>JASCIT010000008.1:0-10000000 GCA_036711955.1 Digitonthophagus gazella
CCCAACCCAACCCAACCCAACCCAACCCAACCCAACCCAACCCAACCCAACCCAACCCAACCCAACCCAACCCAACCCAACCCAACCCAACCCAACCCAACCCAACCCAACCCAACCCAACCCAACCCAACCCAACCCAACCCAACCCAACCCAACCCAACCCAACCCAACCCAACCCAACCCAACCCAACCCAACCCAACCCAACCCAACCCAACCCAACCCAACCCAACCCAACCCAACCCAACCCAACCCAACCCAACCCAACCCAACCCAACCCAACCCAACCCAACCCAACCCAACCCAACCCAACCCAACCCAACCCAACCCAACCCAACCCAACCCAACCCAACCCAACCCAACCCAACCCAACCCAACCCAACCCAACCCAACCCAACCCAACCCAACCCAACCCAACCCAACCCAACCCAACCCAACCCAACCCAACCCAACCCAACCCAACCCAACCCAACCCAACCCAACCCAACCCAACCCAACCCAACCCAACCCAACCCAACCCAACCCAACCCAACCCAACCCAACCCAACCCAACCCAACCCAACCCAACCCAACCCAACCCAACCCAACCCAACCCAACCCAACCCAACCCAACCCAACCCAACCCAACCCAACCCAACCCAACCCAACCCAACCCAACCCAACCCAACCCAACCCAACCCAACCCAACCCAACCCAACCCAACCCAACCCAACCCAACCCAACCCAACCCAACCCAACCCAACCCAACCCAACCCAACCCAACCCAACCCAACCCAACCCAACCCAACCCAACCCAACCCAACCCAACCCAACCCAACCCAACCCAACCCAACCCAACCCAACCCAACCCAACCCAACCCAACCCAACCCAACCCAACCCAACCCAACCCAACCCAACCCAACCCAACCCAACCCAACCCAACCCAACCCAACCCAACCCAACCCAACCCAACCCAACCCAACCCAACCCAACCCAACCCAACCCAACCCAACCCAACCCAACCCAACCCAACCCAACCCAACCCAACCCAACCCAACCCAACCCAACCCAACCCAACCCAACCCAACCCAACCCAACCCAACCCAACCCAACCCAACCCAACCCAACCCAACCCAACCCAACCCAACCCAACCCAACCCAACCCAACCCAACCCAACCCAACCCAACCCAACCCAACCCAACCCAACCCAACCCAACCCAACCCAACCCAACCCAACCCAACCCAACCCAACCCAACCCAACCCAACCCAACCCAACCCAACCCAACCCAACCCAACCCAACCCAACCCAACCCAACCCAACCCAACCCAACCCAACCCAACCCAACCCAACCCAACCCAACCCAACCCAACCCAACCCAACCCAACCCAACCCAACCCAACCCAACCCAACCCAACCCAACCCAACCCAACCCAACCCAACCCAACCCAACCCAACCCAACCCAACCCAACCCAACCCAACCCAACCCAACCCAACCCAACCCAACCCAACCCAACCCAACCCAACCCAACCCAACCCAACCCAACCCAACCCAACCCAACCCAACCCAACCCAACCCAACCCAACCCAACCCAACCCAACCCAACCCAACCCAACCCAACCCAACCCAACCCAACCCAACCCAACCCAACCCAACCCAACCCAACCCAACCCAACCCAACCCAACCCAACCCAACCCAACCCAACCCAACCCAACCCAACCCAACCCAACCCAACCCAACCCAACCCAACCCAACCCAACCCAACCCAACCCAACCCAACCCAACCCAACCCAACCCAACCCAACCCAACCCAACCCAACCCAACCCAACCCAACCCAACCCAACCCAACCCAACCCAACCCAACCCAACCCAACCCAACCCAACCCAACCCAACCCAACCCAACCCAACCCAACCCAACCCAACCCAACCCAACCCAACCCAACCCAACCCAACCCAACCCAACCCAACCCAACCCAACCCAACCCAACCCAACCCAACCCAACCCAACCCAACCCAACCCAACCCAACCCAACCCAACCCAACCCAACCCAACCCAACCCAACCCAACCCAACCCAACCCAACCCAACCCAACCCAACCCAACCCAACCCAACCCAACCCAACCCAACCCAACCCAACCCAACCCAACCCAACCCAACCCAACCCAACCCAACCCAACCCAACCCAACCCAACCCAACCCAACCCAACCCAACCCAACCCAACCCAACCCAACCCAACCCAACCCAACCCAACCCAACCCAACCCAACCCAACCCAACCCAACCCAACCCAACCCAACCCAACCCAACCCAACCCAACCCAACCCAACCCAACCCAACCCAACCCAACCCAACCCAACCCAACCCAACCCAACCCAACCCAACCCAACCCAACCCAACCCAACCCAACCCAACCCAACCCAACCCAACCCAACCCAACCCAACCCAACCCAACCCAACCCAACCCAACCCAACCCAACCCAACCCAACCCAACCCAACCCAACCCAACCCAACCCAACCCAACCCAACCCAACCCAACCCAACCCAACCCAACCCAACCCAACCCAACCCAACCCAACCCAACCCAACCCAACCCAACCCAACCCAACCCAACCCAACCCAACCCAACCCAACCCAACCCAACCCAACCCAACCCAACCCAACCCAACCCAACCCAACCCAACCCAACCCAACCCAACCCAACCCAACCCAACCCTTTTTTTTTTTTTTTTTTTTTTTTTTGGAGGAGGAGAAAATGCTTTACGCACCCCGACCTACTTCCTGTAAGCCGGGAGTGTCGGACTCCTCCAACTCTTGTTGGAGTTTACCGACTAAAAACTCCTCCTCTTTGCCTTTTCGATCTTGAGCAGCTCGGACCCGCTTGCGCATTACTGCAAGCTGCTCAGGCATTAGTTCTTCACTTTACTTTACTTCCTCTCTCACTCTCCTACCATTGTCTTTTCCTCTACTTCTTCCTCTCTCTTCCTCCTCATTTCCTCCACTTCTTTAGCCTTCATTATCTCTCTGAGGTATTGCATTACTGCCCTTCTGGTTCCCTCTTCCGTAAGTAGCTCCGCAACTCCCTCCTTTTCGAATTTATTTCTTATCTTCACCTCCAACTCCTCTCTCAGCGCTTTGAAGTGCTCGCAATGGAATATGGTGTGCTCAGGGGTGTCTGTCTCCTGGCATCCAAACCAGCACGCGTCTCCCTCTCTCTTCTTTATCTTCTTGAGATACTCGCCGAATACGCCATGTCCGCTTAGGGCCTGCGTTGTGTAGTAGTCGACTTCTACACCTTCTAGACACCACTCCTTTACTTTCCTTACGAATATCTTTGCCCAGCCTTTGTACTCGTCCCATCTTGCCTGCCATCTCTTGTACATCTCTTCTCTGTTTTCTTTTGTTCTTTCTCCCTTCGACTCGTAGTTCCTGCTTCTTTCCCATGCAAGGAGGTCCATTGGCGGCTGCCTTGCCAGTACTCCTACGGCGTCTGTCGAGATGGTTCTATATGCAGATGTTACATGGATCGATATCTGTCTCTCTATCTTCCTTAGCATACCGCTATATTTTTTATGTTTTAGGGCGTTTTCCCATGCAGGTGCAGCGTACAGTGTTATTGATCTTATCACCGTCGCTAGTAGAGTCCTTCTTGAGTGGCTTGGCCCTCCTTTTCTCGGCATTATTCTCTTTAATACGGTGCTAGCTTTTGCTGCCTTTGCTGTTACTTCCTTTATGTGCTCACTCATTCTCAGATCTTTGTCTATTTGTACCCCTAGATATTTTATCGATTTTGAGCTTCTTATCTTCTTCTGTTTCACTTCTATCTCTAATTCTCTCATCTTTCTCCTTCCTTCTAGTATCACTATTTCGGTTTTATCTATCGCAAGTTCCAATTCCATTTTTTCCATTTCTTCTTCTATTATTTCAAGTGCATATGTTGTTTTATCCTTTATTGTCTCTTCGTTCTTTCCTTTCACCACTACTGCAAGGTCGTCGGCGTAGGCTACGAGGTTCACTCCTTCTTCCATTTTTAATCTGAGTATTCGGTCATAGAATACGTTCCACAATGTACCTCCCATTACCGATCCTTGGGGGACCCCACACGTCATCTTTTCTGTCTTTCCGTTTGGGAGAGTTATCTTCCTGTTGGAGAGATAGGAACCCACGATTTTCCTTATTCCTCTCGTGAATCCTTTCTTCTTGACTTCTTTTTTTATTATGCTCCATGGCGCAGAATTGAACGCATTTTTGATGTCCAATGTTGTCATTGCCATTACTCCTCTGTGTTTCGTTGATTTTTTCTTCTCTTCTCTTACTTCCTTTATGATACGCATGATCGCGTCCACCGTGCTTCTTTTTTTCCTATATCCGTACTGCGCCTCGCTTAGTTTTCCTTCTTTCTCTATTTCTGCTATTATTCTCGAATTCACTAATCTCTCCAACAGCTTCCCCACAGCGCTCAGCAAGCATAGCGGTCTGTAGTTTTGTTCCTTCCCCTCTTTCTTCGGTTTTTCTATTAATACCAGTGTTGCTTCTTTCCACGTTGTGGGGAAAACCCCTTTGGTCCAGCACTCGTTGTAGGTACTGAGGAATAGTTCTGGATTCGCCATTACGCATGTCATCAGAATCTCGTTTGTGATGTAATCCTGTCCTGGCGCCTTCTTTTTCTTAAGTTGTTTTAAATTTGATTTTAGTTCTTCGATCGTGAATGGGTTTGGCTCTTGTTCTTCATTGCTTTTTTCTTCTTCTTCTTCTTTATCCTCCTCTACCTCCTCCACCTTTGGAAATAACTTCCGGAATTGCTCTTCGATTGTTTCATTGTCAATTTCCTTTCGTCCCTGGGTTTTCATCCTCTTTGTGACAACCTGATAAGCCGTCCCCCATACGTCTTGCTCTAACTCCTCACATAGGTTCTTCCAACTCTTTTCCTTATTTCTTCTGATCGCTTTCACTAGACTTTTTCTTGCTTTTTTATATTTTTCTTGTGCTTGTTGTTCCTTTTCTACATTTTGTTCTCTTTTACGTATTCTTTGCAGTGATCTTCTTTCTTTTATGCACTTTCTTCTTTCTTCAGCCACATTTTCGTCCCACCAATACACCGGTTTATGTCTTTGTATTATATTTCTTTTTTTAAAGACCTTATTACATGCTTTCGTGATCATTTGCGTTAGCTGCTCCGGTTCGCTTTTCGAGACATTTTCTGTTTCCTTCTTGAATGCTTCGTTCAACCTCAATAATCCTTCCTCCGTCACTCTCCAACCTCTCGATTTGCTCTCTTTCTGTTCTTTACTCTTCACTGTTGTTATTACGAATGATATTAGTTCATGGTCGCTTAACGTTTCGGCTTCGTTGTCCACTCGCCAGTTTTGTATGTTGGTTGCCAAACTCTCGCTTACCATTGTTAAGTCTATCACTGATGATCCTCTTGCGCATCTATATGTTGGCACTGCTACTTCGTTTATTAATACCATTCTGTTTTTTTCCATCCATTCTTCCAGTATCCTTCCTCTTGAGTTTGATCTGCTGTCTCCTGCCGAAATCATTCTCGCATTCAAATCTCCCGCAATTATGGTAGGCTTCTTTGTTCTCTTTATGTCTCTTTCCAGTGCGTCCAATAGTTCTTCGAATTGCTTATCATCTTCGTTTGGCGAGTAGTACACTGAGGTGACTGTCCATTTTTCCATCTCTATGGTTATGTATCCTCTTCCCCTATTTTTCGCCATTGGCCTTCCTATTTTCTTCTCCATTTTGATGAAACAATTTCTTTCTAGATCTGTTTCTAGCGTCTGGCTTCTTCTTATGTTCGGTTCTTGGCCTATTATTATATCTATGTATTTCTCTCTTGCCATTTGTTCTATTACGTCATGCGTTACCTGTCTTCTATTAAAGTTTAACTGTAGTACTTTTATCATATTATTTTCTAGTTTTTTATCTTTATGTGGTGAAATTTGTTTTGTCTTTTTTCTATTGTCCATTATTGTTTTGTGTGATGTAAGATCTCTCCGATATCTTTTGATTTCGTTGGTAGCTGTCTGTTTTTGTTTCGTTATCTTTTTTCTTTTTGTTTTCCGCTTCTTTTGTTTGCTGGTTTTTGTTTTTTAGCTCGCTACGGATCCTCTTCACAGCTTCTCGGTACCTTTGGCACGCCATTGAGTTCATGGAGTGCCCAGTTTCTCCGCAGTCATGGCATCTCTTATCATTTGCGCATTCGCTCGGTCTGTGACCATAGCTAGCGCATTTCGGGCAGAATATTTCGTTTTCTGCTGTCTTTTCTGTTTTTTCTTCGCACTCTGTGGCTTTGTGTCCAAGTTTTTGGCATGAATAGCATCTTGGCGGATTTATTAGTTTTTGCGCTTGTCGTTCTGCGAATCCTATTTTTAATTTCACTCCCTCTCTCGTAATTGTTCCTGCCACTTTATTTGGGAGTGTGGCTATTGCTGTGTAACTATTTTTTCTGAATTTGTCTGGAAATATCGATACTTGTATGTTTGCTTGATTAATTTCTCCTTTACATAGTTCCATGATTGCGTTTTTTATGTCCTGTTCGTCTGTTATACAATTTAAGTTTCTTACTATTATACTTGTGTCTGGTTTTTTGTGTTTTTTGACTTGTTCTTCTTCTCCCAGTATTTGTATGATTTTTTCTTGGCATCTTTCCGTGCCATGCTGTTTTGTTTCCATTACATCAATTAGTATTGAGTTCGTTGTTGTTTTGCGTACGTAGGTGATTTTAACTCCTACTTCTTCTGGTTTAAGTTCCGTTTTAAGTTTTTTAATTGAACTTTCGTAGCTTTTTTCTTTTAATTTAATTTCTAGGGTAGCTCTTCTTTCCCTCGCCTGTTGTTTCGGATCTTGGTGTTTGTTTAGTGTGCTTGCATAAGTTTGTTTCTGCGTCCCTTTCTTTATGTAAATATTTACTCTAATTTTGGTTTTGTAGGTCAGGTATTCTGTGATTTTCCTTGTTTTTCTATAATTAAGTGTTTCAGGTGCTACCAGGGCAATGGTTTTTTCTTCTTGTATGCTTGTGTTGGATAGGTCATCTATTATTTTCTTTATACTTTTATAAATTTTCTGCTCTTTTCCCTTTTCTTCCTTGCAGTCTTTTGTAAATATTCCCGCTATAGTGATTGTTCTTTTAACGCTGTTACCTTCTTGTTCGTCCTCTATGTTTATATTGTTTGTTATTTTGATATGTTTCTGTTCTTCTAGAGATTTTTTGTTCATGTATGCCTTTATTTGTGGGTTATCTTCTAAAAAGGCGTTTATCATTGGGTTCTTATTTATTTCGTCTATTTCACAGGGTAGTATTATCGTGATTTCTTGATTTGTTTTTATGGGATTTCCTTCTATTATTTTTGTATTTTTGTATATTGGTTCTTGCCAGTTTATGTCTATTATTTCATTTAAGTTCTCCATTGATTTCTCTTCATTCTGTAGGATGTGTGCAATTTTTAACTGTTCTTCCTGTATTGTTTTTGTCCTCCCTGTTGGTTTTTCTGGGTCTGTTTGGGTGCTTATTTCTTTTGTTTTTGTTTTTTTTTCTGTCAATGTTGCCTCTAACACTCTCTGGTAGTTAACTTCTGCGTATAATTTTTCTAGTCGTTGTGCTATGTGTTTTGCTGCGTTAATCGTGTCTTTCATCTCTCTGGCTGTGTTTTGTGCAATCATCTTCTCCATTTTTTTTACTTTGTTAATGAGGTTTATGACCATCTTGTCTATTTGTTTTGTAGTTCCTCCTAATTTCTTTTGTTGTTGGTTTGGACTTTCTTCTTCGTCTCTTCTTCTTTTTGTACTTTTGTTAGATCTTTCTGCTATCTGAGTGTCTTCTACGGTTTCGTCTTCAATATCTGCATTTTCGGAGTCAGGAGTTTCCAATTCCTTTTCCATTGGTTTTGTTTCTAGCCGTAGTTCGTTTAGATAGCACTCTGGGAGTGTTTCTTCCTTTCGGTATCTTTCAGTAGACTCTTTTTCTGTTTCAACTCTTCCTCCAGTCTTTGCGTTTTGAGGGGAACGTCCGATTTTACTTCTAGACCTGAAAGGGTCGGCCCCTTCGGCCATCTTGTTTGATTTTTTTTTTTTTTTTTTTTTTTTTTTTTTTTTTTTTTCTTCGCGCAAGATCGAAAACTAATTAAACAAAGAAAAGTTTTTTATTCTTCGGGGGATTTTCGTTTCTTTTTACAAGGGTATGTATAATGCTGCCCTGCAGCTTCTGACGACCGGGTTACCACTTTTCCGGAAAGTTTTTGGGAAAAAATTGGACTTAGAATTTGTTCACGTGTCACCGAAATTTTCTAAGTCCTCACTTAAAAGGAGCAAATATTATCTTTAATTTGTACAGTACCTTAATGAGGGGGTTTCACGTGTCCAGCTCACTAGCTTCGCACTCATTTCCAAGTTTTCCGTGCATCCATAAGGCCACTGCGGATAATTTTCCGTCCATGTGGTTAGAATTACACAAAAACACTCGTATTTTAATTAATAATCGTCCGATTTCTATGAGATTTTAGTACAACACGTATCTTAACGTTATTGAACTAACTACCACTTCAAAACTAGGTTTTTCGACACTTTTCCCGCGGATAATTTACGGTCCACGTGATTAGAATTACACAAAAACACTCGTATTTTAATTAATAATCGTCCGATTTCTATGAAATTTTAGTACAACACGTATCTTAACGTTATTGAACTAACTACCACTTGAAAACCAGTTTTTTTCGACATTTTTCGCCACTTTTGGACTTAGCCACCGGAGCGATTTGAAGCGCGTCTAGCTTGTTTCGCGTCCAGAGTCAGACTCCAACCCAACCCAACCCAACCCAACCCAACCCAACCCAACCCAACCCAACCCAACCCAACCCAACCCAACCCAACCCAACCCAACCCAACCCAACCCAACCCAACCCAACCCAACCCAACCCAACCCAACCCAACCCAACCCAACCCAACCCAACCCAACCCAACCCAACCCAACCCAACCCAACCCAACCCAACCCAACCCAACCCAACCCAACCCAACCCAACCCAACCCAACCCAACCCAACCCAACCCAACCCAACCCAACCCAACCCAACCCAACCCAACCCAACCCAACCCAACCCAACCCAACCCAACCCAACCCAACCCAACCCAACCCAACCCAACCCAACCCAACCCAACCCAACCCAACCCAACCCAACCCAACCCAACCCAACCCAACCCAACCCAACCCAACCCAACCCAACCCAACCCAACCCAACCCAACCCAACCCAACCCAACCCAACCCAACCCAACCCAACCCAACCCAACCCAACCCAACCCAACCCAACCCAACCCAACCCAACCCAACCCAACCCAACCCAACCCAACCCAACCCAACCCAACCCAACCCAACCCAACCCAACCCAACCCAACCCAACCCAACCCAACCCAACCCAACCCAACCCAACCCAACCCAACCCAACCCAACCCCACCCCACCCGACCCAACCCAACCCAACCCCACCCCACCCGACCCAACCCAACCCAACCCAACCCAACCCAACCCAACCCAACCCAACCCAACCCAACCCAACCCAACCCAACCCAACCCAACCCAACCCAACCCAACCCAACCCAACCCAACCCAACCCAACCCAACCCAACCCAACCCAACCCAACCCAACCCAACCCAACCCAACCCAACCCAACCCAACCCAACCCAACCCAACCCAACCCAACCCAACCCAACCCAACCCAACCCAACCCAACCCAACCCAACCCTACCCAACCCATCCCATCCCAACCCAACCCAACCCTTTTTTTTTTTTTTTTTTTTTTTGGGGAGGAGGAGAAAATGCTTTACGCACCCCGGCCTACTTCGTGCCAGCCGGGAGTGTCGGACTCCTCCAACTCTTGTTGAAGTTTACCGACTAAAAACTCCTCCTCTTCGCCTTTTCGATCTTGAGCAGCTCGGACCCGCTTGCGCATTACTGCGAGCTGCTCAGGCGTTAGTTCTTAACTTTACTTCCTCTCTCACTCTCCTACCATTATCGTTTCTTCCACTTCCTCCTCTCTCTCCATCCTCATTTCCTCCATTTCTTTAGCCTTCATTACTTCTTTGAGGTACTGCATTACTGCACTTCTGGTTTCTTCTTCCATAAGTAGCTCCGTTACTCCCTCCTTTTCGAATTTACTACCTATCTTCACCTCCAACTCCTCTCGTAGCGTTTTAAAATTCTCGCAATCAAAGATCGTGTGCTCCGGAGTGTCTGTCTCTTGGCATTTAAACCAGCACGCGTCGCTCTCTCTCTTCTTTATTTTTGTCAGGTATTCGCCGAATATGCCATGTCCGCTTAGCGCCTGTGTTGTGTAGTAGTCGGTCTCTACACCTTCTAAATACCACTCCTTTACTTTCCGTACAAATGTCTTCGCCCAGCCTTGGTACTCGTCCCATCTTTCCTGCCATCTCTTGTACATCTCTTCTCTATTTTCTTTGGTTCTCTCTCCCTTCGTCTCGTAGTTCCTACTTCTCTCCCACGCAAGGAGATCCATTGGCGGCTGTCTTGCCAGCACTCCTACGGCGTCGGTTGAGATTGTCCTATATGCAGATGTTACGTTGATCGATACCTGTCTTTCGATCTTTCTTAGCATGCCGCTATATTTCTTATATTTCAGCGCGCTTTCCCATGCTGGTGCCGCATACAGTGTTATGGATCTTATCACCGTCGCTAGTAACGCTCTTCTTGAGTGGCTTGGCCCTCCCTTCCTTGGCATTATCCTCTTTAACACGGTGCTGGCTTTCGCTGCCTTTGCTCTTACTTCCTTTATGTGCTCGCTCATTTTAAGGTCTTTGTCTATTTGCACTCCTAGATATTTTATCGATTTTGAGCTTCTAATCTTCTTCTGTTTCACTTCTATTTCTAATTCTCTCATCTTCCTCCTTCCTTCGAGTATTACTATTTCCGTTTTATCCATCGAAAGCTCCAATCCCATTTCTTTCATTTCCTCCTCTATTATTTCAAGTGCATATGTTGTTTTATCTTTTATCGTATCTTCATTCTTTCCCTTCACCACTACTGCCAGGTCGTCGGCATAGGCAACCAGGTTCACTCCTTCTTCCATTCTTAATCTCAGTATTCTATCGTAGAATACGTTCCACAATGTTCCTCCCATCACCGATCCTTGGGGGACACCGCACGTCATTTTTTCGATCTTTCCATTTGGGAGAGTTATCTTTCTGTTGGAAAGATAGGAGCCCACCATTTTTCTTATTCCTCCCGTGAATCCTTTCTTCTTGACCTCTTCTTTTATTACGTTCCATGGCGCAGAATTGAACGCGTTCTTAATGTCCAATGTTGTCATTGCTATTAATCCTCTGTGTGTCGTCGATTTTTTCTTTTCTTCTCTTACTTCATTTATGATACGCATGATTGCGTCTACCGTGCTTCTTTTTTTTCTATATCCGTACTGCGCTTCGCTTAGTTTTCCTTCTTTTTCTATTTCTGCTATTATTCTCGAATTCACCAGTCTCTCCAACAACTTCCCTACGGCGCTCAGCAAGCATAGCGGTCTGTAGGTTTGCTCCTTCCCCTCTTTCCTCGGCTTTTCTATTAATACCAACGTTGCTTCCTTCCACGTTGTGGGGAAGTCCCCTTTGGTCCAGCAATCGTTGTAGGTACTGAGGAATAGCTCTGGATTCGCCATTACGCATGCCTTCAGAATCTCATTTGTGATAGAATCTTGTCCTGGCGCCTTCTTTTTCTTAAGCTGTTTTAAGCTTAGTGTTAGTTCTTCGATCGTAAATGGGAGTATATCTTGTTCTTCATTGCTTTCTTCTTCTTCTTCTTCTTTATCATCCTCTTCCTCCTCCACCTTTGGAAATAACTTCCGAAATTGTTCTTCAATTGTTTCGTTGTCGATTTCCTTTCGTCCCTGGGTTTTCATCCTCTTTGTGACAATCTGATAAGCCGTCCCCCATACGTCGTGCTCCAACTCCTCGCATAGGTTCCTCCAACTCTTTTCCTTATTTCTTCTGATCACATTTACCAGATTTTTTCTTGCTTTTTTATATTTTTCTTGCGCTTGCTGTTCCTTTTCTACATTTTGTCCTCTTTTACGTATTCTTTGCAGTGATCTTCTTTCCTTTATGCACTTTCTTCTTGCTTCCGCCACGTTTTCGTCCCACCAATACACCGGTTTATGTCTTTGTGCTATATTTCTTTTTTTAAAAACCTTATTGCATGCCTTCGTGATAAGTTGCGCTAGCTGTACCGGTTCGCTTTTCCGGATATTCTCTGTTTCCTTCTTGAATGTTTCGCTCAACCTCGATAATCCTTCCTCCGTCACTCTCCAACCTCTTGTTCTGCTCTCTTTCTTTTCTTTACTTTCCACTGTTGTTATTACGAATGATATCAGTTCGTGATCGCTTAACGTTTCCGCTTCGTTGTCCACTCGCCAGTTTTGTATGTTGCTTGCCAATCCTTCGCTTACCATTGTTAAATCTATCACCGATGATCCTTTTGCGCATCTGTATGTTGGCACTGCTATTTCGTTTATTAATATCATTCTGTTTTTTTCGATCCACTCTTCAAGTATCACTCCTCTTGAGTTTGCTCTGCTGTCGCCTGCCGAAATCATTCTCGCATTCAAGTCTCCCGCAATTATGGTAGGCTTCTTTGTCCTCTTTATGTCTCTTTCTAGTGCATCTAATAGTTCTTCGAACTGCTTATCGTCTTCGTTTGGCGAGTAGTATACTGAGGTGATTGTCCATTTTTCCATCTCCATAGTTATGTATCCTCTTCCCTTCCTTTTCGCCATTGGCCTTCCTATTTTCTTCCCCATTTTGATGAAACAATTTCTTTCTAGATCTGTTTCTAGCGTCTGACTTCTTCTTATGTTCGGTTCTTGACCTATTATTATTTCTATGTCCTTCTCTCTTGCCATTTGTTCTATTACATCGTGCGTTACCTGTCTTCTATTGAAATTTAGCTGTAGTACTTTTATCATAATTGTTCTCGCGTCGATCCTTCCTGGGGGCTAGTTCTTTCCTGTTTCTGTTCTCCTTTCTTCTTCTTTTTGTTTCTTTTGATTCGCTGTTTCATCCACGTTTTTTCCCTCTCTATTAGATTCCCGTCAGGTGACGATTGTGTCTCGGTTTGCTCACCACTATCATCAATTTTTCTCTTTCTCTCTTTCTCCTCTCTAGTTTCATGTTCATCTTCTTCTTTATCTTTCTCGCTTGTTCCGGCCCTTTGTATTCCTGCATCGCTGTGTTTTTTTTCGCTTTCGTACCTCTTTTCTGCTTCCTTCTCTTTTTTCTGTCTCCCTTTTTCCGATTCCCTAGCTGATGCTTTTGAGCTTCTAAAATCTTTTCTGAAAATAGGGCATCTTCTCGTTCCTGCCCTATGGCCATTTACCTTGCAGTCAGGGCATCTCTCCTCGTTCTGGCATTCTTTTGTTTGGTGCCCCTCTCCTCCGCATCTATAGCACCATCCTCTTCTATCTTCACCCTTGCAATCTTTTGCTATGTGTAGTGGTGACCAACATAATATGCATTTTTTTATTTCTTTTCTCTCTTCTACTCTGCAGACCACGAGTCCTACTCTTAGTCGTCCTTCCTTCGCTAATCTTTCCGCGGTTTTTTTGTTCGTTTCTATAGTTACCGCTTTCATGCTCTCCGCATATGGTCTCATCTCTCCAATCTTACATTCTTTTTCCTCTTCTTCTCCGAATTTTTCTATTATCGCTTCTTTTATTTCCTCTTTCGTCGTCGTTACTTCTAGGCCTTTTAGGCTTATGTATACCGTTTTATTCCTATCTTCTACTCCCCTCGTACTAACTTTCTGTCCCTTTTCATTTAGTATCTGTTCTAACCTTTGGGTCGCGGCTTTGTCTTTCTGCGTTACCATTAGTATCTTTCCATCTCTCGTTCTTCTTATGGCTTCGATACTGTGTGCATCTTCTTTCCCCTTTATTTGCTGTTTTATTTCTTTCAGTTTTTCTTCGAAGCTACTTCCTTGCGTTTCAACTACTAGCGCGTATGTTTTCCTTCTTTCCTCCGTGCTAGTAGCCTTATTCTTTTTTACTTTTTGCTCTTCTTCCATTTTTGTTGTTGTTGTATAGATTTCTACCCTTGTCTCCGATCTGTTGAAAACTACTTCTGCCATTTTTCTCATTTCTTCTACGGAGCATTCTTTTGTGTGGTGTAATATTAGCTTTCTTACGTCTTTTATTTTATTTTTTATCCTTTGCAGTGTCTCCCAAACACCGACTTTACCTTCTCCTACTGCTGCTCTAAACACTCTTTCTCTTGTTTCTTTATATTTGCCATTGATCTTTGTCTTAGTGGCCACTTCAATCTCTCCTTCCTCTTCTGTTATTTCCATTAGTTCTGGATATCTCCTTCTATAACTCTGCAGTATCCCTTTGGTCATCTGTTTGTCTTGTTTTTCTACCAGTACTACTTTCACGTCTCTTTCTTCCATTTTGGGCCATATAGGATTTCCCAGAATTATTTCTGTTCTTTTATAATTACTCGTCTTCCATTCCTTTTTTTCTATTTCTTGCCAATCCTCGTAACTTGTCGCTTTTTCCAGTTGCCAGTCACTCAGGTTTTCATCTCTCTTCTCTTCACCTACTTCTTCTGTCTGGGTGCCTTGGGTGTTTACTTCCTTGGTTGACCGCTGCTCTTCTCTTTTCATTTCGCTCGGTTTTTCGTGCTCTCTTTCCATTTTTAGTTTCTCCCAACCCGCCTCTTTTATCCAGTTCTTCATCTTCTGTCCTTCCAGTACCGTTCCCAGTCTTTCCAACTTTCTGACCGCATCTTTTAATTCTCGTTTCGTATTGTGCTCCACGTTTTTTCTGAGCAGCTTTATTAGTTCCACTATTTTCCCAGTTGTTTCCTCCATCTGTTTTGCTTGCTCGTTTCTTTCTTTGCTTCTTCCCATGAGATCTGCTTCTTTGTCTTGTTCTTCCCTATCTACTGTCATACTTCCCGTTATACTGCTAAATGACCACGTTCTTATCTTTTTAGGAGTCTCCTCCTCTAGATCTCCGCTTTTCCCGGAGATGGACCAGCGGCTCTCTGAGGTTCTTTCATCTTTCTGCATGCTTAGATCGCTTCCGATCCTTTCTTCCATTGATTCACATATCTTTTTTACTTTCTGTTCCCCTTTTTCACTCCAATCCTTTTTTGGGGATCTTTGCACTCTCGTGCTTCTCATAAAGGGGTCTTTTATTTCTTCCTGTCCTTTCTCCATTTTCCTCGCCACGTCGTCTTGCTTTGGGTCTGACTGTCGCCGTGGGGCCGACCCTTCCCCGCGGTCCTTTTCCGAGGCTCCATGTATTTTCTCCATTAAATCCATGAATGCAGATGTCAAGCGCCTAGCTTACGCTCCATTTTTGACCTTGCTGGCAGGTATACAATACAAAACATTAAACAAATATGAAACATCCACAAGCCGGAGAATTGCCGGTCCTAAACAAAATTTCGCCTGTTTCCCAGACGGGGCCCTTATAGGGTGCTACCGCCACGGGCCAGGCGGGCCCTAGTTTTTTAAGGAGGTCTGCTCCTCCGGCTAGGGTACCCCGGGTGCGCCACACCCGTACTCAGTGTCAACTGAGCCCCTGGGGGGAACCCAACCCAACCCAACCCAACCCAACCCAACCCAACCTTTTTTTTTTTTTTTTTTTTTTTCGAGGTCGGGGAAAATCTGCTAAACAGACACCCGGCCTAAGATGTTGGGCGGCCGGGTAGTGTGGGGTTGGATCCCTTCTTAGGGTACCGACCCACTAAAAACCCCTTTCCTCGTCTTCTCCGGAAACCACCAAGAAGGCATTACATCGGAGTCGTGCGCCATCCTCTCACTTCATCCCGATATTTCCATCTGAACTCAGTATATTCCCTGGGCAACATTTCAGCATCTTCTCCCTGGGAGATGGGAGGGAATGCTCCCCCCCTCTATCCTCTCCTTTCTCTTCTGTCTCCACGACCTCGTCCAGGTGATGTGAATATCCGATCTTTACCTCCAAGGCTTCACCCAACTTTTTATACCTGGGAGAGGGGGGGAGGCGCCCCCCCTCCATACTCTTCTCTCTCTTCAATCTCTTTGTTCCGTATAACATCGGTGACGAAGGTGCTCGCAGCTTCCCACGCCTCCTCCCTGTCCAGCATTTCCCTCACCATGCCCTCCGGGGTGCCAACCGGACCCGCCAATCTCCAGAAGGCCTCACGCTCCTTCGCCCATCTCGGGCAGTCGAAGAAGGTATGGTCAACGTCGTCAACCCCTCCACAATATGTACAGAATTCGTCTCTGACTCTCTTGAACCTGTGCAGGTACACCCTGAAACATCCATGGCCCGATAGGAACTGGCTGAGGTAGTAGTTCGTATCTCCCCACTTTCTCCTACACCAAACGCGGATGTCGGGGATCAGCTTCTTGGTCCAGCTCCCCTTCCCTGTGTCCGCAAGCCATCTGCTCTGCCATTCTCCCATAATCGCCTGCTCCAGTTCTTCTTTCCCTTTTCCCAGGCTAGCATTTTTTTGGATCATTAAGTCAATTGGCATTGTATCACCCATCACTTGGAGTGCTTCGGTGGATACCGTCCGGTACGAACTCGTTACCCTTATCAAGACCTTCCTCTGCAGGCTGTTTAGGCTTTTTACGTTTTTCTTGCACTTTATCGCATCACTCCATGCCCGGCTAGCGTACAATATCTGAGAATAAACCGTGGTGGCAATTAGTTTCCTCTTACCCATTTTTGGGCCGTAAGTAGACCCCATCAGCCTGTACAGCGCACTGATTGTCTTTTGCGCTTTGTTAACAACATACGTAACGTGATGCACCCATTTTTGATCCTTTCCAATCATCACCCCCAGGTATTTCAACGCCGCCGCGTTCCTTATCGTATGATCGCCAACGCTCACTTCCATCGCTTCCTTCCTCCGCCTGCTCCTCAGAAGGACCGCCTCGGACTTGTCCTCCGCCAATTTCAAGCCCATCTCTTCTAACTGTACTACAAGGCTGTCCACCGCTTCCTGCGCTCTAGATTCCACCTCCTCTGGACCGCGGCCGCGCACCACCACTGCCAGGTCATCCGCATAGGCCACGGCCTCCACCCCAGGGCCCCATCTCTCCTCCTCGAGGAGGGTGTCGAAATATATGTTCCACAATACTGGTCCCAGGATCGAGCCCTGGGGTACCCCCCTCCTTATTTCGTACTTTGCTCCATTGTACGACACGTACCTGTCTGAAAGATAGTCTTTTATAATATTAATAATGCGCTCCGAGAACCCCTTTTTTCGCATGGCGTCTATAATCCCTCTCCAGGGAGCGGATCCAAAAGCGTTCCGTATGTCGAAGGTTAAAAGGAGGTACATCTCTCTCTTTCCACGATTGAATTTGTCGGCAGTCGTAGCTACCTCCAGGACTCTGTCGATGGCGTTCACAGTAGACCTGCCCGTCCTAAAGCCGAACTGGCTCTTCGATAGGCCCCCTCTCTCTTCCAATTCATCCAAGAGTCTATTTCTGATCAGCGCCTCGTATAATTTCCCGTACGTGTCTAGTAAGCTTAGAGGCCTATACTTTTTTTCTCCTCCGTCGCCGGGCTTTTCAATTAAGACCAAACGAGCAGCCCTCCAGACGCTAGGAAAGCTGCCGTCCTCCATTAAGCGGTTGAACATCCTGGCTATCTTCGTCGCCCCGGCTGCCACCATATCCTTTACTATCTCCGTCGTTATTCCATCCGGTCCAGGGGCCCTACCGTTTTTAAGCCTCCTTACTGCCGCTTCGACTTCTTCTGCAGTCACTTCCGATTCTTTAGGAAGAACCGGCATGTCCTGCTTCCGCCATCTGATCTTCTCATCGTGTGGAAAGAGAGATGCTATTAAAACCTCCGCCTCCTCCCCATCTAGCGTTACCATTGGGGTGTTTCTTGTTCTTTTCATGACGATCTTGTACGCATCGCCCCACGCGTCCTCCTCCAACTCATCGCACAGCCTGCGCCAGGCCTCTCTCTTTGCCTTCCTGATCAGGCTCTTAAGTTTCCTTCTGGCGCATTCGTACGCCAGTCTCATGGACTCCCTGTTCTCAGTATTTTCCGTGCGAGCGTTTTCCCTCGTAATCCTCCTCCTGTGTCTGTTGGCCTCTTCTCGCGCAGCTTTAACATCCTGGTTTCACCAGTAGACTACTCCCTGCCTACAGCAGTGCTTCTTCCTCCGGCCATACACCTTGTCGCATGTCTGTGTAGTAATATCTAGTAACAATTCCGGGGCAAGGTACTCCGCAGTATTTATCCTCATAGAGGCTTCTTCCTTAAACTTCTCAACCAGAGCGGCCTTTCTCCGCCACCTCCTCTCGGTTTTGCTGGTGAAGACACCTTGCCCCAGGTCGGTGCTCCTGATGTTGTAAAAAATATTACAGTGGTCGCTCAGATTTTCGGATTCGTCCACTCTCCAAGACTCAAAGCTGCGTATCAACTCCTCGTTGCATAACGTGACGTCTATGTGTGAGGAAAGATTTCTCCTCCTCCATGTAGGGCTCTTTCCTTTGTTGACCACTACGATATTTCTCTCTGCTAGCCATTCCCCCAGAATTTTGCCTCTGGCATCTTCTCGGGGGGCTCCCCAAGCCGGGGACTTAACCCAACCCAACCCAACCCAACCCAACCCAACCCAACCCAACCCTTTTTTTTTTTTTTTTTTTTTTTTTTTTTTTTACGAGGTCGGGGAAAATCTGCAAGCAGACACCCGGCCTAAGATGTTAGGCGGCCGGGTAGTGTGGGGTTGGATCCCTTCTTAGGGTACCGACCCACTAAAAACCCCTTTCCTCGTCTTCCTCCGGAATCCGCCGGTGAGGCGTTGCTTCGGAGTTCTCTGTCCTCTTTAAACTTCCCTCCTCAATCTCCCGCATTCTCTCTCTCCTCCTTTTCCTTCTCGCTTATAACTTCTCTTATCCATTTTTCTATCACGTTCCATTGATCTTCGCTTTCCAACATTATTTCAACACATTCGGTGGGCGTTACGGTTTTCTTGAGCAGTCTATTCGCATCTTCTCTCGCCCTTTCCCAGCGAGTACATCTAAAGAATGTGTGTTCCACATCGTCCTTCTCTCCGCAGTATACGCAATTTTCATTTTCGGCTCTCTTGTGCTTAAACAAAAATGCTTTGTAGCACCCGTGTCCTGTAAGAAACTGACTCACAAAGTAATTGGTTTGTCCCCACTTCCTTTTTAGCCAAGGTGTAATATTCGGTATAATTTTCTTAGTCCATCCGCCCTTCCCGGTATCACGCTTCCATCTCTCGTTCCAATTTTCCATGTTTTTCCTTTTAATTTCATTCCTGTCTTCTTTATCTTCTCCGAGCGCAGCTCGTTCCTCAATCATTAGGTCCATGGGCAGTGAGTCTCCTATGACCTGTAGAACTTCTGTTGACGTCGTCCTGTAAGCGCTGGTCGTTCTCAGGAGGATTCCGCGCTGTATTCTAGTCAATTTAATTACATTATTTTTGACTTTGACCGCGTCCTTCCACGCGCCACAGGCGTACAGCAGTTGGGAGAATATGACCGCTCCCAGCATTTTTCTCTTCTCCGCATTTGGTCCATAGGTATTTCCCATAATTCTTTGTAGGGCTCTCACAGTGTTTTGAGCTTTTTGCGTAACGTAGTCCATGTGATGGTTCCACTTCATATCTTTTCCCATTTTAACCCCCAGGTATTTCAGCTGCCTTTTGCTCGTGATCTTACATTCCTTGATTACTATCTCAGCTTCCTTCTTTTCCTTTCTGCTTCTCAATAGGACCGCCTCAGTTTTTTCGGGTGCTACCTCCAGTCCCATCTCCTCCATCTTTTCCACAATCTTTCTCACTGTATTTTGGGCGTTTTGCTCTATTTCCTCTATGCTCCAACCCGTAATTATTGCCGCTACATCATCGGCGTAGGCCACCAGCTCGGTCTTTTCCCAATTTGCAGCGGTCTGTAGCAATTCATCGAAGAAGATATTCCACAATAAGGGACCTAATACTGAGCCTTGTGGTACTCCCCTGCTAATCTCATATGTGTGCCCTTCGTATGTCACCCATCTATTGTCGAGGTATTCCTTGATTAAGTTAATTATCTGGGCTGAGATACCAATCCTTTCCATAGCTTGTATTATTCTGCCCCAAGGGGCCGTTCCGAAGGCGTTTCGTACGTCAAGGGTGATCAGCAAGCATAACCTCTTTTTCCCTCTTCTGAATTTTTCTGTCCTGGCCGCCTCTTCAATAACCTTCTTTATAGCTGCCGTAGTTGACCTGTTTCGCATAAATCCGTATTGGTTTTCGGAGATGCCTCCCTTTTCTTCTATCTCAGTTAGAATTCTCGTTTTAATTATGGCCTCAAACAGCTTACCATAGTTATTTAGTAGGCATAGCGGTCTGTACTTTCCCTCATTTCCTTTGCCTGGTTTGTTAACCAGTACCAATCTTCCAACTTTCCATACGTCCGGGAAACAGCCTTCCTTGATGAGTTTGTTGTACATATCCGCCAGTTTTTTAGCTCCTACATCAATGACGTCTTTGACCATTTCATTGGTTATTTTATCCAGACCAGGGGCTTTACCGTTTGCCTTGTTATGTGTCAGAGCATGCAGTTCTTCCGCAGTAACCATGTCACACCTCTGCGCCTCGTCTACGAGTTCCTTGTGCCATACTTCTCTGTTACCGCGCGGAAACAGATCCTCCATCAGTTTGTCCAGTTCCTCTTTTTCAAGCAAGACTCTCGTTATGTTTTTTGTCCTCTTCATGGCGATCTTATACGCATCCCCAAAGACGTCTTCTTGGAGCTCGTTACACATCCTCGTCCACGCCCTTATTTTGGCTCTTTTTATTTCTTTCCTCAGATTCTTTTTGGCATCCACATATTCAGACTTAGATTTTTCCTTTATAATATCATTTCCGCATTTACCATTTTCTCGAACCATTATTCTTCTGCACTTATTTGCGTTCTCCTTAGCCTCCTTTACCCCATCATTCCACCAATAGATTTGGCCTTGCTTGATACCAACCCTCCTTTTCCTACCATAAATCTTATCACACGTATCTGCAGTGATTTTTGTCAACATTTCAGGTGTAATATCTTCGCAAAGTCGCAACTTTCTTCTCATTTCCTCCTTAAAAGCGTTGATCCTGTCTGGGCGTCTTTTCCATCTGTATTCAGTCTCTCTCTCTGTTCGTCTCTTTGTTAATTTCTCCACCTCAGATTATAGAAAATATTCATGTGGTCGCTTAAGTTCTCCTCTTCGCTCACTTCCCAGTCTTCTGTTCGATTTAACATTTCCATGTTGCATATCGCAATATCTATATGTGACGTGAGGCCTCCTCTCCGCCATGTTGGGGCATTTCCTTTGTTAATGATCGCCAGGTTTTTTTCGCATATCCATTCATATAGATACCTTCCTCTTCCATCCTCCTTGGTCGATCCCCAATAGGCTGACTTGGCATTAAAGTCTCCCGCTATTATTACATCTCTGGTGCCTCGTCTGTTTATAACCTCAGCAATCTTGTTTAGCTTTTCTTTATACTGTTCCAGGCCTTCGTTTGGGGATAAGTAACAGCCTATGATGGTTCCAAAATTACTTGCAACTGCCACAAAACCGCTTCCTCCTTCCCATTTGTTAATTGTTAGTTTGTTGTATTCTTTCCTCCGTATCTTTATGGCAACCTCTCTGCTCTGGTTTTTATACCATCCTCCCCATTCTATCTTGTTCACATTTGGTTCGGATACAATCATCACATCTATATTTCTATCTTTAGCGATCTTTTCCATGAGATTCATAGCTTCAGTATTTCTATTTACGTTCACTTGCATAATTTTGATTTTCGACTCTAACATGATTCTATTCATCCCCTTCTTCCATTTCAGTCCGCGACTCAATCTCTCTCTGGGCTCTCGCTACTTCTTGTCTTCTCATTTTCCTCCTAGCTTTGGACAACTCCATTTTAAACAAATCGCATTTTCCAGAACCTGCTGTATGTCCTGTTATGTTACACAGGGGACACGCTTCATCATTTTTGCATTCCATTGTCTTGTGGCCTTCCTTTCCACATTTAAAGCACAACTTCGTTCTATCAGGTCCCGAACATTGTTTTGCTAAATGGCCGTATAGCCAGCATTTATTGCATCTCACAACGTCGACCCTCCTTTCCAGACTGCACCTGGTAAATCCTATTTTAATCGGCCCCATCTTAAGCAGTGCTTCCGCATCTGTCTCCCGCAATGTCACCGTTATGGCTTGCGTCTCGTCTCTCATAGGCCGCATCTCACTTGACCGTATTACGGCCCCTTTTTTGCTTAGCACTTCTTCAATCTTCTGTAGAACTTCTTCTTTTTCGGTAATGGCGTCAATACCTCTTATATGGATCGTAGAAGCCTCTCCGCCTAATCTCTTAACGGTGGTACTTTCCCCCTGTAGGCCTGTCATGGCTTCCTGCACATCTTCTATCACTTTCGTATTTTTCTCTGTTATGATTAGTAGTTTACCATCTTTAGTGCTCCTTATGCTTTTTACTCCCTCTTTGCATTGTGTCTTCCCCAGTACTTCCTTAACCATTTTAAGAGACTCTTTATACGATTTGCCTTTATTTTCAATCACCAATGCATAAGAGGTTCTTTCCTTAACAGGCGCCTCTATTTTCTTACCGAAGTAATTTTTCGGTGTATGGATAGAAATTTTGATTTTTGATCCATAGAATATCCCTTCTAGCATCTTTTGCAATCTCTCGCCGTCAATGGAGTCTATTACATGCATCGACATGCTGCTCTCATCAGCGATCTCTCCTTTTAGGGTTTTGATATGATCAAAAAGTTCGTCCTCTTTTCCATTATATACAATTTTATAAATTTTCCTACTACCTTCCCGCGTCTTGCCTTTGGACCCGACCCTGTAAGTTTGCTCGACAAGGCCATAATCCTCATCAATCTCTCCCAATTCTGGATATCTGTCCCTATATAGCCTCTGGATGCCTTTTTCCATCCCTACGTCTGTAGGGTCCACCATAACTAGCTTAATTGTACCTTCTCTAGAGTTTAGCGGATTTCCCTCCACGAAGGTCGTGCGCTGGAAGCAGCCAGCGTCCCATTTTTTATCCGCCAAATCATTCCATGTTTCAAAGTTTTGTATTTCGTCCGTCAGAGTTATCTCATCTTCACGCGTTGTTTGCACTCCAACTTCCCTTGTCATTATGCTATCCGTCTGCGTTTCCGCGCTAAATTCCATTTTTTCGACATCCTCGTATTTGTGCTCCTCTATCCACGCTTTAATAGACTCTCTGTTTAGAGCGTCCGCCTGCCTACGGAATTTAGTCGCTAGCTCTTTTATCTCCCGTTTGGTGTTTTGTTCAATTCGATCATTTAGTTCTCCCACAAGTTTAGTGATACACTCAATTGCCTCCTTCAGAACAAAAGCCTCGGCAGATTCAACCCTTTTATACGGAGTATGCTCTTCGGCCTTCTCTGACGCTCCTTCCGTTGTTTTTCTTTTCTTCGAGACACTGCGGCTCCTCTCGTGGTCAGCGGGCCATCCGAACAATCGCCCTCTCGAAGACATTTCAAAAGAGAAATTTAATTGTCTATAATTCGCTTAAATCTAAAATAATTGAGAGAGAAAGTTCCAAATTTTTAAAACCGGAGCGCAATCAGTCCCATAATTATATTACGACAATTTCTCGAAGAGCGATCGACAACGCCCCTCCTCATTCCGCTACGGCCGAGGCCGTAATGCGCGCCGAGCGCTGGATTCACGCGCGTGAACACCGACACGAGTCCGCGCACGTGCACTCCGTCCCCGGCGAAATATAACCTCTCTCGACGATTCTAACAATAAAACTAATTAAAATTCGTCTCACCAATAATTACCACCACGGTCCCAGGGTGCTCCCAACCCCTCAGTCACTGCCTGCGCGATGGAAACGCCCCGTACGACTCCACGGCACTTAAAAACACCAGGTTTTCTCTCGGGATCACGTGCAAAGGTTTAGCACTAATTAAGTAATTAAATAAGACACTTAGAAGGGCCTAAGCGCTTCACGAGTGCATTTGGGTCTTTTTCCCGCTAACTCGGAACAACACTGCCCGCACAAAAATAAATTAACTTGGTTTTTAACCACTTTAACTCAGCACTTATATCTCTTCGATGTTCACGCGTCAAACGCTAGAAGTGAACTAACCCAACCCAACCCAACCCAACCCAACCCAACCCAACCCTTTTTTTTTTTTTTTTTTTTTTTTTTTTTTTTTTTTTACGAGGTCGGGGAAAATCTGCAAGCAGACACCCGGCCTAAGATGTTAGGCGGCCGGGTAGTGTGGGGTTGGATCCACTCTAGTGGTACCGACCCACTAAAAACCCCTTTCCTCGTCTTCCCCGGAATCGCCGCAGGGCATTCTTCAGGGGTTCTCTTACTTCTCGTCCTTCTCACCTTTCTGTCTTTCTTCTGCCTCCCAACGTTTGCTTCCGGCTATATCCCTCCACTGCTCCACTGTACGTCTCCGTGCTCACCGCTGTTCTTCTTCCGCTTCTCCTCTTTCCAGGTTTTCCCGTCTTCTCTCCTCGCTCTGCTTCTTCGTCATTATGTTCCTCATCATCTCGGCCACCGCCCTCCATCCATCCTCGTCTTTAAGCAGTACGGCGTGTATAGTTTCTCTCTTCATTTTCTCACCGCAACTCCTCTCACACCTCATTCTTTCCTCCGCATGTCCCGCACACTCGAATAACGTGTGGTTTGCGTCGTCCACCTCCGCCTCGCAAAACCAGCACGCGGCCGTCTCCTGCTTTCGGATCGTCTTGAGGTACTGTCCGAAAATCCCATGTCCGGTGATGCACTGGGACATCCAGTGGTCCACCTCCCCCCATCCTCTGTCCATCCACCGTCTCACGTCCTTTATGAAAGTGGACGCCCATCCGTGGTATAGCTCCCATCTCTCCTGCCAGCTTTGGAGGAGCCTTCTCCTTGCTTCCGCTCTTCCGGCTCTGCCCGTTTTGTAGATGGTTGCCCTTTCTTCCACCAATAAATCCATGGGCGGCATCCCCGCCATCACCTCCACGCTAGCGGCTGACACGGTGCTATATGCCGCAGTTACTCCTATTGCCAGCTTTCGGTTTACTGCCTGGAGCACTTTTCTGTAATGGGCAAAATGCATTGCTCTTCTCCAGGCCGGCACGGCATACAGCACCGCCGAAATCGCGGCATTTGCCAAGAGCCTTCTTCTCCCGGACGTCGGCCCACCGGTTCTCGGCATTATCCTCCGCAAGGTGTTGGTCATCTGGTTCACCTTCGCTGCGGTGAGCTTCACGTGGGTTGTCATTTTCATCTCCCTGTCCAGATAAACTCCCAGATACTTAATCTTCTCCACGCTCTCCATCCTGTCCTCTCCCACTGTTATTTCCACTCTAGGGACTTTTCTTCTCCCCCTTAACACCAAAATTTCGGTCTTCTTCGCTGCTACGGTGACTCCCATGTCCGATAACTTCCTGGTAACCTGCTCTACCGCCCACGACGCCTTTTCCTCCACCTCGTCTTTCCGTTTTTCTGTAACCACAATCGCCAGGTCGTCGGCGTACGCGGTCAGATAGACTCCCTCCTCCATCTTCGTTTGGAGCACCTCGTCGTAGAAGAGGTTCCACAGTGTGGGCCCGAGGACTGATCCCTGAGGAACCCCGCACGACATCTCAAATATGTCTCCCTTATCCGTTACGATCTTCCTGTTTGTGAGGTACGATTTTATCATCTTCACCAAATAGCCGCTCACCTTTCCCCGCTCTAGGGATTGTACTATGCCTGTCCACGGGGCAGAATTGAAAGCGTTTTGGATGTCTACCGTAATCATCACGCAGAGTTCTTGATTTTTTAGGGCCTTTTGTTTGATTTTATCGACTATTCCCTGGACTCTCAGTATTGCGTCCACTGTGGACCTTCCCTCCCTAAATCCATATTGGTTCTCGTGTATGAGTCCTCTCTGCTCCGATTCCCTTACAAGCCTTTCCCTCAGCAGGATCTCCAACAGCTTTCCGGCTGTGTCTATTAGACATATAGGTCTGTATGTCTTGTCCTCCAGACCCTTCCTCGGCTTCTCTATAAGGACCAGCTTTGCGGATTTCCATATATCTGGGAAGGTGCCATTTCGTAGACAGGTGTTGTATATTGCTCGGAAAGTCTCCGTATTGCCTCTAACGCTCGCTGCCAGGATCTCGGGCGTGATGCAATCCGGTCCTGGCGCCTTTCTTTTCCTGACTCTGCCCAGAGCTCTTTCCAGCTCCTCCATGGTGAACTCCTCTATTTGCTCCTCCACGTGCGTTCTCGCCCAAGTAACCCTTGGCTGTTCCGGGAAAAGGGTTTTGATCTGCGCCCTTAAGATCTCTTCGTTTATCGGCAGCCGGTCTTTGAGATTCATTCTTTTCATTACTATGAGGTATGCTTTGCCCCACACGTCCTCATTTAACTCCGCGCACAACTCCGCCCATCTTCGTTTTTTGCTCTTCCTTATCAGTTCTTTCAGTTCTCTCTTGGCAGCTCTGTATCTCTCCGTCATTTCTTTAGTGGCTTCGTCCTCCATCCTGCCCCGCCTCATACGCAACACCTTCCTTCTCAGTTTCATACTTTCTTTTCTTTGTTCGGCTATTTGGTCGTTCCACCAGTATGTCGACCTTCTTCCCCTGGTTCCTTTCGTTCTTCGTTTAAAGACATCATTGCAAACTCGCGTAATATTCCTGACTATGTCCTCAGGGCTCGTATTACTCTTCTCCTCGTACGCTCCGGCGCACGTCTCCTCATACTTTTTTAGGTCTCTTTCGTTTAATACCCATCCGGTCCGTTCTTCCTCCCTTTTGTAATTTGGTCTCTTTGTCTGTATGGTGAAGACGATGGTTCTGTGATCACTGAGATTCTCGTCCTCTTGATCCACATGCCATCCTTTTATTTTGTATGCCAATTCTGGCGACGCCGCCGTGAAATCAACAACAGAGCTTCCCGCCGGTCCCACAAACGTGGGCACGGCTCCTTCATTTACTATGACCAAGTCGTTTTCCGTTACCCACTCTTCCAACCTCCTACCTCTCGGGTTTGTGGTCTTTGACCCTATTAGTGGACACTTGGCGTTCAGATCCCCTCCTAAAACCACTCTTTTTTCCCGTCCTCTCATCCTTTCCCTCATTTCGTGTAGTAGCCTCTCAAAGTCTTCCATCTTGCCGTTGGGCGAAAAGTAACACGATATAAACATCGCTACCGCCGTCTCTACACACACAAAGCCCTTTCCAACGTAAGTTTCCTTGACATCCAACACACTTCTTACATTTATAAAAACATCACAGTCAGTATCACAGATTTGTTTGTTTCTATACCTTAAATTTGGTTCACAGCCAATTATCACATCTATTTCTTCCTCCTCCGCTCTTTTTTCCATCAACTCATGTGCCGCATAAATCCTGGCGAAATTCAACTGAGCCACTCTGGTCATTTTAGTGGGGTGCCTCCTTCTTCGCTGGTGGAGCTCTGAGATTTATTCGCCTCCTTTCCCTTTCTCTTCTTCCCTCTTTTCTTCTGTTTGCGTTCCACCCACTCCTTCTCTATAGATCTACTTTGTTCGTCCTTCATTTGAATGGTCGACGCCATCCCTTCCATCTCCTTTTCCTTGGTTTTAATATCTTCCTCCTTATCAGCTTCAACGTTTATACTTTCTTGTTCCGCGACTTTCACCACTTCCGTCCGGTCTTCGTCTTCTTCCCTGTTTTTTTCGCCGTTTATCTTTCTCTTCGCCCCCGCCGCTATTTTTCTTCTATATACAGGGCATGCACCTGTGCTGGCCCTGTGTCCGGTACTTTTGCAATCGTGACACTTTGCTTCCTCCTTGCAGTCCCTGGCTTTGTGATCCTTTTTCCCACAGTTATAGCAGCAGGCGCTGCGATCTTCTCCTTTGCAATCCTTGGCTATGTGGTCCGGAGACCAGCACTTAATGCACTTTTTAATGCGTGGTCTCTCCTCGACTTGACACATTGTCAGACCGACCCTTAATCTTTTTTCCTGCATGAGTAATAGGGCGCTCTCCCTGCTCATTTCCACGGTCACCGCCCTCATATACGTTGCATACGGTCTCATATTGCTTATCTTAACCTCTCTTGCGCCTCCTATACGTTTCCTAATCGCTTCTTCAATCTCGTTTGGTTCTGTGTCTATTGTCATCCCTTTTATGTTTATAAGTCTTTTTTCTTCGCCTCTCATATCTCTTCTCTGTATCTTCTGTCCTGTCTGTTCCTCTAGTATTTTTTGAAATTCCTTTATCCTCTCATCGTCTCTCTTTGTTGTTATCAACACCTTTCCATCTCTCGTTTGTCTAATCGTCTCTATAACTTCTGCTTCTCTTCTTCCCCAAATCTGGGTTTTTATTTCTCTCACCGCCTGCTCGTACGACTTTCCTTGGCTTCCAACAACTAAGGCATATGTTGCCCCTTTGACCTCTTTCTTTTTTCTTCCCTCTACTTCCTCTTGCTTCTTTGCGGTTGTTGTGTATATCTTTATTTTCGTCGTGGCGTTTTTGAAAATTATTTCGATCATCGTTCTGAGTTTGTGTAATGTCATACTCTTTAGGTGGTGCATCGCTATATTCTTCTCTCCCTGTAGTTTGTCTCTTATCATTTTTACGTTATTCCATATTTCCTTTTCCGTCCTTCCCGCCACAACTTTCAATATTCTCTCTGTACTCCCTTTCTCTACACCTCTTATTCTTGTTGTTTTAACTACCTCGATATCCTCGCATTGGCCATCCAGCTCTAAAAGTGCCGGATAGGTCTTTTTAAACAGGAGTTGAATCCCCTTTTCCATTTCCGCATCGTCGGGTTCCACGAGTACTACTTTGGTTTCCACTTCCTGCTGCCATACTGGGTTTCCCTCCTCTATGGAGGTTTTCTTAAAATTTTCGTCTTTCCAAGTCATTTTGACTGCTTTAGCCCAGTCCTCGTATGACTCAGCCTTTTCTATATTTTCCTTTTCTCGACATTCTATATTTTCTTCACCCTCTGTCTGCGTTTCCTTCGATACCACTTCTTTCATCCTTTCTTGATTCTTATTTCCCTGGCTTTCCCTCATCTTCTCTTCGATTCTGTCCGCCAGCCTTTCCATTTTCGATACTGCATGCTTTATTTCTTTCTTTGTATTTTGTTCTACATTTTTCCTCAGTATCTTTATGTACCTTAGCATTTGCTGCACAGTTTCGTCGTTTGCTCCGACTACCTCGCTGGTTTGATTCTTTTCATCAATGATTTTCCTCTTCTTTACCTCCTTCTGTGGGGTTCTCTGCATTGTTTTCCGTGGGTTTTGCTCTTTTGCACTACTTGCATCACTATCAGTTGGTACTTCTTCTCTAGCTTTCATAGTTTCGTTCAAGTCCCCTTCATCAGAGGAGACTGTCGTCGAGTTGCCTTCTTCCAAATCTGCCTTCATCGGCGGGGAGCGGCTCAAAATTGAGCTCCTCCTAAAAGGGTTGGGTGAGTCTATGTAATCACGCGGGGCCGACTCTTCCCCACGCGTAGTCTGCGGCACTGTTTGGCCGGCAGACCCATCCGAGGCTTTGAATATTTTATCCATTACCCATATTTCCAGATGTCAAGCGCCTAGGTTACGCCCCATTTTAGACCTACTGGCAGGTACGCCGTCCCGTGCTCCCTTCATCCAGGAAGGGCTTAACTAGGGTTATCGTCGCCCGGGACCACGCGACCCCTAACTTCGCCTGTACCCCAGGCGGGGGCCCTTATGGAGTGCTACCACCCGGGCCAGGTGGACTCCAGTTTTTTAACGAGGTGTTACTCCTCGAGCTCGGGGGACCGCGGGTTCGCCAAACCCGAACCTGTTGTAAACACAACAGGCCCCTGCGGGGAACCCAACCCAACCCAACCCAACCCAACCCAACCCAACCCAACCCAACCCAACCCAACCCAACCCAACCCAACCCCAACCCCAACCCCATTTTTTAAGTTAAATAAATATTTTCTACCTTAATTACACCAATTTGCTATCAAAAAACATTTCTTTATCAAGAAAAAAATTTAAAAAAAAATAATTTTTGGTGGCGTGGTGGCAAGTCACCCGGCTCCCAACCCAGGGTTCGCTCAGTCGCGGGTTCAAGTCACAAAAAATTTTTTTTTTTGAAATTTTTTTTTTTCACTTTTTCTGAGTTAAATAAATATTTTCTACCTTAATTACACCAATTTGGTATCATAGACCATTTTTTTATCGAAGAAAAAATTTTTTAAAAATTATTTTTGGTGGCGTGGTGGCAAGTCACCCGGCTCTCAACGCAGGGTACGCTCAGTCGCGGGTTCAATTCACGAAAAATTCTTTTTTTTTTTGAAAATTTTTCCTCCTTTTTTCTGAGTTAAATAAATATTTTCTACCTTAATTACACCAATTTGCTATCAAAAACCACTTCTTTATCGAAGAAATAAATTTTTTTAAATTTATTATGGTGGCGTGGTGGCAAGTCTCCCGGCTCCCAACCCAGGGTTCGCACAATCGCGGGTTCAATTCACGAAGAAAATTTTTTTTTTTTGAAATTTTTTTTTCCTTTCTTTCTGAGTTAAATAAATATTTTCTACCTTAATTACACCACTTTGCTATCAAAAAACATTTTTCCATCAAGAAAAAAATTTAAAAAAAATTATTCTTGCTGGCGTGGTGGCAAGTCGCCCGGCTCCCAACCCAGGGATCGCTCAGTCGCGGGTTCAATTCACGAAAATTTTTTTTTTTTGAAAATTTTTTTTCACATTCTCTGAGTTAAATGAATATTTTCTACCTTAATTACACCAATTTGCTATCAAAAACCATTTTTTTGTAAAAAAAAAATTTCTTTTTAATTATTTTTGGAGGCGTGGTGGCAAGTCACCCGGCTCCCAACCCAGGGTTCGCACAATCGCGGGTTCAATTCACGAAGAAAATTTCTTTTTTTGAAATTTTTTTTTCCTTTCTCTCTGAGTTAAATAAATATTTTCTACCTTAATTACACCACTTTGCTATCAAAAAACATTTTTCCATCAAGAAAAAAATTTTAAAAAAATTATTTTTGGTGGCGTGGTGGCAAGTCACCCGGCTCCCAACCCAGGGTTCGCACAATCGCGGGTTCAATTCACGAAAAGAATTTTTTTTTTGGAAATCTTTTTTCACATTTTCTGAGTTAAATAAATATTTTCTACCTTAATTATACCAATTTGCTATCAAAAACCACTTTTTTATCGAAAAAAGAGAAAATTTTTTAAAATTATTTTTGGTGGCGTGGTGGCAAGTCACCCGGCTCCCAACCCAGGGTTCGCTCAGTCGCGGGTTCAATTCACGAAAAAAATTTTTTTTTGAAAATTTTTTTTTTCTTTTTCCTGAGTTAAATAAATATTTTCTACCTTAATTACACCAATTTGCTATCAAAAGACATTTTTTTATCGAAAAAAAAATTTTTTTTAATTATTTCTGGTGGCGTGGTGGCAAGTCACCCGGCTCCCAACCCAGGGTTCGCCCAGTCGCGGGTTCAATTCACTAAATTTTTTTTTTATTTCTTTTTTCCTCTTTTCTGAGTTAAATAACTGCTTTCTACCTTAACTACACCAATTTGCTATCAAAAAACATTTCTTTATCGAAAAAAAAATTAATAAAAAATTATTTTTGGTGGCGTGGTGGCAAGTCACCTGGCTCCCAACCCAGGGTTCGCACAGTCGCGGGTTCAAGTTAAGAAAAATTTTTTTTCTCGAAAATTTTTTTTTCCTATTTTCTGAGTTAAATAAATATTTTCTACCTTAATTACACCAATTTGCTATCAAAAACCACTTTTTTATCGAAAAAAAAATTTTTTTTAATTATTTTTGGTGGCGTGGTGGCAAGTCACCCGGCTCCCAACCCAAGGTTCGCTCAGTCGCGAGTTCAAGTCACGAAAAAATTTTTCTTTTTTGAAAATTTTTATTTCCTTTTTTCTGAGTTAAATAAATATTTTCTACCTTAATTACACCAATTTGCTATCAAAAAACATTTTCTTATCAAGAAAAAAATTAATAAAAAATTATTTTTGGTGGCGTGGTGGCAGGTCACCTGGCTCCCAACCCAGGGTTCGCACAGTCGCGGGTTCAAGTTACGAAAAATTTTTTTTTTAAATTTCTTTTTCCTTTTTTCTGAGCTAAATAAATATTTTCTACCTTAATTACACCAATTTGCTATCAAAGACCACTTTTTTATCGAAAAGAAAATTTTTTCTAATTATTTTTGGTGGCGTGGTGGCAAGTCACCCGGCTCCCAACCCAAGGTTCGCTCAGTCGCGGGTTCAAGTCACGAAAAAAATTTTCTTTTTTGAAAACTTTTATTTCCTTTTTTCTAAGTTAAATAAATATTTTCTACCTTAATTACACCAATTACACCAAAAAACATTTCTTTATCAAGAAAAAAATTTTAAAAAAAATAATTTTTGGTGGCGTGGTGGCAAGTCACCCGGCTCCCAACCCAGGGTTCGCTCAGTCGCGGGTTCAAGTCACAAAAAATTTTTTTTTTTTGAAATTTTTTTTTTCACTTCTTCTGAGTTAAATAAATATTTTCTACCTTAATTACACCAATTTGGTATCAAAGACCATTTTTTTATCGAAGAAAAAATTTTTTAAAAATTATTTTTGGTGGCGTGGTGGCAAGTCACCCGGCTCTCAACGCAGGGTTCGCTCAGTCGCGGGTTCAATTCACGAAAAATTCTTTTTTTTTTGAAAATTTTTCCTCCTTTTTTCTGAGTTAAATAAATATTTTCTACCTTAATTACACCAATTTGCTATCAAAAACCACTTCTTTATCGAAGAAATAAATTTTTTTAAATTTATTATGGTGGCGTGGTGGCAAGTCACCCGGCTCCCAACCCAGGGTTCGCTCAGTCGCGGGTTCAATTCACGAAAAAAATTTTTTTTTTGGAATTTTTTTTTTCCTTTCTTTCTGAGTTAAATAAATATTTTCTACCTTAATTACACCACTTTGCTATCAAAAAACATTTTTCCATCAAGAAAAAAATTTAAAAAAAATTATTTTTGGTGGCGTGGTGGCAAGTCACCCGGCTCCCAACCCAGGGTTCGCACAATCGCGGGTTCAATTCACGAAAAAAATTTTTTTTTTGGAAATTTTTTTTTTCCTTTCTTTCTGAGTTAAATAAATATTTTCTACCTTAATTACACCAATTTGCTATCAAAAACCACTTCTTTATCGAAGAAATAAATTTTTTTAAATTTATTATGGTGGCGTGGTGGCAAGTCACCCGGCTCCCAACCCAGGGTTCGCTAAGTCGCGGGTTCAATTCACGAAAAAAATTTTTTTTTTGGAAATTTTTTTTTCCTTTCTTTCTGAGTTAAATAAATATTTTCTACCTTAATTACACCACTTTGCTATCAAAAAACATTTTTCCATCAAAGAAAAAATTTTTTAAAAATTATTTTTGGTGGCGTGGTGGCAAGTCACCCGGCTCCCAACCCAGGGTTCGCACAATCGCGGGTTCAATTCACGAAAAAAATTTTTTTTTTGGAAATTTCTTTTTCCTTTCTTTCTGAGTTAAATAAATATTTTCTTCCTTAATTACACCAATTTGCTATCAAAAAACATTTTTCCATCACGAAAAAAATTTAAAAAAAATTATTCTTGCTGGCGTGGTGGCAAGTCACCCGGCTCCCAACCCAGGGTTCGCACAATCGCGGGTTCAATTCACGAAAAAAATTTTTTTTTTGGAAATTTTTTTTTCCTTTCTTTCTGAGTTAAATAAATATTTTCTACCTTAATTACACCAATTTGCTATCAAAAAACATTTTTCCATCACGAAAAAAATTTAAAAAAAATTATTCTTGCTGGCGTGGTGGCAAGTCACCCGGCTCCCAACCCAGGGTTCGCTCAGTCGCGGGTTCAATTCACGAAAAATTTTTTTTTTTGAAAACTTTTTTTTCACATTTTCTGAGTTAAATAAATATTTTCTACCTTAATTACACCAATTTGGTATCAAAAACCATTTTTTTATCGAAGAAAAAATTTTTTAAAAATTATTTTTGGTGGCGTGGTGGCAAGTCACCCGGCTCTCAACGCAGGGTTCGCTCAGTCGCGGGTTCAATTCACGAAAAATTCTTTTTTTTTGAAAATTTTTCTTCCTTTTTTCTGAGTTAAATAAATATTTTCTACCTTAATTACACCAATTTGCTATCAAAAACCACTTCTTTATCGAAGAAATAATTTTTTTTTAATTTATTATGGTGGAGTGGTGGCAAGTCACCCGGCTCCCAACCCAGGGTTCGCTCAGTCGCGGGTTCAATTCACGAAAAAATTTTTTTTTTGAAAATTTTTTTTCACATTTTCTGAGTTAAGTAAATATTTTCTACCTTAATTACACCAATTTGCTATCAAAAACCATTTTTTTGTAAAAAAAAAATTTCTTTTTAATTATTTTTGGAGGCGTGGTGGCAAGTCACCCGGCTCCCAACCCAGGGTTCGCACAATCGCGGGTTCAATTCACGAAAAAAATTTTTTTTTTGGAAATTTTTTTTTCCTTTCTTTCTGAGTTAAATAAATATTTTCTACCTTAATTAAACCACTTTGCTATCAAAAAACATTTTTCCATCAAGAAAAAAATTTAAAAAAAATTATTTTTGGTGGCGTGGTGGCAAGTCACCCGGCTCCCAACCCAGGGTTCGCACAATCGCGGGTTCAATTCACGAAAAAAATTTTTTTTTTGGAAATTTTTTTTTCCTTTCTTTCTGAGTTAAATAAATATTTTCTACCTTAATTACACAACTTTGCTATCAAAAAACATTTTTCCATCAAGAAAAAAATTTCTTTTTAATTATTTTTGGTGACGTGGTGGCAAGTCACCCGGCTCCCAACCCAGGGTTCGCTCAGTCGCGGGTTCAATTCACGAAAAATTTTTTTTTTTTGAAAATCTTTTTTCACATTTTCTGAGTTAAATAAATATTTTCTACCTTAATTATACCAATTTGCTATCAAAAACCACTTTTTTATCGAAAAAAAAGAAAATTTTTTAAAATTATTTTTGATGGCGTGGTGGCAAGTCACCCGGCTCCCAACCCAGGGTTCGCTCAGTCGCAGGTTCAATTCACGAAAAAATCTTTTTTTTGAAAATTTTTTTTCCTTTTTCCTGAGTTAAATAAATATTTTCTACCTTAATTACACCAATTTGCTATCAAAAACCACTATTTTATCGAAAAAAAAAATTTTTTTTAATTATTATTGGTGGCGTGGTGGCAAGTCACCCGGCTCCCAACCCAGGGTTCGCTCAGTCGCGGGTTTAAGTCACGAAAAATTTTTTTTTTTTGAAAAATTTTGTTCCTTTTTTCTGAGTTAAATAAATATTTTCTACCTTAATTACACCAATTTGCTATCAAAAAACATTTTTTTTTTCAAGAAAAAAATTTAAAAAAAATTATTTTTGGTGGCGTGGTGGCAAGTCACCCGGCTCCCAACCCATGGTTCGCTCAGTCGCGGGTTCAATTCACGAAATTTTTTTTTTTTTTTTTGAAAATTTTTTTTCACTTTTTCTGAGTTAAATAAATATTTTCTACCTTAATTACACCAATTTGCTATCAAAAACCATTTTTTTATCGAAAAGAAAATTTAAAAGAAATTATCTTTGGTGGCGTGGTGGCAAGTCACCCGGCTCTCAACCCAGGGTTCGCTCAGTCGCGGGTTCAATTCACGAAAAATTTTCTTTTTTTTAATTCTTTTTCCATTTTTCTGAGTTAAATAAATATTTTCTACCTTAATTACACCAATTTGCTATCAAAAACCACTTTTTTATCGAAAAAAAAAAATTTAAAAGAATTATTTTTGGTGGCGTGGTGGCAAGTCACCCGGCTCCCAACCCAGGGTGCGCTCAGTCGCGGGTTCAATTCACGAGAAATTTTTTTTTTTTTGAAATTTTTTTTTCCCTTTTTTCAGAGTTAAATAAATATTTTCTACCTTAATTACACCAATTTGCTATCAACATTTTTTTATCAAGAAAAAAATCGTTCACATGACACGGGTATTTTTTTAAATACCCGTGTCGTTTGCCGTTCGGTGACTTTAAAATTTTCCCTAACATCAGAAGTGGGATTAGCCCACGAGCTTGAATAATAATAAGAAAAAAAATGGAGCAGTTTATGAATGACTTTATTAGAATGGTGAAATAATCAAACGTCGCCACTGAGCCCGGGATGCTCGGGAGATGCTCGGGAGAGGCTCGGGAGATGCTCGGGAGATGCTCGGGAGATGCTCGGGAGAGGCTCGGGAGAGGCTCGGGAGATGCTCGGGAGAGGCTCGGGAGAGGCTCGGGAGAGGCTCGGGAGATGCTCGGGAGATGCTCGGGAGAGGCCCGGGAGATGCTCGGGAGATGCTCGGGAGATGCTCGGGAGGGGTTCGGGAGGGGCTCGGGAGATGCTCGGGAGAGGCTCGGGAGATGCTCGGGAGAGGCTCAGGAGATGCTCGGGACACGTTTTTTTTTGATATTTCTCGACATTTTTTGTCATCTTTGACATTTTTGACATTTTTTGTCATTTTTTGCCATTTTTGACATTTTTTGTCATTTTTGTCATTTTTCGACATTTTTGACATTTTTTGACTTTTTTGTCATTTTTCACATTTTCTGTCATTTTTGAATTTTTTGACATTTTTGTCATCTTTGACATTTTTTGTCATTTTTGTCATTTTTGACATTTTTTGTCATTTTTGTCATTTTTTAAATTTTTTGGCATTTTTCACATTTTTGACATTTGGACCGTTTATTTTGAAAGTGGTGTAAGTCCATTTTCGCTTGTTTCGAGAAAATTAGAGGTTAGCATATCTGTCCCTATGTAATTTCATTTCCGACCAATTTTAAGTTGTACAAAACATGGGAATTTTTTAAGAAATTAGAAACGGACTTATCATACATAAAAGATTTACATTAAATTAAGCATGAATTACGTGATATTTAATTTTTTTCAAAAATGGACTTACACCACTTTCAAAATAAACGGTCCACTTTTTGTCATTTTTTTTTCCTTTTTCTTGAGATAAATAAATATTTTCTACGATAATTACACTAAGTTGTTATCAAAAAACATTCTTTTATCGAAAAAAATGATAAAAAAAAAATTTGTTTTTGGTGGCGCAGTGGCAAGTCACCGGACTACCAACCCAGGGATGGTCACAGACGCGGGTTTAATTCACAGGGATTTTTTTTTTTGAAAATTAGCACTTTTGAACATTGGTACTTTTGAACATTAGGACTTTTGAACATTAGGTATTTTGAACATTAGCACTCTTGAACAATAGGACTTTTGAACATTAGCACTTTTGAACATTAGAATTTTTGACCATTAGAATTTTTGAACATTAGCACTTTTGAACATTAGGACTTTTGAACATTAGGACTTTTGAACATTAGGACTTTTGAACATTAGGACTTTTGAACATTAGGACTTTTGAACATTCGCACTTTTGAACATTGGCACTTTTGAACATTAGGTATTTTGAACATAAGGACTTTTGAACATTACCACTTTTAAAAATTAACACACTAAAAGCTGGAGTCGTAGTACTACGATTTAGCTCAACTGCGGCTTAAATGCCCCGCTTTACCTAGCATACTTCCGTCGAGATCGCCCGCCGTTAATGTGTTAACACTTAAATATCAGTTCTTTTGAAAATTAGTAGTTCTCAGCATTAGGTATTTTGATCATTATTTAAATATCAGGTATTTAAATATTTTTTTTTTTCGTGGCGTAGTTGACAACAATCGGACTACCAACTCAGGGTTGGTAACAGACGCGGGTTCAAATCGCAGTTAACCACTTGCGGTGGCTGAATGTACACTGTACGTCGAGATACTTTTGTCACAGGAACGCCAGCGCGAAGGTATTACGCACGCCGCCAGACTATTGTTGCAGGTAGAAAAATGACTCACCTGGCACACCCAGCCGTAAATTTCTTGCTACCGCAAGTGGTTAAATACAGGGTTAGTATAAAGTCCCGGAACGGTCGAATAACTTTGTTATTTGAGAAGTATGAATTTTGAAATTCTACCTGATTATATAGTTCAATGCGATGAATTTGATGGTAACATTTTCATTTTTCTCTCGTTTCCGATTTTACAGGAAATGCTTCCAACTTTTTTTCCTTAAATGGCATGTATAGTATATTTGTGCATTTTCGAATGCGGAATAAAAAACTACGTTCAAAAATACCAAAATTCTTTGTTCTATTAATAAAAAAGCATAATAGGACTTAAATTAAAAAAGTCTGTTTAATACAAAATCAAGCAGACACGTCACCTTACTGAAACTTCACATTGCTGTCATATGTTACCTGTGTCATTATCAATAATTAATTAAGTTAATAAAAAAATAAAAAATGACTGTAAAACTTGTTACAAGGACAGTAATATGTTTATTTTTATTGAATGAAACGCAATTATTAAAAAATTAACTAAAATTATAAATAATAAACCCCTAACTTTAAGTTATAAATGTTCAAAATGACCAGTTTACCGTTTGACACGGACGTAATTGGTCAACAACTTAATGAATGTTGTATTCTTGTGGTGTAACGCAGTGCATTTCCTCAAATTTTGTTGCTGTAATTTGTGTAAATTATTTGGCTGAGTTTTATGCACTTGGCATTTCAAATGACACCATAAAAAGAAATGCAGTAGGGATAAAAGTCTGGTGAACGAGTTGGCCATTCAATCGCTCTTCTGCGCCCGATCGAGCGTACAGGAAACAATAAACATGAAATCGCAGGAAATAATAATAAGCATATGACGGCAATGTGATATTGCAGTAAAGTGACATGTCTGCTTGATTTTACGTTAAACTGGTTTTTTAAATTTAGGTCTTATTATGCGTTTTTATCAACAGAATAAAGAATTTTGGTATTTTTGAACGTAGTTTTTTATTCCGCATTCGAAAATGCACGAATATAGTATACATGCCATTTAAGAAAACAAAGTTGGATGCATTTCCTGTGAAACCGGAAACGAGAGAAAAATGAAACTGTTATTATTAAATTCGTCGCATTTAACTATATAATCAGGCAGAATTTCAACATTGATACTTCTCAAACAACAAAGTTATTCGACCGTTCCGGGACTTTATACTAACCCTGTATATATATTTTTTTATTAATTACACTATTTTCTTTATTAAAATACCTTTTTTATCAAAAAAAAGAAAGAAAAATAATTTCTCGTGGTATAGCGGACAGTCATCGGATTACCAACCCGAGGCAGGCAAGAGACGCCGGATCAAATCACAGATTTTTGTTCTTTTCATAAAAATAGTGAATTAAAAAGAAATCATTTTGCTCAGAAAAACGATAAAACAAAATTCGAAAAACGTCAATTTTCTTGAAACATTCCCGTTTCCGAATAGACAGAGCCAAAGGTTAATGCTCCGGACACAAAAGTTCGGCAGCCATTCTGAAGGTAATTTTAAATTTAACACTCACCTATTGTTTATAACACTCACAATTTTGTTTATAAGTATAAAGTTCGACGTAAATGTATTAGATAGCGCCGCAAGTCCATAAATACTAGTGGCGCCATCTACTACACATTTGTTGAACTTAGTACGTATAATATAAACTCAATTTATTCGTAAACGTATTTTTAAACTTTTATTTTATTATTATGTTCGGTTTCTAGACTATTGAATTAACTCATATACGACGAATGGTATTTTAAATCGTTAATTTGTTTATAAGTATAAAGTTCAATGTAAATCTATTAGATGGCGCCACAGGTCTATAAATACTGGTAGCGCCATCTTATAGACATTTATTGAACTGTATACGTATAAAATAAACTCAATTTATTCCTAAATCTATTTTTAAACTTTTATTTTATTATTATATTCGTATTATAGACTACTAAATTAACACATATACGACGAATGGTATTTTAAATTGTTAATTTGTTTATAGGTATAAAGTTCGACGTAAATCTACTAGATGGCGACACGGGTAGTTAATTTGAATTTTATTCTTGTAAAATATACTCCGTTTACTCTAAAACCTACATTTAAATCTCCAGAATTGTTGAAAAGAGATTTCTACATCAACATTTAATCCAACAAAGACTTTCGATAAAAAGTTTTCCGTAGTAGCACTACAATTGCTTAGATTCAATTGTTCTACTGTAACTTGAAACCACTTTCCGGAACTCATTACCGAATTTTTTTACTTATTACACGTTATTAGTCACTTGGTCTGTGATAAAGACGAAATTCTCTTCATTATATCGTTATGAAATAGTTGTCATTCTTTCTTTGTGTGGTGCCATCTAGTAGCTTTCGTGGAACCTTATTCTTATAAAATAAACACGATTTACTCTAAAACCTACTTTCAAATTTGTATTTCATTATCATATTCCTTTTGTAGGTTATTAAATTAACCAATTTACAAAGAATTGTAATTTAATTCTTCAATTTTTTTATAGGTATAAAGTTCTGGAGAAATCTATTGGATGGCGCCACGGGTAGTTAATTTGCCTGTGGCAATTTAATCAGTAATAAATTAACCAGTTTACAAAAGATTGTATTTTGATTCGTTAATTTTTCTATAAGTATAAAGTTCGACGGTACTTTACTAGATGGCGCCACGACTAATAAATTACCAATTATTTAAAAATATATAAATAAAAATGAATTAGACGTTTCTATAAAAATGATAAATAATTAACCAACGACATCTATTTAAAATGTAACTAATTATACGAAAGAAAGTTAGAGATTAATAACCAAAATTCAAGGAATTAATGTACAGTATTTTTTTAATAAACCAACTAAATAATGTAGAAAAGGAATATAATGTATTCACTAAAATGAAAGTTGAAAACGGACTTTTACTTTATTTGCATTTGATTAGCTACGAGAAAAAAAAATCTCTTTTGTGTCTTGTTATTCATCTTATAATTAACTATTATTATTGAGAACAAGAAGACAACTCTATCCTTAAGAACAATAATGTTTTATTCATTTGTTTATTTATTACTGTAATTAAATATCAATAAACTAAGTCTTCGTAAATTTGGACCGTTTTGGCTCCTGTCTCTCTCCTTTTCCATTCCGTTTCCAATCATTTCACGCTACAAGTAGTGGTATTGCTATTGGCTTTTGGCTGCCAATGCTTTTCTTCGTAGAATTGAGGGTCGCTAATCGTCAGCGCGGACCTTTTGTAAAAATAATAGTAAAATGGCGAAACTAGAAAGAAAATACACGCAATTTTACGGGCAATTTTAAGTATCCCGGGTGGTTATTCTTACAAAGTCTGTGTGTTATGTACACGACATATAGCCCTACGGACCAGTTGTGCTTCAACGGATCCTTCCATCTTAAAGTTAGTATCCATATGTACAAGATGGTGGTTAGGATGAAGTAGAGGGTGCAAACTATTACCGTAAACCTAAACTTGTCGTAAAGTAGACCAACTAGTCCTACCTACATGGAAATAAATAAAAATGTAAAGATTAAAAAAGGCTGACGGTGAGATTCCGAGTATTCACTCGTAAAGACCTTTGACATTTCAAACAACTACTTAAAAAATTAATAGGCATAATAATAAGCTGCGCTTACCTGAAACACGTATGTTGAAAAAATCAGTAATAACAAAATTGAGAGCGCCAAAACAATAAAAATGTCTTGAATTCTGTAACACGTGTAAAAAAAATGTACCCATCCCATCAATTAGGGAAGTACAAATTCTTAATACTTACACGAATAGTACGAGTACAATAGCATTGTACTTTCTGGCTAAAACTCCAAAGGTGTTTATACAAACGTCGCTAGACAACAGAAACGTTTGCATCGCAAATATCAGTTTGTATTTATTGTTTGTCAGTTTCATTTTGGCCCAATTTCGCGCTTCCTTTCGCTAACCATCACATTGTCGCTTCGATTTTCAATCAAACGCGCGCTTACGCGTCCAGTTTTCCTTATAAACGCCTCGAAACCAAAACATACAAGTTAATTTAAGTATTCTGGTTGGAGATATTGAATTTTCTCTATTGGAGATTTTGCGCATGTTCGTTATAGGATTTACAGGTTGTATGGATAGATGGCGGAAATGGAGAAAAGTAAAACTCCCTAGATTAATAATTCTACGCAAGTCCCTAGAATTGTACGCAAAGTAAAAAGTCCCTAAAAAATGGGAAATGTCAATACAAAAATCTAACCTCAACATGGATAACGTACAAAGTAATTTAGAAGAATTGGCATTAAAACGGAAAGAAAGATTAAAAAACTTGAAGAGAAAAAAGGAAATTGAAGGGGAAGGAATAAACAATACAAATCTGGAAGAATTACCAAAGTAAATTTTCGATAAGTAACTTTTGCACGTTAAAACTTTGTACCTAATTTGTCTACGTTTCAGGCCGAAATTTAGGAGTTACAATCCGAACGCGGAAGAATTAACGGAAAGTAAAGTCAAAGAACCGAAATTGGTTGATATAACTGGTGAAATACAAGATCAGTTAGATGCGGCAAAGTCTAAAGTGGTTTTAGAAGAATTGGACATAACCACACTTGCTCCGAGAAAGCCCGATTGGGATTTAAAAAGGGACGTTTCCAAGAAATTGGAAAAGTTGGAGCGGAGGACTAGGAAAGCAATAGCAGAGATCATTCGAGAGAGGTTAAAAGAAAAACAAGCCGATCTAGCTTCTGTCGTTAACACCGGCACTATTGAGTAGTCCACGAAAGGAAAATTAGGTTCAATTTTATTTTGTAAAATAAATAAGAGATCAAATAAAGTTTTATAATTTGTATTTATTTGAATTTTTCGTTAAAACTATCTCAACAAATCCGATACTTGTACTAAAATTACTCAAAAAGTAACCGAGTAATGCTCCGATGGAGCAAGGAGTAGGCCAAACTTGCCAGTCCCTGTCCCAATCCAAAGGGATAACGAAAGCTCCAAACCATCCGCCGAGGAACGTAGCACACGCGTTTTGAATTAAACTTTGACTAAAAACACTCTCCTCGTAACCTTTGTGATTCAGTAAATCCACAATAAACCTTCCACTCAAATTTAAACATAAAGGTAATGTCGTCATTGTTGACAGTAACGCAGCAAACATAAAAGTACCTTCAAATTGTCCCAATGGCTCCGCTCCGAGCAACACTGCCACAACAAAAAACACTATTATCGACGTAAATGTTAAAACGATACCAAGAAAAATGCCTTTTAACCGGATCCTGTACGATTTTTCAGCGATATAGAAGTATTTCACAATTTCCAAAAGTGCTAAGGTTAGAATCCAGGGAAATCCAATGTATTTACCGATATTATATTGTTCCCCAAAGAAAAACAGAGTAAATAACACTAATATTATATAACAACTGGTTATTAAGCAATATTGACGAATGTTAATTAATTGGAACTTGTGAAAGCTGTGCATTTTCATCCTTTTCTTTTTAAATCAAGTTTAATAAAATATTGAGCTGTACGAACCTAACCTATTTACAATTATTTCTACGTGTATAATTGGCGCCATCTAATACGTTAATAATAATTTTGGTTCAAATTTACTCCCATACAATTATTATATCCTATTTAATTTATCTACAAAAAAAAAAAACTTTAGTTCGTCAAATTTTCGACGCAACACTTTTTATTCGGTAAAATGTACACAGAAGAGATTTTAAGCTTAACTTTGATTTGAAGATATTTCCTTATTAATTTTGTTCCATTTTAATTATTTACTATCATAAATAAATAATTTTTTTATTCGTTAAACTATTATTATTATTATTGGTTGAATTATTTTTTTTATTGTTAATTTATAACAATATTCACATTTAAACCTTAAATTTAAAACCTCAGCGCCCTCCCTTGGTAAATAGGCGAACTAATGGAACGATGGTAATGTTGCGAACTAGATTTTAATCGAGATGGTTTGTATCTCGGCTAAAGACGTTTTACTTTGCCCATTTTTTACAAGATGGCGACACAGTCTTTTATAATTTTTAAAACTCTGAATTTTATTAAAGAAATATTTCGTGTTATGAAAACTTTGATGATTTTAATTTAAATCATTTAAAAAAATAGTGTTTTTTTTGTAATTTTAACCTTATTTCTTGAAATAAAGAGCATAACAGTTGGTTTTAATGGATACATTTTATTATGTAAAATAGTAATAATATACTTTTTATAATACACATTTTATTTTTACAGTTAATATTTAACCTATGACTATAATTTAACGATTACCTTTAGTAAAAATAAAAAAAGTCATTAATTAGGTGAATTAAAATGTGATGGCACTAAACTTAAGATTCACCAAAATAGAAACAAAAAAATAAAATAAATAAATGAAAGAACTCATTTCTTGTGTATTTGTGCCAAAAAGTGATCGACGTTTAACCTTGATAATAAATTCTCGCACATTTTCGGACATTTAGTTTTTTCCGAGTCGATGTCGTCGTTGGCTTTCCTTTTCGAACCGGTTTCGCTTCCGGAAGTCGTGCCGGAACACTCTTTGTCACCGACAATTGCAAAATCCATTAAATCCAACGATTTCTTTTTATTGGAGAAGTTTGATTTTGTTTTCTTATCGTCAACGGATTCGCTTCTGTTCGATTTTCTCGCCGAAATCGTCGTCGAAGCTGATTTTTTACCCGTTTCCAGTGATTTTCGTCGAGTGTTTTTCGGATGAAGGAGGGATTTTTCCGTTTTGTAAACATCTTCCAAAGGTGATTTCGCTTGAATATCTTTAAGGAACGACTTGGTTTGCGGATTTTTCGACTTTTCAATCGGAATTACGCTCGTATTATTTTTCATTAATTGAGTGTATAAATTTTCGAGCGGAGAGCATTTTTTTAACGTAACGACTTCGAGAATTTTTACCTTTTCTTTTGACGAATCGGACGATTTGCTCGAAATCGGATTCAAATCGAAAATAAAATCCATCGGAGAGACTTTTAGACGTCTCGAAATGTCGCGATTTAACTCGTCGACGAAAACGTTCGCCGTGTAAGTTTTATCGAGACACTTTAAGTCGTAATCTTGTAAGGTTTTGCTCGTTTTTTCGTTTGGGTCATGAATAAAGGTAAAATCGACGTCTTCCTTAAGTTTAGTATCGAAAATCGGAACGTTTTCAATAAACGAATCCGTTAAATTCAAATCGTCCTCCAATGATTCGTATTCTCCTTTGTTTACCGCATTTGATTTATTGATTTCTTTATTTTCGTCATTAAATTCTTTAGTTTTAGTTTCAATTTCTTTCGTTTCATCTTTAATTTCTTTCGTTTTATCATTAAATTCTTTAATTTCAAACGATTTATTGCTGTCTCGTTTTTTCAACGGTAAAATTGATTTGTTTTCCGTAAAATGGCTAATTTTAGAAGTTTGATTAATAAGTTCCGTCGAAGAATTGTCGTCCGGAGGTTCTAATTGGACCTTTTTCGGAAGCAAATAAATCCCGCGTTCCTTTAAATCCCTTATTAAGCATTCCCGATTTAATTCTTGACTCGATTCCGAAATTTTACCCGTTTTATCGTCGTTTGAATTTTCCAAATGAGTTTCAACGAAATTCAACGGATTTATGACAACGTTTAAATTTAAATTTCTTTCATTCGAAGAAAGCGAATTTTCCAATAAATCTTTTTTATTCGTCATTTTGGGTTCTTGCTTTCTAATCGATTTCGTCGATTTTAAATTTTGACTTTTTAAAGATTTCAATTTTAAAGATTTCGATTGTTTCGATTTATCCATTTGTTTGTCAACAACGTTCGATTGTTTATTTATTATTTTTGCGTTCGTTTGTTTTCTCGATTTTTTAACAGTCGATTGTTTAGTTTCCAAGTTCGGTTGTTTTATCATCGCGATCGTTTCTTGTCTCTTCTTTTCCAATTCTTGCAAAATTTTATCTTTCGAATTTGTAATTTTCCCTTTTTGTTCGACATTAATTTCCTTTTCGGTTTTAAATAAAACATTTTCTTCTCGAATTTCTTTATTATTACAATTTATTTCCAGGTTTACTTCTTTATCTTCTTTTAATAATTCATTTTCTTCTTTATTTTTTTCAGTTTCTTTATTTCTCGATCTTAAAGGATATCGATTTTGTCTTTGATTTGCGTTATTCTGTACATTTTGAATAACGGTAACGTTGTTCTTTTTAGAAATCCACAAAGATTCTTCACTTTCATCGCTTTCATTATTTTCATTAAAATCAAAATCACTCTCCGAATCGGCAAAGGAAATCGATTCAGCTTTTGAAACTAAACTTAAATTCTTTTTTCCGATTATATTTTTGTTAAAAGTATTTAATTTATTTACCATGGAGGTAAAAATTTGACTTTCGGGATTTTTTTCACCTCCTTCTTTAATCTCATTATTAATTTCTTCATCGTTTTCTTTAAACTGTTCATTTCCTTCCTTAATTCCTTTCTGGTTTTCATCGACGGCGTCCGTTTCGCTAATTCCTTTTCGCTCCGGGCAAATTTTTTCTCTTTTCGAGTCTTCGATCAACTGTTCCAATGATTTATTCTGCTCGGCATCGCTCGGTTGGTAATAGGAAGAACTCGTAGAATAATCGGTCGGTCGATTAACGTACCTTTCGTTATTGAACGGCGTTACGGCTAGGTTCGGAGTGATGGGAAATTGGGGCGTTTGAATATCGGTCAAATCGACACCCTCGAGTTGCTCTTTAAACATTTTAGTTAACGGAGTGTCTTTTATACTCACCGGACTTACAATTCTCGGCACTTTCGCTATCGCGTCTTGCTTCAATGGGGTTTCTAATAAGGGAAGGAGATTTCTCGTAGCCGAAACCACGTTACTTTCGGGGATGTAATTTATTTTATTTTCCGGCGTTAAATTCTTATCGAAATTTAACGTTAATATTTCGTGTTCTTGAAAATTTCCGTAAATTGAAGGTGTTAAAGGTATTTTATCTTCTTTCATTTTATTTTCCGGACTCTTTTCGATCCCGTCAAAATCTTGTTCAATTTCTTTTAAATTATTTTCAATTTCTTTCGATTTATTTTTAAAATCCAATTTATTTTCCGTTTGTTTCGATTTATTTTCAATCTTTTTCGTTTTATTATCAACTTGTTTCCAATTATTTTCAATTTCTTTTAAATTTTTAATATTTTTCGATTTATTTTCAATCTCTTGATGATTCGATTGACGTTCAACATCTTCCGTTTTATGATCGACAAACGTTCGTTTGCTCGCGTTCAACTTGGACGGCGATAAAATCATTTTATTGTTGCAAACGTCTAAATTTTTTACTTCTTTTACTTTCGTAACTTTGGCGACTTTCTTAACGTTTCCGTCTATGTTGCATTTTCTTTTTATTCTCGGAGCGCGATTATAGTTTATTAACGTGAAAGTATCCTCGGCGTCTTCTTCGGCGTCCTCAGTTTCCATTTCTTCAATGTCCGCTTGTTTGTTTTCCGTTTTCTTACCTTCCTTTTCTTTATTTTCCGTTTTTTTAGTTTCCCTTTGAATCACAATTTGAGTACATTCTATAGATATTTTTTTATCGTCTATTTTTTGCAAGTTTTCATTCGACATTTCTTTATTCGCTTCGTCCTCGGCCTTAAGATTATCTTCTATGGCTTTCGCGTCCTGTTCGGTTTTATTTAAACTCTCCGATTTGATACGTTTGCGATTCGATGACTTTTCCTTTTTTGGCGAAGGTGATTTCATTGATGAACCTAATTTAAAAATAAATTTATATTGAGATTTGTACGTCTAAAAATTATTAAATTTAATTAAATAAACAAAGAAAAAATGAGTTTTCTATTTTGATTTTAACCCAAAATTACAAAAAAATATTCCAACTTGAAAAATCGCCGAGACTTTATTTATCTATTGTAATTAAGAAATGATTGTTTCACCAAATCTAGACAAAAGTATCTATTTTGAGATAAACTCGCCAAATTTATTTCAACTCATTCAAAAAATCTAACTTTAGGAATTGTCATTCAATTTTGAAAAAATCATATTTATTTTTTTATTTTTAAAAACTAATAACTAATTTTTTGACTAAATAATCATTTTGCAAATACGTTTGTTTTGTTTTAATTACTGGAAATATTACCGGCTAAAGCCCTCAAATCGGCGTCCCAACTCTTCTTAGCCCCCGACGTTTTCTTCTCAATCAACTTGTCCGCGGTTTTGGTTTTCTTTTGATTTTTCCCTGGCGAACTAAACAACGACTTTGAGATCTTAGGCGGATTACTTTTCGAATTAGGCGACCGTTTCTTCGGCGACGTCATCGATGGCTTCTTATTATTAGACTTATTGTTGGTTTCCAGAGAACAACTACTCCTCGGCGTGCCCAACTCAAAATCCAAAGCTCTTACGTGCGATCCACTCTTCGGCGTTGACGTATCCTCTTTAACCGACTTGGCTTTTGGTGTTAATTCTTTTGGTGTTTTTTCCGACATTTCCTTCCTTCCAACGTCAATTTCCTTCGTTTGAAAACCGCTTTCCGCTTGTACCGTTTCTAAAATCGACGACGGTTCGTTTACATTTTCTTTTCCCGGCAAAACCTTTACGTTCATTTCTATTTTACGATCACTTTTAGTCGGCGACGTCTCCTTCAAATTCCTCTTCGGCGTCTTCTTTTTATACGATCTTTTTTTTCTCTTCGGGATATGTACGGACGGCGAATCACCTTTTGGAGCGATTTTCTTTAAAATTTTTCTATTCACTTCTTCGCCAACATCTAAAATATTCAAACAGTTTAAATTTTATCACACAAAAATAATAATAAATGTTAATTTATTTTTATATATATAATATAAATAAATAACTAGTTAAAATTATTATTTTTTTTTTAATTAATTAAGAAAAATCAAATTTTAATCTGCTAACAAACAGATAAACTAAAAAGGATTTAGCCCAGTTACAAACCAAAATTTTAATTAAGATTTCGTTTTTAACTAAATGGCGACATATAATTAAACAAATTCTTAAATTTAATCAATTAAATAGATAATAATAACTTATTTACTGATAATACTTACTTGTTTCATTATTTCCCTGTTGATTCTCGTCGCAAACGATAACGGTAGGCATCGTTAAAATGTCCTGTTCGGATAAATTATTAACTTTGTATTGCGGCACTCCGACGTTGACAATTTGCGATCCGTTCCAAACGTAATACGATTGCGGGGGCTGAACGGCGGGCGGTTGGACCATCAAAAGACCGGAATTTAGTACGACGTTCGAGGAACAAGAGGAATTTACCGAAGCGGTCGTCGACAAGGAATTTGTTGGTTCTTTCATGTAATTTTCCAAAGTGCCTCCATATAAAATCACTTCTCCCGTATTCGTATTCACCGTTAAATTCTGTTTTACCGGCATATCCACTTTTGTTCCCTCCAACGTTATCGTTTGACGCCTCGGAGGAGTTAAATTTGGATCCGTTGGTGGAATCGAAGGATTACAATGAGTCGCAGTGTAGTTTTCTTGAGATGGCGTGCTGTTTGTGATGTCGCGATGATCTTTTAGAGGACTAATAAAAAACATTTGTTTAGTAGATGTGATTAATACGGTTAGAATTAGTTTTTACTTAAAGTCTTACCTATTTTCTGTGGTTTTTGTTTGATTATCTGTTTCCGATTCATTTTCATTTGGTCCTAATACATATCAAGAGCAATTTAGATTTAAAAAAAATTAATAAAATAAGAAATAAAATTAAATTAAAGTAATTACTAACCTATTAAATCATTTAACAACTTTTCAAAAACCGGATCGTGTTCGGTTTTGCGAACGATAGCTTTAATAGCTGCATTTAATTCCACATTAACAATGTGTTCGGAAGAATTACAGACCAAATTCTCATCCGACGGCTTCTGAATTACCGAATTAATGTTCTCCGCTAATTTCTCTTGCAATTCCCGATTTTCCAAGAAAGTCTCAGCCAAAACTTTAGCGATACTTCCTTCATCATTATCCTCAACGTTATCCGTTACGTCCGATTCATCCTCTTTTCCCATTGGTTTCTTCTTGGTTCCTTCCGAGGAGCTATTATTACTACTAAAATGTCCCGGAAGTTCGTGTAACGGCGTTGTATTTACGTCACAAGACGGACCGTTCTCTTCGATTATCGACAGATTTGTTCTTTTAGATTTATAACTCGGAGAAGAAATTTGCTTTTCGGGCGTACTGCTCCTACTACATTAATTATGTTTATTAATTAAATACTTTGATCGGACCTTTAAACGTTACCTTCTTGGGGACAAACTCGGCGTACAAGAGTCCCTCGACTTTGCAGTTTCAAGTAAATGAATAAGCTTAGTGGGCATATCTCTTGTAGTTATATGACTCGGATAACAAATACCTTCCATGTATTCTATAACTAAAATACCAAAGTAAAATACAATTCTTTCCAACTTAAAATACTCACTAATAGTATATAATTTAGCATATTCCCTAAGTATTTCCCTTAAACAATATCCGTGTTTATGTGTAATAAACTGCTTTGACGTTTGAATACGGCCGTGGACGTCTTGCAGGTATCGGGATGATTTCAAAAACAACTTTGCGGCACCCTTGCACTTCTCCGACTTTAAATATCCTAAAACAGCAAGAAAAATCGATCGAAAACGACGATTTAATCGTCGTTCCCGCTAAAGAAAAACCCAAGCTTACCCAACACAAGCTTTGCCATATCTTCGTCTGTAATATCCATGTTTGGAACGGTTTTCAACGTGTTATTATTAATGTTATTATACTGGAACGACGTCGCGTTAATTACGATCGTTTTTAATCGTTTACTTCTTCGCGTAACACTTTGTTTTAGATAACGCTCGTAGTTTAACGAATATAAACACAAACACGCAAACCTTTCGGTTGGTGGCGTATTGTCTGGGGATTTTTGTTCCGAACGCTTTGTTACTATATTTAGGTTGGCTGTCACACAAATTTCAAATTTATTCTAACGGCGCCATCTATTAGAATTCCGTTGAACTTTATTCTTACGAAATAAACTCGATTTATTCTAAAACCTATTTTTAAATTTGTATTTTATTATTATATTCTTGTTCTGGATTATTAAATCAACCAATTGACAAGGAACTGTATTTTAATTCTTCAATTTTTCTATAACTATAAAGTTCGGCAGAAATTTATTAGATGGCGCCACGGGTAGTTAATTTGCGCGTGGCGCCATCTAATAGCATTCCGTTGAACTTTATTCCTATAAAATAAACTCGATTTATTCTAAAACCTATTTTTAAATTTGTACCTTATTATTATATTCTTGTTCGAGATTATTAAATCAACCAATTGACAAGGAATTGTATTTTAATTCTTCAATTTTTCTATAGGTATAAAGTTCGGCAGAAATCTATTAGATGGCGCCACGGGTAGTTAATTTGCGCGTGGCGCCATCTAATAGCTTTCCATTGAACTTTATTCTTATAAAATAAACTCGATTTCTTCTAAAACCTATTTTTAAATTTGTATTTTATTATTATATTCCTGTTCAGGATTATTAAGTCAACCAATTGACAGGGAATTGTATTTTAATTCTTCAATCTTTCTGTAAGTATAAAGTTCGAGAGAATCCTATTAGATGGCGCCACGGGTTAATTTCGGTGTGGTGCCATCTATTAAAATAAACTCGATTTATTCTAAAACCTATTTTTAAATTTGTACCTTATTATTATATTCTTGTTCGAGATTATTAAATCAACCAATTGACAAGGAATTGTATTTTAATTCTTCAATTTTTCTATAGGTATAAAGTTCGGCAGAAATCTATTAGATGGCGCCACGGGTAGTTAATTTGCGCGTGGCGCCATCTAATAGCTTTCCATTGAACTTTGTTCTTATAAAATAAACTCGATTTATTCTAAAAGCTATTTTTAAATTTGTATTTTATTATTATATTCTTGTTCTGGATTATTAAATTAACCAATTTACAAAGAATTGTATTTTAATGTTTTTAATTTTTCTATAGGTATAAAGTTCGATGATAATTTATTAGATGGCGTCACTTATCGTTTATTGAGGTTAAACGTCAGTTGAAGAAGAATTAAGGTTATTAAATAAGTTAATTTTAATTTTTATTTTAGTATTACCAACAAATCATTAAAAATGATAATATCAATAGTGAATATGGGTTTGAAAGGCTTGATAACAAAGATCCGCGTGAGAGAACCGGATTTTTTACTTAATATGCATGCCCTTATAACTAGTAAAGCACAGAATATTTTTGCTGGGTATTCTTACACTTAAGTACGAAGGAAATAAATGACTTGATTAGTTTCCACCACTTCGATAACTACCACCACTTTGACCTAAAATTTGAGAAAACGGTGATAAAGTGCTCGTTTGCAACTTTTCATTACAAGAAACCTCCGCCGTTGTTGTTGTTCGCTCCATATCCGTAAGTATTTGATCCATAGCTGTTTGTAAATCCATTATTTCCTTGATTTAACCCGTTAAATCCACTACTAAAGCCTCCGTTGGCGGTTCCTATTATTTACAAATCCAAGATAACATGTTGAATAAATAAATTTGACTTTATTATTAGTAATAAAATATTATTTCTTTACCGTAGCGATTGGAAGTAATGAAACTATTATATAGACTGCTACTAGGTTGCCCTCCGTTGGTATTTCCATTTCCAAAACCACTATTTACTCCATATCCGGCACTATTTCGAGGATTGAAAGTGCCGTAATGGTAAGATCTTGTAACTCCGAAGATTCTATGTGCGCTTGTTGTGTCATGTCGATTTATGGAAGAACTAAAAAGATGCTTTTGAGGTTAAATATACCATTTTTTTATTCCAATTGTATTTAAATACGTCGCATAACCACCGTTTCCTCTATAATTTGGGGTTCCGTAATTTGAACTTCCATAATTTGGAGTTCCGTAGTTTAAACTTCCATAATTTCCTCCGTAATTGTAATTAGATCCGTGATTTAAATATCCACATTGAGCTAATCCAACGACTAATAGTAAAATTATGAACTAAAATGAGAATTACTTTTTGGCTTTTGATTTCTCAATTATTTCTCGTCGTTTACCTTAAAATACATTGTTAGCGTTTATATCTCACAATTTCTGTTACGATACTGTTGATCTAACAAGACGTGTGAAAACATTTTATACTAATCGAAGCTGTAAAAATGGAGTTGAACGTATTAAATAACATAAAAATTGCGTGTACTTGCTCAATAGTGTATTGATAACTTGCGGTGTTAAATTTCGTGAGACTAGGATTTTAAACCTTTCCCGTTCTTAAAAAAAAAAGAGGAAAAGATATACCTTATTATTATGCTATCTCATTTATCAACGTTAATATTAGATAATTATTAAGTGTTTTTTTTAAAGATACATTATTTGTGGTTCCATCGGACGAAATGTTTCGATTAGTAATACTTTTAATTCTTATTTTTGGTGAGATATTTCAATCGTATTACTAACATCTTTTATTTAATATTTTATTATATTTATTTTATTGATATTTAGGTTATGTTGGTGCTGAAAAAGACCTTATTATTGAAGTCCAGGATGGTTTAGTGGAAGGTTTTTATAAAACTTCTTACAATGGACGATTGTACGCTTCGTTTGAAGGTATTCCATTCGCTGCGCCACCAATACAACAATTTAGATTCAAAGTAAGGACATAATTTTATTAGAAATTATTAAATTCTTCTTTTTTTAAGTTATTAAATACGTATAAAAGAGTTATTAACTTATTGAAAGTTTTAAAAGTTACTAAACTCGATTTTTCTTTAGGATCCTCAACCTGTTAAGAAATGGAACGAAACGCTTGCAGCGAACCAACTTTACAGATGCCTCCAACTCGCCGGCGACGAAATTTTAGGCACGGAAGACTGTCTTTACCTAAACGTTTACATCCCGCGTATTAAAATCAACCTCGAAGATAACTTAGAAGTTATAGTCCACATTCACGGTGGAGCTTTTATGGCCGGAAGTTCTCAGTTAGCCGGACCCTCAAAAATAATGGACCGAGACGTTATTTACGTTAATTTCAACTATCGTTTAGGTCCGTTTGGCTTTCTAACAACCGAAGATAAAACTTTTCGGGGAAATTACGGCCTCAAAGATCAATTAGAAGCTTTGAGATGGGTTCAAAATAACATAGGAGCTTTCGGAGGGAATAAAAGCTCGGTTACTTTAATCGGTTTATCGTCCGGAGGAGCTAGCGTACATCTACATTATTTTAATTCCAATAGAGAGGAGGTTTTATTCCATAAAGCTTGGGCTCAAAGCGGTTCAGCTCTAAATCCTTGGGTTGTCAATAGAAACAATTTGAAGAATTCGGAAAGATTTATTAACGCGGTGGGATGTTTTGACAAACTTAATAAAATTAATTCAACTTGTTTAATAAATACGGACGGTTTAGAATTAGCCGAAGGGATTAAAAATGTTTACGAAGGTTTATTATTACCTTTAGCACCTTTCGCACCGGTTATCGACGAAGATTTTTTAAAAGATAACCCATTAAATTCGTTAATAACCGGAGAGATTTTAGATAAACCTTTTATGATTTCTCAAACAACAGAAGAAGGATTATTACCGTCAATTTGTGAGTTATGTTTCTTTTAAATTCAAATCACATTTTGCGTTAATAAAACAAACCGTTTTTAGTATATTACGATGACTTGGAGACCGTTAATAGAAATTGGGAGCAATTATCACCGTTGATTTTAGAGTTTTATCATTTATCGGATGAAAAACAAGGCGAGATTGCGAGAAAAATCAAAGATTTTTACTTTAACGGAAAGGATTTAACGCAAACTAATTTCGATCGATTCGTTACCGTTTGCACAGAACGTTTGTTTCACTTGGGCGCGGAAAAATCGGTTAAAATCCAAGCGAACGTCTCAAATTCGAACGTTTACTTTTTAATGTTCGGCTATAATCCGAATGTTAATAATAATTACTCTGGTTTTGGATTTCAAATTGGTAAGAGTGTGAAATATAAGTTGGTTTATGTAAAATTTTTTAAATATCAAATCATGTCCGTTAAAAAATCCTCCCGTTTGATACTAAATATGATTATATTTAGTAAAAAAACAAAAAGTTTTTGCGCTTTTTAATAATTTTAAATTTGGATTATCTTTTTTTAATTTTTAGATTCAAAGAAAAACATTGAAAATTTCTTTAACGTCGTTACGGACGGTGTCGGACATAGTTCAGATGCTAAATACTTATACGACGTGAACGTGGAAGAAGAATTAACCGAAGAAGAGGAAAAAGTAAAGGACGTTATGTTAGATTTCCTAGTTTCGTTTGCCAAAACGGGGTAAAATTTTATTTTATTCTCATATGATTTTGAATGCAATCTTTTAATTGAAGATTAATTTTCTAGAAAACCCACGTCAAAGGACGTAGAATGGAATAACGTACGCAAAGAAGGTGATTTACAATATCTCCTTTTAAGAAACCACGACCGTTTAAACATGATGACAGTTAATCAACTTGGAGATCATGAATTTTGGGATTCAATAAACAATTAAGGTAACATCAAATATATTTTCAACGTTAAAACACAATAAATTACTCTACATTTACTAAATTGTATACAACAAGTATACCGATCACAATTACAAAAAAAATTACTCCTAAAAATGGCAAAAAATTTAAAAGTAAATTTAAATTTAGTAAATATTAAATAGTATTTTGTACGTCAACATCAAGTTACTAAAAAGTAATAAAATAAAATTCGATTGTACGTTTTCATCGGCACTATTTTTCTCATTACTCTCGTACACGTCGTGATTCATACGTATAGCTCTTCCGTGAAGCGGTTGCGTTGGTCTAAAATTATGTGAGAGTTTCCCGTGGGCAGAATTTAGCTTACGAAACTCTTCCAACTAAAACGTACAATTTATAAAAGTCAATAAGATGTTATACGTGACTCTTTCCCTTTTTAATTTACCTGTGAATGTGCTAAAGGAATAGTGTTTCTGTATTCAATCCACGTCACCACTTCCGAACAGGGAGGTGTAGTTAACGAACCACTATAAGTAAAATAACTCGACCTATTGTTAATCAATAAGTCGTTTAAACCGGGCAAGTTGTGCACTTCTACTTGAGTCTCGACGTCGTTTACAAATGGCAAGGCTTCGATTACAGGTCTGTAATGTGAATTTTCTTCTTCGCTTTTCTAAAAAAAGGAAAATTTCAATTCTGTGTCAAACGATTAATAATTAATAAAAAAATTAACACGAAAATATAAACAAAACGTAGACTAAACAAAATTATAATCAATTAGCGAACGTTCGTTAATTGATTCGTTCATCGAAACGGTGTTAATTTAAAGAAAATGTTCGATTACGTATCCATTGTCGTATACGTCTAACTTTGGCAAAGTTATTTTTAGTCTTTTTGTGTACTTTTATGTTTTTATACGGTGTACGAATGTCAATATTAGTGTGTAAAGTGATGACGACTTTTACGATGTCGATGATACCGGATTGAGACGAATTAAAATGGTTTTTTCCTAAATAAATTGATTAAATAGTCAAGAAAACGAATATAATAATTAAATACAAATTTAAAAATAAATCTAAAGGATAAAATAAGATGCAAAATTAAAAAGGGATTTTTATTTTTTCAAGGTTTTATGACTTGTGAAATTCGTAGCGGCGTCATCTAATAAATTTTCGTTGAATTTTACTCTTATAAAATTAAACTTAAAAATTGCCGAATTAAAATACAGTTTTTTTTTTAGATAAGTGTAATTAATAGTGAAGGGAACAAGTATATCAATAAAAATTTAATTTAATTTAATTTAATTTTATTTTATGCGTATAAAGTCCAATGAAAATTTATTAGATGGCGCCACCGTTTCTTTTTTAAGGTTATGTTTATGTATGTAAATAAATATTTGTAGTGAAATTATTCTGTATAAATACTTTAAAAGAATATAAGAGTTAAGAATAGAAAAGAAGAATATAAGAGTAATGTTTTTATACTTACCGAAAAGAGAAATGCTAAAACGGATACTCCATCGGGATGATAAACCGCTTCGGCCATTGATCCGTAAGTTGAACTAAAGAAAACCATATGCATTTCCATGGGAAACGTTAGGTTATTAATCGTATTCTCAGATCCTTCCTCATCGTTTGAACCCCAATGAAAATGTAATTGGGCAAATTCGTAATGACCAAGTAACGGTCCACCCGTTATCCTTGGTTTAGATTTGCCGGATATACTTAACACAACTAAAAAAATGGATTTTATTTTTTTGAGGTAAGTTTTAACAGTAATTTTTATTAACCTGTGTGTCCGTTATTAGTTAAATTTGCTTTATCCGGTGGATCGTCAAAATTTTGATAAATTATTGGTAGCAAAGTAACTAATTCGACGTTATGTTCCTCGATGTTGATGGGACTTTGATGTTTACCAGCGCATTGATGGTATTTTTCACCCCAATAACTTGGACCTATAAAAAAGTACCCAATTTAAAATACGTATCAATAATGTCTATATAGTTAATAACAACTAGAAAATGGGTTACATTTGTTATAAACGAAAAGATTGGAAGAAAAAATATTTAAAAACTGTTTGAAAGTTGACATATTGCACCCCGGCAAGAACAATGACATAACTCAAAAATGCAATATTTGAGTAATAACAAATAAAGTGACACTGTTCTTGCTATAATAAGTAATAAACTAACATAAGACAAAATTGAAACAGCTCCTCTTTGACGAATAAATTGTGAGTTAGAGATGTGACGTTTTTCTGCAAGTCAGAGGCACACCATACGTATTATTACTAATGGTAATTTCAAAATGTCGTTTTTGAGTTGTGACACTATTCTCGCCGGGGTGCAATATGATGGTAAACTTTAATAAATAAAAGTGCAATTTAATGATAATAAATGGAAAACAAACTTTTTCTGTAATATATCGTTCAACGGCGACAATAGTGGCACATCTCAAAAATCGTAAATATTCTAGTAACTGTTGTATTAAAATCTGACATCTTATACCTTTTGTATCCGCAAGATCGCCACAAAGTTAGTTCATCTTAAATCGAATAAATGGCGGATGTAAGACTATAACCTTATTTCAATTGGGACTTATATGTAGCTGCAATAGTGACACAAATTTAATACGACGGTAGCGTTGCTGCTTATCGATTTCTTTTATTAATCCAACTTCCAAAAATTACACTAGTCATTATGGTTCTTTTCATTTTTGTCTATATTCCAGTGCATGGATATCGCATTTCAAATTACTTCAATTTTTAAACGCCATTTTCTCCTTTATTACAATTTTTGAGATGTGCCACTATTGCCGCCATTGAGCGATATATTATTAAGAACATATTATTGGAGATGTATTTTGTTAAAAAAGATTTTTTATTTGCAAGCTTTTAATCTAAAAATACAAATTTGTAAATAATTCTTGGAATATTTGTACAGTTAATGGTGTAATTAACACTTTTTAATATAAACTTGTTAAGTATGCGTCTTTATTCGCATAAAGCGTCAAATTAATCGCGACATTTCTCACTTAAACGGAGATAATTAACTTAAGAAATAAGAAATTTGTTTAGATTCGGGTACGAAATGGATTTTTCGCTTTCTATCGATCGAAATAATTATATAAAATTATCGACGTTAAGTTTTCGATTTTACTACCTCTTTCTTCGAGCAAAATTATAGTAGATATGCGCAACGGTAGGTAATAACAGGCTACGGAGTTACTTTCTACGTATGCACGTGGATAAATTGCATTTAGATTAGTTTATAATTCATAAATGTGAACATTTCAACGTATGTCAGATTTATTAATTATTAATAAAAACATTTAACTTTTCCCGGAACCAATATACGTTTAAAACATATAAATAAGATAAATTCAATAAAACGCAATCGCATTTTTATTTATTTTTTTCAAAGTCATTTAACGGCGATTTGTAGCAATCGTGCTTTAATTGTGTATTTCTTACAAAGAAATCATTAAAAAATTACGTCAGTTGTAGATTGTTTGTTGATTTTAAATGGTACAATTGCAAAAGTCTAATGTTGCAATGAGATAAAATTTCCATTCATTACGGAAATTTATCTGTCTGTAAGAGTTTACTTTTAAAAAATTGATTTATCGAAATAAATAAATAAATAAAAACTTAATGATTAATAAGATTTTAATTTGTTTAGTTTTATAAAATTCGTTTCAACTTTCATCGGAAAAGTACATTTATCGAAGAGAAATGAAAATTTAACGACTCTGTAGAAGAACCATTAGCGTGTCTATCGCGAGTGCATCAATAAAACTTTTACTAAATGCTAGTTGACGTGCGTTTTTAATGATTGAGAAGCTCTCACGAAAGCTTCAACCGTGATATCGGTTTTAAAATTAAACGGGAATCGAAAACCCAAAAAAAAAATGTATAAATTGACGCTGACTTTATTTATATGTTTTTAAATGTACGTTGTTTATAACAAAGGTAAACTAAAAGGTATGCGTTAGAAACCTTGGCCTTAGGAATTTTACGCACGTATAAGTAGTTAACGTGCGGTTATCGACGTGTAATAGCTTTATTTCTAAACAAATCGACTACTTGTTATTAATATCGATTAGAAAATAATCGAATTCACTTCAAAACAACTTTGTTATTAATTTAATTTCAATACTCGAAAGATATAATAAAGTTTATTTTTCTTACCTTCTGTTCCTTCATAACCGAAATCTTGACAAAGTCCTATTTATTAAATAAAAAAATCGATTAGTTTTTAAGGATAATTTTCGATTTTTTTTAAATTATTGTAATTTAAACCGTTTGCGTACCATTCTAGATTTCGTGTCGAAAAAAGCCAGGGAGGGTATTTGGTCGAAACAAACCACTGACACGTTATGGAAAGGGCGCTCTTTGGCTTTTTTCGGCACATAATTGACGCTTTTCGATAGTATTTTTTCAAAATCCTCTGCTACGCAAACGGTTAATAATAAAATAAATTGTTACAAATTACCTAATTTATAATTTACAATAACCGTTATAACGAGAAAGCCCACACTTGAAGTCGGATTCATTTCTTAGAAATTTAATTTTTGTTTGCGCTGATAATGTTGCCAGCTAATGGAATTGAAAATAATTTTTAACGTGGGTATAATGTTCGATGCGCGACTGACAACTGTATGTTTCGTTCGCGTCGAGTTGTCTTTTATGTTCGTTGAATGAACGAGCGCCTGAGTCAATAAATCGTGACGTTTTACACTGTGAGAGAATAGAAAAATTATTACCTATCGTGAAAATTAATCGTAAAGATGTTAATTGACAAAAAATACATTGTCGGAGGCTGTTACAAATTTTCATTGCTTTTATAACGCGCTCATAACGGAATTATTATTATTATTATTAACCGTTTTGTTAATAAGCTTATCTGTTGATGATTATTATTGAAATTTAAATTTTTTTATTGTAGTTTTAGTAAAATTACGGATATTAAAAAATCTTTAATGATTCAAGGATTTTATCTAATTAACAGCAGACGCCAATGAACTAATTACTTTAAATTATACCTTGGTTTCTATAATAATTAGAAATATAACCTTTTTTAAGTAAAGTAAAACTGCCGTTCGTTAGTTATATTTATAGAATAATCTCTAAAGAAAATCTGTAGAAAGTCAATTGAGCGCGTAGAACGGAAGTTATACAATTTCCAGTAATACGATAATACATCTCTTTATGCCAAGTACATAATTTATGCGCAAACACACTACTGTCACGTGTTATAAACCCACCTTGAAGTGTAAACTGATTATTTTACGTTTAATTATGTAAAAAAAAGAAAAAAAAAATAGAATATGAATTTATAATCAACGCGATTTTAATTACAGTGAAATCTCTCTTGGGCGGACAGTAATTGGACTCTCCAAAGTGCCCGTTGAAGAGGGGTGTCCGCTTAAGAGAAATGCAAAGTAATTGTATGAGAGTCGGACTGTTCTACGAAAACTGCCCTTCCAAGGGGGTGTCCACGAAGGGGAATTTCACTGTATACGAAATTATTTAATTAATCAAAGAGGTTAATTGAAATTGAACTTGTAAAGGGAAACGAGTAAACCTTTAACCCCTTAAGGACCAGGCCCGAGATATCTCGGGATAGAGTGTATGGTCCAAAAAGACCATACCCGAGATAACTCGGCCAGGCACATTTGTACGTTCCAGTACAAATCGCGATTTACCCAAGAATCGCTGAATAGTGCGCTCTAATATTTTACACATTTATACTATGTACTCATACCTATGGTACGTATTTGCCCGAAGTAACTTGTAAAAGTACTCTTGTAACTGGTTCCTAATATGTCAAAAAGTTAGTTTTAATTATTAAAAAAAATGATTTTTTTGGTGCATTTTTTGAAAAAAAAATCGGTCCTTAAGGGGTTAAAGAGCAATTTAGTGTACTTTCAAACACACTAAAAGTCTTTCCGGAATAAAATCCACAATGTAAAACATGGTAAAAAAATATATTTCAATATTTATAATTTTATAGTATGTACACCCATAATAATTGAAGAAAAGAACAAGTATACGCTATATGTATAATAATACATACAACATATTACAATATGAGTATTTCTATAATTTTGAAACTATTTCAAATTTCAATTCGTTCCTGTTTAATCTTTCTATAAGAGATGTCTTGGCAAATGCAAACCCGGGAGGATAACATCCACCGCTACAAAAAAAATTAACATTTTTTAATAAACTGAAATTTACAAAAAATTCCTTCTTACTTATTTGGCATTTTATCTTGTTCTGTTATTAATGTTATAGCAGCTAAAGAAACTGTAGTGCTTGTAATCCCGTATCCTGGATTTCTTCCGGCAACTTTAACCACTAATTTTTTATCTGGCGGTTTATTGAAATCCTTACAAACATCTTTCGGCTTTTCGGACCAACCTTCGCCGTCTAATTTTACATAGAAAAGGGTATTTTCCATTTTTTCTTCGCTAGGTCCTCCGGTTGTAAAAGCCCCTCCCGAAAAGAATGATGGATACTTAAAAACAATTATAATTTAGATAATTATACAAACATCGATTGCACATTGGTGTCTAACCAATGTGGATAACTTGAAATATTTTGTAAAAGTACAAGTCCGATGAAATTGAAACTTTGTACACACATTTACAACATATTAAACTACATTTTGAAAAAATTTTCAGTCATTTTTCATGATCAGAATTTTTTTTCAATGCAATATTTGTTTTTTGTTAGATCGGTTTATCGGATTTGTAATTTACAAAATATTTCGAATTGTCCACATCGGTGAGACATCCTGTAAAATATCTTAATTAATGAAGATATTTATTTAATTATCAATTACTTTAACTAATAGTTTCCTAGTTGGTTCCGTTTTACAAAACATCATAAATAACGGAGCGACGGCCATAGTTTTTAAAATAGAAGATAATTCTTCAAACCCCCAATAACATCTAATGTGAATCGGTCTTTGTTGATTTTCTTCGTAAAAGTAACGTTGCGTTCGAGATAAAACGGCTCGGTCTGCCGCCGGAAATGGTACGCACCATCTTCCGATTTCTTCATTTTTATGAATAGTCGATCTAAAATATCATCGACATCTTTAGATTCACACAAAATACAGGGTGTCCCAGACCACCCGTACCACCTGATTTACTCGAAAACTATAAGTCCTAGGAACTTGAAACAAAAAATTTGATGCATAAGTAGGGTATAAACTTTCTTTTGAGTGGAAAAGGAACATCTAATATCAACCGGAAGTATGAATAATTGAAGGTCACTTTATAATTTGGTATATGAAGGGGGGTTAATTTTGGTATGGTTGGAAAAAGCTTTTCAAAAGAAATAACTTTTATAAGAAGCGTTTTTTGATATTATTTACTGTTTTTGTTCAAAATAGCTTTAAAAATGTCGTTTTTTTACGAGAGTTTTCTAATATCAGCACTAGATGTCGCTGTCGGCCATTTTAAAAAATCAAATTGCTTTGTTATTGGGCTTAAGTGTATTAAATTATGAAGTTTAGTTAAGGGTATTGCATTATTTTGTCGTATTGTTAATAAAATTATTCCTTGTGACTTACTATCACTCGTCATTTCTAAATGTCATGATTTTTTAAAATGGCCAACAGCAACATCTAGTGGTGACATCAAGAAACACTCGCAAAAAATCGAGATTTTGAAAGCGATTTTGAATAAAAATAGTAATTAATATCAACAAATGCTTCCTATAAAAGTTATTTCCTTTGAAAAGCTCTTTCCAACAATACCAAAATTAACCCCCCTTCATATATCAAATTATAAAGTGACCTTCAATTATTCATACTTCCGGTTAATATTCGATGTTCCTTTCCCACTCATAAGAAAGTTTATACCCTACTTATGTATCAAATTTTTTATTTCAAGTTCCTTGGACTTATAGTTTTCGAGTAAATCAGGTGGTACGGGTGGTCTGGGACACCCTATACAATGTTTAAATTATCATTTAAAACAAGAATTATTTTTTAATTTTTCTAAATAAATTGAGAATGATTTTTTAATATTTTCTAAATTTTATTTACCGTTTAGGTGGAGGAGGAGAACACTTTGGAAGTCGTTTAACGAATAATTTCTTCCTCAATTGAGCCAACTCTTTAGCTTTTCCAACCCCGTACACGGCAGAAATCCAGGTAGCGTAGTTTAATTCCGGTCCCGGATGCGGCCCGTTTTCCTCTTCTCCGTAATGATAACTCTCGATCGAATTTAAGGTACCGTCGAAATTATTTTGAAGGTGAACGACACCCATATCGGCCGGAATACTATCCATGCCGCAAGCGCTTATCAAATAAACCCCTTTCTCCTTAGCCGACTGATGGTATTTGTATTGGATCTCTTCCATAAATTGCGGTTCTCCGGCGACGTCCAAATGATGAGTTCCCGTTTTTAAACAAGCTTTAACAACTTGTTCGCCGTAAAATCTGAAAGGACCTACGGTGTTTATTAAAACTTTAGTTCTTGAAGTCATGTTTTCTAAAGATTCCAAATTGCCAACATCCGCTTCTATAATTTCAACATCATCAAATCGATCGCCTAAATAAAACCTTATCATTAAAAATACAAAAAAAATTCTACCATTTTCTAACCAGTATTTTGTTCCGCTTCGCGTAAAACTTCCCTAAGTTTCGTTTTTGATCTTCCTGCGATTCCCCATTTCATTACCAAGTTTTCTTTTTTCAATATTTCGTGTAAACGAGGTACAATTCTTCTTCCCGTAAATCCGGTCGCTCCAAAAATTACAATATCCAGTCGAGACATTCTCAAAAAATTTAATTAAAACCTTAAAAAAATATCAAAAAATTACAACCTTAATTCTTCGTAAACTATTAAAGAATTAAGACGATCGGATCATTACTTTTATATTAAAACTGTATTTAAGATAAAATTGTGCAAGTTGTTATTTTGACGTAAACTTTCGAGTGATGATAAAACTTTATCTTTTACGTTATCGCAAGTTATGTATTATTTAAAACCATTCAACTTATCAACTATTTTATTTATTTATATATCTAATTTATTTATTACTTATTTTGAATAAATAAATGGCTAAAATTCATTAAAATTATCTTTTTTAATGGTTAATTTATAAAAAATATTTCAATTTAAACCTTAAATTTAAGCATGGCCTCATCTTCCGGAAAAATAGCTAAACTAAAATAATATTAGTCAAGATTCAAACAAAAATGGTTTGTATCTCGACTAAGGGCGCTTTCATGGCGCTTTACTTCGTCCATTTTTAATAAGATGGCGACATATTATAATTTTAAAATATATCAAAATCGAGGTTATGTTGTTTTGACATAAGTTGAAATCAATCCTTAATTGTTATTTTTACTTTACCTTGGGTGTTTTACTGCTTCGAATTAATCGGAAAATGAGTAATATAGCGGTTCCTTCCCGATTCGCGTGTTTGCAAATCGAAGGGGACGATGATCGTCCTCGAAAAGTTAACAGGAAATCCGTAAAACCTAAAAAATGTGAGAAAATACCAGAGAAGAAACCGAATAAACAAGATAAAGTTGAAAAGTATCAGGTATAACGACGATTTTATTAAAACAGAACCTTACTTACCTGCTAGAATTAAAATATATTTGATTGTGAATGTTGAGATAAAAAACTTTGGTTTTAGTTAAGGTTTGTTTTGGTTAACGAGCGTTTTTTTACTTATTTGACATAGTTTGATAAGTTCTCAACCTAATCATTGTAAATTCCCTACTTTCATTTAACGTAATAAATAAATAAATATAAAGGAAAAAAACGTTTAGTGTTCGACTAACATTGTTGTTAGTTTGTTGCGAAATAGTAATTAAAAAGTAATTATTAACTGCACCTTAATAGTTGTTTTTTTTATTTAATAGTTTATAATTACGTTTAATTAATTAAATTTGATTTAATTACCTACGTACGTTTTTGTAATTAAATGATTAGGTTGTAAACAATAAAAAAGAGAAAAGGGCCGAAACCGTTCCTCAAAAACAATGGGAAGAGTGGAAGCAAAAAGATAACGAGTTGGTGAACGGAAATTATCAAAAAGATCTAGAAAACGCTATTTTACTCTCAAAGTTGGATTACGAGGAGAAAAAAAAGATTTACGAGGCCGTCTCAACATCAGAATCAAGTAAAAAACCGGAAAAGAAAAAGAAAGGAACGAAAACTATAAGTTTGGATAAATTTTTAGAAGAATCCGAACAATTAAAAGGTAATTACGGCCAATTATAAACGTATCTTTATAAATTATAGTTTATTTTTGACGTTTAGATGACATAACCTCAAATACAAAAGTAAACACCAAATTTATCAATGAAGCCGATGGAAATTTCTTCGATACAGTACGATCGGATATGGTGCAAGAATTAAACAAGGAGACGTTGATGGAAAATAGAAAATCTCGTAATGAAAATATCGAAAAGGTTATTACAGCAGCACAATACCAGGTATATAAATGCTTTTTAGAAAATTTTATTTAAATTATCTTTCATATTAAAAAAAAACATATTTATAAAATAAAATAATTTTAGTTAGGCAACCAACATAACACACGCTGATGTAATGTGTTGGTTGCCTATCTTTAAGAGAAAATGAAAGATTTTTTGTCATATTTATTCGCATTTAGTATCAAATTAACATTAAATAGAGATGATTATATGTAATTACAGGAACGATTAAAGATAGAACTTGATAAGAACGACGAGTTGGATAAAGAAATTGCTTTGTTAAAAGTGGAATTATCGGAGGTTAAAAGTAAAAACAAAGAATTATCAAAAATATTAGAAGAAAGTGAATGTAAGTCATTTCTTTTACATTTTATTCGATATTTTTGTTAAGAAATTGAAATCTGTTGGAATTTAATTTAATTATGATGTGATTAATTTTAAGTGAAGGAAAAAGGTGATATTTTATTAGAACTCGATAGACTAACAACTATTAAAAACGATTTGATGGAAGAAGTTACTAAGCTTCATGCAATGCTCGAACAGGAAAGAAGTAAAGTTGCCGCGTTAACTGCCGAGGTACAAAAAAGCAAAGACAAGGTAGGAGATTATTTATATTATAATTACGGTTTCGTTTATGTTATAATTGTGGTTTTTTTAGAAAACCAAAAAGCATTAATCAATCAAAACGACCTCAAATACTTTCTGTCCTGCCAACAATATCAATTACTATTAATAAAGTTATCCAACTATTTATAATAATTAAATAATTATTAATTAATTAGTAATAATTACCTGATTATTTGTGTAATTTTGATAAAAGGAAATAAAACGTATTTTATACGTACTTTTCCTGTAGTTAAACGTTTATTGTTTCTCCTATTTTTTTTTTTTTTTTACGTTTAAGTTGGTGGTAATTTACGGTTAATCAATTAAATATTCCGTAATGTCCAATAGGAACGTTCTAAACGGAATGAATAGAACCGGTTCGATCGTAATAGGTATTCAATTAGCTCTCACGCGTATTAACCAATTTAAAACTTGGTTCGCTTAATGTTTACAACTCTACAATTAGCTTTTTATATTTTTACTTTTTCCTCATTAATGTGTATATACAAGGAAAGTAAAGGTACTTGAGAAATGAGAATAAAGAATAAAAGTTTGTTGTTGAGAATAGATTAGTATTGTGAAACTCATCGCGAAGAAAGTTTCTTAATTTATGTGGTAAGCTATAAATCGCGGAAGACGTCAGCTTAGAAAATGACAACCATTATTACGAGGAAAAATACGTTTTTAGCTCGGAGATATTTATGAAGCCAATATTTAAGATGAGAGAGGACGGCGAAGCGAAGGGCGCTGGAATTTGGGGGATTTATGTAAAATTTGTACTGATGGGAAGTATTTATGTTGCGATTAAGTGTTTAGAAGATTTAGAAAAGATCCTATCGTAAAGAAGATAGGTATCTATGAAGGTATCTGTTGTGAATGTATCTGTTGCGAAGGGGGAAGCTTCCGGAACGTGCATCGGCGAATGTATCATATGTACAACATGCAAATCGGACGCGGGGCGTTAATATTTGCACGTTAGGTATACGGTTGAGCCCCGGGATGGCTGCGGCGTCGGCTTCGAGGCCGGTTCATGAATATTTATAATCGGGCCGAAGGGAGAATATTTACACATATTTCCGGGAGTTGGACTCGCGAAGTGAAGGGGAGCGGAGAGGAGGCAGCTCATGTGTTAATGCGTGGCTCCGGTCGCATGCCCCCGGCGGCGTAACCTATGCTAAAGCTGCCGCCGCATTTGCATACGCGGTGTCGACAATGAACCGCCCGCCCGTCCGCCGAATCCCGCAAATTGCCATCGCATGGCTTAATTTTAATCGCATTAAAATTTCCACCGGCACAATACCAACTACAACTGCAAGTAGAATAGAACGGTTTTTACCAGAATTAAATCTTTTAAAAATCCGAGAAGAGAAGAAGAAAATGAAATTTAATCCAACCCAACTTAAGGATTACATCTAATCTTGAAAAATTTTAAATACGTTGAGAAATTGCATGCAAATCAAATTTCAAATCGTCAAAAATTAATTCAAATCGTTTAAATTCGTACAATATAGTCCGAAATCGTCTTAAAATAGTCCCAAAAATTGTTTTTAAAATAGTCTAATACAATCATCCCAAAGTAAACTCGAAATCAATTAAGTAAGTTTTATTTGATTAATAAATAACAATATTATTGTGACTAGAACATTTTCGAGAAACATTTACTTGTAACTACATAACTAACATTTATTATTCATTTATTTATAATGAATTTTTCTAAAAGATTTTTTTTTCTTTTTAGAAAATAATTTTTTTATTATTATTTTTTCTTTTCTAACACGATGTTTCCTCATCTTGACACATTTCGACGTCGACCGAAGGACTGTCGATCGACTCGTCAATTGAAGAAGTGGAATCTTCAAAAGTACCTTTATTTCCGTTTTCGTTCGGCTTTGAATTTTCCATATAATCGACTACCAATTCTAAACCGATCAACGCTCTTAAATCTTTAACTCGTTTCTTTTCTTTTTCTTCCTCTTCGTTTGTTTCCTCCGCTTCGGCTTTATTTTCCACTTTTTGATAATTAATTTTATTCGTGTCGTCCTTATTTTTAACCTCTTCGTATATTTTATGAACGTTCTTCATGATGTAATGCGCCCCAATTTTATTTTCGTTCTTTTCAAAACCCATCGATTTAACGTCAAACTTTGTCGGTTTCGTCTCCGTTTCAAATTTACTTAAATTCATCGGATTCTTTTGGTTGGGAACCGAGAACGCCGAAGAGTGTTTGGTAATTCGAAAATAACCCAAACCGCCGGCCGAGGTTTCCTCCTCTTTTTCCGCGGAACCTTGTTGAGTTTCCGTTTGTAATTTGTTACATTCTTCGTCGTGTTGCTGAAGCTGGTGATTATTTTGTTGAAGTTGATTATCCTGTTGTTGTAATTGATAATTAAGCAATTCTTGATGTCCGTTAGCTTTTCTATCGTAAATGTGTCCGGAAACTCTAAGGTCAATAAAGAAATGTAAGGGATCTATTCCGTAAGGATTCGTATTATTAGGATGGTACATCGGCGGATACCAAACCGGCGGTAAAACCGGCGGAAGCATCATTTCGTTAGGTTGAGGACCCGAAAAATAATTAGTTTGTTCTTGATTGTTCTGACTAACGTTCGAATTTTTCCCCATTGTTAATTCTAAAGGTCGCTCTTTATTAACGCTCTCTTCTAAATGTTGGTGTTGATAGTCGTTCACTCGAGCGGATTGAGTCCAAGATCTTTTTCTCGCTCGTTTCTGGTGAAGTCCGGACATTCCGCAAGGTTGTCGGTTGGAATTTTCCGTTTTGGCTTGAACCAAAGATCGTAACATCTCGCTAAAAAAGTAACTATTTGACGTCAGGGGGATGTTGTATAGATAGGGTGGAGTTGCGGCGAGTAATCTCGATACTAAATCGGTATTTCTTAATTCCGATAACGAGGTTTTCTTCGTTGACAGCGTGTGTTGAGTTGGAGTCGGTTGTACGTTGGTTTCGTTCATCTGTAATAATTTAATTTTATTAATTTTTTTAAATTTACATTTGAAAAATTAATTATTATTGAATTATTTGAAACTTAATCTTTATTTTCGTTAAAAATGAATTTTTTGGTTTTGATATTGCCCGGATGGGTAATAGGGAAATAAGAAAATGGAAAAATCCGAATGTAGATACGGTCCTGTACGCGTTCGCTCCTCCATCTACGGGAGCAGCGGGAATATTCGCGGCCTCAATGCGCTCAGCCCACGTACACAAATCGAAAACAATGGGCCGTGCGTTTGAATGGCCGGATCCGCACTCACTGACGGCTCATTGTCCGTGTTTTTTCTCATTTTCTGGGCCCTCCTTTTGTCGGGGGAGATGGACTCGGCCAGACGAGCTTTTTACTCGAAAACGTCTGTCCCGAATTGTTACGCGTTTGATTCCGCTTCGAGCGAAATAGAAAATTTTAAGTGAGAGCGGGGAAAAAATTTTGGATACGTTGAAAACGACACTTTCAACTTGTGCAAGTTTATATTTGATATTTTAAATATCTTAACCCTTAAAAGTTTTTTATTTTGATTCTTGACATTAGTTTAATCCAATTTCTTTAAACAACATAGAAAAATGTTAGCAGTTGTTAAGATTTGGAGGTTTATTATAATTGAAAATGTTATACAAGTTGATGTTAAAATTGAAAATTTAGTCTATTTAAAAAAGAACAAATCCATTAGTTCATTATTGAGGTCAAATGTCCGTAATTTTAAAGTGAAACTCATAATTTATTTTGACATAAATTTTCAAATTGATATTTGATAACGTACAGGACCGTACTTAGGTTTTGGAAAATTTTCTTTTCTATTTTTCGTACTATAATTACTTTTTTATGGAACAATTCATTCTTTATTTAAATTAATAATTTTTCAAAGTTGAAAAAAGAAAATATCGAGACTTTGCAGATGTTGTATGGGTTTTCGGTAGTCGTTTCATTACAGTTGTGGAAGTTCCCTGTGGCGGACACGTTTTGTTGTCCATTTGGAGAGTTATCAGCGCACCGGGGCCGTGCCAGAGTTCACGGAAGTTGAGCCCTTTTCAACGGCGAACGCGATACGGTGACCCACCTAAAAGCGACCACGACGGCCGTCGCGACGCAACAGGGCGGATGACGCTCTCTCTATATCCCCAGAAGCAGATTGTTCAGGACCGGACTCGTCACATTTCTAAATGCGAAAGGAAGTACGCCAAACGAAATCCGATAAACGAAAAAGAAATTCATTAATATGCAAAATGAAGACCGAACAAAAGGATCCTTTTATTAGCTAACTCTCCGTCCGGAGATTTGATTTAATTGAAACTCTCTCGAAAAGAGAAAATACCTCGCGGATTCCCTTGCATATTATAGCGCGTAAGCCGCTTACGAATCGCTCCGACAAAAGACACAAAAGGATTCCTCTTCTTCGCCCCTTTTACCTTTTCTCTCATCTATCCCCCGAAACCAAACTTATCTGTCGCTGCGAGTTCATATCGGAGTGAGTTCTCTTTCGCGCGCGACAAACACCTGGCTGGCAAATTCCGCCCGTCCGAAACCGCGGCTGATCCGCGCTGTGACAGACTTTGGAAAACTTATTAGCATTATTCTCCGTCGGCGGAAGGGAGATAAGGTCTCCATTTCCCGTCTCCGACGCTTCTTCCTTCATTCTATTCGCTGCAGCTCGAGCACTTTATTACATTAAAACTTGTCGGCGTCTTAACGCGGACTCCTTAATTGAAAATCAGGGTTTAGCTCCGTCATAGTCTAACAATCGAAACTAAAGCCTCGTTTTCAAATTAAACTTTTAGGAAAGTTTCTTTTAAACGATTTTCAATTGATAAACTAATCTGAAGAAATAATTAAGTCGTACTTATTTGTACAGAAAATTTGTTTGAATTTCTACGAGAATTTTACATTTTAATAAAATATGATAAATTCGTACCCATCAAATAAGTACATTTAAATTTCCCCGTACGAAAGAAAACCTAATACCGTTCTTTTGAAAAGCGAGTGTTCGCACGAGTTATTATCGCCGTTTCGGCATTATGCTGATTCGCATCTCGCTTCGAATACGAAAGGGGAAGGCGACGCGACGCGACGCGACGCTAAGCGATTTCGCGAGACGACGTCGATTCCCAGATAGAATTGAGTGTATTTTCTTGTACGAGCTGATGCTACTCGTTCGTCCCATCCATTCCAAGCGCATTTTCCAGATACCCAAATCGACTATTTACACGTTTCTTCACACCGTCACTTTTACAACGGCTTATTTCAATTTACAATAATACTTTACTCACTTTTACATTTTCACATTTAATAATAAAATTATTCATCATAAAAAAATTCCAACCTAACTTAATTAACATTTCGATTAAAATTGATCAAATTTTAAAAATTCATATCTTAAAAACTAACTGTTCTTAAGATTTGAAATTTTAATATGATTTAGATTGATATTTAGTTTTTATTTCTACCAAAAATGAATATCCTACGACTTACAAGTTTTTTCTACAGAAATAAAATTGACATTTCAAACATGAAAAGTGACGTTTAAACGTCAAAATTGATATTTTGAAAGTGAATTTAGACATTTAAACGTCAAAACTGACATTTTAAAAGAGAATTTTGTAAACGTCAAAAATGACATTTCATATATGAAAAATGACCTTTAACAATATGAAATATTTCAATAAAGATAAATAAGATACATAAGTTCATTATTAAAGTAACATTTTGTGCAAACGAATTACAATGTGTCAAAGACAAACTGTCAATTTATCAAAAATATTTAGTTGGACGGTTTTTTATACTGTTGCAATATGCACAACGACTTCGTTATGGTAGATTTTCATTATTCGATGTTAGTCCAATTTTGACTACACAAATAATTAATTATTACAACTAGAGATGAGCAGTAAATAGCAACCTGTGATTTGATCACTGTGAACGAGAAATCGCAGATCATCATATGATCTAGTGCGTGCCAGCATTGCTATTGCTATTTCTATTTCAATCGAGCTTTTATCGTAAGAGCTCGGATTTTTTCGGTAAATGTATTCACTTCGTGCCATGTGCTCACAAACTCATATACAAACTTGAACAAGCGTTTTGTTGTAAAATATTCACGAATTTGTGCACTAAAAAAGAATGTCGTCAACAGAAAGAAGAAAAATTAGTGAAACTTGGTTGTTTTACGAGCAAGTAGATGAATTTTTCCTTGAAGTCCTTATTAGCAGTTTACAATCACTGCTATTTGGTAGTAGCATTAGCAATGTGTCATATGATTAACCAATCGCAGTTTAGCTCATCTCTAATTACAACACTAACACTTCATTATTAAAATTATTGGCTGTCAAACGTACGTTCATGATCAAATAATTCTACTACTCATCAATAAATGGCGCCACAGTCAAATTACACCATTCAAATTTTTCGGACTCACAGTTCGAGCGCGTGTACTGAAAGGTTAAACGTCAAAATTAACAAAATTTTTAAAGAGAATTTTGATCTTTAAACGTCAAAACTATCATTTACAAAGTCTGTTTGCAACTTTACAGACTTATTCTGATTAAGAATTATAATATTATTAACTTTAGTTTTAGATATTTAAAGGTGACTAAAGGCGGTAATTTAATTAATGTTGTAAAGATGATGTGTAATAATCCGGAGAACGTCTAAGCCACGCTCGGCCGTGAACAATCTAGAAATGGATCTAAGATTTACCCCTCCAAGAATCCCCAAAGGAACGTCCGAGACGTGATATCTCGCTTTCTGCTTCGGACAATTACGTTATTAATTGTTCTCGAGCATTTCTATATAGAAAAGGCGTGAATAGAAACGTGTAAATTATTTGATACGAATTTCAGAAATTAAATTAATTAATTTTAGGAAAAGGAAAAATTTTGATCGACGTCCGATAAATCCGATATTCTATCTAAACAACCAACATATTGCTTTTATTTACGTCGTCTCCACATGTCACAAAAGTCCCTCGACGTGCGTCTCTGACCCGGGGTCACTTGTTCCGTGGGGTTACGTTCGCCCTCACTTCGTCACATGTCTAACCCTCCGATCAACTTCCGGCAGTTGGTTCGTGTGTTTCTTTTTTTCACTTCTCCCGAGTTCAAATCGGTTCGAATACCCTCCAAACGGATTTAAATGCGATTTCGACGAGTTAAAATTAGAAAGATATTTAGGTTTTAAGACTTACGGGAATTGATGCGTGGTATTAAGTTGCTTCCTTATTTTTGGAAACGTTTTAAAATAACAAACAAACGTATTGACGATTTATGTATTTACTACTTATTGAGTCAATTTTTAAAAATTCATATCTAAGAAACTAATTGTTGTTAAGACTTGAAATTTTATCACGATTTAGATTGATAATTAATCTTTATTTCTACCAAAAATGAACTTTCTATAACTTTTAGTTTTTTTCTCCGATAAGAAATTCTAACCTTACTTAATTTACATATCTTTTAAAACTTGGCAATTTTTAAAAATTCATATCTCAAAAATTAATTATTGTTGAGATTTAAAATTTTATAAGGATTTAGATTGATATTTAATCATTATTTTTACTAACAATCAATTTTTTAGAACTTTTAGTTTTTCCCTGAAAAAAGGAAATGTAATGTAATGTCCTTAATTGAAATCTTTAAATATTCTAAAAATTGGTAAATTAAACCCGCTAATCTTTTATCGTAATCAGTATTATGTTAATCAGTCGATAAATTCTAAACAAAACTACAGTTTCGAAGTTTGAGTTTAATGATCTAATGTGACGAACGAAACTTTGGAATTTAATTGGACCAAGTTTTTACGACTTTTTTACGACTTCCTTCGCGGTTGACGATTAATTCAATTTCCCCCTTTCGGATAAGTGACGAAAAATAATACCGCGGAGTTTAAAATCTCCCTTTCGGGGGGAGAAAGGAAGGAAACAGATTGTCGCCGCCGGATTGCGAAATAATTAGCAAACTTGATGGTTTCCGAGTTTCCAAGAGACGTAGACGTCGGATGGTAATTAATTCGAATTGAGAAAATGATTAATTTAAGACGACGCCGACGAAAAGTACGAAAACAAACGACACAAACTCCAGTTTATTTTACAACTTTTATAATGGAGTTTTCTAATGGAAAATTTCTACTCAAGTATTCTTATTTCATACCAAAAAATCTATCATTTATTTATTTTAAAACCACGATGTATTGCGGAAGATATTATTTGTTAATAAGTTATTAATCGCTTTTAGTATGGAAATGGAGTAAAAAAAAAGAGTTAGCGAGAGCTGATAAAAGCAAAAATCTCTGTTCGCGCGGTATTTATTTGCAATTTTAATGTACCCGGCGGCTATCAGCTCTGTATGATGCGCTTTTAAACCGAAGATCAAAAGAGTTTGCAGAACGCGGACTCGACGGACGTCAACGTTCATTACTTGAATGCACGCGTGCAATTTTTGCCGGTTTAATTACCGTGTATAACCGTCAAATCCCAAATTCAACGCGGGGTTGGTTTACCTCCCTCTTCGAGTACATTCGCTACTCTTTTTCAAATTAACTACAAATATTACTAAAATTGAGATTTCATTTGAAACTAGTCAATTTTTTAAAGTTAATTCTTAAGAAAATAATTATTGTTGAAATTTGATGAGGATTTAGATTGAAACTAGGTCTTTATTTCTATCAAAAATTAACTTGCTATGACTTTTAATTTTGTCTACAGAAAAGAAATTTTAACCTAACTGAATTAACATGTCTTTTAAAACTTGTCAATTTTTAATAATTCATATCTCAAAAAGTAATTGTTGGCAAGATTTAAAATTTTATCACAGTTTAGATTGAAATCTAATTTCTATTCTTGCCAAAGATGAATTTTATACGGCTTTTAGTTTTTCCTTCACAAGAGAAAATGTAACCTAATGTCCTTTGTTGAATCAAATTGTTTCCATTTGAAAAATTAGAATACATTCTAAAAATGGGATATTCTTTGGATTACATAAAAATTTAACGTTTAAAAGTAACAAACTTTTATACTGTATGTAAAATAGCGTAATAAACAATTATATCTAGTACAGTCCTGCATTAGTTAAACGCGTTTAAATGGTTTCAAATAACGTAAAGCTTTGAATTCGGTCCGTTCGGTTCGCATACGTGAGTGGACACGTGCCGACCGATCGGTCAGTTATTTAATACGATACGACCGTAATAAAACAATAAACCGGCCCTATTATTCATTATTAATTTTTGCCTATCGGATCATAAGGGAAATTATGGATTAATACGACATTTTCATCTGCGAGAGAATTAATTTTAATTAAAGAATTTTACATTATTCTAGAGAAAGGAGGAATTAATTTTGAAAATTTTGAATCAGCTAATTTTATTTATTTATTTTTTCCCTTGCCGTATCGTAATTTTAAATCTTGATATGGACAACTGTACAATAATTTCTTAAACTCACCTCAGTGTCTTCAGTAGATAGATCTTGTTATTAAAAATCGAATAACTTTCTTCTTCACCGTTGTTGGAGGGAAAAGTGTTCCCTTCGGTTCGCGACTAGATAATAGAAAAACGTGTTGCACCCTCGTCTCCGTTCTGAATCACTAATCGGGCGATAAGTTGACGCGTTTTTCGCTCGCGTGCCGAGGAAGGAGCGTAAAGCGGGGCGAATACGCGGCGCGCAACCCTCGCTCGTCCGGGGGATAACTTTAAATGTGACAATAATTGCGGGCGACCGCATGCCCGAGGTGCTGCCGTACGCGGGCCCCCGACGACGTGGTGGGGCGGATCCACCCTTGGTTACCGTTCGGGTCTCCAATACCTACGAACAGGTTAAACCACCCCTCACGTTCAATTACCGAAAAAAGACAAATTACATTTACTAAAAACGTTAAAAGTTTATTAAATGCGGTTCCCATAATCCAACACACTTCAATAATTTAAATACAAACATAAAATTAATGCGACAAGGGTTGTAAAGTCTTGTGAAATGTTAGTTTTTACAAAATGTTGGATTCAATTGTACTTATTTAATTTTGTTTGTATGAAAATATGTAGAAATTATTGTTGAATGTTAATATGAGCCAATCCAACTTCGCGTAATTCTTTTTCCTCTTCTATAAAATCCTCGATGTGAAGTTTTCTTAATCTTTGTCGTCGATTCTATTAAATATGTAAAGAGGAAAATTAATAATTTTTACATGAAGAGAGGATAAAATGAAACAAACGTGTCGATTCAAAAGGTTGATATTCATCAATTCCTCTCGCATGGGGAGAATCATGGGGTTCAAACCGATGTGTTGCTTAGCGTTTAAAAAGTAACTTTTATCGGGCGCTTGAGCCATGATGGCATTGTTTCTACAAAACGATTAATTTAATTGAAACTCCAAAAATTTTTCCTTGTTTCCTAATTAAAAACTTACAAATACCAAACCTTCGTTTCGAAAGTCTTCATATTTATCAATTTGTATTTGATTCTTTTTAATGAATATTATTATTTTCTTAAAATGCAAATGACTAATTTGATTGATCGATTAAGGGATTGATTGACAACTCGAAATTGTCTCTTTCTCCCATTTTTTTCTTTTTTTTGTGAAATTCTCGGCCGAGTACCGTTCAATAGGCTCACTCAACTGATGATCGAATCATCGCGATACAGGCAATCGTGCAATTTTGAATCGGATTAAAGCAGCGCCCCGATGCAACACGCCGCCTTAACTCGCCACAATTGAATTACCTCCGTTTGGGGGGCGGTTTCGATGCGCCGTCGCGCCGGGGGTGGCGCCGAATTCGCTCGACCCACCCCCTTCGATTCGCAGCCACCTGACGAACCTTCCCACGGAGATTTTCCCGGCTTCTTGGCGACGATTTCAAGACTAGAATCCACCCACTTTCCCTCCCTCCCCTTTCCACCTTTCAAACATTCAAAATCTTTAGCAATTTTTTTGCATAAATTGAAAAACATTTTTTTCAACTTATTCCTTACTTTTTTTAATTTCATTCAATTAAGTTCAATTGAGGAGAAGATTATAAATTTCTTATTTATTTGTTTTTATGCACATTTTTTATTATTTTCTATATTTTTTTTGTAATTGAGTATTCTTTGTATAAATCAGATAGTTTTCAAATCGAACGGTGTTCGGTCACAAATCACACTAGCTTTCGAAATTGTGCTGAACGGCGGTTTTCGACTGGCCTAAAACTCGTTATCGGCCCGGTATTTTAAACGGTTCTATTGCCGTTCGGTGAATAACGGGCATTTCTACGCCAATTTAACATTAAATGCGATGTATATATTCGATGTATACATCCGATATATACATTCGACGGACCGATATCCGACCAACGGTAAGTAATCAAACGGTTTATTTTAAGTTATAACCGATTTATCAAACGAGATTATCAAAAAGATTATCAAATTATCAAACGAGATAATTTTCTTTTCTTTACATTATTTTAATTTAATTCAAGTATAAAAAGATTAACCAAAATGAAAGATATTAATTAATAATAATTCCTCAAGTTCAACTACTTTTAAAATGTTTCCCATTATTCCAAGTTTTTTACACGTGAAAATCTCTCTGCATTCGTCCCATCTTGTGTCACCCTTTTAGAGATTCTAGGGATGAGGGAAAGGGTTAGCCGGAGTTTTCCGCATTTCCCTCGGGCGCCAGTCCATCTGACTAAATCAGGATGCCGCGGCTTTTTACGAAAAGAGCTCTTTAAGTCGAGGATGATGAGAGTTCTTTCCGTTTTCCATCCGATACAGAAAGAATAGTAAGTACATTTAATTTTACATTACATTTCCTTTTTCAAATCATAATTAAAACTTAAATTTAAATAATTTTTCAATATTAATTTTTAAAATTTTTTTAAATAATAAATTTAATATTTTTACATTTTTAAATTAATTTAAATCTACTGTTGCCATCTCTCGATGAGCGCTTGTATTAAAGGTTTCGTTAAATGACTGATAGATGGCGTTACTTAAACACGGGAAAAACATACAGTACATTTTCACTTTAAAATCATAATAAAAACTTAAATAAAATGTAAGTATTTTTTTGAAATTAATTTTTTTGATTTTTTAATTAAAAAAATGATATTTTTATGTTTTTAAACTGATTTAAATCTACTATTGCCATCTCTTACTAAACGGTTGTATTAAAAGTTTATTAAGATGGCGGATAGATGGCGCTACGATTAGCTGTCAATCGCAGCTGTCAAAAGAGCGAAATAAACATCACCTGTGCGTCGTGACGGCTTTACGTTATTATCGTAGGAAAACCCGACTAAATTTCAGTGAAAACCCGACCAATTTGGAATTATCGGTAACGGTTCGATCGAAGAATTGCGTCGAGCGAAGAAAATCGAACGTCCGCTTGCGACAGTGAACCGAGAGAGCGATTCCGTCCCTGTCATTGCGTCATGAATCTCGGACCTTGACAATTCTCACAAGTTTTCATCTCTACTATTTTCTCCACATCATTTTTCCTTTATTAACCAGGTTTTTCCCGATCTAATACGCGCGCAAAAATGAGCGGCGTACGATGTAGCATCGCCAACGCGGGGAAAATCGCTCTGGCAGTGCGTAACAGCAAATTACAACATGGTAAGTGATTTTATTGTTTCCACATTACAATTATCGGTTTGTTCAAAAAAGTTTGTTTTAATTACAACTTAATTACAAATACGTTGTTTGTTTCTTTGTTGTTTTGCATGTTTTTATGTGGCGGATTAAAGCTTTAGATTATAAACATAGGAGATTGCCAAATATCTACGCGAGCTGTTTGATAACATGTTCATTTATAGATTGGGTGAAAATTGTTGCGTGTGTAACCTCTATAAGTATACAAAATTGACCTTCAATGTCAAATATTATTATATTAATTGATAGAAATATGTTAACTATAATAAAGCTTAGTCACATTAATAAGATAAAGTGATAATTTCAAGTTCATTATCTAAATAGCTAAATAAATAATGGAATATTTTCTAAGTCTAATGCTTTATTTTTTTTGTTTTATTTAGCAAACGTCCTGTCAGCTATAAAAATATGTCAACAACCGTCGGCTAGATGTCTTTCAACGACCGATTCACCCCTTCTTTTAAGATCATCCCCGGCAAACTCAACGTGTAACGTTGGTGGTCCTCCCGGTGACCCTCCGAACAATAATTCACCTTACGGAAGTTCTCAAGGTCCACCTAGAGAACCATCTTCTACTTCCGGAAGTAATAATGCTGCCGCTACAGGTTCAGGAGGTGGTTCAACTACCTCTGGAAGTGGAAGCGGGAAGAATAAAAATACTCTATCCTGTCCCAAGTGCGGAGATCCGTGTACTCACGTTGAGACATTTGTGAGTTCGACGAGATTCGTAAAGTGCGAGAAATGCCATCATTTCTTTGTGGTACTCAGCGAGGTGGATAGTAAGAAGAAGGAAGGGGTGGATAGTAAAACCGGGTTCTTTAGGAAGCCTCCACCGCCTCCAAAGAAAATTTTTGACTATTTAAATAAGCATGTTGTTGGACAAGAGCACGCTAAAAAGGTAGATGGAGTTTTAAAGTGTTGTTGTGGGTTTGATTACTTTCTAATTTTTATTAGGTCCTTTCTGTGGCTGTGTATAATCATTACAAGAGAATATTTAACAACACTCCTACGCAAGGGAACGTTCCGAGGCCGGATAATGCCGTTATGGAATCAGGTCCACATTACAACTTTACACATAGAGGTATATACTTAGTTACGATAATATATTATTTTGCAATCTTTTAATAAGTCTCTTTTGTACGATTAAGTACAAATTAATAAAGTAATTTGTTAAATTTAGATTTCAAAGATTAAAAATAATAAATGGCGCCATCTGTGAGCGCTTTCATATATTTCTCATAAATTAAAATTATGTTGGCGATAAAAGTCACTAAAAAACACCATGATTAAACGTCAACAAAATTATTCCAACCTAAAATTTAAAAACTAAAATTTTTACTTATTTTCGATCAAAAAATGATTAAAAATCCGTTAAAACACCTTTTGTTGAAAATAAAAGTATTGAAATTCTTGATATAAAATAGATTTAAAAGTAAAATTAGATGTGTTTTGGTTAACATGATAACTATTAAGGTAAATTCGATCTGAGAACTTTTAACATGTGCAGATCTCGTACATATAACAGGGATGGGCCACAACAATTCGATGGGTTTCAACCTTCAGAATCAAGGTGGAGACACGGCGAACCCAAACCGGTCTTCGAGCGCCGTCGGTTCCGATATTTTAGATAGAACTACGCACGATCTCAAATTGGAAAAGAGTAATATACTTTTATTAGGACCAACCGGATCAGGTTAGTTTCATTTATCATTTGGAGAAGTATTTCAATTTAAAATTTTGGTCGTATTTAGGAAAAACCTTATTAGCGCAGACTATAGCTCAATGTTTAGACGTACCTTTCGCGATATGCGACTGTACGACTTTAACTCAAGCGGGATACGTAGGCGAGGATATTGAAAGCGTGATTGGAAAGTTGTTGCAAGACGCCGGGTATAGCGTCGAAAGGGCTCAAATTGGAATCGTATTTTTGGATGAGGTGGATAAGATCGGTGCCGTTCCCGGTATACATCAATTGAGAGATGTCGGAGGTAAGATGGATATTATTTTGTTTAATAAAAACGTATAAATGAAATTGAATTTGAAGGCGAGGGAGTACAACAGGGAATGTTAAAAATGCTAGAAGGCACGGTGGTAAATGTGCCGGAGAGAAACTCCCCGAGGAAGTTGCGCGGCGAAACGATTCAAGTGGACACGACAAATATTCTTTTTGTGGCTAGCGGGGCGTACAACGGTTTGGAACGGTTGATATCTCGAAGACACAACGCAAACGTAAGATTTATTATTTATAATAAAGTTAGTAGACGAATATCTTAAGGCTGTGGTCTTACGGTCATCGAGTTTCTCAGGGGCTCAGGAGACGGACGGGCGGGAGTGAGAAGGTGGGCCTTAATTCTGGGCTACGCTCCGCCCTTTGTAGATAACAGACAAAGGATTTATATTCGAAACTCGTTTGTTTATTTATCTTTTGTCGAGAAGTGAATACATGAATCGAGGTTCAGTTCGTTTTAGTAAAGTTAAATAAGAAGGAAACATTAGATGTATCTTTCTTACTATATTCTAATAAGATCCTGACTTATTTTAGTATATGTAATAAATACTGTGACAAAAAAAATTAAATGTTGCAAAATGGTACAGCAGTTCGTAGTACAGATAGGATAATCGGCTGTACTGTACTGATGGGCCAAATTGGACACTTGTAAAGGGACACCCCTGTTTCTATAAAAGATAGGGTAAAATAATATTGGTCTCTTGCTCGATGTTTATAAGAAATCGAATGGTGAAATACAGGTGTTTTTTGAAAAAAGTGCATTTTAAAAAAATCTCCATAACTTTTTTTTTCTATTGGATAATGCTTGATTCTGTGAAAAGATTCCCGAAACAACTTTTTATGTAGAATTTGTTGGCGTAAATTAGATTTTTTGTAAGCAATATTCTAATAGATGCAGATAAATATTTCTTTTTCGAATGGAACACCTATACATTTTTGCATATTCGACGGGAATTTAACCCTCCGGTGGACGCGCCTATCGTACTTACACGAATGGGCGCGTTGCGGTTTTTCCTTTCAATAGGATTTTTAATGGTTTCACAGCGAACTTAGAAATATTTTGGGAAAAAAATGCGGCTAACTGCCGCATACGCGCACACCGGAGGGTTGAATTGCCTTTCCAAAAGTGTGCCACACATGATACCTTGCTTGCAATATCACTTAGCCTTTTTGGTTCAGATTATGGATTCAAACAATCTAAATTTTTTTAACATCGAGAAAAATGAGTTTAAACGTCTAATCTTCTCTCTGTATATCGTTTATGTAAATACAACCTCTGCATTTTCTCCAGATTCTCTGAAACAAATTATCGCATCTATCCCATTTTTCAAAATTTATAGGCATATTTTTGGAAAGGGAATTCTAGGCTCTCGTGTAATATGTAATAATATAGTGTTCCATTAAAAAAACACTTTTATGTATGTAGCTATTAAAATATTGCTTACAGAGAAAACTAACTTACACCGTCAAAATTTACATAAAAAGTTGCCACGAGAATGTTTTCACAAAACTAACCTTTTTCCAACAGGAAAAAAATTATGAAGACTTCAAAAATGCACTTTCTCGAAAAGCATCCCCAATATCTCTGAAACCGTAAATAATCAATATGAGGTTTTCAGCATTCGATTTCTTATAAAAATCGAGCATCAGTTACCGATACTGTTTTCCCTCTATTTCTTATAGATACAGGAGTGTCCCTTGAAAAGTGAGCAATTTGACCCAGTTGTACATACTTTCTCTGCTACATGTAGTGTATGTAAAGAAAAAGTTAGTGTTCAAAATTACAATATCGAACTTTATTTTCATGAGGTCGAGGTACTTATATAACAAAAAGATTAGTAAAATTATGAAATGAACTTTTCATTCATTTTAGTTTAATAAAATTCTAAAATTTTTAGAAGCAATAAAATCTGTGAATTCCAAACTCGAATAATTCTCCAAAGTATTTATCTCCAGAAATGCACAACGAAGCGGAATCGACTTACACAAAAAACTTGTTTGTTTACTTACGGCACCTACTCAACTCCGCCGGCTATACCACGTGGTCAATCTGGGCGGAGCTATCTAGCGAAATTGAAAAATATTCCCAAGTTTGTACCGTGGGAATTTCCAAAATTTCTCGCTTATGTTTTAAAATATCAAAAAACGGTAAATGGAAAAAATATATCTTGAATATTTATCTAGACATGTGAATAGCCTGTTTAAAAATGCTTCTTAATAATCTCAGTTATTAACAATAATTTATTAAATATCTCTATTCGCTTGCCAAGATTTTTCATTTTTATCCAACTTTCGTTTGAAAGTTTTTTTGATTTATCAAACGATTAACGCGAAATATTGGAACAACTTTTTCGGGCCCGAGACCACAGCCTTAACAGAAATTGAAAGTAAGTCAATAGATATTCACTCTAATATTCTTTGTAATAGTCAGTCCTTCTCGTGTTAACCCTTACAAGGGTTCCTGGTCTCAAGTGATACTCTATGCTAGTTAAATTCAATAAATAAGTTAAAAAATAATAATTATTTTTCATGTTATGTTATATTAGTTCTTTGGTTTTGGAGCGCCCGTGTCTGGTAGCGAAGGACGAAGAGCGGTTTCACAACAAGCCCAAAGTGATCTTTCGGCCGAAGATGAAAACCGAGAAAAGGATCAAATGCTCAAGAAGGTTCAGGCTAGGGATTTAATAGATTTTGGAATGATCCCGGTGAGTTGTTATTCTTAACGTCATTTTATTAAAATATTCAAATTTTACGTTATTAAAACTTGAAATATTGATGAGGTACTGTGCGTTCAGAAATGATTGTAGATCGTTTGAATTTGGCGCGCTCGTAATTTAGTGATTTTCGATGGTCAATATTGTTACCTGTGAATTACCTACGTCGTATCTTGCGTATCAGTGGCGTAGCCGGATTTATTCATGATGTATCCTTTCCAGTATTAAGTGTATATGCACATATACTCATAATTATTGGAGATCGGATATCAATTGCAATGGCATTGGTTAATAAATTCAATAAAATACCTTTGTCTTACGGTTTTTTGATAATTTATGACAGCTTTCGATATTTTCCATGACACGCCTATGAGATATGATTAATATTATTCTATTTATACAAACCTTAAAAATTAATCTATAGCGCGCCAAATTCAAACGATCTACAATCATTTCTAAACGTACGGTACTTTAGATAAACGTCAAAGTTTTTAGGTTATGTCAGTTACGTTCAGATTTAAGATTAAATTTAAATTTAATTAAAAATGTAAATATTTAACTAAAAATATTATTTTATACGTATTTCATTAAAAAAAAAAAAAATTAATTATCAATAATTATTATTCAAAATTCCGATTTTCTTGTTCAATAAGTTAATTTTCTTTAGGTTGGTTCTCCTGCTTTACAATTGCAATTATCTTCATAAATGTTTTGATGTCATTTGTAAAATTTTTGACAGATAGTTTTAATTCTTTATTTCATAATAGAAATAAAGATGTTTATGGTTTGTAACTTACTATTATTTTAGGAATTTGTCGGAAGATTTCCCGTTTTAGTTCCTTTCCATAGCCTAGATAAAAATATGCTAGTTAGGATATTAACCGAACCGAAAAACGCATTAATACCGCAATATCAACGGTTGTTGGCGATGGATCAGTGCGAATTGACCTTCACGCCGGAAGCGTTAAAAGCCGTTGCGAGATTAGCGATGGAACGAAAAACGGGTGCTAGAGGATTAAGAGCTATTTTAGTAAGTTATTCAGTTTTAGTTGCTTCCATTATTATTTGTTACTAACAATAAGTTAGGTTATATTATTAGAATATGATTATTATTACGAATCAATAATTTTATTGATTTATTTAGGAATCGCTGTTGTTAGAACCGATGTTTGAAATACCAGGTTCGGGAATAAGCGGCGTTCACATAACGGAAGAATACGTTTTGGGTTCAAACGGTCCGGTTTACGTAAAAGGCTCAAATACGGATCCAACGGCGGACGTCGAAGACCTAAAGACTTCGATCAGAATATAGCGGACGTTTTTCTACCGTTAGAAGAAATAATGATGGTTAAATATGATAAATAAATAAATAAAAGTGTAAATATATAATACGAAACGAGGATTATGGAGCGATAGGTGAGAAATACAGTTTTTAAACTGCTACATCGCCAAGTGTATCAGGTCTCTTCTTATTTTTTGCCTATTTAGGTTTTTATCTAATATTACCTTCGGTTTGTGCTGAAAACGCACCTATTTAAAACTTGAATTTTATGTTTTTAATCCTATTTTATGTATATTTTGGTTTATTTTCTCGATAGGAGTTGAAATAAACAAATGGGTGATTTTTTTCCAAGTACTATTGAAAATTATATAAAAATAAATTATTCTTAATATTGCGACTGTTAATTATATTATATAAATTCTAAAAAAGCAGACTTTTTGTTATTGTATTTTTTTTTTTTTTTTAATAAGATCGTTTATTTTACATTTTTTTATTGGTCATATTCTATAAATAACTTACAAAAAAAGAAAAAAAACTTTATCCAATAGTGAGAAAATATCCTTAGAACCTAATATAACAACAAGTTTTTTTTATCATTCTTTCTTGCTTATTTTATAGCCGTTTAGTTTACAAATATCGAACGTTTATAAATAGTTGTAAGGTGTTTGAATTTGATACGTTTGTAATTTAGTTATTTTTGATGGTTCACAGTGTTAAATTATGTATTTTACATTAAAACAATTCGGTATCTTCTATATATTTGCTTCTATCTTGTTCTAATCTAAGATATTTGATTTAATTTTATCTAAAAAGTTTATCAAATGTGTTATTTGATATTGTTAATTGCCTCAATAACAGACTTTATTATCGGATATCAAATGTCGGTTGCAAGAAATATCAAAAAAATTATTATTGATTTTATATCATTAATTGAATAAATTTATTAACTTTGTAAATCTTTTTGATATTTTTGAACCTTTTCAATGATAAATAAATGATGTCAACATTACTAGTTAATTGTTAACCAAATTCAAACACCTAATAATTATTTATAAACGCTCGTTACATTTACAAAAGACGAAAGAAAATATACAAGCACATTTTAAATGTTTAGTTTAGCGGATATTGTGTGTATTGCTACGACAAATCTTTACGTATATTTATATTATTTGCAAGTTCTCTTGACTAGGTTTCTCAGCATTCATTAATTAATTAATAAATTCGTTTCGAGTGTGTCGATAAGAAGGTGTAAACGCGATTCCAAACATTAAATATCGATTGGATCGCCTTTTACGAACACTAACATTAATTAACGTAATTAAATTAACTAACAATTGTATTCAAAAGAATCACAGAAAAAGTAGTTTTTTTTTTATCTTAAATGACTAAATAAATAATTACAAAGTATTTATAATAATAATAATGATTAAGAAACGTAAGATAATAATCAATTCTTTGGCAAAAGCCTTAATTATAAAACGGGGGGACAGATTTCAACATTTATTGTCTAAGAACGGTGTGATTTGTGAGATGTGTAAAAATCTACATTTATTATAAAAAACCCATAATAATATCTACTACATGTATTAACGGTTGGGGAATTTATTTATAGAATGGGAAAGTTTTAAATTATGTTATTAAAATTTTAATGTTGAGGCTGTCATAGGAAGTGTTTTGAACTTATTAATTGTTATCAGTATGATTTAGCTAAGGAACAAGTGGGAGCTCAATAGAAAAAATACAAAAATGGAAAGAAGACACAAAAAAGGAACATAATGTGAGAACTAGTTATAACAACTGGGTGTTTTAGGTGCAAGATCGCTTAATTTGAGAACGCAACAAGCGATTGTTGATTATGTGAATCGTAATAAACAGCAACAACGTCACTCTCCGTGAATTAATTCTCCGGATGCGTTTTCCCTTTTTGTGTCTTCTTTATTAGTACTTTGCTGACTGGTAACGAATTAACTCATCAATTTTAAAATAATAGCTGGTGATATGACATAGTTTTTGTGTAAAGTTCAGGGTCAAAGTGTTAAATTCCCATCTTATTCCTTGATTAAACTGATAACAACTAATATGTTCGAAATGGTACAATTGCTCCTCTATAGCAGAATTATTCAATAATTCTCTTCCGTTTTTATAAATTTACGTTTTATAAATAAATACCTCAACAGTTTTTTGTGATATGATATTTTACAGAAAAAAAAATTTATTAATTTAAAAAGAAAAGAAAAAAAAAACCTCTTTTCATTTTAAATAGAAAAAAAATTTTTCATTAGTACTTTTTTCCCTTTTTTCCCTTTTTTATATCGTGTAAAAATATCTTCATATGAATTTCGATTTTTGGTCTTTAACTAGACAAGCTACTTAAGAAGATATGTAAGACAGAGAAAATTTTAACATTTGATATTTTTAATTTGAATTTTTTTCTTTTTGTTGAAACAAAATATTTGGTCGTTTTTTATTATGATTTTTTTTTCTAAACGCTAGATTCCCGTTCACTAGAGATCCCCCGTTTCGATGGCTTTATTCAAATCGGCGACGACCCTTCCGAGCACTTCTCTGTATTCGGAGTCTGCCTTGAAAATGGCGTCCAAAAACTGTTCGCTGGCGAAGAAAGCGAATACGCTATCGATCCGTGCCAACGATTTATCGGTCAGGTGGTTCGAAACGATGAACCTGAGGCACTTGTGTGATTCTCCGAGCGCGTTCGTCAAATAATTGCGATCGTAACTGAAATCCACCTCGTAAAAGGATATTATGGCCATGCCGGCGATTCGAAATTTCGATTTGAATCGTTCCGCCTGTTTTAATTCTTCTTGCGAGAAGAGTCCGTTACGATGTAACACTCCCAGTTTTATTACTACCTTTATTATGTTCTTTACTAATTTTTCAGCTTCCTTTTTATTATTCGACTAAAATTATAAAATTAAATTTAATTAATTTATAGGTAATTGAATTTACGAGAAATCTATGAAAAGGTTTCTAAGTTATTTCGTTTAATCGATTTCGATTTTTAATAAAAATTATGAATTTCTAAATTAACTTACCAAATATTAATTACTTTATTATTTAAAAATATATTTACGAATGCAACTTTATATGGTTCTTTTTTTTGTAATATTAATGTGAACAAAAGTATTTTAATCTAAAAAAAATGTGATTTTTATTACAAAAATAAGAAGAGATTGTAAGTAAATTTTTAAATGTATAAACTTATTTTTACAAAATAATAGTTTCAGCGGGTAATTAGTATTTGGTAATTTATTTATTTTTTTTTTAATTTAGTTAAATGTAAAAATGAAAACTTACATATTGCTTAGCCAAACGATATAAATTATCCAATAGAGATGCCGTCGTGTCGTCGATAAAAGCTCGAGCTACATTTTTTCCCGCCATTCTTGAAAGTATCTTCTTTTGCGCTCGAATCCCGATGTCTCGGGCTCTAAACGCGCTTTCCGTCATGACTAGAATTAAAATGAAAACAGATAACGATTAGATTTTATCCCAAATGCTCATTAAAAAAATCAACAAAAATAATAAACCAGGAAGTAATTAAAAAACGATCGAAAGAAGTTTTAAAACGTGTTTGGAGGAATAATGAGAATGTTTATCGTATTTGTACGGAAACGTGATTCATAAAATAAGCGAGTCATAACTTAAACTTTATTTCTAGAATTTGTAAAGTCTTTATTTAAAAGAGATTAAATTCCTATAACGGAACGGTTAATATTCGAATTATTTCCCATCTAAACGGAATAAGTCGAGTTCAATTTAATTAAAACGACCTTAAACGCATATCTCGGTGTTTACGTCTTGGTAATTATTAATACGACATTGAGAAAAGCGATTAATTAAATCGTACAAGGACGAAAACTCACCCCTTTGATTCTATTTTTAATCCAACTTATGTAAACATGAAAGGAACTTAATAATTTTCAATAATTATTGAAGCGCGAATGTTACAACAACCGCATTGAAATGATTTCGGTTTAGTTAGTGATTATCTTATCTTGTAATTTTCCTTATCTAATTGAAAAGAAAATACGTTCGCGCGTTGACACACTACCGCGGCGTCCACTTTAGATAAATGGAGAAACGGTTTAGTATTTGAGTGCGAAGGAATTAAGAAAGGACGACGTGACGTTCCCGTTTTTCCGTTTCCGTTTGGATAAGCAGTGCCAACAAACGGAGAAAGACTTTGAGAGCTAATAATAATAATAACAGTTGTCCGGATTTACTTCCTCGTTTTAACGACTAGAGTGTGTATTAAAATACGTTCAAATTTGTAAATTTAAAATTAGCAATTGACGAATTTATAATGAATTTATCGATATTAATTCAAATAGAAATAAAATAACTTACCTGGATCCAACATTTTGAAGGTTTAGACCGAGAACGCAACTAAAGGATAACGAAAAAAATTATAATTCCTAAAAAAAGCGAAAAATAAAATGAAAAAATAGTAAAAATATATGAAAGAAAAATTTAAAAATTTAGATTTTAATATGAATTAGTGCCGTTAATTTTATAGATAAATATATCAATAAGGAAATTACAACTCGTTAAAAATTATAAATAAAAAAAAAATGTGACGTTGTGGTTTTGTCGGTTTTTATAAACGAAATACTTACATAAACAGTCGTTGCATTCCGTGACGATACATTGATAGATCAACCAACTTTCCAGTTCAACTAAAGCGGTCATTTTAACGCATTAATTCTTCAATTTTTAGTGGATTATTAAAACTTTTAAAGTATCTGCAACAAATGAAGAAAACTTGTCATTTTCTTAGTGATTTTTTTAACAACTTTAAACAATTTTTGATCAATTTTAGGCAATTTTTAGTAAATTTTAAACGATTTTTGTCCATTTTAACCATTTTATGATCAATTTTAGATGGGTTTTATCGATTTTAAGCCATTTTTAGTCAATTTTCGACGATTTAAAGCTATTTTTTGTGGAATTTTAGACAGTTTTTTTTTTGATTTAAGTATTTTTGATTTTGGTTTTGATTTATTTTGGTTCATTTTAGACTATTTTTTGTCTATTTTAAGAAATTTTTAGTAAATTGTAGACTATTTTTGTTCATTTTAAGCATTTTTAGATAGGTTTTATCGATTTTAAGCAATTTTTAATCAATTTTTGACGATTTAAAGCTATTTTTTGTCGAATTTTAGACAGTTTTATTGATTGTAAGTACTTTTGATTTTTGGTTCATTTTAGACTGTTTTTTTTGTCGATTTTAAGAAATGTTTAGTAAATTTTAGACCATTTTTGTTGATTTTAAACAATTGTTAATCAATTTTAAATGATTTTTGATTAATTTTAGACTATTTTTATTGATTTTAAGAAATTTTTAATAAATTGTATACGATTTTTGTCTATTTTAAGGATTGTTTAATCAATTTTAGATGGGTTTTATCGATTTTAAGACAATTTTAGACTATTTTTAAGAACTTTTAAATTTTAAGAAATTTTTGGTAAATTTTAGATACTTTTCGATTAATTTTAGATAATTTTTGATCAACTTTATCTGGTTTTAATCGATTTTAAGCAATTATTGATACATTTTAGACTTTTTTTTATGAATGTTGTGCTATTTTAAGCAATTTCACATCTTATAAAAATTTTATATCTTGATTTTTTAGCCGTACCGATGAAATGTTGAGTTGTTGAGCAAAATCTGACTCACTCACAACTAACTCAACTGTTTAGATTTAATCGCTAAGATGACTAAGTTCGAGTTGAAACGAATCCGCTTAATTCTGTACGGTTGAAACGCATTAAGTGACCTTGCGGCCGTTGTAATGGTCCCGAAGAGATGACGCCGATGACGATTTTGCATATATAGCCGGGATCCGAGCGAAGAGGAGTGGCCGTCGGACGTTTCAAATACCCGAGAAGGTCACGGTTCCATCGGCCGGATTCCGTACGCGCTCTCTTTCTTTCCAACTTTAAAGCGCGACGACCGGATCTAAAAAGTCATCGAGTCCGAAGAAACATAACAACAGAATTATCAAAAAAAGTTTGTTTGAGTTAAATTTTTCTTGCTTTAAGGTAAGTAACAAACGATTTATCCGTCTTGTTTCCTTCCTGCCTTCCCTAGCGTTGCGCACGTGCCGCGACAGATGTTCTTAAAGAAAAGGGGGAACGAAAGTTTGTCCACCTGGTAATCTCTTAGAATTTAACGGACAAAAGTGCAAGTTTAGAAACTCCAACGGATTTACAACATAAAACAACTATTACTTTACTCAATTTTGAATTCTATCTATAATTAAAAATCAAATAAAGTATCGACATAGTTCTTTTATCTTGTAAATTGAATTAACGACGCAAGAAAAATCATTGCATAATCTAAGCAATTAATTACCATGCACGATCCATAATGTATGAGTCGGTCTATTCATGCAACATTAAAGAATTGCGTTTCTTCAGATAGATTAATTCATTTATAATTCATTCTTAGGAAAAGAGGTAAAATTTGTTCACTTTATGTTTAAAATATTCGGGCGAATTACATAAACATTCATTTACTATTTCAATTGTAATTAAAAAAAAACACCCAATTCAACTTGATTATATTCACAGTTACATAACCAATTAGTTATCGGTTGTGTAACTATGAGTATTAGGTATCGCTTAATCATATTATTTGTCACGAAGCGTAATCGTGACATTTTTACTATATTACAATGTAATTTAATAAAGATAATAATGAATAAATGATGTTAATAAGAAAATTTAGAAAGATGTGAACAATTAAAAAGGAATTAAGGATTATTTGATGACAAACAAAAAGGTTTGTTAAATAAGATAATGGAAGTAAGTAAAAAGGAAAACCAAAGACCGTTACGGTCAGCTGTCAAGCAGTGTCTCTGAAGTTCGCCTCCCGAAATTTACGTTACAAATCAATAATCCGGTAGCTTTCACCCTCCAGTCAATTCAAAGCGTGACGAAGCGCCACCCCTTTCCCGGACTCCGTCCTTGAACTTTCAAAATACACCGAAATTATAACGAGAATTAATTAATAACCCACCGAGGAAAAAAAATAAATAAATAAAACTTATTGATTGGTACAAACAAACAAGTACATTAATTAAACGCCAATTAAATGAAGAGAAAGAGAAGTAACAAGAAAGAACTATTAAGATACCAAGTCGATAATTCTTCCTTTCACGCACACGTTTACAATCGTTGTAAGCAAAACGACTAATAGAAAGAAATTGTACTTACAAAACGGCCGTTCGTCTGCAATAAGCCTTTTGTTTTCAGGAAGTCATTCTTAACGGTGTATCCCCGTTAAGAATGTCACCATTTCTCGCGAGATTGAGAAACGTAACGCGTTTGTAGCGGTTCGGTCGCGCGTCTCGCAGCTCGAACGAGGATCGTTGGACTGGCTTGGCTCGGCTCGGCTGTGGCACAACAAGAAGCAAGAAGCGAGTACAAACGATGCTTTTAGTGTGGTGGGGTAGGTGTCCACCGTGACGTCACGGAAAGCTCTCTTTCCGGTGGAAAGGAAAGCTCGACTCATTTTTCAACTTAAACTTGGCGCCCTTTTACTTCAACTTGAAAAAGATAACCGCCAAAACCAATGGCTTAACTTTTCTGCGATCCTGATACTAAATCGACTTTTCCAAGTATTTCAAAATTTCGACTTGTATCGCAGAAGCAAGTTCAAGTGCTTTTATATCCTTCGATTGATGTTTTTCTGATATAAAGTCCAAATGTCTTTTAAATGGCGAACATTCATTAGAACATTCGTCATATAAGACGAACATTCGTGACATAAGGTGCGCATTTTAGGAATTTTTGGTCAATTTTAAATGGTTTTCATCAATTTTAACCAATTTTGTATCCACTTTAGATGGTTTCTATCGATTTTAAGCAATTTTTGGATAATTTTAAATAGTTTTTGTTGATTTAAAATAATTTTTAGTGAATTTTTGTTAATTTTAAGCGATTTTTTGATAATTTTAGACGATTTTTGTTGATTTTAAGCAATTTTTTATCAATTTTAGATGGTTTTTATCGATTTTAAGCAATTTTCTATCCATTTTGGATGGTTTTTATTGATTTAAAATAATTTTTAGTGAATTTTTGTTAATTTTAAGCGATTTTTTGATAATTTTAGACGATTTTTGTTGATTTTAAGCAATTTTTTATCAATTTTAGATGGTTTTTATCGATTTTAAGCAATTTTTTATCCATTTTGGATGGTTTTTATTGATTTAAAGTAATTTTTAGAGAATTTTTGTTAATTTTAAGCGATCCTTCGTTAATTTTAGATGATTTTTGTTAGTTTTAAGCAATTTTTGTATAATTTTAAATAATTTTTGTTGATTTAAAATAATTTTTAGTGAATGTTTGTTAATTTTAAGCGATTTTTCGTTAATTTTAGACGGTTTTTGTTCATTTTAAGCAATTTTTGGATAATTCTAAATGGTTTTTGTTGATTTTAAGAAATTTTTAGTGAATTTTTGTTAATTTTAAGCAATTTTTGTGTAATTTTAAATGGTTTTTGTTGATTTAAAGTAATTTTTAGTGAATTTTTATTAATTTTAAACGGTTTTTCGTTAAATTTAGACGGTTTTTATCGATTTTAAGCAATTCTTGATTGTTTTAAAGTGTTTTTATATCAATAAACAATTGAGTAGTTTTTATTGATTTAAAGCAATTTTTGATTGTTTTAGATGGTTTTTATCGCGAATATTCGCCTTACAACACGAATGTTCGCGTTACATCACGAACATTCGCCTTACATCACGAACATTCGCCTTACATTACGAACATTCGCCTTACATCACGAACATTCGCGTTACATCACGAACATTCGCCTTACATCACGAACATTCGCGTTACATCACGAATATTCGCCTTGCATCACGAACATTCGCGTTACATCACGAACATTCGCGTTACATCACGAACATTCGCGTTACATCACGAATATTCGCCTTGCATCACGAACATTCGCGTTACATCACGAACATTCGCGTTACATCACGAACATTCGCCTTACATCACGAACATTCGCGTTACATCACGCATATTCGCTTTACATCACGAACATTCGCTTTAGATCACGAACATTCGCCTTACATCACGAACATTCGCCTTACATCACGAACAATCGCGTTACATCACGAATATTCGCCTTGCGTCACGAACATTCGCGTTACATCACGAACATTCGCCTTACATCACGAACATTCGCGTTACATCACGAACATTCGCCTTACATCACGAATATTCGCCTTACATCACGAACATTCGCGTTACATCACGCATATTCGCTTTACATCACGAACATTCGCCTTACATCACGAATATTCGCTTTACATCACGAACATTCGCCTTACATCACGAATATTCGCCTTACATCACGAACATTCGCGTTACATCACGAATATTCGCCTTACATCACGAACATTCGCGTTACATCACGAACATTCGCGTTACATCACGAACATTCGCCTTACATCACGAACATTCGCCTTACATCACGAATATTCGCCTTGCATCACGAACATTCGCGTTACATCACGAACATTCGCCTTACATCACGAACATTCACGTTACATCACGAACATTCGCCTTACATCACGAATATTCGCCTTGCATCACGAACATTCGCGTTACATCACGAACATTCGCCTTACATCACGAATATTCGCCTTACATCACGAATATTCGCCTTACATCACGAACATTCGCGTTACATCACGAACATTCGCGTTACATCACGAACATTCGCCTTACATCACGAATATTCGCCTTACATCACGAACATTCGCGTTACATCACGAACATTCGCGTTACATCACGAACATTCGTGTTACATCACGAACATTCGCGTTACATCACGAACATTCGCCTTACATCACGAACATTCGCGTTACATCACGCATATTCGCTTTACATCACGAACATTATTCGCCTTGCGTTGTATGACGAACATTCGCCTTACATCACGAATATTCGCGTTACATCACGAACATTCGCCTTACATCACGAATATTCGCCTTACATCACGAACATTCGCCTTACATCACGAACATTCGCCTTACATCACGAACATTCGCGTTACATCACGCATATTCGCTTTACATCACGAACATTCGCTTTAGATCACGAACATTCGCCTTACATCACGAACATTCGCCTTACATCACGAACATTCGCGTTACATCACGAACATTCGCGTTACATCACGAATATTCGCCTTGCGTCACGAACATTCGCGTTACATCACGAACATTCGCCTTACATCACGAATATTCGCCTTACATCACGAACATTCGCGTTACATCACGCATATTCGCTTTACATCACGAATATTCGCCTTACATCACGAACATTCGCCTTACATCACGAACATTCGCCTTACATCACGAACATTCGCGTTACATCACGAACATTCGCGTTACATCACGAACATTCGCCTTACATCACGAATATTCGCCTTACATCACGAACATTCGCGTTACATTACGCATATTCGCTTTACATCACGAACATTCGCCTTACATCACGAACATTCGCCTTACATCACGAATATTCGCCTTGCATCACGAACATTCGCGTTACATCACGAACATTCGCCTTACATCACGAACATTCGCGTTACATCACGAACATTCGCCTTACATCACGAATATTCGCCTTGCATCACGAACATTCGCGTTACATCACGAACATTCGCCTTACATCACGAACATTCGCCTTACATCACGAATATTCGCCTTACATCACGAACATTCGCGTTACATCACGAACATTCGCGTTACATCACGAACATTCGTGTTACATCACGAACATTCGCGTTACATCACGAACATTCGCCTTACATCACGAACATTCGCGTTACATCACGCATATTCGCTTTACATCACGAACATTATTCGCCTTGCGTTGTATGACGAACATTCGCCTTACATCACGAATATTCGCGTTACATCACGAACATTCGCCTTACATCACGAACATTCGCGTTACATCACCAATATTCGCCTTGCATCACGAACATTCGCGTTACATCACGAATATTCGCCTTACATCACGAACATTCGCGTTACATCACGAACATTCGCCTTGCGTTGTATGACGAACATTCGCCTTACATCACGAATATTCGCCTTACATCACGAACATTCGCCTTACATCACGAACATTCGCGTTACATCACGCATATTCGCTTTACATCACGAACATTCGCCTTACATCACGAATATTCGCCTTACATCACGAACATTCGCCTTACATCACGAACATTCGCGTTACATCACGAACATTCGTGTTACATCACGAACATTCGCGTTACATCACGAACATTCGCCTTACATCACGAACATTCGCGTTACATCACGCATATTCGCTTTACATCACGAACATTATTCGCCTTGCGTTGTATGACGAACATTCGCCTTACATCACGAACATTCGCGTTACATCACGAACATTCGCGTTACATCACGAATATTCGCCTTACATCACGAACATTCGCCTTACATCACGAATATTCGCCTTACATCACGAACATTCGCGTTACATCACGCATATTCGCTTTACATCACGAACATTCGCCTTACATCACGAATATTCGCCTTACATCACGAACATTCGCGTTACATCACGAACATTCGTGTTACATCACGAACATTCGCGTTACATCACGAACATTCGCCTTACATCACGAACATTCGCGTTACATCACGAACATTCGCGTTACATCACGAACATTCGCGTTACATCACGAACATTCGCCTTGCGTTGTATGACGAACATTCGCCTCACATCACGAACATTCGCGTTACATCACGAACATTCGCCTTACATCACGAACATTCGCCTTACATCACGAACATTCGCGTTACATCACGAACATTCGCCTTACATCACGAACATTCGCGTTACATCACGAACATTCGCTTTACATCACGAACATTCGCGTTACATCACGAACATTCGCCTTACATCACGAACATTCGCCTTACATCACGAACATTCGCGTTACATCACGAACATTCGCCTTGCGTTGTATGACGAACATTCGCCTTACATCACGAACATTCGCCTTGCGTTGTATGACGAACATTCGCCTTACATCACGAACATTCGCGTTACATCACGAACATTCGCCTTACATCACGAACATTCGCCTTACATCACGAACATTCGCGTTACATCACGAACATTCGCGTTACATCACGAACATTCGCGTTACATCACGAACATTCGCCTTACATCACGAACATTCGCGTTACATCACGAACATTCGCCTTACATCACGAATATTCGCTTTACATCACGAACATTCGCGTTACATCACGAACATTCGCCTTACATCACGAACATTCGCGTTACATCACGAACATTCGCCTTACATCACGAATATTCGCTTTACATCACGAACATTCGCGTTACATCACGAACATTCGCCTTGCGTTGTATGACGAACATTCGCCTTACATCACGAACATTCGCCTTACATCACGAATATTCGCTTTACATCACGAACATTCGCGTTACATCACGAACATTCGCCTTGCGTTGTATGACGAACATTCGCGTTACATCACGAACATTCGCCTTGCATCACGAACATTCGCGTTACATCACGAACATTCGCGTTACATCACGAACATTCGCCTTGCGTTGTATGACGAACATTCGCCTTACATCACGAACATTCGCGTTACATCACGAACATTCGCCTTACATCACGAACATTCGCGTTACATCACGAACATTCGCCTTACATCACGAACATTCGCGTTACATCACGAACATTCGCCTGGCGTTGTATGACGAACATTCGCGTTACATCACGAACATTCGCCTTGCATCACGAACATTCGCCTTGCGTTGTATGACGAACATTCGCCTTACATCACGAACATTCGCGTTACATCACGAATATTCGCCTTGCATCACGAACATTCGCCTTACATCGCGAATATTCGCCTTACATCACGAACATTCGCCTTACATCACGAACATTCGCGTTACATCACGAACATTCGCCTTGCGTTGTATGACGAACATTCGCGTTACATCACGAACATTCGCCTTGCATCACGAACATTCGCCTTACATCACGAACATTCGCCTTACATCACGAACTTTCGCGTTACATCACGAATATTCGCCTTGCATCACGAACATTCGCGTTACATCACGAACATTCGCGTTACATCACGAATATTCGCCTTACATCACGAATATTTGCGTTGTATGACGAATATTCGTAATACAACGCGAATATTCGCGTTACATCACGAATATTCGTCTTACATCACCAATATTCCCGTTGTATGACGAACTTGAAATCGATAAAAACCGTCTAAAATTAAAGAAAAATCGCATAAAATTAACAAAAATTCTCTAAAAATTATTTTAAATCAATAAAAACTATCTAAAATTATTCAAAAGTTGTTTATTGACATAAAAACAATCTAAAACAATTCAAAATTGCTTAAAATCAACAAAACCGTCTAAAATTAACGAAAGATTGCTTAAAATTAACAAGAAATCTCTAAAAATTACATTAAATCAATAAAAGCCAGTTAAAATTATATAAAAATTGTTTAAAATCAACAAAAATTATCTAAAATTAACGAAAGATCACTTAAAATTAATAAAGATTACTTTAAATCAATAAAAACCGTCTAAAATTATCCAAAAATTGCTTAAAATCAACAAAAACCGTTAGAATTAACGAAAGACCGTTTAAGATTAACAAAAAATCTCTAAAAATTACTTTAAATCAAGAAAAACCATCTATACTACTGTTAGGTTTGTTCTTTAATTGATGTATCTTTTCTTGGCTAATAAATTAATTTATTTAGTATAAACCGTGTTTTAATTCGTCGAATCATACATTAGAGTAAAGCTCAACGAAAATTCGTTAGATTTCGCCACCAGTTTTACTTTGCCGGTGGCGCCATCTAGTCGATCTTCGTTGAACTTTACTCCTATAAAATAAACTCAATTTATGCTTAAATCTATTTTTAAATTTGTCCTTTATTGTTATATTCGTGTTCCTGACCATTAAAGGAACCTATACAGAAAGAACTGTATTTTAATTTGTCAAATTATCGATGGGTATAAAGTTCATCGAAAATCTATGAGATGGCGCCACCAGACCTTACTAGCCGGTGGCGCCATCTAATAGATTTTGGCTGAACTTTACTCTTATGAAATAAACTCAATTTATGCTTAAATCTATTTTTAGATTTGTCATTTATTGTTATATTCGTGTTCCTGACCATTAAAGGAACCTACATAGAAAGAACTGTATTTTAATTCGTCAAATTATCGATAAGTATAAAGTTCATCGAGAATCTATGAGATGGCGCCACCAGTCTTTACTTGCCGGTGGCGCCATCTAATAGATTTTGATTGAACTTTACTCTTATGAAATAAACTCAATTTATGCTTAAATCTATTTTTAGATTTGTCATTTACTGTTATACTCGTGTTCCTGACCATTAGAGGAACCTACATAGAAAGAACTGTATTTTAATTCGTCAAATTATCGATAAGTATAAAGTTCATCGAAGATCTGTGAGATGGCGCCACCAGTCCTTACTAGCCGGTGGCGCCATCCAATAGATTCTCGCTGAACTTTACTATTATGAAATAAACTCAATTTGTGCTTAAATCTATTTTTAAATTTGTCATTTATTGTTATGTTCCTGTTCCTGACCATTAAAGGAACCTATATGGAAAGAACTGTATTTTAATTCGTCAAATTATCGATAGGTATAAAGTTCATTAAAAATCTATGAGATGGCGCCACCACTCTTTACTAGCCGGTGGCGCCATCTAATAGATTTTGGCTGAACTTTACTCTTATGAAATAAACTCAATTTATGCTTAAATCTATTTTTAAATTTGTCTTTTATTATTATATTCGTATTCTTGGCCGTTAGAGCAACCGATATAGTAAGAACTGTATTTTAATTCGTCAAATTATCGACAAGTATAGAGTTCATCGAAAATCTATGAGATGGCGCTACCAGTCTTTACGTGCCGGTGGCGCCATCTAATAGACTTTTGTTGAACTTTATTCTTATGAAATAAACTCAATTTATGCTTAAATCTATTTTTAGATTTGTCAATTATTGTTATATTCGTGTTCCTGACCATTGAAGGAACCTATATAGAAAGAACTGTATTTTAATTCGTCAAATTATCGATAGGTATAAAGTTCATCGAAGATCTATGAGATGGCGCTACCAGTCTTTACTTGCCGGTGGCGCCATCCAATAGATTTTCGCTGAACTTTACTCTTATGAAATAAACTCAATTTATGCTTAAATCTATTTTTAGATTTGTCAATTGTTGTTATATTCGTGTTCTTGACCATTAAAGGAACCTATATAGAAAGAACTGTATTTTAATTCGTCAAATTATCGATAAGTATAAAGTTCATTGAAAGTCTATGAGATGGCGCCACCAGTCTTTACTTGCCGGTGGCGCCATCTAATAGATTTTGGCTGAACTTTACTCTTATGAAATAAACTCAATTTATGCTTAAATCTATTTTTAAATTTATCCTTTATTCTTATATTCGTGTTCCTGACCATTAAAGGAACCTACATGGAAAGAACTGTATTTTAATTCGTCGAATTATCGATAGGTATAAAGTTCATGGAAGATCTATGAGATGGCGCTACCAGTCTTTACTTGCCGGTGGCGCCATCCAATAGATTTTCGCTGAACTTTACTCTTATGAAATAAACTCAATTTATACTTAAATCTATTTTTAAATTTATCCTTTATTCTTATATTTGTATTCCTGGCCATTAAAGAAACCTATGTAGAAAGAACTGTATTTTAATTCGTCGAATTATCGATAGGTATAAAGTTCATCGAAGATCTATGAGATGGCGCTACCAGTCTTTAGTTGCCGGTGGCGTCATCTAATAGACTCGCTCAATAAGATCATTTATTTAGAAAGAACTATTTTATAAAGTTAAAATAAATGTAAATAAAGAACTTTTCAAAGTCGATAATTTGTATTTGATAATTTTTATAAATCGTTTAATGTTTAAGATTTAACAGTACTTAAAAACACGACTCGTGTAGAAACAATACGTACAATATTCAATTAAAAATTTGTACTACGCGAAATTAATCGATAACAATAAATATATTAGACGTTATTCATTCCATCGCATCGTTTTACTTACTTACTAAATAGTATTTTATTTATTAGAGTTATTTTATACAATATTTCCTCTGACTTATAAATAACTACTTACACCTTAAATCGGTAACGCGGCAATAAATATAATAAATAACATTCATTTATTAACCATTCTTCGAGTTAATAATCGTTCTCGATATAAATCTCTATTTCTACGTGATGTAAGAAGTAAAAATCTCTTTAATACATATTTATACACAACATTTTATATGTTTACTTTATTTTTTATTATTATTTTGATAAAAATGTGTACTTTTAGGATATGTAAAAACATTTAAATCCATGTGCCGTTCCTTAAAAAAAGCACTGTTAAAGTTTATAGGCGAAAATGTGAAATATAGAATTTAATATTATGTAGAATTAATTTTCTTGCATTTCGTAATTTAAATATGGTAGTTTAATTTCTCGAAATGCAATAAAAGTTTAATTGTAAGTATTTTTTGTATCCAAATATAATAGAATTTCTTTCTGTTTTTAATTATTTTTCTTGTTTGAATGCCATTATTTTAAAGGCACTCATTAATTAGATAAATCGTTTTAAATTCGATTATATCTGGACTCTACTCGTCTTATAATCTTTGGTAATCAACTAGATCTTCTTTGGTGTGCTTTAGATCTTCGTTAATCATTTTTAACATCTTCCGTGAAGAATATTTTGTTCCCAAATTTAATTATCATTTGATAATCATGATTTCCATTCTTTTAATTTCCTCAAAGAAACTTTCTTCAGTCTAGAAACCGTCGACATTAAATCATTAGTAGATTCTTCGTCTTCGGTAAGAGTTTCACCTTCGGAATGAACCTCCCGATAAACCTGATTGCTCTTCTGGTTATTCGTTGAATTCGTATCTTTTTCCGAATTTAATTTCCCCCTTAAAACATTCTTTTTAGCTTCGTCTAGTTTCGGCTTCGTTAATTTCGTACAAGTCGTCGGATCGCTTAAAACCCCTTGAACGGGGGATTTACAAGAACCGCTAGCTATATTCTTAGCCGAAATAAAACTCTTACTTATTTTATCCAACGTAGCCAATCTTAAACTCGAAGTAATCCTGTTTTTTCTTAAACTGGTCGGCGTTACCGAAGATCTTTCTTGCATAACGAACCTTCCGATCGTTTGCCAATGAGATTGCGCGCTATAAACGTTTTCGAAATCGTCCAACGGTCTTATTTGAATATTATGGTTTGTGCCGCCGTATTCGAGTTCTTCGACGATCACGAAGTTTAACGGATCTTCCAGTCTTCGCGCTTTTACGAGAGCTTGCGCTAAAACGTCTTGCGAACACGCATTTAAGGGAACTTTTAAAATCGCGTACGGAATTTGAGGGGAAACGTTGTAGATACAAACGAGAAAAGTATCGTTTTCCAGCCAAGTATTCGTTGGACTGCTGTCCGATTTTCTCGCTTCTCGTTCTCGATTGGCCACGCTTCGAATCGACGACAACCAAGCTCTCGAACTCGGATCGTCGCCCATTCGTTTTAAAATAAACCTACCGTCGCCTTTCCATTGACTTTGCGCTTGAAGCGGTCGTTCTTGTAAATCTAAAACTCTCTGAGTGGCCGGAAGTTGATGATCTTTCTTCTCCCAACCGCGAGCCACCTCCTCCACTAAGATATAATCGTTTAATTTTTCCACCGATTGTCCCATTTTTTGTAAAGCTAATAATAAAACGTCTTGCGTCGTACTTTCTTGGGTTATTTTTAAAATTGTATAAGGTTCTTCCGCTACGACGCCGTAAACCATCAAGAAAAACATTCTTCTTTTAACGCACAAAGGCGTCCCGGAAATCGTGGTCGTTAAAGGATACTTATTACAAAAATTATCGTTACTCGTATTTTTCTTCATATCGATTTGTTGATGAATTTTCGAATTTTCCAACGATTCCTCTTCGATATGCGAATAAATAAATAAAGTCGACATATTTAAATACTTATTTTGCGGAGTTCTTAATCGTAAATGTCGATAACCCGGCCTTAAATTTTTCAATGGAAAAATCCTCTGCGCCAATAAATGATTATTCATCGCGTCGATAACCGAAAATCTTAAGAAAGCTAAATCTTGAAATAAAACCCTAAAGTTAAACGACTCGTTCCAAATCGGATTTAAAGCGTTTTTCTGACAAACTTTCGTTCTCTGTTTATTACAATCGACGGGAATCCCGATTATTTCGATTTCAACCAAAGTACTTAAGTTTACGTTCGTAACGGAAACGTATTGACCCGAAACTATATTAATAACGAATAAGGAAGAGTGAATTCCGTCAAATTCCTTATCCCAAGGATTAAATCTCCGATGCATCACGTGGAATTTATCCCACATCACGCTCGGCTTACTAACGTATCCGACTTTTCCGTTCGTTTCGAACAAAGCCGTATTTAATTGCATCGAAATATCTTCCGTTTGATAATTTAAAGCCGCCAATTGAATTCCAAACGACCAAAAAACGACCGGATTGAAATTCGAACTGTCTATTCTCATCGCCGCGGGATAAGTTCTCATCAACTGACTTTCGGTATGAGCCACTAAACCTAAAGGTTGCTTTCTGCACAGTTTCTTAGCCGTGTTTTCGTTAATAGAAGAACATTGAAAGCAAGCCGCGTTCGTAATGTTTGTGTTCTTTTGCGATTGACTTTGGATCGGTTTGATTACTTCGGGAATCGTATTTTCAGGTTGGATTTCCAATTCGGTACTTGTAGTCGATGACGATATGTTTGTACTCGAATTCGCGCTGTTTGTCGTTATTGGAGTTATTGTTGAACTGCAGGAAGTTGTTAATGTGGATATTATCCTTTGGTTACGTTGTTTGACGGAACTACTTGGAGATATTGTGTTGAGACCACGAAATTTTATAGCCTAAAAAATACAAAAATTTAGAATTTTATACAATTTTTAATTAAAAAAAATTATATTAAAAAAATTAATACTTGGACTTGAAATTTTTACCAAAAATTAACTTTCTACGACTCTTAGTTTTTCCTACAGAAAGAAAATTCTAAATTAACTTAACCAAAATCTCCATTAAAAATTTGTCGAAAATTTATGATGATTTAAATTCAAGTTTAATCATTATTTTGACCAAAAATGTAAAATGATCACTAACATGTTGATTAAAAATTATAATTACCTGCACGTAAACGACTAAATCCGAAAGATCTTTCGATATCTGACTACTTCGTTTCTTTAATTTATCATCGGGATTTGGTCTTTTGGTCGAACTGGTTTTTGATATGGTGTGTGATATGCTGATTGATCTTGGAGAATCCGTGCTCGGAATAATGCCGTGAATAGGTTTCTCTAAAACAAAAAAAAATTTCTTTTAAATTTTTGCATAAAATTTTATTTTAAATTTGTATTAAATAATTTACCATCAATGTTATCTTCGTCGTCTTCATCGTCAAACTCGTCGTCGCTATAATCGTCGTTAAACGAACTGCTACTCGTGTTGCTAATGATTGAGCTGGTTCTTCCCGGTACGGAATGACGTACCCCGCTTTGAGTTCGATACGTCGACCTTAAATGTTTAAAAATTTACGTTTATTTAAAAAATTACGTTTAATTAAAAAAGAAATTTATTTTTAAATATAAAAAGTCATTTTATTACCTTACTGGCGTTGAAATAACCGAATAATTTGCAACTTGCGGCGGAACATCAATAACTAATTTTTTATTCTTAATTAAAATCCTATTTTTCAATTGCTCCGGCGACGGTAAACACGGATCGTCGCTAAAATCCGATTCAAAAAGAAAACTGGAAACGAGCTTCTCCCCAAACACTTTCTACAAAAATAAATTTATATAACCTTATTTTTAAACTACTTATAAATTTTATTTTTAAAATTTCTTACCTGAAAAGTATGAGCCATCCTACTTTGTTGTTGCAACGAACAATGATTCTCAATGGACAAAATAATCGGATAAGGTGAGGTAACAAAAGCGTTTTTTTCGATCGCCTCGACGACCGCGTTAAAAGGAATTTTCGTGGTAAACGTGTGTCCGTGATAAATCATCGGATTTCCGTCTTCTCCATCCCAACAATCTAATTCGATACATCTACATCCGGTTAAGAGAACCTAAAATAGCACATTATAATCGTAAAACTAGAAAATTATCTCATTTAGTTTTATTACCTGACTGTATAATTCGACCGAAGATTCTCCTTTCAATTGATGTCCGGTTAAATAAGTATTATGAGACGATGCGATGTAATAAGTCGACATAGGTCGTTTCATATCGGCATCATTTGGCGTTTCTCTTTCGTTAACAAAGGCAAAGTTGTCTTTATCCATTAAATATCGCGCGAATCCTTCGAATGATAAACAATTTTGAGTTCGTAAAGTTGCGTCAGGTTCGTGTCTCTAAAAAAAATAAATTCATTTTAGATTTAAAAAAAAATGGAAACTTTGTTAATAAGATTTATTAATTCTGTACCTTAGAGCTAAAGGGACTTAAGTCCAAAATGACATAATTGTGAAATAACGAAAAATATACTATTTTTAATTTGAAATAACAATTTTCATATTCTCAGCTCTCAAACAATTTAGCTCATAATCGCGGAAATATTGTTATTTAATACTAATAGTCTGTCTTTATTCATTAACAAAACATTTTTATGAAAACTTTTTATTTTTACGAACTTATTGGACTTACTACATTTTGGCTTGAAAAAATTATTTCTGAATGACTGTATGGACTTACAACAAAACAATAATTTGGGACAATAATAACATGTATGAACTTATTACAACAAAGAATAAATTTTAAAATATATTAACTCATAAACTCATTCATCATCAGGGAAATCTGATGCTTCTTCAGTATGGGGTAAGTTTCTGAAATAATCTTGATATTCTTCAGGGACCCACTTAAGGAGAGTTACAAGATTGTCGTACTTTGCTTTACTTATAGATTTTCTAAAAAATCTTAATTTGGTCAAACTTTTTGGTATATTTGAACAAAAATTGTCATTAAATGATGTTTTATAAAAAAGAGTTCCATATACTTCTCGCCGAAGTTGAAGCCAAACAATGTTGGACAATTTAAACTCTAGGCCATCATTGCTTTTCTTTCTATATATAAATGGCGCTGTTGATAAGGAGTACAATGTACTAAAATTTTTTAAATTTTCTAGGGCCATGGAGTACACATTAAATCTAGGCTTAATTGCGAACAAAATTTAGCAAAAAAAAAAAACAAAATAAGTTAAAATAAAAGGTTAAAATAAGTTTTAACCTTGATAATTAGATTTTTTGTGGACTTATAACAATTTGGCGCTAAAACGGTAAGGATTTACTTCTTTATAACCCAAAAAATTTTTTTCGTGATCAATTTTTTTAGATAATGTTGTAAAAAATGAAATGTTGTGTTTAACGAGATACTTATTTTAAGCATATCTCATTTTCATAAAATTTGGACTTACGTCCCTTTAGCTCTCAGGTACAGAAATTTAATAACAAAAATTTGATTAAAACTCTTACTTGTATAAGTGCTTTAACATGATCTTCCGACCACACTTCCATCTGTCTCGTTTCCAAAAATTTAGTAAACGTAGAAATGGTAATAACTTGAGAATTATTCGTATCGATTCCGGCGCAATTTGTAAAAATACTAGCGGCGGCTATAGCGTCGTAAATTTTCTTCTGCGAATTCGTAATTTTACCTTCGAGTTCTTCCTTACTATTTCTCGTAAGAAGACCGAGTTTTTGCGGTTTCTTCGTCGCCGATTCCGATTTTGACTTCACCCCGTTTACTTTGGTTCCGGGGGTCGAACCGGCCGACGTTAAACTTGACCCGGACGTATTCACAGCCATACTTCGATAAGATATCGCCAATTGTTCGAATAAATCCCGCAAATCTTTCCGAATCAATAAACTAAACGACCGAAACAACGTTACGAAATCGATAAAATCCAACTGAGTATCGTAAAGTATCGATCCGACCCTCGGATGTCTTCCGTGCCACAAATGTTCCGTCGATCCGTGTCTTTCCCTTTCGAATTTCGGCTGAGAATAATTATAAGCCAAGTGTCCCAAACTGTGATGTCTCGCAACGTCCGGTTGATGCTCGGCAAAAGTGGTCGGAGTGCTTTGTCGATGATGAGTCGGATTCCTCCAATAACTGCTTTCCATGCACATCGTTGTTGGTTCGACGAATTGATACTTTAAACTTTTATCCTAAAAATTATAAATTATTAAACTCGTTATAGAAAATAATTTCAATTTTGGCTCACTTTAAAAGCTTGATTCGATAAGATTTGTTTCTTTTTAATCTTCATGGAGACCTCTCGTCTTAAACCCGTAGTTTCACCCGGTTGACCTGCTGCGCTCATTCCTGCTAAAGACCAATCTCTTCCACCAAAAGATCTTATCGCGTCCGCCGCTAAAGGACCGCAACAATAACCTTCTTCGTGATATAATTGCATGTATTGTTCTCGAAGCCATAAAAGTCGTCGATCGCTTAAATTATTTTGACGGGATAAACCGGAGATTAACCAACATAATCCACTAAACCAAACTCTACAAAAAATATATACAAAATTAAAAAACTTTTTTAATAATTTAATTTTCATAAATTTAACAAACTTTAAACATTTTAAATTTTCTAAAAATTAATTAAAATAAACTACCTGCAAATTGTCGGCGGACAAACTATATACAACAGTCTATTATCACTAATACCATTTCCATAAAGAATGGTTAAAGCACACTCGTTTCCCGACTCGTGACTCAATCCGTATCTTCGAGCCACCGAACACAATTCTAAATCGCTGGCGACATCTCTCCCGCCTAAATGGACTTCTTTTATCGCAAATAGATCTAAAAACCTAAAAACTTGATTAAGCCAAACTCTTTTAATTATATAGGATGTCTCGAAATTAGATGACCATACGTTATATTGCCACGATCAGGGCAAAGTCTCAAAAAGGGGATCATTTTTCGTCTTTAAATAAATTTTAAAATTATTTGATTTGGGCCCTCTGTTGGAATCTGTCATGTTTAGATCCATTGGTTTTATTTCGCAATACAGAATATTGGTTGGTTTCTCAGATTCGTGCGATCGAAAGTGGTGGGAATTTAGTTCTTTCGAATGTCGCAATTGTGGTAATTTCGCCCTCTTCGTTGTTGTGCTTTGGGAAGAGGCAGACGTTTCTGGCTGCGATAAAAACTATGTGGGTGTCGAAGATTCTAGAAGCGTCTCGTAAGTGTTTGGGAGTACTTCTAAAACGCAATTTGGCGGATTAACTTCACACATCACAAATTTAGTGCTGTATTTGTGAGTTATCGGATTATCCGGATAATAGGGTTTTTACACCAGCCAACACTTTAAGCCGATTAAGATCGTAAGGTATGTTTTTTTACCCTTTGAGAGAACTAGAATCTATTCGTTGGGATCATTTTGTAATTCGTGTTTTCCCTAGGCTTTTTATTTTTATTTTTTGGATTCCTTTTTATTTTTTTTTTACCTATATTTGGTAATTTCGTCGAAATTTTGGATTGAAAATTTACTGCGTCGCAATTTTGAGTGGATCCCCTGGCGGCCATCTTTCTCTCTTCATTACATTGATCGTCGTTAGAGAGACAGGGACGGAAGTACACTCAACCGACGCCAGAGCGACGCGCTTGATCGAGAAAGACAAAGAGAGACGACCAGCCCTGCGAAACCAGACAGAGACATCTCCAACAGATAAGCCAACGTTTTATATTTTTCTTTTATTATCGTTTTTTTTATTTTATTTGTTATTACGAATCTTCAATCCGAATAATATTTCAACTTGTATTATTCTAAATTTATTGAATATCATTTTACGAAACTGTTTTGTGTACCTAATCGCTCAGAGAATTTATATCCCGATTTAAAATTAGACACTCATTAGAAAGTGTGATACATATATTTGACAACAGTTGTTATCATTTATTTTTTTGTGTTCGCGTTAACATTTAAGTTTCAGGTTATTTGTTTTATAATTCTTTAGAGCTACTGCAGCGATAGGGGTTTATTACCGTTTGTATAATATTTATGTGAACATTTCAAGTGAACATTCTTTTCTTTTATTGTTATTATCATTTTAACCCTTTCAATACAAGTACATTTTTTTGCGTTTTCAAAATTGTCTTTTATTTTGTTGTTGTCCTTCGATCGTGGATTCGGACTTGCCTGATCCTAGGATAAGTGAAGGTTGGTAGGTATCGGTTTAAGTTCGTGGCGCCCTTTCATTTAACATCTGAACCCATCCCTTCTCCGCAGAGTGAATCGGAGCCCGGTCCTATCAACGGTTGTTTTTGGCTTTTGAAACGAACTTAATTTTTATTTCTTTATAACTAGAGTTTGTGCGCTACAATTGAATCGTTTATTTCAGAAAGGGACTAAGTAACATTTTTGACGATTTTTAGATAAATGTATATTCGTGCTCTCTGGCTGTAGACCTATCGTTTTGAGTAGAAAGACTTATACTTTATATGCCCGGAACATTTTATTGTGGGGACAGAATTTTTGGTTTGTTGTAGAAAGGGACTATGTATCATCGGATGAGATTATTCTCATCCTCAATATGAAATTTCTTCTAAAGACATAATCGATTTTAAGAACTGGTGACCTAAATACTACAAGAAAACTGCAAACTCTCTTGAAAATATGAAACCCGGTGTGGCTCGAGTTAACAAACAACCATTTTCAATATCTCACTTTCATTATTTTCTTCATGAACATAAAACAACTGGGTATGTTGTGGCTTCAGAGTAAATGAATGGTTTCACATCTCACACATTTTATCTGCACACGCCAAAAAGTTCTGGTAAAACTACGATAAAAATGCCCACAACCAAAGCTTATACTGATAAAGTTCCAATTTTAAAATCCAAGATTGAACATCTAAATAAAATACTTTCTTACATTGAAGAACCATATTTGAAATTTTATCAGGAAATATTAAAATGGCCATCTAAAACCAAAAAAGAAAATAACAGTGCGAACTAATAAAAAAAAATAAAATATTGTTTTCTTAGTGTCAATTTTCGTTCTTTCTCTTAAAAACTTAGTGAAATATATGCTTGTAAATATCTATAATCCTTTTTTTAGTTAATGAATTTTCTTGGATACTGTTTGTCATGTTAATATGAGAGCACAGAATAAACTAAATCTATAAACATGAGGTTTATTGCAGAAAGGTACTAAGTACAATTTTTTTAATTTGATTTTTTTTCTCTATCGCAATTGAAAAAACAACAAATTGTGTCAGGACACCCTGTACTGATAGTTAAACATAGAATTTATAATAAAAAATGCCATGAATAATCTTTAAATTGGAAATTTTCCTTTTTTGTCGTTTTTCTCAAAACTACAAAAATGTTACTTAGTCCCTTTCTGATATAAACGATTCAATTGTATATTGCTGAGTTAGCACAAATGCCTAAATCGAACGAGTATAAGAAGGCAGGGAATTTAATGGTAGGGACGACTTCTTGGTTCTTGGTCATCAGCCCACCGTCAGCTCGTTCGAAAAGGTTCCAGGTGCTAGCTATACCATGTGGTACAATAAAAGTAGTGAATATCAAGTACTGTATTACTTGTATGTCCCTCTTCGCCTGCGAGTGTTAGTACAGCCCTAAAGAAAACCCCAACAGGAAAATCTTATTTAACTCCGAAATCTTATTTAATTTATTTAACTCCATAACCAGAAACAAGCGACTGACTCGTAACAATACCAGCGTATAAACGTCTAATTTCTTGACACTCTGTATTTATTTAAACTAAAATTTACCCATCGTCCATCGTGGTTCCGGTCGATTGTTCTCCGGAAGCCTGTAAAGCAACCTTCGTTAACAAACCGGGCGCCAGAGTGTCTTCCGGATTAAATGACAAGTTGAAATCGGTCGAAAAGGGATCGCCGTCCGTCGCGTAACCCGCTTTTAGTCCACTCCAACTCGGTCGAACCCACGTTAAAGTTGTACAAGATCTGTCCAATCGAAGGTAGAGTAACACTCCTTTCGGAGTCATTTGCTGTTGAGACGATCCTTCGATCCCTTCCCATAATAGAACCGTACTGCCATGATGTAGAATCTAAAAAATAATTCATTTTAAAACAAATAAATCATTTCTTACTTTGACAAACAAATAAATTAATTAGGTACATTATTCAATGGAATAATGAAATCAATTATGTTTTTCCGAAAATCGGATTAAATTATCGTTTGTATAATTTTTCAGAATTCGGCTTTCGAGGGAAATCGGCGATTCGCAGAAGAAAAACTAGGTCAAGGTCATTCGGTATGATCCTAGCGGGGGTTCGGCATCGAAACGACGCTAAAAATGGGAAGAATTCACCCTCGCGCGGGATTTTAAACCGATTTAAAAGCGAACTTTACGCGGAACTAGAATACAACTATTCGAATTCCACTCTATGGCGTATTCAATAAAAAATTACCATCTGTTCGCTATAGATTTATAAATATTCCGATTAAAAAACAAATTATTTTTACCTGCATCACGTGTTGATCGATTTTTGTGTGCGGAGACGATAAACAAACAAAGCTGACACCGTGATCGTGAATTAGAGGTTGAACCGGATGATAATCGTCGACGTCGCATTCGTATTCTTGATCCGTTTCGATTTTTTCTGGAGGAGTTGCCGAAAGAATGCGGTGTTTTTGAGATACAGTTGATCTAGAATTAATTACATTTTACTATATCACTTTTTTCCTCAAAAATAGTCCAATTTTAACTACTTGTGGTGGTTAGACGTCGGTATACGTCGAGATACTTTTGTTACCGGAACGCCTGCGCGACGGTGCTACGCACGCCGTTAGACCGTTGTTGCAGGTAGAAAAATGATTCACCTGGTACGCTCAGCCGTAAATTTTTTGCCACCGCAAGTGGTTAAAAAGAAAAAAATAATTTAATTAATCTAAAGTGTTTTTTTCACTTACTTTAAATATTCTAAAAGAGTAACGGTGGAAGATAAACGATTTCTAGTATGATAGTGTTGATGGCAGAGCGCGATGTGGTCCATAACCGCTTGAGTCCTGTAAACCTTTTCCAAATTGATGAGCCCTCCGGGTCCTATGGGTCGGAAGTGTTGGTCCTCGCCGTTGTAATCCGATATAAACTGAAATTACCCATTAGTAAGGTCAAATCTACCCGGCAGCGCGATATTCTAATAAATGTTTATCATTACGTTTGGAAATTCGAGATTCATTTGTAGTCATCGGGTAACTTGAAGACTTTCAGATCGGAAGCAAGTAGTTTCCGCCGGCCTACAGTTAATAAATGTTACTGGAGACCGAAAGAAACCCCTGCCCCCAAATCCAAATACAAAACCGATGAAATGCAAGTAATTCAAACTTTTACAACTAACTTACTACTTGTCTCGGTTGTTGTTGGTCCCTTTCTTGTCTTCTAACGTCAGATTTTTGTATTTTATGGGGTATCGGAGGTTCGTTCCCGCTCCCGGGCGTTTGTCCTTCGTGTACGTGAAGAGGACTAGATAGAATTTCTCTTAATTCGCGAAGAAAAGCCCCGAAGAACGGCACAACGGGACATTCGGCCATCGCTAACGCTCTACTAAGCGCTCTGTCGTATTCCGCCGAGAGCAAAGCTGCCGAGAGAAAATCCAAAACCGGAAGCGTTTCTTTCTCGGTGATAGATAACCAAAACGGTTTAAGCTTGTTCGATCTAAAAGAAATAAAAATACATTTTTTAGAAACAAAAAATATATCAAATACATCGACTTTTTTAAAATAAATAAACGAAAGATTTTTTTAAATAGATAGATACGAATAATTAGTTGATCTTGTTGAATGTTGGAAATTCAAGCAAGTAGTTTCCGCCGGCCTACAACGACCTTCACACAGCTGAAGGCCGAAAGAAACCCCTACTCGAAATCCCAGACGATCGTCTTCGGTTTTCAGCTTTCCGCTTTAAGTCAATTTACGCCAAAAACCAAAATTAGATTATACACGGCGTTAAATTGATTTACCGAACCCCCTTCTTCAAGTTCAAACGTTGGATTGACGGCTCGACTTTACCAATACATTAAAACCTAATTTAATAAATTACCATCAAAATTTAAAAAAAATCTGTCCTAATTTTCTCAATAAAAAACACAAAATTTTTTAAAAATTCCATCAAAAATGAATAAAATTCGCAAAGATTCCACCAGTGTTATCAAAATTTTTGATAATTCCACCAAAAACATACTGAATTTTTTAAAAATTCCATCAAAAATTAATAAAATTTGAAAATTTTCATTAAAAACTTACTAAATTCATAAAAATTCCATAAAAAACACTGAATTTTTTAAAAATTTCATCAAAAATGAATAAAATTCGCAAAAATTCCACCAGTGTTATCAAAATTTTTGATAATTCCACCAAAAATATACTGAATTTTTTTAAAATTCCACCAAAAATTAATACAATTTGCAAAAATTCCACCAAAAACATACTAAATTCATAAGAATTTTACCAAAAACACTGTTTTTTTATTCCACCAAAAATGAATAAAATTCGTAAAAATTCCACCAACGTTATCAACATTTTTGATAATTCCACCAAAAACTTACTAAATTCATAAGAATTCTACCAAAAACGTATCAAATTTTTTAAAAATTCCACCAAAATGTCCAAATTCTTTTAAAATTCCACCAAAAATCAATCAAATTAGAAACAATTTCATTAAAAATTAACTAAAACCTTGAAAATTCCATCAAAAACTTAGTAAATTCTTAAAAATTCCACAAAAGTTACTAATATTTTTAATAATTTTACCAAAAATAATGAATTTTTTAAAAATTCCACCAAAAACTTACTAAATTCATAAGAATTTTACCAAAAAACACTGAATTTTTTAAAAATTCCATCAGAAATGAATAAAATTCGCAAAAATTCCACCAAAGCTATTAAAATATTTAACAACTACACCCAAAACTTACTGAATTTTTTTTATTCCACCAAAAACTTACAAAAATCCTAAGAATTACACCGAAATTGTCAACATTTTTAACAATTCTACCAAAAACGTATCAAATTTTTTAAAAATTCCACCAAAATGTCCAAATTCTTTTAAAATTCCACCAAAAATCAATCAAATTAGAAACAATTTCATTAAAAATTAACTAAAACCTTGAAAATTCCATCAAAAACTTAGTAAATTCATAAAAATTCCAACAAAGTTACTAAAATTTTTAATAATTTTACCAAAAATAATGAATTTTTTAAAAATTCCACCAAAAAACTTGCAAAATTTGTAAAGATTCCACCAAAAATTTACCAATTTTTTTTTTTAATTCCACCAAAAACTTACTAAATTCGTAAAGCTTCCACCAAAGTTACCAAAATGTTGATCAATTCAACCAAAAACAATAATTTTTTTTTTGAAAAATACTAAAAATAAAACTAAACTAGTTTTCTCAAAATTAAAATATGATTTTTTCCACAAAATCTAAATAAAATTACTTTAAGATAAACGCATAAAATTAATTCAAATTCTTCTAACTAAAAAATAATTTTGATGCTTATTATGAAAGGGTTTAATGTCAAGGAAGACGATGAATGTTATAAGTTTGAAAATGACGTTAAACTCTTAATCGTCAAGGCATAAATCCAATTAGGACGCAAGGTGGTTTTATAACGCAATTGCCCCGGAATTAACTTTATGAAACGATTCATCCCATAAACTCATTTGTACGTAAACGTGTACAACGTACGAAAGTCGTTAAACTTTTATAATTTCTTATCGTTAAAAGTTGCCATTATTAGCACACGAGAATTTAATCTGAAAATGTTTAATTAAACTTAATATCGATTCGGTTCTTACGTCTCGTATGTCCTTAGTTTTAGTATAATTTAGTATAATAGAAACGGTAGAATTTGTTTGAGAGGTTTTTACTAGCTTGAAATTTTTTCATTCGTTTTGAGATTTTTCTCTCCATTACGAGAAAGCGGCAATCCAATATCGGACGGATTTTATACGTAAAGTTGTTCTAACTAGTTTTGAACGAATTTAGAAGCAAAGAGAAGTGCTTTTACACATTCCGGATTCGAATTGCGGTCAGACTAACAAAAAAAAAAAGGTCGGAAGTGAAAAATAGGGTCCTGTTTCGACCGAAACTTTTACTCAATTTACATAAACATGATTTAGTGGAACCGCAAAATTTCCAAATTGGATTTTAAATAATTGACATTTGGCGTGAGTCGCATTTCAAGTTTTTAAACGAATAAACCTGATTTAAAATCATCTGTTCCTCCCCGTTTCATAAAAATGAGAACATAATCCTTTCAAGATTTATATCCGTAAGCTTACGAACAAGAAGTTAAGCTTCTTCTCGGAAACGATTTGAATACCGTCGTCCTTGAACTCGAGAAAACGCGGAAAATTCGTGTGTACTATAAATCACATTTAACTCGGACCCGTTATTAACGGCCGGATATCGTTGTAAAATTATGCGCGCGAACGAACACTCACTTGAGACCGGCGATGATTTCCATGGCCCCGTTGAAGTTGCCGATATTCCACGAGGACAAAGCGATCCGAAGGACGCAGGACAATACGGCTCGGCGAGCATCGTGAGTCGGTTGGGATATGATCAATTGGGTGACCCAAGCGCTAACCTAAAATTTTCATTCCTTCATTCATTGTAATTATTAATTAACTTAATAGCATTTTCTTTTGGCTAAATTAGTACGCACTGGAATTTAATATTGAATGAATAGTGGCTTCATTCGTCATATTAGCTTAGTGTGAAAAAGAGCAAATTCAAAAGAACACGATGAAATCAAGTATAACTGCTAATATGATCATAACCTCACTTATAAATGTGTTCGAGGCTTAAGGTTGTTTAACAACTTGCGGTGGCTGGACATACAATAACCCGAAATGGAGCTACACCATGAAGACAAAGATGAAAGAGCACTCGGCAATGCTACGTACAGCCGGCCCAAACCATCTTGGCCTTCCGAGGTCACGAAAAATCCGCAGACGAAGGAGTGCGACAGTAAATCGTTGGCGAAAGATGGGTGTATTCGTTAAATAGGAGCGGCAAGTATAGAGCGCGGCAAAAGTTGACCTGTACAAAAACATGTACAGATATTATATTGTAAATTTTAAACAGGTAAATTTTTAATAATGAATTTCTTTGTAGTAGCTTATTTTACAGGGTTTTTAAATTTAAAAGTTATTTTTAAATTAACAAACCCATTAATCAAACATATTTTACTTTACTTTCCGCCATCTCGAACTTAAATATTATCTCACGCACTTATACACAAACTTTTGCTTTGATCTGTACACGATCAGTACCCTGTTGAGTATACTACGCAAATGAGCTCTCTAAGAACTCCCGACCTTTTGTTACTGTGCAGGTGACCTCGGAAGGCCAAGATGGTTTGGGCCGGCTGTAGAGCGAGCTTACTTTTTCATCTTTCTCTTCATGGTGCAGCTCAACTAGCAACAAGCAATCAGCAACACGTGATATTACTGCTTGGTGACATTTCGCATAAAATTCAATTCGATATCGCAGATACACAGTCGATATCGTATTGCTCGAATGTGAGAGACGTGATTTAATTCTATGTGAAATGTGACCAAGTAGCAATAAGTGTTGCTGGTAGCTAATTGCTTGTTGCTTCAGCGTAACCGTACCCTAAAATGTTTTGTAAACTACAATAATAGAATGTAATAGAACACAAAATACTAATTTGGTGCAACCAACACGCAATTATGCACCGGTGCGAACCACCTCTCCCAAAAGAAAACGCTATAATACTATTTTAGTATTTGTTACCTCATTGAATCTTTTAATTAACGTCGCAACGGAAGATCGCGCCGTAGAGGAATTCCCTGAAAGAGTTTCTGTCGAAGTTCCGGTGCCTCCGCCTAAATCTAACGTCACCTGACGGAGGTAATCAATAGGTGGGACCTAAAATAATAAATTTATTATGTTTATGACATTTTTTTATAAGATATTATAATATCTTTACAATTAGATCAGTATTTTATGAAAAAAATAAGAGAGTGGTTTTGAAATTGGGATCATTTTTAGAGTAGAATAAGAACTTAAATTCAATAGAATAAAAGGGACAATATTCGACCGGATTCCGTTTTTTTAATTTAAATGTAAATCCGTCGCAAAGTCTTAGAAAACCGGGAACAGGATTGTCCCTCGTTTCCCGGGATTACGAGACCTGTCGGGACTTAATTGTGGATCGCCGTTTAATAGAATTTAAATTTCGAATTTATATCCCTTTTTCTTTAATCAGCTCGGCGCAATTTCAATCAATAAAATTCCGACCACTAAACCGAATCTTACTTGGTAGAAGAGTTGATATTCCGTATCAGCCAAGCGTAATGCGACCTCTTCGGGAAAGTGTAGTAATTCTTGAAGCTCCTCCAGCTCTGCGCAGTAATTCTTCTGCGCTGCAAGAGGGTACCTCTTCTCCAGCTCTAAAACCAAAAAATAAAGAAAAATAATTCAATAAACACTCGAAACTTTATCATATTATAAAATATTAGAGAGAGGGAGATTCTATCGCCAACTTTAAATTAGGTGTATAACCACTTGATTTCCCCTCGGGTTGCCATTTACATACAAATTGGTCCTCGGCGCAAAGGTCATACCTTACAGACATAAGCATCGTAACCGTTCATTATCAACACGTTAAAACTAAACTTTAACCCTTAAAAGTCCTTTTTTTAACACATGACATTAGCCAACTCTCACCACTTAAAACATTAAATTTGTTCAGACAAAGGACTTTTAAGGGTTAAGTTTCGACGAGTTTTACGCGTGAAATTACAATAAAACCATCGCCCAAATCGGTTGGATTTTGTCGGAAACTTTTCGAACCCCGATAATTTCCTTTTTTAATTGTCAAAGGGTTTTATTCCGTTGAAGGGGGGAAAACGAACGGATCCGAAAACAAGAGCCGAGTGCACTTTGAAGCGGCCGCTTTGAGGTTTAACCGGACATTAGTTTAACTCCGGACGAAGTTTGTCGAAGGGTGAAAAGGAAAACCGAAATTAAATTTTTCAAATTGGTTATTTTCACGATTTGTAAATCGTTTTTTTTGACCTAAGATGACCTAAGATTAGAATTAACATTAGATTTAGAATCCAATATTAGAAGTCTAATATTAGACTTAAGGTGCCTTGTTAATCACGCGACTGCAGCGACGATCGTCGCGCGGCTCTGATAACTTTGCGTTAGCCACTCGTTTGCATTGAATTATATGGATACGTGGATAGATATATGGATAATCCGAAAGAGAAAAAACCGAAGCCGACTACTGTCGCACAATTGACACTTAATAAAGCAGCTGTAGAAGCGCTAGAAAAGTCACGAGTCTGCAGCCGCGCGACGATCGCATGATTGGCAATGCACCTTTAAGGTGCAGTGTAAATCACGCGACTGCAGCAATTGTAGCCGCGCGACTCTGGCGACTTTGCGTCAGCCACTCGTTTGCATTAAATTATATTGTATGCGTGGATGGATATATGGATAATCCGAAAGAGAAAAAACCGAAGGCGACTATTGTCGCACAATTGACACTTAATAAGGCCGTTGTAGACGCGCTAGAAAAGTCGCGCGTCTGCAACCGCGGGGCTATAGTCGTTGCAGTCGCGTGATTGACACTGCACCTTTAGAATCCAGATACGAAAGCATTAAAAACACCTTTACATAATGAAGAACAAAATAAATAAGCTTTAGTATATCTAGTTTCCTTAACTTTATCTAAATAAGTTAATAACGTGTAGAAAATGTAATAAATAGTTTTATTTTCATGGAATTCCTAGTCGCGTGCGAGTTTTCGTCGGGTAGGATATTAATTTCGGAGCGTGGCGTCTCTCGCATAAATTATTCCGATGCCCGATTCCAGGATCTCGAACCAGGATCCAAGGAAATAAAGTCCAAGGACCCTCCGTGTGCCGAATCCCGGAAAAAGAGGGTAGACAGAGAGAGAGAGGGAAGCCGTTTGGAGCACCTGCTGCCTCCGCTTTTGGCTTCGAATTGTATCCACATATCATGATCTTGACAGCGCGACCTGAATGCACGGTCCTTCGAGATCCTCCGAGACCAGGTTTCAACTAAAACTCGCACTCAAGGTGCCTTTTAGTGCAAATTCTCTTTAAGAAGACGGACTTTCAATTAAAATTTACATAAATCAGCATCTAGTGTCATGAAAATTAGTAATTCAACACTACTTTTGTATAATTCAGTACATTTCAAATTTGCCGGATACCAAATTTTGATAAATGCACGAGCGGAAGCAATTTCCCGTCGCCGTACGTTGCGTGGGCGTCGGCGAATTTAGCCGCCCCAATTTTAATTTCACAGGGCGGTGCACCAAGTTTAATCGCGGCTCCCCGTTTCCACAACACGCTTACATTGTCTTGCACACTCCGTCCCATAAATTCATCAAACCGAAAATCGTAAATTTACCATCACGAAATCATTAAGTCAAGTTTGGAAAAAAAAATTCACCAAAAAAAAATTATGTCCAAAAAAAGAAAATTATCGTCCAAAAAACTCTAATAAAAAAAATCATACCTTACAAATTAACTACCATTGAGAATTGAAATTTTATCACGATTTAGATTTAAATTCAATATTTATTTTTACCAAAAATGAACTCTCTATTATTTTTACTTTTTAAATAATTAATTTTTAAAGTAAAATATTACCAAGAAAAATGGTGGATGCGCCGGAAAATATAAAGTAAAAAATATATAATAATTAAAAAAGTAAAGATATAAAAGTTTCTTCAAATAAAAATGATTTATCTTTAAATAAACCTTTTTTTTGTGTTAACAATACCGTTTTGTCGTTTCTGAAAAGAGTCCGGACGGGAAGCAAAAACGCGCACACAAATAACGTCACGATAAGTGCATATCTGGCCTCCTTAACCTGCCTCGGCGCCATTATAACACGTCCCGTGACATTCGAGCCGCCCACGCTGATGGCATAAAAGCGCCCCCGTCTTGTTTTACCTTTTGCACGTTCCCGGAGGGCGACATGATTGATGTCGCCCGATATACGGCGTCGGCGGCGTCGCGACGCGGGATAATGTCGCTTCTTGTAATGATTGTGTTGGCTCAAGGAGCGGTGTCCCGTTTCCTACCATCGGAAAATTAATTAACGCTTTTATACCGTATCTCGATGATTTAACATTTCACTAATTACAATAAAAAAATAATATTAAAATAAATAAATAAATAAACTATTTTTTGATCAATTTTCATTATCAATCTAAAAATTATTAAACAAAATTTTTACTAACAATAAAATAAATTAAAATAAATTTCCCCATTGTTTAACGATAAATAAATCAGAATTCACATTTAACCGCAATCAAATTAATTATTTCGGCGTTTGTACGTTTCACGCTATTTCGCCAAATTGTTATTGCCGTTATTTACATTGACCGCGGATAGCTGTTTAATTTGCGATCGTCGTTCGATGTTAGCGTTATTATGCGGCCCTTATTTATGAACTCGAAATTTACGGAGTACCCCGATAATTGTAACGCGCGCGATAAATTAAAGTATGAATACTTAAACGAAATCGACCGAAGCGAAAGACTGGTTATTATAAATGAAAAATAGGTTGGAAAAAATGTAAAGAATAAACTTGGTTGTATTTTAAATTATAAATAGAAGACTTTACTTTGTTTTTAACCCTTTCATAAAGTAATGAGGATATCTGATTTTTAATAATTCAACCAAATTCAACCAAAATTAACCTTTTGTAAACACCAACTCACATTTAAAACTCAAAATTATAAAGAAAATTATCGTCATAAATATCTCATTAAATAACATGAACCGTCATGTGGTGTCACTTATCCATAATTATCTGTAACATTTGTTGTAAACATGATGTTTGTTGTCCGTTTTAAGGGGACGATTTGTATGAAAACGAGCTTTCGGTTAATGGCGCCATCTAGCGGCGCGCGACGTAATTGCCTTCGGTCAAGTAGGTCAAAGCTCCTGTTGTAAATAATTCATTGTTCAGACGTAATTGTGACTGATGGCGACAACGCCCACCTCTCTTCCCACATGTTTAGTTTAAAAAATAAAAAAAAAACTTACATACCTACAAAAACGTTGGATTAAATATACTACTATTCTTGCTTACCGTCAGCTTGGAGCGAAGAATGGTGTTCATGAATGATTGGCTTGTAACCTCCTATCAGATTTGGCAGCCTAAAGGGACTTCCTAAATCGCGCATAGCCCCACAGGCAAACTGTGATTGCACCGAGCAATCATGTGTGCTCGAACGAGATGATCTTTTTCACTTTTTCCGTTAACCTATAACAAAAAAAAAAATTATATCCAAATCTCTTAAATAAAAGGATATAAATTAAATACCCAGTATTACACTTGAATGTAAAGTAGACATACACGGTATATTATTTAATTGCTCAGTAAAAAACTAACCGCTCAGTATTAATATAAATATTCAGTATGGAAACTAAATGACCATTAAAAATGTTAAATGCTAAATATACTACACGTTCAGTAAAAATCCTAAATGTTCAGTACAAATCTTAACTGTTCAGTAATTATACCAAATAATCAGTAAAAAATTGAAACTACTTTTAAAAAAATAATATGCTCATTTCAAAACTCAACAAAACTTGAACAAATTTAAAAAATCGCACTGAGGCTATTTCTGGAAATTCTGAAAAAAATTTTAAATAGAAATACATTAATCCATCTATTTTATGCTAAACAAATCAAATTTATCGTAGCTGTTTCCAAAAAAATTAAAAAAATTCCCAGTCATCAATGATTTTTGGCCAAATTCAATATAACCTGAAAATTTTTAAAAAATCGCACTGAGCTTATTTATGAAAATTCTGAAAAGATTTTTGGAATAGGAATATATTAAAATATCTACTTTATGTTAAACAAATCAAATTTACTGTAGCTGTTTCCAAAAAAATAAAAAAAAATCCAGTCATCGATAATTTTCGAATTTAGTATAAATTAAAGAATTTTGAAAAATCGCTTTAAATCGAGTTTATTTATGAAAATTTTTAAAAGATTTTTGAAATAGGAATATATTAAAGCATCTATTTTATATAAAACCAATCAAATTAACTGTAGCTGTTCCTAAAAAAAAACCAAAGTCATCGACGATTTTTACCCAAACTAAATATAATTTAAACAAATTTCAAAAATCGTGCTGAGTTTATTTATGAAAATTTTGAAAAGATTTTTTAAATAGAAATACATTAAAGCATCTATTTTATGCTAAATAAATCAAATTTGTTGTAACTGTTCTCAGAAAAAATAAAAAAAATCCCAAAGTTATCGATGATTTTCGAATTCAATATAACTTGAACAAATTTGAAAAATCTCATTGAGCTTATTTATGAAAATTTTGAAGATTTTTTATATAGAAATACATTAAAGTATCTATTTTATACAATACAAACCAAATTTACTGTAACTGTTCCCAAAAAATTTTAAAAATTCGCAGTCATCGATAATTTTTTCCCAAATTCAACAAAATTTGAACAAATTTGAAAAATCTCATTGAGCTTATTTAAGAAAATTTTGAAAAGCTTTTTTAAATAGAAATACATTAACATATCTATCTTATGTTAAAAAAATCAAATTAATTGTAGTTGTTCCCAAAAAAATTTTAAAAATTCCCAAAGTCATCGATAATTTTTGCCTAAACAAAAAAAAAAACACTTTCTTCGTGTTCATTTTCTCTTTCATCACTCTCGTAATGAGATATTTCATTCATTTTTAATCGAAAATTTTGATAAACAATTTTGAGGTTAGATTAACACATTGTAATTCTTTACTGAAAGTTATTGAATTTCTTACTATGCTTTATATGTTTAACATTTGAAATATTTTACTAAGCATTTTTTGTTTTTATACTCAACATATTTAAAATTAAATACTGAGCGTTTAGTATTTTTTACTGAGCAATAAGGTATAAAAATACTGAGCATTTAAATGCGATCCTAAATAAAATTACAAAATATAATTGTGGGATTATATGCCAGTAAAAAAACAAATAAAAAAGCAAGTAAAAAAGACAAAAAATATTTAATAAGAAGAAATAAAATTTATTTTTTAATAAAACGTACAAGATTTTAATCCCTTAAAGATTACTCTTTGGATTTTTATTACCCAAAATGTAAATATGATACCAATAAGTTAATTTCTCGACGAAAACAAACGTAAGAATAGTTACGGGCGCCAATCTAACGAAATACGGCGTCAATCCTTTCCAAAAAGCCAACGGACCCTCGTTTTTTAATATATCCATACAAATACTCCCTATGGAAGCTTTCTGATCCCCTTTTTGAGCTTGAACTCTCGTTTTTATGATATCCACAGGTAGAGAAACGATCGACGTGACGAATCCGGATATGATCGAGGCGTTCACGTGTAGCATAAGTCCGTCTTTTTGACCGTAATGCGTTAAAAGTTGTTTAGCTTGCGAATACGTAGCTAAAACCGAGCCGTTAACGACGACAGCTCGAGCCGTTGTCGGCATCGCTCCCCTATACAACCCCTTTATTCCACCTTCTTCTTTAGCTATCCTCGCGATACAATGAAAAACGTGACTGTAATTGAATTTTTGTTCCGGGGGTTTAGCCCCGTCCGTTATCATTCTAATAACGCATAGATCCATAGGTGTCGCTAGAAATCCCGCGCAAAGACCGGAAAACATTCCCAATCCAGCTTTAACGGCAAAACTCGGAGATTCGTCTTCTTTGCTGATTAATCCCAAAAGGGTTGTGTAAACTCCTAATCTGGTCGTCGTGTAAATAGCTTGTCTCGCTATGCAAGCGGTCGCCCCGTCGTAAAAAGCCATGGCACCTTCCGCTTTTAAAATTTTCATGAAAGCGTCACCGGTGGAATTGTACATTTTCTTTTGACCGCCGCTTCCGGACATTTGCATACGGGTTTTCATAAAATCCATCGGGTGGACGCAAAAAGCCGCTCCCATTCCGGCCAAACCTCCGCACAGAAATTTCGCGTAGGCCGGAAATGGGACTTCTTTTTGCTCCGTTCTTTCGTCTTTACCCATTATTTATTTCCTAATTCTCCAAATATTTCTTCTTAGAATGTAATATAATAAAAAATTTCGACCGATTTCTTCGACACAAAATATTTAAACTTGTCGTACTTTATTAAATTAATTATCATACTTAAAAAAGGGAATTTAATGTTATAATATATAGATCTAACTGTAAATTTTTTTCATCTTTAAGGTTTTTTTTTTGATTTGTCATAAGTTGACGGATGATTGAAATTTAAAATTGTAACTAATATCTAAACACTTGATCCATACTTTTTAAAATCACTTTCGGATTTAAAATCAGTTTTTAATAATAAAGGAGTTTAAGTTAAAAAAGAAAAAATATCAATTTTTATTTTTCTTTAAAATCTTTAAAGGGAGTAGTAATAAATTAGTTATTAGAGTATCTAAAATGATAAAAGTAGCGTAATTAGGTCTCGTTGGGCGGTTCTTTTTGAATTATAACTTCCGGTAGGCCTCGGTATTGATCGTCAGAGGCGTAGGTGGAAAAGGTAAAACGAAGGGAACAAAGGATCGCCCGCTTTCGGAGCCCAATCCGCTCACTTTTGCCAAATTACTTTCGAAAACAATACCAATTAAAAGTTCCTTCTCCTCCAGTTACGTGTCTATTCCGTTTTAATCACTTATAAGTCTCCCATTTTGTACATCCATTTTGGTAAATTCAATTTGTATATTCATTTTGTAAAATCACTTTGTATATTCATTTTGTAAATTCACTTTGTATATTCATTTTGTAAAATCATTTTGTAAAATTATTTTGTAAAATTATTTTGTAAAATCATTTTGTAAAATCATCTTGAAAGATAACCGGGAATTTTGAAAAAGATATCCACTTTGAAACACCCACTTCTCTTACATTAACCCGCGTTATTTGATGTGGGAAACTTTCCAAACGGTAACGTTAAGATTTCCTTCGACGATTGTTCCCGTTTTACAAAGAAGCCAATTGTTATTCAAACCGCGTTCGGAGGGTTTTGTTCCAGGAAACTCCAATAATAAGTGTAACGTCTTAAGAAGTCTTCTTTGTTTTAAAAACTGTAAGAACTGGAATGTCTACAAGAATCTAATTTCGATTTAAAAAATACTTTTGTGGATTGAACATGGGAGTAAATCGAAAATTTAACGAGTAAATTTGTGTGAATATTTGTCCAACACAAACAAAACCCGGTAGATTACTAGTAGTAAGGATAACAATTAGAGTAAACGTTCGTTGTGTGTGTGTGTAGGCGTAACGCCTTGGGAATTCGGGTTGGAACCGCTACCGGAAAGTAATTTGACGATAATTTCCTTTGTACTTTACACACAAAGGACCAAAGTACACGGGAACGTGACCGTGGTGCATCAGAAACGAAAGCTGCAAGCTAACAGCCACCAAATGCGTTGCGGTAATTAATTAGTAACTACTATGGATTTTACGAAGCTTCATTATCGAACGTCTATTTGAAATTTGATTTCAAAATTAATCAACATTTAGAAATGATTATAGTACTTACATTTTTCTAAAAAAATCTTATCAATGTTGATAGGATTAATCTGTTAATAGGAACATTTAGAATTAAAAATACAAGAACTCCAAATTTAAACACCTTACAAATCATTTTTAAACATGAAATAAAACTGAGTTTATATAAAATTTAAAATTTTTCTCGTTTAATAAACTTATTGTTAGTCGACGAATAAAAACTTAAAAAGAAACGAGAAAACCCCAAGTTTTCGATAGATAGAAACCTTTCGAGTTGAAAAATGACTAGAATCAGCTTTTAAAAGTAGATACAGACGGCTCTATCTCAATTATCCCGTCTCGAAACGCTTTCCAATTATCCGGATAGAAGGCGAGAAGAGAACCGAACCGAACCGAACCTGGAAATTTGAGGAAGACGTTCCTCAAACGGAATTGGAGTTGGGGCCAATTTCGCGAAAAAGCGAGCAATTTGGAATTTTCCCAGGCGAAGAAATTCCTTTCGAGACGTTGACGGACGTTAGAAAACCCGGAAAATCAAACCTACGCGAAAATCTATCCATATACTTTCGAATTAAAAAGAAAACTAACCTTTATAAGTTACGATTTTAATTACTCTTCTTTCAATTAGATTAATTATGAATTTCAATCATCAATATATCAACCGCAAACGTAGCGTGTTGCGTGGGACCGGTATGATTACGTTGCTCATTATTGTATTATTACACAAATTGAGTACACGAACCGTCACACAGCCACATATATCCAGAAAGAGATCGATAATAAGGCCGAAAGTTCAAAGTAATGTACAAAACCGCGCATGACACTTATTCAAAATATTAAATATTAAAGACTATCTATATTACATTCGGTGAAAGGTGATTCATGCGTTTTTTTTCAATCTAATTGTATATGACGCAAAAAGGAAAAGTAAAAACATTAGTTTAGGATGATACAATTATTCAATGACGCATAAGATATTTTTCGTTGAATGAAATACAGTGAAATTCCCCTTCGCGGACACCCCTCTTGAACGGACACCCCTTTGAACAGACAGTTTTCGTGGAACCGTCCGACTCTCATACAATTACTTTGCATCTCTCTTAAGCGGACACCCCTCCTGAACAGACACATTGGTGGGTCCCGTTGGTGTCCGCCCAAGGGAGATTTTACTGTACAGTGAAATCTCCCTTGTGCGAACATCAACCCAACCCACCAAAAGTGTCCGTTCAAGAGAAATGCGAAGTAATTGTATGAGAGTCGAACAGTTCCACAAAAACTGTCCGTCCAAGGGGGGTGTCTGTTCAAGAGGGGTGTCCGCGAAGGGAAATTTCACTGTATATCTATTTAAATCGTGATGAAGATAATAAAAATTCAGTTTTTGCAAAAATCAAATTAGTTAACAATCTGTTAATCATCCATTTTCAACTAATTACATCACCTGAATTAAATATGAGTTACAATTAATAAATTGTTAACTAATTTCAGCTTTATAAAACCAACTCTGAGTCTTGTTTGTAACTAATTGCGGGTTTATTAGGTTGTGTTTTCAAGTAATTTTAAATTGTTAACTAATTTGAGCTTTATAAAGCCGATTCTTAGTCTAATTTGTAAATGATTAAAAATCTCAAGAAATTTTTAATTGTTAGCTAATTTAAGCTTTATAAAACCAATGGTGACTCTAAGTGTAGTTTGTAAATCATTGGGGATTCATTAAGCCGTGTCGTCTCGAGTAATTTTTGAAGGTCCACACAATATATCAGGAAAATCCGGTTGCTTTCCGTTGCGGGGCGAAACAAAGGGTGCAATAAGCTTTGAAATTGTCTTCGCGTCACCTCGACGTCACAGGAATTAAGTCATAAATCGTGCGGAAACCGTTTGGCAGGCTCGTTTTTCTTTTCCCACGCGAAATAACGGTCGGAAAATAAAACGACCTAACATGTTTTTTGATGGTTACCTACGTTTAACATTTTTATTTAAAGTGTAGTAAATTTAAAGCTAAGAAATGTTTCAAAACTGGCGCTTCCACCAAAAATTTTAGAAAAATCTTATATCAAAAAATCTTAAAATTTTTTACTTATTGTTAGTAAATTTTCTTACAAACAGACATCTTCGCCAAATTCTTAAACCTTTGGTTTGAGGCGCCACCAATTTTTTTGAAATTTTGGTGGAGGCGCGGTTTTTAAAATATTTTGAAGATTATTTTCCAACTCAACTTAAAAAATTCAAAGATGTTTTTTAACATATAGTTAATATTTTACATCCTTATTTAAAATAAAACCTATTTAAACCCAATTTTTTTAAAAACCCGACGCATCTACCAAGTTTTTACGAAATCGCCGATTTTTAAACATCCCTAACGAATATTTTTCAATCTAACAGAAATTTAAAACTTAAAATTAAAATGACATAGAAATTGTTTGAGGTTTACCCAACATTTTCTATTTTTATTTCAATTATAGTCCAACTTAAACTTGAGAAAATTAAAAAAAATAATAAACACATCCACTAAATATGTTGAAACGTAATATTTCAAAAATTAGAAATAAATTGACAAAATTAAACCGAGGAATTTTTAAAGTAAGTTAAAAAATACTAATTGAAAAGGTTACAAACCGGCGCCTCCGCCATAATTTTTAAAAACCTCCATATATTAAAAACATTTTATGAAGGTGGCAATTTTCTTTAAATTTCTTTTAAATATTAAATGTACGTTTATTTTTTTTAAAGTTTAAGTGTATTTTTTTAAGTATTTTCCAACCCAATTTAAATATTTTCCCCATTTAACCTCGCCAATTTATTCCTAACGGTTCAAGTGGCGTTCATCGATGCGCAAAACGCGGCGTTTACCCAACGAATGAAAAGCAAATAATAGATTTCGCGTTCGATCCCACTTTTTAATCGACAAATTGAACTTTTCCATTAATGTAATTAATAAAGTAATAAATTCGCGAACGCAAACTTTAAGAGGAGAGCGCGTACGGTCGGTCATTTTACCTGACTTTCACGTAGGCTTGGAGAATAGCCCGAGCTGCGTGGGACTTATTGACCTAATTATAACTTGCGCCGCCGCCGTTATACCTCGACCGGAAGTTTATTAGTTAATACCGAAAGGACAAAGGCAACATTTAGCAAATTAATGCAGCTGCTGCCGCTCCATTTTCACAAGATACCACTCCGGTCATTAATTTTACTTTAAATATTTATAACTAAAAATATTTTACAAATTTCAATTTAATTCATTTTTACTTGTATCTATTATTAAAAAAAATCAATTATACAGATCTGGAAATTTCATTTGAAGACATAGGAAAATAATCCGTGCAACAGCGACGCATATAGGAAGTAAATTAGATAAACAAAGAGCAATATAACTGTTTAATCACGCAACGAACTGACAGTTTGACAGTCTGACAGTTCGACAGTTTATGGGAAGAAGGTGGTTGGTTGGGCGACTAGGGTTGGATCGGAAAAAGCGTGGTTAAACAGTTATATCGCTCTTTGTTTATCTAATCTACTTCTTATATGCGTCGCTGTTGCACGCATTATTTTCCTATGTCCTCAAATGGAATTTCCAGATCTGTATAAATATTTCAGGAAAATAAACGTAGGAATAAAGTTCATAAAAATGAAATTCTATGGAAATTATCTTTAGTTAACTGAAATATCAATAATGTTTAATTGAATCTTATTTAAAAAAAGTACGTACACCTATATAATGAAATACAATTCAACTCAACCTCTCTCAATAACCTGTCTGTTATCGTTACTTAACTTTCAGTTTGTCGAAATTACAAGCTATCATGTCACTTTGAGCTTAACAATTCGGACGTGTAGTAAGTTATTCGAAATTACCGTCTGAATAGCGACGTCACATCCTGTCATCCCGGATTAAAATTAATTACCACGTCGCGAACTTCGACGTTAAAAGGATCTCGTGACCGCGGAGAAGGGTTAAGGAGTTTACGGGAACGGTTTTGTTACTCCTCCGAACCTAAATTAAGACTTAAGAGGGAGCAACTTGCTTTCAAACGAATGTTTTTACTCAATTTCATTTCGAAACGTTTTTATTCATTTTCGAAAGGTTTTTATTCACGGTCAAAATTATTAGTGTTTTTAAGAATTCATTTCATTTATTTTTTAGCTAATAATTAGAACAAATCTGGAAAATATAATAAAAATTAGACATATCAATTCACTTTATCCTTAAAATTTCATTCATTAATTTTAATAATTAAGTTTTCTAGGATTTTTTAAAGTTGGTTAAAATTTTTAAAATTATGTCAAAATTCCATCGTTTTTTAAAAATTTATTTAAATTTTTTAGTAATAATTAGAACAAATCGGATAAATTGAATAAAAAATAAACATGTTTATTTATATTTCTTTAAATTTTTATCCTTTAATTTTTATAAATAAACCCTGTATGATTTTTTTTAAATTGGCTAAAAAATTCGTTTGTAGTTTAAAGTTAATTCTTCGATATTTTCATTCGGAAGCAAACAAATAAAGCTTATGACGTCCGATCTAATCGAAATTTAATCGCCGCTTTTTGATATCTCCGCGGTTTTAGGACGACACAACCGGCAAAATGTAACTGTAATTTGCGCGACGTCGACGTCAATTATAATTACTGCAATTTGGTTTGGTTCGCGTTCGTTTCTGTTATCGGACAATTTCATTTTATTGTTCGCGGCACGTGACTTGGCAACGTAATTAAGCAAATATTTATCCGATTTCGTAATTGATTTTACGAAAATGTAGGTTAATTTGGCGAGGAATTACCGGCTCCTCCACCATAATTAAATAAATTGTATTTGAAGATAAATTGAATTTTGGTGGAGGAGCCGGTTTACTAAAACTAAATTACAAAATTCATAACCATTTATAAATAAAATATTAATAATTAGAAGTCAAATAATAGAAATTTAACCTTCCATTGGAGTTTGATAATTTGTAATTTCCCTTTGTTTCACCATCAGATAACTTCTCGGAATCCATCAAACGGAACTGTGTATAATTACGTTTGTCTATTAAACACGTACTGCCAACTGTGCGACATTATATACAGTCCAAATAGAATAGTAACCATATTCAACGTTAACCACAACCAATATTTTCCAATTTTATATTAAAATTATATCTTGTTATTGTAATGAAATGTGAGTTAACTGATAGTTTAAAGGTACTTCACGTTTGATGTTGAAGTTGCGGGCATCCTCTTGGCAGTCTTGACGTTTATGGCACGCCTCGGTTCGATTATAACTTACCCATAACGGCGATTGGGTGCAATCTATCACGTAGACGAATATTAATGGATCAACGTGACAAATAGCACCGTTCTTCTTCTCCCAGGGGTCGAATTATGTAATTTAATCAAAATTTTCCCAGATAATCGTAAAGTTTATTTTACGACAAGTTGTAAATAAAAGTTTTAAAGTTTAAAACTTTCTTAAAAATGTACAAGACGCTTCATATCGTAATTCACCCCTGAAACGTTATTGTGGTTTCAAATAAATATTAATTTGCGTTGGGGTAGGTGTTTTATTAACTACATTCTCACTATATCTAAATAATTTAATTTTATGGTTTTATATCTTTAAATCAATATTAAATATTATCCTTATTTTATTATTTCTTATTATTAGATTTATTATTAATTTTATATTTGAAGGTAGAGAATTGATTTGAAGGGTTTCCATCTATTGTTTGTTGAACGTCCGGATAACAAAGAACTCGTTCCGGTTGTGTCATATCACGACGAGAAAGTAAAACGGGGCACAATCCGCCTTTGTTGCTTCTCCAGATTAAATTCGGGGCATTACGGCTTTGTTAGTTTGGATTACGAGCGTTAAAGCGAACCGAGTGCGTAGTTCACTACGAAAACCGCTTCCATTTTTCCAACCTATTCGACAATGCGACGTCCTTTATGAGTTTGTTTACGAAATTGCGCAACTACCAGTAAACGAATACGTGTACGTATCTATTTTTTAGATTACGTAAATACTTTCAAGCTTAAAATATGTATATTTTGGATTATAAACCGAACCTGGCCCTAAAAATCTTTTCCAACTTTAAAAAATCGTCTAGAACTTATCTATGAAAATTAAAGAATGAAAATTTTAATAAATGTAGATTACTATGTTTATTTTTTATAAAAACAAACAACATAACCTTCTTAAACTTGAAAAATTGAAATTTTGGGTGGTAAATTTAGACCCCCAACTAATCACCAAGTATAATTATTAATATGATTAATTTACACCTTGTTTGGTTAGCCGTTAGAAGTAAAACGTTTCACAAGCGCTTCAGGCTAGGGCATCGCTTCCAATAATATTATGATGAATACCTACCGAGACCGAACACGTTGCAACACGAACCCGTGTAACGTGTTTCGCAAGCGAAACGCATTCGGAAAATTACTTGTCAACGTTGTAACGTATCGACGTCCGAATATCCAACAGAATACTGCAGAGTTGACTTCAAACGAAGTACTTTGAAAAATTTCGCATAAAATACTTTTAACTTCACCTTTTCATGAGAATCAGTTACTATTGCTAACCACAACTATAAAAGTACTACTAGAAAAATTTCTGACGAACGATTATATCAACATCTACAGCGGGAATTGGACGAAAATTTTGAAATTTTGACTTTGAGCTCGCGTAACTCGACCTTCGATCGTTTGATTTGTATGTGGTTTATTATAAACGATTCTTTATTCAATTCTGAGTAAACCTCTAGACGGAGGTCTTCCTATCGGATCAAGAAAATTTCTGACGAACTATTATATCAACCTTTACACCGAGCATTAAACAAAAATTTTACAATTTTGATTTTGAACTCGCGTAACTCGGCCTTCGATCGTTTGATTTCTATGCGGTGTGTTTTAAACAATTCTCTGTTCGATTCTGAACAAGATTCTAAAAGAACATCATTGTCCTGTATCCAGAAAATTTCTGACAGACGATTTTGTCAACCTCTACATCGAGAAATGAGACAATAGTTTTGAAATTTTACTTTGGGTTCGTATAACTCACCCTTCGATGGTCTGATTTCTGTGCGGTTTATTTTAAACGATCCTCTATTTAATTCTGAGTTAGAATCTGGAAGGGTGTCGTTGTGCTGGATCCAGAAAATTTCTGACAAACGGTTTTGCCAACTTCTACATTGAGAAATTAGTCGAAAACGTTGAAATTTTGTGTTTGAGTTCGCATAATTCGTCGGTCGATTATCTAATTTTCGTATGGTTTATTTTAAATGATTCTCCGTTCAATTCTGAGTAAGACTCTAGAAAGGAGTCGTTGTATTGGATTCAGAAAATTTCTGACGAACGTTTTTCAATTTTCATGCGGTTAGTTTTCAATGATTCTCCGTTTAATTTTGAGTATAATTCTAGAAAAACATACTACCACGTTTAGAAAACTTCTGTCGAACGTTTTTCTAAACCTCTGCACCAAAAAATTAGACGAAAATTTTGAAAAAATTTTTTTTTTCATTTGATTGAAATTTCGATTATTTTAATGTTTATAATCATTTGGAAAGTACTTATCTATGTATCAAATTATTCCTTCGCCGAGAAATCGCTGGAAAATCGCGTTTTAATTTTTTCGGTTTTTGATCATTTTAGAAATTTTGACTTTGAGCTCCCATAACTCGACCATCGGTCGTCTGATTTTCATACGGTTTGTTTCAAATAATTCTCCATTCAATTTTGAATATGATTTTAGAAAAGTATCATCGTGTTTGACTTAGAAAATTTCTGACGAACATTTCTCTGAACTTCTGCATCGAAAGATTAATGATTAATTAATTCATTTCTAATTTTGCTGGAAAACTAAAAGACTTACGGAAAAACGAATTTCACTATCGTTTTCCCCGTTATTGAGTTATATAAGGGCACGATTCTCAACAAAATCAAAAATTTTCGATTTTTGGAAAAAATTCCATACCTCCCCCTTTCGATTTTTTCGGATTTCTGGCTATTTTAGAAATTTTGACTTTGAGCCCGTGTACCTTGGCCATTGATAGTCTGATTTTCATGCGGTTAGTTTTCAATGATTCTCGGTTTAATTCTGAATATAATTTTAGAAAAGCTTTACCCTAACACGTTTGGAAAATTTTTGGCGAACGTTTTTTTGAACCTCTGCATCGAAAGATTAATGAGTGTTTATTCACTTCTAGCCAATTTTTCTGAAAAACCAAAAGATCTTCTGAAAAACGGATTACACCATTGCTTTCCTCATTGTTGAATTATGTAAGAATGCGAGTCTCAAGCAAAAACTGGAATTTTCGATTTTTGAAAAAAATTCCATACCTCCCTCTTTCGATTTTTTCGGATTTTTGGCTATTTTAGAAATTTTGACTTTGAGATCGTGTAACTTGGCCGTTGCTAGTCCGATTTTCATGCGGTTAGTTTTCAACGATTCTACGTTTAATGTTGGGTATGACTCTAGAAAATCGTTATCCTACCATGCCCGGAAAATTTCCAACGAACGTTTTTCCGAACCTCTACATTGAAAAATTTGACAAAAATGTTGAAAAATCGTTTCGATCGTTTTACAAAATTTGACTTTGAACTTGCGCATCTCAGCCGTCCGTAGTTTAATTTTTCTACGGTTTCTTTCTAATGATTCTCCATTCAATTTTGTATAAGATTCTAAAAGGTTGTTATCGTGTCGGACTCGGAAAATTTATATTATATACAAATTTTAAGTTGGTATCTAACGTTATTTCTACATCTATATGTAAATAATTTATAAAAATATATGTTACTAATATAAAATCTTTTTAATTCTATTTTCAAAGCGTTAGTTTATTAAATATTTTTCTTTAATAAGTTATTGTTAATTGAAAATTTTAATATGTAGTACATTTGGACGAATCGTTAGAATTCGTACGTGTCTACGTTTAGCTTTATGGAATAGTGTCTGGCGATGATAACCAATAACGATTGCCATTGAAATACTTCGATTTGGCGCCAACCGCGCGTTTCATGTGAGCTTAATTGGGTTTTGGATTCCAATTTGTGGAATAATAGACAACTCGGAAATATTTTGCAGCTGTCACCGATCCTACATTACTAAACATTTTTACTACAAATATTATTTCACGTTCTTTCGGATTTTTTATTTGAGCTAACATTTTTTCCATTTCAGTAACAGGAGGAACAAATTCTTGGAATTTTTCTTTCATTTCAGCGTCAAAAGCTCTAAAAAAATTTGAGTTAATTTAGAATTTTGAAAATAGGATAATCTTGGACATTGAATATAATATGAAATATTAGACAAGACGGAAAAAATATTCCTGGGGAGGATAGAGGAAATATCGAATTGGATATAGAATAATAAATGAAGAAATAAGACAAGGAACTATGGTGAGGATGCACTACTTAACTAAGAGATCTAAATGTTTATTTATTGGCAGGACTAAGCTACCACTAGAATTAGTGTTTTTATAATTTAATAAATTACCCTTAATAGTGATCACCACTTCAAAACACGATTATTTTTTTCCAATATAACATCAATTTTGACATCTTAAAATTTAAATCGTAAAATAATAGATATAGAGATATTTTATAAAAAAAATCTTAAATCATAAATCATCCAACTTTTTCATTTCTGACAATTACATCTAGAGAGGATCCAAAAGTCCACAAAACCCCACAATAAAAACTAAAACGAAGGGTTATGATCGATGACGAACTCTCGAAATAGAAAACTTTTTCGTTTTTAACCCCAACCAACTTTTGATTACTAACTTCCGATCGATTCCGTCACCTTTTCCACTTTTATTACTTTATTCCGGATATTTTCCCATCCGAGAATTAAATCGTTCAAAGTTACGTTTTTGCGCCGACGGCGACGACGTAAAAATAAACTCCCCCGCGAGATTCGAAAGTTCTAAATTCTAAACCGCGTTACGAATCGTTCCCGATCCAGTTTCGATGTTTGGATAACGATCATTCCCGGTCATAAACAATTCCGTTGCACAAAGCCCGTTTGTGTGTGCTGGCACGTCTCGGAATTTCTGTATTGTGTACGAGAGGGGACGTATACAGAGTTATTTATACGTTTCCAGAACACCTTCTATCTGTTATTCACTCACTTACTATTTAAATTATTTAAATAATGTAAATAAAGTAAATAAATCATCATAATTTATAAAACAAAAAGCTTTTCAGATATAATTTTTAAAAATTAAGATGTCATCGATGTTTTAATTAAGTTAGGTTAGATTATTTTTCATTGGGGAAAATCTAAAAGTCGTATAAAATTTTTATTTGGTAAAAATAGAGATTAAGTTTGATTTTAAATCGTGATGAAACTTCAAGTCTCAATAAGGATTAGTTGTTGAGATATGAATTTTAGTTAAGTTGTAATTGACATGTTAGTTAAATTAGGTTAGATTTTTCTTTCCGAGGGGAAAACTAAAATTCCTAGGAAATTCTTTTTTGGTAGAAATAAAGATTAAACCTGAACGTAAACCCTAATAAAATTGCAACTTTCAATAGCGATCAGTTTTTGAGATATGAATTTTTTAAAGTTGTAATTGACATGTTAGTTAAATTAGGTTAGATTTTTCTTTCCGAGGGGAAAACTAAAATTCCTAGGAAATTCTTTTTTTGGTAGAAATAAAGATTAAAACTGAATATAAATCATGATAAAATTTCAAGTCTGAATAACGATTAGTTTTTGAGATATGCATTTTTTAAAAAACAAGTTAGGTTAGAATTCTCTTCTATACAAACAACTAATTGTAAGTCATAGATTTGAGTGTATTTCATGTTTAGAAATTCTCCTATTTACGTATACTTTCCAAAGTAATATTTATAAGATAGAAAACAGTAAAACAAAACTAATATATTACCTATTTTATTTGTGAATAACAAAAACCGATCTAAAATCAAACTCTTCATTTACCGTATTCTATATTTCGAGAAAAATCAATTTTATAAAGGCGTTAGTAGGTTAGTATTAATAATTTACGTTCCCTTCTGTCGCAAACCGGGAAAAGGGAACTAAACGAAGTTTAAATATTCATAGAACCGTTGAGATATTGATTGCGACCGACGAGATGTCATGAATTTCCGACGAGTATAGTCGATTTGTTTTATAATTTCGTAAATTTTGCATACAACCGCTGCCTTTTCTACCTCTCTCGCTTATATTTAATTCACGTTTCTTTTACGGTTCGTCGTCGCAAAAGCTTTTGTAAGCTAAAAACAAGTTGAATTCGAGTCGAATAACAACTCTACTACGTTTAAAATACATTTTTTAATTATTTATTTACTTTTCGGGAAAAAATTAGGAATAGAAATTTTATTTTTGGTAAAAATAAAGATTAAATTTGAATCTAAATCATGATAAAATTTCAAACTTTAAACAAAATTACTTTTTGAAATACGAATTTTTAAAAATTAAGTTTTAACATTTTAAATAACTTAGGTTAGAATTTTTTGTCTGAGGGAAAAACTAAAACTCTTAGAAAATTCTTATTTGGTAGAAATAAAGATTAAATATGAATCTAAATCCTGATAAAATTCCAAGTCATAAAAATAAAAAGTTTTTCAAATATGAATTTTTTTTCTTAATTAAAATTTAAAAATAAAAAAATAATTTCCAGTAAAAAAAATCGCAAATAAAGCTCTCCAAAGGAATTTAAATAAAGTATTGAAAAATAAACTTCCTAGTATCGCGAACGTCGAAACTTTTTAATATACACGCAGCGGGAATATTCGGAAAATATTCAATTTATTTGAACTGAGCGAGTTTTCCGAGACTTCGGACTAGTTTAATGGAAATCTCGCGACGAACAAACGAAATTGAGGGTATCCGAGAAAGATCCGCTTCGTACCGTTATTCTAAGTTGAAATTGCGTTCCCACAAAGACTCAAAATGTGCCGTTATATTCCCCCTTTCGATTACTACCACGTTTAATAACGACTACTTCGCGAAATACCCAAATTACTTTTCCACAACGTTTATACGAAACGATCATTTCAGTAAAAAAAAATGTTCATCATAATCTTCGATTTAATCATAATTTCAATAAAATTTTTCATTTTTAATAAAAACTTACCTTGAAATATGTACCTTGAAATTAATTATATATTTTATAAAATAATTATGTAACGAATACAAGGTTTATTCTCTTAAATAAATAAATTCTTATAGAAATTTTTTTATGTATTAAGTAATTTTAGTCGTTCTAAAATCGAGAGCTGATTTCGAAACAAGTTTTCCTGAAACTGCATCGTTCCTAAATATAGAAAGCTTAGAATAAACACTCGGTTCGTTTTACGGCGACCGAAATCGATAAAACCGTTAAAACAAAACTCGTAAAGAAAAAAAAATCTCGCAAAATATCGAATTTCCATGTGGAAAATCGTTTTTTTTTTCGCCGAGGAATTGTTTGCAGTCGCTATTTCCGTTCGCGAAACGGGTTTAACGCCCTCTCGCGTCTGCGAGGAACGTTTTCATCGCCACCGTCTGAACGCACTCCGATTAGAATTTACCGTTCGATAAGCAAATATGTTAATCATACCTGAAGTTACATTGAACAGAGTACGTAAACGCTTAAAGAATATGTACTTACCAAAAATAAATCGTAAATCGTATCAACATTTTTTTAGTATTAAATCAAATTTAACACTAAACATTAATAAAACGTTAATAAATTAATTAAGAAATAATTAAAGAAATTCTATCCTTAAAAAAATGATCTGTCAGATAAGTTGTCAAATGTATGACAATTTTAACCTCAAAGAAAGTTCAACATTTTGAACAGTTAAAACGTCAAATGACATGTCAAAAATTTGACACTTCTAACATTCAAGAAATTAAAAAAATTCGATCTGTCATATAAGATGTCAAAAATATAATAATCCTAACCTTAAAGAAAGTCAAAAAATTTAATAAACTTAAAACGTCAAATGACATATCAAAAATTTGACACTTCTAACAGTCGAGAAATTAAAAAAATTTGATTTGTCATATAAAATGTCAAAAATATAACAATCCTAACCTCAAAGAAAGTCAAAAAACTTAAAAGTCAAATGAAATGTCAAAAATATAACAATCCTAACCTCAAAGAAAGTCAAAAAATTTAAAAAACTTAAAACGTCAAATAAAATGTCAAAAATTTGACACTTCTAACATTTGAGAAATTAAAAAAATTCGATCTGTCATATAAGATGTCAAAAATATAATAATCCTAACCTCAAAGAAAGTCAAAAAATTTAAAAAACTTAAAACGTCAAATGAAATGTCAAAAATTTGACACTTCTAACATTCGAGAAATTAAAAAAATTCGATTTGTCATATAAAATGTCAAAAATATAACAATCCGAACCTTAAGGAAAGTCAAAAAATTTTAAAAACTTAAAACGTCAAATGAAATGTCAAAAATTTGACACTTCTGACATTCGAGAAATTAAAAAAAATTGATTTGTCATATAAGATGTCAAAAATACAACAATCCTAACCTCAAAGAAAGTCAAAAAATTTAAAAAACTTAAAACGTCAAATGAAATGTCAAAAATTTGACACTCCTAACATTCAAGAAATTAAAAAAATTTGATCTGTCATATAAAATGTCAAAAATATAACAATCCTAGCCTCAAAGAAAGTCAAAAAATTTAAAAAAAAACTTAAAACGTCAAATTAAATGTCAAAAATTTGACACTTCTAACATTCGAGAAATTAAAAAAATTTGATCTGTCATATAAAATGTCAAAAATATAACAATTCTACCCTCAAAGAAAGTCAAAAAATTTAAAAAACTTAAAACGTCAAATGAAATGTCAAAAATTTGACACTTCTAACATTCAAGAAATTAAAAAAATTTGATCTATCATATAAGATGTCAAAAGTATAATATTCCTAACCTTAAAGAAAGTCAAAACATTTAAAAAACTTGAAACGTCAAATGAAATGTCAAAAATTTGACACTTCTAATCTTAAATTAATAAATAAATACAGAAATTAAAAACTCACCTGTCAAAATTTTCACACGTCGAATGTAAACATGAAGATAGTTACAAAATCAACCAGGTGAAGCAACCTAAAATAAAACCAAAAGAAAATATAATTATTTTACAAAAGTGAAATTAAAAAATAAATTAAATTTTAAATAACTATAAATTTTTTTTTATTAAACATTTAAAATGTTCGTTTTAAAAAGAAATTTAAGTAATAAATAAATTAACATTACTTTTCCTTAAGTTCCAAACAATAACCAACAAATCGACTTAAATCGAATCAAAATTATTCTTATTATCTTTAAAAAATATAAAATTAAATAAACCAACTATTAAATAAACCAACTTAATTCATAATTAACCAATATTTAAACATCTTACCGAGTTTATTTATAAAAATTAAGGGAAAAACTTACCAAACACTTGTTAACTGTCAAGTTTGACGTTTAACTGCCAAAAAATACACCTCTATTACAATGCCATCTATTAGATTAAACGCGCACTTTCATTTGCAAAGATTTTTCATTTTAATCATTTTAATTTTAATTTTTATTAAATTATAATAAATATACATGAAATATTTACTTTTAAAAATAAAAACTGGTTCGATAAAAAAAATTAGAAAGTAATAAATAAATCAACATTACCTTCAAACTTCGAAAAATAACCAACAAATCGACTTCAATCGAACCAAAATCATTCATATTTTCTTTAAGAAATACGACTAATCATTCAATAAACCAACCCAACTCAAAATTAACAAAGATTTAAACATTTTACCGAGTTTATTTATAAAAATTAAGGGAAAAACTCGCCAAGCACTTGTGAACTGTCAAGTTTGACGTTTACTGCCAAAAAATACACCTCTATCACAATGCCATCTATTAGATTAAACGTATACTTTCAAAAGATATCAATTTTTCAATTTTAAATTCAAATAACTCAAAAACTAAATTAGATGGAAAAAATTTGTTTTGATAAAAATTATAGCTTATTTTATTCTAAATATTATTTGTTAAAAACAATTTTTCGTACTTTTAATATTAAGAAAGTTATAGGCTAAAGTTTAATTATAACCTCAAATGTCAATTTTTCAACTTTAACTTCAAATAACTCAAAAATTAAATTAGATAGAAAAAATTTGCTTTGATAAAAATTATAGCTTATTTTATTCTAAATATTATTTGTTAAAAACAATTTTTCGAACTTTTAATATTAAGGAAGTTATAAGCTAAAATTTGATTGTAACCTCAAATGTCAATTTTTCAACTTTAACTTCAAATATCTCAAAAACTAAATTAGACAGAAAAAAAATGTTTAGATAAAAATGATAGCTTATTTTATTCTAAATATTATTTGTTTATGAATATTTTTTGAATTATTATTATTAAGGGAGTTATGAGTTAAAATTTGATTATAACCTCAAATGTCAATTTTTCAAGTTTAACTTCAAATAACTCAAAAACTAAATTAGATAGAAAAAAATTGTTTGGGTAAAAATTATAGCTTATTTTATTCTAAGTATTATTTGTTTATGAATATTTTTTGAATTTTTATTATTAAGGAAGTTATGAGTTAAAATTTAATTATAACCTCAAATGTCAATTTTTCAAGTTTAACTTCAAATAACTCAAAAATTAAATCAGATAGAAAAAATTGTTTTAATAAAAATTATAGCTTATTTTATTTTAAATATTATTTATTCTAAACATTTTTTTGAATTTTTATTATTAAGGGAGTTATGAGCTAAAATTTGATTATAACCTCAAATATCAATTTTTCAAGTTTAGCTTCAAATAACTCAAAAACTAAATTAAATAGAAAAAATTTGTTTGTATAAAAATAATAGCTTATTTTATTCTAAATATTATTTGTTTATAAACATTTTTTGAATTTTTATTATTAAGGAAGTTATGAGTTAAAATTTAATTATAACCTCAAATGTCAATTTTTCAACATTAACTTCAAATAACTCAAAAATTAAATTAAATAAAAAAATTGTTTTGATAAAAATTGTAGCTTATTTTATTATAAATCTTATTTATTATAAACATTTTTTGAATTTTTATTATTAGGAGTGTCATGATTTAAAAATTAATGTCATCTGCTCATTTTTTATTTTAAAATTGAATGAAATTAAGAAAAAAATTCAATTTCCTGATGAAAATTCAAAAGAACGTGGAAAAACTTGAGATAACAAAGACGTCTGCTGCTGGTATTTACCACTTTTCCGATAATCCGGATTACAGGACGTCCTTTAGATAAGAAAAGAGAGTCTTTGACGTTTCGTCTAGCCCTAGCTTTCGATAAAAATAATAAAATCGATAAAACGGAGAAAAACGAAACGTTTTATCTATTTTTCTCTTAAGCTTTTTTTTCAACCAAGTTTTTTTAAGATCTAGCAAACGATCAAAGTGCATAAAACTAAATCATAATTCTTAGTAAATAAAATAATAAATTCCAAGTGAATAAAACTCGCGTTCAAGCTCCGTTTATTTTAACTCCGATCTATAGATCCTTAAACCATAAATAAATTAATAACGTGATTTACAATAAAGAAGGATATTTCGAAAAAAGATTGATCTATCTTTACATCTTTTATCATCGTTAACTTCCCATCTTTTATCTTTCCAAAACTCGAAAGTCGTTCTTTATTGTGAAAACTCGAACTGAAAAAGTCGATTCTTTTATTTAAAGCTCAATAAAGTCCGACCGGTTCGGATCGTTTATAACGCTTTATATCAATTTAGAGCGAACGTGTGTATAACAGAGGGTCGTTCCTATCGGACCCAGTCGTAAATTCGAACCGTATCGGTAATATTCGAAAATTTCCCGGTCCATTTTCGAAAAAATATTGAATTCGTCCGGCTCGTATGAATGAATGAAACTATCGGATTGTGTATTCGCTTGGCCGACGTCCAAAAAGCAAGATTGAAATGTAAATCCCTCTCTCTCGGTGTTGTCATCGGATCTGACCGCGATTGAAAACGATTCGTATGCCGCATGTTATACGATATTTTTTTTAATGTAAAAAAAAATTAAAAAATACAAAAATCAACGCGTTTCAAAAGGTTACAGCTTTCGTTTCTATTTTACACCGTTAGTTAACTTAACAGGGTTTTTGTGTAAATTTAAAACGGTAGGTTTAATTGCGTTGAATTACAAATAGTTAAACGAACGCGTGCTACGTACAATTAAATGAATTATTAATTTGTAACTGAAAGGAATACAAACACAATGCGTTTATTTGTATCTATTAAATCGAATTTCAATTAAAATCAATTTAAAGTTGTTTTATTAAAAACTTAATGTTACAACTAAACTTAGTTTATTTAATGCTTGAATAAAATTAAAGAAAGAAAAATTGGTTTAAAAGTAGGGAGTTTTAAAAAGTTTAGATGATTTTAAAGAATTTTTAGATAATTCAGAAAAATTTTAGATCATTTTTAAAAAATTTTAAATAATTCAGGACGATTTTAGACAATTTTGAAGAAGTTTTAGGAAATTTAAAATCATATTAAAGGCAGCGAAGAAAATTTTTTACAATTATGGAGAATTTAGGATGATTTTTTATAATTTTCTGGAAGTTCTTGATAATTTAGGACAATTTTAAACGAACTGAAGAAAATTCTTTTTGATTATAGACAACTTCAATTATTTCAGGACGTTTTTGATAACTCAGAACAGTTTTAAATAACTCTGAACGGTTTTAGATGGTTTTCAGAAAGTATAACACAATTTATAACAATTTTAGATAATTTTTAAGAAGTTTTAGGAAATTCAGCATGTTTTTAGACCATTTTTAGAAAATTTTAGATAATTCAAGACAATTTTTATAAAGTATAAGACATTTCTAAGAAGTTTTAGGCAAGCTTCAGAAAATTATAGGAAATTTGAGACAATTTAAATAAATTAAAGAAGATTTTATACAATTATAGAAAATTTAGGACGATTTTAAACGATTTCAGGAAGTTTTCAATAATTTAAGACAATTTTAGACGAGCTGAAGGAAATTATTTATGATTATAGAGAACTTAGAACTATTTCAGGTGGTTTCAGGAAGTTTGTCATCACTTAGAACATTTCTAGATAATTTTCAGGAAGTTTTAGAAAACTTTGGACATTTCTAGACAATTTTCAGAAAGTTTCCGATAACTGAGGACGGTTTTAAATGAACTGAAGAGAATTCTTTATGTTCCTAGAGAATTTAGGAATATTTCAGGTGGTTTCAGGAAGTTTTTCATAACTCAGGACATTTTTAACCCCTTAAGCGGCTATGACGTATATATTCGTCATGATTACATGTAATTTCAATCCATCGAGCCGCTTAACGGGTTAAACAATTTTCAGGGAGTTTTAGAAAACTTTGGACATTTTCAGACGACTTTCAGGAAATTTTATATAATTGAGGAGGGTTTTAAATGAACTGAAAAGAATTCCTTATGATTCTAGAGAATTCAGGACTATTTCAGGTGGGTTTAGGAAGTTTTTCATAACTCAGGATATTTCTAGACAATTCTCAGGAAGTTTTAGAAAACTTAGTACATTTTTAGACCATTTTCAGGAAGTTTCAGATAATTGAGGACGGTTTTAAATGAACTGAAGAGAAATCTTTATGACTCTAGAGAATTTAGGACTATTTCAGGTGATTTCAGGAAGTTTCTTATAACTCAGGACATTTCTAAGCAATCTTCAGGAAGTTTTAGAAAACTGGACATTTTTAGACAATTTTCAGGAAGTCTCAGATAATTGAGGACAGATTTAGATGAACTGAAGGGAATTCTTTATGATTCTAGGGAATTCATGACTATTTCAGGTAGTTTCAGGAAATTTTTCATGACTTAGGACATTTCTAAACAATTTTCAGGAAGTTTTAGAAAACTTTGGACATTTTTAGATAATTTTCAGGAAGTCTCAAATAATTAATGACGGTTTTAGATGAACTGAAGAGAATTCTTTATGATTTTAGAGAATTTAGGACTATTTCAGGTGGTTTCAAGAAGTTTTTCATAACTCAGAACATTTTTAGATAATTTTCAGGAAGGTTTAGAAAACTTAGTATATTTTTAGATAATTTTCAGGAAGTTTCAGATAATTGAGGACTGTTTTAGATTAACTGAAGAGAATTCTTTATAATTCTAGAGAATTTAGAACTATTTCAGGTGGCTTTAGGAAGTTTTTCATAACTTAAGACATTTCAAGACAATTTTCAGGAAGTTTTAGAAAACCTAGTACATTTTTAGACCATTTTCAGGAAGTTTCAGATAATTGAGGACGGTTTTAGATGAACTGAAGAGAAATCTTTATGATTCTAGGGAATTTAGGACTATTTCAGGTGGTTTCAGGAAATTTTAGATATCAGGATATTTCTAAACAATTTTCAGGAAGTTTTAGAAAACTTTGGACATTTTTAGACAATTTTCAGAAAGTTTCCGATAACTGAGGACGGTTTTAAATGAACTGAAGAGAAATCTTTCTGATTTTAGAGAATTTAGGACTATTTCAGGTGGTTTCAGGAAGATTTTCATAACTCAGGACATTTCTAGACAATTTTCAGGAAGTTTTAGAAAACTTAGGACATATATAGACGATTTTCAGGAAGTCTCAACTAATTGAGAATAGATTTAGACGAACTGAAGAGAGATTTTTATGATTGCAGAGAACTTAGGATAATTTCAGGTGATTTCAGGAAGTTTTTGATAACTCAAGGCATTTCTAAGCAATTTTCAGGAAATTTTAGAAAACTTAGTACATTTTAGACAATTTTCAGGAAGTTTCAGATAATTGAGGACGGTTTTAGATGAACTGAAGAGAAATCTTTGATTCTAGAGGATTTAGAACTATTTCAGGTGGTTTCAGGAAGTTTTTCATGACTTAGGACATTTCTAAACAATTTTCAGGAAGTTTTAGAAAACTTAGTACATTTTTAGACAATTTTCAGGAAGTTTCACATAATTGAGGACGGTTTTAGATGAACTGAAGAGAAATTTTTATGATTCTAGAAAATTTAGGATTATTTCAGGTAGTTTCAGGAAGTTTTTCATAACTTAGGACATTTCTAAACAATTTTCAGGAGGTTTTAGAAAACTAGTACATTTTTAGACAATTTTCAGAAAGTTTCAGATAACTGAGGACGGTTTTAGATTAACTGAAGAGAAATCTTTATGATTCTAGAGAATTTAGGACTATTTCAGGTAATTTCAGGAAGTTTTTTACAACTCAGGACATTTCTAGACGATTTTTAGGAAGTTCTAGGAAACTAAAAACGATATTAAACTAACAGAAGAAAGTTTATCACGATTATAAAAAATTTAGAACAATTTACAACAACTTTCAGAACGTTTCAGATAATTCAGGACAATTTTAAACAAACTGAAGAGAATTCTTTATGATTATAGAGAACTTAGGACTATTTCAGGTGATTTACGGAAGTTCTTCATAACTCAGAACATTTCTAAACAATTTTCAGGAAATTTCAGATATTTCAGGACAATTTTAGACAAACAAAGGAATTCTTTACATTTATACAGAATTTAGAACTATTTCAGGTGATTTCAGGAAGTTTTTGATAACTCAAGATACTTCCAGACGATTTTTAAGAGGTTTTAAATAATTCAAAGCAATTTTAGACAAACTGAAAAGCATTCTTTACATTTATAAAGAAGTTAAAATTATTTCAGGTGATTTCAGGAAGTTTTTGATAACTCAGGACATTTTTAGACGATTATCAGGAAGTTTTAGATAATTCAAAGCGATTTTAAACAATTTTCAAGAACTTTTAGATAACTTAGGACAGTTTTAAACAACTTCCAAAAAATTTTAGATAAATTAGAAAACTTTTAAATAAATTGAAGATGATTTCTTACAATTATAGACAAATTAAAACGGTTTAAAACAATTTTCAGGAAGTTTTATACTGTTCAATTTATTTCTAAAGACTTCTTAAGTTTGATAAATTCCTAATTTTTTTTTTAGTTAAATATATTATGAAAATATTCGATTTTTATCAAAAAATCGACAAAAATAAAATAATCATTTTTAATTAATAAATTCGTGCAAGTTTAAAGTTTTTATTAGTCGGTAAACGCACCGTTCGCGCGTTTTACGATAGTAGTTATTGGCAAGCGAGGTGTACGAGAGAAATCGTGGTGATTCACTTTATCGGTCATAAATTTTCGCGGAAATATGCTTTCGGTTTAAAGCCTCTCTTCGGACACGCATCCGACTGCCAAGAACTTTAAATCGCGATGCCAAAAAGTTTATAAAACTAAATGCCGTAACCGTGATGCGTTTAACATCAAAGGAATTATACTCGGAAAGCGCTCGGAAATGCTACCAAATAAAATTCAGAAAGTAACAACGCTTAACCCTTTGAAGCACGGGTAAATCTCACTTATTTTCCGTTAATTGCTGCATTGTCAGACCGAGGCGATTAACGGATGGAAAATTTCGTTTTATTTCTACGTTTTAAAGGGTTAAAAAGAAATTTATTTCGAACATTATTTAAAACGTTTAAAATCATTTAAAATCTCGGTTAACATCGGGAATATTTACTTTGACGCGCTTATCTAACGACTCGACCGTAAAAAGCGGAGCACGAAAATGGCACAGCCATAATTTTCTCCTAATCTCGAGCTTTTCATTTCCTCCCGAGAGTGAGATTAACGATTTCAAGCCGAAAATGTGAGCGCGTTCGCGTTTTCAGACGATTTCTAACCTCTGACAATCTTTAAAACCAAACAAATAAGGTAGAATTTCCATCTAAACGTATGTCACAGTTTATAGTCATCCATAAAGTTCAAAATTACGATAGGGTAATGTAACATTCCTATCAAAAGTTTTAGATAATTTAGAACAATTTCAAAAAATTTTTAGGAAATTTTCAAAAAGTTTTAGATAATTCAAGGCGGGTTTACACGATTTTTAAGAAATTTTAGATCATTAAAGACTATTTTTAACAAGTTTTAGATCATTTTGAATCCTGACACCTTTAAAACTAAACAAATAAGATAGAATTTCCATCTAAATGTATGTTATAATGTACAGTCATCCATATGAAAGTTCAAAATTACGATAGAGTAATGTAACATTCCTATTAAAGGTTTTAGATAATTTAGAACAATCTCAAACAATTTTTAGGAAATTTTCAGAAAGCTTTAGGTAATTCAAGACGGGTTTACACGATTTTTAAGAAATTTTAGATCATTAAAAACTATTTTTAATAAGTTTTAGATAATTTTGAATCCTGACACCTTTAAAACTCAATAAATAAGATAGAATTTCCATCTAAATGTATGTTATAATGTACAGTCATCCATATCAAAGTTCAAAATTACGATAGAATAATGTAACATTCCTATTAAAGGTTTTAGATAATTTAGAACAATTTCAAATAATTTTTAGGACATTTTCAGAAAGTTTCAGATAATTCAAGGCGGGTTTACACGATTTTTAAGAAATTCTAGATCATTAAAGACTATTTTTAACCAGTTTCAGATAATTTTGAATCCTGTCTCCTTTAAAACTAAACAAATAAGATAGAATTTGCATTTAAATGTATGTTATAATGTATAGTCATCCAAATCAAAGTTCAAAATTATGATAGGGTAATGTAACATTCCCATCAAAAGTTTTAGACAATTTAGAGCAATTTCAAACAATTTTTAGGAAATTTTCAGAAAGTTTTAGATAATTCAAGGCGGGTTTACACGATTTTTAAGAAATTTTTAGATAATTAAAGACTATTTTTAATAAGTTTTAGATAATTTTGTGTTATTTTAGACGATTTTTATTAAGTTTTGGATTGATTAGGATGACCTGATATGATTTTTAAAAAATTTTGGACAATTTAGGATGATTTTCAGGAAATTTTAAAAAATTAGAGACGATTTTTAGAAAATTTTTGAAAATTAGAGACAATTTTTAGGTCATTTTAGAAAATTAGAGACGATTTTTAAGAAATTTTAGTTAATACAAAACGATTTTAGTCAATTTTTAATAAATTAAACCCTCTTAATACCACAATAATCAAAATCTACATCTACACCTTATAAAGGTTGTAATTCCAAACTTTAAAGTGGACGACTATACTTGATGTAAAATCTCACACCTTTGACGTCCGTAATTCAGTGTCTCTGTACTCTTAAAATAGCAAAAAACTCTTTGAAAGGCTTGAAAATTACTCGTCGGCAAATGATGTTTATTCATGTGCTCGGAATTGCATTTTTCCCCCAACAAATTCTCTCTCCTAACTACAAAATTTGTCTTTCTATTTATTTTATTTTATAATATATTAAAGTAGTAAGCAAGCAGCGCCTCTTTAAAAGAGGGTGCCGCAGGCGCCTTGCTCTTTTTTTAATAGTTTTTTTGGAAATCGCTTTCCGGACGATTCAATGGTTTTATGTCATTCTGCCGACCATTATCTTCACCTCCCCGACGACTTTAGAGGGTTCGTGACCGATTTCGGAAAAACGGCCCTGAAAATCGAACGACATTGCGGTAGCCCTAATTGAAATTAAAATTCTCGATCGTCCGCCCGTCATTTTCGATAATTTTCGAACGCACTTTTTTTTTTGTCCAAAAAGCCACCGGCTCCGCGACTCTGCTTCCGGCTAACCTTCTGAATGGCTTTATAACGCAACGTTTTATGCGAATCGGGGCTCCTTTGGACCCGAAACGGCCGATTTAAGCCCTAAACGAAGTCTCCGTTTTCCGTCATTTTCGATTTGGGCCGACAAAACTGTTGGTTCAATTTTCATAAACGTTATTTATTATTCTAATCACGCTTATGCCACATGAAATGTCAAAACGATCGGTTTATTAATAATTATCAAATATTTAATTTATGCAGAGCAAAAATTCGAATAAATTTCACTAAAAACTAATTAAATTCTTGAAAATATCAACAAAAATTTAAGTAAATTTGTAAAAATTCCACCAAAGCTACTAAAATTTTTAATAATTCCACCAAAAACAAAATTTGTAAAAATTCTACCAAAGCTATCAAAATTTTTAACAATTCCACCAAAAACTTGCTGAATTTTTTAAAAATATACTAAAATTAAAATTAATTTCGTCAAGAATTGATTAGATTCTTAAAAATTTCACAAAAATAAAAAAGTAATAAAAATTCCACAAAAGTTAGTTAAATTGAATATAATTTCACCAAATATTATTTAATTTGGAGACAATTCTACTAAAGACTTAGTGAATTTTTTAAAAATTCCACCCAAAATCAATAAAATTGGTAAAAATTCCACGAAAAACTTACCATATTCATATAAATTCCACCAGTTACCAACATTTTTAACAATTCCACCAAAAACGTACTAAATTTTTTCAATTTTCCACCAAAGCTACAAAAACGTTGAATAATTCCACCAAAAACTTACTGATTTTTAAAAAATACCACCAAAAACTTACCAAATTCATAAAAATTATACTAAAATTACCAATGTTTTTAACAATTCCACAAAAAAAATGATTAAAGTTAATAAAAATTCCACCAAAGTTATCAACTTTTTAACAATTCCATCAAAAACATACTGAATTTTATAAAAATTCCACCAAAAATTAATAAAATTGGAAAAATAGCACTAAAAACTTAATAAATTCGTAAAAATTCCATAAAAAACACTGAATTTTTAAAAAATTCCATCAAAAATGAATAAAATTCGCAAAAATTCCACCAATGTTACCAAAATTTTTGATAATTTCACCAAAAATATACTGAATTTTTTAAAAATTCCACCAAAAATTAATACAATTTGCAAAAATTCCACCAAAAACTTACTAAATTCATAAGAAATTTACCAAAAACACTGATTTTTTTTTATTCCACTAGAAATGAATAAAATTCGCAAAAATTCCACCAATGTTATCAAAATTTTTGATAATTCCACCAAAAACATACTGAATTTTTTAAAAATTCCACCAAAAACTTACTAAATTCATAAGAATTTTATCAAAAACACTGAATATTTTTAAAATTCCACCAGAAATGAATAGAATTCGCAAAAATTCCACCAAAGCTATTAAAATATTTAACAACTACACCCAAAACTTACTGAATTTTTTCTATTCCACCAAAAACTTACAAAAATCCTAAAAATTACACCGAAATTGTCAACATTTTTAACAATTCTACCAAAAACTTACTAAATTTTTTAAAAATTCCACCAAAATGTCCAAATTTTTTTAAAGTTCCACCAAAAATCAATCAAATTAGAAACAATTTCATTAAAAATTAACTAAGACCTTGAAAATTCCATCAAAAAGTTAGTAAATTCTTAAAAATTCCACCAAAGTTACTAATATTTTTAATAATTTTACCAAAAATAATGAATTTTTTAAAAATTCCACGAAAAACTTACTGAATTCATAAGAATTTTACCAAAAACACTGAATTTTTTTTAAATTCCACCAGAAATGAATAGAATTCGCAAAAATTCCACCAAAGCTATTAAAATATTTAACAACTACACCCAAAACTTACTGAATTTTTTCTATTCCACCAAAAACTTACAAAAATCCTAAAAATTACACCGAAATTGTCAACATTTTTAACAATTCTACCAAAAACTTACTAAATTTTTTAAAAATTCCACCAAAATGTCCAAATTTTTTTAAAGTTCCACCAAAAATCAATCAAATTAGAAACAATTTCATTACAAATTAACTAAAACCTTGAAAATTCCATCAAAAACTTAGTAAATTCATAAAAATTCCACCAAAATTACTAAAATTTTTAATAATTCTACCAAGAATAATGAATTTTTTAAAAATTTCACCAAAAATTTACTATTTTTTTTTTAAATTCCACCAAAAACTTACTAAATTCGCAAAGCTTCCACCAAAGTTACCAAAATGTTGATCAATTCAAGCAAAAATAATAAATTTTGTTAGAAAAATACTAAAAATAAAACTATACTAGTATTTAAATTTGGAAGTAACAAAATAAAGCACATTCACATGTTAATAAATAGTGAAATGAAGTAGTAATCTTAAGTCTCTCAGTACATTAACGTTAATGTAGCTTGTATCGTCTGACGAAGCGAGTTGCGGCGAACGCAGAGACCCCTCAAACCTCAAAGCTCGTTAATTGAACCCTGTTTCTCCACGTTCCCGACTCAAAATGAAGAGAAACAGAGAGAGACGAAGAGAAAGCGAGATGTGAGATACGAAACGGAATGAGGGAGAGCGAGAGAAAGGAAGGGTTGTAGAGAGAACGAAGCGAGGAACAATCATTACAAGAGATCGCACGTATATTTGTCTTGGTACGACAAACAAAGATCAAGATTTCGGCTTTCCCCCCGAGTTCAGACTCCGTCAGTAGAATACGTTCCGGGAATACGAAATTATCCGAACTACTACTGCGCACTCTATTAATATTTCGGATATGAATAAGTTGGGAGTGTATTAAAAGATTTCAACTTTTCGGACGTCATTTAACTTCGTTACGTTTCAAATTGGCTGCAATCGAAACGTGATCTAATTTGAATGAAGTTACAATTTACTTCTAAACGTTAAATTGTAATGCAATCAACAGATAATTCCGTTTTTAGAACGTAGCGCAATTTTTAGAATGTTAAAAAATTTCAATTAAGGATAAGTTACATTTTCTCTTCTAAGACAAAAACCAAAAGTCGTAGATAATTTTCCTTTTGTGAAAATAAAGATTAAGTATTAATCTAAATCTTTATAAAATTTTAAGACTTAATAACAATTAGTTTTTGAGATATAAATTTTTAAAAATTGAGAAATTTTAATCGACATGTAAATTAAGTGAAGTTAGATTTTTTCATCTGGGGGAAAAGCTAAAAGTCCTAGAAAATTCTTATTTGGTAAAAGTAAAGATTAAATTTGGATTTAAATCCTTATAGAATTTTAAATTTCAACAACAGTTAGTTTCTTAGATATGAATTTTTTTAAATTGACAAATTTTTAATAAAAATAAAAAAATTTTAAATCACTATAAATGACCAAAAAAGAAAAGAAAAAATAAAAATAATTGTTTGAAGAAATTAAAATACTTATAATTAACATTCCCCAGACGAGTAATTAAGTTTGTGTAAATAACAAACAAAATAAACATTGCACACAAATAATTAAGTAAATTTCAACATTGTTTACATTCCTATTTTTTTTTTTAATTATTTCCTCGAGTTCGAGTTTTATATTTTACAATTTTTAGTTCAATATTTTATTAAAAAAATAAACAAAAATAGTTTTTTCCCTTCAAACGAAAAACCGTATTTTCCCAATTCTTTTTTTTTGTCCTAGTTTAAAAACGAACCGTCAAAGCTTCATCGGTGAAATTTACATTCACCGCGAAATCCCACATTCGAAACAGATTAAAAGCTTTTTTGAGCTCGTTATCGAAAAATGAACGTTAGCGTCGATTTAAATTTTCGAAAAATCCAAACGTGCATCATAAAAAAATCCTTTTTTACCAAAATTTCGAATGCGATCGTTTCGAGAGATCGTTTTTTTACCGAATGCAGATGCAGACGTAAATATTTACCGAAGAGTTTCTCAAGAATTCGAAACCCAGTCGCATTTCTTGCGTCTTGGCGAGATACCAAGATACAATTTTAAGATTAACGCACCTTCGGGAATAAAAATAATCTTAGCGATAAAATGTTAAACGTTAAAGCGTTAAATCGTTGGTATTAAAACGTAACTAAACTTAATTTTTTAGGTTAACTTTAAAAAAATCCTACCAAATTTATTTATAAGAATTAAGAAACGATTTTTATATTAAATAAAACGTAAAATATCTTATTTTAAATTAAAATAAACAAATTTGTTCTAATTGTTACCAAAAAAATCAAAAAAATTCTTAAAATTAGCAAAAATTTTTTGATATAACCTAACTTTTTAAAAAAATTGACCAACTTTAAAAAATCGCCCAGATTTTATTTTCAAGGACTAAGAAATGATTCTTATATTAAATTAAAGATTAAAGATTCTATTTTGTATTTAAAAAGACAAAATAGATCTAATTATTACCAAAAAAATTAAAAAAAAATTTTAAAGTTAGCAAATTTTTTTTGATAGTTTAACCTAACTTTTTAAAAAAATTGACCAATTTTAAAAAATCGCCCAGATTTTATTTTTAAGAACTAAGAAATGATTCTTATGCTAAATTAAAGATTAAAGATTCTATTTTGAATTAAAAAAGACGAAACAGTTCTAATTATTACCAAAAAAATGAAAAAAAATTTTTAAAGTTCATAAAAATTTTTGATATTTTAACCTAACTTTTTTTAAAAAATTGACCAACTTTAAAAAATCGCCTAGACTTTATTTTCAAGAACTAAGAAATGATTCTTATGCTAAATTAAAGATTAAAGATTCTATTTTGACTTAAAAAAGACAAAACAATTCTAATTGTTACCAAAAAAATTAAAGAAATTCTTAAAATTAGCAAAAATTTTTTGATACTTTAACCTAACTTTTTTTGAAAAATTGACCAATTTTAAAAAATCGCCCAGACTTTATTTTTAAGGACTAAGAAATGATTTTTATATTAAATTAAAGATAAAAGATGCTATTTTGGATTTAAAAAGTCGAAATTGTTCTAATTGTTACCAAAAAAATGAAAAAAATTTTTAAAGTTAGCAAAAATTTTTGACAGTTAACTAACCTAACCTTTAAAAAAATGGACCAATTTTAAAAAATCGCCCAGACTTTATTTTTAAGAACTGAGACATGATCCTTATATTAAATTAAAGATAAAAGATTTTATTTTAAATTTAAAAAGACGAAAGGGTTTTAATTGTTATCAAAAAAAAAAAAAAAAAAATTTAAATTAGCAAAAATTTTTTACAGTTAACTAACCTAACTTTTTTAAAAAATTGACCAACTTTAAAAAATCACCTAGAGTTTATTTTTAAGGACTAAGAAATGATATTTATATTAAATTACAGATAAAAGATCCTATTTTGGATTTAAAAAGTCGAAAGGGTTCTAATTGTTACCAAAAAAATTAGAAAAATTCTTAAAATTAGCAAAAATCTTTTGATACTTTAACCTAACTTTTTTTTTAAATTGACCAATTTTAAAAAATCACCCAGACTTTATTTTTAAGAACTAAGAAATGATTCTTATGCTAAATTAAAGATTAAAGATTCTATTTTGAATTAAAAAAAACGAAACAGTTCTAATTGTTACCAAAAAAATTAAAAAAATTCTTAAAATTAGCAAAAATCTTTTGATACTTTAACCTAACTTTTTTTTTAAATTGACCAACTTTAAAAAATCACCCAGACTTTATTTTTAAGAACTAAGAAATGATTCTTATGCTAAATTAAAGATTAAAGATTCTATTTTGAATTAAAAAAAACGAAACAGTTCTAATTGTTACCAAAAAAATTAAAAAAATTCTTAAAATTAGCAAAAATCTTTTGATACTTTAACCTAACTTTTTTTTTAAATTGACCAATTTTAAAAAATCGCCCAGACTTTATTTTTAAGAACTAAGAAATGATTCTTATGCTAAATTAAAGATTAAAGATTCTATTTTGAATTAAAAAAAACGAAACAGTTCTAATTGTTACCAAAAAAATTAAAAAAATTCTTAAAATTAGCAAAAATCTTTTGATACTTTAACCTAACTTTTTTTTTAAATTGACCAATTTTAAAAAATCACCCAGACTTTATTTTTAAGAACTAAGAAATGATTCTTATGCTAAATTAAAGATTAAAGATTCTATTTTGAATTAAAAAAAACGAAACAGTTCTAATTGTTACCAAAAAAATTAAAAAAATTCTTAAAGTTAGCAAAAATCTTTTGATACTTTAACCTAACTTTTTTTTTAAATTGACCAATTTTAAAAAATCACCCAGACTTTATTTTTAAGAACTAAGAAATGATTCTTATGCTAAATTAAAGATTAAAGATTCTATTTTGAATTAAAAAAAACGAAACAGTTCTAATTGTTACCAAAAAAATTAAAAAAATTCTTAAAATTACCAAAAATTTTTTGATACTTTAACCTAACTTTTTTTAAAAAATTGACCAATTTTAAAAAATCGCCCAGACTTTATTTTTAAGAACTAAGAAATGATTCTTATGCTAAATTAAAGATTAAAGATTCTATTTTGAATTAAAAAAGACGAAACAGTTCTAATTGTTACCAAAAAAGTTAAAAAAATTCTTAAAATTAGCAAAAATTTTTTGATAGTTTAACCTAACTTTTTAAAAAAAATTGACCAACTTTAAAAAATCACCCAAACTTTATTTTTAAGAACTAAGAAATGATTCTTATGCTAAATTAAAGATTAAAGATCCTATTTTGGATTTAAAAAGTCGAAAGGGTTCTAATTGTTACCAAAAAAATTAAAAAAATTCTTAAAATTAGCAAAAATTTTTTGATAGTTTAACCTAACTTTTTAAAAAAATTGACCAACTTTAAAAAATCACCCAAACTTTATTTTTAAGAACTAAGAAATGATTCTTATGCTAAATTAAAGATTAAAGATTCTATTTTGAATTTAAAAAGTCGAAAGGGTTCTAATTGTTACCAAAAAAATTAAAAAAATTCTTAAAATTAGCAAAAATTTTTTGATAGTTTAACCTAACTTTTTTAAAAAATTGACCAACTTTAAAAAATCACCCAAACTTTATTTTTAAGAACTAAGAAATGATTCTTATGCTAAATTAAAGATTAAAGATTCCATTTTGAATTAAAAAAGACGAAACAGTTCTAATTGTTACCAAAAAAATTAAAAAAATTCTTAAAATTAGCAAAAATTTTTTGATACTTTAACCTAACTTGTTTTAAAAAATTTACCAATTTTAATAAATCGCCCAGACTTTATTTTTAAGAACTAAGAGATAATTCTTATGTTAAATTAAAGATTAAAGATTCTATTTTGAATTAAAAAAGACGAAACAGTTCTAATTGTTAGTAAAAAAATTAAAAAAAATTTTAAAGTTGCCTAAAATTTTTTACAACTAATCTAACTTTCTTAAAGTTTCAATTAAAAAAAAAATTGCATAGATTTTAAAAGAAAAAACATTTATAGAAAAACTAAAAAATAAATTTTCTTTTTTACCAAAGAAAAAAGAATACAAAACGTCGAGCGTTTCATCAATGAAGTTTATTTTTAAACTTGGCTTCGAATTTTTAAAGCGCTCTTAAAATAACCTTTGTTCGCGTCTCCGTTCGACGAATATTTCGTTAAAAACGGACGTTTCTTCGTTGTTCCTGATTACCTCAAGTGCCAAGATGTTTTCTGTCACTTATGACCTTGCCAAAAATTACTTTTAGAACCGACGCGACCGAGGAAAATTGAACTCGTGTCCAGAATAAAACTACTTTACTCAAACACTCAAAAAAATTCAAAAGTATTCGTCTTATTTAAAAAAGATAACACCATAGCAACATCTGTTTGTGTTAAATTTTAAAAAGAATGAAAATTTTTATTCCTACCTGGAAAAGGAAGGTTTTACAAGTTATATCAAGCTCGGGTATAAAAAAAAACTTAACGATTCTCTACCTGAAGGGTGAGAAACTGCTTAAAAAGGGGGAGAAAAATGTGTCGAGAAAGAAAAAAGGGAAAATCCCCAATTTTCCTTTCCATTTTACGTAAATACAACGTGGGTGTATTACTTTCGTCAAATTACATCTTTCGACGTAAATTTCTACCTTATTTAAAATGGAATTTTTTTTTCATACGCTAATTTTCAAACATCCTTATAAAGAACGAAGTCAATCATACATTTTCTAACTTAAAATCATCAAAGTCAAACTTTAAAAAATTACGCAGACTTTATTTTTAAGAATAGAAAAAAAAATTCTTGGGGAATAATACTTTAAAGTATCTCCTTTAATATAACATAAAAATTTCTAACGGAGTTTAAAAAAATTTTGAATAAAAAATTTTTTTCTAAACCTCTACATTTTCACTTAATTTAAAATCGCCAAAGTTTTAAAAAATCACCCAGACTTTATTTTTAGGAACAGAAAAAAATTTTTTGGGGGAATAATACTTTAAAGTATCTTCTTTAATATAACATAAAAATTTCTAACGGAGGTTAAAGAAATTTTGAACAAAAAATTTTTTTCTAAACCTCTACATTTTCACTTAATTTAAAATCGCCAAAGTTTAAAAAATCACCCAGACTTTATTTTTAGGAATAGAAAAAAATTTTTTGGGGGAATAATACCTTAAAGTATCTTCTTTAATATAACATAAAAATTTCTAACGGAATTTAAAAAAATTTTGAATAAAAAATTTTCTTCTAAACCTCTACATTTTCACTTAATTTAAAATCGCCAAAGTTTAAAAAATCACCCAGACTTTATTTTTAGGAATAGAAAAAATTTTTTGGGGGAATAATACTTCAAAGTATCTTCTTTAATATAACGTAAAAATTTCTAACGGAGTTTAAAAAAATTTTGAATAAAAATTTTTTTTCTAAATCTCTACATTTTCACCAAATTTAAAATCGCCAAAGTTTAAAAAATCACCCAGACTTTATTTTTAGGAATAGAAAAAAATTTTTTGGGGGAATAATACCTTAAAGTATCTTCTTTAATATAACATAAAAATTTCTAACGGAGTTTAAAAAAATTTTGAATAAAAAATTTTTTTCTAAACCTCTACATTTTCACTTAATTTAAAATCGCCAAAGTTTAAAAAATCACCCAGACTTTATTTTTAGGAATAGAAAAAAATTTTTTGGGGGAGTAATACTTTAAAGTATCTTCTTTAATATAACATGAAAATTTCTAACGGAGGTTAAAGAAATTTTGAATAAAAAATTTTTTTCTAAATCTCTACATTTTCAGTTAATTTAAAATCGCCAAAGTTTAAAAAATCACCCAGACTTTATTTTTAGGAATAGAAAAAAAATTTTTGGGGGAATAATACTTTAAAGTATCTTCTTTAATATAACATAAAAATTTCTAACGGAGTTTAAAAAAATTTTGAATAAAAAATTTTTTTCTAAACCTCTACATTTTCACTTAATTTAAAATCGCCAAAGTTTAAAAAATCACCCAGACTTTATTTTTAGGAATAGAAAAAAATTTTTTGGGGGAGTAATACTTTAAAGTATCTTCTTTAATATAACATGAAAATTTCTAACGGAGGTTAAAGAAATTTTGAATAAAAAATTTTTTTCTAAATCTCTACATTTTCAGTTAATTTAAAATCGCCAAAGTTTAAAAAATCACCCAGACTTTATTTTTAGGAATAGAAAAAAAATTTTTGGGGGAATAATACTTTAAAGTATCTTCTTTAATATAACATAAAAATTTCTAACGGAGGTTAAAAAAATTTTAAATAAAGATCTTTTTTCTGAACCTCTAAGTTAAGTTAGATTTTTCTATCTGGGGGGAAAACTAAAAGTCCTAGAAAGTTTTTCTTTGGTAGAAATAAAAACTAAGTTTGAATCTAAATTGAGATAATATTTCAAGTTTCAATAGCAATTAGTTTTTGAAATATGAATTTTTAAAGTTTGACAATTTTTCAATGACATATTAATTTAAGTTAGGTTAGATTTTTCTTTCTGGGGGAAAAACTAAAAGTCCTAGAAAATTCTTCTTCGATAGAAATAAAGACTAAGTTTGAATCTAAATCGTGATAATATTTTCAGTTTCTAAAATAATTAGTTTCCTAGATATAAATTTTTAAAAATTGATTAGTATTTAAAACCATTATTAGACTTTTTTAATTTCGATAATTTCTTAGTAGTAAGTAGTAAAATCGTTTTAGTTCGATGGAAACTAACCCTTTTTACTATGTTTGTTGAGTTAATTCGTATGAAAACGCTTACGTCGCGAAAATTACCGCATTATCTTAAATGAACACCTTGAAGCTGCATACACTCATTTCCCTTCCGACCTCGTAAAACAAGTTTGACGCGAAAATCGATTTTTAAAAGTCCAAGAAGGTTTTATTGAAACGCGACGTCGTAAATCGTCTTCGTTTTCTTTCTTTCTTTCTTTGGTTACGAGAAAAGAGAGAACATTTTTCCATACGCGAATATAAATTTCGATAGACACTTATTCGCGTTAAATATGAACGCGAAATGGTTTTTCCACTTATGTTTAAGTGACTCTCTAAGTTAGGTTTTATGGGTTCGCACAAAGCTTTCGCGTTTACCGTTTCGAAACGACCTCTGGAGGAGCTAGAATGCGAAGTACGAGAGCTTTATGCGACGGATTGCTTTCGTAATAATAAAGCTTTTCGAGGAATTGAAATGCGCTTTATTGATAACTCGTATTGTAAATTCTCTTTTAAGTTCAATTCTCAGAATAATCTAATCTTCTATTTAAAAGAAATTCTTCTATTAAAAAAAATCTTTTATTAAAAAAAATTTTCTATAAAAAAATCCTTCTATTAAAAAAAAAAAACTTTTCTTATAAAAATTGATAAAAATTGTGCCAACTTTGGTGGAATTTTTAAAAAAATCCATTAAATTTTTGGTGAAACTGATAAAAACTTTATCAACTTTGATGGAATTTTTACGAATTTATTAAAATTTTACTGAAATTTTCAAAAATCCATTAAATTTTTGGTAGAACTGACAAAAATTTTACCAACTTTGGCAAAATTGATAAAAATTGTGCCAACTTTGGTGGAATTTTTAAAAAATCCATTACATTTTTGGTGGAATTGATAAAAACTTTATCAACTTTGGCGGAATTTTTACAAATTTATAAAAATGTTGATAAATTTTACTGAAATTTAAAAAAAATTCATTAAATTTTTGGTAGAATTTACAAACATTTTACCAACTTTGGCAAAATTGATAAAAATTGTGCCAACTTTGGTGGAATTTTTAAAAAATCTATTACATTTTTGATGGAATTGATAAAAACTTTATCAACTTTGGCGGAATTTTTACAAATTTATAAAAATGTTGATAAATTTTACTGAAATTTAAAAAAAATTCATTAAATTTTTGGTAGAATTTACAAACATTTTACCAACTTTGGCAAAATTGATAAAAATTGTGCCAACTTTGGTGGAATTTTTAAAAAATCCATTACATTTTTGGTGGAATTGATAAAAACTTTATCAACTTTGGCGGAATTTTTACAAATTTATAAAAATGTTGATAAATTTTACTGAAATTTAAAAAAAATTCATTAAATTTTTGGTAGAATTTACAAACATTTTACCAACTTTGGCAAAATTGATAAAAATTGTGCCAACTTTGGTGGAATTTTTAAAAAATCCATTAAATTATTGGTGGAATTGATAAAAACTTTATCAACTTTGGTGGAATTTTTACGAATTTATTAAAATTTTAATAGATTTTATTGAAATTTTCAAAAAATCAATTAAATTTTTGGTAGAATGGACAAAAGTTTTACCAATTGTGGCAAAATTGATAAAAATTATGCCAACTTTGGTGGAATCTTTAAAAAATCCATTAAATTTTTGGTGGAATTGATAAAAACTTTATCAACTTTGGTGGAATTTTTAAGAATTTATTAAAATTTTACGGAAATTTTCAAAAATCCATTAAATTTTTGGTAGAATTGACAAAAATTTTAACAACTTTGGCAAAATTGATAAAAATTGTGCCAACTTTGGTGGAATTTTTAAAAAATCCATTAAATTTTTGGTGAAACTGAAAGAACTTTACCAACTATAGTGGAATCTTTACGAATTTATTAAAATTTTAGTAAATTTTACTGAAATTTTCAAAAAATCCATTAAATTTTTGATAGAATTGACAAAAATTTTACCAACTTTGGCAAAATTGATAAAAATTGTGTCAACTTTGGTGGAATTTTAAAAAAATCCATTAAATTTTTAGTGGAATTGAAAAAATGTTATCAACTTTGGTGGAATTTTTACGAATTTATTAAAATTTTGCTGAAATTTTCAAAAATCCATTAAATTTTTAGTAAAATTGAAACAAATTTTACCAACTTTGGCAAAATTGATAAAAATTGTGCCAACTTTGGTGGAATTTTTAAAAAATCCATTAAATTTTTGGTGGAATTGAAAAAACTTTACCAACTATGGTGGAATTTTTACGAATTTATTAAAATTTTAATAAATTTTACTGAAATATTCAAAAAATTCATTAAATTTTTGGTAGAATTGACAAAAATTTTACCAACTTTGGCAAAATTGATAAAAATTGTGCCAACTTTGGTGGAATTTTTAAAAAATCCATTAAATTTTTGGTGGAATTGATAAAAATTTTATCAACTTTGGCGGAATTTTTACGAATTTATAAAAATTTTAATAAATTTTACTGAAATAAAAAAAAATTCATTAAATTTTTGGTAGAATTTACAAAAATTTTACCAACTTTGGCAAAATTGATAAAAATTGTGCCAACTTTGGTGGAATTTTTAAAAAATCCATTAAATTTTTGGTGGAATTGATAAAAACTTTACCAACTTTGGTGGAATTTTTACGAATTTATTAAAATTTTAATAAATCTTACTGAAATTTTCAAAAATCCATTAAATTTTTAGTAGAATTGACAAAAATTTTACCAACTTTGGCAAAATTGATAAAAATTGTGCCAGCTTTGGTGGAATTTTTAAAAAATGCATTAAATTTTTGGTGGAATTGATAAAAACTTTACCAACTTTAGTGGAATTTTTACGAATTTATTTCAATTTTAATAAATTTTACTGAAATTTTCAAAAAATCCATTAAATTTTTGGTAGAATTGAGAAAAATTTTACCAACTTTGGTAAAATTGATAAAAATTGTACCAACTTTGGTGGCATTTTTAAAAAATCCATTAAATTTTTGGTGGAATTGATAAGAACTTTATCAACTTTGATGGAATTTTTACGAATTTATTAAAATTTTACTGAAATTTTCAAAAAATTTATTAAATTTTAGGTAGAATTGACAAAAATTTTACCAACTTTGGTAAAATTGATAAAAATTGTGCCAACTTTGGTGGAATTTTTAAAAAATCCATTAAATTTTTGGTGGAATTGACAAAAACTTTATCAACTTTGGCGGAATTTTTACGAATTTATTAAAATTTTACTGAAATTTTCAAGAATCCATTAAATTTTTGGTAGGATTGAAAAAAATTTTACCAACTTTGGCAAAATTGATAAAGATGAAGTCAACTTTGGTGGAATTTTTCAAAAATCCATTAAATTTTTGGTGGAATTGATAAAAACTTTATCAACTTTGGTGGAATTTTTACGAATTTATTAAAATTTTAATAAATTTTACTGAAATTTTCAAAAAATCCATTAAATTTTTGGTAGAATTGACAAAAATTTTACCAATTTTGGCAAAATTGATAAAAATTGTGTCAACTTTGGTGGAATTTTTAAAAAATCCATTAAATTTTTGGTGGAATTGATAAAAACTTTATCAACTTTGGCGGAATTTTTACGAATTTATAAAAATTTTAATAAATTTTACTGAAATTTTCAAAAAATCCATTAAATTTTTAATAGAATTGACAAAAGTTTTACCAACTTTGGCAAAATTGATAAAAATTGTGCCAACTTTGGTAGAACTAAAAAAAATCCATTAGATTTTTGATGAAATTAATAAAAAATTTATCAACTTTGGTGGAGTTTTTACGAATTTATTAAAATTTTACTGAAATTTTCAAAAATCCACTAAATTTTTGGTAGAATTGACAAAAATTTCACCAACTTTGGCAAAATTGGTAAAAATTTTGTCAACTTTGGTGGAATTTTTAAAAAATCCATTACATTTTTGGTGGAATTGATAAAAACTTTATCAACTTTGGTGGAATTTTTACGAATTTATTAATACTTTGCTGAAGTTTTCAAAAATCCATTAAATTTTTGGTAGAATTGAGAAAAATTTTACCAACTTTGGCAAAATTGATAAAAATTGTGTTAACTTTGGTGGAATTTTTAAAAAATCCATTAAATTTTTGCTAGAATTGACAAAAATTGACAAAAATTTTACCAACTTTGGCAAAAATTGATAAAAATTGTGCCAACTTTGGTGGAATTTTAAAAAAATCCATTAAATTTTTGGTGGAATTGATAAAAACTTTATCAACTTTGATGAAATTTTTACGAATTTATTAAAATTTTACTGAAATTTTCAAAAATCCATTAAATTTTTGGTAGAATTGACAAAAATTTTACCAACTTTGGCAAAATTGATAAAAATTGTGCCAACTTTGGTGGAATTTTAAAAAAATCCATTAAATTGTTGGTGGAATTGATAAAAACTTTATCAACTTTGGCGGAATTTTTACGAATTTATAAAAATTTTAATAAATTTTACTGAAATTAAAAAAAAAATTCATTAAATTTTTGGTAGAATTTACAAAAATGTTACCAACTTTGGCAATTGATAAAAATTGTGTCAACTTTGGTGGAACTTTTAAAAAATCCATTAAATTTTTGGTGGAATTGATAAAAACTTTATCAATTTTGATGGAATTTTTACAAATTTATTAAAATTTTACTGAAATTTTCAAAAAAATCATTAAATTTGTTGGTAGAATTGACAAAAATTTTATCAACCTATAAAAAATCCTTCTATTAAAAAAAATTTTTTGTAAAAACAATATTTAATAAAAGCAAAAACTAAACGTTAAAAACTAAAGAGAATTAAGAGAATTCCTTAGAGAACGTCCGAAAAGCTCCAGCAGACGAGCTTTTAGAAAACTTTCGGATAATGTGTAACGGTATGTTGAACTTTACTTATTCGAGTTAATTTCGTCTCGTCGGGGAATTGTTCCGCCAGCAAACACTCGTTTTAAACATTTTCAAAACTATTTCAACGCGAAATTATTTCATTCTCGCCCGGTGAGAATTTCGTTGTGAAATTTGTTCAGTTTTAACGAAAATAAAAATTAAATTTGTTCAGTTTTTGGTCAAAATAAAAATTAAATTTGCTCTATACAAAAAAATAAAAGATTTGGAATATTTATTTTTGGTAAAACTAAAGATTAAATATTAATCTAAATCGTGATAAAATTTCAAATTTCAATAACAATTATTTTTTGAAATATAAATTTTTAAAAATTAAATTTTAATCAACTACCTAAAATATGAAAACATATTAAACTAAATACCAAATAGAATCGAATTGAATTAAAACTCTAACTCAAAGATATCTTGTAATAAGTAAGGAAACAATTTTCTAGATGAAAAATGTTGGTAGAAAATGAAAAATCCCGAGCTCTTATATTTTCATTTTGATCCCTCGGGGTGGTTTTCTCGAGAGTATACAACCATTGTTGATGACGGAGTGAAATTGAAGACGAGTTTCCATCCGAAACGTTAATAATATTAGAGTCATATTGATTATTTCCAAGCTAAAAATTTACTTCTTTTCTTTAAAAAAGTTGAAAGAACTTTAAAGAAGCTACGTAATTAAAGAAACGTCAAGAATTCTCGTTCTAGTTTACCCCTCGACTACCGTCAGATGGCCCAAAGCCTCAGATCCTTTTCTAGAGCTTTTGTTTTCAAGCTTTCTACTATAGGATTCCTTCAAAGTTCTCCAGTTTTTTTTTATAAAAAACCTCCCTTTAAACTTTATAATTTTTAAATTTTTAAATTCTCTTTTAAATTAATTTTAATTTTATTTTTTTAATATTTAAGTTTTTTTATTAAAAAGAAAAAAATATATTTATGAGATGGTAGAAAAAAAGCTTTTGTAATATGATTGTTGGTCGGCGAGTAATCGTGTAAAACCGGCCTTCGACCGGAATTAAAATAATTGGGCCGCGCAACGTTGAGCTAATACCGTGGAACAAGGGAAATATGTTCCATCGGTAACGTTGTTAGGGCTCGCTGAAACAACAGCGCTTTCAGCCGGAAAATTAATGGTCCTTTCAGGTACGATATGATCGAATAAGTCTACTACTAAACAAACACGTGCCGCAAACTTGGATTTCATCAAATTACAATATTCTATAAACTTCCTTCTTCACAACGAAAAAATAAACCATAAAAGAAATAAATTACAAAACTTAAAATTTGTAAGTAAGTTAAATAATTTGTAAATAAGTTAAATATGTCCTTTAATTTTAAAATTAACCAAAAAAAAAGATTATAATATAATTTTGAGGATATGTTTAATTAAAAACCCGTTTCGTGACTAAAGCACATTAAAAGTGACTAATGAAATGTCGTAAATGCCTAAATTATTCGTAAAATGGGAGTAAACGTCGGGAAAGTGAAGTTTCCGTGTTCCCGAGAGTCCTTTTAGATCATAACAGACGTTTCAAATTAATTAAGTTTAGTTGAAACGCAATATAGCCTAAAAAATTTTAAAGATAAAACACAATAAAATAAAAAAAAAATATATAGAAAACGTTTTTTAAACTATAAAATGTTTGTAAGTTCATAATGATAGAGTGGACATATAACACATTGTTAGAAATTAGATGTCCAGAGCTACAGCCTTGGCCAAAAGTATTAAGGCGCGGTTACACGGCGCATGGTTCGCCGAACCTCTCTGGACGAACCACGAACCACAAGCCGTCTGACATAGCCGGTTCGCATTATTCAGTGGTTCGTGGTGCGCGGTTCGCTGATTCCCATCGAGTGTCGGTAAACTTGGAAAGATCAAAGGAGAGCTCGGGCAAGGTTCGTGATGGTTTGTGTTGGCTCGTGTTAGCTCGACGTCATAGAGGAACTTCGTTGCAGATTTTGTAGGTTAAACAACGTAGGCACATCATTCAATTCCTTCGAGTTAATATGGCGTGGTCCACAGAAAGGACATTTGAATTTATTGAAGACCTGGAACAAGCCCCGGAAATATGGAACCCCAGAGACATGGGCCATCATGACCGCAATATTGTGCATACGGCATGGGCTAGATTAGAAAACAAATACGCCGTTTTTATAAAAGAATTTTAAAAAAAACGGAATATTTGCAACTTATAGGAAGTATGCAAAGAAAGTGGCAGAGTCAAAAAAAAAAGTGGAAGTGGGACGCAGGACATATATGAACCGAACTAGCGGTACTATAAATCGGTTGACTAATTTTTGCGGTCAGTTTATACACCATCCAACATCTCTTTTTATGACGCTTCTGCAGTATTAATCCTGCGTTAATAACGCCCAATGACACAGTCACAATAATTTTCTGCCTGTCATCCATGATTCCAATTCAGGACTGACAGACATTCGGGAAACCACGGACGAACCATTAGGACGAACCAAATCACGTTAAAAGTCTGACGAACCGCGCACCATGTTGTCACTACTGGTTCGTTAAAACGCAAGCCATCCCGAACTGGCTTGTAGTTTCGTGGTTCGGCGAACCACGCGCCATGTAATCGCGCCTTTAGGATCTTCTTATAGTACGCACTATGCCAGACAGAATTAGTGCTGCGATCAAATGAAAAGATGAACCAACTAGATTTTAGGCTTGATTATGTTAATGATAGTATTATTAAAGATATAGTTCTAAAAAGTTAGTTTTTTTTCGTAATTTTATGAAAAAATTGGAGTGCCTAATACTTTTGGCCAAGGCTGTATGTAGCTCCTAAATTTATAGTGCTAGAGTGGACACATAACACATCGTTAAAAATTAGATGTCTAAAGCTATAATACACTAAAAGAATTGTTGCGATAGGATAACTAATAAAGGAGCTATGAATGATAGAAGGTCTATGTAAGGTATTTTAGCCAGTTTTTTTGGTTGTAGCTCCCAAGTTCTTAGTGCTAGAGTTTATTATGATACATCGTTGGAAACTAAATGTTTAGAAGTATAGTACATTGAAGGACTTATTACGATAGCATAACTAATAAGGGAGCTATTTACGATAAAATATCTATCTGGGTTATTTGAGCCAGTTTTTAATTTCATAAAAAATAAAATAATAAATGAGGATTAATTTATTTTATACAAAAACGTAAAAAAACCGATTGTTTAAAATTCGAAGAAATCATAGATAAATATTGATTGTTAATTCGAATTCGCAGTATTTACAAAATTTACAATATAAAGTTTTGTTTTCATCCGACGCGATATTAATTAAATTTATAGCGAGCACTCTCAGCTTCCAATTACGGTTAATTACTTCGTTTATAGTAGAATTTACGCCGTGAAATGTCAAAATGCGCGACTTAATAATGTGCGGTTTTATTTGAAATTAACTTTCCAACACTTTTCCAGCCAACAAAACAAATACCTTCAATTACTTAAAAAAAATTTTTAGATTTGTCTAATTTTTAAAGCTAAAATCAATTTATTTTGATTTTTTAATCATAAATTTTAATTTACCTATGGATTTGGAAAAAATTCTCTTTTTGATTTTTATAAATAGTCTAATTTTTTTTTGTAATTATCCTAATTTTACTTTAACCAAACGTACGATTCTATTTCAGTCTGTACGAATCAATACGCACAAAAATAGCGACTAAACGCAGTTCACTCACAGCAAAGTACATAGAACGCGGTGTATACATCGACGTTATACAGAGGAAATCAAACGATACGCGTTCGAATCAATCACGATCGCTCCGGGACGATTATCTATCGCGCAATTATACGTCTTTATCAGATCGAGTGCGTTCGTCTCAATAGGGATTATTACTGGCGTTTGCCGTTGTTATCTAAACTTGGGAAACACCTTTTTTAACATTGATTACAAACATTAACGCCAGATAAAAAAAAAATCATCGAGTTATTTCATAAAAATATTCATGAAAATTCACCAAAACCTACCTTTCAACTCATTCGAAAAAAACAAACATAAAAAAATCTTCCTTTAAATTTCCACTTAAAACTTTAATGTTAAATAATAAAAAAAAATCCCACAAAACACAAGTTTTTCCACTTTATACAAATTATCCAAATTTACTTTAACTCGATTGATAGATTTAAAGCTTGATTATTTGTTCAATTAAAAGTTTCGCGAATCCGATCGACGACGACCGACGAAGAGACGAAACGATCGCAGCGACCGATCGACGCACGCGACAGACTAAAACTGACAGTTAAGAGCGCACAGTATATTTGACATATGACGCCCCACCATCGAAATTCTAAAGCTCCCCTTCCATCGCCAAGTTCGGGGTTGCTATAGCAACAAGCGCTTGCGCGGATAACTCGATGAATTTTATCAAGTCAAGGGATGAAAATAAATGTAGTTAAGTTGGCTATGGAAAATTATATTTTTGGAGGGGTTAGAAAATGAGTCTAAGGTGATTTGATTAAAGTAAAAACTTTTTAGGTGTTTTGATAAAACTTTTTGGTTTAGAAAATTTTTTTAAGAAAAAAAATTTTAAACCAATAAATTTATTTTGTAAAAAAATTTTTTTTCCTGAAAATTTTTTTTCAGGAAATTTTTTTTCTAAAAATTTTTTTCCTGAAATTTTTTTTTTCTGAAAATTTTTTTCCTGAAAATTTTTTCCCGAAAAAAAAATGTAATTTTTTAAATTTTCTAAATTAAAAAAATTAAGACGTTAAAATTTTTTTTTTATTTTTTGGTTTTCTTATAGACTATTATTTGTTGAAAAACGAATTCCGATTTCCTTTCAATAACTCGACACCATTCAACAACGGAAAATCAATGCTCCGTGGAAGATGTGGGTCATCACATCCCTTTGCACCCGTAGATGGCAGTTTTATCGCGAGCAGTATTTCAAAAGCGTAAGGACGGGGTTTTCCCATAGAATATCGCCAAGGACCGACTTTATTGCCCAGAAATTCAAGGAGAGAGGGCCGCTTCGAGTCCCAATTTTAAGCCCATTCAAGTTTTTATTACCGAAAAATTGTTATTCAATCAAATCCCAAAAAAAATTTACCTAACTTAACCTAAAAATGTAAAAATTAAAATTTTAAAAAAATCGACCAACTTTAAAAAATCGCTTAGACTTTATTTATAAAAATAAAAAAAAGATTTTTTAGAAAATGACAGATTAGAATGTTCTTTTTAAAGTAATCTATAAAAATTTTTATTAACTTAAAAAATTTTCCAGAAAAAAATTTTTTTCTAAAAATCTACATTTTTCCAAAAACGACAAATTTCAACTTTAGAAAATCCCCAAGATTTTATTTTTTAAAATTGAAAAAAAATTTTTTGGAAAATGATAGATAAAAATTTTCTTTTTAAAGTAATCTATAAAAATTTTTATAAACTTAAAAAATTTTCCAAAAAAATTTTTTTTTTCTAAAAATCTACATTTTTCCAAAAAAGTCAAATTTCAACTTTAGAAAATCCCCAAGACTTTATTTTTTCAAATTGAAAAAAATTTTTTTAGAAAATGATATATTAAAATTTTCTTTTTAAACTAATCTATAAAAATTTTTATAAACTTAAAAAATTTTCCAGAAAAAAAAATTTTTTTTTAAATCTGCATTTTTCCAAAAAAGTCAAATTTCAACTTTAGAAAATCCCCAAGACTTTATTTATTAAAATTGGAAAAAAAATTTTTAGAGAATGATAGATTAAAATGTTCTTTTTTAAGTAATCTATAAAAATTTTTATTAACTTAAAAAATTTTCCAGAAAAAAATTTTTTTCTAAAAATCTACATTTTTCCAAAAACGTCAAATTTCAATTTTAGAAAATCCCCAAGACTTTATTTTTTTAAATTGAAAAAAAAATTTTTGGAAAATGATAGATTAAAATGTTTTTTTAAAAGTAATCTATAAAAATTTTTATTAACTTAAAAAATTTTCCAGAAAAAAATTTTTTTCTAAAAATCTACATTTTTCCAAAAATGTCAAATTTCAACTTTAGAAAATCCCCAAGATTTTATTTATTAAAATTGAAAAAATTTTTTTTTAGAAAATGATAGATTGAAATGTTCTTTCTAAAGTAATTTATAAATATTTTTATTAAGTTAAAAAATTTTCCAGAAAAAAATTTTTTTTTTTAAATCTACATTTTTCCAAAAACGTCAAATTTCAACTTTAGAAAATCGCCAAGACTTTATTTTTTCAAACTGAAAAAAAATTTTTTAAGAAATGATAGATTAAAATGTTCTTTTTAAAGTAATCTATAAAAATTTTTATTAACTTTTAAAATTTCCCAGAAAAAACTTTTTTTCTAAAAATCTGCATTTTTCCAAAAAAGTCAAATTTCAACTTTGAAAAATCCCCAAGACTTTATTTATTAAAATTGGAAAAAAAATTTTTTGGAAAATGATAGGTTAAAATGTTCTTTTTAAAGTAATCTATAAAAATTTTTATTAACTTAAAAAATTTTCCAGAAAAAAAAATTTTTTTTTAAATCTGCATTTTTCCAAAAAAGTCAAATTTCAACTTTAGAAAATCCCCAAGACTTTATTTATTAAAATTGGAAAAAAAAATTTTTAGAAAATGATAGATTAAAATGTTCTTTTTAAAGTAATCTATAAAAATTTTTATTAACTTAAAAAATTTTCCAGAAAAATTTTTTTTTTAAATCTGCATTTTTCCAAAAAAGTCAAATTTCAACTTTAGAAAATCCCCAAGACTTTATTTATTAAAATTGAAAAAAATTTTTTTTAGAAAATGATAGATTAAAATGTTCTTTTTAAAGTAATCTATTAAAATTTTTATTAACTTGAAAAATTTTCCAGGAAAAAAATTTTTTTTTTTAATCTGTATTTTTCAAAAAAAGTCAAATTTCAACTTTAGAAAATCCCCAAGACTTTATTTATTAAAATTGGAAAAAAAACTTTTTAGAAAATGATAAATTAAAATGTTCCTTTTAAAGTAATCTATAAAAATTTTTATTAACTTAAAAAATTTTCCAGAAAAAATTTTTTTTCTAAAAATCTACATTTTTCCAAAAACGTCAAATTTCAATTTTAGAAAATCCCCAAGACTTTATTTTTTTAAATTGAAAAAAAAATTTTTGGAAAATGATAGATTAAAATGTTTTTTTAAAAGTAATCTATAAAAATTTTTATTAACTTAAAAAGTTTTCCAGAAAAAAATTTTTTTCTAAAAATCTACATTTTTCTAAAAATGTCAAATTTCAACTTTAGAAAATCCCCAAGATTTTATTTATTAAAATTGAAAAAATTTTTTTTTAGAAAATGATAGATTGAAATGTTCTTTCTAAAGTAATTTATAAATATTTTTATTAAGTTAAAAAATTTTCCAGAAAAAAAATTTTTTTTTTAAATCTACATTTTTCCAAAAACGTCAAATTTCAACTTTAGAAAATCGCCAAGACTTTATTTTTTCAAATTGAAAAAAAAGTTTTTGGAAAATGATAGATTAAAATGCTCTTTTTAAAGTAATCTATAAACATTTTTATTAACTTTTAAAATTTCCCAGAAAAAAAATTTTTTTTTAATCTACATTTTTCCAAAAACGTTAAATTTCAACTTTAGAAAATCCCCAAGACTTTATTTTTTAAAATTGAAAAAAGATTTTTTGGAAAATAATAGATTAAAATGTTCTTTTTAAAGTAATCTATAAAAATTTTTATAAACTTAAAAAATTTTCCAGAAAAAAATTTTTTCCTAAAAATCTACATTTTTCCAAAAACGACAAATTTCAACTTTAGAAAATCCCCAAGACTTTATTTTTTCAAATTGAAAAAAGAATTTTTTCAGAAAATGATAGATTAAAATGTTCTTTTTAAAGTAATCTATAAATATTTTTATTAAATTGAAAAATTTTTCAGAAAAAAATTTTTTTCCAAAAATCTACATTTTTCCAAAAACATCAAATTTCAACTTTAAAAAATCGCCAAGACTTTATTTATTAAAATTGAAAAAAGATTTTTTAGAAAATGATAGATTAAAATGTTCTTTTTAAAGTAATCTATAAAAATTTTTATAAACTTAAAAAATTTTCCAGAAAAAAAATTTTTTTTTTTAAATCTACATTTTTCCAAAAATGTCAAATTTCAACTTTAAAAAATCTCCAAGACTTTATTTATTAAAACAGAAAAATTTTTTTTTAGGAAATGATAGATTAAAATGTTCTTTTTAAAGTAATCTATAAAAATTTTTATTAACTTAAAAAATTTTCCAGAAAAAAATTTTTTTTTTAAATCTGCATTTTTCCAAAAAAGTCAAATTTCAACTTTAGAAAATCCCCAAGACTTTATTTTTTCAAATTGGAAAAAGATTTTTTAGAAAATGATAGATTAAAATATTCTTTTTAAAATAATCTATAAACATTTTTGTTAGGTTATAAAATTTCCAACAAAAAAAAAATTTTTTTTAAGGTCTACATTTCAGATTTTTATAATTCCAATTTTTACAAACAATTTTTACAAACAATTTTTACAAACATTTTTTTTTTAAATTATTAGTTAAAAGCAAACTTTTATCTCCAATAAAACTACAAAATCGAATTTATCGCCTATTTATTCATCAAACGAAGCGCGCATCGAAAATAATTAATTAATGGTCCTCGTTAAATTTGTTATTTCAGTCGACGTTTTAATAAAAAAAAGGGGTAGAGTATTCGCATTGTTTCTGGGACATATTGTAATCGATTGAAACGGTTACACGCATGAAAATTGATATAATGCAGCTGTCAGTAACAGGAAATGCATGGAAATTGCAACCTAACCCTTTTTTTTTAGTCAAGTCAATGGTACAACAGTTTTGTTTGAGTGTCGTTCACTCGGTCGACTAATTAATCGCGATTTTGTAAATAAAATCGAAACCGACGAAAATAGAAATATTGAACAATCAATGAGTATTCATAACTATAAACACGCTAGGTTTTTAAATAAACTCAGAATGGATTTTTAAAAAATCAATAAATTTTTTTTAGTGTTTATAAAGAAAATTCCTAAATTAAAATCTTTATTATTTAATAAAGATTTTTATACGTAATGCTAAAAAAGACATTTAAATTTATCTTTATTCAAAAAATCTTTTATTAATTTCTATAAATAAAGTCAGAATGAATTTTTAAAATTAGTCATTTTTTAGGTTAGAGAAGTCAAATTTTTTAGAGGTTGATAAAAATATTTCTAAGTAAAAATTTTTCTTATCTAATAAAGATTTTTATACGTTATTTTAAAACCGACATTTCAATCTATCTTTATGGTAAAAATCTTTTATTAATTTCTATAAATAAAGTCAGAACGAATTTTTAAATTTCTCGTGTATGTATTTAGCAAATCCGAGTTAAATCTGGGAAATTGTAGAGAAATGCAAATACGCAGCGATACGAACCGTAACAATCACGAAAGTTGCGGTCGAACCGAATCAAAATCAACTTGAATATTCATATTTCGCGGACCTTCGAATTACGGAAGGATTATTATAGTAACCGAGATAATTGGAGAAGGCCAAAGCTGGCGGTTTCGTTGTTCGGTTGCCCTCCAAACTCAAATTAGATAAAACGTATATGTTTACGTGCTTTTAAAACCACCATTTATTAACATACAAATTTAAATTAACAACTAGTTTAGTTTTATTTTTAGTATTTTTCTAAAAAAAAAATTATTCTTTTTGGTTGAATTGATCAACATTTTGGTAATTTTGGTGGAAGCTTTACGAATTCAGCAAGTTTTTGGTGAAATATAAAAAAAAATTGGTAAATTTTTGGTGGAATTTTTACAAATTTTGTAAAATTTTTGGTGGAATTCTTAAAAAATTCATTATTTTTGGTAGAATTATCAAAAATTTTAGTAACCTTGGTGGAATTTTTATGAATTTACTAAGTTTTTGATGGAATTTTCAAGGTTTTAGTTAATTTTTAATGAAATTGTTTCTAATTTGATTGATTTTTGGTGGAATTTTAAAAGAATTTGGACATTTTGGTGGAATTTTTAAAAAATTTGGTAAGTTTTTGGTAGAATTGTTAAAAATTTTGACAATTTCGGTGTAATTTTTAGGATTTTTGTAAGTTTTTGGTGAAAAAAAAAAATTCAGTAAGTTTTGGGTGTAGTTGTTAAATATTTTAATAGCTTTGGTGGAATTTTTGCGAATTCTATTCATTTCTGGTGGAATAAAAAAAATTCAGTGTTTTTGGTAAAATTCTTATGAATTTAGTAAGTTTTTAGTGGAATTTTAAAAAAATTCAGTATGTTTTTGGCGGAATTATCAAGAATTTTGATAACATTGGTGGAATTTTTGCGAATTTTATTCATTTCTGGTGGAATAAAAAAAAAACAGTGTTTTTGGTAAAATTCTTATGAATTTAGTAAGTTTTTGGTGGAATTTTTGCAAATTGTACTAATTCTTGGTGGAATTTTAAAAAAATTCATTATTTTTGGTAGAATTATTAAAAATTTTAGTAACTTTGGTGGAATTTTTATGAACTTACTAAGTTTCTGATGGAATTTTCAAGGTTTTAGTTAATTTTTAATGAAATTGTTTCTAATTTGATTGATTTTTGGTGGAATTTTAAAAGAATTTGGACATTTTGATGGAATTTTTAAAAAATTTGGTAAGTTTTTGGTAGAATTGTTAAAAATTTTGACAATTTCGGTGTAATTTTTAGGATTTTTGTAAGTTTTTGGTGGAATAAAAAAAATTCAGTAAGTTTTGGGTGTAGTTGGTAAATATTTTAATAGCTTTGGTGGAACTTTTGCGAATTTTATTCATTTCTGGTGGAATTTTAAAAAAATTCAGTATGTTTTTGGCGGAATTATCAAAAATTTTGATAACATTGGTGGAATTTTTGCGAATTTTATTCATTTCTGTTGGAATACAAAAAAATCAGTGTTTTTGGTAAAATTCTTATGAATTTAGTAAGTTTTTGGTGGAATTTTAAAAAAATTCAGTATGTTTTTGGCGGAATTATCAAAAATTTTGATAACATTGGTGGAATTTTTGCGAATTTTGTTCATTTCTGGTGGAATAAAAAAAATTCAGTGTTTTTGGTAAAATTCTTATGAATTTAGTAAGTTTTTGGTGGAATTTTAAAAAAATTCAGTATGTTTTTGGCGGAATTATCAAAAATTTTGATAACATTGGTGGAATTTTTGCGAATTTTATTCATTTCTGTTGGAATACAAAAAAATCAGTGTTTTTGGTAAAATTTTTATGAATTTAGTAAGTTTTTGGTGGAATTTTTGCAAATTGTATTAATTCTTGGTGGAATTTTTACAAATTTTGTAAGTTTTTTGGTGGAATTTTAAAAGAATTCATTATTTTTGGTAAAATTATTAAAAATTTTAGTAACTTTGGTGGAATTTTTATGAATTTACTAAGTTTTTGATGGAATTTTCAAGGTTTTAGTTAATTTTTAATGAAATTGTTTCTAATTTGATTGATTTTTGGTGGAATTTTAAAAGAATTTGGACATTTTGGTGGAATTTTTAAAAAATTTGGTAAGTTTTTGGTAGAATTGTTAAAAATTTTGACAATTTCGGTGTAATTTTTAGGATTTTTGTAAGTTTTTGGTGGAATAAAAAAAATTCAGTAAGTTTTGGGTGTAGTTGTTAAATATTTTAATAGCTTTGGTGGAATTTTTGCGAATTTTTTTCATTTCTGGTGGAATAAAAAAAAAAAACAGTGTTATTGGTAAAATTCTTATGAATTTAGTAAGTTTTAGGTGGAATTTTTGGAAATTGTATTAATTTTTGGTGGAATTTTTAAAAAATTCAGTATGTTTTTGGCGGAATAATCAAAAATTTTGATAACATTGGTGGAATTTTTCCGAATTTTATTTATTTTTGATGGAATTTTTAAAAAATTCAGTGTTTTTTTATGGAATTTTCACGAATTTAGTAAGTTTTCAGTAAAATTTTTCCAATTTTATTAATTTTTGGTGGAATTTTTATAAAATTCAGTATGTTTTTAATGGAACTGTTAAAAAAGTTGATAACTTTGGTGGAATTTTTATTAACTTTAATCATTTTTGGTGGAATTGTTAAAAATATTGGTAATTTTAGTAGAATTTTTATGAATTTGGTAAGTTTTTGGTGGTACTTTTTAAAAATCAGTAAGTTTTTTATGGAATTATTCAACGTTTTTGTAGCTTTGGTGGAAAATTGAAAAAATGTGGTACGTTTTTGGTGGAATTGTTAAAAATGTTGGTAACTTTGCTTACTACTTTAATATATTATAATTATAGTCAAAACAAAAATAAACTTTCTTTAATCTCTTTAAGAAAAAGAAAATAAAAAAGTTTCTAGTATTTTTTTTTCTTTTTTTATTAAGTTCAAAGGAATGGTTAGTCACACGATGACCGTTTAAATTGTAATTCAAAGAGGAAGGGAGTTGAAACGGTTTGAGGTTTTCCTTCCCTTTCGCGAACCTTTTATTACCACCCTCGGGGAAAATTGGCAACACCGTCCCGTTTCCGGTCCAACATCTTAAGTGCCCCGAGAAAAGGGAAATGGCACGAGGCCAAAAGATCGCTAAACCCTTACAAACGACTCATTATGTCCGCCTTCTCTCCCGTGTTTGTACAAAAATTGGTACTTAAAAAGAACAGGTACTTAGAAATTAAAGAAAGAAAAAAACCGGCGCCTCCACCATTAATTAAGTGTATTTTTTGGCTAATTAATCATAAAATAAAAATAAAAAAATACCATTTTTGTAAAATTTTATATTTAATTAAAGCTTATAAAGTAATTGTAATTAAAAAAATATGATTTAGTAAAACATAATAAATAATAATGTAAAGTAAAATAATGGTGGAGGCGCCTCATCGAAAACTAATTAACACGTTCATTCGGTTCATTACAGAACGCGAAAGTAAACTACCCACACGTGTTCTCTGTCGATTCGATCGTCGCATTGTTTGAGAACCTCGCCGACTGTCCTGTCAGCAGTAGGAGTTTCACAAAGGATCATTTGCGATTCGCTCGGTCGACAGCAGCCGCAGCGGCAGCGGCAGCGATCTGTTTAACGCGGCTGCTTTTGACATTTTCGACCGTAATTAGATTTCTGTGTATTATTCCCCTTTATCTTCGGCGGTAAACCAACCAAAATAGTTCACTTAATTAAACCATTATTTACCATGCTACTACTGTAATGAATTTTTACACTTACTAACATCCAAATTTACATCGATTTTTATATACAAAGATTGAGACATGTATTCTGTTCGGCAAAACATGTTTGATGCATCATCGATTAATTATGTTAACCTAGATTACTATTTTCAATTTTCGTCTGTGACATTTTTCATCAAATGGAAATTCAGTCATTTTTGTTTCAAAAGAATTACTACCAGGATGCTCTATAAGTACACTCATGGTCAATGGAAATGAACTTCAAAGCTCTGTGCGAGAGTGATAGCTGGAACGGTCTCAGGTATAATCGGTTTTTGAGAGAATGAATCCTGGCGTAAGGCTAAAGGCGTAAAAACATGTCGACGGGGTAGGAACCCGATTCGATGGGATATCCATAAACACAAACCAGATAAACAAAGATTGACTTGGAAGAATTATCGACATGCCAGGTTTTATTATCTTGAAAGCTGACCGAACCCTAGATCGTTCTAGTTATCGCTCTCGCACAGAGTTTTGAAGATCATTTTTAGTGACTATGAGTGTACCTTTAATAACACAAAGAGGAAAGTCTAACCAGATATTTAACTACCGCTGTACAAAATGCATGTAATCTGTGACTACTTTTGGATATTCGTTAATGCATGTAGCAACCACTTTGCTGCGATTTTCTGTAATTTTGGAAACGCAAATTGTTCTTTAAAATCCAATTGACGATGCGTTTCTCAGTTGCACTTCTATAGCTTAAGTAACATCTATCCAACGTTTACCTTCCTCTAGCAGGTACTGAATTCCTTGTGCCACATCAATTTGCACACTCACAAATTATCATTTGCTAATTAACCTTACATTCTTACTGAAATTCTTTCACTCATTTCATGATTGTTCAATATGGTTAAGCATTCTCTCCAAGAGCTTTCACTAATTCCACGGAGAACTACTTTGCACAACGATAGCCAAATATCTAGTTTGACTTTTCTCTCTATATTCTTAAAGAAACTTACAGACACAACCATAATTATAAACAAACACACTAACCCAACAAAAAAATGTAATTTTCCGATCTGACATCAATTCTTTTTAAACAAAAAGTAGTTACCTTATGCCCCGACCTTAGTATCTAGTAGAGAAAATAGAATACGCATAGTTGGGTAAAATGTATTCTACCGCATTCTAATTCCGTTTCAATTCGCGGCTTCCGTCGACGGCAGGAAGCGACGGGAAAATGTAAATTCCCCGTCGCCAGTGAATGTCCCATCATCGGGTCGAATTCATAAATTTTGCAGCTGCCCTACGTTTGCAAATGTGTCCCTTCAATGCTGCATTCTGATTCTCTCCGGTGTACTTTGAAATTTGGGTTAAATTATCATCTCGAGGAATTTTAAAAAAGAAACCCTTACGATAGAAACGTAAACCAGTAAATGTATTAAAAATTCTTTGTGATTAAGCTACCTAACGAATTTAATTTCTATTATGTTTAATTCTATTTTGTGTCTCAATCCTAATTTAATTTTCGTTTAATTCTAATGTAATTTTCATTTAATTTTAATTTAATTTCTGTTCAATTCTAATCTAATTTTTATTTAATTCTAATGTAATTTTTATTTAATTCTAATGTAATTTTTATTTAATTCTAATGTAATTTTTATTTAATTCTAATGTAATTTTTATTTAATCCTAATTTAATTTATATTTTAATCTAATTTATAATTTAATCTAATTTATATAAAAAAAATTATACATGAAATAAAATAGGTAATTAAATTATAATAAAACAAAAAGAAAAACAAAATGTGTTTGAATGTGGAAAGTTAAAGGTCACACGGTGTTCCCGTGATGGATACGAGCGCGAAAGGCTAAAAGGGCAAAACGCGAACCGTGTTATCATAAATTCTGATGCTGCGAGGTTGCAGCCGGATCTGATTCTGATTTATCGCGGCTCAGAAATGAAACCGAGTTACGTATCTCGCCCGTTTTCGGTCGCTTTTAACGCCCCGAGTTAATTCCACTTTACCAGAAATGATATTCCGAAAAGGGTTTGACCTTTCCGCAGTATCAGCTTTACTCGACCGAAAGGAAAACTTGAAACACGAACTGTCGGTTCGTTAGTTACGATCTTTTCGCAGCATTCCGAGTTTATACGCGTTTCTAGTAAACACACCGGAATACACATTAAATAAGCTTTATAATTAAGCGGTAAAGTAAAAACAAAAAGAAGGGACGTACAACGTATGGAAGTTTACTTTGTTAAAGAGCTCTCGCAACGTCCGGTAATGTATAAACTTCCGCGTTTCGCCCACGAATGGATTATATGCAAATCCGCGTGAATATTTTACGCGAGTGGCGAGCTTCCCTGTACGTTACTTTTAACCACTAATAGCTTATTTACTACTAGAATAAGAAAAATATAGAGTGGTCATTTAAATTCATGCTTAAGTATTCTATGAATTTTACTAGTATCTTTGTTACATTCGTTTCTTACGTGTGATTACATATGAAAAATTTTTGTTTAACACGTTGTTCGCCATTTAAGAAAGAAAAAAAATAACCCCTCAGGCCACCACTTAATAGAATGTTGAGAGTGCGGCACAAACCGTATGATGCATTATACCAACCGAAATCAGATGTGGCATAAGTGAATGTCGCACTACAGTCAACGAGTTAAAGTAAATAAAAATTTAAGGGATGATTGAATATGAAATTAAATGATTATTCGATATTTTAGATTATTCGGACTATTTCAGGCTTTTAACTCATTTTACACAATTTCAGACTTTTTCAGACGACTATTTTAGAGTATTTCCAACTATTTTAAACTACTTTAGATAATATCAGATTACTTCAGACTATTTTAGACGATTACTTCAGGCTTTTAATTCATTTCAGAAAATTTAAGACTAATACAAACTTTTTCAGACAATTTCAGACTTTTTCAGACGACTATTTTGAACTACTTTAGACTATTTTAACCTATTTTAGACAATATCAGACTATTTCAGAGGATTACTCTAGGCTTTTAATACATTTTAGAAAACTTAAGTCTAATTTAGACTATTTCAGGCTTTTTCAGATAAAATCAAACTACTTCCGACTATTTCAACCTATTTCAGAAAAAAATCAGACTACTTCAGATTATTTTAGACAACCACTTTACGCTTTTAACCCATTTTAAACAAAATCAGACTACTTCCGTCTATTTCAGACGACGACTTTAAGCTTTTAACTCACTTTAGACAATTTAAGACTAATTCAGATAATTTCAGGCTTTTTCAGATTACTTCGGACCATTTTAATCTATTTCGGACGAAATCAGACTATTTCGGATGACCACGTTAAGCTTTTAACCCATTTCAGACAATTTAGCACTAATTCAGTCTATTTCAAACAACTTCAGGCTTTTTCAGACGACTATTTCAGACTACATCCGATTATTTTAACTTATTTGAGACAATAGCAGACTATTTCAGACGGCTACTTCAAACTTTTAGTCAATTTCAGACAATTTAAGACTAATTCAGATTATTTCAGACCATTTCAGGCTTTCTTAGACGACTATTTCACACTATTTTCGACTATTTTGACTTATTTCAGACAATACCAAATAGTTCAGACTATTTTAGACGACTACTTCAGGCTTTTGACCCATTTCAGAAAACTTAAGACTAATTCAAAACATTTCAAATAATTTCAGACTTTTCAGATGACTGTTTTAGGGTACTTCCGATCATTTTAATCTATTTCAGATAATATCAGACTATTTCAGACGACGATTTCAAGCTCTTAACCCATTTCAGACAATTTTAAAGTAATTAAGACTATTTCAGTCCATTTCAGACGTTTTCAGACAACTATTGCAAACTATTTCCTACTGTTTCAACCTACTTCAGACTATTTCAGACGACTACTTCATGCTTTTAACCCATTTCAAACAACTTAAAACTAATTTAGATTATTTCAGACTTTTAGATGACTACTTCCAACTATTTTAACCTATTTCAAACAAAATCAGACTTCTTCAGATTATTTCAGACGACTACTTTAAGCTTGTAATCCATTTCAGACGATTTAAGACTAATTCAGACTATTTCAGATTACTTTCGACTATTTTAGACGACTACTTCAGGTTTTTAACCCCTTTCAGAAAACTTAAGACTAATTCAGAATATTTCAGATAATTTCAGACTTTCCAGAGGACTGTTTCAGACTACTTCCGATCATTTTAATCTATTTCAGATAACATCAAACTATTTCAGACGACGATCTCAGGCTTTTAATCCATTTCAGACAATTTTAAAGTAATTAAGACTATTTCAGACCATTTCAGGCGTTTTCAGACGACTATTGCAAACTATTTCTAACTGTTTTAACCTATTTCAGGCAACTATTTCAAGCTTCTACTCCATTTCAGGCAATTTAAAACTAATTCAGACTATTTTAGACAATTTCCGGATTTTTCCGACTACTTCAGACTACCCCCAATTATTTTAACGTATTTCAGACAATTTCACACTACTTCAGACTATTTCAGACGACTACTTTAAGCTTTTAACCCATTTCAGACAATTTGAAGCTAATTCAGACTATTTCAGACAATTTCAGGCTTTTTCAGACGACTATTTCTAACTATTTTAACATATTTCAAAGTGCTTCAAACGAATTCAAACAATTTCAGACTATTTTAGACAGTTTCAAACTATTCGAATTGTCTAATTTTCCCTAAAATTAAATTTTTAACACTAACTTATATTTCAAATTCTTAAAATTTATTTCAAATTAATCTTTTACCTAATCTTGTCTATTCATATTATCAAATATTTTCTTGTATTTGTAAATTACATTAAATGTAAAAATTAAAATCTGATTTCTTTTTGTAAAATTATAAAAAAATAGAGGGATAAAATAGTCTGGTTTTTAAGTCGTACAATTGTAAATAAACGTTTTTTTGAAGTGGGGGCAATCGAGCCGCTCTTCGGGATGTTTATTTCGAAACTGTTGTCTCTTCCACTCGAATCGCGACGGCTTCAGAAAAGTGGGGACTTAACGGGGGGCAAAAACACGCGCGAGACCAGACGCCCACCGTCTAATTTTACACGCAAGAGGGCGGAGGAGGAGGGTAAAGGACGGACTCGGGGCATCATCTCGGTCAAGTGAACTTGAATCCGTCCGAGAGGAAATCGATGGCCCCCGGATTTTTTTCCTCTCCGTGCACGCCATCCGCCCGCAAAGGATTACATACTTTGGCGACCGTCCGGAAAACTTTCAAAGGAATAACGCTGTAGTGATACTCAAAGGCTCTATGTTTAGAGTGTAACCGTTGAGTTAGATTCACTGAACATCAAAGTTTTATAACTTATATATAAAAAAAAAAAAATATTGATATTTTTTTAAATTAGATTAATTTGATTAATAACTAAAAATTAAAATTAGACACTCAATTTGGCGTGAAACATCTTTTGAAAGTTATTCGAATCGGTCTTGTCGAAAATTCCTAATCTCGTAATTGGTTTCCGCTAAGCAAAGCACAAAATATCCACACGTGTGCTCAACAAACCTAACTCGATACACGATCGAGCGAGTTCGGCGATCACGCGTCCGAACACGTGACCAAGTGTGATCGCGCTTAATTCCATAAGCGTCACCTATACTTTGATCTCGACGCAACCGGAACTCGATCAACTTCACAATTAGAACGAGCCGAGTTCGGGACTTGCGCTTCGCCAAGTGAAGAACCCTCTGTGTTCTAAACGTCCTTTGAACGAACGAACCGACGGCTCTAAACGATTATCCTTCTAATGTTTACCGAGCGGAAGGATGCAACGTTTTACTTACGGTTTATTGATTGATTATAAAAATTATATAAAATTTGGTAAATTTTCTACCAAAATAATATCCGTTCCAAAATCCCTTCCAAAGATTCGAAATTATAACACAATTAAAAAAAATACGATTAGAAATAAAGCCTCATCTAAACTAGAAAACATCATTCGTTATAACGAACTTCCGAAAACTCCCTAAATATCACCCTCTTGAGACTCATCCGAAAGATTTTCCAAACTCCAATAAACCCGGGTCGTTTTTACAAAAACTCCAACCAATCGTTTAGCAAAAAGGCCGCTTTTATTTTATTCACGTCTATTTATAGATGAAAAAATTTCCCGCTTAATTTTAACGGGATTTTTCCCTACTTCGACGTTCGTTTTAGTTCCGGCAACTAATCAAGTCTTTCTGCATCGACTTAAAGGGGATGTTTTTTAAGAAAATCTTCGGAAGGTCTAATCTTATTTGCGCTTTAATAATTGGACCTCGAACGAAATAATTAGCGAGCTAAAATGGTTAAGAGACTAACCGGGTTTTCGTGGAACTTCTTGAATCGCTAGTTTAATTAATAGAAATTGCCCTTGGTTAAGTTAAGTCATTTTAATTGGGGTTTAATACAAGAAATAAATTTACTTTATAAATCAACAGACTAATAAATTAAAAAAAAATCATATCTTTGAAACTAATTGTTCTTAAGGTTTAAAATTCTGTAACGATTTGAATTAAAAATTATAGTTTTAACTGAAAAAAACCCTTTTATTCCAAGTCTTGTCTAAGAAATTAAAAAAAATTTTCAAAACTAGAAAAAATTTTTTTAGGTTAGAAAATTAACCATTTTTTTAAAAATTCATCAAAAATGTAATTTTAAATATTTTAAGCTAATTTTTTTTCTAAATAAAACTTAAAACGTTTTAGTTTTATATAAAAAAGACCGTTTTATTTCAAGTATCGTCAAAAAAATCAAAAAAATTTTCAAAGTTGGTAAAAAATTTTTTAGGTTAGAAAATTAACCATTTTAAAAAAAAATCATAAAAAATTGAATTTTAAATATTTTAAACTGATTTTTTTTCTAAATGAAACTTAAAACATTCTAGTTTTATATGAAAAAGACCGTTTTATTCCAAGTGTTGTCAAAAAATTTAAAAAAATTTTCAAAGTTGATAAAATTTTTTTTAGGTTAGAAAATTAACCATTTTTTTAAAATTCATCAAAAATTCATTTTTAAAGATTTTGATTTGATTTTTTTTTCTAAATGAAACTTAAAACATTCTAGTTTTATATAAAAAAGACCGTTTTATTCCAAGTGTTGTTAAAAAATTTAAAAAAATTTTCAAAGTTGGTAAAATTTTTTTAGGTTAGAAAATTAACAATTTTTTAAAAAATTTATGAAAAATTCATTTTTAAAGATTTTGATTTGATTCTTTTTCTAAATGAAACTTAAAACATTCTAATTTTATATAAAAAAGACCGTTTTATTCCAAGTGTTGTCAAAAAAATTAAAAAAAATTTCAAAGTTGGTAAAAAATTTTTTAGGTTAGAAGATTAATCATTTTTTTAAAAATTCATAAAAAATTGAATTTTAAATATTTTAAGCTGATTTTTTTTTCTAAATGAAACTTAAAATATTCTAGTTTTATATAAAAAAGATCGTTTTATTCCAAGTGTTGTCAAAAAAATCAAAAAAATTTTCAAAGTTGGTAAAAATTTTTTTAGGTTAGAAAATTAACCATTTTTAAAAAAATTCATAAAAAATTGAATTTTAAATATTTTAAGCTGATTTTTTTTCTAAATGGAATTTAAAATATTCTAGTTTTATATAGAAAAGACCGTTTTATTTCAAGTATTGTCAAAAAGATCAAAAAAATTTTCAAATTTGGTAAACATTTTTATAGGTTAGAAAATTAACCATTTTTTTAAAAATTCATAAAAAAATTAATTTTAAATATTTTAAACTGATTTTTTTTCTAAATGAAACATAAAACATTCTAGTTTTATATAAAAAAGACCGTTTTATTTCAAGTGTTGTCAAAAAAATTAAAAAAAATTTTCAAAGTTGGTAAACATTTTTTTAGGTTAGAAAATTAACAATTTTTTAAAAAATTCATAAAAAAATGAATTTTAAATATTTTAAGCTGATTTTTTTTCTAAATGAAACTTAAAATATTTAAGTTTTATATAAAAAATACCATTTTATTTCAAGTGTTGTCAAAAAAATCAAAAAAATTTTTCAAAGTTGGTAAAAATTTTTTTAGGTTAGGAAATTAACCATTTTTTAAAAAAATCATAAAAAATTTAATTTTAAATATTTTAAGCTGATTTTTTTTCTAAATGAAACATAAAACATTCTAGTTTTATATAAAAAAGATCGTTTTATTTCGTGTTGTCAAAAAAATCAAAAAAAAAATTTTAAAGTTGGTAAAAATTGTTTTTGGTTAGGAAATTAACCATTTTTTAAAAAATTCATAAAAAAATGAATTTTAAATATTTTAAGCTGATTTTTTTTCTAAATGAAACTTAAAACATTCTAGTTTTAATTAAAAAAGACCGATTTGTTCTAAGTGTTGTCAAAAAAATTAAAAAATTTTTCAAAGTTGGTAAAAATTTTTATCAACTTAAAAAAATTGTTTAACTTTAAAAATTCGTTAGAAATCCATTTTTATAGTTTTTGATCTAATATTTTCCTAAATGAAACTAAAAATATTCTAATTTTAATTAATAAAGACCGATTTGTTCTAAGTGTTATCAAAAAAATTAAAAAAATTTTCAAAGTTGGAACAAAATTTTTGACAGTTTTCTAATCTAAAAAAAATCAATCATCTTTAAAAATTCATCAAAAATTCATTCAGTCAAGTTTTTTATTTGATTTTTTTTCTAAACGAAACTTAAAACATTCTAATTTTAATTAAAAAAGATCGTTTTGTTGCAAGTCTTGTCTAAAAAATTAAAAAAATTTTCAAAGTTGGTAAAAATTTTTTAGGTTAGAAAATAATTTTTTAAAAAATTCGTCAAAAATTCGTTTTTAACCATTTGGATTTGATTTTTTTTCTAAATGAAACTTAAAACATACTAATTTTAATTAAAAAAGACCGTTTTATTCCAAGTGTTGTCAAAAAAATTAAAAAAATTCTCAAAGTTGGTAAACATTTTTTAGGTTAGAAAATTAACCATTTTTTAAAAAATTCATCAAAAATTCATTTTTAAAGATTTTGATTTGATTCTTTTTTTAAATGAAACTTAAATCATTCTAATTTTAATTAAAAAAGGACGTTTTATTCCAAGTGTCAAAAAAATTAAAAAAATTTTCAAAGTTGGTAAAAATTTTTAAAAGTTCTCTAACCTAACTTAAAAAATACGATCAACTTTAAAAATTTATAAAAAATCGAATTTTAAAGATTTTAACCTAATTTTTTTTCTAAATGAAACTTAAAACATTCTAATTTTAATTAAAAAAGACCGTTTTGTTCCAAGTGTTGTCAAAAAAATTAAAAAAATTTTCAAAATTGGTAAAAATTTTTTAAGGTTAGAAAATTAACAATTTTCTAAAAAATTCATGAAAAATTCATTTTTAAAGATTTTGATTTGATTTTTTTTCTAAATGAAACTTAAAACATTCTAATTTTAACTAAAAAAGACCGTTTTATTCCAAGTGTTGTCAAAAAAATTAAAAAAATTTTCAAAGTTGATAAAAATTTTTTAGGTTAGAAAATTAACAATTTTTTAAAGAATTCATAAAAAATTGAATTTTAAATATTTTAAGCTGATTTTTTTTCTAAATGAAAATTAAAACACTCTAGTTTTATATAAAAAAAACCGTTTAATTCCAAGTGTTGTCAAAAAAATCAAAAAAATTTTCAAAGTTGGTAAAAATTTTTTTTAATTAGAAAATTAACAATTTTTTAAAAAATTCATAAAAAATTGAATTTTAAATATTTTAAGCTGATTCTTTTTCTAAATGAAACATAAAACATCTTAGTTTCATATAAAAAAGACCGTTTTATTCCAAGTGTTGTCAAAAAAATCAAAAAAATTTTCAAAGTTGGTAAAATTTTTTTTAGGTTAGGAAATTAACCATTTTTTTAAAAATGCATAAGAAATTGAATTTTAAATATTTTAAGCTGATTTTTTTTCTAAATGGAACTTAAAACATTCTAGTTTTATATAAAAAAGATGATTTTATTCCAAGTGTTGTCAAAAAAATTAAAGAAATTTTCAAAGTTGGTAAACATTTTTTTAGGTTAGAAAATTAACCATTTTTTAAAAAATTCATAAAAAATTCGTTTTTAACCATTTTGATTTGTTTTTTTTTCTAAATGAAACTTAAAACGTTCTAATTTTAATTAAAAAAGACCGTTTTATTCCAAGTATTGCCAAAAAATTTAAAAAAAATTTCAAAGTTAACTTAAAAAGAAAAAAAAAATGGTGGATGCACCGGTAATAACTTCCCAATATAAATTTAAAAATAAATCTTAATAAATTGAAAAGAATTAATTGATGTAAATGTTATAAAAATCCAAGATATATTTATATACATCACATGTTTGAATAATAAAGAAGAAATAAAGCACTTGGAGTGTCACAAACGCGATAATGATCGAACAGGAAGCTTTGTCCGCCAACGCCCATTAAAGCAACAGATAGTAAGCTGTAATAAGGACGTTGCATGTTCATAATTTACCTTGTAGTCACGAAAGCTTCGCAAAAAGAACACCGGGAATTGTAAGGGGGAATAATTTACGACTGAGTAATTTACCCCTAACTGAAACGTGGGTTTAATAAACCTCATATCATTTAATAAAGCTTTTCTATGAATAGTGATGACGAATATGAATTAAAAGATTATTTAATTAAAACATTATTTAATTAAACATTAAATTTAATTAAACGTTAAAACATTAAAAACATTAAATAATCTTTTTATTTAAGTAAAATATAAACTGAATTCATCCCCTTTAAATTTGTATTAGCTTTTTTAAAATAAAACTGAGATAAACATCGCCTCGTATGCAAACAAACACCCAATTCAAAGAAGTGTGGAGGTTCGTTAAGAAAATTGGACACTTTTCACGTCACCTTTACTTTTATTTTTCCTCACCTTTTTCATCTTTGTCTACTCTCTTCACTTTTTCTTTTTGTATTGACGGGTTTTGCACTCGCGCGATAGTTTGTCTTCCGAAAACGATGTTATTGGCTTTCCACGGTGAAACCATTAAGGTGATGTATTCGGTAATAAATTTAGCGGGAGAGTGCGCTTGCTTCCGTTCTTGGAAAAGTTAATTTGTTAAAGTTAAAAGTTAAACGTTAGACTTGTTAAAGATGTTAAACAAAAATTAAAGACGTTTGAAGATTTTATCGGATACGTTCTTAAGTATTGCGGCGGTAAAAGGTACAGTACCCTCTTTTCGCCGGTCTACCGCCCCCGTAACGGCCCCGTAAACCGGGTTTTTAAGGAAACTCCTCCGCGCTTTTACCTCGGAGAGCCGATTTTACTCCTCCGCGAAATGTGCCGTTCAATGCGGCACGTCGCATTTTCTTTTACGACGTTTTCGGGGTCGGAAAACCGGTTGAGACAAGTCGAGTCTTTCCCGTTTTCATTTTGAAAGTCGTCACGAAGAATATCGCTTCTTCCACAAACAATAATAATACTTTAAAAAATAAAAAAAATAACAATAGACAATTTTCAAGTATTGTACATTTTAAAATCTATTCATATAATATTCCACTAGAATGTTTTCGGTGTCATTTAGAAAAAAAATCAGCTCAAAATATTTAAAATTCAATTTTTTATGAATTATGAAGAAACGGCCTTTTCACCCCTAAGTTAGAAACATCAAAATTTAATTGTAAAGAATCGTCCAGACTTTATTTTTAAAAGTTGAAAAAAGATTTTTTGGGAAATTATAAACTAAAGTGTCTATTTTGATATAACATAGAAAGATTTATGTTAGGTTTTAAAAATTTTTGAGAAATTAATTTTTTTCTAAAACCTAACCTAGAAACGTCAAAGGTAAAATTTTAAAAAATCGCCCAAATTATATTTCTAGGAATCGAAAAAAAATCCTTTGGAAATTAATAAAGCAAAATGTCTATTTTAAGATAACATAAAAGAATTTCTAAGTTAGATTACAAAATTTTAAGAAATTAATTTTTTCCCTAACCTCTACATTTCAACTTAAGTTAGAAACGTCAAAATTAAATTTTAAAAAATCGTCCAGACTTTATTTTTAAAAGTTGAAAAAAGATTTTTTGGGAAATTATAAACTAAAGTGTCTATTTTGATATAACATAGAAAGATTTATGTTAGGTTTTAAAATTTTTTGAGAAATTAATTTTTTTTCTAAAACCTAACCTAGAAACGTCAAAGCTAAAATTTTAAAAAATCGCCCAAATTATATTTCTAGGAATCGAAAAAAGATCCTTTGGAAATTAATAAAGTAAAATGTCTATTTTAAGATACCATAAAAGAATTTCTAAGTTAGATTACAAAATTTTAAGAAATTAATTTTTTTCCTAACCTCTACATTTCAACTTAAGTTATAAACGTCAAAATTACATTTTAAAAAATCGTCCAGACTTTATTTTTAAAAGTTGAAAAAAGATTTTTTGGGGAATTATAAACTAAAGTGTCTATTTTGATATAACATAGAAAGATTTATGTTAGGTTTTAAAAATTTTTAGAAATTAGTTTATTTCTAAAATCTAACCTAGAAACGTCAACGGTGAAATTAAAAAAATCGTCCAGGCTTTATTTCTAGGAATTGAAAAAAGATCTTTTGAAAATTAATAAAGTAATAAATCAATTAAATTATGTTTTAAAGTAATTCTCTATAGTCAACGTTTCAAAACGATTTAACACGTTATTAAAGGAATATCTTAGTTTCGATTGTATCGTGACATAAATGGAAACTTGGCAACGACCAGAGACGAGATCGTACACGTATAAAATTGCCTCTTCAAACGAGACGTTTACCGTTAACGCCTCACTTAGGAAGAAATCGAAACGTATCTACTTGTGTAACAGGTTTATTATCGACTTTATACTTCAAGTTTTCGAAAATTTTTAAAAAAAGTTAGGTCAACTGTAGAATAAAATTGACTTTTTTATTAGAAAATAGAATATGTTAGCTTTAAATTAAAACAGATTTCATTTCTTAATTAAAAAAAATAAAGTCTCTACGATTTTTTAAAGTTGGACAAAATTTTTGAAAAGTTAGGTTAACCGTCAAAAATTTTAGTCACCTTTACGAATTTCTTTAATTTTTTGGGTAATAATTAGAATAAAATTGACTTTTTTATTAGAAAATAGAATATGTTAGCTTTCAATTAATACAAATTCCATTTCTTAATTAGAAAAACTAAAGTCTCTACGATTTTTTAAAGTTGATTGAAATTTTTAAAAAAGTTTGGTTAAATACCTGTCAAAAAATTTTACTAACTTTAAAAATTTTTTTAATTCTTTTGGTAGTATTTAGGAAAAATTTGACTTTTAAAATCGAAAATAGGATCTTTCAAGTTTCATTTTATATAAAAATCTTTTTCCAATTCCTAAGAATAAAGTCTGGACGATTTTTTAAAGTTGGTCTAATTTTTAAAAAACTTTGGTTAAATACCTATCAAAAATGTTTACTAACTTTAAAATTTTTTTTAATTTTTTTGGTAGTATTTAGGAAAAATTTGACTTTTAAAATCGAAAATAGGATCTTTCAAGTTTCATTTTATATAAAAATCTTTTTCCAATTCCTAAAAATAAGTCTGGACGATTTTTTAAAGTTGGTCTAATTTTTAAAAAAGTTTGGTTAAATACCTATCAAAAATGTTTACTAACTTTAAAATTTTTTTTAATTTTTTTGGTAGTATTTAGGAAAAATTTGACTTTTAAAATCGAAAATAGGATCTTTCAAGTTTCATTTTATATAAAAATCTTTTTCCAATTCCTAAAAATAAGTCTGGACGATTTTTTAAAGTTGGTCTAATTTTTAAAAAAGTTTGGTTAAATACCTGTCAAAAAATTTTACTAACTTTAAAAATTTTTTTAATTCTTTTGGTAGTATTTAGGAAAAATTTGACTTTTAAAATCGAAAATAGGATCTTTCAAGTTTCATTTTATATAAAAATCTTTTTCCAATTCCTAAAAATAAGTCTGGACGATTTTTTAAAGTTGGTCTAATTTTTAAAAAAGTTTGGTTAAATACCTGTCAAAAAATTTTACTAACTTTAAAAATTTTTTTAATTCTTTTGGTAGTATTTAGGAAAAATTTGACTTTTAAAATCGAAAATAGGATCTTTCAAGTTTCATTTTATATAAAAATCTTTTTCCAATTCCTAAAAATAAGTCTGGACGATTTTTTAAAGTTGGTCTAATTTTTAAAAAAGTTTGGTTAAATACCTGTCAAAAAATTTTACTAACTTTAAAAATTTTTTTAATTCTTTTGGTAGTATTTAGGAAAAATTTGACTTTTAAAATCGAAAATAGGATCTTTCAAGTTTCATTTTATATAAAAATCTTTTTCCAATTCCTAAAAATAAGTCTGGACGATTTTTTAAAGTTGGTCTAATTTTTAAAAAAGTTTGGTTAAATACCTGTCAAAAAATTTTACTAACTTTAAAAATTTTTTTAATTCTTTTGGTAGTATTTAGGAAAAATTTGACTTTTAAAATCGAAAATAGGATCTTTCAAGTTTCATTTTATATAAAAATCTTTTTCCAATTCCTAAAAATAAGTCTGGACGATTTTTTAAAGTTGGTCTAATTTTTAAAAAAGTTTGGTTAAATACCTGTCAAAAAATTTTACTAACTTTAAAAATTTTTTTAATTCTTTTGGTAGTATTTAGGAAAAATTTGACTTTTAAAATCGAAAATAGGATCTTTCAAGTTTCATTTTATATAAAAATCTTTTTCCAATTCCTAAAAATAAGTCTGGACGATTTTTTAAAGTTGGTCTAATTTTTAAAAAAGTTTGGTTAAATACCTGTCAAAAAATTTTACTAACTTTAAAAATTTTTTTAATTCTTTTGGTAGTATTTAGGAAAAATTTGACTTTTAAAATCGAAAATAGGATCTTTCAAGTTTCATTTTATATAAAAATCTTTTTCCAATTCCTAAAAATAAGTCTGGACGATTTTTTAAAGTTGGTCTAATTTTTAAAAAAGTTTGGTTAAATACCTGTCAAAAAATTTTACTAACTTTAAAAATTTTTTTAATTCTTTTGGTAGTATTTAGGAAAAATTTGACTTTTAAAATCGAAAATAGGATCTTTCAAGTTTCATTTTATATAAAAATCTTTTTCCAATTCCTAAAAATAAGTCTGGACGATTTTTTAAAGTTGGTCTAATTTTTAAAAAACTTTGGTTAAATACCTATCAAAAATGTTTACTAACTTTAAAATTTTTTTTAATTTTTTTGGTAGTATTTAGGAAAAATTTGACTTTTAAAATCGAAAATAGGATCTTTCAAGTTTCATTTTATATAAAAATCTTTTTCCAATTCCTAAAAATAAGTCTGGACGATTTTTTAAAGTTGGTCTAATTTTTAAAAAACTTTGGTTAAATACCTATCAAAAATGTTTACTAACTTTAAAATTTTTTTTAATTTTTTTGGTAGTATTTAGGAAAAATTTGACTTTTAAAATCGAAAATAGGATCTTTCAAGTTTCATTTTATATAAAAATCTTTTTCCAATTCCTAAAAATAAGTCTGGACGATTTTTTAAAGTTGGTCTAATTTTTAAAAAAGTTTGGTTAAATACCTGTCAAAAAATTTTACTAACTTTAAAAATTTTTTTAATTCTTTTGGTAGTATTTAGGAAAAATTTGACTTTTAAAATCGAAAATAGGATCTTTCAAGTTTCATTTTATATAAAAATCTTTTTCCAATTCCTAAAAATAAGTCTGGACGATTTTTTAAAGTTGGTCTAATTTTTAAAAAAGTTTGGTTAAATACCTGTCAAAAAATTTTACTAACTTTAAAAATTTTTTTAATTCTTTTGGTAGTATTTAGGAAAAATTTGACTTTTAAAATCGAAAATAGGATCTTTCAAGTTTCATTTTATATAAAAATCTTTTTCCAATTCCTAAAAATAAGTCTGGACGATTTTTTAAAGTTGGTCTAATTTTTAAAAAAGTTTGGTTAAATACCTGTCAAAAAATTTTACTAACTTTAAAAATTTTTTTAATTCTTTTGGTAGTATTTAGGAAAAATTTGACTTTTAAAATCGAAAATAGGATCTTTCAAGTTTCATTTTATATAAAAATCTTTTTCCAATTCCTAAAAATAAGTCTGGACGATTTTTTAAAGTTGGTCTAATTTTTAAAAAACTTTGGTTAAATACCTATCAAAAATGTTTACTAACTTTAAAATTTTTTTTAATTTTTTTGGTAGTATTTAGGAAAAATTTGACTTTTAAAATCGAAAATAGGATCTTTCAAGTTTCATTTTATATAAAAATCTTTTTCCAATTCCTAAAAATAAGTCTGGACGATTTTTTAAAGTTGGTCTAATTTTTAAAAAACTTTGGTTAAATACCTATCAAAAATGTTTACTAACTTTAAAATTTTTTTTAATTTTTTTGGTAGTATTTAGGAAAAATTTGACTTTTAAAATCGAAAATAGGATCTTTCAAGTTTCATTTTATATAAAAATCCTTTTCCAATTCCTAGAAATAAAGTCTGGACGATTTCTTAAAGTTGGTCTAATTTTTAAAAAAGTTTGGTTAAATACCTGTCAAAACTTTTACCAACTTTAAAAATTTTTTTAATTCTTTTGGTAGTATTTAGGAAAAATTTGACTTTTAAAATCGAAAATAGGATCTTTCAAGTTTCATTTTATGTAAAAATCTTTTTCCAATTCATAAAAATAAAGTCTGGACGATTTTTTAAAGTTGGTCTAATTTTTAAAAAAGTTTTGTTAAATACCTGTCAAAAACTTTTACCAACTTTAAAAATTTTTTTAATTCTTTTGGTAGTATTTAGGAAAAATTTGACTTTTAAAATCGAAAATAGAATCTTTCAAGTTTCATTTTATGTAAAAATCTTTTTCCAATTCCTAAAAATAAAGTCTGGACGATTTTTTAAAATTGGTCTAATTTTTAAAAAAGTTTGGTTAAATACCTGTAAAAAATTTTTACTAACTTTAAAAATTTTTTTAATTTTTTTGGTAGTATTTAGGAAAAATTTGACTTTTAAAATCGAAAATAGGATCTTTCAAGTTTCATTTTATATAAAAATCTTTTTCCAATTCCTAGAAATAAAGTCTGGACGATTTTTTAAAGTTGGTCTAATTTTTAAAAAAGTTTTGTTAAATACCTGTCAAAAACTTTTACCAACTTTAGAAATTTTTTTAATTCTTTTGGTAGTATTTAGGAAAAATTTGACTTTTAAAATCGAAAATAGGATCTTTCAAGTTTCATTTTATATAAAAATCTTTTTCCAATTCCTAAGAATAAAGTCTGGACGATTTTTTAAAGTTGGTCTAATTTTTAAAAAACTTTGGTTAAATACCTATCAAAAATGTTTACTAACTTTAAAATTTTTTTTAATTTTTTTGGTAGTATTTAGGAAAAATTTGACTTTTAAAATCGAAAATAGGATCTTTCAAGTTTCATTTTATATAAAAATCTTTTTCCAATTCCTAAAAATAAGTCTGGACGATTTTTTAAAGTTGGTCTAATTTTTAAAAAAGTTTGGTTAAATACCTGTCAAAAAATTTTACTAACTTTAAAAATTTTTTTAATTCTTTTGGTAGTATTTAGGAAAAATTTGACTTTTAAAATCGAAAATAGGATCTTTCAAGTTTCATTTTATATAAAAATCTTTTTCCAATTCCTAAAAATAAGTCTGGACGATTTTTTAAAGTTGGTCTAATTTTTAAAAAAGTTTGGTTAAATACCTGTCAAAAAATTTTACTAACTTTAAAAATTTTTTTAATTCTTTTGGTAGTATTTAGGAAAAATTTGACTTTTAAAATCGAAAATAGGATCTTTCAAGTTTCATTTTATATAAAAATCTTTTTCCAATTCCTAAAAATAAGTCTGGACGATTTTTTAAAGTTGGTCTAATTTTTAAAAAACTTTGGTTAAATACCTATCAAAAATGTTTACTAACTTTAAAATTTTTTTTAATTTTTTTGGTAGTATTTAGGAAAAATTTGACTTTTAAAATCGAAAATAGGATCTTTCAAGTTTCATTTTATATAAAAATCTTTTTCCAATTCCTAAAAATAAGTCTGGACGATTTTTTAAAGTTGGTCTAATTTTTAAAAAACTTTGGTTAAATACCTATCAAAAATGTTTACTAACTTTAAAATTTTTTTTAATTTTTTTGGTAGTATTTAGGAAAAATTTGACTTTTAAAATCGAAAATAGGATCTTTCAAGTTTCATTTTATATAAAAATCCTTTTCCAATTCCTAGAAATAAAGTCTGGACGATTTCTTAAAGTTGGTCTAATTTTTAAAAAAGTTTGGTTAAATACCTGTCAAAACTTTTACCAACTTTAAAAATTTTTTTAATTCTTTTGGTAGTATTTAGGAAAAATTTGACTTTTAAAATCGAAAATAGGATCTTTCAAGTTTCATTTTATGTAAAAATCTTTTTCCAATTCATAAAAATAAAGTCTGGACGATTTTTTAAAGTTGGTCTAATTTTTAAAAAAGTTTTGTTAAATACCTGTCAAAAACTTTTACCAACTTTAAAAATTTTTTTAATTCTTTTGGTAGTATTTAGGAAAAATTTGACTTTTAAAATCGAAAATAGAATCTTTCAAGTTTCATTTTATGTAAAAATCTTTTTCCAATTCCTAAAAATAAAGTCTGGACGATTTTTTAAAATTGGTCTAATTTTTAAAAAAGTTTGGTTAAATACCTGTAAAAAATTTTTACTAACTTTAAAAATTTTTTTAATTTTTTTGGTAGTATTTAGGAAAAATTTGACTTTTAAAATCGAAAATAGGATCTTTCAAGTTTCATTTTATATAAAAATCTTTTTCCAATTCCTAGAAATAAAGTCTGGACGATTTTTTAAAGTTGGTCTAATTTTTAAAAAAGTTTTGTTAAATACCTGTCAAAAACTTTTACCAACTTTAGAAATTTTTTTAATTCTTTTGGTAGTATTTAGGAAAAATTTGACTTTTAAAATCGAAAATAGGATCTTTCAAGTTTCATTTTATATAAAAATCTTTTTCCAATCCCTAAAAATAAAGTCTGGACGATTTTTTAAAGTTGGTCTAATTTTTAAAAAAATTTGGTTAAATACCCGTCAAAATTTTTTACTAACTTTAAAATTTTTTTTTATTCTTTTGGTAGTATTTAGGAAAAATTTGACTTTTAAAATCGAAAATAGGATCTTTCAAATTTCATTTTATATAAAAATCTTTTTCCAATTCCTAAAAATAAAGTCTGGACGATTTTTTAAAGTTGGTCCAATTTTTAAAAAAGTTTGGTTAAATACCTGTCAAAAATTTTTACTAACTTTAAAGTTTTTTTTTTTAATTTTTTGGGTAATAATTAGAACAAAATTGACTTTTTTATTACAAAATAGAATATTTTAGCTTTCAATTAAAACAAATTTCATTTCTTAATTTAAAAAAATAAAGTCTCCACGATTTTTTAAATTTGGTCAAAATTTTTAAGGTTAGGAAAAATTTTAGTCAATTTTATGAATTTTTTAAATTTTTTGAGAAATAATTAGAACAAAATTGACTTTTTTATTACAAAATACAATACTTTAGCTTTCAATTAATACAACTTTCATTTCTTAATTTAAAAATATAAAGTCTCCACGATTTTTTAAATTTGGTCAAAATTTTTAAGGTTAGGAAAAATTTTAGTCAACTTTATGATTTTTTTAAATTTTTTGGGTAATAATTAGAACAAAATTGCCTTTTTTATTACAAAATAGAATATTTTAGCTTTCAATTAAAACAAATTTCATTTCTTAATTTAAAAAAATAAAGTCTCCACGATTTTTTAAATTTGGTCAAAATTTTTAAGGTTAGGAAAAATTTTAGTCAATTTTATGAATTTCTTTAATTTTTTGGGTAATAATTAGAACAAAATTGACTTTTTTATTGCAAAATAGAATAGTTTAGCTTTCAATTAAAACAAATTTCATTTCTTAATTAAAAAAAATAAAGTCTTCACGATTTTTTATATTTGACAACTTAAAAAAATTACATTTCGAATAATTCCAAACATTGAAACTTTACCAATCGATAACTGACCTAGAATAACACCCGAAAGAAAGCTCATTTGTGTATCAGATTTTTCCTTTACGACTTCCAACATGAATAACTCATAAAATCAACTTGGAAAACTCACTCCAACCCGAAAACGTAAAACTTTTATTACCCTTACGTTTGTATTGTCATTCGATATTTTATACTCTCTTTTTTCCCATATAGAAGAAAAAAAATTAAATAATTTCGTTACCCCTTTGGAATAAATCGATTAAATAAACATTTTTGTTTACCAGAGCCAAAAAATTTCAAATATCCCCAACACCAACATTTTTTAAACACACACAAAGTTTCCTTTTTTATATACAGAGTGTTTTCCACCCTCGAGGACTAAACACACATTAAAATAACAACCCGACCTTTGTCGTTACGATACTTTACGACGGTATTCAGGTTGGGAACAATATCCAGGACGGCATTAGCGGGTTAATTCGAGAATTACGACCTCCGGACGGCGGAAAATGAACGAACCGTGTCGCGTCGCCGCGAAAATCGCCCGCGGCCGCGTTATTAAAGTTTTCCCGGACCCCCGTTAAGTGTTTTTCCGCCAAACGAAGAACGCGTAAAGCTGATTTACAGGTTCAACGTTCCGTTTCATCGCGTTCCAACCCCAGCGTGTATTTTATTTTAACACGCTATCGCAATTAACCCACTCGAATACACACACACAGACGTTAATTTAAACATCCAATATATCCGAACACGTTTTATTGTTATTTTATTTAATGGAAAATCTATGTGAATTTTTAAATTAAATTTTAATTTTTTTTTTTAATATTTGATGAATTATTTGAAATTGCCATAAAAGTTAGGTTAGTTATTTGTCAAGTAAATTATTATTGTTGACAGTTTAGATTTTAAAACGTCAAAAAGTCATATTTTGTGGTAAAAGTTAGGTTATTTATTTATCAAATAACTTGTCATTTTTGACAGTTTGGATTTTAAAACATCAAAAATTCCAATATTTGTTAAGATTGGCATAAAAATTAGGTTATTTATCTGTTAAGTAAATTGTCATTTTTGACAGTTCGGATTTCAAAACGTCAAAAATTCTAATTTTTAACAAATTTTATTAAGAATTTCGCTTAAAAAACGTTTAATAACTATTAATTATCAATAAAAATTATGAATTTTATACGAATTTAATATTATTTTAGTGACAGTATAGAAATATCGACTTGAATGGAAGTAAATAGAGGTTAAAATGACATGATGTCATTCAAACTTGAACTCATCTGGATCGATATGATCGTACTAATAGTACTAGTACCTAATGTAAATGGAGCTCGTTTGTATGGAAAATTAGGTCGCAGCCGTAATCGGTTATTTAAATATTTAAACGAGCTAGTTTCAGCGATTGCTAATACGAATACTTTAACTATATGAATACTTGTTGACAGAGCCGTTTTAAGACAAGCAAGCGCCCTAGGGCTAAAAATCTGAGGCGCCCTTTAGTTTTAAAATAGATAGAATTTTATTACAAAACTGTGCTTAACTAATTCTCAATAAGATTTTTCTTAATTTACTGATCGGCGCCCCATATAGAGCGGCGCCCTAGGGCTATAGCCCTATTAGCCCAATGGATAAGTAAGCCCTGCTTGTTGATACGTGGATTATACCGAACGATTAATTACAAAATAACCCATCGTGGTTTTATTTTTATACTTTATACCCTTTTCTTTAAGTTTTTTTTTTAAATTATCTTTTTAATCTAAAAAATCAAATGAATAGTTTTGTTCTAATATTACCATTAATGTAAAAGTAACACGATACGTACAATGTACGCGATAGACTAATAGTTATAGTCTAATTGGATATGATGCATACGAGCTATATATCCGGCGTAGTGATTAGTATAATTATTCAATGCCGGAAGATACGCCACAGTGTTCTGACGCTGTAGTCGTAATAAATCCGATATCGGCGGAAATCCCGCTCCTGAATTAAGTTTATCTACCGAAAGTGGGTCACGTGTGAGCTAGATAATGTTCCCGTTAGTTAAGTGCGATAATTGTCGGTACGTTACAGACGATCAATCTAAATTTACTTATCAAAAAGAAAAAAGAATAAATAAAATACTGTAATACCAACAAATAATCGCAGAAATTTGAAATGTAACGATACAAATATCTCAAGTGAGTTAGTAATTGGCAAAAATTTTGTCTTCATTCACAAACTTCATATGAAGCGTATAAATGCAAAAGCAGACATTCGATATTTTCTTCAAAAAGTAGTTAGACAGGGATCTGTATTGTAAATTTAGCAAGAAATCAATTTTTGTGGCCCCCAGGAGCATAACAATACATTTAAGCGAGTTATTGCAACAATAAATTCCGCTTTAAATGCAACAGCAGACATTTGCGCCAAGTAGTTAGGTGCAAAAGCAGACGTTTGTGTTTGAACCTATCCAGATCTCGCATTACCTCACGTGATAGCCGTGACATTGAAGTAGCTGTTAGTTTTGTTCGCTTCTGCATGATTAGTTTAAACGAGAGCGTGGTAACGAATGTATTACGGAGTTTTGATTACCTTCAACAACATTACCATTGAATCAAGTCATCGTGGCAAAGGGCGAAAGAGAATAGCAAATAAGCAAGAGTGCAAGCGTGAAAAAGCCAAGACAAAGAGGCAGAGGTTTAAGGCAGAAGACTTAAACCTGACAAGATAAAAAGCATTTCCTCTTTGTTAGCCAAACACCATGGTGCACAATGGGAAAACGATGAACGTTTAGAGTTCTTCAAAAACGCCTTTCAAGACAATCCAGCCAACACTTCGGAAACTCAGGCGGATGTGAATGACACACTAGTGTTTTCTGATAATGAATCTAATACTGACTTACGAATTTAAATTTGTATATAAGAAATTAATTTTGTACTTTTTTCAATAAAATCAGCTTCTTTAAAATCTCTTTTATCGCAATTCCAAATTTTGTTAGTGGCATATACTGGTAGTTTTTTAACAGAAACGCCAAATCCAGAACTTTGCAGTTCACGAAGCAGAGATTTCCAAGCCTTAGATGCAAAACAGGACATTCTCATTTTTTAAATCAAAATAACTTTTTTACTATAAGCCTGACTTGCGCTTTAAAGCACATAAAGAGACGTCAATGTATTATCTATTTTTGGTTAAAATATCAAGCCGATTGAGTGACTTAAACGACAATGAGAGGTTTTTCGCGCTTTACTCAAAACTATTTGAATGTCAAATGTCTGGTTTTGCATTTATACGCTTCATATCTGTGATAGTATAGGTTGAAATCACATCAAGTAACACAATTTCCTTAGTTTTTGTGTAGTCTAGAGTTAAGATGAATGTTAAAAACTATCGTTTAACAAACAGAACACAAAGATACTTGCCAAATTGGCCCAGAATATTCAATGGAAAATGCAGATTTGTTGATAGGATGGGTTAATCGACATCTGTGATGGTATAGGTTGGAACTATTTCAAATGACAAAATGTCCTTAGTTTTTGTGCAGTGTAAAGTTAAGATGAATGTTAAAAACTAAGTGTCTAAGGATATTCTGGAGAAGGAATTACTTCAATGGGTTGGATTGGATTAGACCCATTGCAATGGACCTAACAAGTGTTTCCAATCAAATTTAACGCTCGTTCACAAGAATGAGATTGTCTAAAAACCCAACCCATACTTTGAATTTCGTGACTCCCGGAAAATGGCCATCATATTCCCCAAACCGAAACTTTTTCGATTTGTTCGTATGAAAAGTTCTTGAAGTCATCTACAAGTACCTTACAAGTGTTTCCAACCAAATTTAATGCTCGCCCACAAGAAAGAGATTGTCTAAAAGCCCAACCCAACCCATACTTTGAATGTCGTGACTCCCGAAAAATGGCCACCATATTCTCCAGACCAAAACTTTTTCAATTTTTTCGTATGATCAGTTCTTGAGGTCAAGTCTTGCTTGGTTCCTCACAATAGTTTGAATTATATGAAACGTTTCCATCAAATGTCATGAAAAGAACTTGATAACAATTATACAGTATGCACCCATTCAACCTACGGATAGACGCATTAGCAACAGTTGGGCGATTGTAAGTGGGCGGAGCTTGCACTCTCTCAAGTAACACAACTAGAGCGGTGCGGTTGATTCCGTCTGTTTTCATCGCATTTCGAAGTTCGTGTGGTTACTGCGACCTGAGGATAGGGCTTTTCAATGTGTTAGACAAGGCATCAAATTGCATACGATTTTCATGAGTTAGATAAAGAGACACATATCAACTACAATCGGCCCAATAAGTAAACGTAGTATATCTATCCTGTGTTAACTAATGGAAGCCTTATTGTCGTCCTTTTTTATCTTACGTCAAACGTATCTGTAGCTCACCGGAGTGCACACGGTTTTTGTCTATTATGTAGTAAGTTGTTTGCCTTTCTCAAAAGCTTTTAACATTTTTGAACAAAATTGCAACATAACATCTAAAACGTTAAGAATACCAAATTGCAACCTTCTTCTACATCTTTTGAAATCTCTCCATTTAGAAAATCCTTTGTAAATATTGTACGCTTTCATTTTCCAATTTATTATCTACTTTACGTACATTTTCAGTCTTTTAAGAATAATTCCTTAGATGGAAACAAACTAATTAAATAATTCCCATTAAACAACTCGGTTTCCGTTTGTAACTGCTTTTCGGGAAAACCAAACAAACTCAATTTCCCGCAAGTTCGCGCTTGCAAACTTGGAAATTTTCTTACGAAACGAAGAGGGAGAATATTTCCTAAATATTCCCAACTTATTCTCACAAACAGTTTGGAAAATATCACGATTTAATTGACAAAATGGACAATTTTTCGTCTGATTTTTTGGTGTAGAGGTTCGGTAAAATTTTCGTCAGAAATTTTTCGGAATTGACACGATGATGTTTTCGTAGAATTTTATTTAGAATTAAACGGAGAATCGTTTAAAACAAACCGTATGAAAATAAGACGTACAACGACTAAGTTACACGAGCTCAAAGTAAAAATTTCTAAAATAGCCAAAAGTCTGAAAAAATCGAAATTTTTTTTCCAAAAATCAAAAATTTTCCAATATTGCTGAAAATCACCTTCTTTTATAATTCAACAATGAGGAAAATGATAAAATCTGTTTCTCCATATGTACTTCGATAAAAAGAAATCGGCTAAAAATGAATTTGCGATGAGCATTAATTTTACAGAAATTCGGAAAAAAGTTCGTTAGAAATTTTCCAAATCCTTCACGATAACACCCTTTTAGAATTTTATTCAAAATTGAATGGAGAATCATTAGAAACAAACCGTATTAAAATTATACTACAAACGGCTGAGATACGCGAGCTCAAAGTCAAATTTTATTAATCGATCGAAAATGGAAAAAATTGAAACCCAATTTTCCATAGATTTTTCGGCAAATTAATAATTTAGTACATAGATAAGTCCTTTCTAAACGATTATAAATATTCTAATAATCGAAATTTGTAATAAAATAAAAAAAAATTTTCAACATTTTTATCAAATTTTTTGATGCAGAGGTTCGGAAAAATATTCGTCAGAAATTTTCCGGGCATGGTAGGATACCGATTTTCTAGAGTCATACTCAAAATTAAGCGGAGAATCGTTGAAAATTAACCGCATGAAAATCGGACTATCAACGGCCAAGTTACACGAGCTCAAAGTCAAAATTTCTAAAATAGCCAAAAATCCGAAAAAATCGAAAGAGGGAGGTATGAAATTTTTTTTCAAGAATTTAAAATTTTAGATTTTGCTGAGAATTGCGTCCTTATATAATTTAAAAACGGGGAAAACGATAGTGAAATCCGTTTCTCCATAAGTCTTTTGGTTTTCTAGAAAATTCAGAAATGAATTTTCGATGCGAATTAATTTTTCAATGCAGAAGTTCGGAAAAATGTTCGTCAAAAATTTTCTAGGTCTTGTACGATGATACATTTCTAGAACCTTATTCAAAATTGAATGGGGAATTATTTAAAACAAACCTTATGAAAATCAGACGACTGATAGCCGAGCTATGGAAGCTCAAAGTCAAAATTTCTAAAGTGGTCGAAAATCGAAAAAATGAAAATGCGATTTTCTAGCGATTTCTTGGCGAAGGAATAATTTGATACATAGATAAGTACTTTTTAAAAGATTATAAACGTTATAATAATCGGAATTAACAATAAAATGAAAAAAAAAATTTTTTCAAAAATTTCATTTAATTTTTCTGTGCAGAGGTTCGGAAAAACGTTAGTGAGAATTTTTCCGGAAATGATACGATAACTCTATTCTAAAGTCATATTCAGAATTAAACGGAGAATCGTTGAAAACTAACCGAATAAAAATCGAACGATCGACAGCCAAGTTACGCGAGCTCAAAGTCAAAATTTCTGAAATGACTAAAATTCGAAAAAATCGAAAGGGAGAGATATGGAATTTTTATCAAAAATCGAAATGACTCGGATTTCACTCAAAGTCGGGTTTTTATATAATTCAACTGTGATGAAAACGACGCACAGTGGGACAAGAGAGCTTCAAAGTTGGCATTAAATCGAGCACTGTTCAAATGGATTTCTACATTGAATATTTTCTTTTTACAACCACCGGTAGCACTAAGGACCAGTACTACCAAGTCCCAGATAACTTATTTCTGGTATAATTACTGTGGTTACTGGCCAAGTAGCCAATAGGATGACTTGAAATAGAAGTAACCAGGGTAATTGTACCAGAGATAAGTTATCTAGGACTTAGGCCCGGTCTTATAAAAGGCAGAATAAGTTATTTTCGGAATAATTGCCAGAATAACTTCTATTTCAGCCACTCACATTACTTAAAAAAGGCGTAACTATAGCAATTATTCGAGGATTAATTTATTCTGTGTTTCGTAAGACCGGGCCTTAGTGGTAATGGCCCTAAATGAAACAAAAATGATTAATACCTGTAGTCTATTTAATAAATACGTGTCAACATGTTAGTAAACAAGAATATTCATGAATTACATAAAACATAAAAGAATGAAAAGTGTCCTTGAGTAGCATGTTAAAAATGCTTTCACTGTTAAAGTGCAAAAAAGTAGCAAAAAATTTCAGTTAATTTTGAAATAGTATATTCTGTCAAATTGATAAAAGCAAGAATTGAAGTTTGATCGTGCTTGGAACGTAACTATTAACCCCATTGTTTATGTAACCGTTTGCTTGAAAGAAATATCGATCTAAACTTCATGCTAATTACTAAACTATTACTAGACAAGTTACGTATAACCTAATTTTCTTAAAAAATCACCCAGACTTTATTTATTGGAATTAAAGAATAATTGTTGGTTTAAATGAAAGATAAAAGATTCTGTTTTGAATTAAAAAGGACAGATCTTTCCTAATCCTTACCAAAAAAATTAAAACAAATTTTAAAGTTGGTAAAAATTTTTGACAGTTCTAACCAAACTTTTTTAAAAAATCACCCAATTTTGAAAAAAATACCCAGACTTTATTTATGAAGATTAAGGAAAGATTTTTGGTTTAAATGAAACTTCAAAAATTCTGTTTTGAATTAAAAAAGACAGGTTAGTTCTAATTATTATCAAAAAAATTAAAAAAATTCTTAAAGTTGGAAAATTTTTTTGACAGGTGACTAACCTAACTTAAAAAAAAATCGACCAACTTTAAAAAATCGTCCAGACTTTATTTTTGAAAATTAAGGAATGATTTTTGGCTTAAATGAAAAATAAAAGATTCTGTTTTGATTTAAAAAAGGTAGATTTTTTATAATTATTACCAAAAAAATTAAAAAAATTCCCAAAGTTGGTAAAAATTTTTAACGGTTTCAACCCAACTTTTTTTAAAAAAATCCACCAACTTTAAAAAATCACTGAGACTTTATTTTTTGGAATTAGATATTGATTTTTGGTTTAAATTAAAGCTAAAAGATTCTATTTTCAATTAAAAGAGATGTTTTTTTCCTATTGTTACCAAAAAAGTTTTCAAAGTTTCTTCTGAAATCAACGAATTTTAATAAAATTTTTGTCAGATTTTGTAGAAAACTACCTAAATTGATTTAATTGAAGGATGGAGTGCAAGAAGTACCTAAGTCGCATTTTTATAAAATCTGCCTAGGTTTAAAATCTAGGTTTATCATGTTTGATAAACCTAGATGTCGCGATTCTAATGTCCCGAAATCTGACCCAGAAAAGGACGTTCGAAAAGGCGCTATTTAACCAATTTGGGCCTAGAAATGGCATCAAACTTGTAAATCAAGTTGTATTTTAACGTTTTATTTGTCAACATGAACGACACCTAAGGCGTCGAGGTCTTAAAGAGCGGTTAGTTTGACGTTTAGAAACGTCAAAAATTCGCTTGTCAGCAATTCTGCGCCGAAATTGGTCGATTTTCGTTAGTTCGGTGCAAACTGAGGGCAAAAAAAGACAGCGCTGCTCGTTTACTACTTTATTATATGTGCCGCATATCCCAACATAATGGTTCTACACTAAAATATATACCCTGTATTAACCCAACGATCAACTGTTTTACAAAAGTACGACTTGTATACAAAGTATAATTAATCCAAATTAAATTTAATGGATATGCTCGAAATATGTACTTCAAAAAGTTGCAACAATTAAATAATTTTTATAAGAAAACATTTATATCAAAGACGAAAGGTTATTGTCATAAAGGGTGTAATGGATAGTGGTTAGCCTAAGTCAGATAAAAAAAAACTTTATATTCTACATTTAATTTTTTGATTTTTTGCCACGTTTAAGCCGGTTTTGCCCCGCTGTGCGACGGTGAAATCCGTTTCACTGTAAGTTATTTAGCTTTTTCAGAAAATCGGTTTGAAGCAACCAATATTCGCTGCAGAGATTTCGTAAAAAATTTTATAAAAATTTTTCAGGCCCCACGCAACGACGTCTTTTTAGGATCTTACTCACAATCAGAATTGAATGGAGAATCGTTTAAAACAAATCATACAAGAATTAAATAACTAATGCTGGAGTAACACAAGATGAAAGTTAAAATTTCAAAATTTTCGTTTGATTTTTCGGTGTAGAAGTTCAGAAGAATTTTCTACAAGAATTTTTCCGAAAATTTGATGCCCTTTTAATCATAATTATAGAAGGTTGCAATATTCAAAACGTCAAATGCCTTAATAAAAGATTAAATCCCAAAGTCTCTAGCTTTAGGTTTAATGTTAGAACTAGTAACTTTTAGTTTTTACCTCACAAATCATAATTAGTTTTTGCAAAGTAAATAAGAAAAGGCAAAGCGATAAAATCGAGTGGGAACATTGAATTATTTACGGTCGAGTCTTGCGGTTAGACTATTGATCAGTGGAAATCTCGCGGCGGACACCTCTTCGGGTCCGTTTATTATCGCCGAGCCGATAAATTTGCCATAGTATGGTTGGAAGGGCGTGTTCCGCATTTCTGAAAGCCAAACTCTCCCAAACCACGCCTCATAGAATATTCTGGACCTATCCTTCTGCCGGAGGCTCTAATTTCACGCAAGTTTTCCTATAAAACCAACTTCAATTTTACGACTTTAACAAAGATTTTTATTTATCTTATTTTATTAAGAATACTATTATTAAAAAAACTTAGTTTTTATGCTTTAATTACCAAATTAAAGTCATATTTAATAATTACATACTTATAGGTAGTTTAATATACCGGCCCCTCCACCATTTTTCCCACATATTTTTTATTAAATTTAAAACGAATTTTTAAGACGAAATATTTAATAACAGTAAATAAATGTAAATAAATGAATAAATAAATCAAAATAAATCCAAATAAATGAAAAACCGTATTCTTGAATTTATTAATGCTCTAGTTTCTACGTTCGAGGAAGTCAGAAATCATCTCCTTCTAAAGAAAAAGATGTTTTTCTAAAAAAAAAGAGACGTTTATTTAAAGAGAAAGAGAGAGAGAAGTTTCCCGATTTTGCCAAAGAACTTGTTAGTCCTTTTGGAACCTTGCATGCTTCGACAAATTTTATTTTCCCGCACGAACGAACGCGTGAAATTCGCAAACTCTCTAAGAAAGAAAAAAAGAACCTGATAAAAACGATAAACAGAAGGTAGACTTGGAAATTGACTTTCTCGTCCTTCAAAAAAATTTTAACCAAAAAATACTACTAAAAATGTCATAATTAAAAATTTTTCTTTACCTTAAGTTGACTACATTTCAAAAATTAAGGCCGGAGACACACACAACGGTTTTTCGCCGTACGGCAAAATGCTGTCCGATATTTTGCCGGATGGCGAAAAACGAGATTGCTTTCACACACAACGTTTTATTGCCGTTGGTTGAGTTCAGTACAACATTTAACCTTACTTACCTACGTCTTACTAGACAGTATATTCGAATGACAAGCCAATTTCTAGACAATTCCAAACGGCAAAAATCCGTTGCGTGTGAAAGCTTGTATTTAAAGACGTAGGCCACTATCTACTATCTACGGCACGGCTGCCGTCCCTTGCAGTGACAATGGACGGCTGCTAAACGGCACGATTTTTTGCCGTGACGTTTTTTTGCCGGTGCCGTCTAGTGTGAAAGGTCTCAATTATTTATTCGCTCCACTGTCGGAACGTACGGCACGGCATTTTGCCGTACGGTGAAAAACCGTTGTGTGTGTCCCCGGCCTAAAACGTTAAACGTCAAATAAAACATCAAAAATAACGTTTTAAACTCTAATTTCCAAAAACTTTAATGTTAACCTTAAAATAGTTAATTGTCAAGTTTTCAAGATGCCAACAAACAAAATTTTTCATTACCTTAATTTTCCTACTTGTAAAATCTTTATAGAATTCTCGAAAATGTACATTTTACGTCTCACTAAACCAAAGTTAATGTCTCAAAGTCAATTTCTCGAAGACAAGCGTCCATCGACATCCAATCTGTGCAATTTACGACTTACTTAAAAATTAACAACCCGGAAAAAGCCGTTAATCGCATCGATCGTCACTAAAATCTCACCCTTCCATACCTTAGTCATTGAGTTTCGAATTGGCTCCGTTCCGTTTTGCATAGTTATCATTTACGAGGACGTAAAAGCGATTATCGCGGTTATTTGGCACGATTGTCATGCGCAAACAACCTTACTCCACTCAAACGTGTCGATAATGCGCTTCAGAATGTTCTCAATACGATCAAGTTAAATGTTATAAGAAGAAATAAGGAGTTGTTTAGATATTTCTAATAAAACTGAAATAAGTTAACTACAAATTAGTACAAACCTAAAAATAAGTTACTTTTTTATGTATTAGTAAAGTAACATTTTATTTAATGCCATTTAAACAAAAAGCTTTCAAGACGTTAGATTTTGTGACTCGAATCCAACGACAAAACATCTTCTAAAAGCTTCTCTCCACTTCGATAGCAATAACAGTTAGGTTTGTTAGCGGCGTGTGAGCGCAGTGCATTATAGGGAATTTTTCGGACAAAACTTTCGGGACAACTTTCGGGATTGTTGAGGACAAAGTTTAGGACGTAATTTCGTTTCGCCCTCGCCCCTTAAGACAGATTAAAAGTTTGTCGTGTTTGCACCAACTTCGATTTCTCAACTATTTAACTTCTTACTACTATAAGCTTTTTATTAGAAACTTTCCATCAATTCAATTTACTAATTATTAATAGAATACAATCTATTTATTAATTATTAATAAAATACATTTAATTTACTAATTACTAACAAAATAAATTCTTCAGAATGAAAATAGAAATCGATTCTTGATTAACCAACGCTAAAAAAACCTTACTTAGGCGAGAATTTATCATCTTGAATGTTATTTATGGTAAAACGAGGTCTCAAATAGGTAACTTGTCCGTTTGTTTGTTTCCAAACGAGTCGTTTCTGGGTGAAAGACGCGGTCGACAAGTTAAAACTGTTTCAAGATCAATGCTTCAACGTTTACATCGCATCGTTACAATGGTTTCAAGGTGAATTACGAAATTAGAGACTGTAACTGGATTAATTTAATAAATTTCCATTCTAATAAGAATATAACCGAGAAATTTCGATATACTTTAGATTTAATTTAGATTTGTTATAATCAAACTCATTTCATTTAAATCACCCATAAAATAAACGATTGGAAATTTATGTATATTAATTAAGGTATAATTCATTTCCCAATTAATCTTATTCAAACATTTACATTTACATTTACGATCGACTAAACTTACCAAATTAATTAATTTTAATCCTCTAAATTAAATGAATATTAGATCTTTTGAATTCCTTTTTTAATTTTAGCATCGAACGAAACTCAAAAACACCAAACCACAACTAACACGTTTGCTATTACGAGTTTAAAATGAACATGTTTAGAAATATTTTACATAGATTTACATTTAAACGCATTAGAGACGAGCGAAAAGAAAAGAAAACCGAACGAAATAGAAAACGTTTCTAAGCGAGTTTTCTAAGTAAACTGAAGTCGATGGAAAAGTTTCTGTCGCGAAATCAAATCTATTTTAGCCAATAGAATGAATAAAGTGAAACTTACTTAAGTAACAAATAGAAAATTTAAATTTTAAAAACGTATAATTTAAAAAACTTTTAGAAATCGGATTATTTGGAATAAATCCAATAAATGTATTTTCTTATTACTTGTAAGTTTTAATTGCAAAAATTTTTTAAAAAATTGTGTAAATAACACCATCTATCAATGAATACGTTAAATTTTAAAAAATAATTTTAACGTTACCTTTAAAAAAATGTTCTTTAGTGCCATCGATTGGAAAATATATGAAACATTAACTTTCTTTTACAGAAAACTGTAATGTTACTATTAAATAAAGTTGGTTGCAAAAAACATATAAAAAAATATTTTATGAATAATAATTATACAGGGTTAGTATAAAGTAACAACAAAGTTATTCGACCGTTCCGGGACTTTATACTAATCCTGTATTATAAACAAAAATAAATATAAAAAATTAAAAATTATCTTTAAAAAATGTGTTATTATCGCTATCGATCGGAAAATATATGAAACATTAATTTTCTTTTACAGAAAACTGTAATGTTACTACTAAAAAAAGTTGGTTGCAAAAAATAATTATAAAGAAATATTTTATGAAAAAATTTTATATTATAAACAAAAATAAATATTAAAAATTTAAAAAATGTTTTAAAATTGAAAAATTATTATAACTTAAAAGTGAATTTTAAATCCTAATTAAAAGTTTTTTAGAATTATTTTTCCTAACAAACATAAACATCAATTAAAATACATAAAAATTGCTTAATTAAAAAATCCCCATTTGAAAATAATAAACTCCTTCAATACTCTATGTATTTTAATTCAAACACGAATACACACAAATACCAACAATATTGATTTTCAGCTGAAATCTGTTTAGTCTGAAACGGTCCAGGTTCCAGCTTCCAGCTTTCATCTTCCTCAATTTCAGAATGATTTTCACAGAAAATAACCAAAAATTCGTCAAATATACAAAAATATCTTTGTGATTAGTAAGTTTTTTGTCCATTTGTAACACTTTTAACGTTGGAAATAGTATGTAACGCTTTTTAGATGATCCCTTCTTAAAATTTTCCACCCTAAAAAAATGTTGGGAAGGAAGCAAAGTTTAAAAGGTGAACCGGTTTTAGCCGATTACGGTCCTGATGAGGCTTTTAATGAAAGCGCGGATATAGAATGGGTTAATAAGGTAAATAATTTATTTAATTCCTATAAATAAAGTTGATATTAATTTCTATAAATAAAATCTGAACGAGTTTTTCAACTTTGGAAATTTTTTCGAGAAATATATTTTTTAGAGGTTGATAAAAAAATTTTCTAAGTTAAAATTCTTATTATCTAATAAAGATTTTTATACGTTATTTTAAAATAGACATTTTAATTTATCTTTACTTTAAAAATATTTTATTAATTTCTATAAATAAAGTCAGAATGAATTTTTTAAATTAGTCATTTTTTCAGGTTAGAAAATTCAAATTTTTTAGAGGTTAATAAAAAGATTTCTAAGTTCAAATTTTTATAGTTTAACAAAGATTTTTATATGTAATTTTAAAAACGACATTTCAATTTATCTTTACTTTAAAAATCTTTTATTAATTTTTATAAATAAAGTCAGAATGAATTTTTTAAATTAATTATTTTTATAAGTATATATTTTTTCGATTGATTAAATTAATTGATATATTTTGTTGAATAGAGATGGGTAAGAAGAATGATGAGAATGTGCGCTTTAATTAGTTTAGCTTCTGTGAGTTGTAACACTCCGAAAACTTTCGAAAAAATCCCCGAATTAAAATACATAACTTTCTGTTGCGACGTTTTCGTTACTTTTTTATTTACCGCTGAAATGATCGCCAAAATGCATATAAGAGGGATATTAAAGGTAAACTAATAAAATAAGCTTTAATTTAATTTTTTTCTAATTTCTAGAGATCTTAAAAATCCTTTTTATATTTATTTTCAGGGTGAAAAACCTTATTTAAAAGATCATTGGTGTCAATTCGACTGCACGATGGTATTTTTCCTTTGGATCTCGGTTATTTTGCAAGTGTTTGAAATGTTGGAAATCGTACACAGTTTCAGTTACTTATCGATATTAAGGGCTCCGAGACCGTTGATTATGATACGATTTTTAAGGGTGTTTTTAAAATTTTCAATGCCTAAATCAAGAATAAATCAAATTTTTAAGTAATTGTATTCATTACATTTTCAATTTTTTAAAATTATAGTAAATAAAATGATAATTTTAGACGTTCGAGTCAACAAATCTACAACGTTACTTTATTCTTTTTGTTCTTCATGTCTTTATACGGTTTATTGGGAGTTCAATTCTTCGGAGAATTAAAAAATCATTGTGTGTTAAACACTACAGATCCTACAAAGTAATTTTAAATTTATTTATTATTATACTATCAAGTGATTAATTAAATTTGTCATCAAACAATTAAATTAAATTAAATTACCCGAAGTCCAGGAATTAATACTAGAATTAGAATTAAGATTAATACTATCTCCAATACTAGATTTAGAACTTAAAACACTAAAACCAACTTTTAGGTTTAATCGTGAATTTATTGAAAAGGCTATTGACGTTTCGGATGCCGTGTTACCTTTTTTAGAAACTCACCTCGAACTTGTTACTGAAGAAGGTTGCAACATGGCATCTAAAACGTCAAACGCTTTTTCAAAAAACGCACGGTTAAACCCAAAAGTTGCTTTAATGTTTTAAGTTCTTGGTTTTTGTATTGTTCGTTGTTTAGCAGCAGATCGCACTGGTGTTCATTTTGAAACTGCTAAAGGAGAACGTCTGCTGCTTTACTTTAATGGATGTTGGCTTTCATTATCTTGAAAGCGTCTTCAACGCTTTCTTTGCCTTGTCAAGGGCTTTTCTAAACGTTCCGCAATGCCCTGAGCTAGGTGGATGATACTTCTGTTCTTCGTTGCCTTTGCATAAGAAGCATTTTGGCAAGTTCTTGCATTCGGTACGAAGATGGCCGGTTTCTCCACAATTAAGGCACATTTTCAGATTTTTCCTATCTGGCCCTTTTCATTCACCCCGTTCAAAGCCGTATTCAAAGCACTTGAAGCAGCGTTTTACTTCCATCCTCTCCTTTATTCTACTCGAGACATAGCCGATCTTAATGCGGGACAAGTTTATTTTTGCGGACTCAGAAATCGACGACGCCGAACATACATTTTTTCATTGCATACACTTGAGACTAGAAAGAGCACAATTGACTACCAAGGTGGGGGCTTTGACTCCAGACAATGTCGTGGCCAAGATGCTGAATGACCAAGAGACGTGGAACACGATAGTTAGCTTTGTCACTGGAATACTCAAGGCGAAGAAACGGGCTATGGATACACTGTTACCATGAACCTCCATAAGTCTGACAGACGCATATAAGCCGTGAAACATTGGAGAGAGATGATGAGAGACATGATGACCCCGACTTTGATTCCTTGAAGTTATACCTTCTTGGTGGTTCCAAGGGAAGAAGACGGGGGAACTTATCATGTATTTTTTTTGTGTATTTAAACACGACGGTTCATACTTTTAAAATAATAATAATAATGCGGGACAAGTTCAGAAGAGTATCAGCGTTGCGTGCATTCATCTGGACAATAGGTTTCCTCAACTGTTGTTTGTTAGCTTCAGTGAGTTTAATCATCGTGTCGTCGGACAACTCCGGAAATCTCGCCCGGATAGCCGTTTTCACCTCTTTCTCCGTAGTAATACAGTCAAGGTCCAACAGTTCTAAGGTAGTCTTCGATTCTAAGTTAATGACTTGGGCCTCGCCTCCGAGTACATCACGTATCTTCTTCCCTAAATCTTCCTTGTTTTTGGGGTTCTTCCCAAGTTCGAACAGGATATCACCATTCCAAGTCTGTTGGATAAACTGCTATTTACGTTTCTTCTGATTTTGCTTCGCAACAAATCTTGCGGAGACTGTCGGCGTAGCTTTTGCCTTCTGCTGGTTTTATCAGTAGCGCTGAGAAGATTTTTTCTTCTTCTTAGTTTTAAGCTCCTAATTCAAAGTTCTAGGCTTACAATTAGTATTGGAGATAGTATCAATGTTAGTTCTAATTTTAGTTTAATTAACAGCAACCATGACAGCTTTCGTATTTATAGTCCAAGAATTCTCCTCAACTATTTTAATAAACGGTTCATCTCAACTCCTACTACATTCAGATTTTCTGTTACTTTTAGATTATGTATCAATCCGCGAAAAATACTAACACTAACAATAAGTTGATAAATCAAATAATTTAAATTAATGCTAAAACTTTTAAATAGTACCAATCGTAGAAAAGAAAATCAAAGCCAAAATGACAAATTTAATTAACTTCATGATGATAATTAGACTAAGCATAGATGAGGCATTTGCAAGCGCACGATTAATCGCATATTTGCTAATGTGCGTTTTGGTTTATACGTACTTAAAAAAAAAGTTTGCACAGTCAAGTGTTAAACGTCCGATTTTATGGCAACTAACACTCATTTGTATACTTTCTAATAAGAAGTGATCGATTAAACGTGCGTTCAAAAGTTCCTCGTATATAGTAGAATGTATTATTATAATTAATTTTTTTTAGAGATATTACATTAAATAATTTAGCAATTCCGGACACTTTTTGTTCAATAGAACCTAATTCCGGTTATCAATGTCCACCAGGAATGAAATGCATGAAACTAGAATTATCAAGATATAAAAGAGGGTTTAACGGATTTGACGAATTTGGTAAAAAATCAACATTTAAACCAATCTGTTAATTATTATTGTTATTATTTTTAGTCACAAGTTTCTTCACGGTTTATCAAGCGGCATCTCAAGAAGGATGGGTTTTTATCATGTACCGAGCGATAGACTCCCTTCCCGGTTGGAGAGCCGTACTTTATTTCAGCACAATGATCTTTTTCTTAGCTTGGTTGGTAAAAAACGTTTTTATAGCGGTCATAACGGAAACTTTCAACGAGATTAGAGTTCAATTTCAACAAATGTGGGGAGTTAGAGGGCATATTCAAAGCAGTGCAGCTTCTCAAGTAATTATTTTTTAATCAAATCACTATTTCTATTCTATACAGTGAAATCTCCCTTGTGCGGGAAATTAACACCAACAGGACTTATCAAAAGTGTCCGTTCAAGAGGGGTGTCCGCTTAAGAGAAATACGAAGTGATATGAGAGTCAGATTCCATGAGAAACTGTCCATCCAAGGGAAGTGTCAATTCAAGAGGGGTGTCCGCGAAGGGGAATTTCACTGTATCTATATTTTCTTACTAAATTATATTATTACAAAGTAAACAAATTGTTTTATTTTAGCAAATTTTATCCGGAGATGATAGAAAATGGAAACTAGTAACTCTAGACGAGAACAAACACGGAGGATTAGCACCGGAAATTTGCCACACGATCTTAAGATCACCGCATTTTAGATTAATCGTAATGGGAATTATTTTAGCAAACGGCATTGTAACGGCTACGATGAGATTTGAACATAACGAACAACCCAGAGAGACTTTTTATGAAAAATACTATTATATCGAATTGGGATTTACCTTTTTATTAGATTGCGAGACCATTTTTAAAATTTGGTGTTTAGGTTTTCGAGGATATTGGAAACATTCGATACACAAATTTGAGTTATTATTAGCAGTTGGAACTTCATTACACGTTATACGACATTTTTACATGACGGGATTTACTTATTTTCAAGTAATTTTCTTCAAAAATTTTTAAATTTTTATAAATTAATTTTTAAATTTTTATAAATTATTTTTTAAATTTTTCTAAATTAATTTTTAAATTTTTCTAAATTAATTTTAATTTTTCTAAATTAATTTTTTCTTTAAGGTACTCCGAGTAGTACGATTAATCAAAGCTTCCCCACTTTTAGAAGACTTTGTGTATAAAATTTTCGGCCCCGGGAAAAAACTAGGAAGCTTAATAATCTTCACAATGTGTTTATTAATAATTTCATCGAGTATTTCGATGCAACTATTTTGTTTCCTTTGCGAATTTACAAAATTCGAAAGTTTTACCGAAGCGTTCATGTCCATGTTTCAAATCTTAACTCAAGAAGCATGGGTTGAAGTTATGGACGAAACCATGGTTCGAACAAATACCGCTTTAGCTCCATTAGTCGCCATGTATTTTATTTTATATCATCTTTTCGTTACTTTGGTAAGAAAAAATTTTCTTTTAAATTAAATTATTATAATTTTTTAAAAATTAATTTTTAGATTGTGTTAAGCTTATTCGTAGCTGTTATTTTAGACAATTTAGAATTAGACGAAGATATAAAAAAATTAAAACAGTTAAAATATCGCGAACAAAGTGCTGAAATTAAAGAAACTTTACCGTTTCGTTTGAGGATTTTTGAAAAGTTTCCTGATAGTCCTTTAATGGTTACTTTACATAAAGTTCCTTCGGATTTTAATTTACCAAAGGTATAATTAATTCTTCTTTCTGTTTTTAATTAATTTTAATTCTATTTTTTTAAAAATTGTTATTTTTCTAACCTAAAAAATTTTTTACCAACTTTGAAAATTTTTTAAAGTTTTTTGACAACACTTGGAATAAAACGATCTTTTTTAATTAAAATTAGAATGTTTTAAGTTTCATTTAGAAAAAGAATCAAATCAATATGGTTAAAAATGAATTTTTGATGAATTTTTTAAAAAATGATTAATTTTCTAACCTAAAAAAATTTTTACCAAGTTTGAAAATTTTTTAAATTTTTTTGACAACACTTGGAATAAAACGATCTTTTTTAATTAAAATTAAAATATTTTAAGTTTCATTTAGAAAAAAAAATCAAATCAAAATGGTTAAAAATGAATTTTTTATGAATTTTTTAAAAAATGGCTAATTTTCTAACCTAAAAAAATTTTTACCAACTTTGTAAATTTTTTAAATTTTTTTGACAACACTTGGAATAAAACGGTCTCTTTTAATTAAAATTAGAATGTTTTAAGTTTCATTTAGAAAAAAATCAAATCAAAATGGTTAAAAATGAATTTTTTTTAGAATTTTTTAAAAAATAGTTAATTTTCTAACCTAAAAAATGTTTACCAACTTTGAAACTTTTTTTGATTTTTTTGACAACACTTGGAATAAAACGATCTGTTTTAATTAAAATTAGAATGTTTTAAGTTTCATTTAGAAAAAGAATCAAATCAAAATCTTTAATAATGAATTTTTGATGAATTTTTTAAAAAATGATTAATTTTCTAACCTATAAAAAATTTTGACCAACTTTGAAAATTTTTTTAATTTTTTTGACAACACTTGGAATAAAGCAATCTTTTTTAATTAAAATTAGAATGTTTTAAGTTTCATTTAGAAAAAGAATCAAATCAAAATGGTTAAAAATGAATTTTTTATGAATTTTTTAAAAAATGGTTAATTTTCTAACCTAAAAAAATTTTTACCGACTTTGAAACTTTTTTTGATTTTTTTGACAATATTTGGAATAAAACGGTATTTTTTATATAAAACTAGAATGTTTTAAGTTTCATTTAGAAAAAAAATCAACTTAAAATATTTAGAATTCATTTTTTTATGAATTTTTAAAAGAATGGTTAATTTTCTAACCTAAAAAAATTTTTACCAACTTTGAAAATTTTTTTAATTTTTTTTGACAACACTTAGAATAAAACGGTCTTTTTTAATTAAAATTAGAATATTTTAAGTTTCATTTAGAAAAAAAATCAAATCAAAATGGTTAAAAATGAATTTTTTATGAATTTTATAAAAAATGGTTAATTTTCTAACCTAAAAAAAATTTTTACCAACTTTGAAATTTTTTTTAATTTTTTTGACAACACTTGGAATAAAACGATCTTTTTTAGTTAAAATTAGAATGTTTTAAGTTTCATTTAGAAAAAAAATCAAATCAAAATGGTTAAAAATGAATTTTTTATGAATTTTTTAAAAAATGGTTAACTTTCTAACCTAAAAAAATTTTTATCAACTTTGAAAATGTTTTTAATTTTTCTGACAGCACTTGGATTAAAACGATCTTTTTTAATTAAAATTAGAATGTTTTAAGTTTCATTTAGAAAAAAAATCTCATTAAAATATTAAAAATTCGAATTCTTACAAATTTTTTAAAAATGAATTTTTTTAACGATCCAAAATTTTTAACCTAAAAAATTTTTTTACCAACTTTGAAAATTTTTTTAATTTTTTTAAAAACACTTGGAATAAAACGGTCTCTTTTAATTAATTTTAATTCCCTTTTTGAATTAATTTTAATTCCATTTTTAATTTTCTCTTTAATTATATAAACTAGGTTCGAGAAAGTTTTATGAGACAATTCGTTTGTGAAACGGAAGACGATGAAAATTCAGAAAGCGGAGTAAAAAAAATTTCCGAGGAGATTTTCGACGCAAAAATAATGTACAGAAAACAAAAACCGTTAAAAACTTTAAATAACCTACCAAAAGTACGAGTTGGAAATCCTAAATTAAAGAAAACCTCGATTGCTCACATTATAAAGTATTATCTTTCCATTAATTTTATTAATTATCTTCTTTTACTTTACTAAAATTTTTAGTGACTCAAATAATCAACGTTTAATGCTCGGTGATTCTTCGATAATTCCGGTTCCCGGAAGTAAAGCACCTTTAAAACCCCAAGGAACCATAAACAGCATGAAACAGTTACGTATTAACAACAAGAAGTGAGTTTTTTCAACACAAAATCAATTGGCTACAAACAACAATCCACTCAATAGATTTTAGAATCCTAATCTAATTAACTCTTAAATTTTTATATGTTATTCAACTTCCATTTAAACTATCCACACAATCACAAAATTCCAAACACACCTTTATTTAGTTAATTTATTTAATTTCAAATCCTTATTTCATTTTATAGCTCAAAACTTTTTTATGAAAAATCTTAAAAAACTTTTAAGATTTAAGACTATTTAAGAATTTTTTAAGACTTTTAAGAAAATATGTTAAAAGTAATTTGAGCTATAAATTAATTAATTAGTTTAAATAGCTTTAATTTAGATGAATCCATTTTTCAATTAATATTAATTAGGTTCGGTTCAAGATCGATAAGAAGAAGCGTTCGAAGCGGATCGATTAAATTAAAACAAACTTACGAACATTTAATGGAAAACGGTGATATCGGAGTAAATAGAGTGACTTCAGCTCGAGCTAGACCTCACGATTTAGATATAAAGTTGCTTCAAGCCAAACGACAACAAGCTGAAATGAGACGGTGAGAGAAAAAAACCAAAAAAATAAAATATTTAGTTTAAATTTAAAATTTGATTTTGTACAGAAACCAACGTGAAGAAGATTTAAGAGAAAACCATCCGTTTTTCGATACACCGTTATTTGCAGTTCCGAGAGAAAGTAAATTTAGAAAAATTTGTCAATTAATCGTTTATGCGAGATACGACGCTCGATTGAAAGATCCTTTAACTGGGAAGGAACGAAAAGTACAATATAAAAGTCTTCAGTAAGTAATACAAATACTAATGTAAAAAAAGTAGTTCAAAATAACCTTAATTTTTAACCAAGATTAAGTTATAAAGAGCAACAATTTTTTTACCAACTTTATCAAAAATAAAGATTAAGTTTTAATCTAAATTCCCACAAAAATTCAAATCTCAAGAGCAATTAGCTTTTGAGATATGAATTTTTAAAAATTAACAAATTTTAATGTTTAAAAATGTCAATTAAAGACGTTAAGTTAATTTTTTTCTTTTGAGGAAAAAACTAAAAGCCGTACAAAATTTATCTTTGGCAAAAATAAAGATTAAGTTTTAATCTAAATTCCCACAAAAATTCAAATCTCAAGAACAATTAGTTTTTGAGATATGAATTTTTAAAAATTAACAAATTTTAATGTTTAAAAATGTCAATTAAAGACGTTAAGTTAATTTTTTTTCTTTTGAGGAAAAAACTAAAACTTATAAAAAATTCATCTTCGGCAAAAATAAAGATTAAGTTTTAATCTAAATCTCCACAAAAATTCAAATCTCAAGAACAATTAGTTTTTAAAATATGAATTTTTAAAAATTAGCAAGTTTCAATCGACTTGTTAATTAAGTTAGGTTAGAATTTCGCTTCTGTAGAAAAAAAACTAAAAATTGTAGAAAGTTCATATTTGATAAAAATAAAGATTAAATGTCAATCTAAATCGTCATGAAATTTTAAATCTCAATGATGATTAGTTTTTGAGATATGAATTTTTCAAAATTGACTGGAAATTTTGCTTCTGTATAAAAAACTAAATGTTGTAGAAAATTCATTTTTGGTAAGAATAAAGATTAAGATTGAATCTAAATCTCCACAAAATTTCAAGTCTTAACAACAATTAGTTTTTGAGATATGAATTTCCAAAAATTAACAAATTTTACTTAACATTTTAATTAAGTTAGGTTAGATTTTTCCATTTGGGGGGAAAAACTAAAAACCCTAGAAAATTCTTGTGTGGTACAAATGAGGACTAAGTTTCAGTCTAAATCCTAATAAAATTTCAAGTCTCAAAAACAATTACTTTTTGAGATATGAATTTCTAAAAATTGACAAAATTTAATCGACATGTCAATTAAGTTAGGTTAGATTTTTTTATCTGGGGGAAAAACTAAGAATCCTAGAAAATTCTTGTTTGGTACAAATGAAAACTAATGGCGAATTCGATTGGCAAAACTAGTGTGCACTGGTGCGCACTCGTTGAGTGCAAAATGTGACATATGTCACACTAGCTTAGTGCAAAAAAGGGCAAATTCAACAGAACGCGATGAAATCAAACATAATCATAACATCACTTGTAAGTGTGTTCAAGTCTTGATGATGTTTAAAATGTTTTATAAACTACAATAATAAAATGTAACAGAATACAACGAAACAACCAATAGAACACGCTGTTATGCACTGGTGCGCACCAGTGCACCCAATCGAATTCGCCATAAGTTTTAGTCTAAATCCTGATAAAATTTCAAGTCTCAAAAATAATTAGTTTTTGAGATGTGAATTCTAAAAAAGGGACCAATTTTAACAGACATGTTAATTAAGTTAGGTTAGATTTTTCTATCTGGGGAGAAAACTAAGAATCCTAAAAAATTCTTGTTTGGTACAAATGAAAACTAAGTTTTAGTCTAAATCCTAAAAAAATTTCAAGTCTCAAAAACAATTACTTTTTGAGATATGAATTTCCAAAAATTAACAAATTTTACTTAACATTTTAATTAAGTTAGGTTAGATTTTTCTATCTGGGGGAAAAACTAAAAACCCTAGAAAATTCTTATTTGGTATAAATAGAGACTAAGTTTCAGTCTAAATCCCAAAAAAATTTCATGTCTCAAAAACAATTACTTTTTGAGATATGAATTTTTTAAAATTGACCAATTTTAATCGACATGTTAAGTAAGTTAGGTTAGATTTTTTCTTCTGGGGGAAAAACTAAAAACTCTAGAAACTTCTTATTTGGTAGAAATAAAGACTAAATATCAATCTAAATCGTGACAAAATTTCAAGTCTCAACAACAACTACTTCCTTAGATATGAATTTTTTTCTGAAGTAAAGTTTAAAAAAAAATGGTGGATGCGCCGGTAAATGGAAACCTTTTTTTTCAAAATAATTTTAAAATTAAATTAGATAAAAAAATTATTTCAAATAGAAGTTATAGTTTATTTAAAGACAAACATATTTTATTTGAACAAAATCTCGTATCTCTTTTACTTTTTTAATTATCAATTTTTTAAGTTTACATTTTCCGGCGTTTCCACCATTTTTATCAACATTTTACTTTAAACATTAGTTATTAAAAAACTAAAAATTCTAAAATGTTCTTTTTCGGTAAAAATAAAGACTAAACTTCTACCTAAATCCTGATAAAATTTCAAGTCTCAAGAACAATTAGTTTTTGAGATATGAATTTTTAAAAATTGACTAATTTTAATCCACATGTTAATAAAGTTAGGTTAGATTTTTATATCTGGGGGAAAAACTAAAAATCCTAGAAACTTCTTGCTTGGTAAAAATAAAGATTAAATATCATTGTAACTTGTGATGAAAGTTCAAGTCTCAACAAGAATTACTGTCTTAGATATGAATTTTTTTCTTAAGTAAAGTTTGAAAAAATGGTGAGGCGCCGGCAAATAGAAACCTTTTTTTCAAAATAATTTTAAAACTAAATTAGATAAAAAAATTATTTCAAATAGAAATTATAGTTTATTTAAAGACAAATATATTTTATTTGAAAAAAATTTTTGTGTCTCTTTTAGTTTTTTAATTATCAATTTTTTTTAATTTACATTTTCCGGCGCCTCCACCATTTTTATCAACATTTTATTTTAAACATTAATTATTAAAAAACCAAAAATTCTAGAATGGTTAAAAAATGGTGGATGCGCCGGTAAATGGAAACCTTTTCTTCAAAATAATTTTAAAACTAAATTAGTTAAAAAAATTATTTCAATTAGAAGTTATAGTTTATTTAAAGACAAACATATTTTATATGAAAAAAAATTTTGTATCTCTTTTAGTTTTTTAATTATCAATTTTTTAAGTTTACCTTTTTCGGCGTCTCCACCAGTTTTTTTATAACACTTAATCTTAAAAATTAATTATTAAAAAAACTAAAAGTCATAGAAAGTTCGTTTTTGGTAAAAATAAAGAATAACTTTGAATCTAAATCCTTAAAAAATTTTAAGTCTCAATAATGATTAGTTTTATACAGAGTGTCCCAGAACTCAGTTGCCAAACACAAACCACGCATTCCAGAGCTGCTTTCATGCCGATTCAATGAAAAAGTCTTTATTCAAAATTGCTTCCTAAGAGAACTAGAGCATCCTGAAGATGACGTGTCTGATCATATTTCTTTCGAAATATCTTAATAACGATTTAGCTATCACAATGAAATTTTGAGCGTTTGTAAACTTCTAATTGCTTCATCGTTCGTCGACAAGTAAATTTTTTTTATTGCCATCGTAAAGGTGTTAAGCGCTACCAGGGTAAGTTCTCTTAGGAAGTAATTTCGGCTAAGGACTTTTTCGTTGAATCGGCATGAAATCAGCTCTAGAATGCGTGGTTAGTGTTTAGCAACTGAGTTCTGGAACAGGTGTAGATTTGATTTTTTTTAATTAACAACTAATTTTTCATTTTCAGCAATTTTCTAGGTTTAGTAACTTACTTAGATTGGGTAATGATAACAATGACAACTCTTTCATGTCTCAGCATGATGTTCGAAACACCATATTACAGAGTTATGGAACACGTAAGCCTCCAAATAGCAGAATACTGCTTCGTAATTTTTATGAGTATCGAATTAGCGTTAAAAATCTTAGCCGATGGTTTATTTTTCACCCCAAAAGCCTACATAAAAGACGTCGCGGCCATTTTAGACGTTTTCATCTACCTAGTCAGCTTAGTCTTCCTCTGTTGGATGCCGAAAAGTGTTCCTCCAAATTCCGGCGCTCAACTCTTAATGATCCTAAGATGTTTAAGACCTTTAAGGATATTTACCTTAGTACCTCATATGAGAAAAGTCGTCTACGAACTTTGTCGAGGATTTAAGGAGATTTTATTGGTATCGACTTTACTTATTTTATTAATGTTCGTATTTGCGAGCTATGGGGTTCAATTATATGGTGGTAGATTAGCGCGATGTAACGATCCTACGATTAAAGAAAGGGAAAATTGCGTTGGAGTGTTTATGAGGAGGGTTTACGTTACTAAAATGAAGTTACAACCCGGTGAAAATGAAAGTTATCCTTCCATGTTAGTTCCTAGAGTTTGGTAAGTATAGAAAATTAAAAAAAAAAACGTCTTGATTTTATTTATAAGAATAAAAAAATTATCTTCATTCTAAATAAAAGTTAAATGATTCTAATTTTAATTCAAAAAAGGTTATTTTATCATAAATATTAGGAAAAAATTTAAAAAAAAATCCAAACTAAACAATCATTTTTAACAGTTCTAACCTAACTTTTGAAAAAAATCGAAAAAATTTAAAAAATCATCCAGACTTTATTTATAGAGATAAAAAGATGATCTTTATTCTAAATAAAAGTTAAAAGATTCTATTTTTAATTAGAAAAGACCATTTTATCCCAAATGTTACCAAAAAATTTAAAAAAATTTCCAAACTTAACGATTATTTTTAACAGTTCTAACCTAACTTTTGAAGAAAATCGATAAAGTTTAAAAAATCATCCAGACTTTATTTATAGAGATAAAAAGATGATTTTGATTCTAAATAAAAGTTAAAAGATTCTATTTTTAATTAGAAAAGACCATTTTATCTCAAATGTTACCAAAAAATTTAAAAAAATTTCCATACTTAACGATTATTTTTAACAGTTCTAACCTAACTTTTGAAGAAAATCGATAAAATTTAAAAAATCATCCAGATTTTATTTATAGAGATAAAAAGATGATTTTTATTCTAAATAAAAGTTAAAAGATTCTATTTTTAATTAGAAAAGACCATTTTATCCCAAATGTTACCAAAAAATTTAAAAAAATTTCCAAACTTAACGATTATTTTTAACAGTTCTAACCTAACTTTTGAAAAAAATCGAAAAAGTTTAAAAAATCATCCAGACTTTATTTATAGGGATAAAAAGATGATTTGTATTCTAAATAAAAGTTAAAAGATTCTATTTTTAATTAGAAAAGACCATTTTATCCCAAATGTTACCAAAACATTTTAAAAAATTCCAAACTTAACAATTATTTTTGATAGTTCTAACCTAACTTTTGAAAAAAAAATCGACAAAGTTTAAAAAATCATCCCGACTTTATTTATAGGGATAAAGAGATGATTCTGGTTCTAAATAAAACTTAAAACATTCTATTTTTAATTAGAAAAGACCATTTTATCCCAAATGTTACCAAAAAATTTAAAAAAATTCCAAACTTAAGAATCATTTTTAACAGTTCTAACCTAACTTTTGAAAAAAATCGATAAAGTTTAAGAAATCATCCAGACTTTATTTATAGAGATAAAAAGATGATTTTTATTCTAAATAAAAGTTAAAAGATTCTATTTTTAATTAGAAAAGACCATTTTACCCCAAATGTTACCAAAAAATTTAAAAAAATTTCCAAACTTAACGATTATTTTTAACAGTTCTAACCTAACTTTTGAAAAAAATCGAAAAAGTTTAAAAAATCATCCAGACTTTATTTATAGGGATAAAAAGATGATTTTTATTCTAAATAAAAGTTAAAAGATTCTATTTTTAATTAGAAAAGACCATTTTACCCCAAATGTTACCAAAAAATTTAAAAAAATTTCCAAACTTAACGATTATTTTTAACAGTTCTAACCTAACTTTTGAAAAAAATCGAAAAAATTTAAAAAATCATCCAGACTTTATTTATAGGAATAAAAAGATGATTTTTATTCTAAATAAAAGTTAAAAGATTCTATTTTTAATTAGAAAAGACCATTTTATCCCAAATGTTACCAAAAAATTAAAAAAAAATTCCAAACTTAACGATTATTTTTAACAGTTCTAACCTAACTTTTGAAAAAAATCGAAAAAGTTTAAAAAATCATCCAGACCTTATTTATAGAGATAAAAAGATGATTTTTATTCTAAATAAAAGTTAAAAGATTCTATTTTTAATTAGAAAAGACCATTTTATTCCAAATGTTACCAAAAAATTTAAAAAAATTTCCAAACTTAACAACCATTTTTAACAGTTCTAACCTAACTTTTGAAAAAAATCGATAAAGTTTAAAAAATCATCCAGACCTTATTTATAGAGATAAAAAGATGATTTTTATTCTAAATAAAAGTTAAAAGATTCTATTTTTAATTAGAAAAGACCATTTTATTCCAAATGTTACCAAAAAATTTAAAAAAATTTCCAAACTTAACAACCATTTTTAACAGTTCTAACCTAACTTTTGAAAAAAATCGAAAAAGTTTAAAAAATCATCCAGACCTTATTTATAGAGATAAAAAGATGATTTTTATTCTAAATAAAAGTTAAAAGATTCTATTTTTAATTAGAAAAGACCATTTTATCCCAAATGTTACCAAAAAATTAAAAAAAAATTCCAAACTTAACGATTATTTTTAACAGTTCTAACCTAACTTTTGAAAGAAATCGAAAAAGTTTAAAAAATCATCCAGACCTTATTTATAGAGATAAAAAGATGATTTTTATTCTAAATAAAAGTTAAAAGATTCTATTTTTAATTAGAAAAGACCATTTTATTCCAAATGTTACCAAAAAATTTAAAAAAATTTCCAAACTTAACAACCATTTTTAACAGTTCTAACCTAACTTTTGAAAAAAATCGATAAAGTTTAAAAAATCATCCAGACTTTATTTATAGAGATAAAAAGATGATTTTGGTTCTAAATAAAAGTTAAAAGATTCTATTTTTAATTAGAAAAGACCATTTTATCCCAAATGCAACCAAAAAATTAAAAAAAAATTCCAACCTTAACAATCATTTTTAACAGTTCTAACCTAACTTTTGAAAAAAATCGAAAAAGTTTAAAAAATCATCCAGACTTTATTTATAGGGATAAAAAGATGATTTTTATTCTAAATGAAAGTTAAAAGATTCTATTTTTAATTAGAAAAGACCATTTTATCCCAAATGTTACCAAAAAATTAAAGAAAATTTCCAAACTTAACAATCATTTTTAACAGTTCTAACCTAACTTTTGAAGAAAATCGATAAAATTTAAAAAATCATCCAGACCTTATTTATAGGGATAAAAAGATGATTTTTATTTTAAATAAAAGTTAAAAGATTCTATTTTTAATTAGAAAAGACCATTTTATCCCAAATGTTACCAAAGAATTTAAAAAAATTTCCAAACTTAACGATTATTTTTAACAGTTCTAACCTAACTTTTAAAAAAAATCGAAAAAGTTTAAAAAATCATCCAGACTTTATTTATAGGAATAAAGAGATGATTCTGGTTCTAAATAAAACTTAAAAGATTCTATTTTTAATTAAAGAAGACCATTTTATCCCAAATGTTACCAAAAAATTTAAAAAAATTTCCAAACTTAACGATTATTTTTAACAGTTCTAACCTAACTTTTGAAAAAAATCGAAAAAGTTTAAAAAATCATCCAGACTTTATTTATAGGAATAAAAAGATGATTTTTATTCTAAATAAAAGTTAAAAAATTCTATTTTTAATTAGAAAAGACCATTTTATCCCAAATGTTACCAAAAAATTTAAAAATATTTCCAAACTTAGCAATCATTTTTAACAGTTCTAACCTAACTTTTGAAAAAAATCGAAAAAGTTTAAAAAATCATCCAGACTTTATTTATAGGAATAAAAAGATGATTTTTATTCTAAATAAAAGTTAAAAGATTCTAATTTTAATTGAAAAATACCATTTCATTCTAAATTATGTCAAAAAAATTAAGAAAAAATTCTAAGTTGATAAAAATTATTTTTTTAAGGGCTAATCCTAGAAGATTTAACTTCGATAATATCGGAGATGCAATGTTGGCTTTATTTGAGGTGTTATCTTTTAAGGGATGGTTAGACGTAAGAGATGTTTTAATAAAAGCTTTGGGACCGGTAATTTAACGCCCCCATTTAATTTTATTAAACTCACATTTATTTTTTGATTTAGGTTCACGCTATTTACATTCACGTTTATATCTTTTTGGGATGTATGATTGGTTTAACACTTTTCGTGGGGGTTGTAATTGCTAATTATTCGGAAAATAAGGGAACGGCTTTGTTAACAGTCGATCAACGTAGATGGTACATTATGATAGTCTTAAAAAATTAAATTTAAGCTTAAATCAAAATTTTTTTTCAGGTGTGATTTGAAAAAACGTCTAAAAATAGCCCAACCTCTTCATTTACCTCCTCGACCGGATGGTAAAAAATTCAGGGCGTTTATTTACGATATTACACAAAATATAAAGTTTAAACGATGCGTTGCAATCATGGTTTTGTTAAATAGCAGTTTATTAAGTGTTACCGTAAGAAAATTTTAGATTATAATTAATGAAAAATATAACTAATTAAAATTCATATAAAGCTACTAACACTAATTAAATTCATTAAAATTTTAGTGGAATAAAGCTGAATCTCACACGGAAATTTTAGCAACAGTAGGAATTTTTTGCACTTTAGTATTTGTAATTGAAGTCGTTATGAAAAACATAGCGTTTACACCTCGAGGTTATCTTCAATCCAGAAGAAACCGTTACGATTTATTCGTCACGGTTTTAGGAGTTATGTGGATTTGTATTCATATAATGTTTAAAGTAAGAAAAAAATATTAACTCTAATAATTTAAAAAAATAATAATTTTAGAGTGATCTATCATACTTTATTGGTTTTATGGTAGTAATCCTCCGTTTTTTCACGATAACCGGAAAACACGCAACATTAAAAATGTTAATGTTAACCGTCGGAGTATCCGTTTGCAAAAGTTTCTTTATAATATTCGGAATGTTCCTCCTAGTTTTTTTCTACGCTTTAGCGGGAACGATAATTTTCGGCACCGTTAAATATGGAGAAGGAATAGGAAGACGAGCAAATTTCGAATCACCCGTCACCGGAGTAGCTATGCTTTTTAGAATCGTCACCGGAGAAGATTGGAATAAAATCATGCACGATTGCATGATCCAACCGCCTTATTGCACCCCGGCCGATAATTATTGGCAAACGGATTGCGGAAATTTCACCGGATCTTTAATCTATTTCTGTACATTTTACGTAATCATCACGTACATCGTTTTAAACTTACTAGTCGCTATTATAATGGAAAACTTTTCTCTATTTTACTCAAACGAAGAAGACGCTTTACTTTCATACGCTGACATAAGAAACTTTCAAAATACTTGGAACGTTGTCGACATCCAACAAAGAGGAGTTATTCCGGTTAGAAGAGTTAAATTTATTTTACGATTACTTAAAGGAAGATTAGAAGTTGATCCGCAAAAGGATAGATTATTATTTAAACATATGTGTTATGAATTAGAGAGGTTACATAATGGGGAAGATGTTACATTTCACGATGTTATTAAGTAAATTTTTTTTTGTATTCAAAATCTTTTTCTAATTAAAATTTTATTACAGTATGTTATCGTACAGATCAGTTGACATAAGAAAAGCTCTCCAATTAGAAGAACTTTTAGCCAGGGAAGAATTTGAATACATAATCGAAGAAGAAGTAGCTAAACAAACAATAAGAACTTGGTTGGAAGGTTGTTTAAAGAAAATTAGATCAACTAATGTAATTTCATTATCAAATAATAGTCTAAATTTTTTTTTAAGAATAAAATATGGAGTGTCCCAGAACTCAATTGCCAAATGCTAACCACGCACTCTAAAGCTGATTTCATGCCGATTCAATAAAAAAGTCCTTATCTGAAATTGCTTTCTAAGAGAACTAGAGAACATCCTGAAGATGAAGTGTCTGATCATGTTTTTTTAAAGTAAGTTCTCTTAGGAAGTAATTTTGGCTAAGGACTTTTTCGTTGAATCGGCATGAAATCAACTCTGGAATGCGTGGTTAACGTTTGGCAACTGAGTTCTGGGACATCCATTATAGACTTGATTTTATAAAATTTATATTTTATTTTAGAAGCAACAAAATAGTCTGATAGCAGGATTAAGAGCAACTAATGAAACTATTACGGCTCAGAAACAACTTGAAAAAGATGAGAAAGAGGAAGAAAAGAAAAACGGAACACCTATAAATGAAACTGTCGAAGTTGAAATTAAAGTAAATCATTTGGGCGCGTTTAACGCACACGGTTGATGTAAAAAAACAGTTTTTGTGATGACAAATTTGCTATCTGCCATGAGGTAGAAAATTTTTGATCGCTGAATAATAATTCTACTCATTGTGTTTTAATATACAAAGCATTCTAAGGCTATAGTCGGTGATTCATTTTCGTAATGTGTACAAAAATTGGTATCACAAAAAATCCAAACATTAAACCACTTGAATAGTTTGTGACAATTTTTCAGTTTTATTAATTCTTAGATACAACTAAAACAGCATATGTTCCAATTACTGAAAAACATCTAGGACATAAAATAACGTCTATTTGGGCTTTCAAACTAATTCTAAGGCCATCTGAATTATTCTAAGGCCATATCTCAATCATTCCCGATCTATACCTTCTCAAATTTAAATTGGGACTAATCAATGTCAAATTGAGATTAATCAATTTCAAATTGAGACTAATCAATTTCAAATTGAGACTAATCAATTTCAAATTGAGACTAATCAATTTCAAATTGAGACTAATCAATTTCAAATTGAGACTAATCAATTTCAAGTTGGGAATAATCAATTTCAAATTGGGAATAATCAAATTCAAATTGGCACTAATCAATTTCAAATTGGGAATGTTATATTTATATAAAAAATACCTAAGTTTTGGTAGTTACTTAATATTAATGAACTATTTTTTTTATTTAGCTATAAAAAATCTAATTATAAAAAATTAAAATTACAAAAAATATAAAGGGGCAGTGGCATGTACTATAACCAGACATAAATCTGCACAATGAAGAGAAGGATGAAAAGGTAAGCCTGCTCTCCATAATATTGCCGTGCAGCTCCATTTCGGCTTGTAGTACTTTTGTGTACACAATGTAAATTTCGTACATGTAGCGATAGATATCACTCTGTTTTCCTCACTAAAAAAGAATTGTCTGAATGTCGTCAGCCAGACCACTCTTGCCTCCAGCTTTAAAAACTGTCCGTACTACTTCTATGAAGACCTCAATGGAATCGTGGTATGGAGCATTATCTGGTACCTAAACCGCAGGTTCTTCGTATATACGTTTGGTATTGCGAAGACGTTGGCTTCAGGCTTTTTAAAAGCATCTTTTTGAATTTCATGATGTATCAGGCCAGTAGTGCCAATACAATCAATTAAATGAATATTTGATTCTTTCATCGCCAGTGAAATAAAAAGTTTTAAATTGATCTCATATACAACTTTGCAATGCCCAACGTATATATCAAGGAACTGTGGTACTGGTGACAGATAATGTAAAGAATACTTCCCACTTGGTCGGTAATTTGAAATTAATTGAATTTCAACTTTGATTTCATTAGTCCCAATTTGAATTTGATTAGTCCCAATTTGAAATTGAATAGTCTCAATTTGAAATTGATTAATCCCAATTTGAAATTGATTAGTGCCAATTTGAACTTGAAAAGGTATAATCAAGCAAACGACAATTTTCAAAGTTGCTCAATTGATGATGATACTTTGAGTTTATTAAATGTAGCTCAAATGCTTTGGGTTTACGAGGGAACATATGCTGTTCCATCAATGAAGCATGTGAAATCATTGTTGTTAATGGTAGACCATTATGGGGACATTTATGCCTCTCCTCTACCTTCAACCTTGTAGATTTAAAAGTTCGTCTAATAATCACTTGGAGGATAAATAACTGATGACTGGACACACTCGAAATGATTTTTTTGCCTTATTAAAAGGGTTAAATTATAGTTGGCACAATAGCTTTGTTATTTTAGAATTTGAGAAGGAGATATCAATGTCAAGATTATCATTGAAGGAGATGTCAAGATTAAAATTGACAGGGTTGAATCTCAACTTTAAACCAACAGTATCGTTCAGAAATACGATAACATTTACTATAAGTTGATCCTAAACCTCACTATGGAAAAAAAAGATGCAAAAGAAGGTTCCTCCCCGTAACATTACCGAGGAGGCCTGACTGAAGTACAGTAGAAAGAAGAAGTACAGTTGAAGGAAGAAGCAGAGTATTGTCCAGCCCTCCTTAATGCAAAAGTCTTGCAGGTCAAAATACCATCAAAATGAAGGATTGTAATGCAGAATCGATTTTGTGATTTGGGAGTTAACCCTTCTCGCCTCTGTTGCAAGACTTGAAAAAGGACCAAAATCCGAGCGAAAGAATTAAAACATCGAGGAGCGGTGGGTCTCCATTCGACGGTATTTTGGCTTGCAAGACCTTTGTATTAGAGGTTGAGAGGTTATTATTATTTTTTAAAGGTATGAACTGTCATTTTTCCTTGGGACCATCAAGAAGGTATAACTTCAAGGAATTAAAGTCAGAAGCCATCATGTCCATTCTCGCTTTACCCGTCATGTCTAGGGCATCATAGGTGCGGAAGGAGGGGGTGTCTTAATACTTCAAGAGGCACCTCTCTTCTCTCTAGTATTCAATGGTTTCAGCTTATCTGCCCCGCAGAGGGAATCGGTTCGTTATTGTCATCAGGTCATCGTCAGTAATATTGTGAAAACTGTTGAAGAGGGGTTCTTGAGCCTGTATGGGTTTCTCTTCTCTATGTGTCTGTCAGATTTATGGAGGTTTATGGCAACAGTGCATCCATAGCCCGTTTCTTTCTAGAGGTTGAGAGGTAGAGAAGCTCCCTTCCACTGTACTCCTGTCGGGCCTACTTGGGTAAAGTTATGGGGAGGAACCCTGATTTTGTATCCTTTTTTCCATGGTGAGGCTTAGGATCAACTTATAATACCTACTTAACTGCTGTGTGCGTTGAATGCGACCATTCTTATTATTATTTTTTTATTGTATACTTAAAAAAAATTTTTTTAAGGATGTTGAACCTTTAGCTAGAAAATCTAAAGCAATCTCTCTTCCAAGATCCGATAGCATAGGATCTTCTTCCGGAAGAAAATACCTAGCGCCAACCTTATCAGACCCAGCTGCAAGAACCGATAAAGAAAGGTTATCAACGAAGAAAAAAAATAACAAACCTGCTCGTAAGATCTTTTCCCAATTTCTCAACTTTTTTACCAAACAAAATTAAAAACTTTTTTTTCTTTAAGCTGTTAATAAAAATCTCCCCCATTTAAATGAAACGAGCGAAGCTAACAGAATGCCAAGAGAAGTTTTTAACAATAAAACCTGTCTACCAAAAACTTCAAACGCAGCGTTAGAAATTAAAGATTGGTGGAACGAACAATTAAATTACGCTTCACAATCCAGTGATGAGGAATAAATAATTGTAAACATTTAATTTTAACATTAATAAGTAGTAAATATATCAAAAATAAATGTTAAAATAACTTGTATGTGATATAAAAATTAATACTAAAATAAGTTTTTATTTATAAACTTTCTTTATAAACACCTATATATAAAAAAGTCAATAAATAACAACTTACGACATCTATGATACATTAACTAAAGTTTAACCTTTGATTAGATTAAATAAATAAAAATTAATTTTTAATTTCAAATTAATAGTTTTAAATATGAACTATTAAGAATAAATTAAACTATTTTTTTATTTAATTTTAAAAAGTAAATTTAAATATCTTTTAATAAACGTAAAAAAAACTATGTTGGATAAAATAGTGAACTGTAAAAATCAGCTGATTGTCAAAAGTGACAGTTTGTAAATTGTAAACTTATTACTCATCTTTTCAGTGATTTATTCATAATATTTAAAGTTAAAAACTAGCTAAAAAGTAAAAATTTAATAAATATAAGAAATATAAGAAAGTTAATAACTAAAAAATATTTAATAAGTAAAAAAAATTAAAGGTAAAAACACAATGGATAATGTATTAGACCTTTTGGAAAAACGAGTAGCAGCTTTAGAACTACAAATATTTCCTGATAAAAACAAACCGATTGATTTAAAATCCCCAAACATAGTAGACTACCTCCTAGAAGCTCAAGAAATGATCACCACAGCTTTAAGTTGTCGCGAAGCAGTCACAAACATCCTACAAAAACTACCTTTAATTAACGAGTTACTCGACCCAAATTGTAACTTAGAAAACGCATCCGAAATGAGACAATACATCTTAGATTTATACCCGGAGTTGAAAAAAACCGTACTACAATTAAAACAATTCTTCGAATTAGAACCAATACTCAGTGCGGAAAACTACGTGACTCAGGATTTAACCGAACGTTTAAATACTCTAACTATTTCAACTGTCGATGGATATAATGAATCGGAAAAGACTAAAGATGAAGTTAAGGAGATTTTGAAGGCTTTACAAGATATGACTTATTCCTATAAGATGTTATTCGGTCAATTGGAGTATAGTATGGCTATTATTGAAGAATCGTTGAAGCCGAAACAAGTTTTAGATGATTAAAATTAAATTAATTGTATTCTAATTATTATTAAATAATTGTATTCATTATTAAGTACTAATAATGTTATTTTTTTTTCTAATAAAGTATTAATTAATGTAATTTTAAATTTTATTCGAAAACATTTTAAAAAATTTAGATGAAATTAAACAAAATTCGAGAAAAATTGTTAACATTTATCAAAAATTTTCAGAAAATCAGCCGAAATTGTTAAAATTTTTGTAAAAATCGTTAAAAATGATGTAAAATTTAATAAAATTGTTTGAAATTTCTAGAAATAAATATAAAAATCGTTTAAATTTTGAAAAATTTTTTTAAAAACTTTCAAATTTTAGAAAAATTGTTCAAAAATTGTCATAATTTTTGGAAGAAAAATTAAAAATTGTTTAAATTTTAATTAAAAGAAAAGTAAACATTCAAAATTGTTGAAAATAGCTAAAATTTTTCAAAAATTGTTTCAAAATTATTTAAAAAATCGTCTAAATTTCAAGAATTTTCTAAATTTCTAAATTTTCGACTAAAATTATTAAAAAGTTGTCTATTTTTTTATAAAATTGCTTTAAATGGTTAAAATTCTTAAACAATTTCTATAAAATTACTTAAAAATCATCTAAAATTGTTAGAAAATTATCTATTTTCTAATATTTTTCACAAAATCGTCGAAAAATTACAAAAATTTTAAAATTTGTTATCAAAATTGATAAAAACTTTATTTAAATGTTTGTAAAATTGTTTAAAATGATTGAATTTCGCCTAATTGAATGTAAAATTGTCGAATTTCTTCTTAAAATTGGATCCAATTTCGTATAAAACTGTCTAAAATTGTTAAAATTCGTTTAATCTCATCAAAAAATGTTAAATTTTATTTAAAAAATAACTTAATTTAGCTTAAAATTGTGAAATTTTGACTAAAATTTTCTTAAATTGTCGATTTCATCTAAAATTTCACCAAATTTGGTATAAAAGAGTCTAAAATTACAAAATTTCATCAAAAATTTTTAACCTAAGAAATTTTTTTACCAACTTTGATTTTTTTTTTTAATTTTTTGACAAAATTTAGAACAAAACCACCTTTTTTAATTAAAACTAGAATGTTTTAAGTTTTATTTAGAAAAAAAAAAAATCAGATCAAAATCTTTAAAATACGATTTTTGGTGATTTTTTAAAAAATGATTGAATTTATAGAAAATGGTTTAACCTAAAATTTTTTTTTTCAACTTTCAGAATTTTTTTAAATTTTTTGACAAAATTTGGAACAAAACCATCTTTTTTAATTAAAGCTAGAATGTATTAAGTTTCATTTAGAAAAAAAATCAAATCAAAATCTTTAAAATTCGATTTTTTATGAATTTTAAAAAAATCGATTTTCTTAACCTAAAAAATTTTTAACCAAAAAAAAAAATTTTACCAACTTTGAAAATTTTTTGACAAACTTTAGAACAAATCGGTCTTTTTTAGTCAAAACTAGAATGTATTAAGTTTCATTTAGAAAAAAAATCAAATCAAAATCTTTAAAATTCGATATTTGGTGAATTTTTAAAGTTGATCGATTTTTTTTGAAGCTGGAAAAATACCATCAACATAAAAATTTTGTAGATCGATAAATTCCATTAAACTATATATTTTATAGATCGCTTTGGAAAATTTCAACGAAAAATGAATAAAATCATTTTTATTTATGAATTTTTTAAAGTTTATAGATTTTCTCAAGTTAAAAGTGTCAACGTTTTTCAATCAACTTTAAAATTTTTTTAAATTTTTTAAAAACATTTAGAATAAAAGCCTTTATTGATGTCAAGTTTGATATTTTAATATTATTTTTTACGTTTTAAATGTTAACTTTGCCATTTTTAAGTTATTTTTGTTATTCTAAAGATAAAATTTGATAATTAGAGTAAAATTTTTATATTTCAAACAAAAAATTTTATATTTTAATATTATTTTTATCGATTTAAATATCAAATATGACATTTTCAGGTTATTTTTGGCTATTTAAATGTTGACTTTGCCATTTTGAGGTTATCTTTGTTATTTTGAGGTTATCTTTGTTATTTTGAGGTTATCTTTGTTATTTTGAGGTTATCTTTGTCATTCAAGAGGTAGAATTTGACAATTTGAATATGTAAATTTTGAACAATTTTTTCACCTTTCGAACGTAAAGTTTTGCATTTTGAGGTTATCTTTAACGTTTGAAATGTAAATTTGACATTTTAAGATCATTTTTGTCATTTCAAAGATGAAATTTTTCAATTTAAGTTAAACTTTTTGCATTTCAAGATCAAGTTAGCTAAAGATTCGCCGAGATTCCTGAAAATTCGTTAAAAATTCATCGAAATTCGTCAAAATTTATTGAAAATTTGTCAAAATTCGATCGAATTTAATCAAATTTATTAATAATTTGTACAAAATTGACAAAATTCGTTCAAGTTCGTCAAAATTTGTTAAAGATTCATCAAAATCCGATTAAATTAAATCAATTTAGCCAAAGATTCGTCAAAATTCGTCGACAATTTGTCAAAATGCGATTGGATTTTATCAAATTTGTTAATAACTTGTTCTTCCGATAATGCAATAAATTAAATTTATTGCATTATTTATTGCAAACCGTGAAAGGAAAACCTTCACCTAATCACCTTAAAAAATATTAACAAATATTTATTAAGGTTAAATTTTTTATAGTTAAAGGTCAAACGATTAATTTTAACATAAGCCATCAAAAACTTTGTATAATAATTTGTTTGATTCTGAATTTAAATTAAATTCAAGAAAAAGTAAGATGTCAATTTATCTAATTTATTATTATACCTTTCCGAAATGAAATAATATAAATTTGAAGATTTAAAAATAAAATTTTAAACAACTTTCAGTCGTTTAAAAGATGTCTTTTAATAAACACCTAGCTTTTATTTTTGCAATTTTAATCTTTGAGACTTTCGCTCGAGATTTACGTAAGTTTAAAACAATTAATTAGTTATAAGAAAACTAATTTTTAATTTTTAGCATCGTACATTGAAAGATGTAGTTTAAGCGATCCCAAATTAAACGAATGTTTAAAAAATTCAATTGGAAAAGCCGCTTCAAGTATTTTAAACGGCGATAAAAACTTTAACATACCGAAATTATTACCAATAAGTATACCGTTCGTTGAAATTAGCGTGGGACCGGATTTAAAAATGAAATTTTCTAATGCAAGCGCTGTAGTTTTTAATAATTTGGAAGTAATCGATGCTAAGTAAGATTAGGATAAAAATCACTTAAATAATACTTAAAGATACTTATAATTATTTTAGTTTTGATGATAAAACAGGAAAGTTTTATATGGAATTCACCGATGATCAATTAGATTCGAATGGAATTTACGAAATGGATATAAAATTATTCGGTTTGGCTATAAAAGGAAATGGACCAGCTTTAATTAATTGCAGTAAATTTTAATTTCAATTTTTATCTAAATTCACATAAAAAAAGGATGATTTTTTAATCAAATCATTTTTAGCTGGAATTACAATGACTTATACAACGTTTTTAAAACCTATTACTAAAAAAGGAACCGAATATTACACCGTAAATGATGGAAAACTTACTTTTACGCCAAAATCGGCTAATTTTCTCTTTAAAAATTTATTTAACGGGGATGAAAATTTAGGTATTTTATTGAAACCTTAAATTTTAATTTATCATATTATTTAATTTTATTTTTATTATTTAATTTTATTTTTATTATTTAATTTTATTTTTATTATTTAAACTTGATTTTAGGAGCAGCAACAAACAAATTATTTAACGAAGATTGGCAAACATTCTTTAAAATTTTCCAACCAACGATAGAAAAAATATTGGGAGCTGTGATTGAAAATACGTTCAAGCAGTATTTAAAATACGTTCCTAAAGAACAGATTTTCTTGCCTTAAATTACCTATTTGAATAATCTTGGGTTTATAATCTTAAACTTAATTGTAATTGCAGTAGCAATTTTAATCATATTTGTATAACCAGCCAATAAAATGATGAGGAATGTAGTTAAAGTTTATTCCTTATCTTAAATTCAACCATCAACAATACAAAAATGTCATTTCCAGTACCTATTTTACATTTAGAAGAAATTATTACGAACCTATATAACATATTAAAGCTATATTTTTGATTAATTCACGAACAGTCAGTTAATTGACGAACCGTCGGCATTTGGAGAACACTTGACATTTTATCGAGTACTAATTCCCAAGCACAAGATAACTAATTGACACGACAGTTGGCAGAATTTGAACAACTTCGTGATTAGCTAATTTATCACGTACATTACATATACGCTTCCGATTTTTTTTTATTCCCACTTAGCAAACATTGCTAATGCTATAATTCGTCCAAACTCGCATAATTACCTAACGTAACTATTTACGCAAATGTTAAATCATTAGTCTAAATAAATAAACAACATTTCCCGGTATAACTAACCAATTTTTACGTTATTTTTAAAACATTATTAAAACATATATACATATGATAAAAAATTTTTCAGTAAAAAATTTTCCAGTTAAAAAAATCCAAAAAAAAAAAATTGAAAGAGATTTTTTCCAAAAATCAAAAGTTTTTAAATAATGTTGAAAGTCGCATTCTTATATAATTCAACAATGAGGAAAATAATAAAATCTGTTTCCCCATAGGTACTTTGGTTAAAAAAAAAATCGACTATAAGTGAATTTGCAATGAGCATTAATTTTACAGAAGTTCGGAAAAACAATCGTTAGAAATTTTCCAAATCCGTCACGATAACACCCTTCTAGAATTTTATTCAAAATTGAATGGAGAATCATTAGTAATAAACCGAATTAAAATTAGACTACAAACGGCTGAAATAAGCAAGCTCAAAGTTAAATTTTGTAAAACGATCGAAAATCGAAAAAATCGAAACGCGATTTTCCATCGATTTTTCGACGAATTAATGATTTAGTACATAAATAAGTCCTTTCTAAATGATTATAAATGTTGTAATAATCGAAATTTGTAATAAAATAAAAAAAATATTTTCAATATTTTTGTCAAATTTTTCGATGTAAAGGTTCGGAAAAACGTTCCTCAGAAATTTTCCGGGCATGGTAGCATAACGATTTTCTAGTCATACTAAAAATTAAACGGGGAATGGTTGAAAATTAGCCCCATGAAAATCGGACTATCAACGGTCAAGTTACACGAGCTCAAAGTCAAAATTTCTAAAATAGCTAAAAATCCGAAAAAATCGAAAAAAATGGATTTTTTTTTCAAAAATTGAAAATTTTAGATTTTGCTGAGAATCGCGTCCTTATATTATTCAACAATGAGGAAAACAATAGTGGAATCCGTTTTTCCGTAGGTCTTTTGGTTTTCCAGAAAAATCGACTAGAAGTGAATGAACATTCATTAATCTTTCGATGCAGAGGTTCAAAAAAACGTTCGTCAGAAATTTTCTAGGTCTGACACAATAATGCTTTTCTAAAACCTTATTCAAAATTGAATGGAGAATTATTTGAAACAAACCGTATGAAAATCAGACGACCGATGGCCGAGTTATGGGAGCTCAAAGTCAAAATTTCTAAACTGATCGAAAATAGAAAAAATAAAAACACGATTTTCCAGCGATTTCTTGCCGAAGGAAATAATTTGATACTTAACATAAGTATTTTCCAAACGATTATAAACGTTAAAATAATCGGATTTTTTAATAAAAAAAAATTTTTTTTTTTAATTTTCGTCAAATTTTTCGGTGCAGAGGTTTAGAAAAACGTTCGCCAGAAATTTTCCAAACGTGGTTGGATAAAGCTTTTCTAGAATTATATTCAAAATTAAACGGAAAACCGTTGAAAATTAATCGCATGAAAATCGGACTATCAACGGCCAAGTTACACGAGCTCAAAGTCAAAATTTCTAAAATACCTAAAAATCCGAAAAAATGGAAAGGGGGAGGTATGGAATTTTTTTTCAAAAATTGAAAATTTTAGATTTTGCTGAGACTTGTGTTTTTATATAATTCAGCAATGAGAAAAATGATGGTGAAATCCGTTTCTCCATAGATCCCTTGGTTTTCCAGAAAATTCAGAAGTGAATTTTCGATGTGAATCAATTTTTCGATGCAGAGGTTCGGAAAAACATTCGTCAGAAATTTTCTGAATCCAATACAACGACGCCTTTTTAGAATCTTAGAATTGAACGGAGAATCATTTAAAATAAACCGGACGAAAATTAGATAATCGACCGACGAGTTACGCAAATTCAAACTCAAAAATTTCATAGTTTTCGTCTAATTTCTCGATGTAAAGGCTGGAAAAACAGTTCGTCAAAAATTTTCTGGATTCAGTAGAACGACACCCGTCTAAATTCTAACTCAGAATTAAATAAAGGATCGTTTAAAACAAACCGCAAATAAATCAGATGATCGAAGGCTGAGTTATACGAACCCAAAGTAAAATTTCAAAACTATCATCTAATTTTTTGATGTAGAGGTTGACAAAATCGTTTGTCAGAAATTTTCTGGATTTAGGAGAACGATGTTGTTTTAGAATGTTGTTCAGAATCGAATAGAGAATTATTTAAAATACACCGCACAGAAATCAAACGATCGAAGGCCGAATTACGCGAGCTCAAAATCAAAATTGTAAAATTTTCGTCTAATGCTCGGTGTAGAGGTTGATATAATCGTTCATCAGAAATTTTCCCGATTCGACAGGATGGCTTTAGTCTAGAGACTAACTCAAAATTGAATAAAGAATCGTTTATAATAAACCGGATACAAATCAAACGATCGAAAGCTGAGTTACACGAATCCAAAGTAAAATTTGAAAAGTATCGTCTAATTTCTCGATGTAGAGGTTGACAAAACCGTTTATCAGAAATTTTCTGAATTCAGGACAACGATATTCTTTTAGAATTTTGTTCAGAATCGAACAGAGAATTGTTTAAAACACACCGCACAGAAATCAAACGATCGAAGGCTGAGTTACGCGAGCTCAAAATCGAAATTGTAAAATTTTCGTCTAATGCTCAGTGTAGAGGTTGATATAATCGTTCATTAGAAATTTTCCCGATTCGACAGGATGGCCTCAGTCTAAAGACTTACTCAAAATTGAATAGAGAATCGTTTATAATAAACCGCACAGAAATCAAACGATCGAAGGCTAACAATAAGTTACACGAACCCAAAGTAAAATTTCAAAACTATCGTCTAATTTCTCGATGTAGAGGTTGACAAAATCGTTTGTTAGAAATTTTCTTTACCTAGGATAACGATGTCCTTTTAGAATTTTGTTCAGAATCGAATAGAGAATTGTTTAAAATACACCGCACAGAAATCAAACGATGGAAGGCCGAGTTACACGAGCTCAAAATCAAAATTTTAAAATTTCCGTCTAGCGGTGTAGAGGTTGATATAGTCGTTCATCAGAAATTTTCCCGGTTCGATAGGATGGCCTTAGTCTAGAGACTTACTCAGAATTGAATAGAGAATCGTTCATAATAAACTGCATACAAATCAAACGATCGAAGGTAAAGTTACGCGAACCCAAAGTAAAATTTCAAAATTTTCGTCTAATTTTCAGTACAGAGGTTGATAAAATCATTCGTCAGAAATTTTGCTGATCCGACAGGAAGACGTTCGTCTAACGATTTACTCAGAATTGAATAGAGAATTGTTTAAAATTAAAAATTAAAAATTAAAACCCCGTCTAAATCAAACGATCGAAGACAGAGATACCCGAGCTCAAAATCAAAATTTCAAAATTTTCGTTTAATTCCCGGTGCAGAGGTTGACAAAACCGTTTGTTAAAAATTTTCTGGATCTAGAAAAGGGAAGTTCAAGGGGGTCGTAAAACCCTCAGTCTTGTAATGAATCGAACATCTTTAATATATCTCTCTTAATTTAATTAAAAAGATGTTTCAAATCGTTAAAAACTAATAAAATGAAAAATATAGATAATTAGGTAAAATTATAATCGAATTAAGTCAATTTCTTATTTTTTGAGTTTATCTAATTAAATTAACCAAATTTTAACTAATAATTTAGGAAAATAAAAAAAAATGGGAAAAAATATAGTACTTTTGATTCGTAAAAGCAAAAAAAAAATTCCCGATAAGAAGCAACAAGTACGAAAAGGGGATATATTCGCGATTGGCTCGAAACTTCCTTTTGGGGGATGATGACGTTGGCGAAAACGCGCTCTACTACGAGTTGTAGTAGTGACACGGGTTTCAGGTGTGTTCAGTTCAAAACGGAAGCTCTTCAGAAGCGGATCGACAACATCCAACTTTCAGAGAGCTTTTCCAGTTAAACCGCGAAAGATAATAAATCGTGAAGACAAGAAGACAATTTCAAACAACACTTTTGAACGGTAAGTTATTTTTTTTTTAATTAGAGTTGAAATTTCAATTTAAATTGTTATGAAAATAATTATTAATTAAAGATTTATAAACGAAATAGTTTTAAAAACTTTTGTCGAACCCTCTATTGGACCGGGAAAGAATGTTATATTTTAATTTATTGGCATTTTTCCATATAATTATAGTTTTTCATGTGATTGCGCATAAATCATAATTCTATAATGTTACCATACAATCAATATCAATATTTATGACTTGCCAGACTCATCAACTTACAAGATTTAGATATAATAAAGTAAATGCTGTGCAAACTGTAACTTCTTTTGGATTTAAAGCAAAAATTCGGCCCATAGAGGGTTAATTTGTTATTATTTAAATAAGAACACTTCATTGTGTATTTTAGCTAAAATCAATCGCGTTTCAATCGATAGGAATTTCCTGAAATATTCCAAAATTTACGACCGTTTCAGGAAATAATTACAACGCTTTGTGTATTCATTAAGTGTTACAATCAACCATAACCAGCATTATTAGCCGTTTTGATTGGTGGCTTTTGATGAAATTCGATTTCAAATTTAATCCGATTTTTGGTTCAAATTATTTTTTAAAGTTAATTATTTTCAAGTTAATTAGAAAAAGGAAAGATTTTTTTGACTCACCGTTTGATGTCTTCTTATGGATGGTTTTATCCATTTTCTTTTCCATATAAGTCGATATTCCCTTCCTCATTTTTTGATATGTTTTCATTCTGAAAAATAAAGTTATAGATTATTAATCATTTTGATTGGTAACTTTTAACCAAACACGGATTGAAATTTAATCCGATTTTTGGCTCAAATTTTTAAAATTATTTAAAGAAAGAATTTTTTTATCTCACCGTGTGATGTCTTTCCCATTCATGTCTTCTCATTTTCTTCTCCATATAAAATGAGCCGATATTCACGTCCTGATCTTTTAATGTGATTGCGTTCTGAAGAAAAGAATTTTGGATTATTAGCTGTTTTTGATTGTTAATTTTTAACAAAATTAAAATAAAAATTTAATCCGGTACTTGAATTAGAAAAAGAAATCCTAAACAGGCCAAATTTTTATCAACCCAAGAAAAATTTTAAGTAGGTAGTCGTTCGAATTATTTCAAGTGTGTATGTTAAAGGGTTAACTTACCCTGTGATGTCTTCTTAGAAATGTTTTTATCAATTTTTTTCTCCATACAAAATAGTGATAAGTGAATAGAAAACAGATATTCACTTCCTCATCTTTTGATATGATTACATTCTGAAATTAAAAATAAACCAAACATTAAAAATAAAAATCTCAAAATCTAACTATATTTAGAAGAAGGAAACTCCACACCTTTTTAATTAACAAGTAAAAAAGCTGAATCATTTTCAATGAATATGTTAGTAGGTAGGTGTTTTCCAATAAATCATTCCATTCCAAGAAAATCCATTTCACCATTTGGAGTAAAATCGCCCCCATAAATGCAAACGTATTTCACTTAATTAATGGTGGATGCGCCGGTAAATCTATTTCATTTTTATAGCTTACATCAAAAACCGTTTTATAAAATTATATATTTTCGATTTATTTGTTTATATTAATTACTTCCAACAAAATTACTTCCAACAAAATTACTTTTAACAAAATGATTTTTAACATAACTAATTTTTTTTATCCCACCGACATTAAATTTTATCTCTTTCATTTCACAAATTGACATTTATTTTATTTCTCTTAACGTTTCTGTTCCCAATCATTTTTATAACCGCATAAAAACGAAATGTAATCATAATCACAACCTTACCGCTTTATACTTGATTAAATTCAGGGTGAAAACACGGATAGTTCAAAGATATAAGTTTAAAGGTCGACTCAATAGAGAGTAATAATGGTAAATACGTGCTCGAAACGTATAAGCAGAAAGATACGGAGGTAAAATTTTATATTATTGATGCGAGCGTGTATAAACATGTATAAACGTGCGATATAACGTTCATTAAGGTTAATGGGAATCTTCCGAATCGATGATGAAGTTCGAAATAATACGAATGAGAAGTGAGAAATTATATATAATAAAGTTGTAATTTTTTGAACGTTTTAGCAAAAGAAATGAGTCACGTTTATGAATTTCTTTAATTTTTTGGGTAATAATTAGAACAAAATTGACTTTTTTATTACAAAATAGAACATATTAACTTTCAATTAATACAAATTTCATTTCTTAATTTAAAAAAATAAAGTCTCCACGATTTTTTAAATTTGGTCAAAATTTTTAAGGTTAGGAAAAATCTTAGTCCACTTTATGAATTTTTTTAATTTCTCGGGTAATAATTAGAACAAAACTGACTTTTTTATTAGAAAATAGAATATTTTAGCTTTCAATTAATTCAAATTTCATTTCTTAATTTAAAAAAATAAAGTCTCCACGATTTTTTTAATTTGGTCAAAATTTTTAAGGTTAGGAAAAATTTTAGTCAACTTTATGAATTTTTTTATTTTTTTGGGTAATAATTAGAACAAAATTGACTTTTTTATTACAAAATAGAACATTTTAACTTTCAATTAATACAAATTTCATTTCTTAATTAAAAAAAAAATAAAGTCTCCACGATTTTTTAAATTTGGTCAAAATTTTTAAAAAAGTTAGGTTATAAAAAATTTTAGTTAATTTTAAGAATTTTTTTAATTTTTTGGGTAATAATTAGAACAAAATTGACTTTTTTATTACAAAATAGAATATTTTAGTTTTCAATTTATACAAATTTCATTTCTTAATTAAAAAAAATAAGGTTTCCACGATTTTTTAAAATTGGTCAAAATTTCCATCACCAAATTTGACGATTTTAGCAAATTTTAGATAAAATTTTACAATTTTAATCTAAATAAAGTTATTTTTCAATGAAATTTGGCAAGTTTTGTCGAAATCGGATGAAATTTCAGACGAAATTCGATGACTTAAGGAAATTTTAGATGAAATTAGACGAAATTCAATCATTTTAGGCAATTTTATACAAAATTTGTCAAAATTTTAGAAGAAATCTGACAATTTTAAGAAATTTTAGATGAAATTTCATAATTTTAATCTAAATAAAGTTATTTTTCAATCAAATTCAACAATTTTAGACGAAATTTAGTGACATTTCAAACGAAATTCGAAAATTTTCAAAATTTTGTGAAATTTTGGCAAAAAAATCGGATTTTAGAAAATTTTAGATGAAATTGCACAATTTTAAGATAAATAAAGTTATTTTTTTAATGAAATTCGATAATTTTAATGGAAATTTCGTGAAATTTCAAAGGAAATTCGACAATTTTAAGAAATTTGAGATAAAATTTCACCATGTTTAGCTAAATTAAGTTATTTTTCAATTAAATTCGACAATTTTTGACGAAATTTCGTGAAATTTCAAATGAACTTCGGCAATTTTAAGAAATTTAAGATAAAATTTCACATTTTTTAGCTAAATTAAGTTATTTTTCAATTAAATTCGACAATTTTTGACGAAATTTCGTGAAATTTCAAATGAACTTCGGCAATTTTAAGAAATTTAAGATAAAATTTCACATTTTTTAGCTAAATTAAGTTATTTTTCAATGAAATTCGACAATTTTAAACGAAATTTCGTGAAATTTCAAATGAACTTCGGCAATTTTAAGAAATTTAAGATAAAATTTCACATTTTTTAGCTAAATTAAGTTATTTTTCAATGAAATTCGACAATTTTAAACGAAATTTCGTGAAATTTCAAAGGAAATTCGACAATTTTAAGAAATTTGAGATAAAATTTCACAATTTTTAGCTAAATTAAATTATTTTTCAATGAAATTCAGCAATTTTAGACGAAATTTCGTGAAATTTTAGAAGAAATTCGACGAATTTTGAACATTTTGGTTTAAATTACATAATTTCAAGCTAAATTAAGTTTTATTTTAATTAAAATGGAAGAAAATTGATGAAATGTTGTGAAATTTTAAATAAAATCTAATAACTTTAAAAAATTCTAGATGAAATTCAACGATTTTAAATGAAATTTCTCAATTCTAAGATAAATAAAGTTATTTTAATTTAATTAAATTCGACAATTTTAGACGAAATTTCGTGAATTTTCAAACGAAATTGGACGAATTTTGAAAATTTTGGTCGAAATTTCACAATTTCAAGCTAAATTAAGTTATTTTTTAATGGAATTCGAAAAAAAATTGATGAAATTAAACGAAATTCAACAATTTTGCACCAAATTTCGTGAAATTTTGGAAAAAAATCGATGATTTTAAAAAATTTTAAGTGAAATATTACAATTTTAGACTAAATTAAGTCATTTTTTAACAATTTTAATATAAATTAAGTTACATTAACTTTAATTCTTAAATAATTTTCCATTTTTTTCATCTTTTTTAATCTTTTTTTAGGTTATAAAAAATTTTAGTCAACTTTATGAATTTTTTTTAATTTTTTGAGTAATAATTAGAATAAAATTGACTTTTTTATTATAAAATAGAATATTTTAGCTTTCAGCTAGTGAGAAATAATAAAAAAATAAATCCATTTTTATTATATAAACATAACAAAGTTGTAACCAAACGTCAAATTATACTAAAGTTATACTAAAGAAACTTATACTAAAAAAAATCCACTTTAAAACATAGCTCAAATTTGATAATTAAAAAAAATCATACAGATTTTATTTTTGAAAATGAAGAAAAGATTTTTTAGAAAATGATAGATTAAAATCTATAATTTTCGATAAAATAATCATTTTGTTTCGAACTTTCATCAAAAAAATTAAAAAAATTCTCAAAGTTAAAATTTCTAATAACTGTCAAATTTGATGTTTTTTAAAAAATCATACAGATCTTATTTTTGAAAATGAAGAAAAGATTTTTTAGAAAATGATAGATTAAAATCTATAATTTTCGATAAAATAATCACTTTGTTTCGAATTTTCATCAAAAAAATTTAAAAAATTCTCAAAGTTAAAATTTCTAATAACTGTCAAATTTGATGTTTTTTAAAAAATCATACAGATCTTATTTTTGAAAATAAAGAAAAGATTTTTTAGAAAATGATAGATTAAAATCTATAATTTTCGATAAAATAATCACTTTGTTTCGAATTTTCATCAAAAAAATTTAAAAAATTCTCAAAGTTAAAATTTCTAATAACTGTCAAATTTGATGTTTTTTAAAAAATCATACAGATCTTATTTTTGAAAATAAAGTAAAGATTTTTTAGAAAATGATAGATTAAAATCTATAATTTTCAATAAAATAATCACTTTGTCTCGAATTTTCATCAAAAAAATTAAAAAAATTCTCAAAGTTAAAATTTCTAATAACTGTCAAATTTGATGTTTTTTAAAAAATCATACAGATTTTATTTTTGAAAATAAAGAAAAGATTTTTTAGAAAATGATAGATTAAAATCTATAATTCTCGATAAAATAATCACTTTGTTTCGAACTTTCATCAAAAAAATTAAAAAAATTCTCAAAGTTAAAATTTCTAATAACTGTCAAATTTGATGTTTTTTAAAAAATCATACAGATCTTATTTTTGAAAATGAAGAAAAGATTTTTTAGAAAATGATAGATTAAAATCTATAATTTTCGATAAAATAATCACTTTGTCTCGAATTTTCATCAAAAAAATTAAAAAAAATTTCAAAGTTAAAATTTCTAATAACTGTCAAATTTGATGTTTTTTAAAAAAATCATACAGATCTTATTTTTAAAAATGAAGAAAAGATTTTTTAGAAAATGATAGATTAAAATCTATAATTTTCGATAAAATAATCACTTTGTTTCAAACTTTCATTAAAAAAATTAAAAAAATTCTCAAAGTTAAAATTCTTAATAACTGTCAAATTTGATGTTTTTTTAAAAAAATCATACAGATTTTATTTTTGAAAATGACGAAAAGATTTTTTAGAAAATGATAGATTAAAATCTATAATTTTCGATAAAATAATCACTTTGTTTCAAACTTTCATCAAAAAAATTAAAAAAATTCTCAAAGTTAAAATTTCTAATAACTGTCAAATTTGATGTTTTTTAAAAAATCATACAGATCTTATTTTTGAAAATGAAGAAAAGATTTTTTAGAAAATGATAGATTAAAATCTATAATTTTCGATAAAATAATCACTTTGTCTCGAATTTTCATCAAAAAAATTAAAAAAAATTTCAAAGTTAAAATTTCTAATAACTGTCAAATTTGATGTTTTTTAAAAAAATCATACAGATCTTATTTTTAAAAATGAAGAAAAGATTTTTTAGAAAATGATAGATTAAAATCTATAATTTTCGATAAAATAATCACTTTGTTTCAAACTTTCATTAAAAAAATTAAAAAAATTCTCAAAGTTAAAATTCTTAATAACTGTCAAATTTGATGTTTTTTTAAAAAAATCATACAGATTTTATTTTTGAAAATGACGAAAAGATTTTTTAGAAAATGATAGATTAAAATCTATAATTTTCGATAAAATAATCACTTTGTTTCAAACTTTCATCAAAAAAATTAAAAAAATTCTCAAAGTTAAAATTTCTAATAACTGTCAAATTTGATGTTTTTTAAAAAATCATACAGATCTTATTTTTGAAAATAAAGTAAAGATTTTTATAAAATGATAGATTAAAATCTATAATTTTCGATAAAATAATCACTTTGTTTCGAATTTTCATCAAAAAAATTAAAAAAATTCTCAAAGTAAAAATTTCTAATAACTGTCGAATTTGATGTTTTTTTAAAAAATCACACAGATCTTATTTTTGAAAATAAAGTAAAGATTTTTTAGAAAATGATAGATTAAAATCTATAATTTTCGATAAAATAATCACTTTGTTTCGAACTTTCATCAAAAAAATTTAAAAAATTCTCAAAGTTAAAATTTCTAATAACTGTCAAATTTGATGTTTTTTTAAAAAATCATACAGATCTTATTTTTGAAAATAAAGGAAAGATTTTTTAGAAAATGATAGATTAAAATCTATAATTTTCGATAAAATAATCATTTTAGTTCGAACATTCATCAAAAAAATTTAAAAAAATAATTTTATTGATTACTGTGGGAATTTATCACAATTTTTTTTTTCACAAAAGAGGAGAACACGCATTCATTAAACTAATTAAAACGTCACCGGGTTAATGTTGATGTGTCGACAGATAACACTTGGGTTTTTTCACAAATTGCCAGATTTTCACGGTAGGTGGGTGAATTATTCATGAAACTTTGTGTGTATACACGCTTTAATCTGATAACTTTAAATTTAATCAAAAAACCCCGGTTGTAATGAAAGTTCGTTTACGATTTTATTTCGTGCAATTTCCTTTCCTCAAAGATTAAATCATTAAAGATTATCCGCATTGTTTAAGTTCGTGTTCAAATCCGATTCCAATTCCACTTCCTTCTTGTAAACAAGAAATTCTCAATTTCAACCAAGATTGTCCCTTTTAGATCTCTATCAACATCGAGGAAGTTGACAGAGTCTTGTAATAACGTCAAACTATTATTGAACTCGACCCATCGCTTATAACATCATAAATAAACGTTTGTACTAAAGTTCGAAAACTACTTTAGATGGTAGCATCATTTAATGACTATAATTGAATAGACCTTAGGTCACAAATTGGATAATGGCTATCAGACTAAACGATATTACACCCAATTATTATACATTAAAGAGGAGAGGTTAATGTTTCAACCAATTTCCACCAATTTGCAATATACCTTAATAAAATTTTTTGAAACATTCGCTTTGAATAATTTAAAACTTAACTCTCCCAATGGATTAATTGAAAAAGTACGTTGCAGATTTAAAATGCAAAGGTGTTAGTTGAGTTTAATTCAATCTCAAAGATAAAATTAAAAAATCTAAAACACCTTTGTGCTAATTAACGTTCATTCATTAAATTTTATTTTTTTTTTAACTTTAATATACCATCCACATTGAAATTTTCTTCTATTATAAATAATATTCCCCCCTTTTGTCACTTTATCCTCACCTTTTGACTGCTATTGTTAACTTTACAGAAAGATATTACAAAAGATTTACGCTGACATTGTGTAATTTTAAACGAAGCGTCTTATATAAATTACAATCGATTTGAATTTCAACTATGGGAGATTTTACGTAACATCCACCTTCGTAATATCTATGCGTCTTATGTGTAAACTTGCCCTAATTTATATGCATCAGTGTTACAACTTTGTACGTTCCAATATTCCCTTAGATAATCGAAAATCCCCTTTTGCAAAGTTTAAATCCATTTAAAAGGATTAACGATTTTAAAGGATTCATATCTCAAAAACTAATCGTCGTTGAAACTTGATATTTTATCACGATTTTTATTAACACTAGTTTAGTTTTATTTTTAGTATTTTTCTAAAAAAAATTTATTGTTTTTGGTTGAATTGATCAACATTTTGGTAACTTTGGTGGAAGCTTTACGAATTTAGTAAGTTTTTGGTGGAATTAAAAAAAAAATTGGTAAATTTTTGATGGAATTTTTACAAAGTTTGTAAGTTTTTTGGTGGAATTAAAAAAAAATTCATTATTTAAAATTATTAAAAATTTTTGTAACTTTGGTGGAATTTTTATGAATTTACTAAGGTTTGAATTTTCAAGGTTTTAGTTGATTTTTAATGAAATTGTTTCTAATTTGATTGATTTTTGGTGGAACTTTAAAAGAATTTGGACATTTTGGTGGAATTTTAAAAAAATTTGGTAAGTTTTTGGTAGAATTCTTAAAAATGTTGACAATTTCGGTGTAATTTTTAGGATTTTTGTAAATTTTTGGCGGAATAAAAAAAAATTCAGTAAGTTTTGGGTGTAGTTGTTAAGTATTTTAATAGCTTTGGTGGAATTTTTGCGAATTTTATTCATTTATGGTGGAATTTTTAAAAAATTCAGTGTTTTTGGTAAAATTCTTATGAATTTAGTAAGTTTTTGATGAAATTTTTAAAAAATTCAGTATGTTTTTGATGGAATTATCAAAAATTTTGATAACATTGGTGGAATTTTTGCGAATTTTATTCATTTTTGGCGGAATAAAAAAAATTCAATGTTTTTGGTAAAATTCTTATGAATTTAGTAAGTTTTTGATGGAATTCTTAAAAGATTCAGTACGTTTTTGGTGGAATTATCAAAAATTTTGATAGCATTGGTGGAATTTTTGCGAATTTTATTCATTTCTGATGAAATAAAAAAAAAATCAGTGTTTTTGGTAAAATTCTTATGAATTTAGTAAGTTTTTGGTGGAATTTTTAAAAAATTCAGTATGTTTTTGGTGGAATTATCAAAAATTTTGATAACATTGGTGGAATTTTTGCGAATTTTATTCATTTCTGGTAGAATTTTAAAAGAATTCAGTGTCTTTGGTAAAATTCTTATGAATTTAATAAGTTTTTGGTGGAATTTTTAAAAAATTCAGTATGTTTTTGGTGGAATCATCAAAAATCTTGATAACATTGGTGGAATTTTTGCGAATTTTATTCATTTCTGGTGAAATTTTAAAAAAAATCAGTGTTTTTGGTAAAATTCTTATGAATTTAGTAAGTTCTTGATGGAATTTTTAAAAAATTCAGTATGTTTTTGGCGGAATTATCAAAAATTTTCATAACATTGGTGGAATTTTTGCGAATTCTATTCATTTCTGGTGGAATTTTTAAAAAAATCAGTGTCTTTGATAAAATTCTTATGAATTTAGTAAATTTTTGGAAGAATTTTAAAAAAATTCAGTATGTTTTTGGTGGAATTATCAAAAATTTTGATAACATTGGTGGAATTCTTGCGAATTTTATTCATTTCTGGTGGAATAAAAAAAAATCAGTGTTTTTGGTAAAATTCTTATGAATTTAGTAAGTTTTTAGTGGAATTTTTAAAAAATTCAGTATGTTTTTGGTGGAATTATCAAAAATTTTGATAAAATTGGTGGAATTTTTGCGAATTTTATTCATTTCTGGTGGAATTTAAAAAAAAATCAGTGTTCTTGGTAAAATTCTTATGAATTTAGTAAGTTTTTGGAGGAATTTTTAAAAAATTCAGTATGTCTTTGGTGAAATTATCAAAAATTTTGATAACATTGGTGGAATTCTTGCGAATTTTATTCATTTCTGGTGGAATTTTAAAAAAATTCAGTGTTTTTGGTAAAATTCTTATGAATTTAGTAAGTTTTTGGAGGAATTTTTAAAAAATTCAGTATGTTTTTGGTGGAATTATCAAAAATTTTGATAAAATTGGTGAAATCTTTGCGAATTTTATTCATTTCTGGTGGAATTTTTAAAAAATTCAGTGTTTTTTTATGGAATTTTTAGGAATTTAGTAAGTTTTTAGTGAAATTTTTCCAATTTTATTAATTTTTGGTAGAATTTTTATAAAATTCAGTAAGTTTTTAGTGAAACTTTTCCAATTTTATTAATTTTTGGTAGAATTTTTATAAAATTCAGTATGTTTTTGGTGGAATTATCAAAAATTTTGATAACATTGGTGGAATTTTTGCGAATTTTATTCATTTCTGGTGGAATTTTAAAAAAAATCAGTGTTTTTGGTAAAATTCTTATGAATTTAGTGAGTTTTTGATGGAATTTTTAAAAAATTCAGTATGTTTTTGGTGGAACTATCAAAAATTTTGATAACATTGGTGGAATTTTTGCGAATTTTATTCATTTTTGGCGGAATAAAAAAAATCAGTGTTTTTTGTAAAATTCTTATGAATTTAGTAAGTTTTTGGTGGAATTTTTGCAAATTGTATTAATTTTTGGTGGAATTTTTAAAAAATTCAGTATATTTTTGGTGGAATTATCAAAAATTTTGATAACACTGATGGAATTTTTGCGAATTTTATTCATTTTTGATGGAATTTTTAAAAAATTCAGTGTTTTTTTTATGGAATTTTTACGAATTTAGTAACTGTTTAGTGAAATTTTTCCAATTTTATTAATTTTTGGTGGAATTTTTATAAAATTCAGTATATTTTTGGTGGAATTTTTAAAAAAGTTGATAACTTTGGTGGAATTTTTATTAACTTAAATCATTTTTGGTGGAATTGTTAAAAATATTGGTAATTTTAGTAGAATTTTTATGAATTTGGTAAGTTTTTGGTGGTATTTTTTAAAAATCAGTAAGTTTTTGGTGGAATTATTCAACATTCTTGTAGCTTTGGTGGAAAATTGAAAAAATTTAGTACGTTTTTGGTGGAATTGTTAAAAATGTTGGTAAATTTGGTGGAATTTTTACGAATATAGTAAGTTTTTTTAATTTTTACCAATTTTATTGATTTTGGGTGGAATTTTTAAACAATTCACTAAGTTTTTAGTAGAATTGTCCCCAAATTTAATAATTTTTGATGAAATTCAGTGTTTTTGGTAAAATTCTTATGAATTTAGTAAATTTTTGGTGGAATTTTTAAAGAATTCAGTATGTTTGTGGTGGAATTATCAAAAATTTTGATCAAATTGGTGGAATTTTTGCGAATTTTATTCATTTCTGGTGGAATAAAGAAAATCAGTGTTTTTAGTAAAATTCTTATGAATTTAGTTGAATTTTGATGGAATTTTCAAGGTTTTAGTTAATTTTTAATGAAATTGTTTCTAATTTGATTGATTTTTGGTGGAATTTTAAAAGAATTTGGACATTTTGGTGGAATTTTTAAAAAATTTGGTAAGTTCTTGGTAGAATTGTTAAAAATGTTGACAATTTCGGTGTAATTTTTAGGATTTTTGTAAGTTTTTAGTAGTATAGAAAAAATTCAGTAAGTTTTGGGTGTAGTTGGTAAATATTTTAATAGCTTTGGTGGAATTTTTGGGAATTTTATTCATTTCTGGTGGAATTTTAAAAAAATTCAGTGTTTTTGGTAAAATTCTTATGAATTTAGTAAGTTTTTGACGGAATCTTTAAAAAATTCAGTATGTTTTTGGTGGAATTATCAAAAATTTTGATAACACTGGTGGAATTTTTGCGAATTTTATTCATTTCTGGTGGAATAAAAAACAATCAGTGTTTTTGGTAACATTCTTATGAATTTAGTAAGTTTTTGGTGGAATTTTTGCAAATTGTATTAATTTTTGGTGGAATTTTTAAAAATTCAGTACATTTTTGGTGGAATTATCAAACATTTTGATAACACTGGCGGAACTTTTGCAAATTTGATTCATTTTTGATGGAATTTTTAAAAATTCACTGTTTTCTTTATGGAATTTTTACGAATTTAGTAAGTTTTCCCCTTTTGCAAAGTTTAAATCCATTTAAAAGGATTAACGATTTTAAAGGATTCATATCTTAAAAACTAATCGTTGTTAAAACTTGAAATTTCATCACAATTTTTATTAACATTTAATCTTTATTATTACCAAAGATGAACCTTCCACAACTTTTAGTTTTTCCCTGGGAAAAGGAAATATAAACATCCAATTAAAATTCTTAAACATGTTAAAATTTAGGTTGTGTTCTAAAATAATTTGTAATTTTCGACTCGAATTGTTACAGATGTGGAAAATTTTATTGGTAATCACGATATGGCAAGTTTCAACAGCTACCGTCATCAGTATAGAAAACTACGACTTACCCATTTGGCCAATTTTGAAAAATCTCCACGACGGACGACAACAAATGGACGTTGAAGAGTTTTACCAAAATTTATTCGAAAATATTCCTTCAAATAGGATTTACAAATACGGTAAGTTTCATCGTTCTGTTAATTAATAAAAATCACCATTTGATAGATAACCCAACTTTAAAAAATTTTGACAAAATTAAAAAAAATCGTGGAGACTTTATTTTTTTTAATTAAGAAATGAAATTTGTATAAATTGAAAACTAAAATATTCTATTTTCTAATAAAAAAGTCAGTTTTGTTCTAATTATTACCCAAACAATTAAAAAAAAATTCATAAAGTGGACTAAAATTTTTCCTAACCTTAAAAATTTTGACCAAATTAAAAAAATCGTGGAGACTTTATTTTTTTTTTAATTAAGAAATGAAATTTGTATTAATTGAAAGCTAAAATATTCTATTTTGCAATAAAAAAGTCAGTTTTGTTCTAATTATTACCCAAAAAATTAAAAAAATTCATAAAGTGGACTAAAATTTTTCCTAACCTTAAAAATTTTGACCAAATTAAAAAAATCGTGGAGACTTTATTTTTTTTAATTAAGAAATGAAATTTGTATTAATTGAAAGCTAAAATATTCTATTTTGTAATAAAAAAGTCAATTTTGTTCTAATTATTACCCAAAAAATTAAAAAAAATCATAAAGTTGACTAAAATTTTTCCTAACCTTAAAAATTTTGACCAAATTTAAAAAATCGTGGAGACTTTATTTTTTTTAATTAAGAAATGACATTTGTATAAATTGAAAATTAAAATATTCTATTTTCTAATAAAAAAGTCAGTTTTGTTCTAATTATTACCCAAAAAATTAAAAAAATTCATAAAGTGGACTAAAATTTTTCCTAACCTTAAAAATTTTGACCAAATTTAAAAAATCGTGGAGACTTTATTTTTTTTAATTAAGAAATGAAATTTGTATAAATTGAAAACTAAAATATTCTATTTTCTAATAAAAAAGTCAGTTTTGTTCTAATTATTACCCAAAAAATTAAAAAAATTCTTAAAGTTGACTAAAATTTTTCCTAACCTTAAAAATCTTGACCAAATTTAAAAAATCGTGGAGACTTTATTTTTTTTAATTAAGAAATGAAATTTTAATTAATTGAAAGCTAAAATATTCTATTTTGCAATAAAAAAGTCAATTTTGTTGTAATTATTGCCCAAAAAATTAAAAAAATTCATAAAGTGGACTAAAATTTTCCCTAACCTTAAAAATTTTGACCAAATTTAAAAAATCGTGGAGACATTATTTTTTTTAATTAAAAAATGAAATTTGTATTAATTGAAAGCTAAAATATTCTATTTTGCAATAAAAAAGTCAGTTTTGTTCTAATTATTACCCAAAAAATTAAAAAAATTCATAAAGTTGACTAAAATTTTTGACGGTTAACCTAACTTTAAAAAAGTTTTACCAAATTTAAAGAAATTTTATGATATAAAGATTTTTATATTAAATCCAAATATTAATCATTAAGTAATATTGGTTAACTATTAAAACATAAATATGTTTTAATCAAAGGGTAAAAGTATCAAAGGAAAATTGAGAAATCGCTATTTAAACAGAAATAACTTCTTAAAACGGAAGGGTTTAATTTTAATAAATCCCAAAATCGAGATGCAATCGAGATGAATATTTAAACGCCCCGTTTGAACCTCGCCGAGTATCAGAGATTTACACGAACCCACGTTTCATGTTTATCTCGAACAAACATTTGAGTTTGAGGGATGAATCTGGTAATTTTTTAAAAACACGAATCCGTATTTACCTTTCTATCGCGATCAAATGTATTACTTTTTTTCTATTTATTTTATATATATTTTTTTAACACGATCCAATTTTTAAACACGATCCAATTTTATAAACACAATTCAGTCCTTAAACACGATCCCATTTTTAAACACGTTTGAATTCTTTAAACACGATCCAATTTTTTATTACATTTCCTATTCCAATTTTTTATCACAACTCAAATAACACACGATTTTCAGTTTTAAACGAAAGTAAAATTTAACGCTCACATTTGAAATGTTTTATTTAAATTACATTTTGTTCTGCTATTCGCAAATAAGTGTATACCTACGTAAATACAATAGCGCGAAAGTTCGGATAAAATTTGATCCGACACGAAATCGTTTTAGTACAAAAGTGGGTCCGGTACTGAACTTTATCCCTCGGGGACATTTACATACGTTTATTTGATGTAGACGAGTGGAAATCGAAAACGATGTAAATGTTCTAAACGTAACTCTAAATGAGACTTTAAATAACATAAGGAAGTAATTTGACTTCGAAAAAAGGTTTTTTAACTTTCTTTAAATAACCTAAATTGATTTATTTTTGATATGTGGGTGGATCGTGTGTTAAGTGACCATTTTGAAGGGTCGTGTGAAAGAATAACAAATCTAAATTCGTCCTTGTCCTTGTCTTTTTTCTTGACCTTTTAACCCGGAAATTTAGGTTAATAAATACACCCTTAGTTTTGCATAAATATTCGTTAATTATATCCTTTTATTGATTTTATACTAATTTTTTGTTGATGTGTTATTAAAAGAAAATATTAAGGAAAAATTTTATCCGGTTCGTTTTTAACATTAAAGAAAATCGTGTAGTGCAGTCTTTATTTCAATTTATATCAAAGTGACGTTTTAAAATTAAAAATTAAGGAATTTATGATGAGTTTAATAAAAAATTCTTGGATTATTATCAAAGTTACTAAAAGAAGTTATTAGAATTTAAAATAATTCCATCAAAATTTATAAAATAATGATAAATTCCACCAACATTTATCAAAATTATCAATAATTCCACCAAAAATTATAAGATAATGATTAATTACTAGTGATGTGACGAATAGTAATTCAACCGAATAACCGAATACCGAACATTCGGTTAAATATGAACCGAATATTCGGTTTCTATTGAATGGCGTGAAAATAAGATTCAAAGAAATAGAGAGGAAAAAAATTATTTTATAGCAACGTTCTTGAATCGCTGATATTGTTTAAACTTTTTCTCATGTGAAAACATATCCGTTATAAGACATACTATTTTTTGGAAGCATTAGAAGAGACTTAAACTTCGGAAGCAGTAGTAGAGATGATATAGAGAGCGATGGAAATGGCTCTCTGAAATTTTACAACAGGTAAAAATTTGAATCCAAGTCATTTTTCGTTTTGGTACTGCTATAAAGCCATAGCTACACTTACTAAGGCCGTTAATGACTGAAGTCTTAGAAATAGAGTAGCAATTTAACGGTTACTTGTCTGAAGAATTACTAATGAGAGAGCAAGTTCCATTTGTTTAGTGGAAACAACATAGCTTGAAATACCCAAAAATGAGTAAACTAGCAAAAGTGTGCTTATCAGCCCTATCAAATACAGTTTTCAGTGAGCAGCTATTCTCTGAGTAGCTTATCATTTGTATGCTCATTCAATATATTCTTCGAATTTATTAGAACTTACAACAGTCACATAGACAACCGAATATTCGGTAAATAAATTCAATATTCGGTCGAAAACCGAATATTGCAAATGAAGCCAAATAAGCCGAATACCGAATAATTATTCGGCTTCGGTCCCATCTCTATTAATTCCACCTAAATTTTCAATAATTCCACCGAAAATGTACAGTAAATCGACAAATTCCATCAAAATTTAGAATAATTCCACCGAAAACTTACAAAATCTTGGTAAATTCCACCAAAATTTATCAAATTTTTCGTTAATTCTACCAAAAATTACAAGATAAAGATTAATTCCACCAAAATTTATCAAAATTTTCAATAATTCCACCAAAAACTTACAAAATCTTGGTAAATTCCTCCAAAATTTATCAAATTTTTCGTTAATTCTAACAAAAATTACAAGATAAAGATTAATTCCACCAAAATTTATCAAAATTTTCAATAATTCCACCAAAAACTTACAAAATCTTGGTAAATTCCACCAAAATTTATCAAATTTTTCGTTAATTCTACCAAAAATTACAAGATAAAGATTAATTCCACCAAAATTTTCAATAATTGCACAAAAAATGGACAGAATAGTAATAAATTCCACCAAAAGCTTACAAAATCGGGATAAATTCCACCTACATTTATAAAATAATGATAAATTCCACCAAAATTTATCAAAATATTCAATAATTCCACCAAAAACTTACAAAATCTTGGTAAATTCCACCAAAATTTATCAAATTTTTCGTTAATTCTACCAAAAATTATAAGATAAAGATTAATTCCACCAAAATTTTCAATAATTCCACAAAAAATTGACAGAATCGTAATAAATTCCACCAAAAGCTTACAAAATCGGGATAAATTCCACCAACATTTATAAGGTAATGATAAATTCCACCAAAATTTTCAATAATTCCACCAAAAACTTACAAAATCTTGGTAAATTCCACCAAAATTTATCAAAATTTTCAATAATTCCACCAAGAACTTACAAAATCTTGGTAAATTCCACCAAAATTTATCAAATTTTTCGTTAATTCTACCAAAAATTATAAGATAAAAATTAATTCCACCAAAATTTTCAATAATTCCACAAAAAATGGACAAAATAGTAATAAATTCCACCAAAAGCTTACAAAATCGTGATAAATTCCACCAACATTTATAAGATAATGATAAATTCCACCAAAAATTATCAAAATTTTCAATAATTCCACCAAAAACTTACAAAATGTTGATAAATTCCACCAAAATTTATCAAATTCTTCAATAATTCCACCAAAAATTACAAGATAATGATCAATTCCACCAAAATTGTCAATAATTCCACCAAAAGTTGACAGAAAATCGACAAATTCCACCAAAAACTTACAAAATCTTGATAAATTCCACCGAAATTTATCAAATTTTTCGATAATTCCACCAAAAATTACAGGATAATGATAAATTCCACCAAAATTTTCAATAATTCCACCAAAAGATGGCAGAAAATCGACAAATTCCAACAAAATTTACAATAATTCCACGAAATATTTACAAAATCTTGATAAATTCCACCAAAATTTATCAAATTTTTCAATAATTCCACCAACAATTACAAGATAATGATAAATTCCACCAAAATTTTCAATAATTCCACCAAAAGTTGACAGAAAATCGACAAATTCCACCAAAAACTTACAAAATCTTGATAAATTCCACCAAAATTTATCAAATTTTTCGATAATTCCACCAAAAATTACAGGATAATGATAAATTCCACCAAAATCTTCAATAATTCCACCAAAAGATGGCAGAAAATCGACAAATTCCACCAAAATTTACAATAATTCCACCAAAAATGTACAAAATCTTAATAAACTCCACCAACATTCATCAAAATTATCAATAATTCCACCAAAAATTACAAGATAATGATCAATTCCACCAAAACTTTCAATAATTCCACCAAAAGTTGGCAGAAAATCTACAAATTCCACCAAAAACTTACAAAATCTTGATAAATTCCACAAACATTTATCAAATTTTTCGATAATTACAAAATAATGATCAATTCCACCAAAATTTTTAGCAATTCCACCAAAAATGGATAAGAAATCGACAAATTTCACCAAAATTTACAATAATTCCACCAAAAACTTACAAAATCTTCATAAATTCCACCAACATTGATCAAAATTTTCGAAAATTCCACCAACATTGATCAAAATTTTCGAAAATTCCACAAAAAATTATAAGATAATGATAAATTTTACCAAAATTTTCAATAATTCCACCAAGAATTGACAGAAAATCGACAAATTCCACCAAAATTTATCAAAATTTACAATAATTCCACTAAAAATTGACAAAAAATCAATAAATTCCATCAAAATTTATCAAAATTTACAATAATTCCACCAAAAACATACAAAATTTTGATAAATTCCACCAAAATTTATCAAAAATTTTCAATTATTCCACTAAAAATTGACAAAAAATAAACAAATTCCACCAAAATTTATCAAAATTTACAATAATTCCACCAAAAATATACAAAATTTTGATAGATTCCACCAAAATTTATCAAAATTTTCAATAATTTCACTAAAAATTGACAAAAAATCAACAAATTCCATCAAAATTTATCAAAATTTACAATAATTCCACCAAAAACATACAAAATTTTGATAGATTCCACCAAAATTTATCAAAAATTTCAATAATTTCACTAAAAATTGACAAAAAATCAACAAATTCCATCAAAATTTATCAAAATTTACAATAATTTCACCAAAAACATACAAAATTTTGATAAATTCCACCAAAATTGATAAAAATTTTAAATAATTCCACTAAAAATTGACAAAAAATCAACAAATTCCACCAAAATTTATCAAAATTTACAATAATTCCACTAAAAACATGCAAAATTTTGATAAATTCCACCAAAATTGATCGAAATTTTCAATAATTCCACCAAAAATTTACAAAAAATCATCAAATTCCACCAAAATTTATCAAAATTTACAATAATTCCACCAAAAACATACAAAATTTTGATAGATTCCACCAAAATTTATCAAAAATTTCAATAATTCCACCAAAAATTGACAAAAAAATCAACAAATTCCACCAAAATTTATCAAAATTTACAATGATTCCACCAAAAACATACAAAATTTTGATAAATTCCACCAAAATTTATCAAAATTTTCAATAATTCCACCAAAAATTGACAAAAAATCAATAAATTCCACCAAAATTTATCAAAATTTACAATAATTCCACCAAAAACATACAAAATCTTGATAAATTCCACCAAAATTAATCAAAATTATCAATAATTCCATCAAAAATTTACAAAATCATAATAAATTCCCCCAAAAATTACAAATTAATAAAGAATTCCACCCAAAATGAATCAAAATTTACAAAAATTCCATCAACAATTACCAAATTTTAAAAATTTTCAACTAAAACTTATCGAAATTTACAATTCCATTAAAACTAACAAAATTTTTAATAAAACCACCAAAAAATTAAATTATTTGAATAAATTTAATTAATTTACAAATACGAAATAAAACCCAAACAAATTATTAAAGTATTTAACACGCCACTTAAACAAACAAACATTTTTTATTGAATAAATTCCCCATATTTAACTTTTATATGAATTTTACGATATTATTTTCATTAAACCAACAGTAAAACCGGGTCAAATATCAACTAGAGTTTATTACGTCCAACTAGTAAAACGACACGATGTTTACTTAATGATGTTTTAGCTCAGATACAATTTATAAAGTTGATTATTGCTAGTTGTTTATTTTCCACGTACGAATAAATTTAATTTATTTCTACTCGTAACAATTCAACCACACAATTTCATCTTTAAAATCACGTCTTTATTTGTTAAAAATAAATGACATAATTTTATTTATAAAGTATTGTAAATTGGGATGATTTTTAATATAAACTTGTTTAGCAAGTTAGTAAAAAACGATCGATATAAACGATTAGTTGAGTACTATTAAGTGTTTTAACGGTCGATTTGTTAGATGGAGCGTTTTATCTCAATGAAAACTTTCCGACAGGCGATTAATCAAGAAAAGAACATTTTTCTTAATTACTTTAGTGTTTCGTTTAGTTTTGTTGTAAATGTGTTTTATAGATAATTGAAAATATCAAATAAAGACATTTATTTTATTTTTAAAAGCTATTTCTAAAATTTCTTTCATAATATACTATTTTTTATTATTTTTTTGTTTAATATTTGAAAATTTAAAAAGTATTTTTTAATTTCGTATAATAACAAATGTATAAAAAACGCACGACAGAAAAAAGGAATTATTTTGCATAAAGTTTACGTTTCCGCATAAAACGTCGACAAAGTTCCGGTGTGATGTCGTAAAACGCGAATCCCTTCAAAATTGCATTCGGGTTTACGTAAACCGGATTACGTTTAACGACTGTTAACCTCTATAGAATCTGAATGAATTTTTAAATAGAAGAAATCTCTATAAGAAATTCAAATTTATAAATAAATATATAAATAAAATTAAAATAAATAAATAAATATATTAAAAAAAATTAAAATAAATAAGTAAATATATTTAAAAAATTAAAAAAAAGTCCAAAAAGACCAAAAAGACCGTAAAATACTTTAATAAGATAGAAAATGGAATAACAAAAAATTTCGAACCGAACATTTCTAACGATCATGAAAAATAACTTTGGAACCGGACATTTCTTACATCCGTGATAATCGAAAAAATAATAAAATTAATAATTTATCACAATTTACAATAATTTCATCCAAAACTTACAAAATCTTAGTAAATTCCACCAACATTTATAAAAATTATGAATAATTCAACCAAAATGTATTAAAATTTTCGATAATTCCACCAAAAATTGACAGAAAATCGACAAATTCCACCAAAATCTGCAATAATTCCGCCAAAAATTTACAAAATCTTGATAAATTCCACCAACATTTATGAAAATTGTCAATAATTCCACCAAAAATGGACAGAATCGTAATAAATTCCACCAACATTTTTAAAATAATGATAAATTTCACCAAAAATTATAAGATAATGATAAATTCCACCAAAATTTTCGATAATTCCACAAAACATTACAAAGTAATGATCAATTCCATCAAAATTTTCAATAATTCCACCAAGAATTGACACTAAATCGACAAATTCCACCAAAATTTACAATAATTCCACCAACAATTTACAAAATCTTAATAAATTCCACCAACATTTATGAAAATTATCAATAATTCCACCAAAAATTGACAGAATTGTAATAAATTCCACCAACATTTTTAAAATAATGATAAATTCCACCAAAAATTATAAAATAATGATAAATTCAACCAAAATTTATCAAAATTTTCGATAATTCCACCAAAAAATTACAAAATAATGATCTATTCCATCAAATTTTTCAATAATCCCACCAAGAATTGACACTAAATCGACAAATTCCACCAAAATTTTCAATAATCCCACCAAGAATTGACACTAAATCGACAAATTCCACCAAAATTTGCAATAATTCCACCAACAATTTACAAAATCTTAATAAATTCCACCAACATTTATGAAAATTATCAATAATTCTACCAAAAATGGACAGAATCGTAATAAATTCCACCAACATTTTTAAAATAATGATAAATTCCACCAAAAATTATAAGATAATGATAAATTCCACCAAAATTTATCAAAATTTTCGATAATTCCACCAAAAATTACAAAATAATGATTAATTCCATCAAAATTTTCAATAATTCCACCAAGAATTGACAGAAAATCGACAAATTCCACCAAAATTTGCAATAATTCCACCAACAATTTACAAAATCTTAATAAATTCCACCAACATTTATGAAAATTATCAATAATTCTACCAAAAATGGACAGAATCGTAATAAATTCCACCAACATTTTTAAAATAATGATAAATTCCACCAAAATTTATAAAATAATGATAAATTCCACCAAAATTTATCAAAATTTTCGATAATTCCACCAAAAATTACAAAATAATGATCAATTCCATCAAAATTTTCAATAATTCCACCAAGAATTGACACTAAATCGACAAATTCCACCAAAATTTACAATAATTCCACCAAAAACTTACAAAATCTTGATAAATCTCACCAACATTTATCAAAATTATCAATAATTCTACCAAAAATGGACAGAATCGTAATAAATTCCACCAACACTTTTAAAATAATGATAAATTCCACCAAAAATTATAAAATAATGATAAATTCCACCAAAATTTATCAAAATTGTCGATAATTCCACCAAAAATTATAAAATAATGATCAATTCCATCAAAATTTTCAATAATTCCACCAAAAATTGACACTAAATCGACAAATTCCACCAAAATTTACAATAATTCAACCAAAAACTTACAAAATCTTGATAAATTCCACCAACATTCATCAAAATTATCAATAATTCCACCAAAAATGGACAAAATCGTAATAAATTTTGAAAGAAAGTTTAATCTTATTTTTACCAAATATGAACTTTCTACGACTTTTATTTTTCCCACTTAGAATACAAAATGTAACTTAAATGAAATTAGAGAGATTAATCAACTCTAAATTTTTATTAAATTTACCCCATTTAATTGAATTCATTTCCAGATAATCGAGACTTATTTGGAACGCAATCGAAAAGAAGTTTTTCCCTTTTGGCCCGTTGGAAACCGTTTAACAATCTCGGAAAGACCCGATCTTCGATTAGAGAACACAACTCGAAATTGAAGACTTTACTGGATCAAAACGTGGAAACTCGAGCTCATTCAAGACCGAGCGGACAACCGTTAAGATGGGGAAAAAAGTAAAACCAAACTAAACCGAATAATAAAAATTAAATTAAATCGAGATGTTTTAACGAATAAATGTTGTAAATTTTTAGTGTTTATAGATTAATTTTTGAGTCATGTTTTTATACTTTAACAAGCAAAAATTTTTTTTAAAAAAGAAAAATTATATTTAAAATATTAATGCAAACATATTTTTACAACTTAACGAGATTTTTTTCCTTGGTTTAATGTATTATCTTACACATACATAAAAACCCAAGATAAAACGTAAAAATCTTTAAATAAAGTAAAGTTAGTCATAAAACAACTTTTTTAACATTTTCTTTTTAAATTTTAAATTTTAAGTTAAACATAAAGTTTAAAAATAAGATTTTTTTATCAAATAAAATCTCAAAACACTAAAAATTAACAAAATAAATGATACTATTTAATATAAAAAATAATAAATAAATAAGACTGCGTCTTCGATGATTTTACAATTTGTATTTTAAAATTATGATTCTAGTCAAATAAAAAATAATAATTTTAAATGTGTGAAGAAAACTTTTTTAAATTTGTTATCGATTTTAAAAAGAAAAAATATTTACCAACTTTAATGTATACTTGTATTTATTATTCAAAGTGAATTTTATTTCTTAATCAATAAATATTGTGTATTTTCATTATGAAAGTTTGTAGTTTTATTTAAAACCTAATTATTAAAAATTTGGGATTATAAAATTTATCCAAATTTGGGGTTATTTATTAAAATTATTTATTTATTAAAATTATTTATTTATTAAAATTTAAACCCCAAAAACTGTTTTTTAAAATTTCCATTTAGACGAACAAATCGATCTAAATCTTGGTTATTTAGTCGCTTGGATAACACACATAGACGAAAATCATTCAAGTATAAAATATATACTTTGGGGGATAAATCCCTCCCTTCCTCTTTCTTCGCGTTGATTCATCTTTCTCTTATCTCGATGACATTGCATTTCCCGGAAGGGTAGAACGTCGACCTCGTCCCTTTAAAAGGATCGCCGTTCGCTTTTATCGTTTCATCATAATTTTCCCTCTATTCAAGCGTTTTGCGACGCTTCTGTCAGCAGGTCTAATCAAATTCTTCACGTCTCAATCGCTCCCCGATATCTACAAACCGGAATGCTTAAACGTTCTTATCATAACTCCGCATAAAGACTACTTTTCCATAAAGATTATTTTTCCGTGTAGACTATTTGTGCATAAAAATAACTTCCCACCTGTCGCTTAACTTCAAATAGGGATGAAACCCTTTTACGAAACGATTTTAAAACCATCGATTAACCAAGATAAAAATCATTTTGTGTTCAATAAAAAATGATTGATTAAAAATTTTTTTTATTAAAATATAAGTTCGATTAAATGATTAAATTTTACTTCTAACTTTTAATGTTAATGATCTAAAATTGGGGTTAACAAAGTTTGAGTTATAACTCGCTTGAATATCAAACTACAACTACCAAAGCTCGTTAGGTTTAGTATTATGATTGTTATACGGTTATAATTATGTCCAACCCATAGAAATGTTCATTTGATATGTTCGTTTAAAATGTTTACCAAGTTTAATTTTGATATTATGGTAAAATATTAGTTTGCAATTTTCAATTTTTCATCTAATTAAAAAAAATCATTTTTAGAACGTAGCCTAAGTTTTAAACTTAAAAAAAAATCAATTAGAGACATTAAGTTACATTTTCTTTTCTTAGGGGAAAATTAAAAGTCGTAGAAAGTTCATTTTTTTAGTTAAATTTCAATAATAATTAGGTTTGGATTTTAGAGAAATGAATTTTTAAAAATTGACTAATTTAACTAACAAAATAATAACTCAAATTGATTTATGAGAAATTTAATTGAGATTTTTTATAACGATTATAAAATTTTATGTTTTTAAGGATATTAATAAATGATTTATTAAAACTGCAAATTTTAAACTTCTATTTAACGAACATTCAGCTAAATAAATTTCAAACTACTTGCATATATTAGTTAATACCTACATGCCTTTTAAATAAAACATAATTTTGTAAATATTCTTTTTGATGTTTAAAGTGGAAAACATTTTTCCACCTTCGTTCAAAGAAAATCCTACTAAATTATTTACAAACGTTTCTGGGTCGAAAGCTCCTAATAACAACGAAAAAAAAACTCCCAAACGGTACTTTTCTCGATTTAATAAACGCTTTTCGAACTTTTTACTTTTCCCCAACACACATTTTTATTCCCTTTTAAAATTAATACAACACAAAAAAAATTTTTAAGTTATTAAAACTTAAAAAATTTAAAAGTAAGTAAAAAATATATAAAGGTAAAATATTTATTCTTCATAAAAGAAAGTTTTAACTGAAAAAACGTATTTAACTTTTAACGATTGTAAATTGATTTGTGATTCGTCAAATCGCAATTTTATTAGAGGGAAAATGCGACGCGATTGTCGCATCTATTTCCCGATTAAAACGCATTCGCGCAATCGATTTGCAAACTTCATTCGATTTCGTCCGTTAAATAATAGTTTAAATCGCGATAATAGCTTCGGCTACATACTTTCATTACGCGTCGTTACGTCAATTGCCATAAATATTCATAAAGAGTGTCATCATCGTTTCGTTTCGTTCTCTCTGTGTGCCACCTAATTGGAGTAACGTATGTTCCAGAGGAATTTAGGTCACTTGCATTTAATACTATTTAATACGACTTTATGTTCCCTATTTTTCACACAGATTAAATAACTTAAGTAAGAAAGTCATCGTCAAAATTTTGGTTAAAAAGTGAGATTTGTTAATCAAAAAGTGAACTTCCTTAGTTTACTAAAAAAAGAGAAGAAGTCGTAAAACCCATTAAAAGATTCGATAACGGACGAGATTCATCGTGTCAACAAACTCTTTCATACTCGATTACGTAACATTACGACTTTATACAGAGTGTTAAATTTAAATTGTCGACATAAATATTTCTTAAAAGGAAATCAATTTTCAAGTTCAAGTTCTTAGAATAACTCAATTTTTTTAAATTGAAACTTTAAAAAAACGTCCAGATTCTATTTTTAGGAATTGAAGAAAGAGAAAATTATAAACTAAAATGTCTGTTTTAAAGTAACATAGAAAAATTTACATTAGGTTATAAAAATTTCAAGAAAAGATATTTTTTCTAAATGTTTACATTTATACCATGATGAAATTTCAAAAACCAATTTTTAAAAAATCTTCCAGATTTTATTTCTAGGAAATTCCACCAAAAATTAATAAAATTGGAAAAATTTCACTAAAAACTTACTAAATTCGTAAAAATTCCATAAAAAAAAACACTGAATTTTTTAAAAATTAATTAATTATAAAAATTCCAACAAAGCTACTAAAATTTTTAATAATTCCACCAAAAACTTATAAAATTTGTAAAGATTCCACCAAAGCTATCAAAATTTTTAACAATTCCATCAAAAACTTGCTGAATTTTTAAAAAATATACTAAAATTAAGATTAATTTCGTCAAGAATTGATTAGATACTTAAAAATTTCACAAAAATAAAAAAGTAACAATAAAAATTCCACAAAACTTAGTTAAATTGAATATAATTTCACCAAAAATTATTAAATTTGGAGACAGTTCTACTAAAAACTAATTTTTTTTAAAATTCCACCCAAAATCAATAAAATTGGTAAAAATTAAAAAAACTTACTATATTCATAAAAATTCCACCAAAGTTACCAACATTTTTAACAATTCCACCAAAAACGTACTAATTTTTTTCAATTTTCCACCAAAGCTACAAAAATGTTGAATAACTCCACCAAAAACTTACTGATTTTTAAAAAATACCACCAAAAACTTACCAAATTCATAAAAATTCTACTAAAATTACCAATATTTTTAACAGTTCCACCAAAAATGATTAAAGTTAATAAAAATTCCACCAAAGTTATCAACTTCTTTAACAATTCCATCAAAAACATACTGAATTTTATAAAAATTCCACCAAAAATTAATAAAATTGGAAAAATTTCACTAAAAACTTACTAAATTCGTAAAAATTCCATAAAAAACACTGAATTTTTTAAAAACTCCATCAAAAATGAATAAAACTCGTAAAAATTCCACCAATGATATCAAAATTTTTGATAATTCCACCAAAATCATACTGAATTTTTTAAAAATTCTACCAAAAATTAATACAATTTGCAAAAATTCCACCAAAAACTTACTAAATTCATAAGAATTTTATCAAAAACACTGATTTTTTTTTATTCCATCAGAAATGAATAAAACTCGTAAAAATTCCACCAATGTTATCAAAATTTTTGATAATTCCACCACAAACATACTGATTTTTTTAAAAATTCCACCAAAAACATACTGAATTTTTTAAAAATTCCACCAAAAACTTACTAAATTCATAAGAATTTTATCAAAAACACTGATTTTTTTTATTCCATCAGAAATGAATAAAATTCGCAAAAATTCCACCAATGTTATCAAAATTTTTGATAATTTCACCAAAAACATACTGAATTTTTTAAAAATTCCAGCAAAAACTTACTAAATTCATAAGAATTTTACCAAAAACACTGATTTCTTTTATTCCACTAGAAATGAATAAAATTCGCAAAAATTTCACCAATGTTATCAAAATTTTTGACAATTTCACCAAAAACAATCTGAATTTTTTAAAAATTCCACCAAAAACTTACTAAATTCATAAGAATTTGAACAAAAATACTGAATTTTTTTAGAATTCCACCAGAAATGAATAAAATTCGCAAAAATTCCACCAATGTTATTAAAATATTTAACAATTACACCCAAAACTTACTGAATTTTTTTTATTCCACCAAAAACTTACAAGAATCTTAAAAATTACACCGAAATTGTCAACATTTTTAACAATTCTACCAAAAACACCAAATTTTTTAAAAATTCCACCAAAATGTCCAAATTCTTTTAAAATTCCACCAAAAATCAATCAAATTAGAAACAATTTCACTAAAAATTAACTAAAACCTTGAAAATTCCATCAAAATTCAACTAAATTCATAAGAATTTTACCAAAAACACTGATTCTTTTGTATTCCACCAGAAATGAATAAAATTCGCTAAAATTCCACCAATGTTATCAAAATTTTTGATAATTCCACCAAAAACATACTGAATTTTTTAAAAATTCCACCAAAAACTCACTGAATTCATAAGAATTTTACCAAAAACACTGAATTTTTTTAAAATTCCACCAGAAATGAATAAAATTCGCAAAAATTCCACCAAAGCTATTAAAATATTTAACAACTACACCCAAAACTTACTGAATTTTTTTATTCCACCAAGAACTTACAAAAATCCTAAAAATTACACCGAAATTGTCAACATTTTTAACAATTTTACCAAAAACTTACCAAATTTTTTAAAAATTCCACCAAAATGTCCAAATTCTTTTAAAATTCCACCAAAAACCAATCAAATTAGAAACAATTTCATTAAAAATTAACTAAAACCTTGAAAATTCCATCAAAAACTTAGTAGATTCATAAAAATCCCACCAAAGTTACTAAAATTTTTAATAATTTTACCCAAAATAATGAATTTCTTTAAAAATTCCACCAAAAAACACAAAATTTGTAAAAATTCCACCAAAAATTTACCAATTTTTTTTTAATTCCACCAAAAACTTACTAAATTCGTAAAGCTTCCACCAAAGTTACCAAAATGTGGATCAATTTAACCAAAAACAATAAACTTTTTTTGAAAAATACTAAAAATAAAACTAAACTAGTCCAATTTTTAAAAAAATCTTGCAGACTTTATTTCTAAGAAGTGAAAAAAGTTCTTTGGGAAAATTATAAACTAAAATGTCTATTTTAATGTAACATAAAAATATTTATGTTAGGTTATTGAAATTTCAAGAAATTAATATTTTTCTAAAACTTGGTAGTAATTAGGAAAAATCTAACTTACTTTTTAAAAATTACATCTTTCTAAGTTTCAATCAACATAAAAATCATTTATTAATTCTCATAAATTACTCTAATAAGATTTTTTAAAGTTGTCTAATTTTTTTTTTTTTTTCTAAAAAGTTGTTAGATCGAAAATTTTCCCAATTTTGGAAATTTTTTTAATTTTCTTGTTAATAATTAGAAAAAAATCTAACTTACTTTTTAGAAATTACAAGGTTTTCGGTTTCAATCGACATAAAAATCATTTCTTAATTCTTATAAATAACTCTAATATAATTTTTTAAAGTTGTCTAAATTTTTTTTTCTAAAAAGTTGGTTTCGATCGGAAATTTTCCCAATTTTGGAAATTTTTTTAATTTTCTTGTTAATAATTAGGAAAAATTTAACTTCCTTTCTAGAAATTACATCTTTTTAAGTTTCAATCGACATAAAAATCATTTCTTAACTCTCATAAATAACTCTAATATGATTTTTTAAAGTTGTCTAAAATTTTTTTTTAATAAGTTGGGTTCGATCGAAAATTTTCCCAATTTTGGATTTTTTTTTTAATTTTCTTGTTAATAATTAGGAAAAATCTAACTTATTTTTTAGAAATTACAAGGTTTTAGGTTTCAATCGACATAAAAATCATTTCTTAATTCTCATAAATAATTCTAATATGATTTTTTTAAGTTGTCTAAAATTCTTTTTTAATAAGTTGGGTTCGATCGAAAATTTTCCCAATTTTGGATTTTTTTTTTAATTTTCTTGTTAATAATTAAGAAAAATCTAACTTACTTTTTAGAAATTACAAAGTTTTAAGTTTCAATCGACATAAAAATCATTTCTTAATTCTTATAAATAACTCTAATATAATTTTTTAAAGTTGTCTAAAATTTTTTTTCTAAAAAGTTGGTTTCGATCGAAAATTTTCCCAATTTTGGAAATTTTTTTAATTTTCTTGTTAATAATTAGGAAAAATCTAACTTATTTTCTAGAAGTTACATCTTTTTAAGTTTCAATCGACATAAAAATCATTTCTTAACTCTCATAAATAACTGTAATATGATTTTCTAAGGTTCTCTAAATTTTTTTTCTAAAAAGTTGGGTTAGATCGAAAATTTTCCCAACTTTGGGATTTTTTTTTCAATTTTCTTGTTAATAATTAGGAAAAATCTAACTTACTTTCTAGAAATTACATCTTTTTAAGTTTCAATCGACATAAAAATCATTTCTTAATTCTCATAAATAATTCTAATATGATTTTTTAAAGTTGTCTAAAATGTTTTTTCTAAAAAGTTGGTTTCGATCGAAAATTTTCCCAATTTTGGAATTTTTTTCAATTTTCTTGTTAGTAATTAGGTAAAATCTAACTTCCTTTCTAAAAATTACATCTTTTTAAGTTTCAATCGACATAAAAATAATTTCTTAATTCTTATAAATAACTCTAATAAGATTTTTTAAAGTTGTTTAAATTTCTTTTTCTAAAAAGTTGGTTTCGATCGAAAATTTTCCCAATTTTGGAAATTTTTTTAATTTTCTTGTTAATAATTAGGAAAAATCTAACTTACTTTTTAGAAATGACAAGGTTTTAGGTTTCAATCGACATAAAAATCATTTCTTAATTCTTATAAATAACTCTAATATGATTTTTTAAAGTTGTCTAAATTTTTTTTTCTAAAAAATTGGTTTCGATCGAAAATTTTCCCAATTTTGGAATTTTTTTTAATTTTCTTGTTAATACTTAGGAAAAATCTAACTTACTTTCTAGAAATTACAAGGTTTTAGGTTTCAATCGACATAAAAATCATTTCTTAATTCTCATAAATAACTCTAATATGATTTTTTAAAGTTGTCTAAATTTTTTTTTCTAAAAAGTTGGTTTTGTTCGAAAATCTTCCCAATTTTAGAATTTTTTTTTACTTTTCTGGTTAATAATTAGGAAGAATCTAACTTACTTTCTAGAAATTACAAGGTTTTAGGTTTCAATCGACATAAAAATCATTTCTTAATTCTCATAAATAACTCTAATATAATTTTTTAGTTGTCTAAAATTTTTTTTTCTAAAAAGTTGGTTTCGATTGAAAATTTTCCCAATTTTGGAAATTTTTTTAATTTTCTTGTTAATAATTAGGAAAAATCTAACTTATTTTCTAGAAATCACATCTTTTTAAGTTTCAATCGACATAAAAATCATTTCTTAATTCTCATAAATAACTCTAATATGATTTTTTTAAGTTGTCTAAAATTTTCTTTCTAAAAAGTTGGTTTCGATCGAAAATTTTCCCAATTTTGGTTTTTTTTTAATTCTTTTTTTTAAGTTTTTTAATTTTTCAATTTTCGTTTAGTAATCACCCTGTATATAAGTTATTTAATTGGTGCACGCGTTCTTTTCGGCTGGGCAACAGTTTAACCCGGCAAATGTGTCATATATCGACTCGGTTTGGTAAGACCATCAGAGAAAGAAGCACATGTGGGCCAACGAGCGTCGTTTAAGTGTCTAAATAGCCGGATTCTCGATCGAGAGTCTACTACTTTGGTGCCGCAGGACGTGACCGAGCGTGAAAAGCGCGCGGTTCCTTTCGCTTACGGTTCCAAAATTGGCGTGAAAGATGTCCTTGTAGGACGATCCGCGAGTGGGATTATCGACGAACCTGCTTTTAAAGGATATGGGGACGTCCTGCGAGATTTACTAGGTAAATATCAAACTTTGAAAGATCTATTTTCATTCCTCAAAATCTTCAAAGTTTTTTAACATCCATCAGTTAAAATTTTTTGTTAAGATTAATTCTTATCTTAATGATGACTTAAATTTAAGACGAGAAATTGGGTAATTTACAAGGAAAACTTGTACAACTCTAAAACCCAATTTAATTTCACCTCGCAATTAATCCCATTCAAGGAAAATGCTACCGTCTTAAATAAATTAAGTTTGGAATTCCTTACCTCGTCGATTTGTTTTTCTTGATAAATCATTTTTTCCCTTTTAAATTAATTCCCTTCAAATATCTTAATTTCAATTAACTTAATTTCAAATATCTTAATTTCAAATATCTTAATTTCAAATATCTTAATTCCAAATATCTTAATTCCAAATATCTTAATTTCAATTAACTTAATTTCAATCAACTTAATTTCAATCAACTTAATTTCAAACAACTTGTACTCAAGCTATATCACTTTATAACTTAGAAACGTACATAGTTTCTATTATCTAAAGACCCCTTCTTGTCGTTTCTTGTTGTGTCAAATAACAGAGACGTTTATCTAACGAATGTTACATTTCAAACGCTTCTGAGAATTCACAGTTTAGTTTAGTTTAACTTTAAAGCTATATAACAACCTAATTTATAAACAAAATTAAAAGCAAAAATCATTTCCATTTTTTGATTTATTCCCAATTTTTGTGCTAATGGATTTTATGGATTTTAATCAGGAAAAAATGTACAAACTGAACTGAAGTTAATTGAAAATTGTTTATCAACACCATCAACCAACCAAAAATGATTCATTGAAACCCATTAACTATCCCAAAACACACAAAGATATTTAACAACAAATTTTTTTTGGATCGAATTTAAATGCTCAGTATTTTTATACGTTATTGCTCAGTAAAAAATACTAAACGCTCAGTATTTAATTTTAAACATGTTAAGTATAAAGACAAAAATTACTCAGTAAAATATTTGAAATGTTAAACATATAAAGTATAGTATGAAATTCAATAACTCCCAGTAAAGAATTACAATGTGTTCATCTAACCTCAAAATTGTTTATCAAAATTTTCGATTAAAAATGAATGAAATATCTCATTACGAGAGTGATGAAAGAGAAAGTGAAGAAAGTGTTTTTTTGTTCAGGCAAAAATTATCGATGACTTTGGGAATTTTTTAAATTTTTTTGGGAACAGCTACAATTAATTTGATTTTTTTAACATAAAATAGATACTTTAGCCTATTTCTATACAAAAAATCTTTTCAAAATTTTCATAAATAAACTTAATGAGATTTTTCAAATTTGTTCAAATTTTGTTGAATTTGGGAAAAAATCATCGATGACTTCGCGAATTTTTTAAAATTTTTTGAGAGCAGTTACAGTAAATTTGGTTTGTATTGCATAAAATAGATACTTTAATGTATTTGTATATAAAAAATCTTTTTATAATTTTCATAAATAAGCTCAATGAGATTTTTCAAATTTGTTCAAACTTTGTTGAATTTGGGAAAAAATCATCGATGACTTTGGGAATTTTTTTAAATTTTTTGGGAACAGTTACTGCAAGTTTGGTTCGTATTGCATAAAATAGATACTTTAATGTATTTCTATTTAAAAAATCTTTTCAAAATTTTCGTAAATAAGCTCAATGAGATTTTTCAAATTTGTTCAAATTTTGTTGAATTTGGGAAAAAATCATCGATGACTTTGGGAATTTTTTTAAATTTTTTGGAAACAGTTACAGTAAGTTTGGTTTGCATTGCATAAAATAGATACTTTAACGTATTTCTATTCAAAAAATCTCTTCAAAATTTTCATAAATAAACTTAATGAGATTTTTCAAATTTGTTCAAATTTTGTTGAATTTGGGAAAAAATCATCGATGACTTCGCGAATTTTTTAAAATTTTTTGGGAGCAGTTACAGTAAATTTGGTTTGTATTGTATAAAGTAGATACTTTAATGTATTTCTATATAAAAAATCGTTTCAAAATTTCCATAAATAAGCTCAATGAGATTTTTCAAATTTGTTCAAGTTATATTGAATTCGAAAATCATCGATAACTTTGGGATTTTTTTTATTTTTTCTGAGATCAGTTACAACGAATGTGATTTATTTAGCATAAAATAGATACTTTAATGTATTTCTATTTAAAAAATCTTTTCAAAATTTTCATAAATAAACTCAGCACAATTTTTTAAATTTGTTCAAGTTATATTTAGTTTGGGTAAAAATCGTCGGACTTTGGTTTTTTTTTTTTAGGAACAGCTACAGTTAATTTGATTGGTTTTATATAAAATAGATGCTTTAATATATTCCTATTTCAAAAATCTTTTAAAAATTTTCATAAATAAACTCGATTTAAAGCGATTTTTCAAAATTCTTTAATTTATACTAAATTCGAAAATTATCGATGACTGGATTTTTTTTTTTTTGGAAACAGCTACAGTAAATTTGATTTGTTTAACATAAAGTAGATACTTTAATATATTCCTATTCCAAAAATCTTTTCAAAATTTTCATAAAAAAGCTCAGTGCGATTTTTTAAAAATTTTCAGGTTATATTGAATTTGGCCAAAAATCATTGATGACTTTGGGAATTTTTTTAATTTTTTCGGAAACAGCTACAGTAAATTTGACATGTTTAACATAAAATAGATATGTTAATGTATTTCTATTTTAAAAAGCTTTTCAAAATTTTCTTAAATAAGCTCAATGAGATTTTTCAAATTTGTTCAAATTTTTTTAGGTTCGAAAATCGTCGATAACTTTGGGAATTTTTTAAATTTTTTTGGAAACAGCTGCGATAAATTTGATTTGTTTAGCATAAAATAGATGGATTAATGTATTTCTATTTAAAATTTTTTTCTGAATTTCCAAAAATAGCCTCTGTACGATTTTTTAAATTTGTTCAAGTTTTGTTGAGTTTTGAAATGAGCATATTATTTTTTTAAAAGCAGTTTTAATTTTTTACTGATTATTTGGTATAATTACTGAACAGTTAAGATTTGTACTGAACATTTAGGATTTTTACTGAGCGTTTAGTATATTTAGCATTTAACATTTTTAGTGGTCATTTAGTTTCCGTACTGAATATTTGTATTAATACTGAGCGGTTAGTTTTTTACTGAGCAATTAAATAATATACCGTGTATGTCTACTTTACATTCAAGTGTAATACTGGGTATTTAATTTATACCCATTTTTCTTTTAGATATCGAACAAAAAAGTCATGTACTACAAAACGAGATTTAAAAAAATCGTTTTAATCTGGATTTTCTACTTACAATTACTTTCCAAAACGATTTCAGCACAAAGTAAGATTATTTTTTTTAAGTGTCATCTTCAATTTTAAAAAAACCCTCTAAAGTCCAACAGAAAATTTTATAAGTTAACACATTGAAATTTAATAACTGATTTTTTCAGGTTTAAGCGACTTTTAGAAGTTAGAATTAATGATTATTTACAAAAATATTCGTTAAAGTCCAAATTTGTTTCAAATTTTAGTTGAAATTGTAGCTAACTTAAAGCAAACAAACACTAAGGCCCCTATTCAGAGACGTAAGTTAAGCAGCTCCTTACCGAGATTTTTTGCTCAAGTGCGTTTACCTGCTTTGAGAGTTGAGCAAAAAGTCTGGGAGAGCAGCTGCTTAACTTACATTTCTGAATACGGGCCTAAATCTAAACAGTAAATAGTATCTTTAGAGGTTTTTTTTAATTAATTTAATTTTAAATTTTTAACCCTTAGTGTGTACACTGGGTCTTTGAAGGAACAGTCAAAATTTCTGTTTTTCTGACTTTTCAGACGATTGTTTCACTTTTATTGACAACAGTTTTAAACTTTTGAATTTGGTAACTGCTCGGCCATGTAGTAGACGCTTCAATAAGTAACTCAGAATTTTTCTAGAATTTTTGAAAGCCTAGAAAACTTTGAAAACATGCCTGTTCCCTAAAAGACCCAGTATACACACTGTGTCTCAAAAAATATAGTATACACACGCCGGGTTAACTTAAAAAAAATAAATTTTTTTTTTAGGAGGAATTGTAGATATTTTAGAACAAGCTGACTTAGTCAGTGATGAAGTTAAAAAAATCCCCGGAAGATGTTCGAATACAACCCAAGATTTCGCCTTTAAATTAAACGACAGATCGCAAATTTTACTCAGCACGAATCAATTATTTCCCGATGGATTTCCCAAAGATTTTTCAATACTTTTCGTGACACGAATTTTCGGTAAATTTACCACCATCTCTTAAATAGCAAACAATTACATTTATAACTTTCTTAATTAACAAAATTTATTAAAGGTACTGGAAGTCCAATTTTCACAATTTACAGTGAAAACGGAGACGAACAACTAGCTTTAACAATCGGTCAAAATGAAATAACATTACTTTACGAAGATCAAGATGGTTTACCGGAAGAAGGAAATTTAATTTCATTTGATCTCCCTTTAAAAACCAACGAGTAAGAATTTTTTTTCAAAAAACAATCATAAATCACAACCAAAATTTTTTATAAATAAATTTTAGATGGCACAGATTAGCATTTAGCGTAAAAGGTGATTCAGTTACTTTAATCAGCGATTGTCACTCCACCCTTAGTAAAAAATTAGCCAGAGAAGCAAATTCAACTTTGAGTACTTCAGGAATTATTACAATGGGTTATGAACTTATTGGAGATGGATTTTATAACGTAATTTTTCAATTTAATTTAAAACTAAAAATGTTTTTCTTTTAATTTAATTTTAATACTAAATTTTTTTTTAAAATTTAGTTTCAAAATTAAACTTTTTTTTTTAATTTAGTTTCAAAATTAATTTTTTTTTTAAATTTAGTTTCAAAATTAAATTTTTTTTTTAATTTAGTTTTAAAATTAAAAAAATTTTTTTAATTTAATTCTAAAACTAAAAATATTTTTTAATTTTAAACTTTAGGGTGATATACAACTATTAAAAATTGCTCCAACTCCAGACGAAGCGTACGAAATTTGCACAACACACGCTCCAAACTGTCCGGTTTTAACAAGCGATGGAAATTACGTTTCAAACGGTTCTTATAGTTACTCATCGAGTTCTAGCACGGGATCTTCTTTTTACACAACTTCTTATACTAGTAGCTCAAGTAGTTCGTCTAATTTTGGAAATAATTTTGATGCTGTGACAACTTACGATTCAAATCAAGAATCTTTATCGGGTTTGTAACATTTCTATTTTTTTCTTTATAAAAAAATAATTTTTTTAAATTAAAATCTAGGTTTAAATAATAGAGAATTAATAACTTCTGAAAGTACTGCTTTTGAAACTTCTAATTTATTAAACCAAGAAAATATTCGAAAGAAAAAATTATTTGAAGAAAGAAATTCATTTGAAGAAAATTTTGATAAAGATAAAAATGAAATTATTATTGAAGAAAATCTAAAGAATAACTTAGAAATTATACAAGGAAACAATAAATTCAATTCTACTGATTTACACGGACTTGGAGGAAGTTTAATCGGACCTGATTATTCTCACTTTTCCACTGAAAAACCAGACTTAACAACAACAGAAAATGAAGAAATTACAACGGAAATAACAGAAGAACCAGAAAAAGTAAGTCATTAAAAAAAAATCTTCCACATTTATAAAATTATGTTTTAAGATTCCAGATTTTCCCGATTATGACACCTCACCAACAAATTCTAATTCCCCATATGCTCCTAATTACCCTTATAATCCCAATAGAGGTCCTCCAGGTCCGCGAGGTTATCCAGGACCTCCCGGACAACCGGGATATCCAGGACCGAAAGGAGATCCGGGAAGAGACGGTTATCCTGGAGTCGGGGGAAGTCCCGGTCCCCCAGGAAACGTTTTTATGCTCCCGGTAATTAAATTTCGCGTTCGTTTTTAAATACCCTTTTTAATTATCATTTAAAATTCTTAGCTTAACGTCCAGGGAAACGATAAAGGTCCCGACAGCCAAACCGACGCGTTAAGACAAATGTTAGCACAGCACATGGTGAGTTTCCTTACACGATTAATCACTAACATCGTTTAGACTATTTAAAGTATGTGATGTCGTTTTTGAAGATGTCCATGAGGGGAGTCGAAGGTCCGATGGGACTAACCGGACTTCCGGGACCTGAAGGACCTCCGGGATCTGAAGGAATTAAGGGTGAACCGGGAGAAATTGGAGAACCAGTATGTTAATTTCTTTCTAAATGACAAATTTCCAAATGACAATTATAAATTGAAATTAGGGTCCAAGGGGAATTCGAGGACCTACTGGAAATCCTGGAAGAGAAGGAAGACGAGGAAGACCAGGAAGAGACGGCGAAAGAGGACTTTCCGGACCTCCGGGAAGTAAAGGTGAACAAGGGGTGGTTGGTTTACCCGGACTTCCAGGAGATAAAGGCGAACGTGGATATCACGGCTTGCAAGGGGAAAAAGGAATGCCGGGACACGAAGGAATGCAAGGGGAAGAAGGTCCGCCAGGATTACCAGGAATGCCTGGAGAAATGGTGACCAAACATTTTGTATTAATTTATAAATTTTTTAACTAACTTTTAATTATTATTTTTAGGGTCCTAGAGGATTTACAGGACCTAGAGGTTTACCAGGAATGCCAGGCAATCCCGGAATACCGGGAAACGAAGGACCCACAGGTCCTAAAGGTAATCAAGGTCCAGTTGGACAACCTGGAGCACCGGGACAAACCGGACCAGCGGGATCTATGGGACCTCCAGGACCACAAGGACTTTTAGGACCTCCAGGAATCATGGTATATTCTAAAATCTTTAATATATTCTAAAATCTTTAACCTTATTAAATTAACAACTTTATAATTTTTGAATTTATTTTTAATTAATTTATAATTTATTTTTAAGGGTCCACAAGGAAAACCAGGACTGCCAGGTTTACCAGGATCAGAAGGTTTACCAGGACATCCGGGAAATCCAGGAATACCCGGACCAAAAGGTGATCAGGGTCTTCAAGGAGCAGTTGGAGCAATTGGTTTTCCGGGAAGTAGAGGACCGAAAGGCGACGAAGGTAAAAGAGGGCCTCAAGGAGACAAGGGTGATAAAGGAGATAGGGGTCTCGAGGGGGAAAAGGGAGAAGTTGGAAATAAAGGTGATACAGGACCACATGGAAGTGTAGGATCTTCGGGGTTAGAAGGACCAGAAGGGCCAAAGGTATCGAACCGAATTTACAAAAGTAAAACGTTTTAAAAAAATTATTGTAGGGATATGATGGACCTAGAGGGGAAGCGGGTGCGATAGGTCCTCCGGGAGAAAAGGGAAAAATTGGTATTCAAGGATTTGCCGGATATCCGGGACATCCGGGTGAAAAAGGCGACAAAGGAGCGACGGGAAGATTAGGATCACCAGGTGAAAAAGGAGAAAGAGTAAGTTAAAAATTATTTAAAAAACCTTCTTAAAAAATCTATTTAAGGGTCATCCTGGAATTCCCGGTGAAAGAGGCGAATCTGGCCCACGAGGTTTCCGAGGTTCTCGGGGAAGACGTGGTGGAGAAGGACAACCCGGACCAAAAGGAGATACCGGTCAACCCGGACCTCCCGGACCTCAAGGCGAAGCAGGACCTCAAGGACCGGAAGGTCCTCGCGGATTCCTAGGTCCTCCGGGTTCTCCCGGAATAAACGGAAAAGATGGAATTGCCGGTCCACCTGGGGAAAGAGGCGCTCCTGGAGATAGCGGTCCCCCGGGACCTCCGGGAACACCGGGAGTAGTAGGTCCTCAAGGTCCAACGGGGGAACCGGGTCCTATTGGAGAACCAGGTACCCCGGGAAATCCCGGTCTTCCTGGAGAGCCGGGTGTGCATGGAGAAACTGGAAAAGAAGGACCGCCAGGTCCACCCGGTCCGGCGGGAAAATCCGGACCACCCGGATCGGCCGGTTTACCTGGATTTCCCGGAGAAAGGGGGATGAATGGTTTACCAGTAAATATTTCTCAATCTATTTTGTTGTAATTGAAAAAATAAACAAATAAAACATCTTCTTCAGGGTATCGCCGGATTAAAAGGTGAAACAGGTCCACCGGGGTTAATAGGACCTAGTGGCGATAAAGGACAACAAGGAGAACCAGGTAAAGACGGTCCGCCGGGTCCCGAAGGAAGAAAAGGTCCACCGGGACCTCCCGGAGCGGGCGGGGCAAAAGGAGAAAGAGGAGAACCGGGACCTCCTGGCGTTATGGGTCGAGATGGTATAGCTGGAGCAAGGGGTTTACCAGGAGCACCCGGTCCTATAGGACCTCCGGGAGAAGATGGTGATAAAGGAGATATTGGACCACCCGGAGAAAAAGGATTTAAAGGGGCTAAAGGAGATAGTGTAAGTAAAATGAAGCGTATAAATGCAAAAGCAGACATTCGACATTTTCTTCAAAAACTAGTTAGATACGGATCTGTATTGTAAACTTAGCAAGAAATCAATTTTTGTAGCCCCCAGGAGCGTAACAATACATTTAAGCGAGTTATTGCAATAATGAATTCCGCTTTAAATGCAAAAACAGACATTTGCGCGAAATAGTTAGGTGCAAAAGCAGACTTTTGTGTTTGAACTCATCCAGACCTCGCATTACCTCACATGATAGCCGTGACATTGAAGTAGCTGTTAGTTTTGCTCGCTTCTGCATGATTAGTTTAAACGAGAGCGTGGTAACGAATGTATTATGGAGTTTTGATTACCTTCAACAACATTACCATTGAAAAAAAGTCCTCGTGGCAAAGGGTGAAAGAGAATAGCGAATAAGCAAGAGTGGAAGCGTGAAAAAAACCAAGCCAAAGAGGCAGAGGTTTAAGGCAGAAGTCTTAAACCTGACAAGATAAGAAACATTTCCTCTTTACTAGCCAAACACTATGGTGCAGAATGGAAGAACGATGAGCGTTTGGAGTTCTCCAAAAACGCCTTTCAAGACAATCCAGTCAATACCTCGAAAACTCAGGGGGATGTGAATGACACACTAGGGTTTTCTGATAATGAATCTTATACTGACTTAAGAATTCTAATTTGTACCTAAGAAACTCATTTTGTACTTTTTTTCAATAAAATCCTCTTCTTTAAAATCTCTTTTATCGCAATTCCAAACTTTATTAGTACAGATACTGGTAGTTTTTTTACAGAAACGCAAAATCCAGAATTTTGCAGTTCACGAAGCAGAGATTTCCAAGCCTTAGATGCAAAACAAGACATTCTCATTTTTTTAATCAAAATAATTTTTTTACTATAAGCCTGACTTGCGCTCTAAAGCACATTAAGAGGCATCAATGTGTTATCGACTTTTGGTTAAAATACCAAGTCGATTGAGTGACTTAAACGACAATCAGAGGTTTTTCGCGTTTTACTCAAAACTATTCGAATGTCAAATGTCCGGTTTTGCATTTATACGCTTCAAATTAATTCTAAATGTTAACAATTTGAAATTTTTAAATTGAATTTAAAAATTAACCTAAATTTCATTTAGGGTCCGGAAGGATCACCAGGTCCCCAAGGATTACGCGGAGAACCAGGTCCCGTAGGTCCCTCGGGAGAAAGAGGTCCTCCCGGTGAAATAGGAAGACAAGGTCCGAAAGGTGAAGATGGTCCAATGGGAGTACAAGGCACTGCGGGACCTGCAGGACCACAAGGATTGCCCGGCCCACCAGGAGTTAAAGGAGAAATTGGAGATATCGGCCAAAAAGGACCTGTGGGAGCCCCCGGAGTACCAGGAGAACAAGGACCCAGAGGTCCCAAAGGAATTGAAGGTCCACCAGGTGCTACGGGACCAGAAGGACCGCAAGGATTGAAAGGAGACCAAGGGGAACCGGGTCCGGTCGGAATAGCGGGACCAGATGGAAAACAAGTCCGATTTTAAAATAAAATTAATGATCTTTAAATAAAACTTTTTAATTAATTTAGGGTGAACGTGGTCTCCAAGGCCAAAAAGGCGAAGAAGGCAAACCGGGACTTCCCGGATCGATCGGACCACGCGGTCCCGTTGGTCCGGAAGGTCCTAAAGGAGCCGCGGGAGCTCCGGGATTTCCAGGACCACCGGGAGAACCCGGAGGAGTTGGCGCTAAAGGTGACATAGGAAAAGATGGCGAAGATGGTAAACCGGGCGAACCAGGACCTTCGGGAGAAATCGGATTACCCGGAAAAATGGGTCCTGTGGGAATACCGGGAAAACCAGGTCCCGAAGGACCGGCTGGCATGCAGGGTAACACCGGATTACCGGGAGAAAAAGGCGATAAGGGTGCTATTGGACCACCTGGTGCTATCGGACCAGTAGGAGCTCAAGGAATTCCCGGACCACAAGGAGTAGCTGGAGCTAGGGGATCTCCCGGTCAAGCGGTAATCTATCAGTTTTAAATACTTAGGCCCGGTCTTATAAAAGGCAGAATAAGTTATTCTCGGAATAATTGCCAGAATAACTTCTATTTCAGCCACTCACATTACTTAAAAAAGGCGTAACTATAGCAATTATTCGAAGATTAATTGAAGACCTTGGCGTGAAAAGGATGTATGCCACACATTATAACTTTCGAGAAATTAATCAAAGAAATTTCTTTTAAATCCACAAAATCCAATTTACATACAATATATTTCATTTTAGGAAGAAAAAATAAGATAGATTACTTATTACTTTTTAAATAAAAAGTAGTTAAAAAAATACTGATATTGCTTTTTTTAAGATTTATTTGCTTAAAAAATGTGGCTTGTATCCTTTTATATGAAAAAATAAACGGTGATTTGAAACAACTTAAGAATTAAAAGTAAGAGATTAGTTATCAAGGAGCGAGTAATCTTCATCCATGTGCTCTACTTCGATTGTTGATTATTCAGTTTCTTGATGATTAAAATTTTTAGCATCGATTTCCAAATAAAATTGTTGGTACAATTAGGGTAATACACAAAAAAAAAGATTTAATAAAAGTTTAGGAAAAGGGTAACAATATACAGAATTTTCCTTTGAGGCAGGAAAATTTAAAGTTTTTTGCATTGAGAAATGTTGGCATATTCTCACTTCAGATTTGAAGAATATTTTCCTAGAAACGGCGTTTCCTTGAGTGTCGTTAATTTTAGAAAACAAAATGACATGGTTTTCTGAATTCAAACTTATAAAAAAGACTTCAGAGAAATAATACTTGTCGAAAAAATGGAACACTTCACAATTTCTCGCTTTGCAGCCGGATTTTATATATGCAAAATTACGTCATCATGATTTTCAGTAAAAGGGTGTATGCCACATAACCGCAAATACCTATCTATTGCTCTTCGGAGGATGATGAATTCTCTTGATTATCACTTTCAATATAGTTTCTGTCCCTTATGCTATCATCTGAGTTAAACTCATAACTATTCTTTTTGTTTAAATTACCAGAAAATTGGTGAAAATCACGAGAACACCCAGCACGCGTATCACTCGTGTTAGTGGCTTGTAACCTTATTTTGAAAATTTGCACCGCTTATTCGAAATTATGAAAACGTCATTTTACCGCACCGAGGCTTATTATTGAAGAATCGCTAAGAGTAGTTGTATGTAGCTAATACCTTCATTTCTGAATCATTTGGATCGAAAATCTCAATTTTTTAATTTTTGTGGCTTGCACCCTTTTCACGCCAAGGTCTTCAATTTATTCTGTGTTTCGTAAGACCGGGCCTTAATCAAATTATTAATTTTTTTTGTTCTATAGGGTGATAACGGTCCACCAGGTTCGCCAGGAATACCCGGTTCCCCGGGACCAATCGGTCCCGCAGGTACTAGAGGTCACAAAGGCGATCGAGGTAAAAGAGGACCAAAAGGTCATCGAGGCGAAATGGGTCACATAGGTTTAAAAGGCGAAATGGGCGAGAAAGGCGAAAAAGGAGAGAAAGGTCCTCAAGGCGTCGAAGGTAAAAAGGGAGATATTGGACCAATCGGACCACCTGGACTTAAAGGAAACGACGGTCCTCTCGGAACAGCTGGATTAGAAGGTCCACCAGGTCCTAAAGGATCCGAAGGAATTGCCGGAATTAAAGGCGAACCGGGTCCTATGGGTCCACCAGGTCCTCCCGGTCCCGCAGCTGATATGCCTTTAGTACCACCAGAGTTATTATTCCAATTACAGAGCGGAAATTACGATAAAGGACCAACGAGAAGAAGAAGAAGTTTAGAAGAATTAATGTATATTTTAATTTTAACTACTAATAATTATTTAATAATTTTTACTACTAATAATAATTTTAATAAATTTTATTTATAGAAACGAATATGAAGATATCTCAACAACTATAAAACCAGACGATGAAAATAACGAAGAAGATTCTTACGTAAAAGAAGATGTGAGTTTAAAATTTTTAGACATGTACAGCAGTATTTATTCGATGAGACAAGACTTGGAGAGAGTTAGGAAACCGGTTGGTACAAGAGATAATCCCGTTAGGACTTGTAGGGATTTGTTTTATGGTCATCCACAATTTCCCGATGGTAAATATTAAAAAACATTTATCTTATTTAAGAAATTAAAGCTAAAAATAAAAGATAATTAAGATATTTAAGATATTTAAATGTATTTAGGTTGGTATTGGATAGATCCAAACTTAGGAATGATAGACGATGCAATTTACGTTTATTGCAATATGTCATCCGAAGGTGAAACTTGCGTATTCCCTGATGTTCATAGTGCGACAATACCAAATATCCCATGGAGGAAAGATAATAATAAAAACGATTGGTATTCAAATTTAAGAGGAGGATTTAAAGTATTTTTTTATATAAATTTTAAAAACTAGCTAACAAAATATATTTTTAGATAACTTATGAAACTGTCGGTTTGGTACAAATGACATTCCTCAGATTACTTTCAGAAAACGCCTACCAAAATTTCACCTACACTTGCATCAACAGCGTAGCTTGGTTCAACACCAAATCGAATAAACACGACTTGTCGATAAAACTCTTAGGAGAAAACGATCAAGAATTTTCTTATCAAACCATCAAACCATCGATTATATTCGACGGATGCAAAACAAGAAAAAGTAAAACCGAGACGATATTCGAAATAAAAACATCAAAATTAAACCAACTTCCCATCGTGGATTTTTTCCCCGTTGATTATGGAAATCCCAATCAAGCTTTTGGATTTAAAGTCGGACCAGTTTGCTTTAAATAAATTGTTACTTAAAAATTTACATATTACAGCACTATTTATATAATAATTAATTTAAGTGTAAAACCAAAGAGAATGTGTACATATATTTTAATTTTTAATGTTTTATTTTAATAATATAATAAATTTTATTATTTTATATTAAAAAAATATTTTTTGTTTATGCAACCTAATTTACATTTCATTTTCAAATAAATTTAAAAAATATTTTTGTATATGCAACCCAATTTACTTCTTATTTTACCGTATTTTTAATTTAATTTTAAACTTCTTTTAAAAAATTAAAAAATAATTCAAATTAGAATCAAAATATTAATAAGTAGTTTGGATTTACAAACAAATTACATTAAAAATTAGTTTTTTAAAAGGACTAATAACACGTTTCTCTCTCGTTCTGCCACGTATCCATTCTAATTCATACGTCAGTTTTAAAAAGAGATAACAAATAGTGAAAATAACACGTACGAAAAGGATAAAAGAGAAACTTGGTAAAGAATAAAAATACGATATGCTTTCACTTCGGTAAAAACGGTAAAGTGAGAAAAGTAGAGAAATCGAACCGACACAAACAATTTTTTTTGTAATTTAATCGGCCCTTTAAATGTACTATTAAAATTAAAATCGGTTTTGTGGAAATTTTTGTTAACTTACTTATCTTCCACCTTAGAAATTATGGATTTATCATCAAAAACCTACGTTTTATGATTAACAACCAAAGCCTTTGATTACATGATAACATTAGGTGAGTGAATTCTTACGTAAAAAACGACCAAATTAACAAATAAACCAAGTAAATTAAAAAATTACAATGACGTGACATTTGTTGCTTTTTAAATCAATTTTATCAAGAAATATAGATATTTTTAGATGTTAATAATTAAAAAAATATAAAAATTAAATGTTAATTTTTAATATTTAATAAATTTAAAATGTCTGAGTCAAGTTTAAACAAAAGGAATTTATAGAAATCGATTAAATACCTTTTTGACAGTTCATAGAATTGAGGTTAGAAAACCCACTTTGACATATTGTACCAAATAATTTAGATATCAAAGCCGTTTTAACCCAAATAAAATTCTCATTTCGTTTCCGATGGTGTTATTAGTTGTATCAGTTAACGTGTTATTGATTTAAGTTAAAAAATGTCCTGGATGAAGCGTAGAAGTCATGTGAATCCGAATAACGTCCCCGGATCTCACGTTCCAATCTACAATCCAAATCAACATTCAAATCAAGAGGTAGATTATTAATTACAATATCTTTAAGTATAAATTTATTAAGTTTATTAAATTTTTTTTATATTTTTTAAAATAAATAGAATCAATGGTCGGTTTCACAAGATTTAACATCATCGTCTTCTAATAATTGGTATTCTCAAAATAATACTTCGGCACAAAAACCTTATGGGTATCAAAATTCGTCTCAACAACAACAACAACAGCAAAATTATTGGCAACAATCTCAAGATTATTCGGGGAGTCAAAGTTATCAACAACCGCAATATCAACAAGGTTATAATTACTATCAAAATCCTTTAGAGCAACAACAGTTACAACAACAACAATTACAACATCAACAGCAACAACAACAATTACAAAATCAACATCAATTACAAAGTCAACATCAAATACAAAATCAACATCAACAACAACTTCAAAATGTATCATTAAACGATCAATATAATCAACAATACACTCAATATCCGAATAATGAAGTTCAAAATAATCCTTATATGCAATCGGCGACTCAAAATACCCAACAAACAGATACTTGGGGGAATAATTGGGGTTGGGGGGATGAAGATAACTCAAATGTTCAACACCCTCAATCAGCAACCGGAATTTCTAATCAAATAAGTGATTCTTTTGCTGCCGAAGAGTCATGGAATTGGAACGTTGAGGATTCCTCCACTTCGAAAAATGATGAATCGAGCGCTTCGGTTTCTCAAGCGAGCTTAGATATTTTCCCTAAAATGGGAAAATTAGAAAAACACCAAAAGAATTACGAGTCTGATGAAAAGGTTAATCCAAACGTTATGAAAATTAAAAAATTAGATCATTTAACTCCTCAATGGTCTACGGAAAGTCAAATGTCGCAAGAATCCTCCGATGATATTCTACAGACTTCGGAAAGTGATAAGATGTTATCTAGAAGTTCTACGATTAGTCAGTCACCTATTTCCGGACAAGAAGTAGCCGGCGTTGATGGTTTAGCTCAAATCGGAGAAGAAGAATTTAATACTAATCCAGAAATAGAAACTTTAAAATATGAAAATATCGAAATAATTCAAATTAATAAACAAGATACGGAAGAAAATAATGAAAATAAAGAAAATAAAGAAAAAAAGGAAAATAAAGAAAAAAATTATCCAACAGGAACAGAATCCCCCATAACCGATAAAAATGAAACATCACCCTCACCGCAAGCTTTAAGAACTTCTCCTCCGTTAAGTAAAAATAAAATTCCAACCCCACCGCTTACATCTCCGCTATCGATGTTGAATAAAAATAAAAATATTACCCCACCTCCGGGGAGAAGTCACACGGAAGCCGTTCCAACAAAAACCCCACCTCCTAATTTTTCAAATTTATCAACTAGTACATATAAACGATTAGGGAACGTTTCTTTACAACAAAGTAAACCGAGTGGAATTCCGGAAGGTAGAAGATCACCTAAATTTAGAAGTAAATCTCCGGTTTATAACCAAATTAATTTAGAAACCGTTCCGGATAATTCCGAACAACCGGATAACGTTCAAGTTCCCTTAACTCGAAAAATCAGTTCGGATGGTTTAAGACAAAGCCAACAAAGTCAAATGCCGGATAATAATGAAATGATTAGTGAGAGGTAATATTTCATTTCATTTATTTAATTTAATTTTTAAATATTTAAATTTAATTGTTAAATATTTAAATTTAATTTTTAATATTTAAACTTTTAAATTCTTTCTTTTAAAAGCAATTAATTTTTTTTTTTTTTTTAGAAATCAATATTTAGAAACTGGAAAACTTTCCGATGAGAATATAAAACAAGAAGTTGTCGATACACTCCCACCTCCGGGTTTAAGACGTATGGTACTCGGACAAATGGAAACTAATGAGGTTAAATCTAGTGTTAGTGACGAACCACCTCCGGGTTTAAGTAGGATGGTTCTTGGTCAAACGGAAAGTACACCAAGTATAAAACCCGGGTTTTCTAGGATGATTCCCGGTGAATCTAGTTCACCGGAAACTTCTAGGCAGTATCAAAGTGCTTCGTATATGGATGAACCACAAGATTCGGAAGGTTGGTAAATGAAAGATAATTTTTTTTAAATACTAAATTAAAAAAATGAAACAAAAAAACTTTTTTCTTACATTTATTTTTATTAAACTAGAATTTTGATGTTTAAATATCAAAAGTGACATATTAAAGCTGAAAAGTGACACTTTAAATCTAAAAAGTGGCATTTAAACGTCAAAAGTGACACTTTAAAGATGAAAAGTGACGTTTAAATGTCAAAATTGACATTTTCAAACCGAAAAATGACATTTAAACGTCAAAAGTGACACTTTAACCGCGAAAAATGACATTTAAACGTCAAGATTGATAATTCGAAAAAGAATTTTGACCTTTAAACGTCAAAAATGATACTTTACATCTAAAAAAATGACATTTAAACGTCAAAAGTGACACTTTAAATCTAAAAAGTGACGTTTAAACGTCAAAAGTGACACTTTAAAGATGAAAAGTGACGTTTAAATGTCAAAATTGACATTTTCAAACCGAAAAATGACATTTAAACGTCAAAAGTGACACTTTAATCGCAAAAAATGACATTTAAACGTCAAGATTGATAATTCGAAAGAGAATTTTGACCTTTAAACGTCAAAAATGATACTTTACATCTAAAAAAATGACATTTAAACGTCAAAAGTGGCACTTTAAATCTAAAAAGTGACGTTTAAACGTCAAAAGTGACACTTTAAAGATGAAAAGTGACGTTTAAATGTCAAAATTGACATTTTCAAACCGAAAAATGACATTTAAACGTCAAAAGTGACACTTTAACCGCGAAAAATGACATTTAGACGTCAAGATTGATAATTCGAAAGAGAATTTTGACCTTTAAACGTCAAAAATGATACTTTACATCTAAAAAAATGACATTTAAACGTCAAAAGTGACATTTTAAATCCAAAAAGTGGCATTTAAACGTCAAAAGTGACACTTTAAAGATGAAAAGTGACGTTTAAATGTCAAAATTGACATTTTCAAACCGAAAAATGACATTTAAACGTCAAAAGTGACACTTTAACCGCGAAAAATGACATTTAGACGTCAAAATTGATAATTCGAAAGAGAATTTTGACCTTTAAACGTCAAAAATGATACTTTACATCTAAAAAAATGACATTTAAACGTCAAAAGTGACACTTTAAATCTAAAAAGTGGCATTTAAACGTCAAAAGTGACACTTTAAAGATGAAAAGTGACGTTTAAATGTCAAAATTGACATTTTCAAAACGAAAAATGACATTTAAACGTCAAAAGTGACACTTTAACCGCGAAAAATGACATTTAGACGTCAAGATTGATAATTCGAAAGAGAATTTTGACCTTTAAACGTCAAAAATGATACTTTACATCTAAAAAAATGACATTTAAACGTCAAAAGTGGCATTTTAAATCTAAAAAGTGGCATTTAAACGTCAAAAGTGACACTTTAAAGATGAAAAGTGACGTTTAAATGTCAAAATTGACATTTTCAAACCGAAAAATGACATTTAAACGTCAAAAGTGACACTTTAACCGCGAAAAATGACATTTAAACGTCAAGATTGATAATTCGAAAAAGAATTTTGACCTTTAAACGTCAAAAATGATACTTTACATCTAAAAAAATGACATTTAAACGTCAAAAGTGACACTTTAAATCTAAAAAGTGGCATTTAAACGTCAAAAGTGACACTTTAAAGATGAAAAGTGACGTTTAAATGTCAAAATTGACATTTTCAAACCGAAAAATGACATTTAAACGTCAAAAGTGACACTTTAACCGCAAAAAATGACATTTAAACGTCAAGATTGATAATTCGAAAAATAATTTTGACCTTTAAACGTCAAAAATGATACTTTACATCTAAAAAAATGACATTTAAACGTCAAAAGTGACACTTTAAATCTAAAAACTGGCATTTAAATGTCAAAAGTGACAATTTAAAGATGAAAAGTGACGTTTAAATGTCAAAATTGATATTTTCAAAACGAAAAATGACATTTAAACGCCAAAAGTGACACTTTAACCGCGAAAAATGACATTTAAACGTCAAGATTGATAATTCGAAAGAGAATTTTGACCTTTAAACGTCAAAAGTGACACTTTAAATCTAAAAAGTGATATTTAAACGTCAAAAGTGACACTTTAGCCGCGAAAAATGACATTTAAACGTCAAGATTGATAATTCGAAAGAGAATTTTGACCTTTAGACGTCAAAAATGATAGTTTAAATTTAAAAAATGACATGTAAACGTCAAAAGTGACACTTTAACCGCGAAAAATGACATTTAAACGTCAAAATTGACAAATCAAAGGAAAATTTTGATTTTTAAAAGTTAAAACTATGATTTTAAGATTATCATTTGCAAAGCTTATTTATTTATTTACAACTTTATTATATTAATTAGGTGAAATAAATCAATTAACTCAATCAGCCCCACAACAAAGATCTGCAACAATCGGAGCTGATACTCCACCGGTTTTACTACCAAATCCAAACCGAGCGGATACTATAATCGGTCAAGATTGTTCAACTGAAGATGTAAACCAAGAAAAAGAACGTCCGGAAAGTATAGAAGGTCAACCTACAGATCCAAATATAACATCAATAACATCAGCTTTAAGAGATTTATCGGTAGATGCTAACGCAATAGATGATCCAACCAGAAGAGATTCATCCGATAGCGAAGCCGAAGAAGAACTTAGTAGATCTTCGAGGGATAAACGCGATCGTAGATACAACCGGGAAGATCGTCGTCAAGATAAACGTTATTCCCCGATGGAGACTTACGAACACAAACGATATGAACGTAATAACGAACGTAATAGGCGAAGAGATCGTCATTACGACGATGATACCGATTATTATAGTGATAGAGAAAGAAATAAGGAACGGGATGAGTACGAAGGTAACCGAAAGTATAGTAGTTTAAGACGGGATAAAGATGATCGCGATAGACGCCGAAGAGATGGATACGATCGTCACGGATACGAACGAGAAAGAATCAAAAAAGAGTATGATGGTCGTAAAAATGATTCGCGGAACAAAGACAAGGATTATTACGAAAGAGATCGCAAAGATAGGGATCGAAAAGAATACGATAGAGATCAAAAAAATTACGATAGGGATCGAAAAGACTACGATAGAGATCGAAGAGATTATGAGAGGAGTAGAAATAAGGATTATTATGATCGGTACGGAAGGTATGAAGATCGTTATGATGATAGATCGAGACCTTCGAGTCGATCGGACTCAATGCGGGAAGGATTTAGAGATCGGGATGACGAGAGGAGGTATAGGGAGAGGGAAAGAGGTTCGAGGAGGCATAATAGAGATTTTAATCCGTATATGCAGGTGAGAATTATTAATAAAATAATTTTTTTTTTATTAAAACTTCAAATTAAGTTTTAATAATTTAGTTTTAAGTCTCATTCTTTAATTTTCCATTTAGATTTTAATTCAAATTAATAAAAAATAAACCAACCGCAACCCACATAGCAACCATTATTATCAACATTTGATTTTTTTACGAAATTAACTTTACCGACTAAGTTTTTAAGATACACGCTTGATTAGGGAAGCCGAATATTTCCGAATGATAACCGGGTGGTTGCCGAAAATTCCCGATCGATCAATTAGATAAAAAATATTTAAAAAAATCAAATTTAAAAATCATAACATTAAAACGCCCACTTAGTTAATAAAAAGTCCTACCTTATAAGCGTACAGATTCGCCTAATTCTTCAATTTTCCATTTTCATTTTAATTCGAATTAATGAGAGAAAAATCAAGCGCAACCAACACGGCAGCCATTATCACCGACATTTGACTTTTTATGAAAACGATTTTACCGACCGAAATTCGCGAAGTTAAAAAATAATAATTTACATTAAAAAAGAATAATTAATTAACAAAAATTATTATTTAAATAAATAAAACCCTCTTTAACATTAATTTATACAAATAAACTATAATTAAAAGCGAAAATATAAGTTAATTAAAATTTGGGAATTTAGCTGCCAACCTTAAAAAAGCAAAATTACCATTTAAAAAAAATTTAAGTTAAAATTAAATTAGTAATAATTGATTTAGTTTTAAGTCTCATTCTTTAATTTCACATTTAGATTTTAATTTAAATTAAAGAAAAATATACCAACCGCAACCCACATAGCAGCTATTATTATCAACATTTGATTTTTTTACGAAATTAACTTTACCGACTAAGTTTTTAAGACACACGCTTATTTAGGGAAGCCGAATATTTCCGAATGATAACCGGGTAGTTGCCGAAAATTCCCGATTGATTAGTTAGATAAAAATCAATTTCGAAAATCATAACATTAAAACCCATTTAAGCCCACATAGTTAATAAAAAGTCTTACCTTATAAGCGTACAGATTCGTCTTATTCTTCAATCTTCCATTTTCATTTTAATTCGAATTGATGAGAGAAAAACCAAGCGCAACCAACACGGCAGCCATTATCACCGACATTTGATTTTTTATAAAAACGACTTTACCGACCGCAAAGTTAAAAAATAATAAATTATATTAAAAAATAATAATTAATTAACAAAAATCATTATTTAAATCAATAAAACCGTCTTTAACATGAATTTATATAAATAAACTATAATTAAAAGCGAAAATATAAGTTAATTAAAATTTGGGAATTTAGCTGCCAACCGTAAAAAAGCAAAATTACCATTAAAAAAAAATTTAAGTTAAAATTAAATTATTAATAATTAATGTAATTTTTTTAATTAAATGGATATAAAATATCATTTGTAATAATATATTTAGCTTTTTAAATAAATTCAAAAAAGAAAAACTTTGGAAAATAATTTTTAGGTTATAAAAACTTAAAAATTTTTAAATGTTATTTTAAGCGTAAAACTTTGTGATTTAATGTATTTTTTTATTTCTTTTTAATAAATAGGGTTTTGGTTACGACCCATATTATCAACAATACCAAATGTACTATGAAAACATGCGTCGTACAAACCCCCAAGCTTACGCTGAATGGTACCGGAAATATTATCAACAAGCAACCGGAGCAGCACCTTCAAGTGCTTACGGAACTGAAGATAGAGCTAGCGTTCATTCGGGACGTAGCTCAGCAAATGAAGAAATGAAAGAAAGGTATTATTTAAGATCATCAACACAAAAAAAATAATATTTTGAGTGTGAATTTGTGTTTTTAATTTGATTTTTTTTACAACCGCATATTTTTTACAACCGCAAACATTGCGCACAACTCATAAATACAATTTTATATAGCACACACAAATTTTCAAACACACCCAAGTTTCAAACAAACATTTTCATGGATTATTTCGAATTATATCTTCCTGTATTTAGGTATTTGCGTCAGACTTATTACAGTCACGGTGCGTTACCGCACTTAGGCGGATACTACAGAGAAGCGCATAGTGTGTCGGGCCAATATGGCCTTGACGAATCTAGGTGAGCTTTTTAAAAGGACATTTTTTAACTCTTAAAAGTCTTTTTTAATTTGATCTATGATGTTTGCTAAGTTTTAGCACTTTAAATTTAAAATATGTTATTCCGAGATGCATGTATACAATTTTTAGGCTTGGAAAATAATAATATAAAATCAATATGAGGTCTATAATGTCCGAATAAAGGACTTTTAAGGGTTAAATTACTTTTACAATCTGTTCTTAAAAAAATTTCTTCTAAGAACAAAGTTCTAAAGATTTGTATTTTACAATTGGAGTATAATTAAAGGTTTTGGTTTATTGGGGATAAATAAATTGGGGTAATTGAGATGTATTATATTGTTGGAGAAGGAGAATTATTATTTTTTTTTAATTGACTTATTATTTAAAGATATATTTAAAATAAAGGGAAGTTTTATTAAAAAATCATTTATTATAACCATTCATTTTCATTGAGCATTCATTAAAAGCTTTGTTTTTCTTTATTGTTATTATTTTTTATTATTTGTCTTTATTTTATCACTTTTTTATCTATTAATAACATAATTTATTAAAAAAAACTAACCAAGCAAACTAACATTTTAAAAAAATTAAAGTAAGTAGTGATGACTAACAATTTGTAAGGTGTGCTTTTAAAAAAATAACTTGCATGATTTAATGAATGTAATTAACAAGTGGTTCTTCTAATTATTCAAATTAAATTAAATTAAATCTATTTTCTTAGCTACACGCGACAATACGATGCAACAGATTCAACAATTTTGGATGACACCCAACCGCAAAGATTAACCCCGGCTAAATTTTCAACAGCACACGCAAAAGCTTCAATTTCTTCGGGGAAATGTGTAAGGATCTTACCTCATTATCCCTTAGATGGTCAAAACGCGGTGGTTGAGTTCGTTAATATGCAAAAGCTTTTAATAAATGACGATGAAATGGAAGAATTGGTAACTTTCCCCGGACCGTTAATCAAAGGAGTGACTCCGAAGAAGACTGTTATTGAGTATTGCGAGAATAAAATTAGAAGGGCTTCGTTTGATGATGGATTGGTAGATGTGGATTCGTACGTTTTATTATGGGAGTTGATGATATTGTTGATTAGACAAAATGGGGTTAGTATTTAAATGCTTTTTAAAGTATATTATATATACTAAATTATTATTAAGTTACATTTTCTCCTCCGAGAGGAAAACTAAAAGTCGTAGAAAATTCATTTTCAGTAAAAATAAAGATTAAGTTTTAATCTAAATCCTCATAAAAATTTCAAGCCTTATTAATAGTTAGTTTTTGAGATATGATTTTTTTAAAATGATTGATTTTTAATAACCTAAAATTTTTTAACAACTTTAAAAATTTTTAAAATTCTTTTAAATTTAAAATAATTTTTTAAATTTTTTTGGCAAAATTTACAATAAAACGGTCTTTTTAGATCAAAACTAGAATGTTTTAAGTTTCATTTAGAAAAAAAATCAAATCAAAATATTAAAAATTCGATTTTTTATGAATTTTTTAAAAATGAATTTTTTTTAACGATCCAAAATTTTTAACCTAAAAAAATTTTTTGCCAACTTTGAAAATTTTTTTAATTTTTTTGACAACACTTGGAATAAAACGTCCTTTTTTAATTAAAATTAGAATGTTTTAAGATTCATTTAGAAAAAAAATCAGATCAAAATATTAAAAATTCGATTTTTTATGAATTTTTTAAAAATGAATTTTTTTTAACGATCCAAAATTTTTAACCTAAAAATTTTTTTTACCAACTTTGAAATTTTTTTAAATTTTTTTGACAACACTTGGAATAAAACGTCCTTTTTTAATTAAAATTAGAATATTTTAAGTTTCATTTAGATAAAAAATCAAATCAAAATATTAAAAATTCGATTTTTTATGAATTTTTTAAAAATGAATTTTTTTTAACGATCCAAAATTTTTAACTTAAAAAATTTTTTTACCAACTTTGAAATTTTTTTTATTTTTTTTTGACAACACTTGGAATAAAACGGTCTTTTTTAATTAAAATTAGAATGTTTTAAGTTTCATTTAGAAAAAAAATCAGATCAAAATATTAAAAATTCGATTTTTTATGAATTTTTTAAAAATGATTTTTTTTAACGATCCAAAATTTTTAACCTAAAAAATTTTTTTACCAACTTTGAAAATTTTTTTAATTTTTTTGACAACACTTGGAATAAAACGTCCTTTTTTAATTAAAATTAGAATGTTTTAAGTTTCATTTAGAAAAAAAATCAGATGAAAATATTAAAAATTCGATTTTTTATGAATTTTTTGAAAATGAATTTTTTTAACGATCCAAAATTTTTAACCTAAAAAATTTTTTTACCAACTTTGAAAATTTTTTTAATTTTTTTGACAACACTTGGAATAAAACGGTCTTTTTTAATTAAAATTAGAATATTTTAAGTTTCATTTAGAAAAAAAATCAAATCAAAATCTTTAAAAATGAATTTTTGATGAATTTTTTTAAAAAATTGTTAATTTTCTAACCTAAAAAATTTTTACCAACTTTGAAAATTTTTTTAATTTTTTTGACAACACTTGGAATAAAACGGTCTTTTTTAATTAAAATTAGAATATTTTAAGTTTCATTTAGAAAAAAAATCAAATCAAAATCTTTAAAAACGAATTTTTGATGAATTTTTAAAAAATTATTTTCTAATCTAAAAAATTTTTATCAACTTTGAAATTTTTTTTAATTTTTTTAACAACTCTTAGAATAAGGCATCCTTTTTTAATTAAAATTAGAATGTTTTAAGTTTCATTTAGAAAAAAAATCAAATCAAAATATTAAAAATTCGATTTTTTATGAATTTTTTAAAAATGAGTTTTTTTTAACGATCCAAAATTTTTAACCTAAAAAATTTTTTTACCAACTTTGAAAATTTTTTTAATTTTTTTAACAACACTTGGAGTAAAATGGCAATTTTTAATTAAAATTAGAATGTTTTAAGTTTCATTTAGAAAAAAAATCAAATCAAAATATTAAAAATTCGATTTTTTATGAATTTTTTAAAAAATGAATTTTTTTTAACGATCCAAAATTTTTAACCTAAAAAATTTTTTTACCAACTTTGAAAATTTTTTTAATTTTTTGACAACACTTGGAATAAAACGTTCTTTTTTAATTAAAATTAGAATGTTTTAAGTTTCATTTTAGAATGTTTAATCCAAATCATCATAAAATTTCAAGTCTTAACAACGATTAGTTTTTGAGATATAATTTTTTTTTAATTGACTATTATTTTAATAATACAAAATTATTTTTTAATTTTTTTAGATGGTTGTTGGAACCGATATAGCAGAACTTTTAATGAAAAATAAACGTATCGACTTCCGACCACCTTCGGTTCATTCCGAACCAAACTTCCCATCAAACGACGGTAGCACATCCGATACGGGAGCTAGTATCACAACAGAACAACTTTACAATTTAAATAAAACCGAAGAAACGATAACAAATAAATTCCGCGAGTATTTAATGTACGGTTCAGGTAAAGAAGCTCTCGAATGGGCGATGAATCACGGTTTATGGGGTCACGCCCTCTTCTTAGCTAGTAAATTGGATAAGAGGACGTATGCGAACGTAATGATGCGTTTTGCAAACGGATTAACGATGAACGATCCGCTTCAAACTCTCTACCAGTTATTATCCGGGAGATTGCCCGCTTCGGTTACTTGCGTAGCCGATGAAAAATGGGGAGATTGGAGGCCGCATTTAGCAATGATCTTATCGAATACAACGTCTCGACCGGATTTGGATAGAAAAGCTATTACAACCATGGCGGATACTTTAATGAATCGCGGGAGTTTATATGCCGCACAGTTTTGTTATTTAATGGCTGAAGTTGGGTTTAGTAAATACGGTTCGGAAGGTGCTAAATTGGTTTTGTTAGGATCTAATCATAATAAACCTCACATGCAATTTGCTACGAACGAAGCTATCCATCTTACTGAGGTTTATGAATATGCTTGTAGTTTAAATGATTCGGACTTTTTAATTTTAGAATTTCAGGTGATTTATTTTAATTTTATCTTAAAAAAAATAGTTTTTTTTTTTTAATTTTTGTAACTGTTTTAGATTTATAAATTTACAATAGCAACTCGTTTAGCCGATCGAGGTCTTTTGGAAAAAGCCCTTTCTTATTTAGAAAGAGTCGCTATGGCTATTATCCGTCATAGTTCATCCATCCAACCGTATTTAATCGACAAAGTAGCTGATTTAGCCGATCGATTAAAATATGTTGACCCGATGGGAGATGCCGATGATGTCGCCGGGTCTGTTAGTAATTGGTTACAAGATTTAAAAAGCGTCCAACAAGATTACAATGTTAGTTTATTACTTTTCTAGTTTAGAAAATTTTTTTAATTAGTTTATTTTTTAAATTTTTATATTTCTTAAATTTATTTTTAAATAAATTTAAAAAAAATTAATTTATTATAGAATGGATTATTATATCAAGATAATAATTCAAGTATGTTACCATCTAATTACGATGTAACCCAACCGGTTAATGTTTACGAACAAGAACAACCACAACAGGAAGTTTGGCAACAACAGCCGAATCAAGGGGAGATGTTTCTTCAAAATTCCGGACAATGGTCGACTGAACAAGGTTATGAGACAAGACAACAAGATTTACAACAAGAACAACAACCACAGTCACAACAAGAAGGTAATTATGGAATATATTTTTCCATTTTTTAGTTGGATGTTATTAAGGATAACAAATTAGATAGAAGTTTGGAATTTTATTCATTTTGACAACCTATGTTTGGGCTTTTATATCACATTCAGACCTATTAAAAGCCAAATAAAGCTTAGAATTTCTTAAAAATCCAGATTTTTGGCTTTTATGTCATCTTCATGTCTATTAAAAGCCAAATAAAGCTTAAAATTTCATTGATCTTGATAACCTAGGTTTCGGCTTTTATGCAATCTTCCGATCTATTAAAAAAATTTTAATCTTCGATCAAATTTTTTTCCTAATGAAAGTTATTAACCCCAACAAACTAAATTTTGTCTCTTATACCATCTTTATGTCTATTAAAAGCCAAATAAAGCTTAGAATTTGATTGATTTTGATTTTTCTAGGTGTTGGTTTTTATACCATCTTCCGATCTACTAAAAAAAATTTAATCTTCAATCAAACCTTTTTCCTGATGAAGGTTTATGATCCCAACAATCTAAATTTTGTTTCTTATACCATCTTCAAGTCTATTAAAAACCAAGTAAAGCTTAAAATTTTATTGATTTTGATTTTTCTAGGTTTCGTCTTTTATATCATCTTCCGATCTATTAAAAAAATTTTAATCTTCAATCTAATTTTTTTCCTGATGAAGGTTATTAATCCCAACAATCTAAATTTTGTGTCTTATACCATCTTCAAGTCTATTAAAAGCCAAATAAAGCTTAAAATTTTATTGATTTTGATTTTTCTAGGTTTCGTCTTTTATATCATCTTCCGATCTATTAAAAAAAATTTAATCTTCAATCTAATTTTTTTTCCTGAGGAAAGTTATTGATCCCAACAATCTAAATTTTGTCTCTTATACCATCTTCAAGTCTATTAAAAGCCAAATAAAGCTTAAAATTTTATTGATTTTGATTTTTCTAGGTTTTGGTTTTTATACCATCTTCCGATCTATTAAAAAAATTATAATTTTCAGTCTAATTTTTTTCCTGAAGAAGGTTATTGATCTCAACAATCCATATTTTGGCTCTTATAGCAAATTCTCAACAACTTATTTCAAGTCTATTAAAAACCAAATAAAGTTTAGAATTTTATTGATTTTCATAAACTAGATTTTCGCTTTAAACCGTCTTTATCGTTCAATTGAATCAATAAAACCCATCTGGTTATGTTCTCTTAATTAAATAATAAAATTCCTGACCTATTTCTTAGTTAAATCTACGTCATTTAATCTACGTCATAAACGTTCCAAAAATAAACCCAATAATCTTATAAAATCGTCATCAGTTACAAAAATAAATTCGTCGACTTTATATGTTTGTATCCACACTAAAAAATCGATTTTCTCGCCTCTAATTTACATTAAAGGTTTATTTCCGACCTTTACAAATCGATAACTGACCTTCCTTAAAACCCCAAACTCATCTATTCCACCACATTTCTCCAAACACCTTCTTAAAGAAATAAACGTTGTTAAAAAGCATCTTAATGCATGTGATATCACTCCTTTCAGTTATCACCGGTTATAATCAATATCAAGACCAACCGCAACAATTTTGGTCAAACCAACAAAACTGGAATGATTCGCAAACATCTTTAGATCATTTTCAACAACCGGATGGACAAAAACAAGACCCAATTCAAGAAAACGATTATTGGAGTAATAATAATCAACAAGCTCAAAATGAGGTGAGGAAAAATTAATATTTTTACGGTGAATTCTTTGGGTTTTTTTTTTTTTGAAAGTTTGAGAGTTTTTAGAATGTTTTTTTTACCTTTTAATGAGTTAAATAAAAACCTAACAAAATAATTTTCTTATAAATCCATCCATTAGCCAACTGATGAGGTCGAAAAACCTACGGAAGATGTAAGTAACAAGCATGAAGTGCCTGTTCTCCCTCAGCACGATGAAAATTCTTCAACTAGCGTCCGAAAACGAACTGTAACTTTATCTTCCCGATCTAATTCCTTAAAACCGGAAAGTTTTTACAACGAAAAAATGCCTCCAATCGACGGTTTAAATAATCTCAAACAAACCAAATCTTCCGCTTTAATGAAACGCTCACCAAAATCCAAGATATTCCCAATTTTTAAAAATAAAAGCGCCGAAGAATTTTACACAAAAACCGATAGTTCGGATGATTGCGAATTTGATTCTTTACTAAAACATAAAAACGTCGCGTTTAAAAACGAGGAAAAATCCCAATTGATTTGTTATAAAGATAGTAGTAAAATGATTACGATTAAAAACGATTCTAAATTAACGAAATACAACACGTTTGATATGAAATGTCATAATTTAAACGGGGAGAATAAACGCGGTAATATAATTAAGTATAAATCTTTAGATGGTTCGGAAAAAGACGGTTCTAAAACGATCGTAAAATATTTCGATACTCAAAGTAATATTTCAATAAACGCTAAAGATTTCGATTCGGATTTTAAAAGGATTAAATATAATACGATTAACGCGAAGAAATTAACAACGAAACACGATATAATTTGCGATACTGTTGATGCCTGGTCAAAAAAGACTTTAAACGGGAGTAATAGAAACGTTTTTTCTAATATTAAAAGTTCGATTTTTAAAGGTAACCCGGAGAAAGATTTTATCCAATATAAACCGTTAATTTTCGGTGGAACTTATCCCATTGACGCACCGTTAAAAATAAAAAACACCGATGTTGTTGAAAAACCGATTAATTTTGATGTTAGAGTTGACGCGAAAAAAATTAATTTGGGGAATAATCATTTGTATAAAATACCAAAAGTTCGGGAATACGGACCTGCTAAAAGTTTCGATATTGATGTTCCTATTTAATTTTTCGATTTTGCTTTTAATTTTTTCGATATATTCAGAGTTGTTTTATTGCTTAAAAAAGTTAAATTAAATTATAAATAAAAATAAAGTCTTCTTGAGTTAAAAATATGTAGCTGAATATTATTGCTGGGTTTAATTTCAAATAACTAAAAAAATCTAATGAAATAATTAATCACATAAGTATACAACTTTAAAATTGACTAAATGTTAGCTGTTGGTTGTTGTCCGTGTCACAAAAAAAAACATACGTAATTAATTATAATAATGGAATAATAATGAATAACCCTGTTAAATGTATCTGTTATACGTACAATGTATATTATATGTTTGTTACACGACGCTTTTTACCATATTTTCTACGTAGTGTTGGTTAGTGTGTCTTCGTGGATGAAGATCACAAAATTGTAGATGCGTAAAAAAGCAAATAAATAATTAAAAAAAATTTTCATAGAAGTTTTAATGCTTCTTACTTTTTTATTTAAGTTAATAATTTATTTTAAGTTTTCTTTATGGAATGTTTGCTTATTAAGCTTTATTTTGCTAATAAACAGCCATCAAATATAGTAAATTGGCGATGTGTATTGTTGTTTAGGATTTGGGACGACCTCAAATTTCCATGCCGAATCAATCGTCGAAAGGGAAGAGCATTTTTGAGGAAGAGGGTGAAGAGGTTCAAGATAAATCTAAAGAAGTTCAGAGTAAACCGGTAAAAGCTTCCGATAAAGTTAATCCAACGAAGCAAGCTAGTTCCGGATGGTTCGGTGGGATTTTTAGTAAATTGGCTTTGAGGCCGAAGAATCAAATGAAATTACCAGATGATAAAAATCCATCGGTGAGATTTTAATAAAATTTTCTAATTATTTCTTATGTTGTTTATTTTTTTTGAGATATAATTGAGTTTTATAAAGATTTAATAAAGGTTCGTAATGAAAATTTGTGTTTCGATAGTTGAAATTTTCAAACTTAATCAATTTATTTAATGTGGTTAAATTTGTAACTTAGAAAGCTAAAATGCATTGAAAACTTTATATTAATGATATATAACAACCTATAATTAGGTTTTATAAAAATTTATAAAGGTTCGTAATGAAAATTTGTGTTTCGATAGTTGAAATTTTCAAACTTAATCAATTTATTTAATGTGGTTAAATTTAAAACTTAGAAAGCTAAAATGTATTGAAAACTTTATATTAATGATATATAACAACCTATAATTAGGTTTTATAAAAATTTATAAAGGTTTGTAATGAAAATTTGTGTTTCGGAAGGTAGTTGAAATTTTCAAACTTAATCAATTTATTTAATGTGGTTAAATTTATATCTTAGAAAGCTAAAATGTATTGAAAACTTTATATTAATGATATATAACAACTTATAATTAGGTTTTATAAAAAATTATAAAGGTTCCTAATGAAAATTTGTGTTTCGATAGTTGAAATTTTCAAACTTAATCAATTTATTTAATGTGGTTAAATTTGTAACTTAGAAAGCTAAAATGCATTGAAAACTTTATATTAATAATATATAACAACCTATAATTAGGTTTTATAAAAATTTATAAAGGTTCGTAATGAAAATTTGTGTTTCGATAGTTGAAATTTTCAAACTTAATCAATTTATTTAATGTGGTTAAATTTAAAACTTAGAAAGCTAAAATGTATTGAAAACTTTATGTTAATGATATATAACAACCTATAATTAGGTTTTATAAAAATTTATAAAGGTTCGTAATGAAAATTTGTGTTTCGTAAGGTAGTTGAAATTTTCAAACTTAATCAATTTATTTAATGTGGTTAAATTTATATCTTAGAAAGCTAAAATGTATTGAAAACTTTATATTAATGATATATAACAACTTATAATTAGGTTTTATAAAAAATTATAAAGGTTCCTAATGAAAATTTGTGTTTCGATAGTTGAAATTTTCAAACTTAATCAATTTATTTAATGTGGTTAAATTTAAAACTTAGAAAGCTAAAATGTATTGAAAGCTTTATATTAATGATATATAACAACCTATAATTAGGTTTTATAAAAATTTATAAAGGTTCGTAATGAAAATTTGTGTTTCGTAAGGTAGTTGAAATTTTCAAACTTAATCAATTTATTTAATGTGGTTAAATTTGAAACTTAGAAAGCTAAAATGTATTGAAAACTTTATATTAATGATATATAACAACCCATAATTAGGTTTTATAAAAATTTATAAAGGTTCGTAATGAAAGTTTGTGTTTCGATAGTTGAAATTTTCAAACTTAATCAATTTATTTAATGTGGTTAAATTTATAACTTAGAAAGCTAAAATGTATTGAAAACTTTATATTAATAACATATAACAACCCATAATTAGATTTTATAAAAATTTATAAAGGTTCGTAATGAAAATTTGTGTTTCGATAGTTGAAATTTTTAAACTTAATCAATTTATTTAATGTGGTTAAATTTATAACTTAGAAAGCTAAAATGTATTGAAAACTTTATATTAATGATATATAACAACCTATAATTAGGTTTTATAAAAATTTATAAAGGTTCGTAATGAAAATTTGTGTTTCGATAGTTGAAATTTTCAAACTTAACAACTAATTTATTTAATTTGAAGTATTCGATACTCATTGACATTAGGATTTTTTATACATTTCATTGGTTTTTAATATATGCAATTTTTTAAATCTATATTTAAATGTATTTAATTTTTCTTTATTAGATTGTTTGGGATCCGGAAAAGAAAAAATGGGTAAATTTAGAAGAAGACCAAACCGATACATCAAACGAATTAAAACCACCTCCAAAAATGTCCGATTTAATGCCCAAGATGAGCGCTCAAAACGTCAACCAACCACCAGGTAGTACCGTACCGGCCGTTGCAACAAATGACCAAGGTTTCCAAAGTAGTTTTGTCCAGAATTACCAACCTAACCAACTAGATAGCCTAACGATGATTAACAATCAACCCAATACAATTCCTAATCAACCCGTTGTGTATGATTCATTAGGTTTACAAGGAAGAGCACCGCTAGGAGCTCCCGTTAATACCCAATCGGCTCCTTTACCCGTCTCTCAATCAATCCCCGGAGGTGGAGAAGAGGTAAAAGCGAATCAACCCAATATGTTTAAATTACAAAGAGGAAGAAGTAAGTAAAAATTATAAATATTAGGTAATTATTAAAATATCCAATTTTTTTTTTTAGATCTAAAGAAGTCTTATGTCGATGTGTTCAATCCGGGTGGAAAATCAGTTCCTACGATGATGCAACCTCCCCTCGTTAGTAATTCAATTCCCGGGGGAGACGCCCAAATGAACTATTTCATCCCGGCTCCCGTTAACGACCCGAATGCCCCAACGGATTTTTTAACACCCGCTCCTGTACATATAGAACCCCAGGTAAAAAATTAAATTTTATTTTTTACCTTTTTTACCTTTTCTCCAAAATTTTAAATTTCAAATCTTTAATAACAAAAAAATCATTTAAATTTCACGCTTAAATTCTTCTTTTTTATTGTTGCATAGCAAAAAGGGGTTAAGTCTTGAAAGAAGTGAGATGGTACGAAGCATGCTTTTAACGTATTTCCTGCTTGTGTTTGTATATAGTAAATTAACAATGATCTCGTTTGGTTGGGTAATTTGTAAATAATTTTGGAATATTTTTATGTAACTATTAACTATTAGATTAGAAGTGAATTTAATAAAAAAAAAAAAAATGATGGCAAATTGGGTGCATTTATGTTAATTGTAAGTTTTTTTTTAATGTGCTAGCATGTTTTTTTTTTTAAATTTTTTGTTTATTTTAACTTAAAATGGGATAATAAGCTTGGTTTAATTTTAAGTGCAATTAATTTTTGTTTATTTATTTAAAGTAAATAAGCCCGTTTATTTTGGATTAGTGTATTCAATCATTTTACGTATTATTTTATATATATTTGGATAAATTAACGCTGTACATTTTTTCGGGCTGTGGCTTCGTATTTTTGTGGTAATGGTTTAGATGTCTAGATGGAGCTCGGCTAGTTCACTTTCTCGGGAGGTTCAGTATTACATGCTACCAAATTCAATGCAATCCAAACCCCGTAAGCACCCGCACAATATTCACAAACCTTTGGTATGTATTACCATACATATTTTTTTAAATCATGCTTTTAGTATTTTCATTTATGTAATTTTTGGAGAGGAAATTTGTATCATATTTGTATTTTTGTCTTTATTTTTATCTTTATTTTTGTCTTTATTTTTATCTTTATTTTTGTCTTTATTTGTATTTTTATTTTATTTTTTTAATTAATTAAAATTAAAATTTTGTTTCAGGCCCAAATACCACAACAACATTAAATTATTAACTTAAAAGAAAAATAATTCGGGATGAAACTTAGAAAATTAAAAATTAAACATAATAGTGTTTTTTTGTATCAATGTTAATATTATATAAATCGGTAAAAGCTTCAAAAAATGAAAAACTGAATGTTCATATTTACAATTTACAATTTATAATTAATAATTTACAATAATTACAATCCTGTGATGATTGAATTTTAACTTATGTAACGTTACGGTGAACTTAGGTGTGTATTTTTTTTGTCTTATTTTTTTAATTTTAATTTAATTTTTCGTTCCCATTGTGTTTAGTTTAATGTAAAAGTTCGATGTTGGAGGACAATATATTAAAATGTAGTTAAGGTAAATCGCGTGGGAATATATTGTATGATATTTGAGGGTGTAATATTTAAAGTTTAAACGAAAACAAATTGTATGTTAAATATTAAATTTGTTTTCTTTGAAAATATATCTATTAAAGTCTTTTAATTCTTATGGAAATTTGTGCTTTTATTTGAAAAAAATTTTCTACTTACCTTAAAATATCTTCGAAATTTGGAATCTATTTCCAGGAAGATCTAAAAGAAAAAAAAAATCTAAAATAACCAAAAATCCGAAAAAATCAAAAGGGAAAGTTCTTATATAATTCAACAACGAGGAAAATAATAAAATCCGTTTCTCCGTAGGTACTTTGGTTTTTTAGAAAAATCGGCTAAAAATGAATTTGCAACGAGCATTAATTTTACAGAGGTTCGGAAAAACGTTCGTCAGAAATTTTCCAAATCCGTCACGATAACACCCTTCTAGAATCTTATTCAAAATTGAATGGAGAATCGTTAGAAGCAAACCGTATTAAAATTATACTACAAACGGCTGAGACACGCGAGCTCAAAGTCAAATTTTGTAAAATGATCGAAAATCGAAACGCAATTTTCCATCGATTTTTCGCCGAATTAATGATTTAGTACATAGATAAGTCCTTTTTAAATGATTATAAATGTTCTAATAATCGAAATTTACAATAAAATAAAAAAAAATGTTTTCAACATTTTTGTTAAATTTTTCGATGCAGAGGTTCGGAAAAACGTCCGTCAGAAACTTTCCAAATTCATCACGATAACACCCTTCTAGAATCTTATTCAAAATTGAATGGAGAATCATTAGAAACAAACCGTATTAAAATTATACTACAAACGGCTGAGATACGCGAGCTCAAACTCAAATTTTGTAAAACGATCGAAAATCGAAAAAATCGAAACGCGATTTTCCGGCGATTTTTCGGCGAATTAAAGATTTAGTACATAGATAAGTCCTTTTCGAACGATTATAAATGTTCTAATAATCGAAATTTGCAATAAAATTAAAAAAAAAATTTTTCAACATTTTTGTGAAATTTTTCGATGCAGAGGTTCGGAAAAACGTTCGTCAAAAATTTTCCGGGCATGGTAGGATAACGCTTTTCTAGAATTATACTCAAAATTAAACGGAGAATCGTTGAAAATTAACCGCATGAAAATCGAACTATCAACGGCCAAGTTACACGAATTCAAAGTAAAAATTTCTAAAATAGCCAAAAATCCGAAAAAATTGAAAGGAGGAGGTATGGAATTTTTTTTCAAAAATTGAAAATTTTAAATTTTGCTGAGTATCGTGTTCTTATATAATTCAGCAATGAGGAAAATGATGGTTAAATCCGTTTCTCCATAGGTCCTTTGGTTTTCCAGGAAAATTAGAAGTGAATTTTCGATGCGAATTAATTTTTCAATGCAGAGGTTCAGAAAAACCTTCGTCAAAAATTTTCTAGGTCTTGCACGATGATACTTGTCTAGAGCCTTATTCAAAATTGAATGGAGAATTATTTGAAACAAACCGTTTAAAAATTAGGCGACCGATGGCCTAGTTATGGAAGCTCAAAGTCAAAATTTCTAAAATAGTCGAAAATCGAAAAAATGAAAACGCGATTTTCCAGCGATTTCTCAGTGAAAAAATAATTTGATACATAGATAAGTACTTTCCATACAATTATAAACGTTAAAATAATCGGAATTTTCAATAAAATGAAAAAAAAAATTTTTTTCAAAATTTTTAATTTTTCGGTGTAGAGGTTTAGAAAAACGTTCGCCAAAAATTTTCCAAACGTGGTAGGATAACGCTTTTCTAGAATTATACTCAGAATTAAACGGAGAATCATTGAAAACTAACCACATGAAAATCGGACTATCAACGGCCAAGTTACACGGGCTCAAAGTCAAAATTTCTAAAATAGCCAAAATTCCGAAAAAATTGAAAGGGGGAGGTATGGAATTTTTTTTCAAAAATCGAAAATTTTATATTTTGCTGAGAATCGCACCCTTATATAATTCAATAATGAGAGAAACGATAGTGAAATTTGTTCTTCAGTAGGTCTTTTAGTTTTCCAGAAAAATTGGCTAAAAGTGAATTTGCTAAACTCATTAATTTTTCGATGCAGAGGTTGGGAGAAATGTTCGTCAGAAATTTTCTAGGTCTGGCACGATGATACTTGTCTAGAACCTTATTCAAAATTGAATGGAGCATTTTTTGAAACAAACCGTACGAAAATCAGACGACCGATGGCCGAGTTATGGAAGCTCAAAGTCAAAATTTCTAAAATGGTCGAAAATCGAAAAAATTAAAACGCGATTTTCCAGCAACTTCTTAGCGAAGAAATAATTTGATACATTCATAAGTACTTTTCAAACGATTATAAACGTTAAAATAATCGGAATTTTCAATAAAATGAAAAAAAAATTTTTTCAAAATTTTTAATTTTTCAGTGTAGAGGTTTAGAAATACGTTTGCCAAAAATTTTCCAAACGTGGTAGGGTAACGCTTTTCTAGAATTATACTCAAAATTAAACGAAGAATCGTTAAAAGGTAACCGCATGAAAATCGGACTATCAACAGCCAAGTTACACGAGCTCAAAGTCAAAATTTCTAAAATAGCCAAAAATCTGAAAAAATCGAAAGGGGAATTCTATGGAATTTTTTTTCAAAAATTGAAAATTTTAAATGTTGCTGAGAATCGCGCCCTTGCATAACTCAATAATGGGAAAAACGATAGTGAAATCCGTTTTTTCTTAAGTCTTTTAGTTTTCCAGAAAACTTGGCTAGAAGTGAATTTGCAACACTCAATTTTTCGATGTAGAAGTTCGGAGAAACATTCATCAGAAATTTTCTAGGTCTGGCACGCTGATATTTTTCTAGAACCTTATTTAAAATTGAATGGAGAATTATATGAAACAAACCGAATGAAAATCAAACGACCGATGGCCGAGTTATAGAAGCTCAAAGTCAAAATTTTTAAAATGGTCGAAAATCGAAAAAATCAATCGCGATTCTTCGACAATTTCTTGGTGAAGGAATAATTTGATACATAAATAAGCACTTTCCAAACGATTATAAACGTTAAAATAATCGAAATTTGCAATAAAATAAAAAAGAAAATTTTTCAAAATTTTTAATTTTTCGGTGTAGAGGTTTAGAAAAACGTTCGCCAAAAATTTTCTAAACGTGGTAGGATAACGCTTTTCTAAAATTATAATGAGAATTAAACGGAGAATCGTTGAAAACTAAGCACATGAAAATCGGGCTATCAACGGCCAAGTTACACGAGCTCAAAGTCAAAAGTTCTAAAATAGCCAAGAATCCGAAAAAATCGAAAATTTTAGATTTTGCTGAGAATCGCGCCCTTATATAATTCAACAATAAGGAAAATGATGGTGAAATCCGTTTCTTCATAGATCTTTTGGTTTTCCAGAAAAATTAGAAATGAATTTTCGATGCGAATTAATTTTTCAATGTAGAGGTTCGGAAAAACATTCCTCAAAAATTTTCTAAATTCAATACAACGACACCCTTCTAGATTCTAACTCAGAATTAAATAGAGGATCGTTCAAAAGAAACCGTACAGAAATCAGACGATCGAAGGCTGAGTTACACGAACTCAAAGTCAAAATTTCAAAACTATCGTCTAATTTCTCGATGTAGAGGTTAGTAAAATCGTTTGTCAGAAATTTTCTGGATCCAGGACAACGATGTCTTTTTAGAATCTTGTTCAGAATCGAACAGAGAATTGTTTAAAATATACGACACAGAAATCAAACGATCGAAGGTCAAGTTATGCGAACTCAAAGTCAAAATTTTAAAATTTTCGTCTAGCGCCCGATTTTTTTTTCTGAGGGAAAAATTAAAAATCGTAGAAAGTTTATTTTTGGTACAAATAAAGATTAAGTTTCAATATAAATCATAATAAAATTTCAAACCTCAATAACAATTGCTTTATTAGATATAAATTTTTAAAAATTAACTAGTTACGATTATAAATAACTTTCAGAGAAGAACATCAAGATATAAACTTTACGTATCGTCTTTCCGCATAAATTATTTATAAAAATATCCTTTAAACAAACCAGTTTTGCGGGTAAATCTATTACCTGCAAAGTTTCTTTTCTTTTCTTTAAACTTTAAACTCGCCTACACAAAATGACTAATAAGTCTTGATTATAGTAATAAAAGCAAAAAAAAAAAATAATAAAAGGGAATTTTTTTAAACTTGAAAAGAAAATTTAATTCTTTAATATTCCACATTCCAAAAGTCGTATAATCTAAATTATAATCCTCAAGTTATTATTAATAAACGACCTTGTGGATTAAATACTAATCTTCTTATCTTTACATATCGTCTAAATTTAAATTCACAAGTAGCTAATCTTTAGTCTCTAAATGAAAATTTTGAAGTCAATTATTTTTGTTAATTTTTTAATCAATTTTTTTGATTAATTATTAACACTTTAATTCTCTTTAAATTTTCAAATAAGAAACTGTAGAAGAAGTATAAACAATAAAAACGTTAGAGTCCGTCGTTAGCCTTGACAACATGTTTATTAACGATGATACAACGTTCAACCCACGTTTCAACGCGCACCTTTTCACTTTGAAAACTCATAATAAACATTTTACACGTCCGGATAATTGAATTTTTTTTTCCTTTTAATTATAACTTATGACATTTTATATTTTTAATGAGATATGAAAAAGAATTAATAATATAAGATTTGACCCACTTGAAAAAAATCACCCAGACTTTATTTTTAAAGATTAAGAAATGATTTTTAAATTAAAATGAACTTAAAAGATTCTATTTTCAATTAAAAAAGTCAGATTTATTCTAATTATTACCAAAAAATTAAAAAAAATTTTTAAAATTGACAAAAATTTTTGACACTTAACCAAACTTTTTTTGAAAATTTGACCTACTTTAAAAAATCGCTCAGACTTTATTTATGAAAATTAAGAAATGATTTTTAGATTAAATTGAACTTAAAAGATTCTATTTTCAATTAAAAAAGTCAGATTTATTCTAATTATTACCAAAAAATTAAAAAAAATTTTTTAAATTGACAAAAATTTTTGACACTTAACCAAACGTTTTTTAAAAATTTGACCTACTTTAAAAAATCGCTCAGACTTTATTTATGAAAATTAAGAAATGATTTTTAAATTAAATTGAACTTAAAAGATTCTATTTTCAATTAAAAAAGTCAGATTTATTCTAATTATCACTAAAAAATTTAAAAAAAATTTTAAAATTGACAAAAATTTTTGACAGTTAACCAAACTTTTTTTAAAAATTTGACCTACTTTAAAAAATCGCTTAGACTTTATTTATGAAAATTAAGAAATGATTTTTAGATTAAATTGAACTTAAAAGATTCTATTTTCAATTAAAAAAGTCAGATTTATTCTAATTATTACCAAAAAATTAAAAAAAAATTTTAAAATTGACTAAAATTTTTGACACTTAACCAAACTTTTTTTAAAAATTTGACCTACTTTAAAAAATCGCCCAGACTTTATTTATGAAAATTAAGAAATGATTTTTGGATTAAATTGAATTTAAAAGTTTCTATTTTCAATTAAAAAAGTCAGATTTATTCTAATTATTACCAAAAAATTAAAAAAAAAATTTTTAAATTGACAAGAATTTTTGACACTTAACCAAACTTTTTTTAAAAATTTGACCTACTCTAAAAAATCGCTCAGACTTTATTTATGAAAATTAAGAAATGATTTTTAGATTAAATTGAACTTAAAACATTCTATTTTCAATTAAAAAAATCAGATTTGTTCCAATTATTACTAAAAAATTACAAAAAATTTTTTAAAATTGACAAAAATTTTTGACACTTAACCAACCTTTTTTTAAAAATTTGACCTACTTTAAAAAATCGCTCAGACTTTATTTATGAAAATTAAGAAATGATTTTTAGATTAAATTGAACTTAAAAGGTTCTATTTTCAATTAAAAAGTCAGATTTATTCTAATTATTACTAAAAAATTAAAAAAAAATTTTAAAATTAACAAAAATTTTTGACACTTAACCAAACTTTTTTTAAAAATTTTACCAACTTTAAAAAATCACCCAGACTTTATTTTTAAAGATTAAGAAATAATTTTTAAATTAAATTGAACTTAAAAGATTCTATTTTCAATTAAAAAAGTCAGATTTATTCTAATTATTACCAAAAAATTAAAAAAAAAATTTTAAATTGACAAAAACTTTTGACCACTAACCAAATTTTTTTTTTTAATTTGACCTACTTTAAAAAATCGCTCAGACTTTATTTATGAAAATTAAGAAATGATTTTTAGATTAAATTGAACTTAAAAGATTCTATTTTCAATTAAAAAAGTCAGATTTATTCGAATTATTACTAAAAAATTAAAAAAAAATTTTAAAATTGACAAAAATTTTTGACACTTAACCAAACTTTTTTTAAAAATTTGACCTACTTTAAAAAATCGCCCAGACTTTATTTTTAAAGATTAAGAAATAATTTTTAAATTAAAATGAACTTAAAAGATTCTATTTTTAATTAAAAAAGTCAGATTTATTCTAATTATTACTAAAAAATTAAAAAAAAATTTTAAAGTTGACAAAAATTTTTGACACTTAACCAAACTTTTTTTAAAAATTTGACCTACTTTAAAAAATCGCTCAGACTTTATTTATGAAAATTAAGAAATGATTTTTAGATTAAATTGAACTTAAAAGATTCTATTTTCAATTAAAAAAGTCAGATTTATTCTAATTATTACCAAAAAATTAAAAAAAAATTTAAAGTTGACAAACATTTTTGACACTTAACCAAACTTTTTTTAAAAATTTGACCTACTTTAAAAAATCGCTCAGACTTTATTTATGAAAATTAAGAAATGATTTTTAGATTAAATTGAACTTAAAAGATTCTATTTTCAATTAAAAAAGTCAGATTTATTCTAATTATTACCAAAAAAATTAAAAAAAATTTTTAAAATTGACAAAAATTTTTGACACTTAACCAAACTTTTTTTAAAAATTTGACCAACTTTAAAAACTCACCCAGACTTTATTTTTAAAGATTAAGAAATGATTTTTTATTATTAAAGTGTCGCATTTTCGCATTTAATAAAGACATTATTAAATCAAAATGAGAGGTAAGTTCCGGCATCATTTAAGTTATTTTCAAATACAGACCAGGTCAGTACAAAACTGTGCCGGGATAAATTTGAAACTACTATGAATAATCCCGGAATGTATTGTGACTAATCTAAAATACAACCAACCTCATTTTCATAATTACTACAGTAAATCTATTAAAAAAAAAATCGCCAAAAATAACTTTCATTTATAACTTACATTTACTTACTTTTCGATCTTTACTTTTAGATATATTTCTAGATATACTTTTAGATATACATTTACATATACATTCACTCAATACGTTTCAACGTACATTTTCTTATGTACTCGATTGTATAAACGAAGTGCACTCTCGTGAATTAGCGATCAGCCAAAGTTTGCGTCACGACGAAAAACCACATGCGCGCTTTATTCAAGAATAGGGGACGTTGGAAAAATTAAATAACGTTGAAACCGAATGGAAAAGTTTTCGGCGAGTTTAAAAAATATCTTATGAGGTTTTCGAACGTTTAAAAAGACGTCGGGCGTCGCGACGCTGTAACTTCAAAGACTGTTTAAGGTTGCGTCCTTGCGTAGAATGTTGTACGGTGTCACTTTCGATTCGGTTCGATTTTCAATGAGAGGAAAAAAATAAAATTGACGATTTTTATTGTGTTATATGAAAATATTATAAGGAAAAGTTAAATTACCTTAAATTTTGTTGAGGATAGTTCTAAATCTTTTAGATTGTATTGAAATCGAAAAATTCAAAAAATAGTTTAATCTTGGAAAGGTCTTTTTAAAAGGCGTTTGACGTTTCAGATGCTATATTGCTATCTTTTTTGAAAACATGGTCAAAGTGTGTTTCTGAAGAAGGTTTTGAAGATGGTTGTGAAGAACCTTTTGAATGCTGTGTTGAACGTTCAAAGATGCATTGTTGTCTGAAGAAGATTACAACATGACATCTTTGACGTTTTGAATGCCATATTGAACTTTTCAAAGATCCTATATTGTAACCTTTTTCAAAAACTCAAAGACTTTAATTCTAAAAAAAAGTTTTGTATACCATGATTGCAACTTTCTTCAAAAATTTCTTCAAATTTCAAAGTGAGAAGTGAACTCTCTTATATTCTCTCATATACGATAACTTTTGATTTGGTGTGTATCTGAAGCGAGTAGGTTTAGCGTGTCAGGGTCCGAGCTGACTGTGTAAGGTGGCGCTCGAGTTCGTACAGTCAGGTGCAGTGTTGCCGGTGCCTTCGAACCGAAAGGACGGACTTTTTGTTACTTTTTTTCTTTTCAATCCACAACAACAAATAGTGTTTTCGTTCGTTTGAATTTCGAACTTTTCGCGCTTTTCACATCGGCACCAATCATGTGCGTGAAAACTGTGTGGTAACTGTGCGAAAAACAAATGTTGTCATTTTTGGATTTTCGAGTTATTTTCTAAATCGATGATGATAAGGGTAGGTAAAGTAAATTTTTAAAAAACTAATAAAAAAATTAATAAGTTACTAAATAACGTTTTTTGATCTGAAATTTAAACAAAGAAAGGTTTTATATTAAGGGAGTTATATCCTAAAAACTGAAACAACCCCAAAATAGCATATTTCAAATTTTGGTTCCATCTAACTCAAAAACTCAATTACTTATGAAAAAAAGTCTCAAACAAAAGTTATTCTATTCTTAAGTGTGAATAACTTTTATTTGAAACATTTTTCCCTATTTCCCATATTAAGGGAGTTATAACCTGAAAACTGAAAGTACCCCAAAATAGCATATTTCAAATTTTGACTCCATCTAACTCAAAAATTAAGAAAATTAGGAAGAAATGTCTCAAATAAAATTTATTCTATTCTTAATTGTGAACAACTTTTATTTGAAATATTTTTTCCTATTTCTCATATTAAGGGAGTTATAATCTAAAAACTAGAACAACACCAAAATAGCATATTTCAAATTTTAACTCCATCTAACTCAAAAGTTAAGAAAATTAGGAAGAAATGTCTCAAATAAAAGTCATTCCATTTTTAATTATGAACAACTTTTATTTAAAACATTTTTCTCTATTTTCGATATTAAGAGAATTATAACCTAAAAATTGGAAGTACTCCAAAATAACATATTTCAAATTTTGACTCCATCTAACTGAAAAACTAAGAAAATTAGGAAGAAATGTCTCAAATAAAACTTGTTTTATTTTTAATTATGAATAACTTTTATTTGAAACATTTTTCTTTATTTCCGATATTAAGGGAATTATACTATAAAAATTAGAAGTACCCCTAAATGACATATTTTAAATTTTGATTCTATCTATCTCAAAAACTAATAAAATTAGGAAAAAATATCTCAAATAAAAGTTATTCTAGTTTTAATTAAAAAAAACTTTTATTTGAAATGTTTTTCCCTATTTTCGATATTAAGGGAGTTATAACCTAAAAGTTGGAAGTACCCCAAAGTGACATATTTCAATTTTTGACTCTACCTATCTCAAAAACTAAGAAAATTAGGAAAAAATTTCTCAAATAAAACTTATTCCATTTTTAATTATAAACAACTTTTATTTGAAATATTTTTCCTTATTTCCGATATTAAGGGAATTATACTCTAAAAATTAGAAGGACCCCAAAATGACATATTTCAAATTTTGATTCTATCTATCTCAAAAACAAAGAAAATTAGGAAAATATATCTCAAATAAAAGTTACTACAGTTTTAATGGCAAACAACTTTTATTTGAAATATTTTTTCCTATTGTTGATATTAAAGGAGATATAATCTAAAAACTAGAACAACCCCAAAATGGCATATTTCAAATTTTGACTCCATCTAACTCAAAAACTAAGAAAATTAGGAAAAAATATTTCAAATAAAACTTATTCCATTTTTAATTGCAAATAATTTTTATTTGAAATATTTTTCACTATTTTTGATATTAAAGGAATTATAACCTAAAAATTGAAAGTATCCGAAAATGACATATTTCAAATTTTGGTTTCATCTAACTCAAAAATTAAAAAAGTTAGGAAAAAATGTTTCAAATAAAAGTTATTCCATTTTTAATTGCAAACAACTTTTATTAGAAACATTTCTTCCTATTTTCGATATTAAGGGAGTTATAACCTAAAAACTAGAACAACACCAAAATAGCAAATTTCAAATTTTAATTCCATCTAACTTAAAAACTCAACCAATTATGAAAAAAGTCTCAAATAAAAGTTATTCTAGTTTTAATTATGAACAACTTTTATTTGAAATATTTTTCCCTATTCCCGATATTCAGGGAGTTATAACCTAAAAACTAGAACAACCCCAAAATAGCATATGTCAAATTTTAATTCCATCTAACTCAAAAACTAAGCGAGTTAGGAAGAAATATCTCAAATAAAACTTATTCTAGATTTAATTATGAACAACTTTTATTTGAAATATTTTTCCCTATTTCCGATATTAAGAGACTTATAATCTCAAAATTGAAAGTACCCCAAAATGGCATATTTCAAATTTTGGTTTCATCTAACTCAAAAACTAAGTAAATTAGAAAGAAATGTTTTAAATAAAACTTATTCCACTTTTAATTACAAACAACTTTTATTTGAAATATTTTTCCTTATTTTCAATATTAAAAGAGTTATAACCTAAAAATTGAAAGTACCCCAAAATGACATAATTTCAATTTTTGACTCCATCTTAACTCCAACTGGTTTAAAAACTAAGCCAGTTAGAAAGAAATGTTTCAAATAAAACTTATTCCATTTTTAATTACAAACAACTTTTATTTGAAATATTTTTCCCTATTTCCGATATTAAGGGAGTTATGATCTAAAAACTAGAAGAACCCCAAAATATCATATTTCAAATTTTAACTCCATCTAACTTAAAAACTAAGCAAGTTAGAAAAAAATATCGTAAATAAAAATTATTCAATTTTTAACTGGGAACAACTTTTATTTAAAACATTTTTTTCTATTCCCAATATTAACGAAACTATAAAGTTTTTAAGACATTTTTAGGATTTTTTTTACAAAGTTTTTGAATGTTAAATCTTAAAAACCTTTTTAAAAACGATTCCAAACTTATTTTTAAAGAAGATTTCTTGAAAGTTTTCTTTTTTTTTTAATTATTTAAATGTTTGTTTTGTAAAAATAAACTTTTTAATGAATTAAATCCGGATTAAATGAGCGAAATCACCAACGTAAGCAATTAAAAATATATCCTAGTCACTCAAACCCGCTCATATTAAATACAACATTAAGATCTAAACGAACGGCTTCCAGATAATCGCCTCAACCTAAATGACTAATCGCCACGAATTCCCAAACTACCATTTATAACGATATTATCTGGAACGAGCATCTCAAATCGAGCTCCGTCCTCGAAATCCAGCTTCGTCGTTTTAACGAAGGTGACCCTACGCTCTCAAAATAATTCATAAATCATCTTCCAAACAAAAATAATAATAATAATAATAAAGTTACCAAAAGTTATAAAGTTTCCAAGTATAAGAAGATAAGTTTAAGTTTCAAAGATAGAATTTTAATTAGAAAAATAACTCTAATTTTAAATCGATGACACAATATCTCAATACCACAAAGCAATAAAGTAATAGATACTACCAACTTGTAAAATTTTCCGCGTAGGAGTATCTACCATTGTTTTATAGCCTCCGAGTATTATCTATCATTATCTATCTTGTAAAACCAATTTATGCGATTATATAATAAACATTTATCTATTCTAACGTTGATTTTTTAAAGTGTCAGGTGTTAAATACACAATATATGGTCGATTGGAATATATTAATATTGAATTTATTATAATTTCTAACAAAGAATTTTTTTAAAAAGTTAAGTTAGTTAACTATCAATTTTGATCAAATTTTGAAAATTTTTTTAATTTCTTTGATAAAAATTAGGAAAATTTTGACTTTTAAAATCTAAAATGGAATGTTTTAAGTTTAATTTAAACCAAAAATCGTTCCTTAATTCTTATAAATAAACTCATAGGGATTTTTCAAAGTTAATAAAGAAAAATATGATTTTATTTTAACACCAACTTAAATAAAAACGTGTAATTCAAAGTCCGTTCCGCAGTTATTCACGATTACTAGTAGTTGAAATAAAAACACCTGGTCAATCAAAGGAAATTATCGTAATAAGGTAATTGACATGTCACGATGTAAATGTATGCATTAAGTTTTTATTTTCTCACACACAGGTGTTTTACAAAGAGTGTTTAAGTCAACACGAATGTAAATTAAAAATTTCCGTAACAATTCGTGAATTAAATCCAATTCTTTTAAACTCTCAGTAATTCAAACATAAATCAAAGTTTTATTCGTAAGTTAAGTTAAGTAAATTACTCAATAATTTTCCATCCAGACAAAAAAATAATAGCAATACAAACGATGTCTGTTTCATATCACTTCTCTACTCGATTACACACTTAATGATCTTTGCAAGAAATCTCACAGCTATAGAATTAACAACCAACAACTTTATGTATACCATTCATTATGTTCATTGATGTTTAATGCTTTCAAAGTTGTAAGATACAAGTTATAAAGAACGTTCTTCTATATTTGGTGAGATCGATACTCACACGTGTGCAAAATCTTTGCGTAACCGTTCCAGAAATCTTTACCTATGGGGGTTAATTGCAAACCGATGTTTCTATAATTAATTGAAACCGCGATTTAACGCCGATCAACGGTTGCGGTTAGTAAATCGATCGGTATTTTCCTTTGTGGTCGGATTGTATTTCTCTTAAAAAGGTTCTTGAATGAAACTTAACTTAAACGATTTGTAGAAAACGTGATATCGCACAGCTGTGTATTTCCATTTATTTTTTTCACAATTGTAAAATAAAATATCAATTCATTTAAGGTTAAAATTTAAATAAGATATGAATCAAAAATCAAAGAGTAAAAAATAAAATTTATAACCTTTCAAAGATAGTCGAAAGGTAAAAATGGATGTTTTAAATCAATCCAAATTGTAAATCACGTTTAATTACAACCGATAGCCGTTAATTTACATAAGAATCGGACAGGAAACGATAACCTTGTTACTTATTTAGTTACTTACTAATTTGTGTTACAATGGAAAAATTAATTAAACCTACAATTATTTTAAACAAGCGATTTTAATTCTATGTTATTTTAGAAGGTTTAATAAATTAACAACTAAGAATTAAATCATATTATGTAACACTTTTAATAATAATAATAATAATAAAAGATTTTTATCTACGATTTAAGCTCATTGAAAGATTGATTACTAAATTTATTGAATCAAATCTGAGTTTTTTATACAATCTGTTCATTAATCATTATAAATCTTTACCTTTGTAATGTTACGTTAATACGAAATGTTGTTAAAGAAAAAATAAAAAAAAAATTTCAATGTTGGCATAAAATTTTGCAGGTTAAAAAATTAATAATCTTTTAAAAAATCGTCAAAAATTGAATTTTAAATATTTTAATCCGATTTTTTTTCTAAATGAAATTAAAAATATTCTAGTTGTAATCTAAAAAGACCGTTTCGTTCTAAATTTTACCAAAAAAATTTAAAAAAATTTCAAAGTTGGTAAAAAATTTTTTAGGTTATAAAATCAATATTTTTTTAAAAATTCGTAAAAAATTGAATTTTAAATATTTTGACCTGATTTTTTTACTAAATGAAACTTTAAACATTCTAGTTTTAATTTAAAAAGACCGTTTCGTTCTAAATTTTACCAAAAAAATTAAAAAAAATTTCAAAGTTGATAAAAATTTTTGACAATTTTAACTTAATAAAAAAAAATCGATCTTTTTTAAAAATTCATAAAAAATTGAATTTTAAATATTTTAATCCGATTTTTTTTCTAAATGAAATTGGAAATTTTCTAGTTTTAATCTAAAAAAACTGTTTCGTTCTAAATTTTACCAAAAAAATTAAAAAAATTTTCAAAATTGGTGACAAATTTTTTTAGGTTAGAAAATCAATAGTTTTTAAAAATTCGTAAAAAATTGTATTTTAAAGATTTTGGTCTGAATTATTTTCTAAATGATACTAAAAACATTCTAGTTTTAATTTAAAAAGACCGCTTTGTTCTAAATTTTACCAAGAAAATTAAAAAAATTTTCAAAGTTGGTGACAAATTTTTTTAGGTTAGAAAATCAATACTTTTTAAAAAATCAATAGTTTTTAAAAATTCATAAAAAATTGTATTTTAAAGATTTTGGTCTGAATTTTTTTCTAAATGGTACTAAAACATTCTAGTTTTAATTTAAAAAGACCGTTTTGTTCTAAATTTTACCAAAAAAATTAAAAAAATTTTCAAAGTTGGTGACAAATTTTTTTAGGTTAGAAAATCAATACTTTTTAAAAAATCAATAGTTTTTAAAAATTCGTAAAAAATTATATTTTAAAGATTTTGGTCTGAATTATTTTCTAAATGATACTAAAAACATTCTAGTTTTAATTTAAAAAGACCGTTTTGTTCTAAATCTTACCAAAAAAATTAAAAAAATTTTCAAAGTTGGTGACAAATTTTTTTAGGTTAAAAAATCAATACTTTTTAAAAAATCAATAGTTTTTAAAAATTCATAAAAAATTGTATTTTAAAGATTTTGGTCTGATTTTTTTTCTAAATGAAACTTAATACATTCTAGTTTCAATTTAAAAAGGCCATTTTGTTCGAAATTTTACCAAAAAAATTAAAAAAAATTTCAAAGTTGATAAAAATTTTTGACAATTTTAACCTAACAAAAAAAATCGATCTTTTTTAAAAATTCATAAAAAATTGAATTTTAAATATTTTAATCCGATTTTTTTTCTAAATGAAATTAAAAATATTCTAGTTTTAATCTAAAAAAAACCGTTTCGTTCTAAATTTTACCAAAAAAAAATAAAAAAAATTTCAAAGTTGGTAAAAATTTTTTTAGGTTATAAAATCAATATTTTTTTAAAAATTCGTAGAAAATTGAATTTTAAATATTTTGATCCGATTTTTTTTCTAAATGAAATTAAAAATATTCTAGTTTTAATCTAAAAAATCGTTTCGTTCTAAATTTTACCAAAAAAATTAAAAAAAATTTCAAAGTTGGTAAAAAATTTTTTAGGTTATAAAATCAATATTTTTTTAAAAATTCGTAAAAAATTGAATTTTAAATATTTTGATCTCATTTTTTTTAAAATGAAACTTAATAAATTCTAGTTTTAATTTAAAAAGACCGTTTCGTTCTAAATTTTACCAAAAAAATTAAAAAAAATTTCAAAGTTGATAAAAATTTTTGACAATTTTAACTCAGTAAAAAAAATCGATCTTTTTTAAAAATTCATAAAAAATTGAATTTTAAATATTTTAATCCAATTTTTTTTCTAAATGAAACTGAAAATATTCTAGTTTTGATCTAAAAAAACCGTTTCGTTCTAAATTTTACCAAAAAAATTAAAAAAATTTCAAAGTTAGTAAAAAATTTTTTAGGTTATAAAATCAATATTTTTTAAAAATTCGTAGAAAATTGAATTTTAAAGATTTTAACCTAATTTTTTTCTAAATGAAACTTTAAACATTCTAGTTTTAATTTAAAAAGACCGTTTCGTTCTAAATTTTATCAAAAAAATTGAAAAAAATTTCAAAGTTGATAAAAATTTTTGACAATTTTAACTTAATAAAAAAAAATCGATCTTTTTTAAAAATTCATAAAAAATTGAATTTTAAATATTTTAATCCGATTTTTTTTCTAAATGAAATTAAAAATATTCTAGTTTTAATTTAAAAAGACCGTTTCGTTCTAAACTTTACCAAAAAAATTAAAAAAAATTTCAAAGTTGATAAAAATTTTTGACAATTTTAACTTAATAAAAAAAAATCGATCTTTTTTAAAAATTCATAAAAAATTGAATTTTAAATATTTTAATCCGATTTTTTTTTCTAAATGAAATTAAAAATATTCTAGTTTTAATCTAAAAAAATCGTTTCGTTCTAAATTTTACCAAAAAAATTAAAAAAAATTTCAAAGTTAGTGAAAATTTTTTTAGGTTATAAAATCTATATTTTTTTAAAAATTCGTAAAAAATTGAATTTTAAAGATTTCGATCTGATTTTTTTTTTTTTTAATGAAACTTAATACATTCTAGTTTTAATTTAAAAATACCATTTCGTTCTAAATTTTACCAAAAAAATTTAAAAAATTTTTAAAGTTGATAAAAATTTTTGACAATTTTAACCTAACAAAAAAAATCGATCTTTTTTAAAAATTCATAAAAAATTGAATTTTAAATATTTTAATCCGATTTTTTTTCTAAATAAAATTTAAAATATTTTAGTTTTAATCTAAAAAGACCGCTTCGTTCTAAATTTTACAAAAAAAAAAATAAAAAAAATTTCAAAGTTGGTAATAAATTTTTTAGGTTATAAAATCAATATTTTTTTAAAAATTCGTAGAAAATTGAATTTTAAAGATTTTAACCTAATTTTTTTTTAAATGAAACTTTAAACATTCTACTTTTAATTTAAAAAGACCGTTTCGTTCTAAATTTTACCAAAAAAATTAAAAAAAATTTCAAAGTTGGTAAAAAATTTTTTAGGTTATAAAATCAAAATTTTTTTAAAAATTCGTAAAAAATTTAATTTTAAAGATTTTGATCTGATTTTTTTTCTAAATGAAACTTAAAACATTCTAGTTTTAATTTAAAAATACCATTTCGTTCTAAATTTTACCAAAAAAATTAAAAAAAATTTCAAAGTTGATAAAAATTTTTGACAATTTTAACTTAATAAAAAAAAAAATCGATCTTTTTTAAAAATTCATAAAAAATTGAATTTTAAATATTTTAATCCGATTTTTTTTTCTAAATGAAATTTAAAATATTCTAGTTTTAATCTAAAAAGACCATTTCGTTCTAAATGTTACCAAAAAAATTTAAAAAAATTTCAAAGTTGGTAAAAAATTCTTTAGGTTATAAAATCAATATTTTTTAAAAAATTTGTAAAAAATTGAATTTTAAAGATTTTGATTTGATTTTTTTTTCTAAATGAAACTTAATACATTCTAGTTTTAATTTAAAAAGACGGTTTCGTTCTAAATTTTACCAAAAAATTTGAAAAAAATTTCAAATTTGATAAAAATTTTTGACAATTTTAACTTAATAAAAAAAATCGACCTTTTTTAAAAATTCATAAAAAATTGAATTTTAAATATTTTAATCCGATTTTTTTTCTAAATGAAATTGGAAATTTTCTAGTTTTAATCTAAAAAATCGTTTCGTTCTAAATTTTATCAAAAAAATTAAAAAAAATTTCAAATTTGGTAAAAAATTTTTAGGTTATAAAATCAATATTTTTTTAAAAATTCGTAGAAAATTGAATTTTAAATATTTTGATCTGATTTGTTTTCTAAATGAAACTTTAAACATTCTAGTTTTAATTTAAAAAGACCGTTTCGTTTTAAATTTTACCAAAAAATTTGAAAAAAAATTCAAAGTTGATAAAAATTTTTAGAAATTTTAACTTAATAAAAAAAAATCGACCTTTTTTAAAAATTCATAAAAAATTAAATTTTAAATATTTTAATCCGATTTTTTTTCTAAATGAAATTGGAAATTTTCTAGTTTTAATGTAAAAAGACCATTTCGTTCTAAATTTTACCAAAAAAATTAAAAAAAATTTCAAAGTTGGTAAAAAATTTTTTAGGTTATAAAATCAATATTTTTTTAAAAATTCGTATAAAATTGAATTTTAAAGATTTTTGTCTGATTTTTTTTCTAAATGATACTAAAAACATTCTAGTTTTAATTTAAAAATACCGTTTCGTTCTAAATTTTACCAAAAAAAATAAAAAAAATTTCAAAGTTGATAAAAATTTTTGACAATTTTAACTTAATAAAAAAAAATCGATCTTTTTTAAAAATTAATAAAAAATTGAATTTTAAAGATTTTGATCCGACTTTTTTTCTAAATGAAATTAAAAATATTCTAGTTTTAATCTAAAAAGACCGTTTCGTTTTAAATTTTACCAAAAAAATTAAAAAAAATTTCAAAGTTGGTAAAAAATTTTTTAGGTTATAAAATCAATAATTTTTTAAAAATTCATAGAAAATTGAATTTTAAAGATTTTGATCCGATTTTTTTTCTAAATGAAATTAAAAATATTCTAGTTTTAATCTAGAAAGACCGTTTCGTTCTAAATTTTACCAAAAAAATTAAAAAAAATTTCAAAGTTGATAAAAATTTTTGACAATTTTAACTTAATAAAAAAAATCGATCTTTTTTAAAAATTCGTAAAAAAATGAATTTTAAAGATTTTGATCTGATTTTTTTTTAATGAAACTTTAAACATTCTAGTTTTAATTTAAAAAGACCGTTTCGTTCTAAATTTTACAAAAAAAAATAAAAGAAATTTCAAAGTTGATAAAAATTTTTGACAATTTTAACCTAATAAAAAAAAAATCGATCTTTTTTAAAAATTCATAAAAAATTGAATTTTAAATATTTTAATCCGATTTTTTTTCTAAATGAAATTAGAAATTTTCTAGTTTTAATCTAAAGAAACCGTTTCGTTCTAAATTTTACCAAAAAAATTAAAAAAAATTTCAAAGTTGGTAAAAAATTTTTTAGGTTATAAAATCAATACTTTTTTAAAAATTCGTAAAAAATTGAATTTTAAAGATTTTGACCTGATTTCTTTTCTAAATGAAACTTTAAATATTCTAGTCTTAATTTAAAAAAACCGTTTCGTTTTAAATTTTACCAAAAAAATTAAAAAAAATTTCAAAGTTGATAAAAATTTTTGACAATTTTAACCTAACAAAAAAAATCGATCTTTTTTAAAAATTCATAAAAAATTGAATTTTAAATATTTTAATCCGATTTTTTTTCTAAATGAAATTGGAAATTTTCTAGTTTTAATCTAAAAAAACCGTTTCGTTCTAAATTTTACCAAAAAAATTAAAAAAAATTTTAAAGTTGGCAAAAAATTATTTAGGTTAAAAAATCAATAATTTTTAACATCACAAAATTTTCTTATAATGACAATCTAAAAGAGTTTCTTACTGAACATAGTATGTAAATATAAATAATTCATAACTAGAAGTGTAGTAAAAGTTGGTGAAAAACCTTGAACCCTCTCAAATATGGAATACAGAAGTTTCAGAATCGGGTGGAATTGCCACACGCACGCACGATTTACATGCTCAATCGGCCGAAGACGTCGTTAACGAATGGGAACGGGAAAGAGAGAAGCAAACGTCCCGCCGCGCAATTTACATACTTAAAAGAGACTCGAGAGGTTTCGAGGGGAACGAAACTTTGCGCAACAGGTTCATTAGTTTCAGTTTGGACGCGGTTATAAGTCAGAAACACGCGAATCTTGGTTCTCGATAAATCTCTTTTAACAAGTACTTAAAATACAAAAGTGTTTATTAACTTATATCATCGATTAGATTTATACTCCAAATCTGACTTTGTCTACCCTTAAACCTTATTAATTAATACCTAACTAAAGTAAAATATAAATTTGTTGGTTTTATTATCATTTGGTTTTTAAAATCTAAACGAATAAAAGTCTTTTTAGTAATTTTGCAATTGAAAGCTTAAAGGCACGTGAACGTTGTTGGCTTTAGGCGACCAACGGTTTAAAACCATTAAGTGGTAGGTAAACGTCAAAGTGTTCGCGTTGGGTGACTTATTGCGGGTTTGTTTTCCGTATTTGTAACGTAATTTATGCAAATCTTTAACTTCGATACATTCTAACTTGAATAAGTAACATTAAAAGTTAATTTTCTTAAAATTCTTTACAATTAACATCCTATATTTAATAATTACAAGTATATCTATGAACATTTTTACTTAAAAAGTAAATAAAAACTATTTTGATGTAGTCAAAGTTACAATATAAATAAGTTTTACTGTAACACATTCATGGTGCAACTTCATTTCTGATTATAGTACATCATAACTGCAACCAACTATACAACACTCCAAAATTAATAACAAATATCACTCAAAAATTTTACCAAATTCACTTTACATTCTTAAACATTCTGTACATCTTATTTTATATAATCAAGAATTTTTTTGTCCTCAAAGTCGAAATGTTTAATCAAGATATTTACTCATTCAATAAGAAACGTCGTTTGCTTACTTATCTCATTGAACACATCTTACTTAGAAACGAGGGACAAAAACAAGTCAATTAGGCAAATTAACTCGAGAAGAAATACCAAGAAAAAAAAAGTTTAAAACTCGAAAACTTCTTTTATCGAAGATCGAGTCTATTAAATCGATTAGAATTTACTTGGCGCCAAATAATTAGCTTAGGTGGCGATTAAGTCGAATGGGAACCTGTCACCGTAGCCTTCAAGGCGTAAATAATGCAAGATGGTACGCGAAACGAAACCCACAATGGACATTTCAAACCCACGTAAGAATACATTGGTAAATCATTTTACGTGGAAATTTCGTCCCAGATAAGAAATTTTAAATGACACCGCGTTAAATTTCCTCCGGCTACACACCTAAACTAATTAATTCCGACGGCGTTTCTTATAAGAGACGATTAATCATCCAAAGCTCCCGTCGTACAATCTCCGACGCTCCTTAATCTAAAGAGATAAAGTCATCGGCGACGTCAACCGGATAAGGATGGCTCTTTTCAGATCGTCTTTAATGAATTCTACCGTTGAACACGACTCTCGGTTATTTATTGTAATTATTTGCAACGTTACGACGCGACGTCGCTTCGTCGACTCGAAAACTAGTAAAGTTGTCGGGATTTCTCTTTCACTTGTACCAACACATTTACACGACGTAATTAAGATGTACATGATAATGTTTTAATAAGGAATTATTCATCAAATCAATATTAAAAGAGATTTTTCTCAAATCATTTATTTAATTAGGCTTAATTAATTAAAATTTAGTTATTTAATTGAAACTAGTTTAGTTTTATTTTTAGTATTTTTCTAAAAAAAAATTATAGTTTTTGGTTGAATTCATCAACATTTTGGTGACTTTTGGTGGAATTTAAAAAAGAATTAGTAAATTTTTCGTAGAATTTTTACAAATTTTGTAAGTTTTTTGGTGGAATTTTTAAAAAATTCATTATTTTTGGTAGAATTATTAAAAATTTTAGTAACTTTGATGAAATTTTTATAAATCTACTAAGTTTTGAATTTTCAAGGTTTTAGTTAATTTTTAAAGAAATTGTTTCTAATTTGATTGATTTTTGGTGGAATTTTAAAAGAATTTGGACATTTTGGTGGAATTTTTAAAAAATTTGGTAATCCTTTGGTAGAATTGTTAAAAATGTTGACAATTTCGATGTAATTTTTTGGATTTTTGTAAGTTTTTGGTGGAATAAAAAAAATTCAGTAAGTTTTTGGTGTAGTTGTTAAATATTTTAATAGCTTTGGTGGAATTTTTACGAATTTTATTCACTTCTGGTGGAATATTAAAAAAATTCAGTGTTTTTGGTAAAATTCTTATGAATTTAGTAAGTTTTTTGGTGGAATTTTTAAAAAATTCATTATTTTTGGTAGAATTATTAAAAATTTTAGTAACTTTGGTGGAATTTTTATGAATTTACTAAGTTTTGAATTTTCAAGGTTTTAGTTAATTTTTAATGAAATTGTTTCTAATTTGATTGATTTTTGGTGGAATTTTAAAAGAATTTGGACATTTTGGTGGAATTTTTAAAAAATTTGGTAAGCCTTTGGTAGAATTGTTAAAAATGTTGACAATTTCGGTGTAATTTTTAGGATTTTTGTAAGTTTTTGGTGGAATAAAAAAAATTCAGTAAGTTTTGGGTGTAGTTGTTAAATATTTTAATAGCTTTGGTGGAATTTTTGCGAATTTTATTCATTTCTGATGGAATTTTAAAAAATTCAGTGTTTTTGGTAAAATTCTTATGAATTTAGTAAGTTTTTGGTGGAATTTTTAAAAAATTCAGTTTGTTTTTAGTGGACTTATCAAAAATTTTGATAACATTGGTGGAATTTTTGGGAATTTTATTCATTTCTGGTGGAATAAAAAAAATCAGTGTTTTTGGTAAAATTCTTATGAATTTAGTAAGTTTTTGGCGGAATTTTTGCAAATTGTATTAATTTTTGGTGGAATTGTTAAAAAATCAGTATGTTTTTGGTGAAATTATCAAAAATTTTGCTAACATTGGTGGAATTTTTGCAAATTTTATTCATTTTTTATGGAATTTTAAAAATTCAGTGTTTTTGGTAAAATTCTTATGAATTTAGTAAGTTTTTGGTGGAATTTTTAAAAAATTCAGTATGTTTTTGGTGAAATTATCAAAAATTTTGCTAACATTGGTGGAATTTTTGCAAATTTTATTCATTTTTTATGGAATTTTTAAAAAATTCAGTGTTTTTGGTAAAATTCTTATGAATTTAGTAAGTTTTTAGCGGAATTTTTGCAAATTGTATTAATTTTTGGTGGAATTTTTAAAAAATTCAGTATATTTTTGGTGGAATTATCAAAAATTTTGATAACACTGGTGAAATTTTTGCGAATGTTATTCATTTTTGATGGAATTTTTAAAAAATTCAATGTTTTTGGTAAAATTGTTATGAATTTAGTAAGTTTTTAGTGAAATTTTTCCAATTTTATTAATTTTTGGTGGAATTTTTATAAAATTCGGTATGTTTTTGATAGAATTGTTAAAAAAGTTGATAACTTTGGTGGAATTTTTATTAACTTTAATCATTTTTGGTGGAATTGTTAAAAAAATTGGTAATTTTAGTAGAATTTTTATGAATTTGGTAAGTTTTTGGTGGTATTTTTTAAAAATTGAGTATGTTTTTGGTGGAATTATCAAAAATTTTGATAACATTGATGGAACTTTTGCGAATTTTATTCACTTCGGGTAGAATAAAAAAAAAATCAGTGTTTTTGGTAAAATTCATATGAATTTAGTAAGTTTTTGGTAGAATTTTTGCAAATTGTATTAATTTTTGGTGGAATTTAAAAAAAAATCAGTATGTTTTTGGTGGAGTTATCAAAAATTTTGATAACATTGAATTTTTGCAAATGTTATTCATTTTTGATGAAATTTTTAAAAAATTCAGTGTTTTTTTATGGAATTTTTACGAATTTAGTAAGTTTTTAGTGAAATTTTTCCAATTTTATTAATCTTTGGTGGAATTTTTAAAAAATTCAGTATGTTTTTTGTAGAAATGTCAAAAATTTTAATAACATTGCTGGAATTTTTGCAAATTTTATTCATTTCTGATGGAATTTTAAAAAATTCAGTGTTTTTGGTACAATTCTTATGAATTTAGTAAGTTTTTGGTAGAATTTTTAAAAAATTCAGTGTGTTTTTAGTGGAATTATCAAAAATTTTGATAATATTGGTGGAATTTTTGCGAATTTTATTCATTTCTGGTGGAATAAAAAAAATCAGTGTTTTTGGTAAAATTCTTATGAATTTAGTAAGTTTTTGGCGGAATTTTTGCAAATTGTATTAATTTTTGGTGGAATTTTTAAAAAATTCAATATGTTTTTGGTGGAATTATCAAAAATTTTGATAACATTGAATTTTTGTAAATTTTATTCATTTTTGATGGAATTTTTAAAAGATTCAGTGTTTTTTTATGGAATTTTTACGAATTTAGTAAGTTTTTAGTGAAATTTTTCCAATTTTATTAATTTTTGGTGGAATTTTTAAAAATTCGATATGTTTTTGATGGAATTGTTAAAGAAGTTGATAACTTTGGTGGAATTTTTATTAACTTTAATCATTGTTGGTGGAATTGTTAAAAAAATTGGTAATTTTAGTAGAATTTTTATGAATTTGGTAAGTTTTTGGTGGTATTTTATAAAAATCAGTAAGTTTTTGGTGGAATTATTCAACATTTTTGTAGCTTTTGTGGAAAATTGAAATATTTAGGACGTTTTTGGTGGAATTGTTAAAAATGTTGGTAACTTAGGTGGAATCTTTACGAATATAGTAAGTTTTTTTTAATTTTGACCAATTTTATTGATTTTGGGTGGAATTTTTAAAAAATTCACTAAGTTTTTAGTAGAATTGTCTCCAAATTTAATAATTTTTGATGAAATTATATTTAATTTAACTAGCTTTTGTGGAATTTTTATTATTACTTTTTTATTTTTGTGAAATTTTTAAAAATCTAATCAATTCTTGACGAAATTAATCTTAATTTTAGTATATTTTTTTAAAAATTCAGTTTTTGGTGGAATGGTTAAAAATTTTGATAGCTTTGGTGGAATTTTTACAAATTTTATAAGTTTTTGGTGGAATTATTAAAAATTTTAGTAACTTTGAATTTTTACAAATTTACTTAAATTTTTGGTGATATTTTCAAGAATTTAATTAGTTTTTAGTGAAATTTATTCGAATTTTTGCTGTGTATAAATTAAATATTTGATAATTATGAATAAACCGATCGTTTTGACATTTCACGTGGCATTAGCGTGGTTAGAATAATAAATAACGTTTATGAAAATTGAATCAGCTGTTTTATCGGCTCAAATCGAAAATGACGGAAAACGGGGACTTCGTTTAGGGCTTAAGTCGGCCGTTTCGGATCCAAAGGAGCCCCGATTCGCATATAACGTTGCGTTATAAAGCCGTTCAGAAGGTTAGCCGGAAGCGGAGTCGCGAAGCCGGTGGCTTTTTGGACAAAAAGTGCGTTCGAAAATTAACGAAAATAACAGGTGGACGATCGAGAATTTTAATTTCAATTAGGGTTACCGCAACGTCGTTCGATTTTCAGGATCGTTTTTCCGAAATCGGTCACGGATCCCCCAAAATCGTCGGGGAGGTGAAGATAATGGTCGGCAGAATGACGTAAAATCATTGGATCGTCCGGAAAGTGATTTCCAAAAAAACTATTAAAAAAAGAGCTATTACTTTAATATATTATAATTATTTCAAGTTAAGAAAATTTTAGTTGAGAAAATTGAAAATTGAAGTGTAGCAAATACACGTGGGTTCTGTTTATATTTATAGTTGACATTATAATCAATATACAATTTACACACATAGTAAATTTGCAATAGCGTGTCCGGATTTGTCTAGAATCAATATCGATTCAAAACGTGCGCCATAAAATCTCGATAAATGTGACTTGCAAATCGACCGATGTGAGATGTGGGTCACAATTCCAAAGGATAATGCTAAACGCGGCTTAATACGATTCCAGTTTCCTTTGTATACAACAAACAAAGTGTACACTTTGTACAAAGTACGATTTTAAATCTTTACTCACTTTAAATTCCAAGTAATAAAAAGAAATACAAAAAAAAACTAGAAAGAGGTAAAGGGAAGTTTCCATATTTAAAATATTAAAATCTTCTTAATGATTTGTATGGAAAATAAAGCAACCGAAGATGATATCGCGTCCGATTATGCGACTAATTCGTGAAATGCCACGTAAAATCCGGTAAACACCTGCCATTTTGTCAAATTGTTGCGCAACTTGAGGTCCGAGCGGTTAGAAAGCTGCGAATATGCCTCGTTCCAACATTAACATATCATTAGATAACGTTCTCGTTGATTTTTTTTTATATCGTAGGTTTACATAGAAATCAAAGATCTACAAACTATTAGCATTCCTAAAGAAAATTTGTTAGACTTTTTAATTCTAAGAAATATTAAAACTTTCCTTGGTCACAATCAAGAGTGATTTTTGATTATAAACCTTGTTACGATTATAAACTTTGTTACGATTTTAAATGTTGTTATGATTCTAAATATTGTTACGATTCTAAACGTACTCTTACTAGAAAGCAAGTCGCTATGTATTACAGTCTGTCAAAAACAACCAACAAAGTTTTATAAGTGTAGCTTCCAAGATCTTACTGATAAAGTGGAGTATAACACATCGTTGGAAACTAAATGTTCAGAGCTATAATATATTGAAGGAATCATCACGATTAGATGACTAATAAGGGAGCTATAGACAATAGAATGCCTGTTTTGAATATTTGAGCAAGTTTTTTAAATGCAACTTCCAAGTTCTTAGTGCCAGAATTTATTATGATACACCGTTGGAAACTAGATGTCTAGAGCTATAATATGTTGCAGGAATCATCGCGATAGGATGACTAAAAAGGGACCTACGGTCGATCGAATTCTTTCAAAATTATTCATTTCTTAACCTAAAAAATTTTTTACCAACTTTGAAAATTTTTTTAATTTTTTTGGTAAAATTTAGAACAAAACGGTCTTTTTAAATTAAAACTAAGATGTTTAAAATTTCATTTAGAAAAAAAATCAGATCAAAATCTTTAAAATTCAATTTTTTACGAATTTTTCAAAAATTATTGATTTTATAACCTAAAAAATTTTTTACTAACTTTGAAATTTTTTTTAATTTTTTTGGTAAAATTTAGAAAGAAGCGGTCTTTTTAGATTAAAACTACAATATTTTCAGTTTTATTTAGAAAAAAAATCGAATTAAAATTTTAAAATTCAATTTTTTACAAATTTTTAAAAAAGATCGGTTTTTTTTTGTTAAGTTAAAATTGTCAAAAAATGCTATCAACTTTAACAATTTTTTAAATTTTTTTGGTAAAATTTAGAACAAAACGGTCTTTTTAAATTAAAACTAGAATGTTTAAAATTTCATTTAGAAAAAAAATCAGATCAAAATTTTTAAAATTCAATTTTTTACTAATTTTTAAAAAATTATTGATTTTATAACCTAAAAAATTTTTTACTAACTTTGAAATTTTTTTTAATTTTTTTGGTAAAATTTAAAAAGAAGCGGTCTTTTTAGATTAAAACTAGAATATTTTCAGTTTCATTTAGAAAAAAAATCGGATCAAAATGTTTAAAATTCAATTTTTTACGAATTTTTAAAAAGGATCGATTTTTTTTTGTTAGATTAAAATTGTCAAAAATTTTTATCAACTTTAACAATTTTTTAATTTTTTTTGATAAAATTTAGAACAAAACGGTCTTTTTAAATTAAAATTAGAACATTTTAAGTTTCATTTAAAAAAAAATCAGATCAAAATCTTTAAAATTCATTTTTTTACGAATTTTTCAAAAATTATTGATTTTATAACCTAAAAAATTTTTTACCAACTTTGAAATTTTTTTAAATTTTTTTGGTAAAATTTAGAAAGAAGCGTTTTTTTTAGATTAAAACTAGAATATTTTCAGTTTCATTTAGAAAAAAAATCTAGTCAAAATATTTAAAATTAAATTTTTTACGAATTTTTAAAAAAGATCGATTTTTTTTGTTAGGTTAACATTGTCAAAAATTTTTATCAACTTTAACAATTTTTTAAATTTTTTTGGTAAAATTTAGAACAAAACGGTCTTTTTAAATTAAAACTAGAATGCTTTAAGTTTCATTTAGAAAAAAATCAGGTTAAGAGATTTAAAATTTAATTTTTTACGAATTTTTTTAAAAACTATTAATTTCTTAACCTAAAAATTTTTTTGCCAACTTTGAAAATTCTTTAAATTTTTTTGGTAAAATTTAGAACAAAGCGGTCTTTTTAAATTAAAACTAGAATCTTTTTAGTTTCATTTAGAAAAAAAATCTAGTCAAAATCTTTAAAATTCAATTTTTTACGAATTTTTAAAAAAGATCGATTTTTTTTGTTAGGTTAAAATTGTCAAAAATTTTTATCAATTTTAACAATTTTTTCAAATTTTTTGGTAAAATTTGCAAGAAAACGGTCTTTTTTAAATTAAAACTAGAATGTTTTAAGTTTCATTTAAAAAAAAATCAGATCAAAATTTTTAAAATTCAATTTTTTACTCATTTTTAAAAAATTATTGATTTTATAACCTAAAAAATTTTTTACCAACTTTGAAATTTTTTTTAATTTTTTTGGTAAAATTTAGAAAGAAGCGATCTTTTTAGATTAAAACTAGAATATTTTCAGTTTCATTTAGAACAAAAATCTAGTCAAAATATTTAAAATTCAATTCTTTACAAATTTTTAAAAAAGATCAATTTTTTTTGTTAGGTTAAAACTGTCAAAAATTTTTATCAACTTTAACAATTTTTTAAATTTTTTTCGTAAAATTTAGAACAAAACGGTCTTTTTAAATTAAAACTAGAATGTTTTAAGTTTCATTTAGGAAAAAATCAGATCAAAATCTTTAAAATTCAATTTTTTACAAATTTTTAAAAAAATATTGATTTTCTAACCTAAAAAAAATTTTTACCAACTTTAACAATTTTTTAAATTTTTTTGGTAAAATTTAGAACAAAACGGTTTTTTTAAGTTAAAACTAGAACGTTTTAAGTTTCATTTAAAAAAAAAATCAGGTCAAAATCTTTAAACTTCAATTTTCTACGAATTTTTAAAAAATTATTGATTTTATAACCTAAAAAATTTTTTACCAATTTTGAAATTTTTTTAAATTTTTTTGGTAAAATTTAGAAAGAAGCAGTCTTTTTAGATTAAAACTAGAATATTTTCAGTTTCATTTAGAAAAAAAATCTAGTCAAAATATTTAAAATTAAATTTTTTACGAATTTTTAAAAAAGATCGGTTTTTTTTTGTTAGGTTAACATTGTCAAAAATTTTTATCTACTTTAACAATTTTTTAAATTTTTTTGGTAAAATTTAGAACAAAACGGTCTTTTCAAATTAAAACTAGAATGTTTTAAGTTTCATTTAGAAAAAAATCAGATCAAAATCTTCAAAATTCAATTTTTTACGAATTTTTAAAAAAATATTGATTTTATAACGTAAAAAATTTTTTACCAACTTTGAAATTTTTTTAAATTTTTTTGATAAAATTTAGAAAAAAGCTGTCTTTTTAGATTAAAACTACAATATTTTCAATTTCATTTAGAAAAAAAATCTAGTCAAAATATTTAAAATTCAATTTTTTATAAATTTTTAAAAAAGATCGATTTATTTTTGTTAGGTTAAAAATTTTTATCAACTTTAAAATTTTTTTAAATTTTTTTAGTAAAATTTAGAACAAAATGGTCTTTTTAAATTAAAACTAGAATGTTTTTAGTTTCATTTAGAAAAGAAATCAGGTCAAAATTTTTAAAATTCAATTTTTTACGAATTTTTAAAAAAATATTGATTTTCTAACCTAAAAAATTTTTTATCAATTTTGAAATTTTTTTTAATTTTTTTGATAAAATTTAGAAAGAAGCGATCTTTTTAAATTAAAACTAGAATATTTTCTATTTCATTTAGAAAAAAAATCGGATCAAAATGTTTAAAATTCAATTTTTTACGAATTTTTAAAAAAGATCGATTTTTTTTTGTTAGGTTAACATTGTCAAAAATTTTTATTAACTTTAACAATTTTTTAAATTTTTTTGGTAAAATTTAGAAAAAAGCGGTCTTTTTAGATTAAAACTAGAATATTTTTAGTTTCATTTAGAAAAAAAATCGGATCAAAATGTTTAAAATTCAATTTTTTATGAATTTTTAAAAAAGATCATTTTTTTTTGTTAGGTTAACATTGTCAAAAATTTTTATCAACTTTAACAATTTTTTAAATTTTTTTGGTAAAATTTAGAACAAAACGGTTTTTTTAATTAAAACTAGAATGTTTTAAGTTTCATTTAGAAAAAAAATCAGGTTAAAAGATTTAAAATTCAATTTTTTACGAATTTTTTTAAAAACTATTAATTTCTTAACCTAAAAATTTTTTTGCCAACTTTGAAAATTTTTTAAATTTTTTTGGTAAAATTTAGAACAAAGTGGTCTTTTTAAATTAAAACTAGAGACTTTTTAGTTTCATTTAGAAAAAAAATCAGATCAAAATCTTTAAAATTCAATTTTTTACGAATTTTTAAAAAATATAATTAATTGCTATATCGCGAAAAAACGAAATTAGTCTTTAGTTAAATTCAAACTCCTAACAATCATTTTTAAACGCTCGTTATTAAAATTTAAAGTGAATGTGTAAGCAACCTAATTTATAATCTAGACAAATCTAGATTATTACTTAATATTACTTCATTAATACTTCCATAATAACTCATTTTAAATGAATGTCATTTTAGATTAAAATCCATTCACATTAATTATCTACCTAATGGATTTTAAACATAAAATTACCATAATTTCACTTTAAAATGAATTTCTAAAATATAAATTCCTTATTTTTTTAAAAATTTACTTTAAACTTTCAAAAATAATCTTCCACGTAAATTTTAATCTTCAACTTGTTAAAACTTGAGAAGGGTATCGTATAATTTCTCAATCAAAACCTCCGGACGTTTTAAAATTCTCCCCTTTTTGATTGACGCTTAAAAAAAAATAAAAATAAACAAAGAGTTCCACATCCGTTTTATTAAGAAAGGAAAAAGGAATCTTTTGTATCTCCCTTAACAAGTGGCTTCACAACTCGGTCTCGTTATAAAACCATGTGTTTCGTTTCGTCTCGTTTTGAATCTCTCTCGTCGTCGGCAAAGTTCCGTTTGAAACGAGCTTATATTTCAGGCGATAAAAAAACTCACATAAAATTTACAGTCTTAAGAAGGATTATTTATGATTTAATGCTTTCAGTTCACATGTGTGTGGTCGATTTGTAATCTAACATTTGTAATGTAATCAACAAAAAAATTACAAATCAAATATTAATCTTGATTAGAACTAGAACTTACAATTAATTAAAATATACTGATTAATATGTGAATTAAATCAGTATAAAAATCCTGTTTATATAAAAAAAACCATTTAGTATTAAAATCACTTGAATTATACATAATCGAAACTTTCATCTAAACTGTTCACGTTTCTGCAACAGCAATCACGTACAATTACATAATTAAGTAGATGTTCTACGAATCGTGACTTAAATCCAACGCCTTAAGACACAAAAGTAAAATTCTTTTTTCGTACGTAATTGTATTTAATAATGTAAGTTTATCGAATCATTTAATTTAAGTAACCATTCAATAAAATAAATAAATTAAACTGATTGTTTAAGGAGTTTAAATTAGCGTTCGAGTAATTCTCTAAATGGATGGTAATCGTCTTTGATTTAATAAATACTTCCTTTCGTTTTATTTTTCTTTGTTATTGGTATTTAAGATGATTTATGTAAATTAAGATTTAATCGAAATTAATTTTTTAAATTTTATTTTACAACAAGTAACTTAACCTAACTTAAAAAAAATTGGTAATATTTAAAAAATCATCCAAACTTTATTTATAAGAATTAGAAAATAATTTTTGTGTCAAATAAAATTACAAACATTCTATTTTAATATGAAGTGAATAGATTTTCTCAAATTTTTCAGAAAAAAATTAAAAAAAATTTTAAGACGTTAGTCTTTTTACATGATTTTTTAACCTTAAAAAGTGAATTTTTAAAAATCGCCTAGAATTTATTTATAGGAATAAAGAAATGATTTATGTTTTAAATGAAACTAAATATATTCTATTTTAATATGAAATGAATAGATTTTCTCAAATTTTTCGGAAAAAAATTAAAAAAATTTTTTTAGGACATTAGTGTTTTTAGATGATTTTTTAAATCTTAAAAAATGAATTTTAAAAAATCGTCCAGAATTTATTTATTGGAATAAAGAAATGATTTATGTTTTAAATGAAACCTAAAACATTCTATTTTCATAGGATATAAATAAATTTTCCAAAATTTTTCGGAAAAAAATTAAAAAAATTTTTGAAAAAATGACTGTTTTTACATAAAATCTTAGAAATTGTCAAAATTTTAAAAATCCCCTAGACTTTATTTATAGGAATAAAGAAATGATTTATGTTTTAAATGAAACCTAAAACATTCTATTTTCATAGGATATAAAGAAATTTCCCAGGTTTTTCAGAAAAAAAATTAAAAAAATTTTTTAAGACATCAATGTTTTTTCATGAATCCTAACCTTAAAAAATAACGAATTTTAAAAAATCATCCTGACTTTATTTATAGGAATAAAGAAATGATTTACATTTTAAATGAAACTAAAAACATTCTATTTTAAAATGAAATGAATAGATTTTCCAAAATTTTTCAGAAAAACATTAAAAACATTTTTAAAAATAGCAATGTTTTTTCATGAATCCTAACCTTAAAAATGACGAATTTTGAAAAATCGTCCAGACTTTATTTATTGAAATAAAGAAACGATCCTTGTTTTAAACGAAATTTAAAACATTCTATTTTAATATGAAATGAATAGATTTCTCCAAATTTTTCGAAAAAAAATTAAAACATTTTTTGCAAAATGACTGTTTTTTACATAAAATCTTAAGAATTGTCAAAATTTAAAAAATCGTACCGAACTTATTTATAAGAGTAAAGAAATGATTTTTATGCCAAATGAAACCTAAAACATTGTATTTTGTCTTAAATCGGTCAAATTTGTTTCAACTTTTCCCAAAAAAATTAAAAAAAAATCCGAAAGACAACTATAATTTTTGATAGATAACCTAATTTTTATTATTTTTTTTTAAATCGTTCGAAACTTATTTATAAGAGTAAGGAAACGATTTTTATGCCAAATGAAACCTAAAACATTCTATTTTATCTTAAATCGGTCAAATTTGTTTCAACTTTTTCCAAAAAAAATTAAAAAAATCCGAAAGACAACTATAATTTTTGACAGATAACCTAATTTTTAATTTTTTTTTTTTAATCGTACCGAATTTATTTATAAGAGTAAGGAAACGATTTTTATGCCAAATGAAACCTAAAACATTCTATTTTATTTTAAATCGGTCAAATTTGTTCCAACTTTTCCCAAAAAAATTAAAAAAATTCCGAAAAACAACTGTAATTTTTGACAGATAACCTAATTTTTAAATTTCTTTTTAAAAAATCGTACTGAACTTATTTATAAGAGTAGAGAAATGATTTTTATGTCAGATGAAACTTAAAACATTCTATTTTATCTTAAAACGGTCAAATTTGCTCCAGCTTTTCCCAAAAAATTTAAAAAAATTCCGAAAGACAACTGTAATTTTTGACAGATAAACTAATTCTTAAATTTTTTTAAAAAAATCGTACTGAACTTATTTATAAGAGTAAAGAAAAGATTTTTATATCAGATGAAACCTAAAACATTCTATTTTCATAAGATATAAATAAATTTTTCAAAAAATTTCGGAAAAAAATTAAAAAAATTTTTTAAGACATTAGTGTTTTTTCATGATTTTATAACCTGAAAAAATGAATTTTAAAAAATCGCCTAGACTTTATTTATAAGAATAAAGTAACAGTTTATGTTTTAAATGAAACCTAAAACATTCTATTTTCATAGGATATAAATAAATTTTCCCAAAAATTTCGGAAAGAAATTAAAAAAAATTATTAAGGCATTAGTGTTTTTTCACGATTTTATAACCTGAAAAATGAATTTTTAAAAATCGTCCAGACTTTATTTATAAGAATAAAGAAACGGTTTATGTTTTAAATGAAAGCTAAAACATTCTATTTTCATAGGATATAAATAAATTTTCCCAAAAATTTCGGAAAAAAATTAAAAATTTTTTTTAAGACATTAGTGTTTTTTTATGATTTTATAACCAGAAAAAATGAATTTTAAAAAATCGCCTAGACTTTATTTATAAGAATAAAGAAACGGTTTATATTTTAAATAAAACCTAAAACATTCTATTTTCATAGGATATAAATAAATTTTCCCAAAAATTTCGGAAAAAAATTAAAAAAAATTTTTAATACATCAATGTTTTTATATGAAAAACCTAACCTTAAAAAATGATGAAATTTAAAAAATCCCTTAGACTTTATTTATAGGAATAAAGACATGATTTATGTTTTAAATGAAACCTAAAACATTCTATTTGAATACGCACTGAGTATTTCACCGTTCAGTCGAACTGACGGGGCAATTGAACGACAGACAAACAACCCGAACATTCCAGCTCCAATTAACGACAACGCGTAACGAGATCGTGTTCGCGATACTAACACCGCGGTCCATTAAGTTTTTCGTCGTCGGGTTCTTTCAAAAGACCAAGGATAATACAGCTAGCTAGCATAAATACCGATAGAAAACTATTCGATAAACCGATAGAACAGTATGTTGTAGTACAAGTTAATACTGCAAATTGGAACGATGGTTGAAATTATTTGCAGTATGACATTTTTTTTAGGTGATTTCAAAGTACATTTTTTGGTATTTTTTAGTTTTCATTTTAAGAAAACGATTAAGATGGAATTATTATTAAGACGTTGAAGGTTGTTCTTGTAAGAAAAACTTTTAACTGTGGGCGTCGCGAATAATTTAGCAGGTAGAGACGAAGGCGTCCATAAATTTCGAATGTGGCGTCGAATGAAACTACCTCCACTCGTTATTACTCCTCATACTAACCTATACATTACACCCACTCACATCATTTAGATCTCTTTCTTATTTATTTATTTTTTCCTATAACATATTTAATCAGATCGAAATTCAATTTCTTTTAATACTAGGTTTTTTTTAAACATTACAAGTGATAATTCCCAAAAAGGATGGATGAATCATACATAAGATTTAAAGAGGAGTGGTGTTGTTCCACGTAGACAAGTAGAATTGTTCGAATCGTGTCGAAACTAGTTTGATAAATCTTCCAAACTTGGTTTCTTAGGTTTTCTTGGTTAAGTTTAGTTGCGAGGTCGATGTGAAGGAAGTGGAACACATTGAAAACGTCTATCTCGAGGAATTATAATGCAATTTGTTCTATTGCCGCGTCGCGTCCGCTTTCGCTCGAGATTGAATGACTTTATAACGTTCGAAAGCCGTGTAAGCTGATTTTAAACGCGAGCGTTTATTGCGATTTCGTGATTTCCTACTTCTCAATCATTTCGAACTTTTTTCAATCATTTTTAACTCATATTTCATAACTTTTATCAAATGTAATAATAAATTTTTCAGAAAATAAAATTTTTTTTAATGGTAATTTACCTTTTAAGGTGGAAAATATATAATTTTCTTCTCTCATAATTGATAAGTTCTCAGTTGGATCGTGTGGAAAGATAAAATGTCACGGAAGATAATACTACTTTGCGTGCAATACTCTCTCGAAAGGTTTCAGGCGTTTTAACTTTGAGAGTAATTGAAGGCTGGTTGTAATAAGAAGATTACACATTTAGAATCTAGGGTTATAGCTACAACGATCAACTACAAAGTATTTTATGAAAGTGTTTTCTTTCTTACAATATTGAATAAGTTGTCGACCCAACTTGTTAAAAATTATGGCTGTCTTTTGGAATTCTTTTAATTTTTTTGGAAAAAGTTGGAAGAAATTTAACCGATTTAAAATAAAACAGAATGTTTTAGGTTTCATTTGGCATAAAAATCGTTTATTTACAGAGTGTTCCAAGGTCAAATGGAGTGACTCATCGGGGTCTTTAGTAAATTTCATGTTTGTCGGTTGGCGTCCTTAACTAAGACCCTAGATGTCGGATGTAAACAATATCATAGACGTACAAGTTTAGTTTTTACCTTCGAAGTTCCGTTTTGGTTTAAAAAAGTTATAGTTTTTTGTGTTAAACATATTTATATATTATGTTTTCTTCTTTTCGTGCCAAACTTATTGTAATTTCTCCATTTTATAGACTGATTGAAAATAATTTATATGTACCAAGAATTGGAGGTTATGTGAGTATTTAAGATTGGGTTTTTGTACATATGTATTTCGATTGTTTCTTTTATAGGGGTATATGTTTATTACTGATTACATTACGCTAAATAAAGTATGTTTTTTTATGATGGATGGTTTTAATGTTATTGAAGAAAAGGATCTTTTTATTTTTTTATCGGAACTAGGTTGTTGGCTCTTACGGACTCCAAAACTTATTAAAATAGTACCACTCACATTTAAAATCGTGGTGTACAAACTTAAATAAACCAAATCATGGTGTGCAGTAAGTTGCAAGGCTTTTTGTCCACCGATAGGGTAAGCCGTACAGTTATTGGCCGTCTGATGAATTTACATAAATAATAAGCTTTCCATAAGTTAGAAGTTAAGTTTCTAGTTTTTCTCTTTCTTTGTTTTTTCATATGTTAAGAATTAACAGTGAAAACTACTTGGAAACTTAGAAAGTTTATTATTTATGTAAATTCATCGGACGGCCAATAACTGTAGTTTACTCTAACACATAATAAATTGTGCAATAAATTGTCTATGTTACTAATGGGATAGCTTTGGGAATATAGAGAAAGTCTGTTAAAAACTGTTTCATTATAATATTTCCCATACATTTTTATTTTATGGTTTTCTGTACTAATCAATTGCAGTTCTTATGTATGAATAATTTATACAGAACTCAATTTTCAAATACATGTGAAGTGTGGGACACTCTATTTCATTGTTGACTTTTTTCGTATGGAAGAATCAATTTATAACCATTTTATGTAAGGTAATCTAATCAAGAACATACTTGTCCATAACTGCTAAATGTTTTTACTGAAATAGTGGCTAAGAAATGCGACTTTAAAGTGCAAGATGAAAATTAAAAAAAAAAAATTAAAATGAATTTGGAAACGAAATGGTAAGTACCAACAATTATTGTGAAAATCAATTATTTTTTTATGTAGAACTGGAATTTGCAAAATACAGTACACAGCACTTTATACATTGGATACATCGCGCTTCTACAATTTGTCTTAAGGGATCTTCTCAATTATTCGATCGTAAAACACCATATAAGTAAAATTTTTGGTTTTCTAAGTTTTATCCCGATAAATTGATGAATACACGGAGAGTATTGGAATAATGTTGCAGCCTGCCTCCAATAGATTGCAAAAAGCAGCCATGTTGGTGTGTTTACCGATCCAGTTTCGGAGAATACCCTATATTATTTGTGAAGTTGGTCAAAAGTTAAGCGTGCCTTGTAAGTCAAAAATGAATTTGTCAAAAGAAGAGGAAGGATTTCTTTTAATGGCTCACTTTCGAAGTGCGACTCGTAATGAAGATGGATCGTGGAGTTACAATTTGCAACTCTGTATTGAACAGTTTAGAGAAGCGTTTCCAAATACTTTTTTTGATTATCAATCATTTATTAAACGTCGCAGTGCAATAACCAAACGATTTGAAGAACAACACTGTATTTGTTTGCCAAAGAGGAAACCCATTAAACGTACAGTATTAACAGAGGATGCCATTGAAAACATCCAGCAAATAATGGATAATAATCCAACGACATCCTTAAGTAAATTATCTGCTCAAACAGGTAATAAATTAAATAAAATCAAATAAATTAATACTTGCATTTTAATTTTAAGTTTTGTTAATGACCTTTCGTATTTGTAGGCATCTCAAAAACGTCATGCCAGAGGGCATTGACTCAGGTTTTGCACATGCATGCCTACAAAGTTTCTACGGTGCACGAGTTAAAACCAGTGGATTATGATAGACGAATTTCTTATTGTCACTGGTTTAATAATAATTTAAACGACGACCATTTGTTGAACTTGACCTTTTTTTCCGATGAGGCATGGTTTCACTTGTCCGGGTATGTAAACTCACAAAATTATCGGGCGTGGAGTACCGAAAATCCCCATGCCTATGTTGAAAGTGGTCTTCATCCACTTAAAGTTGGCGTTTGGGCAGCTATGTCCAGACGAAGGATTATTGGTCCAATTTTTTTCCATACCACTATAAATGCGGAAAGGTATCGAAGTCTGATACTGGAACCATTTATAAATGAACTACACGATGATGAATTAGAGTTGGGATATTTCCAACAAGATGGTGCTCCTGCGCACACTTGCGAAGATACTTTAAGGTACTTGCGAGAATTCTATGGCCATAGAATAATCAGTAAAGACCTATGGCCCAGTAGGTCACCAGATTTAACACCATTAGATTTTTATTTATGGGGAAATTTAAAAAATAAAATATATAAGAGAGGCGTGAACACCTTGGAAGAATTGCAGAACGCGATTCGATATGAGATGAATAATATATCATCAAATGAATTGGAACGTGTCTTCGAAAATATGAAACGAAGAGTGAATTTATGTATTGAGTGCGAAGGCGAGCATTTTCAAAATCTTTTATAACTCATATTGCAGGTAGGTAAACAAATTTATTGCTTAGACTGTACTGATAATAGACATTATGGATATTAACTAATATTTATTTTTGGCTGTTTTAGTTCTTCTTAGGTATTGGTGTGAGTTTCCCCTTCATATCAAATAAAAATCTAATGGTGTAAGATCTAATGATAAAACTGGTGAACATTTCTATGGACATAGAATTCTTCAAAGTACCTGCATGTGTTGGAATTATCTCAACTGTAATTCATCATCATGAAGTTTGGTGAACGGTTCCAGTTAAGGGTGGTATGAAAAAATAAGGCTGATAATCGGTCCCTTAGCCATCTAAATGCCAACTTGAATACGATGAAGATCAGTTTCAACAAAATTATGGGATTTGGATTTTTGTGAGTTTATCTATCCAGACAAATTACACCACACTTTACTCGAAGAAGAAATTCAAGTCCAACAAAATTGTGGTTGTTTAAATCCTGATGTCACGGCAGTAAGTTAGTCGTTACCATAATCAGGTGGGATCTGCTCCTATCATAAAGAACTACTACATGTTTGAGCCAACAATCGTCTCGGAAATGTCGTTGGTAAATCCTGTTGAACGTTTTCAATAACTTCTTCTGTTACGTCGTTGACTTGCTTCAAGATCAAAGAAATTGTTTAGAAGGTCTCTAAATTGTTCAATATATGTACCTCTGTAAATTATAGTTCTATATTCCGTCCTCTGGAGAGCACTTAGATATTGAGCCATTAAAAGAAATCTATTTATAATAATTTCATAGCCACTTATTTTCATAAATTTTGTTTACGTAGTATATTCGGAAGTGAATCTTCATGCAAAATGTGTTCAAGCTAGTAAAACAGCACATTCGAATTTTGGAACTTACTTCAAAAGACTAAACCTGAAATCTTCTAGTCCTAGCTCTAGTAATAGAATTAGTATAATTTGTTACTTATTTACTTTATTATTTAATTCAATTTAGTTTATATAAGACTGATATTAAAAGTGAGATTTTTATGAAAATATGTTAATTACTTATTAAAAACTCTAGTTATGCTTCTTTTCATAATATTTGAATTGACTTGAACTATTGTTAATTTATATGTCTTACATATTTTTGTATGACTAACATAGTGTCCAAAAGAACAAAAGACTAAACCCGAAGTCTTCTAGTCTTAACTCTAGTAATAGAATTAGTATAATTTGTTATTTATTTACTTTATAATATTTAATTGAATTTAGTTTATATAAGACTGATATTAAAAGTGAGATTTTTATGAAAATATATTAATTACTTATTAAAAACTCTAGTTATGTTTCTTTTCATAATAATTCAATAAATAATACTGTTAAAGTAATTTAATTTACTTCATTTTTAAATCGTTTCGGTAATTTTAACAAAAAATCGATTTAAACAATGAATTCTCTAAATATTGTTGCAGAAGATTGCTATTTTAGGAGATTTTCTACATTTTAGTTATAAAATTATTTATAAGGAAGATTTAGAGTGAACAGTAGAGTTAATTTAACCAAAAAAATGTTTAATAAACTTAATTTTAGAAATTGCACTCCTCATAAAATACTAAATCCTAGTAGTTAGACAACTTTTAGTACACCTGAATTTTCGTGCCCCTTGCATTCGTACGCCTATGATCGGACGGTCTAGGGATATTTGAATATTCAATTCTACCAATTATTGAGCATTCTGCAGAAATGAGTCACTCCATTTGACCTTGGAACACTCTGTACTCTTATAAATAAGTTCGGTACGATTTTTTAAAAAAATTTAAAAATTAGGTTATCTATCAAAAATTATAGTTGTCTTTCGGAATTTTTTTTATTTTTTTGGAAAAAGTTGGAACAAATTTGACCGATTTAAGATAGAATAGAATGTTTTAGATTTCATTTGGCATAAAAATCTTTTCTTTACTCTTATAAATAAGTTCGGTACGATTTTTTAAAAAAATTTAAAAAATTAGGTTAACTGTCAAAAATTATAGTTGTCTTTCGGAATTTTTTTAATTTTTTTGGAAAAAGTTGGAACAAATTTAACCGATTTAAGATAAAATAGAATGTTTTAGGTTTCATTTGGCATAAAAATTGTTTCTTTACTTTTATAAATAAGTTCGGTACGATTTTTATAAAAAAATTTTAAAATTAAGTTACCTGTCAAAAATTATATGTAGTTGTCTTTCAGAATTTTTTTAATTTTTTTGGAAAAAGTTAGAACAAATTTGACCGATTTAAGATAAAATAGAATGTTTTAGATTTCATTTGGCATAAAAATCTTTTCTTTACTCTTATAAATAAGTTCGGTACGATTTTTTAAAGAAATTTAAAAAATTAGGTTAACTGTCAAAAATGATAGTTGTCTTTCGGAATTTTTTTAATTTTTTTGGAAAAAGTTGGAACAAATTTAACCGATTTAAGATAAAATAGAATGTTTTAGGTTTCATTTGGCATCAAAATCTTTTCTTTACTCTTATAAATAAGTTCGGTACGATTTTTTAAAAAAATTTAAAAAATTTGGTTAACTGTCAAAAATTATAGTTGTCTTTCGGAATCTTTTTAATTTTTTTGGAAAAAGTTGGAACAAATTTGACCGATTTAAGATAAAATAGAATGTTTTAGATTTCATTTGGCATAAAAATCTTTTCTTTACTCTTATAAATAAGTTCGGTACGATTTTTTAAAAAAATTTTAAAAATTAGGTTAACTGTCAAAAATTATAGTTGTCTTTCGGAATTTTTTTAATTTTTTTGGAAAAAGTTGGAACAAATTTGACCGATTTAAGATAAAATAGAATGTTTTAGATTTCATTTGGCATAAAGTCGTTTCTTTACTCTTATAAATAAGTTCGGTACGATTTTTTAAATTTTGGCAATTTCTAAGATTTTATTTAAAAACACTCATTTTTTCAAAAAAATTTTTTAATTTTTTTCCGAAAAATTTGAGAAAATCTATTCATTTCATATTGAAATAGAATGTTTTAGATTTCATTTAAAACAAGGATCGTTTCTTTAATTCAATAAATAAAGTCTGGACGATTTTTTAAAATTTGTAATTTTTTAAGGTTAGGATTCATGAAAAAACATTGATGTCTTTAAAAATGTTTTTAATTTTTTTCCGAAAAATTTGAGAAAATTCATTTATATCTTATGAAAATAGAATATTTTAGGTTTCATTTAAAACATAAATCATTTCTTTATTCTTATAAAGAAAGTCTGGACGATTTTTCAAAATTTGTCAATTTTTAAGGTTAGGATTTATGAAAAAACATTGATGTCTTAAAAAAATTTTTTAATTTTTTTCCGAAAAATTTGAGAAAATCTATTCATTTCATATTAAAATAAAATGTTTTCGGTTTCATTTAAAATAAGAATCGTTTCTTTACTCCTATAAATAAAGTCAGGACGATTTTTTTAAATTTGTCAATTTCTAAGGTTAGGATTTATGAAAAAACATTGATGTCTTAAAAAATTTTTTTAATTTTTTTCCGAAAAATTTGAAAAAATCTATTCATTTCATAGTAAAATAGAATGTATTAGGTTTCATTTAAAGTATAAATTATTTCTCTAGTCCTATTAATAAAGTCTCCGCGATTTTTTAAAATTGGGAAATTTTTTAAGTTCGTTTAAAAAATTAACTATCAATTTTTTTTAACTAAATTTGGAATTTTTTTTAATTTTTTGATAAAATGTAGAACAAAACGCTCTTTTTAAATTAAAACTAGAATGTTTTTAGTTTCATTTAGAAAAAAAATCAGATCAAAATCTTTAAAATTCAATTTTTTACGATTTTTTTTAAATGATTGAATTTTTAAAAAATGATTAATTTTCTAACCTAAAAAATTTTCACCAACTTTAAAATTTTTTTTTTTTTTAATTTTTTTGGTAAAATTTAGAACAAAACTATCTTTTTAAATTAAAACTAGAATGTTTTTAGTTACATTTAGAAAAAAAAATCAGATCAAAATCTTTAAAATTCAATTTTCTATGATTTTCTAAAAATGATTGAATTTTTAAAAAATGATTAATTTTCTAACCTAAAAAAATTTCACCAACTTTAAAATTTTTTTAAATTTTTTTGGTAAAATTTAAAACAAAACGGTCTTTTTAAATTAAAACTAGAATATTTTTAGTTTCATTTAGAAAGAAAATCAGATGAAAATCTTTAAAATTCAATTTTCTACGAATTTTTAAAAAAGATCGGTTTTTTTTTGGTAGAATAAACTTCAATTAGAATAAAAAAGGATTTTTTAAAGAAGTTTTCTGTTCGAATTTTACTTTTTTTTTAAGTTAATAGAAAATTTTTTTAAGTTAGAAAAATTTTTTAAGAGAAAAATTTTTTAAGAGAAAAATTTTTTAAGTTAGAAAAATTTTTTAAGGTAAGGTTCGATTAAAATTTTTAAACTAAAATTTCTCAACACGTTTAAGTAATGCGATAATATGAGGCAATAAAATTAATATTTCGTCGTCCTTTACGACATCTACAACCAGTTTTAACGACGCCCTAATTAATATTAATCGAACTACAAGATATCTTATGCAAATTTTAAAACGTGGGCATCGATAATATCTCGACGATTAACTCTCCAACAAAAACGGTAAAGTTGATCAAAAATCTATGCTAATAACAACAACGACCAACCAGAATCACATTACAAGTATTAAATCAGATCATAAAACATTTAGAAATTATATAATTTTTTTTGTATTCTATTTTTTATCTTAATTTTCCAGGTTTCAAACGTAACATCCAACAACAAAAGTTATGACATAGGTAAGTTATATTCGTTTAATTATTTTTAAATATAAAGGTGATTCTCTTTATGCAGTAAGTAAGTAAGTTATGTTGTAACTTACATAAGACTTAAGGTCAACGTACAAATCGTAACTCTTACGCGCTCCAACACGCACACAAAAGGCTTTAAAGTTAAAACCAGCTGCACAAACGTCTCATATATACGAAGAAACGATTATACGCGGATCTATGCATCTGTTCCTATTCGAACGGACGATTCCCAAGCCATAGCTACTTGTCACAAGTGGAGGCCGCGCATATTAATGTTTGAGGGAATCGTCCGCGCGAACGAAAGACGAGGATGACACCAGAATGGACAATAAAACCAACGAGAAACGTCGCCACTTGGGATTTCCTCCATGCACGCGTCCGCGCATTCGCCGGTCGCATTACAACGATCGGAATTTAAATGTCCTGTATCTATTAATCCAAACACGTAACGTACATTCTCCCTTCGATCGGGATTAAACCGAATTTATCTTGGTACACGAGGGAAAAATTAGCTCAGTTGAAGGAACGAGAATGTTTTTAGGTCAACAACTCGATTGGTTTTATTAGCTTGAGGCTAGTGTCTTTTCTGCATTGTTAAACTCTCGTAGATTTTATATGTTGATATGTAACAAGTGATTTTTAAAAAGAATTAAATAACTAAATCAAGGACAAATTTATTTTTGATTTAACTAAATAAAATAAATTTCTTAAAAAAAAAATTTAATAGTTACTCAACACCACTATTAGTAGATAGACACAAGACATATTTACGACCATTAATTTCAAACCTTAAATTTCTTATAAACAGACATTTATAACACCTTACATGCTATCTCAATTACCAATCGTTTAAACCACTCAATTACCTTTAAATTTATGATTACTAATTAATCATGTTTTATGATGTTTCATGGTTTTGATAAAAATGGTTTTTGAAAACTGCTTGAGAGTTAGGAAATGAAAAGGATTTTTTTGAAAAAGATAAAATAATTACTCTTGTCGTACTGTAATCGGGTGCAATATGATCCTTCTGCTAAGCTACCGACGTAATTAAACGTTCCAAAAACGGCATACATTGAGTGACATATGTATGGTGAGCGGTTTGCTCACGATCAAAAGTCGCTTGACGTACTGCTGAACTAATTTGCCAAGGTGAGTCGTTGCCACAGTCGTTGCGACGACGGCATTCTTTTCATAAAATTATTATACTCGATTCACATAAATTCTACTTAATAACTATACTTAATTAGATTTTTTTTTTAATTTTTTTGGTAATAATTACAACAAATCTGACTTTTTTAATTAAAAATAGAATCTTTTATCTTTCATCTAAGCTAAAAATCATTTCTTAATCTTTATAAATAAACTCTGCGTGATTTTTTAAAGTTGACAAATTTTTTAAAAAAAAGTTAGGTTAAACTGTCAAAAATTTTTTTATCAACTTTGAAAATTTTTTTAATTTTTTTGGTACTAATTAGGAAAAATGTGTCCTTTTTAATCGAAAATATAGACTTTTATCTTTCATTTAAACTAAAAATCATTTCTTAATCTTTATAAATAAAGTCTGGGTGATTTTTCAAAGTTAATCAATTTTTTTTTTAAGTTAGGTTAAACTGTCAAAAACTTTTTTATCAACTTTGAAAATTTTTTTAATTTTTTTGGTAATAATTAGGAAAAATTTGTCCTTTTTAATCGAAAATATAGACTTTTATCTTTCATTTAAACTAAAAATCATTTCTTAATCTTTATAAATAAAGTCTGGGTGATTTTTCAAAGTTAATCAATTTTTTTTTTAAGTTAGGTTAAACTGTCAAAAACTTTTTTATCAACTTTGAAAATTTTTTTAATTTTTTTGGTAATAATTAGGAAAAGTTTGTCATTTTTAATCGAAAATATAGTCTTTTATCTTTCATTTAAGCTAAAAATCATTTCTTAATCTTTATAAATAAACTCTGGGTAATTTTTTAAAGTTGACAATTTTTTTTTTTAAAGTTAGGTTAAACTGTTAAAAATTTCTTTATCAACTTTGAAAATTTTTTTAATTTTTTTGGTAATAATTAGGAAAAGTTTGTCATTTTTAATCGAAAATATAGTCTTTCATCTTTCATTTGAGCTAAAAATCATTTCTTAATCTTTATAAATAAACTCTGGGTGATTTTTTAAAGTTGACAATTTTTTTTTTAAAGTTAGGTTAAACTGTCAAAATTTTTCTATCAATTTTGAAAATTTTTTTAATTTTTTAATTTAGCTAAAAATCATTTCTTTTTTAAAATTGACAATTTTTTTCTTTTAAAAGTCAGATTAAACTGCCAAAAATTTTTACTAACTTTGGGAATTTTTTTATTTTTTTTGGTAAAATTTAGAACGAAACGGTCTTTTTTGATAAAAACTAGAATATTTTAAGTTTCATTTAGAAAAAGAATCAGATCAAAATATTAAAAATTCAATTTTTTACGAATTTTTAAAATATTGTTGATTTTTTTAACCTAAAAAATTTTTTACCAACTTTGACAATTTTTTTAAATTTTTTTGGTAAAATTTAGAACGAAACGGCATTTCTTAATTAAAAATAGAATCTTTTATCTTTCATTTAAATCAAAAATTAAGTTTCTATCTTCATAAATAAAGTCTGGGTGATTTCTTAAAATTTGTTATTTTTTTTAAGTTAGGTTAAAACCGTCAAAAAATCTTTATCAATTTTGGAATTTTTTTTAATTTTTTTGGTAAAATTTAGAATGAAACGGTCTTCTTTGATAAAAACTAGAATGTTTTAAGTATCATTTAGAAAAAGAATCAAATCAAAATATTAAAAATTCAATTTTTTACGAATTTTTAAAAAATTGTTTGCTTCTTTAACCTAAAAAATTTTTTGTCAACTTTGAAATTTTTTTTAATTTTTTTGGTAAAATTTAGAACAAAACGGCCTTTTTAAATTAAAACTAGAATGTTTTTAGTTTCATTTAGAAAAAAATCAGATTAAAATCTTTAAAATTCAATTTTCTAGGAATTTTTAAAAAATGATTAATTTTCTAACCTCAAAAGTTTTCACCAACTTTAAAATTTTTTTTTTTAATTTTTTTGGTAAAATCTAGAACAAAATGCTCTTTTTAAATTAAAACTACAATGTTTTTAGTTTCGTTTAGAAAAAAAATCAGATCAAAATCTTTAAAAATCAATTTTCTACGAATTTTTAAAAAATGATTAATTTTCTAACCTAAAAACCTTTCACCAACTTTAAAATTTTTTTTTTTTTAATTTCTTTGGTAAAATTTAGAACAAAACTATCTTTTTAAATTGAAACTAGAATATTTTTAGTTTCGTTTAGAAAAAAATCAGATCAAAATCTTTAAAATTCAATTTTCTATGATTTTTTAAAAATGATTGAATTTTTAAAAAATGATTAATTTTCTAACCTAAAAAATTATCACCAACTTTAAATTTTTTTAAAATATTTAGAACAAAACGCTCTTTTTAAATTAAAACTAGAATATTTTTAGTTTCATTTAGAAAAAAAATCAGATCAAAATCTTTAAAATTCAATTTTTTATGATTTTTTTTTAAAATGATTAATTTTCTAACCTAGAAAAAATTTTCACCGACTTTGAAAATTTTTTTAATTTTTTTGGTAAAATTTAGAACAAAACGATCTTTTTTAATTGAAAATAGAGTATTTTATCTTTCATTTAAATTAAAAACCAAGTTTCTATTTTCATAAATAAAGTCTGGGTGATTTTTTTAAATTGGTAAATTTTTTTTAGGTTAGGTTAAAACCATCAAAAAATTTTTATTAACTTTGGGAATTTTTTTAATTTTTTTGGGAAATTTTAGAACAAAACGGTCTTTTTTATTTAAAAATAGAGCCTTTTATTTTTCATTTAAACTAAAAATCTTTTCTTAATCTTTAAAAATAAAGCCTGGGGGATTTTTTAAAGTTGATCAAATTTTTTAAAAGTTAGATTAAACTGTCAAAAATGTTTATCAATTTTGAAAATTTTTTTAATTTTTTTGACAAAAATTAGAACAAATTTGACTTTTTAAATTCAAACTAGAATGTTTTACCTTTCATTTAAACCAAAAATTTCTCTTTAATCTTTATAAATAAAGTCTGGGTGATTTTTTAAACTTTGGTAAATTTTTTAAAAAAATTAGATTAATAGAATGTTTTAAGTTTAATTAAATACAAAAATCATTCCTTAATCTTTATAAATAAAGTCGTTAAGATTTTTTAAAGTTGTTCGAAAAATTGTAAGGTTAAATTTCTGCGAATTCTATAACGAGCTCGAAATTGTGTACCATGCGAAGCATTTAATTAGGCTATTTTAAAACTGGTGTGGCATTCGAAACGCTCAGTATGGAAAAAGGAAGATTTTGGATTTTTTTTATTGTCAACCGGACATAAATAAAAGGTATTTTTCAACGTTAAAACTGTCACTACGCGACCTATAAATAACGCTATAAAAGAATTTTTACGGTCAGTTTTTGCAAGTATCATACTTATACAATAACAATTTCATAAAACATCAATACAAATAATACAAAAAAAATCATCTAATTTTATTCAAAAGCTTTCATTCAAAATCTCAAATTAGGAAATGAAAATCTTAAAAATTCAAAATCTATTCAATTATCTACCAGAAAAAGTAATAGAAACAGGTTGTCTCTACACACAAACTGTTCTAAAAAACTCAAACAGATTTCTTCATTGGAATGCATCGCACACGAGCCAAACGAAACCGAACTCGAACGTTATTGTTCGATTATGTAAATATATTTCTCTTCGGGTTACGTTTTCTCTTTCATCGTTTCGCATTTCGCTCCGGGAATGTATCGATAATTAATACAGATTATTATGTCAACCTATCCATTATAATTCGGTTCATTATTACCATTTAATCGACTGATAACATTAAGTATTAATCACCTTCAATCCTATTAATCAATTATAGACTAAAATTCTTCGATTAGAAAGTACTTATAACATCAAAAAGTAAAAAAGAATTTTTTTACCGAACCTAAGTACGGTCCTGTTTATCAAACGTCAATTTGACAGTTAATGTCAAAATATGAATTTCACTTCAGAAGTTTATTTTTTATTTTTTTAATAAATAATTTGTGATATAAAATACGTACATTGTAATTTTAATTAAAGACCTTAATTAGTGAAATAATTTCTTCGTAAAAGTTTAAGTCTCTTGTAAACATTTTGATTAAAATACTTAAATTTGTGCCAGAAGGAAAATAAAATAAAATGAAAATGCAAAGCTGACGAATCGTTCGATCGAATCGATAGTTCTCCATTAATAAATCTTAAAAAAGCTAAAGCTTAAGTAGCAGTTTTTCGAATGCCAACCGAGTTTATTTAATTAAAAGGGGCTTAAGTCGACCGCGCGAGCAGCCATAACAATAATTGGCCGAGTTGCGTAACGCTTTTACTTTATTTATGGTCGTCGTTTTCGGGATAAACGAACCGCAGCGGGATATCGATGTACCGAGAAAAGAATCGTTTATTTTAATACCTCCAAAGATTAACCTACAAGGATTTTACATTTTATATTCATTCACACGGATAATCTTGATATGTAAGAAAAATTATAGTTTTAAAATCTTTTGAAACCTTTAGATGCTTTTTTCTTATAATATGTTTATGAGTTGTAATAGCCAAAAATGCTTAGGAATTAGTTTTTAGTAAAATTTAAACGTTATAAGACGTTTGAAGAGTTATAAAAGTTTGTTGTAAAGTGAAGAGTGTGAAAGCGAATTTGGCCGTCAAAAACGAATCTCGCGCGTAAAATTTTTCACTGACAAGTTCGATTGTATAATTGTTGGCGCCATCGCCATCGCGCTTGGCCCATATGGCGCGACCGCAGCTGGTCGACGGTCTCCTTCTGGTGCTGGAAGGTTCCATCGCGGACTGGTTCACGGTTCGCGCTTAGATCACCGCGCCGGGGACCACCTTGAGCTAATTCGGCCGTATTTGGAGATTCGTTAATGTACGTTCGAGGTTGTACGTATATGCGTCTGGCTCTACTCAACTCAACTCAACATTACACTCAAAATATAAAAAGACAGTTCTTCCTCCAAACGTAAATTAGTGATGACTTTGTTAACAAATCGACGCTGCCAAGCCAAAACGGCATAAATGCCATTAAGCTAATTTTTCAGAAAACGCAAAAAATGATTGACGATTGCGGGTATGCCGCTTCAACTGTTGCATGCAGATTTAAAAATGCTACTCAACGGTGCAGTTAACTAAAAAATGGCCATTTTGGCGTTTATGCCGTTTTGGGTTGAGAGCGTCGAAATGTGTCTACAAATCAATAAAATCAAAATAATTTAAGGATCTATCTCCATCATATTACAAAACGTCAACCCAATCCTAAATCTTACAGTCTATCTTCACACTACAGAACGTCAATATAACATTTAGTTGACATGTCATTTCCTATTCTTCCTATTGTTAGAAAGCTGCCCCCGAGATCAGCATATAAAGTTGCATAGATGAAGTATAGTAATGCTTGGATGCTCCCTTAAGAATACATGAAGGCAAATTTGATCATATTTGGATATTCGCGTATGTTAGAAGTTATAAATACAAATTTCGAACTTTAAACTTTGAACTCGCTTCTGAAGAAGGTTGCTACACAACATCCGAAAACTCAAACGCCTTTTCAAAAGACTTCCAATTAAACCTGAAAGCTCCTCATTCAAGATCTAGTGATAAAGTTAGTGCTGATGTTAAAATTAGTTCTAGCCTTAGTTCATTTTGAAGGTTGGACGTCTACATTTACCTCGAATCAACATTAAACTCAAAATATAAAAAAAAAACAGTTCTTCTTTCAAATGTGAATTGATCAAATTGAACAAATTGATCGAATAATTAAAATCAAATTAATTTAAGACTCTATCATTCATGCTTTGAATTTGCCTCTATATATTCCTATGGAAGCATCCAGATGTTGATACAGTACATTCATTCAATTTTATATACTAACCAAAGGAAGTCTGAAGATCAAAGAAGAAAGTTTAAAAATCAATTTGAGGAACTCTGAAGATCAAAGAAGAAAGTTTAAAAATCAAAGGAGGAAGTTTGAAGATCAAAGAAGAAAATCTAAAGATCAAACGAGGAAGTTTGAAGATCAAAGTAGAAAATTTAAAAATCAATGGAGGAAATCTGAAGATCAAAGAAGAAAGTTTGAAAATTAAAGGAGGAAGCCTGAAGATCAAAGAAGAAACTTTGAAAATCAAAGGAGGAAGTTTGAAGATCAAAGAAGAAAATCTAAAGATCAAACGAGGAAGTTTGAAGATCAAAGAAGAAAGTTTAAAAATTAATGAAGGAAGTCTGAAGATCAAAGAAGAAAGTTTGAAAATTAAAGAAGGAAGTCTGAAGATCAAAGAAGAAACTTTGAAAATCAAAGGAGGAAGTTTGAAGATCAAAGAAGAAACTTTGAAAATCAAACGAGGAAGTTTGAAGATCAAAGAAGAAAATCTAAAGATCAAACGAGGAAGTTTGAAGATCAAAGAAGAAAATCTAAAGATCAAACGAGGAAGTTTGAAGATCAAAGGATGAAGTCTGAAAATCAAAAGAAGAAGTCTGAATGTCATTCTTTCTGAAGATCATATTGACATCCTGTAGTATCATGAAGATAGATTCTAATGAAGGAACCGAAATTAAGGGCAAAATCGCCACAGAAATGCAACCGTAGACACGTGTTTTAAACTTATTAGTTCTCATCAGAACGGTATAGCCAAGGAGAAAGGTGGAAACTCATTGGGGAAGGCACAAAAAGGGAACACAATCAGAGGACTAACAACCAATTTGGTGCTTCGGTTGTAAGATCCTCAATTTGAGGACAACAAACAAACTTCGCATCGGAGGAAACGTCACTCCTCGTGAACCCAGGCAACAACGTCACTTCCTGTGATATCCAAGCCCAGAAATATAAGGAAGAACAACATCGCCGGTGGGAAAATAAAAAAGGAATCGAAATTAAGGGCAAAACCGCCACAAAGATGCAACCGTAGACACGTGTTTGGAAGTTATTAGTTCTCATCAGTACGGTATACCCAAGGAGAAAAGTGGAAATTCAGCTTGTTTGTTATCAGTTTATCATTGACGTTTTAAATGTGCTTCCATATATTCCTATGGAAGCATCCAAATGTTGGTACACTACATTCATTCAATTTTGTATACAGATCTGGAAATTTCGTTTGAGGACATAGGAAAATAATGCGTGCAACAGCGACGCATATAGGAAGTAGATTAGATAAACAAAGAGCGATATAATTGTTTAACCACGCAACGAACTGACAGTTTGACAGTCTGACAGTTCGACAGTTTGTGGGAAGAAGGTGGTTAGTTGGCCGACTAGGGTCGGATTGGAAAAGGCGTGGTTAAACAGTTATATCGCTCTTTGTTTATCTAATCTACTTCCTATACGCGTCGCTGTTGCACGCATTATTTTCCTTTGTCCTCAAACGAAATTTCCAGATCTGTATAAGTCTTCCCAGCAGTTTTGACAGTTACGTCACTATTTACGTCACCACTATTTGAATTTGGATTTGCCACCAACCATTCGGTGGTAAATCGCATTAAAAATTATTTTCATAATTAAGTTATTTTAAAATACACTTTTCACAGAATATAATTTATACGACGATAAAGTGACAAACTATGTTCATTAAAACTAAATTTCAAAATAAAATTCGTATTAAACTGAATTAAAAAGTGAATATGATTTAGCGTTTTAATGTTGCCCAACCTTAGCTAAACAGCTGTTTACACCGTTGCCGCATATTGTCGCAAGGTTATGTTCTAGTACCCCCAACCAAAACATTAAACGCTAGACAACAGCGCGATCACGTGACCAGGCGTAAGTAGTTACGTAACTGTCAAAATTGATGGGATGGCCCTTACTAACCAAAGAAAGTCTGATGATCAAAGGAGAAAGTCTGAAGATGAAAGGAGGAAGTCTGAACGTTAAAGTAGGAAGTCTGAAGATGATAGTATTTTGTATACTAATCAAAGGAAGTTTGGAGATCAAAGAAGGAAGTCTGAAAATCAAAGTATTTTCTATACTAATCAAAGAAAGTTTGAAGATCAAAGGAGGAAGTCTGAAAATCAAAGTAGGAAATCTGAAAATCAAAGTAGGAAGTCTGAAGATCAAAGTAGGAAGTCTGAAGATCAAAGTATTTTGTATACTAATCAAAGGAAGTTTGAAGATCAAAGGAGGAAGTCTGAAAATCAAAGTATTTTTTATACTAATCAAAGGAAGTCTGAAGATCAAAGGAGGAAGTCTGAAAATCAAAGTAGGAAGTCTGAAAATCAAAGTGGGAAGTCTGAAGATCAAAGTATTTTGTATACTAATCAAAAGAAGTCTGAAGATCAAAGAAGGAAGTCTGAAAATCAAAGTATTTTCTATACTAATCAAAGGAAGTCTGAAGATCAAAAGAGGAAGTCTGAAAATCAAAATAGGAAGTCTGAAGATCAAATGAGAAAGTCTAAAAATCAAAAGAGGAAGTCTGAAGATCAAAAAAGGAAGTCTGAAGATTAAAGGAGGAAGTCTGAAGATCAAAGTATTTTGTGTACTAATCAAAGGAAGTCTGAAAATCAAAGGAGGGAGTCTGAAAATCAAAGTAGGAAGTCTGAAGATCAAAAGAGGAACTCTGAAGATTAAAAAAGGAAGTCTGAAAATCAAAAGAAAAACTCTGAAGATCAAAAAAGGAAGTCTGAAAATCAAAGGAGGAAATCTGAAGATCAAAGAAAGAAGTATGAATGTCATCCTGTTTAAAGATCATATTGACACCCTGTAGAATCATGAAGATAGATTTTAATGTTGAATTTCAGACACCAAATTTAAAAATTGTAACTATAACTCTAGCAGTAACTGTGATATTTCAAAAAAATCTAATATTTTGACTCAATTCTAACATTTAGACAACATCTAAAAATTACGACAAATTTCATTCTTATTAATTCTGTTAATACTGCCAATTTAGACATCATAAACGAAACCTAACAATCAGATTTAAATTCCAAATATAAACAATTAAACTTAATTTCAATTAAATTTCTAATTGAAATGATTTTTCTTTAATTTAATGAAATTTTATAAACCCTCAAAGAAAATTCTTCAAGGTAACTTTTTATTATTACGAAAGGTAAAAAATATAAAGTCTTCTGAAATGAAAAATTGGTAGAAATTGGCGACAGAGTGTCGGGTTTAGTTGTGTGTTTCTGGGTTAGCGTTGCCAATGTTAACGACGGAGATGGCAATGAACGAAAGCGAAATCGACGTTACGAAAGCGAAACGGAACGTTTCGATCTTCAACAAACTTTTCTCTCCTTCTTATACACTTATTCGACAAAGATGCAAACAGCCAAGCAAAACGACAGGTCAGTTAACTTCAGCTAACTCGTCAAGTATTTACAAACTGTATTTAAACTTAGCTCCTGAACAATAATTTCAAAAAAATAAAAGAGATTGAACGATTTAATTGAATCAAATTAGACAAGAATTGAACTAATTGTAAAAAACGATAATAAAACGTAGATATACTCTTCCATAATTCTAGGAACAAACTCATTAAAAAGAAAAAATAGAATTTTTCAAATACTTCCTAAGTTGAAAATAAACTAAAAATTCACAGATATAGAAAAATATAAAAAAGATTGAACATTCTAACTGAACTTAATTAGATAAAAATTGAACTAAATCTAACAATCTAACAGTCCTACGAACATCTTCACCTGTAATCCAGGTGAGGCTCCTATGGGGTGCCAGAAGGACCCCAGTTTTTAAAGAGGTACTCCTCCAGCTAAAATACTTTAAGTTTACTACACCCGTACCCAAGATTTATTCTAGACTTCTGAGGGGACCCCAACTTAATTAGATAAGAATTGAACTAAATCCAACAAAAAAAAACTAAATATTTATAAAATTTTCCAAAACTCTCAAATAAATTAAAAATTCTTAGTTATAGACAACCACATACCTCCAAACCCGTTTTAAAAAAACATTCTCTAACGTTCAATTCCAAGAACACTTAATTCCAATTAGCCATTAAAATGCAAATCTCTAACAAAGCACCGTTTGCCGGTTAACCTTCCCAGCAGGAAGTCCTCAAAGATAACCAACTTCCAACTCGGCCCAAAAACGCCATAAACATCGAACCATTGCTATTGTTGTACACAACACTTATCTGTGTGCACTCCATAATAATTTCGTTTCGCTGTATTTGCGAAAGGAAACCGGTCCGTTATTTGGACTCGGTGGGCAAAGAAGAACATAGGCGTGAGAGACAAATATACAAGAAAGGCGTCCTTCCTGTGGTCGCGTGTGTCATTTCCCTTTTCCTTTTACGTTAAGCAATCGTCGCCGATTGGCATTCGAGGAGCGAACATGTATAATGTTTGTGCTTTTATTTGGATGAGGTCTGACTCGTTCGAGGTGCGAATGAACTGTCGATGCGTAACGATTGCGTTTTTAGCGATGGGATAAATTAGCGAGGAACCAATTTGGAAAACGATTTTTTTAGTATCGTAAAATATGTAAATTTTTAATGGAAATGCAAATTTAAAATTCCATTTTTAAAATGTAACCTATTTTTTAGAATGTTTAAAAAGTTCAATTAAGGACATTAAATTACATTTTTTCTTCTAAGGGAAAAACTAAAAGTTGTAGAAAATTTCCCGTTGGTGAAAATAAAAATCAAGTTTCGAACTAAATCGTGTAAAAATATCAAATCAACAATTAGTTTTTTAGAAATGAATTTTTAAAAATGATTGATTTTTTAACAAAAAAATTTTTTTTCAACTTTGAAAATTTTTTTTAATTTTCTTGACAACACTTGGAATAAAACGTCCTTTTTTAATTAAAATTAGAATGTTTTAGGTTTCATTTAGAAAAAAAATCAAATCAAAATATTAAAAATTCGATTTTTTATGAATTTTTTAAAAATGAATTTTTTAACGATCCAAAATTTTTAACCTAAAAAATTTTTTTACCAACTTTGAAATTTTTTTTAATTTTTTTGACAACTCTTAGAATAAAACGCCCCTTTTTAATTAAAATTAGAATCTTTTAAGTTTCATTTAGAAAAAAAATCAACTCAAAATATTAAAAATTCGATTTTTTATGAATTTTTTAAAAATGAATTTTTTTAACGACCCAAAATTTTTAACCTAAAAATTTTTTTTACCAACTTTGAAAATTTTTTTAATTTTTTTAACAAAAGTTGGAATAAAACGGTCTTTTTTAATTAAAATTAGAATGTTTTAAATTTCATTTAGAAAAAAAATCAAATCAAAATATTAAAAAATCGATTTTTTATGAATTTTTTTAAAATGAATTTTTTTAACGATCCAAAATTTTTAACCTAAAAAATTTTTTTACCAACTTTGAAAATTTTTTTAATTTTTTTGACACCTCTTAGAATAAAACCGTCTTTTTTAATTAAAATTAGAATGTTTAAAGTTTCATTTAGAAAAAAAATCAAATCAAGATATTAAAAATTCGATTTTTTATGAATTTTTTAAAAATGAATTTTTTAACGATCCAAAATTTTTAACCTAAAAAATTTTTTTACCAACTTTGAAAATTTTTTAAATTTTTTTGACAACACTTGGAATAAAACGTCCTTTTTTAATTAAAATTAAAATATTTTAAGTTTCATTTAAATAAAAAATCAAATCAAAATATTAAAAATTCGATTTTTTTATGAATTTTTTAAAAATGAATTTTTTTAACGATCCAAAATTTTTAACCTAAAAAATTTTTTTACCAACTTTGAAAATTTTTTTAATTATTTTGATAACACTTGGAATAAAACATCCTTTTTTATATAAAATTAGAATGTTTTAAGTTTCATTTAGAAAAAGAATCAAATCAAAATATTAAAAATTCGATTTTTTATGAATTTTTTAAAAATGAATTTTTTTAACGATCCAAAATTTTTAACCTAAAAAATTTTTTTACCAACTTTGAAAATTTTTTTAATTTTTCTGACAACACTTGGAATAAAACGTCCTTTTCTAATTAAAATTAGAATGTTTTAAGTTTCATTTAGAAACAAAATCAAATCAAAATATTAAAAATTCGATTTTTTATGAATTTTTTAAAAATGAATTTTTTTAACGATCCAAAATTTTTAACCTAAAAAATTTTTTTATCAACTTTGAAAATTTTTTTAATTTTTTTGACAACACTTCGAATAAAACGGTCTTTTTAAATTAAAATTAGAATGTTTTAAGTTTCATTTAGAAAAAAAATCAAATCAGAATATTAAAAATTCGGTTTTTTATGAATTTTTTAAAAATGAATTTTTTTAACGATCCAAAATTTTTAACCTAAAAAATTTGTTTACCAACTTAGAAAATTTTTTTAATTTTTTTGACAACACTTGGAATAAAACGGTCTTTTTTAATTAAAATTAGAATGTTTTAAGCTTCATTTAGAAAAAGAATCAAATCAAAATATTAAAAATTCGATTTCTTATGAATTTTTTAAAAATGAATTTTTTTAACGATCCAAAATTTTTAACCTAAAATTTTTTCTTACCAACTTTGAAATTTTTTTTAATTTTTTTGACAACACTTGGAATAAAACGGTCTTTTTTATTTAAAATTAGAATCTTTTAAGTTTCATTTAGAAAAAAAATCAAATCAAAATGGTTAAAAACGAATTTTTTATGAATTTTTTAAAAAATTATTTTCTAACCTAAAAAATTTTTACCAACTTTGAAATTTTTTTTAATTTTTTTGACAACTCAGAATAAAACGGTCTTTTTTAATTAAGATTAGAATGTTTTAAGTTTCATTTAGAAAAAAAATCAAATCAAAATCTTTCAAAATGAATTTTTGATGAATTTTTAAAAATTGATAAATTTTAATAGACATTTTAATTAAGTTAGGTTAGATTTTTTTATCTAGGGGAAAAACTAAAAATCGTAGAAAGTTCATTTTTGGTAAAAATAACGATTAAATATTAGTCTAAATCCTCATAAAATTTTAAGTCTTAATAACAATTAGTTTTTGAGATATGAATTTTCAAAAATTTACTAATTTATAAAAAATATAAAATCGCCAAAACATTTATTCGAAAAGGAAAAAAATATGTATGTTTGAATACCTGTTGAAACGAATTCCACAGGAATGAGACAGTTTCCTGCGCCATCAAGTCCGGATCGCCCACTTCTATTTCTATATTTGCAACACCACTCAAGTTACCATATTAATTTGTAACTTCTTTTTACTCACATTAAAAAAAAATACTTTTTAAAATTGAAAACTTGTCGCAAAAAAAAAATTAAAAAATCTTTTTCTTTTTTTTTACAGTTTACTAATCAAAGTCCATAATGCAAACGATGGACTCTCGGATAGGTTTAGATTTCATCGTCGAAAATCCCGAGTACATTCGAAAGCTTGCCGCAGCTTTAGACACAAATAACATTACGGTGAAGAAGCAAGTTTTTGAACTTTTATCAGCCCTTTGCGTCTACAACGAAGAAGGTCATAGTAGAGCCTTGGACACTTTAGATCATTATAAGGTGAGTTAGTATCTCAAATGACTTTTATATAGGGTGTTTAAAAAAGATGCGACAATATTAAAATGTTTAGAATAAACATGGTCTGGAAATGCTTCGTTACCGATCTAAGAATCCAAATTCTCGATCGTCCGCTTGTCATTTTCGTTAACTTTCGAACGCACTTTTTGACCAAAAAGCCACTGGCTCCGCGACCCTGCTTCCCGCTAACCTTTTGAACGGCTTTATAAAGCAACATTATATGCGAATCGGGGCTCCTTTAGACCCAAAACGGCCGATTTAAGCCCTAAACGAAGTCCCCGTTTTCCGTCATTTTCGATTTGCGCCGATAAAACAGTTGGTTCAATTTTCATAAACGTTATCTATTATTCCAACCACGCTAATGCCACATGAAATGTCAAAACAATCGGTTTATTAATAATCATCAAATATTTAATTTATGCAGAGCAAAAATTCGAATAAATTTCACTAAAAACCAATTAAATTCTTGAAAATATCACCAAAAATTTAAATAAATTTGTAAAAATTTCACCAAATCTACTAAAATTTTTAATAATTCCACCAAAAACTTATAAAATTTGTAAAAATTCCAACAAAGCTATCGAAATTTTTAACAATTCCACCAAAAACTGAATTTTTAAAAAATATACTAAAATTAAGATTAATTTCGGCAAGAATTGATTAGATTTTTAAAAATTTCACAAAAATAAAAAAGTAACAATAAAAATTCCACAAAAGTTAATTAAATTGAATATAATTTCACCAAAAATTATTAAATTTGGAGACAATTCTACTAAAAACTTAGTGAATTTTTTAAAAATTCCACCCAAAATCAATAAAATTGGTAAAAATTAAAAAAACTTACTATATTCGTAAAATTCCACCAAAGTTACCAACATTTTTAACCAATTCTACCAAAAACGTACTAAATTTTTTCAATTTTCCACCAAAGCTACAAAAATGTTGAATAATTCCACCAAAAACTTACTGATTTTTAAAAAATACCATCAAAAACTTATCAAATTCATAAAAGTTCTACTAAAATTACCAATATTTTTAACAATTCCACCAAAAATGATTAAAGTTAATAAAAATTCCACGAAATTTATCAACTTTTTTAACAATTCCATCAAAAACATACTGAATTTTATAAAAAATCTACCAAAAAATTAATAAAATTGAAAAAATTTCACTAAAAACTTACTAAATTCGTAAAAATTCCATAAAAAAAACACTGAATTTTTTAAAAATTCCATCAAAAATGAATAAAATTCGCAAAAATTCAATGTTATCAAAATTTTTGATAATTCCACCAAAAACATACTGAATTTTTTAAAAATTCCACCAAAAATTAATACAATTTGCAAAAATTCCACCAAAAAACTTACTAAATTTATAAGAATTTTACCGAAAACACTTAATTTTTTTTTATTCCACCAGAAATGAATAAAAATCGCAAAAATTCCACCAATGTTATCAAAATTTTTAAAAATATCACCAAAAACTTACCAAATTCATAAAAATTCTACTAAAATTACCAATATTTTTAGCAATTCCACCAAAAATTAATAAAATTGGAAAAATTTCACTAAAAACTTTCTAAATTCGTAAAAATTCCATAAAAAAAACACTGAATTTTTTAAAAATTCCATCAAAAATGAATAAAATTTGCAAAAATTCAATGTTATCAAAATTTTTGATAATTCCACCAAAAACATACTGATTTTTTTAAAAATTCCACCAAAAAACATTAAATTCATAAGAATTTTATCAAAAACACTGAATTTTTTAAAATTCCACAAAAAACTTACTAAATTCATAAGAATTTAAAAAAAAAACATGGAATTTTTTTAAAATTTCCCAGAAATGAATAAAGTTCGTAAAAATTCCACCAATGTTATCAAAATTTTTGATAATTCCACCAAAAACATACTGAATTTTTAAAAAATTCCACCAAAAACTTACTAAATTCATAAGAATTTTACCAAAAACATTGAATTTTTTTAAAATTCTTCAGAAATGAATAAAATTCGTAAAAATTCCACCAATGTTATTAAATTTTTTGATAATTCCACCAAAAACATACTGAATGTTTTAAATATTCCACCAAAAAACTTACTAAATTCATAAGAATTTTACCAAAAACACCGAATTTTTTAAGAATTCCACCAGAAATGAATAAAATTCGCAAAAATTCCACCAAAGCTATTAAAATATTTAACAACTACGCCCAAAACTTATTGAATTTTTTTTATTCCATCAAAAACTTACCAATTTTTTTAAAAATTCCACCAAAATGTCCAAATTCTTTTAAAATTCCACCAAAAATCAATTAAATTAGAAACGATTTTATTAAAAATTAACTAAAACCTTGAAAATTCCATTCAAAACTTAGTAGATTCATAAAAATTCCACCAAAGTTATTAAAATTTTTGATAATTCCACCAAAAATAATGAATTTTTTAAAAAATCCACCAAAAATGTACTAAATTCATAAGAATTTTACCAAAAACACTGAATTTTTTAAAACTCCACCAGAAATGAATAAAATTCGCAAAAATTCCACCAAAGCTATTAAAATATTTAACAACTACATCCAAAACTTACTGAATTTTTTTTATTCCACCAAAAACTTAGAAAAATCCTAAAAATTACACGGAAATTGTCAACATACTTAACAATTCTACCAAAAACTTAACAAATTTTTTAAAAATTCCACCAAAATGTCTAAATTCTTTTAAAATTCCACCAAAAATCAATTAAATTAGAAACAATTTCATTAAAAATTAACTAAAACCTTGAAAATTCTACCAAAAATAATGAATTTTTTTGAAAATTCCACCAAACATTTACTAAAATCATAAGAATTTGACCAAAAACACTAAACTTTTTTTTAAATTCCACCGGAAATGAATAAAATTCGCAAAAATTCCACCAAAGCTATTAAAATATTTAACAACTACATCCAAAACTTACTGAATTTTTTTTATTCCGTCAAAAATTTACAAAAATCCTACAAATTACACCGAAATTGTCAACATTTTTAACAATTCTACCAAAAAACTTACCATATTTTTAAAAAATTCCACCAAAATGTCCAAATTCTTTTAAAATTCCACCAAAAATCAATTAAATTAGAAATAATTTTATTAAAAATTAACTAAAACCTTGAAAATTTAAAACTTAGTAGATTTATAAAAATTCCACCAAAGTTACTAAAATTTTTAATAATTTTAAATAACGAATTTTTTAAAAATTCCACCAAAAAACTTACTAAATTCATAAGAATTTTACCAAAAACACCGAATGTTGTTATAATTCCACCAGAAATGAATAAAATTCGCAAAAATTCCACCAAAGCTATTAAAATATTTAACAACTACACCGAAAACTTACTGAATTTTTTTTTTATTCCACCAAAAATAAAAATCCTAAAAATTACATCGAAATTGTCGTCATTTTTAACAATTCTTCCAAAAACATGCCAAATTTTTTAAAAATTCCAACAAAATGTCCTAATTCTTTTAAAATTCCACCAAAAATCAATCAAATTAGAAACAATTTCATAAAAAATTAACTAAAACCTTGAAAATTCAAAACTTAGTAGATTCATAAAAATTTAAGTTACTAAAATTTTTAATAATTTTAAAAATAAGGATTTTTTTTTAAATACCACCAAAAAACTTACGAAATTTGTAAAAATTCCACCAAAAATTTACCAATTTTTTTTTAAATTCCATCAAAAAGTAAATTCGTAAAGCTTCCACCAAAGTTACCAAAATGTTGATCAATTCAACCAAAAAGAATAAATTTTTTTTTTAGAAAAATACTAAAAATAAAACTAAATTAGTTTTTTTTAACTAGTTTTAGATATTTACTCGTTTGGTGGTCTTTGTTAACATTACATTAACCATTCCCCTTCAATTTATTTAATCATTATGCTAACATTCCCATTGATAGCGTACTTGAAATTACAATCACGTCCGCGTGTTAAACATTTTAAATGTTTCATTCACGACGAGTACACATTTAAATGCAAATTAATACCGTTTCTGTATTCATTTCCATTTTCATTTCGGTTACATAAACTTTCGTAAAACAATCAGATTCACTTTTTAGTATACAATTCGAATTGTTATAATTACGAACTTTTATGTGGACGACTATAAAATCTATAAAATCCTTGCAGTGTAACCTCACGTAGACACATAAAAAATTTATTTCGGGTTAATACCAATTGATAAGATATTTATTATTAGGATAAGGTTCCCTGAACATGACCAAGACAATTTTTTTATTTAAAAAAAAAAAAAAATCGTAAAATTAAAGTTACGTTATAACCAAAAATAAATATAACATCTCTTAATGCTTATAACAATATTACGTTTCTTTATCATTTTTAAATATTTACTAAATATGACGTTTGTTTTATTGGGGTTAATATACCTAATAAAATTTAAAGTTTAAATTGTACATTGTACATTTACTTGTAGAGATAACATTATTTTTTTTTTCACCTAGGAGTATTTTTTATCAGTATTTTTTGAGAGTTTAAACCGTTAATATTTATATTGAACTATGATTTTTAGTCGTAACAGTTTCTCATTAATTACTTATCAGGTAATTTGGAATTGCACTTAATTTTTATTCGTTTTGAATGTTTATTTCTTCTCTTGATTTTATTTATTTAATTCTCATTTGAAATCTTAATTACATCTTTTTAGAAATTAAAAGGGGAACGATACAGACTAAGTTTGATCGTAAAAGAGCTCGATCACGCAACAATCGTCGATTATCAAACCGCTTTAGTGGCATTTATCAACTGCCTGATTATTTCAACGCACAGATTGACCGATCGAACCAGATTAAGGAACGAATTTATAGGTAAGAAGGAAAAAAAATTACTAAAATGAGTTAAAAATTAAAAGAATAATAAAACTTTACGTTTTTTTTTATTATTAAAGGATGTCACCTTCTTCCAGTTCTTAATAACTTACGGTACGTATTAAATAGAACGTCTTGTATTAAAGTTAACGCCTTGTAACAAATGTTTCTTTTGAATTAACGTCCAATTTTAATTAATTTAGAAAATGTGCGGAAGCAGAACCCGAATTAGCCGTCCAATTAGACGTCTTCGACGAACAAAGAGAAAGCGATGATTCCCAAAGTATGCAAGGACCTCATGGGGTGGATCTTAACTCTCCTTTAGATGTCTTTTATGCAATTCTCAAACAGGTATTTTTATATATTTAAAACCCAAACCCATTTATTTTATACTATGTGACATTGAAATTGCAACACTTAAGAGTATGAATTTTGCTAAAAAATTTGGTAAATCTTTGTGAATTTTTTTAAAAATTTTGATAAAAATTCGAAACAAAGTGATTATTTTATCGAAAATTATAGATTTTAATCTATCATTTCCTAAAAAATCTTTTCTTTATTTTCAAAAATAAAATCTGTATGATTTTTTAAAAAACATTTGACAATTATTAGAAATTTTAACTTTGAGAATTTTTTTAATTTCTTTGATGAAAATTCGAGACAAAGTGATTATTTTATCGAAAATTATAAATTTTAATCTATCATTTTCTAAAAAAACCTTTTCTTTATTTTTAAAAATAAAATCTGTATGATTTTTTAAAAAACATCAAATTTGACAGTTAGGTTATGTTAGAAATTTTAACTTTGAGAATTTTTTTAATTTTTTTGATGAAAATTCGAAACAAAGTGATTATTTTATCGAAAATTATAGATTTTAATCTATCATTTCCTAAAAAATCTTTTCTTCATTTTCAAAAATAAAATCTATATGATTTTTTAAAAAACATCAAATTTGACAGTTAGGTTATGTTAGAAATTTCAACTTTGAGAATTTTTTTAAATTTTTTGATGAAAATTCGAAACAAAGTGATTATTTTATCGAAAATTATAGATTTTAATCTATCATTTTCTAAAAAACCTTTTCTTTATTTTCAAAAATAAAACCAGTATGATTTTTTTAAAAAACATCAAATTTGACAGTTAGGTTATGTTAGAAATTTTAACTTTGAGAATTTTTTTAAATTTTTTGATAAAAATTCGAGACAAAGTGATTATTTTATCGAAAATTATAGATTTTAATCTATCATTTCCTGAAAAATCTTTTCTTTATTTTCAAAAATAAAATCTGTATGATTTTTTAAAAAACATTTGACAATTATTAGAAATTTTAACTTTGAGAATTTTTTTAATTTTTTTGATAAAAATTCGAAACAAAGTGATTAATTTATCGAAAATTATAGATTTTAATCTATCATTTTCTAAAAAATCTTTTTTTTATTTTCAAAAATAAAATCTGTATGATTTTTTAAAAAAACATCAAATTTGACAGTTAGGTTATGTTAGAAATTTTAACTTTGAGAATTTTTTTAATTTTTTTGATGAAAATTCGAGACAAAGTGATTATTTTATCGAAAATTATAGATTTTAATCTATCATTTCCTAAAAAATCTTTTCTTTATTTTCAAAAATAAAATCTGTATGATTTTTTAAAAAACATCAAATTTGACAGTTAGGTTATGTTAGAAATTTTAACTTTGAGAATTTTTTTAATTTTTTTGATAAAAATTCGAAACAAAGTGATTATTTTATCGAAAATTATAGATTTTAATCTATCATTTCCTAAAAAATCTTTTCTTCATTTTCAAAAATAAAATCTGTATGATTTTTTAAAAAACATTTGACAATTATTAGAAATTTTAACTTTGAGAATTTTTTTAATTTTTTTGATAAAAGTTCGAGACAAAGTGATTATTTTATCGAAAATTATAGATTTCAATCCATCATTTCCTAAAAGATCTTTTCTTCATTTTCAAAAATAAAATCTGCATGATTTTTTAAAAAAACATCAAATTTGACAGTTAGGTTATGTTAGAAATTTTAACTTTGAGAATTTTTTTAATTTTTTTGATGAAAATTCGAAACAAAGTGATTATTTTATCGAAAATTATAAATTTTAATCTATCATTTCCTAAAAAATCTTTTCTTTATTTTCAAAAATAAAATCTATATGATTTTTTAAAAATCATCAAATTTGACAGTTAGGTTATGTTAGAAATTTTAACTTTGAGAATTTTTTTAATTTTTTGGATAAAAATTCGAGACAAAGTGATTATTTTATCGAAAATTATAGATTTTAATCTATCATTTCCTAAAAAATCTTTTCTTCATTTTCAAAAATAAAATCTGTATGATTTTTTAAAAAACATTTGACAATTATTAGAAATTTTAACTTTGAGAATTTTTTTAATTTTTTTGATAAAAATTCGAAACAAAGTGATTATTTTATCGAAAATTATAGATTTTAATCTATCATTTCCTAAAAAATCTTTTCTTTATTTTCAAAAATAAAATCTGTATGATTTTTTAAAAAACATCAAATTTGACAGTTATTAGAAATTTTAACTTTAAGAATTTTTTTTAAGTTTTTTGATGAAAATTCGAGATGAAGTGATTATTTTATCAAAAAATAATTAATTTTTTTTTAAATGTTGCAATTTCAGTATTAAGTATATTTCAATTTTGAAATTCTATTTTATTTTAAAATTTTGTTTAAAAATTAGGTAGCAGAAACTCCCCAAGAAATCCCATTTTTAAGCATCCTCCAACACCTATTAAGAATCGACCCAAAAGAAGCCGTAAGTGACATAATTTGGGACACAGCTGAACGTCTAGTTCATCGAGCAACTTTAATAGAAAACCGAGGAGACGCAGCTAAATTATTAAGAACACCAAGCGTCCAAAGCAACAAAGTCGTTTTCTGCCATTGCCAACATAACAGAATTAATGAATTCGGAGGAAGTAACCCAGGAAGTAGAAAACAATCCCTTATAACCGGTTCGCATAGCAGTATACCTTTATTAAGTCCACCTCCTATAACCTCACCACCACCCCCACCTCCTCCTCCACCAAATATCCCACCGCCTCCACCAAATATTCCTCCACCTCCAACCCCATCAGCGGGAATACCTCCACCCCCAATGATGAAAACCAACAATTCTAACTTAAATTTAATAAACAAAACGAATTTAAATAGAAATCAAATATCAGATGATCGGATAGTTGAAAAATTACCCCAATTAGAAACGCCCCAACCTAAAATTAAAATGAAAACTATTAATTGGAATAAAATTCCGAGTAATAAAGTCGTAGGGAGGAATAATATTTGGACGCAAGTCGCGTTTAGACATCAAAATTCGCCAATGGAGGATATGGATTGGGGCGAAATGGAGGGATTGTTTTGTCAACAATTACAAAATGTGGGGAATCAATCGCCTAAATTGGGGGGAAATCGAGATTCGGGGTGTTTCGATGGTGAACGTAGGGTGAGGAAAGAAAGTTCCGAGGTGACTTTATTAGATGGAAAGAGGAGTTTGAATGTTAATATTTTTCTAAAACAATTTCGAAGGTGACTCATCTTAATTTTATTGATTTGAGATAAATTTTGAACTAAATCTAAATTTATATTTTTAGTTCAAATGAAGATATAATCCAACTAATAAAAGACGGAGAACACGATGATATCGGAGCGGAAAAGATTAAAGGTTTATTAAAAATCCTCCCGGAAGTGGATGAAATGGACATGCTCAAATCTTACAATGGGGATTTTAACAAACTGGGAAACGCGGAAAAATTCTTACTTCAATTAACCAGTTTGCCAAAGTATTTATTTCATTTAATTCATTTAACTAAAAAAATTTAAATTAAATTTGTGTATTGAATTTATTTTTAGTTACAAATTAAGAATTGAAAGCATGTTAATCAAAGAGGAGTTTGCGGCAAATATGGGTTATCTCGAACCGAGTATCGAATCTATGATAGCAGCAGCAAAAGGTATCTAATAAAATATTTAAAAATATTCTTAGAAAACCTTTAAAATTCACGTCCTGACAACTGAAATTCTCCGCAAAACCTGGGACGTGTAATAAGCAAATCTGAATGAAAATGCCAAATATAGCAACCTAATAGTCCACTGTACCATATCAGCAACAACCAACTTTACAAAAGGATGCAAATCGCTCCGAGAAAGGAACGACTGACAGATTAAAACTACAATTTTCGAAAAACTCCTTCTGTCTCTCTCTTCAAAATTCATGAAATGTTAATGTAACCCAAAAAAGATAAAAAATTCTCTTTTAGAACATAGTCTAACTTTCAAAATGTTTAAATCTCAATTAAAGACGTTACATTTGCTCATCTGAGGGAAAAACTACAGGCCGTAGAAAGTTCATATTTAGTAGAAATAAAGACTAAGTATTAATCTAAATTCTTTTAAAATTTCAAGTCTCAATAACAATTAGTTTTTGAGATATGAATTTTTTAATCTTGTATTTTCCGGCGCCTCCACCATTTTTGCTAACATTTTACTTAAAAAATTAATTACTAAAAAACTAAAAATACTAGAAAGTTCATATTTGGTAAAAATAAAGTCTAAATATCAGTTTACATCCTGATATAATTTCAAGTATAAAGAACAATTATGGCGTATTCGATTGGTTGCACTCAGTTGCACTGGTGCGCACCAGTGCATAGCAGCGTGTTCTATTGGTTGTTTCGTTGTGTTCTATTATATTTTATTATTGTAGTTTATAAAACATTTTAAACCTCATCAAGCCTTAAACACACTTACAAGTGATGTTATGATTATGTTTGATTTCATCGCGTTCTGTTGAATTTGTCCTTTTTTGCACTAAGCTAGTGTGACATATGTCACATTTTGCACTCAAGGAGTGCGCACCAGTGCACACTAGTTTTCCCAATCGAATTCGCCATTAGTTTTTAAGATATAAATTTTTAAAAGTTTTAATCGCCATGTTAAGTAAGTCAGGTTAGGTTTTTCGTTCTGAGAGAAAAACTAAAAACCCTAGGAAGTTCATATTTGGTAAAAATAAAGATTAAATATCAATCAACATCCTTATAAAATTTCAAATTTCAACAACAATTAGTTTTTGAGATATGAATTTTTAAAAATTAAGTTTTGATTCTTTTAAAAATTGTCGAATCTAAATTTTATCAAATTGACAACCTATTAATAAGAGTTTTGTATATTAATTTATTTCTGTGAACTAATTTAAATTTTATTTAATAGATCTGATGACAAACAAACCCCTACAAGAAGTCTTATACATGATTTTAGTAGCCGGAAACTTCCTAAATTCGGTAAGAATAAGAATAAAAATAAGATGAAGCATCACACAAAGAAAAATAATTCGATAATCTTTATACTTTATATTTTTTTAAGGGTGGTTATGCTGGAAACGCAGCCGGAGTAAAATTGTCCTCTTTACAAAAAATCACAGACATTAGAGCGAACAAACCCAACATGAATTTAATCCATTTTGTCGCTTTAGTAAGTAACAAGTTTTTTTATTAAAATCCAAATCAAACTTATTAGCTTTGTTCTTAGAGGCAAATTTTAATAGTTTAAGATATTTTCAACCAATCAAATTGTTCAATTTTAATCGTCTACAAAAAATCCTAAATCTTAATTAGTTGAAAAATCAAAAACTAGAAATCGCTTCTACAAACAAAGCTAATAACAATTCCCAAGAATTTATTTTTAAATAAAACCAATTTTTAGCAAGCAGAAAAAAGGAACAAAAAGTTATTATCCTTCACCGACAACACAAGCGTTTTAGAAGATGCCGCAAAGTAAATAACTAAAAATACCGATTTAAAAACCACACTAGTTCATCATTTCATTTAATTTTTAGAACTACAGTTGAACAATTACAAAACGAAATAAACACTTTAGATTCGAGAATTAAGAAGATAACGAAACAAATCGAGTTGCCAACAACCGAACATGATATCAAACTACAAATGACTGAATTTCTCATGGTAATTATTTTCAAATATTTAATTTATATTAAAACACTTAATTTATTTTATAACTAATTTTTTTAACATTTAGATGGCTGAACGTGAAGTAGAACAACTCCAACACAGTTTAATCCAATTAGAAAACGTTCGGATTCAATTAGCCGAATTTTTCTGCGAAGACATCAACACGTTTAAATTGGAAGAATGTTTTAGGATATTTCACGGTTTTTATTGCAAATTTAAACAAGCAGTGACCGAAAACGAACGAAGAAGGTTACAAGAGGAACAAGCTAACGCGCGTAGAAGACAAAGGGAGGAATTATTAGCTACTAAAAGACGTCAAAGTATGTACAATTTATTTTAACAATATTAAATAAAAAGCTCATTTGAATAATTTTAATTTCCTTTTTGGATTTTTTAAAGTGGGTTTAGTTGGAAGTCCAGATTCGGAAATAATTGACACTCAGATTTACGATTCAAGAACTGGTTTTCAAATGAAAAAGGTAAATCATTTTTAATTTTATTAGATAATAAAAGATTTTCCTTTACTTTTATATTTTATACCTATTTTATACCTTTATTGGTTTTGTTTTATTTTATAAGTTTACTGAATAGTTTCGGCTATTCTGCCATCTTCAGAGTGATAAATCTTAGAAGTTGTTTTAGAAAAATCGAGTGAATGATGTTTGGTCGTCAAAATACATATAAAATTTAAGTTGTTTTATGTTAAAATAGTAAAAAAACATATGATACAATAATGCCGGAATTCTGCTTATATTTTCAGTTCATGCCTTTAATATTTTTTGTTCAAGTCTTCAGTTAATGTCTTCAACTCGTTTTCAATGTCAATCTCATGCTTTGAATGTTTTTAGCTCATATCTTTTGTTCATGGCTTCTACTCATGTCTTCAACGTCTTCTGTTCATGTCTTCAGCTAGTCTTCAATGTATTCTGTTCATGTCTTGAATATTTTCAGCTTATGTCTATTGTTCATCGCTTTTACTCATGTCTTCAACGTCGTCTGCTCATGTCTTCAGGTTATGTCTTCAATGTCTTTTGCTTATGTCTTCAGTTCATGCCTTCAGCTGGTCTTCAATGTTTTCGCTTCTGCTCATGTTTTCAACGTCTTCTGCTCATGACTTCAGCTAGTCTTCAATGTTTTCTGTTCATGTTTATTGTTCACGGCTTCTACTCATGTTTTCAACGTTTTCTGCTCAAGTCTTCAACTTGTCTTCAATGTCAGTCTCTCATGTCTTAAAAATTTTCGGCTCATGTCTATTGTTCATGGCTTCTATTTATGTCTTCAACGTCTTCCACTCACATTTTCAGCTCATGTCTTCAATGTCTTCTGCTTATGTCTTTAGTTTATGTCTTCAGCTCGTCTTCAATGACTTCTGCTCATGTCTTGAATGTCTTCGGCTCACGTTTATTGTTCATATCTTCCGCTCATGTCTTCAACGTCTTCTGTTCATGATTTTAGCTAGTCTTCAATGTTTTCTGCTCATGGCTTGAATATTTTCAGCTTATGTCTTCAATGTTTTCTGTTCATGTCTTCAATTTATGTCTTCAACTCGTCTTCAATGTCAATCTCATGCTTTGAATGTTTTCAGCTCATATCTATTGTTCATGACTTCTGCTCATGTCTTCAACACCTTTCACTTATGTCTTCAGCTCGTCTTCAATGTCAGTCTCATGTCTTGAAAATTTTCGGTTCACGTCTATTGTTGATGGCTTTTATTCATGTCTTCAATGTCTTCCGCTCACATTTTCAGCTCATGTCTTCAATGTCTTCTGCTTATGTCTTCAGTTCATGCCTTCAGCTCGTCTTCAATGTCTTCTGTTCATGTCTTGAATGTCTTCAGCTCACGTTTATTGTTCATGTCTTCTATTCATGTCTTCAACGTTTTCTGTTCATGACTTCAGCTAGTCTTCAATATTTTCTGCTCATTGCTTGAATATTTTCAGCTCATGTCTATTGTTCATGGCTTCTACTCATGTCTTCAACGTTTTCTGCTCAAATCTTCAGCTTGTCTTCAATGTCAGTCTCATGTCTTGAAAATTTTCGGCTCATGTCTATTGTTGATGGCTACTATTCATGTCTTTAACGTCTTCTGCTTATATTTTCAGTTCATGTCTTTAATATTTTCTGTTCATGTCTTTAGTTTATGTCTTCAACTCATCTTCAATGTCAATCTCATGCTTTGAATGTTTTCAGCTCATGTCTATTGTTCACAATTTCTACTCATGTCTTCAACGTCTTCTGTTCATGACTTCAGCTCATCTTTAATGCTTTCTGCTCATGTCTTGAATATTTTCAGCTCATGTCTATTATTCACGGTTTTTACTCATGTCTTCAACGTCTTCTGTTCATGTCTTCAGCTAGTCTTCAATGTCAGTTTCATGTCTGCAAAATTTTCGGCTTATGTCTATTGTTCATGGCTTCTATTCATGCCTTCAACGTCTTCCGTTCACATTTTCAGCTCATGTCTTCAATGTCTTCTGCTTATGTCTTCAGTTTATGTCTTTAGCTCGTTTTCAACGTCTTCTGCTCATGGCTTCAGCTCATCTTCAATGTTTTCTGCTCATGGCTTGAATATTTTCAGCTCATGTCTATTGTTCATCGCTTCTACTCATGTCTTCAACGTCGTCTGCTCATGTCTTCAGGTTATGTCTTCAATATCTTCTACTCCTCTTCAGTATATGTCTTCATCTCATGTTTTTTACTCGTCTTCCATGTCTTCTATTCATATCTTCAATGTTTTCTGCTCATATCTTAAATGCCTTCAGCTAATACCATTCTTCATTCATCCAACATTATTGCAACGTATGTTTTTTACTATTTTAACAGTCTTTTATTATCTATTCAATAATTAATTCAACAATTAATTCAATAAACTGGTAAAATGGATCAAACATTCAACCTTAATTCATTTTTAATTTTAATTTTTTTAATTTTAAAAACAGGGAAGAAAACCAGGAAGCAGTACAGTAACATCTGAGGAAGATATCTCAATTCCAGGATCACCATGCTTAAACAGAAAACGTTTAGGTTCTTTTAACGGACAAAATGAAAATTCCAAAGAAGAAAAATCCCCGGATATCACCCCAAACGGAAGCTTACGCCGACGAAGAAGTAGAGTACTTTCCGAAGAAGACGAAGGTACTCTAATGGATTTTTTAAGAAATTCAGCTCATCAATCGAACAGTAACGAGAGTTCAAACCGGGAGAGAAAATCTTGGGGAAGTTTAGATAGATCTTGGGCGAGAAGAGCTCGAGGAAGCGGTCCTAGAAAACGACCAACTTTACTTACAGCCGATTTTTCATCTGATAGAGAACGACCATCTTCACCCTCACCTTTAGCTGAAGAAGCTAAAAGTTTGACTTATTCCCAGAGTCAAAGTGAAGAAGGTTTCGATGATAAATCTAATCAGTATAAATTAAATCAATATGAAAAATCAAATTATAAATCAAATCAATATGATACATCTATTCAATATGATTCATCCAATCAATGTGATAAATCAAATCAAAAATCAACGAAAAAAGAATGGAGACAAAAAATCGAATCTTGGTTACAAGCAAACGAAAATGATCAAGCAGTTGAAGAAAATATCAAAAGAGGACAAGATAGAAGACGATTAATAACCAACACAAACAGAAGATCTTTAGAAATGGACTCGGAAAGTGACCGAAGTAACACTTTAGATACTTTACCGGAAGGAAAACAAGTTTATACAGGTGGTCAAAATAATTACCGGAAAGTTTACCCCGATTGGAAGCCTTCAATCGCAATTGAAAACGCCGACGTTGTTGGGGCGATGGAAGCTGTTGAGGAAGTCCAACAAGTTAAAGAGTCGTCTCAAGTTAAAGATAAATCCGCTTGGAGGAAATCAAATTTAAACGTTGCTAATAGCACGGAAGAAACTAAGGAGGATTTGAGGTATAGACATACTTTACCGAGGAGTAGAATTGAAATCGAACCAAGAAATAAGTCAGAATTTGATTCACAAAATAAAATAGATTTTGACTCACGAAATAGAATCGAATTTGATTCACAAAATAGATTACAAATTGAATCAAAAAATAGAAACGAATTTGATTTACAAAATAGAATCGAATTTGATTCACAAAATAGATTACAAATTGAATCAAAAAATAGACAAGATTTTGATTTACAAAATAGAATCGAATTTGATTCACAAAATAGATTACAATTTGAATCAAAAAATAGAAAAGAATTTGAATCAAAAAATAGAAAAGAATTTGAATCAAAAAATAGAAAAGAATTTGATTCAAAAAATAGAAAAGAATTTGAATCAAGAAATAGAAAAGAAGAAATAGAAGATGATGGCAGAAAATCTCTAATAGCTTCTTTGGGTGAAAAACCAGCTAACGATAGATTAACACTTTACATTCGAAGATCGAGTGACACCCCATCTAATTCGGAAAAAAGTACTCAATCTAAAAGCGAATTAGACGGGATAGAGTGTATAAATAAGGTGGAAATCGACCAGGATAATATAGAAACTCCTCCGGCTACAAGAAAGGTGTTCACACCGAGTCCCATTGATAAACGAGAACCAACCCAACCGAGTCCTTGCAGAAGACTTTTAAATCGATCTTCGATGCCGTCGAAGGAGTCTTTACACAGTCCGGATGAACCGGAAAGTAAGGAAGTTTTAGGAGATGGACAATTTGATAGGTTTTCGGCAACTAGAAGAACGAGACGGTTTAAAAGACAATCGGAAAATAATCAAGTTGAGATGATTTCAACTAATTCATCTAATTTGACTTCATCAAATTCAAATTTATCAAATTTAAATTCAAATTTATCAAATTTAAATTCAAATTTACCAAATTTAAATTTAAATTCATCAAAATTAAATCAATCAAAATTAAGTTCATCAAATTCAAAATTAAATTCATCAAATTCAAAATTAAGTTCGTCAAATTCAAAATTAAATTCGTCAAATTCAAATTTAAATTCATCAAATTCAAATTCAAATTCACCTTCATCAACTCCAAAGTCATCGACTCCGATAAATCAAATGGCACAAAATGAATTGATAGCTGAAAAAGAAATTATCAAAATTAATCCGATGCAAGTTGAAAGATCCATTCCACAACTTGAAATAAATAATATGGAAAATGCAAAGGATAAAGATGCGAGATTGAAAGCTTGGCAGGAAAAATTAAAGACGGGAAAGACGCAGAGTGAAAATGTGGAGGTGAAAAGTCATCGGAGGAGGAATCAAACCGGCATTAATCAGGACGATGTTAAAATGGCTTTGAAACTTAAAATTAGTTCTCCGATTGATATTGAGCCGGAAAAAAGGGTGTCTAAAAGTTATATTACGTCGGATGAAACTAATGGTAAGTTTATTTTTTGGGATTTTTATTTCTTAACTTCAATCAACTTTTTAAAATTAAAAAAATAAAATTTTAACTTAAAATTAATTAATTATATATTACTAGTATATTCTTAAAAATTAATCTAATTTAATGAACATGGGACAACAAAAATTGAAAAGATGGGGTTTTGGGGTTGTTCCAGTTTTTGGGTTATAGCTCCCTTAATATCCAAAATTGAAAAAAACCTTTAGAACAAAAAATGTTCGCAGTTAAGAAAGGCGTAACTTTTATTTGAAAAAATATTTTCTGTTTTATTTAGTTTTTGAGTAAGATGGAACAAAATGTTGAAAAAAATGATGTTTTGGGAGTTGTTGATGCTTTTGGGTTATAACTCCCTTAATATCGAAAATCTGAAAAAATCCTTAGAATGAAAAATATTCACAGTTAAAAAAGGCATAACTTTTATTAGAACAATTTTTTTCTGTTTCATTTAGTTTTTGAGTAAGATGGAACAAAAAGTTGAAAAAATGGGGTTTTAGGAGTTGTTGGAGTTTTTAGGTAATAACTCCCTTAATATCGAAAATTGAACAAAATGTTTGTAATAAAAAATGTTTGCAGATAAAAAAGGCATAACTTTTATTAGAACAATTTTTTTCTGTTTCATTTAGTTTTCGAACAACATGGAACAAAAGTTGAAAAAATGAGGTTTTGGGAGTCATTGGAGTTTTTAGTTTATAACTCCCTTAATATTGAGAATTGAAAAAAGTATTTCGAATAATAATTATTCGCAGTTAAAAAAGATATAACTTTTATTCGAAAAAAATTTTTCTGTTTCATTTAGTTTTCGAACAACATGGAACAAAAGTTGAAAAAATGGGGTTTTGGGAGTTATTCAAGTTTTTAGGTTATAACTCCCTTAATATTGAGAATTGAAGAAAGTATTTCGAATAAAAAATATTCGCAGTTAAAAAAGATATAACTTTTATTCGAAAAAAATTTTTCTGTTTCATTTAGTTTTCGAATAACATGGAACAAAAGTTGAAAAAATGAGGTTTTGGGAGTCATTGGAGTTTTTAGTTTACAACTCCCTTAATATTGAGAATTGAAAAAAGTATTTCGAATAAAAAATATTCGCAGTTAAAAAAGGTATAACTTTTATTCGAAAAGAATTTTTCTGTTTCATTTAGTTTTCGAATAACATGGAACAAAAGTTGAAAAAATTAGATTTTAGGAGTTGTTGGAGTTTTTAGGTTATAACTTCCTTAACATCGAGAATTAAAAAAAATCTTTAGAATAAAAAATATTCGCAATTAAAAAATGCATAACTTTTATTTGAAACATTTTTTTCTATCTTGTTTAGTTTTTAAGTAAGATAGAACCAAAGTTGAAAAACTGAGATTTTGGGAGTTTTTGGAGCAAGTCCTTAATTAAAATGTCTTAAAAATTAGGCTACATTCTAAAAGTGGAATTTTCTATGGATTACTTTGAAATTTGACGTTTATAAGTTACAGCTTTATTATATATAAAATGGGAACTGAAAACCAAACAATATTAAAATTACAATTACATGAAAAAAATTTATAAGGTAACAAGGTTTTATTAACACTACAATAAAGATTTTACTATGTCATTTATGATGTACCATAAGTGTTCATAAAATATTGGGATATCGAAAATTTTTTAGTGTGTTGCACTTTAGATTGTCGGCTAATTGTACTCTGATGTGTCAAAATTTCAAAATTAAGACGGCAATACAACCTGATATAACCTTCTTTCAAAAAGATCAGTGCCCAAGATTTTTTTAGACACTGATGGTATATCAAGTTTGGAAAGTAACATCATAGAAATTGTAATCCTTGCATTAGATGCAATTTTTAAACTTTATAAAATCATCCATACCAAGTTTTCATATAATTTTCTTGACATTCTTCAAGAAATTCTAAATTATGAAGCTAGTGAGCGTTTACAAGTCTATGCAAACATCCCTAGAAAGAGAATCCCAAATTGACCTCAAATTGAGGTCTGAAAACTTTGGGACCTTTAGACTTTTCAATTTATGATTCTTGTAAAGACGGCAAATCTCCAAAATATAAGATAAATTTTCATGGGAAGAAAAAGGGACTCTAGGCTCAATATTTTGCATAGTTTAAATTTCAGTCAAATGTTAATGAAACCTAGTAGACTATCTTATAGACCAGTGATGGCGAACATATGACTCACGGGTTAAACACTGACCCACACAAACCTTTTAAGTGACCCAAAAACCTTTTTAATCTTAGAAGTAATGACCTTCATCTCTGGCAAGTGATTTGAAATTAATGACCCACGAGGAAGCAGTAAAAAAATACAATCAACATTTTACCCACTTTTCAAAAAAGTTCGCCATCACTGTTGTAGACCAGGGGTGGGCAACCTTTTGTATAATGGGGGCCAGATTACGATTTACTTTTCGTACACGGGCCGGAGTAGAAAAATGACAAATTTTTGTTACTTATAAGTTTTTTTTAATAAAAAAAAAAAACCAAGTTAATTATTAGATCTGTTAGATTTCCTGTTTTCCTTGGTAAAACTACTGTACAGAAAGCAAGGGATCTGGGCTCAAATCCCAGAGCAGCAAGAAGATATTTTTTACTTCTCTAACGCATTAGTGGTAAAAACCTTTCTTTAATTATTTCTTTCTATTAATTTTTTTTTGATTTAATAAAACAAAAATTATTTATTGTTCTTTCTAAAAGTCTCGCGGGCCAGATTAGACCCTCATGCGGGCCGGAGTTGGCCCGCGGGTCGGTGATTGCCCACCGTTGTTGTAGATTATCGGTGGGCAACCTCCGGTCCGCGGTAGAAAGAATAATAAATAATTTTTGTTTTCAAACTTATTATTTTTTAAATGAAAAAAAAAAATAAATAAAGAAAGGTTTTTACCACTAATGCGTTAGAGAAGAAAAATGTCTCATTACTCCACTGGGATTCCAACCCAAATTTCCTGCTTTCTGGGGAGTTGTACCAAGAAAAGCAGGAGATCTGGGAGATCTAATAACTAACTTTATTAGTTAATACAAGTTTTTTGGTAAATATAAGTAACAAAAATTTGTTAGTTTTTCATTCCGGCTAGCGTACGAAAAATAAACCGTAATCCGGCCCTTACTGTACAAAAAGTTACCCACTCCTATTATAGATATTTTATGTAAAACTAACTTTTAAAATGTTCAAGTTCTAACACCATCCTGTATAATAAAATTATTACTAAACGTTCAATTTTAATATAATCCTCAAAAAAATTCATTTTTAGAACATAACCTAATTTTTAGAATGTTTAAAAAAAGACATTAAGTTACATTTTCTCTTCTCAAGAAAAAACTAAAAATCGTAAAAAGTTCATATTTGGTAAAAATAAAGATTAAATATTAATCAAAATCTTGATAAAATTTCAAATCTCAAGAACAATTAGTTTTTAAGATATGAATTTTTAAAAATTGACAAATTTTTAGTTCACATTTTAATTAAGTGAGGTTAGAATTTTCTATCTGGGGGAAAAAACTAATACTCGTAGAAAGTTTATTTTTGGTACGAATAAAGAATAAATATCAATTTAAATAATCATGAAATTTCAAGATTTAATAACAATTAGTTTTTGAGATATGAATTTTTAAAAATTAACTAATTTTTATCGACATGTCAAATAAGTTAGGTTAGAACTTCTCTTCTGAGGAAAAAACTAAAGGTCGTAGAAAATTTCCCTTTGGTAAAAATAAAGATTAAATTTCGAACTAAGTCGTGAAAAAATTTCAAGTCTCAATAACAATTAGTTTTTGAGATATGAATTTTCAAAAATTAGCAAATTTTAATCGACATTTTAATTAAATGTGCTTAGAATTCTCTGCCTGAGGGAAAAACTAAAACTCCTAGAAAATTCTTGTTTGGTAAAAATAAAGTTTAGATATTGATCTAAATCCTTATAAAATTTCAAGTCTCCATAACAATTAGTTTTTTAGTTATTAATTTTTAAGTTTTACATTTTCCGGCGCCTCCGCCATTTTTGCTAATATTTTACTTTAAAAATTAATTACTAAAAAAGCTAGAAAATTCTTATTTGGTAAAAATAAAGATTATATATCAATTTAAATCCTGGTATGATTTTAAGTTTCAAGAATAATTAGTTTTTGAAATATGAATCTTTAGCAGTTTAATCGACATGTTAAGTAAGTTAGGTTAAGTTTTTCGTTCTGAGAAAAAACTAAAAATCGTAGGAAGTTCATTCTTGGTAAAAATAAAGTTTAAATATTAGTCTAAATCCTCATAAAATTTTAAGTCTCAATAACAATTAGTTTTTGAGATATGAATTTTCAAAAATGTACAAATTTTTAGTCCATATTTTAATCAAGTGAGGTTAGAATTTTCTATCTGAGGGAAAAACTAAAAGTCCTAGAAAATTCTTGTTTGGTAAAAATAAAGTTTAGATATTGATCTAAATTCTTATAAAATTTCAAGTCTCAATAATAATTAGTTTTTGAGATATAAATTTTAAAATAATTTTGACATTTTAACTAGGTTAGGTTAGAATTTTCTATCTGGGAAAAAAACTAAAAGTCTTAGAAAAATTTTATTTGGTGAAAATAAAGATTAAGTATTAATCTAAATCCTTATAAAATTTCAAGTCTCAATAACAATTAGTTTTTGAAATATGAATTTTTAAAAATTGACAAATTTTTAGTCCATATTTTAATCAAATTAGATTAGAATTTTCTGTCTGAGGGGAAAACTAAAACTCCTAAAAAATTTTCATTTGGTAAAAATAAAGACTAAGTATTAGTCTAAATCCTTATAAAATTTCAAGTCTCAATAACAATTAGTTTTTTAATTATTAATTTTTAAATTTTAGATTTTCCGGCATCTCCACCATTTTGTTAACATTTTACTTTAAAAATTAATTACTAAAAAAACTAAAAGAGCTAAAAAGTTCATATTTGGTAAAAATAAAAATTATATATCAATTTAAATCATCATATAATTTCAAGTTTTAAGAACAATTAGTTTTTAAGATATGAATTTTTAGAAGTTTAATCGACATGTTAAGTAAGTTAGGTTAGGTTTTTCGTTCTGATAGAAAAACTAAACATCGTAGGAAGTTCATATTTGATAAAAATAAAGACTAAATACCAACCTAAATAATTGTGAAATTTCAAGTTTTAATAAAAATTAGTTTTTAAGATATGAATTTTTAAAAATTGACAAATCTTTAGTCCATATTTTAATCAAGTGAGGTTAGAATTTTCTGTCTGAGGGAAAAACTAAAAGTCCTAGAAAATTCTTCTTTGGTAGAAATAAAGGTTAGGTATTAATCTAAATCCTTATAAAATTTCAATTCTCTATCTCAATTAGTTTTTTAATTATTAATTTTTAAATTTTCAATTTTTCGGCACCTCCATCATTTTTTTAACATTTTATTTTAAAAATTAATTACTAAAAAACTAAAAATACTAGAAAGCTGATGTTTAGTAAAAATTAAGATTAAATATCAACCTAAATGATTATAAAATTTCAAGTTTTAACAACAATTAGTTTTTAAGATATGAATTTTTAAAAATTGACAAATTTTAGTCGACATTTTAATTAAGTCAGGTTAGAATTTTCTTTCTAGGGGAAAAACTAAAACTTCTAGAAAATTCTTATTTGGTAAAAATAAAGACTAAGTATTAATCTAAATCCTTAACAAATTTCAAGTCTCAATAGCAATTAATTTTTTGGTTATTCATTTTTTAATTTTACATTTTCCGGCACATCCAGCATTTTTTAATTTACTTTAAAAATTCATACCTAAAAAACTAAAAGTCCTAAAAAGTTCATATTTGGTAAAAATAAAGACTAGATATCACTAAAAATCGTGATAAAATTTCAAGTCTCAACAATAATTAGTTTTTAAGCTGTAAATTTTTAAAAACTGACAAGTTTTAATGGATATGTTAATTAAGTGAGGTTAGATTTTTCTCTCTGGGGGAAAAACTAAAAGACATAGAAAATTTCGCTTTGGTAAAAATAAATATTAAATTTCGAATTAAATCGTGAAAAAAATTCAAGTCTCAATAAGAATTAGTTTTTGAGATATGAATTTTTAAAAATTGACAAATTTTTAGTTCATTTTTTAATCAAGTGAGGTTAGAATTTTTTGTTTGAGGGAAAAACTAAAAGTCCTAGAAAGTTCATATTTGGTAAAAATAAAGATTAAATATCAATCTAAATGATTATAAAATTTTAAGTTTTAGCAACAATTAGTTTGTAAAAAATGAATTTTTAAAAATTGACAAATTTTAGTCGATATTTTAATTAAGTTAGGTTAGAATTTTCTTTCTGGGGGAAAAACTAAAAAACGTAGAAAGTTCATATTTGGTAAACAGAAAGACTAAATATCAATCTAAATCATCATTAAATTTTAAGACTTAAACAGAATTAGTTTTTTAAATATGAATTTTTAAAAATTGACAAATTTTAGCCGATATTTTAATTAAGTTAGGTTAGAATTTTCTTTCTGGGGAAAAAACTAAAAAACGTAGAAAGTTCATATTTGGTAAACATAAAGACTAAATATCAATCTAAATCGTCATTAAATTTTAAGACTTAAAAAGAATTAGTTTTTTAAATATGAATTTTTAAAAATTGACAAATTTTAATCGATATTTTAATTAAGTTAGGTTAGAATTTTCTTTCTGGGGAAAAACTAAAAAACGTAGAAAGTTCATATTTGGTAAACATAAAGATTAAATATCAATCTAAATCGTCATTAAATTTTAAGACTTAAAAAGAATTAGTTTTTAAAATATGAATTTTTAAAAATTGGCAAATTTTAATCGATATTTTAATTAAGTTAGGTTAGAATTTTATTTCTGGAGGAAGAACTAAAAAACGTAGAAAGTTCATATTTAGTAAACATAAAGATTAAATATTAATTTAAATCCTTCTATAATTTTAAATTTCAAGAACGATTAATTTTTTAAATATGAATTTTTAAAAATTGCCAAATTCTAAAAAATAATATTTAAAATTCTTAGATGAAATTAATACTAACACAACTTTTTTTTTTAATTAAATAGCCGAAATAAAAGACATCCCAACTAGAAAAATGAAAGAAGACGACGAAGGCTTCGAAGAAAACTTAAGCTTAATGTCGGAAAGTCCAAGTCAAGGTGCTTCATCAGCCAATTACGACACAATCAGTGACGAAAAAGAAACCCCAGCTTTAAATTCAATCAACAACACACCAACTTCAAAAACAAACCTTTCAATAACAAAACCAAAAAAAGAAAAAATCAATCTTAAATCTTCAACACCTCCAACAAAAACAAACATCCAAAAACGACCCGAAAATCGAACTTTCGATCGATTAAACAGCCTAAGACATTCGACAATAATCGGACAAGACACCAAAAAAAGTATAATTCCACGAAGAAGTAACAGTTTGAGAAAAACCGACTCTCAAAATAACATCACATCTGGAAAGAAACCAAACACAAAAATAAGTACAGAAGTACAAAGATCTTCATCGAGAAACAGCATCGGAAGTTCGAGAACTTCAATTAATAGTTCAACGTCAACAAATACCGTAAAAAAACTTCCATTAAAACCAAACGGAATTCCCAATAATAAAAACTATCAAAAAACGAATTTAAATAATAAAATTTTAGGAAATGTAAAACCATCTGTTGGCTTGAAAAGAACTTCGAGTGTTAATAATCAACAAAAACCGCCGATAAAACCGTTTATATCTTCTACAAGTAGAGATTTTATGAAACCAACTACTTCTAGTACTACAAAAATTAATAACAACAGTGGGAGTAATAATAATAGTTCTTTGGGGAGGTTTGGTTCTTTTCGAACGGGAAAATTTTAATTGAAACAAATTTTTTTCATTAAAAAATAAGAATACTCAAATTTTTTTTTAAATAAGAATCTCAAAAATTAGAAAATATAGAAATATAAGAAATATAAAAGAAATATAAGAGAAATAAAAAAATATAAATAGTCATGCAATCAAAATATGTTACCAAGTGGAATATTTTTAAAGAAAAACAAACATAAATAAACAACTTGTAACTAGTCAAAGATTAACTCACTTTTAAGTGAGATTTATACTTTAAACTTTATATATTCGTAATTATTTTATTTACATTACTTTTTTAAATTTTATTATTGCTATTTTAATTAAAAAAGTAAATAACATAGTGTAAGTAAAAAGTACTTACTTATTTTTTTAGCTTTAAGAACCAAAAATTGATTTTAAAAGGTGCTTTAATAAAATTTACTCTTTTAAATTAACTCTTTTTGTTAAATTAACTTTTTCTAATGAAAAAAAAATGAAAAAATATAATATTGTTATCTAAGATTTACTAAATTATTCGAAACTAGATTTTTTTACACAGTATTAGTCTCAAAATATACATACAACTAACACTACTTACTATTTTACAACTTTAATCTTTATTTGTATGTATAATAATTTTAGAACGATTTAATTTTAAAAAGGAATCGTTTTTTTAAAAGCTCTAATCGATTAATAACTAATTTTTCTACGTATTTATTTGTTACCAAAAGAAACGTAAATGTGTAGCCATTACGAAGAAAAAAATATATATTGTATAAAGATTTTCTTCTTGTTTTATTTTATTTTTATTTATTAGAATACTATTTTTTAATTTCATTATAAAAAAAATTTTAAAAAGAATTAAAAAAAAGATTTTAAGGCAACAACGATTTTTCACCTAACCTAAAATTTTTACCATTTTTAAAAAATCCCCAAGAGTTTATTTATAAAAATTAATGAAAAATTTTTAAACTGGATGTAAATTAAAATGTCTAGTTTTAATTAGAAAAGACGGATTTTTCCTAAGTTGTGTCAAAAAAATTAAAAAAATTCCTAAAAACAATGAAGATTTATCTAACCTAAAATTTTAACCATTTTTAAAAAATCCCCAAAAATTTATTTATAAAAATTAATGAAAAATTTTTAAACTGGATGTAAATTAAAATGTCTAGTTTTAATTAGAAAAGACGGATTTTTCCTAAGTTGTGTCAAAAAAATTAAAAAAATTCCCAAAAACAATGAAGATTTATCTAACCTAAAATTTTAACCATTTTAAAAAAATCCCCAAAAATTTATTTATAAAAATTAATGAAAAAATTTTAAACTGGATGTAAATTAAAATGTCTAGTTTTAATTAAAAAAGACTAATTTTTCCTAAGTTGTGTCAAAAAAATTAAAAAAATTCCCAAACACAACGAAGAGTTATCTAACCTAAAATTTTAACCATTTTTAAAAAATCCCCAAAAATTTATTTATAAAAATTAATGAAAAATTTTTAAACTGGATGTAAATTAAAATGTCTAGTTTTAATTAGAAAAGACGGATTTTTCCTAAGTTGTGTCAAAAAAATTAAAAAAAATCCTAAAAACAACGAAGATTTATCCAACCTAAAATTTTATCCATTTTTAAAAAATCCCCCAAGAGTTTATTTATAAAAATTAATGAAAAAATTTTAAACTGGATGTAAATTAAAATGTCTAGTTTTAATTAGAAAAGACGGATTTTCCCTAAGTTGTGTTAAAAAAATTAAAAAAATTCCCAAAAACAATGAAGATTTATCTAACCTAAAATTTTGTCCATTTTTTAAAAATCCCCAAAAATTTATTTATAAAAATTTATGAAAAAATTTTAAACTGGATGTAAATTAAAATGTCTAGTTTTAATTAAAAAAGACGGATTTTTCCTAAGTTGTGTCAAAAAAATTAAAAAAATTCCTAAAAACAATGAAGATTTATCTAACCTAAAATTTTGTCCATTTTTAAAAAATCCCCAAAAGAGAGTTTATTTATAAAAATTAATGAAAAAATTTTAAACTGGATGTAAATTAAAATGTCTAGTTTTAATTAAAAAAGACGGATTTTTCCTAAGTTGTGTCAAAAACATTAAAAAAATTCCCAAAGACAATGAAGATTTATCTAACCTAAAATTTTATCCATTTTTAAAAAATCCCCAAAAGAGAGTTTATTTACAAAAATTAATGAAAAAATTTTAAAATGGATGTAAATTAAAATGTCTAGTTTTAATTAGAAAAGACGGATTTTTCCTAAGTTGTTTCAAAAAAATTAAAAAAATTCCTAAAGACAACGAAGATTTATCTAACCTAAAATTTTATCCATTTTTTAAAAAATCCCCAAAAGAGAGTTTATTTATAAAAATAAATGAAAAAATTTTAAACTGAATGTAAATTAAAATGTCGAGTTTTAATTAAAAAAGACGGATTTTTCCTAAGTTGTGTCAAAAAAATTAAAAAAATTCCCAAAAACAATGAAGATTTATCTAACCTAAAATTTTGTCCATTTTTTAAAAATCCCCAAAAGAGAGTTTATTTATAAAAATTAATGAAAAAATTTTAAACTGGATGTAAATTAAAATGTCTAGTTTTAATTAAAAAAGACGGATTTTTCCTAAGTAGTGTCAAAAAAATTAAAAAAATTCCCAAAAACAATGAAGATTTATCTAACCTAAAATTTCGTCCATTTTTAAAAAATCCCCAAAAATTTATTTATAAAAATTAATGAAAAAATTTTAAACTGGATGTAAATTAAAATGTCTAGTTTTAATTAGAAAAGACGGATTTTTCCTAAGTTGTGTCAAAAAAATTAAAAAAATTCCCAAAAACAATGAAGATTTATCTAACCTAAAATTTTGTTCATTTTTTAAAAATCCCCAAAAGAGAGTTTATTTATAAAAATTAATGAAAAAATTTTAAACTGAATGTAAATTAAAATGTCTAGTTTTAACTAAAAAAGACGGATTTTTCCTAAGTTGTATCAAAAAAATTAAAAAAATTCCCAAACACAATGAAGATTTATCTAAACTAAAATTTTGTCCATTTTTTAAAACCCCCCCTAGAGTTTATTTATAAAAATTAATGAAAAAATTTTACAGAAAACTGTAAATTAAGTTGACAACTTGAAATTTACTCCTATAGTTGAGATAAGTAACTCTACGTTTAGTACACAGATGGTGTGAGTCTACTTCAAACTAAATTTCTTGCTGCAAATCTTTTACTGAATTGATTGCTGAATAAATTAACTAATACTAATTTAACAAATAAAAAAAATTGAACTATTATAGCTTTTAAACATTAGCAACTGTAAAAAAAATCAAATCCTACTATTCGCTTGACTTCCAATATCACAAGCAATATGCCAGCTAAAAATTGCAATATGAAAAACATTGTCTAATAATATAGAGTGAAATCTTCCTTATACGGACCCACTAAAAGTGTCCGTTCAAGAGGGGTGTCCACTTAAGAGAAATGCGAAGTGATGAGAGTCAGATTCCATGAGAAACTGTCCGTCTAAGGGGGGTGTTCGTTCAAAAGGGATGTCCACGAAGGGGAATTTCACAGTAGATGTATTGTTAAGACACATTCCTGTAAAACATAGCTCGTTTATAAGATCTTTTAAAAAGAAATCAATTTGTAACATGATTAATTTTTATAATACGTATAAAAGAAATCGGTACAAAATTGAAACGAACAAAGAAGGAAAATACCACAAAAAAAGTCCTCGTGATTTAGGGTTTTTCGAGGTTGGCACGTGGGCATTTATGAACTGGCGCCCATAGCGCGGTGACAACACTTGCATAATGACCGTACCGAGCGCGGGGCCCCGCTCCTCTGCCGTGCTCCGTGCAAACCCGACGGGAGGGCGCGCGCCCGCGTTTATCCCACCCATTCTATGATTAATTACAACTTCATGAATATGCATATCGAGCCGGGGCCCCGTTTTGCATATCAAATACCCCGGCTTCGCTCGTTTTTCATCGCGTTCGCGAAAAATTTTGACAGTTTACCCACACTCACACCCTAAAACTACCACCGTACCATCCATATCTATATCATACATCTATATCTACATACATTTATATTTATATGTAATAAAATTGTCAACTTTTCTAAAACTTCTAAATGTCAAATTTTCAATTATATTTTTTCTTCTGAGAGAAAAACTAAAAATCGTAGAAAATTCATCTTTGGTAAAAATAAAGACTAAATATTAATCTAAATCGTCATAAAATTTTAAGTCTCAATAACAATTAGTTTTTGAGATATGAATTTTTTAAAATTGACTAATTTTAATCAACATGTCAAATAAGTTAGGTTAGAATTTCTCTTCTGAGGGAAAAACTAAAAATCGTAGAAAATTTATCTTTGGTAAAAATAAAGATTAAATATCAATTCAAATCCTTATGAAATTTCAAGTTTCAATAACAATTAGTTTCTGAGATATGAATTTTTAAAAATTATTGATTAACCAAAAAAATTTTTTCCAACTTTAAAATTTTTTTTAATTTTTTTGACAACACTTAAAATAAAACGGTCTTTTCTAATTGAAATTGAAGAGCCTGGTGCAAGAACGGGATAAGTAACAATATGTTCATTTTTCAGCAAAGCCAAAAAAACATTTTCATTTTTATATTAGTGTTTAAATGAAATATAATGGTTTATTGAAGTAAGTATGAGCATTTATGTTTGGTCAGAGCATAATTTTGGTAGAAATGGTGATTTAATAGCAAAGAACAAATTGTGGTGGAATAACGGGATATGTGATTATCTGGGATATAATGATTTTGAAAGGTGACTGAAAAACATAAATAACAAATTAAGATAATTCTTGGGAATTCAACCAACAAAGGGGTGAATTAAAAAACCTTTTTTTTATTAAGCCGAGCTTTCGGTCTATTTATTTCTTCTTCAGGGTTTAAAGCAGAGATAAAACGTATTTGAAACGATGTCATTTAAAGCTAATCCCCGGAACTTTAGAAACAAGGTTGAACATATTAAAATACATTGACTTTGTAGATTAAAATTAGGCGATGGAACAGACAAAAGTCGAAAAATAATTTTTCGACTTATTTTTCGACACTATTAATACAAAATTGATACAGGATTGTTCGGTGCAACAACGGGATAAGTGCTACGTAACTTATCCCATTCTTGCACCAGTCTACTGCATGGGATTGGTGATTTTCTGTTATAATTTCTATTCAGCTAACCATATATTACACATACTTCGACTAAACAAAAGCAAATACATTTTTAAACTGTTTTCAGTAAATATCTCATTTTTTTAAAATTTGGCGTATATCCCCTTCTTGCACCAGGATCTTCAATTAGAATGTTTTAGGTTTTATTTAGAAAAAAAATCAAATCAAAATCTTTAAAAATAAATTTTTGATGAATTTTTAAAAATTGGTAAATTTTAATGAACATGGTAATTAAGTGAGGTTAGATTTTTCACTCTGGAGGAAAAACTAAAAATCGTAGAAAGTTCATTTTTGGTAAAAATAAAGATTAAGTATTAATCTAAATCCTTACAAAATTTCAAGTCTCAATAACAATTAGTTTTTGAGATATGAATTTTCAAAAATTGACGAATTTTTAGTTCACATTTTAATAAAGTGAGGTTAGAATTTTCTATCTGAGAGAAAAGCTAAAAATCGTAGAAAGTTCATCTCTGGTAAAAACAAAGATTAAATACCAATCTATATTGTAATAAAATTTCAAGTCTTAACAACAATTAGTTTTTGAAATATAAATTTTTAAAAATTGACTAAATTTATGACATGTCAAATAAGTTAGGTTAGAATTTTTCTTCTGAGGGAAAAACTAAAAATCGCAGAAACTTCATCTTTGGTAAAAATAAAGATTAAATATCAATCTAAATCCTTATAAAATTCCAAGTCTCAATAACAATTAATTTTTGAGATATGAATTTTTAAAAATTGACTAATTTTAATCGACATGTCAAATAAGTTAGGTTAGAATTTCTCTTCCGAGGAAAAAACTAAAAATCGTAGAAAGTTCATATTTGGTAAAAATAAAGACTAAATATCAGTCTAAATCCTTATGAAATTTCAAGTCTCAATAACAATTAGTTTTTGAGATATGAATTTTTAAAAATTGACTAATTTTAATCGACATGTCAAATAAGTTAGGTTAGAATTTCTCTTCTAAGAAAAAAACTAAAAATCATAGAAAATTCATTTTTGGTAAAAATAAAGATTAAATGTCAATTTAAATCGTGATAAAATTTCAAAGCTTAGCAACAATTAGTTTTTGAGATATGAATTTTTAAAAATGATTGATTTTTTAACCAAGAGATTTTTTTTCCAAATTTGAAAATTTTTTAAATTTTTTTGACAATACTTAGAATAAAACCACCTTTTTTAGTTGAAATTAAAATGTTTTAAGTTTCATTTAGAAAAAAAATCAAATCAAAATCTTTAAAAATGAATTTTTGATGAATTTTTAAAAATTGGTAAATTTTAATGAACATGGTAATTAAGTGAGGTTAGATTTTTCCCTCTGGAGGAAAAACTAAAAATCGTAGAAAGTTCATCTTTGGTAAAAATAAAGATTAAATATCAGTCTATATTGTAATAAAATTTCAAATCTTAGCAACAATTAGTTTTTGAGATATGAATTTTTTAAAATTGACTAAAAAATAAGTTTATGACATGTCAAATAAGTTAGGTTAGACTTTCTCTTATGAGGAAAAAACTAGAAATGGTAGAAAATTCATCTTTGGTAAAAATAAAGATTAAGTTTCAATCTAAATCCTTATAAAATTTCAAGTCTCAATAACAATTAGTTTTTGAGATAAGAATTTTCAAAAATTGAAAAGTTTTTAGTTCACTTTTTAATCAAGTAAGGTTAGAATTTTCTATCTGAGGGAAAAACTAAAAATCGTAAAAAGTTCATTTTTTGTAAAAATAAAGATTAAATATCAATATAAATCCTTATAAAATTTCAAGTCTGAATAACAATTAGTTTTTAAGATATGAATTTTCAAAAATTGAAAAGTTTTTAGTTCACATTTTAATTAAGTGAGGTTAGAATTTTCTGTCTGAGGGAAAAACTAAAAATCGTAGAAAGTTAATTTTTGGTAAAAATAAAGATTAAATATCAGTCTATATTGTAATAAAATTTCAAGTCTTAGCAACAACTAGTTTTTGAGATATAAATTTTTAAAAATTGACTAAATTTATGACATGTCAAATAAGTTAGGTTAGAATTTCTCTTTTGAGGGAAAAACTAAAAATCGTAAAAAATTCATCTTTGGTAAAAATAAAGATTAAATATAAATCTAAATTCTTATGAAATTTCAAGTCTCAATAACAATTAGTTTTTGAGATATGAATTTTTAAAAATTAACTAATTTTGATCGACATGTCAAATAAGTTAGGTTAGAATTTCTCTAGTGAGGAAAAAACTAAAAATCGTAGAAAATTCATCTTTGGTAAAAATAAAGATTAAGTATTAGTCTAAATCCTTATAAAATTTCAAGTTTCAATAACAATTAGTTTTTGAGATATGAATTTTTTAAAATTGACTAATTTTGATCGACATGTCAAATAAATTAGGTTAGAATTTTCGACCAAATTTAAAAAATCGTGGAGACTTTCTTTTTTAAAATTAAGAAATGAAACTTGTACTAATTGCAAGCTAAAATATTCTATTTTGTAATAAAAAAGTTAATTTAGTTCTAATTATTACCCAAAAAATTTAAAAAAAATCATAGAATTGACTAAAAATTTTTTTAACCTAACTTTTAAAAATTATCAAATTTAAAAAATCGTGGAGACTTTATTTTTTTAAATTAAGAAATGAAATTTATATTAATTGAAAGCTAAAATATTGTATTTAGTAATAAAAAAGTCAATTTTTTCCTAATTATTACCCAAAAAATTAAAAAAAAATCATAAAGTTGACCAAAATTTTTCCTAACCTTAAAAATTTTGACCAAATTTAAAAAATCGTGGAGACTTTATTTTTTTAAATTAAGAAATGAAATTTGTATTAATTGAAAGCTAAAATACTCTATTTTGTAATAAAAAAGTTAATTTTGTTCTAATTATTACCCAAAAAATTTAAAAAAATTCAGAAAGTTGACTAAAATTTTTCCTAACCTTAAAAATTGTTACCAACTTTAAAAAATCGTGGAGACTTTATTTTTTTAAATTAAGAAATGAAATTTGTATTAACTGAAAGCTAAAATATTCTATTTTGTAATAAAAAAGTTAATTTTTTCCTAATTATTACCCAAAAAATTAATAAAATTCATAAAGTTGACTAAAATTTTTCCTAACCTTAAAAATTTTGACCAAATTTAAAAAATCGTGGAGACTTTATTTTTTTAAATTAAGAAATGAAATATGTATTAATTGAAAGCTAAAATATTCTATTTTTAATTAAAAAAGTCAATATTGTTCTAATTATTACCCAAAAAATTTAAAAAATTCATAAAGTTGACTAAAATTTTTCCTAACCTTAAAAATTTTGACCAAATTTAAAAAATCGTGGAGACTTTATTTTTTTTAATTAAGAAATGAAATATGTATTAATTGAAAGCTAAAATATTCTATTTTTAATTAAAAAAGTCAATATTGTTCTAATTATTACCCAAAAAATTTAAAAAATTCATAAAGTTGACTAAAATTTTTCCTAACCTTAAAAATTTTGACCAAATTTAAAAAATCGTGGAGACTTTATTTTTTTTAATTAAGAAATGAAATATGTATTAATTGAAAGCTAAAATATTCTATTTTTAATTAAAAAAGTCAATATTGTTCTAATTATTACCCAAAAAATTTAAAAAATTCATAAAGTTGACTAAAATTTTTCCTAACCTTAAAAATTTTGACCAAATTTAAAAAATCGTGGAGACTTTATTTTTTTTAATTAAGAAATGAAAGTTGTATTAATTGAAAGCTAAAATATTCTATTTTGTAATAAAAAAGTCAATTTTTTCCTAATTATTACCCAAAAAATTAAAAAAATTCATAAAGTTGACTAAGATTTTTCCTAACCTTAAACATTTTGACCGAATTTAAAAAATCGTGGAGACTTTATTTTTTTAAATTAAGAAATGAAATATGTATTAATTGAAAGCTAAAATATTCTATTTTTAATTAAAAAAGTTAATTTTGTTCTAATTATTACCCAAAAAATTAAAAAAATTTTTAAAAGTGACTACAATTTTTGACAGGTTTTTTTTTTATTAAAAATTTTTCTTTTTATAGAAAGATACTTATTATTCTGTGGAGAGTTTCGTTTTGTAAAGTCCTAATACGCGTATTACCGAACTTAATTATGAGTTATTATGAAGACGTCGCTTCCGAAGGGGTTGTTTTCGGGGGGGACGGCAAGAGACGTCGAGGAGGAAGAGGGAAAGTGCGACGTCGGTCGGGGAATTCGGCTCGTTTATTTTCGCGAACCGGGAGAGCGGCTCCATGGAGACAAATCTGAAGATTACACGCGGGCTTTGCATTAATTTTGATTGTGTAATGCGTTTCGAAATAAATTATTTATGTTGGCGGCGCGGACCGGGATTTTCGCGAGGCAAGGTTCGCATTACCGTTTATACCACTTGGGAGTTTATATGAATTTATACGCGTTTCGTGCGGACCATTTTGCCAGTCGTACGACTCTTGCTTTTATAATTTTCAACCAACTAATTAACTATTTGAGTCATCAATATTTTTCATTTTTATCTCTCTTTGTCAATATAACTAAACATACAGAAAAAAAAATTAGTACTCACCCAATTTCTATGAAGATCCCAGCTTATATCAACTTTGTTCCAAGGAATTGAATCGATGAATTAAAATCTGTAATAAAGATAAAACAATTAAATCAATCTGGGAATTTATTCAACATTTTAATTAAATTTAAAAATTTATTTAACTTTTTTCAGTAAGAATTAGATACTATTTGACTTTTTTTTAAGTATAGACAATTATGTTATTTAGTCTTCCGGTACTTAAAAAAGAAAAGGGAAGAATATCGTGTTACAACATCAAGTATGAAAGCGACGGGAGAATGTAATAACGGGGCTGGATGCAAACGAACGCGTAATTGGCTTAGTTGGGGCGATGATGTGCGATACAAAGATAACTTGAACGGCGCCCGTTGTTCGACAGGGGATTTGGCCTTTCCCTCCGGCACCGTCGCCCAGATATATTAGCCAGAAATTAGACGTGACGTCGGCATCCGCCGCGTTTCCGCCAAGATCGGATAACGCGAGATGTAAATGCACTTGACGGACTTGTTTTTACTCTAACACGAGAGACTTACTTCTGTTACTCTTCTCGTTTGCTCGCTTCCTCGCCGGGGAGCTTAACCGTAAATCACCAAAATAAAATAATAAAAACGCCAACGAGGGACATAATAATAAACGACGCAAACAAACTCCGGCATAAAGGCTACAATTTGCCGCCACATTACTGTGTGGCCAATGTAAAACGCTTTGTGTCGTCCGCATTGTACCGAATCTGTCAATAATGAACACCATCTGTCCGCGTTAAAAAGACAGTTTGTTTACCGACCGGGTTTGGGATGAACCCCTCCGAAAATCCTAAGGGAATCATATCATTTATTACAACGTCACGGGACGTATGTAAGTATATATGTATATATAAGTATGTATGTAAGTCCGGGATTTCGCGTTCTCTATTACGGCACAATTCCTGGTCGAGGGTTTGGTGCGCGTTGCGGAAGGTCCGGAAGAAAGCGGTCCGACGGCGGCGAGCGTCGCGGCGCCTGCAGGTGGCCGGGGGCCCTAAGCAAATCCCGCGTAATCCCCGCAGGCAATTTACCTTAGCCGGGGGCTTTGTCGGCCCGGCTTATTCCGTTGAGTTTTATTATGTGCGCGCGGCCCCCGGACCGGACACCGGCCGAAGGAAAGGAGCCTTTGTGGCCACTAAAACTGTCCGGCAAGTTTATGGTGGCCCCGTTTTAGCCCCGCAGACGCCGCCGCTGCCGCCGCCACCGTCTGATTTAATTCGCGGCAGCCGCCGACGCTAAACTCCGCTGGCCAACTTCCGAAGCCCCTTTATTAATGTATAATTTAATTTAATATCGTCTAAAACTTTACAAATATTAACTAATTAAAAATAAAATGGTAAAAATTTATAGTTAATCTCAATTCATCAATTTTTTAAATCAACTTTGACAAATCCAAACGATTATTTACAAGAATTAAAAAAAAATGATTTTTAGTTAAAAACCTTTTTGAAACACAAAGATAAAATAAAAATTTCATCACCTCGGTCTTTTTATGCAGTATTTCACAAAAAATATTAAGGTGGCAACTAACAAATCCACTAATTTCTACACCGGGTGTTAGATGAAAATTTTGAAGTTTTGATTTTGAGCTCGTGTAACTCAGCCTTTGATTGTTTGATTTCTATGTGGTGTATTATAAATGATTCTCTATTCAATTCTGAGTAAACCTTTAGAAGGAAGTCTTCCTATCGGATCAAGAAAATTTCTGACGAACGATTATCTCAACCTCTACACCGAGCATTAAATGAAAATTTTGCAATTTTGATTTTGAACTCGAGTAACTCGACCGTTAATCGTTTGATTTCTATGCGATATATTTTAAACAATTCTCTATTCGATTCTGAACAAGATTCTAAAAAACATCGTTGTCCTGGCTCCAGAAAATTTTTGACAAACGATTTTGTCAACCTCTACATCAAGAAATTAGATGATAGTTTTAAAATTTTACTTTGAGCTCGTGTAACTCGGGCTTCGATCGTTTGATTTTTATGCGGTTTATTATACACGATTCTCTATTCAATTCTGAGTAAACTTCTAGACGGAGGTCTTCTTGTCAGATCAAGAAAATTTCTGACGAACAGTTATATCAACCTCTACACCGAACATTAGACAAAAATTTTACAATTTTGATTTTGAGCTCGCATAACTCTTTTTCCGGTCGTTTGATTGAGATGCGGTTTGTTTTAAACGGTTCTCTATTTAATTTTGAGTAAGTCTCTAGAACGTCTTCGTGTTGGATCAAGAAAATTTCAGACGAACGGAAATATCAACCCACACATCGAGAATTAAACGAAAATTTTGAAATTTTGATTTTGAGCTCAAATAACTCGACCTTCGATTGTTTGACTGGGATGCGGTTTATTATAAACGATTCTTTATTCAATTCTGAGTAAGTCTTTAGACTGAGGCCATCCTATCGAATTGGGAAAATTTTTGATGAAGGATTATATCAACCTCTACACCGAACATTAGACGAAAATTTTACAATTTTAATTTTGAGCTCGCGTAGCTAGGCCTTCAATCATTTGATTAAGGCGTGGTTTGTTTAAAACGATTCTCTATTTAATTCTGAGTCTAAATGAACGTCTTCTTGTCGGATTAGGAATATTTCTGACGAACGGTTATATCAACCTCTATACCGAGACTTAGAATAAAATTTTGAAATTTTGACTTTGAGCTCGCGTAACTCGGCCTTCGATCGTTTGATTTCTATGTGGTGTATTATAAACGATTCTCTATTCAATTCTGAGTAAACCTCTAGACGGAGGTCTTCCTATCGAATCAAAAAAATTTCTAACTAATGATTGTATCAACCTCTACACCGAACATTAGACAAAAATTTTACAATTTTGATTTTGACCTCGCATAACTTGGCCTTCGATCGTTTGATTTCTGTGCGGTATATTTTAAACAGTTCCCTATTCGATTCTGAACAAGATTCTAAAAGAACATCGTTGTCTTGGATCCAGAAAATTTCTGATAAATGACTTTGCCAACCTCTACATCGAGAAATTAGACGATAGTTTTGAAATTTTACTTTAAACTCGTGTAACTCGACCTTCGATCGCTTGATTTAGACGGGGTTTACTTTAAACGACTCTCTATTCAATTCTAAGTAAGTCTCTAGACGAACGTCTTCTTGTCGGATCAGGAAAATTTCTAACGAACGGAAATATCAACCTCTGCACCGAGAATTAGAAGAAAATTTTAAAATTTTGACTTCGAGGTCACATAACTCGGCTTTCGATCGTTAAATTTGTATGTGATTTATTATAAACAATTCTGTATTAAATTCTGAGTAAGTCTTTAGATTGAGGCCATCCAAATCGGAAAAATTTCGGATGAACGATTATATTAACCTCTACACCGGGCGTTAGATGAAAATTTTGAAATTTTGATTTTGAGCTCGCGTAATTCGACTTTCGATCGTTTGATTTCTATGCGGTGTGTTTTAAACAATTCTCAGTTCGATTCTGAACAAGATTCTAAAGGGACATCGTTGTCCGAGATTCAGAAAATTTCTAACAAACGATTTTGCCAACCTCTACATCGAGAAATTAGACGATACTTTTGAAATTTTACTTTGAATTTGTGTAACTCATCCTTCAATCGTTAGATTTCTATTCGGTTTGTTTTAAACGATCCTCTATTTAATTCTGAGTTAGAATCTAGAAGGGTATCGTTGTACTACATCCAAAAAATTGGTGACAGACCATTTTGCCAACCTCTGCATCGAGAAATTAGTCAAAAATTTTGAAATTTTAAATTTGAGTTCGCGTAATTCGTCGGTCGATTATCTAATTTTCGTACGGTTTATTTTAAATAATTCTCCGTTCAATTCTGAGTAAGACTCTAGAAAGGCGTCGTTGTATTGGATTCAAAGAATTTTTAACGAATGTTTTTCCGAACTTCTATAATGAAAAATTAATTCGCATCGAAAATTCACTTCTAATTTTTCTGAAAAACCAAAGGATCTATAGAGAAATGGATTTCACCATCATTTTTCTCATTGTTGAATTATATAAAAACGCAAGTCTCAACAAAATCTTAAATTTTCGATTTTTGAAAAAAATCCATGCCTCCCCCTTTCGATTTTTTCTGTTTTTTGCTATTTTAGAAATTTTGACTTTGAGCTCGTGTAACTTAGCCGTTGATAGTCCAATTTTTATGTCGTTAGTTTTTAACGATTCTCCATTTAATTCTGAGTATAATTCTAGAAAAGCGTTATCCTATCACGTTTGGAAAATTTTTGGCGAACGTTTTTCTAAACCTCTACACCGAAAAATTAGACGCAGATTTTGAAAAATTTATTTTTTCATTTTATTAAAAAATCCAATTTTTTTAACGTTTATAATTGTTTGGAAAGTACTTATCTATGTATCAAATTATTTCTCCGCCAAAAAATCACTGGAAAATCGCGTTTTCATTTTTTCGATTTTCGATCATTTTTACATATTTTGACTTTGAGCTTCCATAATTCGGCCATCGGTCGTGCGATTTTCATACGGTTTGTTTCAAATAATTCTCCATTCAATTTTGAATAAAGCTTTAGAAAAGTATCATCGTGCAAGACTTAGAAAATTTCTGATGAATGTTTTTGCTAACCTCTGCATCGAAAAATTAATGAATGTAGCAAATTCACTTCTAGCCTATTTTTCTAGAAAACCAAAAACTTATGGAAAAACGAATTTCACTATCGTTTTCCTCATTGTTGAATTATATAAAAAAGCGAGTCTCAAGCAAAATCTAAAATTTTCGATTTTTGGAAAAAAATCCATATCTACTCCTTTCGATTTTTTCTGTTTTTTGGCTATTTTAGAACTTTTGACTTTGAGGTCGTGTGATTTGACTGTTGATAGTCCGATTTTCATGCGGTTAGTTTTCAACGATTCTCCATTTAATTCCTAGTATGACTCTAGAAAATCGTTATCCTACCACGTTTGAAAAATTTCTGACGGATGTTTTTCCCAACTTTTGCATTAAAAATTTAACAAAAATGTTGAAAATTTTTTTTTTTATTTTGTTGCAAATTTCGATTATTAGAACATTTATAATCGTTTGGAAAATACTTATCTATGTATCAAATTATTCCTTCGCCAAGAAATCGCTAGAAAATCGCGATTTGATTTTTTCGATTTTCGACCATTTTAGAAATTTTGACTTTGAGCTTCCATAACTCGGCCATCAATTGTCTGATTTTTAAACCATTTGTTTCAAATAATTCTTCATTCAATTTTGAATAAAATTCTAGGAAAGCATCATCGTAGCAGACCTAGAAAATTTCTGACGAACGTTTCCCTGAACCTCTACATTAAAAAATTAATGCACAAATTCACTTCTAGCCGATTTTTATGGAAAACTAAAAGACTTACGGAAAAACGGATTTCACCATCGCTTTCCCCGTTATCGAATTATATAAGGACGCGATTCCTAACAAAATCTAAAATTTTTGGTTTAAAAAAAAAATTCCAAATTCTTTCGATTTTTTCTGCTTTTTGGTTATTTTAGAAATTTTAACTTTGAGCTTCCATAACTCAGCTATCGGTCGTCTGATTTTCACACGGTTTGTTTTAAATAATTCTCCATTCAATTTTGAATAAGGTTCTAAAAAAGTATCATCGTGCAAGACTTAGAAAAGTTCTGATGAACGTTTCTCCGAACCTCTACATTGAAAAATTAATGCACAAATTCACTTCTAACTCATTTTTCTGGAAAACTAAAAGATCTATGGAGAAACGGATTTCACCATCATTTTCCTCATTGTTGAATTATATAAGAATGCAACTTTTAGCAAAATTTGAAAACTTTCGATTTTTAGAAAAAATTCCATACCAACCCCTTTCGATTTTTTCGGATTTTCGGCTATTTTAGAAATTTTGACTTTGAGCTCGTGTAACTTGACCGTTGATAGTTCAATTTTCAAGCGGTTAGTTTTCAACGATTCTCCATTTAATTTTGAGTACGACTTTAGAAAATCGTTATCCTTACCGTGCCCGGAAAATTTCTGACGAACATTTTTCCGAACCTTTGCATCGAAAAATTTAACAAAAATGTTGAAAAAAATTTTTTTTATTTTATTGCAAATTTCGATTATTAGAACATTTATAATCATTTAGAAGGGACTTATCTATGTATTAAATCATTAATTCGCCGAAAAATCGATGGAAAATCGCGTTTGGATTTTTCGATTTTTGATCATTTTATAAAATTTGACTTTGAGCTCGCGTATCTCAGCCGTTTGTAGTCTAATTTTCCTACGGTTTATTTCTAATGATTCTCCATTCAATTTTGAAAAAGATCCTAAAAGGGTGTTATCATGACGGATTTGGAAAATTTCTGACGAACGTTTTTCCAAATCTCTGCATCGAAAAATTTAACAAAAATGTTGAAAATTTTTTTTTTTTATTTTATTACAAATTTCGATTATTAAAACATTTATAATCATTTAGAAAGGACTTATTTATGTAATAAATCATTAATTCGCCCAAAAATCGATAGAAAATCGCATTTCGATTTTTTCGATTTTCGATCATTTTATGAAATTTGACTTTGAGCTTGCATATCTCAGCCGTTTGTAGTCTAATTTTCCTACGGTTTGTTTCTAATGATTCTCCATTCAATTTTAAATAAAATTCTAGAAGGGTGTTATCGTGACAGATTTGGAAAATTTCTGACGAACGTTTTTCCGAACTTCTGTAAAATTAATGCTTATCGCAAATTCATTTTTAGTCGATTTTTTTTAAATCAAAGTACCTACGGAGAAACGAATTTTACCATCATTTTCCTCATTGTTGAATTATATAAGCACGCGACTTTCAGCAATATCTGAAAACTTTTGATTTTTGAAAAAAATTCCAAACCCTATTGATTTCTTCGGATTTTTGGTTATTTTATCGAATTTGTTCTAATTGTTAAATTCATTAGTATAGTTATTAAAAAAAACATAGTGGCAGCGGTGGGATTCGAACCCACGCCTCCGAAGAGACTGGTGCCTTAAACCAGCGCCTTAGACCGCTCGGCCACGCTACCGACTGATTCAAACGTCAAACGTCGCGTCACCCGAACTCCAAAGCGGCTAATTTTATCGGGAAAGTTTGGAGGCCGTTTGGCGCCGCGCCGAGCCGCGCCGCTCGCGTTATCACCGAAAGCCGATCCGTCAAAATGGCAGCTTGTATATTTTATCAGTGAGCGATTGGCCATAAAACCGTCAATGCGGTATCAGCGCGCAATTGTGCCACTAATCTGGGGCTTTTAAGCGCGTTTCGGGACCGCCTCCTCTTCGCGAGCGGCGGGCGCCGACGCCCCCGGGGCGCGATAAACTCGGCCCGGTGCGGTCCGGCGTCGACACATGTTCCTCATTTTGACAGGGCGTCCCCGAAAGTCCATAATTCAATCTCGCGGCTCTCTCGGACCGCCGCCGCCGCCGCCGCACCGCGCGTTGATTTATCGACTTTTAAGGACGCCTATCGACCGAACCGAACGCTAAATAAACATTTCCCGGTTCCCGTGTTTCGGCCTCCGACTTGGATTACCACCCGAAACTTAGGTACATCCGCTACTTGTTGATTTTTCTTCGGGCACCCGGATTTTGACGGATCTTTATTTCAAAACCGACACGACTACCGAAGATCAACACGGTTTTAAAACGTTTGGACTGCTGTAATCTTTTCCGAAACCGAAAAATAAACATTTACTAATAAATAAAGACATCAGTTTTTAAATTTATTTTTAAAATTTGGCAACATTTAAAAAATCTAAAATTAATACGAAACAAATTTTCCCACAAAAACCGTTTCTAATTCCATTTTAGATACCACCACAACAATAAGACTAGCAACAATAGTCAGGGTAAACACACACATACGTCGAACAACTCGGTTCTCGTTGTTGTTTACAGAAAGGGCGTGTCCGCAAAACGTAAATATCACCGGACGTTAACAACAACGGTTTCCGCTAAACGGCGTAATATATCATCCTCGAGCGGGAACGAAACGAGGCGAGGCGAGGGAGAGAAAGAGAAATAGAGGAAAAGTCCTTTTATCGTTGCGAGCGTGTGCGTTCGCCTGTTAATGTATTTGCTTGCGAACGTGCTCGTATTCGTGCGGCACAAAGGGGCTGCTTTATTGTAATGGAAATGCGGACGGAATCGAGGTTCGCGGGATCTTCCCATTGTCCTGCGACGCGAGCGCCGCCCAGGATTAGGTCCGATATCTGTTGTGTAACTTCTCCACCTCCATTGTTCCTCCCGTCTCCATTATCGGGGCCCTTTGTCCCTTTTACTTGTTTAGCGTTACGGTTATTAACGTTTCCACCAGGTAACTTTCAAACTCCAACAACTAACTTTTTTATTTCTCGTAATGAATCGTTTATTTACCAACTTGTGCTTCAGTTTTATAAGTTATCATATTGAAGAGAATTTTTTTTGAATTTTTTTGAAGAGAAAGATAACGTTTACTCAGAATTGAATAGAAAATCGTCTAAAATAAACCGCATCCAAATCAAACGACCGAAAGTTGAGTTACGCGAGCTCAAAGTTAAAATTTCTAAAATAACCAAAAATTCGAAAAAATCGAGAATTTTTTCAAAAAATCGAAAATTTTAAATTTTGCTGATACTTGCGTTCTTATATAATTCAACAATGAGGAAAATGATGGTAAAATCCGTTTCCCCATAGGTACTTTAGTTTTTAGAAAAATCAAAAATGAATTTGCAACGAGTATTAATTTTACAGAAGTTTGAAAAAACGTCCATCAGAAATTTTCCAAATCCGTCACGATAACACCCTTCTAGAATCTTATTCAAAATTGAATGGAGAATCATTAGAAACAAACCGTAGGAAAATTAGACTTTAAATAGCTGAGATACGCGACCTCAAAGTCAAATTTTGTTAAACAATCGAAAATCGAAAAAATCGAAACGCGATTTCCATCGATTTTTCAGTGAATTAATGATTTAGTACACAAATAAGTCCTTTCTAAATGATTATAAATGTTCTAATAATCGAAATTTGCAATAAAATTAAAAAAAAAAATTTCAACATTTTTGTAAAATTTTTTGATGTAGAAGTTTGGAAAAACGTCCGTTAGAAATTTTCCAAATCCGTCACAATAACATCCTTCTAGAATTTTATTCAAAATTGAATAGAGAATCATTAGAAATAAACCGTAGGAAAATTAGACTACGAACGGCTGAGATACGCGACCTCAAAGTCAAATTTTGTTAAACGATCGAAAATCGAAAAAATCAAAACGCGATTTTTCATCGATTTTTCGGCGAATTAATGATTTATTACATAAATAAGTCCTTTCTAAATGATTATAAATATTTTAATAATTGAAATTTGCAATAAGATAAAAAAAAATTTTTCAACATTTTTGTTAAATTTTTCGATACAGAGGTTCGGAAAAACGTCCGTCAGAAACTTTCCAAATTCATCACGATAACACCCTTCTAGAATCTTATTCAAAATTGAATGGAGAATCATTAGAAATAAACCGTATTAAAATTAGACTACAAACAGCTGAGATGCGCGAGCTAAAAGTCAAATTTTATAACACGATCAAAAATCGAAGAAAATCAAACGCGATTTTCAATCGATTTTTCGGCGAATTAATGATTTAATACATAGATAAGTTCTTTCCAAACGATTATAAATGTTCTAATAACCGAAATTTGCAATAAAATTTAAAAAAAAATTTTCAACATATTTGTAAAATTTTTTGATGCAAAAGTTTGGAAAGATGTTCGTCAGAAATTTTCCGAGCATGGTAGGATAAAGATTTTCTAGAGTCATATTCAAAATTAATCGGAGGATCGTTGAAAACTAACCGCATAAAAATCGGACTATCAACGGCCAAGTTACACGAGCTCAAAGTCAAAATTTTTAAAATAGCCAAAAATCCGAAAAAATCGAAAGGGGTAGGTATGGAATTTTTTTCAAAAATTGAAAATTTTATATTTTCCTGAGAATCGCGCCCTTATATAATTCAATAATGGGAAAAACGATAGTGAAATTCGTTTTTTCGTAAGTCTTTTAGTTTTCCAGAAAAATTGGCTAGAAGTGAATTTGAAAAACTCGATCTTTCGATGCAAAAATTCAGAAAACCGTTCATCAGAAATTTTCTAACTCTGACACGCTGATACTTTTCTAGAACCTTATTCAAAATTGAATGGAGAATTATTTGAAACAAACCGTATGAAAATTAGACGACCGATGGCCGAGTTATGAAAGCTCAAATTCAAAATTTCTAAAATGGTCGAAAATCGAAAAAATGAAAATGCGATTTTCCAGTGATTTCTTGACAAAGGAATAATTTGATACATAGATAAGTACTTTCCAAACAATTATAAACGTTAAAATAATCGGAATTTTCAATAAAATACAAAAAAAAAATTTTCAAAATTCTTGTCTATTTTTCGGTGTAGAGCTTTAGAAAAACGTTCGCCAGAAATTTTCTAAACGTGGTAGGATAACACTTTTCTAGAATTATACTCACAATTAAACGAAGAACCGTTGAAAACTATCCGCATGCAAATTGGATTATCAACAGCCAAATTACAAGAACTCAAAGTTAAAATTTTTAAAATAGCCAAAAATCTGAAAAAATCGAAAGGGTTGGTATGGATTTTTTTTTCTAAAATCGAAAATTTTAAATTTTGCTGAGAATCTCGTTCGTATACAATTCAACAATGAGGAAAATGACGGTGAAATCCGTTTCTCGATATATCCTTTGGTTTTCCAGAAAAATTAGAAGTGAATTTTCGATGTGAATTAATTTTTTAATGCAGAGGTTCGGAAAAATGTTCGTCACAAATTTTCTAAATCCAATACCATTACGCATTTTTAGAATCTTACTCAGAATTGAACGGAAAATCATTTAAAATAAACCATACGAAAATTAGATAATCGACCGACGAGTTACGCGAATTCAAAATTTCAAAATTTTCGATTAATTTTTCGATGTAGAGGTTGGCAAAACCGTTTCTCAAAAATTTTCTGGGTCCAACACAACGACTCCCTTCTAGATTCTAACTCAGAATTAAATAGAAGATCGTTTAAAATAAACCGCACAGTAATTAGACGATTGAAAGCTGAGTTACACGAACTCAAAGTCAAAATTTCGTAACTATCGTCTAATTTTTCGATGTAGAGATTGACAAAATCGTTTTCAGAAATTTTCTAGATCCAGGACAACAATGTCATTTTAGAATTTTGTTCAGAATCGAACAGAGAATTGTTTAAAACAAACCGCACAGAAATCAAACGATCGAAGGCCGAGTTACGCGAGTTCAAAATCAAAATTGTAAAATTTTAGTCTAATTCTCGGTGTACAGGTTGATATTTCCGTTCGTTAGAAATTTTCCTGATCTGATAGGATGGCCTCAGTCTAGAGACTTACTGAGAATTGAATAGAGATTCGTTTAAAACAAACCACGTCTAAATCAAACGATCGAAAGCCGAGTTATGCGAGCTCGAAGTCAAAATTTTAAAATTTTAGTCTAATTTTCTGTATAGGGGAAAAATGGCATGAAAGAGCCAGTTTTAATAGAAGGCCAAAATAGTATAAAAATAGCTAAAGATCTTTTTTACTCGCTAATGCAAAGTTGTTGTTTAGTTATCAATGTATACAATGGCATAAACCAAATTACAAAAATGAACAAGATAAGTAGATACATGTCTATTTATAAAAAAGTTGCATTCGGCTGTTTCATAACATAGTGGTACTGAAAGAGCCATCATTTGTTATGAAAGAGCCAAATTTGTATTACCACCTCTCTGGTTATAAATTAATACTTTTAACATTTTTAAATTAAATTTGAAAGAATTTTTAAATTTAAAAATAAGTTGAGACGAGCTTTCTGGTTTTCATTAAAAACCATCTCTTGCAATTCGGTTCTCTTGCCATTAAGTTTGTGCGTATTCAAATACAAATTTTCTTGTTTTGTTGTCTTATAAGGTCAAACCACATTTCTGAAGCAATTTTTAGCTAATATATTTTCTTGTTGTTAAATATATTTTTATTTGCTATGGTAGAGCAATTTTCGTAGGACGATTGGCCAGAGGTTTTGAACTTTTGAACTGTTTTCACGAGTTATACACTAGATACATGGAAAAACAAAGCCGTTTTACTTATAGATTGGCCTTTTCCATCACCACAATAATTACCTCTTTTATTGTAGACGTTTTATACGTTTCTTCGAGTTGTGTTCTGTGATTGTTGCTCAAAAAAAATAGAAAAATTTATAATTTCAAAATAAACTTTCCTAAAGGAATTTAAATAGAGAATAAATTATGTTGAATTCTGATCTACATTTTTTAGTCTTAAAAAATCCGGTCATGAAAGAGATGGCTTTTTCATAACCGAGCAGCCTGGCTCTTTCAAAACATTTCTCGTCAGAAATTATAACCTACAAAACCAATATAATACAACAGTTTTAAGTACAAGACATTTGCGTAAATAGAAGAAAAAATGTTTAAATAGAACCACAGTATGATTTTATCGTTATTTGTTTATTCATTACTATTAGAAATAAAATAAAATGAACACAAATACTTATTTTTTGGTGATAAAATTATTAATATGCTACTCAAGCGTTCTTTATTTTCAGTGAATTGCCAATTTTTTATGGGTAATAGGCGTCCGCTATTGCAATCTAAAAACAAAAATTCGAGAAGGATTGATTTAGAAAAGTTTGCATAAATGAGAGTGGTGGCTCTTTCAAAACATGGCTCTTTCGTGCCATTCTTCTCCTAGAGGTTGATATAACCGTTCGTCAGAAAATTTCCTAATCCGACAGGGAGACGTTCGTCTAGATGCTTACTTAGAATTGAATAGAAAATCGTTTATAATAAATCGCATACAAATCCAACGATCGAAGGCCGAGTTACGCGAACTCAAAGTCAAAATTTCAAAAATTTCAAGTTATGTTAGCTTTAGCGTTTTGTATGAGATATAAAACCAACTCTAACCTTAATCACGAATTATATTCGACCACCTCTTGCAAGCTACAAGATTCAACTGATTCACTTTCAGGTAGATTTTGTCATTAAAATAAATCGGAGTGTTACATAACAACTAGTTCTTGCAATTAGTCACCCTCGAATAAAGACCGTTCATCACATAACATGTCAACTAATAAGAACCAACCTTTTATAATAACATTATATTATTGTATATGTTTCATAAGAATAAAATAAAAAAATTATTTTCCAATTACAAACGGGGGTATTTTTAAATCACTCCGTCCCGATTTAAAATTCATCCCCGGTCTCGCTCGGATAATATTTATACAAGATTTTCCGGCCGGCTACCGTCCGATTGTCTTTTAATTCTTATCCAATAACGCCGGGGGCGCGGAACGTCTCCTGGCCACGCGACTCGACCGAACCCCGAGGGGGAAGCGCACGTGTCTCGGTGCGTGTTTGCACGGGAAATAGCCCCTTTTCCGGCTCTTTGCTTTATCGAATTAGCCTTTTAATGAGCTAGGTTACAACTTGTTTCAATTCAGTATATATTCAATTTCATTCAATTTACTATAATTAACTTCAGAAGTAAATTTGAAATCTAACTCACGTTTTATATTGAGATAATCAACAATTTTAAACTCTCTCATATTAGGACAATTCAATTTCGTAAATACAAAGATAATGTATTGTTCCAATATGAGACAGTAAAACATGTCTAAAATTTTAATAGAAGGAAAGATATTTTTAATGATGATGGTAGGAAATGTTTTATTGGTATGATTTTTTCTAACGTATCCTAATATTAACCGAGGAGGAAATGCACGTGTCAATAGTAGGAGCGGAGCCGAGTCGAGCCGGAACGTTGCATACACGGCAAACACCTCAATCAGCGGGGCTAAGGCAGGACTCGTGCCCGCGTCCAATATATAAGGATTACCGACAATCCTGGCCAAATGCACAACGCACTGGAGCTTCCAGATACATCCCTTCGTGGATCCACTGCGACACGACTGCGTCTTACCTACATAATACGTGTTGTAGTACGTTGTTTCGTCTTCGAATAACTGCCTCTTGTGTTCTATTTTCAACCCAGCTAATTTTTAAAACTGCCTCAAAGCTACTCTTCTCGTATTATTCCCAAAATTTCTTTTCAGTACAGATCCACACCAAAGAGAAAATCACCTGGATTGAATGGCAACCTATTGTTAATAAAAAAAAAAATAAAATTGAATTAGTTATTTAACATAATAGTTAATATTTTTGATTTGAAAATTTATATCTATGCAGTTAAAAATGCAATTATTGTATTTTTACAAACGTGAAAGAAATCATGCGTTCCCAAACTTACATAATAAAAAAAATGGCGTTGAAATCAAAAACACGCCTCTCGATAAAAAACCCGCATTATCAACCTTATCACTAAACGTCGATTGGTCGGAATAAAAAAATCGTTTCGAGATAAAAACGTCCGCGTATTAATTAGACGACGATATTATTTGACATTAATAAATCCGGCGTAATCTCGTCGAAATCTACAGAGATTACCGTCGCATTATCTTGGAACTTTGTTTCGCTAAGCTCAGCTCCGCGCTTTAAGCCTTCACCTCTCTCTCACTCTTCACAACACTCCATCTCCAACTCAAAAATCTTTCTAACAATTAAAATATGACTCACATACTTTCTTTACCTTAAATTAGCTGCACTTTTACCCTTAAAAATCTTTTATTGAGTCATTGTAGAAGATCCTACATACAGTGCCGCACTTAATTATTGGCACAGCAATCATATTTCGCTTTACGGCTGTTTTTAAAGCTTATTAACAAGTTCTATTAGGTAAAAGTACATTTTCGGTATAATTTAATAAATTAAGTACCTAATGCTTTACTTTTATATAAGATTTTGATTTCATTTATCGTTCTTAAGTGAAATCAACACAAAAAATCTACGTTTTCGTTGCACAAAATTATTGGCACACTTAATTATTGGTAAATACGTACCATTAGGGGAAGTTTTCAAAAGCCCTAAATGTGTATTTTTGTACTTCCCCCGTTGCCAGATACATAATTTCAACTTAAAACCAAAATTACTCTTTGTATTTATAAGCTATAGTGGTTAAATGTGAAAATAAGTCGAAAACAAAAAGAAGCAACTAAATCTGAGCGTAAAATAATTCTACATTTACACTAACCAAAGCAAATCATATGCTGAGATTGGAAAAATAATGGACAGGAGCCGATTTACTATTCGTAGCGTGATTAACAGATTTAAAGCAGCGTCCAATTTCAAAAGTGCTAAGCATACTGGCCGTCCCCGAGCTTTGAGTGATCGCGAACGTAAGCAAATAACCCGAAAAGTCAAAGCAGATCCAAAAACAACATCAACACTGATTGCTACAGAAGTGAAGCAAGATTTTGGGAAGGATATTCATCCCATGACCATCAGAAGAGTACTCCACGAGGCTGGTTACAGTGCACGTGTTGCGAGGCGAAAGCCATTAATATCTGCATGTAACCAAAAGAAGGACATGGACTACGCAAAGGAGTATAAAAGTAAACCAATTACGTTCTGGGACCAAGTACTCTTCTCACAATCAGATGAGAGTAAATTTAATATGTTCCATTCTGATGGCCGCATTAAGGTATGGAGAAGAGCCAATACAGCGTTTGAGAAACAAAACCTTACGCCAACAGTAAAACACGGTGGAGGAAGCGTAATGGTATGGGGTTGTATGTCCGCTGCAGGTGTAGGCGAATTGGTATTTATAGAGGACACTATGGAGAAAACAGTTTGTTTAAATATTTTAAAAGAAAACCTTCATAAAAGCATTCAAAAGTTGAATTTGTCGCCCTTATACACATTTCAACAAGACAATGACCCAAAACATTCGGCTCATATCGTCCGTATGTGGTTGACATACAACACCCCGCACGTCTTACCACATCCTCCGCAATCCCCAGATCTCAACCCCATTGAGCATTTGTGGAAGAAATTGGATAGACGGGTGAAAAAGTTACCAATAACTAACAAATGGGAGTTGAAACAAGCATTGCTAGAAGAATGGCATAAAATTGACAAGAAAACTACTGAAAAATTGGTGCATTCTAGCCAAGACGTTTGGACGCCAACATTAAACAAAAAGGACTGCCCAGAAAATATTAATTTAGTTCAATATATTTTTAAAATAGTTCATTTCTTAGGTGTGCCAATAATTTTGTGCGATGAAAACGTGTAGTTTTTTGTTAGTTTTAATTTAAAAACGATAATAAAGAATAAATTATTGTTAAAAAAACTGCTTTGGGTATTTTATTAATTAAATTATACAATAAAACTATTTTCACCTAATACAATTTGTTAATTAGCTTTAAAAACAGCCGTAAAACGAAAAATGATTGCTGTGCCAATAATTAAGTGCGGCACTGTATGTAGTATTTGAAATAGAGACTCATCAGTTAATGTTAAATATGAAACGTTACTCTATTCTAATTGATTGATTATTCTAATTGAAGAATTGATTGAAAATTAAAAGAGATTGAAAATATGTTAAAACGATTAAAAATCCAGTAATTTAAAACCCACCCCCTTAAAAGAAACGTTCACGTCAACCCATCATCCGAATAATTTGTGTGGTAACACCCTAGTTTTACAAGCCTACAAACCGGTGGAAAGGTATCTTTTACAAGCGACTTTGCCGCAACATCTCTGACAAATCGCTTCGGTTTCGAATTGCATATTCACGCGGAGAGAAGAAGGAAACATCTGTTACGAGTCGGTAGAATCGTCGATTTATTGCCTTTAGCTCGTTAATAGGGCGGAACGAAGACTCCTCCGATGGAATATTATTTTTGGGGGTTACAAATATATTCCCAGGCACTTAAAAGCTCCCTCTCTCTCTCTTAAAAACCCTCTATTTCTTTTAAAACCTCTCTCTTTCTCTTAAAAACCCTCTCATTCTCTTAAAAAAACCCTCCCTTTCTCTTAAAAACTCTCCCTCGCTCTCTCTCTACATGTTATTTTAAAATAACGACGTGCGTTTATGATTTAAAACCAACACTTGAAAATTGATCAAAATTCAATTTGCTATTTACAATTGCTACTTTATAAGAATCACGTATCGTGTCAAAAGACGACATATTGGGATTTAGAGAGTAATCCGTTCGAAAATACCTCGTGCTTTTACAAATCCCCGGTTGAGTAACTTTATCGTTCTCGGTTTGGTCGATATGGGGAAAAATTCGGTGAATCTAATCCACGTGCAAAGCGAATTATCTGTTTATTGATAAATTTGCGATTATAGCTGTCACATAAAATGGTCTTAAACCCATCTGTGGATCGATTCCGATTGGTTACGTTATCAGTATGTATTGTGAACCAATCAAAAAATTTTTTTCAAGAACACCCAAAAATTTTTACCAAAAACTTTAAAAATTCCCAACTTTAAAAAATCGTCCAGACTTTATTTATAAAAATAAAGAAATGATTTTTATTTTAAATTAAACTTAAAACATTCTATTTTTGATTAAAAAAGTCAAATTTTCCTAAATTATAATCAAAAAAATTTAAAAAAATTTTTTCAAAAACACCTAAAAATTTTTACTCATAACCTTAAAAGTTTCGACTAACTTTAAAAAATCGCCCAGACTTTATTTACAAGAATAAAGAAATAATTTTTGTTTTAAATTAAACTTAAAACATTCTATTTTTGATTAAAAAAGTCAAATTTTCCTAAATTATAATCAAAAAAATTAAAAAATTTTTTTTCAAAAACACCTAAACATTTTTACTCATAACCTTAAAAATTTTCGACTAACTTTAAAAAATCGTCCAGAGTTTATTTACAAGAATAAAGAAATAATTCTTGTTTTAAATTAAACTTAAAACATTCTATTTTTGATTAAAGAAGACCGTTTTATTCCAAGTGTTGCCAAAAAAATTAAAAAAATTTTCAAAGTTGGGAAAAATTTTTTAGGTTATAAAATTAACAATTTTTTAAAAATTCATCAAAAATTCATTTTTAAAGATTTTGATTTGATTTTTTTTCTAAATGAAACTTAAAACATTCTAATTTTAATTATCAAAGACCGTTTTATTCCAAGTGTTGTCAAAAAAATTAAAAAATTTTTTAAAGTTGGTAAAAATTTTTCACACTTCTAACCTAACTTTAGAAAATCGATCAACTTTAAAAATTCACCAAAAATTCATTTTTAAAGATTTTGATTTGATTTTTTTTCTAAATGAAACTTAAAACATTCTAATTTTAATTAGAAAAGGACGTTTTATTCCAAGTGTTGTTAAAAAAATTAAAAAAATTTTCAAAGTTGGTAAAAAAATCTTTTAGGTTAAAAATTTTGGATCGTTAAAAAAATTCATTTTTAAAAAATTCATAAAAAATCGAATTTTTAATATTTTGATTTGATTTTTTTTTTAAATGAAACTTAAAACATTCTAATTTTAATTAAAAAAGGACGTTTTATTCCAAGTGTTGTCAAAAAAATTAAAAAAATTTTCAAAGTTGGTAAAAAAATTTTTTAGGTTAAAAATTTTGGATCGTTAAAAGAATTCATTTTTAAAAAATTCATAAAAAATCGAATTTTTAATATTTTGATTTGATTTTTTTTCTAAATGAAACTTAAAACATTCTAATTTTAATTAAAAAAGACCGTTTTATTCCAAGTGTTGTTAAAAAAATTAAAAAAATTTTCAAAGTTGGTAAAGAATTTTTAGGTTAGAAAATAATTTTTTAAAAAATTCATCAAAAATTCGTTTTTAACCATTTTGATTTGATTTTTTTCTAAATGAAACTTAAAACATTCTATTTTTGATTTAAAAAAACCGTTTCATTCCAAGTGTTGTCAAAAAAATTAAAAAAATTTTCAAAGTTGGTAAAAAAATTTTTTAGGTTAAAAAATTTTTTTGGTTAGAAAAATCAACAATTTTTAAAAATTCGCTAAAAATTGGATTTTAAAGATTTTGCTTTGATTTTTTTTCTAAATGAAACTTAAATCATTCTAATTTTAATCAAAAAAGACCGTTTTATTCTAAGAGTTGTCAAAAAATTTAAAAAAATTTTCAAAGCTGGAAATAAATTTTTTAGGTTAAAAATTTTGAATTGTTAAAAAAATTCATTTTTAAAAAATTCATAAAAAAATCGAATTTTTAATATTTTGATCTGATTTTTTTTCTAAATGAAACTTAAAACATTCTAATTTTAATTAAAAAAGACCGTTTTATTCCAAGTGTTGTCAAAAAAATTAAAAAAAATTTTTTAATCACTCAAAAATTTTAACTGAAATTAACATAACCTAAATTTTTGATTAACTTTAAAAAATCATACCAACTTTATTTACAAAGATTAAGAAATAAATTTTATATCAAATTAAAGCTCAAAATCTCTATTTTTAATAACAACCCTTAAATTTATTCCAATTATAACCAAAAAAATTAAAAAAAATTTTTAGTAAAATATCAACTAAAAAATAATAAAGACAATTTGATTCCCCTTTTTTGAAACATAGGGTGTTTTTTTTAGAGTCCCTCAACTTGTGGAGGTGCACAACCCCTAACGTTAAAGGGCGAGTTTATGTCACATCCTCTTTTGACGCGCGCATTGTTGCGGAAAGAAGATAAATGATCGTCGAACGAAACGTCACCGACGATAGAATTTCGTCGAGGCGGAGGAAATAAATAAAATAAACTCCGAGGGGAGCAATTTTCCACGAGTCGCAGTCGATTTCCCTTCTATTCCTTTTAAAACCGATGAAAACCTTCAAAACAATTTTCAACTAAAGCCATAAGAAAGTGTTTTTTATGCTGATTTTGATTCAAAATCATCATCTTAAAACCAAAAAAGTAAAAAACCAAACTAGGTTTTAAATTAAAATAAAATAAAAAACCAAAATTACCAAAAATCGTTAGTCATAAAAAAAATAAAACGTCCGAAAAGGCAAGAAAACGTTGTCCGAAAGAGAGAAAGTTTATCTCTCCCGAAGTAAATAAGAAATCCGTAATTATCTCGTGTTTGCGGCTCCGACATAAAACTTTATGGCGGCCGTAACGCGTTTTTTATCACGATTTGACGGTTGTCGTTAGATAACATTATATCGTCGAGTCTTCCGAAAAGGAAAAACCAAGGGATTTCACTTTATTTGCTACCCCGGACACCTGTTATTTGTCTTCCTACTTTAGCTTTACTCTTAACCCCATTTCACGACAAATATCCTTCCTTTTAACGTCATTCCCTTTTTATTACAAAAATCGAAACAAACATCAACTTCATTTTAACACACACAAATAAAATAAATAAATTCATCTCTTAGTTTTTAAGTTAAAGTGTCAAAAATTTTTACCAACTTTGAAAATTTTTTTAATTTTTTTGACAACACTTGGAATAAAATTGTCTTTTTTAATTAAAAATAGAATGTTTTAAGTTTCATTTAGAAAAAAAATCAAATCAAAATATTAAAAATTCGATTTTTTATGAATTTTTTAAAAATGAATTTTTTAAAAATGATTTTTTTAACGATCCAAAATTTTTAACTTAAAAAATTTTTTTACCAACTTTGAAAATTTTTTTAATTTTTTTGACAACACTTGGAATAAAATGGTATTTTTTAATTAAAATTAGAATGTTTTTAGTTTCATTTAGAAAAAAAATCAAATCAAAATATTAAAAATTCGATTTTTTATAAATTTTTAAAAAATGAATGTTTTAAAAAATGAATTTTTTCACGATCCAAAATTTTTAACCTAAAAAATTTTTTTACCAACTTTGAAAATTTTTTTAATTTTTTTGACAACACTTGGAATAAAACGATCTTTTTTAATTAAAATTAGAATGTTTTAAGTTTCATTTAGAAAAAAAATCAGTTCAAAATATTAAAAATTCGATTTTTTATGAATTTTTTAAAAATGAATTTCTTAAAAATGAATTTTTTAACGATCTAAAATTTTTAACCTAAAAAATTTTTTTACCAACTTTGAAAATTTTTTTAATTTTTTTAACAACACTTGGAATAAAACGTCTTTTTTTAATTAAAATTAGGATGTTTTAAGTTTCATTTAGAAAAAAAATCAGATTAAAATATTAAAAATTCGATTTTTTATGAATTTTTTAAAAATGAATTTTTTTAACGATTTAAAATTTTTATCCTAAAAAATTATTTTCTAAACTAAAAAATTTTTTTACCAACTTTGAAAATTTTTTTTAATTTTTTTGACAACGCTTGGAATAAAACATCCTTTTTTAAATAAAATTAGAATGTTTTTAGTTTCATTTAGAAAAAAAATCAGATCAAAATATTAAAAATTCGATTTTTTATGAATTTTTTAAAAATAAATTTTTTTAAAATGAATTTTTTTAACAATCCAAAATTTTTAACCTAAAAAATTTTTTTACCAACTTTGAAAATTTTTTTAATTTTTTTGACAAAACTTGGAATAAAACGTCCTTTATTAATTAAAATTAGAATGTTTTTAGTTTCATTTAGAAAAAAAATCAAATCAAAATATTAAAAATTCGATTTTTTATGAATTTTTTAAAAATGAATTTTTTAAAAATGAATTTTTTAACGATCCAAAATTTTTAACCTAAGAAATTTTTTTACCAACTTTGAAAATTTTTTTAATTTTTTTGACAACACTTGGAATAAAACATCCTTTTTTAATTAAAATTAGAATGTTTTAAGTTTCATTTAGAAAAAAAATCAAATCAAAATATTAAAAATTCGATTTTTTATGAATTTTTTAAAAATGAATTTCTTAAAAATGAATTTTTTAACGATCCAAAATTTTTAACCAAAAATTTTTTTATCAACTTTGAAAATTTTTTAAATTTTTTTGACAACACTTAGAATAAAATATCCTTTTTTATATAAAATTAGAATGTTTTTAGTTTCATTTAGAAAAAAATCAAATCAAAATATGAAAAATTCGATTTTTTATGAATTTTTTAAAAATGAATTTCTTAAAAATAAATTTTTTAACGATCCAAAATTTTTAACCTAAAAAATTTTTTTACCAACTTTGAAAATTTTTTTAATTTTTTTGACAACACTTGGAATAAATCGTCCTTTTTTAATTAAAATTAGAATGTTTTAAGTTTCATTTAGAAAAAAATCAAATCAAAATATTAAAAATTCGATTTTTTATGAATTTTTTAAAAATGAATTTTTTAAAAATGATTTTTTTAACGATCCAAAATTTTTAACCTAAAAGATTTTTTTACCAACTTTGAAAATTTTTTAAATTTTTTTGACAACACTTGAAATAAAATGGTCTTTTTTAATTAAAATTAGAATATTTTAAGTTTCATTTAGAAAAAAAATCAAATCAAAATATTAAAAATTCGATTTTTTATGAATTTTTTAAAAATGAATTTTTTAAAAATGAATTTTTTTAACGATCCAAAATTTTTTAAAAATTGATAAATTTTTTTAAAGTTAGGTTGATTATCTCTCTTTCTATTTTTCTTCTTGTGTCAAGTTAAAAACGCCTCAATAAGGGGTGACTGCACCCCTCTGATAGTCCACGCGGTTCGATTCGTGCCTAATGCCCCGTGAAATATCGCTTTACACAATAACATCCGAGCGCAAACGACGCCTCCCCGCGAAATTAAAGGGTTGCGGGTTAGACGATCGCAATAATCATTTGCGTTCCGTTGGGATTAACCCAAATAATAAAGTGATTGACGGAGAGTTTCGATTTGGAAAGCTGCTAATCTTATCAACACCACGTATCGCACTTTATACAGGATTTAAGCAACGTTATCTTTACTTAAAACCGTCTTCTCTTACATTGATATGGATTAGATTGAAAATTCCCACATTGTTGTGATTTTCAAAGCTGTCAATCAATCATTTTAAAATTTATGAAACGTCAAATAAGAATGACAGAAAATGTCAAAATATTTAATTCTCAATTTACAGATTTATTTAATGTTTTCCATAATCTAGGCAGATTAGTCCTAAATTTGGCATATCTTAAGTTAAAATTGTCAACGAAATTTACAAAATACAGTTTTTACATTCAAATAAATGTTTAAAATGTAGTCAACATAAATTAAAAAAAAAAAATTTATCCACTCCCTTATTTGAGAGTAGCAAAAGGGAAAGCTAAAAATAACCAGATGTGCACTTGTTCGATGAGGACAAAGTGAAGGTCCTAATTAGGGTTTAAAGCCGTTCGGGATCGTTTTAAAGTCTCCGTTCGGCATACGGGAGGCCGCTAATCGATCAATTACCCCCGGGGGCCGCGTGGGGTGGCCGAGGGTACTCTCCGGGGGCGCCAAGGGTTGGGACGAAGATTGATCGCCGCCCGCCCGTTTTTATTTACGCACCTGACGAGGCTATCCGTTTTGCTCTGCTGTGCTGTGCTGTGCTGTGCTGTGCTGCGTTCGGCTGCCGATTTTTTTCCCTTCTACCGCCGACCGAGCGCTAATCGCCTAACGATTTTTTAATTCTCGCGACCCCAAAACCGATTTCCCTACGGCTATTCTAACTGAGTTATAAAAAAAAGACTCGAAAACTAGCCAAAAGTAAAAAACTTGAAAATTGGCTAAAAGACATAAAAAATTCGAAAATTGACTAAAAGACAAAAAAAATTCGAAAAACTTTAAAAGAAAAAAAAACTCGGAAACTGATCAAAGAAAGATACAAAAACTACCCAAAGAAATAAAGCTTTAAAATTGACAAAAAGAAGCTCAAAAAGTGACTAAATAAAGACTTAAAAATTGACCGAAAAAGGTTTCAAAAAATAACCCAGAAATTACTCAAAAGCTGAGCAAGAGAACACTTAAAAACTGATCAAAGAAAGACTTAAAAGCTGACAGAAAAAAGGCTTAAAAACTGACCGAAAATAGACTCGAAAATTGGTCAAAATAAACTCAAAAATTATCTAAAGAAAGAAGACTTAAAATTTGACCCAAAATATACTGAAAAATTGACTAAGAATAAACTCAAAAATTGACCAAGGAAAAAGTCAAAAACTAATCACATAAAAACTTAAAAACTAATCGAAGAAAAAGACTAGAAAATTGACCAAAAAAGACTAAATGATTAGCTAAAGGAAGAAGACTTAAAAATTGGTCAAAAAACATTCAAAAATTGACTAAGAATAGACTCAAAAATTGACCAAGGAAAAAGTCAAAAACTAATCATACAAAAACTTAAAAACTAGTCGATAAAAAAGACTTGAAAATTGACCAAAAAAGACTCAAAGATTAGCTAAAGAAAGAAGACTTAAAAACTGACTAAAAAGGACTGAAAAATTGATCACTAAAAGACTCAAAAACTGATTAACGGAAGAGTCAAAGGCTAATCATAGAAAGAGTTAAAAACTGACCAAAAAAAGCACTGAAAAATTAACTAATAGATTGAAAATTGACCAAAGAAAAAGTCAAAAACTAGTCATACAAAGACTTAAAAACTAATCGAAGAAAAGAACTTGAAAATTGACAAAAAAAGACTCAAAGATTAGCTAAAGAAAGAGGATTTAAAAACTGACTAAAAAATACTGAAAAATTGATCACCAAAAGACTCAAAAACTGATTAAAGAAAGAGTCAAAGGCTAATCATAGAAAGACTTAAAAACTAACCAAAAAAACACTGAAAAATTGACTAAGAATAGATTCAAAAATTGACCAAAGAAAAACTCAATAACTAATCATACAAAGACTTAAAAACTAATCGAAGAAAAAGACTTGAAATTTGACCAAAAAAGACTCAAAGATTAGCTAAAGAAAAGAGACCTAAAAAGTGACTAAAAAGGACTGAAAAATTGATCACTAAAAAACTCAAAAACTGATTAAAAGAAGAATCAAAGGCTAATCATAGAAAAACTTAAAAACTGGTCAAAAAAAGAGACTGGAAGATTGATCAACAAAAGACTCAAAAACTTACCAAAAGCAGACTTAAAAACTGACCGCAAAAAGACTCGAAATTTGACGGAAAAAAGATTCAAAAACCAGCCAAAGAAAAAAGACTTAAAAACTGATCAAAACAAGACTCCAAAAACTAACCAAAAAAAGATTTAAAATTTGAGCCAGAAAGGACTTAAAAACTGATCAAAAAAAGACTCGAAATTTGTTAGAAAAAACATTCAAAAACTAACCAAAGAAAGAAGACTTAAAAACTGATCAAAACAAGACTCTAAAAACTAAACAAGAAAAGACTTAAAACTTGAGCTAGAAAGGACTTAAAAACTGACCGAAAAAAGACTCGAAATTTGTTAGAAAAAAGATTCAAAAACTAGCCAAAGAAAAAAGACTTAAAAACTGATTAAAACGAGACTCCAAAAACTAAACAAGAAAAGACTTAAAACTTGAGCTAGAAAGGACTTAAAAACTGACCGAAAAAGGACTCGAAATTTAAAAGAAAAAAGACTCAAAATTTGACAGAAAAAAGATTCAAAAACTAGCCAAAGAAAAAAGACTTAAAACTGATCAAAACAAGACTCCAAAAACTAAACAAGAAAAAATTTGAAACTTGAAGCAGAAAGGACTTAAAAACTGACCGAAAAAGACTCGAAATTTGACAGAAAAAAGATTCAAAAACTAATCAAAGAAAAAAGACTTAAAAACTGATCAGAACAAGACTCTAAAAACTAAACAAGAAAAGACTTAAAACTTGAGCTAGAAAGGACTTAAAAACTGACCGAAAAAGGATTCGAAATTTAAAAGAAAAAAGACTCAAAATTTGACAGAAAAAAGATTCAAAAACTAGCCAAAGAAAAAAGACTTAAAACTGATCAAAACAAGACTCCAAAAACTAAACAAGAAAAAATTTGAAACTTGAAGCAGAAAGGACTTAAAAACTGACCGAAAAAAGACTCAAAATTTGATAGAAAAAAGACTCAAAAACTAGCCAAAGAAAAAAGACTTAAAAACTGATCAAAACAAGACTTCAAAAACTAAACAAGAAAAGACTTAAAATTTGAGCCAGAAAGAACTTAAAAACGAACCGAAAAAAGAATCGAAATTTGACAAAAAAAAGATTCAAAAACTAGCCAAAGAAAAAAGACTTAAAAACTGATCAAAACAAGACTCCAAAAACTAAACAAGAAAAGATTTAAAACTTGAGCCAGAAAGGACTTAAAAACTGACCGAAAAAGGACTCGAAATTTGACAGGAAAGAGATTCAAAAACTAGTCAAAAAAAAAAAGACTCAAAAACTGATCAAAACAAGACTCCAAAAACTAAACAAAAAAAGACTTAAAACTTGAGCTAGAAAGGACTTAAAAACGGACCGAAAAAAGACTCGAAATTTGTCAGAAAAAAGATTCAAAAACTAGCCAAAGAAAAAAGACTTAAAAAGTGGTCAAAAACAAGACTCCAAAAACTAAACAAAAAAAGACTTAAAACTTGAGCCAGAAAGGACTTAAAAACGGACCGAAAAAAGACTCGAAATTTGTCAGAAAAAAGATTCAAAAACTAGCCAAAGAAAAAGACTTAAAAAGTGGTCAAAAACAAGACTCCAAAAACTAAACAAAAAAAGACTTAAAACTTGAGCTAGAAAGGACTTAAAAACTGACCGAAAAAGGACTCCAAATTTAAAAGAAAAAAGACTCAAAATTTGACAGAAAAAAGATTCAAAAACTAGCCAAAGAAAAAAGACTTAAAAACTGATCAAAACAAGACTCCAAAAACTAAACAAGAAAAAATTTAAAACTTGAAGCAGAAAGGACTTAAAAACTGACCGAAAAAAGACTCAAAATTTGATAGAAAAAAGACTCAAAAACTAGCCAAAGAAAAAAGACTTAAAAACTGATCAAAACAAGACTTCAAAAACTAAACAAGAAAAGACTTAAAATTTGAGCCAGAAAGAACTTAAAAACGAACCGAAAAAAGAATCGAAATTTGACAGAAAAAAGACTCAAAAACTAGCCAAAGAAAAAAGACTTAAAAACTGATCAAAAGAAGACTCTAAAAACTAAACAAGAAAAGACTTAAAACTTGAGCCAGAAAGGACTTAAAAACTGACCGAAAAAAGACTTGATATTTGACAGAAAAAAGATTCAAAAACTAACCAAAGAAAGAAGACTTAAAAACTGATCAAAGAAAGGTTTCAAAATTAACCAATAAAAACTTGAGAGTTGACAAAAAAAATTCAAAAAATAGCCAAAGAAAGATTTAAAAACTGATCAAAACAAGACTCCAAAAACTAGACAAAAAAAAGGCTTAAAACTTGAACCAGAAAGGACTTAAAAACTGACCGAAAAAAAACTCGAAATTTGTCAGAAAAAAAATTCAAAAACTAGCCAAAAAAAAGACTTAAAAACTGACCAAAACAAGATTCAAAATCTGACCAAAGAAAGGTTTCAAAATTAATCAACAAAAACTTGAGAGTTGGCAAAAAAAAATTCAAAAAATAACCAAAGAAAGACTTAAAAACTGATCAAAACAAGACTCCAAAAACTAAACAAGAAAAGACTTAAAACTTGAGCCAAAAAGGACTTAAAAATTAACCAAAAAAAGACTCGAAATTTTACAAAAAAAAAGATTCAAAAACTAGCCAAAGAAAAAAAACTTAAAAACTGACCAAAAAACGTCTCGAAATTTGACAGAAAAAAGACTCAAAAACTAACTAAGAAAAACTTAAACACTGAGCAAAAAAACTCAAAAATTGATCAAGGAAAGAGTCCAAAACTAATCATAGAAAGACTTAAAAACTAATCGAAAAACAGAAATTCGAAAATTTACTCAATAAAAAACTCAAAAACTTATCAAAAAAGTCTTAAAAACTGACCAAGAAAAGACATAAAAACTGATCACAAAAAGGATTAAAACCTGACAAAAAAGGACTAAAACTAACCAAAAAAAGACTCAAAAGCTAACCAAAAAAAGAAAATTTAAAAACTGGCAAAAAACAGACTTCAAAAAACTGAAAAAAAAAGATTCAAAAACTGATCAAAGAAAGACTTAAACACAGACCGAAAAAAGACTCAAAAAATTATCAAAAGGAGACCAAAAAATTAATTAAAGAAAGAGGACTAGAAGTCTAACCAAAAAATACAAAAAAAATGACTAAGAAAAGACCCGAAAAGTGATTATAGAAAGAGTCAAAAACTAATCATAGAAAGACTAACCGAAAAAAGAGACTCAAAAATCGATTAATAAAGGACTCAAAAACTTACCGAAAAAGTCTTAAAAGCTGACCAAGAAAAGACATAAAAACTGATCACAAAAAGGCTTAAAACCTCACAAAAAAGACTAAAACTAACCAAGAAAAGACTCAAAAACTAGCAAAAAAAAAAACTTAAAAACTGATCAAAACAAGACTCCAAAAACTAAACAAGAAAAGACTCAAAAACTTATCAAAGGAAGACTTAAAAACAGGCTGAAAAAAGACTCAAAAATTTATTAAAGAGAGACCCAAAAATTAATTAAAGAAAGAGAATTTGAAACCTAACCAAAAAGGACTAAAAAAAATTACCAAGAAAAGACTCTAAAATTGATTATAGAAAGAGTCAAAAACTAATAATAGAAAGACTTAAAAACTATTCGAAAAAAAGACTCAAAAATTGATCAGTAGACTCAAAAATTTACTAAAAAGACTTACAAAAAATTAACCAAAAGGGCTTAAAAATTGATCAAAAACAAAACTTTAAAAACTGAACAAGAAAAGACTCAAAAACTGATCAAAGAAAAACTTAAAAACAGGCCGAAAAAAGACTCAAAAATTTTTCAAAAAGAGACCCAAAAATTAATTAATGAAAGAGGACTTGAAACCTAACTAAAAAAAGGCTAAAAAATTGATCAAGAAAAGGCTTGAAAATTGATTATAATAAGAGTCAAAAACTAATAATAGAAAGACTTAAAAACTATCCGAAAAAAAGACTCAAAAAATGATCAGTAGACTCAAAAATGTACTAAAAAGACTTACAAAAAATTAACCAAAAGGGCTTAAAAATTGATCAAAAACAAAACTTTAAAAACTGAACAAGAAAAGACTCAAAAACTGATCAAAGAAAAACTTAAAAACGGGCCGAAAAAAGATTCAAAAATTTGTCAAAAAGAGACCCAAAAATTAATTAATGAAAGAGGACTTGAAACCTAACCAAAAAAAGGCTAAAAAATTGACTAAGAAAAGGCTCGAAAATTGATTATAAAAAGAGTCAAAAACTAATAATAGAAAGACTTAAAAACTATCCGAAAAAAAGACTCAAAAATTGATCAGTAGACTCAAAAATTTACTAAAAAGACTTACAAAAAAATAACCAAAAGGGCTTAAAAATTGATCAAAAACAAGACTTTAAAAACTGAACAAGAAAAGACTCAAAAACTGATCAAAGAAAAACTTAAAAACAGGCCGAAAAAAGACTCAAAAATTTGTCAAAAAGAGACCCAAAAATTAATTAATGAAAGAGGACTTGAAACCTAACCAAAAAAAAGCTAAAAAAATTACCAAGAAAAAACTCAAAAATTGATTATAGAAGAAGTCAAAAACTAATAATAGAAAGACTTAAAAACTATCCGAAAAAAGACTAAAAAATTGATCAGTAGACTCAAAAATTTACTAAAAAGACTTACAAAAAATTAACCAAAAGGGCTTAAAAATTGATCAAAAACAAGACTTTAAAAACTGAACAAGAAAAGACTCAAAAACTGATCAAAGAAAAACTTAAAAACAGGCCGAAAAAGACTCAAAAATTTGTCAAAAAGAGACCCAAAAATTGATTAAAGAAAAAGGACTTGAAACCTAACCAAAAAAAAAGCTAAAAAAATGACCAAGAAAAAACTCAAAAATTGATTATAAAAAGAGTCAAAAACTAATAATAGAAAGACTTAAAAACTATCCGAAAAAAAGACTCAAAAAATGATCAGTAGACTCAAAAATGTACTAAAAAGACTTACAAAAAATTAACCAAAAGGGCTTAAAAATTGATCAAAAACAAAACTTTAAAAACTGAACAAGAAAAGACTCAAAAACTGATCAAAGAAAAACTTAAAAACAGGCCGAAAAAAGATTCAAAAATTTGTCAAAAAGAGACCCAAAAATTAATTAATGAAAGAGGACTTGAAACCTAACCAAAAAAAAGCTAAAAAAATGACCAAGAAAAAACTCAAAAATTGATTATAGAAGAAGTCAAAAACTAATAATAGAAAGACTTAAAAACTATCCGAAAAAAAGACTCAAAAATTGATCAGTAGACTCAAAAATTTACCAAAAAGACTTAAAAATTGATCAATAAAATTTTTAAATGGGTTGAAAATATCCGATTTTCGTACAGATTATTAATGCGAGCGCATAAATAAAAGTTAAAGTTTTGGAGATATCACGGGAAACGCGTTTAATTATTAACCGGCCGGGGATATCGGCCAAAAATTGATTGTCATTTCGGGCGAAATCAAGTCGGTTTTAAAGCCGAAAGCTGTAAAGCCCCGTCCGGTTCGGTTCGGCGCCGCTACTCGCGTTAATCCTCGCATTTAAAACCAATTTCCGATCGCGCGAACGCCGATTTTTAATTCTATCTACCCGCACATTATTTCACAAAAAAAAATAAAATAAAATAGGAAACATTATACGTAGTACGTTTTTGTTGGTATTATAGCATTATAATGTAAATCATTCTCTAAATTTAAAACAAAACATAAATCTTTTTTGTATTATTAATATCATATCCATCCTTATTATCCCCATCTTTATTATCCCTTATTATCAACATGAAATGAAGCGTATAAATGAAAAAGCAGACATTCGACAGTTTCTTCAAAAATTAGTTAGACACTGATCTGTATTGTAAATTTAGCAAGAAATCAATTTTTGTGGCCCCCAGGAGCCTAACAATACATTTAAGCGAGTCATTGCAATAATAAATTCCGCTTTAAATGCAAAAGCAGACATTTGCGCCAAGTAGTTAGGTACAAAAGCAGACGTTTATGTTTGAACCTATCCAGATCTCGCATTACCTCACGTGATAGCCGTGACATTGAAGTAGCTGTTAGTTTTGTTCGCTAAATGATTAGTTGAAACGAGAGCGTGGTGACGAATGTATTACGGAGTTTTGATTACCTTCAACAACATTACCACTGAACCAAGTCCTCATGGCAAAGGGCGAAAGAGAATAGCAAATAAGCAAGAGTGCAAGCGTGAAAAAGCCAAGACAAAGAGGCAGAGGTTTAAGGCAGAAGGCTTAAACCCGACAAAATAAGAAGCATTTCCTCTTTACTAGCCAAACATTATGGTGCAGAATGGGAAAACGATGAACGTTTGGAGTTCTTCAAAAACGCCTTTCAAGACAATCCAGCCAATACTTCGGAAACTCAGAGGGATGTGAATGACACTCTAATGCTTTCTGATAATGAATCTGATACTGACGAATTTGAATTTGTACCTAAGAAACTAATTTTGTTTTTTTCAATAAAATTAGCTTCTTTAAAATCTCTTTTATCGCAATTCTAAATTTTGGTAGTGCCAGATACTGCTAGTTTTTGTACAGAAACGCCAAATCCAAAACTTTGCAGTTCACGAAGCAGAGATTTGCAAGCCTTAGATGCTAAACAAGACATTCTCATTTTTTTTAATCAAAATAACTTTTTTACTATAAGCCTGACTTGCGCTTTAAAGCACATAAAGACGCGTCAATGTATTATCTACTTTTACTTAAAATACCAAGCCAATTGAGTGACTTAAACGACAATGGGAGGTTTTTCGCGCTTTACTCAAAACTATTTGAATGTCAAATATCTGGTTTTGCATTTATACGCTTCAAATTGTCAACTCAACAAAGTGTTAACTTTACTTAACAAAATATTAGCTTTCCTCTCAACCCTTTTTGTTATTTCGCAACACGCAAGTTTAGAGTTGAGTTATTTGAAACATTTTTCGTTAACTTGCTTAGTTATTGAGTTAGAGGGAGCTAAAATTGAAGTATACAGTTTTAGGGTGGTTCTAGTTTTTACAAAAGCACTTGGATTTGCACATTAATTGAAGTTGGACTTTGAAAAAATGTGTGAAAGGATAAAAAAAAGTGCTAAGGCTAGAACTAATATTAGCACTAACTCTAATACTAGAATTAGAGCTTTTGAGAAATTCATACTTGTTTCTGAAGAAGGTTACAAAATAGCATCATTAACGTTTCGGATGTCATGTTCCAACCATCTTCAGAAAAGCTTCAATCTTGTTTTTAGAACTAAGAACGTCTCTGTACATCTTTTAAAAAGGCGTTTGAAGGTTTGGATGTCATATTACAACCTTCTCCATTAACAAATTCGAAGTGAGTTTCTCAAAAAGGCTGCAACATGATATTTGAAACGTCAAACGTTTTCTTAAAAGACACTCAGATAAGTTCCTAGTTTTAAAAACAAGATTGAAGCTTTTCTAAAGAAAAGATTGAGATTTCAGATTTTATATGCAACACTCTTCAGAAAATGTTTCAACCTTATTTCTAGAACTAGGAGCTTATCCGTTTTTCTTTTGAAAATGCGTTTGGCGTTTTGAACACCATATTGCAACCTTTTTCAATAACAAGTTCCAAGTTAAAAGTAAGTTTTTGAAGAAGGATGCAATATGACATCTGAAACGTCAAAAACCTTTTCAAAACCCACACAGATAAGTTTCTAGTTCTATACTTCATTTAATAACTAGGAGGAGTGAATCTCAAAACCCCATTTACATAGGAAAAAGTAACTAAAAAATACACTAAACATTTTTAGCGGCAAATTTGAATCCTAAACTTCAAACCAGTCACATTTATGCAACCGACAAAACACCAAGCGTTTGAGCGTAGTATTCTAGAACATACCAAATATCTCTATGGCCGTTTATCTATAGGTACATTGTTCAAAATTTATCCAAAAGACGTTAATTGTGTTGACGTATTATATCCAACAGATGACATCGTACCATACCTTCTTCGAACTTAATATTTTTTGTTCGCAACCATTTGAGCACAACGAAAAAGCGAGAAACAAGTTGACAAATTAAGTAAAGCACCTAACCTCAAACGTTAAAAACAATAAACGACAAAAACTAAATTTTTCGTCTTTGTAAACTTGACTGCGGAGCGACCAATAATAGTTCACTATTTTAACGCGCAAAATTCAAATCGCTCCTCCTAGTTATTAAATGAAGTATAGAAGTAAAGTTGAAGCGTTTCTAAAGAAAGTTACAACATGGCATCATTGATATTTTAGATGCCATGTTGCAACCTTCTATAACAAGCAACAAATTCGAATTGAGTTTTTAAATAAGTTTACAACAGAACATCCGAAACGTCAAATGACTTTTTAATGGACGCACAAATAAAATAAACTGTCAAATTTGACAACTGAGACCATAGATAGTACTAAATCATCAAAAAAATAAGATAAAAAAATAATAAAATATTCACTTATAAACATAAAGTTAGCTACATTTTAAACTAAAGTACAAAACGTCAGATGAAACGTCAAAAACTTGAATTTTGACATTTTTACTCCAACCTTAAAAAATTAAACTGTCAAATTTAATAATTTCAAAGTACCAACTTAAAAATTTTTTTTAAGCCATTCTAGATATATATTTCTTTTTTAATTAAAGATAATATAATATTCAAAACTGGCAAATAACATAAACAAAATAAATAAAAATGAGACCCAAATAAAGAAAATTAATAATTTAAACACAAATAAAGAAAAAAAATTTTGGTCTAACATAACACATTACATACCAAAATTCATAAAATTTTCACAACAACCACAAAAATTTTTTCCACAAAAAGACTAAAAAGTTACAAGAAAATACAATTTTTATTCAATAAAAAACGAAAACTTTGTTGTTTGAGATTCGGGAAAGATCTACTTCTCGTCTGATGTGGAATAGCGTGCCGGAGGTTCTGTGTCACTTCTCCCGGAGTTTCCACCCGCCATATTGAACGTACGCTCCGCCCGGAAGGTTCCGGGGGCGTCGCTGCGCGTTAAAACGCCGCGCCACGTTGACAGGTCGACGATAAGCGGGGAGCACTTGTTCCCGCTAGTGTTTTGTTTCGATCGTCTCCTGTCGGATTTCCGACGGCACTCTATTGTTTCCCCAAATTGATTTCTCCCCTGCTCTTTCCGCTCGCCTACCGTTTTCCGGCAAGTCCCGATTCAAAAAACCCAACCCGACCGGAAAACTAGAAATCGAATTCGATTGGCCGAGATTATCGTTTATCTGCGGCGCGGTCCTCGCTCATTTTTTCACACCATAGGCGCTCGTTATCAAGCGGCGATAAGGGCGCGCGTAGGTGGCGCGCCAATCGCCGTTCGACGGCTCCCGACTTTTATTTATGGAGACGAAGAAAGAGCCGCCGACGGATTAAAGTGTCAGGTGTGTTTTGTGTTGCCGATAATCCGCGATAAGGAGATGATCGATCTCTCGGAGACGCATCACGCGCCTTCTACGTGGACAAATATTGTTTTTGGAATTTTCATTTAAGCGCGCCGCGCCGCGCCGCGCCGTCCCAAAAAATAAATAAAAAATTATTTGTTTTCATTTCTTCATTGTTTGATTTTGTCTTTAGTTAAAAATCCCATTTTCTTCTTAATTTTGTTCATATGTATCAGGTGTTGATTTAAATTCGTGCTCAAGAATACTTTGAAAGTTTGTTGGATGATGATAGAGAGAGAAATGTATATCGCAGTATTAGTAAATCAAAAATTTGATAGTAAGGCTTAATTTCAAACTGATTCAAAAGTCAATGAAGTTCTGAAATATTTCCTGCATAATTTTATTGATCTCTTGAACATCCCCATGAAGTTTTGGAGGACCAATTATTAAAAAACTTGGCTTTTAGGTAAATTTTAGCCTAAAACAACTTATTATTTAATTTTCTTTCATTTTCTGTATTGTTGCTTGTAACCTATTGAACATTTCAATGTTATGAGACTATTAAAATTAAGTTTTATTGGACATACCTTCCAAAATTCAGATAAAATCGATAGCTCTGAATTTAAATAAATACCAGATATAATTATAGAAACTTAAAAAAATTTGGTCAAATTTAAAAAACCATCCTGTCTTTATTTATACAAATTTTGAAGAGATTTTTTTTCTAGAAATGTAGATTAAAATGTCTATTTTTTATTAAATCAATTGGATTTATTCTTAAAGTTGCCAAAAAATTTTAAAAAAATAAAAACAAGAATAAAAATTTTCGAACCTAATAATAAAAATTTTAGTCAAGTTTAAAAAACCACCCTGTCTTTATTTATATAAATTTTGACGAGATTTTTTCTAAAAATGTAAATTAATATGTCTATTTTTTATTAAATCAATTAGATTTATTTTAAATTTTACTAAAAAATTCTAAAAAAATAAAAACAAAAATAAAAATTTTCGAACCTAATAATAAAAATTTTAGTCAAGTTTAAAAAACCACCCTGTCTTCATTTATATAAATTTTGACGAAATTTTTTTCTAAAAATATAGATTAAAATGTCTATTTTTTATTAAAACAATCAGATTTATTCTAAATTTTACCAAAAAATTCTAAAAAAATAAAAACAAAAATATAAATTTTTGAACTTAATAATAAAAATTTTGGTCAAGTTTAAAAAACCACCCTGTCCTTATTTATATAATTTTTGACCAAATTTTTTCTAAAAATGTAGATTAATATGTCTATTATTTATTAAATCAATCAGATTTATTCTAAATTTTACCAAAAAATTCTAAAAAAATAAAAATTTTCGAACCTAATAATAACAAATTTAATCAAGTTTAAAAAAACCACCTGTCTTTATTTATATAAATCTTGACCAGATTTTTTCTAAAAATGTAGATTAATATGTCTATTTTTTATTAAATCAATCAGATTTATTCTAAATTTTACCAAAAAATTCTAAAAAAATAAAAACAAAAATAAAAGTTTTCGAACCTAATAATAAAAATTTTAGTCAAGTTTAAAAAACCACCCTATCTTTATTTATATAAATTTTGAGGAGATTTTTTCTAAAAATATAGGTTAATATATCTATTATTTATTAAATTAATCAGATTTATTCTAAATTTTACCAAAAAATTTAAAAAAAATAAAAACAAAAATAAAAATCTTTTAACCTAATAATAAAAATTTTGGTCAAGTTTAAAAAACCACCCTGTCTTCATTTATATAAATCTTGACCAAATTTTTTTTAAAAATGTAGATTAATATGTCTATTTTTTTATTAAATCAATTAGATTTATTTTAAATTTTACCAAAAAATTCTAAAAAAATAAAAATAAAGATTTTTGAACCTAATAATAAAAATTTTGGTCAAGTTTAAAAAACCACCCTGTCTTTATTTACATAAATGTTGAGGCGATTTTTTCTAAAAATATAGATTAAAATGTCTCTTTTTTATTAAATCAATCAGATTTATTCTAAACTTTACCAAAAAATTTAAAAAAAATAAAAATCATTGAACCTAATAACTTCCAAATTGTTAAAAAATTTTAGTCAACTTTAAAAAACCACCCTGTCTTTATTTATATAAATCTTAACGAGATTTTTTCAGAAAATATTGATTAAAATGTCTATTTTTTATTATATCAATCAGATTTATTCTAAACTTTACCAAAAAAATTAAAAAAAAATAAAAATCATTGAACCAAAAACTTCCAAATTGTGAAAATTTTAGTCAAGCTTAAAAAAAATACCCTGTCTTTATTTATATAAATTTTGAGGAGATTTTTTCTAAAAATATAGATTTAAATGTCTATTTTTTATTAAAACAATTAAATTTTTCCTAATTATTACCAAAAAATTAAAAAAATAAATAAAAACCATCAAACGTAATAATTATTAAAATTTTAGTCAAGTTTAAAAAACCATCCTGATTGTATTTATACAAACTAAGAAAAAATTTTTTGGTAAAACATAGATTAAGATGTACAAATGGTACCTGGATATACGAATGCCCTAATACCACGGTGGGCAACCTCCGGGCCGCGGGCCAATTTCAGCCTTCGTGAGGTTCTAATCTGCCCCGCAAGACCTTTTAGAAGAATAATGAATAATTTTTGTTTTCAAAATTATTATTTTTTAAACGAAAGAAAAAATTAAAGAAAAGTTTTTACCACTAATGCGTTAGAGACAAGAAATGTCTCATTACTGCGTTGAGATTCGAACCTAAATTTCCTACTCTCTGGGGAGTTGTTGTACCAAGGAAAACAAGAGATCTAATAACTAACTTTATTAGTTAGTATAAATTTGTTAGTAAACATAAGTAACAAAAATTTGCTAATTTTTTGTTCCGACCTGCGAAGCAAAAGTAAACCGTAATCCGGCCAAAAAGTTGCCCTACCCTAATATACGAGTGTTTTGAGATACGAGCTTCCGAGCGAGCGATATTTTGCTTTGAGATGAGAGCAAGATTTAAGATACGAGAAATTGCACACTACACAATACTCCTACTCGTCCACCAAATTTAGAAGATGATTTACTCGAAGAGTTCAAGTTTATAAAGGTTATCTACCTACCACCTAACATCACTCCTATCTTACATCCCATGGATCAGCTGGTGATTTCTAATTTTAAGAAGATGTACACCAAGCACATTTTTCAGTGCTATTTTAAAGTAACAGAGAACACAAACTTTACGCTTCGAGAGTTCTGGACGGAGTAGTTTAACATTGTAGTATGCCTAAGAATTATTGATCAAGCTGGATGTTGTAACGTGGACCTTAAAGTATGGAAGAAGTTGTAGCCTAAGGCTATAACTGAAAGGGCCATTGAAGGGTTTTAACCCGAAGTGTCAGTGATAGAGGAGATTGTTTCTTTGAGAAAATCCATGGGTTTGGAAATGGATGAGAGAGATGTGAATGAATTGTTTGAATTGATTGAACAGTCTTAGGAGCTGATAATCGAGGAGTTAGACGATTTAGGCTAGGCGCCAACGGTGCAATTTTTAATCGGCCGACTGTTTGGTTGCATTAGTAAGTCTACAGAACCCTTATGAGAATGCGCTCACATGCAACCGAGTAATCGGCCGATTATTTAGTTTGTGTTTTATCGCAAATTGAACGCAACGAAATAGTTTTTGGGCAACTACCATGTAAACTTGTAGAAACCATGTTAAATATATTCGCGCTGACATGGTCTAAGGTCAGGCGCGCATTAGCGATTTAGTTGCGGCAACTTAAAAATCACCAAAATTAAATACACCGAGTTATATGAAGCGGTGCGCAATAGAAACTATTTAATCACGGCAACTAAAAAATTACATCTTGCCCTATTTTCAAGACGACTCAACTGTTGTCGGAAATAATGCAACATACATGTTTTAACCAGTACGCGCGCACTGGCGATTATTCGGTCAGTTGCTACGTGTATCACAGCCGCTACACAGCAAGACATTTTATACGTCTCGCAACGTATAGTAAACAATGTCTATAGACGTAGAATTATTTATTAGTGAAATAGAAAAGAGACCGGCTTTAAAAAATCCCCAAGAGTTTATTTATAAGAATTTTTAAAAGATTTTTGAAGTGAATGTAAATTATAATGTCTAGTTTTAATTAAAATAGATGGATTTTTTCTAAGTAGTATCAAAAAAATTAAAAAAAATCCCAAACACAACAAAGATTTTTCACCTAACCTAAAATTTTTACTATTTTTAAAAAATCCCCAAAAGAGAGTTTATTTATAAAAATTAATGAAAAATTTTTAAACTGAATGTAAATTAAAATGTCTAGTTTTAATTAGAAAAGACGGATTTTTTCTAAGTGGTGTCAAAAAAATTAAAAAAATTCCTATAGACAAGACTTTTCACATAATCTATAATTTTGACCATTTTTTAAAAATCATGAACTGCAGTCAGTAAGATGTTAAAACTCGTATAACTCATTCTATAGTAATTGAAGAATTTCATGGGGTGGTCTTTCAATATTTCAAACAGTTTATAAAATTAACCATTAAACAGTCGCTGACTAATGAGGGGATGAACCCAAAAACGTCGTTTCGTCCTTTCTCTTCTTTTAATAATCAACGCACAGATATATACTACATCAGTAGCGTCCATGATGAAATTTTGAAATTTAAGACTGCAGCAACTATCTAGTCGATAGTGCGTTGAGCGGAAATCTAATGGCAACTTTTTAATCGAGCGATTTTTAAGTTGGTCAACAATAAAGTCGCGAGTGCTCGCCTGGCTTAAACAGTTGTATTGTTTGGTGGTTTTTCTCGCGTTCTTCTCACTGTCTAATCGGTTGCACTTGTAAACGAGGAATTACAATCGGCCGATTAATTAATCGACCTACTAGAAGTTACACTATCGACGCCTAGCCTTACATTCGCAACAGTATACCACGATTCAACGAAAAATTAGTTTTGAAGAGGAGCCAGAAATGGAAAAGGAAACATCTCCTTTATATCTCTACAAGAGATATAAAGGAGATGTTGGGAATGTGTAAGGTTGTAGAGTTCATGGATAAAAATCAACCCGAAAAAGTTTCAATTTTTCAACGAACCTTACCTAAATCATTTCCGCAATATAAAAGGAGGAAGAAACAAACCTCCTTGAATAGTTTTTTTAAACGATCTAAAAATGGCTAAAACGTGACGAAAAAAACCAAGACAAGAAAATTAAGCGCTTCCGTAAGCACTTCACCTTTTCTTTTATTATGTTTTTATAGAATTATTTGTAATTTATAAATAAGTACTTGTTAATTATAAATAAATGTATCTTCTTGTAAATACATGTTTCTTATTCAAAAACACTTAATTAATAAAAAGAACTGAGGTGGTGTTTTGGAAGCTGGAATGAATTAATGTCATTTCAATGAGGGAAGTTACTTTGAAACACAAATATTTTGATATACAAGCAAAGTTATGAAAGGAATTAAACTCGTATGTCAATGTACCACTGTATTTAACTCTTTGAGGGGTGGATATTTTCAAATAAAAAAACCAAAGTGTCTCTAAGAATTAAATCTAAAATCTAAGAGTTTAGCAAAAAGGATAATCTGAGCTTTAAATTGTGAGGTGGTATGCACTCTCAACTACTTTACAGCAAAAGAAGTAAATATTAAAAAAAAAAATCAATAAATCACAAAGGTCAAAATTCAAAGTGGTACATTAAGCCACCCACCAACACTCAAAAAATTAAAAGAAATAACACACTCTAAAAAAATTAACACATTTAAAAAAAAATAACACATTCTAAAAAAATAACACATCCCAAAAAAAATCTCCAAAAATAAAATAGATTTTTTTTGTGTTTGAACGAGACGCAATCAAAAAGCAAGAGCACCCGAAAAACCGAGTATCTATCATAATATCTGGCGGGAGTTCCAAAAGCCCTATGCTTCAATAATACACAGGAGGCTCTCGCTGACTTAACGCCTCCGGTAAAACCCCGCCTTCTCTCCCAAAAATCCGGTAGAGGGGGCACATTTCAACAAGAAGATAAGGTCTACGTGCGCCTCGATTCCAAACCACGCACGCGCCAAAATCGGCTACCGTTTGCCGTCGTAGGCGTGGTTTAGATAATTAGCATAAGACGCGAGATGGGGGGATCCCCGAGTGGGACAAAGACGGCACTACCGAACCGAGCGTACACAATCCGGAGCTCAGTGGGAGATGGAACGGATCTCGGCCTATAGTCCTATAGTCAGTAGTCGCATGATATATGGAGTAGGTGGACTTAACGGGGGCTAAACGTACGAGTGCAAGTGGCCAAGATTAGTTCTTAAAACCGGGCGGCTGTCGAGGATAAGCGCGTTTAAGACTTTTTAATACTTCTCGAACCGGACGCGACCGCGGATTTTCCCTACGTTTCTCATCCGCCGCGAACATTTCCTTCGCTTCGAAAAACGACCGACCGACGGAAAACCCATCTATTCAATCACACACGTTTACGCGATTTCTTTATCTACGATTCTAACAATTCAAATTACATTCAAAAATTACATCCAAAAATTACATTTAAAAATTTCATTCAAAAAATTCATTCAACGTCCCAAATTCAATATCCCAAATCAGTGTTTGATCAACATTTTTTTTTATTAAAGTGAAAGTTTATTTTTCTTTGTGTCATTTGGATACGACTATTTAAAGTAAGTAAAGTTTAATTAAATTAATTAATTTTTTTTTAATAAGGTACCCAATCTAATTTTTAAATAAAGTCACCAACCTAATTTTTAAATAAAGTCACCAACCTAATTTCTAAATAAAATTACCAACAAATTAAAAAAAAAAATTACCAAGCTAATTTCAAAATAAGATTACCAACCCAATTTTTAAATAAAATTACCAACTTAGTTTAAAAAAAATTACCAAACTAATTTCTAAATAAAATTACCAACCAAATTTTTAAAAAAAAGTTACCAAACTGTTTTTTGATGAATTTTCTTAAGTTAGAAAAATGTCAAAAATTTTTACCAACTTTGAAAATTTTTTTAATTTTTTTGACAACACTTGGAATAAAACATCCTTTTTTATATAAAATTAGAATGCTTTAAGTTTCATTTAGAAAAAAAATCAGATCAAAATATTAGAAATTCGATTTTTTATAAATTTTTTAAAAATGAATTTTTTAAAAATGAATTTTTTAACGATTCAAAATTTTTAACCTAAAAAATTTTTTTACCAACTTTGAAATTTTTTTAAATTTTTTTGACAACACTTGGAATAAAACATCCTTCTTTATATAAAATTAGAATGTTTTAAGTTTCATTTAGAAAAAAAATCAGATCAAAATATTAAAAATTCGATTTTTTATGAATTTTTTAAAAATGAATTTTTTTAACGATCCAAAATTTTTAACCTAAAAATTTCTTTTACCAACTTTGAAAATTTTTTTAATTTTTTTGACAACTCTTGGAATAAAACGTCCTTTTTTATATAAAATTAGAATGTTTTAAGTTTCATTTAGAAAAAAAATCAAATTAAAATATTAAAAATTCGATTTTTTATGAATTTTTTAAAAATAAATTTCAAAATAAGATTACCAACCCACTTTTTAAATAAAATTACCAACTTAGTTTAAAAAAAATTACCAAACTAATTTCTAAATAAAATTACCAACCAAATTTTTAAAAAAAGTTACCAAACTAATTTCAAAATAAGATTACCAACCCAATTCTTAAATAAAATTACCAACTTACTTTTAAAAAAAATTACCAAACTAATTTCTAAATAAAATTACCAACCTAATTTTTAAAAAAGGTCACAAAGCTAATTTCAAAATAAGATTACCAACCCAATTTTTAAATAAAATTACCAACCTACTTAAAAAAAAAATTACCAAACTAATTTCTAAATAAAATTACCAACCAAATTTTTAAAAAAAGTTACCAAACTAATTTCTAAATAAAATTACCAACCTAACAATTTAAAAAAATTAAAAAATTAAAGAAATGAAGGAACAAAAAAGATTGAAAAATGAGAAATTATCAAATTATCTTTGATATTATTTATTAAAATCGAGATACTTAGCTTCTTTGTTTTTTATTTTTTGTTTTTCATTCAATCAATTGTTTTCGTTGTTTTAATTTTTCTTTCTTTTATTTTCTTTTGTTTATTTTTTGTTTCTTTTGTTTATTTTTTGTTTCTTCTGTTTATTTTTTGTTTCTTTTGTTTATTTTTTGTTTCTTTTGTTTCTTTTGTTTATTTTTTGTTTATTTTTTGATTCTTTTTTGATTTTTCTTGATTTTTTTGATTTTTTGACTCTTTTTTGATTCTTTTTTGATTTTTTTGACTCCTTTTTGATTCTTTTTTGATTTTTTGACTCTCTTTTGATTCTTTTTTGATTTTTTTGACTCTTTTTTGATTTTTTTGATTCTTTTTTGATTCCTTTTTGATTCCTTTTTAATTTTTTTTTATTCCTTCTAGTTTTCTTTTTTAATTTTTAAAAATTTTTTTAATCCCTTTAAAATTACACCTAAAAACCTTCAAATTACAACATTATAACTTATCTAGTCGCGACGGAAATTGTGTACTGATGTTACAAAATGAATTACAACCGTATGACTTTTCCTTCAACGATTTTTAACTAAAACATTTAATCCCAACGTTTAAATCAAACATTAAAACAACTATTTAAACTCATACTTAAAAAAAATGACCAAAAACTGCAGTAAGATTGCGTATTTTAACTATGATTAATAAAGAAAATAAAGTAAAAAGTATCCAACGTTATGTAACAAGCTTAAAATGATTTATACTTTATATTTAGTACATTTAACTTTTTTCATTAACTTTGCAAATCATCCTTTATTTAAATTATGTGTCATTTTTGTATTACAACAACAAATATCATTTAAATTATAAAAATATTAAGTATTTTTTATTAGTATTTTTTTTTAATAGAAATTAATAGAAATCAATAGTTTTATTATGTTTAAGTTTGATTTTTTTAATATAAATTTAATAAAATAAGTCTTAAAAACTTATATGTAATAAAATTTCGTTTCGTTTTCATTAAATACTCTCCACTCTGAATATCGCCTTTCTTTATCAGATAAGCAAGAATTTACGGCGACCTTATCTGCCGAAAAAAACTGTAAACCGAGGAGAAACGTGTTGAGACAACACAGAAACCAAGTCTCGGACAAAAATTACAATTTACGACCTTTTATCGTTATTATTCAATTGATGCAATAAATAACCGTTTTATAGACGCGATTGTTATTAGAACAAAGTAGCTAAGTATTAATTTTTTTTAATAAATTTTATGATACATTCAAAATAAAACTTTTTTCCAAAGTGAAAAAATGTCAAAAATTTTTTCCAACTTTGAAAATTTTTTTAATTTTTTTGACAACACTTGGAATAAAATGGTATTTTTTAATTAAAATTAGAATGCTTTAAGTTTCATTTAGAAAAAAAATCAGATCAAAATGTTAAAAATTTGATTTTTTATGAATTTTTAAAAAAGAATTTCTTAAAAATGAATTTTTTAACGATCCAAAATTTTTAACCTAAAAAATTTTTTTACCAACTTTGAAAATTTTTTAAATTTTTTTGACAACACTTGGAATAAAATGGTATTTTTTAATTAAAATTAGAATGTTTTTAGTTTCATTTAGAAAAAAAAATCAAATCAAAATATTAAAAATTCGATTTTTTATAATTTTTTTTAAAAATGAATTTTTTAAAAATGAATTTTTTAACGATCCAAAATTTTTAACCTAAAAAATTTTTTTACCAACTTTGAAAATTTTTTTAATTTTTTTAACAACACTTGGAATAAAACGACCTTTTTTAATTAAAATTAGAATGTTTTAAGTTTCATTTAGAAAAAAAATCAAATCAAAATATTAAAAATTCGATTTTTTATGAATTTTTTAAAAATGAATTTTTTAACGATTTAAAATTTTTAACCTAAAAAATTTTTTTACCAACTTTGAAAATTTTTTTAATTTTTTTAACAACACTTGGAATAAAACGTCCTTTTTTATATAAAATTAGAATGTTTTAAGTTTCATTTAGAAAATAAATCAAATCAAAATATTAAAAATTCGATTTTTTATGAATTTTTTAAAAATGAATTTTTTTAACGATTCAAAATTTTTAACCTAAAAAATTTTTTTACCTACTTTGAAAAATTTTTTAATTTTTTTAACAACACTTGGAATAAAACGGTCTTTTTTAATTAAAATTAGAATGTTTTAAGTTTCATTTAGAAAAAAAATCAAATCAAAATGGTTAAAAATGAATTTTTGATGAATTTTTTAAAAAATTAAAAAATTTTTTTTTGGGAGAAAAAAAATCTTTTTGTTTGGAGTGTTTTAAAGTTTTAGACTTTGTCTAAAATAAAGTAAAGTAATTATAATCATACCTGGTTGGTCATCTGTAGGCGGTACAAATTAGCAAGAAGCTTTCGAAACACCATGGTGGGGGTGAAACCGTCCCAAAAGCTCCCAGCTTAGTGGTCTCAAAGCTTCGCTACCGTCGGACGTCCGCGACTCCAACTTAACCATTCCCGAGCTTGCGGCTTTTTTCCACCAACCCGAAGCTTCCCAATCCAGCTGAATCCCCGCGAAAGCTCTCCCGCTGATTTTTACACCTGTTTCTCAACTTGTAACCTTTCCATTTTTAATTCCTCCACTTTAAATTTATAATAGGACTGTTACTTCATTTCCAATTTTTATTTTTCATTCCTCTACATTTCATTTATAATAACTTCTTTTCCCATTTTTATTTCTTTTTGATTTTTCTTCATTTAATTCACAATCCTTTGCCTTCCAATTTGTATTTTTAATTCCTACGCTTTAAATTCTTACTCTATCGAAAAAACCTTTTCGAAAACACATTTTTGAAAGAATACTTTCAAAAAAACATTCTCTCATGTTTCCAGATCGAAAGAATTCCAAACTTTATGTGCTCGAAGTGAACTTTCGCGAAAAATGGAACGAATGGAGTCGTTAAACGACCCCTCGTTGTGCCTCCAAGACCTCGTCACCGGAGTTTCCACCACATCCGCGAATTCCGACCTCCACGGTCATCATCACCCAATGGACGCCGTTTCTTCCGCCGTCTCGGTTAGTTCAGCGATCAGCGGCATCATGACCGGAAGCTCCTCCGTCTTGGGACACCACGTCACCTCGCACGACCCCCATCATCACGGCGTCGTTCCTCACACGCCTTCTCTTCATCACGAACCGTTGGAGAAACTAAAACGTGGTGAGTGCTTTCCAATTCTTCAATTTAATCATCAAATAATCATCAAATAATCTTCAAATAATAACCATCAAATAGTAATCTTCAAATAATCCATTTTTCAACACCCTAAAAATATTTACAATTAATATAAAGCCAAAATCTTGAAATTATTTCAAAATAAATTAACCAAGGAAATAGTATAAGTTTATAAAATATAACGTAATTCTTGAAAAACCGATATCTTATCTTCACACGTATCGAAAAAGGGACATTTTTTCTTTTCTCCTATCAAGAAAGTCATAAATCAGCCGTAAATATGTAAACACAATAAACCTTACACACAAACGTTCCATTCTATTTGTGTGCGTGTGTTAAAATTTGTGTGCGTGTAAAAAAACTAAGCGTGCGTTTTAAAAAATGTGTGTTAAAAAATGTATGTTAAAAAATGTGTTGAAAACTATGTGTTGAAAATTTACGCGTGTAAAGCCAACTTATTTGCACATCTAAACCTAACTCATGTAAAGTTAATTTATAAGTTACCAAGTATAAAGTTAATGCATATAAAATTAATGCGTATAAAGTTAATGCGTATAAAGTTAACGCATGTAAACTTAACCGTGTAAACCACCCTTTAAAAATGTCGTTAATTTGATTAAAAGACGTAAAATTACTTAATTACGATTACGGTAGCGATCCTCTTCGTTTTTTACGGTCTCGTTTGACCAAGTGCCGCTCGTAAGTGATAAGAAACGAATTCTAATCGATAATTGCGTTCATAAACGTCCGATAAAGTGATAGATAGCGGTTATCTGATCTTAGAAATTTATTACGTACACGTAGCGGGTTTATTATTTTTTTAAAACTTGGAAAATTTTCTTAAAAAATTTTTTTTTAATTTTTTTTTTTTGAACTAAATTTTTTTTTACATTTAGATTTTAATACATAACAGAAGGGAAAAAACGTTTCGTTTCGTTTCGTTTCTATATCGTCACGTTAGATAACAACCCCGACAATTTCTGTCGCCGGCGTCGATACAAAACGATGATCGAACGATTGATCAAACGTTTATGACGTGTCAGATCAGAGGCGGTTCGCGTCAAAGGGAAGCGAACCACGCGAACGGAGAAAGAAATTGAGGGCACAAGTTTGATGTATCGTTACATTTTTTTCCCTAGATAACGGATGAACCGATAACATAACAGATAATATAACTGTTTAATTTGTTAGACAAGATTTTCTATTATTCTAATAAGTATAAAAAACTTTTTTTAATGAATCACCCTGTATAGTTTATAGTCTACTTTTCATTTTAATGGACGTTAAAAATGTTTTTTGACGATTATAAACCTTCATGTATATAGTCTGTCCTGAAATTAGACGAACCCTACCCTAGCAACGTAGAGTATGTTTAAAAATAATAAAAGCCTACATAAATATTGATCAAAAATGCTTCCTAAAGGAGCTACAATTCCTTGAAATATGACAAATTAGCCCATCTTAGAATTTTGTAATTTACATGGTTATGCAACTCAGTTATACTCTTATATGGTGAAATTGCCAAAATTGTGGGGAAAAGTTGAGCCACAGTTCAAACAATTATCCGAAATTTTGCTTCAAATGGAAGTGTAAGAAATAAATCGAGTGTTGGTCGTTCAAAACTCTTAAATCAATGAGATGTTCGGACAATTAAAAAAAAAAGGAAAGAAAAACCACGAACAAGTGCTTCGCAACTTGCAAAACATATTCAACACAAATACTGATAAAGTAGTAAATCCAGAAACTTTACGTAGGATATCATGATTTAACGGAGTTCCACGAAAAAAACCTTTAATTTCCGAAGAAAATAGAAAAAAAAAGACTTTGCCAACAAATTGAACAAAATTTAGAGTTTTGGAAAACAGTTTTATTCACGGATGAGAGCAAATACAACATTTTCGGATCGGATGGCAGAGGAAAAATTTGGCGGAAAGCAAATGGTTTAGGGTTCGACGGCGGCTTCGAAGCTAGGGAATTTAGTTTTTAGGGATTATGGATCGTAAGCAATATTTGAAAATATTGCAATGCAATCTGAAAAATCAGCAGAGAGCTTAGGGCTTAGAGATCATTGGATTTTTCATCCAATTTGTTGAGAATAAATCCTTTCCAATTTACCTAAACAACTATGTTTACCTCCTCAGTCGCCTGACCTCAACCCTATTGAGCACATTTAGGATGAGGTAGAACGGAGGGTGCGGAATCGGTGCTTGGTGTATGTAGATTTTTGTGACTGACTAAACAATTCGCCAACCAACCCCTTTACACACACGTCACTGATGAGTTCTATGTAAAATTGATATCGCTATCTAATTTCTCTTAGAATTTTAAGTTAGTATACCAATTTTTGTTGACTTAACCCAAGACATTCCAGATATTTCTTAAAAGCCGTTTTTCTACGCTGCCCACTAAGACTCTAAAGCTCTCTAGTAAAATGCGCTGCTAGTGTATAGCCGTCTAATTTCGAAACACCTGTATATAGATAATATGTCATTTTGAAAGTTTTATAAGTAAACATAAAAAGTCACTTTTCATTTACTCTACAGTCGCAATCAAATATGGGTTGCAATACAACTCATCAATGCTAATAGTCGCTAGGAAATTATATCACTAATTTAAATGAATACGTTCTATACTCTTTTCGCGGAAAGATGTCTCATGAGTCATTAATTAATTATATTATCCTAGACTACTATTTTCGGTTTTCGTCTCTATCTGCCATATATGATTAAATAAAGAAAAAAATATTTGACATATGTCGAGAAAACGGTGACAAGTAATGACGCATGAAACATCTTTCCGCGAAAAGTATGTAACTTAGGTTGCACGATAAAGCAATAAATCATGTAGCGATAACTGAGCACGTATTCATTTAACCCTTAAAAGTCTTTTGTCTAGATCAGTGTTTCCCAACCTTTTTTCTGCCATGCCCCACCTTAGCCTTTCTAAAATTTTTATGCTCCTCCTATGCAACATAGGGAAGACTGGGGTTGGTTGACACATGGGGCTAATTGACACAGCGTCAAATATGGGCCATCTATTTTACCTACTTAATGTACCTCTTCGAATTTTGACCTTTGTGCTCACTGGTAGACAAAATAAACCACTTTTTTTAATAAATTTGATATCTATACTGGAAAGAATGAAGATTCCACAGAGGTGGGTCTAAGAAGTCGCGTTGTTAAAGATCTGCGTAAAGGTATAGAAAGTAAAGGCTATCGTGTGTACTTCGATAATCTCTTTACTTCACCCAAACTGATGGAAAATCTCCAAGAGAAGCATATTTATGTGGCACTGTAAACCCTACTAGAAAACTAATGTTTAAATTTCTTCCAGACAAAGAATTAAAAAAGGGAGATTTTGACTACTCTATTAGCAATAAAGGACTGGTCGCTGTCAAATGGAAAGACATAAAAAGTGTGTACTTATTGTTTAACTACCACCATTACGAAGATGTGTCAGAAGTAAAGAGGAGGAAGAAAGATTGATTATATGAAACGATTCCAAGTCCAAAAATATTGACAGATTACAATTCGAACAAACTTTGTCGACAAATTTGACCAAAATTAGCTTAGAAACTGAATCAAAAAGGTCACAAATGGTGGTACAAGATTTTTTTACCTAATTGAAGCATGCCTTGTGAATACTTTCATCCCATACAAAAATCTAAATTTGCCTAAAATGTCTATGAAAAACTTCGGGTAATTACTCTTACAATTAGATAGTCTGATAAGTGTAGCTATTAAAAAACGAAAATCATCAAGACTTCCTGTACAAATAAAAAAGCACAAACCAAAAGTACCAAAAACAATAAGACTTCAAAATTCATAAACCTATTCAAACCACCAGAAGACGCTGTGCATTTTGCAGCACAAAAAAGACTGATGTTTGATCTAACTGGCAGTGTTCGATCTAACTCACAAGGAGACCTTACGACTTGCCCCTCACCGATTTTAACGAAAGTGGTACCAATGGATAGATATTGGTACATAGTACAAATGTATAAAATATTAGGGCGCACTATTCAGCGGTTCGCAAGAAAATTGGTGTTAAAGTTTGCGAATAGCGTCTGTCAGTGACAAGTCCCGCCCTTTAAGCCCCGCCCATTGTCGTACTGAATATGTATAGACTTCCACATACGAGGTTCGAATTCTGAATAATACTTTTTTTATTTCTACTTTTATTTTTAATGCAATATTTCACTTTATTTTTTATAATATTTTGATATTACAAAATATAATCAATTAAGGACACTCTTTCGTTATCCTACTTTTTAATTTCTTTACTTCTATGTTTAGGAAACTTACGGTATTTTTATTAGAATCATTCTTTACAATTTCTTCTTTACCATTTAAAATGGTATTACGTTTTATAAAAAAAAATACCCGCATAAGTAATGTAGAATAATTTATTATATTGTTTACATCTAACTTATACGTATTATAAGGGATATTATTATAAATAACACTAGGGATCGATATTATGATTATATTGATAATGATTCAAAGTAGCAAATCAACGTTACTCTTGAGTGATACTTATGTTAGTTGTATTTTGAAAAACTGCTAATGAAAAGTGATCTCGTGACTGTGGAACCAACTGTGGAAATTTTAAAAGGCGCTATGTAAATTGGCGAAGAAATACTTAATATCGCTCTCGACATCTTGACCAAGACAACATTTTTTGTAAGTACGGATCACTTAATATTCATGGACTAAACTGACGAAGAATGTGCTTCCGAATTCGTGTTTCCGTTGGACACAAATTTATTTCCGGAACTACCGATAAAGCAAGTACAAGACGATTATAATATTCCCTTTCATTACTAATTGTAAGTTAAAAGTGTGAATCGCGCTAAAGAACATCCCTATTGACCTTTGCAAACTCTTCAAAAGAAAGGATGTTGACGCTTAAAAAACATAAGAGAATTAAAGAGATGGGAAAAACATGTCAAAAAAGGAGGAACGATTATCGATAAGTATAAATTGATTGACTCTTGTGCATATGATTGTTTTGAGGATCGTTACGCGTTACCAACCAATTTACGTGGAACAAGATAAAATGTAATTAAATATACGTTATAAAAGACTGTTAATCAGATTCACATAATACGCAAACTTGGATTGCCTCAACGCCATCATCATCTACACAACCACATTAATTGTACGTTTTCTTATGTTTGGGGTTTAATCATAAAATGTTTCTTTTTAATCAGTTTTTCATCTTCCTTTTCGAGTCTTTTAGCTTTCTTCTTAACACTGGGTTCCACATGTTACCTTATCTCCCCGTCTTATCTCATCCTCCCCTAAATAAAGGAGGTAAGACTGGATGTTTACGTGGGTATTTTTATTATAAAACGTTTTATAATAAATAAAAAATACCATTTTAAATGGTAAAGAAGAAATTGTAAAGAATGATTCTAATAAAAGTACCACAAGTTTCCTAAACACAGAAGTAAAGAAATTAAACGTAGGATAACGAAAGAATGTCCTTAATTGATTATATTTTGTAATATCAAAATATTATAAAAATAAAGTGAAATGTTGCATTAAAACTAAAAATGGAAATAAAAAAAAGTATTATTCAGAATTCGAACCTCGTATGTGGAAGTCTATACATATTCAGTACGACAATGGGCGGGGCTTAAAGGGCGGGACTTGTCACCTGACAGACGCTATTCGCAAACTTTAACACCAATTTTCTTGCGCACCGCTGAATAGTGCGCGCTAATATTTTATACATTTGTACTATGTACCAATATCTATCGATTGGTACCACTTTCGTCAAAATCGGTGAGGGGCAAGTCGTAAGGTCTCCTTGTCAGTGTGTAAAGTGGCACTTTACAATTCCCACTTTGCCAGATAATTGACACAATGCCAGATAATAAATGTATGCTTATTTTTCTTATGATTGGTTGATTGAATGCATTTGAATAGTTGAAAATAAGGATCTTTCTTTAGTTTTTTATATTTTATTGAAAAAAAAAAAATCGTCCACTGAGCCAAAATATCTAATGGATTCGACCGTAAATAACAAAAAGATTAACAATTAACTGAAAATTGTGTCAATTTGTCACAAAATCCGGATGAGGGTTAAACAAAAATAAAAATTGCTTTGAACAACACCATTCTGGCTAAAGTATTTATTGTAGGCGGTGGTACATTGTATGAACCGCATCCAAATTTTTTGCAAATACACAAATTTTTTGAAAAATTGTTTATACTACTTTTAATAATCATCAAATTAAACACATTAACAAAAGTTGACCGAATAAAAACGCTTTTAAAATGTTGTTCCCAGTTTGAGTTTTTTTTTTTATTTGAAAAAGTTCGCCTCTCATAGAGTTAAATTAAAAGTAGAGAACGTATTCATTTAACCTTTAAAAATCCTTCGTCCAGATGTTGTGGACATAAAATCTACGTAAAGTTAAATGTTACGTTTAAAATACTGACACTCAATTAATGTTATGTGTCAAAATAAAAAGACTTTTAAGAGTTAATTCAGTGATATAATTTCCTAACGACAATTTGCATTGATGAGTTGCATCAAATCGTACAGCTGATTGTAAGTGTAGCACAAATAAGAAGGGAACTTAAACGTCAAATAACATTTGTCATGTTTGACGTTTTAGACGTCAATTTAAAATGTAACTAACATAGTAAGTAATTTCAAAAATATAAATAAAAATAAATCTTTTTTTTAAGAAATGAAAGAGAACAATAACACAGTTGTATGAAATTAATTAGAGTCTTGAGGAAGGAAAAGTCCTCTTTTTTTCTTAATGAAAGTGGGACGAATAAGAGGCGGTTGGGAGAAAGTTGGCGAGCTCCGCCTTTATAATTCGAATTAGGCGCCCATTATCCCGATACCGGGATCATCCGGCATTAAGAGTAAGCCCGCCGTTAATGAATCAAGTCACCTTAACCGCCTCCAAAGCCCGGTAATCGCGCCACCGAGAGAGAAGAACTAGATTTCGGTTCAATTGATTCACACTTTTTACAACCACCTACTTACTTCCCACTACTTACAATTTTAACTTTACAAAAACCTCAATAAAAAAAAACTAAATCTTAAAGACAAAAAACTAAATCAACAAAAACAATTTTTTAAATCAACAAAAAATTTTTTAAAACAAAAATTTTTTTAAATCAACAAAAAATTTTTTAAAACAAAAAATTTTTTAAATCAACAAATTTTTTAAATCAACAAAAATTTTTTTAAACCCATCTATCTAAACTTAAATCACCCTTTAAAAAAATCCTCCTTAGAAATAATAAGTAAAGTCACGTTCGTTAAAAATTCCAAGGTTTTTCGATGTATAAGTTTGGTAAGTCTAAGGTTGGTAAGTAAGCTCCTCTAAAAATATCTAAAAATAATTTCCATTTGCGACGGGGTAGGTGTACGTAGGACGGGTGAAAATTCAGAGTAAGATTATAGTTTGATGCTGGCGAGGACGCCGGCGTCACGTCGCCCCTAATCGCGTAATCCTCCCTTCCTTTCGAGGGTTTTTAGGAAGTCATCAATTAGCGCGCGCTAACGCCGCCAGGTGGATCCGCCGTAAAGAGCTGATCCTTCGACATCAAAGGTCGGATTACGTTCCAGACCCGCGGATTACCGTCTTCCACCGCGACAAGATGCCGTTCGAACATTTATATTTAGACATTCTAAAACTAGAATTCAAATTTCTCCACATTTTTTTTACTTTTATTCTTTCCACTAAAAAAAAAAAAAAAAAAAATAGGTACTACAATCCACCTTATTTTTTAAGATTACATTTTTGACGTTTTGACGTTTTTACGTTTCCATTTCAATTCAAAATGTAGCTAATTGTAAGTTAAAGTAGATAATTTTTCATCTTAATTTCTAACGTTTTTTAGAATCTTTGAATGTGTTAAACCGCCTCTTCTTTATTAGAGAGGTTTTAAAAACTAAAAAGGGAGGGTTTAAAACGTTCAAAAATCAAATTTTGACCATTTTTAAACAAATTAAACCCTCTTTTTTTTTATTAAAGAAACTTTAAATTGTTCAAAAACCCAATTTTTAAAATTCTTAAACGAGTAAAACTCTTTTTTAATAAAGGAAAGAAGGTTTTAATTTAATTAAGGAGAGAAAAACTTGTCCAAAGATTATCAAAATTTAATCTTATCCAAAAATTGTCAAAATGGAATTTTTATAAGATGTTAAACACTTTCCAATAAAGAAAAGGGGGTTTAAGACATTCAAAAACCCAATTTTGACTATTTTTAAACAAGGTAAACTCCTTCTTCTTTATTAAATAGACTATAACTTGTTCAAAAATCCAATCTTTAATATATTTAAATAATTTAAGCACTTTCTAATAAAGAAAAGAGAGTTTAAGTTATTCAAAGATCCAATTTTGACAATTTTTAAACAAATTAAACCCTCCTTCCTTTAAATTGAATAAAAATTAAATTCTTTAAATTGAATAGAAACTCTAAATTGTTCAAAGATCCAATTTTTAAAATTCTTAAGCAAGCAAAACCCTTTTTCAATAAAGGAAAGAAGGTTTAACTTGTCTAAAGATTATCAAAATTTAATCTTGTCTAAAAATTGTCAAAATAGAAACTTTAGAACATGTTAAACACTTTCCAATAAAATAGAGAGGGTTTAAGACATTCAAAAACTCATTTTTGACCATTTTTGAACAAATTAAACCCTCTTTTCTTTATTAAACAATCTATAACTTGTTCAAATATCCAATTTTTAATATATTTAAAGAAGTTAAACTCTTTCTAATAAAGGAAAAAGAATATAATTTCTCCAAAAATTATTAAATTTGGAGACAATTCTACTAAAAACTTAGTGAATTTTTTAAAAATTCCACCCAAAATCAATAAAATTGGTAAAAATTAAAAAAAAACTTTCTATATTCGTAAAAATTCCACCAAAGTTACCAACATTTTTAACCAATTCCATCAAAAACGTACTAAATTTTTTCAATTTTCCACCAAAGCTACAAAAATGTTGAATAATTCCACCAAAAACTTACTGATTTTTAAAAAATACCACCAAAAACTTATCAAATTCATAAAAATTCTACTAAAATTACCAATATTTTTAACAATTCCACCAAAAATGATTAAAGTTAATAAAAATTCCACCAAAGTTATCAACTTTTTTTAACAATTCCATCAAAAACATACTGAATTTTATAAAAACTCCACCAAAAATTAATAAAATTGGAAAAATTTCACTAAAAACTTACTAAATTCGTAAAAATTCCATAAAAAAACACTGAATTTTTTATAAATTCCATCAAGAATGAATAAAATTCGCAAAAATTCAATGTTATCAAAATTTTTGATAATTCCACCAAAAACATACTGAATTTTTTAAAAATTCCACCAAAAATTAATACAATTTGCCAAAATTCCACCAAAAACTTACTAAATTCATAAGAAATTTACCAAAAACACTGATTTTTTTTAATCCACCAGAAATGAATAAAATTCGCAAAAATTCCACCAATGTTATCAAAATTTTTGATAATTCCACCAAAAACATTCTGAATTTTTTAAAAATTCCACCAAAAACTTACTAAGTTCATAAGAATTTTACCAAAAACACTGAATTTTTTTAAAATTCCACCAGAAATGAATAAAATTCGCAAAAATTCCACCAAAGTTATTAAAATATTTAACAACTACACGCAAAATTTACTGAATTTTTTTTATTCCACTAAAAACTTACAAAAATCCTAAAAATTACACCGAAATTGTCAACATTTTTAACAATTCTACCAAAAACTTAAAAATTTTTTTAAAAATTCCACCAAAATGTCCAAATTCTTTTAAAATTCCACCAAAATGCCCAAATTCTTTTAAAATTCCACCAAAAATCAATCAAATTAGAAACAATTTCATTAAAAATTAACTAAAACCTTGAAAATTCCATCAGAAACTTAGTAGATTCATAAAAATTCCACCAGTTACTAAAATTTTTAATAATTCTACCAAAAATAATGAATTTCTTTAAAATTCCACCAAAAAACTTATAAAATTTGTAAAAATTCCACCAAAAATTTACCAATTTGTTTTTAAATTCTACCAAAAACTTACTAAATTCGTAAAGCTTCCACCAAAGTTACCAAAATGTTGATCAATTCAACCAAAAACAATAAATTTTTTTTAGAAAAATACTAAAAATAAAACTAAACTAGTTAAACAGTCTAAAACTTGTTCAAAGATCCAATTTTTAATCTATTTAAACAAATTAAACCCTTTCTAATAAAGAAAAAAGAATATAAGTTCTCCAAAAATCCAATTTTGACCATTTTTGAACAAATTAAACCCTCTTTTCTTTATTAAAGAAACTTTAAATTGTTCAAAAACCCAATTTTTAATATATTTAAACAAGTTAAACCCTTTCTAATAAAGAAAAAAGAAAATAATTTCTCCAAAAATCCAATTTTGACCATTTTTGAACAAATTAAACCCTCTTCTCTTTATTAAACAGTCTAAAACTTATTCAAAGATCCAATTTTTAATATATTTAAACAATTTAAACCCTTTCTAATAAAGAAAAAAGAATTTAACTTCTCCAAAAATCCAATTTTGACCATTTTTGAACAAATTAAACCCTCTTTTCTTTATTAAAGAAACTTTAAATTGTTCAAAAACCCAATTTTTAATATATTTAAACAAGTTAAACACTTTTTAACAAAGAAAAAAGAATATAATTTCTCCAAAAATCCAATTTTGACCATTTTTGAACAAATTAAACCCTCTTTTCTTTATTAAAGAAGCTTTAAATTATTTAAAAACCCAATTTTTAATATATTTAAACAAGTTAAACCCTTTTTAATAAAGAAAAATATAATTCTTTTCTCCAAAAATCCAATTTTTACCATTTTTGAACAAATTAAACCCTCTTTTCTTTATTAAACAGTCTAAAACTTGTTCAAAGATCCAATTTTTAATATAATTAAACAATTTAAACCATTTCTAATAAAGAAAAAAGAGTTTAACTTCTCCAAAAATCCAATTTTGACCATTTTTGAACAAATTAAACCCTCTTTTCTTTATTAAACAGTCTAAAACTTGTTCAAAAATCCAATTTTTAATATATTTAAATAAGTTAAACCCTTTCTAATAAAGAAAAGAGAGTTTAACTTCTCCAAAAATCTAATTTTGACCATTTTTGAACAAATTAAACCCTCTTTTCTTTATTAAACAGTCTAAAACTTGTTCAAAGATCAAATTTTTAATCTATTTAAACAATTTAAACCGTTTCTAATAAAGAAAAGAGAGTTTAATTTCTCAAAAAATCCAATTTTGACCATTTTTGAACAAATTAAACCCTCTTTTCTTTATTAAATAAACTTTAAATTGTTCAAAACCCCAATTTTTAATATATTTAAACCATTTCTAATAAGGAAAAAGAATATAATTTCTCCAAAACTCCAATTTTGATCATTTTTGAACAAATTAAACCCTCTTTTCTTTATTAAACAGTCTAAAACTTATTCAAAGATCCAATTTTTAATATATTTAAACAATTTAAACAATTTCTAATAAAGAAAAGTGAATTTTACTTCTCCAAAAATCCAATTTTGAACAAATTAAACCATCATTCCTTCATTAAAAACGATTAAACTCGTTCAAAAACTTCAAATTTATTCAAAAATTACATTAAAAAACATAAAAAATATAAAAAAACATTAAAAAAACATAAAAAAACATTAGAAACATAAAAAACATTAAAAAAACATAGAAAAACATAAAAAACATTAAAAAAACTCAATTACACACTAAAAAAACTCAAAAAACAACCATTTTTATTCATAGTAATAAAAAAATCCCACATTTCTCAGATTTTATTAAAGATAATCATCATTTAAATTTATTAAAACCTTTCAAACAACAAATTCCATCAGATACAACCCGATTAAATCTAAAAAACCCTCCTAATTAGGCGATAAAACACATAAAACACATCAAAGATAAGTTTACAAAACCAATAGAGCGATTTTTTTCGTCTCTACTGGAACATACTTACTCAAGCGTACAATAAATGCAGCAATCGGCACTCGAAATCATGTCGAATCTTCGATTTTAATCAGATAATAACTCCAACCACCTCAAAACACTCCAAACGAGTTACAATAAGATAGATGTTTATCCTAAAAAATGATTGACACGCTAATTAATTAAGTTTTTCACGTTCCCAAAGGGATTTTTTACATTTTCAACGAAAAAGAATCGAGAAATAATTCTTATTTATCGAATAATTTCTTTACAAAGAAAAAGTTTTTAGGTTATGTTACATGACAAAACTGATTTTACTCATAAAACGAAAAAATTTACTTACCCGGTTATAAAGACACATAGAAATTTTAGTTAATATATTAAATAAACGATTTGTGTTAGAAATACGCCTCTTATTTACGTTAATAAGAAGAAAAGTGTATTTTAAGGTACATAAGAATCGTTTATACTTAAAAACTACAATTTAGTGTTTGTAACCAACTTCACTCCATTCACAAATGTCAAATGAAATTAATTTATTTAAAAAGTAAAATTTAATTTAATTATTTATTATTAATGTAAATTACGAGTCGTATTAAATATTATATTGTATAAATATAATTTTTTTAAATTAGCTTTTTAATTTTTATTTTTTTTTAATTTTCTTTGTATCTATAGGTGGTCATAAATACAGTATTTTTTTTATTTTAACTAATAAATTTTTAAAAAAATTTATATCTCATAAACTAATTGTTGTTAAGATTTGAAATTTTGTGATGATTTAGATTAAACATTCTATTTTTGATAATAAAATTCAAATTTTTGAAAATAATAGTAGAAATGATGGTAACATTAGAACATAAACGTTATAAATGATGGTATAGAAGGGGTTTTAGTGGTAATCCATCGGGTATCAGAAGTTAATGCCGCCGTTAATCTTTCTATATACAGCGCGAATCTAATGGCAAACACGCGGATTTCGCCGGTGTAAATATTACACGCTGCGGCGGCACTCTCCCGTTAAAGCATTTATATTTGCAACCCGTCGAAACTGCGTTTCTATGTTTGATGAACATTTATTGGAACGCGATCGCGGGGGAATTAAGCGCCGCAATTTACTATTTATTAAATAACCGATTATCCCCCATGTTGTTTACGGTTCGTTTTACCGCATTTTATCACATTCTACATTTTACCAAATTTTATCAAACTTTAACAAAATTTTATCAAACTTTAATAAAATTTTATAAAAGTTTTTTTAATTTTTTTAAGCGTACAGATGGAAATAAAAAAGTAAAGTTTATTGTAGGTTCTTATCGTTTGGATATCGATACAATAAATCGTAATCCGGCGTTAACCTAATATTATTTCGCATAATACCGGTATAGTACGTTCAAATTCATTAACGGGATCGTTCAATAAATCTCGCCAGTTAAGACCAGGTGTATCTCCGGTAAATCTGGAGCCAACAAAAGTAATCTCCCGGGTGATCCGAGTTCAAATATCCCGCTATAAATCAAACGAGGAGCTCGCGAACAACGCACGCGCCATCTACATTATTATTAATGTACTCGATTCGGTTTTTTACTAAAAATTCCACTAAAACGAAAAAAAAAAATCATTAGGAATCTTTAAAAATTCATATCCCAAAAACTAATTATTACTAAGCTTTTAAATTTTACCATTAGTTAGATTGAAACTTAATCTTTATTTGTACCAAAAATGAATATTCTACGACTTTTAGTTTTTCCCCCAGAAAGAAAATTCTAACCTAACTTAATTAAAATCTTCATTAAAATTAACCATTTTTTAAAAAATTCATCAAAAATTCATTTTTAACCATTTTGATTTGATTTTTTCTCTAAATGAAACTTAAAACATTCTAATTTTAATTAAAAAAGACCGTTTTATTCCAAGTGTTGTCAAAAAAATTAAAAACATTTTTAATGTTGGGAAAAAATTTTTTTGGTTAAAAAAATCAATCATTCTTAAAAATTTATATCTCAAAAGCTAATTGTTGCTAAGCCTTGAAAATTTATTACGATTTAGACTGACATTTAATATTTATTTTTACCAAAAATTAACTTTCTACGACTTTTAGTTTTTCCCGGAGAATAGAAAATCTAACCTAACTTAAATTAACATGTTTAATAAAATTTACCATTCTTTAAAAATTCATCAAAAATTCACTTTTAAAGATTTTGATTTGATTTTTTTTCTAAATGAAACTTAAAACATTCTAATTTTAATTCAAAAAGACTGTTTTATTCCAAGTGTTGTCAAAAAAATTTAAAAAATTGTCAAAGTTGGAAAAAAAATTTTTTGGTTAAAAAATCAATTATTTTTAAAAATTTATATCTTAAAAACTAATTGTTGTTAAGCTTTGAAAATTTATCACGATTTAGATTAACATTTTGTCTTTATTTCTACCAAAAATGAACTTTCTACGACTTTTATTTTTTCCTGGGAGTAGAAAATTTAACCTAACCTAATTAACAAGTTCATTAAAATTTGTTAATTTTTAAAAATTCGTCAAAAATTTATTTTTAAAGATTTTGATTTGATTTTTTTTCTAAATGAAACTTAAAACATTCTAATTTTAATTAAAAAAAGACCGTTTTATTCCAAGTGTTGTCAAAAAAATTAAAAAAATTTTCAAAGTTGGGAAAAGTTTTTTAGGTTAGAAAATTAATAATTTTTTAAAGAATTCATTAAAAATTCATTTTTAAAGATTTTGATTTGATTTTTTCTCTAAATGAAACTTAAAACGTTCTAATTTTAATTAGAACAGACCATTTTATTCCAAGTGTTGTCAAAAAAATTTTAAAAAATTTCAAAGTCGGAAAAAATTTTTTTGGTTAGAAAATTAACTATTTTTTAAAAAATTCACCAAAAATTCATTTTTAAAGATTTTGATTTGATTTTTCTTCTAAATGAAACTTAAAACATTCTAATTTTAATTAAAAAAGACTGTTTTGTTCCAACTGTTGTCAAAAATTTTTAAAAAATTTTCAAAGTTGGGAAAAATTTTTTTAGGTTAGAAAATTAACTATTTTTTAAAAAATTCATCAAAAATTCATTTTTAAAGATTTTGATTTGATTTTTTCTCTAAATGAAACTTAAAACATTCTAATTTTAATTAAAAAAGACTGTTTTATTCCAACTGCTGTCAAAAAAATTAAAAAAATTTTCAAAGTTGGTAAAAATTTTTTAGGTTAGAAAATAATTTTTTAAAGAATTCATCAAAAATTCGTTTTTAACCATTTCGATTTGATTTTTTTTCTAAATGAAACTTAAAACATTCTAATTTTAACTAAAAAAGACGGTTTTATTCCAATTGTTGTCAAAAAAATTAAAAAAATTTTCAAAGTTGGAAAAAATTTTTTTAGTTAATCAATGATTTTTAAAAATTTATATCTCAAAAACTAATTGTTGCTAAGCTTTGAAAATTTATCACGATTTAGATTGAAACTTAATCTTTATTTTTACCAAAAAATGAACTTTCTACGATTTTTAGTTTTTCCCTGAGAATAGAAAATCTAACCTCACTTAATTAACATGTTCATTAAAATTTGTCAATTTTTAAAAATTCATCAAAAATTCATTTTTAAAGATTTTGATTTGATTTTTTCTCTAAATGAAACTTAAATCATTCTAATTTTAATCAGAAAAGGCGGTTTTATTCTAAGTGTTATCAAAAAAATTTAAAAAATTTTCAAAGTTGGAAAAAAATTTTTTTTGGCTAAAAAATCAATCATTTTTAAAAATTCATATCTCAAAAACTAATTGTTGCTAAGCTTTGAAAATTTATCACAATTTAGATTGATATTTAATCTTTATTTTTACCAAAAATGAACTTTCTACGACTTTTAGTTTTTCCCCCAAGAAGAAAAATCTAACCTCATTTAATTAACATGTCTTTTAAAATTTTTCAATTTTTAACCATTCATATCTCAAAAACTAATTGTCATAGAAATTTGAAATTTTATCACGATTTTTATTAATATTTAATCTTTATTTCTACCAAAAATGAACTTTCTACGACTTTTATTTTTCTTCTGGGAGTAGAAAATTTAACCTAACCTAATTAACATGTTCATTAAAATGTGTCAATTTTTAAAAATTCACCAAAATTTCATTTTTCAAAATTTTGATTGGATTCTTTTTCTAAATGAAACTTAAAATATTATAATTTTCATCAAAAAGGGCGGTTTTATTCTGTGTTGTCAAAAAAATTAAAAAAAAATTCAAAGTTGGAAAAAAAATTTTTTGATTAAAAAATCAATAATTTTTAAAAATTCATATCTTAAAAACTAATTGTTGCTAAACTTTGAAAATTTATCACGGTTTAGATTGATAGTTAATCTTTATTTTTACCAAAAATGAGTTTTCTACGATTTTTACTTTTTCCCCCAAGAAGAAAAATCTAACCCCATTTAATTAACATGTTTTTTAAAATTTTTCAATCTTTGACCATTCATATCTCAGAAACTAATTATCATAGAAACTTGAAAATTTATCACGATTTAGATTGATATTTTATCTTTATTTTCACCAAATATGAACTTTCTGCGATTTTTAGTTCTTCTTCCAGAAAGAAAACTCTAACCTAACCTAATTAACATGTCGGTAAAAATTTACCAATTTTTAAAAATTCATATCTTAAAAACTAATTGTTGTTGAAAGTTAAAATTTTATCACGATTTACATTGATATTTTATCTTTATTTTTACCAAATATGAACTTTCTACGATTTTTAGTTTTTCCCCCAGAAAGAAAATTCTAACCTAATTTAATTAACATGTTCATTAAAATTGATCAATTTTTAAAAATTCATCAAAAATTCGTTTTTAACCATTTTGATTTGACTTTTTTTCTAAATGAAACTTAAAACATTCTAATTTTAACTAAAAAAGGCGGTTTTATTCTAAGTGTTGTCAAAAAAATTAAAAAAATTTTCAAAGTTGGAGAAAATTTTTTTGGTTAAACAATTATTTTTAAAAATTCATATCTCAAAAGCTAATTGTTGTTATAAGCTTTGAAAATTTATCACGATTTAGATTGATATTTGATCTTTATTTTAACCAAAAATAAACTTTCTACGATTTTTAGTTTTTCCTCCAGAGGGGAGAATCTAACCCCACTTAATTAACAAGTCTTTTAAAATTTTTCAATTTTTAACCATTCGTATCTCAAAAACTAATTGTTACTAAGCTATGAAAATTTATCACGATTTAGATTGAAACTTAATCTTTATTTTTACCAAAAATGAACTTTCTACGACTTTTAGTTTTTCCCCCAAAGAGAAAAATCTAACCCCACTTAGTGAACATGTCTTTTAAAATTTTTCCATTTTTAACCATTCATATCTCAAAAACTAATCGTCATAGAAATTTGAAATTTTATCACGATTTTTATTAATATTTAGTCTTTATTTTTACCAAAAATAATTACTCTACGACTTTTAGTTTTTCCCTCAAAATAAAAAATCTAACCTAATGTCAACTTTTAATTGATCAATTTTTAAAAATTCACCTTTTATACTCCCACATACACAATAAGCAATAATAATCAATCAAATTTTACACGGTTTGAATGCGTGGTGTAAGAGTTTCGCAACCCTTGCGTAAAAAATCGCATCGTGAGAACGTTACAAGTGTCAAAAGTACCACGAAAAGCGATCCTCCGCTGCGTTATGACAGCATCGCCCCTTTTCCACCATAGATTAGAACGTTATTCCGCCCCGTCAATGCCCTTACAACCCGGATCTTATTTACCCTCCAAATACAAATCGACCAGTTCGAGATTCAACACCAGATATGATACAAACACATTTATTGGTTCGATATGGTCCACTAGAACGGTCTGGGTATTGAATATCAGTCAAAATGCGGGGGTTGAAACACGAATTGGCTGCCAAAAGGGCCAAAAGATATCGTACGGTGTACAAGAGTATTAGAAATTAATGGGTATTGTTTAGATTTTTGATAGAGGGGGTGATTATCTTCGGTCAAGTGGAAAATAGAAAAAGAAAAAGGGGAAATATTTGTATTAAAAATTTTTACCAACTTTGAAAATTTTTTTAATTTTTTTGACAACACGAAATAAAACGATATTTTTTAATTAAAACTAGAATGTTTTAAGTTTCATTTAGAAAAAAAATCAAATCAAAATATTAAAAATTCGATTTTTTATGAATTTTCTAAAAATGAATTTTTTTAACGATCCAAAATTTTTAACCTAAAAAATTTTTTTACCAACTTTGAAAATTTTTTTAATTTTTTTGACAACACTTAGAATAAAACGGTCTTTTTTAATTAAAATTAGAATGTTTTAAGTTTCATTTAGAGAAAAAATCAAATCAAAATGGTCAAAAACGAATTTTTTATGAATTTTTTAAAAGATTATTTTCTAACCTAAAAAATTTTTACTAACTTTGAAAATTTTTTAAATTTTTTTGACAACACTTGGAATAAGACGGTCTTTTTTAGTTAAAATTAGAATGTTTTAAGTTTCATTTAGAGAAAAAATCAAATCAAAATGGTTAAAAGCGAATTCTTTATGAATTTTTAAAAAAATTATTTTCTAACCTAAAAAATTTTTACCAACTTTGGGAATTTTTTTGATTTTTTTGGCAAAATTTAGAACAAAACGGTGTTTTTTAGTTAAAAATAGAATCTTTTATCTTTCATTTAAATCAAAAATCAACTTTCTATCTTCATAAATAAAGTCTGTATAATTTTGGTAATTTTTTTAAAATTAGGTTAAAACCGTCAAAAAATGTTTACCAACTTTGAGAATTTTTTCAATTTTTTTGGGAAATTTTAGAACAAAACGGTCTTTTTTGATTAAAACTAGAATGTTTTAGATTTTATTTAGAAAAAGAATCAAGTTTCTATCTTCATAAATAAAGTCTGGGGGATTTTTTAAAGTTGATTAATTTTTTAAAAAGTAGGGTTAATTAACTGTCAAAAATGTTATCAACTTTGGGAATTTTTTAAATTTTTTTTGGTAATATTTAGAACAAGACGGTCTTTTTTAATTAAAACTAGAATGATTTGGTTTTCATTTAGAAAAGAAATCAAGTTTCTATCTTTATAAATAAAGTCTGGGTGATTTTTTAAATTTGGGTAATTTTTTTAAAATTAGGTTGAAACCGTCAAAAAATTTTTACCAACTTTGGGAATTTTCTTAATTTTTTTGGTAAAATTTAGAACAAAACGGACTTTTTAAACTAAAACTACGTTGTTTTAAGTTTCATTTAGAAAAAAAATCTGGTCAATATGTTTGAAATTCAATTTTTTACGAATTTTTTAAAAATTGTTGACATTTCTAACATAAAAATTTTTTTGACAAATTAAAAAATTTTTTTAATTTTTTATGTAAAATTTAGAACAAAACGGTCTTTTTTAGTTAAAAATAGAATCTTTTATCTTTCATTTAAATCAAAAATCAAGTCTCTATCTTCATAAATAAAGTCTGGGTGATTTTTTAAAGTTGATCAAATTTTTTAAAAAGTAGGGTTAGTTAACTGTCAAGAACTTTTATCAACTTTAAAAATTTTTTTAATTTTTTTGACAAGAATTAGAACAAATTTGGCTTTTAAAATTGAAAATAGAATATCTTATGTTTAATTTCTGCTAAAAATTATTTCTTAATCTTTGAAAATGAACCCTGGGTGATTTTTTAAATTTGAGTAATTTTTTTTTAAATTAGGTTAAAACCGTCAAAACATTTTTACCAACTTTGGGAATTTTTTAAATTTTTTTGGTAAAATTTAGAACAAAACGGTCTTTTTAAATTAGAACTAGGATGTATTAAGTTTCATTTAGAAAAAAAAATTTGGTCAATATGTTTGAAATTCAATTTTTTACGAATTTTTTAAAAATTGTTGACATTTCTAACCTAAAAAATGTTTTGACAAATTAAAAAATTTTTTTTTAGTTTTTTTGGTAAAATTTAGAACAAAACGGTCTTTTTAAATTAAAACTAGGATGTTTTAGGTTTCATTTAGAAAAAAAATCTGGTCAATATGTTTGAAATTCAATTTTTTACGAATTTTTTAAAAATTGTTGACATTTCTAACCTAAAAAATCTTTTAACAAATTAAAAAATTTTTTTAATTTTTTTTGGTAAAATTTAGAACAAAACGGTCTTTTTTAATTAAAAATAGAATCTTTTATCTTTCATTTAAATCAAAAGTCAAGTCTCTATCTTCATAAATAAAGTCGGGGTGATTTTTTAAAGTTGATCAAATTTTTTAAAAAGTAGGGTTAGTTAACTGTCAAAAATTTTTATCAACTTTAAAATTTTTTTAATTTTTTTGACCAAAATTAGAACAAATTTGTCTTTTAAAATTGAAAATAGAATGTTTTATGTTTCATTTGTGTTAAGAATTATTTCTTAATCTTTGTAAATAAAGCCTGGGTGATTTTTCAAATTTGAGTAATTTTTTTAAAATTAGATTAAAACCGTCAAAAAAATTTTACCAACTTTGGGAATTTTTTTAATTTTTTTGGTAAAATTTAGAACAAAACGGTCTTTTTAAATTAAAACTAGGATGTTTTAGGTTTCATTTAGAAAAAAAATCTCGTCAATATGTTTGAAATTCAATTTTTTACGAATTTTTTAAAAATTGTTGACATTTCTAACCTAAAAATTTTTTTGACAAATTAAAAAATTTTTTTAATTTTTTATGTAAAATTTAGAAGAAAACGGTCTTTTTTAATTAAAACTAGGATGTTTTAAGCTTCATTTAGAAAAAAAATCAAGTCTCTATCTTCATAAATAAACCCTCAGGGATTTTTTAAAGTTAATAACCCTCAAAATAAAGATGTTTTTGTCAAACAAATTTCAAAATCACACATCGCACGTATCATTTAACAATAAACCTCTTAATTATTTTACAACATCTTTGTTTTTCTCATTGTTACCGACATTCATAACCGATTGTCGCGTAGAGCAACCCAGGTAAACGATAAGCGAAAACCAGATAGGTATGAAATTAGACGAGGAGACGTATTACCTCAACTATCAGGAGCCGTTCTCATATTGAGCCATTTTCGGAGAGCTGAGCAAATATTATAAACGTTTTACGGCCGAATGGGTCGTAAAACGTTGACGGTGAGCCATAAATTACCGACGAACGATGCGCATACGAATTTATAATATCTATATTTATCGTATTTTTGATGTCATTCAAAAACATATTAAAAAAATATATCTATTTTTTAAAACTTTTAATTAAAAAGAGATAATAATGATAATAGTCACGGCCACGAGTGCGTTTTATTTAAACGCTTTATTTAAAGTCTTGCAAATAAAGCGCTTATTGACAAGAATTATTAAGCGTTTATTCTCTTGATTCTATTTGTTTTGTTAGATTTTCAAGGTTTATATAATATAAAAGTCACGTAGTGGACAACAATCATTTGGAAATCCACAATAGAGCAGATGTTTGGGGAGATTTAGACCGAAATTACAAAAGGGTTGGTTTCCAAACATTTGGATTCATTTATTTTGACCCTTTCTCAAATTCTATGAGTCAATGAATCAAATTGGTTCGTTCTAATCCTTCGGGGAGATTGTATAGAAGATGTGTGAGGAAGAAAATTCGAATGGATGTAATTTATTTTCACGTTTATATGAATAACAGGTGTTTGTTGTAAGTTTTAATAAGTTTGAGATTTAAAAAATCGTGGAAAATTTATTTTTAGGGATTAAGAAATGGTTTTTAGTTTAAAATAAATCTTAAAGATTCTATTTTTTATTGTATGTTTTAAATTTGTTCTAATTGTTATCAAAAAATTAAAAAAAATTCTTTTTTAAAAAGTGTATTTTAATCCAAACTAACATAACCTTATTTTTTTGACTAACTTTGAAAAATCATATCGACTTTATTTATAAGAACTAAGAAATGATTTTTATGTTAAATTGAAGGTAGAAGATTCTATTTTGGATTAAAAAAGTCGGATTTGTTATAAATACTTCCAAAAAAATTAAAAAAATTTTCAAAGATACCAAAAAATTTTTACCGAACCAAACCTTAAAATTTTTTACTAACTTTAAAAAATCCCAGACTTTATTTATAAAGATTAAGGAATGATTTTTGTCTTAAATAAAAGATAAAAGACTATATTTTTAATTAAAAAAGACCGTTTTGTTCTAAATTTTACCAAAAAATTTAAAAAAATTCCCAAAGTTGACAAAAAATTTTTTAGGTTAAAAAAACAAACATTTTTTTAAAAATTCGTAAAAAATTGAATTTTTAATACTTTGATCTAATTCTTTTTCTAAATGAAACTTAAAACATTTTAGTTTTTACCAAAAAAGACCGTTTCATTCTAAATTTTACCAAAAAAATTAAAAAAATTCCCAAAGTTGGTAAAAATTTTTGACGGTTTTAACCTAATTTAAAGAAATTATTAATTTTAAAAAATCACCCAGACTTTATTTGCGAAGATAGAAACTTGATCTTTGATTTAAATGAAACCCAAAATATTCTATTTTTAATTAAAAAAGACCGTCTTATTCTAAAATTTACCAAAAAAATTAAAAAAATTTTCAAAGTTGACAAAAAATTTTTTAGATTAAAAAAATCAACAATTTTTTAAAAATTCGTAAAAAATTGAATTCTTAATATTTTAATCTGATTTTCTTTCTAAATAAAACTTAAAACATCGTAGTTTTAATTAAAAAAGACCGTTTTATTCTAAATTTTACCAAAAAAATTTAAAAAAATCCCAAAGTTGGTAAAAATTTTTTGACGATTTTAACCTAATTTTAAAAAAATTAACCAACTTTAAAAAATCACCCACACTTTACTTATAAAGATAGAAACTTGATTTTTTTTCTAAATGAAACTTAAAACATTCTAATTTTAATTAAAAAAGGACGTTTTATTCCAAGTGTTGTCAAAAAAATTAAAAAAATTTTCAAAGTTGGTAAAAAAATTTTTTAGGTAAAAAATTTTAGATCGTTAAAAAAATTCATTTTTTAAAAAAATCATAAAAAATCGAATTTTTAATATTTTGATTTGATTTTTTTTCTAAATGAAACTTAAAACATTCTAATTTTAATTAAAAAAGACCGTTTTATTCCAAGTGTTGTCAAAAAAATTAAAAAAATTTTCAAAGTTGGAAAAAAATTTTTTAGGTTAAAAATTTTGGATCGTTAAAAAATTCATTTTTAAAAAATTCATAAAAAATCGAATTTTTAATATTTTGATTTGATTTTTTTTCTAAATGAAACTTAAAACATTCTAATTTTAATTAAAAAAGACCGTTTTATTCCAAGTGTTGTCAAAAAACTTAAAAAAATTTTCAAAGTTGGAAAAAAATTTTTTAGGTTAAAAATTTTGGATCGTTAAAAAAATTCATTTTCAAAAAATTCATAAAAAATCGAATTTTTAATATTTTGATCTGATTTTTTTTCTAAATGAAACTTAAAACATTCTAATTTTAATTAAAAAAGACCGTTTTATTCCAAGTGTTGTTAAAAAAATTAAAAAAATTTTCAAAGTTGGTAAAAAAATTTTTTAGGTTAAAAATTTTGAATCGTTAAAAAAAATTCATTAAAAATCGAGTTTTTAATATTTTGATCTGATTTTTTGTCTAAATGAAACTTAAAACATTCTAATTTTATATAAAAAAGGTCGTTTTATTCCAAGTGTTGTCAAAAAAATGAAAAAAATTCCCAAAGTTGGTAAAATTTTTTGATGGTTTTAACCTAATTTAAAAAAATTAACCAATTTTTAAAAAATCACCCAGACTTTATTTATAAAGATAGAAACTTGATCTTTGATTGATATGAAAGATAAAATATTCTATTTTTAATTAAAAAAGACCGTTTTGTTCTAAATTTTACCAAAAAAATTAAAAAAATTCCCAAAGTTAGTAAACATTTTTGACAGTTACCTAACCCTACTTTTTAAAGAAATTGATCAACTTTAAAAAATCACCCAGACTTCATTTATAAAGATAGAAACTTGATTTTTGATTTAAATGAAAGATAAAAGATTCTATTTTTAACTAAAAAAGACCGTTTTGTTCTAAATTTTACCAAAAAAATTAAAAAAATTTCCAAAGTTGATAAAAATTTTTTGGCGGTTTTAACCTAATTTTAAAAAAATTCCCAATCAGTCCAGATTTTACCAGACTTTAATTATGAAGATAGAAACTTGATATTTTTTCTAAATGAAACTTAAAACTTTCTAGTTTTATTGAAAAAAGACCGTTTTATTTCAAGTGTTGTTAAAAAATTAAAAAAATTTTCAAAGTTAGTAAAAATTTTTTTAGGTTAGAAAATTAACTATTTTTTAAAAGATTTACCAAAAATTCATTTTTAAAGATTTTGATTTGATTTTTTTTCGAAATGAAACTCAAAACATTCCAATTTTAATTAGAAAAGATCGTTTTATACCAAGTGTTGTCAAAAAGATTAAAAAAATTTTCAAACTTGGAAAAAATTTTTTAGGTTAGAAAATTAACTATTTTTTTAAAAATCACCAAAAATTCATTTTTAAAGATTTTGATTTGATTTTTTTCTAAATGAAACTTAAAACATTCTAATTTTAATTAGAAAAGACCGTTTTATTCCAAGTGTTGTCAAAAAAATTTAAAAAATTTTCAATGTTGGTAAAAAATTTTTTTAAGTTAGAAAATTAATTATTTTTTAAAAATTTCACCAAAAATTCATTTTTAAATATTTTGATTTGATTCTTTTTCTAAATGAAACTTAAAACATTCTAATTTTAATTAGAAAAGATCGTTTTATTCCAAGTGTTGTCAAAAAAATTAAAAAAATTCCCAAAATTGGTAAAATTTTTTTGACGGTTTTAACCTAATTAGAAAAAAATTACCCAATTTTAAAAAATCACCCAGACTTTATTTGCGAAGATAGAAACTTGATTCTTGATTTAAATTAAAGATAAAATATTCTATTTTTAATTAAAAAAGACCGTTTTGTTCTAAATTTTATCAAGAAAATTAAAAGAAATTTCAAAGTTGACAAAAAATTTTTTAGGTTAAAAAAATCAAGAATTCTTTAAAAATTCGTAAAAAATTGAATTTTAAATATATTGACCAGATTTTTTTTCTAAATGAAACTTAAAACATCGTAGTTTTAATTTAAAAAGACCGTTTTGTTCTAAATTTTACCAAAAAAATTAAAAAAATTCCCAAAGTTAACTAAAATTTCTAATAACTGTCAAATTTGATGTTTTTTAAAAAATCATACAGATTTTATTTTTGAAAATAAAGAAAAGATTTTTTAGGAAATGATAGATTAAAATCTATAATTTTCGATAAAATAATCACTTTGTTTCGAATTTTCATCAAAAAAATTAAAAAAATTCTCAAAGTTAAAATTTCTAACCTAACCTAACTGTCAAATTTAATGTTTTTTTAAAAAATCATACAGATCTTATTTTTGAAAATGAAGAAAAGATTTTTTAGAAAATGATAGATTAAAATCTATAATTTTCGATAAAATAATCATTTTGTTTTTAATTTTCATCAAAAAAATTAAAAAAATTCTCAAAGTTAAAATTTCTAATAATTGTCAAATTTGATATTTTTTTAAAAAATCATACAGATTTTATTTTTGAAAATAAAGAAAAGATTTTTTAGGAAATGATAGATTAAAATCCATAATTTTCGATAAAATAATCATCTTGTTTCGAATTTTCATCAAAAAATTTAAAAAAATTCTCAAAGTTGAAATTTCAAATAACTGTCAAATTTGATGTTTTTTAAAAAATCATACAGATTTTATTTTTGAAAATAAAGAAAAGATTTTTCAGAAAATGATAGATTAAAATCTATAATTTTCGATAAAATAATCACTTTGTCTCGAATTTTTTTCAAAAAAATTAAAAAAAATCCCAAAGTTAAAATTTCTAACATAACCTAACTGTCAAATTTGATGTTTTTTAAAAAATCATACAGATCTTATTTTTAAAAATGAAGAAAAGATTTTTTAGGAAATGATAGATTAAAATCTATAATTTTCGATAAAATAATCACTTTGTCTCGAATTTTCATCAAAAAAATTAAAAAAATTCTCAAAGTTAAAATTTCTAACATAACCTAACTGTCAATTTGATGTTTTTTTAACAAATCATACAGATTTTATTTTTGAAAATGAAGAAAAGATTTTTTAAAAAATGATAGATTAAAATCTATAATTTTCGATAAAATAATCACTTTGTCTCGAACTTTCATCAAAAAAATTAAAAAAATTCTCAAAGTTAAAATTTCTAACATAACCTAACTGTCAAATTTGATGTTTTTTAAAAAATCATACTGATCTTATTTTTGAAAATGAAGAAAAGATTTTTTAAAAAATGATAGATTAAAATCTATAATTTTCGATAAAATAATCACTTTGTTTCGAACTTTCATCAAAAAAATTAAAAAAATTCTCAAAGTTAAAATTTCTAATAACTGTCAAATTTGATGTTTTTTTAAAAAATCATACAGATTTTATTTTTGAAAATGAAGAAAAGATTTCTTAGAAAATGATAGATTAAAATCTATAATTTTCAATAAAATAATCATCTTGTTTTTAATTTTCATCAAAAAAATTAAAAAAATTCTCAAAGTTGAAATTTCTAATAACTGTCAAATTTAATGTTTTTAAAAAAATCATACAGATTTTATTTTTGAAAATGAAGAAAAGATTTTTTAGGAAATGATAGATTAAAATATATAATTTTCGATAAAATAATCATTTTGTTTTTAATTTTCATCAAAAAAATTAAAAAAATTCTCAAAGTTAAAATTTCTAATAATTGTCAAATTTGATATTTTTTTAAAAAATCATACAGATTTTATTTTTGAAAATGAAGAAAAGATTTTTTAGAAAATGATAGATTAAAATCTATAATTTTCGATAAAATAATCATCTTGTTTTTAATTTTCATCAAAAAAATTAAAAAAATTCTCAAAGTTAAAATTTCAAATAACTGTCAAATTTGAGTTTTTTAAAAAATCATACAGATCTTATTTTTGAAAATAAAGAAAAGATTTTTTAGAAAATGATAGATTAAAATCTATAATTTTCCATAAAATAATCACTTTGTCTCGAATTTTCATCAAAAAAATTAAAAAAATTCTCAAAGTTGAAATTTCAAATAACTGTCAAATTTGATGTTTTTTTAAAAAATCCTACAGATCTTATTTTTGAAAATAAAGAAAAGATTTTTTAGAAAATGATAGATTAAAATCTGTAATTTTCAATAAAATAATCACTTTGTTTCGAATTTTTTTCAAGAAATTTAAAAAAATTCTCAAAGTTAAAATTTCTAACATAACCTAACTGTCAAATTTGATGTTTTTTAAAAAATCATACAGGTTTTATTTTTAAAAATAAAGAAAAGATTTTTTAGGAAATGATAGATTAAAATCTATAATTTTCGATAAAATAATCATTTTGATTCGAACTCTCATCAAAAAAATTAAAAAAATTTCCAAAGTTGAAATTTCAAATAACTGTCAAATTTGATGTTTTTAAAAAAATCATACAGATCTTATTTTTGAAAATAAAGAAAAGATTTTTTAGAAAATGATAGATTAAAATCTAAAGTTTTTGGTAAAATAATCATTTTGTCTCGAATTTTTATCAAAAAAATTAAAAAAATTCTCAAAGTTAAAATTTCTAATAATTGTCAAATTTGATGTTTTTTAAAAAATTTTTCCCAAGATTTTTTTTAACACGGAACGTATCGCGCTTGTAAATCAAAGCACTAAACCCGTCAACGGCTCTTCGTCTTCTAGTTAACGACGACATGTGTTTCTTGGCTCCCGAGGCGACATAAAGAGGCGTAAAAAACCCCCTCGGGGTTTTAAAATCGATTAGTTACGGCAAATATGCGGCTAATTCTTCGATATTTAGCCCGAGACTTATTCTCGGAGTGAACGACATCACCGCTCGTCGAAAAGAGGATAATTAACGACCTCCTCGTCCTCCGCGTTTATTGTTGTTACAGATCCCTATTTCTAGAAGTAAATCTGTGCCAGGATTTTATTTTTATCTTACTTTTACAACCTAATTTAATTTTAAAACGATTAGACATTTGTGCGACTTTGGGTTTTTTTTCTTATGTTGCAGTTTGGGCCGAAACCGGGGATTTTAGGGATGCTCACACAGGAATGACCAGTTCGAGTTCTATGGATCATCCCCAATTACCTTTTTCGACCGCTTCCAGATCCAGAACGAGAGAACGAAAAGGTAAAAAGATAAAATTATAAATTCTAATTATAAAGGTTGTCTTCAATGTAAGGATTAAGACTCCATTTATCGCGCCGTCAGCTCGTGATTAATATTTAGTCTGCGGCCAATTAGAGCGAAATTTATATCTTTAGAAAAAAAGTAATAAGAATGAGTACAAGATGGCTGGAGTAATAGCCGTTGAGGTTTTTGATTTATTAGCCAACACGTGCTGGCGTTCTTGGTGAACACTTTGGGTTCACTTGGTTTCACTTTGGGTGGTTCCAAGTTTCTACTCAAGCATAAATAGATCAAAGGAAATAAATTGAAAAAAATAATTTTTACTAAATAGTATTTTTTGATTTCTTTTTGGGGATGAAAAGTGGGAAGAAGAGAAATCGTTAAATTTTCAATTATCCTCCTGGAGGATCCTAGACACGTTTAGATGTAAAAATCGGAAAGCGTCGCGTCGGCTGTTTGAGGTGCTGATTAAAAATGGTAAGCCCGGAAGTGGGCGGCACCGTCGCGGCGGCGGCAGTGGCGGAGGTTTCCGAGCAATTATCCCCTTCCTAAGGGGGCGGATTCGACCCCCACAGAAATCCCCGCATTGATCCCTCAGACGCGCTTTTCCGGACGGAGACGCCTTTTTTATTGTTATTTTTAGCACTCAGCGGGGACCTGATCAAACAACCGACGGTTCCCGCACTTCCCGTACTTTTACTACGATTTTTCTCCCGGAAAATTCCCAAACCTTCAAACCTTCAAACCATTTTTCTCACCAAACCCCAAAAAAAAATCAAACAATTCTTTAAAAATTCACCAAAAATTCATTTTTAACCATTTTGATTTGATTTTTCTTCTAAATGAAACTTAAAACATTCTAATTTTATATAAAAAAGACCGCTTTATTCCAAGTGTTGTCAAAAAAATTAAAAAAATTTTCAAAGTTGGTAAAAAAATTTTTTAGGTTAAAAATTTTACATCGTTAAAAAATTCATTTTTAAAAAATTCATAAAAAATCGAATTTTTAATATTTTGATTTGATTTTTTTTCTAAATGAAACTCAAAACATTCTAATTTTATATAAAAAAGGTCATTTTATTCCAAGCGTTGTCAAAAAAATTAAAAAAATTTTCAAAGTTGGTAAAAAAATTTTTTAGGTTAAAAATTTTGGATTGTTAAAAAATTCATCTTTAAAAAATTCATTTTTAAAAAATTCATAAAAAATCGAATTTTTAATATTTTGATTTGATTTTTTTTCTAAATGAAACTTAAAACATTCTAATTTTAATTAAAAAAGGACATTTTATTCCAAGTGTTGTTAAAAAAATTAAAAAAATTTTCAAAGTTGGTAAAAGAATTTTTTAGGTAAAAAATTTTGGATCGTTAAAAAAATTGATTTTTAAAAAATTCATAAAAAATCCCATTTTTAATATTTTGATCTGATTTTTTTTCTAAATGAAACTTAAAACATTCTAATTTTAATTAAACAAGGACGTTTTATTCCAAGTGTTGTCAAAAAAATTAAAAAAATTTTCAAAGTTGGTAAAAAAATTTTTTAGGTTAAAAATTTTGAATCGTTAAAAAAATTCATTTTTAAAAAATTCATAAAAAATCGAATTTTTAATATTTTGATTTGATTTTTTTTCTAAATGAAACTTAAAACATTCTAATTTTAATTAAAAAAGATCGTTTTATTCCAAGTGTTGTCAAAAAAATTAAAAAAATTTTCAAAGTTGGTAAAAATTTTTTGTTAGAAAATAATTTTTTAAAAAAATTCATAAAAAATTGAATTTTAAATATTCTATGCTGATTTTTTTTCTAAATGAAACTCTAAATATTCTAATTTTAAATAAAAAAGACCGTTTTATTCCGTGTTGTCAAAAAAATTAAAAAAATTTTCAAGGTTGGTAAAAATTTTTTAGGTTAGAAAATAATTTTTTAAAAAATTCATAAAAAATTGAATTTTAAATATTTTATGCTGATTTTTTTTTTAAATGAAACTTAAAACATTCTAATTTTATTTAAAAAAGACTTTTTTATTCCAAGTGTTTTCAAAAAAATTAAAAAAATTTTTAAAGTTGAAAAAGAGTTTTTTTGGTTAAATTTTTTTTTTTTAATTCATATCTCAAAAACTAATTATTAGTCAGACTTAAAATTTTGTCACGATTTAGATTAATATTTAATCTTGATTTTTACCAAAAATGAATATTCTACGACTTTTAGTTTTTCCCTGAGAATAGAAAATCTAACCTAACTTAATTAACATGTTCATTAAAATTTGTCAATGTTTAAAAATTCATCAAAAATTCATTTTTAAAGATTTTGATTTTTTTCTAAATGAAACTTAAAACATTCTAATTTTAATCTAAAAAGACCATTTTGTTCTAAATTTTACCAAAAAAATTTAAAAAATTTTCAAAGTTGAGAAAAAATTTTTTAGGTTAAATTTTATAAAAATTCAACTATTTCTTTAAAAAATCATAAAAAATCGAATTTTAAAGATTTTGATTTAATTTTTTTTCTAAACCAAACTTAAAACATTCTAGTTTTAATCTAAAAAGACCGTTTTGTTCTAAATTTTACCAAAAAAATTCAAAAAATTTTCAAAGTTGATAAAAAATTTTTTAGGTTAAAAATTTTGGATCGTTAAAAAAATTCAATTTTAAAAAATTCATAAAAAATCGAATTTTTAATATTTTGATTTGATTTTTTTTCTAATTGAAACTTAAAATATTCTAATTTTAATAAAAAAAGACCGTTTTATTCTAAGTATTGTCAAAAAAATTTAAAACATTTTCAAAGTTGGTAAAAAAATTTTTTGTTAAAAATTTTGGATCGTTAAAAAAATTCATTTTTAAAAAATTCATAAAAAATCGAATTTTTAATATTTTGATTTGATTTTTTTTCTAAATGAAACTTAAAACATTCTAATTTTAATAAAAAAAGACCGTTTTATTCCAAATGTTGTCAAAAAAATTTAAAACATTTTCAAAGTTGGTAAAAAAATTTTTTAGGTTAAAAATTTTGTATCGTTAAAAAAATTCATTTTTAAAAAATTCATTTTTAAAAAATTCATAAAAAATCGAATTTTTAATATTTTGATTTGATTTTTTTTCTAAATGAAACTTAAAACATTCTAATTTTAATTAAAAAAGACCGTTTTATTCCAAGTATTGTCAAAAAAATTAAAAAAAATTTCAAATTTAAGAAAAACATTTTTAGGTTAAATTTTATAAAAATTCAACCATTTTTTTAAAAAATCATAAAAAATCGAATTTTAAAGATTTTGATTTGATTTTTTTTCTAAATGAAACTTAAAACATTCTAATTTTAATCTAAAAAAACTGTTTTGTTCTAAATTTTACCAAAAAAATTAAAAAAATTTTCAAAGTTGAGAAAAAATTTTCTAGGTTAAATTTTATAAAAATTCAATCGTTTCTTCAAAAAATCATAAAAAATTGAATTTTAAAGATTTTGATTTGATTTTTTTTCTAAATGAAACTTAAAACATTGTAATTTTAATTAAAAAAGACCGTTTTATTCCAAGTGTTGTTAAAAAAATTAAAAAAATTTTCAAAGTTGGAAAAAATTTCTTCCAACTGTAAACAATGACAATTTAATTGGGAAAAAATAATCCAAACGGTTAGTTTTTTGAAGTAAAATTTTTTTTTTTGTGAACAAACGATTCCCTCGACAGTTTTATCGAGAAAAGTGTCGACGTACACTTATCGTCGACCGATAAAAGCTATATTAGATGGTGAAGTGTTACGATATCGGCTGTTACTTGACGCTTTGTGGCCACGTACCGCCTTAATCAATCATGGTAGGCGATGACAGCTTTTGTGATTGGTCGATGCCGACGTTTCTACGCCTTCTTTGCCACTTTCCATACAATTTTCCCTTCATCCTTAAAACCTTCCCACAAAAGAATTAAAAGCATTCAAAATATCTTAAAATTCAAATTTTTTATTTCAGCAAGTAGATCTTTATCAGATCCGGTTAAAACGGAAGCGGTCGTTGGAGTCGATGGAGGTGAAAGCGAAGAAGGAAAAAACGACAAGAAACAGAAAAGACAGCGAAGACAAAGGACGCATTTTACATCACAACAATTGCAAGAATTAGAAGCGACTTTTGCCAGGAATCGATATCCGGATATGAGTTCTAGGGAGGAAATTGCCATGTGGACGAATTTAACCGAAGCTAGAGTTAGGGTGAGTTTAATAAAACAAAATTTTTTAACCTTTAACAAGAAAATACTTAAATATTCTTAAAGATCATTAAAAATCCTTTAATTTGATACCAAACACGACTATATTTGGATAAAAAACAAAAAAGTTACATCGATTTAAAAAATTTTCAAGATGGCTGTTCATCAATTGTTTTTAAAATTATAAATGTCGATAACTCCTAAAGTATTTAAGATAAATAAGTCGTGTTTGTACTCAAATTAAAGGAAATTTAATTTCCTTAACGTTTATTTAAAAATTTTCAAGATGGCCGTTCATCAATTGTTTTTAAAGTTAAAAATGACTATAACTTCTAAACTATTTAAGATAAATAGGCCGTGTTTGTACTCAAATTAAAGGAAATTTAATTTCCTTAACGTTTATTTAAAAATTTTCAAGATAACAAATCATTAGTTGTTTTTAAAGTTAAAAATGACTATAATTTCTAAACTATTTAAGTTAGATGGGTCGTGTTTATACTCAAATTAAAGGAAATTTAATTCCCTATTGATTTTTTATACTTAAAATTAAATAAAGAAAATTGTGTATGTAAATATGGCAATTTTTCATTGAAATAAATGAGTTTAAAAGTTATCAATACCTGAAAAGTTAGCAATACCTGATCTAAATTGATCAAATTGTTGTAACGAGGGCAAGAGAAATACCAAAAGTATTAATAAACGCTGATCAATCAACGGTATCATCCGTTCGCGCAGATTGTGCGAAAATTAATCCCAGAAACAATACGTTTAAATGTGATTTCATAATGAACGTTGGGAATAACGCAACCGAGTAATTTTCTGGACTTAGAGGGATTAAATCATTTATTAATTAATTTCGAATAATTAAAATTTCATTGATAAAAATTCACACCATCTTATTTTTATAAATGGGAAGATTTTCACGGTTGAAGTTAATTAAATTAAGACTGGAATTAACGTATCGTAAATTAGGTATCTCTAATATTAAATTTAGAATTTGGGAGCTATCGAGTTCTTTTAAAAAGACGTTTAGAGTTTTGGATGCCAAATAGTTGTTATAACCTTTGGAAAGGAGATTGATGAAGAACTTCATTCTCCTATGTCCTATTTTCGACAACTATTTGACAAAAAAAATATAAGCAATATGAAGCGGCAAAACCCTTCGCTATTTCAGTGAATGAAATTGAACAATTTTTCGGCTGCTGTTTTTTTTATGTCATTTTACGGATTACCGAGTACTGCAAAAAAATTCAAAGACAAGGGTGTCTGCTGTTGCCGATATTGTTAATCATAGGCGATGGAATAGTCAATGGCAGGCTCTTGTATAAGAGAGGTTGCTTATCATATTCTGTAATCTGGGCAATCAGTATAGTTTAGTAAAATTTAAAAGTGACATAGCATCTTGTTTATGCCAGGAACACAAAGGAACCCAGAAGAAATGGGATTGTCCTACTTCAAACGAGGCATATAAACAATTGCAAAATAAAAGAAAAAAGAGACGAAGTATAACGCTACCTGTAGAAGACGTGCCAAAAGATGAAGTGGCACATTGGTCAATTTTTTCGGATAACAGAGAACGTTGCAAAAAGCCCAGATGTAAAGGAGTCCCGAAAATTAAATATTCCAAATGTAATTTTCATTTATGTTTAACTCTAAATGCAAACTCTTTTGTGGAATTCCACTCTTAATTTTTCTTACACAGAAGTGCGATCATTATTGGCCGTTGTGACTTGAAAGTTACATAGTGCATATGTCGCAGGCAAATAGTAATTTAAGGAACATAATTTTTGTCTAGTCAAATAGCATTTGTCGATTTAAATGGTTTTTTTATAGATTTACACACTATTTTACTAGAAAAATATCATTTAACTAGGCAAATAATATTTGCCTAAAGGTTCCTTAGGAAAATAAAAAAGAAGCTCCACCGCAAAACTAACTTTTACTTTAAAGTGAAAACTAATATGCTTTAAATTTTGATTGTTTGACATTATTGGCCATTATTCGTTTTGACAGGGATTACTCTACTGACATCTGCTATTGCATAAATTTTTAGCTTTCAAGCACGTACATCGTTTGGTATTGCACTGGTTTTTTGATGGTTCACACTGGCATTTGAAAAATCCCTGATCTGAGAACATTAATTGGGCAGCACAGGCTTCTTTTAAAGAAATGAAGTGGTCCTGAGGAATGCCATTGTAATTAAAAGTTACTGCTGAAACTTCTGTTAGATCACTTCTAGAAAACTAATTTCTTAAAACACCAGATTTTGTACCTATTTGGTAAACATTATTATTTTTATCAATTACAATCCCTTTTAAGTTCTTCTTGTCTAATGGTCCTCTATCGACTTTCGGGACAGGACAGTGACTTATTTGCCACATTCTCGTTGTATGTTGCTCTGTTGTCATTACGTCAGCAGTTGTGGAGTCGATGGCTCAGCGGCTAACTCTCGGGTTAACATGCTTGGTGTTCCGGGTTGGAGTCCGAGTTTTCCCAACAACTAATCGCTCCACCGACCTTCGGAGGGACCGTTAAGCCGTCGGTCTTGCAACCAGTCGAACATCTCTGGTTGTGTATCACCCTTGTGTGTAGGAGGTTTGTATAACCAGATGCGCGTTTGCGCTCGCTGAGCGGCACCTCGCGGATAAGACGGACCCGAGCCGAGGCGTGGCTCGCGCCACCTTGGTTGCGGGGGGCCTGCGAGGAAGCAGTACTGGTTATTTGAACATTGACAAACTTCTTGGGGTTTAATACAAAGGGCGTACTGAAGCCTAAGTGTTAGGGTAATATTACCCTGCTCCGAACTCCTACATACATACATACGTCAGCAGCTTTCAGTTGACCTTCATATGATCTCTTCCGATTTTTTCTCATATTGTCTTCATTAACACAATAATTGCTTATGACCTGGCTACCTATGTATTCACTGTCTTCCTGAATAACGCCACAAATAACGTGCACTATTTTAGAACTCTTCAAACAGATATGTATGTGCACCAGCACCGTGGTTTGTACAGACACACCAGTACATATCGTCACTCATAGTATGGCAATTATTGTTGGATTCTAAATCGTCTTTTGAAGTGTCAAGAGATTTTCCGAACTGATGGAAACGATAATTTCGTTCACATTACTTTTTTTCAGCTATATCTTCTGCTCTGGAATCAACAACTTCATTTATTTTATCGGGAACATTCGTGCGCAAGACTTCCAAGTCCTCTTCAGTGAATATTTTATCTAGAAGGTCTGTGAGCAGATTTGTCGATCGTAAGCCTACTTTTGGATCAGCACCATATAAACTAGTGTAGGGTATTCTTCCAATAATACGATGATAGGACGAATTTTTTTGCCATTGCACCAAATGACGACCTATTGACCAATGAGTAGATTTATTCTCCTCCATCCAAATTCTTAACGTTTGCTCTACATCTTCGTTTGATCACTTAACCTCAATTCGGTCACTGAAAGCTATGTACATTATTTGGCTAATAACAGTTCAGCCAAATACCATTTTCCTAGAATAATAACACCCGGCAAAAAAAATAAATGTCGACGTGTCATTTGACTAGAGGGATACTATTTGGCTAGTGTAAAGTTATTTTCCTTCAATTACTATTTGCCTGCGACACATATACTGCAATAAAATTGTTTAAACGGAACTTTTTCTTTTTCATTTGTATATACAGGTTCATAATTGCTGATTTTCTGTTCTCTCAATTTTTTTGGATTTAAAACAAAAAATCGGCCTATAGAGGGTTGAGATGTCATAGAACGCTTTGACATAAGACGCTTTAACAAAAATAAGACCTCAAACAAGATCTAAAATAAGATGCACATTAGCAAGTCTTATACTAACAAAAATCAGACAATTTTGATTGGTAATTTTTGAGATATTATAAATTTAAACGGGAATATACAGATTAGTAATCAACCTGATGAAGGTACAATTTCCACAGAGACCTCTAATTTATGCATCTAATATCCCGAGTGTTAAATTAAACAGTAAACCATTAGCGGAGCCGCGTTGGGACGTTGGGAACGCTGGGAGCGTTGGACGTTGGTCGGTTTCGGTGGCAGATTGGGTTGGGTTGCTCCCAAACGGTCTGCCGGTTTATCATTTCGCATTAGCGCTTAGCGGCTAAACGCTGAGTGATATAGGAGAGCCATAAATCGACGGGGTGGGCGGCGGACGGCGTCGCACGCACGTCAGGTGCGCCGCGGCGCCCGCTTCCGCCGCAACACCGCTAATCCATTCATGATTAACACTATAAATCTGCGCCGGATTAGTCGGATGCGACGCCACTGTATATCCGGATGCACCACCCGCCGCCTCTGCGTGCGGATAAACGGCGCGGCGCGGTGGCGGGGGTCCGTCGCGACGACCGTAATTGATGAACGGTCGCCGATGACCTATCGAATCCGAACCCACAACATCCCTCCAGATGGATGAACGTTCATACACATTCATTCAAATAATATAGAATTTAAAAAGAAACATTCATTTTATTAAAACATTACTTTTAATTTAGAGCTTGTATAAAAAATAAATTTAGGATTCGTATAAAATTAAAGTGCCAAATTCCAAACTTTCTTTTAAGGTGAGAAAGTATACAGTGGTGATATAAGAGGGTACGGTCGTCGGTTGAAATCCGGCAAAAGCCTCTAAATGACCGTCGCCTCGAGACGCTCCTTCGGAAAAATCCACTCCGGTATCGTCGGCGTTTGATTTACGGTCGACACATCCGCTTTTCAAATCCGCCATTTTCCGGCCGTTCCTAAATCATTTTCGCTTTCTCCGGAAAATACTGGCCGTCGCGTCCGAGTTAAAGCGGATCCTTCGAGAGGACAAGTCAAATATTTTCGTAGGTCCGATTGTGAGATCTGTTCCTGGGGAGATTATCTCGTCAAACGTACCAAAAAATGTTAGCACGCACCGACGCTATCTGAAGAAACGTGCGCCTCAAATATTTACGTACACGTGTTGTACACACCCCCGAAATGTAACGACGTCCCTTGCCCCTTGACAAATAAAGTCGGGATGGATTTATATCCCTTAGATAACGGCAGATGAAACCCAAGAGATCCTTCTTTTCTTTTGCTCTCCGACAAATCTTAAATAAATACCAGAAAAAAGAAGAAAGATCTTATTCAGATTTTTTCCAAAATCCAACATTAAAAAAAATCATAAGAAATTGATTTATGGAAATTTTTATATGGTGTTTGCATTAAATTACGGCCAAAAGATTCTATTTTTTATTAAAAAAGACCGTTTTGTTCTAAATTGTACCAAAAAAATTAAAAAAATTTCCAAAGTTGGTAAAATTATTTTGACCGTTTTCACCTAATTAAAAAAAATTAACTAATTTTTAAAAAATCACCCAAACTTTATTTGTGAAGATAGAAACTTGATTTTTTTTCTAAATGAAATCTAAAACATTCTAGTTTTAATTAAAAAATACCGTTTTGTTCTAAATTTTACCGAAAAAATTTAAAAAATCTCCAAAGTTGGTAAAATTTTTTTGATGGTTTTAACCTAATTTAAAAAAATTAACCAATTTTTAAAAAATCACCCAGACTTTATTTATAAAGATAGAAACTTGATTTTTTTTCTAAATGAAAATTAGAACATTCTAGTTTTAATTAGAAAAGACCGTTTTGTTCTAAATTTTACCAAAAAAATTAAAAAAATTCCCAAAGTTAACTAAAATTTCTTTAACTGTTAAATTTGATGTTTTTTAAAAAATCACACAGATTTTATTTTTGAAAATAAAGGAAAGATTTTTTTTTAAATGATAGATTAAAATCTATAATTTTCGATAAAATAATCACTTTGCTTCGAACTTTCATCAAAAAAATTAAAAAAATTTTCAAAGTTAACTAATATTTCTAATAACTGTCAAATTTGATGTTTTTTAAAAAATCATACAGACTTTATTTATGAAGATAGAAACTTGATTTTTGATTTAAATGAAAGATAAAAGATTTTATTATTAATTAAAAAAGATCGTTTTGTTCTAAGTTTTACCAAAAAAATTAAAAAAATTCCCAAAGTTGTTAAAATTTTTTTGATGATTTTAACCTAATTTTTAAAAAATTAACTAATTTTTAAAAAATCACCCAGACTTTATTTATAAAAATAGAAACTTGATTTTTTTTCTAAATGAAACTTAAAACATTCTAGTTTTAATTAAAAAAGACCGTTTTGTTCTAAATTTTACCAAAAAAATTAAAAAAATTTCCAAAGTTTATAAAATTTTTTTGATGGTTTTAACCTAATTTAAAGAAATTAACCAATTTTAAAAAAATCACCCAGATTTTATTTATAAAGATAAAAACTTGATTTTTGATTTAAATCAATGATAAAAGATTCTATTTTTAAATAAAAAAGACCGTTTTGTTCTAAATTTTACCAAAAAAATTAAAAAAATTCCCAAAGTTGGTAAAATTTTTTTAATGATTTTAACCTAATTTAAAAAAATTACCCAATTTTGAAAAATCACCCAGACTTTATTTATGAAGATGAAAACTTGATTTTCTTTCTAAATGAAACTTAAAACATTCTAGTTTTAATTAAAAAAAACCGTTTTGTTCTAAATTTTACCAAAAAAATTAAAAAAATTCCCAAAGTTTATAAAATTTTTTTGATGGTTTTAACCTAATTTAAAGAAATTAACCAATTTTAAAAAAATCACCCAGATTTTATTTATAAAGATAGAAACTTGATTTTTGATTTAAATCAATGATAAAAGATTCTATTTTTAACTAAAAAAGACTATTTTGTTCTAGATTTTACAAAAAAAATTTTAAAAAATTTCAAAATTGACAAAAGATTTTTAGGTTAAAAAAAACCAACAATTTTTTAAAAATTCGTAAAAGAATGAATTTTTAATACTTTGATTTGATTCTTTTTCTAAATGAAATCTAAAACATTTTAGTTTTTATCAAAAAATACCGTTTTGTTCTAAATTTTACCAAAAAAATTAAAAAAAATTCCAAAGTTGGTAAAATTTTTTTGACGGTTTTAGCCTAATTAAAAAAAATTAATCAATTTTTAAAAAATCACCCAGACTTTATTTACGAAGATAAAAACTCGATTTTTGATTTAAATGAAAGATAAAAGATTCTATTTTTAACTAAAAAAGACTACTTTGTTCTAGATTTTACCAAAAAAATTAAATAAATTTTCAAAATTGACAAAAAAATTTTTAGGTTAAAAAAACCAACAATTTCTTAAAAAATCGTAAAAAATTGAATTTTTAATATTTTGGTCTGATTCTTTTTCTAAATGAAATTTAAAACATTCTCGTTTTTACCAAAAAAGACCGCCTTGTTTTAAATTTTACCAAAAAAATTAAAAAAATTTCCAATGTTGGTAAAAATTTTTTGACGATTTTAACCTAACCTAAAAAAATTAACCAATTTAAAAAAAATCACCCAGACTTTATTTATGAAGATAGAAACTTGATTTTCTTTCTAAATGAAACCCAAAACATTCTAGTTTCAACCAAAAAAGACCGTTTAGTTAAAAATTTTATCAAAAAATTTAAAAAAATGTTCAAAGTTGACAAATAATTTTTTAGGTTAAAAAAAATCAACAATACTTTAAAAATTCTTAAAAAATTGAATTTTTAATATTTTGATCTGATTCTTTTTTTAAATGAAACTTAAAGCATTCTAGTTTTTACCAAAAAAGACCGTTTTGTTTTAAATTTTACCAAAAAAATTAAAAAAATTCCTAAAGTTGGTAAAAATTTTTTGACTATTTTAACCTAACCTAAAAAAATTAACCAATTTAAAAAAATCACCCAGATTTTATTTATGAAGATAGAAACTTGATTTTCTTTCTAAATGAAACCCAAAACATTCTAGTTTCAACCAAAAAAGACCGTTTTGTTGAAAATTTTATCAAAAAATTTAAAAAAATGTTCAAAGTTGACAAATAATTTTTTAAGTTAAAAAAAATCAACAATACTTTAAAAATTCTTAAAAAATTGAATTTTTAATATTTTGATCTGATTCTTTTTTTAAATGAAACCTAAAACATTCTAGTTTTTACCAAAAAAGACTGCTTTGTTTTAAATTTTACCAAAAAAATTAAAAAAATTTCCAATGTTGGTAAAAATTTTTTGACGGTTTTAACCCAATTAAAAAAAAATAACCAATTTTTAAAAAATCACCCAAACTTTATTTATAAAGATAGAAACTTGATTTCTTTTCTAAATGAAACTTAAAACATTCTAGTTTTTATTAAAAAAGACCGTTTTGTTCTAAATCTTACCAAAAAAATTAAAAATATTTTCAAAGTTAATAAAAAATCTTTTAGATTAAAAAAACCAACAATTTCTTAAAAATTCGTAAAAAATTGAATTTTTAATACTTTGATCTGATTCTTTTTCTAAATGAAATTTAAAACATTCTAGTTTTTACCAAAAAAGACTCTTTCATTCTAAATTTTAACAAAAAAATTTAAAAAATTCCCAAAGTTGATAAAATTTTTTTGATGGTTTTAACCTAACTTAGAAAAAACGAACCAATTTTAAAAAATCACCCAGACTTTATTTATAAAGATAGAAACTTGATTTTTGATTTAAATGAAAAATAGAAGATTCTATTTTTAATTAAAAAAGACCGTTTTGTTCCAAATTTTACAAAAAAAATTAAAAAAATTCCCAAAGTTGGTAAAAATTTTTTGACGGTTTTGACCTAATTTTAAAAAAATTATCCAATTTTGAAAAATCACCCAGATCTTTAAAAAGTCACCCAGGCTTTATTTAAAAAGATAGAAACTTGATTTTTTTTCTAAATGAAACTTAAAACATTCTAGTTTTAATTAGAAAAGACCGTTTTGTTCTAAATTTTACCAAAAAAATTTTTGGTAAGTTTTCTAGTTTTAATTAGAAAAGACCGTTTTGTTCTAAATTTTACCAAAAAAATTAAAAAAATTCACAAAGTTGATAAAAATTTTTTGACGATTTTCACCTAATTAAGAAAAATTAACCAATCTTTAAAAAATCACCCAGACTTTATTTAGGAAAATAGAAACTTCATTTTTTTTAAATGGAACTTAAAACTTTCTAGTTTTAGTTTAAAAAGACCGTTTTGTTCTGAATTTTACCAAGAAATTGAAAAAAATTTCCAAAGTTGGTAAAAATTTTTTAAGGTTAGAAAATTAACCATTTTTTAAAAAATTCACCAAAAATTCATTTTTAAAGATTTTGATTTGATTTTTTTTCTAAACGAAACTTAAAACATTCTAATTTTAATTAGAAAAGGACGTTTTATTCCAAGTGTCGTCAAAAAAATTAAAAAAAATTTCAAAGTTGGTAAAATTTTTTTACAGATTTCTAACCTCACTTAAAAAATACGATCAACTTTAAAAATTCATAAAAAATCGAATTTTAAAGATTTTAACCTAATTTTTTTTCTAAATGAAACTTAAAACATTCTAATTTTAACTAAAAAAGTATGTTTTATTCTAAATATTATCAAAAAAATTTTAAAAAATTTCAAATTTGGTAAAAATTTTTTTAGGTTAAAAAAACCAACAATTCTTTAAAAATTCGTAAGAAATTGAATTTTTAATACTTTGATCTGATTCTTTTTCTAAATGAAACTTAAAACATTCTAGTTTTTATCAAAAAAGACCATTTTGTTCTATAGTTTCCCAAAAAAATTAAAAAAATTTCCAAAGTTACTAAAAATTTTTGACAGTTAATTAACCTAACTTTTTGAAAATTTTAATCAACTTTAAAAAATTATCCAGACTTTATTTATAGAAATTAAGAAATAATTTTTTAAAGAAATTAAAGCTTAATTATTCTATTTTTGATTCTAAGAATCAAATTTATTCTAATTATTACCAAAAAAATTTAAAAAAAATATTTAGTAAAGCTAACTCATTCCCCACATATATCCACCATTATGTCATTAAAGTCCGGATCGCATTAACTTCCACTTTGACCATCTCCGAAAGCCAACTAACCAGAATTACATCGCAAATATCCCAATTTATATACGGTTAAGCACGCGGCGTCGCACACCAGAAGCAATCGTATCAATTCCGCTTTGGGGTAAGAGACAAGGGTGGCCCTAAAGGTCGGAAGGAAACCGCTCTCATCTGTTCGTCGTCGAACGGGGCTTCCATTTCGTTCGTTCGTTCGTTCGTACGAACGTTCGGGACGGAGGCAATTAAGTCGTCGGACGATCCGACGTCCGTCGCTCGTTCCGAAATTAAACGGGGGAAAGTGAAATTGCAAGCCCCGTACGCAGCAACCCCTCGTTTTCGTTCAATGTACCGTGTGAACGGTGGCGGGGTTAATGCGATTAACACGGTTTAACGCACGGAAACGTACCCTAACCTTTAATCACCGTTAAATTTAAACTAAACATACAGAAATATAAATTGAGATGTTTATTCTTTAAGTTTTAGCTTTATATACAGGTTCTTTACAAATTAGATTGAGAATTTTTTACTAGCTTTTAATAGCTCAGTAACTCTTTTAGAAAACATTTTGTAGGCTAATTTTGAGACAACTTGTATATAAAATATGTACAGATAGATAGGAAATGATTCAATCTCATCAATCAAAATCTCCTTCTCTAAATATTTCATTAAACCGATACATTATAAGCTAAAATGAACACATACATCAAGAGAAGGATAACCACATGGTTTTTAATGAAGGGTGGAAAGAGATGGGGTTATAGCGGACGCTGGTTATTGCAGTAAATTACACGAGGGAACCCTAATATGTATGTTGAACCGCGGCGTTGCTCACTTTGACTTGTTAATTTCGTCGGTGGTGCGTTCAATTACGATCAAATCCGATTACGGTGATCGTTATTAAATTTTTGGGAGTGAGGGGGGTGAGGGTGTGAGTGTGTGAGTAATGTGGACGTTAGAAGGTTATCAGGGGGTTAAATTTGTTAGTTTTAAGTTAATAAAGTTAATGCTAACTTAACTAAGTTCTCTTAAAGAAGAGAACTTTAGAAATAAAATCGAAATGTTTCTTTAAAAAGAATGTGAAAGCGTTTTTAAGAAGATTGCAACATTACATTATTGACGTTTTGGATTCTATGTTGCAACCTTCTTCAAAAACAAGGTTAAGGTTTTGAAGAAAGAAGGTTTCTGAAGAAACAAGGTGAAAGTAAATTTCTGAAGAAGATTGCAACCTGGATGCTTCTATAAGGTTATATGTTATCATGGGAGTTTGGTTTTTACAAGTTGGGATGTTACGTGAGTTCGAAAGCTCTTTATTTTAGCGCTAGCCACTTCATGATTAGAATTTGAAGCATTACACACTATCTTCCCAAGTTTTTCACAAAGGCAAATTTTTTAAATATTTCAAAATGTCGATAAAATCATTTGATTAAGCAAAACTAAATAGTTTAAATTATACTGCTGACTGCTAAAATCAATCGATCCACATCAATACCTTCTGGTAAATTGATTATTTTGTTAGAAAAAAAATACAAATTCTTAGATGTGTAGTTCAAAAGTAATTCTAAAGTACTCCAAAGGTCGTTGAAAGGTGGTTCAAAAGTAGTTCAAAGGCTCAAAACTCAAGCCCAAAAGACGTTCGAAGGTGGATTAAAAGTATTTCAAAAATGATTCAAAGATACCTCCAAAGTATTCTAACGGTTGTTCAAAAGAACTGGTTCAAAAGTATTTTAGAGGTTGTTCAAAGACGGTTTAAGACAATTTCAAAAGTAGTTTAGAGGCTCAAAGGTAGCCCAAAAGACGTTCGAAAGTGGCAACTCAACCCTTTGAGCGTTGAGTTGCCCGACGTTTAGCGTGTGTCATGGACTGCCCATTCCATATAAAAAAGTCTGCCATGGACTACGTATTTTTTACAAAAAAAAAATGGAATTTGAACAAACTTTCTTACGCAGTCCAAATAACTTAACAATAAATCAAACGGTTTTTCGAAAACGCATACTTGAGTTCATAGCCAAAATCGAATGGTTATGCGAAAACGCATATATGGATTCATAATCAAAATAGCATGGTTGTGTGAGAACGCACATAAGTGTTCACAGCGCTAAAAGGGTTAAGAGTAATTCAAGGGTAGTTCAAAAGTGGTTCAAAAATACTTTAGAGATCATTCAAAGGTGGTTCAAAAATATTTCAAAAGTAGTTTAGAGGCTCAAAGGTAATCCAAAAGACGTTCAAAAGTGGTTTAACCTTTTTAAGCGCTGAGTTGCCTGACGTTAAACGTGTATCGTGGGCTGTCCATTCCATATGAAAAAGCCTATCATGGATTACGCACTCATTTTACAAAAAAGACGGACATTAAACAGACCTCATTACGCAGTCCAAATAACCTAAATCAAATGGTTTTTTGAAAACGCATATTTGGGTTCATAGCCAAAATAGAATGGTTGTGTGAAAAAGCACATATCGTTCAACGGCAGCAATAGTGGCACATCGCAAAAATCGTAAATATTCTAGTAACTGTTGCATTAAAATCTGACATCTTATACCTTTTGTATCTGCAAGATCGCCACAAAGTTAGTTCATCTCAAATCGAATAAATGACGGATGTGACTAATTTTATTTCAATTGAGGGCTTTGGAATAAAAAGGGTTTAAATGCAATTTTGACAAATTTGAGATATTTGCATTCAAAGTTAAGTAACAAATGCAGAAATAATTCATACCGCAATTTTACCCTTTATAATATGGCACTTAAAGTAAACATACCACTGGTATATGTTTTGCAACAGACAAGTATAAACATTAAATGTCAATATATGCTCATATCTCCAAAATGAAAAAAATGCATTTATACCCCTTTTATTCTAAAGCCCTCAATTGTGACTTATATGTAGCTGCAATAGTGACACAAATTTAATACATCGGTAGCGTTGCTGCTTATCGATTTCTTTTATTAATCCAACTTCCAAAAATTACACTAGTCATTATCGTTTTTTTCATTTTTGTCTATATTCCAGTGCATGGATATCGCATTTCAAATTACTGCAATTTTTAAAAGCCACTTTCTCTTTTATTACAATTTCTGAGATGTGCCACTATTGCCGCCATTGAACAATATGTGTTCATAGCGCTGAACGGGTTAAGAGTGATTCAAAGGTGGTTCAAAAGTATTTCAAAAGTAGTTTAGAGGCTTAAAAGTAGCCCAAAATACTGTTAAAGGTGGTTCAAAGGTAGTTCCAAAGTACTTTAAAGTTTGTTTAAAGGTGGTTCAAAAATAGTTCAAAAGTGGCTCAAAAATACTTCAGAGATCCTTCAAAGGTGGTTCAAAACTATTTGAAAGGTAGTTTAGGAACTCAAATGTCGTCCAAAAGACGTTGGAAGATGATTTAAAAGTAGTTCAAAAGTGGTTCCAAAGTACTTTAAAGGTCGTTCATTAATCCAAAGGTCCGTAGTCCAAAAGTAGTTCAAAGGTCGTTCAAAGGTGGTTCAAAAGTACTTCAGAAGTCTTTAGAAATTCGTTTTAAAAATTCATCAAAAATTCATTTTTAAAGATTTTGATTTGATTTCTTCTCTAAATGAAACTTAAAACATTTTAATTTTAATTAAAAAAGGACGTTTTATTCCAAATGTTGTCAAAAAAATTTAAAAAATTTTCAAAGTTGGTAAAAATTTTTTAGGTTAGAAAATAATTTTTTAAAAAATTCATAAAGAATTCGTTTTTAATCATTTTGATTTGATTTTTTTTGTAAATGAAACCTAAAACATTCTAGTTTTAATTAAAAAAGACCGTTTTATTCCAAGTGTTGTCAAACAAATTAAAAAAATTTTCAAAGTTGGAAAAAAATTTTTTAGGTTAGAAAATTAATCATTTTTTAAAAAATTCGTCAAAAATTCATTTTTAAAGATTTTGATTTGTTTTCTTTTCTAAACGAAGCTTAAAACATTTTAATTTTAATTAAAAAAGGACGTTTTATTCCAGAAGTTGTCAAAAAAATTAAAAAAATTTTCAAAATTGATAAAAATGTTTTAGATTAGAAAATAATTTTTTAAAAAATTCATAAAAAATTCGTTTTTAACCATTTTGATTCGATTTTTTTCTAAATGAAATTTAGAACATTCTAATTTTAATTAAAAAAGCCCGTTTTATTCCAAATGTTGTCAAAAAAATTAAAAAAATTTTCAAAGTTGAAAGAAATTTTAAAAGTATTTGAAAGGTAGTTTAGAGGCTCAAAGATAGCCCAAAAAACGTTGAAAGGTGGTTTAAGAGTAGTTCAAAGATGGTTCCAAAGTAATCTAAAGGTCGTTCATTAATCCAAAGATCCGTAGTCCAAAAGTAGTTCAAAGGTCGTTCAAAGGTGGTTCAAAAGTACTTCAGAAGTCGTTAGAAAGTGGTTCAAAGGTGGTTCAAAAGTAGTTTAAAAGTAGCCCAAAAAACGTTTGAAGGTGGTTTAACAGTAGTTCAAAAATGGTTACAAAGTACTCCTAAGATCGTTCAAAAGTGGTTCAAAATTAATTTAGAAGTCGTTTAAAAATAGTTCAGAGATCGTTCATAAATAATTTAAAGTTTCAAAGATAACCCAAAAGATACTCGAAGGTGATTTAAGCGTAGTTCAAAAGTGGTTCTAAACTACTCCAAAGAATGTTCGGAAATGGTTTAAAAATAGTCCAAAAACCCTTCAAAGGCTTAAAGAAGGTCTTACGAAAAGTAGTTGAAATTCCTGGTTAAGCTCAAAGTTAGTTTTTGATTTCACATACTAAATGCTAAAACTAACATATATGGAAGTAACTTCAAGCCTTTTATATCATGTTATCTTTCTTTAGTGTTGTATAAATCCTAAATTCCCAATTAAAATATATTAAAATTTCTTTCTTTGTTTCAGGTATGGTTTAAAAACCGTCGAGCGAAATGGCGAAAACGCGAACGAAACGCAATGAACGCCATGAACGCAGCAGCCGATTTTAAAACAGGCTTCGGCAGTCAATTTAACGGATTGATGCCGTCATTCCCCGACGCGGACATCTACAGCTCGTACGCCGGCTACAACAACTGGGCGAAGGTGCCGAGCCCCCTCGGAACGAAACCGTTTTGGCCGGTCGTCCCATCGAACCATCATCAGGGCCACAGCTTACCCGGCTTCAACGCGGCGACGTCCGTCGCGGCCGCCTCCATGTCCGGAGCCGCGTCCTCGATGCTCCCCGGAGCCATGGGCACCGGACTAACGAGCACACCATCTGCGGTAGCTGCACAATCGTGCCCTTATACGACACCTACTAACCCTTATGTGTATCACCACAGGCCTGGTACTGAGTCCTGTATGTCAACCAGCATTGCTTCCCTCAGGTTGAAGGCGAAACAACACACCGGATTCGTCGGATATTCCGGAGTCAGCCCGGTAAGATCCGGATCAGGCGGACTTTCGGCGTGCCAATACGCAGGCAGTTCTTTAGGGGTCGCGGAGAGACCTGGCTGAGATCTATTAACCCCCAACGCCATCGGGGGTGTCAAACAAGAACTAGACTCGTAATAAATAAATTTATTAAATTAAACAAAAATAAAAATAAAAAAATCTAATTCAAAAATTAAAAAAAAAATTAAAAAAAAAATCCCAAAGTGTAAATAATTTGAAAAAAGACAGTGTTGTGAGTGATAAGACAAACGTGCATAAATAGCAATAGATTTAAAAAATAAGAAACGTTGTTGACCCCCCTTATTCGAACCCCTATTTTTGTTGTAATTAGCTCGAAAACCCCCCGATTTTTTAGTGCGATGTGTTAATCGAATGATTCGATTAAAATTAATCGAACGAGGGACTCTCCAAGTGCAATGTATAGCTTATAATCGGACTGATCGGAGACGCTAAGAGGAATAAATTATTCACTTGTAATATATCAGCGAGTAGAGTGTACCTATCGTTTGTAATTCAATATTTTCATCTAGTCATAATAAAAATATTCCATATCGAGAGAGAAAGCGGTTGCGTTTTATTTACATTTTTGGGTCTCTCTTTCAGGGACGGGGAATTATTTCGGAATACGTATTGATACGTGGGAAGGTAAGTGCTGATTATCATATATTCAGATAAGATTACAAAATATCATCTGGTTCAATATTTAAACTAATCTAATTAATTTTGTTTTAAGCGAAACTAACATTTAATAATAATAAATTTTTTTCTTCAACCTAAAATTTTGTCCATTTTTAAAAAATCCCCAAAAATTTATTTATAAAAATTAATGAAAAAATTTTAAACTGGGTGTAAATTAAAATGTCTAGTTTCAATTAGAAAAGACCGATTTTTCCTAAGTTGTGTCAAAAAAATTAAAAAAATTCCCAAACACAACAAAGATTTATCTAACCTAAAAATTTTAACCATTTTTAAAAAATCCCCAAAAATTTATTTATAAAAATTAATGAAAAAAATTTTAAACTGGATGTAAATTAAAATGTCTAGTTTTAATTAAAAAAGACGGATTTTTCCTAAGTTGTGTCAAAAAAATTAAAAAAATTCCCAAACACAATGAAGATTTATCTAACCTAAAATTTTAACCATTTTTTAAAAAATCCCCAAAAATTTATTTATAAAAATTAATGAAAAAATTTTAAACTGGATGTAAATTAAAATGTCTAGTTTTAATTAAAAAAGACGGATTTTTCCTAAGTTGTGTCAAAAAAATTAAAAAAATTCCCAAACACAACAAAGATTTATCTAACCTAAAATTTTAACCATTTTTAAAAAATCCCCAAAAATTTATTTATAAAAATTAATGAAAAAATTTTAAACTGGATGTAAATTAAAATGTCTAGTTTCAATTAGAAAAGACGGATTTTTCCTAAGTTGTGTCAAAAAAATTAAAAAAATTCCCAAACACAACGAAGATTTATCTAACCTAAAAATTTTAACAATTTTTAAAAAATCCCCAAAAGAGAGTTTATTTATAAAAATTAATGAAAAAATTTTAAACTGGATGTAAATTAAAATGTCTAGTTTTAATTAAAAAAAGACGGATTTTTCCTAAGTTGTGTCAAAAAAATTAAAAAAATTCCCAAACACAACGAAGATTTATCTAACCTAAAATTTTAACCATTTTTAAAAAATCCCCTTAGAGTTTATTCATAAAAATTAATGAAAAATTTTTAAACTGGATGTAAATTAAAATGTCTAGTTTCAATTAGAAAAGACGGATTTTTCCTAAGTTGTGTCAAAAAAATTAAAAAAATTCCTAAACACAACAAAGATTTATCTAACCTAAAATTTTGTCCATTTTTAAAAAATCCCCAAAAGAAAATTTATTTATAAAAATTAATGAAAGATTTTTAAACTGGATGTAAATTAAAATGTCTAGTTTTAATTAGAAAAGACGGATTTTTCCTAAGTTGTGTCAAAAAAATTAAAAAAATTCCCAAACACAATGAAGATTTATCTAACCTAAAATTTTAACCATTTTTAAAAAATCCCCTTAGAGTTTATTCATAATAATTAATGAAAAATTTTTAAACTGGATGTAAATTAAAATGTCTAGTTTCAATTAGAAAAGACGGATTTTTCCTAAGTTGTGTCAAAAAAATTAAAAAAATTCCCAAACACAATGAAGATTTATCTAACCTAAAATTTTAACCATTTTTAAAAAATCCCCTTAGAGTTTATTCATAATAATTAATGAAAAATTTTTAAACTGGATGTAAATTAAAATGTCTAGTTTCAATTAGAAAAGACGGATTTTTCCTAAGTTGTGTCAAAAAAATTAAAAAAATTCCTAAACACAACGAAGATTTATCTAACCTAAAAATTTTAACCATTTTTAAAAAATCCCCAAAAATTTATTTATGAAAATTAATGAAAAAATTTTAAACTGGATGTAAATTAAAATGTCTAGTTTTAATTAAAAAAGACGGATTTTTCCTAAGTTGTGTCAAAAAAATTAAAAAAATTCCCAAACACAACGAAGATTTATCTAACCTAAAAATTTTAACCATTTTTAAAAAATCCCCCAAAAATTTATTTATAAAAATTAATGAAAAAATTTTAAACTGGATGTAAATTAAAATGTCTAGTTTTAATTAAAAAAGACGGATTTTTCCTAAGTTGTGTCAAAAAAATTAAAAAAATTCCCAAACACAACAAAGATTTTTCACCTAACCTAAAATTTTGACCACTTTTAAAAAATCCCCAAAAGAGAGTTTATTTATAAAAATTAATGAAAAAATTTTAAACTGGATGTAAATTAAAATGTCTAGTTTTAATTAAAACAGACGGATTTTTCCTAAGTTGTGTCAAAAGAATTAAAAAAATTTCTAAAAATAACAAAAATTTTTCACCTAACCTAAAAATTTTTACCATTTTTAAAAAATCGTCCAGACTTTATTTATAGGAACTAAGAGATGATTTTTTTTACTAAATTAAACCTAAAAGATTCTAATTTCAATTAAATAAGTCAAATTTATTGTAATTCTTATCAAAAAAATTAAAAAAAAAGTTTAGTAAAAAATGTCAATAAATCTCATTTATTCCTTTTATTATACAAATTTTTAAAAACAGATTATTTAAAATTCTTCAAATAACACTTCATTTAAGTTATTTCAACTTTTCACATTTTAGAATCGATTATAGGATTTAAAAACTAGCATTAAAACCGGCGCCTCCACCAAAAATATGTTGGTTAAAAAATCCTTAATTTTTAAAAATTCATATCTCAAAAACTAATTGTTGTAGAAACTTAAAAATTGATGACGATTTAGATTAATATTTAATCTTTCTTTTTACCAAATGAGAGTTTTCTAGGAGATTTAGTTTTTCCTCCAGGAAGAAAAATCTAACCTAACTTAATTAACATGTCTGTTAAAATTAGTCAATTTTTAGAAATTCATATCTCAAAAATTAATTTTTATTAAGACTTAAAATTTTACAAGGATTTAGATTGAATCTTAGTTTTTATTTTTACCAAAGGAAAATTTTCTACGACTTTTAGTTTTTCTCTCAGAGGAGAAAATGTAACACCATGTCGAATAAAGCTGGTCAATTTTTAAAAGTTCATGTCTCAAAAACTAATTCATGTAGAGACCTTAAATTTTATAGGAATTTAGATTGATATTTAATCTTTATTTCTACAAAAGATAAACTTTCTACGATTTTTAGTTTTTTCTACAGGAGCGAAATTCTAACCTAACTTATTTGACATGTTGATTAAAATTTGTCAATTTTTAAAAATTCATATTTAAAAAACTAATTGTTATTAAAACTTGAAACTTTATAAGGATTTAGATTGAAATATAATCTTTATTTTTACCAAACAAAAATTTTCTAGGACTTTTAGTTTTTCACTCAGACAGAAAATTCTAACCTCACTTGATTAAAATGTGGACTAAAAATTACTCAATTTTTAAAAATTCATATCTCAAAAATTAATTGTTATTAAGACTTGAAATTTTATAAGGATTTAGATTGAAATATAATCTTTATTTTTACAAAAGAAGAATTTTCTAGCAATTTTAGTTTTTCCCTCAAGCAGAAAATTCTAACCTCACTTGATTAAAATGTGGACTATTAAAATTTGTCAATTTTTAAAAATTCATATCTCAAAAACTAATTGTTATTGAGATTTGAAATTTTATAAGGATTTATACTGAAATATAATCTTTATTTTTACCAAACTAGAATTTTCTAGGACTTTTAGTTTTTCCCTCAGACAGAAAATTCCAACCTCACGTGATTAAAATGTAGATTAAAAATTTATCAATTTTTAAAAATTCATATCTCAAAAACTAATTGTCATTGAGACTTAAACTTTTACTAGGATTTAGATTGAAATATAATCTTTATTTTTACCAAACAAGAACTTTCTAGGACTTTTAGTTTTTCCCTCAGACAGAAAATTCTAACCTCACTTGATTAAAATGTGGATTAAAAATTTGTCAATTTTTAAAAATTCATATCTCAAAAACTAATTGTCATCGAAACTTAAAATTTTATGAGGATTGTTAGATTGAAACTTAGTCTTTATTTTTACCAAAGGAAAATGTTCTACCACTTTTATTTTTTCCCCCAAATAGAAAATTCTAACCTTACTTGATTAAAATATGGATTAAAAATTTGTCAATTTTTAAAAATTCATATCTCAAAAACTAATTGTTGTAGAAACTTAAAAATTGATGAAGATTTAGACTGATATTTAGTCTTTATTTTTACCGAAAACGAACTTCCTATGAATTTTAGTTTTTTCTCCAAGAAGAAAAATCTAACCTAACTTATTTGACATGTTGATTAAAATTTGTCAATTTTTAGAAATTCATATCTCAAAAACTAATTGTTATTGAGACTTAAAATTTTACAAGGATTTAGATTGAAATATAATCTTTACTTTTACCAAACTAGAATTTTCTACCACTTTTAGTTTTTCCCTCAGACAGAAAATTCTAACCTCACTTGATTAAAATGTGAACTAAAAATTTATCAATTTTTAAACATTCATATCTCAAAAACTAATCGTCATTGAGACTTGAAATTTTACAAGGATTTAGATTGAAGTATAATCTTTATTTTTACCAAACAAGAATTTTCTAAGAGTTTTAGTTTTTCCCTCAGATAGAAAATTCTAACCTAATTTGATTAAAATGTGAACAAAAAATTTATCAATCTTTAAAAATTCATATCTTAAAAACTAATTGTTATTGAGACTTAAAATTTTACAAAGATTTAGATTGAAATATAATCTTTACTTTTACCAAACAAAAATTTTCTAGGACTTTTGGTTTCTCCCTCAGACAGAAGATTCTAACCTCACTTGATTAAAATGTGGATTAAAAATTTATCAATTTTTAAAAATTCATATCTCAAAAACTAATTGTCATTGAGACTTAGAATTTTACAAGGATTTAGACTGAAATATAATCTTTATTTTTACCGAACTAGAATTTTCTAGGACTTTTAGTTTTTTCCTCAGACAGAAAATTCTAACCTCACTTGATTAAAATGTTGACTAAAAATTTATCAATTTTTAAAAATTCATATCTCAAAACCTAATTGTTATTGAGACTTGAAATTTTACAAGGATTTAGATTGAAATATAATCTTTATTTTTACCAAACAAGAACTTTCTAGGACTTTTAGTTTTTCCCTCAGACAGAAAATTCTAACCTCACTTGATTAAAATGTGGATATTAAAATGTCTCAATTTTTAAAAATTCATATTTAAAAAACTAATTGTTTTAGAAACTTGAAGTTTTGTAAAGATTTAGATTGAAACTTAATCTTTATTTTTACCAAAGATGAAATTTATACGATTTTTAGTTTTTCCCCCAGAGCAAGAAATGTAACTTAACGACAATAAAAATTTATCTATTTTTAAAAATTCATATCTCAAAAACTAATTGTTATTAAAACTTGAAATTTTGTGACGATTTAGATTGATGTTTAGTCTTTATGTTTACCAAAAATAAATGTTCTAGCTCTTTTAGTTTTTTCTCCAGACAAGGTACCGTAAATTTAGGGAATCTCCTACCAACTCTTTGATGATATAGTTTTTAAAATTTCCATCTAAAGTCGTTAAAATTGCTTAAAAACGAAGAAAAATCACGAAAGGCACAAAGAGAGAAAAGAATAAAGGAGGTACGGTTCGGTTTTACTGCTCGCCATTCGGCCATTTTTACGCCCGGCCTCATTCCGTTTTTATGTGCCTTATTTATCCACCCTTGCACACGTCACTTTCAGTATTTTACAATCTAATCATGGGGAACGCACTGCGGTAATCCCGCGTTATTTCTCCCGCCGCCTGCAGCCACCCTCGCGCTGCCGGCAGTACGTTTCCATTTGGTTCGGGGGGTTGGAAGGGGGCGGGGTCCCTTCCGACCCCCTTTCCACCCCCGTCGCGACGCCGCCGCCGCCAGGATCAGAATATAAAATAAACTAAAGGCACGAACCCGGAGGAGCTGTCCCTAAGAGTGGAGGGAATCGTCCCCTCCGTCCCATTTCGACCCCCTTTTCACCCTCCGCTTTCCCCCCTCGACTCTTATACATATTTCGTTTTGTTTTCTGGGGGCGAGGGTGAGTTTCCCGGTTCACGTTTTTCGGACGGAGACGTCGTAGATGGCGCGCAACGTTTTCCACGAATTTTCTTTCTAAGTGAAAGCAAATCGAGCGAAGCTTCTAAAAAAAAAAAATTGGGGGAGTTACAATTTTTTCCCCAGTTGGGGAAAAACGTCACAAAGACTCGAAATTTTATGACGATTTAGATTAATATTTAATCTTTATCTTTACCAAATATGAACTTTCTACGACTTTTAGTTTTTCCCCCAGAAGAAAAATTCTAACCTAACTTAATTAACATCTTCATTAAAATTGGTCAATTTTTAAAAATTCATAAAAAATTCGTTTTTAACCATTTTGATTTGATTTTTTTTCTAAATGAAACTTAAAACATTCTAATTTTAATTAAAAAAGACTGTTTTATTCTAAATGCTGTCAAAAAAATTAAAAAAATTTTCAACGTTGGTAAACATTTTTGACAGTTTTCTAACCTAACTTAAAAAATACGATCAACTTTAAAAATTTGTAAAAAATCGAATTTTAAAGATTTTAACCTAATTTCTTTTCTAAATGAAACCTAAAACATTCTAATTTTAATTAGAAAAGAACGTTTTATTGCAAGTGTTGTCAAAAAAATGAAAAAAAATTTCAAAATTGGTAAAAATTTTTTTAGGTTAGAAAATTAACCATTTTTAAAAAATTCATCAAAAATTCATTTTTAAAGATTTTGATTTGATTCTTTTTCTAAATGAAACTTAAAACGTTCTAATTTTTATTAAAAAAGACCGTTTTATTCCAAGTGTTGTCAAAAAAATTTAAAAAAATTTCAAAGTTTGTAAAAATTTTTGACAGTTTTCTAACCTAACTTAAAAAATACGATCAACTTCAAAAATTCATAGAAAATCGAATTTTAAAGATTTTGATCTAATTTTTTTTCTAAATGAAACTTAAAACATTCTAATTTTAATTAAAAAAGACCGTTTAATTGTAAGTGTTGTCAAAAAAATTAAAAAAATTTTCAAAGTTGGTAAACATTTTTTAGGTTAGAAAATTAACAATTTTTTAAAAAATTCACCAAAAATTCATTTTTAACCATTTTGATTTGATTTTTTTTCTAAATGAAACTTAAAACATTCTAGTTTTAATTAAAAAAGGTCGTTTTATTCCAAGTGTTGTCAAAAAAATTAAAAAAATTTTCAAAGTTGGTAAAAATTTTTGACAGCTTTTTAACCTAACTTAAAAAATACGATCAACTTCAAAAATTCATAAAAAATCGAATTTTAAAGATTTTGACCTAATTTTTTTTCTAAATGAAACTTAAAACATTCTAATTTTAACTAAAAATGGCCGTCTCATTCTAAGTGTTGTTAAAAAAATTTTAAAAATTTTCAAAGTTGGAAAAAAATTTCATTGGTTAAAAAATCAATCATTTTTAAAAATTCATATCTTAAAAACTAATTGCTGCTAAGCTTTGAAAATTTATCACGATTTAGATTCATATTTAACCTTTATTTTTACCAAAAATGAACTTTCTACGATTTTTGGTTTTTCCCCCAGAGAAAAAAATCTAACCCCACTTAATTAAAATGTCTTTTAAAATTTTTCAATCTTTAACCATTCATATCTCAAAAAATAATTATCATAGAAATTTGAAATTTTATTACGATTTAGATTGATATTTAATCTTTATTCCTACCAAAAATGAACTTTCTACGATTTTTAGTTTTTCCTCTAGAGGGGAAAATCTAACCTCACTTAATTAACATATTTATTAAAATTCTCCAATTTTTAAAAATTCGTGAAAAATTCATTTTTAAAGATTCTAATTTGATTTTTTTTTCTAAATGAAACTTAATACACTATAATTTTAATTAGAAAAGACCGTTTTATTCCAAGTGTTGTCAAAAAAGTTAAAAAAATTTTTAGGGTTAGAAAATTAACAACTTTTTAAAAAATTCATCAAAAATTCATTTTTAAACATTTCCATTTGATTCTTTTTGTAAATGAAACTTAAAACATTCTAGTTTTAACTAAAAAAGATCGTTTTGTTCCAAGTATTATCAAAAAAATTTAAAAAATTTTCAAAGTTGGAAAAAATTTTTGACAGTTTTCTAACCTAACATAAAAAATACGATCAACTTTAAAAATTCATAAAAAATCGAATTTTAAAGATTTTGACCTAATTTTTTTCTAAATGAAACTTAAAACTTTTTAATTTTAATTAAAAAAGACCGTTTTATTCCAAGGGTTATCAAAAAAATTAAAAAAATTTTCAAAGTTGGTAAAAAATTTTTTTTTGGTTAGAAAATTAATCATTCTTAAAAAAATTCATCAAAAATTCATTTTTAAAGATTTTGATTTGATTCCTTTTCTAAATGAAACTTAAAACATTCTAATTTTATTTAAAAAAGGACGTTTTATTCCAAGTGTTGTCAAAAAAATTAAAAAAATTTTCAAAGTTGGTAAAAAATTTTTTAGGTTAGAAAATTAACTATTTTTTAAGAAATTCACCAAAAATTCATTTTTAAAGATTTTGATTTGATTCTTTTTCTAAATGAAACTTAAAACATTCTAATTTTAATTGAAAAAGGTCGTTTTATTCTAAATGTTGTTAAAAAAATAAAAAAAATTTTCAAAGTTGGTAAAAAAATTTTTTTTTTGGTTAAAAAATTAATCAATTTAAAAAATTCATGTCTCAAAAACTAATTGTTATTGAAACTTAAAATTTTATCACGATTAAGATTAATATTTAATCTTTATTTTCACCAAAAGAAAATTTTCTACAATTTTTAGTTCTCCCCCCAGAAGAGAAAATGTAACTTAGTGTTTTTAATTAAAATTTTTGGACTATTAAAAAAATTCCTAAGATCGGAATTTTCTTAAATAAAATTAAGATTAAATTAAAATTTAAATATTTATCCTTATCAGATTTTATGAATCACCAATAAACAAATAAATTTATTTATTTACGATCCCCAAATATTTCCCAAAAAACCTTGACATTTTTTTTCCTCCCAAATACACCTTATCTCCTTTAGATATTTACAAACGATTACTAAAAACATTCCACGAAAGGACTTATTATAATTCCCAACGTCCAGAAAATCACTTAAATCCCTTTAAACCGATTTTAATCACGCTCCGATGACTCACATCGTTTACAAATAAAAAAATCGCTTAAAAAAACGAAACTAATTTTGTGAAAGTTCGTATCGTCGGCTATTTTTTTCCAGAAATAGATTGTGTGTACACAAACACACACAATATCTGGAAAACGCGACCCGTAAATCAATCGATTGGCGATAGATGGATGATTGACAGGCAATTCGTTGACGAGCGGCGAAACATTTTTTTTTTTGTGGAACGAACCGACAGATTTACGATTGACAATTTCGGAATTCGCGATATCTCGTTGACAAAAGCTTTGAAGCTTTTTCGACTTAAGTAGCGACGATTTCGGTCTCTTTTTGATCTTTTTACAATTATCACCTTTTGATATTGATAGGAGGTGGATGATTTATTGTTACAATATATTTTTTTCTTTAATTAGATTCTGTTATATTCCTAAAATAGTATTTAATTAGATTTTTTAAGTAATATCTATTTATTATAAAATAATTTTAATTTTTTTGAAGGATTTTAGGTGTTATTTTGGTGGAGGCGCCGGTTAATTTTAACTTTGAAAAATCACCCAGGCTTTATTTATAGAAATAAAGAAATGATTCTTGTTTTAGATTGAAATTAAAAGATTTTATTTTAGTTTAGAAAAGATAGATTTGTTCTAGTTGTTTCCAAAAAAATTAAAAAAATTTTTTAATTTGGAGAAAATTTTTGACACTAACCTAACTTTTTTAAAAAAAATTGCTAAATTAAAAAAATTCACCCAGACTTTATTTATAGGAATAAAAAGATGATTCTTGTTCTAAATTAAAGTTAAAAGATTCTATTTTGGATTTACAAAGTCCGATTTGTTCTAATTGTTACCAAAAAAATTAAAAAAATTCCCAAAGTTGGTCAAAATTTTTGACAGTTAGCTAACCCTACTTTTTAAAAAAATTGATCAATTTTAAAAATCTCCCACACTTTATTTATGAAGATAGAAACTTGATTTCTTTTCTAAATGAAACCCAAACCATTCTGTTTTTAACTAAAAAAGGCCGTTTTGATCTAAATTTAACCAAAAAAATTGAAAAAATTCCCAAAATTGATAAAAATTTTATGACCTTTATAACCTAACTTTTTAAAAAAATTTAACCAATTTTTAAAAATCACCGAGGCTTTATTTATGAAGATAGAAACTTGATTTCTTTTCTAAATGAAACACAAGACATTCTAGTTTTAATTAAAAAAGACCGTTTTGTTCTAAGTTTTACCAAAAAAATTAAAAAAATTTCCAAAGTTGGTAAAAATTTTTTAACAGTTAGCTAACCTTAGTTTTTAAAAAAATTGACCAACTTTAAAAAATCCCCCAGGGTTTATTTATAAAGATAGAAACTTGATTTCTTTTCTAAATGAAACCCAAAGCATTCTATTTTTAACTAAAAAAGGCCGTTTTGTTCTAAATTTTACTATAAAAATTTAAAAAATTCCCAAAGTTAGTAAAAATTTTTGACATTAACCTAACTTTTTTTAAAAAATTTGCTAAATTAAAAAAATCACTCAGACTTTATTTATAGGAATAAAGAAAAGATTCTTGTTTTATATTAAAGTTAAAAGATTATATTTTGAAATGGTAAAGTCAGATTTGTTGTAGTTGTTATCAAAAAAATTAAAAAAATTCCCAAAGTTGATAAAAATTTTTGACAGTTAATTAACCCTACTTTTTAAAAAAATTGATACTTTAAAAAATCTCCCAGACTTTATTTATAAGGATAGAAACTTGATTTCTTTTCTAAATGAAACCTAAAACATTCTATTTCTTATTAAAGAAGACCGTTTTATTCTAAATTTTACCATAAAAATTAAAAAAATTCCCAAAATTGATAAAAATTTTTTGACGTTTATAACCTAACTTTTTAAAAAAATTTAACCAATTTTAAAAAATCACCCAGACTTTATTTATGAAGATAGAAACTTGATTTCTTTCCTAAATGAAACCGAAAACATTCTATTTCTAATTAAAAAAGACCGTTTTGTTCTAAGTTTTACCAAAAAAATTGAAAAAAATTTCAAAGTTGACAAAAAATTTTTTAGGTTAAAAAAATCAACAATTTTTAAAAAATTCGTAAAAAATTGAATTTTTAATATTTCGATCTAATTCTTTTTTAAATGAAACTTAAAACATTCTAGTTTTTAACAAAAAAGACCGCTTTGTTCTAAATTTTACCAAAAAAATTAAAAAAATTTCCAACGTTGATAAAAATTTTTGAAGATTTTAACCTAACCTAAAAAAATTAACCAACTTTAAAAAATCACCCAGACTTTATTTATAAAGATAGAAACTTGATTTTTGTTTTAAATGAAAGATAAAATATTCTATTTTTAACTGAAAAAGACTGTTTTGTTCTAAATTTTACCAAAAAATTTAAAAAATTTTCAAAACGAACAAAAAATTTTTTAGGTTAAAAAAATCAACAATTTTTAAAAAATTCGTAAAAAATTGAATTTTTAATATTTTGATCTGGTTCTTTTTTTAAATGAAACTTAAAACATTCTAGTTTTTACCAAAAAAGACCGCTTTGTTCTAAATTTTACCAAAAAAATTTAAAAAATTTCCAAAGTTGGTAAAAATTTTTGACGATTTTAACCTAACCTAAAAAAATTAACCAATTTTAAAAAATCATCCAGACTTTATTTATAAAGATAGAAACTTGATTTTTAATTTAAATGAAAGATAAAATATTCTACTTTTAATTAAAAAAGATCGTTTTCTTTTAAATTTTATCAAAAAAATTAAAAAAATTTTCAAAGTTGACAAAAAAATTTTTAGGTTAAAAAAACAAACAATTTTTTAAAAATTTGTAAAAAAATTGAATTTTTAATATTTTGATCTGATTCTTTTTTTAAATGAAACTTAAAACATTCTAGTTTTTACCAAAAAAAACCGTTTTATTCTAAATTTTACCAAAAAAATTTAAAAAATTCCCAAAGTTGGTAAAAATTTTTGAGGGTTTTAATTTAATTTAGAAAAAATTAACCAACTTTAAAAAATCACCCAGACTTTATTTATAAAGATAGAAACTTAATTCTTGATTTAAATGAAACACAAAAGATTCTATTTTTAATTAAAAAATACCGTTTTGTTGAAAATTTTATCAAGAAATTTAAAAAAATTTTCAAAGTTGACAAAAGATTTTTTAGATTAGAAAAATCAACAATTCTTTAAAAATTCGTAAAAAATTGAATTTTTAATATTTTGATCTGATTATTTTTCTAAATGAAACTTAAAACATTCTAGTTTGTACCAAAAAAGACCGTTTTATTCTAAATTTTACCATAAAAATTAAAAAAATTCCCAAAGTTGATAAAAATTTTTGACACTAACCTAACTTTTTTTTAAAAATTTGATAAATTTAAAAAAATCACCCAGACTTTATTTATAGGAATAAAGAAGTGATTTTTGCTTTATTTTAAAGTTAAAAGATGATATTTTGAATTGGTAAAGTCAGATTTCTTGTGGTTGTTATCAAAAAAATTAAAAAAATTCCCAAACTTGATAAAAAATTTCTCCTAAAAAAAATCAAATAAAGTTGATTATATCACAAAATCCTTCAATAACCATAACATAAAAGAAGTCTCTTTTTCGAATCGAACGTCAGACGTACTAACGCAATCCAAACGTCGGCTTTTATTAGTATTTACGTTTTTTTCGGAGGGTCAAGGGGCAAAAGAAAACGCCCCATTCCGTCCCCTCGTCTATTTTCGATCGGCGGCGGCTCGTTCCTGAAGACGGTCGGTTCTTCCGAGTCGAAACGCGTCTCGTTTGGCCAAGTCCGAAAGAGGGCGGCGGCGGCGGCGGCGAGCGGCAGCTCCGCCATAAATCTCGCCTTTTTCTGATATCAGTATCGATTATACGGCCCATTTGTTTCGGGGGCCGCACGATGTCGCCCATAAATCTTCCCCGAGGCTATATACTACTCGGTATAGTAGATAAGTTAGAGCGCCGCGCCGCTCGTCCTATTTTGGTTTATTATTTGTTTCTCCTTTTTTCCTCTTTCCCAACTTTAAAAAAGAACTCAAGTCTTAAAAATCTTTTATGTAGAAACGAATGAGAGCGGGGTTAAGTCTCATTAACATAACCCCATTTACGTCTCCCTTCTAACTCGCTAAATAAAATAGCGGTGCATCTGTTTCCGATAAAACAACCACCCTATTACGTCGACAATCGGAACACGTCGCATTACGCCGGATCGCATATGGGATGGGATTTCGCCCCCCGGGTGGGCGGTGGCGTCCCTGTCACCAGTTTCGCCCCCATAAATAAGCATATTGAGGTCGCGTTTCATATGTATCACAGTCGGTTTTATTGCGCCCGTGTAATCCCACTATCATGACTCGATCAGCATAATAATGGTTTAAATGCGCGAGGGTGGTCTCGCGCTCCGTTCGCACCCCCCGAATAAACCGACATATGGACCCCAATCCCCAATCTCCAAGATGAATTTAGTTTCCTTAATTACCGCGATCGAACGCGACGATATTAATTTCCTTCTGTGGAAAGTTATAATTAATCGCTTAAATTTGATTTATTTCATTTTCTATAACATTTATATAACATTTTTTACTAAAAAATTTTTTTAATTTTTTTGACGATAATTATAAAAGGTTTGATCAGTAGAATTAAAAATAGAATCTTTAAGCTTTAATTTAGCGAAAGAATCACGTCTCTATCTTTATAAATAAAGTCTGGGTGATTTTTTAAAGTTGGTTAATTTTTTTAAAAAGTTAGGTTATAAATGTCAAAAAAATTTTACCAACTTTGGGAATTTTTTTAATTTTTTTGGTAAAATTTAGAACAAAACGGTCTTTTTTTGGTAAAAACTAGAATGTTTTAAGTTTCATTTAGAAAAAGAATCAGATCAAAATATTAAAAATTCAATTTTTTACGAATTTTTAAAAAATTATTGATTTTTTTAACCTAAAAAAATTTTTGTCAACTTTGAAAATTTTTTAAATTTTTTTAGTAAAATTTAGAACAAAACGGACCGTTTTAGTTAAAACTAGAATGTTTTGGCTTTTAATTAGAAAATAAATCAAGTTTTTATCTTTATAAATAAAGTCTAGGTGATGTTTTAAATTAGGTAATTTTTTTTAAATTAGATTAAAACAGTCAAAAAATTTTTACCAACTTTGGAAATTTTTTTAATTTTTTTGGTAAAATTTAGAATGAAACGGTCTTTTTAATAAAAACTAGAATGCTTTAAGTTTCATTTAGAAAAAGAGTCAGATCAAAATATTGAAAATTCAATTTTTTACGAATTTTTAAAAAAATTTTGATTTTTTTAACCTAAAAAATTTTTTGTCAACTTTGAAAATTTTTTAAATTTTTTTGGTAAAATTTAGAACAAAGCGGTCTTTTTTAGTAAAAACTAGAATGTTTTAAGTTTCATTTAGAAAAAGAATCAGATCAAAATATTGAAAATTCAATTTTTTACGAATTTTTAAAAAATTGTTTGTTTTTTTAACATAAAAAATTTTTTGTCAACTTTGAAAATTTTTTTAATTTTTTTGGTAAAATTTAGAACAAAACGGTTTTTTTAAATTAAAACTAGAATCTTTCATCTTTCATTTAAATCAAAAATCAAGTTTCTATCTTTATAAATAAAGTCTGGGTGATTTTTTAAGGCTGGTTAATTTTTTTAAAAAAATTAGGTTATAAACGTCAAAAAATTTTTACCAACTTTGGAAATTTTTTTAATTTTTTTGGTAAAACTTAGAACAAAACGGTCTTTTATGGTAAAAACTAGAATGTTTTAAGTTTCATTTAGAAAAAAAATCAGATCAAAATATTAAAAACTAAATTTTTTACGAATTTTTAAAAAAATTGTTTGTTTTTTTAACCTAAAAAATTTTTTGTCAACTTTGAAAATTTTTTTAATTTTTTTGGTAAAATTTAGAACAAAACGGTCTTTTTTTATTTAAAACTAGAATCTTCTATCTTTCATTTAAATCAAAAATCAAGTTTCTATCTTCATAAATAAAGTCTGGGTGATTTTTTAAATTTGGGTAATTTTTTTAAAATTAGGTTAAAACCGTCAAAAAATTTTTACCAACTTTGGAAATTTTTTTAATTTTTTTGGTAAAGTTTAGAACAAAACGGTCTTTTTTGGTAGAAACTAGAATGTTTTAAATTTTATTTAGAAAAAGAATCAGATCAAAATATTAAATATTCAATTTTTTACGAATTTTTAAAAAATTGTTGATTTTTTTAACCTAAAAAATTTTTTGTCAACTTTGAAAATTTTTTAAATTTTTTTGGTAAAATTTAGAACAAAACGGTCTTCTTTAGCTAAAACTAGAATCTTTTATCTTTCATTTAAATCAAAAATCAAGGTTCTATCTTCATAAATAAAGCCTGAGTGATTTTTTAAATTTGGGTATTTTTTTTTAAATTAGGTTAAAACTCTTAAAAATTTTTACTAACTTTGGAAATTTTTTTGGTAAACTTAGAGTAAAGCGGTCTTTTTTGGAAAAAACTAGAATGTTTTAAGTTTCATTTAGAAAAAGAGTCAGATCAAAATATTAAAAATTCAATTTTTTACGAATTTTTAAAAAATTTTTGATTTTTTTAACCTAAAATTTTTTTTGTCAACTTTGAAATTTTTTTAAATTTTTTTGGTAAAATTTAGAACAAAACGGTCTTTTTTAATTAAAAATAAAATATTTTATCTTTCATCTAAATCAAAAATCAAATTTCTATCTTTAGAAATAAAGTCTGGGTGATTTTTTAAAGTTGGGTAATTTTTTTAAAATTAGGTTAAAACCGTCAAAAATATTTACCAACTTTGAAAATTTTTGTAATTTTTTTGGTAAAACTTAGAACAAAACGGTCTTTTTTAATTAAAACTAGAATGTTTTAGGTTTCATTTAGAAAAAGAATCAGATCAAAATATTTAAAATTCAATTTTTTACGAATTATTAAAAAATTGTTTGTTTCCTTAACCTAAAAAATTTTTTGTCAACTTTGAAAATTTTTTTAATTTTTTTGGTAAAATTTAGAACAAAACGGTCTTTTTTAATTAAAACTAAAATCTTTTATCTTTCGTTTAAATCAAAAATTAAGCTTCCATCTTCATAAATAAAGTCTGGGTGATTTTTTAAATTTGGGTAATTTTTTAAAATTAGATTAAAACCGTCAAAAAACATTTACCAACTTTGGAAATTTCTTTAATTTTTTTGGTAAAATTTAGAACAAAGCGGTCTTTTTTAGTAAAAACTAGAATGTTTTAAGTTTCATTTAAAAAAAGAATCAGATCAAAATATTAAAAATTCAATTTTTTAAGAATTTTTAAAAAATTGTTGATTTTTTTAACCGAAAAAATTTTTTGTCAACTTTGAAATTTTTTTTAATCAAAAATCAACTTTCTATCTTCATAAATAAAGTCTGGGTGATTTTTTAAATTTCGGTAATTTTTTAAAATTAGATTAAAACAGTCAAAAAATTTTTATCAACTTTGGAAATTTTTTTAATTTCTTTGGTAAAATTTAGAACAAAGCGGTCTTTTTTGGTAAAAACTAGAATGTTTTAAGTTTCATTTAGAAAAAGAATTAGATCAAAATATAAAAAATTCGATTTTTTACGAATTTTTAAAAAAATGTTGATTTCCTTAACCTAAAAAATTTTTTGTCAATTTTGAAAATTTTTTTAATTTTTTTGGTAAAATTTAGAACAAAAGGGTCCTCTTTGGTTAAAACTAGAATGGTTTGGCTTTTATTTAGAAAAGAAATCAAGTTTCTATCTTTATAAATAAAGTTTAGGTGATTTTTTAAATTTGGATAATTTTTTAAAATTAAATTAAAACAGTCAAAAAATTTTTATCAACTTTGGAAATTTTTTTAATTTTTTTGGTAAAGTTTAGAACAAAACGGTCTTTTTTAATTAAAACTAGAATCTTTTATCTTTCATTTAAATAAAAAATCAAGATTCTATCTTCATAAATAAAGCATCGGTGATTTTTTTAAAATTTATCGAATTTTTTTAAAAAGTTAGGTTAAGTGTCAAAAATTTTTACCAGCTTTGGAAATTTTTTTAATTTTTTTGGTAAAGTTTAGAACAAAACGGTCTTTTTTGGTAAAAACTAGAATGTTTTAAGTTTCATTTAGAAAAAGAATCAGATCAAAATATTAAAAATTCAATTTTTTACGAATTTTTAAAAAATTGTTGATTTTTTAACCTAAAAAATTTTTTGTCAACTTTGAAAATTTTTTTAAATTTTTTGGTAAAATTTAGAATAAAACGGTCTTTTTTAATTATAAATAAAATATTTTATCTTTCATTTAAATCAAAAATCAAGTTTCTATCTTTATAAATAAAATCTGGGTGATTTTTTAAATTTGGGTAATTTTTTTAAAATTAGGTTAAAACCGTCAAAAAATATTTACCAACTTTGGAAATTTTTTTAATTTTTTTGGTAAAGTTTAGAGCAAAATGGTCTTTTTTGGTAAAAACTAGAATGTTTTAAGTTTCATTTAGAAAAAGAATCAGATCAAAATGTTGAAAATTCAATTTTTTACGAATTTTTAAAAAATTGTTGATTTTTTTAACCTAAAAAATTTTTTGTCAACTTTGAAATTTTTTTTAATTTTTTTGGTAAAATTTAGAACAATACGGTCCATTTTGGTTAAAACTAGAATGTTTTGGCTTTCATTTAAATCAAAAATCAAGCTTCTATCTTCATAAATAAAGTCTGGGTGATTTTTTAAATTTGGGTAATTTTTTTAAAATTAGGTTAAAACCGTCAAAAAATATTTACCAACTTTGGAAATTTTTTTAATTTTTTTGGTAAAACTTAGAACAAAACGGTCTTTTTTAGTTAAAACTAGAATGCTTTGGATTTCATTTTAAAAAGAAATCAAGATTCCATCTTTATAAATAAAGTCTGGGTGATTTTTTAAAATTGGTTAATTTTTTAGAAAAAGTTAGGTTAAGTGTTAAAAATTTTTACCAACTTTGGGAATTTTTTTAATTTTTTTGGTAAAACTTAGAATGAAGCGGTCTTTTTTGGTAAAAACTAGAATGTTTTAAGTTTTATTTAGAAAAAGAATCAGATCAAAATATTAAAAATTCAATTTTTTACGAATTTTTAAAAAATGAATTTTTTAAAAATGAATTTTTTAACGATCCAAAATTTTTAACCTAAAAAATTTTTTGTCAAGTTTGAAATTTTTTTAAATTTTTTTGGTAAAATTTAGAACAAAACGGTCCTTTTTGGTTAAAACTAGAATGTTTTGGCTTTTATTTAGAAAAGAAATCAAGTTTATATCTTTATAAATAAAGTCTGGGTGATTTTTTAAATTTGGTTAATTTTTCTTTGTTAAGTTAAAACAGTCAAAAAATATTTACCAAGTTTGGAATTTTTTTTAATTTTTTTGGTAAAATTTAGAATAAAACGGTCTTTTTTAGTAAAAACTAGAATGTTTTAAGTTTCATTTAGAAAAAGAACCAGATCAAAATATTAAAAATTTTATTTTTTACGAATTTTTAAAAAATTGTTTGCTTTTTTAACCTAAAAAATTTTTTGTCAACTTTGAAAATTTTTTTAATTTTTTTAGTAAAATTTAGAACAAAACAGCCTTTTCAAATTAAAATTGGAATGTTTTAAGTTTCATTTAAAACAAAAATCTTTTCCTTATTCCTATAAATAAAGTCCAGGTGATTTTTTTTTTATTTAGTGATATGAAATAAACATTGTATGGCTTCTAAAACATAAGATCCTCGAGAAGGATAATGCGCAAACACAGATACCGTGTGTACCGCAGATGGGTTTTTGATCTAAACGGACATAAATGCAGGGTCGGCGCATAAATCCCGCATTATTCTTATAAGGCTTTATGAGGATTTCCCGGCTCCCGGGGCGAAACCCCGCCGGATGATCCTTTCGGGGAGAAATATACGAAAACGATATGCGATTTTTTCGACTTTCCTAGCCGCACCGAACCGTCGCTTTAATACTTTTTTTATCGCTCGGTCGCGTAAAAATAAACACAATCATCGGCTCTTTGTCGGCGCGTTTTCCGTTCCGCATCCATCAAGATACTGTCCGAGCGTGTTTATCTTCGAGAAAATGGACGGAGAACAACGATATTGCCAACGGAATTGTCGAAACGGTTCGTTTGATCCGCGCCGACGGATTAGTAATTATTGGGACTCGTCTTTAAAACAAATAATAATAATAATGTTACGAAAGAGTAAGTTAAGATTGATTGCAATCATACGATCTAATGTATAATTGAAAATAAAAAAAATGTAATTAAAAAGATTAGGTTTAATCTAATTATTCAGGAAAAATACAAAAAAAAATAATGAAAAAAAAAATTTTTTTATCTTAAATTTTTGAACAAATTTTAAAAAATCACCTAGACTTTATTTATAAATATTAAGGAATGATTTTTGGTTTAAATTAAAGTTAAAAAATTCTATTTTTAATTAAAAAAGACCGTTTTGTTCTAACTTTTACCAAAAAAATTGAAAAAATTTTCAAAGTTGACAAAAAAATTTTTAGGTTAAAAAAACCAACAATTTTTTAAAAATTCGTAAAAAATTAAATTTTTAATATTTTGATCTGATTCTTTTTTTAAGTGAAACTTAAAACATTCTAATTTTTACCAAAAAAGACTGCTTTGTTCTAAATTTTACCAAAAAAATTAAAAAAATTCCCAAAGTTGGTAAGAATTTTTAACGGTTTTAATCTAATTTAAAAAAAATTAACCAATTTTTAAAAAATCACCCAGACTTTATTAATGAAAATAGAAATTTAATTTTTAATTCAAATGAAAGATAAAAGATTCTATTTTTAATTAAAAAAGACGGTTTTTTTTGTAAATTTTACCAAAAAAATTAAAAAAAATTTCAAAGTTGACAGAAAATTTTTAGGTTAAAGAAATCAACAATTTTTTAAAAATTCGTAAAAAATTAAATTTTAAATATTTTGATCTGATTCTTTTTCTAAATGGAACTTAAAACATTCTAGCTTTAATCAAAAAAGTCCGTTCTGTTCTAAAGTGTCCCAAAAAAATTAAAAAAATTCCCAAAGTTGGTAAAAATTTTTGGGGATTTTAACCTAACTTTAAAAAAACTAACTAATTTTTAAAAAATCACCCAGACTTTATTTATGAAAATAAAAGTTTGATTTTTGATTTAAATGAAAGATAAAAGATTCTAATTTTACTTAAAAAAGACCATTTTTTTCTAAATTTTACCAAAAAATTCAAAAAAATTTTCAAAGTTGACAAAAAATTTTTTAGGTTAAAAAAACCAACAATTTTTTAGAAATTTGTAAAAAATTGAATTTTTAAGATTTTGATCTGATTCTTTTTCTAAATGAAAGTTAAAACATTCTAGTTTTAACCAAAAAAGACCGTTTTGTTCTAAATTTTACCAAAAAAATTGAAAAAATTCACAAAGTTGGTAAAAATTTTTGACGATTTTAACCTAACCTAGAAAAATTAACCAATTTTAAAAAATCACCCAGACTTTATTTACAAAGATAGAAACTTGATTTTTGTTTTAAATCAAAGATAAAAGATTCTATTTTTATTTAAAAAAGACCATTTTTTCTAAATTTTACCAAAAAAATTAAAAGAATTTTCAAAGTTGATAAAAAATTTTCTAGGTTAAGAAAACCAACAATTTTTTAAAAATTTGTAAGAAATTGAATTTTTAATATTTTGGTCTGATACTTTTTCCAAATGAAAGTTAAAACATTCTAGTTTTAACTAAAAAAGACCGTTTTGTTCTAAAATGTCCCAAAAAAATTAAAAAAATTCTCAAAGTTGATAAAAATTTTTGACGGTTTTAACCTAACAAAGAAAAACTAACCAATTTAAAAAAATCGCCCAGACTTTATTTATGAAGATAGAAACTTGATTTTTTATTTAAACGAAAGACAAAAGATTCTATTTTTATTTAAAAAATACCGTTTTTTTCTAAATTTTACCAAAAAAATTAAAAAAATTTCCAAAGTTGACAAAAAATTTTTTAGGTTAAAAAAATCAACAATTCTTTAAAAATTTGTAAAAAATTGAATTTTTAATATTTTGACCTGATTCTTTTTCTAAATGAAACTTAAAACATTCTACTTTGAACCAAAAAAGACCGTTTTGTTCTAAAGTGTCCCAAAAAAATTAAAAAAAATTCTCAAAGTTGATAAAAATTTTTGACGGTTTTAACCTAACTTTAAAAAAATTAACCTATTTTTAAAAAATCACCCAGACTTTATTAATGAAAATAGAAATTTAATTTTTAATTCAAATGAAAGATAAAAGATTCTATTTTAAATGAAAAAGACGGTTTTTTTCTAAATTTTACCAAAAAAATTAAAAAAATTTTCAAAGTTGACAAAAAATTTTATAGGTTAAAAAAATCAACAATTTTTTAAAAATTCGTAAAAAATTAAATTTTTAATATTTTGATCTGATTCTTTTTTTAAGTGAAACTTAAAACATTCTAATTTTTACCAAAAAAGACCGCTTTGTTCTAAATTTTACCAAAAAAATTAAAAAAATTCCCAAAGTTGGTAAATTTTTTTAACGTTTTTAACCTAACCTAAAAACACTAACAAATTTTAAAAAATCGCTCAGACTTTATTTATAAAGATAGAAACTTGATTTTTTATTTAAATGAAAGACAAAATATTCTACTTTTAAATAAAGAAGACCGTTTTGTTGAAAATTTTATCAAAAAATTAAAACAAATTTTCAAAGTTGACAAAAAAATTTTTAGGTTAAAAAAAACCAACAATTTTTTAAAAATTTGTAAAGAATTGAATTTTTAATATTTTGATCTGATTCTTTTTCTAAATGAAACTTAAAACATTTTAGTTTTAACCAAAAAAGACCGTTCTGTTCTAAAATGTCCCAAAGAAATTTAAAAAATTCCCAAAGTTGGTAAAATTTTTTTAACGTTTTTACCTAACCTAAAAACACTAACCAATTTTAAAAAATCACCCAGACTTTATTTATGAAGATAGAAACTTGATTTTTAATTCAAATTAAAGATAAAAGATTCTATTTTTAATTAAAAAAGACCGTTTTTTTTTTTAAATTTTACTAAAAAAATTGAAAAAATTTTCAAAGTCGACAAAAGTTATTTAGGTTAAAAAATCCAACAATTATTTAAAAATTTGTAAAAAATTGAATTTTTAATATTTTGATCTGATTCTTTTTCTAAATGAAACTTAAAACATTCTGGTTTTAACCAAAAAAGACCGTTTTGTTCTAAAGTGTTCTAAAAAAATTAAAAAAATTCCCAAAGTTGATAAAATTTTTTTAACGTTCTTCACCTAATTTAAAAACACTAACCAATTTTTAAAAAAATCACCCAGACTTTATTTATGAAAATAGAAGCTTGATTTTTGATTTAAATGAAAGATAAAAGATTCTATTTTTATTTAAAAAATACCGTTTTGTTCTAAATTTTATCAAAAAAATTAAAAAAATTTTCAAAGTTGACAAAAAATTTTTTAGGTTAAAAAAACCAACAATTTTTTAAAAATTCGTAAAAAATTGAATTTTTAATATTTTGATCTGATTCTTTTTCTAAATGAAACTTAAAACATTTTAGTTTTTATCAAAAGAGATCGTTTTGTTCTAAACTGATTAAAAAGTTGAACTAATTTCGTTAATTCAATCTTAAAAAATGTCACCTAACCCTTCAGTGGGCTGAAGGGTCTTTTAATTTCCGTTGTTATATTTTTTACAAACGTTAATTAACTGTGAAACCACTAAGTATCGTATTGCGGTGTAAAAGCCGCAACGCGCCTCTTCATGTAAGTCCGAGAGGTGCGCCCACAGAAGGGTTAAAAAATTTGACGTTTTAAACGTCAAATTTTTGACGTTTAAAAAGTTTCACCTTTTAATTTAAAGTGTAACCTAATTAAAATGACTAAAAACGTTGATTCACGGTGAATGAGTTAGGTTTAAGTTTTATCTGTGATAAAGTTAAGTTTAAAAGCGGTATTCGTTGGGGAGTAATGTATCAGACGGGGGTTAAAAGCGGGTTTTTAACGCCCGGTAAGCGCGGCGCATTACCGGCGGCTTGTTATTTAAATCCGGCGTCGCGACGCCGCAGGTTTTTATTTCAATTTCGCGGCGTTCGCCCCCCGGAAACCCCCGCCGAGGGGCCAGATTAACACCGCTCGGGTTTTAGCCCGTAATGGGTTTCCGATAGCGCGATTTGAATCCTTCGACGGCGACAAAGATTGGAAAAAAAGGCTTTCGAAGAGGGAAAAGGAAGGTGGGAATAAACGGAAAATCCGGAAACCCGGAAACCCGGAAACCCGGGGGTTGGTCTACCTGTGGAACCGGATTCGAGCGCTAATATAAATTAAATCGGTCGATGGGGATTATTAGCGGATGAAAAAATTTCAGGGAAACCGTTAGCGAGAGCGCATCGGTGCTCGCGATTTTTTTTACGGGGATTTTTTTCCGAGGGGAGGTTTAATTCGGGAAAATAACGGTATCAACACGTGGGAGAATTGAATATGAGAGGTAATTTGGTTCGTCGAAATAATACTTTGGGTCGATATCGTGCGGTTTTTAATTTTTTTTTTTTTGGGTAATTGGAATAAATTTAATTTTTGCTATAATAAAAAAAATAGATAAAATTTGAGAATTTCTTTATTTTTTTTGGTAAAACTTAGAACAAAGCGGTCTTTTTTAGTTAAAAATAGAATCTTTTATCTTTCATTTAAATCAAAAATCAATCTTCTATCTTTATAAATAAAGTCTGGGTGATTTTTTAAAGATTGATCAATTTTCAAAAAGTTAGGTTAATTAACTGTCAAAAATGTTTACCAACTTTGGGAATTTTTTAATTTTTTTGGTAAAATTTAGAACAAAACGGTCTTTTTTAGTTAAAAATAGAATCTTATATCTTTCATTTAAATCAAAAATCAAGCTTCTATTTTCATAAACAAAGTCTGGGTGATTTTTTAAAAATTAATCAATTTTCAAAAAGTTAGGTTAGTTAACAGTCAAAAATTTTCACTAACTTTGGGAATTTTTTTAATTTTTTTGGTAAAATTTAGAACAAAACGGTCTTTTTAAATTAAAAATAGAATCTCTTATGTTTCATTTAGATCAAAAATCAAGCTTCTATCTTCATAAATAAAGTCTGGGTGATTTTTTTAATTTGATTAATTTTTTCAGTTAGGTTAATTATCTGTCAAATTTTTTTACCAACTTTGGGAATTTTTTAAATTTTTTTGGTAAAATTTAGAACAAAACGGTCTTTTTCAATTAAAACTAGAATGTTTTCGGTTTCATTTAGAAAAGAAATTAAGTTTCTATCTTCATAAATAAAGTCTGGGGGATTTTTAAAAGTTGGGTAATTTTTTTAAAAAGTAGGGTTAATTAAGTGTCAAAAATATTTACTAAGTTTGGGAATTTTTTTAGTTTTTTGGGTAAAATTTAGAACAAAACGGTCTTTTTAAATTAAAAGTAGAATCTTTTATCTTTCATTTAGATCAAAAATCAAGTTTCTATCTTCATAAATAAAGTCTGGGTGATTTTTTAAAATTGGTTAATTTTTTTAGGTTAGGTTAAAATCGTCAAAAATTTTTACTAACTTTGGGAATTTTTTTTAATTTTTTTGGTAAAATTTAGAACAAAACGGTCTTTTTAAATTAAAAATAGAATTTTTTATTTTTCATTTAAATCAAAAATCAAGTTTCTATCTTCATAAATAAAGTCTGGGTGATTTTTTAAATTTGATTAAATTTTTCATAAAGTTAGGTTAATTAACTGTCAAAAATTTTTACCAACTTTGGGAATTTTTTTAATTTTTTTGGTAAAATTTAGAACAAAACGGCCTTTTTCAATTAAAACTAGAATGTTTTAGGTTTCATTTAGAAAAGAAATCAAGTTTCTATCTTCATAAATAAAGTCTGGGGGATTTTTTAAAATTGGGTAATTTTTTTAAAAAGTAGGGTTAATTAAGTGTCAAAAATCTTTACCAACTTTGGGAATTTTTTTAATTTTTTTGGTAAAATTTAGAACAAAACGGTCTTTTTAAATTAAAAATAGAATTTTTTATTTTTCATTTAAATCAAAAATCAAGTTTCTATCTTCATAAATAAAGTCTGGGTGATTTTTTAAAATTGGTTAATTTTTTTAGGTTATGTTAAAATCGTCAAAAATTTTTACCAACTTTGGGAATTTTTTTAATTTTTTTGGTAAAATTTAGAACAAAACGGTCTTCTTTAGTTAAAAATAGAATCTTTTATTTTTCATTTAAATCAAAAATCAAGTTTCTATTTTCATAAATAAAATCTAGGTGATTTTTTAAAAATTGGTTAATTTTTTTTTTTAAATTAGGTTAAAATTATCAAAAAATTTTTACCAACTTTGCGAATTTTTTTAATTTTTTTGGTAAAAATTAGAATAAAACGGTCTTCTTTAGTTAAAAATAGAATCTTTTATTTTTCATTTAAATCAAAAATCAAGTTTCTATTTTCATAAATAAAGTCTAGGTGATTTTTTAAAATTAGTACAAAGAATTGAGGTTAGTTAACTGTAAATTTTGACTAAGTTTGGGAATTTTTTAAATTTTTTTGGTAAGAATTACAACAAATTTGACTTTTATTATTAAAAATAGAATCTTTTATCTTTCATTTAAATCAAAAATCATTCCTTAATCTTTCAAAATAAAGTCTAGGCGATTTTTTAAAATTAGTTAAAAACGTGACATTTTTAAAACGTCAAAAATTTACGTTGGAATTAACAAATCGTCACAACTTTATTTTTATAGATATGAACATAATTTTTATTTTAAATAAAAACTAAAAGATCCTTTTTTATAATAAATCAATCAAATTTTTCATATCTACCGTAAAAAAATTATAAAAAATTTTTAAAGACATCTATGTTTTTCACCCCAACCTAACCTTTAAAAAAAATTAATCAATTTTAAAAAATCACCAGGACCTTATTTTTATAGATATTAAAAAGATTCTTGTTTTAAATGAAAACTAAAAGATTCTATTTTATAACAAATCAACCAAATTTTTCATATCTATCGTCAAAAAAATTAAAAAAATTTTTAAAGACATTAATGTTTTTTTTACCCTAACCTTAAAAAGAATTGACCAATTTTAAAAAATCCCCACAGCTTTATTTTTAAAGATATTAAAAAGATTCTTGTTTTAAATGAAAACTAAAAGATCCTTTTTTGTAATAAATCAACCAAATTTTTCATATCTACCCTAAAAAAATTTAAAAAAATTCTTAAAGACATCTATGTTTTTCATCCCAACCTAACCTTAAAAAAATTGATCAATTTTAAAAAATCACCAGGACTTTATTTTTATAGATATTAAAAAGATTTTTGTTTTACATGAAAACTAAACGATATGATTTTATAACAAATCAGCCAAATTTTTCATACCTATCATAAAAAAATTATTAAAAATTTTCAAAGACATTAATGATTTTTATCCTAACCTTAAAAAAATTGACCAATTTTAAAAAATCACCACAACTTTATTTTTAAAGATATTAAAAAGATTCTTAACTAAAAAACTAAGGAATAATTCCTAAAAATAAAGTCTGAGCGATTTTTTTTAAATTGGTTGATTTTTTAAAAAGTTAGGTTAAGTTGGTCAAAAATTTTTGCTAACTTTAAAATTTTTTTTAATTTTTTTGGTAAAAATTAGAATAAATCTGCCTTTTAAAAATCAAAATAGAATCTTCTATGTTCAATTTAAATTAAAAATCAAGGTATAATTCCTAAAAATAAAGTCTGGGCGATTTTTTTTTATTTGGTCGACTTTTTAAAAAAGTTGGGTTAAGTTGATAGAAAATTCTTATCAACTTTAAGAATTTCTTTAATTTTTTTGGTAATATTTAGAACAAGTCTGTCTTTTTTAAATCAAAATAGAGTCTTTTATGTTTAATTTAAACTAAAAATTAAGGTATAATTCCTAAAAATATAGCCTGGGCGATTTTTTTTTATTTGGTCGACTTTTTAAAAAAGTTGGGTTAAGTTGATAGAAAATTTTTATCAACTTTAAGAATTTTTTTAATTTTTTTGGTAATATTTAGAACAAATCTGTCTTTTTTAAATCATAATAGAATCTTTTATGTTCATCTTAAACTAAAAATCAAGGAATAATTCCTAAAAATAAAGTCCGTACGATTTTTTTTTAATTGGTCGACTTTTTAAAAAAGTTAGGTTAGGTGGTCGAAAATCTTGGTCAACTATAAGAATTTTTTTATTTTTTTTCTTTGGTAATAATTAGAACAAATCTGTCTTTTTTAAATCAAAATAGAATCTTTTATGTATAATTTAAATTAAAAATCAAGGTATAATTCCTAAAAATAAAGTCTGTATGTTTTTTTTTTATTTGGTTGATTTTTTAAAGAGTTGGGTTAAGTTGATCGAAAATTTTTGCCAACTTTAAGAATTTCTTTAATTTTTTTGGTAATAATTAGAATAAATCTGTCTTTTTTAAATCAAAATAGAATCTTTTATGTTTAATTTAAACTAAAAATTAAGGTATAATTCCTAAAAATAAAGCCTGGGCGATTTTTTTTAATTTGGTCGACTTTTTAAAAAAGTTAGGTTAGGTGGTCGAAAATTTTGGTCAACTTTAAGAATTTTTTTAATTTTTTTGGCAATAATTAGAACAAATCTGTCTTTTTTAAACCAAAATAGAATCTTTTATGTTTAATTTAAACTAAAAATTAAGGTATAATTCCTAAAAATAAAGCCTGGGCGATTTTTTTTAATTTGGTCGACTTTTTAAAAAAGTTAGGTTAGGTGGTCGAAAATTTTGGTCAACTTTAAGAATTTTTTAAATTTTTTTCGCAACAATTAGAACAAATCTGTCTTTTTTAAATCAAAATAGAATCTTTTATGTTCAATTTAAACTAAAATCTTTTCTTAATTCTTAAAAATAAATTCACTATGATTTTTTTTTATTCAAGTCAAAATAGTTTTCAATAAAATAAATTTTTTTGGGTTCGTAAAAAAAATTTACAAAGTTTGGAGTTTAAAAAATTGAGAAATCTCTTTATTAGGTTACAAACAAAAATTGCGTAAATAAGATGACTTAAGTTGATCTACTTAATTAACCTCCGTTAAATTTTGGATTCCTTCTTGTTTTAAATGAAAATTTAAAGATTCTATTTTATAACAAATCAAGCAAATTTTTTATATTTATCATAAAAAAATTAAAAAAAAATTTTAAAGACATTAATGTTTTTTTACCCTAACCTTAAAAAAATTGACCAACTTTAAAAAATCGCCACAACTTTATTTTTAAAGATATTAAAAAGATTCCTATTTTAAATAAAAACTAAAAGATTCTATTTTATAATAAATCAATTAAATGTTCCATATCTATCATAAAAAAATTATAAAAAGTTTTTAAAGACATTAATGTTTTTTACCCTAACCTTAAAAAAATTGACCAACTTTAAAAAATCACCACAACTTTATTTTTATAGATATTAAAAAGATTCTTATTTTAAATGAAAACCAAAAGTTTCTATTTTATAACAAATCAGCCAAATTTTTCATATCCATCATAAAAAAATTATAAAAAATTTTTAAAGACATACATGTTTTTTACCCTAACCTTAAAAAAAATTGACCAATTTTAAAAAATCGCCACAACTTTATTTTTAAAGATATTAAAAAGATTCTTGTTTTAAATGAAAACTAAAAGATCCTTTTTTGTAATAAATCAAGTACATTTTTTATATCTATCGTCAAAAAAATTAAAAAAAATTTTAAAGACATTAATGTTTTTTTACCTGAACTTGTGTTTTTATATAGTCTTTAAAGTTAGTGTTTTAGGGTGAATTTATTTGATCGAATATTTCTCTGAAGGGGATTTAATTAGCATGATGGGTCCTTCTTGTTCCGGTCCTAATCGGGCTCGTTCGCCCGAGTGCGAGTAATAAAACTATTTAATTAGTTAAAACGTCCCGACGGCGCGCGGAAACTCCCCGCAATGACATCGCGGGGCCTCCGTCGGAGGGCTCGTTCGGGGGGCGTCGAGGGGGACCAAAATTGTAAATGCACAAGACATTGCCCGCGTAATCCGCCCTTAACGAGTTCCGTACCGGTTCGCCGGAGTCTCTTCCCGTTTCGTCTCTCCCGTTCGGCCCCCTTTTAGCTTTAAATTCATACGATTCCTTCAGACTCCAAACCGTTCGGGTCGATGTTATACATTTTTCAAACAATAATTCAACAATTAGACATACAATCCCAATTACTAATAAAATCTAATTCCAAGTAACAAATTTTTCTTCTTTTGGTAGAAGTACGTTTATAATCTTCAATCTTTGTTAGTAGTATGATAAATTATTGAGTCTCATCGTCCGGAAATACAAAGGGAATGTCCGAGCGTTGGTCCGGGAAAGGCCTGGAACGTCGCAGTAATTTACTTTGAAGTTGGGGGCGTTTTGCGGGTGGGGCGGCGTCCCCGGGGGCCTCGGGGGCGGTGGCCGCGAAGGATCAAGTGGTATTAGTGGAGCTACAGCCAATCAAGGCCAAGCGGCTTCTAGCAGGACCCCGGGATGCCCCAACTGTGCACGTGTGTGTTCGAACGCTGCTCAAAACGAGGGGAAGCCGAGAATCCTGCGAGTGTATTGAACTGATTACTGGAAAAGTCCGTTTGGTAGGTCGAGAGAGAGGAAATTGGGCGGAAAAACAAACTTCTTTCAATAAGAAACGTTTTTAAGAAAAAGGACTTTTATGGTTGTTTTTACAAAAAATTTTTTTTAATTTTTTTGATAATACTTGCAATAAATTTGACTTTTACAATCAAAAATAGAACCTTTTAGCTTTAATTTAAAACAAAAATCAAGTTTCTATCTTCATAAATAAAGTCTGGGTGATTTTTTTAAATTGGTTAATTTTTTTTAAGTTAGGTTAAAATCGTCAAAAATTTTTATCAACTTTGGGAATATTTTTAATTTTTTTGGTAAAATTTAGAACAGAGCGGTCTTTTTTGGTAAAAACTAGAATGTGTTAAGTTTCATTTAAAAAAAGAATCAGATCAAAATATTAAAAATTCGATTTTTTAAGAATTTTTAAAAAATTGTTGATTTTTTTAATCTAAAAAATTTCTTATCAACTTTGAAAATTCTTTTAATTTTTTTGATCAAATTTAAAATAAAACGGCCTTTTTAAATTAAAACTAGAATGTTTTAGGTTTCATTTAGAAAAAAAATCAAGTTTCTATCTTTATAAATAAAATCTGGGTGATTTTTTAAAGTTGGTTAATTTTTTTAGGTTAGGCTAAAATCGTCAAAAATTTTTACCAACTTTGGGAATTTCTTTAATTTTTTTGGTAAAATTTAGAACAAAGCGTTCTTTTTTGGTAAAAACTAGAATATTTTAAGTTTCATTTAAAAAAAGAATCAGATCAAAATATTAAAAATTCAATTTTTTAAGAATTTTTAAAGTATTGTTGATTTTTTTAATGTAAAAAATTTTTTTTACCTAAAAAATTTTTTGTCAACTTTGAAAATTTTTTTTAAATTTTTTGATAAAATTTTCAACAAAACGGTCTTTTTTGATTGAAACTAGAATGTTTTGGGTTTTATTTAGAAAGAAAATCAAGTTTCTATCTTCATAAATAAAGTCTGGGTGATTTTTTAAAATTGGTTAATTTTTTTAGGTTAGGTAAAAATCGTTAAAAATTTTTACCAACTCTGGGAATTTTTTTAATTTTTTTGGTACAATTTAGAACAAAGCGGTCTTTTTTGGTAAAAACTAAACTGTTTTAAGTTTCATTTAAAAAAGAATCAGATCAAAATATTAAAAATTCAATTTTTTACGAATTTTTAAAAAATAGTTTATTTTTTTAACCTAAAATATTTTTTGTTAACTTTGAAAATTTTTTTAAAATTTTTTGATAAATTTTTCAACAAAACGGTCTTCTTTGGTTGAAACTAGAATGTTTTGGGTTTCATTTAGAAAGAAAATCAAGATTCTATCTTCATAAATAAAGTCTGGGTGATTTTTTAAAATTAGTTAATTTTTTTAGGTTAGGTTAAAATCGTCAAAAATGTTTACCAACTTTGGGAATTTTTTAAATTTTTTTGATAAAATTTAGAACAAGACGGTCTTTTTTAATTAAAAGTAGAATATTTTATCTTTCATTTAAATTAAAAATTAAGTTTCTATCTTCATAAATAAAGTCTAGGTGATTTTATAAAGTTGATCAACTTTTAAAAAAAATAGGGTTAGTTAACTGTCAAAAATTTTTACCAACTTTAGGAATTTTTTTAATTTTTTTGGTAAAATTTAAAAGAAAACGGTCTTTTTTGGGTAAAAATAGAATCTTTTCTATTTCATTTAAATTTAATATCAAATTTTTATCTTCATAAATAAAGTCTGGGGGATTTTTTAAAACTGATCAATTTTTTTTTAAAGTAGAGTTAATTAACTGTCAAAAAATTTTTACCAACTTTGGGAATTTTTTTAATTTTTTTGATAAAATTTAGAACAAATCTGACTTTTCTCAATTAAAATAAAATCTTTTAACTTTAACTTAAAACAAGAATCGTTTCTTTACTCCTATAAATAAAGTCTGGGTGATTTTTTTAAATTAGGCAAATTTTAAAAAAAGTTAGGTTAGTGTCAAAAATTTTTACAAACTTTGGGATTTTTTTAAATTTTTTTGGTAAAATTTAGAACAAAACGGTCTTCTTTAGTTAAAAATAGAATCTTTTATCTTTCATTTAAATCAAAAATCAAGTTTCTATCTTTATAAATAAAGTCTGGGAGATTTTTTAAAGTTGATCAATTTTTTTTTAAGTAGGGTTAGTTAACTGTCAAAAACTTTTACCAACTTTGGGAATTTTTTAAATTTTTTTGATAACAACTACAATAAATCTGACTTTACCATTTCAAAATATAATCTTTTAAATATAAAATAAATCAAGAATCATTTCTTTATTCCTATAAATAAAGTTTGGGTGATTTTTTTAAATTTATCGAATTTTCAAAAAAAGTTATGTTAGTGCTAAAAATTTTTACCAACATTAGGAATTTGTTTAATTTTTTTGGTAAAATTTAGAACAAAACGGTCTTCTTTAGTTAAAAATAGAATCTTTTATCTTTCATTTAAATCAAAAACTAAGTTTCTATCTTCATAAATAAAGTCTGGGTGATTTTTTAAAATTGGTTAGTTTTTTTTTCTTAGTTAGGTTAAAACCGTCAAAAAATTCTTATCAACTTTAGGAATTTTTTTAATTTTTTTGATAACAATTAGAACAAATTTGACGTTTAAAATTCAAAATAGAATCTTTTAAGTTTAATTCAATACAAAAATTATTTCTTAGTTATTATAAATAAAATCGCTGGGATTTTTTAAAGTTGCTCTAAAAAATTAAGGTTAAGTATCAATTTTTTTGACCAAATTTGGAAACTTTTTTAATTTTTTTGATAATAATTGGAATAAATTTGACATTTAAAATTCAAAATAGAATCTTTTAGCATCAATTCAATACAAAAATTATTTCTTAGTTATTATAAATAAAGTCGCTAGGATTTTTTAAAGTTGGTCTTAAAAAAAATTAAGGTTAAGTATTAATTTTTTTATCAAATTTGGAAATTTTTTTTAATTTTTTTGATAAACTTTAGAACAGAACGGTCTTTTTTAGTTAAAAATAGAATCTTTTATCTTTCATTTAAATTAAAAATCAAGTTTCTATTTTTACAAATAAAGTCTGGGTGATTTTTTAAAATTAGGTAATTTTTTTAGGTTAGGTAAAAATCGTAAAAAATTTTTACCAACTTTGGGAATTTTTTTAATTTTTTTGGTAAAATTTAGAACAAAGCGGCCTTTTTTGGTAAAAACTAGAATGTTTTAAGTTTCATTAAAAAAAAGAATCAAATCAAAATATTAAAAATTCAATTTTTTACGAATTTTTTAAAAATTGTTGATTTTTTTTAACCTAAAAAATTTTTTGTCAATATTGAAAATTTTTTTAAATTTTTTGATAAAATTTTCAACAAAACGGTCTTTTTTGGTTGAAACTAGAATGTTTTGGGTTTCATTTAGAAAGAAAATCAAGTTTCTATCTTTATAAATAAAGTCTGGGTGATTTTTTTTAAATTGGTTAATTTTTTTAAATTAGGTTAAAACCATCAAAAAATTTTTACCAACTTTGGGAATTTTTTTAATCTTTTTGGTAAAATTTAGAACAAAGCGGTCTTTTTTGGTAAAAACTAGAATGTTTTAAGTTTCATTTAAAAAAAGAGTCAGATCAAAATATTAAAAATTCAATTTTTTAAGAATTTTTAAGGAATTGTTGATTTTTTTAACCTAAAAAATTTTTTGTAAACTTTGAAAATTCTTTTAATTTTTTGATAAAATTTTCAACAAAACGGTCTTTTTTGGTTGAAACTAGAATGTTTTGGGTTTCATTTAGAAAGAAAATCAAGTTTCTATCTTCAGAAATAAAGTCTGGGTGATTTTTTAAAATTGCTTAATTTTTTTTAGGTTAGGTTAAAATCGTCAAAAATTTTTACCAACTTTGGAAATTTTTTAAATTTTTTTGGTAATATTTAGAATGAAACAATCTTTTTTAATTAAAACTAGAATATTTTATCTTTCATTTAGAAAAAGAATCAGATCAAAATATTAAAAATTCAATTTTTTACGATTTTTTAAAAAATTGTTTGTTTTTTTAACCTAAAAAATTTTTTGTCAACTTTAAAAATACTTTTAAATTTTTTGGTAAAATTTAGAACAAAACGGTCTTTTTTAATTAAAAATAGAATCTTTTATCTTCCATTTAAAACAAAAATCGAGTTTACATCTTTATAAATAAAGTCTGGGGGATTTTTTAAAGTTGATTAAATTTTTTTAAATTAGGTTAAAACCATCAAAAAATGTTTACCAACTTTGGGAATTTTTTTAATTTTTTTGGTAAAATTTAGAACGAAACAGTCTTTTTTGGTAAAAACTAGAATGTTTTAAGTTTCATTTAAAAAAAGAATCAGATCAAAATATTAAAAATTTAATTTTTTATGAATTTTTAAAGAATTGTTTGTTTTTTTAACCTAAGAAATTTTTCGTCAACTTTGAAAATTTTTTTAATTTTTTTTATAAAATTTAGAACAAAACAGTCTTCTTTAATTGAAACTAGAACATTTTGTGTTTCATTTGGAAAAAAATCAAGTTTCTACCTTCATAAATAAAGTCTGGGTGATTTTTTAAAATTGGTTAATTTTTTTTAGGTTAAACCGTCAAAAAATTTTTACCAACTTTGGGGAATTTTTTTAATTTTTTTGGTAAAATTTAGAACAAAACGGCCCTTTTTAGTTAAAAATACAATCTTTTAACTTTAATTTAATACAAGAATCATCTCTCTATTCTTATTAATAAAGTCTGGGTGATTTTTTTAAATTTAGCAAATTTTTAAAAAAGTTAGGTTAGTGTCAAAAATTTTTACAAACTTTGGGATTTTTTTTAATTTTTTTGGTAAAATTTAGAACAAAGCGGTCTTTTTTAAGTAAAAATAGAATCTTTTATCTTTCATTTAAATCAAGAACTAAGTTTCTATCTTCATAAATAAAGTCTGGGAGATTTTTTAAAATTGGTTAGTTTTTTTTAAGTAAGTTAAAACCGTCAAAAAATTTTTATCAACTTTGGGAATTTTTTTAATTTTTTTGATAACAATTAGAACAAATTTGACTATTAAAATTGAAAATAGAATCTTCTAAGTTTAATTCAATACAAAAATTATTTCTTAGCTATTATAAATAAAATCGCTAGGATTTTTTAAAGTTGGTCTTAAAAAAATTAAGGTTAAGTGTCAATTTTTTTTTAATAAATTTGAAAATTTTTCTAATTTTTTTGATAATAATTAGCACAAATTTAACTTTTAAAACTCAAAATAGAATCTTTTAAGTTTAATTCAATACAAAAATTATTTCTTAGTTATTATAAATAAAGTCGCTAGAATTTTTTAAAGTTGGTCTTAAAAAAAATTAAGGTTAAGTATCAATTTTTTTTTCCTAAATTTGGAAATTTTTTTAATTTTTTTGCTAATAACTTGAACAAATTTGACTATTAACATTCAAAATAGAATCTTTTAAGTTTAATTTAATACAAGAATTATTTCTTAGTTGTTATAAATAAAGTCGCTAGGATTTTTTAAAGATGGTCTAAAAAAATTAAGGTTAAGTGTCAATTTTTTTTACTAAATTTGAAAATGTTTCTAATTTTTTTGATAATAATTAGAACAAATTTGACTATTAAAATTCAAAATAGAATCTTTTAAGTTTAATTTAATACAAAAATCATTTCTTAGTTATTATAAATAAAGTCGCTAGGATTTTTTAAAGTTGGTCTTAAAAAAAATTAAAGTTAAGTGTCAATTTTTTTTACTAAATTTGGAAATTTTTCTAATTTTTTTGATAATAATTGGAATAAATTTGACTATTAAAATTCAAAATAGAATCTTTTAAGTTTAATTTAATACAAAAATTATTTCTTAGTTATTATAAATAAAGTCGCTAGGATTTTTTAAAGTTGGTCTTAAAAAAAATTAAGGTTAAGTGTCAATTTTTTTTTACTAAATTTGAAAATTTTTCTAATTTTTTTGATAATAATTGGAATAAATTTGACGTATAAAATTCAAAATAGAATCTTTTAAGTTTAATTTAATACAAAAATTATTTCTTAGTTATCATAAATAAAGTCGCTAGGATTTTTTAAAGTTGGTTAAAATTTTTTTTAAGTTTTTAAATAAAGTCTTTAATAGAGAATTTTGGTGGTGTGTGAAAGTCATAAGTCGAAAGGTGTCGGCGAGGTAGAACCGGGCGCCGTTGGCGAAGCGTCGCGACGTCCGCAATAAAGAAGAATTATTAAGGAAGCCTCCTAAGCTAACAAATCCAGTCAAACTTAGCGGCACGAGTTCAAGGGATCAATTGGATCAAGCGTCTCGCTGCGGGCTCCCGGAGACAGATCGCCTCCTTACCGAACGCTTAAACGAATTAATTCCTTACTTTTTGATTTTACATCCCAAACATCCCAACACATCATAAATTCCAAATTCAATTAAAAATACCCCTCCTTCTAGATATACATTTTAAATCCTATTTTTATTTCCAACATCTTATAAATACAAATAGAAAGAAGGGTACACACACACTACCACACACACTCAGTTGGGAGAGAGAGAGATCCGCAATTGAGTAGAAAGCTCGGTAATGATCTCTCGTGAGCCTCTCGGATGAGGCAGATATAAATTTGCGGGCCGCCGCCCCCGCCAAAATGGCGCCCCCACACGGTCGCCATGGATACGTTTCTTCCTCGGCTGCCATCGCTAGTGAGGGATGACGGGGACCTCGGGGGGTCGTTTCGGCCACCCCAAAGGGGGGATGAGGCCCCGCTTCGAGGGGCGGTTCGGGCTTCCGGGAACCGCTCGAAGAGGACGACTAAATTAAGCGAGAAATCTTTGCGTGCATAATTAGGCTCGAGTCGAAGGACTCGGAGGTGGAGAACGCGGAGGCTCGAACGAGGGGCGAAATTTTAGGAGTCCAGGGAAGGAAGGAATTTTCGGGGGGCGGCTGATTGATGAATATTCTTATTTTCGGGCGGTTGCCGCCGTAAATCATACTTTTTTTCGACGTTAAGTGAATTTTAATGTGCAATAATGTCGCTACACTTTCGGTCGTTCATTACTTTTTTTTTTTGGCGGAGGCGCCGGTTTTGGGGGACGGTTTTTAATTCTCTAATCGATTTTAAAAGGTGGGGAATTGAAATAACATTATTTTATGATTTTTAAATAAATCATCTTTAAAAATTTTTATAAAAAAGCAATCAATTCTTTCCATATAAAGCTTTAAAACATATTTTTATTAAGTTAGGTCAGATTTTCCTTCCTATGGAAAAAAATAAAAATCGTAGAATATTTATTTTTGGTAAAAATAAAGATTAAATATCAACTTAAATCGTGACAAAATTTCAAATCTCAATAACTATTAATTTCTTAGATATGAATTTTTTTTAAACAGTCAAATTTTAATCGACTTTACGTTAAATTTTTCCCTCTGAGAGAAAAAATAAAAGTCGTATAAACTTAAACCTTTGTCTAAAATAAAGATTAAGTTCGACTTTAAATCGTGATAAAATTTCAAGTTTTAAGAATAATTCGTTTTTGAGATATGAATTTTTAAAAATGGACAATTTTTAATCGATCTGTCAAATAAGTTAGGTTAGAATTTCTCACCTATGGGAAAAACTAAAAATCGTAGAAAGTTCTCCTTTGGTAAAAATAAAGATTAAATATCAACTTAAATCGTGATAAAATTTCAAGTTTCAATAACAATTAGTTTTTGAGATATGAATTTTTAAAAATTGACTAATTTTAACCAACATATCAAATAAGTTAGGTTAGAATTTCTCTTCTGGGAGAAAAACTAAAAATCGTAGAAAGTTCATCCTTGGTAGAAATAAGGATTAAATATCAACCTAAATTCCTATAAAATTTTAAATCTCTACATCAACTAATTTTTGAGATATGAATTTTTAAAAATTGACAAGTTTTAATCGACATTGTGTTACATTTTCTCTTCTGAGAAAAAAACTAAAAGTCGCAGAAAAATTTCCTTTGGTAAAAATGAAGAATAAATTTTAATTTAAATTTTTGCAAAATTTTAAATCTCAATAGCAATTAGTTTTTGAAATATGAATTTTTAAAAATTGACTAATTTTAACCAACATGTCAAATAAGTTAGGTTAGAATTTCTCTTCTGAGGAAAAAACTAAAAATCGTATAAAATTTATCCTTGGTAGAAATAAAGACTAAATATCAATCTAAATTCTTATAAAATTTAAAGTCTCTATATGAATTAATTTTTGAGATATGAACTTTTAAAGATTGACAAGTCTTAATCGATATTGTGTTACATTTTCTCTTCTGAGAAAAAAACTCAAAGTCGCAGAAAATTTTTCTTTGGTAAAAATAAAGATTATATTTCAATCTAAATCCTTGCAAAATTTTAAGTCTCAGTAACAATTAATTTTTGAGATATGAATTTTTAAAAATTGACTAATTTTAACCAACATGTCAAATAAGTTAGGTTAGAATTTCTCTTCTGGGGGAAAAACTAAAAATCGTAGAAAGTTCTCGTTTGGTAAAAATAAAGATTAGATATTAATCTAAGTCCTTATAAAATTTGAAGTCTCAGCAACAATTAGTTTTTTAAATATGAATTTTTTAAAATAGACAAATTTTAAACGACTTTACATAAAATTTTTCTTCCTGATAGAAAAAATAAAAGTCGTATAAATTTAAACCTTTGTTAAAAATAAAGATTAAGTTTTGATCTAAATGGTAATTAAATTTCAAGTCTCTACAACAATTAGTTCTTTAGATACGAATTTTTAAAGAATGACAAATTTTAATCAACCTGTCAAATAAGTTAGGTTAGATTTTCTCATCTATGGAAAAAACTAAAAATAGTAGAAAATTTTCCTTTGGTGAAAATAAAGATTAAATATCAACTTAAATCCTCATAAAATTTCAAATCTTTACAACAATTACTTCTTTAGATACGAATTTTAAAAAATGGACATATTTTAACAGACATGTCAATTAAGTTAGGTTAGATTTTCTCATCTATGGAAAAAACTAAAAATCGTAGAAAGTTCTCCTTTGGTAAAAATAAAGACTAACTACCAATCTAAATCCCCATAAAATTTTAAGTTTCTACAACAATTAGTTTTTTAAGTATGAATTTTTAAAAATTGACAAATTTTAATCGACCTATATTTTTGATGGAGGCGCCAGTTTTAGGAGCTGTTTTAAATCCCCAATCGTTTTTAAAAAGTAGATAATTGAAATAACTTAAATAAAGCGTCTATAAATAAAGTATTTTTAAGAATTTATTACAATTCAGCAATAGTTACTTTCTTAAATGTTAACTTTTAAGTATGGATAAATTTTAATCAACATTAAATTACATGTTCTCCCCTGAGGGAAAAACTAAAAGTCATAGAAAAATTTCCTTTGGTAGAAATAAAGACTAAGTTTCAACCTAAATCCTTATCAAATTTTAAGTCTCAACAGCAATTAGTTTTTTAGATATGAATTTTCAAAAATTGAGAAATTTTAATCAACATGTCAAATAAGTTAGGTTAAAAGAATTTCGATCCTGTAGAAAAAACTAAAAATCGTAGAAAGTTTTCCTTTGGTAAAAATAAAGATTAAATATCAATTTAAATCTAGACAAAATTTCAAGTCTCTATAATAATTAATTTTTGAGATATAAATTTTTAAAAATGGACAATTTTTAATCAACATGTCAATTAAGTTAGGTTAGATTTTCTCACCTATGGAAAAAACTAACAATCGTAGAAAGTTCTCCTTTGGTAAAAATAAAGATTAAATATCAATCTAAATCCTTATAAAATTTCAAGTCTCTACATCAATTAGTTTTTTAGATATGATTTTTTAAAAATTAAGAACTTTTAATCGACATGATTTTTGGTGGAAGCGCCGGTTTTAATTACAATTTTTAATTCTAGAATAAATTTTAAAAGACGGAGGAATTAAAATAACTTAAATTGAACATTATTAAAAGGTTTTTAAATGAACCGTTTTTTAAAATTTAAATAATAAAAAGAATAAATAGGATTTATCGACATATTTACTAAAATTTTTTTTTTAATTTTTTGGTAAAAATTAGAATAAATCTGACTTGTACAATCAAAAATAGAATCTTTAAGTTTTAATTTAAACCAAAAATCATTTCTCCACCTTTATAAATAAACCAGCTATGATTTTTCAAAGTTAATGTAAAAATTAAGGTTGTATAAATATCAGTGTTTTATCAAATTTTGGAATTTTTTTAATTTTTTTTTGTAACAATTAACAAAAATTTGATTTACAGAATTAAAAATAGAATATTTAAGCTTTAATTTAAACCAAAAATCGTTTCTCTATCTTTATAAATAAAGTCTGGGTAATTTTTTAAAATTGCTAATTTTTTTTTAAGTTAGGTTAAAACCGTCAATAAATTTTTACCAACTTTGGAAATTTTTTTAATTTTTTTGGAAAAATTTAAAATGAAACGGTCTTTTATAGTAAAAACTAGAATATTTTGGGTTTCATTTAGAAAAAAAATCAAATTTCTATCTTTATAAATAAAGTCTGGGTGATTTTTTAAATTTAGGTATTTTTTAAAATTAGGGTAAAACCACCAAAAAATTTTTACCAACTTTGGGATTTTTTTTAATTTTTTTGGTAAAATTTAGAATGAAGCGGTCTGTTTTGGTAAAAACTAGAATGTTTTAAGTTTCATTTAGAAAAGGAATCAGATCAAAATAATAAAAATTCAATTTTTTACGAATTTTTAAAAATTTGTTGATTTCTTTAACCTAAAATATTTTTTGTTTACTTTTAAAATTTTTTTAATTTTTTTGGTAAACTTTAGAACAAAACGGTCTTTTTCAGTTAAAAATAGAATATTTTGGGTTTCATTTAGAAAATAAATTAAGTTTTTATTTTCATAAAGAAAGTCTGGGTGATTTTTTAAATTTGGTTAATTTTTTAAAATTAAGTTAAAACCCTCAAAAATTTTTACCAACTTTGGGATTTTTTTTAATTTTTTTGGTAAAATTTAGAATGAAACGGTCTTTTTTGGTAAAAACTACAATGTTTTGAGTTTCATTTAGAAAAAGAATTAAATCAAAATATTAAAAATTCATTTTTTAATGAATTTTAAAAAAATTGTTTGGTTTTTCTAACCTAAAAAATTTTTTACCAACTTTGGGAATTTTTTTAATTTTTTTGGTAAAATTTAGAATAAAACAGTCTTTTTTAATTAAAAATAAAATATTTTATTTTTCATTTAAATGAAAAATTTAATTTTTATTTTTATAAATAAAGTGTGAGAAATTTTTTAAAATTAATCATTTTTTTTTTGTAATTAGGTTAAAAAACCGTCAAAAAATTTTTACCAACTTCGGGAATTTCTTTAATTTTTTTGGTAATATTTAGAACTAAACGGTCTTTTTTGGTAAAAACTACAATGTTTTGAGTTTCATTTAGAAAAAGAATTAAATCAAAATATTAAAAATTCATTTTTTGAAAATTAAAAAAAAAATTGTTGATTTCTTTAACCTAAAAAATTTTTTGTCAACTTTGAAATTTTGTTTAATTTTTTTGGTAAAATTTAGAACAAAACGGTCTTTTTTAATTAAAAATAGAATCTTTTAATTTTAATTTAAACCAAAAATCATTCCTTAATCTTTTTAAATAAAGTCTAGGTGATTTTTTAAATTTGGGAATTTTTTTAAATTTGGTTAAAACCCTCAAAAAATTTTTACCAACTTTGGATTTTTTTTTATTTTTTTTTTGTAATATTTAGAACAAATCGGTCTTTTTTAGTAAAAACTACAATGTTTCGAGTTTTATTTAAAAAAAGAATGAGATCAAAATATTAAAAATTCAATTTTTTACGAATTTTTAAAAAATTGTTGATTTTCTTTAACCTAAAAAATTTTTTGTCATCTTTGAAAATTTTTTTAATTTTTTTGATAAACTTTAGAACAAAACGGTCTTCTTTGGTTAAAACTAGGATGTTTTGGATTTTATTTAGAAAAGAAATCAAGTTTCTATCTTTATAAATAAAGTCTGGGTGGTTTTTTAAATTTGGGTATTTTTTTTTAAATTAGGTTAAAACCCTCAAAAATTTTTACCAACTTTGGAAATTTTTTTAATTTTTTTGGTAAAATTTAGAATAAAACGGTGTTTTTTAATAAAAACCAGAATGTTTTAGGTTTCATTTAGAAAAAAGAATGAGATCAAAATCTTAAAAATTCAATTTTTTACGAATTTTTAAAAAATTGTTGATTTTTCTAACCTAAAAAATTTTTTGTCAACTTTGAAAATTTTTTTAATTTTTTTGGTAAAATTTAGAAGAAAACGTTTTTTTTTAATTCAAAATAAAATGTTTTGGATTTCATTTAGAAAAGAAATCAAGTTTCTATCTTTATAAATAAAGTCTGGGTGATTTTTTAAAATTGGTTAATTTTTTTAGGTTAGGTTAAAAACGTCAAAAATTTTTTTCAACTTTGGGAATTTTTTTAATTTTCTTGGTAAAGTTTAGAACAAAACAGTTTTTTTTAATTAAAACTAGGATGTTTTAAGTTTCATTTAGAAAAGAAATTAGGTGAAAATATTAAAAATTCAATTTTTTACGAATTTTTAAAAAATTGTTGATTTTTTTAACCCAAAAAATTTTTTGTTTACTTTGAAAATTTTTTGTTTACTTTGAAAATTTTTTTAATTTTTTTGATAAACTTTAGAACAAAACGGTCTTTTTTGGTTAAAACTAGAATGTTTTGGATTTTATTTAGAAAAGAAATCAAGTTTCTATCTTTATAAATAAAGTTTGGGTGATTTTTTTTTAATATTAATTAGTTTTTTTTAAGTTAGGTTAAAATCGTCAAAAAATTTTTACCAACTTTGGGAATTTTTTAAATTTTTTTTAAACCAATTTTTACCTTATAAGTATGCTTCGACTGCTTCTCGCAACCTGCAAGGTACAACTGATTCACTTCCAGGTAGATTTTTATCTTAAAAATAAACCAGAGCGTCATATAACAACTAGTTTTTACAATTAATCTGTTTGGAAATAGTATTCAAGCTCACACATTTCCATTCCAACACTCATACATCCATTCTTTCCAAAGAAGAGGTAAGAGAAAGAAAGATAAGAACTAAATATTCATAACATAAATTCATTTACATTTATTTTCTGTATCTTTCAAGTGTATCTATTCCATTTTACCGACCGCATTAATAAAAAAAACTCCACAAAGGGACGTTTCGACATATGCGGTTTAGTTAATGAACGATATTATTGCGTTCGGCCGTTTGTTCGTTCGGTCGTTCAACAGATAAATAAATAAAGAGCGTCGCGATGCAGATTGAGCGTAATTCGATCAATTACGAGACCGCTCGTTTAATTTGCTCTCGTTATCTTCCGCGAAAATAAATATTGTCCAGTGTTCATTAAAAAAAATCGGTCGACATATGTTACGGCTTAATTAATTTTTGGAAAGCGGGCTTTTCGGATAAAGCTAAACGAAGATTTTTATTTAACTTGGGGCTTTGTGTTAATCCTAATTATTTATTTGGAGTTGGAAATGATTTCTATCTAATTTTTATCTAAGGAAATAATTTTTATGGAGGTTTGTATTTTAATTTTAATTTTATGTTTTAATTTTATTTTTTTTTATTTTTAATTTTTAAGATGAGAGTACAAGTTAGTTTTTTCTATTTTTTGTGTTAAAAATCAATTGAGCATCTCGATCTCGAACCCGCGTCCAGTGACAGTGGATAAATCCGATGGAATCAACCGGGCTTAGTGTAGCACCTGGCGTCGGGACGCCTTCCACGTTCGGGAAGCGCGAGAGAGTTTCCTTCGGGAACCCGAGAGGGAAGATCTGAACGGCTTTGCCGTCGAGTCGTTTGATCCTCTCGCAAAATTTGTGTGTCCGCGTACGCTTCCCCCCGAAGACGTCTTCTTCGGGGTCCTTGAGGAGCGAGAGAGACGTCTAATGCGAACCAGGACTTGGGGATTAGATCTCCTGATCAAATGTCAAATTACTGAAATGATACCATTGGTAGTCTTCTGGTTGTTTATTAAAGAAAAGAATTTTCATCAAACGTAACCTTGTAAATTCACCAAATTTAAAAAAGAATCACCCAGACTTTATTTATAAAGATACAAAATTGATTTTCTATTTCAACGAAAGATAAAAGATTCTATTTTTAACTAAAAAAGACCGTTTTGTTCTAGATTTTATCAAAAAAATTTAAAAAATTTTCAAAGTTGACAAAAAATTTTTAGGTTAAAAAAATCAACAATGTTTTAAAAATTCGTAAAAAATTGAATTTTTAATATTTTGATCTGATTCTTTTTCTAAATGAAACTTAAAACATTCTAATTTTTACTAAAAAAGACCGTTTCATTCTAAGTTTTACCAAAAAAATTAAAAAATTCCCAAAGTTGGTAAAAATTTTTGAGGGTTTTAACCTAATTCAAAAAAATCACCCAGACTTTATTTATGAAGATAGAAACTTGATTTCCCTTCTAAATGAAACTCAAAACATTCTAGTTTTAACCAAAAAAGACCGTTTTGTTCTAAAGTTTATCAAAAAAATTAAAAAAATTTTTAAAGTAAACAAAAAATTTTTTAGGTTAAAAAAATCGACAATTTTTTAAAAATTCGTAAAAAATTGAATTTTTAATATTTTGATCTGATTCTTCTTCTAAATGAAACCCAAAACATTGTAGTTTTTACCAAAAAAGACCGTTTTATTCCAAATTTTACCAAAAAGATTAAAAAAATTCCCAAAGTTAATAAAAATTCTTTAACGGTTTTAACCTAATTTAAAAAAATACCCAAATTTAAAAAATCATCCAGACTTTATTTATAAAGATAGAAACTTGATTTCTTTTTTAAATAAAATCCAAAACATCCTAGTTTTAACCAAAAAAGACCGTTTTGTTCTAAATTTTATCAAAAAAATTAAAGAAATTTTCAAAGTTGACAAAAACTTTTTTAGGTTAAAAAAATCAACAATTTTTTAAAAATTCGTAAAAAATTGAATTTTTAAGATATTGATCTGATTCTTTTTCTAAACGAAACTTAAAACATTCTAGTTTTTACTAAAAAAGACCGTTTCATTTTAAATTTTACCAAAAAAATTAAAAAAATTCCCAAAGTTGGTAAAAATCTTTTGACTGTTTTAACCTAATTTTAAAAAAATTACCCAAATTTTAAAAATCATCCAGACTTTATTTATGAAGATAGAAACCTGTTTTCTTTTCTAAATGAAATCCAAAATATTCTAGTTTTAATTAAAAAAGACCGTTTCATTCTAAATTTTACCAAAAAAAATAAAAAAATTTCCAAAGTTGGTGAAAATTTTTTGCGGTTTTAACCTAACCTAAAAAAATTAACCAGTTTTAAAAAAATCACCCAGACTTTATTTATAAAGACAGAAACTTAATTCTTGATTTAAATGAAACATAAAAGATTCTATTTTTAACTAAAAAAGACCGTTTTGTTCTAAAATTTACCAAAAAAATTAAAAAAATTTTGAAAATTGACAAAAAATTTTTTAGGTTAAAAAAAATCAACAATTCTTTAAAAATTCGTAAAAAATTGATTTTTTAATATTTTGATCTGATTCTTTTTCTAAATGAAACTCAAAACATCCTAGTTTTAATTAAAAAAGACCGTTTTGATCTAAACTTTACCAAAAAAATTAAAAAAATTCCCAAAGTTGAAAAAAATTTCTGACGGTTTTAACCTAATTTTTAAAAAATTAACCAATTTTTTAAAAAATCATCCAGACTTTATTTATAAAGATAGAAACTTGATTTCTTTTCTAAATAAAATCCAAAACATTCTAGTTTTAATTAAAAAAGACCGTTTTGTTCTAAAGTTTATCAAAAAAGTTCCCAAAGATGGCAAAAAATTTTTTAGGTTAAGGAAATCAACAATTTTTTAAAAATTCGTAAAAAATTGAATTTTAAATATTTTGATCTGATTCTTTTTCTAAATGAAACTTAAAACATTCTAGTTTTTACTAAAAAAGACCGTTTTGTTATAAAGTTTACCAAAAAAATTAAAAAAATTCCCAAAGATGACAAAAAATTTTTTAGGTTAAGGAAATCAACAATTTTTTTAGAAAATTCGTAAAAAATTGAATTTTAAATATTTTGATCTAATTCTTTTTCTAGATGAAACTTAAAACATTCTAATTTTTACTAAAAAAGACCGTTTTGTTATAAAGTTTACCAAAAAAATTAAAAAAATTCCCAAAGTTGGTAAAAATTTTTTAGGTTAAAAAAAATCAACAATTCTTAAAAAATTCGTAAAAAATTGAATTTTAAATATTTTGATCTGATTCTTTTTCTAAATGAAACTTAAAACATTCTATTTTTAACCAAGAAAAACCGTTTTGTTCTAAATTTTACCAAAAAAATTAAAAAATTCCCAAAGTTAGAAAAAATTTTTTGACGGTTTTAACTTAATTTTAAAAAATTACCCAGACTTTATTTATAAAAATAGACACTTGATTTCTTTACTAAATGAAATCCAAAACATCCTAGTTTTAACCAAAAAAGACCGTTTTCTTCTAAAGTTTCCCAAACAAATTTAAAAAATTCCCGAAGATGACAAAAAATTTTTTAGGTTAAAAGAATCAACAATTTTTTAAAAATTCGTAAAAAATTGAATTTTTAATATTTTGATCTGGTTCTTTTTCTAAATAAAACTCAAAACATTCTAGTTTTAATTAAAAAAACCGTTTTGTTTTAAATTTTACCAAAAAAATTTAAAAAATTCTCAAAGTTGGTAAAAATTTTTGACAGGTAATTAACCTAATTTTAAAAAAATTAACTAACTTTAAAAAATCGCCCAGACTTTATTTATAAAGATAGAAACTTGATTTTTTTTCTAAGTGAAATCCAAAACATTCTAGTTTTAATTAAAAAAGACCGTCTTGTTTTAAAGTTTATCAAAAAAATTAAAAAAATTTTCAAAGTAAACAAAAAATTTTTTAAGTTAGAGAAATCAACAATTTTTTAAAAATTCGTAAAAAATTGAATTTTAAATATTTTGATCTGAGTCTTTTTCTAAATGAAACTTAAAACATTCTAGTTTTTACCAAAAAAGACTGTTTCATTCTAAAATTTCCCAAAAAAATTAAAAAAGTTCCCAAAGTTGGTAAAAATTTTTTGACGATTTTAACCTAATGTTAAAAAAATTACCCAAATTTAAAAAATCACCCAGACTTAATTTATAAAGATAGAAACTTGATTTTTTTTCTAAATGAAACCCAAAACATTCTAGTTTCAACCAAAAAAGACCGTTTTGTTCTAAATTTTACCAAAAAGATTAAAAAAATTCCCAAAGTTGGTAAAAATTTTTTGACTGTTTCAACCTAAATTTAAAAAAATGACCTTTTTTTTAAAAAAATAGAGAATGGAAGGGAAGTTTTAAGCAAAGGGAGTAAATTAGGATAGGAAGGTTTGAGACCGCTAGGGCCCCAAACAGTGCGGATATCTTACACGGTCTCGGAAAAGATATCCCTAAGCTGTTTGGGGATAATTTTCAAAAGGATTTCGGAGGAATTTGTATAGAAGAGGTGTTTTGTTCAGAAGAATCTGATCATTGAAGCATTCTAAATCTGTGTTAATTTCTTTATTTACCTATTTCGGAATCTTCAAGGAGATTAAGTTTATAGCCTTTATTTTGTTTATAAAGAAGTAAACAATGTGCCTACAAAAATTTTTCCTACGAATTCCTACGAATTTATTAAATTTTTGATGGAATTTCTACAAATTTGTTAAATTTTTGATGAAATTTGTCTAAATATTAGTTAATTTTTTAAAAATTCGATTAGTTTTTGATGGAATTTTTAAAAATCCAATAAATTTTTAGTAAAATTCATCTCAATTTTAGTAATTTTCAATAAATTTTTAAAAATCCATCATCATTTTAGTGAATTTGTATTTCAATCGCCATCTATATTTGGATAAATTAAACCCAATCAGTAAAATTACAGAAATCTTTATCTAAAATTTCCAACATTGATTTTTTTAAAATATAATTTTATATAAATACAAATTAAATGAAAAAACTTATAAAAATAAACCTCTAAAATTAAAAAATAAAAAAAAATTAACTTTATTCTTGAGTAAATTGTCTTTTTTATTTAACAAGTTTTCAAATTACACAAAATCTATGAGTATAAATCTTATCACACTATTTACAAATTAATTTATTTTCTTTCAAAGAAAATAAATAAATTTTTTAGCAAACAATTTCTTTAACCACTTTTATAACCTAAAATAAACTAATCTCGTAATCTTTATGTCGTTGGACTTCCATTTCCAGGACAAGCGTGATTCATCCGGTATTCCAAATACAAAATTCCGCTGCTGTGCCAATAATAAAGAGCCATAACGATTATAATGTGCCACCATTGATGCGAATGACCTAAATAATCAAATTTACCAGCAAAAAATCTCTCCGGAATTTTAGTTATGTAAACCAAGAAAGCTAAACCGCTTATTCCGTACATTCCCATAACTCGAGGAAGTAAAAGCTGGTTAAAACAAAGAGATATTTTAATTCCCTTATTATTTTTTATTTTTTACTTTATTTTTTTTTATTTTATGGTTTTATTTAAAGAATAAACTTACTCTAACAACTGGACTTGCTAATCCACCTGATCTAATGGTCCAATGAATCGTTGGAATCACCCCATACAAAGCCCATAAGATAAAAACTAAAGTTTTAACATTAGAAGAGATGTTAAACCTTGGTAATTGGAGTAACATAGCTCCGGCGAAGATTAATGAAACGGTAAACATGTAAAAAGTCCTCCAGTACTAAAAATAAAAAACACTACAACTTTAAAAAATCGTAACGACTTTATTTACCACGATTAAGAAACGATTCTTGGATTAAATAAAACTTAAAACATTCTATTTTCAACTAAAAAAGACCGTTTTGTTCTAAGTTGTACCAAAAAAATTAAAAAAATTCCCAAAGTTGGAAAACACTTTTGACGTTTTTAACCTAACCTAAAAAAATTTACCAACTTTAAAAAATCACCCAGACTTTATTTATAAAGATAGAAACTTGATTTCTTTTCTAAATGAAACCCACAACATTTTAGGTTCAACCAAAAAAGACCGTTTTGTTCTAAATTTTACCAAAAAAATTAAAAAAATTTTCAAAGTTGACAAAAAATTTTTTAGGTTAAAAAATCAACAATTTTTTAAAAATTCGTAAAAAATTGAATTTTGAATATTTTGATCTGATTCTTTTCTTAAATGAAACTTAAAACATTGTGGTTTTTACCAAAAAAGACCGTTTTATTCTAAATATTACCAAAAAAATTAAAAAAATTCCCAAAGTTAGTTAAAATCTTTGATGGTTTTAATCTAATTTAAAAAAAATTTAATCAATTTTAAAAAATCACCCAGACTTTATTTATGAAGATAGAAACTTGATTTTTCTTCTAAATGAAACCCAAAACATTCTAGTTTTAATTAAGAAAGACCGTTTTGTTCTAAATTTTATCAAAAAAATTAAAAAAAATCCCAAAGTTGATAAAAATTTTTGACGGTTTTAACCTAACCTAAAAAAATTAACCAATTTTAAAAAATTACCCAGACTTTATTTATGAAGATAGAAACTTGATTTTTAATTTAAATGAAAGATAAAAGATTCTATTTTTAACCAAAAAAGACCGTTTCTTTGAAAATTTTATCAACAAAATTAAAAAAATTTTCAAAGTTGACAAAAAACTTTTTAGGTTAAAAAAATCAAGAATTTTTTAAAAATTCATAAAAAATTGAGTTTCTAATATTTTGATCTGATTGTTTTTCTAAATGAAACTTAAGACATTCTAGTGTTTACCAAAATAGGCCGTTTTATTCTAAATTTTACCAAAAAAATTAAAAAAATTTCCAAAGTTGGTAAAAAATTTTTAACATTTTTAACCTAACCTAAAAAAATTAACCAATTTTAAAAAATCCCCCAGACTTTATTTATAAAGATAGAAACTTGGTTTTTGATTTAAATGAAAGATAAGAAATTCTGTTTTTAATTAAAAAAGACCGTTTTATTTTAAATTTAAGCAAAAAAATTAAAAAAATTTTCAAAGTTGACAAAAAATTTTTTAAGTTAGAAATGCCAACAATTTTTTAAAAATTCGTAAAAAATTGAATTTTTAATATTTTGATTTGATTCTTCTTCTAAATGAAACTCAAAACATCCTAGTTTTAACTAGAAAAGACCGTTTCATTCTAAATTTTACCAAAAAAATTCCCAAAGTTGGTAAAAATTTTTTGACGGTTTTAACCTAACTTTAAAAAAACTAACCAACTTTAAAAAATCCCCCAGACTTTATTTATAAAGATAGAAACTTGATTTCTTTTCTAAATGAAATCCAAAACATTCTAGTTTTAACCAAAAAAGATCGCTTCATTCTAAATTTTACCAAAAAATTAAGAAAATTTTCAAAGTTGACAAAAAATTTTTTAGGTTAGAAAAATCAACAATTTTTTAAAAATTCTTAAAAAATTGAATTTTTATTATTTTAATCTGATTTTTTTTCTAAATGAAACTTAAAACATTGTAGTTTTAATTAAAAAAGACCGTTTCATTCTAAATATTACGAAAAAAATTAAAAAAATTCCCAAAGTTGGTAAAAATTTTTGACGATTTTAACCTAACCTAAAAAAATTAACCAATTTTAAAAAATCACTCAGACTTTATTTATAAAGATAGAAACTTAATTCTTGATTTAAATGAAATACAAAAGATTCTATTTTTAATTAAAAAAGGTCGTTTTGTTCAAAATTTTACCAAAAAAATTAAAAAGATTTTCAAAGTTGATAAAAATTTTTTAGGTTAAAAAAATCAACAATTTTTTAAAAATTTGTAAAAAATTGAATTTTTAATATTTTGACCAGATTTTTTTTCTAAATGAAAGTTAAAACATTCTAGTTTTTACCAAAAAAGACTGTTTTGTTCAAAAATTTACCAAAAAAATTAAAAAAATTTCCAAAGTTGGTAAAAATTTTTGACGGTTTAAACCTAACCTAAAAAAATTAACTAATTTTTAAAAAATCACCAAGACTTTATTTATAAAGATAGAAACTTAATTCTTGATTTAAATGAAACATAAAATATTCTATTTTTAATCAAAAAAGACCGTTTTATTCTAAATTTTATCAAAAAAATTAAAAAAATTTTTAAATTTGTCAACAAATTTTTTAGGTTAGAAATGTCAACATTTTTTTAAAAATTCATAAAAAATTGAATTTTAAACATATTGACCAGATTTTTTTTCTAAATGAAAGCTAAAACATTCTAGTTTTAATTAAAAAAGACCGATTCATTCTAAATGTTTTCAAAAAAATTAAAAAAATTTTCAAAGTTTAGAAAATTTTTTACAAGTAAAAAAAATTAATTACAAACCTGTTCACACCAAAAAGCATAATAAATTCCAGACGTATAAATAGCCAAAAGTGATAAAGCTATTCCAAACAAGTCAAACGTTAAAAAACAGTTAAAATCCTTCTCGGATCTACACGAAAACGTATGATATAGCGATGAAAGCACCATACAAACCTAAAAATTAATAATTAAACACCTTTCTAATCAAATATTTTATTTAAAAATCAAACCTGAAAACAAACTAAAACATTAGCGACTAAAACCTTATCTTCCCAAGGTGCTTGAATGTCTATATAAACGGAATCTTTTAGTGTTAATCCGGCAAATAGCATAAATCCAAAAACATGGGACCAAATGTTAATGGTTTCGTTCGTCCACCAAAAAACACTCTCCAGACATAATTTCGTGTTTAACATTCCTCGATATCCGTGTCGAATGTAAATATTATGTTTTAAATATTCGGGAGCTTCGTCAAAACAGAATAACCTTCTGTATTTGTTCTCGTCCTCGTCTTCTTCCAAATTATCTTCTTCTTGTTTGAATTCGTTGTTGTTTATCGATCGGGATCTTCTTAAATTTACACTTGAGAGGTTTCTTAAGAGTGATTCTGTGTGATCGCATATCGTTTGAGTCTGAAAAATATATAAATTAAGTGATTTTAGTAAATATAAAGGTTTAATTTTAAGTTTAATTTAAGAAAATTTTAATTTAAGGTTAGATTTAAAAATTGTAATTTTTTAAAGCAACTTTAAAAAATCCTACAGACTTTATTTATAAAGATAGAGGAAAGATTTTTGGTTTAAAATAAAGCCTAAAGATTCTATTTTTGATTGTAAAAGACGGATTTATTCTAATTGTTACGAAAAAATTTTTAAAAATTTTTTAGTAAAAAATGTTAATAAATCCCATTTATTCCTTTTATTATATAAATTCTTGAAGGCAAATTGTCTAAAAATGTTTAAATAATATTTTATTTTATTTATTTTAACTTTTTGACTTTTAAAATCGATTGTAAGATTTAAAAACTATCATCAAAACCGGCGCCTCCACCAAAAATCACATTGATTAAAAATGATTAATTTTTAAAAATTCATATCTCAAAAACTAATTGTTGTAGAGACTTAAAATTTTATGAGGATTTAAATTGATATTTTGTCTTTATTCCTACCAAAGGAAAACTTTCTAAGATTTTTAGTTTTTCCCCCAGAAGAGAAATTCTAACCTAACTTATTTGACAAGTCGATTAAAATTGATCAATTTTTAAAAATTCATATCTTAAAAACTAATTGTTATAGAGACTTAAAATTTTACAACAATTTAAATAGAAGATTAATCTTTATTTCTACCAAACAGGAACTTTCTACGACTTTTAATTTTTTCCCCAGGTGGGAAATTCTAACTTAAAATTTGACAGCTAACCTTAATTTTTTTACACCAACTTTAAAAAATCATCGAGACTTTATTTTTAAAAATAAAGACCTAATTTTTTCGTTAAAGTAAAACATAAAGATTCTAGTTTTAATTCTACAAATCGAATTTTTTATAATTGTTGCGAAAAATTTAAAAAAAAAAAAAATCCTAAATTTGGTAAAATTTGACAGTTAACCTTAATTTTTTAGACCAACTTTAAAAAAATCATCCTGACTTTATTTATAAAGATAAAGACCTAAATCTTTCGTTAAATTAAAATGTAAAGAATTTATTTTTAATCCTATAAGTCGAATTTTTTATAATTGTTACGAAAAAAATTCAAAAAATTCCTAAATTTTGTTAAAAATTGATACTTAATTCAACTTCTTGAACTTTAAAAAATTGCCCTGACTTTATTTTTCAAAATAAAGAAAAGATTTTTAAAACTAAGTTAGATTAAAATGTCTATTTTTGATTAAAATAGTCAAATTTGTTCCAATTAGTTTCAGAAAAATATAAAAAAATTCAAAAATAGACGATTTTTTAGACTAATATAACCTTAAAAATTTGAGTCCACTTTAAAAAATTGTCTAGACTTTATTTTTGAAAATAAAGAAAAGATTTTTAAAACTAGGTTAGATTAAAATGTCTATTTTTGATTAAAATAGTCAAATTTGTTCCAATTAGTTTCAAAAAAATATAAAAAAAATTCCAAAAATAGACGATTTTTTAGACAAAAATTTTAACCTTAAAAATTTAAGTGAACTTTAAAAAATCTTCTGGGCTTTATTTTTGAAAAAGAAGAAAAGATTTTTAAACCGAAGTTAGATTAAAATATTTATTTTTAATTAAAACGGTCAAATTTCTAACCTAACTGAATTTACATGTCTATTAAAATTAATCAATTTTTGAAAATTCATATCTCAAAAACTAATTGATATAGAGATTTAAAATTTTATAGGAATTTAGGATGATATTTAATCTTTATTTCTACCAAGGATAAACTTTCTACGATTTTTAGTTTTTCCCTCAGAAGAGAAATTCTAACCTAACTTATTTGACATGTTGATAAAAAATTAGTCAATTTTTAAAAATTCATATCTAAAAAATTAATTGTTCTTAAAACTTAAAATTTTATCACGATTTAGATTGAAACTTAGTCTTTATTTTTACGAAAGGAAATTTTTCTACGACTTTTAATTTTTCCCTCAGAAGAGAAAATGTAATTTAACGTCGATTAAAATTTATCCATACTTAAAAATTGACATTTAAGAAAGTAACTATTGTTGAATTGTAATAAATTCTTAAAAATACTTTATTTATAGACGTTTTATTTAAGTTATTTCAATTATCTAACTTTTAAAAACGACTGTGGATTTAAAATAGCTCCTAAAACCGGCGCTTCCGCCATAAATATAAGTCGATTAAAGTTGACAATTTTTAAAAATTCATATTTAAAAAACTAATTGTTGTAGAGACTTAAAATTTTATAGGGGTTTAGACTGACATTTAATCTTTATTTCTACCAAGGAAAAACTTTCTACGATTTTTGGTGTTTTCTATAGGAGCGAAATTCTAACCTCTTATTTGACAAGTCGATTAAAATCAGTCAATTTTTAAAAATTCATATCTCAAAAATTAATTGTTATTGAGACTTAAAATTTTACAGGGATTTAGATTGAAATATAGTCTTTATTTTTACCAAAGGAAAATTTTCTACCACTTTTAGTTTTTCCCTCAGAAGAGAAAATGTAACACAATGTCGATTAAAACTTGTCAATTTTTAAAAGTTCATATCTCAAAAACTAATTGTTGTTGAGACTTAAAATTTTATAGGGATTTAGATTGATATTTAATCTTTATTTTTACCAAAGGAAGACTTTCTACGATTTTTAGTTTTTTCTACAGGAAAGAAATTCTAACCTGTTATTTGACAAGTCGATTAAAATTAGTCAATTTTTCAAAATTCATATCTCAAAAACTAATTATTGTTGAGATTTAAAATTTTATGAGGATTTAGATTGATATTCAATCTTTATTTCTACCAAAGATAAACTTTCTACGATTTTTAGTTTTTTCTACAGGAGCGAAAATCTAACCTAACTTATTTGACATGTCTATTAAAATTAGCCAATTTTTAAAAATTCATATCTAAAAAACTAATTGTTGTAGAAACTTAAAATTTTATGAGCATTTAGATTTGTATTTGATCTTTATTTTTACCTAAGGAAAACTTTCTACGATTTTTAGTTTTTTCTACAGGAAAGAAATTCTAACCTTTTATTTGACAAGTCGATTAAAATTAGTCAATTTTTCAAAGTTCTTATTTAAAAAACTAATTATTCTTGAAACTTAAAATTTGATAAGGATTTAGATTGAAACTTAGCCTTTACTTTTACCAAAGGAAATTTTTCTACGACTTTTAGTTTTTCCCTCAGAAGAGAAAATGTAATTTAATGTCGATTAAAATTTATCCATACTTAAAAATTGACATTCAAGAAAGTAACAATTGTTGAATTGTAATAAATTCTTAAAAATACTTTATTTATAGACGTTTTATTTAAGTTATTTTAATTATCTACCTTTTAAAAACGGTTGGGGATTTAAAACAGTTCATAAAACTGGCGCCTCCACCAAAAATACAGGTCGATTAAAAGTTGTTAATTTTTAAAAATACATATCTCAAAAAGTAATTGTTAGAAAGACTTAAAATCTTATGATGATTTAGGTTGATATATAATCTTTATTTCTACCAAAGAAAAATTTTCTACGATTTTTAGTTTTTTCTATAGGAATGAAATTCTAACCTTACTTTTTTGACATGTTGATTAAAATTAGTCAATTTTTAAAAATTCATATCTCAAAAACTAGTTGTTATTGAGATTTAAAATTTTACAAGGAATTAGATTGAAATATAATTTTTATTTTTACCAAAGAAAATTTTTCTGCGACTTTTAGTTTTTTTCTCAGAAGAGAAAATGTAACACAATGTCGATTAAAACTTGCCAATTTTTAAAAGTTTATATCTAAAAAACTAATTGTTATTGAGACTTAAAATTTTATAGGGATTTAGATTGATATTTAATCTTTATTTCTACCAAGGAAAAAATCTTTACGATTTTTAGTTTTTTCTACAGAAGCGAAATTTTAACCTAACTTATTTGACAAGTATATTAAAATTAGTCAATTTTTAAAAATTCATATCTTAAAAATTAATTGTTATTGAGACTGAAAATTTTGCAAGGATTTAGATTGAAATATAATCTTTATTTTTACCAAAGAAAAATTTTCTGCGACTTTTAGTTTTTTTCTCAGAAGAGGAAATGTAATTTAATGTCGATTAAAATTTATCCATACTAAAAAATTGACATTTAAGAAAGTAACCATCATTGAATTGTAATAAATTCTTAAAAATACTTTATTTATAAACGTTTTATTTAGGTTATTTAAATTATCTACCTTTTAAAAACGATTGGGGATTTAAAACAGCTCCTAAAATCGGCGCCTCCACCAAATATACAGATCGATTAAAAGTTGTTAATTTTTAAAAATTTATATCTAAAAAACGAATTGATGTAGAAACTTAAAATTTTATGTGGGTTTAGACTGATATTTAATCTTTATTTTCACCAAAGGAGAACTTTCTACGATTTTTAGTTTTTCCCCCAGAAGAGAAATTCTAACCTAACTTATTTGACAAGTCGATTAAAATTAGTCATTTTTAAAAAATTCATATTTAAAAAACTAATTAATGTAGAGACTTAAAATTTTATAAGGATTTAGATTGAAACATAATCTTTATTTTCACCAAAGGAAAACTTTCTACGATTTTTAGTATTTCTCCCAGAAGAGAAACTCTAACCTAACTTATTTGACAAGTCGATTAAAATTTCTCAATTTTTGAAAATTCATATCTCAAAAACTAATTGATGCAGAAACTTAAAATTGTATATGGATTTAGATTGATATTTAATCTTTATTTTTACCAAAGGAAAACTTTCTACGATTTTTAGTTTTTTCTACAGGAAAAAAATTCTAACCTTTTATTTAACAAGTCGATTAAAATTAGTGAATTTTTAAAATTCATATCTCAAAAACTAATTGTCATTGAGACTTAAAATTTTATAGGGATTTAGACTAATATTTAATCTTTATTTCTACCAAAGAAAAACTTTCTACGATTTTTAGTTTTTTCTACAGGAAAGAAATTCTAACCTAACTTATTTGTCAAGTTGATTAAAATTAGTCAATTTTTCAATGTTCATATTTAAAAAACTAATTGTTATAGAGACTTAAAATTTTATATGGGTTTATATTGATATTTAATCTTTATTTCTACCAAAGGAAAACTTTCTACGATTTTTAGTTTTTTCTACAGGAAAGAAATTCTAACCTAACTTATTTGACAAGTCGATTAAAATTTTTCAATTTTTAAAAATTCATATCTAAAAAACTAATTGTTATTGAGACTTAAAATTTTATAGGGATTTAGACTGATATTTAATCTTTATTTCTATCAAGGAAAAACTTTTTACAATTTTTAGTTTTTTCTACAGGAACGAAATTCTAACCTAACTTATTTGACATGTTTATTAAAATTAGTCAATTTTTAAAAATTCATATCTAAAAAACTAATTGTTCTTGAGATTTGAAATTTTATAAGGATTTAGATTGAAATATAATCTTTATTTTTACCAAAGGAATTTTTTCTACGATTTTTAGTTTTTCCCCCAGAAGAGAAATTCTAACCTAACTTTTTTGACATGTTGATTAAAATTAGTCAATTTTTAAAAATTCATATCTTAAAAATTAATTGTTATAGAGACTTTAAATTTTATAGGGATTTAGATTGATATTTAATCTTTATTTTTACCAAAGGAAAACTTTCTACGATTTTTAGTTTTTCCGTCAGAAGAGAAATTCTAACCTAACTTATTTGACAAGTCGATTAAAATTACTCAATTTTTAAAAATTCATATCTCAAAAAGCAATTATTGTAGAATCTTAAAATTTTATAAGAATTTAGATTAAAGTACAATCTTTATTTTTACTAAAGAAAATTTTTCTACCACTTTTAGTTTTTCTCTCAGAAGAGAAAATCTAACCAAATGTCTAAAATTAGAAATTTAAAAATCTCCTTTAAGTTAAAAAAAAATGATTAATAACTTTTTTAATTATATTAAAACATATAATATATAAAAATGAATAAGAAATATAAATAATAATAAAAAATAATAAATAAAAAATACATTAAATTAAATTAAAAGCTTAATCTTGTAATTTATCCGAACTTTTTTCAAGTTGTTCCATAACGTATTTAGTATCGCGTTCTTCGGTTGAATCTTCATCTCTATAAATTTTCCGGCAATGTCCGGGACAAGATTTCCCTTGTTTTCCTACTACTTCCGTGGAATTTTGGAGACATTCCGTAAAAACAACAGTGTTTACGTTATCGTAAACGTTATTATCCGTTCCTTCTTCGTCGTAGTTTTTATAACAAATAAACGAACACATCGTAACCAAAATAATAAAAGGATAAGTTAAGAAGAAAATCACGTTCATACAAAATTCCGTATTTTTGGAAACCGGTCGAACGGATCGTTTTCCTGTTTCCGGATGAATCGGCCATCCTGCTACGTCATAGACAACGGGAATGCCTGCTAATTCGGGTTCTTGGTATTTTTTCATCGGTCTGGGAAGATCTACTAAGAGGTTCATTCCGCACATTCCTAATTTCGGGAAGAACATTAATCCCAGAACTGCTTTTAAGATCCCCAGGCAAATTAAAACGGTGATTAGGCAACAACAGAAGATTAGGATGGACATTCCGAAGCTTACATGAGATACGAGATGTATTTCGTTGAAATCGCATGTTCGAACCGGTCTGAATTTATTTTCTAATTCGGCTACTTTTTCTTCGAAGCCGCTTTCGACTAAACGTAAGAAATAAAATGCCACTAAGAGGAATTTATAGGTTTTTCGCATCAAGAAAAGACGTTTGGGTTGTCAAAATTGTTCGGAAACATTACTACAAGGTTATAATTATAAATGATGATAAATGACATAATAATAAATGTTGATTATCAAAATATGACAATTTAAATTAAAAATTAAATCAAATTCAATTCAAAAATTAACTTTTTGTATTGTTTTTGGTGGACGCGCCGGTTTAGGGGGACATTTCTTTCCCTGAGACAAAAAGTAAAAGTCGTAGAAAATTTATCTTTGGTAAAAATAAAGATTAAATATCAATCTAACTCCCTATAAAATTTTAAGTCTCTACATGAATTAGTTTTTGAGATATGAACTTTTAAAAATTGACAAGTTTTAATCAACATTGTGTTACATTTTCCCTTCTGAGAAAAAAACTAAAAGTCGTAGAAAATTTTCCGTTGGTGGAAATAAAGATTAGATTTCAATCTAAACCCTTGCAAAATTTTAAATCTCAATGACAATTAATTTTTGAGATATGAATTTTTAAAAATTGAGAAATTTTAATAAACATGTCAAATAAGTTAGGTTAGAATTTCTCTTCTGGGGGAAAAACTAAAAATCGTAGAAAGTTCTCATTTGGTAAGAATAAAGACTAAATATCAACCTAAATTCCTATAAAATTTAAAGTCTCTACATGAATTAGTTTTTGAGATATGAATTTTTAAAAATTGAAAAGTTTTAATCGACATTGTGTTACATTTTCTCTTCTGAGAAAAAAACTAAAAATCGTAGAAAATTTTCCTTTGGTAAAAATAAAGATTATATTTCAATCTAAATCTTTGCAAAAGTTTAAGTCTCAATGACAATTAATTTTTGAGATATGAATTTTTAAAAAATTGAGAAATTTTAACCAACATGTCAAATAAGTTAGGTTAGAATTTCTCTTCTGGGGGAAAAACTAAAAATCGTAAAAAGTTTATCCTTGGTAGAAATAAAGACTAAATATCAATCTTAATCCATATAAAATTTAAACTCTCCACATGAATTAATTTTTGAGATATATATTTTTAAAAATTGACAAGTTTTAATCGACATTGTGTTACATTTTCTCTTCTGAGAAAAAAACTAAAAATCGTAGAAAATTTCCCTTTGGTAAAAATAAAGATTATATTTCAATCTAAATCTTTGCAAAAGTTTAAGTCTCAATGACAATTAATTTTTGAGATATGAATTTTTAAAAAATTGAGAAATTTTAACCAACATGTCAAATAAGTTAGGTTAGAATTTCTCTTCTGGGGGAAAAACTAAAAATCGTAGAAAGTTTATCCTTGGTAGAAATAAAGATTAAATATCAACCTAAATCCCTTTAAAATTTAAAGTATCTAAAGTAATTAGTTTTTTAAATATAAATTTTTAAAAATTGACAACTTTTAATCGACATTACGTTACATTTTCTCTTCTGAGAAAAAAACTAAAAGTCGCACGAAATTTTCCTTTGGTAAAAATAAAGATTAAATATCTATCTAAATCGTGATAAAATTTCAAGTCTCTATAGCAATTAATTTTTAAGATATGAATTTTTAAAAATTGAGAAATTTTAATAAACATGACAAAAAAGTTAGGTTAGAATTTCCCTTCTCGTGGAAAAACTAAAAATCGTATAAAGTTTATCCTTGGTAGAAATAAAGACTAATTATCAATCTAAATCCCTATAAAATTTTAAGCCTCTATATCAATTAGTTTTTTAAATATGAATTTTTAAAAATTGACAAGTTTTAGTCGACATTGTGTTACATTTTCTTTTCTGAGAAAAAAACTAAAAGTCGTAGAAAATTTTCCAATGGTAGAAATAAAGATTACATTTCAACCTAATTCCTTATAAAATATCAAATCTTAATAACAATTAATTTTTGAGATATAAATTTTTAAAAATTGACTAATTTTAACCAACATGTCAAATAAGTTAGGTTAGAATTTCTCTTCTGGGGGAAAAACTAAAAATCATAGAAAGTTTATCCTTGGTAAAAATAAAGATTAAATATCAATCTAAATCCGTATAAAATTTAAATTCTGTATATGAATTAGTTTTTGAGATATGAATTTTTAAAAATTGTCAAGTTTTAATCGACATTGTGTTACATTTTCTCCTCTGAGGAAAAAACTAAAAGTCGTAGAAAATTTTCCTTTGGTAAAAATAATGATTATATTTCAACCTAAATCCGTATAAAATTTCAAGTCTCAATAACAACTAATTTTTGAGATATGAATTTTTAAAAATTGACTAATTTTAATCAACATGTCAAATAAGTTAGGTTAGAGTTTCTCTTCTGGGGGAAAAACTAAAAATCATAGAAAGTTTATCCTTGGTAGAAATAAAGATTAAATATCAATTTAAATTCCTATAAAATTTTAAGTCTCTACAACAATTAGTTTTTGAGATATGAATTTTCAAAAATTGACTAATTCTAATAAACATGTAAATTAAGTTAGGTTAGAAATTTGACCGTTTTAAGTAAAAATAAATATTTTAATCTAACTTGTATTTAAAAATCTTTTCTTCTTTTTCAAAAATAAAGTCTAGAAGATTTTTTAAAGTTGACTTAAATTTTTAAGGTTAAAATTTTTGTCTAAAAAATCGTCTATTTTTGAATTTTTTTTATATTTTTTTGAAAGTAATTGGAACAAATTTGACTATTTTAGTCAAAAATAGATATTTTAATCTAACCTAGTTTTAAAAATCTTTTCTTTATTTTTAAAAATAAAGTCTACACGATTTTTGAAAGTGGACTCAAATTTTTAAGGTTATATTAGTCTAATAAATCGTCTACTTTTGGAATTTTTTTATATTTTTCTGAAGCTAATTGCAACAAATTTGACTATTCTAATCAAAAATAGACATTTTAATCTAATCTAGTTTTAAAAATCTTTTCTTTATTTTGAAAAATAAAGTCAGGGCAATTTTTTAAAGTTCAAGAACTTGAATTAAGTATCAATTTTTAACAAAATTTACGAATTTTTTGAATTTTTTTCGTAACAATTATAAAAGATTCGACTTATAGGATTAAAAATACAATCTTTAGATTTTAATTTAACGAAAGATTTAGGTCTTTATCTTTATAAATAAAGTCTCGATGATTTTTTTAAAGTTAGTCTAAAAAATTAAGGTTAACTGTCAAATTTTACCAAATTTAGGATTTTTTTTTTTAATTTTTCCGCAACAATTATAAAAAATTTGATTTGTAGAATTAAAACTAGAATCTTTAAGTTTTACTTTAACGAAAAAATTAGGTCTTTATTTTTATAAATAAAGTCTCGATGATTTTTTAATGTTAGTGTAAAGAAATTAAGGTTAGGTGTTAAATTTTAAGTTAGATTTTCCCACCTGGGGAAAAAATTAAAAGTCGTAGAAAGTTCCTGTTTGGTAGAAATAAAGATTAACCTTCTATCTAAATTGTTGTAAAATTTTAAGTCTCTATAACAATTAGTTTTTTAGATATGAATTTTTAAAAATTGATCAATTTTAATCGACTTGTTAAATAAGTTAGGTTAGAATTTCTCTTCTGGGGGAAAAACTAAAAATCTTAGAAAGTTTTCCCTTGGTAGAAATAGAGACTAAATATCAATCTAAATCCTCATAAAATTTTAAGTCTCTACATTGATTAGTCTTTTAAATATGAATTTTTAAAAATTGACTAATTTTAATCGACTTGTTAAATAAGTTAGGTTAGAATTTCTCTTCTGGGGGAAAAACTAAAAATCTTAGAAAGTTTTCCCTTGGTAGAAATAGAGACTAAATATCAATCTAAATCCTCATAAAATTTTAAGTCTTTACATTGATTAGTTTTTTAAATATGAATTTTTAAAAATTGACTAATTTTAATCAACTTGTTAAATAAGTTAGGTTAGAATTTCTCTTCTAGGGGGAAAACTAAAAATCTTAGAAAGTTTTCCCTTGGTAGAAATAAAGACCAAATATCAATCTAAATCCTCATAAAATTTTAAGTCTCTACATTAATTAGTTTTTTAAATATGAATTTTTAAAAAATGACCAATTTTAATCAACTTGCTAAATAAGTTGGGTTAGAATTTTTCTTCTGGGGGAAAAACTAAAAATTTTAGAAAGCTTTCCCTTGGTAGAAATAAAGACTAAATATCAATCTAAATCCTCATAAAATTTTAAGTCTCTACATTAATTAGTTCTTTAAATATGAATTTTTAAAAATTGACTAATTTTAATCGACTTGTTAAATAAGTTAGGTTAGAATTTCTCTTCTGGGGGAAAAATTAAAAATCGTAGAAAAATTTTCTTTGGTAAAAATAAAGACTAAATATCAACCTAAATCTTTATAAAATTTCAAGTCTCTATAACAGTTAATTTTTGAGATATGAATTTTTAAAAATTGAGTAATTTTAATCAACATGTAAAATAAGTTAGGTTAGAATTTCTCTTCTGGGGGAAAAACTAAAAATCGTAGAAAGTTCATTATTGGTAAAAATAAAGATAAAATATTAATCTAAATCCTCATAAAATTTCAAGTCTTGACAACAATTAGTTTTTTTTATATGAATTTTTAAAAATTGACTAAATTTTCCACTCAAATATTAAATTCACGATTTAATACACCTATCGCCATCTGTGTTTAGAATCGAGACCTACCGGAAAAATTCGAAACTTGCCGAGAATTCAGTCGAGTTAGTCGACATCGGAATATCACGATCAGGATCGCAGCAAACTTAGCGAGTAAACTCCGAGCATTAGAAAGGCGCATGGCTACCGCCATATTGATTAGAAGGATGGAACCAAAGAAGAATAAAATAAACGTACCGCGACGTTTATTTTAGTCCTTAGGTAGTTGAGTTTTCCTGGGAAAACCGTCGACGACGCGCGCGGATCGCTCAAGGGAAATTTGACAGGCGTTAGGAGCTGTCAGTCTTCCAACATCAGTCTTGTACGGCGGCGTTAAGTATTAGGAGAATATCAGATGGAGAGAGAGTTCGGTTAAAGTTATGTAGAGGTCTATAGTTGGCGTCAATAGTTTGTGTAATATTTAAAAAAAGGCGGGAAAAATTTTATGTGTGAAAATCAAAATTTACTAAAAAAATTTTTTTAATTCTTTTGGTAAAATTTAGAACAAAACTGTCTTTTTTAATTAAAACTAGAATGTTTTGGGTTTCACTTAGAAAAAAAATCAAGTTTCTATCTTCATAAATAAAATCTGGGAATTTTTTTAAAATTGGTCAATTTTTTTTAATTAAATTAAAACCGTCAAAAAATTTTTACCAACTTTGGGAATTTTTTTAATTTTTTTGGTAAAATTTAGAATGAAACAGTCTTTTTTGGTTAAAACTAGAATGTTTTAAGTTTCATTTAGAAAAAGAATCAGATCAAAATATTAAAAATTCAATTTTTTACGAATTTTTAAAAAATTGTTTGTTCTTTTAACCTAAAAAATTTTTTGTCAACTTTGAAAATTTTTTTAATTTTTTTGATAAAATTTAGAACAAAATAGTCTTTTTTAATTAAAATTAAAATGTTTTGGATTTTATTTAGGAAAAAAATCAAGTTTCTATCTTCATAAATAAACTCTGGATGATTTTTTTTTAATTGGTTAATTTTTTTTAAGTAGGTTAAAACCATCAAAAAAATTTTACCAACTTTGGAAATTTTTTTAAATTTTTTGGTAAAATTTAGAATAAAATGGTCTTTTTTGATAAAAACTAGAATGTTTTAAGTTTCATTTAGAAAAAGAATCTGATCAAAATATTAAAAATTTAATTTTTAATGAATTTTTAAAAAATTGTTGGTTTTTCTAATCTAAAAAATTTTTTACCAACTTTGAAAATTTTTTTAATTTTTTTGGTAAAATTTAGAACAAAACGGTCTTTTTTAGTTAAAAATAGAATATTTTATCTTTCATTTAAATTAAAAATCAAGTTTCTATCTTTATAAATAAAATCTGGGTGATTTTTTAAAATTGGTTAACTTTTTTAAGTTAGGTTAAAAAACCATTAAAAAAATTTTACCAACTTTGGAAACTTTTTTAATTTTTTTAGTAAAATTTAGAACAAAACAGTCTTTTTGGTTAAAACTAGAGTGTTTTAAGTTTCATTTAAAAAAAGAATCAGATCAAAATATTAAAAATTCAATTTTTTACGAATTTTTAAAAAAATTGTTTGTTTTTCTAACCTAAAAAATTTTTTGTCAACTTTGAAAATTTCTTTAATTTTTTTGGTAAAATTTAGAATAAAACGGCCTTTTTAAATTAAAACTAGAATGTTTTGGATTTCATTTAGAAAAAAAAATCAAGTTTTTATCTTTATAAATAAAGTTTGGATGATTTTTTAAAATTGGTTCATTTTTTTTTAATTAGGTTAAAAAACCGTCAAAAAATTTTTACCAACTTTGGGAATTTTTTTATTTTTTTTGGTAAAATTTAAAATAAAACGGTATTTTTTGATAAAAACTGTGTTTTAAGTTTCATTTAGAAAAAGAATCAGATTAAAATATTAAAAATTCAATTTTTTACGAATTTTTAAAAAATTGTTGGTTTTTCTAACCTAAAAAAATTTTTTGTCAACTTTGAAAATTCTTTTAATTTTTTTGGTAAAATTTAGAACAAGACGGTCTTTTTTAATTAAAATTAAAATGTTTTGGGTTTCATTTAGAAAAAAAATCAAGTTTCTATCTTTATAAATAAAGTCTGGATGATTTTTTAAATTTGGTTACTTTTTTTTAAATTAGGTTAAAACCGTCAAAAAAATTTTACCAACTTTGGAATTTTTTTTAATTTTTTTGGTAAAATTTAGAATAAAACGGTCTTTTTTGATAAAAACTAGAATGTTTTATGTTTCTTTTAGAAAAAGAATCAGATCAAAATATTAAAAATTCAATTTTTTACGATTTTTTAAAAAATTGTTTGTTTTTCTAACCTAAAAAATTTTTTGTCAACTTTGAAAATTTTTTTAATTTTTTTGGTAAAATTTAGAACAAAACGGTCTTTTTTAGTAAAAACTAAAATGTTTTAAGTTTCATTTAGAAAAAAAATCAAATCAAAATATTAAAAATTCGATTCTTTATGAATTTTTTAAAAATGAATTTTTTAACGATCCAAAATTTTTAACCTAAAGAATTTTTTTACCAACTTTGAAAATTTTTTTAATTTTTTTGACAACACTTGGAATAAAACGATCTTTTTTAATTAAAATTAGAATGTTTTAAGTTTCATTTAGAAAAAAAATCAAATCAAAATATTAAAAATTCGATTTTTCATGAATTTTTTAAAAATGAATTTTTTTAATGATCCAAAATTTTTAACCTAAAAAATTTTTTTACCAACTTTGAAATTTTTTTTAATTTTTTTGACAACACTTGAAATAAAACGACCTTTTTTAATTAAAATTAGAATGTTTTAAGTTTCATTTAGAAAAAAAATCAAATCAAAATATTAAAAATTCGATTTTTCATGAATTTTTTAAAAATGAATTTTTTTAATGATCCAAAATTTTTAACCTAAAAAATTTTTTTACCAACTTTGAAATTTTTTTTAATTTTTTTGACAACACTTGAAATAAAACGACCTTTTTTAATTAAAATTAGAATGTTTTAAGTTTCATTTAGAAAAAAAATCAAATCAAAATATTAAAAATTCGATTTTTTATGAATTTTTTAAAAATGAATTTTTTTAACGATCCAAAATTTTTAACCCAAAAAATTTTTTTACCAACTTTGAAAATTTTTTTAATTTTTTTGATAATACTTGGAATAAAACGTCCTTTTTTAATTAAAATTAGAATGTTTTAAGTTTCATTTAGAAAAAAAATTAAATCGAAATATTAAAAATTCGATTTTTTATGAATTTTTTAAAAATGAATTTTTTAAAAATGAATTTTTTTAACGATCCAAAATTTTTAACCTAAAAAATTTTTTTACCAACTTTGAAAGTTTTTTTAATTTTTTTGACAACTCTTAGAATAAATCGGTCTTTTTTAATTAAAATTAGAATGTTTTAAGTTTCATTTAGAAAAAAAATCGAGTCAAAATATTAAAAATTCGATTTTTTATGAATTTTTTAAAAATGAATTTTTTTAACGATCCAAAATTTTTAACCTAAAAAATTTTTTTACCAACTTTGAAAATTTCTTTAATTTTTTTGACAATTCTTAGAATAAAAAGGTCTTTTTTAATTAAAATTAGAATGTTTTAAGTTTCATTTAGAAAAAAATCAAATCAAAATATTAAAAATTCGATTTTTTATGAATTTTTTTTAAATGAATTTTTTTTAAATGAATTTTTTAAAAATGAATTTTTTAACGATCCAAAATTTTTAACCTAAAAAATTTTTTTACCAACTTTGAAATTTTTTTAAATTTTTTTGACAACACTTGAAATAAAAAGGTCTTTTTTAATTAAAATTAGAATGTTTTAAGTTTCATTTAGAAAAAAAATCAAATCAAAATATTAAAAATTCGATTTTTTATGAATTTTTTAAAAATGAATTTTTTTAACGATCCAAAATTTTTAACCTAAAAAATTTTTTTACCAACTTTGAAATTTTTTTAAATTTTTTTGACAACTCTTAGAATAAAACGACCTTTTTTAATTAAAATTAGAATGTTTTAAGTTTCATTTAGAAAAAAAATCAAATCAAAATATTAAAAATTCGATTTTTTATGAATTTTTTAAAAATGTTTTTAACGATTAAAAATTTTTAACCTAAAAAATTTTTTGTCAACTTTGAAAATTTTTTTTAATTTTTTTATAAAAATTAGAACAAATTCGACTTTTTTAATTAAAAATAGAATCTTTTATCTTTCATTTAAACCAAAAATCATTCCTTAATCTTTATAAATAAAGTCATTACGATTTTTTTTTAATTTTGTTAATTTTGCAAACGTAAGTAGGTTAAAAAACCGAAAACTTGACTCGTTTAATTCCATCGATTGGGTTGCAACACAACGTTCGGTTCACGAACGATAATGACCCCGATTGTTTTGCTTCATCGTCGATGATAATTGATAAAGTTGCGTTAAAACGACCTTCGGGGGACAAACACAAAAGTGGTTCATTGTCAAGAGCGACACTTTCCAAATTTCACCTTAAATCACCATTCGACAAGTTTTTAACAACATTAGGTTGGGTTTTTTTCTATTTTATAGCCTATATTTTTCAAACGAAACTCGCTACACGTTCAAGAGAAAGTTTATAATTTAAGAAAGACAAAAAAAATACTAAATACTAAAGAGAAAGGCTTTTAAAAGATTTCTCAAAATCCTAATAAAATTTTCCTACTTTGAAGTTTTTTTTTTCTTTTAATTAATTTAATTTATTTAATGTTAGTAATTAAAATTATTAAGAAACACTAAATTTTTTAGTAAATGACTTTCTTTTAGTCAAGGAAGTAAAATACAAGTTGTTACTTTACAAACAAGTTTCACCCACAGACTCGAAGCCTTAGTACCGTTTTATTTAAGAAGGAAGTCTTAACTCTCGGTGAAATTACTTTCATCCGGAGAGAAGAAAGTTAGTTTACTCACCTGATCGACGCAGCAAGTTCCATTATCTTCGCATTCAGCTTTAGAGAGTTCATGTCGTGCTATTATCGTCACAGTCATTGCTATAAAAATACATTGTAACTTATTATCACATTTTTATAAAAAAATTATCACATTATTATAAAAAATAAAAAATTTTAAACCAAAATTTATCAAAAAAACTTAAAAAAATAATTGTAATATACATAAAAGTAAACAAATATTTTAAAACACCCTGTATATGAAGTAAAACTAAATATACAAATCGTGAATTGAAAGAAACCCAAACAACTTCCTAATAAATTCCTTTGTGAACTCATATCACCAAAGTAATTCTAAGATAATGACACAAATTTTGTTGTTGAACTCGTTTAAAACTTGAATAAATACAAAACATATAACTGTAAACGTAAAAAGCTTCTTGCTTCTTACTTATTGTTAGTAATTTTATGGGTTTTACTTTTTCTACAAGAAGTAACATTGAGGACACTTCCTTAACCAGTATAATATAATTTTATAAAAGCAGGTAGTGAGTAAGTTGTGACATAATTTCTTACCTAACTTTGTTTTGTTGGAACTCTCTCGAAAACCTTTTATTTTTTTTACGTTCGCGCGAGGTTTGTTTAAACTTTCTATAAAGACGCGAGCGCGAACTTATACGAAAACGGTGAAATGCGAGCGAAACTTCATGCTTTGAACGTTGCCGAGTGACTGTTTGCTGGATGAATCGTATGTCTGTTACAAAATCGCGATGATTTTCTTTCAGTGGGGGGATTTTAATGAGAGCTTTTTAATGTCGTAACTTGGGTAATTGAAGATTTATTTACTTTTTATAAAACTTGTTTAGTTTATATGGTACATATTTCCAAAGTAATTTTTAGACGCTTTTTTGAGATTTTGATAGATTTTAAATGTATTTGACGTTTTAAAAATGTCAAATCAAAAGTACAATCAATTTATTAAAGAAAACAAAAATACCGCACTTTAATTTAACATCTGTCTAACAAGAAATTCTTTTTTAATTAAAAAACGAATAGTAATAATAATAATCAAACGTCTTACGTTAATGATATGATGTAAACTTTTTATTTTGTCTAATGAAACCTTAACTCTTAAGTATTTTTATTTTAAAACATGACATTAGCAGAGTTAATATTTCAAACATTATATTTGTTTTGACTAAATGTTAAGTCTACAAGGTCTGGATATAGAATTTAGCAAAGACATATAATCTACAACATCTAGACAAAGGATTTTTAAGGGTTAAGATATGCTTGATCCAAATTTAAAAAATACTTTAATTTCCAACTAGAATTTTAATCTTTAAACGTCAGAACTGATACATTAAGGATAAAAAATGACGTTTAAATGTCAAAATTGATATTTCAAAACGAATTTAGACATTTAAACGTCAAGATTGACATTTCAAAAGAGAATTTTAATCTTTAAACGTCAAAAATGACATTTTAAAAGAGAATTTTGATCTGTAAACGTCAAAATTGACACATTAAAGATAAAAAATGACGTTTAAATGTCAAAATTGACATTTTCAAAACGGATTTAGACATTTAAACGTCAAAAATAACATTTCAAAAGAGAATTTTGATCTTTAAACGTCAAAAATTACATTTAAAAAGAGAATTTTAATCTTTAAACGTCAAAAATGACATCTCAAAAGAGAATTTTGATCTGTAAAACCAAAATTGACACATTAAGGATAAAAAATGACATTTATATGTCAAAATTGACATTTTCAAAACAAATTTAGACATTTAAACGTCAAGATTGATATTTCAAAAGAAAATTTTGATATTCAAATGTCAAAAATGATATATTGAAAAAGAATTTTGATCTGTAAAACTAAAATTGACACATTAAAGATAAAAAGTGACGTTTAAATGTCAAAATTGACATTTTCAAAACGGATTTAGACATTTAAACGTCAGAAATAACATTTCAAAGGAGAATTTTTATCTTTAAATGTCAAAAATTACATTTTAAAAAAGAGTTTTGATCTTTAAACGTCAACAATTACATTTAAAAAAAGAATTTTGATCTTTAAACGTTAAAAATGATATCTTGAAAGAAAATTTTGATCTGTAAAACTAAAATTGACACATTAACGATAAAAAATGACATTTGAACGTCAAAATTGACATTTTCAAAACGGATTTAGACATTTAAACGCCAAAAATAACATTTCAAAAGAGAATTTTGATTTGTAAAACCAAAATTTGACACATTAAAGATAAAAAGTGACGTTTGAATGTCAAAATTGACATTTTCAAAACGGATTTAGACATTTAAACGTCAAAAATGACGTTTCAAAAAAGAATTTTGATCTTTAAACGTCAAAAATTACATTAAAAAAAAGAATTTTGATTTTTAAACGTCAAAAATGACATTTTCAAAACACATTTATACATTTAAACGTCAAAAATGACATTTCAAAGGAGAATTTTAATCTTTAAACGTCAAAAATGGCATTTTAAAAGAGAGTTTTGATCTTTAAACGTCAAAAATGATATCTTGAAAGAGAATTTTGATCTGTAAAACCAAAATTGACACATTAAAGATAAAAAGTAACGTTTAAGTGTCAAAATTGACATTTTCAAAACGGATTTAGACATTTAAACGTCAAAAATAACATTTCAAAAAAGAATTTTGATTTTTAAATGTCAAAAATCATATCTTGAAAAAGAATTTTGATCTGTAAAACCAAAATTGACACATTAACGATAAAAAATGACATTTAAACGTCAAAATTGACATTTTCAAAACAGATTTAGACATTTAAACGTCAAAAATAACATTTCAAAAGAGAATTTTGATCTTTAAACGCCAAAAATGACGCTTTAAAAGAGAATTTTGATCTTTAAACGTCAAAAATTACATTTTAAAAGAAAATTTTGATTATTAAATGTAAAGATTGACATTCCAAAAGAGAATTTTGATCTTTAAAGTCAAAACTGACACATTAAAGATAAAAAGTGACATTTAAACGTCAAAACTGACATTTTCAAAACAGATTCAGACATTTAAACGTCAAGATTGATATTTCAAAAGAAAATTTTGATCTTTAAACTTCAAAAATCATATCTTGAAAAAGAATTTTAATCTGTAAAACCAAAATTGACATATTAAAGATAAAAAGTAACATTTAAATGTTAAAAAATGACATTTTAAAAGAGAATTTTGATCTTTAAACGTCAAGATTGACATTTCAAAACAGAATTTTGATCTTTAAACGTCAAAAATGACATTTTAAAAGAGAATTTTAATCTTTAAACATCAAGATTGACATCTCAAAAAAGAATTTTAATCTTTAACCGTGAAACATGACATCTTGATAGAAAATTTTTCTTGAAAATTAACATTTTCAAAACGGATTTAGACATTTAAACGTCAAGGTCGACACTTTAAAGTTAAAAAGTGACGTTTAAATGTCAAAAGTGATATTTTAAAGATGAAAAATGACGTTTAAGTGTCGAAATTGACATTTCAAAGAGAAATCTTGATTTTTAAACGTCAAAATTCTGATTTTAAACTGATTTACTACAATTGGGTTAATAAATACGTTTATATTACTGTTTGTACAACATATTGAGCACAGTTTCCGTGGTGTAGTGGTTATCACATCCGCCTAACACGCGGAAGGTCCCCGGTTCGATCCCGGGCGGAAACATTTTCTTTTCTTTTTATTTTATTTGATTGATTATTACAACAAAATTATTGTCAAAGATTTTTGCTCGTTAAAAAATTAAAGTACGTAGTCGTCCCAAAGAAAGACCCAAAAGAAGAGATGATCGTTCTTGCGCTAAGGCTGTGATTTGAAGTGGAAAAGAGTTGCAGGGTAGAAAATGATATAAAAAATCTACTTTATTTTTATAATCAAAACTTTAATTAATTAGATTCAGAAAAGGGAAAATTAATCTTTATTGAATATAAACCCAAACCTAGCTTTAAATATTTATTAAGGAAAATGCAAAACTTTATAATCTAATTAATCAAGAGGATAGCTGTGCGAATTCCTAACTCAAATAATTATTAATTAAGCGGAAAGATTTGTCTATTAGTAAATAATTACCCAAGCTCAGAAAACTCACCCTTTTTAATCAACCACAAAGCCCATTGGTTTGCGGTTATGCCCTCAGTTCTGCCGCTTACGAAAATGGTAAAATTACCATGACGGAGATAAACTCCGGATAGAAGCACGGTCAAATCATCATTCGGACATAACCGCCGAGGAACACTCAAAGTCGGACGTAAAAACTGAACCCGCGAAAAACCGTCGATGTGTTGAACAGCTTCTCAAAGCATATCCAACACATTATCGCGAAGAAGAAATTCTTCTTGACTCGAAAAGAACCCCGGGAAGAGAGAGAGAGCGATCTGAGCACAAACTCTCTAATCTCTTTATATGTTAACTTATGTTTCAGGTGCGATAAAGTAAATTGTGAGACGCTTCAAGAAAATTAACATCATTTTGCAATATACAATATGGATAATAAAATTCATAACATTTTTATTTAATAGGAATCCACGGATAAACTAACTTCCTTAAAATGGGCGAGAGTTTATCGCTTATCCAGCACTTGAGAGGGATATCAGAATGAAGAAAATCTAATTTTAGACAGTCGCAAAACATTGTCATACAGAAAGATAGATTTTGACAAAACCAAAGTATTAGTTAAGTTTAGTATTATCAACGTTCAACAAAAAAGATTATAAAGATTCATCAGTAAAAAGAATTAACAAAGAGGATAGGCTTAGAACTTACTATCATTTGGAAAATGGTGACAAACCCAATGAAGAAAATTTCCTGAATAAAACAATTAACGAATAATTAGTTTTTCACACATAAGTTGTTAAGCAGTAACGATCTCGTCACTTCGAGCTTATTTCTTTAAAAACTCACTTTGAATTTGGTACTAAAAAAATTAAAGTTAGTAAAAATTCCACCAGTTATCAATTTTTTAACAATTCCATCAAAAACATTCTGAATTTTATAAAAATTCCACCAAAAGTTAATAAAATTGAAAAAATTTCACTAAAAACTTACTAAATTCGTAAAAATTCCATAAAAAAAAACTGAATTTTTTAAAAATTCCATCAAAAATGAATAAAATTCGCAAAAATTCCACCAGTGTTATCAAAATTTTTGATAGTTCCACCAAAAATATACTGAATTTTTTAAAAATTCCACCAAAAACTTACTAAATTCATAAGAATTTTACCAAAAACGCTGAATTTTTTAAAATTCCACAAAAAATGAATAAAATTCGCAAATATTCCACCAAAGCTATTAAAATATTTAACAACTACACCCAAAACTTACTGAATTTTTCTTATTCCACCAAAAACCTACAAAAATCCTAAAAACGACACCGAAATTGTCAACATTTTTAACAATTCTACCAAAAACTTACCAATTTTTTTAAAATTCCACTAAAATGTCCAAATTCTTTTAAAATTCCACCAAAAATCAATCAAATTAGAAACAATTTCATTAAAAATTAACTAAAACCTTGAAAATTCCATCAAAAGGTTAGTAGATTCATAAAAATTCCACCAAAGTTACTAAAATTTTTAATAATTCTACCAAAAATAATGAATTTTTTAAAAATTCCACCAAAAATTTACTAAATTCATAAGAATTTTACCAAAAACACTGATTTTTTGTATTTCACCAGAAATGAATAAAATTCCCAAAAATTCCACCTATGTTATCAAAATTTTTGATAATTCCACCAAAAATATACTGAATTTTTTAAAAATTCCACAAAAAATGAATAAAATTCGCAAATATTCCGCCAAAGCTATTAAAATATTTAACAACTACACCCAAAACTTACTGAATTTTTTTTATTCCACCAAAAACCTACAAAAATCCTAAAAATTACACCGAAATTGTCAACATTTTTAACAATTCTACCAAAAACTTACCAAATTTTTTAAAAATTCCACCAAAATGTCCAAATTCTTTTAAAATTCCACCAAAAATCAATCAAATTAGAAACAATTTAATTAAAAATTAACTAAAACCTTGAAAATTCAATCAAAAACTTAGTAAATTCATAAAAATTTCACCAAAGTTACTAAAATTTTTAATAATTTTAAAAATAATGAATTTTTTTAAAATTCCACAAAAAAAACTTACAAAATTTGTAAAAATTCCGCCAAAAATTTACCAATTTTTTTTTTAATTCCACCAAAAACTTACTAAATTCGTAAAGTTTCCACCAAAGTTACCAAAATGTTGATCAATTCAACCAAAAACAATGATTTTTTTTTAGAAAAATACTAAAAATAAAACTAAACTAGTTTCTTTAAAAACTCACTTTGAATTTGTTACAAAAAATGGTTGCAACATGGCATTTGAAACATCAAACGCTTTTTCAAAACTAAACCCGAAAGTTTCTACTTCTAGATCTAGTATTAGAGTTAGTACTAATATTGGTTTTAGTTTTACAATTCAGTTAATTTATGCTTAAGTTTCTGATATTAAAAATCAAAAATCAATTTTTATTGAAAAAGTTACCAACATTTACAAAAGTCTAATTTTTAAATCTAAAATTTTCAAATCTAAACAATAAGTTTAGGATTTAAATTACAAAAAAAAATAATAAAACACAATTTCTTTTAGATCATAGTTTTTAATAGATTGAAATATGAGAAAAAAAAATAAATTACAACATGTTCTAAATAAGTGTCACACCAGCGTAGTTTTTTTAAATCATTTCATTATTATTATTATTATCAAAAAAAAGAAGATTTTTCCTTCCTCGCACGGCCGCTCGTCGCCTTTCTTTCCGCCCTTAATTTACTATGTATTTTTAATAATCGTGAAAAATCCCACCGCAAACACAAAACGACAAAAAATCCGTTTACTTCCATTTATTTACTTCTTAAAAGTTCATTTTTACTTCTTCCACCAACAAAATTTTCCAAACTTTCGAAACAATTTCTAAAAAAATAAAGGTCCCCAGAACAACAAACAATATAAAACATATACAAAAAAAAATTTAGTTTACAAAATGTATTTTTATAAAAATTACTACAAGAATTTACTTAAAAAAAAATAAAAAAAAAAGAAGAAAAATAATACAAATTTATTTATTTTTTGAAATAAAAAGAAATTATATTGAATTATTTATAGTACTATTTATAGTATTATTTTATAGCATTATTTTATAGTATTATTTATAGTATTTATAGCATTATTAATAGTATTAATAATAGTACTAATATACACAAAAAGATAGTAAAATAATAAACGCGAAGAGGGTTTGTTAAAGACTAGTTTTTTTTTTTTGAGAATTTTAAAATAAAATAAAATAAAATAAAAACTTTTCATAGTTTTTTTTTTTTTAGCACTGAAAATTTATTCTAAGTTTTTTCGAAAGTTAACATTTTTTTGCAATAAATACTAAGTACCTTAAACTGAGGATAAAAAAAGGACACTATTTATTATTATTATTAAAGGATCTTTTTGACTCTTTTTTTTAAAGATTACAAATATTACAAAATCATTTCTTAATAAAGATATTTTTTTAAAAAAAAAGAAACTTTACAAAAGAAAATAATCCCAAAATTATTTATTAAATTATAAATAAAATAAAAAATTTTAATGATTTTATAATATTTGTAAATCAAAAATTTATACATTTTAAATCATTCGTACAGTTTTTTTTTTAATTTATTTAATAATAATAACCATTATTTTGAGATCCTAAGCTCTCTCTCAAATTACCAAAAAAAGAAAAAGGGAAAAAAGGGAAAACGAAAAAACGAAAAAAAAAAAATTAAGATGGGAAAATTAAGAAGGGAAAATTAAAAGGAAAAAATTAAAAGGAAAAAATTAAAAGGAAAAAATAAAAAGGAAACGAGAAAACAGCTCTTAACACCAAAAAACCTACTTCTTCGCATATTTATTAATTCCACATTATTAATTTTTTATTCATCAACTTTAAATTTAAATTTAAATTCACCTAAATATTTAAATATAATAAAACGAGATGATTTTTTTTTACTATCTCATATAATTTCAACGTAATTTTAACTTATTATAAAATAAATATTAGAGTAAAGAAAAAAAAATGTATCACTTTTACTCTAAAATACATTATTTTATAACAAAATCATTAAAATTTAAAAAAAAATGTTGAGGGGTAAAAAAACCACCCTGTATATATAATAATTATCATAGAAAATAAAAGGAAATGAAATCAAATCAAAATAAAAATAAAAATGAGAATAAAAAATAAAATAAAATAAACTGGGGACCTTATTTTTTTTTTATTATTTAAAAAATCATTTCGAAAATTTAATTTTTAAAGTTTTTTATTTTTTGAGAAAAAATTTTTTTATTTTTTTTGAGAAAAAGAGCTGATTTTTTTAAATTAAATTGGTTTTTTTAATTTTTTACTTTTTTAAAATTTTACAATCATTGATTTCTTTTTTCTTGTTGTAAGTTTGCAAGCGTACAACTGTTTTTTTATTAAACTGTATTTATCCTTTAAATCTGTATTTAAATAAAAATACGAATTATCCTACAAATATTATTACATGATATTAATATAAATTGTATTTTTTTTTGTTGTTGTTGTTGTTGAAACATTACTCCGCCGATCGTCTTCGAAAATCCTGACTTTGAATATCCATTTTATCATCCATTATACATAAATCGTCTGTGAATCGTGGTAAAAGTAACTTTTATTTTTCATTATATTTTTTATTATTAAACTAAATCTTGATATTTATATTTATATATATATTTTTGTTTTTTTGATAATTGGAAAAGTATCGTTTAATCGTTTTAAGATAAAGTTGTAGCAGCGGTCGGGTCGCATTCAAATCGGTCGGTTTTTGTTGTTGTAGTTGGTTTTTTTTATTATTAACTTGTTTGATGACGACAAATGGAGTTGTTGTTGTTGTTGTTGGTTGGTTGTTTTTTTTTTTTCAAAAAAGAAAAACTAATGTGTAAAGTGAACGACGTTTCGTGGGGGGCCGAGGCATCACATGGCGTACTTGCGAGTCCACTCACGCGCTAACTCATTGTACTTTTCCCGGTCCGTCTTGTATATCCTAGCGATCTCCGGCACAAGCGGATCATCCGGATTTGGATCGCACAGGAGAGAGCAAATTGATAATAGTACTAAAACAAATACAAAAAGAAATTGTTAGATTAATTAACTATTAAATATTATTTAAAAAAATTGTAAAAAAAAAATTATAAAAAAAAATTGTAAAAAAAATTTTTTAAGTAAAAAAAATTTACCAACTTTGAAAATTTTTTTAAATTTTTTGATAAAAATTAGAACAAATTTAACCTTAAATATTCAAAATAGAACGTTTTATTTATTATATAAACCAAAAATCTTCGTTTAAAATCGAAAAATAACGCCTGGGTAATTTTTTAAAGTTGGTCAAATTTTTTTAATAAACTGTCAAAAATCTTTACTAAGTTTGAAATTTTTTTTTAATGAAAAAAAAAATATATTACAAATTTAACCTTAAATATTCAAAATAGAACGTTTTATTTATTATATAAACCAAAAATCTTTGTTTAAAACCAAAAAATAACGTCTGGGTGATTTTTTAAAGTTGGTCAAAATTTTTAAGGTTAGGAAAAATTTTAGTCAACTTTATGATTTTTTTTTTAATTTTTTGGGTAATAATTAGAACAAAACTGACTTTTTTATTACAAAATAGAATATTTTAACTTTCAATTAATACAAATTTAATTTCTTAATTAAAAAAAATAAAGTCTCAACGATTTTTTAAATTTGGTCGAAATTTTTAAGGTTAGGAAAAATTTTAGTCAACTTTATGATTTTTTTTTTTAATTTTTTGGGTAATAATTAGAACAAAACTGACTTTTTTATTACAAAATAGAATATTTTAGCTTTCAATTAATACAAATTTCATTTCTTAATTTCAAAAAATAAAGTCTCCACGATTTTTTAAAATTGATCAAAATTTTCAACACGAAATTTGACGATTTTAGCAAATTTTAGATAAAATTTTACAATTTTAATCTAAATAAAGTTATATTTCAATGAAATTTGACAACTTTTGTCGAAATCTGATAAAATTTCAGACGAAATTCGATGACTTAAAGAAATTTTAGATGAAATTAGACGAAATTCAATCATTTTAGGCAATTTTATACAAAAATTGGCAAAATTTTAGAAGAAATTTGACAATTTTAAGAAATTTTAGATGAAATTAGACGAAATTCAATCATTTTAGGCAATTTTATACAAAAATTGGCAAAATTTTATAAGAAATTTGATAATTTTAAAAAATTTTAGATGAAATTAAGACGAAATTTAATCATTTTAGGCAATTTTATACAAAATTTAGCGAAATTTTAGAAGAAATTTGACATTTTTAAGAAATTTTAGATGAAATTTCACAATTTCAATCTAAATAAAGTTATTTTCCAATGAAATTCAACAATTTTCGACGAAATTTCGTGACATTTCAAACGAAATTGGACGAAATTTGAAAATTTTTGTCGAAATTTTACAATTTCAAGCTAAATTAAGTTATTTTTCAATGAAATTCGAAAAAGTTTAGGTGAAATTAAACGAAATTCAGCAATTTTAGATAATTTTATACCAAATTCCGTGAAATTTTGGAAAAAAAATCGGATTTTAGAAAATTTTAGATGAAATTGCACAATTTTAAGAAATTTGAAATAAAATTTCACAATTTTTAGCTAAATTAAGTTATTTTTCAATAAAATTCGACAATTTTAAACGAAATTTCGTGAAATTTTGGAAAAAAAATCGGATTTTAGAAAATTTCAGATGAAATTGCAAAATTTTAAGATAAATAAAGTTTTTTTTTCAATTAAATTCGACAATTTTAAACGAAATTTCGTAAAATTTCAAACGAAATTCGATAATTTTAAGAAATTTAAGATAAAATTTCACAATTTTTAGCTAAATTAAGTTATTTTTCAATGAAATTCGACAATTTTAGTCGAAATTTCGTGAAATTTCAAATGAACTTCGACAATTTTAAGTAATTTGAGACAAAATTTCACAATTTTAATCTAAATAAAGTTATTTTTCAATAAAATTTAACAATTTTAGACGAAATTTAGTGACATTTCAAACGAAATTGGACGAAATTTGAAAATTTGTGTCGAAATTTCACAATTTCAAGCTAAATTAAGTTATCTTTCAATGAAATTCGAAAAAGTTTAGGTAAAATTACGAAATTCAGCAATTTTAGATAATTTTATACCAAATTTCGTAAAATTTTGGAAAAAAAATCGGATTCTAGAAAATTTTAGATGAAATTGCATAATTTTAAGAAATTTGAGATAAAATTTCACAATTTTTTGCTAAATTAAGTTACTTTTCAATGAAGTTCGACAATTTTAGACGAAATTTCGTGAAATTTCAAAGGAACTTCGACAATTTTAAATAATTTGAGATAAAATTTCACAATTTTTGTCTAAATTGAATTATTTTTCAATGAAATTCGACAATTTTAGACGAAATTTCGTGAATTTTCAAACGAAATTGGACGAATTTTGAAAATTTTGGACGAATTTTGAATATTTTGGTCGAAATTTCACAATTTCAAGCTAAATTAAGTTATTTTTTAATGGAATTCGAATAAATGTTGATGAAACTAAACGAAATTTCACAATTTCAAGCTAAATTAAATTATTTTTTTAATGAAATTTGAAAAATTTAGATGAAATTAAACGAAATTCTATCATTTTAGGTAATTTTATACGAAATTTAGTGAAAATTTAGAAGAAATTAGACAATTTTTTAAAATTTTAAACGAAACTTCACTATTTTAAGCTAAAGTATGTTATTTTTTTAATGAAATTTGAAAAACTTAGATGAAATTAAACGAAATTCTATCATTTTAGGTAATTTTATACGAAATTTGGTGAAATTTTAGAAGAAATTCGACAATTTTTTAAAATTTTAAACGAAACTTCACTATTTTAAGCTAAGGTATGTTATTTTTTTAATGAAATTTGAAAAATTTAGATGAAATTAAACGAAATTCTATCATTTTAGACAATTTTATACGAAATTGGGCGAAATTTTAAACAAAATTCGATAATTTTTCAAAATTTTAGATGAAATTTCACAATTTTAAGTTAAAATATGTTATCTTTTAATAAAATTTGAAAAATTTAGATGAAATTAAACGAAATTCTATCATTTTAGACAACTTTATGCGAAATTGGGTGAAATTTTAAACAAAATTCGACAATTTTTTAAAATTTTAAATGAAATTTCACTATTTTAAGTTAAAGTATGTATTTTTTTAATGAAATTTGAAAAATTTAGATGAAATTAAACGAAATTCTATCATTTTAGGTAATTTTATACGAAATTTGGTGAAATTTTAGAAAAAATTCGACAATTTTTAAACATTTTAGACGAAATTTCATAATTTCAAGCTAAATTAACTTATTTTTTTTAATGAAATTCAAAAATGTGGCAGTAAATTGCATTACTAGTTATTTAAAAAAAAAAATCTTTTTTTAAATAAAAAAAATTTACCAACATTGAAATTTTTTTTAAATTTTTTGATAAAAATTAAAACAAATTTAACCTGAAATATTCAAAATAGAACGTTTTATTTATTATATAAACCAAAAATCTTCGTTTAAAATCGAAAAATAACATTTGGGTGACTTTTTAAAGTTGGTCAAATTTTTTTAATAAACTGTCAAAAATCTTTACTAAGTTTGAAAATTCTTTTAAAATTTTTTAACAAAAATTATTACAAATTTAACCTTAAATATTCAAAATAGAACGTTTTATTTATTATATAAACTAAAAATCTTTATTTAGTCTGTCAATCTGTCAAAATTCGTCAATATTTCTTAAAAATTCACCAAAATTCGATCCAATTTGAACAAATTTAAACAAATCTTTAAAAAAATCGACAAAATTCGTTGAAATTTGAACAAATCTGTAAAAGACTCATACAATTTCAGTAAATTGGTTAAAAATTCGTCAATTTAAAAAAAAAAATCATCAAAATTCGATGAAATTTAAATAAATCTGTTAAAAATTCAATAAAATTCGTCAACTTATTTTAAAAATTCATCAAAATTAGATAAAATTTTAACAAATTTATTAAAAATTCGTCAAAATTTGTTCAAACTCGATAAAATTCGTTAACATTTCTTAAAAATTCGATCAAATTTGTTAAAAATTTGTCAAAATTCGATAAAATTCATCAAATATTTCTTAAAAATTAACCAAAATTCGATCCAATTTGAACAAATTTTTAAAAAAATCGACAAAATTTGTTGAAATTTGAACAAATCTGTAAAAAAAACTCATACAATTTCAGTAAATTGGTTAAAAATTCGTCAAATTTTTATAAAAATCATCAAAATTCGATTAAATTTAAATAAATCTGTTAAAAATTCAATAAAATTCGTCAACTTATTTTAAAAATTCATCAAAATTAGATAAAATTTTAACAAATTTATTAAAAATTCGTCAAAATTTGTTCAAACTCGATAAAATTCGTTAACATTTCTTAAAAATTCGATCAAATTTGTTAAAAATTTGTCAAAATTCGATAAAATTCATCAAATATTTTTAAAAAATTGTCAAAGTTCGATGAAATTTGAACAAATTTATTAAAAATTCGCAAAATTTCGATTAAATTTGAATAATTTGTTAAGAATTCGTTAAAATTCGTCAATATTTCTTAAAAATTCGCCAAAATTAATCAAAATTCGATAAAATTTGAACAAATTTATTGAAAATTCGATCAAATTTGAACAAACTTGTTAAAATTTTGTAAAAATTCGATTAAATTCATCAAACTTTTTTAAAAAATCGTCAAAATTCAATCAAATTTGAACAAATTTGTTAAGAATTCATTAAAATTCGCCAACATTTCTTAAAAATTTACCAACATTCGATCAAATTTGTTAAATATTCAAAATAGAACGTTTTATTTATTATATAAACTAAAAATCTTTGTTTAAAATCGAAAAATAATGTCTGGGTGATTTTTTAAAGTTGGTCAAAATTCTTTAATAAACTGTCAAAAATCTTTACTAAGTTTGAAATTTTTTTTTTAATTTTTTAACAAAAATTATTACAAATTTAACCCTAAATATTCAAAATAGAACGTTTTATTTACTATTTAAACTAAAAATTTTTATTTAAAATCGAAAAATAAAGTCTGGACGATTTTTTTTTTAATTCATCAATTTTCTTTCTAAAGTTAGGTTAAACTGTCAAAAATTTTTACTAACTTTAAATTTTTTTTTAATTTTTTTGGTTATAATTAGAACAAGTCTCACTTTTTTAATTAAAACTAGAATCTTTAATCTTTCATTTAAACTAAAAATCATTGTTTAAATCCTAAAAATAAACTCATTACAATTTTTTTTTAATTATTCGAATTTTTTTTAAAAGTTAGGTTAGTTAACTGTCAAAAATTATTAGCAACTTTAAATTTTTTTTTAATTTTTTTGGTAATAATTATAACAATTCTGGCCTTTTCAATTAAAACTAGAATCTTTTACGTTTCATTTACATCAAAAATCATATCTGAATCTTCAAAAATAAAGTCTTGACGATTTTTTTAAACTTATCAAAATTTTTTTAAAAAAGTTAGGTTAAACTGTCAAAGAAATTTACCATCTTAAATTTTTTTTTTTTAATTTTTTGATAATAATTAGAACAAATTCGACTTATTAAATCGAAAATAGAAACATTTATCTTTCATTTAAACCAAAAATCTTTTCTTAATCTTTAAAAATAAAGTCTGGACGATTTTTTTTAATTCATCAATTTTCTTTCCAAAGTGAGGTTAAACTGCCAAAATTTTTACTAACTTTAATTTTTTTTAGTTATAATTAGAACAAATCTAACTTTTTTAATTAAAACTAGATTTTTTTATCTTTCATTTAAACTAAAAATCATTGTTTAAATCCTAAAAATAAACTCCATACAATTTTTTTAAATTATTCAAATTTTTTAAAAAAGTTAGGTTAAACTGTCAAAAAAAATTTACCATCTTTAAATTTTTTTTTTAATTTTTTGATAATAATTAGAACAAATTCGACTTATAAAATCGAAAATAGAAACATTTATCTTTCATTTAAACCAAAAATCTTTTTCTAATCTTTAAAAATAAAGTCTGGGCGAATTTTTAAAGTTATTCTAATTTTATTCTATTATTATAATATTACAACCAACTAAGCACTTATCCATTTTTTTTATGTTGTTACTTGTTATTGATTGGGCAATTACGACCCACTTTAACCTCGCCACGCGCAACTACTCATCAAAAATTCACTAATACGATTCATTTCTTACATTTTTAAATAAAAAAAAAGTCACCCGATAAAAATTTCACAATATTTCTTTATCAAATATTAGTCTAAGAAGAAAAATCCTTTTTTCTTAAACTATAAACAACCTAAATTAGTTTAAATTTAAAACCCAAATCGAAACTATCTAGGTATCAATGCCAAGGCCGTCCGATCTAAATAAACCCAACCACGTTGACCTCATTCTTCATCTTTATTTTTAAAAAAATCGCCTCGCGCCGCAAAATCATTCCAAGAACGTTCATTTAAACCATTTCAAATCCTTAATTTTAAACATTTTATAGAAAATTTATATTAAAATAAAGCACCAAACTGATAACAAAGATTAGATATGAATTTTCTTTTTAAAACTATTTCAAAAATAAAATTAAAATACAAATAGAAATAGAAATAATGTCTAAAGCTTAAAAAAAAAGATTAAAAAACGTCTATAGATTAAAAAATTAATAAATCAAAGTGTTACAAGTTATCAAATGTGTTAAAATAAAAATTTCTAAATATTAAAATAAAAATCAAGTTAGAAAAAAAGTAGAAAATTAAAAAAAAAATTAAAAGAAAATTAAAAGAAAAGGTTAAAAGAACTCATAAAAAACATAAAAAAACGATCATAAACATAAATTATTTCAAATCACATCAATCTAAGGTGTTATAACACCTTTATTTCTTAATTTTAAATCTGTATCTAAATTTGTACAAACACAAAGACATTTTACAACCTTTCTATCTTCCAAGTTTGGTTTTATTTTATTTATTTAAACAAAAAACCGCGTGCGGTCGCGATAACATTCAGATTAGATTATTTACAATGAATCTTTTTACGTTTACAAGTTGGATAGTGTTAATTACACAAAACGAGCAAACATCATTGCAATATTGCATTAATTAAACGATGTGACGTTAAATCGTGAGAAAATTTTAAGAAATTTTAGCAATATTTTACTTAGAATTAAAATTACAATCAAATTTTAAGAAATTTTACCAATATTTTACTTAGAATTAAAATTACAATCAAATTTAAAGAAAAAAAAAAGTTTAAAACCAAAATCTTAATAAAAATTAAGATAAATAATAACAAATAATAGCATAAATTACATAAATTACAATCAATTTATATAAAATACTTAAAATTAATCTTTTATGTATTAAAAAAATCAAATTTAGAACAAATTAAACCCATTTTTATTAATGAAATTCCACCAAAGTTAAATAAAAACTCTAAAAAGATAATTTCAATCATTGGAAATTCTTTTTAAACCGAACGGTGATTCATAATTAAAGAAAATTATGTCCGATTATGAGTCAAAAGCCAGTTTATAATGAAACATTTATTTCACGTGTATTTAATTGATTCCTTCATTATTTTTATCTACTTTAATAAGTTTACTTAAAAAAAAAATAATAATAAATAAATAAAAATTAAAAAAAATATATTTAAATCCTTTTTCATAACCAAATTTAAAAAATAAATAAAGTATACCAAATAAATCATCAAGAAATTGAAAAAAAAAGGTTAAGATTTTAAAATAATCTGGTAGAATGATTCACGATTAAAGGATTTCATGACTCAAACTCTTCGTTAAACCAAACCGTCATTAACCTCAACTTTAAAAGGAGAATTCTACCTGAATTTTCTTTATATCCACTCTAAAATCCAACATTACTTAAAATACTTTTAATAGAATTAATTTCATTTTATTTAATTTAACAAATTTACGTTTTTAAAATCATTTTACCTTTAAAATGATAAAAACCAATAAAAACCGATAAAAACCAACCATTTAAAACAACTCAAATTCACTTTTATAAAAATTAATACAAATAAACACCCATATTTTTACATCTAAAACATATAACATTTTAAATATTCACTTATACAAATATTATCCATAAAAAAAACAACATTTCATCACTTTCGTACTTCTACGTGAACATAATAACACAAATAAGTTAAATAAGTCAAATAATCTCTACGTTAAAAAAGAAAACACTCATTTTATATATATTATTATCTTTAAATAACAATTTTACAACATTATTATCAAATTCTTTATCAAATTTAAAGATTTTAGAAGAATTTTCATTTAAAATTCATGTTAAAAAAATGTCAACATAAATTTTTATAGGTTATGAAACGAGAGCACTTAAAATCACCCGAGAAGACTTTATTTGACCGATTTAAACCAAAAAAATACTTAAAACTTAAAATATAGACATGATTTTAATGATTTTTATATCAACATCTAAAGAAATAAAGATTACAAGTTCAAAAAACAGGAAAAAAGAAACCGTTCATTTGACATTTCAAAACGTCAAAAATCACTCTCCGTTGTTATTACGAGAGCTCTTAAAATCATCCGAGAGCACTTAAAATCATCCGAGAGAACCTTATTTGACCGATTCAAACCAATAAAATACTTAAAACTTAAAAAATATATTTAATTTTAATGATTTTTATATCAACATGTAAAGAAATAAAGATTACAACTTCAAAAAACGGGAAAAAAGAAACCGTTCATTTGACATTTCAAAACGTCAAAAATCACTCTCCGTTGTTATTACGAGAGCTCTTAAAATCATCCGAGAGCACTTAAAATCATCCGAGAGAACCTTATTTGATCGATTTAAACCAATAAAATACTTAAAACTTAAAAAATATATTTAATTCTAATGATTTTTATATCAACATGTAAAGAAATAAAGATTACAAGTTCAAAAAAAGAGAAAAAAGAAACCGTTCATTTGACATTTCAAAACGTCAAAAATCACTCTCCGTTGTTATTACGAGAGCTCTTAAAATCATCCGAGAGCACTTAAAATCATCCAAGAGAACCTTATTTGACCGATTTAAACCAATAAAATACTTAAAACTTAAAAAATATATTTAATTTTAATGATTTTTATATCAACATGTAAAGAAATAAAGATTACAAGTTCAAAAAAAGAGAAAAAAAAAACCATTCATTTGACATTTTGAAACGTCTCATTTATTTTACATTGTTTCAATCAATTTTCATTAATTTACTACTTTATTCAAATAAAGAAGTAAATTAACTTACTAAATATTAATTATTTAATAGTATTGAACTTTTTTAAATAGATTTATTAAATAAATAAATAAATTAAAACCGATATTTTTTACTTTTTAGGTTAGAAATTTTACGTTGACATTTAAATCATGGTAATTTTTTTTAAACGACCTTTATTACCAACATAATTTTAATTAACCTTCAAAATCTATTAAAATTTTAAATTTAAAACTTTAATACTTTAATACTTTCAAAAAATTGTTAAAAATCAATTTTAATAATCTTAAATACTTATTTTTTTAAATTTATTTAATTAATAGTTTCATTAAAGATTTTTTTTTTCATTAAAATTCACAAAAAATAAATAAAACACCATCTATGAACACTTTCATAAATCTATAATTTTAAATATGGCATTTAAAAGATAACCTCAAATGTCAAATAATTGACGTTTAAAAATTGGACGATTAAAAATGTGACGTTTTTAAAAATTTGAGGTTAAAAAAATTCAACAACCTTATTTTATATAAAATACAAAGACGATACCTCACCTTTTGAAATTGTAAGAGCTGGAGACCACTGAGACCGTAAAATATCAAGACAAATGCTACCGTTACTGTTTATATTTGGATGGTAAATTCTAGTCGTAAACGCCACCTTTGGCGGTTTAAACGGGTAGTCTGTCGGAAAATGTATAGTTAAGAAGAAAACACCTCCTTGGTACGGACTATCGGGCTGAAATTAACAAAAAATACTTTTTAATACATCTATTTTATTTAAAAAAAGAAAAGAAATTAATAAAAATTAATAAAAATTTACTTACAGGTCCCATTATTGTGGCTTGCCAATGAAAAACTACAAATAAAAAAAATTTTTTTAATTAAAATAAATTAAATTAAAATTAACAACCAAAAAAATAAATCAAGTCATCTAAAGTTTAAAATTACCAATGTTACCAACTTAAAAATACAATTTTAGTCATTTTTAGTAATTTTAAACTAAATTTTTTTTAATTACGATCTTAAAATAATCAAATACTTTAAATCAAACACTATTATTTTATTGAAATTGTAATTTTTAACTTTATCGTGGACGAATTATTACTTACGATCATCTCCAACCGGACCTGCCGAACACTGTGCCGGAGGATCTCTGCCGAGATCTTGTAATTCCTACAAATATAAAGGAATAAAATGTAAAAAAAGAAAAACTTAAAGGTTAATAATAGATTGACTTTGTATGGTTTAGGTTAGAAACGTGGTTGATCCGGTTTAAAAATAATCGCGGGGCGTTAAAACGTCGATTACGTTGTATCCGGTATTTTTTGAAATCGAATTTCGAGGAGATAACGGTAAATAGTGGACGGTGACACGTCGTGAAAACGTCTTACGGGGTTATCTTTGACGGAACGTCAACCTGGCGAGCCCCAGAAGGGCGTTCAACTCTCGATTTTCCGCGTGACGTTTCAACCCCATCGGATGGAAACTCACCTTGTTAATTCGCTTCAGAGCCATTTAATCGAGTTCGTGCCCTTAAACGAACAGTGGCAGCCGCCGAACGGGACAGGACAGGACAATGAAACGCCGCGAGCGAAGGACCTTTGATAGGGGATCGCAAAGATGGCCTCCTCGAACACCGCGAACACAACGTTGCTCAAAAGAAGTACAAAACAAATCGGTCGGCAAATAAGTGAACTGACGCGGCCCTCTGCGGCAAATCGCGACCGATTTTTCGTGCCCTAGAACGTTTTTCCAAGCCCCAAAACGGCCCCAAACGCGTACAAACTGTTCTAGAATATTTGACTGATCACTTCCGTGCCGAACACCTTCCCAAACCGATTCCTTCAACGAATTAGACAAGATTACTTCAAAATAGTTACGCCATTCGATGACAGATCGCGCCATCTTGCCTCCATTTCAATCACATTTTAATTTAATTTAATTTAATTTAATTTAATAAATCATCTTTCATTTCATCACTTTTATTCATAAATATTTATAATTTAAAACATAATCAAAACTATAAAAATCAATTTTAAAAATAAAATACTTTAAAAAATAAAATTAAAATTAATTTTATACAAATAAAGTTTACCGAAAATCTATTAGATGGCACCACTATAAACTTGTAAATTTTAATTATTTTTATTTATAAAAAAGACGAATTAAAATATAGTTCTTTCTAAATATGTTAATGTTACATTTTAGAAAAGAAATATATTAATAAAGAACAAATTTAAAAATAGATTTAAAAAAGAAATTAAATTTAATTAAATTACTAGGTCTATAAATGGAAGGTGGCACCATCTAATAAATTATGTTCGAACTTTATTCTTATAAAATTAAACTTAAAAATTAATGAATTAAAATACAGTCTTTTTCTAAATTAATTAATTTAATGGTTTAGAAAAAGACTATAATAATTAAAAATAAATTTAAATGTAGATTTAAAAAGAAATTAAAACTAATTTTTATAAGAATAAAATTGAACGAAAATCTATTAGATGGCGCTATTATAAACTTGACTTGATTTTTAATTATTTTTATTTATAAAAAAGACGAATTAAAATATAGTTTTTTTCTAAATATGTTAATTTAGTAGTTTAGAAAAGAAATATATTAAAAAAGAACAAATTTAAAAATAGATTTAAAAAAGAAATTAAATTTAATTAAATTAGGTTTATAAAAAAAGATAGCGCCATCTAATAAATTATGTTCGAACTTTATTCTTATAAAATTAAACTTAAAAATTAACGAATTAAAATACAGTTTTTTCTAAATAAATTAATTTAATAGTTTAGAAAAAGATTATAGCAATTAAAAATAAATTTAAATGTAGATATAAAAAGAAATGAAGATTAATTTTTATAAGAATAAAGTTCAATGAAACTCTATTAGATGGCGCGACTATAAACTTGTCGATTATTAATTATTTTTATTTATAAAAAAGATGAATTAAAATACATTTTTTTTCTAAATATGTTAATTTAATAATTTAAAAAAGAAATATATTAATAAAGAACAAATTTAAAAATAGATTTAAAAAAGAAATTAAGTTTAATTAAATTAGGTTTATAAAAAAAGATAGCGCCATCTAATAAATTATGTTCGAACTTTATTTCTATAAAATTAAACTTAAAAATTAATGAATTAAAATACAATTTTTTCTAAATAAATTAATTTAATAATTTAGAAAAAGACTATAATAATTAAAAATAAACTTGAATGTAGATTAAAAAAAGATTTTTAAAAAGAAATTATGGTTAATTTTTATAAGAATAAAGTTCAACGAAAATCTATTAGATGGCGCCACTATAAACTTGTCTTGATTTTTATTTTTGTGAAAAGAGGGAACTAAAATATAATTTTTTTCTAAATATGTTAATTCAATAGTTTAGAGAAGGAATATAACAATTAAAAATAAATTTAAATGTAAATTTAAAAAGAAATTAAGACTAATTTTTATAAGAATAAAGTTCGACGAAAATCTATTTCGGTCTTTTTTTTATTTATAAAAAAGACGAATTAAAATATCGTTTTTTCTAAATATTTTAGTTTAATTGTTTAGAAAGAGAATATAACAATTAAAAATAAATTTAAATTTAAATTTAAAAAGAAATTAACATTAATTTTTATAAGAATAAAGTTGAACGAAAATCTATTAGATGGCGCTACTATAAACTTGTTTTGATTTTTTGTTATATTTATAAAAAGGACGAATTAAAATGTAGGTTTTTCTAAACATGTTAGCTTAATCGTTTAGAAAAGGTACATAACATTTAAAAATAAATTTAAAAATAGATTTAAAAATAAATTAGGATTAATTTTTGTAAGAATAAAGTTCAAAGAAAATCTATTAGATGGCACCACTATAAACTTGTCAAGATTTTCAATTATTTTTATAAAAAAGACGAATTAAAATATAGTTTTTTTCTAAATATATTAATTTAATAATTTAAAAGCAGAATACATCAATGAAAACCAAATTTAAAAGTGGATTTAAGAATAAATTAAGATTAATTTTGTAGGAATAAAGTTTAATAAAGTTTTATTTTAATAAAGAAAGCGAATTAAAATCTAGTTTTTTTCTAAATTTGTTAATTTAAAAGTTTAGAAAAGGAATTATAACAATTAAAGATAAATTTAAATGTAGATTTAAAAAGAAATTAAGATTAATTTTTATAAGAATAAAGTTCAATGAAAATCTATTAGATGGCACTACTATAAACATATAATTTTTAATTATTTTTATTTATAAAAAAGGCGAATTAAAACATTATTTTTTCTAAGTATGTTAATTTAATATTCTAGAAAAAGAATAAATCAATTAAAAGGTAATCTAAAAAGAAATTTAAAAAGAAATTCAAAAAGAAATTAGTCTTAATTTTGCATTTCAATGACATTTTAATTTAATGGATCATGACTATTTTACCCGCGAATAATTTCAAATTTAAAATTTAAAAATTAATTTTAATGAAACAATTTAAATGAAAATTATACACTTTCTATAAATTTTTTATTGTTTTTACAATAAAATTAAAGTTTTACACAAACTAACATCATTTTTAAATAAAAACAAGCAAAAATTTCTACCAAACATCCAAATAAAACACCTAAAACACCATAAATGACGCAAAACGAAGCAAAAACATCTTCCTTCCGTCAAAATAACATAATAACATTAATACAAAACACATAAACGTCGCATTTATTTATAATAAACAGTTTTCAACCTACGATTTTATTTGTTAAGTGTTTAAAATCCCTATTTATTGTCCTTTATTCATTTATTAAAGGTTATTTAATTAAAAAAATGATTATTATAGCAAATAAAGATCACTTAACTTCTTAGAAGTTAGTTTCTAGAAATATATGCTAAAAAGTATGCAAATAATTCAATATAAAACATTGCATGTTGAGAATTTAACTTGTAAAATGATAAATAACCCATTTGAAGTCTATTTTCCATTTGAAACGTTTAAATTTTTGATTTAAAATGAACCAAGATGTAAGTTTTAAATGTTACTTAATATATTTGTTAGTTAATCGTTAAAAGGGAGTTTAAATTCAATGAAATTCAATTCAATACCTCAATTTATTAAATGAATCCATGTTATTTGAAGTACTTACTTTTAAGTTGTTGTTTTGTTGAACTATTTGAGAGCTTATCTCATAAATTAAACTAGAATTGAGATCCTAGATTGTTAGAAATCACATAATTAGATAATAGAGATGATTATAAATTTCAAACTTGTTTTCCTTCTCTCAGTGTTTAGTTGAAATTAAAACCAAAATGAAACTAACCAAGGTAAACGTTTTATTTAGTAATTTTAGAAGTTTTTTTGAATTAATTTTAAAAATTTCTTTTTAAATCTTATTTTTTAATTCTTGATTTTATTTTTTCAGATACCTTCTAACATACAAAAAACTAAAAATGTACAATTACTTAGTAGTAATAACGGTAATAAATTACATCAATTTATAGCAGCTATAATAGGTAAGATTAAAAATTAAATTTAAAAAATTTAAATTTAAATCTTTCCCGCCTAAATTTAAAATTTAAGGTTAGGTTAGTCAACCGTCAAAAATGACATTTATTTTATTTACTTATTAATTTAAATAATTTAATATTTCTTATAAAAAATAGACTTTTTAAGCTTTAATTTAAGGTAAAAACCTCATTTTAATCTTTATAAATAAAAAAATAATTATTTAAAATTTCTTTACAAAGAAAAAAAGTTAGGTTAGTTTACTGTCAAAAATGACAACCTACTTATTATACAAATTGATTTATTTTCAGCTTCTTTCTCAGCTTTTTCCACTGGAACAGTTCTAGCATGGACGTCTCAAATATCCCCAAAACTACTAAAAGGTGAATACGGCTTCCCAATCGATGAAAATCAATTAGGTTGGATCGGAAGTTTAACATCTCTCGGAGCGGCTTTCCTCTGTCTTTTCATAGGACCTTTATGTGACTTAATAGGAAGAAAACTAACAAAATTATTAATGGTTTTGCCTCTAATAACAGGCTGGGCTTTAATACTATGGGCAACAAACGTAGAAATGTTATACGTCGGAAGATTTTTAACCGGAATGATAGCCGGAGGATTTTTAGTCACCGCTCCACTTTACTGTAGCGAAATTTGCGAAGATAGCATAAGAGGCTCGTTGGGATGTTTAACTCAATTAATGATATCTTTCGGATTATTATTCGATGTCATAATTGGAAAATTCGCTCCGATTAAAACATACACTTTGTGTTGTTTCATAATTCCGTTTATTTTCACCATATTATTCGTATTTATGCCAGAAACACCAATTTATTATTTAAAAAACAACAACGAAGAAAAAGCGAGAAAAGTTTTATATAAATTACGTGGAAAAAGTGATGAAAATGAAATCATAAACATAAAAAATAATTTAAAAAATACATTAAATGATCATAACATCTTTAAAATTATTAAAGAAAGTTTAAAAAAGACTTCTATAAAGAAGGGTTTTTTAATAAGCTTCGGTTTAATGACGTTTCGATTTTTAAGCGGAGCCGATTCAATTACAACTTATACGTCGTATATTTTTATGAATGCTAATGAAAATTTCGACCCGGAAATTGGTCCGATTATCTTAGTAACCATTCAAGTTATTTTCGGTATCATTCAATCTATCATCGTAGATAAAACCGGTCGAAAAATACTTTTACTACCTTCGCAAATCGCAATAAGTACATCTCTCATCACCGTAGCGATTTGTTTTCTCTTAAAAAACCATAATCTCATCGAAGAATCCGCTCAAATTAATTTCATACCTTTAATAGCTTTAGGAATCTTTTACGTCGGTTACGCTGTCGGATTAGCACCCATTCCACTTATGTTAAACGCCGAAATTAACCCGCAAGAAACGAAAAGCTTAGTAAGCTCGTTTAATAACTGTTGGGGTTGGTTTTTAGCGTTCACTGTAACTAAAACTTTCTTGTTAATTGAGAATGAACTCGGTCCGGAAGGTCCTTTCTTTATTTACGGTGCGTTTGCATTTTTAGGAGCCGTTTTTATTCTAATTTTTGTACCGGAAACTAAAGGTAAATCTAGTGAAGAAATTCAATTAATTTTAGAAAGGTTATAAAATAATAAAGAAAATTAAAATTAACTTAATTATGAACTTAATATAACCTCAACTTTTAACTTAACCTAACTTTTTGACCTTTCAATGAAAACTATAGCGCCATCTAATAAATTTTCGTTGAACTTTATTTTTATAAAATTAAAACTTAAAAATTAACGAATTAAAATACAGTTATATGTAAATAAGTTAATTTAATGGTTTAGAAAAGGAATATAACAATTAAAGATATATTTTAAAATAAATCTAAAAGGAAATTAAGATTAATTTTATAAGAATAAACTTGAACGGATATCTATTAGATGGCGCTACTATAAACTTATCTTGATTTTTAATTATTTTTATTTATAAAAAAGGCGAATTAAAATGCAGTTTTTGCTAGATATGTTAATTTAACATTTTAAAAAAGAAATATATTAATAAAGAACTAATTTAAAAATAGATTTAAAAAAGAAATTAGGTTTAATTAAATTAGGTTTATAAAAAACAGGTGGCGCCATCTAATAAATTATGCTCGAACTTTATTCCTATAAAATTAAATTTAAAAATTAACGAATTAAAATACAGTTTTTTCTAAATAAATTAATTTAATAGTTTAGAAAAGGGATATAACAATTAAAGATATATTTTAAAATAAATCTAAAAGGAAATTAAGATCAATTTTATAAGAATAAAGTTGAACGGAAATCTATTAGATGGCGCTACTATAAACTTATCTTGATTTTTAATTATTTTTATTTATAAAAAAGGCGAATTAAAATGCAGTTTTTGCTAGATATGTTAATTTAACATTTTAAAAAAGAAATATATTAATAAAGAACTAATTTAAAAATAGATTTAAAAAAGAAATTAGGTTTAATTAAATTAGGTTTATAAAAAAAGGATAGCGCCATCTAATAACTTATCCTCGAACTTTATTCCTATAAAATTAAACTTAAAAATTAACGAATTAAAATACAATTTTTTCTAAATAAATTAATTCAATAATTTAGAAAAAGACTATAATAATTAAATAAATTTAAAAATAGATTTAAAAATAAATTAGGATTAATTTTTATAAGAATAAAGTTGAACGAAAATCTATTGGATGGCGCTCTATAAACTTGGCTTGATTTTTAATTTAGTTTTATAAAAAAGACGAGTTAAAATATAACTTTTTTCCAAATATGATAATTTAATAATTTAAAAAAGAAATATATTAATAAAGAACAAATTTAAAAATAGATTTAAAAAAGAAGTTAAATTTAATTAAATAGGTTTATAAAAAAAAGAAAGATAGCGCCATCTAATAAATTATCATCAAACTTTATTCTTATAAAATTAAACTTAAAAATTAACGGATTAAAATACAGTTTTTTCTAAATAAATTAATTTAATAGTTTAGAAAAGGAATATAACAATTAAAGATAAATTTAAATGTAAATTTAAAAAGAAATTAAGATTATTTTTTATAGGAATAAAGTTCAACAAAAATCCATTAGATGGCACTACTATAAACATACAATTTTTATTTTTATTTATAAAAAAGACAAATTAAAATATAGTTTTTTTCCAAATATGTTAATTTAACATTTTAGAAAAGAAATATATTAATAAAGAACAAATTTAAAAATAGATTTAAAAAAGAAATTAAAATTAATTAAATTAGGTTTATAGAAAAAGATAGAGCCATCTAATAAATTATGTTCGAACTTTATTCCTATAAACTTAAAAATTAACGAATTAAAATACATTCTTTTCTAAATTAATTAATTTAATAGTTTAGAAAAAGACTATAATAATTAAAAATAAATTTAAATGTAGATTTAAAAAGAAATTAAGATTAATTTTTATAAGAATAAAGTTCAATGAAAATTTATTAGATGGCGCCACTATGAACTTGTCTAGATTTTTAATTATTTTTATGATTATTTTTAAATAAATTATCAGTAAGTAAATTCGTTTCAGTACTTTTTTTTTCTTATATTGTGTTTTGTACATGTTTTTGTAGGTATATTTAAAAAATTAGACTGTTCTAAAATTCTTGGATTTATCCTAACCTCTTTATGGAGAAACTTTTTCTCATCATTTCTAAATATTTTTGTTACATGTGTGCACTCGGCTTTAAAATAACACATAATGTAAACTCAGCTTCGGTCTGGTGAACACCAAACAGCATCCACACTCGACAAAATTCGTCCTTGAAGAGATCTATAAAATACCTTTACGTGGCGCAAGCGCATTTGTTGGTTAGGAGGAGGTAAAGTGTGCAATCTGGATAGCTTTGTTTACCTGTGCGCGAGCGCCGTCCACCATTTTCCCGTGCGTTTTCGCGTTTATTTATCGCTTATCTCGATAAGATCGCAACTAACTAAACGTTTGCTCTATCGCAGTGATACTCGGATTCGGACGTTGAGTTATGGACGATCCCTCTAGGATGATGGGGCACACCGGAGGCGGCCTGATGGCCCCGCAACCCTACCCGATGAACCCCCAAGGCGACGCCCCCACCGGGGGCGAGAACGAGCCGCGCAAACAAGACATAGGTGAGATACTTCAACAAATAATGAACATAACAGATCAGAGTTTAGATGAGGCCCAAGCACGTAAGCACACGCTCAACTGCCACCGTATGAAACCCGCGCTCTTTTCCGTTTTATGCGAGATCAAAGAGAAAACCGTCTTGTCGCTACGTAACACTCAAGAGGAAGAACCGCCAGATCCCCAATTGATGCGACTCGATAACATGCTGATAGCCGAGGGTGTTGCGGGGCCGGAAAAAGGAGGGGGAGCAGCCGCCGCCGCGTCCGGATCAGCTGCCGCTCAAGCCGGTCAACCGGACAACGCGATCGAACACTCCGATTACCGAGCAAAATTGGCCCAAATCCGACAAATCTACCATCAAGAACTCGAGAAGTACGAACAGGCCTGTAACGAGTTTACAACTCACGTGATGAACCTTCTTCGAGAACAGAGTCGCACCAGACCCATCACCCCGAAAGAAATCGAACGTATGGTACAAATCATCCATAAAAAATTCTCCTCGATTCAAATGCAACTAAAACAATCAACGTGTGAAGCTGTTATGATTTTAAGATCGAGATTTTTGGACGCTAGACGTAAACGACGCAACTTTAGTAAACAAGCCTCGGAGATCCTGAACGAGTACTTTTATTCTCACCTTTCGAACCCGTACCCGAGCGAAGAGGCCAAAGAAGAGTTGGCCCGTAAGTGTGGCATTACCGTAAGTCAAGTTTCTAACTGGTTTGGCAACAAGCGAATCAGGTATAAAAAGAACATCGGGAAAGCTCAGGAAGAGGCTAATTTGTACGCAGCTAAAAAAGCAGCCGGAGCGTCACCTTATAGCGGCACACCAACGCCTATGATGTCCCCGGCGCCTCCTCAAGATTCGATGGGTTACTCCATGGGTTCCGCTTATGATGGATCAGCTTACGATGCTAGTAACTGTGGATACGATCCAATGCATCCACAAGAATTATCTCCGTAATAAACTTATTATTTAGGGAAATTATTTTCTTAATACCAATTAATTTTGTCATCGGAAAAAAGTATAAATATTCAATTTTAGTTATTTTTAGGTTATATTTATGTCAATTTGACAGATAAATTTAAATTTTTAAAATAATACCAATCATTAAAAAAAAAATTAAAACTTATTCCGAAGACATTTTTTTAAAATTTTTAAATAATTTCCCTATTAAAGAACTTAAAGAGATTTCACAATTTTTAAGTATTTTCAACGTCCTTAAGCCGTTAGTTAGCCATAGTCAATTAATTCTGTTAAAAGTAAAAAAATAAATCAAGCTCTAAAGTACTAAAAGAGTGCAATGTGTTTTTCTTTCTTAAACGTTGTGATTTATTTTATCTTGTTTTTTCTGATGTGGCGAAGTCTCGTGGTTTATGTGCGCCTAGACTGGGAGGGATTTTGCGTGCGCTCGCCGGCTCCGTTGGTCGCCCCTGACTGCTGCGTACGACCCGGTGACACAAAATCGGCGAACCGGATGGCACATCTAGAAACTTGACTTATGGTAACGCCAGGCCGTGCGCAGCCGTGGGGTTTGTCTCCTAGGAGTTGGGCGGACGCGCGCAAAACTCCACCCGGTGTGGGCGTTCTTAGACCGCGCTTAAATTCGCCCCGAAGGGACCTTTCTATCCGCGTATACGAAGCACAGCTGTACAATTAGAAACCTTAATCGTGTTTTAGCCTTAAGATTGTTCGTAAAACTTATTCGTAAAACGTATTTCCGTTTTTTTTTAAACCGGATTATAAAATAATAATTTTTTAAGTGTGTTTAACGGAAAAAAAAATGTTCAGTTAATGTAATTTTATAATTGTAATAAAATAAGAACTGAATAAAGTTGTTTTATTATTATTTTAAGAAAACCCAAATTAAAAAAATCGTTTAGCAACGGGAAAAATAAAAATAATGACAGGTTAATGTCAAAAATTCAGTGACATGTTTTCTTAAGTTATTTCGTTATTATTTAAATTTTTCAAAAAGATTTTTATCAGATTTAAGAATGTCAGCGCAATCATCGGTGAGGAGAGGGACACAAATGAAACCCGGCCGGGCTTATACCATCCCATGTCGAAGAGAGGAAAAGACACCCAATAGATCACCAGGTCCAGCCGGATACGATGTCATTAAATTATCAGTTTATAAAAGGGCAGCTCCGGGATACTCCATCGGAGGTAGAACTAAAGAAATTCCAAAGAAAATTATCAGTCCGGGTCCAAAATATTTACCCAAACTACCTACGATAGGCCCCAAAGGGTATAGTTTTGGTACACGAACCTCAGCAGGACCTTATATTGTACCAGAAGATCGATAATTATTATTTAATTTTACTTCGCGGTTTTTTAGTTTATTTTATAACAAAATATTTGTCTTATAATATATAAAATATAGCAGATACTATGGAATTTACGTTTTTATTTTATTTTTTATATTGATTTATTATTTTAAACATTAGTTTTTAATAAATAAGGTTAATTAAATGAAATAATTAATTATTTAGAATAATATCCCTTTTGATATAGGCAACCCAATATACATTTGTCTTATATAAAATATAATAGATACTAGGGTATTTATATTTTTACATTTTTATATTAATTTACTTTTTTATATTGATTTATTATTTTACATTATAAATTAGTTTTTATTAAATAAAATTAATTAAATAATAAAATATTTTTTTAAACATCCCTTTTAATATAGACAACCCAATATACACCATAAAGTTTAAATATTAATAAATTATTATTTCTCCATTTATTATTCTTTATTATGTTTTATGTTAATATATTAAATAAAATAAAACTAAATTAATAAAATAATTAGTTTTTAAAAATTAAAATATAAAATAATTTTTATAATTACTAACTTCATTCTATTGATTGACAATCTCATCTGTCAAATGTCAAAAATCTCCTACCCCATTATTCCAAAACGTCAAAACAACAAACTCGGTTTAAATAGTCGATAAATCAACAAAAAACGGATTAATAATCGCCCAAATGTAACAAAATGTCTTACCAAAGGGCTAAATAACAAAAATTCACGTAAGTAACCGATCTAATTTTATCCTATTTCTCATGTTAAGTGAAAAATTCTTCAGTTGAATCTCTGTTAAGCGAATTATGGAAGATCGTTTAAGCGTCAAGTCGAACGAGTCTATAGCTACGAGTGACGAGTTTGACTTTGTGTCTGAAAAACCGGGCGCTAGCAAAACCCCGACTCTTAATATTATCGGAGGAGGATTTACCGAACTTGAAATCACCATGAGCGAGGTGTTACGTGAATCTGAAGGCTTTCAAGACGATGTTATTAATAATGTTAACGTGGAATCTCGTAAAGTTGGTCAGTCGAGATTTTACAGTCCCGTCGAACCCGGCACAGATCCTTTAAGCATCGGACAAGTTTCCCCAACGGAAAAGAAAGATGATATGAAGCCGGATTATAGCGATGAAGAGGGTAAATTTAATCGTATGAGTTTATAATTTGATTGAGAGTGATTTATGTCGACTTTATGTAGTTTTATTATTCTAATTTAATTACATAATGAAATGAAAGTCGTAAAGATCAAAGTTCCGTTTACGGAAATAAAATTTACTTTTAATTTACAAGCGATAACAAGTTTGATTAATTATTCTTGTTAATCTTATTAGTATAAATTATTTTCTCAGTTTGAATGATTGTATATTTGAGATTTATGAATGATTTATGAATAATTTATAAATAATTTAGTTTTAACAATTGAGAACCTTGAAGAAGTTGAAATATTTATGTATTCGACGTGCTCTTGTATGGTTTTAACTCTCGTTTATGGAAAAGCAAGGTTATTATGGGGATTTTAGTAAGAAATAAAATTATTTTTTAATTTTTATAAATAAAATCTGTTTAAAAATGTCTTTTTGACATGTATCGGAAGGTTTTTGAAGGTGATTTTACTAAAATGAGGGGAAAAAATGAAAAAAGAAACTTTTATAGGTTAGAATTTCTTATTTTATAGGTTATAATTTTTTATTTGTTGATTATAATTTCTTATTTTATTAATTATAATTTCTTATTAAACTTTTATTGATTGTAATTTCTTATTTTATTGATTATAAATTCATATTGAGGTTAATTTCAATTTAATTAAAACGTTTTTTTATAAATAAAATCATTAGGATTTTTAAAAATTAGTTCAAATGGTTAAAATGTTGAAATGAACTGTCATTTTTTACCAAAATTAAGAATTATTTATTATTATTAATTTTTAATAAATTTCAATAAACCTAATTTAATAATTAGAACAAATTTGACTTTTTTTAAAATTAAAAATAGATTTTCTTAAGTTAAATTTAATTTGAAAAATCGTAACAAATCTTAAATATTTGTAAATAAAGTCGTTAGTATTTTTAAATATTAGTGCAAATGATTGACATTGTGAAATTAGTTAACTGCCAATTTCTATGAAATTTAAGAATTATTTATTTTTTCTTTTTTAAAATTTTAATAAATCTAATTTAATAATTAGAATATATTTACTTTTTTTGATAAATAGATTTTCTTAAGTTGAACTTTAATTTTGGTTAAAAATCGTAATAAATTTTAAATATTTATTTACAAAATAAATTCATTTAATTTTTCAATGTTGATAATAAAAGTGACGTTTGATTAAAAATCTTAGGTTATATTAATTTTTTGTAATATTTAAAAAGAATTTACGTTTCATAATAAAAAATAAATTCTCTAGGTTTTAATTTAACTTTAAAAAAACGTAGATATGTAAGTTTACATTTATGTTACACAACGATAAGTAAATACTCAACATTCTTAAAATATTTAAGGTTATGTGCAGTAAAATTTAATCTTTACTTAGTTTTTCATTTTAAATAAGTAAGAAAATTAGTAGTTTATGTTTAAATTATGTTAATTTAAATACATTTTAAGGATAATTTTAAAGATTTCTTTAAAAATTGATTTTTTTTTAAGTATGAATCTGTTTTTAGTGTCCGACGTCGACCAAGATTGTACGATATTCAGCGGGGTGACCTATTTAGGAGCTGCAGCTATCAATGCCCCAAAATCTGAAACGGAAATACAAAGAAATATGGTTGTTTTAAACGAACAAACGACCGATCAAGGGATTAAAGTCTCGGTTTCAGTTCCATCATCTTCTCACGGATTCGTAGTGTAAATTTTTCTTAATAAAAACTAAATTTAAAGGATTTTTTGTACATTTATTGGTTTTTATTAACTATTGTTGGATTAGTTTTGATTTATTCCATCATCGGAAGACACTATTAAGTTTGTTCTTATATTTTAACACCCACTAAACGACCCACTAAAAGTGTCCGTTTAAAAGGAGTGTTAGCTTAAGAGAAATGCGAAGTAATTATATGAGAGTCGGACGGTTCCATGAGAAACTGTCCGTCCAAGGGGGGTGTCCGTTCAAGAGGGGTGTTCACGAATTTCACTGTATTTTATTTGTAAGATGTTTAATTCATTTTAATATGTTATTTTTAGAGTTAGATTACTTTTACTTTGTCGATTAGATGTTAAAAGATGTTAATATCTTAGAAATAATTTAAAATTTTGTCTCCGATGATGGTATAAATCAAAACTATTCACATAATTGTTAATAAAAATCAATCAAAGTACAGAAAGTATTTCAAATTCGTTTTTATTTCTTATATTGTCACGAGTTATTTGCTTTTTTCTGGTTACGGTGTTAAATAAGTAAAAGGTATATTTACTTTTTTGTTGGGGGCTTCCCTCGGAGCTACTCTAACTTTGCAAGGTGAACGTACAAGTAACACATAAGCCGAGGTTCCCTTAACTCCTTTCATTGACCTCACGGGTGGAGTTAGCAACCGAAACCTCTTCGAATGAGTTGACGGTTCGACTAAGAACCAAGAAACATTCTTGGTTCTTCTTATATTCATTCGATTAGTCGTTTGTGCTAAATCTGCAATATACAATGACCACCTTTTGGGTCTCTAAAATTAATATCTAGTTGAGAATTAGTTTATTTGACTTTATTAATTAAAATCTAGTTACAAATCAACTATCGGAATGAAAATTCAGTTCATCGGAAACTTAAAATGTGACACCAAAATAAATTACAAGATGTAAATAAGTACAAAAGTTTTAAATGTACAAAGTTTCTATGAATGTATAAGTGTTTTGACTTTAATTATTAAAATCTACTTAGAAATTAACTATCGGAATGAAAATTTAGTTCATCGGAAACTTAAAATGTGACACCAAAATAAATTACAAAATGTGAATAAGCTCAAAAGTTCTAAATGTACAATATTTCTATGAATACATAAGTGTTTTGACTTTAATTATTAAAATCTGTTTACAAATCAACTATCGGAATGAAATTCAGTTCATCGGGAACTTTTTCAATTATGTTACATCCACCGTAAGGTTTTTAAAAATAAGTTGGTGTTCTTATTAATTTAAATTAGATAAATTTTAAATGTACCAACAATGTATAATAGTTTATTTGACTTTATTAATTAAAATCTGATTATAAATCAAGTATCGGAATAAAAATTGAGTTCATCGGAAACTTAAAATGTGACATCAAAATAAATTACAAGATGTAAATAAGTACAAAAGTTCTAAATGTACAAAATTTCTATGCATACATAAGTGTTTTGACTTTAATTATTAAAATCTACTTAGAAATTAACTATCGGAATGAAAATTGAGTTCATCCGAAACTTAAAATGTGACAACCAAAATAAATTACAAGATGTAAATAAGTACAAAAGTTCTAAATGTACTAAATTTCTATGAATACATTAGTGCTTTGACTTTAATTATTAAAATCTACTTAGAAATTAACTATCGGAATGAAAATTCAGTTCATCGGAAACTTAAAATGTGACATCAAATTAAATTATAAGATGTAAATAAGTACAAAAGTTCTAAATGTACAAAATTTCTATGAATGCATAAGTGTTTTCACTTTAATTATTAAAATTTACTTAGAAATTAACTATCGGAATGAAGATTCAGTTTATCGGAAACTTAAAATATGACAACCAAAATAAATTACAAGATGTGAATAAGTATAATAGTTCTAAATGTAAAAAATTTTTATGAATACATAAGTTTTTGACTTTAATTATTAAAATCTACTTAGAAATTAACTATCGGAATGAAAATTCAGTTCATCGGAAACTTAAAATGTGACACCAAAATAAATTACAAGATGTAAATAAGTACAAAAGTGCTAAATGTACAAAATTTCTATGAATGCATAAGTTTTTTGACTTTAATTATTAAAATTTACTTACAAATCAACTATCGGAATGAAAATTGAGTTCATCGGAAACTTTTTCAGTTATGTTATATCCACCGTAAGGTTTTTAAAAATAAGTTGGTGTTCTTATTAATTTAAATTAGATAAATTTTAAATGTACCAACAATGTATAATAGTTTACTTGACTTTATTAATTAAAATCTGATTATAAATCAAGTATCAGAATGAAAATTGAGTTCATTGGAAACTTAAAATATGATAACCAAAATAAATTACAAAATAAATAATTACAAAAATTCGACCAAGAACTAAGAAATATTCTTGGTATTTCTTATACTCATTCGAGTAGTTGTTTGTGCTAACTCCGCAATATACAATGACCCCCGTTTGGGGCTTTATCCTGATCGTGACAATATAACAATCATTTTATAGCAATTTTAATGTTTATACTTTAAAAATTTTATTTAGGTTGTACGACGCAACCACAAACTCAGTTATATCTCGTTTTGAAATCCAAAGAATCTTATTTTACGCCCGGGGAACAGCCGAGAGTAAAGAAGCGAGTTGTTTTGCGTTCACGTGGTCGCACGGAGACACCCAAGAATCTGCTATCTTTCAATGCCACGTGTTTCGATGCGATATCGCCGAAGCAGTGAGTCGCGTTTCCGCCTGTTTTGCTAAAGCTTTCCAAAGGGTTCCACGTTCGATGAGCAGTTCGGTTGCTTCGGCAGCTGATATGTCCGCTTCGATTACAACAATTTCCGAAGCTCGGACTCTCGTTTACGTTTTTGAAGTTAATTTAGAGATTAAAGAAGACGAAGGAAAGGTAAATAAATTTATTTTTTTTTTTTTAAGAAATATTAATTTTAAGAAATATAATTTTAAGAAATATAATTTAAATTATATGTTATACAGCGTGTTTTTTCAACTGTACCCAAAGATCGAAGCGGATTTAAACTAAGAAGTAATTTAGAAAAGCAACTGTGTTTAACTATTAAACACGTTTCCGATAATGAACCTCAATTGAATATCGAAAGGTGTTTTGGGGTTTTAGTAGCTGCCGGAAGACACGTTAGACACTCCGATATGCAATTATTAGAAATGGTTTGTTTATTTATTTATTATTTTTTGTCTTTAATAAATAAAAATTAGTCTAATAAATAAAAAATAATCTTTAATAAATAAAAAATAATTTTTAATAAATAAAAATTAATCTTTATTAAATAAAAATAATAAAAGTAAATTTTTAGGTACAAATGGGAAATGGAAACGTAAATCCAACCACACACCGTACATCCACAATGATTTCAGCTTTATGGGATCCAACGGAAGACGCTTTCGAACTCCTAAACACAGAAACAACCAAAGACGTTAAACAATACATGACCGTAGCTGTAGATTTAGTTATTCGGGGGATTCAAGAACCGGTACGGTTTCAAATCGAGACCCCGATTAGAGTATACACTCAAAACGAGAGGTTTTGGTATTTTCAAAAAAAATCTCTGGTTCAACAATTCTTTTTAAATTTAAAAGAGGTATGTAAAATGTATAAAAATCAACAAATACGCCTTAAAAAAAAAAAATACTCTTATCTGCATATAAAATGGAATTATGAAGCGATTACTGATAAGAGAAACGTATAATTGCTTTGTTATCCGATACTTTTGTAATATCGTTGTTTATGTGGTCAGTGTTCTTGTTGAAATGGTGTGTGAAAGAGGTTTTTTTATAGGTTATGAACGCGGATCAAAGTGACGTTTATTACGAGGTTTTGAATATGGATACTTCCGGAGAGTTGGATAGGAATCGGTTAAATTTGACCTTGAATTTGTCCAGTTTGATACAGTCGCCCAGTATTACTTCTATTGATACGATTACACCTAAAGATGAACATTTATCAGGTAATATTTTAATATCAAAAGGTTAAATTTTATGTTTTTTTATTAAAAAATAGCAAAAATGTGTTTGCCGATTAAAATTTCTTATTTTGTGTGTTTTATTTTAAACGATTAGTAAAAAATTAAAAGATATAATTGTTACGAGGGTAATAAATAATAAATTTTTATTAAATTCTTATAAAATAATTTAAAATTGAATGATTTTTTTAAAGTTTATAGAAAAAAATTGAGGTTATGTTAAGTTCGGATGACATTTTTTAAAATTTTTACATTTTATACTTTTACATTTTATATTATTACAACTATTACTATTAAAATTAAAAATAAACATTTATCAGGTACAATTTGAATATAAAAATGATTTAAGTTATATTTTTTGAATAAAAAATATCAAAAATGTATTTCACCGATTAAATTTTTTTTAATTTTTGTGTTTTATTCTAAACGATTAATAAAAAATTAAAAGATACGAATATTATGAGTAGGAAATATAAAAATTTTTATTAAATTCTTATAAAATAACTTAAAATTAAATGATTTCTTTTAAATTTAAAAAAAAATTGAGGTTATGTTCGGATGACATTTTTTAAAATTTTGATATTTTATACTTTTATTCATATAATTACAACTAACTATTACTATTACAATTAAAAATAAACATTTATCAGATAAAATATGAATATTAAAATGATTAGAGTTATGTTTTTTGAATAAAAAATAGCAAAAATGTGTTATTCCGATTAAATTTTTTCAAATTTTTGTGTTTTATTCTAAACGATTAGTAAAAAATAAGATACAAATATTATGAGTAGGAAATATAAAAATTTTTATTAAATTCCTATAAAATAAATAAAATTATAGTGATTTTTAAGGTTAATTTAAAAAAAATTGAGGTTATGTTAAGTTCGGATGACATTTTTTAAAATTTTGATATTTTATACTTTTATTGATATAATTACAACTAACTATTACTATTATAATTAAAAATAAACATTTATCAGATAAAATATGAATATTAAAATGTTTAAAGTTATGTTTTTTGAAGAAAAATAGTAAAAATGTATTTTACCGATTAAATTTTTTCAAATTTTTGTGTTTTATTCTAAACGATTAGTAAAAAATTAAAAGATACAAATATTATGAGTAGGAAATATAAAAATTTTTATTAAATTCCTATAAAATAAATAAAATTTGAGTGATTTTTAAGCTTAATTAAAAGAAAATTGAGGTTATGTTATGTTCGGATGACATTTTTTAAAATTTTGATATTTTATACTTTTATTGATATAATTACAACTAACTATTACCATTACAATTAAAAATAAACATTTATCAGATAAAATATGAATATTAAAATGATTAAAGTTATGTTTTTTTGAATAAAAAATAGCAAAAATGTGTTTTTCCGATTAAATTTTTCTAAATTTGTGTTTTATTCTAAACGATTAGTAAAAAATTAAAAGATACAAATATTATGAGTGGGAAATACAAAAATTTTTATTAAATTCCTATAAAATAAATAAAATTTGAGTGATTTTTAAGCTTAATTTAAAAAAAATTGAGGTTATGTTAAGTTCGGATGACATTTTTTAAAATTTTAATATTTTACACTTTTATTGATATAATTACAACTAATTATTACTATTATAATTAAAAATAAATATTTATCAAATAAAATATGAATATTAAAATGTTTAAAGTTATGTTTTTTAAAGAGAAAATAGTAAAAATGTATTTCACCGATTAAATTTTTTCAAATTTTTGTGTTTTATTCTAAACGATTAGTAAAAAATTAAAAGATACAAATAATATGAGTAGAAAATATAAAAATTTTTATTAAATTCCTATAAAATAAGTAAAATCTTAATGATTTTTTAAGCTTAATTTAAAAAAAAATTGAGGTTATGTTAAGTTCGGATGACATTTTTTAAAATTTTAACATTTTATACTTTTATTGATATAATTACAACTAACTATTACTATTACAATTAAAAATAAACATTTATCAGATAAAATATGAATATTAAAATGTTTAAAGTTATGTTTTTTGAAGAGAAAATAGTAAAAATGTATTTCACCGATTAAATTTTTTCAAATTTTTGTGTTTTATTCTAAAGTATTAGTAAAAAATTAAAAGATACAAATATTATAAGTAGAAAATATAAAAATTTTTATTAAATTCCTATAAAATAAATAAAATCTGAGTGATTTTTTAAGCTTAATTTAAAAAAAAATTGAGGTTATGTTATCTCCGGTTGACATTTTTTAAATTTTAAGCTTTTATTGATACGATTACATCTAAAAATGATTATTTATCAGGTTAAATATGTAAATATTAATCATTTCAAAGTTAAATTCCTTATAAAAAATACAGACCGATTAGATTTTTAAAAATTTATTTTATTTTAAACGATTAGCAAAAAGTTGATTAATTTTTTTTTGGTAAGAATCAGATTTTTTAATAAGAATTAGAATAATTTAACTTTTTTTTACTATAAAATATAATCTTTTAAGTTTAAATTAAATTTAAATTCAATAAAATACAAAAAAGATTTTTTAATTTTAATAAATAAATTCATTAGGAGTTTTGAAAATTAGTCCAAATGATTGAAATTAGTTAAATGTCAATTGTAAAAAGTAAGCTGTCATTTAAAAACTTAGGTTAATTTTTTAGGTTATATTTAGAATAAATTTTATTTTTATAATAAAAAAATTATTATAATTAATAAAATTAATGTAATTAACTTTAATATAATGTAAAATTAAATCTGATAATAAATTTTTTAGATGGTGATGAACCTTTATTAAGCGGAACAGGTCAAGTATCGAAAGATTGCTCCGAAGATGTATTAGAAAATTGGGCGGACGTCCTCCAAAAATGGAAAACAACCCATCAAAGACCAAAACAATTAACCGGTTTAGTCAAATTGGGAATTCCCGAGGCATTAAGAGGTGAAGTTTGGCAACGATTAGCCGGAAGCGACGAGCAATTACTCGAAACCTATCGTATTTTAATCACAAAAGAATCAAGTTGCGAAAACGTTATACAAAGAGATATCGCGCGTACATTTCCGGCTCACGATTTCTTTAAAGAAGCCGGCGGTTTAGGTCAAGATTCACTTTACAGAGTTAGTAAAGCTTATGCGGTTTACGATGCCGAAGTTGGATATTGTCAAGGATTAAGTTTTTTAGCCGCTACTTTATTACTACATGTATTTATTCAAATTATTTTAGTTGAAAAACAATAATAATAAAATTTTAATGTTTTAGATGCCCGAAGAACAAGCTTTTTCCGTTTTAGTAAAATTAATGTACGATTATAGTCTCCGAGATTTATACAAAGACGGTTTTGATAATTTATATTTACGTCTTTATCAATTAAATAAGTTAATGGAGGAACAATTAGCTCCTTTATGGCAACATTTTAGTGCGCATCACGTTGAAACTCACATGTTTGCTTCTCAATGGTTTTTAACTTTATTTACGGCTCGATTTCCTTTATATTTCGTGTTTCATATAATTGATGTGTTTTTACTTCAAGGAATCGATACTTTATTTCAAGTTGCTTTAGCTTTATTAACGGTTAGTTTTTTTATTTATCTTAAAAAATGAAAAATTAATTTATTTCGATTAATAGAAGTTAATTAATTGATTTTATTTAATAGACGTGTATGAAAGATCTTCTCCAATTAGATTTCGAAGGTATATTAAAATACTTTCGAGTGAGTTTACCAAAAAAATGTAGATCGGAAGAAGTTGCTAAACAAATAATGAAGAAAGCTTGTGGAATAAAAGTAAAGAAGTTGAAAAAATACGAGATGGATTTTATAGCGTTAAAGGGTAAGTTTTTGTCGGGGTTTACGCTCCGGAAGTAGCTGTAGTTGTCCTGTAGACAGCTGGGACATTATCAATTTGGATACAGAGGCTGCCGACAACGAGGAAAGCGAGGCGTCCGAAGTGGCCAAGTTACACGTTGCTCTTCAAAGGACCGAAGAGGAAAAACGATTGATGTTGGACGAAATCACACAACTTAAGGAGATTCTTAAACGGGAGGTGGCTCAAGCTGAAAACGATAAAATCTCTCATCAGACGTTGTTAAATGAGTACAAAGAGGTTAAAAAACGATTAACGAATCAATTAGCTGTTACTACAACTAAACTCGAATTAATTATGGTAAGTTAAAAGGGATTTTATCGATATTTCTTAATTTTTAAATCTAAAATTACTTAAAAACACTGAATTTAAAGAAAAAAGTTTCATTTTTTAAGGTTGGTAATAAAAGTGAGGTTATGTCAGAAGATGACAAAAAGAAATAAAGATGATTTTATCAATATTTCTTAATTTTAAAACTGAAATTGATTAAAAAAAATTAATTTAATCGAAAAAATCAATTTATTTTTTATTGTTGGCTTTAAAAATAAGTCAATTCATTACCTAATAAGAAAAGTGAGGTTATGTTAGAAGATCACAGAAAGAAATAAAAAGGATTTTATCGATATTTCTTGATTTTAAAGTTAAATTTGGTTAAAAAAGTGAATTTAATTGAAAAATTCGTTTAATTTTTTAAAACTAGCAAAAAAGTAAGGTTATGTTAGTTTCGATTCTTTAAAAAAATCTTTAAAAAATCGAAAAACAGTGAATTTAAAGGAAAAAGTTTCATTTTTTCAGGTTAGTAATAAAAGTGAGGTTATGTCAGAAGATGACGGAAAGAAATAAAGATGATTTTATCAATATTTCTTAATTTTAAAGCTGAAATTGGTTAAAAAAGTTAATTTAATCGAAAAAATCAATTTATTTTTTAATGTTGGCTTAAAAAATAACTCAATTCGTTACCTAATAATAAAAGTGAGGTTATGTTAGAAGATCACAGAAAGAAATAAAAAGGATTTTATCGATATTTCTGGATTTTAAAGTTAAATTTGATAAAAAAAGTGAATTTAATTGAAAAATTCGTTTAATTTTTTAAAGCTAGCAAAAAATAAGGTTATGTTAGTTTCAATTCTTTAAAAAAATCTTTAAAAAATCGATTTTATTTAAATAATAACTTAATTCTTATTTAAGTAATATAATTTTTATATAATTATTTTTATTTAATTAATAATTTAATTCTTATTTAATTTAGAATAAAGTATCCGAATGTGAAGTATGTTCAAAAGCTCTCGAAACCGAATTAAAAAATTCTGAAGACGTCGAAGAAGATAAAACATTAACATCCGAACGTGTACGTGAATTAGAATTAGAACTGGCGCAAGTAAAACTGGCAAAAGTCGAAGCGGAATGTAAAAATCAAGATTTAACGCACAAATTACGTTCAACCGAGCAAGAATTAAGTACGGCGAAGAATTCTTGGCCCCCTTGGTTGAGTAAAACCCTAACGTCGATTAAAGAGGTGGCTAATAAGAAAGATTTTACACATTTTACATATCCCGGACAAGTTCAAACTTCAACGCCGTCGTTTGTATCTCATATTAACTCCTTACGTAGAGATTCAGCCCCCGTTATTAAAGACTCTCAAAGTTGTAGTAGTTTAAAACAACCTAATTGACCGGGATATTAAAAAATGTGTACTCGGTTATTGCCATATGTAAAATATTTAAAAGATGTATTTGTAATTGTATTTAATGTTGATACTCAAAGTCATATTTCTTTTTTTTTTTTAATTAATTAATCAATTAATGATGTTAATGTTATTTTATTTTTAGTTTAGTCCGTCCTAATCTTTAATAGGATAAGTTTAAAGATCTGTTTTTTTTTCTGTTTTTTTCTTTTTTTAGTTTTAAAGGTGCACTTAGTCGTTTTAGAGAAGTGTATTCGAATGTATCTCTCTATTTATAAAAAATATATATGTTTAAATAAATTATAATACTTTTTTATTATTAATAAATTAAGATGTTAAGGAATAAAATTAATATTTGGGTAGGAATTAGCTATCAGAATGAAAATTGAGTTCATCGGAAACTTAAAATGTGACAACCAAAATAAACTACAAGATGTGAATAAGTACAAAAGTTCTAAATGTATAAAATTTCTATGAATACATAAGTTTTTTGACTTTAATTATTAAAATCTACTCATAAATCAACTATCGGAGTGAAAATTGAGTTAATCGGAAACTTTTTTACTTATGTTATATCCACCGTAAGGATATTAAATATAAATTGGTGTTCTTCTTAATTGAAATTATAAAAGTTTTAAATGTACCAACAATGTATAATAGTTTATTTGACTTTATTAATTAAAATCTAGTTATAAATCAACTATCGGAATGAAAATTGAGTTGATCGGAAACTTAAAATGTGATAACCAAAATAAATTATAAGATGTAAATAAGTACAAAAGTTCTAAATGTATAAAATTTGTATGAATACATAAGTTTTTTGACTTTAATTATCAAAATCTACTTAGAAATCAACCATCGGATGAAAATAAACTTTATCGGAAACTCTTTCAATTATGTTACATCCACCGTAAGGATTTTAAATGTAAGTTGGTGTTCTTATTAATTGAAATTATAAAAGTTTTAAATGTACCAACAATATATAATAGTTTATTTGACTTTATTAATTAAAATCTGGTTACAAATCAATTATCGGAATGAAAATTGAGTTCATCGGAAACTTAAAATGTGAAGAAAAATAAATTTCAAAATGTAAATAAGTACAAAAGTTCTAAATGTACAAAATTTCTATGAATGCATAGGTTTTTTGACTTTAATTATTAAAATCTCATAAATCAACTATCGGAATGAAAATTGAGTTAATCGGAAGCTTTTTCAATTATGTTACATCCACCGTAAGGATTTTAAATGTAAATTGGTGTTCTTATTAATTGAAATTATAAAAGTTTTAAATGTCCTAACAATGTATAATAGTTTATTTGACTTTATTTATTAAAATCTAGTTAAAAATCAACTATCGGAATGAAAATTAAGTTCATCGGAAACTTAAAATGTGACAACCAAAATAAATTACAAGATGTAAATAAGTACAAAAGTTCTAAATGTATAAAATTTCTATGAATACATAAGTTTTTTGACTTTAATTATTAAAATCTACTTACAAATTAACTATCGGAATGAAAATTGAGTTAATCGGAAACTTTTTCAATTATGTTACATCCACCGTAAGGATTTTAAATGTAAATTGGTGTTCTTATTAATTGAAATTATAAAAGTTTTAAATGTCCTAACAATGTATAATAGTTTATTTGACTTTATTTATTAAAATCTACTCATAAATCAACTATCGGAATGAAAATTGAGTTCATCGGAAACTTTTTCAATTATGTTACATTCACCGAAAAGTTTTTAAAGATAAGTTGGTGTTCTTATTAATTTAAAATAGATAAGTTTTAAATGTACCAACAATATATAATAATTTATTTGACTTTATTAATTAAAATCTAGTTACAAATCAACTATCGGAATGAAAATTGAGTTCATCGGAAACTTAAAATGTGACACCAAATTAAATTATAAGATGTAAATAAGTACAAAAGTTTTAAATGTACAAAGTTTCTATGAATATATAAGTTTTTTGACTTTAATTATTAAAATCTACTCATAAATCAACTATCGGAATGAAAATTGAGTTCATCGGAAACTTTTTCAATTATGTTACATCCACTGTAAGGTTTTTAAAGATAATTTGGTGTTCTTATTAATTTAAATTAGATAAATTTTAAATGTACCAACAATATATAATAGTTTAGTTGACTTTATTAATTAAAATCTAGTTACAAATCAAGTATTGGAATGAAAATTGAGCTCATCAGAAACTTAAAATGTGACACCAAATTAAATTATAAAATGTAAATAAGTACAAAAGTTCTAAATGTACAAAATTTCTATGAATACACAAGTTTTTTGACTTTAATTATTAAAATCTACTTACAAATCAACTATCGGAATGAAAATTGAGTTCATCGGAAACTTTTTCAATTATGTTACATCCACCGTAAGGTTTTTAAAGATAAGTTGGTGTTCTTATTAATTTAAATTAGATAAATTTTAAATGTACCAACAATATATAATACTTTATTTAACTTTATTAATTAAAATCAACTTACAAATCAACTATCGGAATGAAAATTAAGTTCATCGGAAACTTGTGACATTCAAAATAAATAATAAAATAAATATTAATTACAAAATTTCTAAATATACAAAAGTATTTTGACTTTAATAACTAAAATCTGCTTGCAAATCCACCTCCTCGACTGTCAGAATGTGAATTTAACTCATCGGAAATCTTCTCGATGATATTACATCCAACGTAAGGTTCTTGAAGGTAAGTTGGTTGTCCCAATTGACTTAAATTATCCTTAATAACTTGATTAAATGTTGGCGTGTGATCTTCTAATCATAAAAAACCCCAAAATAATAAAATAAATACCTATATTAAGTTAATCGTAAATCTTTTAATAAATCGGAGACTATTTTTCATTAATTAAACCTAATTTTTATTAAAGAAATGAGACATTAAAACCTCCGATATCCATTAAAAGTTATAAATTGACACTATTTTAATTATAAGATATAATCTTACCTTCATATCCGATAAATTTATTTGGTAAAATAATAAATCTCGGCTTTTCAATAATAAAAGTAGAATTATTATCATTAATAATCAATCCGGTAACAAGTTGTAAAGCCGTAGCTAAATTTCCAACACCTAAAACGAATCTTTTAGCGCAAATAAAGTCCTTATTAATTAAAATAATAGGTAAAAATGTGTTCGGAACTTCTCCGATTGTATCTTTAATATAACCCATTTCAGTAAGATTTTTTGAACCGAACGGTTCTGATAATCCCCTAAAATCATACAAATAAGTATTAAAATTAACAATAATATAATATAATAATAATTACATAACTAAAGAAACGTATAAATCATTTTTATCCATAACGGCAATGTTGGTCGAAGTTCCTTCTTTAAAATTATCATTTATTTTAAAATCTTTGTACGATTTCATTGATAAATTAGCTAAAATATACGTATAATCAATAATTTCATTTGTGCTATTTATCTTCTCAAGTTCTTTTAATGTTGTTATGAAAATATCACTTATAGATTTATCTGATTTCTCCGGAACGTAAACATTATAGTTTTTAAATTGTCCCTTTTTAGATTTTAATTTTTTGTCTATTTTAATTTGATTGTATAAATCGGGAATGTCTGCTATTGTCTTTAGAAAGTTCGCTAGAGCTTCTTGTTTGTATTTGCTTCCGGCTTGAATCAACGGAAATAATTTTTGTACTTTGGCTTTTTTAATAGAAAGTTGTAATTGTGTTGATACGAAAGAACCTTTCCTAAAAAAAAAAAATGTTTATTAGTATTTATTTATCATTATTTTTTTAATATGTTTAAAAATAATTAAGATATTGGATAAAAAATTATAAATAATAATATAAGATATTTGAATTTGGCGCCTAATTAGATGTCATAAAAGAATTCTAACCTCATTTCTAATGTCAAAAATGTTAACCTTAAAAATTTAACCTTACCAAATTTAAACATCTTAATTTTTAAGTATTATTTATTAATAATGTAATAATACATAGCTATATCAGCAGCCGGTTGAATTAATTCCTTCCAAGGTAACTTTCCATACAATTTATGTGCTTTAATCATTCCTATTAAAAGCCTCGGAAAATTATTTTGATCGGTGAAATCTATTACTTGTGCATCTTCTCGAGTTTTATGATTATAAATCATTAAATATCCACCGCTAAATTATAAAATAAAAGGGAAACTTGATATTAAAGTTTTATTTAATAAACTCACGCATCTAATCCGCAAGTATGCGGATTAACCACAGCAAGACAAAAAGCGGAAGCTATCGTTGAATCAATGGCATTACCACCTTGTTTTAAGATTTGTGTGCCGATGGTAGAACATTCTCTGCTATCTGTCGCAACAGATCCGTGTGGAACAACCTTAAAAATCAAGTAAAAACTTTAATTAAACAAATACAATGTTTTAAACATTTATTTTAAGTCGGTTTTTACCTGAAAATCACCATAATAAATTTGTACTAATAAAGCGATGGTTAATACTATTGAAAATACACCAAAAGAAGTTGTTATAAACCTAGATCCTTCGAAAAAATACTGAAAACAACTTTTCTTTTGGGTGTTTTTCAACGGAACGTTTTCATTTAATTCAACACCTTCACTATTTGCCATTTTATTTTTTTTACATGTTTAATAACAGTAATTCTTACATCTGACTCATTCTTATAATCAAGAAGAACCAAAGAACCGTTAAACTTGTAAACAAGGAACACTTAGTTTTCTTTAAGAAGAAGAAAGATGAAATTTTCCCCACTTTCAATCATTTTAAATTAGGCGCAAATTTAAAAACTTCAATGATTTATTCATAGATGTCATGTAAAATCAATTCTAAAAATTAATTTTATTTTAATTAATAATTTTATGACTTTATACAATTTAAAATTTTAATAATTAATTAAAATTAATTTTATTAATATAAACGTATTTATTAATTATTAATAAATAAATAAAAAAGAAAATTTAAATCATTTTTTTACAAATTTAATTTTATGTTGGTACAATTGACGATTGACGTTAGACGCTCGCAAACCTGATAAAACCTGTCAAAGTCAAATTGAAGGTTAAAAATTACAAAGTGGATAAAATAATACTTAAAAATATAAGATAAAAGTATATCTATTTAATAGATAATGTACGCGAAAAAAGGTGAAACGATGTCACCAAGAAGAAGTCCACGAAAGTTACAAACACCCATCACTAAATACATAACCTATACTACAAACCGAATTTCAAAACCGAACCTTGATTGGAATGCTAGTACTAGTACTATAAGCTATACTATGACGAAGGTGAACTTTAAGAAAAAACCAGTTACCCCGCCTAAAATAGGTAACTTAAAATTAAAAACTAACGAGGGTGAAAACAAAAGCCCGATTTTGGAAAATTGGTTAAAAAATAATCAATCCGGAATGTCAAAAATGTTAAAATTCAATTATTCCTTTAATAACGACAACTCGTTTGATGAAAAAGAGGAAGAAAAACAATTAAAAAAGATAAAATATTACCGTCAGAGGATTGCGAAATACGAAGAACGTGCAAGAATCATTTTAGAACTTGAAGAATTAGAAAAAAATTTACCAGTGTATTCGCCAAAGCTTTATTCAAGTCCGGAGAAGTTTCCGAAGTTAGATTGTTATAATATGACTAGAGACGATATTAAACAAGCTTTTAAAGAACATTTAAACTACTTAAAAAACATAACAAATGAGAGTATTTATTCCGAACGGCACGAAACTTTTAAAATGGAACGTAACATCTTAAGTGAATCGTCTTTATGTAGTAACGTTGCGATGAACGCTTTCACCAAACAACAATTGATGTGGTTGTCCAAATTACTTAATAAATACTTCGGAGATTGTATCGATTACCAAATGAAGGTTTTACTACCGGAATTACTATTAAAAATCTTTATGAATATGTATAATATGTCCGAAATTGAAGCTTATCATTATTTAAATAATATGTAAATGAATTAATATCAAATTACTTCTTTTATTGTTATTTTTTTAGTGTTATTTACAGTTACGTTATAAATTTAAGGTTATAATTAAGTAAAATTTAAGATAAATTGTAAATTAAATGGAAATTTACAAATTACACACTTAAAAACCGAGAGATATGTGATAAAAGTTAAATAGTAAGTAAAACAAGTTGTTTAAATTAATTATTAGAATTTAACAAACTTTCGTAAACTTTTTATATCTCGTGTTTAAGTCAATAGTGTTTTTCTTGATGTTTTTTGATATATTTATAAAAAGTATAAAACAATAATTTGATTTTTGTTGTATTTTATCCTCAATTCCATCTATTTTTCCTTTATTGTGTTTTTTAAATGATAAAAATTAAAAAATTTATATTTTATAGGTTATGTATTGTGATTATTTTTAATTGTTTGATAAAAAATTATCTTTTAAAAACGGATGTGATGCAAATTTGTACAGTTTCGGGTGTGGTTGGACTTTGTAAGATAAATATAATTTGTTTAAAATGTTAAATAAGTATTAAACATTAAATAGATGTTAAATGTCATAATAAATAAATGTCAAACAATGTCAAATAAATATCAAAAATAAATAACCTCAAATAAAACGAAAATTCGACAAATTAGACGAATTAAAATATAATTTTCTTTTGTAAATAAGTTAATTCAAGTCAACAAAAGGAATATATTAATTAATAATAAATTTTAAATAGATTTAAATGCAAATTTAGTTTATAAAGTTTAAAATTTTATAAAAATAAAGTTCAACAAAAATTTATTAGATGGCGAATCGGTTTTATTATTAATTATAGAGAATCGGATTTAAACGATTGTAACTGTTGGATTTTTGATAAAAATATAGGAAGTTATAATAAAAAAAAGTAAAGACATAGTACAAAAGTATATAATTAAACACTAAATAAATTATTAGACAAGTTCCTTTATTAATTGTTACACAAAAACCTCTACAACAAAAGATGGTACATACATTTACTCTACAAATAATTCGATTTTATAATAAATCATTAATCAATCATCTAAAAGGTTTAATTAGGTTTAAAAATTCCATTTTTTATACGTTTTCCATTTTTAATTTTATGTAGATGTGGGCGGTGGTGGTGGTGGGGCTGTTAACAAACTAGTCATATCAATCCCGGGTGGTGGAGGAGGCGTACAATTATTAGGCGGCCATTGGAAAGGCGCTTGCCATGGCGGTTGCATGTTACCCATCGCCGGAGGCGGTGGTAAACTACTTCCACCAGCTCCGGGTGGTGGGGGTTGATTATTAGCCATCCACGGCATCATCTGAGGGGGACTCGAAGCTCCAGGTGGTGGAGGCGGCGGCATAATACCCGGTGGACCAGGTTGCCATGGCATACCACCGGCCCAAGGTGGTGGAGGCATTCCAGCCATTCCATTCGGCATATTAGGCATCATCGGAGCATTTCCCATCGGTGGTGGCATCAACGGACGTGGGGCAACTTGAGGATCAAACATATTAATTCCAGTTTTACGTTGGTTTACATTATTTCCCCCCATATTAGCCCCTCCGGCGCCTTTTAAAAATTCAGGCGGTGGACCTTCGCCTAATTCCGCCATTAAAGACATGTATTCTTCGTCTATTTTAGCTTTATCTCCCATCATCGCTGGACCTCCTAATCCGGGACGTTTTTGACGACAATCACGAGCAATGTGACCGGCTGCTCCACAACTCGAACAAACTATATTGTTGGTTACGTTTGGTTTATCCGGACACTGAAATTTGAAAACAAAAAAATGTAAGTAGATATATTTTATTTAGATATAATATTTCATATTGAAAAATGATTGAATGTAAATTAATTACCAGCCAAGATTTATGATCGGTCGCCCCACAATTATTACATCTCAATCCATCATTTTCCCGCAAAGTTCCATTGAGTTGAGCCAACTCACGTAATTGCATTCTTCGTAAATCGTTTTGATTTTCGGGAACTTCAACTCCTTGTCTTATAACTTCTTTAATCTAATTAAAAAAATAATAATAAAAAAATAATAATAATAAAATAAATCAATTTTTACAATAAAAAAAATCTTTAAAATTAAAGTGAATTAACTGAACTAAGAATTAACATTAGTACTTAAGTACTTAACATTAGTACTCTAACAAAGCTCCTACACTTAGATTTAGAACTAGGAGCTTTGAAGTTTAGCCGTGAGTCTTTTAAAAAGGCGTTTGACGTTTTAGATCTCAAATCTTGTTCAGAAATAAGTATGAAAATCACTTTAGAAACGAAGTGGTTTCTTAAGACGGATGTAACATATTGAAAACGTCAAATATCTTTTCAAAAGGCATATAGTTAAACCTGAAAGCTCTTACAATTAGTTCTAAATCCAAGATCTTTGCTAAATTCAAAGTTGGAAGAGTTTATGGTATAATGTTATCAAAGTCGAATGGCACCATGTTTGAGAGAAAAGAGGGAAGCGTAAAGTCACGGAGGTCTGAAAATATAATAAAATTTTATTTTAAATTATTAAGTTCGTAACTAACAAGTAAAATAAATGGTATTATCTATGAAAATTAAAGATAATGATAAATTTATGAAAAGGAACTTCACTTGCGGTGGAAAGACATGACAGGCACGTCCAGATGCTTCTGTTACCGTTGCAGAAAGAAAAATTACGTGTGTGGCCCATCAACTATTAATAAAAGTCTCACCGCAAGTGGTTAAACGTAGAGAGAATGAGTGCGGACTCCAGTGATGTTAGGGATTTGAGAACTTGGGTTTATGAAGGGAAATTTCACTTGCATAAGGAGTTGGATAAACTTGTATATAGGAGCGTGGGACAGGGTATCATCACCCTAACACTTAGGTCTCAGCAGATTCCTTATATTACATCTCGGGAGGTTTGTTGGTGTTCAAATAATCAATACCACTGCCTCGGACCCCCTCAAGAACCAAGGTGGTGCGAGGTACGACTTGGTTCAGGTTCATCTTATCTGTGAAGTGACACTCAGCAAGCGCATCTGCTTATACAAACCTTCTACACACAAGGGTGATACACAACCAGAGGTGTTCGACTGGTTGTGAAACCGACGGCTTAACAACCTCTCTGAAAGTTGGTGATGAAGCGAGTAGGTGTTAGAATAACTGGGGCTCGAACCCGAGAGATCAACGGTGCTAATTTGAGAGTTAGCCGCTGAGCCATTGACTCCACAATTGAACAACCTTATAACAATTTATCCAAAGTCGATGGAGCGACTAGGTGTTAGAATAACCGGGGCTCAAACCCGAGACATCAACGGTGCTAATTTGAGAGTTAGCCGCTGAGCCATTGACTCCACAATTAAATAACCTTATAACAATTTATCCAAAGTCGATGGAGCGACTAGGTGTTAGAATAACCAGGGCTCGAACCCGAGACATTAAGGGTGCTAATTTGAGAGTTAGCCGCTGAGCCATTGACTCCACAATTGAACAACCTTATAACAATTTATCCAAAGTCGATGGAGCGACTAGGTGTTAGAATAACCGGGGCTCGAACCCAAGACATCAAGCGTGCTAACTTGAGCCATCGACTCTATAATTGAACAACCTTATAACAATTACTCTATAAACCTTGATTACTTAGTACAAATGTTAATTTTAGTCTTGCAATTAATTCACTTAACATCAGCCGTAAAAGATTTTTTTTTTATTTACCCTTTCGACAGCTTTCTTAACACATTCCGGATTTGTAGCCGTTATATAAGCATGCAACGGCTCATCTTCACCCGGTAAAGGTTGTCCATCTTTCCTACCAACTTTCCCTTCTTTAACACTTCCTTTCCCGCGAATAATAATCTTAGCTCCCGTTTCTTTTTCCATAGCTAATAAAAAATATTTAAAAACACTTATAAAAACTCAAATTTAATAAAAATTAAACCTTACTTTTCAAAGTATTCCCTCTTGGACCAATTAACAACCCGACAAAATTAATTTCAGGGTGTTCTTCTTGCGGGATCATAACTTTATCACTCACACGAATAACCGGCGGCCTAAAACAATTAAAATTTTAATTAGAATAAATTTTATTTTACAAAAAGCAAAATTAAGAATGTAACTTTACATACTTGTAATCAACGGGAGGTTTAAAATCCGGATTAATAGCTTGCATCTTAAGAACGAGAGCATGTCGATCCTCCTCCAATTTACGCCGAGTGCGAAACTCACGCGTATTCAACCTTTTCCCATCACTGCTATAAATCGGCTCCGGAGACGGTGACCTGAGAAGAAAAAAAACACACACTTATAACTTAGCTAAAAAGTCCCCGTCCCTTCAAATTTTTTTCAAATACCAAAGGGACGCGAGACGATTTCAACCTTAACGTTAACTTGATACGGTGTGTAAAAAAGGGAAAAGCTATTTCGAAAATCGTAATTAAATAAACGTACTATAAGTATAAGAGATAATATAAGATAAAAAACGGGAGTAAAAATCTCGATATTTGTGTCCTATGGAAAGAAATCAGTTATTAATTAAAAAAATTATCAGTAAATAAAGAACGTATTTGTAGCGCTAGCTAAAAGATAAAGAGTATTTTTTATTAAAGTATTAATTATTAAAAGTTAACGCTGCAACAAAAATTTTTTATTATTAGCTGTAAAGTAAACGTTCTATATTATTATTAATTTTAATTTTACGTTCTTCCCTGTTTAAAAAATTACTTTTACAAATTAGTTAAGAAAAAAATTTTCATTATATATTTAAAATTATTTATAAAAAGGGACAATTCACAATATTTAATACTAAAATTCTAATTTTACTAATTTTTAATTATTGTGAATTGTATTTTTTTTTTAATTTTAATAAATTCAGATCAAATTTTGATAGAAAAAAATATATATATTTAGAAGAATAAAGTTTTAATTAAACTTCGGAAATGATAGCATTAAAATGATAGTTTTGACGTTTAAAAACTAAAATTTTCTTTCAAAATGTCAATTTTGACGTTTAAACGTCACTTTTCATCTTTAAAGTGTCACTTTTGACGTCCAAACCTCATTTTTCATCTTTAAAGTGTCATTTTTGACGTTTACAGATCAAAATTCTCTTTTAAAATACCAATTTTTACGTTTAAATGTCTAAATCCATTTTAAAAATATCAATTTTGACGTTTAAATGTCACTTTTTATCTTTAAAGTGTCACTTTTGCCGTTTAGAGATAAAAATTCTCTTTCAAAATGTCAACTTTGACGTTTAAATGTCACTTTTCATCTTTAAAGTGTCAATTTTGACGTTTAAAGTCTAAATCCATTTTGAAAATATCAATTTTGACATTTAAACGTCACTTTTCATCTTTAAAATGTCACTTTTGACGTTTAGAGGTAAAAATTTCCTTTTAAAATAACAATTTTGACGTTTAAATGTCACTTTTCATTTTTAAAGTGTCACTTTTGCCGTTTAGAGATAAAAATTCTCTTTCAAAATGTCAACTTTGACGTTTAAATGTCACTCTTTATCTTTAAAGTGTCATTTTTGACGTTTAAAGTCTAAATCCATTTTGAAAATATCAATTTTGACGTTTAAACGTCACTTTTCATCTTTAAAGTGTCACTTTTGCCGTTTAGAGATAAAAATTCTCTTTCAAAATGTCAACTTTGACGTTTAAATGTCACTCTTTATCTTTAAAGTGTCATTTTTGACGTTTAAAGTCTAAATCCATTTTGAAAATATCAATTTTGACGTTTAAACGTCACTTTTCATCTTTAAAATGTCACTTTTGACGTTTAGAGGTAAAAATTTCCTTTTAAAATAACAATTTTGACGCTTAAATGTCACTTTTCATCTTTAAAGTGTCACTTTTGACGTCTAAACCTCATTTTTCATCTTTAAAGTGTCATTTTTGACGTTTACAGATCAAAATTCACTTTTAAAATACCAATTTTTACGTTTAAATGTCTAAATCCATTTTAAAAATATCAATTTTGACGTTTAAATGTCATTTTTTATCTTTAAAGTGTCATTTTTGACGTTTAAAGTCTAAATCCATTTTGAAAATATCAATTTTGACGTTTAAACGTCACTTTTCATCTTTAAAGTGTCATTTTTGACGTTTACAGATCAAAATTCCCTTTTAAAATACCAATTTTGACGTTTAAATGTTTAAATCCATTTTGAAAATATTAATTTTGACGTTTAAACGTCACTTCTCATCTTTAAAGTGTTATTTTTGACGTTTACAAACCAAAATTCTTTTTCAAAATGTCAACTTTAACGTTTAAACGCCACTTTTCATCTTTAAAGTATCATTTTTGACGTTTACAGATCAAAATTCTCTTTCAAAATACCAACTTTGACATTTAAATATCTAAATACATTTTGAAAATATCAATTTTGACGTTTACACGTCACTTTTCATCTTTAAAGTGTCACTTTTGACGTTTACAGATAAAAATTCTCTTTCAAAATGTCAACTTTGACGTTTAAACGCCACTTTTTATCTTTAAAGTGTCACTTTTGACGTTTACAGAACAAAATTCTCTTTCAAAATGTCAATTTTGACGTTTAAACGCCACTTTTCATCTTTAAAGTGACACTTTTGACGTTTACAGATCAAAATTCTCTTTTAAAATACCAATTTTTACGTTTAGATGTCTAAATCCATTTTGAAAATATCAACTTTGACGTTTAAACGTCACTTTTCATTTTTAAAATGTCACTTTTGACGTTTACAGAGAAAAATTCTCATTCAAAATGGCAACTTTGTTATTTAAACGTCACTTTTCATCTTTAAAGTGTCACTTTTGACGTTTACAGACCAAAATTCTCTTTCAAAATGTCAACTTTGACGTTTAAACGCCACTTTTCATCTTTAAAGTGACACTTTTGACGTTTACAGATCAAAATTCTCTTTTAAAATACCAATTTTTACGTTTATATGTCTAAATCCATTTTGAAAATATCAACTTTGACGTTTAAACGTCACTTTTCATCTTTAAAATGTCACTTTTGACGTTTATAGATAAGAATTCTCTTTCAAAATGTCAACTTTGACGTTTAAATGTCACTTTTTATCTTTAAAATGTCACTTTTGACGTTTAAATGTTAACCTTACTGTTTAATATGTCACTATTGACGTTTAAAGATCAAAATTCTAGTTTGATTTCTATTTTAAGACCTTAAAAAATTACATTTACTTTCTAAAAATTATTCAATTAATTTACTTTATTTATTTATTTTTTTAATAAAAATTTAATTTTCTAAGATCTTCCTAATAAATGAAAATAGAAGCAAAAACGGTTTTTCAAATGGAGTTTTCTCCTCCGATTATGATTATTTTTAAAATTTAATTTCTACTTGTGAAAAAAGCAACGATAATAGTTAGGTAGATAGGTAGTATTATTGATTTATCGTGTTATCCGGTGACGAAAGGGTCGCTCGTAGAGTCGAATCTCGTCTCGGATTTAAGATAACGTAGTCGAACCTTTCCTCCGGGTTGGCTGGAATTCCCAAGTCCCCGGAACGCAGTTTGCGGCTCACTTCTTCGATTTGGAGTTGAACTGTAATGAAGCGGGTTAGAATAGGGCCAAAGCCCAGCAGTTAGAAATCGTATACAATCAAAACAACACAAGTTTTAAACATCTTTAATAAAATTTCATTTAATAAAAGATCATTTTTATTATATAATTTTTTTTTTTTTCAAAATTAATACTTACACTTTCCGAAGTACCAATCTTTTATATTTTTTTTTCTTTATTCTTAAAAGATTTTCTTAAAGGATTTTCTTAAACACTTACCATTTTATTATTAATTATTTAAAAATAACATACGATTTAAAAAAGTAAAGTGAAATAAACTTACGTAAATAAGCTTGTTCCTGTTCCTTATTTAGATTTTGCGGGAGAATTGTTGGCATTCCCGGTATAAATATTTTATCGTGTTCGCTTCCACCCCAACGTGATTTGCGTTTCTTAGCTCTAGCCGCTTCATCACTTCCCATGTTCGCTAAATAAATAATCAAAATACCATTTAAGTCTTTTACCCAACAATTTAATTAACCACTTCGGTATGTGCGTTGACTATAATCGACAACCACAGATGATTCCATACAGCCGAGCATCGACTATAGTCGACGGCCGTGGTTGACCCAACATAGCCGAGTGTTGACTGTAGTTGACAGCCAGGAATCTCATCACAGATCCGTTGATGAATGAAGCAGCTTACGGGCTGATGAATGCTGTCTGTGGGCAACATTTCGTGAGCAGTAGGCGCCTATCGGACGTGAAACGTCGCCAACAATCGGCTTTCATCGTCTGCACGCTGGCACAGCTGTCGATTATAGTCGACACTCGGCTGTGAGGGGTTATCTATGGCTGTCGACGTTCATACCGAAGTAGTTAAATACCAACTTACAATTATCATTTTTCTCCTCTTCAATTTTATGTATAGTCGTATTAAAAGTACTATACTGTCTCGTAGCAGCAAAATTAGCCAAAGTAGCTAACGTTTCAGCTAATAATTTCTCCCCGTCTTGTTCCGGAGGGGTTTTTTCTTTAACAACATGTTTTTCCGCACCTCCGCTTCGACTCCTACTTCTCCTTTCACGTTCCCGATCTCGTCTTTCCCGATCCCTATCTCGATCTCTATGCGAACGATCTCGATCGCGATCTCTACTACGTTTTCTCTCCCTACGATCTCTATCTCTATCACGGTCTTTATCGCGTCCTCTACTTCTATCTCGATGTCTTGAAGAACCCATTTTCTAATCATTAGAAGAAAAAAATCAAAAAATGGTGTTAATTATTGACAGAATTCATTGACATGTGGCAAAAATATTGAAAATAACTTAAAAATACTTTGGTGAAATAATAAATTTTAATCGTAAACTTACCACAAAGGAATATAAACTCCTTTAGTTCTAAATAAGGGCGATTTTAATCGATTAATGGATAAAAAGCTGTTGATGGTTGACGGTAAATTGACAATTAAATCAAAATGGCGTAATGACAGCTACTTTAGTATTTATGGTATTTATAGATGGCAGCAGTAATTATCTATAAAATTTAGGTAAATTACAAATTTAAACTTAAAATATTAAAAGAAAAATAACAATAGATTTTTATGTGTTTTTTAAAATATTTTTAAAGATGAATTATTAATTAAATAAATTTTTTTTGCTATTTTTAGTAAAATAATTTAGTTACTTTTATTTTCTTTAAGTTGTTTCTATCTTTATGATTTAGTTTCATTAGAAATTTTTAGATGGCGCTACTATCTATTTAACAAATAAAATAATATTTTTATTTATGAAATTCAATGAATTAAATTAAATTATTTGTAAGATTGATTTAATTTAAATAAATGTTTATTTTAAGATTTAAATATATTGTAATTAATTGTAAATAAAATAAAAGCTACATTTCTGAACGTATCCAAACCACCCGGCGTTAATTTCGCGACCAAAAAAAAATAATCTGACGTAACTAACAATAAATGACACGGAGAACAAAATTGAAATAATCAACATCATTTTTTACGTTTAAATTGGAAATTAAAAACGTTCCCGGTTTGTAAATAACCGGAATTTTTGCTATTTTTAGTAAAATAATTTAGTTACTTTTATTTTCTTTAAGTTGTTTCTATCTTTATGATTTAGTTTCATTAAAAATTTTTAGATGACGCCACTATCGATTTTTAATAATTAATATTTTTTATTTATAAAATACAATAAATTAAATTAAATTATTTATAAGATTGATTTAATTTAAATAAATGTTTATTTTAAGATTTAAATACATTGTAATTAATTGTAAATAAAATAAAAGTTACATTTCTGAACGTATCCAAACCACCCGGCGTTAATTTTGCGACCAAAAAAAAATAATCTGACGTAACTAACAATAAATGACACGGAGAGCAAAATTGAAATAATCAACATCATTTTTTACGTTTAAATTGGAAATTAAAAACGTCCCCGGTTCGAAAATAACCGGAATGTGAGAACCGCGTGTTTGATATAGGTTACATTTTGACAGAAAATAGCATCTCAAATTGTCAGTTAACAAAATTATTTTCGTGCAAAAATGATTCGGTTTGGGTTCGGTATTAGTTCTTTTAAGTTACCTTTTCAATCATTTAGACCATTTTCTAGCAGCTTATCTACTAAGGTAAATATTGGGTTGTTTTTGTTAGTTCTTTTGTAATATTTTTGGTGGTTTTTAGAAAGGTTTAGTTCTCGGGGTTTATTTCGAAGAAGGGAAAAGTTATAAGTTAACTCCGGCTGCTGAGTATTATAATAAGGTTTCTAATGGTAAATTGGTACAACATATTGATTTGTAAGTATTATTTTTATTTACGATGAGTTATGTTGATTTACGATGAATTACGATGAGTTACGATGAATTATGATTAGTTACGATGAGTTACGATGAATTATTATTAGTTACGATGAGTTATAATGAGTTACAATGATTTACGATAAGTTATTTTTCCTTTTTTTTTAATATCCTTTTATGTTATTTTATAATAAAACCTTGTTCCTGACCTGAAATAATTTTATTTTTTTAAAATTTATCTTTTTTTTATCTTAATTTCTTGATATATATAAAATTAAGATATTTTTATGTGGGATTTTTATCGAATTTAACTTAAAAATACTTATTGTTTCAGGTCAGTGAACATAAACTCTCCGTATTAATTAAAAAAAAAATAAAAATGGCTTCGGCTCGTGACGGTCGTAGCAGTTCGGCTTCTTCTCACAGCGGAACATCGGCACCAACAAATCGCTCATCTATCCGCACACCGAAACGTCAATGTTCAACAAACGTCTCGATCGACGATAGTAGCGTTGATTTACAGTGTCCGATTTGTTTTAATTTAATCGAAGAGGCTCATATAACCAAATGCGGTCATACGTTTTGTTACGGTTGTATTACCAAAGCTTTAGAGCCGGCTAAACGTTGTCCGAAGTGTAGCGCAACGGTTACAAGTAATGATATCATCCCAAATTTCCTTTTAAATAATCTTATTAAAAAACATAAGTTGAGATTGAACGGTTTAGAAGCGTTGGGGTTAAATAGAGATAGTTCGACTGAGTTTTCCGGTCCAGCGGATGGTTTAAAAGATTTTATAGCAACCGAATCACAAAATTTAACCCTTCCCGATGTCAACGTAATGTTGGAGATTTTAACCCAACGGAAACAATTACTAGAAGCGGAATCTTGCGCCGCTCAGAATAAATTATTACTTGAATTTTTAACTCACTTATTACAACAAAAAAAAGAACAGAAGAATCGGATTATAAAAGAGGTTAGTTTAATTGAATCGGATATAAATGAAGTTGAAAATAAATTAAAAGAGGTTCATAGTAAATGTCCAACTTTAGAAGACGTCGAAAGGACTGTTTCGGATGAAACTAACCCCGATGTAACAGCGATGAAAAAAGAAATGATTGATTTAATTGGAAATATTGGTTCAATTAACGATAATGAAACAAAACCCGAAGGTTTAACTTTAGCTAACCGTCGGAGGAGAATGCACGCTCATTTTGATGATTTCGTACAGTGTTATTTTACAACTCGAGCTCCGGATTTATACGAAATCGATAAATTAACAAAAGCTTCACCGAAAGGCTTGGATGAATTTAAAGATAATTTAGTAAAGTTTTCAAAATATAGTTCCGTACAACTCTTAGCTACGTTAAATTACTCAAGTGATTTATTTAATAATTCAACTATCGTTTCAAGTATTGAATTTGATAAAGATAATGAGTTATTTGCAATCGCCGGGGTTACACGAAGGATAAAAGTGTTTGATTACAGTGCGGTTATTCGAGATTCAGTCGATATACATTACCCATCGATGGAAATGATTTCAAATTCAAAAATATCTTGCGTAAGTTGGAATAGTTATCATAAAGGGATGTTAGCATCGAGTGATTACGAAGGTACGGTTACAATTTGGGATGCTTCAACCGGACAAAGAATGAAGACCTTTCACGAACATGAAAAACGTTGTTGGAGCGTTGATTTTAATGAAATTGATACTCGATTAATAGCTTCCGGATCGGATGATGCTCGGGTTAAGTTATATTCTTTAAATGTGGAGAATTCGGTTGCTACTTTAGAAGCAAAAGCGAACGTTTGTTGCGTTAAATTTAACCCGAAGAGTTCTTATAATTTAGCGTTTGGTAGTGCGGATCATTGGGTACATTATTACGATTTGAGGAATATGAGAGAAGCTTTAACCGTATTTAAAGGACATAAAAAAGCTGTTAGTTATGTTAAATTTTTAAATAGCGAAGAAATAGTTTCCGCTTCAACCGATTCCCAATTAAAAATGTGGAATATAAATAAACCGTATTGTTTGAGATCATTCGTTGGCCATATTAATGAAAAAAACTTTGTTGGGTTAGCTACCGATGGTGATTATATAGCTTGCGGGTCTGAAAATAACGCCCTTTATGTTTATTATAAAGGATTAACGAAGAAATTATTTAGTCATAAATTTGAAGCCATTCGGGGGATTTTAGAACAAGAGAGACGGGAAGAAGATCCGAATGAATTCGTTTCGGCTGTTTGTTGGAAGCAAAACTCAAACGTAGTCATTGCGGCTAACAGTCAAGGGATTATTAACATATTAGAATTGGTGTAATACGGACAATCAACATTTAAATAGATTTCGATGTGGTTTAGTCTCTCCGTGTTTTACACATACAGTTCAAAAGATATACGCACAATTTAGTGTTAGTTAAAGAGACTTTTAGAGGTTAATCGGTGTCTTTTAAAAAATCGGAATCACAAAAAAATCAATAAAAAGAAATAAATCAATAAAAAAATAATAATTGAAAAAAAAAAAATTACATCTACATCTTTAAATATTAATTTTTAATTTTTAAATTTTAAACCTGGTATAGAAAAAAAAAGTACAATTACAATTTTAATTTTATATAATTTAAAAAAGATTTAAAATATACGATTTGTAAAATGTATTTTGTAAATATTATATAAATATTCGTTATTAAAAAAAAACGGATCGGTTAATGTTTCTGTATATAAAAAGTGAAATAGTTTATCGTGTTGGGAACGTTTGTTATTAATTATTAAGGTTTAAGTATTAAGGTTTAAGTTTAAGTTTAATTTAAGTGTAATTTAAGTGAAATGGGAATGTAAAGAAATGAAATTGTAATGAATTGAAATATATAATGAAATGAATTGAAATATAATGAAAAAAATTGAAATATAATGAAATGAAATCATGTTTCGAGACGTGATTTTCTTCGTTGTAAGTAAACCGGTGATCGAGGTATTAAAACTACTTATTAAAATGTGTCAAAATAAGTACGAACCAGCCTTAGATTAAGTGTAATTGTTGTATTATAATAAATAATGTGAGGAAAAATTTATTGAAGTTTTGTGATTATTATATGTATATATTTTTAATCTTTTTTTAATATATTTCTTTATACAGTGAAATCTCCCTTGTACGGACACCAACGGCACCCAGGAAAAGTGTCCGTTTAAAAGGGGTGTTCGCTTAAAAGAAATACAAAGTAATTATATGAGAGTCGGATGGTTCCATGAGACACTATCCCTCCAAAGGGAGTGTCAGTTCAAAAGAGGTGTCTGCGAAAGGGAATTTCACTGTAAAATTGGATAAAAATAGACTACTTTTGAGAGATTATTTATTTATTTTTTTTTTTAATTTTTTGGTAATTACTTGAATAAAATCGGCTTTTATAATCAAAAATAGGATTTTTTTCCGTTAATTTAACGTAAAAAGTATATCTTAATTCTTAAAAATAAACTCTGTATGATTTTTTTAAGTTGAATTTTTTATAAAAAAGTTAGGTTAGTTAACTGTCAAAAATGTTTACTAAATTTGGGATTTTTTTTAATATTTTTGGAAATATTTAAAACAAATCTATCTTTTTTAGATTAAAATAGAATATTTTATCTTTCATTTAAATTAAAAATTATTTCTTAATCTTTATAAATAAAGTCTGGGCGATTTTTTAAAGTTGATCCAATTTTTTTTTTAAGTTAATTTAATCAAAAATTTGTTTACTAATTTTAAAATTTTTTTTGAATTTTTTGACAAAAATTAGAACAAATTTGACTTTTTTAATTAAAAATAGGATATTTTATCTTTCATTTAATCCGAAAATTATTTCTTAATCTTTATAAATAATGTCTGGGCGATTTTTTAAAGTTGATCGAAATTTTTAAAAAAGTTAGGTTAAACCGTCAAAAAAAATTTATAAACTTTGGAAATTTTTTTAAGTTTTTTGACAAGAATTAGAACAAATTTCACTTTTTTAACTTAAAATACATTCTTTTATTTTTCATTTAAACCAAAAATCATTCCTTAATCTTCATAAATAAAGTCTGGACGATTTTTTAAAATTGATCGATTTTTTTTTAAAGTAAGGTTAAACAGTCAAAAATTTTTTACTAACTTTGGGATTTTTTTTTAATTTTTTGGTGATAATTAGAACCTATCTACCTCTTTTAGATTAAAATAGAATTTTTTATCTTTCATTTAAATTAAAAATCATTTCTTAATCTTTATGAATATGGTCTGGACGATTTTTTAAAAATAATCGAATTTTCTTAAAAGTTAGGTTAAATTGTCAAAAAAATTTTTACCAACTTTGGAATTTTTTTAAATTTTTTTGACAAAAATTAGAATAAATCTGACTTTTTTAATATAAAATATGTTCTTTTATCTTTCATTTAAACTAAAAACTATATCTTAATCATAAAAAATAAAGCCTGGGCGATTTTTTAAAGTTGATCGAATTTTTTAATAAAAGTTAGGTTAATCAAAAATTTTTTCACTAAATTTGGGAATTTTTTTAAATTTTTTAACAATAATTAGAATAAATCTACCTTTTTTAATTTAAAATAGGATCTTTTATCTTTCATTTAAATTAAAAATCATTTCTTAATCTTTATAAATAAAGTCTGGATGATTTTTTAAAAATAATCGATTTTTTTTTAAGTTAGGTTAAATTGTCAAAAAAAAATTTTACCAACTTTGAGATTTTTTTAAATTTTTTTGATAAAAATTAGAACAAATTTGACTTTTTTGGTTTAAAATAGAATGTTTTATCTTTCATTTAATTCAGAAATCATTTCTTAACCTTTATAAATAAAGTTTGGACGATTTTTTAAAGTTGATCCAATTTTTAAAAAAAAGTTTGGTTAAAATGTCAAAAAATTTTTACCAAGTTTGAGAATTTTTTTGATTTTTTTGGTAACATTTAAAGCAAATCTGTCTTTTTTAGATTAAAATAGAATGTTTTATCTTTCATTTAAACCAGAAATCATTTCTTAATCTTTATTAATAAAGTGTGGACGATTTTTTAAAGATAAACAATTTTTTTTATAGTTTCAAATCAAATGAATCAAAATATTACTTATGTTAAATAAAATCTTGTTTCGATCGATTAAATAATTTTTTTTTTTTAAATTTTAGAGTTGGTGGAGAAATAAAACCAGGAAAATCATTCGTTTTCTGGGGTTTAGATAACATATTTCAAAGTGTAGCAGTTGTCGGTTTAGGAAAAGAGAAACAAGGTTTCAATCGAACCGAATTAGTCGATCAGGATAAAGAAGCTATTCGAAAAGCAGCTGCAGGTATTATTTAAATCTAATTTTATACTTCTTAAATCTAATTTTACACTTATCTTATTGTTTAATTATTCAATATTTACCAATTAATATTTTTATTAAAAATCAAAATATAAAAATACTAATTTCATAAATTTTTCCAGCCGGTTGTTCAGCTTTAACCTCATTAGGAATTAAAGACATCACTTTTGAAAGCTTCGGAGATGCCGAAACATCAGCCGAAGGTAGTTTATTATCTTCGTGGAAGTTCCAAGGTGTCCGAACAAAAAAAGAACCCCTTCCAACCGTAAACCTACTTGAAGTTCCCGGCCAACAAGAACAAAGCCTTTGGTATTTGGGTTCCATAAAAGCCCAATCTCAAAACTTTGCAAGGTTTCTAGCCGATACCCCATCAAATCTAATGACTCCCAGTATATTTTGTCAAAATGTCGAAGAAGCTCTTAAAAATTTAAATGTTAAAATTGAAGTACACGATAAAAAATGGGCTGAAAGTTTAGGAATGGGATCATTTCTTTCTGTTAATAAAGGTTCCGATGAACCGCCTAAATTTTTAGAGTTAACTTATACGAATGCACTTGAAAAACCAATGGTTTTAATCGGTAAGTTAATTTCTTAGTTAAAAACAAATAAATTAAACAAAGAAAATAATTTTTTAATATTAAATTTAGGTAAAGGAGTAACTTTTGACACCGGTGGTATTAGTTTAAAACCGGCAACTTGTATGGATGAAATGAGAGGAGATATGGGAGGTGCGGCTTGTGTCGTAGCAACACTTCAAGCAATCGCAGCTATGAAATTAGAAACCTGCATTAAAGTTTTAGTTCCATTAGTTGAAAACATGCCATCGGGTTCAGCCACAAAACCAGGAGATGTTGTTCGAGCTATGAATGGAAAAACCATTTGTGTAGACAACACCGATGCCGAGGGAAGATTAATTTTAGCCGATGCCTTATGTTATAGTAAACGTTTCGATCCGAAATGGATTTTAGACATAGCTACTTTAACCGGAGCTATGCGAGTAGCTTTAGGAAACGCTGCAGCTGGCGTTTTTACAAATTCCGATGAATTATACAAGTTACTCGAAGCAGCCGGAGCAAAAACCGGAGATAGAGTATGGAGATTTCCTTTATGGGAACATTACACAAAACAGGTGACTAAATTCGATGCTTTTGATGTGAATAATATCGGTAAGGCGAAAGGAGGTGGTTCTTGTACGGCAGCAGCTTTTCTTAAAGAATTCGTACCTGAAAACGTCGATTGGATCCATATGGATATAGCTGGAGTTATGGGGCCCGAAAGTGGGGTCACATACCTTCCGAAAGGAATGACCGGTCGACCTACTCGAACTCTTATTGAATTTATACGGTCTCAAGTTAAAAAATAATTTTTATTTTTATTGTTTTATACATTTTTGGTTATAATCTCTTTGTCATTGATGTAAACGAAATAAAATTATATTATTTACATTTTTATGTGTATAAATATTATATAACTTTTATACTATTATCAAACTAAAAAGAGAATAGTAAAATTAAAAATATATGAAGTTTTTAATACATTAAAAGGAATTTTCTCGAAAATATTTTTGGTTAAAGAACACAGATTAAAGAAAAACTACTGCCGCCATCTATTAGAATATCTTCAAACTTATTACTTCATCCTTTTTATAATAGATGGCGACTTAGTAGTTTAAATAATTTTAAATTTAAAAAAGTCACCAAGTCGCCATCTATTAGAATATCTTCAAACTTATTAGTTCATCCTTTTTAAAATAGATGGCGACTTAGTAGTTTAAATAATTTTAAATTTAAAAAAGTCACCAAGTCGCCATCTATTAGAATTTCTTCAAACTTATTAGTTCATCCTTTTTATAACAGATGGCGACTTAGTAGTTTAAATAATTTTAAATTTAAAAAAGTCACCAAGTCGCCATCTATTAGAATATCTTCAAACTTATTAGTTCATCATATTTCTAATAGATGGTGATTTCGATTAAAATATTTTTGACATTTAAAAATTTTTATTTATTTTTGCCTTTTATTTGATATTTCTTTTTAACCAATAAAATAATACAGAAAACTTTTTAGAATGTAAGATATAATTTAATCAGTTTGTAATAAATAAAACAGTATGTAATATTATATGCTAAGATATTTATTTCCCTCAAATATCACAATTTTGAAATTCGGTACAGTTCATTCTCGATTAATAATAATAATAGTAATAAGAATAATGAATAATAATAATAATTAATAATAAACGATCGGCAAAAAAAACGTAAATACTAATAGTAAGTAATACTTTGATTAATAGAATCACATGACAACATTTACATTTTTAAATTAGCATTTAAAGCTTTAGTACTGCACCCAAAACGCGTTATTTAAACGTTTTCTTTCTTTTTAACAACTTTAAACGTCGTTAATAATATTAGACGTTTCGCGTAAATTATTGCTTATCATCAAGTCTCATTAAAAATAAGGTACTAAAGCCTTAAACGTATATAGACGGGTGCAGATGTGTTTTAAAATGAATCCGTCTGCCCCGCGGGATGCATCCGAGTAAATGTTGGGCTGCGGGAGGCGAGCTATGGGGATACATATTCAGGCAGTGCCCCGCGGCCTCGACCCCTGCCTCTACCCCTTCCTCTACCACGCCCCCTCCCGCGTCCTCGTCACCTTCTTCCATCCGTCATACCTAAAATAATATTAATTAATAATAATATTAATACCGAGGCTTTTACGGAGGGTTTTAACTAAATCAAGGCTTAGAACTAACATTAAGGCTATCTCTAACACTAAATCTAGAATTAGGAGGTTTCGGGTTTAGCCGTGCATCTAAAACGAGATCAAAATGACACTTTGAACTCGTCTCGGAAGAAGGTTACAAGATGCAAGATGCAGAATTAAACCCAAAAGCTCTTAAATCAATTAATTAAACTAATCTGATGTAAAAAAAATTTACACGAGAAGAGAAAATAAAATTTTAGTACCTATGTTGCTTGTAGTTTTTTCGAGATAAGCAAGGGGACCTTGAAGGACGGCTCCGGGACCCTGTTGAGCAAACGGGCCTCTCGGACCACCTAAACCTTGCTGCTGCATAAACAACGCTTGTTGTGGTGAAACCATTCCGGGTCCGACCGCACCACCCAAACCCGGTGGCACCTATAACACAAATAAAACGACTTTAACGTATACTTGAAACGTTTATTAAACGCTTTTTACACGTCTCAATACAAAAATTAATCGCATTTTCAAATCTCATCAATCCTACATACTATCAGGTCATATTTTTTTTTTTATTAGTCTCCTACAAGGCACCGTTGAGCAATTAATTACTACTTTATATTTTTTTTATTATTTATCACAACAAAAAAAAAAATAATAAAAAGACTTTACTTATTGCAATTAAAATTAAAGAAAAAAAACCCTGAGAAAAATAAAACGTATTAATCAAAAAAATAATTAATTATTTCCCCCGTTTAATTCACAATTCATCTTCGTTCTACCTGCATCTGTTGAAATTGTTGCATCTGCTGTTGTTGTTGTTGCATCTGTAACTGCTGTTGTTGTTGCATCTGTTGTTGCTGTTGTTGTAATTGTTGCTGCATTAAATTTTGCATTCCAGCCATCGAATTAGGTGTTTGATTGCCGGGGATATTCGGAATCGGTGACGGCGGAACCGAACCTCCGTTATTAACAAGACCGGGAGTTGACGATCCTTGGGCGGGGCTTTTCGAAAAACTTTGCAAATCGGCTAATAAATTCTGCCAAATTGCAATCTTCTCGTAATGCCGTTTTAAAAACTCTTCTTTCCGAGCAAGTTCTAATCGTAATTCGCTTACATCTTCTTTTACGATCATCTCCGGTTTAAGAACAGAAAGGAGGAAACGTTTTTGAAGGAAAAAAGCCTCCATTTGACGCGCTAAATCGATAAATCTATGCGTTGTTTGTTCGACTTCCACTCGGATTTCCTCCTTGTCCGTACTTTGAACCGCCTCTTCTTTCGTCAAGACATTTAAACAATGCTACATTAAAAGAAAAGAAATTTAAATAAAAAGCAAAATGGCGATTGATATATTTACTTGAAAGGCTTCTTCAAATTCATCTACCAGATTTCCACTGCTGTTCGTTGGTGTTGCCATTGCTGATACAGGTGGTGACGCTTCTTTCATTGAAACTGCTTGATAACATTTATGTTATCAATACTTTGTAGTTTCGCCTTTAGATTTTTCAAGAAGACCGTTAAATACGGTCGATTGATGGGCGGAAGACTAAAAAAGAATAAGAATAAAATCTATATTTGCAACGACTTAGAAACGTCAATATGACGTTTTAACACCAACATTGTAATAAAAAAAAACCCTATTTTACATTTACAAAAATAAACTTAAAATTTAATTTAAAAAGAATTTATTAAATTGTATTTTTAACATATTAAACCATATCTTTTAAATAAAATTAAAATTCTTTTAAATAAAATTAAAATTTTTTTAATTATCATTAGAATTTAATAAACAGGATTACCAACTTAAACTTTCACAAAGTTTTTCTTGGTTAAATCTAAAATCATTATTATTACTTTTTTCTACTTTAAAATACAAGGTAAACTTTAAATTGCTTTTAAAATAAATAAAATTTACATTTAACTTTATGTTTTATATACAGGTTTATTTTTTCAACTTAAATTAACATAACAAAAGTAAACTTTTACAATGGAGGACTTTCCGAAGTTAATTTTATTGTTTAGTGGTAAAAGAAAATCAGGAAAAGACTTTATAACTGATAAATTAAAAGATATGTAAGTTATTTAAGCATATTTAAGCGTACTTAGAAAATAATTTAATAAAATACTTACGAATAAACTCATCGGCTTTTAGTTTAGGTGATCGATGTGAAATTTTAAAGATATCGGCTCCGATAAAGGAGTATTTTGCAAAATCACGCAATTTAGACTTAAATCTATTGATGTCGGAGAAACCAAACAAGGAACAAGTTCGATTTGAGATGATAAAATGGAGCAAGGAGAAAAGAGCTGAAAATCCGGGTTATTTTTGTGATATTACTTGCCAAAGAGGTTAGTTTTTAATTAATTTTATATATATTCACCTTTATTTAATAAATATTTAATAAATCATTTCATTTTATTAGCTAAATTGGCAGAAATTTGGATCGTAAGTGATATACGTAGAAAAACGGATGTTTCTTGGTTCCATAATAAATACCACGATAAAATAAAGACAATAAGAATATCAACCGATCTTAAAATTAGGGAAAAAAGAGGATTTCAATATGAATTTGGAATAGACGATGCTGAATCCGAATGTAATTTAGATGATTATCAAAAATGGGATTTAGAAGTTGTTAATAATGATTTAATTACTTACGAGAAGTCTATAAATGATATTTTAGCATTAATTAATAACTCATAACTTATTATTTATGTATTTTATTATCTATTATTAACAAATTATTTTATAAAAAGTGTTTTTAAATTAAATAAAATAATTTATTAAAATTTAGTGTAATTTTAATTTTTAAAATTGGCAGTTCTTAAATCCCCAATTACATAACTAAAAATCAATAATAGACCTACGTCTTATTCACCATCTTCGTCTTACACACTAAAAATACGCCATCTATACGTTTGTGTATTATTAATCGGTAACTCGCACTACATAGAGTTACTTTGATCAAGAAATTTACTTTTAACCCCGATTTTAAGCGAATAAATTAAGTAATTATGTCTGGAGGAAGCGTTGATCCCGCTGAAGAAGCCAAGTTAAAGGGTCTTAGTAAGATTTTCAACTCTCAAACTAACCGGGGGCGTGCTAACGTAAGAAATGCGATTTTAACCTTAAAATTATTTAAGAAAACTTCTTTAAAAGGTTGTTGTTGTATTAATTTACTTTATTTTTAGGTGGCTATGGCTACTTATGCTTCCGTTGGACTTTTAATAGCTTATTTCATGTTGAAACCGAAAAAATCCAAGTAATTTTGTAATGTTATGTAACGCTATGTAGTATAATAAAATTTTATGAGTTATTTTATCTTTTTTACTTAATAAGAGAATCTAAATCTTTTAATTTTGGATATAAATTAAGATTTTCTTAAAAAAAAATCTCCAAAAAAGAAATTACCAAAAGTGCCATCTATTATCACATCTTAGAACTTCATTAAAAACCGTATTTTTTAATTTAAAAAATTTTTAAATTATAAAGAATTTGAAAGACTTAAAATGATATAATAAAATTTTATGAGTTACTTTATCTTTTTTACTTAATAAGAACATGTAAATCTTTTAATTTTGGATATAAATTAAAATTTTCTTTAAAAAAAGTCCTTAAATAAATTACCAAAAATGCCATCTATTATCACATCTTAGAACTTCATTAAAAGTCGTATTTTTTAATTTTAAACAATTAATTTTTAAATTATAAAGAATTTGAAAGACTTAAAGTGTTTAAAATTTACTATATTTAATAAATACTTACTATAAAAATAAATAAATAAGTAAAATTATTTCCTTTTTATTTTTAAGTTTTCTTTATTTAAAGGTTGGTAATAAAAACTTCCATAAATTCCTACTTGACAGTTGACATAAGCACATAACCTAACATTCTCGAAGTTTTCAATTGCGTTTTAACGGTAAAAAATGAGTAATTCATTGCAAAATACTCTCGAAGAGGTAAAAATTAGTTTATTTTTATTTATAATAATGTTTCAAACATAAATCTAAACTTTTTTTTATGTATTTTAGTTAAAACTCGATCATGCCGAACTTGAAAAGTTGTTACAAATCACCGAGAGAAGAAAAATTAAAGATCTTCTTTCTATAGAAGCTGCTAAAATAGCCACACAGCTAAAAAAGTTAGAAGAGGAGGTTACGTCTCAAAGCGAGGGTTTGGCGATGGAGTGTAAACCGATTGTTACTCAACGTAAAACTTACGAGGTGAAATTAAATGATTACGGTGAGTTTTAAAAGCGTAAATTAGTTATAAATAACTTGCCAATAATTTTTTAAGCTTGGGGTCAATCAAAAACCAACGTTACATTTTATATTAACCTTCCGAAAGTACACACAATTTCGAAAGAGAACGTAACATGTTCCTTTCAACCGCAATCTTTGGAACTTAGAGTTCGCGGTTTGGATAATAAAGATTACTTGTTTGTTATTAACAAGTTGTTGTATGCTATAGATCCAGAAAAAAGTTCTATTGTTATTAAAACAGGTAATTTTCTTCTTTTTATTGGTATTAATATTAATTTTTGAGATATTTGTGGTATTATTATTAATTTTTGAGGTTTTATTGGTATTATTATTATTATATTGGTATTATTATTAATTGTTATAGATGCTATAAAGATCTTAGCTGCTAAAGTAGACCAAACAAAGTCCTGGTCGCATGTTACTTTAGTTGAAAAACGTGCTAGCGAATCAAAGAAGTTTAAAACACCCGATAGCGATTCATCTTCCGATCCTACTCAAGGTTTAATGGATATTATGAGAGATATGTTAGTTAAATTTAAACATTTTCAATTCACATTTTGAATAATTCGCTTTTTTAGGTACAACCAGGGTGATGATGAAATGAAACGAACGATTGCTAAAGCATGGACGGAAAGTCAATCGAAAGGACCTGCTTTTTAAGATTATCCTTAAGTTTAATGTATTTTTTCCATTACCTAAGTAAATAAAAACTTAATACTTACGTGAAAATGTGTTTTTCGTGTGTTATTTAGACGCCTTTTTGTAAATACTAATAAAAATAACTTTTAAGATTAAAAAAGTAAGGTTAACTGCCGAGAATAAAGTTCAATAGAAATTTATTAGATGGCGCCACTATGAGTTTTATTTCATTTTTAGTTATTTTGATAAATAAGATGAATTAAAATAAAGTTTTTTAAAAAATAACCTAATTAAATATTCAAAATAAGGAATATATTAATAAAGAACAAATTTAAAAATAGATTTTAAGACAAATTAAAATTAATTTTATTAGAATAAAGCTCAACAAAAATCTATTAGATGGCGCCACTATGAGTTTTATTTCATTTTTAGTTATTTTCATAAATAAGACGAATTAAAATAGTTTTCTTAAAACAACCTAATTAAATAGTCAAAATAAGGTATATATTAATAAAAAGCAAATTTAAAAATAGATTTTAGGACAAATTAAAATTCATTTTATTAGAATAAAGCTCAACAAAAATCTATTAGATGGCGCCACTATGAGTTTTATTTCATTTTTAGCTATTTTCATAAATAAGACGAATTAAAATATAGTTTTTTTAAACAACCTAATTAAATATTCAAAATAAGGAATATATTAATAAAGAACAAATTTAAAAATAGATTTTAGGACATATTAAAATTCATTTTATTGGAATAAAGTTCAACAAAAGTCTATTAAATGGCGCCACTATGAGTTTTATTTCATTTTTAGTTATTTTCATAAATAAGACGAATTAAAATATAGTTTTTTTAAATAACCTAATTAAATAATCAAAATAAGGAATATATTAATAAAGAACAAATTTAAAAATAGATTTTAGGACAAATTAAAATTCATTTTATTAGAATAAAGCTCAACAAAAATCTATTAGATGGCGCCACTATGAGTTTTATTTTATTTTTAGTTATTTTCATAAATAAGACGAATTAAAATAGTTTTTTTTAAATAACCTAATTAAATAGTCAGAATAAGGAATATATTAATAGAAAACAAATTTAAAAATAGATTTTAGGACAAATTAAAATTAATTTTATTAGAATAAAGTTCAACAAAAATCTATTAGATGGCGCCACTATGAGTTTTATTTCATTTTTAGTTATTTTGATAAATAAGACGAATTAAAATACAGTTTTTTTTAAATAACCTAAATAAATAATCAAAATAAGGAATATATTAATAAAGAACAAATTTAAAAATAGATTTTAGGACAAATTAAAATTAATTTTATTAGAATAAGATTCAATAAAAAGTTATTAGATGGCGCCACTATAAGTTTATTTTGATTTTTAGTTATTTTTATAAATAAGACGAATTAAAAATAATTTTTTTATAAATGAGGTAATTAAATAGCCAATTATAGAAATATATTAATAAAAATCAAATTTAAAAATGGATTTTAAGATTTTATATTTTTATAAGAATAAAGTTCAACCAAATTCTTTTAGATGGCGCTACTTAATTGAACTTAACCTTAAAAATTTTAATTTCTTGTAAATAAGAATTTTTAATAGAAAGAAAATAACCATTTGGATACTTAATTTTATTATGTTACATGTACAATAACTACGTATACATACATTGTATATAAAACGACGACTTCTACAAGTGAAGATAGGTAACTCTAAAAAATGGTATCGTAAAAACGTTACAAATTGGTACGTTTAAAATATGCCGATGAGATCTGTTCCCGTTGAGGGCGGACTTTTCCCTTTAAGTACGGTAAGTTTTAACCCTCAAAATATTAATAAAAAAAAAAATACGAGAATAGCGAGGTTTTAAAAGAAAAATTTGGTATACGACTAATACGTTCTTGTAAAAGAGGTGATCACATGTTTAAATTTCCTTTTTTTTAACTTATTAATCGGGCTAAACGCCCAACGATCGCATAACTTCTTTACTACTTTCATAGAAAACAGGTGTCATCATCGATCTGGTCTTGTCTATTAACGAGTCGACATCTTTTGCTGTTAAACCTGCTGTTGGTATCGGTGGTAGTGCTGTTATCATTATTTTACCTTAAAATTAAAAAAAGATTATTAGTGTGGGTAATTTAAGTTGATAATTAAGGTAATAAAGTTAATTTTTTGGTTCGTAGGAGGTGTTTAGTGATCGTACCGTGTTCAAAGCTTCTGTTGGCGTCGTCTAAAAAATAATACTGGCTGTAAACGACTGGTAGGATTGGTATTTGGGCTGAAATGGCTAAATGAAAAGCTCCTTTTTTAAATGGGTGGATTTCTCCGGTGTTGTGACGGGTTCCTTCCGGAAATACCCATAATTTTGTCTGTAAAATATAAAATACAACATAGTTTAATTTATTTTTTTTTGATTATAATTAGAATAAATTTGATTATTTTAGTTTAAAATAGAATATTTTATCTGTCATTTAAAATAAAAATTAGATTTTAATCTTAAAAAATAAAGTCTGGGCGATTTTTTTAAGTTGTTGAAAATTTCTTAAAAAAAGTTAGGTTAAAGTGTCAAAAAATTTTCACTAACTTTGGAAATTTTTTTAAATTTTTTGGTAATAATTAGAAGAAATTTGACTTTTTTGGTTTAAAATAGAATATTTTATCTTTTATTTAAAATCAAAATCAAGTTTTAATCTTTAAAAATAAAGTCTAGACGATTTTTTAAAGTTGGTTAAATTATTAAAAAAAAGTGAGGTTAAACTGTCAAAAAATTTTCACTAACTTTGAAAATTTTTTTAAATTTTTCAGTAATAATTAGAACAAATTTGACTTTTTTGGGTTAAAATAGAATATTTTATCTTTTATTTAAAATAAAAATTAGGTTTTAATCTTCAAAAATAAAGTCTGGGCGATTTTTTAAAGTTGATCGATTTTTTTTTGAAAGGTTAGGTTAAAGTGTTAAAAAAATTGATCAACTTTGGGATTTTTTTTAAATTTTTTGGTAATACTTAGAACAAATGTGGCTTTTTTACTCTAAATTAGAATCTTTTATCGTTCATTTAAAACAAAAATCATTCCTTAATCTTTAAAAATAAATTCAGGGCGATTTTTTTTAAGTTGATCGAATTTTTGTAAAAAAGTGAGGTTAAACGATCAAAAATTTTTTACTAATGTTGGGATTTTTTTAAAATTTTTTGAGCAACGTTAGAATAAATTTGACTTTTTTAGTTCAAAATAGAGTCTTTTATGTTTCATTTAAAACAGAAATCATTCCTTAATCTGTAAAAATAAAGTCTGGACGATTTTTTAAAGTTGATCGAATTTTTTTAAAAAGTGAGGTTAAACTATCAAAAAAATTTTACCAAGTTTGGAATTTTTTTTAATTTTTTTGACAAAAATTAGATCAAATTTGACTTTTTTGATTTAAAATAGAATCTTTTATTTTTCATTTAAACCCAAAATCAGGTTTGAATCTTTAAAAATAAAGTCTGGGCAATTTTTTCAAGTTGATCGATTTTTGCAAACGTTAGTTTAACTGTCAAAAAATTTTATTAACTTTGGGATTTTTTTTTAATTTTTTCGTAATAATTAGAAAAAGTCTTGCTTTTTTGTTGTCAATTAGAATCTTTTATCTTTCATTTAAAACAAAAATTACGTTTTAATCTTTAAAAATAAATTCAGGACGATTTTTTTTAAATTGATCGAATTTTTGTAAAAAAGTGAGGTTAAACGATCAAAAATTTTTTACTAACTTTGGGAATTTTTTTAAATTTTTTGAGCAAAATTAGAATAAATTTGACTTCTTTAATTCAAAATAGAGTCTTTTATGTTTCATTTAAAACAAAAATTATTCCTTAATCTTAATAAATAAAATCTGGACGATTTTTTTAAAGTTGATAAACATTTTAAAAAAAGTTAGGTTAAACTGTCAAAAAATGTTTACCAAATTTGGGATTTTTTCTGATTTTTTTCACAAAAATTAGATCAAATCTGACTATTTTGATTTAAAATAGAATCTTTTATCTTTCATTTAAACCAAAAATCATTCTTTAATCTTCAAAAATAAAGTCTGGACGATTTTTTAAAGTTGATTAAAATTTCTAAAAAAAGTTAGGTTAAACCGTCAAAAATTTTTTACTAACTTTGGGATTTTTTTAAATTTTTTTGGTAATAATTAGAACAAATTTGACTTTTTTCATTTAAAATAGAATCTTTTATCTTTCATTTAGAACAAAAATTATTCCTTAATCTTCATAAATAAAGTCTGGGCGATTTTTTAAAGTTGATTATAATAAAAAAAAAGTGAGGTTAAACTATCAAAAATTTTTTATTAACTTTGGAATTTTTTTTTAATTTTTTGAGAAGAATTAAAACAAATTTACCTTTTTTAACTTAAAATATAATCTTTTATCTTTCATTTAAAATAAAAATCATTCCTTAATCTTCAAAAATAAAGCCTGGACGAGTTTTTAAAATTGATTCAGATTAACAAAAAAGTGAAGTTAAATTGTCAAAAAATTTTATCAACTTTGGGATTTTTTTTTAATTTTTTTGTAATAATTAGAACAAATCTGACTTTTTTAGTTTAAAATAGAATCTTTTATCTTTCATTTAAAACAAACATCATTCCTTAATCTTCATAAATAAAGTCTGGGGGATTTTTTTAAGTTGATCAAATTTAAAAAAAAAGTGAGGTTAAACTATCAAAAATTTTTTATCAACTTTGGGATTTTTAAAAATTTTTTTTGTAATAATTAGAACAAATCTGACTTTTTTAACTTAAAATAAGATCTTTTATGTTTCATTTAAACTAAAAATTATTCCTTAATCTTCAAAAATAAAGTTTGGACGATTTTTTAAAGTTGATTAAAATTTCTAAAAAAAGTTAAGATAACTTGTCAAAATTTTTTATCAAGTTTAGGATTTTTTTTAATTTTTTGGTAATAATAAGGACAAATCTGACTTTATTAGTTGGAAATATAATCTTTTACATTTCATTTAAAACAAAAATCTTTCTGTAATCTTCAAAAATAAAGTCTGGACGATTTTTTAATGTTGATTGAATATTTTAAAAAAGTGAGGTTAAACTGTCAAAAATTTTTTACCAAGTTTGGGATTTTTTCTAACTTTTTCACAAAAATTAGATCAAATCTGGCTTTTTTAGTTTAAAATAGAATCTTTTATCTTTGATTTGAGCTACAAATCGTCTCTTAATCTTTATAAATAAACTCTGGGCGATTTTTTAAAGTTAATCAAAATTTTTTTAAAAAGTGAGGTTAAATGGGCAAAAAATTTTTACCAACTTTGGAAATTTTTTTAAATTTTTTGACAAAAATTAGATCAAATCTGACTTTTTTATTCTAAATTAGAATCTTTTATGTTTCATTTAAAACAAAAATTACGTTTTAATCTTCAAAAATAAAGTCTGGGCGATTTTTTTAAATCGACCGAATTTTTTTCTAAAGTGAGGTTAAACTGTCAAATTTTTTTACTAACTTTGGGATTTTTTTTTTAATTTTTTTGTAATAATTAGAACAAATCTGACTTTTTTAGTTTAAAATAGAATCTTTTATCTTTCATTTAAAAGAAAAATCATTCCTTAATCTTAATAAATAAAGTCTGGGCGATTTTTTTAAGTTGATCGAATTTTTTTAAAAAGTGAGGTTAAACTATCAAAAAAATTTTACTAACTTTGGAAATTTTTTAAAATTTTTTGACAAGAATTAGAACAAATTTGTCTTTTTTAGTTTAAAATAGAACCTTTTATCTTTTATTTAAACCAAAAATCATTCCTTAATCTTTAAAAATAAAGTCTGGACGATTTTTTAAAGTTGATTAAAATTTCTAAAAAAAAGTGAGGTTAAACTGTCAAAAAATTTTTACCAAGTTTGGGATTTTTTCAAATTTTTTTGACAAAAATTAGATCAAATCTGACTTTTTTAGTTTAAAATAGAATATTTTATCTTTCATTTAAACCAAAAATCATTCCTTAATCCTTAAAAATAAAGTCTGGGCGATTTTTTAAAATCGATCGAATTTTTTTAAGAAAGTGAGGTTAAACAGCCAAAAATTTTTTACTAACTTTGGGATTTTTTTTAAATTTTTTGACAAAAATTAGAACAAATCTGCCTATTTAGTTTAAAATAGAATCTTTTATCTTTGATTTGAGCTACAAATCATCTCTTAATCTTTATAAATAAACTCTGGGCGATTTTTTAAAGTTAATCAAAATTTTTTAAAAAAGTGAGGTTAAATGGCCAAAAAATTTTTACCAACTTTGGGAATTTTTTTAAAATTTTTGACAAAAATTAGAACAAATTTATAATTTTTAATTTAAAATAGAATCTTTTATTTTTCATTTAAGCCAAAAATCTTTCTTTAATCTTAATAAATAAAGTCTGGACGATTTTTTAAAGTTTACCTTGTTTAATTGTTTAGATAATTAATTCAAACAATTTATCTTTGTTGCATACACAATAAAAAAAATAGAAAGGTGAACAAAGTATACAATTACCTTTTTATCGTTTACTTTTACGTAATGACACATTTTTATGTAAATTTCTTGGATTTTATTGATGACCGAGTAAAAATAAAGTTCAACATAAAAAAGTACAAACTTCTTCTTTGTATACAACATTAGAAAACACTTTATTAGTCAAAAAAAACCGAGTTTATCTCCATTTAATACACCGTAATGTAATTGTACATATGTAATGGAAAGAAATGGTTTACTTTAAAGTATAAATTGGAACAATTGGAAAAGCGACCGAACGCATCCTCCTTCTTAATTGATTCTAAGTCTCGATATTATTTCGCAACCGATTGTGAGACGCTAAACGTTTTAATAGTCGCTAAACGTTTTACAAAATTGCTTAAATGTAGACCGTGAAAGGAGAAAAAAATAAAAATAAAGAGGGGAAAATAACGTGAGTAGTATTGCAATCGACGATAACGCGAACGGAATGCATTTTATTTCACTTTGAAATTGCAAAATTCCAAATGTACAAACTATAAATACTTTATTTATTTTATTTACTTCATTTTATTTAAATTTTAGTAATGATTACAAAAGATTTTCACTTTCGTGTTGACTCACTTCTTGGATTTTTTCGTTTTTTTCGAGGTTTTCGACTTTTTCAACATTTTCGACTTTTTCAACGTTTTCAAATCCACTTTCTGATTTAGTTGAGTAATAAATATACAAAAAATTATCTTCATCTTTATATTGAGTATAAATCATCCCTATTAAACTTAATTGAAATAATTTTTTCCCAGAAATATAAAAATTTAAGGTATCTTCCGGTCGAATATTACTTCTCTTCCGAATAAAATTCGTTAATTGCCCAAAAGTCATTAATTTTGGGATAACATACAAAGACTTTTCTAAGTTTACAACTTTAGAATCGAAAGATTTTTCTATCACTAAAGGAATGCAATCAGAATATAAATAATTTAACTCTTCACTCATCGTTTGACGAGTATCTAAAGCATATTTACTTTTAAACATTGAAACCTCCATTTATTAATCTTTCTTTTAATTTTTAGAAATTGACAAATATGTGAAAAAATGACACATTAAAAATTGACAAATAAACCTGTAAAAACCGGTTTAAAAAAATTCGTTAATTTGATTTACACAAAGTGAGATAATTAAATAGGACGATAGATACTTAAATCAACAATTTAACGCGATTTAGAGTAAACTTATCGTTTCTTATCTAAAATACTTATCTAAAATGATTTTTATTGGTGTCTTTTTTAGGATTATTTTGGATATATCAAGTATATTTGAGGTTATTTAACTTTGTTGTTTCATTGAAACTTAAAAATTCGTGTTAATTCGTTAAAAATTCGTCTTAATTCGTTGTAATTTTACTCTATTTGTCTAAATTCTGTAAAAATTGTTAAAAATTCGTTTTTATTTTATTCTATTTGTTTAAATTTAGTAAAAGTGATCAAAAATTCGTCTTGGTTCGTCAAAAATTCGTGATAGTTCGTGTTAATTTAACAAAATTCGTCCAAATTCGTTGAAAATTCGTCAAAAATTCTTCTTAATTCGCTTAAATTTTATCTTATTTGTATAAATTCAGTAAAAAATGTCAAAAATTCGCTTTAATTTTATAAAATTAGTCCAAATTCGTTGAAAATTCATCTTCATTCGTCGTAGTTCGTATTAATTTCCTTAAAATTCGTCCAAATTCGTTGAAAATTCGTGATAATTTGTGTTAATTTAACAAAATTCATCCAAATTCGTTGAAAATTCGTCAAAAATTCTTCTTAATTCGTCTAAATTTTATCCTATTTGTATAAATTCAGTAAAAAATGTCAAAAATTCGTCTTAATTTTATAAAATTCGTTGAAAATTCATCTTAATTCGTTATAGTTTGTATTAACTTCATAAAATTCGTTCAAATTCGTGATAGTTTGTGCTAATTTAACAAAATTTGTTGAAATTTCGTCAAAAATTCTTCTTAACTCGTCTAAATTTTATCCTATTTGTATAAATTCAGTAAAAAATGTAAAAAAATCGTCTTAATTTTATAAAATTTGTCCAAATTCGTCAAAAATTCTTCTTAATTTGTCTAAATTTTATAAAATACGTCCAAATTCATTGAAAATTCATCTTAATTCGTCAAAGTTAGTATTAATTTCCATAAAATTCGTCCAAATTCGTTGAAAATTCGTGATAATTTGTGTTAATTTAACAAAATTTGTTGAAAACTAGTCAAAAATTCTTCTTAATTCGTCTAAATTCTGTCCTAATTGTATAAATTCAGTAAAAAATGTAAAAAATTCGTCTTAATTTTATAAAATTCGTCCAAATTCGTTGAAAATTCATCTTAATTTATCATAGTTCGTATTAATTTCCTTAAAATTTGTCTAGATTCGTTGAAAATTCGTGATAGTTTGTGTTAATTTAACAAACTTCGTCAAAAATTCTTCTTAACTCGTCTAAATTTAATCCTATTTGTGTAAATTCAGTAAAAAATGTCAAAAATTCGTCTTAATTTTATAAAATTCGTTGAAAATTCATCTTAATTCGTCATAGTTTGTGTTTAGTTCATAAAATTCGTCCAAATTCGTTGAAAATTCATCTTAATTCGTCATAGTTTTTATTAATTTCCTTAAAATTCGTCCAAATTCGTTGAAAATTCGTGATAATTTGTGTTAATTTAACAAAATTCGTTGAAAATTCGTCATAAATTCTTCTTAATTCGTCTAAATTTTATCTTATTTGTATAAATTCAATAAAAAATGTCAAAAATTCGTCTTAATTTTATAAAATTCGTCTAAATTCGTTGAAAATTCATCTTCATTCGTCTTAGTTCGTATTAATTTCCTTAAAATTCGTCCAAATTCTTTGAAAATTCGTGATAGTTTGTGTTAATTTAACAAAATTCGTCCAAATTCGTTGAAAATTCGTCAACAATTCTTCTTAATTCGTCTAAATTTTATCCTATTTGTATAAATTCAGTAAAAAATGTTAAAAATTCGTTTTAATTTTATAAAATTCGTCCAAATTCGTTGAAAATTCATCTTCATTCGTCTTAGTTCGTATTAATTTCCTTAAAATTCGTCCAAATTCGTTGAAAATTCGTGATAGTTTGTGTTAATTTAACAAAATTTGTTGAAAATTCGTCAAAAATTCTTCTTAACTCGTCTAAATTTTATCCTATTTGTATAAATTCAGTAAAAAATGTCAAAAATTCGTCTTAATTTTATAAAATTCAACCAAATTCGTCAAAAATTCTTCTTAATTTGTCTAAATTTTATAAAATTCGTCCAAATTCGTTGAAAATTCATCTTAATTCGTCATAGTTCGTATTAATTTCCTTAAAATTCGTCCAAATTCGTTGAAAATTCGTGATAGTTTGTGTTAATTTAACAAAATTTGTTGAAAATTCGTCAAAAATTCTTCTTAATTCGTCTAAATTTTATCCTATTTGTATAAATTCAGTAAAAAATGTCAAAAATTCGTCTTAATTTTATAAAATTCGTCCAAATTCGTTGAAAATTCATCTTAATTCGTCATAGTTCGTATTAATTTCCTTAAAATTCGACAAAATTCGTTGAAAATTCGTGATAGTTTGTGTTAATTTAACAAAATTTGTTGAAAATTCGTCAAAAATTCTTCTTAATTCGTCTAAATTTTATCCTATTTGTATAAATTCAGTAAAAAATGTCAAAAATTCGTCTTAATTTTATAAAATTCGTTGAAAATTCATCTTAATTCGTCATAGTTCGTATTAATTTCCTTAAAATTCGACAAAATTCGTTGAAAATTCGTGATAGTTTGTGTTAATTTAACAAAATTTGTTGAAAATTCGTCAAAAATTCTTCTTAATTCGTCTAAATTTTATCCTATTTGTATAAATTCAGTAAAAAATGTCAAAAATTCGTCTTAATTTTATAAAATTCGTCCAAATTCGTTGAAAATTCATCTTAATTCGTCATAATTCGTATTAATTTCTTAAAATTCGCCCAAATTCGTTGAAAATTCGTCAAAAATTCTTCTTAACTCGTCTAAATTTTATCCTATTTGTATAAATTCAGTAAAAAATGTCAAAAATTCGTCTTAATTTTATAAAATTCGTCCAAATTCGTTGAAAATTCATCTTAATTCGTCATAGTTCGCATTAATTTCCATAAAATTCGTCCAAATTCGTTGAAAATTCGTGATAGTTTGTGTTAATTTAACAAAATTTGTTGAACATTCCTCAAAAATTCTTCTTAATTCGTCTAAATTTTATCCTATTTGTATAAATTCAGTAAGAAATGTCAAAAATTCGTCTTAATTTTATAAAATTCGTCCAAATTCGTTGAAAATTCATCTTAATTCGTCATAGTTCGTATTAATTTCATAAAATTCGTCCAAATTCGTTGAAAATTCGTGATAGTTTGTGTTAATTTAACAAAATTCGTTGAAAATTAGTCAAAAATTCTTCTTAACTCGTCTAAATTTTATCCTATTTGTATAAATTCAGTAAAAAATGTCAAAAATTCGTCTTAATTTTATAAAATTCATCCAAATTCGTTGAAAATTCATCTTAATTTATCATAGTTCGTGTTAATTTCATAAAATTCGTCCAAATTCGTTGAAAACTCGTGATAGTTTGTGTTAATATAACAAAATTCGTTGATAATTCATCAAAAATTCTTCTTAACTCGTCTAAATTTTATCCTATTTGTATAAATTCAATAAAAAATGTCAAAAATTCGTCTTAATTTTATAAAATTCAACCAAATTCGTCAAAAACTCTTCTTAATTTGTCTAAATTTTATAAAATACGTCCAAATTCGTTGAAAATTCATCTTAATTCGTCATAGTTCGTATTAATTTCCTTAAAATTCGTTGAAAATTCGTGATAGTTTGTGTTAATTTAACAAAATTCGTTGAAAATTCTTCAAAAATTCTTCTTAACTCGTTTGAATTTTATCCTATTTGTATAAATTCAATAAAAAATGTCAAAAATTCGTCTTAATTTTATAAAATTCGTCCAAATTCGTTGAAAATTCATCTTAATTCGTCATAGTTCGTATTAATTTCCTTAAAATTCGTCCAAATTCGTTGAAAATTTGTGATAGTTTGTGTTAATTTAACAAAATTCGTTGATAATTCGTCAAAAATTCTTCTAAACTCGTCTAAATTTTATCCTCTTTGTATAATTTCAGTAAAAAATGTCAAAAAATCGTCTTAATTTTATAAAATTCGTCCAAATTCGTTGAAAATTCGCGTTAATTGGTTATATATTCTTCTTAATTCGTTGTAATTTTATTCTATTTGTTTAAATTTAGTAAAAATGTTAAAAATTTGTTTTAATTTTATACTATTTGTTTAAATTTAGTAAAAATGATCTAAAACTTGTCTTGATTTGTAAGAAATTTGTGATAGTTCGTATTAATTTAACAAAATTCGTCCAAATTCGTCAAAAATTCTTCTTAATTTGCGTAAATTTTTATAAAATTCGTTGAAAATTCATCTTAATTCGTGTTAATTTAACAAAATTCGTTGAAAATTCGTCAAAAATTCTTCTTAATTCGTCTAAATTTTATCCTATTTGTATAAATTCAGTAAAAAATGTCAAACATTCGTCTTAATTTAACAAAATTCGCCTTAATTTAACAAATTTCGTCCAAATTCGTTGAAAATTCGTCAAAAATTGTTCTTAATTCGCCTAAATTTTATCCCATTTGTACAAATTCAGTAAAAAATGGCACAAACTCGTTTTAAATTCATTCTATTTGTCTAAATTTAGTAAAAATTGTTAATAATAATTGTTAATTTTATAAATTTCGTCCAAATTCGTTGAAAATTCGTGTTAATTCGTTAAAAATTCGCCTTAACTCGTTGTAGTTTTATTCTATTTGTCTAAATTCAGTAAAAATTATTAAAAATTCATCATAATTCGTGTTTATTTCATAAAATTCGTTGAAAATTTGTCAAAAATTCGTCATAGTTCGTGTTAATTTAACAAAATTCGTCTTAATTAATTAAAAATTCGTTGTAGTTTTATTCTATTTGTCTAAATTCAGTAAAAATGGTTAAAAATTTGTCACATTTCGTACTAATTTTATAAAATTCGTCAATATTAGTTAAAAATTCGTCTTAATTTGTTAAAAATTCGTCTAAATTTTATTCTATTTGTCTGAATTCACTAAAAATTATTAAAAATTCATCATAATTCGTGTTTCTTTCATAAAATTCGTTAAAAATTTGTCTTAATTTGTTAAAAATTCATCATAATTCTTGTTAATTTCATAAAATTCGTCTTAATTCATTAAAAATTCGTTTTAATTTTATTCTATTTGTCTAAATTTAGTAAAAATTGTTAAAAATTCGTCTAAATTTGTCAAAAATTCGACATAGATTACATTAATTTAATAAAATTCGTCATAAATTCATCTTAATTTGCTAAATAAACGTCATAAATTTAACTATTCGTCGTTAATTTTATTAATATCATTCAAATTCATCATAATGTTTATAAAATTAATCAAAATTCAGTAAAAAAGCCAAAAATTCGTCACAGTTCATAATAAATTCATAAAAGTCATCAAAATTCATTAAAAATTGACCCTAATTTGCATTAATTTTCATTAAATTCTTTCAACTTTAGCAAAATTCGTTCAAAAATTGTATTGATTTAACAAAAAATTTAAAATTCCCGCTTAATTTTATAAAGTTCCCAAAAAATATTGTCATAATTTATTGAAAACTTATTATTAAGTTTAAAATTAATAGAAATTTAATAAAAATTCATTTAAGTATGTTAAAAATTAATTCAAAGTTAATAAAAAATCATCCAAATTTATTAAAAATTCATCAAAATTTATAAAAAAATCATTCAAATTTATTAAAAATCAATGAAACTATTGATTTGAATTGAATTTTCACGTTTTTAAATTACTAAGTTGGCAACACTTCACAAAATCTAAATCTGTCAAATTTTTCCAAACGGTTTGTCAAAAATTCGTTTATAAAAGAAGAATTATTAGAAAATCAACTATCAAATACGAACAAACGAGACTATTACACACCGTTTAAAGTAAACTTATCGTTCTTATCTAAATCGATATTTATTGGCGTCTTTTTTAGGATTACTTTGAATACATCAGATATGTCAAATATATTTGAGGTAAATTAACTCACTCGTTGAAGATTAAAACTTTACCGATTGATAGTATGGAGTACGATGAAGATTCAAGTGAATTATCATAATAATAAAAATTAGATTTTAAGTGTACGGTTAAGTATAAGGTTAGTTTTTTAAATTTTATCTTGAGAAAAAAAAAATTTTTTTTTGACAACTGTATGTTTGGTTATAAAAGCAGCCATTAAAATAATTACCATAGTTATGATTATTTTAACCAATCAAATCGCTTGGTTTAAATCGAAGTTGAGGTAACTATGACAACAGGATTTGAAATAAACTTTTTATACGGGGTGATTAAAATAAATTTTTTTAATTTCGATTTTTTAAAAAATTATTTTTTTTTTAATTTTTAATGTTTATAAAAATAAATAAATGTTATTGTCGACTTATCAGGGATAAAAATGACTCAACATAATTCTTTTATCATTCGGTAAACACAAAAGAATATTTTTTCTCCTTTGTTACGAATAAAACAAAGAAAAAAATTATTTATTTTTAGATAAGTTTCGATAACTTAAAATTTTTTTAATTTAAAAGTGGTATTACATAAATCGATAATCTCTAATCGATTGATTGATATCAAATCGATCAATTGATAGATTGCGAAACCCTTAAAACGTGTCAACTTACGTTCCTTTTTTTTATCCACTCGGCGGCTTCTTGCATGGCCGATCTAGCTTTTTCCGAGTTCATCCGATCGATGAATATTAACCCGCAAAGCCATGCGGCTAATCCGAAAGGCCAAGCGTACATTAATTCCTTTTTAGCGACCACCGTACACTTATCCATGATCGGCCAGAGATCAAACATCCCTAAAATATCCAACGAACTTTGATGGTTCGATACGATGATGTACGATGTGTCTTTTTCTAAGTGTTCTCGTCCTCTTAAGATCCATTTTAATCCGATTAAGGTTGATACTGGTTTACAAAAGTACGAAGCTATCCTAAAAACACAATTACCTTTACTACAAATCTATTATAGATAAGTCTATTGTAGATATATCATATAAATGATTACTTACACTAAATTTCTGACGTTTTTGATTCTAAAGATGAAAACCGGTATTAAAATAAGCGCATTAAAAGAAACAACTAAGACGTAAGAAGCGAATTTAAGATAATAACGAAACGTTTGACTAGATTCGTAAAGAAACGGTAACAGGAGGATGGAAAACGCGAAGATAATCTCGGTGTAAGAAACGTACATAGTGTTTTGTGGGGTTTCGATCACATAACCAGATGTTTCCGTACGAAATTGATTTTTCAATATATAAACACCGTTCAACTTGAACTTTAAGCAACCGCTCAACCAATCAGGTGAGCTTATATTCGTTAAAGTACGCGAGCGTAGATCGATTACGACCTCTCAGAACGAATCCACGAAGGGAACTGTAAAAGAGAACGCGATTCATTTTAGATCTTTGATGCTAAACAAAGATGGATGATGGGGTTTTAACGAATCACATAGCGTTTCGTATCATTCCGTCTTTGTCTTTAGATTATCTAGCTTTCGTTTACCCCTAATCCATGTATATTTAATAATAGATCAATAGATACGTGAGGGTCGCTTAATTAATTGGTTTATCGCTACCACACTTAATAAATGTGGTAATACTTTTTTTTTATTTTCATTAATCTTATCTGTTTACATTTTTTGATAAGAAAACGATTTACAACGATCAAAGTAAATAAAATTTGAAATTTTAATGGTGTCATTTTAGTTTTGAAATATACTCATAGATGGCGCAATTTGGCATATTTATTTTGACATATTTATTAACCTTTTTAAAATAACAAAATATTGATATTAAATAATAATCGTTATTAACATTTTAATTAATCAAATTTATTTAAATATTTACATGATATAATAATTTTAAATTAAAAATTTTAATGAAAAATTTATATTTTTAAACCTGAATGTTGCGTTTTTTAAATATACCGTTAGATGGCATTATTCTTCAAGATACTTTGATTTTTAAGAAAACTATCATATCTTTTTCTTATTATTAGGTTAATTAAGGTAATTAAGTTTCTCACGTTATTTGATCTTTTTTATGCATATTATTTTCTTAAGAAAACGTTAAAAACCTAAATAATATTGATATTTATAATTTTAAGTTCTTAGAGATATCGTTAGATGGCGCTCATCTTAATTGTCACTTTTATTTTTAATACATTTTTTTAATAATAATTTAATAACACTATAAAATCTTTTAAATTAGGTTTATTACCTTGTCTAAGCTTTTTGTTTATACATATTAAGTATTTTCTTAAAATATCTTTTTTAAAAAAATAATTCAATATTTTTATATTTAATTTTTAAAGATACCGCTAGATGGCGCTTTTCTTAACCTTAAATTTATAATATCTTTTAAATAAAGATTCTTGTCTTATTTGTTAATGTTAATTTATGTATCGTAAGTATTTACTTTTAAAAACCATTGTTTTTAATAATTATGAATTTAAATCAATTTATTATCCAATTATCCACCCAATCAAAAACCCAGCTGATATATTTCCATCTCTTTTTATTCTTATATATCCATCTTTGTCGTAACAGCAGTGTCAAGTAAACGTCAAAAAGACCAATCGAAATAATAAAAGAGGAAATGCCAAATTATCCGAGTTTTTTGAATCGCCGAAGTTGGTTTGACGCGTGAAACGTGTCGGCAGGTACGCGTTTTTCCACTTACGAACAGTTTTCAAGTCGAAATGTCGCCGGACGATCGTCGATCGTTTGATTGAATTTGGGACTCCGAACTATGTCTCACATTGAGACGAAGCTGAGGGCTCAACCCCGTTTCGATCCGAAATGGCTTAAGGTGGACCTTCGCGCGGCCTTTGAATCTCAACAGGGGTTGTGCGAACTGTGGAATGAGCTTATTAGAGATGGGGAGCTTACGGGACCTTTCTCCGATGGGTTATTGAATAGTGCCGGGGTAACAGCTCGGAAAGGTGAACAGGGGAAGTATTATTGTGGTTTACGGGTAAGATTTTTTGACGATGGGTTTTTATCGGGGGTTTAAATAAGACTATACAAGTGTTTTTTTTATAGGTGTTGAGTTGTGCTTGTTGCGATGGAATTTGTGGACCTCAAACGGGATGTAATTGTCAACCGTGTCAAAAATTAGATGCCGAGGAAGCTTTGGGGAAACAAGATGTTAAAAAAGTACCACCTTCGCCACAGTTTTTGTTAGATTCTTGGACGTGGGGGCCTCAACCATGTAAGAAAATTACTTTTTTTAATATAATTTTAATATAAAATTATTTTTTAATTATTTTTTTTTATTTTTTAATTATTTTTTTTTATTTTTTAATTATTTTTTTTTTATTTTTTAATTATTTTTTTTTATTTTTTAATTATTTTTTTTTATTTTTTATTCTCAGCTCTCGAACAATTAAAATCTTTCATAATCAGTTTAAATCACGAACAAAAAAGACTTTGTCTCGATGTATCATCAACCTGCCTTTCTTCTACTCGTCTCCAACAACGATTAACGATTTTTAAACGATATTTCGAGGCATTAAATCGTTTAACTAATACGGAACATGAATCAAACGGTATTGGAAGTAAAAGACCGAGCACCGATCAACCGTCCACACCTCAAACATCACCGTTAAAAACTAAAATTACTTTAATCAATCCGGCTTCGAGTCTTGCGAGAGTTGGTTCGAGAGCGGCTTTAAATTTTTCATTCGCCTTCTTAAAACGAGCTTGGAGGCTTGGCGAAGATGTGGATTTATGCGGGGAATTATTATCTGAGTCACTCGAAGCTTTGCAATTACTTCCTGTTGCTACGTTATTTAATGAAAGTGGGGTTTCACCGGTTTGGTTGGAAGTTGTTGATAGATCGGTGAAGTTTTTACGACAAGTTGTTACGGGGTAAGTTTTAAAAAGTTTTAAAAAATTTTAAAGATTTTAAACTTATGAAAAAATTTTTTAATTTTAATAATTAGTTTTAATAATAAACATTTTTTAATTTTAGAGAGATAACAAACAATAGACAATTTTGTGAAGTTCCGATACAAGATCAACACGTTTCATTAAACCTCTTATTAGAGTTGGCGCTACAAAAAGGAACTCTTAGTAGCGTTTTAGATTGCATATTACTACTCTTACAATTATGGGAAAAGAAAAATTATTCAAACGATAATAGATCGGTTCCGGTGTCTGTTACGGCACCTCTTTTCCCATTTTTACGTCGATTTGAAGACATTCCAACTGAAAAATCAATAAATTCCATTCAAAATAACAACGATTCGTTGAATTGTAATCAGTTATTATTAAAATATTTGGAAATTCCCGATGTTATAGATGCCGAGATTGATGTTCGACAAGCAGCCGTTCTTTTATTAGCTCATCTCGACCGATTGGCTATTCCTCATTTACCGACACAATCATTTAATAAAGTAAGTTGGTTGTATATTTCATTTTTCAACTCAATGATTTTCTTTAAGTAGGATTTATTTATTTATTTAAATAAAATTATTAATCAAAATTTAAACGTCAAAATTTTTAGGTTATGTCAATTATAAAATTGAATTTAATTTTTTTGAGAATTTTTAATTTAAATTTAGTTAAAAATGTAAATATTTAATAAAAAATAGCATTTTATACGGATTTTGTTACTAAAAATTAATTAATTATTAATATTTATTATTATTAAAGTTTTAGTTTTTATTTGAATTAGATTTTAGTTATGTTGGTACAACTGCTTTACAATTTAACTATCTTCATTTTGAATTAATATGTCAAATTTTTGACAGGTAGATTTTTTTCATTACTTTTTAATTTATTTTTTAACTTTTTTTAACTTTTTTTAACTTTTTTAACTTTTTTTTAATTTTTTTCTTTAACTAATTTTGTTTTATTTTCTATTTAGATTAATGAAAATAGTTCCCCAAAGGTTTGGGGTTGGGGATGGTTAACATGGAAACCTTCGATAATCCCACAAGCTTTCGATACAATCTCGGAGTTAAATATTAGACAACTTTGCTGCTCGGAAACTTCCCTATTGGCTTTGAGTCACGATGGGAAAGTTTACTTTACATATTTTTCTTCCGAATCGCCTTCTCCTCAACTTGTGGATGGTTTAAAAGATAAAGAAGTGATTAAAATTGCCGCACATATCGAAGGAAAACATTATATGGCTCTAACGAAAGATGGTCTTGTTTATTCTTGGGGGAACGGTGACGGTGGACGTTTAGGTCACGGTGATAACTCTTCGAAGGATGAACCGAGTATAATCGAGGCGTTACGAGGGAAGGATATTGTTGATATTCAATGTGGGGGGACTTATAGGTAAATATTTATTATTTTTTTAATGAATTATTTTTACTTACGACTTTTTATTAATATTTTATTAATTTTTATTAAAATTTTATTAGTTTTATTAAAGTTTTATTAAAATTTTATGAGTTTTATTAAAATTTTATTAGTTTTATTAAAGTTTTATTAGTTTTATTAAAATTTTATGAGTTTTATTAAAATTTTATTAGTTTTATTAAAATTTTATTAGTTTTATTAAAATTTTATTAAATTGTAAGTTTTTATTTTTATTAGATTAAAAAATTTTTTATTTTTAGTGCTGCTATTTCATCTTTGGGAGTTTTATACACTTGGGGAAGAGGAAATTTTGGTCGTTTAGGTCACGGAACCTCAGAAGATTGTTTCTTACCTACAGCTGTAGCCGCACTTTCAGAACATCGGGTTGTTAAAGTCGCTTGTGGTTCTGGAGACGCCCACACTGTTTGTATTACAAGTCAGGGAAATGTCTACAGTTGGGGAGATGGTGATTACGGAAAATTGGGAAGAGGTGGTTCGGATGGTTCTAAAGTACCGAGGTTAATCGAGAGGTTACAAAATTATAACGTGGTTGAAGTTTATTGCGGAGGACAATTTAGTGTTGCTTTAACTAAAGATGGGAAGGTTTTTACATGGGGTAAAGGGGAAGGATGGAGATTGGGACATTCGACGGATGATCATGTTAGATATCCGGAACTTGTTGAAAGTTTGGAAGGTATATTTTATATTAATTAAAAAAAAAAAATTGTTAATTTAGGTTAATTTTTGGAATATAGCTAGAAAATTATTGTATATTAAGAAAAAAATAAGGAAAATTTGGAAATGTTAGTAATTTTTAAGTTATGTGAGCTTGATGTCGTTTTCTCACTAGTATTAGAGTATCAGTAGAGTATTTTAGGGTACATTTGGTACAGTTAAATAAATGAAACGAAGAGGTTTCTAATGAAGAGGTTTGTTATCACTTGACTATCAGGTTTTGATCTTACATTTGATAGTCAGCAAGTCGATCGCGTCAAAAACAGCAAATAAAATGAAAAATCTTCTAATTATCATCTATTTTAAAGTTAAAACTTTAAAAACTTAAAGTCGAAAAATAATACATTTTGGAAATGAATGCCTAACGTTTAAAGATCGCACAATTCAATTTCAATACCTCACATCTAAGATACAAACCCAACAACGTTAAGACAACGTTTCATTTATTTAACTGTTGACTCAATTGAAGAATGGAATCGTATTATTTTTACTTTTGATACGTTTTTCTAGGTATATTGTAAAAATCAGTCAATTTTGAGTTGCAATTCTACTTTGAAACTTAAAAAATTCTTTAAAAAGTTTTAAAAAGATGTTAAAAAATTAAATAACTTTTTAATTTGTTTAGATAAACATGTAATATCAATAAGTTTGGGTTTCGGACATGTTTTGGCTTTAACCGATCAAGGAGAAGTGTTTGGTTGGGGTAAAAACGAACACAAACAAGTCTGCGATTGTCAAGATTTGTACGTTCAACAACCACGTTTGATTGCATCGCTTAAAGGACAGAAAGTTATTGGGATTTGTTGCGGTCCGGTTCAGAGTTTTGCTTGGTCCGATGTGGCTCGATCTATTCCTCAAGTTCACATTCCGTTTGTTATAGATCTCACAGAGAATACTTTTAGGTAAATTTAACAAAAAATACAAGGGTTGTGGCATAAGTTATGGTAGTTATTTTTGTTTGAAAAGAATTGATACCAAATTACATAGGGTAAGGTTGCTCAAGTCGTATCTACGCCTAAGTTGTACCTTAGCTATATTAAATGCCACCACAGCGTTGACAGCAAAAATAACGCTACAGGATTGTCTAGTAAGGAAGGCACTCCATTCTATACCATCGTACTAGACAATCCTGTAGTGTTTTTTTTTTTGTTTGTAGACAATCCTGTAGCGTTATTTTTGCTGTCAACGCTGTGGTGGCATTTAATATAACTAAGGTACGACTTAGGCGTAGATACGACTTGAGCAACCTTACTCTAATTAGGTTTGGCGTGTGAAAATCATATTGGGTTGGTGGGTGTTCATAATAACATTTGTCTCTGTAAGTGCCTTTAACATGTTGAGTGTGGCTATATTTTTCGCTCAGATGGTAGCTCCTGAGTCCACGCCGTCCAAACGATAAGTCTACTATTAGTCCTAAGGGATTGACGCCGCTTGAACGGAAAGTTTACTGTTAATCCCTAGGGACTAACGTAGCCCTCAACGTGTTATTAGCATAGAGAGGAAAATCAAATGAGATATCTGGCTACCACCGTGCGAAATGGATATAACTCGTGTTGAACACAGCACATGCATCAAAATAGCCGTTCTCTGTGGAAGAAATGATCGACGTCATGCGAAATTGGTGGAAGCTAAAAAAGACAAATGTTGGATGCTATTTGAGCTGCAGAAGGAAAGTCAAAGGTTATCGAGAATCCATCATCGACGCGATTTTGAAGAATGATCTGCATCTGTGGAAAATTACAGCAAAGTGGGTGCCATATGCATTAACCACTTGCGGTGGTTGGACGTACTATAATCCAAGCTCAATCTACACCATGGAGAGAAGGATGCACGAGCGCGCTTACTCCCCGTAACTTTACCGAGTAGGCCCGAGTGGAGTACAAGGGAAGGGAGAACCGGAGTTTTAAGCGATCCTCGCAAACGCAAAGGTCTTCCGGCAAGAACGCCGTCGTAGACAGGCCCGCGGCACCTCGCTGTTTTAACTTTTTCGGTCAGACTTTTGGCCCTTTTTCAGGTGTTACAGGACAAGCGAGAATTGTTAATTCACCAACCACAATCATTGGTTGTAGTTTTAATCATATTTTATACATATTAGGATGTGGCGTCACAAATTCGCCTTGATTGTTACAAATTTATTATTTTAAAATCAAGTTTTGATTAACTTTCATCGTTTAATTTTATCAGAAATGAACAACGTCGTCATGTCATAATAACTTTATCTTTAAATCAATTTATAACTTTATCAATTTTTGATTTAAAAATTAGAAAATTGAAAGCCAAAAAGTAAACTGGTTTTAGAATAATGAAATAAATGTCTAATTAGGAAAGGGATATTTAAATATGGGAAAAATAAACAAGTAATAAGTTTTTATGGCAAACATTTATTATTGTAATGAAATAAGGAAATTAATTTTCAAGATACTGGTAGATAGCAATAAATTTATTAATTTTCTTCATTGTATATAATGTTTACGAAGTATATTAACATTTAAACAATCAAAAGCTAACCTATAACTTTAGGATTTTTAAGTAACAGTTTTTAAATAATTATTGTATCAAATAGTAAACTGATTTTGCATAAGATAGTAGAGTAATGTTACTATAATAATTCTATGAATTTGCTACAATGAAAATAAGAAAGTTTGAATTTAACTTTTAACTGTAAGTAGCAATAAATCACAAACCAACAATTGAGCATTGATGTTTATAAAAATATATTATCTTTGTAATTCATTTTTTAGTAATTTGATTTTCCCGATTCTACCTATTAGTTTAAAAATATCTCGATTAGTAAATAAATTTCTTTCAAGGTTTGTTGATTTTGTTGTAACACAAAACAAAAACGGTTTGGATATAGAATTAGAAGGAGATTGCCAACACGTGTAAGAGTTTAATTAGTAGAAGTCTTGATGGAAAGTAGAAGAGTTGATGGAAAACACCTGCAACATTTCTATTGTTGGAGTAATTTTCGTTAATAATAATACTTTTAATAAAATAAAAAGTCCACAAACACGCAGGTATTCTCAAATATCCGTGGTGTTGGGGGTGACAAAGACCCGACGTTAATTTTGTGCTTTACCTGGAAAAAAACAGTTTACTTTTTGGCTTTCAATTTTCTAATTTTTAAATCAAAAATTGATAAAGTTATAAATTGATTTAAAGATAAAGTTATTATGACATGACGACGTTGTTCATTTCTGATAAAATTAAACGATGAAAGTCCATCAAAACTTGATTTTAAAATAATAAATTTGTAACAATGAAGGCGAGTTTGTGACGCCACATCCTAATATGTATAAAATATGATTAAAACTACAACCTATGATTGTGGTTGGTGAATTAACACTTCTCGCTTGTCCTGTAAGACCTGAAAAAGGGTCAAAAGTCTGACCAAAAGTTAAAACAGCGAGGTGCCGCGGGCCTGTCTACGACGGCGTTCTTGCCGGAAGACCTTTGCGTTTGCGAGGATCGCTTAAAACTCCGGTTCTCCCTTCCCTTGTACTCCACTCGGGCCTACTCGGTAAACTTACGGGGAGAAAGCGCGCTCGTGCATCCTTCTCTCCATGGTGTAGATTGAGCTTGGATTATAGTACACTGTACGTCGAGATACTTTTGTTACCGGAATGTGAGCGCGACGGTGTTACGCACACCGCACAGTGTGTAATATTCATGATGTAGAAGGAAAAAAATCTGAATTCTAAAGCTAATGATTTTAGTGACCAGAATATGATTTAGCTGCATAAATATATATGCTTTATACAAAAGTTGTCAGTTTAAGCGATACAGGGTGTCGAAGATTAGAATTAATTAAAAGATAGTACAGTCAGTGGACATAAAATGTTGGGACACCTAAACATTTTTTAGTTAATTTTAAAGATATCTTCAGAAAAAACAATATTTTCTTGTAGCCAAGTGGAGTTGGCGCGAAGAAAACGTGTTCGATGTCTTCCAACTTTTTCCCACTTAGTATTAATTTGTTGAGAAATTTTTCTTTCTTTTTTTTAAAAAATTTAAACCCTCTGATTTTGGGTTTCCTAGTTCTTACAAGGCATATTTCAGTAATGCGTTTAATTTGAAATCCTTCGCATTTTGGACCCAAACATCAAAAAGCGTCTCGAGAGAGTAACCGTGTCATACTGCAAAACTGAAAGAAATCGCAAATATTCGCAATTTCTTTTTTAATATGTAGATTTTCACAGGTGTTAGCTATAATATTTATATAAACTCAAAATGGAACTTGATGGTACTCTTAACTAAAACCGTGTGAAATCATATTACTTGTTATACTCAGTCGACTTACCTTTTCCACGTAATGGTACCAGCATATTAAAAGCAAATAATTAGATACAAATTACGCAAGTAAACATAACAAGAATAACTATCAATAACTTTACAAGTAACACTTTTGTTTTGATTAACATCAAATATCTATAAAGCCCATTAGACATCTCGACGTCACTACTTAATTAGATTGCGTTAGGCAGACCTACATTTTTGTGCATAATATCGCTTGTTCCACTATATTTTTACAAAATTATTGCGATTTCCTATGCTAGAAACATTTTTCTATTAAAATATAGTTATCTATGTCATCTGCGGAAAGGTGAAAAAAAAATTTTTTTTCCACCTAGATAATAAAAATTACACACTGTGCGCCGTCAGACCGTTGTTGCAGGTAGAAAAATGACTCACCTGGCACGCTCAGCCCTCAATTTCTTGCCACCGCAAGTGGTTAACACGTTCACGCGAGGATGTGACCCACAGTCGTAAGGAAAGCATAGCATGTGATTTACGTTCGACATGAAGGTGTTAACAAATGTCCAAAAGTAGACGCAGGTTATATCTGTTTAGCACAGTAGTAGTTAGATATTTGCTTTGATATTCCTCTTTGTGTTATTAAAGGCATTTACATAGGTAACTGTTGTTATCCTAAATCGCTAATCGTAATTTTCTGACCTGACTCTTTTCAAACAAAAATTGTTACCATGACTCATGCCTAAACACTCATACATAAAAAAATGTTTGAATTATTTTTTTATATCTATTTATTTTTTTAGATTATTAGATCAATTATTAGAAGTCGTTTGTGAAAATTCCAACACCGTTGGTTCGGTTGGATTTCCCATAAATAGAGATAAAGAGTGCATCGCTATTTCTACATTGAATCTGCTTCATTTACAGGTAAGTTTTTATTAATTTATTTTTATTAATTTATTTTTATTAATTTATTAATTAAACATTAAAATACATTACAATTAATACTTTTTATTATGGTAATCAGATTGTGAAGTTGTAGAAGTCTTATTATCTTCTTCCGATCGACTTCCTCTCGCTTTTCTTAATTGTTTCTTCCAAACTCTCCGTGTACTTTTATTCCAAACCACAAAATAAATATAAAGGACAAAACCCTGTATACTAGTCGTAAAACAAAATATATAAAGTAACACATTCGACTTAAAAAACGAACCTAATAAACCAAAAATCCAAGAAAATCCCATTAAAAAGAATAAAATTACACCTAATTTTAAACGTAACAAAATTATATTCTTTTCCGTTCCGACAGCGTTAGTTTTTTTATTTAAAACGTTTCTAAAAATTAACACAAACATTGAAATATTAATCGATATGATTATCATAATCGGTAGATATAATCCAAAGTGTAAATAATAACCCGATGGATAACAAATATTATTATAGATGTAATTATCGATATTAATGGTTGTTGATATTAAAACTGGGATTAAAGATATTCCCCAAGCGAAAATACTCGATTTTAAAACGATATAACTCGGTTCTTGAACTAAAACTTCAACAAATTTACGATATTGTAAATAACTAATTACCAAAGCCCAACAAAATTGAGAAATAACTACGTAATGTAAAGATATTCCTAAAATTATACAAACGGATCGTTCTTTTTCTTTTATTATACTCGTAGCGATTAAAATAATCATTTGAAGTGCTATGGCTATTGAAAAATTTAATAGTATTTTTGTTCCGGAAGATTCCCTCCATGTTTTTGAAAATAAAGCGGTTAAAAACATTAATAATACGCTTATTAAAGTTAAAATAGCTCCGATTGTTGATAAATAATTTATAATTGGGTCTTCTTCGGCTCCGACTAATAAAGCAAAATGGGTCATGTGAGAAAATTTACATGTTTTTGTATCTTTATTGTAATAAGCTTTATTATCGATTTTCCAATAACCGGAAAAACTTGTTAAAGTTTCATCAATTCCATAATTCCAAAAGGCGCAATTTTTTTCACCTTTGATATCGTTTTCAAAAATAATCGGGATTAAATAATCTAAAGAAATACTATTAAATCCAACGATAAACATACTTACAACAAATTCAACGTTTGTTTTTGTATTATCGTTAAATAAAGCATCGTTTAAATAAGTTGTAATTACTAAATTTAATTCTTCATTATTTGGCGTTTTATCTAAGATTTCTTTTAATAATTCTTTTGGGATATAAGTCGCGAAAATTAAATTTTCTCTTTCGATCGTTTCAATAGAAACGGATTGATTTAAAGGAATCGGTTTTAATTTATTATTTTCTTTATAAAGTGCCATTCCGATTATTCCCGTTTTTAAATCGACGATTTGTAAGATTATATTTTCTTTTATGATTGTTTTTGGAGAAGAATCGCTTAAAGCAACATCAAAAGTGTATAATAAAGAATCGGTTGAGTTTAATTTTTGTTGGGATTTAAATAAAGTCTCCCGATTTATTTTAGTAACCGCGTTTAAATTCTCAACGAGGAGGTCTAAATCGTATATTTGGTTATTCATTACGATTTGTTGGAAGATTTCAGCTGTGAAATGTATATCGTAAGATGTGAAAGATTCTTCTGTTGATAATATTTCAAATAAAGCTTCGTTTTTTTCTGTTGAGGTTTTATTAGAGATGAAAAGATCGTGTAGAGATTTTATGGGGGGTGGTGTTTCTGGAATTATTTGTGATGTTATTTCGGAAGATAAAGTTGTTTCTGTTATTAAAGGTGTTGTTTTTGTCGTTTGAGGAGTTGTTTTTATTGTTGTGGGAATTATTTCTGTTGTTGTTGTTTGAATTATTGAAGAAGTTGTTTCTATTGTTGAAGGAATTATTTCTGTTGTTGAAGGAATTGTTTCTGTTGTTAAAGGAATTGTTTCTGTTGTTGAAGGAATTGTTTCTATTGTTGAAGGAATTGTTTCTATTGTTGAAGAAGTTGTCTCAATTCTTGAAGAAGTTGTTTCTATTGTTGAAAAAGTTGTTTCAATTATAGAAGAAGTTGTTTCTATTGTTGAAGAAATCGTTGTAAGACTTGTTTCTGTTGTTGTTATATCATTTAAACAATTTGTTTTTATAAATTCATATTCTTCATTTAATAATTCATAACAAATAATTTCTTCGAGGTTTATTATCGGACTTAAATCATCCCAAATTTGATTATAAATCGTTTCAACATCTATAAATTCTTGTTTAGTTGAAATTTGAAAAATTACATTCATCCTTTGTTTGTTAAAATAAATTTTTGATAAATCAATCGGTCGAATTAAAACGTTTAAATGATTTTTAATTATCTCTAAAGTTTTTGTGTGATAATTAAATGGTAATTTTTTATATGACGAAGATGTTAAATTTATTGTAACGTTTAAAACAAAATTCAAGTAGGAATTATCTCCGGTTGTTATTATATTACTTTGGATTGGGTTTAAATCCGGATAGAGAAATCCTTCGCACCAATATTTTCCCATTTCTAAATTATCTTTGATTTTAAATTGGTATTTAATCGTATCTTCGTTTATTTTTGAAGAACTTAATTCGTAGTCTTTATATCTGTAGTTAATTAATGATTCGGAAGGTTCGTAAATATCCGTATAACAATAAATAACGTGATCTTTACTAATGTGGTATAATTTTAAAATATTATCAACCGTAACGATAATATTTTTTTGTTCTAATTGTAAAGTTATTTTTGGATTTGGGTAATCGTTAAATTTCTGCTCGCAAAGTGAACATTCGGGTGAATTTTCGCATGAAGTTTCGCAAAAAAATCCCTTTTTATTTTTACAATGGCAATTTGTTTCTCCGCAAATTTCATTGTAAGCGTCGCAAAAATTTTTAATGTTGCTTGAACTAACGGGATAAGCGCAAATTGCTGTGTTTTTAATGTTACAATCTGATGTTTCATATTTATTTTTTTTAGTAAGTATACATTCACCATTTTCGGCGGAAATTTCGCTAAATAATTTTCCATAATCGTCGCCGATTTCATTCCATTTGTAATAACCGTAATCGGGATCTTCGTGAACGTTTATCCAGAATTTTAAGTCGAATTGTTTTACAACGTTTCCTAGTTTGTTAAAAGGTGCTACGTCTTTATAAGGGCATTTGTATGGATATGAAACTTCTTCTATTATTAAGTAACAAAAACTTGCAACGCTTGGGTAGTTGTTACAATTATTTGGCCAAATCTAAAAATTAATTTTTATTATTTTATTTTGTATTTTGTATTTTTTATTTTGTATTTTGTATTTTTTATTTTTTATTTTTTATTTTTTATTTTTTATTTTTTATTTTTTATTTTTTATTTTTTATTTTTTATTTTTTATTTTTTATTTTTTATTTCTTATTTTTTATTTTTAATTTTATTTTTATTTATTTATATTATTAAAAAAAAAATTGTACTTACCCCACCTCTAGTACTAATATTATTAGAAAACACTAATAAAATTAAAAAATTATGATAAAATAATTGGATAAAAATTAAATACTTGAATAAAAACATAATGTAATTTATAAGTTCACTCTCCAACTGTAAATGATATAATATGACAAGTACAAGTGGTTTTGGAGAATGAAGAACTTCTAATCTGTATTATGTGTTGCTATAGTTGGAGCGATATGATAATTATATCAATTTGCCATATGGTATTCTAATAAGTTTCGCTTAATTACAGACCTGTCACTTGATTAGCTCCCCGTTTGTTTATCAGTCTCTTTTATCGGGGGGGTTTTGTTGACTTTTTCGAAATTATTTGGAAACTAAATGAAAACGGTTGGGTTAGTTAATCCGTGTATAAATTTGAACTATTGGAGATAATTTTGTTATGAAAGATATTAAATTTTTTTTGTGATGTTAGTAAATTATGTTTATTTAGGAATGTTAGTGTTTGTGGAGCGCGTTTCGGTTTACTTTAATTTTTAATTTATCATGAATTTATCGCATTTTTAAACTTTAAATTTTAATATTCGCTTTTGCTTGCTTTATGTTGCTTTAGCCCATTTTGCCTGCGGGCTTGTACCCTCTTATTATAATATTCGCATTTTACCACTTGTGTCTGATTGTCTGTATGCTGATATCTTTCTTGCACCATCTTGAATCTAGCATCACACCCCATGCATTTGCTATTTAACCTAAACATTCTAACTACTACATAACAATTAAATATTACCGCATGCAAATTATAAGATTGAGGAGAAAGTTATGCCAGCTCAAAGCCAAAATTTCAAAATTTTCGTCTAATTCCTGGTGTAGAGGTTGATATAATTGTGGTGCGGGTCTCTAATTAAAAGAATGACCCGATTATTTATTAATTGGTATACCTACTGCCACCAGAAGCAGTTATTTTTGCGCTAATTAATTATTTAATTGCCCTCAAAAGCGCGCGATTACTACTTCAAAACCGTGAGTTCTTGCACTAAAGCTCTAACAGAAAAGGGGAAACGAAACTCAAGTGTAAAACAACTCTTAAACTATATTTACAAAATAATATCAAAATCTCGATTAGTTACAATAAAATAACCCTAACGTTAACTAACCGACGTTACTTTGGAGAGAAAGAAAATAGACTAGGAATCCTGATCTTTATCTAAAATCCTAATACACGGATGATCCCTAACAGGTGATCACGAGAATTGGCAAACAGACTTACTCTGGACTTGTGGATGATTGTTGCAATTAATCCTGATCGTCAATCTGGATTCCCCTGGTGCCTTTTCGAACTGGGCCGCTCGTGAATATCCAACACCTTGCAATGATCACACCACACCGAAATAACACGCGTCGCGGTTTATTTCCAAAGTCCCGAAGTTTGAGTGCACCGAAGAAAACGAATACTAAGATTCGATGATGAATGCTAAGATTCAAGCTCGTGTCGAAGTTGTAGCTAAGATTTGGTTGGGGTTCGGATTGAGAGTCCGATTGAGATTTTCGGGCTAAGAGTCTGATTGAGATTCTCGGGCTTAGAGTCCGATTGAGATTAACCAAAATAAAAAGATTCTCTCGCAAGTAACCTCGGTTCTGGGAGATGGTAATTCTGAGTTACTTGGGCGTACCTAACGTCTGGACAACCCAGCGTCGCAGAAGGCCAATCCAGAAGATTTGGGCGGGCATTTTTACAATAATAATTAACCAATCCCTAACGCACCTTACGTCGATATTTAGGCCACGGGACCTACCAAAAACCCCCGCCAACTAGCTAATTGCGAAAACCCTCACGTAATTCCCAGACCGTGGGACCATCAACGATTACGTGAGCCAAAACCCCTAATTTTTCAACGGTTATTTTGTTCCGCGAAACCCCATAAAGTTGAGGATACATAACTTCCCTAAAAATTCCTCAAGTTTAGGTGCCCCCACCGGACGTCGTAAACGAAAGACGTGGTTTTCGACTTTTCTGCCAAACACGTTACATAACTCGAATCCCTAATGTGAATGGTATTTTTCCTAAACCCACAGTAATTGTCGAATTATTACATAATCGTTCGTTAGAAATTTTCCTGCTTCGATAGGAAGACCTTCGTCTGAAGGCTTATTTAGAATTGTATAGAGAATCGTTTAAAACAAACCGCACCCAAATCAAACGATCGAAAGCCGAGTTACGCGAGCTCAAAGTTAAAATTTCTAAAACACCAAAAATCCGAAAAAATCGAAAGGTTGGTATGGAATTTTTTCCAAAAATCGAAAATTTCAAATTTTGCTGATACTCGCGTTCTTAAATAATTCAATAATGAGGAAAACGATGGTGAAATCCGTTTTTCAGTGGGTCTTTTGGTTTACTAGAAAAATCGGCTAGAAGTGAATGAACACTCATTAATCTTTCGATGCAGAGGTTCGGAGAAACGTTCGCCAGAAATTTTCTAGGTCTGGCACGATGATACTTTTCTAGAACCTTATTCAAAATTGAATGAAGAATTATTTGAAATAAACCGAATGAAAATCAGACGACCGATGGCCGAGTTATGGGAGCTCAAAGTCAAAATTTCTAAAATGGTCGAAAATCGAAAAAATCAAAACGCGATTTTCCAGTGATTTCTTGCCGAAGGAAATAATTTGATACTTACATAAGTATTTTCTAAATGATTATAAACGTTAAAATAATCGGAATTTTTAATAAAAAAAAAAAAAAAAAATTCCAAATTTTCGTCTAATTTTTCTGTGCAGAGGTTTAGAAAAACGTTTGCCAGAAATTTTCCAAACGTGTTAGGGTAAAACTTTTCTAGAATTATACTCAGAATTAAATGGAGAATCATTGAAAACTAACCGCATGAAAATCGGACTATCAACAGCCAAGTTACACGAGCTCAAAATCAAAATTTCTAAAATAGCCAAAAAACAGAAAAAATCGAAAGGTATGGATTTTTTTTTTTTTTTTTAATCGAAAATTTTAGATTTTGCTGATACTCGCGTTTTTGTATAATTAGATAACCGGAAAAACGATGTTGAAATCCGTTTCTTCATAGCTCCTTTGGTTTTCCAGAAAAATTAGAAGTGAATTTTCGATGCGAATTATTTTTTCGATGTAGAGGTTCGGAAAAACGTTCGTTAGAAATTTTTTGAATCCAATATAACGACGCCTTTCTAAAGTTATACTTAGAATTGAACGGAGAATCATTTAAAATAAATTGTACGAAAATTAGATAATCGACCGACGAGTTACGCGAACTCAAACTCAAAATTTCAAAATTTTCGACTAATTTCTCAATGTAGAGGTTGGCAAAAGCGTTTGTCAGAAATTTTCTAGATCCGGTACAACGACACCCTTTTAAATTCTAACTTAGAATTAAATGGAGGATCGTTTAAAACAAACCGCACAGAAATCAAACGATCGAAGGCTGAGTTACACGAACCCAAAGTAAAATTTCAAAACTATCGTTTAATTTCTTGATGTAGAGGTTGGCAAAACCGTTTGTCAGAAATTTTCTGGATCCAGGATAATGATGTCTTTTTAGAATCTTGTTCAGAATTGAATAGAGAATTGTTTAAAATACACAGCATAGAAATCAAAGGATCGAAGGTCAAGTTATGCGAGCTCAAAATCAAAATTGTAAAATTTTTGTCTAATGCTCGGTGTAGAGGTTAATATATTTCTGTACCTGAGAGCTAAAGGGACGTAAGTCCAAAGTTTATGAAAATGAGATATGCTTAAAATAAGTATCTCGTTAAATACAACATTTCATTTTCTACAACATTATCTAAAAAAATTGATCACGAAAAAAATTTTTTGGGTTATAAAGAAGTAAATCCTTACCGTTTTAGCGCCAAATAGTCGTAAGTCCACAAAAAATCTAATTATCAAGGTTAAAACTTATTTTAACCTTTTATTTTTTTATTTTAACTTATTTTATTTTTTTTTGCTAAATTTTATTCATAATTGTAAAAAGCCTAGATTTAATGAGTACTCCATGGCTCTAGAAGATTTAAAAAATTTTAGTACATTGTACTCCTTATCAACAGCGCCATTTATATCTAGAAAGAAAAGCAATGATGGCCTAGAGTTTAAATTGTCCAACATTGTTTGGCTTCAACTTCGGCGAGAAGTATATGGAACTCTTTTTTATAAAACATCATTTAATGACTATTTTCGTTCCATTAATTTGTATAGAAATATTCGAAAACCGTCAAATATACCAAAAAGTTTGACCAAATTAAGATTTTTTAGAAAATCTATAAGTAATGCAAAGTACGACAATCTTGTAACTCTCCTTAAGTGGGTCCCTGAAGAATATCAGGATTATTTCAGAAACTTACCCCATACTGAAGAAGCATCAGATTTTCCTGATGATGAATAAGTTTATGAGTTAATATATTTTAAAATTTATTCTTTGTTGTAATAAGTTCATACATGTTATTATTGTCCCAAATTATTGTTTTGTTGTAAGTCCATACAGTCATTCAGAAATAATTTTTTCAAGCCAAAATGTAGTAAGTCCAATGAGTTCGTAAAAATAAAAAGTTTTCATAAAAATGTTTTGTTAATGAATAAAGACAGACTATTAGTATTAAATAACAACATTTCCGCGATTATGAGCTAAATTGTTTGAGAGCTGAGAATATGAAAATTGTTATTTCAAATTAAAAATAGTATATTTTTCGTTATTTCACAATTATGTCATTTTGGACTTAAGTCCCTTTAGCTCTAAGGTACAGATTTATATAAATATAAATTTTTCGATGCAGAGGTTCGAAAAAACGTTCGTCAGAAATTTTCCTGATCCGATAGAATAACCTCTGTCCAGAAGCTTACTCAGAATTGAATAGAGAATCGTTTAAAATAAATTGCACCCAAATCAAACGATCGAAAGTAAAGTTACGCGAGCTCAAAATCAAAATTTTAAAATTTTCGACTAATTCTCGGTGTAAAGGTTGATATCACCGTTCGTCAGAAATGTTCCCTGATAAAATAGGATAACCTCCGTTCAGAAGCTTACTCAGAATTGAATAGAGAATCGTTTAAAACATACCGCGCTCAAATCAAACCATCGAAAGTAAAATTACGCGAGCTCAAAGTCAAAATTTTAAAATTTTCGACTAATTCCCGGTGTAGAGGTTGATATCACCGTTTGTTAGAAATTTTCCTGATAAAATAGGACGACCTCCGTCCAGAGGCTTATTCAGAATTGAATAGAGAATTGTTTAAAACATACCGCGCTCAAATCAAACCATCGAAAGTAAAGTTACGCGAGCTCAAAGTCAAAATTTTAAAATTTTCCTAATTCGGCAGGACGATGTTCGTTAAGAGACTTACTCAGAATTGAATAGAGAATCGTTCAAAGGTGGGTTTAAACCAAACGAACAAATAGCTAGAGTTAGAACAAGATCACTCTTTCTTGATTTTTTAGTGTAAACGAAAGTTTATTTAGTAGTGCTTCGTTATATCCGACTCTGACAGCAATATTATAATTACAAGTGCTGCATTTATTATTTTGTCTCAAAAACTCAAAAAGAAATGAAAGAAAAACGTTGGTGCATACTTTTGAATGAAAACCATTTTGAATTATAAGTGCAGTCGGCAATGTTGCCTGATTTTATAGTCATAGTTTTTTGCCTTTCTCGGCGGTAAGATGCAAAAAGCGAGTCCATCTTTTTTTTTGCTTCGTCAAATATTATATTCTAGTGGATTTGCAATTTCCTGCCAAGCATCTTGTTTACGAGTTGTGTTTTAATAATGTTCAAAAGTCAAATCCCACAGGCATCTGCAATTTCAGTAGGATTCTAACATTACTAGACATTTTTCTTGGGATCAATCCATATTTAACTCAATAAGTGTGCAAACACGCAAAAACGCCATAACTAGCTCTTCGCAAGCTCTAGAACCGTTTAAATGAAGCGAGCGAGCATTTTTAGAATATTCCATAGGATCTTTGTGAACGTAAACAGAATAAAATAATGCTCTATTTTTGTTCACACTAAAAGATTTTGATAAAGTGGCGATAGAATGGGCATTCGCTCGTCTAATTTAAATCGACCTTAAGACAAGCCGCATACAAATCAATCGGTCGATGGCCATGTTACCTAAGTTAATTTTAACCTCAACCAGGAATTCATATTCGACTACTTTTTGCAAGCTACAAGGCACAACTGATTCACTTTTAGGTAGATTTTATCATAAAAATAAACCAAAATGTTACACAACAACTAGTTCTTACAATTAGTCATCTCATCCCTGAAGAAAGAGCGTGCTCACATAACATCTCAATAGGTAAGAACTAAACTTCCAGGGTAACATATGTAATATGTACAAAAAATTCTCTAAAGCTCTTTATTCAAGATTTAACTTATACAATTATTAATTAATTAATTAATCTATACTTAATATAGTATAATTATAAAAATGATAATTAACATTACATTTTATAAACACAACTAATATTTTTTATTATGGTAATCAGATTGTAAAGTAGTCGAAGTTTTATTTTCATCAGTTTTCGATTGATTTCCGGTAACTTTCCCAAACTGTTTCTTCCAAACTCGCCGCGTACTTTTATTCCAAACCACAAAATAAATATAAAGGATAAAACCCTGTATACTAGTCGTAAAACAAAAAATATAAAGTAACACATTTGAGCTTAAAAAAGAACCTAATAAACCAAAAATCCAAGAAAATCCCATTAAAAAGAATAAAATTACACCTAATTTTAAACGTAATAAAATTATATTCCTTTCCTTTCCAAAAGCATTAGTTTTCTTTTTTAATACACTTTGAAAAATTAACACAAACATTGAAACATTAATCGATATGATTATAATAATCGGTAGGTATAATCCAAAGTATAAATAAAAACCAGATGGGTAACAAATATTATTATAGATGTAATTTTCGATATTAATGGTTGTTGATATTAAAACTGGGATTAAAGCGATTCCCCAAGCGAAAATATTCGATTTTAAAACGATATAACTCGGTTCTTGAACTAAAACTTCAACGAATTTACGATATTGTAAATAACTAATTACCAAAGCCCAACAAAATTGTGAAATAACTACGTAATGTAAAGATATTCCTAAAGTTATACAAACGGATCGTTCTTTTTCTTTTATTATACTCGTAGCGATTAAAATAATCATTTGAAATGCTATGGCTATTGAAAAATTTAATAGTATTTTTGTTCCGGAAGATTCCCTCCAAGTTTTTGAAAATAAAGCGGTTAAAAACATTAATAATACGCTTATTAAAGTTAAAATAGCTCCGATTGTTGATAAATAATTTATAATTGGGTCTTCTTCGGCTCCGACTAATAAAGCAAAATGGGTCATGTGAGAAAATTTACATGTTTTTGTGTCTTTATTGTAATAAGCTTTTTCGTCGATTTTCCAATGACCAAAAAAACTTGTCCAAGTTTCATCGATTCCGTAATTCCAAAAAGCGCAATTTTTTTCACCTTTGATATCGTTTTCAAAAATAATCGGGATTAAATAATCTAAAGAAATACTATTAAATCCAACGATAAACATACTTACAACAAAATCAACGTTTGTTTTTTTATTATCGTTAAATAAAGCGTCGTTTAAATAAGTTGTAATTACTAAATTTAATTCTTCATTTTTTGGCGTTTTATCTAAGATTTCTTTTAATAATTCTTTTGGGATATAAGTCGCGAAAATTAAATTTTTTCTTTTTATTGTTTCAATAGAAACGGATTGATTTAAAGGAATCGGTTTTAATTTATTATTTTCTTTATAAAGTGCCAATCCGATTATTCCCGTTTTTAAATCGACGATTTGTAAGATTATATTTTCTTTTATGATTGTTTTTGGAGAAGAATCGCTTAAAGCAACGTCAAAAGTGTATAATAAAGAATCGGTTGAGTTTAATTTTTGTTGGGATTTAAATAAAGTCTCCCGATTTATTTTAGTAACCGCGTTTAAATTCTCAACGAGGAGGTTTAAATCGTATATTTGGTTATTCATCACAATTTGTTGGAAGATCTCAGCTATTAAATGTATATCATAAGAAGTAAAAAATTCTTCTGTTGATAATATTTCAAATAAAGCTTCATTTTTTTCTGTTGAGGTTTTATTAGATGTATAAAGTTCATGTAAAATTGAAGTTGTATCTGGTATATTTTGATTTCCATCAATTTCCCCGATTATTTCCGACCATTTTCCCCCATATTTAAAATTTCCCAAACAGGATCTTGTTAACGGTTCACCTGAAGGTTGTAAAATTATTTTTGTCGGTGTTGTAATACTTCCTATTTTAGTAATCGGCCAAATTATTTCCGTTCCATTTATCCAAATTATTTCTTTTAAACAAAACTCACTATTTAATACTTCATAAGATGTAATTTCTTCGAGTTTTATTATCGGATTTAAATCTTCCAAAATTTGATAATAAATCGTTTCAACATCTATAAATTCTTGTTTACTTGAAATATGAAAAATTATATTCATTCTTTGTTTGTTGAAATAAATTTTTGATAAATCAATCGGTCGAATTAAAATGTTTAAATGATTTTTAATTATCTCTAAAGTTTTTGTGTGATAATTATATGGTAATTTTTTATATGACGAAGATGTTAAATTTATTGTAACGTTTAAAACGAAATTTAAGTAGGAATTATCTCCGGTTATTATTATATTACTTTGGATTATATTTAAATCCGGATAGAGAAATCCTTCACACCAATATTGCCCCGGTCCTAAATTATCTTTAATTTTAAATTGGTATTTAATCGTATTTTCGTTTATTTTTGAAGGATTTAATTCGGATTCTTTATATCTATAGTTAATTAATGATTCGGAAGGTTCGTAAATATCCGTATAACAATAAATAACGTGATCTTTACTAATGTGGTATAATTTTAAAATATTATCAACTGTAACGATTATATTTTTTTGGTCTAATTGTAAAGTTATTTTTGGATTTGGGTAGTCGTTAAATTTCTGTTCGCAAAGTGAACATTCGGGTGAATTTTCGCATGAAGCTTCGCAAAAAAATCCCTTTTTATTTTTACAATGGCAATTTTTTTCTTCGCAAATTTCGTTATACGCCTCACAGAAATTTTTAATATTACTTGAACTAACGGGATAAGCGCAAATTCCTGTATTTTTAATGTTACAATCTGATATTTCATATTTATTTTCTTTAGTAAGTATACATTCACCATTTTCGGCGGAAATTTCGTTAAATAATTTTCCATAATCGTCGCCGATTTCATTCCATTTGTAATAACCATAATCGGGATCTTCGTGAACGTTTATCCAAAATTTTAAGTCGAATTGTTTTATAACGTTTTCTAGTTTGTTAAAAGGTGCTATGTCTTTGTAAGGACATTTGTATGGATATGAAACTTCTTCGATTAATAAGTAACAAAAACTTGCTACGCTTGGATAGTTACCACAATTATTTCGTAGAGTCTAAAATTTTTTTTATTTAAAAAAAATCGTTAAATTTTTTTTATTTAAAAAAGAAATTTTTTTATTAAAAAAAAAATTGTTTGTTAATTTTTAATAAATAATTTTTACTTACCAAGCTTTTACTGGTAATATTAGAATATACCAATGTAGTTTGATAAAGTAATTGGGTTAGAATGAAGTACTTGAGTGGAATCATATCAAACGTTGACACTCTAACGGTAAATAACTTTATGTAAATGAATCGAGTGCAAATGTTACCGTGGAATTTATCCACAGTGTGATAATTATATCAATTGGACATATGGTGTTGTTATAAGTTGGGGTTAATTATGGACCTACCTTAATTAGAGTTTTCCATTTCTTTATTATCTTTTTTTCTTATCGGTTCTGATGATGGGTTTTTGGAAATGATAAGTAAATAAATTTTGGTGTAAATATAAAGCGTATTTTTATTATTACACCTTAAACGTATTTCTTTTAACTTTGAACTATCATCGATGTCCATAAAATGTTAGGATAACGAAAAATGTTTTAGTGTGTCGCAAAATTTCAACATTAAAAGAATAATATAACCATGGCAGTAATTTTTACCCATTCAAAGTATCCTTACTCTCAAATGATAGTCTACTCTACGCTATTCTTATTAAAATCTTATTTAAAAAATTTAATTTTATTTAATATGTGAATTTGTTGTTTAAGAAATGATGTCAAGAAATGATTTTTTAAAAATTCCACCAAAAATTAATACAATTTGCAAAAATTCCACCAAAAACTTACTAATTTCATAAGAATTTTACCAAAAACACTGATTTTTTTTTAAATTCCGCTAGAAATGAATAAATAATTCCACCAAAAACATACTGAATTTTTTAAAAATTCCACCAAAAACTTACTAAATTCGTAAAGCTTCCACCAAAGTTACCAAAATGTTGATCAATTCCACCAACAACAATAAATTTTTTTAGAAAAATACTAAAAATAAAACTAAACTAGTTGTTCAAAAAAGACACCGGCTTTGCGACTCTGCTTCCGGCTAACCTTCTGAACGGCTTTATACCGCAACGTTATATGCGAATCGGGCCTCCTTTGGACCCGAAAACGGCCGATTTATTTAGATTATTAAAATCTTATTTAAAAAATTTAATTTTATTTAAAATGTGAATTTGTTGTTTAAGACATGGTATCATATGATACCTTTTAGGTTTGTCATTGTTGTATTAAGAAGTTTCTGTCCTTTAAAACCATTCATACGAAATACGTAAACCAAAAAGAAACCAAGAACCCAGATGTGCGTAAAATGCGACCGACCGATCCATCGGTGAAAAAAGAACCCGAGTTTTAAAACTGCACTCTCAGAGCAAATCAACGAAGTGGGTGAGAAGTTCTGCAGAAATTCCGGGTAGAACGTCTGCCCGAAAAGCAGGAGACCTGGCTTCGGATCCCAGTGCAGTAATGAGACATTTTTTGTCCTTTAACGCATTAAGTGGTAAAAACCCTTCTTTAACTATTTCCTTTAATTAAACTTTTTTGAACGTTCTGTCCGGAAATTCTGTAGAACTTCTGCCTGGAAAGCAGGAGACCTGGGTTCATATCCCAGTGCAGTAATGAGACATTTTTTCTCCTTTAACGCATTAAGTGGTAAAAACTCTTCTTCAACTATTTCCTTTAATTAAACTTTTTTAGTTTTAGTCTCCAGTTTTAGCCTCTTTATTTTTAAATTTTGGCGAGATATTTTACTCATTCATAAATTTTCAATCTTTAGGATTGCTAGACTTATAAACGTTGAGGTTTGCAAAAGGTCTGACTCCCGATTAGAATTCAAAAAGCGTAAATTTAAGTCTTCTGAAAGCCGAAAATTTAGAATTAGTCTTCCGACTGATTTATTCACTAATAGTAAAGTTTGCTGGAAAGTTTAATAAACGAAAGAGTTACCTTTTAACAAACCTGACCGTGTATGATCACCTTTAAGATTTCTGCAAACGTTGAATTCAATTCGTTAGATTTATATAGATTAAAATTGATATAAAAAACTAATCTTAATAAAAACACAAATTACTGTATAAAAATTCAAAAAATCTGTGAGTGATTGGCAAAAACTGCGGCAATTCGAAAACTAGTTCGAGAATGCAGATTTACAGGCCTGTTTTGTAACTCTTAACGACATCGTTATGAACCGCTTGTCGTTCATGAACGACAATTCGCATTTTGTAACTTCTAACGACATCGTTGTGAACGACTTTCAGGTTAGGTTTGGTCGTTTGGTGAACGACATCCCCGTAGCAGTCGTTTACGTCGTTAGCATAACAAAATTGAATTTTAAAATGAGTTGCGTACCGAGTGTATTGAACAAATGACTTTTTCTATATTTAACTGTAAGCTCAAAATGCGTAAGATCATCTCTGGCATTATCTCTGGTAAAATTCCATTTTTACAAGTACAGCCCTTGATACCCTAACATGGAAGGATGTCACAAAACTCACTGAACCATTCGAAATGCCATATAACATTTTTTAAAAACTACAAATTTCTAGTAAATTTTTCAGGAATGATTTCTTCTTTCAAGTTATGCCATTTTCCTCAAGACGGCATAAAAATATGACTACCTATAATTTCTTGTGGAACTATACTTCTATGCTTGAAGAAGCTATCAAGCTTTCTAAAGCAAAATCAAGAAAAATATTAGCGATTACAGCTTTCTTTCGGAAAATAATGTCAACTAATGGATTCTTCTAAAGATAGCTGCTTCATCCACTTGCGTCATTAATTGTCAAAGCTTGTCAAAATGCAGACAAAAGTTCCCCTTTGAGGTTATGTTGTTAGTTCAAAAGATCTAAAATGGGATCAAAAGTGACATTTTATGTTACTATCCTATATGAAAACATTAACTTGGGTCGTTACAGCTGAAATTCCTAACGACTGATTTACGAAATACGGTTTTAACAAAAAGTCGCTTGGGATTGGAGTCGTTAGCTGAACGATGTCGTTAGGTAACGACAATTACAAAATAAGCCTGTTAAAATTGGTGCAGATCAAACAATCAGATTGCACAAAGCATTCGAATCATTAAATGTTTAAAACTAACTTTCGGGTAGATTTCAATCATAAATAAACCAAAGAGTTACACAAACAAAATAGTTTTTACTAACTATATCTTTATTTTCGATGCTATTTGCTATGAATTAACAAATATGAAATTTTATAAGTTGATTTTTCTTTATAAAATAGAAATATATAATATACATGTAGAAAATAAATAATGTATTTTTTTATTTTAATTTTCAGCTTTATTCAATCATATCAAACAACATCGACGTTAAAACTATCGGTCTTGGCCCCGGAAGTAAACTCCTTGGAAGTATCAAATCTCGAGTCGTTTATTTAGCAAGTTCGATTGGTGTTTTATCCACGGTTCAACAAGCGGCTCAATCTACCCTACAAGCCGGATGGAGTATTTTATTGCCGACTGCGAACGAACGAGCGCAAACTTTAAGCTCTCTTTTACCAAATGCAGGTTAGTTTTATACAATAATCCATAAGATTTTTTTTTATAATATTAAAAAATTCTTTAATAAAGGTCTCGAAGCAACTAATCTTACCGGAGGACAACGTTTCATGACAAACCTCTTAGTATGGAGTTTAATGGCTGACGGTGGATTAGAAACCGCCCTTTTCGAAGCTTTAAGAGCCGAATTGGTCGAAATATGCGACATAGACGATAACTTTGAATCCCCTAGGAATCACACATTAATCCCTTTATTACACCTCATCAAGCAATTATTAAGAAATGGAAGTTCTCTAACTCAATTACGTCTACAAGAATTTAAATCATCTAGTAAAGTACCCCAAGAAAGGAATTCCATGACACCAAGCTTAGATTTATTAATTCGCTTTCAACGATTACTTATTGGAAAAATTTACCTTAATGATTCTTCATGTATGGCTGCTGCGGAGTCACTTTTAAAGAAGTACCTTTATCAAGTTAGTTCACACATTACGGAAACGTTAAATGTCGCTTATGAGATTGTCTTGATGAATCCGAAGAATTTTTTACACGTTGTACATCTTTTAAAAGGGGATATTACAGGTAAGTGTTTTTTTATTTCTTATTTATTTATTTCTTATTTATTTCTTATTTATTTATTAATTTATTCGAAAAAAAAGTCAAATTTAAATCAAGAAATACAATTTTATTTTCTAATTAGTCTGTTGAGTGATTTAACAGAACAAATATTTAAATATCATTCCAACAGGGATAAGTATCGCCCAAATTCCCGCCAACGGTGGTATAAAGTGCAAATATGGTATATTAATTATATCGGAAATAACACTTAGTAGGGCTTTATTCGGATCTTGTAAGAATCTAACTAATAATTCAATGACTCTGATAGGTAATTTAATCAATGATTTTATGGCAACGATTGGAGATATTAAAACATGGATAGGTATCGATATAATTTTCTTGGGAATTGCGATAAGTTTTCCGAGCGCGTTCCACAATCCTCCAAGTATACTAGAACCGATTCTAATCGGAGATAAGATGACGTGCATCGGCAAGTAAAGTACCCATCTTATAAGTCTTAATGGACTCGTTACGATTCCGAGTATCCATCCGATTGGTTTTAGGATAAAATGAAACTTTTTAACAACGGCTGAAACTATGTCTAATATCGGTCTAATTGGGAAAATTACGGCTTCAACGCCGGTTTTAACGGGTTCGGGGATTTCTTTACAGTCTTCTTCGAAAGGATCTAAGATTTAAAATCATTTAATTAATAAAATTACTTTACATATAATTTTTTTTTTTGTAAAAATTGAATACTTACCACATACATCATTGCCGGCGACAACTTGCATGCAAACAATGACACCGATCGCATATACTAACCACTTCATTTTGTCGTTAGATGGGTACAATGGGTTTTTTTATTATCGTTGGGTAAATATATAATCTTGTTTTACAAAGGGATATCAATTTGTATTGTTTTATACGGTTTATTTCGACTCCTACGTTTTAAAATCGTTAATTATTTATTGATTAGCTTTTATGTACAATTGATTTTGGTATTTTTATAAAAAAAAGGTTAAAAAGAATAAGTTATATGAGATTTTTTGGGATTGGGTTGAGTTATGGGATTCTAACATAATATTTTAATAGGGTTTATTTAATAATTTAACAATTAACTTGATAATTTATTAATAAAAAAAATTAAAAAGAAGGAATAATAAAAAATTTAGACGTAATTAATGTCCCATTTTTGAATTAAACAATTAATAATAAATGGTAATTAAACTGTCGCGAATTTACAACCGTATTGTGGGCGTAGATATTCCTTTTGTCGATTCAATCTGTCTTTATTTCGATAACCGTCACATAAATCAAGTACGGTTAACAAACCCCAAAGACGACCGTCGGTTTTTTACGTTTTAAATTATCCCTAACGATGGGAAAGATGTGGATAGTGTACGTGATTGCGACTGCGTTATGTCTTCAGGTATTGTATACCTTAAAGAGTAAATTGAAGGGTGGAGGAATAATAAAAGGGTTCATTCGTTGTATTTTTATTCAATAACTGTAATCGTTTTTATCTAAGAATAATATTTAGTAAAGCGGTGGATATAATTTCTCAAAAATTAATACATCGATCTTAAATAAATTAAATTAAGTTAAATTTCATGCACTTATTTAAAATAGGATTGATTGGCGACTGAACGAAGGGTTTTCTTCTTTTCGATTTCAACTGCATATACCAGGCTAAACGTAATATACCATAAAAAAAGGAATTGCGCCATGAAGAGAAAGATGAAAGAATAAAACACTTACCTGCTACATTATGGAGTGCATCCGAGCATTATTTGGAAGAGAGAGCAACAGTGAAATGTTGGTTGAGCTGGGTGTCGCATAAAGGTTTGCAACTACTACCTATTGAGACTACTATTTTCAAATTATAGTTCTAGTTCATACTAGTAGAGTATCAAAGTCTCGACTGATCATAATTAGAAGATCTTTATACGATATACGTCTCGACTAGCGATATACAGCTCACATCCTATGTGATTGTCCGAATTTCAAAGACTTCAGATTGAGGGATTTGAGTGACGATTGGCTAATCATGGATGGGATCAGGGACACACTTCTAAGCTACATCTTAACCTTCGATAAATCCCTACACTACAAGTTGTGGCAAAAGTCCTTAAGCATAATAGGGTAAATGCACTGGTTAGCCGACCGGCACTGGATCTCGACCATTTTATCATTTAAATTCAAATAATAAGAAATACAGGGTGTCCCACATTTTAATACGCAAACTTTACCAGGACATAGTACTCATAAAAATAACACAAAAGTTTTATATAAACATGGGGTCGCAACTCTTTTGTTTTCGAGATATGGCCGTTCAAAGTTGGAAGAAAAATTTACATTTTCATTTTTATTTCAGCTATTTATAAACGCAGGAATGTGAATTTTTACAATAATGTACTACAGCCTAGTATGTTATTTCCAAGCCTTAATTAACCCACCCCGGCGTACCTGAAAGGGTTGAAATTCACGATCACCACTACATTTTCCAATAGAACTTTTTAACCCGGTAAAATTTTAACATGAAAAAATATTCCTTAGGAAGCTCATTTCTTAGCGAGACTTTTTTATCTCTTACATTTTTTGCATAAAACTGATAGTTTTCGAGAAAAAAAATAAAATCTTAGCGCGTGTCGTACTGTACCGCTTCATCCCGAACCAAAAGTTCTTTAAAAGTTGGCCATGGTTTTGGTCTGATTTCTTTGTCTGATGAACTGTACGTTGACTAAGATAGAATGCATTTAATTTAAAGTGTAATTGTTGATCTTTTTAGCTTATTATTATTGTTATCACTTATTACTCTAAAACCATAGCCAACTTTTAAAGAACTTTTGGTTAGGGATGAAACGGTACAGTACGACACGCGCTAAGATTTTATTTTTTTTCTCGAAAACTATCAGTTTTATGCGAAAAATGTAAGAGACAAAAAAATCTCGCTAAGGAATGAGCTTTCTAACGGATATTTTTTTAGGTTAAAATTCTACTGAATTAAAAAGTTCTTTTGGAAAATTGGTCTGACACGCGCTAAGATTTTAGGTTTTTTCTCGAAAACTATCAGTTTTATGCAAAAAATGTAAGAGATAAAAAAGTCTCGCTAAGGAATGAGCTTTCTAAGGGATCATTTTTCATGTTAAAATTTTAAAGGGTTAAAAAGTTCTATTGGAAAATGTAGTGGTAATCGTGAATTTCAACCCTTTCAGGTACGCCGGGGTGGGTTAATTAAGGCTTGGAAATAACATACTAGGCTGTAGTACATTATTGTAAAAATTCACATTCCTGCGTTTATAAATAGCTGAAATAAAAATGAAAATGTAAATTTTTCTTCCAACTTTGAACGGCCATATCTCGAAAACAAAAGAGTTGCGACCCCATGTTTATATAAAACTTTTGTGTTATTTTTATGAGTACTATGTCCTGGTGAAGTTTGCGTATTAAAATGTGGGACACCCTGTATATTCGCTATACTTCAGAAAGGTGTGCATATTTGGTTTTATACATCTATAGCACTTTTACAATTGTTCTCAAATTGGGGCCAAAAATCTACATTACTCCGTGAAAAATCAGTAAATACATGTCTATTGCGATAACAGTATAGTTTCATGTATAGTGTAAAAAAGTGTCAACCGAACTCGGCCAGAAAATAGTAAATAATTTTGATTTTAAACACGTTAGGTGATCATATTATGGTTTATATCTATTATTAGTTACAGTTGCTTATATATTTTAAGAAAACATAGGCCTACAGTAAGTTTTTGCTTAATATTTGATGGTCGCCAACCAATATTAAAATAATTGGCTTTTTCAGTTCTCGACCAAAATGGTCGAGAATCAGTAAGCTTTAAAAAAAAATAATTATTTTGGTAATATCATCTATTTAAGAATTGTTGGTAGTTTTGTGTATACTTCAATTAATTTATATATCTACTTTTTAAGTTTTAGTTTGCGACCATAAAATTAGACCAAAGTATTCTTTCTCTACACTCTTGTTATAGGTGGTCGAAAATCAATTAGTTCTCGACCACATCAACAAGGAAATTGATTAATGTCACTTTCTTTATTAATAAAAAATAATAATCTATTTTTTGTAAGTTTCTATTTACGTTTGTTTAGTGAAAAATATGTGTATACTTATATTAAAATTGTTTGAATTTATGTTTTTCTCTAATGAAATCCATTGTTCTAAATATATTTTCTTAGAAATTAGTCCAATTTGTGGTGGTCGAGAACTAATATAAAATGGTCGAGAACTCCGCGCAGTAGTCGAGAAGTAGTGAAATTGTACTTTTTTTTTTATTTTTATTGAAATTTTAATAAATATTGTTGAAAGAAAGAAAAAAGCATGCTTGCACATTGTTAAGAACTCATTGAGGAATGGTTGAAGTCTAGGTGTACTAAAATTTGAATCAGTTTTCGACATGTAAAATACATTCAGTCATTTTTTTTGTTAACTGGTCGAGAACCAATGCATTGACCCTACATAGTCTCCCAAAAACAGAACGGATAAAGATAAACACATCAAATTTGTTATATAGTTTATCCAAAGTGTCAACAATAATAATTTAATATCAAAGTTCGAAATATCCTCCCTTGGCTTTGATGCAGGCACGGAGTTTGGTGGGGAAGGCACTCGCTGTGGCAGACAGGTAGTTGACGTCGTGATCGTCCCACGCCTTCTGAAGGGCGCGCTTCAGAGCGTCCAAACTGGTGTGTGACTTCGCGCAGGCTTTCTGCTCAAGCACTGACCACACGGAGAAGTCCAATGGATTCAAATCTGGGGAGTACGGTGGTCATTCCGAGGAGGTGATCATGGCAGGAAAATTGGCCTGGCACCACTGCCGAACCACTCTGGCCTTGTGAGTGGGCGCGCTGTCCTGCTGGAAGGTCCAGGGGCGTCCATTGAAGTGTGTCTGGCTTCAGGGAAGCTCTACCTTCTTCAGAATGTCGTTCGGGTAGTTAGTGGCATTCACTTTGACGCCCTGTTCGACGAAAATCAGGGGCGTTTTGCCGGTGGAGGTGTTGCCACCCCAGACCATGACCTGAGCGGGATGTGCGCTTCTGGTGAAGTAGCGACCCTTCTCATTGGCATCCCGGACCGATTGAGCAAGGATACGGTCATTCTGGTGATTCAAACACTGCTCCACAGTGAACAACTTCTCGTCGGTGAAGAGGACGTGTATGTGGCCTGCCGGAGAATATTGGTTCAGAAGTTGACGACACCTCTGAAGCCGAGTGGTCTTCATCTTGTCCGTGAGCATGTGGGTCTTCTGCAGTTTGATGCTGCAAAGCTTGAGATGCTGTTTGGTGATCCTGCCGACGGAACGAACGCTGATATTCAGGTCGGATGCCATTTTTCTGAAGCTCCGCTTGGGGTTCGACTTGATCCTCTCCCGGACGCGCTTCACCATTCGGTCTTCGGTCTTCCGCTCCGAGGAAGCTTCCTGTGACAACGGAGGGTGCACTGGATCGTCGATCGGGAAAATCCGGTGATAATTTGGATCTCACGGTTGGACTTTCCGGCACGGTACAAGGTCGGAATGGTGGTCCGACCTGCTTCAAAGATCATAACTCTCAAAGTAAGATAGGTAGGAGCGTAAAATTTGGAGGAATGATTAACAACAATATAACGAAAAACACGCAAAAAACAACGAACTAGAACAACAAACAAAAAATTTACGATATGGGTCCTTCGGGGCTTAAGGACTTTTGCCACACCCTGTAGTAAACAATGTAGACAGAGAGAGTGAAAAGGATGTTGTACAAAGGGCGTAATGAGGACTAAGTCTGGCGTGAAATTCAGCAAGCCCTCCCGCTTCTTATATACAGTGATGCCACGGATGTCCTCTCTTCCACAGAATGTTCGAACGTACTCGGCAATATTATAGACAAGTGTCTTCCTCTTTCTCTTCGTGGTGCAATTCCATTTCGATTTATAGTACATTATACGAAAAATCGAACTTTTCTGTACACACCAAACGTTCAAATTGATTTTTTATTCCACCCCAAACGCCAGTGACTCATTTTTGTAATGTGTTCAAACATTGTTATTACATAAAATCCAAATATTTATTCTCCAAATAGTCATAAACAGGTGAACACAAGGGACACGAAATTTTCTGATGTAATTTAATTTTATTGCTTTTAACACTTTCACAGCCGGTGATACCAACGTGGTGCCATAGACCAACGGTAGCCAAACGGCGGCTCGCCAGCTCTTTTTGAGTTTTATTGCGGCTCAATTGAAAAATGTCATAAATACTTTCTACTAGGTTTTAAATGTTTAAGAAAATTTGTTTCGTATAATGAAAGGGAATCAGGAGGTATAATTTACTGGATCTGTTTTTTTTGGATGGCCCATTAGGCTCTTACAAATTTTCGATTTTTCAATACGGCTCTCAATATCACCAAGTATGGCCACCCCTGCCATAGACAGACTCGTCGTTGTAAGCCGGTGACACTCATGTGGTGTCATTGGTAGGCCAGCCATTATTAATTACTATCCAAAACATTGCCGGCCACTGGGGACGTTTCACTGCTCAAATATGCGGTTGTGAATGCGTTAAAGTGGTTATGTGTTATGGTCAATTACGTGACTGCAACGGCTATAGTTGTGCGGCTGCAGACGCGCGATTCTGACGATTTTGCGTCAGCCGCTGGTTTGCATTGAATTATATTGGACACATTGTCAATAACGCGACTTCGACGTTGACGACGAGGCTACAACAATAGCAGTTTAGCCGTTAAACGAGTTATGGCAACATATGAAAAGCACTTGAATTAACTTGAATTAAAATTGATATGAAGACCTTGGCGTGAAAAGGGTGCAAGCCACAAAAATTAAAAAATTGAGATTTTCGGTCCAAATGATTCAGAAATGAAGGTATTAGCTACATACAACTACTTTTAACGATTCTTCAATAATAATCCTCTGTGCGGTAAAATGACGTTTTCATAATTTCGAATAAGCGGTGCAAATTTTCAAAATAAGGTTACAAGCCACTAACACGAGTGATACGCGTGCTGGGTGTTCTCGTGATTTTCACCAATTTTCTGGTAATTTAAACAAAAAGAATAGTTATGAGTTTAACTCAGATGATAGCATAAGGGACAGAAACTATATTGAAAGTGATAATCAAGAGAATTCATCATCCTCCGAAGAGCAATAGATACGTATTTGCGGTTATGTGGCATACACCCTTTTACTGAAAATCATGATGACGTAATTTTGCATATATAAAATCCGGCTGCAAAGCGAGAAGTTGTGAAGTGTTCCATTTTTTCGACAAGTATTATTTCTCTGAAGTCTTTTTTATAAGTTTGAATTCAGAAAACCATGTCATTTTGTTTTCTAAAATTAACGACACTCAAGGAAACGCCGTTTCTAGGAAAATATTCTTCAAATCTTAAGCGAGAATATACCAACATTTCACAATGCAAAAAACTTTAAATTTTTCTGTCTCAAAGGCAAATTCTGTATATTGTTACTCTTTTCCTAAACTTTTATTAAATCTTTTTTTTTGTGTATTACCCTAAGTGTACCAACAATTTTATTTGGAAATCGATGCTAAAAATTTTAATCATCAAAAAATTGAATAATCAACAATCGAAGTAGAGCACATGGATGAAGATTACTCGCTCCTTGATAACTAATCTCTTACTTTTAATTCTTAAGTTGTTTCAAATCACCGTTTATTTTTTCATATAAAAGGATACAAGCCACATTTTTTAAGCAAATAAATCTTAAAAGAAGCAATAGCAGTGCTTTTTTTAACTACTTTTTATTTAAAAAGTAGTAAATAATCTATCTTATTTTTTCTTCTTAAAATGAAATGTATTGTATGTAAATTGGATTTTGTGGATTTAAAAGAAATTTCTTTGATTAATTTCTCGAAAGTTATAATGTGTGGCATAAATCCTTTTCACGCCAAGGTCTTCATATGACAATGGTTGAAGTATTTTAGAATTTAGGAAGGTGATCTCAAGACATCATCAAGTAAACATGAAAATTTCTAAACACCCCAATGAATCACTGGCTTTACCCTTGGAATACTCTGAACAGTAACTTACTAATAAACCAGAATTAGTTTTTTTAATTTCGGACGAAGCGTTTTTCATAATAATTGTATCCATAACGAAACCACTTTTTCTTTTGAAAAGGTAACAAATTCTCGACGATTTTTTTTTTAAATTTAAAGCTTAAAAGAAGTATTAATGAACCTATTTTTATTCCAACACCTTTCTAATTTTTACACTGATCCATTTCTATTTTCTAACTTTTTTTTTTTAGACAACATATGCAAATTGTGACGGCGATGGTTCGTTTTTCTAACTGAAATAAATTTATCAATTAACAATCAATAAAAATAAATAAATTTTAGGTTCAAATCCCGGAACAGGACTCATACCGTCCTCAATATGGCTATCACCAATTGAACCAATAGTTCAAACGATTGAAATAGTATTAATACCGATAAAATGGATGTTAACGCCCATTCAATGGATCATAAATATAACCCTCGCCCCGTTGAAATTTATAAGGGCGCTAATTTTCTTACCGATCGATATCTTAATGGCCCCAATTACTATCCCAATATCTATCCTACGATTTCTCGTTCATATCATAACACCTATTCTTAAATTACCCTTTAAATTTATCAAACCGATCTTTAATATGATCGCAGCTCCCATTAAATTTATCTGGTCTTTAATTAAATTACCAGCTACGATTGTATATTTCATTAGTGATCTTTTAAAAGATCCGCTTAAATTTGTAGAAAACGCGTTGAAAAATCCAAAATCAATTTTAAATCAAATTTTAAACCCGATTAAATTTATTATAAAACTCATAACATATCCGATTAAATTAATTACAAAAATGGTAATGTTTCCGATTAAATTACCATTTAAAATTGTTAGTTTTATAATTCGTATGGTATTCAAACCGATTACTATTATTTTTGATATCATAAAAACGATAACTAATCCGAAAAAGATTTTAAATTTGATTTTGTTCCCGATTAAGATGATATTTAACGTTATTACGTTTCCGTTTAAAGCTTTAAGGTTTATTTTTAAATTATTTACGAATCCTATTGGAACAATCGGAGATGTTATAAAAAGTGTATTTAATCTTATCAAATTACCTCTTCGTTTTGCCGGACCGTTTGCTTTCCTTCTTCCGATTAATCTCCTTCTTAATTTCCTATTTTGTCCGTGAATTTAAGATTAAATGAAAATTTTACGAAGATTTAACGAAGAGATTTTTTAAAAGTTTTAAAATAAAGTTGTTATTAAATTGAGTTTTATTTTATTTTTATTTTACTTTTATTTTTATTTTACTTTTATTTTATTTTTATTTTACTTTTATTTTATTTTTATTTTATTTTTTTTGTATTTTTTGGAGGATAGTTGGAATGATTTTAATGTTTGTTATTTAAAATTAAGGTTTGAAGGTTTAATTTAATATGAAGATTATTTTTTTAATCTTATAAATAAAATTAGGGTGATTTTTTAAAGTTAATTAAAAAAAAGTGAGGTTAAATTAGATAAAATTTTTACCAAGTTTAAGAATTTTTTTAATTTTTTTGATACTAATTAGAATAAATTTGACTTTTTTGTTCTAAAATAGGGTCTTTTATGTTTCATTTAAAACAAGAATCATTTCTTAGTCTTAATAAATAAAATCTGGATGATTTTTTAAAGTTGATTAAATTTTTTTAAAAAGTTAGGTTAAGCTGTCAAAATTTTTTTTTACAAATTTGAAATTTTTTTAAATTTTTTTGTAATAATTAGAATAAATTTGACTTTTTTAATTGAAAATAGAATCTTTTATCTTTCATATAAATCAAGAATCATGTTTTAATATTTATTAATGAAGTCGGTAGGAATTTTTAAACTTAACCTAAAAAAATTGAAATTAACTGTAAAAAATTTTTACCAAGTTTAAGAATTTTTTCTAATTTTTTGGGTAACAATTAGAACAAATTCATCTTTTCTAAACTAAAATATAATATTTGAAGTTCAATTTAATGTAAAAATTATTTCTTTACTTCTAAAAATAAAGTCTGTGCGATTTTTTTAAAGTTAGTCCAAAAAAAGTTATAAAATTAGGTTCGATCAAAAATTTTCGGACATTTCAAAAAAATTTCTTTTTTAATTTTTGATAATAATTAGAATAAATCTGACTTTTACGATTAAAAATAGAATCTTTAAGGATTAATTTAACATAAAAATCATTTCTTAATGTTGATAAATAAAGTCTGTGCGATTTTTTAAAGTTGATTGTTCAAAAAGTTAGGTTAAGCTGTCAAAAATTTTTACCAACTTTAAAATTTTTCTTTAATTTTTTTCTTAACAATTAGAATAAATCTGATTTTTACGATCAAAAATAGGATCTTTAAGGATTAATTTAACGTAAAAATCATTTCGTAATTTTCATAAATAAGTTCTGGGCGATTTTTTAAAGTTGATTAAATTTTTAAGAAAAGTTAGGTTAGTTAACTGTCAAAAATTTTTACTAACTTTAAAAATTTTTTTAATTTTTTTGGTAACAATTAGAACAAATTCGTCTTTTCTAAACTAAAATAGAATGTTTTAAGTTTAATTTAATGTAAAAATTATTTCTTCATTTGTAAAAATAAAGTCTGAGCGATTTTTTAAAGTTGGTCAAAAAAAAAGTTGTAAAATTAGGTTCGCTCAAAAATTTTCGGACCTTTCAAAAAAAATTTTTTTTAATTTTTTGATGATAATTAGAATAAATCTGACTTTTACGATTAAAAATAGAATCTTTAAGGATTAATTTGACATAAAAATCATTTCTTAATGTTGATAAATAAAGTCTGTGCGATTTTTTAAAGTTGATTGTTCAAAAAGTTAGGTTAAGCTGTCAAAATTTTTTTACCAACTTTAAAATTTTTTTTTAATTTTTTTCATAACAATTAGAATAAATCTGACTTTTACGATTAAAAATAGGATCTTTAAAGATTAATTTGACGTAAAAATCATTTCGTAATTTTCATAAATAAATTCTGGGCGATTTTTTAAAGTTAATTAAATTTTTAAGAAAAGTTAGGTTAGTTAACTGTCAAAAAATTTTACTAACTTTAAAAATGTTTTTAATTTTTTTGGTAATAATTAGAACAAATTCGTCTTTTCTAAACTAAAATAGAATGTATTAAGTTCAATTTAATCTAAAAATTATTTATTTATTTCTAAAAATTAAGTCTGAGCGATTTTTTAAAGTTAGTCAAAAAAAAAGTTGTAAAATTAGGTTCGGTCAAAAATTTTCGGACCTTTCAAAAAAAATTTTTTTTTAATTTTTGATAATAATTAGAATAAATTTGACTTTTACTATTAAAAATAGAATCTTTAAGGATTAATTTAACATAAAAATCATTTCTTAATGTTGATAAATAAAGTCTGTGCGATTTTTTAAAGTTGATTGTTCAAAAAGTTAGGTTAAGTTGTCAAAATTTTTTTACCAACTTTAAATTTTTTTTTTCATTTTTTTCATAACAATTAGAATAAATCTGACTTTTACGATTAAAAATAGGATCTTTAAGGATTCATTTGACATAAAAATCATTTCGTAATTTTCATAAATAAATTCTGGGCGATTTTTTAAAGTTGATTAAATTTTTAAGAAAAGTTAGGTTAGTTAACTGTCAAAAATTTTTACTAACTTTAAATTTTTTTTAAATTTTTTAGGTAACAATTAGAATAAATTCGTCTTTTCTAAACAAAAATAGAATGTTTTAAGTTCAATTTAATATAAAAATTATTTCTTTATTTCTAAAAATAAAGTCTGAGCGATTTTTTAAAGTTGGTCAAAAAAAGTTGTAAAATTAGGTTCGATCAAAAATTTTCGGACCTTTCAAAAATTTTTTTTTAATTTTTTGATGATAATTAGTATAAATCTGACTTTTACGATTAAAAATAGAATCTTTAAGGATTAATTTAACATAAAAATCATTTCTTAATGTTGATAAATAAAGTCTGTGCGATTTTTTAAAGTTGATTGTTCAAAAAGTTAGGTTAAGCTGTCAAAATTTTTTTACCAACTTTAAATTTTTTTTAATTTTTTTCATAACAATTAGAATAAATTTGATTTTTATGATTAAAAATAGGATCTTTAGGCATTAATTTAAGATAAAAATCATTTCTTAATCTTAATAAATAAAATCTGTGCGATTTTTTCAAGTTGGTTGTTCAAAAAGTTAGGTTAAGCTGTCAAAAATTTTTAGCAACATTAAATTTTTTTTTAATTTTTTTGATAATAATTAGAATAAATTTGACTTTTTTAATTAAAAATAGAATGTTTTAAGTTTAATTTAAAACAAAAATCATTTCTTAATTCTTATAAATAAAGTCTGTGCAATTTTTTAAAATTGATTTTTCAAAAAGTTTGGTTAAGTTGTCGAAAATTTTTTTACTAAGTTTGGGATTTTTTTTTAATTTTTTGGTAATAATTAGAATAAATCTGACTTTTTTAATTAAAAATAGAATGTTTTAAGTTTAATTTAAAACAAAAATCATTTCTTAATTCTTATAAATAAACTCTGTGCGATTTTTTAAAGTTGATTGTTCAAAAAGTTAGGTTAAGTTGTCAAAATTTTTTTACTAACTTTGGGATTTTTTTTTAATTTTTTGGTAATAATTAGAATAAATCTGACTTCTACGATTAAAAATAGAATCTTTAAGGATTAATTTAACATAAAAATCATTTCTTAATCTAAATAAATAAAGTCTGTGCGATTTTTTAAAGTTGATTGTTTAAAAAGTTAGGTTAAGCTGTCAAAATTTTTTTACTAACTTTGAGATTTTTTTTAAATTTTTTGGTAATAATTGGAATAAATTTGACTTTTTTAATTTAAAATAGAATGTTTTAAGTTTAATTTAAAACAAAAATTATTTCTTAATTCCCATAAATAAAGTCTGGGTGATTTTTTAAAGTTAACCTAAAAAATTGTGATTTTAAGATTCGATCAAAATTTTTCGGTCTTTAAAATTTTTTTTTTTATTTTTTCACATTAATTAGAATAAATCGAACTTTTACGATTAAAAATAGAAACTTTTAAGTTCAATTTAAAATAAAAATCATTATTTAATTTTTATAAATAAAATTATTATGATTTTTTAAAGTTAGATAAAAATATTTAAAGGTTATCTTATTATAATTATGTTATTACAATTATTTTATTATAATTATGTTATTATAATTATGTTATTACAATTATTTTATTATAATTATGTTATTATAATTATGTTATTACAATTATGTTATTATAATTATGTGATTATAACTTATATTTTTGTATTTTAACAGATGTACTTCTACCAGAATTGATCGTATCTTTAATCCTCCTTCAACAACAAAACGTCAATTTTTTAATATCAATGGATTGGTTGAAAGTTTTCGATAATTTATTGGTATCTTTGGATAAACTCTGCAAACTTTGTCCGGATATAGAAGCTTTGGATGCGGATGATATCGCCTGGCCTGGTGTAACAACTTCAAAATCAACTAATTCAACTTGTCGCGTTGAAGAATTACCTTTAATACCAAAAGCCGATTTGGAAAATCACAACTTAGATGGTGGTTTATGGGTCGTTATAAACAGTAAAGTGTACGACATTCAAGATTTTCGATCGGAAGACGCTAATATAATAGAAACCTTACAAAAATACGCCGGAAAAGACGCCAGCGAAATCTTTAATAGCATTCCACATAGTTTATCTTTAATGCATTTAATGGAAAATTACGTAGTTGGAAGTTATTGTCAACCGGAACCGGATTTACCTCAAACACCGTTAGATTGCTTACCGTTTTGTTGCGCTTTAATTGATACTGAGAGACATTTGGGGTATTTATTGGGATTACACGCGCATTACGTTTGCCAAAGTTTACCTTTACAACAACCGGAACGTGCGTGTAAAGCGTATTTAAGCGCTCCGTTTTTAATCGGTGGGTTGCAAATCGTTCAACCGCCGAATCCGTTTGAGGAGGAGAAAGGTGAACGTAGAAGTACTAATTCTTCGCCGGGGAATACTCCGACGGAGCCGAAGGTTGTTGAAAGAGGGATGAAAAAATGGCAAATGCCCGTTGATATTATTAATAATTTTATTGCGACGTTAGCTGAAAGTAGATTATCGGTAATTGTAAAATGAATTATTATGTGTTTCAAAACTTAGTTGTTAAATGCTATCCACACATTCTAGAGTTAATTTTATATCGATTCAATGTAAAATTCTTTGTTAAAAATTGCTAATTTTTAAGGAATTTAGTTTAGGTAGCTTCCTACCTAGTTTCCAGGTAGGAAGGAATTTTTGAAATATCTTAATAATGTCCTTTAACCCCTTAACGCACATTTTTTTAATCAATTGTGGTACAAAAAAAATCATTTATTTTTTTTGCAAATAAAGTGGCCGTGACGTTCACGGAGCTGCACAATTCTGCCAGTAAACGTTGCCGGTATATGTCACGGAGGTGTGCATTAAGCGGTTAAGAAATTTAAAAAAGAAGTTGTTCTGATTAGAGACTCAAGCTCTTTTAGGAAGCATCAGAAATATCAAATTAGCTCTAGAATGTGTGATTAACGTTTGGAAATTGAGTTTTGGAACATCTTGTATAATAGTTTTAAGATATTTTTTTTAATATTGAATTTTTATAGGATACTTATGTGAAATCATTTTTGGCTGTGGTCGAGCAACATTCCAAACAAAATAATTTCCTGAGTCATTCCGATTTTTCTTTCGAGCATCCAATTGAGGAGATTGGACGGGTGCTTTATGCTGTTTTGATAAAGCATTTGGGATTAGGGTATATTTTATTACCTATTTTGGACGCTTGTAAGTTGATTAAATTAATTAATTTGATTAATTTGAAAGGAACGGGAATGAAAAAGGTGTCTTTATTTTTTAATTTCTTTCAATTTATAATTGAGTTATTTAAAAAAATATTTGAGATTATGTTTGATTCAGACTTTTTGAATCGAATTTTAAAAATTAATAATCCAAAAATTAAAAGAGATATAAAAGATACTTTAACAGGAATTTTAATTAATTGAAAGTAAAATTTGAACAAAAATGGTGAATGCGCCGGGAAAAATTTTACTTTTTTCAAAGTAAGATAAAAACTAAGTTAGGTAGGAAAATGGTTTTAATTAAAAATGATTGCTTATTTAATGATGAATGTTTTTCATTACAATTTTTTTAAATATCTCTTTTAGTTTCTTAGTTATGCATTGTTAACGTAAAATTTTACAAGAATGGTGGAGGCGCCGTAAATGAACACCATTTTTTAAAAATTTTCAAAAACCAAGTTAGATAGAAAAATTTTTTTTAGATAAAATCATAATTTATTTAAAGGCAAACATTATCTATTTGAGGAAATGTTTATATCTGTTTTAGTTTTTTATTTATGATTTTTTAAATTAAATTTAAAAAAAATGGCGGAGGCGCCGAAAATGAACACAGTTTTTTCAAAATAATTCGAAAATTAAGTTAATTAAAAAATTTTTTTTAGATAAAATCATAATTTATTTAAAGGCAAACATTATCTATTTGAGGAAATGTTTATATCTGTTTTAGTTTTTTATTTATGATTTTTTAAATTAAATTTTAAAGAAATGGCGGAGGCGCCGAAAATGAACACCGTTTTTTCAAAATAATTCGAAAATTAAGTTAATTAGAAAATTTTTTTTAGATAAAATCATAATTTATTTAAAGGCAAACATTATCTATTTGAGGAAATGTTTATATCTGTTTTAGTTTTTTAGTTATGATTTTTTAAATTAAATTTTTACAAAAATGATGGAGGCGCCGTAAATTAACACCGTTTTTTCAAAATAATTTGAAAATTAAGCGAGGTAGAAAAATCTTTTTAAGACAAAAATCATAGTTTATTTAAAGGCAAACATTATCTATTTGAGGAAATGTTTATATCTGTTTTAGTTTTTTAGTTATGATTTTTTTAATTAAATTTTTACAAAAATTAAGTAAAGTTAAGTAAATTAACACCGTTTTTTCAAAATAATTTGAAATTTAAGCGAGATAGAAAAATCTTTTTAAGACAAAAATCATAGTTTATTTAAAGACAAAGATTGTCTATTTGATAAAATCTTTATATCTGTTTAATTTTTTTAGTTGTGATTTTTTAAAGTAACATTTAACAAGAATGGTGGAGGCGCCGGAAATAAACACCGTTTTTTAAAAATAATTCGAAAACCAAGTTAGATAGAAAAATCTTTTTAAGACAAAAATCATAGTTTATTTAAAGACAAACATTGTCTATTTGAGGAAATGTTCATATCTGTTTTAGTTTTTTAGTTATGATTTTTTAAATTAAATTTTTCAAAAATGGTGGATGCGCCGAAAATTAACACCGTTTTTTCAAAATATTTCGAAAATTAAGCGAGATAGAAAAATCTTTTTAAGACAAAATCATAGTTTATTTAAAGACAAACATTGTCTATTTGAGGAAATGTTTATATCTGTTTTAGTTTTTTAGTTATGATTTTCTAAAGTAACATTTAACAAAAATGGTGGAGTCGCCGGAAACAAAAATCGTTTTTTCAAAATAATTTGAAAATTAAGCCAGATAGAAAAATCATTTCAAATAAAAATTATAACTTATTTAAAGATTTACTTTTCTTATTGAGATTTTTGTTTATATCTTATTTGGTTTTTTAGTTACGATTTTTTTAAATAAAATTTTAAGAAAATGGTGGAGCCGCCAAAAGCGGATCCATTTTTTTTCAAAATAATTCGAAAATTAAGCCAGATAAAAACATGTTTTGAAATAAAAATTGTAATTTATTTAAAGACTAATATTTCCTATTAGAATTTTTGTTCATATCTCGTTTGGTTTTTTAGTTAGGATTTTTTAAAGTAATAATTTATGAAAATGGTTGAGGCGCCGGAAACAGACATCGTTTTTGCAAAATAATTCGTAAATTAAATTACGTTAGATAGAAAAATGTTTTCAGACAGAAATTATAATTTATTTAAAGACAAACATTTCCTATTTAAAAAAATTTTTATATCTTATAAATAAACTCAGTATGATTTTTTGAAAGTTACCAATTTTTTTAAAGTTAGGTTATCTGTCTAAAATTATAGTTGTCTTTTAGATTTTTTTTTTAATTTTTTGAGAAAAGCTGGAATAAATTTGACCGATTTAAGATAAAATAGAATCTTTTAGGTTTCATTTGACATAAAAATCGTTTTTTTATTCCTATAAATAAGTTCGGTACGATTTTTTTAGATTTTAAAAGTTAGGTTAAGTTTCCTGTCAAAAATAATAGTTGTCTTTCGGAATTTTTTTAATTTTTTGGGGAAAAGTTGAAACAAATTTAACCGATTTAAGAGAAAATAGAATGTTTTAGGTTTCATTTGGCATAAAAATCATTTTTTAATTCCAATAAATAAGTTCAGTATGATTATTTTAGAATTTTTAAAAAGTTAGGTTAAGTTACCTGTTAAAAATTATAGTTGTCCTTCGGAATTTTTTTAATTTTTTTGGGAACAGCTGGAATAAATTTGACCGATTTAAGACAAAATAGAATCTTTTAGGTTTCATTTGACATAAAAATCATTTTCTAATTCTTATTAATAAGTTGGGTACGATTTTTTTAGAAATTTTTAGAAGTTAGGTTAAGTTACCTGTCAAAAATTATAGTTGTCTTTCGGAATTTTTTTAATTTTTTTGGGAAAAGTTGGAATAAATTTGATCGATTTAACATAAATTAAAATGTTTTAGGTTTCATTTGATATATAAATCGTTTTCTAATTCGTATAAATAAGTTCGGTACGATTTTTTTATAAATTTTTAAAAGTAAGGTTAAGTTTTCAGTCAAAAATTATAGTTGTCTTTCGGATTTTTTTAAATTTTTTTGAGAAAAGTTGGAATAAATTTGACCGATTTAAGATAAAATAGAATATTTTAAGTTTCATTTGATATAAAAATCATTTTCTAATTCCTATAAATAAGCAGTACGATTTTTTTAGAAATTTTTAAAAGTAAGGTTAGGTCTTCAGTCAAAAATTATAGTTGTCTTTCGGAATTTTTTTAATTTTTTTGAGAAGAGTTGGAATAAATTTGACCGATTTAAGATAAAATAGAATCTTTTAGGTTTCATTTGACATAAAAATCGTTTCTTAATTCCTATAAATAAGTTCCGTACGATTTTTTTAGAAATTTTTAAAAGTAAGGTTAAGTTTTCAGTCAAAAATTATAGTTGTCTTTCGGAATTTTTTTAATTTTTTTGGGAAAAGAGTGAATAAATTTATCCGATTTAAGAGAAAATAGAATGTTTTAAGTTTCATTTGATATAAAAATCATTTTTTAATTTTTATAAATAAGTTCGGTATGATTTTTTTTAGAAATTTTTAAAAGTTAGGTTAAGTTTCCTGTCAAAAATTTTAGTTGTCTTTCGGAATTTTTTTAATTTTTTTGGGAAAAGCTGGAATAAATTTGACCGATTTAAGTTAAAATAGAATATTTTAAGATTCATTTGATATAAAAATCGTTTCTTTATTCCTATAAATAAGTTCGGTACGATTTTTTAAAAAATTTTAAAAAATTTGGTTATCTGTCAAAAATTATAGTTGTGTTTCGGATTTTTTTTTTTAATTTTTTGAGAAGAGTTGGAATAAATTTGATCGATTTAAGATAAAATAAAATATTTTAAGTTTCATTCGATATTAAAACCATTTTCTAATTCTTATAAATAAGTTCAGTACGATTTTTTAAAAAATTTAAAAAAATTTGGTTATCTGTCAAAAATTATAGTTGTGTTTCGGATTTTTTTTAATTTTTTTGGGAAAAGCTGGAATAAATTTAACCGATTTAAGATAAAATAGAATATTTTAAGTTTCATTTGATATAAAAACCATTTTCTAATTCTTATAAATAAATTCGGTACGATGTTTTAAAAATTACCAATTTTTTTTAAGTTAGGATAAATTATTTGTCGACAAATTTAAAGCTGGATTTACACTTTTTTCAATTAAAACTTATCTCACACTTGAATAATTTTTATATTAAAACTTTTCAATTTTTAATTTCTTTTCAATATTTTTTTTTATTAAATTCCAAAAAATTTTTTTTAAATAAAACTTAAAAATAAAAAATAAATACCAAAAAAATAAAAAATAAATACCAAAAAATAAAAAATAAATATCAAAAAAATAAAACCTTTTTTTATTCCCGTTTCTTTCGTTTTAAACATTTTTTTTGTCTTTTCTTTTTGTTAATCGAACTAAAAAAATTTTTTTAGATCTTACTCAACCAACAATTAAACTACCAAAACCTTTATCAGAAATGATAAAACTCGTCCATCAAGCGAAATGGAACCTAATAAAAACCCGCCAAGAATTAAACCGTAGCTACAAAGAAATATGCATTCCCGTTTTAGAAAAATGCCGTTTCCTACTTTACGACGTCAAACCCGCCATAAGCGTAGAAACCCAAGCTTACAAAAACTTCAACGTTTTATACCGCGAACCCAGGGTTAAAACCTTGGTTAAAAAAGTCATCAAACATCTAAAATGCGGTCGACACACATCAGATATCCAAAAACCCGAAGATATAGTCAACGCTACCATTCAATCACAAAGTATTGAACGTCGAAAATCATTTGAAGATGTTTCTTTAACGATGAAAAAATGCGTTTCTGAAGGGAAATTATCAGAAGGTAAACACGAAACTGACGATGTTAATAATGAGATTAAGAATGGAACTGATAAAGCTACTGCGGAAAGAGCTATGTCTGATTCGTTATCTTCTAATTCGAGTAGAATTGGATTAAGGGGGGAACAAAAATGGGATTTTGAAAAGACTAGGTTTGAATTAGATGATAAAAAATTTGATGATGGGAAATTTGTTGATGGGAAATTTGGTGATGGGAAATTAAATGATGGAAAATTTGTTGATGGGAAATTAAATGATGGAAAATTTGTTGATGGGAAATTAAATGATGGAAAATTTGTTGATGGGAAATTTGTTGATGGGAAATTAAATGATGGAAAATTTGTTGATGGGAAATTTGTTGATGGGAAATTAAATGATGGAAAATTTGTTGATGGGAAATTTGGTGATGAAAAATTTGTTGATGGGAAATTTGGTGATGAAAAATTTGTTGATGGGAGATTTGGCGATGGAAAATTAGATGATGGTAAATTAAATGATGGTAAATTACAAGATGGGAAATTAGAAGGTGAAAAATTAGACGATGAAGGATTAGAAGATGGAAAATTACATGATAGAAAGTTAGAAGGTGATAAATTACAAGATAAGAAATTGGAAGATAAGAAATTGGATGTTAAAAAAATGGATGATAGAAAATTGGATGATAAAAAATTGGATGATAAAAAATTAGAGGATAAAAAGTCACAAGATAGAAAATTACAAGATGGGAAATCACAAGATAAGAAATTGGAAGATAAAAAATTAGAAGATAAAAAATTACAAGATGGAAAATCACAAGATAAGAAATTGGAAGATAAAAAATTGGATGATAAAAAATTACACGATGGGAAATTACAAGATGAAACTTTACAAGATAAAAGATTAGATGATAAAAGATTACAAGATAAAAAATTAGACGATAAAAAATTAGAAGATAAACAACTACAAGATAAAAAATTAGATGATAAAAAATCACAAGATGCTAAATTACAAGATAAGAAATTACAAGACAAATTACAAGATAAAATACAAGATAAATTACAAGACAAATTACAAGATAAAATACAAGATAAAATACAAGACAAAATGCAAGATAAACTCCAAGATAAACTCCAAGACAAACTTCAAGACAAATTACAAGATAAATTCCAAGATAGAAAACTAGAAGATAAAAAATTACAAATCCCAAACTTAACAAACACACTCTTCAAAATAACCGAAAAGAAAATAAAAAAAATCTCCAACGAAAACACCTATTTAATGACTTCAATCTTAGACTTTGTAACACAAGAAAATTGCGATATCGAAGTATTAAAATGGGCTATGTACTGCCAAGTAAAACGTTGTAAAATCCGAAAAGAAGGATTAGAAATGTTACTAAACTTATTACAAAAAAAATATTTACTAACCTCAACCAGATATTTAATTCTAAACGGATATTTAACAAAATTAGAATCAAAAGACACGATTAATCATTGCTTAAACGATATACAATTAGTTTCACCAACATTAAAAACCGAAATATTAATCTCACAAGTTGCAATAACCGATTGGTGTATAAACTCGCTTAGAAATTACATATTAAAAGACTTCTTAGCTAAAACTAAACCGAAAAGTACTCAAAAAATTAATTTAAATTTAAGTACTTATACCTTACTAAGAGATATACCCCGAGCTAGGATGTTATTGAGTATTTTAGGAATGTTATCTTCTTATTATATATCCTCCGAGTTAAGCCCGTTGATAAATAGTGGAGTTATAAGTTCCGTATTAACTTTACTTCGACAAACCGGTTATGATAATAATGTAAATAAAACGGAATTTTATGTTTTATATGCTGATATGGTTGAAGGATCAAAAACTAAAACAACAGCTCTTCGAGGACCCGAACTAGCTAGTTTAATGAAATTAGGAACTAAAGTTGTTCGCGGTGTTGATTGGAAATGGGCCGATCAAGATGGTAGACCTCCCGGAGAAGGAAAAGTAATTGGTACTTTAAGTGATGACGGTTGGGTTCGAGTCGAATGGTCTAACGGTACAACAAATAGTTATCGAATGGGTAAAGAAGGGAAATATGATCTTACGTTAGCTTGTCCACCTTCTCCGATAACATCAGAAACCGAGGAAGAACATACGGATATTATATCACAAAAAGATAATCAATTAATTAAAGTTTTACGCGATAGTAGTATTAATTTTTTAAGAAATATTACAATAAGCGCTGGAATCGCAAAAGATACTTTACATAAAAATACAATTCACGGTTTAACAACTTTATTTTGTACTACTTTAAACTCCGGTAATCAAGAATGGTGCGATTTAACTTTAGTAAGAAGTATCGCTCAATCATCAGAAATGTGTAAATATCTAAGTACAAGATCTTGGATTAATATGTTAATAAGTTTTATATCAGCGACTAATTCAATTAGTTTACCAAAACAAATCCTTTCCGTACGTTTATTACAAACTGTTTTACAATCTTGGAATATGGATAATTCAGAAATAACACCTTTATTGGAATTATTATTAAATATATTAGGAAAAGTCATCTTAACTAATATGTACGATGTGAATAAACCCTACACGGAATTAAAATCAGAAGTTTTACTTACTCAATCTCACAGTAGTACTTTATCGCAAGAAATAATAAATTTATTAAGAACGTTACACGGAGTTTTGGGTTGGAATCAAGTTTTAAACTCAATCTTAATAAATAAATTAAATTTAGCCGCTTATTTATTAAGTGATGATTGTTTAATAACAGCCGTTAATGATGGATATACAACCGATCAACAACAATACATGGTGACTTCTTCGCTTAATGTAATCGGAGCTTGGGACGTTCGTCCGAGAATAGGAGCTGTTGTTGATATAGAAAATACTCAAGGAACGATCGTTAGGGTGACTCAAAAAGGGAAATTGTGCGTTTTAATTCATGATACGGGTGAAATAAAAAAAATTACTTTATCAAATGTGAAATTAACTAATCAGGTTAGTTTTAATCTTGAACGTATGCCACTCGGGGAGAATTTAACTAAGATATGGGCTTCGTTATTGATGAGTAAATTAACTTTAATGAATAATAATAATTCTGGGAAGTTATCTTACGGACAGATTAATTTTAATTATTTAAGAACGCAACAAAATATGTTGAGTGTTTTAAACGCAGCTAGGATTTTACATACGAGTCAATATAGATTAAGGAAGGTTTTAAAATATGCGGTTAATTCGGTTGATCAAGAAGAACAACAGTCGATTGAAGAGGAATTTAATCAACAACCGGTTTTGTTAGTGCAAAAATTACTTAGCAAAGCAACCCAACCGAGTCCTTTAATGCCGATATTTACATTGGAAGATATGCAATTAGCTGCTTTAAATCTTAGTCAATTTTTAGCGGCACAAGCTAATTTTGATAGACATAATGTAGACTGTAGAAGAGCTTCTACGAGGGATACTTATGGGGAGATTGCTACTCCGAATAGTGAAACTTCTGTTCGGTCTGTTATTAGTGAAAAACCTAAGAGAAGGAAGAAATCTCAACTTCCTGTAACTCCGATTGTTGCACAAATTATGGAGATGGGATTTACTAAGAAGAGTATTGAACATGCTTTAAAATCTTTAGGTAGGTTATTACAGTTGTAAAAGAAACAATTTTTTATTTTAAAAAAATAGAAAGAATTTTTTATTTTAAAAGAATAGAAAAAATTTTTTATTTTAAAAGAATAGAACTAATTTTTTTATTTTAAAGGTGTTACATCCGAGTGTTTAGCTACTCCGGAAGTAGTTGTTTCTTGGTTATTAGAACATACGGAAACTGCTATATCTGATGTGGATTCGATAAGTAGTTATTGTAGTTCGGATGAAGAATGTTCAGGTCGGGGAGATGCTGATCATCATATTCCTGAAGAATATGTAAGTGGTTAATGACCGTATGATAAATGGTCTTCTCAAAATCTTTACTTTTATAAATAAGTTCGGTACGATTTTTTAAACATTTTTTAAAAATTAGGTTAAGTTACCTGTCAAAAATTATAGTTGTCTTTCGGAATTTTTTTAATTTTTTTGAGAAAAGTTGGAACAAATTTGACCGATTTAAGATAAAATAGAATCTTTTAGGTTTCATTTAACATAAAAATCGTTTCTTTACTCTTATAAATAAGTTCGGTACGATTTTTTAAAAAATTTAAAAAAATTTGGTTATCTGTCAAAAATTATAGTTGTGTTTCGAAATTTTTTTAATGTTTTTGGGAAAAGTTGGAACAAATTTGACCGATTTAATATAAAATAGAACGTTTTAGGTTTCATTTAACATAAAAATCGTTTCTTTATTCTTATAAATAAGTTCGGTACGATTTTTTAAAAATTAAAAAAAAAATTAGCTTATCTGTCAAAAATTATAGTTGTCCTTTGGAATTTTTTTAATTTTTTTGAGAAAAGTTGGAACAAATTTGATCGATTTAGGATAAAATAGAATGTTTTAGGATTCATTTAACATAAAAATCGTTTCTTTACTCTTATAAATAAGTTCGGTACGATTTTTTAAAAAATTTTAAAAATTAGGTTAAGTAACCTGTCAAAAATTATAGTTGTCTTTCGGATTTTTTTAAATTTTTTTGAGAAAAGTTGTAACAAATTTGACCGATTTAAGATAAAATAGAATGTTGTAGGTTTCATTTAATATAAAAATCGTTTCTTTACTCTTATAAATAAGTTCGGTACGATTTTTTTTTTAGTTTTTTAAAAATTAGGTTAAATTACCTGTCAAAAATTATAGTTGTCTTTCGGAATTTTTTTAACTTTTTTGAGAAAAATTGGAACAAATTTGACCGATTTAAGATAAAATACAATATTTTAGGTTTCATTTGATATAAAAATCGTTTCTTTACTCTTATAAATAAGTTCGGTACGATTTAAAAAAAAAATTTAAAAATTAGGTTAAGTAATCTGTCAAAAATTATAGTTGTCTTTCGGAATTTTTTTAATTTTTTTGAGAAAAGTTGGAACAAATTTGACCGATTTAAGATAAAATAGATTATTTTAGGTTTCATTTGACATAAAAATCGTTTCTTTACTCTTATAAATAAGTTCGGTACGATTTTTTTTTAATTTTTTAAAAATTAGGTTAAGTTACCTGTCAAAAATTATAGTTGTCTTTCGGAATTTTTTTAATTTTTTTGGGAAAAGTTGGAACAAATTTAACCGATTTAAGACAAAATACAATGTTTTAGGTTTCATTTGATATAAAAATCATTTTTTAATTCCTATAAATAACTTCGGTATGATTTTTTTAGAAATTTTTAAAAGTTAGGTTATGTTCCCTGTCAAAAATTTTAGTTGTCTTTCGGATTTTTTTAAATTTTTTTGGGAAAAGTTGGAACAAATTTAATCGATTTAAGATAAAATAGGATCTTTTAGGTTTCATTTTACAAAAAATCGTTTCTTTACTCTTATAAATAAGGTCGGTACGATTTTTTAAAAAAATTTAAAAAATTTGGTTATCTGTCAAAAATTATAGTTGTGTTTCGGAATTTTTTTTAATTTTTTTGGGAAAAGTTGGAACAAATTTAACCGATTTAAGATAAAATAGAATGTTTTAAGTTTCATTTGATATAAAAATCATTTTCTAATTCTTATAAATAAGTTCAGTACGATTTTTTTTTTAAATTTTTAAAATTAGGTTAAGTAACCTGTCAAAAATTATAGTTGTCTTTCGGAATTTTTTTAATTTTTTTGAGAAAAGTTGGAATAAATTTGACCGATTTAAGACAAAATAGAATATTTTAAGCTTCATTTGACACAAAAATTATTTTTTAATTCTTATAAATAAGTTCGGCACGATTTTTTAAATATTACCATTTTTTTTTAAAGGTAGGTTAAGTTACCCGTAAAGTATTAAATTAAAATAAAATTATTAGTAAACAAATTATCAAACTGAGAAGCCATTAATTCAAGTTGACAATCCATTTTGAACATATAGGAATAGTAAATCCATCTTATGAGTATTTCAAAGGTGATTTTGTGTTTATTATGGCTTTTTTTTTTATCTAGGGAGGAGATTCACTTCCGACAAAACCTATCGTATACAAAGAAAGAAGTGATTTCTTATCAAATGATGAATACGCAATGTACGTAAGGGATAATGTTGAGGTGGGAATGTTGGTACGATGTTGTAAAAGCTATGAGGAGGTTCATTGTGGAGATATCGGAAAAGTTATTAAAATTGATAGGGAAGGACTTCACGATTTAAACTTACAGGTAATTAAAATAGTTTAAGTGGTTTAGATTTGATGTAATTAAAATAAAAATAAATAAAAAAATCTTATTTAGGTCATTTTGAGTTAAAAATCCGCTTAAAATTATTATTAAATTAGTCAACGTTCCTACTATCACTTCCAAAAGACTTATTAGCGTAAATGAAAATTAGTGCAAATAAACGAATTTTTTAAATTGGCGCAAATCAATGAAAAATGCACTTAAAATGTACTTAACGAAGTGATGTTAGCTACATTCTTTGTTACCTGTCAATTATGTTAAAATTAATTGATAAAATTCAAATAATTTATTTAAAAAATAGTTTAAACAGATTTTAATAAGTTAAAGTAAGTAAATAATACAACAATCACTTTTTTTCTCACTATTATCAATCACAAGAACTAAAAGCAATTTAAAAAAATTGTAAGTTGATAGGTTATATTATAACCTCCATAATTCATATTTATCTGTCAAAACTTTTTGGATTTTTTAACTTAATTAACTTTATTTGTTATTTTTATCAAAATAATACACGAAATAATTTATTAATTTAAATTTAGGTGAATTGGCAACATCGTATCAGTACATATTGGTTAAGATTTATTCACGTTGAACTATTGGGATTTCCACCTTCGATGTTATCAACCCCACAAATAAAAGTTGGGGATAAAGTACGTGTCAAACCAACTGTATCCACCCCGAAGTATAAATGGGGTTATATAACTCATGATAGTGTCGGAATTGTAAGAGGTAAAGTATAAATATTTTTTTTAATTTAATTTTTTTAATTTTTAATACATTTTAAGCATTTTTTTTAAGCAAAACTTTTTAAATTTTAATTTAAATTTAAATTTTAATTTTCCAGCTATTTCTTTAAATGGACACGATTTAACCGTCGATTTCCCAAAACAACCCAACTGGACTGGATTAATTTCCGAAATGGAAGTCGTACCTTGCAGCCACGATGGAATTATATGTAAAGGTTGTTTAATGTTCCCCATAAAAGGCAATCGTTACAAATGTAAAGTATGCGAAACTTTCAATTTCTGCGAAAATTGTTTTTACACGAAGCGAAGTCATCGGCATCCGTTTAATATGTTGACCGATATCAATTCACCTGAAGTTTCCGTTGGAAAACCCGGGAGATATTACAAATATGAATTATGGGATAATGATGGAGTTATCGTAACCGAGTTTAGTTTATGCGTTAACTCATTTACGGTGTCTTCCAACCAAAATATGGCTCATTTTGATATTCCGGGACGTGTTTGGCAAAGTGCCGGCGCTCAAGGAGAGGTAAATTTATTATTTCAAATTTATTTATTATTTCATTTCAAGTATTATTTTATTTTATATTAATTTTATTATTATATTATTACATTATTTGGTGTTATTCTATCAGAAAACGATGGAAATAACTCATAAGGTATATTTTTTCAATTATAAAAAAAACTAAGCGTAAAATTTTATTTATTTTCAGCATTGGATACGATTGGAAATCTTTTCCGGAATTATTATAAAATCTTTGAAGATGATGGTTGACCCTGAAGATTCAGATTACATGCCTTCGATAGTCATTGCAAGTGCCGGAGCTTCGTACAACTCTCTGGTTGAATTAAACGTCGTTTACTTTAGAAACATCGATAGTTGTGTTACCATCCTTTCAAATCTTGATCGACATTACCCGTTGATTGAATTATCAATTATTAAGTGTAAAACAAGAGGAATTGATGTTAAAATTCATGGATTATCCATTGTTGGAGTTGATAAATCTTACTCGAATGGAATGAAAACGTCCTTTTTGGCTAATGAATGGAGTTTAAATCAAGAACATGTTGTTACAATGCCACGAATAAGTAAGTAATTATATTTTATAGGTGTTAAGAAGTATAAGTAAGTATTTAAATCAAAAAATTAATGCATTTTATAGATTTTAAAGGATTAAGAATAAAAAAATTTCTTTGACATTTTTACCAAAATTTTTTTAAAATTTTTTTTGATGATAATTAGATTAAATTTAACACTTATACTAGAAAATAGAATGTTTAAGCTTTCATTTGATATAAAAATTATTTTTTAATTCTTATAAATATACTTTGGGGAATTTTTTAAAGTTGCTCAAAAAAAATTGAGATTATGTTGAAATTTTTTACACTTTGAATCAATTTTTTTTTACATTTTTTAACAATAATTAGAATAAATTTGATATTTATTGTAGAAAATAGAATCTTTAAGCTTTAATTTGACATAAAAATTATTTTTTAATTTCTATAAACAAATTCTGGGGAATTTTTTTAAGTTAGTCAAAAAAATTTAGGTTATGTTAAAATTCTTTGCACTTCAAATATTTTTTTTTAAATTTTTTAGCAATAATTAGAATAACTTTGATATTTATTTTAGAAAATAGAATCTTTAAGCTTTAATTTGACGTAAAAATTATTTTTTAATTTCTATAATTAAACTCTGAGTAATTTTTTTAAGTTGCTCAAAAAAATTAAGGTTAAGTTAAAACTCTTTATACTTCGAAACATTTTTTTTTTAATTTTTTAGCAATAATTAGAATAAATTTGACATTTATTATAGAAAATAGAATCTTTAAGGTTTAATTTGATATAAAAATTATTTTTTAATTTTCATAAATAAAGTCCTGGCGATTTTTTTAAAGTTGTCAAAAAAATTAAGGTTAAGTTAAAAATCTGCATGCTTCGAAACATTTTTTTTTTATTTTTTAGCAGTAATAATTAGAATAAATTTAACATTTATTATAGAAAATAGACTCTTTAAGGTTTAATTTGATATAAAAATTATTTTTTAGTTCTTATAAATAAAGTCTTGGCGATTTTTTTTAAAGTTGTCAAAAAGGTTGAGGTTAGTTTTAAACTCTTCATTCTTCGAAATATTTATAGAAAATATTATAATATTTATAGAAAATAGAGTCTTTAAGCTTTAATTTGATATAAAAATTATTTTTTAATTCTTGTAAATAAATATTGGGGAATTTTTTAAAGTTGCTCAAAAAAATTGAGGTTATGTTGAAATTTTTTACACTTTGAATCAATTTTTTTTTTATTTTTTAACAATAATTAGTATAAATTTGATATTTATTGTAGAAAATAGAATCTTTAAGCTTTAATTTGACATAAAAATTATTTTTTAATCTTGATAAATAAAGTCTTGGCGATTTTTTTAAAGTTGTCAAAAAAGTTGAGGTTAGTTTTAAACTCTTCATTCTTCGAAATAATTTTTTTTTAATTTTTTAGTGATAATTAGAATAAATCTAATATTTTTTATAGAAAATAGAGTCTTTAAGCTTTAATTTGATATAAAAATTATTTTTTAATTCTTATAAATAAACTTTGGGGAATTTTTTAAAGTTGCTAAAAAAAAATTGAGGTTATGTTGAAATTTTTTACACTTTGAATCAATTTTTTTTAAATTTTTTAACAATAATTACAGTAAATTTGATATTTATTGTAGAAAATAGAATCTTTAAGGTTTAATTTGACATAAAAATTATTTTTTAATTCTTATAAATAAAGTCTTGGGGAATTTTTTAAAGTTGCTCAAAAAAATTGAGGTTAGTTTTAAACTCTTCATTCTTCGAAATATATTTTTTTAAATTTTTTAGTGATAATTAGAATAAATCTAATATTTTTTATAAAAAATAAACTCTTTAAGCTTTAATGTGATATAAAAATTATTTTTTAATTCTTGTAAATAAACTTTGGGGAATTTTTTAAAGTTGCTAAAAAAAATTGAGGTTATGTTGAAATTTTTTATACTTTGAATCAATTTTTTTTTTAATTTTTTAACAATAATTAGAATAAGTTTGATATTTGTTGTAGAAAATAGAATCTTTAAGGTTTAATTTGATATAAAACTTATTTTTTAATTCTTATAAATAAAGTCTTGGCGATTTTTTTAAAGTTGCCAAAAAAATTGAGGTTAGTTTTAAACTCTTCATTCTTCGAAATAATTTTTTTTAATTTTTTTGGTGATAATTAGAATAAATTTAATATTTTTTATAGAAAATAGACTCTTTAAGCTTTAATTTGATATAAAAATTATTTTTTAATTCTTGTAAATAAACTTTGTGGAATTTTTTAAAGTTGCTAAAAAAAATTGAGGTTATGTTGAAATTTTTTACACTTTGAATCAATTTTTTTAAAATTTTTTAACAATAATTAGAATAAGTTTGAAATTTATTGTAGAAAATAGAATCTTTAAGCTTTAATTTGACATAAAAATTATTTTTTAATCTTGATAAATAAAGTCTGTGCGATTTTTTTAAAGTTGTCAAAAAAGTTGAGGTTAGTTTTAAACTCTTCATTCTTCGAAATAATTTTTTTTATTTTTTAGTGATAATTAGAATAAATCTAATATTTTTTATAGAAAATAGAATCTTTAAGGTTTGATTTGATATAAAAATTATTTTTTAATTTTTATAAATAAAGTCCGGGCGATTTTTGAAAAATTGTCAAAAACATTGAGGTTAAGTTAAAATTCTTCATGCTTCGAAACATTTTTTTTTTTAATTTTTTAGTAATAATTAGAATAAATTTGACATTTATTATAGAAAATAGAATCTTTAAGGTTTAATTTGATACAAAAACTATTTTTTAATTCTTATAAATAAAGTCTGGATAATTTTTTAAAGTTAGTTACAAAAAATGGATCAAAATTTTTGGATATTTTCAAATTTTTTTTAAGTAAAAAATGTTTATTAATGTTTTTATTTATTTTTCAGTTCAAGAAGTAATCGGAGATAAAAACACCGAAATTTCACTCCCCGTTTGTAAAGTATACGTTTGGGGTTTAAACGACAAAGATCAATTAGGCGGCATGAAAGGATCAAAAGTAAAACTTCCGGTGTATTCCGAATTTTTAAGTCAACTCCGACCGATTCACATAGCCGGAGGTTCAAAATCTCTCTTTGTCGTATCTCAAGAAGGTAAATTATATGCTTGCGGAGAAGGAACAAACGGTCGGCTTGGTTTAGGACACAATAACAACGTTTCATTACCCCGACCTTTACCTTTTCTTAGTCAGTACGTCATAAAAAAAGTTGCTATACATTCGGGAGGTAAACACGCGATGGCTTTAACGTTGGATGGAAAAGTTTTTTCTTGGGGGGAAGGAGAAGATGGTAAATTAGGTCATGGTAATCGATTAAATTTAGATAAACCGAAATTAATTGAAGCGTTAAGAAATAAAAGAGTTAGAGATATCGCTTGTGGGAGTTCTCATTCAGCTGCGATTACAAGTAACGGAGAGTTATATACTTGGGGTTTGGGTGAATACGGAAGATTAGGACATGGAGATAATTTAACTCAATTAAAACCAAAATTAGTAAAAGCTTTACAAGGACATCGTATTATTCAAGTAGCGTGTGGTAGTCGGGATGCGCAAACTTTAGCACTTTCCGACGCGGGAATGGTGTTTTCTTGGGGTGATGGAGATTTTGGTAAATTAGGAAGAGGTGGATCTGAAGGATGTAACGTTCCACAAAATATCGAAAGGCTAAATTCATTAAATGTCATTCAAATTGAATGCGGCGCGCAGTTTTCGTTAGCTTTAACTAAAGCCGGTGAGATTTGGACGTGGGGAAAAGGTGATTATTTCCGATTAGGACACGGATCGGATCAACACGTACGTAAACCAACGATGATTGAGGCGCTTGAAGGTCAAAAAGTAGTTCACGTCTCGGTTGGAGCTTTACATTGTCTTGCTGTTACCGCAAATGGTCAAGTTTACGCTTGGGGGGATAACGATCACGGTCAACAAGGAAACGGAACAACTATTGTTAATCGCAAACCGGCTTTAGTACAAGGTTTAGAAGGAATCACCATAAATAAAGTTGCATGTGGTAGTTCGCATTCGGTAGCTTGGTATTTACAAGACGTTCAAACAGTTTCAAGACAAGATCCGGTTTTATTCCCCGTAACGAAAGATCCCCTAGGATCATCTAGTTTAGGACTTTACGATGATGAAAAACCTATTGGGAAAGACCCTCAAGGAAATAAACCGTCTTTAAGTTCAATCGTAATGTCGTTAGAGAGTAACGCTGAGAAACAACAAGCTCTTACCCATATTTTAAACGCTATGCAAATCCAACAGTTGCGACAGGCGATCGTTAAAGCTTTGTGTAGCCATACGAATATAACGACGTTAAATGGTAAAGGTGGTACTTGCGATGGAAGTATGGATTCGAACGTTTCAACTTTATTGCCAAGTAATCAGAAGAATAGAGATCATGAAATTGCTTTGGGAGGTGGAGAAGCTCCGGCTTCTTTAACGGAAATCCAAGGATTAGGAGTATGTTTATTTAAAATTATTACGTTTATTTACAAAACCGTTTCATTCTATGTGTTGTCATAAAAATTAAAAAAAATTTCAAAGTTGGTAAATTTTAAACATTTTTGACACTTTTTTAACTTAAGAAAATTAACTTTAAAAATTGGCCAAAAATTCATTTTTAAAGATTTTAGTTTGATTTTTTTTCTAAATGAAACTTAAAACATCCTAGTTTTAATTAAAAAAGACCGTTTTGTTCTAAATGTTGTCAAAAAAATTTAAAAAATTTTCAAAGTTGGTAAAAGATTTTTTTAGGTTAGAAAATTAATGATTTTAAAAAAATTCTTCAAAAATTCATTTTTAAAGATTTTGATTTGATTTTTTTTCTAAATGAAACTTAAAACATTCTAGTTTTGATCTCAAAAGACCGTTTTATTCTAAATGTTGTCAAAAAAATTTAAAAAATTTTCAAAGTTGGTAAAAAATTTTTTTAGGTTAGAAAATTAATGATTTTAAAAAAATTCATAAAAAATTCATTTTTAAAGATTTTGATTTGATTTTTTTTCTAAATGAAACTTAAAACATTCTAATTTTGATTAATAAAGACCGTTTTGTTCTAAATGTTGTCAAAAAAATTAAAAAAATTTTTAAAGTTGGTAAAAAATTTTTTTAAGTTAGAAAATTAATGATTTAAAAAAAATTCATGAAAAATTCATTTTTAAAGATATTGATTTAATTTTTTTTCTAAATGAAACTTAAAACATTCTAGTTTTGATTAAAAAAGACCGTTTTGTTCTAAATGTTGTCAAAAAAATTAAAAAAATTTTCAAAGTTGGTAAAAAAATTTTTTAGGTTAGAAAATTAATGATTTTAAAAAAATTCTTCAAAAACTCATTTTTAAAGATTTTGATTTGATTTTTTTTTCTAAATGAAACTTAAAACACTCTTGTTTTGATTAAAAAAAAACCGTTTTGTTCTAAATGTTGTAAAAAAAATTAAAAAAATTTTCAAAGTTGGTAAAAAATTTTTTTAGGTTAGAAAATTAATGATTTTAAAAAATTCTTCAAAAATTCATTTTTAAAGATTTTGATTTGATTTTTTTTTCTAAATGAAACTTAAAACATTCTAGTTTTGATTAAAAAAAACCGTTCTGTTCTAAATGTCAAAAAAATTAAAAAAAATTTCAAAGTTGGTAAAAAATTTTTTTAGGTTAAAAAATTAATGATTTTAAAAAAATTCTCCAAAAATTCATTTTTAAAGATTTTGATTTGATTTTTTTTCTAAATGAAACTTAAAACATTCCAGTTTTGATTAAAAAAGACCGTTTTGTTCTAAATGTTGTCAAAAAAATTAAAAAAGTTTTCAAAGTTGGTAAAAAATTTTTTTAGGTTAGAAAATTAATGATTTTAAAAGAATTCTTCAAAAATTCATTTTTAAAGATTTTGATTTGATTTTTTTTCTAAATGAAACTTAAAACATTCTAGTTTTGATTAAAAAAGACCGTTTTGTTCTAAATGTTATCAAAAAAATTAAAAAAATTTTCAAAGTTGGTAAAAAATTTTTTTAGGTTAGAAAATTAATGATTTTAAAGAATTCTTCAAAAATTCATTTTTAAAGATTTTGATTTGATTTTTTTTCTAAATGAAACTTAAAACATTCTAGTTTTAACCAAGAAAGACCGTTTTATTCCAAGTGTTGTCAAAAAAATTAAAAAAATTTTCAGTTGGTAAAAAATTTTTTTAGGTTAGAAAATTAATGATTTTAAAAAAATTCTTAAAAAATTCATTTTTAAAGATTTTGATTTGATTTTTTTTCTAAATGAAACTTAAAACATTCTAATTTTAATTAAAGAAGACCGTTTTATTCCAAGTGTTGTCAAAAAAATTAAAAAAATTTTCAAAGTTGGAAAAAAAATTTGACACTTTTTTAACTTAAGAAAATTAACTTTAAAAATTTATTAAATATTCATGTAGTAAAAGTGTAATTTTTTAAAGTACTATTTTTAATTTTTTATAGAGTCATCAAACTACTCCAGAAAGTGAAGAAAATCCCGTAGCTTTGATCCAATCGATGACTGCTAGTAGTTGCTCGGCGAGTTTATCTTCGAAGCAATCTAAAATTTCCACTAACGCTATGTCGGTGATTGCTGCAACGTTAACATCTCACGCTGAAGTAATTTTAATACTTTAAATGTGTCTCATTGAGTCATTATTTTAATGAAGATGGATAAATTATTATTTTTTTTAAATTTTTAACTTTTGTCTTCGTTTTGATGACTTATGGGACTTTCTGTATGAATATGAGTATTGTGATTCATGTTAAAATATTTTAGGTTGTTGGAGATAGTGAAGTTTCGGGTTTAGATGAATTTACAAGTCTTTTAACAGAATCCGATGCTCGGTTTTTAGTGGATTTATTGAAATTAGCAATCGCCGAACGTATAGAAGATGATCAAGCTAAACAAATTTTATCAACTATTCTTATAAGTACGTAATTTCCTTTTATGTGTCTTCTTATTTTACTTAACAATATGTTACATTATGATAAATAAAAAAAAATCTAGAGATTTAGACATAATTAAGATTAGAAGTAGATTTCAAAAGTCGAAAAAATCGCTCAAAGTATCGTATCTTGTAGTATTTAATCTTTACTTTCATTAACAATAATTTTATGTGTTGATTTATTCTTTTATAAATTAGCAATGGGAATTTCTAATCGAGCAGTAGCCGAAATGATCTTAGAATTATGTGTCACCGAACTCGAAGACACAGTAAGTACAACACATTCAGTTCCGTACACTCCACGTCCTGTTGTTCAAGAATCTAATCATCCGTACATCGATGACGTAAATCTAAGAGGTATGCATGCACCTATTCGGCCTTTTAGGCCCCGAATGCAATCTTATTAGGAGCAGACAATTTTATTTGCATATTAGGCCACGTGAAGATCCCCGGAGCAGACGCTTTACGGATAGAATTCGACCGGAGGTGTTCAACGGAGAAACGCCACGATCCGTTAACCATCGTCGATGGAACGGGAAAACTAGTAGCTACTAAATCAGGAAGGGAATGGTCGGATTGGTCGGGTGATCTTAACATCCCAGGGGATGAAATACGATGGTCTTTTACTAGTGATAGTACTGTGAATGGTTGGGGTTGGCGATTTACCGTTTATCCGATTGTTGCTAACACAAATCCGAAGGAACTTGGGTGTGATCGAGCTATTTTAAGTCAACCGTCGATTGATATGGTTATTAGTTTGTTAGATAAGAGGTTATATGGAGCTGCGGATACTTCTTTAATGTCACGATTGGCTATGTCTTTAGCGTCTTGTTCACAATTAAGCTTTTTATGTACGTTTTAGATTTTTTAATCTTATATCTTTATATATTATATCTTTAATATTACTTAATTAATAAGTATTTTATTTATTTATTTATTTAATTAGCTGCTAATCAACGTATGTGGGCATTAAAAACCCTCCACGAACTTCTAATTTCAAACGACGCCTCAAAATTCGGAATGGATATTTCTCAAGTAAGAAACCCGGACAGTCCTTTAGCTAATTTACTCGAAGAACTACCTCAAGCATTACTCCGTCAGTATGAATACGAAGACGTCTCTGTTCGAGCTGGACTCCACTTGATGCATTCTGATTTCTTTAAAGTCCTCGTCGCTTTAAGTTGTGATTTAGGCGTTGATGAAATGATTGGTCAATCCGATAACCGTAAATGGCTTTGGTTTAAACGATATTGTTACGCTGCGAGAGTTGCTAAAGCTTTGATTACGAGAACTCCCTTCCCAAGAAATTTTGTCATGGAAGTACGGAAAAAATTGGTTGATGAAACGGAAGCGGAATCGGATGAGATGTGGGAACATGAACGGCATGATATTTTTAAGAAGGAGCATGATGAACAACTATTAATTTGGCTTAATAGGTAAGTTTTAATTTTTGGATTGATTATTAATTGAACTTCTAATTTGATTAATTTAATTTCTTTTTATTAACTGTATTTTGTTGGGAATTTAGAAAACCAGAAGATTGGACGTTATCTTGGGGCGGTTCAGGAACAATATACGGTTGGGGACATAATCACCGAGGACAATTAGGTGGAATAGAAGGAGCTAAAGTGAAGGTTCCTACTCCATGTGAAGCTTTATCAAGTTTAAGACCGGTACAGATTTTGGGTGGAGAACAAACACTTATTGCAGTTACGGCAGATGGGAAAGTTTATACAACAGGTTAGTTGGATATATTCTATAACCTGATTTTTTATTAATTTTTGAATTTTGTCTTTAATTATTGATTTTTTTCTTTAATTATTGAAATTTAAATTAAATTGAATTAAAATTATAGGTTTTGGAGCTGGAGGAAGATTAGGACTAGGTGGAACTGATTCAGTCTTAGTACCCACATTAATTGAATCTATACAACATGTATTTATCAAAAAAGTTGCTGTTAATTCCGGGGGTAAACATTGTTTGGCATTGTCGGCTGATAATGATGTTTATTCGTGGGGAGAAGGAGATGATGGAAAGTTAGGACATGGTAACAAAAAGTAAGAGGTTTTTTTCAAATACCAGGTGTCCCAACGGTCCGAAAAAGCTCCATAACTTATTTATTATTGAAGATATTGGCCTTTTTTATATCCTTTTTTTAAGTTATAGCTGCAATGTTACTGCACATTTTTAAAATATTGCGACTTATATACAAGTGTCCCAAAATTACAAAACATACCAAAGTTAGGATTTTTTAAGTGGAATGTACCCGATTTTAATTTATTTTTGGATTCTATGCTGCAATACGATTCACTTTTATACAGGTCGTTTTTCTCTAAACTGCTGCTAATTTGATTTATAACACTTTTTTTGTCAGAATTTCCAAATGCAGTAGTCTGTTAAAAAATTCTTATTTTCAATATCCTTGCTTTGTTGTCAAATTAATTGACTCGGTTTGATTGTTGAATGTTTGTTGGATTTTTAAAAAGTTCACTCAACGATCCGTTTAGTCGCATTTGTCTCCTGCGATTTTTTAAGAATGATAAATTTAAAATATCGAAAACTCATTAGTTTTTAAATGGTAACCCCTATTTGTTATTATATTGGTCAAAAGTTATTCTGACATGCTTATTTTACCTTATTATGAATAAAAAGTTTGTCAGATTAATTTTTGATCACTACAATAATCAATCGGTACAATAATTTGACTCATCATGTTTAAAAAATCTCACTAGACAAATGCGACTAAGCAGGTTGTATGTATGTAGGAGTTCGGGGCAGGGTAATATCACCCTAACACTTAGGCCTCAGTACACCCTTTGTATTAAACCCCAGGAGGTTTGTCGATGTTCAAATAACCAGTACCGCTTCCTCGCAGGCCCCCCGCAACCAAGGCGGCGCGAGCCACGCCTCGACTCGGGTCCGTCTTATCCGCGAAGTGCCGCTCAGCGAGCGCAAACGCGCATCTGGTTATACAAATCTCCTACACGCAAGGGTGATACACAACCAGAGATGTTCGACTGGTTGCGGGACCGACGGCTTAACGACCCCTCCGAAGGTCGGTGGAGCGATTAGGTGTTGGGAAAACTCGGGCTCGAGCCCAGAACATCAAGCGTGCTAACCCGAGAGTTAGCCACTGAGTCATCGACTCCACAAAACTAAGCAGGTTATTGAGTAAACATTTAAAAGATGCAGCAAATATTTAGCAATTAAACAACGTCACCTACTGTAAGGTTAAGCCAAAAATTTGACAGAAAAGAATTTTAGAACACACCACTGCATTTCGAAATTCTGGCAAATAAAATGTTATAAATCAAATTTCCTGATAATTTAGGTAAAAATGACCTGTATAAAAGTGAATTGTATTTTACCATAGAATTCAAAAATAAAATAAAATCGGGTACATTCCATTTAAAAAATAGCAACTTTGGTATTTTTTGTAATTTAGGGACACCTGTATGTAAGCCACAATATTTTAAAAGTGTGTAGTACCGTGCGTTCAGAAATGATTGTAGATCGTTTGAATTTGGCGCGCTCGTAATTTAGTGATTTTCGATGGTCAATATTGTTACCTGTGAATTACCTACGTCGTATCTTGCATATCAGTGGCGTAGCCGGATTTATTCATGATGTATCCTTTTCAGTATTAAGTGTATATGCACATATACTCATAATTATTGGAGATCGGATATCAATTGCAATGGCATTAGTCAATAAATTCAATAAAATACCTTTATCTTACGGTTTTTTGACAACTTATGACAGCTTTCAATATTTTCCATGACACGCCTATGAGATATGATTAACATTATTGTATTTATACCAACCTTAAAAATTAATCTATAGCGCGCCAAATTCAAACGATCTACAATCATTTCTGAACGCACGGTACCATTACAGCTATAACCTAAAAAAAGAAAATGGTCAATATCTCCAATAATAAACAAGTTATGGAGCTTTTTCGGACCGTTGGGACACCCGGTATAATTAAAAAGGTTTTCCTAGTTAATGTTATCTAATCTAAAATTGAAAGTAAGATTAGTACTAAATCTAACACTAGACCTAGAAGCTTTTGGCTTAGTTTGAAAAGGAGTTTGACGTTTTGGATGTTATGATGTAACTTTATTGAGACTTTGAGCTTCTGCAAACATTGCAAGACGAGATCTGATGAAGTCTTAAACCTCAAATGTCTAAAAGACACATAACTAAACTCTAGAAAGTCTCTAGTATTAGACTTAATGTTGGAGTTAGTAATAAAAATAGAGTTGATAACTCTAAAATTAATACATTCACTCCACCGATTTTAGAGAGTCATTAACCACCTGCGATGGCTGGACGTACACTGTACGTCGAAATATTTTTGTTACCGTAGCGCCAGCGCGACGGTGTTACTCACGCCTTCAGACCATTGTTGCAGGTAGAAAAATGACTCACCTGGCACGCTCAGCCGTAAATTTCTTGCCACCGCAAGTGGTTAAACTGTCAATCCGATAAATAATCAAACACTTCTGATTAATAAGTATTTTTTTTTATCTCTCCAACTAAACTAAATTTTTTTATTAATGGATTTTATATTTTTTATTAGAGATTACGACCGACCTAAAGTAATTGAGGCACTTCAAGGTTACGAAATCGTTGATATAGCGTGCGGAGGTGCTCATTCCGCAGCTATTACAAGTTCCGGGCAGCTTTACACTTGGGGTAAAGGTCGTTACGGTCGATTGGGTCACGGAGATAGCGAAGATCAAACCAAACCTAAATTGGTAAGTTTAAAATTAACTTGCAATACGAATTCACTTAAATGAATTTTTTTTTGTAATTAATTTTCTCTTTTAATTTGTAATTTAGGTTGAGGCATTAATCGGCTATCGTGTAATTGACGTCGCTTGTGGATCGGGAGACGCTCAAACTTTATGCATCACGGACGATGATAACGTTTGGTCTTGGGGTGATGGCGATTATGGAAAGTTAGGTAGAGGAGGTTCAGATGGTTGTAAAATCCCGACGAAAATTGAAAGTTTAGCTGGGTTAGGAGTTGTTAAAGTTGAGTGTGGATCTCAATTTTCTGTAGCTTTAACACGATCGGGGAGTGTTTATACATGGTAAATCTATTTTATCTTATTTTGCAATTTCATTTTATTTTTTTATTTATTTTTAAGATTTTTATTTATTTTTATGATATTTATTCATTTTTATGATATTTATTTATTGTTATTTTGATGAATTTCGACTATTTCTTAACATTTTGTTAACCGGTGACTAGATAACTCGTCTTTCCATATCCAAACGTTGCTAATTGGTGATAAGTTCAATGACAAAATAATAGCCGATGACATGAAATATGCTTGATTTTTTTTTATTTTGAGCCCTACGTCATTAAAAAGAAAACACCGCTCAAATATTCAAATTTGAACTGCTCAAATTAATACATAGAAATTAACATTAAATGCAATTTCGATACTGTTGGTTTCTGTAGGTAATATAACGGAATTTCAGAAAGATATATATAAAAATATAAGTACAAAATGCAATAAACGTTACTGCCTAACTTCACGTGGTATAAATTGTTTGTGTTCGCTAAAGCGCTGTTGTCAAGTGTCTTACTGATTTCGAGGTTATGTTCACGTTTGTCTGTCCTAACCAAAACAATAAACGCTTGGCAACGTAGGATGTGACGTCACTATAAAGTGATGACGTTGTCTTTCAAATTGATGACGTAGGGCTCAAAATAAAAAAAATCAAGCATAGTTTGTATGTAAAATCCCCAGTTAACAAAGTGTTAATACGTTGACTGCCGCGTCATCCATATTTAGATGATAGTAAAAATCAATGACCCAGCAGAATGCGCTTTATACTACGCGTGATCTGATGGAAAAAAGCCCTTAACAATCAACCTATTAAAGTATTTCGGTTTAAAGTAGTAATTCTGTTTTAGGGGTAAAGGTGATTATCATCGTTTGGGTCACGGTCCCGATGATCACGTTCGCAGACCACGTAAAGTAGCCGCTTTACAAGGTAAAAAGATAATAAGCATAGCAACTGGATCGCTACATTGCGTGGCGTGTTCCGACGAAGGAGAAGTATTTACTTGGGGCGATAACGACGAAGGGCAATTAGGAGATGGTACAACTAACGCTATACAACGACCGAGATTAGTACAAGCGCTCCAGGGTAAAAAAATAACAAACGTTGCATGCGGATCGGCTCATACTTTAGCTTGGTCTACTAGTAATCCATCAGGATGCGCTAGATTACCAACACAAATCCCCGTTGAATACGATTTACTCAGAGATATCCCTACAATTACTTTACATCGACGATTAGTTTTATTACATCACTTTTCTGAAATTTTCTGCCCGTGTATCGGAATGTTTCCGATCGATGGACCCGGATCACTTCATGAATTAAGAAATAATCTCATTTATAATATAAAAGAAGCTACTTTTAGAAAAGTTGTTCAAGCTACAATGGTTCGGGATAAACAACACGGACCTGTTATTGAACTTAATAGAATTCAGGTTAAAAGATCGAGATCAAGAGGTGGATTAGCTGGAGTCGATGGGATGAAGTCTGTTTTTGGACAGATGGTTAGTAAGTTGACTTTGTTAACTACAGAAGCGTTGTCTTTACCACACAGAGTATGGAAAGTTAAATTTGTTGGTAAGTTTTTTTTAATCAATTAATGCCCACTTTTACCACCTTCTGTTAATTTGACTGGAATCGTAACTGGCAGTTAACATATAACATAAGGTTATCTCCAAAATGGTTTTTACCACTACAACTTACCAATAGAATAAGAAAACTATCGGTTAAGCTGATATATCTAGGGGAATTTTGTAAAGACAGTTCACCCTGGCATACAAATGGCATAAAATAAAATACGTGACATAAAATACAATGACATAAAATACAAATGATGTAAAATAGATAATTTTTTCAAAGCATATTAAAAATGGGCGATGAGCGAGTACGGTCGGCGAATTTTAAAACCGACGAAGTATCTATGTTGGTGGACCTTGTGATTGAAAGAAATAAAATAAAAAACATTTAATGTTTTGTTCAATTTCTAATAACAGTCGTTGAAAGCATTCTTTTGAGAGGCGAAATCTCGTTAATGAATTCAACATCGGAGAAAAATTCCAGATGGTCAATTCTGTCCTTTATAACACGGCCACCACGAATTGGGAATAATTCATTAATCTCTTCCATTTCTTCCAAGAAATCTTCACTATCGTCACTTTCATAATGTTCAACATCCATATTACTACATCGAATCAAACCTTCAACCACCAACTGTCAACGCACGTGTTCACGTTTATAAACAGTTCGAACGATACGCCACCTCGCAGAAAGAAATTGAAACAATCGTTAACCTAAGCTTAGACCGATAACCGAACCCTAAACCTACAGTCACTGTTTGATGACAAATAACTGTTAGTTACCTCTAACAGCAACATAAAAATGGTGGTAAAAGACGATTTTTGACATAACAATAAGTTAAAGATAGCAGTAGGAATAACAGAAGGTGGTAAAAGTGGTCCTAATTCAATTAGTTGTAATTTTATTTTTAATCTCTAAAGTGATGTAAAAATGTAATGTAATTTCTAATTTTTAGGTGAGAGTGTAGATGATTGCGGTGGAGGTTACAGCGAAAGCATAGCCGAAATGTGCGATGAACTTCAAAACGGTTCCTTACCTTTATTAATCCCCACACCAAACGGTCGAGACGAAGCCGGAACCAATAGAGACTGTTATCTACTAAACCCGTCTGCAAAATCCTGCCTTCACTTAAACATGTTTCGATTTCTCGGCGTTTTAATGGGAATAGCAATCCGGACCGGATCTCCTCTAAGTTTAAATTTAGCCGAAGCCGTTTGGAAACAACTCGCCGGCATGGATTTAACCCCCGGTGATTTAACCGAAGTCGATAGAGATTACGTTCCGGGATTGTTATGTATAAGGGATATGACTCCCGATGAAAAACTCTTCCAAAATTTAGAAATGCCCTTTTCGACGCCTTCCGCTTGCGGACTTGACGTCCCGTTAAGTAATCGATACAAAAGGATTACTCATGAAAATCGTTTGGAATACGTTAAGTTAGCTTTACAGTTTAGATTGCACGAATTTGACGAACAAGTTAGGGCTGTGCGCGACGGAATGTCTAAAGTAATTCCCGTCCCGTTGTTATCTTTATTTAGTGCGTACGAATTGGAAACTATGGTTTGTGGTTCGCCGGATATTCCGTTGTCTTTGATGAAATCTGTAGCTACTTATAAAGGTAAGTTTTTATTTCTATTTATTTTAATTTTTTTAATATTATTTTTATTTATTGATTTTTTTTTTTATTTTAATTTTATTTTTTGATTTATGTAAACGTATTATTTTTATTTTATAGGAATTGATAGTTCGGCATCTTTAATACATTGGTTTTGGGAGGTTATGGAAGAATTTTCCAATCAAGAACGATCATTATTTTTGAGATTCGTTTGGGGAAGAACGAGATTACCGAGAACTATCGCCGATTTCCGTGGTAGAGATTTCGTTATTCAAGTTTTGGATAAGTATAATCCTCCGGATCACTTTTTACCCGAGAGTTACACATGTTTCTTCTTATTGAAGATGCCAAGATATTCTTGTAAGGTACGTTTTTACAAAAACATACAAACAAAACAAGTTTTTTTTTGTCATCGATGACACTCAAATTTATCATCAATTTTTTACGATTTTTACTAATTTTTTACAATTTTTACTAATTTTTTACTTTTTTCATAAAATTAAAAGATGATTTAATTAAAATTTAGACAAATACTAAATAGAATTAAACTAAAATGATATATTTTTTAACGTTATCGCTGAGATTCAGCACTAACCATTTTAAATACCACTTTAGTTTAACGTTTAAATTAAAGTAGGGTTGAAGTGAGATATTGTGAAGATAATACAAAACGTTTATGACTTGTATACGTTTTCTAATCAAATCTAATACATTATAATATATTAAAGTAGTAAGCAAGCAGCACCTCTTTAAAAGAGGGCGCCGCAGGCGCCTAGCTCTTTTTTTAATAGTTTTTTTGGAAAGAGTTTTCCGGACGATTAAACGGTTTTACACGATTATGCTGACCATTATCTTCACCCCTCCAACGATTTTGGAGAGTCCGAGGCCGATTTCGGAAAAATGGCCCTGAAAATCGAACGACGTTGCGGTGGCCCTAATTGAAACTAAAATTCTCGATCGTCCGTCTGTTATTTTCGTTAATTTTCGAACGCACTTTTTGTTCAAAAAGCCACCGGCTCCGCGACTCTGCTTCGGGCTAACCTTCTGAACGGCTTTCTAATGCAACGTTATATGCGAATCGGGGCTCCTTTGGACCCGAAACGGCCGATTTAAGCCCTAAACGAAGTCCCCATTTTCCGTCATTTTCGATTTGGGCCGATAAAACAGTTGGTTCAATTTTCATAAACGTTATTTATTATTCTAACCACGCTAATGCCACATGAAATGGCAAAACGATCGGTTTATTAATAATTATCAAATATTTAATTTATGCAGGGCAAAAATTCGAATAAATTTCACTAAAAACTAATTAAATTCTTGAAAATATCACCAAAAATTTAAGTAAATTTGTAAAAATTCAAAGTTACTAAAATTTTTAATAATTACACCAAAAACTTATAAAATTTGTAAAAACTCCACCATAGCTATTAAAATTTTTAACAATTCCACTAAAAACTTGCTGAATTTTTAAAAAATATACTAAAATTAAGATTAATTTCGTCAAGAATTGATTAGATTCTAAAAATTCCACAAAAATAAAAAAGTAATAATAAAAATTCTACAAAAGTTAGTTAAATTGAATATAATTTCACCAAAAATTATTAAATTTGGAGACAGTTCTACTAAAAACTTATTGAATTTTTTAAAAATTCCCAAAATCAATAAAATTGGTAAAAATTCCACGAAAAACTTACTATATTCGTAAAAATTCCACCAAAGTTACCAACATTTGTAACAATTCCACCAAAAACGTACTAAATTATTCCAATTTTCCACCACAGCTACAAAAATGCTGAATAATTCCATCAAAAACTTACTGATTTTTAAAAAATACCACCAAAAACTTACCAAATTCATAAATATTCTACTAAAATTACCAATATTTTTAACAATTCCACCAAAAATGATTAAAGTTAATAAAAATTCCGCCAAAGTTATCAACTTTTTTAACAATTCCATCAAAAACGTACTGAATTTTATAAGAATTCCACCAAAAATTAATAAAATTGGAAACATTTCACTAAAAACTTATTAAATTCGTAAAAATTCCATTAAAAAACACTGAATTTTTTAAAAATTCCATAAAAAATGAATAAAATTCGTAAAAATTCCATCAATGTTATCAAAATTTTTGATAATTCCACCAAAAACATACTGAATTTTTTAAAAATTCCACCAAAAATTAATACAATTTGTAAAAATTCCACCAAGAACTTTACTTGACTGTCATCAACATTTTTAACAATTCTACCAAAAACTTACCCAATTTTTTTAAAATTCCACCAAAATGTCCAAATTCTTTTAAAATTCCACCAAAAATCAATCAAATTAGAAACAATTTCACTAAAAATTAACTAAAATCTTGAAAATTCCATCAAAAATTTAGTAGATTCATAAAAATTCCACCAAAGTTACTAAAATTTTTAATAATTCTATCAAAAATAATGAATTTTTTTAAAATTCCACCAAAATACTTACAAAATTTGTAAAAATTCCATCAAAAATTTACCATTTTTTTTTAATTCCACCAAAAACTTTCTAAATTCGTAAAGCTTCCACCAAAGTTACCAAAATGTTGATCAATTTCACCAAAAACAATAAATTTTTTTTAGAAAAATACTAAAAATAAAACTAAACTAGTGTTTGTATTAAATTTTCAACTTATTAAGAAAGGTAAGAAATTCAACGATTAAATATTTTAAAAAATACGATTTAAAATTATCATTCAACGAGTAAAAACTTCTTAATATCCATACTCATTACAAAAATTAATTTTTTACTTCATAATGGAATATTATTAATGATACTTTTTTTTGTAGCACGTTTTACAAGAAAAGTTAAAGTATGCAATACACTTCTGTAAGTCAATAGACACGGATGAATACGCTCGAGTGGCTATGGCCGGTGATTTGGCGGTTAGTTCCAGTTCAGACGCCGATAGCGATCCGGATATGGATAGTATAGCCGACCAAGAGATGTGAGCGCCGTCCCACAAGCCCATCACATCGCTCTTTCCATAGTTCTTCAATTTAAGCATTTATTTTTGATAGTCTTCATGTCTTTTTTTTTAATTAATTAATTTTTTTTTATATAATTGTCCTCATTTTGTTTATCGGTGAAAAATTCTAAATTTTTTTTTGATCGGGTACCTTCTTATTACAAAAAAGAATAAATATATTTCCGTTCCTTGGTTTTCTTTTGGGTCGTTTTGGTTAATTTTGATTGTTTTGGTTCATTTTGATTGTTTGGTTTATTTAGATTTTTCAAAATTCATTTTGATTGTTTTGATTCATTTTGATTTTTTTGGTTTATTTTATTTATTTTGGTTCATTTTGATCGGTTAAATCATTTAAATCCTTTCAATCGTTTGGTCGTTTCATTCACGCATCTTCGTGCACTTTTGCTAGATGAGACTCGCATGCATATTAATTAATTTCGCCTAATCATTGCTTATTTACATTGTATATATGATAATTGATAAAATATGTTAATGAAAAATAACGTATTGATCGAATTGTGTTATTAAAAATGTTTTCACATCTAGTCATACCAATCAAAAAAACGGCAAATTAATTCAATTACATTTGTGTGTTTTATTTATGCATTTATTTCTACCGGAAAATATCCTCCCAAAAATATCCTTTTGATTCAATATAAATTTAACACTTTGTTAAGTGGGAATTTTGAAACTAAATGTCAATAGTTATTAGAAAACCGGAACGTAATGTCATATCACCAGCTATTATTTTATAATTGATGAGTTAACTTATCACCGATAAGTTAACTTATCGATTAAGTTAACCGATCATCAAAATTCATCGGAATAAATGTAAATAAAAATCTTCTTTATTTAATTTAAAAAAGAGGATTTTATTAAGACTTAATAATAGTGCTTAATAATAGAATGTCAGTATATACAGAAAAAAAATTGCACAAACACAACACAAAGAAAAAAAAAATCCTCCGTAATTATACATCACATTAAAATAAAATAATAATAATAAATCGATCAACACAAAACACAGTAAAAGCGGATATAAAATTACAAAATAAAGAGGAAGAAACGACGTCGATAAAAAGAGGGGGGGTTCTACATATTACTTCGTTACAAAATATACGTTTTAATATGACGATTAAGTGCCTATGATGGGTGTAAACTTTCTAAAAATATCGTGTGTGGGTCCCCTACGTCGTAATTTGTAACGCAAGCGTTTTTATAACCTTGTTTCTTATTTACTTAGGTTACGAACCTTCTTAAGGCGCCTCCGTACTGTTAGGGAAGCGAATCCTTGCTAATCGTTACAAAAAAAATTATACTAAATGTTGCAAATGAGACCTGTGGCAGTGCGGAGGTAAACGTAAGCGCGTACAAAGAGGTTAATTTTATTCCAATTCGGGTGAGTTAGTTCACCGCGCTTCTTTTGCAGTCAGTTTATCGATTAATTCTTGTAATGGTGCCAATTCACGACGTTCAATTAAATTAAATTCCTTTAAAAATTAAAAAAATATATTAATACACTCAAATATGTTAATCGTAAAAAAATTTACCTGTACAAAAAATATGAAATGTTTAAACGATGTATTCAAGTGAGCTTCTTCACCCAATTGAACAACTTCGCTGAAATGTTGATGGTAAATGTGTGCGTAAACGCGGAATAAACGTTTTAGGATTGTTTTTGCAATAGAAAGGAAGTTTTTTGGGAAGGGTACACCGATTTTCGAAGGGAATAACGTCTCATCGTCTAATTGATCTTGAACCCATGTCATTAAATAATCAATGTATTTCGGAGCTGAACACTTAATTGGTTTTTTAACCGTGTGACCGTCAGCCCAATGGTATTCGTATTTTGGACCTGCTGACATTATCGCACATGTATCTTCCGTACAAAATTCTGTTATAGTTCCGTATAACATATTAATTTGATTAAAAAAATCTACGGCTATAAATAAACAATTTTTATCAATTTCTTTAGAACAAAAATTAAATAAAATTAACTTACTATTAACAGCAACCCATTCGTTAAGGTCTTCCCCTTCAGGTAACATAACGGCAAGTCTTAAATTCCCCGAACCGAGGGTCGCAGCAGCATGTTTCATAAGTTCATACTGATGCGTCCCCTCGGGGATGTTTTTCTTAGGTTTAAAGGTTTTCGAGGAGCGGCTTCCACTAAAAATATCGTCGATTAGGGGTGAGTTAAAAATAGAATTGATCTTGAAAGGTGATTTTCGGATTTGATAGGTACTTTAAATTAGATGTTACTTACAAAAGGAAGCTCATCGTCGAAGTGCTCCTAATTGATACGATTAAAAGATAAAATGTAGAAAAATTCGATTGGAAAGACTTTGATTAGAGTTTTTTCACTTTGTCAATGACCTTAGTCTCGAAAATACATATGTTTTAGTCACTAAACAGGAAAAAAATGTAACCAACATAAATAAATATCACTAGATTTATCAAATCTAAATCAATGAATTTTACCCAAATTAAACAATATTAATTACTAAAATTATTTAAATATTATAAACAGTATATTTATAATTTTAATTAAGATAATATGATTAAAATTCAAAAAGGAAAAATTCCTTCATAAAAGTACTTTTTAATATTATATTTTATGTTGGTAGTACTAACAACGATGTTTTGACATTTTCTAAAAAATTGTTTAAAAAAATTCTTAAATTATGGCTGCTAAATCTGTCGCAACAGCCACCGTAAGGGCAGTAAAAGGTAGGAGAATTTTACCTACAAGAGCCGCTTTGGTGTTGGTACGTTAAAATCCAAAAAAATTAATGTTATATAAACCTAACCTAAAAATATTTTTAGACTCCATCAGCTGTCAATAGGGTAAAAGAAATTCTAGAAGGAAAAAATCAATATGTAAGTAGATATTACTACTTTTTTTTTTAATTATAATACTTTTTTTTAATTAATTTATTTTAATTAAACACTTATTTAAAAAAAAAACTAATAAATCATTTTTAGATTGGTTTAAAAATTGGTGTAAGACAACGCGGTTGTAACGGTTTATCGTACACTTTAGATTATGCCGAGAAAAAAGGTCCGATGGATGAAGAAGTCGTTCAAGATGGTGTACGGGTTATAATAGATAAAAAAGCACAATTGACACTTTTAGGAACGGAAATGGATTACGTACAAACAAAACTTAGTTCCGAGTTTGTTTTTAATAATCCGAATATAAAAGGAACTTGCGGCTGCGGGGAATCTTTTAGCGTTTGAAATGATTGGGTAAATCTAGTCCGAAAGATAGGTATTTATTTTTAGTAAAATACATAGAATCTTTGAAAAAAGACGTTTTATTTTTGTTATTTGTTAATTGAAATAAAAATAAACTATAAAAATATAAAAATTTTAGTTCTAGGTTAAGTTAAAACTTTAATTATAAAAGTTTAGGTTGTTGTTTTAATGCCGTTACGTCTAATATTTTCGGAGTGGGTTTTTGAGTCGGTTGTACTTTATTTTGAGGATCTAAAATTAGAAAAAAAAAAAATTAAAATTAAAAATAACCTCAAAATAAATTTATAAAAATAATCTCACCTGAAGAACTTAATAAATTATATTTTCTCATATATTGAATTGTAGCGAAAGAAAATTCAGGCCGTCTTTTAATCGGATTATCATTTAATTGAACCTCTTTCGCTTCGTTACAAGTTAACTTAGCTAATTGCTCATCCGGAAGGTATTTCATTAATAATTGTTTAACGGCAAAACTTACATCGGATGAATCAAACTCATCGCTACTACTTTTCGTTTCCCTAAAACCAATATATTTAAAATAATGACACAAATAAACGGAGGGTAGAAATACTTAGAAACAGATTCATCAATTAACGGAAGATTAACACCGATACTTTTTAAATGTTTCATCGTAGCTTCTTTAACTCGTCTCAAAGTTTTATCTTTTACTCCGTTTAAATTAGTATTTTGAGTACTTTGTGGTTCGCTTTGTGCATTTTGAAAGATGTTGTTGACTTGTCCCATTATGTTATTGTATAAAGTCCAACCTAAATCACTTTCGGCGTCTTCTTCACTAAAAATATTAATTTAAATTAATTTTTTTAATTATTTTTTTACATTAATTTAAAAATCTAGTTCCACTGACAGATGTCAAAAAGAAACATAACCTTGTAAAGTTTAAAAAGTGTTTTCAAAGTTCATCGAAAATTTTACGAATTAAAATAAATATTTTTTCTAAATAAGTTTGTTTAATAATCAAAAAAATAATTATATCAATTAGAAACAAATTTAAAAATAGATTTTAAGATAAATTGGGTTTAATTTCATTAGAATAAAGTTCAACGAAAATTTATTAGATGGCGCCACTACAAGTTTTTTAATTTTTATAAAATTAAGCATAATTTATCTTTTTTATTTTTAAATTTTTACTTAATTGATATATTTGTTTTCTTCACTATAAAATTAATATATTTAGAAAGAAACTGTATTTTAATTTAAATTTTCGTCGATTTATTAAATAAAATTGCTTTCAAAAACGCACTAACTTCACAGCAGTCAAAGTTTTTGACAGTTAACTAACCTATTTTTTATATTTACTTTTAATTTAAAAAGTTGAGTTCTAAATCTATTTTTAAAGTTATTTTTAGTTAATATATTAAATTAATTTAATAATAATTAATTTAAAAATACTTACTCCGAACTATAATCTTGCATATCAACGTGAATACTTTGTTCGGGACTCGGACACCTTTCAACAACTTTTAAAGGTTCCGTTAAACTTAGAGAAACATCATCGTCAGCTTTATCAAACTTATTACATTTTTTAATCCCATCCAAAACGTTTTTAACATCACCTTCTTGAATCTCTTCGATTTTTAAAGAATTTTCCGAGTCTTTTAATTTATTCTTTGGGAAATTTTGATTTTGAGGACGGAAAGAAACCTCAAAACTAGTCATAACATCAATTGCTATTTTCGATAAAGGTCCTTTTTTCATTTTTTTATATTGATCTTCGGTTTGTGAGTCGGTTATATTGATTGAAGGAGGTTCGATTTGTTTTTGGTTAGTTTTTGCCTCTAAAAGACACGCAACTTGTTTTTGTAAAAGTAAAATTTGTTCATTTTGTTGTTGGATTACTTTTAGTAAGTCTCTTGTTGTTGGTTCATCGTCTTCTTTGTGTCTTTTTACTAATTCTTTATTTTCCCTTTGTATCGGAGGTTCGTTATAATAATTAAATCTGTTGTAATGGTGATCGTCATTTCTAATTAATTTATCACATAAATCTCGACTATTTATTTGATTAGTTGATCCATAATTTTCATAATTTTGATTAATTCGTCTTTTATAATCTTGATAACTTTCCGGTTTAACTTCTTTAACGGTTTTATTTTCTTTTAATTGAGAAAAATCGTCATTTTCCTTTTTATAATTATAAATATCATAACAATTTTGATAGTTATTAGCTTTAAAATTGTTTCCGATCTCATTAACATTTAAATCTAAATTTCTTTTAGGTGCGTTACTTAAATACAGCTCTTCTAAAGTCTTCGTCTTAACATCTTTCGATCCTTCTAATCTTCCTTCCGGTCGAAAATTATCCAACTGTTTAATTGGGTGATTTATTTCATTTTGAAGATAAGGCACTTGTGAATTATTAAATCCACCTCTCGGACTTTCAAATCTAACATGTTTTCTTATACCGTGATCACTAAACTCATAATTTTCTTTATCGCTTTGAATATTTCTCGACTTCCAGGTGTTATATGATGGTACGTGAGGTGCTTGAGGTCGATAAACCCTTTCTGAATTAATTATTGGGGGTTGTATAAGTGATACTTCTGGAATTCTCGGTCCTGTTAACTGTAACGGAATTTTTTATGCACAAATATCTTCATTTTCGTCTTAAAATTGTATTTCAAACTGTATTTTATAATTACCTTATTAATATTTGTTGGTTTGGGAGCGGTTCGGGGTTGATCGTAGAAAGAATCCATTGAAAAATTGTAGAAAATTAGGTAAAAATGCTTTAACTGACAGATGTCAAGAAAAAAACATAACCTTGAAAAATTTAAAAGTGTTACCAACATCAAATTTTCTTATTCGATGAATTTTTATCGAAAATTTAACGATTTAAAATACAATTTTTTCTAAATAACTTAATTTAATAGTCAGGAAGACAAATATATTAATTAAAAATAAACTTAAAAATAGATTTAATGTCAAATTAGGTTCAATTTTATAAGAATAAAGTTCAATGAAAAGATATTAGATGGCGCCACTAGGAGTTTCGATTTTTAGTTATTTTTATTTTTATAAATTAAACGAATTAAAATATAGTTTTCTTTAAAATAAACTAATTAAATAGTAAAAGAAAGGAATATATCAATTAATAACAAATTTAAAAATAGATTTAATTTTTAAATGAAAATTAAATTTTATAAGAATAAAGTTCAATGAAAGCTTATAAGATGGCGCCACTAATTCTTAATTTATTTTTATAGAATTAAAATTAAATCTACTTTTAAATTTATTTTTTATTAACATATTCCTTTTCTTCATTATTAATTTAACGTATTTAGAAAAAATTATATTTTAATTCGTCTTATTCCAAAATTTTTTTTTGTGATTTACGTCAAAGTGACATAACCTCTAAAACAAGAAAAATAAATAATGTTAAGAGCTTTTAACCGGGTGTATAAATACAGTTTGCGTTTAAAATCAACATGGAAACAACCCGATGGGGTGGAAAGCGGTATAAAAGTATACAATTGTATAGCGAAGGAGAAAGTTCCGTTGATTATCCCAAAAGATAAGCCTTATTTGACTTGGTACACTTGCGGTCCCACCGTTTACGACTCCGCTCATATAGGACACGCAAGCTGTTATATAAAAATCGACATTATTCAAAGGATTCTTAGAGATTATTTTAAAATCCGTTTGATTACGGTTATGAATATCACCGATATTGACGATAAAATCATTAACGAAAGTAAAACCCTTAATAGATCCCCAATTGAAATAGCTAGGTATTACGAGAAAGAGTATCTCGAAGATTTGGATTTGTTAAAGATACAAAAACCTGATATTGTGGTTAGAGTCACCGATAACATGGCAGCGATCGTTAAATTTATTAAGAAGTTGGTTGACGATAAGTTTGCTTATAAAGCTAAAGATGAATCGGTTTATTTTGACGTTGGAGCTTTTGAAAACTACGGGAAGTTGCAAAATATCGGGGAAAATGAGGAGAAAAGTGATATTAAAAGGAGCGCTATGGATTTCGCTTTGTGGAAAGCCGCTAAACCCGGTGAACCGTTTTGGGATAATACTTTAGGACCTGGTCGACCCGGTTGGCATATTGAATGTTCCGCATTGGCTGGAAATATCTTAGGAGATACTATCGATATACACGCTGGAGGTAATTTGGAATTTTTGTCACAAAGTTCTGTCAAAATTTTTAGGTTATGTTACAATTTTAGTATTTTATTTTTGACTTAAATAGTAATTTGATTTAAATTAAGTTGAATTTTTTTATCCTTTTTTTTTATTGAAGAAAATAAAAATTAATTTTTACATTTTTAATAATTAAAGTTATAAATTTTTATTAATTTTTTAAAAATAATTTAATTATTCTGATCATAGTTTTTTTATTTTTTTAAGTTTGGCAATAAATTCATTCTACATTTAAATTTTTGACGTTTATATAACCTAAAATTCTTACTTGCTATTTATTTCGTTTATAATTCATTATTTTTACTTAATTTACAATTAATTATTGATTTTTTTAAGTTTAATAAAGTTTTTTTATTAATTTTATATAAAAATTTATGTATTTTTTTTGAAGGTATCGACTTAAGATTTCCACATCATGAAAACGAAGAAGCTCAATCTTGCGCTTACTTTAATAAAACCCAATGGGTGAATTATTGGATGCATATGGGTCATTTACATTTACAAGGAAGTGAAAAAATGTCAAAATCTTTAAAGAATACAATCACGATTCGTGATATGCTTAAAAAATCAACTTCGGCAAGTTTTCGTATGGCTTGTTTGATGACGCATTATAGAAATAATATGGAATTTAGTGATGAATTACTTAAAACTGCCACGAGAAACTTAGTAACTTTAAAGAATTTCGTAGCAAACTGTATGATTTACTTAAAAGGAAATGTTAACGCAACTATTGATAATAATTTGTTACTAAAAACGTTAGAAATAACCATGAAAAATGTTCACGATGCATTAGAAGATGATTTTAACACTCCGGTTGTTTTAAAATCGATAAATCATTTGATGTCGACTACAAATAAAATGTTGGGGACTTCTTCGAACGAGACGACTAATTTTTTAAGCCACTCCGTTTGTATAGTAGCCGTGACGAATTACATTAAGGATTTATTTGGAACATTTGGCATTGAGGTGATGGAAGAAACCGGAGCGGAGAGTATCGAGTATAACGAAGTGGTAGATTTATTAATTAAGTTTAGACAGAACGTTCGAAGGCTTGGCTTAGCTGAAAATAATCAGAATACTCTTCAAATGTGCGATGACGTTCGTGAAGAATTGAGAAAGATTGGTATATACGTTAAGGATTACGGAAAGATTTCAAGTTGGTCGAGATAATATAATTAATCGTTCGGTTAATTATCTTTTTGTTATCTTCATATGATTTTTATTTTTACATTTTTGTGTATTTATATCTTGATTATTTAAGTTTAAGATTGTAATTAAATTTAATTATGTATCATCGGTGAGTAAAAAATATTGAGACTGAAAAATTTTTTTTATTGTGTATCGTAACTTGATTTTGGTTGTTAATATTCATTTGATGTGTTAAAATCTATAAATTAATTTACCTTTCTTGAACTAAATCGGTTTTAATTTGGTTATTTTTGACATTATTCAACTTCGGATTTATCCCAATGTTTTTTGTTCACCGATGATAGATAAATCACTTTGAGTAGTCATTATAAATGATGGTAAGTTAAAAAAATTATCTAATTTTTAACTGTTAAAAGGGAGATTTAGACGTTTTTCTTATCTTATTAAAAATAAAATAAGATTGTATCATCGGTGAGTAAAAAATATTGAAACGGAAATGTTTTTTAATGTGTTATTTTGGATTTTTTTGGTTAATTTTCATTTAATGTGATGAAATATTAAAATTATTTAAGTTTTCTTTAACTAAATCAGTTTTAATTTGATTATTTTTAACATAATTCATCTTCGGATTTTCCCAACACTTTTTGTTCACCGATGATACATAAATCACTTTCAGTAATCATTATAAATGATGGTAAGTTAAAAAAATTATCTAATTTGACTGTTAAAAAGGAGATTTAGACGTTTTTCTTATCTTATTAAAAATAAAATAAGATTGTATCATCGGTGAGTAAAAAATATTGAAACGGAAATGTTTTTTATTGTGTTATTTTGGATTTTTTTGGTTAATTTTCATTTAATGTGATGAAATATTAAAATTATTTAAATTTTCTTGAGTTAAACTAGCTTTAATTTGATCATTTTTAACATTATTCAACTTCGGATTTTCCCAAGGCTTTTTGTTCACCGATGATACATAAATCACTTTGAGTAATCATTATAAATGATGGTAAGTTAAAAAAATCATCTAATTTAACTGTTAAAAAGGAAATATAGACGTTTTTCTTATCTTATTAAAAATAAAATAAGATTGTATCATCGGTGAGTAAAAAATATTGAAACGGAAATGTTTTTTAATGTGTTATTTTGGATTTTTTTGGTTAATTTTCATTTAATGTGATGAAATATTAAAATTATTTAAATTTTCTTTAGTTAAACTAGCTTTAATTTGATCATTTTTAACATTATTCAACTTCGGATTATCCCAACACTTTTTGTTCACCGATGATACATAAATCACTTTCAGTAATCATTATAAATGATGGTAAGTTAAAAAAATTATCTAATTTAACTGTTAAAAAGGAGATTTAGACGTTTTTCTTATCTTATTAAAAATAAAATAAGATTGAAAATTTTGACATGAACTTAACATAACCTCAATTTTTTTTTAAACTTTTAAAAAATCATAGCGACTTTATTTATAAAACTTCAACAATGATTTTAACGTTAAATAAATCTTAATTAATTCTATTTTTGATTAAAATAGTCGGTAATATTAAAATTTAGTTGACTTTTATGAAATTTCAAAGTCAAATTTTCTAAGTATAAAGTTCATTTAAAATTCAAGAAATTTAACGAATTAAAACACAGTTTTTTTCTAAATAAGTTAATTTAACACTTAAAAAAAGGAATATAACAATAAAAAAGAAATTTAAAAATTGATTTAATGATAAATTAAGTTTAATTTTATAAGAATAAAGTTCAATGAAAATTTATTAGATGGCGCCACTACTAACTTCTCTTGATTTTTTTATTTTTATAAATAAAATGAATTAAAATGCAGTTTTGCTTAAATAAATTAATTTAATGGTCAAGAAATAAGAATATATCAATAAAATAAAAATTTTAAAAGTGATTAATGAACAAATTATGTTTAATTTTATACGGATAAATTTCAAAGAAAATTTATTAGATGGCACCACTATAAGTACTTTAATTCTTATAAAATTAAATATAATTTATCTTTAAATCTATTTTTAAATTTGTATTTAATTGACATATTCGCTTTATTTACTATTAAATTAACTTACTTAGAAACAAATTTTATTTTAATCCGTTAAATTTTGGACGAAAATTAAAAAGTAAAATTGCATAGAAATACAAACAAACTTCACAGCGGTCAAAGTTTTTGACAGTTAACTAACCTAATTCTTTTTTTAATTTTAATTTAAAAAGGCGAGTTCATTTTTATTATTTTATATTTATTTAGTTACAATTAGTTTATTACATTAATTACAATTAGTTTATTTACATTAAAGTTAAATTAATTATTTGAAATAACACTTTCGGAATCCGATGAACTCCCACAATCGTAACCCACTAAAGATTTTTGTCTCTTTTCATCTAAATGATCATCATTATTACTTCTTTTAAATGAAACATTATCATCTAAAGGTTTTTTACTTTGTTCTTCATTTAAATGTTCGTTATTTCTCTCTTCGTTTAAAATTTCTTTGCTTTTTTCATCAATTTTACTTTTCCGTTCATCGCTATCTGTATTTATTAAAGGTTTAGTGATTGTTTCTTGAGCCGATTTACATATAACTCCAACTAATTTCATAGAATCCTTATTAGAAAGAATCTTTAACGCTTTCTTTTCTTTTAAAGCGTTAAAATTACTCGTCGGTAAAGATGATCGATTAATAATCTCTTTCCTTGCTAAATCCGTACTTTCTTTAATATCTTTACTCGGATTTAATTTCAAACACAATAATGAAGCAATCTTACGATCTTCATCTCTCTCGGGTAATAAAGGAACGTTTAAACTGTATTTTGCTAAAAGCGATTTGTCCGTTGCATTTGATTTTTTTATTTCAGCGGATTTTTTCCTAAATTCTTTTCTTAATTTTTGATTTGCCGTATAAACATCTCCCCAAACGTCTTCATTTCTGTTAAATAACTTAGCTAATCTTGGTTTTGCACTTTCCGCAACGTTTTTATCCTCGCTTTGATGTTCCAATTTAAACATAGAATCATCGAAGAGTCTTTTTTGTACTTCTTTAGTCTCCGGAACTATTTGTTCGTTCTTAGTGGGATCCCATCTATTTTCTTGTCTCCTCGCACCGGACAAAATCACGTAATCCAAGTTCCCAGGATCGGTTTTTATAACAAAATGATTATCGCACAAATGGCATTTCATTTTAAATTGATAAATAGGAGTCGTATAATACATTCCGACTTTGGTTTTTTCAGCGTTGTATCGAACACCCATTCCGATGTGATTGTTACACCCGTCGCACCATATATTGTAGGGCATTTCAAACCGGATGATTATTATACCTTGACTGATCTTCCTGGCTCGTTCTCTTAACGCGTGAGTACCTTGCCATTTATTTAAACCTCCTGCTTTCGGATCGTAATCCGGAGGGTAGTATTTATTTGTTCCTTTACGTTCACCCATTTTTTATTTTTTTAAATTACTCAAATATATGATTTTAAAAACACTTAAAAAAGTTGTTACACTTAAAAAAGAACTTAATAATTTATTTTAATTAAGATTGAAGATTATTTATGTGTTTGGCAACTTTTGACAGTTCAGAAAGTGAGGTTAGGTTATTGAATTGTAAAATAAATTAATAGGGGTTTTGTTGAAATAAAAAAAAAGGTTTGAGATTTTTGTAATAAAATGAATAAAGGAATTGAAATGTAAGTATGCGTTTATTTATAAATTAGAAAAAAATTATTTTATAATAATTTTTATTTTAAATTATTTTATTTATAAGTATATAATTCACAAGATTTTTAATAGATGGCGCTACTTGGTAAAATTTTTGCTGGATTTTATTCTTAAAAAATTTGAATTAAAATACATATTTTTCTAAATAGGTTAATTTAATGGTAAGGAAAAGGAATGTATTAATAAAGAAGAAATTTAAAAATAGATTTAAAGATTAATTAGGTTTAATTTTATAAGAATAAAGTTCACCTAAAATTCATTAGATGGCGCCACTAGGAGTTGGTTTTGATTTTTAGTTAATTTTATAAATAGTACGAATTAAAATACAATTTTTAAAAAATCGACTAATTAAACAGTCAAAAAAGGAATATATCGATTAAAAGGAAATTTAAAAATCAATTTTTAGGTGAATTTAGATTAATTTTTATAAGAGTAAAGTTCAATGAAAATTTATTAGATGGCGCTATTAGAGGTTTCATTTTATTTTTAGTTATTTTTATGAATAATATGAATTAAAATACAATTTTTTAAAAATAAACTAATTAAACAGTAAAGAAAAAAGAATATTTCGATTAAAAGAAAATTTAAAAATCAATTTTTAGGTGAATTTAGGTTAATTTTTATAAGAATAAAGTCCAATGAAAATTTGTTAGATGGCGCTGTTAGAGGTTTCACTTTATTTTTAGTTATTTTTATGAATAATATGAATTAAAATACAATTTTTTAAAAATAGACTAATTAAATAGTCAAAAAAAAGAATATATATCGATTAAAAGGAAATTTAAAAATCAATTTTTAGGTGAATTTAGATTAATTTTTATAAGAGTAAAGTTCAATGAAAGTTTATTAGATGGCGCTATTAGAGGTTTCACTTTATTTTTAGTTATTTTTATGAATAATATGAATTAAAATACAATTTTTTAAAAATAGACTAATTAAATAGTCAAAAAAAGGAATATATCGATTAAAAGGAAATTTAAAAATCAATTTTTAGGTGAATTTAGTTTAATTTTTATAAGAGTAAAGTTCAATGAAAATTTATTAGATGGCGCTATTAGAGGTTTCACTTTATTTTTAGTTATTTTTATGAATAATATGAATTAAAATACAATTTTTTAAAAACAGACTAATAAAACAGTCAAAAAAAGGAATATATCGATTAAAAGTAAATTAAAAAATGAATTTTAACATTAATTCAGGTTAATTTTTATAAGAATAAAGTTCAACGAAAATTTATTAGATGACGCCACATACAAAGTTTTTTGAAGTTTTAAACAAACTAATTTTTTTAAGGTTAAGTTATTATTTTAAACAAAATGTCATCTTTAGTTCGATTAATTAACAATTTACGCCCTAAAAATTCGCTTTTCTGTGTTATGGTAAATATTAAACATTCCAATTTGAATAAAAATAATAACTTTAAGTGTAAATATGTATTTATACGATCTATAACAACAAAAACACTTATCAATGAGGTAAAATTAACTGTAGAACCATGGAGATCTATCGGGATTTTTTTACCGGGTAATTTAAATTTAATTTTTTCAAAAACATCTCCGGGATTTTTTTAAATTAAGAGGTTAAAACTTCGAGCACGCGCAGTATAAATTTAAATGGCTGTCATATGTTCCAAAAACAAACAATGAATCCGAACGTAGGAGTGGCAATAACCTGTCTAAAAACAACATTAATCCTTTACACGTTCATTTATGTTATTACGGGAGGTTTTACGCTTATTTTAACTTTAGGGGTGATCACCGTATCGTTATTATCCGTCCTTTTATACGCCTTAAGAATACCAAGACCACCGAAAAATGTTGTTGAGAAGATAATCGGACCTGATCCAGCTTGTACGGATAATTCTGAAGAAGTTGTTACTACCATAGCACATCGTGGAGCTGGATTAGATGCACCGGAAAACAGTTTGGAGGCTTTTAAACAGGTACGATGGATTTCCGATGAAGGAAAATTTTTTTAATTGTGGTTTTCGGATTTAGTGTCATGCGAAAGGAGTTGATTTTATTGAATTTGATGTGACTTTAACTGCCGATTATGTTCCTATTGTTTTCCACGATGATTCTTTGGAGCGTATGACCGGTGTTCAAGAATTTGTTCGGTCGAAGACTTATAAGGAGTTGGAAACGTTAGATATTGCTGTTAAACATCCTTATAAGTAAGTTTTATTCTTTCGATTTAACTGAACTAACTACATTTTCTACTAAATTGTTTAAAATTATATTTAAAAAATGTTATAATTTCAGAGAAGATTTTCCAAACACAAAAATTCCAACGTTAGATGAAACGATTGAATTATTATTAGAAAATAATCAACGAATGTTCATCGATATAAAAGATAACAACCCTCACGTAAGTAAAAATATACAAATTCAAATTTATTTTTATTATTTTTATCAAAAATAAATTTTTTTAGATGGTTGATGTGATATTATCAGCATACGAACGATGTCCAGTATTATACGAAAGAGCGATAACCACCTCATTTTTTCCAAATATCATTTACATGGTAAAAATTTTTAATAACACTTAGTTTTTGCATTTAACATTGTATTGGCATTGTGTAGATTAGAAAACGTAACCCAAAGGTAGTGTGTTCGCTCGCTTGGAGGCCCTATCCGTTTACGCATACAAGCTATAGTTACGCTCAAGGCTTAGGGCCCCGCAGAGCTAACTCTTTTTATATGTATTTGGTGCATTGCGTACTCGATTGGCTTCACGAGACACTTTTATCTACGGTAACTTATTATATCCTGGGGCTTTCTTTTGTGTTGTTACACAAAGATGTTATTTCCGGGTAAGAATTTGTCTTGTTTTATTGAAAATATTTATTATTAAGTACTAAAATCACTAAATTAATTAATTAATTGATTAAAATAGTAATATTGGTGGTGGTACTAATATAAAAATTAACACTTAATCTTTACAGTCGTGTCGTTCGGGATTGGCGTGAAAAAGGTGTTCGGGTGATTGCTTGGACGGTTAATCAACCGTTGGAAAAGCGGTATTTCTCGCGAGTGCTGAAGATAACTTATATGACGGATACGTTGATTCGAGAGTCTCAAGAACCGTCGTTGCAGAGAAGTATTACGGATCATTTGCTTGGTGAAGTTAACGAAGAGCATCAAAGGATGAATTCCTAATGGTATTTCTGTTTTTTTACCTTATTTTAGTGCGCGTTTAGTATTTTGTAAAGTGCCATTTTTGTAACAAAAAATTTGCAATATCTTTATATTATTGTATTGATTTTTTTGTAGTAAACATAACGATCTCGAAGATTTGTTTATATTATGTATTTGTATTTTGTGTAAATGTATGTGCAATAAATGGAACATTTTAAGTAAAAGATTTTTGTTTTTCTCGATGACACAATAAATTTACTAAATACTCTTAATACAAAGTTGAAATTTTTAAAATAAAATTTTTTAAAAATTTTTCTCCTAATACAAAATATATTTCAATTTTCACGCAAAAATCCAGTAAAGAAGGTGTTCGCGCCCTTTTTCAATTCGCGCATGCGCACTAGAAACTTACTCCTGATACCTCTCTGACACCTCCTTGCTTTCATGTGATCCTGATACAAAATTGAGTTTTCAAAAATTTTTCGACTTCGTATCCTGTAAACATCAGTGTTCGCGCCTTTTTTCGGTTCGCGCATGCGCAGTACCTACTTACTCCTGATACCTCTTTGACACCTCCTTGCTTTCATGTGATCCTGATACCAAATCGAAATTTTTACAGAAAAATTTTGTCGAAAATTGGACTTGGTATCAGGATCACATGAAAGCAAGGAGGTGTCAAAGAGGTATCAGGAGTAAGCCATTAATGCGCATGCGCGAACCGAAAAATACGCGGGCAGAAATTTTTACAGAAAAATTTTGTGGAAAATTGGATTTGGTATCAGGATCACATGAAAGTAAGGAGGTGTCAAAGAGGTATCCGGAGTAAGTAGGTAGTGCGCATGCGCGAATCGGAAAACGCGCGAACACCTTTTCTTGATGTTTTCGTGATCCAAAGTTAAAAATTTTTCGAAAAATCGATTTTGTATCAGGATCACATGAAAGTAAGGAGGTGTCAGAGAGGTATCCAGAGTAAATGTTTCACTTGATGTACGCAAACTTTATTGAAAGATAATTCAAAGGTAGGAAAACTTTAAAAACTTCGCAGAAACTGATTCAAAAATGAGAAAAACACAAAACTACTGTAAAATCGATTTATTTTAAATTACGTATAATACAAATTAAAATTAAAAAAATAATAATACTTATAGCTAAATAAAAAAAATCATGTGCCGAAGCGTTCGATTAAAAACCGTAAAAACTATAGAATCTTCTAATCAGTACTTTTTACAAACGCTATTTGCCTAAATTACTATCTAAGAGAGTACATGTACAAGAAATTATAATTTAAAGATCATAACAACAATGGAAAGACATACTCCTCTTTGTAAAGTCACTATTTTATTATTTGAACTTGTTGGTCCCTTTATTATTGTCTTTTCCTGTGCAGGTGTTGAACGTTCTACCTCAATAATTAATATATATATAATCATACTTATTGAAAATTTCAAACACCTACATCTTTGAAATTGAACTATAAAATCAGAATTATTCAAATTGACGAAAGACACATAAAAGAAAACTTAATTTTTTCTGTATAAAAAATCTTTAAAATAATAAATGATTATGTATCTTCATTAATTTGAATAATTTTATACAGGGCGTTCAGTGGAACGTTATAGGGAATGTCCCGTTTACGTGGAATTATATAAAAAAATTGATTACTTATCACCATTCGTCGAAAAAGTTAATTGGTGTATGTCTCGGCTGACGAATAAGGCTACGCACATAAAGAATCACAGATCGTAAGCCTAATTTATAATAAAGATCGATAGAAAAATAGTAATTGTTACAATATAATCGAATGTTAGTGGCAAACAAAAAAAAAATGTCTAAAAAATAACTTACGTCCTACATCAATATATAAAAAACTATATACATTTTATAAAAAATATGAAGATCTATAAAATACATATTACAAGAACTTTCTTATCAACTAGGTCACGTATCGAAAGGCACGATGATTCCATGTTTTATCCTTGCTCTAAATAAATACTCCAAAAGATATATTTATAGTATAACTTAAACGAAAAAATATAATAAAAATAAAAGGAGGAATACTGAGAGGAAGTATGACAGAGAGAGCTATAGAAATATTTGGCAAACCCTAAATGTAGATAGCCTCTGAGCCCTTGTTCGTTTGATGACCGGCGGCCGTGTACGTACTCGGGCTCTCGGTCCAATCGGACACGCTCGATATCGGCGAATTTGTAGACCAATGTTCGGGACTTTCCGGACTCGGGGTCGGAAAGTGTTCGCTAATGTGTTGCGGGGGAGTCGCTACGTCCGAGTGTTGCGACGGCGGTGTTAGATAGAAACTTTGCTGCTGCTGCTGTTGAAATTGTTGGGGTTGCAAAGCCGCGGGCGTCGCTTGTTGGCCCGACGAATACGCCATCGGTAATTCGAGCCCCGTCTGGCTAAAATCGAACCCCATCGGGAGGTTCTGCGCCTGGGGAATACCCCCGTGCTTTTGTTGCGTAGCCGCTCTCATCGCAGCTATATGCGTTGGACTTGTCGGCAGCGACGGTCTCGTTTTCGCCGGGGAAGGAGATCCACCGTACGCTTGCGGCGACATCGACATGTTCGATTGCACCGAGTGTGGAGGCGATTGATTCGAGTACGGAGGACTCAGTGTATTCGCCTGAATTTGACGCATCATCGTATCTTGAAAATTCGCCAAAAACGCACCTCCGTAATTCTCGATATTCACCAAATTGTGCATCGTCGCGTTACTTTTAATAACATCCTCGTAACTCGGAGGTTGTTTATTTGTCATAAGGGCTTCTAAACCCGTCGCAGCGATACCCATATTCGAGTACATCGTCGTCGTATCGTACGGACTGGGTAAATTTGTTATTGGAGATTCGACGGGGCTTAACGCCGCCGTTAAAGCTTCTACGGGAAGTTCCGTATGTTGAGGATTATTTTGAGATTTCTTTGTCGGTTTCTTAACGCTTGCTTTTCTTCTTATACTGCTTCCTGTACAAGCACCTTCCACTTCCGGACTTGTCGGACCCATTGGATTCGAAGCGCTATTTTTACTTGGCCTCTTTGACTTTTGTCGTTTTGGGACTATCACTGTTGGATGTTGAATCATTTGACCACTTGGTGATGCTACAAATGAAATTCCTTTTAATTTAAATTTTTTTTTATTTTAATTTTTTAATTTTTAAAATTAATTTTTAAAGTTAAAATTAAAAAGTATACTTACTCATCATGGCATTATTAGGGATGACATTAACCATTTGTGGACTGCGAGGAATATGTTCTTCAAGTAATCGAACAATATCGTGATGAAGACGTTCACTTGCAACGTCTCTCGGCAATCGATCCATGTGATCGGTGATTTCCCTATTAGCGTAAGCTTCTAACAAAGCTTTACAAGCTTGATAGGAACCTTCCCGAGCTGCCAAAAATAATGGAGTTTCATCCTAAATAAAAAAAATATATAAATATAAATTTTATTACAAAAAAAAAAATAAAAATAAAATCAAACCTTATCATCTTGCGCATCTCTATTAGCTCCATTCGCTAATAATATATTAACAGCTTCGACATTATTTACGGCAGCCGCCCAATGTAAAGCGGTTTTTCCGGAATTATCCGCAGCATTTATATCAGCTTCGGCACTTATGAGATCTTGCACCATTCCTTCAATGGCTAAACGAGCAGCTAAGATTAACGGGGTGGTTCCTTCGTGCATACGAGCGTTTAAATTCGTCGCACGATTTCTTAGTAAAATTTGGAAAACACCCAACGCATCGGCAGCTACGGCAGCATGTAGTGGGGTTCTTCCGGTGTTATCTTGAGCGTTAGCATCCGCTCCGGCGTCTAATAAACGTTTTGCAGCGTCCGCTCTTGCGTATCTAGCTGCTAAATGAAGTGATGTTTCGCCTGTTTTTTCCATTGTTGCGTTTAATTCAGCACCTATTATTGAAAAAAAAAAAAAATTAATTAATGTTAATTAAAAAATATTATTTTTTAATAAAATAAATTAAAATACCTTGTGCAACTAAATCTTGTATAACAGCACCAGCCGTATCATCTTCATCTTCATCCCCGGTACCAATTCCACCTCCTCTAACAGACGCAACCATAATAGGAGTCATCCCACACGGTCCCCGAGCATTAACATCACTCATAACTTCTCCCTGCGGTGGTGTTAACATAGCGGTAGGTCGTATATCGGCAGCTTCAAGATGAGTTTGCGTCCAAACTCTCGGTTCAGCTTCTTCATATTCAGTAATAGCCGTTTGATCGCTTGAATACGCGTTATCCAACCCAACACGCAAACGTTTCCTTTGTGGCATCTCCGATTCATCATCAGACCATTGCTGTCCGTGTCCCATATGTTGACCGTGCATATTCATATCTAAATCCATACAACCGATAGAAGCGTTTTTGGTAAAATTACGCATTTCTTGTCCGTCCGGTCCGCGTCTTCTCGATCTTCGAGTTGTTGTTGAAGCCGTTGAAAAGAAACCCTCGGGGAACCAAGTTATCCCACTCGCTCGTTTTTTCTGGGTGGTGATAACCATAAAAACGCAAATTATCGACATTCCTACTACGACTACAATCCCTAAGATGACATATCGGGAATTTGTTGGAGTGTCTTCTGTATCTTCACGATCAGAACTATTTACGCGATAAATAGGAAAGGATTGAGATAAAGTCCCCCGGGAAGCTTTAGCTGCCAAAAATTCAGCAGCCGAACTTGCCGATTGAAAACAATACTCTGAATTTGGTATAACCATACATTTTCGATTATCAATCTCAAGATAAACCTTAGTTCCAACCTGTTCGTGTTGTTGAGTCGTTAAAATATTATGTTTTTGAGTATAATAACTATCTTGAAAATGGTGAGTTGCCGATCCAACCCAAGGATAAATCATATCATTCCCCATTTGATCCTTTTTAACTCTAACGTTTGTACGTAATTGATGACTCGTATCTCTTAAGAAAGCTATTAAATTTTGTTTAAACGCTTGCATATCTAATAAAACAATCATTGAAATAACACCATCAGCTATTTCCGGAGGTTCTTTTTCGCAATCTAATCCATCCCAATTACACTCAGCGTTATTACATCCGTAATCGCAATGTCCATTACCGTAATGTTTTTGACAATAAGCGTCGTAAATTGGATTACACGGTTGAAGGGTTTTTTCACAATCCCTCCCGTCGAATAAACATTGAGGGTTATTACATTCCTCATCGCAAATGTTATTCATAAAAACTTGCCAACATTTAATCGGTGCTGTACAATTAGCCCAAGGGTTTATTCCTAAAGAACAATCGTTTCCATCAAAATCACAAGCGTAGGTATTACATTCTTCATTACAAACACCATTACCGTGTTTCATCGGACATTGATTTAAATTACATTGTTGACGTTGTAATTCCAAATCGGGGAAATAATTAGAAGAGGTGTTAATTTTTCTAGAATTATGAAAAACTCCCATTCCTCCGGGAAAAGTAGGATCGTATATTTCGCAATTTTTTCCGTTGTATTTAGCCGCGCAATAACAAGTATAATGTCCGGGTTGATCTTGACACAATCCGTTATTTTTACAAGGATTACTTGAACACTCATCAAAAGTATCGATTTCGCAATTATGTCCCATCGTTCCAACCGGACAATCGCAATGATAACCATTATCAGATGAGCGACACGTTCCTCCATTTAAACAAGGACTCGGTTCGCAAACCGAAATTCCCGGCCATTCACATACTTTTCCATAATAACCCTCCAAACAACTACAATCATATCCGGATTGTTTTGGAACACAAATCCCACCGTTTAAACAAGGAGAGTTATCACAAAAATTAACTTTGTTTTCGCAATGTCTTCCCATATAACCCGGACGACAATTACAATGATAATCATTAACTAATTGTACACAATCTAAAGTGCCGATGTTTGAACAAGGATTAGAAAGACATTCATTTATATCTCCTTCGCATCTCGGACCTACGAATCCCGGTGGACATTTACATTCAAATCCTCCAACTTTATCAATACAAGTTCCGTTGTTATGACAAGCGTTTGGTCTACAATCATCCGTGTTGATTTCACAAATAATCCCTAACGTTCCCGGTGGACATGAACAAGAAAATTTATCGATTAAATCATGACAAATCCCACCGTTTTGACAAGGATTTGGTTTACAATCGTCTACGTTTAATTCACAATTTTGCCCTTGAAAACCATTCGGACATTGACACGAATAACTCCCAACTAAATCGATACAAATTGCGTTATTTTGACAAGGAGCCGATTGACACTCATTAATTTCATGTTGGCAATAAGATCCGGTATATCCTTCCGAACAATGACAACGGTGGGAATTTCCAATATCCTCGCAACTTCCATTATTACATAATTTTTTAATAGGGACGTCTTTTCTTAAAGCGGCGTCTCGACAACTCACCATTTCAACATCGCATACTTTTCCGGTCCAACCGGGAGCGCAAAGGCATTGATATTTATTTTTTTCTTGATGACAAGTCGCTCCGTTTTCGCAAGGATTCGTGGCGCACCAATTTATATACTCCCGACAATCTTTCCCGGTGTATCCGTAAGCGCAGTGACAGGAAAAATGCATAACGTGATCTTGACAAGTCGCGCCGTTATAACACGGCGAACTATCGCAAAGATTTATCCTACTTTGACAATTCGAACCGGTGTAACCGGGATCGCAAATACAAGAATACGAATCAATTCCATCTATACAAGTCCCATTATTCATACAACTACTCATCGTGCAATCTTCATCGTTAATCTGGCAATTCATTCCTGAGAAACCGGAAGGACAGGTGCAAGTGTAAGAGTTAACGTATTGGTTACAAGTAGCTCCGTTTTGACATGGATTTGATAAACACTCATCGACGTCGATTTCGCAATGTTTTCCTTCGAAACCGCTAACACACATGCACATATAATCTCCGATATCGTCCAAACAAGTCCCGCCGTTTTGACACGGATGAGATGCGCAATCATCGGTGTTGATACTACAATCTTTTCCTTCATATCCCAAAGCACACACGCAATGATACGACCCATTTGTATTTCGACACGTTGCTCCATTTCGACAAGGTTTTGATACCATACACTCATCAACATCAGTGTCACAATATCTTCCCGTGTATCCAACGCTGCAAGTACAAGCAAAATCCATGTAATTTGAATTTGGAGTGCAACGAGCGTTATGTCTGCAGCGATTTGGTGAACAAGGATCGAGTTTTTGTTCGCAATCACGTCCGGTAAATGGAATGTTGCAGATACACTTGTAGCTGTTAACTTGATCGATGCAAGTACCGGCGTTTTTACACGGTTTTTTAGCGCAATCGTCGATGTTCGTTTCGCAATTAATTCCAGTGTAACCGGGAAGACATTCGCAGGAGTAAGAAGCTAGGTGGTTGTGGCAGGTACCTCCGTGTTGACAAGGATTTGAAGCGCATTCGTCTATGTCGATCTCGCATTGTTTACCACTATAACCTAAAAAAATAAAAAGTTAGATTACATATCTTGTAATTAAGTAAAAAAACTTCTTTGATTATTTCTTTTTAAGTATTTAAAATTTCTTAAAGAGAGTGAAAGTAACATATGAAACCATTTTATTATTTTTTTCGAGGGGTTGTTAAGTCATCGGTCTTGTAATTCGTAAGAAACTCTTTTTTTTTACTTATACAGTGAACGCTCTATATAAGCAACCTCTATACAAGCAACTTTTCTTGGTTCAACTGATCTGTATAAGCAACTTATTTTTTTAAAGCTAAATATTTAACTTAGGTTTAGGCCAATTTAGAAGTAAAATCAGCTGTTCACAACAACATAATCTCAACTTGTAAAAAATTCTCTTATTAGAATATGTTTGAGTTTTGTGCTGCCAATATTGAAGTGAATTTCTGTTAAAACAAAGGACATTTCTAACAAATATGCTAAATAAACTTGCTGAATCTACAATAAGTAGAGTAAAAGAAAATTTAGAAGAATATACGTCCAAAATGTATGTATGAGTCAGATTAAACGAATGAAGACAAGAAAATAAAGTGAAATCGACGATGCAGTCTTTTCTTGGCTCTAGGAACAGCGACAATTAACACGTTGAGTACCATGTCAGTCATTGATGACTGACACCGAGCTTTCCGTTCAGGCTGCGTCAGTCATCAGTAACTGACATAACTTTTCGTGACTGACATCAGTGACTGACAGTGGAAGACGTTATAAAACCGAGTGGCACTCATTGTGTTAAATGATTTAGTTCGAAATGAATGATAAAATTAAAAGCAAATAAATTAAATAATGGACTTGAAACATTTGCAGCAGACTAGCTAATTCTAGCTAGCTAATTTAAAAATTATATTGCTGAAAATGGTTATCTGCCTGAACAAATACGTAATTGCGAGGAAACTGGTCTCGTATATAAAAGCTTGTCCAATGAAACTAACGTTATTCTACACAATTTAGTTATTAAAACAAATAAGTAAAGATATGTTCCAAACGGTTAGCATTTTTATACTCCTTTTTTCCTTATAAGCAACTTTTCCCAATAAGAAACTTTTTTATTGAAATTGGTTCAAATGAGTTGCTTATATAGAGCGTTCACTGTATTACTATAATTGGGTTTGTCTTTAAAATTTTTAATTGGGTTTATGAAAGCTATCTGTAATTTTTTCGAAAAGTTGTTAAGTCGTCAGTTTTCTAACTACTAAAACACTCTTATTTATTTATCATCACATATAAGCTGAGATGTAAATTTTTAGTTGGGTTTATGAAAGTATTCAAGGAAAAGATTGTTCGATTAAATGGTTTTCATAAAATTAAATGAATTCAATTGTAAATTGGTTATTTGTAAAACACATTAAGAGAAGTTAATTTTTTTCATTCTAAACATTAAAAAAAATATTATGAATTGAAAAAGTCTTATTAAAAAGTTGCAGAAAAATTAGGTAATAAACCGAAAAAATTTACATAAATAAAAATAATAAATATTGTAAAATTAGCCTTTAAAAGTGATTAGATTTTATAAAACTTTTGAGAAAATTTACCAAATTTAGAAATATTAACTAAAAACTTATTCTTTTTAAAAATTACTATTTTTTTTAAACACTAATGAAAAAATATCAACTTTATGAAATCCCGAATAAGATTTCGAAAAGATTCGAATGTGAAAAAGTTAAGAGCTTCAACTCTTTATTAAATAAATTAAAATTTTAAATTATTAAATCTTAAATTTTTAAAAAATAACAAACACTAACTCTTCCAAATTCTGAATTTTTCTTTTCGCATGTGGAAAAATTAAAAACTCAAATTCTTTATTAACCAGTTAACTGTTTCTGACGAATATATTCGTCATGGCACAAAATTGTGCAACTCGCAAAAAGGGGTGATATTGGCTATTTAAATCGTAATTTTCGTGGAATTCAAAACATATTCTCAAATTTCAAGATGTTTAGAATATTTTGAGGCTAGGTCGAACTAAAACAAACAAATAAAAAATATGAAAAATTTCAGATGAAGTTGTATAGGTGCGCGCTTTCAAAACGGAGCGAAACAGTTAACTGGTTAAATAAATTAAAATTTTAACTTATTAAATCTTAAATTTTCCATAAAAATGATTGTTGATCTCTTACCTGGTAAACAATGACATATAAATCTATTCACACCATCTTCACAGCTTCCACCGTGTTTACAAGGGTTAGATTTACATTCATCTACATCACTTAAACACCTCGCGTCGTAATAACCCCTTGGACATTCGCAACGGAAGCCGTTAATTAAATCGATGCAAACTCCGCCGTTCGCACAAGGATTTGAAGCGCATTCGTCGATGTTCGTTTCGCAATGTTGACCCGTAAAACCGGCTTGGCATTCACACGTGTACCTAATTTAGAAAAAAAAAATAAAAATAAAAAAAATAAATAATTATTCAAAGCAAAACATTATCTTAAAGAAATTACGAACTGATTTTATAATTAAACTTACGCATCAAAAGGATCAATCCTTTTTAATTTAATAAAATAGCAGCGTGCAAAAAAATTAGGAAAAAGTGATTTTAACTTTTAAAAATATTTTTATAAAAATATCCCAAAGAATAAAATCATTATACACACCTATTTATCCCATCTCGACAAATCGCATTATTCCTACAAGGATTACTATTACACTCGTTGATGTTAATCTCGCAATTTCTACCGGAAGTCCCCGATTTACACGCGCACTGATAACTGTTAACAAGATCGATACATTCTCCGCCGTATTTACAAGGATTCGAAGCGCATTCGTCAATTTGAGTTTCACAAACGTTTCCAGTATAACCGGGATGACAGGTGCAATGGAAGGAATTTTGTCCGTCGATGCATTCTCCGTGTCGACATGGCGATGATTGACAATCGTTGATATTCGTCTCACATGATATACCTAGTAAATAATTTCAATTATATTACGATATACTTTTAAATGTTATAATTAATCTGATGAGTATTAGTTTAAGAGCTGGTTTATTCGCCTACTTATAAAGTTAGTAGGTAATAAGTTTATAAGGTGGTTGTTTATCATTAAGAAAATTGGGTTTGTTCATCTGTCCATAAAGGTTCCTTAATTATATATAATAAAGTTGTAACTACCAAATGTTAAATTTTAATGTAATCCAAAGAAAACTTCATTTGATTTTCTCTTCTGACGGAAAAACTAACAGTCGTAGAAAATTTATCTTTGGTAAAAGTAAAGATTAAGTTTTAATCTAAATAGTGATAAAATTTTAACTTTTAACGACCATTAACTTCTTAGATATGATTTTTTCTAAATCGACAAATTTTAATAAACAAACCCCATTTTGTCAACTTTTGGTTCTATTTAACTCGAAAACCAAACAAGATAGAAAAAATGTTTTAAATAAAACTTATGCCTTTTGTAAGTACAAAAATTTTTTATTCTAAATATTTTTTTCCAATTCTCGATATTAAGGGAGTTGTAAACTAAAAACTCCAATAACTCCCAAAACCCCATTTTTTCAACTTTTGTTCCATGTTATTCGAAAACTAAATGAAACAGAAAAATTTTTTTCGAATAAAAGTTATACCTTTTTTAACTGCGAATATTTTTTATTCGAAATACTTTTTTCAATTCTCAATATTAAAGGAGTTATAACCTAAAAACTTCAATGACTCCCAAAACCCCATTTTTTCAACTTTTGTTCCATGTTATTCGAAAACTAAATGAAACAGAAAAATTTTTTTTCGAATAAAAGTTATATCTTTTTTAACTGCGAATATTTTTTATTCGAAATACTTTTTTCAATTCTCAATATTAAGGGAGTTATAACCTAAAAACTTCAATGACTCCCAAAACCCCATTTTTTCAACTTTTGTTCCATGTTACTCGAAAACTAAATGAAACAGAAAAATTTTTTTTCGAATAAAAGTTATATCTTTTTTAACTGCGAATATTTTTTATTCGAAATACTTTTTTCAATTCTCAATATTAAGGGAGTTGTAAACTAAAAACTCCAATAACTCCCAAAACCCCATTTTTTCAACTTTTGTTCCATGTTATTCGAAAACTAAATGAAACAGAAAAATTTTTTTCGAATAAAACTTATATCTTTTTTAACTGCGAATATTTTTTATTCGAAATACTTTTTTCAATTCTCGATATTAAGGGAGTTGTAAACTAAAAACTCCAATAACTCTCAAAACCCCATTTTTTCAACTTTTGTTCCATGTTACTCGAAAACTAAATGAAACAGAAAAAAAAATTTCAAATAAAAGATATGCCTTTCTTAACTGTGAACATTTTTTATTTTAAAGTTTTTTTTCAATTCTCAATATTAAGGGAGTTATAAGCCAAAAACTGAAGCAACCCCAAAACCCCATTTTTTCACCTTTAGTTCCATGCTCATTAAATTAGGTTAATTTTTAAAAATATACTAAGTGTTAAAACCAAACGAATCGACTAAAATTTACTTTTTGATTTTTTTTCTTAACTGATTTGTACATTTCAATCTGTCATAAAGCTCTTATAACACGTTGAGTGCCATGTTAGACATCGATGAGCTTTTCGTTCAGGCTGTGACAATCACCAGTGACTGACAGTGGCCTGACGGAGAAGTCATTATAAAACTGCATGGCACTCAATGTGTTAACCAACCTATAAACATATCTAACAGATAAATTATAAGTTAGTTTATGATTTGGTGAATAAACCAACCCTAAATGGGTATTTAAACCAGCAATAAATAAATAATAATTTAAATAACTTACCAGTAAATCCAGCAGGACACTCACAAGTGTATCCAGCAATCGAATCGTGACAAATCCCTCCGTTTTTACACGGACTTGAAATACAATCATCGATATTTGTCTGACAATGATCTCCAGTAAATCCATAACTACACGTACAAGAAAAAGCGTTGACTAGGTCGTGACAAACACCTCCATTAAGACACGGTTTGTCTTTGCATTCGTCGATGTCGATTTCGCATTGAGTTCCAGTATAACCTACAAAATAATTAATAAAATAAATTAATAAAATTTTTAAAAAAATATTGTGGGATTTATTTTTAGTTTCAATCAAAAGATTTTACACGTACACCCAGAACCTTTTTACACGTCGAGAACCTTTTTTACACGTCGAAAACCTTTCGACTAAAATTTAATACTTTCTATAGTATATATATATTCTAAAGTTAAAATCGAGAAAAGCCAAGAGTATAAATCGAGTAACAAGTTTGTAACCAAACGGGATAAAATAAACAGCCTTGTCGCGAACCCTGGCGACAAACTGACCGTGCACACGGTTTCTAATCGCCCTGTATATCTCCTCGGAGGCCGTTTTACATGCGTGCGTACGTCGCGCCAAGTTTATGCTTTCGTCAGATGAATGCCCAACAATAAATTCCTGTAATTGAATGGTACGCGCTACTCGGACATATGTAGAAACCCGAGTAAGGAATAAAAAGGGGAAAAAATCTATTATAAAAGAGTCTCTTAGAAGCGACGATATCGTGTAGTTGAAAAGAGGCCATTTCCCCGCGGCTTATTAAAATCACGAAAGAGGAGAAAAGGGGCAGCGACAAGAAACGCGGAGCGCCTACAAATTGGATTTAACGCTCGGACGGGCATCGGCCGGACCGAGATTTACGCGATTAGGTAACTGTAAACGTCGCCCGGCGCGACCTCTACCTTTTATTTAAAAACGAAACGATGCGTTATTTATTACGGATATTAATCCGACCGATTAAGTGAGAATATACGATCCGGATTTATTACGCGATCGGGATTTATCATACGATTGAGATTTATCATACGATTGAGATTTATCACACGATTGGAATTTATTACACGATCGAGATTTATTATACGATGCGTTTCAGAAACGGTCGAAAATCGCGTAATCGACAGAAGGAAAGTAAAGCTTTACAGGGCGACCGCCTTTTAATTAACCTTAAAAAGATTTTATCCGAAAGCGGTTTTCATTAATACGATCGATTCAAATTAAAAAGCTCTCTCGAGTGATCGACGAAGGACGTACAGATTTCCAATGATTCCGTATTTGGAACCGGAGAGGAAACCGTTGGCGCCGCCTCAAACTAATTAAATCGCCATCAGGACGTGCTATTTTCAATCATTAAATTTTGACCATCTGATAATAAAATATACGCGTAAAACGAGCCTTAATTAATTACAGATTAGAAATACTTAAAAATAAATTTAAAAAGTATCTTAAATTACAATCAATTTAACAATAAAAAAAATCTTAATGTTGATTTTAACAAATAAGGGGTGAATTACACGATTTTTTTTATGTCACGAACTTAGTAGCCAAAATTATATAAAATAAATATTAAATGAATGTATGAAATTGTATATAATTTTGTAAAATCTATTTGTGGTGATATTTAAAAGAGTAAGTTAATGTATAGAAGTGCGGAGAAGTTGCGAGCGCGATCGCGCATGCCACGCCTTGGACACATTCCGGCGCAATTGTGTTCGAAACGACTGGTACACACAGTCGGGTGTATAGATGGGCCGAGCTTGTGAGCGTGACCCCGCCGTTAATAAAACTGTAAGGTCACATATGTGGGCTAACGACCGTTTTCCCCGTTCGTTCGGTATATATCCTCCTATAACAATATCTTCGTTGCTCATCAAATTCACCAAATTCACCAAATCCATCAAATTCACCAAATCCACCAAATTCACCAAATCGACCAAATTTTCTCTCTACTCAAATCAAAAAAATCATTTTAAATTATCTCATTAAAAAATTAAAAGAAATCTTATTAAAAATGACAGGTTGATTGTTTGTTCGGGTCGGTGTTATTAACTATCCGACCGAAGGGGCGATTATGAAACGAAGCGAACCGGCTAATGAACGGATTTGCATAGAACAAACGGGCAATCCCCGCTGCCTTCACTTTACCTCCGTAATTGGCCCCGTTCTCATCAGAGGGCGCTTGGTTGCGGCGTCGTCGCTCGTCGCTACCGATCTAATTCCACTTTGAGTATCGCAAAAAAATAATAAGACCGCTACGTTTAACGCTTCTTCTTTTTAAACGTTCAATCTTCAATCAATCTTTTAACTTTGACAAATTTAACCCATAGAAAATTTTCAACCTATGGTGGGTTGTGATTTCAAAACCTGTTAAAACCGTGGGCGGACGAGATGCGTATAAAGAGATTTCTATGACGTAAACGTGAGCTTTTAAAACTGTAAAATTTTAATTTACAACCCGTATAGAAAAGTTTTATAGGAATAATTAAAATTTAACATATTATTTATATCAATATTCATTTTTATGACATGAAATTATTATTATAAAAAAAATATTATTTTCACAAACATTTTTATGACATGAAAAAGTGTTGTTGAAAATTTGGTACTTTTAAATTTTGATCTTTAAATATTTTGATTTTGTTACTTAAAAAAAAATTAACGAATTCTGACATTTTTTAAAAAAGTTAATGAATGATTAAGTACGGCTCTGACAGTTAAACTTAAAATTTGACATTTAAGTTCTTAATCTTACGTTAAATTCTTGAAAATTTGCTAAAATCATTACAATTTTTCTAAAATCAATCGAAAATCGATTGAAAATTATCAAATTTGACATTTAAAAGACAGGTCCGGACTGATCCTTACTTCAATCTTATGAAAACTGATTAAAATCGTTAAAATTTTTCTAAAATTGTTTGAAAATTATCTAATATTGCTTGAAATCGTTCAAAATTCTTTGAAATCATTTAAGTTTTTGTAAAATCAACGGTTAACGTTGTACACGTGTCTTGTAAACATCAAATTTGACATTTAAGAGACAGGTCAGGACTTAATTTTACGTAAAGTTTATGAAAATTGATTAAAATCGATAACATTTTTCTAAAATCGTTCAAAAATCGTCTAATATCGCTCAAAAATTGTCTAATATCGCTCAAAAATCGTTCAAACTACTTCGAAATCGTTTACATTTTTGTAAAATCAACGTTTAATGTTTTATGTGTCTTTTAAACGTCAAATTTGACATGTAAAAGACAGGTTCGGAATTAATCTTACTTCAACTTTATGAAAATTGATTTAAGTAGTTAACATTTTTCTAAAATCCTTCGAAAATCGTTCAAACTGTTTCGAAATCGATCAAGGTTTTGTAAAATTTACGTTTAACGCTTTACATGTGTCTTTTAAAAGTTAAATTTGACATTTAAGAGACAGGTCCGGACTTAATCTTATGTAAACATTATGAAAATTGACTAAAAACGTCAAATTTTTTTTAAAGTTGTATAATATTGCCCGAAAATCGTTGAAATTCTTTTGAAATCATTTAAACTTTTGTAAAATCAACGTTTAATGTCTCATGTGTTTTTTAAACGTCAAATTTGACATTTAATTGTTAAATTTGAACTTAATCTTACATTAAATTTCTCAAATACAACTAAAAGTATTAAAATTTTTCAAAAATCATTCGAACATCGTTTGAAAATTATCTATTATCATTCGAAATTCTTCGAAATCGTTTAAGCTTTTGTAAATTCGACGTTTAACGTTTTACATGCGTTTTATAAACATCAAATTTGACATTTGAAAGACAGGTCCGGAGTGATCATTACTTCAATTTTATGAAAACTGATTAAAATCGTTAAAATTTTTCTAAAATTGTTTGAAAATTATCTAATATTGCTTGAAATCGTTCAAAATTCTTTGAAATCATTTAAGTTTTTGTAAAATCAATGGTTAACGTTGTATATGTATCTTGTAAACATCAAATTTGACATTTAAGAGACAGGTCAGGACTTAATTTTACGTAACTTTATGAAAATTGATTAAAATCGATAACATTTTTCTAAAATCGCTCAAAAATCGTTCAAACTGCTTCGAAATCGTTTAAATTTTTGTAAAATCAACGCTTAACGTTTTATACGTGTCTTGTAAACATCAAATTTGACATTTAAGGGACAGATCAGGACTTACTCTTACGTTAACCTTTTGAAAATTAACTAAAATCGTTAAGTCTTTTCGAAAATCGTTCAAACTTCTTCGAAATCGTTCATGTTTTTGTAAAATCAACGTTTAACATCTAATGTGTGTTTTATAAATGTCAAATTTGACATGTAAGAGACAGGTCCGGACTTAATCTTAAGTCAACTTTATGGAAGTGTATTAAAATTAATAACATTTTTCCAAAAACATTCAAAAATCGTTCAAACTGCTTCAAAATCGTTTAAGTTTTTTATGAAATCAACATTTAACGCCTTACATGTGTTTTGTAAAAGTTAAATTTGACATTTAAGAAACAGGTCCGGACTTAATCTTGCGTCTACTTTATAAAAATTGATTAAAATCGTTAAAATTTTTCTAAAATCGTTCAAGTTTTTGTAAAATCAACGTCTAATGTTTTATATGTATCTCGTAAGCATCGAATTTGACATTTAAAAGACAGATCCGGGCTTAATCTTATGATAATATTATGAAAATTAACTAAAATCGTTAAAAATTTTCTAAAATCGATCGAAAATCGTCAAATATTGCTCAAAAATTATTCCATTTTGAAGAAGTCTTCAAAATCATCTAAACTAATACAAAATCAACGTTTAACGTTTTACATGTGTCTTATAAAAGTCAAATTTGACATTTAAGAAACAGGTCCGAACTTAATCTTGCGTCTACTTTATAAAAATTGATTAAAATCGTTAAAATTTTTCTGAAATTGTTCAAACTGCTTGGAAATCGTTCAAGTTTTTGTAAAATCAACGCTTAACGTTTTATATGTGTCTTGTATGCGTCGAACTTAACATTTAAAAGACAGATACGGGCTTAATCTTATGACAACATTATGAAAATTAACTAAAATCGTTAAAAATTTTCTAAAATTGTTCGAAAATCGTCAAATATTGCTCAAAAATCGTTTAAACTGCTTCAAAATCGTATAAGTTTCTGTAAAATCTGTTTAACGTTTTATGTGTCTTGTAAACATCATATTTAGCATTTAAGAGACAGATCCGGACTTAATCTTACGTTAACTTTATGCAAATTGACTAAAAACGTTAAAATTTTTCTAAATTCGTTTGAAAATCGTTTAAGTTTTTGTAAAATCAACGTTTAACGCGTTACATGTGTTTTGTAAAAGTTAAACTTGACATTTAAGACACAGGTCCGGACTTAATCTCACATCAACTTTATGAAATTTCATTAAAATCGATAACATTTTTCTAAAATTTTTCGAAAATCATTCAAACTGATTCAAAATCTTTTAAGTTTTTATAAAATCAACGTTTAACGTTTTATATGTGTCTCGTAAACATCAAATTTGATGTTTACGAGACAGGTCAGGACTTAATCTTATGTTAATTTTTAGGAACTTGACTGAAATCGTTAACATTTTCCTAAAATCCTATAATATTTCCCGAAAATCATTCAAATTCTTTCGAAATCATTTAAACTTTTATAAAAACAACGTTTAACATCTTGTATATATTTTTTAAATGTCAAATTTGACATTTTATTGTTAGATTTGAACTTAATCTTACATAAACTTCCTCAAATACAACTAAAAGTATTAAAATTTTTCTAAAATCGTTTAAAAATCATCAAATATCGCTCGAAAATCATTCAAATTCAAAATCGTCTAAACTTTTTAAAAATTAACGTTTACCGTTTTAAAGAGGCCTTGCAAACGTCAAATTTGACATTTAAATAACAGAACCGGATTCAATATTGCATTAAAAAAAATTTATTGACTAAAATTGATAAAACTTTTTTAAAATCATTCAATTTTCCTAAAAAAATCATTGAATTTTTCTAAAAATCTAATATCTTTCGAAAATTGGTCGAAAATCATCTAATATGAGTTGAAAATCGTTCCCATTTTTTAAACTTTTATTAAAATCTCTTAAATCTGTCTAAAAAATTCTTAAAATTGTCTAAAAAATCGCTTAAAATCGTTAAATATTTTAAAATAGGATTAAAAACTATTTAATACCGACCTAAAATCGTCTAAATTTGGAAATATAATCATGATTCTTTAGATTTTTTTTTTTATTATTACCAAACACATTTTATTAACTGTAAGATTTGTCAAGGAAATAATCTACCTACTTTAACAACCCTTTCTAGATAACCGAAACTTTTTTTTTCAATTCTTCCTATTTTTTAGTACATCGTGAATAAATCGCCTTTTATGATTGAGACGTCTTTAAGCTTCTCACGAGCTCCACGCGGCATTCTATAGAGAGCGCCCCGCGATGGGGTAATTCCGTTGCTTAATGGAAATTTTGATTGGATAACGCGGCCGCGTTGGGCAATTGCGCCACAAACAGGTGTTGCGCGCACCAGATTCATCTCTTTCACTCTTTTTCACTACTACGTACACCTTTTCATTTTCATCGTTACACCGTAATATTTCAACGTTTAATAAATTTCGTTTCCCGCGCAAAACGAATTAACTTACCGGGCATGCAGACGCATCTAAAAGTTCCCGGATCGTCCAGGCAAGATCCCTCGTTCTGACACGGATGCGAGTCGCATTCGTTCACGTTTGTTTCGCATCTCGGCCCCGTGAATCCCTGAGTGCAGTTGCAGGCGAAACTTCCGGGTGTGTTAACGCATAATCCATCATGTTCACAAGGTGATCCTATAAAATCATAACAAGATTATTATTAAAGTTGTTATTGTATTTTTAATTTAAAGGGTCGTAGTTTTTAAAGGTAGTTTTTAAAGGAAGTTTTTAAAGGTAGATTATAAAAGAAGTTTTAAAACGAAGCTTTAAAACGAAGTCTGATGATAATAGATGATAGAGATTGTATTGTTAACCGATCGAAAGTCAATTAATACCGAGAAGCACGCTAATTAAAAAGACGGTCGATCGGGTGAACAATAGGAATGGAATCTCTATTCTTGCGCGTATTGAAAAGATATTCACGGTAAATTCCAATTTAATTGGTTAGTTTGTACTCCACCCTTTATTAAAAAATAAATAAATAAATAAATAAAAAAATTTAAAAAAAAGTATAAATAAAAAATTAAAAAAAAGTATAAATAAAAAATTTAAAAAAAGAAATAAAAAAAATTTTTTTTAATACATAGGTATAAACAAAAAATTCCATTTCAACATTCTGGCTCGTGCATCGATATTTAAATTTTTTTCACGATGACCAACGTGAACGTCATTGGTAGTCGTTTGCTTTTTCACTCGCAACCACCATTTAGATTCGCAGCTGGCAACGTGAATGCCTGCGGTCGACATGCGATACCTCGAGTCGAGATTTTTTTTATTATACCATCGCGAGATCCGTCCGTATTATATACCGGTCAGTTTCGGATCCGAACGGACGTTTTTCGCCACAGACGAGCTTAATTACCCTAATCAAAACCGGGAAAAGGTCGAGTTCGGAGAGTGAGAAGCAACCTCGATCCGACTACCGTTCCCATGGTTCGCTAATTATTGTTATTCGTCCATTCGAACCTAAGACAAATCGATTTGCATGATTTACCAGGTGGGTTTTCTAAGAAATTCCCGCCTTTATGACTCGATTTATAGTGAGTCAGAAATTGAATTTACTCAGGTATTTATAGACGCGGAAATAAAAATAAAATTGAAAAATCTTTGTGGTTAAATTTCAAAGTTATTTTTTATATCCAAGAATAGATCTATTTTAGACCGAGAGAAATTAATAATTTAATTATTTCCAATTCGAGAAGAGTATAAAGAAAAAACGGTATTAAATCGCGGTTTGATTTTATAAATAGTTGTCGTCTTCTGGCCGAGAAGAAACGTCTATAGACAAGATCTATCTCGTACCTTGTTCGCACTCGTCTATGTCTTCCGAACAATCGATTCCTTTGTATCCGGAGGCGCAGCTGCAGGTGTACGACCCGTTGATGGGGCTGGTGTCGCAAATGGCGTCAGCGTGACAAGGACTGCTTGTACATGCGTCGTCCAGATGGCACAGCAATCCTAAAACAATCACAAAATAGAATCTATTTTACAAAGAATCCACTTTACAATGAATAGACTTTTAAAAAATTCAAGGATAGTCGTTTTTACTTAGGCGACATTCTATTCAACTCGTTCATCTAAAAGTATCTTTTGTTGAATTATTATTTATAAGGGGGTCATTTTGTATTACAGAGTTAGCATAAACGCCTAATCGAACGAGTATAAAGGTGCATTTAAATACGTCGCATTAGTGGTGACGTCACAGTGTTGACCCAGGTCATAGGATTAAATCCAAACAAACTTTTTCTACATAGATTCAGTCCATAAGCGGCGAGAAAATCATTTTTTTAGAGTACTTAGAGACATATTTAAGGTATGAAAAGTGGGCAATGCAATGTAAAATACCGTTTTCTACATCTAAAGCAAAAATGGTAAATTAAATAAATTTTTTAACGCCGTAAAACCAGAAATAAGTTCGCGTATACATAACCTCAAAAATCGTATCTGTCAAACATAAGCTTAAAAAGTTCGTAGTACGGTAATTAATGAGATTTGGGCCACCAAATCTTACAAATGGGATGGTATTATCCTTAGAATACATTACAGCCCTTCTTTGGTGAAAAACAACACCCTCCGATTATTTTAGATTCAATGCTAGCAACAGGTATAAATTTGATAAAAATATAGGTATTTTGTTATAAAGGAAGGGATTTTCATAGTTTTATGACCTTTATTATTGTACCCTTTGTAGGTAAAACTTAACAACTATGAAATTATCTGATAAAAAATGTCTATTAAAAGGTATTTTACCACAAGGCGTAGAAATACACCAAACAGAAACCGAACAGAAGCGAACGAACGAATTCGTTCGCTTAAGCTAGCATAATTTATATGGAGAATCAAACATGAACGAACGACCTCGTTCGTATTCGTGCGTGTTCTAAACCCTGTCAGTAAATCAGCGAATCATCAAAGGAAATCGGTGCTCAATGTGGACAGGTGAAATTTAGAAACGATCGAATTCGCAACGAACACGAACAGCTGATTTATACGCTATATCGATTTTTTAAGTTAGGTTATTTTACATTCATGAGTGTTGTAAGTTTTGACCAACATGGAATGGACAAACGAAAAAACACTTCAGTTGATTGAATTATATAGGAACGAAACATGTTTGTGGGATTCAAAGTCAAAACTATACAGATCTGGAAATTTCATTTCAGGACATAGGAAAATAATGCGTGCAACAGAAAAGCATATAGGAAAAGTAGATTAGATAAACAAAGAGCGATATAACTGTTTAACCACGCAACGAACTGACAGTTTGACAGTCTGACAGTTCGACAGTTTGTGGGAAGAAGGTGGTTGGTTGGGCGACTAGAGTCAGATCGGAAAAGGCGTGGTTAAACAGTTATATCGCTCTTTGTTTATCTAATCTACTTCCTATATGCTTCTCTGTTGCACGCATTATTTTCCTATGTCCTCTAATGAAATTTCCAGATTTGTATTAATTAATAAACAAAAAAAAACGGATGCATGGAATAAGATCTCTACAGAGAGAGCACACCTCGGGGATAATGTAACTTATTGCAGATGTTGAAATTTTGAACAAATATTTGAGGCCTGCATAGGAGTCACCCGTTACAAGGAAGCGAAGAATCACTTTAGTCGTAATTGCTTTTTTGAAACTTGCATCCTCTCAAGAAATGCTAGGTCTAACCAAATTTAATAAGAATTCAAAATCTTCCGTTGAAATTCTGCAGAAGTTGGTGACTTGGGCCAAATTGTCACTCGTTAAGTCCATTAACAAAGCTTCCCCTCCCGTTTTGCTTCTTTTCTTTAATAAATTAGAACATCACAGTCTCTTCTTTCTTCTTTTATTCGGATAGTCCAGCAATAACTACAAAACTAGCGGCGCTAACTAAAATGTCTTCATTCGTGTCCGACATAGCGAACGAATGGATCATCGTGTAGCGGTTTTATTTTTCGTCTTTAATTAAATTTTGATTTTGAAATTAGTTGATTTGGGCCATCTGTTGGAAGATGTCATTTTTAGATCTCTTGGTTTTATTTCGCAATACAGAATATTGGTTGGTTTCTCAGATTAGTGCGATCGAAAGTGGTGGGGAATTGGTTCTTTCGAGTGTCGCAATTGAGGTAATTTCGCCCTCTTCGTTGTTGTGCTTTGGAAGAGGACAGACGTTTTTGACTCGTATAAAAACTACGTGGGTGTCGAAGATTCTAGAAGCGTCTCGTTGGTGTTTGGGAGAACTTCTAAAAAAAAGCAATTTGGCGGATCAACTTCGCACGCCACAAATTTAGTGCTGTATTTATGAATTATCGGATTGATTCCAGATTAATTGGGTTTTTATCAGCCAACACGTCAAGCCGATTAACATCGTAAGGTATGTTTTTTACGCTTTGAGAGAACAAGAATCTTTTCGTTTGGATCATTTTGTAATTCGTGTTTTCCCTAGGCTTTTTATTTTTATCTTTGGATTTCCTTTTTATTTTTATTTTTGGACCTATTTTTGGTAATTTCGTCGAAATTTTGGATTGAAAATTTACTGCGTCGCAATTTTGAGTGGATCACCTGGCGGCCATCTTTCTCTCTTCATTACATTGAACGCCGTTAGAGAGACAGGGACGGAAGTACATTTAACCGACTCCAGAGCGACGCGCTTGATCGAGAAAGACAAAGAGAGACGACCAGCCCTATGAATCCAGACAGAGACACCTCCAACAGATAAGCCAACGTTTTATAATTTTCTTTTATTATCGTTTTTTTTTATTTTATTTGTTATCACGGATCTTCAATCCGAATAATATATTAACTTGTGTTATTCTAAGTTTATTGAATATCATTTTACAAAACTGTTTTGTGTACCTAATCGCTCAGAGAATTTTTATCCCGATATAAAGTTAGACACTAATTTGAAAGTGTGAAACATATATATTTGACAACAGCTGTTATCATTTATTTATTTTTTTTTGTGTGTTCGCGTTAACATTTAAATTTCAGGTTATTTGTTTGTTAATTCTTTGGAGCAACTGCAGCGATAGGGGTTTATTACCGTTTGTAAATTTTTATATGAACATTCCTTTTGAATATTCTTTATTTTTCATCTTTATTATTACATTGTTTCTTTTCAATACAAGTGAATTTTGGTTTTCAAAATTGTCTTTTATTTTGTTGTTGTCCTTCGATCGTGGATTCGGACTTGCCTGATCCTAGGATAAGTGAAGGTTGGTAGGTATCGGTTTAAGTTCGTGGCGATCTTTCATTTAACATCTGAACCCCCCTTCTCCGCAGAGTGAATCGAAGCCCGGTCCTATCAACGGTTGTTTTTTGGCTTTTGAATCGAACTTAATTTTTATTTCGTTATAACTTGAGTTTGTGCGCTACAACTATATAAACTAATAAAAAGAAACGGATGCATGGAATAAGATCTCTACAGAGAGAGCACACCTCTGGAATGATGTAACTTATTGCAGATGTTGAAATTTTGAACAAATATTTGAGGCCTGCATAGGAGTCACCCGTTACAAGGAAGCGAAGAGTCACTTTAGCCGTAATTGCTTTTTTGAAACTTGCATTCTCTCAAGAAATACTAGGTCCAACCAACTTTAATAAGAATTCAAAATCTTCCGTTGACATTTTGCAGAAGTTGGTGACTTGGGCCAAATTGTCACTCGTTAAGTCCATTAACAAGGCTTTCCCTTCCGTTTTGCTTCTTTTCTTTAATAAATTAGAACATCACAGTTTCTTCTTTCTTTTTTTCTCGGACAGTCCAGCAATAACTACAAAATTAGCGGCGCTAATTAAAATGTCTTCATCCGTATCCGACATAGTGAACGAATGGATCATCGACGAACGCGGATGTTCGCTCTAATTTAAACGCTCCTGTTTTATAGAGAACGAACGAACGGGCGAATACCTGCGAATTCGTTTCTTCGTTCGTTCGCTCTAATTTAAATGCACCTTAAGAAAGACCAAGAATACTTTTTGGTTTTTGGTCATTTACTTGGTCGAACCGTCAACTCGTTCGAAGAGGTTCCGATTGTTAGCTCAGCCCATGAGTGCAATAAAAATAGTTAAGGGAACGTAGACTGGTGTGTTACTTTTATGTCCCTCTTCCCTACGAGTGTTAGTGTAGCTCCAAGGAAACCCCCAACAAGAAATTAAGTATACCTCTTGTTTATTTTGTAACGGTTTTATTTTTCGGATATAATTAAATTTACATTATTTGATTTGGGCCATCTGTTGGAAGATGTCATTTTTAGATCCATTGCTTTTATTTCGCAATACAGGAAATTGGTTGGTTTCTCAGATTAGTGCGATCGAAAGTGGTGGGGAATTGGTTCTTTCGAGTGTCGCAATTGAGGTAATTTCGCCCTCTTCGTTGTTGTGCCTTGGAAGAGGACAGACGTTTTTGACTCGTATAAAAACTACGTGGGTGTCGAAGATTCTAGAAGCGTCTCGTTGGTGTTTGGGAGAACTTCTAAAACGCAATTTGGCGGATCAACTTCGCACACCACAAATTTAGTGCTGTATTTGTGAGTTATCGGATTGTCCGGATAATCGGTTTTTTTACCAGCCAACACTTCAAGCTGATTAACATCGTAAGGTATGTTTTTTTACGCTTTGAGAGAACTAGAATCTTTTCGTTTGGATCATTTTGTAATTCGTGTTTTCCCTAGGCTTTTTATTTTTATCTTTGGATTTCCTTTTTATTTTTATTTTTGGACCTATTTTTGGTAATTTCGTCGAAATTTTGGATTGAAAATTTACTGCGTCGCAATTGTGAGTGGATCCCCTGGCGGCCATCTTTCTCTCATCATTACATTGAACGCCGTTAGATAGGGACGGAAGTACATTTAACCGACTCCAGAGCGACGCGCTTGATCGAGAAAGACAAAGAGAGACGACCAGCCCTTTGAAACCAGACAGAGACACCTCCAACAGATAAGGCAACGTTTTATAATTTTCTTTTATTATCGTTTTTTTTTTTATTTTATTTGTTATCACGGATCTTCAATCCGAATAATATATTAACTTGTGTTATTCTAAGTTTATTGAATATCATTTTACGAAACTGTTTTGTGTACCTAATTGCTTAGAGAATTTTTATTCCGATTTAAAGTTAGACACTCATTAGAAACTGTGATACATATTTGACAACACCTGTTATCATTTTTTTGTGTGTTCGCGTTAACATTTAAATTTCAGGATTTTATTTGCTTGTTAATTCTTTGGAGCAACTGCAGCGATAGGGGTTTATAACCGTTTGTAAATTTTTATATGAACATTCCTTCTGGACATTCTTTTTTTTTATTATTCCAAAGCTTTTCAATACAAGTACATTTTTGGTTTTCAAAATTGTCTTTTATTTTGTTGTTGTCCTTCGATCGTGGATTCGGACTTGCCTGATCCTAGGATAAGTGAAGGTTGGTAGGTATCGGTTTAAGTTCGTGGCGCCCTTTTATTCAACATCTGAACCCATCCCTTCTCCGCAGAGTGAATCGAAGCCCGGTCCAATCAACGGTGGTGTTTTTGGCTTTTGAATCGAACTTAATTTTTATTTCTTTATAACTTGAGTTTGTGCGCTACAATTTAACCCCATAACCAGAAATAAACGACTCGTGACAATAAAAAAAATGTGGAAAATCCACCAACCTGTTTTTCCTGGTGTACATCGACAATAAAAACTCCCCACCCTATCGATGCAAGTAGCCCCATTGAAGCAAGCCGCGCCAGCGCAATCGTCAATGTTCCCGGAACAATCGGGCCCCGTCCAACCGTTCACGCAGATGCAGGAATAACCGCCGACGCTATTGGTGCAAGTAGCCCCGTTTTGGCACACGCTCGGCCTAAGGGAGCACTCGTCGACGTCCTGCTCGCAGTAACGCCCCGTGTATGTTGGCGGGCATTGGCAGCTGTACGTGTTTAAACCGTCCACGCAAGTCGCCCCGTTCTGGCATTGATGTCCCGGACAGTCGTCGATGTCTTCCTCACAATCGTGTCCTCGAAAACCTATAAAATAAAAATAATTGTTAAATGCTACCTTATACAATTCAAATGTGGAATGGAAAAATAAAAATAAGGTCTGGATGATTTTTTAAACTTGGTCGAAAATTTATAAAGTTATGTTGGGTTCGATCAAAATGTTCCCAAATGTCTTTGGAAATTTTTTAAAATTCTCTCATAACAATTAGAACAAATTTAGTAAAAAAATAGACATTTTAGTGAATTCCTGGCCAAATTTTTGTTTCTTAATTTTTATAAATAACCTCTTAGCGAAAATTTTTGAGTAAAATTTTATCCGCATTTAATTTTACTTTAAAAATTTTATGTAATTACGTTAATTTAAAAATTTATAATAACATGTTATTTTCTCTAATCAAGTTTTGGTATTTTTTTTTAATTACGTCTCATAACGGGATCAATTTAAAAGAGGCTTTCCCGAAAAAATGCGAGTACATAAATTGGCCGCGGCGTCGGCTTTCTTTTCGCCCGATTATGACATGGGCGTACGCGATTTTTCTTCATCGCCGGCCGCAATTAGCTTTACGAGTCGTTTTGTCGTTAATACGCCGGAACAGTAATTATTTAATTACGGCTCTCTCGGCCTAAAAAACATAATTGGCCCTCATAAAAATATTGTCTGCAATAAATAATTGTAAACCTAAAAAAGGCAGTTGAGTTGAGTTGAGTTGAATGAAAGTAACCAACGACCTAGATAAGATTTTTTTCAATTTTGGAAAAGTAGTCTTGCTATCTGTACAAATGCTTATAATTAAAATAAAGTTCTAAAATCATCTCAAATTTGAAATATTTAAAAAGGTAGGATGTAGGATAATAGATATAAATTTTTTTTTTTTAGTAGACCATAATGTCAAAAATTTTTCACCTATTTAAGAAAATCATAGCGACTTTATTTACAAAAATTAAGAAACGATTTTTGCATTAAATCAAACTTAAAATAATCTATTTTTAATTTAAAGAGTCAAATCTTTCCTAATTGTTGTCAAAAAAATTAAAAAAATTCTTAAAGATATCATTGATTTTTTCCTCCCTAATCTAACCTTAAAAATGGGGGAATTTTAAAAAATCGTAGAGATTTTATTTATTAAAACTAAGAAAAGATTTTTGAAATTAAGATAAATTAAAGTCTCTATTTTATGATTAAAAAGATAGATTTTTTCTAAATGTTGTCAAAAAAATTTTAAAAAATCCCAAAGATGTCATTGATTTTTTCCTCCCGAATTTAACTTTAAAAATGGGGGAATTTTAAAAAATCGTAGAGACTTTATTTATTAAAACTAAGAAAAGATTTTTGAAATTAAGATAAATTAAAGTCTCTATTTTATGATTAAAAAGATAGATTTTCTCTAAATGTTGTCAAAAAAATTTAAAAAAATCCCAAAGATGTCATTGATTTTTTCCTCCCCAATCTAACCTTAAAAATGGGGGAATTTTAAAAAATTGTAGAGACTTTATTTATTAAAACTAAGAAAAAATTTTTGAAATTAAGATAAATTAAACTCTCTATTTTATGATTAAAAAGATAGATTTTTTCTAAATGTTGTCAAAAAAATTTAAAAAAATCCCAAAGATGTCATTGATTTTTCCTCCCCAATCTAACCTTAAAAATGGGGGAATTTTAAAAAATCGTAGAGACTTTATTTATTAAAACTAAGAAAAGATTTTTGAAATTAAGATAAATAAAAGTCTCTATTTTATGATTAAAAAGATAGATTTTTTCTAAATGTTGTCAAAAAAAATTTTAAAAATCCCAAAGATATTGATTTTTTCCTCCCCAATCTAACTTTAAAAATGGGGGAATTTTAAAAAATCGTAGAGACTTTATTTATTAAAACTAAGAAAAGATTTTTGAAATTAAGATAAATAAAAGTCTCTATTTTATGATTAAAAAGATAGATTTTTTCTAAATGTTGTCAAAAAAAATTTTAAAAATCCCAAAGATATTGATTTTTTCCTCCCCAATCTAACTTTAAAAATGGGGGAATTTTAAAAAATCGTAGAGACTTTATTTATTAAAACTAAGAAAAGATTTTTGAAATTAAGATAAATTAAAGTCTCTATTTTCTGATTAAAAAGATAGATTTTTTCTAAATGTTGTCAAAAAAATTTAAAAAATTTTCAAAGTTGGAAAAAATTTTTGACGCTTTTCAAACTTAAAAAAATTAACTTTAAAAATTCGCTAAAAATTCATTTTTAAAGATTTCGATTTGATTTTTTTTTCTAAATTAAACTTAAAACATTCTTGTTACTAAATAATGTATTACTAAATAATGTATTACAAAATAATGTACAATTAGATGTTTATTATAATTAAAGGGGAATTCCATGAAACGAGGCCCCGCGATAGGGCTCACGGTACCCGATACAGTTGGGGCACATCTGGTTTCCCACGGTATTTGTATCTCGACCCACGCCTGTGGCGTATCGTCGAGCAGCCTCGTCTATCCTATCTGCTCAGCCATTCCAGATATGTTATTGCTGTCTTAGCGGTACGCGTTTCCGGCGAAAAAAAACCTCAGCTTCGAGTTTACTAAACAACCTCAAATAGTTTCCACACCGATTAATATTTATCTTAACGAAAAGAAACGGCAACGAGCGCGGCAAATGGGGAAAAATCCCGGTTCGGAAAGGAATCGTGGTGCCCCGAGGTGGTTCTCCCGCAACAAAACCATCTCTCCCAACCTGTTATTCTCGTGGTTCTGCCCACGAGGCAAACGCCATCTATTAGCCGGTCTCCGCTTTGTAATTATCGCCTTCCAGCGACGGACGGGGAGAAGAAGGAATCGATGAATTATAACGGCCGGCCGCAAAACGTCGATTTAAACCACGAAATCTACGATAAATCGTAAATGTAACACCGGTAGCAACAACCCGGTTCGTAACAACTAGATTCTCGGTCGTTCGTTAACTCTTTGAACTATTTATTTGAGTCCGCGGTTAGATGTACGAACGTAGTAGAAAGAGAAACGTAGTGTGTACATAAATGACGATGGTCAACGAACTGCCCACACAAAGCTGTTCAAAGCCATTAAACGAATCGTCGACTGATGATGGGTGGAGAATGTTCTATGTGAAGTTAAGGTGACTACACACTATAACGACAAAATATTACTTCCATCGTTTTGTACGATTCAAGTAGCATTTGAGCAACACTACCAGTGTTACGTGACATGTTTTGATTGGGGTATAAGGTGACGTGAAGCATCATGCAGTGTGGCTGTAGTGTGTACCTTTACCCTTCAAAAATCTTCCATTAAAAATCTAAAATGTACTCTTAAAAGTTAAAAAATCAATATGATAATAAACAAAAACGTTAAAGAGCAACGAGATACACATTGAAAGAGAACAAGTTAAATACTGGGCCACGTGGTTCTCATCTGTCAGGGCAACAAGTGTCCCCCCGCTGTTTCTCTTCCACTTTCTTCGACGTTCTCGCTTCGTTCGGCATAAAGCCCGCGGGCGTAGCAGGTCTGTGGGAAGGAAGGCTCTTGAGTCTTCGCTTCGCCCCCCAATTCCCCTCATAACATCCGTACGGAGACCACTTTGCGTTCTTCAAGACTTTATATACATCAAATAGGTTTACAAATTATACAAAAATATACTATCGATGCCAAAAGTTAAGTCAGTGAACTTTCGGATGCTCATACTCTAAAAGTTTTTGGGAAAAAAATCGGAAAGTTCACTGACTTGACTTTTGGCATCGATAGTATAATTATTTTACTAAAAAATTTTTTTGTTATTTTTAAAATTTTCTTATCTTAAGTTTTTCTTATAAGCACCAAAAAAAGGAACAAACTTGACTTATTTAAAGAAGATTGTTTGAACAAAACCGTCGTTTAACATTATTTATTTGTTTTCTTTTTTACTCTCAAGTTTAACTTTATGAGTCAAGTACCATAAGAAAAAGTAAACATCCTATACGACATACAACATAAGTTATCTCTATTCTTAAAACAATATATTCCATATGAAACAAAATATTTTGATGGTTAAAGATGAAAAACGTTTTTCTAATATGTTGCAATTTAAATTTAATGAATAAATATTTCCATCGAATAACAAATAATATTCCCATCGAACGAATCACGAACCCGTCATAGTTTGTAACATTTTGACGAATGAACAATAAATAAGAGAATCGAAGGTCTTCACGAAAACGTACGCAACCCACGATTCGTTGCGTAAAAAAAAGAGAGAAACATTCGAAATAAACGTTTTTAAAGGATCGTTTAAGGGGGGCGAACGAACGTTTAATTACTTAACGACCGACCTCGTTATCTGCGACCAATCTAGCTTGTTCGCGCGGACAATTAGCGACAACCGCCGTCGATCGTCGATTGTCTTGGCGCGCGCGTTCGACCGTCGATCGTCAACCGTCCGAACGAACAAATAAACAAACGAATCGTCCAGGAGAACAATAGCCGATCGATGGACTATTGTCCTCTTCTTTCAACTTTACTGTATCCCTATAACAATGGTTAACTACTATCTTTCACGATTATACCAAAGTTTCTTTTTATATTTATTATTATTATTTACTTAAATAAACGATAATTGCTAAAAAAACACAAATTTAAAAGACAATAAAATATTTAAATGACAATAAAAAAAGTTGACATAAAACTTAAAAAAGAAAAAAAATTAGTGCCATAAAATTTTTTTTAAGGTTTGTAACTGAATTATTTTTTTTTTACAGTTAATGTCAATTTATAAACTTTTCAAGTTAGACTTAACCAATAAACGTCAAATTTTTGACGTTTCATATGACATTTAGAAGTTAATTCAAAGTATAGAAAACTTAAGTAAAGAAAAACTGTAAATCATGACATTTTTGAGATTAAAATCTAATTTTTTTGTTAGTTTATGTCAATTTACAACTTTTTGAGATTAAAACTAACTAATAAATGTCAAATTTTTGACGTTTCGTATGATGTTTTTATATTAATTCAAAGTGTAGCCAACTTGAAATAAAGAAAAATATTAAATCACGTTACTCTTAAAGTTTAAATTCTAATTTTTGGCAGTTTATATCAGTTAACAAATTTTTCAAGTTAGAGTTAACCAATAAATGTCAAATTTTTGACGTTTCATATGACGTTTAAATGTTAATTCAAAGTGTAGCCAAGTTAAACAAAAACAAACAGTTAACAATGACATTAAGGGTTAAAATCTAATTTTTTTGATAATTGGTATCAGTTTAGAAATGTATGAGGTTAAAATTAACCAATAAAGGTAAAATTTTTGACATTTCATATGACGTTTAGATGATAATTTAAACTGTAGCCAACTTGAAATGCACAAAAACATTAAATCATGATACTTCAAAAGTTAAATTCTAATATTTGACAGTTTACGTCAATTAACAAATTTTTGATGTTAGAATTAGCCAATAAACATCAAATTTTTGACGTTTCATATGACGTTTGGATGTTAATTCAAAATAGAGCCAACTTAAACAAAGAAAAACAATAAATTATTAAAACCTAGAGACTACAATCAAAGCTTTTGATAATTTATGTCCGTTTATGAACTTTTAAGGTTAGAATTAACTAATAAACGTCAAATTTTTGACATTTCATTTAATGTTATGATATCAATTCAAAGTGTAACCAACTTAAACAAAGAAAAACACTAAATTATGAAAATTTTGAGATTAAAATCCAATTTTCTGACAATTTATGTCCGTTTATGAAGTTTTAAGGTTAGAATTAACTAATAAACGTCAAATTTTTGACATTTCATTTAATGTTATATCAATTTCAAATGTAACCCACTTTAACAAAGAAAAACAGTAATTAATGACATTTTAGAGATTAAAATCTAAGATGTTTGACAATTTATGTTAATTTATGAACTTTTAAGGTTAGAATTAATCAATAAACGTCAAATTTTTGACGTTTCATATGACGTTTGGATGTTAATTCAAAATATAGCCAACTTAAACAAAGAAAAACAATAAATTATTAAAATCTAGAGACTACAATCAAAGCTTTTGATAATTTATGTCCGTTTATGAACTTTTAAGGTTAGAATTAATGAATAAATGTCAAATTTTTGACGTTTTATTCAATGTTTTGGTATCAGATCAAAATGTAACTAATTTCAACCAAGAAAAAAGTAAATAATGACATTCTAGAGATTAAAATCTAATATACTTGACAATTTATGCCCATTTATGAACTTTTAAGGTTAGAATTAACCAATAAACGTCAAATTTTTGACGTTTCATATGACGTTTGGATGTTAATTCAAAATATAGCCAACTTAAACAAAGAAAAACAGTAAATTATGAAAATTTAGAGATTACAATCAAAGCTTTTGATAATTTATATCCGTTTATGAACTTTTAAGGTTAGAATTAACTAATAAATGTCAAATTTTTGACGTTTTATTCAATGTTTTGGTATCAGATGAAAGTGTAACCAATTTCAACAAAAACAAAAAGTAAGTAATGACATTCTAGAGATTAAAATCTAATATACTTAACAATTTATGCCCATTTATGAACTTTTAAGGTTAGAATTAACCAATAAACGTCAAATTTTTGACATTTCATATGACGTTTAGATGATAATTCAAAATATAGCCAACTAATAACAAAGAAAAACACTAAATTATGAAAATTTTAAGATTAAAATCAAATTTTTGTACAATTTACGTCCGTTTATGAACTTTTAAGGTTAGAATTAACCAATAAACGTCAAATTTTTGACATTTCATTTAATGTTATGATATCAATTCAAAGTGTAACCAACTTAAACAAAAAAAATCACTAAATTATGAAAATTTTAAGACTAAAATCCAATTTTCTGACAATTTATGTCCGTTTATGAACTTTTAAGGTTAGAATTAACTAATAAACGTCAAATTTTTGACATTTCATTTAATGTTATGATATCAATTTAAAATGTAACCAACTTTAACAAAGAAAAACAGTGAATAATGACATTGTAGAGATTAAAATCTAAGATATTTGACAATTTATAAACTTTTAAGATTAGAATTAACCAATAAACATCAAATTTTTGACGTTTCATATGACGTTTAGATGTTAATTCAAAATATAGCCAACTTATAACCAAAAAAACACTAAGTTATGAAAATTTAGAGATTAAAATCAAATTTTTTGACAATTTATGTCCGTTTATGAACTTTTAAGGTTAGAATTAACCAATAAACGTCGAATTTTTGACGTTTTATTCAATGTTTTGGTATCAATTTAAAATGTAACCAACTTTAACAAAGAAAAACAGTAATTAATGACATTTTAGAGATTAAAATCTAAGATATTTGACAATTTATATCAGTTTATAAACTTTTAAGATTAGAGTTAATTAATAAACGTCAAATTTTTGACACTTCATATTACGTTTAGATGTTAATTCAAAGTGTACCCAACTTGAAATAAAGAAAAACACCAAATCATGATACTTCAAAAGTTAAATTCTAATATTTGACAGGTTACGTCAATTGACAAACTTTTGATGTTAGAATTAACTAATAAACGTCAAATTTTTGACATTTCATACAACGTTTAAAAGTTAACTTAAAATATAGCCAACTTATAACAAAGAAAAACACTAAATTATAAAATTTTAAGATTAAAATCTAAGATATTTGACTTAAGATATTGAATTTATGTCAATTTATAAACTTTTAAGATTAGAATTAACCAATAAACGTCGAATTTTTGACGTTTTATTTATGTTATGATATCAATTCAAACTGTAACCAACTTCAACAAAGAAAAATAGTAAATAATGACATTGTAGAGATTAAAATCTAATATTTTTTACAATTTATGTCAATTCGTAAAATTATAAGGTTAGAATTAAGCAATAAACGTCAAATTTTTGACGTTTCAAAAAACATTTAGATATTAATTCGAAGTGTAGCCAACTTATAATAAAATAAAAACCCCAAATTATGATATTTTAAAGATTAAAATCAATTTTTTTTGATAATTTACGTTAGTTTATAAATTTTAGAATCAAAAAGTTAGAATCAACCAATAAACGCCAAATTTTTGACATTTCATTCAATGTTTTGGTATCAATTTAAAATGTAACCAAGTTTAACAAAGAAAAATAGTAATTAATAACATTCTAGAGATTAAAATCTAATATTTTTGACAATTTATGTCAATTTATAAACTTTTAAGATTAGATTTAACCAATAAACGTCAAATTTTTGACATTTCACTTGACGTTTAGATGTTAATTCAAAGTGTTGCCAACTTATAATAAAGAAAAAATCTAAATCATGATACTTTAGAGATTAAAATCAAATTTTTTTGATAATTTATATCAATTTATACATTTTTAAAATTAGAATTAACCAATAAACACTAAATTTTTGAGATTTCATTCAACATTTTGGTTAAAATCTAATTTATTTTTTAACTTTTTTAAAGAAAATAAAAAAATATATTATAGTACTCACCAGTTGGACATTCGCAAGTATATGAATATTTATCCTTCTGCCGACACTTTCCATCGTTTAAACACGGACTGGGATCGCACGGAATATACTCGGTCTCGCAGTTCTTTCCGGTATAACCCTCGTTGCACGTGCACCTACAAGAAAAGCAGATAAAGAAAATCTTAGTTATATACCATATAAGATTCGAATCCGAACGGTTCGTCTTCTGATTTAGGACAATTTCCATGCCGCGCGTCGTCTCCCTAATGTTCTTCTTTTCCCGTACGTACAATCAACGCACCGGTACGTGACCGGGCCGCTAACGAGGGGCCCCTTTCGTGTAAAATTTTTCGCTCCTCGCCGAGAGCGTATTTACGGCACCGGGAGACAATAATAACGAAGGCCCCGGTCACGATTCTTTCGACCGCCGAGCCGCTTTGTTTATACGAACCGAGATACAAAAGCCTTAATACGGTCCGGTTTTCCGCTTAACGATATCAAACAAAAAGAATCATTTTTAATCGAGAGATATGAACTTTCTTAAAATCAATATGTAAATATGTGTGTGGTAATCGTATTATTTTAAATAAGGATGACTAGTAAGTTAAGGAAGAAGAAGTGAGATGAAGTATATTAGTTGGCATACAATTGAATGTCAAAGGAAAGGTTAGAAATCGTTCGTTGTAAAAGAATTAAGTGGACGAGGAAAAAAAAGGAGTCGTCGATCGGAGGGAAAGAGATTCTTTCCGGGCGTGTATGCGAACCACGCTCGAGATGCATAGGCGAGATTAGAGCGGAGCGCTCTTCCATCGGGGGCAAATAATAATTTAACTCTTATAAAGACCATCTGTGCCGGCCATCTACAGCGAGGAACACGACCGCTATGTCCCCTCGGGCATTTTATTGGTTTCGCTCCGTTATCTTCGACGGCGATCTGCGTTTTTGAAACCGATATCAACATTACTTTTACTTCCAAAAATAGTAGTCACTACATTTTCTCAAAAAAAAGAAAAGAAAATACCTGGTTAGACTAAATAATACTAAATATTCCATATAAAAAAGTCTCTCCTTTTAAGAAAGAAATACTATTTATTATTTAATAATGTAATCGATTTTATTTTTTTTTATTTTCTAATTGTAAATGGGAATTGTTATGGTATTCGATGGTTGGTAGCGAAATTATTGAAATAGTTTCGACACAAAGGAAGCTTAGGTCTCGTACCGCTCAGAGAGACGGTCACGTGCAACAACTTTTAAGGCGAACGGACCCCATTGTCCGGCGTAATTAATGCCGGAGGAGATCGCTTTCGAGTCGATCGGTTTCTTCTTCTTCTTCTCCCGAAGGAAGGAATTCCCCGACGGCTTTTCGTTATTTTTCCCAATCGGAAGAAGAAGAAAAACAATCAACCAACCAAACCAACAACTCGGTTCTTGTATTTGTTGCATTTTTACGACCTCAATTAAGTACATATTCCACTTGAGAATACTTATGGGAAACTCTCTTTGTAATTATTATCTTAACTTATAAATTATGTTTACATTTATAAGTTAATTACTCAAAGTTAAGTGTTTTAATATTTAGTGCTTTCAAGTGGAGAGTTATCACATGAGAAAAGAGAGTTTTAATTTTACTTTTAAGATATTAAAACTCCGAAGAAATTTAAAACTTGAAAATTAAAGTTTGGTTAAAAATCTTTCAATTTTTTAAAAATTAAAAACCAAATTTTTATAATAATTAAAATAAATCCAACTTTATTAAAAATAAAAATAATAACATAATTAAAAATAGACTCTTTTAGTTTTAATTTAACCCAAAAATCATTTGTTAATCTTTATAAATAAAGTCGTTGCGATTTTTTAAATTTGAACTAAAAAAAAAAAAAAAAAGTTAGGTTAGTAAAGTGTAAAAAAATTTTTTTACTAAATTTGAGAATTTTTTTAATTTTTTTGGTAATAATTACAATAAATTTAACTTCTTTAATTAAAAATAGAAACTTTTATCTTTCATTTAAATCAAAAATCATTTCTTAATCTTTAAAAATAAAGCCTGGGGGATTTTTTAAAGTTGATTAAATTTTTTTAAAAAAGTTAGGTTAAATTGTCAAAAAATTTATCAACTTTAGGAATTTTTTTTTTAATTTTTTTGGTAATAATTAGAACAAATCTGACTTTTTTAGTTAAAAATAGAATCTTTTATGTTTCATTTAAACCAAAAATCTTTTCTTAATCTTTAAAAATAAAGCCTGGGGGATTTTTTAAAGTTGACCAAATTTAAAAAAAAATAAAAATTCCATAAAAAAAACATTGAATATTTTAAAAATTCCATCAAAAATGAATAAAATTCGCAAAAATTCCACCAAAGCTATCAAAATTTTTGATAATTTCACCAAAAATATACTGAATTATTTAAAAATTCCACCAAAAATTAATACAATTTGTAAAAATTTCACCAAAAACTTACTAAATTCATAAGAATTTTACCAAAAACACTGATTTTTTTTTTATTTCACCAGATATGAATAAAATTCGCAAAAATTCCACCAATGTTATCAAAATTTTTGATTATTCCACCAAAAACATACTGAATTTTTTAAAAATTCCACCAAAAACTTACTAAATTCATAAGAATTTTACCAAAAACACTGAATTTTTTTTTAATTCCACCAGAAATGAATAAAATTCGCAAAAATTCCACCAAAGCTATTAAAATATTTGTCAACTACAACCAAAATTTACTGAATTTTTTTTATTCCACCAAAAACTTACAAAAATCCTAAAAATTACACCGAAATTGTCAACATTTTTAACAATTCTACCAAAAACTTACCAAATTTTTTAAAAATTCCACCAAAATGTCCAAATTCTTTTAAAATTCCACCAAAAATCAATCAAATTAGAAACAATTTCATTAAAAATTAACTAAAACCTTGAAAATTCCATCAAAAACTTAGTAGATTCATAAAAATTCCACCAAAGTTACTAAAATTTTTAATAATTCTACCAAAAATAATGAATTTTTTTAAAATTCCACCAAAAAACTTACAAAATTTGTAAAAATTCCACCAAAAATTTACCAATTTTTTTTTTAATTCCACCTGAAACTTACTAAATTCGTAAAGCTTCCAAGAAAGGTGCCAAAATGTTGATCAATTCAACCAAAAACAATAATTTTTTTTTAGAAAAATACTAAAAATAAAACTAAACTAGTTTTAAAAATAAAACCTGGTGGATTTTTTTTAAAGTTGACCAAATTTTTTTAAAAAAGTTAGGTTAAACTGTCAAAAATTGTTATCAACTTTAGGATTTTTTTAAATTTCTTTGGTAATAATTAGAACAAAACTGACTTTTTTAGTTAAAAATAGAAACTTTTATGTTTCATTTAAACCAAAAATCTTTTCTTAATCTTTAAAAATAAAGCCTGGGGGATTTTTTAAAGTTGACCAAATTTTTTTAAAAAAGTTAGGTTAAATTGTCAAAATTTTTTTACTAAATTTGAGATTTTTTTTCATTTTTTTGGTACTAATTACAACAAATTTAACTTTTTTAATTAAAAATAGAATCTTTTATGTTTCATTTAAACCAAAAATCTTTTCTTAATCTTTAAAAATAAAGCCTGGAGGATTTTTTAAAGTTGATCAAATTTTTTAAAAAAAGTTAGGTTAAACTGTCAAAAAATGTTATCAATTTTAGGAATTTTTTTAATTTTTTTTGTTACAATTAGAACAAATTTGATTTTTTTATTTCAAAATAGTATCTTTGAAGTTCAAATTAATATAAAAATCGTTCTTTAATTCTTATAAATAAAATCGTTAGGATTTTTTAAAGTTAATCAAACAAATTGTAAGATTGTGATTGGTTTTTTTTACGTTAGTTGATGTAACTTTACGTAATAACGAACGCCCTCTCTAAAGTTCAAAGAATCATACCTTTAGGGTTTTCGTGAGTTGAAATTCGAGCTCGCTTCGAACGGATTTCGAAAGTCCGTTTAGTTTCGCTTTGTTGTGAATTTCGGAATTTATCGTTTGCTCGTTTAGTTTTTTGTAATTATTATTTAATAAATCCAAATAGCACAAAAAATGATAATAAAAATAAAACTCAAAGATACGATCGATAAAGTATGTCGTTTTAAAAGTAAAATTTTAAAAGTAAAAACAATTAGATTTCGAAACGACAACTTTACCATTTTGGAAATAAATAAAAAATAAACCCCAATAGTTTCAATAGTTTAGAAAGTGAAATTCCCGGCAGACTTGCGTCAGAGCAAACAGCTTAATTATATCAAAATCCAATTACGAGTTTCCTCCTCCTCCTTCTTTTCCAAGAAAGACCACACATCGTCCGAGTCATTCGCACACGTACGCTGGATATTGCGTCGCTACCGTTTACGGTAAATTAAAACGACCCGTAGCGTGTAAACGTCCGTTTTTCAGTAATTCAATAAATTCTTTTCGCGCAATTAATCCGAATTCAAATTTTCGTCCGGCACAAGTACCTACGCTACGTACACGACAAAGTATACGCGAGTAGATCCGCCGTTCGGTTCGGTTCGCAGAAGAGTTGAGGAGAAAGTGTGGGAATTCGATATTGCGAGCGCAAAAAGAGCAAGAAAAGTGGGCGTGGGTTCTCGTTTGGTTCGTACGATTCGTACGGTTCGTTCGGTTGGAGTTCGCTTCGTTCGGTTTCTTCAATTCGAACGGATTCCCTTCGGCGATTCATTCCACGAGACTAATTAATAAAAGGGACCAGATAAAACATCTCGCGCGCGTCCGTAAACGGCAAGAGAAATCGCTTAAATTGCGCTCGAGTGACAAATCGGCTCGTGTCCCTCTTATTAACATTCCCGGCACTCTTCTGAGCCGATTCTGGAAATTGCGAGCTCGAACCCGAAGAACTCGATGAGAGTTAGATGGATGCCAGGAATTTTTACGGTCCTACTTAGACGTTACGTAAACTTAGAAACTGATTCGATTAAAGAAACACTATTCCTAAAAAAAGAAAAAAAAATCAAGATATTTTTTTAAAACATAAATATCAAAATCAAAAAATCAAAATATCAAAATTGCACCAAAATACTAATTCATATTCCTTTAGATGTTTATGTTTATATTTTTATTATGAATAAATGTCATTTTGTATTCATTCTTTAATGAACATGAGAATGGATTTCAAATCTCCATTTTACGTTTTACCTTGATTTATAATAAAACCATTGATATATGCAAAGAGCTTTGTAAAAAACGCAGTTCCGGTTCGCGAACCGTTTTATATAAAAAAAATAATGCAACGCTGATACGGTGTTTATTGGAAGTAAAGGTCCAACGACGTCCTTCCCCGAGGCGTCGGCGTCTTATATCAACTTATTAATTAATATGCAATGGGAGTGTGTGTTTGTGTTGTAATAACTTTGATTGATTGACAATTAGTACAGTTCTTAGAACAGTTCGTATTTAAATCAAGATTAATTCGTTTTGAGGGAAAAACTAAAAGTCGTAGAAACTTCCTCTTTGACAAAAATAAAGACTAAGTTTTAATTTAATTCAACATACAAATTTCAAATTTTAATATTTAAGAGTCTTATAGATATGAATTTTTATAAATTGATCAATTTTAATCGACATTTTCATTTTCTCTTTTGATAAAAAAATTTCCTATGGACCTGAAACGGCCGATTTAAGCCCTAAAAGAAGTCCCCGTTCTCCGTAATTTTCGATTTGGGACGATAAAACAGTTGGTTCAATTTTCATAAACGTTATTTATTATTCTAACCACGCTAATGCCACATGAAATGTCAAAACGATCGGTTTATTAATAATCATCAAATATTTAATTTATGCAGAGCAAAAATTCGAATAAATTTCACTAAAAACTAATTAAATTCTTGAAAATATCACCAAAAATTTAAGTAAATTTGTAAAAATTTAAAGTTACTAAAATTTTTAATAATTCCACCAAAAACTTCTAAAATTTTTAATAATTCCACCAAAAACTTCTAAAATTTGTAAAAATTCCACCAAAGCTATCAAAATTTTTAACAATTCCACCAAAAACAAAATTTTTAAAAAATATACTAAAATTAAGATCAATTTCGTCAAGAATTGATTAGATTCTTAAAAATTTCACAAAAATAAAAAAGTAACAATAAAAATTCCACAAAAGTTAGTTAAATCGAATATAATTTCACCAAAAATTATTAAATTTGGAGACAATTTTACTAAAAACTTAGTGAATTTTTTTAAAATTCCACCCAAAATCAATAAAATTGGTAAAAATTAAAAAAACTTACTATATTCGTAAAAATTCCACCAAAGTTACCAACATTTTTAACAATTCCACCAAAAACGTACTAATTTTTTTCAATTTTCCACCAAAGCTACAAAAATGTTGAATAATTCCACCAAAAACTTACTGATTTTTTAAAAATACCACCAAAAACTTACCAGATTCATAAAAATTCTACTAAAATTACCAATATTTTTAACAATTCCATCAAAAATGATTAATGTTAATAAAAATTCCACCAAAGTTATCAACTTTTTAACAATTCCATCAAAAACATACTGAATTTTTTAAAAATTCCACCAAAAATTAATAAAATTGGAAAAATTTCAGTAAAAACTTACTAATTGCGTAGAAGTTCCATAAAAAACACTAAATTTTTTAAAAATTCCATCAAAAATGAATAAAATTCGCAAAAATTCCACCAGTGTTATCAAAATTTTTGATAATTCCACCAAAAATATACTGAATTATTTAAAAATTCCACCAAAAATTAATACAATTTGCAAAAATTCCACCAAAAACTTACTAAATTCATAAGAATTTTACCAAGAACACTGATTTTTTTTTTATTCCACCAGATATGAATAAAATTCGCAAAAATTCCACCAAAGCTATTAAAATATTTAACAACTACACCCAAAACTTACTGAATTTTTTTTATTCCACCAAAAACTTACAAAAATCCTAAAAATTACACCGAAATTGTCAATATTTTTAACAATTCTGTCAAAAAACTTACCAAATTTTTAAAAAATTCCACCAAAATGTCTAAATTCTTTTAAAACTCCACCAAAAATCTATCAAATTAGAAACAATTTCATTAAAAATTAACTAAAATCTTGAAAATTCAAAACTTAGTAAATTCATAAAAATTCCACCAAAGTTACTAAAGTTTTTAATAATTTTAAAAATAATGAATTTTTTAAAAATTTCACTAAAAAAACTTACAAAATTTGTAAAAATTCGTAAATTTGTAAAAAAATTTACCAATTTTTTTTAAATTCCATCAAAAACTTACTAAATTCATAAAGCTTCCACCAAAGTTACCAAAATGTTGATCAATTCGACCAAAAACAATAAATTTTTTTTAGAAAAATACTAAAAATAAAACTAAACTAGTGATTACCAAAAAAATCTTAAAAAGATGAAAAAATTTTGGAAGGACTTTATTTTTAGATATTAAAAAATGATTTTTAATCGTAATTTATGAGAATTAATTGATGGATGGAAAAAATTTAATGAAAACGTATAAAACTAGTTTTTTTATTTTATTATCTTATTTATTTTTTTTTTGTAAAAATTGAAAAACACGTATAAGCGTCGCCTGTCGGCTTTAAAGATTAACAGGACGGTAAAATTATCAACCCCCGAGATCTACGCCGTACGTAATTGACTCATTATGCAAATCGGCGCGACTTTGACTCTCCGAGAGAAGGAGACCAAAGCAAGAGTTGCCTAATTGACTCGAAGAAGACTCGAAAGCGGTTCGCCCCACTAATTAATGCGAAATACATCCATTACGGTAATTACGCTCCGAGACCGAAAGAGTCCCTTTGGTAAAAAATTGATTAAAATTCGCCGCGGCAAAAACGAACAATTCGATTTCCGGCCGACTGTGAAATCAATCGGTCCAAAAGCAAACAACGCTTTTTTCGGGAATAAAAAGAGAAGTTGAGAAAAAAACAGTCTTCGACACGGACGTTAGAAGCTTAAAGTGTACGGGCCGAGAAGAGAAAGGAGCCGCGGACAAAAACCGGCGGCCGGCTGCGTTATAACCGAGTTTCTTTCGTCGGTAGAAACTCGCGGAGAGACAGTTGTCGTCGAGTTTACCGAATAAAAGAAAATACGGATGTATAACAGCGGCGTCAAAGTGAAAGGACGTCGTGGGGGACGTCATTAACGTACGAAATGATCTCCGTCGAGCGGCAGCTCGATTAACGATTAATTTATCCCGCGCGAATTAATATTCAACGTGGTTAAAACGCCTTAATAGAAATACTTAATAGAAATAGAAATACTCTTGTAACGGATATTTCCTGCCACTAGAATAACATTTGCATGCATGTAAGTGTAAATTTATTCGCATGAGCTTATATCTTATGATAAATTAATGCGAAATATTAACCCCGATTTATATGATTTACATCTAAGCAAATGGTAAAACTTGATTTTCAAAAAACCCTTTTAACACTTTGTTGACCGGTGACGAGATAACTCGTCATTTCATATCCAAACGTTGCTAACGGGTGACGAGTTAACTCGTCGTCATTACACTTACTTTACAAAAACGCGGTGACATGACATAGTTTCTACGTAAAATTGCCGGTCAACAAAGTGTTAAGAAAAGATATTGACTTACGTGTAGCTACCGTGAGTGTTGTGACACTTTCCGTGCACACACGGTTTATTCCTGCACTCGTCCTTGTCCTCCTTGCAAGCTTTACCGGTAAAGCCCGACGTACACGTGCACATATACGAATTGCCCACCGGGGTGCAAACCGCTCCATTCATACACGGTTGAGAGGCGCAGTGATCTTGTTTCTCGCAATGTTTTCCTAGAATTTTACATTTTTATTAATCATTACAACTAAGCAAAAAAAATTTTTTATTTAAAAAGAAAATTTAAAAAAAAACATATAAAAAAAATTAGAAAAATAAATAAAATTTAAAAAAATATAAAAAAAAAATAGAAAAATAAATAAAATTAAAAAAAATATAAAAAAAAAAATTAGAAAAATAAATAAAATTAAAAAAAAAAATTAAAAAATTAAAAAAATAATAATAAAATTAAAAAAATAATAATAAAATTTAAAAAAACATTATAAATTGAGAATTACCTGTATAACCCGATGGACAAAGACATTGATAAGTTTCCAAAGTCGTCGTCAAAGAACAGGTGCCTCCGTTTTGACAAGGTCGACTATCGCACGAGTTCGGGTCGCGAATTTCACACAACGAGGCACTAAATCCAAGGGGACAGTCGCAGGTAAATCGCGGCGATTTTCCCGGCGACACTTGCACCTGGCAAGAACCCCCGTTCTGACAACGAGCTCCCGTGTAACACGGATTGTCGTATTGGCAATATTCCCCAACATATTTCGCCGTACAACTGAAACAAAAATACAATAGATCAGTAATTATACTAAAATTAAATAATACCAAAATAAAATTTAAAACCAGTTACGAATTATTTAGCATTTTTCTTAAGCGGACACCCCTTTTAAACGGACACTTTTAATGAATCCCGTTGGTGTCCGCACAAGGGAGATTTCACCATATATTATTTATAAAAGAAAGAGTAAACTAAATTAGAATTGGTATTTGTTTTAAAATCTGTTAACTACCTAAATCAGAACCAAGTCAGAACCTCACTGTAACTCGTTTCGACCCTTTTTTCTCTCTTTTCACTTCTCGTCGGACGAGAGAAGAAAATTACGGTCGCGCGACGAGCGCACAGTTACTCGCCAATTATAAACGAACGGATTCCACGGATTTATTCGCTTCCGGGACGAAAAAAATTTACTAAAAACGACCGAGAAAAAATAAAATTATGACATACGATTACAAGATTTATTAAGACAGTGTGAGAATGATGTCTCTCATACACATTCATAACTCTATAATTTTTAAAAAAGAAAAGTTAACTTTAAACTTTTTAAATTAACATTTTTCAAATTTAACAATTAATTTTTTTTAAATTTTAATCATTTTAAAACGTTTAAAATCATTTTAACGAAACACATTTCAAAATTTAAGATTAAGTGTCAATGTGACGTTTTAAATGTCACTTTGACGTTTTAAGATGTCAGTTTGGTATTTTAACGTCTCAATTTGAAGTTTTAAGACGTCACTTTGAGGTTTTAAGATGTCAACTTGAAACTTTAAGATCTCAATTTGATATTTTAAAATGTCACTTTGACGTTTTAACCTTCCAGTACACCCGCTTTTTTTTGTTCGCGCGACTGCACGCAACGGACTGTGAGACCGCCTTCGGAATATATGGTTGATTTTCTTTATTTTGAGCCCTATGTCATTAATGAGAAAACACCGCTCAAATATTCAAATTTGAACTGCTCAAATTAATGCATAGAAATTAACATTTAATTAAATGCAATTTCGATACTTGGTTGGTTTCTGTAGATAATATAACTGAATTTCAGAAAGATATATATAACAATATAAGTACAAAATGCAATAAACGTTACTGCCTAACTTCACGTGGTACAAGTTGTTTATGTTCGCTAAAGCGCTGTTGTCAAGTGTCTTACTGATTTCGAGGTTATGTTCACGTTTGTCTCTCCTAACCAAAATAATAAACGCTTGGCAACGTAGGATGTGACGTCACTATAAAGTGATGACGTTGTCTTTCAAATTGATGACGTAGGGCTCAAAATAAAAAAAATCAAGCATAAATAAGAAATGGAGCTGATACGAAATAAAAAAATTATATTAAGAAAAATAATTTAAACGTTGGAAATGTTGTTGTCCAATAATAAGTTTTCCTTCTCATTATTGGACAACAAGTTTTTGTTCCTTTCTTCGTTATAACTCATATTTTCGATATAACCGATTTTGAAATTGAATTCAAACTCAACACACGATGCATTGACAGATGTTGACAGATAATAAAATGTCGGTAAGAAAGAAATTCATCAAAAAAATTATGGTCAGGGCAAGTTCGAAATAACACTAATAGATGGCTCTCAAAATCCGGACTGACAGTCCGGTGCGTGTAGCGAAAGGTTAAATATAAATTTAGGGTTTTAAGATATCAATTTGACGTTTTAAGATGTCAATTTGAAGCTTTAAAATATCAATTTGAAGTTTTAAGATGTTACTTTGACGTTTTAAATGTCAACTTGACGTTTTAAGATGTCAGTTTGAAGCTTTAAGATGTCAACTTGACGTTTTAAGATCTCAATTTGATATTTTAAGATGTCACTTTGATATTTTAAATGTCAATTTAGTGTTTTAAGATATCAATTTGACGTTTAAGATTTTGACGTTTTAAATGTCAATTTGACGTTTTAAGATGTCTATTTGAAGCTTTAAAATATCAATTTGAAGTTTTAAGATGTTACTTTGACGTTTTAAATGTCAACCTGACGTTTTAAAATGTCAGTTTGAGACTTTAAGATGTCAAGTTGATGTTTTAAGATATCAATCTGACGTTTTAAGACTTTGACGTTTTAAATGTCAACCTGACGTTTTATGATGTCAGTTTGAAGCTTTAAGATGTCAAGTTGACGTTTTGAGATCTCAATTTGAAATTTTAAGATGTTGAAAGATGTGAAAATCTTAAAACCAGGCGATTCTATACAGTGCTGTGCGAAATAATAGGTGCGAGTTAATTTACGTACTTTTACAATAAAAATGTTGGTATAAATAAAAAATTTAATCTTGCTCCCTCTTTTAATGAGAGCTAAACTTCATAATCTAACTTTTCACTTTGATATCATAACCTGTCAGTTCTTTTTTTGTGTTTGACGGATAAAATTAAAAAATGTGACGCATTTCAGTTGTGCAAAAAAATAGGTGCGTTTATATTTTTGGAAATTAAAATTCAAGTAGGACTTTGACTTTTAAAAGTTTTTACGGTTTAAAGGTAAATTACACCCGCTACTGTAATTCCAGATAATTAAAAAATTATAAATGTAGGATTTAGTAATATAATGGGTAGAGGAAAACAATGTAGTGAAGAGAAACGAAACTTGATAGTAAAACTGCGCAGAGATGGTAAAACATATTGTGACGTAGCGTAAATTATTGGTTGCTCACAAAACATGATAACCAACGCACTCAAATGGTGCGGTAAGGTGGAAACTCGCGGAAGAAAAAAAAAAGACATCAACACGTACGGATAGTGCAATTATTCGCTTAGTAAAGAAAGACTCTTTTGTCACGTCTAGAATAATTAAAAATGAATAAAAATTGAACATAGACACCTCAATGATTAGAAAACGTCTTTTAGAAAACAAATTGCCTGCTAGAAGTCCACGAAGAGTGCCGTTATTATCAAAAAACAACATATCACGAAGATTACAATTCGCACGCGATAATGGAAAATTGCCCATCGAAAAATGGCAAAACATTTTATGGAGCGACGAAAGCAAAATGAATTTGTTTGCGTCTGATAGACTTCATGGCTTCGTTAGGCGTCCGCGAGGCAAAGAGTTTAATCCTAGGTACACCACCAAAACAATAAAACATGGTGGAGGTAATATAATGGTTTGGGGGTATTTCTCGTACTATGGAGTAGGTCAAATTTTTTGAGTACAGGACATTTTAAATCAACATGGCTACATTAATATATTAGATAACGTCATGTTGCCTTACGCTGAAGAGAATATACCCCTGCGATGGAAGTTTCAACAAGATAACGACCCCAAACAAACCTCAAGGGCAGCAAAGCATTGGTTTCATCAAAATAAAATTAATGTGTTGCCATGGCCAGCTCAATCCCCAGATCTTAACCCAATTAAGCATCTATGGGAAGTTGTAAAAAGAGCTATTGGCAACACTCACTACTCAAATAAACGTGATTTATGGCGTGCATTAGAATCTGCCTGATACAATATACCAGTGGAAATATGTCAATGGTTAGTGGACTCTATGCCTCGTTGGTACGTGGAAATATTAAAAAATCGTGGACAGCAAACTAAATACTAAATTTTAATATTTAAATGTTTTGTTATTACCAAAAAGCCATATTATTTTTATTAATTTGCGACATAAACAGGTGCACACCTATTATTACGCACAGGGGTTAAAGAATTTTTTTTTGTTTTTTCTTTTGTATTCGTATTGTTTATTAGATATTATACATTTTTCGAAACAAACGTATACTAGTTCTAATTTGTCATATTTACCTTTTACTCTTCTCGTGTATTTTAAGGGTAAAACATGATTGAATATTATTTTCAGGTCGCACCTATTATTTCGCACAGCACTGTATCTAATTTTTTCCGAAAATAAATTTTAAACGCCAATCTACAAATCTGGAAATTTCATTTGAGGACACAGGAAAATAATGCGTGCAACAGCGAAGCATATAGGAAGTAGATTAAGATAAACAAAGAACGATATAGCTGTTTAACCACGCCTTTTCCGATCCGACCCTAGTCGCCCAACCAACCACCTCCTTCCCACAAACTGTCGAACTGTCAAACTGTCAGTTCGTTGCGTGGTTAAACAGCTATATCGCTCTTTGTTTATCTAATCTACTTCCTATATGCTTCGCTGTTGCACGCATTATTTTCCTATGTCCTCAAATGAAATTTCCAGATCTGTATACTATAGCTTTGTTCGTTGGGTTAAAACTTGCACTGCATTAGCTTACACTAAGGTGCAAAGATGCAGTTTCGTGTAACATTTAACTCTTTGAGGGGCGGATATTTTCAAATAAAAAAACCCAAAGTGAGCACAACAGAGATGCTATGTCATCTAAGAGATTAGCAAAAAGCATAATTCAAGCTTGAAGTAGTGAGGTGGTACGCATTTTCAGCCAGTGTACAGCAAAAGGAGTAAAATTTTAAAAAAATGGTTTATTTTATGTACCAGCGAGCACAAAAGTCAAAATTCGAAGTGGTACATTAAGCCACCCACCAACCCTCAAAGAATTAAAGGGGAATAACTGTAATTCAGTGTAATTTGATACTCTTTAGTTCAGATATGATCCGGTGTGATCCAACGAAGGACATGTAAAAGCATATGTAACCAAAATTGAATAATACACTGATCTTCTAAGTGCAAGGCAGTACACCCCTCACGAACAAAGCTTATGTCTCAAGCTCTTTTTGAAGGTTTATTTCAAATCAATCTACGTCTATTCGTATCGCTATATTATCGAATCGTGTTTTGTAAATTGATTACAAAACACGATTCACTAGATGAATGCCCTCATTAGATTACAATTGAATATAAATTTGAAATATCAAAATTAAAATCTCATTCTTTATAAAATTTTAAATAGAATACATAGAATATACAGAATGTCTAGAATATATAGACATAGAATATAATAAACAATCTGGTTTCTAAGGCGACGAAATGTCAACTCAGTGTCCAATCAAAACGCTATGATCGAAATAAACACGTTATAGTTATGATGGAAAATGCATAGTAGAATGAGGCGGAAGGCGACCCGTAACTCAAGAATGGTGAGAAGGGCACCGAGCGACGACGACGTCACGTGTTCGCTCGGTAACAGAGCGGAGATAGTGCATTGTGTACCGAGAATACGCCCACATCGACGCGACCCGCGTAAGATAGAAGGCCGAGAAAACAAAAGGCAAAGAGAAGGGGGCCGGGCGAAAGGGGGAACGAAACGAAAAGAAGGGAACGGGGCCCGAAGAGGCGCGGCGTGGGGACAAGGAGGAGCGAAAGACGTCGCCGTCGGTTTGGTGCGTTTCTACCGTCTATGGTAACTGGATGGACCGCGAACCGGTTCGAGCTGACCAATTAATTACCTCGCGAAGGAATTTTGCGTTTAAAGGCGATTCGACTTCCTAATTTGTCCATCAATCAATAACAAGAAAATTATTTCTATTTTTTTTTTTCTTTTTCTACTTTGGTGTTTATTTATCATTATTATTATTTACTAGTTAAAAATCCATTAATTAGTAAAGAAACTGGGTTTAAAATTCGGCTATCAAAGAAGGAAAATCTAGAAAAATGGGATTTCAAGGGTGGGAAAACCCTCATCGAAAGATTTTTCAGGAGTGGGCAAACTTTGTATTCAAAACCAAACTTTATTTAAAACCAGCCAAAAAATCTTTCTTCAATTCATAAAAATAAGTTCAAAGTGATTTTTTGAAATTTGACGATTTTCAATCTTTCAGGTTATTTTAAAAATGAAGGTCTCAAGTCTTTTTGGTAAAATGTAGATAAAATTTGACTTTGTTTTTACAAAATAGATACTTTTATTTAAAACCAGGCAAAAAATCTTTCTTCAATTCCTAAAAATAAGTCTTGAGTGATTTTTTAAAATTTGATGATTTTCAATCTTTGAGGTTATCTTAGAAATGAAGGTCTCAAGTCTTTTTGGTAAAATGTAAATAAAATTTGACTTTGTTTTTATAAAATAGATACTTTTATTTAAAACCAGGCAAAAAATCTTTCTTCAATTCCTAAAAATAAGTCTTGAGTGATTTTTTAAAATTTGATGATTTTTAATCTTTGAGGTTCTCTTAGAAATGAAGGTCTCAACTCTTTTTGGTAAAATGTAGATAAAATTTGACTTTGTTTTTATAAAATAGATACTTTTATTTAAAACCAGGCAAAAAAATCTTTCTTCAATTCCTAAAAATAAGTATTGAGTGATTTTTTAAAATTTGACGATTTTCAATCTTTGAGGTTATCTTAGAAATGAAGGTCTCAAATTTTTTGAGTAAAATGTAGAGTAAATTTGCCTTTGTTTTTATAAAATAGATATTTTTATTTAAAACCAGGCAAAAAATCTTTTCTCAATTAGTAAAAATAAGTCTAGAGTGATTTTTTGAAATTTGACGATTTTCAATTTTTGAGGTTATCTTAGAAATGAAGGTCTCAAGTTTTTTTTAGTAAAATGTAGATAAAATTTAACATTGTTATTATGTTACTTCTATTATGACTAGGTCAACTTAAAAAAGAATATTACTAACTGACCATTTATTTAATATTATGGTATAATCTAAAAGATAAAAAATAATTCAACGATTTAACATATCTCAGGCATGAGCTCTACATAACAGTTACCGGACAGCTTCCAAAGTATTCCAAACACGTTCCGCTTTTCACTGTCTCTTCATACGTGATTAGATGACCGAACGAGAAGGCGAAAACATAGGGAATCCCTGTTATGCATTAAATATTTAAACGAGACTCTTTAATTCCGCAACTTAAACTAAGTCTTTGGCAAAAAAATGTATATTTTTTTAAAATCGTGATTCTTTTTTAGATACTTTTTCTTTCAAGTTGGGAGATTTCCGAGGAAGCTAACTTTAATAACCTACCGAGAGTTCTTACGATGCGAATTCTCTCACGCAATCTGAAATAATTTCCAACAACTACTAATGGACCACACGTCAGTTGCTACTCGAATAATCTAAAGACAGTCAAAGAGAATCAGTATATAGGTGTCTTCGAAATGTGTATACAATATAAGACCTTAGAATCCTTTCTGCTCGATTTAGAATTTATCCATTATATAAAAAAAAACATAAAATACAAAAAGAAATAAAAAAAGAAATGTCTAAGTGAACTAACGATCATCAAACGAGAATATAATTTATTACTAACGAGATTTCGCAAATCCAAATAACAATAATTGATTTTCCCGCGGACCTTTCGCCGTGCGCGGACGTCTTGCAAATGATTAATCTGCATTGAGAAGGCTACAAAGAGAGAGGAGGTTGTAACTACACTTAGCCATTTAATTACTTCTTTTTCTAATACTTTGCACCTTCTATGAAATGTATCAGGGGACGAACGGCAGCCACGTTTTATTTTATTTTATTTCATTTTATTTTTTTTTGCTCTTGTCGCCAGACGCAACATATGCGTTGCACGTGGGGCGACGAAGCCCAAACAGGAAAACGCCGGTTACAGCCGATTCCCGACCTTTCGTCCGAGGTCCGTAAAGACCGCTACCGCTACGAAAGCAGCACTCGGAGAGACCACTTGATGCGCTTTCGTCGCGTACTGGGCGACCTGAAAACGTCGTCGACCGGAGTCGCTTTCGAGCGAAACACGGAACGTTTCAATTTTAGGAAACTACCTGTTGTATTTACCTTTTACCCTCGAAAAGAACCAAAAAGAAATCAAGTTATTTTTAAGACGGAATTTTTCATTTACTTTCGAGGCGGGAATAAAATATTGTAATAAGCTTAAAAATTAAGATATGAAATAATTAAGGAATTTATTGGGGATATTTATAACGAAAAGTAATAAAAATTTTTATGATTTAAGACATTAAATTTTTTTAAGGCCGGTTTTAGTGCTCAACCGACGGTCGGTACCGACGTCGGTCGCGCGTAGCTTCGCAACGTATTCATATGTAGCTGTTCAGTGCTGCACTGATGAACCCTACGCGCGTACGGTACGCGGCGCGTATGACAACTGTCGGTCGAACGCGTCCGTATGTACGTCAGCCAACTGACAGACTGCTGTCAGTACGTGTACAGTCATCGTGAAATAATGAGCATAGACACAGAACGATTAATAACCGAAGTCCGGTTGCATCCGGAATTATGGGATTTTGTCTCATAATTTATACAGGGTGTCCTGGAAAATGTGGGAAATCTCTCGGATTCTGATAGAACATTAAAAAATATGGTTACAAGTTCCCATAGGTTTTTTTCCTAGCGGCCCTCCCCTCGGAGATACAGCGTCCTAAAGGAAGCCACTGGAAAACATTTTTCTTAAATAAATTTCAAAGTACTTAATTTAATGTAATGAAAATTTAATATGATAAACAGTAGTAGGGACCTCTTAAAAAAATGACCTTAAAACATAATTAGTCTCTTTAGTTTACCAGGGACGTACTAGGTTGTACATTTTAATGCTTACATTTTTAACACCCTGTATGGCAAAGAGTTAAAAAAAATAAATTTAGATACCTTGAATATTTAGCTAAAGAAAAGGTACTCTTATTCAGTGTCGATAAAATGAACCGTTTTCGAGAAAAAAATTGTAAAAGAAACCATCAAGATTAAAAAATTATTAATATTTCGTAGGTACCATAGCAACGTTTGTAAAAATAGAGCTAAATTTTTGGTCTGCAACATCAGTTTAAAAAAGCGCTGTTTTTACAAACGTTACTATGGTAACGTTACTATTAGTGCGAAATATTAATAAATTTTTAATCTTGATGGTTTCTGTTACAATTTTTTTCTCGAAAACGGTTCATTTTATCGACACTGAATAAGAGTACCTTTTCTTTAGCTAAATATTCAAGGTATCTAAATTTATTTTTTTTAACCCCTTACCATACAGGGTGTTAAAAATGTAAGCAATAAAATGCAGAACCTAGTACGCCCCTGGTAAACTAAAGAGACTAATTATGTTTTAAGGTCATCTTCTTAAGAAGTCCTTACTACTGTTTATCATATTAAATTTTCATTAAATTAAATTAAGTAGTATGAAATTTATTCAAGGAAAATGTTTTTCAGTGGCTTCTTTTAGGACGCGGTATCTCCGAGGGGAGGGCCGCTAGAAAAAAAAATTATAGGAACTTGTAATCATATTTTTTAATGTTCTATTAGAATCCAAGAGGTTTCCCACATTTTCCAGGACACCCTGTATAAAGACCGTGATGCATGGTTAAAGAATTACAGAACAATGAAATACCCAAGTATCGTACAATTTGTTAATGCGTCCATTTTTCGTGAGACTGTACAAACTGACGGTCAGCGCGTTTTGACAGATCTGTCAATCAGCTAAGCACTGAACAACACAAACCGACGGTCGGTACTGACCGTCAGTACTGACGGTCAGTACCGACCGTCGGTTGAGCACTAAAACCAACCTAAAGAATTCTAAAATTATCCATTTTATATACTCATTAAAATAATATCTATAAGAATATGATGAAAAATTTTTCAAGTTGGCATTCTAATACTTGACATTCTTTTTGACAGATATTTGATCGTTTTTAGGTTAGAATTAACGGATAAACGTCAAATTTTAGATGTTTTATATGTCAATTTAAAGTTAGAAATGTTATTAATTAAAATTTATAGAAAATATTTTCAAAAATCATTCTAATAAAATATATTAAGCAATTTTGATGATAACTACTGTCAAATTTGACATTTAAAGGACAGATCCGGACTCAATCTTATATTAATCATTTAAAAAATATCCAAAATCATTGAATTAAAAAAAAAAATCTTTTAGAATCGTTTAAAATTCTTAAAAATCGTCTCAAATTAAAAAAAAAATCGATCAAAATACTATAGACTGGTGTCGAATTTGACATTTAAGAGACAGATCCGGACTTTATTTTGCATAAATCATTTTAAAATTATCCGAAATCATTAAAATTTTTATAGAATCGTCGAGAATCATTAAAATTTCTTAAAAATCGTCTCAATTATTTTGAAAATCGACCAAAACACTTTAAATTACAATCAAATTTAACATTTAGGAGACAGATCCGGACTTAATTTAACATAAATTATTCAAAAACTGTCTAAAATTATTAAATCTTTCTAAAATTTTCTAAAATCGTTTAAATTTCTCAAAAATCGCCTAAAATTTTTTGAAAATCAACTAAAATACTTTAAATTACAATGAAGTTTTGACATTTAAGAGACAGATCCGGAGTTAATTTAACATAAATCATTCAAAAACTGTCTAAAATCATTAAAAGCTTTCTAAAATTTTCTAAAATCGTTTAAATTTCTTAAAAATCATTTAAAATTTTTTGAAAATAGACCAAAATACTTTAAATTACAATCAAATTTGACATTTAAGAGACAGATCCGGACTTAATTTAACATAAATCATTTAAAAACTGTCTAAAATCATTAAAGCTTTCTAAAATCGTTTAAATTTCTTAAAAATCATTTAAAATCGTTTAAATTTCATAAAAATCATTTCAAATTTTTTGAAAATCGATCAAAATACTTTAAATTATAATCAAATTTGACATTTAAGAAACAGATCCGGACTTAATTTGACATAAATCATTCAAAAACTGTCTAAAATCATTAAAACCTTTGTAAAATTTTCTAAAATCTTCTAAAATCGCTTAAATTTCTTAAAAGTCATTTAAAATTTTTTGAAAATCGACCAAAACACTTTAAATTACAATCAAATTTGACATTTAAGAGACAGATCCAGACTTAATTTGACATAAATCATTCAAAAACTGTCTAAAATCATTAAAGCTTTCTAAAATCGTTTAAATTTCTTAAAAATCATTTAAAATCGTTTAAATTTCATAAAAATCATTTCAAATTTTTTGAAAATAGACCAAAATACTTTAAATTGCAATCGAATTTGACATTTAAGAGACAGATCCGGATTTAATTTAACATAAATCATTCAAAAACTGTCTAAAATCAATAAAGCTTTCTAAAATTTTCTAAAATCTTCTAAAATCGTTTAAGTTTCTTAAAAATCATTTAAAATTTTTTGAAAATAACCGAAAAACTTTAAATTACAATCAAATTTAACATTTAGGAGACAGATCCGGACTTAATTTAACATAAATTATTCAAAAACTGTCTAAAATCATTAAAGCTTTCTAAAATCTTCTAAAATCGTTTAAATTTCTTAAAAATAATTTAAAATTTTTTGAAAACAGACCAAAATACTTTAAATTACAATCAAATTTGACACTTAAGAGACAGATCCGGACTTAATTTGACATAAATCATTCAAAAACTGTCTAAAATCATTAAAGCTTTTTAAAATCGTTTAAATTTCAATTTATTTAAAATTTTTTAAAAATCAACCAAAATACTTTAAATCATAATCAAATTTTGACATTTAAGAGACAGATCCGGACTTAATTTAACATAAATCATTCAAAAACTGTCTTAAATCATTAAAGCTTTCTAAAATTTTCTAAAATCGTTAAAATTTCTTAACAATTATTTAAAATTTTTTAAAAATCGACCAAAATACTTTAAATTACAATCATATTTGACATTTAAGAGACAGATCTGGACTTAATTTAACGGACTTAATAATAAATCATTGAAAAACTGTCTAAAATCATTAAAGCTTTCTAAAATCGTTTAAACTTCTTAAAAATCCTTTAAATTTTCTTGAAAATAGACCAAAACACTTTAAGTTACAATCAAATTTGACATTTAAGAGACAGAACCGGACTTAATTTGACATAAATCATTCAAAAACTGTCTAAAATCATTAAAGCTTTCTAAAATTTTCTAAAATTTTCTAAAAACTTCTAAATTCGTTAAAATTTCTTAAAAATCATTTAAAATTTTTTGAAAATAGACCAAAACACTTTAAATTACAATTAAATTTGACATTTAAGAGACAGATCCGGACTTAATTTTACACTAATCATTCAAAAATTATTTGAAATTATTAAAGGTTTTTTTAAATCGTTTAAATTAAAAAAAAAAGTATCACTTTTTTAAAATCGATCAAAATACTTTAAACTATTATTAAATTTGACATTTAAGTGGCAGATCCGGACTTAGTTTTACATTAATTATTTAAAATTTATACAAAATCATTAAAATTCTTCTAAAATCTTATATAATCGTTTAAATTTTTTAAAAAATCATCTAAAATTTTTTGAGAATCAACCAAATGACTTAAAAGTATTCTCAAATTTGACATTTAAGTAACATCTGGACATTTTATATGTCAATTGAAGATGTTACCAACTTAAAAAACCAAGACAAAATCATGACACACTAAAATAGCTTTTCTTTCATCAAAAATATTTCTCCCAGTAAACTAAAATGAATGAAAAGATGAAAAATACTACACTTTGAACCGAACTTTTCTTTCTAAAACCGTTAGTTTCGAGTTGATTCATCTCTTCTATAAACCGGAGCCGAAGTAAAGCCTTCCGAGCCTTTCACGAAATAATAACAATTTGTTAAGGATAAAGAGGAGTCTTTCGCAAATGGAAGTTTCTTTAAAGATAGACGTTCCTTTTTTTAACCCATTTGGCGATCTTTATTAGTCTAATTGGGCCGTTTTAGTAATATTGGCGAGCCGCCTTCGTCGGAAAAGGTGCGAGTCGGAGGTCAACGGACCGAAAACCAGTTTTCACATCGCGGCAACGGCAGCAGCAGCAGCAGCGGCAGCAACAACCGGCGACTTATTCATATTAACGACGGTCTATTAGCTCCGCGGGAATCTCGCATTTTATGAATGGACTTTTTTTCAACAGACGACGACGATTAGCAGAGCGTTCCGGTGAGAAATCAACTTTGGAAACCGATTTCTAATCAGATTGACTAATGTCAAAGATTTTTACTACATCTACATTTCTTTAGAAATTAATTAATTTTATTTAGTTTTTTTTTAAATAAGTGTTGATAAACATCAATAAATTCTTAACGTTTTTTGAACATTTTATACGTTCTTAGACGATTTTTAAAAGATTTCAGAGAATACTTAAATAATTAATGTAAGATTAAGTCCGGATCTGTCATTTAAATATCAAATTTGCCAACAATTTGAAATATTTTGGTTGATTTATAAAGAATTTGAAACGATTTTTAAGAAACTTAAACGATTTTTAAAAAAATTTAACGATTTCGTATAATTTTTAAATGATTAATTTAAGGCTAAGTCCGGATCTGTCCCTTAAATGTCAAATTTGACAGCTGCTTTAAAAATAGGTTAAAATTAAAAAAAATCGATAAAAAGAAATATTTAAACGATTTTAAAACGATTTTAAGTTCGGATCTGTTATTTAAATGCCAAATTTGACGATAATTGAAAGTATTTTGGTCGATTTTCAAAGAAACTGAGACGATTTTTAGAAAATTTAAACAATTTCAACCGATTTTAGAAAAATTTCAACGATTTCGGATAATTTTTGAATGATTAATGTAAAACTAAGTCCGGATCTGTTACTTAACTGTCAAATTTGACGATAATTGAAAGAATTTTGGTCGATTTTCAAAGAATTTGAAACAATTTTTAGCAAATTTAAGCGATTCTAGATTATTTTAAGGAAATTTTAACGATTTTGAGTAATTTTTAAATGATTCATGTAAAACTAAGTCTGGATCTGTTACTTAACTGTCAAATTTGACGATAATTGAAAGAATTTTGGTCGATTTTCAATGAATTTGAAACAATTTTTAGCAAATTTAAGCGATTATAGATGATTTTAAAGAAATTTTAACGATTTTCGGTAATTTTTAAATGATTCATGTAAAACTAAGTCCGGATCTGTTACTTAACTGTCAAATTTGACGATAATTGAAAGAATTTGGTCGATTTTCAAAGAATTTGAAACAATTTTTAGCAAATTTAAGCGATTCTAGATTATTTTAAGGAAATTTTAACGATTTTGAGTAATTTTTAAATGATTCATGTAAAACTAAGTCCGGATCTGTTACTTAACTGTCAAATTTGACGATAATTGAAAGAATTTGGTCGATTTTCAATGAATTTGAAACAATTTTTAGCAAATTTAAGCGATTCTACATTATTTTAAGGAAATTTTAACGATTTTGAGTAATTTTTAAATGATTCATGTAAAACTAAGTCCGGATCTGTTACTTAACTGTCAAATTTGACGATAATTGAAAGAATTTGGTCGATTTTCAATGAATTTGAAACAATTTTTAACAAATTAAGCGATTCTAGATGATTTTAAAGAAATTTTAACGATTTTGAGTAATTTTTAAATGATTCATGTAAAACTAAGTCCGGATCTGTTACTTAACTGTCAAATTTGACGATAATTGAAAGAATTTGGTCGATTTTCAAAGAATTTGAAACAATTTTTAGCAAATTTAAGCGATTCTAGATGATTTTAAAGAAATTTTAACGATTTTTAGTAATTTTTAAATGATTCATGTAAAACTAAGTCCGGATCTGTTACTTACTGTCAAATTTGACGATAATTGAAAGAATTTGGTCGATTTTCAAAGAATTTGAAACAATTTTTAGCAAATTTAAGCGATTCTAGATTACTTTAAGGAAATTTTAACGATTTCGTATAATTTTTAAATGATTAATTTAAGGCTAAGTCCGGATCTGTCCCTTAAATGTCAAATTTGACAGCTGCTTTAAAAATAGGTTAAAATTTAAAAAAATCGATAAAAAGAAATATTTAAACAATTTTAAAAAGATTTTTTAGACGATTTTTAAACGATTTTAAACGACTTTTCATTTTTATTAAAGTTTAAACGAAAATTTTAAGTGAATTCTTTTAAATTTTAGAGGGTTATTCTTCAAACATTAATTATTTATGATAAAACGAGATCATAAGTCAATCAAATCGTGTGAATGGTCAAGTAATTTTTATCGGGGTTAAATTCAATTAATAAAAGGACCCTTCTTTCCCCTTTAGTTGTACGCCTTCGTAAAATATCTGGGACAATCGCACCCTATTTTTGCTTTGCGTACGTTTACCATTTGCAAACAAGTAACAGGGTAACAGGGTAACAGTGTAACATGTGCACGTTGAACAATACAACGTTTATTATTGTGGCCGAACGAGGGTCTAATCCATAAAAAAAATAAAATAAAGTATCTCTTGGGATAACGTCAGTTGATGAGGTCTTTTCAATGGTCTATTAATCTACGAGCTGTAAACGATCCGGAGTTTAATAATAGCACATATGCTGTACTTTAAATCCTTTTATTATATCTACATTCTTTGCATCTTTCTATCTTCTTTTATCTTTTTTTCCGTCTTTTTAATCCAATAATAATTAATTAATTGATTTGATTCTTCACAAACTGGTATTGTAAGACTGTTTAAAAGGTCGATAGACGTTTTTGCGAAACGGGGTGTCGTTAAAATTCCGTCTCGGTCTCGAATATCTTCACGTCCCTCGGTCCTTTAGATTGATTGTGTTTCATCCGACTGATAAATGGGTCGTTTTTTGCCAACACACGACCGTCCGTGGTCGGTTTCTTTGAGATAAGACCTCTAAATTTTTTTAACCAACAGCGTCTTTTGTCTTAGGTTAAGAGTTCTTTTTTTGAAACGAGTAAAGGTGCCTTTTTGGACGTAAGGGTACGACGAGTGCGTGGGTACACAAAACTTGAAAAAAAGGGACAAAAAGTAAAGTCGGTAATTGCTGGGTGTAGGCCGGCGACTTCTCTCTCCCGATGCTTTTAAGTTAATAACGGGGACCGTACTATCGCGTCCATCGATCTCGAGAGCTTTTCAATTAACGTTAGTCCGAGCTTTTTTACAATTTTTTTTCTTTAATCGAATATTATTAGGATAATTTTTAAAAAATGGTCGTTCCAAAAATAAACTTTTATATCTTCGAATAAGATTCAAGGTTTGACAAAGTTGTTTCCCACGACAATTTCTTACCATTCGCCGATTTCCTTTTGCAAGTTAAATATTTGTAAAACTTATCTTAGAATTATCTTTCCAATACTACTGCATCTTTATTGTACTGTAGCGAGATATAAATTTTTCAGTTTCGGTAAGTAAATAAGAAATCTAAACTTATACATAGTTTATACAAAAAGTTGCTTTGTTTAGTCACTAGAGGATGTTAAAAATCGCCTTATGATGAATGTTAATGTTTGTTAGTCATTTAACAAAACATTTTGAAGTGTTATTAATCAAAATTAATCAAAAACAATATTTAAAAATCGGATATTAAATCATATTAACCAATTTTTATGATAACTGTTGTCAAATTTGACATTTAAGAGGCAGATCCGGAGTTAGATTTACATGAATCATTTAAAAATGTTCTAAAATCGTTAAAACTTCTCTAAAATCATCTAGAATTGTTTAAATTTGCTAAAAGTTGTTTCAAATTCTTTGAAATTCGACTAAAATATTATAAACTATTATCAAATTTGATAGTTAAGTGACAGATCGGGAGTTAGGTTTACATGAATCATTTAAAAATTTTCTAAAATGGTTAAAATTTCTCTAAAATCTTCTAAAATCGATTATATTTGCTAAAAATTGTTTCAAATTCTTTTAAAATCGACCAAAATTTTTTCAATTATCATCAAATTTGACAGTTAAATAACAGATCCGGACTTAGTTTTACATGAATCATTTAAAAATTATTCAAAATCGTTAAAATTTCTTTAAAATCATCTAAAATCGCTTAAATTTGCTAAAAATTGTTTCAAATTCTTTGAAAATCGACCAAAATACTTTCAATTATCGTCAAATTTAACAGTGAAGTGACAGATCCGGACTTAGTTTTACACTAATCTTTTAAGAATTTTCTAAAATCGTTAAAATTTCTCTAAAATCATCTAAAATCGATTAAATTTGCTAAAAATTGTTTTAAATTCTTTGGAATTCGGCCAAAATATTATAAACTATTGTTAAATTTTATAGTTAAATGACAGATCCGGACTTAGTTATACATTAATCATTCAAAAATTATCCGAAATCGTTGAAATTTTTCTAAAATCGGTTGAAATTGTTTAAATTTTCTAAAAATCGCCTCAATTTTTTTTGAAAATCAACCAAAATACTTTCAATTATCATCAAATTTGACATTTAACTGACAGATCCAAACTTAATTTTATCTTATTCATTCAAAAATCATCCGAAATTATTGAAATTCTTCTAAAATCGTTTAGAATCATTTAAATTTCCTAAATATCGCCTCAATTTTTTTGAAAAACGACCAAAATACATAAAGCTATTGTCAAATTTGACATTTAAGTGACAGATCCGGACTTAGTTTTACATTAATCATTCAAAAATTATCCGAAATCGTTATAATTTTTCTAAAATCGGTTGAAATTGTTTAATTTTTTTAAAAATCGCCTCAATTTTTTGAAAATCAACCAAACTACTTTCAATTATCGTCAAATTTAACATTTAAGTAACAGATCCGGACTTAATTTTACATTAATCATTCAAAAATTATCCGAAATCGTTGAAATTTTTCTAAAATCGGTTGAAATTGTTTAAATTTTCTAAAAATCGTCTGTTTCTTTGAAAATCGACCAAAATACTTTCAATTATCGTTAAATTTGGCATTTAAATAACAGATCCGGACTTAATTATATATTAATCATTCAAAAATTATCCGAAATCTTTGAAATTAATCTAAAATCGTTTAGAATTATTTAATTTTAATAAAAATCTCCATAATTTTTTTGAAAATCGACCAAAATACATCAATTTATTGTCAAATTTGACATTTAAGTGGCAGATCCGGACTTAATTTTATATTAATCAATCAAAAATTATCCAAAATTGTTAACATTTTGAAAAATCGTTTAGAATTTCCTAAAAATTGTCTAAAATTTTTTGAAAATAGACTAAAATATTTTCAATTATCGTCAAATTTGACATTTAAGAGACAGATCCGGACTTAATTTTATATTAATCATTTAAAAACTATCCGAAATCGTTAATGTTTTTCTAAAATTGACAAAAATCGTTTATATTTTCTAAAAATTATCTGAAATTGTGTACAAATCAAGCAAAATACTTTAAATTATTAATAAATTCAACATTTAATGACAGATCCGGACTTAGCCTTACATTAATCATTCAAAAATGATCCAAAATTGTTAAAATTTTTCTAAAATCGTCTATAAACTTTTAAATTTCTTAAAAATCGTCTTAAAATGTTTATAAATCGACCAAAATACATTAAATTATTATCAAATTTGACATTTAAATGACAGATCCGGACTTAATTTTAAATTAATCATTCAAAAATTATCCGAAATCGTTGAATTTTTAAAAAATCATTTAGAATTGTTCAAATTTCTTAAAAATCGCCTCATTTTTTTTGAAAATCGACCAAAATACTTTCAATTATCGTCAAATTTGACATTTAAGTAACAGATCCGGACTTAATTTTCCATTAATCATTTAAAAATTATCCGAAACCGTTGAAATTTTTATAAAATCGTTTAGATTTGTTCAAATTTCCTAAAAATCGTCTCAAATTTTTTGAAAATCGACCAAAATACTTTTAATTATCCTCAAATTTAACATTTAAGTGACAGATCCGGACTTAGTTTTACATGAATCATTTAAAAATTATTCAAAATCCTTAAAATAATCTAGAATCGCTTAAATTTGCTAAAAATTGTTTCAAATTCTTTGAAAATCGACCAAAATTCTTTCAATTATCGTCAAATTTGACAGTTAAGTAACAGATCCGGACTTAGTTTTACATGAATCATTTAAAAATTATTCAAAATCGTTAAAATTTCTTTAAAATCATCTAAAATCGCTTAAATTTGCTAAAAATTGTTTCAAATTCTTTGAAAATCGACCAAAATTCTTACAATTATCATCAAATTTGACATTTAACTGCAGATCCGAACTTAATTTTATCTTATTCATTCAAAAATCATCCGAAATTATTGAAATTCTTCTAAAATTGTTTAGAATCATTTAAATTTGTTAAAAATCTCCATAATTTTTTTGAAAATCGACCAAAATACATAAATTTATTATCAAGTTTGACATTTAAGTGACAGATCCGGACTTAATTTTATATTATTCATCCAAAAATTATCCGAAATCTTTGAAATTAATCTAAAATCGTTTAGAATTATTTAATTTTAATAAAAATCTCCATAATTTTTTTGAAAATCGACCAAAATACATCAATTTATTGTCAAATTTGACATTTAAGTGGCAGATCCGGACTTAATTTTATATTAATCATTCAAAAATTATCCGAAATTGTTAACATTTTGGAGAATTGTTTAAATTTCCTAAAAATCGTCTCAAATTTTTTGAAAATCGACCAAAATACTTTTAATTATCCTCAAATTTAACATTTAAGTGACAGATCCGGACTTAGTTTTACATGAATCATTTAAAAATTATTCAAAATCCTTAAAATAATCTAGAATCGCTTAAATTTGCTAAAAATTGTTTCAAATTCTTTGGAATTCGACCAAAATACTTTCAATTATCCTCAAATTTAACATTTAAGTAACAGATCCGCACTTAATTTTACATTAATCATTTTAAAAATATTCAAAATCGTTGAAATGTTTCTAAAATCATTTAGAATTGTTTAAATTTTCTAAAAATCACCTCAATTTTAAAAAAATCGACCAAAATACTTTAAATTATTATCAAATTTGACATTTAAAAGACAGATCCGGACTTAATTTTACATTAATCACTCAAAAATGATCTGAAATTGTTAACATTTTTCGAAAATTGTTTAGAATCATTAAAATTTCTTAAAAATAATCTTAAATTCTTTACAATTCAATCAAAATACCTTAAATAGGTTTCAAATTTAATATTGAAAGGACAGATCCGGACTTATTTTTATATTGATCATTGAGAAATTATCCGAAATCATTAAATTTTTTCTAAAATCTTTTAGAATCGTTTAAATTTTTTTAAATCATCTAAAATCCTTTAAATTTCTTAAAAATCATCTAAAATCCTTTAAATTTCTTAAAAATCATCTAAAATCCTTTAAATTTCTTAAAAATCTTCTCAAAACATTTATAAATCGACCAAAAATTTTTCAAATAAACATTTAAAAAGTAACAAATTCAGATTTAATTACTAATTATTTTTTAAATTCTTTTGCAAAGACAAGTTTAACAAACCATATAAACCCATATTACTTTTAAAATCAAACCTTAAACGATCCCAGTTTGTTAATTCCCTTCGAGACGTCGCGACGAGTCCGTTTTTGCCGTTTTTCCTCCGATACCGATACCCGATTTACATAAGTATTTCATTTACGACGCCGTATTAGGCGCTGGTTAATTAGCGCGCCGCGGTTATATCTTTTTCGGATTGGCTCGACAAATAAAAATAAATAAAAAACGATTCCCCGATCTCGTTTCCAACTTCGTTTACGTACTTCATTTCCCACGCCAAAAAACTTACATTTTTACCCAGCAGAAATTTTCATTGTTAACCAGTTTTCATTTAAAAAGATGAGAATCATTGTTAACTAGTTTTCATTTGAGAAGAGAAGAGGAGAGTTAACGAAACCACGATTTAATGGTTAGTTGAGTTCCACGTTTAACGATTTAACACCCGGTGTCGTACCGTAGTTGGATGCACACCAACGCCTTTAAAATCTAGTGTTTAAAAGATTTTATGCTTCCTCAACTATGTTATGTCTTTAATTTTTATACTTTATATATCTTATTATTCAATTTTTTTATGATTTTTTTTGGAAAATTTTCATACTATAAGTTAGTTCAATTTGAAATATTAATTTGTAACATAAATTTGTAGTAAAAATTTGTAATAAAAATTTCCAATACCAACTTACGATACGACATACCATATCACACTCTAAATTCAACCAAAAATATTCAACTATTAAAATTTTCCCCGGTTTTTAATTTGCATTTTCTACCTGTTCTTCGCCTCCCTTTAGTTTACACTAACAAAAACCTTAGGTTCTCCGAGGATTCAGGTAGAAAGTTCGAGTCAAAAACGAACCTACGACTCCGAAGACCGAAAAAAATTACTTACTTGCAAAACAGCTCCCCTCTAACCGGCGAAACGCACGTGCCTCCATTCTTACACGGACTCGGCGAGCACGAGACGAATCCTACAACAGAAAAAGAAAAAAAAACTTTGTCAGACTGTGAATTACGTTCAAATTGAACATCCCGGATACGACAATTTAAACGGTTTAGTCGGACTTCGATCTTAATTCGAAAATTGGAACGTATCATGGTTCAAGACAAATAAAACCGTACTTTAATATAGTTAAACTATACAGTTATAAATCAAAATAATATTCTTATAAATTAATAATTGATCTAACAATGAGTAGGAATCTAAAACTTCTTGTACCAAACGTTTAGAGATAATTGGCGTTTGAATTTAGCGCGCTGCGGGTTAATTTTTAAGGTTGGTATACACATAATAACGTTAATTATATCTCATAGGCGTATCATGGAAAATACTGAAAGCTGTTACGAGTTGTCAAAAAAAAATGAGAGAAGTATTTTATTGACTTTATTGAAATATACCATTGCAATTAACATCTAATTTTCAATAATTATGAATGTGTGTACCGGGTGGCCAACTAAGAATGATCACCGGCCATATCTCAATGACGGATCATCCCATTTTAATGAAACAAAAAATTTTATAAGGAAAGTGGCCATAAAAAATCGCTGGAAAATATTTTCAAGTTTCTTAAATGGCCGCTAGGGGGCGTAACCTAAATGACTGAACAGAAAATCACGATTTTTTTCATTTTCTTCAAAATTAAGGGGTATTGAAAATAAATTAATTTGAAAGATAAATGAATTTCGACTAATATGTATGAAACACTTTTTGTCGTATCTCCAAAAATAAAGTGGTGGGGATGAGTTGAAGATGTTCATTTTCGATGGCCGATTACTCCGGTCATACTGAACAGAATTTAACAAACTTAATCTCGTTGGAAAGGGTTTTTCGTGGTCTACTAACGGCTCCTTACGCTGTTTTGATATGAATATTCGTTTCGCCGCCAGAGGGCGATATCTAGAATTTTGACAAATATTATAGCTTTTCTCAAAAAATTTGAATGGAACGGTATGTTGATTTCTACACGATAAAATAAAGAATTAAAAGCTTAACATGACGCTGAAAACCCGAGCTCGCTATCTTGCTTCTAACGGTAGATATTAGCCAAAAGGCAAAAACTATAGCATTATAAGATCTAGTTGACCGATGTTACATTGTTGACATATGTTTGAGATACGTTTTGTTAGCGTCTGATTTCCACAACTTACTTGATATTTGATACCAATTTACATGCTAGCCGACCCGACCGACCGTTCGACTTCGCCTGTGCTCACGCCTTACTCATCACACCCACTAAAACTATTTCGCATTTATTTTTTTTTATACGAGGTTTATAACGTATATTAAATTTTGATTCAATTTAATATGACTGTTAGAATAGTGCCAGTTTCAAACTTCTATAGTAACGGCCTATCGAGATATCGCTATTACACATAATGTGTTGTTATTTAAACACCTGAGAGAAAAATTAAAAATAAAAGTTACCAACATGTTTAGGACACTTAAGGCAATGTGTTGTTGAAATTTCAAGTTTTTTCGACAAGCTATTCCCCTGTAAAAAAATCGCAAAGTTGAGATACTGCGCCGAGAGCCCAAAACTGGGTATATATTTTTTTATTAAACCTGTCATAATTATTATACGAGTGGGAGACAAAATTTGAAGTTTCTACTGATAATAAAGAGTTGAATCACGCTAAAAACGACACCGATTTCGTTTTTTTCCGCGGGGTAGTTTTGTTATTATTCGCCTTTAAAATAAGGGGTAAAAGCTATAGCTTTTGGTCTAATATCTTCCGTTAGAAGCAAGATAGCGAGCTTGGGTTTTCAGCGTCATGTTAAGCTTTTAATTCTTTATTTTATCGTGTAGAAATAAACATACCGTTCCATTTAAATTTTTTGAGAAAAGCTATAATATTTGTCAAAATTCTAGATATCGCCCTCTGGCGGCGAAACGAATATTCATATCAAAACAGCGTAAGGAGCCGTTAGTAGACCACGAAAAACCCTTTCCAACGAGATTAAGTTTGTTAAATTCTGTTCAGTATGACCGGAGTAATCGGCCATCGAAAATGAACATCTTCAACTCATCCCCACCACTTTATTTTTGGAGATACGACAAAAAGTGTTTCATACATATTAGTCGAAATTCATTTATCTTTCAAATTAATTTATTTTCAACACCCCTTAATTTTGAAGAAAATGAAAAAAATCGTGATTTTCTGTTCAGTCATTTAGGTTACGCCCCCTAGCGGCCATTTAAGAAACTTGAAAATATTTTCCAGCGATTTTTTATGGCCCCTTTCCTTATAAAATTTTTTGTTTCATTAAAATAGGATGATCCGTCATTGAGATATGGCCGGTGATCATTCTTAGTTGGCCACCCGGTACATATACCCTTAATATTGAAAAGGATAAATCATAAATAAATCCATCTACGCCACTGATATGCAAGATATAATGTAGACATTTCATAGGTAACAACTTTAAGCACCAAAAATCACTAAATAATGAACAAGACAAATTCAAACATCTTACAATCATTTATGAACGCTCCATACTAATGAATCATAATACAGGGTGTCAAAAATAAGAATAGAAACTCAACTGCAAACTCAAATGTTAGTCAAAAAATGTTTTCTAAGAAGTTACATTCTTTTTCATCTAATTTTTGAAACACTATATAAATTTTGTTCATGGAAGCAATTTCCAAGTTTCTATTTTTTTCAAGCAATTAGGATTTAAAATTCTTTACATGTGATCAAAATTGAACAATTAGCTTGATTGAAAATATTAAAAACTGTTAGAAATTGCTTACACAAACAGACTTATAATAATTAAATAATGAAGATAAGTCTTGAATGTTTAGTGTTGATGTCTTGGTGAATGATTTGACGACGTTATGGTCGCGGAACGTTTTCGTGGGGTCGTCGGTTGAATGGATCGAAATCGACGGCTCGCACCACCTGTCGTAACCGTTACAAAAACGCTCTCCTCCGTCGGCCGGGTCGAAGAAGGACCTCGCGCCTCCGACGAAGAGGGAACTATCGCGATGACGTCACGGGCAGCTGTGCGCTCAACGAGCGCACACATGTTCGATTCCCCGACGATTTAACCGACATCCCTAAGGCCGGAAACACACGCAACGGTTTTTCGCCGTACGGCAAAATGCCGTCCAATAGTGGAGCGAAGAAATGATTGAGACCTTTCACACTGACATGTGTGAAAGGTGTCATTTACTTCTTCGCATCACTATCGGACGGCATTTTGCCGGACGGCGAAAAACCGTTGTGTGTGTTTCCGGCCTAAGCAAAATCGACAACCTTTCCATTCCTAGTCGTTCGTCAACCCAACAAAAATAAAAAAAAATTTAAAACAAATAAAAAAAATATAAAAACAAATATAAAAAATATAAAAACAAATAAAAAAATATAAAAACAAATAAAAAAAATATAAAAAATATAAAAACAAATAAAAAAAAATATAAAAAATATAAAAACAAATAAAAACAAATACAAAAAAATACAAAAACAAATAAAACATACATAGAAAATAAAATTTCTAAATAAAAAAAAACCGTTCGCACGCGAACGGACGCAAATGAGCGGTTCTAACAATGCCCTAAGGCAATTTATAACGCAACCATAACTGAATAATTAGCGCAGAAGAAGTTCCCAAGAGAACGAGCGTCTTTAGCGAAACTCTCTTCTTCGTGTAAACTTGAGGTCTTATAAACTTAAACTAAAGTCATTACGTAGAAGAGAAAAATAAACACGTTGAGACGCGATACACCACTTATCCTCCAAGTTTATCTTTTTATCTTTGTTTGTACAGTCGTCCACATCAAGATTCGAAATTACAACCCCCATAAAATGTCTATATTTTTACTTCTATACGATTTAAAATACTTAACAGAAAACTAGTTTGGAAAAGTTAATTAATAGACAACTAAGAATGACTAAACCTAAGAATGTAGGTTAGAAAATCAAGGATGTATTAACAAATTTGAGTTTAATCAATAATCAACGAATGACATCATATTTGCAACATTATAATTAATCTAGAAACATGAATTCGTTCATTAACCCTTTCGCTATCAAAGCCTTAAGAGAAAAATTGTCACTACAACCCAAACGCCTTATTATTTAAATATGATACAAACTGTTATTTATATTTTTGAGATGAATCTATAACGTTTTAAATAAAATTAGAAATTTTACAAACTGACAAAAAGAAGTAACACTGGGCTAAGGTAAAAAAATCGGATCATCACATAAATTCAAAAATACTGGACTAACAAGATTACTCAATCTCATAAGATGTGTGTACACCAGTGTTTCCCAACCTTTTTTCTGCCATGCCCCATGTTAGGTTTTGTAATATTGCTATGTCCCCCCTAAGGTTCCGCGAGGCCCCACCTAGAAAAATGTGTTGATTTGGGGATTTAAATATGAAAACAATGTAAAGTTGAAACATAAAATCTACCTAAAAATATGTGCATGCGGCAAAAAAAGGGTCACACGGTTTAAAACTAATATTTTTCTATGGGATTTTTCATACAAGAATCATTTCTGATGCCTTTTAGGAAGAAATCAATAGCAAATTTTTAACGAAACGGACAAACAAAATTTTCTAAACACATCTTTAAAAACCGAAATTGCCCCCCTTAACAATCAAATTGCCCCCCTATGGGGCCTACGCCCCACGTTGGGAAACACTGGTGTACAGTGAAATCTCCCTTATGCGGACACCAACGAGACCCACCAAAAATGTCCGTTCAAGAGGGGTGACCGCTTAAGAGAAATGCGAAGTAATTATGTGAGAGTCGAACGGTTCCATGAAAAACTGTCCGTCCAAGGGGAGTGTCCGTTCAAGAGGGGTGTCCGCGAAGGGGAATTTCACTGTACGTTGAATTTTTAGTACGCAGCCATTAGGTTGACGTCACTGCTATTACTCTGGTCCTTCTTTCCACTGTTCTCAACTTGAATCCACTCGGTAAAGTTACGGAAAGGAACATAGCTCATGCATCCTTCTTTTCATTGTGAAGCTTAGGATCAACTTATAGTTTATATACGAAATTCCTAGAGCACAGTCATTAATTTGATGTTATTGCTAAAAATAATCAAAGTGAAATATTAAAATTTATTTCATTTATACCTTATCATTGGTATCGTAAATAGTTTTAAAGTTAATTCAAAATACTATAACCCGAAATGGAGCTGCACCATGAAGAGAAAGATGAAAGAGTACTCGGGAATGTTACGAAGAAGGCACTTACATTTTCATCCTTCTCTTCATGGTGCAGCTCCATTTCAGGTTATGGTACATTGTTATTATTTTATAAAATATTCAGCAATCAGTTCAATAATAAAATTCACGGTTAAAGTGAATTCAATCGAGTTTTTAAGATGAAGACGCTATTCCCTAACAGTGACGTCAAAGGTGACGGACAATTTTCGTTAATTAAGAATTTCTATTAGTCCAGTATCCTTGGGGTAAACTGACAAAATCTCGACCATGTGTCTAAAGTCGGCCTTTGAATTTTTTTATATAAATTTCTCTAAAAAGGCCGATTTTAGAAAGCATTTTTTACGGGGAGGAGATTTTGGTCACTTTATACAGATCTGGAACTTTCATTTGAGGACATAGGAAAATAATGCGTGCAACAAAGAAGAACATAGGAAGTAGATTAGATAAACAAAGAGCGATATAACTGTTTAACCACGCCTTTTCCGATCCGACCCTAGTCGCCCAACCAATCACCTTCTTCCCACAAACTGTCGAACTGTCAGACTCTCAAACTGTCAGTTCGTTGCGTGGTTAAACAGTTATATCGCTCTTTGTTTATCTAATCTACTTTCTATATGCTTCGCTGTTGCACGCATTATTTTCCTATGTCCTCAAATGAAATTTCCAGATCTGTATGTTATAATGGGAGTTTGATTTTTACCTGTTGACATGTTATGTAATGAATGCTCTTTCTTTGGGAGTGACTAATTGTAAGAAGTAGTTGCTGTGTAACTCTCTGGTTTATTTTTATGATAAAATCTACCTAAAAGTGAATCAGTTGAATCTTGTAACTTGTAAGAGACAGTCGAATATAATTCCTAGTTGAGGTTAAAATTGGTTTCATTTCACAGGCAAAACCCTAAAAATTTACCATACATCTGAATTTAATTCAGTGGCGACTAATCAAAGAAAGCAAAAAAACACTCAATCTCTTCTTCAAATTTATAAGAAATTTTCTATGACACAAAATACACATTTTTATTAATGATTTTTTTAACATTCAACTTCTTCTTTGTAAAAGACAAAACTTCTTCTCCATGAATGATTTCCGAATCCATTCTAAAACTCCTATTAATAATGTTATAATACCATGTCGTAATTTCAAACTTTGATGTGGATGACTATACAAGTAATAAAAAAATACTTTAGTACGAGTAAAAAAAAAAACTTGTTGAAAAATATAAACTCTTAAAAATGCCAAAGAACGAAAAAATAAAGTAGGAAACGGCCCGAGGAAACGTAACCGACTTCACCATAACACCAACATAAGAGGAAACCGGTAAAATAACTATAAACGTCCGCGTTTATGAGTTCTGGTATGTACGGAGATCGTAAAAAAGATGAATTTAATGTTAACCGAGTGGATATTAAGTCATAAAAGGGGACAAGTCGTTTCATATAACCGTTATCTTTTTTTCTTTATTATTATTATTATTATTACATTTTTCTAACAAATTCAATTTTCCAATAAATACGATTTTCTACCAAATTCGATTTTCCAACAAATTCAATTTTTCAACTAATTCAATTTTCCAACAAATTCAATTTTCCAACAAATTCGATTTTCCAACAAATTCAATCCCATCAAATCATTAATATTCCAGAAGTTTTACCTCCAACCGAAGAAGCTTACAGAATGCTTCCATCGAATTTACATGAAATAACAATTTAAATTGAAGTTGTACTCAAAAGACATTCAAAGCGTAAGAATTGTAATAGAATTTTAAAATAACAAAATAAAGGTGGGACATCAAAATTAAACTTTTCTTTAATAACACACAGGATGTTCTAAAATTAGACTGTAAAAGCTGTAGACTTGGAAAATATTTTTCTACCAATGATTATTTTTTTGGAATAATTTTAGAACATCCTGTATTTTTTTTTTACAAATTGAAGTTTGATTTATAATTTAATGGAGTTGAATACATCAATATGTAAATAATGATCTTAAGAATTCTAATTTGTAGACATCTTGTTTCATTAATTTCTAATTAGTTTGTGTCACATTTTATTTTATGGTTATCTTCATTCTATTTCTGTTCTAATCTTTTTTTAATTCATCTATGTAAGAATTTCCCTAATATTTACGTTAATTTGAAAATATACACAATCAAATTACTGTTACAATCATCAAATTTAAACCACATTTTCAACACTAAATAAAAGTACATGTAAACCGGACTTTAAAATTTTCTAACAATAATTTTGAAATACTTATCAAAAAATATTTTAAATGTCAATCATATTCTGACAAAATAAAGTGTTTTGAATGATATTTTGATAAATAAAAACTGATTTACACGATTTTTTTAATGTTAAAACCCCAAGGTCCAAAATTTTTCGTCCGAAAGTGTATATAAATATAGATTTGAAATACTTACCAAAAAATATTTTAAATATCAATCAGATTTTGACAAAATAAAGGGTTTTTAATGACATTTTGATAAATAAAGACTGATTTACACGATTTTTTTTAATGTTAAAAACCCAACGTTCAAAATTTTTCGTCCAAAACTGTATATAAATATAGATTTGAAACACTTATCAAAGAATATTTTAAATATCAATCAAATTTTAACAATAAAGACTGATTTACACGATTTTTTTATGTTAAAAACCTAACGTCCAAAATTTTTCGTCCGAAACTGTATATAAATATAGATTTGAAATACTTACCAAAGAATATTTTACATATCAATCAGATTTTGACAAAATAAAGGGATTTTAATGATATTTTGATAAATAAAGACTGATTTACACGATTTTTTTAATGTTAAAAACCCAACGTCCAAAATTTTTGGTGCGAATTGTATATAAATATAGATTTGAAATACTCACCAAAGAATATTTTAAATATAAATCAGACTTTGATAAAATAAAGGGACTTTAATGATATTTTGATAAATAAAGACTGATTTACACGATTTTTTTTATGTTAAAAACTTAACGTTCAAAATTTTTCGTCCGAAACTGTATATAAATACAGATTTTAAACACTTATCAAAGAATATTTTAAATATCAATCAAATTTTAACAATAAAGATTGATTTACACGATTTTTTTAAACATCAAAAAGTTAATGTACAAAATTTTAGCTCCGAAATTGTATATAAATATAAATTATTACTTATTAACCTTAGTTATCAAATTATAAAAGCATATTTTACATCCCACTTAATGAATTTATTGTCTTTTCGATTTCATTTCCAAAAAAAGTGTAAAATAGGCTTTAAATTTCTAACATAGATTAAAAAATACTTATTGTTAGCAAAGAATATTTGAAATATTAATCAAATTTTGATTATAAAGGGATTTTTAATGTCATTTTAATAAATAAAGACTGATTTACACGATTTTTTTAATGTCAAATACTTTACGTCCAAAATTTTTCGTCCGGAACTGTATATAAATATAGATTTGAAATACTTACCGAAGAATATTATGAATATCAATCAAATTTTAACAACAAAGACTGATTTACACAATTTTTTTAACCATCAAGAACCTAACGTACAAAAATTTACGTCCAAAACTGTATACAAATATAAATTACACTTATTAACCTTAGTTATCGTAAGTTGTAAAAGCATTTAACGTAATTCACACAAATTTTCTTTATTTAACTTGTCATTAGTTAAATTTCCAATAATTTTAAAACCAATTTTATACATTTTTTGTCTTTTTGATTCCATTTTTGAGACAAAAATGGTAGTTTTAAATCAAATAAGTTAAGTTTTACTTTAAATTAGATTAAATAATCGTTCAAAATCATCAAAAATCACCACAAATCACCAAAAATCACCACAAACCACCAAAAATCATCACAAATCACCGTAAATCACCACAAAAACAATTCTTATTTTAGACAGAAAAATTATAACTGAAAATTAAGCACATATGTTATAAATTTTATCTTTTTACATCAAAAATAAACGAAAAATCGTAATTTTAACATTAAATTAATTATATTTATCATGAAAATAACCCTTTTTTAAATTTTTTTAACTATTTTTTTTTTCTTTTAAAATTTATAAAACATAACCTCAAAATTTTTTTGTTAATTTTTCAAATTTCTCATTTTTATATAATAACAATTTTATTTTAAAGTAAGAATGAGAAATAAAACCAACCTGTTGCTTGTTGTACGACAGCTATGAGGAGTATTAGGGCCGCAGTAATCCAAAGGCGGTAGTAATCCTTTCTAGAGTCGGTAATCCACATTCTGATACAACCTCCCTGTTAAGGGAACACACATATCACCGATTTCCGTGCGCGCACCACATTTATGACCGTTTACACCGCAACGATCGCGCGAGGCGACACCGAAAATCCCGAAATAAGCGCTAAAATAAACCAACAAAAAAAGGAATTAAAAAAAATAATAACGGCACAGATAACGTGCAACGACACGCACTCCACGACGGACAAATCTCATCTGAACCGCAGCTTTGTTTAGGACGCTCCAAGATGGCCGCCGGTGGTTCTTGTATTCCTACGCCACTTACCGTATTAATATTTTTCAATTTTACTCCATTAATCCACAATAAAAGTCCAATAAAGTATTAAAAACTTTTAAATAATAAAGTATTTAATAAATTTGGAATGTTTTACAAGGGGTTTGATTAGTTTTTAGGGAGAATTCTTCGTGAGAAAATATCGGGTACTACTTGTCATTCGCGCGAAAGAATGTTGAAGTACCCTCCGGTGGTTTTCAGCAGTGGAGCCAATCGTCGACCGGCGAAACGTTAAAACCGCTCCGCGTTCCCGGTTCGTTCGCAGATGTGCGAGGACCTAATAAATGGAGAAAGAGACGAACGCACGTTGAGAAAGAGGGGAAAAAGCCCTGCTTTTTTAAGACTTTTTATGTGTATATGCATTCGGGGATCTAAAGAGGCGCGGTCCGTATCGCGGTTTCGCTTTCTACAGAGTTAAAACAAAAATAAATCCTTTTATTACCATTTTATTACTATTTTTACTAATCTAAACCGATTTTTTATCGTAAAATGTGGAGATATCGATTGTAGGTTGTGTTTTAAACCTTAAAAACCATTATATAAATAAAAAAATTAAAGTTATAAAAAAATAATAAAAAAATACTAAAATTTAGACCACCTGTATTCAACCCTTATTTTTAAATATATCTACAGGTGGTTAAAATGTTTGTATTTTTTTATTAATATTTTATGTTACTAATTTAGTTTTATTTTTAGTATTTTTCTAAAAAAAAATTATTATTTTTGGTTGAATTGATCAACATTTTGGTAACTTTGGTGGAATTTTTATGAATCTACTAAGTTTTTGATGGAATTTTCAAGGTTTTAGTTAATTTTTAATGAAATTGTTTCTAATTTGATTGATTTTTGGTGGAATTTTAAAAGAATTTGGACACTTTGGTGGAATTTTTAAAAAATTTGGTAAGTTTTTGATAGAATTGTTAAAAATGTTGACAATTTCGGTGTAATTTTTAGGATTTTTGTAAGTTTTTGGTGGAATTAAAAAAAATTAGTACATTTTTGGTGGAATTTTTACAACATTTGTAAGTTTTTTGGTGGAATTAAAAAAAAATCATTATTTTGGTAGAATTATTAAAAATTTCAGTAACTTTGGTGGAATTGTTATGAATTTACTAAGTTTTTGATGGAACTGTCAAGATTTTAGTTAATTTTTAATGAAATTGTTTCTAATTTGATTGATTTTTGTTGGAATTTTAAAAGAATTTGGACATTTTACTGGAATTTTTAAAAAATTTGGTAAGCTTTTGGTAGAATTGTTAAAAATGTTGATAATTTCGGTGTAATTTTTAGGATTTTTGTAAGTTTTTGGTGGAATAAAAAAAAATCAGTAAGTTTATGTGTAGTTGTTAAATATTTTAATAGCTTTGGTGGAATTTTTGCGAATTTTATTCATTTCTGGTGGAATTTTAAAAAAATTCAGTGTTTTTGATAAAATTCTTATGAATTTAGTAAGTTTTTGATGGAATTTTAAAAAGATTCATTATTTTTGGTAAAATTATTAAAAATTTTGGTAACTTTGGTGGAATTTTTATGAATTTACTAAATTTTTGATGGAATTTTCAAGGTTTTAGTTAATTTTTAATGAAATTGTTTCTAATTTAATTGATTTTTGGTGGAATTTTAAAAGAATTTGGACATTTTGGTGGAATTAAAAAAAAAATTGGTAAGTTTTCGGTAGAATTGTTAAAAATGTTGACAATTTCGGTGTAATTTTTAGGATTTTTGTAAGTTTTTGGTGGAATAAAAAAAATTTAGTAAGTTTATGTTTAGTTGTTAAATATTTTAATAGCTTTGGTGGAATTTTTGCGAATTTTATTCATTTCTGGTGGAATGTTAAAAAAATTCAGTGTTTTTGATAAAATTCTTATGAATTTAGTAAGGTTTTAATGTAATTTTTAAAAAATTCAGTATGTTTTTGGTGGAATTATCAAAAATTTTGATAACATTGGTGGAATTTTTGCGAATTTTATTCAATTCCGGTGGAGTTAAAAAAACCCGGTGTTTTTGGTAAAATTCTTATGAATTTAGTAAATTTTTGGTGAAATTTTTGCAAATTGTATTAATTTTTGGTGGAATTTTTAAATAATTCAGTATATTTTTGGTGGAATTATCAAAAATTTTGATAACACTAAATTTTTGCGAATTTTATTCATTTTTGATGGAATTTTTAAAAAATTCGGTGTTTTTTTATAGAATTTTTACGAATTTAATAAGTTTTTAGTGAAATTTTTCCAATTTTATTAATTTTTGGTGGAATTTTTATAAAATTCAGTATGTTTTTGATAGAATTGTTAAAAAAGTTGGTAACTTTGGTGGAATTTTTATTAACTTTAATCATTTTTGGTGGAATTGTTAAAAATATTGGTAATATTAGTGGTATTTTTTAAAAATCAGTAAGTTTTTGGTAGAATTATTCAACATTTTTGTAGCTTTGATGGAAAATTGAAAAAATTTAGTACGTTTTTGGTGGAATTGTTAAAAATGTTGGTAACTTTGGTGGAATTTTTACGAATTAGTTGATAAATTTAATTTAATAAAAATTTGATTAAAATTTGTTCAAATTAACTCAAATTTATTAAAATTTGATTAAAATTTCTTAAAACTTAACTCAAATTAGTTGAAATTTGACTAAAATTAGCTTAAATTTATTAAAATGAATTAAAATTTGACTAAAATAGATTAAAATTTCACTAAAATTAACTAAAATTTGACTAAAATTAACTAAAAATCTATTAAAATTTTTAATATTAATAATTTTTTTTTAAATTTTCTATTGATTTTTCTATTGACATTACGAATTAATAAATTAAGAATCTATTAAAATTTTTAAAATTAATAATTTTTTTTTAATTTTCTATTGATTTTCTATTGACATTACGAATTGGTTAATTTAAATAAAATTTGCTTTGGAGATTGAACGTCGCGGCATCTGAAATCAACCGTAAAATTCGAATTACACGATTTCCATGGTAACAGAACGGCTTGTTCAATGTTATCTGGCGGCGTAAACCGTTTTCGGTCGGAGGGAGGATGGCCCCATTGCCTCGGAACGGGCAATTAGCGTCCGGATAACGGGATTAATTGCTCGAGATGATGATCGCGAAACAGGAACCGGCGCAAACCGGGAAACTACCCGGCATCAACAGGCAGATACTCGAGATTAAAAAGAAAATACAATTATCTGGTAAGTAATACTAATAACAATCTATATTATTAATTTATAATATAATATAATAATTAATAAGTATTTTTTTTCTATATCCATATAATAAATAAATAAAGAAGGTAGACGAAAAGCACTATTTGAAGAAAGCGAATCCGAGGAAAAAAACAACTCGGCGGAAATCGTACGTTTAAAAAAGGAAATAAACGAGTTGATGGTAAAATTAAGGGATAATAGGAGTTTATCGGCGAAGAATCGCATCGGGTGTGTCCGTTTGGAAGAGGTTGTGGGCCACTTGGGCGAGAAGACGTGCCCGGAAGTTCACTGCTCCCTGGATCTGCAAGTCACCGACAGGACCAAGCACCTGGACCTGATCCGGTACCAGATTAGAAAGGTAAGTAAGGGTACCGAACGTACAGAAGTAAAGATCAACGGTTAACGGACCTACGCACGTACACAAAAACCAGCTACACTCCATTAGCTAATGGCTCCCGTTCGCGAAACGTAGAGAGAGAGAAGGAGAGAGAGAGTTAACCGTAAACCGACGCCTCAACGTAATTAATATCTCATAGAATATACAGCGTGTCCAGAAATTATATACTCTATACTTTATCTATATTCTATAGCAGGGGTTGTCACTCTTAGTGATACTTAGAACCGTATTGAAAAATCGAAAATTTTTAAGAGCCTAATCAGTATAAAATCACCCCTTCAAAAAAAACGGAGATCCAATAAACTATACTTCCTAATTCTCTTTCATTATACGAAACAAATTTTCTTAAAAATTCAAACTTTTTTAATTGAGCCACAATAAAACTCAAAAATAGTGACTCGCGAACCACCGTTTTGCCACCGTTGCTCTATAGCGCATTCTACGCTCAAAAATAAGAATAAAAGTCCAAATAAGCATTACTCCAAAATGCTTCACAAAGGAGGTACAGTTCCTTAAAGAGAGCAATGACAAAATAGACCATTTTAAACATTATAAGTACAAAGGCTTTCACGTTCGATGTTAACTGAACTCAGGGTAGAATTAACATTAACACTAACTCTAACATTAGACCTAGAACTTAGGAAAAAGAGCGTTGAAAAAGCTTTTACATTTCGGATGCCAAGTTGTTTAATTTTAGTTTGAAATGACCTTCACTTCGAATTCTGAGGATGGTTGTAACTTGGCATCCGAAACGTCGAACGCTTTTACAAAAGAAACATGACTAAACCCGAACGTTTCTAAGTTCTATACTTCATTTAATAACTAGGAGGAGTGATTTGAATTTTGCGCGCTAAAATAGTGAACTATTATTGGTCGCTCCGCAGTCAAGTTTACAAAGACGAAAAAATTGGTTTTTGTCGTTTATTGTTTTTAACGTTTGAGGTTAGGTGCTTTACCTAATTTGTCAACTTGTTTCTCGCTTTTTCGTTGTGCTCAAATGGTTGCGATCAAAAAATATTAAGTTCGAAGAAGGTATGGTACGATGTCATCTGTTGGATATAGTTCGTCAACACAAGGAACGTCTTTTGGATAAATTTTGAACAATGTACCTATAGATAAACGGCCATAGAGATATTTGGTATGTTTTAGAATACTACACTCAAACGCTTGGTGTTTTGTTGGTTGCATAAATGTGACTGGTTTGAAGTTTAGAATTCAAATTTGCCGCTAAAAATGTTTAGTGTATTTTTTAGTTACTTTTTCCTATGTAAATGGGGTTTTGAGATTCACTCCTCCTAGTTATTAAATGAAGTATAGGTCTAGTGTTAGAGTTAGTGCTAATGTTAGTTTTAGTCTTATTGTTAGTTCATCTTAGAATTGTTTAGTTTTCATGATTATGCAGTTCAGTTATAAAATCAAACCTCTAACGATAAAGACACACTGCTCTTTTAAAGTACGTCTCACACTGAGGCAACCAGTAACAAGCAATAAGCGATATCGTCATTTGATCACATTTTACATAGAGATAAAGCAAAAGTCTCACATTGGAGCAATTCGATACCGATTCAGAGGTGATGTCGAATTGCTTCAATGTGAGAGACATCATTTAGTTATATGAAGAGCATTTTTCCAAAACTAACCAAGTCCAAAAAATCAAAAATCGTGTTTTTGTGTTTAAAATAAGTACAAAAAAAGTTGCATTTGATCTGTAGATTTATCTTTCATAAAACTAATATACATCTCAGTTTATTTTGATAAACTTCGAAAAGATTTATTCCAAAGCTAATCCAAGTCCAAACAGATTTTATTCCAAAACTGACTAAGTCACGCTCATTAGAGTGCATTGACATTGCTTAGTACTGGGAAAAACATCAAACAAGGTGTTTGGTAATTTGGTTATTTCGTTTTATTTTTGTGTGCCTGTAATAAACTATTTAAAATGTCGGATGATCACAATATAGAAGGGCAAGTTTGCTTAAGAGGAAAACGTACAAGAGAACAGAAAAGTTCCTGTTGTTTGCAAGAAACCTATTGGTTGCAAGAAAAAAATAAATTAATCCTAAATATTCATGTGACTAATTCACTACAAAATATAATATCATTTATCTATTAACACATTTCTACTGAAATGTGTTGTATACAACTTTTTACAGAAATTCAGTCATATCTACAAATACTTATTTTGGACTTACAAGGAGAGTGCAAGGTCTTGGGGTCATAGATTTAGTTCAAATTTTGTAGGATGGTAGATTTAGTTTCCCTGTTGAAGAAAATATATGGTTGTAGGGGCCACTACTCAATAGCTCTTTAGATATTTGCAAGTGAAGATGCAATTCTCTACTTAAATTCAGGTCTGTTGCAAACGATTAAACATAATGGGTGTAGCGTAGCAGCAATAGATCAATGTTTCTCGTCATTAGGCGCCGGGTTCGAATTCTGAGAGTGTCTATATTTACATATAAAGATACCATGGGTGGATATAAAATTTTGCGACATCGAAGCATTTTTTGAGCGTGCATCGCACTTTGGATTTGTCAGTTAATTGTCATTTGATCTGTCAAGACTTCAAAATTAATACAGGAATATAACTTGGCATTATAACCTTTCTTCAAAAAGCCTGACTTAATCGGTATAAATTCAATTAATTTTGACATTATCCGGACTTGTCCTAACGAATTAATTGCATCTTTAAATGCAAATATTTTAAAAATTATTGAATAGTGGCCCCTATAACCATATATTTTCATCAACCGGAAAACTAAACCTACCATTCTACGAAGTTTGAACTAAATCCACGACCCCAAGACCTTGCACTCTCCTTGTTAGTCAGTTTTGGAAAAATGCTCTTCATATGTAAAATGTCATCAAGTGGCAATATCGCTTGTTCCTGGTTACTAGTTGCTTATTGCTGATTGCCTCAGTATGGGAAGTACCTAAAACGTTTAGCAAACTCTTAGCAAAATAATCTTATTTAGTTCAAAGACGATTTACTCAAAAATGGTTGCTGTTACGCAACTGAAGACACGAGTGGAAGAAGGTGTTATGTCGCATTTCTTCAAAAACTGTTTTTTTGTATGAATGAAGATGCTATGTAACCATCTTTCACATAGCACCATTGGAAATGCCAAAAATCCAAGAACACTCGAGTTTTGTAAATGTACGAAGGGGTTATGTTACACTACTTTTGAGTTCGAAGATGGAAGAAGGTGTCATGAGCTTTTATTTTTTAAAGCTTTAGTAAGTAAAATTTTATGGCCCTTGGTAATTACCAGCCGCACCATGACTTTGAGTGATTTAATCTGTAAAAAATTACATAAAAAAAACTTTAACTTTAATTTACGGAAAACTTTGATTTTGTAATATAATACTTTCATCTACTCGTGTCTTCAATTGTAAAAAGACGACCAATCTCAGAAAGGTCTAATGGTGAATTTAGGATGTCAAATCTAAGGCTGTAATCGTAACCGTAGCCGTAACTGTAGTATTTAAAAAACGTTCTACTATTTTGTTTCAATAGAAGCGTTTAGGCAACGTCTAGGAATTACGGCAAATTTGATGGTTATTACAGCTAAGGTTACGGTTAAGTTTGACATCCTAAACCCACCTAGATTATAACCCACCATAAGATATCTAAATTTTATGTCAGGGTAATAAAAATTTGATATATAACAGAATTAGATAAATAAATAAATAAGTCACCCTTTTTCACGCACGCCTCTGATGAGTTTCATCCAAAATCAATACCACCACCTCATTTCTTTTGAAATTTTAGGCTAGTATACCAATTTTTGTTAACTTAACCCAAGCCATTCCAAGGATATTTCTAAAAAACCGTCTTTTATGCAGCCTCCTTCAAGGGTTTGTAGCTCTCTCTCTTAGAAGACATTTTTTCGACCAATGTTTATTTGAGTTTTTATTCTTGTTTTTTAAAATATAATGTGCTAGTAATCTACCGCCTAATTCCAGGACACCTGTATAGCTTCTAAACTCGATTGACTAGATTCATGGAGGATGTGAAGTTCATTTCTTATTACATTTCTTGAAACATTTCATTAAAACATTTCCTAAAACATTATGTAAATTGTATGTTAATATTTGTTCTAATTAGACTAATTGATAGAAAAAAAATTGTCTCATAAATGGCCTATAAATTAATTGCCAAACGGTAATCACGAATTCTATTACTGATTTTATGTCGATTTAATGAAAACGTCCTCATTTGAAATTCTTTCCTAAGAAAACGAAAACCTTTTGAAGATGACATGTCTGAACAAGTTTTTTTTTTAATATCTTAAAAACCCCTTTAGCTATCACACTGAAACTTAGGGTGTTTGTAAATTAAAAAATGCAATATCGTTTGCTGACAAAATATTTTTTTTATTGCCATTATAAAGGTGTTAAGTAATATTTTTAGGTGCCCCTTTTTAAACATTGTTCAATTAGGAAGCAATTTCGATATGAAATCACTTCTAAAATGAGCGATTAGCATTTGACAACCAAGTTTTAGGACAGTTGTATTCTTTTTTATTAGAAAGAAGACCTTCTTAAAAAATTAGCAGACGAATACCAAACTTTAACATCAAAAAAATTAGAAAACTACACCAAAAATAAAATAGACGTCCCAATTAAAAAGGTAACCTTCAAAATACACCATCAAAATACAACTTTAACAATCAAACTTATTTTTATTTAATCAAAGCATAAAAGAGAACTTCAAAATAACATTCACGCCGTTCAAGTTCAATGGAGAGAAGCAGAACACGTTCGAATACGTTACAAAGAAATCAGAAAAGCACTTTTACAAGACGCTGCAAAGTTTGAAGCGAATATAGCTAAAACCAAAGAACAAGTTCAACTACAACAAGTGGAAATACAACGTTTACAACAAGTATGTTAACTAAAAATTGCCAAATTCATTTCTAAATTAAGAAAAAATTAAATAAATTTGCATGTCTAAATATTAAAACTTAAAAATTTATTTTTTTTAAATTAAGGTGAATACAGAAGCTAATAAAATGAGAACAATAGCAAGAAATAACTTACAAAAAGAGGAGAAAGAAGCTTTAAAAGCGGCTCAATCGAGGGAGAAACAAGCCGTAGATGGAAAACGTTTAATCGTTGAGAGAAAACAAGAATTGGAAAAGTTGGAGAAGAAAATTTTCCAAACGGGGAAAGTTACAATTAGACCGGAAACTGATGGGGATGATTCTAATTTACAAACTCCCACACCTCCCGGCCATCCTTTAGAAGAGTTTAAGGATGATTTTGAAACCTTAAAAGAAGCTACAGGTTATTCGAAAATTTTCCCATTTTTATAACTTTTTTATTTTATTTTATTTTTTATTTTTATTTTTTTTGGTGATAATTAGAATAAATTTAACAATTATTATAAAAAATAGACTTTTCAAGCTTTATTTTAATATAAAAATCACATTTTAATCTTCATAAATAAACTCGTTATGATTTTTTAAAGTTTTTTTTTTTTTAAATGAGGTTAGGTAAATGTCATTTTTTACTAAAAAAAATTTGTTTCAAATTTTTGGTAATATTTAGGATAAATTTAACTTATAGAATCAAAAATAGAATCTTTTAGCTTTAATTTAAATCAAAAATCATTTCTTAATCTTTATAAATAAAGTCCGGACGATTTTTTAAAAGTTGATCGAAAAGATTAAGGTTAGTTAACTGTCAAATTTTACCCAAATTTAAGAATTTTTTTGAGTTTTTTGGTAAAAATTAGAAAAAATTTACCTTTTTAAATCCAAAATAGAATCTTTTAGCTTTAATTTAAATCAAAAATCATTTCTTAATCTTTATAAATAAAGTCTGGATGATTTTTTTAAAGTTGATCGAAAAGATTAAGGTTAGTTAACTGTCAAATTTTACCCAAATTTAAGAATTTTTTTAAATTTTTTGGTAAAAATTAGAAAAAATTTACCTTTTTAAATCCAAAATAGAATCTTTTAGCTTTAATTTAAATCAAAAATCATTTCTTAATCTTTATAAATAAAGTCTGGATGATTTTTTTAAAGTTGATCGAAAAGATTAAGGTTAGTTAACTGTCAAATTTTACCCAAATTTAAGAATTTTTTTAAATTTTTTGGTAAAAATTAGAAAAAATTTACCTTTTTAAATCCAAAATAGAATCTTTTAGCTTTAATTTAAATCAAAAATCATTTCTTAATCTTTATAAATAAAGTCTGGATGATTTTTTTAAAGTTGATCGAAAAGATTAAGGTTAGTTAACTGTCAAATTTTACCCAAATTTAAGAATTTTTTTAAATTTTTTGGTAAAAATTAGAAAAAATTTACCTTTTTAAATCCAAAATAGAATCTTTTAGCTTTAATTTAAATCAAAAATCATTTCTTAATCTTTAAAAATAAAGTCTAGATGATTTTTTTAAAGTTGATCAAAAAGATTAAGGTTAGTTAACTGTCAAATTTTACCCAAATTTAAGAATTTTTTTTTAATTTTTTGGTAAAAATTAGAAAAAATTTACCTTTTTAAATTCAAAATAGAATCTTTTAGCTTTAATTTAAATCAAAAATCATTTCTTAATCTTTATAAATAAAGTCTGGATGATTTTTTTAAAGTTGATCGAAAAGATTAAGGTTAGTTAACTGTCAAATTTTACCCAAATTTAAGAATTTTTTTAAATTTTTTGGTAAAAATTAGAAAAAATTTACCTTTTTAAATTCAAAATAGAATCTTTTAGCTTTAATTTAAATCAAAAATCATTTCTTAATCTTTAAAAATAAAGTCTGGATGATTTTTTTAAAGTTGATCGAAAAGATTAAGGTTAGTTAACTGTCAAATTTTACCCAAATTTAAGAATTTTTTTAAATTTTTTGGTAAAAATTAGAAAAAATTTACCTTTTTAAATTCAAAATAGAATCTTTTAGCTTTAATTTAAATCAAAAATCATTTCTTAATCTTTAAAAATAAAGTCTAGATGATTTTTTTAAAGTTGATCGAAAAGATTAAGGTTAGTTAACTGTCAAATTTTACCCAAATTTAAGAATTTTTTTAAATTTTTTGGTAAAAATTAGAAAAAATTTACCTTTTTAAATCCAAAATAGAATCTTTTAGCTTTAATTTAAATCAAAAATCATTTCTTAATCTTTATAAAGTCTGGATGATTTTTTTTAAAGTTGATCGAAAAGATTAAGGTTAGTTAACTGTCAAATTTTACCCAAATTTAAGAATTTTTTTTTAATTTTTTGGTAAAAATTAGAAAAAATTTACCTTTTTAAATCCAAAATAGAATCTTTTAGCTTTAATTTAAATCAAAAATCATTTCTTAATCTTTATAAAGTCTAGATGATTTTTTTAAAGTTGATCAAAAAGATTAAGGTTAGTTAACTGTCAAATTTTACCCAAATTTAAGAATTTTTTTTTAATTTTTTGGTAAAAATTAGAAAAAATTTACCTTTTTAAATTCAAAATAGAATCTTTTAGCTTTAATTTAAATCAAAAATCATTTCTTAATCTTTATAAATAAAGTCTGGATGATTTTTTTAAAGTTGATCGAAAAGATTAAGGTTAGTTAACTATCAAATTTTACCCAAATTTAAGATTTTCTTTTAATTTTTTGGTAAAAATTAGAAAAAATTTACCTTTTTAAATCCAAAATAGAATCTTTTAGCTTTAATTTAAATCAAAAATCATTTCTTAATCTTTATAAAGTCTGGATGATTTTTTTTAAAGTTGATCGAAAAGATTAAGGTTAGTTAACTGTCAAATTTTACCCAAATTTAAGATTTTTTTTAAAATTTTTTGGTAAAAATTAGAAAAAATTTACCTTTTTAAATCCAAAATAGAATCTTTTAACTTTTATTTGAACTAAAAATCATTTCTTAATCTCTATAAATAAAGTCAATATGATTTTTTTCAAGTTGGTCTAAAAAATTTCACTAACTGTCAATTTTTACTAAATTTGAGATTTTTTTTTATTTTGTTGGTAACAATTATAACAAATTTGACTATTTTAATGCAAAATAGAACCTTTTAATTATCATTTAAACCAAAAATCATTTCTTAGTCTTCATAAATAAAGTCTGGATGATTTTTTAAAGTTGCTTTTTAAAGTTTCAAAATTGTAGTTATTAAATTCGATTAAAATTCTTTTTTAATTTTTTATTTTTAGGAGCAACTACTATCGATGAAGTATTAGATCGTTTCTTAGCTCAAAAAGACACTTCAATCCGATTAAATTCCTTAAGAAAATCCGGGGAAGAAAACAAGAGGAGATTAGAAGTAAAACATGAAAGTTTAAACGTTCAATTGGAATCTTTAAAATTTGCCGAAGTAAAAGACGCTGAAGAGTAAGAAAAATAAAATTTTAATTTTGTCTTCTTATCTTTAAAGTTCTTATTTTTAATTAAAATTAGAATGATTTATGTTTCATTTAGAAAAAAAAATCAAATCAAAATGTTTAAAAATGAATTTTTGATGAATTTTTAAAAAATGGTAAATTTTTTAACCTAAAAAAAATTTTACCAACTTTGAAATTTCTTTTAATTTTTTTGACAACACTTGGAATAAAACGGTCTTTTTTAATTAAAATTAGAATGATTTAGGTTTCATTTAGAAAAAAAATCAAATCAAAATGTTTAAAAATGAATTTTTGATGAATTTTTTAAAAAATGGTTAATTTTCTAACCTAAAAAAATTTTTTACCAACTTTGAAATTTTTTTAAATTTTTTTGACAACACTTGCAATAAAACGGTCTTTTTTAATTAAAATTAGAATGTTTTAAGTTTCATTTAGAAAAAAAATCAAATCAAAATATTAAAGATTCGATTTTTTATGAATTTTTTAAAAATGAATTTTTTAACGATCCAAAATTTTTAACCTAAAAAATTTTTTTATCAACTTTGAAATTTTTTTAAATTTTTTTAACAACACTTGGAATAAAACGACCTTTTTTAATTAAAATTAGAATGTTTTAAGTTTCATTTAGAAAAAAAATCAAATCAAAATATTTAAAAATAAATTTTTGATGAATTTTTTAAAAAATGGTAAATTTCTTAACCTAAAAAAAATTTTACCAACTTTGAAATTTTTTTTAATTTTTTTGACAACACTTGGAATAAAACGGTCTTTTTTAATTAAAATTAGAATGATTTAGGTTTCATTTAGAAAGAAAATCAAATCAAAATGTTTAAAAATGAATTTTTGATGAATTCTTTAAAAAATGGTAAATTTCTTAACCTAAAAAAAATTTTACCAACTTTGAAATTTTTTTTAATTTTTTTGACAACACTTGGAATAAAACGGTCTTTTTTAATTAAAATTAGAATGATTTAGGTTTCATTTAGAAAAAAAATCAAATCAAAATGTTTAAAAATGAATTTTTGATGAATTTTTTAAAAAATGGTAAATTTTTTAACCTAAAAAAAATTTTACCAACTTTGAAAATTTTTTTAATTTTTTTGACAACACTTGGAATAAAACATCCTTTTTTATATAAAATTAGAATGTTTTAAGTTTCATTTAGAAAAAAAATCAAATCAAAATATTAAAAATTCGATTTTTTATGAATTTTTTAAAAATGAATTTTTTTAACGATCCAAAATTTTTAACCTAAAAAATTTTTTTTACCAACTTTGAAATTTTTTAAAATTTTTTTGACAACACTTGGAATAAAACGGTCTTTTTTAATTAAAATTAGAATGTTTTAAGTTTCATTTAGAAAAAAAAAAATCAAATCAAAATCTTTAAAATTCAATTTTTAATGATTTTTTTTTAAATGATTGAATTTTTAAAAATTTCTTTTCTCCATTTAACGACTTTTTTTCACTTTTAAAAACCCCGAATCCATCACATTTTCGTCTTTTTACCTGCAACTAGTTTATATTTATTATAGAAATGCCGAAGAATTGGAATCGATACAAAATAAAATAGCTTTCGAAAGAAAGAAAACCGAAGAATATAAACAATCCCAACAAGAATCAAACCAAGTTTTAGACATTGTATTGGAAAATATACAAGCTATATTTATAAACGTATCTCCGGAAAAAATCGGAAAGAGTAATCCTTTAGACTTAGTTATGCAACTAAAGGATGAGTTATGTTTTATTATAAATCGGAGAAAATACAACGAATACAAGGTAAATATTAATATGGGTTTAAAAATAATTGTAAAATATTTAAAATTTGGTTAAATGTTTCCTTAACTACTTCGATACGGGCGTCGACTATAGTCGACGGGCACAAATAACCCCATGCAACCGAGCGTCGACTATAGTCGACGGTTGTGCCAGCGTATGAACGATGAATGCCGGTTGTTAGCAACGTTTCGCGGCCGATAGGCGTCGTACCGAAGTGGTTAAACCAACATTTAGTTAATTACTCACCTTTAACTTATATTTCCTGTATCTTTTAACCCATTTGCATCACACAGAAAAATGAAAAATTTGCCCTTATCACCGAACATTTTTTTTATATGCAATTTTATATGCGATGAGCGCATATATGCGCGCTTTGGTGATACTGGCCAGGCAAAATGCGCGCATATATGCGCTTATGATGCCGATGGGTTAAAAGTTATCAAACGCAAGACGTCACAAAAATCCAAACTTATTCACTCCACATTCTATTTATGGTTTATATCTCATAAAACAAACCGTTTTTTCCTCATAAATCTTCCTCATAAATCCTAAATTATTTAGGAACTTGAATTTTAACCTAGAGAATTGAAAACATAAACGTCAGTTGTAAACATAACTTTTTGTTATATTAAATCTTGTTTAAACCTTTACTGTCTTATTAAAATTTGATGGTTAGACATTAAAATACGATTTATAAAAGCGATTTTTACAACTTACCGACTTCTAAAGCCCAAAATAAGTATTCTTTTTGTGATTTTAAAACTGAATTATGTCAACTTATTCAATTTCACAATTGACAGTTCAAGAAAATGACAGTTTGAAGTGATACCAACCTAAATCCGGGACGAAAAAAATCACGCGTGAAGTTCTTTCGTGACGTCACAGCTTATTTACTCTACATCCTATTTATTGTTCACATCTTATAAAAAAATCATTTTCCTCATAAATTTTCTCATTTGGAAACTTGAATTTTAACCTAGAGAATCGAAAAGATAAACACCATTTGTAAACACAACTTTTTGTTGTATTAAATCTTATTTGAACTTTTATCTTATCAAAATTTAATAGTTAAACGTTAAAATACGAGTTATAAAAACAATTTTTATAATTTATCGACTTCTAAAGCTCAAAATAAGCATTTTTTTGTGATTTTAAAACTGTATTATGTCAACTTATTCAATTTCACAAATGACAGTTCAAGAAAATGACAGTTTGAAGTGATACCAACCTAAATCCGGGACGAAAAAAAAAATCACGCTTGAAGTTCTTTCGTGACGTCACAGCTTATTTACTCTACATCCTATTTATTGTTCATATTTTATAAAAAAATCATTTTCCTCATAAATCTTCTCATTTGAAAACTTGAATTTTAACCTAGAGAATCGAAAAGATTAACATCATTTGTAAACACATCTTCTTGTTGTATTAAATCTTATTTGAACTTTTATCTTATCAAAATTTAATAGTTAAACGTTAAAATACGAGTTATAAAAACAATTTTTATAACTTACCGACTTCTAAAGCTCAAAATAAGCATTTTTTTTGTGATTTTAAAACTGTACTATGTCAACTTATTCAATTTCACAAATGACAGTTCAAGAAAATGACAGTTTGAAGTGATACCAACCTAAATCCGGGACGAAAAAAAAAAAAATCACGCGTGAAGTTCTTTCGTGACGTCACAGCTTATTTACTCTACATCCTATTTATTGTTCATATCTTGTAAAAAAATCATTTTCCTCATAAATCTTCTCATTTGGAAACTTGAATTTTAACCTAGAGAATCGAAAAGATAAACACCATTTGTAAACACATCTTTTTGTTGTATTAAATCTTATTTGAACTTTCATCTTATCAAAATTTAATAGTTAAACGTTAAAATACGAGTTATAAAAACAATTTATATAACTTACCGACTTCTAAAGTCCATAATAAACGTACTTTTTGTAATTTTAAAACTGTTATATGAAAACTTGTTCAATTTCACAAATGACAGTTCGAGAAAATGGAAGCTTTAGGTAATGCCAACATAATTCCCCGACAAAAAAAATATGAGCGGTTTTAATTTTTAACATTTATAAAGTAAAAGTCACTAATAATTAATAAACTACTTTCTAAATGTTATTAATAAGGGATAATAAATAAAATATTGATATTTCTAATTAAAATTACCGATAAAATTAGAAATTAAATAAATGTTACTAAAATTGAAATCTTGAAAAAGAAAAATAACACTAGAAAACCCTAGTGCGATGGTAATTTTTAAGGTTGGTGTAAAAATGTCATTTTTATGTTTACAAAGATATTATGGAAGTTTTTTGAGGTTATTAGGAGATTTATAAAGTAAATAAGTTTAGAGAATGAGTAATAATTAATGAAATTAATTAATAGAATAAAAATGAACTAATAATAAAATAAAAATGAACCAATAATAAAAATATAATAAAGTTATGATCAAAAATTATTAAACTCTGAGTGAATTTAAACATCTTAAGTAGATTTTTAATCATTCCGGAGTAAATTTTAACCCGGTATTCGACACCTGGGGTATAACAAACCCAAAACCAGATTAAAATATCTATACTATATTGTTAGACCAGTATTGTTAATAAAAATATAGGAGATTTCATTCGCTCTGATCGTTCTCTCATCTCATGTGTTAAACGCAGGGTTAATCAATTTTGGAAGTTATTAGATTTTAACACTTATCCGACCACGTACACTGCTGTGAACTGTACGGTTTCTACCATGCGATCTACAATGAAACGGGAAGATCTCTCCGATTGATTGGGTAGTGACTTACATTAAAACGGGGAGATCTCCTCAATCGGTCGGCTAAGTTTAAGGGGTGGTTTACTCACCTTTGGATAAAAATTAATCTACCCGATATTTTCCATAGTTGTAATTTCATTTGCGATTGGCTCATTAGCTTATAACCATGGTAAATATCAAATAGATTAATTTATCTAAGGGTTGATTTATTCACCGATGGATAAATTCGACGAATTTTGAAAATTTTTATCGAAATTTCACAATTTCAAGCTAAATTAAGTTATCTTTCAATGAAATTCGAAAAAGTTTAGGTGAAATTAAACCAAATTCAACAATTTTTCATCATTTTACACCAAATTTTGTGAAATTTTGGAAAAAAGAGTTGGGTTTTAGAAAATTTTAGATGAAATTGCACAATTTTAAGATAAATAAAGTTTTTTTCAATGAAATTTGACAATTTTAAACGAAATCTCGTGAAATTTCAAACGAAATTCAACAATTTTAAAAAATTTGAGAAAAAAATTCACAATTTTTAGCTAAATTAAGTTACTTTTCAATGAAATTCGACAATTTTAGACGAAATTTCGTGAAATTTCAAATGAACTTCGACAATTTTAAGAAATTTGAGATAAAATTTCACAATTTTTAGCTAAATTAAGTTATTTTTCAATGAAATTCGAAAAAATTTAGGTGAAATTAAACGAAATTCAACAATTTTTCATCATTTTACACCAAATTTTGTGAAATTTTGGAAAAAAGAGTTGGGTTTTAGAAAATTTTAGATGAAATTGCACAATTTTAAGATAAATAAAGTTTTTTTCAATGAAATTTGACAATTTTAAACGAAATCTCGTGAAATTTCAAACGAAATTCAACAATTTTAAAAAATTTGAGAAAAAAATTCACAATTTTTAGCTAAATTAAGTTACTTTTCAATGAAATTCGACAATTTTAGACGAAATTTCGTGAAATTTCAAATGAACTTCGACAATTTTAAGAAATTTGAGATAAAATTTCACAATTTTTAGCTAAATTAAGTTATTTTTCAATGAAATTCGAAAAAATTTAGGTGAAATTAAACGAAATTCAACAATTTTTGATCATTTTACACCAAATTTTGTGAAATTTTGGAAAAAAGAGTTGGGTTTTAGAAAATTTTAGATGAAATTGCACAATTTTAAGATAAATAAAGTTATTTTTCAATGAAATTCGACAATTTTAAACGAAATTTCGTGAAATTTCAAACGAAATTCAACAATTTTAAAAAATTTGAGATAAAAATTCACAATTTCTAGCTAAATTAAGTTACTTTTCAATGAAATTCGACAATTTTAGACGAAATTTCGTGAAATTTCAAATGAACATCGACAATTTTAAAAAATTTGAGATAAAATTTCACAATTTTTAGTTAAATTAAGTTATTTTTCAATGAAATTCGACAATTTTGGGCGAAATTTAAAATAAATTAAGTTATTTTTTAATGGAATTCGAAAAAATTTTGATGAAATTAAACGAAATTCAACAATTTTGTACCAAATTTCGTGAAATTTTGTCAATTTTGACGTTTAAACGTCACTTTTCACCTTTAATGTGTCATTTTTGACATTTACAGATCAAAATTGTTTTTTAAAATGTCAATTTTGGCATTTAAATGTCTAAATCCATTTTTTAAATGTCAGTGTTAACGTTTAAAGATCAAAATTTTAGTTAATCTGTACGATATCTACTATGGTTACTGACAGAATAGCTAAAAAATAGCTCATATTAGAAATTACAATAATCATAGAATTTATCGGATAGATTAATTTACCCAAATGGGAATGAACCGGCTGTAAATCTTATAAAATTTAAAAAAGCTCAAACCTTAACGTATTTTTTTTACATTTTCTCATCTTGATTTGATTTTCTTTAGAAAGAACTTGATATCTTCCCTGAAAAATGGCTTCCGCAACCGTACACTAGCCTAATAAGAAGAACTCCGATTCCACAAACCGGATCGGGATCTCCGGCACCTCCTCCGGGTTCAGACGAAGAGGAAGAAGTACCTTCACGGGGATACATGAAAAGACAAGCACAAATGGTTGTAGATGCTAAATCAAGACGAAAAAATATTCGATTTCCAACAAAAAAATAAATAACATTCGATTTCCAACAAAAAATAAATAACACATTTACACAAAAAGTAAACTAAATACATTTACATGAAAAGTAAAATAAATTATGTACAAGATTTGCTTTATTTTTACTTAACGAACAATAAAAATACAAATTTGGATCGAAACAATCCTTAGTTTTTTTCCGGTACCTAACACAATCATAGATATTTACAGAAAACATTAATTTTGTTAAAGAGAATTACGAAGCAATATATATAGTACAAACAATGGGAATAAAGTGAAAAGTAAAAACGAAGTTAAACGTTTAGACGTCAGTCTCTTCTTGTTATAAATAATAAAATTTAAAAACTAGGGCGGGTTATGTAATATTTAACAAAAAGTATATATCACAACAATTTACGATTTTTTACGTTTTGTAGTACGAAATGTCCAAAACGAATTATTAGTTAGTATTTAGTAATCTTTTTTTCTCATTCTTTGTAACTTCGACGCGGCATTAAAAACAATGAACACTAAAAGGACAGTCGAATAAAATTAAAAGTTTCGATAAATTAGCTTTTCTAAGTCGCTTTTTATACTTTATAAAATAAATAAAAAACCGTGGCAGTGTTGTTGTATTGGATATTTGGCAGTTTTCGCGAAAATTGCTTACAATTACAAAGTATCCAAATTTTAATTAATTAATTAAAAAAAAATAATAATAATAAAAATTTCCTAACAACATTCTCCCTTGCAATTAATCAATTAATATACACCAAAACTATCTCTTTCTCTTTACGTCGAGGTGTTTGTGTTCTTAACAACTTAAATAATTTTTAAACATGGGTCATTTACGAAAGGCAGCGGCATAAAATTGTTTACTTAAAACTTAGAATTCATCCAAAATATTTACATATTATTAATATTGTATCTTTACTAAAATTTTTTATAAAAAAAGAAAAATATATATTTGGAATGTTGTTAATTTTATTTTTGTTATATGCATATTTTAAAATATAATCTTAATTTAGATGAACTCTAATAATAAAATATTCTATAGGAAATAAAATCAAACTGAATTAATTATTTACAAGTGCGATAAATAAAACTATAAAACAATTTTGCCTTCGTAAATGTCCTAAATCTTACTCAATAGTTACCCTTTTTTTTCTTTTTCATTTTTATCTTCTTGTTTTTCGCTTAATTTAACTCACACGCCGTACTTTTGTATTATTATTGTGTATAAAAACTATATAACAGGTTTATTTGTATGGTGTCCTGAATTGTGTTACGAGTTGTGGTTCTTGCATTTGTAAAACGATTTTTTATTTATTAAAAAAAAATTATCTTTTATATCTTTTATATTTATTAAAAAAAAAGGTATTTTTATTATTTTTTAATAAATAAAAAATCGTTTGGATTTTTATTTCATATTGATTTATTCCTGAAATAAGAAAAATCTTTCTTAAAAAACTATTCATTCGAATCCCAAGCGATTTCAAGTAATATATCACAACATCGGTAGCCGCTTCATCCGTAGGAACCAAAGCAATGCCCAATTTTATTTCCTCGAAATTCCCCTCGATACGTACAAGAGTTAATTTAAGGCCGGTTCACATTAATTCAATGCAGTGTAGTAAAACGCATCATTTTTGGAATGCATACACATTAGGTACCTTTACATTAACGTTCTTTTGGTCATTTCGGAACAAATATTAAGATGTTTTAGTCGCATTGGCTTACACTCTTTCTTAGAATAAAGGGAGTAAGGCAGACGTCACATACAAACACTTAACCCTTTCAGCGCTGTGTTACCCAAGGTTAAGTATGCACCGTGGACTCTCCACTTCATACAAAAACGATTGTGTGATGACACATATATGGGTTCATAACGCTCAAAGGGTTAACACCATGTACAAAATGTGAAAAGGCGACCAAATGTTTAAACAAGGCTCCGACAGTAGACTTATGTTGCAGAAAGTATAGCAAGATAGGCGTCGCACTCAACGTCTTAATCTGGTCATCCACTGGATGCGTAGTCGTATGACTAGAAGGTCGTGTGTATACGTCCGTATTACCTAATCCCAATACAGAGGTTGTATATGAACCGAGTTCATTGCAACCGACTAAGTAATAGACCAAGTGGTCGGTTGCAATGGACGCAGTTCATATACAATCTCGGCATTGGGATTAGGTAATACGGACGTATACATACGACCTTCTAGTCCAATGATTACGCATCCAGTGAACGACCTGCCTTAAACACGGATAAAATATGTTGATTATCAAACCCTTTACACATGTTCAAACATTTATAATTATCATACCAAGTTTTCAATCACTCACAAAAGAATTTTAATGTAAAGGTACCTAATATGAACTCAATCATATAAAAACAAAGAATATTTTAAGTCGATCTTATCATGTTATGTTGCGATACTCTGCACCGAACTAATAAAAATCGGCCTTTAATCATCAACGTCATTTTATTAATCATCAACGTTGTTTTATTAACGAACGTTGTTTTATTAACAAACGTTGTTTTATTAACAAACGTCGTTTTAATCATCCTAACTATGTTAAGACAAACCGAGCTATAAATCAATCAGGTCATTCCGCTACTAGGTCCCTCCCATTCAATCAAATACTCCATTTTCCCATTCGGTCCGATGCGTTTAGCCTTTACGTTAAATCTCTCCCCGGCTGCTATTCTCGTTCCGGCACCGAAATAACTATTAACGGAATTTTTTAAGTCATCCATACTAATATCCGAGTCTTGTTTAACAGGACTCGGTTTTGGTGTCGGAGGGTTGGAAGTTTTCTCTTTTTCCACGCTTTTATCCTGCCTCTGCCGGAGTCTCCGTCCATTTAACGCGTAATCAACACAATTGGACATTGATTGAGGAGAAGTTGATTGATTAACCGAACGTAAGTTTCGTTGGCCCCATTCTTTAGCATCCGGTCTAACCGGAAGGACTGTAGCTGTTTTACTCGCCGTTTGATAGACGGGAATCGTCGATCGATTCCTTCGAAGACGTCTTCGTTTTACTTCTCCGTTCGGACCTATACAGATGTCTTTTTCGCTCAGTTGACGTTTCATTGTACGAACGACTGGTATTACTGCTGTTAGCGGTAACGGGAGGGTTATATCTTTGCTACGACGTTTTTTACCGACTGTATCTGTTGTTTTCATGAGGGTTAAAAATGGGTTGTTTTTACCTGAAATATATTAAAAGAAAAAATTTTAATATATTTTATAATTTAAATTTTTATAATTTCTTAAATTAATTTTTATAAATACAATTTGTATGATTTTTTAAATACAATTTTTGAAAACTTTGAATCAAATTTATGAAAATGTTAACGACTTTAGACAATTATCTGGAAATTTTGACCATTTTTTAACAATTTTATAGAAACTTAGACAAATTTAGACAATTTGTTGTCGATTTTATGGAAATTTAAAAGAGTTTTTAAGAATTTTAGACAATTTTGTACAAATTTAAACAACTTTATACAAATTTAAACAATTTTTGAACATTGTATAATTTTTTAAATACAATTTTTGATAACTTTGAAACAAATTTATGAAAATGTTAACGATTTTAGACAATTTTCTGAAAATGTTGACCATTTTTTAACAATTTTATAGAAACTTAGACAAATTTAGACAATTTGTTGTCGATTTTATGGAAATTTAAAAGAGTTTTTAAGAATTTTAGACAATTTTGTACAAATTTAAACAACTTTATACAAATTTAAACAATTTTTGAACATTGTATAATTTTTTAAATACAATTTTTGATAACTTTGAATCAAATTTATGAAAACGTTAATGATTTTAGACAATTTTCTGGAAATTTTGACCATTTTTTAACAATTTTATAGAAACTTAGACAAATTTAGACAAATTGTTGTCGATTTTATGGAAATTTAGAAGAGTTTTTAATAATTTTAGACAATTTTGTACAAATTTAAACAACTTTATACAATTTTTGAACGTTTAAGTTTTTTTTACAAAACCTGAACGACATTAATCGATTTAATATCCATTGAGTTTAATTTTTCAAAAAGTTAGGTTAGCTAACTGTCAATTTTTACCAAAATCGATATTTTTAATGATTATTTTTACAAAATCTAAATTATATTAAACGATTTATACTAATTAAGTCATTTTTTTAATGATTTTATGAGTATTTAGAACAGTACTTAACATTTTTATAGAAATTGTAACAAATTTTTGAAGGATTTTGACGGTTTTTCATAAATTTGAATGATATTAAATGATTTAATATCAATTGAGTTAAATTTTTCAAAAAGTTTAATGAATTCTTTCAAAATTTGAGCAATATTAAACGATTTAATGTCAATTGAGTTAATTTTTTAAAAAAAAGTTAGGTTAATTAACTGTCAAAAATTGACAGTTAACCAAAAACCAAAATTATTTACTATTTTCTTAAATTTCAAATTAAATTTTAAAGAAATTTGATCGAATCAAATAAAAACAACATTAATTATTTTAACAAATCAGAAATTATTTTCATTACAAAACCAAAATCTTAAAATTTATGATTAAATCTTTACTTTCCGAACAAAAAACATATAAGTTAGGAACCAACAAGTTTCTAAAATTAAAAAATTTAATATTTACTTTAAATTTAACTAAATAAACCCAAATATAAATTAAATAAAATAAATATAATATAAATTTGCCTTCAAAATCCTTTGGCGGTGGAATGATTAAATCCAAAGTACTTTTCGAAGACGTCTCATCTCCCGAAGTGTCACAAGGCGTATCCAAACTACTAATCAAATTCTTCTTCTCGCGTTTAGAACCGGAAAGAAGACTAGAAGACTCCGCAAAATCCGAATCAAGGTGAGACGAAGCAGCCGGAGGCGTCGGCGGAGCAGACACCGAAGTGGGCGGAGTTAACGGCAAAGCTTCATTTCCCCCTTTCCCACTTTCCAAACTCATCCTCGTCTTACGTTTCCCCTCATTACATTTTCTTCGTTGTCTCCGTAACATCTTATCCCGAGCTATCATCCTCTTTTTTTGTTTACTAAGCGAAGCCGTTGTTTTCGGAAATGGAACGCTACGTTTAGCACAACCGCCACCATACTCCACTTTGAATAATTTAGTATCGAGGGGACTTTCATCCGGACTTGGACACGGAGACTCGGTTTCGCTTTGAACGTTTGATTCTTGGTATGCAACGCCTTTCATTACGTTCAACATTTGAGAGTCTGTCGGGACGATTCGTTGGTGTAAGGACTCCGTCTGTTGCATAGGTAGGAATTGCAACCGTCGGTTACCCTGCCATCTCTCTCTTAGGTCATCTTCGGATATTGGACCGGTTGGAGGGAGTGTTACGCAGGGTGCTGGCGGTGGAAGTCTTATCCTATAAAAAATCATCACTCAATTATCAAATAAAATTCAATTTAATAATTAAAATAAGTATAGAATTTAATAATTAAAAAAAGTATAAAATTTAATAATTAAAAAAAGTATAGAATTTAATAATTAAAAAAAGTATAAAATTTAATAATTAAAAAAAGTATAAAATTTATTAATTAAAAAAAGTATAAAATTTTAAAATTAAAAAAAGGATAAAATTTAATAATTAAAGAACTATAAAATTTAATAATTAAAACATTTACCTAAGGCCCCAGATCGTTGTCCGTTTTTTAATTTCCCTTCCGCATTTAAATCGATTACGATTATTTGTAAGCACGGATAAGATGTTTTCCCGTCTTTCCGACTTTGACACATTAAAAATCTAAAAAGACTTTACTCTTTAAAACATTAATCACTACTAACTCAATAACTTAATTTAACACCCACTCTTCCACCAAAAGAAAAAAAAAATTATCTTCAAACACACTGGTAGTGCAAGGCACTTCTTATCGTAAAATTAGATTAGTAAGTTCAAACAATGAAAAACGATAACCAACCAAATTGATAAAGAATAATCATTCTTATTCACCGAACTAAGACTAGAACTAATATTAGTACTATCTCTAATACTAAATCTAGAATTAAGAACTTTTAGAGTTAGCCGTTTAATAGAAACTTTGAATTTGTTTCTGAAGAAGACTTGTTTTGACATCGGAAACGTTAAATGCTTTTTTTAAAGATGGCTAAACCCGACAGCTCTTAATTCTAGATCTAATAATAATGTTAGATTTGTATGTAGAAAGTTTGAATTTGTTTATGAAGAAGATTTATTTCAACATAACATCGGAAACCTCAAATGCTTTTTTAAAGACTCACGGTTGATCCCAGAAGCTCTTAATTTCAGATCTAATAATAATGCTAGACTTGTATGTTAGAAGCGGGAGGATAAGCCAGATGGCATGCCACACTTATGCTCCATTGCGAACCTTGTACAATCTCCCTGTCATTCACTCAGTCTGCATCAATCAGCCTAAGGATTTAATTTAATTTAACCAAAGGCTAGGATGTAGCTCAGAGGTGTGTCCCTGATTCTATAATTGGCCAGTCATCACCTAAGTCCCCTTAATCTAAGGTCTTTGAGATTCGGGCAATCACATAAGATGTGTTTAACAGTCTCATCATCTTGCTTACAAGCATGACATAGAGGAGTAGGGACAATCCCTGAATTATAAAGGTGCTTATTGATATTACAGTGTCTCGTCAGGAGTCCTTTGATTACTCTGTCTACATCAAAAACCCTAAGGATTTACCAAAGGTTAGGATGTAACTCAGAGGTGTGTCCCTGATAATTGGCCAGTCGTTACCTAAGTCCTTTTAGTTTAAGGTCCTGAGATTTGGACAATCACATAGGATGTGCTTAACAGTCTCATTACCTTGCTCGCAAGCATAGAGGAGTACAGTAGAACCTCGTTTATCCAAACTAACTGGGACCAAAGGCAATCCGGATAATCGAAAATCCGGATAATACAGGTAATCATTTTGTTTCAAACATGTGTGACGCTTGAATGAAGCACGCAGACCTTTTATCATTAACAGTTCAGCTGGAGTGGTATGAGGCTAACTCCCTAAATACGCCATGATATTTGTAAGCTGATGCGCAGCATCTGTATGTGTTGTTTGTTGTTGTGGTACGATTACTCTCTGCTCATCCACGTCATCTTCTTCCTCGCTCTCTATTCTAGATGTACATGCCGCCACAATTTTTTCTTTCGTCATAGCGCCATATCCATTATCATTGTTGTCTTTCAACCACTCGCTGACATCGTCCCTGACCACATCTGGACATCCACTTATTGTTCCCAACATTTGTAGAAGATCGTCTTCAGTCACATGCAGTAAATCATCGCTTGTCATTTCGTTTGCAGCATAAATGGCTGGCTACAGTTTTTTCCATGATTTTTTCAAGAAACTGTTTGCGGCGCAATCCCAAACGTCAGCAACCATATAAATTACATCTTTGATGCTTATTGATTTTAACAAATCAATCACACTTTTTTCTCCTTCCTATTCAATAATTTTACTAACCTGTTTTCTATATACTTTTTTGATGTTTTCAAGGACTTCATTGTCTATAGGCTGTGGGAGTGCGGTTACGTTTGGTGGAGGAAATTTTACTTGAATTCCTCAACTCACGAGTATCTTTTCTCCCGGATCGGATGGAGCATTGGCTAACAGTAAAAATGTCTTTTCTGGTATACTATTTTCTTTTAGAAATTTTCGAATTTCAGGAACAAAGTTATCAAAAAACCAGTTCTTAAACAGAAAACTATCCATCCACGCATTCTTTTTGTGATCGATAAACGATTGGCAACGAATTGTGATTGACATTTCTTAACGCTCGGGGTTTATTGAATTTTCTTACTATGACAAGAGGAAATTTATGTGTTCCTGATGCATTGCTGCAAACCATAATAGTTAACCTATCTTTACTTTTCTTGTAACCCTTACCCGAATCTTCAAGTTTTTACGTTAAGGTGTTGCTAGGAAGCGTCCGAAAAAACAACCCGGTTTCATCAGCATCATAAATGTGGTCTGGTTTCAATTGCTCAGATAAAACAAACTGTTCAAATTCCTTTTTAAATGTTCAGCACCAGCAACATCACTAAACAAGCTTTCGTCAGAGAGAGACAGGTATTCCCCGAATATCTGACGTGTAGAATCGGGAAATAACTTGTCTTTCATTAAATTTGTGTAAAGCCTCTTCCTTTGTACAAAATTTTTTCAAAATAATAGATAAAATTTAAAAAAAGGTAAAAATTTTTTTAATAATTTAAGAATTTTAAAAAATCTTAAAGAAATTAAAAAATATTTTTAAAAATTGTCTAAAAATCTGATCTGGATTATCCGGAGATCCGGATAAATGAGGTCCGGATAAACAAGGTTCTACTGTACCAACAAACCCTAAATTATAAAGGTGCTTATTCACTTAAGGCTGACCGTACACTGGAACGGAACTGGACTGAATAGTGGTCATCAGTATATCAGCCGAATGTATCTGACCTGACCAACGTTCGACCAATCCAAAATTATGAACGAGGATCTGCTCACGTACACTGGATCCGACCAACACGTCCAAGCACGTCCGATTAGAGGGACAGATTCAGATTGTTTGGATTAGTCGGGTGAAATATTTGTTTCTTTTGTAATTTTGTTACTTAAAATTTAGTTTATAAAAGGAACTATAATCATATAGACATTAGACAGCTCTTGTAAGACAGAGCTAACCCAACACTTTCTTCTTCTTTGCACCCTTCGTTTTATGAGATAGGAGTTTTCCATTAAATAAAACAATTTACTACTTATCTTACTAATATTATTTACGAATATTACTATTATTAATTAAGGAAATAATTAAAGAAAGGGTTTTTACCACTTAATGCGTTAAAGGAGAAAAAATGTCTCATTACTGCACTGGGATCCGAACCCAGGTCTCCTGCTTTCCGGGCAGAGACCGGAATTAATATTTGTGCATTACCCACTTTCGGAGATAACGTTGACGTTGGTAAGTTTCTCGTGCGCATGTATTTGCGACAGTTACGTAGCCAGAAAATGTGAGAAATCTTGTCGAGCTGCATAGTTCAATTAGTTAGAATGTCTGCCTGGAAAGCAGGAGACCTGGGTTCGAATCCCAGTGCAGTAATGAGACATTTTTTCTCCTTTAACGCATTAAGTGGTAAAAACCCTTCCTTTAATTATTTTTTTAATTAATTATTGTGCGTTAATAATTCCCAAATTTTCATTAAATGAATTACTATTATTGCCGGCTGTTTTAAGTCGCAATTTTTTAAGTTGCAATGTATGAGGTTTGCTTGGCCGACTTGGTTGGTCATTAAACGAACGACCCTTGAAGTCAGCTAAGATCTGTTCCAGTGTACAGTTAGCATTAGAGTGTCCCATCAGGAGCCCTGATTGGGCGTGTGATTGGGCGTAGCTCCTCCTTGTTAAGACTTGTATAGAAGCGAGACGTCTCACACAAAGGATATCTAACGTTAGACTTAATGTTAATGTTAGTTCTAATCTTAGTTCAGTTAACATCATGAAAGCCTTTACCGCATTCTTATTCACTTCTTGATTCAGACTTACCTTTGGTGGTAATTGTAAAGCATGCCAATTATCATTAATATATGGTACGATAACCGTATCCAAGTCGTAATACTTCTTACTGTTATACGCAGTCAAATTGAACAACATTAAGTGTACCAAATCGACCCATTTGAGCTCTAATCGTCGTAAAAACTCAGCACCTTGGTTACAAATCGAACAGACGAAGACGTAAAAGCGATCGCCGCAGTACAACGGGTATTGAAGGCACGGTCCGACGCATCTTTCATGAAACCACTGCCGGCAACGGCCACACTGCAACATTTGAGTGTACCACTCGCCGTTACTGCCGCAGTAACAATACAGTTGTTCCGCGTTCACCCTGTGATATGTGTCCCATGTTAACTCATCAATCTAAAAATTAAAAAATACAAATTTATTAATAAATAAATTAAAAAGTACAAATTTATTAATAAAAAAATTAAAAAATACAAATTTATTAATAAAAAAATTAAAATTTATTAAAAAAATAAATAAAAAAATTTAAAATTTATTAAAAAATAAATTAAAAAATTAAAATTTATTAAAAAATAATTTAAAAAAATGAAAATTTATTAAAAAAATAATTTAAAAAATTAAAATTTATTAAAAAATAATTTAAAAAAATTAAAATTTATTAAAAAAATAATTTAAAAAATTAAAATTTATTTAAAAAATAAATTAAAAAATTAAAATTTATTAAAAATAAATTAAAAAAATGAAAAATAAGATGATTAAATGTTTAAATTTTAATTAAATTTGAAATTACGTACATTGTAAGGCAAAGTTTTTCTATCTGGGGTTTCCACATTCGAGCAGATTTTCCGTACCGAGTCTCTCCGTTGTCCTTTGAAATCCGAAGGGCGTCTTTGACGTAACGGTTCTTGTTGAATACATCTTCTACATACCCAACCTCCACCTAAATCAATATTTAATAAAATATAAATAAAAATTTTAAATCAAATTCATCAAAAAAGAAAAAAATAATAAAATAATGTAATCTTAACCCTAGAATGCTAACATAAATATTTGATAAATTAATGGTAACATGGTGTCATATGCGACACCAATTGAAATACTAATTTTTGTAGTGAATTAACCCTTTCGTGGATAAATTATATTTTTGAGAGCTTCGCCACTTTTTAATTAATCGATCCGTAGTGGTAAGTATGTATACCAATATCCGCGAAAGGGTTAAATAATAACAAAAATAATTTGTTATTTAAATTTACTAACACAAATCATATTTCATGGTGTCGCCGGCGACACCATGTTACTATTCTAGGGTTAAAATTTGAAAATTTAATTTGTTAATTTTAAGGTTAAAATTAATTTAAGTAAACGTCAAAATTTTGACGTTTTATATTGTCAAATCTAAGTGCAGCCAACTTAACATTTAAAAAAATATTTTTTTAAAAGCTTTATTTATTTAATTTTTTTATTAAATAACTAACCTTCTTTTTGACAAATACCGGGTATTTCCGGTTGATGACACTTCTGATGATATCCTCTTCCGCATTTATCGCAAACGGTGACTTCGTGCTTGTTCTTTGGGGCGGATTTCTTACATACAACGCATAAAACCTCCTGTTCGGGGGCGCTAAGTTTAGTAAGATCTTTAAAGCCACTCCAACTGTCGGTGTCGTCTCCGAATTTAACCAGGCACTGTTCCCTGATGGAATCGACTTCGACGACGGTTCCCAGATAGAACCTACCGTCCTTCTGCTTGAGCAGCACGTCCTGTCCGGGCGCAAAGTCCCACTTGGCGCCGTCCTTCTCGACGGTCGTCGTCGAATCGGGTTCTTCGCCCGGGTCCTTACGCTTGGCGCGGAGCGGTCCCGTAGCGTTCATCCTAACTGAAATAATTAACGTGTACGTTGGCCGTTTTTCGAGTCGTTACGGTCGTGTTTTTCGACCTGGTGTCGACGTGTAACCGTTCGTTTTACGATCGATTCGGGTAGTTAATGCGGGGAGAAAGGTGGCTAGTCGAAAACGTACTTACCTTTAACGGGAGTGTTATTATTCAACACCGAAACTTACGGGACGTGACTGCACGTTCAGCCATTAGCACAACTGTTTACCAAAGCCCGCCAAACACTTTCGCGGAAACGCGCTATTCCGTTAAACGCCAACGCATTCCGGGGAAAACGCCGTCCGAAGGGTCTTCGATCGAGGATTTTCTCACAAACGGTCACATTTTAGGCGATATTTTACTCGAAATCGCAAGAAAACGGTTTAAAATCTAACGTTAACAAATCGGTGTTGTGGTTGATGGCGCCACCATCGGTACACCGTGAACCAAATTATGGAAGCCGGTAAATGTCAATTTTACCGACTTATTTTTTAATAAATTTAATTTTATTAAATTAATTTAAAAAAATACTTTTAAATTTTCATTATATATTATAACATTAAATTGTATTAACATATAATTATAATTAAAATTTTACTTTAATAATTTTAGTTTATTAATAAGTAGTAACACCAAAAGATGGCGTTACTATATTTTTAAATGTCAATTTATTTAAATTTAAAAATTTAAATTGTAAAGGGTTAATTTATTTTTAATATAATAAAAAAAGTACTTTTTTTTATTAATATTTTATTTCTAAACATCACTATTTATGACTTCTATTATTAAAAATTATTGAAAAAAAAAAATAATTAACAGCCATACATTATAAATTATAATACATATTAAATAAAAAAAAACAACATGATAACGAAGAGGGTTGATTGATGGTTTTAAAGGGTAATAACGTACAAGAAAAATGGAAAAAATTTTGAATAGAAATTAAAATCAATTTATTTCTCTTGGTTTAGAAAAAAAAAACATAGTCGCGTCAATTTGTCCTCCCTTTTTGTTGATAAATTACTTTTTAGCAAACATTTATATCGAAGTTGGGGGATGTTCGGGAGATGCGTATTTATACAATAATTTTTCCTTCTTTACAATATTTATAAATGGGTGGACACGTGAAAGCGGCGCGAGTTTTTTTCTTTACATTCCGTCGTTAAAACCCTCCGATATAAAAATAAGCGACCTCTTGGGGGGAAATAAATTACGTCTAAAACGGGGTGTGTGTATGTAGCGTTGACTGTTAAGTTAGTCACAAGAGGGTAAAACGACGATAATACGCCGAAAATGACGTCTCGATGGTCAAATTCTCAACACCTTTTAATGTAAATTACGTGTTATCGTAATTTGTAGTAAAATAAAAATCGCTAATTATTATTTTCTTATAGAGGGGGAGGAGGGGGCAATATAAAAATAACAGATACCTACATATAAAACTATGTACACTTTGAAGTAAATTTCGATTGATCGATTAAAAACTTTATCTTTAGGGATATTTTTTTTTTTAATTTTATTTTAATAAAAATAAAAATTAATAACTTTTAGATTGAAAATTTAAAATTTAAACTTGGAAGATAATATATATATATTTCTATTTATTTACAATTATTTTAGATAAAGTTTTTAATCGATTTCGACAATTTTTTTTTTTAATTTTTTTTCTTAAAGACTAAAATACCTAGATTGTAAAAATTCTTTCTATGCTTGTTTTTTTTTTCTTCTTAATAATTCTTAATATCTCGATAAACGTAAATCTCGAGCCACGCGCTCAGCTCATTCAAAAACGTACAAAAATGCACACTGTTTTTTACGATATATCCAGATTAATTAACTCTTGATAAATAATCAAATTTTTTTTATACATACGGATATATAAATAACTATACAATTTGTAATATCACTTACCAACTACAAGCTTATGGGCGTATCTACGTTTAATCTTTTTTTTTTGTAACTAACATCTCCGAATTAATCTCCGATTAATTAAATTAGATTATAACATAGCGTATCTAAAAAAAAGAAAACGAAAAAAAAACTAAATAATAATAATTTATTATTATTATAATAACTTTTTTTTTTATTTTTTACCCATAATTGTAGTCCTGTGGTCAAGCGCGGTTGCTTGCATGCTTGCACTCTCGATATAATGTAAAATAAATCTTAAAATTACTAAATCCACACGATTCAAAGTAAATCTTTCTCCCGGTTTTCTCTTTTGTATGTATGTACAAGTCACTTTGAAGTCATTTCGATTTTTTGGGGGAAAGGTAGAAATCGGATTCTAACACTATTTACAACACCTACTAAACTTACTTATTTATAATCAAAGACAATTAATGAACGGTTCGTAGAAAAAACGTAATCGGATATTTTTCCGGTTTTTGTGGTTTTCCTCTTCTTGTCCGACGTAATATGGAAGCTTTTCTTTTCTTATCTTCTTATTTTTACCCCTATTTCTTTACTTCTTCTTAGTTCTTCTTTTTAATTTTCTTCTTTTTAATTCTTCTTTTTAATTTTTTTCTTTTTAGTTCTTCTTTTTAATTCTTCTTTTTAATTTTTTTCTTTTTAACTTTCCTTTTATTAACTTCTATTCTTATTCTTTCTTCTATCCGTCGTCTTTTATATTGAGCGGTCCATTCACTCACATGGCCTTCACTATAACGAGCCTTCAAACGCTGCCATTAAGTCACTCTGCATGTTCATGTCTATTTGATTTGCCAACTATTTTATTATTTTAATTAAAAAGAAATAAAAAAAAATAATTAATTTGGGTTTTATTAAAAAAATCTTTATTTTTAACTTACGGCTTCTCGTTTTCTTCTTTCCTGTTCTCTCAATCGTTGCCTATCTCTTTCAATTTGCCTATCGGATCCTGAGCTTTGCGATCCCGGTGATATACTACCTTCTCCGGGTGATGAACGTAATTCTTCTACTCGAGATGAAGCCAACGGTGGGTGTTGTTGTTCGGCTACAGCTCTTCTATAATAAAAAAATTTAATTTTTCATTAGAATTAATAAAAACTTATTATTAAAAAAAAAAAAATTCAATTTTTAAGATTTTTAGTTAATTTTGAATCGAATTTCAAAAAATTTTATATTGAATTAGACGATTTTGACTGTATTTTGGACAATTTTAAATCATTTTGAGTCGGTTGTAGACAAAATTAGATGATTTTAAGATAAATTTGAATGAATTACACAATTTTAGAGGATTTTAGACGATTTTTGATTAATTTTGAATAAAGTCTGAAACGATTTTTGGTCAATTTTAAGTCGAACCAAAAACGATTTTAAATATTACATTCAGGACATCAAATCTTTATAATTTTTAGCAGATTTTGATTAAATTTTGGATGATTCTAGACAATTCCAAGTCGATTTTGAATGATACTCAATGATATACAGACAAATTTATGTCAATTATACGATTTTAAACAATTTTTAAATCGAACCTAAAACTATTTAAAATTAAATGGACAATTTTGACCTTATTTTAGAAAATATTAGCTGATTTTCAGATAATTTTTTTATTTTTAGTCCATTTTAAATCAAATTTTAAACGATTTTTAATTAAATTAGACGATTTTAATTCGATTTTGGACAGTTTTAAACAATTTTGATTCAACTTTGAATGATACTAAATGATTTTTAGACAAATTTGTATCTTTTATATGATTTTAAACAATTTTTAGTCGATTTTAAATCGAACCTGAAACGTTTTCAAATTAAAATATACGATTTTGACTTTATTTTAGACAATATTTGATGATTTTCAGACAAATTTGAGTCAATTATACAGTTTCAGACGATTTTTAAACGAATGAGACGTCATTAAACGATTTAGAGATACTGCAAAACGATTTTTGAACTTCTTGCAATCATCTTCAAGCAATTTTGGACAATTTTCAAAGAACTTTGAACATTTTTTGATGATTATTGACGATTCCAGGTAGATTCTACACAATACGATTTTTTCTCTCGTGATTATTAAATAATTTTAGACAACTGCTAACGTTTTTAAAACTTTGAGCACGATTTTTATGAGTTATGAGACGATTTTCAAATAAATCTAGTTGATTTTGAACAATTTTAAACAACTTTGAACAATACTAAACGATTTTTAGACAAATTTATGTCAATTATATGATTTTAATTATTTTTAGGCGATTTTGAATCAAATTTTATACGATTTCAAATTAAATTCGACGATGTTTATTTGATTTTAGATGATTACAAATAATTTTGATTCGATTTTAAATAATACTTAACGATTTTTAGTCAAATTTGTGTCAATTATACGATTTCAAACAATTTTTAGTCGATTTTAAATCAAACTTGAAACTATTTCAAACGTTCTTCAGATAAATTGGAATAAATTATTAAATTTTAGACGATTTTAAACTATTCTTAGCAGATTTTGAAATGATTTCCAATTAAATTAGACGACTTAGATTCGATTTTGGACGATTACAAATAATTTTGATTCGATTTTAAACAATATTTAACGATTTTTAGTCAAATTTGTGTCAATTATACGATTTCAAACAATTTTTAGTCGATTTTAAATCGAACCTGAAACTGTTTCAAACGTTCTTCAGATAAATTGGAATAAATTATTAAATTTTAGACGATTTTAAACTATTCTTAGCAGATTTTGAAATGATTTCAAATTAAATTAGACGACTTAGATTCGATTTTGGACGATTCTAAAACATTTTAACTTGATTTTGGACTATTCTAAACAATTTTCAGACAAATTTGAGTCAATTACACATTTTTAGACGATTTTTAATCGCTTTTGAAAGAATTCCAAATTGAATTAGTCAATTTTGATTCGATTTTAGGCGATTCTAAACAATTTTTAATCAGTTTTTAGACAAATTCGAGTCAATTACACAATTTTAAAGGATTTTAAATGATTTTTAGACGATTTTTAATCGCTTTTGAAAGAATTCCAAATTAAATTAGTCAATTTTGATTCGATTTTAGGCGATTCCAAACAATTTTGACTCAATTTTTAGACAAATTCGAGTCAATTACACAATTTTAAAGGAGTTTAAATGATTTTTAGACGATTCTTAATCGCTTTTGAAAGAATTCCAAAATAAATGAGTCAATTTTCATTCGATTTTAGGCAATTCTAAACAATTTTGACTTAATTTTTAGACAAATTCGAGTCAATTACACAATTTTAAAGGATTTTAAATGATTTTTAGACGATTTTTAATCGCTTTTGAAAGAATTCCAAATTAAATTAGTCAATTTTGATTCGATTTTAGGCGATTCTAAACAATTTTGACTCAATTTTTAGACAAATTCGAATCAATTACACAATTTTAAAGGATTTTTAGACGATTTTTAATCGCTTTTGAAAGAATTTCAAATTAAATTAGTCAATTTTGATTCGATTTTAGGCGATTCCAAACAATTTTGACTCAATTTTTAGACAAATTCGAGTCAATTACACAATTTTAAAGGATTTTAAATGATTTTTAGACAATTTTTAATCGCTTTTGACAGAATTCCAAATTAAATTAGTCGATTTTGATTCGATTTTAGGCGATTCTAAACAATTTTGACACAATTTTTAGACAAATTCGAATCAATTACAGATTTTTAAAAGATTTTAAATGATTTTTAGACGATTTTTAATCGCTTTTGAAAGAATTCCAAATTAAATTAGTCAATTTTGATTCGATTTTAGGCGATTCTAAACAATTTTGACTCAATTTTTAGACAAAATCGAGTCAATTACACAATTTTAAAGGATTCTAAATGATTTTTAGACGATTTTTAATCGCTTTTCAAAGAATTTCAAAATAAATTAGTCAATTTTGATTCGATTTTAGGCGATTCCAAACAATTTTGACTCAATTTTTAGACAAATTCGAGTCAATTACGCAATTTTAAAGGATTTTAAATGTTTTTAGACGATTTTTAATCGCTTTTGAAAGAATTCCAAATTAAATTAGTCGATTTTAATTCGATTTTAGGCGATTCTAAACAATTTTGACTCTGTTTTTAGACAAATTCGAGTCAATTACACAATTTTAAAGGATTTTAAATGATTTTTAGTCGATTTTGAAGGGAATATGAATCGATTGTAACTGAAATTACCCGATTTTGACTTTATTTTAGACAATATTAGACGATTTTCTGACAAATTTGAGTCAATTATATAATTTTAGATGACTTTTTAAACGAGTGAAACGACATTAAACGATTTAGAGATACTGCAAAACGATTTTTGAGATTCTTGCAATCATCTTCAAGCAATTTTGGACAATTTTAAATGAACTTTGAAAATTTTATGAGGACTATCGACGATTCCAGGTGGATTCTACACAACACGATTTTTTCTCTCATCATTACCAAATAATTTTAGACAATTGCAAACGTTTTTAGAACTTTGAGCACGATTTTTATGGGTTATGAGACGATTTTCAAACAAATCTAGTTGATTTTGGACGATTTTAAACAATTTTGAACAATACTAAACGATTTTTATACAAATTTGTGTCAATTATATAACTTTAAACCATTTTTAACCGATTTTGACTTGATTCTAAAACGATTTTAAATGAAATTAAACGGATTTAAATGAAATTAGATGATTTTGATTTGATTTTCGACGATCTTAGACAATTTTGATTCCATCTTGAACAATACTAAACGATTTTCGGACAAATTTGCGTTAATTACACAATTTTAAACGATTTTTAGTCCATTTTAAATTAAATGAGATGACTTTGATTCTATTTTGGACGATTGTAGACAATTTTGACTATTTTGAACGATATTGAACAATCTTCAATAAATTTTGAACAATTTGAAACGTACTTAAAGGATTTTAAGGGATTGGTGAAGATTCCAGGTAAATTCTACAAAATACAATCTGATTATTAGATAATTTTAGACGTTTTTAGAATTTTTAGCACGATTTTTGTGGGTTATGAGAAGATTTCAGAAAAATTTTGTCGACTTTGGGCTGTTTTGACACGATTTCAGACGATTATAAACGATTTTAAAAGATTCTTGGTCATTTCAAGTAAATTATAAATACTATGATATTTTCTGGGGAATTTTAAGAAATTTTCAGACAATTTTTCAAGGATTTTCTCGGGTTATGAGACGATTTCGGCTGAATTTAGACAATTTTTAGTCAATTGTGAACTATTTTGATACAATTTTCGACGATTACCAACGATTTAAAATTTTTTTTAACGATTCACAATAAATTCTAGACAATACAATCATTTTCTGAGGTTCCTAAGAAGATTTTAGAATATTTTGAACAATTTTCGCGAATTAGGTAACAATTTCAAATGAAATTGGACGATTTTTAGTTGATTCTGAATGATTCTAGATAGATTATAAAAGATTTTAAAGCATTTTTGACGATTCCAAGCAGATTCTAGGTAATATAACCTTTTTTTGATTATGTTAAAACAATTTTGAACACTCTTAAACAACTTTAAAATTTCTTAGACCTTTGCAGATTATTAGACGATTTAAACTAATCCTAGACATTTTGGAATTGATTTTGAACGATTTTAAGACGATTATAAACGATTTTTAAAAGAATTTCATCAAATTTTGGATTACTACAAACGATTTTAAAGAATTTTTGATGTTTGAAAGTAGATTTTACACAATATGATAGTTTTCTGGGGTTCTTAAGACAATTTTAGAGAATTTAAAACAATTTTAACATCATTTGGAAAATTTTTGTGGATTATGAGACGATTTCAAATGAATCTAACCGATTTTAAATTAATTTTGAACAATTTTAAGGCGATTATAGAAGATTTTTAAATAAATTTCAACGATTTTCATTCGGTTTTAGAATATAAACCAAATTTTAGACCATCATAATTATTTTTTTTATGATTTTTACTTTAACTTAAAAGATTTTACTGATTTTCATTAGCTTTTATCATAGAAACGATTTCCAATGATTTAGGATTATTTAACCCTCATAGTGCCGGAAGCCGATATATCGGCCTTTGCTGCACTGGCGAAAAATGCCAGGGTCGTTATATCAGCTCTCACTTTGTATCGTTTTACCAGAACTCTACCTCAAAATAAGATAAATACTTCTATACCTAGTCTGTCCATTACTCTGCTTTGTGAATTGTTTAAATACTGTTTTTTGTTTGGTTTTTATGAGCCTTTTTCCAAACCTTAGTAAAATCGTGTAAAATCACTTCGATTTCGCCCAGCACTAAAAGGGTTAAATCAATCAAATTGTTTCATTTCGATCACATAAATCATAAATCTTGATTGCTTGCAAAAAAAATCAGAAACTTGAAATCTACGAACAAAGATATTTAAAATCTAAATTATTTTAAAATATACAAAAAAAAAGAATTTTTTTTAAATATAATACAAACCTTGCTTTTTCTAACGCATCCTCTTCTTCCTTCTCTCTTCTCCTTTCATTTTCAACCCGTAACCTTTCCTTCTCCGCCTGTTCCTTCTGCTGTCGCTTAAATTCCAAATTTTCTAACCTCTGCTTCTCCCTATCGGCTTTTTCCTTCGCCTTATTTTGAAACATCTTAAAACTATCCATCAACATCTGCTTACTATTACTACTACTCGACGTGTTATTCTGCGGAGGACTCGGCTGCGCGAGACTCGACCAAGAACTGGCATTTTTCACATTGGGCTCCTGTTTTGGTTTAAAACCCACTGATTGCTTCTGCTCCGGGGGCGTGTGTTTCTTCTCCATGTGATGCGACGGATCGGTCAACTCTTCAATCGGTTTCGGATGAATTAATGGCTCCTTTTTCAACAACTGCGCGTTATTAAAATTAAGCGGTTGAATCGGATCGAACATCGAAGCCATCGGCATTCCCATCGGGTAACCCATCGATCCCATCCCGTTATTATTCGTATTCGTTAAGTTATCGTACTCATGCTTAATTCCAAATCCGTTATTATTAGAATGTATTAAATTCGGAGGATTTCCACCCATCGGTAAATTAGGTACGGGTAATTCCGCGTCCATCGGATGCATATGCATCATGGGATTTGGTACTCCGGGCATTATATTCATACCCATCATAGTCGGATTAGTTTTCATATTATCCGGGATTGCATTCTGTAAAACCATGTTATTACTCATATTACAATTAATCGGATTCGGAATTGAATTCGGAACGACCGGTTGTATCGATTGGATGACGTCCGGAGGTTCCCTTTTAATCCCATCGTGTTCTAAACTAGCCAAAGACTGTTCCAACGGATCCGAATACGTAGCGTCGTTTATTAAAGGCGGTTTTGGTTTTTCCGATGGAGACGGTATCGGCATCGCTACCGGTTTTGGATTTTGGGGTAACGTTGCCGCTACCGGTTGCGTTGGAAGAGTCGGAGTCGGTTGCGGTTTTTCGCTCGATGGTTTACGTTGGGGTAATCCCGCATTTGTTGGTTGTTTTACCGCCGAGGCGTTGTTTGGAATGCTGGTGTTGTTGGGCTGTGATGGGTTTGGGTTTGGTGTTGAAGTCGGTGTTGGTATCGATGGTATAATTGGTTGGAGTTTCTGAATTTTAATTCAAAATAAATATTTTGTAACGTTTTAAAATACTTACTTACCGTATTATTTTAAAATTAAAAAATAAATTAGTAATTTAGAATTTTTCCAAAAGAAAATCAAATTCAAATTATGTAAAAGTTGATTTTAATATTTTAAAAATAGATTTAAAGATGAATTGTTAAAATTTAGAAATTTTTGACTTTATTATAACACATAATGTTTAAATATTAATTATATTTATATTTATTTAGTGCTTTTTTGGAAGATTTGCTTAAATTTAGTAAGTTTTAAGATTTTTATAAGATTTCTTTTTAACAAAATGATGAAAACTTTGAAAAATTACTAAAAATCTGGTTATTATTTTTTATCCTTTGAACAATTTCAACAAAATTTCTATTGAATTTTAAGATTTTTAAAAGTATTAAAAGGTATTTTCATTTTTTGTTAGGTTCACTGATTGAAATCCTTTTAAATCTTGTTTATATTAAAAAAAATGTTAAATATCCTCAAAATTATAAAAAAAAATAAATAAAAATCCGGAAATTTTAAAAAATTCACTTTTTTGCGATTTTTAGAAGCTTTGTCAAAAATTGTTAGCAAATTTTATCGACTTTTTTGAATTATTTTTTATAAAATCTAATAAGTTTTACCGCAAAAAAAAAAAAAAAAAAAAAAATCAAGAGCTTAGTAAATGTTATCTAAACATTAACGAAAACGAGAATTTTCATCTTTAAACGTCAAAAGTAACACTTCAAAGATGAAAAATGACGTTTAAAAACGTCAAAATTGACATTTTGAAAATAAATTGAGACATTTAAATGTCAAAACTGACGTTTTGAAAGAGAATTTTGATCTGTAAACGTCAAAAGTTATGTTTTAAAGATGAAAAATGTCATTTAAACATCAAAATTGATATTTTCAAAAAAGGATTGAGGCATTTAAATGTCAAAACTAATGTTTTGAAAGAGAATTTTCATCTTTAAACGTCAAAAGTAACACTTTAAATATGAAAAATGACGTTTAAACGTCAAAATTGACATTTTGAAAATAGATTGAGACATTTAAATGTCAAAACTGATGTTTTGACAGAGAATTTTGATCTGTAAACGTCAAAAGTTATGTTTTAAAGATGAAAAATGACATTTAAACATCAAAATTGATATATTCAAAAAAGGATTGAGGCATTTAAATGTCAAAACTAATGTTTTGAAAGAGAATTTTCATCTTTAAACGTCAAAAGTAACACTTTAAAGATGAAAAGTGACGTTTAGAAACGTCAAAATTGACATTTTGAAAATAGATTGAGACATTTAAATGTCAAAACTGACGTTTTGAAAGAGAATTTTGATCTGTAAACGTCAAAAGTTATGTTTTAAAGATGAAAAATGACATTTAAACATCAAAATTGATATTTTCAAAAAAGGATTGAGGCATTTAAATGTCAAAACTAATGTTTTGAAAGAGAATTTTCATCTTTAAACGTCAAAAGTAACACTTTAAAGATGAAAAATGACGTTTAAACGTCAAAATTGACATTTTGAAAATAGATTGAGACATTTAAATGTCAAAACTGATGTTTTGACAGAGAATTTTGATCTGTAAACGTCAAAAGATATGTTTTAAAGATGAAAAATGACATTTAAACATCAAAATTGATATTTTCAAAAAAGGATTGAAGCATTTGAATGTCAAAACTAATGTTTTGAAAGAGAATTTTCATCTTTAAACGTCAAAAGTAACACTTTAAAGATGAAAAATGACGTTTAAACGTCAAATTTGATATTTTGAAACCATCATTTACAAAGTTTATTTACACTTTTATTATATTAACTAGCTAAAATTTTATTGATAAAGACGTGGTTTGACACTCGACTATCAGGGGTGGACAATCTCCGAAAAGAAAAAAAGGCGATTTCAGGGGTGGGAAACCTCTTCGAGGGAGATTTTAGGGATTGACAAACCTTGTTGAGGAACATTTCGGGAGTTGTCAAACTTTCTAGAAACCAAATTCAAGGATAAGTAAACCCTCTATTTCTCAAACGGGCTTTAGGGGTAGGAAAACCTCGTCGAGAGACATTTCAAAGGTTTGCAAACTTCGTAGAAACCCGATTCAAGGATAAGTAAACTCTCAATTTTTCAAACGGGCTTCAGGGATGGACAAACCTCATCGAGAGACATTTTAGAGGGATTGACAAACTCGATTCAAGTATAAGTAAACCTTCGATTTTTCAGACGGACTTTAATGGTGGGCAAACCACGTCCAGAGACATTTCAGAGGTTAACAAACTTCGTAGAAACCCGATTAAAGGATAAATAAACTCTCGATTTTTAGAACTGACTTCAGGGGTGGGCAGTACTCGACGAGAGGCATTTTAAGGGTTGGCAAACCTAGTCGAGAGACATTTTAGAGATTGACAAACTTTGTAGAAACCTGATTCAAGGATAGGTAAACTCTAAATTTTTCAAACGGGCTTCAAGGGTGGGCAAACTTCATTGAGAGACATTTCAGGGGTTGACAAACTTCGTAGAGACATTTAGATTTTATATTTAGATATTTAAAGGTGATTAAACGTGATAATCAAAAACTTAGTAAATTTTATTTAAATATTAGTGAAAATTAAGTAATTTTTTTTTGATAAAATGATTACCTTTTTGAAAATTGATAAAAATCTGGTTACTTGAAATCGGGAACTTTCTAAAATCTAATAACTTTTCAGATTTTCAAGAACTTTATCAACAATAAATGATATTCTAATAGTTTTTTGAAAAATTTGATGAAAATTGTTTCCGAAGAATGTTGCAAAAGCGTTTGAAAAGTCAAATTTTTCGTCAAACGCCTTTTCAAAAGAAGCACAAATAAAATCTGGAAATTCCTAATTCTAACTTTAAGAAAACTGTAATGTTAGAGTTAGTACTAATATTAATTTTTGTCTTAGATCAGCAAACATCAACAGTAAAAGCCTTCATATTTATATGTGTTATAATAAATTCAAAAACATTTTTAATATCAACAATCTGGTTTTAGTGCTCAACCGACGATCAACATTGATACGAAACATTGATATAGAATGAATAATAACTGAAGTCTACATCCACAATTATGAATCTTGTCTCATAATTAGTATAAAGACTGTGATGCACGATTAAAACCTTGGCTTAAGATGTGTCAAGCTTTAATTCCTAATTTTGCTAATATTTGGGAAAGCTTTAAATTTGTTCTTCAGAATGTACAAGTTTGCTTCCATCCGTTAATTAACCAAACACTCAGCTAATCGACAGTGAGAACGTTTCGTCAGTACTAACATCAGTACCGATCATCGGCTGAGCACTAAAGAAGCTAAAATTTTCCAAAAACAAGAAATTTAAAGATCAATTTTTGTTTTATAAAACGTGATTATATGAAATAAATACAATAACTAAATAAAAGTGACTTAAGACTTAACTCACCGTTGCGGGATTAGTTGCTGCAGTGGGATTGGGCGACTTTTTAACCTTTTTCTTAGGGGGCTTATTGTCACCTACAAAAACCTGTTTTAAGTACACCGGAACGTTAGAACAACAAGCGGCCGAGCGTACGTGTGGAGCGGAGTCGGACGGCCAGAATCGATCAATCAAACGGCCAGTGGCAACGACACGTCGAATGGTAGTAGCAGTAACGGTTTAGTGAAATGAAACGAACAAATTTGTTTATATACAAACATGTATATTATCGAACCAGTGCGGGTTATGTACACATCGTCGTCCCTACTTAACTTAAAAAAACAAGCCAGGTTAAAATAGGAATAGTAATATATTTTATATAGTAAAAAAATTCGAGTACATACAAACAAGAACTAATTCTCCTCAAAGAAAAGAAAAAAAAAATTATAATAATAATCAACTTGTGCGTGTGATAAAAACTTTTCTTTAAGTGTTGGGTTTTACATTTTGAGGGAAAATAAACTCTTTTTTTATAATAATTTATTTTTTAATAAGTCGGTATCTTAATATAAAATTTTCATTCGCCTGAGCACAAACAATGTGAGTGGAAGCCGCAGCATTAAACAAGTCTACCGTAACCATACAGTAACAAAATTAACCAGAGATCTACAAATTTTTTTTTTGTAGAGTTAATAAATAATAAAATTCTAAGTTTTTTTTTGTTCTAAATTTTCTAAATAAATTGGGCATTATGGTATTATAAATGATCATTATGTTATAAATGATTATTATAATTGATCATTATATTATAAATAATCTCAAATTAATAAAAAAAAAATAATAAAGCACCTAATAATACCTTAATACCACATTAAAAAAAAAATTCTTCTATTAATAAAAACTATTTTAGCCGCCACACACATTGTCTGCTTTAATCTGCTTTAATTAAACTAATTATCTGGCCGATAATATAAATAAATCGCGTTTAAACGGTATACTTTTCGACGTCTTTTGCCACTGGCCCCAATATATTAAACACTGTATGGCCGTACGATAGCTGCCGGACTCCACACCATTATGTGCACTCAAGCTTTATATTTTGAAAACACCCACCACTCTAAATCTAGCACCGTTTTGTTAATCGCTTATTTAGAGTGACAAATAACTTTCAATCATCTTATTAATGATAAATTTCCAATATGTTGTTCGATCTGTTTCCCGATTGCTTCTTCGATTTGAAATTATAGATATTAAATAATTGGATTTGTAAATAATTTTTTGTAAATAAGTTTTTGTAAATAATTTTTTGTAAATAACTTTTTGTAAATAACTTTTTGCAAATAACTTTTTGTAAATAAATTTTTATAGGAAGCGAAAGGGTAAACGGAGGAACAACAAAAAGGAGCACCGAACATTAAATGCAATTAAGAATAAAGAAGGAAAAGTAGTAAATAATGTAAAATTATTTTCTTTCGGTATAGTTATAATTTGTGTGGTAATTTATGCTCTTTTGGATTATTAATTAATTTATTTATTAATTAATTTATTTATTAATAAATTTGTTTATTAATAAATTTATTTATTAATCAATTAATTTATTTATCAATTTATTTATTAATTTATTTGTTAATTAATTTAAAAAATAATTATTAAAAACAACATGCAACAACTTAAAATAACAAGATAAAAATAAATAATTAAAATTTGATCGTAATAATTTTTTTTTATAAAAAAAAAACTTAAAAATAAAAATTATTTTTAAAAAAATCCAAAAGAGCATTTTTTAAAAAAGGAACGACAAAAAGATAGCTTTTAAAAGCCCCATTTTCTTAATATATTTGAATGTTCAATAAAAAAAAATAATAAAAAACGATTTTTTTAATCAAAGTTTTTTCTTTAAATTGGCTACACTTTGATTTAACCACTTTGGTACGGGCGTCGATTATAGTCGACGGCCGTGAAACGTCGCCAACAGACGGGATTCATCATCCATACGCTGGCACAGCCGTCGACTATAGGCGACGCTCGGCTATATCAGCACCTCAGAGGTAAGGTGTGTTAAGTCACATTTTTTGCGGAAATGGGTTATCTCCACCATGTGTTTTAACCCTTTGCACTATGTCGCCGTAAGAGCGACAAGATGCGTTAAAAAGTCCCATATAAAAAAAATTCCGAATAGACAGATAAGTAGATAAAGTAATAGTCCGAGTACAGTGTACTCACAAAAGGACATATATACGAGTGCAAAGGGTTAACATATCAAGTTGTATCTTAAGTCCACTTTCAAATCTCTCTCCTCAACAATTTTAAGTTTGTGACTTAACATACTTTACCTCTGGGGTGCTGATATAGGGTCATCTGTGGCCATCGACTATAGTCGACGCCCGTACCGAAGTGATTAAAATGTGTTAACTTCAAATCTGTGAACATTAAGCAAAAGTAAATCAAAAAAAGAAATTTTAGATTTATACTTTTTAATTTAAAGGCATTTTCTGGCGATTAAACAATTTCAAGATTTTTAAAATCTTTATAAATTCTTATATTAAACCGTGACGTTACTCATAAAAACGATTCTTGCTGTTTTGGGTTGTTACCTGAGCTTGGACGCTCTTTGTTCAGGGCTGACTAATTGTAATAACTAATTATTATGTAACACTTGGTTTATTTCTATGATAAAATCTACCTAAACTGGGAAAAGGTTCAGTTTGTAATCAGTTGAACGTTGTAACTTATGAGAGTTGGTTGATATAGTCGAATATAATTTCTAGGTAAAATCAGAATTATTTTATTTTACGTTTGAAACCTTAAAAGTAACATTTATAAGTTTAGTTTAGTCTCTGTATTAATTTTTTAATGTTAGGGTGAAGATAAAACAATTAATATTAATTGATACTGTTATTAATTTTAAAAATTTATCAAATTTTATCGAAGTATCTACTAAATTTATCACAAATAAGGCTGGTTTTAGTGCTCAATCGATGATCAACACTGACATTGGCTTTGCGTAGCTATATCAATGTACTATAAATTGATTCCGAGCCTCACCATTGAAAGAGGCATGCAAGAACAAGATTTCTTCCTGTAAGTTTATAGGCCGATTTACATCAGACGAGCGAATGCTCATTCTATATCCAGTCTATCAAATTCTTTTAGTCTAAACAGATGTAGAGCATTCTTTTGTTGTTCTGTCTGCGTTCATAAAGATTCTATGGAATATTCTAAGATGCTTGGTAAGAAATTGCAAATTTATTAGAATGTAATGTCGAAGAAGTAAAAAAAAGATGGACTCGCTTCTTGCATCTTACCGCCGAGAAAGGCAAAAAACAATGACTACGAAATCAGGCAGTTATTTCAGATATAGCATTACATATTGTGGATTTAGATATTTTAGTAAAGTACATCAGGCTTTCATAAGAATCTCCAGTTGCCAAAAATCTTAAAGTCACTGCTAGCCTGTCATACGCAGGAATCGAGTCTCTAAAATTCGTATTTGATTTTCGAATTTTGTCGCTGATCAGAGATAATAAATGATCAAAATCCTCTGATGCCATTCTACAAAAATTTTGGAATTGATCACTTTCTTCTTGTTCTTGCATATCCGTCATCGTTTCACCTACATTATCCAGTATCCTTCGCTGTATTAAATTTGTCACCCACCAACATCTCTTCCTTCTTTTCTTTTTGAGTGTTTGAGACAAAATAATAAATGCAGCAATTATAATATTGCTGTCAGAGTCGGACATAACGAAACACCACCAACCATAGAATTGATATGAATGAACAATGAGCATTCGTTCCGTTGATTTAAACATCTTTCTGCAAGAATTCTAGCTCTTAGTTCTCATTTTTGCTCGTTGATATTTTGGTGTAAACGATGAAAACGATCTTTCGTTTACACTAAAAGATCAAGAAAGAATGCTCTTGTTTTAACTCTAGCTTTATGTTCGTTTGGTTTAAATGCACCTTATCGAGAAGAACTAAGTTGAGTATAGTGGAAGGAAAAATCGGAGTATTAATCAGTCTTCCCTAAAACAAAAATCTTGCAAGTTAAAATACTGTCGAATAAAACTGAACCCCATCTCACTGTTTTAAGTTTTTCGTCCGGATTTTTGACCCTGTTTTAACACTTTGTTGATCGGGAATTTTACACAGAAACTATGTCATATCACCGGTTATAATGAGTCCATTGGCCATTGGACTCGTCACCAGTCAGAAATGTTTGGGTATGAGAAGACGAGGTAACTCATTAATTACAAAATAATAGGCGATGACTTGACATAGTTTCTGTGTAAAATTCCCAGTTAATAAGTTGTTAAGTTTTACAACAGAGGCAACAAAACAACATTTTGCTGACTAGTGAGGAGTTAACTCGTCTTTTCATACCCAATAGTTGTTGACCGGTGAAGAGTTAACTCATCGTAATTGCACTGACATGACAACATATCAACCTATGCAAGGAAGACTATTCTAAGTCATTTTTGATAGAACTGAGTGAGATATAAACGTTTAAAGGTTTTGAACAGATTGCATTTTAAGAAATAGAATTTTCTATGTTAAAATTTCCTACTTGGTTGCTATATATATCTTATATAGAGAGTTCCGAAAGGATTCACCATAGAAGAATAGCAATTAATTCTGTTTTCTTTTCAAATTTTTCAAAATCACCATTTTTGACTTACGATAGTTTTCGTTGCATAGGTCGACATAATTTCTAAGAAAAAATTCCCGGCCAACAAAGTGTTAACCCTCAAACCTCAAAATCAACTTTGCATTAGTTGTTGATTTCGACGGTGTGTTGACCTGGAAGACAATTAAGGTGGGCCAGACAATACCCCGATTCTCTCTTCTACTATACTCCAATCAAGCGTACTCAGTAAAGTTGCGGAGAAGAACTCCCCTCTTTGTTTTTATATTTAAAAAAAAATTAATATCAAACATTTGTCAATTTTCTACTCCGGTCCGTGTACAAAAAGTAAACCATAATCTGGCCCCCACTATACAAAAGGCTGCCCACTCCTAATCTAGAGTTATGGAACTTATCATTTGTATAAAAGATAATTCACAATTTAAAGCTTGGTCTTTCTCTTTTCCTTTCATCTCGAATTTGTCTTCAAATAAAATACCCAAATGTAATAAAATTTGTTAATGTGTCAATTTTTTCTTGAAAATGTACAACTTTGCTTCTGTCTATCAATCAGCCGAAGATTAAACAACACTCAACTAATCGAAAGTGAGCATATTTCATCAGACTGACATCAATACAAATCATCGGTTTAGCACTAAATTCAGCCTAAAAGTAGCAACACTGATAACTTCTCAACTGAACATTCCATTGAATGCTGTAAAAATAAAACATTAATTTTCATAAATTTAAGAATGATTAACGTTCAAGTGTTCAATCTTTTAAAATAAACTAAACAGAGTATGAAATTTCACTTTCTTTTGCATTATCCAAAATCCACATCTTTAATTTCCAAATTTATTTTATCATTCGTTAATTAAACATAATATTAATGTTTTTATACCCATTTTTAAGAATAATACCAACACAAAGAAAAATTATTACTTAATATCTCAATTATTCTAAACGTCAAACATTCTCGTGAGCATCCAAATCAAAAAATAACGTTTCAAAATGTTTTAAACTAACATAAAAGCCAGAAAATACCTTTAATCTTTAAAATTTTAATCTTAAAATATATCCAAAAGAATTTTTTTTATTGAACATAGTATATATATTTTTTTAATTACTAAAAGTAATTATGGAGCTAACACTTCAATTTCTCGTTCCATTTACAAAAAAAAAACGCAAAAAACACTATTATCATCAGTGGTGCACATAAAGTTATTTTGTATATATCATATAATATGTATAATATATATATATATTTATAAATCTCATCGTTTCGATACGCGACATTTTTCGTGGAAATTTAAAATTTAAAACAATACTATTTACACAATGTCATTTTATTTTTATTTTTTGTTGCGATTTATAATTTACTTTTTAAGTCACTTTGACTTAAATCTTGAATTTTTTCTTTTTCACAAAAAAATTCAAATTTTTTCACAAAAAAAAAACTTTTTTTTTAACTTTTACTATTAGTTAACTTACACACTTTACTATGTATAATATTTATATATTTATAATGTATTTATATTTATATATATTTATATACTTTTAGCTAAAATCACGTATCGTAAGATTTTTTTTTTTATTCTCTCTTTCTCTTATTTATAATTAATTAACTTAAAAATTTAAATGATGCCTGAAATAAATACTCGTCAATGATACGTCGATGAACACGGATTCATTTTGATCTGATTTTTGGGAAATTGAGAGTTTGAAAGGGTGAAAGAAGATGTGTATGAGGATACAAAATAAAATATGGTTGGTTGATTAATTGGTTGATTAGTTGGTTGATTAATTGGTTGATTGGATGGATGGCACACGCAATTGGATCCGAAACAACAACGAAATTAAAAAAAAAAACTGAGTACGTTCATTACGTCCAAAGCGCGACAATTAAACTTAATAATAGTTAAAAAAGTTTCTTTTTTTTCTCTTTCGTTTATTTTACTAGTGTAACGTCGTACGGTAAATTTGAAAGCTAACCTGCTTCGCTGTCGCTCGAATCGCTCGAACTACTCGACATGCTTGAACTACTGCTATCCGATTCTGAACTGCTGGAACTGCTCGACATGTGTCCCGGACCGGCTGCACCCGGTTGATCCACTTTATTTGCTTCATCTATAAAAAAATAACAAAGAAATAAATAAAAATATATATTTTAAAAACTTACACCAAAAAAAAAAAAAATCAAATATTGAATAAATACATCCAAAATTGAAACTTAATTTTAATCAATTTATTTTTTTTGAGACAATTTTTGAATAACTTACCTTTTTTATTTAATTTTTTAGGAGCCGATCCAATCCTATCATTAACATCGTTCAGCCTTTTTTCAAGCTCCTGCTTCTTCTCCTGCATTTGTTCATCTTTAGTCTTCCCAGGTAGCTTCTTATCTACAGTTAATTAAACCAACATATTTTTCAAATAAATCAACACATAAATAAACAATTTTTTTTTTGAGGAAATAGAAACACTACTTTTTAGAGAGGAAAGAGAAGAAGAAAAACTACAAAAAAGAAACATTAAATATTAAAAAGAGTATAGAATACCTGTCACCAGCGTTATTAAAGTACTGACTTAAATTATGGTAGAACATGCTTTTTATTTTTATTGCAGTGCATCATTTTATCATCAATTTTTTTTTTAATTTGCTGTTATTAGTTTTTACCTTAAAAAAAAAGCAATAAAATAATGCACTACTCATATAATAGATATTTAACAAATATTTACAGCCAAATATTTCCCAAAATTTAATTCTTATTAAATGAATATATTTAAAAAATAGAAATACTCACAAAACTAATTATTTTATAACACCAAATTATAATTAATAAATGAATCCAATAAATAAATCAATCAAATAAATAAAAAAAATCAAATAAATAAAAAAAATCAAATAAATAAAAAAAAATAAAATAAAATAATTAATTCCTTATGAGTACTCCTAAATATTAATTTTTTTTATTTAATAATAGAAGTATCTACAATAACACAATAAGCAGAGCCGGTTAATAAAGATTTTCATTTCCGATACCCATAAATTTACCCATTAAAATATACCAGAGCAACGTCTACCATGCTTAGTAAAAAATAAGTAATAAAATTGTCAGTTCCAATTACATACGCCAAATATTCGCAAGCGTTTACCCCAAAATTGGGAAACGCTTGCGACTCAACACTCGGTGACCGGCCTCAAGCCGCGTCTTTCGGATTCGGGGTAATGTAACGGAACTTACAGTAAGGCTTACGTGGCTTTTTGCGCAGACAAGATGCTACGTAGCTCTCTAATTCGCGCAGCGTCGATGGTTTCAGCGTTTCAAAGTCGATTTCGATCTCATCCGGGTTGGAATCCCGAAGCGAAGGTTCCCTCGATTGAATTATGTGTACGACTCGTCCTAATTTATCCCCGGGTAGTTTATTAATGTCTAAGGAGAGTTGTCGCTTTTCGTCGTAAGACATCGGTCGAGCGTTATCTTCATCATCCGAGTCAAACGGCGGAGGATTCGATTGCGTCGTTGATTTCTTCCTGCCTCCGCTACCTTTACTAGTCGGTTTGGATTTTTTAAGTGCTGTTTGTCCGGAAGGTTGTTTTGGTGTTCTTACACCTAAATTGTTATTAAAAAAGAAAAAAAAATGTTTTTTTAATGTCTTATTAAATTATTTTATTTAATCCATTTGAGACCACACCGTAGTCTTGGAAATCAATTACACACCCTATGTGCAATTGATTTCCGAGGCTATGAGATGGCCTTCAAACCATGTGTGCAATAACAGTAATGAATAATATAAAGAAAACAAAAATTTTTCGCTTCCGGAGACTGTATTCGAAGAAAATCATACTCTCAAATGGGTTAATTAGAAAAGAATTAAAAGATTAACATGTGAAGATAAATGTGTAAAGTTGAATGAATGGGAGTCAAGCTCACCTTTTGATTTAGGCGGCTTGGGAGCGTTGGCGCCAGCTGTGGCAGGGTGGTGCATCACGAAGGATCGGCCGGGCGCTTGGTGCTGCCCATCGCCGGGCATCTTGATATCGGCCCCCGACACCACGCTGGTTATGCTGTCGTCAACGCTGTCCGTATTTAGCGCGTTGGCCTGTTTTGCTTGGGCCACGTGAGCCCCCGGCTTACCCAAACTACTGCTGTTCACCACCTTCTTCGGCTTATCTTTTTCCCTATGTTTCTTCTTTTCCTTTTTCTTTTTCGTACTTTCCTCAACTAATTTACGCATTTTTTCTTGTAAACCAATCAACTAAAAACACACAAATTAATTATTACATTTCATATACAACCAAATATTTTATAATTTCATATTACATATAATAAAGTTGTAAGTTCGTCTTTTTTGTACACATTTAGTACTAAAGTAATGAATGAAAAATTCGAATTTTTTAAATGAAATCAGACGAAATTCAATCATTTTAGACGATTTAATATGAAATTGAACGAAATTTTAGGCGAAATTCGATGGTTCTAAAGAATATGAGACGAAATTTCAAAATTTTAAGCTAAATTAAGTTATTTTTTTAATGAAGTTCGAAAATTTTAGATGAAATTAAACGGAATTTAATAATTTTAGACAATTTTACACGAAATTCGAGGATTTTAGGAAATTTTTGGACGAAATTTCACAATTATAAGCTAAGTTAAGTTATTTTTTTTTAAAGGAAATTCGACAAATTTGAAATTTGAGGTAATTAAATCATTTTAGATAGTTTTCTACAAAATCTTACAAAAATTTGAATAAAATTCGATGATTTCAGAAGAAACTTTGAAAAATTTTTAAAATTTTTTTGGTTACAATGAGAAAAAAATATCTCTTTTAATTGAAAATAGAATCTTTTAGCTTTAATTTAAACCAAAAATCAATCTTTAATTCCAAAAAATAAAGTCTCAGTGATTTTTTAAAGTTGATCGATTTAAAAAAAAAAAAAATTGGGTTAAAACCGTTAAAAATTTTTGCCAACTTTGGGAATTTTTTTAATTTTTTTGGTAATAATTATAAAAAATCTGCCTTTTTAAATCAAAACAGAATCCTTTATGTTTCATTTAAACCAAAAATCGTTCCTTAATCTTCAGAAATGAAGTCTGGACAATTTTTTAAAGTTGTTCGATTTTTTTTTTTAAGTTAGGTTATCACCTGTCAAAAGAATTTTCCAACTTTGAAAAATTTTTAAAATATTTTTGGTAACAATGAGAAAAAAATATCTCTTTTAATTGAAAATAGAATCTTTTAGCTTTAATTTAAACCAAAAATCAATCTTTAATTCCAAAAAATAAAGTCTCAGTGATTTTTTAAATTGATCGATTTTTTAAAAAAGATTGGGTTAAAACCGTTAAAAATTTTTACCAACTTTGGTAATTTTTTTAGTAATAATTATAAAAAATCTGTCTTTTTTAAATCAAAACAGAATCCTTTATGTTTCATTTAAACCAAAAATCATTCCTTAATCTTCAGAAATGAAGTCTGAACAATTTTTTAAAGTTGGTCGATTTTTTTTTTTAAGTTAGGTTATCACCTGTCAAAAAAATTTTCCAACTTTAAGAATTTGTTTTAATTTTTTTGATCATAATTAGAACTAACTTGTCTTTTTTAATTCAAAACAGAATCTTTGAAGTTTCATTTAAACCAAAAATCTTTTCTTAATCTTCATAAATAAAGTCTGGGTGATTTTTTAAAGTTGGATTATTTTTGAAAACAGTTTGGTTGGAACTGTCAAAAATTTTCACCAACTTTAAATTTTTTTTTAATTTTTTTGGTAAGAATTAGGAAAGATCTGTCCTTTTTAATTCAAAATAGAATCTTTTATCTTTCATTTAAACCAAAAATTATTCTTTAATTCCAATAAATAAAGTCTGGGTGATTTTTTAAAAGTGCCCAAATTTTTTTTTTACAGTTAGGTTAAACCATCAAAAATTTTTTACCAACTTTGGGAATTTTTTTAATTTTTTTGACAAAAATTAGGAAAAATTTGCCCTTTTTAATCGAAAATATACTCTTTTATCTTTCATTTAAACCAAAAATTACTTCTTAATCTTTATAAATAAAGTCTGGGTGATTTTTTAAAAGTGCCCAAATTTTTTTAAAAAAGTTAGGTTAAACCGTCAGAAATTTTAACCAACTTTGGGAATTTTTTTTAATTTTTTGGTAAAAATTAGGAAAAATTTGCCTTTTTTAATCGAAAGTTTAATCTTTTAACTTTAATTTAAGACAAAAATTATTTCTTAATTTTTATAAATAAAGTCTGGGTGATTTTTTAAAAGTGCTCAATTTTTTTTATAAAAAGTGAGATTAAATTGTCAAAAATTTTTTAACCAAGTTTGGGAATTTTTTTAATTTTTTTAGTAATAATTAGGAAAAATTTGTCTTTTTTAATCGAAAATATAGTCTTTTATCTTTCATTTAAATCAAAAATCACTTAGGTTCAGTTAGGTTAGTCACTTGTATTTTATAATTTCATATACAACCATTTTTTTAATTTTTATTTTAATTAAATGTATTTAAATGATTTTAAAAAAAAATAATATTTTTACCTCTTTTTCTAATATTTTAAGTTGTTTGTTTCGTTTTTCCTCTTCGGAATCCTCGCTATCGCTCGACGATTCCGAACTGGATCCGGACGAACTCGAATCCGATTTGCTACTACCCATCGACGACCTATTGATAGGTTCGTCGGGGATTTTAGCAAATCTCATTTCGAACACATCTTGGAGTTTACGCGCCATCGCGACCACATCGTGCTCCGACGGGTTGTACTTGTAGCAATTCGTAAAGATCAGTCTGATGTCGGCGGCGAATTCCTGAGCCGTTCTGTACTCCCTGTTATCCATTTTTTGCTTAACCGTACCTAAATCCATGGGTTTTTTAATGATCTCGTGGTAGTCATGAAGACACAATAACACCGCGTCGACCGGTTTGTAAAACGGCCACGCGTAACTCGAGTGTTTTTTAGAGAACAACTCCTTTAATATATCGTTACAAGATTTTAGGGCATCCGATAGTTTTTCCTTGGGTTTGTGCGCGCCGTGTTGAGGCGTCGACGTCGAATTCGTACCGATTGGACTAATATTTGATTGGTTGTAGGGCACGAGGTCGAGTTCCTGTCGTATGGGCTTTTTTATTTGCCGACCGGATTCTCGCCGCGTCGATATCTTGGCGGATTCCGTCGGGATATTATAATCGTAGACGGTGTGCGTCGTCGTGTCCGCCTTTCTCTTGATGCCTTTTTTAACCTTAGCCGGCTGCTGAGAAGGTAGTACCGTCGTAGGCATGGCCGCCGGGGCCATACCGGACGTATCGAGGGGATTCCCGGCCATCGGGGGTGGAACGCCGTAAGCGCCAGGATGCGGCAACGAACTATGAGTAGCCGCCGCCGCCGGTGCTATCGTCGTCGTAGCCGTACTTCCCGGTATCGTCGTAGGTGCTTGCGTCGATAGCGGAATACCCGAGCTTCCGATAACTGGAGGTACCGTCGAGGAAATACCCACCGACGGGGGTCTACCTCTTCCTCCGCCCGCACTTCCCGCCCCGCCAACACCTACTCCACCCACTTTCTTTTTACTACCTTTTCCACCTTTAGCCGGTAGCTCGACGACAAACTCTTCTTTTGGCATATCACCAACTTTTGTCAGGAAGACTTTTTCTAAAGTCTGTGCCATTACCACAACGTCTTCGCCCGGTTTATTATATACGTAACAATTGGTGAACATTGTATTAAAATCTTGTATGCATTCCTTCCCCGACCAATAATAATTATTATCCAGGCGTTTTTTTATTGTACCTAAATCCATCGGTTGTTCTATAATCCTGTGATAATCCTATAAATAAAATAAAAATCATTTTATTTTCATCCTTTTTTCTAACATAAATAATATAATATACAGGTGTCCAGAAATAACATTTGTATACTTAAAGGATTCATCAAAACATGTGTTCGGAAATGGTTCCTAAAGAAGCTATGGCTCTTTAAAGATGATACTTTGTGATCTTTGTTAATTACTTTGTTTGTGATACAGAGTTAGATGATGAATTTTGCAACACTCACGTTTTGAACATAATTTTAGATTTCGATTTACGTAAGAAATATAGTGATACTAACAAGGAGACCTTACGACTTGCCCCTCACCGATTTTAACGAAAGTGGTACCAATCGATAGACATTGGTACATAGTACAAATGTATAAAATATTAGGGCGCACTATTCAGCGGTTCTCAAGAAAATTGGTGTTAAAGTTTGCGATCGGCTTATATGTCATTGTTTAGTCATTCCCCTTAAATACCCCCAACAGCTAAACTGAAAATATATCGGCTTCCAAATCCATAGTACGGTGGTTCGAATCCTGAAAAATACATTTTAATTTTCTTTTTTAATACAATTTTCTAAGTTATTTTTATAATATGTTGATGTAACATTAAAATATTTTAAAAATAACATGAAATATTATATTCAAAATAAAAATAAAAAAGTTATTGTTCGAGATTCGAACCACCGTACTATGGATCTGGAAACCGATATATTTCCACTATGGCTATTGGGGGGTTTTAGGGGAAATGACTAATCATTCACATATAAGCCGATCGCATACTTTAACACCAATTTTCTTGCGAACCGCTGAATAGTGCGCTCTAATATTTTATACATTTGTACTATGTACCAATATCTATCGATTGGTACCACTTTCGTTAAAATCGGTGAGGGGCAAGTCGTAAGGTCTCCTTGTAAGTTTAATGCGTGTATTCTGGACGGTACCTTGTAACCACAACACATTACATTGTTGGGTTCGCTGCATGTCATCAGCCCAAACATAATCAACTTGGAACAAAACTATTAACTAATTGGAATACATTAAAGTCTGCGATGTTGATATGCAATGACACATATGAAAAGGCAGATGATGCCATCATTCTACGGGGTTTTATCACAAGTCTGGAGACACTTTTAAATGCACTCGTCAATGTTAATACTAAAGCTTGTTCATCGCACATCATTTTTATAATTAACCCCTTCTTAACACATTACCGATCAGTAGCTAATTAATCGGCTTTTTATCACCAACACTTGCCAACCGATAGCTGATTAATCTGCTTTTGTTCGCCAACATTTACCGACTGGTAGGCTCTTAATTTCATGAACAAACAAAACAGAGCCGGCGCCAGGGAGAATCCGTGGCTGAGCAGCCGGTCAAACATGGCTATGGTGTTGAAACGCTAGCAGTCGGTAATGTGTTAAGGGATGTACAAAATACATGAAGTAATTGTATGATAAGTAAATTAGAAAAAAAAATAAAACACAAAATGAGTCTCATCTTCAAAGAGGTGTAGCTCTTTTTGGAAAGATTTCCGGACACATATTTGTATGAATTTTTCTTCATATTTTCTCCTGTAAAATTACCCCAAAATTACAAATGTTATTTCTGGACACTGTATATAAATAAATACTATATAAAGAATAAATAAATATTATATAAAGAATAAATAAATATAAATTTTTACCGGTAGATTTAATTTTTTAGCATCGACCGGTTGATGAAACGGCCAAGCAAACTGATGCTTCCAAACGGCTTTCAACACAGTCTTCTGTAAGAACTGCAGCTGATTGGTAACCCGTCCGGGTCTGTCGGGAGGCGGATGCACCGGCGGCTGAACGATACCGTTGACCGGCTGAAGGGGCACTTCTATCCGCGGCGGAGGCTCCTTGTCCTTGCCGTCCAATCGGGCGGCCTGGAACGCCTGCCATTTTACCTCTCGGTACTCCTTTTACGTTTAACAAATCGTTAACTTACCGAATTGTTTTGGGCCGGAGCGTCCACCTGCTGCATCGTGCCGATCGTACACCTGCCAATTTAAATAAGCGGATAACTAACTTATCTTTATTTATAAAAATACAAGTAATAATACGTACTCAACCGCTACAGGAGAATCACCAACGTTGACCTTAGCCTGTTGATTAACTGGCCGATGGAGGTGATATTTACAAACATTCCCTTCAATTAGGGTTCACTTTTGTTAGAGTCGAAACATGGTGATGTGTAACACCTGCAAAGAAAATTCTATTTTTAAGTATTGAAAATTCATAAAAAGCGTTTTATCGGTAAGTTTACTATCAGTGTGATTAAATTTTTTTAGGTTAGATTAAAGTTTTATTTATTTTTTTTAGGTTAGATTAAAGTTTTATTTATTTTTTTTAGGTTAGATTAAAGTTTTATTTATTTCTTTTAACTATCAACATTAATTTCTTAAAAACATATCAAATTTCTCATTTCTTATCTACGTAAAATAAGATTTTTTATTAGTAAATATAAATATTTACATTCTAACATAAAACAATTTATTTTTAAAAGGGATTTTAATTCTCAAATTGTTGTAACACATCCGTTCCTTTTATTTTTTTAATCGTAATGACTTCGATTATGTTAAATTTAGATTAATTTCATCGTTTAATATAAAACCACCAAAATTGAGTTGAACGTTAATACTATTTTAGTTCCGTTGATGCTATATTAGTTTCGTACAAGTTGTTTATGTACCTAAAACATAAAATTGCTTTGAAAATATATCGGTGAGATTACACTGAAAGAATTAGAGTTAATTAGAGTTATGAAATAATATTTGAAGAGTTTTCTCTTTGGTCAAGGTGAAGTTATCAAGGTGAAAATTATGAGTAACGAAATTTCAAAAATTTTATCAATGGAATTTAATTAGGAACGTTAGTCAGCGTGATTAAAATAGGAATTATTCAGCTATGAACGCGTAAAAGATAGGTTATGGGGTAGAAACTTTAAAGTAATGTAAAAAAGTGTGGTTATGATATGTTATTGTCCGTTTGAGAGATGTAGTTAGAAAAAGAGAGATAGAGACCTTGAATATACCCGCGCTCTATAGAGTAGATGGAAGAGCAGGGAAGAAAATGAACAACAACGGACGCCGTCCGAAAAACGGGTCCACGCAATCGAAAAGAGGATTCGAAACGCGGGAAAAACCGGTCCGCGCGAGTCCAACTGGTAAAATCGTCGGCAGGAAAGCGCGAAGGCGTCGATCGCGACCAAACGATTTCTCCCGCAACAATACAACATGGCGCGGGTTAACACTCCAACGTCGAGGGCAAAGCCGTTCGAGGATTCGCGCGAATGGCCGTCGAACGGCGCCTTCTCGCCGTTCGAAAACGGTTCTCGACGACGCGGCGCGGCTTCCTCGGCCACTTAAACACATTTACCTGCGTAATGCGTCCAGTTATCCACAGGAAAATGACGAAAATCACGGGAGCGACACAACACACACACTGGACACTAGCACGTACCCGTTGCTGCCTATGCTCGGTGGCGTTACGGCGGTGCCGTTATGGCGGACGCTCGGACGGGACGGGACGGCGAGGGAAGGCGAGGGGCCCTTACAGACGCTCCGCTATATTAAAACGGCATCGGACCGGCTACATTTTCGAGGGAAAATTATCTCGCGAAACGGTCCCGCGAAAATCCCGTCCGTTTCGGACCCGAAACGCTCCTCGATATCGGCGTACGGATGAAAATGGCTTCCGCGACGGAGACACCACCGCCCCCTGTTCGACGTCTCGCCAAACTTCGCCGTCCGTACGATCAAAACGATTTAACTCTCGTTAGTCGCGCGTTTCGTTTCGTTTCTTCTCTTCTATTCTTTACTCTCGTTTATGTTATTTACTAAACGTTGACGCGCGGCCTCGAACGAAAACGTCGTCGAATGACATAACGTGGTGAAATCAAACGGCATTAACGGTACTTATTATTTTTCTTTCGCCGCCGCGGTTTCGGCGGGAAATCGACGCCGCTCTAGAACGTTCGAGGAGAGAAGCGACAGGAGGAGGAGCGGCGGCGACGGCCGATACGGCGGTAGTAGTAGTAGTAATAAGTGGGGCGCCTAAATATTACGCCTCCGACGTAAAGTGTGCCAACGGGATTCCGTTGATTCCAGTTTTGCCCTTGGCGTCGCCACCGTTCGCGATCGATATCGACGTTGACTTCGATCGAAAAAACGCGCCAATTTCAAATTTTTAACTTATTAATTACATCAATCAAAAATTATTTTTTATAAATAATAAAGAAAAATTAATCTAAAAATATCTTAATTTATATTTAAAATATACAAAAAAAAATTGATTTAAAAATTGGCTACATTCTAAAAATGAAACTTTCTTAGAATAATTTAACATTAACCTAACCTAACTTTTTTTGAAAATTTGGTCCAAATTTAAAAAATCGTGGAGACTATTTTTTAAAATAAGAAATGAAATTAGTTAATTCCTTATTTCTCAATTTGGAAATTTTAACTAAACATAACCCCACAATAATTTGAAGGAATTTTTAAAAACTTAGGCTAAACTCACACTAATTGAAAGTTAAAATATTCTATTTTATTGCAAAAAAATCAAATATGCTTTACTTGTTATCGAAAAAATTTAAAAAATTCATAAAATTGACTAAAATTTTTGATGGTTAACCTAACTTTTTTGGTTTAAATGAAAGTTAAAAGAGTATATTTTCGATTAAAAAAGACAAATTTTCTCTAATTATTACCAAAAAAATTAAAAAAATCCCAAAGTTGGTAAATAATTTTTGACACCCTAACCTAACTTTTTTTTAAAAAAATTGACCAACTTTAAAAAATCCTCCAGACTTTATTCATAAAGATTAAGATGTGATTTTTACCTTAAATGAAAGATAAAAGACTATATTTTCAATTAAAAAAGACAAACTTTTCCTAATTATTATCAAAAAAATCAAAAAAAATCCCAAAGTTGATAAAAAAATTTTTGACGGTTTAACCTAACTTTTTTTAAAAAAATCACCAAAGTTTAAAAAATCACCCAGACTTTATTTATAAAGATTAAGAAATGATTTTTGGTTTAAATGAAAAATAAAAGATTCTATTTTCAAATAAAAAAGTCAAATTTGTTCTACTTATAATCAAACAATTTAAAAAAATTTTCAAAGACATCGAAGAATTTTGACCAAACCTAACCATAAATTTTCTTAGTAACTTTAAGAATTCCCACAAACTTTATTAATTAATATGAAGAAGAAATAACTTAAGGAAAGATAAATTGAAAAGTCTATTTGTTATTAAAATCAACGTATTTGTTCTGTTGTCTCAAAAAATTAAAAAAAAATTCTTAAAGTTGGGAAAATTTTTTGACAGTTAACTAACCTAAATTTTAAAAAAATTCGATCAACTTTAAAAAATCGTCCTGAGTTTATTTCTAAAGATTAAGAAATGATTTTTGGCTTAAATGAAAGATGAAATATTCTATTTTGAATTAAAAAAGGTAAATTTGTTCTAATTTTTGTTAAAAAAATTGAAAAAAAAAATTAAATTTGGTAAAGAAATTTTGACATTTTAACCAAACTTTTAAATTTTTTGACCTAATTTAAAAAATTGTAGAGACTTTATTTTTTTCAATTAAGAAATGAAATTTGTATCAATTGAAAACTAAAATATTCTATTTTGTAATAAAAAAGTTAATTTTGTTCTAATTATTACCCAAGAAATTAAAAAAATTCATAAAGTTGACTAAAATTTTTCCTAACCTTAAAAATTTTGACCAAATTTAAAAAATCGTGGAGACTTTATTTTTTTACAATTAAGAAATAAAATTTGTATAAATTGAAAGATAAAATATTTAATTTTCTAATAAAAGTCATTTTTGTTCTACTTATTACCCAAAAAATTAAGAAAATTTATAAAGTTGATTAAAATTTTTTTTAACCTAACTTTTTTTGAAAATTTGATCCAAATTTAAAAAATCATAGAGATTTTATTTTTTTAAATTAAGAAATAAAATTTGTATAAATTGAAAGTTAAAGTATTCTATTTTCTAATAAAAAAGTCAATTTTGTTCTAATTATTACCCAAAAAATTAAAAAAAATCATAAAGTTGACTAAAAATTTTTTTAACCTAACTTTTTTTTGAAAATTTGGACCAAAATATCAATTTAAATGAAATAAAAAATAAAAACAATTAGAACTAGAACATTTATTAATACAATTCGTTCTTAATAAAATTAAACTATAAAATTAAACATCAATAAAAAAAAAATTCAATGTAATTTTCACACAAAACCAAGCATTTTTAAAAAAAACTAAAGTAAGTTTATCTTATTGTAAACCGATCAAATCGGAGAGTGTTTTTTTGGATTTTCCATTAAGATAAAACTGCCGTCTTGTGTGAAATTTAGAAACAAACTTATTTAAGATATAAATAAATAAATAATTAATTAAATAAATAAATAATTAATTAAATAAACATAATTTAAGTTATTCTTGAACAATTCCAACATTTTTACTTTGATGTGCTTGTAAAACAGCCACTGCTTCTTCAATTTTAGCCCGTAAAGACTCCTGATCTTCAATCATATGTAACAACTCGGAAGTATCAATTTCTAAAAGCATCCCGGTTATTTTCCCAGCTAGATCAGGAAACATTTTCTCTACGAAAGGAAATAAACGTTGACCCAACATTTGTTTTTGATCTTCTGGAGTAGCCGAAGCTAAAGTAGTAGCACTTAACGGAACATTATCACCACTATTATTCAAAGCTAGGGCAATCGGACGGATTATATGATTACTATTAGCCGTGTATTTACTGTTCGGACGAGCGTGTGTTGTTGTTTGTTGTCCGGTGATTGGTCGGGCTGTTATAACAGAATTTCTAACGTTATTATTTTGTACGGAAGGTCTCGAACTAACTCTATATAAACTATTAGCAGCCGTGGGGTAAGTTCCATTCGGACGAATCGTCGGAGAAGCTAACCAACGAGGTGTAGCTCTAATATGATTAACGTGATTGTAAAATCTCGGTCCTTGGGGAACCGTAGGCATTAAAAATGGTGGAGTTGATGGGTAGATGTTCGGTTGGATGCGAATACGTTGTAAATGAGACGCCATATAAGCTTTTCTATCTTCTTTACGTTGAGCTAAAGCAACATATAAAGGTTTACTTCCCATCATCTTACCGTGCATTTCTACCAAGGCTTTTGTTGCTTCATCGGGGGATGAAAAACAAACAAAACCAAATCCTTTACTTCTACCATCTTCGGTCATTACTTTAGCGGATGTAATCGTTCCATATTGCATAAATTCTTTTCTTAGGCGGTTATCATCAATGTCATCGTCTAAATTTTTAATGAAAAGGTTAACACCTTGGTAGCGGTTGTAACGTTCTAATTTGAGTTGTTCGTAGTGACGTTTTAATTCGTTTTGTCGTTCGGCTTTCTTCTGCGCGCGACAAACGTATAAAGTGTTGCCGTTTATTTCTTTATTGTGGAGTTCCCGAACCGCTTTTTCAGCCTCTCTCGGGTCTTCAAAAGCAACAAATCCAAAACCTTTAGATGAACCGTCTATATTTTTCATCACCGTACAACTTGTTATTTTACCAAATTTAGAGAAAATATTTTTTAGACTTTCATCGGTTAATTCACCAAAGTTTTTAACGTAAATGTTTGTGAATAATTTCGCTTTTTCGCCTAATTGTTTCTCACGTTCTTTTTGTGGGATGAATTTACCAACGTAAACTTTTTTTCCATTTAGTAACATACCATTTACCTTTTCGATAGCTTTATTTGCAGCTTCTTCAGTTTCAAAGTGAATAAATCCGTATCCTTTTGACATTCCATTTTCGTCTAACATAACTTTACAACTTAAAATGTTTCCGAAAGCGGAAAAAGTATCATACATTGATTTATTATCAATATTTTTATCTAAATTTTTTATGAAGAGGTTTCCAACTCCGGATTTTCTTAAAGAAGGATCACGTTGTGACCACATTATTCGAATAGGTTTACCTTTAATTAAATCAAAGTTCATGGTATCTAAAGCTCGTTCTGCATCGGTTGGTTGTTGGAAGTTTACGTAAGCATAACCTAATGATCTTCGGGTTACAATATCTCTGCATACTCTCAGGGATAAAAGTGGACCGGCTGCTGAGAATTTATCATACAGCATGGCTTCGGTTACATCCGGGTGAAGATCTCCAACGTAGAGGGAACCCATCGGATAGTTATTATGATGAGAAAAGTTCATTTCTTTTAATTTAATTCAATGGAAGATGTTTTTGTAAATTCACGCGCGAACGTCAATTTTATGTTTTTATTGTAATGGTGTCTTGGTGATGAAACAAAAAGTTTTTTTACGACGACTCAGATTATTTAATTTATTTAAAAAAAAAATTTTTTTTATTAGGATGTTTGAAAATTAGAATAATTAAAATTAAAATTAGGTCAAATTAAAATTGGATAAAAATTAGAATTGCATCAAAATGACAATTGGATAAAAATTAAAATTGGATCAAAATAAAATTAGATAAAAATTAGAATTGGATCAAAATTAAAATTAGATAAAAATTAGTATTAGGTCAAATTAAAATTAGATAAAAATTAAAACTGGATCAAAATTAAAATTAGATAAAAATTAGTATTAGGTCAAATTAAATTTAGATAAAAATTAGAATTGGATCAAAATAAAACTAGATAAAGATAAAAATTAGAATTGGATCAAAATAAAATTAGATAAAAAATTAAAATTGGCTCAAAATAAAATTAGATAAAAATTAGAATTGGATCAAAATAAAATTAGATAAAAAATTAAAATTGGCTCAAATTAAAATTAGATAAAAATTAAAATTAGATAAAAATTAGAATTGGATCAAAATTAAAATTGGGTCAAAATAATAATTAGATCAAAATAAAATTAGATAAAAATTACAATTAGATCAAAATTAAAATTGGATCAAAATGATAATTAGATCAAAATAAAATTAGATAAAAATTAGAAATTATTTAAACTGTCTTTACTTAAAAAAAGATTTTTTTATATACAATATTACTTGTTATTTACAAAAATAAATAAACACCCTAACAAAATAAATGTACAGGAATAAAAATAAGTTTATCGACATTTTAAAATTTTTTTTTTTAAACACCTTTTTAACTAACCGAAAAATTTTGTAATGAATTTTTAAAAAATTCACTGAGGTTTTATTTATAAAAATTAAGAAATAGTTTTTACTCTAAATTAAAGTTAATATATCATATTTTCAATTAAAAAAATCAAATTTGTTAGAAATCTTACCAAAAAATTTAAAAAAATTTCCAAACTTAAAAAATTTTTTGACAGTTTAACCTAACTTATTTTAAAAAATTCACTCAACTTTAAAAAATCACCCAGACTTTATTTTTAAAGATTAACAAATAATTTTTGTTTTAAATGAAAGTTAAAAGATTCTATTTTTAATCAAAAAAGACAAATTTGTTTGAAATATTACCAAAAAATTTAAAAAAATTTCCAAACTTAAAAAATTTTTTTGACAGTTAACTAACCCAACTTTTTAAAAAAATTTAGACAATTTTAAAAAATCACCCAGACTTTATTTTTAAAGATTAAGAAATAATTTTTGTTTTATATGAAAGTTAAAACATTCTATTTTCAATTAAAAAAGACAAATTTGTTTGAAATATTACCAAAAAATTTAAAAAAAATTCCAAACTTAAAAAATTTTTTTGACAGTTAACTAACCCAACTTTTTAAAAAAATTTAGACAATTTTAAAAAATCACCCAGACTTTATTTTTAAAGATTAAGAAATAATTTTTGTTTTAAATGAAAGTTAAAAGATTATATTTTCAACTAAAAAAGACAAATTTTTCCTAATTATTACCAAAAAATTTAAAAAAATTCCCAAAGTTGGTAAAAAATTTTTGATACTTTAACCTAACTTTTTTTTAAAAAATTCACTCAACTTTAAAAAATCACCCAGACTTTATTTTTAAAGATTAAGAAATAATTTTTGTTTTAAATGAAAGTTAAAAGATTCTATTTTCAATTAAAAAAGACAAATTTGTTTGAAATATTACCAAAAAATTTAAAGAAATTTCCAAACTTAAAAATTCGTTTTTGACAGTTTAACCTAACTTTTTAAAAAATTCACTCAAGTTTAAAAAATCACCCAGACTTTATTTTTAAAGATTAAGAAATGATTTTTGTTTTAAATGAAAGTTAAGAGATTCTATTTTCAATCAAAAAAGACAAATTTTTCCTAATTATCACCAAAAAATTTAAAAAAATTCCCAAACTTGGTAAAAAAATGTTTGACACTAACCTTACTTTTTTTTAAAAACCAGCTCAATTTTAAAAAATCACCCAGACTTTATTTTTAAAGATTAAGAAATAATTTTTGTTTTAAATGAAAGTTAAAAGATTATATTTTCGATCAAAAAAGACAAATTTTTCCTAATTATTACCAAAAAATTAAAAAAAATTCCCAAAGTTGGTAAAAAATTTTTGACACTTTAACCTCACTTTTTTTCAAAAAACCAGCTCAACTTTAAAAAATGATCCAGACTTTATTTTTAAAGATTAAGAAATAATTTTTGTTTTATATGAAAGTTAAAACATTCTATTTTCAATTAAAAAAGACAAATTTGTTTGAAATATTACCAAAAAATTTAAAAAAATTTCCAAACTTAAAAATTTTTTTTGACATTTAATTAACCCAACTTTTTAAAAAATTTGATCAACTTTAAAAAATCACCCAGACTTTATTTTTAAAGATTAAGAAATGATTTTTGTTTTAAATGAAAGTTAAAACATTCTATTTTCAATTAAAAAAGTCAAATTTATTGTAATTATTACCAAAAAATTTTTAAAAATTCCCAAAGTTGGTAAAAAAATTTTGACACTTTAACCTCACTTTTTTTAAAAAATTCGCTCAACTTTAAAAAATCACCCAGACTTTATTTTTAAAGATTAAGAAATGATTTTTGTTTTAAATGAAAGTTAAAAGATTATATTTTCAATCAAAAAAGACAAATTTTTCCTAATTATTACCAAAAAATTTAAAAAAATTCCGAAAGTTGGTAAAAAAATTTTGACACTTTAACCTCACTTTTTTTAAAAAATTCGCTCAATTTTAAAAAATCACCCAGACTTTATTTTTAAAGATTAAGAAATGATTTTTGTTTTAAATAAAGATTAAAACATTCTATTTTCAATTAAAAAAGTCAAATTTTTCCTAATTATTACCAAAAAATTAAAAAAAATTTCCAAACTTGGTAAAAGATTTTAGACACAAATTTATTACAAAATATCAATAAAACTTATTTTTATTCCCGTACACTTTAAATATGATTACCGTTAAACTCTAAAAGCCTTTTTTTACTCGTTGTGGTAATAAAGTCTCTTTGGCAAGATTAAAGAAACTCAACAAACTGTATTTTTTCCCTTTTTTCGAAAAATAATTCGTCACTACATCCCGACCTAATAAAAAAATAACAAAAAATCAATTTTATGCTTTATATAAACCAAAAAAATAAAAACAAACCTTGATCTGTTGTCGTCGGTAAAACATTTTCATTTGCCGATAACGATATGAAGAGTGCGAAAGGTACGAGCCATAAACACAGAGTGAAATAAGCTAGAACCTACAAAAATTTTCATTTTAACATCTTAAATCCCCCTTAAATGTTTTAAAATTTTAATATTTACCTCTGAAAATGAATAATAAACATTCGCAAAATAACTAAACGCAAAGTAATGATTAATTATTATAAATATAACGCCTAAAATAAAGGCGGGTGATGTAAGAGTAACATAAGGGAAGTCTATTAATATCACAAAATGGATTAGTTGAGCTACCACGCCACATAATATCATAGTATAAGGGAAGTTTTCGAAAATACCGAAAAGTACGTATATGATTAAAACACCCTAAAAAAATTAATATTAATAACTTCGCACATGATATACATGTAACAAAACAAACCATATTCATCCACCAAACGCTTTTCTTTGCTACAACCGTGTATTCCTCGACTAATTCGGCTAAATAATAGAGAGCACTTGCTAAAAGTAAAAATAAATTGTTGACTATCAAAAAACCATCAAAAGTATTTTAAAATTTATTTACCAATTGAAATTGTTGCAAATACTATTTGTATAAGGAACGCAAAATACGTGGTTATCGTTAAAAACCACATTTTTTAGCCAAAAAAAGATCAACTTAAATTGAGGTTAAGTCATACTTTGACATTTGTTGACAACTCACGATATCAGGATTGCCAATCTTAAAAAAGTAAATTGCAAAACGTAAAAATTCATCAGACTCCGTTTTATTAAAAAGAATATGATTAATATTAAAAATGCAATATAAAGTTTCTTAATGCATTTATTTAAATAGCAAATAATTTTTATTATTAGTCATTATAGTTATTTATCTACAAGAGTGCCATCTATTATCTTAACGAAAATTTTTTAATTAACTTTGAATTTATATCAAATTTTTAAACGATTTAATTAGTAAATATCAATTTCTTTAGTTAATTTTAATAAAAAATTAAATTAGCTTTCATTTAAAAACAATTTTAAAAAGAAATAAACTTCTTTTTCAATAATTAAATTTGATATGAAAAGTCAATATTAAATTTGAAATGAAAAGGCGCCATCTATTATATTAATGGTGAACTTTTATATAATTTTATGAATTTATATCAATTTTTTACACGATTTAATTAGTAAATATCAATTTTTTTAGTTAATTGTAATTAAAAATTAAATTAATTGTTATTTAAAAAAATTTTTAAAAAGAAATAAACTTTTTCTTTTAATAATTAAACATGAAATGTAAGGCCGCCATCTATTATTTGAATGGAGAACTTTTGAATAATTTTATAAATTTATATCAATTTTTGAAACTATTTAATTAGTAAATATGAATTTTTTTAATTAATTTTAATTAAAAATTAAATTAGTTGTTATTTAAAAACAATTTTAAAAAGAAATAAACTTTTTTTCAATAATTAAATATGAAATGAAAAAGCGCCATCTATTATTTTAATGGTGAACTTTTGAATAATTTTATGAATTTACATCAATTCTTTAAAAGATTTAATTAGTAAATATCAATTTCTTTAGTTAATTTTAAATAAAAATTAAATTAGCTCTTATTTAAAATCAATTTTAAAAAGAAATAATTTTTTTTTTCAATAATTAAATATGAAATGAGAAAGCACCATCTATTATTTTAATGGAGAAATTTTAACTAATGTTATAAATTTATATTAATTTTTGAAACGATTTAATTAGTAGATATGAATTTTTTAAATTAATTTTAATTAAAAATTAAATTAGTTGTTATTTGAAAACAATTTTAAAAAGAAATAAACTATTTTTCAATAATTAAATTTGAAATGTAACACCACCATCTATTATTTTAATGGTAAACTTTTGAATAATTTTATGAATTTATATGAATTTCTTAAAAGATTTAATTAGTAAATATCAATTTCTTTACTTAATTTTAATATAAAATTAAATTAGTTTTCATTTAAAAACAATTTTAAAAAGAAATAAACTTTTTTTAATAATTAAATTTGAAATGAAAGAGCGCCATCTATTATTTTAATGGAGAACTGTTAAATAATTTTATAAATTTATATCAATTTCTGAAACGATTTAATTAGTAAATATTAATTTTTTAGTTAATTTTAATTAAAACTTAAATTAGCTGTTAATTAAAATCAAATTTAAAAAAAAATAAACTTTTTTAAATATAAAGAATAAGTAAATGATAAAACACCATCTGTTATTTTAATGGTGAATTTTTGATATTTGAATTTTAAAAATTTATTATATTTAAAATGAATTTTAAAAGTTAATTTTCGTTCTAAATTGAAGAAAAATGATTAGATTTTGATGAATCCCTTTGGTTTAATTAAAAATTAATTAATTGTATTTTAAATCTTTTAATTGAAATCGATCTCGTTGCTAAGATACAACGATCTGGCAACGTCGCTCGCTACGCTCTCTCTGGATGGAGCATTGCTATTGTATTCTGCCGGTTTGTTTTGTAACAAGGATGAATGCCGCCATCTTGCTGATTTTGTGTTTACAAACACCGTAGGTTTATTTACAAACATTAATTTGATAACTTGCGGCTTAGAAACGTAATGAAATAAAAAACTTTTAATCGTGAAATCAAGGATTTTCGATATCTGAAAAAGCAAATTTGGAAAAAGAGTTCATAGGCTATGTTTGAAAACTCAGATCATAACCATAAACACTCAACTGTTTACAAACATGAGGATAGGAGGGCGCTTTGTTTACTGTTTATGTGTATTACAGGGTGGGCGAACTCTATGTAAAATATTTGAAATTGATTTTTAGTACGTAAACCGACACACCTTTAGCGCTGATGTATAATTTTTTAGTGAAGTCCCTAGATTTATAAATCTAGGGATATTCATTTTAAACAAATACGAAAATACAACAACGTTTCCATGACAACACGTTCAAAACATATTTTAACTTGATGTAAGAGCATTCGGAGTTATTATGATTGATTTTTGATCATTTCGAGCTTAAACGTGAAACATAACGTTTACAGTGACTACAATTGTGTTCCGTACTATTTTTTTACTTCTATTACCGGTAAGTGTTGATTAATTTTAACATTTTTACAATCTTTCGTTACATTATGTTTCCTTTTCAAATGTATAGCGTGTACGGTTTCTATTTGTAATGATAAGGAGTCTTCCCGCTATCGATTCCCGAATTGCAGTAAGGATCCGGAGAGATTTAATAAGTGGATTTGGGCTAAGTGGATATTAGGTATATTTGTTTTGTTTAATAAATTACGCATTCTTGTATTAGCTTCATAAATGAAAATAAAAAAGGTTAATCTATTTTAAAAAATGTTTTTTCTTTTATCATTGCTACTTATTTTTCGTACACAATAAGTGAGTCACTTATGGCTCACTTATTGTAGTACGAATGAAGAAATAAAATTAAATAAAAAAATATTTTATTTCAAATTTCGCGGTTTTTTTGAATAGTTGCACATCAGCGCTGTGAGTTCTCGGTTTACGTACTAAATTTGACGCATTTCAAAAATCTAGTGGGAGTTCACCTTCTATATCTTTCTTTTTCTATGGTGTATTACAAAACAAATCGGCTCATGCTCCATCCAGAGAGAGCGTAGCGAGCGACGTTGCCAGATCGTTGCTAAGATACGTATTTTAAAACATTAAAAACGTCAATAACCTCAAAAACATCAATAACCTCAAAAAGCTCAAAAACGTCAAAAACATCAATAACCTCAAAAACCTACAAACACTAAAGAAAAAATGCAAAGACAACATTCTTTTTCAATATTAAACGATGAACCACTTTCAAAAAACAAGAAAAATAATCGTAAAGAATCCTTAAGTGATTTTTTAAGCGATTCAGAAGAAGAAATTTCCATCGGAGATCATCAAAGACAACCAATTCCCGATGTAACTGATACTTTAAGTCATGTTAATGGAATAAGACACAAAGAACCTAGCGCAGGGCTTTTAAGACAAAACCCAATTAAAATCCAACCAAATGAAAACCATAGCTCTGATAGCGAGTCGGAAAACAGTGAACCGAAGAAAAAAAACGTTCCCGGAGAATACAATCCAAGACAATTTGATGATTTAGATGTTAACGAAGATGTAAAAGAACTATTTCAATTTATTACTAAATACATACCGCAAAATTTAAACTTAGATTTTAAATTTAAACCGTTTATTCCGGATTATATACCAGCGGTGGGTGATATAGACGCTTTTATTAAAGTTAAACCGCCGGATGGAAAAATAACAGAGGAAGACATTAAAACCGATCATTTGGGTTTAACAGTTTTAGATGAACCTTCAGCGGCTCAAAGCGACCCAGCTTTATTACATTTACAATTACGAGCATCTTCTATTAACATCAATTCAAATCCGAGTAATATTATAATTAAATCGGTTGATAATGTTGAAAAAAATTCAAAAGTTATCGATAAATGGATTAAAGATATGAACGATTTACATAAAAGTAAATCGTCTCCTGTTGTTAAGTATTCTGAGTAAGTTTTATGATTAATTTATAATGAATTTATTAATAAAAAGGGTAAATTTAGTATTTAAAGGGATTTTTAAATTATTATTTTTTAGTCCGATGCCTGATTTGGATGATTTGATGGAACAATGGCCGGAAAATATAGATAATTTAATTAAAGTACAAGGAATACCTCATTATTCCGCTTTTAGTTCTTTAACGGAGTACATAGATGTTATTTGTAGCATTTTTGATATCCCAGTTTACAAAAATAAGTTACAATCTTTACATTTATTCTTTAGTTTGTTTGCTGCGGTGAAAAATTCACAAATGTATCAAACGTCTACTTATAACGAGAGTGTTTTGGATAATAAGGGTGTTAATGAACAAACCGATCAATTAGTTCTTGATTAGTAATAAGTTTTGTATTGTATTTAAAATGTAGAGAAATAAAACACATTTGTTGAGTTTTTTTTTTAGTTTTTATATAAAAAAAAAATCGTGGAGAATTTATTTGTGGGAATTAAAGGAAGATTTTTGGGTTAAATTAAAGCTTAAAGATTGTATTTTTTATTGTAAAAGGTGAATTTATTCTAATTGTTATTAAAAAATTAGGAAAAAAAAATTTTTAATTGAATTTTAGGAACATAACCTTAAAATTTTTTGATCAATTTAAAAAAAATCGCCCAGACTTTATTTTTAAAGATTAAGAAATGATTTTTGGCTTAATTGATAGATAAAAGATTCTATTTTTAATTAAAAAAATCAGATTGGTTCTAATTATTACCAAAAAATTTAAAAAAATTCCCAAACTTGGTAAAAATTTTTGATAGTTGACTAATTTTTTTAAAAAATTGGTCAAATTTAAAAAATCACCCAGACTTTGTTTTTGAGGATTAAGTAATGATTCTTGGTTTAAATGAAAGTTAAAAGATTCTATTTTTAATTAAAAAAGTCAGATTTATCCTAAATGTTACCAAAAAAATTATAAAAATTCCCAAAGTTGATAAAAATTGTTGACACTAACCTAACTTTTTTAAAAAAATTGGTCAACTTTAAAAAATCGCCCAGACTTTATTTTTGAAGATTAAGAAATGATTTTTGTTTAATTGATAGATAAAAGATTCTATTTTAACTTAAAAAAATCAGATTGGTTCTAATTATTACCAAAAAAATTAAAAAAATTCCCAAAATTGATAAAAATTTGACAGTTGACTAACCTAACTTTTTGAAAAATTTGATCAACTTTAAAAAATCGCCTAGACTTTATTTTTGAAGATTAAGAAAAGATTCTTGGTTTAAATGAAAGCTAAAAGATTCTATTTTTAACTAAAAAGGTCAGATCTATCCTAATTGTTACCAAAAAAATTAAAAAGATTCCCAAAGTTGGTAAAAATTTTTGACAGTTAACTAACCTAATTTTTAAAAAAAAATCGACCAACTTTAAAAAATCTCCTAGACTTTATTTTTAAAGATTAAGAAAAGATTTTTGGTATAAATAAAAGACAAAAGATTCTATTTTAAATTAAAAAAGTCAGATTTATCCTAATTGTTACCAAAGAAATTAAAAAAATTCCCAAATTTGGTTAACATTTTTGATAGTTCACTAACCTAAATTTTTAAAAAATTCGATCAACTTTAAAAAATCGCCCAGACTTTATTTATGAGTATTAAGAAATGATTTTTGGTTTAAATAAAAGATAAAAGATTCTATTTTAAATTAGAAAAGTCAGATTTGTCCTAATTGTTACCAAAAAAATTAAAAAAATTTCCAAAGTTGATAAAAATTTGACAGTTGACTAACCTAACTTTTTGAAAAATTGGATCAATTTTGAAAAATCGCCCAGTCTTTATTTATGAGTATTAAGAAATTATTTTTAGTTTAAATGAAAGATAACAGATTTTTCTTTAAATTGTAAGAGTGAGATTTATTCTAATTGCTACTAAAAAAAATTAAAAAATTCCCAAAGTTGATAAAAATTCTTGACACTAACCTAACTTTTTTTAAAAATTTCGCCAAATTTAAAAAATCGCCTAGACTTTATTTATAAAGATTAAGAAGTGATTTTTCTATTAAATGAAAGATAAAAGATTATATTTTCGATTAAAAAATGCAAATTTTTTCTAATTATTACCAAAAAATTTAAAAAAATTCTCAAAGTTTGTAAACAATTTTTGATGGTTTAACCTAACTTTTTTAAAAAAATTTGGGCACTTTTAAAAAATCACCCAGACTTTATTTTTAAAGATTAAGAAATGATTCTTGGTTTAAATGAAAGTTAAAAGGTTCTATTTTTAACTAAAAAAGTCAGATTTATCCTAATTGTTATCAAAAAAATTAAAAAAATTCCCAAACTTGGTAAAAATTTTTGACAGTTGACTAACCTAACTTTTTGAGAAATTTGATCAACTTTAAAAAATCGCCTAGACTTTATTTTTAAAGATTAAGAAATGATTTTTGGTTTAAATGAAAGATAAAAGATTCTATTTTAAATTAGAAAAGGCAAATTTACCCCAATTCTTATCCAAAAAATTTAAAAAATTCTCAAAGTTGGTAAAAAAAATTTGACACTTAACTAACCTAACTTTTTTTTAGTTCAATTTTAAAAATTCATAGCTAGTTTATTTATAAAGATTAAAAAATAATTCTTTCGTTAAATTAAAGCTTAAATATTCTATTTTTTATTATGAGATTTAAATTTACTCTAATTATTTCCCAAAAATTTTAATTTTTTTTTTAAGACCAAAGATTTTTAAGGGAAGAAAACACTTTCTTTAAAGTAAAGAGATAAGAAAATTCAAATTTAAGACATAAAATTTTACTTATTCTTTTGAAAACACCATGTGACGCGTGAAAAAGATAACGTCGTTGGCTTCGATCCCGGTAGACGGTCGATTAAAGGCCGTCTATTAATAAAAACCGATGTTTATTTAGACGTGAACCATTCCCGACGACAAGTGGTCGCGAAATCCGTTCCGAAAAACCTTTCTCCTCGCCGAATAATCACTACTCCCCTCCACCGAGTGATGATAGCGCGCGTATCGATTTTCCACCGTTAAATAATTTAAAAGAAAAGTCACTGTTAGGGTGTCAGTCGGCCGAAATACCCCCAACCAACATGAATTTAATGTTCAGGAAGAATTTTAAGGAACAGAAGGGATTCGGTGGGAAGAGTGCCCTTTCGAAAAGCTCCGGGAGACACACCAACAAGAGAAGCAACCGGGAACCAGGTTATACCCCGATAGAGGAACACCACTATAGGACACATTTGTTCTTTAGCCCGAGGTGCACGTATACGTTAGACGAATCCGAAGGTAGTTGCTTACACTTTAAATTAATATTTTTTTGGCTGATATTAACCTTCCTTTAAATACTAACTGCGATGAGTACATAAACGAGACCTTCGTGCAGACTGGAGGTCATTAGTTTGGCAATGACCACCTAACGAACACTATTTTTAACTAGTTCCAACTTCTAATCTTAACGTAGGATGCTTAAAAATCTTTTTTAGAACCCAGATGCGGACCAATGACCGGCCTTTCAGATCAAACAACCCCTTTACAATCTTACAACACGAATAATTTAACTTCGGAATCTGATTTTCATCAACCGTTAGTTGTACGAAGTCCTTCGGTTTCTCTTATAAAGTGGCCTTCACCTAAAAATACACCAACCAGACAAGTAAATATAAATTTCTTTTATCTTCCTTATTAAATACTTAATATATTTGATATTTTATAATATTTAAAATTACAGGTCAGTTTTAATTACGGCGAACAAAATAACAACAATGAACCATCAAGAAACTTATCCGGATTAGATCGTGACTGTTTTATAATCCCCGTACATAGCTTAGAAAGATTTTTACCCGCCGGAGTTCCAATACCAGTAGGTAAAAGTAAATTTTTCTAGCGTAAAAATAATTTACATCTCGAATTTATCTTTTTTATATTAGAAGCCGAATACAACACCCAGAGAAAAAAATTCTATCCATGTAATGGAAGTACCCGACCCGAAACTATGCGTTTTGTGCCACTTAATGAGCCCCCTTGAACCGATAGATCCTATGATGGAGTCTCCGTTGTGTCAACCACTTTTAAAACAAAGAGTAGCAGCCGGGGAATTAATAAGTGAGATTGCACAGGCGAAAACGGCGGTTACTGGAATGTTATTAGCTAATATGGAACGAAATGGTAATTATTTCTATGATTTTTTAAATTAATTTTAGGTTAGAATGTTAGGTTATGTCCAAGTTATGACATTTTACATTTTAATAATAAGTTTTACAATTTCTCAATAGATGGCGCTTAATTAATTTTAAAACATTAATTTTTATATTTAAATCAAAAAATTTATTAATTTAATTAAAAATGAATTTAAAAAAATATATTTTTGATTAAATTAAATTTTATTTATTTAATTAAATTCATTATCTAACTAATTTTAAATTAAAAATTAAAATTCCTCTTTAAATAATTATTTTAGAACGTAGCCTAAAATCTTAGGTTATGTTTATTTATTTATTTTGTATTTATTAATTTTAAAATTAAAATTTATTTAAATTGTTTATGATTATGATTTATTTAAATAAAATTGACTTATTAATTTTTTCAGGTGAATTTCCATTTATATCATACTACATCATCAACAGCGCTCAAACAAACCCGGTTTTATTTTACAACAACCTCCGATCAGCAAGTTTATCAAAATTCGATCCGAGACATACAAAATACACAGCGGCACACACACTCGATCTTTACAGTGAAGTAGCGTCGATATGTAGACCACCGATACATGAATCGGGAACCAATTTTACCCGAATTAACACTCCGAGTACTGGATACGTAATCTCAGTTTATAAGGTGTTTGAAGGCGATGATAGGGAAATATTTGAACGGAATTGGTTGTATTGGACGGGTGCTCGAATGATTTACCGCTATTTACCTCCTCACGCGGGCCTAAAGAAGATCTCTTTGCATAAATCGGTCAGTCCGAAAGGCGATAAGATGTATATTTTGTTGTGTGAGTGTGCGAATTTATTAAATGATGTTACGGTGTGTGCTCTTCTATTGCCGGCCTTACGGGCACGTCTTACCGGTTATACGGGTCTGTTTAGGCCGATACAATCCTTTTGAGACGGGAAAACACTGCCACGGATCCAAATAGATTTCGCATATCGACACATTTACACAAAATCAATACACGTACACTGTGATACATCTAAAAAATGATTGCCTTTTACCTCATATGCCTTGTACCTTTTCGTAATTCTAAAAGGAATTTATAATAACACGCTTTTTTTAGTTGTTAAGCTAGCAATAAATAAGTCTTCCTCTAGTTTAAGGTTTGTTATTTTATTTTTTAAGTTTAGATGGATTAAAATTAAAGAATTGTAGCGTAAAATCACTTTTATTAATTATTAAATACATAACGATAACTATAAGACTAGATAAGTTTACTATTTGTAGAACTAATATCCTTTCCGTCCTCGAAAACGTTGTCGGTTATCTAACTGTTGAACCCAGGAATATAAAAATAAGATTAAAAAGTTAAAAAAAGTTAGTTTAGTAAGAAAAAGGTTAAAATCAAAAGAGGAATGTGAATTTACCAAACTGCGTTTACACTCGAAAAATGTATTTCTTAAAACTTGGCATTCTGGAGGAACATCGTTAGATTTTAAACACTCTCTTGGGGTCTTTTTACTCTAAAAATATAATATAAATAGAATATTGTTAATAATAGTAGTTAATAATATGTAACGGTGAATAAATAAAGTACATACGATTTTTACACAATCGCAGTTTAATAAACACATTTTTAAATCGGCTCTTACTCCTGCGCAAGCACTTTTATCGGCTAATTTTTCTCCTTCTTCAGAATATTCCATTTTCTTAAGTTAAAGCTGAAAATAATTTATTTTAAATAAATAAAAAGAAAAACCTAACCTCAATTTTTATTTGGTTTATTTTATTAAGATTATTAATTAAAACATCATAAATTTAAGTTTGTTAAAAAGATTTTTATTAAATACCTTTTAATTTTATGGTTTTTTAGTTGAAACAACTATTTAAGACAGAAAAAATAAAGAAATAAGATAATCCACTGAGAAAATTTTTGAGGTTATGTGATTATGACATTTGTCATTTTATTAAGAAAAAGACATGAATTTATTGTAATGTTTTATTTATTTATTATTATTTTTATTGTATTATTTTTGTATTTAATAAATAAATAGTAAATTTTAATAAAATTAATAAAAATATTATATAAAGTAAATGTCACCATCTCTTAGAATACCTTCAAACTTATTACTTCATCGTTTTTATAATAGATGGCAATTTTGATTTCAAAAATAATTAATTTGAAATAAATAAATAAATAAACGTTTTTTTACTAAAAAAAATCTATTTAATATACAATTAATTTCTATTATGTACAATATAATATTTTAATTTACTCCAAAACATCTTTTCATTAAATTTTACAACACACGAAATCTTTTTTAAATATAACCTCCAATCTTTATCTTTAACTTGGTGAATATTCGTTGAATCTAATACAATAACAATAACTAAATGATCTGTATTCTTTTTAGAGTGTTCGTAAGCCATAATTAATTCAGTTTTTCCCCATTCGCTTCTTAAAAAGTGTTCCGATAATACTACGATGGTTCTTCGTGATCTTTCGAGGGAAGTTTGGATTTGTTTAGAGATGTATTCGCTTACAATCCAATCTCTAACGTGGATGCATAGTTTTATTTGATCGTTTTCTAAGTTTTTAACTAATTGCTCAATGAATGCTGTATCTTTATACGAATAACATACGAAAGCATCGTATGAAAAGTTTTGAGAGTCGTTTTGGAATCTTCGAGGAAGTAAGGAGAAGATTTTTAAGTGTAGAAATATTCCAATCGGTCTTTTGTATTTAAAATAAACAAATAAAGTGATTACGATGAGTGTTATTGTTACGATGAGTAAAATTAAAGTCGGATAAATGTTATAACATAATTCTTTCGGTGTTAAATGTTGTAAATTTCTTAAATCGGTGCAAAGAATGCTTTCGTTGGGTAAAATATGTTTTAAATTTTCTTGAATGAGTTCGGAAAAGTTAACCGAGTTACAATTACACTTCCACGGATTGTTATGTAAAGTTATTTTTGTTAAATTTATATTTTTTAAAGTATTTAAAACGTCTTCTTCTAAAAATTCCAAGTTATTATTATCCAATTCTAAAATCTAAAGTTTTTAATTAACGGAAAGTATAAAAATAATGATACAAACCTTAATATTTGACGGTAAGTATTTAATAGTCTTTAAATCATTTTTAGAAAGTGATAATCCAGTTATTTTAGTATAATTATTAACTTTATTAAATTCTTTGATTAAATTTCCACTTAAATCAAGAAAATATTTATCGTAATACACATCATCAATGTTGAAAAATGTCATTTCCGTTAGTTTCGGTATCGAAGTAAGATTTAAATTCGAACAATCGACTTGAATAGTTGTATTAAATGGATATAACCAACATTTACATCTTTTCGGACACTCATATTTGTTTAATTTAAATGTAGCTATCGATAAATCACATTTTAAATCGTTGTAATTTACCGTTGTGTTACAAAAATTATTTTTATATTCAAATTGGATGTTTTCATTGTTACGGATGTGGAATAATCTACAATCACATTTTAAAGGGTTTTCGTTGATGTTTAAAGTTAAGGAACTTTGATTTTCTATTAGTTTTCTTCGAACGGTGGCAAATTTTATAACTTCGATGTGATTTTTTGATACGTCTATGTATTTTGTGGTTTTTTTGGGTCCAATTCCGATGTATGTTAACTGTAAATAGAGTAATTGTTAGATAAATTAAGTGTTTTTATGAGTAAATGTGTTTATAAATTTGTTTGGGGTTTAATTAAGAGGTTAGATTAGATTTTTCTCTCTATAGAGAAAACTAAAAGTGGTAGGAAGTTAATTTTTAGTAAAAATAAAGATTAAATATCAATCTAAATCGTGATAAAATTTCAACTTTTAATAACAATTAGTTCTTGAGATATGAATTTTTAAAAATTGACATCTTTTTAATCAACATGAAAATTAAGTTAGGTTAGATTTTTCTTTCTGAGGAAAAAACTAAAAGTCGTAGAAAATTTTCCTTTGGTAAAAATAAATACTAAATATTAATCTAAATCCTGATAAAATTTCAACTTTTAATAACAATTAGTTTTTGAGATATGAATTTTTTAAAATTGGCAAATTTTTATCGACAAGAAAATTAAGTTAGGTTAGATTTCTCTTTCTGAGGGAAAAACTAAAAGTCGTAGAAAATTGTCCTTTGGTAAAAATAAAGATTAGATATTAATCTAAATGATGATACAATTTTAAGTTTTAATAACAATTAGTTTTTGAGATATGAATCTTTAAAAATTGGCAAATTTTTATCGACATGAAAATTAAGTTAGGTTAGATTTTTCTTTCTGAGGAGAAAAACTAAAAGTCGTAGAAAATTGTCCTTTGGTAAAAATAAAGATTAAATATGAATCTAAATCGTGATAAAATTTCAAATTTTAATAACAATTAGTTTTTGAGATATGAATTTTTAAAATTGGCAAATTTTTATCGACATGAAAATTAAGTTAGGTTAGATTTTTCTTTCTGAGGGAAAAACTAAAAGTAGTAGAAAATTGTCCTTTGGTAAAAATAAAGATTAAATATTAATCTAAATCAGGATAAAATTTCAAGTTTTAATACCAATTAGTTTTTGAGATATGAATTTCTAAAAATTGACATATTTTTAATCGACATGAAAATTAAGTTAGGTTAGATTTTTCTCTCTGAGGGAAAAACTACAAGTCGTAGAAAATTTTCCTTTGGTAAAAATAAAGATTAAATATTAATCTAAATCATGATAAAATTTCAAGTTTTAATAACAATTAGTTTTTGAGATATGAATTTTTAAAAATTGACATATTTTTAATCGACATGAAAATTAAGTTAGGTTAGATTTTTCTTTCTGAGGAAAAAACTAAAAGTCGTAGAAAATTTTCCTTTGGTAAAAATAAAGACTAAATATTAATCTAAATCATGATAAAATTTCAAGTTTTAATAACAATTAGTTTTTGAGATATGAATTTTTAAAAATTGACATATTTTTAATCGACATGAAAATTAAGTTAGGTTAGATTTTTCTTTCTGAGGGAAAAACTAAAAGTCGTAGAAAATTTTCCTTTGGTAAAAATGAAGATTAAATATTAATCTAAATCATGATAAAATTTCAAGTTTTAATAACAATTAGTTTTTGAGATATGAATTTTTAAAAATTGACATATTTTTAATCGACATGAAAATTAAGTTAGGTTAGATTTTTCTTTCTGAGGGAAAAACTAAAAGTCGTAGAAAATTGTCCTTTGGTAAAAATAAAGATTAAATATTAATCTAAATCATGATAGAATTTCAAGTTTTAATAACAATTAGTTTTTGAGATATGAATCTTTAAAAATTGACATATTTTTAATCGACATGAAAATTAAGTTAGGTTAGATTTCTCTTTCTGAGGGAAAAACTAAAAGTCGTAGAAAATTTTCCTTTGGTAAAAATAAAGATTAAATATTAATCTAAATCATGATAAAATTTTAAGTTTTAATAACAATTAGTTTTTGAGATATGAATTTTTAAAGATTGGCAAATTTTTATCGACATGAAAATTAAGTTAGGTTAGATTTTTCTTTCTGAGGGAAAAACTAAAAGTCGTAGAAAATTTTCCTTTGGTAAAAATAAATATTAAATATTAATCTAAATCATGATAAAATTTCAAGTTTTGATAACAATTAGTTTTTGAGATATGAATTTTTAAAAATTGACATATTTTTAATCGACATGAAAATTAAGTTAGGTTAGATTTTTCTTTCTGAGGAAAAAACTAAAAGTCGTAGAAAATTTTCCTTTGGTAAAAATAAAGACTAAATATTAATCTAAATCATGATAAAATTTCAAGTTTTAATAACAATTAGTTTTTGAGATATGAATTTTTAAAAATTGACATATTTTTAATCGACATGAAAATTAAGTTAGGTTAGATTTTTCTTTCTGAGGAAAAAACTAAAAGTCGTAGAAAATTTTCCTTTGGTAAAAATAAAGACTAAATATTAATCTAAATCATGATAAAATTTCAAGTTTTAATAACAATTAGTTTTTGAGATATGAATTTTTAAAAATTGACATATTTTTAATCGACATGAAAATTAAGTTAGGTTAGATTTTTCTTTCTGAGGGAAAAACTAAAAGTCGTAGAAAATTTTCCTTTAGTAAAAATAAAGATTAAATATTAATCTAAATCATGATAAAATTTCAAGTTTTAATAACAATTAGTTTTTGAGATATGAATTTTTAAAAATTGACATATTTTTAATCGACATGAAAATTAAGTTAGGTTAGATTTTTCTTTCTGAGGAAAAAACTAAAAGTCGTAGAAAATTTTCCTTTGGTAAAAATAAAGACTAAATATTAATCTAAATCATGATAAAATTTCAAGTTTTAATAACAATTAGTTTTTGAGATATGAATTTTTAAAAATTGACATATTTTTAATCGACATGAAAATTAAGTTAGGTTAGATTTTTCTTTCTGAGGGAAAAACTAAAAGTCGTAGAAAATTTTCCTTTGGTAAAAATAAAGACTAAATATTAATCTAAATCATGATAAAATTTCAAGTTTTAATAACAATTAGTTTTTGAGATATGAATTTTTAAAAATTGACATATTTTTAATCGACATGAAAATTAAGTTAGGTTAGATTTTTCTTTCTGAGGGAAAAACTAAAAGTCGTAGAAAATTTTCCTTTGGTAAAAATAAAGACTAAATATTAATCTAAATCATGATAAAATTTCAAGTTTTAATAACAATTAGTTTTTGAGATATGAATTTTTAAAAATTGACATATTTTTAATCGACATGAAAATTAAGTTAGGTTAGATTTTTCTTTCTGAGGGAAAAACTAAAAGTCGTAGAAAATTTTCCTTTGGTAAAAATAAAGACTAAATATTAATCTAAATCATGATAAAATTTCAAGTTTTAATAACAATTAGTTTTTGAGATATGAATTTTTAAAAATTGACATATTTTTAATCGACATGAAAATTAAGTTAGGTTAGATTTTTCTTTCTGAGGGAAAAACTAAAAGTCGTAGAAAATTTTCCTTTGGTAAAAGTAAAGATTAAATATTAATCTAAATCATGATAAAATTTCAAGTTTTAATAACAATTAGTTTTTGAGATATGAATTTTTAAAAATTGACATATTTTTAATCGACATGAAAATTAAGTTAGGTTAGATTTTTCTTTCTGAGGGAAAAACCAAAAGTCGTAGAAAATTTTCCTTTGGTAAAAATAAAGATTAACTATTAATCTAAATAATGATAAAATTTCAAGTTTTAATAACAATTAGTTTTTGAGATATGAATTTTTTAAAAAATAAAACTCAAAAAAATTTACTTACCGGTAATTCTTTTAATAAGTTGTTGTTAAAAATAATCTTTTTTAAATAAGGAAATTGATCAAAATCCGGACACATTTTAAATTTATTAAAACTTAAATTAATCTCTTCTAAGATTGGTAAATCATCAAAATTTAAATTAGAAATATCATCTAAATTATTACTCATTAAATTTAAACTTTCTAAGTTTTGTGAATTAAAAACTCCCGAATTAATTTCAAAAATTAAATTATTAGATAAATCTAAATCAATTAACGAATCTAAATAAAAACTAAACTCATCTAAATTTTTAATTAAATTATTTTTTAAGTTTAAATACTTTAATTTTTTAAATCCATTATTAAAATAACCCTTTTTCCAAATATTTAACTTATTAAAACTTAAATCTAAAATTTCTAAATTATTAAGTGTTTCAAAAACACCCTCCGGTAAAAAACTAACATTAGTTTTTATTAAATACAATTCTTTTAAATATTTATTTTTAAAAAATATATCTTTAGGGAGATTTAAAATCTCACAATTTTTTATAATAAAAATTTTTAAGTTTATTAAATAATCTAATGAGTTTAAATCAAAATAAATTTTTCCTTTTCCATATACATTATTATGTATATTAATATGATTAAGTAATTTATTATTTTGAAAGAATTTTTTGGTTATGTTAAATGTCATTTTGACGTTTAATAATAAATTATCTAATTTAAATAAATTTTGGAGGAATTTTTCGTTTGAATTAATAATATCAAAATGTAAACTTCTTAAATTAATTAATTTTGAAAAAATATCTTCATTAAAATTTGTGTAATTATTATTAGAAGCGTGTAAAGTTGTTAAATTATTTAGTTTAATGATATTGGGGAGTTTATTAATGTTATTATATCCAAAATCAAGGGTTTCAAGTTCCGGTAAATATTTAAAAATATCATCTATATTTTTTAAATTATTCCCACTAACATCTAAAATTTTTATATTAAAACTTCTATTAAAGTTTATAGTAAAAATAAAGTTATTTTTAATGTCTACGGTTTCATTTATAACATTGAATAAACTAATCGGAAGAGAATTTTTCCTTAAAAATGACTTAAAATCATCGTTTAAGATACAATTTTTAACTAAAACTTCACAATAATTTGATTTTAAGATATTTGGCACTTCACAAAGTTTAAATGAATTATCTATTATTAATATTTGATCACTTTCACATTTTTTATCACTTTTATATAATTGTAGATTTGATTTTACGGGAAATATTAAGATGTAGAAGATTAATAATGATGAATTCTTTAAAATCATCGTTTTTTCTAACGAGTGAAGATACGTTTTTATAAAAAGGAAACGCGTGTTAATTGATAATAAAATAGGAAAACCGCAAAAGATAAATTTTAAATATTAAAAAAGGATATAAATTTTTTAGGTTATAAAACGATTTTAACGTTTTATACACTTACCTCTTTTACCAACTAAATTGCTTACTTATATTCAAGCTTTTATAATAATTCATTAATCCCTTTTATTTTATTATTATATTCCTTTCTAGATTATTAAATTAACCAATTTACAAGGAAATGTAATCCTTTAATTTTCCCATAAATATAAAGTGGCGCCATCTAATAGAATTTGATTGAACTTTATACTTATAAAATAAACTCGATTTATTTGAAAATCTATTTTTAAATTTGTAATTTATTATTATATTCCTTTTCTCGATTATTAAATAAACTAATTTACAAGGAATTGTATTTTAATTCTTTAATCTTTTTATAGGAATAAAATTCGGGGGAAATCTATTAGATGGCGCCATGAGTAGCCAATTTGAATTTTATTTTTATAAAGTAAACTCGATTTATTCTAAAATCTATTTTTAAATTTATATTTTATTACTTTATTTCTTTTCTAGATTATTTAATTAACCAATTTACAAAGAATTGTATTTTAATTCTATAATTTTTCTTTAAGTTTAAAGTGGCGGTATCTAATAGAATTTCGTTGAACTTTATACTTATAAAACAAATTCGATTTATTCTAAAACCTATTTTTAAATTTGTATTTTATTATTATATTCTTTTTCTAGATTATTAAATGAACCAATTTACAAAGAATTGTATTTTAATTCTTTAATTTCTTTATAAGTATAAAGTTCAATCAAATTCTATTAGATGGCGCCACGAGTAGTCAATTTGAATTTTATTTTTATAAAGTAAACTCGATTTATTCTAAAACCTATTGTTAAATTTATATTTTATTACTCTATTGCTATTCTAAATTATTAAATTAACCAATTTACAAAGAATCGTATTTTAATTCTTTAATTTTCTTTATAAGTTTAAACTGGCGCCATCTAATAGAATTTCGTTGAACTTTATACTTATAAAATAAACTCGATTTATTCGAAAACCTATTTTTAAATTTGTATTTTATTATTATATTCCTTTTCTAGACTATTAAATTAACCAATTTGCAAAGAATTGTATTTTAATTCTTTAATCTTTTCATAAGTGTAAAGTTCGGACGAAATGGGTTAGATGGCGCCACGGGTAGTCAATTTGAATTTTATTCTTATAAAATAAATTCGATTTATTCGAAAACCTAATTTTAAACTTGTATTTTATTATCATATTCCTTTTCTAGATTATTTAATTAACCAATTTGCAAAGAATTGTATTTTAATTCTTTAATTTCTTTATAAGTATAAAGTTCGGTAAAAATCTATTAGATGGCGCCACGGTTAGTTAATTTGAATTTTATTCCTATAAAATAAATTCGATTTATTCTAAAACCTATTTTTAAATTTATATCTTATTACTTTATTCCTTTTCTAGATTATTTAATTAACCAATTTACAAAGAATTGTATTTTAATTCTCTAATTTTTCTTTAAGTTTAATGTGGCGCCATCTAATGGAATTTCGTTGAACTTTATACTTATAAAATAAACTCGATTTATTTGAAAACCTATTTTTAAATTTGTATTTTATTATTATATTCCTTTTCTAGATTATTAAATAAACTAATTTACAAAGAATTGTATTTTAATTCTTTAATCTTCTTATAAGTATAAAGTTCAATTAAATTCTATTAGATGGCGCCACGAGTAGTCAATTTAAATTTTATCTTATAAAGTAAATTCGATTTATTCTAAAACCTATTTTTAAATTTACATTTTATTATTTTATTCCTTTTCTAGATTATTTAATTAACCAATTTACAAAGAATTATATTTTAATTCTTTAATTTTTTTATAAGTATAAAGTTCAATGAAATTCTATTAGATGGCGCCACGAGTAGTTAATTTGCCTGTGGCGCCATCTAATAGAATTTCTTTGAACTTTATACTTATAAAACAAACTCAATTTATTCTTAAACCTATTTTTAAATTTGTATTTTACTATTTTATTACTTTTCTAGATTATTAAATTAACCGATCTACAAAGAATTGTATTTTAATTCTTAAAATTTTTTTATAAGTATAAAGTTCAATCAAATTCTATTAGATGGCGCCACGTGCAGTTAATTTGCATGTGGTGGCAACTAATAAAATTTCGTTGAACTTTACTTCTATAAAATAAACTCTTAAAAAATTAGCTAATTCTTAAATCTATTTTTAAATTTGTATTTTATTATCATATTCTTCTTCTAGATTATTAAATTAACCAATTTTTGACAGTCTTCTTCTTAAATAATTTTACAAAGAAAAACAATTAAATAGTTTTATCTCCAGATTTTTATTTTTATATCCACATTTATTTCAAATTTAAACATCTAATAATAGTAATAATAATAATAATAATTTCCGTCTTAACCGATAAAATGTTTATTCTTAAGATTATAAATAAATTAAAAACAGGGTTTGTAATAAAAATCAACCTACGGTTTCATTTTTTCTTTTTTTCCTTTCACTAGCAATAGTTATACAATTAAATAGTAATAATAATATTAATAATAATCATCATTACTATTAAGTACACAGTTTTTTTTTTAACTTTACTTTTTTTCCTTAAAATTTTTTTAAATTTTTAAACCACGTACTCTCATTTTTCTTACTTTAAATTAACTCTTTTCAATTGAAATTTTTAACAGCGGTAAATCCTCACTTACGAAGAGTACGAACAGTGTGGGTGTGTTGTTGTGATTAGCGGCTCTTTATTAATCCATTTTTTTCCATTTTTTAATTATTATTAATTTAATTTAATCGTTTATAATAATTTAATTTAATTTAATTTACATTTTTACTTATTTTTTTTTGTTTGTATTATAGTTTAATCCGAAATGAAAATACAGTAACACCTTAGAAAGTTTTTCACTTAGACGCCCCGGCACGGAAACGACGCTGTCCAAGAACGACGACGACGACGAAGCTGGTTTTTATTTTTAATCGGTGGAGTAGTAAACACGGTGTGCCGGGTGGAAACACGAAATAAGCAAAACAACGTTGTTGCTCCAAACGAAACGGCTCACTTTGAAGTCATCATGGTGACGAATTCTGCAAAATACATTTCAATCAATTAAAAAGGTCAATTTAAAATTAAAACTTTAATAAAGGACTCATTTTATAAATTCATTTCGATTTAATTTATTTAAATTATAAAATGAACCTTTAATATTTCAATTCACAACTATTACAAATATTCACAAACAACAAGAATCCATTTATTTATTGTTTTATGATTGTTTTAATTTAAAAAATCAACATTTTATTTAATTCGCTTTGTATGTACAATTCTCTTTTAATGAAAATTGATAGAAATAACTAAAGTGACATGCAAGATTCATGCAAAATTTAAAATTGGTCAGTAACTTATTTTTTTAAAAAAACGTCACCTTATAACATTTTTTTTTGAGTTGTTGTTTTCAGTATTGTTGCTAGTGCAGAGAAACGGTTCACATTTATATTACAGCATGCGTATAGTTAAACGAATTTTCTAAAAGTACATGTAATCGGGTTCGGAAGAGATAAAAACCAATGTATAATCAATTTAAATACTTGTTTTGAAAAATCTATCAAAGTTTGAGTACATTTCCTGTTTTTAATTAATAAGAAATTTACTTTATCTTTAAACAACGTTTAAAATTTGCTTCTATTGATTAAAAATTGATCAAGTTTTTAATAAAAATCTTTACGGTTTACTTTAAAAAAATTCTTTTAATATTTTTATAAGATTTTTTTTTATAATCAAAGTTCTTTTTAAAAAATTCCAAATAATATCGAAATTTAACTGTTTTTATCTTTAATTTTTATCTTTAATTTGTAAAAATCTGACACTCATCTTTAAATAAAGTTAAAAAATTCCTTTTTATTAACTAAAAATTGCCCAATTTTTCAAAAACAAATCACTATAATTCTATAAATTAAACTTTTTGAGAACATTTTCATAAATTTTTCAATAAAATTTTTCTTTTATTCGTTTTTTAAAAAAAACCAAAGCTAAAATCCTTCAAAATTTAATCGCTTTTGTATTTTTAATTTACAAAAACTTAACTTTATTGTTAAATAACGTCAAAAATTCACTTGTGCTGAATTTAATTTATCTATTTTTGAAAGAATTTTTATAAATCTTTTTAAATCTTTTAAATCTTTTTAAATCTTTTAAATCTTCAAAGGATTTATGAAATCTAAGATAATTTCTTTAAAAATCTTTCTAGATTTTAGAAAAATAGCGAAAATTTTCTATCAACAATTCTATAAATGAAGAAAATTAACTCAAATCTTGTTTAAAATTTAATTAAAACTTCTAAAATAATACATTAATAAGTAAATAATTAATCTTTGAATAAAGTCAAAAAAAATTTTTTCTTAACGTTAACCTAACTTTTTAAAAATTTCGGTTAACTTTAAAAAATCACCCAGACTTTATTTTTAGAGATTAAAGAATGATTTTTATGTTAAATTAAACTTAAAAGATTCTAATTTCATTTTAAAAAGTCAACTTTATTCTAATTTTTGTCAAAAAAATTAAAAAAAAAAATTAAACTTGGTAAAAATTTTTGACAGTTTTTTAACCCAACTTTTTAATAAATTTCCATCAATTTTAAAAAATCGCCCAGACTTTATTTTTACAGATTAAGGAATGATTTTTATCTTAAATTAAACTTAAAAGATTCTAATTTCATTTTAAAAAGTCAAATTTATTCTAATTATTACCAAAAAATTAAAAAAAAAAATTAAAGTTGGTAAAAATTTTTGACAGTTTTTAACCCAACTTTTTAATAAATTTCCATCAATTTTAAAAAATCGCCTAGACTTTATTTTTAGAGATTAAGGACTGATTTTTATCTTAAATTAAACTTAAAAGATTCTAATTTCATTTTAAAAAGTCAAATTTATACTAATTATTACCAAAAAAATAAAAAAAAAAAAAAAATTTTAAACTTGGTAAAAATTTTTGACAGTTTTTAACCAAACTTTTTAATAAATTTCCATCAATTTTAAAAAATCCTCCAGACTTTATTTTTAGAGATTAAGGAATGATTTTTATCTTAAAGTAAACTTAAAAGATTCTAATTTCATTTTAAAAAGTCAAAATTATTCTAATTATTACCAAAAAATTAAAAAAAAAAAAATTAAAGTTGGTAAAAATTTTTGACAGTTTTTAACCCAACTTTTTAATAAATTTCTATCAATTTTAAAAAATCAAGACTTTATTTTTAGAAATTAAGGAATGATTTTTATGTTAAATTAAACTTAAAAGATTCTAATTTCATTTTAAAAAGTCAAATTTATTCTAATTATTACCAAAAAATTAAAAAAAAAAAAAATAAAAATAAAGTTGGTAAAAATTTTTGACAGTTTTTAACCAAACTTTTTAATAAATTTCCATCAATTTTAAAAAATCGCACAGACTTTATTTTTACAGATTAAGGAATGATTTTTATTTAAAATTAAACTTAAAAGATTCTAATTTCATTTTAAAAAGTCAAATTTATTCTAATTATTACCAAAAAATTAAAAAAAAAATTTAAAGTTGGTAAAAATTTTTGACAGTTTTTAACCCAACTTTTTAACAAATTTCTATCAATTTTTAAAAATCGCCTGAAGATTTGAAAAGAACTTTTCAAATTTGATCTAAATTAATTCTTTAGAAATTGACTATACATTTTAACAATTTAAAGATATTTTTTATCATAATACAATTTAATTTTAAATCTAACCCTTTAAATACATGCACTTTTTTTTAGTTCTTTTTTTGTAATTTTGTATATATCAATCGAGCCAAATAAAAATGAGCTCTCATGAAGCTACGAGACTACGAGAAACTGACCGGCATTAAGCGCGCAAACCAGAGTACCGACTGAAAACAATCTGAGCAAGCGCACGGAAATCTGCAATAAGGAACACACCAGAAATGTACCACAGCCGTACCTTCCGCATCTCGCTACCGGACCTAACTAACCAACCTTCTACTTTCATAAAAATTAAACTAAACCTAACCAACTAGAATAAAACCTAACTAATCAACCATAATAAATAACTTCAATCTAATTCATAAACCTTACTAACTAGAACAAACCAAACTCTTAAACTAATCAAAGAGGTACATAAGAAAATACAATTAAAACTATCAAAAAAAGATAGGTTATGTACACTTGCTCGTTCCAATAAAATACCTCATTCGAACTAATTTGCTTTTTTCTTTATTTCATTTACTTGCACTTTGAGAAACTGCAATATATTCGACAATTTACCTTCGTAATTGACTTGGCCGTCACCATCGATATCGGCCTCTCGAATCATTTCATCGACCTCTTCATCCGTCAGTTTTTCACCGAGATTGGTCATCACGTGACGAAGTTCCGCCGCCGAAATAAAACCGTTACCGTCTTTGTCAAACACCCTGAACGCCTCGCGAATTTCTTCCTCGCTATCGGTATCTTTCATCTTACGGGCCATCATGGTTAAAAATTCCGGGAAATCAATCGTTCCATTACCTAATTTCAAACATCAAAAAGACACAAAAAATTAATAACATTTCATTATTCACCTTTATTAATTTAATTTTATTAATTTATTTAAAAAATTAAAATTAAATTTATTTCGAATTTATTTAACCTTTATTAAATTTGACACTTAAAATAAATTAAATGTGACAGTAAGAGTTACCAACATAATTTCAATAGGTGCTTAAATGTCAATTAGTTTAAATGTCAATTAGTTTAAATGACACTTAGTTTAAATATGCCAATTAATTTAAATACTAATTAGTACAAATGAACCAATTTTTTAAATGAATGCAAATGATCTAAAAGATAATTTTTCTAAAAATAATTTATATTATAAAGTTTGATATTTTGACAAATTTGATATTTTTTAAAAAAATCGTACAGATCTTATTTTTTAATATAAAGAAAAGATTTTTTAGAAAATGATAGATTAAAATCTATAATTTTCGATAAAATAATCACTTTGATTCAAGCTTTCATCAAAAAAATTAAAAAAATTCTCAAAGTTAAAATTTCTAATAACTGTCAAATTTGATGTTTTTTAAAAAATTACACAGATTTTATTTTTGAAAATAAAGAAAAGATTTTTTAGAAAATGATAGATTAAAATCTATAATTTTCGATAAAATAATCACTTTGTCTCGAATTCTCATCAAAAAAATTAAAAAAATTCTCAAAGTTAAAATTTCTAACATAACCTAACTGTCAAATTTGATGTTTTTTAAAAAAATCATACAGATCTTATTTTTGAAAATAAAGAAAAGATTTTTTAGAAAATGATAGATTAAAATCTATAATTTTCGATAAAATAATCACTTTGTCTCGAATTCTCATCAAAAAAATTAAAAAAATTCTCAAAGTTAAAATTTCTAATAACTGTCAAATTTGATGTTTTTTAAAAAATCATACAGATCTTATTTTTGAAAATAAAAAAAAGATTTTTTAGAAAATGATAGATTAAAATCTATAATTTTCGATAAAATAATCACTTTGTCTCGAATTTTCATCAAAAAAATTAAAAAAATTCTCAAAGTTAAAATTTCTAATAACTGTCAAATTTGATGTTTTTTAAAAAATCATACAGATTTTATTTTTGAAAATAAAGAAAAGATTTTTTAGAAAATGATAGATTAAAATCTATAATTTTCGATAAAATAATCACTTTGTTTCGAATTTTCATCAAAAAAATTAAAAAAATTCTCAAAGTTAACTAAAAATTTTTACCATAACCTAACTGTCAAATTTATATTCAAAAAATCATCTAAAAACTTGTTTTTAACAAAAATTTAAAAAGAATTTTAAAATGAATGATTATTTATCTTTATTTTCTAACTTAATAACCAATTTTATCAATCAATAACATCATAAATTCTTCAAATCATGATAAAAATCATTCGAAAATGATAAAAAAGATAAAAATTTTTAAAAAAAGAACATTTTAAATCCCCATAAAATGAATCACCCGATAAAAATCGATATAAAAATAAATTATTTACTGATTACTTGTAAAAAAAATAAAGACATATGCGTCACATATGTTACACAAACGTTATGTAACTAAGTTTATCGAAAATATTAAACTACTCAACATCTTAAGTTTTTTTTTTTTAATTAAGCGTTTAAGTTTTATCTAAATCAACAAGTTTTTAAAGAGCACCTTCTCGGAATTTATCCAATTATAAAAATACATCCAATCATTACATCTTATCACAAGACTTAATCCAATTTCTCGATAAGATCAAATAAAACCTCAATAAATTTCGATAAGGACACATTTAGAAATTGCAAAATTTAAAAATAACTAATGATTTCACAAATATTTGCCACGTGAAAGCTAAAAAAAAAGGAAATTTCAACAAACAAATTGTTATTATCTACGTTTGTAAGAAATATTCAAAGTATTCAAAATAAAAAAAAAGATTGAAAAAGATTCGAAAAGAAAAAGGAAAAGGAAAAAAGAAAAAGAAAAAAGAAAAAGGAAAAAAGAAAAAGGAAAAAGAAAAAAAGAAAAAGGAAAATAAAGACCGTTTATGTAATCGTAATTATCTAAATTAGAAAATTGTAAATTCCGCCCAATTAACTTTGTTAAACTGCTTTGGTATTCTTTTATCTAAGCGGAAACGCGGTTTGATACGCTAACGTTATTACAAAACGGATGTTGTTTCTATTTCAAACGAATAAAACGAAAAATAATCATTTAATAAGTAAAAAAACTTTAAAAACAAATCTCAATTTACAAAAATAAAAAAAATCTTTACAAAAATAAAAAAAATCTTTACAAAAATAAAAAAAATCTTTACAAAAATAAAAAAAAATCTTTACAAAAATAAAAAAAACTTTACAAAAAAAAAAATACAAAACGTATTTAAACAAAAATGTAAAAATAAACGGTTAAAAACGATTGTAATTAAATTAAAAATATTTTTAAAAGCAAATTTCTATAAAAAATCGATAGGAAATGAAATTTCCTTTAATTTAAGTACAAACACGACCCGTCTAACTTAAATAGTTTACAAGTTATTAACATTTTTAACCTTAAAAACAATTGAAAATCGGCCATCTTTAAAACGTTTAAGTCGACGTAACTCGATTGTTTTTAGTCGAAATATAGCCATGTTTGGTATCAAATTAAAGGATTTTTAATCAACTTTAAGAATATATCACGCGATTTAATAAAAATTTTAATAAATACTAATAATTATGAATTTTAAAGCTAAATTTATGAATAAATAATAAAATAAAATAAAATAAAATAAAATATCTTAAAAAAAAACTTAATTCTTTTAGAAATTCTTTAACATATATTGGATATCGCGTGCCTTTTTAATTACATTTTCCATTACGTTACGAAAGATGTCCGGGGAGAAAATTTCTTTTAAGTATAATAAAGCTTTAACCTTAGAAAGAACTCAAGAAATCAATAAGTCACAAAGATTATTAATTTTAAACGTGTCTAAAATGCCAAAATTAATTAAAATATGAAATATTTAATAAATATTTTATGCAAAACTCATCAAACACATTACTCTTAAAAGAAATTTCATTAAAAGACTCTACGTGACTTATAAACATACCACAAATGTTCCCGAGAAACATTCCAAGGAGAATATTTAAACGAAATTTCTTCCTATTTTAATTCCAAAGTGTGTTTATTTCTTATACATCTTGAATAATTAAAATAAATCATTTTATTTAATAAAATTTTAAATTTTAAAACGTCAATTAACTTTATTAAAAGATCATTTATCTAATAAACTATAAAAATTAATGTAGATAAAGATATATTTATATTTAAAGTGTTACACAAAACTTGCATAAATCTATATCAAAATTTAAAACATTTTTTATAAATTTTTCAATCAATTAGAAATGAAATTGTACAATTTTTAAACATTTAACAATAATTAGAAAGTTATTATCATATACAGGATGTTTCAAAAGTCTTAGTTCAATAAAATTCAAGTTATCAAATGTTAACCACAAATTTTAAAGCTAATTTCACACCGATTCTATCAAAAACCTTCCTTAATTAATCCGAATAAAAATAAATAAACTGAAAAAATTCGTTTATTAACTGAAAACGTTTCAAGTTAATAAACGTCCCAAATTCCATCATAATAACTAAAGAAGTTATTAGGAAATCTTAAAAAAAACATTTAGGTACAATTTCAAGAAATTTTAGTTTTCTTCAAATGAAATTTTAAATAATAAGTCTTATATCGAATCATTAAGCTTTATTTCAATACAAAATCCCTCCTAAAATGCATTTTTAACGGTTTTTAACGAATTTTAACGTTTGATAAGTGAATTCTGGAACACTCTATGTATTAAGTAACAATTTAACTATAAAGTACTATAAAAATGTTCTTTTTGTAATAAAATTCAAAAAAACCTTCAACATTTGACTATAGAATTCTAGGACACCTGTATATACTAACATATTAAATAAAAATTTGTCTATAAAGTATTATAAAAATATTCCAAAAATGTAAAATAAAATGGAAAACAATTTTTAACATTTAACCATAGAATTTTAAGACAGCTGTATATATTAAGACTTTAAGTAATAATTTTTCTATAAAATATAGTAAAAATATTTTCTTTACATAAAATTTATAGCTTTATATCAAACCGTTAAGCTTTATTTCAACATTAAATTGCTTCTAAAATGACTTTTTAACGTTTTATAACTGATTTCTAGAACACTTTGTATATATTAGATAATAATTTGTCCATAAAATGTTATAAAAATCTAATATTTTCACAAAAAAACCAAAAAATAATCTTTAATATTTGACTAGGGGCTTCTAGGACACCTCTATATATCATAATATTAGATACAAATTTGTATAGAAAATATAAAAATGCTTTATTTTCACAATAGAACGAAAACTACTCATTAAATATTTGACTATGGAGTTTTAGGACACCTGTATATATTAACATTTTTATAATAACTTCTCTATAAAATCATAAATGTCTTTTCTTGAAAATAAAACATAAAATAATCCTTAAAATTTGACTATAGAATTTTAGGACACCTGTATATACCAACATATTAGATAAAAATTTGTCTATAAAGCATTGTAAAAATGTTACAAAAATGTAAAATAAAATGGAAAACAGTTTTTAACATTTAACTACAGAATTTTAGGACAGCTGTATATATTAAGACATTAAGTAATAATTTTTCTATAAAATATAGTAAAAATATTTTCTTTACATCAAATTTATAGCTTTATATCAAACCGTTAAGCTTTATTTCAACATTAAATTGCTTCTAAAATGCGTTTTTAAAGTTTTATAACTGATTTATGGAACACTCTGTATATATTAGATAATAATTTGTCTATAAAATGTTATAAAAATCTTTTATTCACAAAAAAAAATCAAAAAATAATTTTTAATATTTGACTAGGAACTTCTAGGACACCTCTATATATCATAATATTAAATAAAAATGTATCTAGAAAATATAAAAATGCTTTATTTTTACAATAAAACGAAAAATAATCATTAAATATATGATTATAGAATTTTAGGACACCTGTATATATTAACATTTTTAATAATAACTTCTCTATAAAATCATAGATGTCTTTTCTTGAAAATAAAACGTAAAATAATCATTAAATATATGACTATAGATTTTTAGGACACCTGTATATATTAATATTTTTGATAGTAACTTCTCTAAAAAATCATAGATGTCTTTTCTTCAAAATAAAACATAAAATAATCCTTAAAATTTGACTATAGAATTTTAGGACACCTGTATATATTAATATTTTTGATAGTAACTTCTCTATAAAATCATAGATGTCTTTTCTTCAAAATAAAACATAAAATAATCCTTAAAATTTGACTATAGAATTTTAGGACACCTGTATATATTAATATTTTTGATAATAACTTCTCTATAAAATCATAGATGTCTTTTCTTGAAAATAAAACATAAAATAATCCTTAAAATTTGACTATAGAATTCTAGGACACCTGTATACAGTGAAATTCCCCTTTGGGGACACCCCTTTTGAACGGACACCCCCCTCGGATGGACAATTTCTCATGAAACCGTCCAACTCTCATATAATTACTTCGCACATCTCTTAAGCGGACACCCCTCTTTAACGGAGACTTTTCATGAGTCCCGTTGGTGTCCGAACAAGGAAGATTTCACTGTATATGAACATATTAGTTAATACTTTGTCTATAAAATATTATAAACACATTCCGTTAACAAAAATCCTAAAAATCACCGTTAAAACAAATCCTAAAAATCACCGTTAAAACAAATCCTAAAAATCACCGTTAAAACTCAACAACAAAATTTTAAAACACCCCGTATAAATATTACCGGTAATAAACCGAATAGTTTCACCGTAAGATAACGATTAGCATACAATAAGTTTTTTAAATACCATTATACGCAAAGATAATGACTATTATTTGTTAAATAAATTACTCGGAACGTTAGTTAAATACCCCTTAAAGCAAATACTACCAAGATTACGATTCAACATTGAATTTTTTTTTTAACTTTCTTTTTTAAACATTATTAATAATTAATAATAAATAAAAAAACCGTAAAAAACTACAATTTTAAAATGTCAAAATAAGAGAGAGGTTAATTTGACCTAATAGCGCCATCTATCCTCAATTTAAAGGATCAATAATTTCTCTATAAAAAAAATTTTTTCTTTAAAAGTAAAAAAATAAAAAATAAACTTATAAAATTAAAAAATAAACTTATAAATAAATAAAAAACAAATTAAAATTATTTTTTTTTTATTCAAGTCCTCGACTTAAGGTATCGTAATGTATCAAATATTGAAATAATATCCGATGATTCATTACGAAGCTATCTAATATAATTTTTATGATTCATATTAAAAACCCTTCTTAAAACTCATCTGTAGATTGTTTTAAACAAGATGGGTTAAAACGTAAACATTAAAAATATGTCACATGTGTTTTTTTTTTTAAGTTGTGACGTAAATATAAAAGATATAACTTTTAAATTCATTTTATGTTTATTATTATGTAAAATTAAAGAAATTTAGTACGTACCATCGGCATCAACTTCATTAATCATATCTTGGAGTTCGGCTTCGGTTGGGTTTTGCCCCAAAGACCTCATAACGGTTCCCAATTCTTTAGTGGTGATGGTTCCATCACCGTCTTTATCGAAAAGCGAAAACGCCTCTTTGAATTCGGCGATTTGTTCTTCGGTTAGTTGATCGGCCTATATTGTAAAAAATAGAAAAAATAATATTATGATTCGTTTGACAGGTGGGGTTTTTCGCCGGAAAATATCACCGGTAAATTAATCTTTGAGGTTTTAGTACTTTATTTTAACCCGAAATAATGGTTAAAAATCTCTTACCATTGTGATGTTTGTGGATGAAAAACTTTAACACCGTTTATAATCGGAGTAGATGTTAACAACGTGAAGTTCGCCGTTAGACTGACCGTTTTGTGCGGAACAGGGGAAGGGAGGGAGGTTATGTTAGCTGCTATAGCGCTGGTGATGCGGCTATGACATGTACGAGTAATGTATTCCTACGCCGATTTTGAATTTTACAAATTACAAACTTTAATGTTAATTACCACCTAATAAAAGTCCCAAAAAACTTAAAATAATACTTTTTTTCATCAAAATTAACTTAGTTTGGGGTAAAAATACGTTTTAAAAGTTAGTTAAGTTAGAAATAAATTGGTACTACTTTTTAGGTAGAAGTAATCGGTCGGGTGCGGGTTGTTTACAAACGAACGAAGCGCGAACGGCGCTTGGCGATTGGTCGACGGCCACCTGCAATGCGTCAAAGGCGACCGCGCCCCCCGAACGCCGAACAAATGCCGCTAAACGGCTGCTGCGATGCGGGTGCGCCGCCACTGCGGCCCCACGACACCCAGTGCGTGCAACCCTCCGACGACAAATTCAATTAGAACTAACCTATTTAGAACGTATTTAGTGGAGGAGACGAGGCTAAAATCACCACCGCCTCCAACACCCCCCCACGTTACGTAAGATTTACTCCAAAAAAAAGGGGGGTTCGATTTAACCCCCATATTTATCATCCATTAAACATAAAATTCATAAATCAAAAAATTGTAACATCACTGTATACTTAAAAAAAATTAAACTGTTTGTTTTTACTTTGATTTATTTTATTTTATTTTAATAAATTTATTTTAATAAAAATTTTATTTACATAAAAATTTAATTTTATTAAAAATTTTATTTTAATAAAAATTTTATTTACATAAAAATTTAATTTTATTAAAAATTACAAATAATATTAATTAAAATTAAAAAATTAAATTAATTAAATCAATAAAAATAAATAAATAAAAATAAATAATTAAATAAATAAAAATTTAAATTATTTTAAAATATGAATCAATCATTAGTTCTAATTTTTAAAAGTGCCAAATGTCATTAACACAAAATTTTTAATTTTTAAATTTTAAATATTTATTTTCATTTTTATTATTAAAAAATTCTATAAAAAATTAATTCATTGATTTATTATTTAACATATCCAAATGATTTTTTAAATAATTTAATTTTTTTTAATAAAATAATTTTAAATTTGACAAATGTCATTTTTAATACTTAAAAATTCTTACATTCAAAAATACTTAAAAATAAAAAAAAATAAGAACAAAGTAAAATTTTTAAAGAATAAGCTAAATAAACTCATTTTGTTATTTAATTTTGCTATTTGGTTTAAAATTATAAATAAAATCAATTAATTAAAAGTAAAAAATATTTATTTTTATAATTACTAAAAAAGTACTAAATGTTAATTGAACTAAATTTATATAATTTTAATTCTTATTATTGATAATTAATTATAAAAAATGGATTAGTTGAGTTATTATTTATGTATTAAAGCTATTTCAAAGCTGTTTTCAAATAAATTAATTAATTTTTTTTTATTAATAAACATTTTTTAAATAATAAATTTGTGGCAAACGTCACTTTTAAAAAATACTTAAAAATTAAAAAAAAATTTAAGAATAAAATAAAATTTTTAAAGAATAAACTAAATAAATTAATTTTATTACTTAATTTTGCTATTTGGTTTAAAATTATAAATAAAATCAATTAATTAAAAGTAAGAAATATTTAATTTTATAAAAAATAAAAAAGTACTAAATGTCATTTGAACCAAATTTTTATAATTTTATTTTAATTCTTATTATTGATAATTAATTATAAAAAAAACGGATTAATTGAGTTATTATTTATGTATTAAAGCGTATTCAAAGCATTTTTCAAATAAATAAATTAAATTTCTTTTATTAATAAATAACTTTTGAAATAATAAATTTGTGACAAACGTCACTTAAAAGTGAAAACAAAGTAAGTTAAAAAATACTTAAAAATTAAAAAAAAATTTTAAATAAGGTAAAATTTTAAAGAATAAAGTAAATAAATTAATTTTATTACTTAATGTTGCTATTTGGTTTAAAATTATAAATAAAATCAATTAATTAAAAGCAAAAAAATATTAATTTAGATCAATTATAAAAAAGTACTAAATATCATTTGAACCAAATTTTTATAATTATTATTTTTTATTTTTATTATTTATAATTATTTAAAAAAATGAATTAAATGAGTTATTATTTATGTATTAAAGCATATTCAAAGCATTTTTCAAATAAATAAATTAAATTTCTTTTATTAATAAATAATTTTTTAAAATGATAAATTTGTGACAAACGTCACTTTTAAAAAAATACTTAAAATTAAAAGAAAATTTTTAAATAAAGTGAAATTTTAAAGAATAATGTAAATAAATTAATTTTATTACTTAATTTTGCTATTTGGTTTAAAATTATAAATAAAATCAATTAATTAAAAGTAAAAAAATATAAATTTAGGTAAAAAATAAAAAAGTACTAAATGTCATTTGAACCAAATTTATATAATTTTATTTTAATTCTTATTATTGATAATTAATTATAAAAAACGAATTAATTGAGTTATTATTTATGTATTAAAGCGTATTCAAAGTTTTTTTCAAATAAATAAATTACATTTCTTTTATTAATAAAATTTTTTTAAATAATAAATTTGTGACAAACGTCACTTTTAAAAAATACTTAAAAATTTAAAAAAAAAAATTTAAATAAACTACAAATTTAAAGAATAAAGTAAATAAATTAATTTTTTTACTTAATTTTGCTATTTGGTTTAAAATTATAAATAAAATCAATTAATTAAAAATAAAAAATATTAATTTTGATAAAAAATAAAAAAAAGTACTAAATGTCATTTGAACCAAATTTTTATAATTTTATTTTAATTCTTATTTTTGATAATTAATTATAAAAACGGATTAATTGAGTTATTATTTAGGTATTAAAGCGTATTTAAACCTTTTTTCAAATAAATTAATTAAATTTCTTTTATTAATAAATAATTTCTTAAGTAATAAATTTGTGACAAACATCACTTTTAAAAAATACTTAAAAATTAAAAAAAACTAAGAATAAAATAAAATTTTTAAAGAATAAAGTAAATAAACTAATTTTATTACTTAATTTTGGTATTTGATGTGAAATTATAAATAAAATCAATTAATTAAAAGTAAAAAATATTTAATTTAGATAAAAAATAAAAAAGTACTAAATGTCATTTGAACTAAATTTATATAATTTTATTTTAATTCTTATTTTTGATAATTAATTATAAAAACGGATTAATTGAGTTATTATTTAGGTATTAAAGCGTATTCAAAACACTTTTCAAATAAATAAATTAAATTTCTTTTATTAATAAATAATTCTTTAAATAATAAAATTGTGACAAACGTCACTTTTAAAAAATACTTATAAAAAATACTTAAAAATTAAAAAAAAATTGTTTAAATAAAGTACAATTTTAAAGAATAAAGTAGATAAACTAATTTTTTTACTTTTTTAAGCAATTTTGATTAAAATTACAAATAAAATTAATTAATTAAAAATAAAAATCATTATTTTGATCAATGACATTAAACGTAGCTAATATCACTTCTTAGTTTATTAAATATTTTGATATATCTTTAACCTCTTTTAACTAAATCTTTAAAGTCTTTGTAATCAAATTTAATTAAATTATTTGTATTAAAAATTCAATAAGATTAAATAAAAATACAAAAACATGTTTTTATTAACTATTACCTTTATTTTTCTAATACGTTTAATAAATAAATGCCGCCAAAAATTAACAATAAATACTTTTAATTCTAATAATACTAAAACCGGTTTAAAAAAACTTTAAAAATAATATTATTCTAACTATTATAATATTTTTTCCCAATCACATGAAACTTTTAAAGTATATTTCCAATCTATTTGAATTAAATAATCACCATTAGAAATATTTAACACCGCAATAATTTATTTACAATCATTAATTTAATCAAAACATAACGGAACGGAAGAAAATGGAAGTATGGGACTTGTCGTTTCAACCGTAAGTGCTGTAGCCATTGAACTACTTGCACTTTCATACTCTCCGAGTGCTTCGAGAACCTTTCCTAAATTATACCAAGTTACATGATTTGTCGGATCGATTTTAGCAGCTTCTCGTAAAGTCGTCTCGGCTAAACCTTGTAAACTTAAATAATGGTAGACGAGACCTAATTGTTGTAATGATTTCACGTGTTGGGGATTAATAGCTACTGCGTTTTGAAAACAGAGCTTCGCTTCGGCCCATTCTTGTTTGTGCATGTGTAATAATCCTTTCTATATAACAATAGAATAAGATTTAAATTATTTACTTAATATATTACATCACATATTTTAAAAAAATAATATTTACCATATGCATTATGTGATGTGATAACGGAAAGATCTGTGTAGCTTCTAAAATACATTTCATAACATCGGCCGGTTGATCTAAAGCTAAATACAACTCAGCGAGTAACAACCAGATTTCCAATAGTAACATCCAAGCTCTTTGCGGACCCGGTCGAGGACTAAAACTACTCATCGAGCTGGCAACTTCACTTAACGCTTGTTCGACCCTCGAAGCCGCTATACTGTGTGCTTGTAACGAACTGGTGTCTTTATCCGACATTTCTGAGGTATATAATTGGAAGACTGAACGTGTATCACTTTTACGGTCGCATTCTGGAACATCGGAGATGGTTTGACCTTCGTAGAGAGTCTTCCACATTTCTAACATTTGTTTTGCTGTTATTAATGCTCGCTAAAAAAATAAAAATTAATTATTTTATATATTTTTTTATTATTTTAAGTTTTTTAAAGTAAATTTTAAGTAAAATTTAATAAAAAATTTAAAGAGAAATTTAAAATAACCTAAAATTTAAATCAAACATAACCTCACTTTTTTATTATTCACTCAATTAAAGTGATTTTACTTACATCTCCACCATATTCATGTAATTCTAAGTGAGCTTTAACATACATTAAGTTTAAACAATCCGGATATTCTTGAAGCGCAGCCTCGACAACAACGAGAGCTTCTTCGTGTTGTCGATTAGCCGATAAAAGTAAAGTTAAAAGGTGAAGAGTAGAAGAGCTTTCGGGTCGTAAATCTAAAGCTGTTTGAACGTGATGTAAAGCTTCTCGAATTTGACCCACTAAAGCTAGTTGTAAACCTAAATAATACTCGGCTAGGTTATCGTTCGGTTCTAATTGAACGGCACTTTGAAAATTTTCCAAAGCGATGTTATTTAAATTAATTTTCTCCTTTTTTATGTTGTTAATTTGAGCTTGGAGTTGATAACCAATACCGAGGTAAAGGTGACACCTTCCTAATAAACCGGCTGGGTGAATTACTTCAACGCTTAAAGCTGCTTCGCTTAGTTTAGTTCCTTCGATTGAATCGTTGAGGTGTTCGTAACATAATTTAGCGGCTAAAAGGTGATTTATAGATTTTGTAGGTTCTAAACGTATTACTTCTTTGAGTACGGACAGTGCGTGTTCGTACCGTCCCATTGAAATTAAACTTAAAGCGTGCTGCTTCCACAAATGAGGTTCTTCGAAAGAAAATTTCATTGCTCGTTCTAAAGACTCTTGTAATAAACTAACTTGTCCCCATTTCACCGTAGCTAATGTAAGTAAATCATAAACAGCCGCAGCATCTTGATAAGCACTCTTCCTCGCATCTTTAAACTCCGGACTTTGAGATAAAACGGCATTTCTCACTCCGATAGCTTCAGCGATCAATAAAACTAAAATAGTCTCCTCGTATTTATTCTTTGGCACAAATTGATTGAGATTCGAGTATTGTTTTGGTTTCCAAGCCGAATCCCGATTACCAGACCCCGGTTGTTTATACTCCAAGTCGTTAAAACCTTGCAAAAATAACTCGGCAAGATGACAAAGGAGTTTTAATCGAGCCGTGTGAACACCTTGACTTTCAACGGCCATTAATGAAGATCGATAACGTTCTACTGCACTTAACGGATCCCCTTGACGTAATAAAATAGAAGGGGATTCTTGTAAAGCTTGTTCGAGGACTAAACTCATCGTTTTATGAGCTATCGGAGGCAACGGAGAGTTTGTACCTTAAAAAAAAATTAATAAATTTAATAAATATTTATTAAAAAGTTTAATTTGATTATTTTTTAAATCAATTTATGTATTTTTTTTATTATTAATAAAATTTTATTATTTTAAATTAAATCATTTTAATTTTTAATATTTTTAACCTTAAACCTTAAAATTTTTATCTTGACAGATAACCTTAAAAAATTAATTTTTATTTTGACGGATAACCTTAAAAAATTAATTTTTATTTTGACGGATAACCTTAAAAAATTAATTTTTATTTTGACAGATAACCTTAAAAAATTAATTTTTTTTTAATAAACCCTTAAAAAAATTAATACCTCCACTTGTTAAAGCAGAATTTTGTTGTTTTTCCAATTCTTGCATATACAACAAACCTAAATCAGATGCGATATCAAAACATTGAACGATCTCTTCGTCTCGTTCGGCTTGTTTAAATTTCGATAGCGAAGTTTTATCCTTATTTAAACATAAACCTTTAATAGCGAATGATTCTGCGACGATTTTTAAGCTACGTCTAAAAATATACTTATTATTATATTAAAATTAATTAATCGTAGAGAAAAAAAATTAAATCGCTTACAAAGGAAGTTTTTTTTCCGATAAAGAATTTAATTCGGCTAATTTATAACTATTTAAACCTTGATCGTACTGCCCGCAAGCAAAGTAAAGTTTTCCCAATAATAAATGCGCGTCTAAAGCAACCCCGGCTTTTTTTCCCTTTTCATCGGAAGCTATTTGTAAATTTCTCCGAGCTTCCATTAAATTTAACTTCGCTTTGTTTACGTTTGCTTCTATGGGAGCCCATTCTTCTAGATAACTTTCAAGTCGACCCTCACCGATTAAAAACTGCGATAAATACTCTAAAAATTTTAAAAATCATCCTTAAAAGTCTTTCGGAGAAGTTATAAAAGTTACCGTATTCGGGTGATTTATCTCTTAATTGCTCAGCTAGTTCTATCACTTTAGGCCAATTTGATTCTTCTCTATTTTTCTCAATTTCAGCTTCTATACGCAAAGTAACAACTTTAGCACGACCGGTCATGTTTATAAGATTTTAACTATTAGATACTTTTAGAGAGAGAAACATAACCTTAAAACGTCAGTTTTGACGTTTATAAATCGATTTTTTATTTTGTAGTTTTCCTTGAACTTTGTATTAATAATTTGCATACTAATAACAACTTGCGTGTTAATAACAACTTGTTCTTTTAATTTATATTAATTTATCTTTAATTGCATGTTGAAAAATAAGGATGTAAAAATTAAAATTTTTTGGGTTGGTAACTATGAGAAAAGAAATCATTTATAAATCGTTTTCAATTTTTGTATTTTCATTAAATTTTATCTTTAGAATTAATAACAAGTTGTTTCGTTAGTATAGCTTAATTAATCTATAATTATTTTTGTAAATTATAAATAAAAAATTTAAAATAAAACTTTTTATGTTGGTAGTAAAGTAAAAAAACCCTAAAAAAGGCATTAGATTAAATTTAGCGATGACAAATCCACTAAAATTGTTTGTGAAAACCAAAACACACTAAAAAACGAAAAGATTCCATCTTATTTACATAATCTCTACTTATTTATTCAAATACGTCACGTGTTTAAAGAGTTGTATACATTTTAATTTCACATTTCAGTAGAACTTTGTTGAAGTGAAACGTTATGAAGGTGTTTTTCGTTTTGTACTTTGTGTCTCTAAGTTAGGTGTTTTTTTTCTTCATGAATCAGGTTTAAGAAGTGGTAGATTAACAACTACAAATAAAACCTTTAGATGAAAGCTTTTCCATAAGTGTGTCCTCAAAGTGAAACTTTTTAGTTGATAACGAAGAAGAATGTGCTCAATATAAACCATAAAAAATCATTTAAGGTGAGTTTAAGCAATGAATAATGCATAGATGCTTAATTAAAACATATCCGAAGAAGAGATTAGATGAATAAATCACACGATTGAAAAGATTCTTGGAAATTTTTAACGTCATCGTTGAGCAAAACCCGTTTTATTAACACATTTAATGCGTTGTGACCTCTAAGAAGCTGATTACGCTTAAATTTAATTGATAGGAGCGTGTTTTATCCTTATTTGTGCGGTAAACAGATAGTAAGAATTTTTAAAATAAATCTCTGGTGCGAATAATGTTGATAACACTTTTCCTGTTTGATTACGATAAGAATCGTAAACGTTTTTGAGTTGTATTAAATGATTTTTATGAATAAATTGATGTTATTTAAAAGAGAAATTAAATTTATTTTAGTTATTAGTAAAAAAATTAAAGGAAAAATTAAAAAATTGGTAGAAATCGAAGAATTTTTAAATCGAACATAACCTCAAAATTTTTTAACCAACTTTAAACTATGGTAACGACCTTATTTATAGGAATTTTATAAAGATTTTTACACTAAATTAAAGATAATTGACTCTATTTTCTATTTAACAATATAATTTTTTTCTAATTATTATAAAAGATTTAATAATTTTTTTTTCGGTTATTACAATAAATATCGGATAAATTCACTTTAAATCTTCTAAGAAATAAATTTAAAAGTGTTTATTTACTTAATTTACTTACTTTACTTGCTTAATTAATACAAATTGTGGGATTTTTGGAAAACACGTAACTAAACTACCAAAAAAATTCATTTATCTTATCGTTAGATAAATTTGTGATAAAAAAAAGGTGTGAATAATACCAACTTTACGTCCATTGTATTTATTTAATCCTTGTTATTGAGAATTTTAATGTAGAATTCAGGGAATGTCTCCCGATTCATTGGCTCATTCTATATTCGTAACGGTTGATGCGAAAAAGTTATTTTAGAAAGCTATTCACGTTTAATCAGGAATTTCTACGTGAAATAAAGTATTAAAGAGTTTATTTTTTAACGAATTTTTCATCCTTCTTTATCTTTTTTTACCTCTAATTTACCTCTAAAATTTTTTTGATGTAACATAACCTAAAAAATTTTTATTTATGAAAAATTCATTTTATTTAAAAGATATTTATTTTTAAAAAATGTAAACTTACCTTTAAATGATTTTTAAGTGATTTTTAAGTTATATTTAAACTATAATTTAATTTAATCATAAAATAAAAGTTTTTAAATGTCATTAAGATTTTTAGGTTATGTTTAAATTTATTGAAGCTTATAATTCTCCGATTATTTATTAAATTTACGTTTAGTATCATTAAAAAAACATATTTTAGATAATTTTTAATAAGATTAGTTTATATTAAACCGTTTGAATTAAAACTTTAAAAATTTTTTTTAAACGACATTGAGATTTTTAGGTTATGTTTAAATTTATTGAAGTTTATAATTCTTGGATTATTTATTAAATTTACTTTTAGTATCTTTATAAAAAAATTTTTTTAGATCATTTTTGTTAAAATTAGTTTATATTAAACCGTTTCAATTAAAATTTTAAGATTTTTTTTTCATGACATTCAGATTTTTAGGTTATGTTAAAAATTTATTGAAGCTTATAATTCTTGGATTATTTATTAAATTTACTTTTAATATCTTTATAAAAAATTTTTTTTAGACTATTTTTGATAAAATTAGTTTATATTAAACCGTTTCAATTAAAATTTTAAGATTTTCTTAAAATGACATTAAAATTTTTAGGTTATGTTTAAATTTATTGAAGTTTATTTTTTGATTATTCGTTAAATTTACCTTTAATATCATTTAAAAAATACATTTTAGATAAGATTATTTTATATTAAACCGTTTAAATTCAAACTTATGACTCATTTTGTGTTTATCGTTTCAGGAAAAGATGTATTTCAAGGTATTTCTTTTATCCCTTCTAATCGGACTTACAATAAATGAAGAATTAATAGCTTGTGACAATAAATCATGTGAATGTGCAAAGTACAATAACCAATCTAATAAAAAATACATCCGCTGTCCGTTTGGCATGGATTTTAACATCGAGATAAACTACGAGTCATCGGAATTGTTGGACGTACAGTGTAATTCCAACGCTACTAGTATCGATGAGTACGAATTTAATTTTGGAAAAGTAGAACAAGTACAGATTAAACGTTGCGACTTAAAAAACGATTTGAGTATTTTAAAAAAGTGGAATTTAACCGATATTAGAGAATTTAAGTTATTTAAGAGTTCCGATAAGAATTCCGAAGGTGTTATAAAGAGGGATTTTTTTGGAAATCTATCTAAAAGTTCTTTCGAGAAATTATATATTGATTCGTGTGAAGTTAAAGCGATTGACGGAGATGTTTTCGAAGGATTTGAAAACCTAACGATGTTAAACCTCCAAAATAATTTATTAACCGAAATACCAGATTTATTTGAACACCTTCCAAAATTAAAACACCTTAATTTATATGGAAATAAAATCAACAGTTTTCCGAAAAGCTCAAAATCTAACCTAGAAATATTATATTTAAACGTTAATAATATAACGGATTTAAATGAAAATATGTTTGAAAACGTTCTGAATGTAACTTTATTAGAATTAAGTGTAAATCCAATAAAAAGTTTATCACAAAACGTTCTTAAACCGTTAAAAAATCTAAATTCCATTAACATCGGATTAAAAGGAGACATAAACATAACCGATTTATTTAGAAATAATAATAAATTAACCACAATACGTTTTCGAGGTGGAAATATCACTTTTATATCAGAAAAAGCATTTGAAAACTTAATCGATTTAAAAAGTTTAAATATTTACAACTCAAAATTAAGTTATTTACCTAAAAACTTATTTAAAAATAATATAAACATTGAATCGATTACAATAAGTGAAAATAAACTAACAACACTTCCGATAGGAATATTTGCCAACTTAAAAAAATTAAAAACCATTGATTTATCCGGAAATCAACTCTCCGAATGGAAATTTGAATATTACGGGATGAGGTTACCGATGTTAGAGAAAATAAAACTAAGTAAAAATAATTTAGAAGTTATCGGAAGGTCATCGTTTACTAAATTACCTAAATTAAAAGAACTATTTTTGAATAATAATAAAATTAAGAGTTTGCTTCGAGAAGTTTTCGATATGAATCAAAAAATTACATCCTTACGTCTTGAAAACAACCATTTAAGTGATGTAGAAGAGGATAGTTTTAATTATTTAAGGGAATTGGAGGAATTAAATCTGGATTATAATAATTATACTGAGTTTCCGTATCTTTCCGTTGCTGTTAGACTTAAAAAAGTTGATTTAAAGTACAACAAAATTAAATATCTCGAAGTAAGTATGTTTATTTAAGTTAATTTATTTAATATAATTTAAAAATAACGATAAAACAAGTTGAAATATATTTTTTATTAGAGAAAAATTAATAAAATTAAAATAATAACATAACCTAAAAAATTTTAATGGATTTTAATATTGAGGCTTAGTGTACACTTGTGTTTTTTTTTATATGATTTATATTAATTTTTTAATTTTTAAAGAATTATTTCAATTAAAAAAAATCTTTATTAAATAAAAATCAAATTTTTTGGTAATTTTTAAAAAAGAAAACAAAAAATTAAGTTAAAATAATAAGATTTAATCTAAATAATTCCCAAGTGTGTGATAAGCCTTAATTAAGGGTGAATCGAAGCGAACGTCAAGTAGTATAACATAACCTTAAAATTTTTCTGTAAAGATTAAAAAATTTCTTTATTCATAACATAAAAAGGGCTTTTTGTATTAAATTAAACTTAAATAACTATATTTTGAGATAAAAAAGGTAAACTTATTAAAATTAAGGTTAAAATTTATTCAAGAATTCTTAAATTTAATAAAATTTGACAGTTTAGTAACCTAACCTTAAATTTTTATTTCTTTAATTTTTAGTAAATAAAATCCTTAAAATTTCTTATTTCTATTCATTTTATATCTTATTTCATTACATTTAACTAATTTTTCTTTTCTTTATTTTTAGATTAAAGAGCTTTCGCTTCTTAAAAACGTAAATTTAGAAGGTAACTTAATCCGAAAAGTTGATTTTAATGTCTTCGAAGAATTAAGTAGAGATAATGACCGTGTGTTAACGTTAACTAATAATCCGATTGTTTGTGATTGTGGAGCGTATAATTTAATCAAACATACAAAAACAGATGATCCAAAATTACGGATAAACAGTGACGGTTTAAAATGTTCATCTCCTCCGGAATTAAAGTCCAAGCTAATATACAACGTCTCGTTGGATAATTTAACTTGTCCGTTTAAATCAGAAACGTTGGAATATAGATACGTTTGTCCGGAAAAATGTAGTTGTTCTTTGTTTCCGAATAATGGTACTTTTAATATCGATTGTTCCGGACTTGGACTTGAAAAACCTCCACGGATCGACTTATTTAAAACGACATTTATAGATGGAGTTGTGTATAATTATTTTTATGTTGATTTGAGTAGAAATAAAATTAGGGAGTTTGTTACGATGGAGAATTATTCGAGTGTGATGGGATTAGATTTATCGGAGAATCAATTAAGTCGGATTAAATGGATTCCGGAACATTTAAAGGTGGGTAAAAATAATGAGGTTGGTAAAAATGTTATTAAATCATGAAAAAAGTAACTAAATTGTGTATTAATTGGTTAATAAATTGGTTATTTTGTGTTTTTATGTTTGAAAATGTATAAATTTTGTGTTTTTATTTTTGTAAAGGTATAAATTTTGTGTTTTTATTTTTGTAAAGGTATAAAATGATTAAAGTTTTTAAAAAATCGTAAAGATTATTAAAAATCCTTTAATTTGATACCAAACATGACTATATTTGGTTAAAAAATAGAAAAGTTAGGTTAATTTTTAAATTTTCAAGATGGCGGTTTTTTAAATTTGAATTTTTTATTAAAAATTCTTAAAGAGGATTAAAAATCCTTTAATTTGATACCAAACACGACTATATTTGGTAAAAAAAATAAAAAAGTTAGGTTAATTTAAAAAATTTCAAGATGGCGGATGTTCAATTGTTTTTTAAAATAAAATTGTTTATAACTTTAGAAGTATTTAAGCTAAATATGTCATGTTTGGTATCAAATTAAAGGATTTTTAGCGATCTTTAAGAATTTTTAAATAAAATTTCAAATTTTAAAATCCGCCATCTTGAAAATTAAAAAATTAACCTAACTTTTTTATTTTTTATCCGAATTTAGTCGTGTTTGGTATCAAACTAAAGGATTTTTTATTCTCTTTTCAAATCTTACAAAAAAAATTTAATTTCCAAATCCGCCATCTTGAAAATTTAAAAATTAACCTAACTTTTTTTTATTTTTTATCCGATTATAGTCGTGTTTGGTATCAAACTAAAGGATTTTTTATTCTCTTTTCAAATCTTACAAAAAAAATTTAATTTCCAAATCCGCCATCTTGAAAATTTAAAAATTAACCTAACTTTTTTATTTTTTATCCGATTATAGCCATGTTTGGTATCAAATTAAAGCATTTTTAATGAATTTTTAAAAAAATTAATAAAAAAAATTAATTTTTTAAACCCCCATCTTGAAAATTTAAAAATTAACTTAATTTTTTTGTTGCAGACATTAAAATTAAACTCAAATAAATTATCAACAATCGATCATAACTTTTTAAATATATTAAAAAATTCTTCATTAGGCTATTTGAGGTTAGATGGAAATCCTTGGAGATGTGACTGCGAATTAAATGATTTAGTTTTCGCCGTTCGAATAACTTTCAGACCTTTTGTAAGTATAAAATAAATAAATCTCAAATAAATAAATCTAAAATAAATAAATCTTTAATTTTAGCTTAAAAATGATGATAAAATCTTCTGTAACGATGGTCGTTTATTAATCCAACAAACAAAAACTCAACTTTGTAAAGAAATAGAAGTCTTCGTAATAGTTTTAATCTCTTTAGCTGCATTTTTTGTCATCGCTTCAATAATCTTAACAATACTTTACTTTAAACACGAGACAACTATAAAAATATGGCTTTATTCAAATAACATCCTTATAAAATACGTCACCGAACAAGATTTTGATAAAAATAAAAAATACGACGCTTTCGTTTCTTATTCACACAAAGACGAATCGTTTGTATTAGAACATCTCTTACCAGAGTTAGAAGGTGGCTCCGAACCGTACAAATTATGCGTTCACGAACGCGATTGGCAAGTCGGAGAGTTTATCAACCGACAAATCATCGATTCCGTTTCGGATTCGCGTCGAACGATAATCGTACTATCCAAAAACTTTTTAGAAAGTACCTGGGCTACGGCTGAATTTAGAACGGCTCATACTCAAGCGATGAATGAGAAATTAAACCGTTTAATTGTAATACTTTACGATGATGTTACTCCGGATGATGTTCAAGATGAAGAATTAAGAACGTACCTTAAAACAACCACTTATATTAAATGGGGTGATCCGTGGTTTTGGAAGAAGTTGAAATATGCCATGCCGCATCGTGTTAAAAAGAGCGATAAAGAGGAGAAAGCTAAACAAAAAATTGAAAATATTATGATATCGATTGATGAAAAATTGGATTTAACGACGAGTAGTACTACGCCGAATACTCAAACCCCTCCGGCTATGTCACTCGATCCTTTATTGTTAAAAGTGAGTCCGTTGGAATTTAAAGCGGAGAAAGATGAACGGAACAAAGTCATTTCGACGCATATTTGTTAACAATGTGATCTGTTTTTTATTAAAGTTAACTGTTGTGATGTTTACGAACAATTTTTACATGTTTAAGATTATTTTTTAGACGTTTAAGTATTTTTAAAGTGGTACTATTTTTTGACGTTGAAGTTTCCGAGAAACATATTTTTATATAAATATATTAAACGATGTATTTTCATATTAATAAAGACTTTTTCTTTCTAATAATATGTTTATTAATTTTCTTTACATACTTTGTTGATTTTTTTTATTATTTTAAAGACGTTTAAGTATTTTTAAAGTGATTCTATTTTTTGACGTTGAAGTTTCCGAGAAACATATTTTTATATAAATATATTAAACGATGTATTTTCATATTAATAAAGACTTTTTTTCTTATAAAATGTTTATTAGATTTTCTTTATATACTTTGTTGTTTTTTTATTATTATTTTAAAATAGAAATTATTAAATTGATATTTAATAATTTAACACAACATTTATAGGTTAACTTCGTTTGAGAAATGTCAAATTTGACAGTTTGAGTTTTTATCTAAATTTTTAAGAAAATCCTTTTTAATTTATTGTCGATATATTTAATAATGTTTTAAATTATGATTTTTTTAAAATAATTACCTTTAATTAAACATTTTTGTAATTAATTTTATTAATTTAATACTTTTTGATCATTTTTAGTTTCACCTATTCTTTATAGATGGCATAATTTCTTTCATTTTAATTTTAATCGGTTTTTTAATTTTATCATTTTTATAATTAAATTCAATTATGATTTTATAATCTTTTTTTTAATTATCTTTTTAACTTTTTTTAAATTATATTAATAATCCTATAATTTTTTTTTAATAATTAGTTATGATTAATTTTTAAAATAATTTAGTTTAACTTAGTGTTCATAGATAACACTGTATACAATTTTTTTTTTCAATTTAAACTTTTAATTTAATTAATTTATAAATTTAATAATAATTAATTAATTAATTAATCTTCTTTTTAATTATCTTTTCAACTTTTTTAAAAATTATATTAATAATCCTATAATTGATTTTTTAAATAATTAGTTATGATTAATTTTTAAAATAATTTAGTTCAGCTTAGTGTTCATAGATGACACTATATACAATTTTTTTTCAATTTAAACTTTTAATTTAATTAATTTATAAATTTAATAATAATTTGAATATCTAATCTAATATAAATTTTTAATTTAACATTTTTTCATATTTTATATATAATTTCACTTTATTTTAAAATTAAAAATTAGAATAAAATTCATATGTTGGTAATAAATGTCAAAATGATATTTGATAGGTTAATTTGTCAAATTTGACAATTTTTTTAATAAAAATCAAAAATTAATGATTTTTTTTTAAATATAATTAAAGAAAATTTAATTAAACACTTTTTTTTTAATCATTATTATTTAGTTTAGCTAACTGTTCATAGAGAACACTCTAAAAAACATTCCTAAGATGAGGCAACACATCTGATTGAGTGTGAGAATGTCAAACGAACACAAAAATGCAGGTTATATGCCACCTGGACAAAATACCTTACATCCGAGCAGTTAACGAATGTTAACAAATGTATACGTACACATTTAACTGATAAATCACTTTTTACGAGGTTAATTTAAAAGATAAAGTCGAAAAAAGACGTTTAAATGGTGCTTATGGTGTGATATTTATGAATTTTCTTTATACGATTTATTAAAAGAAAGGAAAGATGAAACAAGGTAAAGATGGAGATTAAAATTTAAATGTTTGTTTAATTAAATATGTTTTTAGAAAGCGGTAATACTTTAAAATACGTGAGTTTGGTTACGTTAACCCTTCAAAATGCTTTACTTGGACTTAGTATGCGATACGCTCGAACGAGAGATGGTGATATGTTTTTATCATCAACAGGTAAATTAAAAAAATTGATTTTTAAGGTTAATTCATTTTTTTTATTTTAGCGGTTCTCATGTCGGAATTAGTTAAATTAATAACATGTTTATGTATCGTTTACGTACAAAGTGGTGGAATCGTTGGTCTTTTAACAACATTAAGAGATACGATAATCCATCAACCGATGGATACCTTTAAAATATGCGTACCCTCCTTATTATACATCATACAAAACAATTTACTTTACGTATCGGCTTCGCACTTAGACGCAGCGACATATCAAGTGACTTATCAAATGAAAATTTTAACAACGGCTATTTTCGCGGTTATTATCTTACGAAAACAACTATTAAAAACCCAATGGGTGTCTTTATTAACCCTCGTAATAGGGGTTATTTTAGTACAATTGGCTCAAACGGGAGAAGAATCGAAAGTAACCCACGAACAGAATAAATTAGTCGGGTTTTTAGCCGCACTTTCAGCTTGTTGTTTGTCCGGTTTTGCCGGGATTTATTTCGAGAAGATGTTAAAAAGTAGCGATATAACCGTTTGGATGAGGAACGTACAATTGAGTCTTTGTTCGATTCCGTTTGGATTATTAACTTGTTATATATCCGACGGGAAGGTTATAAAAGAAAATGGTTTCTTTTTCGGATACGATCGGTTTATTCACTATTTGATTTTATTACAAGCCGGCGGTGGATTAATCGTAGCTGTTGTTGTAAAGTACGCGGATAATATTTTAAAAGGATTTGCTACATCTTTAGCGATTGTGATATCTTGCGTGGCTTCTGTATACATTTTCGGGTTTGTATTAACCTTTCAATTTGTTTTGGGAGCCGGATTTGTTATATTCTCGATATTTTTATACGGATACACTCCGAAGACTAACGTTCCTTCACCAACATACAAAGTGTGAGTTTTAATTTTAATTATATGCCATTTTTATTCTCTCTATGTTTAGATTTATCTAGATTTAAGTTAATTTTTTATCTCCACTAAAAAAATAATGAGTATTATTATAATTAACGTCTTAAATATGAAAATAATTTTAATTTACTAATTGTATGAGTTATTATTGGAATGTGCAATAAATTATTTAGTGATTTTATTTTTTTTCTAGGCATAAATAACCTGAAATTAGCTACGAACAAGAAAAGAAAGTATAAACCTTTCCGAAAGACATTAAATTAATTCCGAACAACTTTGAACAAAGTGTAACTTGAACAAAACGTATTATAATTTATTAAAATGTTTATTCTGTTTAATAAATTTAATAAATTAGGATTATATCTAATAAATTAACTTTATATCTAATAAATTAACTTTATATTTAATAAATTAACTTTATATTTACTCAAAAAATGTTTTTTTTAAGATATCGTTATCAAAAACAGGTTTATACTTTTTTTTTCTAAAAGCATTTTTTAATTATAAAATAAACACAGATTATTTTTATCTAAAATTATTACTTAACTAATTTTTTTTTGTCAAAACAAGTTGGTTAGATAAAATATTGGTCGGTTAGATGATTATTTTACCGGAATTGTAAAAGCTTTAATGAAATTCTAATTTGTTTGGTAAAATTAAACATTGATTTTAAACGAAATTAGTTTCAATTTGTTAAAATTGTCTTTTTATTATTGTTAATTTAAATAAATGTTTAAATTTAAATAAATATTTAAATTTAAATTTCCAATTTAAACCGTGGCGCCATCTATAAGCGATTAAGTGAATTAAAAGGAAAAAAACATGGCCGAGTTACTTTAATTTATACATTTTTAAAGAGATGGCGTGATCTAAAGTTAAATAATTTTATATAAAATTAGATAATTTATTTCAACAATTTTAAACGATTTTATAATATTATTTAAAAAATAGTTTTTATAAAAATTAAAAGAAAAAATTAAAATTAAGTTTAGCAACCATTTTTACACTAATTAAAGTTAACTGTATAAATAAAATAGGTTATAAGGGCGCGCATGTGCAATCTTGTAGACACATGACTCACGTTTTTCCTCGTTCCCTTTACTCGAGACAGCTGACCCAGCTGAAACTGTCAATAAAATCACCCCCAAATATAAACGAAATGTCCACGATGTCCGCAATATTCACAACGAATGTAACATCTTGAATAAATCGACTTTTGGGTGTGTGTTTGTTCGCAACCGTTCTTAAAAGTGTTTATTTATGGTGCCAGAAGCGACTCAAATACCATGAAATGTTCTACCGCTTCCGTCCCATCGAGGCCTTGTAAAAAGGCCCCCTGAAGATGGTGTTGATATTATTAGCGGTGTGCATAAGCATGGTCATGATTCTCGCACTGTGCTCGTGCTGGCGACGAGAACAACAAAAGTACGTTAAATCAATGTTATTTGATTGCTACCTTTTTATTCATTTTGTTTATTTCGTTTTTGGTATGATTTTTCTATGATTTTTGTAGAAGTGAATGGCTCGGTGTAGATGGCATGGTTACGCCCAAAAATCCCGATGAGAATGTTAACCATCTACCTTCGATAGCTGAAGCCACCGAAGTTGACGATAACTTACTAAGGTTTTTTTTTTAATTTTTTGCACGTTTTATGTAAATTCTAATAAAGAAAAATATAAAATAAAAAAAATATTTATTAATTTTCAATTTTTTAAGGTTATTAAAGTTTGACATTTAAATGTCATTTTTAAATTTAAGGTTAGAATCAATAAATATCAAATTTAATCAATACTTATTTGATTTATTTTAATTTATTTTATTTTTTTAATAAATAGAGCAACAACTATAACAAAAACAAGAAGAAGTCTTCCGGATATACCTTCGGAAAATCGTGTCGATGGTAATAACACTTGGACGGAACAATCCGGTGATAATACATCGGATTTATACGCTACGGTTGAACAATATCCACATTCAACGGGTAATAATATATTTTTACTTAACTAATATATTTTTAATTAATTAATGTAAAATTAATTATTAAAATTTAAATTAAAACAGTGAAAAAACACATCATTCCAAATGGAATTAACTCTCGGCCAAGTATTTCCCAACACAGTTCGATAAGTCAAGCGGATGATGCTCCGTACGCTCGAGTAAATTATGATAAAGTAAAGCGAGAAAATCCTTACGCAAGAGTACAAAATAACAACACCGAACCGGATGAAAATAGTTCGGATGAAGCTATTTTATTGAGACCGTCGACGTCTCAACAACACGATCCCGTAGCTCCTCCTCGATCAAGACGGACATCTACTAATAGTAGTACGGGGATTGAAATTCCGGCAGCTACCGCTGTTGCGGGTGGAATTGCAGCTAACGTGGAGTTACCATATATGACACCTCCGATAAGTCAAGCTAATTTTAGCGGTGATTCCCAAGATTCATCAAGTAATAATTTTTTATTTTCTTTATTTATTTTTTTTTTATTTATTTTTTTTTATTTATTGTATTTATTTATTTATTTTTTGGTGATTGTTTGTGTAATGTATTAAATTTAATTTTTATTTTAGAGGGTTACACGAGTATTAGTGTTAGAGAACCTTTGGAGAAGATTCGAGCACAAACTAAACAAGTGGCTAAATTAAGAGATCTCGATCCGCATTATTCTACGGTTTCTGATGATTCAGGTGAATAAAATTCAATAAATTAAGTTTAAATTTAAAATTATTTAAATTTAATTGATTTTTAAACATGTTGTGATCATTTTTTTTGACTAATAAACTTGTCCATTATCACTTAAGATATCTATGACTTCACTTTGACAGTTTTATAATTTTGATTAATTAATCTTAAATTAATGCTTGTAAAAGACTAGATTTGATTGAATAATTGAAAATTAAAAATTCTCTACTATTTTTATGAAAGGTATGTTAAAAAAATTTATGTTTAATTTGTATTAAATATTTAATGCTAAAAAATTGTCTATGACAACTTAAATCAATTAATAATAGATGGCACTTTTTACAATATCTAATTACCTGTCAAATGTCAAATTCTAACCTTAATAAACACAAAAATAAATCTAAATTTTAATTAAATATGATAAAAAAAATAGATTTAAAATTAATAATATTAAAAAATACTTTTAGATGAAATGTATACAACAATTCAAGATCCAAATAATGAGTTATATATGAGTACGAGTGAAACATACGCTCAAATAATGCCTTTACCGGTTACCGTGGCAGCTGAGGTTAACGCTATTCCATCTCAACCGAGTTCTATAGCTTCGACAAGTGGGGAAACACATCAGGAAGCTTCGATTCCTCATTTACCAACGGTAGATGGTTTAAAACAAACTCATTCAAGACAAGGTAATGTAAAAAATTTATATTTTATAAGATTTAATTTATTTATAATTTATTAATAAGGTAAAAACGATATTTTTTATTTATTTTAGGTTATATTTTTTTGATTTTTAAGTAATATTTAATTTATAATTTATTAACGACTTAAAAAAAGATTTAGGTTATATCTTTTTGACATTTAAATCATGATAATTTTTTTATAGTGACCTTTATTACCAACAATTAAAATTGAAACCTAACCTTATTTTTTTCTTATATTTTTTAAGTTTTTATGTATTTTTAATCAAAAAATAAATTAAAATATATCTTTTTAGCATCATCATCAAGTTCGGTAGATATTTTTTAAATTTATTTTAGGTTATATCTTTTTGACATTTAAATCATAATAATTTTTTATAGTGACCTTTATTACCAACAATTAAAATTAAAACCTAACCTTACTTTTTTCTTATACTTTTTAAGTTTTTGTTTTTTTAATCAAAAAATCAATCAAATAATTATCATTTTAGCTTCATCATCAAGTTCGGTAGGTTTATTAAGTTCTCCAAAGCCGGAAAAACGCCAAGCTAATTCACCGTTACCTCCTCCTCCGTCGAGTGGAAGTCCGGATTCTCAAAGATCACCCGTTGTTAAAAATTTAGACGATATGTACGCGAAAGTACATAAAAATCGTAAACCAGATACAGAAGGAACAACCGTAAGACGAAAATTATCTCTAAGTAATCAAGATAAAATTTATTTTGAGGAAGAAACAGGTAAAAAATCTCCCGAAATTCGTCGGGAACATAATTACGAAACTTTAAAAAAAGAAAAAGATCCGGATTATGAAAAAGTAAAAGGGGAAGAACCCGGTTATGCTAGTATAAACGGTCCGGATAGTTTAGACCCCGGTTACGAAGAGTTAAAGAACTCGGATCCGAATTATGAAACGTTAAGACATCGTCCCGAACAAATAGACGGTTATTCTGTAGTTAATAAAAAGAAAAAACCCGTAGATGAACCAAATTACGAAAGTATGTTAAATGATTACGCTGGAATTAAATCAACAGATAGCGAAAGTGATCCAAATTATGAAAGTGTAAAGTATTTAGATGTCGATGAACCACCGTATGAGAAATTAAGTGATGAGAAAACCGATGAGACTATTTCAAAAGGTTCGAGGGGAAGTAACGCTGAGTTACCTTACGAAAGGTTAGGTGATGATGGTAGAACGGATTCTGAGTCTTCCGGATATGAAAATATGAAGTATGCGGATGGTTACGAGACTATTAAACCTAAAAAGGAAGACCCTCCGTATGATACGGTTAATGAAACTCGCATCGATGGAGATATTTTCGAAGTTTAATTTGTTTAATACATCGAATATAAATAAGATGGTGCTATATGTATAAAAAAAAATACTTTTACACAGGTATTTATTTAAATAACTTAAATAACTTCTTTATTTGTCTTTAAATCTATTTTTTTTTTTGTTTAATTAACTATTTTTGTTGAATTAATTGATTTATTTAATTAATTCCTAACCAAACGCTTTACTAACAAGACATGAGCTTCAAATTAAAAAAAAAAATAAGTTCACAGTATTGTTCGATGAGTATTTTCTCAAGTATTTTCTCTATATATAAAAAAAGACTTTTTCTTATATCTCTTTAAAGATATATTTCTCATTTTCTCTCTCTGTTTCGATAAACTTTGAGAATTGGTTCGCGTTTATAAGAATTATTTTGGTAAATGTACATAGAACGGTTTATTTATGTACAAGCGATTAAGAAATATAAATAAATGTGTTTAAGAAACAAACTCCGATTATAAAGATTATACTGTATACACTTATTTATTTAATGTAATATATTATACGCATTTATGAAGAAATAAATATTTTTATTACATAACGTAATTTTTGATATGTTTCTTTTTTTGGTTCATAATAGTTAATAAGTTTCTCTTAAATAAAATTATAATAATTTAAGGTTAGGTTAGTTAAATGTCATTATAGTGGCGCCATCTATTAAAATTTTTTTGAACTTTATTCTTATAAATTCTATTAAAAATTAAACGAATTCTTCGAAAAATTAAAACGAATTAAAATACAGTTTTTTCTAAATAAGTTGATTTAATAATCAAAATTAGGAATACATCAATAAAAAAACAAATTTAAAAATAGATTTAAGGATAAATTGGGTTTAATTTTATAGGCGTAAAGTTCAACGAAAATCTATGAGATGACGCAACAAGTTTCTCTTGATTTTTTTAAAAATTAAAAATTATTTTTATAAATAAGACGAATTAAAATACAATTCTTTTAAGATAAGTTAATTTAGTAGCCAAGAAAAGGAATATATCAATAAATAATAAATTTAAAAATAGATTCAAAGATAAATTAAATTTAATTTTATAAGAAGAAAGTTCAACGAAAGATTATGAGATGGCGCAACAAGATTCTCTTGATTTTTTTTTTAATTAACAATTATTTTTATAAATAAGACGAATTAAAATACAATTCTTTTAAAATAAATTAATTTAATAGCCAAGAAAAGGAATATATCAATAAATAACAAATTTAAAAATAGATTTAAGGATAAATTTGGTTTGATTTTATAGGAGTAAAGTTCAACGAAAAATTATGAGATGGCGCAACAAGTTTCTCTTGATTATTTTAAAAATTAAAAATTATTCTTATAAATAAGACGAATTAAAATACAATTCTTTTAAAATAAGTTAATTTAGTAGTCAAGAAAAGGAATATATCAATAAATAATAAATTTAAAAATAGATTCAAAGATAAATTAAATTTAATTTTATACGAACAAAGTTCAACGAAAAGTTATGAGATGGCGCAACAAGATTCTCTTGATTTTTTTTTAAATTAACAATTATTTTTATAAATAAGACGAATTAAAATACAATTCTTTTAAAATAAGTTAATTTTATAATTAAGAAAAGGAATATATCAATAAATAATAAATTAAAAAATAGATTTAAGGAGAAATTGTGTTTAATTTTATAAGAATAAAGTTCAGTGAAAATGTATGAGATGGCGCTACAAGTTTAAAATTATTTTTGACATTTTAAAATTACTTTTATAAATACGACGAGTTAAAATACTTTTTTTTCTTTAATTAGCTAATTAAATAATCAAGAAAAGGAATGTGTGCTATCGTGGGAATGGTTTGTACCAGCTGGGATGTTACGTGAGCCCGGACGGTGTTTGTTGAGGGTGAGTAATTGTAAAAACTTGTTGTCTAATCCTCCGGTTCATTGTACCTTAAAAACCTAACCTAATCCGGTTAGTTGTACCTTATATCTTGTGAGATGCAGTCGAATATAATTCCTGATTAAAGTTAATTAAATTTCAAAATGGATTTAAAATGAGGTTAGAATATAAGAATAAAGTTCATCCAAAATCTATTAGATGGCGCCACTAACACTAACTTTATTCAAAAGGTGAACTAATAAGGAATATTTTAGCATATTATTAAAAAATAGACTTAAAAACTATAAAATGATGAAAGAATCATCACGATATCACAATTAATAAGAAAGCTAGAGAGAAAAAAGTCTATTTTTGACGTTTTTCAGTTAGTATTTTAAACATAACCTAAAAATTCTTAGTGCTAGAGAATATTTTAGCATATTATTAAAAAATAGACTTAAAAAACTATAAAATGATGAAAGAATCATCACGATATCACAATTAATAAAAAAGCTAGAGAGAAAAAAATCTATTTTTGACGTTTTTCAGTTAGTGTTTTAAACATAACCTAAAAATTCTTAGTGCTAGAGAATATTTTAGCATATTATTAAAAAATAGACTTAAAAAACGATAAAATGGTGAAAGAATCATCACGATATCACAATTAATAAAAAAGCTAGAGAGAAAAGAATCTATTTTTGACGTTTTTCAGTTAGTATTTTAAACATAACCTAAAAATTCTTAGTGCTAGAGAATATTTTAACATATTATTGGATAATAAACTTAAAAAACGATAAAATGGTGAAAGAATCATCACGATATCACAATTAATAAAAAAGCTAGAGAGAAAAAAAATCTATTTTTGACGTTTTTCAGTTAGTATTTTAAACATAACCTAAAAATTCTTAGTGCTAGAGAATATTTTAACATATTATTGGATAATAAACTTAAAAAACGATAAAACGATGAAAGAATCATCACGATATCACAATTAATAAGAAAGCTAGAGAGAAAAAAGTCTATTTTTGACATTTTTCAGTTAGTATTTTAAACATAACCTAAAAATTCTTAGTGCTAGAGAATGTTTTAACATATTATTGGATAATAAACTTAAAAAACGATAAAACGATGAAAGAATCATCACGATATCACAATTAATAAGAAAGCTAGAGAGAAAAAAGTCTATTTTTGACGTTTTTCAGTTAGTATTTTAAACATAACCTTCAAATTCTTAGCAGTAAGGAATATTTTAGCATATTATTGAAAAATAGACTTAAAAAAGTATAAAATGATGAAAGAATCATCACGATATCACAATTAATAAGAAAGCTAGAGAGAACAGAATCTATTTTTGACGTTTTTCAGTTAGTATTTTAAACATAACCTTCAAATTCTTAGCAATAAGGAACATTTTAGCGTATTATTAAAAAATAGACTTAAAATAGTATAAAATGATGAAAGAATCATCACCATATAACAATTAATAAGAGAGCTATAGACAAAAAAGTCTATTTTTGACGTTTTTCAGTTAGTATTTTAAACATAACCTAAAAATTCTTAGTGCTAGAGAATATTTTAACATATTATTGGATAATAAACTTAAAAAACGATAAAATGGTGAAAGAATCATCACAATATCACAATTAATAAGACAGCTATAGACAAAAAATCTATTTTTGAATAAATATTCGAGTATTATCCCCATCTATGAACAAAACCTTCAACTAATAACGAAAGAAATTTTACAGGAAACTGTAATTAAGCGTAGAGATAAAATTAAATAAAAGTTATAAAACCAAACTAAATGTAAAATAACATTAAAAATCATTTAAATTAACATTTATTTATTCAATTTCTTCAAAATTATTATTGCAATACACTTACAAAAACTAATACAATTGTCATTTATTTTCCGATGTATCACTCGTAGAACCTTCTATAGACTTCTCCGGAGAGGAATCTTTAAATCTATTCTTCGAATAACTAGTTGGTGATTTTTGCCTATTCGGTTGGAAAATTCTTTGAGGACTTTTCGATTTCGACCGGCTTCTTCTTCCCCCTTTTCTTTGATTCGGTTTCTGCTTTTTCATACTTTTAGCAATAACCCGTTTTTGATGATCCAGTTGAGGGAATAAATCTACCTTTCAAAATTACAATCAACAAATATAAAAAAAAATATAAAAATATATAAAAAGGTAAATTTATAACTCAAAAAACAGTACCGTGTGAAATTTCCAAAGCGTTTTTAGCCGCATTCATCTCCGCTTGTTGAATACTGTGTCCGACGGCACTTGCTAATCGACTTCCTCTAAAGTAAACGGCAACGGTGTACACTCTAGTGTTTGTCGGTCCTTTACACTCAATCACCCTATTAAAAAATAATTAAATAAGATTAAAATTGGATTTTTAATAAATAAATAAGATTTAAATTAGATTTTAAAATAAAAATGGGTGAAATAATTACTTATAAACGGGAATATCAGGTTCACCACCATCCATCGTTCGCAAAGTTAAACAACACTGTTGTAATTTTGATTTCGGATCGTTCCAATCTTGATTCATTATAAAATCTTGAAGGCGAGGGAATAAAGTCACTTGACAGAAGACTTCGCAGTATTCTAACCCCTAAAAATATTAAAATTAATTAAAATAATTAATTGAAATAAAGATTTTTTTTAGATTTTAAGTTTAAAAAGTCTATTAGATTGCATTTTTTATAAAAAGAATTATTAATAAGATTGAAAAGTTCATAAAACTTATTTTTGGTAAACAAATTTGACAGTTAACTAACCTCACTTTTTTAAAAATCAATAATTCGTTTTAAAATAAAAAAATTATTTATGAAAATTTTAAAATTATATTTTAATTTAAATAAAAATAAAAAATTCTTTATTTTTATTGTAAAAATCAAATAAATATTAATATTTTTTTTTTAATTTTTAAAATTTGCTTAAATTAAAAATACCTACAAGTTAGTTCTAATTATTATCAAAAAATTAAAAAAAAAAAATTAAAGTTGGAAAATTTTTTTGACAGGTGATTAACCTCACTTTTTTTTTTAAATCGACCAACTTCAAAAAATCACCCAAACTTTATTTATTAGTATTAAGAAATGGTTCTGATATTAAATGAAACTAAAAAAATTCTATTTTGGATTAAAAAAGGCAAATTTGTTCTAATTATTGTTAAAAAAATCAAAAAAAAATTTAAAGTTGATAAAAATTTTTGACAGTTTTTAACCTAACTTAAAAATTTCGATCAAGTTTAAAAAATCGCCCAGACTTTATTTTTAGAAATTAAGAAATGATTCTTATCTTAAATTAAATTTAAAAGTTTGTATTTTGATTTAAAAAAGACAGATTTATTCTAATTTTTATCAAAAAAATTAAAAAAATTATTAAGGTTGGTAAAAATTGTTGACAGTTTTTAACCTAACTTTTTAAAAATTTCGATCAATTTTAAAAAATCACCCAGGCTTTATTTTTAGAGATTAAGGAATGATTTTTATCTTAAATTAAATTTAAAAGATTCTATTTTGATTAAAAACAGACAAATTTGTTCTAATTGTTACCAAAAAATTTAAAAAAAAATCCCAAAAGTACTGAAAAATTTCGTCCAAAATTAACATAACCTAAGAAAATCTTGAGTAACTCTAAAAAATCGCACAGAATTTATTTATGGTAATTAAGGTAAAAAATCTTAAAAATAGATAAATTAATATGTTTAATTTTCATTAAAATAATCAAATTTGTTCTAGTTTTTACTAAAAAATGTTAATATTTTTTTTAATTTTTAAAATTTGCTTAAATTAAAAATACCTATTTTCCCAAAATTGTAAAATTTCGTCTGAAATTTCACTTAATTTCATATAAAGTTATCAAAATCTATCGAATTTCCTTAAAATTCATCTAAAATTTTCAAATTTCATTTAAAAAATCACTTAATTTCTCATAAAATTGCACAATTTCATCTAAAATTTTCTAAAATTGTAAAATTTCGTCTGAAATTTCACTAAATTTCATATAAAATTATCAAAATCTATCGAATTTCCTTAAAATTCATCTAAAATTTTCAAATTTCATTTAAAAAATCACTTAATTTCTCATAAAATTGCAAAACTTCATCTAAAATTTCCTAAAATTGTAAAATTTCGTCTGAAATTAAACTAAATTTCATATAAAATTATCAAAATCTATCGAATTTCATTAAAATTCATCTAAAATTTTCAAATTTCATTTAAAAAATCACTTAACTTCTCGTAAAATTGCAAAAATTCATCTAAAATTTTACAAAATTATAAAATTTCGTCTGAAATTAAACTAAATTTCATATAAAATTATCAAAATCTATCGAATTTCCTTAAAATTCATCTAAAATTTTTCAAATTTCATTTAAAAAATCATTTAATTTCTCATAAAATTGCAAAATTTCTTCTAAAATTATACAAAATTGTAAAATTTCGTCTGAAATTTCATTAAATTTCATAAAAAATTATCAAAATTTATCGAATTTCCTTAAAATTCATCTAAAATTTTCAAATTTCATTTAAAAAATCACTTAATTTCTCATAAAATTGAAAAATCTCATCTAAATTTTGTAAAATTGTAAAATTTCGTCTGAAATTTCACAATATAATTTCATAAAAAATTATCAAAATTTATCGAATTTCCTTAAAATTCATCTAAAAATTTCAAATTTCATTTAAAAAATCACTTAACTTCTCGTAAAATTGCAAAAATTCATCTAAAATTTTACAAAATTATAAAATTTCGTCTGAAATTAAACTAAATTTCATATAAAATTATCAAAATCTATCGAATTTCATTAAAATTCATCTAAAACTTTCAAATTTCATTTAAAAAATCACTTAATTTCTCATAAAATTGAAAAATTTCATCTAAATTTTCTAAAATTGTAAAATTTCGTCTGAAATTTCACTTAATTTCATATAAAATTATCAAAATTTATCGAATTTCCTTAAAATTCATCTAAAATTTTCAAATTTCATTTAAAAAATCACTTAATTTCTCATAAAATTGCAAAAATTCACTTAAAATTTCCTAAAATTGTAAAATTTCGTCTGAAATTTCACTAAATTTCATATAAAATTATCAAAATCTATCAAATTTCCTTAAAATTCATCTAAAATTTTCAAATTTCATTTAAAAAATCACTTAATTTCTCATAAAATTGAAAAATTTCATCTAAATTTTCTAAAATTGTAAAATTTCGTCTGAAATTTCACTTAATTTCATATAAAATTATCAAAATCTATCGAATTTCCTTAAAATTCATCTAAAATTTTTCAAATTTCATTTAAAAAATCACTTAATTTCTCATAAAATTGAAAAATTTCTTCTAAAATTTTCTAAAATTGTAAAATTTCGTCTGAAATTTCACTTAATTTCATATAAAATTATCAAAATCTATCGAATTTCCTTAAAATTCATCTAAAATTTTTCAAATTTCATTTAAAAAATCACTTAATTTCTCATAAAATTGAAAAATTTCTTCTAAAATTTTCTAAAATTGTAAAATTTCGTCTGAAATTTCACTTAATTTCATATAAAATTATCAAAATCTATCGAATTTCCTTAAAATTCATCTAAAATTTTTCAAATTTCATTTAAAAAATCACTTAATTTCTCATAAAATTGAAAAATTTCTTCTAAAATTTTCTAAAATTGTAAAATTTCGTCTGAAATTTCACTTAATTTCATAAAAAATTATCAAAATTTATCGAATTTCCTTAAAATTCATCTATAATTTTCAAATTTCATTTAAAAAAATCACTTAATTTCTCACAAAATTGCAAAATTTCATCTAAAATTTTGTAAAATTGTAAAATTTCGTCTGAAATTTCACTTAATTTCATATAAAATTATCAAAATCTATCGAATTTCCTTAAAATTCATCTATAATTTTCAAATTTCATTTGAAAAATCACTTAATTTCTCATAAAATTGCAAAAATTCATTTAAAATTTTACAAAATTATAAAATTTCGTCTGAAATTAAACTAAATTTCATATAAAATTATCAAAATTTATCGAATTTCCTTAAAATTCATCTAAAATTTTCAAATTTCATTTAAAAAATCACTTAACTTCTCGTAAAATTGCAAAAATTCATCTAAAATTTTACAAAATTATAAAATTTCGTCTGAAATTAAACTAAATTTCATATAAAATTATCAAAATCTATCGAATTTCATTAAAATTCATCTAAAACTTTCAAATTTCATTTAAAAAATCACTTAATTTCTCATAAAATTGCACAATTTCATCTAAAATTTTCTAAAATTGTAAAATTTCGTCTGAAATTTCACTAAATTTCATATAAAATTATCAAAATTTATCGAATTTCTTTAAAATTCATCTAAAATTTTCAAATTTCATTTAAAAAATCACTTAATTTCTCATAAAATTGCAAAAATTCATCTAAAATTTTACAAAATTATAAAATTTCGTCTGAAATTAAACTAAATTTCATATAAAATTATCAAAATCTATCGAATTTCCTTAAAATTCATCTAAAATTTACAAATTTCATTTAAAAAATCACTTAATTTCTCATAAAATTGCAAAAATTCATCTAAAATTTTACAAAATTATAAAATTTCGTCTGAAATTAAACTAAATTTCATATAAAATTATCAAAATCTATCGAATTTCCTTAAAATTCATCTAAAATTTTCAAATTTCATTTAAAAAATCACTTAATTTCTCATAAAATTGCAAAATTTCTTCTAAAATTTTACAAAATTGTAAAATTTCATCTGAAATTTCATTAAATTTCATAAAAAATTATCAAAATTTATCGAATTTCCTTAAAATTCATCTAAAATTTTCAAATTTCATTAAAAAAATCACTTAATTTCTCATAAAATTGCAAAATTTCTTCTAAAATTTTACAAAATTGTAAAATTTCGTCTGAAATTTCATTAAATTTCATATAAAATTATCAAAATCTATCGAATTTCATTAAAATTCATCTAAAACTTTCAAATTTCATTTAAAAAATCACTTAATTTCTCATAAAATTGCAAAAATTCATCTAAAATTTTACAAAATTATAAAATTTCGTCTGAAATTAAACTAAATTTCATATAAAATTATCAAAATCTATCGAATTTCCTTAAAATTCATCTAAAATTTTCAAATTTCATTTAAAAAATCACTTAATTTCTCATAAAATTGCAAAAATTCATCTAAAATTTTACAAAATTATAAAATTTCGTCTGAAATTAAACTAAATTTCATATAAAATTATCAAAATCTATCGAATTTCATTAAAATTCATCTAAAATTTTCAAATTTCATTTAAAAAATCACTTAATTTCTCCTAAAATTGCAAAATTTCATTTAAAATTTCCTAAAATTGTAAAATTTCGTCTGAAATTTCACTAAATTTCATATAAAATTATCAAAATCTATCGAATTTCCTTAAAATTCATCTAAAATTTTCAAATTTCATTTAAAAAATCACTTAATTTCTCGTGTCAATAATAAAGATGGAGTCCCTTGTCAAGTTTAAATCTCCTAACCTAACTTTTATATTATAATACCGTGCGTTCAGAAATGATTGTAGATCGTTTGAATTTGGCGCGCTATAGATTAATTTTTAAGGTTGGTATAAATACAATAATGTTAATCATATCTCATAGGCGTGTCATGGAAAATATTGAAAGCTGTCATAAGTTGTCAAAAAAACGTAAGACAAAGGTATTTTATTGAATTTATTGACCAATGCCATTGCAATTGATATCCGATCTCCAATAATTATGAGTATATGTGCATATACACTTAATACTGAAAAGGATACATCATGAATAAATCCGGCTACGCCACTGATATGCAAGATACGACGTAGGTAATTCACAGGTAACAATATTGACCAACAAAAATCACTAAATTACGAGCGCGCCAAATTCAAACGATCTACAATCATTTCTGAACGCACGGTATATTAAAATAGTAAAGGAATTTTTTTCAACTCATCTTTCAATAAATTAATGAATAAAATTAGAACATTTTACACGAAATTGGGCGAAATTTTAGGCAAAATTCGACGATTTTTTTTAATTTTAGACGAAATTTCACAATTTTAAGCTAAAGTATGTTATTTTTTTAATGAAATTTGAAAAATTTAGATGAAATTAAACGAAATTCAATAATTTTAGACAATTTTATACGAAATTGGGTGAATTTTTAGATGAAATTCGATAATCTTTTAAAATTTTACACGACATTTCACAATTTTAAGCTAAAGTATATTATTTTCTAAGTGAAATTTGAAAAATTTAGATGAAATTAAACGAAATTCAATAATTTTAGACAATTTTATACGAAATTTGGTGAAATTTTAGACGAAATTCGACAATTTTTTAAAATGTTAGACGAAATTTCACAATTTAAAGCTAAAATATGTTATTTTTTTAGTGAAATTTGAAAAATTCAGATGAAATTAAACGAAATTCAATAATTTTAGATAATTTTAAACTAAATTGGGTGAATTTTTAAACGAAATTCGACAATTTTTAAAAATTTCAGACGAAATTTCACAATTTAAAGCTAAAGTATGTTATTTTTTTTAATGAAGTTTGAAATATTTAGATGAAATTAAATGAAATTCAATAATTTTAGACAATTTTATACGAAATTGGGTGAATTTTTAAACGAAATTCGACAATCTCTTAAAATTTTAGACGAAATTTCACAATTTTAAGTTAAAGTATGTTATTTTTTTAATTAAATTTGAAATATTTAGATGAAATTAAACGAAATTTAATAATTTTAAACAATTTTATACGAAATTTGGTGAATTTTTAAACGAAATTTGACATTATTTTAAAATTCTAGACGAAATTTCACAATTTTAAGCTAAAGTATGTTATTTTCTTAGTGAAATTTGAAAATTTAGATGAAATTAAATGAAATTCAATAATTTGAGACAATTTTATACGAAATTGGGTGAATTTTTAAACGAAATTCGACAATATTTTAAAATTTTGGACGAAATTTCACAATTTTACGCTAAAGTATATTATTCTTTTAATGAAATTTGAAAAATTTAGATGAAATTAAATGAAATTCAAAAATTTTAGACAATTTTATACGAAATTGGGTGAATTTTTAAACGAAATTTGAAAATCTTTTAAAATTTTTGACGAAATTTCATAATTTCAAGGTAAAGGATGTTATTTTTTAGTGAAATTTGAAAAATTTAGATTAAATTAAACAAAATTCGAAAATTTTAGACAATTTTATACGAAATTGGGTGAATTTTAGACGAAATTCGACAATTTTTAAAAATTTCAGACGAAATTTCACAATTTTAAGCTAAAGTATGTTATTTTTTTAGTGAAATTTGAAAAATTTAGATGAAATTAAACGAAATTCAATAATTTGAAACAATTTTATACGAAATTGGGCAAAATTTTAGAAGAAATTCGACGATATTTTTTAATTTTAGAAGAAATTTCACAATTTTAAATTAAAATATGTTATTTTTTTTATAAAATTCTACTAAAATTACCAATATTTTTAACAATTCCACCAAAAATGATTAAAGTTAATAAAAATTCCGCCAAAGTTATCAACTTTTTTAACAATTCCATCAAAAACATACTGAGTTTTATAAAAATTCCACTAAAAATTAATAAAATTGGAAAAATTTCACTAAAAACTTACTAAATTCGTAAAAATTTTATAAAAAAACACTGAATTTTTTAAAATTCCATCAAAAATAAATAAAACTCACAAAAATTCCATCAGTGTTATCAAAATTGATAATTCCACCAAAAATATATTGAATTTTTTAAAAATTCCACCAAAAATTAATACAATTTGCAAAAATTCCACCAAAAACTTAATAAATTTATAAAAATTTTACCAAAAAACACTGTTTTTTTTATTCCACCAGAAATGAATAAAATTCGCAAAAATTCCACCAATGTTATCAAAGTTTTTAATAATTCCACCAAAAACATACTGAATTTTTTAAAAATTCCACTAAAAACTTACTAAATTCATAAGAATTTTACCAAAAACACTGAATTTTTTTTAAAATTCCACTAGAAATGAATAAAACTCGCAAAAATTCCGCCAAAGCTATTAAAATATTTAACAACTACACCCAAAACTTCTTGATTTTTTTTTATTCCACCAAAAACTTAGAAAAATCGTAAAAATTACACCGAAATTGTCAACATTTTTAACAATTCCACCAAAAACTTACCAAATTCTTTTAAAATTCCACCAAAAATCAATCAAATTAGAAACAATTTCATTAAAAATTAACTGAAACCTTGAAAATTCCATCAAAAATTTGGTAAATTCTTAAAAATTACACCAAAGTTACTAAAATTTTTAATAATTCTATAAAAAATAATGAATTTTTTAAAAATTCCACCAAAAAATTTACAATATTTGTAAAAATTCCATCAAAAATTTACTATTTTTTTTTAATTCCACAAAAAACTTACTAAATTCGTAAAGTTTTCACCAAAGTTACCAAAATGTTGATCAATTCAATCAAAAACAATAAATTTTTTTTAGAAAAATACTAAAAATAAATTAAACTAGTCAAATTTACTAAAGTAGTACTTATTTTAGGATAAATTAAAACTTAAAAACTCAAGAAGATATTTACGTACCTTATCAACATACAAAGCACCGATAAAAGCCTCCAATAAATCGGCTCTATCTTTAGTTTTTAACTCGGCTTTAGGATTATTATAAACGGCATAACTAGCCATACCTAAATCGTCACAAACAACCGCTTGTGTTCGATTATTAACCAAGGAACTTCTTAACAACTATAAAAAAAAGTAAGTAATCAATTATTTTTAATTAATTTTAAATTTTTTAATTAATTTTTAATTTTTTAATTAATTTTAAATTTTTTAATTAATAAAAAAAATACTAACTGATAAATGTCCTTCGTGATGTTCAGGAAAATACTTATAAAGATATTCAGAAGCGATCAACTGTAAAACGGTGTCTCCTAAAAATTCAAGTCTTTGATTGGAACCCAAAGTTAAATTTGTGTATCCAACGCTACGATCGGTGAAAGCCCGAGCTAATAAAGTGATGTGTGTGAATTCAACTCCGATGGATTCTTCAAACTTGGTGAGTTTTTGAAGTAATTCAAACTTATTAATCCACTGTCGATCACCCATCGGTTCTTTTTCTTGTAACGGATGAGGAGGTAAGTTCACCCAAACTTCATATAAATCCGGATCTTCTTTAAAAAGCGTACTTGAAAATACTTTATCAACAATTTCAATCCCTCCGTCTAAAAATAAAGCTCCCATTAAAGCTTCGAAACAATTAGCCATTGCATGACGGAGTTCTAAATCGTGGCATAAATCCGAACCGTGAGCGTAAAGCATAAATTGATCTAAATTTAAAATCTTAGCTAAGACGGCTAAGTGTTGATTTTGTACAATTGCAGCTCGGTACGTTGCTAAACCACCTTCTTCTAAATCCGGAAAAGTATAAAATAAATGTATCGAAGATAAAAACTCAACAACGGCATCTCCTAAAAATTCCAACCGTTCGTTATGAGTTATATTCGATTCGGTTTCATATTGTTTTCCAAATCGAGACATAATATTAATTAAAGTATTAATCCCACGTTTTCTCGTATTCATATAATGTATCCTTCGATCACCGTATTCCGGTTGTCTTATTCCGCAGTTAGTTAAGCTGTTTCTCGCATGATCGGGATTTGTTCCAAAGTTTTCTCTGTACGAAGGATGAGTTAAAGCTAATTGAAGAAGTGATCGGTTTTTAAATTTATATCCCATCGTATCTTCGAGTACATTTAACGAATGGTGAAAACGAAGGTGACAAACTAAAACCGGGATTAACATCGCATGTTGAATAACATCGCACATAATTCCCGTTCGATAAAAACCCTCCGCTGAGACGGCTACTGTTACATCTCGTTTCATTTTACTTTGGGTTCGCATCTCTTGGAGTTTATTTTCTTTTACTTCGAGTTTTCGACGATCTTCGAAAGTCGGTTTAGACATATTTGCTAATAAATGACGGAATTTTACATAATCTCTCCAAGCTTTTTGATATCTATTAAGATAAATGATTAAAAATTAATAAATAAAAATTAAAAATTATTAAATAAGAAAAAGTTCAATTTTATACATACTCCGGATTTCCTGCGTAACTTAATTGAGGTGGTCGAATTCCAAAATGAACGATTTCAGGAAATTTATAACTTCCCGGTTTTTGAAGGTCTATATTTCGATCTAATTGATCCACCCGAACGGAACATGGTTTTTTACCCGGGTAAGTAACAACCATCCCCTAAAAATTACTTAATTTAATACCTCAAATCATTAAAATCTAACCTAAAAATTTCAAAACCTAACCTAAAAATTTCATGTCGATTCACATATTCCCGCTTAAAATACTTTTATTACTTAACCGAAATCTTTAAAATAAGTAGAAAATTCATTATAAAATCCAACATAAAACATTTTTAAGACGTTTAATCGTTTTTTCCGTTTTTAACCGTTTTTAAAAAATGTAATTAAATTTGTGTTTACAAAAGAATCCATGTTTATTAACTTGACAGTTCTGTGACAATTATCAAGTAACGCCATCTCATACATTTTCAATGTACCCTTATAAAATTAAACCTAATTTATTTTTAAATCGATTTTTAAATTTGTTTTTTATTAATATATTTCTTTTTTATGACTATTAAATTAACTTATTTAGAAAAAATTGTATTTTAATTCGTCTTATTTATAAAAATAATAATTCTTAAAAATCAAGAGAAACTTGTGACGCCATCTCATACATTTTCAATAAACTTTATCCTTATAACATTAAATCTAATTTATTTTTAAATCGATTTTTAAATTTGTTTTTTATTAATATATTCCTCTTTATAACTATTAAATTAACTTATTTAGAAAAAATGGTATTTTAATTCGTCTTGTTTATAAAAATAATTTTTAAAAATCAGGAGAAACTTGTGACGCCATCTCATACGTTTTCAATGAACTTTATCCTTATAAAATTAAATCTAATTTATTTTTAAATCGATTTTTAAATTTGTTTTTTATTAATATATTCCTCTTTACAACTATTAAATTAACTTATTTAGAAAAAATGGTATTTTAATTCGTCTTATTTATAAAAATAATTTTTAAAAATCAAGAGAAACTTGTGACGCCATCTCATACATTTTCAATGAACTTTATTCTTATAAAATTAAATCTAATTTATTTTTAAATCGATTTTTAAATTTGTTTTTTAATAATATATTCCTCTTTATAACTATTAAATTAACTTATTTAGAAAAAATGGTATTTTAATTCGTCTTATTTATAAAAATAATCTTTAAAAATCAAGAGAAACTTGTGACGCCATCTCATACATTTTCAATGAACTTTATTCTTATAAAATTAAATCTAATTTATTCTTAAATCGATTTTTAAATTTACTTTTAACTAATATATTTCTTTTTTATGACTATTAAATTAACTTATTTAAAAAAAAATTTATTTTAATTCGTCAATTTTTAAGTTTAATTTTATAAGAATAAAGTTCAATGAAAATTTATTAGATGGCGTCACTTATTTCTCTTGACATTTTAGGTTAAGTTATGTTTATTTTCAATTAATCGAATTAAAATAATTTTTTAAATAACCTTATTTAAAAAATAACTAGTTTTATACCTTTAATATCTTATAATTTACTTACTTTGATTTCATCCGCATAAGATTGCCAATCGTATTGAGTCATATTAACCATATCTTCCAATTGATCGGATTTAATTAACGGAATGGAACTATTTAATAAATATTGTAAAACTTCCTTCATTGAGAGGATTTCTTTTCCATTGTCGGGAAGTTCTCGAACAAATCTCGGCATAAAATGAAACTGAGAACAACCTTTATCGTCTCCGGCGACTTTAAAATCTAAATCGACTAATTCGAGAATTTCATGGAATAAATAATCATCTGTAAAGTTAATTAATAGTGATTAAAAATTGTTTATTTTAATTTAAAAGTATTAAAAATTGTTTATTTTAATTTAAAAGTATTAAAAATTGTTTATTTTAATTTAAAAATATTAAAAATTGTTTATTTTAATTTAAAAGTATTAAAAAGAGTTTAAATTAAAGTAAAATTAAAAAAGTACTTACGGAATAAATCTAATTCTCTTATTGTGAAATTATCCGGAACTTTTTCTTCAACGTAAAGGATCGTATACTCAATATTAAACCTTATAACCTTACAAGTTGGTAATTTAACAAGTGGGAAATGTGAAAACATGGAAAAACCTTCAAAAATAAATTCGTGTTCATCGTATTGAATAATCGTAGGTGTTTTAATTAAAAAATTAGTCGGGGGTGAAATCGTTATTCTATAATGATGTAATTTATCTCCATTATTAGTATCTTTATCGCAAAGTTGTACAAAATTTTCTCCCGGGTAAATTCCATGTCTAATTCCGGATTTTCTCGATTTCTTCGAACACCTACAAAGTGGTCCGTCGTTCATCTCACCGGGGTCGTTATACCACATTTCGGGATGTAATCGATCCGGATGTTGTTGTTTCCGTGTTAATTCCTCCATCGTACAATCTTCCTCATCTGTTAATTCCTCCTCGGAACTATCCGAACTACTCGATTGTTCACTTTTATGTTTACAAACCCTCGCACGGTTCTTACGAGGTGGAGGAATATACTCCGGCTTTATCTCATTAATTTTCTTCGATCTCAATACTAATTCTTCGTTAAATCTTTCACAAATTTTTATTAACTTTTCCGTACCTTTCATAACTTTCGGATTGGTTTCATCTCGTTGATAATAAAGATCCGCCGGGGTTGTTCGTGTCCAAATATTTCGTTCTTTTTCTAAAACATCTTCTTGATTATCTAATTCACCTAATTTTTTAGATACTTCTTCGCGGGTCGCACAATAATTCTTCCTCCATTTTGATAGTAACATTTCCCTTTCGGTTTTAATGCATTCGGTTTTAATACTTCTCGAACGAGATTCTTTACGTTCTTTCGATGTACTTCTTGATTTATGAGGAGTTGAAGATCGGGAACGTCTTTTGTATTGATGCCGTCTTTTTGGTGATCTCGATCTTGAACGGTATTTACTCCGGTAACTTTTAGAAGTACTCGGAAGGTTTTTATCGTAGTTTTTGTCATAGTTTTTCTCATAATTTTTATCATAATTTTTATCGTAGTTTTTATCGTAGTTTTTATCGTAGTCTTTGTCATAGTTTTTCTCATAATTTTTATCATAATTTTTATCGTATTTATCATAATTTTTATCATAATTTCTATCATAATTTTTATCGTAAGTTCTTTCCCGATCACTTTTTCTCTCATAATAATTTTTATTTTTACTATTTTTATAGTTTTCTAACTCTTGAGCATAATCATAATCTTGTTCTAAATTTTGTTGAAGAGGTACACTTTGAGATTGCGGATAACCATACTGATAATAAGCGTCTTGATAGTTAACGTAATTATAATTATAAGTCGGAGCATAATTATTCATTTGAGGCTGCCCCGATGGATAAGAATAATTATTACTCATGTTATAATTTGGTGGTGGTATAGAAAAATCCGGTATATACATTTGAGAGTTATGGTTGTAATAATCTCTCGGGTAATTGTAATTCGATTGATTATCCATATTTCAATCGGTAAATTGAATTACTTAATTTTACTAAAACATATTAAAAATATACAATTAGAACGAAAAGGTTTTTAATTTACACATACATTTTAAACCTACCAAGATTTTAAAACTCTTAAAATTGTTATATTTATTGAAAGCTGTATAAAAATCAATATATTTTTTAGGTTATGTACAAATGACATCTGTCAGTTGATTCAAAAATATTTTAAAATTCATTAAATATTAATAAAAAAAACTATAAAAACAAATTTGAAATTTTATTTTTTCATTTTTACATTTGAAATAAAACTTTTTCATATTTTTCATAAATAAATTAATAAATTTAATAAATAAATAAATTTTTTTTGGATTAGGGATAAATGATATTTGACGGTTGGTAACAAAATGTTAATATTTTCGCGCTTAAAGTGAAGTGTCAATGGTGTATTTATTAAGATTATTTTAACGAGTTTTTAATTTATTATAAACGGTTGTGATTAAAAACTTAAAAATGGCGAATGTGGAACCCTTACAGGCTTTAAATATGGGTAAGTATTATTTCCAAGTTGTTTAATTAACGTTTTATTTTAAGTAATTGATTCCTAACCTCACTTTTTCGTTTTTAGATCCGAGTCAACAACAGGCATTTGTACGTTTTTATAGGAGTTTACCGGAGGTAAAACACTTTCATTTTAAGAAATTAAAGAAATTAAATTAATTTAATTTAAAGAAAAAAAAAGTTTATTTATTTTTACATCTATTCTATAAAAAAATTAAATACAAAAACTAGTAGTTAAAAGTCTTGGAAAGTTTTAAAATTGTATTTTTCTTATCCTATCGATTGAACTTTGTCTTTTACTGTATTAAAACCGCTTGTTATCTTTCCACCGAGTTTTTTCCAAAAACCGGTGGGTTCGGTTGTCGTTTCTTCGGGTTTTTCTATTTTAGGTGTTTCCGTGGATTTTTGTGGAGGATCGAAACCCGAAATCTCTTGAACTTGAGCGATTTGACTCCTTTCAAAAGGTTTTTGTTCGGGGAAGTCTTCCGTTTGTTGAATTAAATCATTTTTTTTTGATAATTTAGGGTGGAAGTTCTCGGTTTGTTGCGTTAAGTCAGAACTAAAATCTTCCGTTTGTTGGATTAGCGAAGATGAAGGTTGTTGATCGAAATGGTAAATTTTTTGAGATAAGTCTTCGGTTTGTTGAGTTAAATCTTCGGTTTGTTGAGTTAAATCTTCAGTTTGGTGGATTAAATCTTCGGTTTGGTGGATTAATGAAGACGAAGGTTGTTGATCGAAATGATAAAATTTTTGAGATAAATCCTCGGTTTGTTGAGTTAAATCTAAACTTTGTTGAGTTAAATCTAAACTTTTTTGAGTTAAATCTTCAGTTTGTTGAGTTAAATCTTCAGTTTGTTGAGTTAAATCTAAACTTTGTTGCGTTAAGTCTGAAGATTGTTGATTAATTCGTCTAAAATCTGTTTGTTGAGTTAAACCAGTTAATTGTCTTGAAATATCTCGCGTTAAATCTTCTAATTTTTGCGTTTGTTGAGATAAATCTTCATTTTCATCTTTCGATAAAATGGTTTTCGGTGTAGTTTTTAATGTGACTACATCCCGAGCTTTTGGTTTATCGGTTGGCTTACTATCTTGAGGTGGAACTTCTAAATCAGCGGGGATATCACCTCTAGCTTTAGGCGGTTTAACACTTCTCGTAGTTGAAGCTTCATCGCTCTGCATACAATCTTCGGTTGCTTGTTGATGATCCGAGTAACCACTATTCATCGAGTAACTTCCACTACGTTCATAATTACTTGACGATCCATAACTTCCATATCCTCCGGAACGTCCACCGTAACTTGAATAAGAACTACCACCTCCGTAAGTTGAGTATCTTATCGGTTGGTAGGAAGTTGAACTGGTTTTTGTATTCGAACTTGAAGTTGAACGGTAAGATAATTGTTCTCTTAATTGTCTCAATAAATCCTCTTGTAACCGAGCCATTTGTTCAGCGAACCTATCATTACTTTGTCCGGAATGTAAACCACCGGTTGAATGAATAGTAAACGAATAACCACCGGTCACACCGTGTTCCTTTAATACTTCCTCAACCCTCCTAGAAAAGTTACGTTTAAACTCTTCGGTTAAATCATCAATAACCGGAGCAGTTTGAGAGGAACTATAAAGTACCCCTTGATCTCTTTGTTGTTGTACAACCCTTTGAACTTGTTGAGATAAGTCTCGGTTTAATTGTTCTTGAATACTTGAAATTTCAGCCGTTGGAAGTTGGGAAATTTGGGAAGTTTGTATTCCGGAGTGTTTGTTACCCGAAATGTGTTGATAACTTGACTCGCTACTAGCAGAGTGAGAAGTCGAATAAGTATTTGAACTTGACGGATGGATATTTGAAGTGGGATAAGTATTTGATGTTGACGGATAAGTATTTGAGCTTGACGGATAAGAATTTGAACTTGTCGGATAAGTATTTGATGTTGACGGATAATTATTTGAAGTCGGATGAGTATTTGAAGTTGACGGATAAGAATTTAAACTTGACGGATAAGAATTAGAACTTGTCGGATAAGTATTTGATGTTGACGGATAAGTATTTGATGTCGGATAAGTATTTGATGAAGTCGGATAAGAATTTGATGAAGTCAGATAACTATTTGATGTTGACGGATAAGTATTTGATGTTGGATAAGTATTTGATGAAGTCGGATGATTATTTGAACTTGTCGGATGACTATTTAAACTTGACGGATAATTATTTGAACTTGACGGATAATTATTTGAACTTGTCGGATAATTATTTGCTGTTATTATAGGATACGAATAAGTCGGATAACCCCCAGACCCCGAAGTAACCCTTTCCGTTGGATTAACCTTATAATCAAACTCTTCGACTTGTTGTTGTTCATCCCTCCGTTGATCAGTTCTTTGCGAATAACTAGGATATCTATTTTCATTATGATAATTAATATTTTCAACTTGTTGTTCATCCTCTCTACTTTGAGAATGACTTGGATAACGATTATTCGGATAATTAACACCATAACTAGAACTACTCGAATATTGACTTTGACTCGAATGACTTGAATGTTGATTATTACTCGGATAACGATTATAATTGTACGTACTTTCAGTTCGTCTTGTAGCTTCATACTGACTCCTTTTTTCCGAATAACTAGTTTCTTGATTTCTAACTTCTTGCGTTAACTTCTCCAATAAATTTTTCTCAACTTGTTTTTTTAAACTATCCAAATCTTCCATTTTATAATTAGCAATGTTAGCATTAACATTCCAAGTACTAAAATAATACCCATTTTTTTCTTCTTGTAAACCGTAAGCATTCCTCAAAGCATTTTGTATCTCCGTTGTAATGTTATTTTTTAATTCCGTTTTAAGATCACTCAAAATAACATTAAAATCCGGTTGGTAAATACTTTTATAAGTATCATCATTCATATACTTTGTTTTTAAGTAAGTTAAAGCTCGGTTTAACATCATATCTAATTCGGTTTGTGCTGAACTTGTTACGTCAACTAATGATTGACTCGGTCGAACAACCGGGGTTCCTTTAGTATACATAGAAGTGTGTGCTCTCGATGTATAATCGCTTGAACTAATTTGAGGTCTCGTATAACTTGGTTGGTTGTAATGACTACCGTAAGAACTACTACTACTATAAGATTGAGATGAAGAAGATTGAGATTGGGTTTGATATTCCCTTCTTAATTGATCTACGAGATTCGTTTGAACTTGTTGGGTTAAATCTTCTAATTCTTGTGTGTTGTAATTCGGACGGGTTTGAGAACCCGAATAAGAATAACTTCCCCTTTGAGTTTGACTTCCGTATTGAGTGTTTAATTCTTCTTGTAATCTCCTCGTTAAATTAGCTCTTAGCTCATCTTCTAAGTTGTGAAATTCATTTTCAACTCCGACGGTTGAATGCGAGTACATTTTTTTATCGGAAATAAGTTTAGATAGTTGACTCGATAAACTATTTTGAACTTTTTGAGTTAAATCTAAAAGGTTTGATTGAGTATCGTAACTTCCACCTGTTAGTTGTTTCGATTGTCCACCGGAAACCGTATAAGTTCCCGAATAACTTATCCCTTTTCTTTGACCGGAAATTCTACCAGTTACATCATCAGGATTTGTTCCAAAACCTTGATTTTGATATTGACTACTTCCCGCTCCATAACTCGTTCCATAATTAGTTCCGAAACTATCGGAATCTTGAGAATTTGGATTTCTATACTCGGTATGTTGGGAATAAGCGTTTACTTTCGGGTCATCCCTTCCGGATAAATCACCATGAACCGAGGAGAATTCTTCATCATCGGTTTTATGTTGTAACTCGTTGTTTTTATACGAAGACGATGAGCTTTTATATTGATATTGTTTGTGGTAATATCCTTCTTGAAGCGAAAGGGATATTCCAAAAGTTGTTATTAGAAATATAGTTATTTTCATTTTGGTTTTATATCTAAAATTAAAAAAAAAATAAATAAATAAATAAATAAATTACTTAAATAAGTTATAATTATTTAATAAGTTATAAAAAAATAAGTTATGTTAGTATAGGTTATGTTGGTATAAGTTATGTCGATATAGGTTATGTCAACATCTCAAAGTTTTTATCGATTTTTACAAAAATTCTTTAAAAAAATTTTTATAAAATGTTTAAACTAAATAAAAGGCAAGTTAAAAATACCAAATAAAGTGGTTTTAAACCACCAAATGCGGGTTTTCCGGAAAAATTCAATTAATTCACTTTTAATAGAAACCATGTTGATTAATTTGACAGTTATTAAACGCCATCTATTGACATAAATATAAATTAAATTTATTAATTTTAAATTTAAATTTTAAAAATTATTTATTTTTTTCTATTTCGACTTTTGATTTTGATAAAATTTGAAAAAAATTTACAAACTAAAATAAAATACGTTTTTTCATTGTGTTTTTTAATGAAATCTGTATTTTTAAAAGCAACTATTTAACTTGATTAATTTGACATTTATTAAACACCATCTATTGAAACAAATATAAATTAAATTTATTAATTTAAAATTTAAATTTTAAAAATTATTTATTTTTTTCTTCGATTTTGGCTTTTTATTTTGATAAAATTTACCTAAATTAAAATAAAATACATTTTTTCCTTGTGTTTTTCAATGAAATCTGTATTTTTTAAAGCAACTTTTTAACTCGAATAATTTGATATTTATTAAACGCCATCTATTGAAACAAATATAAATTAAATTTATTAATTTAAAATTTTAATTTTAAAAATTATTTATTTTTTTTTTATTTTGAGTTTTTATTTTGATAAAATTTATTAAAATTATTTATTTAATAAAAGTAAAATACGTTTTTTCTTTGTGTTTTTTAATGAAATCTGTATTTTTAAAAGCAACTTTTTAACTTGAATAATTTGACATTTCTTAAACGCCATCTATTGAAACAAATATAAATTAAATTTATTAATTTAAAATTTTAATTTTAAATTATTTATTTTTTTTTATTTTGAGTTTTTATTTTGATAAAATTTACCTAAATTAAAATAAAATACGTTTTTTCCTTGTATTTTTTCAATGAAATCTGTGTTTTTAAAAGCAATTTTTTAATTTAATTTAATTAATTTGACATTTATTAACGCCATCTGTTAGCATAAATATAAATCATATTTATTACTTTAAATTTTAGAAAGAATTTATTTTTATTTTCTTATCTTATTTTGATAAAATCTTATTTTGATAAAAATCGCAAATAAAATTCATTAAAATTAAAAATGCAAACTTTTTTTTTTTTTGATAAAAATAGGAATTTTGATGAATTTTAAACTTAACGTATCAAATTTCAATCTTATTTTTAAATTTTAAGACTTTTAAAAACTATAAAATTCTTGTATTGGTTTATAATTATAAAGGAAAATAATTTCTTGACTTACGTTAACTCATAAAAATCTTTTTAAATCGGTTTTTTAAATAAATTCTTTGATTTTAAAATTAAAAAATTGTAAATAGGTTAAATTTGATACACTTGACAGATGTAATTATTGCCAACATATTTTTTTTAAGAAAAATTAGGTTTTTTGTAAATTAGCACAAATGATTTTTTTATAATTAGGTCAAAAGGACGATTTTTTTGTGTTGATTGACAAGTTATGAAAAATTTTTTAGGTTATTTTAACTTAAAATTAGTTTAATAAAAATTTAAACAAAAATCTGTTTGAGGTAGGTTTTAAATAAATTATTTCGGTTTTTTAATAAATTATTTCGGTTTCTTAATAAATTATTTCGATTTTTTAATAAATTATTTCGGGTTTTTAATAAATTATATTACTGTATTTTTTTAATAAATTATAATTATTAATAAATTATAATTTTAATAAATTATAATAATTATTTGTTAAGATTAGTGAGAGTGAATAAAAAAATGCTTTTTTGAACTTGAACTGTGATTAAATTTAAAATAATTATGATGTAATAAATTATAATTAAAAAAAAACTTACCAATTAGCACATTTAAAATATATTTAACGTCTAGTCTTGTTTTAAATTTTTTGCAACCAACTGCAAGATTAACGTCTCTTCAACGTTTATATACTCGGTTGAGATTTATCATTTTTTACTCCCACCATTAATCATGCGAAATCTTTCAAATTTCCATCGTGTTTCTTATAAAGAGACATAAAAAAATGTTAATTAACTAAAATAACGTGAGTAAAGGTATAAAACTTGGGGAATTTTCTTAAAAAACATTAATTTTTTTATATAAGAAGAAAGAAAAAGTATTCTTTCTTTGAATTTTCCCCCACGTTTTGGAATTTCTTAGAAATAAAGGTCAACTTCGCGTATCTAGAGCGACCCAATATCATCGTCACAGAGTTAAGGGTCAAAGTGTGTTCTAAATAACTTGAGAAAAATAAAACCGTTATTGATACGTGTCTCAGATTGATTTGATTAATTACTAGTCGATCGTTTATATCATTATTTATTCTAGAAATGTTCTCATTTCCTATTTTATACAAGTTTCCTATTAAAACACATATAACATGTGATATTCTTTTATTTAAAGTTTAAATACTTCTTAGAAACTTATGTAATCTACAAAAATACACGTCCCATTTGTCCTTTTACTTTTTAAACCAAAGCATTACTCATAACATACTTAAAATGTGTGTTGTAAGGCGTCGTAAACATTCGATCACCTTTATGAATGAATTTGAATACCACTTTAACGATTAATAGTAATTAGGTTGATGTTTTTCATTTCTTAGAAACGTTATAATAGATTTTTTTATCAACATTGTTTGTCTTTTTGAATGAAAATGTCGTTAAAACTGGGTCAGTGTCAAGAATTTTACCTTGATCTAGAAGAAAACGGATTTAAATCTTAATAAAACGATGATTTAACTTTACACTTTTATTAAATACAAATAAATTATACAAAAAACAAGAATAAAAAAGGGCTATGACATCTTCTAATATTTTTTTTTTAATTTTTTGTTAATAATTAGAATAAATTTAACATATATTATAAAAAATAGAATCTTTAAAATTTAATTTAACACAAAAATCTTTTTTTAATTCCTATAAATAAACCCCTGACGATTTTTTAAAGTTTAAATTCTTTTTAAAAATTTAATCTTTAAAACGAAATTACAAAAACACTGCCATCTATTAACAAATAAGGGAAGTTATATTATTTAAATTCGCTGAATTTAAATTAAATTATCATTTTAATTTAGTAAAAATGTTTTATTTAATCTTAAAATAATATTTTAAATGATATTTTTTATTATAAATTAATTAAAAAGAAATAAATTAGTTATTTTTGATTTAAATTAAAATTTATTAATGTGACATTTACAACAACGCCATCTAGTAACAAAATGATGTATTTTTATGATGTCTAAATTTATTAAAATTTTATTAATTATTTTATTATTATGGTTAAAAAATGGTATATTTTAAATTAAAAAATGATTTTTTAACTTTAATAGATATAATTCTCTTTTAAAATTAATAATTTTTTTTTAATAAATTTGATGAAAAAAAATTTTGAGGTTATGTTACTTTTTGTTTACTATTACATTAACCTCTTTTATTCTTGTTTATTCTTTATTCTTCAAATATTTTAGATTTATTTCATTATAAATTAACATTTCTTTCTTTTTTTGTGTATTTTAAATTAAAACTAAATAATATTTTTTCTTTATTTTAGAATTCTTCAGCTACGGTTCGTTTTTTCAATCATTCCGATTACTACACAGTTCATGAAAAAGATGCAAATCTAGCATCGGAAGTTATATTCGGAAGCAAAGATATTAAATACATGGGTTTGGAACCGAAACTAAGTTATTTAGTTTTAAGCCGAGGAAATTTCGAAAAATTTGCTAAAGAATTACTTCTCGTGAGACAATATCGAGTGGAAGTTTACACGAAACCGTCTCAAAGTCGAAATAATGATTGGTCAATTGAATATAAAGGTTCTCCGGGGAATTTAACTCAATTCGAAGAGATTTTGTTTGATAATTCCGGAGATGTGGTTGTTAATTCGACAGTGATGAGTGTTAAACATATTAAAGAAAATGTAAGTATTAAATTTATAATTTATTAATAATAAAATAATTAAAAATAACTTTAAATAAATTTTTTTTTATATATTTTTTAAATTTTTTTATTTTGAATTAATTTTTATTTTAATTAAAAGAGGTTAGAAATTTATTTATTTGACAGATTATTTACTTGATAACTCCCTAGTTTAAAATTCCCTAGACATGTAAAAGTCACTAAATAAGTTACCAAATAAACGTAAACAAATTTTAAGGTTATGTTAAGATTGATTTTATAAATTTTACTCTTTTAAATTGTTAAAATTACTTAAAAATTAATTAAAAACTAGTTAAAAATAGTTTTAATGTTTAATTTACTCTTTTTACTTATTAAAACTAATTAATATTTCTTTTATTTTTTAGAATTTAGCCGTTGCTTGTATAAACACAACGGAATCAAAGTTTTATCTAACGGAATTCATCGACAATGAATTTTATACACAACTAGATGTATTAATAGCTCAAATTGGTCCGAAAGAATGTATAATACCTCAAGGAGAGTCCCCGGAATTAATCACCTTAAAGAAAATCCTCGAAAGATGTAATATTTTAGTCGTCCGATCGAAAAAATCCGATTTTTCCGGCGACGAAATCGAAGGGGATTTAAACAGACTTTTATTTTTCCACGAAGGTCAACAAAGAAACAGCTTAGCTTTACCATCGGCAAATTTAAAACACGCTTTAGGTAGTTTACAAGCCGGAATTAAATATTTAAACTTAACAGGGGATGAAAACAACTTTAATCAATTTAAAATCTCAACTACGGATGCACAAAAATTCGTCCGATTAGATACGGCAGCTTTAAGTGCTTTAAATGTATTTCCAAAACCTTCAACGTCGGCTCGAAGTAAATCCGATAGTGTTTTCGATACGTTAAATAATTGTACAACGTCTCAAGGTAAAAGACTTTTAGAACAGTGGATTAAACAACCTTTACGAGATATTAACATCATAAACGAACGATTGGAAGTTGTTGAAGCTTTGGTTAACGATCCGGAAGCTCGATCTTCATTAACATTAGGATGTTTAACCCGATTACCTGATGTTTTAATGTTAGCGAAGAAATTATCAAATAAAAAAGCTAACTTACAAGATTGTTACAAGATTTATCAAGTCGTTGAAAGTATTCCCGGATTATTAGGTGTTTTAAGTCGAATCGGAAATAAATACATTAAGGGAATGTTAATCGATCCTATTACGGATGTTTACAGTGATTTGGAAAAGTATCAAGGGATGATTGAACAAACTATCGATTTAAATTTAGTCGATAGAGGAGAGTTTTTAATTAAACCTAATTTTGATGATGAATTAAAAGGTATTTACTTAAATTCTTACTTTATTTAAAATCTAACCTAAAAATCAAATTCAAATTATAAACAAGTTTAAAAGTTCTAATTAACATTTGTACCAATTTGATTAAAAACTTTTATGATTGTAAAAATGTAATTTAATATGATTTAATTTAATTTTTTAATTTATTTGTTTATAATTTTTAATAATATTTCAAAATTTAATAATTTATTTTATTAATTTATTTAATTTATTTTAATTAAAATTTTTTTTATGATTTATTAACTTTTAGGATAAATGTTAATTGGTATTTTTGACGTTAATCAAATATGACATATGATATAACCTAAAAATTTTTTTAGGTTAAATTTTTCAACTTTACTTATTACGAGTTTATTTATAAGAATTTAATCAGTTTTATTTTAGGTTTATATGAAAAAAAGGTAGAAATCGAAGAAAAAATTCAAAAAGTACTTAAAATAGCTTCCAAAGATTTAGGTTTAGAAAGCGATAAAGTACTCAAGTTAGAATGTAACGATCAACATGGTTATTTCTTTAGAATAACACTCAAAGAAGAATCCATTCTTAGAAATAACAAAAATTACAAAATCATCGATGCTATTAAAGGAGGTGTTCGATTTACAAACGATCGTTTATCGGAATTAAATGAAACTTACCGAGCAAACAATGAACTTTACGAAAAACAACAAAAACACGTAGTGGATGAAGTTTTAAATGTAGCAGCCGGATACGCGGATTCAATAAGAAGTTTAAATTTGTTAACGGCTCAAGTAGATGTTTTAGTTTCATTTGCAAACGCAGCTACAACAGCTCCAATTACTTATGTAAAACCAAATTTGCTTCCGGAAGGTACAGGAATTCTTAAATTAACCAAAGCGAGACATTTGTGTATTGAAAAACAAGACGATTGTTGTTATATTCCAAATGATGTTGATTTAAAACAAGGAGAACGGATTTTTAGTGTTATAACGGGTCCTAATATGGGTGGAAAAAGTACTTATATGCGTAGCGTTGGAACATGCGTTTTATTAGCTCATATAGGAAGTTTGGTTCCGTGTGAGTCAGCCGAGATATCTTTAGTTGATTGTATTTTAGCTAGAGTTGGTGCCGATGATTGCGAATTAAAAGGATTGAGTACTTTTATGTTGGAAATGGTTGAAACTTGTGGAATCGTAAGGGTTGGTATTTATTAATCTTATTACTTAAATTTACAAAAATAATATAAATAAAATGAAGCTTAAAAGTAATTTTTTATTAAGTTTTTAGTTTAAATTTTTAATTTTAATTTGATTTTTTTTAAGAGTGCGAGTAAAAATTCTTTAGTGATTATCGATGAACTTGGAAGGGGAACTTCTACTTACGATGGATGTGGAATTGCTTGGTCAATAGCAGAGTAAGTAAATTTAAATCTTTAAACTTATTTTTTAATTAGTTTTAACTAAAAAAATGATTAAAATGTTTAAAATCGCATATAACCTCAAAATTTGACGTTTATTTGATAATTTATTTAGTGACTTTTACTTACCTAGGGAATTTTATTTTTTTAAAGTTTGGAAATTTACTTAATTTAGAATGAAGTTGTCAAGTAAATAATCATCTGTCAAATAAATACATTTCTAACCTATCTTTTAATTAAAGTAAAAATTATCGGAATTATTACGGGAAAAGTAAATATTTTATATGTAAAAAAGAAATTAAGAAGTATTTTTATTTTGTTAAAGGCATTTATCTCAAGATATCCAATGTTTTACGTTATTTGCGACACATTATCACGAGATAACTCAACTTTCCGAGACCATTCCAACGGTTTTTAATTTACACGCTTCTGCTGTGGTGACAAAAAACACCATAACACCTTTGTATCAAATTAAAGAAGGTTCTTGCGATAAAAGTTATGGGATTCATTGTGCTCGGATGGCTAATTTCCCGGAAGATGTTATTCAGGTTGGTTTAATCGTTTAAAAAAATTTGATTGTTATTAAATATTTTTTTATTTATTAATTTTTTTTTATTAAATATTTTTTTTATTAATTAATTTGATTTTTTTAATATATAGGATGCTATTGAATATCAGAAAAAGTTAGAATTCGCGGAAGGAATGAAGTACATTAATGATTACGAACCGAGTTTAAAACGGAAAGTTATCAATGTAAGTTTAATTTTTTTTTATTTGGTTTAAAATTAAATTTTAATCAAATTATTTGTTTAAGTAGGAAGGTGATAATTTACTTAAAGAATTTTTGGAGGAAATTAAAGGTAAAATGGATTCTTTAAGCGATGAAGAATTGGTTACGATGATCCAGAATAAGAAAGCGGAGTTAATTGGAAGAAATTTGTTTGTAAAAGGATTGTTGGAGTAAGTAAAATTTATAAAAAAAATCTTTTTTAATTAATAAGGAATAAAATTACTAAAATGAATAATAATTTAATGAATAAATTTTAATTTCTGAATTTAACATAACCTCAAAATTTTTTCTTCAACGACTTAATAAAAATTGATTTAAAATTTTTTTTTATCTAAATAGGTTAATTTAATAATCAAAAAGGGAATATATTAGTTAAAAAAAATAAAATCTTTAAAAATAAGTTAATTTTAATTTTATAAGAATAAAGTTCAACGAAAAATAATTAGATGGCGTTACAAGTTTCTTTTGATTTTTAAAATTATTTTTATAAATAAGACGAATTAAAATACAGTTTTTTCTAAATAAATCGATTTAATAGTCAAAAAAAGGAATATATCAATCAAACACAAATTTAAAAATACATTTATATGGTGGGTTTAGGATGTCAAACTTAAAGGCTGTAATCGTAACCGTAGCAGTAACTGTAGTATTAAAAAAAAGTTCAACTATTTCGTTTGAATAAAAGCGTTTAGGCAACGTCTAGGAATTACGGCAAATTTGATGGTTATTACGGCTAAGGTTACAGTTAAGTTTGACATCCTAAACCCACCAATAGATAAATTAAGTTTAATTTTATAAGAATAACGTTCAACGAAAAAATATTAGATGGCGGCACCGCGAGTTTCGCTTGATTTTTAATCTAGTAATTTTTAGTTTTAGGTAGTTGGTGAAATTAAATTTTTAATTAACCTAACCTTAAAATTTTTTGACACTTAAAAAATTTATTTTATGAAATTTACAGTAATTAGGTTTATCGTGAGATGGAAGATGGTTTAAAAGAAGCTTTGGGAGGAATTAAGGGTAAAAAAGGATTTTTTTAACTAATGAAGAAGTGATTACAATGATGGAAGATGAGTTGAAAAATAAAGTTTGGTTAAAAAAGATGTTTTTAAAAAGGATTTTTCAAGTAAGTTTTTTTTTTATGTAAAAAAATATTTATAAATAAACAATATTTTTATTTTATTCTTCTTCGGGTTGTTCGGTTTGTTCAACTTCCTTTTCTTGAGTTTCTCCTTCGATTAAAACTTCTTTCGTTTCCTCTCCGCCACCTTGAATTTCTCCTTTTTCTCCTTGTATTTCACCTTTTTCTCCTTGAATTTCTTTTTCTCCTTGAGTTTCTTTTTCTCCTTGAATTTCTTTTTCTCCTTGAGTTTCTTTTTCTCTTTGAATTTCTTTTTCTCCTTGAATTTCTCCTTTTTCTCCTTGAATTTCTCCTTTTACAGCTTCGACTTCTTCTCCTTCAACGATTCCATGTTCTTCTATAATTTCCCCACCTTCACCTTCGATTGGAACTCCTGTTTCTCCCTTGGATTCAGAAAAACCTTGTTCACCTTCCGTAGTAACTTCAGAAATCGGTTCCGTAACTGTAGTTACTTCCCCTTCGGTCATTTCCCCTTGATCTTCATAAAATTGACCATCTTCGTGTAACAGATCTTCAAATTGAGCTTCCGGTGGACTTATCGGAGGAGGTTTTTGTTGAATTTCAGTTACTTCGGTCGGTGGAGGTGTTGTAACATCTTTTATACCAATTTCATCCGGAATAACTTTCTTTAAAACTTCATCGATAACTGTAACAGCCACCGATTGTGATTTTTCTTTATCGGAAACCTCTTCTTCCTCTTCTAATTCATACTCATCCTCGATGGGTAAATCTTCTTGGTGATATTCAATCATTTCTTCTTGTTCATCATAAATTTTTTGTCCTTCCTCGACTAACCTTTTCATTATTCTTCTTGTGTAGTAACCTTTATAAGCGGCTTTAATTAAAGTAGCCGCTCTGTTCGCTTCTTCTATAGTAACCCCGGTATGTCTGTAAAGGTAAATAGCACTCCTTGCTGCAACTCTCCAATCTATCATTCCGGTTAATAATTGTTTCTCTCGAATGTGTCGCTGTTTAAAATCTCTAAACGCTTGTTGAATGATTGGAATTGCAGCGCTTTCTATATCGGGGACGTCTCCGTGTTGATGGAGGATGTCGATTATTAATTGATGTTCTTCTTCTTCCTCTTCTTGGACAGCTAAATAAAAAGAAAAATTTTTGGGTGTTTTATTTTAATATTTTTAGATGGTTTTATTTTAAAAGTAAGTTAAAAATTTAAGATTTTTAAATTAAGGTTTTTAAATTAAGATTTTAAATTAAAATATTAAGATTTTTACAAGTATAAATAATTGGTTCTTGTCTTAAAGCCATATATCGTTTAAAAGCGTCTTGAATAATGTTAGCCATTCTATCGGCTTCTTCTCTAGTCATTCCGGTTTGTTGTAAAAGTTCAACGGTTACTCCGGCTATTTGAATGATGCTATCGACTAATCTTGCTGCGACTAAAAATTTAAGCAAATTGAAATAATTGTAATTGAATAATGGTTTTTTTACCTCTAGCATTTTCCCTAGTGATCATTAAAGCATCTAAATAATCAGCTATAAAGGTGTACATATGTTCCGGTTGGCTTCTAATTACCTTAAAGTGTCATTACGGTAAGTAAATAAAAAAGAGTTGTGTTTTTAAAGAATACTTCTCTTGAGATATCACTCATTAACTCTCTTAATCCTTCGGGAATTACATAGATGAACTTTGCGCATCTTTTTTGTAAAGTTACATCCATTTTATATCTTTTTTATTTAAAATATTTAAAATAATTGGAATAACTCGTTTAAAAAGACGAGTTAAATGTCATTTTAAAAATGTCAATTGGAAATTTCATTGAATTTTATTTGATTTCAATCGAATTTTATTTAATTTTATTTGAATTTCATTAAATTTGATTTGATTTATTATAATTTCGTTGAATTTTATTTAATTTTATTTGAATTTCATTAAATCTTATTTGATTTTATTAAATTTCGTTGAATTTCATTTAATTTTATTGAATTTTATTTGATTTCTTTGAATATAACCTCAAAAAGTTTTCAATTTCAATCGAATTTCATTGAATTTTATTTGATTTTAATCGAATTTTATTTTAATTTCATTAAATCTTATTTGATTTTATTAAATTTCGTTGAATTTCATTTTATTTTATTGAATTTTATTTGATTTCTTTGAATATAACCTCAAAAAGTTTTAAATTTCAATCGAATTTTATTTAATTTTATTTGAATTTCATTAAATTTTATTTAATTTCATTAAATTTCGTTGGATTTTATTAAATTTCGTTGAATTTTATTATATTTCGTTGAATTTTATTTGATTTCATTGAATATAACCTCAAAAAGTTTTAAATTTCAATCGAATTTTATTTGAATTTCATTAAATCTTATTTAATTTTATTAAATTTTGTTGAATTTTATTAAATTTCGTTGCATTTCATTTAATTTTATTGAATTTTATTTGATTTCTTTGAATATAACCTCAAAAGTTTTAAATTTCAATAGATTTTTATTTCATTTTATTTGAATTTCATTACAACTCGATTTTATTGAATTTTATTTGATTTCTTTGAATATAACCTCAAAAAGTTTTAAATTTCAATCGAATTTTATTGAATTTTGTTTGAATTTCATTAAATGTTATTTAATTTTATTAAATTTCATTGAATTTTATTAAATTTCGTTGCATTTCATTTAATTTTATTGAATTTTATTTCATTTCTTTGAATATAACCTCAAAAAGTTAAATTTCAATCGAACTTTATTTAATTTTGTTTGAATTTCATTAAATCATATTTAATTTTATTAAATTTCGTTGAATTTTATTTGATTTCATTGAATATAACCTCAAAAAGTTTTAAATTTCAATCGAATTTTAGTTAATTTTATTTGAATTTCATTAAATCTTATTTAATTTTATTAAATTTCATTGAATTTCATTGAATTTTATTTGATTTCATTGAATATAACCTCAAAAAGTTTTAAATTTCAATCGAATTTTAGTAAATTTTATTTGAATTTCATTAAATCTTATTTAATTTTATTAAATTTCGTTGGATTTTATTAAATTTCGTTGAATTTCATTTAATTTTGTTGAATTTTATTTCATTTCTTTGAATATAACCTCAAAAAGTTTTAAATTTTAATCGAATTTTATTTAATTTTATTTGAATTTAATTAAATCTTATTTAATTTTATTAAATTTCGTTGAATTTTATTAAATTTCGTTGAATTTTATTAAATTTCCTTGCATTTCATTTAATTTCATTGAATTTTATTTGATTTCTTTGAATATAACCTCAAAAAGTTTTAAATTTCAATCGAATTTTATTTAATTTTATTTGAATTTCATTAAATCTTATTTAATTTTATTAAATTTCGTTGAATTTTATTAAATCTTATTTAATTTTATTAAATTTCGTTGAATTTCATTTAATTTTATTGAATTTTATTTGATTTCTTTGAATATAACCTCAAAAAGTTTTAAATTTCAATCGAACTTTATTTAATTTTGTTTGAATTTCATTAAATGTTATTTAATTTTATTAAATCTTATTTAATTTTTTTAAATTTCATTGAATTTTATTAAATTTCGTTGAATTTCATTTAATTTTATTGAATTTTATTTTGATTTCATTGAATTATAACCTCAAAATTTTTTAAATATGTCAAAAAGGTTTAAAAGTCCTAATAAATTTTTGTACTAATAATTTAAATAAAAGTTTTTTAATGATTGGGAATATTAAAAAACTTAGATAATTTCTTTCTTCCTTTTTTGATTTTTAAACATTTCTAAGAACAAATTTATTTTTAATAATATTATTATTTAAAGACTTTTAAATCTTATAGATAAATCTGTTTTATCACGTAATTTAATTCAAATTCAATGTTTGTCTAATAGATGGCGATTATGTCGGGTAAACTTACTAAAATGTCAAATGTCACAATTCGTGGTTTAAATTCATAAAGAAAATCAATTAAAATCGATATATTTTCGCCTTAAATACGTTTGGGTGCGTGTTATTATGTAATTACCACTCGATGTGAATGTTTTTAAATTATGTTAAAAACGTTATAATGTAGATTCGTCGCGGAACTGATCAATGGAAATGATTGGATCGAAAGTGAAGAGTTAGTAGTAAGTTTTGTATAAATAAATACGATTATTTTCACTTTTTCTTTTTAATTTTTAAAGATTTATAAAGTTAAATTTTCATTTTTTAAATGTAATATAAAAATTTCTTTCATCATACAATAGAACTTCAACGTTTATCCACAAGATTCGAAATTGAATTTCAAAATAAGATTCGTGTTCTTCGTAAGTAATATATAATTAACCATTTCCTTTTTTTACTCTTTTTTTTAATTTTTAAACATTTATAAAGTTATTTTAAAAAAAATTATTTAAAATCTTTTATCAATTTTGAAGTATAATATAGAAATCTTCTTTACCATATCATAAAATTTTAATGTTTTTCTATGAGATGGCGACGCGATCGTGATAAACATCAAACATGGCAGTTCGCATTTTAAGTGCGTCAAACGCGCACCCGAGAAAATCAATAAACCGCCGCGGCAAATGTGTCAGGGCGAGTGTCATTATGTAATTACCGCCCGGCGCGGACGTTTCCGACCCGTTATGGTGTAGAATCGTCGCGGGGGCCGCCACCACAAACGATGGACAAAGAAAAAGAGGGGAGATCCGCGTCGTCCGTAAGTAATTTACAATTGTAGCGCTGTTTTGCAATAGTAACAAACAGAAACGCTTTCACCGCTCGTTTCGTACACCTGTTTTACTAGCGATTAATTTACCCTCGATATCCGACAGAAAATGACCAAGGCGGCGAGCAATGAGAGCGTGCAAGTCGTTGTACGGTGCAGACCGATTTCCGACAAGGAATTGGAAACGGAGTGCAGCCAGGTGGTTAACGTTTACGCTAAAAGGGGTGTCATCGAAGTGGAGAATCCCAAGGCTAAGAGCGACAACGAGAAGAATAAGATTTTTACTTACGATGGAGTTTACGATTGGAAGTAAGTTTCAGTCAGTTAATTAATATTAATTGAGGATGTTTGAAAATGGGTGTTTGATTGTTTAAAAAATAATTTTGGTGATGAATACCTTTTTCGGGTTATTTTTAATGAATTTAATTAAGTGTTTGGTGTTTGCGTTAAGTGATGAGGTAATATTTTAAGTGATATTTCCTGTTAAATATTGATTTTATTTACACAAGGTTAGTTTTTTGTTTGTATTCGATGACTCATTGTTAAATATTACTTAAGAAAGTTTCATATTACTTTATTCATATGAATTAAAGAAATATTTTAATTTAAAATTGAATTTTAATTTTAAATTGAACTTAAAAAAATCTAATTTTTAATTAAAAATGTTGAATTTGTTATTATTATATGAAAAATTATAATGGAATAAGTTTCAGAAGTAATATAATCTTAAAATTTTTATTTTGTAGCTCAACTCAACAAAGTTTATACGATGAAACAGTTCGGCCGTTGGTAGCTTCAGTTTTGGAGGGTTATAACGGTTGTGTTTTTGCATACGGACAAACCGGAACTGGAAAAACTTTTACGATGGAAGGAACCGATGATGAAGAAGGTAAAGGAATCATTCCGAGGGCTTTCGAACAAATTTGGTCGCATATAAACCGAACGACTGGTGTGGAGTTTTTGGTTTCTGTACGATATCTTGAAATTTATATGGAGGAGATACGGTAAGACTAAAAAAATAATAATAATGAAAATAAATAAATAATAAAATTGAATGTTTAAATTTTTTTGTTTTGAATTTCGTTTAATTTTGTCTAAAATTGTTGAATTTCATTAAAAATTAACTATATTTCGTTTAAAATTATAAAATTTCGTCTTATTTAATTAAGAAAATAACTTAATTTGTCTTAAAATTAGAAAATTTCGACTGAAATTGTAAAGTTTCGTCTAAAATTTCATCCAATCTCATCTAAAATTATTAAATTTTGCCAAATTTGATCTAAAAATGGAAAATTTCGTTTTAAATTTCATCCAATTTTGTTTAAAACAATGAAATTTCGTTATATTTCATTAAAAAATTACTTAATTTCTCTTAAAATTAGAAAATTTCTATTGAAATTATAAAATCTTGCTTAATTTTATCTAAAAATTAATTTTTTTGTTTAAGATTTCATCTGATTTAATTTAAAATCATTGAATTTCGTTAGACTTTATTAAATAATAACTTAATTTGTTATAAAATTAGAAAATTTTGGCTGAAATTTTAAAATTTAGTCTAAAATTTCATCAAATTTCGCATAAAATCGTTTCAAATTACTAAATTTCTTAAAAATTTCGTCTAAAATCAGCGAATTTCGTCAAAAATTATAAAATTTTGTCTAATTTTATCTAAAAATTAAGTTTTTTGTTTAAAATTTCATCCAATTTAATTTAAAATCACTGAATTTCGTTAGATTTTATTAAATAATAACTCAATTTATTCTAAAATTAGAAAATTTTGGCTGAAATTTTAAAATTTAGTCTAAAATTTCATCAAATTTCGCATAAAATCGTTTCAAATTACTAAATTTCTTAAGAATTTCGTCTAAAATCATCGAATTTCGTCAAAAATTATAAAATTTTGTCTAATTTTACCTAAAAATTAAATTTTTTGTTTAAAATTTCATCCGATTTAATTTAAAATCACTGAATTTCGTTAGATTTTATTAAATAATAACTTAATTTATTCTAAAATTAGAAAAGTTTGACTGAAATTTTAAAATTTAGTCTAAAATGTCATCAAATTTCGCATAAAATTGTTTCAAGTTACTAATTTTTTTTTAAATTTCGTCTAAAATCATCGAATTTCCTCAAAAATTATAAAATTTTGCTTAATTTAATCTAAAAATGGAAATTTTCTTCTAAAATTTTCTGCAATTCTGTCTAAAATTATTACATTTCTTCAAGTTTCATTAAGAAAATAACTTAATTTATCCTAAATTAAGAAAATTTCGACTTAAATTGTAAAATTTTGTGTAAAATTTCATTAAATTTGACATAAAGTCGTTTAAAATTATTAAATATTTTGAAATTTTTATCTAAAATAATCGAATTTCATTTAATTTCATCTAAAAATGGAAAGATTTTTTAAAATTTCATTAAATTTCCTCTAAAATTGTTAGAGTTCATCAAATTTCATTAAAAATAGGTTAATTTATCCAAAAATTTTGTCTAACATTTTATCAAATTTTGCATAAAATCGTCTAAAATTGCTAAGTTTCATTAAAAAATAACTTAATTTATTTTAAAATTAGAAAATTTTATCTAAAATCATTGAATTTCGTCTAAAATTTGATCCAATTTTGTATAAAATCATCTAAAATCATCAAATTTCATTAAGAAAATAGCTTAATTTATCTAAAAATGGTAAAATTTCATAAAATTTCCCATAAAATTGTTTAACAGTGCTAAAATTCTTGAAGTTTTGATCTAAAATTATAAAATTTCATTAAAAATCATTGAATTTCGTCAGATTTTGTTAAAAAATAACTTAATTTTTCTTAAAATTAGAAAATTTTATCTAAAATCATTGAATTTCGTCTAAAATTTGATCCAATTTTGTATAAAATCATCTAAAATCATCAAATTTCATTAAGAAAATAGCTTAATTTATCTAAAAATTGTAAAATTTCATAAAATTTCGCATAAAATTGTTTAAGAGTGCTAAAATTCTTGAAGTTTTGATCTAAAATTCTAAAATTTCATCTAAAATCATTGAATTTCGTCAGATTTTGTTAAAAAATAACTTAATTTTTCTTAAAATTAGAAAATTTTATCTAAAATAATTGAATTTCGTCTAAAATTTGATCCAATTTTTTATAAAATCATCTAAAATCAACAAATTTCATTAAGAAAATAGCTTAATTTATCTAAAAATTATAAAATTTTGCATAAAATTGTTTAACAATGCTAAAATTCTTGAAGTTTGGTCTAAAATTATAAAATTTTATCTAAAATCATTGAATTTCGTCAGATTTTGTTAAAAAATAACTTAATTTTTCTTAAAATTAGAAAATTTTATCTAAAGTAATTGAATTTCGTCTAAAATTTGATCCAATTTTTTATAAAATCATCTAAAATCAACAAATTTCATTTAAAAAAATAGCTTAATTTATCTAAAAATTGTAAAATTTCACATAAAATTGTTTAACAGTGCTAAAATTCTTGAAGTTTTGATCTAAAATTATAAAATTTCATCTAAAATCATTGAATTTCGTCAGATTTTGTTAAAAAATAACTTAATTTTTCTTAAAATTAGAAAATTTTATCTAAAGTAATTGAATTTCGTCTAAAATTTGATCCAATTTTTTATAAAATCATCTAAAATCAACAAATTTCATTTAAAAAAATAGCTTAATTTATCTAAAAATTGTAAAATTTCGCATAAAATTGTTTAACAGTGCTAAAATTCTTGAAGTTTTGATCTAAAATTCTAGAATTTCATCTAAAATCATTGAATTTCGTCAAATTTTGTTAAAAAATAACTTAATTTTTCTTAAAATTAGAAAATCTCGTCTAAAATTTTATTATATTTTGCATAAAAGTGTTTAAAATTGTAAAATTTATTGAAATTTTTATCTAAGATAATCGAATTTCGTCTAATTTCATTTAAAAATGTAAAGTTTTGTCAAATTTTATTTAAAAAAGTAACTAAATTTAGAAAATTTCGTCCAGAATTTCATCAATTTTCGCATAAAATCGATTAAAATTACTAAATTTCTTAAAAGTTTCATCTAAAATAATCGAATTTTTTCTAAAATCATCGAATTTTATCCAAAATTTCATCAAATTTCGCATAAAATCGTTTCAAATTACTAAATTTCTTAAAAATTTGGTCTAAAATCATCGAATTTCGTCAAAAATTATAAAATTTTGTCTAATTTTACCTAAAAATTAAATTTTTTGTTTAAAATTTCATCCGATTTAATTTAAAATCACTGAATTTCGTTAGATTTTATTAAATAATAACTTAATTTGTTATAAAATTAGAAGATTTTGGCTGAAATTTTAAAATTTAGTCTAAAATTTCGTCAAATTTCGCATAAAATCGTTTCAAATTACTAAATTTCTTGAAAATCTCATCTAAAATCATCGAATTTTGTCAAAAATTATAAAATTTTGTCTAATTTTATCTAAAAATTAAATTTTTTGTTTAAAATTTCATCCGATTTAATTTAAAATCACTGAATTTCGTTAGATTTTATTAAATAATAACTTAATTTGTTATAAAATTAGAAAATTTTGGCTGAAATTTTAAAATTTAGTCTAAAATTTGATCAAATTTTGCATAAAATCGTTTCAAATTGTTAAATTTCTTGAAAATTTCGTCTAAACTCATCGAATTTCCTCAAAAATTAGAAAATTTCGTCTAAAATTTTATTATATTTCGCATTAAAATGTTTAAAATTGTAAAATTTATTGAAATTTTGATCTAAAATAATCGAATTTCGTCTAATTTCATCTAAAAACGTAAAGTTTTGTCAAATTTTATTTAAAAAAATAACTAAATTTAGAAAATTTTGTCTAGAATTTCATCAAATTTCGCATTAAGTCGATTAAAATTTACTAAATTTCTTAAAATTTTCATCTAAAATAATCGAATTTTTTCTAAAATCATCGAATTTTATCTAAAATTTCATCAAATTTTGCATAAAATCGTTTCAAATTACTAAATTTCTTAAAAATTTCGTCCAAAATCATCGAATTTCGTCAAAAATTATAAAAATTTGTCTAATTTTATCAAAAAATTAAATTTTTTGTTTAAAATTTCATCCGATTTAATTTAAAATCACTGAATTTCGTTAGATTTTATTAAAAAATAACTTAATTTATTCTAAAATTAGAAAATTTTGGCTGAAATTTTAAAATTTAGTGTAAAATTTGATCAAATTTTGCATAAAATCGTTTCAAATTGTTAAATTTCTTGAAAACTTCGTCTAAACTCAAATTTCCTCAAAGATTAGAAAATTTCGTCTAAAATTTTATTATATTTCGCATAAAAATGTTTAAAATTGTAAAATTTATTAAAATTTTGATCTAAAATAATCGAATTTCGTCTAATTTCATCTAAAAACGTAAAGTTTTGTCAAATTTTATTTAAAAAAATAACTAAATTTAGAAAATTTTGTCTAGAATTTCATCAAATTTCGCATAAAATCGATTAAAATTACTAAATTTCTTAAAATTTTCATCTAAAATAATCGAATTTTTTCTAAAATCATCGAATTTTATCTAAAATTTCATCAAATTTTGCATAAAATCGTTTAAAATTACTAAATTTCTTAAAATTTTCATCTAAAATAATCGAATTTTTTCTAAAATCATCGAATTTCGTCAGATTTTTATTAAAAAATAACTTATTTTTTCTTAAAATTAGAAAATTTTGTCTAAAATTTTATCAAATTTCGCATGGAATTGTTTAAAATTATTAAATTTATTAAAATTTTGATCTAAAATAATTGAATTTTGTCTAATTTAATCTAAAGAGACAAATTTTCGTTTAAAATTTCATCCAATTTCGTTTAAAATCACAAACTTTTATCCAATTTTACATTTTACTAAAACTCAAAGTTAGTATTAAAAAAAAATCTAACATAAAATTAAAACTTTTAAGATTTAATTTTTTTATAACAAAATAATATTAATAAATTTTTTTTTCTTTTAATTATAGCGATTTATTAAAATCAAAAAATACAAAACCTCTAGAACTACGTGAAATGTCCGGACAAGGAGTATTCGTAACACATTTACATTCGCAAACCTGCCAAAGCGTTCAAGATATGTTAAAAGCGATGAAAATTGGAAATCACAATCGTACAACCGGAGCAACGAATATGAACGAGCATTCTTCAAGATCTCACGCGATATTTCAAATTTCCATTGAAATGGCTGAAAATGTAAAGAAATCCGTTAAAGTGGGGAAGTTAAATTTGGTGGATTTGGCCGGAAGTGAACGTCAATCGAAAACCGGAGCGACTGGGGATCGATTAAAAGAAGCTAGTAAAATAAATAAAGCTTTATCATCTTTGGGAAATGTTATCTATGCTTTAGCGGAAAATTCTGCTCATATACCGTATAGAGATTCAAAATTAACCCGATTATTACAAGATTCCTTAGGTGGGAATAGTAAAACCATCATGATTGCTAATATCGGTCCGGCTAGTATGAATTACGATGAGACTATCATCACTTTAAGGTATGCTTATCGAGCGAAATCTATAAAGAATCAACCGGTGAAGAATGAAGATATAAAAGACGCGAAATTATTAGGGTTACAACAAGAAATCGAGAGATTGAGGCAGTTGATTTTGGAAAAGAGTAACGGGAAGTTTAATTTGGATAATTTAGAATCTGATTTTGACGATTTGGAGTCTTCACAAAGTGAGGATGATGATGAAGATGATGAAATTAAAGAGAAACAGAAGAAAGAAAAGGAGAAGCAACTGGAATTGAGTAAAATGGAGATTGATGAGTTGGGGAAGAAGTTGAAATCGTTGGAGAAGCAGATGGTTCACGGTGGGAAGAATATTATCGATAGTGTTAATGAAAATGAGGTTCGGTTGGAACAACAAAGAGCTGAAATAGCGGCTAGAAAGGTAAATATTTGAAATTTTTGGTATCTTTAAAATTTTAATTCTTAAAATTTGAATCCTTAAAACTAAGTTAAAAAATTTTTTTTAATAAAGTTTATTTATAAAGATTAAGAAAATTTTATAATATATTAAAGTAGTAAGCAAGCAGCGCCTCTTTAAAAGAGGGCGCCGCAGGCGCATAGCTCTTTTTTTAATAGTTTTTTTGGAAATCGCTTTCCGGACGATTCAATGGTTTTACGTACTTCTACCGACCATTATCTTCACCTTCCCGACGATTTTGGGGGGTCCGTGACCGATTTCGGAAAAACGGCCCTGAAAATCGAACGACGTTGCGGTAGCCCTAATTGAAATTAAAATTCTCGATCGTCCACCTGTCATTTTCGTTAATTTTCGAACGCACTTTTTGTCCAAAAAGCCACCGGCTCCGCGACTATGCTTCCAGCTAACCTTCTGAACGGCTTTATAACGCAACGTTATATGCGAATCGGGGCTCATTTGGACCCGAAACGGCCGATTTAAGCCCTAAACGAAGTCCCCGTTTTCCGTCATTTTCGATTTGGGCCGATAAAACAGTTGGTTCAATTTTCATAAACGTTATTTATTATTCTAACCACGCTAATGCCACATGAAATGTCAAAACGATCGGTTTATTAATAATTATCAAATATTTAACTTATGCAGAGCAAAAATTCGAATAAATTTCACTAAAAACTGATTAAATTTTTGAAAATATCACCAAAAATTTAAGTAAATTTGTAAAAATTCAAAGTTACTAAAATTTTTAATAATTCCACCAAAAACTTATAAAATTTGTAAAAATTCCACCAAAACTATCAAAATTTTAACAATACCAAGAACTTCCTGAATTTTTAAAAAATATACTAAAATTAAAATTAATTTCGTCAAGAATTGATTAGATTCTTAAAAATTTCACAAAAATAAATAAGTAATAATAAAAATTCCACAAAAGTTAGTTAAATTGAATATAATTTCACCAAAAGTTATTAAATTTGGAGACAATTCTACTAAAAACTTAGTGAATTTTTTAAAAATTCCGCCCAAAATCAATAAAATTGGTAAAAATTCCACAAAAACTTACTATATTCGTAGAAATTCCACCAAAGTTACCAACATTTTTAACAATTCCACCAAAAACGTACTAAATTCTTTCAATTTTCCACCAAAGCTACAAAAATGTTGAATAATTCCACCAAAAACTTACTGATTTTTAAAAAATACCACCAAAAACTTACCAAATTCATAAAAATTCTACTAAAATTACCTATATGTTTAACAATTCCACCAAAAATGATTAAAGTTAATAAAAATTCCACCAAAGTTATCAACTTTTTTAACAATTCCATCAAAAACATACTGAATTTTATAAAAATTCCACCAAAAATTAATAAAATTGGAAACATTTCACTAAAAACTTACTAAATTCGTAAAAATTCCATTAAAAACACCGAATTTTTTAAAAATTCCGTCAAAATGAATAAAATTCGCAAAAATTCCTCCAGTGTTATCAAAATTTTTGATAATTCCACCAAAAATATAGTGAATTTTTTAAAAATTCCACCAAAAATTAATACAATTTGCAAAAATTCCACCAAAAACTTACTAAATTCATAAGAATTTTACCAAAAACACTGTTTTTTTTTATTCCACCAGAAATGAATAAAATTCGCAAAAATTTCACCAACGTTATCAAAATCTTTGATAATTCCACCAAAAACAGTGAATTTTTTAAAAATTCCATCAAAAACTTACTAAATTCATAAGAATTTTACCAAAAACACTGAATTTATTTAAAATTCCACCAGAAATGAATAAAATTCGCAAAAATTCCACCTAAGCTATTAAAATATTTAACAACTACACCCAAAATTTACTGAATTTTTTTTATTCCACCAAAAACTTACAAAAATCCTAAAAATTACACCGAAATTGTCAACATTTTTAACAATTATACCAAAAACTTACCAAATTTTTTAAAAATTCCACCAAAATGTCCAAATTCTTTTAAAATTCCACCAAAAATCAATCAAATTAGAAACAATTTCATTAAAAATTAACTCAAACCTTGAAAATTCCATCAAAAACCTAGTGATTCTTATTTTATCAAATTTTCAAATTTGATCAAAATCAAATTTTTAATAAACTTTGAAAAGTCGTTTAGATTTAATTTATAAAAGAAAATGATTAACCTTGAAAAATGATCGTTGTTTTTATAAAACCACAAAAGTTTACTTGAATTACAAGCTTTATTTATTTATTATATTACAATATATCTTATTTTTATGTATTTATTTTTAATCTAGAAACGAGAAATAGAAATGCAACAACAACTGGAACTCGAAGAGGAATCTTGTTTGGAATTAAAACAAGTCTTTGAAAATCTCCAACAAGAAGTTGAGTTTAAACGGGAGAAATTGAAACGTTTACACGGAAAGTTACAATCGATGAGGCAAGAAATTAAAGATAATCACACGGCGTATTTAAAGGAGAGGCAAGAATTGGCGGAATCGAATGACGAAGCTGCTATGTAATTATTACAAATATTTACAGTGTCCCGCTTTGATTGTCCGATCCGTTACTGACGTATTTCTTGGCAAAAAATAAGCAGAAAAGTCATGAACTGTAATTAATATAATAAAGTTATAAGTAAACTTAATAAATAATAGCTTAAAAATGACGGTTTTGACGTTTAAATGTCAATTTTGACGTTTAAATGTCAAAATCCACTGTTAAAGTGTAAAATTTGAAATTTACAAATCAAAATTCTCTTTTAAAATGTTAATTTTGACATCTAGATCTTAGCCTTTCTGCTTAAAATATTATTTTGACGTTTAAATGTCAAAATCCAATTTCAAAATGTCAATTTTAAAGTTTACAGACCAAAGTTGTGTTTCAAAAGGTCAATTTTGACGTTTAAATGTTAGCCTTTCTGTTTGAAATGTCACTCTTGACGTTTAATTGTCAAACTGCATTTTTAAAATGTCAATTTCGGCGTTTGAATGTCAAAATCCATTTTCAAAATGTCAATTTTGGCGTTTCTATGTCACTTTTCATCTTTAAAGGGTCACTTTTCACATTTACAAATCAAAGTTCTCTTTTAAAATGTCAATTTTGACATCTAGATCTTAGCCTTTCTGCTTAAAATGTCATTTTGACGTTTAAATGTCAAAATCCAATTTCAAAATGTCAATTTTAAAGTTTACAGACCAAAATCCCGTTTCAAAAGGTCAATTTTGACGTTTAAATGTTAGCCTTTCTGTTTAAAATGTCACTCTTGACGTTTAATTGTCAAACTGCATTTTTAAAATGTCAATTTCGGCGTTTGAATGTCAAAATCCATTTTCAAAATGTCAATTTTGGCGTTTCAATGTCACCTTTCATCTTTAAAGGGTCACTTTTGACATTTACAGATCAAAGTTCTCTTTTAAAATGTCAATTCTGACATCTACATCTTATCCTTTCTGCTTAAAATATTATTTTGACGTTTAAATGTCAAAATTCAATTTCAAAATGTCAATTTTAAAGTTTACAGACCAAAATCGTGTTTCAAAAGGTCAATTTTGACGTTTAAATGTTAGCCTTTCTGTTTAAAATGTCACTCTTGACGTTTAATTGTCAAACTACATTTTTAAAATGTCAATTTCGGCGTTTGAATGTCAAAATCCATTTTCAAAGTGTCAATTTTGGCATTTCAATGTCACTTTTCATCTTTAAAAGGTCACTTTTGACATTTACAGATCAAAATTCTCTTTCGAAATGTCAATTTTGACATCTAGATCTTAGCCTTTCTGCTTAAAATATTATTTTGACGTTTAAATGTCAAAATCCAATTTCAAAATGTCAATTTTAAAGTTTACAAATCAAAATTCTCTTTCAAAATGTCAATTTTGACGTTTAAATATTAGAATTTCTGTTTAAAATATCACTTTTGACGTTTAAATGTCAAAATCCATTTTCAAAATATCAATTTCGACGTTTAAATGTTAGTCTTTCTGTTTAAAACGTCACTTTTGACGTTAAAGGTTAAAATTCTAGTAATAACGTGCGTTCAGAAATGATTGTAGACCGTTTGAATTTGGCGCGCTCGTAGTTTAGTGATTTTTAATGGTCAATATTGTTACCTGTGACTTACCTACGTCGTATTTTGCATATCAGTGGCGTAACCGGATTTATTCATGATGTATTTTTTTCAGTATTAAGTGTATATGTAGATATACTCATAATTATTGGAGATCGGATATCGATTGCAATGGCATATGTCAATAAATTCAACAAAATATCTTTCTCTTACAGTTTTTTGACAACTTACGACAGCTTTCAATATTTTCCATGACACGCCTATGAGATATGATTAACATTATTGTATTTATGCCAACCTTAAAAATTAATCTATAGCGCGCCAAATTCAAACGATCTACAATCATTTCTGAACGCACGGTATTAATAATAGGTTAACTTATGGAATTAAAACCTTGAATATCTTGAAAACGAAGCACTTTTGGACTTATATTTATTAGGATTTTTTTTGGTTGTATTCAATGAGAGAATATACCAGTAAAGGATCGGACAATCAAAATCGGACACCTGTATATCTATTAAATTAGAAATTTTATTTCATATTTTCAATTTTTTTTTTTTTTGTTTAGGACTTTAAGACAAAAGTTTTTAATAATTGATAACTTCGTCCCAGCTGAGGAACGTTCAAGACTAATTAATTTAGCGTATTTTGATGAAAATTCCGATAATTGGTTACTTAAGAAAGAAAAGAAGATTTTCCGACCTGGAGATAGACCGTTAGCGCATGATTATCGAAGACCTATTTCGGATTATGCCATAACACACGCTATACCATCAACGGGAATTCGATATAGAGTAAATAAGAAATTTTATTTTATTTATTCCTGTATTTATGTGTTTTTAAAGACTAGTTATTCAAATTAGTCATATTTTTAAATTTTTTCAAAAACAAAATCGCTTAATTTAGTTCAAAATAGTGAATTTTCTTGTAGTTTCCTAAAATTATCGAATTAAGTCTAAAATTTTGCTTAACTTGGTATAAAATTATCTAAAATGATTGAATTTCGTCTAATTTCATCTCAAATTTTTAAATTTCATTAAAAGATCACTTAATTTAGTCTAAAAAATTGTGAAATTTCGTCTAAAGTAATCGAATTTTATCTAAAATTTCATATAAAATCGTCTAAAAAGATTGAATGTTGTATAATTTCGACTAAAATTGTCGAATTCAATTAAAAACTCACTTAATTTAGCTAAAAATTGTAAAATTTCTTCTAAAGTTTTCTAAAATTATCGAATTAAATTTAAAATTTTGCTAAACTTGGTATAAAATTATCTAAAATGATTGAATTTCGTTTAATTTCATCAAAAATTTTTAAATTTCATTAAAAGATCTCTTAATTTAGTTTAAAATTGTGAAATTTCGTCTAAAATAATCGAATTGCATCTAAATTTTCATATAAAATCGTCTAAAAAGATTGAATTTTGTGTAATTTCTTCTAAAATTGTCGAATTCAATTAAAAAATCACTTAATTAGCCTAAAATTGTGAAATTTCTTCTAAAGTTTTCTAAAATTATCGAATTAAATCTAAAATTCTTGCTAAACTTCGTATGAAATTATCTAAAATGATTAAATTTCGTTTAATTTCATCTTAAATTTTTAAATTTTCATTAAAAGATCACTTAATTTAATCTAAAATTGTGAAATTTCGTCTAAAATCATCGAATTTCATCTAAATTTTCATATAAAATCGTCTAAAAAGATTGAATTTTGTGTAATTTCGACTAAAATTGTCGAATTTAATTAAAAAATCATTTAATTTTGTCTAAAATTGTGAAATTTCTTCTAAAGTTTTCTAAAATTATCAAATTAGATCTAAAATTTTGCTAAACTTGGTATAAAATTATCTAAAATGATTGAATTTCGTCTAATTTCTTCTTAAATTTTTTAGTTTCATTAAAAGATCTTTTAATTTGATCTAAAAATTGTGAAATTTCGTCTAAAATAATCGAATTTCACCTTAAATTTCATATAAAATCGTCTAAAAAGATTGAATTTTGTGTAATTTCAACTATAATTGTCGAATTTAATTAAAAAATCATTTAATTTAGCTTAAAATTGTGAAATTTCTTCTAAAGTTTATTAAAATGATCGAATTAAGTCTAAAATTGTGCTAAACTTCGTATGAAATTATCTAAAATGATTGAATTTCGTCTAATTTCATCTTAAATTTTTAAAATTCATTAAAAAATCTCTTAATTTAGTCTAAATGTGAAATTTCGTCTAAAATAATCGAATTTCATCTAAATTTTCATATAAAATCCTCTAGAAAGATTGAATTTTGTGTAATTTCGACTAAAATTGTCAAATTCAATTAAAAAATCACTTAATTTAGCTAAAAATTGTAAAATTTCTTCTAAAGTTTTATAAAATAATCGAATTAAATCTAAAATTTTGCTAAACTTGGTATAAAATTGTCTAAAATGATTGAATTTCGTTTAATTTCTTCTTAAATTTTTAAAATTCATTAAAAGATCTCTTAATTTAATCTAAAATTGTGAAATTTCGTCTAAAATAATTGAATTTCATCTAAAATTTCATATAAAATTGTTTAGAAACATTGAATTTTGTGTAATTTCGACTAAAATTGTCGAATTTAATTTAAAAATCATTTAATTTTGCCTAAAATTGTGAAATTTCTTCTAAAGTTTTCTAAAATTATCGAATTAAATCTAAAATTTTGTTAAACTTTGTATAAAATGATTGCATTTCGTCTAATTTCATCTTGAATTTTTAAAATTCATTAAAAGATCTCTTAATTTAATCTAAAAATTGGTGAAATTTCGTCTAAAATAATTGAATTTCATCTAAATTTTCATATAAAATCGTCTAAAAAGATTGAATTTTGTGTAATTTCTTCTAAAATTGTCGAATTCAATTAAAAAATCATTTAATTTAGCCTAAAATTGTAAAATTTCTCCAAAGTTTTCTAAAATTATCGAATTAAATCTAAAATTTTGCTAAACTTGGTATAAAATTATCTAAAATGATTGAATTTCGTCTAATTTCATCTTAAATTTTTAAAATTCTATAAAAGATCTCTTAATTTAGTCTAAAATTGTGAAATTTCGTCTAAAATAATCGAATTTCATCTAAATTTTCATATAAAATCGTCTAAAAAGATTGAATTTTGTGTAATTTTGTTTAAAATTATCGAATTTAATTAAAAAATCACTTAATTTAGCTAAAAATTGTAAAATTTCTTCTATAGTTTTCTAAAATTATCGAATTAAGTCTAAAATTTTGCTAAACTTGGTATAAAATTGTCTAAAATGATTGAATTTCGTCTAATTTCATTTAAAATTTTTAAAATTCATTAAAAAACCACTTAATTTAATCTAAAATTGTGAAATTTCGTCTAAAATCATCGAATTTAATCTAAAATTTCATATAAAATCGTTTAGAAAGATTGAATTTTGTGTAATTTCTTCTAAAATTGTCGAATTTAATTAAAAAATCATTTAATTTAGCCTAAAATAGTGAAATTTCTTCTAAAGTTTATTAAAATTATCGAATTAAGTCTAAAATTTTACTAAACTTGGTATAAAATTATCTAAAATGATTGAATTTCGTCTAATTTCATCTTAAATTTTTAAAATTCATTAAAAGATCACTTAATTTAGTCTAAAAAATTGTGAAATTTCGTCTAAAGTAATCGAATTTAATCTAAAATTGTGAAATTTCATCTAAAATCATCAAATTTAATCTAAAATTTCATATAAAATCGTCTAAAAAGATTGAATTTTGTGTAATTTCGACTAAAATTGTCGAATTTAATTAAAAAATCATTTAATTTAGCCTAAAATTGTGAAATTTCTTCTAAAGTTTTCTAAAATTATCGAATTAAATCTAAAATTTTGCTAAACTTGGTGTAAAATTGTCTAAAATGATTGAATTTCGTCTAATTTCATCTTAAATTTTTAAAATTCATTAAAAAATCACTTATTTTAATCTAAAATTGTGAAACTTCGTCTAAAATCATCAAATTTAATCTAAAATTTCATATAAAATCGTCTAAAAAGATTAAATTTTGTGTAATTTTTTCTAAAATTGTCGAATTCAATTTAAAAATTACTTAATTTAGCTAAAAATTGTAAAAATTCTGCTAAAGTTTTCTAAAATTATCGAATTAAATCTAAAATTTTGCTAAACTTGGTATAAAATTGTCTAAAATTATTGAATTTCGTTTAATTTCATCTTAAATTTTTAAATTTCATTAAAAGATTTCTTAATTTAGTCTAAAATTATGAAATTTTGTCTAAAATAATCGAATTTCATCTAAAATTTCATATAACATCGTCTAAAAAGATTGAATTTTGTGTAATTTCGACTAAAATTGTCGAATTCAATTAAAAAATCACTTAATTTAGCTAAAAATTGTGAGATTTCTTTTAAAGTTTTCTAAAATTATCGAATTAAATCTAAAATTTTGCTAAACTTTGTATAAAATTGTCTAAAATGATTGAATTTCGTTTAATTTCATCTTAAATTTTTAAATTTCATTAAAAGATTTCTTAATTTGGTCTAAAATTGTGAAATTTCGTTTAAAATCATCAAATTTCATCTAAAATTTCATATAAAATCGTCGAAAATGATTGAATTTTGTGTAATTTCTTCTAAAATTGTCGAATTCAATTAAAAAATCACTTAATTTAGCTTAAAATTATGACATTTCTTCTAAAGTTTTCTAAAATTATCGAATTAAATCTAAAATTTTGCTAAACTTGGTATAAAATTGTCTAAAATGATTGAATTTCGTTTAATTTCATCTTAAATTTTTAAAATTCATTAAAAGATCTTTTAATTTAGTCTAAAATTGTTAAATTTCGTTTAAAACCATCAAATTTCATTTAAAATTTCATATAAAATCGTCTAAAAAGATTGAATTTTGTGTAATTTCGACTAAAATTGTCGAATTTAATTAAAAAATCATTTAATTTAACCAAAAATTGTGAAATTTCTTTTAAAATTTTCTAAAATTATGGAATTTCATCTAAAATTTTCGAATTTCATTCAATAGTTTACTGCAAAATAACTGTAAAAGAATAGTTTTATAATTTTCTTAAAGATATTTAAATAAATATTAATTTTTAGGCTGAAAATGTATTAGATTTAAAATTAGACATGCCGATTCGAACGACACAAGATTACGTCCGACCAACGATTTGTCCGCAAGTGAAAGCCGCGGTTAAGAATGTTATTAAACAAGATTTGGAAAACAATAAGATTGTGGTTAAATTAGCACCACATGGATTCTCAATGAGAGGGATTTCAAAGTCGGAACTTGAAGGGAGATTTAATAAAGCCGCTAGAAATACTATAGAAGTTAATAATTACAGGTAAGTTTAATTTTGTTTTTATTAAATATTTTTAAAAAATTTTAATTAAAGAACAAATATTTAAATATTTTTTTAGAGTTCGTCCTTCGCCAAAATCAGCAAAACCAATTTATTAAAATAAAAATGAAAAAATCGTTACCATTTTTGCTTTTTACAGTTTGTTTTTTTTGTGTTCATTCATTCATTCTCATTGTCAGTATTACAAAAAACATACAGAGTTTTTTTCTCTGTATTTACACATACAAATAGTTTGAAACTTATGTTAAAACGTCAGTATTATAATAAGTTCATTTCCTTTTGCACAAGTGATATTAAATTAGCAATTATTTATATTTATAATATATATTTATATCTATATATTTATTATGTTTAAGGTAATTCTCAACCTAGTCAATTTTTTCAGTGTGACGTTAAGTTGTGATATTTAATACTGTTTGTTATTTACTTTAATTTATCGATTTATATGGATTTATTTATTTTCCCTTCTTTATTTTTGACTGTTGCATTTTGACGTTTATAATTTAAGTATAAGTTAAAAAAGAAATACAAAGTGAATATTAATTTAGGTTTTAAGCGCTTAAAATTGTGAAAGCTCTTCCATATTTTTCCATTAATCATTTTTAATTTCCATTAAATATTTTTCGATTTGTTTATAGATATTGTGACGCAGAAATTGCGTCTAATCTAGAAGGAAATTCAGATTTATTTGTCCCGTATTTTAATATTAGTCAACCTCCCGGAAATGCCCTACAAAGAAGTTGATCTTTCTAACAAAAATAAGCTTAATAAATACTGTAAAATAAAAATAATTAAAAGAAAACACTGTTTAAATTTTTTACTCAATTTTGTGTTAAAATATTAATCGAAAGAGGTATTTTCTTGCTATCTTCATTCGATTTATGTTCTTTTGATATCAAATATACTCTCTGTTAGAAGAACATAAATCGAAGAAGACATTCTCTCTTTCCCCTTCGTCACATCGATTTTCTGCGATCAAAGAAGAGAAAAGAAAGCTTTGGTGGCTACTCAGATTTGGCATTAAATATCCTACAAATGGGTTTCGATACTGCTTTACAAGAGGATGAGGTTGAATCGGAAGAGGGTGAAGTTAAAATTGAAAAAGAGAAGGAGTTGGAAGGAAAAATGGGAGCGGAATTTATTGCTGTTGATTCAAATTCAAAAGAGGTTGGTAATTTATTTGTTGTTTTAGTAATTTTGGTGATATCGGAGCTTTAATTGATGTTTTTTCTTTCAGGAAAGTGATGATGCCAACCGGAATTAACTGTCTTCGATAACAACTTTAACACTTCAGGAGAATCAGACCTTAAGGTAAATAATAGTATTGGTTGTTGTTAGAGGCTTTTTTGGATATTAAAAATGTAATTTTAAGGGATTTAGATTATATTTGTTTAATTTAACCTCTTAAATTACATCTTTAAGTTAATTTAACTATGCTAAAGGGGCCAAATAGCACACTAGAGATAATTCAAGCTGTTTTCTATTTAATTTTACTTTTCTAAATTAATAAAAATTTGGTTTGTTCAGCGCGCTTGAATTAACTTGAGTGTGTACTTTAAGGTGTTAAGTGTATGTTAAAGAGTTAATTTAGTTCTTTTCTTTTTAAGGATACTCCAAGATAATTCCAGTTCTTCTAAAAAGAAATCGGATGGAAAAGAAGAAATCTGGAAGAAATGGAGAAAACGAAGTCGAAAGATGGAATTTCTTATGAAATGTAACACAAAAGTTTAAATTTCTTATTGTTTATATATAATAAATATATTTCAATAGAATTCATTTTTGTTTGTTTGAAACTCGACTACCTTAACCTCCTAATATCTCCTTGGTTCTCTGCGGTTTTAATGCCAAACTAATTTTTCAAGAATTTCACAGTAAAAATATCGATTATGTATCAGAGCACAAAACGCAGGAGTTGTTCGCGCCATTTTTCGGTTCGCGCATGCGCAGTACACGCTTACTCCTGATACCTCTTTGACACCTCCTTGCTTTCATGTGATCCTGATACAAAATCGAGTTTGCGAAAAATTTTCGACTTCGTATTCCAAGTGAAGGTGTTCGCGCCATTTTTCGATTCGCGCATGCGCAGTACCCACTTACTCCTGATACCTCTTTGACACCTCCTTACTTTCATGTGATCCTGATACCAAATCGAATTTTCAACAAAATTTCTGTAAAGGTTCGCGCCTTTTTCTGCCCGCGAATTTTTCGGTTCGCACATGCGCAGTATCTACTTACTCCTGATACCTCTTTGACACCTCCTTACTTTCATGTGATCCTGATACCAAATCGAAAAATTTTACAGAAAATTTTGTTGAAAACTCGATTTGGTATCAGGATCACATGAAAGCAAGGAGGTGTCAAAGAGGTATCAGGAGTAAATGGGTACTGCGCATGCGCGAACACCTCCATCACTCGGGATACGAAGTCGAAAATTTTTCGAAAACTCAATTTTGTATCAGGATCACATGAAAGTAAGGAGGTGTCAAAGAGGTATCAGGAGTAAGCCATTAATGCGCATGCGCGAACCGAAAAATTCGCAAACAACTCCAACTGATATCAAATCCAATTTTTCTTCGAAAACTTCGATTTTTGAAACTGAGTTTTGAAAATTTCATTTTAAAAATTTCGACTTTGTATTAACATAAAATGTTTGAAGAAGTAAATGTCCTGATATAAGTATCAGGAGAATATTAAGCGATGAAGGGACCAATTTTAATAACCAACTTCTCAAAATTTATTACAAAAACTTTATTTTAAAATATTATTAAAAACATTTTAAATGTTATAAAACTAATTGTAAATCTTAAAAACTATTGATCAACAATATAATTTGGATGAACAACAAGCAAAGGATCTTCTTCTTCGACTTGAGAGGCTCCTCTTAAACCCACTTTGTTTAATGGAATTATTACTTCATCCTAAAAACGTACAATTTTATCTTAGTATTTAAAATCATTGCACTTATAATTACTTACATGATCAATTAATCGTTCCAACACTTTTTCAATTAACTGTTTCTTCTCGATAACATCATCCTCCGATTCCAATTGATCAGCTACGTGGTTTAAATACCAATCAACAACATCACTTCGACGAACTCCACCTTTACCCTCTTTTAAACAAAATAAATTAATTAGTAATTTATAAGTAAATAAACTTAAAAAACTTACCTTCTTCTAATCGAGCTTCTTCCTTTCTCATTTGAATAATAATCATATTACTTAAAGTTTTGTATTCTTCAAAACTCATCACTAACTTTCTTTTATTCCCACCTTGTGTTACTTCTTCGTTAACACTTTCATTTTGAGGTTCTTCGTGTATATCTTGACCATCTTGTTGATCGAAATGAATATCCGGTTGTTCTACTCTAATAATAGATTTATTCAACAATCGGTAAGCTTCTTTAACGTGTTTCGGTTGAACTTGATCTGATATTTCCATCCTCGCCATAGCTTCGGCAAGTCTAATCATACTCTCCAACTGTCTCACCGTAATTCTCCAAGTTGATTTACCCGTAGTTGTACTGTCCCTTAATCTTAATTTATGATAAAACCTAACTAATAATTCCCCGGCTTCTTCATTTATAACCGGTTTAAATTTACGAGCAAAAGTAATATATTGAAGGACTTCTTCTTTCGAATACAACCTTTCGACAACCTCCTCAACGTTACTATGCAAATCAACGATTTTTCTCGCTATCGCGTAATCAACTAATTCATTACATTCATCAACTAAGATAAAAAACAAATCAAATCGAGACATAATGGGCGCACTTAAAGCGATATTTTGTTGAAGCGATCTAGCTCGATCGTAACGACCCCCAATCGGATTTGCAGCTGCTAAAATACTAGTCCTGGCGTTTAAAGTCGCTCGAACTCCAGCTTTCGCGATTGAAATTGTTTGTTGTTCCATCGCTTCGTGAATTGCAACTTGATCTCTCGGATCCATTTTATCAAACTCATCGATGCAACAAACTCCGTTATCAGCTAACATTAACGCCCCGGCTTCTATGACAAAATCAGAAGTTTCTTCATCTCGTACAACGGCTGCTGTTAAACCGGCAGCCGAAGAAGCTTTTCCTGAAGTATAAACAGCCCTTGGTGAGAATTCGGATACTTGTTTTAAAAATTGTGATTTTGCTGTACTTGGATCTCCAACGATACAACAATTTATATCCCCTCTTAAAGTAGTTCCTTCGATTGTAGTTTTAGCAACTCCTCCAAATAACATTAATAAAATCCCACGTTTAACTTCATCATTTCCGTGAATACTAGGAAATAAACTTGTTATTAAATTTGTATACAAGTTTTTATCGTGGGACATATCGTAAAGGTGTTTCCACTCCCCTTCGGTCATTTGTTGTTTTAAATCTTCCGGCGTAATATCTTCCAAGGGCATTTCAAGCCCTCCAAATCGAGGATTTGTGGGTTGAACACTACAAGCTAAGAAAGCCATCCGATAGTGTAAATCCCGAACACCTAAAGCTTTAAGTCCTCGTATTCCTTCCGCATCATCCCCTCTTTTATGTCTAGAACTTATTTGAGCTTTAGTACCCGGTAAAGATAAAGCTCCGACGTCCGGAACAACAATTAAAGTCCCCGTAAAGTCATATCGATCCCCGGCTTGAACCGTTTCAACATTTTCAGCTCGTAAAATCACCTCGACACTTCTCGGAATGCAACCTCTTGGTAATTCAGCTTGTGTTTCTTGTATACGGATTTTTTGAAAGTCGATAAATGATGATTTATCAACGTCTAAGAGAAAACGTCGGCGGTTATTACAAACTGGGTTTCGGCAAATCGTTGGATTTGTAAACTATAAAAAAAATACAGAAAACCAAATTAATAAAAAAATAAAATCCAATTTAAAAAAAATAAAATCTAAATTTAAAAAAAATAAAATCCAAATTAAAAAAAATAATAATAAAATCCAAATTAATTAAAAAAAATAAATAAATAAAATCTAAATTAATTAAAAAAATAAATAAAAACCAAATTAATTAAAAAGAAAAATTACTTTAAATTGTTGTTCGACATCTTTAATAACCGTCTGACAATCCAAACAAACAAAAGTCCCCGAAATCAACTCAGGATGAACCGGATGCGTACGAATAACTTGTCCGGAAATCCGAATCAACGTTCCGATCTTATCCGTCTTCAATTCACGTACTTTCTGTCTCGTTGGAACATCAGTAAAGCTAACGTAACACTCCTTTTCCTTTTTAAGATCGCTATGATCCTTAACAAAGTTTGAAACGGCTTGGGAAAGAAATGGAAACACCCTAAAGTACTCTTCGATTATAGTCGTAGCTAAATCTTGATTATATCTCTCGGCGTCTTCAAAATTCACCTCTAAAGTGCTCCGTTCTTGATGGAGAAGTTCCAAAGCCGGTTTTAAATACTTTACTTTTCCATATTCTTGATACCTAAGAGTATTTTAAATAAAATTTTAACCCTAACGAAGTAAATTAAAATTTCCAACTTACTCTTCAAGAAAATCTTGGAATAATTTTTGAGTTCTAATCCCTACTTCATCCCTAACGCGAGCTTGACCTAATTGGACGTCCGCTACATCCATTTTTAACGTAAATCCAACTTAAATATTCGTAAAAATGAAGAATATAAAATCGTTGTTGAATGTTTCGGCGCCAAATAATCAAACATAACCTCCATAACCTAAAAAAAGATTTAAAAATTCATTAGTACCAATTTTCAATAGTTCTAATGTCATTCAAAAGTACTAATTTTTATGTTGGTACTTCTGCTAATCAAATCTAACCAAAAAATCTAACCAAAAAATCTAACCAATCAAACCTAACCAATAAAATCTCGTGTAAGACATTAAAAAATGTAAATTTCTTCTTTAAAACGCAATAATATGGATATTGAGGACTTAAAAGACGATCCAGCGATCCAAGAAAAACTCAAAAACTTCCAAGGAAGCGTTAACAGCTTAGAAGAACTCGTTCAAAAGACCCTAAACGAATTTAACGTTGAAAACCTAACCTTAAAAGATAAAATAAACTACGATTTATTCGTAGCGTATCTCTTAAATACGTGTTATTGGATGTATTTGAGAACCATTGGAGTCGATCCGAACGAAGATCAAGTTAAATTAGAACTCGGAAGGGTTAAAGAGTATATGTTAAAAGCTAAACAAGCACACGAAAGAAAAACCATCCGACCGACTTTAAATAAACCAGCCGCTGAGAGATTTGTTAAGCACGGTATTAGTTATTCGAAGAAGGGGAATGTTGATGGAATGAAAAAACGAAAAAGGAGTGATTAATTGATTAATAATAAATTATAAAAGTTAAAAGAAATTATTAAAATTAAAATAATTAAATTAAAATAATTGAAATTAAAATAAAATTAAAATAAAACTTGAAAATAAAATTAAAATAAAACTTGAAAATAAAATTAAAATAAAACTAAAATAAATCAAAAATGAATGAAATTAAAATACAAAGGACTTTTATAAAAACCAACATAACAGCTTTAAAAGTCTTAAAAGATGTTATTTTAATCGGAACGGGTGGTTATTTAATTATTTACAATCGAAACGATGAAAAAATAGTTCAAAATTGGTTCATTTTCGATGAAACAATTTCCGGAATTGATTTCGATGAAAATAAAATCTTAATTTACGGTGAAAACAAACTTGTTTTATACGAATTAAAAGACGATAACCAAATTTTTAAATTAAATGAATTTATTTACAACGATTGGATATTATCGGCTAAAATTATCGATCAAAATCAAATTATTTTAGTTTCGATTCATAGCGAAGCTGTAATTTTAAAAAACTTTAGTGTTTTCAATGAATCTAAATCAACCGAGATCTGTACGTGTTATTGTTGTCATCTTGTTAATAAAAATTGGGATGATTTATACGTTTTAAGTGGAACGGCATTTAGTGAAGTGTTTATTTGGAAACCGGCTTTAAAAATAAACGATAAAAGTCCTGTTTTGTATAAATTAAAAGGTCATAAAGGTGTTATTTTTTCAATCGATTACTCGGAACAACTTAAAATGATTTGTACAACTTCCGATGATGGGAAAGCTATCATTTGGAAGGTTGAAAATGTCTTTAATCAAAGGAAAAATGTCGAAATGGAAATAAAAAAGACAGAAATGGGAATAAAAACTACAGAAATGGAAAAAATAGAAATCGAAAAAAAGATTTTCAATAAAAAAATTACTTATTTTAAAGAAATTCAACACAAACAAAGAGTTTTTAAATGTAAATTTTTTAAAACTAACTTAATTACTGTTTTAGAAGATAGTACGATTAAAATTTACAACGAAAACTTTGAAAGTAAAACAAGTACTCATCAAATTGGTCCGATTTGGTGTTTGGACTTTTGTGAAATAAAAAACTTAGTGTTTACCGGAGGAGCAGACGGAGGAGTTATTTCAACACCGTTGGAATTTAATTTAATCTCTTCGGAAAAGATTTTATCACCCGTTCATCTTAAAGATGATAAAAATAAACGTTATAAAGATTTTATTTTATTAAATCATCAAATCGGAGCTGGAATAACAAACATCGGGGAGTTAAATTTAATCGACATAAAAATTAATATAAAAAATAATACAAAAATTAATACAATTAATAAAAATAATCACAATTTAATAGAAAAACACCCAGATTTAAATTCATACGGTTTAATTAAAAAATCCCCGTGTAATAACTTAATTTGTTTGGCTGGGATTCACGGAAACATCCATTTATACCATTTTAAAAATGATAATTTACATTATAAAATTTCTTGTGAGATTAAAAACCAACCGAAAATTTATTCTTTACATTGGTTATCTTGTAAATCGTTTTTAACTTGCATAAACGATGGGATTTTAATTTTATGGTACTACAACAAAGAGGAATTAAAACCGATCCAATTTTTTCAACTTCCGTTAACTAAAGAAAGGTGGTCAACTTCGGCTTGTTATTGTGGAGGTGATTTTTTAACCGTTGGTGATCGAAAAGGAAATTTGTGTTTGTTCGATCTTAAAAATGGTGATTTAGTTGAAATTTTAAAAAAAGTTCAACCGATGGGAGTTACTCATTTGTATTTTAATTCAAATCGGGAACAATTAATAGTTTTAGGTAAGCAAATAAGTTAATACTAGTTGAAAATATTCTATTTTATAATAAAAAAAGTCAATTTTATTCTAATTATTACCCAAAAAATTAAAAAAATTCTTAAAGATGACTAAAATTTTTGACAGTTCATAACCCCACTTTTTTAAAAAATTGATCCAACTTTAAAAAATCGTTGAGACTTTATTTTTTACAATTAAGAAATAAAATTTGTATAAATTGAAAGCTAAAACATTCTATTTTGTAATAAAAAAGTCAATTTTGTTCTAATTATTATCCAAAAAATTAAAAAAATTCTTAAAGATGACTAAAATTTTTGACAGTTCATAACCCCACTTTTTTAAAAAATTGATCCAACTTTTAAAAATCATAGAGACTTTATTTTTTACAATTAAGAAATAAAATTTGTATAAATTGAAAGCTAAAATATTCTATTTTGTAATAAAAAAGTCAATTTTATTCTAATTATTACCCAAAAAATTAAACAAATTCTTAAAGATGACTAAAATTTTTGACAGTTCATAACCCCACTTTTTTAAAAAATTGATTCAACTTTAAAAAATCATAGAGAATTTATTTTTTACAATTAAGAAATGAAATTTGTATAAATTGAAAGCTAAAATATTCTAGTTTGTAATAAAAAAGTCAATTTTGTTCTAATTATTATCCAAAAAATTAAAAAAAATTCTTAAAGATGACTAAAATTTTTGACAGTTCATAACCCCACTTTTTTAAAAAATTGATCCAACTTTAAAAAATCATAGAGACATTATTTTCTTTAATTAAGAAATAAAATTTGTATAAATTGAAAGCTAAAATATTCTATTTTGTAATAAAAAAGCCAATTTTGTTCTAATTATTATCCAAAAAATTAAAAAAATTCTCAAAGATGACTAAAATTTTTGACAGTTCATAACCCCACTTTTTTAAAAAATTGATCCAACTTTAAAAAATCGTTGAGACTTTATTTTTTACAATTAAGAAATAAAATTTGTATAAATTAAAAGCTAATATATTCTATTTTGTAATAAAAAAGTCAATTTTATTCTAATTATTATCCAAAAAATTTAAAAAATTCATAAAGATGACTAAAATTTTTTATAACCTAAAAAAAGATTAAAAAAGATGAAAAAAAAAAATAGAAAATTATTTAAGAATTAAAGTAAACGTAACTTAATTTATATTAAAATTGTTAAAAAATGACTTAATTTAGTCTAAAATTGTAATATTTTACTTAAAATTTTTTTGAATCATCGATTTTTTTCCAAAATTTCACGAAATTTGGTGCAAAATTGTTGAATTTCGTTTAATTTCACCAAATTTTTTTCAAATTCCATTAAAAAATAACTTAATTTAACTTGAAATTGTGAAATTTCGACCAAAATTTTCAAAATTCAATTTCGTTTGAAATTTCACGAAATTTTGTCTAAAATTATCGAATTTCATTGGAAAATAACTTTATTTACCTTAAAATTGTGAAATTTCATCTAAAATCGTTGAATTTCATCTAAAATTTTCTAAAGTTATCAAATTTTATTTAGAATTTCACAAAAATTCATCAAATTTTTTCCAATTTCATTAAAATAAAACTTAATTTTAGAAATTGTGAAATTTAAACCAAAATTTTCAAAACTCGTCGAATTTCGTCTAAAATTTCACGAAATTTCGCCTAAATTTGTCGAATTTCATTGAAAAATAACTTAATTTAGCTAAAAATTTTGAAATTTTATCTCAAATTTCTTAAAATTGTCGAATTTCGTTTGAAATTTCACGAAATTTTTTAATTATGGAATTTCCTTGAAAAAAACTTTATTTATCTTAAAATTGTGCAATTTCATTAAAAATTTTCTAAAATCCGATTTTTTTTCCAAAATTTCACGAAATTTGGTGTAAAATTATCTAAAATTGTTGAATTTCGTTTAATTTCACCAAAACTTTTTCGAGTTTGATTGAAAGATAACTTAATTTAGCTTGAAATTGTGAAATTTCGACAAAAGTTTTCAAAATTCGAATTTCGTTTGAAATGAAACACTAAATTTCGTCTAAAATTGTTGAATTTCATTGAAAAATAACTTTATTTAGATTAAAATTGTGAAATGTCATCTAAAGTTTCTTAAAATTGTCAAATTTCTTCTAAAATTTCGCCAAATTTTGTATAAAATTACCTAAAATGATTGAATTTCGTCTAATTTCACCTAAAATTTCCTTAAGTCATCGAATTTCGTCCGAAATTTCACCAGATTTCGACAAAAGTTGTCAAATTTCATTGAAAAATAACGTTATTTGGGTTAAAATTGTAAAATTTTATCTAAAATTTGCTAAAATCGTCAAATTTGGTGATGAAAATTTTTACCAATTTTAAAAAATCGTGGAAACCTTATTTTTTTTAACTAAGAAATGAAATTTGTATTAATTGAAAGCTAAAATATTCTATTTTGTAATAAAAAAATCAATTTTGTTCTAAGTGTTACCAAAAAAATTAAAAAGATTCCAAAAAACAATATGTCCCAACCTAACCTTAAAAGTTTGATCAAGTTTAAAAATTCATTCTGAGCTTATTTATGAAAATTAAGAAAAAATATTTTAGGAAAAGATAGATTAAAATATCTATTTTTTGTTATATTAATTGAAATTGTTCTAAGTGTTACTAAAAAAATTAAAAAAATTTTAAAAGACAATATGTCCCAACCTAACCTTAAAATTTTGATCAAGTTTAAAAATTCACTCTGAGCTTATTTAAAAAACTAAGAAAAAATATTTTAGGAAAAGATAGACTAAAATACCTATTTTTGTTATATTAATTGAAATTGTTCTAAGTGTTACCAAAAAAATTAAAAAAAATCCGAAAGATAATATGTCCTAACCTAACCTTAAAATTTTGATCAAGTTTAAAAATCCATTCTGAGCTTATTTATGAAAACTAAGAAAAAATATTTTGGGAAAAGGTAGATTAAAATATCTATTTTTCATTAAATTAATTACATTTTTTCTAAGAATTACCAAAAAAATTAAAAAAATTTTAAAAGACAACTTGTCCGAACTTAACCTCAAATTTTCGAGCAAATTAAAAAATTCATTCTGAGCTTATTTATAAAAACTAAGAAAACATATTTGAGGAAAAGATAGATTAAAATATCTATTTTTTGTTAAATTAATCACATTTTTTCTAAATATTACCAAAAGAATTAAAAAAAATCCGAAAGACAACATTGCCGATTTTAACCTCAAAATTTCGATTAAATTAAAAATTTTTTTTTAATTTTTTGGGTAATATTTGGAGGAAATTTGATTTTTTTATTACAAAATACAATATTTTAGCTTTCAATTAATACAAATTTCATTTCTTAATTTAAAAAATAAAGTCTCCACGATTTTTTAAAGTTGATCGAAATTTTTTAAAAGTTAGGTTAAAAAAAAATTTTAGTCACCTTTATGAATTTTTTTAATTTTTTGGGTAATAATTAGAACAAAACTGACTTTTTTATTACAATATAGAATATTTTAGCTTTCAATTTATACAAATTCCATTTCTTAATTGTAAAAAATAAAGTCTCCACGATTTTTTAAAGTTGGATCAATTTTTTAAAAAAGTGGGGTTATGAACTGTCAAAAATTTTAGTCATCTTTAAGAATTTTTTTAATTTTTTGGATAATAACTTGAACAAAATTGACTTTTTTATTACAAAATAGAATATTTTAACTTTCAATTTATACAAATTTTATTTCTTAATTGTAAAAAATAAAGTCTCCACGATTCTTTAAAGTTGGATCAATTTTTTAAAAAAGTGGGGTTATGAACTGTCAAAAATTTTAGTCATCTTTAAGAATTTTTTTAATTTTTTGGATAATAATTTGAACAAAATTGACTTTTTTATTACAAAATAGAATATTTTAACTTTCAATTTATACAAATCTCATTTCTTAATTGTAAAAAATAAAGTCTCCACGATTTTTTAAAGTTGGATCAATTTTTTAAAAAAGCGGGGTTATGAACTATCAAAAGCTTTAGTCATCTTTAAGAATTTTTTTAATTTTTTGGATAATAATTTGAACAAAATTGACTTTTATATTACAAAATAGAATATTTTAACTTTCAATTTATACAAATTTCATTTCTTAATTGTAAAAAATAAAGTCTCCACGATTTTTTAAAGTTGGATCAATTTTTTAAAAAAGTGGGGTTATGAACTGTCAAAAATTTTAGTCATCTTTAAGAATTTTTTTAATTTTTTGGATAATAATTAGAACAAAATTGACTTTTTTATTACAAAATAGAATATTTTAGCTTTCAATTTATACAAATTTCATTTCTTAATTGTAAAAAATAAAGTCTCCACGATTTTTTAAAGTTGGATCAATTTTTTAAAAAAGTGGGGTTATGAACTATCAAAAGCTTTAGTCATCTTTAAGAATTTTTTTAATTTTTTGGGTAATAATTAGAACAAAATTGACTTTTTTATTACAAAATAGAATATTTTAGCTTTCAATTTATACAAATTTCATTTCTTAATTGTAAAAAATAAAGTCTCCACGATTTTTTAAAGTTGGATCAATTTTTTAAAAAAGTGGAGTTATGAACTGTCAAAAATTTTAGTCATCTTTAAGAATTTTTTAAATTTTTTAGGTAATAATTAGAACAAAATTGACTTTTTTATTACAAAATAGAATATTTTAGCTTTCAATTTATACAAATTTTATTTCTTAATTGTAAAAAATAAAGTCTCCACGATTTTTTAAAGTTGGTCAATTTTTTAAAAAAGTGGGGTTATGAACTGTCAAAAATTTTAGTCATCTTTAAGAATTTTTTTAATTTTTTGGATAATAATTAGAACAAAATTGGCTTTTTTATTACAAAATAGAATGTTTTAGCTTTCAATTTATACAAATTCCATTTCTTAATTAAAAAAAATAAAGTCTCCACGATTTTTTAAATTTGGTCAAAATTTTTAAGGTTAGGAAAAATTTTAGTCAACTTTATGAATTTTTTTAATTTTTTGGGTAATATTTAGAACAAAAATGACTTTTTTATTACAAAATAGAATATTTTAGCTTTCAATTAAATCAAATTTCATTTCTTAATTTAAAAAAATAAAGTCTCCAGGATTTTTTAAACTTGGTTAAAATTTTTAAATCAACTAAAATTATGACAGATCTATTTTCTGACCTAAAAAAATTTCTCTGTTTTAGGAAGGAACTCAATTCTACTAAAATACCATTTTAACTCAACAAAAAACCCTCATTTAACACTTTTAACAAAGGATAAATTACCTTTTACCTGGCTTGGAGCTTACCACATCCACAACAAGAGTGAAATCATTTTAGGATTTTCCACCGATAAGTTTATAATATGGAATCAAACTTTACGAAGAAACATCTTTGAAATTTCATGCGGAGGAGGACACAGACTTTGGGATTATCAAATAAGTGAAAATTTATTCACTTTAGTTTATCAAAAAGTTGATAAATTAATTTCAATCGGGTTTAATTTTGAGAATGAAATTAAAAATGTAATCGAAGGGTTCCACGGTACGGAAACTAATTCTATGAAACTAATTTCAATTAATGGAAATAATTTATTACTTAATAATGAAACTAATAATGAAAATAATGACCAAAATGATGTTAAAAATGATAAAAATAATGTAAAAAGTGATAAAAATAATGTTAAAAGTGATGAAACTAAGTGTTTATTAATTTCCGGAGGTGAAGATACAACTTTAAGACTATCCACATTCAATTTTAATGATAAATTAAACGGATTTAAAGTTATAAACACCATAAAATCACATTTATCAAGTATACGAGTAATAACTTACCATAAACTAACCCAAAATGAATATTTCATTTATTCCGGAGGTGGTCGAGCACAAATTATTTTATGGAAGTTAAATATTTTACAAAATGAAATCATTTTTAAAGAAATTTTTTCTTATTATAAAGAATTAAACGAATGGGAATCAGAAATACGAATTATGGATTTAACAACAATTCAAATTAATGATAAAATCATTTTATTCTCCGGTTGTTCAAACGGTGAAGTGAAAATTTACCAAACCGAGTTAAATGATTCAAAAATAACTTATTTATTTAATATTTTTCATAAAAAACGTTGTATTTTAAAACTTTTTATTATAAAATTTAACCAATTAAGTTTTCTATCGATTACTTCAACGGATGGTTTTATAACTTTCTTTAATCTAACTGATTTTTTATTAAATCAGTTTAATATTAATGAAAATATTGACATAAATACTAAAAATATAAAAATTCCTTTTCTAACCTCAATAAAAACTAATCAATCCGGAATAAATAGCATTTCTTTTTGTCATATTTCAAATAGTGATAATAATAAAGCTGTTATTTTAACCGGAGGTGATGATAAAGCTTTTAGTTTAAATTTAATCGAATGTACCGATGAAGAAAATGTAAAAATTTCAAGATTGGGTTATTATTCGGATGAAAATTATCATTTCGCTCACATAACTGGAGTTTATATTACAAATAAATACTTTATTACAGCTTCGATTGATCAAAAAGTTATTGTTTTTGATTGGAAATTAGAAGATAATTGCTTCGGGGTTAAAGAAATTTGTAGAAGGTTTACTCATGTAACCGATTTACAAGGAATCGATTGTATTGTAAATACGGATAGTGATAAGTTAGAATTAGTTTTATTTGGGAATGGATTTGAAATATTTACTTTATATTTAAGTTAATTTTAAGAATACTTTGAATTTTTGTTTAATAAATTTGGTTTTAAAAAAATCCAAGTCTTAAAAAAAACCAAGTTTAAAAAAAACCAAGTTTTAAAAAATTTTTTTAATTTTTTTGGTGATAATTAAAATAAATTCATCTTTTTTAATTAAAAATAGAATCTTTTATCTTTCATTTAAACCAAAAATCATTCCTTAATCTTTAAAAATAAAGTCAGGGTGATTTTTTAAATTTGGTCAATTTTTTAAAAAAGTTAGGTTATTTAACTGTCAATTTTCACCAATTTTAAGATTTTTTTTTTTAATTTTTTGGCAAAAATTGGAATAAATTTGACTTTGTTAACTGAAACTAGAATCTTTTATCTTTCATTTAAGCTAAAAATCATTTCTTAATCTTTAAAAATAAAGTCTGGGTGATTTTTTAAACTTTGGACAATTTTTTAAAAAAAGTTGGGTTAAATTCAAAAAATTTTAAACTGTCAAAAATTTTTTTACCAACTTTGAGAATTTTTTTAATTTTTTGGGTAATAATTAGAGAAAATTTGTCTTTTTTAATCGAAAATATAGTCTTTTATGCTTCATTTAAACCAAAAATCATTTTTTAATCTTTAAAAATAAAGTCTGGGTGATTTTTTAAAAGTGCCCAAATTCCTTAAAAAAAGTTAGGTTAAACCATCAAAAATTTTTTACCAACTTTGGGATTTTTTTTAATTTTTTTTGTAAAAATTAGGAAAAATTGGTCTTTTTTAATCGAAAATATAGTCTTTTATCTTTCATTTAAATCAAAAATCATTTCTTAATCTTTTTAAATAAAGTCTGGGTGATTTTTTTAAAGTGCCCAAATTTTTTTTATAAAAAGTGAGGTTAAACTGTTAAAAAAATTTTACTAACTTTGAAAATTTTTCTAATTTTTTTGACAAAAACTAGGAAAAATTTGTCTTTTTTAATCGAAAATATAGTCTTTTATGTTTCATTTAAACCAAAAATCATTTCTTAATCTTTAAAAATAAAGTCTGGGTGACTTTTTTAAGGTGCCCAATTTTTTTTTTTTAAGTTAGGTTAAACCATCAAAATTTTTTTACCAACTTTGGGATTTTTTTTAATTTTTTTTGTAATAATTAGAGAAAATTTGTCTTTTTTAATTGAAAATATATTCTTTTACCTTTCATTCAAGATAAAAATTATTTCTTAATTTATATAAATAAAGTCTGGGTGGTTTTTTTAAGTGCCCAAATTTCTTTTATAAAAAGTGCGGTTAAACTCTTAAAAAAATTTTACCAACTTTGAAAATTTTTCTAATTTTTTTGATAAAAACTAGGAAAAATTTGTCTTTTTTAATCGAAAATATAGTCTTTTATGCTCCATTTAAACCAACAATCATTTTTTAATCTTTAAAAATAAAGTCTGGGTGATTTTTTAAAAGTGCCCTAATTTTTTTATAAAAAGTGAAGTTAAACTGTCAAAATTTTTTATCAACTTTGAGAATTTTTTTAATTTTTTTGGTAAAAATTAGGAAATATTTGTCTTTTTTAATCGAAAATATAGACTTTTATGCTTCATTTAAACCAAAAATCATTTTTTAATCTTTAAAAATAAAGTCTGGGTGATTTTTTAAAAGTGCCCAAATTTTTTCTAAAAAGTTAGGTTAAACCATCAAAATTTTTTTACCAACTTTGGGATTTCTTTTAATTTTTTTTGTAATAATTAGAGAAAATTAGTCTTTTTTAATTGAAAATATATTCCTTTACCTTTCATTCAAGATAAAAATTATTTCTTAAGTTATATAAATAAAGTCTGGGTGATTTTTTTAAAGTGCCCAAATTTTTTTTATAAAAAGTGAGGTTAAACTGTTAAAAAAATTTTACCAACTTTGAAAATTTTTCTAATTTTTTTGGTAATAATTAGGAAAAATTTGTCTTTTTTAATTGAAAATATAGTCTTTTACCTTTCATTCAAGATAAAAATTATTTCTTAATTTATATAAATAAAGTCTGGGTGATTTTTTAAAAGTGCCCAAATTTTTTTATAAAAAGTGAGGTTAAACTGTCAAAATTCTTTATCAACTTTAGGAATTTTTCTAATTTTTTTGACAAAAACTAGGAAAAATTTGTCTTTTTTAATCGAAAATATAGTCTTTTATGCTTCATTTAAACCAAAAATCATTTCTTAATCTTTAAAAATAAAGTTTGTGTGATTTTTTAAAGTTTGGTCAAATTTCTTCAAAAAAGTTAGGTTAAGCCGTCAAACATTTTTTACCAACTTTGGGAATTTTTTTAATTTTTTGGGTAATAATTAGGGAAAATTTGTCTTTTTTAATCGAAAATATAGTCTTTTATCTTTCATTTAAGCTAAAAATCATTTCTTAATGTTTATAAATAAAGTCTGGGTGATTTTTTAAAAGTGCCCAAATTTTTTTATAAAAAGTGAGGTTAAACCATCAAAAATTTTTTACCAACTTTGGGAATTTTTTTAATTTTTTTGGTAAAAATTAGGAAAAATTTGTCTTTTTTAATTGAAAATATAGTCTTTTATCTTTCATTTAAGCCAAAAATTATTTCTTAATCTTTATAAATAAACTTTGGGTGATTTTTTAAGGTTGGTCAATTATAAAAATATTTTAAGGTGATTTTTTAAATTTATTGATTTTATTTCAAATTCGTTTTAATTTGTACAAATTTCTTCCGAATTTGATTAAAACTTCAAAATATCTCTTGTTTTATTTTAAAATTTTTCTTAATTTGATTGAAATTAAAAATAATTCGTCGTAATTTCTGTTAATTTTATAAAATTTGACAAAAATCATTAAAAGTTCGTTACGATTCGCGTGAATTTCATAAAATTTGTTAAGAAATCGTCTTATTTTGTCAAAAATTTATCAAAATTCATCTTAATTTTTGAAAATTCATCATAGTTCGTGTTAATTTCATGAAATTCGTTCAAATTCGTTAAAAATTCGACATGGTTCGCGCTAATTTTACAAAATTTGTTAAAAATTAGTCTTCATTCGTTAAACATTCTTCTTAATTTTTGAAAATTCGTCATAATTCGTGTTAATTTCATGAAGATTGTTCAAATTCATTAAAAATTCGTCATGGTTCGCGTTAATTTCATAAAATTTGTTAAAAATTCGTCTTAATTAGTTAAACATTCTTCTTAATCTTTGAAATTTCGTCATTATTCGCGTTAAATTCATAAACTGCTTCCTAATTCGTTAAAAATTCGTCATGGTTCGTGTTAATTTTATAAAATTTCTTAAAAATTCGTCTTATTACGTCAAAAATTCATCGAAATTCTTCTTAATTGTTGAAAATTAGTCATGGTTCGCGTTAATTTCACAAAATTTCTTAATAATTCGTCGTGATTCGTCAAAAATGCATCGAAATTTTTCTTAATTGTCGAAAATTCGTCATGGTTTGCGTTAATTTTATAAAATGTATTAAAAATCCGTCTTACTTCGATAAAAAGTCGTCAAAATTGATCTTAATTTTTGAAAATTCGTCATAGTTCGCGTTAATTTCATAAAATTTATTAAAGATTTGTCGTAATTCGTCAAAAATTCATCGAAATTTTAGTTAATTTATGGAAATTCGTCGTAATTTGCGTTAATTTTGTAAAATTTGTAAAAATTCGTTAAAAATTGATCAAAATTCATCTTAGTTTTTAAAAATTCGTCATGGTTTGTGTTAATTTCATGAAATTCGTCCAAATTCGTTAAAAATTCGTGATGTTTCGCGTTAATTTCATAAAATTTGTTAAAAATTCGTTAAGAATTTATCGAAGTCCATATGAATTTTTGAAAATTCGTCATAGTTCGCGTTATGTTTACAAAAGTTGTTAAAAATTTGACTTAATTCGTAAAAAATTCACTGAAATTCTTGTTTTTTTAGAAAAGTTAGATTAAACCGTCAAAAATTGTTTACCAACTTTGGGAATTTTTTTAATTTTTTTGGTAATAACTAGAAAAAATTTGCCTTTTTTAGTCGAAAATATAGTCTTTTATCTTTCATTTAAACCAAAAATCATTTCTTAATCTTTAAAAATAAAGTCTGGGTGATTTTTTAAACTTTGGTCAATTTTTTAAAAAATGTTAGGTTAGTGTCAAAAAATTTTTATCAACTTTAAATTTTTTTTTAATTTTTTTGACAAAACTTAAAACAAATTTCCCTTTTTTAATTCAAAATAGAACATTTTATCTTTCATTTAAACCAAAAATCATTTTTTAATCTTCGAAAATAAAGTCTGGATGATTTTTTAAAGTTGATCGAATTTTTTTAAAAGTTGGGTTAGTTAACTGTCAAAAATTTTTACCAAATTTAGAAATTTTTTTAAATTTTTTGACAAAACTTAGAACAAATACATTGATTTTAATTAAAAATAAACATTTCAATTTATCTTTTCTTAATTTATTTTTTTCTTCACTTCCATAAATAAAGTCTGTGGGAGTTTTTAAAGTTACCAAAAAATTTTAAGGTTAGGTTCGGTAAAAATTCTTCGATGTCTGAAATTATTTTTAAATTTTTTAACAAAAGTTAGAATAAATCTGACGATTTTAATTAAAAATAGACATTTTAATCTATCTCTCATTAAGATACTTTTATAATATTTCCATAAATAAAGTCTGTGGAATTTTTTTAAGTTAGTAAAAAAATTTACTTTTCGGTCATAATTTTTCGGTGTCTTTGGGAATTTTTTTAATTTTTTTTGGTAATAATTAGAAAAAATTTGTCTTTTTTAGTTGAAAATATAGTATTTTATCTTTCATTTAAAACAAAAATCATTTCTTAATCTTTAAAAATAAAGTCTGGGTGATTTTTTAAACTTTAGTCAATTTAAAAAAAAAAAGTTAGGTTAGCCGACAAAAAAATTTTATCAACTTTGAAAATTTTTTTAATTTTTTTGACAAAACTTAAAACAAATTTACCTCTTTTAATTCAAAATTGAACATTTTATCTTTCATTTAAAACAAAAATCATTTCTTAATCTTTAAAAATAAAGTCTGGGTGATTTTTTAAACTTTGGTCAATTTTTTAAAAAAAAGTTAGGTTAAGCCGTCAAAAATTTTTTACCAACTTTGGGAATTTTTTTTAAATTTTTTTGGTAATAATTAGGAAAAATTTGTCTTTTTAAATAGAAAATATAGTCTTTTATTTTTCATTTAAGACCAAAATCATTTATTAATCTTTAAAAATAAAGTCTGGGTAATTTTTTAAACTTTGGTCATTTTTAAAAAAAAATGTTAGGTTAAGCCGTCAAAATTTTTTTACCACCTTTGGGAATTTTTTTAATTTTTTTGGTAATAATTAGAAAAAATTTGTCTTTTTTAGTTGAAAATATAGTATTTTATCTTTCATTTAAAACAAAAATCATTTCTTAATCTTTAAAAATAAAGTCTGGGTGATTTTTTAAACTTTAGTCAATTTTTTAAAAAAAAGTTAGGTTAACCGACAAAAAAATTTTATCAACTTTGAAAATTTTTTTAATTTTCTTGACAAAACTTAAAACAAATTTACCTTTTTTAATTCAAAATAGAACATTTTATCTTTCATTTAAACCAAAAATCATTTCTTAATCTTCAAAAATAAAGTCTGGGTGATTTTTTAAAGTTGATCGAATTTTTTTAAAAGTTGGGTTAGTTAACTGTCAAAAATTTTTACCAAGTTTAGAAATTTTTTTTAAATTTTTTGACAAAACTTAGAACAAATACATTGATTTTAATTAAAAATAAACATTTCAATTTATCTTTTCTTAATTTATTTTTTTCTTCACTTCCATAAATAAAGTCTGTGGGAGTTTTTAAAGTTACCAAAAAATTTTAAGGTTAGGTTCTGTAAAAATTCTTCGATGTCTTTGAAATCTTTTTTAAATTTTTTAACAAAAGTTAGAATAAATCTGACGATTTTAATTAAAAATAGACATTTTAATTTATCTCTCATTAAGATACTTTTATTATATTTCCATAAATAAAGTCTGTGAAATTTTTTAAAGTTAGTAAAAAAATTTACCTATCGGTCATAACTTTCCGGTGTTTTTGGGATTTTTTAAAATTTTTTTGGTAATAATTAGGGAAAATTTGTCTTTTTTAATTGAAAATATAGTCTTTTATCTTTAATTTAAACCAAAAATCATTTCTTAATCTTTAAAAATAAAGTCAGGGCGATTTTTCAAAGTTGGTCAATTTTTTAAAAAAGTTAACTGTCAATTTTCACCAATTTTAAGAATTTTTTTTTAATTTTTTAGCAAAAATTGGAGTAAATTTGACTTTGACTTAAACTAGAATCTTTTATCTTTCATTTAAGCTAAAAATCATTTCTTAATCTTTAAAAATAAAGTCTGGGTGATTTTTTAAACTTTCGGCAATTTTTTTTTTAAAGTTAGGTTAAGCCGTCAAAAAAATTTTACCAACTTTGGGATTTTTTTTAATTTTTTTGGTAATAATTAAGAAAAATTTGTATTTTTTAGTTGAAAATATAGTCTTTTATCTTTCATTTAATACAAAAATCATTTCTTAATCTTTGAAAATAAAGTCTGGGTGATTTTTTAAAATTGGTCAATTTTTTTTTTAAAAGTTAGGTTATTTAACTGTCAATTTTCACCAATTTTAAGAATTTTTTTTAATTTTTTGGCAAAAATTGGAATAAATTTGACTTTGATAACTTAAACTAGAATCTTTTATCCTTCATTTAAGCTAAAAATCATTTCTTAATCTTTAAAAATAAAGTCTGGGTGATTTTTTAAACTTTCGTCAATTTTTTTAAAAAAGTTAGGTTAAGCTATCAAAATTTTTTTACCAACTTTGGGAATTTTTTTAAATTTTTTGGTAATAATTGGGAAAATTTGGTCTTTTTTAATTGAAAATATGATCTTTTATCTTTCATTTAATACAAAAATCATTTCTTAATCTTTAAAAATAAAGTCAGGGCGATTTTTTAAATTTGGTCATTTTTTTTTTAAAAGTTAGGTTATTTAACTGTCAATTTTTACCTATTTTAAGATTTTTTTTTAAATTTTTTAGCAAAAGTGGGAATAAATTTGACTTTGTTAACTTAAACTAGAATCTTTTATCTTTCATTTAAGTTAAAAATCATTTCTTAATCTTTAACAATAAAGTCTGGGTGATTTTTTAAAGTTTGGTCATTTTTTTTTAAAAGTGAGGTTAAACTGTCAAAAAATCTTCTACCAACTTTGGGAATTTTTTTTAATTTTTTGGTAATAATTAGGAAAAATTTGTCTTTTTTAATTGAAAATATAGCATTTTATCTTTCATTTAAAACAAAAATCATTTCTTAATCTTTAAAAATAAAGTCAGGGTGATTTTTTAAACTTTGGCCAATTTTTTAAAAAATTTTAGGTTAGTGTCAAAAAATTTTTATCAACTTTAAAATTTTTTTTAATTTTTTTGACAAAACTTAAAACAAATTTACCTTTTATAATTCCAAATAGAACATTTTATCTTTCATTTAAACCAAAAATCATTTCTTAATCTTTAAAAATAAAGTCTGGATAATTTTTTAAACTTTCGTCAATTTTTTTAAAAAAGTTAGGTTAAGCCGTCAAAAATTTTTTACCAACTTTGAGAATTTTTTTAATTTTTTTGGTAATAATTAGGAAAAATTTGTCCTTTTTAATCGAAAATATAATCTTTTATCTTTCATTTAAACCGAAAATCATTTCTTAATCTTCAAAAATAAAGTCTGGGTGATTTTTTAAACTTTGGTAAATTTTTTAAAAAATTTTAGGTTAGTGTCAAAAAATTTTTATCAACTTTGAAATTTTTTTTAATTTTTTTGTCAAAACTTAAAACAAATTTACCTTTTTTAATTCAAAATAGAACATTTTATCTCTCATTTAAACCAAAAATCATTCCTTAATCTTCATAAATAAAGTCTCTATGATTTTTTTTAGTTTTTTCCAAGTAAAAAAAAGTGAGGTTATGTCAATTTTTTTAAATAATTTTTAATAATTTTCTTTATTAATAATAATAAAACAAATAAATAAACCTTTATTTACATATAAATATTACAATTATCATTTTTAACCCGAGTAAAATTATGTAAAACACATATCGCCATCACCACCGACGAACAAAGTAAAGGATCTAAACTATCAACAGCCGTAAGCCGAGGAAATCTATTTTCCATACATCGAAACGTTTGTTCGACATTAAACATAACAGAATTATGTAAAAAATTAAACTTGTGCTGTCTTTCATTCAACTCCGTTCCTTTATAAGGTGTTAATAAAGTTTTCATTTGCGGATGTAACGTTCCCCCTAATAAATGTTTATTACACTTCGTTAAATACTCATTTTCATTGGTTAATTTTTTATATAAATCACTAGATTCTAAAATAGTTACGATATCCTTCCCACCGGGTGATCCGACACAAACGTCTCTTAACAACAAGTTATTATCGCTAACAACTTGTAAAACAATCGTATCCGCTTTCATTTCTTTATTGTAGTACTTACTGTTATTTCCTTGCCGGGCTATATTAATATGTAAACTTCCGATTACCCCAACAACTCCGGGAAAACCGTAATTTCTTTTAAAACCTTCCTCGATTTGTTTAAATTCATCTTCATCTGGCCACGTTAGATAACTAACATTTAAAGAAATTATTTTCTCTAAATAAATCATTAAGATAGCTTCACTATCTTCTTTTAAATCAAAGATATTTGGTGGGGAAGTTATAGTTTGGGTACTTCCGAGATACCATAAACAAAAAAGTAAATCTTTATCGGTTGATTCGTTTTCTACGTTTGATAAAGTATCTAATTCCGCTTGGAGTGATATTGAAGTTTTTCGTGACATTCGAAATATTTCTTGGAACTCATCTTCTGTGAGATTTTCCATAATTAATTAAAATTTGAGTTTTAAAAAGTTAATTTTGTGTTGATTTATTGAGAATTGAGGTTAGAAATATTTGACAGGTAAATAAAAGTTTAGAAAAGTGCCATCTATTATCGATAGGTTTAAGTTATTATTTGTAAATTAAATAATTTTTTTTTAACATACCTTTTTTAAAAAAAGTAAATCAAAGAAAAATCTGATTTTCAATAAATTAACCTAATTTAGTCTTTTAAAAGTATTAATTCAAAATTAAAAACTCAAAATTACAAACTTGGGTGAAATTAAAAACTGTCAAAGTGAAGCCATAGATGTTTTAATAATAGACAAGTGCATTAGTTAAAAAAGTGACTTTGATATATTTAAAAATCAGATTTTAATAACTTTTTTGTTGAAAAAAACAGAAAAAATACAATAAAAAATAATTAAATAAAGAAATTTTATTTAATAAATTGAAAAAGTTTAAAAAATTTTGATTAAAATAAAAAATTTAAATTTTAAATAATTTAAATTATCAACGTGAAGTCATAGATATATTAAACGTTATGGACAAGGTAATTAGTCAAAAAAATGATCTCGATATGTTTCAAAAAAAAAAAAAATTAAACGATTTTTTATGATTAATTTAGGTTAAGTTTCTTAATTAAGATCAAAATTAACTTTATAAAACTACGTTTAAGTGACATATTTGTTAAAATTCTAAAAATTAATATAAAAAAGTTAAATTTTGATCTTAAAATTGCCTTTTTGACATTCTTTTATTGATTTCTCTATCAATTCTAACCTCTAAAAGTAATAAAGTGATGTTAAAGTGACATATTTGTTAAATTTCGAAAAATTAATAAATAAAAAGTTAAATTTTGATCTTAAAATTGTCTTTTTGACGGTTTTTTATTGATTTTTCTATCAATTCTAACCTCTAAAAGTAATAAAGTGATGTTAAAGTGACATATTTGTTAAATTTCGAAAAATTAATAAATAAAAAGTTAAATTTTGATCTTAAAATTGCCTTTTTGACGTTTTTTTATTGATTTTTCTATCAATTCTAACCTCTAAAAGTAATAAAGTGATGTTAAAGTGACATATTTGTTAAATTTCGAAAAATTAATAAATAAAAAGTTAAATTTTGATCTTAAAATTGCCTTTTTGATGGTTTTTTTATTGATTTTTCTATCAATTCTAACCTCTAAAAGTAATAAAGTGATGTTAAAGTGACATATTTGTTAAATTTAAAAAAATTAATAAATAAAAAGTCAAATTTTAACCTTAAAATTATCTTTTTGACGTTTTTATATTCATATTTTTATTGATTTTAACCTCTAAAAGTAATAAAATGATATTTAAGTGACAGATTTGTAAAATTTCGAAAAATTAATAAATAAAAAGTTAAATTTTGATCTTAAAATTGCCTTTTTGACGTTTCTTTATTGATTTTTCTATCAATTCTAACCTCTAAAAGTAATAAAGTGATGTTAAAGTGACATATTTGTTAAATTTAAAAAAAATTAATAAATAAAAAGTCAAATTTTAACCTTAAAATTATCTTTTTGACGTTTTTATATTCATATTTTTATTGATTCTAACCTCTAAAAGTAATAAAATGATATTTAAGTGACAGATTTGTAAAATTTCGAAAAATTAATAAATAAAAAGTTAAATTTTGATCTTAAAATTGCCTTTTTGACGTTTCTTTATTGATTTTTCTATCAATTCTAACCTCTAAAAGTAATAAAGTGATGTTAAAGTGACATATTTGTTAAATTTAAAAAAATTAATAAATAAAAAGTCAAATTTTAACCTTAAAATTATCTTTTTGACGTTTTTATATTCATATTTTTATTGATTCTAACCTCTAAAAGTAATAAAATGATATTTAAGTGACAGATTTGTAAAATTTCGAATAATTAATAAATAAAAAGTCAAATTTTAACCTTAAAATTATCTTTTTAACGTTTTTATATTCATATTTTTATTGATTCTAACCTCTAAAAGTAATAAAATGAGATTTAAGTGACATATTAGTTAAATTTCGAAAAATTAATATAAAAAAATCAAATTTTACCTTAAAATTCCCTTTTTGACGTTTATTTATTGATTTTTCTATCGAATCTAACCTATAAAAGCAATAAAATGACATTTAAGTGACACGTTTGTCAAATTTCAATGTTACCAACCTATAATTTTTTTTTTAATTCTCATTAGGAATCAATTAAGTGATTATTTCATCATTTTCAATCACAATTTTAAATTTATATTCCTTAAAATCGATAAAATCGAAAAATTAAATTTTTTTGTATTAATTAATAATTAATTTTTTTATAAGATTAAGAATTTTTTTAGGTTAACTTTAAAAAAACTGACAAATAAAACGTCGAACTTAACCTTAAAGTTCTTTTTTTATATTTTTATCGTTAATCATTTATTTTTTATCGATTCTAACCTTTAAAACTTATAAACTCACGTTTATTATCAAATGACGTTTAGAAATTTGTCATATTTCAATATTACCAACCTAATTTATAACTACGTCTATTAAATAAATAAATAGAAAAGTTTTCATGACAAATATTAAAATCTTCCATGTTTTTCATAAACTTTTCCTTTTGAGATGATTCACAAAAAAACAAACAAGTTAATTGTTTAAAACTATAAAAGATAAAAACAATAAAATGAGATGATTCGAATTAAACAAACATCACGTTCTATTTTACGTCATTTTCTTTCATTAGAACTAAAGGAATTAACGTAATAAAGATTTTTATAATTTTTGAGTAAGTATATAAATTGAAACACCACAATTATTAAAACATTAAGTTTTCTTCCTAACTTCACTTCATAACAAGTATTTACATAACCTCACTTTTTATTGTAAACAGAAAAATGGGTTTTAAAACTTTATTAATTTTTTTTAGCAGTATTTTAACATTATCTTATGGTAAATATTTTTTTATTATTTTTTTTTATTAAATTTAAGCTTAATTTTTTAAATTTTTTGTTTTTTTTTACCAAATTTAAGCCTAATTTTTTTAATTTTTTTTTTTTTACCAAATTTAAGCCTAATTTTTTTATTTTTTTTCTAGCCGATTACTTAGGTGGTTATTGTACATCAAATTCCGGCTGTAATTACATCGTAAACGCCGAATGTAAGAATTCTACCTGCCAATGCATTCCATCAACTTTAAGACACGATAACACCTGCGTTCAACCGGTTATTCCGGCTACAACCTGTCTTTCTTACGAAGACTGCCAAATCGGGCTTGTAGATAATTATAGAATCTGCTCCGGCGGTCAATGCGTTTGCAAACCTTACTTTAACTTTTGGAACGGATCTTGCCGTAAGAACAGAGGCTTGTACGAGGATTGTTTATCCGACGATGACTGTTATTGGGGTGAAGATATGCTCGGATTGATGACTTGTACTAATTTTAAGTGTTCGTGTAAATCTGGGTATTTACCACAAGGAAAAAAATGTGTTTCTTTATAAAATTAAGATATTAAAAATTTAACACAAGAATAAAATTCATTTTTTTCATTTATTTACTTCTTAATTGATTTATTTCTTAATTAATTTATTTCCTAATTCATTTACTAAGTAATACTTTATATTTTGAGTGATTTTCCTTCTACATTTCTTTTTTTAATTGTGCTTTCTACTTTTTTACGTTTATAAATAATGTAAAATAAGAATAAGCTGAGCTTAAAACCTAAAAATTAAAATAACATCCCAATTATTTAAAAAAACTAGCTACCATTTGACTTATTAAGAAATAATTCACCCAAAAATTACCTTTAAAAACGTTGCTTTTGATAAATTTCCCAAATTTAAAGCATTTAAAGTCAACGGCTTTTGTCCTCTCATCATCATTAATTTTATATCTTTCTGTATTTCAACCGGACTGTTATACCAAGGTGTGTTATAAGCAGCAGATGCTATTCCAATACTCTAATTATTACAAAAAAAATTTAAAAAATTTTTAAAGTTGACTAAAATTTTTTATAACCCCACTTTTTTAAAAAATTGATCCAACTTTAAAAAATCGTGGAGGCTTTATTTTTTTAAATTAAAAAATGGAATTTGTATAAATTGAAAGCTAAAACATTCTATTTTGTAATAAAAAAGCCAATTTTGTTCTAATTATTATCCAAAAAATTAAAAAAATTCTTAAAGATGACTAAAATTTTTGACAGTTCATAACCCCACTTTTTTAAAAAATTGATCCAACTTTAAAAAATCGTGGAGACTTTATTTTTTACAATTAAGAAATAAAATTTGTATAAATTGAAAGCTAAAATATTCTATTTTGTAATAAAAAAGTCAATTTTGTTCTGATTATTACCAAAAAAATTAAAAAAATTCTTAAAGATGACTAAAATTTTTGACAGTTCATAACCCCACTTTTTTAAAAAATTGATCCAACTTTAAAAAATCGTGGAGACTTTATTTTTTACAATTAAGAAATGAAGTTTGTATAAATTGAAAGCTAAAACATTCTATTTTGTAATAAAAAAGTCAATTTTGTTCTAATTATTATCAAAAAAATTAAAAAAATTTTTAAAGTTGACTAAAATTTTTGACAGTTCATAACCCCACTTCTTTAAAAAATTGATCCAACTTTAAAAAATCGTGGAGACTTTATTTTTTACAATTAACAAATAAAATTTGTATAAATTGAAAACTAAAATATTCTATTTTGTAATAAAAAAGTCAATTTTGTTCTAATTGTTACCCAAAAAATTAAAAAAATTCTTAAAGATGACTAAAATTTTTGACAGTTCATAACCCCACTTTTTTAAAAAATTAATCCAACTTTAAAAAATCATAGAGACTTTATTTTTTACAATTAAGAAATGAAATTTGTATAAATTGAAAGCTAAAACATTCTATTTTGTAATAAAAAAGTCAATTTTGTTCTAATTATTACCAAAAAAATTAAAAAAATTCTTAAAGATGACTAAAATTTTTGACAGTTCATAACCCCACTTTTTTTAAAAAATTGATCCAACTTTAAAAAATCCTGGAGACTATATTTTTTACAATTAAGAAATAAAATTTGTATAAATTGAAAGTTAAAACATTCTATTTTGTAATAAAAAAGCCAATTTTGTTCTAATTATTACCCAAAAAATTAAAAAAATTCTTAAAGATGACTAAAATTCTTGACAGTTCATAACCCCACTTTTTTAAAAAATTGATCCAACTTTAAAAAATCGTGGAGACTTTATTTTTTTAAATTAAGAAATAAAATTTGTATTAATTGAAAGTTAAAATATTGTATTTTGTAACAAAAAGATCAAAATTCCTCTAAATGTTACCCAAAAAATTAAAAAAATTCTCAAAGATGATCAAAATTTTTGACAGTTCATAACTTAGCTTCTTTTAAAATTTTGTTCAACTTTAAAAAATTGTGGTGACTTTATTTTTTTAAATTAAAAAATGGAATTTACACTAATTGAAAGTGAAAATATTCTATTTTATAGTAAAAAAATCAAATTTTCTCTAAATATTACCCAAAAAATTAAAAAAATTTACAAAGATGATCAAAATTTTTGACAGTTCATAACCTAACTTTTTGAAAATTTTAACCAACTTTAAAAAATCGTCCAGAGTTTATTTTTTTAAATTAAGAAATAAAATTTGTATAAATTGAAAGCTAAAACATTCTATTTTGTAATAAAAAAGGCAATTTTGTTCTAATTATTACCCAAAAAATTAAAAAAATTTATAAAATTGACTAAAATTTTTTATAACCTAAAAAAAGATTAAAAAAGATGAAAGAAATAGAAAATTATTTTAAGAATTAAAGTTAATGTAACTTAATTTATATTAAAATTGTTAAAAAATGACTTAATTTAGTCTAAAATTGTAATATTTCATTTAAAATCTTTTAAAATCATCGATTTTTTTCCAAAATTTCACGAAATTTGGTGCAAAATTATTAAATTTCGTTTAATTTTATCAAATTTTTTCGAATTTCATTAAAAAATAACTTAATTTAGCTTGAAATTGTGAAATTTCGACCAAAATTTTCAAAATTTGTCCAATTTCGTTTGAAAATTCACTAAATTTCGTCTAAAATTGTCGAATTTCATTGAAAAATAACGTTATTTATCTTAAAATTGTGAAATTTAATCTAAAATCGTTGAATTTCATCTAAAATTTTTTAAAGTTATCAAATTTTATTTAAAATTTCATAAAATTTCATCAAATTTTTTTCCAATTTCATTAAAATAAAACTTAATTTTAGGAATTATGAAATCTAAACCAAAATTTTCAAAATTCGTCGAGTTTCGTCTAAAATTTCACGAAATTTCGCCTAAATTTGTCGAATTTCATTGAAAAATAACTTAATTTAGCTAAAAGTTGTGAAATTTTATCTCAAATTTCTTAAAATTGTCGAATTTCGTTTGAAATTCTACGAAATTTCGTTTAAAATGATCGAATTTCATTGAAAAATATCTTTATTTATCTTAAAATTGTGAAATTTCATCTAAAATTTCTTAAAATCGGATTTTCTTTCCAAAATTTCACGAAATTTGGTGTAAAATTATCTAAAATTGTTGAATTTCGTTTAATTTCACCTAAACTTTTTCAAATTTCATTGAAAGATAACTTAATTTAGTTTGAAATTGTGAAATTTCGACAAAAATTTTCAAAATTCGAATTTCGTTTGAAATGAAACACTAAATTTCGTCTAAAATTGTTGAATTTCATTGAAAAATAACTTTATTTAGATTAAAATTGTGAAATTTCATCTAAAATTTCTTAAAATTGTCAAATTTCTTCTAAAATTTCGACAAATTTTGTATAAAATTGCTTAAAATGATTGAATTTCGTCTAATTTCATCTAAAATTTCCTTAAGTCATCGAATTTCGTCTGAAATTTCACCAGATTTCGACAAAAGTTGTCAAATTTAATTGAAAAATAATTTTATTTAGATTAAAATTGTAAAATTTTATCTAAAATTTGCTAAAATCGTCAAATTTGGTGATGAAAATTTCGACCAATTTTTAAAAATCGTGGAAACTTTATTTTTTTTAATTAAGAGATGAAATTTGTATAAATTGAAAGTTAAAGCATTCTATTTTGTAATAAAAAAGTCAATTTTGTTCTAATTATTACCAAAAAAATTAAAAAAATTTTTAAAGTTGACTAAAATTTTTGACAGTTCATAACCCCACTTTTTTAAAAAATTGATCCAACTTTAAAAAATCATAGAGACTTTATTTTTTAAAATTAAGAAATGAAATTTGTATAAATTAAAAGCTAAAATATTCTATTTTGTAATAAAAAAGTCAATTTTGTTCTAATTATTACCCAAAAAATTAAAAAAATTCTTAGAGATGACTAAAATTTTTAACAGTTCATAACCCCACTTTTTTAAAAAATTGATCCAACTTTAAAAAATCGTGGAGACTTTATTTTTTTAAATTAAGAAATAAAATTTGTATAAATTGAAAGCTAAAATATTCTATTTTGTAATAAAAAAGTCAATTTTGTTCTAATTATTACCCAAAAAATTAAAAAAATTCTTAAAGATGACAAATTCAATGTAAAATTCCAAATTTAAATCAAATTATAAAAATTTAAATCAACAGATGGCGTTACTTATATGTTTATTAAAATTGACAGTTAACCTAATTTTTTTATTAAATATTTTAATTATTTTATTAAATATTTTAATTACCTCATCTAATAAATACTGCCCGTGAAGACAAATCGTAAATAACAAGACAAACCAACCAGATAAATGCATTGCATATCGAACCGATTCAAATAAATCATCTTCCATTAATATTTCGAAACCTAAAACGCTTATAACTAACGATGTTAATGTCACGTAGACTACTAACTGACTTCCGAAAGCTGTATTTATATCATCGATAAATCTAAAATTAAAATCAATCATATCGTAGTCTTAAATATTCACAATTTGATGATAATTTAAATATTTATTTTTTACCTAACAATTTCATGATGATATTTTACACAAAATCTAAATTTCTCTCGTATTTCAACATCATCGTATTGAGATATTTCCAAAACCGATCTTTTTAACTCCTTTAATTGTAAGACGCAATGTCTTAAAAGACCACAAATTAAAACCGTCGAATTAACAATCACTAAACTTGCCATTCCGGCCGTTAAAAACTGATGAATTACGTAAATCTCAAACGTGGGGCTTTTATCGTACCTAAACGGTAACCTAAATCGAACTATAACCCCACACGGAATTCCCAAATCTTTCATATAAGTCGGTTTGGTTTTCTCGCAAGATGTCAAGTTCAACGTTGGTGCTATAACATATATTAACATCCCTGTTATCGTGTAAATCATAAACGCTTTCGAATAAAAAGATATTTTCTTATCGACGGAGATTATATCCAAGTTTGTGTATTTGGTGAAGTTTCCGATTGATTTAATAATGGTTTTAATTGATTCTCGATTGACTAAGAAGCAAAGAGTCATGTACATACTTCCGGCTACACAAACGGAAGCTAACATAACTTGGAATATGATTACGATGTCAGCTTCGGGTTCTAAAAATAAAAATTTTGAGATATTTTATATTTATATTTTATAAGAATAATAGATAATTTAAAAAAACCGTCTTAAATTGGTTAGATTTTCAATTAAATGTTGAATTTTTATATGAAATATCACATAAAAACACTAAAATATTAAGATCTTGTTTGTAAACATAAAAATTCTAACCTTAAACATTGAATTGTCAAACGTTAGGGATACCAACATACTATTTTTTTTAAACATACCTTTTATAAAAATAAGTTTTAAATTTCTTTAATTTTTAATAATTTAATCAAATCTAATCTTTTATAAACCCTAATTAAGGATTAAAACTCAAAAGTTTAAAAAAATTTAGTATCTAAAATTAAGAACTGTCAACCATTTGTCATAGATCATAGATATCTTAAGCAATAATGGACAAGTATATTAGTTAAAAAAATGATCTTGATATGTTTAAAAATTACATAAATATAAAAATTATTGTCAAAAAAATTACCTAAAAACACAAATATAACCTCCAAAAATAACGGTAACAAACTCGGTAATAAAAAAATATAAATTGAATAAGTTTTCCAAGTTCTCCACTTCAATTCATCTAAATCACCATCTTCTAACCAAATATTTAACATTTTTAAAACTTTTACGTTAAAACTCATAAATTGATAATCTTCTTCTTCGTGTTTAAACATTTTTGTCAACTTTGCTTTAAAAGGAATCAACGTTAAAGGTTGTTTAAAGTTAAAACTCATCTAAAAGTAGGACTATTTAAAGTTGTCTTTTTATAATCAAACTTAATCATAAATTCTCTTTGATTTATTAGTCTTAAATGGTCTTGAAATTAGTCTTAAAGACTTTTGACAACTTGACAAGTTAATTAAAGACTATCCAGAACAATTTAAGATAAAAAAAAGACGTTTCAAAAATGTCCTTATTTCTGTTTAGCAAATAATCGTTTATAATGCATACAAAACACAATTGCAAATGGTCTTTGTGCAAGAAACGCTCATTGTGCGTGTGAAACATTCTCAACGATATCTTTCTTGTGCAATAGTTCGTTTAAAAACTTTTACGAGCGTCTTCGAGTCGTCTAAAAAGCTACCGGTTGCGTTTCCGCGCGCTTTCCATCTTCCTGTTCGCCCGAGGTCTTCCTCTTTGCTCCGGACAGGTGAAAGGTAGCGTACGCGGTGATAAATCGAATGACTTCATCGTTTTAAAACACTCTAACGGTCACAGGAAGTGACACGCTTCGAATAATTACAGTTAATTTGATTGTATTTATTTAAATAGACGTCTACCATTGAAAACATTTCAAATTATTTCATACAAATTAGTTTGAAGTCTTTAGTTATAAAATTATTGGTCAATTTTTTAAAAAAAGTTGGGTTAAACTCAAAAAATTTTAAACTGTCAAAAATTTTTACCAACTTTGGAAATTTTTTTAAATTTTTTGGTAATAATTAGAAAAAATTTGTCTTTTTTAATTGAAAATATTATCTTTTATCTTTCATCTAAACCAAAAATCATTTCTTAATCTTTAAAAATAAAGTCTGGGTGATTTTTTTAAGTTTGGTCAAATTTTTTAAAAAAAGTGAGGTTAAATCATCAAAAATTGTTTACCAACTTTGGGAATTTTTTTAATTTTTTTGGTAATAATTAGGAAAATATGGTCGTTTTTAATTGAAAATATGATCTTTTATCTTTCATTTAAGACAAAAATCATTTCTTAATCTTTATAAACAAAGTCTGGGCGATTTTTTAAACTTTCGTAAATTTTTTAAAAAAAAGTTGGGTTAAACTCAAAAAATCTTAAACTGTCAAAAATTTTTACCAACTATGGAAATTTTTTTAATTTTTTTGGTAATAATTAGCAAAATTTGGTCTTTTTTAATTGAAAATATGATCTTGTATCTTTCATTTAAAACAAAAATCATTTCTTAATCTTTAAAAATAAAGTCTGGGTGATTTTTTTTAATTTGGTTAAATTACTTCAAAAAAGTGAGGTTAAACTGTCAAAAAATTTTTTACCAACTTTGGGAATTTTTTTAATTTTTTTGGTAATAATTAGGAAAATTTAGTCGTTTTTAATTGAAAATATGATCTTTTATCTTTCGTTTAAAACAAAAATCATTTCTTAATCTTTAAAAATAAACTCTGAGTGATTTTTTTAAAGTGCCCAAAATTTTTTTAAAAAGTTAGGTTAAATCATCAAAAATTTTTTACCAACTTTGGGAATTTTTTAAATTTTTTTGGTAATAATTTGGAAAAATTTGTCTTTTTTAATTGAAAACATATTCTTTTACCTCTCATTCAAGATAAAAATTATTTCTTAATTTTTATAAATAAAGTCTGGGTGATTTTTTAAAAGTGCCCAAATTTTTTTTTTAAAAGTGAGGTTAAACTGTTAAAAAATTTTTACCAACTTTGAAAATTTTTCTAATTTTTTTGACAAAAAATAGGAAAAATTTGTCTTTTTTAATCGAAAATATAGTCTTTTATGCTTCATTTAAATCAAAAATTATTTCTTAATATTTATAAATAAACTTTGGGTGATTTTTTAAAGTTGATCAATTATAAAAATATTTTAAAGGTGATTTTTTAAATTTATTGATTTTACTTCAAATTCGTTTTAATTTGTACAAATTTCTTCCGAATTTGATTAAAACTTCTAAATATCTCTTATTTTATTTTAAAATTTTTCTTAATTTGATTGAAATTACAAATAATTCGTCGTAATTTCTGTTAATTTCATAAAATTTGACAAAAATCATTAAAAGTTCGTTATGATTCGCGTGAATTTCATAAAATTTGTTAAAAAATCGTCTTATTTTGTTAAAAATTTATCAAAATTCATCTTAATTTTTGAAAATTCATCATAGTTCGTGTTAATTTCATGAAATTCGTTCAAATTCGTTAAAAATTCTGCATGGTTCGCGCTAATTTTACAAAATTTGTTAAAAATTCGTCTGCATTCGTTAAACATTCTTCTTAATTTTTAAAAATTCGTCACAATTCGTGTTAATTTCATGAAGACTGTTCAAATTCATTAAAAATTCGTCATGGTTCGCGTTAATTTCATAAAATTTGTTAAAAATTCGTCTTAATTAGTTAAACATTCTTCTTAATTTTTGAAATTTCGTCATAATTCGCGTTAAATTCATAAACTTCTTCCTAATTCGTTAAAAATTCGTCATGGTTCGTGTTAATTTTATAAAATTTCTTAAAAATTCGTCTTATTACGTCAAAAATTCATCGAAATTCTTCTTAATTGTTGAAAATTCGTCATGGTTTGCGTTAATTTCACAAAATTTCTTAAAAATTCGTCTTGATTCGTCAAAAATTCATCGAAATTCTTCTTAATTGTTGAAAATTCGTCATGGCTTGCGTTAATTTTATGAAATTTATTAAAAATTCGTCTTACTTCGATAAAAAGTCATCAAAATTGATCTTAGTTTTTGCAAATTCGTCATAGTTCGCGTTAATTTCATAAAATTTATTAAAGATTTGTCGTAATTCGTCAAAAATTTATCGAAATTTTAGTTAATTTATGGAAATTCGTCGTAATTTGCGTTAATTTTGTAAAATTTGTAAAAATTCGTTAAAAATTGATCAAAATTCATCTTAGTTTTTAAAAATTCGTCATGGATTGTGTTAATTTCATGAAATTCGTCCAGATTCGTTAAAAATTCATGATGTTTCGCGTTAACTTCATAAAATTTGTTAAAAATTCGTTTTAATTCGTTAAGAATTTATCGAAATCCATCTGAACTTTTGAAAATTCGTCATAGTTCGCGGTAAGTTTACAAAATTTGTTAAAAATTCGACTTGATTCGTAAAAAATTCATCGAAATTCTTGTTTTTTAGAAAAGTTAGATTAAACCGTCAAGAATTGTTTACCAACTTTGGAAATTTTTTTAATTTTTTTGGTAAATATTAGGAAAGATTTGTCTTTTTTAATTGAAAATATAGTATTTTATCTTTCATTTAAGACAAAAATCATTTCTTAATCTTTATAAATAAAGTCTGGGTGATTTTTAAACTTTGGTCAAATTTTTTAAAAAAGTGAGGTTAAACCATCAAAAATTTTTCACCAACTTTGAAAATTCTTTTAATTTTTTTGACAAAACAAAACAAATTTACCTTTTTTAATTCAAAATAGAACATTTTATCTTTCATTTAAAACAAAAATCATTTCCTAATCTTCAAAAATAAAGTCTGGACGATTTTTTACAGTTGATCGAATTTTTTTAAAAGTTGGGTTAGTTAGCTGTCAAAAATTTTTACCAAGTTTAGAAATTTTTTTTTAATTTTTTGACAAAACTTAGAACAAATACATTGATTTTAATTAAAAATAAACATTTCAATTTATCTTTTCTTAATTTATTTTTTTCTCCATTTCCATAAATAAAGTCTGTGAGAATTTTTAAAGTTACCAAAAAATTTTAAGGTTAGGTTCGGTAAAAATTCTTCGATGTCTTTGAAAATTTTTTAAAATTTTTTAGCAAAAGTTAGAATAAATCTAATGATTTTAATTAAAAATAGACATTTTAATCTATCTCTCATTAAGATACTTTTATTATATTTCCATAAATAAAGGCTGCGGAATTTTTTAAAGTTAGTAAAAAAATTTACCGTTCGGTCATAATTCTTCGGTGTTTTTGGGAATTTTTTTAACTTTTTTGGTAATAATTAGAAAAAATTTGACTTTTTTAATTCAAAATAGAACTTTTTAAGTTCAATTTAATATAAAAATCATTTCTTAATCTTTAAAAATAAAGTCATAGTAATTTTTTAAATTTTGGGCAATTTTTTTAAAAAGTGAGGTTAAACCGTCAAAAATTTTTTCCAACTTTGGGAATTTTTTAAATTTTTTTGGTAATAAATAGGAAAATTTGGTCTTTTTTAATTGAAAATATGATCTTTTATCTTTCATTTAAAACAAAAATCATTTCTTAATCTTTAAAAATAAATTCTGGGTGATTTTTTAAATATTGGTTAATTTTTTAAAAAAAAGTTAGGTTAAGCCGTCAAAAATTTTTTACCAACTTTGGGAATTTTTTTAATTTTTTTGGTAATAATTAGGAAAATTTGGCCTTTTTTAATTGAAAATATGATCTTTTATCTTTTATTTAAGATAAAAATCGTTTCTTAATCTTTAAAAAGGTCAATTTTTTAAAAAAGTGAAGTTAAACCGTCAAAAATTTTTTTACCAACTTTGGGAATTTTTTAAAATTTTTTGGTAAAAATTAGGAAAAATTTGTCTTTTTTAATCGAAAATATAGTCTTTTATGTTTCATTTAAAACAAAAATCATTTCTTAATCTTTAAAAATAAAGTCTGGGTGATTTTTTAAACTTTGGTCAATTTTTTAAAAAAGTGAGGTTAAACCGTTAAAAATTTTTTTACCAACTTTGGGAATTTTTTTAAATTTTTTGGTGATAATTAGATTAAATTCATCTTTTTTAATTAAAAATATAATCTTTTATCTTTCATTTAAGACAAAAATCATTTCTTAATCTTTAAAAATAAAGTCAGGGTGATTTTTTAAACTTTGGTTAATTTTTTAGAAAAAGTGAGGTTAAACTGTCAAAAATTTTTTTACCAACTTTGGAAATTTTTTTAAATTTTTTGGTAATAATTAGGAAAATTTGGTCTTTTTTAATTGAAAATATGATGTTTTATCTTTCATTTAAGACAAAAATCATTTCTTAATCTTTAAAAATAAAGTCTGGGTGATTTTTTAAACTTTGGTCAATTTTTTAAAAAAGTGAGGTTAAACCATCAAAAATTTTTTTACCAACTTTGGGAATTTTTTTAATTTTTGTGGTGATAATTAGAATAAATTCATCTTTTTTAATTAAAAATATAATCTTTTATCTTTCATTTAAACCAAAAATCATTTCTTAATCTCTATAAATAAGCTCTGGGTGATTTTTTTAAGTTGGCTAAATTTCTTCAAAAAAGTGAGGTTAAACTGCCAAATTTTTTAATCAACTTTGGGATTTTCTTTAATTTTTTGGTAATAATTAGAAAAAATTTACCCTTTTTAATCAAAAAATAGAACATTTTAACTTCAATTTAATAAAAAAATCGTCCCTTAATTCTTATAAATAAACTTGTTATGATTTTTTTAAACTTTATACATTCTAAACATTATAATAAAGTTAGAACGTTATCTAGGTCGTTATGGGCGCCTTTAGTATGGTAAAATTCGTGTTAAACGAGGCTAATACAAATCTTTATATTCTAATTACATAATTTTATAAACTTGTTCTTTTCTTATTTAAAATAATTCAAAAAATTTTAATTATGCTTAAATTTATGTTTGAATTTATCTTTAAATTTATGTCCAACGTCACTTTACAAACGATAAACACTAAATTTAATAAAGTTATTTGAAAATCTTTAATCGTAAAACGTATTTATTTAAAATTCTCATCTTTATTGGATGCGAGAAGGAAAGTTTCCTCAATTTGCAACGAGTACACATCCGTGTCAAGCCGTATTTGGCTCCTGACCCGCTCAAATTTCTCCTTAACTGTAAATCGAAAGACTCGCCAGTCAATTTGCAAATTGGGTTGTTATTTTCGGACCGTTTATTTATTACCGTGACGGAAGAAGAGTGTTCTTAGATCACTCTCGAAGGAGGAAATCGTGAATTTCTCATTTTATAATAACCGCTAACTTACCAATTGCCCAATTGCTAAAAACTCCCATCCTACTCAAAAAGACAATGAACGCTAGCGGCTTGTGAAAGTAAGTGATGTACGCGAGAACATCATCTTTCCATCTCTTCGCTTCTCCGACGACGGGTCACCGTCTCCTATAAAAACCCTGAGACTTCTTAACCTCCTCACAGTCAACAACAGACCCGAAGTTAACGCATAGTAGCATCATGAACGCATTTTCCCTGGTAAGAAAACTATAATATTTTACCATTATTAATTTAAAATACTCAAAACTTACCATTTTTCGGGGTTAAATATCAAATTATTTACATTTTTTTTATAACTGACGTTTGAAAACAATTTTGACATATTTCAATTTGAAGTGCAACCAACCTAAAATAATGAGAAAATACTAGTAATGAAATTAAGCTACGTTCTTAAATTTTTAAAATTTATTTTTTTAATTTAAACGTAAATTTATGATTTTTTTAGTTTGAATCGTTTTTAAATGCGTTTTTATTAAGTTTTATTTAAATTTTAAAATAAATTAATTTAATATAAAAATTAAAAATGAAAAATATGTATTTAAACTTGATGTGATTTTAGGTTGGTGGCAATTACTTTTGACCTTAACCTAAAAATTTTTGACAAGTAAATTTTAGTAAACAAACATTAAATTATGAATTTTGCTGGAGTATGAGATGAATTAAAAGTTCGAACTCAATTTGGATGGAATACAATATAATTATTTAATAAGAATTTTTTTTATTTTTAGTGGGTGGCCATAACAATGGCCGTGGTGGTTGTTGCAGAACCACCATCCGGTTATTCATACAGTAGACCAAGCGGTGGTGGAGGAGGATATTCCGGTGGAGGAGGTTACTCCGGCGGAGGCGGTTATTCAGGTGGTGGTGGACTGTCCGGCGGTGGAGGTTACCAAGCGGTACCATTCGGTTATCAAACCAACGAAGGCGCTACCGTCGATCAAGCACTTTTAGAACAAATTCGCCAAATCCTCCTCAAAGAAGAGATTTCATCCCAATCCACCTCCATCGGAGGAGGAGGAGGAGGCGGAATCAGTTCTAGTTACGGGGCGCCTTCCCCACAATACGGTGTACCTTCCACAAGTTACGGAGTACCCGGTTATCAACAAAGAGTGGTAGGAATCGACTTGGAAGGAATTAAACAAGCTATTCAAGTCGCTCAGTACAGTCAGATTAGCCACCAAAGCTTCGGAGGTTATCCGAGCGCTACTTACGGGGCTCCGTCGCGTCCCTCGACTAGTTATGGGGCTCCGTACTAAGCCTTTTTAGGGTCTTCTTTGCTCTGCAACTTCCACCACACGCTGGATAACATCTCAGCGAAATCTCACACGGGTCATGATGCTATACAACAACATCTGTATTGAATGCGTTAAGTTCGTTTTTGTATAAAGCTGTATGTTTGTTTTTTTTGTAACTTTGAAAAAAAGAAAAAAAAATACATTTGTCACCGTAACAAAAAAAATTTGTTTTATTTTAAAAAAATTAGTTTTATTTAAAAAAAATTAGTTTAATTAAAAAAAATTAATGTCAAAGTTTAAAAAAAATTTAACCTAAAAAAAAATCAATTTTTAAAAAATCATTCTGACTTTATTTATAGGAATTAAAAAAAGATTTTTTAATTAAAGATAGATTAAAACCTCTAATTTAAAATAAAACAAAAATTTATATTTTATTTAAAAATCTTTAAGTGAGGAATTTTTTTCTAAACCTCTACATTTTAACATAACCTCACTTCAGTCACAAAAAGACAATTTTTAAAAAATCATTCTGACTTTATTTATAGGAATTAAAGAAAGATTTTTCAACTAAAGATAGGTTAAAACCTCTTTTTTAAAATAATATATAAAAATCCATGATTTATTGAAAAAATTTTGAGTTAGGAATTTTTTTCTAAACCTCTACATTTTGACATAACCTCATTTCAATTAAGACAATTTTTAAAAAATCATTCTGACTTTATTTATAGGAATTAAAAAAAGATTTTTTTAACAAAAGATAGATTAAAACCTCTTTTTTAAAATAATATATAAAAATCCATGATTTATTGAAAAAATTTTGAGTTAGGAATTTTTTTCTAAACCTCTACATTTTGGCCTAACCTCACTTCGTTAACCACTTCGGTACTGACGTCGACTATAGTCGACGGCCACAAACGACCCCACTCAGCCGAACGTCGACAATAGTCGACAGCAACAGATGACTCCACATATGTATGCCGGCTGTGGAAAACGTTTCGCGGCCGATAGGCGCCGTACCGAAGTGGTTAAAAAATCCAATTTTTTAAAAAATCATACTGACTTTATTTATAATAATTAAGAAAAGATTTTTTCACTGAAGATAGATTAAAACCTCTTCTTTAAAATAAAATGCAAAAATTTATGTTTTACTTTAAAATTTTTGACTTAGAAATTTTTTTGTAAACCTCAACATTTTAACATAACCTCACTACATAAAAGTCAATTTTTAAACAATCATTCTGACTTTATTTATAGGAATTAAAAAAAGATTTTTTCACCAAAGATAGATTAAACCCTCTTCTTGAAAATAAAACATAAAAATCGATGATTTATTGAAAAAATTTTGAGTTAGGAATTTTTTTCTAAACCTCTACATTTTTACATAACCTCGTTAAAAAACAATTTTTTAAAAAATCATACCGACTTTATTTACAATAATTAAGAAAAAATTTTTTCACCGAAGATAGATTAAAATCTCTTTTTTAAAATAAAACATAAAAATCTATGATTTATTAAAAAAATTTTGAGTTAGGAATTTTTTTCTAAACCTCTACATTTTGACATAACCTCATTTCAATTAAGGCAATTTTTAAAAAATCATTCTGACTTTATTTATAGGAATTAAAAAAAGATTTTTTCAGCAAAGATAGATAAAAACCTCTTTTTTAAAATAAAACACAAAAATCCATATTTCATTTTAAAATCTTTGACTTAGAAATTTTTTTCTAAACCTCAACATTTTAACATAACCTAATTTCAATCACCAAAGCCAATTAAAAAAAAATCATTCTGACTTTATTTATAAAGATTATGAAATGATTTTTAGCTTAAATGAAAGATAAAAGATTATATTTTCGATTAAAAAAGACAAATTTTTCCTAATTATTACCAAAAAAATAAAAAAAAATCCCAAAGCTGGTAAAAAATTTTTGACGGTTTAACCTCACTTTTTTTAAAAATTGACCAATGTTTAAAAAATCACCCAGACTTTATTTTTAAAGATTAAGAAATGATTTTTGTTTTAAATGAAAGATAAGAGATCATATTTTCAATTAAAAAAGACAAAATTTTTCTAATTAGTACCAAAAAAATTAAAAAAATTCTCAAAATTGGTAAAAATTTTTGACAGTTTAAAATTTTTTGAGTTTAACCCAACTTTTTTTTAAAAAAGTTACCAAAGTTTAAAAAATCGCCCAGACTTTATTTTTAAAGATTAAGAAATGATTTTTCTCTTAAATGAAACATAAAAGATTACATTTTCGATTAAAATTGGCAAATTTTTCCTAATTACCAAAAAATTTTAAAAAATTCCCAAAGTTGGTAAAAAATTTTTGACGGTTTAACCTAACTTTTTTTTAAAAAAATTGACCAACTTTAAAAAATCACCCTGAGTTTATTTATAAAGATTAAGAAATGATTTTTGTCTTAAATGAAAGATAAAAGATTATATTTTCGATTAAAAAAGACAAATTTTTCCTAATTATTACCAAAAAAATTAAAAAAATTCCCAAACTTGGTAAAAATTTTTTGACAGTTTAACCTAACTTTTTTTAAAAAATTGACCAACTTGAAAAAATCATTCTGACTTTATTTATAATAATTAAAAAAAGATTTTTTCACCAAAGATAGATTAAAACCTCTTTTTTCAAATAATACATAAAAATTTACTTTTCATTTTAAAATACTTAAGAATTTTAAGAATTTTTTACTTAAGATTTTTTTTTTTTTAACCATAACATGTCTTAAAATTCCAATTTTAATTAAAATAAATAAAGTAAAGAATGGAAGTAAAACAAATTAATTTTTTTGTTACGGTGACAAATGTATTTTTTTTTTTCATTTTTTTAAAATTTTTTGTTACAAAATAGCTTTATACAAAAACGAACTTAACGCATTCAAATACAAGATGTTATTGTATAGCATCATGACCCGTGTGAGATTTCGCTGAGATGTCATTCAGCGTGTGTGGTGGCTGTTGCAGTGCAAAAAAGCTAGAGACTTAAGGAGCCCCGTAGCTGGTAGAAGGGCGCGATGGAGCCCCATAAGTAGCGCTCGGATAACCTCCAAAACTCTGTTGACTATACTGGCTGTATTGAGCGACTTGAATAGCTTGTTTAATACCCTCTAAATCAACCCCAACAACCCTTTGTTGGTATCCAGGTACTCCGTAGCTTGTAGAAGGTACCCCGTATTGTGGGGAAGGAGCTCCGTAACTAGTACTAACTCCACCTCCTCCTCCTCCTCCGATAGAAGAGGATTGAGAGGAAATTTCTTCTTTTAGGATAATTTGACGGACTTGTTCTAAAAGAGCCGGATCGACGGTTGCACCTTCGTTAGTTTGATAACCGATAGGTTCTTGTTGATAACCTCCACCGCCTCCGGAATAACCTCCCCCACCGGAATATCCTCCTCCACCTCCACTCGGTCTACTGTAAGAATAACCCGAGGGTGGTTCTGCAACAACCACCACGGCCATTGTTATGGCCACCCACTAAAAAATAATAATTAAAATAAATAAATAAATATAAAATAAAATAAATATATACTTAAAATAAATTCATAATTAAATACAATGTTTGTTTACTAAAATTTACTTGTCAAAAAATTTTAGGTTAAGTTTGAAACTCATTACCACCAACATAAAATCACATTAATTGTAAGTTTTAATACATATTTTATTTTCATTTTTTTTATATTTACATTAATTTATTTTAAAAATTGTAATAAAACTTAATAAAAATGCGTTTAAAAACAATTCCAACTAAAAAAATCATAAATTTAAGTTTAAATTAAAATAAAAATAAAGAAATTTAAAAATTTAAGAACGTAGCCTAATTTCATTACTTGTATTTTTTGATTTTAGGTTGGTTGCACTTCAAATTGAAATATGTCAAAATTACTTTCAAACGTCAGTTATAAAAAAATGTAAATAATTTGATTTTCAATCGGAAAAAATTGTAAGTGTTGGGTTTTAAAATGGTAAAATGTTGTATTCTTACCAGGGAAAATGCGTTCATGATGCTACTATGCGTTAACTTCGGGTCTTTGTAGTGACTGTGAAGAAACGAAGAAGCTACGGGGTTTTTATACTTGATTTTGAAAGTCGGAGAGGTGGAAGATGAGCTACTAGGAACTAAACTAAGCAAACCGAGTATATCCCACAATCCATAACAAAAATACGGAAAGCGAAATTACATTTGAAGCTAGTTCCTTATTTCTCAATTTGGAAATTTTAACTAAACATAACCTCAAAATAATTTGAAGAAATAAAAACTTAGGCTTAGCGTACACTTGTACATTTATATTCACACTTATTTATAAAAAATAAACTTAAAAAATTTTAAAAATCATATTTTTTCATTAAAAAAATTATATTTTTCATTAAAAAAATCATATTTTTCATTAAAAAATCATATCTTTGATTAAAAAAATCATATTTTTGATTAAAAAAACCCCAAATTTATTTCAATTATTACCCAAAAAAAACCTTAAAGTTGACTATATTTTTGATAATTAACCTTCTAAAACTGAAAAATTTACTATTAACGTTTTATTATAGTTAATAACGAATAAGAAGCTCGTCCAATCTAAAATACAACATTAAAATTAAACAATCAAAACGAAAATAATCATCGAAGAACCAAGAAATTAAAACTTACAGTCACAAAAGTACCTAAAGTCAAAGGAAAAAATTTCCCAATAGTTAAATAAACCGGTTTCGACATTCTCATCATTGTAAATCTCATGTAATCTTTGTAATTTTTACTTGTAGAAATCCAATCGCTGTCAAATAACGATTGTGGTACTTTCGAAGCCTAAAAACAACCTTTTTAAGTCATTTTAATCCCAATTATTGTTTAATATAGTCAATAAAAAATCGTATTTGATCATTTTAATAAATCAAAATTTGAAATTAATATAATATAGTAAATAAACTTTGTAAATAATAGTTTTAAAATCATAGTTTTAACGTTTAAAAATCAAAATTTTCTTTTGAAATGTCAAATTTGACGTTTAAACGTCACTTTTCATCTTTAAGGTGTCATTTTTGACGTTTAAATGTCCCTTTTTAATTTTAAAGTGTCACTTTTTAATTTTCAAGTGTCACTTTTGACGTTTAAGTGTCACTTTTGACATTTAAGTGTAATTTTTGACGTTTAAGTGTCACTTTTGACGTTTAAATGTCACTTTTTAACTTTAAAAGTTCACTTTTGACGTTTAAAAATCAAAGTGCTCTTTCGAACTGTCAATCTTGACGTTTAAACGTCACTTTTCATCTTTAAAGGTCATTTTTGACATTTACAAATCAAAATTCTCTCTTAAAATGTCAATTTTGACGTTTGAATATAGAAATGTATTCTTAAAATGTCACTTTTGTTGTTTAAACGTCACTTTTTAACTTTAAAATGTCACTTTTGACGTTTAAATGTCACTTTTTAACTTTAAAAGTTCACTTTTGACGTTTAAAGATCAAAATTCTCTTTCGAATTGTCAATCTTGACGTTTAAACGTCACTTTTCATCTTTGAACGTTATTTTTGACATTTACAAATCAAAATTCTCTTTTAAAATGTCAATTTTGACGTTTGAATGTAGAAATGCATTCTTAAAATGTCACTTTTGATGTTTAAATGTCACTTTTTAACTTTAAAATGTCACTTTTGACGTTTAAATGTCACTTTTTAACTTTAAAAGTTCACTTTTGACGTTTAAAGATCAAAATTCTCTTTCGAACTGTCAATCTTGACGTTTAAACGTCACTTTTTATCTTTAAAGGTCATTTTTGACATTTACAAATCAAAATTCTCTTTTAAAATGTCAATTGTGACGTTTAAATGTAGAAATGTATTCTTAAAATGTCACTTTTGTTGTTTAAACGTCACTATTTAACTTTAAAATGTCACTTTTGACGTTTAAATGTCACTTTTTAACTTTAAAAGTTCACTTTTGACGTTTAAAAAGCAAAGTTCTCTTTCGAATTGTCAATCTTGACGTTTAAACGTCACTTTTCATCTTTAAAGGTCATTTTTGACATTTACAAATCAAAATTATCTTTTAAAATGTCAATTTTGACGTTTAAATGTAGAAATGCATTCTTAAAATGTCACTTTTGTTGTTTAAACGTCACTTTTTAACTTTAGAATGTCACTTTTGACGTTTAAATGTCACTTTTTAAATTTAAAAGTTCACTTTTGACGTTTAAAGATCAAAATTCTCTTTCGAACTGTCAATCTTGACGTTTAAACGTCGCTTTTCGACTTTAAAGGTCATTTTTGACGTTTACAAATCAAAATTCTCTTTTAAAATGTCAATTTTGACGTTTAAATGCAGAAATGCATTCTTAAAATGTCATTTTTGATGTTTAAATGTCACTTTCTAACTTTAAAATGTCACTTTTGACGTTTAAAGATCAAAATTTTCTCTCGAGCTGTCAATCTTGACATTTAAACGTCACTTTTCATCTTTAATATGTCATTTTTGACATTTACAGAATAAAATTCTCTTTCAAAATGTGAATTTTGACGTTTAAATGTCTAAATCCGTTTTTAAAATGTCACTTTTGACGTTTAAAGATAAAAATTCTAGTTATAAAGTTCTAAACGTCAAATTTTAATGTCATCCAAAGAAAATTCCACTTTTAGAACGTAGCCTAATTTTTAGAATGTTTCAAAATTTCTATTTAGGACACTTAGTTACATTTTCTTTTCTCAGAGAAAAACTAAAATTCCTAGAAAGTTAATTTTTGGTAAAAATAAAGATTAAATATCAACCTAAATTATGGTAAAATTTCAATTCTCAATAACAATTAATTTTTGAGATATGAATTTTCAAAAATTGACAATTTTTAATCGACGTGTAAATAAAGTTGGCTTAGAATTTTCTTTCTGGGGGAAAAACTAAAAGTGCTAGAAAGTTGATTTTTGGTAAAAATAAAGATTAAATATCAATCTAAATCGTGATAAAATTTCAAGTCTTAATAACAATTAATTTTTGAGACATGAATTTTTTAAAAGTGACAAATTTTAATCGATGTGTCAAAAAAGTTAGGTTAGAATTTTCTTTCTGGGAGAAAAACTAAAAGTGCTAGAAAGTTGATTTTTGGTAAAAATAGAGATTAAATATCAATCTAAATCGTGATAAAATTTCAAGTCTAAATAACAATTAATTTTTGAGACATGAATTTTTTAAAAGTGACAAATTTTAATCGATACGTCAAAACAGTTAGGTTAGAATTTTCTTTCTGGGGGAAAAACTAAAAGTCGTAGAAAGTTGATTTTTGGTACAAATAAAGATTAAATATCAATCTAAATCGTGATAAAATTTCAAGTCTAAATAACAATTAGTTTTTAAGATATGAATTTTTTAAAAGTGACAAATTTTAATCGATATGTCAAAAAAGTTAGGTTAGAATTTTCTTTCTGGGGGAAAAGCTAAAAGTCGTAGAAAGTTAATTTTTGGTAAAAATAAAGATTAAATATGAACCTAAATCGTGATAAAATTTCAAGTCTTAAAAACAATTAGTTTTTAAGATATGAATTTTTAAGATATGAATTTTTAAAAATTAAATTTTAATAAATTAAAATATTTACGCTTTCCGTAAGTTCATTTGAGGTGTAACAATACAAAGCGAGTTGATTTTCGATCGCCAAAAAATAAGCCAAGTCGTTTCCAATCGATCCAATCGAAACCTGAATTTAAAAATAAAATTAGAAAGTTTTTTTTTTAATTTAAACTAAAACCAAAGAAAAGAAATTACCGTTGTTACTAAAAACAAACACGTACAAAGTACAACTAACGATACGAGTAATTGACTGAGTATTAAATAGCAATAAATGTCTTCTAATAAATTACAAATCCATAAAACAACTTGTAAATGTTTGATGTGTTCTTTTAATTTCATCTCACAAGCTTTTATTAATTCAGGTGGATCTAAAAAACACTCTTTTTCTATTTTTAATTTTTTTATAAGTTTTACTCGTATTGTTTTAAATCCCATTTGTAATAATTTAAAATGTACCGTTGTAAAAATAACCAAAGCTGTGTATAACATATCTAAACTGACGGTTATTGAGCCACAATTAAATAAAGCTAAGCATTGAATTAAAACAGCCATCATATGTCGAAATTTTGATGATTTATATTCAAATGGTATCCAACTTTGATAAGGTAATTCTTGAATGTATTCATAATTAGTTGTATTTGAATAAACTTCATATTTATTTCCATGTAAATAAACTTCAAAAAGTCGAGTTAAAAAACAACTCAAAGAAACAGCTAAAGATAACGTGTGAAAAATTTTTATAAGGTAATCTTTAAATTTTTTGTATTTTTTTTATAACATCTTTAGGTTTAAAATCTTCATATTCATCAAAAATTAAAGTATTGTTTAATATATCCATTATTTTTAAAATCTTCTTCCTCCAGAAAAACCAATTTATTAATTTATACGAAGATAGTATAAAAGAAGCTGCCATGTTTACGTTTCTTATTAAATCACTTCGGTTTTTATGTGAATTTTTAAGTGAAATTATTTGTGCGAAGGTAAAAAAAATCATTGAGAATGTAATCCAGAAAAAATTGTATGCTTTAAACCAGTTTTTATGCTTTGATTTGTAATTTACCCAAATTCCGGCGAATTTTAGTAATTTTACGTTTAAATTAAAGAAGTTTTCAGTCATTTTTGTTTTAATTTTACTTTTAGAAGTAAATTAAAGGAAAAAAATCTGGTTTATATATCTTTTTTTAGTGGGAATCGACATTTGTTAAGTTTATAAAGTATTTATTCGTAATTTGTATCTTGGGTTTACTAGAAATCGAGAAAATAATCGAGTAAATTGGCTCAAAATTTTTTTTCAACTTTGGATTTTTTTTTAATTTTTTTGACAACACTTGAAATAAAACGACCTTTTTTAATTAAAATTAGAATGTTTTAAGTTTCATTTTGAAAAAAAATCAAATCAAAATCTTTAAAAATGAATTTTTGATGAATTTAAAAAAAAATGATTAATTTTCTAACCTAAAAAATTTTTACCAACTTTGAAAATTTTTTTAATTTTTTTGACAACACTTGGAATAAAACGGTCTTTTTTAATTAAAATTAGAATGATTTAAGTTTCATTTAGAAAAAAAATCAAATCAAAATCTTTAAAAATGAATTTTTGATGAATTTTTTTTTAAATTGTAAATTTTCTAACCTAAAAAAATTTTTACCAACTTTGAAAAATTTTTTAATTTTTTTGACAACACTTGGAATAAAACGGCCTCTTTTAATTAAAACTAGAATGTTTTTAGTATCATTTAGAAAAAAAAATCAGACCAAAATCTTTAAAATACAATTTTTTACGAATTTTTAAAAAGTATTGATTTTCTAACCTAAAGAAATTTGTCACCAACTTTGAAAATTTTTTAAATTTTTTTTGGTAAAATTTAGAACAAAACGGTCTTTTTAAATTAAAACTAGAATGTTTTTTGTATCATTTAGAAAAAAAATCAGACCAAAATCTTTAAAATACAATTTTTTAGGAATTTTTAAAAACTATTGATTTTTTAAAAAGTATTGATTTTCTAACCTAAAAAAAATTTTCACCAACTTTGAAAATTTTTAAAATTTTTTTGGTAAAATTTAGAACAAAACGGTCTTTTTAAATTAAAACTAGAATGTTTTAGTTTCATTTAGAAAAAAAATCAGACCATAATGTTTAAAATACAATCTTTTATGAATTTTTAAAAACTATTGATTTTTTAAAAAGTATTGATTTTCTAACCTAAAAAAATTTATCACCAACTTTGAAATTTTTTTTTAATTTTTTTGGTAAAATTTAGAACAAAACGGTCTTTTTAAATTAAAACTAGAATGTTTTTAGTATCATTTAGAAAAAAAATCAGACCAAAATCTTTAAAATACAACTTTTTACGAATTTTTAAAAAGTATGTATTGATTTTTTAACCTAAAAAAAATTTGTCACCAACTTTGAAAATTTTTTTAATTTTTTTGGTAAAATTTAGAACAAAACGGTCTTTTTAAATTAAAACTAGAATGTTTTTAGAATCATTTAGAAAAAAATCAGACCAAAATCTTTAAAATACAATTTTTTACGAATTTTTAAAAAGTATTGATTTTCTAACCTAAAAAATTTTTACCAACTTTGAAATTTTTTTAAATTTTTTTGGTAAAATTTAGAACAAAACGGTCTTTTTTAATTAAAACTAGAATGTTTTTAGTATCATTTAGAAAAAAAATCAGACCAAAATCTTTAAAATACAATTTTTTAGGAATTTTTAAAAACTATTGATTTTTTAAAAAGTATTGATTTTCTAACCTAAAAAAATTTGTCACCAACTTTGAAAATTTTTTTAATTTTTTTGGTAAAATTTAGAACAAAACGGTCTTTTTAAATTAAAACTAGAATGTTTTTAGTATCATTTAGAAAAAAAATCAGACCAAAATCTTTAAAATACAACTTTTTACGAATTTTTAAAAAGTATTGATTTTTTAACCTAAAAAAAATTTGTCACCAACTTTGAAAATTTTTTTAATTTTTTTGGTAAAATTTAGAACAAAACGGTCTTTTTAAATTAAAACTAGAATGTTTTTAGAATCATTTAGAAAAAAATCAGACCAAAATCTTTAAAATACAATTTTTTACGAATTTTTAAAAAGTATTGATTTTCTAACCTAAAAAATTTTTACCAACTTTGAAATTTTTTTAAATTTTTTTGGTAAAATTTAGAACAAAACGGTCTTTTTTAATTAAAACTAGAATGTTTTTAGTATCATTTAGAAAAAAAATCAGACCAAAATCTTTAAAATACAATTTTTTAGGAATTTTTAAAAACTATTGATTTTTTAAAAAGTATTGATTTTCTAACCTAAAAAAATTTGTCACCAACTTTGAAAATTTTTTTAATTTTTTTGGTAAAATTTAGAACAAAACGGTCTTTTTAAATTAAAACTAGAATGTTTTTAGTATCATTTAGAAAAAAAATCAGACCAAAATCTTTAAAATACAATTTTTTAGGAATTTTTAAAAAGTATTGATTTTTTAACCTAAAAAAAAAAAAATTTGTCACCAACTTTGAAAATTTTTTTAATTTTTTTGGTAAAATTTAGAACAAAACGGTCTTTTTAAATTAAAACTAGAATGTTTTTAGTATCATTTAGAAAAAAAATCAGACCAAAATCTTTAAAATACAATTTTTTAGGAATTTTTAAAAACTATTGATTTTTTAAAAAGTATTGATTTTCTAACCTAAAAAAATTTGTCACCAACTTTGAAAATTTTTTTAATTTTTTTGGTAAAATTTAGAATAAAACGGTCTTTTTTATATAAAACTAAAATGATTTAAGTTTCATTTAGAAAAGAAATCAAATCAAAATCTTTAAAATTCGATTTTTGATGAATTTTTAAGGTTGATAGATTTTTTTAAGTTAGGTTAGAACTGTCAAAATTTTTCTTCCAAATTTAAATTTTTTTTTAATTTCTTTGACAAAACTTGGAATAAAACGGCCTTTTTTATATAAAACTAGAATGTTTTAAGTTTCATTTAGAAAAAAAATCAAATCAAAATCTTTAAAAATGAATTTTTGATGAATTTTTAAAGTTGATCGATTTTCTTAAATTAGGTTAAGTGTCAAAAATTTTTTCCAACTTTAAAATTTTTTTTAATTCTTTTGACAACACTTGGAACAAAACGGCTTTTTTTAATTAAAATTAGAATGTTTTGGGTTTTATTTAGAAAAAAAATCAAATCAAAATCTTTAAAAATGAATTTTTGATGAATTTTTTTTTTAAAGTGTAAATTTTCTAACCTAAAAAAATTTTTAACAATTTTGAAAATTTTTTTAAATTTTTTGACAACACTTAGAATAAAACAGTCTTTTTTAATTAATTGTAAAATTAGAATGTTTTGGGTTTTATTTAGAAAAAAAATCAGATCAAAATCTTTAAAAATGAATTTTTGATGAATTTTTAAAAAAGGATTAATTTTCTAACCTAAAAAATTTTTACTAACTTTGAAATTTTTTTAAATTTTTTTCACAACACTTGGAATAAAACTGCTTTTTTTAATTAAAATTAGAATGTTTTGGGTTTCATTTAGAAAAAAAATCAAATCAAAATCTTTAAAAATGAATTTTTTATGAATTTTTTTTTTTGAATTGTAAATTTTCTAACCTAAAAAAATTTTTACCAACTTTGAAATTTTTTTAAATTTTTTTGATAACACTTGCAATAAAACGCCCTTTTTTAATTAAAATTAGAATGTTTTAAGTTTCATGTAGAAAAAAAAATCAGACCAAAATCTTTAAAATACAATTTCTTACGAATTTTTAAAAAGTATTGATTTTCTAACCTAAAAAAATTTGTCACCAACTTTGAAAATTTTTTTAATTTTTTTGGTAAAATTTAGAACAAAACGGTCTTTTTAAATTAAAACTAGAATGTTTTTAGTATCATTTAAAAAAAAAAACCAGACCAAAATTTTTAAAATACAATTTTTTAGGAATTTTTAAAAAGTATTGATTTTCTAACCTAAAAAAATTTTCACCAACTTTGAAAATTTTTTTAATTCTTTTGGTAAAATTTAGAACAAAACGGTCTTTTTAAATTAAAACTAGAATGTTTTTAGTATCATTTAGAAAAAAAATCAGATCAAAATTTTTAAAATACAATTTTTTACGAATTTTTAAAAAGTAATAATTTTCTAACCTAAAAAATTTTTACCAACTTTGAAATTTTTTTTAATTTTTTTGACAACATTTGGAATAAAACGGCCTTTTTTATATAAAACTAGAATGTTTTAAGTTTCATTTAGAAAAAAAATCAGATCAAAATCTTTAAAATTCAATTTTTTATGAATTTTTAAAAAACCAGTTTAGTTCTATTTTTAGTATTTTTCTAAAAATAATTTATTGTTTTTGGTTGAATTGATCAATATTTTGGTAACTTTGGTGGAAGCTTTACGAATTTAGTAAGTTTTTGGTGGAATTCAAAAAAAAAATGGTAAATTTTTTGCGGAATTTAAAAAAAATTCATTATTTTTGATAGAATTATTAAAAATTTTAGTAACTTTGGTGGAATTTTTATGAATTTACTAAGTTTTTGATGGAATTTTCAAGGTTTCAATTAATTTTTAATGAAATTGTTTCTAATTTGATTGATATTTGGTGAAATTTTAAAAGAATTTTGACATTTTGCTGGAATTTTTAAAAAATTTGGTAAGTTTTTTGGTAGAATTGTTAAAAATGTTGACAATTTCGATGTAATTTTTAGGATTTTTGTTTTTGGTGGAATAAAAAAAATTCAGTAAGTTTTGAGTGTAGTTGTTAAATATTTTAATAGCTTTGGTGGAATTTTTGCGAATTTTATTCATTTCTTGTGGAATTTTAAAAAAATTCAATATTTTTGGTAAAATTCTTATGAATTTAGTAAGTTTTTGGTTGAATTTTTAAAAAATTCAGTATGTTTTTGGTGGAATTATCAAAAATTTTGATAACATTGGTGGAATTTTTGCGAATTTTATTCATTTCTGGTGGAATAAAAAAAAATCAGTGTTTTTGGTAAAATTATGAATTTAGTAATTTTTTGGTGGAATTTTTGCAAATTGTATTAATTTTTAGTGAAATTTTTTAAAAATTCAGTATATTTTTGGTGGAATTATCAAAAATTTTGATAATATTGAATTTTTGCGAATATTATTCATTTTTGATGGAATTAAAAAAAAAATTAAATGTTTTTTTATAGAATTTTTACGAATTTAGTAAGTTTTTAGTGAAATTTTTCCAATTTTATTAATTTTTGGTAGAATTTTTATCAAATTCAGTATGTTTTTGATGGAATTGTTAAAGAAGTTGATAACTTTGGTGGAATTTTTATTAACTTTAATAATTTTTGGTGGAATTGTTAAAAATATTGGTAATTTTAGTAGAATTTTTATGAATTTGGTAAGTTTTTGGTGGTATTTTTTAAAAATCAGTAAGTTTTTGGTGGAATTATTCAACATTTTTGTAGCTTTGGCGGGAAATTGAAAAAATTTAGTAGGTTTTTGGTGGAATTGTTGAAAATGTTGGTAGCTTTGGTAGAATTTTTACGAATATAGTAAGTTTTGAATTTTTACCAATTTTATTGATTTTGGGTGGAATTTTAAAAAAATTCACTAAGTTTTTAGTAGAATTGTTTCCAAATTTAATAATTTTTGGTGAAATTATATTCAATTTAACTAACTTTTGTGGAATTTTTATTATTACTTTTTTATTTTTGTGAAATTTTTAAGAATCTAATCAATTCTTGACGAAATTAATCTTAATTTTAGTATATTTTTTAAAAACTCAAGTTTTTGGTGGAATTGTTAAAAATTTTAATAGCTTTGGTGGAATTTTTATAAATTTTATAAGTTTTTGGTGGAATTATTAAAAATTTTAATAGCTTTGGTGGAATTTTTACAAATCTACTTAAATTTTTGGTGATATTTTCAAGAATTTAATTAGTTTTTAGTGAAATTTATTCGAATTTTTACTCTGCATAAATTAAATATTTGATAATTATTAATAAACCGATCTTTTTGACATTTCATGTGGCATTAGCGTGGTTAGAATAATAAATATCAAAATCTTTAAAAATCAATTTTTTATGAATTTCTTAAGAAATTGTTAATTTTCTAACCTAAAAAATTTTTTTCCAACTTTGAAAATTTTTTAAAGTTTTTTGACAAAACTTGGAACAAAACGGTCTTTTTAAATCAAAACTAGAATGATTTAGGTTTCATTTAGAAAAAAAATCAAATCAAAATCTTTAAAAATGAATTTTTGATGAATTTTTAAAGTTACCTTTCTTAAGTTAGAAAAGTGTCAAAAAATTTTTCCAACTTTGAAATTTTTTTTTAATTTTTTTGTCAACACTTGGAATAAAACGCCCTTTTTTAATTAAAATTAGAATGTTTTACGTTTCATTTAGAAAAAAAATCAAATCAAAATCTTTAAAAATGAATTTTTGGTGAATTTTTTAAAAAATAGTTAATTTTCTAACCTAAAAAATTTTTACCAAGTTTGAAAATTTTTTTAATTTTTTTGACAACACTTGGAACAAAACGACCTTTTTTAATTAAAATTAGAATGATTTAAGTTTCATTTAGAAAAAAATCAAATTAAAATGGTTAAAAATGAATTTTTTATGAATTTTTTAAAAAATTAATTTTCTAACAAACAAAAATTTTTACTAACTTTGAACATTTTTTAAATTTTTTTGACAACACTTGGAATAAAACGGTCTTTTTTAAATAAAATTAGAATATTTTAAGTTTCATTTAGAAAAAAAATCAAATCAAAATCATTAAAAATGAATTTTTGATGAATTTTTAAAATTTATCGATTTTTTAAAATTAGGTTAAAAAGTGTCGAAAATGTTTACCAACTTTGAAATTTGTTTCAATTTTTTTGGTAATAATTAGAAAAACTCCGACTTATTTCAGGTAAAATAGACACTTTAGTTTATTATTAGCCAAAAAATCTTTTCTTAATTCCTATTAATAAACTCAGCATGATTTTTTAAAGTTAGACAAAATTTTTAAGGTTAAGTTGAAAAATAATGATGAACTTTACTTGTACCATTGTACATACAGTGTGTCCACAAAGTCACTTATAAAACTTAATTTTTTTTTTTTTAATATTCCCGTTTTATTTTTGATTGCAAAATATAAAAGTTATAAAATTGGGGAATAAATAATAATCTAGTTTATATACAGCGTGTCTATAAAGTCACTTATAAAAATTCAAAAAAAAAAAAATTAATGTATTTCTCGTCTTATTTTTAATTGTAAAATAAAAAACACAAAATTGTAAAATAAATAATAAACAACTTTGTATATTTTACATATAGTGTGTCCATAAAGTCACTTAAAAAAAATTTTTTTTTTACTTCAATGTGAAAATCAACATTTGTTCGGGTTACCAATAATTTATTATTTTAAAATGAACAGTTTACGTTCGCTAGAAATCACCGTTTTGATTTATTCGGGTTGGAATCGGTAATTTAGTGGTAAGGAAAATTGTTGATTATTAAATGTCCATTAAATCTCGTTACGTAACGACATTTTCTTTTCTTCTTCACGTGTCCGAGTCGCAGAGAGCTACTTTCTCAGCTATGCACGTATGCCATCGATTAGACGTGGATTTAGAAAGCGAGTGTAAAACCGATGGATGGTATTTTCTTTTAACGTCAAATACACTTAGACATTACTACTTTATACCATTTAATTTCAAGTCTTTTAACTTATTTTAATTGAGTTATTTTCAAATCTTATAAAATATATTAATTAATTAAAAAAAATTGTTCAAATAACTTAGAATTTTTTTTAATATGAAATTAAACTTTAAATATAAACTTTGAATTTTACTTTTTCTTTTTTAATAGATTAAAATTAAAAATATACTTTCTACAAAACCAAGAGTTGCATTAACTTAATGAATACTGCACCATATAAACGTTTTAAATGTTTTAATCGTTTTAAACGTGTAGTCTTTCCCCAACTTTCCCTGTCAACCGAGGTCAATGTCTCATCACGACCTTCTCTTAAACCGGAGAAGTAAAAAAAAAAGGTTAATAACGAACGAACAACCGTAAAGTCGTTAATAATCGCGGTTGGGAAGAAAAAATTAATTGGTTCACATAATCAAGAGAGTGTTCATACAAAATGTAAGTTTTCAATTCTTCAGAGGTCAAAAAACCAGGTCAATAGTTCATATATTTCTCTAGTGAGTAATTCTCCTGACGAAAAATTTATTAAAAAAAAAATTTTTACTTTTAGACCACCCTATAGATATAAAAACATAAATATTTTGAGTTCGTAGTGAAACGATTTTCTTTAAATATGCGATTCACGTGTTTTTAAACGAGGTGAAGCAATAACGTAAATGTCCACTAAGCCACCGTTTGTTAAAGTTAAGCAAAAAGAGGGTCTCGTTGTGAAACTGAGGAACGAGCACGCAAAAAAAAAATATATAAGTGGAGAAAATGCGAGTGCGGCGACCCACTTGTATCGATTAGGCGAGAACCTGTTTGTTTTATGAGATAACGATGCTCTTACTTTATGGAAGAAAAATGTACCTACGCAAACATCTTTACGATTTTTAACGTTGATACGCTCTTTTTAATCCTTAGAAATAAAGATTAAAAATGATGATTCACTTAAAAATTCAAGAAAAAATAAAACGTATAACTCATCCGCATAAAAAAAAACGATACAAAGGTGAAAAACCAACAAACCGTTTAATTTATTCGTTTGATTTCCATAAATCCTCGTAATTCGATTCGACCTTATGTAATTTACGGTAACATTGAACTTGAAAAACTGGGCGTGTGATCGTAAAAAACGGCCTTTAAGTTTATTTCGGATTTATGTAAATTTTAGTACTAATTCAGATTTTATAGGTTTGAAAAAGAAACAAATTTTAGGAGATAAAGAAATTCCAATGATGTTTAGTTTAGTTTACAGTTCGAATCATAACATTTTATCACTTTCTTAGAATTGAAACGTGTAAAACCGGCTTTAAATTATAACCACAGTTAAAAATTCTTATTAAAAAAAAGTTTAAAAGCGTTCTTTTGACGTTTAGTTTAACTTACAATTAGAATTATAACATTTTAGTCACTTTCTAACAATCTAAACGTGTAAAATAGGCTTTAAATTATAACCACAGTTACAAATGCTTATTAGAAAAAGATTCATAAAAATCAAACAGTTCAAAAATGTTTTTCTAACATTAAACTTAAATTTACTTAAGCTTACAGTTGAGATTATACCATTTTAGTCACTTTTCGACAATCGAAACGTGTAAAACAGGCTTTAAATTACAACTTCAATTAAGAATGCTTACCAAAAAGAGTTTAGAAACGTTCTTCCATGATTTTAGCTCAGCTTATAGTTGACATTATAATATTTTAGTTATTTTTTAACTATTGAAACGTGTAAAACAGGCTTTAAATTATGATAGTTAAAAATATTTGTTAAAAAAAGTTCAGAAATGTTTCTCTGACAACTGAACTTTAAGTTAAACTGAATTAGTTTAACTTATAATTCTGATTATATTGTTTTAGTCATCTTTTAACAATCGAAACATGTAAAACAGGCTTTAAATTATAACCACAGTTAAAAATTCTTATTAAAAAGAACTTCAAAAACATTCTTCTAACGTTTAATTTAACTTACAGTTAAAATTATAACATTTTAGTCACTTTCTAACAATCTAAACGTGTAAAATAGGCTTTAAATTATAACTACAGTTACAAATGCTTATTAGAAAAAGATTCATAAAAATCAAACAGTTCAAAAATGTTTTTCTAACATTAAACTTAAATTTACTTAAGCTCACAGTTGAGATTATACCATTTTAGTCACTTTTCAACAATCGAAACGTGTAAAACAGGCTTTAAATTACAACTTCAATTAAGAATGCTTATCAAAAAGAGTTTAGAAACGTTCCTCCATGATTTTAGCTTAGCTTATAGTTGACATTATAATATTTTAGTTATTTTTTAACTATTGAAACGTGTAAAACAGGCTTTAAATTATGATAGTTAAAAATATTTGTTAAAAAAAGTTCAGAAACGTTTCTCTGACAACTGAACTTTAAGTTAAACTGAATTAGTTTAACTTATAATTCTGATTATATTATTTTAGTCATCTTTTAACAATCTAAACGTGTAAAATAGGCTTTAAATTATAACCACAGTTACAAATGCTTATTAGAAAAAGACTCATAAAGATCAGATAGTTCAAAAATGTTTTTCTAACATTAAACTTAAATTTATTTAAGCTTACAGTTAACATTATACCATTTTAGTCACTTTTCGACAATCGAAACGTGTAAAACAGGCTTTAAATTATAACCACAATTAAAAATTCTTATCAAAAAGAGTTCAGAAACGTTCTTCCATGATTTTAGGTTAGCTTATAATTGATATTATAACATTTTAGTTATTTTTTAACTATTGAAACGTGTAAAACAGGCTTTAAATTATGATAGTTAAAAATATTTATTAAAAAAAGTTCAGAAACGTTTCTCTGACGTTTAGTTTAACTTATAATTTTGATTATATTGTTTTAGTTATTTTTTAACAATTGAAACGTGTAAAATAGACTTTAAATTACAACTACAGTTAAAAATACTTGTTAAAAAAGTTCAAAAATATTCTCCTGACAGTTTAGTTTAGTTTACAGTTCGGATCATAACATTTTAGTAACTTTCTAACAATTGAAATGTGTAAAACGGGCCTTAATTTATAATTTCAGTTAAATTTTTTCATCAAAAAAAGTTCAAAAACGTTTTTCTAACATTAAACTTAGTTTACAGTTGGAATTGTAACATATTAGTCACTTTTTAACAACCGAAGCGTGTAAAATAGGCTTTAAATTATAACCACAATTAAAAATTCTTATCAAAAAAGAGTTAAAAAACGTTCTTCTAAGATTTAGTTTAACTTATAGTTCGGATCATAACATTTTAGTCACTTTCTAAGAACCGAAACGTGTAAAATAGACTTTAAATTATAACCACAATTAAAAATTCCTATCAAAAAAGAGTTAAAACCCGTTCTTCTAACATTTAATTTAACTTACAGTTCGGATCATAACATTTTAGTCACTTTCTAAGAACCGAAACGTGTAAAATAGACTTTAAATTATAACCATAATTAAAAATTCTTATCAAAAAAGAATTAAAAACCGTTCTTCTAACATTTAGTTTAACTTACAGTTCGGATCATAACATTTTAGTCACTTTCTAAGAACCGAAACGTGTAAAATAGACTTTAAATTATAACCACAATTAAAAATTCTTATCAAAAAAGAGTTAAAAACAGTTCTTCTAACATTTAGTTTAACTTACAGTTCGGATCATAACATTTTAATCACTTTCTAAGAACCGAAACGTGTAAAATAGACTTTAAATTATAACCACAATTTAAAATTCTTATCAAAAAAGAGTTAAAAACCGTTCTTCTAACATTTAGATTAACTTACAGTTCGAATCATAACATTTTAGTCACTTTCTAACAACCGAAACGTGTAAAATAGACTTTAAATTATAACCACAATTAAAAATTCTTATCAAAAAAAGTTCAAAAATGTTCTTCTAAGATTTAGCTTAACTTACAGTGTGAATCATAACATTTTAATCGCTTTCTAAGAACCGAAACGTGTAAAATAGACTTTAAATTATAACCACAATTAAAAATTCTTATCAAAAAATATTTTAAATGTCAATCTCAATCAATATCTTTCTGTCAGTAAAAAAATTTTAAATTTCTGTCACTTTAACTAATAAAGGCTAAACTACACGACTTTCTTTCAATGTCAAGAACATAATGCTTAAAATTTTATGGTCGAAACTGTATATTAAAACTCAATTTTACATAAAATTATGTCATATTAGAATTATTTTTTAGAAACATGCTATTTTGTATACTTTTTAACCTAAATTTTGACAATTCTCAAACGTCAAGATAACTGTCACTTTGACAGAACTGTTCTTATGATAGATTTAAATTTAGAAGTCAAATTGTATTCAGATATAATAACTTAATTATGTAGAAAATGATTATTAGGAAATTAACAAACATTAAATAAACTTGAAAGAAAAAAAAAACTAATCAATACTCGAGGATCTCAACAACACAAAAGTCTTCCTTTCACCTCGACTTTCTTTCTCTTTTCCAGGCTGAGAGCCGACCTGCGACCTTTCGTCATGTTCCGTTCAAAATAGTTTCTCTTCTATCAAGTTAAAATTTAAATCCTAGCTAAAAACATAAAAATCTCCCCTCTCCCGTTTAAACCCAATTTAAAATCTTAAAACTTAATTTAAAACTTCCCACCTTTTAATTTATAAATACAAGTTAAAAAAAAAAGACACGAAAAAAATATTTATAAGTGAACGTCCAAACATTCCAAATGTATTCCATCAGCTCGGTAATATCCCAACGTAGATATTATTACCAATTTCGTAATGTAGGTTAATTGTATTGTAACGAATCGTCCCGAGATTTCACTTTTACCCATCTTTATTATTATTTCAAGCGCGTTTATTTTAAAACGTAACCTTAATCACGTTAAAACATTTGCATAAAATTAACAATTATAATTTGCAATTACTCAAATAAACGTGTGAGAAGATTTTTTTAAAAGATTTCAATATAAAAAAATAAAATTTAAATTAAATTTTAAATTAAAAACTTGTAACATAGGCAACACAACAAACACTTAATGTCGGTAAAGAAGTTAGCTTATTTAACTACATTAAACGTCGATGGGATCTGTCAAGTTGAATAAAACTTAAATTTTTATCAAATTAATAGAAAAATATGGGTTTTTCACTTTGGAATTTGTACGAAGCAACAATTTTATGTCTAAATGCAGTATGCATTTTACACGAAGAAAGATTTTTAGCGAAAAGTAAGTTGGTTTCTTTAAATATTTGATGTGTAATTTTCCTAACCTCAAAATCTCTTAAAACTACATAAATAAAGTTTTTTTAAATAAATATTCATGTTATTTTTAGTCGGTTGGAGTTCTAAAAGCTTATCTGTACCCGGATACGGTGAACAACCTTCCATGAAGGCTCAAATACTCAATTTAGTACATTCCATCCGAACGGTAGTCCGAAGTAAGTAAAAAATTAAAATATGATTCCATACGATTAATATATAACACATTTTTTATGTTTCAGTTCCTTTAATTTTCTTCAATGTTGTTACTATATTACTAGAGTTTGTCTTCTGATGTTTTTCATTTAAATAATTTTATGTATTTCTTCTTTTTTTGTAAATATAAAATTTACTTTTTACATTATTTTATTTTTTTTTAACAATTAAAAGAAGTTGTATTAAAATACAAAATACAACTAATAAGTATTAAAATAGTTGAAAACAGAACCCACCAAAACATTGTTATCTAACTATAATCTATGTTTACGAGTGTTAAATGTTTGTCTTATGACTTGTTAGTCATTTCGCAACTAAAAAGAATTAATGGCGTTTTTAACGGCCCGTTTTGGATTACAATTGTGCAATAACATCATGTGACTTCTATTTTGTCTTCATCCAAATACAAATTTAGATTTATTAAAATGTTATCAAACTAGGTAAAAAATTTTTGACAGTTTAACCTAACTTTTTTAAAAAAATTGATTAAGTTTAAAAAAATCACCCAGACTTTATTTATAAAGATTAAGAAATAATTTTTGGTTTAAATGAAAGATAAAAGATTATATTTTCGATTAAAAAAGACAAATTTTCTCTAATTTTTGACAAAAAAATTTAAAAAAATCCCAAAGTTGGTAAACAAATTTTGACGGCTTAACCTAACTTTTTTTAAAAAATTAACCAAAATTTAAAAAATCACCCAGACTTTATTTTTAAAGATTAAGAAAAGATTTTTGTCTTAAATTGAAGTTAAAAGATTATATTTTCGATTAAAAAAGAGATATTTTTCCTAATTATAACCAAAAAATTTAAAAAAATTCCCAAAGTTAGTAAAAAAAATTTTAATAATTTAACCTCACTTTTTTAAAAATTTACCAAAATTTAAAAAATCACCCAGACTTTATTTTTAAAGATTAAGAAATGATTTTTAGTTTAAATGAAACATAAAAGACTATAGTTTTGATTAAAAAAGACAAACTTTCCCTAATTATTACCAAAAAATTTAAAAAAATTCCCAAAAACACCGAACAATTATGACCGAAATGTAAATTGTTTTACTAACTTTAAAAAATTCCACAGACTTTATTTATGGAAATATAATAAAACTATCTTAATAAGAGATAGATTAAAATGTCTATTTTTAATTAAAATCGTCAGATTTATTCCAACTTTTGTTAAAAAATTTAAAAAAATTTTCAAAGACATCGAAGAATTTTTACCGAACCTAACCTTAAAATTTTTTGGTAACTTTAAAAATTCCCACAGGCTTTATTTATGGAAATGAAGAAAAAAATAAATTAAGAAAAGATAAATTAAAATGTTTATTTTTAATTAAAATCAATGTATTTGTTCCAAGTTTTGTCAAAAATTTAAAAAAAAATTTCTAAACTTGGTGAAAATTTTTGGCAGTTAACTAACCCAACTTTTAAAAAAATTCGATCAACTTTAAAAAATCGTCCAGACTTTATTTTTGAAGATTAAGAAATGATTTTTGGTTTAAATGAAAGATAAAATGTTCTATTTTGAATTAAAAAAGGTAAATTTGTTTTACGTTTAGTCAAAAAAATTAAAAAAAATTTCAAAGTTGATAAAAATTTTTTGACGATTTAACCTAACTTTAAAAAAAAAATTCACCAAAGTTTAAAAAATCACCCAGACTTTATTTAAAAAGATTAAGAAATGATTTTTAGTTTAAATGAAAGATAAAAGAGTATATTTTCGATTAAAAAAGACACATTTATTATTACCAAAAAATTTAAAAAATTCCCAAAGTTGGTAAACAATTTTTGACGGTTTAATCTAACTTTTCTAAAAAACAAGAATTTCGATGAATTTTTTACGAATCAAGTCGAATTTTTAACAAATTTTGTAAACTTACCGCGAACTATGACGAATTTTCAAAAATTCAGATGGATTTCGATAAATTCTTAACGAATTAAAACGAATTTTTAACAAATTTTATGAAATTAACGCGAAACATCACGAATTTTTAACGAATTTGGACGAATTTCATGAAATTAACACAATCCATGACGAATTTTTAAAAACTAAGATGAATTTTGATCAATTTCTAACGAATTTTTACAAATTTTACAAAATTAACGCAAATTACGACGAATTTCCATAAATTAACTAAAATTTCGATGAATTTTTGACGAATTACGACAAATCTTTAATAAATTTTATGAAATTAACGCGAACTATGACGAATTTTCAAAAACTAAGATCAATTTTGATGACTTTTTATCGAATCGAGACGAATTTTTAAGAAATTTTATGAGATTGACGCGAACCATAACGAATTTTCAACAATTAAGAAGAATTTCGATGAATTTTTGACGAATCAAGACGAATTTTTAAGAAATCTTGTGAAATTAACACAAACCATGACGAATTTTCAACAATTAAGAAGAATTTCGATGAATTTTTGACGAATCACGACGAATTTTTAAGAAATTTTATAAAATTAACACGAACCATGACGAATTTTTAACGAATTAGGAGGAAGTTTATGAATTTAACGCGAATAATGACGAAATTTCAAAAATTAAGAAGAATGTTTAACTAATTAAGACGAATTTTTAACAAATTTTATGAAATTAACGCGAACCATGACGAATTTTTAATGAATTTGGACAATCTTCATGAAATTAACACGAATTATGACGAATTTTCAAAAATTAAGAAGAATGTTTAACGAATGCAGACGAACTTTTAACAAATTTTGTAAAATTAGTGCGAACCATGTCGAATTTTTAACGAATTTGAACGAATTTCATAAAATTAACATGAACTATGATGAATGTTCAAAAATTAAGATGAATTTTGATAAATTTTTGACAAAATAAGACGATTTTTTAACAAATTTTATGAAATTCACGCGAATTGTAACGAACTTTTAATGATTTTTGTCAAATTTTATAAAATTAACAGAAATTACGACGAATTATTTGTAATTTCAATCAAATTAAGAAAAATTTTAAAATAAAATAAGAGATATTTTGAAGTTTTAATCAAATTCGGAAGAAATTTGTACAAATCGAAACGAATTTGAAATATAATCAATAAATTTAAAAACTCACCTTTAAAATATTTTTATAATTGACCAACTTTAAAAAATCACCCAAAGTTTATTTATAAAAATTAAGAAATAATTTTTGTCTTGAATGAAAGATAAAAGAATATATTATAATATATTAAAGTAGTAAGCAAGTTTTAAAAAAACAAAATTTGTAAAAACTCCACAAAAGCTATCAAAATTTTTAACAATTCCACCAAAAACTTGCTGAATTTAAAAAAATATACTAAAATTAAGATTAATTTCGTCAAGAATTGATTAGATTCTAAAAAAATTCACAAAAATAAAAAAGTAGTAATAAAAATTCCGCAAAAGTTAGTTAAATTGAATATAATTTCACCAAAAATTATTAAATTTGGAGACAATTCTACTAAAAACTTAGTGACTTTTTAAAAATTCCACCCAAAATCAATAAAATTGGTCAAAATTCCACGAAAAACTTACTATATTCGTAAAAATTCCACCAAAGTTACCAACATTTTTAACAATTCCACCAAAAACGTATTAAATTATTTCAATTTTACACCAAAGCTACAAAAATGTTGAATAATTCCACCAAAAACTTACTGATTTAAAAAAAAAATACCACCAAAAACTTACCAAATTTATAAAAATTCTACTAAAATTACCAATATTTTTAACAATTCCACCAAAAATGATTAAAGTTAATAAAAATTCCACCAAAGTTATCAACTTTTTTAACAATTCCATCAAAAACATACTGAATTTTATAAAAATTCCACCAAAATTAATAAAATTGGAAAAATTTCACTAAAAACTTACTAAATTCATAAAAATTCTATAAAAAACACTGAATTTTTTTAAAATTCCATCAAAAATGAATAAAATTCGCAAAAATTCCACCAGTGTTATCAAAATTTTTGATAATTCCACCAAAAATATACTGAATTTTTTAAAAATTCCACCAAAAATTAATACAATTTGCAAAAATTCCACCAAAAACTTACTAAACTCATAAGAATTTTACCAAAAACACTAATTTTTTTTATTCAACCAGAAATGAATAAAATTCGCAAGAATTCCACCATTGTTATCAAAATTTTTGATGATTCCACCAAAAACATACCGAATTTTTTTAAAATTCCACCAAAAACTTACTAAATTCATAAGAATTTTACCAAAAACACTGAATTTTTTTAAAATTCCACCAGAAATGAATAAAATTCGCAAAAATTCTACCAAAGCTATTAAAATATTTAACAACTACATCCAAAACTTACTGAATTTTTTTTTATTCCACCAAAAACTTACAAAAATCCTAAAAATTACACCGAAATTGTCAACATTTTTAACAATTCTACCAAAAATTTACCAAATTTTTTAAAAATTTCACCAAAATGTCCAAATTCTTTTAAAATTCCATCAAAAATCAATAAAATTAGAAACAATTTCGTTAAGAATTAACTAAAACCTTGAAAATTCCATCAAAAATCTTGTTTTCAATTAAAAAAGACAAATTTTTCCTAATTTTTGTGAAAAAAATTTAAAAAAATCCCAAAATTAGTAAAAAATTTTTGACAGTTTAACCTCACTTTTTATAAAAAAATTTGGGCACTTTTAAAAATCACCCAGACTTTATTTATAAAGATTAAGAAATGATTTTTGTCTTAAATGAAAGATAAAAGACTATATTTTCAATTAAAAAAGGCAAATTTTTCCTAATTATTACCAAAAAATTTAAAAAAATTCCCAAACTTGGTTAAAAAATTTTTGACAGTTTAACCTCACTTTTTATAAAAAATTTGGGCACTTTTAAAAAATCACCCAGACTTTATTTATAAAGATTAAGAAATAATTTTTATCTTAAATGAAAGATAAAAGATTATATTTTCAATTAAAAAAGACAAATTTTCTCTAATTATTACCAAAAAAATTAAAAAAAATCCCAAAGTTGGTAAAACATTTTTGACAGTTTAACCCAACTTTTTTTAAAAAATTTGGACACTTAAAAAATCACCCAGACTTTATTTATAAAGATTAAGAAATGATTTTTAGCTTAAATGAAAGATAAAAGATTATGTTTTCGATTAAAAAAGATAAATTTTTCCTAATTAGTACCAAAAAAATTAAAAAAATTCTCAAAGTTGGTAAAAATTTTTTGACAGTTTAAAATTTATTGAATTTAACCCAATTTTTTATAAAAAAAATCATCAAAGTTTAAAAAATCACCCAGACTGTACTTTTAAATATTAAGAAATGTTTTTTGTTTTAAGTGAAAGATAAAAGAGTATATTTTCGATTACAAAAGACAAATTTTTCCTAATTATTACCAAAAAAATCAAAGAAATTCCCAAAGTTGGTAAAAATTTTTTGACAGTTTAACCTTACTTTAAAAAAAAAATTTGGGCACTTTAAAAAAATCACACACACTTTATTTATAAAGATTAAGAAGTGATTTTTATCTTAAATGAAAGATAAGAGATCATATTTTCGATTAAAAACGACACATTTTTCCTAATTATTACCAAAAAATTTAAAAAAAATCTCAAAGTTAGTAAAAAAAATTTTGACAGTTTAACCTCACTTTTTATAAAAAAATTGTCCAACTTTAAAAAATCACCCAGACTTTATTTTTAAAGATTAAGAAATAATTTTTGGCTTAAATGAAAGATAAAAGAGTATATTTTCGATTAAAAAAGACAAATTTTCCCTAATTATTACCAAAAAAATTAAAAAAATCCTAAAATTGGTAAAAAAATTTTGTCAGTTTAAAATTTTTTAAGTTTAACCTCACTTTTTATAAAAAAAATTGACCACTTTAAAAAAATCACCCAGACTTTATTTATAAAGATTAAGGAATGATTTTTGGTTTAAATGAAAGTTAAAGGCTATATTTTCGATTAAAAAGGGCAAGTTTTTCCTAATTTTCGTCAAAAAAATTAAAAAAATTCCCAAAGTTGATAAAAAATTTTTGATGGTTTAACCTAACTTTAAAAAAAAAAATTTGGGCACTTTAAAAAAATCATCCAGACTTTATTTATAAAGATTAAGAAATATTTTTCTCTTAAATGAAAGATAAAAGACCATATTTTCGATTAAAAAAGACAAATTTTTCCTAATTACTACCAAAAAATTTAAAAAAATTCCCAAAGTTGATAACATTTTTTGACAGTTTAACCTAACTTTTTTAAAAAAATTTGGGCACTTTAAAAAAATCACTCAGACTTTATTTTTAAAGATTTAGAAATGATTTTTGGTTTAAATGAAAGATAAAAGACTATATTTTCAATTAAAAAAGACAAATTTGTCCTAATTATTACCAAAAAAATTAAAAAAATTCCCAAAGTTGGTAAAAAAATTTTTGACAGTTTAAAATTTTTTGAATTTAACCCAACTTAAAAAAAAAAAAATCATCAAAGTTTAAAAAATCACCCAGACTTTATTTTTAAATATTAAGAAATGATTTTTATTTTAAATGAAAGATGAAAGATTATATTTTCAATTAAAAAAGACAAATTTTTCCTAATTTTTGTCAAAAAAATTAAAAAAATTCCCAAACTTGGTTAAAAAATTTTTGACAATTTAACCTCACTTTTTATAAAAAAAATTTGGGCACTTTTAAAAAATCACCCAGACTTTATTTATAAAGATTAAGAAATAATTTTTAGCTTAAATGAAAGATAAAAGATTATACTTTCGATTAAAAAAGGCAAATTTTTCCTAATTTTTACCAAAAAAGTTAAAAAAATTCCCAAAGTTGATAAATTTTTTTGACGGTTTAACCTAACTTTCTTTAAAAAATTTGGCCACTTGAAAAAAATCACTCAGACTTTATTTATAAAGATTAAGAAGTGATTTTTGTCTTAAATGAAAGATAAAAGACTATATTTTCAATTAAAAAAGACAAATTTCTCGTAATTTTTCTCAAAAAAATTAGAAAAATTTTCAAAATTGGTAAAATTTAAATTTGGTTAAAATTTTTTAATAGTTTAAATAACTTTTTTTTAACAAATTGACCAAGTTAAAAAAATGGAAGTGTTTATTTATAAAGATTAAGAAATAAATTATGGTTTAAATGACAGATTTATCTTAAAATAAAACAAATCTTTATTAATTTTGATAAATAACTATTGATAATGATTGATGACAACTGTCTAATAATACAACTGTCTATAATACAACTGTTTAATAAGACAACTGTCTAATAAGACAACTTTGTCATCATTAGACATTTTAAAATGAATTTACATCAAATTCAAACCATTTTAAATCTTCAAACTTAAAGAAATAATAATAATTAGGTAAGAATTTTTCATTTTTAGAGTTTTAAAACACACCCTTTGTCGATTTAATATCGATTTTAAACCCTAATATAAAAAATAATCAATATTTAAACAAAATATATGTTGGTACAACAACAAAAACATTTTTCACACATTCTCTTATGGATTTATCTCAGGTAAACGTACCGTTCGGCCTTAAAAGGGTCGATTTTAGGGTGAAAATAACCGGAGGGGATCGTCAGACAGCTGCCATAAAGCCTTCCGTCTCGTTTTAGACGCAGACGGACGAAGCGAAGGCGTTTAAAGTGCGCTTTTAATAGTTCCGATCCGTCCGCGATCGCGTGCGTACGTTTTGCCATTCGTCAGTTTATAAACCACGTGTAAACCGAACCTTACTTTCAAAAAGAAGTAAAAAAAAAGGTAAGATTACTTTTACCATCAATTTAATAACAAAAATAAGTTATATTTTTAATCAAATACTTAAAAGAATTCTTTATAAGAATGTTATGAATGAAATTAAGATTATAAATCCTTAAAAAAATATTATCGGTTATCGAAAACCGTTTTTTTGATTAAATGTTTATTTTCCTTCCGCTTTACTTTAACATGTTTACGTAGCAATATGCAACACATATACAAAACACACACATATACACATACTACACACATACTAAAGTGTGTATGTGTGTGCTTATTTATAAATTTCAAGAGCAAAGCAGTATTTCAGTCGTGAACGTTGTTAAGCAATCATATTTTTTATTATTATTACTAGGAGTAAAAAAAAAACTCGTGTGGCGCCTTTAAAAAGAAAAAAATTCTTTTCATTGAATCATTTTCTAAGAATTACAAACGGAAAAATACAAAATACTTCATCCAATCGATTACATCTAAAATTACAACGTGTAAAACCGTCTTTTTTATGATTAACTCATTCCAATAACCGGATCTTGATTGATTATTTCTTTTTTTAATCAATAATCTATTTTTTATAATCAATAATTTATTTTTAAAATCAATAATTTATTTTTTACAATCAATAATACATTTATCTTTTAATTTAACATCAATATTAATGTTTAGATATGTTAATAAATCAATATTAATGTTTTAGATATGTCTAGTGAAGTCTCAAATGATAATATAGAAGAGGGAATTGAAAAAGAAAACGTCGAAATGGATCCTTTGGTTGATAAACACACCCGGTTTCAAGTTAACCGAGTTACTAACAGCCCGGACAGAGGGGAATGTTCGATAGACGTCAAAGAAGACGAGGAAGCTTTAGCTTATTCCATCTCAGACAGAACGAGGTTAAATTCGGATTCCGACACGAAATATGGAAAAAGTTTTAGGTATGCGAATGCTATTTTCTACTTTAATGGTTATAAAATTACGGTAATTTTCCAATTATTACCGCCGCAGTCGGTCTTAAAGGTGATAAAACCGATTTGCGTACGGTTTCAATGGTTTCAAGTTCATGCATTATTTATACCGTCGAGTGGAGCCGGCTTGAATGACGAAACGTTACGGTATTTTAAACTGACACGTTTGTATGTAGTAGCAGGAGGAAATGTTTTAACACTGAGACTTAAGAAAGGAGAATTTTTACTGTTAATGTCAAATATTACTTAAATTTAACTAAAATATTCAAATTTATCTCAAATATCATTCAAATTTAACTAAAATATTCAAATTTATATCAAATATCATTCAAATTTATCTCAAATATCATCCAAATTTAACTAAAATATTCAAATTTATCTCAAATATCATTCAAATTTAACTCAAATATTAAAATTTATCTTAAATATCATTAGATTTAACCAAAATATTAAAATTTATCTCAAATATCATTCAAATTTAACTCAAATATCATTCAAATTTAACCCAAATATTCAAATCTACCTCAAATAATTAAATTTTCATTTAAATAAAACCCCCCGACTTAAAAAAATAATAAAATAAACTCGCACTTACCTTTAATTAAGTTCCTAAATCGTTAAACAACCGTTCAAATTGTCAATATTAACCTTAATCAACCTTAAAACGTCACTTTTGACAGATGGGAATAAATACCGACGGCCATATTTAAAAGACGCTTACTAAATAAAAGTGAAGTTGGTTGGAAATTAGGACTTTTGAAAAAATTGTTTGCGCGCGAAATTTAAAATAATTTAAATTTAAAAATTTCTTAAATTATTAAAAAAAATGGTTAAATACTTATTTTTTTTTAAATAATTAATTTTTTTTTAAATAATTAATTTCTTTAAATAATTAATTTTTTTAATAATTAATTTTTTTTAAATAATTAATTTTTTTTTTAAATAATTAAATTTTATTTTTAATATAAAATAAATTTTTTAATAAAAAAAAACTATTTTAAGGTTAAATAAAGATTTTATCTTAATTTTTTCTCTTAATAAATCATCAAAAAGTAATAAATTAGCTAAATTTTTAAATAATTAATGACAAATTTAATATAAAAACGTTATTTTTAATCAAAAGGCGAAAATTAATTGTTATTTTTTGATAAAAAGAAGAAAATTTATTATCATTTTTGATAGTTAGGTCAATTTCTAATCCAAAAATTTTTAACAATTTAACCTAACTTTTTTTTCTAAATTTGGCAAAGTTTAAAAAATCACCCAGACTTTATTTATAAAGATTAAGAAATGATTTATGGTTTAAACGAAAGATAAAAGAGTATATTTTCGATTAAAAAAAGCAAATTTTTCCTATTTCTTGTCAAAAAATTTAAAAAAAAATCCCAAAGTTGGTAAAACATTTTTGACGGTTTAAATTTTTTTGAATTTAACCTAAATTTTTTTAAAAAATGACCAAAGTTTAAAAAATCACCCAAACTTTATTTATAAAGATTAAGAAATGATTTTTGGTTTAAATGAAAGTTAAAAGATTATATTTTCGATTAAAAATGGCAAATTCTTCCTAATTATTACCAAAAAAATTAAAAAATTCCCAAAGTTGGTAAAAAATTGTTGATAGTTTAAAATTTTTTGAATTTAACCCAACTTTTTTTAAAAAATTGACCAAAGTTTAAAAAATCACCCAGACTTTATTTATGAAGATTAAGAAGTAATTTTTGGTTTAAATGAAAGTTAAAAGATTATATTTTCGATTAAAAAAGATACATTTTCCCTAATTATTACCAAAAAAATTAAAAAAATTCCCAAAGTTAGTAAGAAAAATTTTGACAGCTTAACCTAACTTTTTTAAAAAAATTACCAAAGTTTAAAAAATCACCCAGATTTTATTTATAAAGATTAAGAAATGATTTTTGCTTCAAATGAAAGATAAAAGGCTACATTTTCAATTAAAAAAGACAAATTTTTCCTAATTATTACCAAAATAAATTAAAAAAATTCCCAAAGTTGGTAAAAATTTTTTAATAGTTTAAAATTTTTTTAATTTAACCCAACTTTTTTTTTAAAAAAATGACCAAAGTTTAAAAAATCACCCAGACTTTATTTATAAAGACTAGTGTGGAGCATCACTTGAGTGTACGGATACTATGAATAAGTAAAAATTCGCTTTGTAAACCGTTGGTGCGCACAACGACCGTCCTTTCGAGGACCTCAAGTCCGTCAAAAACTCCAAGCATTTTCTGAGCCTTATCAATATTTTTAATTTGAAATCATTGTTTGTCTGTTTTTTATTTCTATGCAAATCGTACCCGTTCTTAAATTTTGATACTAATGCGGATTAAATTCGAATGCACAAAAAGGATTTTGAAGTGACTAATATTACAATCCTCCGAGTTTACTAAACGACTTGTAAATACGATCTGGAGAATTTAAATCAGCGCATTGGTTCTGAAAGGTATTGAATTATTCCGGAACCATTAATTGCAATGGGCAAACTATTCTACGAATCGCACTGATGAAAGTACTTTTTCGATGATTCTTTTTTCGTGTTGACCAAAAATTAAACGACAGTTACTTGTATTATTTTTTAAATAAATCACTGTAAAACATAATCTCCGTTCTGTAAAAGATGTCTCATGCACCATTATTTGTCACCGTTTTATCGACCTACACCGTACATGGCAAAGAGAGACGAAAACTGAAAATACTGGTCTAGGATAACACCATTAATTAATGACGCATAAGATATCTTTCGCTAAACGGCATATATGTGCTTCCAAGAAATCAAAGAATTGTGCCCTAAAATCTTTAAAAATGATACAAAACGGTCTCGAATATAATAACTTATCGTTCGGAAATGCCGAAATAAGTTAGAGTACTTTGTTATAAGATTGCAATTTCTATCCCTTAATTAGAAATTTTTTTAAATACTTTTGAGGATGTTTCTCTAGTGGATTGCAATGCAATGTGTCATTACTTTATCAAATTGAATGCTTATTTCATATTCTTTAAATTTCAGTTTACAATAATCATTATTTTGATTTGAGTTTTTTCGCATTTTCCTTGTAGATAGATTTTCATCATGTTTTCTTAATTTACCAACGGTACTACTTAAAATTTATCTTCTAAATGTTGTTTTCACTTTATTATAGGTTTCTATAACCATCTTTTTCTCCTTTAACTCGTTGTATCTCTCCTTTCATTAAAATTAACGTTAACCCCATTCAAATTAATTATTGTTTTCCAAATACTATTTTGAATTGAAGTTTTACTATAAAAATACAAATAATCGTTTTTAGCCATTTACTCATTGATTATTAATATAACACATTTTTCTTGACATGAATAACTCTTTTGGATAACTTTTCACCACGGAAGCGCGTTTTGGCCTTTTTTAAGTATAAAAGCGGTCATTTACCTAAAATTTGACGTTTAGACACGATTATTATAATTTTTTAAGTACCGTTAAGTTGTTTACATCGCTAAACGAAATTCGGTCCCCGCACCGCTTTTAAGTCACCTTCTCTTGAATTTACGCCAAGCGCAATCGACGCCGGCTGTCCAACCAAACGCAAATTGAGGTTAGGTTATGATTTTTTAAATATTTTTATTATAGTAACACGTTTGAGGATTGAAATCGCTTCGTTCGTCATCCAATCATCTAAATAAAGCCCGGTTTTCATCGCGGAAACGCCTTTTTGCTCTTTTTTTAAATATAAAGACAGTCGTTTACCTAAAATTTGACGTTTAGAAACAATTTTTATAATTTTTCAAGTAACGTTAAGTTGCTTACCCGCTTAAACGTACGATATCGGTACAAAATCTATTAAATTACATCGATGTGATTGAAATTCGGTCCCCGCAACGTTTTTAACTTTTTCTTGAATTTACGCCAAGAGCAAACTACGCCGACCGTCGAACCAAACGCAAATTGACGAAATTTGTCAACGAAACTTACGTTCTTGGGGTAAATTTCGGTAAACGGATTGTAAACTTGTCGATTTCAGATATAATTAGGTCCGGATTTGCGCAAATTCTCCGTTTTAAGTACACATTTAACGACGTTTTGACTTTCATTTTGACGTTTAATTAGAATAGCCGAGAAATGAATCAGGGAAGTTTGGTTGAAATAGCCGAGAAACGAACCGCGTAAAAATTTGGAAATTGAAGGCAGTTTTTTAAAAAATTGATACAAAAACGCATTCGTTTTACTCGATTTTAACGATTTTGAACAATTTTCTACATTAATCAAATTGGATTTTACCCGTTTTCGTTGAAAAATTTGTCGTTTGAAACGCGGTCAATCGAACTCGTACCCGCGCCGAGGGCCCGAAATCGGACCCGGAAAAAAACGTTAAAAACGGCGCTATTTAACCAATTTAGGCCCGGAAACGACCCGAAACCTATAAAGTAAGGTGCGTTTGAACGTCTCGTTTGTCAACATGAACGGCAACCAAGGTGTAAATATCGCAAAAAAGCGGGCAAAAAACGGTAATTTTGACGTTTGGAAACGTCGAAATTTGGCTTGTCGGCAATTCTGCCCTGCGATTGGTCGATTTTCGGTAGTTCGGTGCAAACTGAGTGCAAAAAAAGGCGGCGCTGCTTGTTTACTACTTTATTATATATAACTAGTGTAAAGTGGATCGCCTTTTTATACGGATCCTTGAAAAGATGTGAATCAGTGAAGAGTAAAGGACAGTTGATAAAAAATCGTTTGGGGTGCATGACTGGCGGCCTGCGGCCGCCCTGTCCTTGAAACCAAACGGACCAATCGGCTGCAAGCGTTCCGTGACGTAACCATGGCAACGGCGAACGCGCCGACGCGTTCCGTTGACGCAAAGGTGCGCGAGCGCGAACCCGGTCCGATTCAAATAAAATTTAAACCGTTTTTATTAGTTGGTACGTTGTCGAACGCTCCAAGGGTAGAGAGGGGGTACAAAAAAGGTCCAAATTCACGAATGGTTTGCGAACGCAATTCAAATTTGACCGATATCGTAGTACTTTTTTGGTAAACAGTTTCTGGTAGGCAACCCAATTTACATCGGGCAACCCATCCTCCGAGAGGCAACCCAAATGACGTCCGAAAGAACGCGAAATTTTTAACCGATAAGGGACATTTTAAAAATCCTATTTATTAATTTTTAATTTATTTCAGAGAAATATTAAAGTCTACTTAATTATTTAGATTGATTAATAAACTTAAAATTCGTTTTATACATCTTATAAGCTATCTCTGGGCCAAATTCTTTCCGACATCAAAGAATTCAGGTTAAATGTAATTTTAGTAGCTCTTGAGTTTCAAAAACTAAAATATTAAAGTTTATTATAGTTTACTTAATTGTTGAAGTTGATTAATTTACCTTAACTACACTTTAAGCTATGTTATAAACTGTTTTTGGTCAAACTGTTTTCGATATCAAAAAATTTCGGTTGAAGCTGATTTTCGATCCTCTTGACCTTTCAAAACGGGAATATTGAAGCTTATTAAAGTTTACTAAATCGTCCAAGTAAATTAAAATGCTTCCCATTCACCTGGTACATCTTATAAACCGTTTCGGGGGTAAACCGTTTTCGACATCCAAATATTTCAGTTAAAGCCAATTTTTGACTCTCTTAACCTTTCCAAACGGGACTATTGAAGTCTATTGAAGATTACTAAATCGTTCAAGTTGAATAACATGCATTTAAATTCACTTGGTACACCTTATAAACCATTTCCGGGACAAATAGTTTTCGACATCCAAAAAATTAGGTTAAATGTTACTTTTTGTCTTTCGTATGGTTCTAAAACGGGAATATTAAGGTTTATTAAAGTTCACATATTGACAAACTTGATTAATGTACTTATAATTCGTTCTACACATCTTACAGACTGTTTCTTGGACAAACTCTTTTCGGCATGAAGGGAGCCTACAACTTTTGCTGTTTTTGAATTAACCAAACTTAATACTCTCCTTAAACTGGCATAGTGAGTATGGAAAAAATTCAAATACTTGTCTACAATCCAAATTTTACCGTCCAAACGCTTTCTGAAGCAAAAAAAAATCCTACCGTAAACTTTGGGGTTATGTTGTAATTTTAATCAAGGTTTTACCTTAGTCGCCGTATTTAGTCTCCATTAAACGATCCAAATCAATCAAGCAAAGGTTCCTGGGTATATTTAGAGCCCTGCATAGGCCGACGAAACGTTTTTGGGTTCATTTGTAACAAAAATTTCGACGTGATTGGACCTAACCTACAAACCAATGTTTATTTGGAGTTTTTTAATATAATGCTCCTTGCCTTGATTAAATGCTCCAAATCAATGAAACAAATATTCCTGAGTATATTTATTGCCCCGTGGAAGCCGACAAAGCGCTCCTGTACTGCTTTTTTAACGAAAAAATTCGACATGACAACTTAACCTGCAACTCGATGTTTGTTGACATTTTTCCAAGTAATTTAATGCTACTTGCCTTGATTAAACGCTTCATATCAATGAAGCAAAGGTTCCCGAGTATATTTTGAGCCACGTCAAGGGGGATAAAGCGTTTTTTACTCTTGTTTTGACGAAAAAATTTGACATGGCATAACCTAACCTGCAACTCGATGTTTGTTGACATTTTTCCAAGTAATTTAATGCTACTTGCCTTGATTAAATGCTCCAAATCAATAAAACAAAGGTTCCCAAGTACAATTTGAGCCCCGTCAAGGGGGATCAAGCGTTTTTTTACTCCTTTTTGAACGAAAAAATTTGACAGGACGTAACCTAACCTGCAACTCGAAGTTTGTTGACATTTTTTAAGATAATTTAACGCTACTTGCCTCCGTTAAACACTCCAAATCGACGAAAAAAAGGTTTCCGGGCGCGTTTTGAGCCCTGTCAGAGGGTTAAAAGCGTTTTTTGACTCGTTTTCGTCCAAGTTTCGTGAGCTCGTCGGCCGACCGTCCGGCAGGTGACGTTTATACAAATTTTATGAACCGATAGCGGTATACCTGGCCCCGAATACGCAATTGGTCGTCCGGAAACGGATTTTAAGACGTTTTGGTGGGCGCATCGGACCCCCCGAAGCCCGTTTCGGTCCGTTTTTCCGAAATTTACGTGAAATTTTTCGCGAACCTGTCAAATCGACCCTGTGACGTCACCCGGCGACTCCCGCAGTGCGTAAAGCGACGAACCCGACGTACAAAAATGATTTTCGTTCATAAAACGATAATTTTAGGTTTTTGGGGCCCTCGGACTGTTGAATCGTACGCAAATATCGTTTTTACAACCATTTTAATCGATACGCGGCTCGAGTAAGGTAGAATATAGGTGATTATTTCGTAAATTTAATTTAAAATTTAAATCGGTCAAAAATGGCGGGAAAGGATTTTGACGATTGGCGGGAATGGCGATTAGAGGTACTAAAAGAAGCATCTCGAGTTGACCCCCTTGGGGGCCCTACGAAACTATACGCGGCATAAAAATGTCTCAATTTTTCGATACGAAACGGTTTAAAAAAAACCGCGAGGCGCTACGCGCGGTAATAAAAAAGTTGTAAACGATTGAAATTTTAAAAATAAATAGTGGCGGCGCTAGTAATCCAGGTGTCGCTGATTGCTTACGTCTTTAATATATATTGGGCTCGGATTAAGAAATGATTTTTGGTTTAAATGAAAGTTAAAAGATTATATTTTCGATTAAAAAAGACACATTTTTTCTACTTATTACCAAAAAAATTAAAAAAATTCCCAAAATTGGTAAAAATTTTTTGACGGTTTAACCTCACTTTTTAAAAAAAATTTACCAAAGTTTAAAAAATCACCCTGACTTTATTTATAAAAATTAAGATGTGATTTTTAACTTAAATGAAAGATAAAGAACTATATTTTCAATTAAGAAAGGCCAAATTTTCCTAGTTATTACCAAAAAATTTAAAAAAAATCCCAAAAACACCGGAAAATTATGACCGAAAGGTAAATTTTTTTACTAACTTTAAAAAATTCCACAGACTTTATTTATGGAAACATAATAAAAGTATCTCAATGAGAGATAGATTAAAATGTCTATTTTTAATTAAAACCAACAGATTTATTCTAACTTTTGTTAAAAAATTTTAAAAAAATTTCAAAGACATCGAAGAATTTTTACCGAACCTAACCTTAAAATTTTTTGGTAACTTTAAAAATTCCCACAGACTTTATTTATGGAAATGAAGAAAAAAATAAATTAAGAAAAGATAAATTGAAATGTTTATTTTTAATTAAAATCAATGTATTTGTTCTAAGTTTTGTCAAAAAATTAAAAAAAATTTCTAAACTTGGTGAAAATTTTTGACAGTTAACTAACCCAAATTTAAAAAAAATTCGATCAACTTTAAAAAATCGTCCAGACTTTATTTTTGAAGGTTAAGAAATGATTTTTGGTTTAAATGAAAGATAAAATGTTCTATTTTGAATTTAAAAAGGTAAATTTGTTTTAAGGTTTGTTAAAAAAATTCAAAAAATTTTCAAAGTTGATAAAAATTTTTAACAGTTTAACCTAATTTTTTTATAAAAATTGACTAAAGATTAAAAAATCACCCAAACTTTATTTATAAGGATTAAGAAATGATTTTTGTCTTAAAATGAAGTTGAAAGACTATATTTTCGATTAAAAAAGACACATTTTTCCTACTTATTATCAAAAAAATTTGAAAAATTCCCAAACTAGGTAAACAATTTTTGACGGTTTAATCTAACTTTTCTAAAAAACAAGAATTTCGATGAATTTTTTACGAATCAAGTCGAATTTTTAACAAATTTTGTAAACTTACCGCGAACTATGACGAATTCTCAAAAATTCAGATGGATTTCGATAAATTCTTAACGAATTAAAACGAATTTTTAACAAATTTTATGAAATTAACGCGAAACATCACGAATTTTTAACGAATTTGGACGAATTTCATGAAATTAACACAAACCATGACGAATTTTTAAAAACTAAGATGAATTTTGATCAATTTTTAACGAATTTTTACAAATTTTACAAAATTAACGCAAATTACGACGAATTTCCATAAATTAACTAAAATTTCGATGAATTTTTGACAAATTACGACAAATCTTTAATAAATTTTATGAAATTAACGCGAACTATGACGAATTTTCAAAAATTAAGATCAATTTTGACGACTTTTTATCGAAGCAAGACAAATTTTTAATAAATTTTATAAAATTAACGCAAACCATGACGAATTTTCAACAATTAAGAAGAATTTCGATGCATTTTTGACGAATCACGACGAATTATTAAGAAATTTTGTGAAATTAACGCGAACCACGACGAATTTTCAACAATTAAGAAGAATTTCGATGAATTTTTGGCGTAATAAGGCGAATTTTTAAGAAATTTTATAAAATTAACACGAACCATGACGAATTTTTAACGAATTAGGAAGAAGTTTATGAATTTAACGCGAATAATGACAAAATTTCAAAAATTAAGAAGAATGTTTAACTAATTAAGACGAATTTTTAACAAATTTTATGAAATTAACGCGAACCATGACGATTTTTTAATGAATTTGAACAATCTTTATAAAATTAACACGAATTATGACGAATTTTCAAAAATTAAGAAGAATGTTTAACTAATGCAGACGAATTTTTAACAAATTTTGTAAAGTTGGCGCGAACCATGTCGAATTTTGAACGAATTTGAACGAATTTCATGAAATTAACACGAACTATGATGAATTTTCAAAAATTAAGATGAATTTTGATAAATTTTTGACAAAATAATACGATTTTTTAACAAATTTTATGAAATTCACGCGAATCGTAACGAACTTTTATTGATTTTTGTCAAATTTTATAAAATTAACAGAAATTACGACGAATTATTTGTAATTTCAATCAAATTAAGAAACATTTTAAAATAAAACAAGAGATATTTTGAAGTTTTAATCAAATTCGGAAGAAATTTGTACAAATTAAAACGAATTTGAAATAATAAAATCAATAAATTTAAAAAATCACCTTAAAATATTTTTATAATTGATCAACTTTAAAAAATCACCCACAGTTTATTTATAAAGATTAAGAAATAATTTTTGGCTTAAATGAAGCATAAAAGACTATATTTTCGATTAAAAAAGACAAGTTTTTCCTATTTTTTGTCAAAAAAATTAGAAAAATTTTCAAAGTTGGTAAAATTTTTTTAACAGTTTAACCTCACTTTAAAAAAAAAATTTGGGCACTTTTAAAAAATCACCCAGACTTTATTTATAAAAATTAAGAAATAATTTTTGGCTTAAATGAAGTATAAAAGAATATATTTTCAATTAAAAAAGACAAATTTTCTCTAATTATTACCAAAAAAATTAAAAAAAAAATCGCAAAGTTGGTAAAAATTTTTTACAGTTTAACCTCACTTTTTTAAAAAAAATTTGGGCACTTTTAAAAAATCATCCAGACTTTATTTTTAAAGATTAAGAAATGATTTTTGATTTAAACGAAAGATAAAAAAGTATATTTTCGATTAAAAAAGGGAAATTTTTCCTAATTATTACCAAAAAAATTAAAAAAATTCCCAAAGTTGGTAAAAGATTTTTGACGGTTTAACCTCACTTTTAAAAAAAAATTGACCAAAGTTTAAAAAATCACCCAGACTTTATTTATAAAGATTAAGAAATGATTTTTGTCTTAAAATAAAGTTAAAAGACTATATTTTCAATTAAAAAAGACATATTTTTCCTACTTTTTACTAAAAAATTTAAAAAAATTCCCAAAGTTGGTAAAACATTTTTGATAATTTACCATTTTTGATAGTTAATCAAAAAATTAAGAAAAAGCTATTTGCTCGGGAAATTCAAAATGATTTTATGAATTCATATTAAGTAAAAAAAATTGTTTTAAGGTTGAATAAAGGTCTTAAATTGACATTTTTTACATAATAAATTATCAAAAAGTAATAAATTACCCAAATTTTTAAATAATTAATAATAAAATTGACATAAAAAGATCATTTTTGATTAAAAAACGAAAATTAATTGTCATTTTTTGCCAGTTCATTCAAAAAATGTTCAAAAATTATGAAAAATTAATTAAATAAAACTATTATTCGAATAAAAATAAATAAATATGTATATAAAAAAACAATTTTAAGTTCTAATTCGAGATTTTTTCATAAAAAATCATTAAAAACGTAATAAATCATCCTTATTTTTAAATAATTACCTTCTTTTTAACAGCTAACACGTTTAAAAACTAACCTTGAAACGTCACTTTGACAGAAAGAGTAAAAATGAACTGTCACTTTTTACACTAACTAATACCCAAGTGAAGTTAGTTAGATAATTTGAAAAAATCATTTGGGCGGTAAATTTAAAATAATTTTGGCGGTAAATTTAAAATTTTGGCGGGAATTTCAAAAAAAAATTATCATTTTTGACTAAAAAAAATTAAAAAAACTTTAAAAATTTAAATTAAATTGAAATAATGTTTAAAAAAAATTGAAAAAAGAATAAAATAAAGATTTTAAATTAATTTTTTCGTATAATAAATGATCAAATCGTAATAAATCGCCCTTATTCTTCCATAATTAATAATAAAATTGAGATAAAACACTCACCACTTCATCTCGACGTGTTTATTTGATTCACAAAGTCGATAGAAATCTTCCATCTTAATCTTTCAATTACCGATTAATATCTTGAACAAGATACATTTCGTCATCGTAATTGATCACTTGAAAACTCTAGAAATAAAACGAAAAAATATATATAAGTGATATAAATTTATAAATTGATCAATTAAATCTAAAATTAAAAGCGATAAAATTCTTATAATAAAAATAAATCAAGAGAAATTTTTTTAGGTTAGAAAAATCGTCGATGTCTTTAAAATTTTTTTTAATTTTTTTGATAAAATTTAGGAAAAATCCGTCTTTTTTGAATCAAAATAGAATGTTTTGAGTTTAATTTAAAAAAAGAATCATTTCAAAATCTCTAAAAATAAACTCAAGAGGATTTTTTAAAGTTGGACTATTTTTTGAAACTTAGGTTAGGTGAAAGAAAAAATCATGAATGTTTTTAAAATTTTTTTTTAATTTTTTGGTAAAATTTAGAACAAAACGGTCTTTTTAAATTAAAACTAGAATGGTTTTACTATCATTTAGAAAAAAATTCAGATCAAAATCTTTAAAATACAATTTTTTAGGAATTTTTAAAAACTATTGATTTTTTAAAAAGTATTGATTTTCTAACCTAAAAAAATTTGTCACCAACTTTGAAAATTTTTTTATTTTTTTTGGTAAAATTTAGAACAAAACGGTCTTTTTTAATTAAAACTAGAATGTTTTTAGTATCATTTAGAAAAAAAATCAGACCAAAATCTTTAAAATACAATTTTTTACGAATTTTTAAAAACTATTGATTTTTTTAAAAGTATTGATTTTCTAACCTAAAAAAATTTGTCACCAACTTTGAAAATTTTTTTAATTTTTTTGGTAAAATTTAGAACAAAACGATCTTTTTTAATTAAAACTAGAATGTTTTTAGTATCATTTAGAAAAAAAATCAGATCAAAATCTTTAAAATACAATTTTTTTTGAATTTTTAAAAACTATTGATTTTTTAAAAAGTATTGATTTTCTAACCTAAAAAAATTTGTCACCAACTTTGAAAATTTTTTTAATTTTTTTGGTAAAATTTAGAACAAAACGGTCTTTTTAAATTAAAACTAGAATGTTTTTAGAATCATTTAGAAAAAAATTCAGACCAAAATCTTTAAAATACAATTTTTTATGAATTTTTAAAAACTATTGATTTTTTAAAAAGTATTGATTTTCTAACCTAAAAAAATTTGTCACCAACTTTGAAAATTTTTTTAATTTTTTGATAAAATTTAGAACAAAACGGTCTTTTTTAATTAAAACTAGAATGTTTTTAGTATCATTTAGAAAAAAAATCAGACCAAAATGTTTAAAATACAATTTTTTACGAATTTTTAAAAACTATTGATTTTTTAAAAAGTATTGATTTTCTAACCTAAAAAAATTTTTCACCAACTTTGAAAATTTTTTTAATTTTTTTGGTAAAATTTAGAACAAAACGGTCTTTTTTAATTAAAACTAGAATGTTTTTAGAATCATTTAGAAAAAAAATTCAGACCGAAATCTTTAAAATACAATTTTTTACGAATTTTTAAAAACTATTGATTTTTTAAAAAGTATTGATTTTCTAACCTAAAAAAATTTGTCACCAACTTTGAAAATTTTTTTAATTTTTTTGGTAAAATTTAGAACAAAACGGTCTTTTTAAATTAAAACTAGAATGTTTTTAGTATCATTTAGAAAAAGATTCAGACCAAAATCTTTAAAATACAATTTTTTATGAATTTATAAAAACTATTGATTTTTTAAAAAATATTGATTTTCTAACCTAAAAAAATTTGTCACCAACTTTGAAAATTTTTTAAATTTTTTTGGTAAAATTTAGAACAAAACGGTCTTTTTAAATTAAAACTAGAATGTTTTTAGAATCATTTAGAAAAAAAATCAGATCAAAATCTTAAAAATACAATTTTTTACGAATTTTTAAAAACTATTGATTTTTTAAAAAGTATTGATTTTCTAATCTAAAAAAATTTGTCACCAACTTTGAAAATTTTTTTAATTTTTTTGGTAAAATTTAGAACAAAACGGTCTTTTTAAATTAAAACTAGAATGTTTTTAGTATCATTTAGAAAAAAAATCAGACCAAAATCTTTAAAATACAATTTTTTATGAATTTTTAAAAACTATTGATTTTTTAAAAAGTATTGATTTTCTAACCTAAAAAAATTTATCACCAACTTTGAAAATTTTTTTAATTTTTTTGGTAAAATTTAGAATAAAACGGTCTTTTTAAATTAAAACTAGAATGTTTTTAGTATCATTTAGAAAAAAAATCAGACCAAAATCTTTAAAATACAATTTTTTACGAATTTTTAAAAACTATTGATTTTTTAAAAAGTATTGATTTTCTAACCTAAAAAAATTTGTCACCAACTTTGAAAATTTTTTTAATTTTTTTGGTAAAATTTAGAACAAAACGGTCTTTTTAAATTAAAACTAGAATGTTTTTAGTATCATTTAGAAAAAAAATCAGACCAAAATCTTTAAAATACAATTTTTTATGAATTTTTAAAAAGTACTGATTTTTTAAAAAGTATTGATTTTCTAACCTAAAAAAATTTGTCACCAACTTTGAAATTTTTTTAAATTTTTTGGTAAAATTTAGAACAAAACGGTCTTTTTAAATTAAAACTAGAATGTTTTTAGTATCATTTAGAAAAAAATTCAGACCAAAATCTTTAAAATACAATTTTTTACGAATTTTTTAAATTTTTTACCATTTTAATTTGGTAAATTAAAATCCACATTTTAATTTACACTTTTTTTTAAATTAATTTAGGCATTTTACAAGAGAAGCTCTTCCCAGATTGGATAACTACCGAAATATCATGTCATTACAAGCAGCTAATCGTCCAACATTAGACGAATTACACAACGCAACCCTTCCAAATAAAGTAAGTACTTTAAAGCGTAAATATTCTCAGTTCAAAAGACCAAGAGAAACAATTTTCCAACTTAGTAAATAAAATCATCAAATCCAATCAATTATTTAATTGTTAATCAATGACTCACTCCTTCGGGGCGTTTATTGTCACGCCTACACACGCATCTCCTTATTTTAGATGACCTTTATTAACCCACCGCTTATTAAAGTACCAATTACTAATTAATTAAACGATAGTTTAAGCGATTAATTAATCGTACACACCGCGAATTTAAATTTTAATTGCGCCTCTATTTTCAGTCACCGTAAACACGTGCAAAATATTCCTTTACAAAATTACGTAAGGTATTCAAGTGTTGAATTACTGTTTACCTTCATAACACATTCTTAAGTGTATTTAAATTACATTTAAAAAAATATTTTTAAGGTTTATCATCTTTATACTTTTATATAAATAGTTTTGTGTGTTTTTTTATCTCTTATCGGGTTTATTTTACGTCATTTGTGTGGTTAATCAATACGGAAGTAATATTATTAAGGTTTAAACTAAAAGGATTTAACCATATAATCTAATTTAACCTTATAAATACAATATACGTAATCAAGGTTATTTTTTACACTTAAAATTTTTTAAATAAATTAAATTACATTGCAACTTTAATATTAATAAAAAATTAATTTTTTGTTAAAGATACAAACTCCAAATCATGAAATTAATGGTATACCAACTCCGGAAGGTCAATTAAAGTTCGGTTGGATTCAAGGAGTCCTCGTAAGATGCCTCTTAAACATTTGGGGCGTGATGCTCTTCCTCCGGCTTTCCTGGGTGGTCGCTCAAGCCGGAGTCGGGGAAAGCATCGTTTTAATCCTCACCACGACGTGCGTAACGGCGATAACATCGTTATCCATGTCCGCTATAAGCACAAACGGTGTCATAAAAGGCGGAGGGACTTACTATATGATATCTCGAAGCTTAGGCCCCGAATTCGGAGGCTCGATCGGTTTGATTTTCTCCCTGGCTAACGCTGTTGCCTGCGCTATGTACGTCGTCGGTTTTTGCGAAGCCCTCCAAGACCTTCTAGCCACGTTCGGAGCTCAAATCGTAGACGGAAACGTCCAAGATATCCGAATAATTGGCTCGATAACGCTTGTAGTTCTTACCGGGATTGTTATCTTCGGTTTAAAATGGGAAGCCAAGGCTCAAAACGTCTTATTGGTTATTTTATTAGTCGCTATTGTTGATTTTTTCATTGGTAGTTTTATCGGTCCGAAAGGTGATGACGATATCCAAAGAGGTTTTATCGGATATAACGGTAAGTTTGTATTTTTTCATTTAATTCGTTTCATTTAATTAATTTTTGATATTTTAATCACTTATTTTGATTAAAACTAAAAATAAAATTAATTAAAATCAAAAAAATCTAAATTTTTACATCTAATTTTTAGGTTATGTTAAGTGTCAAATGTTTATAAACTTTCTTTATTCATGTTTTTATTCTTACAACCAATAATTATAAAAAATAACATACAAAATATCATTTTTACTTACTTTTAGTTTATTTAAATCGGTTTAAACTACTTTTTAAATGAAATTATTTAACCTTAAGTCGCGGAATGTTTTGACACTTGATACTATGTATAGTTGATAGATGGCGACACATTCACATAGAAAAAGGATTTTTATATAAATTAAAAAGTAAAAATTTTAATTAAAACATATAATCATACCATTTAACATATTCATCATTCCAAATTATTTCTTAAATAAATAATTTTATTTTATTAATAAATTAATACTCACCTTGATTATTAATGTCGAAAACTTTTTGACAGATACAAATTTTTACAGTCTTTTAGCTAAATTTTTCCTTTCTTCCGATTAATAACTATCAAAAAATAATAGATTGTTATTATCTTTACTTACTTTATTTAATTAAACTCCGTTTAAACCACTTTTTAAGTGAAATTATTTATCGCTTAATCGTGAAATGTTTTGACACTTAATACCAATTATAATTAATAGATGGCGATACAAACGTCACATAGAAAAACGATTTTTATATAAATTAAAAAATAAAAAATGTAATCATAACATTTAACATATTAAAATCCATTCCAAATTATTTTTAAAATAAATAATTTTATTTTATTAATAAATTATTAATCACCTTGATTATTAATGTTCAAAAACTTTTTGACAGATGCAAATTTCCATTCAAAGATTTTCACTAAATTTTTCCTTTCTTCCGATTAATAACCATCAAAAAATAATAGATAGTTATTATCTTTACTTACTTTATTTAATTAAAATCCATTTAAACCCCTTTTTAAGTAAATAATTTGCATTTTTTCCCTCAATATTTTAACACTTAATATAATTAATTGTTAATAGATGGCGACATATCAACCGCTACAAACGTCACTTAGAAAAATACATTTAGATAAATTAAAAACTAAAAGAAGCGAATGATTTTTTTTAAATTAACCTTTTAAAATCTATTTCAAATGACTTTTTAAATTTATTTACATTTTAATAAACGATTTATCACAATTTATTAAAAAAAAATTAACACTTAAATTAGTTAGGAATTAATTAGAAATTTTAAAAATTAGTACAAATAAACGAAACTTTTTACTAAATGAACTTTTCCATTGACATAATATATCAATGGACATATTATGTCAATGTCATTAATATATGAAATTATTAATTTTTAAATATTTTTTTTTATTTATTTTCCAGTTAGTTTATTAAGAGAAAACTTAAATTAATTGATAATAGATGGCGATATAGTAACCGCTACAAACGTCACTTAGAAAAATACATTTAGATAAATTAAAAACTAAAAGAAGCGAATGATTTTTTTATTAACCTTTTAAAATCTATTTCAAATGACTTTTTAAATTAATTATTTACATTTTAATAAACGATTTATCACCATTTACTAAAAAAAAAACTAACACTTAAATTAGTTAGGAATTAATTAGGAATTTTAAAAATTAGTACAAATAAACGAAACTTTTTACAAATAAATGAACTTTTCCATTGACATAATATATCAATGGACATATTATGTCAATGTCATTAATATATCAAATTATTAATTTTTAAATATCTTTTGTATTTTTGTATTATTTTCCAGTTAGTTTATTAAGAGAAAACTTTTACCCGGATTATCGAGAATACGAAGGAGTTCACCACAATTATTTCTCAGTATTTGCCATATTCTTTCCGGCTGCAACTGGAATTTTAGCCGGAGCTAACATTTCCGGAGATTTAAGGGTAAAAACTTACAAATTACCTAATTTTCTCTCGTTTCCAAACCCAATTTTTCCATTTTTTTATTAAAACACGTCATAATTATATTAAAAAACCTAAAAATAACATATTAACACCTAAAAAATAACCATTTAAATTTAAACTTTTAATTTTATTAACAAATTTGTTCCGTTAAAAGTGGAAAATCACATTTCTATTTAAAAATAGAAACAAAAATTATAAAAAAACCATTAACATGTTATTTTTAGTAAATCTAATTATAAATAATTCATTAAGTAAGTAAATATGGTAAAATTAACAAACGCTTAATTAAAATTTAACAAAATTAACGCTTAAAATTAGTAAAATTCCATTTTTATCGCAAATTTATATTTAGAAACACTTAAATACAACAAAAACAAACAATTATTGATGTTTATTTTTAAGGAATTTTTATTGTTAATCACGCTTATTGTTTAAGTGGTTATTTTTAAACCTTACCGACAGAAACACAATGGAAATCGTAAAAATAATACTAAATTGTGTGTTAAATTCTTTTAACGGTTCAAACCGATGTTTTTTAATTAGCTATTGTTTAAACCGAGCAAAATCCAAAGTTTACGACTCGGTTAAATAATATAACCATGAATCAATTTTTTAAACGGTGAAATTTCAACCTTACCTTTAAATATTCAAATTTTTAGTCTTTTAAAGACACTAAAACACTCGAATTTAACACTTTTTAAGTAAATATTTTTAAAAGTTGAAGTTATTTTGACAGATTGATGTAAACAAAGATGTTGGAAACTGTAATGTCGGTAAAAATAAATTTGTGCCATCTAGCGGATTTTCTTCAAACTTTATGTTACCGATATTACAGTTTCCTAAAATTTCTTTGTAATAAAATTAAAATGATAAATAAATAAATAAATTTAAAATAAATCAAAAAAAAAATAAATAAATAAATAAATTAAAAAATAAATTTGAAACCGATGTAAATATATATAAATAAACTAACAATAATTTTTAAATATTCAAACTGTCTTTTCTGACAGTTTATGTCAACCTAACCTCAAATTATTTGAAGACTTTTAAAACGATTTTAATTCCTTTTTTAATCGTTTAAATCATTAAAAATATTCATTTTATTGATTAATTAATCATAATTAAACATAATTAATCGTTATATTATAATAATAGATTTTAATTAATCACCTATATTTTTTTTAGGATCCTCAAAAAGCGATTCCAAAAGGAACTCTTTTAGCAATTCTCCTCACAAGTTTATCATACATTTTAATAGCCATCGTATGTGGACTTACCGTTATGAGAGAAAGTATCGTTTGTGATGATAACATAACCTTAATCGGAGATAATTTAACGAGTCTCGTTAAAAATGGAATTTGTCATCTTTACGGCTCTCATCATAGTTTTCAAGTAAGTAATTAAAATACAGTTTAGTTAAATAATATAAAAAAAGGATTTATCTTTATCTAAGGGTTTATTTTTTATGTGAAAAATTAAAAATTTTAATAAAAAAAAATTTTTCTTTTTTTTGGTTATAATTTAAATAAATTTTCTGTTTTTAATAGAAAATAGACTTTTTTACGTTTAATTTGATATAAAAATCATTTTTTAATTCCAATAAATAAACTCAATATGAATTTTTTTTATTTTTTCTAAAAAAAAAGTGAGGTTAGGTTTTATTAAAATTTTAATTTTTAATAATTTAAATAAATTTTCTTTTTTTAATGAAAAATAGACTTCTTTACCTTTAATTTGATATAAAAATCACTTCTCAATTCCAATAAATAAACTCAGTATGAATTTTTTTTATTTTATTTAAAAAAAAGTAAGGTTAGGTTTCATTAAGATTTTAATTTTTAATAATTTAAATAAATTTTCTTTTTTTAATCAAAAATAGACTTTTTTACCTTTAATTTGATATAAAAATCATTTTTTAATTCCAATAAATAAACTCAGTGTGAATTTTTTTAATTTTATTTGAAGAAAAAAAAAGTGAGGTTAGGTTTTATTAAAATCTTAATTAAAATTTTTTTTTTACTTAATTGATAAATTCTTTTTTATTTAATGAATATATAAAAATAATTAATTAAAATTTTCCTTACTTTTTATATTTTAGGTAATTGAATTGGTTTCCTGGTTCGGACCGTTGATCTACGCCGGTTGTTTTGCGGCAACTCTCTCCTCGGCTTTAGCCTCTTTGGTATCGGCTCCGAAAGTATTCCAAGCATTATGCGAAGACAAACTCTATCCGTACATTCATTGGTATGCGAAAGGTTACGGTCAGAATAATGAGCCGGTTCGAGGATACATCCTAACCTTTATCATAGCGATGGGATTTATTTTAATCGGTGAATTAAATTTAATCGCTCCGTTAATTTCAAATTTCTTTCTCGCTGCTTATATGTTGATTAATTTCTCAACGTTTCATGCTTCGCTGGCGAAGCCTGTTGGATGGAGACCCACTTTTAAGGTAATAAATACATATAACCTCAACTCAAAATGTAAACAATAAACATAGCCTAAAAATTTTCCAACCTTAAAAAAATAAAATCACTAAAAATTTTTTTAAGGTTAAAAATTTTAAATATTTAATTTTATTTTAAATTTAATTTAAAAATATATTTAATTTTAATAATTTTTTTTTTTTATTTATTTTTTAGTATTATAATATGTGGTTGAGTCTTTTGGGAGCGATAATGTGCGTATTGGTTATGTTTTTAATCTCCTGGTGGACGGCTTTGATTACATTCGCAGCTGTTTTGGCTTTATACTTGATTGTATCGATTAGAAAACCTGCAGTGAATTGGGGATCGACCACTCAGGCGCAAATTTATAAAAACGCCTTGCAAGCGGTGCATCAATTGAACTCGGTTGAGGACCACGTTAAGAATTATAGGCCGCAGATCTTGGTGTTGTCCGGAATGCCGAGTGCTAGGCCGGCTTTGGTGGAAATTGCTCATTTATTAACTAAGAATATTTCCATGTTGGTTTGTGGACATATTAATGGGGTTAGTTTGGTTAATTTTGATATAGGAATAAAAAAGAATTTCAATTTGATTCAATTTTCTGACGGTTTAACCTAACTTTTTTTAAAAAAATTGACCAAAGTTTAAAAAATCGCCCAGACTTTATTTACAAAGATTAAGAAGTGATTTTTGGTTTTAATGAAAGACAAAAGATTATATTTTCGATTAAAAAAGACAAATTTTTTCTAATTTTTGTCAAAAAAATTAAAAAAATTCCCAAAGTTGGTAAAAATTTTTGACGGTTTAACCTAACTTTTTTTAAAAAAATTGACCAAAGTTTAAAAAATCACCCGGACTTTATTTATAAAGATTAAGAAATGATTTTTGGTTTTAATAAAAGTTAAAAGGCTATATTTTCGATTAAAAAGGGCAAATTTTTTCTAATTATTACCAAAAAAATTTAAAAAATTTTCAAAGTTGGTAAAAATTTTTTGATGGTTTAACCTCACTTTTTTTAAAAGAATTAACCAAAGTTTAAAAAATCACCCAGACTTTATTTATAAAGATTAAGAAATGATTTTTGGTTTTAATGAAAACTAAAAGATTATATTTTCGATTAAAAAAGACAAATTGTTCCTAGTTATTACCAAAAAAATTTAAAAAATTCCCAAAGTTGGTAAAAAATTTTTAACACTTAACCTAACTTTTTTTAAAAAATTGACCAAAGTTTAAAAAATCGCCCAGACTTTATTTACAAAGATTAATAAATGATTTTTGGTTTTAATGAAAGATAAAAGACTATATTTTCGATTAAAAAAGGCAAATTTTTCCTAATTTTGGTCAAAAAAATTAAAAAAATTCCTAAAGCTGGTAAAAATTTTTTGACGGCTTAACCTAACTTTTTCTAAAAAATTGACCAAAGTTTAAAAAATCACCCAGAATTTATTTATAAAGATTGAGAAATGATTTTTGGTTTTAATGAAAGCTAAAAGACCATATTTTCAATTAAAAAAGACGGATTTTTTCTAAGTGGTATCAAAAAAATTAAAAAAATTCCCAAAGTTGGTAAAAATTTTTTGACGACTTAATCTAACTTTTTCTAAAAAATTGACCAAAGTTTAAAAAATCGCCCAGACCTTATTTATAAAGATTAAGAAATGATTTTTGTCTTAAAATGAAGTTAAAAGACTATATTTTCAATTAAAAAAGACAAATTTTTCCTAATTATTACCAAAAAAATTGAAAAAAATTCCCAAAGTTGATAAACAATTTTTGACGGTTTAATCTAACTTTTCTAAAAAACAAGAATTTCGATGAATTTTTTACGAATCAAGTCGAATTTTTAACAAATTTTGTAAACTTACCGCGAACTATGACGAATTTTCAAAAATTCAGAAGGATTTCGATAAGTTCTTAAAGAATTAAAACGAATTTTTAACAAATTTTATGAAATTAACGCGAAACATTACGAATTTTTAACGAATTTGGACGAATTTCATGAAATTAACACAATCCATGACGAATTTTTAAAAACTAAGATGAATTTTGATCAATTTTTAACGAATTTTTATAAATTTTACAAAATTAACGCAAATTACGACGAATTTCCATAAATTAACTAAAATTTCGATGAATTTTTGACGAATTACGACAAATCTTTAATAAGTTTTATGAAATTAACGCGAACTATGACGAATTTTCAAAAATTAAGATCAATTTTGATGATTTTTTATCGAATCAAGACGAATTTTTAAGAAATTTTGTGAAATTAACGCAAACCATGACGAATTGTCAACAATTAAGAAGAATTTCGATGAATTTTTGACGTAATAAGACGAATTTTTAAGAAATTTTATAAAATTACGAAACCATGACGAATTTTTAACGAATTAGGAAGAAGTTTATGAATTTAACGCGAATAATGATGAAATTTCAAAAATTAAGAAGAATGTTTAACTAATTAAGACGAATTTTTAACAAATTTTATGAAATTAGCGCGAACCATGACGAATTTTTAATGAATTTGAACAATCTTCATGAAATTAACACGAATTGTGACGAATTTTTAAAAATTAAGAAGAATGTTTAACGAATGCAGACGAATTTTTAACAGATTTTGTAAAATTAGCGCGAACCATGTAGAATTTTTAACGAATTTGAACGAATTTCATGAAATTAACACGAATTATGATGAATTTTCAAAAATTAAGATGAATTTTGATAAATTTTTGACAAAATAAGACGATTTTTTAACAAATTTTATGAAGTTCAAGCGAATCGTAACGAACTTTTAATGATTTTTGTCAAATTTTATAAAATTAGCAGAAATTACGACGAATTATTTGTAATTTCAATCAAATTAAGAAAAATTTTAAAATAAAATAAGAGATATTTTGAAGTTTCAATCAAATTCGGAAGAAATTTGTACAAATTAAAACGAATTTGAAATAAAATCAATAAATTTAAAAAATCACCTTAAAATATTTTTATAATTGACCAACTTTAAAAAACCACACAAAGTTTATTTATAAAGATTAAGAAATAATTTTTGGCTTAAATGAAGCATAAAAGACTATATTTTCGATTAAAAAAGACAAATTTTTCCTAGTTTTTGTTAAAAAAATCAGAAAAATTTTCAAAGTTGGTAAAATTTTTTTAAGAGTTTAACCTCACTTTTTTAAATAAAATTTGGGCACTTTAAAAAAATCACCCAGACTTTATTTTTAAAGATTAAGAAATAATTTTTGTCTCGAATGAAAGATAAAAGAATATATTTTCAATTAAAAAGACAAATTTTTCATAATTATTACCAAAAAAATTTAAAAAATCCTCAAAGTTGGTAAAATTTTTTTAACAGTTTAACCTCACTTTTTTAAAAAAATTTGGGCACTTTTAAAAAATCACCCAGACTTTATTTTTAAAGATTAAGAAATGATTTTTGGTTTAAATGAAAGATAAAAGACTATATTTTCAATTAAAAAAGACAAATTTTTCCAAATTATTACCAAAAAAATTAAAAAAATTCCCAAAGTTGGTAAAAAATTTTTGATGGTTTAACCTAACTTTTTATAAAAAAATTTGGGCACTTTAAAAAAATCACCCAGACTTTATTTTTAAAGATTAAGAAATAATTTTTGTCTTGAATGAAAGATAAAAGAATATATTTTCAATTAAAAAAGACAAATTTTTCCAAATTATTACCAAAAAAATTAAAAAAATTCCCAAAGTTGGTAAAAAATTTTTGATGGTTTAACCTAACTTTAAAAGAAAAAATTTGGGCACTTTAAAAAAATCACCCAGACTTTATTTTTAAAGATTAAGAAATGATTTTTGGTTTTAATGAAAGATGAAAGACTATATTTTCGATTAAAAAAGACAAATTTTCTCTAATTATTACCAAAAAAAATTAAAAAAATTTTCAAAGTTGAATTTTTTGACGGTTTAATATTTTATGATTCAACCAAACTTTTTTATTCCTATATTTTTTAAATTTAGAATTTAAATTTTAAAAATATAAATGTATTTAATGATTTTTAGAGCCCATTACATCAACGTATAAGAAATATGCTTCAATACAAAGCTAACGGTTGGCTCCGAGCCTTAAAAATAAAAGCGTTTTACATGCAAGTTGACGGTTTATCTTTTGAGGAAGGAGCTAGAGCTTTATTAAAAGCCTGCGGCATTGGAAAATTACGTCCGAACATATTACTAATGGGTCATAAATCCGATTGGCAAAAATGTCCCAAAGAAGATTTAGATCAATACTTTGAAGTCTTACAGTAAGTTTTTTTTATTTAAATTTAAACTTTAAACTTAATTTTTCAACTATTAATAATTAATATTTTATTTCAGTACGGCTTTTGACTTACATTTAAGTGTTGGGATACTCCGTATGCAAAGTGGATTAGATTTCAGTGAAAAACCCGACGATGAAAACCGTTCATCAATTCCAAGAAACACTTCATACAGCCAAATGTCTCAAGCGAGTAGTAACAGTGATATTTACATCCCTGAAACCCCTCGATCCCGTACAAAAGAGAACACGATAAGTACTTGTCCCAATCCGGAGGAAGACGCTTTGAAGAAAAAATCAATCACCGATGAAGGGGAAGATGAGTCCATTCCAAAGGAAACACTTGAGAGGATGTTTCCCTTTCAAAAGAAACAGAAAAAAGCTGGTACGATAGACGTTTGGTGGTTGTACGATGATGGAGGCTTGACTTTACTGCTGCCATATATAATATCAACCCGGAGGAATTGGAACCACTGCAAACTGAGGGTGTTTACGCTCGCGAATAAACGAGACGAACTCGAAATCGAACATATGAACATGGCGAGTTTATTGTCTAAGTTTAGGATTGATTATTCGGATTTGCAGATAGTTCCGGACATTACTAGCAAACCTGCCGATGAGACACAACGGTTTTTTGAAACGTTAATTGAAGATTTTAGAAAACCAGAGAATGGTAATTGTTTTATTAGATTTAGTTTCGTTTTATTAGTTTTTATTTGTTAAAAAATGTTGTTAAAAATGTTTACCAAATTGGAGAATTCTTTTGACCAACTTTGAAAATTTTTCAAATTTTTTTGGTAATAATTGGGAAAAATTTGTCTTTTTTAGTCGAAAATATACTTTTTTAACTTTCATTTAAACCAAAAATCTTTTCTTAATCTTTAAAAATAAAGTCTGGGTGATTTTTTAAAAGTGCCCAAATTTTTTTATAAAAAGTGAGGTTAAACTGTCAAAATTTTTTATCACCTTTGGGAATTTTTTTAATTTTTTTGGTAAAAAATAGGAAAAATTTGTCTTTTTTAATTGAAAATATAGTCTTTTATCTTTCATTTAAACCAAAAATCATTTCTTAATCTTTAAAAAAAAGTCTGGGTGATTTTTTAAAAGTGCCCAAATTTTTTTATAAAAAGTGAGGTTAAACCCTCAAAAATCTTTTACCAATTTTGGGTTTTTTTTTTAATTTCTTGGTAATAATTAGAGAAAATTTGTCTTTTTTAATCGAAAATATAGTCTTTTATCTTTCATTTAAACCAAAAATTATTTCTTAATTTTTATAAATAAAGTGTGGGTGATTTTTTAAAAGTGCCCAAATTTTTTTTAAAAAGTGAGGTTAAACTGTCAAAAATTTTTTACCAACTTTGAAAATTTTTCTAATTTTTTTGACAAAAAATAGGAAAAATTTGTCTTTTTTAATCGAAAATATAGTCTTTTATGCTTCATTTAAGCCAAAAATTATTTCTTAATCTTTATAAATAAACTTTGGGTGATTTTTTTAAAGTGCCCAATTTTTTTTTAAAAAAGTGAGGTTAAACTGTTAAAAAAATTTTACCAACTTTGAAAATTTTTCTAATTTTTTTGACAAAAATTAGGAAAAATTTGTCTTTTTTAATCGAAAATATAATATTTTAGCTTTCATTTAAACCAAAAATCATTTCTTAATCTTTAAAATTAAAGTCTGGGTAATTTTTTAAAAGTGCCCCAATTTTTTTTTTTTTTTAAAAGTGAGGTTAAACTGTTAAAAAATTTTTACCAACTTTGAAAATTTTTCTAATTTTTTTGACAAAAAATAGGAAAAATTTGTCTTTTTTAATCGAAAATATAGTCTTTTATGCTTCATTTAAGCCAAAAACTATTTCTTAATATTTATAAATAAACTTTGGGTGATTTTTTAAAGTTGGTCAATTATAAAAATATTTTAAGGTGATTTTTTAAATTTATTGATTTTATTTCAAATTCGTTTTAATTTGTACAAATTTCTTCCGAATTTGATTAAAACTTCAAAATATCTCTTATTTTATTTTAAAATTTTTCTTAATTTGATTGAAATTACAAATAATTCGTCGTAATTTCTGTTAATTTTATAAAATTTGACAAAAATTATTAAAAGTTCGTTATGATTCGCGTGAATTTCATAAAATTTGTTAAAAAATCGTCTTATTTTGTCAAAAATTTATCAAAATTCACCTTAATTTTTGAAAATTCACAATAGTTCGTGTTAATTTCATGAAATTCGTTCAAATTCGTTAAAAATTCGACATGGTTCGCGCTAATTTTACAAAATTTGTTAAAAATTCGTCTTTATTCGTTAAACATTCTTCTTAATTTTTGAAAATTCGTCATAATTCGTGTTAATTTCATGAAGATTGTTCAAATTCATTAAAAATTCGTCATGGTTCGCGTTAATTTCATAAAATTTGTTAAAAATTCGTCTTAATTAGTTAAACATTTTTCTTAATTTTTGAAATTTCGTCATTATTCGCATTAAATTCATAAACTTCTTCCCAATTCGTTAAAAATTCATCATAGTTCATGTTAATTTCATGGAATTCGTTCAAATTCGTTCAAAATGCGACATGGTTCGCGCTAATTTTACAAAATTTGTTAAAAATTCGTCTTCATTCGTTAAACATTCTTCTTAATTTTTGAAAATTCGCCATAATTCGTGTTAATTTCATGAAGATTGTTCAAATTCATTAAAAATTCGTCATGGTTCGCATTGATTTCATAAAATTTGTTAAAAATTCGTCTTAATTAGTTAAACATTCTTCTTAATTTTTGAAATTTCGTCATTATTCGCGTTAAATTCATAAACTTCTTCCTAATTCGTTAAAAATTCGTCATGGTTCTTGTTAATTTTATAAAATTTCTTAAAAATTCGTCTTATTACGTCAAAAATTCATCGAAATTCTTCTTAATTGTTGAAAATTCGTCATGGTTCGCGTTAATTTCACAAAATTTCTTAAAAATTCGTCTTGATTCGTCAAAAATGCATCGAAATTCTTCTTAATTGTTGAAAATTCGTCATGGTTTGCGTTAATTTTATAAAATGTATTAAAAATTTGTCTTATTTCGATAAAAAGTCGTCAAAATTGATCTTAATTTTTGAAAATTCGTCATAGTTCGCGTTAATTTCAAAAAATTTATTAAAGATTTGTCGTAATTCGTCAAAAATTCATCGAAATTTTAGTTAATTTATGGAAATTCGTCGTAATTTGCGTTAATTTTGTAAAGTTTGTAAAAATTCGTTAAAAATTGATCAAAAGTCGTCTTAGTTTTTAAAAATTCGTTATGGATTGTGTTAATTTCATGAAATTCGTCCAAATTCGTTAAAAATTCGTGATGTTTCGCGTTAATTTCATAAAATTTGTTAAAAATTCGTTATAATTCGTTAAGAATTTATTGAAATCCATCTGAATTTTTGAGAATTCGTCATAGTTCGCGGTAAGTTTACAAAATTTGTTAAAAAGCCGTCAGAAAGATTTTGTCAACTTTGAAATTTTTTTTAATTTTTTTGTCAAAACTTAAAACAAATTTACCTTTTTTAATTCAAAATAGAACATTTTATCTTTCATTTAAACCAAAAATCACTTCTTAATCTTTATAAATAAAGTCTGGGTGATTTTTTAAACTTTGGTCAATTTTTTTTTTTTTTAAAGTGAGGTTAAACCGTCAAAAAATTTTTATCAATTTTAAAAATTTTTTTAATTTTTTTGACAAAACTTAAAACAAATCTACCTTTTTTAATTCAAAATAGAACATTTTATCTTTCATTTAAATCAAAAATCATTTCTTAATCTTTATAAATGAAGTCTGGGTGATTTTTTAAACTTTGGTCAATTTTTTTAAAAAAGTGAGGTTAAACCGTCAAAAAATTTTTACCAACTTTGGAAATTTTTTTAATTTTTTTGGTAAAATATAAAACAAAACGGTCTTTTTTAATTAAAAATAGAATCTTTTATCTTTCATTTAAGCTGAAAATCATTTCTTAATCTTTATAAATAAAGTCTGGGTGATTTTTTAAACTTTGGTCAATTTTTTTAAAAAAAAGTTAGGTTAAGCCGTCAAAAATTTTTTATCAACTTTGAAAATTTTTTTAATTTTTTTGACAAAACTTAAAACAAATCTACCTTTTTTAATTCAAAATAGACCATTTTATCTTTCATTTAAACCAAAAATCATTTCTTAATCTTTATAAATAAAGTCTGGGTGATTTTTTAAAGTTGATCGAATTTTTTTAAAAGTTGGGTTAGTTAGCTGTCAAAAATTTTTACCAAGTTTAGAATTTTTTTAAATTTTTTGGCGAAACTTAGAACAAATACATTGATTTTAATTAAAAATAAACATTTCAATTTATCTTTTCTTAATTTATTTTTTTCTTCATTCTTATAAATAAAGTCTGTGGGAATTTTTAAAGTTACCAAAAAATTTTAAGGTTAGGTTCGGTAAAAATTCTTCGATGTCTTTGAAAATTTTTTTAAATTTTTTAACAAAAGTTAGAATAAATCTGACGATTTTAATTAAAAATAGATATTTTAATCTATCTCTCATTGAGATACTTTTATTATATTTCCATAAATAAAGACTGTGGAAATTTTTAAAATTAGTAAAAAAATTTACCTTTCGGTTATAATTTTTCGGTGTTTTTGGGAATTTTTTAAAATTTTTTGGTAATAATTAGGAAAAATTTGTCTTTTTTAATCGAAAATATACTCTTTTAACTTTCATTTAAACCAAAAATCATTTCTTAATCTTTATAAATATAATCTGGGTGATTTTTTAAAAGTTGGTTCAAAAAATTTTTGAAGTTATGTTAAATTCAATTTCTTTTAGTTATAATTTTTATTATTATTTTTTTTTATTTTATTTTTATTTTATTTATTTATTTATTAATTTTTATTTTTCAGAACTAATTTCAGAATCAGAACTACTAGCAGTTAAAGATAAAACAAACCGTCACTTACGTTTACGAGAACTCCTCCTGCAGTATTCCCATGAAGCTAGTTTGGTCGTAATGTCTCTCCCGATGCCTAGAAAGAACATAGTATCAGCCCCGCTTTACCTCGCTTGGTTGGAATTGCTCACAAAAGATATGCCTCCGATCCTTTTGGTTCGAGGTAACCAAACGTCGGTTCTCACCTTTTATTCGTAGTAAACCGCCCCTTTATTATTATTATTATTATTAATACTATTATATATATTTTTAATTCTTGTAAATTAACGGGTGGTTAATTTTTAGTCTTCATGCTGGACATGAGAGTTTGTATAATTTAGTAATCGTCTTTTAAACATACCGATTTATACTAATATTTAATAATTAATTAATTAATTAACAAAAAAGTATTTTTAGTAATTATATTTATACATTATTATATCTAATCCTACTAATAAGTTATTTTGTATGTTTATTAAAAGCTCTCTTAGTGTGTTTTTATGTAATTACGTATTTAAGAATAAAGCGAGCACGTTTTGTGTCTTTATTTTTGTATTCTAGCGATTTATCGAATTATACAAAGACTGATCTATTAAAGTTTAATCTTATTTGATATAAATAAATAGATTATTTACGCGTTTTCATAATTTTTTTTACATTTTTATCCCAACTTGAAAAATAACACTAAAGTAAGGTTAAGTTACTTTAAACCAGACGGATGACAAATAACCCCATCTATCGGAAATCAACCAAAGCATTTATTTTGATTATAATTTAAATTAATTTCAATTTTGATTTATAATTTCATTTATATTTTGTAAAAATATTTAATATTAAATAAAACTTTACTGTTTTTTCATTATAAATCATTTATTAAAAAGAAAAATTAAATATTTATGTTAATATTTAAATTGAAAATAATTCCATCTATTGGCGATTAAAAAAAGTAAAAATTATTTATTAATTTAAATTAATTTATAAAATTATATAATAATTCAATACAGACAAACCTAATACATTTATATTTTAAACTTATTTGATAATAAAAAGAACATTATAAGAACCCGTTTTATTTATAAATTTTATCACCAACCTTTGAACCTAACCTGAAAACAAAACATAACCTCAAAACCTAAAATATCATAATTTAACCTTGAACAAAATGAAATTTTACGAAGCAAAGGTAGCAGATATAATTCGTAGTTCTCAAAGGGATGAAAATTTCGTAAACGAACTTCAAAATTACCTAACATCCATAATAAAAAGCTTTGGTGTGCAAAATTACAACCGATTAAGGAAATTAATCCCTCTGATAGCCACCGCTTGGTATTATGTTTTCACCTCCGTTTCGAATTTACAAACTTTAGGGGAAGAATACACTGGAACTATTCGATTAGACGGGGATCAAAAAATACCTCCGAAATACTGGCAAATATTATGGTTGATGTTATATGTCGGTGGCGAACCACTTTTAGACAAGACGTTGAATCATCTCGAGAAAAATACTACTAAAAATTATGAATTACGAGACGAGGCAAAGAAATTTATCTTGAAAAATATAAAATTTGTGAAGAATAATAAAGAATTGTTTATACGATTACATCAATCGGTGTTTTATATAAACGGAGCTTATTATAACATTTCAAATCGATTAACTAGTATTCGATATGTAAGTATATTTGGTATGGAATGTTTTATTTGTTTAAAATTTAAAAACCAATAAGATTTTTATACCCGATTAATGTTTTTTTAAATCGATTAAGATTTTTTTTTACTGATTAAGACTTTTTGTTTACCGATTGACATTTTTCTTTACCGATTGACATTTTTCTTTACCGATTGACATTTTTCTTTACCGATTAAGACTTTTTGTTTACCTATTGACATTTTTTTTTACCGATTGACATTTTTCTTTACCGATTAAGACTTTTTGTTTACTGATTGACATTTTTGTTTACCAATTGACATTTTTCTTTACCGATTAAGACTTTTTGTTTACCGATTGACATTTTTCTTTACCGATTAAGACTTTTTGTTTACTGATTGACATTTTTCTTTACCAATTAAGACTTTTTGTTTACCGATTGACATTTTTCTTTACCGATTAAGACTTTTTGTTTACCGATTGACATTTTTATTTACCGATTAAGACTTTTTGTTTACCGATTGACATTTTTATTTACCGATTGACATTTTTCTTTACCAATTAAGACTTTTTGTTTACCGATTGACATTTTTCTTTACCGATTAAGACTTTTTGTTTACCGATTGACATTTTTCTTTACCGATTAAGACTTTTTGTTTACCGATTGACATTTTTATTTACCGATTAAGACTTTTTGTTTACCGATTGACATTTTTCTTTACCGATTGACATTTTTCTTTACCAATTAAGACTTTTTGTTTACCGATTGACATTTTTCTTTACCGATTAAGACTTTTTGTTTACCGATTGACATTTTTATTTACCGATTAAGACTTTTTGTTTACCGATTGACATTTTTCTTTACCGATTGACATTTTTCTTTACCAATTAAGACTTTTTGTTTACCGATTGACATTTTTCTTTACCGATTAAGACTTTTTGTTTACCGATTGACATTTTTTTTAACCAATTAACATTTTTACTTTAGGTTTTAGTAAGACAATGGTTACAAAACGACGCAGCCACTCAAAGTTTTAGCATTTTGGGAAAAATCTCCCTCTTTTACACTTTATTCTGTTTGATTCGAAACTACATCAACGACAGCAGCAATTTATTAACCGAAACTTTACTCGAGGTGGTTGATAATGGAAAAATGTGCGTGCTTTGTACGGAAAATCGAAAAAACACCTGTTCAACCCTTTGCGGACACTTATTTTGTTGGACTTGCATCTTCGACAGCTTGAAATTTCAAAAAGTTTGTCCCATTTGCCGGGAAATTTTAAGTCCAAGTAGAATTATTTTTTTACAAAATTATTGTTAATATTTTTAATACTAAATTTGTTAATTTTTATACAAATAAAAGTATAATAAATACTAAAAATTGATATTTTAATACTTGAAATGACGTTTAATTTTGACGTTTAAATGTTTGAAATTTGAAATGTCATTTTGACGTTTCAAATCACCAAAAAATCACCAAATTAACATTTATACTAAAACTTAAATTTTTAAAAATTACTTTTTTAATCAAATTTAATTATTAAATTATGTAATATTACTAAAATTTTAAATTAAAAATAACAAATATATTAAAAATTTAAATTAAACACATTAAATTATCCTAAAAAATTTTATTTATTAGATCAAAAGTTTATTAGTACTTTTAACTTTTACGAATATTGACGTATTTAATAAAAACTTAACCTCTTTAAAGTCAAAGATAAATAAAACATAAAAAATAATACTGTAGTTATCTTATTATTATAATAATTTGTGTAACAAAACTCCATTCGATTCATTAATTAAATTTTTATCATTAATTAAAAAAAAAAAGTTCAATTTGTATAAAATTATATACAAAATATAAACGTACTAAAATGAAGTTTCAAAAATAACTGGCATTCCGTTCTCATCAAATTGTCTTGGTTTTAAAACCAATTCTTTCTCTTCGTCTTCATTATCCGGATCATTTCCATCCAAACAGTGTAAAAGCGATGAACTCATTTTACTCGCACTTAAATCTTTAATATCACTCGAACTGTAATCATCCGTTCTACTTGAAAAGCTAGCATCGTTTGGAGACTCCGTTAAGATACTCCTTGAACATAAATACTCCCTAAACGTATCCGTTAGAGAATCCGAGTCTTTTTCATCTATCATTTCCCCTTCTTCAACCAAACTCGACATTAAATTTGACGGAGCTTTCGGTAAGTTATGTATATTTGTTCCGGAAACACCCAAAACAGGTTTTCTACTTCTCGGAGTCATCATTGTTTCCTAATTAAATAAAAATTAATTTTAAATTATCGAAAATAAATATATAAATAATAAAAATAAATAAAAAATAAAGCGAAGACATGAAATTTTGCTTTAAGCGGTAAACAAACCTGCATAGCACGTGACATATGTTGTGTGGACTTAGTTATCGGACTCATAGACTTCCGATCTTGATTATCCGGTGTAAATAATTCATTACGTATCTGTCGACAAGCCGGAGTACTCGTTAAATAATTTAAAGTCTTCCCTTCGCTTGAAATACTTTCATTCGACCCCAATAACTTAGTTTTTTCATCGTTAACCTCGGATTTCCTCCGTTTAAATAACGTACCTTCACCGCTTACATCACTCGTTGAATCGTTACAGTTTGTACAACACAAGGCCCTTTTTGTTGTCGATAATGAACCTTCGTTCTAACATTTTAAAACAGCGCAAACACACATAAGCACATGTAAAGCACACATAAAGCGAAATTAAAAGAAATTTTGGGAATAAAAGGAATTTAATGTATTAATTCAATAAAAATTAGATTTAAGTTAGGTTAAGTTTAAATTTGACAGTTGACATATAATCCCAATAATAATAAAAGTGAAGTTAGCTACTAAAAATTAATTTAAAAAAATTTTAAGGTTATTATTTAATTCAATTTAAATTTTTTCTTTTAATTTTAATTAAAATGAATTTTAAGTTATAATAAATTATTATTAATATAAATAATAATATTAATATAAATAATACCTTTTATTCCCATATTTTTCAAAAAAATTAAAATTTAAAATACTTACATTAACGATATTCTCATCGGAAGCTCTCAATTGATTAAAACCGACCTTTTTAACCGACTTTATAAGACTTTTATGAAAAATATGCTTCTTAATAGAATCCCCCAAACTTTTATTCTTTTGATTTCGACTCCGTAAAATTTGTAAAGGCGTTCCGTACCCGTTTTCTTTATTAAATTGTTTAACCAATTTTTTCTTCTTCGATGATTCCGGTAAACCTTGAATGTAAGCATACAATTGTGCCAACTCCCTTTCCGTTGGATTAGCTTCATTTTCTTTCGCTGTGCGAACATGATCGACAAAACTAAATACTGTATGAGCTGCAACGTTATCACTAATAGATTCATCGCAATTCTTCTGCGGTTCTTTTTCTTGTTCGGTGAAGAAAGCTCGTATATCAAAAGCTAACTTTGTAGGCACTTGAAACAAATCGGATGACTTTGTAATCATATACGCTAAGATCTCGGATAAAATTTGAGAGTTTGTGTGTAAATTTTCCGGAGAAATACTTCTCGGACATAATAAATGCGGTGTGTATAAAGTAGCTAAATTCTCAACGGACATTTTATTTAAACTTTCATACGAAGCGGTTAAATTTAACAAATCCAAGACGTATTTTAATAAAATACGATTTTCCCTCGGTAATAACAAATGTAACAACTGTAAAGCTTCTAAAAATCTCGTACCGTCTTTAAATTTTTCATTAGTTCTTCTTAAGTGAGCTATTTGACAATAAACCGGGTAATGAGCTTCCGTTAATAAAGGTTCGGGTAAATCCGATAAAAATCCTTTTAAAACCGAAGCGCAATCATGTACGTTATACTGCCCGTCTTCTAAATTAATTTCTAAGCCGCTATTTAACAAAGTTCTAAGTTCTTGTTGACGGTTTAACGATCCGGTTCTTCGAAATATCCCCTCGATGCAAATATTACCTTCCTCTTTTAAAAATTCAATCAAATATCGAATCTGATCGATCGCTCCTTGAGTTAAATTAATCCCTTCCGGAACTAATCGCTGTTTAGACTTTTTAAACGGAGTTAATAGTCGCTTTTTTAGTTTTCCTTTCTCATTCGATCCGTCACTTTCATCCGTATTTAAGTCTAATACAAACGATAAATGCATTCGTACTAAAGTATTAAATTGCTCGCAGTTTTCCATTCGGAGCCTTTCGGCTAATTCATCGTCGGTTAAACTTGACAAAGACATTTCTTTGGTATTTAATATTATTTAATTTATTATTTACTTTAGTATTTATTTAATATTTAACCCAAAATTTTAGGTTAGGAAAAAACATGTATTAATTACATCCGATAATAAACACATATTGAATCCATTTGAGTGTTATTTTATACGTTTTTAATACTTTTCTTCATTTCATCTTGAAATACCATGTTTTTAGCACTGGTTTCATTTATAAATCATTATTTATTATCAAAAAAGGAGTAATTGTCAAATTGACAGGAGGTACGTTACGACATGTTGTTTAAATTTGGGGAATTTAGTAATACCAATCGATACGTAAAATAAAATAGAAAGTAACTGAGAATTGTACTTTTAGATTATTTTATATGTAAATAAATATTACAATTTTAAATTAATATTTACATAAATTAATTTATTTATTTAAATAAAATATTTTTTTTTAATTCAAGAGAAAACTTAAAAAAATAAAAATTCCTAAAAATAAAAATTTGATTTTTATTTTATATAAATATTATGTAATAATTATCTTTTTATCTTTTTTTAAAAATTATACGTAAATGTAATACGAATTAATAACTTTCTTTTAATATTTAAGACTAAAATCCATTTTAAAGTTTATATTTTTCTTTGACAAGACAATAACCTATTTATTCTGACATCTGTCAAAATAGTAAACACAGAAGTTTTAATTTAAACTCAATTTGTGGTTTTTTAAAGATATATTTTTAAAGATAAAAAATGCCAGGTGGAAGTAGAAGACTCCCGAGGACTGTTAGATCATCCATAACTCCTTCGTTACAACTTTTACCTGGTGATTTGGCTAGTAGTAGATATTCACCGTTAGGAGCTGCCGTTCCTACTTTACCAGGACTAGAACACCCGGTTTCACCCAAACATTTCCCTTTTCCCAACACCCCGGTTTCTAACGATATCCTCTTTGAGAGTTTGATGTATTTTTTCACCTTGGGTGCCAGCGGATTACAATTCGTACATTTATATAGAAGCGTTTGGTGGTTACCGCATTCGTATACAAATCAAAGTGTGGTAAATGCTTGATTTTGATTAATTAAGAAGGTTTTTAATATCTAATGATGATTTTTTTTAGAATTTTTACTTAATCGATATAAACTTGGTACTTTTTATCACCGTCGTTTTAGCACGAAGGTTATTATATGTTTTTGGGTGTCGATTAATCGATAGAGTAGTTCCTGGGAAGTTTATAAACGTTTCTTGTAATATTTTTAGGTAAACTTTAAGAAAAAATAATAATAAGGATGAAAATGTGATTATTTTTTTACATTTTAGACTTTTATTATTCATCGGAATGTTTTCATCGTTATCTTGGTGCGCTTATAAAATCATGTTGAATAATCATATTATGTATATTTGTTATTTATGTTATCCGTAAGTATATGAAGGGTATTTTTAAATTTAAGTAAATTTTTTTAGGTTAGATAACCTAACTTTTTAAAAAAGTTAGGTTATGTTAACTGTCAAAAAATTTTAATTGGTCTTTTTTATTTATATTTTTAAGATTTTTTAATTATTTTTAATTTTTTTATTTTTTTTTTATTTTTTTTTATAATTTATTTATCATTATTTTTAGAATCGTCGTTTATATAATTCTATTCGGTTTTAAAATCATCCCATTTTTCGAACTAATCAGTTGGAATCCGGATGAAAAACCACCATTGCACGCTTGCACAACAAACGCAACGGACATTCGTAACGAAGTCGAAAATTTAAAAACCAACTTTAACAATCGCCTTAAACAAATCTTATTCAGTTCGATTTTTAATGCTCATTACGCTGGACTCGTACCTTGTTGTTTCGTTCAAGTACGTATTAATCAATCAATAATTAATTCATTATTATTCAAATTATTAATAAAATTATTTCAGAGTTATGTTTATTACGACGTTTATTGGGTAACACAACACGTTCTCTTTATTTACTTGGGTTGTTTTATGTCTTACACGATCCACGTTTTAACTCTCCGTTACTGTGATGTTTTACACCGCTCGGCTTTACATTTGGGATTTTGGGATCGCATAGAATTAAGATCAGTACTTCCGGTTGCTTATTCATGGCAGGAGGATTATTTATGGCCTAACGGAGCTTTGGTTAGACACGGAAAAGAAATGTACAGAGCTTACGGAGAGTCTAACGCAGCCGAACCGGGAAATACAACATATACAAGATTTTACGTAAGTAGTTCTTAATTAATTTAAAACTATATATACTAATTGATTTTAAATTTTAGTTCATATTCAAAGATCCTTCGGCACCTTTAGGATGGTTGTTAATTCTTCAAGTATCGCTTATTTGTTACCAATTAGCTTTATTAATCCGTTCCGTTTACTGGTATTGTATTGTATCGTTAGTTTTCTTGTTGTTTTTTAACTATTACACTTTGTTTAAAATCGCTAGGGATTATTTAGTTAGTATGAAAGTGTATAAAACCGAACGGAATTTACACGAGAAGGTTATGCATTAGTTTGTAGGGGTTTACGTAATTAAAATTTTGTTTAAGACTGATTATTATTATTATTATGTATAATAAAGTTATAAAAGAACAATTTAGTTTTTATTTTCGTACTCAATAAAGTAAAAATTCTCGAAAATTGGGAAAATTCAAAATAAGACATTTTTTGAGGTTAATCAACAATTTGTGACAGTTGTTAAGTAGCGCCATCTAATAGATTTTCATTGAACTTTACTTTTATAGAAAAAAACTCAATTTATCTTTAAATCTATCTTTTAATTTGCTATTTATTGATATATTTATTTTCTTGATTATTAAATTAACTTATTTACAAAGAATTGTATTTTAATTCATCAAATTATCGATAAGAATAAACTTCGGGAAAAATCTTTTATGATGCAACTTAATTAAAGCAAATTAAAATACTATCTTTATCTAAATAAAATAATTTTATAGTAAAGAAAATGAATATATCAATAAAAAAGAAATTTAAAAATAGAGTTAAAAAGAAATTGAAATTAATTACATAAGAATAAAGTTCATTAAAAAATTATTAGATGGCGCCATTATAAACTTGTAATTTTTAATTATTTTTATTTATTTATAAAAAGGACGAATTAAAATATACTTTTTTCTAAATATGTTAATTTAATAGCTTAGAAAATAAATATATTAATAAAGAATAAATTTAAAAATAGATTTAAAAAAGAAACTAGATTTAATTAAATTATTAGGTTACTAAAAAGAAGGTGGCGTCATCTAATAAATTATGTTCGAACTTTATTCCTATAAAAGTAAACTTAAAAATTAACGAATTAAAATACAATTTTTATCTAAATAAAATAATTTTATAGTAAAGAAAATGAATATATCAATAAAAAAGAAATTTATATTAATTTTATAAGAATAAAGTTCATTAAACATCTATTAGATGGCGGCACTATAAACTTGTAATTTTTAATTATTTTTATTTTATTTATAAAAAGGACGAATTAAAATATACTTTTTTCTAAATATGTTAATTTAATAGTTTAGAAAATAACCATATTAATAAAGACCAAATTTAAAAATAAGTTTAAAAAAGAAATTAGATTTAATTAAATTATTAGGTTTGTAAAAAGAAGGTGGCGCCATCTAATAAATTATGTTCAAACTTTATTCCTATAAAAGTAAACTTAAAAATTAACGAATTAAAATACAATTTTTATCTAAATAAGATAACCTTATACTCAAAAAAATGAATATATCAATAAAAAAGAAATTTAAGAATGGATTTAAAAAGAAATTAAAATTAATTTTATATGAATAAAGTTCATTAGAAATCTATTAGATGACGCCACTATAAACTTGTAATTTTTAATTATTTTTATTTTTATTTATAAAAAGGACGAATTAACATATAGTTTTTTTCTAAATATGTTAATTTAATACTTTTAGAAAATAGTTATATTAATAAAGAACAAATTTAAAAATAAATTTAAAAAAGAAATTAGGTTTAATTAAATTAGGTTTATAAAAAGGAAGGTGGCGCCAACTAATAAATTATGCTCCAACTTTATTCCTATAAAAGTAAACTTAAAAATTAACGAATTAAAATACAATTTTTATCTAAATAAGATAATTTTATAGTAAAGAAAATGAATATGTCAATAAAAAAGAAATTTAAAAATAGATTTAAAAAGAAATTAAAATTAATTTTATAAGAATAAAGTTCATTAGAAATCTATTAGATGGCGTCACTATAAACTTGTAATTTTTAATTATTTTTATTTTTATTTATAAAAAGGACGAATTAAAATATACTTTTTTCTAAATATGTTAATTTAATAGTTTAGAAAATAAATATATTAATAAAGAATAAATTTAAAAATAGATTTAAAAAAAGAAATTAGATTTAATTAAATTATTAGGTTAGTAAAAAGAAGGTGGCGTCATCTAACATATTATGTTCGAACTTTATTCCTATAAAAGTAAATTTAAAAATTAACGAATTAAAATAAAATTCTTATCTAAATAAGTTAATTTTAAAGTCAAGAAAATGAATTTGTCAATAAAGAAGAAATTTAAAAATAGATTTAAAAGGAAATTAAAATTAATTTTATAAGAATAAAGTTCACTAAAAATCTATTAGATGGCGTCACTATAAACTTGTAATTTTTAATTATTTTTATTTTTATTTATAAAAAGTACGAATTAAAATATAGTTTTTTCTAAATATGTTAATTTAATAACTTAGAAAATAAATATATTAATAAAGAAAAATTTTAAAATAGATTTAAAAAAGAAATTAGGTGTAATTAAATCAGGTTTATAAAAAGGAAGGTGGCGCCATCTAATAAATTATGTTCAAACTTTATTCCTATAAAAGTAAACTTAAAAATTAACGAATTAAAATAAAATTTTTATCTAAATAAGATAATTTTAAAGTCAAGAAAATGAAGATTTTAAAAAAGAAATTTAAAAATAGATTTAAAAAGAAAATAAAATTAATTTTATAAGAATAAAGTTCATTGAAAATCTATTAGATGACGCCACTTGAAAACTGTCAAATAAATTCAAATTAACCTCAAAAAAATCTCTTTTAATTTAAGGCGTTTTCTGGCGTGCAGCGCTTTCGACCGTGGATTCAAATCGGTTTGAAACGCTACGTCATAGTTTGAGCACTCGCGCGAATGTATGTTTTTAAACCGCATTCGAATCAACTGTCATCACATATATGTCACATAACCACATTTTCAAAAATGGACTTAAAAAGTTCTGTATTATGTTTAATAAATGATAATTAATTAATTATTAAACTCACTAAAAAAAATTGGGTATACGCAGTTACAGGTAGTGAAAAGTACAGTGTCAAACGCGGGAAACATTAAGTTATTGGAGGTTATGTTCATCTTTCAATGTGCGCATGTGTGTGTGTGTCAGTTTTGAACCGAGCCCGTAGAGCATTTTGAAACGGTTCAAGCGTTTTCGTCAGTGACGTCACGGTTTGACGCGAGAATAAAAAGATTTCAAAAGCTTTCAAACCGCTGCATCGCCAGAAAACGCCTTTAATTATTTACTTTATTTATTACTTATTTTTATACAATATCTAACAAAAATCACAAAATTAACTTTCTATATCTTCTAAATAATATAACAAAGTATCATTTTCATACGTAGGAAAGAAGTATCTAAAAAATAAATTTCAAATTAAAAACCGTAATAAAATCTCCTTTTATTTTACATTCTACTCACTCCGGTTGGTCGAAAACACTAATTTCGGGTATTTTAACGTGCCCGTCTTTATTCATATGTTGTTTATTTTCAATATCACTTTCGAAACGTTGATTACAATGCACGCAAGAAAACTTAACGATTTGCCTTCGGATGTAATTAACTAATTTGACTTTTTGATAAAAATCCAACTTATCGGTGATTTCTTTGAAATCAAATAAATGATCGTTTTTCATGTGCGATTGTAAATTATCAATATTTGGGTTTTTATACGAACAAAATAGGCAAAATATTTGGTAACCTTCTTCGTTCCAATCGGAGTACTCATTATCTGAATTTTCATCCCCTAAAATAAATAAGTTAATTAACTTTTAACATTTAAATGATAAAAACTTACTTTCCAAAGCATAATTATCATCTTTTTCGTAATCTTTCGTTTTATTTACTTCTAAATAATTAACAATATAATATTTATCATAGTTTTTATTTAAAGGATTAACGCATTTATGCATTTTCTTTCTCATGTGTTCTTTTAAAATGGTTCTATCGGGAAATTTACCTTCGCAATAAATACAAATAAATTCACTCAATTTTTTCTCAATTTCTTCGATTAATCCATCGACGAACACTAAATTTTGCGGATTTCCTAATGTTAAATTATGTTTAGTCGATAAATGATTTATATAATCACTTCGTAACCCTTCCAATTCGAGTTTACAAAACATACAGTTTCGTTTAAACGTTAAATCGGTTCGTTCGTGTTCTTGAACTTTTAAAACGTAATTTAATTGTAACTTATGCCTTAATTCTTTATCCTCTTTTAATAAAGTGGATAATAAGTAGTATTTTTCATCGGTGTTCATTTTTATCGAAGGAACCAAGCTTTCGAACGGTTTTTGAATAAATTTCTCTTTCCAATACATTAAATAACTAAAAAATATATTTGTTAGAGTTTAAAAATATTAATTTATTAATTTTATGTACTCGTGTAGGTTTTTTATGTTTTGTACGTCTTCAATAACTAAATTATGAACCTCAAAACAATGTTTTAGGAAGATTTTAAAACCAAGTTTTAGGTTAAAACGATCCTCGCATAATAAACACGGAGATTCTTGGTTTAGACCTTCAATTTCTACCAGATTATCGAAGGATAACGGCCCCAAAGGTTTTGAAGACGTTTCGGTCATTTTTTCCAAGTTTTATTAGCTAATTATTCCACAATATTTACCATAAAATAAAATTAATATCAAATAGGAATTTTCATTTTGTCAAGTTTCTTTTCTGAGTATATTTTTAAAATGTAATTTTTAAATTTTGATGATTTAAAATACAATTTTATTTAAATAAATTTATTTAATAGTTTACAAAAAGAACATATTAATTAAAAAGGAATTTAAAAATACTTTTAAAAGAAATTAAGTTTAGTTTTATAAGTATAAAGTGGCGGCATCTAATAGATTTTCGTTAAACTTTATTTTATGAAATTAAACGTAATTTATTCTTAAATCGATTTTTAAATTTGTTTTTTATTGATATATTTATTTTCTTGAGTATTAAATGAATTTATTGAGAAAAAACTGTATTTTAATTCGTTAATTTTTAAGGTTAATTTTATAAGAATGAAGTTCAACGAAAATTTATTAGATGGCGCCACAACATACAAATAAAATTTTTGGAAGAGATTTTATTTTATTAAAAAAGCGATAAAATACAACTTTAAACACCTCGTTTTTTAAATAATTCATCGAGAGATTGTTCTAATTTATCGTTTATACCTCTTAAACCGTTACAAACATTCTTAGCAAAGATAAAATATTCATGTACTCTTTGTTCCGACCAATCAATCGGCGTACTTTTTTCCAAGTCCCTTAAATTGTATAACTTATCAGCTAATTTTACTAATTTAGCTTCTTTAGAACACTTCGAAGCGTTTTTAATTTGCAATTCTTTCCGAACGTGTTTAGGTAAATTTTTATCATCAGTAACTTCTTTAACAATTTGCATAACTTTACTTCCAAAGTTTGTTTCAATCTCTTCAAAGGTACAATCTGTATCTTCAACCGTATCGTGTAATAAAGCTGCTTGTATGACCGATAAATCCGTTACGTTGGCTTCTTGAGTTAAAATAAAAGCTACCCCTAAAATATTTTATTTCAATTAAATAATATATATTTAAAATATTTAACAATACCAATCGGATGATTTATATAAGGTGTTTTAGCCGCATCTTTTCTTCTTTGATCTTTATGTTTTAATGCAGCAAAATTTGTACATTTTATTAAACTTTTAATCATTTCATGGTTGAATTCTTGAACTGTATTAATAATAAACATTAATTAAAGATTAATTTTTGTATTATTTTAATTATTACATATACATACGATTTATTGAAGTGTTTAAATTTAAAGAAACATCATTTTCTAACATTTTTGAGGTTAGTTAACCTAAAAAAGTGACGTTTAAAATGTACAGTTCATTAAAAAAAGAAATTGTACATAATTTCATTTAAAATAATTTTATTAAAAAAAAAAATAATGATAATTAATTTAGAATTGAAAATAAAATAAGTTTAGAATAAAATTTAAAAAATGTGAAATGATTTTACACGAATTAAAAAGTAAATTTTTATAAAATAATTAAAAAGTTAAAAAATGACATTTAAATTTGACATTAAATTTGTATAAATTATATACAGTTGATTAAAAAAGAAATTGTACAAGTTTTAGATTAAATACGTTTATTAAATTCACTTAAAACATATAATTTTATAATTAAATAAATCAATACGTAAATAAATACCGAAAAAATCGCCATAATTATAATAAAGTAATTTGTAATATGTAAATTAAAAATTAAGAATTATGTTTTTGGAATTGTAACATAAAGTTCACTAATCCTTGAACGTCGCTGTATAACACAGCGTTGTATAAAGAGGCTCTTATTCCTCCGACAGATCTGTGTCCTTTTAATTGATGCATGTTTAATTTTTGAGCCTCGATTAAAAACTTTTCTTCTAAGGCTTCGTTACCATCTCGACCTCCAACTCTAAACGGAACGTTCATACGACTCCTACAATTTTCATCTATCGGACAACTATAAAAACCGTTTGAGTTTTTTATGGTGTCGTAAAGTAGCTGGCTTTTCTTTAAAGCTTGTTGTTCCATTTCGTAAACACCTCCGTTCTTTTTAATCCATTCAAAAACTAAATTCATTACGTAAACTCTAAAAATAATAAATTTTCTTACTTTTAGACTAAAATATCAAACAAAAAAATAAAAATTATTCTTTGTAACTTACGAAAAAGTAGCCGGAGTATTATGAATCGAACTATTCGCATCGATATTAGTAAAATCGAAAACACTCGGACAAATTTTCATGGGATTTCCTATTAAATCATCTCTAATAATAATCACAGTCACTCCGGCCGGTCCGATATTCTTTTGAGCTCCGGCTAAGATCACTCCAAACTTAGAAACGTCAAATTCTTTAGTCATAATACTCGAAGACATATCACTAACTAACGGTACACCGTTTGTTTCCGGAATGTAATCGAATTCAACCCCATCGACGGTTTCATTCGCACAGTAATAAACATACGAAGCATTCGGATCCATTTTCCAAGTTGATTGATCGGGAATTGAACCCGGTTTTTTAGCCACCGGAAAAACGTAATTAACTTTTCCATATTTAGCCGCTTCTTTAGCTGCTTTTGAAGACCAAGTTCCCGTTACGCAATAATCAGCCGTTCCCGTACGGTTCATTAAATTCATTGCCACAGCTGCGAAAGCTCCCGTTCCTCCACCTTGCATAAAAAGGATTTTATAATTATCCGGAACTTTCCTAAAGAATGAACAATTATAATAAAACATTAAAGTAAAAACATTAAAATTTAAGTGAAATATTAATTAAAATTGAAAGAAAACAATGTTCAATTTAAATTTTTAATTTTCTTTTTGTAATGTGAACCTATTGTTTTAAAATTTCACGTAAATCAAACTACGTTTTATATTTTTTAGATTATTCATGATTATTCTATCAAGTTGAAACGTAATACAAACATAATACACAAACATAAACGTAATAAAACCATCATAAACTTTAACAAAACCGAAAACAAAGGTGTTTATTTTCATGTTAAGGTCATATTTTGATAAGAAATTTTAGATAAAAAGAAGTAAATAGATTTTAGAAAACAATTTTTGATGTATACACAAATTAAAACACATTTAAAATTAGATTTAATTAGAAAAAACTTAATATTTAGATATATTTTTTAGGTTATGTTTATAAAAAGATTTGGTTTGAAACTTAGCTTAGAAACTTTTTAAATTTTTTATTAAAAACTAAATTATTTTTTAATTTTAAAATGATAATGATTTTTTATGATATCACTTTATTTTGCTTTTTGATAATTTCTAATTATTTTATAGAATGTATTTATAAAATTTAATAAATATTTTAAATTTCCCTTTTTTAAAATACATTATTTTATCGCTAGATGGTGTTGGTGTAAATGTGAATAATTTAAATTTTAAATACTATTATTTTTTAATTAATGATTTATAAAGAAAAAAATTATGTTATTTTAATATTAAATAATATAGAAAACACAAATTATATAAATTAATTTTTAATTTTTAATATAAATTCAAATCATAAAAACATTATTAGAATAAAATACACCGTTTTATCACTAGATGGTGTTGGTGTAAATGTCAATAATTTAAATTTTAAATATAATTTCTTTTTTAATTAATAATTTATAAAGAAAAAAATTATTTTAATATTAAATAACAAAACACAAATGATATAAATTAATTTTAAATTTTAAATTTAAATTTAAATCATAAAAATTTTATTAGAATAAAATACACCGTTTTATCACTAGATGGTGTTGGTGTAAATGTCAATAATTTAAATTTTAAATATTTCTTTTTTAATTAATGATTTATAAAGAAAAATTTGTTATTTTAATATTAAATAACAAAACACAAATGATATAAATTAATTTTTAAATTTTTAATTTAAATTATAAAAAGTTTATTAAAATAAAATACAAAGTTTTATCACTAGATGGTGTTCTTTTTTTTTGGTATATTCCATAATTTAAATTTTAAATATAATTTTTTCTTTAATTAATGATTTATAAAGAAAAAATTAATTTTATTTTAATATTAAATAATAAAACACAAACTGATATAAGTTAATTTTAAATTTTAAATTTAAATTTAAATTGAAATCATAAAAAGTTTATTAGAATAAAATGCAACGTTTTATCATTAGATGGTGTTGGTGTATGTCTATATTTGAAATGTCGATATTTGAAATTAATTTTAAACATAAATTCTTTTTTAATTTATGATTTATAAAGAAAAAATTGTTATTTTAATATAAAATAACAAAACACAAATGATATAAATTAATTTTAAATTTTAAATTGAAATTGAAATCATAAAAAGTTAAATCATAATAGTATTAGAATAAAATACAACGTTTTATCACTAGATGGTGTTGGTATAAATGTCGATATTTTAAATTAATTTTAAACATAAATTCTTTTTTAATTAATGATTTTTAAAGAAAAAATTGTTATTTTAATATTAAAAAACAAAACACAAATGATATAAATTAATTTAAAGTTTAAAATTTAAATTTAAATTGAAATCATAAAAAGTTTATTATAATAAAATGCAACGTTTTATTACTAGATGGTGTTGGTGTAAATGTGGATATTTTAAATTAATTTTAAACATAAATTCTGTCTTAATTTATGATTTATAAAGAAAAAATTGTTATTTTAATGTTAAATAATAAAACACAAAATGATATAAATTAATTTTAAATTTTTAATTTAAATTTAAGTTTAAATTATAAAAAGTTTATTAGAATAAAATACAACGTTGTATCAGTAGATGGTGTTGGTGTATGTTTATATTTGAAATGTCGATATTTGAAATTAATTTTAAACACAAATTCTTTTTTAATTAATGATTTTTAAAGAAAAAATTGTTATTTTAATATTGAATAACAAAACACAAATGATATAAATTAATTTTAAAGTTTAAATTTTAAATTAAAATTTAAATTATAAAAAGAATATTTGCTTTAAAGAATCACCGTTAGATGGTATTATATGTCAAGTTTTAAACTAACCTAACTTTATTATTACCAAGGAACAGAAAAATCAAAAATAATCTAACTTTCTTTTTAAATATGTTGATGAAAAGATTAAAAATGGAATTTATAATTTATTTTGTATAAATTTATTGAAGACATTAGGAAATAATAGCTTTGTTATTGAAGTAAAGGTCGATTTTTGATAAGAAACTTTCGAGGAATTGTTTTTCGGACAAAAAGAAATTTTAACTTTCTGACGCAATTAATTTAAGAATACAAAGTCAAATGTCCATCAATTAAAAAGTTGATTTTTAATAGAAGTTCTTACTAAGCTGAGATATTATAAGCTGAGATATAAGCTGAGCTATCGTTAACTGAGCTGTCGTTAACTCGGCTATCGTTAACACATTGACCTTCGAGGTCAATTAAACGGCTCTTAAAATCCAGTAATATCCAGTTTCGTTTACACATTATTAACAATAAAATTATTAAGAAGTAACAACCAAGATAATAATAACTTACAGCAATTCCTGGACGGATTTTTGTGCATCGCTATTAATTTTCATGTATTCTTTAGATCGATGGCTAATTTCCATTACGCTCATTCCCATACCGTTGAAATTAAGTAGTTCTTTTTGGACATATTCCAAAACCTAGGAAATTAAAGGATTAAATTAAGCGATTTGAAAAAATTTAATTGAAAAGTCATCCAATAAGATTGCAGGAAATGCATGGCGTGATGTGGAAAGATAATTACGGTTTGTATACTTACTTCTTGTGGAAGTTTAGCCGGTCCGGCACCAAAATTTAAAACAGTATTAGCACTACCCATGTTGATATAAACTTAAGTATATCTTGAAGTTAATAAATGTTAATAAATCTTAAAATAATCTTTTCGATTGAAGGGTCAATCAACTTGCACGTTGTTGCAGTGGAAGTGGTTCGTTGCAATTCACTTTCCTAAGTAAAACTGACCACTGCAGCCCGTTTAACGCGCTTATATATCGAATTGAATCCAGAACAGAAATATTTATTTCGTAGATAACTCAATAATACAAGTAAGATGTGTTTTTCGAGTAAAGTCTCGAATTACACAAGAATTTGACGCGAAACTTCTTTTCGTATTTAATATTTTCATTCTTTAGATATTAAAATTTTCATTTAGTGCGTATTTTATTTCATAATATTAAAAAGATATTACAATTACGTCCGATTTAGAACTTAAAATTCTTATTGTGTACTTTATCTTAAATGTTATAAAAGGTTATCAACTTTAACTGGAATTTACCAGTTTCTAATGGTGTTATATATCATTCGATTTGCTTTTTATTTTATTTAAACACGAGGAAGGAAGTCTATCAATATTCTTGATGTTTATAACACAATATTTTAAGACATCTCTATTAAATCTTTAGTATTAAGTAATTGGTTAATATTAAAATAAACTTAAAGGTGGTAAATGCAAGAAATTAATAGTGGAAAAGTACTTTAAAGTTTATGTATAAATTACGTTCGATCGATTTGGTTCAAAACGCATATTCTCGTTTATCTCGTTTTCGTAGAGGAAAAAACCCTCGGTTCTCTTTCAAAACATATTTGTTACCAAGCGATTGAATTACGGTTTAACCTGACGCTATGCAGTCCGATTTCCGATAAGAATTGTTGTCTCGTGATGCAAATAACGATGATAAGAGACCCCCACGAATGCATTTCGTAATACTGATGTATTTTCCACTAAATTAATCAAGATAATATAAAACTAAAAAAACATGGGTGTTTTAAAATTTTTTTTTAATTTTTTTGGGAGCCGTTATGAATAATTTGGTTGGTTTATTTAAAAATAGATACTTTTATTTTTCATTTAAGACAAAAATCATTTCTTAATCTTCATAAATAAAGTCTGGGCGATTTTTTAAAGTTGGTTAATTTTTTGCTAGGTTAGGTTATATTGACTTAAAAACATGGGTGTTTTAAAAAATTTTTTTAAATTTTTTTATAAGTAGTTATGAATAATTTGATCATTTTATTTCAAAATAGATACTTTTAGGTTTTATTTAAGACATAAATCATTTCTTAATTCCTATAAATAAAGTCTGGGCGATTTTTTAAAATTGGACAATTTTTTTAAAGACTAGCATTTTACTAATAAATACCGTGCGTTCAGAAATGATTGTAGATCGTTTGAATTTGGCGCGCTCGTAATTTAGTGATTTTCGATGATCAATATTGTTACCTGTGAATTACCTACGTCGTATCTTGCATATCAGTGGCGTAGCCGGATTTATTCATGATGTATCCTTTTCAGTATTAAGTGTATATGCACATATACTCATAATTATTGGAGATCGGATATCAATTGCAATAGCATTGGTCAATAAATTCAATAAAATACCTTTGTCTTACGATTTTTTGACAATTTACGACAGCTTTCAATATTTTTCATGACACGCCTATGAGATATGATTAACATTATTGTATTTATACCAACCTTAAAAATTAATCTATAGCGCGCCAAATTCAAACGATCTACAATCATTTCTGAACGCACGGTATATCGATGTAATTAATCGTCAAAATGAACAGTTTGATTTGAATTTTTACCAAATTTAGACAAATTTCGTCAATTTTCAACAAATTTTATGACATTTTTAATAAATTTTATAAAATTATGAAGAATTTTTGACAAATTTGATCAACTTTCAACAAATTTGATGACATTTTTAATGAATTTTATAAAATTATGAGGAATTTTTAACGAATTTGGACGAATTTGATCAGTTTTCAAAGAATTTGATAAAATTTTTATGAATTTTATAAAATTCTGAGGAATTCTCGACGAATTTAACGAAGTTAGGACGAATTTTTAACAAATTTAATCGATTTTCAACGAACTTGATCGAATTCTGACGAATTTTTAATGAATTTTATAAAATTATGAGGAATTTTTAGCAAATTTAGACAAATTTGATCAATTTTCAACAAATCTGATCGAATTTTTAATGAATTTTACAAAATTATGAAGAATTTTTGACAAATTTGATCAATTTTCAACAAATTTGATGACATTTTTAATGAATTTTATAAAATTATGAGGAATTTTTAACGAATTTGGACGAATTTGCTCCATTTTCAAAGAATTTGATGGAATTGTTTATGAATTTTATAAAATTCTGAGAAATTTTGGACGAATTTAACGAAATTAAGACGAATTTTTAACAAATTTCATCGATTTTCAACGAACTTGATCGAATTTTGACGAATTTTTAATGAATTTTATAAAATTATGAGGATTTTTTACCAAATTTAGACAAATTTGATCAAATTTCAACAAATTTGATGGAATTTTTAATAAATTTTCCAAAATTATGAAGCATTTTTGACAAATTTGATCAATTTTCAACAAATTTGATGACATCTTTAATGAATTTTATAAAATTATGAGGAATCTTTAACGAATTTGGACAAATTTGATCAGTTTTTAAAGAATTTGATGAAATATTTTATGAATTTTATAAAATTCTGAGGAATTTTGGACGAATTTAACGAAATTAGAACGAATTTTTAACAAATTTCATCGATTTTCAACGAGCTTGATCGAATTCTGACGAATTTTTAATGAGTTTTACAAAATTATGAGAAATTTTTACCAAATTTAGACAAATTTGATCAATTTTCAACAAATATGATCGAATTTGTAATGAATTTTACAAAATTATGAAGAATTTTTGACGAATTTGATCAATTTTCAACAAATTTGATGACATTTTTAATGAATTTTATAAAATTACGAGGAATTTTTAACGAATTTGGACGAATTTGATCCATTTTCAAAGAATTTGATGGAATTGTTTATGAATTTTATAAAATTCTGAGGAATTTTGAACGAATTTAACGAAATTAAGACGAATTTTTAACAAATTTCATCGATTTTCAACAAACTTCATCGAATTCTGACAAATTTTTAATGAATTTTACAAAATTATGAAGAATTCTTGACGAATTTGATAAATTTTCAACGAATTTGATGACATTTTTAATGAATTTTATAAAATTATAAGGAATTTTTAACGAATTTGGACGAATTTAATCCATTTTCGAAGAATTTGATGAATTTTTTTATAAATTTTATAAGATTCTATGGAATTTTGGACGAATTTAACGAAATTAGGACGAATTTTTAACAAATTTCATCGATTTTCAACGAATTTGATCGAATTCTGACGAATTTTTAATGAATTTTATAAAATTATGAGGAGTTTTTAGCAAATTTAGACAAAGTTGATCAATTTTCAACCAATTTGATCGAATTTTAATGAATTTTACAAAATTATGAAGAATTTTTGACGAATTTGACCAATTTTCAACGAATTCTGACGAATTTTTAATGAATTTTATAAAATTATGAGGAATTTTTAGCAAATTTAGACAAATTTGATCAATTTTCAACCAATTTGATCGAATTTTTACTGAATATTACAAAATTATGAAGAATTTTTTACGAATTTGATAAATTTTCGACGAATTTGATGACATTTTTAATGAATTTTATAAAATTATGAGGAATTTTAACGAATTTGGACGAATTTCATCCATTTTCAAAGAATTTGATGATTTTTTTTATAAATTTTATAAAATTCTGAGGAATTTTGGACGAATTTAACGAAATTAGGACGAATTTTTAACAAATTTCATCGATTTTCAACGAACTTCATCGAATTTTGACGAATTTTTAATGAATTTTATAAAATTATGTGGAATTTTTAGCAAATTTAGAGAAATTTGATCAATTTTCAACAAATTTGATGGAATTTTTAATAAATTTTACAAAATTACGAAGAATTTTTGACGAATTTAATCAATTTTCAACGAATTCTGACGAATTTTTAATGAATTTTATAAAATTCTTCATAATTTTTAGCAAATTTAGACAAATTTGATCAATTTTCAACAAATTTAATCGAATTTTTAATGAATTTTACAAAATTATGAAGAATTTTTGACGAATTTGATCAATTTTCAACGAATTCTGACGAATTTTTAATGAATTTTATAAAATTATGAGGAATTTTTAACGAATTTGGACGAATTTCATCCATTTTCTAAGAATTTGATGAATTTTTTTATAAATTTTATAAAATTCTGAGGAATATTGGACGAATTTAACGAAATTAAGACGAATTTTTAACAAATTTCATCGATTTTCAACGAACTTCATCGAATTCTGACGAATTTTTAATGAATTTTATAAAATTATGAGGAATTTTTACCAAATTTAGACAAATTTGATCAATTTTCAACAAATTTGATGGAATTTTTAATGAATTTTGCAAAATTATGAAGAATTTTTAACGAATTTGGACAAATTTGATCAGTTTTCAAAGAATTTGATGAAATTTTTTATGAATTTTATAAAATTCTGAGAAATTTTGGACGAATTTAACGAAATTAGGACGAATTTTTAACAAATTTCGTCGATTTTCAACGAATTTGATCGAATTCTGACGAATTTTTAATGAATTTTATAAAATTATGAGGAATTCTTACCAATTTTAGACAAATTTGATCAATTTTCAACAAATTTGATGATATTTTAAATGAATTTTATAAAATTATGAAGAATTTTTAATGAATTTGGAAAAATTTGATCAGCTTTCAAAGAATTTGATGAAATTTTTTATGAATTTTATAAAATTTTGAGGAATTTTCGACGAATTTTACGAAATTAGGACGAATTTTTAACAAATTTAGACAAATTTGATCAATTTTCAACAAATTTGATGGAATTTTTAATCAATTTTCCAAAATTATGAAGCATTTTTGACAAATTTGATCAATTTTCAACAAATTTGATGACATTTTTAATGAATTTTATAAAATTATGAGGAATTTTTAACGAATTTGGACGAATTTGCTCCATTTTCAAAGAATTTGATGGAATTGTTTATGAATTTTATAAAATTCTGAGAAATTTTCGACGAATTTAACGAAATTAAGACGAATTTTTAACAAATTTCATCGATTTTCAACGAATTTGATTGAATCTTGACGAATTTAATCAATTTTCAACAAATTTGATGGAATTTTTAATGAATTTTACAAAATTATGAAGAATTTTGGACGAATTTGATCAATTTTCAACGAATTTGATGACATTTTAAATGAATTTTATAAAATTACGAGGAATTTTTAACGAATTTGGACGAATTTGATCAATTTTCAAAGAATTTGATGAATTTTTTTATAAATTTTATAAAATTCTGAGGAATTTTTAGCAAATTTAGACAAATTTGATCAATTTTTAACAAATTTAATCGATTTTCAACGAATTTGATCGAATTCTGACGAATTTTTAATGAATTTTATAAAATTATGAGGAATTTGTAGCAAATTTAAACAAATTTGATGACATTTTTAACGAATTTTATAAAATTATGAGGAATTTTTAACGAATTTGGACGAATTTGATCAGTTTTCAAAAAATTTGATGAATTTTGAACGAATTTAACGAAATTAAGACGAATTTTTAACAAATTTCATCGATTTTCAACGAACTTCATCGAATTCTGACAAATTTTTAATGAATTTTATAAAATTGTGAGAAATTTTTAACAAATTTGGCCGAATTTAATGAACAATTTTTTTGTTATTATTAAAAAAAAATTAATAAAATACATGTTAAATAAATCTAACAACAAGTCCCAGATAGTATAGTGGTAAGTATCCCCGCCTGTCACGCGGGAGACCGGGGTTCGATTCCCCGTCTGGGAGGAATTTTTTTTTCCAATAAAAAAAATTTTTTTAATCAAAATTAATTTATTAAATTATAAAAAATTAATAAAAAATATTTTTTTTTAAATTTCTTAAATAAAACTCATCACGGATTAGTTGTAAAATGTTCCCATCCTTCAATTTCTTCAAATAATCTCTTCCCGGGACATTTTGTTCTAACGGAATTATCCTGCCGATGTCCAACCAATTTATAATCACTTTTAATCAAATTTTCCCCAACTCCAAACTTAATCAACTCTTTAGCAGCTTCAATTTGTTTATTATTAGGTAAATCATTTCTATAATCACCAATAAAACAAACCCCAATACTCTTCCGATTAAATCCCGGTGAATGAGCACCGTGTTTTCCCCATCCACGACCTTCGTAAACGTTCCCATCCATTCCTACTAAAAAATTATACCCGATATCCAACCAACCGTTTCCATTCATGTGACTAATTTGGATTTTTCTAACGGCTTCAGAACATTCAAGGATATTCGAACATTTATACTTTGTTGTTCCGGAATGATGAATTACAACGTGTGTTGGGGGATTTATTGAAAGAATTTGATCGGTTTTTGATGGTTTTCCTCCCCAATCATTTCTAGAAATTATATTCAAACCTAAAAAAGAAAAAATAAAATAAAAAAAATTAATTTTAGGTTAAATTTTAATATCGTAAAACTTGCCTGATGTAAAACTAAAGAGATAAATCAAAAATAATTGTGATAACATGTCTGTTTAAATCGTACAAACATTCTAAGTGTCTTATATAAGTTAAAAGCATCTTATATATCAGTATTTCTTAAAATAGAATGGTTATTCCCCTTAGACTTTAATAAAATAAACACGGATAAAAAAATTTCTTAAAAAAAGTACTTAATATTTGTATTTATACGCTTAAAAACTTACATAATACAACATACAATGCTTTAATTAAATTATTAAAGTGATTCAAACGTATATTTTATAAAAATTTATTATTAAAATGTTTATTTTTTAATATTTTTTAAGATAATTTAATTTTTCCCGTTAAAATTTTTTTGTATATTACTGTACATCACCTTAATTTAAATTTGTACAAAATTTTTTCGTTTATTACTGTATATTAGGATTAAAATTAAAAATTTAATTAATAAAAAGTGCTATTATCTCTTTATTAATCCAATATTTACTTTTTTTTTTCTCTATTTTAAGATCATAAAGATAAGGTGTGATAAATAAATCCCGATGAAACTATTTCTCACACTTAATTCTCCCGAACCCAACTAAAATGTACTCCGAACACTTTATAATCCTTTTATTCACCTCGTTAACTTCCGGTATAAACCTCCAAACTAATTTTTAATCTTAATAATTTAATCTTAATAATATTTTTTGTTCCAGCAATTCAATTAGGTGATCATTGCGACACTAATTATCATTGCGGATACATTACAAATGCTCAATGCCAGAATAACGTTTGTAAATGCCTCGAAGGTGCAACACAATTCAATGACGAGTGTCTTGAAGGTATTTTACAATTTACATCATATAAAACTTGAGTAAACGTATTATTTTAGACGTATCTCCAAAAAAATCCTGTTTAAACTCTGACGAATGTAAGTTATCGATTCCCAAAACGGATTGCATCGAAGGATTTTGCAAATGTGTCAACGATCATCATTTTAGAGACGGAAAGTGCTACAAAAATAAATGTTAGATGAGTTTTAACTCTCAATTAGTTATATTTTAATAAATTTCTTTTTAAGATCGCTACGATTATTGCCAAGATGATAAAGAATGTTACGCCGGATTAGGATTTATTGGCAGTATGGTTTGTAAAAATTCATATTGTGTTTGTAACGCTGGATATGAATTTGAACGTGGAAGATGTAGAAGTAAACAAATTTATCCCATTTTTTTAGAATTTCCCTTTAAATATTCTCTTTTCAGATGGATCGAATACACTATTTCCCGGATTTTTTACTTTACTTATAATATTATTACCTAAAATGATTAATTAAAACTAATAAACTATTTTAAACATGAAATTATTGTTTAATTTACCAAATAAAGTTAGGTTAACAGATGTCAAAGTGACGCCATCTAATAACATTTAGTTGAACTTTATTCTTAAAAAATTTACCTTAAAAATTAACGAATTAAAATACAGTTTTTACTCAATACATTCATTTAATACTCAAGAAAATGAATATATCAATAAAAAATAAATTTAAAAATCGATTTAAGAACAAATTATGTTTAATTTTATAAGAATAAAGTTCAGCGAAAGTCTATTAGATGGCGCCACTTTATATTTATAAAACTAAACTTAACTTCTTTTAAACCTATTTTTAAATTTATTCTTTATTAATATATTCCTTTTCTAGATTATGAAATAAACATATTTAAAAAAAAAATGTGTTTTAATTCGTTTTATTTATAAAAAATAACTTAAAATCAAGACAAGTTAGGAGCGCCATCTAATAGAAGATTAAGTTTGTTTTGATTCATAATTTCCAGATTTGAGGAATATGTATGATGATGACAAGAAAAAAGGATTTTTTTTCCGTGTTGGATCTGGATATATTATATTTTATTTAAGTCCACTTAAATAAAATATAATATATCCAGATCCAACACGGAAAAAAAATCCTTTTTTCTTGTCATCATCATACATATAACCATCTAATACACTTGCGTTTAACTTTATTCTTATAAAATTAAACTGAATTTCTCTTAAACGTATTTTTAAAATTGTTTTTAATAAATATTTTTTTTGTTTAAATTATGAAATAAAGATATTTAGAATAAAACTGTATTTTAATTCGTTTTATTTATAAAAAATAACTAAAAATTAAGACAAGTTAACAGTGGCGCCATCCAATAGATTTTCCTTGAACTTTATTCCTATAAAATTAAACTGAATTTCTCTTAAACGTATTTTTAAAATTGTTTTTAATAAATATATTTTTCGTTTAAATTATGAAATAAACATATTTAGAATAAAACTGTATTTTAATTCTTTTTATTTATAAAAATAACTAAAAATTAAGACAAGTTCATTGTGGCGCCATCCAATAGATTTTCCTTGAACTTTATTCTTATAAAAAATAAACTTAATTTCTTTTAAACTTATTTTTAAATTAATTTTTAAATTTATTTTTAAACAATATATTCCTTTTTCTAGGCTATTAAATTAACTTATTTGAAAAGAACTATATTTTAATTCCTTAATTTTTAAATTTAATTTTATAAAAATTTTATAAGAATTACTCCAATAAAAATTCATTAGATGGCGCGACTTTATTTATCGAAGTGAAACGTCACTTTAAGTTTTCGAACTGTCAAATCACTGTCAAATGTACTGTTATTATTTATATTTTTCCCCGATTTTAATCTGTAGATAAACCGCGTTTTATCAAAAAGTATGTGTCGTAAAACGTACGAATCTTCAATAAATCATAAACGTTTTAAATCCGCTATTTATATCGATTGATCGTACTTAACCTATATAAAGAAAAATACCGTTAAACATATGGTGTAAAAATGTTGAACGCTTTAAAACGTCTTACTACAAAAACCGAGCCTCAAAATGTACCTAATGTTGCGCAAAATCGTCCTCCGGGACACCAAGCTATGTCGTCTTTATTACAAAGAAAATTCGCTAAAGGAGTACAATATAATAGTTAGTTGAAAATAAAAATTTCTATCGTTGTTAATTTATTTTTTTTATTTGTAATGATTTTTATTATTATAGTGAAAATTATAATAAAAGGAGATCGAAACGTTGGTAAAACTTGTCTTTTTCATCGATTACAAGGTAAAAAATTCTTTGAAGAGTACATTCCGACGGAAGAGATTCAAGTCACTTCAATCCAATGGAATTACAAAGCTACCGATGATGTGGTGAAGGTGGAAGTGTGGGATGTAGTCGATAGAGGGAAAAAAAAGAAGCGATTCGATGGACTTAAGTTAGAAAACGCTCAATTAGAGCTTCCGGAAGAAACGGCTTTAGACGCTGAGTTTTTAGACGTTTATAAAGGAACAAACGGGGTGATTATGTTGATGGATTTAACTAAAAGTTGGACTTTTGAGTACGTACAAAGGGAAATGAGTAAGGTTCCGACGCATATTCCCGTTATTATTATGGCTAATCATTGCGATATGGCTCATCATCGAACGGTAACCACCGATCATGTACTTTATTATATTGAATCTATTTCCAAGTAAATATTTTATTTTTTTTAATATTAATTGAAATTTTTAAATGAATTTTTTATTTTTTTAGTCAACGTTTAGCTCAAATACGTTATACGGAGTCATCGATGCGAAACGGTTTCGGTTTAAAATTCCTCCATAAATTTTTTAACCTACCTTTTTTACAATTACAAAAAGAAACTCTTTTAAAACAATTAGAAAGGAACGAATCGGAAACTTTAGCCACCGTTCAAGAGTTGGATTTATTTTCGGAGTCCGACGAAGCTAATTATGGAAAATTTTTAGAAAATCTAACTCGAAAACGAAGGGAAATAGCTGATAATAACGCAAACATTCCAACCCCGAATATTCCCCAATCGGTTTCCGTCCAACAACTTTCTCAACAAGTAACGGATATGAAACGTTCTCAAAGTGCTTCGATAATAATCGGAGGTGGGAAACCGATACCTTACGGTGGATCGATAAACAAAAAACCAATTTCTCTTTCATCGAAGAGTTCTAGTTTAAGTTCGGGTTTTAAAGATGGTCTTCCGGAAAATGTAAAAAAATTAGATACGTCTAATCCGATTACTTTAGAAGAGTTTTGTCCGGACGGTGAACAATTAGATCGGAGTTTCCTCGATGATATACATTCAACCCCTCAAACGAATAATTCCAACACCATCGATGACTCGGATAGCGATCAAGACACCGGTAATCCTTTAGTTTCCGAATTTCAAGACGATTTCGAACCGGAAGAAGTTAACGATGTATCTAAAATTAAATTACAAGAAGAAAGAAGACCTTCGGCTATCGTCGGAAGTAGTGAAAATGAAAATAAAGCCGATGGTGAAGATTTAAGACAAAATTTAAAACAACCTGATTATAAAAAACTTTCCGATGACTATAAAAAACATTCCGATGATTATTTAAAACACTCGGATGATTATAAAAAACACTCGGATGATTATAAAAAACACTCGGATGATTATAAAAAACACTCGGATGATTATAAAAAACACTCGGATGATTATTTAAAACACTCGGATGATTATTTAAAACCTTCCGATGATTATTTAAAACCTTCCGATGACTATTTAAAACCTTCCGATGATTATTTAAAACACTCCGATGATTATTTAAAACACTCCGATGAATATTTAAAACACTCCGATGATTATATGAAACAATCAGATGATTATATGAAACAAACCGATGAATTAGACTCTACGATAAATAGTGAAATATCTGAAATAACTTCCGAAGCTTACGATAAACTTACTTTTGACACTTGGATGGGTGCGGATACAAAATGGAGACGTTCACCGGAAGGTGGGGAAGATAATACAGCCGTAAGTCAAACTTTAGATTATAGCGGAAGTACAGTTTACGATGATAGTACAAGTGTGACGTCTTCGAACGTTCATATGGAGTTATTAAGTTCTAAACATAGTCGGAGTTTAACGCCGAAAAGTGAAAGTGATAATGAAGGTGTTAAGGTTGGGGTTAAAAAGGATCGGAAGAAGAAGGAGAAGGAAAAAGGTGAACGGAAACATAAACATAAAAAGTCTAAAGATAAGGATAAGGAGGGTGCGAAAGGTGATCGGAAACATAAAAGGAGGTCTCGGGATGAAACTAGTTCGAGGAGGGATGAACTCGAGGAGTTTTTAAATGGTTCGGCTAGTCCTTGTATGGATTCGGCTTACGAAGCTATATAGCGGATGCCGGTTCTTATTAAATGTAGGTATTTTGATACTTGAGGTTAGTAATTAATATTTTTTTTTAAAGATAAACAATTAAATAACTAAATTTTGTACAATTTTCTTTTAATATTGAATTTTTAAATTAAAAATTGAATTTTTAAATTAAAAATTAAATTTTTAATTTAATTTAAAAAAAAAAGTTAGGTTAGTTAAAGAAAAATTAGGTTAGCTAAAAAAAGTTAGGTCAACTGTCAAAATTTATTTAACACAAATACATACCATATTATTCACATAAAACATTCATTTTAACGCAAAAATCATTAATTAATTTATTTATTTATTAAACAAATTTGAAGTTGTTTATCTTTAAAAAATATATTAATTAATGTTAAAATTTAAACCGAGTTAAACTTTTCAACTCGATCGGATTAATATTAAAGTTATTGTTTTTTATTTGTCTCTCGTATATAACTAAAAGTACGTATTAATTGTTAATCGTGCAATCTCTTATCGTCTAAGCTTCTTATTGTATAATCTCTTAATAAAATAAATAATATTTAAATTTAAAATAAAATTAATAATATTTAAATTTAAAACTTTTTTTAATAAATGGCGCCATCTAATAGATTTTTGTTAAACTTTATTTTTATTCTTACAAAATTTATCTTAATTTCTCTTTAAACCTATTTTTAAAATTGGTTTTTATTAATATATTCTTTTTCTAAAGTATTTAATTAACATATTTAGAGAAAAATTATATTTTAATTCGTCTTTTTTATAAAAATGATTAAAAATTAAGATATATTCATAGTGGCGCCATCTAATAAATTTTCTTTGAACTTTATTCTTATTAAATTTAATTTCTTTTAAAATCTATTAAATTTATTTTTAATTTTTATATTCCTTTTGAAAATTATTAAAATAACTTTTTTTATTAAATTCTATATTAAAACTATTTTTATTAATTTCTATATTATTTATTTTCCTAGAAAAGTTCATAGTGGCGCCATCTAATAATTTTTTGTTGAACTTTATTCTTATTAAACTTAATTTCTTTTAAAATCTATTAAATTTATTTTTAATTCTTATATTCCTTTTGAAAATTATTAAAATAACTTTTTTTATTAAGTTCTATATTAAAACTATTTTTATTAAATTCTATATTATTTATTTTCCTAGAAAAGGTATCCTGTTAAGTTTCCATTTTTATCGACATGTCAACTTAACCTAAAGAAAGTTTTTGAGATGTCTGAAAATCACAGTTTATTACTTCGAATTTTCCTCGAATTGAAAATAATCGGGACGAAGAAAGTTCTTACGATGAATTATCAGATAAGTTAAGATTACAATCTGTTAATATAAATCTGTTCAAGTATTTTTGTTAAATTTTGTATTATTTATATTTCATAAAAAGGTCGATGACCTTTTAAGTTTCCATTTTTACCGACATGTCAACTTAACCTAAAGAAAGTTTTTGAGATGTCTGAAAATCACAGTTTATTACTTCGAATTTTGCTCGAATTGAAAATAATCAGGACAAAGAAAGTTCTTATGATGAATTATCAGATAAGTTAAGATTGCAATCTGTTAATATAAATCTGTTCAAATATTTTTATTAAATTTTATATTATTTATATTTCATAAAAAGGTCGATGACCTTTTAAGTTTCCATTTTTCCCGACATGTCAACATAACCTAAAATTTTTTAAAATGTTTGAAAATCGCAGTTTATTACTTCGAATTTTGCTCGAATTGAAAATAATCGGGACGAAGAAAGTTTTTACGATAAATTATCAGATAAGTTAAGATTACAATCTGTTAATATAAATCTGTTCAAATATTTTTATTAAACTTTGAATTATTTATATCAAGGTCATTAGAGTAATGCTTATAAGGTTGTCCAACTCCCTATCCTTCCTATGTTGCAAGCAAAATTTCCCCTCACATACCCAAGTTCTCGATTATGTGACGTCATCCTTGTCCTAGCCGTCCGCGCGATATACGCGTTGTTTGTAAATTTCACGTTATTATTTCACGTATTGCCTTTAAAGTACTGATTGGGAATTTGAAAGAAGAATTTAAAAAATATTTAGGGGAAAATGTTAACCACAGAAAAGAAAACAGTAAAAAAATTGTATAAAAAAATTATTCCACATTTTCCTGTGAATTTTCATCATGTAATTAAAGTTTATATTAAACAAAGGCTATTTATTAGAATAAATTGTTTAAATACAAAAATCAGACTTTAAAAAAAGTCAATATTTTAAAAGAAAAATTTTCAGTATAAAGGAAAAACAAAAAATTCACCCACTAAAAATCATTTTTTATCAGTGAATTATCATTATTTTCAAAATATGTAAAATTTCCTTTTTATTATATTCTGTTGTAAGAATTATTGATAAAAATTTCATCTCGCCGGACAAGCGTGACGTCACGCCCGCCTCTCACCCTTTAAACACGGCGCCACTCGAGTTGGACAACCTTATACCATTGCTCTATTGACCTTGATTTATATTAAATAAAAAGGTCGATGACCTATTAGGTTTCCATTTTTACCGACATGTCAACCTAACCTAAAAGTTTTTAAAATGTCTGAAAATCACAATTTATTCGAATTTTGCTCGAATTGAAAATAAGATGAAGAAAGTTCTTACGATGAATTATCAGATAAGTTAAGATTAAATTTTATTAAAATAAATCTGTTCAAATATTTTTGTTAAACTTTATATTATTTATATTTCATAAAAAGGTCGATGACCTTTTAAGTTTCCATTTTTACCGACATGTCAACATAACCTAAAATTTAAAAAATGTCTGAAAATCACAGTTTATTACCCCGAATTGAAAATAATCGAGACGATGAGAGTTCTTACGATGAACTATCAGATAATTCAAGTTGTGAATCTTATTATTCAGATTCAGAAAGGTAATTTGTAATATTCAAATTAACTTTAAAAGAATTCGTTTGACATTTTTCTTTCATCTTTCATTTCTTTCATCATGTTTTAATTTTTAAGCTCCGTACCAGAATGGGAATCATCTTTAGACTCTTCCGGCTACCTTTTATTCATCGACTGTCACCCATTCACCAAACAATCGAACCCAACCGAACCTAAAGAAGACAACTTCGTAAAAGACAAACTACGACAAAGTACACGAAGTAAATTTTTAAAACTATTACGAAGACGTGATAGTAAACGACGTAGTAAAAGATATCGAAGTCAGGATACATCCCAAGATTCCAGCTCAGCTAGCAAAGTCACATTTCAAGATTACGAATACGGCGAAGTAAAAGTCGTTAATGTTTTTTTAAATCACGATGGTCGAACGGCTTTCGGACGTCGTTCCACATTAATAGAAAACTTATTAGGAATTTCAATAAGTCCTTTTCCAAATACTAACCGTGTTATGGTTGCCGGATTAGATAAACACGATAAAATAAAAATCGGAGATTGGTTAAAGATGATCGAAAATATCGAAGTTAACGTAAACAATATTAACAACGTTTTAGAACAATTTTCTAATAACGAATCAGTTTTATTACATTTACAAAGAGTCGCTGCGGTTGAAATAAACCAATCGTTTTTAAACGATAAACAATCTAAATTAGTTTATAATTTATTAAACTTTAACGAAGAATTAATCGAGAATTTATGGAATTTACCCATTGGAATTTTATATATTAATACAAATAACCTATCGGAAAGTGATTCGGAGTATCAAGATGTAGTGTATGTTTTTCCGAAACCATTCAAACAAAACCCACTTTGTCAAACGCGTGGATTATTTATAACATTAAATCATCTTTTATCCGATATCACAAAATCTAAGCCGCAGATTACTTCTTTTTTGTATAAAAATAATTTAGCTCATGTTGTTTATCAAACTTACGATCAGAATGTTTTACTTTTTATGTTACCCGATCGTAATACATCGAAAGAAGAAATTAAGTTGATACAATTGCAAATTATAAGGAATTTAGAGTTTACTTTCGGTTCGATTGATGAGTGTTTTACAAACGAGGGGAATTATAAGAGATTGGATCATTTTTTCTCGTTGTTTTTTCAAAAAACTTTGGAGATTGGTGTTTGGAGCGGTGACGAGAAGGTTAATCATTATTTCGAAAGTGTTTTAAATGGTGCGGCTTTTATGTCTTTACCGAATGAAGTGCAAATGCAAATCGATGATGCTCTTACGGAAATGGAAGCTAGTGATTATAGAGATTGGGTAAGATTTTTAGGTTATGATTTTTAGGTTATGTCTAAAAAAATTAAAATAAAATGTTTTTGATTTGATTTTTTTATTTTTAAGGTTATTTTTGACGTTTTTAAGATTTTTTTTGATAATTTCAGTTCTACGGGAAAGATTTTTGACCGGATTAAAGGAAATATTAAAGGATTAGAAGAGTTTTTTTAACATTTTTGATTGTAATTTCTTATATTAAAAAGTTTTAAGAAAAAATTTTTAAACCTAACCTCAGAAAATTTGATTTTGAAGATTTAATTTAACTATTTTACAATTTTTATTAATCGAATAAAACTTTTAAGATTTTTTTTGTATTTTTAAAAAGATTTAAGAATTTTTTTTTATATCGTATGAAATTTTTAATGTTATAAAAGAGTTTTTAGGCAAATTTTGAAACTTAACCTCAAAAAATTTGATTTTAAAGATTTAATTTAATTATTTTTCAATTTTGATTGATCGAATAAGACTTTTAAGACTTTTTTTTTGTATTTTTAAAAAGATTTGAGGTTTTTTTTTATATCGTATAAAGTTTTGAATGAAATTAAAGATCTTTTAGATAAAATTTGAAACCGAACCTCAAAAAATTTGATTTTAAAGATTATTTTACAACTTTAATTGATCGAATAAGACTTTTAAGACATTTTTTTTGTATTTTTAAAAAGATTTAAGAATTTTTTTTTTATATCGTATGAAATTTTTAATGTTATAAAAGAGTTTTTAGGCAAATTTTGAAATCTAACCTCAAAAAATTTGATTTTAAAGATTTAATTTAATTATTTTTACAATTTTTATTGATCGAATAAAACTTTTAAGACTTTTTTTTGTATTTTTAAAAAGATTTGAGGATTTTTTTTATATCGTATGAAATTTTGAATGAAATTAAAAAGCTTTTAGATAAAATTTGAAACCGAACCTCAAAAAATTTGATCTTAAAGATTATTTTACAACTTTTGTTGATCGAATAAGACTTTTAAGACATTTTTTTTTGTATTTTTAAAAAGATTTAAGAATTTTTTTTTATATCGTATGAAATTTTTTATGTTATAAAAGAGTTTTTAGACAAATTTTGAAATCTAACCTCAAAAAATTTGATTTTAAAGATTTAATTTAAGTATTTTTACAATTTTTATTGATCGAATAAAACTTTTAAGACTTTTTTTTGTATCTTTAAAAAGATTTGAGGATTTTTTTTTTATATCGTATGAAATTTTGAATGAAATTAAAGAGCTTTTAGATAAAATTTGAAACCGAACCTCAAAAAATTTGATTTTAAAGATTATTTTACAACTTTTGTTGATCGAATAAGACTTTTAAGACATTTTTTTTGTATTTTTAAAAAGATTTAAGAATTTTTTTTTATAACGTATGAAATTTTTAACATTATAAAAGAGTTTTTAGGCAAATTTTGAAACCTAACCTCAAAAAATTTGATTTTAAAGATTTAATTTAATTATTTTTACAATTTTTATTCATCGAATAAAACTTTTAATACTTTTTTGTATTTTTAAAAAGATTAGAGGATTTTTTTACATCGTATGAAATTTTGAATGAAATTAAACAGCTTTTAGATAAATTTTAAAACCGAACCTCAAAAAATTTGATTTTAAAGATTATTTTAAAACTTTAATTGATCGAATAAAACTTTTAAGACTTTTTTTTATATTTTTAAAATGATTTAAGAATTTTTTTTTATATCGTATGAAATTTTTAATGTTATAAAAGAGTTTTTAGACAAGTTTTGAAATCTAACCTCAAAAAATTTTATTTTAATGATTTAATTTAATTATTTTTACAATTTTTATTGATCGAATAAGAGTTTTAAGACATTTTTTTTGTATTTTTAAAAAGATTTGAGGATTTTTTTTATATCGTATGAAATTTTGAATGAAATTAAAAAGCTTTTAGATAAAATTTGAAACCGAACCTCAAAAAATTTGATTTTAAAGATTATTTTACAACTTTAATTGATCGATTAAGACTTTTAAGACATTTTTTTTGTATTTTTAAAAAGATTTAAGAATTTTTTTTTATATCGTATGAAATTTTTAATGATATAAAAGAATTTTTAGGCAAATTTTGAAATCTAACCTCAAAAAATTTGATTTTAAAGATTTAATTTAATTATTTTTACAATTTTTATTGATCGAATAAAACTTTTAAGACTTTTTTTTGTATTTTTAAAAAGATTTGAGGATTTTTCTTTATATCGTATGAAATTTTGAATGAAATTAAAGATCTTTTAGACAAATTTTGAAACCTAACCTCAAAAAATTTGATTTTAAAGATTATTTTACCTTTTTGATTGATCAAATAAGACTTTTGGGACATTTTTTAAATCATTTTTAAGAAATTTGAGGATTTTTTCTATGTGGTTTGTGATTTTTACTAATATTAAAGAGTTTTTAGAGAAATTTTGAATAATTTTTACTAATTTTATTTAAAAAAATGATAAAAATCATCCAATTTTTAATAAATTTACTTAATTTGAGACTAATATTAAATGATTTTTAATGTTTTATACATTTTTAAACTTCATGTAATGTTTTAAAAGAAATAACTTTAAACCTAACCTCAAAAAATTTTAATTTTAATTATTTTTTACAACTTTAATTAATTAAATAAGACTTTTGAGGCATTTTTAAAAGATTTTAAGGTTTTTTTTCTATTTTGTACATAATTTTTAATGATATTAAAGTATTTTTAAATAAAATTTGAAATCGAACCTCAAAAAATTTTATTTTAATAATTTTTGTACCACTTTCATTCATCGAATAAGACTTTAAAGACATTTTTTAAGTATTTTTAAAAGATTTGAGGAGTTTTTTTTATGTTATTTGTAATTTTTTATGACTAACTTTTGTAAATAAACTTTGAAACCTAACCTCAAAAAATTTCAATTTAAATATTTTTTTTTTTATATAACTTTGATGATCGAAAAAGACATCTTTTTAAATATTTTTAAGGTATTTTTATAAGGATTTAATCACTTTGAGCGATTTTTTTACTTACTTTAATTTGGAAATTGTTAAAAATCATATAATTTTTAATAAATTTATTTAAATTGAGGCTATGTTTGTGATTGTTGACGTTTCAGAATAGCCAACATAAAATTTTCTTGTAAAATTTAGAGTAGAACTAGAGTAAAACTTTTTTTATTAAATTTCATACAATTTTTAATAAATTTACTTCATTTGAGATTATTTTACGGCTATATTTAACGTTTTAAACATTTTTACAATTTCAAACGTTTAAATTTAAATTAATTTAAATTTAATTATCAAATTAAGATTTTTCAAAGCTGCCAACCTAAAATTTTTATGTTCTAAAATAAATGTATTTTTTTTTTATTGAATATCATATAATTTTTAATAAATTTATTTAATTTGAGACTATTTTAAAGTAATATTTAACGTTTTAAACATGTTTTTTATAATTTCAAACATTAAATTTAAATTTAACTATTAAAATTTTTATAAACTGTCAATCTTAAAAACTAACCTCAAAAATCAATCTTAACTCGAATAGATGTCAACATGATTTTTGGACTTTTTTTAATAATTTAGGCTATTTTAACGATTCCAATTAGGAAATTCTAACATATATAAACATCTTACACATAAATTAACATCTTCAACATAATTTAACATCACACTTTTTATTAATTTTAGAATGAAGAGCCGTTAGATTGTCAACGGTTATTTACAATCTTAGGAAGTGCTTTATACCACGATGGATATCTATTAGCATCTCATTTTATCCATGAGGATTTATTAGACATCCATGCGTACTGTCGTTTACAAAATTTCTTTAATTTACTTGACGTAGAATCCGTTCGATCGTTAATTCATTGGAGGGAAGTTTTTCCGTCATCAACAAGGAAACGTACTTCTAAAAAAATCCTCGATGAACGTTGTTATATCCTTGTTATCGGTAATAATAAAGATTTATTAGTGGTTATTATGGAAGCCGGGGGTTGTACGGAACCTCCGGAAGAAAACATGGGTCCGGATGCTTTTTACGTAGAAGAAGTTGAAGCGACTTTATCACATATACAAGAATTAGGAGTTCAACAATTTGCCGAAAGGTGGCTTAAAAAAAATACTTGTAATTTTTCAAATGATGATAATAAAAAAACCGATTTATTTTCGAGGATTAAACCTCAAAAAAAGATTGAGGTAACCTCAATTTTAAAACGACGTTCTTCCGATTTAGGATTATCTCAAGCCGGTTCAGTCTTTTCCCTTCAAGAAGACGACTTCTCGGAAGATTCCGTCAGCCAAGAAGCTTACAGTGAACGGAGTGAATTAAGCGATGAACCGGTTGTTGGAAGAAGAGCAATTAGAGAACGTAGAACTAATTTTTATGATGACGATTCAGATGTTGATGATTACCGAGAGGGTAGTCAATTAAGCACCGGAAGTTATGATCTCTCGGAATTAAGACAAGCTTTACTTAATGAAACTGAATGTATTCAACCCGTTCATATCGGAGTTGGTGATATTAACGTTTTGTATCATTACGTACAGTTCGATGAAGTCGAAGGTGTTTTACTTATGTTACCGAAAGAAAGCTCGGATTTTATCGATGAGGTTATGAATAATTTTAGGTGTTGTTGTCAGAAGATACGGAAATTATTTCAAAATACTTTAAGATTTAAGGTAGGTTTTAAATGATTATTACAATTATTTTTTAAAATTATTAATAAAATTAAATTAAAAAATTAAAAATTATTAAATAAAATTAATTTTTAAACGTCAAAAATGTATAAAAGCATTGATAGATGGCGCAATTTCATTTATTAATTTTATTAATTTTCTTTTAATAAAAAACATTCATTTAAAAAGAAAATTTTAATTAAAATAAAAAAAATTAATTTTATTTCAAAAATTTTTTTGATTTCTTTAAATTAAAAGTTTTAAATTAAAAAAATAAATTTAAACAAACTGAAATATTAGAAGTCAATCGAAATTCATGTTGGTAATAAAGATCACTAAAAAAAAAATTACCTTCATTTAAATGTCAACATAAAATTTCTAACCTAAAAATTAAATCATTTCGTTTTTAACTCATTAAATGATTAAGAAAATCACCAAAAATTAAATATAAGTTAACTTAATTTACTATTTTTTAATTTTAGAATATGTCAACTCAAGATATGGCAAAATCTTTAATAAATAAAACACTAATCGCTATCAAAGAACACGGAACTTTATTCGAATGTATAAATGAAAATTCAAACGTGAAAAAATCTTCGAAAAGTACTTATTGGGTTATCGGGTAATTAAAATTTGTATTAAATTTAGTTGTTTTATTTAATTATAATTTAATTTTTTATTTACAGGAGACTTTTTTATATGCCGTATCCGAAAGAGTTGTACGTTTGTTATCAAGATACGATCCCTCAAAACTTAGTCGATATGGCTTTTAAATTAGGTATGATGTAAGAATTTTTTTAAAAAAAAGATAAAAAATAAGCAATTATGTTAATAAATTATATATTTTTATAGAATTTTTTATAAAATATTAGAAAAATCTTAAAATATTAAAAAAAAAAATCTTAAAATATTAAAAAAAAAATCATTAACTAAGTATTAAAACTAAGTATAGTTGGAAAATGCTTTGTATTTTAATCTATAGGTATTAATTTATCGATTTTTTATTATTTTTTATGGTCATTTTTATCATTTTTTATATGAAAATTAAAAGATTAATTTTATTTACCTTAAAAGATATTTTTTTATCTTTTTATGTTGTGTTTATATATTATTTAATTTAATAAAAATTCCATTTTAATAAAATATATATGGCGCCATCTATTAGATAATTATGAAAGCATAAAAATCAGTTTAAATATTCAATTTATTTCAAAATAATATACAAAAAATGCTTTTAAATACTAGAATTTTTATAAAGATAGGTTCTTAATGCTATTATTACATACAAAACTTATAAAACCCGTTATTAATTCAGTCAAATTAATAATACTATTGTTTATAAAATGAGATTTGGTAATATTTTATAAAATATTTTGTCGCAGTGAGGTACAATGTGTTTTAACATCAATACATTTAATAATTTTTATTCTAGTATCATAATTTTTATCCTAAGTTTATAAAAGAAACAATACAAATGAACATAAACTGTTACGATTGAGATTATATCTCTTCGCAAGTCACATCTATACAAATTAGTCAAGAAAAGTAATCGAGAAACCCTAAAAATATCTCTTAGAATTCTGGTTCTTTTATAATTAATGTGTGATTAGTTTTAGTGTGGTAAAATTAGTGAAAAAGTAGGTTTACTCGATACATATAAAAACTAACATAAATACTACACAAATATTACATGAAAAATAGAATCAGAAGACGTAGATTCATCAATGAACTTAGTAATTATCACAAAGTAATCTTATTAGTTATAAATAACACTATCAAATAACACAAATAACAAATGTGTCAAACACAAATAGTCGATTATTTTCCGAAAAAGGTTAAAATAGAGGTTTGTTTCTTCACTAATTTTTTGGTAATAATACTTGAAGTGACTTTTATTGGAGAAGTAAATGCTTTCGGAGGTTTTCCATTGTCCAACTTGTCCTAAAAATAATTAAAACTATTAAAAAAAAATTTTTAATGTTGGTAAAAAAATTTTGACAGTTCTAACCTAACTTTAAAAAAATCGATCAACTTTAAAAATTCGCCAAAAATTCATTTTTAAGGATTTTGATCTGATTTTTTTTCTAAATCAAACTTAAAACATTCTAGTTTTAATTAAAACAGACCGATTTATTCCAAGTGTTGTCAAAAAAATTAAAAAAAATTTCAAAGTTGGTGAAAATTGTTGTCATTTTTCTAACCTAAAAAAATCGATCAACTTTAAAAATTCATCAAAAATTCATTTTTAAAGATTTTGATCTGATTTTTTTTCTAAATGAAACTTAAAATATTCTAGTTTCAATTAAAAAAGACCATTTTATTCTAAATATTGTCAAAAAAATTTAAAAAAATTTTAAAGTTGGTAAAAAAATTTTAGGTTAAAAAATCAATCATTTTTAAAAAATTCATATCTCTAAAACTAATTGTTCTAGAAATTTAAAATTTTATAAGGATTTAGATTGAAATATAATCTTTATTTTTACCAAACAAGAATTTTCTACGACTTTTAGTTTTTCCCCAAGAAAGAAAAATCTAACCTCACTTAATTAACATGTCTCTTAAAATGTGTCAATTTTTTAAAAAATCATATCTCAAAAACTAATTGTTCTAGAAATTTAAAATTTTATAAGGATTTAGATTGAAACTTAATCTTTATTTTTACCAAAGATGAATTTCCTACGATTTTTAGTTTTTCCCTCAGAAGGGAAAATGTAACTTAATGTCCTTACTTGAAACTTTTTGACATTCTGAAAATGGGGTGACATTCTAAAAATGAAATTTTCTTAGGATCATAGTTTAATTTGACGTTTAGAAGTTATAACCTATATAGTATTATATACAGGGTGTCGAACAGAAAATGCCCAAAGCCATAACTCGGTTATTTCCGATCGCATTTTCACCTTTGATTTCAATCGAGAATTACTCCATCAAAAAATTTTTAAGCGTTTGGATGATAACTACGACATTGCATTTCAGATACTAAATTGGAACTATGTATACAACACTCCATCGAGCGGGTGCCCCAAATACCTTAAAAAGTATTTTAATTAAAAAATTTTGAATGTCAAATCAATCAAATCTTTTCATTGAAAATCTACAGATGGCGTCGATTTGATTTTTATCATTTTTCCCTAAATAGGTCTTGAAATCGATACATATCAATAAGAAATGATTTATAATCCATGCATTTCCTTAGAATTTCCATACATTTTCCATTACTTTTTGTAAAAGTATTTTAATTCTTTTACAGTTAATAAATCATTGGATTCAGAAAAAGGTTGTCTTTTAAATGGACAATAAAATCAAAGGTGGAGCCGGAAAAAGTTTAAATGAACTTCAAAATTTAGCATTCCGAACAACATTTCATTTGGTGAAATAACCCGAAATGGAGCTGCACCATGAAGAGAAAGATGAAAGAGTACTCGGCAATGTTACGGAGAGAGGACTTACTTCTTCATCCTTCTCTTCACGGTGCAGATCAATTTCGGGTTATGGTACCTGTCTCATGAAAATCCAAACACAAATAACTGAAATATGGCTTTATATAAAAAACATACCTCAATAATTTTAACGTCACACTCATTTTCAACATCACTTTTACGTCGCTTCGTTATTCCTTCCAATTTCTCATCATTCCGAACATTATTTTCAATACATTTACGTTTTTTCATTAAATTATCAATAGCTCCCAACAAAGAAACCATCGGTTCATTACTTTTTTCATTTTTCTCATTATTACCATCATTTTTTACATTATTTTCATAATTTTTTTCATAATTTTTGTCATTTTTTACAATATTTTCATCATTTTTTACAATATTTTCATCATTTTTTTCATTATTTTCACAATTTTTTTCATCATTTTCATCATTATTCTTCATAACCTTATTTGATTTAAAAAACCTACTACACAAACCATTACGATAATCAATAACGATAGGCCCTTCCTTATTAAAAGCACTCGAACAATACTTCCTCGGTTTTTCAACCTCTCCATGAATTAAAACATCCAAATCGTTTGATTTATTCCTTTCCGGTGATTTAACCGGACCCATTTTTCTATACATATCCATTATATCCTCACTTTCGGTTGATATTACTTCTAAAGAGACTTCCGAAACTTCTTTTTTAATAACTCGAGTTTTATTCGGAGTTTTTATAACCGTAGAAGTATTTATTTTAGTTGTGGATTCTTGAAAACAAGTATTTATAAATCCTTTTGGTATATTTTTTAACCAAATACTAAATTTAGGTAAATTACAAACATCCGGATCCCAATTATCAACGATATTATGAGTAAACGGATCTATATTACCCAAAGCGAGTTGATACGCAACTTGATTATCACTCATATTACCGGCATTTACACAATATTTTAAATCTACATTTGTCGGAATGGTATTTAACGGTCTTAAGTGACGTTCTCTCGGATCGAAAACCAATTGATATTGAAATGTTGCATCAGCTATCATAAAATTATCTCGATATTCATCGGAAACAACATTGGTTAATTTTAAATACGATGATAATTGTGTTAATGCCTAAAAAATATCAAAATGTATTTATTAGAGTTCAATCGGTTGATTAAAACTAATTTATTGTTGTTACGTATGTTACGTACATTATAAATGCTTGGATTTTCTGTTACGGAAATGAATTTAAGCGCTTTTTTTAATCCAACTCCCGGTAAACTTTCTAAATAATCACATCCAGATAAAATACACATATATCGGAACTTATCGAAGGAGAATTTATCACTTCGTAGCTTCATACAGTTGTTAATTTTATTTGTATCGACTAATACTCCGTTTCCAGTTATATCCATTTTAAAAAATATCTATATAGGGGAAAAAAATAAATAAAATATAATTTAATAACATTAAATATTAGAATTTTAACCTTTAAACGTCAAAAATGACATTTTAAAGATCAAAAGTGACGTTTAAACGTCAAAATTGACATTTTCAAAATGGGGTTAGGCATTTAAACGTCAAAATTGACATTTCAAAAGAGAATTTTAATTTTTAAACGTCAAAAATGACATCTTAAAAGAGAATTTTTATCTGTAAACGTCAAAAGTGACATTTTAAACATAAAAAGTGACGTTTAAACGTCAAAATTGACATTTTCAAAATGGGTTTAGACATTTAAACGTCAAAATTGACATTTCAAAAGAGAATTTTGATTTTTAAACATCAAAAATGACATTTTAAAAGAGAATTTTTATTTGTAAACGTCAAAAGTGACATTTTAAACATAAAAAGTGACGTTTAAACGTCAAAATTGACATTTTCAAAACATATTTAGACATTTAAACGTCAAAATTGATCCTTTAAACTTAAAAAGTGACGTTTAAATGTCAAAAGTGACATTTTAAAATAAATTAACCTATTTACTTTATCGCATCCGAATAAAGTAAGATCCGAATCTTCGGATATCACAAAATCAACCATTTTAGATCGATTTAAGTACGCTAACTGAGCGTCAGCTTCGTAAGGTGCAACGATACAATCAACCCCATTTTGTCGACACTCTTTCATTAAAGCCAAAGCCATTTTATGCGTAACATCAATCGATTGGACGAGAAATTTCCTCGCTTCAGCGCTATTCCCTAATCGAAGCATTTCGGCAGCTTTTCGTTTTGATAGTTGTCTTTGTTTACGTCTTTTCTCTTCGGTTGTTCTTTTAGCGGGTAAATGTTGTCCATCGAACACCAAAATCGGTCGGATTTTATACGATTGTAACATTTTTATATATTTCATACAATAAAGAACATAACTAAAATTTTAAAATGAATTAATGTTGATTAAAATGTTTATAATCTATTAATTTAACCCATTTGTATCTTCCCCTTTAGCTATTTTCTCCGCACAACCGAAAGCACCTTTATGAAGCCAACAGTAAGCATCTACGGCAGCTGTAGCCCCTTTAAATTTAGACACGTGAGTTTTTTCTGATGCATTTTCTAAAAACGGTAATAAACCGCTTATTCCCATACTTATTACTATTTTATTTTATATTTTTAATTAAACATTAATCGATTTAAAGGCGGGAATTTAAAAAGTAAGGTTATGTTCATATAAATTAGGATGCGTTCTAATATGTATACGTCAAAAATAAATGTCAATGTATACGTCAAAAAATCACTTAACTGATCTTAACATTTAAAATATTTTACAAAAAACTTCTTTTTAAAGAAAGAAAAACATTTAATTGATTAAAAAGTAAAAAAAAAGAATATTTAATATATTTTAGAAGAAATTTCTTTTTAAAAAGAAGAAAAAATTTATGATGAGATCAAAAATTATTAAATTTTACGAATCCATCTTCACAAAGATGTCTATGTTTTCTCTAAATTGTCATGAAATTGACACTTTAACCTAACCTAAATTAATCGCTAAATTGCTTTAAACCGTATATTTAATTTTAAATGATATAATTACATAAGGTATATTAAAAAAATAAATTTAATTTTGTATAGTTTTTATTATTTTTTATAGTTTTGTATTATTAAATACACAAAAATTATCATTATAATTAAAAAAGTGAGGTTATGTCACTTATCTAACATTTTTTGAATCTCCTCACTAGTTTTACCTTTAGTTTCAGGTACAAAAACAAAAATAAACACAGCACCTAATAAAGTAAATCCAGCGTAAATAAAAAACGCACCTTCTGGGCCAAATTCTTGTTCAATTACTAAAAAAGTTTTTATTACCGTAAACGCTAAAAGCCAACCCCAACAATTATTAAACGAAGTAACAATACTTTTCGTTTCTTGTGGATTAATCTCCGCATTTAACATAAGGGGAATAGGAGCTAACGCCATAGCAAAACCGACGTAATATACACTTAACGCAATCAACGGTATTAAATTAATAACTTGAAGTGCGGATTCATCGACTAAATTTTTATTTTTTAAAAGGAAACAAATAGCTACGGTGAGGAGGGAAACACCCACGGCGATTTGAGACGGTAATAAAAGCATTCGTCGGCCGATTTTATCCACAACGGCGGATTGAATAACCCCAAAGATGACTTGTATCGCTACGAGAATTATCGGGCCAATTTCCGGATCGAGATCTTCATTAGCGTTCATAAAAATGTACGAAGTGAATGCTGTGATGGAATCAACTCCGCATAAAAATCGGAAATTCATTAAACCGTAAGTAATAAAAAAAGCTCTCCGTACGGAACTCTTTTTAAAAGCTTCTTGAATAATTTGTAAGATATTTCCGTGGTTTTGATTTAAACTAGATTTTATTTCATTGATTTCTTCGTTAATATCATAATTTTCTCCTCGTAATTTACAAAGAACTTCTCTCGCTTTATCCTCTTTATTCTTTTTTAAATAATAAACCGGAGTTTCTGGCATAAATATAAAAAACAGTACAAAAATAACAGGAACGATGAAACAACACAAAGTGTAAGTTTTAATCGGAACAAATTTACCAATAATTACATCGAAAAATAACCCGAAAGAAATCATCAATTGAGTTAAACAACCTAACGATCCCCGGATACTACTCTCACTGATTTCGTTACAATAAAGAGGTGCGGTTACTAAAGATGCACCTCCGATCATTCCGGTTAAAAATCTACCGACGTACAACATTTCTACGTTTTTTGCCCAAACGATTAAAGCCCAACCGCTCATTAAAGGTATCACCATTAAGAGTTTTGTTAATTTTCTCCCTATTAAGTCACATATTGGTCCGATAAAAAGGCAAAGGAAAGCCGCTCCGAGAGATGTTAAACTACCGATCCAACCTAATTGATCCTCGTTTATTGGAAAACCGTAATCGCCTTTTAGTAGTTGTGGTGATATTTGAGATGTCCATGCGAGGACTGTACCGGTGGAAAAAGCGGCGAAAGAAGCTAAAATTAAAATTATAATAGTGGTAATTATCCAATACATATAAATTTAAGGTTAACTGTCAAAATTGTCAAAGTCTCTAATAATGAGATTAATTAAAATGTTCATAGATGGGGTTAATTCATTTATGAATTTTCAATTTTTAAGAATTAATCGAATTAATTTAAAAAGTAATTAAATTTTAATTAAAATTAAAAAAAAAATTAATTAAAATTAAAAAAAAATTATTTTATTTAAAAAAAAATTTTTTTATTTAAATTTTATTTAAAAGTGATTTTTTTAATGATTACTTAAAATTAATTGAAAGTTTTAGGTTTAAAAAAATATTGGTCAATCGAAATTCATGTTGGTAATAAAGGTCGCAAAAAAAATTTACCATGATTTAAATGTCAAGAAAACTATTCTAACCTAAAATTTAAAAATACCTCTTTTTTTAATCATTTTCGATGAAAAAACGACTAAAATTCATCATTGTTATTTTCTTTCACTTCTTTTTCCTTTTATTATTTCATAGATGGTGTTATTTCATTTATGAATTTTCAATTTTTAAGAATTAATCGAATTAATTTAAAAAGTAATGAAATTTTAATTAAAATCTTTAAAAAAATTTAATTTTCTTTAAAGGTGATTTTTTTAATGATTACTTAAAATTAATTAAAGAAATTTAAAAAGTTTTAGATTTAAAAAATATTGGATGTCATTCGAAATTCATGTTGGTAATAAAGGTCGTTAAAAAAAATTTACCATGATTTAAATGTCAAGAAAATTATTCTAACCTAAAATTATGAAATATCTCTTTTTTTATTCATTTTCGATAAAAAAAACCACTAAAAATGCATGATTGTTATTTTCTTTCACTTCTTTTTCCTTTTATTATTTCATAGATGGTGTTATTTCATTTATAAATTTTCAATTTTTAAGAATTAATCGAATTAATTTAAAAAGTAATGAAATTTTAATTAAAATCTTTAAAAAAATTTAATTTTCTTTAAAGGTGATTTTTTTAATGATTACTTAAAATTAATTAAAGAAATTTAAAAAGTTTTAGATTTAAAAAATATTGGATGTCAATCGAAATTCATGTTGGTAATAAAGGTCGCTAAAAAAAATTTACCATGATTTAAATGTCAAGAAAATTATTCTAACCTAAAATTATGAAATATCTCTTTTTTTTATTCATTTTCGATAAAAAAACGACTAAAAATTCATCATTGTTATTTTCTTTCACTTCTTTTTCCTTTTATTATTTCATAGATGGTGTTATTTCATTTATAAATTTTCAATTTTTAAGAATTAATCGAATTAATTTAAAAAGTAATGAAATTTTAATTAAAATCTTTAAAAAAATTTAATTTTTCTTAAAGGTGATTTTTTTAATGATTACTTAAAATTAATTAAAGAAATTTAAAAAGTTTTAGATTTAAAAAATATTGGATGTCAATCGAAATTCATGTTGGTAATAAAGGTCGCTAGAAAAAATTTACCATGATTTAAATGTCAAGAAAATTATTCTAACCTAAAATTATGAAATATCTCTTTTTTTAATCATTTTTGATGAAAAAACGACTAAAAATTAGTTGAAAATAGGATTTTTACTTTAAAAAAAGGAAATGTTACATTCGTAAATATATTTTTAAAGATAACAAACATTTTTTTTTCAATATTTTTATAAAAATATTTTTCAATACTTCGAAGAGGTATTATTTTGTTTAATTTACTGGTTCTTTGATATAATAATTGTGTGATATAATAAATATAAGTAAATATTCTTTATCTTACCTGTTATCGCTGCTATAAATTGTGGAAGTTTATTACTTCTGTTATTTCCGATTAATTGTGTGTGTTTAGTTGTCGTTATAACATCACTATCTATCTATAAAAATAAAGAATAAAATAAAAGGCTACGGACTTGAAGTAACTATTTTATTTAAGTAGTCTTCGTAGTCTTATTCTAAAGTAACTTAATTTAAATTTTTCTTTTATAAAATACGTTTTAGCTTTTACAATAAATGATAACTTCAAAATTGTAAAGGTAAGCTTTTAGACTTAATAATTCATACCGGAAGTACTTAATTTAACTTACCTGATGATTCATTTTTGGATTAATAGTAAAAATATTATTTAGGATGATTAAATTAGTTTAATTTTATATATAAATCATATTTAATAGGTGTTTTTGATGTGTGTTTTGCACTTAACATACGAAATTACGTTCATAATTTACGAGATGAATGTGCGGATCGATTTTATTTGTGATTGATTACAATTAAGATTACAGATGATCGCGTTCCAGAGTTATTTACAACACAATTCAAGTGGATTTTTTAATAACTTCCATAAATTGATAAGACAATAAAATTAGGGATTAGTAACAATAATCAACTGTGTAGCTTATTTGAAATTGTGTAGCTTATTACAGTCAAAAGAACTGGCTTATGTACCCAAACATGAATTCAGTCGGTAGACAACATTTCTATAGTCCGTAGCTCCCTTACTAGTTGTACTATTGGGATGATTCCTTCGACATACTATAGCCCTAAAAATCTAGTTTCTAACGATATGTTATAGTTCGCTTTAGCACTAAAAACTTAAAAGTAACTGTTAAGAAACTGAGTCAAATACCAAAACAAAACTTTGGGCAGCAGACAGCTGACCGAATGAGGTTTGAATAGTATAAATCGATTACTTCCGCTTATATAATATAATATTTCAACTTAGATTCAATTAATTAATAAATTTAAGTGAATTTTCAAATAAAATTTATCAATTCAACATGAAGATTATTTTTTTTAATTAAAATTATTAATTTGTATAGCGCCATCTTTTACAATACCGTCGAACTTTTCTTAGTTACTAACTTTTAAAACTTACCGACACTAAATCCCCTAGTTTTATTATCAAAGCTATTTTCACTAATTGTATAGTTAATATAGTTTATTTATGTGGTTTAATATCTTTTATTACAACTATTATTATACGTATTTGAAGGATAATTATTCATAAAAAAGTCATATTAAAAGTTTTTATATCGAAAAATATTAAATTCGAACTATGAAATTGTATGGCGCCATCTCTTATATAATCATCTAACTTCTTAGTTTGGTCGTTTTTACACAGATGGCGGGAGTGTATATTAGTGGTTTTTAAAAGATTAAGGTTAGGTTTTAATTACTTTATAAGAATTTAAGAAGCATAATTAGGTAAACAAATAATAAAGAGAAGTGAAAGAAAAAGCAAGAATGCTTTTAAAAGGTATTTTATTCTTAATACAAAATTTCACTTAAAAAAATTCGATTTAGAATTAAAATTGAATTTCTTTTTAGATCTTATAAAAGTAAAAACTTATTTTATTCTAATCCAGGACAAACATCTCTTCCATTCAAACGATAACCAACTAAGTTTGGTACTTTATCTCCTTCGTAACTTACAATGATTGGTATTTTAACCGGAACGTTTTTATTTATGATAAAGTCACGGTTTTTAATTAAAATTTCATTTTGTGGACCTTCTTCGTAAATTGCTGCTTTTAATTTAGAGTCTCCCTAAAAATATTTAATAGTAATGTTAATAATTAGAGAGTTATTAAAAAACAATTTGATTTCGGAGCTGTTTATTCATCTTTGGATAAATTACGGTGAAATTTCCTTTGTTCGGACACCAACGGAACTTAGAAAAACTGTCCGTTTAAGAGGAGTGTCGGCTTAAGAGAAATGTGAAGTAATTATATCAGAGTCAGACGGTTAAATGAGAAACTGAATCTGTCAAAAGAGGGTTTCCGTTCAAACGGGATGTCCGCAAAGGGGAATTTCACTGTAATCTATTTAATATTCTCCATAGTTATTGCAATTTTACTTAATTTAACTATTTACTTTAACCATAGTAAATAAGCTTAAATTATTAAAATTTATTTAGATTAATTTATCAAAAGGTGAATAAACCGGCCCTTAAACAATCAAATTTACCTCAATATCAACCGATTTAACCGGAGAATCAAAAATTAATCGAATCCAAGCACCGTAAAGTTTATAATCGGTGAGAAGATTCAATGTTCCGGTTAATTTTCCTGGTGTTTCCAATGGTGTGTACTCGAATCGTTCTAAACATGGTGATTTTGGACTTGGGGCTGCTAAAGAGCACGCTAGAAGTGTTAAAAAGATGAAAGTATACATCTAAAATGAAAAAAGAATATTAAATTAGATAAAAAAAAATTTTTTTGTTTAATTACTTTAAAGTTTTTTATGGAAATGATAACTTTTTTTTTGTGTTTTTCTTTTTATATGAAGATAAATGATTTCTTTTTTTAATGACATAAACAAAAAATTATTTATTTAGTTGAAAATAGCTAATGCAATGTAGATAAGCGTTTTTAATATTTGCAAACGTCTTATTATTTGGTAAAAATCACTTACGTTTTTAAAATAATGTTCAACTTTGCTTTTTGTTAAATGCAAAGCAACCTTCAACTTCGCGCATTAACAAAACAGAATGAAACGAAAAACCCGTTCTTCTTATATATGTGTAACATCTCTGAACTTTCAAGGTTTACCAGGTTCTTCTCCTTCCTTTTTTTTTATTTTCAAAGTGTTTACTGTTGGTTAGCCCGAGGAGACAACTTATATGAATAATTTCCTGGAATTTAAAATGTAAATACAATAATTAACTTGCCTTAAGTAAATTAGATGAATGGGAATACCCTATTTTTTATAGAGATTAAAAAAGAACCGAATTTTAAACGTGTTAAGTTTTTATTTTTACTTTTTAAACCAAAGACATTCATTATAAATAAATACATTCACAAATTTCAAAATAAACAGAATAAAAATGAATAAGAATTTTAAAACCGTTCCACTTCGGATGAATTTTTAAGTTGTTTCTTTAAAATATGTACTTCAGGTTCGACAACTTTAATATTTTTAAATTCCTTTGTGTAAGTTAAAATAAAAGCCATGGTTCCGATGGCAGTTATCCATTCGTTAATCGTACTGATGAGATGTTCCATATAACCCTTATGTTTGTTAGTCCATTTTGTTATATCCGTACCTGAAATAAAATTTAATTTAATAAATTGAAATGAAATAAATAAAATAAAATAAAATTCTCCTTCACGGTCACCCCTCTTGAACAGACACCCCCCTTGGAAGGACAGTTTCTCATGGAACCATCTGACTTTCATATAATTATTTTGCATTTCTCTTAAGTGGACATCCCTCTTGAATGGACACTTTTCGTGGTCAGATTGCTGTCCGCCAAAGGGAGATTTAAGTACAGTAAAGCTCCGCTAATCCAAACTCCAATAATCTGGATTCTCTAGTTATCCGGACGAAATTGAAATATGTTATTTACATTACGTATTATCATAATCTGGATTACTTGTGACTCCATAATCCAGATTGCCTCGGTTTTCATTGATCCGGATTAATGGAACTTCACTGTACAGTGAAATTTCCCTTCACCGACACCTTTCTTGAACGCACACCCTCCTTTGATGGACAGTTTCTCATGGAACCGTCTGACTCTCATATAATTAATTTCTCTTAAGTGGATACCCCTCTTGAATGGACACTTTTCATGGGTTCCGTTGGTGTCCGACCAAGGGAGATTTCACTGTACTTAAATTATTATCAAATATCTATTATTATCGTTAATTACCATCAAATTTTAAGAAAGAAATCACAGCAAAGATAAACGTTAAGTTCATACAAATCGTACAAACAACAGCTAATATAATACGAACGTTGTTCATCGATTTAGACCCGAGATATGGTAAAATTCTTATTGAGACAATCACCTAAAAAAGTATTAGTTTACTTTCTATCAAAAATCTGAAGTAATCTCATTTTGTATACTTGTAAGATTTCATAAACAGCCCCAAGTCCGAAAGCCATCCCTGCTCCGATGAGATGTAAAGAAAATACATTCGTTTCTTGGAAATTTCCAACAATACTAATTCCAAAAGAAGCTATTAAACCAAGCCACAACGACCACAAGTTTAAATTTGTTACGTTTGTAATTAAATGGGTGGCTGAAACTTCGGAAACTTGTCTGTATCGTAAATAAATTACCATTGCCACTAAAAATTAGTTAAATTAATGCGATTTATTTACAAATAACGTTCGGTATTTTATTTTAAGTATATCAAATTAGTTAAAAAGATTACTTTTAGTAACAAAACTTCAGATATCAATTTAATATCAATTTGTTTAGAATGCTCGGAATATAAAGCATTGTGTTAAGAATAAAACATCCTTTTAAAAGCATTATTTTTATATTTTCTTTCATTTCTTTCACTTCTTTCTCTTATTATTATTTATTTATTTGATTATTTTTTTAAATTTTCTTATAAAGTTCTAAAATTATAAAATCCTAACCTAAAAGCGTTTAAAAACCACTAAAGTATACTCCCACCATCTATGTAAAAATGACCCAACTAATACGTTCAATGATTATCTAAGAGATGGCGTCATACAATTTTATAGTTCGAATTTAATATTTTTTAATACCTATTAAAACTTTTAATATGACCAAATGTGACTATTAGCAAAAACAATTTACCAACTAATTTTTTTAATTTTTTTGGTAACAATTAGAAAAAAAATTTGACTTTTTTTAGTTCAAACTAGATTCTTTTGAGTTTAATTTAATGTAAAAATTATGTAAATTATTAAAAATTAATTTTTAAATTATGTCAAACTTTGAAAATAAACTCTGTACGATTTTTTAAAGTTGATCTAATTTTTTTAAAAAGTTAGGTTAATTAACTGTCGAAAATTTTTATCAATTTAAAATTTTTTTTTTAATTTTTTTGGTAATAATTAAAACAAATTTGATTTTTTTAATTCAAAATACAATCTTTTAGGTTCAATTTAAAACAAAAATTATTCTTTAATTCCTATAAATAAAGTCTGGGTGATTTTTTAAAGTTGGTCGAGTTTTTTTAAAAATTAGGTTAATTAAATCTCAAAAATTTTTATCAACTTTAAATTTTTTTTTTAATTTTTTTGGTAACAGTTATGAAAACTATGACTTTTTTAATTCAAAATGGAATCTTTTATTTTTAATTTAAACCAAAAATTATTCTTTAATTCCTATAAGTAAAGTCTGGGTGATTTTTTAAAGTTGGTCGATTTTTAAAAAAAGTTAGGTTAGTTAACTGTCAAAAAGTTTTACCAATTTTATGAATTTTTTTAATTTTTTGGGTAACAATTAGAACAAATTTGACTTTTTTAGTTCAAAATAAAATATTTTAAGATTAATTTAAACCAAGAATGATTCCTTAATCTTCATAAATAAAGTCTGGGCGATTTTTTAAAGTTGATCAACTTTTTAACAAAAATAGGTTAGTTAACTGTCAAAAAGTTTTACCAATTTTATGATTTTTTCTAATTTTTTGGGTAACAATTAGAACAAATTTGACTTTTTTAGTTCAAAATAAAATATTTTAAGATTAATTTAAACCAAGAATCATTCCTTAATCTTCATAAATAAAGTCTGGGCGATTTTTTAAAGTTGATCAACTTTTTAACAAAAATAGGTGAGTTAACTGTCAAAAAGTTTTACCAATTTTATGAATTTTTTTAATTTTTTGGGTAACAATTAGAACAAATTTGATTTTTTTAGTTCAAAATAAAATATTTTAAGATAAATTTAAACCAAGAATCATTCATTAATCTTCATAAATAAAGTCTGGGCAATTTTTTAAAGTTGATCAACTTTTTAACAAAAATAGGTTAGTTAACTGTCAAAAAGTTTTACCGATTTTATGAATTTTTTTAATTTTTTGGGTAACAATTAGAACAAATTTGACTTGTTTATTACAAACTAGAATATTTTAGCTTTCAATTAATACAAATTTCATTTCTTAATTTAAAAAAAATAAAGTCTCCACTATTTTTTAAATTTGGTGAAAACTAGAACCTTTTAAGTCTAAATTAATTTAATAATCGTTTCTTAATGTGTGAATAATTACTTTTAGAATACGTATAACAATATATATAATAAGATATATTACATAAATAAACTATATTAATGATAAAATTAATAAAAATAATTTTAATAATAAAACTAGGGGATTCAATGTTGGTAAGTTTTAAGATTTAGTAACTTTACTAAAAGTTCAACGGTATTGTAAAAGATGGCGGCATCAAATTGGCAGTTCGAATTTAATATTTTTCGTTTAATTTAAGTTAACCATCAAGCTGATATTTAAAAGGCGGTTATTATTAATGCGGAGATAACATCGAAACCTAATCGAATAAAAATTTAATAATAACCTCTTTAATAATTAACAGATGAGGACGTAGAAGACACAATTCAAAGAGGTTAAGATGTTGGTCCAAGGAGGAATAAATTATCATCAAAATCGACTATTACTGGTTTACCACAACATTCCTACATCCTAATTACCAGTAATAATGAAAGATACAAAATAAACGGTAGGTACTTTTTGGTTATTTTTCCTCCGAATACCCGATAAAGTAGTTCATCCAAATCGACTATTTCGACTAGTTCATCGATATGAGGCATTATTGAAAGTTTTAATATGATTTGATGTTAATAATTTTATTCGGAATATATCTAATAACACATATAATAAGAGGTATTATATAAATAAACTATATTAACGATAAAATTAATGAAAATAATTAATGACATTAAAACTAGGGAATTTAATGTTGGTAAGTTTTTAAAGTTAGTTACTTAGAAAAGTTCAACGGTTTTATAAGAGATGGCGTCCTATAAATTTAAATGCCAAAAATCAAATTTAATGTCATTTATATAAAATATTCATATGAGAACTAATTTTATTTAAAAATTCATACTTATTGAGACTAAATTAAACTATAATTTTACAAAAATCAACTTTCAAACTTGTTGTAGGAATAGTGAACAGAGTTGTATGAACAGAAAGTAAGTTTACTCACTTAATATAGATCCAGTATTTAATAACTGTCCAAAAATACAAGCTTCAGGTGGAAAAGTACCCGTATCGCTTATATATGGCCAAATCGGAGGAACATCTTCAGATAAAACAGCGATAACATATCTTTAATAAAGAAAAAAAAATGTTTAATTAAAATAACTCAGCTAAAAGTTAAAAAAAATCCATCGTACGTTATAATAAACGTTGTGGGAAACCATACAAAGACAATAATAGGTAACCAATACACCTTAGAAAAAGTTAAAGCCATTTTTGTTCCGTTTAATCCGTTCCACATGCAAACCACCTTTATTTAAAATAAAATTGTAATAAAACCTCTGACTTTTTAATCTAATAGTCGTCTGTTAACTGTTAGTTGTAATCATAAAAGAACATATTAATGTAGATCTGGTCGACGATCGTACGATATTGAAATTATCCACTAATGGCTTTCCGATACATCTATTGTCGTTCATCGCAACTTTTTCCCTTAATTATTAATTTAGTAATTTTTTATTTATTCTCCGATGGTAATGACGGATGTTACGTAATAAACTCAAATTATATCCTCGGTTGATGTTCTTCGTTTTCTTGATATGAACTATTATTAAAGTGTCAGTTTGACAACCGTAAAATAAAGGATACGTTAAAGAAACGAGTGTTAAATCATATTAAATTAAAGTGGAAAGGAAATATTGACTTTTGTCACGTAAATAATTTTGAATTGGTCAAAATTTTTAAAAGATAGGTTAATCGTAAAAAATTTTTAGGTTAGGAAAAATTTTAGTCAATTTTAAATTTTTTTTTTAATTTTTTGGGTAATAATTAGAACAAAATTGTGTTTTTTATTACAAAATAGAATATTTTAGCTTTCAGTTAATACAAATTTCAGTTCTTAACTACAGAAATAAAGTCTCCACGATTTTTTAAAGTTGTCAAAGTTTTTAGGTTAAAAAAAATTTTAGTCACCTAATTTTTTTAAATTTTTTGGGTAATATTTAGAGAAAAATCGACTTTTTTATTACAAAATAGAATATTTTAGCTTACAATTAATACAAATTTCATTCCTTAATTAAAAAAAATAAAGTCTCCACGGTTTTTTAAAATTGGTCAAAATTTTCATCGCCAAATTTGACGATTTTAGCAAATTTTAGATAAAATTTTACAATTTTAATCTAAATAAAGTTATTTTTCAATAAAATTTGACAACTTTTGTCGAAATCTGGTGAAATTTCAGACGAAATTCGATGACTTAAGGAAATTTTAGATGAAATCAGACGAAATTCAATCATTTTAGGCAATTTTATACAAAATTTATTGAAATTTTAGAAAAAATTTGACAATTTTAAGAAATTTTAGATGAAATTTCACAATTTTAATCTAAATAAAGCTATTTTTCAATGAAATTCAACAATTTTAGACGAAATTTAGTGTTTCATTTCAAACGAAATTCGAATTTTGAAAATTTTTGTCGAAATTTCACAATTTCAAGCTAAATTAAGTTATCTTTCAATGAAATTTGAAAAAGTTTAGGTGAAATTAAACGAAATTCAACAATTTTGGATAATTTTACACCAAATTTCGTGAAATTTTGGAAAAAAAAATCGGATTTTAAAAATTTTTAGATGAAATTGCACAATTTTAAAACAAAGTTATTTTTCACTGAAATTCGATAATTTTAAACGAAATTTTGTAAAATTTCAAACGAAATTCGACAATTTTAAGAAATTTGAGGTAAAATTTCACAACTTTTAGCTAAATTAAGTTATTTTTCAATGAAATTCGACAAATTTAGGCGAAATTTCGTGAAATTCTAGACGCAATTCGACAAATTTTGAAAATTTTGGTTTAAATTTCATAATTTCTAAAATTAAGTTTTATTTTAATGAAATTGAAAAAAAATTTGATGAAATTTTGTGAAATTTTAAATAATATTTGATAACTTTAAAAAAATTTAGATGAAATTCAACGATTTTAGATGAAATTTTACAATTTTAAGATAAATAAAGTTATTTTTCAATGAAATTCGACAATTTTAAACGAAATTTCGTGAAGTTTCAAACGAAATTGGACGAATTTTGAAAATTGTGGGAGAAATTTCACAATTTTAAGCTAAATTAAGTTATTTTTTAATGAAATTCGAAAAAGTTTAGGTGAAATTAAACGAAATTCAACAATTTTAGATAATTTTACATCAAATTTCGTGAAATTTTGGAAAGAAAATCCGATTTTAAGAAATTTTACATAAAATTTCACATTTTAATTAAGATAAATAAAGATATTTTTCAATGAAATTCGATAATTTTAAACGAAATTTTGTGAAATTTCAAACGAAATTCGACAATTTTGAGAAATTTGAGGTAAAATTTCACAACTTTTAGCTAAATTAAGTTATTTTTCAATGAAATTCGACAAATTTAGGCGAGATTTCGTGAAATTTTAGACGAAATTCGACGAACTTTGAAAATTTTGGTTTAGATTTCACAATTTCTAAAATTAAGTTTTATTTTAATGAAATTGGAAAAAAATTTGATGAAATTTTGTGAAATTTTAAGTAAAATTTGATAACTTAGAAAATTTTAGATGAAATTCAACGATTTTAGATGAAATTTTACAATTTTAAGATAAATAAAGTTATTTTTCAATGAAATTCGACAACTTTAAACGAAATTTCGTGAAATTTCAAACGAAATTGGACGAATTTGGAAAATTTTGGTCGAAATTTCACAATTTCAAGCTAAATTAAGTTATTTTTTAATGAAATTCGAAAAAATTTGATGAAATTAAACGAAATTTAATAATTTTGCACCAAATTTCGTGAAATTTTGGAAAAAATCGATGATTTTAAAAGATTTTAAAAGAAATATTACAATTTTAGACTAAATTAAGTCATTTTTTAAACAATTTTAATATAAATTAAGTTACATTAACTTTAATTCTTAAAATAATTTTCTATTTTTTTTCATCTTTTTTAATCTTTTTTTAGGTTAGGGAAAAATTTTAGTCAACTTTATGAATTTTTTAAATTTTTTGGGTAATAATTAGAACAAAATTGACTTTTTTATTACAAAATAGAATGTTTTAACTTTCAATTTATACAAATTTCATTTCTTAAGTTAAAGAAATAGACTCTGGACGATTTTTTAAAGTTGGTTAAAATTTTCAAAAAGTTAGGTTATGAACTGTCAAAAATTTTGATCATCTTTGTAATTTTTTTTAATTTTTTGGGTAATATTTAGAGAAAATTTGATTTTTTTACTATAAAATAGAATATTTTCACTTTCAATTAGTGTAAATTCCATTTCTTAATTTTAAAAAATAAAATCACCACAATTTTTTAAAGTTGAACAAAATTTTAAAAGAAGCTAAGTTATGACCTGTCAAAAATTTTGATCATCTTTGGGAATTTTTTTAATTTTTTGGGTAATATTTAGAGAAAAATCGACTTTTTTATTACAAAATAGAATATTTTAGCTTTCATTTAATACAAATTTCATTCCTTAATTTAAAAAAATAAAGTCTCCGCGATTTTTTAAAGTTGGTCAAAATTTTTAGGTTAGGAAAAATTTTAGTCAACTTTAAAAATTTTTTTAATTTTTTGGGTAATATTTAGAGAAAAATCGACTTTTTTATTACAAAATAGGATATTTTAGCTTTCAATTAATACAAATTTCATTTCTTAATTTAAAAAAATAAAGTCTCCACGATTTTCTAAATGTAGACCAAATTTTTATCGTATATTCAATAAAAGAAAATTTTTGAGATACAAAACATCAGAGATGCCAACATTAGAAAAATATTTTTTGAATGTTGGCGTCTTGAAATTTATTAAGCTAATTTTTAAGTGTTTATAATTGAAATTAACGAGTTAAAATGAAATTATCGAATTTTTAATGTTTGTTTGGTATTTTACGTTTAATAAATAAATTAAGGTAGGTTAAACCATCAAATATAAATAGATATTAAGGGTTGGTTTATTCACCTTTGGATAAATTAATCGGCTAAATGTCAAAATATACCCGTTTTGAAACGCAATTTTAGCCCGAAAAACGCCCAGTTTTATGATTTTCCTTCCGGTTAGTCTCCTCAACGGCTTTACATATTACTTTTCTTTGCGAATGGGAGCTCCCGCGACTCCAAAACGTCCGATATAAGCTTCAAACAGAACCCATGTTTAGCCAGGGTGGGCGAACTCTATGTAAAATATTTGAAATTGATTTTTAGTACGTAAACCGAAACACCTTTAGCGCTGATGTATAATTTTTTAGTGAAGTCCCTAGATTTATAAATCTAGGGATATTCATTTTAAACAAATACGAAAATACAACAACGTTTCCATGACAACACGTTCAAAACATATTTTAACTTCATGTAAGAGCATTCGGAGTTATTATCATTGATTTTTGATCATTTCGAGCTTAAACGTGAAACATAACGTTTACAGTGACTACAATTGTGTTCCGTACTATTTTTTTTTACTTCTATTACCGGTAAGTGTTGATTAACTTTAACATTTTTACAATCTTTCGTTACATTATGTTTCCTTTTCAAATATATATAGCGTGTACGGTTTCTATTTGTAATGATAAGGAGTCTTCCCGCTATCGATTCCCGAATTGCAGTAAGGATCCGGAGAGATTTAATAAGTGGATTTGGGCTAAGTGGATATTAGGTATATTTGTTTTGTTTAATAAATTACGCATTCTTGTATTAGCTTCATAAATGAAAATAAAAAAGATTAATCTATTTTAAAAAATGTTTTTTCTTTTATCATTGCTACTTATTTTTCGTACATAATAAGTGAGTCACTTATGGCTCACTTATTGTAGTACGAATAAAGAAATAAAATTAAATAAAAAAATATTTTATTTCAAATTTCGCGGTTTTTTTGAATAGTTGCACATCAGCGCTGTGAGTTCTCGGTTTACGTACTAAATTTGACGCATTTCAAAAATCTAGTGGGAGTTCACCTTCTATATCTTTCTTTTTCTATGTGTTTAGCTTTAATTTCTCAGCTATCCTACTTATTGTTAGACGTCAAAATGTTAAATTTGAACTAAAAATGTATGCAAGTCCGGATCTAATTATCCTTTAAATCGGAAGTTTACAATCCATTTATCGAAATTTATCCCAAAAATGTACGTTTTTCTAATTTAATTAATTTTTTTTATCGTCTATTCAATAAGAAACTTTCCGAAATACCAACCTTAGAAAAATAATTTTTTAATGTTGGCGTCTTGAAATTTACTAACCAATTTTTTTAAGTATTTGTGGTTAAAATGAGTAAAAATGGATTTAATAGTCTTATTATTATCCTTTATTTACGATTAAGATGAAATTTTGGACGTTTCTTTAACGTTTTACATTTAGTAAATAAATTAAGGTAAGAAAAACCATCTTAAAAAGAAAAATTAAATCACGTCTACGGATAATTATAGATATATAAAGGTAAACAAAACGGATTTTTACAATTTTTTTTAAGACAATTATTCTTAATTTTCGCAAAAGTGATTTAAATTTAATTTTATTTTAAAATAAATTCATATTATTTTTAAAAATTCAATGCCATCTATCGTCCTTCTATAAAAATATTTAAATACATTCTGTCAGCTGTCAATCTTTCTAACCTCAAACCTATATTGACTTTATTTGTTTACATCTTTTGAAAGTGTTTTACAAAGTTAAAGTGAAAGAAGATTAAAAAAATAGAAAAAAAGCACAAAAAATAACTTAAACTTTGCTAAATACATACTATTATAAATGGAATTAAAGATAATTTCAACAATTAACATTGTTATGTTATCGCTCTTCAATTTTCACAAATGTGCAACTTAATTATTGTCCAGTAAATTAAATTTTTTTAAAAAATGTCGCTTTTTCCGGCATTTTCCCAAGCGAATAATGAAATTAATCAAGAAGTTAATAAAGATGATGATCAAAACTGGTTAAAAAATTCCAGCTTTCAAATCGATGTTTCTAACCTTTCTAAAGTAAATTCACAAGAAAAGGAAGTTAAAAAACCAAGTGATTCAACTATAGAAAAGAAACACAAATCAAAAAAACATAAAAAAACGGAAAAAAGTAAAAAAGATACTTCCGTAAACCCAGAAAGTTTAATTTCAAATGATTTCTCAATCGATACAACTCCGATAAAAGAATATTTTAGCGTCAACACAATTTCACGTCCATCCGTACCTAAATACGATAGGAAATATTCAATGTTTAAAGGATACAAACGAAAAAATAAAAAATTTAAGCGATATTTTAAACTAAATCTTTTACTCGACGAAGAAATAAAAGATGATAAAAATAATGTAATAAAAAAAAGTGATTTAGGGAAGAAAATTGATATTGTGAGAGATGAAAGTTACCCGGGATTTAACGAAGAGAGAAATTTGAGTAAAACCACCGAAGAATTTAATCGGAAGTTAGCCGACAATCCGTTAGACGTACAAACGTGGCTTGAATACGTTCGATTTCAAGACACTGTTTATGAATTTGAGAAGAGTAATAAAAAAGGAACCATTGCAAAAGTAAGTTAATAAGTTTAAAGTAAGTATTTATTATAGAAAGTATAAAAATAAAACTTAAAGAAAGGAAAATAAAACTTAAAAAAGAAAACTGACAGATGATATAATTAATTTGACATATAAATATGTTTCATCTTTTGGGCGATAGATGGCTCTATTTTTTTTAAAAAATAATTTTATTTTAAATTAAAATTAAGTATTTAAAATGAAGTTTTTTATAAAAAATTTTAAATAAATTGCTCATTAAATAGATTTTTGTTTAAATTAAGGCTTTTTGGTAAATAAATTTATAAAAATTTTGGTGAATAAAAAATTTAAAAGGTAATTTAAAATTAAATTTATTAAATTCTTGAATGTGTTCATAGATGGCGTTAATTTATTGATTAATTTTAATTTTTTGGTAAAAAATGAATTGAATTTAATTCGAATTTTTAAAAAAATTAGATAAAATTGGACTAATTAGATGGATTTTTGTTAAAATTAATATTTTTATTAATAAAAAAATTTTTTTTTGAATAATTTAAAATTTAATTTATTAAATTCAAGAAGGTGTTCGTAGATGGCGCTAATTTATTGATTAATTTTCATTTTTTGGTAAAAAAATTAATCGAATTTAATTCAGTTTTTTTTTAAAAAATTAGATAAATTTAGACCAATTAGATAGATTTTTGTTAAAATTAACATTTTTATTAATTAAATTTTTTTTTTTTTAATATTGAATAATTTATAATTGAATTTATTAAAAATTCAAGAAGGTGTTCATAGATGGTGCTAATTGATTGATTAATTTTCATTTTCTGATAAAAAATTTATTTAATTTAATTCAAATTTTTTAAAAAATTAGATAAATTTAGACTAATTAGATGGTTTTTTGTTAAAATTAATATTTTTATTAATTAAAAAAATTTTTTTTAATAGTTTAAAATTGAATTTATTAAAAATTCAAGAAGGTGTTCATAGATGGCGCTTATTTATGGATTAATTTTCATTTTTTGATAAAAAATTAATCGAATTTAATTCAGTTTTTTTAAAAAATTAGATAAATTTAGACCAATTAGATAGATTTTTGTTAAAATTAACATTTTTATTAATTAAATATTTTTTTTTTAATATTGAATAATTTATAATTGAATTTATTAAAAATTCAAGAAGGTGTTCATAGATGGCGCTAATTTATTGATTAATTTTAATTTTTTAGTAAAAATTTAATTGAATTTAATTCAAATTGTTTAAAAAATTAGATAAATTTAAACCAATTAGATGGATTTTTGTTAAAATTAATATTTTTATTAATTAAAAATTTTTTTTTAATGATTTAAAATTGAATTTATTAAAAATTCAAGAAGGTGTTCATAGATGGCACAAATTTATTGATTAATTTTCATTTTTTAGTAAAAAATTAATCGAATTTAATTCAAATTTTTAAAAAAATTACATAAATTTAGACAAATTAGATGGATTTTTATTAAAATTAACATTTTTATTAATTAAAAAAAAAATTTTAATATTTAAAAAATAATTTAAAATTGAATCTATTAAATTCAAGAATGTGTTCATAGATGGCGTTATTTTATTGATTAATTTTCATTAATTTTTTTAAATAAAAATCGAATTCAATTTAAATTTTTTAAAAAGTAACAAAATTTTAATTATTTTTATTATAAATTTAAATCAAGTGAAGGATTTTTTAAAGTTATTACGTTTATAAACGTAAAATTAAAAAAAGAATTTTTTAATTGGGTTAAGTTCAATTTAATTTATGTTGGCAATAAACTTAATAAAAAAAAATTACTGTTTTTAAATGTCAAAGTATTCTAACCTAAATAATTTTAGGTTAACTCCTTTTTTTGGATCAATTTTTCAATTCAATTAAAAATTTCAATTAAAAACTATCAAAAAAATCTATAAATTTATTTAAAAATATAAATAAATGTTTAAAAATATATTTTTTAATGTTTTTTAAAGTTAATTAATAAAGCTAATTAATATTTTCTTTAAAAATTTTTCTAGGGAAGTCGTGTAACAGCAGAACGGAAGCTTTCAATCCTCGATAAAGCCCTCTCACATATTCCAAATGATGAAAGTCTCGAAAGGGAGCGTTTAAACGTTTGCGTAAACACTTTTCCATCGGATGAACTCCATTCACATTTAGAAAAGCTCGTCGATAAAGAACAAAGTAATATAATCTTATGGCAAGGTTACATCGAATCGAGGCAATGCTCAATGTCACATTGTAACACTCCAAATGTTTTAAAATTATATACAAAATGTTTATCAACGTTACATCAATTACGTCGAACGGCTAAAATAGAAAAATCAATTTTAGAAGAGAATATATTACGAATGTTGTATCAATGCGGACTTTTTTTAAAACAAAGTGGGTTGTTTGAACAATTATGGACTTTATTAAGGTTATATTTAGATTTAAATTTATGTCATCAAGAAAAAAGTAATGTTTTTAATTCGATCGGAAATGTAATCGATGAAAATGAATTATTAAGACTCGAAGAAACTGTTTTAAGTTCTCAATTACCTTTACATGAATTATGGTTGAGGATTGAAAAGTTACGAGAAGCTTGTCATTGGATTCCATTTACCGGAGATAATTGTGAAGATCCACAAAGAATTGTTTTTACCGAAGATGTTGCTGAGTTAATTCATCCGATAACTATGCCCGGAAACACTTTTAAAATGACTGCTATTATTTTAACTTTATTAAAAGTACCTCTTTTACCTTGTCGACACACTACGATGAAAAATTTTGGTTTAGATTACGTTCCGTGGTCTTTAGATTCAATCGAATCTATCTTACCGATGTTTTTACAAACAAATTTAGATTTAAGTAATGAATACTTTTTAAATTACACCCAAAAATTAACCGTAGGTCCACAATATTTAAAACCGTTCCCTGGACAAGAAGAATATTTAAATTTTATTCTTTCGATAATGTCTTTAACGATACAAACACTTAATGGAATTGAACAAACTGCGATAAGTGTTTGGTTCATTCGTTTTCATAGGGTTTTATTAATTTTAGAACAAAAAAATTTATTAAAAATGTCAAATGAATTAAAAAAGAAACTCAAATCTGATCGGAAAACCCTTTTAAAAAATTGTAATAATAATATTATTTTATACGTTGAATATGCTTTAATAGAAATTAATGAAAATTTTAATAGCGGGGTAAATATTTTAATGACTACTTTAAAGTTACAAAATTTTAGATTAATCGATACAATTAGTGATAAATATTTAAAAAGTTCTTTATGTTTTGTTTATAAAACTTTAATGGAGGTTTATTTTAAAGAAAATAATCGGAATAAAACTTTAGAGTTTGGGTTACGGTTAGTTTTGGGGATTAATCCAGATAGAAATATTCAAATATCTGAGTGTTCGATTAACGAGGGGGTTTTAAAATTTAAACATGTTACTTTAAAATTATTACAAAATTTAATTAATACAAAAGATGATGAAATAGAAACTGTTGAACATTTTTTACCAAATTTTTTAATCGATTGGGTTACTTGTCAGTGTTTATTTAATTATTATGCGAAAGGAATTGAAGAAAGTATTAAAATTTTAGATGAGGTTTTAATTAATGATTTAAAAATTATTGAAAAAGAAATTCTTTTAGAATTTTATATTTCACTTTTATTAATAGATCGGTTAAAAAACCCCTCAATTAAGACAATTAAAAACTTAGAAATTATTTTATATAAAAGTATAAATTCTCATCCGAATAATATATTTTTCTTATCGGTTTTATCTAAAATAGAGAGTATTTCTTGTTCGATTGGGAAAAAATTTTGGGAGTTGAAACATTTATTAACAAAAAGTGGTCACGCACTTCCAAATTTATTTTTGGTATTAATTGAAATGCAAAGAATTAGTGTTATCGAAGAAACTTGGATGGATACTTACGGACAAATTGATGGTTGTTTAAGGAATAAGATGTTGGCGTTATTTAGAGATTTGGTTGGTCCGGGAGTTTGTACGAGGAGATGTGGATTGATTTGGAGGTTGTATCTACAATTTTTGTATGAAAATTACGATGCTGGTTTATGTAGGAATGTTTATTATAGTGCCGTAGAAGAATGTCCTTGGTTAAAGGTAATTTTTTAATTTGTAGGTGGATGAAAAATGTTATTAAGAAGATTTATTTTGTTTCAGGCTTTGTATATTGATGCGGCTGTTTATATTCCGGCTGAACTGACTCAAATTCAAGATTTACTTATCGAGAAACAACTTCGACTTCATGTGACTCCCGAAGAATTGGATATATTGAGAGGATAGTTATTTTAATTTAAAGTTTTAATTTAGTTTTTAATCCGATAACGTCTAAATTTTTAATTTTCAAATAATTAATTTTAAATTCATTCGTTTTTGTTATTAAGTAGTTATCGTATCATGTTTAAGTATGTTGTAATTAGTTGTTTTTCACACATATGTGGTTCTATTCAGTTCAGTTTGTTTTTGGTGGTTATCGATAAGTTTGAAATGGTGTTTCGGTTTTAGTTTCAGTTTCTAATAAAAACACCGAACATTCCCTTGATATAAATAAGTTTCATCAGGTTTTTATAAGATATATAATAAACAATAAGGTTACACTTATTGTTTACACTTTGTTGACCAGGAATTTTATACAGAAACTATGTTGGATCACCGTAATGTAAGTGCATTGACAAGCTAACTCGTTACCGGTTAGCAAAGTGTTAAAACTCACTATTCATTATCATTTTGAAAAGATTTCCTTCGTATTTTAAATACAACCTAAAACAAACCGAAGTGAATAAAACCATATACATGTGAAATAGACCTTAAGTGAGGTGATCTATGTTTTATGTATTCATATCACTAAAGTGTGATAATTTCATATCTCATCGATGAAGTAAAACGCTTTATAATTTCGATAAGAAATAAGTTTTTATTAAACTTTAGGAAAATTTTGTATTCGGTTTTATCGGGTTAATACTATAATGTTTTGATTTCTATTTGAAATCTTGTATTTATCTTTCAGTTTAATTTAACTCAACTTCGAATTGTAACTTAATTGCTACAATTGTTAATAAATAAAGTTCAAAAACTGTATTTGTTTATTCTTGATTTTTATTTTCCTGTGATCCTGATAAAATCTTAGTTTTTGATAATTTAACTCTAAACATTTTGATTTTGTATTAAGAGATTAAATGAAAGAGGTAAGTATTTTGGATCGAAAAATTACTCCTGATACCTACTCACTTTTCTGCAATCCTAATACCAAATCGGATTTTCGAAGATTTATTTCATTTTAAAAATTTTCGATTTTGTATCAGGAGAACATAAAATAAGGAGGTATTCGTGCTATTTTTAAGCGCGCGAAATTTTAATTCGCGCATGCGCAGTACCTACTTATTCCTAATACCTCCTGACACCTCCTTGCTTTCATGTGATCCTGATACCAAATCGAGTTTTCAACAAAATTTTCTGTAAAAATTTCGATTTTATATCAGGAGAACATCAAATGCGGGAGGTATTCGCGCCTTTTTTAGCGCGCGAATTTTTCGGTTTGCGCATGCGCATTACCTACTTACTCCTGATACCTCTTGACACCTCCTTGCTTTCATGTGATCCTGATACCAAATTGAGTTTTCAACAAAATTTTGTGTAAAAAATTTCGATTTTGTATCAGGAGAACATCAAATGCAGGAGGTGTTCGCGCCTTTTATTTTAGGTTAGCGCATGCGCATTACCAACTTACTCCTGATACATTTTCGAACACCTCCTTATGTGCTCCTTTTATGTGCTGATACCAAATTAGTTTTAAAAAATTTTAGTTTCTAAAAATTTCAACTTTGTAAAATATCAATTAAAAGAGGTATTTTTAACCGACAAATTACTTACTCCTGATACTTACTTTTCTACTTATCCTGACACCAACTTTTAAAAATTTTTATTTTATTTTATTTTAGAGGTAAATAAATCAAAATAAAAATCAAAAAATTAATGAAAAATTTATTATATTTTCCAATATATTACGTATTAATAACATCATCATAAGAAGACATTTGGAAGCGCTAACTTTAAAAAGGAAGACGAAGAACTGTAAAAACTATTACTTAAGAAACAAATTTGTAAAAATAAAGCTTCGATGTGCGTTTAAACTTTGAAAAAACATTACATTTATGATAGAATTACAAAAAAGTTACGTAAAATAGTTGTTCATTTTTATTCATATTATCACTATTCTTCCTCTTATGAAATCAGTCGTGGTGGTTATTGGCAATCGGTCCGCTGGCATTTTTCAACACGTTTGCAAAACTACCAGCCGTATTTGTATTCCTTACGTTTGTAATCGACGTTGATCTTGTTGAAAATCTCATCTCGGCTCCGTCTGTTGCTTTCGGAATCACACGAGGCACTACGAAAAGGGCTAATAACGCTAAGATATGAAGGCACATGTACATATGTCTGAAAATTAATAAATTCCATTAGTTTTTCTATTTTTATTAAAAGTAGTGATTAAAAACTTACATGTAAAGTCTTATTCCCGCCCAAAACTCCAACAGGACGAATGCAAACGTTATATACGCCATTGCAAATTTGGTTGTAATGAATGTTAAGACATCGTAGAAAAGTTTTAGTTCGGTGGTTTTTAAGAAATATCCACGAATCGTTCTTCTCATCTAAAAAAAAGATAAATAAATTAAATAATAAATTTTATACTTAAAAATATTAAATGTAAAATGAGAAATAAATAAAATAAATTTAAATAAACGTACACTTCTCGCTGCAAATGTAAAAAGTGCTCCGTTTGCAAAAGTAATATAATAACCAGGATAAAAACCGTGCCATAAAGCCGACAAACCGTAAGTTAAAACAGTCGCATATTTCTTATCAACACGATCGTAAACTACCCTTCTTAACCATATATTTGTACCAATGTTCCATGATTCAATACTGGCTCGTAAACTTGTAGAAAACTACATATAAAAAGAAAAAAAAAAAAGATTACTTAAAATTAACAATTAACATTTACAATATTTATTACCTCAAAACCTATAATATTAATATTGCTAAACTTATCCCAATTCGCTGTTCCATCTTCTCGGAAACCATCAAACCCGATACCGGAATTATTGCAAATCGCATCGGCAAAAAGCCACGCGAAATAATATTTACACCTAACTAGAAAAGTTGCCATATGCAAATACCATATTTTATATAACAAATTTGATCTTTCCACGAAGTCGTCATCTTTTACACCTTGTATCGTATACGTTGGGATGAATTTTACGTAAACGACAACAGAAATCATTGCCATTAAGACTTTTTTAAACACCGCTCGGGCTGGTGAAGGTTCCAAAACAACCGTGTTGTTACCATTTTGAGTTAATCTTTGATTTGACTAAAAAAATTAATGATTAATACAGAAATTCATATAATTAATACAAAAATTCATATAATTCATACAAAAATTCATATAATTAATACAATTCATATAATTAATACAACAATAAATATAATCTTAAACACAAAACATCAAATTTGTTTTTGCTAGAAGCCATCTTTAGAAGTAAAATGTCAAATTAATGTAGAAATTTGTTAATTTCAGTAAAATTATCTAACAAATTCAAGACATTTTTATAAAAATTTGACGTTTTGCTTTTAAACATAACCTTTAGGTAAATGTCAAACTTGACGTACATTTAGTTTAGATACGAACAAAATCTAAACTTAGTTGAGAAACAAACCAAATCTATATTTAGTCGAGAGACAAACCAAATCTATATTTAGTCGAGAGACAAACCAAATCTATATTTAGTCGAGATATGAACAAAATCTACACTTAGTTGAGATATGAACTAAGTCTACACTTAGTTGAGATATGAACCAAATCTATTCTTAGCCTAGTTTAAATTAAATAAGCGTCAGATTTAACATTTTGCTTAATTTCAACAAAACTAATTAACAAATTGAAAAAATTTCTACATAAATTTGACGTTTTCTTAATTAACCGCTTAATGCACACCTCTGTGACATATACGGGCAACGTTTACCGGCAGAATTGTGCAGCTCCGTGAACGTCACGGTCACTTTATTTGCAAAAACAAAATAAATGATTTTTTTTGTACCTAAATTGATTTAAAAAAATGTGCATTAAGGGGTTAATACTTAATTTTTATGTTTGAAACATAATACTTACTGAATTTTGTCCTGTTAATAAATTATTTCCATCGATAAAATCAATATAATCTTTATAGTACAGAGCCGGACCGGCCATTAACGATGGAAATTGTAAAGCGTAACTAAAATATTCCAAAGCAGTCGGAATTCGTTTAACGGCGTAAAACTTTTGCGTTTTTGATAAATCCCCATCCTTCTTTGTTAACCCATCGTGGAGGCAGAACGCCAAGCTGGTTACCTTTTGCGTTATTATCATCAAAGGTCCTAGAAAGTTAAAAAAACATAATCTGACTAAAGTGCAAATCGATTTTTCGTTTTAATCGATTGAATACGGGTTCGTTTACCTGATATGTCAAGTGTGTACGATGCGTAATCGTAAATTTGCCGATGTAAATGGATACATGATAGATAAAGTAAGGCAACGGCTAAAACCATTCTGAAAAAAAATAAAAAAAAAAACATAAAACTTCAATATAGACATTTTAGGAAAAAATTAGTAGTGATTCATTGTAAGCAATAATATAGATAAGATAATAAATATATTTTGCAGCTTATTGATTAAGTAAATTATTTTTATTGGTTGACTAGTTTTGATTATAAGTCATTTTTAGGAGTTAAACGACAAATTTATTCAATTTGTTAACTTCTAAATAAAATTTCATTAACTTGACGCTTTTTTTAAAGTTGTCTTTAGAAGTATAGAAGTTTAGAATTTAATTTATGTAGAAATCAACAAATTGAACAAATTTCTAAATACTTTTGACGTTTTGCTTTTAAAGATGGCTTCTAGTAAAACGTCAAATTTGACGTTTTGTTTAACTTCAATAAAATTAATAAATTGAACAAATTTCTGGATAAATTTGATCTTTTGCTTCTAAAGATAGCTTCTTGCAAAACGTCAAAGTTATCTAAAATATTCATTTTAGATTTTTTTTAATTTATTAAAATTGAACAGGATTTTAGATAAATATGACGTTTTACTTTTAAAGATGGCTTCCAGCAAAACGTCAAATTTGACAATTTACTTAATTTCAACAAAATTAATAAACAAATTGAACAAATTTTTACATCATTTTGACATTTTGCTTTTTAAAATGGTTTCTAACTAAAACTAATCAAACAATAAAGTTCATTTAATTAACCAGATAGATTCAAAATTACATAATTACTTAATAAACTTATTATCTATTTAACTCCTCGAGTAATTAAGTTGTAAATACTAACCTTTGCATAATTTGGGGGTTCGTAGTACGGATAACGATGTAACATAGCGCTGGAAGTCCGGCCAAGTGAATAGCCTGCCTAAAAAAGGACAAATTAAAAAGGACTTCCATTTTAATAAAAGCGATTTCAAACACTCAGTACATTCCGAAGCAGAAGTAACCGATGAAGAGGCCGAAAATGAGACCGAAGCCATGTCTTGTGCCCGATTTCGTCTTCGAGGGATGAAGAACGGTGCGAAATAACGATGCCAACGCCAACGCCACAAATTGACTTATTACGAAGTTAACCTGTTAAATTAAAAAAATAAAAAGAAATTAAAAATTCGTCTATGTTTAGTTTTTAGGAAGAAAAAATACTTTTTCGTGAATTATAAGCTAGAATTATTTGATAAAAAAGTAATTATAATACGAGAAATAGAAAAGAAATTTTTCCCGAACCTAAGTACGGTCCTGTTTATCAAACGTCAATTTGACAGTTAATCTGAAAATAAATTATGAAGTTTATTTCAAAATTATTGATATTTTACCTCAACAGTTAACTAATCGATTTGTTATTTTTAAAATGAACAACATTTTGAATATTTTACAACATTTCAACACCAAACTTCAAATTAAAGACAAATATCAACCTCAAAAATATTTTTGATATCTTAATTTACCTAAAAAAGTTTCCGAACGATACTTAGAATTTTTTTTATTCTAAAAATTTCCTAATAACTTGTAATTTTCCTAATATAAATCAACCGAGTTTATTGTAAATCACCCTGTATATGTTTAAAATGTTAAAAAAGTAAAAAAAAAAATAATGCATACTATTTATAAAAATCAAATTGACATTTATTAGCCAAGTATTATCAATAAAATAATCGAAACGGTCGCATCATGCGATCGCCAAGCTGTTTGCCATGACTTTTGACTCGGAACACACTAAATTATCATCCGGAATAATAAATATTAACACAATGCGATCGGATACAACTGCAATTCACTCAATTAAACCGTATAAATACCATTTTATTTACTCTTAGTTTATTTAGAAAGGAGTCATTGACTTTAAAGAGAAACAAAGTGTTCTTATTTTATGTTTACTGTTTTAATAATAACAAGGAAAATATCTCGATTATGACTCAAATATCAATTCAATAATCTCAAGGTTCTTTAGATAAACAAATAAATAAATAAATACCTAAATAAATAAACGATTTAATCCAAATCCGAAATATATTAAAAGATTTCGAAAGAGAATCTTTATTTGTAAACCTCAAAAGTGACATTTTAAACGTCAAAATTGATAGTTTAAAAATGGATGTAGACATTTAAACGTCAAAAGTAACATTTTAAAGACGAAAAATGACGTTTAAACGTCTAAATTGATGTTTTAAAAATGGATTTAGACGTTTCAACGTCAAAACTGACGTCTTGAAAGAAAATTTTGATCTGTAAACGTCAAATGTGACATTTAAAGTTAAACAATGTCGTTTAAACGTCAAAATTGACATTTCGAAAATAGACTTAAACGTTTAAATGTCAAAATTGATATTTTAAAAATGGATGTAGACATTTAAACGTCAAAAGTGACACTTTAAAGATAAGAAGTGACGTTTAAATGTCAAAATTGATATTTTAAAAATGGATTTAGACGTTTCAACGCCAAAACTGACGTCTTGAAAGAAAATTTTGATCTGTAAACGTCAAAAGTGACATTTTAAAGTTAAAAAATGACGTTTAAACGTCAGAATTGACATTTCGAAAATGGACTTAAACGTTTAAACGTCAAAATTGATATTTTAAAAATGGATGTAGACATTTAAACGTCAAAAGTAACATTTTAAGGACGAAAAATAACGTTTCAACGTCAAAACTGACGTCTTGAAAGAAAATTTTGATCTGTAAACGTCAAAAGTGATATTTTAAAGTTAAAAACTAACGTTTAAACGTCAAAATTGACATTTCGAAAATGGACTTAAACGTTTAAACGTCAAAATTGATATTTTAAAAATGGATGTAGACATTTAAACGTCAAAAGTGACATTTTAAAAATGGATGTAGACATTTAAACGTCAAAAGTGACATTTTAAAAACCAAAAAGTCACGTTTTAACGTCAAAATTGACATTTCGAAAACGGATTTAATCGTATCAACGTCAAAATTAACATTTTGGAAGAGAATTTTGATTTGTAAACGTCAAAAATGACACTTTAAGGATAAGAAGTGACGTTTAAACGTCGAAAATGGATTTAGATGTTTCAACTTCAAAACTGACGTCATGAAAGAAAATTTTAATCTTTAAACGTCAAAGTTGACATTTTAAAGATAAAAAGTGAGGTTTAAACGTCAAAATTGATATTTCGAAAACGAATTTAAACATTTAAATGTTAAAATCGACATTTTGTAAGAGAATTTTGACCTGTAAACGTCAAACATGACAGTTTAAAGACAAAAAGTGAGGTTTAAATATCAAAAATGACATTTCCAAAATTGATTTAAACTTTTAAATATCTAAATTGCCATTTTTAAAGAGAATTTTTATTTGTAAACGTCAAAAATGACATTTTAAATATAAGAAGTGACGTTTAAACGTCAAAACTGACATTTCGAAAGAAAATTGTGACGTTTAAAAGTCAAAACTAACATTTTAAAACTTTCATTTACAAAGTTTATATACAACTTTATTATACAGGTGTCCCAGACCACCCGTACCACCTGATTTACTCGAAAACTATAAGTCCTAAGAACTTGAAACAAAAAATTTGATGCATAAATAGGGTATAAACTTTCTTATGAGTGAGAAAGGAATATCTAATATCAACCGGAAGTATGAATAATTGAGTGTCACTTTATAATTTGATATATGAAGGGGGGTTAATTTTGGAATTGCTGGAAAGAGCTTTTCAAAAGAAATAACTTTTATAGGAAGCATTTTTTGATATCATTTACTGTTTTTATCCAAAATCGCTTTCAAAATCTCGATTTTTTACAAGTGTTTCCTGATGATCACCACTAGATGTCGCCGTCGGCCATTTTAAAAGATTATGACATTTAGAAATGACGAGCGATAGTAAGTCATAAGGAATAATTTTATTAACAATACGACAAAATAATGTAATACCCTTAACTAAACTTCATAACTCAATACACTTAAGTCCAATAACATAAAGCAGTTTGATTTTTTTTTTTTTTAATGGCCGACAGCGACATCTAGTGGTGATATTAGAAAACACTCGTAAAAAATCGAAATTTTGAAAGGGATTTTGAACAAAAACAGTAAATAATAACAAAAAATGCTTCCTATAAAAGTTATTTCTTTTGAAAAACTCTTTCCAACAATACCAAAATTAACCACCCTTCATATATCAAATTATAAAGTGACCTTCAATTATTCATACTTCCGGTTGTTATTAGATGTTCCTTCCTCACTCATGAGAAAGTTTATACCTTACTTATGTATCAAATTTTTTGTTTCAAGTTCCTAGGGCTTATAGTTTTCGAGTAAATCAGGTGGTACAGGTGGTCTGGGATACCCTGTACACTAGCTAAAATTTCATTGATAAAGACGTGGTTTGACACTCGACTGTCGGGGGTGGACAAACTCCGAAAAGGAAAAATGGGATTTCAGGGGTGGGTAAACCTCTACGAAGGAGATTTTAGGGGTTGACAAACTTTGTTGTGGAACATTTTAGAAGTTGTCAAACTTTCTAGAAACCAAATTCAAGGATAACTAAACCTTCTATTTCTCAAACGGGCTTCAGGGGTGGGAAAACTTTGTCGAGAGACATTTCAAAGGTTTGCAAAACCTCGTAAAAACCTGATTCAAGGATAAGTAAACTTTCAATTTTTCAATCGGGTTTCAGGGACGGACAAACCTCATCGAGAGACATTTTAGGGATTGACAAATTCGATTCAAGGATAAGTAAACTTTCGATTTGTCAAATGGACTTTAAGGGTGGGCAAAACTCGTCGAAATAAATTTTAAGGGTTGGCAAAACTTGTCGAGTGATATTTCAGGGATTTGGTAAACTTCGTAGAAACTCGATTTAAGGATATGTAAACCCTCGATTTTTCGAAATGACTTCAAAGGTGAGCAAACTTTATCGAGAGACATTTCAGGGGTTGACAAACTTCGTAGATACATTTAGAAGTTACAATTTTATTACATACAGATCTGGAAATTTCATTTCAGGACATAGGAAAATAATGCGTGCAACAGAGAAGCATATAGGAAGTAGATTTTAGATAAACAAAGAGCGATATAACTGTTTAACCACGCAACGAACTGACAGTTCGACAGTTTGTGGGAAGAAGGTGGTTGGTTGGGCGACTAGAGTCGGATCGGAAAAGGCGTGGTTAAACAGTTATATCGCTCTTTGTTTATCTAATCTATTTCCTATATGCTTCTTTGTTGCACGCATTATTTTCCTATGTCCTGAAATGAAATTTCCAGATCTGTATAATAACTAGATTTACTCAAATTGTTAAAAGAAAATTTTAATTTTTAAAATGTCAAACCATAATCTTGAAAATTTCGTCTAATTTACTGTGACTTTATTTTACAAAATAGAGAAATGATTTTTCAAATAGAGACAAACTAAAGTATCTATTTTATGTTAAATAAATCAGATTTATTCTAATTATTATCAAAAAAATTTAAAAAATTCCTAAAGACGATAATCATTTTCTTGAAAATTTCGTCTAACTTTAAAAAATCATACTGAGTTTATTTTACAAAATAGAGAAATGATTTTTTAAATAGAGATAAACTAAAGTATCTATTTTATGTTGAATAAATCAGATTTGTTCTAAATGTTGTCAAAAAATTTAAAAAAATTCCTAAAGACGATAACCATTTTCTTGAAAATTTCGTCTAATTTAGAAAATCATACTAATTTTATTTTATACTAGAATTTTTCAAAAACGTCCAATTTCGTTTAAAATTGTTTAAAATTTCGCCTAATTTCATATAAAATTTTCAAAATAATTGTGAATATTTTTTGTTATAATTTCTTTTTAATTCTCGATATTAACACGTTGACTGTCACGTGGTTTTATGACGACTTCCCCGTCAGACCACGCGGCCTGAACGAAAAGCTCGGTGACGTGGCGCTCAACGTGTTAAAGAAGTTATAATTAAACATTTTTAATTTTTGACATTTAACCTCAAATAAACAAAAATGTCAACTTTAATCTCAAATAAGTCAAAAACTAAGCGAAACTAAAAAAACATTTTCGAATAAAAGTTATAGTCTTGTTAATTATGAACACTTTTTGTTTAAAACTTTTTTTTAAATTTTCAATATTAGAGAAGTTATAACAAAAAAATGTCAAATTTTAACGTTTAATCTCAAATAATCGAAAATTTAAACTTTAATCTCAAATAAGTCAAAAATTAAGTGAGATTTTAAGAAATTTTTCAAATAAAATTTCTAATTTTATTACTTGAGAACAGTTTTTGTTTAAAACATTTTTTTGAATTTTCGATATTAAAGAAGTTATAATTAAAAATTTTAAATTTTTGACATCTAACCTCAAATTTTCAAAAAAGTCAACTTTAATCTTAAATAAATCAAAAACTAAAACAGATAGAGAAATTTTTTTCAAATAAAATTTGTAGCTTTGTTAATTATGAACATTTTTTATAATAAAAGATTTTTTTTAAATTTTGATATTTAAAGAGCTATAAACAGAAATGTCAAATTTTGACGTTTAACCTCAAATTTTCAAAAAAGTCAACTTTAATCTCAAATAAGTCAAAAACTAAAACAGATAGAGAATTTTTTTTCAAATAAAATTTGTAGCTTTGTTAATTATGAACATTTTTTATAATAAAAGATTTTTTTTAAATTTTGATATTTAAAGAGCTATAAACAAAAACGTCAAATTTTGACGTTTAACCTAAAATTTTCAAAAAAGTCAAATTTAATCTCAAATAAGTCAAAAACTAAGACAGATAGAGAAGTGTTTTTCAAATAAAATTTGTAACTTTGTTAATTATGAACATTTTTTATAATAAAAGATTTTTTTTTAGTTTTGATATTTAAAGAGCTATAAACGAAAATGTCAAATTTTGACGTTTAACCTCAAATTTTCAAAAAAGTCAACTTTAATCTCAAATAAGTCAAAAACTAAAACAGATAGAGGAATTTTTTTCAAATAAAATTTGTAGCTTTGTTAATTATGAACATTTTTTATAATAAAAGATTTTTTTTAATTTTGATATTTAAAGAACTATAAACAAAAATGTCAAAATTTGACGTTTAACCTCAAATTTTCAAAAAAGTCAACTTTAATCTCAAATAAGTCAAAAACTAAAACAGATAGAGAAGTTTTTTCCAATAAAATTTGTAGCTTTGTTAATTATGAACATTTTTTATAATAAAAGATTTTTTTTAATTTTGATATTTAAAGAACTATAAACAAAAATGTCAAAATTTGACGTTTAACCTCAAATTTTCAAAAAAGTCAACTTTAATCTCAAATAAGTCAAAAACTAAAACAGATAGAGGAATTTTTTTCAAATAAAATTTGTAGCTTTGTTAATTATGAACATTTTTTATAATAAAAGATTTTTTTTTAGTTTTGATATTTAAAGAGCTATAAACGAAAATGTCAAATTTTGACGTTTAACCTCAAATTTTCAAAAAAGTCAACTTTAATCTCAAATAAGTCAAAAACTAAAACAGATAGAGGAATTTTTTTCAAATAAAATTTGTAGCTTTGTTAATTATGAACATTTTTTATAATAAAAGATTTTTTTAAATTTTGATATTTAAAGAACTATAAACAAAAATGTCAAAATTTGACGTTTAACCTCAAATTTTCAAAAAAGTCAACTTTAATCTCAAATAAGTCAAAAACTAAAACAGATAGAGAAGTTTTTTCCAATAAAATTTGTAGCTTTGTTAATTATGAACATTTTTTATAATAAAAGATGTTTTTTTAATTTTGATATTTAAAGAGCTATAAACAAAAATGTCAAATTTTGACGTTTAACCTCAAATTTTCAAAAAAGTCTACTTTAATCTCAAATAAGTCAAAAACTAAGACAGATAGAGAAATTTTTTTCAAATAAAATTTGTAGCTTTGTTAATTATGAACATTTTTTATAATAAAAGATTTTTTTAAATTTTGATATTTAAAGAACTATAAACAAAAATGTCAAAATTTGACGTTTAACCTCAAATTTTCAAAAAAGTCAACTTTAATCTCAAATAAGTCAAAAACTAAGACAGATAGAGAAATTTTTTTTCAAATAAAATTTGTAGCTTTGTTAATTATGAACATTTTTTATAATAAAAGATTTTTTTAAATTTTGATATTTAAAGAGCTATAAACAGAAATGTCAAATTTTGACGTTTAACCTCAAATTTTCAAAAAAGTCTACTTTAATCTCAAATAAGTCAAAAACTAAGACAGATAGAGAAATTTTTTTCAAATAAAATTTGTAGCTTTGTTAATTATGAACAATTTTTATAATAAAAGATTTTTTTTAATTTTGATATTTAAAGAGCTATAAGCAAAAGTGTCAATTTTTGACGTTTAACCTCAAATTTTCAAAAAAGTTAACTTTAATTTTAAATAAGTTAAATACTAAGACACTTAGAGAATTTTTTTCAAGTAAAATTTATAGCTTTATTATATATAATTTTTCGAAATTAAAAATGAATTTTTTACCAAAACAGAACTAAAAATACCCACAATAACAATTTATTTTTAAATCACACCGTATATTTTTTTGTAAACTACATGTTTTAAGTGTTCTTCTTATAACACATTCATTTCCATTTCATATACACTTCAGAAATCGTAACGATTTCTAATTCCAAACGATTATTTTCGTCACCGTTATTTTTAAAGTGTTACGTGCTACGTATACATACACACAACTCATTCAAAGTTATTCAAAGTCGTCTAAAGTTTCGATTCCATTACGAATCACTTATTAAAACAATATACTTTCACCTCAATTTCTTATTAAACCTTATTCATCATTGTATCATTGTTATAATCCCTCAAATCATTTTTACCAAACATTTCTTTTTGTTGGTATTTTTATTTATACTTTGACCTCGTTTACAGGTCACTTCCTCCACTTTCAATTGACTTTCAGGGCGTTTAAAACCAATTCCCAGCAAACCATTCACGTATAAACTCATTCCCATTCGTACAATTAAAAAAATCAACTTTAAATAAATAAATTTAGTCGATTTCAAGTTTTTATTTCACTTAATCACTTAATAATTAAAAAAAAAAATAATGTATACGTTGATATTGCATGTCACGTTTAATAATGATAAGATTCACCTTGCTATCGTTAATTTTTTTTAATTACTAGTAAAAAAAAAACCTCTATTTAAACGATAATTCCAATAAATGAATCGTGTTTAGTTCCAATCTTTCCCCTTTTGATTATACACTCACTTTAAAACGTCCTCTAACGTCTTAAAAGGTCAAATATATATTGTTCCATCTTCCAAACGATTGTTATTCTAACACCAATTGATTTTTAAAAAATATTTTTAAAAATAACCATCATTTATATAAATATATAAAAAATTAATCGCGATAATTCGTTTTATTAATCAAAATAAAGCATAAATAAACTTGTTTTCAATTTTATATCTTTAAAAAATCATTTAAAACGTCTGGAATTTATACATATCCAATAATATTTACCTTTTTATACCAAATAATTTATAATAATCCTCATTAAAGTTGTTTTTTTTTTATTTACCATCATAGAACCATTATTAAAATACAATTTTAATTCCTATATCGTAATTTTAAACTTTGACGTGGACGACTATACATCATAAATGAATTAAATTTCAAATTAACTCACCTCATTTATCACGTGATTAATTATCCACCAATTTTAAACATAATTAAACAATAAAAGACACCAATAATAAATAATTTTAAACATAATAAAACATAATTAAACAATAAAAAAACACCAATAATAAATAAAACCGAAATAAATCCTTAAATAAAAGCCGGTAAACAACCCTAACCTCACTTTTTCCAAGAAAACAAAGATAATCGATTTATTTATTCTCCAATTTTACAAATAATTCATAGAAATCTCCTTTCAATTAAAAAATGAATTTACCCTTTATTTAAACAACTATCTAATCTATTAAATGAATTACCTGGTCAACTTCGACTCCAACAAATTCGGCCAATTTGGTAAACAACCTGCTTCCATCATAGTAGCTATTTACCAAAGCCATTTGGTAAATTAAAAGCGGCTTCAAGAAGCACCAAGTGGTTTCGTAACGGCCGCACTAAAAACACAAATTTCGAATGTTTTTTAACGTTGAAACGTTGGCACAAATACGGAGCTGCGTCAAATAGATACTAAAATGACTAAAAACGTGAAGTAACGGTGTTACGATTAGCGAGTAAACGCGCAAACTCGCGCAAATCTTCCCCACTTGCTTTCGCTTTTAGTATTAAATGTAGATATCACTTTTATTACCTGAAAGGATTAAAATTAAATTAAATTGTATCAAAAATTATCTCTATTTATAAAAGAATTCTTTACTTACTGTTTTCTTTACAAATATATTGATTGTAGATTAAATATTGTATCATTTTATTAACATTTAATACTTATTTTAGTTTGACATGAATTATTAAATTTGACAGTTTGATTACGGTGGCGCCATCTAATAGGTTTTCGTTGAACTTTATTCTTATAAAATTAAACGCATTTTCCTTTTAAATCTATTTTTAAATTTATTTTTAATTGATATATTCTTTTTCTTGAATATTTAATTAATCTTTTAAGAAAAAATTGTATTTTAATTCGTCTTATTTATAAAAAAACTAAATGACAAGATTAAATCATAGTAACGTCATCTAATAGATTTTTATTGAACTTTATTCTTATAAAATTAAATGCAATTTCTCTTTAAATCTATTTTTAAATTTAGTTTTAAACTTTATATTTGTTTTTCTAACTATTAAATTAATTTATTTAGAAAAAATTGTATTTTAATTCGTTAAATTTTCGATTAACTTTGTACTTACCAAAATCAATGAATTAAATCAATTCATATAAAATTCGATTTTTAACCTTAATTCGTTTCCAAATCGATTTTGAAATTGATTTCTAATTGATATATTCTTTTTCTTGACTGTTTAATTGCCTTATTTAAGAAAAATCGGTATTTTAATTCGACTTGTTAATAAAAATAACCAATGTCAAAAGTAACTACTACTGGCGCCATCTAATAGATTTTCGTTGAACTTTATTCTTATAAAATTGAACTTAAATTTCTCTTTAAATCTATTTTTAAATTTGTTTTTAAATCTTATATTCTTTCTTTTAACTATTAAATTAACTCACCTACAAGAAACTGTATTTTAATTCGTCAAATTTTTGATGAACTTTAATACTTACCAAAATCAATGAATTAAATCAATTTATGTAAAATTAATTACCTTAATTCGTTTTCAAATCGATTTTTAAATTGATTTCTAATTAATATATTCTTTTTCTTGACTGTTTAATTGCCTTATTTAAGAAAACCAATATTTTAATTCATTTTATTTATAAAAATAACTAAATGTCAAAAGTAAATCCTAATGGCGGCATCTATTAGATTTTCGTTGAACTTTATTCTTATCAAATTAAACTTAAATTCTTCCATAAATCTATTTTTAAATTTGTTTTTAAATGTTATATTCCTCCTTTTAACTATTAAATTAACTCACCTACAAGAAACTGTATTTTAATTCATCAAATTTTCGATGAATTTTATACTTCTTATAAAATCAATGAATTAAATCAATTTATGTAAAATTAACTACCTTAATTCGTTTTCAAATCGGTTTCTAAGTTGATTTCTAATTGATATATTCTTTTTCTTGATTGTTTAATTGCCTTATTTAAGAAAAATCCGTATTTTAATTCGACTTGTTAATAAAAATAACTAAATGTCAAAAGTAACTACTAGTAGCGCCATCTAATAGATTCTTGTTGAACTTTATTCTTATGATTTATTGATATTTTTTCATAAATCTATTTTTAAATTTGTTTTTAAATCTTATATTCTTTCTTTTAACTATTAAATTAACTCACCTACAAGAAATTGTATTTTAATTCGTCAAATTTTTGATGAACTTTAATACTTACCAAAATCAATGAATTAAATCAATTCCTATAAAATTGATTACCTTAATTCGTTTTCAAATTGGTTTGTAAATTGATTTTTAATCAATGTATTCCTCTTCTTGACTGTTTAATTGCCTTATTTAAGAAAAACCAGCATTTTAATTCATCTTATTTATAAAAATAACTAAATGTCAAACGTAAATACTAATGGCGCCATCTATTAGACTTTTGTTGAACTTTATTCTTATAAAATTAAACTTAAATTTCTCCTTAAATATACTTTTAAATTTGTTTTTAAATGTTATATTCCTTCTTTTAACTACTAAATTAACTTACCTACAAGAAATTGTATTTTAATTCATCCAACTTTTGATGAACTTTAATACTTATAAAATCAATGAATTAAATCAATTTTTGTAAAATTAATTACCTTAATGCGCTTTCAAATCGGCTTTTAAATTGATATCTAAATGATATATTCCTTTTCTTGACTGTTTAATTGCCTTATTTAAGAAAAATCCGTATTTTAATTCATTTTATTTATAAAAATAACTAAATGTCAAAAGTAAATCCTAATGGCGCCATCTATTAGATTTTTGTTAAACTTTATTCTTATAAAATTAAACGTAATTTCTCTTGAAATCTATTTTTAAATTTGGTTTAAAATATTATATTCCTTTTCTTAACTATTAAATTAATTTATTTACAAAAAACTATATTTTAAATCGTCAATTTTAAAGTTCAATTTTATAAGAATAAAATTTAACAAAAATCCATTAGATGGCGCCACTCACCTTTAATTTTGATTATTTTTAAAGAATTTTTCAATTAAATTTATTAACTTTATTCCTTAATAACCATATAATTATCCTAATTATATAATTAAATTTCATATAAATTATAAATAAATAAAAAGAAATTAGTGTTTTTGTATTTATTCATTTTTTAAAACATCAAATTATATTTTTCAAACTATTTTACTTTTAATTTTTAATTATATTAAATAAATTTTTAATTTAATTTTAATTTAAAAATTTAATAATAATTTAGATTAAATTTTACTAAAATTATTAATAAATAGAACAAAATTAATCTTTAAATTTTAATTTAGCTGATTTGAAACTTAGCTAGTTTTCTTTTAATTCAGCTATTTATCAATAGGTGGTTCCACCGTTAAAATTTACCATTTAAATTTAAATTTATTTTAATTAATTAATAATAAAACAAATTTAACTAATTAGAACAAGTTATTTGTACACTTAAAATAATTAATTTCAATTTAATGATCTAAATACTTACATTTTTGAAAAATTTTAAAGATAACCTTTAAATTTGCAGCGTTTGTTCTTAAATAATTGTTATGAAAAGTGTAAACCTAACCGGCAAATTGAGTGCGGATTAGTTTTTAATTGAGAGAAACGAAAAGAATCGCGTGCGTCATCGAAAACCGGAATTTGTTTAAAACATTAACAACGGCCTTTTTTAAAAAACAATACGTTTTTTAATCTTCCTAGAAATTTTCATCCTTCGCGTTGCTATGTACACAAAGATTAGTCAATGTTTTTTATCGCGATTTATGTAAATAAACGCTGATTGATGTTTAATAAAACACACACACACACATAATCATTAAAAAAAATATTCGTCGTTTTTGTTTGTTTGGATAACAGTTTAGAGGTAATTTTTGAGAGAAGAAAACATATTTTTTGGCAACGTTTGTTAAAGGAATTATTACGTTTTGAGAGACACTCCTCCTTGTTTTTTTCATTAATTTTAAGACGATGGATTTTATAAACGAAAGATTTTATAAACAAAAATTGGGAAAAAATAAGTTTATATATTTAAAAATGTACTCACGAATACCCCTTCCTCATTTTTGCAAAAATCGTATTTTTAATGGATTTTTGGAACGATTTTTATCGAAAATTACCTATAAATATTTACATTTTAATTTTAGGTTAGAAAATTTTTGTTGACATTTAAAAAGATGGTAATTTTTTTTAGTGACCTTTATTATCAACATAGTTTTAATCCATCTTATTTGATATCTATTAATATGGTAAATTTAAAATTTTTAATACTTTTTAAAAAAATTCATTAAAAATTGGATTTTAAAGATTTTGATTTGATTTGTTTTCTAAATGAAACTTAAAACATTCTAATTTTAATTAAAAAAGACCGTTTTATTCCAAGTGTTGTCAAAAAAATTAAAAAAATCTGCAAAGTTGGCAAAAAAATTTTAGGTTAGAAAATTAACAATTTCTTAAAAAATTCATCAAAAATTCATTTTTAAAGATTTTGATTAGATTTTTTTTCTAAATAAAACTTAAAACATTCTAATTTTAATTAAAAAAGACCGTTTTATTCCAAATGTTGTCAAAAAAATTAAAAAAAATTTCAAAGTTTGTAAAAATTTTTGACACTTCTAATCTAACTTAAGAAAATCGATCAACTTTAAAAATTCACCAAAAATTCATTTTTAAAGATTTTGATCTGATTTTTTTTTTAATGAAACTTAAAACATTCTAGTTTTGATCTAAAAAGACCGTTTTATTTCAAGTGATATCAAAAAAATTAAAAAAATTTTCAAAGTTGGTAAAAATTTTTGACACTTTTCTAACTTAAAAAAAAAATCAATCAATTTTAAAAATTCGTAAAAAATCCATTTTTAAAGATTTCAATTAGATTTTTTCCTAAATAAAACTTCAAACATTCTAATTTTAAATAAAAAAGTCCGTTTTATTCCAAGTGTTGTCAAAAAAATTAAAAAAAATTTAAAAATTGGAAAAAATTTTCTAGGTTAGAAAATTAATCATTTTTAAAAAATTCATAAAAAATCGAATTTTAAAGATTCTAACCTAATTTTTTTTCTAAATTAAACTTAAAACATTCTAGTTTTATATAAAAAAGACCGATTTGTTCTAAGTATTGTCAAAAAAATTAAAAAAAATTCCAAAGTTGATAAAAAATTTTTGGCACTTTTCTAACCTAAAGTAAAAACGATCAACTTTAAAAATTCATAAAAAATCGAATTTTAAAGATTTTGATCTAATTTTTTCTCTAAATGAAACTTAAAACATTCTAGTTTTAATTAAAAAAGACCGATTTATTCCAAATGTTGTCAAAAAAATTAAAAAAATTTTCAAAGTTCGGTAAAAATTTTTGAGTTTTCTAACCTAATTTAAAAAAATCAATCAACTTTAAAAATTCATAAAAAATCGAATTTTAAAGATTTTGACCTAATTTTTTTTCTAAATTAAACTTAAAACATTCTAGTTTTATATAAAAAAGACCGATTTGTTCTAAGTATTGTCAAAAAAATTAAAAAAAATTCCAAAGTTGATAAAAAATTTTTGGCACTTTTCTAACCTAAAGTAAAAACGATCAACTTTAAAAATTCATAAAAAATCGAATTTTAAAGATTTTGATTAGATTTTTTTTCTAAATGAAACTTAAAACATTCTAATTTTAATCAAAAAAGACCGTTTTATTCCAAGTGTTGTCAAAAAAATTAAAAAATTTTTCAAAGTTGGAAAAAATTTTCTAGGTTAGAAAATTAATCATTTTTTAAAAAATTCATAAAAAATTCATTTTTAAAGATTTTGATTTGATTTTCTTTCTAAATGAAACTTAAAACATTCTAATTTTAATTAAAACAGACCGTTTTATTCCAAGTGTTGTCAAAAAAATTGGAAAAAATTTTCAAAGTTGATAAAAAATTTTTGACACTTAACCTAACTTTAGAAAATCGATCAATTTTAAAAATTCATCAAAAATCCATTTTTAAAGATTTTGATTAGATTTTTTTTCTAAATGAAACTTAAAACATTCTAATTTTAATTAAAAAAGACCGTTTTATTCCAAGTGTTGTCAAAAAAATTAAAAAAATTTTCAAAGTTTGGTAAAAATTTTCGACAGTTTTCTAACCTAAAAAAACGATCAACTTTAAAAAATCATAAAAAATCGAATTTTAAAGATTTTAATCTGATTTTTTTCTAAATGAAACTTAAAATATTCTAATTTTAATTAAAAAAGACGGTTTTACTGTAAGTATTGTCAAAAAAATTAAAAAAATTTTTAAAGTTTAGTAAAAATTTTCGACAGTTTTCTAACCTAAAAAATCGATCAACTTTAAAAAATCATAAAAAATCGAATTTTAAAGATATTAACCTGATTTTTTTTCTAAATAAAACTTAAAACATTCTACTTTTGATCTAAAAAGATCGTTTTATTTCAAGTGATATCAAAAAAATTAAGAAAATTTTTAAAGTTTGTAAAAATTTTTGACACTTTTTTAACTTAAAAAAATTAACTTTAAAAATTCATAAAAAATCGAATTTTAAAGATTCTAATCTAATTTTTTTTCTAAATGAAACTTAAAACATTCTAGTTTTAAATAAAAAAGACCGTTTTATTCTAAATATTACCAAAAAATTTAAAAAAATTTTCAAAGTTGCTAAAAAATTTTTTAAAGTTGATAAAAAAATTTTAGCTTAAAAAAATCATTTTTAACACTTTATTTACAACTTTATTTAAACACAAACACATTTTATAAACAAAAAGCACGTGACTCAAAGACGAGAATGAAAATAAACGTTAAGTGTTTGATTCGATTCACGTGAAACGACCGAATGAATTAAATAAGATCGAATTAAAGTGAGATACACTCCTCATGACACGTTTTCATCGATCGATGACGTTCGAACGTTCGAATGAAATCGAAATGTTTGTCTTCGAATTAAAACTAACAATAAAACTAAAAAACACTTTTAAAATATTTATTTTTTTTTAAATTGAAAATAATGTATTTTCTTTAATTTTTTTTTACAAGTTAAAAAATTACATCGTAATTAAAATTTATATACAATTCAAATTAATTTTTTATAAATATCACATATTATAATCTTGAAATTTCCATTTTTTCTATAATTATTTCTTCGATTTCAACTTCTTTATCCTTTTTTTGACTTCCATTTATTTTATTTTGACTTCCATTTATTTTATTTTGACTTTCATTCAGTTTACTTTGCCTATCAATTTTATTTTCCATTTCATTCATCTTATTTTGTCGTTCTTTAACTTCATCCTCCTCCAATCTTTTTAATTCTTCCCCCGGTTCATAATTATTCATAAAAATCAACGTACAAATCAATCCGAAGACAGCAACAGCCACAAAAAACGCATAAGCTATCACCATATCAAATCGATCGAATAAAACTTGAAAAATCTTGGTTGAAATCACAGCTGACATTGAAAAATGTATAACTTGAAACTTCCTGGCTACGCGTTTACCACTCTTCGGAGTTTTCTCTTCAATTATGGTGAAAGGTAGTGTCCCCAAACCCAAAGTATGGAAGAAATTAAAAAGGATAAGGATGAATAAAGGCGCCCAAACGAAATTTTCATTTATCTCGAATAATTGAGGTTTTAGATGGAAATAAAGTGACATTAAGGTTAAAGTTATGGCTGTTGCGGTACAAGAAATTAATAAATTTGGTTTTCTCGGAACTGTATTAACGAGTTTTGTTGAGATTATTGTAAAAATAAGGAAGAAAATTGCATAAATAACTGAGCAAATCTTCGGATGGGGGTTTTGAGTCGCTGTAAAGATAATTTGTGAATAGACTATGTTTGCCGGACCACCTGTATATTGTTGAGTGAATATAATAAGTAAAAGTAGGATTAAAGAGTTTCTTGTGTTTTTATTTTTAAGGCATTTAAAAACGTTATCATGTTCTATTTGATCCGGTTTTAAATTTAATTGAGTATTTACTTCATTTTGACCAGAAATTGAATCAAAATCTTTACTAATAATACTGATCGGTACACTTCCAAAATTCTTATTAATTTTTATTTTTTGTACATTATTATTTTTACCAACAGCACTTAAACCAAAACTTAAACACCCTAAAAATGGTATAACCAAACCTCCCAAAGCCATAACTCTAAAAGACACCCAACCTCCGAAACTATAAACGAATAAAACACCTAAATTAACACCGATGTTTAACCATCGGAGGTATTTTTTGGCAGTTTCATCGTCGAAATTATCAAAAACATATCTTCTGATTTGACCTAAGCCGAAGCCGTTTGCAAATCCAACGCTTGATCGGGCGATTAATAAACCAAATATGTCGTTGGCGCCGAACATTACGCACCAGCCGAAGAATTGGAGGCAAAAGCAGCCGAAAATTGCTGATTTAGGGGTTAGGAATGTTATGGTTGAGAATAACGTGCCGAGGGAGTTACCTTCCATTAAAAATCCGGCTATTAGGGAGGTTTGATCGAGTGTTATTGGTATCGGTGAGGAGGGATTTGTGTTTAGGAGGTACGGATAAGCTAGTGATGGCCATCCGAGCATCATTCCAAAAGATACTGGGATTAGATAACCTGAAATTAAAAAAATTAAAAATTAGACAATTTATTATGTTTATAAAATAAAGTTGCAAATAAATTTTTTAAATGATAGCTTTAAAATCATAGTTTTGAAGTTTAAAAATCAAAATTTTCCTTTGAAATATCAATTTTAACATTGAAATGCCATGTTTTATCTTTAAACTATCAGTTTTGACGTTTAAATGTCACTTTTTAGCTTTAAAGTGTCACTTTGGCGTTTAAAGTTCTAAATTCTCTTTTGAAATGTCAATTTTGACGTTTAAATGTCACGTTTCATTCTTAAAGTGTCTGTTTTGACGTTTAAATGTCACTTTTTAGCTTTAAAGTGTTATTTTTGACGTTTAAAGATCAAAATTCTCTTTTGAAATGTCGATCTTGATGTTTAAACGTCGAAATCCATTTGGAAAATGTCAGATTTGACGTTTAAACGTCACTTTTCATCCTTAACGTGTCACTTTTGACATTTAAATATCAAAATTTTCCTTTAAAACATCACTTTTGACATTTAAATATCTAAATCCATTTTTAAAATGTCAATTTTGACGTTTAAACGCCATGTTTCATCTTTCAACTGTCAGTTTTGACGTTTAAATATCAAAATTCTCTTTTGAAATGTCGATCTTGATGTTTAAATGTTGAAATCCATTTGAAAAATGTCAGATTTGACGTTTAAATGTCACTTTTCATCTTAATGTGTCACTTTTGACATTTAAAGATCAAAATTTTCCTTTAAAACATCAATTTTGACATTTAAATATCTAAATCCATTTGGAAAATGCCAATTTTGACGTTTAAACGTCATGTTTCATCTTTAATGTGTCAGTTTTGACGTTTAAACGTCACTTTTTAGCTTTAAAGTGTCATTTTTGATGTTCAAAGATCAAAATTCTCCTTTGAAATATCGATCTTGACGTTTAAATGTCGAAATCCATTTGAAAAATGTCAGATTTAACGTTTAAATATCACTTTTCATCTTTAATGTGTCACTTTTGACATTTAAAGATCAAAATTTTCCTTTAAAACATCAATTTTGACATTTAAATATATAAATCCATTTGGAAAATGTCAATTTTGACGTTTAAACGTCATATTTCATTTTTGATGTGTCAGTTTTGACGTTTAAACGTCACTTTTCAGCTTTAAAGTGTCATTTTTTACGTTTAAAGATCAAAATTCTCCTTTGAAATGTCGATCTTGATGTTTAAATGTCGAAATCCATTTGGAAAATGCCAGATTTGACGTTTAAATGTCACCTTTCATCTGTAATGTGTCACTTTTGACATTTAAAGATCAACATTTTCCTTTAAAACATCAATTTTGACATTTAAATATATAAATCTATTTGGAAAATGTCAATTTTGACGTTTAAACGTCATGTTTCATCTTTGATGTGTCAGTTTAGACGTTTAAACGTCACTTTTTCACTATAAAGTGTCATTTTTGGCGTTTACAGATCAAAATTCTCCTTTGAAATGTCGATCTTGACGTTTAAATGTCGAAATCCATTTGGAAAATGTCAGATTTGACGTTTAAACGTCACTTCTCATCTTTAATGTGTCACTTTTGACATTTAAAGATCAAAATTTTCCTTTAAATCATCAATTTTGACATTTAAATATCTAAATCCATTTGAGAAATGTCAATTTTGACGTTTAAACGTGATGTTTCATCTTTAATGTGTCAGTTTTGACGTTTAAACGTCACTTTTTAGCTTTAAAGTGTCACTTTTGACGTTTAAAATTAAAAATTCTCTTTTGAAACGCCAATCTTGACGTTTAAATGTCTAAATCTGTTTGGAAAACGTCGATTTTTAGACTTTTTTTTCCTTTTTTTCCAAAATTCTTTAGTACTTTTAACAGATTTGTTCTTTAATTAAACGACTTTCTCAAAATTAGAACAGTTTTCTTTTAATGTCTGATAAATTTCAAAATTTTTCTAAAATTTTAACAATTTTTATTCGATTTTTTTTTTTAATTTGAATAATTTCAAAAAATTCTAAGATTTAAATTATTTTTTAGACAACTTTTGAAAAATTTTGACAATTTCAGATAAATTTAAAAGGTTTTTGGACGATTTTTGAAATTTTTTTCTTCGTATTTTAACTAAAATACCAAATTTTTGAAAAAATTTTCAAAAAATAGAAAAAATTATACAAAAAATAGAAAAAATTAAACAAAAAAATAATAAATAAAATAAAAGACTATTTTATTTGATAAATAAAATTACTTACAACATAAAACAGGAAAACTTCTTCGAAATTCTTTAATGTTGAATTTTAATTCGTAACTTCTTAAAACGTCCCAAAATAAAACCATTTTGACTTCTTTTTTTGACTTTTTTTTAACTTCTTCTTGTTTCAAAAAAAATTTTCTTCTAATTTTTTTAAACTAATTCACTAAATGTTCGAAAAAATGTTATGGGTTCGTTCGGTTCGAAACCCCAAACACATTTCCGCGTTTCCGCACAAACGCGCGCCTTTAAATCAGTTAAAGAAAAAGCCGCTAATTCCGACTGATTTCCTACGCAAATATTTGACAATAAATCCCCGATTGAATGTATTTAAACGCGTTAAATGGTATTTTTAAAGGAAAAAAAGGGGAGCCAAATCGACAACGGTAAGGGACGACGACGATTACGTCCGAATTGTCTTTTCGAGTCGATTGAATTCGATCGTTTAAACTGTGTTTGGATTTAAATTGGGTTGTGTTCGCGTGACGTAAGTATAAAATCGATTTTCGTCCAAATCAAAATAAATATTAAATCTTAAAAAACAAAAAAATAATATTTACATTGAAATATAATTTTATCATTTAAAAAATTATCATTTAAAAACATTTTATCATTAAAAAATATTTTATCATCTAAACAATATTTCATCATTTTATTAAATACAAAAAAAAATATTTTACAAGTCACTTTATAAATAATTAGTCGTTTAAATGGAATTTGACTAAATACTTTAGATTAAATTTGATTAGAATAAGTTTCGTTTTGTTTAAAATTAGTTTCGACTTATTTTAAATTCATTTCAATTAAATATGACTAAAATAAGTTTCAATTTTTGAAAATTAGTTTCGTTTTGTTTAAAATTAGTTTCGATTTTTTAAAACTTAGTTTCGATTTTTTAAAAATTAGTTTCGATTTATTTAAAATTAGTTTCGATTTGTTTAAAATTAGTTTCGATTTCTTTAAAATTAGTTTCGATTTCTTTAAAATTAGTTTCGTTTTGTTTAAAATTAGTTTCAATTCGTCTAAAATTAGTTTCGTTTTGCTTTAAATTCATTTCAATTAAATATGACTAAAATTGGTTTCGATTAAATTTGTCTAAAAATAATTTTTAACGTAATTACGTTCATAGTAATACTGATAAAATTGGAATATTAATTATAAAAAAAGTTTTGTCACCATAAAGAGGAAGTTTTTTTCTTATCTTTTGCATCCAGCGCTTTAAGTACTTCTCTTCCTAATGCGGCTCCTAACGGTGGAGGAACTGCATTTCCAATCTGCCTATGTTTTTTTATTAGTGGTCCGACGAATTGATATCTGTCGGGAAAACCTTGGCTTCTTGCGCATTCTCTAACGCTTACAACTCTATGTTGATCCGGATGTAATACTAGATAAAAGAAATAAAATCAAATAGATAAAAATATATAAAACTAAATAGAAAAAATAAAATCAAATAGAAAAAATTAGACTAAATAAAAAAAATAAAACTAAGTTGAGAAAATCAAACCAAAATCGTAAAAGAAATTTTGTAAAATAAAAAAATCTATTGTGAAATCCGATTAGGAACTGTTGTAAATTTACATATCCGTTTGAATGAAGATTTTTGCTCAAATTTAGAAAAGAAAAGTACAAAATAAAATAGAAATTTTATCATCTTGATAATAAATACAATTAATTGATTAACTTAGAGATTGAAAGTTATAAAAAAGGCCTCTGAAGATGGCGTAAATCGTCGAAACTCATCAAACATACTTTATTAAACCTCGACTTCTAACACATACTCTAACGCTTACTATTCTGTATTAATATGGATGTAAAACCAAATAGAAGAAAAAATTAAACTAAATAGAAAAAATAAAAACCCAAATCATAGAATAGATTTCGTAAAGTAGAAAAATCTTTTGTGAAATCTGATTAGCAACTGTGGTTGGATACTTTATTCAACAATTTACATTGATAATAAAGAAGAAGGAAGCAAATTTGAATCTGCCGCAAAATAGCAATTAAAAATCAAAAAAATTAGGTTAGAGCGAATTATAAACAATCTAATAAAGCTAAAAAAGAGAAAGAAGAAAAACGGTCTAAAAATTTAGAAGAAACTAAGAAAAATTGTTATAAGTGAAGATATGTCTTTACATCAAGTGAAAATAATTAAAATTAACCAAGGAAAAGAATTTAGCGACCAAGGAGTTATTATTTATGATTGGATTCATAAAATTCGTCGACAATTCATCATTCCATTTGAATGAGGATTTTTTTTTTCAAACTTAAAAAGGAAAAATACAGAATTAATTAACTGATAGATTCAGATTTATAAGAAAGCTTCCAAAGATGGCGTAAATCGTCGAAACGAATCAAACAAACTTTATAAAAAATCATTAACATCATGTTATCTAAAAAACTGTCTTTTTCCGTTCATAACGTGTTCTTTATCTCGAGGCAAAGTCGCTTCAATAAAAAAAATTCCACTTCTAAACTAGAAAAATTACCTTTCTCAAAAATAAAACAAAAAAATAATAATAATAACTAATTTTTCGTTTTTTAGACCCTCTGTTGCTATTGTCATTGCACTAAATTTACCCAAATATCAAACGCAAACACACTCGTTGACGTGCCAACGACAAAATTTATTTGTTCACCCGATTTACCCACTTATTCACTTTAATATGTATTTAAAGTGTACTAAAACAAAACTAACTTTACTTAATACAATTGAATTATCGTTGCGTTTATATTTTACGGTGTCCTAATGTGAACTGATTGTCATTTAGTTAAAAATAGAAAACGTAAGCATTTATTTCCACAAAAATTTTTTAAACATTTTGATTTATTGTTTGCAAAATATAAATTTTTGCCTGATTTGATGACTTCTTTATAAATGCTCGCTTTCATAATTTTTATGGCTTATAGATTTATGGTAAAGGCGCAATAAGGCACCCGTAAAGAAAATGATTTTTTTAACAAGTTGTTGAACTAGATTTTCGACATTATTGGTTTTAAATGAGCGTATTCACCAAAAAGCTGAACATGAACATGAATAAACAAACATTTTTCGTTCGTGTTCGAGAAAGATCGAATCAATGTGAATACATTAAAGAACAGTCGCGTTCTTGCTTGCTTAGTATAAAATAAAATAACTGTTCCTACTATTCGGTAGATATTCGTCAGTACCAAATGATCAATTACAACGAAGAACATATTGATGCTGTTGAGGATTTAACCCTTTCCCAGGCTATGTTACCTCTGTATAGAAATTCGTTGACAATAAATTTAGTTCAACCCGCATCACTGGAAGCGCTGATAGCGGAAAATAACAGCTTCTTTACCGGCCAAAATGAAACGCACTGACAATAAGATGTCCAACATAATATCTGACATCTACATATGTCAAATACGGGAGTGAACGAAGTATCGTAATTGTATTGAAATTGTTGAAAAAATGTTAACATCGTATTTAGTGTTGAAATTTGTGTTCATTAGTATCCAATGACTGGAATATTGTCACGTATGTCCAGAAATACGTCCAAAGATGAAAGACTCTGATGGGAACTACGCGAATCTTTGATTTCACTAGCATCGCGAGATGTGGGAACTGTAGATTTGCTGAAGATGCGAGGTTTCTTTTTATGTGCTTATTCAAAATATTATTTTGTTGTTAAAAATTGTTTTATTATTAACCACCGCCAGAATAAGATCGACGAGAATAAAGTTGTGTTAGCAGTTGTACTGGAGAGTGTCCTTGAGTTGTTCTCTAAACCCTTTTGTATTTTTTAAGCTGTGTATGATGAAATTGAACAAAAACAAACAGGCTACAAGCAAAATTTGTTTTTGTTTAATTTTACCATGCATGGTTTTGTAATAAATAGGAGTAACATTTTATTTTAAAGATTTTAAAAATTCCCGCGCTTGCTCATTAGCGCCAAATGCGGTGCGGGTTGAACTAAAAACATTGTCAAAATTAAAATTTAATCTATGCCCTTTCCACTCCAACGTCGAGTGTCACTCAACATTGATTTTATTCAGGGTGGGCGAACTCTATGTAAAATATTTGAAATTGATTTTTAGTACGTAAACCGAAACACCTTTAGCGCTGATGTACAATTTTTTAGTGAAGTCCCTAGATTTATAAATCTAGGGATATTCATTTTAAACAAATACGAAAATACAACAACGTTTCCATGACAACACGTTCAAAACATATTTTAACTTCATGTAAGAGCATTCGGAGTTATTATGATTGATTTTTGATCATTTCGAGCTTAAACGTGAAACATAACGTTTACAGTGACTACAATTGTGTTCCGTACTATTTTTTTTACTTCTATTACCGGTAAGTGTTGATTAACTTTAACATTTTTACAATCTTTCGTTACATTATGTTTCCTTTTCAAATATATATAGCGTGTACGGTTTGTATTTGTAATGATAAGGAGTCTTCCCGCTATCGATTCCCGAATTGCAGTAAGGATCCGGAGAGATTTAATAAGTGGATTTGGGCTAAGTGGATATTAGGTATATTTGTTTTGTTTAATAAATTACGCATTCCTGTATTAGCTTCATAAATGAAAATAAAAAAGATTAATCTATTTTAAAAAATGTTTTTTCTTTTATCATTGCTGCTTATTTTTCGTACACAATAAGTGAGTCACTTATGGCTGACTTATTGTAGTACGAATAAAGAAATAAAATTAAATAAAAAAATATTTTATTTCAAATTTCGCGGTTTTTTTGAATAGTTGCACATCAGCGCTGTGAGTTCTCGGTTTACGTACTAAATTTGACGCATTTCAAAAATCTAGTGGGAGTTCACCTTCTATATCTTTCTTTTTCTATGGTATATTATATTTAATCTATGCTCCACTGTCAAGTGACACTCGACATAGTGTAATACTTCTTTTTGCGGACAATTTTAGCATGGAGCTGGTGGAATAAAAAGAAAAAAAAGCTTGGAGCGGAAAGGGTTAAAGCGACCATTTATAAAAACGGTGGTAGAACACAGTAATGGCAGATAATTTTTTACTTACCCTTTCCTTGTTTACCCATCGGTTCGGGATTCGTCACCGTTGTACTAAAGAACCCATCCCATTCCAATCGACCATAAAGACCTGCCCAGTGATTATGTCTATCTCCCGTATGGGGCAAACACCAGGGGATCAATGTATCTGATTGTTTATCGGCCGGATCGCATCTTGTCCCCTTTCCGGAAGCACACAAACACACCCCACGGTTCGGTTCGTTTTTACTTTGCTTTTTCGACCTATTAAAAACATTAAAAGACTCTATTAGATTCAATACCAAGCATTAATCCACAATTAAAATTCAAAATTATAAATAACTTAAACTGTCAAAGTTAAATCATAGATGTTTTAAACGATATGGAGAAGTTTATTAGTCAAAAAAGTGATCTCAATATGTTAAAAAAAAAATAAATTAAACGATTTTAAAAATTCTTTTTTGTTGAAAAATAAAATAAAATGAAAGTAAAATATTCAAATAAAGAAAAAAAGTTTAAAAAAATTTAAAAAAGAAACTAGATAATAAATAATTTAAACTGTCAAAGTCATAGATGTTTTAAACAACATGGACAAGTTTATTAGTCAAATAAATGATTTCAATATGTCGAATTAAAAAAATTTAAAAACTATTTATGGTGGGTTTAGGATGTCAAACTTAACCGTAACCTTAGCTGTAATGACCATCAAATTTGTCGTAATTCCCAGCAGTTGCCTAAACGTTTCTATTGAAATAAAATAGTTGAACTTTTTTTTAATACCAGAGTTACTGCTACGGTTACAATTACAGTCTTTAAGTTTGACATCCTAATCCCACCATAATAATCAACAAATTTGCCGTAATTTCTAGCCGTTGCCTAAACGCTTTTTAAACTGTTCTATGGAAACAAAATAATTGAACGCTTTTTAAATACTACCGTGCGTTCAGAAATGATTGTAGATCGTTTGAATTTGGCGCGCTCCTAGTTTAGTGATTTTTGATGGTTAATATTGTTACCTGTGAATTACCTACGTCGTATCTTGCATATCAGTGGCGTAGCCGGATTTATTCATGATGTATTCTTTTCAATATTAAGTGTATATGTACATATGTGGGATGTTCCTTGATCCAGGAGGCCGATTCAAAAAAGAGAACAGAAGACGACGTAAGAACGGTTGACAAAAAAACGAAAACAACAGTTGACGACAAACCGCGGAGAAAGGAGGACGCAAGAGGAGTGAAAGACGAATCGGAGCTCGGTGAAGATCGAAAGACGCGTTTTCGGGGACAGAAGCACGTGAGGGTTAAGTTTTAGTTTGGAGGACGTATTTTGTGTTTGATGTGTTTGGAGCTGTCAAAGGTCATTGAAGAAAAGCTTTGCTATGATTTTTCCTTAATCCCACACATATACTCATAATTATTGGAGATCGGATATCAATTACAATGGCATTGGTCAATAAATTCAATAAAATACCTTTGTCTTACGGTTTTTTGACAACTTATGACAGCTTTCAATATTTTCCATGACACGCCTATGAGATATGATTAACATTATTGTATTTATACCAACCTTAAAAATTAATCTATAGCGCGCCAAATTCAAACGATCTATAATCATTTCTGAACGCACGGTAGAGTTACTCCTACGGTTACGATTACAGCTTTTACGTTTGACATCCTAATTCCATCATTATTTTTGTTAAAAAAATCAGAAATAATATAATAAAATATTAAAATAAAGAAAATGAATTTAATAAATAAAAAAATTTTGTAATTTCTTAACTTACTTATGAGGATATCTTAATTTTTTTGTAAAATTCCCATCGTTAAGCCTAACAACTATATTCGGCAAATCCCTCCAATCGGAACCAGGTCCCAAAGGAATATAAGCCATCCTAGCCTCCACCAACGGAGTCATCTCCTTACAAACGTGATCTCTCACCAACTCCTCCCCACCGATTCGCATCAATCTTTGAAAATGAGACATCGGTTCAGAATCATAGGGCATTTCCTTCCGATTCCAACCATTTTTTATATCCGGAAGATCGGACATTGCATCGCGGACGGTTATCGTTCGGTACGGAGCCGAAGAAGTAAACCGGCAGCCGTTTACAAACCGTTGATTGTCAACAGCCACCGATAGCATACAACCCCTCTTACTAAAAACATGCTGAGGCTCCGGATATTTAGGTAGGACGTATCCGGGAGCTGCAGCTAGGATTATCATCCGTCTTCTAGTTTGGGGTATCCCGTAATGACCGGCTTGAAGGATTCCGAATGTTACTTGGTAACCCATTGCGACTAAACATCGGAGGGTTAATTTTAAAACCATGCTACGGTTGTAACTGACGAAATTTCGAACGTTTTCTAATATAAAATATTTTGGTCTAAAAAATAAAATAAAATAAATAAATAAAAAACTTAATATAATAAATCAGTAAACTAATTTAAAATAATTTTTCATAATTTATGTTTTTTAGGTTAAGATTCTCATTTGAAATGTCACTTATGACGTTTAAATAACTAAATCCATTTTACAAATGTCAATTTTGACATTTAAACATCACTTTTTAGCTTTAAAATGTCACTTTTGACGTTTAAATAACTAAATCCATTTTACAAATGTCAATTTTGACATTTAAACGTCACTTTTTAGCTTTAAAATGTCACTTTTGACGTTTAAATAACTAAATCCATTTTACAAATGTCAATTTTGACATTTAAACGTCACTTTTTAGCTTTAAAATGTCACTTTTGACGTTTAAATAACTAAATCCATTTTACAAATGTCAATTTTGACATTTAAACGTCACTTTTTAGCTTTAAAATGTCACTTTTGACGTTTAAATAACTAAATCCATTTTACAAATGTCAATTTTGACATTTAAACGTCACTTTTTAGCTTTAAAATGTCACTTTTGACGTTTAAATAACTAAATCCATTTTACAAATGTCAATTTTGACATTTAAACGTCACTTTTTAGCTTTAAAATGTCACTTTTGACGTTTAAATAACTAAATCCATTTTACAAATGTCAATTTTGACATTTAAACGTCACTTTTTAGCTTTAAAATGTCACTTTTGACGTTTAAATAACTAAATCCATTTTACAAATGTCACTTTTGACGTTTAAAAGTCAAAAATCTCATAATAAAATAATTATTAAGTTATATATGATTAAAAAATTAAAATATTAATAGAGTAATTTACCTATAATAATCACAATAACTTAAAAACGAAACAACCAAAGAATTTTTAAATCTTGAATATTGTCCGGCATTAAATCTATTCATCCCGGAATAACCTTGACAAGGTGGTCCACCAACCATCATTTCAACTTCCCCCTTCTTCGGTAACCTCATCTTCGTCTCCTTTCCCTCGATGACCATCTTTAACAACTCGTTACAATCTTCCGTAAAGACTAAAGCGTCCGGATTATTCAATTTAAACGCTTGAGCCGGTTCGACTTCTTTTTCAATAGCCCATTTTGTGACGGCAACACCCGATTGATGTAAACCTTCCGATAAACCTCCACACCCGGCAAAAACATCCATACATTGTAACGGTTTGTTTAATTTCGGCCAGGTTTTTGGTAAATCGTCGTTTTCATTCGACTGATTTGTTTTTTTGGATTTAATCGCTTTACCTTTACCACCTTTTTTAGAAAATTTCTTTATCGCTTGAGTTTCAATTGCATGTTTGGGTAAATCGACAAAATTTTGCCTTGATTTATCGTACATTTCATTGAAATAGAATCTATCTGGACCGAGACGACACCAATCTCTCGGGGAGACATCTAAACTATCACCGTGAACTATGTAACATTTTCCAACGACGTTTTCAAATGATATTTGAATTTCTGAAAAATATTAAAAAGTTAAACATTAATTTTTTTTATAAAATAGTTGAATTAATTGAGATTTTCATAAAAAAGAATCATTAAACTTAACATTTCTTTAACATTTTAGTTTACAAAGAAATTAAGAGGTTATTAAACGCCATGTTACATTTAAAACGTCAAAAAAATGTCAAAATGACGCTTTAAATTTTAACTTAACCTCTTTAAATGTTTTAAAACTTCTAAACATAAACAAATAAAATAAAAATCAATTATTTTGTTATCGATTAAACAAATAATAATAAAATTACTTTCTTCGGTCCAATATAACAAGTCTAAATCTTGTTGGTAGGTCATAAATATCCCACGATGAGTATTCTCCGGACGATAAAATTTTCTAACCTCTACTTTTATATCTTTCGATTGATCTAAAACCATCCTTTCGATTAAACCGATGCAAAATGGTTGGGGAGTGTCATAAAAGCCATTTTTTATAGTTTCCGAGGTTTTACGGTAGTATTCGGTGTAAAGTTCTTGATCGATCTTGGTATCGGACTAAATTAAGCAACAAAAATAAATAAATTAATATAATAAAAATAATAAAATATTAAATTTACCTTTGATTCCTCATCGGAAATCTTTTCTACTTCAAAACCAAACGTTTCGGGGTTTAAATAAACCCCTGTACCAACCATATATCGTTCTCCAAGCCAATAAATACAATCATTTTTAAAATACGGTTTACTTTCTTTATGAGTTTTCATTTTCCTCCTTAAAAAATAAAAAATTAAGTTAAGTTTAAGTTTTATTTATGAAGTTTTTTTTATTTATCAATCAAATAATTTATTAAAAATACCTGCAAGCCGCACAGGGGCTAAACAACTCATCGTCATCCTCATCTTCAGTCTCATTTTCATCGATTAAATCTTCAAATCGCCCCAACTGAGCGTTATATCGTTTAGAATAAAAATAATGTTCACCATCATCGTCTAAAATCGGTGGTAAACGTTGAACACCACCAATTTCAAACCAATCGAGGGGTGGATCCCTCCTTTCAACGGATGCTTTACGTACTATGCTACCTATCGGAAGATTTTCACAAATGTCAGCTTCGAAAAGTTCCCTCGGATCGGATGTTTCACCCAAAACGGTTTTTACTCCCCGGATGAAAACGTGAGCGTGGAATGTTGCCCCTGCGGATTCACCAAATCCTCCGAAACGTTTTTCCTTCCACATATAAGCGATTTGAGCGACTAATAAGGGTTCGTTTGGTTTTGCCGGGTTTAACATTACAAAATCTTCAGGTTTTACGATTATATCACCTAAAATAATAATTAATTAATTTAAAAAAAATCGACCAACTTTAAAAAATCACACAGACTTTATTTATAGGAATTAGAGAATAATTTTTGGCTTAAATTAAAAATAAAAGATTCTATTTTGAATTTAAAAAGTTAAATTTTTCATGAATATTACCAAAAAATTGAAAAAAATTTTTAAAGCTGATAAAAATTTTTTGACAGTTTAACCTAACTTTTTTAAAAAATTGACCAACTTCAAGAAATCAACCAACTTTAAAAAATCACCCAGACTTTATTTATAAAGATTAAGGAACGATTTTAGTTTTAAATTAAAGTTAAAAGATTCTATTTTGAATTAAAAAAGTTAAATTTTTCATAAATGTTATCAAAAAAATTAAAAAAATTCCCAAAGTTGGTAAAAATTTTTTGACAGTTTAACCTAACTTTTTTAAAAAATTGACCAACTTCAAAAAATCAACCAACTTTAAAAAATCACGCAGACTTTATTTATAAAGATTAAGGAACGATTTTGGTTTTAAATTAAAGTTAAAAGATTCTATTTTGAATTAAAAAAGTTAAATTTTTCATAAATGTTACCAAAAAAATTAAAAAAATTTTAAAGTTGATAAAAATTTTTGACGGTAAACTAACCTAACTTAAAAAATCGACCAACTTTAAAAAATCACCCAGACTTTATTTATAAGAATTAAGGAATAATTTTTGGTTTGAATTAAAAATAAAACATTCTATTTTGACTTAAAAAAGCCATATTTGTTATAAATATTACCAAAAAATTAAAAAAAAATTCGAAAGTCACTAAAGATTTTTGACTGAACCTAACATAACCTTAATAATTTTTGACCAACTTTAAAAAATCATCCTAACTTTATTTTCAGGAATCAAGACAAATAATTTTCAATAAAGATAGTTTAAAATCTCTATTTTTCGTTAAATAAATCAGATTTTTCCTAAATGTTACCAAAAAAATTAAAAAAGATTTTTAAAGTTGATAAAAATTTTTGACAGTTAACTAACCTAACTTTTTTAAAAAATCGACCAACTTTAAAAAATCATCCAGACTTTATTTATAAAGATTAAGGAATGATTTTGATTTTAAATTAAAGTTAAAAGATTCTATTTTGAATTAAAATAGTTAAATTTTTCTTAAATATTACCAAAAAAATTAAAAAAAATCCCAAAGTTGGTAAAAATTTTTTGCAGTTTAACCTAACTTTTTTAAAAAATCGACCAACTTTAAAAAATCACCCAGACTTTATTTATAGGAATTAAAGAATAATTTTTGGTTTAAATTAAAGTTAAAAGATTCTATTTTGAATTAAAAAAGTCATATTTCTTATAAATGTTATCAAAAAAATTAAAAAAATTCCCAAAGTTGGTAAAAATTTTTTGACAGTTAACTAACCTAAGTTTTTTAAAAAATCAACCAACTTTAAAAAATCACCCAGACTTTATTTATAGGAATTAAACAATAATTTTTGGTTTAAATTAAAAATAAAACATTCTATTTTGAATTAAAAAAGTCATATTTTCCATAAATGTTACCAAAAAAAATTAAAAAAATTTTTAAAGTTGATAAAAATTTTTGATGGTTAACCTAACTTTTTTAAAAAATTGACCAACTTTAAAAAATCACCCAGACTTTATTTACAGGAATTAAGAAATAATTTTTGGTGTAAATTAAAAATAAAACATTCTATTTTCAATTAAAAAAGTCATATTTTTCATAAATGTTATCAAAAAAATTAAAAAAATTCTCAAAGTTGATAAAAATTTTTGACGGTTACGTAACCTCACTTTTTTAAAAAATCGACCAACTTTAAAAAATCACACAGGCTTTATTTATAAAGATTAAGAAACGATTTTGGTTTTAAATTAAAGTTAAAAGACTCTATTTTGAATTTAAAAAGTTAAATTTTTCATAAATGTCACCAAAAAAATTAAAAAAATTCTTAAAGTTGATAAAAATTTTTTGACAGTTAACTAACCTAACTTTTTTAAAAAATCAACCATTTGTAAAAAATCGACCAACTTTAAAAAATCACTCAGACTTTATTTATAAAGATTAAGAAACGATTTTGGTCTTAAATTAAAGTTAAAAGACTCTATTTTGAATTTAAAAAGTTAGATTTTTATATAAATGTAATACCAACCAACTCGAGCTTCATCGTAATAAATCCTATCTTTATTTTCAAAAGCAACATCTCCGATCCATTCCACTTTATGTAAAATCCTCTTCGAACACGGTTTTTCCTCAACGGGATCTTCTTTCTTTAATTCAGTTATTTCCTCGTCTTCATCTTCATTTTCTGACTCAGCGGCAGCATCTTCGATAGCCATATTAGGACAGCTAGATAATTAATAATAATAATTATTATTAATAATAAAATTAAATAATAATAAGAAGAATGAAATCTTCATTTTTAATGTAAAATAATCTTTACCGTCTTTGTTTACAAGCTTGTTTACTTTTTCCAGTCCCTCCGAACTTTAACATATCTTTACAGAAGACACACTGACCACAATCGGAACTCTGACAGGCTTCGCAAACCCCACATCGTTTCTTTCTCGGTCCCTTTTCAGTTTTATCCATTTGATCGGCAAAAAAAGACTCGAAGACATCTCGAACTAAAGCTGTGGTTGTAGCTTTACTTCCGGATGATTTTTTCTTTGTTGGTTTAATCGATTGAGATAACTACATATAATTAATAAATAAAAATTAGTTAAGATATAAATTTAGAAAGACGATTATTTAAAAAATGAGTTTCTAATTTACCTTTTTATGTACTTTAGGTACTTTTTGTGATTTTTGAAAAGTCACACCAGCAATTTTTACTAAAGCTCGCATACACGGAGCAATAATTAAAGGTTCTACTTCCTCCTCGTTGTTTATATTAGCGGCAGAATCAAAACTAACCACCTATTAAATAAAATCAAATATAATTAAAACCAAAAAATTAAACCACATAAACTAAAACTTTAAAAATAACCTGATCGCAAACAAATTGAGCATGTCTCAACAAAATCTCCTCGTTTAGATCTTCCGTTGTTGATAATTTCTGTAATAAATCTTCATACGTTGGCGATTGCCATCCTTCGTCTAATAAAAACTCAATGACTAGTTTAGTTAAAGCCATTTTCTGATTGACTTCCGTCATGAATGGTTCATAACTTGGAGACGGAGTCATTAGATTGTATTCTCCGTAACCGGTTGAGAAGCCAATTATTGAATTTTTACCTCCGTCAAATCCCCAAATATACCTTAAAACAAAACATTTATTTACAAAAAATAAGTTAAATTTTAATACAATATAATTCTATTAAAAAACGTATTAAATTCTTAACAATTCCATCAAAAACTTACTAAATTCGTAAAAATTCCACCAAAGTTACCAACATTTGTTAAAAATTCCACCAAAATTTAATTAAATTCGTAAAAATTCTACCAAAATTAGCAAAACTTTTAATAATTCTACCAAAATCTTAGTAGATTTTTCAAAAATTGACTAAAAATAGCCAAAATTGGAAATAATTCCACCAAAAACTTACTAAATTTTCAAAAAATTTCACCAAAGTTACTAAATTTTCAAGAAATTCCACCAAAGTTACTAAATTTTCAAAAATTTCCACCAAAGTTACTAAATTTCTAAAAACTTCCAACAAAGTGAGCAGAATTTTTAATAATTCTACCAAAATCTTAGTAGATTTTTCAAAAATTGACTAAAAATAGCCAAAATTGGAAATAATTCCACCAAAAACTTACTAAATTTGCAAAAAAATCCACCAAAGTTACTAAATTTTCAAAAAATTCCACCAAAGTTACTAAATTTTCAAAAATTTCCACCAAAGTTACTAAATTTTTAAAAAATTCCAACAAAGTGAGCAGAATTTTTAATAATTCTACCAAAATCTTAGTAGATTTTTCAAAAATTGACTAAAAATAGCCAAAATTGGAAATAATTCCACCAAAAACTTACTCAATTTGCAAAAAAATCCACCAAAGTTAGTAAATTTTTTAACAATTCCACCAAAGTTAGCAACATTTTTAATTTTTCCATCAAAATCTTAGTAGATTTTTCAAAAATTGACTAAAAATAACCAAAATTGGAAATAATTCCACCAAAAACTTACTAAATTTGTAAAAAATTCCACCAAAGTTGCAAATATTTTTAAGAAATCCACCAAAATTAGCAGAATTTTTAATAATTCCATCAAAATCTTAATGGATTTTTAAAAAATATACTGAAAATAGCCAAAATTGAAAACAATTCCATCAAAAACTTACTAAATTTGTAAAAAATTAAACCAAAGTTACAAAAATTTTTAAAAACTCCACCAAAGTGAGCAGAATTTTTAATAATTCCACCAAAATCTTAGATTTTTCAAAAATTGACTAAAAATAACCAAAATTGGAAATAATTCCACCAAAAACGTACTAAATTTGCAAAAAAATCCACCAAAGTTAGTAAAATTTTTAACAATTTCACCAAAGTTAGCAAAATTTTTAATTTTTCCATCAAAATCTTAGTAGATTTTTCAAAAATTGACTAAAAATAGCCAAAATTGGAAATAATTCCACCAAAAACTTACTAAATTCTCAAAAAATTCCACCAAAGTTACTAAATTTTTTAAAAATTCCACCAAAGTGAACAGAATTTTTAATAATTCCACCAAAGTCTTAGTAGATTTTTCAAAAATTTACTAAAAATAGCCAAAATTGGAAATAATTCCACCAAAAACTTACTAAATTTGCAAAAAAATCCACCAAAGTTAGTAAAATGTTTAACAATTCCACCAAAGTTAGCAGAATTTTTAATAATTCCACCGAAATCTTAGTAGATTTTTCAAAAATGGACTAAAAATAACCAAAATTGGAAATAATTCCACCAAAAACTTACTAAATTTGCAAGAAAATCCACCAAAGTTACTAAATTTTTTAAAAATTCCACCAAAGTGAACAGATTTTTTAATAATTCCACCAAAATCTTAGTAGATTTTTCAAAAATTGACTAAAAATAGCCAAAATTGGAAATAATTCCACCAAAAACTTACTAAATTTGCAAAAAAATCCACCAAAGTTAGTAAAATGTTTAACAATTCCACCAAAAAAAAAAAACTTGGTGGAAATCAAACTCAACTCAGAATTTTTCTTGTATTTTTAAAACAATTAATTTATTAATATCTAATTTTTAACATTAATCGTAACTTAAAAACCATTTTATTTACCATTCATTAATCGGACCAACATCCTTAACTGGAATTCCTCCGTCCGGTAAAGGATTATCATCGTAAATAGCTTTTAAATACCCGGAGAAGTACAAATGTTTATTTTGTTGGATAAGTCCTGTATCGAAAGGACATAAATGCCCTTGTAAGTCATAAACGGCAAAGTGAGTTATCTAAATTTAAAAAATAATACAAATAAGTACAAAAAATAATACAAATACAAAAAATAATGCAAATAAATACAAAAAATAATACAAATAAGTACAAAAAATAGTTAAGCGATGAATTATTACATTATTCGTCGGCCATCCATCTTGTTCGCTAATATCCTCCTCTTCCCCAGTAAAAATCATCAATTTCTCATCCGTTAAAGCTATATATTCATCTACGGCGTTATTCGGGTGACCGTTATAAGGCACCACGGCGTCCAGGTACTGTTTGCACGTTTCGCAACGGTCCATTTTGGTTTCTTCTTTGGGTACGTCGACATTTTGTCGACCGTTTGATTTAGTTTCGTGTGAAACGCACTTTCTCTTTTTCGCGTTTGATTCATCATCATCCCCTTCATTCAAATAACTCATTATTTCGTTTGGAATTATATTAATTTCTTATATTAATAATAGATTTTATCTATTTGAGAATTTGAAAACCTAACCTAAAAAATTTCCCTCCATTTAATATTCCGTTTTAAAAAAGGATTTATTATTATTAGTATTTACTTACGATTCTAAAATAAATTTATAAATGTTCACTATTAAAACTTAACAAGATTAATTAAAAATAATAAATAAAAACTTAAAAGTGTTCGTTAAAGAAGTGGCGCGAAAATGAGGATTGGAGTGTAAATAGAGAAGGGTTGCCAACACACCCCAAGTTAAAAATAAAATTTACTAGGTTATATCAAAAAAAATCATTTTAAATTTTTATAAAATGTAAGAAATTAAATTAAAATTAATAAAAATAAATAAAAATTGTATATTTCAATTAAAAATAAGATTAATAATTAATTAATTGTATGTAATTCTTTAAATATTTGACATTCCACATAAATAATGTTCAATACTTTCCTAACAGATGTCACCTCTCATCTTGACGGCCATAATTTTATAAATTTTTTTAGGTTAGATTAGGTTATGTTATCTGTCAAATGTAATGAAATTTTCTTTATTTCGTCAAATTTCATCAAATAAATAATGTTAGATAACGTAAAAAATATTATTTTGGTTTTATCCGGAAAAGGAGGTGTGGGAAAATCAACTGTAAGCACTCAACTTGCTTTAACACTCAAAGATAAAGGTTATAAAGTAAGTTTTCATCTTTAATATTTCTATATTTATTATCTTTTTGATTTATTTTAACTCATTTCCTTTTTTTAAAATCAGGTTGGATTATTAGACATTGATTTATGCGGTCCAAGCATTCCATATTTACTTCAATTAGAAGGAAAAGACGTACATCAATGTCCGGAAGGGTTCGTAATCTTTCTGATTTTAAGTTATCTTTATTTATATTAAATAATTTATAAAATTTATATTAAAATTCATCTTTTTTGTTTAGTTGGGTTCCGGTTTATGTAGATTCCGATCAAAAATTAGCCGTAATGTCAATCGGCTTTCTATTAAATAATAGAAACAGTGCCGTTGTATGGCGAGGACCGAAAAAGACCGGAATGGTACGTCAGTTTTTAAACGATGTGTATTGGGGTGAATTGGATTATTTAATTATTGATACTCCACCCGGTAAATAAAATTTTATTATTAATTTATAAAGAAATTTGAGGAAATTTGTCTATTTTTTACTTACGATTAGGAACTTCCGACGAACACATCACCGTGATGGAAAACTTAAAAACCGTTAAGTGTAACGGAGCTGTTATTGTTACATCCCCTCAAGAAGTTGCTATCGAAGATGTACGAAAGGAAATTTCATTTTGTAAAAAGACAAATATACCTATAATTGGAATAATTGAAAATATGAGCGGGTTTGTTAATAAATTTTTAAATAATTTAAAAATTAAAATAAAAATGAACTTTTTTTTTGATAATTTGTAGATTTGTTTGTCCAAATTGTTCGGAATGTACAAATGTTTTTAGTACGGGAGGTGGAAAAGCTTTATCGGAGATGGTTCAAGTTCCATTTTTAGGTGCGTTACCCATCGATCCAAAAGTGGGGGGTTTATTAGGAAAATCATGTGTTTCTGAACTTCCGAAATCTCAATCTGCTGTTGCATTTAATACAATTACCAATGAGATTGTTAAAAAAACACATGAAAATGTTATCAGTTGATTTTTTTTGTAAAAACTTTACCTTTTTAAATAAATATATTGCTTAAAATTAACTCCTACAGTTATTCAACATTTAAAAATTAAAACCTCTGTTGGAAATTTTGTTGTTGTTGCGCTCCATTATTATACATCATTTGCTGCTGATGAAATTCCTGTTGTTGTTGAGACATTCTCACAACTTGCGGATTAACATCTACGGCGTGCGGCCCCAACCGAACTCTTTTTGCCGGATTACCGTGATCTTGATTAACCACATTTTGCTGTTGTTGTTGCTGCTGCTGATTTTGTTGTTGTTGTTGCGCCTGCTGTTGACTTTGTTGCTGTTGTTGTTGCTGCTGCTGAGCTTGTTGTTGTTGCTGCTGGGCCTGCCTTTTACTTTCCGCTTTATCCTCCTGATCGTCATCGGTTAAAAATTCCCTTTTTGGATATGGAATCGTACAGCCGGCAAAAACATCTTGAGTTGGTTTCGGATCTTCTTGAAAGTACGGATCTTGCATTGCTTGTTCGGAGGTTATCCGTTTGTTCGGATCCATCAGGAGGAGTTTTTGAAGGAGGTGAAATGCTTTCGAATCGGGTTTTATTTTATGACGGTCCATATATTTTACTAATGAACAATTAACGTAACTAAAAACGAAAAATTTTTTCTATGTTAAAACAATAAAAAAAAAATTTTTACCAAATTTAAAAATTTTTACCAAATTTAAAAATTTTTACCAAATTTAAAAATTTTTACCAACTTTAAAATTTTTTTAATTTTTTTGACAATATTTAGAACAAATTGGTCTTTTTTAATTAAAACTAGGATGTTTTAAGTTTCATTTAGAAAAAAAATCAAATCAAAATCTTTAAAATTCGATTTTTTATGAATATTTAAATTTCATCGATTTTTTTTAGGTTAGAAAACTGTCAAAAATGTTTCTTCCAATTAAAAAAATTTTTTTGACAACATTTAGAACAAATCGGTCTTTTTTAATTAAAACTAGGATGTTTTAAGTTTCATTTAGAAAAAAAATCAAATCAAAATCTTTAAAATTCGATTTTTTATGAATATTTAAATTTCATCGATTTTTTTTAGGTTAGAAAACTGTCAAAAATGTTTCTTCCAATTAAAAAAATTTTTTTGACAACATTTAGAACAAATCGGTCTTTTTTAATTAAAACTAGGATGTTTTAAGTTTCATTTAGAAAAAAATTGGATCAAAATCTTTAAAATTTGATTTTTTATGAATTTTTAAATTTCATCGATTTTTTTTAGATTAGAAAACTGTAAAAAATTTTTCTTCCAATTTTAAATTTTTTTTTTAATTTTTTTGACAACACTTTGAATAAAACGGTCTTTTTAAATTAAAATTAGAATGTTTTAAGTTTCATTTAGGAAAAAAATCAAATCAAAATCTTTAAAATTCGATTTTTTATGAATTTTTAAAGTTGGTCGTTTTTTTAAGTTTGGTTAGAAAACTGTCAAACATTTTTTCCAACTTTAAAAATTTTTTTGACAACATTTAGAACAAATCGCTCTCTTTTAATTAAAACTAGGATGTTTTAAGATTCATTTAGAAAAAAAATCAGATCAAAATCTTTAAAATTCGATTTTTAACGAATTTTTAAAGTTGATCGTCTTTTTAAGTTAGGTTAGAAAACTGTCAAAAATTTTTTCCAACTTTAAAAATTTTTTTAATTTTTTTGATAACATTTAGAACAAATCGGTCTTTTTTAATTAAAACTAGAATATTTTAAGTTTCATTTAGAAAAAAAATCAAATCAAAATCTTTAAAATTAAATTTATAATGAATTTTTTTAAAAATTGAGTTTTCATCGACATGTAAATTAAATTAGGTTAGAATTTTCTTTCTGGGGGAAAAACAAAAAATCCTAGAAAGTTCATTTTTGGTAAAAATAAAGATTAAATATCAATCTAAATCTTGATCAAAGTTTCAAGTCTTTATTTTATTATTATTTTTTTTTTTTAATACTTACTTATTTTTCTTAAAATCTTTCGATAAAGTTGGATGTTCCGGCATCCTTTTAATATCCTCCCAATCTTTTTCATGCGGAAACCCCATCACGTTAAAGATCCTATCTAATTGATCGTGATGGTACGGATTACTCGTCTTTATATCTTCCTGCCGACAATGAAAAATCGGTTCGGAAGTTAAAAGCTCAGCAAAAATACATCCAATCGCCCAAATATCTAATTTAAACAAAGACAAATAAAAAAATTAACATCAAATAAAAAAATTAACAACAAAAAAAAAACATAACCTCAAAAAAAAACATAACCTCAAAAAAACAACCTCGACAAAATTTTTTTTATTTTTTTAAATTAACCTTACCGATTGCTTTGGTATAATGTCTAGCTCCTAATAACAACTCCGGTGCTCGATACCAAAAAGTAACAACAACCGGATCTAAATCAGCCAACGGTTTTAAAGGCGCATTGAAAAGTCTCGCAAAACCCATATCAGCGATCTTAACTCTTCCCCTTTCAGGTCCTTCTCCCATAACTAATATATTTGCCGGTTTTAAATCTCGATGTAAAACCCAGTTCGAGTGTAAATAGTGAATTCCGTCCAATATCTGATAGAGGAGGGATTTTACCATTCCGGTCGGAACGATTACCGGCTTTTTGTTCGCTTTCGCCGCTCTGTGGTACTTTATAATGTGCCATAAGTCGTGTTCGGCGAAATCGAACATCAACCATACTTTTCGATCGTTGTGCGACAGGAACACTCGAATTAATGTGATTACGTTTGGATGTTTTAACTCTCGAAGTAACTACAACAAAAAAAGAAATCATTTTAATAAACTTGTCAATATTATTTTAATACAATATCTATTATTTTAATGCAATATTTATTATTTTAATACAATACTTATCAAAATTAAAGACAATATTTTAAAAATTTGATTTATTATTGAAAGTATTAAGAAATAATTTATAAAAACATTAAAAATCTGTACTAAAAATCATATTTTAAGCGGAATTTTGGTAATTTCTTGATAAATTAATGATCTAAAATCTAAAAACGACATTTTTATACTTTTTAGGTTAGGAACTTGTTGACATTTAAAACTTGGTGATTTTTCTAGTAACTTTTCTTATAACCAACATAATCTTATTTACCTTTGAAATCGATTAAAATTTTTTAAATCTAAAACTCTTTATTTAACTTTTTAAGAAATTAAAAATCAATTTTAAATCACCTTTAATACTTTTTTTAAGATTTAGTAAATTAATAAAGTTTAATTAAAGATTTTTTTCATTAAATTAAAATTCATGAAAATAAATGAAATAGCGCCATCTATGAACACGTTCATAAATTTATAAATTTGACGTTTAAAAGTATTTGGAAATTTTATCAAATCAAAGTTTAAAAATTCATTCTGAGATTATTTATAAACATTAAGAAACGATTTTTATATTAAATTAACTATAAAAGTGTCTATTTTATGATTATTATTAATAATCAACCAATAATTAAGTAAATTTTGAATAAGTTAAAAAAAATCAAAGACATGTTTTTTAACCTAAAAATGCAACAAAATTAAAAATTCTGAGATTATTTATAAATATTAAGAAACGATTTTTACACCAAATTAATAATAAATGTGTCTATTTCACAATTATTATTAATAATCAGTCGAAAATTAAGTAAATTTTGAATAAATTAAAAAAAATCAAAGACATGTTTTTTAACCTAAAAATGTCAAAGTTTAAAAATTCATTCTGAGATTATTTATAAACATTAAGAAACGATTTTTATATTAAATTAATTATAAAAGTGTCTATTTTACAATTATTATTAATAATCAATCAACAATTAAGTAAATTTTGAATAAATTTAAAAAATTCAAAGACATGCTTTTTAACCTAAAAATGTCAAAGTTTAAAAATTCATTCTGAAATTATTTATAAACATTAAGAAACGATCCTTACATCAAATTAACAATAAAAGTGTCTATTTCACAATTATTATTAATAATCAGTCGAAAATTAAGTAAATTTTGAATAAATTAAAAAAAATCAAAGACATTTCTTTTAACCTAAAAATGTCAAAGTTTAAAAATTCATTCCGAGATTATTTATAAACATTAAGAAACGATCCTTACATCAAATTAACAATAAAAGTGTCTATTTCACAATTATTATTAATAATCAGTCGATAATTAAGTAAATTTTGAAAAAATTTAAAAAAAATCAAAGACATGTTTTTTAACCTAAAAATGTCAAAGTTTAAAAATTCATTCTGAGATTATTTATAAACATTAAGAAACGATTTCTATATTAAATTAATTACAAAAGTGTCTATTTTACAATTATTATTAATAATCAGTCGAAAATTAAGTAAAATTTGAATAAATTAAAAAAAATCAAAGACATTTCTTTTAACCTAAAAATGTCAAAGTTTAAAAATTCATTCCGAGGTTATTTATAAACATTAAGAAACGATTTTTACACCAAATTAACAATAAAAGTGTCTATTTCACAATTATTATTAATAATCAGTCGAAAATTAAGTAAATTTTGAATAAATTTTAAAAAATCAAAGATGTGTTTTTAACCTAATAATGTCAAAGTTTAAAAATTCATTCTGAGATTATTTATAAACATTAAAAAACGATTTTTACATTCAATTAATTAAAAAAGTGTCTATTTTATAATTATTATTAATAATCAATCGAAAATTAAGTAAATTTTGAGTAAATTAAAAAAAATTAAATACATGTTTTTTAACCTAAAAATGTCAAAGTTTAAAAATTCATTCTGGGATTATTTATAAACATTAAGAAACGATTTTTACATTAAATTAACTATAAAAATGTCTATTTTATAATTATTATTACTAATCAGTCGATAATTAAGTAAATTTTGAATAAATTTAAAAAAATCAAAGACTTTTAAACTAATTTTTAAGAATTTTTAACCTAAAAATGTAAAAATTTAAAAATTCATTTAAACGTCAAAAGTGACAGTCGGAGAATCTTAACCTAACTTAACCTAAAAAAAATCATAAAAAATAAAAATACAAGCTTTTAAAAACACATTTTTATATTTTTTAAATCATATAATATCTTTATTTATTATTTTTGGCAATTTTTAACAATTTTTTCATAAATATCAACCTGATAAAGATCCGAATCTCTTATAATTTGATACTGTCCGATCATAAAACTATACGTTTCATTATAACCTTCAACGCTTTTATCAATAACACCTTGAATTTCTTTTAAATCACTTTTCAAACCATCAATTTCCACTTTTAAATCATCCACGGTTACATTTAAATTTTCAAATTCCTCCTTTAATTTTTCCGATTCACTCTCGCTTTTACCAAATTCTTTCTTTACTTTTTTTAATAAATCCTTATAAAACTTTTCTTTACCTTCAATCTCCCCGTTGTATATTTTAACTTGATTTTTCATACTTTCCACTTCATTTTCTAAATGTTTTATGTTGTTTTTAACATTGCTTTGAGATAAATCCTTCCGTTCCAATCGTCTTTTATCTTCGATGTATTTATCGATCTCTTTCAATGAGTTTAAATCGATCGATTCGCATAACGTTAAAAGCATTTGTAAATGTTGTAAATTATTACATTTTTCCTCGATTAAATTATGTTGTTCAGCGATAGTTTTATTTAAAGTATCCAAATGGTTTTTATTAAACTTTATATTTTCGATTTTCTCCTCGTAATCTTTTTCCGTGATGATTTTTTCTTTTAATTTGGGTATATTTTTTAAAACAACTTCATTTTGTTCATTTATATTATTTAAAGAAACTTTAAAACCTTCGATTATACCTTCTAACCTTTCGATTTCTTCCAATTCTTCGATACGTTTCTTTTCAAAGTTAATTTCATCATTTTCAATCGATTTTAATTCTTTTTCTAGCTTAATAATATCTTCGGAGACTTCCCCGATTTCATTATTAACCGTTACGAGTCTTTCCTTTAACTCATCTTCTTGTTTTAATTCCTCGTAGCAAGTTTCGATTTCATCTTTTACGCTTTTAACCAAAGAACTAAATTCATCGTAACGATTCTTAGAAAAAGCAAGGAAATTTAAAACAATCCTCATAGTTAATCTAGTTCTATTTGAAGGTTTATAAAAATCCGTTAATGTAACATAAGTTACGTTGATTTGTTTCAATACGTAATGAACGTGTAAGTAAAGAAATAACTCCTCGTGGATCTTCTGTAGACAATAATTCGATATTTCACCTAAACGTACATCGTATATTATTCGCATTATATCGTAACAATCCGATTCTAATTCATTAAGACACTTTTTATAAAATTGGTTTACAAATCCCAACGGTAAGCTAATTAAACACTCCGGAGTTACTGAATAATCCTTCCAAATCTTCTTTATTAATTGCTGGAGCTCTTTTATATCTTTATCTTTAAGTTTTTGAGGTTTAATCGTCTTTTTCGACGCCATAATTATATAAAATCGAATAATTTACAAAAAAACAGTTTTAACCTCTTAACGGATATAAATGTCAAACATGTCATTTTAAAATTTTTAGTGATGCCAATCTTAAAAAATTAAAAGTAACCAAACATCAAATTTATTTCAATTTATTAATAAAATTCGTTTTTAATTTTTTAAAATTTTATTTAAAAAAGGTTTATTATTTTATTTTTAAACGATTTAAATAATTTTTTAAAATTAAATCACTTAAATAAAAAAAAAAATTATAAACACCAAATTTTTCATACCAACCTACCAAATCAATGACATCTCTTACAATTAGATTCATACTTCTTCAATCACATAATAAACAAAGATAGATTATACATCTTTTATAGTGTTAGACAAAGATAGACATTTAAATTTTACCAAAAATGGAATTTAATAAATTATTTTTTGAATTACAACTAAACAAACTTAAAAAACTTCTTAATATAGATAAATTTTAAGTAAAAACTATAAAATTAAAAAAGATACTCACCGCGATTTCCCTACAAGCAGACATGGAAAGTCCCGTTCCTTCGATTTGTTTCAAGGCGTAATCCTTCGGATCCGAGCCGTCTTTCCGTCGACCCTTATACACGTGTCCGTACGTGCCTCGACCCACTTTACAGCCCTCGTAATCGAATAAATCCTCAACTTTGACCCGCTCCGTTTGCGTTTTGATCTTGAACTCGTAATCCATCATCAACCCGGTCATATTACGCGTTTTAAGATCGTCTAAACACTTCGTACGAAGCGTTAAAAGGTTTTTAAAGTTGATTTTCTTCTATAAATCGAGAGTTTTTTAATAGATTTTTCACTTTGTTGACGTTTAAAGTTGTTTTGATGAACTTAACCTTAAAATTTGACGATTGACAGTTTTAATTGATAAGTGTACCAATAGATGGCGGTAAGATCAAAGTAAGTTTATTTTTTAAATTTTAAATAATTTTAAAGTTTTTAAGAATAAAATAGATAAAAAATCAAACAAAATTTGTTTATAAAGACGTCATATATTTGATTACATATCAATACAACTTAAAACTTAGGTAGATTTTGAGTTAGGTCCTTTGCGGCGTCCGAAAGCCGTTACAACATTAACAAATCTCCTATTGTATTGAATACGCCTTTTAGCACGTCCGGTCTTCTTCTTTTTCTTTTCTTGCTTCTCTACTTTTGGTGTTTGACCCTTTACTTTACCTATAATACAAAAATTTAATACAAAAATCAAACATTTAAATCAACATAACCTCAAAAAATTATAAAAAATCAATTAAAATTAAAAATGTTTAGAATTTTTATCACATTTATGTATAAAATAATCAATAAACATGTCAAACAATTCTAAAATTAATTTAGCAAGCTTTTGGAAGGATATTTTTTATTAAAAACTTAAAAAAAATACCTGCTGACACTTGCATATTATAAAATAACTTATAAAATAGCTAAAATAACTTAAAAAACCTATAAATAATTAAAATTAATGATTAAAAAGAGACGTACCAGCACGAGCAAGTGATCCGTGGACTTTACCACCTTTCAATCCGCAATCTAACTCAATATCGATATTTTCGAAAGCTTCGATTGTGGTATCATCGGAAATTGGACGCCCTAAAGCGTAAAAACTCACATCGAGAGATGTTAAGTTTTCTAAAGCGGCGATTTTACTCTAAAAATTCGAAAAATAAATTTAATTTAAAAATAAATAATTAATTTTAAGATAACCTCACTTTTTATTATAACATAACCTCACTTTCTAAAGAAATTTTTAGGTTATGTCAAGCTTAATTTTATTTATTTTATATTTTTTAAATTAACTTACCTTAATTTCGCCTACAGTTTCGGTGCCTTGGCACTCTAAAACGTTCGTGGATAAACCGCGTACGATTAATTGCATTTTGATTATGTTATCTGGAAGAATATTAAACGTTAAACGTCAAAAAAACACGTTGACTTTTTGATGGGTTTAATATTGAAATAATTAAAGGAGATTGAAGTTAGGGTTTATTATAAAAAGTTGGGGATTGGGTTGGTTTATGTTTTTGTGACGTGATTAGGGTGTAAATTGGGTTATTTTTGGGTAAAATTAATAAAAAAATATTGACATGTACCTGACAGCGTTCTAGACAACAACGAAGAGAGTGAAGTTAGCTCCCGGAAACGGAAACTAAAATGTAGCGACATCTAATTAGATATGATTTTATGTTTTTAAAGTTAAAATAATTAAATGTTATTTGATTTTAATTAATTTTACGTCTTAATAAGTTAATCTTTTTAGTTATATGAAATTTTATAATTAAAATTAGATTTTATTTCTTAATTTTCTTTTGACATTTTACGCCATCTCTTATGTTTGGGTTGAAATAATTTTGATAGTTTAGGAATTTATTTTTTAATTTTAAGTATAAATAATTAAATTTTATTCGGTATTAACTAATCTTATGTCTTAATAACTTTATCTTTTTATTTTTATGAAATTTTATAGTTAAAATTAGTTTTTAATTCTTAATTTTCATTTGATATTTCGCGCCATCGCTTATATATTGGTTGAACAAATTTTGATAGTTTAGGAATTTATTTTTTAATTTTAAGTATAAATAATTAAATTTTATTCGGTTTTAATTAATCTTATGTTTTGATAAGTTTATCTTTTAATTTTTATGAAATTTTATAGTTAAAATTAGTTTTTAATTCTTAATTTTCATTTGACATTTTACGCCATCTCTTATGTTTGGGTTGAAATAATTTTGATGGTTTAGGAACTTATTTTTTAATTTTAAGTATAAATAATTAAATTTTATTCGGTTTTAATTAATCTTATGTTTTGATAAGTTTATCTTTTAACTCTTATGAAATTTTATAGTTAAAATTAGTTTTTAATTCTTAATTTTCTTTTGACATTTTACACCATCTCTTATATATGGTTTGAACTAATTTTGATAGTTTAGGAATTTATTTTTTAATTTTAACTATAAATAATTAAATTTTATTTGATATTAATTAATTTTAAGTCTAATTAAATCGATTATTTTATTTCTATGATATTTTATAATTAAAATTAGGTTTTTAAGTAAAATTAAATCATTGATTTAACATTTAACGCCATCTCTTATAAATGAGTGGAATTAATTTTGTTAATTTAAAAATTTTTTCTTTTTTTAAGTATAAATAATTAAATTACTTTTAAAATAATTACTTTTTAAAAGAATTTTATTAATTTTACATGTGAATAAATCAATTTTGTAAATTAATTTTATTAAATTCTTTTAAAATTAGTTAAAATTCTTAACCAAATAGCGCCATCTTTTGTAAATATATCTAAGTTTAAATGTTTGGTTAAAAATCTAAGGTTAAATAATTTCCTCTTTTAAATTAATCAAATTTCTCTTTATTTAATAAATAAAGTGAATGAATACAATAAAAATTCGTTTATTTTAGTTTTTAAGTTAAATTTTATTAGCTGAACCGCCTTGATTACGTTTTTTAGCCAATTCCTTAGCTATTTCTCTCGGTTTCATACATTGAACGGGATATAAAATCAATCCGGAAACTGCTGCTAAAGTTAATAAATAAATAAATCAACTTAATAAATACAATAAAAATTCACTTATCGTAGTTTTTAAATTAAATTTTATTAGCTGGACCGGCTTGATTTCGTTTTTTAGCCAATTCCTTAGCGATTTCTCTCGGTCTCATACATTGAACGGGATATAAAATCAATCCAGAGACTGCTGCTAAAATTCCCACATAGTAAAAAACGAATTGATAACTTTCCGTTTGATCGTAAACGAGTGCAGCTAAAGGAACACCTATAAATCCGGCTAAACCATAACCGATCATACATAAACCAAATGACGATGATAGTGATTCTAATCCATAGAGTTGAACTATCATCGGGGTTCTTAATGAAAAAGCTATAGCTAAAAAATTAGTATATTAGTATATTTTAAGCTTATTTTATTTATTTTTTTTTAATATAAAAAACTTACAACCGCAAATACCAAAAATAGTCATCGTTGAAATCTGATTAATCGGATGCGATGAAAGATTATTAACAATTATACTAATTCCACCTAAAAAACAAGCTGTGGAAATTGTAAGTAGTCCGTTAAGGTTGGGTATAGTTGAGATAAAAACGCATAAAACGCGTCCGAGCATCGCAGCTCCACCAAAAATTGTTAATAAGAGGTTTGCGATTTGTTCCGGGACTTCTTCCGAGTGAGCTTTTTGAGTTATATAAATAGCCGGGGGGTAATAAGCCATTGAAATTAACAAACTGTTTAACATTATTAAGTTGAAGGATGGTATTTTAGTTACACTGAAGTTAAGCATGGTTTTTATGATGTTGCGGATGCTGTGCGGACAACATAAACAAAATTTACGTTCTTCTCGGACTTCTTCTATAGGGATTACGGTTGTTACAGACATATGATATTCAACTGTTCCCTAAAAATGATTTTAAGGGGGTCAAAATGATTAAATTAGGGGGTCAAAAAGTTAAATAATTTTTTTTATACAAACCATTTTACTATCACCGAGTTTTTTCCTCTCGGGTAACATATTAACCGATCCGGTAAATAAAATATCCTTTCGACTCATCGGCATCCCCTTATGAATACAACACCTCTCATCGATAAGACAACAACAACACAATTCGCATAAATTCAAGCAAAAATAATCGCTACAACCACCTCGACAACAACCGCAAGTCCAAAAATATCTACATCGTTCTTTGGGAGTTTTCGGATTTAATATTCTATCGGTAGCGGCTTGAATCCTTAAGCTTTGTACTCCAACGCTGTATTTACTTTTAACCGATCCTCGAGATTTGTCAGATTTAGCTGATTTTCTCGAACTTGTTTTTTTAACCGATATTAAAGATTGAGACGAAGCTATCGAATATAACTGTAAAAATTCTGATATTTCATCCGGTTCGGTTGTTTGTAAAGGAAGGTTATGATGACCGTCTTCGGTACCTGTTCGTATTTCAAACGGGTATAAAGGTTTATAAAATAAAGTCACCAAACCACATAAAACTGATAATAAAGCGAAATATTGGAATTGTTCTCTCCATGTGTATCCGTCGAAAGCAACTAAGATTAATTGGGGTATCCCCATAGCTCCGGCTGTAGCCCCACATAAAGTTAAAGAGATCGCAACACCTCTCCATTTTTCAAAATAAATCGAAACGACAAGTATCGAGGAAAAATACAACATGCTAAAACCAACTCCTCCGATTACTCCGTAAACAACAATAAAACTAAAAATATTCGGTAGGAAAGATGATCCGATAAAAGCACTCCCAGCTACGATTCCACCTAAAACTCCAATACTTCTATATCCGAAACGATTTACCAAAGCGCACATTACAGGACCCGTGACAAAATAAAAACCGTTCATCATTGAATTCGCCCAAGCTACAACTTTTTCGCTCGTTTCAAATTCCTCGCTGATTTCTTGTAAATACAATCCAAAAGATGTCATCGTTCCTTCGCCTATAAACATTGCTAGAAAACCAGCACAAGCTACAATCCATCCGTAACCACCATCCGGAGGTAATAATAAGTACGTTACACCATCTTTTTGTTGGGATTTTTGTGATTTAGTGTTTTGTGTATTTTTTGTGCTCATGTAGAATTATTAAATAAATAAAAAAATTAACTATCAAATAATTGACATTGATTTTATTTAATTTTTTGAAGAACATCTTGAAGTCTTTAGAAGAGGTTATAAAATATGTCAAAATAGTTCTTTTTAAAATGGTTAGATGACGCTATACTTTACAAAAGATATTTTTAATAAAAATGTTTTATTATTTTCTTTTTGTATAGTTTAAAAATAATGTTTTTTTTTCTTTAATTTCTTTAATTTAATATTAAAGTTATAATTATTGAGATTTTACTTTAAACATATTTATTTTTATTGTTAATTTTATGATTTTTTTAAGGTTGGTATTTAAATTCTAAAATTTTAATTTATTTAAATTTTTCGTTTTTAATTATGATTTATTTGTATAAATTAATATCAAACATCATTTTATTTATTTAAAATATCAATTTTATAAATTAATTATTATTTTTTATTTTAATTTATTTCCCAAGATAAAAATCGATTAGTTACTTTACTTTTTTTAGGTTGTCTTTGACTACATTCGTAATGTTTATATCTTTCTGAATTTTTGACAGTTTGGTTCTTAATTCTTTATTATTCATAATCTAATTATTTAAAAATAAAACTACCCAAAACCAACCAAAAATCATTTTATTCACTTCTTTATTTTATTTATATATTTATTTACTAATTTATTAGTGCAGCTACACTTTAACCAACATTTACATTTAAATACAAGTGCGTTTCCATTTCACATTACCACAATATAACTTATTCTTATAATAATACGTATACCTACAACTTTTTATATCATTTTTCTTTAATAGTTACATTTATTTGTATATAATTATATATAATCGAGTGTATACGTTTAATAAATGCATTTTAAAATATCAACAAATGATTTTTTCATCAAATATTTCGTTTCTTTTGCGATTTTTCTTATTTTTTACACTTTTACACTTTTATTTTACTTAAATTAAGTGTTTTGTAACTTATTTTTTTTTATTTTTAGTAAGATATGTATGGGCTAAGGTAAACACACCAACAATTTTAAGTGTGTATTTAGTATCACTGTTAAACCTGTTTATTTTATTTTATTCGGTGAATTACCTAAGTTTTTTATTATTATTTTTTTAAACAGGCAAAATACATCGATTGTTTACAGCTTAATAAACTTAATATAATAAATAAATTATAATTTTTATAACATTCTAAAATCTTCTCTTAAGATTAGAATATTTTAATTATTATTTACATAAAGTTACGAAAAAATGTAACAAAGTTTTCTAATAAACTATAGATTCTAAAATTAACCAAACTAACGATTAAATTTACAAAATGTTAACTTTACTTTTTACACATTCGTTAAATTTTTAGGTTTATTCAACGAAAGGAATTTTACAAAAGATTTATTACCAATCGTACGCAGTTGAAGCCACAAGTATCGGTTGTTGTATCTCGATTTGAGTCACTGCAGTTGGAAAATTACATCTGCTTGATTTATTCATCTAAAAAATATAATAATTATTTAAAAACAATATTATATATATTTTTTTAAAGTAGAATGTTTTAAGTTTCATTTAGTAAAAAAATCAACTCAAAATCTTTAAAATTCGATTTTTTATGAATTTTTAAAGTTGATTGTTACAAAAATATAAATCGTTATAAAAATATACTTACTTCTTACCTGAAATCCTGAAAATTTTCCTCCACCGTTATTTTGAACGAAGGGATTTGGATTTCCCCCCGGTATATCTAAAGTTCCCCCAACTCCAGTTTGATAAGTGGCTCCGTAACCATCTCCTTGAGCTAACTCATGTAATTTCGTACTAGAAAGTGCCCTCGGGATCGGATTACTAGGAACTCCGTGAGGTGCCAAATGAGAAGTTTCTTCGGCTACTTGTCTAGGGTCTTCCGTTTGGGGTAAATCAGACACAAATCCTTGATCGACTCGATAGAAATTAATAAAGACGAAAGCAGCCAAAACGACTAAACATGTTAAACCGTAACCTCTAAATGTGGCGGTTGAACCGAAAGAGTTTACAAACATTCCTCCAATTACGGCTCCACATCCTCTTCCTAAACCATGGTGGATACCTTGGAGGACTCCTTGAGCGGAAGAACGGAGTTGTTGGGGGGTGTTGTGGGCTATATAAGAGCAACAAGCTGCCCACACAGCTGCATGAGTTATTCCCTAAAAAATAAAGTCAGGTTAGAAAAAGTTTTCAATAAATTTTCATTCTCAATAACCTCTCATTTAAAATAAGAGCTTTTAAATAAATTTTAGAATGTTTATAAATGATTTTAGAAAGTTTTTAAGATGATTTTTAAATGAACTTTGTGCAATTCAGTACAGTTCAAAATATAGGTCGAAGGACAAATCAAAAGACTAAAAACACCTATTTTTCATTAAATTAATTAGAATTTTTCAAATTGTGATGTTTTTTTTTTTGAATTCTTAAAAACACCAAGATTTTTTAAATAATCAGAAAGACTTTCACCAACAAAGATTTTTAATCGAAGCTAAAATTTTCAAATTAACTTTAAAAATTTTTCTGGTATTTATTTATAGGAATGAAGAAAAGAAATTGTATCTAATTATAAATAAAAGTATCTATTTTTAATTAAAATAATCAAATTTGTTCTAATTATCATCAAAGAATTTTAAAAAATTCCCAAACACACCGAAGATTTTTAACCTAACTTAATTTTTTTTTAATCAATTTTTAAAAAATCACCCAGAATTTATTTATAAAGATAGAAGAAAAAAAATTGTACTTAAATGTAGATTAAAGTGTCTATTTTTAACTAAAATAATCAAATTTATTAGAATTCTTACTAAAAAAATTAAAAAAAAATTCAAAAACATCAAAGATTTTTAAGCTAACCTAAAAATTTTTTTTACTCAATTTTTTAAAAAATCACCCAGAATTTATTTATAAAGATAGAAGAAAAAAATTGTACCTAAATGTAGATTAAAGTATCTATTATTCAATAAAATAATCAAATTTATCAAAGTTGTTATCAAAAAATTAAAAAAAAATTTCTTAAATGTCAAAGATTTTTAAGCTAACCTAAATTTTTTTTTACTCAATTTTTAAAAAATCATACAGAATTTATTTATAAAAAATAATGAAAAGAAATTGTACATAAACGTAGATTAAAATGTCTAGTTTTAATTAAATCAATCAAATTTACTCTAATTATTGTCAAAAAAATTAAAAAAATTTCCAAAAATACTGAAGATATTTTTACCTAACCTAAGATTTTGTTTAATCAACTTTAAAAAATCGCCCAGAATTTATTTATAAAGATAGAAGAAAAAAAATTGTACCTAAATGTAGATTAAAGTGTTTATTTTTCAATAAAATAATCAAATATATCAAAGTTGTTACCAAAAAATTAAAAAAAAAATTTTTAATATCAAAGATTTTTAAGCTAACCTAAAATTTTTTTTACTTAATTTTTAAAAAATCATACAGAATTTATTTATAAAAATAATGAAAAGAAATTGTACATAAACGTAGATTAAAATCTCTAGTTTTAATTAAATCAATCAAATTTACTCTAATTATTATCAAAAAAATTAAAAAAATTTCCAAAAATATCGAAGATTTTTTTACCTAACCTAAGATTTTTTTTTAGTGACATTTAAAAAATCACCCAGAATTTATTTATAAAGATAGAAGAAAAAAATTGTACCTAAATATAGATTAAAGTGTCTATTTTTCAATAAAATAATCAAATTTATCAAAGTTGTTATCAAAAAATTTAAAAAAAAATTTTTTTATATCAAAGATTTTTAAGCTAACCTAAATTTTTTTTTACTCAATTTTTAAAAAATCATACAGAATTTATTTATAAGAATAAAGAAAAGAAATTATACCTAAACGTAGATTAAAATGTCTAGTTTTAATTAAATCAATCAAATTTACTCTAATTATAATCAAAAAATTTTAAAAAATTTTTCAAACCGACCTTAAAATTTTTCTTAAAATGTCATTTTAAACCACAAATAAATTTTAAAAAAAGTATATTTTACCTGCATAAATTCAAAAGGCAACACCCACCAAGGATTCGACAGCCACGAAATATACAAAAACCTCAACGTATTCCCAACCAATCCCAAACATAAAACCTTCACGTGTCCCATCTGCCTAATCAGACGAAAACTAAAAAAGTACGCAAAAATCTCCGAAATATGATTAATAACCGAGGCCACACCAAACAAAGTGGGTGATCCACCGTAATCTTGCAAATGCCAGAACAAAAACGTAAAAATTAATCCAATCCCAAAACCCATAAACCAAGCCACAAATAAGAAAGAAGCACATTTTAAATTCTTAAATTGAGTTAAAACGGTCACCCATTCGGGCATCTCCCGAATAGTTTGTGCGAAAATCTTCGATTTAGCCTCATTTTGACTCGGTTGAGTACTCTGAGTTGATTTAATCAAAGCCGGGGAAGCTCTTGTATCCGCTAAAGAAGGTAAATTAAGTTGTTCGGCTAATTGAGCTTGCATTTGATCTTCGTAACTCATCGGAGGTGGTTGTTTTTCACTTTCTTGATTTTCCTCCGGTAAATCATCATATTTAAAACTTATTTGAGTCGCGGTGATTAAAGCAGCTCCCATTAAAACGGAAAACGTTGCGAAACATATCGTATAGTTTTTTTCTTTTTTTTGTGGTCCGCATGGATGGTTTGGAAAAGCCGTTGAATGATCTAAAGCTATTCCAACGAAGAACATAGCTAAACCCCAACCTAAAGAACCGAACATTCTTTGATGACCGTAACGATCGGCGTCTTCACCTAAGATTGTTATCACGGCTGAGTCTGCTAATGTTATAGCCGGTGCACTAAAAAATTCACCAATTATTACTAAAAGTAATAACAGAAAAAAGGCTTTTTCTATGTCTTGAGTTCTATAAACTATCGAGCTTATAATCGGTTGAACCCAACTGTGATGATCTTTAGGTTTGTAATTTGAGGCGTAATCGACGTTTATCGGTGATTGTCCAGCGTTTATTATTGGTTTAGTTGATCGGGAAACTCTTAAATGTAAAAATTCGTTTTTATCTAAATCATTTTTATCCAAATCATTTTTATTATTTTTATCTGCGTCTTTGTAATTTTCAAAATTGTCGATAAATCTTTTATTAATCCCTCGCGAAACTTCGGGTGTTTTTAAAGTAGCTGTGTTGTTTTTAACCTCCATGCAGCTTGTAGCCGGTGGTTGGATACTTCCTAAAGGTACGGTGAAGATGATCCAAGCTCCTAGTGATAATAGTAGGAGGATTTTTCCTTTTCGGTAACGATCGGCGATGCTACCCCAAAATGGGGCAGAAAGGAATTCAACAAAGGGTCTTGAACCGATTAAAAATCCACATTGACTCGCGTTCATTCCCATTTGTTTAAAATAAACTCCCATTAAAGGGAAGAGGGAACCAAAAGCGGAGTAAAAACAGAAGTAGAAGCTTTTTACAATTAAAAGTTCTTGATCGACGGTTCCAAAAAGCATTTCAAGGATGTCGGACTTTCCCCGGATTTTATGAGTTGCTTCTTTTGGTTCGGGATAACTAAAAAATAAATAAATTAGTTTAAAAAAATTAAAAAAAATGAAATAAAAATAGAATTTTATTTCTCAACTATCTCTAATGAAAACTTAAAAAAAAATTTTAAATATTCTTAAAATTCTATAAAAATCCTTTAATTTAAGTACAAACACGACCTATCTAACTTTAATAAATCGAAAGTTATCGAAATTTTTAATTTTTTAAATAACCGAAAGTCGGCCATCTTTAAAATTTTATCATAAATTGATAAAAAATTAAATTTCCTTTAATTTGAGTACAAACACACTCTATCTAACTTTAATACATCAAAAGTTATCAATTTTTTTAAATTATTTAAACAACCGGAAGTCGGTCATCTTTAAAATTTTATCATAAATTGAAAAAAAATTAAATTTCCTTTAATTTGAGTACAAACACACCCTATCTAACTTTAATAGATCGAAAGTTATCGAAATGTTTAATTATTTAATAAACCGGAAGTCGGCCATCTTTAAAATTTTATCATAAATTGATAAAAAATTAAATTTCCTTTAATTTGAGTACAAACACACCCTATCTAACTTTAATAGATCGAAAGTTATCGAAATTTTTAATTATTTAAACAACCGGAAGTCGGCCATCTTTAAAATTTCATCATAAATTGATAAAAAATTAAATTTCCTTTAATTTGAGTACAAACACACTCTATCTAACTTCCATAAATCGAAAGTTATCAAATTTTTTAATTATTTAAAAAACCGGAAGTCGGCCATCTTTAAAATTTTATCATAAATCGATAAAAAATAAAATTTCCTTTAATTTAAGTACAAACACGACCTATCTACGATTAAAAACAAAAAAGTTATCTAAATTTTTTAATTTTCAAGATGGCGGTTTAAAAAAATTAAAATTTTAATTACAAATTTGTAAAGTTTATTAAAAATCCTTTAATTTGATACCAAACACGACTATATTCGGATAAAAAATAAAAAAGTTAGGTTAATGTAAAAACTTTCAAGATGGCCGACTTCCGGTTGTCATTAAAATTAAAAATTTCGATAGTTTTCTTATTTTTGATCGTAGATATATCGTGTTTGTACTCAAATTAAAGGAAATTAATTTTTCTAACGATTTTTAATAAAAAATTCGTTCTAAAAGTATTTTTGACATTTTTTCTTTAAATTTTTTTAACATTTTTTAGTTTTTTTTAACATTTTTGTCTTTTTTTGGAAGTTTTGGATTGATTTCTTTGAAAATTTTGATGTTCATTTGAAAATTTTAACATTACTTTGGAAAATTTGACATAATTTTTAAAAACTTGCCATTATTTTTGAAAATTTTAACCTTTTTTTGAAAACTTTATTAAAAATTCTTAAAGTTTATTAAAAATCCTTTAATTTGATACCAAAGACGACTATATTCGGATAAAAAATAAAAAAGTTAGGTTAATGTAAAAATTTTCAAAATGGCCGACTTCCGGTTGTCATTAAAATTAAAAATTTTTATAACATGTTTATTTTTAATCGTAGATATATCGTGTTTGTACTCAAATTAAAGAAAATTTAATTTCCTATCGATTTCTAATAAAAATTACCTTCTAAAATTATTTTTGACATTTCTTTTTTAACATTTTTGTCTTTTTTTAGAAGTTTTAGATTGGTTTTTTTGAAAATTTTGATGTTTATTTGAAAATTTTGATGTTTATTTGAAAACTTTGATGTTAATTTGAATTTTTTAATATTATTTTGAAAAATTTTTCATAATTTTTAAAAATTTTACATTATTTTTGAAAATTTTGAACTTTTTTTTATTAAAAATTCGTTTTTAAAGAAATTTTTATTAAAAATTCTTAAAGTTTATTAAAGATCCTTTAATTTGATACCAAACACGGCTATATTCGGATAAAAAATAAAAAAGTTAGGTTAATGTAAAAATTTTCAAGATGGCCGACTTCCGGTTGTCATTAAAATTAAAGATTTCGATAACTTTTTTATTTTTGATCCGAATATAGTCGTGTTTGGTATCAAATTAAAGGAAATTTAATTTCCTATCGATTTTTGACAATATTTTAAAGATGGTCGACTTCCGGTTGTCAAAAAAACAAAAAATTTCGATAACTTTCGATCTATTAAAGTTAGATAGGTCGTGTTTGTACTCAAATTAAAGGAAATTTAATTTCCTATCGATTTTTAATAAAAATTTTATTCTAAAATTATTTATAAAACTTCAAAAGACGGCAGGTTGACATTTAAGACGTCAGGTTGACATTTAAAACGTCAGTAACTTGACAAGTAAACCTAAAAGTCAGCTTTTAAAACCATTTACTTCAAACTTTCATAAAAAAAATCTTAAAATTGATTAATAACTTCAAAATAAAATAAAATAACTTCATTATTGAACTTTTAAGGATATAACTTGTAAAATAATCATCGAAAATTCATTAATAAAGTCACTTTAGATGTAAATATACATAAAATTTTCAAATTAAAACGATTTTATAAGAGTATATAGTTCAATAAATAAGCATCGAGAATTTATAGACGGCGCCACTGGAAGTTTATGTCGATTCCCACTTAAAATAGATTAAATTCCACTTTTTATCGAGTGTATCATAAATTTTTAAAATCAACATAATCCAAAATCACAATTATTTTCATCCAAAATCAAAATAAAAATCAATCAATCAAAATCTAATACAACAAAAACTTTACATAACAAATATAATTCATCTTATTCTAAAAAAAGCAAAGTTTACCTAGAAGGATCCACTTCTCCTTCTGCTTCCGGATCCACAATCGGCCTCACTCCTTGAGGCATCCCTTGAGGTATCCCTTGAGGCATTCCTTGAGGAACCCCTTGCATGGGGTACTGATAATTTTCATCCATCGAAAAACCGACTTATTCCACCTTCCACCAACGAATCGATGTGTGATATAAGTGTCGTCTTAAAAGCTCTTGCTGAAAAATCAATAAGGGTTAAATCTTCTGTAATTTTCAATACGCCATCTAACAATTTCATACAAAACTACAACTTCTTCACACTGCCATCTAATGGTTTCAGTATAATTTAAAGTTATTTACGGATTTATTTATTACAAAATAGGATATTTTAACTTTCAATTAATACAAATTCAATTTTCAAATGAGGTTATTTTAAATCATTCTTTCTCAAGTTTTTAACCTAAACTACTAGTATATAAGCCATTTGGAATTAAAATGAGAATTTTAAGGTGATTTATATGCAAATTGTTGAATAATACGTCTTAATATATTTGAAATACATTTAAATCTTTTTATACCTAACCTATAAATCACTTACATTGTTGTTGAAATCATCGACAATATAATCGTAAGATTTCCTTGAAAGTATCAATGAATACCTTCCAAATACGTATAATAATACATCTAAAGAGAAATATTATATAAATAAATTATATTAATGATTAAATTAATGAAAATATACTTAATAATAAAAACTAGGGGATTTAGTATTGTGAAGTTTTTAAAGTTAGTAACTTAGAAAATTTCAATGATTTTTTAAGAGATGGTGCTAGTAATTTACAATTCGAATTTATTAGTAATTAATAAATTTTAACCTAAAATCTAATTTTATTTAAAAATTTACTTGTATTTATATCTTAAAAATATTTTATATTTATTAAATTAAAAGTATTAATGTAAAATCATTAAAGTAAATTATATTAACCACTAGGATAAAAATTTCTTTTTAATCAGTTGGCAGTATTGACTTCTTGAACGTGAACACGAATTGTTGATTTGATTTCTGGTCCGCGTTTCTTTTATAATTTTAACCGGTTAAAATCCTTTTAAACGCTTCAATATCACTTGAATTAGTTTCCTAAAGAATCTTTTGAAGTATTTATGGTGGATTTTAGGTGTGATGATCTCTATTAACGGTAAGATATTAATTTGAAATGAGAAAATTTTTTTAACCTGACGCCATATTGAATTTCTCGAGAAGGTACACGGTTTGCCTATACAAGGTTTAAATTTCTAATTTATTATAATATTATTTTTTTTAATTAAAAAAGTGATTTGTATTAGATGGAACTATTTTATTTTATGGAAGAAATTCGTAAGATTCATGAAAATTCTTTAAGGTATTTTATATTTATTAAAATAAAATTATAATAGTAAATATTAGTGTCGGTAAGGTAGATTTTTTTTTATCATTTGACACTTTAACGTGAAGTTGAATTGTTGGTTCCTCGTCCGCGTTTATTTTATACTTTTAACCGGTTAAAATCGTTTTAAACGCTTAAATATTGCTTGAATTAGTTTCCCCAACCCCTCTTTTAAAATGTTTTTAGTAGAATTTAGGTGGGATGATTTTTATTAAAGGTAAGATATTAATTTGAAATCAGTAAAAGATTTTAACATAACGCCATATTGAATTTCTTGAGAAGGTAATACGGTTTGCCTATACAAGGTTTAAATCTCTAATTTATTATAATATTATTTTTTTTTTAATTAAAAAAGTGATTTGTACTAGATGAAATTATTTTATTTTATGGGAGAAATTCGTATGATTAATGGAAATTCTTTAAGGTAATTTATTTTTATTAAAATAAAATTATTATAGTAAATATTATTGTCGGTAAGGTAGATTGTTTTTTTATCATTTGACACTTTAACGTGAAGTTGAATTGTTGGTTTCTCGTCCGTGTTTCTTTTATAATTTTAATCGGTTAAAATCGTTTTAAACGCTTAAGTATCACTCGAATTAGTTTCCCAAACCCCCTTTTAAAACGTTTTTAATAGAATTTAGGTGGGATGATTTTTATTAAAGGTAAGATATTAATTTGAAATGAGAAAAATATTTTTAACATGACGCCATATTGAATTTCTTAAGAAGGTAACATGGTTTGCCTATCCAAGGTTTAAATTTCTAATTTATTATATTATTTTTTTAATTAAAAAAGTGATTTGTACTAGATAAAATTATTTTATTTTATGAAAAAAATTCGTAAGATTAATGGAAATTCTTCAAGATATTTTATATTTATTAAAATTAAATTAAAATAGTAAATATTATTGTCGGTAAGGTAGATTTTTTTTTATCATTTGACACTTTAACGTGAAGTTGAATTGTTGGTTTCTCGTCCGCGTTTCTTTTACAATTTTAACCGGTTAAAATCTTTTTAAACGCTTAAATATCACTCGAATTAGTTTCCCAAACCCCATTTTAAAATGTTTTTAATAGAATTTAGGTGGGATAATTTTTATTAAAGGTAAGATATTAATTTGAAATTGAGTAAAAATTTATTTAACATGACGCCATCTTGAATTGGCTTTAAAGCCTTTATGTACAGGGTGGTTTAAAATTATCATTTTTTCTTCTAGTTTTGTGCGTCTAGTTTATGGAAGAAATCGGAAGGGTTAGTTTATGGAAGCTCAAAGGTAACTAAAAAATAATAAAATAAATAAGTATAATGACTTTTATTTCTATTAAGATAAGATATAACTACAAAAAAAGGAATTAAATCTTATTTTCTATGTTTTTTTTCTTTCTTTGGAAGACTTGACTAGATAAACACAATTGATTCATCATATCAATCAATTATTATTATTAGTATTATTAAATAGATAAAATTAAATAAATAAAATTCAAATAGACTAAAAATAACAAAAAAAAACTAAAAATAACAGAAAAAATTAAAAAAAAAACACTAAAAATAACATAAACAATAAAAAAAACTAAAAAAAATGTTCTTTCCTTTTTTTTTCTTACAAATTGGTCCACTTTTTATTAAATATTTAATCTACAATCTAAAACGACCTATCCGGAAGTGTTATAGTAATATTTTTTAATTCACAATTATCCCCTTGACAACAATTTCTCTCCGTAATCCTCGGAGTCAACCTTTGAGTTAATTTCGGAGACCTTGTACCAAATTTAGGTGAAAATTTCGGTGATGTAACATAACTTTCCAACAACATCTTCGGATTTAATAAAACTTGTAATAATTCCACCTCCGTTTGACACGATAAAGTCCTTTTATCCGGTCCATCAGTCGAATTCTCTTTAAAAGTAGTACTACTTTCCCTCCAACTATTAACCGAACTCTTCTCGGATAAAGCTGAAGCAACTCTCGATCCGATATGACACCGAATTGTCTTACTAGTTGTAAAAAACGACCTATTATTCCTTTCCGGACGTAAAATAATAATATACAACTTTGGTACGAATAAAAAAGCCCAAGTAACCATCGCACTTAATGTTACACACATTGAAAATGTAATTACCTTTGAATTACTACCAAAATAAATCGGTACAAAAGCCACCCAAATCACACAAGTTGTGTACATAGCAAATCCGATAAATTTAGCTTCGTTAAAGTTCTCCGGAACGTTCCTAGTTTTTAAAGCATACAAAGTACAAAAAAATATTAATAAAAAATCATAAATTAAAGGTATTAAAACACCTTTCGGACTCGTATTACACTCCAAAACTGTTTTAGTCTTTTCGTAACTATACTGACTATCGGGTAATTGATAAAATAACATCCAAGTTGAAATAACGATTTCTATTCCGATTAAAATGCAAGTTATAACAACTTGGGAAGTCGTCGACATAAACATGCGTTTTCTCGAAGGGAATTTTTTCTTCGATCCGGCTAATATCCGAGCTATTCGATTTGTTTTCGTTAATAAAGCTGCGTAAACCATGGAAAAACTTAATCCAGGTAAGGTTCGCTCTAAAGCGCATGAAATCATCGACGGTTTGGCTAAAATCGAATAAACCGAAAGGTACGCTAAAGTCATTCCGATTAAAATAATGTAGGATAATTCTCTTGTTGACGATTTAACAACTGGAGTGTCGTTATGCTTTAAAAATATTACAAATGAAAAAATTGTGGTTATTATTCCGATTATTGAGAAGATCATCGAGATTATTGCTTCTGTATCGTCCCATTTCGTATAAATAATTGGAAGTTTGATACATTCTAAAAAAAAATTAATTAGAATTAAAAATATAATTAAAATTAAAAATTTAATTAAAATTAGAAAGAGAAAATAAGAATGTTTTTAAAGGTTTAAATAAAATACAAACCTGTTTGATTTAAATTAGGTGCCGTTCCGTTTAAACACCTTTCGCACCTTGTGTTATCAATCGGATGGACAATTTCATCGCTTCCACATTTACTACAAGCCCAACAACATTTCTTTTCTTTTCCTGATTGTTGAATATTCTAAAAATAATAATAATTTTATATAATTTATATGATTTTTTTATACAAATCCTTTAAAAAGTCTATTTGACAACTCTAATAACCCAAAATAATCATTTGACGAATTGATAATAGATGGCGTTAGTATACATTTTTTTTTTCTTTTTAACTAAAATTAATGTTATTAATTAATTTTACATATAAAATCGAAATAAATAAACTATATTAAGAAAAAAAATCGATAAAAATAGATTTTTAATAATAAAAATAGGTAATTTATTATCATCAAGTTTTAAAAGTAATTAAGTTCATTGGTTTTCTAAGAGATGGCGTTATACTAATTTCCAATTTGAATCCGATTATTAATATTAATTAATTAATTTGTATATAAAATCTAATTTAATATGAAAATTATATTTGTACCTTAAAATATCTTATTTTATATTTATTAAATTAAATTTATTAATTAAAGGAAATATTAATGTCGGTAAGGTAGATTTTTTTTAATCAGTTGACACTTTAACATGAACTTGAATAGCCGTTTTCTCGTTCGGACTTCTTTAATAATTTTAACCGGTTAAAATCGTTTTAATCGCTTAAATATCATTTGAATTAGTTTCCTAAACGTCCTTGCAATATGTTTTTAATAGATTTTTAGTGGGATGATCTCTATTACTGGTAAGATATTGAATTTTAAATCAGTAAAAAGTGTTTAACATAAACGCCATCTTGAATTTTTTTAGAGGGTTTATATACAGGGAGGTTAAAAATTCTTATTTATTTTTTTATAGTTTATGGAAGATTTGTACGTCTATTAGATGGAATTTTTCGATTTTATGGAAGAAAATCATCGGATTATTATTTTATGGATGCTCAATGGTAATAAAATAATTATAATTCAATAAATTTTAAGATGAATTAAATAAATTTTATTTTTTTAAGTTTATTTATTTATTATTTTTTAAATTTTACTTTTATTAATTTTATTTTTTTATTTTTTTTTGACTAGATGGACTAGAAAGCTGCATCCATTCGGTAAGTCTTTATTTATAACATTATTTATTAAGTTTAAATTGGACTATACTTACTTTATAATGTCCAACTTTACAAGGCATCGAACAAACCGAACTAACGTAGCTGCGGTTACCAAATTGGATGTCTTTATGCCACGTTAACGTCCCGTTATGCCAATTGCCAATTTCCACGTAGTCGAAAGTGTCGTTCGGTTTCCTCTGGTAGTTTAAAATCACGTATTTTCCCGGCGGATCGCCGTTTTCGTCGAATTGAACCGTGTCGTTTTCGTATTCGAACGAAACGTTCATTAGATAATTCTTTAAAAAAATCATATTTACTTAAATATGTTAAATAAGAAAAAAATTTTTGGTTTTTTTGATATGTAATTAAATATTAAGATTTAATTACCTTAAATAATGATCCATTGAAAGATTGAAGCTTAGCACAAACTCCCGGAGTGTCTTGACAAAGATCTTTGTGCATGTTATGAAGTCCGTGAGCTAAACTGTAGATGGCTTTTACCACAAAACTTAATTTGGCATCTTGACGATGATTTTTTGAAAAATGTTCTTTACCTAGATTAAAAAAAGAATGGTTTAAATGATCTTGAATAATTTAAATAACTTGAATGATCTTTAATAAGGTTAAATGACCTTGAAGAACCTTGAAAACTCTTCAAATAAGTTTTAAAAATGTCAAAAAAATACTAGAAAATTATAAGTTTACATTTTAGTCGATAATTTTACTTGTAAATAACTTTTAGTGACTTAAAAGTAAATAACTTTTAGTGTTCTAACTTTAAATAACCTTGAATGACGTTGACTAACTTTTAGAAATCTTGATTGACTTCGAATAACCTTGAATGATCTTGAAAAATCTTCAAATATGTTTAAGAAATGTCAAAAGAATTACTAGAAAAGCACAAATAAAGGTTTTAGACGATAGTTTTACTTATAAATAACTTTTAGTAAACTTGAATAACCTTGAATAATCTTGAATAACCTTGAATGACCTTGAATAAACTTTTAGTAACCTTCAATGACCTTGTATAAACCTTTAATAACCTTTAACAACTTTGAATGACTTTGAACAACCTTCAATAACCTTGAATGATCTTGAGTAAACTTTTAATAACCTAGAATGACATTGAATAAACCTTTAATGACCTTCAGTAAACGTTTAGTAACCTTGAATTACTGTGAATAAACCTTTAATAATCTTGAATAACTTTCAATAACCTTGAAGGACCTTGAGTAAACTTTTAGTAACCTTGAATGACCTTGAACAAACCTTTAATAACCTTTAACAACTTTGGATGACTTTGAACAACCTTCAATAACCTTGAGTAAACCTGTAATCGTCTAGAATGACATTGAATAAACCTTTAATAACTTGAAATGACCTTGAATGACCTTGTATAAACCTTTAATAACCTTTAACAACTTTGAATGACTTTGAGCAACCTTCAATAATTTTGAATGACATTGAATAAACCTTCAACAACCTTGAATGACCCTGAATAAACTTTTAATAACTTGGAGTGACCTTGAATAACCTTGAATAGGCTTGAGTAAACTTTAGTAAGTTTGAATGACCTTCAGTAAACTTTTAGTAATCTTGAAAGACCTTGAGCGAACCTTTAATAACTTTTAACAACTTTGAATGACTTTGAACAACCTTCAATAACCTTAAATGACCTTGAGTAAACTTGTAATCATCTAGAATGGCATTGAATAAACCTTTAATAACTTTGAATGATCCTGAATAAACCTTTAATAACTTGGAATGACCTTCAGTAAACTTTTAGTTACCTTGAATAACCTTGTATAAACCTTTAATAGCCTTTAACAACTTTGAATGACTTTGAACAACCTTCAATAATTTTGAATGACTTTGAGCAAACTTTTAATAATCTAGAATGACATTGAATAAACCTTCAACAACCTTGAATGACCCTGAATAAATCTTTAATAACTTGGAATGACCTTGAATAACCTTGAATAGGCTTCAGTAAACTTTAATAAGTTTGAATGATCTTCAGTAAACTTTTAGTAATCTTGAAAGACCTTGAGCCAACCTTTAATAGCCTTTAACAACTTTGAATGACTTTGAACAACCTTCAATAACCTTGAATGACCTTGAGTAAACCTGTGATCATCTAGAATCACATTTAATAAACTTTTAATAACTTTGGATGGACCTAAATGAACCTTTAATAACTTGGAATGACCTTGAATAACCTTGAATAGTCTTGAGTAAGCTTTAATAACTTCGAATCACTTTGAATAACTTTGAAAAAAAATTTTTTTAACGATAACTAAATCGTTTTAAATCTTTATAACGCTTTCATTTCGAGATAAAGTAAAATAATTCTCTTTTCCGACCCTTTTTTAACTTTACAATTGAAAGTAAACTTGGAAAAATGTAAAATATTGTCTTTAGCTTCGAGCGTACACACGATTTAACAACGTTTTAATTGGCGGGGTTGCTTTAGGGCTTCAAAGGAAACGCGTCGACCTCTCTAAGCCCTCCAACCACCTTCAACCACCTTCATCCACCTCCCTTTTCTTTTTCCCTTTGTACTTGTGGCAGCGTGCCTCGCGTATTTACACATTGGAACGTGTGTTTTTGGAATGCGATTCTAGAAGGATATCGTTGTGTTGTTTGATTTTGGGTTCGTGTAACTCAACCTTCGATCGTCTGATTTCTGTGCGGTTTGTTTTAAACTATTTTTTATTCAATTCTGAGTAAGACTCTAGAAGGGTGTTGTTGTCTTGGATTTAGAAACTTTCTGACGAACAATTTTGCCAACATCTACATCAAGAAATTAGATGAAAATTTTGAAGTTTTGAAATTTTGACTTTGGGTTCGTGTAAACCAGCTTTTAATCGTTTGATTTTTGTACGATTTGCTTTAAACGATTCCCTATTCAATTCTGAATAAGATTCTAGAAGAATGTAAAAGTTTTTTTTAGTCAATAAAATAATTTATTTTCTACGGTTGAAAGAGGCGAGTTTTAAAATCCCTTAAAAGGGTTTTATCCAGCTATAAATTAATCCCTTCTGCTTTTAATTGTAATTCTTTGGTGTTTTGTATTAAAGTCGGTGATTAATTAGAGCTTTGTACCTTCGACAGTTTAAATTAAATGATTTTTTTAAAGTAAAATTTATTATAAGGATTAAAAAAAGAATCTTACTAATAAGATTCTTTCTTAAATTTAATAAGTAAAGGTTAGTAAGTAAATTGTCATCTAATTGTAAGTAAATTTCATTCGGAGTAATGAAGTAGTAAAATAGGTAGTAAAATAAGAATTTAAAATTGATTTAAAACTTACCCGAACAATTTCCTTTGATGGTTTCATTCCCATCAAGATTTTTATCCAAAGCACAATGAAAAAAATCCTCCCACATTTCTCTAAACCAAGGATTTCTAACGTTTTTATACGGATTTAGTTTTAAATAATACTTTTTAAAATCTTTCACGATGGGCGAATGAATCCGAATTGAAATACTTCCCCAGGCTATTTCTTCATTTCCTTGAGTTACATCGCTTCGATCAGCCCAACCATCACTTAAAAAAAAACCCAAATAGTTTTTCATTCTGTCTATTTTCATAAATATAGGAAAAATGTACTATAAGTCGAAATAGAGTTGCACCATGAAGAGGAAAGATGAGTACTTTCATGGTGCAACTCTATTTCGGGTTATAGTACCTTCCTGTTTTTTAAACTTACTTACCTTCCAATAAATAAAAATCTATTAGTCATATTTAACCTTTTTGTTGCTTCTAAAAGTCCTCGAACGGTTAACCCCTCGCAAAAGCAGACGACGACGACGGCTTGTTTGTCTTGATCGAGGGTTTTGACGGCTTTTTCGAAAACTTCCGCCTTGTCGTTGCTTAAAACCGAGAATTCTCGCGCTATGCAAACGTCCGCTTGTTCGGCAAGTTCCCGGAACGCTTGGATTCCCGATTGGCCGTAATTCTCTGGAACGAAATCGAATCAATGCGCGCGAGGATATTGAAATTAGATGAGGAAGTTTAAAATTGGGATTGGAGGGAAAATTATCTCCCCGAGGAAAAATTATCTTCAGGAAAAAAAAAAAATTCTCTTAGGAGAAAGAAAAAAAAAAGTATTTTGAGGGGAAAAAATTATCTTAGGAGAAAGAAAAAAAAAAAGGATTTTGAGGGGAAAAATTATCTTAGGAAACGAAAAAATTACTTGGAAGGAAAAAATTATCTTTTTCTTTTTTAGGAAAGAAAATAGTTTTACTTTTTCTTTTTTTTTAATTTTATAAAGTTAATTAAATAAAGCTAAGAATTAGATAAAAGTGTAAATCTTTGTAAAAATGATGTTTTAGTTAGTGTATAAAGATTATCAGAGTGTTATATTTGGTATTATCAATGATAATAAATCCGGTTTATTGAACGGTGTGAGAACTTGAACACCTAGATAAATACAGTTGGTAATAAAGCTCGTATCAAAAGCTTTACGATCGTATAAAGTCATATAAACTTCAAGTTTTGGTGTAAATTACTTCTACGTTTACGATAAAAACCGTGGAATAGAAAATTGTTTAATTTAAAATTTTTAATCTTTCTAAATAACTCCATGATGATTTTTTTATAATGTTTAAAATTTATAATCGTATAATTTTATTTTTTCTATGTTAAGAAAAGAAATACTTATTCTTAGATGTGAGGGGAAAGTTTTAAATTCAGTTTTAGGGGGTAAAAGCTTCCCGGAATGAAGGGCTTAACTTGGGGTAAATGAAAAATGTATCCTTTCGCCTCAAGATTAAACCGGAAATGTCTTTTCTTGAGGATAGTGAAAGAAGTAATTGAAAGATTAAGAAAAAAATATATATTTATTAAAGTTTGGTGTTAATTTTTAGATATCTTACAAAATTATAAAATACAAGACGAATTTTTAGTGAATTAAGACGAATTTTTAATGATTTTTAACAAATAAAGACGAATTTTTGATAAATTATGTCGAGTCTTATAATATTAAGACGAATTACGACGAAGTTTTAATAAATCAACACGAATTTTAACGAATTTCGATGGATTTTTAGTGAATTTTAACGAATCAAGACGAATTTTTAGTGAATTAAAACGAATTTTCAATGATTTTTAACAAATCAAGACGAATTTTTGATAAATTATGTCGAATGTTTTAATATTAAGACGAATCACGACGAATTTTTAATAAATCAACACGAATTTTAACGAATTTCGATGGATTTTTAGTGAATTTTAACGAATCAAGACGAATTTTTGATGAATTATGTCGAATCTACATTAAAACGAATTACGACGAATTTTTAATAAATCAAGACGAATTTCGATGAATTTTTTAGTAAATTTTAACGAATCAAGACTAATTTTATAAAATTAAGACGAATTTTTAGCGAATTAAGATGAATTTTCAATGATTTTTAACAAATCAAGACGAATTTTTTATAAATTATGTCGAATTCTATAATATTAAGACGAATTACGACGAATTTTTAATAAATCAAGACGAATTTTAACGAATTTCGATGGATTTTTAGTGAATTTTAACGAATCAAGACGAATTTTAACGAATCAAGACGAATTTTAACGAATCAAGACGAATTTTTAGTGAATTAAAACGAATTTTCAATGATTTTTAACAAATCAAGACGAATTTTTATAAATTATGTCGAATCTACATTAAGACGAATTACGACGAATTTTTAATAAATCAAGACGAATTTCGATGAATTTTTTAGTGAATTTTAACGAATCAAGACGAATGTTATAAAATTAAGACGAATTTTTTTGTGAATTAAGACGAATTTTCAATGATTTTTAACAAATCAAGACGAATTTTTGATAAATTATGTCGAATCTTATAATATTAAGACGAATTTTTAATAAATCAAGACGAATTTTAATGCATTTCGATGGATTCTTAGTGAATTTTAACGAATCAAGACGAATTTTAACGAATCAAGATGAATTTTTAGTGAATTAAAACGAATTTTCAATGATTTTTAACAAATCAAGACGAAATTTTGATAAATTATGTCGAGTCTTATAATATTAAAACGAATTACGACGAATTTTTAATAAATCAAGACGAATTTTAACGAATTTCGATGGATTTTTAGTGAATTTTAACGAATCAAGACGAATTTTTAGTGAATTAAAACGAATTTTCAATGATTTTTAACAAATCAAGACGAATTTTTGATAAATTATGTCGAATCTACATTAAGACGAATTACGACGAATTTTTAATAAATCAAGACGAATTTCGATGAATTTTTTAGTGAATTTTAACGAATCAAGACGAATTTTATAAAATCAAGACGAATTTTTAGTGAATTAAGACGAATTTTCAATGATTTTTAACAAATCAAGATGAATTTTTGATAAATTATGTCGAATTTTATAATATTAAGATGAATTACGACGAATTTCTAACAAAATTCGATCAAATTCGTTCAAAATAAACAAAATATGTTAATAATTCATCTCGATTTAAATAAATTTATCCAAATTCGTTAAAAATGATTCTTAATTTCGTAATTTTTTTCAAAATTTGATAAAATTTGTTAAAAATTCGTCGAAATTTAAATAAATTCATTGAGAATTCGTAAAAATTCGCTAAAATTGGTTATAAATTCATCTAAATTCGTCAAAAATTGAGAAGATTTATTAAAAATTCGTCTCGATTTAATTAAATTGATTCAGATTTGTTAAAAATTCCTTTTAATTTCATTCATTTCGACCAAATTCGTTAAAAATTTTTCATAATTACATGCAATTTATTAAAAATTCGTCGTAATTTTATAAAATTCGTTAAAAAATAGTCTTAGTTTCATTGGAATCAGTAAATTTCGTCAGAATTCAATCAAATTTATCAAAAATTGATAAAAAGTTTTTTTTGTTAATATTTGGTAAAAAATTGGTGGAGGAGCCGGTTTTTAAATTTAACTTTAATTTTCAAATAACTTATTGAAAAGGTCTCAATTTAGATTTGGTTGATAATTGATTAGTTTTTTAAAATCAAAATGAATTTGAAATCTATTGAATTTCAATGGCCAATTAACTAATTACTAATTACATTTTCTAAAGGCTACTATTGTTAGGGACCGAAGCTTTGAATCGAACTTAATTGAGCTTAAAATCCTTGAGAATTCATTAAGAATCGTTTAAAAGCGTATTACTTTAATTAAATTTAGGTAAATTTTCAACATTTACATTTTACTAACTTTTGTGACTTAAAATGTGAATGTGTAAAAAATTCTTAATGGAGATTTTAACAAATAATGGGTGAAATTGATTCAAAAGTATATCTAAACTATAAATAAAAATTTTTAAAGACTGTTTTATATGTACAGTCCGACACACAAGAACTTGCGGCTGGGATTTCACAAAAATGTACGACAGATTTATTACTTTGACTCTGAGTCCCTACCTGAATTTAACAAATGCTTCAAACAAAATTTAAAAAAAAATAGACAAAAGCCTGCAATATATGGAATTATTACAAATCTATAAAGTACTTAAGACGACTCTGATGTATTCAAATTTCTTCACTTTTCGCAACTGTAAGCGTGACTTACTCAACTGCAAGTTCTCACGTGTCGAACTGTACTTCTATTAATTGCCAAGTACGTTTAAAAAGTTAAAAAAATCATCAGAATTAATTGAAAACCCCTTGAAAGAAAAAAAAATATCTCATTAACAGATAAGTCTTAAATGACTTCGTTAACTAAACGACAAAAGATTCGGGTTTCAATAGATTCAATATCGTGGCGTTGTTAACATTGTTTGTTTTAAGTTGACTCTTCCCTCTCGGTGCATATTTCGTAATCCAATTAACCTAATTAGTTCGTACAATCAAACCGAACCTTCATTCACAATAATAAACACCTCACGAACCCATTTACTAAGCTCATTTTTCCTTTTCTAAGTTCATTATTTACCTTTTTTTGTAAAAGATTAATTAAAACGATAAGAATTAATGGATTATGAATATGTGTTACGTTATAAAAAGGAGTGATATCATTTATGTATTTCTGGGAAAAGAATCGTAAACTACTAATAATAAAAATGTGCAATGTTCAAAATCCCTAATATTAAAAATGATTAGTGTCCAAAATCCGTAAAATTCAAAATCTTTAATGTTCAAAAACCTAATGTTAAAAATCTCTAAAATTAAAAATGGGTAACGTTCAAAATATATAATATTCAACATTTTTAATGTTCAAAATCTTTAATATTCGAAATTTCTAATATTCAGAAACCTAATGTTCAAAATCTCTAATATTAAAAATTGATGACGTTCAAAATATGTAATATTCAATATCTTTAATGTTCAAAATCCTTAATATTCGAAATCTCTAATATTTAGAAACCCTAATATTCGAAATCTCTAATATTCAGGAACCCCAATGTTCAAAATCTTTAATATTAAAAATGGGTAAAGTTCAAAATACATAATATTTAACATCTTTTATATTTAAGATCGTTAATATTCGAAATTTCTAATATTCAGAAACCCTAATGTTCAAAATCTCTAATATTAAGAATGGGTCAAGGTCATTAGAGTAATGCTTATAAGGTTGTCCAACTCCCTATCCTTCCTATGTTGCAAGCAAAATTTCCCCTCACATACCCAAGTTCTCGATTATGTGACGTCATGCTTGTCCTAGCCGTCCGCGATATACGCGTTGTTCGTAAATTTCACGTAGTGCCTTTAAAGTACTGATTGGGAATTTGGAAGAGGAAAATATTTAGGGGAAAATGTTAACTGCAGGAAAAAAAAACAATAAAAAAATTGCATAAAGAAAATATTCCACATTTTCCTGAGAATTTTCATCACATAATTAAAGTTTATATTAAACAAAGGCTATTTATTAGAATAAATTGGTAAAATACAAAAATCAGACTTTAAAAAAAGTCAATATTTTAAAAGAAAAATTTTCAGCATAAAGGAAAATCAAAAAATTCACCCACTAAAAATCATTTTTTATCAGTAAATTATCGTTATTTTCAAAATATGTAAAATTTCCTTTTTATTATATTTTGTTGTAAGAATTATTGATAAAAATTTCATCGCGCCGGACAAGCATGACGTCACGCCCGCCTCGCTCCCCTCAAACACGGCGCCACTCGAGTTGGACAACCTTATACCATTACTCGACAGACCTTGGAATGGGTAATGTTCAAAATCCTTAATATTCGAAATCTCTAATATTCAGAAAGCCTAATGTTCAAAATTTCTAATATTAAAAATGGGTAACGTTCAAAATACGTTACCCATTCCATTCAACATCTCTAATGTTCAAAATCCTTAATATTCGAAAACTCTAATATTCAGAAATCCTAATATTCGAAATCTCTAATATTCAGGAACCTCAATGTTCAAAATTTCTAATATTAAAAATGGGTAATGTTCAAAATTTGTAATATTCAACATCTTTAATGTTCAAAATCCTTAATATTCGAAATCTCTAATATTCACAAACCCTAATGTTCAAAGTCTTTAACATTAAAAATAGGTAATGTTCAAAATAGCTAATATTTAACATTTTTAATGTTCAAAATCCTTAATATTCGAAATTTCTAATATTCAGAAACCCTAATATTCGAAATCTCTAATATTCAGGAACCCCAATGTTCAAAATCTTTAATATTAAAAATAAGTAACGTTCAAAATCCGTAATATTCAAAATTTTTAATGTTCAAAATCCTTAACATTCGAAATCTCTAATATTCAAAAACGCTAATGTTCAAAATCTCTAATATTAAAAATGGGTAACGTTCAAAATATGTAATATTCAACATCTCTAATGTTCAATTATTTAATGTTCAAAATTCTTAATATTCGAAATCTCTAATATTCAGAAACCCTAATGTTCAAAATCTCTAATATTAAAAATGGGTAACGTTCAAAATTCTAGTTCTCTAATATTTAGGAACCTTAATGTTCAAAATCTCTAATATTCAGGAACCTTAATGTTCAAAATTTTTAATATTAAAAATGGGCAACGTTCAAAATACGTTACCCATTCCATTCAACATCTTTAATGTTCAAAATCCTTAATATTCGAAATCTCTAATATTGAGAAACCCTAATATTCAAAATCTCTAATATTAAAAATGGGTAACGTTCAAAATATGCAATATTCAACATCTTTAATGTTCAAAATTTTTAATATTCGAGATCTCTTATATTCAGAAACCCTAAGATTTGATATCTCTAATATTTAGGAACCCTAGTGTTTAAGATCTCTAATATTCAGGAACCCTAATGTTCAAAATTTTTAATATTAAAAATGGGTAACGTTCAAAATACGTTACCCATTCCATTCAACATCTTTAATGTTCAAAAACCTTAATATTCGAAATCTCTAATATTCAGAAACCCTAATGTTCAAAATCTCTAATAAGCGACATCTCTAATGTTCAAAATCCGTAAACTCAAAGTACTTAATATTCAAAATATGTAATGTTCCAAATGTTTAATGTTCAAAATCCCTAATCTCCAAAATTCTGACGTTTGACATTTCTTAAGTTGAAAATCTGTATTGTTCAAAATTCTTAATGTTCGAAATCTCTAACGTTCAGAAACCCTAAATTCAAAATGTCTAATGAACAAAATCTTGAATATTCCTTATGTCCAAAGTTCCAACCTTCGAAATTTACTATGTTCAAAATCTTGAATATTCAAAAACTCTAATGTTTAAAATTCTTAATATTCTAAGAATTTTGAACGTTCTAATGTTTAAAATTGTTTTATGTTCAAAATCCATATTCTTCAAAAATTCTAATGTCCAAGATTTCTAATATTTGAAATCCCTTTTGTTCAAAATTCCTAATATCTAAAATACTAACATTCGAAATTTCTTATATTTAAAATCTTGAATGCTCAAAAACTCTAATGTTAAAAATCCCTAATATCAAAAATCCTTAATGTCAAAAATCCTTAATATCAAAAATCCCTAATGTTTAAAATTCCTAATGTTAAAAATTCCTAATATTCTAAATTTCTTAGATTAAAAATCATATAATCACAAATCATTTTAAATCCTTTCAAAGCTATAAAATCCCATCAAAAAAAAAGAAAATTATTATCTCACTTACCATTTGTATTAACGGCTGAAACATAAGTCCAACCATAATTCCTAACGATATCCAGTATAACTTGAGCTTGAAAGAAATCGGAGGGAACGACCCTTAAGAAATAATTGAACCTGCTCTTATCCGACAAATCTTTAGAAGTGCTCGAGTAGCCGATTTGCGGTATATGAAAGAGTTGCAACAAATTCTGTACTTGCAACGCGACCGAACTTGCTCCCGGTCCGATAACCCCGATTAAAGGTCCCCTTTGTTCCCTTACTTTTGTCGTATTATAACAAACGTCTGCGCTTCCCGGTTTGATCGCGTCTCGTATCAATTCGATACTTTGTTGGAGGGCTACCGGCGCGTACCAACATTCGTCGCGAATTTCTATTCCGAGGGTGATGTTTGGTAGTAGGTTCGGGTCGGAGTTGATCTTGTCGATCGTTTGAAAGGCAGTTTCGACCCTTTGGACGCCGTAGTCTTCTCGGATCGTTCCGCATTTTACTATGTGGCCGGAGATTTTGTTAATAAGGGAGGGTTGGTGATGGACTGGGAATAAAGCTCCGACTATGAAATCGCCGTTTAAAAATGCGGAGGTTTGATCGTCGGTTGACGATGTTGCGTTGATGAGGAGTAGAGTGATGGTGAGATGGAAGAAATGGGGATCCATTTCTTGGTGTTGGTTCGATGGGGTTTTATAAACATTTTTTTCAAGGTGGATCTGAAAAAGAAAAATTTCATCAAATTTATTTTCATGAAATAAAATTGATAAAAATTATGAGTTGTTTTGATCTTTTCGAATTTTGGTTGTTTTAGAAATTTACTTTGAAAATTTTAAAATTTCACTTTGAGTTTGTATAATTCGATCGTTGATTTCCCGATTTTCGGGTAATTTGTTTTAAATGATTTTGTATTCAATTCTGAGTTAGATTCTAGAAGGGTGTCGTTGTGCTAGATCCAAAAAATTTCTGACAAATTTTGTTAACCTCTACATTGAAAAATTAGACAAAAATTTTGAAATTTTGATTTTGAGTTCGTGTAACTCAGCTTTCATTCGTCTGATTTCTGTGCCATTTAATTTAAACGATTCTCTATTCAATTTTGAGTAAGATTTTAAAAGAGTGTCGTTATGTTGGGTTCAGAAAATTTCTGGCCAACGATTTTGCCAACTTCTACATCGAGAAATTAGTCGAAAATTTTCAAATTTTGAGTTTGAGTTCGTGTAACTCAGCTTTTGATCGTTTGATTTCTGTGCGGTTTATTTTAAATGATTATCTATTCAATTCTAAGTAAGATTCTAGAAGGGTATCGTTGTACTGGATGTAGAAATTTTCTGACAAACTGTTTGGTCAACCTCTACATCTAGAAATTAGTCGAAAATTTGGAATTTTGACTTTGGCTTCATGTAACTTAACTTTCAATCATCTGATTTCTGTGCTATTTGTTTTAAACGATCCTCTATTTAATTCTGAGTTAGAATCTAGAAGGGTGTTGTTGTTTTTGATTCAGAAAATTTTTAACAAATGATTTTGCTAACTTCTACATCGAGAAATTAGTCGAAAATTTTCAAATTTTGAGTTTGAGTTCGTGTAACTCAGCTTTTGATCGTCTGATTTCTGTGCGGCTTATTTTAAATGATTATCTATTCAATTCTAAGTAAGATTCTAGAAGGGTATCGTTGTACTGGATCTAGAAATTTTCTGACAAACTGTTTGGTCAACCTCTACATTTAGAAATTAGACGAAAATTTGGAATTTTGACTTTGGCTTCATGTAACTTAACTTTCAATCGTCTGATTTCTGTGCTATTTATTTTAAACGATCCTCTATTTAATTCTGAGTTAGAATCTAGAAGGGTGTTGTTGTTTTAGATTCAGAAAATTTCTGGCCAATGATTTTGGCAACTTTTACATCGAGAAATTAGTCGAAAATTTTGAAATTTTGAGTTTGAGTTCGTGTAACTCAGCTTTTGATCGTCTGATTTCTGTGCGGTTTATTTTAAATGATTATCTATTCAATTCTAAGTAAGATTCTAGAAGGGTATCGTTGTACTGGATCTAGAAATTTTCTGACAAACTGTTTGGTCAACCTCTACATCTAGAAATTAGACGAAAATTTGAAATTTTGACTTTGGCTTCATGTAACTTAACTTTCCATCGTCTGATTTCTGTGCTATTTATTTTAAACGATCCTCTATTTAATTCTGAGTTAGAATCTAGAAGGGTGTTGTTGTTTTGTATTCAGAAAATTTTTAACAAATGATTTTGCTAACTTCTACATCGAGAAATTAGTCGATAATTTTCAAATTTTGAGTTTGAGTTCGTGTAACTCAGCTTTTGATCGTCTGATTTCTGTGCCATTTATTTTAAACGATTCTCTATTCAATTTTGAGTAAGATTCTAAAGGGGTGTCGTTATGCTGGAGTCAGAAAATTTCTGACAAATGGTTCTACCAACCTCTACATCAAAAAATTAGACGAAAATTTTGAAATTTTAAATTTGGTTTCGTGTAGCTCAGCTTTCAATCGCCTGATTTCCTTGCAGTTTGCTTTAAATGATCCTTTATTCAATTCTGAGTAAGATTCTAGCAGGGTATCTTTGTGCTGTATCCAAAAAAATTCTGACAAACAGTCTTGCCAACCTCTACTTCGAGAAATTACACGAAAATTTTTAAATTTTGACCTTGTGTTCGTGTAACTCAACTTTCGATCGTTTGATTTCTGTGCCATTTATTTTAAACGATTCTCTAATTAATTTTGAGTAAGATTTTAACTTTAGTCATCGATTTTAAGTTACTTAAAAACATTATTTTTTTATTTACAATTAATTTAAAGCCTAGTTTTAAAAGAATTTCAATTTTTAATATTTTTAGACAAATTTTAAAGAATTTTTATAAAGTTTTTATGATTGAAAAAAAAATTAATAATTAAAAATAAAATTTTTAACAAATTCGTACAAATTTTTAATGAATTCAAACAAATTTTTAATGAATTCAAATGGATTTTTAATGAATTCGTACAATTTTTTAACGAATTCAAACAAATTTTTAATGATTTTATAGAATTTTTTAATGGATTTGAGTTTTGATTTGTTTTAAACTATTCAATTTTAAATAAAACTCTAAAAGGGTGCCATGTTGAACCAAGAAAATTTCTGACAAACGATTTTGCCAATCTCAACATCGAGACATTAGTCGAAAATTTTGAAATTTTGATTTTGAGTTCATGTAACTCAGCCTTCAATCGTCTGATTTTTGTGAAGTTTGTTTTGAACTATTCTCTATTCAATTTTGAATAAGATTCTAAAAAGGTGTTGTTGTGTTGGATCCAGAAAATTTCTGACAAAATTTTTGCCAACCTCAACATCGAGAAATTAGTCGAAAATTTTTAAATTTTGACTTTGACTTCATGTATCTCAGCTTTCAATCGTCTGATTTCTGTGCTATTTATTTTAAACGATTCTCTATTCAATTTTGACTAACAAGGAGACCTTACGACTTGCCCCTCACCGATTTTAACGAAAGTGGTACCAATGGATAGATATTGGTACATAGTACAAATGTATAAAATATTAGAGCGCACTATTCAGCGGTTCGCAAGAAAATTGGTGTTAAAGTTTGCGAATAGCGTCTGTCAGTGACACGTCCCGCCCTTTAAGCCCCGCCCATTGTTGTACTGAATATGTATAGACTTCCACATACGAGGTTCGAATTCTGAATAATACTTTTTTTATTTCTACTTTTATTTTTGATGCAATATTTCACTTTATTTTTATAATATTTTGATATTACAAAATATAATCAATTAAGGACACTCTTTCGTTATCCTACTTTTTAATTTCTTTACTTCTATGTTTAGGAAACTTACGGTACTTTTATTAGAATCATTCTTTACAATTTCTTCTTTACCATTTAAAATGGTATTACGTTTTATAAAAAAAAAATACCCGCATAAGTAATGTAAAATAATTTATTATATTGTTTACATCTAACTTATACGTATTATAAGGGATATTATTATAAATAACACTAGGGATCGATATTATGATTATATTGATAATGATTCAAAGTAGCAAATCAACGTTACTCTTGAGTGATACTTATGTTAGTTGTATTTTGAAAAACTGCTAATGAAAAGTGATCTCGTGACTGTGGAACCAACTGTGGAAATTTCAAAAGGCGCTATGTAAATTGGCGAAGAAATACTTAATATCGCTTTCGACATCTTGACCAAGACAACATTTTTTGTAAGTACGGATCACTTAATACTCATGGACTAAACTGACGAAGAATGTGCTTCCGAATTCGTGTTTCCGTTGGACACAAATTTATTTCCGGAACTACCGATAAAGCAAGTACAAGACGATTATAATATTCCCTTTCATTACTAAGTTAAAAGTGTGAATCGCGCTAAAGAACATCCCTATTGACCTTTGCAAACTCTTCAAAAGAAAGGATGTTGACGCTTAAAAAACATAAGAGAATTAAAGAGATGGGAAAAACATGTCAAAAAAGGAGGAACGATTATCGATAAGTATAAATTGATTGACTCTTGTGCATATGATTGTTTTGAGGATCGTTACGCGTTACCAACCAATTTACGTGGAACAAGATAAAATGTAATTAAATATACGTTATAAAAGACTGTTAATCAGATTCACATAATACGCAAACTTGGATTGCCTCAACGCCATCATCATCTACACAACCACATTAATTGTACGTTTTCTTATGTTTGGGGTTTAATCATAAAATGTTTGTTTTTAATCAGTTTTTCATCTTCCTTTTCGAGTCTCTTAGCTTTCTTCTTAACACTGGGTTCCACATGTTACCTTATCTCCCCGTCTTATCTCATCCTCCCCTAAATAAAGGAGGTAAGACTGGATGTTTACGTGGGTATTTTTATTATAAAACGTTTTATAATAAATAAAAAATACCATTTTAAATGGTAAAGAAGAAATTGTAAAGAATGATTCTAATAAAAGTACCACAAGTTTCCTAAACATAGAAGTAAAGAAATTGAACGTAGGATAACGAAAGAATGTCCTTAATTGATTATATTTTGTAATATCAAAATATTATAAAAATAAAGTGAAATGTTGCATTAAAACTAAAAATGGAAATAAAAAAAAGTATTATTCAGAATTCGAACCTCGTATGTGGAAGTCTATACATATTCAGTACGACAATGGGCGGGGCTTAAAGGGCGGGACTTGTCACCTGACAGACGCTATTCGCAAACTTTAACACCAATTTTCTTGCGAACCGCTGAATAGTGCGCGCTAATATTTTATACATTTGTACTATGTACCAATATCTATCGATTGGTACCACTTTCGTCAAAATCGGTGAGGGGCAAGTCGTAAGGTCTCCTTGTAAGATCCAAAAGGGTATCGTTTTGGTGGATCCAGAAAATTTCTGACAAACAATTTTGCCAACCTCTACATCGAGAAATTAGTCGAAAATGTTGAAAATTTAAGTTTGAGTTCGTGTAACTCGTCGGTCGATTATCTAATTTACGTACGGTTGATTTTAAATGATTCTCCGTTCAATTTTGAATAAGATTCTAGAAAGGCGTCGTTGTGTGAGTTTCAGAAAATTTCTGAGGAAAGTTTTTCCGAACCTCTGTATTGAAAAATTTATGCGCATCAAAAATTCACTTCTGAATTTTCTGGAAAACCAAGGGTCTTATGGAAAAACGGATTTCAGCATCGTTTTCCCGGTTATCGAATTATACAGGGTGATTTATAACATACGGATCAGACTAAAAGTATAGGTACTAGGGCTCAAACTGAAAAGATTTTCTCAATAACGTTTTGTTAAAAACTTAATAGTTACGTAGATATTGAAAGTTAATTTTTTAAATAAGTTATCGTCCACTTTTGAGAACCGCTGATATTCAGTGATCCCGAGCGTGATGTTGTCACCATTGCTAGGTAACCAAATCAAATGGATTGACAGAAATAAAAACGAGGTAATCAGCGGTTCTCAACAAATAAACACCAATTTTTAGCATTTCAACAAATTTTTAACCAGCCCTAACTGCCATATTACAAAGTTTTTATTATTCTTCTTAATTGTCCATTGTTTAAATAACCCCGAAATATTCGCAGTTTGAATTTAAAAGTAGTGCAATAGCGTATATTGTAATAAATACTCGACAATTAATTGAACTTTAATGTTCTATATCTTTGTGATTATTAAGTTGTGCTCAATATACTATTAAGAAAATGTCTTCAATTTGGCCCCTAGTACCTACACTTTTAGTCTGATCCGTATGTTATAAATCACCCTGTATAAGAACGCGAGTCTCAGCAAAATCTGAAAACTTTCGATTTTTGGAAAAAATTCCATACCAACTCTAGAAAGACGTCGTTGTGTTAGATTCAGAAAATTTCTAACGAACGTTTTTCCGAACTTCTGCATGGAAAAATTAATGCGCATCAAAAATTCACTTCTGAATTTTCTGGAAAACCAAAGATCTTATGGAAAAACGGATTTCAGCGTCGTTTTCCCGATTATCAAATTATTTAAGAACGTGAGTATCAGCAAAATCTGAAAACTTTCGATTTTTAGAAAAAATTCCATACCAACCCCTTTCGATTTTTTCGGATTTTTGGCTATTTTAGAAATTTTGACTTTGAGCTCGTGTAACTTAGCTGTTGATAGTCCGATTTTTATGCGGTTAGTTTTCAACGATTCTCAGTTTAATTCTGAGTATAACTCTAGAAAATCGTTATCCTACCAGACCCGGAAAATTTCTAACGAAAGTTTTTCCGAACTTCTGCATCGAAAAATTTGAAAAAATGTTGAAAAAAATTTTTTTTATTTTATTTCAAATTTCGATTATTAGAACATTTATAATCATTTGAAAAGAATTTATCTATGTATTAAATCATTAATTCGCCGAAAAATCGATGGAAAATGCGTTTCGAAATTTTCAATTTTCGATCATTTTACATATTTTGACTTTGAGCTCCCATAACTCAGCCGTCGACCGTATAATTTTCGTACGGTTTTTTTAAACGAACCTCTGTTCAATTTTGAATAAGATTGTAGAAGAACATCATTGCATTGGATCCAAAAAATTTCTAAGAAACGGTTTTTCAACCTCTACACCCAAAAATTAAACAAAAAATTTGAAATTTTAACTTTGGAATTGTGTAACTCGGCCTTCAATCATCTGATTTTTCTGCACTTTGCTTTAGATGATTCTCTGTTCGATTCTAAATAAAGCTCTGAAAGGACATTGTTGTCCTGGATTTAGAAAATTTCTGACAAACGGTTGTGTTCAACCTCTACATCGAAAAATTAGACGAAAATTTTAAAATTTTTACTTTGGGTTGATGTAACTCAGCTTTAGATCGTTTGATTTCTGTGCGGTTTGTTTTAAACGATTCTCTATTTAATTTTGGGCAAAATGCTAAAAGGGTGTCATTGTGTTGGATGTTACCAACCTCTACACCCAAAAATTAAACAAAAAGTTAAAATTTTTTACTTTGAGCTCGCATAACTCGACCTTCAATCGTCTGATTTTTGTGCGCTTTGTTTTAAACGATTCTCTGTTCGATTCTAAATAAGGCTCTAGAAGGACATTGTTGTCCTGGATCCAGAAAATTTCTGACAAATGATTTTGTCAACCTCTACATTAAGAAATTAGACGAAAATTTTGAAATTTTGATTTTGAGTTGGTGTAACTCGGCCTTCAATCATCTGATTTTTCTGTACTTTGCTTTAGACGATTTTCTATTTGATTCTAAATAAAGCTCTGTAAGAATGTTGTTGTCCTGGATCCAAAAAATTTCTGACAAACGATTTTGCTAACCTTTACATTGAGAAATTAGACGAAAATTTTTAAATTTTGACTTTGAGTTGGTGTAACTCAGCTTTCCATCATTTCATTTTTGTGCGGTCTGTTTTAAACGATTCTCTGTTCGATTCTAAATAAGGCTCTGGAAGGATTTTATTGTCCTGAATCCAAAAAATTTCTAACAAATAATTTTGCTTACCTCTACATTAAAAATTTTGAAATTTTGACTTAAGTTCGCGTAACTCAATTATTCGTTAATAACATTAAAACTTATTTCAAAAATCATTAATAAGAAAGACAAAAAAGTAACAAATTTCCATTAAAAAACTAATAAAACTTGAAATAAGATTGAAAATCGGAAACCGTTCTCACTTCTCACCTAAACGTTCGGGCATTTGCAAAGCTCGTAACTTTCGAATGTACGCGAAAGACCGTCCAAAATAAAAACTTTTGGGTTCGGTCCAAGATATCTGGTCGGTTCGGAGCGCAATTTACTCACTGGACATTTTTCTTAACTTCGTCTTTCCCCTTCGCTCACCTTCAAAACTCTATTTTCCCATCTCTCTAAAACGCAGAGACTCGGGAAATTTTATACGTTATGAATTGCATCGAAACTGATTCGATATACATTTCTCAAAAATAAATTCCTACCCGAAATATCTTTACTAATAAAACTTTCCAAACTTTAAATGTTAAACAACACTTTAAAAGTATTTTAAAGCTTTATATAAATGTTTTAAAGCTTTATATAAGTGGTTTAAAGCTTTATATAGGTGTTTTAAAGTGTTTTAAAACCTTCAAAAAACTATTTGAAAACTTTTTTTTAATTGTATGCTAAGAAACATCCTCTTTTTAACTCAAAAAGGTTATAAATCCACTTAACCACAAGTTCTTAACTTTAAACGTTAAAACTTAAACTTTTCGCTTTGTGTTACCTCTCTCATTCCGTCAAAGGGAGCGAGGAGCGTATTTTAGGGCACTTTTAGTCCCTTCCCGTGTAAATAGGAGTTGGTGTTGGGAACGTTTCAGGTCGAGGTTGGTTTTAATCATTCTGGCAAAGAGGTACGACGATAAATCCAAGATCTGACTGGGAAAATTTAGATTTAGAGTTGGGTTTTAGAGCTTTTTGTACTTTCAAAGGTCGATTAGATTGTAATTTTAGGAAAACTGAAAAGTTGAAAATGTTATTCTACTTAGAGTAATTTGAAGTGATATGAACTTGAGTTAAAAATAAATATCATTTTATTCTATGTGTTGTCAGAAAAATTAAAAAAAAATTAAGTTGGTAACAATTTTTGTCAACTTAAAAAAATCGTGTAACTTTAAAAATTCGTTAAAAATCGATTTTTATAGATTCGAATCTAATTTTTTTTCTAAATGAAACTTAAAACATTCTAATTTTAATTAAAAAAGACCGATTTGTTCTAAGTGATGTCAAAAAAATTAAAAAAAATTTTTAATGTTGGTGAAAAAATTTTGACAGTTCTAACCTAACTTAAAAAAACGATCAATTTTTAAAAAATCATAAAAAATCGAATCTTAAAGATTTTGATTTGATTTTTTTTCTAAATAAAACTTAAAACATTCTAGTTTTGACTAAAAAAGACCGATTTGTATTAAATGTTGTCAAAAAAATTAAAAAAAATTTTAATGTTGGTGAAAAAATTTTGACAGTTCTAACCTAACTTAAAAAGCGATCAATTTTTAAAAAATCATAAAAAATCGAATTTTAAAGATTTTGATCTAATTTTTTTTCTAAATGAAACTTAAAACATTCTAATTTTAATTAAAAAAGACCGATTTGTTCTAAGTGTTGTCAAAAAAATTTAAAAAATTTTTAATGTTGGTGAAAAAATTTTGACAGTTCTAACCTAACTTAAAAAAACGATAAATTTTTAAAAAATCATAAAAAAATTGAATCTTAAAGATTTTGATCTAATTTTTTTTCTAAATGAAACTTAAAACATTGTAGTTTTAACTAAAAAAGACCAATTTGTACTAAAGGTTGTCAAAAAAATTAAAAAAATTTTCAAAGTTGGTAACAATTTTTATCAACTTAAAAAAATCGTTTAACTTTAAAAATTCGTTAAAAATCGATTTTTATAGATTCGAATCTAATTTTTTTTCTAAATGAAACTTAAAACATTCTAATTTTAATTAAAAAAGACCGATTTGTTCCAAGTGATGTCAAAAAAATTAAAAAAAATTTTAATGTTGGTGAAAAAATTTTGACAGTTCTAACCTAACTTAAAAAAACAATCAATTTTTAAAAAATCATAAAAAATCGAATTTTAAAGATTTTGATCTGATTTTTTTTCTAAATGAACCTTAAAACATTCTAATTTTAATTAAAAAAGACCGATTTGTTCTAAGTGTTGTCAAAAAAATTAAAAAAAATTTTAATGTTGGTGAAAAAATTTTGACAGTTCTAACCTAACTTAAAAAAACGATCAATTTTTAAAAAATCATAAAGAATCGAATTTTAAAGATTTTGATCTGATTTTTTTTCTAAATGAAACTTAAAACATTCTAGTTTTAACTAAAAAAGACCGATTTGTACTAAATGTTGTCAAAAAAATTAAAAAAATTTTCAAAGTTGGTAACAATTTCTATCAACTTAAAAAAATCGTGTAACTTTAAAAATTTGCTAAAAATCGATTTTTATAGATTCGAATCTAATTTTTTTTCTAAATGAAACTTAAAACATTCTAATTTTAATTAAAAAAGACCGATTTATTCCAAGTGTTGTCAAAAAAATTAAAAAAAATTTTAATGTTGGTGAAAAAATTTTGACAGTTCTAACCTAACTTAAAAAAACGATCAATTTTTAAAAAATCATAAAAAATCGAATTTTAAAGATTTTGATCTGATTTTTTTTCTAAATGAAACTTAAAACATTCTAGTTTTAACTAAAAAAGACCGATTTGTACTAAATGTTGTCAAAAAAAGTAAAAAAATTTTTAATTTTGGTGAAAAAATTTTGACAGTTCTAACCTAACTTAAAAAAACGATCAATTTTTAAAAAAAATCATAAAAAATTGAATCTTAAAGATTTTGATCTGATTTTTTTTCTAAATGAAACTTAAAACATTCTAATTTTAACTAAAAAAGATCGTTTTATTCCAAGTGTTGTCAAAAAAATTAAAAAAATTTTCAAAGTTGGTAGCAATTTTTATCAACTTAAAAAAAATCGTGTAACTTTAAAAATTCGTTAAAAATCGATTTTTATAGATTCGAATCTAATTTTTTTTCTAAATGAAACTTAAAACGTTCTAATTTTAATAAAAAAGACCGATTTGTTCTAAGTGTTGTCAAAAAAATTAAAAAAATTTTTAATGTTGGTGAAAAAATTTTGACAGTTCTAACCTAACTTAAAAAAACGATCAATTTTTAAAAAATCATAAAAAATTGAATCTTAAAGATTTTGATTTGATTTTTTTTCTAAATGAAACTTAAAACATTCTAGTTTTGACTAAAAAAGACCGATTTGTACTAAATGTTGTCAAAAACATTAAAAAAATTTTCAAAGTTGGTAACAATTTTTATCAACTTAAAAAAATCATTTAACTTTAAAAATTTGTTAAAAATCGATTTTTATAGATTCGAATCTAATTTTTTTTCTAAATGAAATTTAAAACATTCTAATTTTAATTAAAAAAGACCGATTTGTTCTAAGTGTTGTCAAAAAAATTAAAAAAAAATTTTAATGTTGGCGAAAAAATTTTGACAGTTCTAACCTAACTTAAAAAAACGATCATTTTTTAAAAAATCATAAAAAATTGAATCTTAAAGATTTTGATCTGATTTTTTTTCTAAAATGAAATTTAAAACATTCTAATTTTAATTAAAAAAGACCGATTTGTTCTAAGTGTTGTCAAAAAAATTAAAAAAAGATTTAATGTTGGTGAAAAAATTTTGACAGTTCTAACCTACCTTAAAAAAACGATCAATTTTTAAAAAACCATAAAAAATTGAATTTTAAAGATTTTGATCTAATTTTTTTTCTAAATGAAACTTAAAACATTCTAATTTTAATTAAAAAAGACCGATTTTTTCTAAGTGTTGTCAAAAAAATTAAAAAAATTTTTAATGTTGGTGAAAAAATTTTGACAGTTCTAACCTAACTTAAAAAAACTATCAAATTTTAAAAATTCAAAAAAATCGAATTTTAAAGATTCTGATTTAATATTTTTTCTAAAGTGTTGTCAAAAAAATTAAAAGAATTTTTAATGTTGGGAAAAAAATAAATTTGACAGTTCTAACCTAACTTAAAAAAAAATGATCAGCTTTAAAAATTCATATCTCAAAAACTAATTGTTGTTGAGTCTTAAAATTTTATGACGATTTAGTTTAAGCCTTAATCTTTATTTTTACAAAAAATTAATTTTCTACAGTTTTTATGTTTTACTATAGAAAAAAAATTCTAACCTCACTTAATTAATTTAAGTTAAATTCACTTCTAACTACTGTTTTTAAGGTTTGAGAGTTTATAACGATTTAGTTTGGAACTTATCTTATTTGGAATTAATTTTAATGAAGTTCAACTTCAATAAATTCATTCTGAATCTTCCCTAAGATCTCAAATTTCCTTAGAAACTCAATCCGAAAACTACCAGTTAATTAATGAGCCTACGAAAAATTAAACGCCGAGAGAAATTAGCATCTGTCCGTCGTAATTGCCTCAATGATTGATCGCGAACGGAAAAGGGAACCGTTTAAAATGTGATTTACCGTCAAAAAAATCTTTTCTTTGTTCCTCTACCACTTAAAATCTAGAAAAAAATCTTGGAGCCTTAAAAAAAAATTTGTCATTCATCATTGAGTTTCTGTTTTTAATCAAATTCCAATTTTGATCAACAATCGATCAAATAATTGACAATTAAGAAGACCTTTTAAAGCGAATATACTCCCAATCTAGTAACCGCTGAAATGTCAGTTTCAGCGACCACTAGATTTAACGGACGAACGAATGAATATTGAATGAAACCAAGTATGAATGCAGAGTCAATTTCAAAAGTTAACTAACCATTATTTTTACTTTTTTTGTACCCACATTGTCTAATAAATCAAATTTTTATTTTCATCTTGTTGTTAGATTATTATCTAAAAGCTCAAAAAATGAGTCAAGTGTTACTTTTTTTAGAAAGCTTTTATCACCATCTAAACAATCAAAGTTATAATCACGTTTAATATCAATCCATTGATTTATATTAAACGTGATTTTTAATATAAATCTATTAATTGAAAAATAATATATTTTTTTTTAATAAAATTTTATTTTATTAAGATTTATCAAAGTACTTTTATCCTTTTGTCAGTGACGTAAATAAGTTTTTATTTATAAATTCATCTTTAGAGATGTCAAAAACACTCCCACTTTAATCAATTTAACTCGCAGATAACCGTCAGGTTTTGTTATTTAATCAATAAAATACTAAACCCAGAGAGAAGATTTCTTTTCATTGAGTTGGAAATTAAGTTGAGTGAAAATTTTTAGATGACTAAGTTAATTTAAGATTGAAATATTTGTAAATAACTCTAAAAAATGTGATTATTAAATGGAATATTCTTAATAGAAATATTTTAGTTCGTTTAATAATAGAAAATTTAGATATTTTTAACGTTTAATGTATTTAATAAAATATCACGTTTTAGAAATTACAATTTAAAGTCGAGGTTTATCGAAAATACGTAATAAAACGGAAGTAATGTGGGAAAATATTTGCTTTTGTAGTCGTAAATAAATCGTATTCAGTCGAATGTGATAAATTTTGGGGATTAAAAAAAAGAGGAAAAAAAATTGGGATGATAATTTTTTTTTGGAGTGTAGTTGAAAGGGAAAGAGGATTTTTGGATTTTTGGAGGCGTTTGGTTGAAAATTCGACAAAGCTCGAACGTACAATGAAAGGATTAGACGCATTGGTGCGCTTTTAACCGATAATTTATTGAATAAAACTTTTATAGTGAGTAAAATGTTCACAAATGGTGTTTAATACCAATCGATCAATTATTTAAAAAATTAGAAAGATGAAATAATCCAAAAAAAATCGAGTTTGTTTAATTTAATTTGTGTAAAATTGAATCGTTTAAAACTAATCGTACAGAAACCAAACGATTCAAGGCTGAATTACACGAACCTAAAGTCAAAATTTCAAAATTTTCAAATTATTTCTTGATGTAGAGGTTGGCAAAACCGTTTGTCAGAAATTTTCTGAATGTAGTATAATGACACCCTTTTAGAATCTTGCTCAGAATTGAATAAAGAATAATTTTAAAGAAGCCACACAGAAATTAAACGATCGAAGACTGAGTTATGCCAGCTCAAAGTCAAAATTTCTCAATTTTCGACTAATTTCTTGATGTAGGGGTTGGCAAAATCGTTTGTCAGAAATTTTATGGATCCAGGACAATGATGTTCTTTTAGAATCTTGTTTAGAATTGAATAAAGAATAGTTTCAAAAAACCGCACAGAAATCAAATGATCGAAAGTTGAGTTATGCGAGCTCAAAGTCAAAATTTCGTCTTTCGTCTAATTTCTTGATGTAGAGGTTGGCAAAACCGTTTGACAGAAATTTTTTAAATTCAACACAATGACACCCTTTTAGAATGTTGCCCAGAATTGAATAAGGAATAGTTTCAAAAAACCGCATAGAAATCAAACGATCCAAAAGCTGAGTTATGCGAGCTCAAAGTCAAATTTTCTAAATTTTCGTCTAATTTTTTGATGTAAAGGTTGACAAAATCGTTTGTCAGAAATTTTCTAGATCCAGAACAACAATATCCTTCCATAGTCTTATTCAGAATCGAACAGAGAATAGTTTAGAACAAAGCGCACAGAAATCAGACGATCGAATGCTGAGATACACGAACCCAAAGTCAAAATTTCTAAATTTTCGACTAATTTCTTAATGTAGAGGTTGGTAAAACCATTTGTCAGAAATTTTCTAGATCCAACACAATGACACTCTTTTAAAATCTTATCCAGAATTGAATAAAAAATAGTTTCAAAAAACCGCACAGAAATCAAACGATCGAAGGCTGAGTTAGCAAACTCAAAGTAAAATTTGTTTAATTTTCGTTTAATTTCTCGATGTAGAGGTTGGCAAAATCGTTTGTCAGAAATTTTCTGGATTCAGGACAATAATGTCCTTTCAGAGCCTTATTTAGAATCGAACAGAAAATCGTTTAAAACAAAGCGCACAGAAATCAGACGATCGAAGGCTGAGTTATGCGAGCTCAAAGTCAAAATTTCAAAATTTTTGTCTAATTTCTCGACGTAGAGGTTGACAAAACTGTTTGTCAAAAATTTTCTGGATCCAGGACAACAAAATCCTTTCAGCGCCTTCAGGGTAGTTCAACTCAGCGGGAAAAAGTGAAATCAAAAAAAAGTACCTATGCCGACACACTGCTGGCGCTGATGTGCTAATTTTGAAAGGTTACAGAAATTTATAGAAGATATTTCCACGACAGTTTGATTTGTTCAAATAAATCTACGTCATTTCCTACTTTCCGTTACTATTTACTTGTTTATTAAAAAAAAAAAAAAATTAACACAAATGTCAAAAAATGTAGAATAAAATCTAATATTTTTCTAATTAATCCTGTAATCGGTTAGGCATAGATGACATATACTTATACAGGGTTTCTCACGCAACTGGTTCGTTAGAACTTTATTGGGTTCCACTATTAGTAAATTTTTGAGATTTTGCCAGTAGGGGTTGTTCATCCGGATCTTTCGATTTAAAATATTTTCAAGATGGCTGCCACTTCCGGTCGACCGGAAGTAGGATACAACTTCGTTATTTTAAATGGAATGGTATAATTTTTATTGCATATTTTAATTCTACGTACAAAAATAAGTAAATTTTCATAAGGGTTGTTGGTACTTATCACTTTTCGTTTTCGAGTTATTTTGATTTTAAGATTTTTTTGACAATTTTTAACCTGATGTTTAAAACCACATTTCTCAGTCATTGTTCAAGCAAGAAAGTTAAGAACTGGTACATTTACTCTCCAGACATTGCCAAATAGAACCCAGCTACCCCTACTTCTCTTTCACATACAGAGTGGTCATAAAGAGAATTACCGTTCTTCCATATTCAATTGCGAAAAAGTCGAAAATTTTAAATGGAACACCCCATATTTTATTAGCCTATCGGATAGAGAATTTAATTCTCTACAAATTTGTAATACATATCCCTATACCTATCGGTTAAAGTTTCCAAGATATAAAGGAATTTGACAATATCGCGTGTAAAATGTCAGAAGAGGTCTTGTTTTTATTAGTAGGCTATGAAATTTGAACAGTTTTTTCGCTTGATACGGTAGAAAATTTAATTCTTTACCAATCTTCAATACATTTCCCTATACCTGTTGGTTAAAGTATTGAAAATATAAGCGAATTTATAAAACTTGCGCGGAATATGTCAGAAAAAGTTTTTCTTTATTAGTAGGCTACGAAATTTGAACAGTTTTTTGATAAATTCCCTTATATCTTCAAAACTTTAATCGATAGGTATAGGGAAGTGTATTGAAGGTTGGTAGAGAATTGAATTCCCTATCGTGTCAAGCAAAAAAATCGATCAAGTTCCATAGCCTACTAATAAAAAACGGAAAAACTTCTGACATCTTATACGCAATTTTGACAAATTCCCTTATATCTTGGAAATCTTAACCGATGGATATAGGGACATGTATTGCAAATTTATAGAGAATTAAATTCTCTATCGGATAGGCTAATAAAATATAGGGTATTCCATTTAAAATTTTCGACTTTTTTGAAATTGAATATGGAAGAACGGTAACTCTCCTTGTGACCAGCCTGTATATTAAAGAAGGGCGGAGGTAGTGGCGTTCTATTTGACAATGTCTGGAGAGTAATCACACCAGTTATCAACTGTCTTGCTTGAACAGTGACTAAGAAATGTGGTTTTAAAGAATAGGTTGAAAATTGTCAAAAGAATTTTAAAATCAAAATAACTCGAAAACGAAACGCAATAAGTACCAACAACCCATATCAAAGTTTACTTGTTTTTGTACGTAGAATGAAAATGTGCAATAAAAATTATACCATTCCATTTAAAATAACGAAGTTGTATCCTACTTCCGGTCGACCGGAAGTGGCAGCCATCTTGAAAATATTTTAAATCAAAAGATCCGGATGAACAACCCCTACTGACAAAATCTCAAAAATCTAGTAATAGTGGAACCTCATAAAGTTCTAACGAACCAGTTGCGTGAGAAACCCTGTATAGATTGGCGACTCTCCTATGTTTGGCTGGAACTCCGTTTAGTTGCGTATGATGTCACCAATGGCGCTACATTCGTTTTGCAGTTTTAAGTACTGGTGGGAAATTTAAAAAATTGTCAATTTTATACCTCTTCAATTTTTGTTTCATAAAATACTAAAAGTGACAACATTAAAACCACATAATTTTATTAATGAAACTCATGCATTTATTGACCAATAAAAATAATAATATGTGTTTGGGTTTACAACTAATACTTATGTATCTAATTTTCGAATCTTGCTGTTTGTATTCATTCTTCTTGTAAATTCTGGTTCATTAAATCACTCGAAACACCAAAACCAAATCACTTAAAATCCACCGAACAAATTAGAATCACTTCAAATAACTTGCACAATTCTCGCTTTTCACAAAAAGAATAAGATATGACAAGGAATGTCAACTTTTTAAATATGAAAATATTTGAAACTTGTGCGATATCAACCAGGCTATGTTACCTCTGTATAGAAATTCGTTGACGATAAATTTAGTTCAACCCGCATCACTGGAAGCGCTGATAGCGGAAAATAACAGCTTCTTTACCGGCCAAAATGAAATCCACTGACATTGAGATGACCATAGATGACATATACTTATAGATATACTTATTATTGGAGATGACCAACATAATATCTGACATCTACATATGTCAAATATGCGAGTGAACGAAGTATCGTAATTGTATTGAAATTCTTGAAAAAAATGTTAACATCGTATTTAGTGTTGCAATTTGTGTTCATTAGTATCCAATCACTGGAATATTGTCACGTATGTCCAGAAATACGTCCAAAGATGAAAGGCTCTGATGGGAACTACGGGAATCTTTGATTTCACTAGCATCGCGAGATATGGGAACTGTAGATTTGCTGAAGATGAGAGGTTTCTTTTTATGTGCTTATTCAAAATATTATTTTGTTGTTAAAAAATTGTTTTGTTATTAACCACCGCCAGAATAAGATCGACGAGAATAAAGTTGTGTTATTAATTGTACTGGAGAGTGTCCTTGAGTTGTTCTTTAAACCCTTTTGTATTTTTTAAGCTGTGTATGATGAAACTGAACAAAAACAAACAGGCTACAAGCAAAATTTGTTTTTGTTTAATTTTACCATGCATGGTTTTGTAACAAATAGGAGTAATATTTTATTTTAAAGATTTTAAAAATTCCCGCGTTTGCTCACTAGCGCCAAATGCGGTGCGGGTTGAACTAAAAACATTGTCAACATTAAAGGTCGGGAGTTGCCTATCTATATTATACTTCATTTAATAACTAGGAGGAGTGATTTGAATTTTGCGCGCCAAAATAGTGAGCTATTATTGGTCGCTCCGCAGTCAAGTTTACGAAGGCGAAAAATTTGGTTTATGTCGTTTATTGTTTTTGGGGTTTGAGGTTAGGTGCTTTACCTAATTTGTCAACTTGTTTCTCGCTTTTTCGTTGTGCTCAAATAGTTGCGATCAAAAAATATTAAGTTCGAAGAAGGTATGGTACGATGTCATCTGTTGGATATAATACGTCAACACAAGGAACGTCTTTTGGATAACTTTTGAACAATGTACGTATAGATAAACGGCCATAGAGATATTTGGTATGTTCTAGAATACTACGCTCAAACGCTTGGTGTTTTGTTGGTTGCATAAATGTGACTGGTTTGAAGTTTAAAATTCAAGTTTGCCGCTAAAAATGTTTAGTGTATTTTTTAGTTACTTTTTCCTATGTAAATGGGGTTTTGAGATTCACTCCTCCTAGTTATTAAATGAAGTATAGTATATTATATTTAATCTATGATATCAACTATGCCCTGGACAAATGATGCGCAGTGCATATTAATCATATAGGTTCCTGTAAAAAAGCTGCCAAAATAAATTTTATGGTGGAATGCAGCGCCATGTGTGACATCATCCGGTACTAAACGTAAGTTTTGACATTATGATAGGAGTGAGCAGTACATGCGGTTAGGTAACTAACTTAAAAATTTTGAATCTCGGCATTACAACGTTTGTTAAAGTTGATGAAGTCTAAAGAAATTAACTATGAACCAATTTAGTCCTGCTCAGCCGAAACCCCCCTCAATTCCAGTACTCCGCTAAGCTTTCTCATTCTGCATTATGTAGGTATTTATTGGTTACTTTTGTTAACAAAAAATTTATAAAGATTACGTCTTGACTAGGTTGTTCAGTTCAGAAACCATCAATTGGCGACTTATTGTAAGATTCTGTTGACTATGGACAAGTAAAAACAACAAATTTTGCCAAATATGCACTCTTCCAAGAACAAAGGACTGCCAAAAAGTTTGTAAATTACAAAACTTTTCAATAAAATAATTGAGAAGGCAACAACCAAGAGGCTATTAATTACCTGATTGGGCAAAGACATCTACCGAAAATATACCAAGTATCCGCCCTATCTTATTCAAGGAATAAGGAATAACTTTACCAAAAATTATTATCTATACTTGTATTATATAATAATGATATATATATAATGATATTATATAATAATTATATAATATTATATAATTACGTAAATGAAAATTAAAAAATATTTTAACGTATTTTAAAACCGTTTTTTGACATTTCTATTTTTCGTACAATAATAAGTGTGCTATAGTTACTTATTGTTGTATAGGTGAAATAAAGTATAAATAAAAAAAAAGAATTTCATTTCGAATTTCGCGGGTTCAGAAGTAGTTTTGGGTATTTCGGTAGAGGGCGCTTTCAAAAAAACCATATTAGCGCCATCAGTGTGTCGGCGTAGGAACGCGCAAGTCGATTTCACTGATCTAGTGAGAGTTGACCTTCTATGTATATTATTTTTTCTATGAGAGCCTTATTTAAAATCGAACAGAGAATCGTCTAAAGCAAAGTGCAGAGAAACCAGACGATCGAAGGCTGAGGTACACGAACCCAAAGTCAAAATTTTCGTCTAACTTCTTGATGTAGAGGTTAGCAAAATCGTTTGTCAGAAATTTTCTGGATCCAACACAATGACACCCTTTTAGAATTTTGCTCAGAATTAAATAGAGAATCGTTTAAAACAAACCGCACAGAAATCAAACGATCGAAAGCTCAGTTATACGAGCTCAAAGTCAAAATTTGTAAATTTTCGTCTAATTTCTTGATATAGAGGTTGGGAAAACCGTTTGTCAAAAATTTTCTAGATCCAACACAATGACACACTTTTAGAATCTTGCCCAGAATTGAATAAAGAATAGTTCCAAAAAACCGCACAGAAATCAAACGATCGAAAGCTGAGTTAGCAAGCTCAAAGTAAAATTTGTTTAATTTTCGTTTAATTTCTCGATGTAGAGATTGAACAAAACCGTTTGTCAGAAATTTTCTAAATCCAGGACAACAATGTCCTTCCAGAACTTTATTTAGAATCAAATAGAGAATCGTCTAAAGCAGTGATGGCGAACCTATGACCCATGGGTCAGGCACTGACCCACACAATCCTTTTAAGTGACCCATACCTTGATTTTTGTAAACTTATTTTTTATGTCCTATTATTTATGAGAATAAATAATTGAAGAGAAAAATGCAAAATCCATCCTCAACCCAAAGCTCTAACACTCGGATCTTGCAGATTTCTCTCATAACACATTGAAGAGAAGACAAAATCCATTCTTAACCCAGAGGTCTAGTGCTCGGATCTTGAATTTTCCTCTTTATAGCGGTATTAGAGAAAAGTGCAAAATCCGTCCTCAACCCAGAAGTCTAACGCTCCGATCTTGCATTTTTCTCTTATAACACCATGAAGAGGAGAAAGCAAGATCTGTTCTCAACCCAGAGGTCTAGTGCTCAGATCTTGCACCTTCCTCTTCATGGTGCTATTAGAAAAAAATGCAAAGTCTGTTCTCAATTCAGAGGTTTAGCGCTCAAATATTGCATCTTTCTTTTATAACACCATGAAGAGGAGGAGACAAGATCCGTTCTCAACCCAGAGTTCTACTGCTCGGATCTTGCACCTTTCTTTTCATGGTGCTGTAAGAGAAAAATGCAAAATCTGTCTTCAACCCAGATGTCTAGCGCTTAGACCAGTGATGGCGAACCTATAACCATGAGTCAGACACTGACAAACACAATCCTTTTAAGTGATCCATACCTTGATTTTTGCAAACTTATTTTTTATGTCCTAGAAAGATAATAAATAATATTATTTCAACTATCTATTTATTAATAAATAATACCACTATGTCATAGTATGTATGTAATTTTATTTTGTTCAGTCAAATATTTAGTGTAGGGAGTACTAAATAGTGTCATAGCAGTGATATCATCCACTTGTAATCGATTTTTATTTCTTAATCTTTACTTACTAATGTAAAAGTTGTAAAACAAAATGGCAAAAAAGCTCTTTTAGTCCTTAGTCTTAGAAGTAAGGATATAAAAAGTAAGTTTATTAAAAACACATTTCCCTTCTGCATGTGACTTAATACTGTGACCCACGAGCTAGCACCAAAACAATATAGTAAACAAAATGTGACCCACTGCGCCAAAAGGTTCGCCATCACTGGTCTAAAGTAAAGTGCAGAGAAATCAGATGATTGAAGGCCGAGTTACATAGGTTCAAAGTTAAAATTTCAAATTTTTTGTTTAATTTCTGGGTGTAGAAGTTGGTAAAATCGTTTCTCTGAAATTTTCTGGATCCAACACAATGACGTCCTTCTACAGTTTTATTCAAAATTGAATAGAGGATCGTTTAAAAAAACCGCACGAAAATCATACGATCGACGGCTGAGTTATGGTAGCTCAAAATCAAAATATGTAAAATGATCGAAAATCGAAAAAATCGAAACGTGATTTTCCATCGATTTTTCAGCGAATTAATGATTTGGTATATAGATAAGTTCTTTCCAAAGAATTATAAATGTTCTAATAATCGAAATTTGCAATAAAATAAAAAAAAATTTCAACATTTTTGTCAAATTTTTCGATGCAGAGGTTCGGAAAAATATTTGTTAGAAATTTTCCTGGCTTGGTAGAATAACGATTTTTTAGAGTCATACTCAAAATTAAACGGAGAATCATTGAAAACTAACCGCATAATAATCGGACTATCAACGGCTAAGTTACACGAGCTCAAAGTCAAAATTTCTAAAATAGCCAAAAACCCGAAAAAATCGAAAGGGGTTGGTATGGAATTTTTTCTAAAAATCGAAAATTTTAGATATTGCTGAGAATCGCGTTCTCATATAATTTTACAACGGGGAAAACGATGGTAAAATCCGTTTTTCCGTAAGTCTTTTAGTTTTCCAGAAAAATCTTCTAGAAGTGATTAAGCACTCATTCATCTTTCGATGCAGAGGTTTGGAGAAACGTTCGTCAGAAATTTTCTAGGTCTGACACCGTGATTCTTTTCTAGAACCTTATTCAAAATTGAATGGAGAATTATTTGAAAGAAACCGTATGAAAATCAGACGACCGATAGCCGAGTTATAGAAGCTCAAATTCAAAATTTCTAAAATGGCAAAAAATCCGAAAAAATCGAAACCAACCCCTTTCGATGGAATTTTTTCCAAAAATCGAAAGTTTACAGATTTTGCTGAAAGTCAGACTCTTGGATAATTCAACAACGGGGAAAATTATGCTGAAATCCGTTTTTCCATAGATCCTTTGGTTTTCCAGAAAATTCAGAAGTGAATTTTTGATGCGCATAAATTTTTCAATGCAGAGGTTCGGAAAAGCGTTTGTCAGAAATTTTCTGAATCCAACACAACGACGCCTTTTTAGAGTCTTACTCAGAATTGAACGGAGAATCATTTAAAATAAACCGTACGAAAATTAGGTAATCGACCGACGAGTTACGCGAACTCAAACTCAAAATTTCAAAATTTTCAACTAATTTTTCGATGTTGAGGTTGGCAAAAATTTTGTCAGAAATTTTCTGGATCCAGCACAATGACACCATTCTAGAATCTTACTCAAAATTGAATAGAGAATAGTTTAAAACAAACCGCACAAAAATCAGACGATTGAAGGCTGAGTTACACGAACTCAAAATTTCAAAATTTTCGACTAATTTCTCGATGTTGAGGTTGGCAAAAATTTTGTCAGAAATTTTCTAGATCCAACACAATAACACCATTTTAAAATCTTGCCCAGAATTGAATAAAGAATAGTTTAAAAAAAAACCCACAGAAATCAGACGATTGAAGGCTGAGTTACACGAACTCAAAATCAAAATTTCAAAATTTTCGACTAATTTCTCGATGTTGAGATTGGCAAAATCGTTTGTCAGAAATTTTCTTGGTTCAACATGACACCCTTTTAGAGTCTTATTTAGAATTGAATAAAGAATAGTTTAAAACAAACCAAAACTCAAACTCATTAAAAATTTCTTTAAAATCATTAAAAATTTGTTTGAATTCGTTAAAAAATTGTACGAATTCATTAAAAATCTGTTTGAATTCATTAAAAATTTGTTTGGGTTCGATAAAAATTTGTATGAATTCGTTAAAAATTTGTTTTGAGTTATTAATTTTGTTTTCAATCATAAAAACTTTATAAAAATTCTTTAAAATTCGTCTAAATTTATTTAAAAATTGATTTTCTTTTAAAAGTTGACTTAAAACTAAATAAAAAAGTAATATTTTTGAGTAATTTAAAATCGATGACTAACCAGACTTATTAACAATTATTAAATTTTCCAATGTACTTAGAAAAAATTTATAAAACGAATAATCTAAAGTATTCAAGTGGAAATATTTCAAGGATTTTCACGTTTCTTACTTTAAAAAGAGAAAAAAACTTGGGAAAACTGTGAATACCAGTGAAACTATGTATTTACTTCTTTTTATACTTTTACAAACAGATTTTTTTCTTTATTTTTTTATATTAAATTTAATGTAAATACACTCAACTTTAAAACTTTTTTATTCTTAACACGTTTTTGTACTTAATTTTTTTTCCTATTTAAACTTTCTCACTACTTAATTTTTTTTTCTCTTTTAATATTAAATTTATTTTTTTACATATAAAGTCTCAAGGTTGGAAAATTCAAACCGTAATAAATGTAATAAAGTAAGGAAAGCTTTTAAACCCAATCTATATTTACAATCGTAAAAAATGATTTTATACTTTAAAAAAATTTCATCTTAAATTTAAATTATTTTTAGTAAAAGAAAAAAAATTTTTCTTACCAATTTTTTTTAATCTTCATTTATTCATTTTTCCGCATATTTTTTCACCCTTTTATTAATTATTACTTTTTAGTTTTTCAAGTTATTTTTTTATAACTTAAAATTAAAAACTAACTCGCGTATTTAGTTTTCAGAACGTTTCAGGATCGTGCCTGGATTCGCGCGCAGACACGTTCGAACTGAAATCGCGAAAGCACGTGAAAGAGGCTGAAAACGCGGAACTTTGGTGCGCGAGCGCGCTCTTGAATTATGTAAACGAACCCCGCGGGTGTTTGTACAAGATTCTTTCGATGTAAATACGCTCGGTTTTAAGGGTTGGTTTTAATCGAAAAAGAAGAAAAAATAAAGAATGAAAAAATACAAAAAAATTGTTGGAGGTTTAAATGAAAACTTTTTTTAAGAATTTTTTGGAGATTAATTTTTTTCTTTCTAATCGTAAATTATTCTTATTTTATTACAATTATTTTTTATTGTAAGAAATATTCTTATTTTATAGCAATTATTTTAATTGTTTTAGTTTGGATGGTAAAAAAATAGATTGTATGTTAATTGGTTTTAAATGACTTTGCAAAGTTTAGGGTTTATTGAGGATAGTTTGAAGTGGAAAATTAGTAACGACGGGAAATGTTGGGGAATAATTTAGGGGGTAGTTAAAACCGAAACCGGAAGGTTTGGTCAAGCTAACAATGAGGGTAATCGATATTCTATACAGATAGATACGTTCTATGCATAGTGATAAATTTGATAATTGAGTGTGGTAAATCGGCTTTGTATTTCAAAACCAGCTTTACTGAGGGAGTTGAAATAACATTGGATTTTCAAATAAAACAACTTATTGATGAATATACGACTTTAATTTATTGACTAGTTTAGTTTTATTTTTAGTATTTTTCTAAAAAAAATTTATTGTTCTTGGTTGAATTAATCAACATTTTGGTAACTTTGGTGGAAGCTTTACGAATTTAGTTTTTGGTGGAATTAAAAAAAAAAATGTTAAATTTTTGGTGGAATTTTTACAAATTTTGTAAGTTTTTTGGTGGAATTAAAAAAAAATTCATTATTTTTGGTAGAATTATTAAAAATTTTAGTAACTTTGATGGAATTTTTATGAATCTACTAAGTTTTTGATGGAATTTTCAAGGTTTTAGTTAATTTGTAATGAGATTGTTTCTAATTTGATTGATTTTTGGTGGAATTTTAAAAGAATTTTGACATTTTGGTGGAATTTTTAAAAAATTTAGTAAGTTTTTGATAGAATTGTTAAAAATGTTGACAATTTCGGTGTAATTTTTAGGATTTTTCTAAGTTCTTGGTGAAATAAAAAAAATTCAGTAAGTTTTGGGTGTAGTTGTTAAATATTTTAATAGCTTTGGTAGAATCTTTGCGAGTTTTATTCATTTCTGGTGGAATTATAAAAAAAATTCAGTGTTTTTGGTAAAATTCTTATGAATTTAGTAAGTTTTTTGTGGAATTTTTAAAAAATTCAGTATGTTTTTGGTGGAATTATCAAAAATTTTGATAACATTAGTGGAATTTTTGCGAATTTTATTCATTTCAGGTGAAATTAAAAAAAAATTCAGTGTTTTTGGTAAAATTCTTATGAATTTAATAAGTTTTTGGTGGAATTTTTGCAAATTGTATTAATTTTTGGTAGAATTTTAAAAAAATTCACTATATTTTTGATGGAATTATCAAAAATTTTGATAACACTGGTGAAATTTTTGCGAATTTTATTCATTTCTAGTGGAATAAAAAACAAATCAGTATTTTTGGTAAAATTCTTATGAATTTAGTAAGTTTTTGGTGGAATTTTTGCAAATTGTATTAATTTTTGGTGGAATTTTTTAAAAATTCAGTATATTTTTGATGGAATTATCAAAAATTTTGATAACACTGGTGGAATTTTTGCGAATTTTATTCATTTTTGATGGAATTTTTAAAAATTCAGTGTTTTTTATAGAATTTTTACGAATTTAGTAAGTTTTTAGTGAAATTTTTCCAATTTTATTAATTTTTGGTGGAATTTTTATAAGATTCAGTATGTTTTTGATGGAATTGTAAAAACAGTTAATAACTTTGGTGGAATTTTTATTAACTTTAATCATTTTCGGTAGAATTGTTAAAAATATTGGTAATTTTAGTAGAATTTTTATGAATTTGATAAGTTTTTGGTGGTATTTTTTAAAAATCAGTAAGTTTTTTGGTGGAATTTAAAAAAAATTCATTATCTTTGGTAGAATTATTAAAAATTTTAGTAACTTTGGTGGAATTTTTATGAATCTACTAAGTTTTTGATGGAATTTTCAAGGTTTTAGTTAATTTTTAATGAAATTCTTTCTAATTTGATTGATTTTTGGTGGAATTTTAAAAGGATTTGGACATTTTGGTGGAATTTTTAAAAAATTTGGTAAGTTTTTGGTAGAATTGTTAAAAATGTTGACAATTTCGGTGCAATTTTTAGGATGTTTCTAAGTTCTTGGTGAAATAAAAAAAATTCAGTAAGTTTTGGGTGTAGTTGTTAAATATTTTAATAGCTTTGGTGGAATTCTTGCGAATTTTATTCATTTCTGGTGAAATTATAAAAAAATTCAGTGTTTTTGGTAAAATTCTTATGAATTTAGTAAGTTTTTTGTGGAATTTTTAAAAAATTCAGTATGTTTTTGGTGGAATTATCAAAAATTTTGATAACATTGATGGAATTTCCGCGAAATTTATTCATTTCTGGTGAAATTTTAAAAAGATTCAGTGTTTTTGGTAAAATTCTTATGAATTTAGTAAGTTCTTGATGGAATTTTTGCAAATTGTATTAATTTTTAGTGGAATTTTTAAAAAATTCAGTATATTTTTGGTGGAATTATCAAAAATTTTGATAACACTGGTGGAATTTTTGCGAATTTTATTAATTTCTGATAGAATAACAAAAAATCAGTGTTTTTGGTAAAATTCTTATGAATTTAGTAAGTTTTTGGTGGAATTCTTGCAAATTGTATTAATTTTTGGTGGAATTTTTTAAGAATTCAGTATATTTTTGGTGGAATTATCAAAAATTTTGATAACACTGGTGGAATTTTTGCGAATTTTATTAATTTCTGATAGAATAACAAAAAATCAGTGTTTTTGGTAAAATTCTTATGAATTTAGTAAGTTTTTGGTGGAATTCTTGCAAATTGTATTAATTTTTGGTGGAATTTTTTAAGAATTCAGTATATTTTTGGTGGAATTATCAAAAATTTTGATAACATTGGTGGAATTTTTGCGAATTTTATTCATTTCTGGTGGAATAAAAAAAAGTTAGTGTTTTTGGTAAAATTCTTGTGAATTTAGTAAGTTTTTGGTGGAATTTTTGTAAATTGTATTAATTTTTGGTGGAATTTTTTAAAAATTCAGTATATTTTTGGTGGAATTATCAAAAATTTTGATAACACTGGTGGAATTGTTGCGAATTTTATTTATTTCTGGTGGAATAAAAAAAATTAGTGTTTTTGGTAAAATTCTTATGAATTTAGTAAGTTTTTGGTGGAATTTTTGAAAATTGTATTAATTTTTAGTGGAATTTTTTAAAAATTCAGTATATTTTTGGTAGAATTATCAAAAATTTTGATAACATTGGTGGAATTTTTGCGAATTTTATTCATTTCTGGTGAAATAAAAAAAATCAGTGTTTTTGGTAAAATTCTTATGAATTTAGTAAGTTTTTGATGGAATTTTTGCAAATTGTATTAATTTTTGGTGGAATTTTTAAAAAATTCAGTATATTTTTGGTGGCATTATCAAAAATTTTGATAACATTGGTGGAATTTTTGCGAATTTTATTCATTTCTGATGGAATAAAAAAATCAGTATTTTTGGTAAAATTCTTATGAATTTAGTAAGTTTTTGGTGGAATTTTTGCAAATTGTATTAATTTTTGGTGGAACTTTTAAAAAATTCAGTATATTTTTGGTGGAATTATCAAAGATTTTGATAACACTGGTGAAATTTTTGCGAATTTTATTCATTTCTAGTGGAATAAAAAAATCAGTGTTTTTGGTAAAATTCTTATGAATTTAGTAAGTTTTTGGTGGAATTTTTGCAAATTGTATTAATTTTTGGTGGAATTTTTAAAATATTCAGTATATTTTTGGTAGAATTATCAAAAATTTTGATAATATTGGTAGAATTTTTGCGAATTTTATTCATTTCTGGTGGAATAAAAAAAATCAGTGTTTTTGGTAAAATTCTTATGAATTTAGTAAGTTTTCGGTGGAATTTTTGCAAATTGTATTACTTTTTGGTGAAATTTTTTAAAAATTCAGTATATTTTTGGTAGAATTATCAAAAATTTTGATAACATTATTGGAATTTTTGCGAATTTTATTCATTTCTGGTGAAATAAAAAAAAATCAGTGTTTTTGGTAAAATTCTTATGAATTTAGTAAGTTTTTGATGGAATTTTTGCAAATTGTATTAATTTTTGGTGGAATTTTTTAAAAATTCAGTATCTTTTTGGTGGAATTATCAAAAATTTTGATAACACTGGTGGAATTTTTGCGAATTTTATTCATTATTGATGGAATTTTTAAAAATTCAGTGTTTTTTATAGAATTTTTACAAATTTGGTAAGGTTTTAGTGAAATTTTTCCAATTTTATTAATTTTTGGTGGAATTTTTATAAGATTCAGTATATTTTTGATGGAATTGTAAAAAAGTTGATAACTTTGGTGGAACTTTTATTAACTTTAATCATTTTTGGTGGAATTGTTAAAAATATTGGTAATTTTAGCAGAATTTTTATGAATTTGGTAAGTTTTTGGTAGTATTTTTTAAAAATCAGTAAGTTTTGGGTGGAATTATTCAACATTTTTGTAGCTTTGGTGGAAAATTGAAAAAATTTAGTACGTTTTTGGTGAAATTGTTAAAAATGTTGGTAGTTTTGGTGGAATTTTTACGAATATAGTAAGTTTTTCGTGGAATTTTTACCGATTTTATTGATTTTGGGTTGAATTTTTAAAAAATTTAGTTTTTAGTAGAATTGTCTCCAAATTTAATAATTTTTGGTGAAATTATATTCAATTTAACTAACTTTTGTGGAATTTTTATTGTTACTTTTTTATTTTTGTGAAATTTTTAATAATCTAATCAATTCTTGATGAAATTAATCTTAATTTTAGTATATTTTTTAAAAATTCAGTTTTTTGTGGAATTGTTAAAAATTTTGATAGCTTTGGTGGAATTTTTACAAAATTTATAAGTTTTTGGTGGAGTTGTTAAAAATTTTAGTAACTTTGGTGGAATTTTTACAAATTTACTTAAATTTTTGTTGATATTTTCAAGAATTTAATTAGTTTTTAGTGAAATTGTTTCGAATTTTTGCTCTGCATAAATTAAATATTTGATAATTATTAATAAATCGATCGTTTTGACATTTCATGTGGCATTAGCGTGGTTAGAATAATAAATAACGTTTATGAAAATTGAACCAACTGTTTTATCGGCCCAAATCGAAAATGACGGAAAACGGGGACTTCGTTTAGGGCTTAAATCTGCCGTTTCGGGTTCAAAGGAGCCCCGATTTGCATTTAATGTTGCGTTATAAAGCCGTTCAGAAGGTTAGCCGGAAGCAAAGTCGCGGAGCCGGTGGCTTTTTGGTCAAAAAGTACAATCGAAAATTAACGAAAATGACGGGCGGACGATTGAGGATTTTAATTTCAATTAGGACTACCGCAACGTCGTTCGATTTTCAGGGCCGTTTTTCCGAAATCGGTCACGGACCCCCCAAAATAAAACCATTGAATCGTGCGGAAAGCGATTTCCAAAAAAAAAATATTAAAAAACTTTATTACTACTTTAATGTATTATAATGAATAATAGTTTCGTAAACATAACAGTTATGAATAAGCATTATAGCATATGCATCAACATTAATGCATATTATTGATGATATTTTAAAAGAGGCAGATAATAATAGCTTTGTTGAAAAAATTCCAAACTGTTGGAAATCGTTTCTAAATCGCTTTTTACGATAAAGCTTATAGAATAACCACGTTGGTACTATTTCATGACTACAGGTAAAAAAAATGTCAACTTTTCCCAAAGTTAACACGTTCGCTGCGGTACGGGGTTAATAAGTCCCGTATAAATGGGAAAATACATGAGTGAATAAATGAGCCGCAGCGAACGTGTTAAGATTTTGGCGTTATACAGGGTGTCAATTATAAAACGCCCAAAGTCATATCTTGGTTATTTCTGTTCGCCTTTTCATGGACAAGGTACAAAATGAAATGTTTTAACGAATACTGTGTTTTGGAAATCATTTAAATTTTTTGCAACCCCACCTTCGATTTCAGTCGATTATGAATTTTCTTTTTCAAATTGTGATGCATACTTTTCTCTACGCTATTTCAAAGACTTTTTCTTTTTGAATCCAACGATGTAGAATACACAAATTTTTATTAATTATTTACTACAGAAAAAAAAATAATATCCATCTCTTAAACAGTGTACTTCGTTTTTATTGAATAGCCCATGAAATCATTTTCGTCAATTTTTTTTAGTCAAGGATTTCTAACGTCAAATCAATAGCCATTTTTCGTCGAAGAACTACATATAGATAGGCACCAATTTTACTTTTAACATTTTTTTCCTGAAAATTCTTGAAATTGGTACGAAATCAGAAATGGTTAACAATCGATGAATTTCTTTAGATTTTCCATACATTTTTTCATTATTTTTCGTAAAAATGGTTGAAAAGGAAGGAAAGCATTTGATGTACTGTGTGTCATTGGATTCACAAAAATATCTTATAAATGGCGAGGGAAAGAATAAATCACCCAACTTTAGTTTATACAAGTTTTAGACATTTCTGCATTTTTTGGTTACTTAGCTTATGTAACGAACTTCTCCAGCTTTTATTTTTACAAAAAATAATCGATATTAACTCTCATTTAATATTATATTTTTAATTTATTTTATACATATTTTAATATTATAAAATAATAAATACAAAATGAATACTTTATAAGCTCAACATGGTTTTTATCTAATTATAAACAAAAATATACAACTCTCAAAATGCATTTTATAAAATTATTAATTAAAATTAACTTGTATTAATTAAAACTAACTTAAAAAAAAATTAAAGCTCATTTTTTAACATTTTAATGCGATCTGGCTATATCTGAAAAGAAATTTAAAATGTCATTGATGGTAAATTCCAAGATAATCATCGATCCAGGATAACACTGTTGAATTAAATCCTCCAAAGTTTTATATTGTTGAATAAACTCTTCTTGCATCGCCCTCCAGACGACAGGTAAAAGATTGCTTTCTTCCGAAAGGTGTTTTTCTACTTTTTTGTAAAGCGCTTCTAAACCCCTTTTAACCTTTTTAAGAAAAACAAAAAAAAATGTTAATGTTGTGTTAAAAATCATAAAAAAAATGTAATAAAAGAAGTGTAAAACTTCTATTGAAGCGAATTTATTATAAAACTTGACTTACTTAGGATTTTAATCGTATATAATGGGCCTGTCCACTTTTTCCAAGGTATAGGTTTTTTTGGGCGGAATCCATTCTCTTAAAGGCGATGATCATATATGTCAAGGTTTTAGTATTTATTTTTACGGTATTACGTCAAAAAACGATCTTAAAACCTATATTTTTGAAATGCGATTCATAACGTGACCTGTTGATGACGTCGAAGCGTTAATTGATCGCTCATTGGCTGAATCCATCGGCCATGCTGAAATTCCCTGTGAAGTTGGTGTTGTTTAAATTGCCACAGATTTAATACAGTACTTATGAGTTGGCAAGAGAAAAATCCGACGCAAAGATATATATCCATCCTTTTCTATTATAGGAACTCGTTGTACCTATCTCATTCTAATAACCTAGTAGTTATCGTTAAGAAGTCGGTGGACAAATTATTTTTCTTTGTTATTAATATGTGTATTATTTGCTATATACACCTTAAAAGTTCATATAAGGAAGTAAACAACACGTAAATACGCAAAAAATAACCTAGCCATAAAACACATATTATCATTAGCATCTGGTGATTTCCGCCCGTAAACAAACCGTTTTGCCGTACAACTTCAGACCATTTGAACGGGTTTTTTGGTAGAGGGGATCGAACGCTCCGACGTCACACAGTACCTTGTTTAAACGCTCTTTTAAATTAGCCGACTTTATGATTTTTTTCTGAACGATGGGATAAGCTATGAAAAAAACGCAAAAATACGGAGAAACTTTTTTTTTCTGCTCTATCCAATGCAATAAAAATTGAAAAATGGTGGACAGGCCCATTGATTATGATTAGATTAATTAAATTGAAAACAGTTTGTAATTGATTCAACACCAAAAACACATTGAAAATTTAAAAATAAGTGGTTGAAGATGATAAAGAAATGTATTCAATTGGTTATTTTGATGTTACTGACGATATAATGATGATTACTTGTATATGATTGAAAATTTGGAGTAAAGTTCTATAGATTGCCTTAGAGCTCAATTTCTAGACGCTAACTAAAAATTTTAAAGTAAATTTTATACCGATTCAGTTTGAAATTCCTTATTTAAAATTACCTCCTAAAAAAAGTTAAAACCTCTCATGCGTTATTTATGAAAAAAATTACTTTAAAGATACAATTGCTTTAGAAGAAGAAGAAGTTAAAGTTTTCCATTGAATCAACATAAAATTAGTCCCAAAATACTAGCTTAGCGCTTAGCAACTAAGTTCTAGGACACTTGTATAATAAATTCTTTTTAATAGAAGCTTTACACGTCTTTTATTTGAGAAAAATCGATTCACTATGAAACCTCTTATTTAAAATTGCTTCCTAAGAAAGTTAAATCCTTTAAAACGTCATGTACAAAAGAAAATTACTTTAGAAATACAGTTATTTTAGAAAAACTAGAACTTGAAAGAAGTTTTATGTTGAATCAATATAAAATTAATCTTAAAATACGTGATTAGTGTTTAGCAACTGAGTTTTAGGACACTTGCATCATAAATTTTCTTAAATAGAAGTTTTATTCTTCAAATAAAAGCTTTATTTTCCAAATAAAACCTTTAAATTATTACCGTAGATCCTGGATATTGACTTATAACCTTCCTTAATTCTTGTTTACTAAAAGCTAATTGATAACTAACTTCCGAAGCTTTAACTCCACTTTGAACCCGAGCTTGAACACCATCAAAAAACGTCTAGAAAAAATTTTTTTAACATCAAATTTAATTTCAAAATAAAAATATAAAATTAATTTTACATTTAATTTTTCTAAAGGTCTTCCAAAATATAAAGTAACATAACCAGATAACGAATCATTATATTTTTGCTTAGCCTCTTTTCTTTGCACGTCCAAAACGGATATTTTCATTTGGGATAACATCGAATATAAATAATGATAATTTTCTACAACAAAAAAGAATCATCAATTAATTATCTTATAAACCTAAAATATACAAAGTGTCCCAGAATTCAGTTGCCAAATGCAAACCACGCATTCCAGAGCTGATTTCATGCCGATTTAATGAAAAAGTCCTATGTTTTTTTCGAAATATCTTAATAACGATTTAGCTATCACAATGAAATTTTGAGCGTTTGTAAACTTCGAAATTCTTCATGGTTTGTTGACAAAACAATTTTTTTATTGCCATCGTAAAAGTGTTAAGCGCTACCTGGGTAAGTTCTGTTAGGAAGTAATTTCAGCTAAGGACTTTTTCGTTCAATCGGCACGAAATCAACTCTAAAATGTTTGGTTAGCATTTGGCAATTGAATTCTGGTTCTATAATCTTAAAAATTAATTAAAATAACTTTACCCATTTTAATAACTTGCGGTGGACTTTTCGAATTCTCAACCGAATGTATATTAATACATTCAATAATCGTATCAATTAATCTCGTATACCATTTTTCCAAATCTGCCCTTCGATCACTCTTTAATAAAACTTCAGCGTTTCGGGAAAATTCCTCCAAGTTTAAAACATAAGGTAAAATTCCACTTTTAGCCTTTCTGGGTATTTTACATTCTTTAATCGATTCAATTTGAAGTTGCATAAACTTATCCAAAGATCTCTTAACTTGGATTAAAACCGCTGCGAAGGTGTTACTTAAATAGGTGCTTTTTGCTGACATTACGTGTTGATTTAAACAAACCAAAACGTACATTGAATAACTAAAATTTTTAAAATGATTAATTTATTTATTTGTGTTAACCACTTGCGGTGGCAAGAAATTTACAGCTGAGCGTGCCAGGTGAGTCATTTTTCTACCTGCAACAATGCTCTGACAGCATGCTTAACACCGTCGCGCTGGCGTTCCGGTAACAAAAGTATCTCGACGTACTATAACCCGAAATGAAGCTACACCATGAAGAGAAAGAACGGAGACTACTCAGCAATGTTACGGAGAAGAGACTTACTTTTTCATCTTTCTCTTCATGGTACAGCTCCATTTCAGGTTATGGTACAGTGTACGTCTAACCACCGCAAGTGGTTAAATTAAAAAAAAATAACTTACAAACTATCTTGTTTTTCTATACATCCAACAAAATTAATTAATTCTTCTTCTAAACATGAAAATAAATTTGTCATTACTTTTCGAACGTCTTCTTCTATTTTCTTATCGACTTTTTTATCTAATAAAGTTTGTTCGGTTTCTTTACCATCTAAAGTTGTTTGGGTATTTTTAGAACTTGGGCTTAATACATCTAACTATTAAAAAAAATAGTTATGTTATGTTAATTATGTTATGTTAAAAAAAAATTATTTTAGAATTGAATTAAGAATGAAATTTGTTTTGATTTGAGTTTAAACAAAAATTACCTGAAAGAATGTAACGCAAAATAATTGTTCTTGTAAACAAACCGGTTCCAATTGGGTTAAAACCTTATCTAAAACCGATTTAAAATTCCCTCGGTCTTTCGAAGAAGGTTCCGAAGTCCATTCAATGTCCGAACCCAACAAAGCAACATTTTTAACCGGTAAAGTTAAATTATTAGATACTCCGATGCTTTCCCGAGCAATTTCAAAAAGTTTTCTTAAGTCTTTTTCATATAACTTACCGAAAGACTCAGTATATGATTTTTTTAAATAATCGTAAGCTTTTCTATCCATCACCTAAATTAAAAAAAAAATATATTTATTATAAATAAACTTTATTAATAAAAAAATATTTTATTCTTAAAACTTACTTTAGTCCAATGCATTAATTCAGTATAAAGTTGTAATTCTTTATGAATCCCGCTATGTTGAGGTAAAGAAAAATTATCTCCACTTCTTAAAGTCTCCCCTTTTCCATGATTACCATAATGGATGAATAAATTATTTAACTGTCGTGTTAAACTCATCGAAAACTGATCTTTTAGTTTTAAAAACTTCTTTTTTTGTTCTTGAACGGCTGCCATTTCCAATAAAGCCGGTTCTATATCAGCGTTTAAAGCGTTTTTTAAAGCATTACTTGCAAGTATCGCCGCTTTGATTCCTTCTGCGTTTGTAAAATCAGCATTTTCTAAGACTTTTTGGTGTTCGAACGGTAAATCAAGTTGTGTCTAAAAGAAAAAAATTAAGAGAAGTTTTAATGTTTTATTCGATAATAAACTCTTTAACTTTAATTTAAAACCAAAATCGTTCCTTAATCTTTATAAATAAAGTCTGGGTGATTTTTTAAAGTTGGTCGATTTTTTAAAGTTGGTTGATTTTTTAAAGTTGGTTGATTTTTTAAAAAAGTTAGGTTAGTTAACTGTCAAAAATTTTTATCAACTTTGAAAATTTTTTTAATTTCTTTGACAATATTTGGAATCAAACGGTCTTTTTTGATTAAAATTAGAATGTTTTAAGTTTCATTTAGAAAAAAAATCAAATGAAAATCTTTAAAATTCGATTTTTTATGAATTTTTTAAAAAATGGTTAATTTTCTAACCTAAAAAATTTTTAACTAACTGAAAACTTTTTTAATTTTTTTGACAAATCTTAGAATAAAACGGTCTTTTTTAATTAAAATTAGAATGTTTTAAGTTTCATTTAGAAAGAAAATCAAATCAAAATCTTTAAAATTCGATTTTTTATGAATTTTTTAAGTTAATTTTCTTAAGTTCGAAAAGTGTCAAAAATTTTTTCCACCTTTGAAAATTTTTTTAATTTTTTTGACAACATTTGGAATCAAACGGTCTTTTTTAATTAAAATTAGAGTATTTTAAGTTTCATTTAGAAAAAAAATCAAATCAAAATCTTAAAAAATGAATTTTTGGTGAATTTTTAAAGTTTTAATTTTCTAAAGTAAAAAGTGTCAAAAATTTTTATCAACTTTGAAATTTTTTTAAATTTTTTTGATAGCACTTAGAGTTAAACGGTCTTTTTTAGTTAAAATTAGAATATTTTAAGTTTCATTTAGAAAAAAAATCAAATCAAAATCTTTAAAATTCGATTTTTTATGAATTTTTAAAGTTAATCGATTTTCTAAAGTTAGGTTAGAAATGTCAAAAAATTTTATCAACTTTGAAAATTTTTTTAATTTTTTTGAGAACACTTAGAGTAAAACGATTTTTTTAAATTAAAATTAGAATGTTTTAAGTTTCATTTAGAAAGAAAATCAAATCAAAATCTTTAAAATTCGATTTTTAACGAATTTTTAAAGTTAATCGTTTTTTTTTTTTTAGGTTAAAAAACTGTCAAAAATTTTTATCAACTTTGAAAATTTTTTTATTTTTTTTTGACAACACTTAGAGTAAAACGGTCTTTTTTAATTAAAATTAGAATACTTTAAGTTTCATTTAGAAAAAAAATCAGATCAAAAACTATAAAATTCGATTTTTAACGAATTTTTAAAGTTAATCGTTTTTTTAGGTTAAAAAACTGTCAAAAAATTTTATCAACTTTGAAATTTTTTTTAATTTTTTTGACAACACTTGGAATAAAACGGTCCTTTTTAATTAAAATTAGAATGTTTTAAGTTTCATTTAGAAAAAAAAATTAGATCAAAATCTTTAAAATTCGATTTTTTATGAATTTTTAAAGTTAATTTTCTTAAGTTCGAAAAGTGTCAAAAATCTTTTCCAACTTTGAAAATTTTTTTAATTTTTTTGACAACATTTGGAATCAAACGGTTTTTTTAAATTAAAATTAGAATGTTTTAAGTTTCATTTAGAAAAAAAAATTAGATCAAAATCTTTAAAAATCGATTTTTAACGAATTTTTAAAGTTAATCGTTTTTTTAGGTTAAAAAACTGTCAAAAATTTTTACCATCTTTAAAAATTTTTTTAATTTTTTTGGTAATATTTACGAAAAATTTAACTTTTTTAAATCTAAATAGAATCTTTTATTTTTAATTTAAACCAAAAATTATTCTTTAATTCCTATAAATAAAGTCTGGATGATTTTTTAAAATTGATCAATTTTTTAAAGTTAGTCGATTCCTTAAAGTTAGTCGATTCTTTAAAGTTTAGTCAATTCTTTAAAGTTTAGTCAATTTAAAAAAAAAAGTTAGGTTAGTTAACCATCAAAAATCTTTCAAAAGATTTTTTTACTTACAACAATCTTCTCTAATTCATTCAACAATAAAATATTATTCCGATTAGCAATAGCAATTTTACTATTTTTCTTCTCCATTTCTTCCATAGTGTTTTTAACGTGACATAAAACCTCATCGTATCCGTCTAATCTCTTCTCGATCTTTTCGGCTTCTTCGATAGCTAAATCGAGTTGTTCCATGATCGTTTCAACTTCCCTAGCTAATAATCTCTGTACGTTTTCGCCTTCTAATAACGATAAATCTCTAGCTAAGTATTCGGTAAAAGCTTCGGCGTTACTTATAGCATATTCGCAATCGGACATTAACTTAGTTAAATCTTCTTGTTCTTTGTCTGTTATTGGTTGGATATCTTGAAAATCCATATCTGGATCGAGACAAAGCGGAGATGAAACAAAGTTACTCTCCGGGGTTAATATATCTTCCATTAGCCAAGTTTTCGGTACGTTTCTAAATTTAGGTTTGTCTTTAATTAAGTATTTGTTGGCTTGTCTCCATAAAGTGACGATAAACACTTGTCTCTCTTGCCAATTTAAAGCGACCCATCGATACATTTTGTCTAGTTGTAAATCGAATTCTAAGAAGTGTTGATCGTCGTTTTTACCGTCAACGGCTTTTAAATCAACCAAAGACCAAGTCCTCTTACGTTTAAATGTCGTTTTATCCGTTTGTTTTACCTGAACTATAGAAATATTCGCCGGAGGGTTTGTGGTTGTCGTTACGCATAATATCGAAGATTTTTTCTTCTTTAAGAGTTTCCCCACATTGCATAACGCTAAAACACGTTCTTCGCTCGGCTCGAACACTTCTTTATTTAAAATATTTCGTGTTGACATTTTTTTTTTAGGTTATGTTAATTTGGTTAACTGTCAGTTTGACGTTTGTTAATTTTAATTTTTGATCTTGAGATTATATGTTTATTTTTGTTTGGATTCGTATTTATTTGGATGGATATTTCTATTTATTTGGATTTAGGATTGTTAAATAATTGTTTTTGTTAGGTTAGGATTAAAAATTTAAAATAAAATGAATAAATTTAAAATTATAAAGTCCATATATATAAAAAAAAAATAGATTGTGATGTTTAGTAATAGTTTTGATCTCGGTATATAAGTTTATCTTTGTTTAACTTTAAGATTATGCAATAGTTGTCTTTGTTGTTTCGATCATAAATTTTGAAGGTTGGAAGAATATATGTTTATTTTTTTTATTTAAAAATAAATTTTTAGTTAAATCAAGAATAAAAATGTAAAGTAATAAACAAAAAAACCATTAGAAATGAAATAAAAACAAAAATCACCAAATATAAAGTTATGTATTTATATCTTTGAACTTTACAAGTTTGAAAATGATCCGTAACAATCAACATGTACAGAATAGATCTATTTATTTATTTATATTTATCCATTTTGTATATAATCATATAAACATACTCTTGAAATTACCTTAAATAACCTCGTCGAATGTAATTACGAAGATTGAGCGGTTACAGACGCGTCACTACGAACATTTAGGCCCGTGTTTATAAAAAGAAACTTACAACAAAATCAGAAAAATAAAAAGAAAAGAAAAAAAATCCCGCGAAATTCAATTAATCAACATAAATAATTAATAATCGTATTTATTCCCATTCGCCACAAACCATCCATACAAATAAAAGTCTTTTCGACACTCATCACCACATATTTGAATCGTCCGGAGGAAATTCCCCTTGTAAATGCTGTAACGATTGAGGTACGAATGGGTTTGGACGATTTGTTTGTCCCGGAGGAGATCCTAATTCGTGTAACTCATTTAATTGTTGGGTTACGGCCATCGTACCTTCTTCTACAACTGTTACGATCGCCCACATTGGATCTAAAATGTTTAAAATTATTATTTTATAATACATAAATTTTTTATTTTTATAAAATAACCTCCGAAATATGTCCCTGTTGGTGTACAAAGTCTCCATTTACTTTGATAAACACCCGGTGTAGATGGACTGGTCATTTCCAATGTTATAATTCCGCTTTCACCCGGGCGAAGGGCAGAAACGATTTTTTTTGTACCTCCTAAGCAGTTTCCGTCAGCGCATTGTATGTAACAACCTGTCGGCCAAGTTTCTAAACCTTGATTTGTTATGGTCCAACTTTTATGAAACCTAAAAGCGTAAATAATAAAAATTTATTAATTAAAACCGTTTTTTATAGGTTCTAACCTCACTTACTGGCTGTTTGGTTCGATACTTTCTGATTCGCTTGCCATCGGGTCAGAATTTAAAACCATGCATGGTAATTTTTGAGGGTTTTCGACATCAAAATACGAACAAATAGCCGCCTGAAGGTTCCAGTTGTTCATATCGAGGAAAAAGGCAGCCGTGGTGTAATTAAGTTGACTTCCAAGAACCTTCTGAAGTTGTTGGACCAATTCCTCCCGATCGGTTGTTCCCATACAGCTAAATTGTTGCAAGAGGCTCTGTTCAATATCGACGCCTCCTCCCGTTCCATCCGATCCGTTATCCACATCCATTCTTGCGCGAAAGTGCACTTTGAAATTTAACAGAGCGACAATGACAAGAGACCTAACCTCAAAATGTCCCGTTGAGGATAAATTTTTCCTCTTTTGGAAGTTACTTCAATGTGTTGTGACTCCAGAAACGGTGTAAAATCACTTTTTCTTGTTTTTATTGAGTGATTCGTTCTGATTTTGAGATGATTTATCTTTGAAATGAGAAGAAAAGTTTACGTCTTGACAGATCGGGGTCGGACATGACAGATAAAGAAGATCGGTTTACAATGGGAAATATTTGTGATTTGTGAGGAAGATTTTTTAGATAATTCGATAAATTTATTTTTTAATTTTAAAATAAAGGGTTTTTTTTGGGATTATTTGGGTTGGGTTATTCTAATAGGGACGAAAAAAATAATTAAATTTGTTTGGATTTAATGTTAGAAATTTCTAGGGACTTTTTGTTTTTCCCCTAGAATAAGATGGAGGTGATTCAAAATGTCTAGAATTAAAAACTTGATTTTGGGGTTAATTTAATTTGTTTGGTAGATTTGAAGGATTTTTAGGTTCGTTTTAAGAGTATTTATATATTTCTAAAGATTTTTCATGTATTTTTGAAAAGTTTTCAACACGTTTTTATGTTTTTTAATTAATGGTTTGAAAAAGATAATCATTTTAATTTAACCTTTTTTTCTTTTTTCCAGTAGGACTTCAAATGAAATATCAAAACCATATTAAAGCAAAATCCTAAGAAGAAGACAACAAAGATGGATAAGGAACAAGATATTTTCTTTATTTGTATAAATGACAAGAGGAAAAACCATTGTAAAATGAAAACCATCAAGAACTTTATTTAATAGGAAGGGGGAACGTTCCATCATGCGCACGCATTTGAAGCGGGTTGGTTTTAAGCATTCAAAAACCCCTAAAAGACATCCCTTCAGTTCACAACCAACATTACTCCCGTTCGGAAGCCACAAACCAGTACAAACTAGTACAAAGAGTGCGTCCTGGAAAAATCACGGGTAGGTCGATCGCCGTTCACATTTTTAATTTCCCTTAACGTCAAAAAATGACGGACTTCGCGAAATCGAACGGTGGCAACAATAACAGCTACATCGTCCGCGATCGCAACACGTTTGCTAAGCCGCGGGGCTCTACCCGACCGTGGGGGCACTTCTACGGCACCGGGAGAACCGCGATGGTCGTACGCGCCCCCTACGGAACCGTTAGAAAGCCGTCGAAGCCGCCCCCGAACGCCACGCGAATACCAAGCTTACCTCAAATCGCGATCAAACGTAAAGACGCGGAGGTAGAATCGAAAATTAATAAGGTGGATGATACTCAGTGGTTTTGGATTTATTTTCAGGTGGTTCTCTTGAATGGTAATTGGGATACCTCGAACGAGATTCCGAATATCATCGCGGAGATGCATAACGTGAACGTGGAGGAGTTGCAGGGTCTTCGAGGTGGTGGTAAACACTTGAAGATGGAATCCGGAGAGGCTTTAAGTCCTATTGGGTCGGATAGTGGGATTGAGGGGGATTGTTCCGAAGGGAATTTATCGTGGTTGTTGAATTATAAGATACAAGAGTTGCCACCGGTACCTGGTAAGTTAAAATTTATGGTTTTTTGGAATTTTGTTGGCTTTTGATAAATTTTTGATGTTAGTATGCACAAATTAACACTTCACTACACTTGTTTACTGTGTACTGTTGTTGACAGCTTCACCTGTTTTGTCAATAATCGCTTGGAAATTTGAATTTGGAGGTTTTTTTTTGTCGGATGGATGTCAAGGGTTGCTAATTTTTAATATTTAAGTCGTTTGAGGTTTAATAAAAACCTATGGAGTCTTATTTGAGCGTAAGGATGCACAATGAATAAGTAAAAATTAGTATTATGGATAGTTTATTTTGTAAATCAACTGTATGCAAGATTTTTGAGGTTTAAGTCGTTTAAGGTTTTATAAAAATTTGATAATTTTCAATAAAATTAATCATTCGTCAAATCTGACTTTAAAGACTATTTACATGGATTAAAAGTAAAGTTCATTTTCAGTTTTTATAAGTTTACTTAAGGAACTGTAGATGCTTAGAGAATTATCCGATTATCTGAAACCACATTCAGGGTCGTATCAAGTTTGACTGGGGTCCTAAGGCGGAGATATTCTTGGGGCCCTTAAATTGTTATAAATATAGTGATCTCTTTATATAAGCAACTCCTTTAAAAGAAACATTCTTAAATAAATCAGGGATATTAATAAATAATTAAAGTTTCGTTTAATTGCAAAAAATTAACAACGAAAAATTCGTTTAACCTGTTATTGTTATTGCCCTAGGGGCCCCCTAGGCACATGCTTAATGCGCCTAATGGATAATCCGGCACTGACCACATTACTAAGATCCGTGAATCATCCGTGGTCAGTGAATATTTTTGTTCTTTGGAAATAAAGAAATGACAAATGGAAAATCATTTGGCAATCATTTAATTTCGCTTGACTTTTTAATTTTCATCTCACTTATCCGAATATCCGAAGTAATGAACGCCTTTAATTCGGATAAATTTAAAATTTTTAATGAATACTTTTAATATTTATTTCTTATCTCTATTTTAGAACTTTAATTAATTTTTCTTTTATTCATTTATAAGATTGTCCAATTTCGGATTCACACCAGTTCGGAATCAACCAATTCGGCGTTTCCGGTTGTAATCAAACCCAAACTTACGTCTCAGAACCACCTAAACAGTTCTATTTTCAACAGCAAATACAAAACGTAAGTAAATCAAATTTTAAATAATATTAGAAACCTTATAACTTCTAAAAAAATTCTTTAAAGACAATTTTAAACACTTATATGGTATTAAACTTGATTATTTTTCGTTTAACAGCCTCCGGTAAATCAACGACAAGAAAAACCATCCTCGACGTGTCGTTTAGATGATGTTGGGAAGTCTCACAACAATTCCTATCGTTATACTGGTCCGAAAAAACCTCCTTTTACTTATACCGAACTTATAGAACACGCTTTAAATGAAAAAGGGGAATTAACTGTTTCAGGAATTTATCAATGGATATCGTAAGTAATTAAAAATTAATTTTAATGTTAGAGATTTGAAGTAAATTAGAATTGTAACGGAAAGAACGCACTGCAAACGCAATAGAATCAAAATAGAGTAAAATTGAATCAAAATAGAATGAAAATCGAATGAAATTGAATCAAAATAGAATGAAATTAGAATCAAAATAGAATGAAATTAGAATCAAAATTGATGATTTTGATAATCAAAATAAAATCAAATTAGAATTCAAATAAAATGAAATAGTTTCAAATTAGAATTCAAAATAAAATCAAATTAGAATTCAAAATAAAATCAAAATAGAATAAAAATAAGATCAGAATAGATGATTATATTAATTATTTTGCAATAAAAAGATTTTTTTTTTAATAAAATGGACAAATAAATCTTTGGTATATCTGAAATCTTGTGGTATTTGCGTTTGATCGCGTTTTAATTTTCACCCTCTGTTTGTGTAAAACGTATATTTCTGGTGTTCCGATACAAATCCCTGCGGAAAACCAAAACGCGGTGTGTTTGCACCCATCGAGTCGATAAACGGTACCTTGGTACCGAAAGGTACGCCACTGGAACGACCCCCGGACACGCGCCCTTCGAACGTTCTCCCCCGCGAACGATCACTTGCCGATGGTTCAGTCGTTAAACGTTTCGTTTCGGTTGAATTATCAACCAGGAAACTGGGTAAAAATTTATTCTAAACACCTGCCGATAATTTTTTATATGAGTTTTTAGACCCTTTTTAGGGGTTTGGTTTTTTTAAAAGGGGTTTATCAAACCATGTGGAAAGTTAACTTGAAATATTTTCTTTTTAATTTTTTTTTATATATTTTTTATTTATTTTGTTATTATTTTTTATTTATTTTTTTATTATTTTTTATTTATTTTGTTATTATTTTGTTATTATTTATTTATTTTTCAATTGATTTAGATAATATTTAGATAAAAAGAAATATTTACGTCTTGGATGGTTTTCTTTTTAAATAGGGGTTGGTTGTTTTTGTTGAATGGGGTGGAGACACGAAATGGTACCAATCGGCGATAGGACGGTTTTACCTGTTGCGTTCTCTCGTCTAAAAACGGATTGGGTCACGAATGACCCCCTTTTTAAAGCTGATAAACCGAGGGGGTGGATCTCGGTTGAATTCCCAGCCAATCCAAGGGGTGGGTTTTTACTCTGCGGGCGCGTGAACTCTTTACGGGGGTCGTACGGTTGTGCGATAAACACCCGAGGTTACTCACAAGTCTAATTATTATCTACCACCTGTTCTTTAATGATTTTATGATCTAATAGAGACCTTTGAGTAGTTTAAAATTTTATTGTCTAATGTTATTTCTTTTCTAATGTAATTTTTTTTTCTGTTTATAGAAATCATTTTCCATTTTATAAATAAAACGATTCACATGTTCTTTAATCTTTATGAGAGATCTAAATAGAGTAGTTTTAGTAAATTCAAATTTATTGTTTAACAAATTTATTTTATAAATAAAATTTGTTTTATTTATTTTTCATTTTATAAACAAAACGATCTATCTATTCTTTAGTCTTTTTATGATCTAATAGGGATATTTTAGTATTTAGTAGGGATACTTCATATTTATTTTGTATTATTGCCTAACATTAAACTTTTTTTTATTTCGCAGAGATCATTTTCCATTTTATAAACAAAACGATGACAGATGGAAAAATTCCGTAAGACATAACTTATCGATAAATCCGCATTTTCGTAAAGGGAGTAAAGCGATTCACGGTGCAGGGCATTTATGGACGATAGCTCAAAAGGAGGATAAGAAAACTTGGAATATCGTAAGATTACTTATCAATTTTAATGGAGCAGTAAGAATTATTGATTATTTTTTTTTCTATGGGGGATAAATTAGAAAAAGCAAAGGATGCAACAATTCATCCAGACGACTTTAAACGATTGGAATAAGGAGAGGCAGCAGGAAATTGAATTGGCGGCTGCTACGGCGAGTATTTTACCGGATGGACGGGAAGATGTTAATGTAAATTAAATAGAGGTTTTTAAGGGTGGTAAATGAAAGAAAGGCGTTATGTTATATGCTTTTTGTTTGGTACTTGGAATTTTATAGTTGATTTTTTACTAATAAGGAGAGTGCAAGGTCTTGGGGTCGTGGATTTAATTCAAACTTCGTAAAATGGTAGATTTAGTTTCCCTGTTGATGAAAATATATGGTTATAGGGGCCACTATTCAATAATTTTTAAAATATTTGCAATTAAAGATGCAATTAATTCGTTAGGACAAGTCCGGATAATGTCAAAATTAACGGAATTTATATCGATTAAGTCAGGCTTTTTGAAGAAAGGTTATAATGTCAAGTCATATTCCTGTATTAATTTTGAAGTCTTGACAGATCAAATGACAATTAACTGACAAATCCAAAGTGCGGTGCACTCTCAAAAAATGTTTCCATGTCGCAATATTTTATATCCACCCATGGTATGGTACGTCTTTAGCTTTATATGTAAAAATAGACACTCTCAGAACTCGAACCCAGCGCCTAATGACGAGAAACACCGATCTATTGCTGCTACGCTAAATCCATTGTTTAATCGTTTGCTACAGACCTGAATTTAACTAGTGAATTGCATCTTCAATTGCAAATATCTAAAGAGCTATTGAGTAGTGGCCCCTATAACCATATATTTTCATCAACAGTGTAACTAAATTTACCATCCTACAAAATTTGAACTAAATCTATGACCCCAAGACCTTGCGCTCTGCTTGTAAGCTCAAGATGCTAATTTTAAATATAAAAGCTATACCTTTCTATCAACTATCTGTTTGAAAATATAGAAATTTTACTGTCAATGGTTTAAAAGAAAGATCGATTTAATCTTCTCGGATTTTGAATATCAATATCTCAACAACTATTCGGTGAAAAAGATTATGCTGTAGTTTGCTGGTTTTATTGAACATTTTTATGTAATATTTGTCGATTTTTAAATGTTCAGAATCGCAATTCCGGAGATATCGGTTGCAAAATCGGCTGTTTGTGACTTAAAACTTTTTATGAAATTCTTGTGACGTACTATAAAATGATCCTAAGCCTCACCTTGGGAAAGAAGAATGCAAGAGTGAGGTTCCTCCCCGTTATGAGTAGGCCCCACTGGAGTACAGTGGAAGGGAGCTTCTCTACCTCTCAATCTCTAAAGCAAAGATCTTGCAAGCCAAAATAGCATTGAATAGAGGCCCACTGCACCTCGATGATGAGAAGGGTTAACTTTCAAATCACAAAATCGACTTCCATGGTGAGCTTTAGAATCAACTTATGGTAGTTGCTATCATACTAACTCATCGAAGACCACAAGTTGAATTCGAGCTGAATCGTATTTTTATCAACCATTTTTTTTTGTAACACATTTCTTTCTGATAATTCAAAAAGTAAATCAGGCGGAAAAAGAAATTTTTAAATAGAAATTGTAGCTTATTTAAAGACAACTAAATTGTTGTTGGTAAAAAATATCAACCTTTTTATGAACAAACGTTACTTAAAAAACCAATATAACGCCTTTTTTCTATTTTCCAAGCACCATAATACAGATATTAAATTAACATTTTTATAGTTAAGGGGAGATATCAGTGTGACAGGCTGAAAAATGAGGTATTTTTTGGGATTTTTTTTTTTTTTTTTTTTTTTTTTTTCTTTAACGGCTGTATCAAATTATTTGGGATTTTGTCTATTAATTATCGAAGCATTAAAGTATGCAAGGAAATTTTTTTTTAATTTTTATTACGATCTATGAAGTAGGGGAGCAGTCGTAAAATGACGTCTCAGAAAAAAGACCTCCCGACGGTTGACAACATTAGAGCCACAGCAAGCATCTGAAATGAAAAATTCGAAAAGATTATTAAATTATAATAGTATAGCTATCGCAGCATCGTAGAAAATTTGAAAATTTTGATTAAAAAAAAAAAAATGGTGGCCATTTAAAAAAAAATTCGGATTTTACACAAAAATTTTGCAGTAAATCGTGAATAAAAAAAGTAAACAATTTAAAAAAAACCTCTACGATGCAACGATAGCGATAAGTTTTCTGAAGAGAATCCTTGTTGAATAAAGTCGATTGGACAAAATTTAACAGAGTAATGCTGTCAACCAGGTAAAAAAACATGGTTTCGAGAAAAACGCGTTTAAAGTTTTGAGAGGATAAAATTGAATGATGTAACTTGAATATTAATATAAAACAAGTTTTTACCGATTTTCTGCTATCCGTGGACCATATAGAAGTTCATCTGCGTCCAACTAACATTTCCTCCTCCTCACGTCGCTTTAAAGCACTTAACTGGATACGTTTTCGATCGATTTCGTGGCAATAATTGAACAGTTTCTCGCTGATGGAGGTTCCCAAGTCCTCAACAACATTCAACAAAGCCACGTGACCATCGTTAAATATGATAGCCAAATTAGCAGCTGTTTTGACTACTTGGGCGCCACAAAAACACAGTCTTCTATAGACTGCTCTGAAAGCGTCGACGCTTGACGCCAATTTCGAATACTTCTAAGCCGAATATTGTTTAAACATTTTGTAGGCATATTCTTAAAGGACAAAACTAACTATTTAAGCAAAAAAAATCGAATAATTTTTTTTTCACACTGATATCTCCCCTTAAGTAATTTTTTGTTTTCAGTAGTATTTTCAATGTTAATTTTGATTTTTTAATCTTAATTTTCACACTCGAATTAATTATTTTATTAACTTATTTTATTTCAATTTAGTTTTAATCAATAATTATTATTATTTTTAATGTTAGAACCACGCGAACGTCTTAAAAATGGAAATAGGATCCCCTCAAATTCAATCCGGAGGTCGAAAACAGAACGTAGAAGTTGAATATATCATCGATATGTCAGCAGGATTAGGAGGTAAGTAATTTATTATCATTGTGTATAAATGGAATCTAAATTTTTTGAGAAAATTTTAATAATTTCCTGATGATTTTTTTCCTTTCTTTTTATTAATTTACATCAACACCAAGTCTCTTCATTAGGTAGGTTTTACAAAATAAAAGTCAAACAAAAAAAAAAAAAAAACACCCCGATAAAAATTAATCCTCACTTTAAAAAATAATAATTAAGAGCACAAATTTTAAAAAAGCACTCACAATCAGTATAGATGGATAGATAGATTTTGATACAGAGAATCTTTGTGGGATTATAGATTTTCTCTGTCCGCCAGTTTCAAAAGAAGAGGTCGTCGAGGAGTGCGGCTTAGGCGGAGACTTTCTGATCACCGACCTCAATCCGAACGCCCTGGGCCTTAACCTAACCGAGGCTGAGATCATTAACGGCTCGAACCTCTACGACGACCTAAACTTCCAGTGTTACGAATTACAAACCGAATAGCAAAGAGATTAATTAATTAAGAGTGGCTTAATATCCGTCCCATTTTAATTTAATTTACATTTTTTTTTTCATCCTAAAAATCCTCTTCCGATTTCATTTAGAAAATTGCTTACATAATAATAATAATTTAGAGTAATTAGTACAATAAAAATTAAATAAATTATGATTAATTTAAAAAATATTTTATTTGTAATAATAGAAAAAGTGAGATTCTAATTATTTTTGGACGGATTGATTACTAATTACATTTATATCTTAATATAAAAAAAACCTAATCTATCTTAGTCTAAATTATGAACGTAATCTAAAAATACAACGAATAAAAACAAGTAAACACCACTAAAATAATAGATGGTGTTATATTTATACTTCCGTTACATCTATGATCCAAAAAACAAAAACAATATTGTACGGAATCGTAATAATTTCTATGTACATCCAATTCTTTAACAGAATTATTTACATAATGACCCAATCGGACGTCTTTAGCAGCCGGGCGACATCCCTCGTAATGATCGGCGGGAATATCAGTTCGGTAGCCTCTAATTGTGCTCAAACAAGCCCTCGTTATAACTTCATCAGCTAAAAAGAATAATTTTCTTAATCAGAAGAGTATTTTTTTAAATATTTGTTTAACGTACTGTCTTTACGTTCTTCAATTTTAACACAAACGTCATCGTCTTCCGGACAAATTTTCGTCCAATGCCACCACCAATTAAATTCCCTACCGCAACCGGATTCGGTGCTAACGCATTGATAACACCAAACGCGAACACCTGTGGATACTAATTAAAAGAGACACACCCAAAATGTTAGGTTAGAATTTAAATTTTAAAGAGATTGATGGCTTTTGACTTACCGTGAATAAGTGCTGTTAAAATCAATGTGAGGAGTGTTAAATTATTATAAAAAATCATTTTTGGTTTTAAAAACTGGTCGATAAAGACTATTAAAAAGGTAAATTAATGTAAATTAATGAGTAATGAAGGTTGGGTTTATGTCATGTTTATGTTTGGTTTTGTAAATGGGGGATTTTATTTTTTAAAGGTTGGTATAAAATTAATTATTACATTTCTATTTAATGTACTTTTTTTAAATTAATATGCTTTATGTGTTTTTCTAATTTTTTAAATTTATTCAACATATATTTTATAGAAAATATTTAATAAACTCTGACAACTAGTAAAATTTTATCAAAGAAAAAATTCATGTTGGTACCCCTACTTTTAAGATGTGTTAAAAGTGACATTTGATAGTTGACGTAAAAAACCTTTACGCCGCAATAACACGTAGTTTTTCTTGTATTTTCCACTTAATACACTGTAAAAATAATGATTATAACCTAGTTTTTCACCTTGGCAACGTTTGAAAAGGTAAATCAATCGATTTCACCCTTCTTATCTAAAAATATCTAACGTACATTTTTTTAAATTATAAAGGTACCAAAAACATGAATAAGTTAACACTGCTCGCCGTTTTTATACTTAATCTGATCATTTACGCGCATTCAGCGCCAACCAGCACCGCTGTACCAAAATTATTAGACGCTCTAAATGATACCGAACGTTATGAACAATATAAGTGCCCTTATTTAAGAACGACTTTTCTAAACCCTACGTCTTATCCGTTTTTAAAAAGCTGTCCGGGTACGTTACAACCGAGAGGTAATGGCGACATTCTTTGCGTAGTTTTCTATAATAATTTCTTAAAATTATGCAACATTTCGAGTGGACTAAACCTTAAAATGTTGATAAATGATAGCACGATTAGCGCTAGCTTTAACACGGAGAGTGCGTGTAAGAATTTGCAAGATTTCGAGGCTGTAAGTGAACGTTTTAATGAAACGTTAAGGAAGGTACAGAAGATTTTGGATGGTTCTTGTCCGGTTTTATGTGAAAATTTACTAGAGGATAAGACCTTATCGATTTGTGCGATTTCCGGATTGATGAATAACGTTATTAAACAATTTATGTTACAAGAGAAGATTTTAAAAGAAAAAATAGCTGGGAAAATTGAAAATGTTGATAAAAATGTTCCTGGAAAAGTGAATGAGGATCCTAAAGTTGATTTAAAAAGTCAAATTGATAATAAAAGTGAGGTTAAAAGTAAAAATTTATTACCAGATAATAAAGTTGAGACTCAAAATGAACCAAAACCACAAAATGTAGATAACAAACAAAATATAGATAACAAACAAAATAATCAAGACAATCCAGATAATAATCATCAAAATGATGATAAAACTAATACAAACGTTAATGAAAATAAACCTTTGGTTGTTGAAACACCAAAAAAACCTGACGAAACCGTTCCAAATGTTCCGGAAGTTAATAATAATGATAATAAAGGCATAAAAAAACCAAGTGAGGAAGTTACCAATGAAAAAACTAATCAAAATGTGGATCATAATGAAGATAAAGATCATCGGGAAGAAGCGAATGTTCAAAAAGGTGATCGTCAAGAGAAAGTAGATGGAAAAGAAGTTAAAAATAACAATGAAGAGATAAAACCAGATATTCCACCTAAAAACGATGAAACGGAATTAAATTTTGGTGAAAATCCTGACGAACAAGAAAATAAATTTGATATGAATAGCGAAGAAGATCAATTTGATAATGAAAACGGTAAGAACTTTTATTTTTATTTTATTGAACTTTAGTCTATTTGTAAATTTTTAGAATTGGTTGTAAATCATCAAGAAGGTACGTAAAATATATTTTAATTTTTTTTTCTTATTAAATTTAAATTTAATTTACTAAAAATTTCATTTAATTATTAAATTAAAATTTTTAAGAGCCTAAAAAGAAACCTTCAAATTCAAAACCGAAGGAATTAAATGAAGACGATATAATTCCAGCTAACGTTAATAATTCCGGTCAATTGGAGGAAGAGGATTCATTCTTTTTCGTTTATTTCATGATGGTTTGCGCTGTTTTCATTTTAGGATACATCGGTTATCATAATAAACAAAAAGTAAGGTTATGTTATTTAAAAATTTAATTTTTTTGTATCGCTTTACAATAAAACATCTAAAATAATATAAATTAGTTATAACATAAATAGTTATAACGCAAATAATTCATAATAAAATAAAATTCTAGGTGTTAGCTTTGGTTATCGAGGGTCGTAGAGGAAGAAGAACTTCCCGAAGAGGTGGTAGACCCAATTCGGCTAATTACCATAAGCTGGATAGTAATTTAGAAGAAGCTGTAACGTCCTCAGTGCACAAAAACACCACCAACATTATCTACTAAACTTGTTACTTAAAAAAAAACTGATTTTTGGAAGTTACGTGAATGATAAAAATTTTTTTTAGGTTATGTGATGTTTTTGGTTATATTTTTTGGTAATGTGTTTTTTAAAAGTGTCTTTTTAGTTGTATATCACTGTGATCTGTTGTTTCTTTTGCCTATCCACTCTGTAAATATACTTATTTCTAATGTATAAAAGTTAATAATAAATATTCTTATAAAATGTGTTTAATTTTTTATTTATTTAATAATTAATTGCTACAATAACAAGCGTCTTTTGTATTTTCTTTTATCCAGGTTAAATGCGGGGTTATCTTCGTATACATAGCCGTACTAGGAGGATTTCCACAAACGTTTTCATCAGATAAAACACCTTAAATTTTTAGGTTAGTTTTATATTATTTTAATTTTAACTTTTTTACCTATTAATTCATATTTTCCGTGTTTATTTTTAGTCATAACACCACCACCGGCATCATTCTACAAAAAACAATTTAAATCCAATTTTAATTTAAATTCCAATCGATTTAAAATAATTTAATCATCAATTTCTAACCTTACAAACACCACTAACAGCCCCAATTACACCAACACAACCTTTATCCGATGTGAAGTATTCTCGTTTAGGAGCCGTTTGGAAACACTCGTGAAACGTAAGTGTCGGTAATTTTAATTTTAAACGTTTACAATATCTTAAATTACTCCCAATTCCGTTATTATTCCATCCTAAAACGATTCCTACTTCATCGTAATTAGAAAAACCTAAAAAAAATATTTTTTATAGGGGAATTTTTATTTTTTCTGTGTAAAAAATCTACCTTCTAAACAGACGCTAGGGTATTTTCCTACATTACCGTCCGTGTTCAATCGGATGAGCGCTAAGTCGTTTATTTTATTCGTAGTTCCGTAATTTTCATGAATAGCTATGGAATTTACGCTGAAATTAGTCGTGTGGACTTCTGGGGAGCATCTATCGTGGAGACCAAGGGTTACTTTTACGTCGAAAGGAGTTAAACTGCCGAAATTAAAAACGTATTTTGAACATCTAATTACGTTTCAAGATGGCGACCGGTGGAAAGTAAACATAAACGGTGAGTAATTTTAAATACTAACCCTATTAATAAACTTGCGGAAGTTAAAACGTATCTATCGTTTATTAAAGTACCGGAAATAATTTTTCCCGGGGTGGTTATTTGAACGATCCAGGGAAATTGGTTTTCGATAGGTAGACCACCTAAAATTCGAACTTGACGGGCGATACCACAATCTAAAACCAATAGATGGCGCTTATTTTATTTATTTTAATTTAATTTAATTAAAAAAAAAATAATTTTTATTGATTTTTTAAATAAAAATTGAATATTTCTTACCACATAAACATTTCGGGAATAAAAAGTCGAAAATTGAATCGCTAATCTATTAATGAAAAATTAAAACTTTAAGAATAACAATTATTTTGTTGAAATTTTGAGACTTACCGTCAAATATGATAATAGAACGGTAAACAACACGTTTATTTTGATTTCGGAGAACATAATCGACACGTTTCGGGTCGATGTTCGCTTAAACACTAAATTTTTTCACCTTCAAACTGGTTTGGGAATCAAAATTCAAGGTGAGTACACACTTGGAGTAAATATGAAAACTGTCTTCTCCGATAACTCACAATCAATTATATTGATTTATAAGACAATTTAGATTGATTTTAAACGATTTAAGTTATTCTTTACATATTTATTTACTGTTTACGCTTATTTTAATTAGATTAACTTTGATTTATTTTCATTTTAATCGATTTATCTTGGAATTTGGTTGATTTATGTCGATGGGTATTTGAATTAGTTTGATTTACCTTTGATTTAAGTTGATTTACGTCAAAATAGGTGTGATTTAGATTTATTTTAATCAATTTAACTTTGATTTTAAATGATTTAAGTCTTTCTAACTTTAATTTACGTTCATATCGAACAATATAATCTGGTTTAGGTTTATTTGTGTCTATTTAAGTTAATTTCTGTCTATATAATTGTGATTTAGATTGATTTTTGTCTATATAACTCTGATTTCGGTTGATTTGTGTCTATATAGCTTTGATTTAGATTGATTTAAGTTCATCTAACCTTGATTTAGATTATTTTGGGTATAATCAACCTTGATATGTTGATTTAAGATAATGTAGCTTTGATTTACGTTTGATTTGAAGGCATTTAACTTTGATTTTAAATTATTTGAGTCTAATTAACTTGAATTTGGGTTGATTTCTGTCTATATAACTCTGATTTAGGTTGATTTCTGACTATACAAGTCTGATTTAGGTTGATTTCTAACCATATAACTCTGATTTAGGTTGATATCTGACAATATAACTCTGATTTAGGTTAATTTCTGACTATACAAGTCTGATTTAGGTTGATTTCTAACCATATAACTCTGATTTAGGTTGATATCTGACAATATAACTCTGATTTAGGTTAATTTCTGACTATACAAGTCTGATTTAGGTTGATTTTTAACCACATATAACTCTGATTTAGGTTGATATCTGACATATAACTCTGATTTAGGTTAATTTCTGACTATACAAGTCTGATTTAGGTTGATTTCTAACCATATAACTCTGATTTAGGTTGATATCTGACAATATAACTCTGATTTAGGTTAATTTCTGACTATACAAGTCTGATTTAGGTTGATTTCTAACCATATAACTCTGATTTAGGTTGATATCTATCTGACAATATAACTCTGATTTAGGTTGATTTCTAACCATATAACTCTGATTTAGATTGATTTGTGTCTATACAACTATGATTTAAGTTCATCTAACTTTAATTTATATTATTTTGGGTATAATCAACCTTGATAAGTTGATTTAAATCCATGTAGCTTTGATTTAAGTTTGATTTTGAGGCAATTAACTTTGATTTTAAATGATTTGAGTCTAATTAACTTTGATTTAGGTTGATTTAAGTCTATATAACCCTGATTTCGATTGATTTAAGTATATCTAACTTTGATTTAGATTATTTTGAGTGTAATCAACCTTGATACGTTGATTGAAAGTCATGTAGCTCTGATTTAAGTTTGATTTGAACACTATTAACTTTGATTTTAAATGATTTGACTCTAATTAACTTTGATTTAGGTTGATTTCTGTCTATATAACTCCGATTTAAGTTGATTTGTGTCGATATAATTGATTTAAGTAGATTTGTGTCTGTATGAATCTGATTTAAGCGGATTTTGGACTCTATAACTCTGATTTGGGATGATTTTTGTCTATATAATCCTGATTTAGGTTGATTTAAGTTGATTTCTGTCTATATAACTCTGATTTAGGTTGATTTAAGTCTATATAATCCTGATTTAGGTTGATTTATGTTGATTTTCGTCTATATAACTCTGATTTAGGTTGATTTAAGTCTATATAACCCTGATTTAGGTTGATTTAAGCTCATCTAACTTTGATTTTGATTATTTTGGGTATAATCAATGTTGATATGTTGGTTTAAGTCCACCTACCTTTGATTTAAGTTGAGTTCTGTCTATATAACTCTGATTTAGATTGATTTAAGTCTATATAACCCTGATTTAGGTTGATTTAAGCTTGTCTAACATTGATTTAGATTATTTTAAGTATAATCAATCTTAATACGTTGATTTAAGTCCATATATCTTTGATTTAAGTTTGATTTGAAGGCAATTAACTTTGATTTAGGTTGATTTAAGCTCATCTAACTTTGATTTTGATTATTTTGGGTATAATCAATGTTGATATGTTGGTTTAAGTCCACCTACCTTTGATTTAAGTTGAGTTCTGTCTATATAACTCTGATTTAGATTGATTTAAGTCTATATAACCCTGATTTAGGTTGATTTAAGTCTATATAACTCTGATTTAGGTTGATTTAAGTCTATATAACCCTGATTTAGGTTGATTTAAGCTTGTCTAACTTTGATTTAGATTATTTTAAGTATAATCAACCTTAATACGTTGATTTAAGTCCATATATCTTTGATTTAAGTTTGATTTGAAGGCAATTAACTTTGATTTAGGTTGGTTTGGTTTTACTTAACCTTGATTTAAGACGAATTAGGAATTGAATTGATTACTCGTAATTTAAATTGATTGTTGTAATAAATTTTATTGATAATATACAAAGTAGAGTATCATTAATATAATTTTTCATTATCACATACACACATATACAAAAGAAACGTTAGGAATCAATCCTCACAAAAGCATCCGTCTTTGGAATTCTCCAATATCCAATCCAAATACCTCGTAACCCTAGTGTAAACTCCCGGATATCCCGGTCTTGCGCAGCCGTTTCCCCACGAAACTACCCCGATTAGTTCAAAAGTGCTTTGATCTTCTCTTTTGGTGATTAAAGGACCTCCGCTGTCTCCTTGGCACGAATCCTTTTGACCGGTTTTAGGGTATCCGGCGCACATCATGTTGTCGGAAATCATTTTCGTACTGTAATTCGTCATCCGACACTCTTCGTTACTTATAACAGGAACGTCTACCTCTTGGAGTAAACACGAAGGTTTACCCTCTTCTTTTAAAGTTCCCCAACCGGCTGCTATGGCTTTATAACCAACGTAGAGGTTATCTTTATTTTTCGGTAAGCAGATTGGAGCTATTTTTTTTGTTATTGGAACCCGATCGTTTAAACGTAAGAGGGCGATGTCGTTGTCGAAATTTAAAAAGCTAAAAGCTCCGGCGATTGCTCTTAAAACAAAGCGAGTTTCCGGTCGGTCGTTGTCGTTGCATTTATCGTGTTCGCCAAAAGTTACTTTGATTAAGAACCAAAGGAAGCTGAAAATTTTTGATTTGTTGATTGATTTATTTTGATTTGTTAATTGATTTATTTTGATTTGTTAGTTGATTTATTTTGATTTGTTAATTGATTTATTTTGATTTGTAATTGATTTATTTTAATTTGTTAGTTGATTTATTAATTGATTTCGTTTTACATACCCTTTAACACAATGAGCGGCTGTTAAAACATATCGATCGTTTATTAACATTCCTCCGCAGTAAAAACGATTAAAATAGGAAAGTCGCGCCATCCAGGGGTAAGCGTTTTCTTTCACTGTGTGTCCACCGACGATTCTTTGATCATCGTTTACGATTCCACAAGCTAAAAAAGAAGGGAGGTTTGATTTTGCATTCTTCTCTTAATTAAATACGTACAGCATTCGCATAATGATGCTGGGGTGTCATGACGAGGTGGAGGATGATTCCCAAAAGAACCCAAGCGAAGAAAAGTTGGATTTTCTTGAGGTATATTAATTTGAGCCACCTAAAAAATATTATGGTTTATAAATAAGATAAAATTGAAGACTTAGAAGTTTAAGTACGTACTAAAAATAAAATCCAACATTAGAAATTAAAACCGCAAATATCATAAACTTGGCACTTAGGTACTTTACAACTTTACAACATATACGAGTTATTTTCATTTTTTCGACTCATTTATCTCATTTATTAGTTATTTTTTTTTTTAATATTTTGTAGTAATAAAGAAAAAAAAAAATTTCAAAGTTGGGTTTTTGATTATTTTGAGGTTAGAAATGATTAGGAAATTAAATTTCCTTTAATTTGAGTACAAACACGACCTATCTAACTTTAATAGATCAAAAATTATCGAAATTTTTAATTTTTTAAACAATCGAAAATCGGCCATTTTGAAAATTTTATCGTAAATCGATAGAAAATTAAATTTTCTTTAATTTGAGTACAAACACAATATATCTACGATAAAAAATAAAAAAGTTATCGAAATTTTCAATTTTAATGACAACCGGAAGTCGGCCATCTTGAATCTTTTTAAACTAACCTAACTTTTTTATTTTTTATCCGAATATAGTCGTGTTTGGTATCAAATTAAAGGATTTTTAATAAAATTTAAGAATTTTTTATTTTTCTTTAAATTTTAATCATAATTTTTTGGTTTTAATCAAATTTTTGTCAAAAAGTAAATTCAAAAACCAAACTAAATTAAAAAAATGGATAGGAAATTAAATTTCCTTTCATTCGAGTACAAACACGACATATTTATCTTTAATACTTTTCAAGTTATTCAATTTTTTATTTTAAAATTTTAACAAATTTCAAATTTTTTATTAAAAATCGTTAGAACATTAAATTTCTTTTAATTTGATACCGAACATGATATATCTAACTTAAATAGTTTAGAAGTTATCGAGACTTTTAACATTAAAATCCGTCGGTCCTGTAAGTCGGCGGCCATCTTGGATTTTTTAAAATCTAACCTAACTTTTTTATTTTTTATCCGAATATAGTCGTGTTTGGTATCAAATTAAAGGATTTTTAATAAAATTTAAGAATTTTTTATTTTTCTTTAAATTTTAGTCATAATTTTTTGGTTTTAATCAAATTTTTGTCAAAAAGTAAATTCAAAAACCAAACTAAATTAAAAAAATGGATAAGAAATTAAATTTCCTTTCATTCGAGTACAAACACGACATATTTATCTTTAATACTTTTCAAGTTATTCAATTTTTTATCTTAAAATTTAAACAAATTTCAAATTTTTTATTAAAAATCGTTAGGACATTAAATTTCCTTTAATTTGATACCGAACATGATATATCTAACTTAAATAGTTTAGAAGTTATCGAGACTTTTAACATTAAAATCCGTCGGTCCTGTAAGTCGGCGGCCATCTTGGATTTTTTTAAATCTAACCTAACTTTTTTATTTTTTATCCGAATATAGTCGTGTTTGGTATCAAATTAAAGGATTTTTAATAAACTTTAAGAATTTTTAATAAACTTTAAGAATTTTTAATAAACTTTAAGAATTTTTAATAAAAACTTTAATTTTTATAATTCTTCAAATATAATTTTTTTATGGAGTGAAAACAATTTCTCTTTTCAAATAAGAATACGCACATTACTCACTTACTTACTCATTGGAACGGTATAAGAAACCCACCGACCAATAAAGAACACACCTAACGGTATATTTTTCGATAAATATCGAACGCGAATCGATTCCAAAAAGAAAAAAGAAAGAAAATGGTTTCGGTTTACTTACGGTTGTTTCAATCGCAACGATTAACATCCAGAATAATACAAACAAGTTTTTCGATATTAATTCCATTGTAACTAAAACTTTAACATTAGTTTTTTTTAAGGGATAATTATTAAAGAAATATTAAAGATGACTACAATTATTTAAAGAAGAAATGAAACAACTTGGTAGTTGTTGTCGTGGCTTTGTTGATAGCGTTCCGATCGACACTGAAGTGAAAAACTGGTCCGGCTATTTGTTAAATTCCGGTCAAAGGCGGTTACGGCGAAGAGCCACTTCGCGACCACACTGCTGCCACCACGCCAACAACAACGTCAAGATATTATTACAGAACATCTTTGTGCGGAACGCGAGGTGTGTGCCACTAACGGCGACCTCGACGATCGAACTTGAACTTGAACTGACGCGAACAAGTTTATGCCGAAAGTACATTGCACTTCTTCTTTTCAAACTGATTTACACTTACCATTGGATTTCATTTAGATTCATTTTGGTTTGTTTAATTTGTAAATTAGAAGAATTTAAGCTGATTTGTCTTTGATTGATGTCGTTTTTTGTAGAAATAGGCTTGATTTAGACTAATTTAAGGTGATTTTTCTTTGATTTTTTATTGACTTATTGAATTAGGCTTGATTTAGAGTATTTAGAGTTCGATTTAGGCTATTTTAATGTGATTTCTCTTTGATTGACTTTGATTTTTGTTGAATTAAGTTTGATTTAGAATCATTTAAGTTGATTTCTATTGATTTATCGATTTAGGTTTGATTTAAAGTGTTTTGAAGTGAATTCTCTTTGATTGACATTGATTTTTGTAGAATTAGGTTCGATTTAGACTAATTTAAAGTGATTTCTCTATGATTGACATTGATTTTTGTTGAATTAGGTTTGATTTAAAATAATCTAAGTTGATTCTTCTTTGATTTTCTATTGATTTATTGATTTTGGTTTGATTTACAGTATTTTGTAGTGAATTCTCTTTGATTGACATTGATTTTTGTAGAATTAAGTTCGATTTAGACTAATTTAAAGTGATTTCTCTTTGATTGACTTTGATTTTTGTTGAATTAAGTTTGATATAGAATAATTTAAGTTGATTTCTATTGATTTATCAATTTAGGTTTGATTTAGAGTATTTTGAAGTGAATTTTCTTTGATTGATATTGATTTTTGTTGAATTAGGTTCGATTTAGGCTATTTCAATGTGATTTCTCTTTGATTGACTTTGATTTTTGTTGAATTAAGTTTGATTTAGAATCATTTAAGTTGATTTCTATTGATTTATCGATTTAGGTTTGATTTAAAGTATTTTGAAATGAATTCTCTTTGATTGACATTGATTTTTGTAGAATTAGGTTCGATTTAGACTAATTTAAGGTGATTTCTCTATGATTGACATTGATTTTTGTTGAATTAGGTTTGATTTAAAATAATCTAAGTTGATTCTTCTTTGTTTTTTTATTGATTTATTGATTTTGGTTTGATTTACAGTAGTTTGTAGTGAATTCTCTTTGATTGACATTGATTTTTGTAGAATTAGGTTCGATTTAGACTAATTTAAGGTGATTTCTCTATAATTGACTTTGTTTTTTTTATTGATTTATTGATTTTGGTTTGATTTAGAGTATTTTATAGTGAATTCTCTTTGAGTGACATTGAGTTTTGTTGAATTAGGCTTGATTTAGATTAATTTTAGTTGATTTCTCTTTGATTTTTTATTGATTTATTAAATTAGGTTTGATTTAGAGTATTTTGAGGTGAATTCTCTTTGATTGACGTTGATTTTTGTTGAATTACGTTTGATTTAGAATAATTTAAGTTGATTTCTATTGATTTATTGATTTAGGTTTGATTTAAAGTATTTTGAGGTGAATACTCTTTGATTGGCATTGATTTTTGTAGAATTAGGTTCGATTCAGACTAATTTAAGGTGATTTCTTTATAATTGACTTTGATTTTTGTTTAATTAGGTTTGATTTAGAATAATCTAAGTTGATTTTTCTTTGATTTTTTATTAATTTATTGAATTAGGTTCGATTTAGGCTATTTTAATGTGATTTCTCTTTGATTGACATTGATTTTTGTTGGATTAGGTTCGATTTAGGGTATTTTAATGTGATTTCTGTTTGATTTATTGGTTTAGATTTGATTTAAAGTATTTTGAAGTGAATTCTCTTTGATTGGCATTGATTTTTGTAAAATTAGGTTCGATTTAGACTAATTTAAGATGATTTCTCTATTATTGACTTTGATTTTTGTTGAATTAGGTTTGATTTAGAATAATCCAAGTTGATTCTTCTTTGATTTTTTATTGATTTATTAATTTTGGTCTGATTTAGAGTATTTTATAGTGAATTCTCTTTGATTGACATTGAGTTTTGTTGAATTAGGTTCGATTTAAGCTAATTTAAACTAAGTTTTCTTTGATTAATATTGATTTTTGTAGATTTAGAATTTAGACTATTTTAATGTGATTTCTCTTTGATTTTTATTGATTTAGGTTTGATTTAGTCTAATATGAGTTGAATTCTATTTGATTGACATTGATTTTTGTTCAATTAGGTTTGATATACACTAATTTAAGCTAATTTCTCTTTGATTAACATTAATTTTTGTTAAATTAGGTTTGATTTAGAATAATTTAAGTTGATTTCTCTTTAATTTTTATTGATTTATTGAATTAGCTTTGATTTAGGCTGATTTGAATTGAATTCTCTTTGAGTTACCTTAATTATTGTTGAATTAGGTTTGATTTAGACTAATTTAAGGTGATTTTTCTTTAATCGACTTTGATTTTTGTTGAATTAGGTTCGATTTAGACTCATTTAATGTGATTTCTCTTTGATTTGTCTTTGATTGGTGTTAATTTTAGTTGATTTAGGTTTAATTTAATCTAATTTCCCTTTGATTGATATCGATCTTAGCTGATTTAGGTTTTATTTAGATTAGTTTAACTCGATTTTTGTCTCGTATTGATTTTAATTGATTTATGTTTGATTTGGACTAATTTATGTTGATTTCTCTTTAATTGACTTTGGTGTTTAGTGATTTAGACTAATTTGAACTGATTTCTCGTTGATTTGTCTTTAATTAGTGTTGATTTTAATTGATTTAGATTTGATTCAATGTAATTTAAGTAATTTCCCTTTGATTTACATTGATTTTAGTTAATTTATGTTTGATTTAGACTAATTTAAGTTGATTTTTCTTTGATTGACTTTGATTTTTATTGTTTTAGGTTTGATTCAGACTAATTTGAACTAATTTCTCTTTGTTTTGCTTAAAATTAGTGTTGATTTTCGTTGATTTAGATTTGATTCAATCTAATTGAAGGTAATTTCCCTTTGATTAATATTGATTTTTAATTGATTTACATTTTATTTAGATTAATTTTACCTGATTTCTCTTTGAAATTGGTTTTATTAAATTTATGTTTGATTTAGACTAATTTATATCAATTTTCATTTGATTTATCTTTGATTGATGTCGATTTGAGTTGATTTAGATGCTTATTTATTTTAGTTTTTGGTTTATAACATAGAGATAAAGTAAATTTTTCGTTTCGATTTGTAAATAATCTCTTAAACGATTTGAAAAGTCAACGACTGGTTGACTTTGAAAAAATTTCGACGCCTCCGAAGGTCGTCTTTTAGGAAGCGAGTCGAGAAGGAGATAAATGTTAACAACAACGAATAAAAAAAAACCTGGACACGTAATTGCCACTAAAAGATGACTGGTTTTTTGGGTTTTTCGAACTTGTATATGTTTTTTTACTCTTCTTTTGATCTTTAACGACCATTTAACCTTTTAATTTTTAACTATGTAGTTTGTTGTTTGATTTTAACCTTGGAGGGAGAATAATAGATTTTTTCGGATGTTTATTAATTTTATTTAAAAAAATAAGAAATAACATAAAAAAAAGAAATAAAAAGTATGAAATAAAAATTAAAATAAATTAATTTAAAAATGTTTTATGAACACAAACAAGTATCTTCTAAGTTGTATTTTAACCAGTTGATGTATTTGCCGACTCTTGTATAAACTCCCGGATAACCGGGTCTACCACATCCAACTCCCCAAGAAACTATACCTAAAATTAAAAATATAATAAAAAAGAAAGTATATTTAGATTATCTGTATCTTTTTAGAGATTAAAGGAAAAAGTATGTAAGTTTAAAATATAAATCGTAAGCTTTCTCTTCTTGGAAATGTATAATTATGTTTTTACTTGTCTTGTCCTCAATTTAAATGAATCCAAAGTTGTAAATTTCTTTCTTACCAACAATTTCGTATTTATCTCCGGTGTTTACGATTAAAGGTCCTCCCGAGTCTCCCTGGCAAGAATCATGTGCCCCTCGACCCGCGCAAAGCATGTAATTTGTTATCCTCGATGATCTGTATTTCATTGCTTTGCACTGTGTTTGGGTTAAAATGGGAACGTCGACTTCTTGTACGACGCTGGGTAAACCACCGCCTTCGGTGGTTCTTCCCCAACCTATTACGGTTCCTGTTTTACCAGAAGGATCAAAATGTTCTTTAAAAAAAAATTAAAATTAAAAAAGAAATTAGTAGTTTTTAATTAAAAGTTTTTAAAAATTTGTAAAAATAAATAGCTTTGATTTTGATTTAAATTACTATTGAGTTTAAATACTTACTATTTGGTAAACAAATAGGTTTAATATTTTTAGTATAAACAACCGACTTCCTTAATTTTAATAATGCTATATCGTGATTGTAAGAATTAGAGTCGAAATTTCGATGTTTTATAATCGCAGCGACTGATCTCATTTTTGCTGCGGTTTCACTAGTTGTTGTTAAGTCATGATCGCCTAAAACGATTTTTATCTGGCTTCGTTTTAACCTGAAATTAAAAAATTAATATAATTTTCTATTTGTATATACAGGATGTTCCGAAATTAGACGGCCATACGCTACCAGTGGATTCTACGTTTAAAAATAGAAATAAAAGCACTTCATCGGATTAACATTGGAGGAAAAATACTTCTCAAAGGAGCTACTGAATGGGGAAGTAGAAAAACGGTTTTAAAGGAATATCCTCGGAATCGCTTGGGTTAAGTCAACAAAAATTGGATTACTAGCCTAAAATTCCAAGAGAAATTAGATGGTGACATCAATTTTGTATGAAACTCATCTGTAGCGTGCGTATAAACGGGTGAGTTGGTTAATTGCTTACTTAACTTTTTTACATGTTAACTTTTTACTATCCTAATTTAAAATTTAGATATCTTTGACCTTTCTAAGAATGGTCTTCTTGTTGCAATTGCGTAATTACAACCATTTTTGAGTAAATCGTCTTTAAAGACTGATTAATTTCATGTTTGAACTAAGCAGATTTTTTTTCTAAGAGTGTGGCAAGGATTTTAACAGTGCAGTGTGGTTAAAGTTCTTAAATCTTTAGGAGTTTGATTTTGTGACACTACGAAATTCTAAAATGATCTATTTTGCCGTTGCTCTCTTCAAAGAACTGTATCTCCTTTAGGAAGAATTTTTCCACCAATGTTTATTTCATATTTTATTCTTATTTTTGAACGTAGAATGTACTTGTAGCGTATGGTCGTCTTATTTCGGAACACTTGTATATAGAGCGAGAAATGGAAATTGACCGGTTTTTGGAATCAATATTATATAAGGGCCTTCCCATCAGTTTTGACAGTTACGTCACTACTTACGTCTGGTCACGTGATCGCGCTGTTGTCAAGCGTTTAATGTTTTGGTTGGAGGTATGCTTTATTTTTTTTTATTTTGAGCCCTACGTCATTAATGAGAAAACACCGCCCAATTATTCAAATTTAAACTGCTCAAATTAATACATAGAAATTAACATTTAATTAAATGCAATTTCGATACTGTTAGTTTCTGTAGGTAATATAACTGAATTACAGAGAGATACGTGTAAAAATGTAAGTACAAAATGCAATAAACGTTACTGCCTAACTTCACGTGATACAAGTTGTTTATGTTCGCTAAAGCGCTGTTGTCAAGTGTCTTACTGATTTCGAGGTTATGTTCACGTTTGTCTGCCCTAACCAAAACAATAAACGCTTGGCAACGTAGGATGTGACGTCACTATAAAATGATGACGTTGTCTTTCAAATTGATGACGTTGTCTTTCAAATTGATGACGTAGGGCTCAAAATAAAAAAAAATCAAGCATATTGGAACATAACCTTGCGACAATATGCGGCAACGCTGTAAACAGCTGTTTGGCTAAGGTTGGGTAACATTAAAACGCTAAATCATATTAACTTTTTATTTCAGTTTAATAAGAATTTTATTTTGAAATTTACTTTTAATGAACATATTTTATCACTTTATCGTCGTATAAATTATATTCTGTGAAAAGTGTATTTTAAAATAGCTCAGTTATGAAAATAATTTTTAATGCGATTTACCACCGAACGGTTGGTGGCAAATCCAAATTCAAATAGTGGTGACGTAAACAGTGATGTAACTGTCAAAACTGTTGGGAAGACTTATAAAAAGTTTCCAAGATAACGAAGTTTTATTAACACCAGAATAAAGCTTACATTATACCATTTTTAGAGTTTACTGGTGTTATTTCATTATCATGAAGACTCATTTCATCCTTAGATGTGAATAGAATTGGTTTGAAAATTCTATTGCTAGGTTTAGGATGTCAATCTTAATGTAATCGTAACCGTAGCAGTAACTCAAGTATTTAAAAATAATTCAACTATTTTGTTTCAATTGAAACGTTTAGATAACGTCTAGGAATTACGGCAAATTTGATGGTTATTACAGCTAAGGTTACGGTTAAGTTTAACATCCTAAACCCACCATATGATCTTATCTTTTACACTTAATAGACGTCGTAAATGACATAGTGTAACCTTCATTGTAATAAATCTAATATTTTCAAACCCTTGTCATCTTGCAAACTTATTAGGCAAAGCTAATTTAAAAATCGTCTGGTTTTTAGTTGTCACCCTGTATAATAAATCTATATTCTAGTCGTCAAAGTGCGGGCGAAAGTTTTAAAACATTATTAAAGACTCACTTTCTAACGCAGTGCGCGGCAGTCAGGACGTAATCTTCGCTCAGTAACGTGGCCCCGCAGTGGTAATGACCGTGGTACATCAACCTTGCTATCCATGGGTACTTGTTTACTCCTGTCGGGCGTCCACCGACGATTCTATTTTCTTGGTTCGGTAAACCGCATTCTATTTACATAAAAATCGAATTTTGGATAATTTTTTTTGACCGTGTGAGAAGACGAAATAAGATTTTTAGAATTAATTAAGGGCTTGTGACTTGGTTTTCTAATAAAGTTACAAAAACTAGTTGCTGTAATTATGTGGAAAGTCGGAGAAGTTAGTTTTTTAACTTTTAGATTGATTATCTGATGTTTCAGAGGGTTCAAATAGTCAGTTCGTAAAATTTATGATTTTTTAGATGATTATCTAGTTTATATATTTATCCAACAATTTAGAATGATTAGATAGCTACTTTAGACAGGTTTAAAAATTTATTTAAATAATGATTATCTATAGATGATTAGTTTGTGGAATTTATGGATGGAGTTTATGGACGAATTATCAGAAGTTCAGGAAGATGTTCAAAGTAGTTCAGAACGACGTCTAGAACCTAAATAAACACCTGTGACTCTTTAGATAATATCTTATTTAGCAATTAAGTCTCCAGTAATTTAGAAAGATTATAAAATCACTCCATAAACTCATCAATGTAGATCTTGTAAAACTTGCAGAGTTTATTCAAATTATTTTTATTATATCAATGATTATTTTGTGTTATCTAGTTCTTTTAATCACTTGTGGTGGAAAGACGTGCCAGGCGAGATGCTTCTGTTACCGGAATGCTAGCGAACCAAGGATACTGGACTAACAGGATCGCTCAATCCCATAAGATGTGCATACGCCGAAGATTAGTGAGCAGCCGCCAGTTTGACGTCACTTGTTGTGGTTTCAGTCTAGTGTAAAACAGAGAGTCGAGTGTAAGACAGTGACACTAACAATAAGTTTAGCAGACACGTCAAAAGTTGGCGGACGATTATCGCAAATTGAGGTATCCTGTTAGTTCAGCGTCCTTGCCAGCGAACTGTTACGCACGTCTTCAGGCGATTGATGCAGAAAGAAAAATGGCGTACGTGGCACGTCGACTACTAATAAAATTCTCACCGCAAGTGGTTAAACTATTACATAATCAATCTATCAATACTAAATGAAAATATAAGTAGGGTAAACTATTCAAATCTCGGCTTTTAAAAAATGCTTCCTAAAGTCAGCCTTCGTAAAGAAATTCATATACAAAAACTCGAAGGCCAACTTTAAGTACATAATTGAGATTTGGTGAGTTTACTCTACATACCTGACGGTTTCATAAACCCAAAATGGGATGATGTCATCTTAAAGATCGTTATTTTTTAACTTCTGGATGAATAATCTAGCACTTTAGAAAGATTAGATAACCAATGTAGATTCTATAAAGCTCGAAATGTTTATTCAAATGGTTTTTATTATCTAGAAGATTCTATTTATTATCTGGTATAATCTAATATTATCTAATTCATTATTTATTTTAATAATCCAAAATCAATTTTTTACTTTACTGTGAATTAACATTAATTAATTATTTTCAAAAATTTATTTTACCACAACTGCAATTTTTTCCTCTTAACCCGTCATCTTCAGGGTACTCGTCGTCATCGTCGATAGATGGCACCGCCCCCGTTATAGTTGACGCCCAATTAACGAGATCGTTAAAGAGGAATTTTCCGGTACGATTTGAATTTGGAGAAGTGTTGTTGGTTAATTGTAGCTAAAGAGAAAAGAAATTAAAACGAAAATCGATGACGATAAGACTTAAATTAACAAATAACATTTAATTAAATTAACAACTTTTTAAATGTATAATTTATTTTGTATTACTTTCACTTTCATGATTTTCTATTCTTAAGAAATCGTTTCCACTTTCTTTCAACTATACATTTTATTCAAAATTGACGTCGATTTATATAGAATTTTAAAATTAATTTAAGTAATCTAATTAAATTAATGTAAATTAATATTAATTTCTTACCTCTTTGTTGTATTCACCGTGAACCAAACCGAATAAAACCACAAACACAACTCCAAAAAGTAACATTTTTAAACCATCAGATGGTCTATTCTTAAAAATTTTTATATTTTTATATAAGTCTTGAGTGATAACTGTTTTTAAAGGCACATTAATAACTATAAAAAGAATCGGTCGATTTTTAAAGCGCACAATTGAATATCAGGTGTCGCACGTCGTTTTCACTCGCCGATTTCAGACTCTCACTGGGTCAAAACTTGGCCGCAAGAAGAAAGTAACCTTGAAGGAGAAATGAAGGCGTTTCGGCGCCGCGCTCCTCTTATATATAACGCGAGATGGCGCCCTACATGTTTAATCGATCAAGAAACGGCTTTCGATTAATTTTACCCATTAGAGCTAATCGTTTTATTTTTAACGTTTTGTGGATTTTACACGGATTTTAATTAAGAGAGTACTTAATACTTTCAAAGATAAATTTCAATGTAATCGGTTTTACTACATTTAAGCTACTTTGTTGATTTATCTTTGATTTGGATTAATTTTTGTCACTTTATCTTTGATTTTAGTTGATTTATCTTTGATTTCAGTTTGATTTTGGTTCATTCAAGTGTGATTTACTTAAATGTAGATTGATTTTAGTAATTTTGTCTTTGATTTATGTTGATTTTCGTCATTTTATCTTTGATTTATGTTGATTTTTGTCATTTTATCTTTGATTTATGTTGATTTTTGTCATTTTATCTTTAATTTATGTTGATCTTCGTTATTTTATCTTTAATTTATCTTGATTAATTGATTTATCTTTGATTTCAGTTTGATTTTGGTTCATTTCAGTGAACCTTGATTTACATTAATTTTAGTCGATTTATCTTTGATTTATGTTGATTTTAGTCGATTTAACTATGATTTGGGTTCATTTAAGTATGATTTACCTTGATTTTGATTGATTTTAGTTGATATATCTTTGATTTCAGTTCATTCAAGTGTGATTTACTTAAATGTAGATTGATTTTAGTAATTTTATGTTTGATTTATGTTAATTTTGGTCATTTTATCTTTGATTTATGTTAATTTTTATCATTTTATCTTTGTTTTATGTTGATTTTCGTCATTTTATCTTTGATTTATCTTGATTAATTGATTTATCTTTGATTTCAGTTTGATTTTGGTTCATTTCAGTGTGATTTACCTTGATTTACATTAATTTTAGTCGATTTATCTTTGATTTATGTTGATTTTAGTCGATTTAACTATGATTTGGGTTCATTTAAGTATGATTTACCTTGATTTTGATTGATTTTAGTTGATATATCTTTGATTTCAGTTCATTCAAGTGTGATTTACTTAAATGTAGATTGATTTTAGTAATTTTATGTTTGATTTATGTTAATTTTGGTCATTTTATCTTTGATTTATGTTAATTTTTATCATTTTATCTTTGTTTTATGTTGATTTTCGTCATTTTATCTTTGATTTATCTTGATTAATTGATTTATCTTTGATTTCAGTTTGATTTTGGTTCATTTCAGTGTGATTTACCTTGATTTACATTAATTTTAGTCGATTTATCTTTGATTTATGTTGATTTTAGTCGATTTAACTATGATTTGGGTTTATTTAAGTATGATTTACCTTGATTTTGATTGATTTTAGTTGATATATCTTTGATTTCAGTTCATTCAAGTGTGATTTACTTAAATGTAGATTGATTTTAGTAATTTTATGTTTGATTTATGTTAATTTTGGTCATTTTATCTTTGATTTATGTTAATTTTTATCATTTTATCTTTGTTTTATGTTGATTTTCGTCATTTTATCTTGATTAATTGATTTATCTTTGATTTCAGTTTGATTTTGGTTAATTTCAGTGTGATTTACCTTGATTTACATTAATTTTAGTCGATTTATCTTTGATTTATGATGATTTTAGTCGATTTAACTATGATTTGGGTTCATTTAAGTATGATTTACCTTGATTTTGATTGATTTTAGTTGATATATCTTTGATTTCAGTTTGATTTTGGTTTATTCAAGTGTGATTTACTTAAATGTGGATTGATTTTAGTAATTTTATCTTTGATTTATGGTGATTTCTGTCATTTTATCTTTGATTTATGTTGATTTTTGTCATTTTATCTTTGATTTATGTTGTTTTTCGTCATTTTATCCTTGATTTATCTTGATTAATTGATTTATCTTTGATTTCAGTTTGATTTTGGTTCATTTCAGTGTGATTTACCTTGATTTACATTAATTTTAGTCTATTTATCTTTGATTTTTGTTGATTTTAGTTGATTTTAATTGATTTTAATTGATTTTAGTTGATTTTAATTGACTTTAGTTGATTTTAATTAATTTTAGTTGATTTTTGGTTGATTTATATTGATTTAAATTTAATTTTAGTTCATTTAAATATGATTCATGTTGATTTGAATGAATTTAAAGTCGATTTAGGTTAATTTAAATAATCTTTATTGATAAATAATTAATTTAATCGATAGGTAACATTCGAAACATATATAAAACTATATGTAATCATTTTGGTAATGACTAGTTTAAAGTTGAAGTTTAAAAACTTAAAAGACTTGTTTTGTCCTTTAAAATTGTCCTCTTCGACTTGCCGGAGGAGGACAAACGCATTCCCTCTTAATATTATCACTGATCCAATCTAAATAGTTGGTTACTTTGGTGTAAATTCCCGGTAAATTCGGTCTGGCGCAACCTCGACCCCAAGAAACCACTCCGATTACTTCGGTGTAACCGAGAGGTGTTTTTAAATTTAAAGGACCACCGCTATCACCCTAGAAAAATGTTTTTGTTATTTTGAGATTTTTTTTGTGGATTTATTTTTACTTACTCTGCAAGCATCTGATTTGCCATCGGTATATCCGGCGCAAAACATATTTTCCGAGAGTTTTCTTTCCCCGTAACCCGATTTATAACAATCGGATTGACTCCAAACAGGTACCACGGCTTTTTTTACGGTTCTTGAGGTGTCTTCATCTTCGCCGAGACGACCCCAACCGGCTACAACGGCCGGAAGTCCGGAATAATCCGTTGAGTCTAAAAAAGAATTGTTTTTAATGAATACTTTAAGTTTAAACACTCTGAATTAGGCTTGATAGGGTTTTAAGGTTGATTCAAAATGATTTGGGAACGTTTAAATTTTTTGTCTTAAATTAGAATTGTTTATGAAATTTTTACTGTTTGAATTAGACTTTAAGCTTGGTTCAGAGTGAAATTCTGATGTTTTAGTTTTTTTGAAATGATTTTTTGTTTGATTTTGAGGTTGAATTAGGACAAATTTTGTGATTAATTTTAATTATTATCTAAGAAATATCTTTAACGGTTATTAATTTAAAGAGTAATCTTTTAAAATGAACTTTGTGAGCTTTTACTGTTTGAATTAGGCTTGATTTAAGATTGGTTTCGAATGAGTTATAAATGTCTCAATTTTATTAATGATTTTTGTTGGGTTTTAGTGTTAAATCAAGTGAATCAATCTTCAGATTAATTTCTAAAATCTTTCAAGCTTGATTAAAACCCTTCAAATTTGATTAAAACCTTTCAAGCTTCATTCACATTCTTACCTGAAACCGGAAGACAAATACTTTGTATTTTATCCCCAAATTCAACCTTATCATTCATCTCAATTAACGCAATATCATTATTAAAAGTGTTACTGTCGTATCTTTCGTGCGGTTTCATTCTTAGCGCGTTTCTAACTTCGATGTTGGCCAACCTGTTCGTTTCTTCGCGATCGTGATCTCCCAAAACTATCGTAATTTCTCTTGGATTGAACCTAAATAATTTATTATAAAAATAAATTAATAGTAATCGAATTTCAGTTCATTTTTTACCCTTTAACGCAATGTGCCGCCGTTAGTATATGTTTAGAAGTGATGAGGGCGCCACCGCAGTAGTATTCCCCGCGTCTATACAGTCCTACCAACCATGGAAATTCATGCGGACGAGACGGTTCGCCATTAACGACTCTCATTTGACGATTAGATACTCCACATTCTATTTTTAAAAAAAAGATTAAAATTTTTTTGATTATTAAAAAGAAAAATTAATAAAATTGATTAAATTGAAAGAAAAAACTTAAATTGAAAGGAAATGGGTTACCATTGAAAAAAATAAGATTCAAAAAGAATCACGTAGGCTTTGAAATAGTGACATTGAAGTTATTGAGGTTATGATTGTCGATTTGCAAGTTGACATTGACACAATGACAAGAATAATAAGAGTTAAAATAAAAGATGAATGCATAAAAATAAAACTTACTACAATTGCAATCGTAGTTAAATCCAAATTCGCTAAAGACGTTTCTTTTCGAACGTGTAGGTGGCGCTCCGTTTGATTTTGATGAGAAGATAAAAACGAAAGTTATTATAAAAATTGTTGGGATTAATCGAAACATTTTTTTTAATTATTTTTTTTCTTTTTTAATTTTTTTTAAATTTCTTTTTTAATTTTTTTTTTTAAATTTTAGTAACTTTTTTTTGTAAGATTAGTAGTTATGTAGTGAAAAGATATTTGTAATGTGATAATGTAACCGCTTCCAGTCGGTACTTTTATACCGAAAAATTTTCCGATTGTTTTACGAATTTCCATGGTTAAGTAGTGGGGAAAATAATAGAGGAGTAAACCTTGCCGATTTTTGAAGGTTAGGTGCACTTTGACACATTTACGCAATCGTCGATAGAGGTCGCGGTTGCACTTGCGACGCGAAATTAGGTGCAAGTGGCGTAACCATCGATGTTGATCGATTGAAAAAAATGGAAAAAGCTGCGACGTAACCCAATTTTGATGATTTATGAGCTTTTATTTTTTTATGGAATAAATTAAAAGAGTTCCAATTGTTTATAAACCCTTTTGTTTTGCTTATTTTATTTATTTTGATTGTTTTTTATTTATTTAATGATTGATTTTTTAAATTTATTTAATGATTGAATTGAAGTGATTTTAATAATTAAATTATTGTGGGTTGATTTTGTGGGTGACCTTTGGAATATTAATATAATTTTTCAAAGGTCGCGTTTTAATAATTATTTACATTCGCTATCTCGGTAACCTATAAAAACGGTTAAAATCACCTGCCCTTAGATGCACTCAAGGTAATCGTTTCGCAATTCAGCCCACTTATCTGACATTGGACCGCTAAATTTAATATTTACCCACGCTCCGGGTCGGTTTACGTAAAAATTTACCTAAATATTTCACAAATATGATTATTAAAAGTGTTTTAACTAAGGTCATTAGATGAATTTTGAGGTTAGCTTTTTGAAAATGTTGATTTATTGTGTGACATTACTTAAAAGTTTGGTTAGTTTGTTTGTTCTTCGCCTGGTTGAGTTTTGGAATTTGAAACTTTGGTTAGGATTTCATACAAATGACGTAAAATGTTAAAAATTTGACGTTTGAAATTTTTAATTGTCAAATTTCAAAATGTCAACTTACAAATTCGGTAATGTATTTTTAAGTATGAAAGTGGCAATTGACATCTTATTCATATTATCCGAATTTTTGATTATCCGGATGCTAACGATAAATGTCTTCTAACGAATGTTGGTCATCTGACAAATGTTCGTCATTTGACAAATGTTCGCTTAATAACGAATACTCGTCTCCTGACAAATGTTCGCCTTATAACCAATGTTCATCTGTTGGCAAATGTTTGTCTTGTGACGAATGATCGTCTTATAACGAATGTTCGTCTTCTGACAAATGTTTATCTTCCAACGAGTGTTCGCCTTAGAAAAAATCGTCTTCCGGCAAATGTTCGCCTAATAAGGCATGTTTGTCATTTGATAAATGTCTTCTAACGAATGTTTCGCCTTATAACGAATGTTCGTCTGCTGGCAAATGTTTGTCTTGAGACGAATGATCGTCGCATAACGAATGTTCGTCTTCTGACAAATGTTTATCTTCCAACGAGTGTTTGCCTTAGAAAAAATCGTCTTCCGGCAAATGTTCGCCTTATAAGGCATGTTTGTCATTTGATAAATGTGTCTTCTAACGAATGTTTCGCCTTATAACGAATGTTCGTCTGCTGGCAAATGTTTGTCTTGTGAGGAATGATCATCTTATAACGAATGTTCGTCTTCTGACAAATGTTTATCTTCCAACGAGTGTTTGCCTTAGAAAAAATCGTCTTCCGGCAAATGTTCGCCTTATAACGCATGTTTGTCATTTGATAAATGTCTTCTAACGAATGTTTCGCCTTATAACGAATGTTCGTCTGCTGGCAAATGTTTGTCTTGTGAGGAATGATCATCTTATAACGAATGTTCGTCTTCTGACAAATGTTTATCTTTCAACGAGTGTTCGCCTTAGAAAAAATCGTCTTCCGGCAAATGTTCGCCTTATAACGCATGTTTGTCATTTGATAAATGTCTTCTAACGAATGTTTCGCCTTATAACGAATGTTCGTCTGCTGGCAAATGTTTGTCTTGTGAGGAATGATCATCTTATAACGAATGTTCGTCTTCTGACAAATGTTTATCTTCCAACGAGTGTTCGCCTTAGAAAAAATCGTCTTCCGGCAAATGTTCGCCTTATAACGCATGTTTGTCATTTGATAAATGTCTTCTAACGAATGTTTCGCCTTATAACGAATGTTCGTCTGCTGGCAAATGTTTGTCTTGTGACAAGTGATCGTCTTACAACGAATGTTAGTCTTCTGACAAATGTTTGTGTTCTAATAAGTGTCCGCCTTAGAAAAATGTTTCGCCTTATAACGAATGTTCGTCTGCTGGCAAATGTTTGTCTTGTGAGGAATGATCATCTTATAACGAATGTTCGTCTTCTGACAAATGTTTATCTTTCAACGAGTGTTCGCCTTAGAAAAAATCGTCTTCCGGCAAATGTTCGCCTTATAACGCATGTTCGTCATCTGATAAACGTCTTCTAACGAATGTTTCGCCTTATAACGTATATTCGTTATCTGACAAATGTTTGTCTTATAAGGAATGAGAAATGAAATTTTCTTATTTGACGAATATTTGACATTTGGCAAATAAAATATGTAATGTTGAGAGTTTTGCATAAACATTTATTACAGCAAAGGTGGTGATGTTCAAAAAAGTTGTTAATCTTGGTACTATAGGTTTTTTCGTGCAGGCAATTTCCAACAGTTTTTGACTTTTTCAATCAATCAAATTGTTGAATTTTGCTTCAATTTGAGATCCACCTAAAAGCTATATCAATCAAATTATTATATTAGCTTTAATTTGAGATGATTTTAATTAAATAAAAATACTCAGTATTCATTTTATAATAGAAATATCCGTCATGAAATTTTCCAACTTCCTGTGGATGTTGTGACTTTATTAATTTTTATTTTGGGTCAATGCAATTCGAATTTAACGCAATACTTTTTTTTTAATTCAAATCAGGAAGAAGTAATTTACATAATGATCTCTTCTCTAATAGTAATAATTTTTATTTTATTCTAATTTAAGAACAAAAATTTTTCTTTTTTAAAAAAAGTGTTTATGTTATTCAAAGTTAGACCTAGATTTTATGAAATATATTTTCGTTCCTTTTCTTCTTCCGTCCCACACACACGCCGTAAATTTAAAACTATACAATGTCCGAGTCGGAGGCTCGGACCTATTTACCTACTTATTTCCTGCTCGATCGGTTTGGTTCTCTCGCGACAACACAACACATTCGGCCGTAACGTTTTCTGTTACGTTTAGTCGTTCTTCGTTAACACATCCGAGATGATCTCCACGAAACACACATTCGCTATATTAATTTTAGTTTGTGCCTTTTTCAAGGTTAACACTCAGGTAAAAAAATCTTCTTATTTTATTTAAACCTTTCTATTTTATTTTATTTATTTTTTTATTTTTTTCTAATTCCATATTTAGGTAGAAGAAGCTAAATTCTTTTTTGGAACAACTAAAAGGCCAAAACCAACTTCTGCGATCGTTAGCCACGAACCGGGAATTCCTCCGGGTTGGAGTACGACCAAAAGAAGTCCTTTAAGATGGTTCGTCGGGGATCAAATCGATCCGGAAGCTGGACAGATAATCGTCGAAAGTCAAGTTATTAATATCACGAGACCGATTAAAAATAATACGAAACCTCAGGATTATCCGGAAGGTGTTGAACCACCGGAAGCTGCTACGTTCGATAAAGATAAAAATTTGGTTGAATGGGTTTTAGGCTTGTTTGGTGGAGGAAATAAACATACAACTCAAAAACCTATTGTTAGTACGACACCAGAAAATATTAAATGTGAACCTTGTAGTAAGTTGTTCTTTTAAATTAGAATTTGTCATTTTTAAACTGTTAGAAATTAGCGGTTTTTAGGATTTTTAAATTTTCATTATTACTAGTTAATATTTAAAAATTCATATCTCAAAAACTAATTGTTATTAAGAGTTGAATTTTTATAAGGATTTAGATTGAATCTTAATCTTTATTTGTACCAAAAATCAATTTTCCGAGACTTTTAGTTTTTCCCCCAAAAAGAAAATTCTAACCTAACTTAATTTACATGTTGATTAAAATTTATCAATTTTTAAAAATTCATATCTAAGAAACTAAATGTTGTTGAGACTTGAAATTTTATCAGGATTTAGATTGAATCTTAATCTTTATTTTTACCAAAAATCAATTTTCCGAGACTTTTAGTTTTTTCCCCAGAAAGAAAATTCTAACCTAACTTAATTTACATGTCGATTAAAACTTGTCAATTTTAAAAAATTCATATCTCAAAAACTAATTGTTATTAAGAGTTGAATTTTTATGAGGATTTAGATTGAATCTTAATCTTTATTTTTACCAAAACTCAATTTTCCGGGACTTTTAGTTTTTCCCCCAGAAAGAAAATTCTAACCTAACTTAATTTACATGTTGATTCAAATTTATCAATTTTTGAAAAATTCATATCTAAGAAACTAATTGTTGTTGAGACTTGAAATTTTATCAGGATTTAGATTGAATCTTAATCTTTATTTTTACCAAAGATGAATTTTTTACAACTTTTAGCTTTTTCTAGAGAAGTTAAAATCTAACCTAACTTAATTAACATGTCCATTAAAACTTCTCAACTTTTAAAAATTCATATCTCAAAAACCATTTGATGTTGAGACTTGAAATTTTATTAGGATTTAGATTGAACCTTAATCTTTATTTTTACCAAAAATTAACTTTTTAGAACTTTTAGTTTTTCCCCCAGAAAGAAAATTCTAACCTAACTTAATTTGCATGTTGATTCAAATTTATCAATTTTTGAAAAATTTATATCTAAAAAACTAATTGTTATTGAGACTTGAAATTTTATCAGGATTTAGACGGATATATAATCTTTATTTTTACCAAAAATGAATCTCCTGCGAGTTTTAGTTTTTGCTAGTGAAAAGAAATTCTAACCTCACTTAATTTACGTGTTGATTAAAACTTAATTTTTTTAAATTCACATCTCAAAAACTAATTGTTTTTGAGATTTGAAATTTTATCATAATTTAGTTTTATATTTAATCTTTATTTTTACCCAAAGAGAATTTTCCACGAATTTTAGTATTTTTCTCAAAAGAGAAATTCTAACCTAACTTTATTTACATATGGATTAAGTTTTTCTATTGGTAATAATTTGTGTTTTGATCAAAAATGAATCACTCATTACTCATATTAGTCAAAGAACTAATTTCAATCAACGTTTAAAAAAGAAACTAGTTTTATTTTCAAATTAATAAAAAACTTAATTTTTTTTTACTTTAGGTTGACTACACTTTGAATTTAATTTTCATTTGACATAAAACGTCAAAATTTTGACTTTGACGTTTAAAGTTTTTAATTGTCAAAGTTGTATTTTCAATTCAACTCAAAACTATTTCTTAATTTTAATAAATAAATTCAATATGAATTTTTTTTAAAGTTGTTTTTTGTATAACTATTTTTTTTTTAATTTTTTTTTTTTTAATTTTTAGCGTGTGGAATAAATTACAAACACACAAGAATCGTCGGTGGAGTCGTAACCCAAATAAATGCATATCCCTGGGTGGCTTATTTAACCTACAACGGAAGATTTTATTGCGGAGGATCTTTAATAAACGATCAGTACATTTTAACAGCTGGTCATTGCGTAACCGGTTTTTCCAAAAATCGTTTAAGAGTGATTTTACTCGATCACGATAGATCGATAAGTACGGAATCGAATATAATAACAAGAGGAGTTTCGGCGATTTTAAAACATTCCAATTATAACGTTGGAACGACTTACAATAACGATATAGCTTTACTTAGGTTGGATGAAAGAGTTACTTTTGGGGATTTGTTGAGGCCTGTTTGTTTACCTCGAAGAGGAGAGACTTTTACTGGAAAAGTCGGTTAGTTTTTTTTTAACTATCCAAAATTAAAATATAAAATTTATAAATGTAAAAAAATTGTAAGATGTTTGAATTTGGAACGTTTGTATTTTGGTGATTTTTGATTCTTGACATTTGTATAAAATGTTTACAGTGGAACCTCTTTTGTGCGAATACCAACTGTACCCACCAAAAGTGTCTGTTTAAGAGGGGTGTCCGCAAAGAGAAATTTCACTGTATATTTTAACTTTGTCAATAGATCTGCAATAGTTTTTATTCTTTTTAGATAATTTCATTAATTACACATCGAATGAATTTATTATTTTTATAAATTTCTTAACACTTTGCTAACTGGTGACAAGTTAACTCATCTTTTCATACCTAAACGTTGCCGACTGATGACTGGTTAATTCATTATCATTGTACTTGCATTACAGTGACATGACATAGCTTCTGTTTAAATTTCCATTTAACAAAGTTTACCTTTGAATATTAACCAAGTTTACCTTTAAATAGTTACCATGATTGGTCTATGGACTACAATAAGAACCTTAAAAATTTACTTTTAACACATCAAATGCATACAGCTTATAAATATTTCTTCTTATTATTTGAAGCGTATAAATACAAAACCAGACATTTGACATTTGAATAGTTTTGAGGAAACCGTGAAAAACCCCTCACTGTCTTTTAAGTCACTCAATCGACTTGGTATTTTAACCAAAAGTAGATAATACATCGACGCGTCTTTATGTGCTTTAAAGCGCAAGTCAGGCTTATAGTAAAAAAGTTATTTTAATTAAAAAGACGAGATTGTCTTGTTTTGCATCTAAGGCTTGGAAATCTCTGCTTCGTAAACTGCAAAGTTCTGGATTTGGCGTTTCTATAAAAAAACTAGCAGTATCTGCACGAATAAAATTTAGAATTGTGATAAAAGAGATTTTAAAGAAGCTGATTTTATTGAAAAAAGTACAAAATTAGTTTCTTAGGCACAAATTTAAATTCGTAAGACAGTATCCAATTCATCATCAAAAAACACTAGTTTGTCATTCACACCCCCCTGAGTTTCCGAAGTATTGGCTGGATTGTCTTGAAAGGCGTTTTTGAAGAACTCCAAACGTTCATCGTTTTCCCATTCTACACCATAGTGTTTGGCTAGCAAAGAGAAAATGCTTCTTATCTTGTCAGGTTTAAAGCTTCTGCCTTAAACCTCCGCCTCTTTGTCTTGGCTTTTTCACGCTTGCACTCTTGCTTATTTGCTATTCTCTTTCGCCCTTTGCCACGAGGACTTAGTTCAATGGTAATGTTGTTGAAGGTAATCAAAACTCCGTAATACATTCGTTACCACGCTCTCGTTTAAACTAATCTTGCAGAAGCGAGCAAAACTAACAGCTACTTCAATGTCACGGCTATCACGTGAGATAATGCGAGATCTGGATAGGTTCAAACACAAACGTCTGCTTTTGCACCTAACTACTTAGCGCAAATGTCTGCTTTTGCATTTAAAGCGGAATTTATTATTGCAACAACTCACTTAAATGTATTGTTGCGCTCCTGGGGGCCACAAAAATTGATTTCTTGCTAAATTTACAATACATATCCGTGTCTAACTAATTTTTGAAGAAAATGTCGAATGTCTGCTTTTGCATTTATACGCTTCATTTATTATTTAATTTTTTTAGGAACCGTTGTTGGTTGGGGAGCAACGGAATCCCACGGTTCAGTCTCAAACAAACTCCGAGAAGTAAAAGTCCCAATTTTATCCTTAAACGACTGTAGAAACTCGGCTTACGAACGAGATAGAATAACTGAAAATATGTTATGCGCTGGATATCCCAAAGGAATGAAAGATTCATGTCAGGGTGATAGCGGAGGTCCTTTACACGTTCCGGAAGGTCGTCGGCATGAAGTTGTCGGTAAGAAATCGACTCAAAAATTAATAAATTTAATAAGGTAGGTCAAAGGGATGAATTAAAATGCGATTTTATTTAAAGGGATCGTTTCTTGGGGCGAAGGATGCGCTTTGGAGAAATATCCTGGGGTTTATACGAGGGTTAATAGGTATATTACTTGGATTGAGAGTAATACGAAGGGATCTTGTTATTGTCAGTGATTTTTATTCTTGGTTATTTAAGTTTATTTATGATTTTAGATGTTATTTAGAAGTTTAATTTTTAGATTAATAATTTTTAGAAGGTAGAAATGATAATACTCGGATTTAAAAGTGATTTTTTTTATTTTTAATAACCTAATAAACTTCCGATTTACTTTTTCCTTTGATCAGAAAATTTTTATAACTTACCGAGAACAGTGACTCTAAAATTCTTCTCTTATTTATTAAATAATCGAGTTTTAGTGCTTTTAGAGTAACTTTTAGAATCTAGAAATACTTTTTCCTTTGACTAAAACCTATTTATAATCTAAAAGACTTTTAGAATTTAGAATTGTTTCAAAATCTTTAAAAGTGATCCTAAAATTCTTCTCTTATTTATCAAATAATCGAGTTTTGGTTCTTTTAGAATAATTTTAAGAATCTAGAAATGTTAATAGTTGGATTTAAAAGTGATTTTTTTTATTCTTGATAACCTAATGATCTTCCGCTTTACTTTTTCCTTCGACCAGAAAATTTTTATTAGTTACCGAGAACAGTGATTCTAAAATTCTTCTTTTATTTATTAAATAATCGAGTTTTAGCGCTTTTAGAGTAACTTTTATAATCTAGAAATACTTTTTCCTTTGACTACAACCTATTTATAATTTAAAACTCTTTTAGAATCTAGAATTATTTCAAAATCTTTAAAGATGATCCTAAAATTATTGTTTTATTTATCAAATAATCGAGTTTTGGTTCTTTAAGAATAATTTTAAGAATCTAGAAATGTTAATAGTTGGATTTAAAAGTGATTTTTTTTATTCTTGATAACCTAAATAATCTTCCGCTTTACTTTTTCCTTCGACCAGAAAATTTTTATAATTTACCGAGAACAGTGACTCTAAAATTCTTCTTTTATTTATTAAATAATCGAGTTTTAGTGCTTTTAGAGTAACTTTTATAATCTAGAAATACTTTTTCCGTTGACTACAACCTATTTATAATTTAAAACTCTTTTAGAATCTAGAATTATTTCAAAATCTTTAAAAGTGATCCTAAAATTATTGTTTTATTTATCAAATAATCGAGTTTTGGTTCTTTAAGAATAATTTTAAGAATCTATAAATGTTAATAGTTGGATTTAAAAGTGATTTTTTTTTATTCTTGATAACCTAATAATCTTCCGATTTACTTTTTCCTTTGATCAGAAAATTTTTATAACTTACCGAGAACAGTGACTCTAAAATTCTTCTTTTATTTATCAAATAATCGAGTTTTAGTGCTTTTAGAGTAACTTTTAGAATCTAGAAATACTTTTTCATTTGACTACAACCTATTTATAATCTAAAAGACTTTTAGAATTTAGAATTGTTTCAAAATCTTTAAAAGTGATCCTAAAATTCTTCTCTTATTTATAAAATAATCGAGTTTTGGTTCTTTTAGAATAATTTTAAGAATCTAAAAATGATAATAGTTGGATTTAAAAGTGATTTTTTTAATTCTTGATAACCTAATGATCTTCCGCTTTACTTTTTCCTTCGACTAGAAAATTTTTATTAGTTACCGAGAACAGTGACTCTAAAATTCTTCTTTTATTTATTAAATAATCGAGTTTTAGTGCTTTTAGAGTAACTTTTAGAATCTAGAAATACTTTTTCCTTTGACTACAACCTATTTATAATTTAAAACTCTTTTAGAATCTAGAATTATTTCAAAATCTTTAAAAGTGATCCTAAAATTATTGTTTTATTTATCAAATAATCGAGTTTTCGTTCTTTAAGAATAATTTTAAGAATCTAAAAATGATAATAGTTGGATTTAAAAGTGATTTTTTTTTATTCTTGATAACCTAATGATCTTCCGATTTACTTTTTCCTTCGACCAGAAAATTTTTATAACTTACCGAGAACATTGACTCTAAAATTCTTTTTTTATTTATCAAATAATCGAGTTTTAGTGCTTTTAGAGTAACTTTTATAATCTAGAAATATTTTTTTCTTTGACTACAAACTATTTATAATTTAAAACTCTTTTAGAATCTAGAATTATTTCAAAATCTTTAAAAGTGATCCTAAAATTATTGTTTTATTTATCAAATAATCGAGTTTTGGTTCTTTAAGAATAATTTTAAGAATCTAGAAATGTTAATAGTTGGATTTAAAAGTGATTTTTTTTATTCTTGATAACCTAATAATCTTCCGATTTACTTTTTCCTTTGATCAGAAAATTTTTATAACTTACCGAGAACATTGACTCTAAAATTTTTTTTTTATTTATCAAATAATCGAGTTTTAGTGCTTCTAGAGTAACTTTTATAATCTAGAAATACTTTTTCCTTTGACTACAACCTATTTATAATTTAAAACTCTTTTAGAAGCTAGAATTATTTCAAAATCTTTAAAAGTGATTCTAAAATTATTGTTTTATTTATCAAATAATCGAGTTTTGGTTCTTTTAGAATAATTTTAAAAATCTAGAAATGTTAATAGTTGGATTTAAAAGTGATTTTTTATTCTTAATAACCTAATACTTAATAACTAAGCTTTCGGTTAAGTTTCCTTTCACTATAAATCAACAAAGTACAATTATAATATATCTAGAACAGATTTAGAATCTAGAATTGTTTTAAAATTTTCAAAAGTGATTCTAAAATTCTTTTATTTATGAAATAATCAACTTTTAGTTCCTTTACAATAATTTTTAGAATCTAAAAATGATAATAGTTGGATTCAAAAGTGATTTTTTATTCTTAATAACCTAATACTTAATAACTAAGCTTTCTGTTAAGTTTCCTTTCACTATAAATCAACAAAGTACAATTATAATATATCTAGAACAGATTTAGAATCTAGAATTGTTTTAAAATCTTCAAAAGTGATTCTAAAATTCTTTTATTTATGAAATAATCAACTTTTAGTTCCTTTACAGTAATTTTTAGAATGTAAAAATGATAATAGTTGGATTTAAAAGTGATTTTTTTATTTTTAATAACCTAATACTTAATAACTAAGCTTTCTGTTAAGTTTCCTTTCACTATAAATCAACAAAGTACAATTATAATATATCTAGAACAGATTTAGAATCTAGAACTGTTTTAAAATCTTCAAAAGTGATTCTAAAATTCTTTTATTTATGAAATAATCAAGTTTTAGTTCCTTTACAGTAATTTTTAGAATCTAAAAATGATAATTCTTGGAGTTAAAAGTGATTTTTTTTATTTTTAATAACCTAATAAGTTTCCGTTTTACTTTTTCCTTTTACTACAAATCAACAAAGTACAATTATGTATTTAGAACACATTTAGAATCTAGAATTGTTTTAAAATCTTCAAAAGTGACTCTAAAGTTCCTTTCTCATTTATTAGATAATCGAGATTTGGTTCCTAACAACCAATAAGTTTCCATTTCACCTTTTCCCTTGACTTTAACCAATCCTCTTCGTTCAATCAAGTATTTATCTCGTGGTAACATGTCTTTAGTGGTTTTAGAAATATTTATTTTACCTGGCTAACAAAAAAAATTTCGTTAATTTTTAAAACAGTTCTTTTATTTGATATTTATGATTTACCAAACTTGTAGATTGCATTCTAGAAGCTGTATTAACTGTATCTCCAAAGAAACAATACCTCGGTACTTTTAAACCAACAACTCCGGCCACCGTTGAACCGGAATGCATTCCTATTCGAACATCAACACTACTAGATTTACCCAAAATCTCTTTTATTTTCTCCAACATAGCTAAGGAAACGTCTGCGACGTTTGTAGGGTGGTTTTTATCTATTTCCGGAGCTCCACTAACAGCCATATAAATTTGACCGACTGTTTCAACCTAAAATTAAAAAATATATTTAGAAAAAATTTCTTAGTAGGTTAAAATATATTTCTTAGTTAAAGTTGAGTTTAAAATTTACTTTATAAACATGATATTTATCTATAAGTTCATCAAACCCACTAAAAATTGCATTCATATGAGAAACAACATCCATGGCATCTTCTACGGTTGAATAATTAAATCCAACAAGTTCTCCGAATAAAATAGTAACAGAATTAAACGACTAAAATTAAAAAAAATATATTTTAGATGTATTTTTATTTTCTTTTTAAATAATAACTAACTTCGCAAGTACTCAAAGGTGATTCTCCTTTTCTTAATCGATCCGCAACCGTTTTAGGTATCATCGAGTATAACAAATCATCTCCTTTACGTTTCCAAGCGTCTAAAAGCTCGTAACTCTTTGATAATTCATCAGCTTTATTTTCCGCGGCGTCAAACATCATTTCTAATTTGGAATTGTGTTGCCAACCGGCTAAAACCATCTCTTTACTTAATCCGTGATTGTTTAAGTCGTTTAAATATAACCCTTGTTCGGGTAATTCATCTAAATCGTTTATTCTAAAAGTAATTTTATTTTTTTGATTTTTTTTTAGCAAATTTATGAAAGAAAATTTGATATAAAATGAGATTTTGATTATTGATTTTTTATATCGAACGTTCGTAAATGATTTTAAGGTGTTTCAATTTCTTAATTTAGAGATTTTTAATGCTCAATGTTGTTATCTCTGAATTGATTAAATCGCATCTTACATATCAGTGGCGTAGATTGGTTTATTCATGGTTTATTTTTTTGAATATTAAGGGTATATTTGCAAATATTGATAATTATTAGGAATCGGATATAAATTGCAATGGCATATATCAATAAAGTCAATAAAATTACCTCTTAAAATTAATTAATTGCGATTTTTTGACAGCTCTTGGCAGCTTTTAATATTTTCCATGATACGTCTATGAGATATGATTAACATTATTGTGTACCAACCTTAAAAATGATAACACGCCAAATTCAAACACCTTACAATCATTTATAAACACTTGATATTATTGTAAAATTACATTGGACTGCATAAAAAGACAATAGCGTCGATATCCTCGATGTATTTCATTTGACCTTTTAATAAAATGTTTCTTAATCGATTTATTGGCGAATCTCCGGGTTCGTCGATGCTATTTTTTGAGTCTTCGTCTTCTTCTAAAGCTTCTGGATTGCGGATAAATTCGATTTCGTACATTACTTTGCGAAGGTAGAGAGTCTAGAAGGTTTTAAAATTAATCTTATTGTTAGTACAGAGTTTACTCATTTATTTAGGAAGTGACATATGATTGAAAATTTTTCTAGATTTTGGTTTTAAACCTTACGTTTTGAAAAGTAAACGGAACTCCTTTAGGTCGTCTCAATTTAAAATATTTCGGCACCGATAAACCCAAAATATCCTGTTTTCCATTCCAAACTTCGGTTAATTTTTCTCCGGCAGCCATAATTTTCATCTCTTTGTTAATTAAAATCCCAAATGGGAAGAGTTCCAATAAAATATAAGCAGGAAACGGTGATAATTGGGTCGTTTCTAAATGTTCTTCTTTACGAAACTTATCTAACATCTTAAAAAATATATTTTTTCTTTATCAAAATTATTTTTTTATATACAGCATGCTTCATAACTTATTTATTTTATCAATTTGATAATTTTTTCGATCTAACTTAACTTTAAAAAAACGATCAATTTTAAAAATTCATGAAAAATTCATTTTTAAAGATTTTGATTTGATTTTTTTTTTCTAAATGAAACTTAAAACATGCTAATTTTAATTAAAAAAGATCGTTTTATTCCAAGTGTTGTCAAAAAAATTGAAAAAATTTTCAAAGTTGGTAAAAAATTTTAACACTTTTCTAACTTAAGAAAAGTAACTTTAAAAATTCACCAAAAATTCATTTTTAAAGATTTTGATTTGATTCTTTTTCTAAATGAAACTTAAAACATTGTAATTTTAGCTAAAGAAGACCGTTTTATTCTAAATGTTGTCAAAAAAATTAAAAAAATTTTCAAAGTTGGTCAAAATTTCTTGACATTTCTTAACCTAACTTTAAAAAAATCGACCAAATTTAAAAATTCACCAAAAATTCATTTTTAAAGATTTTGATTCGATTTTTTTTCTAAATGAAACTTAAAACATTCTAGTTTTGATTAAAAAAGACCGTTTTATTCTAAATGTTGTCAAAAAAATTTAAAAAAATTTCAAAGTTGATCAAAATTTTTGACACTTTTTTAATTTAAGAAAGTTAATTTTAAAAATTCATTTTTAAAGATTTTGATTAGATTTTTTCTCTAAATGAAACTTAAATCATTCTAGTTTTAATTAAAAAAGACCGTTTTATTCTAAATGTTGTTAAAAAAATTAAAAAAATTTTCAAAGTTGGTAAAAATTTTTGACACTTTTCTAACTTAAGAAAACTTTAAGGTAACTTTAAAAATTCACCAAAAATTCATTTTTAAAGATTTTGATTAGATATTTTCTCTAAATGAAACTTAAATCACTCTAGTTTTAATTAAAAAAGACCGTTTTATTCTAAATTTTTTCAAAAAAATTAAAAAAATTTTCAAAATTGGTATGAAATTTTTTAGGTTAGAAAATTAATCATTTTTTAAAAAATTCATAAAAAATTGAATTTTAAATATTTTGAGCTGATTTTTTTTCTAAATGAAACTTAAAATATTCTAATTTTAATTAAAACAGATCATTTTATTCTAAATGTTGTCAGAAAAATTAAAAAAAATTTCAAAGTTGGCAAAAAATTTTTAACACTTCTTAACCTCACTTTAAAAAAACGATCAATTTTAAAAATTCATCAAAAATTCATTTTTAAAGATTTTGATTTGATTTTTTTTCTAAATGAAACTTAAAACATTCTAATTTTAATTAAAAAAGGCCGTTTTATTCCAAGTGTCGTCAAAAAAATTAAAAAAAATTTTAAAGTTGGAAAAAATTTTTGACAGTTTTCTAACCTGACTTAAAAAAAAAACGATCAACTTTAAAAATTCATTAAAAATCGAATTTTTAGAGATTTTGATTTAATTTTTTTTCTAAATGAAACTTAAAACATTCTAGTTTTAACTAAAAAAGACCGTTTTGCTCTAAATGTTGTCAAAAAAATTAAAAAAATTTTCAAATTGGTAAACATTTTTGACACTTTTCTAACTTAAGAAAGTTAATTTCAAAAATTCATCAAAAATTCATTTTTAAGAATTTTGATTTGATTCTTTTTCTAAATGAAACTTAAAACATTCTAGTTTTAATTAAAAAAGATCGTTTTATTCTAAATGTTGTCAAAAAAATTTAAAAAATTTTCAAGGTTGATAAAAATTTTGGACACTTCATAACCTAACTTTTAAAAAACGGTCAATTTTAAAAATTCACCAAAAATTCATTTTTAAAGATTTTGATTTGATTTTTTTTCTAAATGAAACTTAAAACATTCTAGTTTTAATTAAAAATGACCGTTTTATTCTAAATGTTGTCAAAAAAATTAAAAACATTTTCAAAGTTGTTAAAAATTTTGAACACTTCTTAACCTAACTTTAAAATAAAGGTCAATTTTAAAAATTCACCAAAAATTCATTTTTAGAGATTTTGATTTGATTTTTTTCTAAATGAAACTTAAAACATTCTAATTTTAATTAAAAAAGATCGTTTTATTCTAAATGTTGTCAAAAAAATTAAAAAAAATTTTAAAGTTGGTAAACATTTTTGACACTTTTCTAACTTAAGAAAAGTAACTTTAAAAATTCACCAAAAATTCATTTTTAAAGATTTTGATTTGATTTTTTTTCTAAATGAAACTTAAAATATTCTAGTTTTAACTAAAAAAGACCGTTTTATTCTAAATGTTGTCAAAAAAATTTTAAATAATTTCAAAGTTGGTCAAAATTTTTGACACTTTTTTAACTTAAAAAAGTTAATTTTAAAAATTCATCAAAAATTCATTTTTAAAAATTTTGATTTGATTCTTTTTCTAAATGAAACTTAAAGCATTCTAATTTTAATTAAAAAAGATCGTTTTATTTCAAGTGCTGTCAAAAAAATTCAAGAAATTTTCAAAGTTGGTAAAAATTTTTGACACTTTTTAACCTAACTTTAAAAAAACGATCAACTTTAAAAATTCATCAAAAATTCATTTTTAAAGATTTTGATTTGATTCTTTTTCTAAATGAAACTTAAAACATTCTAGTTTTAACTAAAAAAGACCGTCTTATTCTAAATGTTGTCAAAAAAATAAAAAAAAATTTCAAAGTTGGTAAACATTTTTGACATTTTTCTAACTTAAGAAATGTAAATTTAAAAATTCATCAAAAATTCATTTTTAAAGATTTTGATTTGATTTTTTTTTTTTTTCTAAATGAAACTTAAAACAATCTAGTTTTGATTTCAAAAGACTGTTTTATTCTAAATGTTGCCAAAAAAATTAAAAAAATTTTCAAAGTTGATCAAAATTATGTTTCATTAAAACAAAAATTTCTTACATATTCCGAATTATCAAAATCCAATCGATATTTAACAACGATCATATTTTTACTTCCACTGGCAGAACTAATTCGTTCCATAACACTTAATTTAAGCTTCAAATGAAAAAAATCCTTAGCTATTTGTTGTAACAAACCCATAACATAATGAGTAAATCCTTGTCTACCACTTCGGTAAACCAAAACGCAACCATCGCTATCGATATCGGTTACGTAAATTGAAGGGCTTTTCATTTTTGGATAAGTAAAGCAAAATTGCGAATGTATATTATCAACGCTTTGTAAAAAATCGGTAAAATACCTTCCGGTACTTTTTATAGTGATGTCGTAACCTAAATTTGTAAAGTATCGAACGAAACATCTACCAAAAAAATTCATAAAATTATCACTATTAGCGTTAGTTACTTCCGCACAAGCTGAAGCTAATTTTTCCATAACGCAATCGGGATAAACTTGGTGAGTGTTAAAAACGGAGTGTTTACATCCGGCCATTTCAACGACTTTAAACCAAATTTCTTCGCCGTATTCGAGTTGGATAAAATGTTGGATACTTTCTAATAACATACCGTACATTTTTTTACGGTTTTTACAAAATTGTGTTTAAAATGCACTGAAAGGGGTTTGAAATTAAACTGGAAATTGAAACGTGTAGTTTTTTGCTTTTATACGCGATTTGAATCGATTACAATTTCGAATTTAATTCGTTTATTGTTAGGGAAGGAAGAAAAGTAATTGGAACTTCTCATGGTAAAGCTATTAAAGGAAAAAGGGGATGTTTATTGACGCGTTTTAATTAAACGGGTTAATTGAATTTAGCGCACGAGAAAAAGTCATTAAGTTATTGGGAAAGTTCTTCCTTTTCTTTGTCACTAGAATGTTTTTAGTATCATTTAGAAAAAAAATCCGATAAAAATCTTTAAAATTCAATTTTTTATGATTTCTTAAACAGTACATTTTTAGAAAATTATTAAAAAAATTTTTACCAACTTTGAAATTTTTTTTTAATTTTTTTGGTAATATTTAGAATAAATTTGACTTTTATTATTAAAAATAGATACCTTTAGGTTTAATTTGGCGAAAAAATCATTTCTTAATCTTTAAAAATAAAGTCTGAACGATTTTTTAAAGTTGATGAAATTTTTAAAAAAGTGAGGTTAGTAACATGTCAAAAAATTGTTTTTAACTTTAAGAATTTTTTTAATTTTTTTGGTAATATTTAGAATAAATTTGACTTTTATTATTAAAAATATATACTTTTAGGTTTAATTTGGTGAAAAAATCATTTCTTAATCTTTAAAAATAAAGTCTGGGCGATTTTTTAAAGTTGCTGAAATTTTTAAAAAGTAAGGTTAGTAACCTGTCAAAAAATTGTTTCTAACTTTAAGAATTTTTTTAATTTTTTTGGTAATATTTAGAATAAATTTGACTTTTATTATTAAAAATAGATACTTTTAGGTTTAATTTGGTGAAAAAATCATTTCTTAATCTTTAAAAATAAAGTCTGGGCGATTTTTTAAAGTTGCTGAAATTTTTAAAAAAGTAAGGTTAGTAACCTGTCAAAAAATTGTTTCTAACTTTAAGAATTTTTTAAATTTTTTTGGTAACATTTAGAATAAATTTGACGTTTATTATTAAAAATAGATACTTTTAGGTTTAATTTGGCGAAAAAATCATTTCTTAATCTTTAAAAATAAAGTCTGGGCGATTTTTTAAAGTTGCTGAAATTTTTAAAAAGTAAGGTTAGTAACCTGTCAAAAAATTGTTTCTAACTTTAAGAATTTTTTTAATTTTTTTGGTAATATTTAGAATAAATTTGACGTTTATTATTAAAAATAGATACTTTTAGGTTTAATTTGGTGAAAAAATCATTTCTTAATCTTTAAAAATAAAGTCTGAACGATTTTTTAAAGTTGATGAAATTTTTAAAAAAGTAAGGTTAGTAACATGTCAAAAAATTGTTTCTAATTTTAAGAATTTTTTTAATTTTTTTTGGTAATATTTAGAATAAATTTGACTTTTATTATTAAAAATAGATACTTTTAGGTTTAATTCGGTGAAAAAATCATTTCTTAATCTTTAAAAATAAACTCTGGGCGATTTTTTAAAGTTGATGAAATTTTTTAAAAAAGTTAGGTTAGTAACCTGTCAAAAAATTGTTTCTAACTTTGAAAATTTTTTTAATGTTTTCGGTAATATTTAGAATCAATTTGACTTTTATTATTAAAAATAGATACTTTTAGGTTTAATTCGGTGAAAAAATCATTTCTTAATCTTTAAAAATAAACTCTGGGCGATTTTTTAAAGTTGATGAAATTTTCTAAAAATGTATGGTTAGTAACATGTCAAAAAATTGTTTCTAACTTTAAAAATTTTTTTAATTTTTTTGGTGATATTTAGAATAAATTTGACTTTTATTATTAAAAATAGATACTTTTAGGTTTAATTTGGCGAAAAAATCATTTCTTAATCTTTAAAAATAAAGTCTGTGCGATTTTTTAAAATTGATGAAATTTTTTTGGTAATTTTTTGTATTGATTAAAATTTTTTTTTGATATCTAAAAATCTAAATTTTAAGTTTAAGTAATTAGTCTTTATAAGAAAAAAGTTTTTAAATCAAAATCAAAAAACGTTTTTATTTGAAGCATATCTTACTTTTCTAATTCACTAAAAAATTGCAATTTTCAAATTCAAATTAAAACCGCCAACTTATATAGTTTAGACATCCTCCAAAAGATGGCATCAATCTCATTTTAAAACTTTCCAAAACATGACTAATTAATTTACTTATAAATATCAAACAAGATAACTTATTTACATTCCTCTTGATGATTAATACCAATTGCAATTAAATTAATCTTTGTAAATTAATTATAACTTATCTCTAAAACCGTTGATGACAACAATCACGTGACCAACATAACCCAATAAAAATATAAACCTCCCCGGTTGGTTGTTGGTTGTCAAAAGTGACTCATCTGTCAAAAGAGTTCCTCCCAAGAAAGTGTCTTTGAACAAATCTCGGTCGATTTACGTCGGGAAAAGATGACGGATTTAATTTCCATACCGTTAAAAAAGCCGTCTGAAGTTGATGTTGTTAAACCGTTAAAGAATTTAATCCAATCGAGGTATAGTACTGCGGATAAACCGCAAGATTACAGTGAGGCTATTAATGAATTTGCTAAATTACGCACTACTGGAATATGGAAAGCTTTTGAAAAATACGAAAGTTCTTTAGAAGTAGTTTATAAGTAAGTTTTTTAAACTTTACAAAATAAAAGTTATTACATATGTATTTTTTTATAAGTTATTATGATCAGTTGGTTGCGTTGGAACAAAAAATTCCACCCCAGGAGGTCCAAATACCGTTTAAATGGAAAGATGCGTTTGATAAAGGGTCTATTTTTGGTTCTAGGTCAAGTTTAAGTAAATACGTTTGATATTATTGATCATTTTCTTAACGAAACTAAAATGTTTTAATTTTTATAGCAATTCCTTCTTTGAGTTATGAAAAAGTTTGCGTTTTATTTAATATTTCCGCTTTACAAAGTAGTGTGGCCGCTGGACAAAATCTAGATAACGATGACGGTTTGAAATTAGCAGCTAAATTACTTCAACAAGCAGCTGGAAATTTCGATCATTTAAAAAGTACGGTTATGTTAAATATTCAACAAGAACCCACTTCCGATTTACTTCCCGATACTTTACAAGCTTTATCTGGGTTAATGTTGGCTCAAGCGCAAGAAATTTTTGTTCATAAAGCTATACATGGTGAGATATTTATTAAAATATGTTTATTAAAAACATAACCTATAAATGGGGATAAAATAATTGAATTTTTATATTTTTTGATGTTTTTTAGATAATATGAAAGATGCTATAACAGCAAAATTAGCTCAACAATGCGACGAATTGTACGCAGATTGCCTTAAAGTCTTTCAAAGGGATAATTTGAAAGGTATTTGGGATAAAGATTGGATTCCGATGGTAAAATTAAATTATTAGTTTTTAAAATTTATCTTAAAATTTTTTTTATTGATTATTAGATTGCTGGGAAACAAGCTGTAATGAGAGGTATCGCCACTTTTTATCAGAGTTTAGTTTGTAAAGCTAACAAAGCCGTCGGACAAGAAATAGCTTGGTTACAAGTAAGTAATTTTATAATTTACTAGAATTTTGATCTTTAAACGTTAAAATTGACATTTTGAAACAGAATCTTGATCTGTAAACGTCAAAAGTGACACTTTAAAGATCAAAAGTGACGTTTAAACGTCAAAATTGATGTTTTAAAAATGAATTTAGATGTTTAAATGTCAAAACTGACATTTGAAAAGAGAATTTTCATCTGTAAACGTCAAAAGTGACACTTTAAAGATCAAAAGTGACGTTTAAACGTCAAAATTGACGTTTTAAAAATGAATTTAGATGTTTAAACGTAAAAACTGATATTTGGAAAGAGAATTTTAATTTGTAAACGTCAAAAGTGACACTTTAAAGATGAAAAATGACGTTCAAACGTCAAAATTGACACTTTGAAAGAAACTTTTGATCTTTAAACGTCAAAATTATCATTTTAAAAAATCATTTACGTATATTTACAACTTTATTATATTAACGAGTTTATTTATTGGAATTGAGATATGGTTTTTAGGTTAGATTAAAGTTAAAAGATTCTATTTTTGATTAAAAAAGTTAGACTTGTTATAATTGTTACCAAAAATTTTAAAAAAATCTTAAAGATAACCATGTTTTTCACTAACTTAACCTAAAAAATTGGTGAACTTTAAAAAATCACCACGGCTTTATTTATTACAACTAAGAAATGATTTATATGTCATATTAAACCTAAAAGATTCTATTTTCGGTTAAAAAAGGCAGATTTATCCTAAATATTACCAAAGAATTTAAAAAAAATCCCATAGACACCCATGTTTTTTACTAACTTAACCTAAAAAATTGATCAATTTTAAAAAATCACTATAACTTTATTTATTACAACTAAGAAATGGTTTTTATATCAAATTAAACCTAAAAGATTCTATTTTCGATTAAAACAGACAGATTTATCTTAGATATTACCAAAAAAATTAAAAAAAAATCCTAAAGACAACCATGTTTTGTACCTAACCTGACCTAAAAGCACTTAACCTAAAAAAATTGGTCAACTGTAAAAAATCACTACAACTTTATTTATTACAACTAAGAAATGATTTATATGTCATATTAAACCTAAAAGATTCTATTTTCGGTTAAAAAAGGCAGATTTATCCTAAATATTACCAAAAAATTAAAAAGAAATCCCATAGACACCCATGTTTTTTACTAACTTAACCTAAAAAATTGATCAATTTTAAAAAATCTCTACAACTTTATTTATTACAACTAAGAAATGGTTTTTATATCAAATTAAACCTAAAAGATTCTATTTTCGATTAAAACAGACAGATTTATCTTAGGTATTACCAAAAAAATTTAAAAAATTCCTAAAGACAACCATGTTTTGTACCTAACTTCCTGACCTAAAAGCACTTAACCTAAAAAAATTGGTCAACTTTAAAAAATCACTACAACTTTATTTATTACAACTAAGAAATGATTTATATGTCATATTAAACTTAAAAGATTCTATTTTCGATTAAAAAAGGCAGATTTATCCTAAATATTACCAAAAAATTAAAAAAAAAAAATCCCATAGGCACCCATGTTTTTTACTAACTTAACCTAAAAAAATTGATCAATTTTAAAAAATCACTACAACTTTATTTATTACAACTAAGAAATGGTTTTTATATCAAATTAAACCTAAAAGATTCTATTTTCGATTAAAATAGACAAATTTATCTTAGGTATTACCAAAAAAATTAAAAAAATTCCTAAAGACAACCATGTTTTGTACCTAACCTGACCTAAAAGCACTTAACCTAAAAAAATTGGGCAACTTTAAGAAATCACTACAACTTTATTTATTACAACTAAGAAATGATTTATATGTCATATTAAACCTAAAAGATTCTATTTTCGGTTAAAAAAGGCAGATTTATCCTAAATATTACCAAAGAATTAAAAAAGAAATCCCATAGACACCTATGTTTTTTACTAACTTAACCTAAAAAATTGATCAATTTTAAAAAATCACTACAACTTTATTTATTACAACTAAGAAATGGTTTTTATGTCAAATTAAACCTAAAAGATTCTATTTTTGATTAAAAAAGACAGATTTATCTTAAATATTACTAAAAAAATTTTAAAAATACCCAAAGAAACCCATGTTTTTAACTTATTTTTAACCTAAAAAACACCAACTTTAAAAAATCACTACAACTTTATTGATTAAAATTTATTTTAAAAGTCGTTATTTTAATTAATTTTATTATTTTATTTTACTTAGCATTCCGTTGAATCATTTAAAGCAAGTCAAGAACGTGCGGGTAAATCATTCTTCCCCGATGTCTACGTAAAAGTCCAACGGAACTTAACCGAGGCTCACAAAGACAACAATTTCATTTATCACGAACGCATACCAGATGTTAAATCCTTAGATCCTATTGGCAAAGCAGTTTTGGCAAAAATAATCCCAGTCAATCATCCGATGTGTCAGAATTTTAAAGATTTATTCTCCGAATTGGTTCCCGTTGTGGTACATCAAGCGTTAGCTGCTTACGATTTGCGAAAATCCGAAATCGTAAGCGCGGAAATATCCAAACTTAGGGAAAGTACTCAAGTTTTAAATGGAGCTTTAGCCTCGTTAAACCTTCCAGCAGCTATTGAAGTAACTTCCGGAGGTGGATTACCCCCTTCGTTAATTGAAAAAGCCGATAGTGTTAAACAAGATGGAGGGATTGTTGCTTTACAACAATTAATTAATGATTTACCGGAGTTGTTAAAGAGAAATCAAGATATTTTAGATGAGGTAAAAAGTTTTCAAATTTTGAAATATTTTATGAGTAATTTGTTATTTTTTTAAAGTCTGATAGAATGTTAAATGAAGAAAAACAATCCGATGATGCTTTAAGAGCTCAATTTAAGGAACGTTGGAATCGAACTCCTTCCGAAAAACTCACAGATATGTTCAGGTCAAATTCAGCCAAGTATCGACAAATTATCAACAATGCAGTTGATGTAAGTGTAAATTTAAATTGTTATCCCATCTTGTGTAATGTTATTATTGATCGGTAATAAATAAAAAATAATAATATGGAATTTTTTTAGGCTGATAAAATCGTTAGAGAAAAATTTGAAAACAACAAACAAGGTATAACTTATTTAAGTAAACCAACAAGCGAATTAGAATCTATCGTACCAACCGGAAGTGCTAATTCGATTGGAAACTCATCCGCCGTAAATACTTTACGTCAATTGATGGAAGAAGTCGATCAGATTAAAGCCGAACGAGATACGATTGAATACGAGCTAACAAACGCCACTTTGGATATGAAAGATAAATTTATGTCATCTTTGGCGAACGATGGAGCCATAAACGAACCCGTTTTATCAGTTGAAATGCTGGGACAGACGTTCGGGCCGCTTCAAAAACAAGTTAAAGCAAGTATTGAAAAACAAGAAGTCTTATTAGAAAAAATCCAAACGGCGAATAACGATTTTGTAAGAGAAAGGGGTTCTACTTCGGGCGAACGAGATAAAATCATGTCTCAATTAGCTAGCGGTTACGATGCGTTTAAAGAGATTCAAAATAATCTAAAAGAAGGAACGAAATTTTATAATGATTTAACTCAAATTTTATTATCGGCTCAAAATAAAATTTCCGATTATTGTTTCGCTCGTAAAACGGAAAAAGAGGAATTGTTAAAAGATCTGACGCAGGAGAAGAGTAGGCAAGCGCCGGCGGTTACTCCTCAACAACCTAGTTATCATGGAAGCGTTCCGAATCAACCGATAAGTCCACCGACGCCTTCGAATCAACCAGCAAATCAACCGAGTCAGGTTCCTTCGAATTTACCATATCCGGTGTACGTTCAAGGGATGCCTATACCATATGGGGCGTCTACTTCAGCTCCGTATCCATCTTATACAGCTCCACCACCTATGCCGACTGGTTATAATCCATATGGGACAATGCCGTATCCAGGTTAGTTAAAAAATCAGGGTTTTAAATAAAAATAAAATCATTTTTTAATACTATTTATCGATATAATCTTATTTTTAATGAATATTATCAAAAAAAAGTCTTTAAAGTTGGTAATGAAATTAAATTATTATATAAATTGATAAATTGATTTATTATATAAATGATTCTAGCTTCTTATAACTACGGAGGTGGTTTTCCCCAAGCTCCGGGTTATCCACAACAAGGTTATCCGCAAGGATACCCTCAGCAAGGTCAACAAGGTGGTTATCAACAACAACCACCAAATTCCGGATGGTAAGGTTTATATTAAAGGGAAGTAATGAAATTGGAAAAAGGAGATTTAAAAAAAAAATTAATTATTGATCGAAATGATGTAATTTTATTGTTAATTATGATAAATAAGTCGATTAGTGTTAAGGAAAAGTGATAGACTTTTAAAGAATTTTCTTTCTTATTCATTTTATTACTTATTAATTATATTATACAACTAACTTCTTTGTTATATTTGAAAGTTTTGTATCTGAACGAAAAAAAAAAGGATATTCTTATACGCCTCTTTTTATGTAATCGTGCTAAATAAAGTTGATTATTAATTAATTAGAGGGAATGTAATATCCTAATTTAATCTAGAATTAATTTTTTCCAAACCTTATTATGATGTCGATCAAATCCTTATTTGTCATTACTTACCTTTAATTATCCATAAAATCCATAATTTTTTTTTTTTATTTATGCAATAAAAATTAATTTTAATTTGAGGTCAATCGAACTACGTTTATAAAATTTCGGTCAATCGAATATTACTTATTTTAAAACATAACCTCAATTTTCAGTTAATGTAAACACAATTATTCGTTAGAAAAAAACTTATTTACAAACTACCGGTAATCATTAAAAAATTAAAATTACGTTTTTTATCTTCTTAATAAATATTTTATTAATAATTTCATTACAGATCAATTAATAACAAAAAAATAGATACAGATTACAACAGAAATTAATTTCTTGAATTTGAGGTGAATCGAACTACATTTATAAAATTTCGGTCAATCGAACTTTACTTATTTTAAAACATAACCTCAATTTTCACTTAATGTAAACTGATGTAAACACGATTATTCTTTATAAGAAAACTTATTTACAAACTACCGGTAAGCATTAAAAAATTAAAATTACGTTTTTTATCATCTTAATAAATATTTTATTAATAATTTCATTACAGATCAATTAATAACAAAGAAATAGATACAGATTACAACAGAAATAAATTTCTTGAATTTGAGGTGAATCGAACTACATTTATAAAATTTCGGTCAATCGAACTTTACTTATTTTAAAACCTAACCTCAATTTTTACATAATGTAAAACGATGTAAACACAATTATTCTTTATAAAAAAACTTATTTACAAACTACTAGTAAGTTTTAAAAAATGAAAATTACATTTTTTTATCATTCTAATGATTTTATTAATAATTTCTTTACAAATCAACTAATAATAAACGTTTAATTTTTGTTGTTTGAGGTTATGTTTGAAATTTTCTAATAAAACCAAAGAAAAATGTCTAAGAAACGAGTAACAGTTAAATTAAAAACCCCAAATCCACTTTTTGAAAAGTGGTTGATTGAATGGCGCGATGAGGCTAAAGCGAAAGAATCAAAAATGCAATATTGTTTTTCATTAGCATTGCAAAATTTAAAAAAGTATCCTTTACCCTTAGAATCGGGTCGTGATTGTAAGATATTGAAGGGTTTTGGTGATAAACTTTGTAAAATGCTTGATGAGAAGTTGATCAAATATAAAAATGGGGAATTAGATAAATTAGAAGTTAAGAATAAAAATGATCGGAGTGAAAAAAATTTAAGGAATGAAGATAAAACGGAAATAAAAAAAAATCAAAATGGAAACAAAAAGGATTTAAAAAGAAAAGAAAACATTCCGGATATTTCTGAATTAATAAATAATGAAATAATTGATTTAAATCAAAATAAGAATAAAAACCAAAATAAAGTTAAAAATACAGTAAATATAGTAACGCAATCAAACGAAACAATAATTTTTGAACCCGGTTCATTTGAAATTATCCTTTTAGTAGATACGGCTGAAACACTTGGTAAAAATTCAAAAGACGACCCAATTATAACAGATTTAACCCATTTAAGGGTTAATTTCGAAGTACGTCATTTAAAATTAGGCGATTACATTTGGATTTGTCGTCATAACCAAACAAAATTTGAATTAGTCCTTCCGTACATCATCGAAAGGAAACGAATGGATGATTTCGGACATAGTATTAAAGACGGAAGATATCACGAACAAAAATTTAGATTAAATCAGTGCGGAATTCAAAATGTTATTTACCTAGTTGAGAGTTTTGGTAAAAATACTCATGTGGGGCTTCCGTTGAGTACTTTAATGCAAGCTTCGGTTAATACGATGGTTCAAGATGGATTTTCGGTTAAGTTTTGTGAAGATTCCCGAGCTACAGCTTATTATTTGAGTAATATGAGTAAAGTTATTGGAAAAAATTATTCGGTAATGTTTAAAATTTAAAGGAAATTTTAAATTTTTGGTATAATTTTTGTTTTTTTTTAAATTTAGGTTAAAACGATTGTAAGTTGTCCGAAAGATAATTTAGAATGTGTGACGTTTCAAGATGATTTAATACCAGCTTTAAGTTTTGAGGAATTTATGAAAGTCGGAGCTAAACATAAGGTTAGTGATTATTTTTGTTTAATATTTTTTTTTAATTAGTTTTTTTTGGTTATTGTTTTTCAATGGAAATTTTATTTTAATACAAAACAGAAATTTACGGTGAAAGAAATGTTTATAAAACATCTAATACAATTAAAAGGTTTATCGATTGATAAAGCCTTGGCTATCGTTGATAAATATCCAACTCCGAGACTTTTAATAGAGGCTTATAAACAAAATCCGGATTCTGGGGAGAAATTAATTTCAGAAATAAGGTTTGGAAAAGGAAATAAAATGATCGGACCGGTTATAAGTCGGGTTATTTATCAATTATATTCAACACACTTTTAAATTATTAAAAAATAAAGTTAAAAAAAAATATTTCTAAGTTTATTAAAATATTTACAAAGTTACAATAATAAAATATAATATAGAGTTATCTATTTTTAAAAAAATAATAATAATAACAACAATAACAAGGGTTTTTCTTTTTTTTTTGTCTACATTTTTAATTTTATAAATTTTCAAATAAATCCACTCTTCTTACAGTATTTCCTTTCCTAATTTCTTTCAACGTTTTGTATTTATCCCGACCTTCTTTTAAATTATCTCTGTGTAATTTATCCATGTCGGTTTCTTTCGTTTCATCTCTTGATCTTTCTAATTTTTCTTGTAAAATCTAAAATTATTTTTACATTAATTCTCATTCAAATAAGTAAATAAAAATATTAAAAACTCACCCTTAATTGTTCTCTTAACTGTTCATTAACCATAACTAATTCTGGAAGTTCATCGTTGGCATTTTCCGGTAAAGATTCCAATTCTTTTTCCTCTTCTCTCCTTACTGTTTCGGCAATTTGTTGCGTTCTTAATTCCTCCTCAATTTTCTTAGCTTTTTCAACCTCTTCTTGAAGTTTCATCGTTTCTAAATTTTTCATTTCGACTTCTTCTTGAATCTTAGCAACTTCCATCTGTTTAGATAAGATTTCTTCTTCGAGTTTTCTCTTTTCAGCCGCTTCCATATTTTTACTCTCTTCTAATTTAACCATTAAACGTTTTAATTCGTTTTGTTGTCGTTCTAATTCTTCTTTCGAACGTTGTAACTCGATTAGTTGGTCTTTTAATTTTTGTATTGTCGATTGAGCTTCTAATAATGAATTTCTACTTCGTTCGATTTCTTCTCTAAGCGCTCTAAGTTGATCTTGGTAGAGTTTTTCTCTTCTTTCGGCTTCCTCCCTCGCGGAAATTTCCGATTGAAGTCTCGTACGTTGTTCCATTAGGGTTTTTTTCTGTTCCATAGCTTTTTCCTTCATTTGGATTACCTCCAAAGTCGGGGGTTTTCTTCTTCGTACGTATAAATAATGATTACCGACTCCTAAATTTAATATACGTTTATTTATATAACCGTCTTTTGAAAAGAATACGAAATCGGAGGATTTTTTATCTGAGGGTTTTATCGTGAATTTTTTATCGCGGAAATTGATGTTTTTAATCTCGGACCAGGGGAACATAATTATCGCGTTCATTCTATCGGTGAGTTTATAAACGTTTAAACCGATCGCGTGAATTCCTAATAAAAGTTTGGTTCCTCGTTTATTATGGATTTCGAAATAGTGTACGCCGTACATTTCTAAGTTTTGAGTTAGTTTTAAGTATTCGGTCATTGCGTCTTGTTTCATCATTCCTCGGTGTTTTAACCACATGTTTAAGATGGTTTCGTGGAATTCTTCCGGTTTCATTTTGTGTTGTTCGTAAACTCTAAAAAAATGATAAAATTTAATTATTTTATTTAATTTTTAATGTAAAATAGTTTTTGTTATTTAATTTTTTATGTAAAATAATTTTTATTTAATTTAATTTTTAATGAAAAATAATTTTTATTTTATTTAACGAGCTAAACCTAAATTTTCAAAATTCGTCGAATTTCATTGTAAAATAACTTAATTTAGCTAAAAATTGTGAAATTTTATCTAAAATTTCTTAAAATTGTCGAATTTCGTTTGAAATTTTATGAAATTTCGTTTAAAATTGTCGAATTTTATTTAAAAAAAGCTTTGTCTTAAAATTGTACAATTTCATCTAAAATTTCACGAAATTTCGTCTAAATTTTATAGAATTTCATTATAAAATAACTTAATTTAGCTAAAAATTGTGAAATTTTATCTCAAATTTCTTAAAATTGTCGAATTTTGTTTGAAATTTTATGAAATTTCGTTTAAAATTGTCGAATTTTATTTAAAAAAAAGCTTTATTTGTCTTAAAATTGTACAATTTCATCTAAAATTTCACGAAATTTCGTCTAAATTTTATAGAATTTCATTGTAAAATAACTTAATTTAGCTAAAAATTGTGAAATTTTATCTCAAATTTCTTAAAATTGTCGAATTTCGTTTGAAATTTTATGAAATTTCGTTTAAAATTGTCGAATTTTATTTAAAAAAAAGCTTTATTTGTCTTAAAATTGTACAATTTCATATAAAATTTTTTTAAATCATCGATTTTTTTCCAAAATTTCACGAAATTTGGTGTAAAATTGTCTAAAATTGTTGAATTTCGTTTAATTTCATCAAAATTTTTTCGAATTTCATTAAAAAATAACTTAATTTTAGAAATTGTGAAATTTAAACCAAAATTATCAAAATTCGTCCAATTTCGTTTAAAATTTCACGAAATTTTGCTTAAATTTGTCGAATTTCATTGAAAGATAACTTTATTTAGATTAAAATTGTGAAATTTCATTTAAAATTTCTTAAAATCGTCAAATTTCTTCTAAAATTTCGCCTAATTTCGTATAAAATTGCGTAAAATGATTGAATTGCGTCTAATTTCATCTAAAATTTCCTTAAGTCATCGAATTTCAAAAGTCTAAAAGTTTAAAAGGGATTTTAAAAGTTAATTTTGTTCTAATTATTACCCAAAAAATTAAAAAGATTTTTAAAGGAGACTAAAATTTTTTTAACCCAACTTTTAAAAAAATTTTACCAATTTTAAGAAATCGTGGAGACTTTATTTTTTTTAATTAAAAAATGAAATTTGTATAAATTGAAAGTTAAAATATTCTATTTTTTAATAAAAAAGTCAATTTTGTTCTAATTATTACCAAAAAAATTAAAAAAATTCTTAAAGTTGATAAAAATTTGTAACACTTTTAACCTAATTTTTCTCTTTTTTGATGTAATTTTGAATTTTCCAAACTTTAAAACTTCATCAAAAATTCATTTTTCGTTAAAATATTCCAAAGCGATTTATAAAATATATAGTTTAATGAAATTTATCGATCTATAAAATTTTTATGTTGATGGTATATTTCCAATTTAAAAAAAATTCGATTAACTTTAAAAATTCATAAAAAATTCATTTTTAAAAATTTTGATTTGGTTTTTTTCTAAATGAAACTCAAAACATTCTAGTTTTGTTTATTATCATATTAGAGTTTCGAATATCAAATCTGATCTCAAAAATTTTAAATAGTCGAGTTTCAAATCAAATTTTTCCTACGAAACCGAAAAAGATAGCGCTGATTAATTTCTGCTTTTATTATATTGTTTGATTTTTAATGTAAATTTTTTTAATTTAATTTAAAATTATGTTAGTTGTAAATAATTTATTACTTGTTTGGAAGTAGTCGTTGTTTTCTTAAAAAATCCGTGTTGTGAATGTTGTTGCTATAATCTCCAAAACGTGCTTGACACGCGTATGAAGCTAGTAAGACACACGTGTCTGGTGGACAGTAGATTTTTTCGTTTAAAATCGCGTGACGAACTTGATAGAAGAAGTACTTGATTGTGTTGTCTTCGATTAGTTCCTCTTCGATGTCTTCTGGGTAGTATTTGACGCGGTAGTTGAGCTTTTGTAGGTATTGTCGGTAATCTTTTAAAGTCTGAAATGTTTAAAATGTTGTTTGATTTTATAAAATTTAAAAGTTGGTTAGGTTGATGGTAAATTTTTAAACTCTTTACTTGTGTCACTGTTAAGCACTGATATTGTTGATCATATTCGATTGATTTAATTACATTTAGAGTTTGTATGATTTAACTCTATATAAATAGTGATATTATTTCCTAGAGACAATTTGTATCGAAGAGTCGCGTTATGTCGCACAGTTAAGTGTAATGTAACTTAAGAAGCGAGCTTAATACTGTAACAAAACCAATATTCATCCCTAAAGACTATTTGATGTCATTTTTCGATCTGATAATCCCTCAACTTACACCATTCGAGTCTAAGGCTCTCCGCGCATGAGTTGAGTGATTAGCAATCTGAGTTTCAAATCAGTTGGAGATGCAAACGTTTGGTGACTTTGTCCGTGTACAAGAACGAAGATCTCCACATGAGTGATAAAAATAAAACTATTTTGCAATCAATATCCAACTGATTTGAAACATGGATTGCCAATCAGTGGAGTCGTGTGCGGAGGGCTTAATAACTCGATGCTGTGGATTTTAAACGACCTGACAAATTGTCAAAAAATAGCAAATTAGCAAAAGGTGTGATGAGTGCTAATCCATAGCAATTGATTCTTCGATAAATTATTCGTATTGAGGATATCTCAAAGTAGTCTCTATTGAATTACTTTAAATGGGCTAATTAAGGGTTCGTTTAGGACATCAAATTTAACCGTAACTTTGGCTGTAATAGTGATCAAATTTGTCGTAATCCTTTTTCTTTGTTTAACACTTAATGGACGGGCCCCGTAGATTTACGTTTTTCCATTCTGACTTCCTAGGACGGGCCACGTATACAGGGTATATCCGAAATGCGTGTACAACGTAAGACCACAGATTCCTTGGCTCAAAATAGGTCGATTTAAGTTAACTCATCTATATGCAAAGTTGCTTCGTTCTGTCGCCAGAGGGCTTTAAAAATTATATTTTCCGTGCGTTTTTCTTAAATTATTCGAAAAATCTTCATTAGATTTTATTCAGTTTTTGACCACGTCTTTATATCAGCTGGGCACAGCTTTCTGTGGAACAAATTCGAATTTCGCAACATACAGAGTGTTTAGAAACACTCTTACCGTAAGGTATTCATCCAAATCTTTTAAACCACCCTGTATAATTTTCTAACAATTCTTTTTCTGAATAGCTATATTCATTTACAAATTATTTTCTATCTTACAAAATTTGAGTTGGGCAAACGGTTTAGGCACAAAAGAAGATTTTCTAAATACCTACAAGCCCAAAACGGTAAATTAAGGTAACATTAACAAAATTCAAAGTACAAATTTCTTCACGGGATATGAAGATCTTTCAAGAAAACCACACGTTATAGGTTTAGAAGTAGTTTATTGCTTCAAATTTTCGCCAGCATTTGTGAACGTTATCAGGGTTTAGCCCTTTTAGTCCGTATTATGCAGATTCTACTGTAGATTCGAAGGAAATATAGAGGAAATCATGCTCCTGTAAACTGGTCAGCAAGATCAGTAAGCCTAACACTTTCTGTTTTTGTTTATTGGGTATCATAAAAGCAAAAAGGCAACGAAAAGAGCAAACAGTAAAAATTTTGCACATTGTATTATTTTTGCCCTGATGATGGTCACAAATCCTGGCAACATTTTGAGTAAAAACCCACTTCCAACCCTCTAAAATGTGATTTTCTTGAAAGAGCTGCATATCCTGTGAAGAGATCACCACTTTGAACTGGGTTAATGTTACCTTAACTTACAGATTTGAACTTGCAGGGAGTTAGAAAATGTTTTTTAGTGGCTAAACCATTTGCCCAACTGAAATTTTATAAGGGAGAAAATAATGTCTAAGTTAATGTAGCTATTCAGAAAAAGAATTGATAGAAAATTATACAGGATGGTTAAAAAGATTTGGATGAATAACTTGTGGTGAGAGTGTTTGTAAACGCCCTGTATGTTTGGAAATTCGAATTTGTTCCACAGCAAGCTGTAGTCAGGTGATATAAAGACATAGACAAAAAATGAATAAAATCTAATACAAACTTTTCGAGTAATTTAAGAAAAACTCATGAAAAATATTATTTTTAAAGCCTTCTGGCTGCGAAACGAAGCAAATTTGGATATAGATAAGTTAACTTAAATCGACCTATTTTGAGCCAAGGAATCTGTGGTCTTACGTTGTACACGAATTTCGGAGACACCTGTATAGATCTACGTTTTCCATTCTGACTTTCGAAAAATGTCCGGAAACTGGGTTAGACAGAACAGATTCGACTCGTTCGTTAAGTGTTAAGGAGCGGTTAAGGAAATCTGTTGATGGACGAGAGGTCCAAATCACTATCTAAGTGACCGCCATATCATAGACCACTCTGTGTTGGGTTGATGTACTATAATCCGAAATAGAGCTTCACCATGAAGAGAAAGATGAAAAATAGGTCCCCTCTCCGTAACATTGCGGAGTAGTCTTTCATCTTTCTCTTCATGGTGCAGCTCCATTTCGGGTTATGGTACTCATTTTAAATACGTCGACCAACTAAAATCCTTTCCCTTTTGCTTCCCGAACCATCCATCAAGGTATACCTTCAGAGGGATACAAATGTAATTTTGGAGATCTACTGAACCTATTCGTTGTCTAAATACTAAACTTGAAACAAAATAATGGTTACGTTTGATATCCTAAACCCACCATAAGGCCATAATTTCGCAAAGATGTCTCTTTTGTCGCTTATATGTGATTTGTGGACTACTACTACCTCTGTTACGTGTTTTCTAATAAGGATTAAAAGAGGTAGTGGTTGAATAAGGATTAGAAAACACGTAATAGAGGTAGTGGTTGATCACAGATCACATATAAGAGGCAAAAGAAACTAATCTCTATTGTGGTGCGGGTCTCTAATTAAATAGTGTGACCCGATTATTTATTAATTGGTATACCTGCTGCCACCAGAAGCAGTTATTTTTGCGCTAATTAATTATTTAATTACCCTCAAAAGCGCGCGGTTACTACTTCAGAACCGTGAGTCCTTGCACTAAAGCTCTAGCAGAAAAGGGGCAATGAAACTCAAGTGTAAAACAACACTTAAACTATATTTACAAAATAATATCAAAATCTCGATTAGTTACAATAAAAATGACCCTAACGTTAACTAACCGACGTTACTTTAGAGAGAGAGAGAATAGACTAGGAATCCCGATCTTTATCTAAAACCCTAATACACGGATGGTCCCTAACAGGTGATCACGAGAATTGGCAAACAGACTTACTCTGGACTTGCGGATGATTGATGCAATTAATCCTGATCGTCAATCTGGATTCCCCTGGTGCCTTCTCGAACTGGGCTGCTCGTGAATATCCAACACCTTGCAATGATCACACCACACCGAAATAACACGCGTCGCGGTTTATTTCCAAAGTCCCGAAGTTTGAATGCACCGAAGAAAACGAATACTAAGATTCGATGATGAATGCTAAGATTCAAGCTCGTGTCGAAGTTGTAGCTAAGATTTGGTTGAGATTTTCGGGCTAAGAGTCCGATTGAGATTTTCGGGCTTAGAGTCCGATTGAGATTAACCAAAATAAAATGATTCTCTCGCAAGTAACCTCGGTTCTGGGAGGTGGTAATTCTGAGCTACTTGGGCGTACCTAACGTCTGGACAACCCCTCGTAGGAGGCCAATCCAGGAGATTTGGGTGGGTGTTTTTACAATAATAATTAACCAATCCCTAACGCACCTTACGTCGACACTTAGGCCACGGGACCTACCAAAAACCCCCGCCAACTAGCTAATTGCGAAAACCCTCACGTAATTCCCAGACCGTGGGACCATCAACGATTACGTGAGCCAAAACCCCTAATTTTTCAACGGCTATTTTGTTCCGCGAAAACCCATAAAGTTGAGGATACATAACTTCCCTAAAAATTCCTCAAGTTTAGGTACCTCCACCGGACGTCGTAAACGAAAGACGTGGTTTTCGACTTTTCTACCAAACACGTTACATAACTCGAATCCCTAATGTGAATGGTATTTTTCCTAAACCCACAGTAATTACCGAATTACTACACTATTACGTGTTTTCTAATCCTTATTAGACAAGACAATTCATACTTGAATGATTGTAAAATCATTGTGACTCAATTTTTCGGCGATTTCTCAAGAGGATGTTCACGGATTTATACATTTTCATAATTCGACTCTCGCTTTATTGGATTTTATTTTAAATCTTTTTTTTTTTAAGAGAGGTTAATTGAATGTAAGATTAATTTTGATAAAAAAATGGACATAACTCGTACATAAGTAAAGAGTTTATCAAAGTCTAGATTGATTGCAAGTTTGGTTATCATAGTTTTATAATTTTTAAACCTACCTTTTTTGAATTGTCAATCCAAATTTCTTCTCCCGTCGAATCCACGTACATAATACCAAAAAACCATATTTCGTGGACACCTAAATTTCTACTGACCATTTCGTACAAACTCTTCGCTGTGGTTTTTAAAGGAGTTACGAACTCCAGCTCGCGATCCATCGTGTTTATTTTTACTTTGACTTGTTGCTATTAAAAGAGAAAAATGTTACTTAATGTTATTTTATTTATCAAAATTAACTAGGAATTTTTAACTGTATATAGAGCTAAAAATGTAATCTAATCTCATTTTTTTAAATTAAAATAACTCAATAATCCAAAAACATTAAAATATTTTTTTGGATAAAACTTGTTCTTTATTTAGATAAGCATCTTTTTGGCTACAAGAAATTTTTGGATATTTTAATCGCATTTTGTATCAAAATAAACACTTAAAATGAATTAAGAACTAAAAAAGTTTTTTCAAACCTACAATTTTAAGAACCAAAAAATAAAAAGATTTTTGATAAATAACTCAAAAACAAATTCGATTTTTTAAAACCAAAATTATTCTTTATTTGAAATTTTTTTTTCGTTATTAATTTTTTTATATTATTATATTAGTTATAAAGAAATCCAACTAAAACTGGATTAAGGACCACAAAACTGAAAATATTTAAAAACAGATTGGATTTTTTAAAAACAAAACTTGTTCTTTATTTGAAAAAAAAAAAAATTTTTTTTTTCGTTATAAAAAAATAATTTTTTTATTAAATAAGTTATAAAGAAAAATCCAACTAAAAGCTAAACCCTATTTTTATTAGATTGTGACATGCGATTAATTTAACCAGAAATTGCGTTCGTACGTGATCATCATTGCGATCAATTAAAACCATTAATCCCCAACACACGTAATCAATAAAATTACGATATCGTTTTCGGAATCCCAATCGGATCGTTACGATAAGTTTTTCTTTGAAATCTCGTTCACTGACGTAACGATGGTATTTAAAAGTCGTTTTAAATGGAATTCCGAACGGAATGTATCACGATTATTACTATTTAAATAAAAAACTTTATTTTTTTAAACCGATTTCCTATCATTGGAAACAATCAAAACACTTCAAGTTATTTTAAACGTAAACACACGCAAAGATAACTTTAACTAGAACTCGCTTAATCATTTAATTTGAATAAATTCCAATTTGTGGTAAATTGATTTTTAATAGTAGTGAGGTAACCTACCGACATTTTCGCCTTTGGTTGGGTTTTTTTTTTTCACTTTTAAAACCGAAGTAAAACACTTTCACCCTAAAAACAACTTTGGTTTTCACTTTACGAATGTCCTCTCGCACCTGTTCGGATTTAATCACATTATCAAACGGTTAACACGATAAGATAGGTGAGATCGCGATGGTAGTGGGGAATTGTTTATAATTAAAAATAATTATTAAGTCAGGGATTTTTGTTGAAAATGGATACGCGCACAAGCGAACGAGCGATCGCGAAACGAAACGAATTCCCTTCTCGTTCGTACACCTGATGTCACACCGTTCGTTCGGTTGTGTCTCTCTATTAATCCGACCTTCACATTTCTGCGTTTAAAGCAAAAATCGTACACGAGTTTGCTTTTGCCAACGGCTACTATGTAGTAGTGAGTTGTGAGTCTAGTTTAGTCGTTTGCTTCACTCGGAGAAAGCACAATTTTATTTTAATGTGAGTTGAAAACGATAGAAAGAGGTTTAATAAATAAGAAAAGGGAGAAATAAAACGTTTTTATGATTTATTTGACTTGTAATAGTTATAATCAATTAATTTATTTTTCTTTTATTGAACAAAATAGTTTTTTAAATAAATTTTTAATTATTTAGATTAGTTTTAAACAATTTTAATCATTAAATTAGTTTATTTAAATTAAAATTTATTTTGACAATTCTCTAATTTAAATTTTAAACGTTTGTGTTAAACGCCATCTATTGGAAAAATCTACATTTTTTCTATATTTATTACAGAAATCTTTATATTTAATTTTCTTATTAATTTATTTAAGAAAAATTGATTTATTTTATTTTTAAACCTTCAAAAACTTATATATAAATCATTAAAATACTTTTTATAAATTTATTTTTTAAATTAATAAAATAAATTTGGTTCTTTTGAACCAAATAGGTATTCCAAATAGGTCTGTGTTTTGAACCAAACTTCATTTTACCCAACTGTCAAAGAAATGTCAATATCTTGTTTTTTAATTATTTATTAAATAAAAACCAATTAAACCCCAAATAGATCAATAAAACGACTTTATTTACTTAGAATTTAACGTAAAGCATCATTTAACGTTTTTAAATTGTAATTTTAAGACGTCATTTCGTTTAAAATAGCAATAATTGGTTTATTTAAGTTAAAATTTATTTTGGAAATTGTCTAATTTAAATTTTGAATCTTTATATTAAACGCCATTTATTGGAAGAATTTACATTTATGCTATATTTATTACAGAAATTTTTATATTTAATTTTCTTATTAATTTATTTAAAAAAAATTGATTTATTTTATTTTTAAACCTTCAAAAACTTGTATATAAATCATTAAAATACTTTTTATAAATTTATTTTTTAAATTAATAGAATAAATTTGGTTCTTTTGAACCAAATAGGTATTCCAAATAGGTCTGTGTTTTGAACCAAACTTCATTTTACCCAACTGTCAAAGAAATGTCAATATCTTGTTTTTTAATTATTTATTAAATAAAAACCAATTAAACCCAAATAAATCAATAAAACGACTTAATTTACTTAGAATTTAACGTAAAGCATCATTTAACGTTTTTAAATTGTAATTTTAAGACGTCATTTCGTTTAAAATAGCAATAATTGGTTTATTTAAGTTAAAATTTATTTTGGAAATTGTCTAATTTAAATTTTGAATCTTTATATTAAACGCGATCTATTGGAAGAATTTACATTTATGCTATATTTATTACAGAAATCTTTATATTTAATTTTCTTATTAATTTATTAAAAAAAATTGATTTATTTTATTTTTAAACCTTCAAAAACTTATATATAAATCATTAAAATACTTTTTATAAATTTATTTTTTAAATTAATAAAATAAATTTGGTTCTTTTGAACCAAATAAGTATTCCAAATAGGTCTGTGTTTTGAACCAAACTTCATTTTACCCAACTGTCAAAGAAATGTCAATATCTTGTTTTTTAATTATTTATTAAATAAAAACCAATTAAACCCCAAATAGATCAATAAAACGACTTAATTTACTTAGAATTTAACGTAAAGCATCATTAAACGTTTTTAAATTGTAATTTTAAGACGTCATTTCGTTTAAAATACCAATACAATAGCAAATGTGATTAACGTAGATTTAGGATGTTAAGTTTAAGCTTTTTTTTTAATTTAATTTTCTCGAAGTGATTCATCCTGTGACTAGTAAATTATTTATAAGACTTTAATATAATGACGACGTTTATTGCTGTACATTGTGGTAAGTAAATCGTTTTTATTTACCAATTTTATATAAATTCTAACCTTAAAAAGTAATAATATTGTGATTTAAATTAGGGGCTGGTCACCACAGTGAGAAAAACCATTCCAAATATAATAAATTAGCTAAGAAAGCTTGTCGAGCTGGTATAAAAGTACTTAAAGAAGGGGGTTCAGCTGTGGATGCTGTAAAAGCGGCTGTTATAGGTAAATAATCATCTCAATATCTTTTATAATCAATATCATAGTTTTTATATTAATATTATTTATCAAAAGAATAGTTTTAAAGTGTTAAATTTAGTTTTAGAAAATGATCCGATAACAAACGCAGGTTACGGTTCGAATTTAACAACAAACGGATCGGTAGAAGCTGACGCTTCAATAATGGATGGTTCGACGCTTATGTACGGAGGTTGCGGAGCCGTCCAAAGGGTTAAAAACCCAATAGAACTTGCACATAACCTCTGTTTGAAACAATCGGATACTTTACCGATGGGTTTAATCCCTCCGTCTTTATTAGTGGCTGAGGGGGCGTTCGATCATGCTAAAAGCGAAGGTTTAAAAATTGTTTCTAATAAAGATTTGGTTAGTCCTAAGGCTCAGAAACAATTTTATAAGTATAAGAAGCTTTTGGATGAGTTTCATTCGATGAACGGTGATGATAACGGAAGGAATAATCGGATGGATACCGTCGGAGCTGTTTGTATTGATAGTTTGGGAAGGGTGGCTTCTGGATGTAGTTCAGGTGGGTATTTTAAGGGTTTTTTAAAATATAAAATAACTAGTTGAAAGTTAAAATATTCTATTTTATTACAAAAAAATTAAATAAGCTCTATTTATTGTCTAAAAAATTAAAAAAAATCATAAAGGTGATTAAAATTTTTTTTAACCTAACTTTTTTTTTGACCAAATTTAAAAAATCGTGGAGACTTTATTTTTTTTAATTAAGAAATAAAATTTATATTAATTGAAAGCTAAAATATTCTATTTTGTAATAAAAAAGTCAATTTTTTCCTAATTATTACCCAAAAAATTTAAAAAATTCATAAATGTGACTAAAATTTTTTTAACCTAACTTTTTTAAAAAATTTTGACCAAGTTTAAAAAATCGTAGAGACTTTATTTTTTTTAATTAAGAAATGAAATTTGTAATAATTGAAAGCTAAAATATTCTATTTTGTAATAAAAAAGTCAATTTTTTCCTAATTATTACCCAAAAAATTAAAAAAATTCATAAATGTGACTAAAATTTTTTTAACCTAATTTTTTTAAAAAATTTTGACCAAGTTTAAAAAATCGTGGAGACTTTATTTTTTAAAATTAAGAAATGAAATTTATATTAATTGAAAGCTAAAATATTCTATTTTTAATTTAAAAAATCAATTTTGTTCTAATTATTACCCAAAAAATTTAAAAAAATCATAAAGGTGACTAAAATTTTTTTTAACCTAATTTTTTTTTTACCAAATTAAAAAAATCGTGGAGACTTTATTTTTTTTAATTAAGAAATGAAATTTGCATTAATTAAAAGCTAAAATATTCTATTTTTAATTAAGAAAGTCAATTTTGTTCTAATTATTACCCAAAAAATTAAAAAAATTCATAAAGTTGATTAAAATTTTTTTAACCTAACTTTTTTTTTTGGCCAAGTTTAAAAAATCGTGGAGACTTTATTTTTTTTTAATTAAGAAATGAAATTTGGATTAATTGAAAGTTAAAATATTCTATTTTGCAATAAAAAAATCAATTTTGTTCTAATTATTACCTAAAAAATTTAAAAAAATCATAAAAGTGACTAAAATTTTTTTAACCTAACTTTTTTTTTGACCAAATTTAAAAAATCGTGGAGACTTTATTTTTTAAAATTAAGAAATGAAATTTGTATTAATTGAAGGCTAAAATATTCTATTTTGTAATAAAAAAGTCAATTTTTTCCTAATTATTACCCAAAAAATTTAAAAAATTCATAAAGGTGACTAAAATTTTTTTTTAACCTAATTTTTTTTTACCAAATTAAAAAAATCGTGGAGACTTTATTTTTTTTAATTAAGAAATGAAATTTGCATTAATTGAAAGCTAAAATATTCTATTTTGTAATAAAAAAGTCAATTTTTTCCTAATTATTACCCAAAAAATTTAAAAAATTCATAAAAATGACTAAAATTTTTGACAGTTAACCAAACTTTAAAAAGTTTTGACCAAGTTTAAAAAATCGTGGAGATTTTATTTTTTTTAATTAAGAAATGAAATTTGTATTAATTGAAAGCTAAAATATTTTATTTTGTAATAAAAAAGTCAATTTTTTCCTAATTATTACCCAAAAAATTAAAAAAATTCATAAATGTGATTAAAATTTTTTTAACCTAACTTTTTTTTTTTGCCAAGTTTAAAAAATCGTGGAGGCTTTATTTTTTTTAATTAAGAAATGAAATTTGAATTAATTGAAAGACAAAATATTCTGTTTTTAATTAAAAAAGTCAATTTTGTTCTGATTATTACCCAAAAAATTTAAAAAATTCATAAAAATGACTAAAATTTTTGACAGTTAACCAAACTTTAAAAAATTTTGACCAAGTTTAAAAAATCGTGGAGACTTTATTTTTTTTAATTAAGAAATGAAATTTTTATTAATTGAAAGCTAAAATATTCTATTTTTAATTAAAAAAGTCAATTTTGTTCTAATTATTACCCAAAAAATTTAAAAAATTCATAAAGGTGACTAAAATTTTTTTTAACCTAATTTTTTTTTTGACCAAATTAAAAAAATCGTGGAGACTTTATTTTTTAAAATTAAGAAATGAAATTTGTATTAATTGAAAGCTAAAATATTCTATTTTGTAATAAAAAAAGTCAATTTTTTCCTAATTATTACCCAAAAAATTAAAAAAATTCATAAAGTTGACTAAAATTTTTTTAACCTAACTTTTTTTAAAAATTTTGACCAAGTTTAAAAAATCGTGGAGACTTTATTTTTTTTAATTAAGAAATGAAATTTGTATTAATTGAAAGCTAAAATATTCTATTTTTAATTAAAAAAGTCAATTTTGTTCTAATTATTACCCAAAAAATTTAAAAAATTCATAAAGTTAATTAAAATTTTTGATAGTTAATTTTTTAAATGACAAATGTCAATTTTTTTAGGTTAAGTTTTAATAAAAATTAAAAAAAAACTTTTAATTTGGATTTTTTTTTATTTAACGTATAGATAATTATGTTTTATTTAAAAAAAGACATTTTAAACTAACTTTGGTGTAAATATCTTTTCTTAATTTTCATAAATAAAGTTGTAGTGAATTTTTAAAGTTAATCTTTTGGTTTTTTTAAAGGTGGTTTATTAATGAAACGTCCTGGACGCGTTGGTCAAGCAGCTTTATACGCTAGCGGCGTTTGGGCGGATTCTTTTAACAGAGACGAACCCTCGGTAGCTGTTTGTACGACAGGCTGTGGTGAACATTTAGTCCAGACTCAATTAGCGAAAGAGATCGGGGCTAATATTAAATACTGTGCGTGTCCGACAACCGAATTATATAAAATTATGACTGAGAAGTTTTTAAGTAAGTCTTAATTTTTCATTTTTTGATATTTTTTATTTATTTTTTGATATTTTTTGTTTATTTATTTATTTTTTTAATAGAATCTAGATATTTACATAACGTTAAACAGAAAAATGGAGGAGCTTTGGTCTTGCACTTATCTAAGAGTGGCGAAGGATCGATTTTATGGGCTCATTCTACCGAGTCGATGAGTGTTGCTTATATGAAATCAACTGATAATCAACCAAAGGTGGGTTTGGTAAAAATGGATTTAAATAAGAATTTTTAATAAGATTTAATCTAGTTTTTATTTTTTAACTTCATTTTAATTAAAAAAATATTTTTTTTTAATTAGAAATTCGTTAAATTAAAAATAATTTATAGTTTAGTAACTAACTTCACATCATTAACATTTGACAGTTAAATGTCAATTTTAGTTTTATTAATTTGACATCTTAAACGTCATTTTGAGTTAATTTACTAAGAATTATACAAAAGTAGTCAAAATTAATTATCATCTTTATCGTTATTTAGATGAATTTAATTAAATTGACACCAATTTTTAACAAATTTTGTTGATTTTGGATGAGTTTTATCCAATTCTCACGAATTTTTAGTAAATCTTATCTTTATTGAACGAATCTTAACGAATTTATAATGAATTTTATCAAATCTTGACGAATCTTTTGAAATTATTAGAAATTTTTAACAAAGTAGGATACATTTTATAAAATTAAGGAGAATGTTTAACAAAATTTATGAAATTAAGGAGAATTTTTAACGACTTTGGACGAAATTTCGTCTAGAATTGTCGAATTTCAATGAAAAATAACTTTATTTCTCTTAAAATTGTGAAATTTCAGCTAAAATCGTTGAATTTCATCTAAAATTTTCTAAAGTTATCGAATTTTATTTAAAATTTCACGAAATTTCATCAAAATTTTTTCGAATTTCATTAAAGTAAAACTTAATTTTAGAAATTGTGAAATTTAAACCAAAATTTTCAAAATTCGTCGAATTTCGTCTAAAATTTTACGAAATTTCGCCTAAATTTGTCGAATTTCATTGAAAAATAACTTAATTTAGCTAAAAATTGTGAAATTTGATCTCAAATTTCTTTAAATTGTCGAATTTCGTTTGAAATTTTACGAAATTTCGTTTAAAATTGTCGAATATCATTCAAAAAAAATTTTATTTATCTTAAAATTATGAAATTTCATCAAAATTTTTTCGAATTTCATTAAAGTAAAACTTAATTTTAGAAATTGTGAAATTTAAACCAAAATTTTCAAAATTCGTCGAATTTCGTCTAAAATTTCACGAAATTTCGCCTAAATTTGTCGAATTTCATTGGAAAATAACTTAATTTAGCTAAAAATTGTGAAATTTGATCTCAAATTTCTTTAAATTGTCGAATTTCGTTTGAAATTTTACGAAATTTCGTTTAAAATTGTCGAATTTCATTCAAAAAAAACTTTATCTTAAAATTGTGAAATTTCATCTAAAATTTTCTAAAATCATCGATTTTTTTCCAAAATTTAACGAAATTTGGTGTAAAATTATCTAAAATTGTTGAATTTCGTTTAATTTCATCGAAACTTTTTCGAATTTCATTGAAAGATAACTTAATTTAACTTGAAATTGTGAAATTTCGACAAAAACTTTCAAAATTCGTCCAATTTCGTTTGAAATTTCACTACATTTTGTCTAAACTTGTCGAATTTCATTGAAAAATAACTTTATTCAGATTAAAATTGTAAAGTTTTTTCTAAAATTTGTTAAAATCGTCAAATTTGGTAATGAGAATTTTGACCAATTTTAAAAAATCGTGGAGACTTTATTTTTAAAGATTAAGAAATGATTTTTTCGCCAAATTAAACCTAAAGGTATCTATTTTTAATAATAAAAGTCAAATTTATTTTAAATGTTACAAAAAAAATTAAAAAAAATTTCAAAGTTGGTAAAAAAATTTTTTGTTAAAAAATTTTTTAGGTTAAAAAAATCGATTTTTAAAATATTCATAAAAAATCGAATTTTAAAGATTTTGAAAATGATTTTTTTTCTAAATGAAACTTAAAACATTCTAGTATATCTGAATTTTAATTTTTAGAGTATGATATCTCAATTACCGGATCACGTGGAAGTTGGAACGAGTATAAATGTGAGCGGAAGTCACTTTTACTTGCAACGATAATGATGGATGGTGATTCTAGGTAAATTTTACAACATTTCAATTAAATTATTTTTATTACCTCACGTGTTTCTTAAGTATTATTGATAATGATTGTTTATTGTGAATTAAACGTGGATTTTATTAGTTGTGTTTAATTTTTTAAACCTAGATTATATCGGCGGAATGTAAAATCAAAGCGGTGACCACTACTGTTGACGTTCGGTGAGTGTTTTTGGAATTATTTTTAACCAAATTTTAAATTCGAAGTGTTTTTAAATATGAATGATATTTGAGGTTAGTTTAAATTATCTTTCAAGAATAAAATATTTATTAAAAAAATTTATTTTTAATCAAAATAGACAAATCTCAATTTAAACAATTATAGTCTCGATTTTATTTATCACAAATAATCTCAAACTACTTTCGGAATTTGTTATTTATTTCCACTTTGATTTTGAGACGCTAATTTTGTTATCTCCGTCAAACCTTTCGGACAATCTTTTGACAACACTTCTGGTCCGGTTTCAGTAATTAACACATCGTCTTCTATTCTAATCCCTATTCCTTTAAATTCATCCGATACTTTAGCATTTTCCGGAATATAAATACCTAAAATAGAGAAATATGTCAACATGTTAAAAAATATTTTGTTGTCTTTTTTGTTGGCAGAAATTTAAACTGTGTTAGCTTTTAATTTTTTAATAACTGAACGAAATTCTTTACAACTTTTAAGTTTTCAATGTGAATTAGACATTTTATGTCACTTTGACGTTTGATGGCTGATGTTTAAAACGTCAAGTTGACAGATAAAAAGATTTGTATTATTTAAAGTCAGATTGATATTTAGAAACGTCAAATTGACATTTAGAAACGTCAGATTGACATTTACAAAAGTCAGGTTGACATTTATAAACGTCAAATTAAGGTTTAAAAAATCAAATTAAATTTTTTTACTCTAATAAATAAAAACAAATTGAAAAATCAAATTCAATTAGTTGTAATTTAATAAAAAGTTATTTTATACCTGGTTCTATTGTAACAACCATTCCGGGTACAACTTTAATGCTTCTAGATATCGTAGGTGTGTCATGAACGTCCATTCCTAGGTAATGCGAGACGTGATGGGGACAAAATTGAAAGGCGATCTGTCAAAAAAATAAATTTATCTTAACTTTTAAGTTAAAAAGTTTTTATAATTAATTTTTCTTACTCTTGATAATTCATATTCGGAAGTTTGAGATGAAACAAGTCCCGCTTGTTTAAGTTTTCTCCCCAATGATAAACACATCGACTCAAATAGTTTATCTAAAGTTGGGAAATTATTACATAAATCGATTAGTTCAGTTTGAACTTCTAAAACGATTTCGTAAAGGACTTTTTGAGGGTTTGTAAAAGATCCGTTTACCGGCCAAGTTCTTGTTATGTCACTTGCGTAACCGTGATATTCACAACCTTTAAAAATAAAATATATTTTTCTTTTTAAAATAAATTATATAATAATTTATAAGTTAAATCAATAATAAATGTCAAGTGATTGTTTTTTTTTAACTAACCTGCATCCATTAGAACCATATCATCGTTTTTCAACACTTGATTATTGTTGATGTAATGAATAATAGTCGCTCTGGAGCCACCAGCAACAACTGGAGGGTAAGCCAAGTACTCAGCACCGTTTATTCTACATTGATAATCAACGGAAGCAAATAAATCGTGTTCCGTTATACCTTAAAAAATATTTTATTAGGTTTTATTTAATTTTTGTATGTTTTATTTGCCGAGATTAATAGAAAATATATAATTTAATCCAAATTATAATTTGCTAACCTGGTTTTGAAATAGAAATGGTTTCACTAATCCCCTTCGAAGCAATCTGAGCAGATTTTCTCATTAATTTAACTTCAGCCGGACTTTTAATTACCCTTAATTTATGTAAAAACCCTTTCGGAGGTTCCCAAATCTTATTAATATTATTCCGATAGCTGTTTGTCATCACTTTATGTACGGACGGTTGAATAACATTAACTACATCATACCAAACCATCACCGATTTTTTTGGGGATTTCATTGAACATGTTATAAAATTTTCCAATTCGGTATTTGGAAGAGCTTGATCAACCCCGAAGAAACCAACAGCTTCGTCGGGGCCTGTTCTAGGTCCGTCCCATATTTCAGAGTGATTATCTTTGTTTCTAACGAATAAAGTTGAGGTGTAATTTGCGTTTGAGGTGGTTTTTGTTAAAACTAAACAACTGTCCGGTTCAAGACAGCCGGTTAAATATAAAAAATCGGTGTTTTGGCGAAATACATAAGGAATTTTTTCGGACATGTATTGTTTTGTTGCTGAAGGAATTACAACCTATAAAATATTATTAAGAATTTAATAACTTAATAATTAGTTTTCTTTTTAACTTACAATATGTTTATCTGCCTTTTTGTTATTAAGTTCGGAATACTTTAAAAACAATTCCATAAGCTTCCTTCTTCTTTCTTGAAACTCTCCCATTTGTATTCCAGGCGTAATTTCGCCTCTTTTTATTAAAAACGGATGAGTTTCGGTCGTGGGTTGTCCGAAAGTCTTTTTAATCGACCCGGAGCCCTCATTTCGGCTTAATTGGCTTTTAAACGTACAATATTCTTTCCCTAAAGCGTCTTGTAAAGGTTATGTTTAGAGATTATTGGATGATTTGTTGATAAAATTTAAAGAAATCGTAAATAAAAACTTACATATTCGTTGTGACGTTCTAGAAGTGACGTTTGTTAACATTTTCTTTTTTGAAGTTTTGTAAAATATCGAAAATTAAATACCGAAAAGAAAAGTGAGGTTATGTTATGACATGACGTGAGTGAAGTGAAGTTAGGTTCAAAGCTTTCTTGAATTAATATTTTATTTTTAATTAAATTGTATCGAATGTTTATTTAAATTCATACTCAAGCACGCCTTCAATATTTATTACACAATGATGAAAAGATACCTAGGATACCTCCTTAGGTATTAAATTTATTATATTATTTTTACGTTGTATTGTTATTTATATATTTTTTGTTTCAGTAAAAACAAAGGTAATATTATCCAACTTGTGGGATAGAAAATAAACGTTTTCAACTCCGTTTCTTCAGGCGATTTCTTTTGTGCGAACATCAAGTGAAGAAGGTGTTCCTGCCTCTTTCCTTGCCACCCTCTAGCTTTTCTGCGATCAGATACTGGAACGGAAAAGGGAAGATAAAGCTTTGGTGGCTGCTCAGATTGAAAAGGGGATGGAAAAAGCGCTTTTGGATTGTGGACAAAGAGGTGTTTATGGGGATTTGTGTAATATCCTTTAAACAGCTTTCGATAGTGCTTTGCGGGAGGATGAGGTTGAGTCGGAAGAGGATGAACTTGAAACTGAAAGGGAGGAGTAGTTGGAAGGGGGAAACAAGACCGGAGGAGCTGTTGCTGATTCAGATTTAGAAGAGGTTGGTCTTTATTTATTGTTTTGGATGATAATAGAGCTTTATTTGGTGTGTTTTTAGTTGTAGGAAAGTATTTGTGGACCACCGACATTAACTGACTTGGATAGCAACTTTGAAAAAATATTTTAATTTAACTATTTAATGTACATGTAATTTTTTAAATTAGTTTTAATTAGTTTGTAGTTAGTTTATAATTAATATATTTTAATACAATTCACGAGTTGTTTTGTTTTATTTCTTTCCTCTTACAGTTTACTTTTTCGAGACTAGTTGTATTGTAGCTAAAACTTTTGAAATCGACGTGTTTTGAAACTTTTGGCTATCAGAGATGGGCGAACTAACAATTAGTGATTTTTAAATTAAACTTTTTGGGGGGTCCCGTGGCGCCATCTGTTGTACAATCATCGAACTTCCGCCACAAAATTTGGTTCGAAACTCCGCTATCGGTTGGTTTGCAACTCGGCTATCAGGGGTGGGCAAGCTTTTTACAAATTTTGGACAAAGGTTTGCCCACCCCTGATAGCCGAGTTTCGAACCAAATTTTATGGCGGAATTTCGATGACTGTACAACAGATGGCGCCACGGGTCAATTTTAAAAATTTAAAAATTAATTTTGGACTCGTGGTGCCATCTGTTGTACAACAATCGAACTTCCGTCACAAAATTTGGTTCGAAACTCCGCTATCGGCTGGTTTGCAACTCGGCTATCAGGGGTGGGCAAACTTTTTACAAATTTTGGACAAAAGTTTGCCCACCCCTGATAGCCGAGTTTCGAACCAAATTTTGTGGCGGAAGTTCGATGACTGCACAACAGATGGCGCCACAGGTCAATTTTAAAATTTAAAAATTAATTTTGAACTGGTGGTGCCATCTGTTGTGCAACAATCGAACTTCCGTCACAAAATTTGGTTCGGAACCCAGCTATCAGCTGGTTTGGAACTCGGCTATCAGGGGTGGGCAAATTTTTTTGCAAATTTTGGTCAAAAGTTTGCCCACCCCCGATAGCAGAGTTTCGAACCACACCGATAGCGGAGTTTCGAACCACACTGGGCCAATGAAATTTGGGCTACTATCCAAGAGATGGCGCCACGGGTCAATCTTTAAATTTAAAAATCGAAAATGTTGGACAGAATTTGGGCTACTGTACAAGAAATTAGGAAAATTAGGAAAGCTTACAGAATTTTGAGTCATTGGTTCAAAATTTTTGGGTTTAACTCGATCGTTAGGAGTGAATTTTGTATTAAAAGACGAGGCAGTTCGTTTATAAGTTTATTGTTTCATAATTTTTAATTTACATTTAATTAATATTTTCTAACTTGTTCAAGAGTGTTTAAACGTTTTAACAAAGCTTCTAATTTATCGGAAATAACGGACATAACATCTTCGATTTTATCCAAACGTTGTTGTTGCCTTAAAATCAAAAATTTAATTTAGTTTTTAATCATTAATATTTCTAAGACCGCTATTATTCCGGCAGATTTTATAAAAGATATTTTATAAAATATTTTTGTTAAGTAAATTGTGAAGTATATTAGTATTTTATAAAAGATTTATTGCATAAGCTATCTTTTATCAAAATTGGTTGCATTCGATAACATGTTGAAATGTTGTCAAATGTAACCAATTTTGATAGAGATAGTTTATGAAACAAATCTTTTATAAAATGTGCCTATTATACTGTAAAGTTCATTGGCTAAGATATTTTATAAAAGATCTTTTATAACATCTTTTATAGTGTAATAGTGGCCTAGCAATTAATTCTTACCCAACAAATTCTTCTAAAGGAACGATCGGAGGAACTGAACTTTGGGGCGCCTTTTGAGGAGACTTCTCTTCCTGGAAATCCACATGAAAAGGTCCCGAAGCTGTTGGAACTAAGAAAACCAAGCAAAATAAACATTTCTTCACATTAAAGATATATTAAGATGAACCTTTAGCGTCCTCGGCTGGTTTTCTTAGAGCTTCAATTAATCCTGAAACGTCCCGAACGCGAACTTCGGCGTGTTTATCGATTTTATAACGAGCCAAAAAGGTATCGATGTCCGAATCGGAGTAACCACATCTAAAAGTCATTTAAAAAAAGATTAATTTATTGATTTATAAATTACTCAAACAAGTTATTTTATAGTTAGTGAGACAAATCATAAATTTGTTTCAAATTCGTGTTAAATCGATCAAAATTTATTTTTAAAATATGTCACATACCTTTTTAAAATACGTCTAATCTCTTCAACCGTAGCATTATCATCGTTTAATTTCACCAAAGCCCTTGGAGTGCAGCTTCCGCAACCGCAATCGGTTAATAAATTGTATAAACCTCGTCTCCAAAACTCGACCCTTTCTAGTTGTTTCGGTGCGACGTCCATTTCCGTTTTTACATCGCTGTAGGTATCGTTTATAATCGCCAAAAACATATTCTACAAAAATTTTATTAATTAATTTTATTAAAAGTTTAAATAAATTTTTAATTTATACTTACGATTAAAACGAAAAAAACCAAAAAGATAAACATGATAAAGTAAATCGGAGCCAACATTTTATGAGCTTTTTCAATCTCTCCATAGTTAAAATCGCCCAAAATTGTTCGTAATAAGGTGAACATTGAAACTCCAAAGCCGGAAAATGCAATCACTTGAGTGCCGAAAATTAAATAACCCAATTCGGCGAAAGAGACGAAAATCAATAAGAACATTATTGAAAAACCCATTACGTCTTTTGCAGACTGGAAATTAAAAAAAAATTGTTATAAGAAACGTAAAACTTTATTTTTGGTAAAAAGACAAACTTTCGTCTTTTATTTACCTGTTTAATTGTCTTCGTTAAATGCCTCATCGATCTGTTTACGTTCATAAATTGAAAAAGTTTTAACGTAGCAACAAAAACGCAAACCGCCTGAACGTTTTTCAAAATCATTTCGTTATGTGAAACTTTCGCAAACGAATTGTACTGGGTAATCGATTTTTCCACTTTGTCCATAAGAGTCCAACAGGAGAACCATTGATGTAAATATATGATAAAATAAGTTATCGAAGACTAAAATATTAAATTTAAATTACTTTTGGATTTTTTGGAAAGTTAAAGATATTAAAGAGGTTACCACGACAATTGTAACATCAACGTAACTCGAAAATTGCTTAAAATAACGAAATTTTAAAAAGCAGATTTCTCGAATTTCCTCGGCTAGATAATAAATGACGTAGAAAAGGTAAATGATTTCGCAACCAAGAACTACGTGTTCTAAAACGGTAAAGTATTTCAATAATTTCATTGTTCGGAAGTACATGTTGGGTAAAACGCCTCCTGTAGGTGGAAATTCAAAGACGATTCTAAAAAAGAAAAGAAAAGAAAAATTAGCTATAAGAAATATTAATTTTTAAATGTTCTTTGAATCAAAAATAAATTTTAAATCAATAAATAAATAAATATACAAGAATAAATAAATAAGTATTAAATAAATAAACAAGAATAAATAAATAGTAGTAAATAAGAATAAATAAATACTTACAAAATATTACAAAATAAATTTACATGTGGATTATAAACAGTAGTATCGACAAAAACCGCCCTCGTTTCTCTTCTCACCCACATTCCGTATTTCAACCTTGAAATCGTTCTTGTCATTGTCTTCTTACTTCGCCCTAATTTTATAAAAAAACCACTTCCATCGTAAGTTGCAACCCTTCCAACGTGACTTGTACCGTCTAAATCATCTTCAGATTGCCATTTAAACCTAAAAATTTAATATGTTACTATTTTATAACTAAATTTAAAATTTTAAAAGTCTAAAATATTTATAAAAATAATTAAAGAGAGGTTTTTATCATTAATGCGTTAGAAGAGAACAAATTTCTCATTACCGCACTGAGGGATTCGAACCCACATTTCCTGCTTTCCGGACAGTTACTATACCAATTAAATTACACAGCTCGATAAGTTTTTTCACATTTCTGGATTCCTAATATCACAAGTATATGCGCACGATTACTTACCAATGTTAAGTTAAGGTAATACATGTAAAACAACTACCTGAAAGTAGGAGATCTGGGTTTGAATCGCATCACAGTGCAATAATGAGACATAATTTACTCCTCTAACACATTAGTAATAAAAACTTTTCTTTAATTATTTCTTTCTATTAACACTATGACGTCCGGCATGTCCAATCCAGATTTCTTTGTTTCGCGCCGGTGGAACTGACTTAAAAAACTTCGGTTATCGCCGGCGTTAAATTTAATTAATAGGCGCCACCGGCACTTACCCGATAGTTTTTGCATGGCACCAACGTGGGGCCACCGGCACTTGCCCGATAGTTTTTGCGGTGGCACCAACGTGGGGCCACCGGCACTTACCCGATAGTTTTTGCGTGGTACCACTGTGGGGCCACCGGACGTCATAGTGTTAATACAGTATAACATAAGTATAAAATACATATCGCCGTTCCGGAAGAACATCGACATAACTGCAAAATACAAAATTTTACAGGAGAAGGGAAAAACAATTAAGATGAACTAGAATTATCTCTTAAAAAAATAGTAATTTACTGATACTAATGACTTTTCTGGTATTGTTAATATTTAGTGAGTAGTTTAAAACGCAATATACAAACTTTTGTTCAGGATTAAAGATGTATTAGATTTTGTAGATAGGTCTTTTTTTCCCTAAGACATACAACGAAATAAAACATTTACGCCGGTTATTTAAATTTATTTTATTTGAAAAAAATAAGTTATGTTACTAAAGTAATTTAAATTAATACTTTAATTTATAACAGACTCAAAAAAATGTCTATAAAATTCAGGAATTATGTTAGTTCCATTAAATTTTTTAGATCTTTCTTCTTGTTTTCGGATAGTGGAAATTTCTTCTGATAAGCTTTTTTAATTTTAGTATTTTTGTAATTCTGCTTTGACCGTCTTTTATTCGGTCTAAAATTAATTAATTTAAATTTTGAATGGACAACAGTTCGTAGCATTTTTTCTGATATTCCGAGCGTATTTATTAAAAAAGTTTTGCACACTCTGACTTTCTCTCCATTATTAAATAAGTAAAACCCACAGTTTGGATTTCTTGGTATGGTAGAAGAAATTCTTCGATACTTAAGCCTTAGCTGTTCAACGCATGTGCCTAAAAAAATCACGTTGACGTTGTAAAGATCCTAACTCCCAAAATTTTTCGAAAAGTTACTCTCTAAATTCAGATGATATTTTTTTAGAGCATGACATAATTACATAGTAAAAAAGCCTTAAAATACAATTAAGTCTTAGTTGCACCTAAATAAATTTCAAATTTTGATTAAAAATTGGACATAAAGTATACTTACGCCATTGTTTCTGTAACTGTTAGGAACTTCACTAGTCACACAGAGCACTTGCGTCAGTGTTGCACCGAACGTATAGATAACTAGACGAAATCTGCAGCACAACTAAACGATGCGTCCTTATTCTTACAAAACAATAATACAACTCTTAAAATTTCAAAGAAGACGTAACTGTCATCTAGCGGTCAAAAGTGTTGTTACACTTACAGCGTTGTTTCAGCACATAAACAAGCATTTTTTGGATACATTGATGGCCTTAACTCATTTTATCAAAAAATTGCAGTTACGTCGATGTTGTTCCGGAACGACGATATCACTGAAAAATTCTAAAATACTTACGCGGAACTTTCAGCTCCGATTAATCCAAAACTAGGTAAAGGCGTTTTAGACATCGATCCGGAATCGTAACTATCGTAACAAACCAAAAAAGCTCGTCTAAACCTCGGATGAGTCGTACAAGAGTTATTCCGGACTGTTACTTGACGAATCGTCGGCGTTCCAATTAATTTATTAACGTATAAGACACCCAAGTCGAATTTTTTCGAATTTTCTTCGTCGAATAAACTTTCAACGAAAACCACCTTTGGGTATAAACGTTCCATGTAACACCAAAAATCGCTCGCCGAACGAATATCATCGAACTTTATCTTTTCAAATTCCGACTTGAATTTTTGCTCAGCCAATTGACTTCGAATGGCATCCGTCATGTGATACATGTAGGGGGAAATCATTGCCAAACAAACTAGTGATTAGAAAATAAATAAATAAATAAAATTAGATAAGTTATAAAATCTATTTTTCATTTTAATTACTTACTAAAATTTAAATTAATCCAAAAAATCAAATAAATAATAGTATCTCTTGTAACAGCCACTAAATAAGTTTCTCGCGACATTTTTGCCGCTTGAGCCATAACCATTGTAATCCATCTTACTACAAATTATAAAAAAATTCCATCAAAATTTTAATTTTTGATTAAAAAAAAATTTTCAAATACCTTTTCTTTCGTACTTTGACGCTTTTATAGCAGCTTCTTCCTCTTTTTGAGGAATTTTCGAACGATACATTTTAAATTCGGTGTTTTAAACGATTAATATGAATCAAATATAATTATAATAACCAATTATAAATAAAATTTAAGAAATATTAAACTAAATTCTGATTAATGATGACGTTATGAATTATTTATGTTGACAAAACAAACTTATTTCGAATGTTTTAAGAAAAACCATAACAACCAAAAAATTAACTATATTAAAATTAATTTAAAGAAGAAAAGTTTCAATTCTTAATCTCTTTCTTTCGGTAGACTCTCAACCTCGTTTAATCTGGTTAAAAGCTCGTCGAGTTTACCAGATAAAATTTTCATTACGGCTTCTACTTTACCCAAACGATGTTGCTGTCTATAAAAAATGTATATAATTTTATAAATTGAAGGTTTTTAAATTAAAAGTTGAGGCATACTGTGAGAAATCATCCAAGGCGATAATAGCAGGTTGTTCGGTTCCTTTGTGAGTGCCCGATTTTGGGTAATATCGTTTAGGACCTTCCGCTCTTACTTGTTGAAGCAGTTTGGAAACATCTCTTGAACGAATTTGAGCATCGGGATCGACGTTGTATCGACCGATGAATAAATCAATATCCAAGTCTGAATAACCACACCTTTAAAATTAAAAAATAAAAAACATAAATAAACCAATTTAAAAAAATTAAGTTAAACTTTGTAATTTTTTTATAAACGAAATATAAATGAATTAAAAACTTGGTTTCTTCTTATAAATAAAGATTTATATTTAATTTTTAATTCTACCAAGTCTACCAAGTTTTAGTTTTTAATTGCAAATAGTTTGAAAGAAAATAATTTTTAAACTCAACAATGACATTTAAGACAAAAAATTAAGTTAGGATAACTTTGCGATTTTTTATTAAAAAATGTAAATAAATTAGAGAGTTGATTTTATGTTATAAATAAAGATTATTCTTTCTTCTATAATCTTACAAAGTTTTATTTCCTAATTCCTAGTACTTTGGCAGAAAATAATTTTTAAAACTAAGGATGACATTTGAGATAAAAGTTGAGGTTAGGTTAAATTTATTATTTTTTATAAAAAATCCAGTTAAGTTAGAAACTTGATTTTTACTTGTAAATAAAAATTAATCTTTAATTTATAATCCTACTAAGTTTTATTTTCTAATTCCAAGTTGTTTGGAAGAAAAAGAAAATTAATTCAAGGATGACATTTAAGACAAAAAATGAGGTTAAGTTAACTTTGCGATTTTTTATATAAAAATGTAAATGAGTTAGAAACTTGATTTCTTTTCCATAATAAAGACAAATTATTATTTTATAATTGTGTAAAATTTTATTTCTTAATTCTAAATCGTTTACTAGAAAATAATTTTTAAACTCAATGACATTTAAGACAAAAAATGAGGTTAAGTTAACTTTGCGATTTTTTATTAAAAAATGTAAATAAATTAGAGAGTTGATTTTATGTTATAAATAAAGATTAATCTTTCTTCTATAATCTTACAAAGTTTTATTTCCTAATTCCTAGTACTTTGGCAGAAAATAATTTTTAAATCTAAAGATGACATTTGAGATGAAAGTTGAGGTTAGCTTTAACTTTATTATTTTTTATAAAAAAAATCCAGTTAAGTTAGAAACTTGATTTTTTACTTGTAAATAAAGATTAATCTTTAATTTAAAATTTCACCAAATTTTATTTTCTAATTCCAAGTCGTTTGGAAAAAAATAATTTTCAAATCCAAGGATAACATTTAAAACTAAAAATGAGGTTAAGTTAACTTTGCGATTTTTTATGAAAAAATGTAAATAAGATAGAAACCTCATTTCTTCTCCATAATAAAGACAAATTATTATTTTATAATTGTGTAAAGTTTTATTTCTTAATTCCAAATCGTTTACTAGAAAATAATTTTCAAATCCAAGGATAACATTTAAAACTAAAAATGAGGTTAAGTTAACTTTGCGATTTTTTATGAAAAAATATAAATGAGTTAGCAACCTCATCTCTTTTCCATAATAAAGATAAATTATTATTTTATAATTGTGTCAAGTTTTATTTCTTAATTCCAAATCGTTTACTAGAAAATAATTTTCAAATCCAAGGATAACATTTAAAACTAAAAATGAGGTTAAGTTAACTTTGCGATTTTTTATTAAAAAATGTAAATAAGATAGAAACCTCATTTCTTTTCCATAATAAAGACAAATTATTATTTTATAATTGTGTAAAGTTTTATTTCTTAATTCCAAATCGTTTACTAGAAAATAATTTTCAAATCCAAGGATAACATTTAAAACTAGAAATGAGGTTAAGTTAACTTTGCGATTTTTTATTAAAAAATGTAAATGAGTTAGAAACCTAATTTCTCCTCCCTAATAAAGACAAATTATTATCTTATAATAGTTTACATTTTCATTTCTTAATTATAAATAGTTTGGAAGAAAATAATTTTTAAACCTAACGATAACATGATGAATCAAACGATTCAAACCAAACCAAATTAAACGATATTTGATAAGAAAATTGTGCTTAAGTTAACTTTAAATTTATTTACAGTGAAATACCCCTTCGCGGATACACCTCTTGAACGGACACTCCCCTTCGATGGACAGTTTCTCATGGAACCGTCTGACTTTCATATAAGTACTTTACATTAATCTTAAGCGACACAACTTAATTTAATCTTAAGACACCCCTCTTGAATGGACACTTTTGGTAGGTCCCGTTGGTGTCAGCACAAGGGAGATTTCACTGTATTACCTTTTTAGAGCCGCTCGAATTTCATCAATAGCAGGAAGAGCATGACTATCCGCTATAAGAATTTTCGGAGCACAAGCAGCACATCCACAAGCACCAAGCAAATTATACAACCCTGTATACCAAAACTCAGCAACTCTCCTTTCAGGAACAGCTATAGCTAAATCGGTTTTAGCATCGCTGTAGGTGTCATTGATAATCGCCAAAAACATATTCTAAAAAACACCAACATATAAATATTAATTAAATAAATTAAAAATTATCATACAAAGTGTTTATAAATTAGAACTTACCAATAAGATAAGAATGACCAAAAGTAAATAAATCAAATAAAAAGTTTCAGCAACAAATTTATCAGCCCCCGCGTCTTGATATTCCTGATAATCGAAATCACCCAACATCGTTCTTAATAAAGCAAACATAGCTAAGGTAATCGATGAAAAGTGAATCATTTGAGTACCAAAACATAAAGAACCGAATAAAGCGAAAGCTATGAACATTATTAGGAACATTATTGTAAAGGCAAAAACATCAGCCAAACACTAAAAGACAAAAAAAAATTTAATTTCAATCTTACAAAGATTAAAAAAAAAAAATTATTTTTAAGGTGAGTTCACGTAAAGTGAACAAAAAAAATTTACCTTTTCGATGGTTTTATTAAGTATCGCCAACGTCCAATTAAAACTCATATACTTAAAGATTTTTAAATAAACTAAGAAAACCACAGCGGATAAACAATTTCTCATTACTTGTTCGTTTTTGGTCATCGTTTGAAAACTGATATATTCATTTAAATCCTTTTTTAAATGTACCATTAAGTAACGAGCGGCATCCCATTGTATTATTATGTAAGATAAATAACATATTGAGGTCTAAAAATTAGTAAAAAGATTTTTATTGTTATTAAGAATTAAATTAGCTTTGTTTGTAGAAGTGATTTCCACAGTTTGGGATTTTTTCAATCAATTAAATTGTTTAATTTTAACACTTTGCTAACTTCACCGATCAGACTTTGATTATTAGCCGTTTTGTATCAACGTTCATTTTATTGTTTAATACCTTGCTGATCGGTGACGAGATTTTACCACTTCGGTACAGACGTCGATTATAGTCGACACAGCATATGGGGCCACAGATGCCCCCCACACAGCCGAGCATGGCTTATAGTTGACGGCTGTACCAGCGTACGAATGATGAAAGCCAGTTTTTAACGACGTTTCGCAGTCGATAAGCGCCGTACCGAAGTGATTAATACTCAATTGATGATCTGTACCAATGTCATTACTGATTAATTGTTGGTTTAATGAGTGTTGTTCAGTACTTAGCTGATCAATAGACGAAAGCAAATTAGTACATTCTCAAGAAAAATTTTATGCTCTTTGACATATTAGCAAAATTAGGAAACAAAGCTTGACACACTTCAAGTCAAGCTTTTAATTGTGCATCATGGTCTTTATCTAAATTATGAGATAAGTCCGGACTTTGGTTACTAGTTGTTTCATATCAACGTTCATTTTATTGTTTAACACTTTGCTCACTGGTGATAAGTTAATTCGTCTTTTCATACCCCAACGTTTCTGACTGGTGATGAGTCAAGTCATCATTCCACTCGTAATAGCCGGTGACATGACATAGTTTCTATGTAAAATTCCTGATCAACAAAGTGTTAATCATATATAAAAAAATCCTAAATCTTGATTGATTGAAAAAATCAAACATTTAAAATCGCTTCTATGAATAAAGCTGTTATAATACAATTAAATATAATTACCATGTAAATTGCAATATTAACCCAATTCCAAAACGAACAAAAATAAGCGAATTTAACAAAAGATATACTTCTTATATCTTCAACTAAATAAAATACGATAAACAGTAAAAATATGACTTCGAAGGCGATCGTAACATAACCTCCGACTGTTACTCGGGTTAATTGAAATGCGTAGAAGTAAGCTGAAGGGAAAACACCTCCTCCGGCGGGCATTTCAAAGAGAAACCTGTTTAAAAATTAAAAATTTTAAATTAAAAAAATTCAAAAATTCAAAATAAATAAATAAATAAAAATTCAAAATAAATAAATAAATAAATAAAAATTTAAAATAAATAAATAAAAATTCAAAAATTAAAAAAAAAATAAATAAACATTAAAAATTTAAAATACAAATTAAAAAATTTCTTTAGTTTTAAAACTTACTTAACGGCACAGAATAAATTAACGCTTGGATTATAATAAGTAGCGTCGATGAATAAAGCTCTGGTTCCTTTGGTGACGTATCTTTCGTTTCGTAATCTTTGAATGGTTTTTACAGAGTCTAAAAAAGTGGGGCCGAGTTTTTCTTGAAAACCGTCGCCTAAATAATGCGAAATTTTTCCTTTGAAACCTTCCGCTTGAGTTTCTCGGTCGGATTGGTGGTCGTATTGTTCGAATTTGGTGGTTCTTCTCTTTTCGGGGGAGTATGGAGGGTAACATTTTAGGAAAATCGAGGCGAATGGTTTTTCACAGTCCGTTTCGTTTACCATAACGGTTCGGATTACGGCTCGACCGACTAAAATATTTTCGTGACCTAAACCTCTGTAAACAAAAAAAAATCGATAGAAGTTTTAGTTTTTTTGAAAAAATTTTTTAAGTTCGACTAAACCTCAAAATTTCAAAATTATCTTTAAAAAATCATAAGTCCCAAATATGTGAAAATTGGAAAATCAAATTTTTACAGATTATAAATGAAACATTAATTTAAGTTTTTATAAAAGATTCAAGTCGATAGACTTTTTAGTTTTTTTGAAAAAAATTTTCAAAGTTGGACTTAACCTCAAAATTTCAAGACTAACTTTAAAAAATCATAAATCCAAATAAGTAAAAATTGAGAAATAAAATTTTCTCAGATTATAAACGAAACATTAATTTAAGTTTCTGTAAAAAATTCAAATCGATAAACATTTTAGTCTTTAAAAAAAAAAAATTTCAAAGTTGGACTTAACCTCAAAATCAAATTTTCAAAAGTAACTTTAAAAAATCATAAATCCTAAATAAATAAAAATTGAGAAATGAAATTTTCCCAGATTATAAACAAAACATTAATTTAAGTTTTTGTAAAAAATTCAAATCGATAAACATTTTAGTCTTTTAAAAAAAATTCAAAGTTGGACTTAACCTCAAAATCAAGTTTTCAAAAGTAACTTTAAAAAATCATAAATCCTAAATAAATAAAAATTGAGAAATGAAATTTTCTCAGATTATAAACAAAACGTTAATTTAAGTTTCTGTAAGAAATTCAAATCGATAAATATTTGTCTTAAAAAAAAAATTTCAAAGTTGGACTTAACCTCAAAATCAAGTTTTCAAAGTAACTTTAAAAAATCATAAATCCTAAATAAATAAAAATTGAGAAATAAAATTTTCTTAGATTATAAACAAAGCATTAATTTAAGTTTCTGTAAAAAATTCAAATCGATAAATATTTGTCTTTTAAAAAAAAAATTCAAAGTTGGACTTAACCTCAAAATCAAGTTTTCAAAAGTAACTTTAAAAAATCATAAATTCTAAATAAGTAAAAATTGAGAAATAAAATTTTCTCAGATTATAAACAAAATATTAATTTAAGTTTCTGTAAAAAATTCAAATCGATAAACATTTTGATCTTTTTGAAAAAAAAAAAAATTCAAAATTGGACTTAACCTCAAAGCTAAAACCAAGTTTTTAAGAGTAACTTTAAAAATTCATAAATCCTAAATAAGTAAAAATTGAGAAATAAAATTTTCTCAGATTATAAACAAAACATTAAGTTAAGTTTTTATAAAAAATTCAAGTCGATTGACATTTTAGTTTTTTTGAAAAAATTTTTCTAGATTAGCCTTAACCACAATACTTAAAGAAGGTATTAAGAATAACATAAAAAATAATTTTAAATCCTTTTTTTATATATTAACATTACTAAGAATTTAACTTAACTCAACTTAATTATACAGGGTCTCCCGTTTTGATTGTCCGATTTGGTATATTCTCAGACTGAATACAACCAAACATAGGTCCAAAAATGGTTCGTTTTCGAGATATTCAAGGTTTTAATTCCATAAGTTGGTCTATTATTAACATTTTCACAGTGAATTATTTAAATTAAATTATTAAATAATTGCCACAGTTTCGACTAACTTTTGTAGCTGACCAGTGTAATCTAATAATAGCTTTATTCGTTGGGTTAAAACTTCCTTGCGCAAACTGGTACTGCACAGACAAGTCATTAGGTAAGCCGGGGCATCTGTAGGGTCCTTAACACTTTCACAACCGCTCACACCAATGTGGTGCCATAGGCACAGTCGTTGCATGCCGGTGACACTCGTGTGGTGTCAGTGGTAGGCTAGTAGTTATTCATTATTATCCAAAATATTGCTGGCCATTGGCGACGTTTTATTACTCAAACGTATGGTTGTGAAAGTATTAACGAACAAGGCTATACTTCATTTAATAACTAGGAGGAGTAAATCTCAAAACCCCATTTACATAGGAAAAAGTAACTAAAAAATACACTAAACATTTTTAGCGGCAAATTTGAATTCTAAACTTCAAACCAGTCACATTTATGCAACCAACAAAACACCAAGCGTTTGAGCGTAGTATTCTAGAACATACCAAATATCTCTATGGCCGTTTATCTATACGTACATTGTTCAAAATTTATCCAAAAGACGTTCCTTGTGTTGACGTATTACATCCAACAGATGACATCGTACCATACCTTCTTCGAACTTAATATTTTTTGATCGCAACCATTTGAGCACAACGAAAAAGCGAGAAACAAGTTGACAAATTAGGTAAAGCACCTAACCTCAAACGTTAAAAACACTAAACGACAAAAACCAATTTTTTCATCTTCGTAAACTTGACTGCGGAGCGACCAATAATAGTTCACTATTTTGGCGCGCAAAATTCAAAACACTCCTCCTAGTTATTAAATGAAGTATAGTAACAATTTATCGAAACCATAGTAACAAATTAATAATAGGTAACCTTGGGGAACTAAACTTCCAATATATTGGAAACGAATCATTTTTGAGCCCTTGTTAATCAGGACTTTTCTGCTTATTTTTAGCCAAGGAATACGTCAGTAAGGTTGGTTTTAGTGCTCAACCGACGGTTGGTACTGACCGTGAGTACTGACGAAACGCGCTGACCGTCGGTTTGTGTTGTTTAGTGCTTAGCTGATTGACAGATCTGTCAAAACGCGCTGACCGTCAGTTTATACAGTCTCACGAAAAATGGAGGCATTAACAAATTGTACGATGAGTGGGTATTTCATTGTTCTGTAATTCTTTAACCATGCATCGCGATCTTTATATAAATTATGAGACAAGTCCCATAATTCCGGATGCAACCTGACTTCGGTTATTAATCGTTCTGTGTCTATGCTCATTATTTCACAATGACTGTACACGTACTGACCATACTGACATGCCTGCCAAACAATGAACGCTATAATATTATAATATAATCCAGCAGTCTGTCAGTTGGCTGACGTACATACGGATGCGTTCGACCGACAGTTGTCCATACGCGCCGCGTACCGTACGCGCGTAGGGTTCATCAGTACAGCACTGAACAGCTACATACAGGGGGTTAGTATAAAGTCCCGGAACGGTTGAATAACTTTGTTATTTGAGCAGTATCCATTTTGAAATTTTACCTGATTATAAAGTTCAATGCGACGAATTTAATAATAACATTTTCATTTCTCTCTCGTTTCCGGTTTTACAGGAAATGCTTCCAACTTTTTTTTCTTAAATGGCATGTATAGTATACTTGTGCATTTTCGAATGCGGAATAAAAAACTACGTTCATAAATACCAAAATTCTTCGTTCTATTAATAAAAAAGCATAACAGGACTTAAATTAAAAAAGTCTAACACAAAATCAAGTGGACACATCACCTTGTTGAAACTTGACATTGCTGTCATATGTTACCTGCGTCATTATCAATAATTAATTAAGTTAATCAAAAAATGAGAAATGATTGTAAAACTTGTTACCAGAACAGTAATATGTTTATTTTTATTGAATGAAACGTAATTAATAAAAAGTTAACTAAAATTATAAATAATAAACGATTAACTTTAAATTATAAATGCTCAAAATGCGACTCGTTTACCGTTTGACACCGACGTAACCGGTCAACAACTTAATGAATTTTGTATTATTTGTGGTGTAACGCGGTGCACTTCAAATGACACCATAAAAAGAAATGCAGTAGGGATAAAAGTCTTGTCAACGGGTTGGCCATTCAATCGCTCTTTTGCGCCCGATCGAGCATGCGGAAAATAATAATAAGCATATGACAGCAATATGATGTTTTAGCAAAGTGACATGTCTGCTTGATTTTGTGTTAAACTGATTCTTTTAATTTATGTCTTATTATGCGTTTTTATCAATAGAATAAAGAATTTTGCTGTTTATGAACGTAGTTTTTTATTCCGCATTCGAAAATGCACGAATATACTATACATGCGATTTAAGAAAACAAAGTTGGACACATTTCCTGTAAAACCGGAAACGAGAGAAAAATGAAACTGTTATTATTAAATTCGTCGCATTTAACTATATAACCAGACAGAATTTCAACATTGATACTTCTCAAACAACAAAGTTATTCGACCGTTCCGGGACTTTATACTAACCCTGTATAAATACGTTGATAAGCTACACGTGACCGACGTCGGTACCGACTGTCGGTTGAGCACTAAAGCCAGCCTAACGGATCGGACAATCAAAACGGGACACCTTGTATTAGACATAAAAATAAGAAAAATAACAAAAAGTTAGGAAAGTTAACAAAAAATGGTGGATGCGCCGGAAAACCCATTTAAACAGAAAATTTCTTTCACCTATCAAATGTATATTCAGCTTCAATCGCATCAGTATCAGTGTTATTTTCACCATGAGAATCATCTTCATCCAAGGTATCGTTTTTAGCACTTTTACTCTTTTCGTCCTCCCTTTTCTTCCGTTTTGGAGGTGTTGTAGCGAAATCCCTGTCCCGCGCCTTTTGCTCCTTTTCTTCTTTTTCATCATCTTCGGTGGCGGTCATATTCGAATTGGTCGCGTTAAAATCCGTTTGATTATCCGCTTCCGGAACGACTAATTCACCCACAAAAGATTGAGCATGAAGATATCTAATTACAATACAAAAATCATTAACTTTAGTACAGGTTTTAATTTTTTAAAATGGTCTTTAAAAATACATTTTAATTTTTTATGAACTGTTGTGAATATTTTCTTTGTGTGAGTTAAAAATATCTTTTAGATTGAATTTAAAAAATAAATCGTCTTCAAATCTTTATAAATAGAAGGAACCAAAAGCTCATGGGGAAGACACAAAAAGGGAACGTAATCAGAGAACTATACTTCATTTAATAACTAGGAGGAGTGAATCTCAAAATCCCATTTACATAGGAAAAAGTAACTAAAAAATACTCTAGACATTTTTAGCGGCAAATTTGAATTCTAAACTTCAAACCAGTCACATTTATGCAACCAACAAAACACCAAGCGTTTGAGCATAGTATTCTAGAACATACCAAATATCTCTATGGCCGTTTATCTATACGTACATTGTTCAAAATTTACCCAAAAGACGTTCCTTGTGTTGACGTATTATATCCAACAGATGACATCGTACCATACCTCCTTCGAACTTAATATTTTTTAATGGCAACCATTTGAGCACAACGAAAAAGCGAAAAACAAGTTGACAAATTACGTAAAGCACCTAACCTCAAACGTTAAAAGCAATAAACGACAAAAACCAAAGGCGTTTTCTGGCGATGCAGCGGTTTGAAAGCTTTTGAAATCTTTTTATTCTCGCGTCAAACCGTGACGTCACTGACGAAAACGCTTGAACCGTTTCAAAATGCTCTACGATCTCGGTTCAAAACTTTACACACACATGCGCACATTGAAAGATGAACATAACCTAATTTTTTAGTCAATTTAGTTTGTAATAAAATTGTAATACTCAAAATGCAATAAGCAGATGAAAATAAACTAGTCGACGTAGTAGTGGACGATATTCAGATAAAGGTCGACGAAATTTTTTCCCCAGATATAGGCAGATTATCAATAAAATTTTTATTACATTCAAGGCAATTAATCTTTTCTAACAGAGTTTTAAACGTAGCTCTTCCCATTTGGAATAATTGAAAAAGATCGTGCCCAAGGTACAAAGTTAACCATTCCTCATAATATCCTCTAATGCAAGGGTGGGCAACCTCCAGCCCGTTGGCCAACTCCGGCCGATGTGAGAGTCTTATCCGGCCCGCGAGATCTTTAGAAAGAATAATAAATAATTTTTGTTTAAACTCGAAAGTTTTCGACAGAAAGAAATGATCAAAGAAAAGTTTTTATAACTAATGCAGTATAGAAGAAAAATGTCTTGTTGCTGCACTGGGATTCGAACCCAGATCTCTTTCTTTCCGGGTAGTTGTTATACGAAGGAAAGCAGAAGATCTAAAATGAACTTTATTTTTTATATAAAAAAACTTATAAGTAACAAAAATTTGCCAACTTTGTATTCCGGTCAGAGTAGGAAAAGTAAATCATAATCTGGCTCACACTACAAAAAGTTGCCCACCCCTGCTCTAATGGTTAAGTATTGAGTTTTTTATAATAAAATAGAAAAGTGTGGCATTTCTTCTCCATTATTCAACATTCACAACATTACCATTTCCCTGTTCGTATTAAAATTATTGTTAATTAAACATAATTCCGAAGTTCTGAGGTCCATTTTTGAAAATAATACAAGAAATAAAAATTTGTAGGTTATGTAACGATTGTTGATAATCGAATGGTTCGAATGCGGTTTAAAAACACGCATTCGCGCGAGTGCACAAACTATGACGTAGCGTTTCAAACCGATTTGAATCCACGTTCGAAAGCGCTGCACGCCAGAAAACGCCTCAATTTTTTTCATCTTTGTAAACTTGACTGCGGAGCGACCAATAATATTTCACTATTTTAGCGCGCAAAATTCAAATCACTCCTCCTAGTTATTAAATGAAGTATTGTAAAAAATTTGGTGCTTCGACTATAAGATCCTCAATTTGAAGACAACAAACAAGCTTCGCACCGGAGGCAACAACATCACTCCCTATGAACCCCGTGAACTTTATAAATTAACTTCAAACGATTTTTTTTTAATTTATAATTTTTTTTTAATTGAATTTTATAACAAGTTATATTTACTTGACTAAGTGCTCCTCGATAAACTCCCACATATCCTCAAGGGTTGATATATCATCAAATTTCCCTCCTGAGGTAGTTTCCAAACTTGGATTTAAATAACCAGCCTGGTCTTTTAAATGAACTCGAAGCGACTGACTCATAAAGAACATTTTATCATCTACTATACCAACAGCAGCTAAGAAAAAAATTCTTTATTAAATTTTTAATGAAATTTTTATTTTTAATATAGACTAAAAAAATAATAAACTCACCAACAGTTACACAGATAACGAATAAAATGTAAAAAACAGTTTCTTTAGCGTGAACTATTAAAAATAGGTCTCTTTGAAACATTTTACCCATTTCACCTGTAACCCATCTAACTGAAAATAAATAAATTCAAATTAAATTTAATAAAATGAATAAATTGGAAGATTATTTTTTTTTAATAAATTACCTTTTTGAAATTTATCATAATCATATTTGCGATCCTCTCTATAAGGTTCCTCTTCGATAACCAATTCATTCGAACCTACAGTTTCCGAACTTGTACTATAATCCATCTTAATTTCCTTTTTTAAAATGTGACAAGTTTGATTTTACGTTTAAAGTGATTTATTTTATTTTATTGATACTAAATCTAATCAAAAACTACTAAGATCTTATTTTATTTATTTATTTTTTGCAAGTTCAAACTAATTTTTATTATTTTCACTAAAAGGTGGTTGTTTCCATCCACCAAATTCCCTTTCAATTTCTTCAGCGATTTTAAAACATAAATGATCCATTTTAAAATTACCAACGATCTAAAACCCATTATTTTTTAAATAAAATTTAAAATTAAATCCTTTTAATTTAATATTAATTTAATTTAATATTAAATTAATATTAATTTAATTTAATGATTAAATTTACTTGTAATCCAATTGGTAAACCTTTCGAATTAACCCCAATAGGACAAACAGTAGCAGGAATCCCCAAAGTATTAAAAATCGTCATATACGAAGTATCCAAAGTTTTCGAATAAATTTCTCCGTGAAAATGAGCAACAGATGGAAAAACCGGATACAATAAAACACCATCATTTCTTAATAATTCATCAACGTCTTTTCGAAAAGCTTCGATTTCTTTTAAGATATTTTCCCGACGATTTGGCTTTATTAATCTTTGCGCACTTTTGTATAAAATATGAAATAAAATCGTTGTTGGTTGAACGTTAGATTTACCGATTAGAGTTAATAAAATCTCCCGGATTAAACTCCTAGGATTAGGATTATACTTATCAGCGGTAAAAACCGTTTGAACGCCCGTAATCGTCAACAATGGTAAAAAAGCCAAATCGATTGAATCCGACATTCGTGTTAATTTAGCCTAAAATCAAAAATAATTTTTTTAGAATTAATTATAGATTAAAATAAACTTCATATTTAAATAGGAAATTAAATTCCTTTTAATTTGAGTACAAACACAACCTATCTAGGTTAAATAATTAAAAAGTTATATAAAATTTTTCGTTAAAATTGTCAAGTGTCACTTTTGACAGTTGACATATGTCATTTTTGTAATAATTTTTATTGATTTAATCAACTTTAACGATTCAATTGGTTTCATTTGAGGGCAAACACTCAATTTAAATTAGTTAACAATTTCAAAGTGACTTAGTATGTCAATAAAACTGTCAATTGTCACTTTTGACAGTTGACATATGTCAACTTTAACCATTTTTATTGATTTAATCAATTTTAAGCATATAATTGACTTCATTTGAGGGCAAATATAATCTGTTTAAATTAGTTAACAATTTCAAATTGACTTAGTATGTCAATAAAACTGTCAATTGTCACTTTTGACAGTTGACATATGTCAATTTTAACCATTTTTATTGATTTAATCAACTCTAACGATTCAATTGGTTTCATTTGAGGACAAACAATCAATTTAAATTAGTTAACAATTTCAAAGTGACTTAGTATGTCGATAAAACTGTCAATTATCACTTTTGACAATTGACATATCGCCGTTCCGGAACAACATCGACGTAACTGCAATTTTTTGACAAAATGAGTTAAGGCCATCAATGTATCCAAAAAATGCTGATTTTAATTATTTTTGCATTTCCTGCAAAATTTTTTATTTTGCAGTTGTGTCGATGTTCTTCCGGAACGGCGATATGTCAATTTTAACCATTTTTATTGATTTAATCAACTCTAACGATTCAATTGGTTTCATTTGAGGACAAACAATCAATTTAAATCAGTTAACAATTTCAAAGTGACTTAGTATGTCAATAAAACTGTCAATTGTCACTTTTGACAGTTGACATATGTCAATTTTAATCATTTTTATTGATTTAATCAACTCTAACGATTCAATTGGTTTCATTTGAGGACAAAAAATCAATTTAAATCAGTTAACAATTTCAAAGTGACTTAGTATGTCAATAAAACTGTCAACTGTCACTTTTGACAGTTGACATATGTTAATTTTAACCATTTTTATTAGATTTTTGGAATTTTATATGAATACAAACATATTTTAGATCTGTTTAGATTTAAATTCAAACATATTTTTGTTTTTTTAATTTTGACATTTTAAAAATTTGACATTAACGTCAAAAAATTTAATTTTTTAACCTAACTTTGTTATTTTTTATCCAAATTACATCGTGTTTGTACTCAAATAAAATGATTTTTTACAAATTTTAACAATTTTTTTACAAATTTTAACAATTTTTTACAAATTTTAACAATTTTTTTACAAATTTTAACAATTTTTTACAAATTTTAACAATTTTTTACAAATGTTAACAAATTTTTTACAAATTTTAACAATTTTTTACAAATATTAATAAATTTTTTACAAATTTTAACAATTTTTAAATACTTCTATACATTTTTTAAGTTTATAAATTCAAAGAAGCTTTTAAATTCAACATAATTTTTTTACAACTATTTTTTTACCTTTTGGGTTTGAAATCCATTTATTTTAAACCGATTAACAACCCTTCGAATCGCCATAACGATCTCGCTATCGATCACGTTAGTCATACAACCATCACCATCGAATTCCATATAAAAAATCTTAACGGCTTTTAAAGGAATTTCCACTTTCGGAAATGATTCTCTTAATTCCGGCTTTAAAATAACGTCGAAAAAGAGGGTTAAATCGCAGGCGTAACGCGTCATCGGTCCGACTGTTAACGCAGTTTCCCATAAGTAATGTTTTTGGGATAAATAAGGGATGGTCCCTTCTAAAGAGACGCTTCCTCCGGTTGGTTTGTGGCCGTAGATGCCACAAAAATGCGATGGGATTCTTATTGAACCGCATAAATCCGAACCAAGCCCTAATAGCGATGAACCAGATGATAATAAAACAGCCTGAAATTAAGAAAATATATATGTATTAAAAATTGCATTCAAAAGAGTATTAAAAAATAATAAGTTGAGAAAAATATTGATTTTAAAAAATCCCAAAATAATTCCTAAAAAAATTTTAAAAAATCAAAAAGGATATCGAAAAAAATTAAAAAGAAACAAGTTTCTAAGAAAACTTAATCTCTAAAAAAATTGTTAAAGTTTAAAAAATCACTTAAACTTTATTTCTAGGAATTAGAAAATGATTTATTCGTTAAATTAAACATAAAACATTCTATTTTAAGATTTTATGAAGATATCAACGATATTTTAAAGAAATTTTGAGATATAGAAAAAAATCGAAAAACTTGATTTTTGACGTTTTCCCTAAAAAATTGTTAAAGTTTAAAAAATCTCTCTAACTTTATTTATAGGAATTAGAAAATGATTTATACGTTAAATTAAACATAAAACATTCTATTTTAAGATTTTATGAAGATATCAACGATATTTGAAAAAAAAATTTAAAATATATAAAAAAATCGAAGACTTTGATTTTTGACGTTTTCTCTAAAAAATTGTTAAAGTTAAAAAAATCACTCTGACTTTATTTATACTAATTAGAAAATGACTTATACGTTAAATTAAACATAAAACATTCTATTTTAAGATTTTATGAAGATATCAACGATATTTAAAAAAAAATTTTGAAATATATGAAAAAATCGAAGACCTTGATTTTTGACTTAACCTCAATTTCAATAAAAATCAAAGTTTAAAAAATCGCCCAGAATTTATTTATACGAATTAAGAAATGGTTTATATCTTATACAGGGTGTTTAAAAAATACGTTCGAATATTTGGCCCACTTATAGATCTCATCAGTACAAACAAAGAAGTCAAAATAAACATAAGTCCAAAAATCAGCCGTTTCCTAATTACAGCCTGTTTTTCAAATTAAAATAATTTACACTCAGTAGGAGTGATTCGCGTATTTATGAAGTCATCCATGGAAATAACAAAACAAATTTTGTTCGTTTCTGTTAGTGTAGTTGCCACATTTGTTGTAATTATTGTGTGTCCGTTATTGTCAGTGTTTATTGAAGTAGTTGTTGCTGTAACCCATTGTTGAAATTTTCGAATATGCCTTATTCGAAATGGCAGAAATGGCAGACATGCATTTTATGTATGGCAAAGCCGATGGAAATGCTTGTGAGGCACGTCGCCTTTATGCCGAAGCATTCCCAAACCGGGTACTTCCGTGTGACAAACTTTTTACAAATTTACATCAACGTTTATCCGAAGTTGGATCGTTTAAATCAAGGAACGGTGATGGTGGTCGGCCTAGATCAGTTTGTACTCCCGACGCAGAACTTAACATTTTAAGACGAATTGAAGAAAATCCTGGTACTAGTACTAGAAGACTCTCTACTGAAACAAATATTAATTTTTCCCTAATTTGGAGAATTTTACGGGAGCAGCAATTGCACCCATACCATATTCAAAGGGTACAGGCTCTAGCTGTGCCTGATTATGCCGCACGACTGGTGTTTTGTCGAAGCATGTTGACAAAAGTCGCGGAGAACCCAAATTTTGTTACGAAAATTTTATTTACAGACGAAGCTGGTTTCACGAGAAATGGCATTTTTAATTTTCATAATAGCCATGTTTGGGCCGACGAAAATCCGCATGCCGTTGTTGAATCGAATCGTCAACACCGATTTGCAATCAACGTTTGGCTTAGTGTGTTAGGAGACCATCTGATAGGACCTTGTTTCCTGCCTAACCGTTTGACTAGTCAATTGTACCTTGACTTTTTGTGGAATACATTACCACTGCTGTTAGAAGATGTGCCCCTCAACCACAGAATTAATATGTGGTTGATGCACGATGGAGCTCCTGCGCATTACGGAGTCTTGGTCAGAAATTATCTAAACGAAAATTACAATGGCAGGTGGATAGGGCGAGGAGGTCCAATTGCATGGCCCCCTAGATCTCCCGACCTCACTCCACTCGATTTTTGCATTTGGGGGTATTTAAAGACATTAGTTTATTCAAGTCCTGTGAATAATTTAGATGAGTTGCGAGAACGAATTGAACATGCCTGCCAGACTGTTCGTATAAATCCGGGACTCTTTGAGAGAGTGCGGCGTTCACTTTTACGGAGATGTGAAATGTGTATACAAATGGAAGGAGGACACTTTGAACATCTTCTTTAAGAATCATTAATTTGTAATAATTAAAATGTATTTATACTGATATTTGAGTGTAAATTATTTTAATTTGAAAAACAGGCTGTAATTAGGAAACGGCTGATTTTTGGACTTATGTTTATTTTGACTTTTTTGTTTGTACTGATGAGATCTATAAGTGGGCCAAATATTCGAACGTATTTTTTAAACACCCTGTATAAAACCTAAAAGTATCTATTTTGAAATAAATAGATCAAATTATTCATAACCATTCACAAAAAATTAAAAAAAAATTTTAAATACACTTATGTTTTTAAGTGAGTATAACCTAACCTGTCAAAAATTTGACCAACTTTAAAAAATCGCCCAGACTTTATTTATAGGAATTAAAAATCCATTTATATCTTAAATAAAACCTAAAAGTATCTATTTTTAAATAAAATGATCAAATTATTCGTAAGTATCCACAAAAAAATTAAAAAAAATTTTAAAGACATTCATGTTTTTAAGTGAACATAACCTAACCTGTTAAACAAATCGGCTAACTTTAAAAAATCGCCCAGAATTTATTTATACGAATTAAGAAACGATTTATGTCTCAAATAAAACCTAAAAGATTCTATTTTTAAAGAAATCGATCAAATTATTCATAACCATTCTCAAAAAAATTAAAAAAATTCTTAAATAAATTCATGTTTTTAAGTGAGTATAACCTAACCTGTCAAAAAATTGTTCAACTTTAAAAAATCGCCCAGAGTTTATTTATACGAATTAAGAAAAGATCTATATCTTAAATAAAACTTAAAAGTATCTATTTTTAAATAAAAAAACCAAATTATTTATAACTATTTATAAAAAAATTAAAAAAAAATTTAAAGACACCCATGTTTTTAAGTCAACATAACCCAACCTATCAAAAAAATCGACCAAATTTAAAAAATCGCCCAGAATTTATTTATACGAATTAAGAAACGATTTATATCTTAAATAAAACCTAAAAGTATCTATTTTGAAATAAATCGACCAAATTATTCATAACCATTCACAAAAAAATTAAAAAAATTCTTAAATAAATTCATGTTTTTAAGTGAGCATAACCTAACCTGTCAAAAAATTGATCAACTTTAAAAAATCGCCCAGAATTTATTTATACGAATTAAGCAACAAATTATGTCTTAAATAAAACCTAAAAGTATCTATTTTTAAATAAAACGACCAAATTATTCACAAAAATCCCCAAAAAAATTAAAAAAAATTTTAAAGACACCCATGTTTTTAAGTGAATATAACCTAACCTGTCAAAAAATTGATCAACTTTAAAAAATCGCCTAGAATTTATTTATACGAATTAAGAAACGATTTAGATCTTAAATAAAACCTAAAAGTATTTATTTTGAAATAAAATGACCAAATTATTCATAATCATTCATAAAAAAATTAAACAATTTTTTAAAGACATTCATGTTTTTTAAGTGAGTATAACCTAACCTATCAAAAAATTGATCAATTTTAAAAAATCACCCAGACTTTATTTATAAGAATTCAGAAACGATTTATATCTTAAATTAAACCTAAAAGATTCTATTTTTAAAGAAATCAATCAAATTATTCATAACTATCCACAAAAAAATTAAAAAAAAATTTTAAAGACATCCATGATTTTAAATGAACATAACCTGTCAAAAAATTGTTCAGCTTTAAAAAATCCCCCAGAATTTATTTATACGAATTAAGAAACGATTTATATCTTAAATAAAACCTAAATGTATCTATTTTGAAATAAATTGATCAAATTATTCACAACAATCCCCAAAAAAATTAAAAAAAAATTTAAAAACCCCTATGTTTTTAAGTGAACATAACATAACCTATCAAAAAATTGCCCAACTTTAAAAAATCGCCCAGACTTTATTTATAAGAATTAAAAAACTATTTATATCTTAAATAAAACCTAAAAGTATCTATTTTTAAATAAAACAACCAAATTATTCACAAGAATCCACAAAAAAATTTTAAAAAAATTTAAAAACGTCTATGTTTGAACTATAACTAAAGATATCTATAACTTAACTAACCTCAAAAATATATCAACTTTAAAAAATCACCCAAAATTTATTTATACGAATTAAGAGAAGATTTATATCTTAAATAAACCATAAAACTATCTATTTTAAAATAAAACAACCAAATTTTTGATAATTATTTACAAAAAAATTAAAAAAAAAAAAAAAATTTTAAACCAACATATTTTTTTTTAATAATTACTTCTCCGCCTGAAGATCCACCACAAGTTCTTCTCGTATCATACGGATTTAAAGTTACCCCAGAATACTTATTACAAGTCTCCCAATTCAAACACAATTCCGGAGTATTCGAAACCAACAAAGGAATCCCTCCAGCTTCTTTAATTAACCTAACAGCTTCGTTATCCATTTCGGCAATTCTCGGATTATCCGTTTTAACGCCACCGTTAAAACTCATCCCTTCCAAAGCGATAGTTTCTTTAATCGTTACAGGTAAACCCAAAAGCGGATAATTAGATTTCAATTCATCTTGAGTTAAATCCGTCTCGTTTAAAAAAACATCCACGTTTATAGCTTCCAATAAAGCTGAATTAAATCTATCTTCAACGATTGCATTTAAAATCGGATTTACTTCTTTTATTCTATTTATATAAACTTCAATAACGGTTTTTGAAGATATCTAAAATTTAAAAAAATAAATTTTAATATTTATTTAGGTGAATTTTTTTTATTTTAGACATTACTTTTTTAGTTCTAATTAATTCACTTAATTTCAAAGCTGGAATTAATAATAAATCGTCGTTAATCGGCGGACATCGTTTAGATTTTTTAAAATAAGCCATCCATTTAATCGGATATAAAATTATAGAGAAAAATACCGAAGAAATCCATAAAAAAATATGTATAATTAATCTCATTTTTTTTTAAATTTGATTTTTTCGTCTTACTCTTACAAAAAGATCATTTAAAGTGGTTATAAATCGTTCTAAAACGTCTATTTAATAAAAAATTAGACATATTCTTACGTGGCTCGTTGAAAGTCTTTTAAATGATAGGGTGACGTGTTTTAACCGCTTGAGTGACGTTAAAAATATACGGTTTACACCTGTTCGAGAGTAGTTTCTGTTAGAAACTAAGTTTTCATAATTTATAAACAGTTTTATGATATATTAATGAAGTGTAATTAAAATTAAAAATAAGTTAAGTGTAATTAAAACTAAAAATAAATAATAATAAAGTTTCAAATTTTTTTAATAGTTTTTATTTATTCATTTTTACATAAATAAGTAAATATTATAAAAAAATTAAGGTAAACTTACCGAATAGATGTTATTTTATCAACTCTTCACCTAAAATATATAAAAATATACGTTAAAAAATATATTAAAAATAACAAAATATATTAAAAATAAAAAATATATTAAAACAATGATATAATAATAAATAAAAAATATAACCTCAAGTGTAAACCCACCTTTAAAAAATACTCCATTTGTGTACACGCCCTAAGAAAATTTAGGTCAGCCATCTTGAATTCATGTCAAAGAGCAAACTTATTTTTACTTGAAATTACACTTTTAAACACTTTTTAGAACGAATCACTATCAAAAACGTGTTAATTGGATGATTAATTAACTAAAGCGAGTAAAATATATACGCGCGAAACGTTTTTTCCCGGTTAAAATTGTAAAATAAACGCGACACTAACTAAATTGAAACCGCATCGTTCACCATTTAGATACCAAACAATACCAACCACTTAAAATAAAAAATTCCTACCTTATCTATTAATATGTCAATACATTAATTTTAAGATTAATTTTAATATTAAAAATTAATATTAAAAGAAAAACTTTGTTATTGTAATAAAAAAAATCGAATTGTAAAAAAATTTTAATAATTATAATTGAAAAAAAGAAAAAAAAATTTTTAATTAAAAAATAAAAATTGTCAGAAGTGGGATTCGAACCCACGCCCTCAGAGAGGACTGCGACCTGAACGCAGCGCCTTAGACCGCTCGGCCATCCTGACGATGTTCAAAGCGGTGTGTTGGTACGTTAGGATATTTTTTGGGGTGTTTTAAAATCAATTTAAGCTCTAAACTTGCAAAAACTCGCCAATCTTAAATATACTCACAACTTAATAACCAAATTTCCCACAAATAAACTCGAATTGAGTAATTAAAACCCTTCAATAAGTTTTCGTTTTTTGAAAAATTGGGAGATGTCAATAAACATTCCCATCTTTAAGAATTGTTTTAATTTTTTTGGTACTAATTAGAGAAAATCCGTCTTTTTTGAATTAAAATAGAATGTTTTAGTTTTAATTTAATTCAAGAATCATGTTTTTATTCCTATAAATAAACTCTGCACGATTTTTTAAAAGTGTACTAAATTTTCTGAAATTAGGTTATGTTATATTCCCATCTTTAAGAATTTTTTAAATTTTTTTGGTAGTAATTAGAGAAAATCCGTCTTTTTTAGATTAAAATAGAATGTTTTAGATTTAATTTAATACAAGAATCATGTCCTTATTTCTATAAATAAAGTCGATACGATTTTTTAAAAGTGTACTAAATTTTCTAAAATTAGGTTATGTCAAAAAACATTCCCACCTTTAGGAATTTTTTTAATTTTTTTAATACTAATTAGAGAAAATCCGTCTTTTTTAGATTAAAATAGAATGTTTTAACTTCAATTAGAAACAAAAATCATTTCTTAATTTTTAAAAATAAACTCAGGGCGATTTTTTAAAGTTGATGAAATTTTTTTAAAAAGTTAGGTTAGTTAACTGTCAGAAATTTTCACCAACTTTAAGAATCTTTTTAATTTTTTTGATACTAATAAGAAAAAATCCGTCTTTTTTAGATTAAAATAGAATGTTTTAACTTCAATTAGAAACAAAAATCATTTCTTAATCTTTAAAAATAAACTCAGGGCGATTTTTTAAATTTGATGAAATTTTCTAAAAGGTTAGGTTAGTTAACTGTCAGAAATTTTCACCAACTTTAAAAATTTTTTTAATTTTTTTGGTACTAATTTGAAAAAATCCGTCTTTTTTAGATTAAAATAGAATGTTTTAGATTTAATTTAATACAAAAATCATGTTTTTATTCCTATAAATAAAGTCTGTACGATTTCTTAAAAAAGTACTAAATTTTGATATTAGGTTATGTCAAACATTCCCATTTTTAAAATTTTTTTTAATTTTTTTGATACTAATTAGAAAAAATCCGTCTTTTTTAGATTAAAATAGAATGTTTTAGATTTCATTTAGTACAAGAATCATGTCTTTATTCCTATAAATAAAGTTTGTACGATTTTTTAAAAGTGTACTAAATTTTCTAAAATTAGGTTATGTTACATTCCCATCTTTAAGAATTTTTTTTAATTTTTTTGGTATTAATTAGAAAAAATCCGTCTTTTTTAGATAAAAATAGAATGTTTTAACTTCAATTAGAAACAAAAATCATTCCTTAATCTTTAAAAATAAACTCGGTGCGATTTTTTAAAGTTGATGAAAATTTTTTAAAAAGTTAGGTTAGTAAACTGTCAGAAATTTTCACCAACTATAAGAATTTTTTTAAATTTTTTGGTAAGAATTAGAATAAATTAGACTTTTTTAGTCCAAAATAGTATGTTTTAAGTCCAATTAGAAATAAAAATCATTTCTTAATCTTTAAAAATAAACTCAGGGCGATTTTTTAAATTTGATGAAATTTTCTAATAAGTTAGGTTAGTTAACTGTCAAAAATTTAAACCAATTTTAAGAATTTTTTTAATTTTTTTGGTAACACTTAGAAAAAATCTGCCTTTTTTAATTAAATTTGCAATCCTTTAACTTTCATTTCCCAAAAAATTATTTCTTAGTTATTAAAAATAAATTTTTGGCGATTTTTTAAAGTTGAGTGAACTTTGTAAAAAAATTAGGCTAAAAACAAACAAAAAATTTTCATCAACTTTGGGAATTTTTTTAAATTTTTTAGTAAGGATTAGAATAAATCAGTCTTTTTTAGTCCAAAATAGAATGTTTTAACTTCAATTAGAAACAAAAATCATTTCTTAATCTTTAAAAATAAACTCAGGGCGATTTTTTAAATTTGATGAAATTTTCTAAAAAGTTAGGTTAGTTAACTGTCAAAAATTTTCACCAACTTTAAGAATTTTTTTTAATTTTTTGGTAATAACTAGAATAAATTAGTCTTTTTTAGTCCAAAATAGAAAATTTTAACTTCAATTAGAAACAAAAAACATTTCTTAATCTTTAAAAATAAACTCAGTGCGATTTTTTAAATTTGATGAAATTTTCTAAAAAGTTAGGTTAGTTAACTGTCAGAAATTTTCACCAAATTTAAGAATTTTTTTTAATTTTTTGATAATAACTAGAATAAATTAGACTTTTTTACTCCAAAATAGAATGTTTTAACTTCAATTAGAAACAAAAATCATTCCTTAATCTTTAAAAATCAACTCAGGGCGATTTTTTAAAGTTCATGAAATTTTCTAAAAAGTTGGGTTAGTTAACTGTCAGAAATTTTCACCAAGTTTAAGAATTTTTTTTTAATTTTTTGGTAAGAATTAGAATAAATTAGTCTATGTTAGTCCAAAATAGAATGTTTTAACTTCAATTAGAAGCAAAAATCATTTTTTAATCTTTAAAAATAAACTCAGGGCGATTTTTTAAAGTTGATGAAATTTTTGTAAAAAGTTAGGTTAGTTAACTGTCAGAAATCTTTACCATCTTTAAGAATTTTTTTAATTTTTTTGATAACACTTAGAAAAAATCCATCTTTTTTAATTAAATTTCCAATATTTTAACTTTCATTTTCCAAACTATTATTTCTTAGTTGTTAAAAATAAATTTTTGATGATTTTTTAAAGATGACTGAAATTTCCGAAAAGTTGGGTTATGAACCAAGTCAAAAATTTTCACCAATTTTGGGAATTTTTTTATTTTGTTTGGTAATACTTTGAAAAAATCCACCTTTTTTAATTAAATTTACAATATTTTAACTTTCATTTTCTAAAAAATCATTTCTTAATTCCTAAAAATAAATTTTTGGCGATTTTTTTAGAGTTGGATGAAATTTCAAAAAAATTAAGGTTATAAAATGTCAAAATATTTTATCAAATTTGGGAATTTTTTTAATTTTTTTGATAACACTTAGAAAAAATCCACCTTTTTTAATTAAATTTACAATATTTTAACTTTCATTTTCTAAAAAATCATTTCTCAATTTTAAAAAATAAATTTTTTACGATTTTTTTAAAGTTGGATGAAATTTCAAAAAAATTAAGGTTATAAAGTGTCAAAATTTTTCATCAAGTTTGGGAATTTTTTAAATTTTTTTGATAAAACTTAGAAAAAATCCGTCTTTTTTAATTAAATTTATAATATTTTAACTTTCATTTTCTAAAACATCATTTCCCAATTTTAAAAAATAAATTTTTTACGATTTTTTTAAAAGTTGGATGAAATTTCAAAAAAATTAAGGTTATAAAATGTCAACATTTTTCATCAAGTTTGGGAATTTTTTTAATTTTTTTGATAAAACTTAGAAAAAATCCGTCTTTTTTAATTAAATTTACAATATTTTAACTTTCATTTTCTAAAAAATCATTTCTCAATTTTAAAAAATAAATTTTTGGCGATTTTTTTAAACTTGAGTGAAATTTCAAAAAAATTAAGGTTATAAAGTGTCAAAATTTTTCATCAAGTTTAGGAATTTTTTTAATTTTTTTGATAAAACTTAGAAAAAATCCGTCTTTTTTAATTAAATTTACAATATTTTAACTTTCATTTTCTAAAAAATCATTTCCCAATTTTTAAAAATAAATTTTTTACGATTTTTTTAAAAGTTGGATGAAATTTCAAAAAAATTAAGGTTATAAAATGTCAACATTTTTTATCAAGTTTGGGAATTTTTTTAATTTTTTTGATAATACTTAGGAGAAATCCGTCTTTTTTAATTAAATTTACAATATTTTAACTTTCATTTTCTAAAAAATCATTTCTCAATTTTTAGAAATAAATTTTTGGCGATTTTTTTAAAAGTTGGATGAAATTTCAAAAAAATTAAGGTTATAAAATGTCAAAATTTTTCATCAAATTTGGGAATTTTTTTAATTTTTTTGATACTAATTAGAGAAAATCCGTCTTTTTTAGATTAAAATAGAATGTTTTAGATTTAATTTAAAACAAGAATCATGTCTTTATTCCTATAAATAAAGTCTGTGAGATTTTTTTAAAATGTACTAAATTAAATACCCCAATTTATCATAAAGTTTTCTTTCTATTAACCTATATGTCACTTCACATCACGTTTTTATTTTATTTTTACGCCTAATATGCAAAGTTATTTTAATTTTTAACCGTGGTTTATACCATAAACCACGGTCGAATATGTAAATTACAACAACGGAGCGAAGGTTTCGTTTTACAGTCCTATTTATAAACTTGTACGAAATGGAACCATAAAAGAGCAGTCTTATAAAATACAATAGAAATAAAACGTCTACAATTGAGAAGTTTTAATTAATTTTTTGAAATGAAAATGACGTTTCCCATCGATCCTATTTGTCAAATTAATCGTCAGTTGGTTCGCGTGTTATCCGAGAATTATTAAAACCATCGACCCAACTTTACGTTGGTTTCTAGGATGAGATTTAAAGTTGTATTTCGACGGATCCACTCCGTACCATTCTCTTTGTAAAAAACGTCATGGAAAGCGAAAAATTGTAAGTACTCTTTAACTTATTAAAAAACCCCCATTAAAAAAATTTTTTTTTAACTTTTAGAGATCATAATATTATTTGTGGAATATTAAAAACTATACTTTTAGTAAGATTTTTTTTATCAATTCAAATATTTATTTTTTAAAATTTTAAAAAAGTTTTTAGAAGGTCAAAATTTACATAAAACCAGCGAAATTTTTCTCTCAGAAGCCGAACAATTAGGTTTTACAACAATTCGATCGGCTGTAGCCCAAGTTTTAATCTTAAAACCAGCCGTTGCGGAAATAGTAACCGTTACAAGAGCTGGACCGGAAGTGGATTTCGTCTGTCGATGTTATAATAACGAAGAAGGTAAATCAGATAATCAAAAGGAATGTCAAAAAGAAAAAAACCCATCGGATACCATAAAGAGTAAAACGACTTCTTCATTATTTGATAGTGAATCGTCGAAATGTTACGGATTAAGTAACGTTTTGGTCCAGAACGATCAAAATAAATCGGTTTCTGAGTATCAATCCGAATTTGATTCGAATAAAAGTTTGAATCCGACCTCGGATATGTGCAGTAAGTTTTATTATTAAAAATTAGCATTAAAAATGATTAGTTTTAGAAAACAAATTGGGGGTGTTAGAAATGATCGGTTTTCAAAAAGAAATCAATTCATGGATGTTAGAAATGATCGGTTTTGTAAAAAAAATAAACTCATGGGTATTAAAAATGACCAGTTTTTGAAAAAATTAAATTTCAAAAATAATCTGATTAAGAAAAAAATTTAAAGACAGTAGAAATGATCAGTTTTTAATAAAAAATTGTTTAATAATGTTTCTAAATGTTTGTAAAATATAAATCTTTAAAAATAAAAAAATCTTGAATATTAAAATAAAAATCGAAAGCATCAGAAATGATCAGTAAAAAAAAATAAAATCGTGGATGTAGGAAATGATCGGTTTTTAATTAAAATTGTCTAAAATTAAGAAATCGAGGTCTTTAGAAATGATCGGTTTTAGAAAAAATAAATAAAAAACGTTAGAAATGATCATTTTCTTTCCGTTAAAGAACGAATTTTTCAAAAAAGAAAAATTATGGATGTTAGAAATGATCCGTTTTGAAGAAAAATTGACTAATAACATGTTTTTAAAATGTATATTTAAAAGAAAACTAAGAAATCTAGGTCTTTAGAAACGATGGGTTTTAGATAAAAAATCAAAGACGTTAGAAATGATCATTTTCTTTCCGTCAAAGAACGAATTTTTTCAAGAAAACAAATTATGGATGTTAGAAATGATCGGTTTTAGAAAAAATAATCAAAGACGTTAGAAATGATTATTTTCTTCCATCAAAGAACGAATTTTTTTAAAAAGAAAAATCATGGATGTTAGAAATGAGCGGTTTTGAATAAAAATTGACTAATAACATGCTTTTAAAATGCATATTTAAAAAAAGAATAAGAAATCTAGGTCTTTAGAAATGATGGGTTTTAGAAAAAAAATCAAAGACGTTAGAAATGATCATTTTCTTTCCGTCAAAGAACGAATTTTTTCAAGAAAACAAATTATGGATGTTAGAAATGATCGGTTTTAGAAAAAATAATCAAAGACGTTAGAAATGATTATTTTCTTCCATCAAAGAACGAATTTTTTTAAAAAGAAAAATCATGGATATTAGAAATGAGCGGTTTTGAATAAAAATTGACTAATAACTTGTTTTTAAAATGTATGTTTAAGAAAAATAAGAAATCTAGGTCTTTAGAAATGATGGGTTTTAGAAAAAAAATCAAAGACGTTAGAAATGATCATTTTCTTTCCGTCAAAGAACGAATTTTTTCAAGAAAACAAATTATGGATGTTAGAAATAATCGGTTTTAGAAAAAATAATCAAAGACGTTAGAAATGATTATTTTCTTCCATCAAAGAACGAATTTTTTTAAAAGGAAAAATCATGGATATTAGAAATGAGCGGTTTTGAATAAAAATTGACTAATAACTTGTTTTTAAAATGTATATTTAAGAAAAATAAGAAATCTAGGTCTTTAGAAATGATAGGATTTAGAAAAAAAATCAAAGACGTTAGAAATGATCATTTTCTTTCCGTCAAAGAACGAATTTTTTCAAGAAAACAAATTATGGATGTTAGAAATGATCGGTTTTAGAAAAAATAATCAAAGACGTTAGAAATGATTATTTTCTTCCATCAAAGAACGAATTTTTTAAAGAGAAAAATCATGGATGTTAGAAATGAGCGGTTTTGAATAAAAATTGACTAATAATATGTTTTTAAAATGCATATTTAAAAAAAAATAAGAAATCTAGGTCTTTACAAATGATAGGTTTTAGAAAAAAAAAATCAAAGACGTTAGAAATGATCATTTCTTTCCGTCAAAGAACAAATTTTTTTCAAGAAAACAAATTATGGATGTTAAAAATGATCAGTTTTGAATAAAAATTAACTAATAACATGTTTCTAAAATGTATATTTAAAAAAATAATAACCTAGGTCTTTAGAAATGATCAGTTTTAGAAACAAATAATCAAAGATATTAGAAATGATCGGTTTTAGAAAAAAAAAAAAAACTAAAGACGTTAAAAATGGATCATTTTTTCCGTCAAAGAACGAATTTTTAAAAAAATAAAAATCATGGATGTTAGAAATGATCGGTTTTTAATAAAAATTATCTAAAATTAAGAAATCGAGGGCTTTAGAAATGATCGGTGTTAGAAAAAATAATCAAAGACGTTAGAAATGATCATTTTCTTTCCGTCAAAGAAGGAATTTTTAAAAAAGAAAAATTATGGATGTTAGAAATGATTGGTTTTGAATAAAAACTGACTAATAACATGTTTCTAAAATGTATATTTAAAAAAATTAAGAAATCTAGGTCTTTAGAAATGATCGATTTTAGAAAAAATAATCAAAGACGTTAGAAATGATCGGTTTTAGAAAAAAAAAAACTAAAGACGTTAAAAATTGATAATTTTTTTCCGTCAAAGAACGAATTTTTTAAAAAGAAAAATTATGGATGTTAGGAATGACCAGTTTTTAATAAAAATTGTCTAATGAATTGTCCATCAACATCAGAAATGACCGTTTTTTAATGTAAGATTATGAATGTTAAAAATTTAGACGTTTAAACGTCTAAATCCATTTTTAAAATGTCTATTTTGATATTTAAACGCATAAATCTATTTTCAAAATGTCAATTTTGACGTTTAAACGTCACTTTTCATCTTTAAATTGTTACACTTGACATTTACAGATCAAAATTCTCTCTCGAAATATCAATTTTGACGTTTAAATTTCGATATCCGTTTTCAAACTGTCAATTTTGACGTTTATATTTCTATACACATTTCCAAACTGTCAATTTTGACGTTTAAAGATTAAAATTCTCTTTCAAAATGTCAATTTTAACGTTTAAATGTCAGTTTTCAGCTTTAAATTGTTACATTTGACGTTTACAGACCAAATATCTCTTTCGAAATATCAATTTTGACGTTTAAATTTCTATATCCATTTTCAAACTGTCAACTTTGACGTTTAAACCTCATCTTCCATCTTTAAAATGTCACTTTTGACGTTTAAACGTCACTTATTATCTTTAAAGTGTCAATTTTGACGCTTAACGATTAAAATTCATTTTGAAAATATCAGTTTTGAGAGTTTGAAAATGTCTAAGTCCATTTTCAAACTGTCAAATTTGACGTTCAAACCTCATCTTTCATCTTTAAAATGTCACTTTTGACGTTTAAACGTCACTTATTATCTTTAAAGTGTCAATTTTAACGTTTAAAGGTTAATATTATCTTTAAAAATATCAGTTTTGAGATTTAAATGTTTAAGTCCATTTTCAAACAGTCAATTTTGACGTTCAAACCTCATCTTCCATCTTTAAAATGTCACTTTTGACGTTTAAACGTCACTTATTATCTTTAAAGTGTCAATTTTGATGTTTAACGATTAAAATTCTCTTTCGAAATGTCAATTTTGATATTTAAATGTTCAAGTCCATTTTCAGCAGTCAATTTTGACGTTCAAACCTCATCTTCCATCTTTAAAATGTCACTTTTGACGCTTAAACGTCACTTATTATCTTTAAAGTGTCAATTTTGACGTTTAACGATTACAATTCTCTTTGAAAATGTCAGATTTGACATTTAAATCTCTGAGTCCATTTTCAAATAGCCAATTTTGACGTTTAAACCTCATCTTCCATCTTTAAAATATAAATTTTGACGTTTAAACGTCACTTATTATCTTTAAAGTGTCAATTTTGACGTTTAAAGATTAAAATTCACTTTGAAAATATCAGTTTTGACGTTTAAATGTTAAAATTCATTTTCAAAATGTCAATTTTGACGTTTAAACGTCTAAAGCCGTTTTAGAAATGTCAAATTTGATGTTTAAACGTCACTTTTCATCTTTAAATTGTTACATTTGGCATTTATATATCAAAATTCTCTTTTGAAATGTCAATTTTGACGTTTAAATTTCTATATCCGTTATCAAACTGTCAATTTTAACGTTTGAACCTCACTTTTCATCTTTAAAATGTCATTTTTGATATTTAAACGTCACTTATTATCTTTAAAGTGTCAATTTTAACGTTTAAAGGTTAATATTATGTTTAAAAATATCAGTTTTGAGATTTAAATGTTTAAGTCCATTTTCAAACGGTCAATTTTGACGTTTAAACCTCATCTTCCATCTTTAAAATGTCACTTTTGACGTTTAAACATCACTTATCATCCTGAAAGTGTCAATTTTGACGTTTAACGATTTCACTTCTCTTTAAAAATATCAGTTTTGACATTTAAATGTCTAAGTCCATTTTCAAACAGTCAATTTTGACGTTCAAACCTCATCTTCCATCTTTAAAATGTCACTTTTGACGTTTAAACATCACTTATCATCCTTGAAGTGTCAATTTTAACATTTAACGATTAAAATTGTCTCTGAAAATATCAGCTTTGACATTTAAATGTCTAAATCCATTTTCAAAATGTCAATTTTGACGTTGAAATGTCTAAATTCGTTTTAAAAAGTCAATTTTCACGTTTAAACGTGACTTTTTATCGTTAAATTGTTACATTTGACATTTATAGATCAAAATTCTCTTTCGAAATGTCAATTTTGACGTTAAAATTTCTACATTCGTTTTCAAACTGTCAATTTTGACGTTTAAACCTCACTTTTCTTCTTTGAAATGTCATTTTTGACGTTTCAACATCATTTATCACCTTTAAAGTGTCAATTTTAATGTTTAAAGATTAAAACTTTCTTTTGAAATGTCAATTTTGACGTTTAAACGTCTAAGTTCATTTTCAAAATGTCAATTTTGACGTTTAAACGTCTAAATCCGTTTTCAAAATGTCAAATTTGACGTCTAAAGGTCACTTTTCATCTTTAAAATGCTAATTTTGATGTTTAACCACTTCAGTACGGCGCCTATCGACCGCGAAACGTTGCAAACAACCGGCTTTCATCGTCCGTACGCTAACACAGCCGTCGACTATAGTCGACGCTCGGCTGTGTGGGATCATCTGTGACCGTCGACTATAGTCGACGCCCAAATCGAAGTGGTTAAACCTCACTTTTATATGTTTTTAATTTAAATAAAACATTTTCTTTGTTTTGTTTAAGTTGCAAACGAAGCAAATTGTTTCCCCTGCGAAGAATGTAACGAAATAACTCCGATTTCAAGTCAATCCGTTCCAATTAAAATCCCAAACGACGATAACCAAAAAGAAATCGACCCCAACGAAGATAATTGCTATTCAGCAGAAAGTATAAAAGACGATAAAAGCACAAAACTTTCGGTTACCTTTACTTCCCAGGCGGAAATTAGCGAAATTAGTGAAAAAGATTTAACGGTTCCGGAAGAAAATCTCGAACCAACAAGATACGATGTAAACGATAGAAATAAAAGCGTAAGTGTTGTTCTCGAAAAAAAATCACAAAAATATCACAAAGAGAGGAGTAAAAGTTTAACTCAAGATTTTAAATTCGCTTCGATTTCATACGAAAATTTCGGCAGTGATGATAATAACGATGGTAATAATAACGATGATGATAACGACGATAATGATTGCAACGAATACGATCATTGTAATTTCGAATGTCCAGATGAAAATAATGATTCAGATCGTCGCGATGATTATTTACAACGTTTAAAGAACGGTTTGGAAAGTAAAAGTAGTGATTTTCAATCAAAAATTCAAAATTTACAACCAAATATTTCTGATGTAAATGATTTAAAACAAAATGATAATGATTATGATCAATTTAATGATTCTATGGAACAAATTGATGGTAATTTAGAAGAAATTGATAGTAATTTAGATCAAATTGATAATAATTTAGATCAAATTGATAGTAATTTTGATCAAATTGATGATAATTTATGTCAAAATGATAATTTATTTCAAAATGATAATTTAGATCAAATTGATGACAATTTAGATCAAATTGATGATTATGTAGATGAAGATGATGTTGATTTGGATCAAAATGACGATGATATAGAATCTGAGATAGCTGATATGACTCAAGAATGGATAAATGGGCTTCAATTTGATGTTTCTGTTGGTCCTCCGAATGCGGGAGAAGTAAAAAGTAAAGAGTTAGATTACTATCGGTTAAAACAGGATTTGAATTTACAAAATGACGAAGTTAAATTGTTGCTTTTGCAAGCTTTACGTTGGGTAAGTTGGATAATTTAGCAATTTTTCGAATTTTTAGGTTAAGTCGGTAGCATTTTAGAAAAAAATTAATTTAATTCTTTTGATAAAATTTAGAAAAAATATAACTTATTTATCATAAAATAGACATTTTAATTTACTTATAGTTGAAAAATCTTTTATTAATTCCTAAAAATAAAGTCTGGACGATTTTTTAAATTTTGGTAATTTTTTAACTTTTGAGGTTAAATCGGTAGTATTTTAGAAAAAAATTAATTTATTTTTTTTTATAAAATTTATGAAAAATTAGACTTATTAATCATAAAATAGACATTTTAATCTACTTATAATTAAAAAATCTTTTCTTAATTCCTAAAAATAAACTCTGGACGATTTTTTAAATTTTGGTAATTTTTCAACTTTTGAGGTTAAATCGGTAGTGTTTTAGAAAAAAATTAATTTAATTTTTTTCATAAAATTTAGAAAAAATATAACTTATTTTTCATAAAATAGACATTTTAATCTATTTATAATTAAAAAATCTTTTATTAATTCCTAAAAATAAAGTCTGGACGATTTTTTAAATTTTGGTAATTTTTCAACTTTTGAGGTTAAATCGGTAGTGTTTTAGAAAAAAATTAATTTAATTTTTTTCATAAAATTTAGAAAAAATATAACTTATTTTTCATAAAACAGACATTTTAATCTATCTATAATTAAAAAATCTTTTATTAATTCCTAAAAATAAAGTCTGGACGATTTTTTAAATTTTGGTAATTTTCCAACTTTTGGGGTTAAATCTGTAGTAGTTTAGAAAAAAATTAATTTAATTTTTTTCATAAAATTTAGAAAAAATACAACTTATTTACCATAAAATAGACATTTTAATCTATTTATAATTAAAAAATCTTTTATTAATTCCTAAAAATAAAGTCTGGGCGATTTTTTAAATTTTGGTAATTTTTCAACTTTTGAGGTTAAATCGGTAGTATTTTAGAAAAAAAATAATTTAATTTTTTTGATAAAATTTAGAAAAAATACAACTTATTTACCATAAAATAGACATTTCAATCTATTTATAATTAAAAAATCTTTTTTTAATTCCTAAAAATGAAGTCTGGACGATTTTTTAAATTTTGGTCATTTTTCAACTTTTGAGGTTAAATCGGTAGTGTTTTAGAAAAAAATTAATTTAATTTTTTTCATAAAATTTAGAAAAAGTACAACTTATTTATCCTAAAATAGACATTTTAATCTATTTATTATTAAAAAATCTTTTATTAATTCCTAAAAATAAAGTCTGGACGATTTTTTAAATTTTGGTAATTTTTCAACTTTTGAGGTTAAATGGTAGTGTTTTAAAAAAAAATTAATTTAATTTTTTTCATAAAATTTAGAAAAAATATAACTTATTTATCATAAAATAGACATTTTAATCTATTTATAATTAAAAAATCTTTTATTAATTCCTAAAAATAAAGTCTGGACGATTTTTTAAATTTTGGTAATTTTTCAACTTTTGAGGTTAAATCGGTAGTGTTTTAGAAAAAAATAAATTTAATTTTTTTCATAAAATTTAGAAAAAATACAACTTATTTATCATAAAATAGACATTTTAATCTATTTATAATTAAAAAAATCTTTTATTAATTCCTAAAAATAAAGTCTGGACGATTTTTTAAATTTTGGTAATTTTTCAACTTTTGAGGTTAAATCGGTAGTATTTTAGAAAAAAATTAATTTAATTTTTTTGATAAAATTTAGAAAAAATATGACTTATTTTTCATAAAATAGACATTTTATTCTATTTATAATTAAAAAATCTTTTATTAATTCCTAAAAATAAAGTCTGGACGATTTTTTTAATTTTGGTTATTTTTCAACTTTTGAGGTTAAGTTCGTAAGTAGTTTATAAAAAAATTAATTTAATTTTTTTCATAAAATTTGTGAAAAATTAGACTTATTTACCATAAAATAGACACTTTAATCTACATTATAATATATTAAAGTAGTAATAGTAAAGTAGTTTTTTAATAGATTTTTTGGAAATCGCTTTCCGGACGATTCAATGGTTTTACGTCATTCTGCCGATCATTATCTTCACCTCCCCGACGATTTTGGGGGCTCCGTGAAAAATTTCGGAAAAACGGCCCTGAAAATCGAACGACGTTGCGGTAGCCCTAATTGAAATTAAAATCCTCGATCGTCCGCCTGTCATTTTCGTTAATTTTCGAACGCACTTTTTGTCCAAAAAACCACCGGCTCCGCGACTCTGCATCCGGCTAACCTTCTGAACGGCTTTATAACGCAACGTTATATACGAATCGGGGCTCTTTTGGACCCGAAACGGCCGATTTAAGCCCTAAACGAAGTCCCCGTTTTCCGTCATTTTCGATTTGGGCCGATAAAACAGTTGGTTCAATTTTCATAAACGTTATTTATTATTCTAACTACGCTAATGTCACATGAAATGTCAAAACGGTCGGTTTATTAATAATCATCAAATATTTAATTTAAGCAGAGTAAAAATTCGAATAAAGTTCACTAAAAACTAATTAAATTCTTGAAAATATCACAAAAATTTAAGTAAATTTATAAAAATTCCACCAAAGCTACTAAAATTTTTAATAATTCCACCAAAAAATTATAAAATTTGTAAAAATTCCACCAAAGCTCTCAAATTTTTTAACAATCCCACCAAAAACTTGCTGAATTTTTAAAAATACACTAAAATTAAAATTAATTTCGTTAAGAGTTGATTAGATTCTTAAAACTTTCACAAAAATAAAAAAGTAATAATAAAAATTCCACAAAAGTTAGTTAAATTGAATATAATTTCACCAAAAATTATTAAATTTGAAGACAATTCTACTAAAAACTTAGTCAATTTTTTAAAAATTCTACCCAAAATCAATAAAATTGGTAGAAATTCCACGAAAAACTTACTATATTCGTGAAAATTCCACCAAAGTTACCAACATTTTTAACAATTCCACCAAAAACGTACTAAATTTTTTCAATTTTCCACCAATGCTACAAAAATGTTGAATAATTCACCCAAAAACTTACTGATTTTTAAAAAATACCACTAAAAACTTACCAAATTCATAAAAATTCTACTAAAATTACCAATATTTTTAACAATTCCACCAAAAATGATTAAAGTTAATAAAAATTCCACCAAAGTTATCAACTTTTTTAACAATTCCATCAAAAACATACTGAATTTTATAAAAATTCCACCAAAAATTAATAAAATTGGATAAATTTCACTAAAAACTTACTAAATTCGTAAAAATTCCATGAAAAAACACTGAATTTTTTAAAAATTCCATCCAAAATCAATAAAATTCGCAAAAATTCCACCAATGTTATCAAAATTTTTGATTATTCCACCAAAAACATACTGAATTTTTTAAAAATTCCATCGAAAACTTACTAAATTCATAAGAATTTTACCAAAAACACTGAATTTTTTAAAATTCCACCAGAAATGAATAAAATTCGCAAAAATTCCATCAAAGCTATTAAAATATTTAACAACTACACCCAAAACTTACTGATTCTTTTTATTCCACCAAAAACTTACAAAAATCCTAAATATTACATCGAAATTGTCAACATTTTTAACAATTCTACCAAAAACTTACCAAATTTTTTAGAAATTCCACCAAAGTTACCAACTTTTTTAACTATTCCATCAAAAACATACTGAATTTTATAAAAATTCCACCAAAAATTAATAAAATTGGAAAAATTTCACTAAAAACTTACTAAATTCGTAGAAATTCCATAAAAAACACTGAATTTTTTAAAAATTCCATCCAAAATAAATAAAATTCGCAAAAAATTCCACCAATGTTATCAAAATTTTTGATAATTCCATCAAAAACATACTGAATTTTTTAAAAATTCCACCAAAAACTTACTAAATTCATAAGAATTTTACCAAAAACACTGAATTTTTTAAAATTCCACCAGAAATGAATAAAATTCGCAAAAATTCCACCAAAGCTATTAAAATATTTAACAACTACACTCAAAACTTACAGAATTTTTTTTATTCCACCAAAAACTTACAAAAATCCTAAATATTACACCGAAATTGCCAACATTTTTAACAATTCTACCAAGAACTTACCAAATTTTTTAGAAATTCCACCAAAGTTACCAACTTTTTTAACTATTCCATCAAAAACATACTGAATTTTTTTTAAATTCCACCAAAAAATAATACAATTTGTAAAAATTCCACCAAAAACTTACTAATTCATAAGAATTTTACCAAAAATACTGTTTTTTTTTTTATTCCACCAGAAATGAATAAAATTCGCAAAAATTCCACCAATGTTATCAAAATTTTTGATTATTCCACCAAAAACATACTGAATTCTTTAAAAATTCCACCAAAAACTTACTAAATTCATAAGAATTTTACCAAAAACACTGATTTTTTTTTTAAATTCCACCAGAAATGAATAATATTCGCAAAAATTCCACCAATGTTATCAAAATTTTTGATTATTCCACCAAAAACATACTGAATTTTTTAAGAATTCCACCAAAAACTTACTAAATTCATAAGAATTTTACCAAAAACACTGAATTTTTTAAAATTCCACCAGAAATGAATAAAATTCGCAAAAATTCCACCAAAGCTATTAAAATATTTAACAACTACACCCAAAACTTACTGATTTTTTTTTATTCCACCAAAAACTTACAAAAATCCTAAATATTACACCGAAATTGCCAACATTTTTAACAATTTTACCAAAAATTTACTAAATTTTTTAAAAATTCCAGCAAAATGTCCAAATTCTTTTAAAATTCTACCAAAAATCAATCAAATTAGAAACAATTTCATTAGAAATTAATTAAAAACTTGAAAATTCCATTAAAAACTTAGTAGATTCATAAAAATTCCACCAAAGTAAATAAAATTTTTAATAATTCTACCAAAAATAATGAATTTTTTTAAAATTCCACCAAAAAATTTACAAAATTTGTAAAAATTCCACCAAAAATTTACCATTTTTTTTTTAAGTTCCACCAAAAACTTACTAAATTTGTAAAGCTTCCATCAAAGTTACCAAAATATTGATCAATTCAACCAAAAACAATAATTTTTTTTTTTTTAGAAAAATACTAAAAATAAAACTAAACTAGTATAATTAAAAACTCTTTTCTTAATTCTTAAAAATAAACTTAGGGTAATTTTTTAAACTTCCCCAAACTTGCCCAAATATTTACCAAACTAACAGTTCTTTTTTAATTCCAGAGAATAACAAAATCTTCCCCCGACGACAGAGAAAAATCACTCATCAACCTAGCAAAACACGATTTATTAGGTTTACACGGCAATAATACCTGTCAAAACAATTCAAACCCCAACAACAACTCCTTATTGACAAACTGCCTTCTAACAAAAACCCATCCAAATCAACTACAAGAATCAATCTCAAGACTTTTAAACGCCCTCGCTTCAAACACCTTAGGAAGAGATTATCTCTGCCAAGATGATCGAAATTTACGATTTACAATAATCCCATTAATAACTGGCAAACACAAAACCACCATAAGCGACGTCACCAAAGAACATTTATTAGCCACACTTCAAAAATTAAGTTTACGAAGCAAAATGAGAATGGTTATGATTGAAACAGGTCTTCCCGAATACCTAGTCGAATTTATCTCCAACAAACACGAAAAACTCACCGACTATTGTCTCGAATACACTTGCGCTTTATTTATGAATTTATGTCTTCACAAAGACACCCGATTAGGAATGAAAAACGTTTGCGATTATTTAATAAACATGTTAATCGTTTTCATTTCCTCAAATCACGATCATTGTTTACCTTATATAAACGGAGCTATGTACAGTTTATTCAATGAGGATTTCATAAGAGAACAAGCTAAAAACAGTCCTTTATATCAAGTACTACAAGAAAAAATAAAAAATTTCGATGGTGATATAAAACTACAATTCGAATTAATTATAAACGTTTTAAACGAAGGTAAAATAACATTTTGCGAAGATTGTGATAAAGTTGAAATAACCGAAGATAATGAAATCGATCATATTGAACCAGAAATTGATTTAGACGATACAACGACTTCAAAACCAAACGGAGAAGATTTATTAAAAAATTACTTTATAAAAGACCCAAATAAAAACTCATCGTTAACCTGTTTATGTCTTCCAATAACCCCTTATAAAAAAATCACGGTTAAATCATTTTGTTCCGGTCAAAACGATAAATACTTCGATGCTATTTTACGAAATGTTTCGGAAATCGATAAAGAAATCGCCGAAAATTCGAAACTAACCCCAAAAATTCCAACGAAAGATGAAAATATAAACGTAAAAGCGAAATTAAAGGATAAATCCACTCAAAATAATTTTAAAAATAAAGCTAAAAGTGAATATCGTGATAGATACGATCCTTCAGTTCCGATTATTTACGAACCGAGCGTTCAATGTCGCTGTATTGGACGGGAATGTCGAAAGAGGATGGAAAATATGGAAAGAAACTGCCAAAGAAATAATAATAATAGATACGAGTGTGGATGTTATTTACAAATGAAAAAATTCGTTGAAAATAATTGCGAAGGTTGCGGTTGTTCGGTACTTTTGGGAAAAAAAGAAAAAAAGGATAGTTTAAAATTGTATCAGTTTAGTAAAAGGTAAGTTTTGGGGATTTTATAAAGTTGTGATTCAAAATTAGAAAGAAATTTAATTGAAATTATTAAAGAGGATTAAAAATCCTTTAATTTGAGTACAAATTCGATCATAATTGAATAAAAAATAACAAAGTTATCAAAATTTTAAATTATTTTTTTAATGTGGTGCCATCTATTAACTTTAGATGGTTGTTTTTCGACCTATATACTTAAAAACAATTAAAAAAACGTTTAATTTGAATATAAATTGTTAAAATTGGACCAAAAATAACTCTTTTTTTTTAAGTAGCGCCATCTATCAACTATTGGTGGTTGTTTTCCGAACTATATACTTAAAGATTATAAAAAAACATTTAATTTAAGTATAAACTCGACTACATTTGAATAAAAAATTACAAAATTATGGCGTTTTCAATCAATTTTTTAATAAAGCGCCATCTACCAACCTTTAACGGTTATTTTTCGAATTATATTCTTAAAGATTATTAAAAATCCTTTAATTTGAGTACAAACTTGACTATATTCGGATAAAAAATAACAAAGTTATGATATTTTCAATCAATTTTTTAATGTGGCGCCACCTATTAGCCTTTAACGGTGATTTTTAATGATTTTTCGAATTATATTCTTAAAGATCATTAAAAATCCTTTAATTTGAGTACAAACTCGACTATAATCTGATAAAAAATAACATAATTATGACATTTTTAATCAAATTTTTTAATATAGCGCCATCTATCAACTAAGGTTATTGTTTTTCAAACTATATATTTAAAGATCATTAAAAAACATTTAATTTGAGTACAAACTCGACTATAATCGGATAAAAAATAACAAAATTATGGCGTTTTCAATCAATTTTTTAATAAAGCGCCATCTACCAACCTTGAACGGTTATTTTTCGAATTATATTCTTAAAGATTATTAAAAATCCTATAATCTGAATACAAACTCGACTATAATCGGATAAAAAATAACAATGTTGTGACATTTTTAAAGATTTTTTTAATGTAGCGCCATCTATCAACATTTAATGGTTATTTTTCGAATTATATTCTTAAAGATTATTAATAATCCTTTCATTTGAGTACAAACTCGACTATAATCGGTTAAAAAATAACAAAATTATGACATTTTTAAACAATTTTTTAATGTAGCGCCATCTATCAACCTTTAACGGTTATTTCTAGAATTCTAACATTAAAAAACATTTAATTTGAGTACAAATTCGACTATAATCGGATAAAAAATAACAATGTTGTGACATTTTTAAATATTTTTTTAATGTAGCGCCATCTATCAACTTTTAACGGTTATTTCTCGAATTATATTCTTAAAAATTATTAAAAATCCTTTCATTTGAGTACAAACTCGACTATAATCGGATAAAAAATAAAAAAATTATGACATTTTTAATAAATTTTTTAATGCAGCGCCATCTATCAACTTTTAACGGTTATTTTTTGACTTATTTTCTTAAAGATCATTAAAAATCCTTTAATTTGAGTCCAAACTCGACTATAATCGGATAAAAAATAACAATGTTGTGACATTTTTAAATATTTTTTTAATGTAGCGCCATCTATCAACCTTTAACGGTTATTTGTAGAATTATTTTCTTAAAGACCATTAAAAATCCTTTGATTTAAGTACAAACTCGATTATTATCAAATAAAAAATAACAAAATTATGACATTTTTAGACATTTTTTTAATGTAGCGCCATCTATCAACCTTTAACGATTATTATTCGAATTATATTCTTAAAGATTATTAAAAATCCTTTAATTTGAGTATAAATTCGACTATTATCAGATAAAAAATAACAAAGTTGTGATATTTTTAATAAATTTTTTAATGTAGCGCCATCTATCAACCTTTAACGGTTATTTCCGAATTACATTCTTAAAAATCATTAAAAATCCTTTAATTTGAGTACAAACTCGACTATATTCGGATAAAAACTAATAAAATTATCACATTTTTAATTAATTTTTTGATATTGCGCCATCTATCAACTTAGGTTTTTGTTTTGCAAGCTATATACTTAAAGATCATTAAAAAACATTTAATTTGAGTACAAACTCGACTATAATCGGATAAAAAATAACAAAATTATGACATTTTTAACAATTTTTTAATGTAGCGCCACCTATCAACCTTTAACGGTTATTCTTCAAATTATATTCTTAAAAATCATTAAAAATCCTTTAATTTGAATACAAACTCGACTAAAATCGGATAAAAAATAACAATGTTGTGACATTTTTAAAGATTTTTTTTTAATGTAGCGCCATCTATCAACCTTTAACGGTTATTTTTCGAATTATATTCTTAAAAATCATTAAAAAACATTTAATTTGAGTACAAACTCGACTACAATCGGATAAAAAATAACAAAATTATGACATTTTTAACAATTTTTTAATGTAGCGCCACCTATCAACCTTTAACGGTTATTTTTCAAATTATATTCTTAAAAATCATTAAAAAACATTTAATTTGAGTACAAACTCGACTATAATCGGATAAAAAAATAACAAAATTATGACATTTTTAATCAATTTTTTAATATAGCGCCATCTACCAACCTTTAACGGTTATTTCTCGAATTATATTCTTAAAAATCCTTTCATTTGAGCACAAACTCGACTGTAATCGGATAAAAAATAACAAAATTATGACATTTTTAATCAATTTTTTAATATAGCGCCATCTATCAACTTAGGTTTTTGTTTTGCAAACTATATACTTAAAGATCATTAAAAAACATTTAATTTGAGTACAAACTCGACTATAATCGGATAAAAAATAACAAAGTTAGGTTAAAAAATGTAATTTTTTGACGTAAATGTCAAATTTTTAAAATGTCAAATTTCTTAAATGTCAAAATTGAAAACAAAAAAAAATGCGTTTGCATTTAAATCTAATCAAATCGAAATTACGTTTATATTAAAATAAAATTCAAAAAATCCACTAAAACTGTCAAAATTGACAGATGTCAACTGTTAAAGTGACAGTTGACAATTTTACCGATATACAGAATCATTTTGTACTCAAATAAAACTTAAATCAAACATGTTTGTACTCAAATATGACTTAAAACCCAAAAAAAAAGATTAAACTTGACATATGTCAACTGTCAAAATGACAGTTGACAATTTTATTGATATACTGAGTCGTTTTGTACTCAAATAAAGTTTAAAACCAAACGTGTTTGCACTCAAATAAAACTTAAAGCTAAAAATTAAAATTGACATATGTCAACTGTCAAAATGACAGTTGACAATTTTATTGATATACTGAGTCGTTTTGTACTCAAATAAAGTTTAAAACCAAACGTGTTTGCACTCAAATAAAACCTAAACCAACAAAAAAATGATTAAAATTGACAGATGTCAACCGTCAAAGTGACAGTTGACAATTTTATTGACATACTGAGTCGTTTTGTACTCAAATAAAGTTTAAAACCAAACATGTTTGCACTCAAATAAAACTTAAAACTAAAAAAAATTAAAATTAACAGATGTCAACTGTCAAAGTGACAGTTGACAATTTTATTGATATACTGAGTCGTTTTGTACTCAAATAAAACTTAAAGCAAACATGTTTGTACTCAAATATGACTTAAAACCCAAAAAAATGGTTAAACTTGACATATGTCAACTGTCAAAATCACAGTTGACAATTTTATTGATATACTAAGTCGTTTTTTACTCAAATAAACTTTAAAACCAAACGTGCTTGCACTCAAATAAAACCTAAACCAACAAAAAAATGATTAAAATTGACAGATGTCAAGTGTCAAAGTGACAGTTGATAATTTTACCGATATACAAAATTACTTTGTACTCAAATAAAACTTAAAATTAAATATATTTGTTCTCAAATATGACTTAAAACCCAAAAAAATGATTAAAATTGACATATGTCAACTGTCAAAATGACAGTTGACAATTTTATTGATATACTGAGTCGTTTTGTACTCAAATAAAGTTTAAAACCAAACGTGTTTGCACTCAAATAAAACCTAAACCAACAAAAAATGATTAAAATTGACAGATGTCAACTGTCAAAGTGACAGTTGACAATTTTACCGATATACAGAATCATTTTGTACTCAAATAAAACTTAAACCAAACATGTTTGTACTCAAATATGACTTAAAACTCAAAAAAAATGGTTAAACTTGACATATGTCAACTGTCAAAATGACAGTTGATAATTTTATTGATATACTGAGTCGTTTTGTACTCAAATAAAGTTTAAAACCAAACGTGTTTGCACTCAAATAAAACCTAAACCAACAAGAAAATGATTAAAAGTGACAGATGTCAACTGTCATTTTGACAGTTTACAATTTTACCGATATACAGAATCATTTTGTACTCAAATAAAACTTAAACCAAACATGTTTGTACTCAAATACGACTTAAAACCCAAAAAAAAAAAATGGTTAAACTTGACATATGTCAACTGTCAAAATGACAGTTGACAATTTTATTGATATACTGAATCATTTTGTACTCAAATAAAACTTAAAACTAAATATATTTGTACTCAAATAAAACTTAAAACTAAAAAGATTGTTAAAATTGACATATGTCAACTGTCATTTTGACAGTTGACAATTTTACTGATATACTAGGTCACTTTGTACTCAAATAAAACTTAAAACCAAACATGTTTGTACTCAAATATGACTTAAAACCCAAAAAAAAGGATTAAACTTGACATATGACAACTGTCAAAATGACTGTTGACAGTTTCAACGAAAAATTTTGTATAACTTCTAAATTATTTAACCTAGATGGGTCGTGTTTGTACTCAAATTAAAGGAAATTTAATTTCCCATTTAAAAATCAACATTATTTTAACCTACAAATAATTTTTTGAAAAAAAAAATTTAATTTTAGGCTAAATTAACGTATTTTTAAACGAGTTTTTGATGTAACGCCATCTCTCAACTTAGGTTATTGTGTTTCAAATTATATTATTTAAAGATAATTAGAAAATGTTTAATTTGAGTATAAACATGACTATAATCGAATGAAAAATAACTAAAAATTGGGACACCTGTATATAAACTCCAATATTTTTATCAATGTGCAGTAAAAACGCTATAATCTAAGCCATAATCTAAAGTTAATTGAAGATTAAATTAATTTTCTAGATTTGAATCACACGATAATTAAAAAAAAATATTTTAAATTTATTTTTTAATTATTTACCTTTTAATTTCTAGTCGATTATGATAGAAAACCTTCCCCTTTTTTTGGGTAATTAGTTCTCTTCCCTTCTTTTATCGGATAAAAAATGATAATTTAATCACATTTATCGTCTTTTAGTTCGATTAATAAAACCTTGGATGAAGATTTATTTAAATCAGCTGTAGAATTAATAGCTTTGAGTTGTTGTAAATCAGGTAAGTTTTAATTAAAAAAAAATTTTAATTGAATAAATTTAAAATTTTAATAGATCATATCGATTGTGAATGTTATTCGACCGTTTTTCAATCCAGACCAAGAATACATCGAACACCATAAAAATAATTTAAAAAAATTAAAAAAAAAATTAAAAGTTGAGTTGAAATAAAAATATTATTTAAAAGAAAATAACTTTGTTTTAATAATAATTACTAACTTTTTTTGTAACAAATGATTTTTATTAATTTGATGGAAATTGAAAGTAAATTGGAGGTCAACGTTCGGAAGAAAGGCGAGAAAGAACCGTTCCTCGAACGAAATGGAGCAGCACGGAGCCGCTTCTCGTCTCTTTTCCTTCTCCGTTTCCATCTTTCTTCTCTATCTCCGAGAAGACAAGACTTTCGCCTAATGTCAAGGCTAATATCTTTCTTTTTTCCCCACCTTCAAACTACCAGACCGTTCATTTTAGAACGTCTAGGTATATAAAGATTCGCTACCAGCGGAAGTTATCAAATCCAACTTTCATCCCGAACAACAATAAACTACTTCAATAAAAATGTTCAAGGTAAAAAGTTTTTATTTTTAAAAAAGTTAAAATTTTTAATATTAAAAAAAATTTTTTAGTCCATCGTTTTCGTTTCCATCGTTTTGGATATCGTTTACTGTGGAACAATCTTAGGAGGTAAGTTTTCTTCCTTTCCATAATTTTTTCCATTAATTTAGAAATCTATTAGAAAGTTAACTGATGGTTTTTGTCTAGGTCATGATTCGTTTAGTTTGGCTGATGGAGGCACCGATTTCGTTGGTTCCTCCGGAGGTTATTCCGGTTTAGAATCGGCCGGAGCCGAAGGACTCCAACAAGCCGGTGGAGACGGAGATTTTCATCAAGGAACTAGCGTAGTCGGTGGAGGACAAGCTCCTCAAGGACAAACTTTCGATTTAACCGATCAAGGTAAGAAAATTAATCAAAAAATAACCAATTTTATAAAACTAGCGCCATCTATCAATGTTCATCAGTTGTTTCAAAACTATATTCTTAAAGATTATTAAAAATCCTTTAATTTAATACCAAACACGACTATAATCGGATCACAAATTAGAAATTTTCAAAAGTGACAGATGTTAACTGTCAAATATCAAAAGTGACAGTTGACAATTTTACTAACAACTTTAAATAACTTTTAAATTAATGAACCTAAGTAAATCGTGTTTGTATTCAAATAAAATTCGAAATTAACAAAATTAACAAATGTCAACTGTCAAAAATGTCATTTAACAGTTTTTTATTAAACCTTCAATAAGTTTTATTCTTAAAAATCGTTAAAAATCTTTTAATTTGATACCGAACACGACTATAATCTTTAAAAGTGACAAATGTCAATTATCTAAAATATTATTTGACAGTTTTTATTATTATTTTTAGAGGTAGCTCCATTTATTACCTTTTGACGATTATGTTCGAAACTATATTCATAAAAATCATTTAAAATCCTTTAATTTGATACCAAACACGACTATAATCGGATCAAAAACTAGAAATTTTCAAAAGTGACAGATGTTAACTGTCAAATATCAAAAGTGACAGTTGACAATTTTACTAACAAAACTTTAAATAACTTTTAAATTAATTAACCTAAATAAATCGTGTTTGTATTCAAATAAAACTCGAAATTAAAAAAATTAACAAATGTCAACTGTCAAAAATGACATTTGACAGTTTTTTATTAAACCTTCAATAAGTTTTATTCTTAAAAATCGTTAAAAATCCTTTAATTCGATACCGAACACGACTATAACCTTTAAAAGTGACAAATGTCAACTATCTAAAATATTATTTGACAGTTTTTATTATTATTTTTAGAGATAGCTCCATCTATTACCCTTTGACGAGTATGTTCGAAACTATATTCATAAAAATCATTTAAAATCCTTTAATTTGATACCAAACACGACTATAATCGGATCAAAAACTAGAAATTTTCAAAAGTGACAGATGTTAACTGTCAAATATCAAAAGTGACAGTTGACAATTTTACTAACATAACTTTAAATAACTTTTAAATTAATTAACCTAAATAAATCGTGTTTGTATTCAAATAAAACTCGAAATTAAAAAAATTAACAAATGTCAACTGTCAAAAATGACATTTGACAGTTTTTTATTAAACCTTCAATAAGTTTTATTCTTAAAAATCGTTAAAAATCCTTTAATTCGATACCGAACACGACTATAATCTTTAAAAGTGACAAATGTCAATTATCTAAAATGTAATTTGACAGTTTTTATAATTATTTTTTAAAGGTACCGCCATCTATTACCTTTCAACTAATATATTCGAAATTATATTCATAAAAATCATTAAAAATCCTTTAATTTCATATTAAACACGACTATAATCGGATTATAAACTTAAGTGTCAAAAGTGACAGATATTAGCTGTCAAATTTGACATGTAAAAGTTGACAATTTTATTAACATAAGTTTAAATCACTTTTAAATTAATTAAACTAACCAGATTGTGTGTATACTCAAATGAAGTTAGAAACTGTCAAAATTAACCAACACCAACCGTCAAAAGTGACATTTGAAAGGTTTTCTTATAAAAACCCTAGATAATTTTGCAATTACTTTAAACTAAATGAATTAATTAATCTGAATAGATCGATTATAATAATAGATAGATTATTTGCATTCAAATTAAATTCCAAATTGTCAAAATTAACAAATGTCAACTGTCAAAAGTAACATTTGACAGTTTTTAATTATAACTTTCACTAAGTTTTAAATTATTTAACATAAAAATGTCATATTTGTATTCGAACTAAAGTAAATTTAATTTCTAAATATAATTTCCTAATTATTTTTCAAAGATAGCGCCATCTGTTAACCTTTGACAAGTGTATTCGAAACTATATTTTAAAAAAATCGTTAAAAATCCTTTAATTTGACCCGAACACGACTATAATCGTTAAAAGTGACAAACGTCAACTGTCAAAATAGCTTTCGACAGTTTTTATAATTATTTTTTAGAAGTAGCGCCATCTATTACCCTTTGTCAATTATATTCGAAATTATATTTTAAGAAATCGTTAAAAATCCTGTAATTTGATACCAAACACGACTATAATCGAAACAAAAATAGTTAACTTATGTGACAGATATTAACTGTCAAATGTCAAAAATAAAAATTGACAGTTTTAATAACACTAAACAACTTTTAAATTACTTAATCCGAAGAGGATGAGTTATTCTTGAAATAAAATTCGAAACTATTAAAATTAACAAATGTCAACTGTCAAAAGTAACATTTGACAGTTTATTTATTTATAACCTTAAATAACTTTTGAATAATTTAACCAAAATATGGGGTGTTTGTACTCAAATGAAAGCAAATTTAATTTTCTATCAGTTTCTTGATGAATTAGTTAATTATTTAATGATTTTTAGGTGGTAGTCATCAAGGTGTATTCGGGGGAAGTTTCATTTCGGCCGGAGTTGGCGGAAAATCGGGTCAACACGCCGAAGAAGGCGGTCACGAAGGACTCGGAGCTTACGCCGGAGCTTCCAGCTACGACGTAGGCGATCACGGCGGTGAAATTACCGGAGTTTTATCGTCCAGCGTCGGAGATATTCCGCTCGAATCCCTTCATTACCATCATTAACACCCCATTTTAAACATTAAGACTGAGAAGATTAAACTAGAGAAAAGAGGATGTTAGGATGATTTTGTAAATAGTCTTCTGTGTTACATTTTTTTTGTTAATTGTTGTTAACTTTGAATGTTATTTGTTGATTCTTTCTAAGTAAAATAAAATGTTATTTCATTAAAATTTAAGTTTTAATTTGAAACTTAAAAACATTTTTAACTTAAAAATATTCATATTTTTTCGGATGTAAACCATTCAAAATCATCATATAATAGGTTTTTTTTGTTAATCTTTTATAAAGTTAAATTAATAGAGTTTATTTTACAAATCCTCACCCACATAAAAGCATCTTATGAAGTTAAGATAATTTTGAAATTATTACCATGTAATTGAGATTAAATCCTAAGATTAAATTTTGAGGCATAACCCCTTAAAATTAACAAAGTTATTAAAGAAAGTTGACATAAATAGAAAGGACTTTAACACTGAAGATCTCTGAAACTATAAAAGATCGGATAATAATTTTTAATGTGAATCTACTTAAAATAACTCAAGGAATAGATCCTGGTAATTTGTCGGTATAATTATGGGACAAAATATGTATTATTAATATGTGGTATTAATTTTATACAGTACATTTTTGCAAAAGATCTTGCTAATTGAAAATCATAAAAAAAAAATTATGACACTCTGTATGTATGTTTAAAACAAAAATTAAGATTAGTAAAATTTTGGAAAATATTCAAAGGTATCAAGAAATTTATGAAATTAATAAATTTATTCAACGTGGAATAATAAATGAAATTCACTAATAATCATTTTCTTGATGTGTCATCGTAATTGATATTTTCCGATATTTAATAATTATGAATTTTTTTAAACGTCTTTATTCTTAAAAAGAATAAGATCAATTACCGCATTGGTGATGTGAAAGTTATGATGTGAAAATTCTGAAGGTAATAAAGGTAATAAAAGTAATTACTTATGAACGCACTACACATTTTTATACTGAATTACTTTTTTTACATATATTTTACATTTAGGTAAACTCAAATTTGTTTTAATGCAGTATGAAGAATTATATCTAGGTTTTATAGTAAGTTAAACATATTTTTCGGTTTTCGTAGTAGAAGGACGAGCTATGCATTCTATGTTAAAATCACGAACTGAATCAATATTCATGCTAAATTGATTATTTTCACAAGTGTGTGTATCATCGTTGCCTGATGGTCGATTGTTACCAATCTTCACCATGTATTCATTAGGACAGGATGCTCTTACGATTTCTCCGTTTAGTACACGAATTTCATCGCCTATTATTTGCGAGGAAGGTATATTTGTAACTTCAGGCTTTATGCCATTCTCATTACTTTTTAGGATATATTTGCAACCTAAAGTTAATAAACGCGTAGCTGTTAATTGAGGAAGAGGAAAAGTATTAATAGGACCATTATCATCTGGCGTTGTAACCTGTTGTTTTAAATTTTCATATGTACAACAATAACTGTATCCTTTTTCTATGTTTTTGCTATCCCACTTCAACCCGTTATCTTCAGAACAAATATCATCACAAATAACATCCGTGGCTCTATTTAAAAAATAGGGATTATTAACGCCGACGAAAACAATTGCAGCGCTCGTAGTTGGGTGATGTAAAATTTTCCAGAACAATCTTGGAACCGGGATTTGTAGATTATTATTGTTATTACCGTTATTACCGTTATTATTACCGTTATTATTATCGTTGTTACCGTTATCATTATCGTTATTACCGTTATTATTATCGTTATTACCGCTATTATTATTGTTATTACCGTTACTATTATCGTTATTACCGTTATTATTATTGTTATTATCGTTATTACCGTTATTATTATTGTTATTACTGTTATTATCGTTATTACCGTTATTATTATCGTTGTTACCGTTATTATTATCGTTATTACCGTTATTATTATCGTTATTACCGCTATTATTATTGTTATTACCGTTACTATTATCGTTATTACCGTTATTGCCGTTATTATTATTATTATTGTTATTACAATTATTGTTATTTTCACATAAGACCAAACTAATATGTTCTCCATGAGAAGGTAAAGTAGTAACATCATAAGTTCCAGTATAAACAATTAAATCTTCATTTAGCAAAGAAACAAAACGTCTAATATCATTTTCTAAATCATTCCAATTACCACCATTAAAAGATTGCCATTGTGGAGCTGAATTTATATAGTAAAAAGTTAAGTCTTGTTGAGCTCCGTATAAAAAGTCCGCTTTAGCTGTTAAATGACCTCTAGATAAATTAAGATCAGAAGTTATAGAGATGTATTTGTTCAAGTTTTCAGGGAGAACGTGCAATTGCTGGTTAATTATGCTTTGTTGGTTTTCTTTCTTGTATACACGATTCAGATAATTATTTAAATTATTTATATTGAGGGAATTGGGGAATCCAGAAACATCCCAGTTTGGTCTTTGAACACCGGACTGGAATCCTGCGATGGTTTTGGTCAGTGTAAACTTACTATACAAGATATTCTCTTGCGTACTGTCGAAATAAACCTCAATAAGGTTAATTCGATTTCGATTTTTGAACTTGAAACAAATGTCTTTTCTTTTATAGGAATCTATATTTGTTTGTATGTCTGGTTCTACGAAACCCTGAAGTTTATCTGCGCATGTTATATCGAAGAAAGAAACTTCATTACTTTCACCACTTATTTCGAATTTGTTGTTTCTGCAAGTGGCTGTTACAAAATCGAAGAGTTGTACCTGATTTCTAATCTTTATGTTTCCACCGGGACAGGCAAATGTAATCCTATTTTCGTTTCGTAAAATTATTTTATCGTCTTTTTCTGGCAGAAGGAATATGTTAAGGTCATTTTCGTTTTGTGGCTCTGATTTTAAGAGTAAAGGTTGACGTTTCTGTAGTAAATCTTTGTTTATGGTGATTGTGCAACCTATATTTAATAAACCATTAACTACAATATCATTAGGTGGATTGTCAATCTCATCTTTAAAATCATTAAATTCACAACAATAGCCGTATCCTTTTGCAATGTTTTTCCTATCCCATCTCAACCAATTATATTGATCACATATATCATTACAAATGACATCACTGGCAGTGTTAAAACGAACATTATCACCATAGGGAACTACTATGAAAACAATACCGAGGTTTTCTTGAGGTGAACTTATCTTATATATAAGTTTCCAAAGCAACTTATTTCCATCAGATGTAGGTTTAGACTGACCTGTACAAACGCCGAAACCTTCATTTGGCGAAGAAAAATACTTTTCAATATCAGCTTCTAAATCTTTCCAATTAATAGACGTTGTTTCAACTCTGCTTGATTCTGGATCGTCAACATTTCTACACATGGGAGCTTCGTTTTCATTGACAACATCTTCAGAAGATCCAAGGTTACATACTTCGTCATTTTCATCATTTTCGTCATTTGTTGTAAACTTATTATTTTTGCATGTTGAAGGCGTCTCTTCGGTTTCTTCGTCGGAAGTTGATGTTTCTCCGATTTCTTCGTCGGAAGTTGAAGATGTTTCTCCGATTTCTTCGTCGGAAGTTGAAGATATTTCTTCGGATTCTTCGTCGGAAGTTGAAGATATTTCTTCGGTTTCTTCATCGGAAGCTGATGTTTCTTCCGTTTCTTCGTCAGAAGTTGATGTTTCTTCAGATTCTTCGTCGGAAGTCGATATTTCTTCAGATTCTTCGTCAGAATTTGATGTTTCTTCAGATTCTTCGTCAGAAATTGAATATATTTTTCCAATTTTTTCCGCACTATCAAAAGATTCATTTGTACACGTTACATTAACAAAATCAACTTCTTTGCCATTTATTTTCAATTTATTATTTTCGCAAGCCGCTATTTCAAAACTGCTTAACTCTAAATCATCACCAACAACTACATTCCCGTCAGGACAAACTATTTTTACCACTTCCCCATTTAATAATTTTATTTCATCTCCTGTATCCCGCGAAAAAAATACTCCATATTCATCGCCATTATTCAGATTTAAAAGCAAAGGTTGCGAATAGTTTAAATCGGTATTTATGGTGATTGTACAACCTAATTAATAACGAACAAAAAAAAAGTTTATAATTTTACTTTTTGTTTTTTAATTATCATTAGTTTTGAAAAATTAAAACTGTTAACATACCATAAACGACTCCGATAGAGATTTGCAAAAACAACACAAAGGTAATCATACTGTCTTCGGGTACCGAATCAGTACTAAATTTGAATTTGGACGAATGTGTCTTTTATAAGTGTCCTCTCAAACACTTATCAAACTACTTAAGGAGGTAGTTTGATAACAATCAATCACTTATCAAACTACTTCCTTAAAGAGTTTAATAAGCGTTTGATAAGAAGGCACACGCTAAAGGTACATGAAATGGTTTAATAAATATGAAAATTTCGAACACTTAACAAAGAGTGGACAAAGGGCATCGTTTAAAAAAACTAAAACTTAATATGATAAGATAATTTAAGGACAAAGTAAATATGTGAAAATAAACTTTAATACTGACACCCACTTAAACATTTAATCCCTCTTTATCTACTTAAAAAAGTTAATCCATATTTTGACACTACTTTAGTAAACACAATAATTTTCCAGTCAAAAAAAAATATATATATAACTTATTCATCATAAAATAGACATTTTAATCTACTTATAATTAAAAAATCTTTTATCAATTCCTAAAAATAAAGTCTGGACGATTTTTTAAATTTTGGTCATTTTTCAACTTTTGAGGTTAAATCGGTAATGTTTTAGAAAAAAATAAATTTAATTTTTTTGATAAAATTTAGAAAAAATATAACTTATTTTTCATAAAATAGACATTTTAATCTATTTATAATTAAAAAATCTTTTATTAATTCCTAAAAATAAAGTCTGGACGATTTTTTAAATTTTGGTAATTTTTCAACTTTTGAGGTTAAATCGGTAATGTTTTAGAAAAAAATAAATTTAATTTTTTTGATAAAATTTAGAAAAAATATAACTTATTTTTCATAAAATAGACATTTTAATTTATTTATAATTAAAAAATTTTTTATTAATTCCTAAAAATAAAGTCTGGACGATTTTTTAAATTTTGGTCATTTTTCAACTTTTGAGGTTAAATCGGTAGTATTTTAGAAAAAAATTAATTTAAATTTTTTGATAAAATTTAGAAAAAATATAACTTATTTATCATAAAATAGACATTTTAATTTACATTTAGTTAAAAGAATCTTTTTTAAATTCCAAACAGTTTTTTGACACCGAACAAAAATTTAACACCGAACAAAAACCATCAAAAATGTCCATAAAGGTTATGTAAAGTCATCATGAAATATAACACACATCATAGAAATGAATATTAACGTCAATTGTATCAATTGAATCCACTTCCATGAATTTAAATTAGTAAACTGCAGTTGCATTTCAAACCTAGACGAATATACTTCTTAGCCAGATAACCAAAAAAAATCGTAAGTAAATATTTGAAGCGTATAAATGCAAAAACAGACATTTGACATTCGAATAGTTTTGAGTAAAGCGCGAAAAACCTCTCACTGTCTTTTAAGTCACTCAATCGACTTGGTATTTTAACCAAAAGTAGATAATACATCGACGCGTCTTTATGTGCTTTAAAGCGCAAGTCAGGCTTATAGTAAAAAAGTTATTTTGGTTAAAAAAATTAGATTGTCTTGTTTTGCATCTAAGCCTTGGAAATCTCTGCTTCGTGAACTGCAAAGTTCTGGATTTGGCGTTTCTGTAAAAAACTAGCAGTATCTGCACTAATAAAATTTAGAATTGCGATAAAAGAGATTTTAGAGAAGCTGATTTTATTGAAAAAAAGTACAAAATTAGTTTCTTAGGTACAAATTTAAATTCGTAAGTCAGTATCAGAATCATTATCAGAAAACACTAGTGTGTCATTCACATCCCCCTGAGTTTCCGAAGTATTGGCTGGATTGTCTTGAAAGACGTTTTTGAAGAACTTCAAACGTTCATCGTTTTCCCATTCTGCACCATAGTGTTTGGCTAGCAAAGAGGAAATGCTTCTTATTTTGTCAGGTTTAAGCCTTCTGCCTTAAACTTCTGTCTCTTTGTCTTGACTTTTTCACGCTTGCACTCTTGCTTATTTGCTATTCTCTTTCGCCCTTTGCCACGAGGACTTGGTTCAATGGTAATGTTGTTGAAGGTAATCAAAACTCCGTAATACATTCGTTACCACGCTCTCGTTTAAATTAATCAAGCAGAAGCGAGCAAAACTAACAGCTACTTCAATGTCACGGCTATCACGTGAGGTAATGCGAGATCTGGATAGGTTCAAACACAAACGTCTGCTTTTGCACCTAACTACTTGGCGCAAATGTCTGCTTTTGCATTTAAAGCAGAATTTATTATTGCAATAACTCGCTTAAATGTGTTGTTACGCTCCTGGGGGCCAGAAAAATTGATTTCTTGCTAAATTTGCAATACAGATCCGTGTCTAACTAATTTTTGAAGAAAATGTCGAATGTCTGCTTTTGCATTTATACGCTTCATTTACACTTCCCATTTAAATTTAATCCCATTTAATCTTATCTCTAACATTTTATCATTCTACCTACTTGTTGAACACCTTTAACATTTAAATTACCACTGGATATTAACCTAAATAACTGATACTTTCACCATACGTACAGTTAAAAGACCTTTAAATCTCATTTTGCAGACTTACAATTAGTTGTATACAAGATGTCTGGTTTAATTCGCCTTTTAAAAAACGGATTGGTTAATTATCCGATTTTAACGAACGCTGGGATTTTTGGAACGATGTTCGTCGGAGCAGAATGTCTCAATCAAACACTTTCAAAGAAGATTTTGGTGAGTTTTTTTTTTAAAGGTTATACTTTTCGAAAATCGAATAAATTTGATTGGAATTAATTAGTAGAGCGAAGAATTAAAACCGTACGATTTCCAATCGATCCAAAGATGTGGAATTTATGGTACTTTTATTCAAGGACCTTTTATGACAGTTTGGTAAATATAAAAAAAAATAATTAAATATTTTTTTATTAAAAGTTATTTTTTTTAATTTTTTCCTTAATTATTAAAAAAGGTATCGATGGTTAGATAATAAATACAATTCAAAAGCTATTAATATCGTCGTTAAAAAAGTCCTAATGGATCAATTTTTATACACACCGGTTTTATACGTAATTTTTTATACAAGTAAGTTAATTTATAGTTTTGTAATAAGGAGATCTCACGACTATGTCCTCACTGATTTTAATAAAAGTAGTATAAATCGATAGGTATTAGTATAAAATATTAATACGCACTATTTAGAGATTCGCGAGGAAGTTGTAAATTAGTTTAATGGATGGCTTATTATAATATATTAAAGTAGTAAGCAAGCAGCGCTTATTTAAAAGAGAGGCGCCTGCGCCCAACTCTTTTTTAAATAGTTTTTTTTTTTTGGGATTTTTTTGGGAAGCATTTTCCGGGCGATTCAATGGTTTTACGTCATTCTGCCGACCATTATCTTCACCTCCCTGACGATTTTGGGGGGTTCGACGCCGATTTCGGAAAAAATGGCCCCGAAAATCGAACGACGTTGCGGTAGCCCTAATTGAAATTAAAATTCTCGATCGTCCGCCTGTCATTTTCGTTAATTTTCGAACGCACTTTTTGTCCAAGAAGCCACCGGCTCCGCGACTCTGCTTCCGGCTAACCTTCTGAACGGCTTTATAACGCAACGTTATATGCGAATCGGGGCTCCTTTGGACCCGAAACGGCCGATTTAAACCCTAAACGAAGTCCCCGTTTTCCGTCATTTTCGATTTGGGCCGATAAAACACTTGGTTCAATTTTCATAAGCGTTATTTATTATTCTAATCACGCTAATGCCACATGAAATGTCAAAACGATCGGTTTATTAATAATTATCAAATATTTAATTTATGCAGAGCAAAAATTCGAATAAATTTCACTAAACACTAATTAAATTCTTGAAAATATCATCAAAAATTAAATTTGTAAAAATTCCCCCAAAGTTACTAAAATTTTTAATAATTCCACCAAAAACTTATAAAATTTGTAAAAATTTCACCAAAGCTATCAAAATTTTTAACAATTCCACCAAAAACTGAATTTTTAAAAAATATACCAAAATTAAGATTAATTTCGTCAAGAATTGATTAGATTCTTAAAAATTTCACAAAAATAAAAAAGTAACAATAAAAATTCCACAAAAGTTAGTTAAATTGAATATAATTTCACCAAAAATGATTAAATTTAGAGACAATTCTACTAAAAACTAAATTTTTTTAAAATTCCACCCAAAATCAATAAAATTGGTAAAAATTCCACGAAAAACTTACTATATTCGTAAAAATTCCTCCAAAGTTACCAACATTTTTAACAATTCCACTAAAAACGTACTAAATATTAAGTACGTACTAATATTTCACAAAAATAAAAAAGTAACTATAAAAATTCTACAAAAGTTAGTTAAATTGAATATAATTTCATCAAAAATTATTAGATTTGGAGACAATTCTACTAAAAACTTAGTGAATTTTTTAAAAATTCCACCCAAAATCAATAAAATTGGTAAAAATTAAAAAAACTTACTATATTCGTAAAAATTCCACCAAAGTTACCAACACTTTTTAACAATTCCATCAAAAACGTACTAAATTTTTTCAATTTTCCACCAAAGCTACAAAAATGTTGAATAATTCCACCAAAAACTTACTGATTTTTAAAAAATACCACCAAAAACTTACCAAATTCATAAAAATTCTACTAAAATTACCAATATTTTTAACAATTCCACCAAAAATGATTAAAGTTAATAAAAATTCCACCAAAGTTATCAACTTTTTTAACAATTCCATCAAAAACATACTGAATTTTATAAAAATTCCACCAAAAATTAATAAAATTGGAAAAATTTCACTAAAAACTTACTAAATTCGTAACAATTCCATAAAAAAACACTGAATTTTTAAAAATTCCATCAAAAATGAATAAAATTCGCAAAAATTCCACCAGTTTTATCAAAATTTTTGATAACTCCACCAAAAATATACTGAGTTTTTTAAAAATTCCACCAAAAACTTACTAAATTCATAAGAATTTTACCAAAAACACTGAATTTTTTTTAATCCACCAGAAATGAATAAAATTTGCAAAAATTCCACCAATGTTATCAAAATTTTTGATAATTCCACCAAAAACATACTGATTTTTTTTTAAATTCCAAAAAAATTAATACAATTTGCAAAAATTCCACCAAAAACTTACTAAATTCATAAGAATTTTACCAAGAACACTGATTTTTTTTATTCCACCAGAAATGAATAAAATTCGCAAAAATTCCACCAATGTTATCAAAATTTTTGATAATTCCACCAAAAATATACTGAATTTTTTAAAAATTCCACCAAAAACTTACTAAATTCATAAGAATTTTACTGAAAACACTGAATTTTTTTAAAATTCTATTCTATATCCAAAGCTATTAAAATATTTAACAATTACACCCAAAACTTACTGAATTTTTTTTATTCCACCAAAAACTTACAAAAATCCTAAAAATTACACCGAAATTGTCAACATTTTTAACAATTCTACCAAAAACTTACCAAATTTTTAAAAAATTCCAGCAAAATGTCCAAATTCTTTTAAAATTCCACCAAAAATCAATCAAATTAGAAACAATATCATTAAAAATTAACTAAAACTTTGAAAATTCAAAACTTAGTAAATTCATAAAAATTCCACCAAAGTTACTAACATTTTTAATAATTCTACCAAAAATAATGAATTTTTTTAAAATTCCACCAAAAAACTTACAAAATTTGTAAAAATTCCACCAAAAATTTTCCAATTTTTTTTTTAATTCCACCAAAAACTTTCTAAATTCGTAAATTTCCACCAAAGTTACCAAAATGTTGATCAATTCAATCAAAAACAATAATTCTTTTTTTTAGAAAAATACTAAAAATAAAACTAAACTAGTTTTCATAAAACCGCCCCTCGTTGAGTCACCACAAACCAGCTTATATAAACTCCATTCCTACTTTTTATTTTTAAGTCCGGTTTATTCACCTTTCGGTAAATTAATCTGTACGATATTTACTATAGTTAGCCAATTACTACTACTTTACCAAATAGCCAATCTTAGGAAATGAAATTACAGTAAATATGGAGAATATGAGATAGCTTAATTTATTCAAAGGTGAATAAACTGGATCTAAAAATTGGTGGGAATTTAGTTGTGAGATCTTGTAAGATTTTCTTTAAAATTTATACTTCTAAAACTGTAATTTTTCATTTTAGGTATGGCTTTATTAGAAGGCAAACAAGATTTATTCGAAGAGCTGACCGAAAAGTTTGCCAAAACGTTCGCGGCGAGCTGTTTCTTTTGGTTGCCGGTTCAAGCGTTTAATTTTTCCCTCGTACCGCCTATGTATCGCGTAACTTACATGGGAATCGCGTCTTTCGCTTGGGTTACAATGTTATGTTACATCAAAAGTCAAATTATCGAAAAAAGTTTGACTTAAAAATATATTTTTTAAATAAAAAAAATAAAAAAATAAAATAATAAAATGATAAAATAAAATTTAAACTTTAAATTTTAATTATTTCCCGCTTAAAAATGGATATTTGTTAATTTGACAGTTCCTTAACCTCATTTATACAGATTATAAACGAACTGTCAAAGTGACAGTTGTAAAAATTAAGGTTATATAATCCCTCACTTTTCCTTTTTAAAAATTAAACTTAAATTTTAATTTAATATATAAATTATTTCTTAATATCTAAAAATAAATTCGGTGTGATTTTTTAAATTTGATTAATTTGTAAAAATTGGGTTGCTATAAAAAATTTTTACTAACTTTGAGAATTTTTTTAATTTTTTTTGGCAATAATTAGAATAAATTAGACTTTTTTAGTACAAAATAGAATGTTTTAAGTTCAATTTGAAACAAAAATCATTTCTTAATCTTTAAAAATAAACTCGGGGCGATTTTTTAAAGTTGATGAATTTTTCTAAAAAATTAGGTTATAATCTGTCAAAAATTTTTCACCAACTTTGAGAATTTTTTAAATTTTTTTGGTAACACTTAGAAAAAAAATCGTCTTTTTTAATTAAATTTACAATATTTTAACTTTCATTTTCCAAAAAATTATTTCTCAATTCTTAAAAATAAATTTTTGGTGATTTTTTTTTTAATTAAGCGAAATTTCTAAAAAGTAAGGTTATAAAGTGTCAAAAATTTTTTATCAACTTTGGGAATTTTTTTAATTTTTTTGATAACACTTAGAAAAAAATCCGTCTTTTCAAATCAAGTTTACAATATTTTAACTTTCATTTTCTAAAAAATCATTTCCCAATTTTAAAAAATAAATTTTTGGCGATTTTTTAAAACTTGAGTGAAATTTCTAAAAAATTAAGGTTATAAAGTGTCAAAATTTTTCATCAATTTTGGGAATTTTTTTAATTTTTTTGATAACACTTAAAAAAATCCGTCTTTTTTAATTAAATTTACAATATTTTAATTTTCATTTTCTAAAAAAACATTTCCCAATTTTTAAAAATAAATTTTTGGCGATTTTTTAAAACTTGAGTGAAATTTCTAAAAAATTAAGGTTATAAAGTGTCAAAATTTTTCATCAACTTTGGGAATTTTTTTAATTTTTTTGATAATACTTAGAAAAAATCCGTCTTTTTTAATTAAATTTACAATATTTTAATTTTCATTTTCTAAAAAATCATTTCTCAATTTTTAAAATTAAATTTTTGGCGATTTTTTAAAACTTGAGTGAAATTTCTAAAAAAATTAAGGTTATAAAGTGTCAAATTTTTTCATCAACTTTGGGAGTTTTTAAAATTTTTTTGATAACACTTAGAAAAAATCCGTCTTTTTTAATTAAATTTACAATATTTTAACTTTCATTTTCTAAAAAATCATTTCCCAATTTTAAAAAATAAATTTTTGGCGATTTTTTTAAACTTGAGTGAAATTTCTAAAAAATTAAGGTTATAAAGTGTCAAAATTTTTCATCAACTTTGGGAATTTTTTTAATTTTTTTGATAATACTTAGAAAAAATCCGTCTTTTTTAATTAAATTTACAATATTTTAATTTTCATTTTCTAAAAAATCATTTCTCAATTTTTAAAATTAAATTTTTGGCGATTTTTTAAAACTTGAGTGAAATTTCTAAAAAAATTAAGGTTATAAAGTGTCAAATTTTTTCATCAACTTTGGGAGTTTTTAAAATTTTTTTGATAACACTTAGAAAAAATCCGTCTTTTTTAATTAAATTTACAATATTTTAACTTTCATTTTCTAAAAAATCATTTCCCAATTTTAAAAAATAAATTTTTGGCGATTTTTTTAAACTTGAGTGAAATTTCTAAAAAATTGAGGTTATAAAGTGTCAAAATTCTTCATCAATTTTGGGAATTCTTTTAATTTTTTTGATAGTACTTAGAAAAAATCCGTCTTTTTTAATTAAATTTACAATATTTTAACTTTCATTTTCTAAAAAATCATTTCCCAATTTTAAAAAATAAATTTTTGGTGATTTTTTTAAAGTTAGATGAAATTTCAAAAAAATTAAGGTTATAAAGCATCAAAAATTTTTTATCAACTTTGGGAATTTTTTTAATTTTTTTGATAACACTTAGAAAAAATCCGTCTTTTGAAATTAAGTTTACAATATTTTAATTTTCTTTTTCTAAAAAATTACTTCTTAGTTTTTAAAAATTAATTTTTTATGATTTTTTTTCAGTTGGGTGAAATTTACAAAAAAATTAAGGTTATAAAGTGTCAAAAATTTTTCATCAACTTTGGGAATTTTTTAAATTTTTTTGATAATATTTAGAAAAATCCAATTTTTTTAATTAAATTTATAATATTTTAACTTTCATTTTCTAAAAAATCATTTCCCAATTTTTAAAATTAAATTTTTGGCGATTTTTTAAAACTTGAGTGAAATTTCTAAAAAAATTAAGGTTATAAAGTGTCAAAATTTTTCATCAACTTTGGGAATTTTTTAAATTTTTTTGATAACACTTAGAAAAAATCCGTCTTTTTTAATTAAATTTACAATATTTTAACTTTCATTTTCTAGAAAATCATTTCCCAATTTAAAAAAATAAATTTTTGGTGATTTTTTAAAAATTGAGTAAAATTTCCAAAAAAATTAAGGTTATAAAGTGTCAAAATTTTTCATCAATTTTGGGAATTTTTTTAATTTTTTTGATAACACTTAGAAAAAATCCGTCTTTTTTAATTAAATTTACAATATTTTAACTTTCATTTCCCAAAAAATTATTTCTTAGTTGTTAAAAATAAATTTTTGACGATTTTTTTAGAGTTGAGTGAATTTTTTAAAAAAGTTAGGTTAAAAACTGTCAGAAATTTTCACCAACTTTAAGATTATTTTTTTTAATTTTTTGGTTACAATTAGAATAAATTAGACTTTTTTAGTCCAAAATAAAATGTAAGTACTTGTTTGTTTTTCTATTTTGAGTCCTTTGTCATCAATTTGGAAGATAACGCCATCAGTTTATAGTGACGTTACAGCCTACGTCGCCAAGTAAAATAAGTTACATTCCGAATGAAAAGGAAAAGTTTTGCCAACAGTTTTGACAGTTGTCAACAGAGTTGACGGGCGGTTCGCGATCGAAATTCAATCGGGATGACGAAACGGAGAAGTTTTGCATACTGTTTTGAGGAGTAGAGAGAGGGGTACACGAAAAAAGGTCCAAATTTACGAAGGGTTCGCGAGCGGAATTCAAAATTGACTGATATCATAGTACTTTTTTGGCAAACAGTTTTTGTTAGGCAACCCAAATTGCATCGGCCAACCATTTCGGATAGGCAACCCAAACGACGTCCGATAGAACGCGAAATTGTTAATCGACAGACATTTTTAGAGGCGTTTTCTGGCGATGCAGCGGTTTGAAAGCTTTTGAAATCTTTTTATTCTCGCGTCAAACCATGACGTCACTGACGAAAACGCTTGAACCGTTTCAAAATGCTCTACGATCTCGGTTCAAAACTTTACACACACATGCGCACATTGAAAGATGAACATAACCTCCTAACGTAACTTAATTTTTTAGTGAATTTAGTTTCTAATAAAATTGTAATACTCAAAATGCAATAAGCAGATGAAAATAAACTAGTCGACGTAGTAGTGGACGATATTCAGATAAAGGTGGACGAAATCTTTTCCCCAGATATAGGCAAATTATTCATCAATAAAATTTTTATTACATTCAAGGCAATTAATCTTTTCTAACAGAGTTTTAAACGTAGGTCTTCCCATTTGGAATAATTGAAAAAGATAGTGCCCTAGGTACAAAGTTAACCATTCCTCATAATATCCTCTAATGCAAGGGTGGGCAACCTCCAGCCCGTTGGTCAACTCCGGCCAATGTGAGAGTCTTATCCGGCCCGCGAGATCTTTAGAAAGAATAATAAATAATTTTTGTTTAAACTCGAAAGTTTTCGACCGAAAGAAATGATCAAAGAAAGGTTTTTATAACTAATGCAGTACAGAAGAAAAATGTCTTGTTGCTGCACTGGGATTCGAACCCAGATCTCTTTCTTTCCGGGTAGTTGTTATACGAAGGAAAGCAGAAGATCTAAAATGAACTTTATTTTTTATATAAAAAAACTTATAAGTAACAAAAATTTGCCAATTTTGTATTCCGGTCAGAGTAGGAAAAGTAAATCATAATCTGGCTCACACTACAAAAAGTTGCCCACCCCTGCTCTAATGGTTAAGTATTGAATTTTTTATAATAAAATAGAAAAGTGTGGCATTTCTTCTCCATTATTCAACATTCACAACATTACCATTTCCCTGTTCGTATTAAAATTATTGTTAATTAAACATAATACCGAAGTTCTGTGGTCCATTTTTGAAAATAATAGAAATAAAAATTTGTAGGTTATGTAACGATTGTTGATAATCGAATGGTTCGAATGCGGTTTAAAAACACGCATTCGCGCGAGTGCACAAACTATGACGTAGCGTTTCAAACCGATTTGAATCCACGTTCGTAAGCGCTGCACGCCAGAAAACACCTTAAATTTATATTTGTTCATTTGACAGTTCCTTAACCTCATTTATATAGATTATAATCGAACTGTCAGAGTGACAGTTATAATAACTAAGTTTATACAGGTGATCTAGAACTCACTTGCCAACCGTTAACCATACATTCTAGAGATGATTTTATGTCGATTTAACAAAAAAGTCTTTACCCGAAATTGTTGAAATGTTTGAAAAGGGTTTTTTTTTTAAATCTTAATAACGCCTTTAGTTATCATAATGAAACTTAGAAATGTTTCATCATTTGCTGGCAAAAGAATTTTTTTATTGCCATCATAAAGGTGTTAAGTGTCACTATAGTAAGATATCTTAGATGCCAACTTCTTAGCATTGTTTAACTCCGAGTTAATATTAAAATTTAAAACTTAGGTAAAATAAAAAATAGGTATTCTTATCTTAAATCGTTAAAACACACCGTTTACAAGAAAATTTGCTTTAAATGTACAGTATTACAGCCGTACATTTTTGTTAAAAAGATTTAAGGCCGCTTTTATTTGTATTATAATCTGCAAAATTTGACAACTGGTTTAAGTCCATTTCAAATATATGAATGGTTTGTAATAAATTTATCCAAATAACAGTAAAGAATATTTACTGCTGAAGATTACAGCGATATGATAATAATTTATGGTAAAATGGGTTGTAATACACAAACTGCAATCCATAGCTATGTGGAAAAGTTTCCCAATCGATTTCATCCCTATTAAATGAGTTAGTTGTCACTTAAATTATGGGGCATCTGTTTATTATTTTTTCTACTATACTTCATTTAATAACTAGGAGGAATGAATCTCAAAACCCCATTTACATAGGAAAAAGTAACTAACAAATACACTAAACATTTTTAGCGGCAAATTTGAATTCTAAACTTCAAACCAGTCACATTTATGCAACCAACAAAACACCAAGCGTTTGAGCGTAGTATTCTAGAACATACCAAATATCTCTATGGCCGTTTATCTATACGTACATTGTTCAAAATTTATCCAAAAGACGTTCCTTGTGTTGACGTATTATATCCAACAGATGACATCGTACCATACCTTCTTCGAACTTAATATTTTTTGATCGCAACCATTTGAGCACAACGAAAAAGCGAGAAACCAGTTGACAAATTATGTAAAGCACCTAACCTCAAACGTTAAAAACAATAAACGACAAAAAACAATTTTTTCGTCTTTGTAAACTTGACTGCGGAGCGACCAATAATAGTTCACTATTTTGGCGCGCAAAATTCAAAACACTCCTCCTAGTTATTAAATGAAGTATAGCTAAAATTTTATTGATAAAGACGTGGTTTGACACTCAACTATCAGGGGTGGACAATGTCCGAAAAGGAAAAATGGGATTTCAAGCGTGGATAAACCTCTTCGAGGGAGATTTTAGGGGTTGACAAACCTTGTTGAGGGACGTTTCAGGGGTTGTCAAACTTTTTAGAAACCAAATTCAAGGATAAGTAAACCCACTATTTTTCAAACGGGCTTCAAGGGTGGGAAAACCTCGCTGAGAGACATTTCAAAGGTTTGCAAACTTCGTAGAAACTCAATTCAAAGATATGTAAACCCTCGATTTTTTAAACTGATTTCAGAGGTGGGCAAAACTCACAAAAAGACATTTCAGGGGTTGGCAAACTTCGGAAAACTTCGATTCAAGGATAAGTAAACCATCGATGCTTCAAACGAACTTTAAGGGTGGGCAATCCTCGTCGAGAGACATTTCAGAGGTTGACAAACTTCGTAGAAACCCGATTAAAGGATAAATAAACCCTTGGGTAAATCCAAATTTTTGTATAGGTCTCAGATTTCCATGATTTTTGGAATACAGCTAAATAAATATGTATAAAACACCATAAAATAAAAAAAAAGTGCGGAAGCGTTATTTACTTACTAAAATTTGATTAAGAAAATCATCGTGTACTGCAGGTTATTGAGGTTAGTTACACATTCTGTCCGACCAGGGGGCGCTGTAAGCGCTTCAATGTAGATTATTGCTGTATACCTTTTAAAATGTTTTAAGGTAATTTTTTTACAATTTTGAAATTTTAAGACGGATATACACGGGAATTCTTTCACATTGAAACGCTTACAGTGCCCCCTGGAACTAATCACCATAACCTGCAGTACAAGATGACTTTCTTAATCAAATTTTGGTAAGTAAATAACGTTTCCGCACTTTTTTTTCTTTTATCTGTTTATCGGAAATGTGAGACCTATACAAAAATTTGGAAAATTCCAAACCCTCAATTTTTTGAACTGACTTCAGGGGTGGGTAAAACTCGTCGAGAGACATTTTAAGGGTTGGCAAACCTTGTCGAGAGACATTTTAGAGATTGACAAATTTCATAGAAACCCGATTCAAGGATAACTAAATCCTTGATTTTTCAAATAGACTTCAAGGGTGAGCAAACTTCATCGAGAGACATTTCAGGGGTTGACAAACTACGTAGAAACCCGATTAAAGAATAAATAAACCCTCTATTTTTCAAACGGGCTTCAAGGGTGGGAAAACCTCGTTGAGAGACATTTCAAAGGTTTGCAAACTTCGTAGAAACTCGATTCAAAGATATGTAAACCCTCGATTTTTTAAATTGACTTCAGAGGTGGGCAAAACTCGTCGAAAGATATTTCAGGGGTTGGCAAACTTCGGAAAACTTCGATTCAAATATAAGTAAACCCTCGATTTTTCAAAGGAACTTCAAAGGTGGGCAATCCTCGTCGAGAGACATTTCAGAGGTTGACAAACTTCGTAGAAACCCGATTAAAGAATAAATAAACCCTCAATTTTTCGAATTGACTTCAGGAGTGGGTAAAACTCGTCGAAAGATATTTTAAGGGTTGGCAAACCTTTTCGAGAGACATTTTAGAGATTGGCAAACTTCATAGAAACCCGCTTCAAGGATAACTAAAACCTCGATTTTTCAAATAGACTTCAAGGGTGGGCAATTTCATCGAGAGACATTTCAGGGGTTGACAAACTTCGTAAAAACCCAATTAAAGAATAAATAAACCCTCTATTTTTCAAACGGGCTTCAAGGGTGGGAAAACCTCGCTGAGAGACATTTCAAACTATTGCAAACTTCGTAGAAACCCGATTCAAAGATATGTAAACCCTCGATTTTTTAAACTGATTTTAGAGGTGGGCAAAACTCGTCGAAAGACATTTCAGAGGTTAACAAACATCGTAGAAATTCGATTAAACTATGAATAAACCCTCAATTTTTCGAACTGACCTTCAGGAGTGGGTAAAACTCGTCGAAAGACATTTTAAGGGTTGGCAAACCATGTCAAGAGACATTTTAGAGATTGACAAACTTCATAAAAATCCGCTTTAAGGATAACTAAAACCTCGATTTTTCAAATAGACTCCAAGGGTGGGCAAATTTCATCGAGAGACATTTCAGGGGTTGACAAACTTCGTAGAAACCCGATTAAAGAATAAATAAACCCTCTATTTTTCAAACGGGCTTCAAGGGTGGGAAAACCTCGCTGAGAGACATTTCAAACTATTGCAAACTTCGTAGAAACCCGATTCAAGGATATGTAAACCCTCGATTTTTTAAACTGACTTCAGAGGTGGGCAAAACTCGTCGAAAGACATTTCAGGGGTTGGCAAACTTCGGAAAACTTCGATTCAAGGATAAGTAAACCCTCGATTTTTGAAAGGAACTTCAAAGGTGGGCAATCCTCGTCGAGAGACATTTCAGAGGTTGACAAACTTCGTAGAAACCCGATTAAAGGATAAATAAACCCTCAATTTTTCGAATTGACTTCAGGGGTGGGTAAAACTCGTCGAAAGACATTTTAAGGGTTGGCAAACCTTGTCAAGAGACATTTTAGAGATTGACAAACTTCATAGAAACCCGCTTCAAGGATAACTAAAACCTCTATTTTTCAAATAGACTTCAAGGGTGGGCAAATTTCATCGAGAGACATTTCAGGGGTTGGCAAACTTCGGAAAACTTCGATTCAAAGATAAGTAAACCCTCGATTTTTCAAAGGAACTTCAAGAGTGGGCAATCCTCGTCGAGAGACATTTCAGAGGTTGACAAACTTCGTAGAAACCCGATTAAAGCATAAATAAACCCTCGATTTTTTGAACTGACTTCAGGGGTGGGTAAAACTAGTCGAAAGACATTTTAAGGGTTGGCAAACCATGTCAAGAGACATTTTAGAAATTGACAAACTTCATAAAAACCCGCTTTAAGGATAACTAAAACCTCGATTTTTCAAATAGACTTCAAGGGTGGGCAAATTTCATCGAGAGACATTTCAGGGGTTGACAAACTTCGTAGAAATCCGATTAAAGAATAAATAAACCCTCCATTTTTCGAACTGACTTCAGGGGTGGGTAAAACTCGTTAAGAATCAAAGGTGACATTTTATATTACTATCTTATATGAAAACGTTAATTTGTATCGTTGCAGTAAACATTTTGATACAAAATTTTGTTAAAAAAAGATCATTTGAGATTGGAATTGTTGGCTAAACGATTTTTAAAAATTATTCTCACGAATCCAACTAAATCTTTATTGTATCTAATAATATTTAATTCTGAAAACGAACAGAATGTCAAGGACAAACAACCATTCGTGAAAAGACCTAAGGTCAAGCTACGTTTTGGTGGAAAAAAAATATAAAACGTGTATCAAAAACCGGTCGCTGATTGTTTTAACTTGTCCTACCTTATATAAGCAGGTCCATCCAAAATTCGTAACAGTTCATCAACCCAGGGTTTACAGCATACAACTCCACAAACTCTATCAACTCCACAAAACCAGGATGGATTTGAAGGATAAAGTTGCTATTGTAACCGGCGCTAGTGCTGGAATCGGCGCTGCAATTGTAAAATCTTTATTAAAATTAGGAATGAAAGTAAGATTTTGTTTTTCATTTTAAAATTGAAATTTTTGTTTTTAAAATTTTAAATTTTAAAAACTTTTAAAATTAATTTATAAATTATTTTAGGTTGTTGGTTTCGCTCGTAGAAAAGAAAAAGTCGAAAACTTAGTAACCGACCACGACGGAAAATTATTCGCTGTTAGCGTCGACGTAACTAATTACGAACAATTAATCGAAGGTTTTAATTGGGTTACTAAAAACGTAGGTCACGTACACGTTTTAATTAATAACGCGGGATGTCTTGCGAAAGCTTCCGTCATCACCGGAGAGTTAGAAACTTGGCAAAAAATCATGGATACGAACTTTATGAGCGTTGCCGTTGCTTGTAAAGAAGCTATCAAAATCATGAAAGAAAACAACATAAACGGATACATAATCAACATAAACAGTACTTTTGGTTACTACGATCCTTGGAATCCCAACGCTATGATGTACAGATCATCCAAATTAGCGCTCGGTTCGATTACTGAAAATGTCAGAGCTGAACTTGGAAGATCCGGTAGTAAAATTAGAGTCACGGTAAATATCTTATTTCATTTTATACTAATTTTTATTTTGTAGTACTAATTTTTTAACCTAAAAGTGTTAATTAACATTTTTAGAATTTGGCACCTGGTACAGTTAGAACTGAGATTATCGAAGCTGCCGGTTATAAAAAAGAAGAAAGTGAAGCTTTCTTTAATGGGGTACCTCACATTTTCGCCGAGGATATTGCAAATACTATCGTTTATTTACTTTCCACACCTATACACGTACATGTAATTAATTAATTTTAGTAAAACTTTAAATTTTATGTTAATATTGTTGTCTATTGTAGATAAGCGAGTTGATCGTTCGACCTACTGGAGAAGATATGTTGGCGATGACTTGGTAATTTAAAAAATTGTAAATTTTCATTTATAATTTTCTTTTTGTTTCTTATATTCAATAAAATTATCAAAATACTTGAAAATACATTTATTTATTTGAAAATAATTATTTATTTTTAAAGTGTTTAAAAAAAAAATAAAAAAAAAAACCCTAAAATTGGAAAATTTTTTTGACAATTGACCTAACTTTTTTTTAATGTCATTCAACTTTAAAAAAAATCCGCAAAAATTTATTTTTAAAAATTAAGAAATGATTTTTTAAAAAATGAAAGTTAAAATAGTGTAAATTTAATTAAAAAAGACGGATTTTTTTAAAGTGTTATCAAAAAATTAAAAAAAATTCCCAAACTTGATGGAAAATTTTGACACTTTATAACCTCAATTTTTTAGAAATTTCACTCAACTTTAAAAAAAATTGCCAAAAATTTATTTTTTAAAATTGGAAAATGATTTTTTAAAAAATGAAAGTTAAAATATTGTAAATTTAATTAAAAAAGAAGGATTTTTTCTAAGTGTTATCAAAAAATTAAAAAAAAATTTCAAAGTTGATTAAAATTTTTGATAAATTATAACCGTAATTTTTTTGTAAATTTCACCCAACTTTTAAAAAAATCGCAAAAATTTATTTTTAAAAACTAAGAAATGATTTTTTAGAAAATGAAAGTTAAAATATTGTAAATTTAATTAAAAAAGATGGATTTTTTCTAATTGGTATCAAAAAAATTAAAAAAATTCTCAAACTTGATAAAAAATTTTTGACACTTTAAACCTCAATTTTTTAGAAATTCCACCCAACTTTTAAAAAAATCACCAAAAATTTATTTTTTTAAATTGAGAAATGATTTTTTAGAAAATTAAAGTTAAAATATTATAAATTTAATTAAAAAAGACCGATTTTTTCTAAGTGTTATCAAAAAAATTAAAAAAATTCTCAAACTTGATAAAAAATTTTTGACACTTTATAACCTCATTTTTTTAGAAATTTCAGCCAACTGTTAAAAAATCACCAAAAATTTATTTTTTTAAATTGAGAAATGATTGTTTAAAAAATGAAAGTTAAAATATTGTCAATTTATTTAAAAAAGACGGATTTTTTCTAAGTGTTATCAAAAAAATTAAAAAAATTCCCAAAGTTGGTGAAAATTTTTTGACCGTTTTTAACCTAACTTTTTTAAAAAATTCACCAAACTTTAAAAAAATCGTCAACAATTTATTTTTTAAAATTGAAAAATGATTGTTAAAAAAATGAAAGTTAAAATATTGTAAATTTAATTAAAAAAGACGGATTTTTTCGAAGTATTATCAAAAAAATTAAAAAAATTCTCAAAGTTGATAAAAAATTTTTGACAAGTTATAACCTTAATTTTTTCGTAAATTTCACCCAACTTTTAAAAAAATCCCCAAAAATTTATTTTTTTAAATTGACAAATGATTTTTTAGAAAATGAAAGTTAAAATATTGTAAATTTAATTAAAAAAGACGGATTTTTTCTAAGTGTTACCAAAAAAATTTAAAAAAAATCTCAAACTTGATAAAAAAATTTTGACACTTTATAACCTCAATTTTTTAGAAATTTCACCCAAATTTTAAAAAAATCGCTAAAAATTTATTTTTTAAAATTGGAAAATGATTTTTTAGAAAATGAAAGTAAAAATATTATAAATTTAATTAAAAAAGACGGATTTTTTCTAAGTATTACAAAAAAAATTAAAAAAATTTTCAAACTTGATAAAAATTTTTTGACACTTTATAACCTCAATTTTTTAGAAATTTCACCCAACTTTAAAAAAAATCATCAAAAATTTATTTTTAAAAACTAAGAAGTAATTTTTTAGAAAATGAAAATTAAAATATTGTAAATTCAATTAAAAAAGACAGATTTTTTCTAAGTGTTATCAACAAAATTAAAAAAATTCCCAAAGTTGATGAAAAATTTTTGACCGTTTTTAACCTAACTTTTTTAAAAAATTCACCCAACTTTAAAAAAATCGTCAAAAATTTATTTTTTAAAATTGAAAAATGATTTTTTAGAAAATGAAAGTTAAAACATTGTAAATTTAATTAAAAAAGACGGATTTTTTCTAAGTGATATCAAAAAAAATTAAAAAAATTCCCAAACTTAAAAATTTTTTTTTGACACTTTATAACATCAATTTTTTTGTAAATTTCATTCAACTTAAAAAAAATCGCCAAGAGTTTATTTTTTAAAATTGGGGAATGATTTTTTAGAAAATGAAAGTTAAAATATTGTAATTTTAATTAAAAAAGATGGATTTTTTCTAAGTGGTATCAAAAAAATTAAAAAAATTCCCAAAGTTGGTGAAAATTTTTTGACCGTTTTTAACCTAACTTTTTTAAAAAGTTCACCCAACTTTTAAAAAAATCGCCAAAAATTTATTTTTTTAAATTGAGAAATGATTTTTTAGAAAATGAAAGTTAAAATATTGTAATTTTAATTAAAAAAGATGGATTTTTTCTAAGTGTTATCAAAAAAATAAAAAAAATTCCCAAAGTTGGTGAAAATTTTTTGACCGTTTTTAACCTAACGTTTTTAGAAAATTCACCCAACTTTAAAAAAATCGCCAAAAATTTATTTTTTAAAACTGGGAAATGATTTTTTACAAAATGAAAGTTAAAATATTGTAAATTTAATTAAAAAAGACGGATTTTTTCTAAGTGGTATCAAAAAAATTAAAAAAATTCCCAAAATTGATGAAAAATTTTTGACATTTTATAACCTCAATTTTTTAGAAATTTCACCCAACTTTAAAAAAAATTGTAAAAAATTTATTTTTTAAAATTGGGAAATGATTTTTTGGAAAATGAAAGTTAAAATATTGTAAATTTAATTAAAAAAGACGGATTTTTTCTAAGTGTTATCAAAAAAATTAAAAAAATTCCCAAAGTTGATGAAAAATTTTGACACTTTATAACCTTAATTTTTTTGAAATTTCACTCAACTTTAAAAAAAAATCACCAAAAATTTATTTTTTAAAATTGGGAAATGATTTTTTAGACAATGAAAGTTAAAATATTGTAAATTTAATTAAAAAAGACGGATTTTTTCTAAGTGTTATCAAAAAAATTAAAAAAATTCCCAAAGATGATGAAAAATTTTGACACTTTATAACCTTAATTTTTTTGAAATTTCACCCAACTTTTAAAAAAATCATTAAAAATTTATTTTTAAAAATTGAGAAATGATTTTTTAGAAAATGAAAGTTAAAATATTGTAAATTTAATTAAAAAAGACGGATTTTTTCTAAGTGTTATCAAAAAAATTAAAAAAATTACCAAAGTTAATGAAAATTTTTTGACAGTTTATAACCTAACTTTGGAAATTTCACTCAATTTAAAAAAAAATCGTCAAAAATTTATTTTTTAAAATTGGAAAATGATTTTTTAGAAAATGATAGCTAAAATATTGTAAATTTGATTAAAAAAGACGGATTTTTTCTAAGTGTTATCAAAAAATTTAAAAAAATTCTCAAACTTGATAAAAAATTTTTGACACTTTATAACCTCAATTTTTTAGAAATTTCACCCAACTTTAAAAAAAATTGCCAAAAATTTATTTTTAAAAATTGAGAAATGATTTTTTAGAAAATGAAAGCTAAAATATTGTAAATTTAATTAAAAAAGACGGATTTTTTCTAATTGGTATCAAAAAAATTTAAAAAATTCCCAAAGTTGATAAAAAATTGTTGACACTTTGAACCTCAATTTTTTAGAAATTTCACCCAACTTTTAAAAAAATCGCCAAAAATTTATTTTTTAAAATTGGGAAATGATTTTTTAGAAAATGAAAGTTAAAATGTTGTAAATTTAATTAAAAAAGACGGATTTTTTCTAAGTGGTATCAAAAAAATTAAAAAAATTCTCAAACTTAAAAAATTTTTTTTGACACTTTATAACCTCAATTTTTTTGTAAATTTCATTCAACTTTAAAAAAATCCTCAAAAATTTATTTTTAAAAACTAAGAAAAGATTTTTTAGAAAATGAAAGTTAAAATATTGTAAATTTAATTAAAAAAGACGGATTTTTTCAAAGTGTTATCAAAAAATTTAAAAAAATTTTCAAAGTTGATAAAAAATTTTTGATGGTTTTTAACCTAACTTTTTTAAAATTTCAATTTGAAAATTCAAACTTAACATTATTAATTAGCAAAAATCAGATTAAAATCGGAAAATTAGGAAGGAAAAATAATCTATATTTTAGGAATTTATCAGACAAAGTATTAATTTTAAGATTAAATCATCGATGTAAAACAATTTTTCTAACAATTAGGTAGCAAAATTAAAACTAAAATTAAACCAAACATTTTTTATATTGAAAATTAAATGCATTTTAAAAACTGAATTACAAATTAAACCAAGTTTATCATTGTTCATAATTATACTGTTTCGCATAGAACTCGTCAATAATGCGAAGGTGCGGACAACAAACGTGTGATGCATCTTCGCATGTTTGGTATTTACTATCAATTATCGTAGACAAGTCTCTCCCATATTCATCAATGCATTGAATCCTCGGACGACAATAACAGATTGTTTTCCCTCCAAAAAATTCATCAATCACCTCTAAGTCAAGAGAATGTTCCTCCTCGTCACTTTCAACCACTTGACACAAGTACAAACTTAATAGAATCGTTAATATAATAATCTTCATGATTAACTTCAATATTGAATTTAAATTAATTGAATATTAAACTAACAAAAAAAAGGCCAGTTAATTTAATTTAATTTAAATTAAATAATTTACCTTACCTTTAAATAGTTTATTTAAATACTGTTTAAAATGAACTGTAGTGAAACCGACGAAAGATTACTTTAAATACCCCAGCAAAGAAAATAATTAAAAAGTAGTTTTAATGGAAAAGTAGGAACTTGAAATACAAGGATGTTGATACCACAAAGCGAGCTTAATTCACATTTATGAGGAAGAAGAAAACATGATGAGGTGCCCAACCGGTTCATAAAACAATTTATATGAAAATTATTAATTATAAACAAGTTTTTGAATATTATAAATCTCGATTTATATTTAAACCTTTAAAAATACGTTTCGTTTTAAATTAATATTCGGTTAATTTGTCTTAATTTATGGAAAAATAAGAACTTCCCACAAATTTTTAATAATTCATTTAAATTCGCTCAAATTTTTAAGAAATTCGTCTTAATTCTTAAAAAAATTCGTCTGAATTCGTATTAATCTTACAATTTTTATACAAATTTGTAGAAAATTTGTTTTAATTCCTTCAAATTTTTAATAATTCCTTTAAATTCGCTCAAATTTTTAATAATTCCCGTAAATTTGCTCAAATTTTTAAGAAATTAATCTTAATTCTTAAAAAATTCGTCTGAATTCGTATTAATTTTACAATTTTTATACAAATTTGTAAAAAATTTGTTTTAATTCCTTCAAATTTTTAATAATTCCTTTAAATTCGCTCAAATTTTTAAGAAATTCGTCTTAATTCTTAAAAAATTCGTCTAAATTCGTTTTAATTTTACAATTTTTATAAAAAATTGTAGAAAATTTGTTTTAATTCCTTCAAATTTTTAATAATTCCTTTAAATTCGTTCAAATTTTGAATAATTCCTTTAAATTCGCTCAAATTTTTAAGAAATTCGTCTTAATTCTTAAAAAATTCGAATTAATTTTACAATTTTTATACAAATTTGTAGAAAATTTGCTTTAATTCGTTGAAATTTTTAATAATTCCTTTAAATTCGCTAAAATTTTTAATAATTCCTTTAAATTCGCTCAAATTTTTAATAATTCCTGTAAATTCGCTCAAATTTTTAAGAAATTCGTCTTAATTCTTAAAAAATTCGTCTAAATTCGTTTTAATTTTACAATTTTTATAAAAATTTGTAGAAAATTTGTTTTAATTCCTTCAAATTTTTAATAATTCCTTTAAATTCGTTCAAATTTTTAATCATTCCTTTAAATTCGCTCAAATTTTTAAGAAATTCGTCTTAATTCTTAAAAAATTCGAATTAATTTTACAATTCTTATACAAATTTGTAGAAAATTTGTTTTAATTCGTTAAAATTTTTAATAATTCCTTTAAATTCGCTGAAATTTTTAAAGAAATTGGTCTTCATTCTTAAAAAATTCGTCTGAATTCGTATTAATTTTACAATTTTTATACAAATTTGTAGAAAATTTGTTTTAGTTCGTTCAAATTTTTAATAATTTTTTTAAATTCGCTCAAATTTTTAAGAAATTCGTCTTAATTCTTAAAAAATTCGTCTTAATTCGTATTAATTTTACAATTCTTATACAAATTTGTAGAAAATTTGTTTTAATTCGTTCAAATTTTTAATAATTCCTTTAAATTCGCTCAAATTTCTAAGAAATTCGTCTTAATTCTTAAAAAATTCGTCTAAATTCGTTTTAATTTTACAATTTTTATAAAAATTTGTAGAAAATTTGTTTTAATTCCTTCAAATTTTTAATAATTCCTTTAAATTCGCTCAAATTTTTAAGAAATTCGTCTTAATTCTTAAAAAAATTCGTCTGAATTTGTATTAATTTTACAATTTTTATACAAATTTATAGAAAATTTGTTTTAATTCCTTCAAATTTTTAATAATTCCTTTAAATTCGCTCAATTTTTTAAGAAATTCATCTTAATTCTTAAAAACAATTCGCCTCAATTCGTATTAATTTTACAATTTTTATACAAATTTGTAGAAAATTTGTTTTAATTCCTTCAAATTTTTAATAATCCTTTTAAATTCGCTCAATTTTTTAAGAGATTCGTCCTAATTCTTAAAAAATTCGACTGAATTCGTGTTAATTTTACAATTTTTATACCAATTCATAGAAAAATTATATAAATTCGTTCAAAATTCTATCTAATTTTATAAAATTCGTTCCGATTCGTTTATATTTATCAAAAAGACCTAAATTCGTTATAGATTCGTTTCTATTTGTTCAAATTCGTTTTAATTTTGAAAAAATTCATCTTAATTTTAAAAAAAATCGTCTTAATTCTTAAAAAATCGCCTAAATTCGTGTTAATTTTACAATTTTTATGCAAACTTATAGAAAATTTGTTTTAATTCGCTTAAAATTCAATCTAATTTTATAAAATTCGTGCCGATTCGTTTAATTTTTTCAAAAAGACCTGAATTTGTCAAAAATTCGTCTCTATTTATTCAAATTCATTGTAGTTTTTAAGAAATTCGTCTTAATTCTTAAAAAACCGTCTTAATTCTTAAAAAATCGCCTAAATTCGTGTTAATTTTACAATTTTTATACAAATTCATAGAAATTTTGTTTTAATTCGTTCAAATTCTATCTAATTTTATAAAATTCATTCCGATTCGTTTAAATTTTTCAAAAAGACCTGAATTTGTCAAAGATTCGTCTCTATTTATTCAAATTCGTTGTAGTTTTTAAGAAATTCGTCTTAATTCTTAAAAAACCGTCTTAATTCTTAAAAAATCGCCTAAATTCGTATTAATTTTACAATTTTTATGCAAACTCATAACAAAATTGTTTTAATTCGTTTAAAATTCTATCTAATTTTATAAAATTCATTCCGATTCGTTTAATTTTTTCAAAAAGACCTAAATTCATCAAAGATTCTTCCCTATTCGTTCAAATTCGTTTTAGTTTTTAAGAAATTCGTTTTAATTTGTTGAAATTCATAGAAATTTTAAATAATCCCTCAAAATTTTTAATAACTCCTTTAAATTCGTTTTAATTTTTAGAGAATTCGTCTTAATTCTTAAAAAATTCGTCTCAATTCGTGTTAATTTTACAATTTTTATACAAATTCATAGAAAATTTTTTTTAATTCGTTCAAAATTCTATCTAATTTTATAAAATTCATTCCGATTCGTTTAAATTTACTAAAAAAACCTAAATTCGTCAAAAATTCATCTCTGTTCGTTCAAATTCGTTTTAGTTTTTAAGAAATTCGTTTTATTTTGTTGAAATTCATTGAAATTTTTAATAATCCATCAAATTTTTTAATAATTCCTTTAAATTCGTTTTAATTTTTAGAAAATTTGTCTTAATTTTTAAAAAATTTGTCTGAATTCTTAAAAAATCGTCTGAATTCGTGTTAATTTTACAATTTTTATACAAATTTATAGAAAATTTGTTTTAATTCGCTTAAAATTCTATCTAATTTCCTAAAATTCGTTCCGATTCGTTTAAATTTATCAAAAAGACCTAAATTCATCAAAGATTCTTCCCTATTCGTTCAAATTCATTTTAGTTTGTTGAAATTCATTGAATTTTTAAATAATCCATCAAAATTTTTAATAATTCCCTTAAATTCGTTTTAATTTGTAGAGAATTCGTCTTAATTCTTAAAAAAATCGTCTGAGTTCGTGTTAATCTTACAATTTTTATACAAATTCATAGAAAATTTGTTTTAATTCGCTCAAAATTCTACCTAATTTTATAAAATTCGTTAAGATTCGTTTAAATTTTTCAAAAAGACTCAAACCTGTCAAAAATTCGTCTTAATTCGTGTTAATTTTACAAATTTTATAAAAATTCATATTTTTTTTTGTATAATCTATCAAATTTAAAAATCTAAAAACGCGGGAACTTTTTAAATACAAATTTCTTTATTCAAAGTTCTATTTTTTATCATTTCCTTTCATTATTCAATCATTTCGTGTTTAAAACAAGTTAATATGCAAAAAATACACGCCCATGTAATGGTAATAGCAAAGATTATTCTGTCTTAATCAAGGTTAAATCGCTTCTAGAAAAGAAAAACAATACATTTATATCTAATCACTTTCAATCGTACACTTTAATTTTCAAATTTCATCCATTTAACGACAAAATTACCCATATTTTTTTAATTTTTCAAAATTTTTTTTAGACTTTTTATAATTTCAGCTAAAATTTATCTAATTTAAGCAAAGTCTAAACGGAATAATTTCTTAGAAGGTTACCACCTTCTAAATTCAATGTGCATGTGCAATTTACCAGACGGTGTTGTAACAGCTAATGTATATTTCGCGATCAAAACTGGAACGTTTGCGTTTTAGATCGTTTTAAGAGTCGAACGCGACAAAGCAAAACTTTTAAGTCAACATAAATAATAATGTTGAGTAAGTGATTTACTTTTTCCATCGCTTAGATAAGTTTTTTTTTAAGTTTTCTTTAATTTTTCTCGTAGGATTTTTAAGAATTTGTTTGGAGTTTATTCTCAGTGTTCACGGTGTGTTTCAGGTAAGAAACTTTCTTAAATAATTTTATAGGAGTTATAAAAAATAATTTATAACTTTATTTTTTGACGATTTAAAAATATTTTAGAAAGTATTTCGTCGAAAACCCCTTTTAATCCCATTAACCCATTCAATCCCGGGTGAAATCTTCTTAGCAATCTTAACCCTTTTAATTTCAACAATCATATGTACAATTTCCGCTTTAATCCTCATCTTTTTCACAATTTACCGCCTTTTTATCAACATCTATCTAACATACAAACACGGAGACGATTTTGCCGGATTTATAGAAGCAACCGATGTCGTTTGGGCGATCGAAGATCAATCCAGAGGGATTATAAACGGGTTAATGGTCATAGAAACCGATCACGAACCTGAAGACTTCTACATCAAAATGAAACAAAGAGTTTGTGATTCTTTATTAAAATCAAAAAAGTTTAGATACATCAGAGGGAAATTCGGGGGTTATTTATACTATTTAAAAAATAAAATGAGAGATGAGGATGTAATCCGTCCTTTGGAAGTGATTAAAAACGGAGAAGAATTAGAAAAAGACGAATTAATGGAGTTACTATCAAAATATTGTAATTCAAAACTTCCTTATGATGATAAAGGAACTAATGAGATTTTAATCGGGGTACAATCGGTTAAATGGAGAGGAAATAAACTTTCTAAATACCAATACCCAGTTTTATACAAATTACATCATTGTATCGGTGATGGTATATCAATGCAACAATTAGTAATGAAAAAATTAGCTGATGGAAATGTTAAAACGGTTATAAGTGAAATTTTAAAAAAAGATTCAGGTGAAAAATCCCAAAAGAAAGAAAAAAGAGGCGGATTTAAAGAAATCTTTATGAAAATAATCCGATTATCGGCTCATAGATTAGCTTACTTAGAAGAAAAAGAAGTTAATTTTTTACATGGGAAGGAATTATCAGGAGAAAAGCATTTAGTTTGTTGTGTTGAAGATGAACCGGAATATTTAGGGATGATAAAAGAAATTAAAAAGAATTTGGGTGAAGGTGGATTTTCGGAAGTTTGTGTTGCTGCAACAGCTGGGAGTTTTTCCGATTATTTTCATGAGGTAAATATACAAAAAGAATTTTTTCTCTTTTAATTTATACAAAAAAAATTTTTTTTTAATTCATACAAAAATTTAGATCAAAAATTTATCATAATTTCATAAAAACTTTAAATTCGCTTTAACTAAAGTCTAATTTTAAACATTTATTACAAAAAAAATTATCAAATTGACAATTAAAATTAAGGTATAAACGTCAAAATGAAAAATTTGAGGTTATATACAACTGTCAAATTGACATTTGAGATATCATTAGACATTTTACAACTGTCAAGAGTCAAAATTAAAAATTTTGAGGTTATCTACAACTGTCAAGTTGATATTTGAGGTTATTTATTTATTTATTTTTAGTTTACAAGGTATTGGATTTGGAGTTTGAGTGTTAAGCTCTTCTTCTCCAGTCTCAATGTTTATGCTTCACTTTTTTCCATTAAAATCTGCGATCTGCGTATGATGAGCACATTTTGATTATTTTATCCGTACTATATTTTAATTAGCCTAATCATTTAGTATTTTTTTGATATATTCTTCAAAATTACCAATTTCTTCACCAAAATAACGAATTTTACATCAACTTTTATAAAATAATTTTCATTTAATTTAAATTAAATGAAAATTATTTGAAAATTATTTATTATTTGAGGTTATATTAGAAACTATGCAGCTGTCAAACGTCAAATTGACAATTCCGATTATCTAAAACAGTCATAATACGAAAATTTTCAAAATTAACAAATAAAATTTTATAAAACTGATAAAAAATAACTAAAAACTGTCAAATTAACAATTAAAGTTTACATACAAACGTCAAAATTAAAAATTTTTGGTTATATACAACTGTCAAACTGACATTTGATATGTGATTAAAACCTGTGTAAGTCTCAAACGTCAAAATTAAAAATTTTGAGGTTATCTACAACTGTCAAATTGATATTTGAGGCTATATTAGAAACTATGCAGCTGTCAAACGTCAAATTGACAATTCCGATTATCTAAAACAGTCATAATACGAAAATTTTCAAAATTAACAAATAAAATTTTATAAAATTGATAAAAAATAACTAAAAACTGTCAAATTAACACTTAAAATTTACATACAAACTTCAAAATTAAAAATTTAAGTTTATATACAACTGTCAAACTGACATTTCATATAATATTAGAAACTGTCAAACGTCAAAATGGCTCAAACGTCAAAAATAAAAATTTTGAGACTATATACAACTGTCAAATTGACCTTTGAGGTTATATTAGAACATTTTCAACTGTCAAACGTCAAATTAACAACTGAGACCGTCTAAAATAGTCATAATACGACAAAGTTGCCAACATTGACAAACAAAATTTTATAAAATCGATAAAAAATAACGAAAAATTGTCAAATTTACAGTTAAAGTTAACATACAAATATAAAAATTAAAAATTTAAGGTTATATACAACTGTCAAACTGACATTTCATATAATATTAGAAACTGTCAAACGTCAAAACGCATCAAACGTCAAAATTAAAAATTTGAGGCTATATACAACTGTCAAATTGACCTTTGAGGTTATATTAGAACATTTTCAACTATCAAACATCAAATTAACAATTGAGATTGTCAAAAAACAGTCATAATACGTCAAAGTACTCAAAAAGTTGACAAGTAACATTTTATAAAATTAACAAAGAATCAAATAAAAACTGTCAAACGAGTAAATTAACTTAATTTGGAACAATTAAGTCTTAAAAACTGTCAAATTGATAATTAAAGTTGACATACAAACGGCAAAATGTAAAATTTGAGGTTATTTACAGCTGTCAAATTGAAAAGATTTTCTAAAACTGTCATACGACAAATTTCTTAAAATTCAAAACATTAGATTTTATTAAATTGACAAAAGAAAAACTAAAAGCTGTCAAATGAGGGTTGAAAATATCAAAGTTGACAACTAAAATTATATAAAACTGTCAAATGAATAAATTTACTTAATTTGGAACAATCAAGCTTCAAAAAACTGTCAAATTTACAATTAAAGTTGACATACAAACGTCAAAATGTAAAATTTGAGGTTATTTACAGCTGTCAAATTGAAAAGATTTTCTAAAACTGTCATAAAACAAATTTCTTAAAATTCAAAACATTAGATTTTGTTAAATTGACAAGAAAAGAACTAAAAACTGTCAAATAAGGGTTAAAAATGTCAAAGTTGACAACTAAAATTATATAAAACTGTCAAATGAATAAATTTACTTAATTTGGAACAATTAAGCTTCGAAAAACTGTCAAATTTACAATTAAAGTTGACATACAAACGTCAAAATGTAAAATTTGAGGTTATTTACAGCTGTCAAATTGAAAAGATTTTCTAAAACTGTCATACGACAAATTTCTTAAAATTCAAAACATTAGATTTTGTTAAATTGACAAGAAAAGAACTAAAAACTGTCAAATAAGGGTTGAAAATGTCAAAGTTGACAATTAAAATTATATAAAACTGTCAAATGAATAAATTTACTTAATTTGGAACAATTAAGCTTCAAAAAACTGTCAAATTTATAATTAAAGTTGACATACAAACGTCAAAATGTCAAATTTGAGGTTATTTACAGCTGTCAAACTCAAGAGATTTTCTAAAACTGTCATACGACAAATTTCTTAAAATTCAAAACATTAGATTTTGTTAAATTGACAAGAAAAGAACTAAAAACTGTCAAATGAGGGTTGAAAATATCAAAGTTGACAACTAAAATTATATAAAACTGTCAAATGAATAAATTTACTTAATTTGGAACAATTAAGCTTCAAAAAACTGTCAAATTTATAATTAAAGTTGATATACAAACGTCAAAATGTCAAATTTGAGGTTATTATAGTTGTCAAATTGAAAAGATTTTCTAAAACTGTCATAAAACAAATTTCTTAAAATTCAAAACATTAGATTTTATTAAATTGACAAAAAAAACTAAAAACTGTCAAATGAGGGTTGAAAATATCAAAGTTGACAACTAAAATTATATAAAACTGTCAAATGAATAAATTTACTTAATTTGGAACAATTAAGCTTCAAAAAACTGTCAAATTTACAATTAAAGTTGACATACAAACGTCAAAATGTCAAATTTGAGGTTATTATAGCTGTCAAATTGAAAAGATTTTCTAAAAGTGTCATAAAACAAATTTCTTAAAATTCAAAACATTAGATTTTATTAAATTGACAAAAAAAGAACTAAAAACTGTCAAATGAGGGTTGAAAATGCCAAAGTTGACAACTAAAATGATATAAAACTGTCAAATGGGAATTAAAATGTTCAAAACTTGATAATCAATTTGACAGCTGTCAATATTATCAAATCACATGGCGTAATACCAACCTAACACCTTTTAAATCGCAGTTTTAAATGTCAAATTAACATTTGAAGTAATATTTGAAACTATCTAACTGTCAAACGTCAAATTATCAACTGAGATTATCTGCAATTGTCAAACGACAAAGTTCTTGCAATTTAAAACATTAGATTTTATTAAAATAACAAAAGAAAAACTAAAAATTGTCAAATTAGAGTTGAAATTGTCAAAATTAACAACTAAAGTTATAAAAAACTGTCAAATGGAAATTAAAATGTTCAAAATTTGATCATTACTTTGTTAGTTGTCAACATTATTAAATTATCTAATGAAATACCAACCTAACATTTTTCAAATCATAATTTTAAGTCTTATTACCAACTTAAAAATAACAACTTTTGTATTTATTTTCATTTCAATTTACATCAATTTACAAATTACTATTTTTTCTTTTTTTTAGAATATTAAAAAAGAAGAAATTCCCCCAAACATTTCGGCTGCTGTCACAGTGATACCACCAAACGAAAAAATCGATATAAACGACCCAAAAATCCCCACTCACAATCGATTTTCGCTAACTTTAGTTGGATTACAATTAGAGAAGAAAAACTCGATTTTGGACGTTTTAAAATTTACCAGAAACGAATTTACTTGTATTAAAAATGCGGTAGATGTCGTTGTAAGTATTTTTTTTGATTCCATTTCGATATTTTTTGATTCCATTTCGATATTTTTTCATTTAATTTCGATATTTTATTAACCTTTGAGACCATAAAAAACTTTGTAACAAAAAATTTAATTTTGAAATGACTTAAAGTCTTTTTTTTAGTGGAATTATTGGCAGATGAGATACGCTTTCGGTTTATTACCAACTAAAACCGTAAAATCCCTAATGGATCGAGCGGATAGCACACTTGGATTTAGTATTTTACCAGGAACCGAATTAGTTACAGTTTGTGACGGTTCTAAAGTCTTAGATTTTATATTTTGGATACCAAATAAAGCAATTGTTGGTTAGTTTCATCCTTTTTATAATAAATAATTTATTAATATTTTCTTAAATCATATTTTAAACCTTACTTTTTAATTTATAGGCTTGGGAATATCAATTTACACCTACGACAATCGAGTACAATTGGGTTTATTAGCCGATAAAGCTGTTATGCCTCGATATGAAGACGCGAAAAAGGTTTTAAGAGGTATTTTCGATAATATTAAAAAATTGTATTTAGCCAGTAAGGAAAAATAAGTTGTTAGTTAGATATTAGATAGTTTTTAATAAATTTAATTACTTAAATATCCCAAAAAAATCTATTTTTTGTTCATTTTATAACCAAATTTAGCATAATTTGGTTAAAATTAAAAGTAAATATCGATACTACAAGTTTTAAAAATAAATTAGCCCCAAATGGATACTCACCTTAACTACTCCAAGTTTATACCCGCCTTAAAAATCTGAAAAAAATTATTTTCAATTAAATATTAAATAACATGAAAATTAGTAAGTTATTTAACGAACAAAAACATAAAATTAATCATTAACATTAATTATTAATAATAAGTGATATAATTTGCGTTTATATTGATTTGTTTGTTTGTATTGTTTCATACTTTTCTAACATAACAAACACAAATATTAAAGAAAAGTTATTATAATCACTTACCTTTCAAGTTATTTCATCGATTTTACCAAATAAGAACTAATTTCACGCACTTTTAATTCACTTTTTAGTATTTTAAACGAAAACTAAACACTGGTACCGTCAAAACGGTTGAAATGTCAAAATTTATAAAAACACGACCAGACATGATTTTGTTGCCACACAGAAAAACTTAAAATCACTAGAATTTACAAAGTGGAATAAAATTGAAATTTTTATTAAAAATAATTAATAAATCTATGCGATTTTACTTTAATTAGTTATACATAAACAATTAAAATAAATTTATAATGAAAAAGAAAGGTTTTAAAACAATTTTTTTCAATTTTATATTTGTAAAAAGTAACTAAATAAGAGGGTTCTAAATATGTATAAAGTTTTCTGTTTTGTTAACTAATTTGTAGTCGATACTAATAAATATGTTTGTAAATTACTTACCATTTGGGTTGTGTAACCACTTTCACTTACTTTTAAGATACTTTTTTAATACTTTAAACTAAAATTAAACCTTTGTAACGTCAAAGTGATTGAAATGTCAAAATTAATACAAACACAAACAGACATGATTTTGTTGCCACACACAAAAACTTAAAATTCCTAGAATTTACAAAGTTGAATAAAATGAAAATTTTTATTAAAAATAATTAATAAATCTATGCGATTTTACTTTAATTAGTTATAAATAAACAATTAAAGTAAATTTATAACGAAAAAGACAAGTTTCAAAGTAATTTTTTTTAATTTTATATTTGTAAAAAGTAACTAAATAAGAGGGTTCTAAATATGTATAAAGTTTTCTTTTTTGTTAACTAATTTGTAGTCGATACTAATGAATATGTTTGTAAATTACTTACCATTTGGGTTGTATAACCACTTTCACTTACTTTTAAGACACTTTTTTAAAACTTTAAACTAAAATTAAACCTTTGTAACGACAAAGTGATTGAAATGTCAAAATTAATACAAACACAAACCGGCATGATTTTGTTGCCACACATAAAAACTTAAAATTTCTAGAATTTACAAAGTTGAATAAAATGAAATTTTTTATTAAAAATAATTAATAAATCTATGTGATTTGACTTTAATTAGTTATAAATAAACAGTTCAAGTAAATTTATAACGAAAAAGAGAGGTTTCAAAGTAATTTTTTTTAATTTTATATTTGTAAAAAGTAACTAAATAAGAGGGTTCTAAATATGTATAAAGTTTTCTTTTTTGTTAACTAATTTGTAGTCGATACTAATGAATATGTTTGTAAATTACTTACCATTTAGGTTGTGTAACCACTTTCACTTACTTTCAAGACACTTTTTTAAAACTTTAAACTAAAATTAAACCTTTGTAGCGATAAAGTGATTGAAATGTCAAAATTAATACAAACACAAACCGGCATGATTTTGTTGCCACACACAGAAACTTAAAATTACTAGAATCTATAAAGTGAGATAAAATTGAAATTTTTATTAAAAATAATTAAAAAATCTATGTAATTTTACTTTAATTAGTTATAAATAAACAATTAAAGTAAATTTATAACGAAAAAGAAAGGTTTTAAAATATTTTTTTTCAATTTTATACTTGCAAGAAGTAACTAAATAAGACGTTCCTAATTATTAAGTTTCTCCTTTTGTTAACTAATTTGTGATAAATGTTAATGAAAATATTGTTTGAAAATCACTTACCAATTAGGTTATATATCCTATTTAACTCACTTTTAGTATCTACTAAAATCTTTTAGAGGAAATTAAAATTTAGAGGAAAGAAACTAAATCACAACTATATTCATACTAAACTTGCTTCATATGAAATGTCAAAATTTCTAAAGGGAGTAAAAATAATTAGTATTGCCACACAAAGAAATTTTAAAATTCCTAAATGTTATAAATTTTAATTAAAATAAATATTTTTATTCATTAAAAATAAAATCAATACTTGAATTGAAAATAAAATTTTGAAAGATTAATTTTAAATGAAACATAAACCTAATCTAACTTCATCAAAATTGAAATACAATTTAAGAAAAAAAAAAAAAAAAAAAAAAAATCCCTAAAATACATATCGGAAGCTCTTAAATGATATTAAAGATAGAAATAATACACAATTTTTTCATACAAAAACGTCTTCGCTTTTTCTGTTTGTTAATCCTTAACAAGTACCTATAATACAATCGAATTATATTACAAAGATAAAAATTACTTCTTGTACAAAGCTCTAGCTCGAGCGGTCATCCTCCGAACTCTTCCCCGACTGCTAACAGTCACCATTTCTCCCCCGCTACTACTACTAGAATTCGTCTCCTCGGTACTCTCACTACTCTCTTCATCCTGATCACTATCTTCAACGTACCTCCTCCGTTTTGAATTTCTCGTCCGTACCTTACTCACAACTTCCTCGCTATCCGAACTACTAGTCTTATAAAACCTCTTCCGTTGACTCGGAGGTGGTTCTTTATAACAATTATTCTTATACGTACTCAAAGGTTCATAATCACTATCATCCGCTGATGTAGATTCACTCGAACTGGTTTTTGTGTTTCCGTTAACATGATTTTGAACGTTTCTAGCACCGTTAAATACCTCCCCGTTTGTTCTTTGGGGCTTTTTAGGTATTTTAGCCGGGAGGGGAGATGGGGAAGACGATGAAGAACTATCCGGATGAGTATCTTCGGATTTTTCAGATAATTCCGAATCAGATTCATCCGGTTTACGTCTTTTCGGTCGGTTTTTAAGCCTTTTTGCGGTTTTCCAAGTTTGAATCAAACGGGAAATGTGTTCTTCGAACATTGCTGATAAACGAACAGTCATTGCATAAATCTAAACATTAAAAAATTAATAATATTAATTAAATAAAGTAAATAATATTAAATAATAATAAATAATATAAAATAATAATAAATAATATAAAATAATATCAAAAGGAAGAAAAAAATTTACCCGAGATCTCTTATTTGTGTTATAATTCTTCGAATTTTGGAAAATTAACCTCATATCTTTACAAAAATCAGTCGGAGTTTCATAATTTCCAGCTAAAAGTTCTTCTTTAACCGTTCCCAAATCCATTGGCGTATCAATTATTTGATAATACTCTAAAATTATTATTTTTTAATTTTTATTTATTTTTTTAATAAATTTTATATTAAAATTTAGTATAAAATATGAAACCTGGATGTCGTAAACTATCAACAGGTGATCGGAAAGGATCCGAGTCCTCGCAATGCCATAAAACATCTAATAATCTCTTCGCCTCGACCTTCCAATCGTCTGGATTTGAAAATTTTTTTGTTATCAAACTCCGAGAGAGATTTCTTGTTGATGTTGAAGGTTCCGGTTCTAAAATATCAACTTCTTGTTCGGCTTCGGAGTCTGTACTTTCATACGAGTCGACTAATTGATGGTAAATTGTGTTTACATCAGTCGTTTCTAAACTTCCCCTTTTTAAAACAACAATTAGACAAAAAATAAATAAAACTATTCATTACAAAAAAAAAAAAATCCTTACTTAATCACTCTTAAACATAATTCTGTAATAATTCGAGCATTTTTAACAATGCTACTATGTGGTTTATTAAATTTTTCAGCATTAGTAGCTAAATATCTCACATCAAATTGTGAAGAAGTGATCCTCCGATAAAAATTATTCTCAAATCGAGCTTTTATCGTTGATAAATCAATCGGATATTCTACGATAAAAGCATAAGAAGGATAAACATTAAGATCGACGGGGACTAAAAACGGTTCGGCAATTGCTAAACCCATAACTTCATCCAAACCGGCAATTATAGCTTGTTTGGATAGTTCCCGATCACCATTTGGCCATTCTTCCGGTTGTGGTTGGTACTGTAAGCTTTGTAATTCTTGTGGAAGTACTGGTACGGCTTCGTCCGGATTCTCCGGCATCCCTAAAGCATTTGCTTTTTAATGGGAGTGATTTTAAAAGTGAACTTGGGGTAAAACTTACTGTCCTCTCGTAACGGTTCCATATCCCAAGGGCTCATCCGTTCGGATTCTCCGTTTAACCAACGGATTTCGTAACATAAAAAAAGGGATTCGGGGTATTCTTCGGTTATCGGAGATTTTGAGATTATTTCGCCTATCCACCAAGCGTCATCGATCATACATCGAAAACTGGAGAAGAAAAATTAATAAATGTTAACTTAATTTTAAAAATTTTTACCTTCAAAAGTAAAATTAGGATTAAAATATTTTTTTATGGACGATATAAATAAAAGTATGTAGATTCTAAGGACAAAAAATCAAATCAAAATCTTTAAAAATGAATTTTTGATGAATTTTTTAAAAAATGGTTAATTTTCTAACCTAAAAAATTTTTACCAACTTTGAAAATTTTTTTAATTTTTTTGACAACATTTAGAATAAAACGGTCTTTTTAGATCAAAACTAGAATATTTTAAGTTTCATTTAGAAAAAAAATTCAATCGAAATCTTTAAAAATGAATTTTTGATAAATTTTTAAAGTTGATCAATTTTTTTAAGTTAGGTTAGAACAGTAAAAAAATTTTTACCAACTTTGAAAATTTTTTTAATTTTTTTGACAAAACTTGGAATAAAACGGTCTTTTTAGATCAAAACTAGAATGTTTTAAGTTTCATTTAGAAAAAAAATCAAATCAAAATCTTTAAAAATGATATTTTGATGAATTTTTAAAGTTAACTTTCTTAAGTTAAGAAGTGACAAAAATTTTTTCCAACTTTGAAAATTTTTTTAATTTCTTTGATAACACTTAAAACAAATCGGTCTTTTTTATTTAAAACTAGAATATTTTAAGTTTCATTTAGAAAAAAAATCGAATCGAAATCTTTAAAAATGAATTTTTGATGAATTTTTAAATTTGGTCGATTTTTCTTAAGTTAGATTAGAACAGCCAAAAAATTTTTACCAACTTTGAAAATTTTTTTAATTTTTTTGACAACACTTAGAACAAATCGGTCTTTTTTATTTAAAATTAGAATATTTTAAGTTTCATTTAGAAAAAAAATTAGCTCAAAATATTTAAGATTCAACTTTTTATGAATTTTTTAAAAAATGGTTAATTTTCTAACCTAAAAAAATTTTTACCAACTTTGAAAATTTTTTAAATTTTTTTGACAACATTTAGAATAAATCGGTCTTTTTTTATTTAAAACTAGAATATCTTAAGTTTCATTTAGAAAAAAAAATCAGCTCAAAATATTTAAAATTCAATTTTTTATGAATTTTTTAAAAAATGGTTAATTTTCTAACCTAAAAAAATTTTTACCACCTTTGAAAATTTTTTAAATTTTTTTGACAAAACTTGGAATAAAACGGTCTTTTTAGATCAAAACTAGAATATTTTAAGTTTCATTTAGAAAAAAAATCAAATCAAAATCTTTAAAAATGAATTTTTTATGAATTTTTTAAAAAATAGTTAATTTTCTAACCTAAAAAAATTTTTATCAACTTTGAAAATTTTTTTAATTCTTTTGACAACATTTAGAATAAAACGGTCTTTTTAAACCAAAACTAGAATATTTTAAGTTTCATTTAGAAAAAAAAAATCAAATCAAAATCTTTAAAAATGAATTTTTTATGAATTTTTTAAAAAATGGTTAATTTTCTAACCTAAAAAAATTTTTACCAACTTTGAAAATTTTTTTAATTCTTTTGACAACATTTAGAATAAAACGGTCTTTTTAGATCAAAACTAGAATATTTTAAGTTTCATTTAGAAAAAAAATTCAATCGAAATCTTTAAAAATGAATTTTTGATAAATTTTTAAAGTTGATCAATTTTTTTAAGTTAGGTTAGAACAGTCAAAAAATTTTTACGAACTTTGAAATTTTTTTTAATTTTTTTGACAACACTTAGAACAAATCGGTCTTTTTTTATTTAAAACTAGAATATTTTAAGTTTCATTTAGAAAAAAAATCGAATCGAAATCTTTAAAAATGAATTTTTGATGAATTTTTAAATTTGGTCGATTTTTTTTAAGTTAGGTTAGAACAGCAAAAAAATTTTTACCAACTTTGAAATTTTTTTTAATTTTTTTGACAACACTTAGAACAAATCGGTCTTTTTTATTTAAAACTAGAATATTTTAAGTTTCATTTAGAAAAAAAATCAAATCAAAATCTTTAAAAATGAATTTTTTATGATTTTTTTAAAAAATGGTTAATTTTCTAACCTAAAAAAATTTTTACCAACTTTGAAAATTTTTTTAATTTTTTTGACAACATTTAGAATAAAACGGTCTTTTTAGATCAAAACTAGAATATTTTAAGTTTCATTTAGAAAAAAACTCAGCTCAAAATATTTAAAATTCAATTTCTTATGAATTTAAAAAAAATGGTTAATTTTCTAACCTAAAAAAATTTTTACCAACTTTGAAAATTTTTTAATTTTTTTGACAACACTTAGAACAAATCGGTCTTTTTTTATTTAAAACTAGAATATTTTAAGTTTCATTTAGAAAAGAAATCAAATCAAAATCTTTAAAAATGAATTTTTGGCGAATTTTTAAAATTGATCGATTTTTTAAGCTAGGTTAGATCTGTCAAAAATTTCAACTTAATTTAAAAATTTATATCTCCAAAAGTAAGGTTAGGATTAAAAACCTTTTTATGATAATTATAAATAAAAGTATGTAGTTTATTAAAAAACATATCAAATTGAATTATCTCGTTTCATTTTTGAGATATGATTCTTCAAAGTTCTTCATGTTTTCACTCGAGAATTTTTGGTAAGGTTAAATTAAAAATTTTTTTTCTCCAAAACCAAAGTTATAATTAAAAAGATTTTTTATAGAGGATATAAATAATAGTATGTAGATTATAAAAAATCAAACTAAATTGAATTATCTCGTTTCGTTTTTGAGATATGATTTTTTAAAGTTCACATATTCAATATGGCGTCTGAAAATTTCGATTTCATTTAAAAATTTATATCTTCAAAAGTAAGGTTAGAATTAAAAACATTTTAATGGAAGTTATAAATAAAACTATGTAGATTATAAAAAATCAAATGGAATTGGTTTATCTCGTTTCGTTTTTGAAATATGATTTTTTATCTCATGATATCTTTTATGCTCATATATTCAATATGGCAATTCTTATTTTAACCTACCGATCACCAATATTCCAATTTCTAGAAATAGCCACTTCATACGTTTGTTTAAGCACAAAAAAATCCAACACATCCGGCATATCATGAAACTTAACCGTAAAATCTTCCCCGGTTAATCGACCTTCCCGATCCAAAAGAGTTAATTTTAAACAACACAACCTCGGAGGTCTAATTTCATATTTAATACCCACAATTTTTACAAATTCATGATCCTAAAAAAAATTAATAATAACTTTAGTATAAAACTTTAATTCATTAAAACGAAATTAAGAATATAAAACACCTTTAATTTCATTTTAGTCCATGGTAAATCTTTAGAATTCGTTTCGTAAATTTTTTTAGCAGTCACAGCATTTACATAAAGTTGATGACCTTGTTTAAAATAAACAACCTCGTCCCCCATTTGAGGAAAATAAGGAACTTTTTTAGGCATCGTTTCCGCCAACCATTCTAAAGGTTTATAAATTTCCGGTACTTCTTTTACTTTATCCGGTTGAGATATCTAAAATTAAAAAATAAAAATTAATTTTTAAATATGTGCATTATTTTTTAAAAATTAATGAATATATTTATTTACATTTTGTGGTTCCCATTTACTCGTAGAACATTTCTCTTCCGGTTCTTCATCTTTAACCTCCGTCTGTCTTTGTTTCTGTTTCCTTTTCGACCTTTTAGGTGGTTCTAAATTAACACCTTCGTCTCGAACCCAATCTGAATAACCAGATGACTCACTAAAGGAATCACTGGAAGCTGAATCTTCTTTACCCGTTGAAAATTCAGTTCCACTACTGTTAACTTCCGGATTATTATCTTCCTCACTCTCGGAATGTTCAATCTCAACCGATCTTGTATGATAATGCTTCCTCCGTCTCTTCGTCCGAGCGTTTTGAGTGGTTACCATGGCTTGTGTGTTGATTATAATCGGACGGTGTCTCATTTCTAATGTGTATTCATCTAATTCTCTTTGAGCTTTCAATCCTCTATTATAAAAGAAATAAAATTAATTTGAATTCTTTGTTTAATTCTTTGTGTTAAATATTTATCGTTTTTAAAACGATTTTTCGTCTTATTTTTTCTGATTTTTTATTATTTACATCCGAAAGGGTTTATTTTTGATTTTGGTTACCACGTACTTCATCCGGAAAGTCAAAAATAATATAATTTGTTTAGTAACGTTGTTTATTAGATTTATTTTTAATAATTAAAGGCTATCAAGAAGTACCGGATTAATATTTTTGAATTTACAGGCTCCGATGAATGAAACGGAAACCTCGATCTCCATACTGAAGAAATATTTTCATTCAAAATAGGTTGTTTTTGATTTTGGTTGGTACGTATTTCATCTGGATAGTCAAAAATAGTATAATTCGTTTATTAACGTTCTTTATTAGGTTTATTTTTAATAATTAAAGGTTATTGAGAAGTTCGGATTGATGTTTTTGAATTTAGAGGCTCCAATGAGTGAAACGGAAGCCTCGATCTCCATACTGAGAAATAATTTTCATTCAAAATGGGTTATTTTTGATTTTGGTTACTACGTACTTCATCCAGAAAGTCAAAAATAGTATATTTCGTTTATTAACGTTCTTTATTAGGTTTATTTTTAATAATTAGAGGTTATCAAGAAGCTCGGATTGATATTTTTGAATTCACAGGCTCCAATGAGTAAAATGGAAGCCTTAATCTCCATACCGAGAAATTATTTTCATTCAAAATGGGTTGTTTTTGATTTCGGTTGCTACGTACTTCATCCGGTAAGTCAAAAATAGTATAATTCGTTTATTAACGTTCTTTATTAGATTTATTTTTAATAATTAAAGGTTATCGGAAAGCTCCCATTGATGTTTTTGAATTTACAGGTTCCGATGAGTGAAACATAAGCCTCAATTTCCACACTAAAGAAATATTTTCATTCAAAATGGGTTGTTTTTGATTTTGGTTGCTACGTACTTCATCCGGAAAGTCAAAAATAGTATAATTCGTTTATTAACGTTCTTTATTAGGTTTATTTTTAATAATTAAAGGTTATCGAGAAGCTCGGATTGATCTTTTTGAATTTACAGATTCCGATGAGTGAAACGGAAGCCTCGATTTCCATACTGAGAAATAATGTTCATTCAAAATGGGTTATTTTTGATTTTGGTTGCTAAGTACTTCATCCGGAAAGTCAAAAATAGTATAATTCGTTTATTAACGTTCTTTATTAGGTTTATTTTTAATAATTAAAGGTTATCGAGAAGTTCCGATTGATATTTTTGAATTTACAGGCTCTGATGAGTTTAATGGAAGCCTCGATATCCATACTCAAGAAATATTTTCATTCAAAATGGGTTGTTTTTGATTTTGGTTGCTACGTACTTCATCCGGAAAGCCAAAAATAGTATAATTCGCTTATTAACGTTCTTTATTAGGTTTATTTTTAATAATTAAAGGTTATCAAGAAGCTCGGATTGATCTTTTTGAATTTAGAGGCTCCGATGAGTGAAACGGAAGCCTCGATCTCCATACTGAAGAAATATTTTCATTCAAAATGGGTTGTTTTTGATTAACGTTCTCTATTTGGTTTATTTTTAATAATTAAATGTTATCGTGAAGTTCGGATTGATGTTTTTGAATTTACAGGCTACGATAGGTTTAACGGAAGCCTCGATCTCCATACCGAGAAATTATTTTCATTCAAAATGGGTTGTTTTTGATTTTGGTTGCTACATACTTCATCCGGAAAGTCATAAATAGTATAATTTAGATTTATTTTTAATAATTAAAAGTTATCGAGAAGCTTGGATTGATGTCTTTGAATTTAGAGGCTCCGAACAGTGAAACGGAAGCCTCGATCTCCATACTGAAGAAATATTTTCATTCAAAATGGGTTGTTTTTGATATTGGTTGCTACATACTTCATCCGGAAAGTCATAAATAGTATAATTTAATTTATTTTTAATAATTAAAAGTTATTGAGAAGCTTGGATTGATGTCTTTGAATTTAGAGGCTCCGAACAGTGAAACGGAAACCTCGATCTCCATACTGAAGAAATATTTTCATTCAAAATGAGTTGTTTTTGATTTTGGTTGTCACGTACTTCATCCGGCAAGTCAAAAATAGTATAATTTAGATTTATTTTTAATAATTAAAGGTTATCGAAAAGCTTAGATTGAAATTTTTTTGAATTTAGGGGCTCCGAACAGTGAAATCGAAGCTTTGATATCCATTCCGATAAATTGATTTTTTAAATAAAATTGAATTAAGTCAAATTTTGACATTTAAAGACGATTTTAAGTCAGTTTTAGACGTTTAAACTTTTATAAACGACTTTTTTTTTAAATAAGATACATTTTTGTTAGATTTTAGGTTAATTTTTTTAAGAAAAATAAAAATAAACTAACGCCATGGTTTTTCGTTTATCCAACATCCAACTTTCAAGTGGTTTTACCAAAACCCGACTTCCCCAAACAATATCGGGATCTCGTTCCCAATTTCCACTCGATTGACGGATTCCTTCGACATCACTCGACCTAAAAAAAAAATCATTTTATACATTTTTAAAGTTAAAAAATTATTATATAGCTTTTTATTTACGTCCTCATCCCAGTTCGGATACCCGGTCGACCAAAAACTCCATGTCTTGAACCTTGAGGTTGATCGTAATAATGATGTTCTTCCGGAAGACCTTCGATAACTTCCTGAGTTCCTATTTATTTATTAAAAAAAATATTTAGACACTTCTTAAAAAATTTAAACTTAAAAAAAACTTTTAAAAAAACTTAAAAAAAGAAATTACCTTCATTTCCAACTACAATATTAGGAACTAATTGTTCACTATCGCAATTCTCTCTTCCCGGCACCAAACGTTGATAAACCGGAGGATACGGATTCCCATCAATATCCACAAGAAAAGGTGGAGGCATTAAATGAGGTGCTATTTGAGTTTGTTCATCCAAAACTATATTATTAGCATCTCTAACTAACGGTCGATAGTCAGTATGGAAAAATAATTCTTTCGGAAGCTAAAAAAACTTTATTTTAATCTTTAAAATTCAAATTTTAATTTTAAACTTTCAAATTTTAATTTTAAACTTACAAATTTTAACATGGAATTACCCGATCCAAGCCCGAAGAGTAAAATATGTCCGTGTGAATCCGATGCAGCTATCGTGTTCCCACACGGTGACCATTTAGCATCAAAAACAGCCCCGTGACCTTGATTTTCTAAATTATTAGTAAAATGACTGATTGATTTCCCGGTTAAAATGTTCCAAACGAAAATTTGTCCATCGTGACCGGCCGATAACAAAACGTGTGGATCTTTTGGATGCGATTCTAATACGAAAACCTCCTCGGTGTGTCCCACTAAGATCTTATGTAAATTACCGGTTTCCGCAAACCACACTCTCAATTTATAATCACTAACGGCAGTAACAATCCAAGTATCGGACATATCCCAACAAACCATAGTCACTCGAAGCTTTTTTGAGTCATCACTATCTTGAGAATTTTGATGACTAAAAATAAACATTTTTTTTTTACTTTTAAAGGATTTAAAAATCTTTAAAATCATACTTTGGTAATTTTGTGTGCATACTAAGCTCGATGTGTTTCCATTGTTGCTGTTTAAAGTGCCAAACGAAAGCCGTACCATCTTTACTCCCCGAAACGAATTGTATTCGATTGTGGGCCCATTGAATCGAGTCAACGGGATCCATATGAGCTGCTTCTTCTAATATCCTTTTAGGTCCTTCGTCTAATAGATGGTAAATCCTTACGTGGTGATCGGCACAACCTAACAAATCAATTAATTTGATTAATTTTTAATTTATTTTTGCTGTTTTATTAGTTTAAACTAAAAAAGGTGTTTCTTCTAATCATTTCTAACCTGGTCGAAAAATTTGGAGACTTTAAAAATTCATTACGGCTTTATTTATGAAAACTAAGAAAAGATTTTTAAACCATAGACGGATTAAAATGTCTATTTTTAAATAATATATAAAAATCTAGATGTTAGATAATAAAAATTTTGAATTTTAGAAAATTTTTTTAACCTCTAAATTTGACATTTCTAACCTAGGAAAAAAATTTTAAACTTTAAAAATTCATTACGGCTTTATTTATGAAAATTAAGAAAAGATTTTTAAACCACAGACGGATTAAAATGTCTATTTTTAAATAATATATAAAAATCTAGATGTTAGATAAGAAAAATTTTGAGTTTTCGATTTTTTTAACCTTTACAAAATTTGACATTTCTAGACGAAACATTTTTAAACTTAAAAATTCATTTCGACTTTATTTATGAAAATTAAGAAAAGATTTTTAAACCATGGATGGATTAAAATGTCTATTTTTAAATAATAGATAAAAATCTAGATGTTAGATAATAAAAATTTTGAGCTTTAGAAAATTTTTTTAACCTCTACAAAATTGGACATTTTGTACGAAAATTTTACAACTTTAAAAATTCGTTACGGCTTTATTTATAAAAATTAAGAAAAGATTTTTAAACTATGGATGGATTAAAATGTCTATTTTTAAATAATAGATAAAAATCTAGATGTTAAATAATAAAAATTTTGAGTTTTAGAACATTTTCTTAACCTCTACAAAATTTGACATTTTGTACGAAAAATTTTACAACTTTAAAAATTCAGTACGGCTTTATTTATGAAAATTAAGAAAAGATTTTTAAACCACGGATGGATTAAAATGTCTATTTTTAAATAATAGATAAAAATCTAAATGTTAGATAAGAAAATTTTTGAGTTTTCGATTTTTTTAACCTCTACAAAATTTGACATTTCTAGACGAAAAATTTTTAAACTTAAAAAATTCATTACGGCTTTATTTATAAAAATTAAGAAAAGATTTTTAAACCATGGACGGATTAAAATGTCTATTTTTAAATAATAGATAAAAATCTAGATGTTAAATAATAAAAATTTTAAGTTCTAGAATATTTTTTTAACCTCTACAAAATTTGACATTTCTAACCTAGATGAAAAATTTTGAAATTTTAAAAATTCATTACGACTTTATTTATGAAAATTAAGAAAAGATTTTTAAACTATGGATGGATTAAAATGTCTATTTTTAAATAATAGATAAAAATCTAGATGTTAAATAATAAAAATTTTGAGTTTTAGAAAATTTTTTTAACCTCTACAAAATTTGACATTTTGTACGAAAAATTTTACAACTTTAAAAATTCATTACGACTTTATTTATGAAAATTAAGAAGAGATTTTTAAACCACTGATGGATCAAAATGTCTATTTTTAAATAATTGATAAAAATCTAGATGTTAAATAATAAAAATTTTGAGTTTTAAAATATTTTGTTAACCTCTACAAAATTTGACATTTCTAACCTAGATAAAAAATGTTGAAACTTTAAAAATTTATTACGGCTTTATTTATGAAAATTAAGAAAAGATTTTTAAACCAGGGATGGATTAAAATGTCTATTTTTAAATAATAGATAAAAATCTAGATGTTAAATAATAAAAATTTTGAGTTTTAGAAAATTTTTTTAACCTCTAAATTTGACATTTCTAACCTAGGCAAAAAATTTTAAACTTTAAAAATTCATTACGACTTTATTTATGAAAATTAAGAAAAGATTTTTAAACCACGGATGGATTAAAATGTCTATTTTTAAATAATAGATAAAAATCTAGATGTTAAATAACAAAAATTTTGAATTTTGGAACATTTTTTTAACCTCTACAAAATTTGACATTTTGTATGAAAAATTTTACAACTTTAAAAATTCATTACGACTTTATTTATGAAAATTAAGAAAAGATTTTTAAACCATGGATGGATTAAAATATCTATTTTTAAATAATAGATAAACATCTAGATGTTATATAATAAAAATTTTGATTTTAAGAATATTTTGAATTGACTTGTCAATTAACTCAAAGATAACCTAAAAATTTTACTTAAAATCACAATTTTTTTCTTTAATTTTAACCCAAACACCCCAAATAATTTTATTTAAAATTTATAATAATATATTTTTTTAATTTTTGATTTAATTTTTTTAATTTTTAATTTCATTTTAATAATAATTATACCTACCCGTTGCTAAAAAATTTCCTCCGGGACTAAAAGACGAGCAAATCATTTTAGCCTGCCCCGGTCTCATCCTCTCATGATAAATAGTCGGGTTACAAGCAAAAGTAGTCGAACTTCCAGCTGCCGTATTCCCGGTATGTTGATACGACCAAAAAGCCACCGAACCATCCGTACTAGTCGTAATTAAATACCTCCGTTCGAGTAAAATCAATGGTGAGAAATTAACCGAAGTAATCATTCCAGTATGTCCGGTTAAAACAGCCACCGGAGCGCCCGTTTGCATACTCCAAACCCTTAAAATACGATCAATCGACCCAGCAGCTAACAAAGTATTCTCCAAGTTGATATCGATGTCGGTTATTTCAGACGAAGCGCCTCGAAACGTCGCTAAAAGACGTCCCGTCGTGGAAGACCAAAGTTTTATTAATAAATCATCAGCCCCCGTGAAAATATAACGACCGGAATGGTCAAACATCAAACAATAAACTGCCGAAAGATGACCTAAAGTTTGCCGTTGAAGTTGTAAAAAATTATATCTTGATGGAAATACTAAAGAACGGGTTATCGGACCGGAAATTTGATTTCCTTGTATTACTCTAACTAAAAAAAAAGAAAAAAAGATTTTTTTAAAATTTTTTTGTCATTTTAGTAAAAAACAAAGATCGTAACTAACTTATATTATGTGTCGTTGATGAAAAATGATCGACGTAAGGTTTACCATGTCTTCTAATAGCATAATAATAAATATTCGAAGTTGGATTTTTATCTTTTTTTGAAAACGTTAAACTTCCGATGCTTAAAAACGGTTTTAAACCTTTGGCGGTTGTAGCGAAATCTTTGGTTAACTCCGAACCAATTTTCGAACAGATTTGTAATAAATGATTTGGACCTACAGTTGGAAATAACCTTTCCTAATAAAATTAAGAGCTTTTATTAATCGTATTTAGTCTTAAAATACGATAACTTACTAATTCCGAAGGTGGTCGTTTATGTTTATGTCCTTTCCAATCTAAACGTCCGGGTAAAATCTAAAAATTAATAAATTAAAAGAAAAAACAATTAAATTAACGAAAAATTAATTAATGAAAAACTAATTAACGAAAAACCATCTAATTTTTAAAAAAACTTACATCATTCTCTTCTAATTCTTTACAAAAAACCTATAAATCACAAAAGTTAACCTCAATAAACAAATTTTTTTTATTTTACTCACCCTGTATGTTTCGCTTAGCGGACTGGTAGATAAAAACTTTTGTATCGCAAAATATAACTCTGAAAAATCAAAATGGTTTTAGGAAAAACCAACGAATAAACGTTCGCCGAATACCTGGTAAATGTACTGAGAGGTGTTCCGAATCCATAACTAAAATTCGCTCATGTTTTATGTAATTAACACGTTCGGAAATATACTGCCGGCTTAAAAATTTAACTTTTCGATTTTCTTAACGATTCGGTTTTGAGGTACAAATAAAAATACGTATGAATGTGGTTAGTTTAGTTTGGCAAGTGACATTGAATGTCAACCGATTGATGTGAAGTTAGTACAAACCTTAAAAAAATAAAAAATAAATTGACTTTAGTTACCAACATACTTCTTTTTAATTTTTTAATACGATTTAAATTAAAAATTTATAATTATAATTACATTAATTAAAATTTAAGGTGATTTAAAGTTGATTTTAGAAAAGTATCTATTTTTGTAAAAAGTAATTCAGATTAACGCTAATTAGTGAACCATAAAATTAGTAATTTTGATAGAATTAGTGATTTTGAAAATGTTAAAAGAAAATCCCGATTAAATTAAAAAAATTTAACAATTAATAATTATAATTAGTTTAATTAAAATTTAAAATGATTTAAAATTGATTTCACAAAAGTATCTATTTTTCCTAAAAATCAAATTAACTCGAATTAGTGAACAATAACATTGGTAATTTTGATAGAATTAGTGATTTTGAAAATGTTAAAAGAAAATCCCGATTAAATTAAAAATTTTAACAATTTATAATTATAATTAGTTTAATTAAAATTTAAGGTGATTTAAACTTGATTTTAGATAAGTATATATTTTTGTAAAAAATAATTCAAATTAACGATAATTAGTGAACCATAAAATTAGTAATTTTGATAGAATTAGTGATTTTGAAAATGTTAAAAGAAAATCCCGATTAAATTAAAAATTTTAACAATTTATAATTATAATTAGTTTAATTAAAATTTAGAGTGATTTAAAATTGATTTCACAAAAGTATCTATTTTTCCAAAAAATCAAATTAACTCTAATTAGTGAACAATAACATTGGTAATTTTGATAGAATTAGTGATTTTGACACTGTTAAAGTGTTGTTGAAAGAAAATCGCGATTAAGGTGAGTTTATTCAAGAAAAAGCTTTTAACGGATGGTAAATACATTTGATTTTTGATGATAAGTAGGTATATAAAACATTTACATAATAAGTATTTACATAAAACATTAAAATAATCCAAAAATTAGTATCAATTTGACAAGATGAAATTTTACGATAATAAAAATCAAAATTTAACTTTTTAAATTAAAAAATCATAAAGAAATTATATTTTTTGTACGATTCTATAAAGAAATAACGATTAAATTAATAAAATAACTTTTAATTTATTAATTTTTTTCTTAAAATTACTAACTTTTCATACTAGTAATTTTTTATTATTTAATGTTGGCATTATTAGTGTCTTTAACGTCATTTTTAAATATGTCAACAAACTCAAGTTTTAAAAAACCACAAATAAGGGTATTTTATGCAACAAAAAAAGGTAGGAAACTTATTAAAAACATGATGAATATCTACAATTTTAGGTACAGTTAATAATTTCAATAAAAACATTGAAATTATTCAAAAATTTTTTATAATCGCACATTCAACTTGACAATGTTGACATAACCTTAAAAACATAACCTTAAAATTTTACTCTTGGAATAAAAAAAGTAATTTCAAAAGGTAATTAATTGATTTTAACGACTAATTGTTAAAATTAAGTCGTTATTAATACAAATTAATCTTTTTTTTAAATTTAATCTCTTCATTGTATTAAATTAAAACTTGGAATTACCTTAAAAAGATGATTTTTAAAGGATTTATAATTTTTCTTAATTTAATTTATTTATCTTTACAATCGGAATTACGTAAGTGATCTTAAAATGCTTTTTTAATATTGTTATGTTAAAATTATAGCTTCTTTCGTCCATAAATGTAAATTAACAAGTCCGAAAGAGATGGAAAAGTGTGTTTTAAACCAAGTTCCGAAGGTTTTATCTAATTTAAAGGACGGATACACCCCTTTTAAAATCCCACCTTTAGAACCTTTATCGATACCATCTTTAGACATGGATTTAAGTGATGATTTTATCGTAAAAATGAAAGATTTAAAAATCGAGGGGTTGACAACAGCGAATATTAAAAAATTTTCACCGGAAATTGAAAATGGGACGATTAAATCTATAGAAATTGAATTGAATATACCAAAGTTGGTTTTAAAAGGATGGTATTCGATAAACGGTTACGTTATGATTGTTAACGTTGATGGAAAAGGATTAATGGAAATTGAAATAAGTAAATTTAAATAAAATTTAGTTAAAGTTGTTTTTAAAAAATATGTATGTGTATTTTAAGGTGATTTAAATGTTAATATGAAAATGAATGTTACCACCGATTTAAGAAACGACGTTGAGTACTATCAAATACCGAGAGATTTCGATGTTGATATACGATTCGGAAAGGTACATTCAAATTTTGAGGATTTGATGCCCGACCCTGAAATGACGGAAAAAATAAATGATTTTTTGAATGAACAAAGCGATATGATGTTTGAAATAATAAAACCGGGAGTTATTAAGACGGTTAGAACGATTTCTCATGAGATTTTTATTAAGTTGTTGATGTATGTTCCTGTTAAGAATTTTTTTGAGGTTTAAATAAATAAAAATGGTTTTTTTTGAGGTTAATTTGAGAAAAATTTATCAAAACTTGTTTTAATTTTGTGAAATTTAATAAAATTCAATTAAATTCATTAAAAATTGATCACAATTCGTGTTAATTTCATAAAATTCGTTCAAATTCGTTTAAGGTTTATCTTATTTTGTTGAAAATTCGTCTTAATTTTACAAAAATCCATCAAAACTTGTTCTAATTTTATGTAATTTGAGGAAATTCGTTAAAAACTAGTCATAATTCGTGTTATTTCATAAAATTCGTCTAAATTCGTGTTAATTTCATAAAATTCGTCCAAATTCGTTTAAGGTTTATCTTATTTTGTTGAAAATTCGTCTTAATTTGACAAAAATCCATCAAAATTTGTTTTAATTTTATGTAATTAGAAGAAATTCGTTAAAAATTAGAATTCATCTTAATTGCATAAAATTCGTCCAAATTCGTTTAAGATTTATCTTATTTTATTAAAGATTCGTCTTAATTTGACAAAAATCCATAAAAACTTGTTTTAATTTTGTGAAATTTGAAGAAATTCATTAAAAATTGGTCATAATTCGTGTTAATTTCATAAAATTCGTTCAAATTCGTGTTAATTTCATAAAATTCGTTTAAATTTTATCTTATTTTGTTGAAAATTCGTCTTAATTTGACAAAAATCCATCAAAACTAGTTTTAATTTTATGTAATTTGAGGAAATTCGTTAAAAATTAGTTATAATTCGTCTTAATTTTATAAAATTCGTCCAAATTCGTTTAAGGTTTATCTTATTTTGTTGAAAATTCGTCTTAATTTGACAAAAATCCATCAAAACTTGTATTAATTTTGTGAAATTTGGGGAAATTCGTTAAAAATAAGCCATAATTCGTGTTAATTTCATAAAATTCGTTCAAATTCGTGTTAATTTTATAAAATTTATTTAAGGTTTATCTCATTTTGTTGAAAATTCGTCTTAATTTGACAAAAATCCATCAAAACTTGTATTAATTTTGTGAAATTTGGGGAAATTCGTTAAAAATAAGCCATAATTCGTGTTAATTTCATAAAATTCGTTTAAATTCGTGTTAATTTTATAAAATTTATTTAAGGTTTATCTCATTTTGTTGAAAATTCGTCTTAATTTGACAAAAATCCATCAAAACTTGTATTAATTTTGTGAAATTTGGGGAAATTCGTTAAAAATAAGCCATAATTCGTGTTAATTTCATAAAATTCGTCCAAATTCGTGTTAATTTTATAAAATTTATTTAAGGTTTATCTTATTTTGTTGAAAATTCGTCTTAATTTTACAAAAATCCATCAAAACTTGTTTTAATTTTATGTAATTGGAGGAAATTCGTTAAAAATAATCATAATTCGTTTTAATTTTGTAAAATTCGTCCAAATTCGTTTAAGGTTTATCTTATTTTGTTGAAAATTCGTCTTAATTTGACAAAAATCCATCAAAACTTGTTTTAATTTTGTGAAGTTTGATAAAATTCGTTAAAAATGAATCATAATTCGCGTTAATTTTATAAAATTCGTCCAAATTCGTTTAAGGTTTATCTTATTTTGTTGAAAATTCGTCTTAATTTGACAAAATTTCGTCGTAATTTGACAAAAATCCATCAAAACTTCTTTTAATTTTGTGAAATTTGAAGAAATTCGTTAAAAATTGATCATAATTCGTGTTATTTCATAAAATTCGTCTAAATTCGAGTTAATTTCATAAAATTCGTCCAAATTCGTTTAAGGTTTATCTTATTTTATTAAAAATTCGTCTTAATTTTACAAAAATCAATTAAAATTTGTTTTAATTTAATGTAATTTGAGGAAATTCGTTAAAAATTAGTCATAATTCATCTTAATTTCATAAAATTCGTCCAAATTCGTTTAAGGTTTATCTTATTTTATCAAAAATTCATCTTAATTTGACAAAAATCCATCAAAACTTGTTTTAATTTTATGTAATTGGAGGAAATTCGTTAAAAATAGTCATAATTCGTTTTAATTTTATAAAATTCGTCCAAATTCGTTTAAGGTTTATCTTATTTTGTTGAAAATTCGTCTTAATTTGACAAAAATCCATCAAAATTTGTTTTAATTTATGTAATTTGAGGAAATTCGTTAAAAATTAGTCATAATTCGTGTTATTTCATAAAATTTGTCTAAATTCGTGTTAATTTCATAAAATTCGTCCAAATTCGGTTAAGGTTTACCTTATTTTGTTGGAAATTCGTGTTAATTTGACAAAAATCCATCAAAACTTGTTTTAATTTTGGGAAATTCGATGAAATTCGTGAAAAATTAATCATAATTCATCTTAATTGCATAAAATTCGTCCAAATTCGCTTAAGATTTATCTTATTTTATTAAAAATTCGTCTTAATTTTACAAAAGTCCGTCAAAACTTGTTTTAATTTTATGTAATTTGAAAAAATTCGTTAAAAATTAGTCATAATTCGTGTTATTTCATAAAATTCGTCTAAATTCGTGTTAATTTCATAAAATTCGTTCAAATTCGTTTAAAGTTTATCTTATTTTATTGAAAATTAGTCTTAATTTGACAAAAATTCATCAAAACTTGTTTTAAATTTGTGAAATTTGAGGAAATTCGATGAAATTCGTTAAAAATTTTTCATAATTCCTGTTAATTTCATAACTTTCGTTCAAATTCGTTTAAGGTTTATCTTTTTTTATTAAAAATTCGTCTTAATTTTACAAAAATCAATTAAAATTTGTTTTAATTTAATGTAATTTGAGGAAATTCGTTAAAAATTAGTCATAATTCGTGTTAATTTCATAAAATTCGTTCAAATTCGTGTTAATTTCATAAAATTCGTCCAAATTCGTTTAAGATTTATCTTATTTTGTTGAAAATTCGTCTTAATTTGACAAAAAAACCATCAAAACTTATTTTAATTTTGTGAAATTTGAGGAAATTCGTTAAAAATTAGTCATAATTCGTGTTAATATCATAAAATTCGTTCAAATTCGTGTTAATTTCATAAAATTCGTCCAAATTCGTTTAAAGTTTATCTCATTTTATTAAAAATTCCTCTTAATTTTACAAAAATCCATCAAAACTTGTTTTAATTTTGTGAAATTTGAGGAAATTCGTTAAAAATTAGTCATAATTCGTGTTATTTCATAAAATTCGTCTAAATTCGTGTTAATTTAATAAAATTCGTCCAAATTCGTTTAAGGTTTATCTTATTTTATTAAAAATTCGTCTTAATTTAACAAAAATCCACCAAAACTTGTATTAATTTTGTGAAATTTTTAAAAAATTAATTTCTCAAAAAGTACTTCGATTAACTTCAAAGTTTTTATCAAATTTTATTTATTACTAAATCTAAATTATTTAGAAAAAAAAACCAACCTTAAAATTTTTTTTAATTTTTGAGAAAAAAAAATCTAAATTTTGAAAAATGAAAAATTCATTTTTAGATTATTTCAATGTCAACGTTTTAAAAATTCAACGTCAAAAAATTTTGACGTCTCTAAATTAAAAATTACACACAAATAAGAATGAAAAAGTTACAAAATAATGTATTTTTTAAATCTCTCGCTGCAAAATTACAAAAACCATCGAAGAAAGAACTTGAAAAAGATGGAATCATTTTATCGCAACCTTTACAAGACTTGACGTCAGTCGAAGTGAAATTTTTATTGGAAAATTTAATTTCCATGGAGGATTTGTGTAAAATACGTCGGTTGAGGGAAAGTTTTACCTCCTTAGGTTCTGGAAATAGATCTTATGAAGATATTAACCCTAAAAAATTAGAAAATTTTTACTTACAAAATTTTAATATAAAAAAACCCCAAAATAAACTTAAAGTTGAAGAGTATTTAAAAACATTTAAAGATGAGATGTATTTAAAGAGATTTTCATCAACTACTATCATTTTAAACGATTACACAGTTACAAATAACTTAGAAAATGTTAAAAATATGGAAGAGTATGAAAAGAAGATTGATGGAAATAAATCTGCAATGAATTTAGAAGGTGAAACAAATAACGAAGAAATTTTAACTCCCAAATCGAACAAACGCCGAAATACCTTAAAAAGAATTCAACGTAAAATGGAATTAATGAAGAAATATTGTCCTGAAATTTATTTTTCGGAAGAAAGTGTTATTAATTTATGGACAAGGGGAGAGCTTAAAAATTATTATGAAATACTTGTCTAAAAAATTTTTTTTTTAATATTTTATACTTGTTTTCTTTAAAATAGAAAGTATTAGTTTTAATTTAACATATGATTTTTTTTTTAACTTTTATGAATAAAGTTGGGGTGATTTTTTTACATTTTTGTTAAAAAATTGAGGTTAAGTTAAAAATCAATGTCTTTGATTTTTTCATATATCTGAAAATTTCGTTAAAATATCGTTGATGTCCTCATAAAATCTTAAAATAGAATGTTTTATGTTTAATTTGAGATATAAATCATTTTTTAATTCTTATAAATAAAGTCAGGGTGATTTTTTAACGTTTTTGTTAAAATTGAGGTTAAGTTAAAAATCAGTGTCTTCGATTTTTTCATATATTTGAAAATTTCTTTAAAATATCATTGATTTTCTCAAAAAATCTTAAAATAGAATGTTTTAGGTTTAATTTAACGAATAAATCATTTTTTAATTTTTATAAATAAAGTCAGGGTGATTTTTTAAACTTTTTATTAAAATTGAGGTTAAGTTAAAAATCAATGTCTTTGATTTTTTCATATATCTAAAAATTTCTTTAAGATATTGTTGATGTCTTCAAAAAATCTTAAAATAGAATGTTTTAGATTTAATTTAACGTATAAATCATTTTTTAATTCCTATAAATAAACTCTGAGCGATTTTTTAAACTTTGATTTTTATTGAAATTAAGGTTAAGTTAAAAATCAAAGTCTTCGATTTTTTCATATATTTGAAAATTTCATTAAGATGTTGTCGATTTTTTCAAAAAAACTTAAAATAGAATGTTTTAGGTTTAATTTAAGCTATAAATCATTTTTTAATTCATATAAATAAAGTCAGGGTGATTTTTTAAACTTTGATTTTTATTGAAATTGAGGTTAAGTTAAAAATTGTCTTTGATTTTTTTAAATATCTCAAAATTTCTTTAAGATATCATTGATTTTCTTAAAAAATCTTAAAATAGAATGTTTTAAGTTTAATTTAAGCTATAAATCATTTTTTAATTCCTATAAATAAAGTTTGGGTGATTTTTTAAACTTTTTGTTAAAAAATTGAGGTTAAGTTAAAAATCAAAGTCTTTGATTTTTTCATATATCTCAAAATTTCTTTAAGATATTGTTGATTTTTTCAAAAAATCTTAAAATAGAATGTTTTAGAATTAATTTAACATATAAATCATTTTTTAATTCCTATAAATAAAGTCAGGGTGATTTTTTAAACTTTTTGTTAAAAAATTGAGGTTAAGTTAAAAATCAATGTCTTTGATTTGTTCATATATCTGAAAATTTTTTTAACATGTTGTTGATATCTTCATAAAATCTTAAAATAGAATGTTTTAAATTTAATTTGAGGTATAAATCATTTTTTAATTCCTATAAATAAAGTCAGGGTGATTTTTTAAACTTTTAGTTAAAACATTGAGGTTAAGTTAAAAATCAAAGTCTTCGATTTTTTCATATATCTCAAAATTTCTTTAAGATATCGTTGATTTCTTCATAAAATCTTAAAATAGAATGTTTTATGTTTCATTTAACGTATAAATCATTTTTTAATTCCTATAAATAAAGTCTGAGTGATTTTTTAAACTTTTAGTTAAAAAATTGAGGTTAAGTTAAAAATCAAGGTCTTCGATTTTTTCATATATCTGAAAATTTCTTTGAGATATCGTTGATATTTTCATAAAATCTTAAAATAGAATGTTTTATGTTTCATTTAACGTATAAATCATTTTTTAATTCATGTAAATAAAGTCAGGGTGATTTTTTAAACTTTTTATTAAAAAATTGAGGTTAAGTCAAAAATCAAAGTCTTCGATTTTTTCATATATCTCAAAATTTCTTTGAGATATCGTTGATTTTTTCAAAAAATTTAAAAATAGAATGTTTTATGTTTCATTTAACGTATAAATCATTTTTTAATTCATGTAAATAAAGTCAGGGTGATTTTTTAAACTTTTTATTTAAAAATTGAGGTTAAGTTAAAAATCAAGGTCTTTGATTTTTTTCATGTATCTCAAAATTCCTTTAAGATATCTTCGATTCTTTTATATAATCTTAAAATAGAACGTTTTAGGTTTAATTTAACCTATAAATCATTTTTTAATTCCTATAAATAAAATCAGGGTGATTTTTTTAAATTTGAAAAAAAAAATTTTTTGATTAGAAACTGACATTTATTAAAATCACACTTATTTACAAAGGAATAAAATTAAAAACTAAAAATCACATCGATTCCACGTTTATCTTTCGATATTTAAGCTATTTTTATATATTTTAAAGTCAATAACTTAAAATATCTTTGGCCCACTGTTTAAATTTCATTTCAAATCTAAATCTAAAAACTAAATAAGCCGTTTTTTTTTTTCATTTCATTTCAATTTCGTTTTAATTTAACCCAAACGACCTTTTCCAATAAATCCGTACGAATTTACCGGATTCGGTTGATTCTGATGGATTATTTTTAAACTAGACGATCCACGTTTTTGCGATTGTTTCGTTGAGTGTTGACATTTTAACGCCGTCCTTAATTCCGATGCCATTTCAGCACATAATGATATCTAAACAATGTAATAAAAACATTTTTTTAATTAAATACAATTTTTTTAATTAAATACAATTTTTTAAATTAAATACAATTAAAAAAAAAACATAAAAAAATAAAAATTAAATAATAAAAAAAATTTTGTACAAAAATTTTTTTCCAAGTTTGTACAATTGTATTTTTAAAAAATACCTATGTACAGTATTGAAAAAAAGTTAAAAAATTTAAAAAATATAAAAAACGATAAAAAACGATAAAAACTTACCTTCTACTTATCCGGACAATTTTGAAACATGAAAAACATATCGTATATGTATAACTTACACGGTTTTACATTAATTTATTATTAATTCTAATCGTTTACGGAACCCTTTTTCCGTATTGTCATCATGTTGATTATTTATTTATTTTTCTCTTATTACATAAATTTACACAGATTACAAAGACGGAGAGTTAACTTTAAAAATCTATTAATTAATTAATTAAATCTTAATTAATTTTAATTTCTCCGACGTTTTCTCTCGAAGATTTTTGTTCTCTTAAGATGCGCCAGTTCTTGATTTCTTTGCCATTAGGAAAACTATCTAAGTGTCGCGTATTTTTTATTTTATTATAATTTTTTTAAAATTATTAATGATTTACAGCTATGTATCGTGCAGGATGCTGCTCACCCGTTCCTCCACCGCGACCTTCCTCGATTTCCACACGAATTCGCAGACGGCGATCACGCAAGCGACCCCCATGCCGCCCATTAACACCACGAAAACGCCGCCGACGTTCGCCAAACCCAATTCGTTCGCCGTACTACTCGTTTTCGTCGTTTCATCCTTCAATAAGTTAATGAAAAATTTACCGAAAAAACAGGTAAGAATGGATAAAAATTTAAGAAAATATTTTGATATTTTACCCTGCAAGCTCCACCACCACGTTTTTCCTTCCACCATCTCGTCTTTAAAATATGTAACTTCCCTTCTTCTTGTAATTTTAAAATTGCTCCACTTATAGCCGTTCGAAATGGAGAATCTAAACGAAAATAATCCTTAAATTAACGTTTATAACATAAAATTAACTTGATTAATTTAAAATCAAGGGATTTTTAAAAATACAAGTTATAACCTCAAAAATGAATTTTTCAACTTTAATTTCAAATAATTCAAAAACTAAAATAAATAGAAAAAAATTTTTCAAATAAAATTTATACCTTTTTTAATTATAAACATTTTTTATTTAAAACATTTTTTTCAATTTTTAATATAAAGGAAATTATAACCCAAAAACAAGTTATAACCTCAAAAATGAATTTTTCAACTTTACCTTTAAATAATTCAAAAACTAAAATAAATAGAAAAAAATTTTTCAAATAAAATTTATACCTTTTTTAATTATAAACATTTTTTATTTAAAACATTTTTTTCAATTTTTAATATTAAGAATGGTACAACCCAAAAACAAGTTATAACCTCAAAAATGAATTTTTCAACTTTAATTTCAAATAATTCAAAAACTAAAATAGATAGAAAAAAAATTTTCAAATAAAATTTATACCTTTTTTAATTATAAACATTTTTTATTTAAAACATTTCTTTCAATTTTTAATATTAAGAAAATTATAACCGAAAAACAAGTTATAACCTCAAAAACGAATTTTTCAACTTTACGTTTAAATAATTCAAAAACTAAAATAAATAGAAAAAAATTTTTCAAATAAAATTTATACCTTTTTTAATTATAAACATTTTTTATTTAAAACATTTTTTTCAATTTTTAATATTAAGGAAATTATAATCCAAAAACAAGTTATAACCTCAAAAATGAATTTTTCAACTTTAATTTTAAATAATTCAAAAACTAAAATAAATAGAAAAGAAAATTTCAAATAAAATTTATACCTTTTTTAATTATAAACATTTTTTATTTAAAACATTTTTTTCAATTTTTAATATTAAGGAAATTATAACCCAAAAACAAGTTATAACCTCAAAAATGAATTTTTCAACTTTAATTTCAAATAATTCAAAAACTAAAATAAATAGAAAAAAATTTTTCAAATAAAATGTATACCTTTTTTAATTATAAACATTTTTTATTTAAAACATTTTTTTCAATTTTTAATATTAAGGAAATTATAACCCAAAAACAAGTTATAACCTCAAAAATGAATTTTTCAACTTTAATTTCAAATAATTCAAAAACTAAAATAAATAGAAAAAATTTTTTCAAATAAAATTTATACCTTTTTTAATTATAAACATTTTTTATTTAAAACATTTTTTTCAATTTTTAATATTGAGGAAATTATAACCCAAAAACAAGTTATAACCTCAAAAATGAATTTTTCAACTTTAATTTCAAATAATTCAAAAACTAAAATAAATAGAAAAAAATTTTTCAAATAAAATGTATACCTTTTTTAATTATAAACATTTTTTATTTAAAACATTTTTTTCAATTTTTAATATTGAGGAAATTATAACCCAAAAACAAGTTATAACCTCAAAAATGAATTTTTCAACTTTAATTTCAAATAATTCAAAAACTAAAATAAATAGAAAAAAATTTTTCAAATAAAATGTATACCTTTTTTAATTATAAACATTTTTTATTTAAAACATTTTTTTCAATTTTTAATATTAAGGAAATTATAACCCAAAAACAAGTTATAACCTCAAAAATGAATTTTTCAACTTTAATTTCAAATAATTCAAAAACTAAAATAAATAGAAAAAAATTTTTCAAATAAAATGTATACCTTTTTTAATTATAAACATTTTTTATTTAAAACATTTTTTTCAATTTTTAATATTAAGGAAATTATAACCCAAAAACAAGTTATAACCTCAAAAATGAATTTTTCAACTTTAATTTCAAATAATTCAAAAACTAAAATAAATAGAAAAAATTTTTTCAAATAAAATTTATACCTTTTTTAATTATAAACATTTTTTATTTAAAACATTTTTTTCAATTTTTAATATTGAGGAAATTATAACCCAAAAACAAGTTATAACCTCAAAAATGAATTTTTCAACTTTAATTTCAAATAATTCAAAAACTAAAATAAATAGAAAAAAATTTTTCAAATAAAATGTATACCTTTTTTAATTATAAACATTTTTTATTTAAAACATTTTTTTCAATTTTTAATATTAAGGAAATTATAACCCAAAAACAAGTTATAACCTCAAAAATGAATTTTTCAACTTTAATTTCAAATAATTCAAAAACTAAAATAAATAGAAAAAATTTTTTCAAATAAAATTTATACCTTTTTTAATTATAAACATTTTTTATTTAAAACATTTTTTTCAATTTTTAATATTGAGGAAATTATAACCCAAAAACAAGTTATAACCTCAAAAATGAATTTTTCAACTTTAATTTCAAATAATTCAAAAACTAAAATAAATAGAAAAAAATTTTTCAAATAAAATTTATACCTTTTTTAATTATAAACATTTTTTATTTAAAACATTTTTTTCAATTTTTAATATTAAGGAAATTATAACCCAAAAACAAGTTATAACCTCAAAAATGAATTTTTCAACTTTAATTTCAAATAATTCAAAAATTAAAATAAATAGAAAAAATTTTTTCAAATAAAATTTATACCTTTTTTAATTATAAACATTTTTTATTTAAAACATTTTTTTCAATTTTTAATATTGAGGAAATTATAACCCAAAAACAAGTTATAACCTCAAAAATGAATTTTTCAACTTTAATTTCAAATAATTCAAAAACTAAAATAAATAGAAAAAAATTTTTCAAATAAAATGTATACCTTTTTTAATTATAAACATTTTTTATTTAAAACATTTTTTTCAATTTTTAATATTAAGGAAATTATAACCCAAAAACAAGTTATAACCTCAAAAATGAATTTTTCAACTTTAATTTCAAATAATTCAAAAATTAAAATAAATAGAAAAAATTTTTTCAAATAAAATTTATACCTTTTTTAATTATAAACATTTTTTATTTAAAACATTTTTTTCAATTTTTAATATTGAGGAAATTATAACCCAAAAACAAGTTATAACCTCAAAAATGAATTTTTCAACTTTAATTTCAAATAATTCAAAAACTAAAATAAATAGAAAAAAATTTTTCAAATAAAATTTATACCTTTTTTAATTATAAACATTTTTTATTTAAAACATTTTTTTCAATTTTTATTATTAAAGAAATTATAACCCAAAAACAAGTTATAACCTCAAAGATGAATTTTTCAACTTTACCTTTAAATAATTCAAAAACTAAAATAGATAGAAAAAAATTTTTCAAATAAAATTTATACCTTTTTTAATTATAAATATTTTTTATTTAAAACATTTTTTTCAATTTTTAATATTAAGGAAATTATACCCCAAAAACAAGTTATAACCTCAAAAATGAATTTTTCAACTTTAATTTCAAATAATTCAAAAACTAAAATAAATAGAAAAAAATTTTTCAAATAAAATTTATACCTTTTTTAATTATAAACATTTTTTATTTAAAACATTTTTTTCGATTTTTAATATTAAGGAAATTATAACCCAAGAACAAGTTATAACCCCAAAAATGAATTTTTCAACTTTACCTCTAAATAATTCAAAAATTAAAATAAATAGAAAAAAATTTTTCAAATAAAATTTATACCTTTTTTAATTATAAACATTTTTTCAATTTTTATTATTAAAGAAATTATAACCCAAAAACAAGTTATAACCTCAAAAATGAATTTTTCAACTTTACCTCTAAATAATTCAAAAATTAAAATAGATAGAAAAAAATTTTTCAAATAAAATTTATACCTTTTTTAATTATAAGCATTTTTTATTTAAAACATTTTTTTCAATTTTTAATATTAAGGAAATTATAACCCAAAAACAAGTTATAACCTCAAAAATGAATTTTTCAACTTTACCTTTAAATAATTCAAAAACTAAAATAAATAGAAAAAAATTTTTCAAATAAAATTTATACCTTTTTTAATTATAAACATTTTTTATTTAAAACATTTTTTTAAATTTTTAATATTAAGGAAATTATAACCCAAAAACAAGTTATAACCTCAAAAATGAATTTTTCAATTTTACCTTTAAATAATTCAAAAACTAAAATAAATAGAAAAAAATGTTTCAAATAAAATTTATACCTTTTTTAATTATAAATATTTTTTATTTAAAACATTTTTTTCAATTTTTAATATTAAGGAAATTATAACCCAAAAAAAAGTTATAACCTCAAATATGAATTTTTCAACTTTAATTTCAAATAATTCAAAAACTAAAATAAACAGAAAAAAATTTTTCAAATAAAATTTATACCTTTTTTAATTATAAACATTTTTTATTTAAAACATTTTTTTCAGTTTTTAATATTAAGGATAATAAAACTTATCAACAGTAGGTTTGGTTGCCTAACCGACGAAACTTAAAAATGGAAATTCTAGAAAATAAAAGAGAAATTAAACAATTCTTGTTACAGTAGTTTTATCTATAAAAAGGAAAATGTAAACTAACTTAATGTAGATGACCCTTAAAATTTGTTAATTTTAAAAAATTCGTATCTAATAAACTAATTTTTGAGACTTGAAATTTTATGAGGATTTAGATTGAAGCTTAAAACGCTGAAGACCACCCTCTCAAAGCAGGAAAACGCTGTTGAACCCAAAGTATCGGTGAGAACCGCGTTGTTTTACGTCTCGAATGGGGGGCCCTGGGCCCCCATTCGAGACGTAAAACAACGCGGTTCTCACCCACTTCGTTGGTTTACTCTGAGAGTGCAGTTTTAAAACTCGGGGTATTTTTTTGGCGAAGGATCGGTCGGTCGGTTTACGCACATCTGGGTTCTTGGTTTTTTTTTTGGTTTACGTATTTCGTATGAATGATTTTAAAGGACAGAAACTTCTTAATACAACAATGACAAACCTAAAAGGGATCAAATGATACCATTTCTTAAACAACAAATTCACATTTTAAATAAAATTAAAATTTTTAAATAAGATTTTAATAAGAATCTAAATAAATCGGCCATTTTCGGGTCCAAAGGAGCCCCGATTCGCATATAACATTGCGGTATAAAGCCGTTCAGAAGGTTAGCCGGAAGCAGAGTCGCGGAGCCGGTGGCTTTTTGGACAAAAAGTGCGTTCGAAAATTAACGAAAATAACAGGCGGACGATCGAGAATTTTAATTTCAATTAGGGCTACCGCAACGTCGTTCGATTTTCAGGGCCGTTTTTCAGTCGCGAAGCCGGTGTCTTTTTTGGACAACTAGTTTAGTTTTATTTTTAGTATTTTTCTAAAAAAATTTATTGTTTTTGGTGAAATTGATCAACATTTTGGTAACTTTGGTGGAAGCTTTACGAATTTAGTAAGTTTTTGGTGAATTTTTTTAAAAAATTGGTAAATTTTTGGTGGAATTTTTACAAATTTTGTCGGTTTTTTGGTGGAATTTTTAGAAAATTCATTATTTTTGGTAGAATTATTAAAAATTTTAGTAACTTTGGTGAAATTTTTACGAATTTACTAAGTTTTGAATTTTCAAGGTTTTAGTTAATTTTTAATGAAATTGTTTCTAATTTGATTGATTTTTGATGGAATTTTAAAAGAATTTGGACATTTTGGTGGAATTTTTAAAAAATTTAGTAAGTTTTTGATAGAATTGTTAAAAATGTTAACAATTTCGGTGTAATTTTTAAGATTTTTTAAGTTTTTGGTGGAATAAAAAAAAATTCAGTAAGTTTTGGGTGTAGTTGTTAAATATTTTAATAGCTTTTGTGGAATTTTTGCGAATTTTATTCATTTCTGGTGGAGTAAAAAAAATCAGTGTTTTTTTATGAAATTTTTACGAATTTAATAAGTTTTTAGTGAAATTCTTCCAATTTTATTAATTTTTGGTGGAATTTTTATAAAATTCAATATGTTTTTGATGGAATTGTTAAAAAAGTTGATAACTTTGGTGGAATTTTTATTAACTTTAATCATTTTTGGTGAAATTGTTAAAAATATTGGTAATTTTAGTAGAATTTTTATGAATTTGGTAAGTGGTTGGTGGTATTTTTTAAAAATCAGTAAGTTTTTGGTGGAATTATTCAACATTTTTGTAGCTTTGGTGGAAAATTGAATAAATTTAGTACGTTTTTGTAGAATTGTTAAAAATGTTGGTAACTTTGGTGGAATTTTTACGAATATAGTAAGTTTTTTGTGGAATTTTTACCAATTTTATTGATTTTTTTGTTATGTTGAAGAATTTAGGTCGTATTTATCTGTCAAAATGTCAAATTGACTTTTAAAATATCAAAATTGAGTCTTAAAACCTCAAATTGACCTTTGAAACGTCAAATTTGAGTCTTAAAACGTCAAATTGATTTTTGAAACGTCAGATTTGACATTTACGACGTCAATTTGATAAATAGACGTGTTATGTTAAAGAATTAAGATAATATTTATCTGTCAAAATCTCAAATCGACTTTTGAAACGTCAAATTTGATTCTTAAAATGTCAAATTGATCTTTGAAACGTCAGATGTGACATTTAAGACATCAATTTAATAGGTAGACGTGTTATGTTGAAGAATTAAGGTCATATTATCTGTGAAAATATCAAACTGATTTTTAAAATATTAAAATTGACTTTAAAAAGTCAAATTTTACTTTTATTTTTTATTAAAATGTTCAAATTGACCTTTGAAACGTCAAATTTGAGTCTTAAAACGTCAAATTGATCAGTGAAACGTAAAATTTGAGTTGTAAAACGTCATATTGATGATTAAAATGTCAAATTTGATATTTAAGACATCAATTTGACGGATTGACGTGTTATGTTGAAGAATTAAGATAATATTTATCTGTCAAAATGTCAAATTGACTTTTAAAACATCGAAGTTGGGTCTTAGAACATCAAATTGACTTTTGAAACATCAAATTTGACATTTAAGACATCAAATTGATCTTTGAAACGTCAAAATTTGACATTTAAGACATCAAAATGACATTTAAGACGTCAAATTTGACATTTAAGACGTCAAATTTTACATTTAAAATCTCAATTTGACATTTAAGACATCAAGATGACATTTAAGATGTAAAATTTGACATTTAAAACGTTATTTTGATAGATAGACGTGTTATGTTGAAGAATTAAAATAATATTTATCTGTCAAAATCTCAAATCGACCTTTGAAACGTCAAATTTCATTCTTAAAATATCAAATTGATTTTTGAAACGTCAAATGTGACATTTAAGACATCAATTTAATAGGTAGACGTGTTATGTTGAAGAATTAAGGTCGTATTATCTGTCAGAATATCAAATTGACTTTAAAAAAGTCAAATTTTACTCTTAAAAGCTCAAACTCACCTTTGAAACGTCAAATTTGAGTCTTAAAACGTCAAATTGCTCAGTGAAACGTTAAATTTGAGTTGTAAAACGTCATATTGATCATTAAAATGTCAAATTTGATATTTAAGACATCAATTTGACGGATTGACATGTTATGTTGAAGAATTAAGGTAATATTTATCTGTCAAAATCTCAAATTGACTTTTAAAACATCGAAGTTGGGTCTTAGAACATCAAATTGACTTTTGAAACATCAAATTTGACATTTAAGACATCAAATTGATCTTTGAAACGTCAAAATTTGACATTTAAGACATCAAAATGACATTTAAGACATCAAAATGACATTTAATACGTCAAATTTGACATTTAAAATCTTAATTTGACATTTAAGATATCAAGATGACATTTAAGTCGTCAAATTTGACATTTAAAATCTTAATTTGACATTTAAGACATCAAAATGACATTTAAGTCGTCAAATTTGACATTTAAGACATCAAATTGATCATTGAAACGTCAAAATTTGACATTTAAGGCATCAAGATGACATTTAAGACGCCAAATCTGACATTTAAAATCTTAATTTGACATTTAAGTCGTCAAATTTGACATTTAAAATCTTAATTTCACATTTAAGACATCAAGATGACATTTAAGACATCAAATTGATCTTTGAAACGTCAAAATTTGACATTTAAGACGTTAAAATGACATTTAAGACATCAAGATGACATTTAAGACATCAAATTTGATATTTAAAATCTTAATTTGACATTTAAGACATCGAAATGACATTTAAGTCGTCAAATTTGACATTTAAGACATCAAATTGATCTTTGAAACGTCAAAATTTGACATTTAAGGCATCAAGATGACATTTAAGACATCAAATTGATCTTTGAAACGTCAAAATTTGACATTTAAGATATCAAAATGACATTTAAGACATCAAGATGACATTTAAGACATCAAATTTGACATTTAAAATCTTAATTTGACATTTAAGTCGTCAAATTTGACATTTGAAATCTTAATTTGACATTTAAGACAGCAAATTGATCTTTGAAACGTCAAAATTTGACATTTAAGACATCAAGATGACATTTATGACGTCAAATTTGACATTTAAAATCTTAATTTGACATTTAAGACATCAAAATGACATTTAAGTCTTCAGATTTGACATTTAAAATCTTAATTTGACATTTAAGACATCAAAATGACATTTAAGTCGTCATTTGACATTTAGGACATCAGATTGATCTTTGAAACGTCAAAATTTGACATTTAAGACATCAAAATGACATTTAAGACATCAAGATGACATTTAAGACGTCAAATTTGACATTTAAAATCTTAATTTGACACTTATGACATTTAAGTCGTCAAATTTGACATTTAAGACATCAAATTGATCTTTGAAACGTCAAAACTTAACATTTAAGATATCAAAATGACATTTAAGTCGTCAAATTTGACATTTAAAATCTTAATTTGACATTTAAGACATTAAAATGACATTTAAGTCGTCATTTGACATTTAAGACATCAAATTGATCTTTGAAACGTCCAAATTTGACATTTAAGACATCAAAATGACATTTAAGACATCAATATGACATTTAAGACGTCAAATTTGACATTTAAAATCTTAATTTGACACTTATGACATTTAAGTCGTCAAATTTGACATTTAAGACATCAAATTGATCTTTGAAACGTCAAAACTTAACATTTAAGACATCAAAATGACATTTAAGACGTCAAATTTTACATTTAAAATCTTAATTTGACATTTAAGACATCAAAATGACATTTAAGACGTCAATTTGATAAATTAACTTGTTATATTGACGTATTAAGATCATATTTGACTGTCAACATTTAACTTACTTGGTGGCATAGCGATTCCATATCCTTTCGAATCCAACATTCCTCCTACTTGAGTAAGTTCGCAGTTTCTTTCGATGACGTATTCGATAGAAGTGGACTCCATTAAAAATGCGTAACTTCCTTTGCCCTTAACGACTTTTTCGACCCCCTCTTTATTACTGGACGTGAAAACGGTGGGTTTTGCGGATTCCATAAACGACCACATACGCTGATAGGTAGAGAAGTTGGAATCCCTGAAAAAAGCGGCGGTCGAGCCGTCTCTTAAAGCTCCGTACTTTATCCGAGTTTGCTTCGCCAGATCTTCAGCGCTTTCTATCGGCGAATCCATTCGTTCGACCGTTAGAAAAGCCGCTAAGTTTGCCGTGTAAGAGGATATCATTATTAAGGTGAAGAACCACCACATTCCGGCTACCATTCGTGTCGATACAGCTCTGAAATTAAATAAATAAAAATTTAAATTACAAAAATAAAATAGGCAATTTAACTAATGAGTTAAATTGTTATGAGTAACTTAATGAGTTAGTTTTGGGGATACAGCAAGGGTCGAATGATCTTTTATAAATTACTTTCCTCAAGAAAAAGTCAAGTCAAAATGACAATTTAAATATTACAATTTTAACCGTGAAATTTGACGTTTCAAATGTCAAAGTGACATCTTGTATATAAAAGTGACATTTCAAACGTCAAATTTGACATTTTCGATTATTAAATTTGACGTTTCAAATGTCAAAGTGACATCTTGTATATAAAAGTGACTTTTGAAACATCAAATTAGACATTTTCATCTGTCAAATTTGATATTTAAATATGTTTATTATATTTATGATATTTAACATTGATATTTTTTCTTAAGGAAGTTTTTTTTCTTTTTGTTTCTAGAACTTACTTTGGAGCAATGTCAGACCCTTGCTGCATCAAGGATCCGATGGTGAACCACAAGGAGTTGAGTAAGGTAAATTGATTTTCTAAAACGTCCGGTTCGTTGTTACAAGGATGGGGATTGTCCCACTCGTAGGGACTAAATCTGAAACAAATCGAATGAAATTTACTTTTCCCCATAACTTACTTTGGTAGAAAATCGCATCCTTGTTGCATTAGAGACCCGATGGCGAACCACAAGCAATTGAAGAGGGTGAATTGGTTCTCCAAGTGGTCCGGATTCGGGTTACAAGGATGCGGATTTTGCCATTCGTACGGCGTGAACCTGAAAAACTACCTGAAACCGTTTCAAAAGGGCATTTTTTAAATTCGTACCTCGCCAGGATAAACAACAAGACCGAAACTCCGAGATAAGCGGTCGCCATGTAAATCCAAACGTCCAACGACAACGGCGAAAGGAACGAGAATAAATTCGGCGGTTGCTTAATCGGCTTTCGATACAAAATACTAATTCCCAGATTCATAAAGGGCATCGTAAAATCGACCGCTTGCTCTCTATCGTAAGTGATGGTTAAATCGGCGATCGCCAAATCGGCTTTCTGATCTAACAGCTCCCTTATCATTCCGTCCCATTCTTTCGTTTGTCGGTTTAAAGAACCGTAACGGCCGTCCGGGGCTAATCTTATCGTGTAATTAAAACCCAGTACTCGGGATATTTCGTGGATTAAATCTACCGCGTAACCTTCGTATTGAGCGTTTCCCGTTAATTGTTCGCTTGAATCTTTTCTCATACAATAAGGAGAACTCTACAAATAAATAAAAACAATTATTCCAAATTATTCACATACTAACACAACTTTATAACAAAAAAATTACTCTCACTTATCGTATTTATTAATTTAAGTATTAAAGTGATATTTTCAACATCAATTTTGATATATTAAATGTCAAGATGACGTTTTTAAGGTAAAATTTAACGGTTAAGTGTCAAATTTGACGTTTCAAATGTCAAGATGACATTTTCAAAATTAATTGTAACTGTCGAGCATTAAATTTGACGTTTTAAATGTCAAGATGACGTTTTCAAAGTTAATTTTAACTGTCAAGTGTTAAATTTGACGTTTTAAATGTCAAGATGACGTTTTCAAAATTAATTTTAACTGTCAAGTGTCAAATTTGACGGTTTAAATGTCAAGGTGACGTATTTCAGGTTGGTTTTAATATTTAACATATCAAAGTGATAATTCCAATCTCAAATTTGGCGATTTAAATGTTAAAGTGACGTTTTCAAAGTAAATTCTAATTGTCAAGTGTTAAATTTCACGTTTAAATGTCTAAGTGACGTTTTCAAGGTAAATTTTAACTGTCAAATGTTAAATTTATCGTTTCAAATATCAAGAGAACGTTTTCAAAATTAATTTTAAGCGTTAAGTGTCAAATTTGACGGTTTAAATGTCAAAGTGGCGTGTTTCAGGTTGGTTTTGACATTTTAACATATCAAAGTGAGACTTCCAATTTCAAATTTGACGTTTTAAATGTCAAGATGATGTTTTCAAAGTGAATTTTGACGGCCAAGCATCAAATTTAACATTTTAAATGTCAAGATGACATTTTCAAAGTTAATTTCAACAATCAAGTGTCAAATTTGACGTTTTAAATGTCAAAATGACCTGTTTTAAGTTGATTTTAACATTTTGACATATCAAAGTGACACTTCCAATCTTAAATTTGACGTTTTAAATGTCAAGATGATGTTTTCAAAGTGAATTTTGACGGCCAAGCATCAAATTTAACATTTTAAATGTCAAGATGACATTTTCAAAGTTAATTTCAACAATCAAGTGTCAAATTTGACGTTTTAAATGTCAAAATGACCTGTTTTAAGTTGATTTTAACATTTTGACATATCAAAGTGACACTTCCAATCTTAAATTTGACGTTTTAAATGTCAAGATGGCGTTTTCAAAGTGAATTTGGCGGCCAAGCATCAAATTTGACATTTCAAATGTCAAGATGACGTTTTCAAAGGTAATTTCAACAATCAAGTGTCAAATTTGACGTTTTAAATGTCAAAATGACCTGTTTTAAATTGGTTTTAATATTTTGACATATCAAAGTGAGACTTCCAATTTCAAATTTGACGTTTTAAATGTCAAGGTGACGTTTTCAAAGTAAATTTTGACGGCCAAGCATCAAATTTAACCTTTCAAATGTCAAGATGACGTTTTCAAAGTTAATTTCAACAATCAAGTGTCAAATTTGACGTTTTAAATGTCAAAATGACCTGTTTTTAGTTGGTTTTAACATTTTGACATATCAAAGTGAGACTTCCAATTTCAAATTTGACGTTTTAAATGTCAAGGTGACGTTTTCAAAGTAAATTTTGACGGCCAAGCATCAAATTTAACATTTCAAATGTCAAGATGACGTTTTCAAAGTTAATTTCAACAATCAAGTGTCAAATTTGACGTTTTAAATGTCAAGGTGACGTTTTCAAAGTAAATTTTGACGGCCAAGCATCAAATTTAACATTTCAAATGTCAAGATGACGTTTTCAAAGTTAATTTCAACAATCAAGTGTCAAATTTGACGTTTTAAATGTCAAGGTGACGTTTTCAAAGTAAATTTTGACGGCCAAGCATCAAATTTAACATTTCAAATGTCAAGATGACGTTTTCAAAGTTAATTTCAACAATCAAGTGTCAAATTTGACGTTTTAAATGTCAAGATGACCTGTTTTAAGTTGGTTTTAACATATTGACATGTCAAAGTGAGACTTCCAATTTCAAATTTGACGTTTTAAATGTCAAGGTGACGTTTTCAAAATAAATTTTGACGGCCAAGCATCAAATTTCACGTTTCAAATGTCAAGATGACGTTTTCAAAGTTAATTTCAACAATCAAGTGTCAAATTTGACGTTTTAAATGTCAAAATGACCTGTTTTTAGTTGGTTTTAACATTTTGACATATCAAAGTGAGACTTCCAATTTCAAATTTGACGTTTTAAATGTCAAGGTGACGTTTTCAAAGTAAATTTTGACGGCCAAGCATCAAATTTAACACTTCAAATGTCAAGATGACGTTTTCAAAGTTAATTTCAACAATCAAGTGTCAAATTTGACGTTTTAAATGTCAAAATGACCTGTTTTAAGTTGGTTTTAACATTTTGGCATATCAATGTGAGACTTCCAATTTCAAATTTGATGTTTTAAATGTCAAGGTGACGTTTTCAAAGTAAATTTTGACGGCCAAGCATCAAATTTGACATTTCAAATGTCAAGATGACGTTTTCAAAGTTAATTTCAACAATCAAGTGTCAAATTTGACGTTTTAAATGTCAAAATGACCTGTTTTAAGTTGGTTTTAACATTTTGACATATCAAAGTGAGACTTCCAATTTCAAATTTGACGTTTTAAATGTCAAGGTGACGTTTTCAAGGTAAATTTTGACAGCCAAGCATCAAATTTAACATTTCAAATGTCAAGATGACGTTTTCAAAGTTAGTTTTAACTGTCAAGTGTCAAATTTGACGTTTTAAATGTCAAAATGACCTGTTTTAAGTTGGTTTTAACATTTTGACATATCATAGTGAGACATCCAATTTCAAATTTGACGTTTTAAATGTCAAGGTGACGTTTTCAAAGTAAATTTTGACGGCCAAACATCAAATTTAACATTTCAAATGTCAAGATGACGTTTTCAAAGTTAATTTCAACAATCAAGTGTCAAATTTGACGTTTTAAATGTCAAAATGACCTGTTTTAAGTTGGTTTTAACATTTTGACATATTAAAGTGAGACTTTCAATTTCAAATTTGACATTTTAAATATCAAGGTGACGTTTTCAAGGTAAATTTTGATCGCCAAGCATCAAATTTGACGTTTCAAATGTCATGGTGACGTTTTCAAGGTAAATTTGAACTGTCAAATGTAAAATTTGACGTTTTAAATGTCAAGGTGACAAGTTTCAGGTTGGTTTTAACATTTTAACATATCAAAGTGACAATTTCAATTTCAAATTTGACATTTTAAATATCAAGGTGACGTTTTCAAGGTAAATTTTGATCGCCAAGCATCAAATTTGACGTTTCAAATGTCAAGGTGACGTTTTCAAAGTAAATTTTAACTGTCAAGTGTCAAATTTGACAGTTTAAATGTCAAGGTGACGTATTTCAGGTTGGTTTTAACATTTTAACATATCAAAGTGACAATTTCAATTTCAAATTTGACGTTTTAAATGTCAAAGTGCCGTTTTCAAGGTAAATTTTAACGGTTAAGTATCAAATTTGACATTTTAAACATCAAGATTACGTTTGCAATGTAATTTTAACTAAATTTTTAAGTTATTTAATTTCAATTTTCAAGCGTCAAATTTGCCGTTTTCATTAACAAGGGGAACGTATTTAAAGTAAATTTTGAGGTTTTAAAATTAAAAGTTTACGTTTTGAACATCAAAGTAATGTTGTTGATGTCAAATTTGACGTTTTAAAAGTCCAGATGACATTTTCAAGGAAAATTTTAACTGTCAAGTGTCAAATTTGACGTTGTAAATGTTAAGATGACATTTTCAAGGTTGATTTCCACGTTAAATTTGACGTTTTAAAAGTCAAAATGTAGTTTTCATCAAAGTCATGTTTAATTTAGCGTTTTAAATGTAATTCAGTAAAAACTAAGTACTTTCTATTCTTTTGCAAGAAAATATTAAGACTTAAAATGCATATTTACCAAAATAGTTGTAACAACGAAAGTTTTATTCTGTATAATTTCAACGATTTGAGTGTAAACTTCTCCATAAGTTCTTGTGAAGTTAACTCCTTCGGTTGAATTCCAAGTTCCGATTTTTTTCAATCCTTCACGATTTAACTCGATGATGTCTAAAGCGAAATCGCTACGAAATCCTTGATGGTCGAATTTGATCACTCCAGTTAAACCACGCATTTCAACCTTTAATCGTTTAAGTTACAACGTTTTATTTAGGTACTATAACCCGAAATGGAGCTGTACCATGAAGAGAAAAATATGAAGAAGTAAGCTTCTTGTTTATAACAGTATTCTTTCATCTTCCTCTTCATGGTGCAACTTCACTTCGAGTTATAGTACGTCTCACATTGAGGTTACAAGCAACAAGGGATATTGCCACATGATGACATATTTAGAATTAAAGCAAACGTCTCTATTTGGGATATCGAATTGCTCCAATGTGAGAGACATCATTTAATTCGGTGTAAAATATCATCAAATGACGATATCGCTTATTGCTGGTTGCCTGAATATAATAACTTACAATTTTCATATAGTTTATGAGACTATATCCATGAGGCCAAGTATCAACAGCATCACAACTTAAAGGTTTGATGTCGATTTGTTGGCTTGTATCTAAATCGTGGAGAGCTTTCGCGAATAAGTGAACGGCGTCGTACATTAAAGCTGTTTCAGCTTTTACAAAAGTGTTGTTATCCTTAAAGGAAAATTTAAAAAAAGGTAAGTACGTTTTATAATTGTACTTCATTTAAGAACTAGGAGGAGTGATTTGAATTTTGCCCGCCAAAATAGTGAGTTATTATTGGTCGCTCCGCAGTCAAGTTTACGAAGACGAAAAATTTGGTTTATGTCGTTTATTGTTTTTGGCGTTTGAGGTTAGGTGCTTTACCTAATTTGTCAACTTGTTTCTCGCTTTTTCGTTATGCTCAAATGGTTGCGATCAAAAAATATTAAGTTCGAAGAAGGTATGGTACGATGTCATCTGTTGGATATAATACGTCAACACAAGAAACGTCTTTTGGATAAATTTTGAACAATGTACGTATAGATAAACGGCCATAGAGATATTTGGTATGTTCTAGAATACTACGCTCAAACGCTTGGTGTTTTGTTGGTTGCATAAATGTGACTGGTTTGAAGTTTAGAATTCAAATTTGCCGCTAAAAATGTTTACTGTATTTTTTAGTTACTTTTTCCTATGTAAATGGGGTTTTGAGATTTACTCCTCCTAGTTATTAAATGAAGTATAGTTAGAGTTAGTCATTAGTTAGAATAGATTGTTTTAAAAATTCCTTACTAAATCCGATTTTTTATTTCTAGTATCCGGTAAAGCCCAATCTTTAACGATCGATTTGACATCAACTCCTTCAGGGTCGACCAATCTAAAAGCTGTAATATTAGTTCCACCGTATTTAAACTCTTCTAAATCGACACAATGTAAATCCTACAAAAGGAAATTAAACAATTATTTAGAAATATCCTAATTTTAATAAAATTCCTTTCAGGTATTTACCAAAGAAGTGATTAAATAACTATGATAATCACTCATCATTCCAATTTGTTGAGCTTGCTTCAAAACATCATAAATACGTTCTGTTGAGCAATCTAAAACGATGTGAGATTCCGCAGAGTTCTTAATCTGTTTTAAAAGAGGTCTAGAACAAAAAGAAATAATGTACTTTAGATACAATTTATTAATTTTTTTAATACTGATTTTAGATTTAAGTAATTATGAAGGGTTAGGTTATCTAGAAACATAAAAAATCCCAAGGGGCAAATTTTCTCTCTTCCATGAAGTTACAAAAATAGAATAAAGGTGTGTATTTTACACACCCACTTTTAGATTAAAAAACAGGCTTTTTAATAATTCTTTTATTTTTTTTTGTGGTGTATTTTAAACGATTGAATGGCTGATTTAAAAATAGAACTTTTTAAGCTTACTTTAAGGCATAAATCCTTTTTTAATTCCGATAAATGAAACCTTGGCGATTTTTTAAAAATTAAATTTTTTAGACACTAACTTAATTTAAAATCAGAAATGTCTTTGATTTTTTTTTAATTTTTTTGTTTATTGAGATGAGCGTTTCAATTATTTTATTTGAAAATAGAAGGTTTAAAGTTTCATTCAAAATATAAATTATTTGTTAATATTTATAAATAAAATCCTGGCGATTTTTTAAAGTTGTTTAATTTTTTGATATTTGAGGTTAAGCCAAAACATAGACGATTTTAAGATTTTTTTTTAATTTTTTATGGATTGTTATGAATAATCTGGTTGTTTTATTTAAAAATAGAATGTTTTAGGTTTCATTTAAGCTATAAATTATTTCTTAATATTTATAAATAAATTCTTGGCGATTTTTTAAAAGTTGGGTTTTTTTGACATTTAGGTTAACTTAAAACATAGACAATTTTAAGAATTTTTTAAATTTTTTTATGGATTATCACGAATAATCTGGTTGTTTTATTTAAAAATAGAATGTTTTAGGTTTCATTTAAACCATAAATTATTTCTTAATATTTATAAATAAATTCCTGGCGATTTTTTAAAAGTTGGTTTTTTTGACATTTAGGATAAATTAAAACATAAACCATTTTAAGAATTTTTTTAATTTTTTTGTGGATTATTATGAATAATCTGGTTGTTTTATTTGCAAATAGAATCTTTTGGGTTTCATTTAAATCAAAAATTATTTCTTAATATTTATAAATAAATTTCTGGCGATTTTTTAAAAGTTGGGTTTTTTGACATTTAGGTTAAGTTAAAACATAGACGATTTTAAGAACTCTCTTAAATTTTTATGGATTATTATGAATAATCTGGTTGTTTTATTTAAAAATAGAATCATTTAAGTTTAATTCAAACCATAAATTATTTCTTAATATTTATAAATAAAATCCTGGCGATTTTTTAAAAGTTGGATTTTTTGACATTTAGGTTAACTTAAAACATAGATGATTTTAAGAATTTTTTTTAATTTTTTGTGGATTTTCATGAATAATCTAGTTGTTTTATTTAAAAATAGAATCTTTTAGGTTTAATTTAAACCATAAATTATTTCTTAATATTTATAAATAAAATCCTGGCGATTTTTTAAAGTTGGTTTTTTTGACATTTGAGGTTAAGTTAAAACATAGACGATTTTAAGAATTTTTTTTTAATTTTTTATGAATCGTTTTGAATAATCTGGTTGTTTTATTTGAAAGTAGAATCTTTTAAGTTTAATTTAAGCCATAAATTATTTTTTAATATTTATAAATAAAATCCTGGCGATTTTTTTAAATTGACCAATTTTTTTGACATTTGAGGTTAAGTTAAAACATAGACGATTTTAAGAATTTTTTTAAATTTTTTATGAATAGTTATGAACAATCTGGTTGTTTTATTTGAAAATAGAATCTTTTAGGTTTCATTTAAACAATAAATTATTTTTTAATATTTATAAATAAAACCCTGGCGATTTTTTAAAGTTAGTTAATTTTTTGACGTTTGAGGTTAAGCCAAAACATAGACGATTTTAAGATTTTTTTTTTAATTTTTTATGAGTAGTTATGAATAATCTGGTTGTTTTATTTAAAAATAAAATCTTTTATGTTTAATTCAAACCATAAATTATTTCTTAATATTTATAAATAAATTTCTGGCGATTTTTTAAAAGTTGGGTTTTTTGACATTTAGGTTAACTTAAAACATAGACAATTTTAAGAATTTTTTTAAATTTTTTATGAATCGTTATGAATAATCCGGTTGTTTTGTATGAAAATAGAATATTTTCAGTTTCATTTAAACCGTAAATTACTTTTTAATATTTATAAATAAAATCCTGGCGATTTTTTAAAAGTTGGGTTTTTTGACGTTTGAGGTTAAGTTAAAACATAGACGATTTTAAGAATTTTTTTTATTTTTTTGTGGATTGTTACGAATAATCTAACCGTTTTATTTAAAAATAGAATGTTTTAGGTTTCATTTAAACCATAAATTATTTCTTAATATTCATAAATAAAATCCTGACGATTTTTTTTAAATTGGTTTGTTGACGTTTGAGGTTAAGTTAAAACATAGACGATTTTAAGATTTTTTTTTAATTTTTTATGAATAGTTATGAATAATCTGGTTATTTTATTTAAAAATAGAAGCATTTAAGTTTCATTTAAACCATAAATTATTTTTTAATATTTATAAATAAATTTCTGGCGATTTTTTAAAAGTTGGGTTTTTTGACATTTAGGTTAAGTTAAAACATAGACGATTTTAAGATTATTTTTAAATTTTTTATGAATAGTTATGAATAATCTGGTTGTTTTATTTAAAAATAGAGCCATTTAAGTTTCATTTAAACCATAAATTATTTCTTAATATTTATAAATAAAATTCTGGCGATTTTTTAAAATTGAACAATTTTTTGACGTTTGAGGTTAAGCCAAAACATAGATGATTTTAAGAATTTTTTTAATTTTTTTATGGATTATCACGAATAATCTGAATGTTTTATATGAAAATAGAATATTTTAAGTTTAATTTAAATTATAAATTATTTCTTAATATTCATAAATAAAATCCTGGCGATTTTTTTTAAATTAGTTTTTTGACGTTTGAGGTTAAGTTAAAACATAGACAATTTTAAGAATTTTTTTTAATTTTTTGTGGATTGTTACGAATAATCTAACCGTTTTATTTAAAAATAGAATGTTTTAGGTTTAATTTAAACCATAAATTATTTCTTAATATTCATAAATAAAATCCTGACGATTTTTTTTAAATTAGTTTTTTGACGTTTGAGGTTAAGTTAAAACATTAATGATTTTTAGATTTTTTTTTTTAATTTTTTATGGATTATCATGAAAAATCTAATTATTTTATTTGAAAATAGAATGTTTTAGGTTTCATTTAAACTAAAAATCTTTTTTTTAATTCTAAAAATGAAATTAGAGGGATTATTTTAAATTATAAAAATTATTACCTATAATCAGATCCTTCCCCCAATTGTCTAACCGTGATAGGAAACTCATAAGGTCCATGTGCTTTTAATAATTCTTGTAAACGAACCAAACCTTCGTTATTTTCGTAAATAATCGTAAAAGATTTCCAACCCCAAGCTTTCACCAAGTCAACGTAAGCCTAAATCACATAAATCCATCAATTCTCTTAATTTTTAATAAAATTATTTTAAAAAAAGAAAAATACTTTTGACAAAGTTGTGGGATGTGGATACAAATTAACCAAACAACTTTCCCTCCTCAAACGATAATCCCACCGAGTTTCCAAATGCGGAATTTCCATCGTATCACAAATTGACTGAACGTGGCTCGCCGTATGAGCTGATTGCGGACCAAAAATCGCAGCCACACCACTTCTTAAAAGATGACACACTAAAAAAAAAAAAATTCAGAATAATTTTTTAAATCAAAACAATTTTTTAAAACCAAATCATTTTTTAAAACCAAATAATTTTTTAAAACTAAATAATTTTTTAAATCAAAACAATTTTTTAAAACCAAATAATTTTTTTAAATCAAAACAATTTTTTAAATGAAAACTCTTTTAAATGAAAGTTTTTAAAATTCCCCAACCTTTTTTTGAAGCGTGAAAGCTATCTTGAGGTGACATCCGTTCAATTTGAGCACTCAATTTCGATCTGGGTAAAATCGTCCTATCATTATTAATTTTTTCAACGGCATAACGAAAAGCTATTTCTTGTCTATCATCAGCAGGGTGAAATAAACCACCTTAAATCAATTATTTATATTATTACATTTTTACAAAACGATTTTAAAGAAATACCTATTCTAATAACTTCCGGTAAAGAAAATCCCCCAGTGATAAAAAACCCCACAACAATTAATGATATGTACTCCATTTTTTCCCCTATTGAAAACAATGGGGGCAGCTTCCGAGAAATGGGCGGACGAAAACAGCTTTTCTAATATCGAAAGCTTCGTTTAAAAGCTCCCCCAAGGTTTTTAATCGAACCGAACATCTTTAACATACGAAAAAGTAAACGTTTCCATTCCCCAAAATGTAAATATTTCGTCTATTTTTATTTTATTTTTTGACAAAAGGGGAATTCGCAAAGCGTTCGCGGCGAAAGCTCGAGCTTTACTGCGGGTTATGGACCGCAGCTTCGCGATCGAGCTTTGCGCAGGATCTGTTCCTGCTGCAGGGGGTTTAATTTTATTTGCGAAAGGGTGTTCGTTATTACACTTCAATTAGAAACTATTTTTTCAAATTCTTCGATTTTTTTGTATGACTCAAAATTTTTTAAAGATATTGTTAATATCTTCGTATAATCTTAAAATAGAATATTTTAGATTTAATTTAACGTAAAAATCATTTTCTAATTCCTATAAATAAAGTCAGGGTGATTTTTTAAACTTTTTGTTAAAAAATTGAGGTTTTAAAAATTCAACGTCAAAAACTTTTGACGTCCCCAAATTAAAAATTACACACAAATAATAATGAAAAAGTTACAAAATAATGTATTTTTTAAATCTCTCGCTGCAAAATTACAAAAACCATCGAAAAAAGAACTTGAAAAAGATGGAATCGTTTTATCGCAACCTTTACAAGATTTAACATCAGTCGAAGTGAAATTTTTATTGGAAAATTTAATTTCCATGGAAGATTTACGTAAAATACGTCGGTTGAGGGAAAGTTTTACTTCCTTAGGTTCTGGAAATAGATCTTATGAAGATATTAACCCCAGAAAATTAGAAAATTTTTACTTACAAAATTTTAATATGGAAAAACCCCAAAATAAACTTAAAGTTGAAGAGTATTTAAAGACATTTAAAGATGAGATGTATTTAAAGAGATTTTCATCAACTACCATCATTTTAAACGATTCCACAGTTACAAATAACTTAGAAAATGTTAAAAATATGGAAGAGAATGAAAAGAAGATTGAAGGAAATAAATCTGCAATGAATTTAGAAGGTGAAACAAATAAAGAAGAAATTTTAACTCACAAATCGAACAAACGTCGAAATACCTTTAAAAGAATTCAACGTAAAATGGAATTAATGAAGAAATATTGTCCTGAAATTTATTTTTCGGAAGAAAGTGTTATTAATTTATGGACAAGAGGAGAGCTTAAAAATTATTATGAAATACTTGTCTAAAAAAATTTTTTTTTAATATTTTATACCTGTTTTCTTTAAAATAGAAAGTATTAGTTTTAATTTAACATATGAATTTTTTTTTAAACTTTTATGAATAAAGTCAGGGTGATTTTTTAAAATTTTTGTTAAAAAATTGAGGTTAAGTTAAAAATTAAAGTCTTCGATTTTTTCATATATCTCAAAATTTCTTTAAGATATCATTGATTTTCTCAAAAAATCTTAAAATAGAATGTTTTATGTTTAATTTAAGGTATAAATCATTTTTTAATTTTTATAAATAAATTCTGAGCGATTTTTTAAACTTTGATTTTTATTGAAATTGAGGTTAAGTTAAAAATTGTCTTCGATTTTTTTAAATATCTCAAAATTTCTTTAAGATATCGTTGATATCTTCATAAAATCTTAAAATAGAATATTTTAGATTTAATTTAACGTAAAAATCATTTTCTAATTCCTATAAATAAATTCTGAGCGATTTTTTAAACTTTGATTTTTATTGAAATTGAGGTTAAGTTAAAAATTGTCTTCGATTTTTCTAAATATCTCAAAATTTCTTTAAGATATCGTTGATATCTTCATAAAATCTTACAATAGAATGTTTTATATTTAATTTAAGGTATAAATCATTTTTTAATTCCTATAAATAAATTCTGAGCGATTTTTTAAACTTTGATTTTTATTGAAATTGAGGTTAAGTTAAAAATTGTCTTTGATTTTTTCATATATCTCAAAATTTTTTTAAGATACCGTTGACATCTTCATAAAATCTTAAAATAGAATGTTTTTGATTTAATTTAACCTAAAAATCATTTTTTAATTCCTATAAATAAATTCTGAGCGATTTTTTAAACTTTAACAAATTTTTAGAAAAAACGTCAAAAATCAAGTTCTTCAATTTTTTCATATATCTCAAAATTTCTTTAAGATATTGTTGATATCTTCATAAAATCTTAAAATAGAATGTTTTAGGTTTAATTTAACGTATAAATCATTTTTTAATTCCTATAAATAAATTCTGGGCGATTTTTTAAACTTTGATTTTTTTTAAATTGAGGTTAAGGTAAAAATCAAGGTCTTCGATTTTTTCATATATCTCAAAATTTTTTTTAAATATCGTCGATTTTTTCAAAAAATCTTAAAATAGAATGTTTTAGATTTAATTTAACGTATAAATCATTTTTTAATTCCTATAATTAAAGTCAGAGCGATTTTTTAAACTTTTTTACTGAAATTGAGGTTAAGTCAAAAATCAAAGTATTCGATTTTTTCATATATCTCAAAATTTCTTTAAGATATCGATGATATCTTTATAAAATCTTAAAATAGAATGTTTTATGTTTCATTTAACGTATAAATCATTTTTTAATTCTTATAAATAAATTTTAAACAATTTTTTAAACTTTGATTTTAGTGAAATTGGGGTTAACTTAAAAATCAATGTCTTCGATTTTTTTAAATATCTCAAAATTTCTTTAAGATATCGTTAAGTCTTTTATAAAATCTTAAAATAGAATGTTTTAGATTTAATTTGACGTAAAAATCATTTCTTAATTCCTATAAATAAATTCTAAGCGATTTTTTAAACTTTGATTTTTGTTGAAATTGAGGTTAAGTTAAAAATTGTCTTTGATTTTTTTAAATATCTCAAAATTTCTTTAAGATATCGTTGATTTTCTCATAAAATCTTAAAATAGAATGTTTTAAGTTTAATTTGATGTATAAATCATTTTTTAATTCCTATAAATAAAGTTAGAGTGATTTTTTAAACTTTTCGTTAAAAAATTGAGGTTAAGTCAAAAATCAATGTCTTCGATTTTTTTCATATATCTCAAAATTTCTTTAAAATATCGTTGATTCTTTCAAAAAATCTTAAAATAGAATGTTTTAGGTTTAATTTGATATATAAATCATTTTTTAATTCCTATAAATAAAGTCAGAGTGATTTTTCAAACTTTAACAATTTTTTAGAGAAAACTTCAAAAATCAAGTTCTTCGATTTTTTCATATATCTCAAATTTTTTTTAAATATCGTCGATTTTTTCAAATAATCTTAAAATAGAATGTTTTAAGTTTAATTTGATGTATAAATCATTTTCTAGTATCTATAAATAAATTCTCAGCGATTTTTTAAACTTTAACAATTTTTTAGAAAAAACGTCAAAAATCAACTTCTTCGATTTTTTCATATATCTCAAAATTTCTTTAAGATATCGTTAATATCTCCATAAAATCTTAAAATAGAATATTTTATGTTTAATTTAACATATAAATCATTTTTTAATTCTTATAAATAAATTCTGGGCGATTTTTTAAACTTTGATTTTTATTGAAATTGAGGTTAAGTTAAAGATTGTCTTTGATTTTTTTTTAATATTTCAAAATTTCTTTAAAGTATCGTTGATTCTTTTATAAAATCTTAAAATAGAATGTTTTAGATTTAATTTAACGTATAAGTCATTTTTTAATTCCTATAAATAAATTCTGAGCGATTTTTTAAACTTTGATTTTTGTTGAAATTGAGGTTAAGTTAAAAATTGTCTTTGATTTTTTTAAATATCTCAAAATTTCTTTAAGATATCGTTAAGTCTTTTATAAAATCTTAAAATAGAATGTTTTAGATTTAATTTGACGTAAAAATCATTTCTTAATTCCTATAAATAAATTCTAAGCGATTTTTTAAACTTTGATTTTTGTTGAAATTGAGGTTAAGTTAAAAATTGTCTTTGATTTTTTTAAATATTTCAAAATTTCTTTAAGATATCGTTGATTCTTTTATAAAATATTAAAATAGAATGTTTTAGATTTAATTTAACGTATAATCATTTTTTAACTCCTATAAATAAAGTCAGGGTGATTTTTTTTTTTAACTCATTTGAAATGTTTAGTAACCATTTTAGAAAAAAAAAAAATCTTGTCACCCAATATAACAAATATTGTGAGATCGGGCGGGAAGGTCTTTAAGACGTTGATGGATGGCGACGTTCGGCGCGCAATTAATAAGGGGGCCCTCGTCGGCGGCGTCCCGAAAAAGGCCCCGAAAAGGACCCTTTCGGTCCGAACACTCCGAACGGATCGTTCCCTCTAGAATTCCCAGACTGACACGTTGACGGATCAATTCTTCTTCGCCCCGATAGATCTTATCCCGACGAAACATTCTAAACAATCCGTCCATTTATTCCCGGACACGCTGTACATAAAATTTCCTCTCTCCTGCGACGGCGACAAACATATTTTTAGACGCAAACACATCTAGAAATCTCATCCTCAACACTTGCTTTTCAGTCACTCAAAACTCGCATTTCAAATCACCCAAAATGTACCTCAAAACATATTATTTAACTTTAATCTTTCTAAATATTTTTTTAATTATTAACGTAAAATGTGTAAAACCTGGAAGGCAAATTGAAATCGCGATTTTACGCGACGAAGACGATCGGGAACTACACCAAGTGGTTAATTACGTAGTGAGAAGACATCTGGTCGATTCCAAGTACGTTTTATCACCCCAAATGGTGAACGTGAAAGCTAAGGATAGTTTTAATTTGGGACAAGCGATTTGCGAGATTTCCCAAAGGGGAATTCACGCGGTTTTCGGACCTTCTAATGGAAATACCAACGAAATCGTTCAGTCGATTTCGCGAAACTTAGAAATGGTACAATTCCAAAACTTTTGGAACCCAGAACTCGATCGGGATATTTTCAGCCAATTAAAACCGAAAGAATCGACCGTTTTTAATTTATACCCCGAAACTCGGCTTTTATCGAAAGCTTTAGCCGCTTTAGTTCAAGATATGGATTGGAGAACTTACACCATTGTTTACGAAGACGATTTTAGCTTAATTAGATTACAAGAAGTTTTAAAAATCGCTAAAAACGACGATTTTCCTGTTAAAATTAGGAAGTTGTTACCTGGAGAAGATCAAAGGTTTGTTTTTCCTTATAAAAATAAAAATGTTTTTTTTAAATATCAATTTGATAGTTTTAAATATTAAAATTACGTCTCAAACGTCAAATTTGACGTTTTAAATATCAAAGCATAACCTTAAATGTCAGATTTGACGTTTCAAATGTCAAATTTGACGGTTTCGGTATTATTATGACGTTTCAAATGTCGATGTAAAGTCTTAAATATCAAATAAGTCTTAAATGTCAAATTTGACGTTTCAAATGTCAGATTTGACACTTTCGGTATTATTATAACGTTGTAAATGTCAAAGTGAATCTTAAAATATCAAATTTGACGTCTCAAATGTCAGATTTCATGTCTCAGATGTCAGATTTAACGTCACAAATGTCAGATTTGACTCTTTCAGAATTATGACGTTTTGAATGTCAAAGTGAAGTATTAAATGTCAAATTTGAGGTCTCAAATGTTAAATTTGACATTTTCGGTATTATTATGACATTTTAAACGTCAAAGTAAAGTCTTAAATGTCAAAGTGAAATCTCGAATATCAAAGTTAACGCTTTCAGTATTGTTTTGACGCTTAAATGTCAAAGTAAAGTTTCAAATGTCGGATTTAATGTCTCAAATGTCAGATTTGACACTTTCGGTATTATTATGACGTTGTAAATGTCAAAGTGTATCTTAAAATATCAAATTTGACGTCTCAAATGTCAGAATTCATGTCTCAGATGTCAGATTTAACGTCACAAATGTCAAATGAAATGTTTTGAATGTCAAAGTGAAGTATTAAATGTCAAATTTGAGGTCTTGAATGTCAGATTTGACGTTTTCGGTGTTATTATGACGTTTTAAATATCAAATGGAAATCTTAAATACCAAATTTGACGTCTTAAATGTCAGATTTCACGTTTCAACTGTCAAATTTCACGTCTCAAATGTTAGATTTGACATTTTCGGTATTATTATGACATTTTAAACGTCAAAGTAATGTCTTAAATACCAAAGTGAAATCTCAAATATCAAAGTTAACGCTTTCAGTATTGTTTTGACGCTTTAAATGTCAAAGTAAAGTTTCAAATGTCAGATTTAATGTCTCAAATGTCAGATTTAACACTTTCGGTATTATTATGACGTTGTAAATGTCAAAATGAATCTTAAAATATCAAATTTGACGTCTCAAATGTCGGATTTCATGTCTCAGATGTCAGATTTAACGTCACAAATGTCAGACTTGACGCTTTCAGAATTATGACGTTTTGAATGTCAAAGTGAAGTATTAAATGTCAAATTTGTGGTCTTAAATGTCAGATTTGACGTTTTCGGTGTTATTATGACGCTTTAAATATCAAATTGAAATCTTAAATACCAAATTTGACGTCTTAAATGTCAGATTTCACGTTTCAAATGTCAAATTTCACGTCTCAAATGTTAGATTTGACATTTTCGGTATTATTATGACATTTTAAACGTCAAAGTAAAGTCTTAAATGTCAAAGTGAAATCTCAAATATCAAAGTTAACGCTTTCGGTATTGTTTTGACGCTTTAAATGTCAAAGTAAAGTTTCAAATGTCAGATTTAATGTCTCAAATGTCAGATTTGACACTTTCGGTATTATTATGACGTTGTAAATGTCAAAGTGAATCTTAAAATATCAAATTTGACGTCTAAAATGCCAGATTTCATGTCTCAGATGTCAAATTTAACGTCACAAATGTCAGATTTGACGCTTTCAGAATTATGACGTTTTGAATGTCAAAGTGAAGTATTAAATGTCAAATTTGAGGTCTTAAATGTCAGATTTGACGTTTTCGGTGTTATTATGACGTTTTAAATATGAAATTGAAATCTTAAATACCAAATTTGACGTCTTAAATGTCAGATTTCACGTTTCAAATGTCAAATTTCACGTCTCAAATGTTAAATTTGACATTTTCGGTATTATTATGACATTTTAAACGTCAAAGTAAAGTCTTAAATGTCAAAGTGAAATCTCAAATATCAAAGTTAACGCTTTCGGTATTGTTTTGACGCTTTAAATGTCAAAGTAAAGTTTCAAATGTCAGATTTAATGTCTCAAATGTCAGATTTAATGTCTCAAATGTCAGATTTAATGTCTCAAATGTCAGATTTGACACTTTCGGTATTATTATGACGTTGTAAATGTCAAAGTGAATCTTAAAATATCAAATTTGACGCCTCAAATGTCAGATTTCATGTCTCAGATGTCAGATTTAACGTCACAAATGTCAGATTTGACGCTTTCAGAATTATGACGTTTTGAATGTCAAAGTGAAGTATTAAATGTCAAATTTGAGGCCTTAAATGTCAGATTTGACGTTTTCGGTGTTATTATGACGTTTTAAATATCAAATTGAAATCTTAAATACCAAATTTGACGTCTTAAATGTCAGATTTCACGTTTCAAATGTCAAATTTCACGTCTCAAATGTTAAATTTGACATTTTCGGTATTATTATGACATTTTAAACGTCAAAGTAAAGTCTTAAATGTCAAAGTGAAATCTCAAATATCAAAGTTAACGCTTTCAGTATTGTTTTCACGCTTTAAATGTCAAAGTAAAGTTTCAAATGTCAGATTTAATGTCTCAAATGTCAGATTTGACACTTTCGGTATTGCTATGACGCTTTAAATGTCAAATTTGACATCTCAAATGTCAAGGTGAAGTTTCAAATGTAAGATTTTACGCATTTCGGTGTTATTATGACATTTAAATGTCAAAGTGAAATTCTAAATGTCAAATTTGACATCTCAAATGTCAGACTTGAAATATTCAGTGTCATCATGACGTTGTAAAAATCAAGGTCACGCTTTTAACCTAAAATTTGAGATTTTAAACATCAAATTTAACACTTTTAAGCATTAAGAATGACAAATTTGACGTTTTAAATATCAAAGTTCAAAATTTGACATTTTACATACAAGATTGACGTTTAATATGACGTTTTATGTGTCAATTTTGATGTTTGAAGTGTCAAATTTGACGTTTTTTATGTTTGAAATGTCAAATCTGACATTTTTCATGCTTCAAAGGTCAAATTTGACGTTTTCAATGTTTAAAGTATCAAACCGAACGTTTCTTATAAAAGTTTGACATTTAACATAACATTTCAAGCGTATTTTTTGATATTTTTAACGTTTCAAGTGTCAAATTTTCCAATTTTTATATAAGTTTGATATTTAATGACATTTCTAGTTTCAATTTTGACGTTTCAAGAGTCTAATTTAACATTTCTAAGGTTTCAAGTGTTGTATTTGATTTTTTAATCTTCGAAATGTCAAATTTTATGATTTTTATATAAGTTTGACATTTAATATGACGTTTCTAGTTTCAATTTTGACATTTTTGACGTTCCAAGAGTTTAGTTTGATATTTCTAAGGTTTGAAGTGTCATATTTGATTTTTCTAATCTTTGAAATGTCAAATTTGACGTTCTCGGTATTATTATGACGTTTTAAATATCAAAGTGAAGTCTTAAATGTCAAATTTGATGTCTCAAATGTCAGATTTCACTTCTCAAATGTAAAATTTGACACTTTCGGTATTATTATGACGTTTTAAATGTCAAAGTGAAGTCTTAAATGTCAAATTTTTTGTCTCAAATGTCAGATTTCATTTCTCAAATGTCAAATTTGACGCTTTCGGTATTATTATGACGTTTTAAATGTCAAAGTGAAGTCTTAAATGTCAAATTTGACGTTTTTTATGTTTCAAATGTCAAATTTGACATCTCTCATGCTTCAAAGGTCAAATTTGACGTTTCCAATGTTTAAAGTATCAAACCGAACGTTTCTTCTATAAGTTTGACATTTGACATGACATTTCAAGCTTATTTTTTAATGTTTTTAACGTTTCAATTGTCAAATTTTACGATTTTTATACAATTTTGACATTTAATGTGACATTTCTAGTTTCAATTTTGACATTTTTGACGTTTCAAAAATCTAATTCGACATTTCTAAGGTTTCAAGCGTCATATTTGATTTTTTCATTATTTTAAATCTCAAATTTTACGATTTTTACACAAGTTTGACAGATAATATGACATTTCAAATGTCAATTTTGACGTTTCCAATGTTTAAAGTATCAAACCGAACGTTTCTTCTATAAGTTTGACATTTGACATGACATTTCAAGCGTATTTCTTAATGTTTTTGACGTTTCAATTGTCAAATTTTACGATTTTTATACAATTTTGATATTTAATATGACATTTCTAGTTTCAATTTTGACATTTTTGACGTTTCAAAAATCTAGTTCGGCATTTCTAAGGTTTCAAGCGTCACATTTGATTTTTTCATTGTTTTAAATCTCAAATTTTACGATTTTTACACAAGTTTGACAGATAATAAGACATTTCAAATGTCAATTTTGACGTTTTCGACACATCAACTCCCATATTTGACGTTTTTGACGTTTCAAGTGTTAAATTTAACGTTTTAACTGTCAAAGATCAACATGTGACGTTTTGTATATAAGATAGTCGATTAACATGACATTTCAAGTATTAATTTTGACATTTCAAGTGTTGAATTTGACGTTTTTGAGGTTTGATTTGTAAAATTTTGCGATTTTGATATTTCAGGTGTCATATTTGATGTTTTAAAAGCCAAAGTTCAAAATTTGGCGTCTTGTATATAAGCTTAACTTATAATATGAAATTTCAGGTATTAATTTGAACGTTTCAAATGTCAAATTTGACATTTTAAAGGTTTAAAGTGTCAAATTCAACTTGTCTAAAGTTTCAAGAGTGAAATCTGTTGTTTTAAACGGCAAAATTGAGAATTTGACGTTTTATATATAATCTTGACGTATAATATGACATTTCCAGTGTCGGATTTGACGTTTTAAATGTCAAATTTGACGTTTCTAAGTTTCAAGTGTCAAATTTTACGTATTACCTGTCAATGTTCAAAATTTGACGTTTTATCTATAAGACTGACGTTTAATATAAATTTCAAATATTAATTTTGACATTTCAAGAGCCGAATTTGACGTTTTTGAGGTTTGAAATGTCAAATTTAACGTTTTCAGTGTTTCATATGTCAAATTTAACGTTTTCAGTGTTTCAAATGTCAACTTAATGTTTTTTCTCTAAACTTGGCTTCTAACATGACATTTCAAGTGTCAACTTTTAGGTATTTGATATTTTAAATGTCGAATTTGACGTTTTTGAAGTTTGAAATGTCAAATTTAACGTTTTCAGTGTTTCAAATGTCAACTTAATGTTTTTTCTCCAAACTTGGCTTCTAACATGACATTTCAAGTGTCAACTTTTAGGTTTTCGATATTTTAAGTGTCGTAGTTGACGTTTTTGACATTTCAAGTGTCAAAGTCAGCGTCTTTTTAACGTCTTTAAGTGTCAAATTAAAAAACTTTAACATTTTGGACGTTTCAAGTGCCGAATTTGATATTTCTGAGGCTTTAAGCGTCAAAGTTGACTTCTAACATGACATTTCAAGTGTCAATTTTTACGCTTTCGATATTTTAAGTGTCGTAGTTGACGTTTTTGACATTTCAAGTGTCAAAGTTAGCGTCTTTTTAACATCTTTAAGTGTCAAATTAAAAATCTTTAACATTTTGGACGTTTCAAGTGCCGAATTTGATATATCTGAGGTTTTAAGTGTCAAAGTTGACTTCTAACATGACATTTCCAGTACCCATTTTTACGTTTTCGATATTTTAAGTGCCGAAGTTGACGTTTTTGACATTTCAAGTGTCAAAGTTGGCGTCTTTTTTAACGTCTTTAAGTGTCAAATTAAAAATCTTTAACATTTTGGACGTTTCGTGTGCCGAATTTGATTTTTCTGAGGCTTTAAGTGTCAAAGTTGACTTCTAATATGACATTTCAAGTGTCAATTTTTACGTTTTCGATATTTTAAGTGTCGTAGTTGACGTTTTTGACATTTCAAGTGTCAAAGTTAGCGTCTTTTTAACGTCTTTAAGTGTCAAATTAAAAATCTTTAACATTTTGGACGTTTCATGTGCCGAATTTGATTTTTCTGAGGCTTTAAGTGTCAAAGTTGACTTCTAACATGACATTTCAAGTGTCAATTTTTACGTTTTCGATATTTTAAGTGTCGAATTTGACATTTTTGACATTTCAAGTATCAAAGTTAACGTCTTTTTAACGCTTTCGATGTTTCAAGTGCCAAATTTCGTATTTCCGAAGCTTTAAGTGTCAAACTTGACTTCTAACATGACATTTCAAGTGTCAACTTGTACGTCTTTGATATTCTAAGTGTCAAATTTGAAATATTTGACATTTCAAGTGTCAAAGTTACTCTCTTTTTAACGTTTTCGACGTTTCAAGTGCCGAATTTGATATTTCCGAGGCTTTAAGTGTCAAATTTGATGCCTTCAACGCTTCAAATATCATATTTAATGTTTTTGGTATAAGTTTGACATTTAATATGACATCTTAAGTGTAAGTTTTGACGGTTGCAACGTTTTAAGTGTCGAATTTGACATTTTTTGACATTTCAAGTAGTAAATTTGACATTTCTGAAGTTTCAAATGTCAAACTTGACATTTATATATAATCTTGACGTTTAACATGACATTTCAAATATCGGTTTTGACGTTTCAAATGTCGAATTTGACGTTTTTGACATTTCAAGTAGTAAATTTGATGTTTTTGACATTTCAAGTAGTAAATTTGATGGGATATATTAAGTTTCCTAACTTATGATTTTTTCGACCAAAATGTGATTTAATCGATCCGAAATGTGTTCTATCGTACAGATTTGGTCGAATGGTACCGCGGAAAAGCATTTTTACCGGAGAAAACCCTATATAAACGCCTTTTTTAACAAAAATTGAAAATGTACTTACATCATTTTTTTCGTATTTTCGTCCAGTTTTGTTCAATACATGCAATATATTAATCTTCTTTTACGTTTTTCATATTGTTTTAAACCCAAAATGATACGAAACCGTTAATAATTATGAAAATACGGCACATTTTCCGCGCCGCACCAGTGCGAGTTTTGACATTTTGAATTAGTGGTTAGTAAGACTACTTCGTTATCTAGCAACGAAAAGTATGAATCCAGGGGGGTATTATCGTAAAAGGTGTGAGTATAAAATATGTTTACAATACAAAGAGAAAGAAAAATAATATTCCTTATAAAATTCTAGTTTCAAAAGAGATCCCAACCGCCAATTACCTAGTTTTAACAAGTATCAAGCCCCCTTCAACACAACCCAACTCTTAACTACCGAAGTCCAAGTCAAATGATGACATACTAGCGTCCCTACGGGCCGCTCCTCTACAACAATGGTAATCTAGCCCGTCCCAATCCAGATCCTAAGAACCATCTACATTTTTTCAACAACCATGCAGTCCCCCTCAACACAACCAAACCAACCCAACCACCGATGTCCAGGTCAAATAGTCAAATACTAGCGGCCCTCCGGGTCGCCTTTTTGCAACAACGACAATGTAAGCACCACCTACAATTTTTAACTATGCAGCCCCTCTGAACACAACCAAACCCTCAACCGCCGAAGTCCAGGTCAAAGACTGACATACTAGCGGCCCTCCGGGCCGCTTTTCTGCACCAATGTTAATGTAAACACCACCTACAAGTTTTGAACTATGCAGCCCCTCTCAACACAATCAAACCCTCAACCGCCGAAGTCTAGGTTAAAGAATGACATACTAGCGGCCCTCCGGGCCGCTTTTCTGTAGCAATGGCAATGTAAGCACCACCTACAATTTTTAACTATGCAGCCCCTCTCAACACAACCAAACCCTCAACCGCCGAAGTCCAGGTTAAAGAATGACATACTAGCGGCCCTCCGGGCCGCTTTTCTGTAGCAATGGCAATGTAAGCACCACCTACAATTTTTAACTATGCAGCCCCTCTCAACACAACCAAACCCTCAACCGCCGAAGTCCAGGTCAAAGAGTGATATACTAGCGGCCCTACGTGTCGCTTTTCTGTAGCAATGGTAATGTAAGCACCACCTACAGTTTTTAACTATGCACCCCCTCTCAACACAACCAAACCCTCAACCGCCGAAGTCCAGGTCAAAAGGTGATATACTAGCGGCCCTACGGGCCGCTTTTCTACAGTAATGGTAATGTAAGCACCACCTTCAATTTTTCAACTATGTAGCCACTCTCAACACGACCAAACCCTCAACCGCCGAAGTCCAGGTCAAATAGTGGCATACTAGGGTCCCTACGGGCCGCTCTTCTACAACAATGGTAATCTAGCCCGTCCCAAACCATGCAACCTCCCTCAACACAACCAAACCAACCCCACCACCGAAGTCCAGGTCAAATGCTCAAATATTAGCAGCCCTCCGGGCCGCTTTTTTGCAACAATGGCAATGTAAGCACTACCTACAATTTTTAACTATGCAGCCCCTTTCAATATAACCAAACCCTCAATCGCCGAAATCCATGTCAAAGAGTGACATACTAGCGGCCCTACGGGCCGCTTTCCTGTAGCAATGGTAATGTAAGCACCACCTACAATTTTTAACTATACAACCCCTCTCAACACAACTCAACCCTCAATCGCGGAAGTCCATGTCAAAGAGTGACATACTAGTGACCCTACGGGCCGCTTTCCTGCAGCAATAATAATTCAGCCCGTCCCAAATCAGATCTCAAGCACTACCTACATTTCTTTCAACAACTACGCAGCCCCCTCAACCAGCGAAATCCAGGTCAAATAGTGACATACTGCGGACCATTCTGTTTTAACAATCCTACTAACGAATAAGCACCAACTAACGGCCCTCCGTGCCGCAATTTATCTACAACAGCTAGATCCAACCCAACCACCGGCATTTAACCCTTTAACGCTTGCTGGTACAAATATGTACCACTTGTACCATATAGCTCAAAGTTTCACAGCTTCGCTGGGAAGCTTAAACAACATGTATGTTAGAAAAAATTTGATTATTTTACACCCCCAGAGTCTTGACCGTTAAAGGGTTAAATCGTTTTAAACGCGAACATTTACGGGAATTTTATAAGGAATATTATTTTTCTCCTTTTTTTATATTACAAAAATATTTTATACTCACATCTTTTACGATAATACCCCCCTGGATTCATACTTTTCGTTGCTAGGTAACGAAGTGGTTTTACTAACCACTAATTCAAAATGTCAAAACTCGCACTGGTGCGACACGGAAAATGTGCCGTATTTTCATAATTATTAACGTTTTCGTACCATTTTGGGTTTAAAACAGTATGAAAAACGTAAAAGAAGATTAATATATTGCATGTATTGAACAAAACTGGACGAAAATACGAAAAAAATCATGTAAGTACATTTTCTATTTTGGTCAAAAAAAGCGTTTATATAGGGTTTTCTCCGGTAAAAATGCTTTTCCGCGGTACAATTCGACCAAATCTGGACAATAGGACACATTTCGGATCGATTAAATCACATTTTTATCGAAAAAATCATAAGTTAGGAAACTTAACACCAGCCAAATTTGATATTTTTAATGTTTCAAATGTCAAACTTAATATTTGTATATAATTTTGACGTTTAACATAACATTTCAAGTGTCAGTTTAAACGTTTCAAGCGTTGAATTTGACGTTTTTGACATTTCAACTGTCAGTTTTGACATTTCAAGCATTAAATTTGATCTTTTTGATGCTTTAAATGTCAAATTTGACGTTTCAAATGTCATATTAACTTGGGTTCGATTAAATTTTAACATAATAGGTTAATAAAATTTATTTTTAGGCCGTTATTAAAAGAAATAAAATCAAAATCCGAGCTAAATATAATCTTGGATTGTTCTTCGAGTAAAATAACAAGTTTTCTTCAACAAGCAACGATTTATAATCTAACCGGAGAGTACCACAATTACATTTTAACATCTTTAGACGCTCACACTCTGGATTATTCCGAAATTGTGGATTTCGGTGCCAACATAACAACATTAAGATTGATAGATCCGAATAGCGAAGAAGTTAAGTATATGATTAGGGATTTTAAATTAATGGGTGAACAATATAACGAAGATATTCAATTAAAACCAAGTTTATTTGAAGTAAGTAAATTAAATTATTAATTTAGACAACATTTAATTAATAACTTATATTTTTTTAGTTAAAAACAGCTTTAATGTTTGATAGTTTAGTAATTTTTTTAACAGCTTTCGAACAGTTATCTTTAAGACATCCACCGATAGCTCTTCCACAAGATTGTAAATATCCCGAAGCATCTAAAGATGGTTTTAGAATCGCTGAATATATTAAAAGTGTAAGTTAATTTTAATTTTAATTAATTAATTTATTTTTTTTTAATTTCAATCCACTTTTTATGAATATATTTTCTCTTTTTTTTATAGAAAACGTTTCAAAATGAATCTCTCCGTGGACCAATTTCCGGCCCAATAACATTCGATCAATTCGGTCGTAGAATAGACTTTAAACTTCAAATAATCGAACTGACCAAAGATGGATTTCGCCTTTCAGCAAATTGGTTTTCAAATAACCCCTCAAAACTCGAATACGTGGTAAGCGAAGAAGAAAGAAAACAAGAATTTGAAAAACACATCACTCAAAAAGTATTTCGAGTCGTTTCGAGAATCGGAGCTCCGTATTTAATGTACGCCCAACCGAAAAAAGGACAAATTTTGGAAGGAAACGCTCGATTTGAAGGATTTTCCATAGATCTAATCGATGGAATCGCAAATATTCTTAACTTTAGTTATCAATTTGAATTGGTTCACGATAATAATTACGGAAGTTACGATCCCGTTAAAAAGGAATGGAACGGACTTATAAGGGATATTTTAGATTGGAAAGCGGATTTAGCTATTTGCGATTTAACGATTACTTACGAACGAGGAAAAGCTGTTGATTTTTCGATGCCGTTTATGACTTTAGGGATTAGTATTTTATTTAGTAAGGCGACGAAAAAACCCCCGAATTTATTCGCTTTTATGGATCCTTTATCGTTGGATATTTGGCTTTATATGGCTACGGCTTTTGTTGTTATGTCTATTTTAATTTACGTAGCAGCAAGGTAAAATTTATTTTATTAAAAAAAATATTTTAGATGATTAGTTTGGAAAAATAAGGATTTTTTATGTGTTTTAGATTAGCACCTCAAGATTGGGAAAATCCCCATCCGTGCGATCCAGAACCGAAAGAATTAGAGAATATATGGACGATTAAAAATTGTTTTTGGTTAACTATGGGGTCGATTATGACTCAAGGTTGTGATATTTTACCGAAGTAAGTTAACATTTTGACTTAAAAACGTCAAAAATGAAATTTAAAAAATCACCCAGACTTTATTTCTGGCAATAAAGAAAAAATTTCTGGGATAATTATAAATTAAAATGTCGTTTTTAATATAACATAAGAATTTCCAAGTTATCTTTTAAAAATTTTGAGAAAAAAATTTTTTTGTAAACATCTACATTTTCACTTAACCTAGAAATGTCAAAAATGAAGTTTTAAAAATTCGCCTAGACTTTATTTTTAGGAATAGAGAAAAGATTTTTGGGATAATTGTAAATTAAAATATCTTTTTTAATATAACATAAGAATTTTCAAATTAGGTTATAAAAGTTTTGAGAAAAAAAATTTTTTCTAAACTTCTACATTTTCACTTAACCTATAAACGTCAAAAATGAAATTTAAAAAATCGTCCAGACTTTATTTTTAGACATAGAGAAAAAATATTCTGGATAATTATAAATTAAAATATCTTTTTTAAAATAACATAAAAATTTCTAGATTAGATTTTAAAAAATTTAAGAAAAAAATTTTTTTCTAAACCTCCACATTTCGACTTAACCTACAAACGTCAAAAATGAAATTTAAAAAATCGCCCAGACTTTACTTTTAGACATAGAGAAAAAATTTTCTGGATAATTATAAATTAAAATATCCTTTTTAAAATAACATAAGAATTTCCAGGTTAGGATTAAAAAATTTTGAGAAAAAAAATTTTTTTTAACCTCTACATTTAGAAACGTCAAAAATGAAATTTAAAAAATCGTCCAGACTTTATTTTTGGGAATAAAGGAAAAATTTTCAGGATAATTATAGATTAATATATCTTTCTTAATATAACATAAAAATTTCCAGGTTAAGTTTTAAAAATTTTAAGAAAAAAATTTTTTTGTAAACCTCTACATATTCACTTAACTTCTAAACGTCAAAAATGAACTTTAAAAAATCGCCTAGAGTGTATTTTTAGGAATAGAGAAAAAATTTTTGGGATAATTATAAATTAAAATATCCTTTTTAATATAACATAAGAATTTTCAAATTAGGTTATAAAAGTTTTGAGAAAAAAAATTTTTTCTAAACTTCTACATTTTCACTTAACCTATAAACGTCAAAAATGAAATTTAAAAAATCGTCCAGACTTTATTTTTAGACATAGAGAAAAAATATTCTGGATAATTATAAATTAAAATATCTTTTTTAAAATAACATAAAAATTTCTAGATTAGATTTTAAAAAATTTAAGAAAAAAATTTTTTTGTAAACCTCTACATTTTCACTTAACCTAGGAACGTCAAAAATGAAGTTTAAAAAATCGCCCAGACTTTATTTTTAGACATAGAGAAAAAAATTTCTGGATAATTATAAATTAAAATATCCTTTTTAATATTACATAAGAATTTCCAGATTAGCTTTTAAACATTTTGAGAAAAAAATTTTTTTCTAAACATTTATATTTTGACATAACCTGAAAACATCGAAAATGAAATTTAAAAAATCGCCCAGACTTTATTTATGGAAATAATGGAAACATTTTCAGGATAATTATAAATTAAAATATCCTTTTTAATATAAAATAGAATTTCCAGGTTAGGATTTAAAAATTTTGTGAAAAAAATTTTTTTGTGAACCTCTACATTTCGACTTAACCTATAAACGTCAAAGATGAAATTTAAAAATTCGCCTAGACTTTATTTTTAGGAATAAAGAAATAGTTTTGGGGATAATTATAACTTAATATGTCCTTTTTAATATACCGTAAGAATTTCCAGGTTAGGATTAAAAAATTTTGAGAAAAAAAAATTTTTTTAAACCTCTACATTTAGAAACGTCAAAAATGAAATTTAAAAAATCGCCCAGACTTTATTTTTGGGAATAAAAGAAAAATTTTCAGGATAATTATAAATTAATATATCTTTTTTAATATAACATAAAAATTTCCTGGTTAGGTTTTAAAAATTTTAAGAAAAAAATTTTTTTGTAAACTTCTACTTTTCACTTAACCTACAAACGTCAAAAACGAAATTTAAAAAATCGCCTAGACTTTATTTTTAAGAGTAGAGACAAAATTTTCTGGATAATTATAAAGTAATATATCTTCTTTAATATTATATAAAATTTTCCAGGTTAGGATTTAAAAATTTTTAGAAAAAATTTTTTTTCTAAACCCCAACATTTTTTTATAACCTAAAATCTTCAAAACTTAATTTTTAAAAAATCGCCCAGACTTTAATTTTAGGAATTAAGCAAAGATTTTCTGGATTATAATTGGTTAAAATATCTTATTTCACATAAACTATAAAAAAATTTAGGATGTTATAAAAATTTTAAGAAAAAAAATTTTTTCTAACCCCCTACATTTTTTTATAACCTAAAATCTTCAAAACTTGATTTTTGAAAAATCGCCCATACTTTAATATTAGAAATTAAGCAAAGATTTTTTGGATTATAATAGGTTAGAATATCTTATTTCACATAAACTATAAAAAATTTTAGGAAGTTATAAAAATTTTAAGAAAAATTTTTTTTTCTAAACCTCTACATTTTTTTATAACCTAAAATCTTCAAAACTTGATTTTTGAAAAATCGCCCAGACTTTAATTTTAGGAATTAAGCAAAGATTTTCTGGATTATAATAGGTTAGAATATCTTATTTCACATAAACTATAAAAAATTTTAGGATGTTATAAAAATTTTAAGAAAAAAAATTTTTTCTAACCCGCTACATTTTTTTATAGCCTAAAATCTTCAAAACTTGATTTTTGAAAAATCGCCCAGACTTTAATTTTAAGAATTAAGCAAAGATTTTCTGGATTATAATAGGTTAGAATGTCTTATTTCACATAAACTATAAAAAAAATTAGGATGTTATAAAAATTTTAAGAAAAAATTTTTTTTCTAAACTCCTACATTTTTTTTATAACCTAAAATCTTCAAAACTTGATTTTTAAAAAATCGCCAAGACTTTAATTTTAAGAATTAAGCAAAGATTTTCTAGATTATTATAGGTTAGAATATCTTATTTCACATAAACTATAAAAAATTTTAGGATGTTATAAAAATTTTAAGAAAAAAAATTTTTTCTAACCCGCTACATTTTTTTATAACCTAAAATCTTCAAAACTTGATTTTTGAAAAATTGCCCAGACTTTAATTTTAGGAATTAAGCAAAGATTTTTTTGATTATAATAGGCTAGAATATCTTATTTCATATAAACTATAAAAAATTTTAGGATGTTATAAAAATTTTAAGAAAAAATTTTTTTCTAAACCCCTACATTTTTTTATAACCTAAAATCTTCAAAACTTTATTTTTGAAAAATCACCCAGAGTTTAATTTTAGGAATTAAGCAAAGATTTTTTTGATTATAATAGGTTAGAATATTTTATTTCACATAAACTATAAAAAATTTTAGGATGTTATAACAATTTTAAGAAAAAAATTTTTTTTTAAACCCCTACATTTTTTATAACCTAAAATCTTCAAAATTTGATTTTTGAAAAATCGTCCATACTTTAATTTTAGTAATTAAGCAAAGATTTTTTGGATAATTATAGATTAGAGTATCTTATTTAACATAACCTATAAAAAATTTTGGGATGTTAAAAAAATTTCTTTTTAATAATTTTTTTCTAAACCTCTACATTTTTTTACAAGTGTATTTTTTTGACAAGTTTTATGAAAAATCTGTCTTAGGGTTGGTTTAGGATGTCAAACTTAACCGTAACTTTAGCTGTAATAACCATCAAATTTGCCATAATTCCTAGACGTTGCCTAAACACTTCTATTGAAACAAAATAGTTGAACCTTTTTTAGATACTACAGTTACTGCTACGGTTACGATTACAGCCTTAGATTTGGCATCCTAAATCCACCATTATTTGTCATAAATTAGATACTTTAATTTAGTTATATTTAAAAAATCTTTTCTTAATTCCTATAAATAAAGTCTGGGGGATTTTTTAAACTTTATTTTTCGCGTTTTTAAGGTTAACTTAAAAATGTCACTTTTTACAAAGAAATTTTTTTAATTTTTTTGACAAGTTTTATGAAAAATCTGTCTTATTTATCAAAAACTAGATACTTTAATTTAGTTATATTAAAAAAAATCTTTTCTCAATTCGTATAAATAAAGTCTGGGGGATTTTTTAAACTTTATTTTTCGCGTTTTTAAGGTTAACTTAAAAATGTCACTTTTTACAAAGAATTTTTTTAAATTTTTTTGACAAGTTTTATGAAAAATCTGTCTTATTTATCAGAAACTAGATACTTTAATTTAGTTATACTTAAAAAAACTTTTCTCAATTCTTATAAATAAAGTCTGGGGGATTTTTTAAACTTTATTTTTCACGTTTTTAAGGTTAACTTAAAAATGACACTTTTTACAAAAAAAAAAAATTTTATTTTTTTTGACAAGTTTTATGAAAAATCTGTCTTATTTATCATAAACTAGATACTTTAATTTAGTTATATTTAAAAAAATCTTTTCTTAATTCTTAAAAATAAAGTCTGAGGGATTTTTTAAACTTTATTTTTCGCGTTTTTAAGGTTAACTTAAAAATATCACTTTTTACAAAAAAATTGTTTTAATTTTTTTGACAAGTTTTATGAAAAATCTGTTTTATTTATCATAAACTAGATACTTTAATTTAGTTATATTTAAAAAATCTTTTCTCAATTCGTATAAATAAAGTCTGGGTGATTTTTTAAACTTTATTTTTCGCGTTTTTAAGGTTAATTTGAAAATGTCACTTTTTACAAAGAATTTTTTTTAATTTTTTTTGACAAGTTTTATTAAAAATCTGTCTTATTTATCAAAAACTAGATACTTTAATTTAATTATATTAAAAAAAATCTTTTCTTAATTCTTAAAAATAAAGTCTGGGGGGTTTTTTAAACTTTATTTTTCACGATTTAAGGTTAACTTAAAGGAATTTTTTCAAATTTAATTAAGTTTTGAGAAATCGCCCAAGCCTTAACCTGTTAAGCGGCTCGATAGATTGAAATTACATGTAATCATGACGAATATATACGTCATAGCCGCTTAAGGGGTTAATTTTAAGAGTGAAAATAAGATTTTTTTTAATAATTGTAGATTAGAATGTCTTTTTTAATAATACATATAAAAACTAATAAGTTAAGTTATAAAAAATTAAGGAAAAATTTTTTTGGTAAACTTCTACATTTTGTACAAAAATTTTTCGTCAAAAATGTACATTAAAGATACTTATGTACAATACGGTTGAAATGTTTTTGTACAAAATTTTTTTAAAAACTCCTTTTTTTAATGAGAATAAAGTGATTGAAAAGGGGAAATAAGAAGAAAGGGTTGAAATAAAGGGAAAATTGTCGGCGACGCGACGCGCAGGTATTATAGAAAAGGGGGAAGCGTTTTCGGGCGCATTCCAGAGATCCCGTGGGGCCCGGACGGTCCCAGATCGCCATCAATATTAATATGGCGACGACTCGGCGAGATCAAAGGGGCCGACGTTCTCAGAAGCGCGTGCCACGACGTCGCCGGCGCCCCCCTTCGGCCCCCATCTTTACGACATTCTGCTCGCTTCCTTCTACGACCTCTCAAAGGCGCCGACGTCGCGGCCTCTCAAACCTTCTCTTCTTATTATCCTCCCTCCATTCTTCTTCTACTTCATTATTCCGTCTCTTTTCTTCTTCTTCAAATCTCCTTCATCTTATTTTCAACCATCTATTTTACTTCTTCTTCAAATCTTTTTTTCATTTTTTTAAATTTTTTTCATTTTATTTTCTCATTTTATTTCTTCGTTTTATTTTTATTTTATTTTTTAATTTTATTTTTTAATTTTATTATTTTATTTTATTTATTTTATTTTATTTTTTTGTTTTTATTTTTTTGTTTTTATTTTTTAATTTTTATTAATTTATTTATTTTTTATTTTTTTTTTAGAGGAGTATCAACAAGAACTATAGCTGGAATGTGGTGGTTTTTCTCATTAATAATCACCTCCTCATACACAGCCAATTTAGCAGCCTTCCTTACAAACGAACGTTTAGGTCCAACGATTGAAAACGCCGAAGATTTAGCAAAACAAAGTGAAATTAAATACGGTTGCCTTCAAGGCGGAGCCACATCGACGTTTTTCCGAGATTCCAACTTCTCCACATATCAGAAAATGTGGCGTCAAATGCAAAACGCCGAACCGAGCGTTTTCGAAAGTAATAATAAAGACGGAGTTAAAAGGGTTTTAAGTAGTAAAAGGAAGTACGCGTTTTTAATGGAAAGTTCGACTATCGAGTACGAGATGGAAAGGAATTGCGATTTGATCCAGGTCGGGGGTTGGTTGGACACTAAGAATTATGGGATAGCGATGCCGATGAGTAGGGAGAGCCGCTTTTATGCCGGGGATAAGCGCGGTGGGTTTTTTTAATTATTCAGAATTCAATTTCAGACTCGCCGTATAACGCGGCTATCAGCCGGGCCGTTTTAAAAATGCAGGAGGAGCAGAAATTGCATAAGTTGAAGGAGAAGTGGTGGAAGGAGATGTACGGAGGTGGACAATGCGGAGTAGGTTTATTTTTATATAGGTTATAGATATAAAGTATAAATTATAAAGAGTTATTGTTATAATTATAAAAGTTGAGGTTTAAAATCATAAAAAATCAAAGCTTAAAATCATAAAAATCGAGGTTTAAAAAATTCCATGGAATTTATTTATAAGAATTAAGAAAAGATTTTTTGGATTATTGTAAATTATGATGTCTTTTTTAATATAACATAAGAATTTCCAAGTTAGGTTTTAAAAATTTTAACAAAAAAATTCCTTTCTAAATGTTTACATTTTGATTTAACCTAGAAACGTCAAAAATGAAATTTAAAAAATCGCCTAGACTTTATTCTTAGGAATAAAGAAAAAAATTTTGGGATTGTTATAAATTTAAATGTCGTTTTTAATATAACATAAAAATTTCCAGGTTAGGTTTTAAAAATTTTAAGAAAAAAATTTTTTTTCTAAACATCTACATTTTCACTTAACCTAAAAACGTCAAAGATAAAATTTAAAAAATAACCCAGACTTTATTGTTTAAAATAGAGAAAAAATTTTCTAAATAATTATTAATTAAAATGTTCTTTTTAAAATAACATACGATTTTCCAGGTTAGGATTTAAAAATTTTGAGAAAGAAATTTTTTTCTAAATCTCTACTTTTTTTTATAACCTAATTTCTTCAAAACTTGATTTTTGAAAAATCGCCCAGAGTTTATTTTCGGTAATAGAGAAAAAATTTTCTCTATAATTATAAATTAAAATGTCTTTTTTAATATATCATAAGATTTTTCAGGTTAGGTTTTGAAATTTTTAAGAAAAAAAATTTTTTTTAACCTCTACATTTTCACTCAACTTTTAAACGTAAAAAATGAAATTTAAAAAATCGTCTAGATTTTATTTTTCGATATGGGGAAAAAATTTTCACGGTAATTATAAATTAAAATGTTCTTTTTAATATAAGATAAGATTTTCCCGGGTAGGATTTAAAAATTTTGAGAAAGAAATTTTTTTCTAAACCTTTACTTTTTTTTATAACCTAATTTCTTCAAAACTTGATTTTTGAAAAATCGCCCAGAGTTTATTTTTTGTAACAGAGACAAAATTTTCTAGATTGTTATTAATTAAAATGTCCTTTTTAAAATAACATAAAAATTTCCAGGGTAGGATTAAAAAATTTTGAGAAAAAAAGTTTTTTAAACCTCGACATTTTCACTCAACTTCTAAACATAAAAAATGAAATTTAAAAAATCACCCATACTTTCTTTTTTAAAATAGAGACAAAATTTTCTGGATAATTATTAATTAAAATCTTCTTTTTAATATAACATAAGATTTTGTAGGTTAGGTTTTAAAAATTTTGAGAAAATTTTTTTTTCTAAATCTCTACATTTTTTTATAACCTAATTTCTTCGAAACTTAATTTTTGAAAAATCACCTAGAATTTATTTTCGGTAACAGAGACAAAATTTTCTGGATAATTATTAATTAAAATGTCCTTTTTAAAATAACATAAGAATTTCCAGGGTAGGATTTAAAAATTTTGAGAAAAAAATTTTTTTTTTAACTTCTACATTTTCACTTAACTTCCAAATATCAAAAATAAAATTTAAAAAATCATTCAGACTTTATTTTTAAAAATAGGGAAAACATTTTCTGAATAATTATTAATTAAAATATTCTTTTTAAAATAACATAAAAATTTCCAGGTTAGGATTTAAAAATTTTGAGAAAAAGAAAATTTTTTTAACCTCTACATTTTCACTCAACTTTTAAACGTAAAAAATGAAATTTAAAAAATCGCCCAGACTTTATTTTTAGATATGGGGAAAAAAATTTCAGGGTAATTATAAATTAAAATGTTCTTTTTAATATAACATAAGATTTTTCAGGGTAGGATTTAAAAATTTTGAAAAAAAAATTTTTTTCTAAACCTCTACATTTTTCTATAACCTAATTTCTTCAAAACTTGATTTTTGAAAAATCGCCCAGACTTTATTTTTGGGAATAAAGAAAAAATTTTCTGGATTATTATAAATTTAAATATTCTTTTTAATATAACATAAGAATTTCCAGGTTAGATTTTAAAAATTTTGAAAAAAAAAAAATTTTTTAACCTCTACATTTTCACTCAACTTCTAAACATCAAAAATGAAATTTAAAAAATCACCCAGACTTTATTTTTAGGAATAGAGAAAAGATTTCCAGGATAATTATAAATTAAAATGTTCTTTTTAATATAACATAAGATTTTTCAGGGTAGGATTTAAAAATTTTGAGAAAGAAATTTTTTCTAAACATCTACATTTTCACTTAACCTAAAAACGTCAAAGTTCAATTTTAAAAAATCGCCCCGATTTTATTTTTTAAAATAGAGAAAAAATTTTCTAGATAATTATTAATTAAAATGTTCTTTTTAAAGTAACATACGATTTTCCAGGTCAGGATTTCAAAATTTTGAGAAAAATTTTTTCTTTTAAACCTCTACATTTCTTTTATAATCTAATTTCTTCGAAACTTAATTTTTGAAAAATCGCCCAGAGTTTATTTTCGGTAATAGAGACAAAATTTTCTGGGTAATTATAAATTAAAATGTCCTTTTTAAAATAACATAAGAATTTCCAGGTTAGGGTTAAAAAATTTTGATAAAAAATTTTTTTTCTAAACTCCTACATTACAACTTTACCAAAAACATCAAAAATGAAATTTAAAAAATCACCTAGACTTTATTTTTGGAAATGGAGAAAAAAATTTTGGGATAATTATAATCTAGAATATTCTTTTTAATATAACATAAGAATTTCCAGGTTAGGTTTTAAAAATTTTAAGAAAAAATTTTTTTTCTAAATATCTACATTTTCACTTAACCTAAAAACGTCAAAGATAAAATTTAAAAAATCACCCAGACTTTATTTTTAAAAATAGAGAAAAAATTTTCTGGATAATTATTAATTAAAATGTTCTTTTTGAAATACCATAAGAATTTCCAGGTTAGATATAAAAAATTTTAAGAAAAAAATTTTTTTCTAAACCTTTACATTTTCACTAACCTAAGAACGTAAAAAATGAAATTTAAAAAATCACCCAGACTTTATTTTTTAAAATAGAGACAAACTTTTCAGGATAATTATTAATTAAAATGTTCTTTTGAATATAACATAAGATTTTTCAGGGTAGGATTAAAAAATTTTCAGAAAAAAAAATTTTTTAAACCTCTACATTTTCACTCAACTTCTTAACATAAAAAATAAAATTTAAAAAATCACCCAGACTTTATTTTTTAAAACAGAGACAAACTTTTCTGGATAATTATTAATTAAAATGTTCTTTTTAAAATAACATAAGAATTTCCAGGGTAGGATTAAAAAATTTTCAGAAAAAAAATTTTTTTAAACCTCTACATTTTCACTCAATTTCTAAACGTAAAAAATGAAATTTAAAAAATCACCCAGACTTTATTTTTAAAAATAAAGAAAAATTTTTTTGTAATATTATAAATTAAAATGTCTTATTTAATTGTAGCATGAACACACTTCTTCGGATGATTCAGCAGCCGAGCTTGGAATAGATCACGTGGGTGGAGTCTTCGTGGTGCTTCTCGGTGGAATTGCGATCGCTTTAATTTTAGCGATTGCTGAATTTTTATGGAACGTGCGAAAAGTATCTGTTGAGGCTCAAGTATTTTATTTTATTGTATTTTTTCTTTAAGTATTTATTTTTTTTAATAATTTTATTTTTTAGATATCTCCAAAAGAAGCTTTTATAAAGGAATTAAAATTTGCGGTTGATATTTCCAATAGGAAAAAAGCTGTTTTAAAGAAAAATAACTCTCCTTAAGATTTCTCTTTATTTACTTTACTTTATTTTATTTCATTGTATTTTATTTTATTTTATTTTTTTGAATTTAATAACAGTAATATAAAATAATTTTTAAAAAATAATTTCTAAAACCCGAACTAATTTAGGATTATAGTGTTGTAAATCACTTTCTGTCTTTAAAGATTTTGCATTTTTGCGTTTTAATTTATTCTCCTTTCGATACAATTCCTCGATATCTTTCACCCGTTTTAAAATTTCTTGATCGTCCCTTTTCTTCTCCCTTTTTCTCCTATAATAATTCTCAAAACATTTCTCAACATTCTCCATTTTCATTTTAAATTCTTCATTTTCCTTCTTTAACAATCCGATTTTTTCGAGCATTTCGTTTCTTATGACCTCATCTTTAATCCGGGTTTCTTTTAATTCTTCGCAAGTTTTTTGTAATGATTTTATTTCACAGTGTAAATTTTCAAACTCGTTATAAGCCGATTTCGTGCAACTTTCCATCGGACTTAAACCGTCCATTTTTTGGAATTTTTCAACTGCTCGGGATATTAATAAACCCTCCCAATTCATTCCGATAATTTTGACAAATTCAATTTGACAATTATTTGTTTTAGATTGAGTATGGATTGAATTTAAACCGTCAAAAAGAAATAGAACTTATTTTTAAATTGTCATTTTTAATAAATGTCGAAAGTAAATTTTAAAAAAATCGCCTGGAGTTTAGTTTTAGGAATGGAGAAAAAATTTTCAGGATAATTATAAATTAAAATGTCTTTTTTAATATAACATAAGATTTTCCAAGTTAGGTTTTAAAAATTTTGAGAGAAAAAATTTTCTAAACTTCTACATTTTTTTTATAACCTAATTTTTTAAAAATTTGATATTTGAAAAATCGCCCTGAGTTTAATTTTAGGAATTAAGCAAAAATTTTCTGGATAATAATAAGTTAAAATATCTTATTTAACACAAATTATAAAAAATTTTAGGATGTTATAAAAATTTTAAGAAAAATTTTTTTTTCTAAACCTCTTCATTTTTTTATAACCTAACATCTTCAAATCTTGATTTTTGAAAAATCGCCCAGACTTTAATTTTCTGGGTAATAATAGATTAAAATATCTTATTTAACACAAATTATAAAAAATTTTAATATGTTTTAAAAATTTAAAAAAAAATTTTTTTTCTAAACCTCTACATTTTTTTATAACCTAATTTTTTTAAAACTTGATTTTTGAAAAATCGCCCAGACTTTAATTTTAGGAATTCAGTAAAGATTTTCTGGATTATTATAGGTTAGAATATCTTATTTAACATAAATTATAAAAAAATTTAGGATGTTATAAAAATTTTTAGAAAATAATTTTTTTCTAAACCTCTGCATTTTTTTTATAACCTCACTTTTTCAAAACTTGATTTTTGAAAAATCGCTCAGACTTTATTTTTAGATATGGAGGAAAAAATTTCAGGATAATTATAAATTGAAATGTTCTTTTTAATATAACATAAGAGTTTCTAGGTTAGATTTTAAAAATTTTAAGAAAAAAAAATTTTTTTAGATCTCTATATTTTCATTTAACCTATAAACGTCAAAAATGAAGTTTAAAAAATCACCTAGACTTTATTTTTAGGAATAAAGAAAAAAATTTTGGGATAATTATAAATTGAAATATCCTTTTTAAAATAACATAGGAATTTCCGGATTAGATTTTAAAAATTTTAAGAAAAAAATTTTTTTCTAAACGTCTACATTTTCACTTAACCTAAAAACGTCAAAAATGAAATTTAAAAAATCGCCTAGACTTTATTTTTAGGAATAGAGGAAAAATTTTTGGGATTAAAATATCTTTTTTAATATAACATAAGATTTTCTAGCTTAGGTTTTAAAAATATTAAGAAAAAAAAATTTTTTTTTAAACCTCTACATTTTCACTTAACCTACAAATGTCAAAAAATGAAATTTAAAAAATCACCCAGACTTTATTTTTGGAAATAGAGACAAAATTTTTGGGATAGTTATAAATTAAAATATCCTTTTTAAAACAACATAAGAATTTCCGGATTAGGTTTTAAAAAATTTAAGAAAAAAGTTTTTTTCTGGATCTCTACATTTTCACTTAACCTCCAAATGTCAAAAATAAAATTTAAAAAATCACCCAGACTTTATTTTTGGAAATAGATACAAAATTTTTGGGAGATTTATAAATTAAAATATTCTTTTCAAAATAACATAAGAATTTCCAGGTTAGATTTTAAAAATTTTAAGAAAAAATTTTTTTTTCTAAACCATTACATATTCACTTAACCTAAAAACGTAAAAAATCAAATTTGAAAAATCACCCAGACTTTATTTTTAAAAATAGAGAAAAGATTTTCTGGATAATTATAAATTAAAATATCTTTTTTAAAATGACATAAGAATTTCCAGGTTATGTTTTAAAAATTTTCAGAAAAAAAAAATTTTCTAAACCTACATTTTTTTTTATAACCTAACTTTTTTAAAACTTGATTTTCAAAAAATCGTCCTGAGTTTAATTTTAGGAATTAAGCAAAGATTTTCTGGATTTTAATAGTTTAAAATATTTTATTTAACATAAACTACAAAAAAAATTTAGGATGTTATAAAAATTTTAAGAAAACATTTTTTTTTCTAAACCTCTACATTTTTTTTATAACCTAACATCGTCAAAACTTGATTTTTGAAAAATCGCCCAGACTTTAATTTTAGGAATTAAGCAAAAATTTTCTGGATTATAATAGGTCAAAATATCTTCTTTGCCACAAACTATAAAAAAATTTAGGATGTTATAAAAATTTTAAGAAAATATTTTTTTTCTAAACCTCTATATTTTGACTTAACCTATAAACGTCAAAAATGAAATTTAAAAAAATCACCCAGACTATTTTTAGATATAGAAAAAAAATTTTCAGAATAATTATAAATTAAAATATCCTTTTTAAGATAATATAAGAATTTCCAGGTTAATTTATAAAAATTTTAAGAAAAAAATTTTTTTCTAAATTTCTTCATTTTTTTTATAACCTAATTTCTTCAAAACTTGATTTTTGAAAAATCGCTCAGATTTTAATTTTAGGAATTAAGCAAAGATTTTCTGGATTATAATAGTTTAAAATATCTTATTTAACATAAATTATAAAAAAATTTAGGATGTTATAAAAATTTTTTGAAAATAATTTTTTTCTAAACCTCTGCATTTTTTTTATAACCTAATTTCTTCAAAACTTGATTTTTGAAAAATCGCCCAGACTTTAATTTTAGGAATTAAGCAAAGATTTTTAGGATAATTATAAATTAAAGTATCCTTTTGCATATAACACAAGAATTTCGATGTTAATTTATAAAAATTTTAAGAAAAAAAAGTTTTTCTAAACCTCTATATTTCAACTTAACCTAAAAACGTCAAAAATGAAATTAAAAATCCAGACTTTATTTTTTAAAACAGAGAAAAAATTTTTTGGATAATTATAAATTAAAATATCCTTTTTAAAACAACATAAGAATTTCCGGATTAGGTTTTAAAAATTTTAAGAAAAAAATTTTTTTCTAAACCTTTACATTTTCACTTAACCTAAAAACGTAAAAAATGAAATTTAAAAAATCACCCAGACTTTATTTTTTAAAATAGACACAAAATTTTCAGGATAATTATAAATTAAAATGTCCTTTTTAATACAACATAAGAATTTCCAGGTTAGGATTTAAAAATTTTAAGGAAAAAATTTTTTTCTAAACCATTACATTTTCACTTAACCTAAAAACGTCAAAAATGAAATTTAAAAAATCATCCAGACTTTATTTTTAAAGATAGAGAAATAATTTTCTGGACAATTATAAATTAAAATGTACTTTTTAATATAACATAAGATTTTCCAGGTTAGGTTTTAAAAATTTTAAGAAAAAATTTTTTTTCTTAACCTCTACATTTTTTTTTATAACCTATCTTCAAAACTTGATTTTTAAAAAATCGCCTAGTCTTTATTTTTAGATATAGAGAAAATATTTTTGGGATAATTATAAATTAAAATGTTCTTTTTAATATAACATAAGAATTTCCAGGTTAGGTTTTAAAAATTTTAAGAAAAAAAAATTTTTCTAAATCTCTACATTTTGACTTAACCTATAAACGTCACAAATGAAACAAAAAATCACCCAGACTTTATTTTTAGATATGGGGAAAACATTTTCAGGATAATTATAAATTGAAATGTTCTTTTTAATATAACATAAGAATTTCCAGGTTAGGTTTTAAAAATTTTAAGAAAAAAATTTTTTTCTAAATTTCTATATTTTCACTTAACCTACAAACGTCAAAAATGAAATTTAAAAAATCGCCCAGACTTTATTTTTAAAGATAGAGAAAAGATTTTCTGGATAATTACTAATTAAAATGTTCTTTTTAATATAATATAAGAATTTCTAGGTTAGATTTTAAAAATTTTAAGAAAAAAATTTTTTTCTAAACCTCTACATTTTCACTTAACCTACAAATGTCAAAAATGAAATTTAAAAAATCACCCAGACTTTATTTTTAAAAATAGAGGAAAAAATTTCAGGATAATTATAAATTGAAATGTTCTTTTTAATATAACATAAGAATTTCCAGATTAGGTTTTAAAAATTTCAAGAAAAAAATTTTTTTCTAAACCTTTACATTTTCACTTAACCTAAAAACGTCAAAAATGAAATTTAAAAAATCGCCCAGACTTTATTTTTAAATATGGAAAAAAAATTTCAGGATAATTATAAATTAAAATGTTCTTTTTAATATAACATAAGATTTTCCAGGTTAGGTTTTAAAAATTTTAAGAAAAAATTTTTTTTCTTAACCTCTACATTTTTTTTTTATAACCTATCTTCAAAACTTGATTTTTAAAAAATCGCCTAGTCTTTATTTTAAGATATAGAGAAAATATTTTTGGGATAATTATAAATTAAAATGTTCTTTTTAATATAACATAAGAATTTCCAGGTTAGGTTTTAAAAATTTTAAGAAAAAAAAATTTTTCTAAATCTCTACATTTTGACTTAACCTATAAACGTCACAAATGAAACTTAAAAAATCACCCAGACTTTATTTTTAGATATGGGGAAAACATTTTCAGGATAATTATAAATTGAAATGTTCTTTTTAATATAACATAAGAATTTCCAGGTTAGGTTTTAAAAATTTTAAGAAAAAAATTTTTTTCTAAATTTCTATATTTTCACTTAACCTACAAACGTCAAAAATAAAATTTAAAAAATCGCCCAGACTTTATTTTTAAAGATAGAGAAAAGATTTTCTGGATAATTATAAAATAAAATATCCGTTTTAAAATAACATAAGAATTTCCAGGTTAGGATTTAAAAATTTTAAGGAAAAAAAATTTTGTTAGACCTCTACATTTTCACTTAACCTAAATGTCAAAAAAGAAATTTAAAAAATCGCTTAAACGTTATTTTTAAGAATTGAGAAAAAATTTCCAGGATAATTATAAATTGAAATGTCCTTTTTAATATAACATAAGAATTTCTAGGTTAGGTTTTAAAAATTTTAAGAAAAATTTTTTTTTCTAAATCTTTACATTTTCACTCAACTATTAAACGTAAAAAATGAAATTTAAAAAATCGCCCACACTTTATTTTTAGGAATAGAGAAAAAAATTTTGAGATAATTATAAATTAAAATATCATTTTTAAAATAACATAAGAATTTCCAGGTTAGGTTTTAAAAATTTTAAGAAAAAATTTTTTTTCTAAACCTTTACATTTTCACTTAACCTAAAAACGTCAAAAATGAAGTTTAAAAAATCACCCAGACTTTATTTTTAGGTATAGAGAAAAAATTTTTGGGATTATAATAAATTAAAATATCTTTTTTAATATAACATAAGAATTTTCAGGTTAGGATTTAAAAATTTTAAGAACAAAATTTTTTTCTAGACCTCTACATTTTCACTTAACCTCCAAAAGTCAAAAAATGAAATTTAAAAAATCACCCAGACTTTATTTTTAAAAATAGAGAAAAGATTTTCTGGATAATTATAAATGAAAATATCCTTTTTGAAGTAACATAAGAATTACCAGAGTAGGATTTAAAAATTTTGAAAAAAAATTTTTTTTTTAACTTTTACATTCCCACTTAAAAATGTCAAGAGTAAATTTTAAAAAAATCACCTAGACTTTATTTTTAGAAATTAAGAAAAGATTTTTTGGGGAATTATAGATTAAAATATCTATTTTAATATAACATATAATAATTTATGGGTTGTTAAAAAAATTTTTAGTAAAATATTTTTTTTGTTGCAGGTGTAATTGAAGGTAACTCGTTCGATATCAAAGGATAAAATCGTCGTCCTTCTCGAGCGGCGATCGTGAAGCGGATCGGGCGAAGGAGCGAGCAGCTTCTTTACCGTCCGGGGCTCATTTGTGGTATGCTTTACGGCGGGGCTCCGGTCGGCCCACATCAAACGATCAGCTTGTTTACATAATAGTGGTCTACGGCAACCGGAAACAATATGAGCCGGCGCGGCCAGGATCAAAGAGCTCTCTTGCAGCTGCCGTCCCCCACCAGCGTCCAAAAAACGAGGACACCAACATCTTCTTCCATCCTACTTCTTCGTCCTTACAAATAATCCGACGCACCTGCAATTTTCAGATTTCCACCGAAAGAAGAATCTTTCTTATTTTCGGGTAAATGAAAAATTAATTTTTAAATTTTCAACCAAACTTTAGAAAGTTAATCTTGTAAATTTTGGATTTAGGAGGATGGACTTCTTTGTCCTTTCGACTCCTGTCCGTCAGAAGGATCAGGTGTCGGTGTCGGTTCTCTTTGGCGGATTTAAAAGGCGTCCGTCCAGGTAAAACCGGGAAAAGGCGCGAGAGATAACGTCTTCGGCCGCGGTGGGCCCTCCGGAGGCCCTCGTATAAGGCCCCCCGACGATCCCAACCTAACCAGTAAGTCTTCGGCGTCCGGCACGGCCGGTTTAAACACTCCTATCGGAGGGCACGTGCGCGAACTTTACGTTTTTATTTTTTTTTCTTTCTTCTGCTGTGATTATCCTTTTTTTACAATCAGTGCGGTATTTTAGTTTACTTGAATGACACATAACTCGAATGGAAATGATTTTAATTGTTCAGGTAAGAATTTTACCTTTAAAAATATTCCTTTAAGAAAATAAGGTAACCATAACAACCGTAATTTTAAATCAAAACAATTCTTTGATGGGTTTTAATAACCATGGTAACTTCTAATTATAGGGTTTAAATCAAAACAATAAGATGTTAAATTGACGTTTAGTTGATTTTTAATTTTATTGACGTTTAGTTAATTTATAATTCTTTATTTATTTTGGTAATAATAAAGGGGAAGTTTTTGAGGTTAGTGTGTAAAAATATGATGATGATAGAGAGTAAGAGAGAATGAAAGGAGACGAAGTCTGGGACGAAAACGGCGCCGTGGGGCGTCCGAAGGGGGGCTCCGCGGGGCTCCGGTTATTAGTGGCCCATTATTAATACGGGCCGGCAAACATCAAAAGGCACGGCTTGTTTCATGCCTGTCTAAATTTGAGTCCTTATCGCGCGAGCGGCATCTAGCGGCGACCCCACGAAACGGACCGCGGGGAAACCCCCCTAAAATCAAATCGAAATTAATAACTCAAAAATCATTTCTTAATCTCGATAAATAAAGTCTGGGCAATTTTCTAAAGTTAACTAAAATTTTTGAGGTTACGTCAAAAAATTATCTGTTTTTAAGAATTTTTTTAATTTTTTTGGTAAAATTTAGAAAAAACCTTTTTTGTCTAAAATAAAATATAAACATTTATCTTTAATTTGGTACAAGATTTATTTCTTAATTCTTAAAAATAAAGTCTGGGCGATTTTCTAAAGTTAACTAAAATTTTTGAGGTTACGTCAAAAAATTATCTGTTTTTAAGAATTTTTTTAATTTTTTTGGTAAAATTTAGAAAAAACCTTTTTCGTCTAAAATAAAATATAAACATTTATCTTTACTTTGGTACAAGATTTATTTCTTAATTCTTAAAAATAAAATCTGGGCGATTTTTTAAAGTTACCTAAAATTTTTGAGGTTACGTCAAAAAATTATCTGTTTTTAAGAATTTTTTTAATTTTTTTGGTAAAATTTAGAAAAAACCTTTTTCATCTAAAATAAAATATAAACATTTATCTTTACTTTGGTACAAGATTTATTTCTTAATTCTTAAAAATAAAATCTGGGCGATTTTCTAAAGTTAACTAAAATTTTTGAGGTTGCGTCAAAAAATTATCTGTTTTTAAGAATTTTTTAAATTTTTTTGGTAAAATTTGGAAAAAACCTTTTTCGTCTAAAATAAAATATAAACATTTATCTTTAATTTGGTACAAGATTTATTTCTTAATTCTTAAAAATAAAGTCTGGGCGATTTTCTAAAGTTAACTAAAATTTTTGAGGTTACGTCAAAAAATTATCTGTTTTTAAGAATTTTTTTAATTTTTTTGGTAAAATTTAGAAAAAAACTTTTTTGTCTAAAATAAAATGTAAACATTTATCTTTAATTTGGCACAAGATTTATTTCTTAATTCTTAAAAATAAAGTCTGGGCGATTTTCTAAAGTTAACTAAAATTTTTGAGGTTACGTCAAAAAATTATCTGTTTTTAAGAATTTTTTTAATTTTTTTGGTAAAATTTAGAAAAAACCTTTTTCATCTAAAATAAAATATAAACATTTATCTTTAATTTGGCACAAGATTTATTTCTTAATTCTTAAAAATAAAGTCTGGGCGATTTTCTAAAGTTAACTAAAATTTTTGAGGTTACGTCAAAAAATTATCTGTTTTTAAGAATTTTTTTAATTTTTTTGGTAAAATTTAGAAAAAAACTTTTTTGTCTAAAATAAAATGTAAACATTTATCTTTAATTTGGCACAAGATTTATTTCTTAATTCTTAAAAATAAAGTCTGGGCGATTTTCTAAAGTTAACTAAAATTTTTGACGTTACGTCAAAAAATTATCTGTTTTTAAGAATTTTTTTAATTTTTTTGGTAAAATTTAGAAAAAACCTTTTTTGTCTAAAATAAAATATAAACATCTATCTTTAATTTGGTGCAAGATTTATTTCTTAATTCTTAAAAATAAAGTCTGGGCGATTTTCTAAAGTTAACTAAAATTTTTGAGGTTACGTCAAAAAATTATCTGTTTTTAAGAATTTTTTTAATTTTTTTGGTAAAATTTAAAAAAAGACTTTTTTGTCTAAAATAAAATATAAACATTTATCTTTAATTTGGTACAAGATTTATTTCTTAATTTTTAAAAATAAAGTCTGGGCGATTTTCTAAAGTTAACAAAAATTTTTGAGGTTACGTCAAAAAATTATCTGTTTTTAAGAATTTTTTTAATTTTTTTGGTATAATTTAGAAAAAAACTTTTTGGTCTAAAATAAAATATAAACATTTATCTTTACTTTGGAAAAAGATTTATTTCTTAATTCTTAAAAATAAAGTCTGGGCGATTTTTTAAAGTTAACTAAAATTTTTGAGGTTACGTCAAAAAATTATCTGTTTTTAAGAATTTTTTTATATTTTTTGGTAAAATTTAGAAAAAAACTTTTTTGTCTAAAATAAAATATAAACATTTATCTTTAATTTGGTACAAGATTTATTTCTTAATTCTTAAAAATAAAGTCTGGGCGATTTTTTAAAGTTAACTAAAATTTTTGAGGTTACGTCAAAAAATTATCTGTTTTTAAGAATTTTTTTAATTTTTTTGGTAAAATTTAGAAAAAAACTTTTTTATCTAAAATAAAATATAAACATTTATCTTTAATTTGGAAAAAGATTTATTTCTTAATTCTTAAAAATAAAGTCTGGGCGATTTTCTAAAGTTAACTAAAATTTTTGAGGTTACGTCAAAAAATTATCTGTTTTTAAGAATTTTTTTATATTTTTTGGTAAAATTTAGAAAAAAACTTTTTTGTCTAAAATAAAATATAAACATTTATCTTTAATTTGGTACAAGATTTATTTCTTAATTTTTAAAAATAAAGTCTGGGCGATTTTTTAAAGTTAACTAAAATTTTTGAGGTTACGTCAAAAAATTATCTGTTTTTAAGAATTTTTTTAATTTTTTTGGTAAAATTTAGAAAAAAACTTTTTTATCTAAAATAAAATATAAACATTTATCTTTAATTTGGAAAAAGATTTATTTCTTAATTCTTAAAAATAAAGTCTGGGCGATTTTCTAAAGTTAACTAAAATTTTTGAGGTTACGTCAAAAAATTATCTGTTTTTAAGAATTTTTTTAATTTTTTTGGTAAAATTTAGAAAAAACCTTTTTTGTCTAAAATAAAATGTAAACATTTATCTTTACTTTGGTACAAGATTTATTTCTTAATTTTTAAAAATAAAGTCTGGGCGATTTTCTAAAGTTAACTAAAATTTTTGAGGTTACGTCAAAAAATTATCTGTTTTTAAGAATTTTTTTAATTTTTTTGGTAAAATTTAGAAAAAAGCTTTTTTATCTAAAATAAAATATAAACATTTATCTTTAATTTGGTACAAGATTTATTTCTTAATTCTTAAAAATAAAGTCTGGGCGATTTTCTAAAGTTAACTAAAATTTTTGAGGTTACGTCAAAAAATTATCTGTTTTTAAGAATTTTTTAAATTTTTTTGGTAAAATTTAGAAAAAAACTTTTTTGTCTAAAATAAAATATAAACATTTATCTTTAATTTGGTACAAGATTTATTTCTTAATTCTTAAAAATAAAGTCTGGGCGATTTTCTAAAGTTAACTAAAATTTTTGAGGTTACGTCAAAAAATTATCTGTTTTTAAGAATTTTTTTAATTTTTTTGGTAAAATTTAGAAAAAAACTTTTTGGTCTAAAATAAAATATAAACATTTATCTTTAATTTGGTACAAGATTTATTTCTTAATTCTTAAAAATAAAGTCTGGGCGATTTTCTAAAGTTAACTAAAATTTTTGAGGTTACGTCAAAAAATTATCTGTTTTTAAGAATTTTTTTAATTTTTTTGGTAAAATTTAGAAAAAACCTTTTTCGTCTAAAATAAAATATAAACATTTATCTTTACTTTGGTACAAGATTTATTTCTTAATTCTTAAAAATAAAGTCTGGGCGATATTTTTTTGTAATTTTATTTAATTTTTTTTGTAATTTTATTTTTATTTTATATACTATATATTTTTTTCTTTGGGTTGTCGGCGTCATTATTTGCGGCGGTAGCACAGAGAGCTGGTAAGAGATTGCGGGTCCCCTTTGATCTAAACCGAAGACGTCCTCGAACCAAAGCCGTACGGTAGCAACAGGTCAATATACAGCTCTCTCTCGCTACCGGGCTACGCCGAGAGATCCGGACTCCGGGCCCCGGTGACGGCGCGGCGCGATACAGAGATGCCCGCCTCCGTCTCTTCTCCTTCTTTTACTTCTTTGGCTTCTACTGCCGCCGCTTCTTCTTGCGCGAGGACACATTGGTCGGTAATTAGTGATTTACCGGACGAGATTTTTCGCTCCTTCTTTCTCTTTTCTTCGTACTCTTAAACCATTTTCCCCATTTTAATTAATACTATTTTAAAAAATGTTAAAGGTTTTATTATGGAAAAAAATACAAGGGGTTAGTTTTTAATTTTTTTCTCAAAATTTTCTAAGAAATTTATTGAAAGTTTTATATCATCTTAAAAAAGATACTTTTGTCTTCAATTTGACCAAAGAATCATTTCTTAATCTTTATAAATAAGGAAGTAATGAATTTTTAAAGTTGACGATTTCCTCAAGTTAGGTTAAGATCTGTCAAAAAATCATTTATATCTATTGGATTTTTTTTAATTTTTTTGATAAAAACTAGAATGAATTTGATCGTTTGGGAATAAAATAGACACTTTAATCTATATCAGATTGCAAAATTTTTCCCCAATTCTTATAAATAAAGTCTGTACGATTTTTTGAAATTGTTCAAAATTTAAGGTTAAGATCTGTCAAAAAATCATTTATGTCTTTGGGAATTTTTTTAATTTTTCTGATAAAAACTAGAATGAATTTGATCGTTTGGGAATAAAATAGACACTTTAATCTATATCAGATTGCAAATTTTTTCCTCAATTCTTATAAATAAAGTCTGTGAGGTTTTTTGAAATTGTTCAAAATTTAAGGTTAAGATCTGTCAAAAAATCATTATCGTCTTTGGGAATTTTTTTAATTTTTTTGATAAAAACTAGAATGAATTTGATCGTTTGGGAATAAAATAGACACTTTAATCTATATCAGGTTGCAAAATTTTTCCCCAATTCTTATAAATAAAGTCTGTACGATTTTTTGAAATTGTTCAAAATTTGAGGTTAAGATCTGTCAAAAAATCATTTATGTCTTTCGGAATTTTTTTAATTTTTTTGATAAAAACTAGAATGAATTTGATCGTTTGGGAATAAAATAGACACTTTAATCTATATCAAATTGCAAAATTTTTTCCCAATTCTTATAAATAAAGTCTGTGAGGTTTTTTGAAATTGTCCAAAATTTAAGGTTAAGATCTGTCAAAAAATCATTTATGTCTTTGGGATTTTTTTTAATTTTTTTGATAAAAACTAGAATGAATTTGATCGTTTGGGAATAAAATAGACACTTTAATCTATATCAGATTGCAAAATTTTTCCCCAATTCTTATAAATAAAGTCTGTGAGGTTTTTTGAAATTGTCCAAAATTTAAGGTTAAGATCTGTCAAAAAATCATTATCGTCTTTGGGAATTTTTTGAATTTTTTTGATAAAAACTAGAATGAATTTGATCGTTTGGGAATAAAATAGACACTTTAATCTATATCAGATTGCAAATTTTTTCCCTGATTCTTATAAATAAAGTCTGTATGATTTTTTGAAATTGTTCAAAATTTAAGGTTAAGATCTGTCAAAAAATCATTTATGTCTTTCGGAATTTTTTTAATTTTTTTGATAAAAACTAGAATGAATTTGATCGTTTGGGAATAAAATAGACACTTTAATCTATATCAGATTGCAAAATTTTTCCCCAATTCTTATAAATAAAGTCTGTGAGGTTTTTTGAAATTGTCCAAAATTTAAGGTTAAGATCTGTCAAAAAATCATTATCGTCTTTGGGAATTTTTTGAATTTTTTTGATAAAAACTAGAATGAATTTGATCGTTTGGGAATAAAATAGACACTTTAATCTATATCAGATTGCAAATTTTTTCCCTGATTCTTATAAATAAAGTCTGTATGATTTTTTGAAATTGTTCAAAATTTAAGGTTAAGATCTGTCAAAAAATCATTTATGTCTTTCGGAATTTTTTGAATTTTTTTGATAAAAACTAGAATGAATTTGATCGTTTGGAAATGAAATAGACACTTTAATCTATATCAGATTGCAAAATTTTTCCCCAATTCTTATAAATAAAGTCTGTGAGGTTTTTTGAAATTGTCCAAAATTTAAGGTTAAGATCTGTAAAAAAATCATTTATGTCTTTCGGAATTTTTTTAATTTTTTTGATAAAAACTAGAATGAATTTGATCGTTTGGGAATAAAATAGACACTTTAGTCTATATCAGATTGCAATTTTTTTCCCAATTCTTATAAATAAAGTCTGTACGATTTTTTGAAATTGTTCAAAATTTAAGGTTAAGATCTGTCAAAAAATCATTTATGTCTTTCGGAATTTTTTTAATTTTTTTGATAAAAACTAGAATGAATTTGATCGTTTGGGAATAAAATAGACACTTTAATCTATATCAGATTGCAAAAATTTTGCCCAATTCTTATAAACAAAATCTGTGAGGTTTTTTGAAATTGTCCAAAATTTGAGGTAAAGATCTGTCAAAAAATCATTTATATCTATTGGATTTTTTTAAATTTTTTTGATAAAAACTAGAATGAATTTGATCATTTGGGAATAAAATAGACACTTTAATCTATATCAGATTGCAAATTTTTTCCTCAATTCTTATAAATAAAGTCTGTGAGGTTTTTTGAAATTGCCCAAAATTTAAGGTTAAGATCTGTCAAAAAATCATTTATGTCTTTCGGAATTTTTTTAATTTTTTTGACAACACTTGGAATAAAACAGTCTTTTTAAATTAAAACTAGAATGTTTTAAGTTTTATTTAGAAAAAAAATCAAATCAAAATCTTTAAATTTCAATTTTTTATGAATTTTTTAAAAATGATTGAATTTTCAGACCTAAAAATTTTTTACCAACTTTGAAAATTTTTTTAATTTTTTTGACAACACTTGGAATAAAACGTCCTTTTTTAGTTAAAACTAGAATGTTTTAAGTTTCATTTAGAAAAAAAATCAAATCAAAATGTTAAAAAATGAATTTTTGATAAATTTTTAAAATTCAGTCTTAAGTTACAAAAGCGTCAAAAATTTCTTCCAACTTTGAAAATTTTTTTTATTTTTTTGACAATACTTGGAATATAACGGTCTCTTTCAGTTAAAACTAGAATGATTTAAGTTTCATTTAGAAAAAAAATCAAATCAAAATCTTTAAAAATGAATTTTTCATAAATTTAAAAAAAAATAGTTAATTAGAAAATTAACCTAATTAACTAACCTAAAAAATTTTTATCAACTTTGAAAATTTTTTAAACAACACTTGGAATAAAACATCCTTTTTTAATTAAAACTAAAATGTTTTAAGTTTCATTTAGAAAAAAAATCAAATCAAAATGTTAAAAAATGAATTTTTGATAAATTTTTAAAATTCAGTCTTAAGTTACAAAAGCGTCAAAAACTTTTTCCAACTTTGAAAATTCTTTTCATTTTTTTGACAACACTTGGAATAAAACAGTCTTTTTAAATTAAAACTAGAATGTTTTAAGTTTCATTTAGAAAAAAAATCAAATCAAAATCTTTAAAAATGAATTTTTAATGAATTTTTAAAATTGATCGATTTTCTTAAGTTAGGTTAAGAAGTGTCAAAAATGTTTGACCAACTTTGAAAATTTTAAAAATTTTTTTGACAATATTTGGAATAAAACGGTCTTTTTTAATTAAAATTAGAATGTTTTAAGTTTCATTTGGAAAAAAAAAATCAAATCGAAATGTCTAAAAATGAATTTTTGATGAATTTTTAAAGTTGATCGATTTTTTAAAGTTAGGTTAAAAAATGTCAAGAAATTTTTCCATCTTTGAAAATTTTTTTAATTTTTTTGACAACACTTGGAATAAAACGGTCTTTTTTAATTAAAATTAGAATGTTTTAAGTTTCATTTAGAAAAAAAATCAAATCAAAATCTTTAAAAATGAATTTTCGATGAATTTTTAAAATTGATCGATTTTCTTAAGTTAGGTTAAGAAGTGTCAAAAATGTTTGACCAATTTTGAAAATTTTTAAAATTTTTTTGACAACACTTGAAATAAAACGATCTTTTTTAATTAAAATTAGAATATTTTAAGTTTCATTTGGAAAAAAAATCAAATCAAAATCTTTAAAAATGAATTTTTCATGAATTTTTTAAAAAATGGTTAATTTTCTAACCTAAAAAATTTTTATCAACTTTGAAAATTTTTTTAATTTTTTTGACAACACTTGGAATAAAACAGTCTTTTTAAATTAAAACTAGAATGTTTTAAGTTTCATTTGGAAAAAAAATCAAATTAAAATCTTTAAAAATGAATTTTTCATGAATTTTTTAAAAAAATGGTTAATTTTCTAACCTAAAAAATTTTTATCAACTTTGAAAATTTTTTTAATTTTTTTGACAACACTTGGAATAAAACGTCCTTTTTTAATTAAAACTAGAATGTTTTAAGTTTCATTTAGAAAAAAAATCAAATCAAAATGTTAAAAAATGAATTTTTGATAAATTTTTAAAGTTCAGTCTTAAGTTACAAAAGCGTCAAAAATTTTTTCCAACTTTGAAAATTTTTTTAATTTTTTTGACAACACTTGGAATAAAACGGTCTTTTTTAATTAAAATTAGAATGTTTTAAGTTTCATTTGGAAAAAAAATCAAATCAAAATCTTTAAAAATGAATTTTTGATGAATTTTTAAAATTGATCGATTTTCTTAAGTTAGGTTAAGAAGTGTCAAAAATGTTTGACCAACTTTGAAAATTAAAAAAAATTTTTTGACAACACTTGGAATAAAACGGTCTTTTTTAGTTAAAACTAGAATGTTTTAAGTTTCATTTAGAAACAAATCAAATCAAAATCTTTAAATTTCAATTTTTTATAAATTTTTTAAAAATGATTGAATTTTCAGACATAAAAAATTTTTACCAACTTTGAAAATTTTTTAAATTTTTTTGACAACTCTTGGAATAAAATAGTCTTTTTTAGATAAAATTAGAATGTTTTAAGTTTCATTTAGAAAAAAAATCCAATCGAAATCTTTAAAAATGAATTTTTGATGAATTTTTAAAGATGATCGATTTTCTCAAGTTAGGTTATGATCGAAAAAAAAATTTTTTCTCAAAATTTCCAAAGAAAATTATAAAACATGTTACATAATCTTAAAGAAGATACTTTTATCTTTAACCCAAAAATCTTTTTGTAATCTTTATTAATAATAATAAGTTCATGGTGAATTTTTAAACTTAGCGAATTTTTTCTCTTTAAATTTTCCGACGAATGATTTTTGACGTTTCTAAATGTCAAACGAATCGCTATTTTTCTCACATTTTTGAACCTTGCAACCTTAGTTGCTTTACATGTTGATACAAAAATCATTAGAATGAAGTATATTTTTTAAATTTCAAGTCTTTTATCAACATAAATCGATAAAATAAAGCTCTTTCGGATGATTTTAAAGCAAGATTTTTTTCGTAAGATTTTTGACATTTTTGTCAAACAAACCATTATTTTTCCCGCATTTTTTGACCTTGCAAACTTAATTGCTCTACATGTTGATACAAAAATCGTTAAAATCAAGTCTATTTTTTAAGTTTTAAGTCTTTTATCGACATAAATCGATAAAATAAAGCTTTTCTGGACGATTTTAAAGGAAGGTTTTTTCGGAAGATTTTTGATGTTTCTAAATGTCAAACGAACTGCTACTTTTCTCGCTTTTTTTGACCTTGTAACCTTAGTTGCTTTACATGTTGATACAAAAATCGTTGAAATCAAGTTTATTTTTTAAGTTTTAAGTCTTTTATCGACATAAATCTATAAAATAAAGCTTTTTCGGATAATTTTAAAGGAAGGTTTTTTCGAAAGATTTTTGACGTTTTTGTCAAACGAACCATTATTTTTCCCGCATTTTTTGACCTTGCAAACTTAATTGCTTTACATATTGATATAAAAATCGTTGAAATCAAGTATATTTTTTAAGTTTTAAGTCTTTTATCGACATAAATCGATACAATAAAGCCCTTTCGGACGATTTTAAAGCAAGATTTTTCCGGAAGATTTTTGATGTTTCCAAATGTCAAACGAACCGCTATTTTTTTCGCTTTTTAACCTTGCAACCTTAGTTGATCTACATGTTGATACAAAAATCGTTGAAATCAAGTTTATTTTTTTAATTTCAAGTCTTTTTTTGGCATAAATCGATAAAATAAAGCTTTTTCGGACGATTTTAAAGGAAGGTTTTTTCGGAAGATTTTTGACGTTTTTGTCAAACGAACCATTATTTTTCCCGCATTTTTTGACCTTGCAAACTTAATTGCTTTACATATTGATATAAAAATCGTTGAAATCAAGTATATTTTTTAAGTTTCAAGTCTTTTATCGACATAAATTGATAAAATAAAGCTCTTTCGGACGATTTTAAAGGAAGGTTTTTTCGGAAGATTTTTGACGTTTTTGTCAAACGAACCATTATTTTTCCCGCATTTTTTGACCTTGCAAACTTAATTGCTTTACATATTGATATAAAAATCGTTGAAATCAAGTATATTTTTTAAGTTTTAAGTCTTTTATCGACATAAATCGATAAAATAAAGCTCTTTCGGACGATTTTAAAGCAAAATTTTTTCAGAAGATTTTTGACGTTTCTAAATGTCAAACGAACCGCTATTTTTCTCGTTTTTTTGACCTTGCAACCTTAGTTGCTCTACATGTTGATACAAAAATCGTTAAAATCAAGTATATATTTTTAAGTTTCAAGTCTTTTATTGACATAAATCGATAAAATAAAGCTTTTTCCGACGAATTTAAAGCAAGATTTTTTCGAAAAATTTTTGACGTTTCTAAATGTCAAATGAATCGCTACTTTTCTCGCCTTTTTTGACCTTGCAACCTTAATTGCTCTACATGTTGATACAAAAATCGTTAAAATCAAGTATATTTTTTAAGTTTCAAGTATTTTTATCGATATAAATCGATCAAATAAAGCTGTTTGGGATGATTTTAAAGGAAGGTTTTTTCGGAAGATTTTTGACGTTTTTGTCAAACGAACCATTATTTTTCCCGCATTTTTTGACCTTGCAAACTTAATTGCTTTACATGTTGATACAAAGATCGTTGAAATCAAGTCTAGTTTTTAAGTTTTAAGTCTTTTATCGACATAAATCTATAAAATAAAGCTTTTTCGGACGAATTTAAAGCAAGATTTTTTCGGGAGATTTTTGACGTTTCTAAATGTCAAACGAATCGCTACTTTTCTCGCTTTTTTTGACCTTGCAACCTTAGTTGCTCTAAATGTTGATACAAAAATCGTTGAAATCAAGTCTATTTTTTAAGTTTCAAGTCTTTTATCGACATAAATCAATAAAATAAAGTTCTTTTGGACGATTTTAAAGCAAGATTTTTTTGGAAGATTTTTGACGTTTCTAAATGTCAAACGAATGACTATTTTTCTCGCTTTTTTTGACCTTGCAACCTTAGTTGCTCTACATGTTGATACAAAAATCGTTGAAATCAAGTCTCTTCTTTAAGTTTTAAGTCTTATATCGATATAAATCGATTAAATTTGGCGATTTTTTTTTCTCTAAGTTAGGTTATATTCGAAAAAACTTTTTTCTCAAAATTTCCTCAAAATTTTCAAAAAAAAATTAAAATATTTTTACATAATCTTAAAAAAACACTTTTATTGTTAATTTAACCCAAAAATATTTTTTAAATCTTTATAAATAAATTCATGGTGAATTTTTAAATCTCACCATCTTCAAAAAAAAAAAATTTCGTTTTAAAGACGTGACCTACCGCAACGTCTCGGGGTCGAAGTGTCCACGTGTTTGACGAGATTTATTGCACCTGTCTTCGGAACGGTAGGAAGAAAAAAAGACCCACAAAACGAGATAGAGAAAGAGAAGAAAAAGACGAAAAATAAGACGAAGAAGAAAAAGAAAAAGTAAAATAAAAAAAGTAGTAGACGCCACGCGGTCTTTTGAAGGGGGCACCGAAAAAATAATGGCCCTCGCATTAATAATTTATCGACAATTAAGATATTACGCAAGCGGCGGCCCCTTTGATGTTACGGGGGCCCCCCGAAGCCGCTGACAAATAGACAATTCGAGACAGGGGCGTCGCCTATCTCGGATGCCAAAAATGTTTCCTTTCAAACCTTTGTTGCTCGCCGCCCCTCTTCTTACGCGTTCGTTCGGCCTCCGCCCCGCCCCGCCTCCCCTCGGGGGCCCCCTCTTCGCCGGTAGCCGAGATAATAAGGGAGTTAGGCTTCCTTTGATCTCGCCGCTTTGCTCACCTACACTGTTTTTTAAATTAAATTACCCGTGCCGTGTGCTTTCGTCCTCTTCCTTCCTCTCCTTCTTCCTTTCCTTTCTTTCCTTTCGTTTCCTTTTTAAAGCCGCTCCGCAATCATTCTAAAAGATTGAATTATACTCCGCTTACAAATTCCAACGGTCTTTTCTTATCCCTCGCGTAAACATCATAATAAGAAATATTTATTTTAACTTTATCAACCGGGTTTTGTCGTTGTACGATATTTTAATGTAGAGTAATGATTAATTTTCTTGAGGAACTATACATTATTTCATTTATGTCTGATTTGAGTTTAAAAAATCGCACAGACTTTATTTTTAAGAACTAAGAAACAAATTTTGTATTAAATTAAAGATAAATGTTTATATTTTATTTTAGATAAGAAAGTTTTTTTCTAAATTTTACCAAAAAAATTAAAAAAATTCTTAAAAACGGATAATTTCTTGACGTAACCTCAAAAATTTTAGTTAACTTTAAAAAATCGCCCAGACTTTATTTTTAAGAATTAAGAAATAAATCTTGTACCAAATTTAAGATAAATGTTTATATTTTATTTTAGACAAAAAAGTTTTTTTCTAAATTTTACCAAAAAAATTAAAAAAAATTCTTAAAAACAGATAATTTTTTGACCTAACCTCAAAAATTTTAGTTAACTTTAGAAAATCGCCCAGGCTTTATTTTTAAGAACTAAGAAATAAATCTTGTACCAAATTAAAGATAAATGTTTATATTTTATTTTAGACAAAAAAGTTTTTTTCTAAATTTTACCAAAAAAATTAAAAAAATTCTTAAAAACAGATAATTTTTTGACGTAACCTCAAAAATTTTAGTTAACTTTAGAAAATCGCCCAGACTTTATTTTTAAGAATTAAGAAACAAATCTTGTACCAAATTAAAGATAAATGTTTATATTTTATTTTAGACAAAAAAGTTTTTTTCTAAATTTTACCAAAAAAATTAAAAAAATTCTTAAAAAGAGATAATTTTTTGACGTAACCTCAAAAATTTTAGTTAACTTTAAAAAATCGCCCAGACTTTATTTTTAAGAATTAAGAAATAAATCTTGAACCAAATTATAGATAAATGTTTATATTTTATTTTAGATAAAAAAGGTTTTTTCTAAATTTTACCAAAAAAATTAAAAAAATTCTTAAAAACAGATAATTTTTTGACGTAATCTCAAAAATTTTAGTTAACTTTAGAAAATCGCCCAGACTTTATTTTTAAGAATTAAGAAATAAATCTTGTACCAAATTAAAGATAAATGTTTATATTTTATTTTAGATAAGAAAGTTTTTTTCTAAATTTTACCAAAAAAATTAAAAAAATTCTTAAAAACAGATAATTTTTTGACGTAACCTCAAAAATTTTAGTTAATTTTAAAAAATCACCCAGACTTTATTTTTAAGAATTAAGAAATAAATCTTCTACCAAATTAAAGATAAATGTTTATATTTTATTTTAAACAAAAGAGGTTTTTTCTAAATTTTACCGAAAAAATTAAAAAAAATTCTTAAAAACAGATAATTTTTTTACATAACCTTAAAAATTTTAGTTAACTTTAGAAAATCGCCCAGACTTTATTTTTAAGAATTAAGAAATAAATCTTGTACCAAATTAAAGATAAATGTTTATATTTTATTTTAGACCAAAAAGGTTTTTTCTAAATTTTACCAAAAAAATTTAAAAAATTCTTAAAGTTGGGTAATTTTTTGACAAAATAAAAAATTTTTGTCAACTTTAGAAAATCGCCCAGACTTTATTTTTGAGAATTAAGGAATGATTTTTAGATTAAATGAAATGTATTAGGTTCTAGTTTCAATTAAAAATTAAATTTTCTTTTATTAAGTCTCTAAGAAATCAAAAAAAAAATTGTAAAAATCACAATGCTTTTCAAATAAGTAGGATTGTCGTTGAAAGGTAACCTGTGGAGTTTTGGTTGTCTGTCGCGACGAGATTTTCTAAAAAGAGACAACCCGTCGATAATTGGAGAGATACTCCGGCGATGTGTATACAAGATGGGTTAGGAGCGTCCCGTGGGGCTCTCGTTATGGAGCCTCAAAGGCGTCCCCGCCGCCGCGGCCTCCTCTCAAAGAGCTTTCTCGGTACCGCGCGCAATTTGTCGCACACGCACAACGAGGAGACCCGTTTTGGGCCCCGTCGAGACTTTGCCCCAAATGGACTTGAACCGGACGAACGGAAACCGCTTGCTTTAATAAAAAAATAAAATACCCACTCTTAGCAAAAAAATATAATAAAATTATCAAGAGGTAAAAATTAATTTTTCCTTTTCTTTTTCTTTATAGATAATGATCCTACAGATCGCTTTCTGTTCGACGATTCCAACGACAACGACGACATCTATTGTGCACCGAGCGGAAATTAATAGTACGATTAATCAGGGAAAATTGAATGGTACTGTGACGGAAGGTAAACCACAAAACGAGGCGAAGGCTTTAAAAAAGGTTTATGTTTCAAATCGGACTGTTACTTGTAATGATGGATCTCAATCTGGGTAATTATTTTAATTACTACTAGTTTAGTTTTATTTTTAATATTTTTCTAAAAAAAATTTTTTGTTTTTGGTTGAATTAATCAACATTTTGGTAACTTTGGTGGAAGCTTTACGAATTTAGTAAGTTTTTGGTGGAATTAAAAAAAAATGGTAACTTTTTGGTGGAATTTTTACAAATGTTGTGTTTTTTGGTGGAATTTTTAAAAAAATTCATTATTTTTGGTAGAATTATTAAAAATTTTAGTAACTTTGGTGGAATTTTTATGAATCTACTAAGTTTTGAATTTTCAAGGTTTTAGTTAATTTTTAATGAAATTGTTTCTAATTTGATTGATTTTTGATGGAATTTTAAAAGAATTTGGACATTTTGGTGGAATTTTTAAAAAATTTGGTAAGTTTTTGGTAGAATTGTTAAAAATGTTGACAATTTCGGTGTAATTTTTAGGATTTTTGTAAGTTTTTGGTGGAATAAAAAAAATTCAGTAAGTTTTGGGTGTAGTTGTTAAATATTTTAATAGCTTTGGTGGAATCTTTGCGAATTTTATTGATTTCTGGTGGAATTTAAAAAAATTCAGTGTTTTTGGTAAAATTCTTATGAATTTAGTAAGTTTTTGGCGGAATTTTAAAAAAATTCAGTATGTTCTTGGTGGAATTATCAAAAATTTTGATAACATTGGTGGAATTTTTGCGAATTTTATCTATTTTTGATGGAATTTTTAAAAAATCAGTGTTTTTGGTAAAATTCTTATGAATTTAGTAAGTTTTTGGTGGAATTTTTACAAATTGTATTAATTTTTGGTGGAATTTTTTAAAAATTCAGTATATTTTTGGTGGAATTATCAAAAATCTTGATAACATTGGTGGAATTCTTGCAAATTTTATTCATTTCTGGTGGAATTAAAAAAAATCAGTGTTTTTGGTAAAATTCTTATGAAATTAGTAAGTTTTTGGTGGAATTTTAACAAATTGTATTAATTTTTGGTGGAATTTTAAAAAAATTCAGTATGTTTTTGGTGGAATTATCAAAAATTTTGATAACATTGGTGGAATTTTTGCGAATTTTATTCATTTCTGGTGGAATTTAAAAAATTCAGTGTTTTTGGTAAAATTCTCATGAATTTAGTAAGTTTTTGGCGGAATTTTTACAAGTTGAATAATTTTTTGGTGGAATTTTAAAAAAATTCAGTATGTTCTTGGTGGAATTATCAAAAATTTTGATAACATTGAATTTTTGCGAATTTCATTCATTTTTGATGGAATTTTTAAAAAAATTCAGTGTTTTTTTATGGAATTTTTACGAATTTAGTAAGTTTTTAGTGAAATCTTTCCAATTTTATTAATTTTTGGTGAAATTTTTATAAAATTCAGTATGTTTTGGGTGGAATTATCAAAAATTTTGATAACATTGGTGAAATTTTTGCGAATTTTATTCATTTCTGGTTGAATTTAAAAAAAAATCAGTGTTTTTGGTAAAATATCTATGAATTTAGTAAGTTTTTGGTGGAATTTTTACAAATTGTATTAATTTTTGGTGGAATTTTTAAAAAATTCACTATGTTTTTGGTGGAATTATCAAAAATGTTGATAACATTAAATTTTTGCGAATTTTATTCATTTTTGATGGAATTTTTAAAAAATTCAGTGTTTTTTTATGGAATTTTTACGAATTTAGTAAGTTTTAGTGAAATTTTTCCAATTTTATTAATTTTTGGTGAAATTTTTATAAAATTCAGTATGTTTTTGATGGAATTGTTAAAAAAGTTGATAACTTTGGTGGAATTTTTATTAACTTTAATCATTTTTGGTGGAATTGTTAAAAATACTGACAATTTTAGTAGAATTTTTATGAATTTGGTAAGTCTTTGGTGGTATTTTTTAAAAATCAGTAAGTTTTTGGTGAAATTAAAAAAAAATGGTAAATTTTTGGTGGAATTTTTAGAAATTTTGTAGGTTTTTTGGTGGAATTTAAAAAAAAATCAGTGTTTTTTATGAAATTTTTACGAATTTAGTTAGTTTTTAGTGAAATTTTTCCAATTTTATTAATTATTGGTGGAATTTTTATAAAATTCAGCATGTTTTTGGTGGAATTATCAAAAATTTTGATAACATTGTTAGAATTTTTGCGAATTTTATTCATTTTTAATGGAATTTTTAAAAAATCAGTGTTTTTGGTAAAATTCTTATGAATTTAGTAAGTTTTTGGTGAAATTTTTAAAAAATTAAGTATGTTTTTGGTGGAATTATCAAAAACTTTGATAACATTGGTGGAATTTTTGCGAATTTTATTCATTTCTGGTGGAATAAAAAAAAAATCAGTGTTTTTGGTAAAATTCTTATGAATTTAGTAAGTTTATGGTGGAATTTTTACAAATTGTATTAATTTTTGGTGGAATTTTAAAAAAATTCAGTATGTTTTTGGTGGAATTATCAAAAATTTTGATAACATTGAATTTTTGCGAATTTTATTCATTTCTGGTGGAATTTTTAAAAAATTCAGTGTTTTTTTATGGAATTTTTACGAATTTAGTAAGTTTTTAATGAAATTTTTCCAACTTTATTAATTTTTGATGGAATTTTTATAAAATTCAGTATGTTTTTGATGGAATTGTTAAAAAAGTTAATAACTTTGGTGGAATTTTTATTAACTTTAATCATTTTTGGTGGAATTGTTAAAAATACTGGTAATTTTAGTAAAATTTTTATGAATTTGGTAAGTTTTTGGTGGCATTTTTTAAAAATCAGTAAGTTTTTGGTGGAATTATTCAACATTTTTGTAGCTTTGGTGGAAAATTGAAAAAATTTAGTACGTTTTTGGTGGAATTGTTAAAAATGTTGGTAACTTTGGTGGAATTTTTACGAATATAGTAAGTTTTTTTAATTTTTACCAATTCTATTGATTTTGGGTGGAATTTTTTTTAAAATTCACTAAGTTTTTAGTAGAATTGTCTCCAAATTTAATAATTTTTGTTGAAATTATATTCAATTTAACTAACTTTTGTGGAATTTTTATTATTAGTTTTTTATTTTTGTGAAATTTTTAAGAATCTAATCAATTCTTGACGAAATTAATCTAAATTTTAGTAAATTTTTTTAAAATTCAGTTTTTGGTGGAATTGTTAAAATTTTTGATAGCTTTGGTGGAATTTTTACAAATTTTGTTTTTGGTGGAATTATTAAAAATTTTAGTAACTATGGGGGAATTTTTACAAATTTAATTTTTGGTGATATTTTCAAGAATTTAATTAGTTTTTAGTGAAATTTATTCGAATTTTTGCTCTACATAAATTAAATATTTGATAATTATTAATAAACCGATCGTTTTGACATTTCACGTGGCATTAGCGCGGTTAGAATAATAAATAACGTTTATGAAAATTGAACCGAGTGTTTTATCGGCCCAAATCGAAAATGACGGAAAACGGGGACTTCGTTTAGGGCTTAAATCGGCCGTTTAAAAAGGAGCCCCGATTCGCATATAACGTTGCGTTATAAAGCCGTTCAGAAGGTTAGCCGGAAGCAGAGTCGCGGAGCCGGTGGCTTTTTGGGCAAAAAGAGCGTTCGAAAATTAACGAAAATTACAGGCGGACGATCGAGAATTTTAATTTCAATTAGGGCTACCGCAACGTCGTTCGATTTTCAGGGCCGTTTTTCCGAAATCGGTCACGGACCCCCCAAAATAAAACCATTGAATCGTCTGGAAAGCGATTTCCAAAATAACTATTAAAAAAAGAGCTAGGCGCCTGCGACGCCCTCTTTTAAAGAGGCGCTGCTTGCTTACTACTTTAATATATTATAATAACTAGAATTAAAATTAGTAACACAAGTTATCTTTTTCAGATTTTATTTAAGAAGATCCCACTTAAGTAAAAAATGGATAGTCTTCTTGGAAGGTGGTTGGTACTGTTACGACCATCCAAGTTGTCAAAACCGTTGGATCAAACAAAGACACTACATGACATCTTCCCAATGGCCCGAAACGCGTGACGGTAAACTCAAAACTCCTTTTATTAACTTATTCCTTTTTGGTGGTTAATTAATTAAGTTTTCCAGTTGGCGGAATTTTATCCCCGAACGAAGAAGAAAACCCTTTTTGGTGGAACGCAAACCACGTCTTCATTCCCTACTGTACCAGCGATAGTTGGAGTGGATCTCGAACGGATAAAAACGGCATGTTTAATTTTATGGGTTCGCTAATCGTCCAGCAAGTCGTTAAAGATTTAATCCCGTTGGGATTGGAAAACAGCACGGATGTACTATTAGCCGGAAGTAGCGCCGGAGGAACCGGGGTTATGCTCAATTTAGATTTTATACAGGAAATATTACACGACGAAATGGGACTTAAACATATCGCAGTTAGGGGAGTTACCGATTCCGGTTGGTTTTTGGATAGAGCGCCGTTTGCTTCCGGTGGAAAGTTAAATATGAACGCTATCGAAAAAGGAATGGATATTTGGAAGGGGAATATACCGGAAGCGTGTAAAATTGAGTATCCGAATGAACCGTGGAAGTGTTATTTTGGGTATAAATTATATCCGACATTAAAAGGTATTTTTTTTTAATTTAACCTAAAAATATTTAAGTTAATTTTTAAAAAATCATATGAACCTTATTTATGAAAATAGAGATGTGATTTATACGTTGAATTAAACTTAAAAGATTCTATTTTTAATTTAAAAAATTAAACTTGTTCTAAGTATTACCAAAAAATTTTAAAAAATTTTCAAAAAGTAAAACTTTTTGACACTTCCAACTTTAGAAAACCAATGAACTTTGAAAATTCACCAAAAATTCATTTTTAAACATTTTGATTTGATTTTTTCTCTAAGTGAAACTTAAAACATTCTAATTTTACATAAAAAAGACCGCTTTGTTGTAAGTGTTGTCAAAAAATTTAAAAAAATTTTCAAAGTTGGTAAAAATTTTTTGACACTTTTAACCTAACTTTAAAAAAAACGATCAACTTTAGAAATTCGCCAAGAATTCATTTTTAAAGATTTTGATTAGATTTTTTTTCTAAATGAAACTTAAAACATTCTAATTTTAATTAAAAAAGACCGTTTAATTCTAAGAGTTGTCCAAAAAATTTAAAAAATTTTCAAAATTGGTAAAAAATTTTTTAGGTTAGAAAATTAACATTTTTTTAAAAATTCATCAAAAACTCATTTTTAAACATTTTGATTTGATTTTTTTTCTAAATGAAACTTAAAACATTGTAATTTTAATTAAAAAAGACCGTTTTATTCTGTGTTGTCAAAAAAATTAAAAAAATTTTCAAAATTGGTAAAAAATTTTTTAGGTTAGAAAATTAACAATTTTTTTAAAATTCATCAAAAATTCATTTTTAAAGATTTTAATTAGATTTTTTTTCAAAATGAAACTTAAAACATTCTAATTTTAATTTAAAAAAATCGTTTTATTCTAAATGTTATCAAAAAAATTAAAAAAATTTTCAAAGTTGGTAAAAAATTTTTGACACTTCTAACCTAACTTTAGAAAATCGATCAACTTTGAAAATTCACCAAAAATTCATTTTTAAAGATTTTGATTTGATTCTTTTTCTAAATGAAACCTAAAATATTCTAGTTTTGATTTAAAAAGACCGTTTCATTCTAAGAGTTGTCAAAAAAATTAAAAAAATTTTCAAAATTGGTAAAAAATTTTTTAGGTTAGAAAATTAACAATTTTTTAAAAATTCATCAAAAATTCATTTTTAAAGATTTTGATTAAATTTTTTTCTAAATGAAAATTAAAACATTCTAATTTTAATTAAAAAAGACCGTTTCATTGTAAAAGTTGTCAAAAAAATTTAAAAAATTTTCAAAGTTGGTAAAAAATTTTTTAGGTTAGAAAATTAACAATTTTTTTAAAAATTCATGAAAAATTCATTTTTAAAGATTTTGATTAGATTTTTTTTCTAAATGAAACTTAAGACACTCTAATTTTAATTAAAAAAGACCGTTTAATTCTAAGAGTTGTAAAAAAAATTAAAAAAATTTTCAAAATTGGTAAAAAATTTTTTAGGTTAGAAAATTACCAATTTTTTAAAAATTCATCAAAAATTCATTTTTAAAGATTTTGATTAGATTTTTCTTCTAAATAAAACTTAAAACATTCTAATTTTAATTTAAAAAGACCGTTTCATTCTAAGAGTTGTCAAAAAAATTAAAAAAATTTTCAAAATTGGTAAAAAATTTTTTAGGGTAGAAAATTAACAATTTTTTAAAAATTCATCAAAAATTCATTTTTAAAGATTTTGATTAGATTTTTTTTCTAAATGAAACTTAAAATTTTCTAATTTTAAATAAAAAAGACCGTTTTATTCCAAGTGTTGTCAAAAAAATAAAAAAACATTTTCAAAGTTGGTAAAATTTTTTTTAGGTTAGAAAATTAACAATTTTTTAAAAATTCATCAAAAATTCATTTTTAAAGATTTTGATTAGGTTTTTTTTCTAAATGAAACTTAAAACACTCTAATTTTAATTAAAAAAGACCGTTTCATTCTAAAAGTTGTCAAAAAAATTTAAAAAATTTTCAAAGTTGGTAAAAATTTTTTTAGGTTAGAAAATTAACAATTTTATAAAAATTCATCAAAAATTCATTTTTAAAGATTTTGATTTCATTTTTTTCTAGATAAAACCTAAAGCATTCTAATTTTAATTAAAAAAGACCGTTTTATTCCAAGTGTTGTCAAAAAAATTAAAAAAAATTTCAAAGTTGGTAAAAAATTTTTACTGTTATAACCTAACTTTCTAAAAAATTGATCAATTTTAAAAAATCGTACAAAGCTTATTTTTAAAGATAAAGTAATGATTTTTGGTGTAAATGAAAAGTAAAAGATTCTATTTTCGATTAAAAAAATTTTTTGGTATAAATGAAAGATAAAAGATTCTAATTTGGATTAAAAAAATCAAATTTGTTCTAATTATTACCAAAAAATTTAAAAAAATCTCAAAGTAAGTAAAATTTTTTGACAGCTATAACCCAACTTTTTTAAAAAAATCGATCAAGTTTAGAAAATCGTACAGAGCTTATTTTAAAAGATAAAGTAATGATTTTTGGTATAAATGAAAGATAAAAGATTCTATTTTTGATTAAAACAATCAATTTTTTCTTAATTATTACCAAAAAATTAATAAAATTCTCAAAGTTGCTAAAAATTTTTATAACCTAATTTTTTTTTTTTAAATCGATCAACTTTAAAAAATCGTACAGAGCTTATTTTTAAAGATAAAGTAATGATTTTTGGTGTAAATGAAAAGTAAAAGATTCTATTTTTGATTAAAACAATCAAATTTTTCTTAATTATTACCAAAAAAATTCTCAAAGTTGTTAAAAATTTTTATAACCTATTTTTTTTTTTTTTATCGATCAACTTTAAAAAATCGTACAGAGCTTATTTTTAAAGATAAAGTAATGATTTTTGGTGTAAATGAAAAGTAAAAGATTCTATTTTCGATTAAAAAAATTAAATTTATTCTAATTATTATCAAAAAAATTTAAAAAATTCTTAAAATCGATAAGAAAATTTTATAATCTAACTTTTTTAAAAAACTGATGAATTTTTAAAAATCGTTCAAACTTTATTTATAACAATTATAACAATTTATAACAAGTAATTAATTTATACATTAAAGTAAACTTAAATGATCCTATTTTTAATTAAATATTTTAGTTTTTTTCTAAATACTACCAAAAAATTTAAAAAAGTAAATAAATTAATCTAAAAATAAACTAAAAATTTTAACTTTTTTTTACTTTTTCAGCTCCTTTATTCGTTTTTCAATGGCTTTTTGATGAAGCTCAAATGGATGCTGACAACGTAGGCGCTCCGGTTACAAAACAACAATGGGATTACATCCACAAAATGGGAAACGCAATCAGAAAAAGTTTTAAAAACGTTTCAGCCGTTTTTGCTCCCAGTTGCATTTCCCATTCAGTTTTAACCAAAAAAGACTGGTTACAAGTAAAAATCGATGGGATTTCCGTCGCCGAAGCTTTACACTGTTGGGAAACAGTTCCCATTCGAAGAAATTTAAAAAAATTACGGAACCATAAAGAACCAAAAATGGTTCCAAGACAAGTTAAAAGAATTAATTTGGATCACGAAGAAAGTCGGAAAAAACGACGAAGGAGGAAACATCAGGGAAATCGAAAACCCAAAGTTAAAAAAAATAAAAAAAATTGTAATATAACATCTTTTTCTTTTATTGGGAAATAATTTTAAACATTTTTTTTGTATTTTTTAGGTGGGATAAAAATTCGTTGTAATCAATTAAAACACCAATCGAATTTTTCACCATTCGATCACGGCAGATCGGAAAGATCCGCCCAAAAGAACCAAAGAAGACAATCTCATTGTCACCATCGAAGATTAGAAAAGTGTTCGTGGCCGCAATGTAACCGTTCGTGTCCGAAACTACACAATCCTTACACAGGGGAAGAAATGGACTTTATCGAACTGTTAAAATCGTTCGGATTGGACATGGAAAGTGTCGCGCACGCCTTAGGTATCGATATGCCTACGTTAATCAGTATGGATCAAACTGAATTATTAAATTTATTAACTCAACAGACGAGTTAATAAGTTTTAATAACTTTTAAAACGTTTTTTTTAATTTTTAATTTTTTTTGTAATTTTTTAATTTTTTTTTAAATTTTTTAATTTTTTTTTTAACTTGTAAAATTGTACATAAACGCTTTTAATTTATTTCCTTTTAATTATTATTATTATTTTGATATATTTATATTTATATATATAAAGTATATATTTTTGTTTGTATTAAAGTTATCGGAAAGTAATATATTTTCACATTTTATACTTTAAAATTAAATGTGCAGATATATTACTTTCCGATAACTCTAATAATTGGAATTTAGAAAAAGATAAAAAAAACTAAATAGGACTGAATTACTTTCTACCTCAATTTATTATTATTATTATTATTTTTTGTACAGTAATTTTTATTTTATAGTCAGTAGGTTACCCCCGGATTGTATTTTTTTTATATAAAGTAGTCGTTTTAAGTCGAGTACAAATTTATATCCGGCTCAAGTAAAATGTACAAAAGTTTGTTTTTTTAACGGTTAATTAATTAGTTAATTAATTATTGTAGTATTAATTAAATTAGACTGGAAATGTAACTTTCCGAATGAAACCTTCTCGAATGTCACTTAATAATCGTGTACCTGCTCTTTTAACAGTATTTTTATTTGTATAAATTAGTAATAAATAAATTATTGTGGTTGGCTCCTAATATTTGTGTTTGATTTTAGTTTTATTATTAATAAAAATTTTCAAAAATTATATTGAGACGATCAATCGAAGGAGGTATTTTGGATTGTGAGACTTGCTTTTCTGCGATCTTTATATCGAGTCGAATTTTTGAAAATTTTGTTTTTAAAAATTTCGATTTTTGTATTAGAACATCAAAAGAAGGAGGTGTTAACGAATTTTTCGATTCGCGCCATTTTTCGATTCGCGCATGCGCAATACCCACTTACTCCTGATACCTCTTTGACACCTCCTTGCTTTCATGTGATCCTGATACAAAATCGAGTTTTCGAAAAATTTTCGTCTTCGTAACATCAAGTGAGAGGTGTTCGCGTCTTTTTTGGGTTCGCGCATGCGCAGTATCTATTTACTCCTGATACCTCCTTGACACCTCCTTGCTTTCATGTGATCCTGATACCAAATCGAGTTTTCAACAAAATTTTCTGTAAAAATTTCGATTTTGTATCAGGAGAACATCAAATGCGGGAGGTGTTCGCGCCTTTTTCAGTGTGCGAATTTTTTGATTTGCGCATGCGCATTACCGACTTACTCCTGATACCTCCTGACACCTTCTCGCTTTTATGTGATCCTGATACAAAATCGAATTTTTGAAAAATTTCCGGCTTCGTATCCTAAGTGAAGGAGGTGTTCGCGCCATTTTTCGATTTGCGCATGCGCAGTATCTACTTACTCCTGATACCTCCTTAACACCTCCTTGCTTTCATGTGATCCTCATACCAAATCGAGTTTTCAACAAAATTTTCTGTAAAAATTTGGATTTTGTATCAAGAGAACATCAAATGCGGAAAGTATTTTGGCGCCTTTTTCAGCGCGCGAATTTTTCGATTTGCGCATGCGCATTACCGACTTACTCCTGATATTTCCTGACACCTCCTTGCTTTCATGTGATCCTGATACCAAATCGAGTTTTCAACAAAATTTTCTGTAAAAATTTCGATTTTGTATCAGGAGAACATTAAATGCGGGAGGTGTTCGCGCCTTTTTCAGCGCGCGAATTTTTCGGTTTGCGCATGCGTATTACCGACTTACTCCTGATACCTCCTGACACCTTCTCACTTTTATGCGAACCTGATACCAAATCCAATTTTTCGAAAAATTTTCTTTAAAAATTTCGATTTTGCATCAGGAGAACATCAATTGAAGGAGGTATTACTTACCTACTCCTGATACCTCTCTAACCATCTGACATTCACTTTCTCACTTTTCTACGATCTTTGTATTAAATGAAAATTTCGACTTTGTATTAGGACATCAAATATAGAAGGTATCTTTGCCTTTTTCTGTTTGAACCACTTTCTTAATTTTCTATAATCCTAATACAAAATCAAATTTTCAAAAATTTTACTTTAAAAGATAAAATAAATTAAAGACATTAAACTTTCATTATTAAATCTTTTTATTCATATAAATTAACAAAACATTTCACATCAAAACTTATTTTTCTTATTTTCTAATTAACAGGCCTATTTTATAACTTTTTAATGTCGTCATTATGAATCATTTGTTGTTTATGAACAAATCGTATTTTGTAACTTCTAAAAGTGTTGGGCAAACATCAATCGTGGTAGTGATTGACTATTAATTAATCATCAATTTGAAGATTGATTCAGAAGAATGCCTTCTCTCGGGACTTCTTGGTTTTTTATCATCAGCCTTACCATCAGCTCGTTTCGAAGAAGTTCCAGGTACTAACTCCTTCTGAGAAGTCAATAAAGACAGTTAAGGAACTTCGGCTGGTATATTACTTGTACGATCCTCTACCCTGCGAGTGTTAGTTGTACAGCTAGTTAGTTAGTACAGCTCCGAGAGAGCCTCCCGACAAAAAAATAAGTATATCTTTTGCTTATTTAAATAAAATGGTTTACAATCATTTATAAACACTCACAATCAATACAAATTCCTCTTTGAAGTTATGTTGTTTGGATATTCAAAAACAAAAAGTTAAATTAAAAATATTCCTAACGATTGACTTACAAAATACGATTTTTCATTACATCATTAAATTAAACGATATCATTAAATAACATTTACAAAATAAGCCTGTAAATTTGTAAAACATAAAACCATTTTAAATTAATTTCCAACGTTTGATTCAACGGCAACATTAATCATATCATTCCCCAAGAAGAAATCCGTAGCAACAATATTCGATTCTCTCGCCCATTCATCTCGAAACCATCTACTTAATTCCTTATTAGTTTCTTGAGCTAATTTCCTGTTCGTAGTTCGCACAAAGAAAATATCAATCGGACTGATTGTTAATTCGGCCATTAAAGCCCATAAAGGATTAGAAATACTATTATGATTCTTAATAGATCTCCTTAAATACTCTTTTAATTCATCCACTTTTCGTTTATCCCCCCAATATTGATGTAAAGGTGTCCACAACCAAGAATACTCCTTTGCAATGTTTCTATGTCCGTAACAAATAATTAAAGTTTTATTTCTTTGCCAAATTTCGTCTAAAGTTGGACCTTTTCCTACTTGAAGACCACTCGGAGGTAAAGCTAAATGACCCAATTCTTTTTGGATAATATTTATTAACTCTCTATGAAGTTTATCTTCAAATTTTGTGGGGTATGGAAATCTATGAAAGTCTAAAATGACGATTTCTTTAGGTGCTAACCTCATAAAAGTTTTTATCTCCTTTAAAAGAGGTTCTAATTTTGTTATTCTCATTAAATCATGATTAATAAAAAACCCCTCATTTGGGTAATAACCAATTCGAAAATCTAAATAACGAATTCCAAAAACTAATTGTGTCCAAACGTCTTGATCTTGGTTTAAAACGTAATGTTGTAAAAATCCGGGTATAAAACCATAAGCTCCCGAATTATGCGTTCCGGGGATTAAAATCGTTCCAATACGTTTCTGCCCGATCGATTTTCTAGAAAATTTAATTAAAGAAATAACAGATAGAATAAAAATCACCTTTTTATACCTTCAATACCTATTGTCGTTCATCCACGTCGGTTGTATTTTTAAACAAGCCGAGTCTAAAAGTTGATTTCCTTTAAATGAAGCCACGTAATATGGAAAGCAATGCGAACCGGGGATTGTTAAATTTATTCCTTCGAAGTATTCCCATTCTCCGGGTAACCAAGGTGGATCGAATTTTACTTTGGTCATGTAGTAACCTTCGGAGAAGATGTGAGCGTCTATTGAAACTAATGCACGTTCACCAATCTAAAAATAAAATTAGATATTAGAATAAAATTAGATATTAAAATAAAATTAAAAAATTGACTTTAAAAAGGTTTTCTTACCACTGTTTTTGGATTGTGAGTGAATAATTTAACACTCGTTGGATAATCTTGTAAAGATTCGCAGTTAGTCACCCAGTTTAATTCGATGAAACCCGCTTCGAATGATGAGATTGTTATGTAGACTTTTCCACACTTTGAAAATGCTATATTTAAAATAAAAAATAAAATTTTTTTAGTTAAAATTTTAATAAATGATTTTTTTAAATAAAAATTAGAAGTTTTTTATTCAGATTTAATATAAAAATCATTTCTTAATTCTTATAAATAAAGTCTGTGGATTTTTTTAAAGTTGAATCAAATTTCACTAAAATTTTCAACATAACCTAACTGTCAAATTTGATATTTTTTTAAAAAATCGTACAGACTTTATTTCTAAAAATAAAGAAAAGATCTTTTAGAAAATGATAGATTAAAATCTATATTTTTCAATAAAATAATCACTTTGATTCGAACTGTCATCAAAAAAATTTAAAAAATTCTCAAAGTTGACTAAAATTTCTAATAACTGTCAAATTTGATTATTTTTAAAAAATCGTACAGACTTTATTTTTAAAAATAAAGAAAAGATTTTTTAGAAAACGATAGATTAAAATCTATAATTTTCAATAAAATAATCACTTTGATTCGAACTGTTATCAAAAAAATTAAAAAAATTCTCAAAGTTACTAAAATTTCTAATAACTGTCAAATTTGATTATTTTTAAAAAAATCGTACAGAGTTTATTTTTAAAAATAAAAAAAAGATTTTTTAGAAAATGATAGATTAAAATCTATATTGTTCAATAAAATAATCACTTTGGTTCGAACTTTCATCAAAAAAATTTAAAAAAATCTCAAAGTTACTAAAATTTCTAATAACTGTCAAATTTGATTATTTTTAAAAAAATCGTACAGAGTTTATTTTTAAAAATAAAAAAAAGATTTTTTAGAAAATGATAGATTAAAATCTATATTGTTCAATAAAATAATCACATTGGTTCGAACTTTCATCAAAAAAATTTAAAAAAATCTCAAAGTTACTAAAATTTCTAATAACTGTCAAATTTGATCATTTTTAAAAAAATCGTACAGAGTTTATTTCTAAAAATAAAGAAGAGATTTTTTAGAAAATGATAGATTAAAATCTATAATTTTCAATAAATTAATTACTTTGATTCGAACTGTCATCAAAAAAATTAAAAAAATTCTCAAAGTTACTAAAATTTCTAACATAACCTAACTGTCAAATTTGATGTTTTTTAAAAAATCATACAGAGATTATTTCTAAAAATAAAGAAAAGATTTTTTAGAAAATGATAGATTAAAATCTATATTTTTCAATAAAATAATCACTTTGATTCGAATTTTCATCAAAAAAATTTAAAAAATTCTCAAAGTTGACTAAAATTTCTAATAACTGTCAAATTTGATGTTTTTTAAAAAATCATACAGAGTTTATTTTTAAAAATAAAGAAAAGATTTTTTAGAAAATGATAGATTAAAATCTATATTGTTCAATAAAATAATCACATTGGTTCGAACTTTCATCAAAAAAATTAAAAAAAATCTCAAAGTTACTAAAATTTCTAATAACTGTCAAATTTGATCATTTTTAAAAAAATCGTACAGAGTTTATTTCTAAAAATAAAGAAAAGATTTTTTAGAAAATGATAGATTAAAACCTATAATTTTCAATAAAATAATCACTTTGATTCGAATTTTCATCAAAAAAATTTAAAAAATTCTTAAAGTTACTAAAATTTCTAATAACTGTCAAATTTGATTATTTTTAAAAAATCGTACAGAGTTTATTTCTAAAAATAAAGAAAAGATTTTTTAGAAAATGATAGATTAAAGTCTATAATTTTCAATAAAATAAACACTTTGATTCCAACATCTATCAAAAAAATTAAAAAAATTCTCAAAGTTACTAAAATTTCTAATAACTGTCAAATTTGGTTATTTTTAAAAAATCGTACAGAGTTTATTTGTAAAAATTAAGAAAAGATTTTTTAGAAAATGATAGATTAAAGTCTATAATTTTCAATAAAATATTCACTTTGATTCGAACATCCATTAAAAATATTAAAAAAATTTTCCAAGTTAACTAAAATTTCTAATAACTGTCAAATTTGATTATTTTTAAAAAATCATACAGAGTTTATTTCTAAAAATAAAGAAAAGATTTTTTAGGAAATGATAGATTAAAAATCTATAATTTTCAATAAAATAATCACTTTGATTCGAACTGTCATCAAAAAAATTAAAAAAATTCTCAAAGTTACTAAAATTTCTAATAACTGTCAAATTTGATTATTTTTAAAAAATCGTACAGAATTTATTTTTAAAAATAAAGAAAAGATTTTTTAGAAAATGATAGATTAAAATCTATATTTTTCAATAAAATAATCACTTTGATTCGAACTGTCATCAAAAAAATTAAAAAAATTCTGAAAGTTACTAAAATTTCTAATAACTGTCAAATTTGATTATTTTTAAAAAATCGTACAGATTTTATTTGTGAAAATAAAGAAAAGATTTTTTAGAAAATGATAGATTAAAATCTATAGTTTTCAATAAAATAATCACTTTGATTCGAATTTTCATCAAAAAAATTAAAAAAATTCTGAAAGTTACTAAAATTTCTAATAACTGTCAAATTTGATTATTTTTAAAAAATCGTACAGATTTTATTTGTGAAAATAAAGAAAAGATTTTTTAGAAAATGATAGATTAAAATCTATAGTTTTCAATAAAATAATCACTTTGATTCGAATTTTCATCAAAAAAATTTAAAAAATTCTCAAAGTTACTAAAATTTCTAATAACTGTCAAATTTGATTATTTTTAAAAAATCGTACAGATTTTATTTGTGAAAATAAAGAAAAGATTTTTTAGAAAATGATAGATTAAAATCTATAGTTTTCAATAAAATAATCACTTTGATTCGAATTTTCATCAAAAAAATTTAAAAAATTCTCAAAGTTACTAAAATTTCTAATAACTGTCAAATTTGATTATTTTTAAAAAATCGTACAGAGTTTATTTTTAAAAATTAAGAAAAGATTTTTTAGAAAATGATAGATTAAAATCTATAGTTTTCAATAAAATAATCACTTTGATTCGAATTTTCATCAAAAAAATTTAAAAAATTCTCAAAGTTACTAAAATTTCTAATAACTGTCAAATTTGATTATTTTTAAAAAATCGTACAGAGTTTATTTTTAAAAATTAAGAAAAGATTTTTTAGAAAATGATAGATTAAAATCTATAATTTTCAATAAAATAGTCATTTTGATTCGAACTTTTATAAAAAAATTAAAAAAATTCTCAAAGTTGGTTAAAATTTTTAAACATTTCTATCACAATTTAAGTTAAAGTCAAAGTTGACGTTTTAAACGTAAAATTTGACGTTTTAAACGTCACAATTAGATTTATTAATTAAGAAAAATTTAAATAACATGTTTAGATACTAAATTAAACTGATAACAAAGTCAAAGATTGCAAAAAATGTTATCAACGTTGAGATAAACCGTTTAGAATTTAAATTTTACAACAAGATGTAAATGTATTCGTAAAACGAGTAATTATTTTCAGTAAACTGGACTCTTTGTTGATTCATTTCGATTGAGGTCGAACAGGAAATAGAAAGCTGATTCATAGAAAGTTACATGACTTTAGTTTTATTCTGAAGTTTATAAATAAAGTAAAATTGACAAGTTTTGACATTAATTTTATCCTTATTTCAATTTTCAAGTGAAATTTTAATCATTCTTTAAGATCAATGAATCAATAATTAAATAAACAAATTAAATGAAAATAAAAAAATCTAAATAAACTAAAAAATGGAAAAAATTATATAATCATTGACTCACCTGAAACATGGAAGAAAATAACACCCATAAAAATCGAAAACGAATAACTAAAACGGATTAAATCGACCATTTTTAACAAATTCCTGTTTAAAAAAAGAAAAAAAAAACTTTTTTTTACAATCACATTGTTAAATCTCAACTCGAACAAAGTTACTTTACAACTGAGCGAATGAATGAGCGAATTACAATTAACCAGAAGTGGCATTGAGTGTTAAATCACTCGCTTTATAAAAGCGACTCAAACTGATTGAATAATTCGCTTTATTTTAACACCATAAATAAAAAATAAAATAAATAAAATAAAATAAACCAAAAAAATTAAATACAAAATGTTTAAACGTAATAAATCAAAAAATCAAAATAATTTAGACGAAAAAAATAAAGAAAATGTATCTAAATTTTTATCTAAAGATAAAAAGGAAGAATTAAATCAAGATTTAAAACCTTCATCTTCGATTCAAGATGCGGATTTAGGGCGAGTTTTAAGTTCGAAAAAAAGTCTAAAAATGTTAAGAAAAGAGGAAGCTTATTTAAGAAAAAAAGCCCGGGTTTTAAGAAAGAAAGCCAGATTGAGAAACAACTCGAGTGTATCTTTATTATCGTTTTTAATTTCCGAAGAAACAATTCGAGCGGCTAAAATCGATGAGAAAAAATCACAAAAAGGCAAAAAATTTCCCCGGAAAGAAACTTTAATTACAATAAGTGAACCGGATGATTCAATTTCAAGTACTTTAAATAAATTTACACCATCAACGTCTAAATCACATTCTAAAATCGATATTAATCCATCGGAAAAAGTCCTTTCCTTTTTAATTCATTCACAATCATCACAAAAATTTGATAAAAAAGACTTCAATGATGAAAACGATGAAAACGAAGAACAAGAAAATGATTTTTTAGTCGGATATAGAAATAAAAATACAAACGAAATAAAATTAGCTCTTATTCCACCCGAATGCTTTACTATATCTCAAGAAGAAGAACCAAATCATACTTTTACGATCGTTGTTAAAGAAAACGACTATAAATTTAGTGATGAGGAAGAAGAAAAAAGTAAAAGGGCGAAAAATGAAGAAGAAAATGATGAAAAAAATAATGAAAAAAGTAAAAAAGGTGTTAAAGATGTAAAATTGGAACGTTTTGATTCAAAACCATTCGCCGGATATATTACCCCGAGTTGGCCTAAAAAAAAATAAAGTGATTAGTTAAAAAAATTTCTTAAATATTTGATATTAAAAAAAAAATCGTATAGGTTTTATTTTTAAAAATGAAGAAAAGATTTTTTAGAAAATGATAGATTAAAATCTATAATTTTCAATAAAATAATTATTTTGGTTCGAATAACCATAAAAAAAATTAAAAAAATTCTCAAAGTTGACTAAAATTTCTAACATAACCTAACTGTCAAATTTGATATTTTTTTAAAAATCGTACAGACTTTATTTCTAAAAATAAAGAAAAGATTTTTTAGAAAATGATAGATTAAAATCTATAATTTTCGATAAAATAATCACTTTGATTCGAATTTTTATCAAAAAAATTTAAAAAATTCTCAAAGTTGACTAAAGTTTTTAACATAACCTAACTGTCAAATTTGATATTTTTTAAAAAATCATACAGACTTTATTTCTAAAAATAGAGAAAAGATTTTTTAGAAAATTATAGATTAAAATCTATATTTTTCAATAAAATAATCACTTTAATTCCAATATCCATTAAAAAAATTCTCAAAGTTGACTAAAATTTCTAACCTAACCTAACTGTCAAATTTGATATTTTTAAAAAAAACGTACAGACTTTATTTCTAAAAATAAAGAAAACATTTTTAAGGAAATGATAGATTAAAATCTATAATTTTCAATAAAATAATCATTTTGGTTCGAACTGTCATCAAAAAAATTTAAAAAATTCTCAAAGTTACTAAAATTTCTAATAACTGTCAAATTTGATATTTTTTTAAAAAATCGTACAGACTTTATTTATAAAAATAAAGAAAAGATTTTTTAGGAAATGATAGATTAAAAACTATAATTTTCAATAAAATAATCACTTTGATTCAAACATCCATCAAAAAAAATTAAAAAAATTCTCAAAGTTGACTAAAGTTTCTAACATAACCTAACTGCCAAATTTGATATTTTTTTAAAAAATCGTACAGACTTTATTTATAAAAATAAAGAAAAGATTTTTTAGAAAATGATAGATTAAAATCTATAATTTTCGATAAAATAATCATTTTTATTCGAATTTTCATCAAAAAAATTAAAAAAATTCTCAAAGTTTACTAAAATTTCTAATAACTGTCAAATTTGATTATTTTTAAAAAATCGTACAGACTTTATTTCTAAAAATAAAGAAAAGATTTTTTAGAAAATGATAGAATAAAATCTATAGTTTTCAATAAAATAATCATTTTGATTCGAATTTTCATCAAAAAAATTAAAAAAATTCTCAGAGTTACTAAAATTTCTAATAACTGTCAAATTTGATTATTTTTAAAAAATCGTACAGAGTTTATTTTTAAAAATAAAGAAAAGACTTTTTAGAAAATGTTAGATTAAGGTCTATAATTTTTAATAAAATAATCATTTTGATTCGAACATCCATCAAAAAAATTAAAAAAATTCTCAAAGTTAACTAAAATTTCTAACATAACCTAACTGTCAAATTTGATATTTTTTTTTTAAATCGTACAGACTTTATTTCTAAAAATAAAGAAAACATTTTTTAGAAAATGATAGATTAAAATCTATAATTTTCGATAAAATAATCACTGTGATTCGAACATCCATCAAAAAAATTAAAAAAATTTTCAAAGTTAACCAAAATTTTAGTTAAAGAGGTAAAATTAGAACGTTTTGATTCGAAGTCATTCGCTGGATATATTAACCCAAGTTGGCCTAAAAAAAATAAAGTGATTAGTTAAAAAATTTCCTTAAATATTCTTAAAAAATAAATTTTTTTTTTTTACAAATAAAAAATTCAATTAAAATTTATAAAAATTCTTAAACATCATTAAATATCTTTTAATTTAAGCACAAACACGACTATATTTACACTTAACATAACCGAGGTATGATTTTCTTTTAAATTAAAAATTTTTATACCTCGGAAAGTATACAGGGTGTTTCAGAATTGCACGGCACCATTTCAGGAATGTGTTCTGTTTAAAAAACTTACAAAAAATAAATAAAATAAACAAGAAAGTTTATTACAAAGGACATAAGAAAGTTTTTTAAACAATATATCCCGGAAATGGTGCCGTGCAATTCTGAAATACCTCGTATAAGATAAATATGTTGTGTTTGTACTTAAATTAAAAGAAATTTAATTTTCTTCTTAACAGGTTGACTGGGGAATTGGAAATTGTAGTGTAACTATGTGCGTTACCACTCCCCGAGGACCGGTAGCTCCGTTATTATTATAGCAAGCCAACAGAGTAAACCACCGGTCTCCGAGGACCAGTAACACAGTCAACCTGTTAAATAATTAATTTTTATTTAATAATACATTATAAAAAAATTTTAAAAATCATATAAATTTGTTATAATAGCAAAAATCTTTTGTTGATTGCAAAAAATAACAACAAAACGATTTACGTGACCTTATTATTTACACTCTACTCAATTGATGGAACAGATTTGACCTCAGAGGTCAAGATCTTATTATATTATTATTAAATCAACACCATAAACAAATCTTAATCTCATAAATTTATTTATTTATATACTGAGACATTGACTTATATTATTTATTCAATTGCTTTACACCCTTAAGCTTTAAAGTCTTTTTTTTTTTGATTGTTTGGTTTTTCTTAAATCATTTTTATTCTTTAATCATTAAATAAATTATTTTTATCATTAAATTCAAATTCTATTTACACAAGAAAGTAAATCTTAATTAAAAATCTAAATTAATGACTTTAAAAAAGGATAGATTTCAAAATAAGAAAAAAAAAATGGCACAGAAAAAAAATTTTAGGCTTAAATTAATAATCAATTAATAAAAAAATAATAAAAAATTAAAAATTATATCACAGTGTCTCGAATAGTTTTATCCCCGATAACCAAAGAAGTCTCCCCGATTGGAGCAGCAGAATCAACCAAATTTTCCGCACTTAAAGAAGCCGTTCCGGTTTCATTCCTCCTAAAACTATTTCTTAAAATACTCGCTACCTGAGCGGCAGTTAAATTATCATTTACAACATTTGAAGCGTTCGTTACATATACAGATACGTCATTATTATTTACGGTTTGATTCATTTCAACTAAAACTGCATTATAATCCGGTGGAGGAACCGAACCACCTTCATTATTTTGAGGGGGATTATTTGTTATCGGACGTGAACTACCTTCGCCTAAAACGTTAGCTATTCGTCTAACACTCCTTCGAAAGCTTTGTCTTAAAAATTTAGCTAAACGAGCTCCCGTTGCTGTTGTATATGATGGTGGAGGGGTATATTTTGGAGGTGGATCTTCCGAACGAACTTCAGGAACTGTTACGGATGTTGCTAGAATGGTTGAAGCTATTTCTTGAATTGCTAAAGTGTCCATGTGTTCACCCAAAGGTGGACGATATAAATATTGAATCCTCTGAAATATAAAATAGTTTAATTTTAATTTTTTAAGATGGGGATTAAAAAAATATATAACTAACGTAATCTGATTCTTCCTCGTATTCCTTAAGATCAGCATTAAAAAGAATTAAAATAAGATTATTTTATTATTTTAAAGTTATTTTTTAAATGTCAATGTTAAATTAAATGAAAAGGAAGCTATATTACCGATATGTAGGTAAGTTAGATCACTACTTTAAATAAAATATCTATGACTGCTCCAATCATTTAAAACCTTTAATTTTTCTAATTAAAAAAATTTTCTAATTAAATAAACTTATTTTTTTTTATTTGAAGATTTTATTTCTGATTTTTCAAAAAATAATAAAGTTTTTAAAATCTTTTCTTATTTTTTAAATCTTTAATTAATTTTTAAACATATTGAAATCATTTTTTTGACTAATAAACTTCTCCATATTCGCTTGAAATATCTATGATTTCATTTTGACAGTTTAAATTATTTATAATTTTGAATTTTTTATATATTTTTAGTTTGTTTATAAAAAATCTACTTACATCTAAAATATCCGGTGGTCCATTATTTAAATATCTATAACTTTGAATAACGGCGATGATTGGAACGCATAAAACGGGTAAAAGTTGTATAACCGAGCCGATTTGTCGCGCCCAAAGGGGCCAGTATTCCGCCGATGGGGCGTGATGCCAAATAAAAAGCTCTCGGAAATTACCATTTTTAAAAAAAGCCACGCAAAGAATCTGAAAAAATAAAATTTAAATTAAATGTCAATTTATAAAACACCTAATAACGCCATCTATTAACATATGAATGAACTTAGCCTAAAAATTTAATGTTAAAAATTAAAATTTAAATAAAAAATCGCACAAATTATTAAGATATCTTGTAAATTGTTGAAAAACCTTACTTAAATTATTGAAAGTGTTGTCAAAAAAAATTTATAAAAATTTCAAACTTGGTAAAAATATTTGACACTTCTAACCTAAATTTAGAAAATCGATCAACTTTAAAAATTCATCAAAAATTGATTTTGAAAGATTTTGATTTGATTTTTTCTCTAAATGAAACTTAAATCATCCTAGTTTTAATTAAAAAAGACGGTTTTATTCTAAATGTTATCAAAAAAATGAAAAAAAAATTTCAAAGTTGGTAAAAATTTTTGACATTTCTAACCTAACCTAAGAAAAAATCGATCAACTTTGAAAATTCACTAAAAATTCATTTTTAAAGATTTTAATAGGATTTCTTTTCTAAATGAAACTTAAAACATTCTAGTTTTAATTAAAAAATACCGTTTTATTCCAAATGTTGTCAAAAAAATTAAATAAATTTTCAAAGTTGGTAAAAATTTTTGACACCTTTAACCTATCTTTAAAAAATCGATCAATTTTAAAAATTCATCAAAAATTCATTTTTAAAGATTTTGATTTGATTTTTTCTCTAAATGAAACTTAAAACATTCTAATTTTAATTAAAAAATACCGTTTTATTCCAAGTGTTGTCAAAAAAATTAAAAAAATTTTCAAAGTTGGTAAACATTTTTGACACTTTTAACCTATCTTTAAAAAATCGATCAACTTTGAAAATTCATCAAAAATTCATTTTTAAAAATTTTGATTAGATTTTTTCTCTAAATGAAACTTAAAACATTCTAATTTTAATTAAAAAAGACCGTTTTATTCTAAATGTTATCAAAAAAATTAAAAAAATTTTTAAAGTTGGTAAAAATTTTTGACACTTTTAACTTATCTTTAAAAAATCGATCAACTTTAAAAATTTATTAAAAATTCATTTTTAAAGATTTTGATTAGATTTTTTCTCTAAATGAAACCTAAAACATTCTAATTTTAATTAAAAAAGACCGTTTTATTCCAGGTGTTGTCAAAAAAATTAAAAAAATTTTCAAAGTTGGTAAAAATTTTTGACACTTCTAACCTAATTTTAGAAAATTCATCAACTTTGAAAATTCATCAAAAATTCATTTTTAAAGATTTTGATTAGATCTTTTTTCTAAATGAAACTTAAAACATTCTAATTTTATACAAAAAAGACCGTTTTATTCTAAATGTTATCAAAAAAATTAAAAAAATTTTCAAAGTTGGTAAACATTTTTGACATTTTTCTAACTTAAGAAAATTAACTTTAAAAATTCATCAAAAATTCATTTTTAAGGATTTTAATTAGATTTTTTCACTAAATGAAACTTAAGTCATTCAAATTTTAATTAAAAAAGACCGTTTTATTCCAAACATTGTCAAAAAAATTAAATAAATTTTCAAAGTTGGTAAAAATTTTTGACACTTTTAATCTATCTTTAAAAAATCGATCAATTTTAAAAATTCATCAAAAATACATTTTTAAAGATTTTGATTAGATTTTTTCTCTAAATGAAACTTAAAACATTCTAATTTTAATTAAAAAAGACCGTTTTATTCTAAATGTTCTCAAAAAAAATTAAAAAATTTACAAAGTTGGTAAAAATTTTAGACACTTCTAACCTAATTTTAGAAAATCCATCAACTTTGAAAATTCACCAAAAATTCATTTTTAAAGCTTTTGATTTGATTTTTTCTCTAAATGAAACTTAAAACATTCTAATTTTAATTAAAACAGACCGTTTTATTCTAAATGTTGTCAAAAAAATTAAAAAAATTTTCAAAGCTGGTAAAAATTTTTGACACTTCTAACCTAACTTTAAAAAAAACGATAAATTTTAAAAATTCATCAAAAATTCATTTTTAAAGATCTTGATTAGATTTTTTCTCTAAATGAAACTTAAAACATTCTAATTTTAACTAAAACAAACCGTTTTATTCCAAGTGTTCTCAAAAAAATTTAAAAAATTTTCAAAGTTGGTAAAAAAATTTTAGGTTAGAAAATTAACAATTTTTTAAAAAATTCACCAAAAATTCATTTTTAACCATTTTGATTTGATTTTTTTTCTAAATGAAACTTAAAACATTCTAATTTTGATTAAAAAAGACCGTTTTATTCCAAGTGGTCTCAAAAAAATTAAAAAAATTTTCAAAGTTGGTAAAAATTTTTTAGGTTAGAAAATTAACAATTTTTTAAAAAATTCACCAAAAATTCATTTTTAACCATTTTGATTTGATTTTTTTTCTAAATGAAACTTAAAACATTCTAATTTTAATTAAAAAAGACCGTTTTATTCCAAGTGGTCTCAAAAAAATTAAAAAAATTTTCAAAGTTGGTAAAAATTTTTTAGGTTAGAAAATTAACAATTTTTTAAAAAATTCACTGAAAATGCATTTTTAACCGTTTTGATTTGATTTTTTTTTCTAAATGAAACTTAAAACATTCTAATTTTAATTAAAAAAGATCGTTTTATTCCAAGTGTTCTCAAAAAAATTAAAAAAAATTTCAAAGTTGGTAAAAAAATTTTAGGTTAGAAAATTAACAATTTTTTAAAAAATTCACCAAAAATTCGTTTTTAACCATTTTGATTTGATTTTTTTTCTAAATGAAACTTAAAACATTCTAATTTTAATTAAAAAAGACCGTTTTATTCCAAGTGGTCTCAAAAAAATTAAACAAATTTTCAAAGTTGGTAAAAATTTTTTAGGTTAGAAAATTAACAATTTTTTAAAAAATTCACTAAAAATTCATTTTTAACCATTTTGATTTGATTTTTTTCTAAATGAAACTTAAAACATTCTAATTTTAATTAAAAAAGACCGTTTTATTCCAAGTGTTGTCAAAAAAATTAAAAAAATTTTCTAGTTATTAAAAAATCTCGCTTAGAATGTTAAAAATTCAACTAAGAATTGTTCCTACCATTAAAACGACTGGTAAAATAACATTCCAAACGAAAGATAATAAAGCCGGAGCCCAACTGTAAACACAAGAAGATGAAGAGTGTTTAAAAAGGGCTGTGACGACTGTATCCCCGCTGTAAGGACGTCCTCGGACCATAAAAACAGCTATTATTTGTAAAAGTATCACTAGGATTAACCACCAAAGTCCTCCGATGGTTACATCGAGGAAATAAACGACGTAAATTCCAAGCTGAAATTAAATTAAATTACAGATTATTAAATTAAATTGTTATAGATTATTAAATGAATTATTAAATAAAAATAATCATAATTATAATACGTTATATTTATTATTTACCTCTGTAGTCATCGGTAATCCCAAAATAAATCCACAAGTACAACTAAAAAATGTAATCGTAGTCTCCCAAGACTTTAAAACTTTAGCTTTAATAGCCATGATTCCAGTTATCACACAATGCCAAATAGCTAATTGTTGAGCGATCCCAAACAAGATTAAAATAAAGTAAAATAAAACCGCCCAAAATGGAGATATTCTTTCGGAACCCAATAAAGCAAAAGTAGCCGGAATTAATTCCGTGGCAAATCTTAACACTTGATAACCACTTTCCGTAGTTACATCCATCCCTGGTTTTATTACTTTTTCCCCCAAGATGAAAGAATTATGAACCATGTATCTCATCGGAGTTGAAGCTAAATTTGAAGTGTCTTTTAACGGACGCATAAAACCATATGTTGTTATTTTTTCTAAAAAGAAATGAATATTTAAAAAGAATATTTGAGATTAATTTAGCTTAATAACTTAATTCATCTCTGTTCGGCAAAAAATGTCTTATATCTAACATTTTATTCTCAACGTACATCAAATAACTGTCTTTATTTAACTGTAACATGATTGAAAAAGATAAAAACCAAAATTCTAAACTACGATAGTACAATTAATTGATGACATATAAGACATCTTCAGTCAAATTGAGTATATAACTTAATACTAACCAAAAGAATTTGGTTGATAAACATATCCATAAGAATGTAGTATTTGCACGCAAGTATTCGCTAAAAAAGCGACCAAAATCAAAATGCTAAACGTTAAAACAGCGATTAAACTCGAATCCCTTTGTAATAAATGCTTATTTTTATTATGCGAAGCTAATTGCATAACGGCAGCGCTTAATAATCCCCAAGTTAGAAAGGTTTCTTGTCCGGCGGCGACCCAACTCTTCGAATTTAAGAAGAATTCGCCCCAAGAGGTCTCCGGGAAGACGATGTGAATGTATTCCGGGGGCATCATCCCCAATAATTTCGCACAGAAGATAAACATAGCGAAAACCGGCAAAAGGGTGAATACAAAGACAACTTTCCCGTAAGATCTTAAACCCTTGCTTAGAGAAACGAAAACTATCATCCAAACGACGGCTAAATTAAAAGCCGGTTGGAATTTTATCGTTCCGTAAACGTTTCCGTAAACTAGATTCGTTCGTTGGTAAACTACTCCACTTAAATAATCCGGAATTGTGTCTGATAGTTTAAATGATGTGTTTAACGGTTGATCTAAAATAAAAAAAAATAAAGTTAAAGTTAAGTGAAAGTTAAAATTAAAGTTTTAAATTAAAATATTCACTTTTGACATGTTGATTTTTAAGATTTTATTTTTTTAAGGTTGGTATTTAAACCCTTTAAAAATTCCTATTAATTTATATTTTTCACTTTTAATTTTGATTTATTTAAATAAATTAATATCAAAAAAATTTTATTGACTTAAAATATAAATTTTCGTTAATTAATTATTTTTTTTATTATAATTTTTTTCCCAACTTACAAGGAGACCTTACGACTTGCCCCTCACCGATTTTAACGAAAGTGGTACCAATCGATAGATATTAGTACATAGTACAAATGTATAAAATATTAGGGCGCACTATTCAACGGTTCGCAAGAAAATTGGTGTTAAAGTATGCAATCGGCTTATATGTCAATGATTTGTCATTTCCCCTACAACCCCCTAATAGCCATAGTGGAAATATATCGGTTTCCAGATCCATAGTTCGGTGGTTCGAATCTCGAACAATAACTTTTTTATTTTTATTTTGAATGCAATATTTCATGTTATTTTAAAAATATTTTAATATTACATCAACATGTTATAAAAATAACTTAGAACATTGTATTAAAAAAGAAAATTAAAATGTATTATTCGAGATTCGAACCACCGAACTATGGATCTGGAAACCGATATATTTCCACTATGGCTATTAGGGGGTTGTAGGGGAAATGACAAATCATTGACATATAAGCCGATTGCATACTTTAACACCAATTTTCTTGCGAACCGTTGAATAGTGCGCCCTAATATTTTATACATTTGTACTATGTACTAATATCTATCGATTGGTACCACTTTCGTTAAAATCGGTGAGGGGCAAGTCGTAAGGTCTCCTTGTTAGTGTTTGTAAAATCAATTAGTTACTTTAATTTTCTTTAGGTTGTCTCTAACTACCTTCATAATGTTTTGGTTTAGTTTCCGAATTTTTTGACAGGAAAAAAGATAGGTTATGTTTTTATTACTTATCTAACTTATCTAAAGTATCTTAGTACTTATCTAAAAAGGATTATTTTAATAAAAAATGGACTTTTAAAAGTAAATAAATAACAGCTGGGTTTTTAAAAATCATAAAATAATAATAATAAATTAAAAATTTACCTTTTCTGTATTGTAAGAAAGGTTCGGCCCATCTATACTTATCCATTTTAGTTATAAACGAGTCTCGAAAGTAAACAAACATCCAAGAAACTCCGGTGATGCTATAAAGTCCGATTAAAGCTTGGGAGATTAGTAAAGAGACTCCGACGCCTTGGAAAAGTGGGGAAATTCTCCACATGTCGATTACGCCGGCTCCTAATTGTTGTCCGAGACATAGTTGAAGGGTGAACATTGGGAGGCCGATTACCATTGATAAGATGAAGAATTGAAAGATGAAATTTGCTCCGAAGTGAATGCTTAAAACGGCGAAACGACAGATGTTGAAAAGTCCCAAGGAGCAGCTTAAGCAGGCTAACATCGAGCTTAAACTGTGCGGCCAGTGTCCGAGTGGGCTTTCTACTTCCGGTAATTCTGGTCGTACTCTTTCACATAATCTGGAAAATTAAAAACAAATTAAAACAAATGTTAATTTCTATAAATAAACTCTGTGCGAATTAAAAATTATATTAGCACTAATTTCTTTAACCCATTCGAGACGGCGATTTTTTTCGAACATGGTCCCCAGGAGCCAAACTTTTTTTTCTTTATATAGTTCATTTACTGTTATTGCACACACGGTGTGCAACCCTTCTTTTAGCCTCGGAAAGCAATTGCACATACAGTGTGCAATCGGTCTCAAATGGGTTAATTTAATTTAATAAAGTCTTTAATTTAAACTAGAAATTTATCGTTGGATTGATCACCATCTTTTGTAAATTAAGTTGTTGTTAAAAGAAGTTTCAAAATGATTTATGAAGTCAAAATCGGTATTCATACGGTATTTGGAATAAAAGTTGAAGAGATTAGACAAGAAATTGTGAGAGTACTCTAATCTATGAAACCGTCGAAGTCAAACCTGATGATCGATGAATAAAAAATCTTTGAATAATCAAACCTAAATTACTGTGGGTTTATAAAAGAAAAAACATAGTCTGTTTTAGCTCTAAGCTGGGAAAAGATCATCTCCCGGCTTATACTGAACTGTCACAATGCACTGGAAGTAGTAGCCATGCACAATAAGGTAACTTTCTAGTGGGTAAAGAGACAGAGGAACTGCTCGGGAAATAGACGAGCCGACAGGCTGGCAAAAAAGGCCGTTAATAGGAAAACCTGCTCACCCAAACTAGTCACCAACCCCTCTTTAACTTTGCATCTCGATTGCATTAAGGGGTTAGACCACTTTAGACCGTGGAAAATTAACGTAATTTCCCCATATTTTTCCGAGAAAACAATAAGAGCTGTGGAAAAATTGTTTATATATCTTTGTTGTACATACATTTAGGAATAAGAAATATATTTTGCTAAATAATTAACATAAAAAATGAACGCGATGTAACTGCTTGATGAAAACCTTGTTAAGCGCTAAGGGGTCCGCGGCCGGAACGATTTTATCTACAATTTTCAATTTAATTCAAAAACGAAAAGGTATTTAGTTTTTACAACTCAAAAGCTAGAGAAAGACGTAGGGATATCTTTTTAATTATTTTTTTGCAGAAATGGTAGGCATATTACAAAAACTTTGCGTTTTAGCCTAAAAAAAATCTACTAAATTGTTTATAGTTAAAGAACTACGTTTGATATCAAAAAAATCCTACGTCTTTCTCTAGATACTGCTACTTGGAAGGTGCAGTTAAAATTTCAAGTAAATCGGTAAAGAATTGTATGAGTTATGTTTCCGGCCGTTTCAAGAAAAGTGATTTAGAGAAAAATGCATTTAAAGTTTGTTTAACCTGTACTGAGCACACGTTATCGGACAACATTCAGAATCAAAATACAGGCATTTAAAAACTGTTCCCACTTATAACTGACATTGCATCTTATTTTTAAGACCATAAGGCACTTTTTAGCGCAAAAAACAAAAAATTCGACTTTTTGAAAATTCTAGAGTGGTCTAACCCCTTAAGCACATTACTTATTCTAAATTTTCAGGCTACTGGGACACGGTTAAGGGTTGCCAAATATCGAAATCAGGAATCCCCAAACTATTTTGGACAAGTGACCCCTTTTCCAAAATGAACTCTTACCTCAGAACCCCAGGGCCAAATTACCTACTTTTAAGATCAACTCCCTTGGACCTGGCACAGACCAGGCGTTTTTGAACACGCGTTTAATCGTACGATTGCTAACGCACGTTTTGGTTTATACGCATTTTAACACTTTAACTGCCATGTGTACCATATATGGACACAGTTGCATTAACTTAACATTAGTTAATTTTTTGATGGCGCTTAACGTGTTAATAGGAGTGTACAGACTCAAGCGTCAAACGTCCAACAAACGCGCCATTCGAAATTTTTGATAAAGCGTGGCTTGTATGACATCTAACGCTCACTTCGTCGCCTGAATGCAGAACTATACTATGTCCAAAAACTAAATTTTTCAGGAGACGAGATTTTTTCTTTTTTAGGCTTATTATATCTAAGTATTTTAAACTACAAAGCCTTAATTGAAGTGGAGGGGAAACTTAGCGCTAGGACTCGTAATACTTCTGCATGCAACGAAGAGCACTATTAGCTATTAAGGCCCCTACAAACGCTCCGACTTACCGGTACAGGCGACCTGTGCAGGCCAAAACTGCGCAGGCCGCCTGAACCATGGAATTGTCTCCACACGTACAGTCCGATTTGTACGAAGTAATGATTGAATCTACTACCTGCATTTTGTTGACCAACACATTGTATGCCCCAGATTTTTTATGTTTATTACTATATTCTTTGGATTTCACTTTCCAAAAGCATGGAAAGTTTTTGTAATGTTCAATGAAACTCAATAAAAAGTCTTTTGAAATACTTCTGGTATCCATTTTGTAAATTTACGTAGAGAAAACCAAGTATGTTCACTTTATAGGTTAAGTTAAGTATTTTAACTAGTTACTTTATGACAAAAACTGAGCTAACGGACTGAACTTGCCTGCACAGTTTTATAAAAATATCAAACAAGACGGATTTAGCACAGGCCAGGCCACCCGCCTGCACAGGCCGCCTGAATTGCCAAAAATTACTACGACTTGCCTGCGCAAACCGCAACTGCGCAGGCAAGTCGTCGGATAAGTCGGAGCGTCTGTAGGGGCCTTTAGACTAGCATTTACTGACCAAAACCGATTTTAAGAAAATATGAACTTACACTGGTTCTGCATTCAAGCGACGACTTGTACACATGCTAATAACAAGCGCACGATTAAATGCGCGTTCAAAAACGTCTCGTCTGTGCCAAGGCTTATTCATAATGGTCCGCTAACTTAAAACAGCTGCTACAGAGTGTTATATCGACCTCAAAGGGTCAATATCAACCCCTTTGAGAATCACTGATCTAAATCATTACTAAGATACCCTTCATGTGAGGCAACGCAGTTCTTTACAAGTCTCAACAAGGAGGATCTACGCCTAATCATAGGGCTCCTGACAGGACACTGTAAGATCAATAAGCACCTTTATAATTTAGGGTTTGCCACTTCTCCTCTATGTCGTGCTTGCGAGCAAGACGTTGAGACTGTTAAGCACATCCTATGTGATTGTCCGAATTTCAAAGACTTTAGATTAAGGGACTTGGGTGACGACTGGCCAATTATAGAACCAAGGACACACCTTTGAACTACATCTTAACCTTTGGTAAATCCCTAGGCTGGTTAATATAGACAGAGTGAGTGACAGGGAGGTTGTACAAAGGGCGCAATGGAGCCTAAGTGCAGTATGCCATCTTGCGTGCTCTTTCGTTTCCTACATATATACATACAAAGAAAAAACATTCATATTAGGATTTCAAATTAGATAATTTACAAGGGATTGTCTAAATGTTAAGAACTTAGGGTGTTCCTAAGACTTAATTAGTAGCAGATTAAATCCTGTGATGGAGTTAAGTCGAGTATTCATATTTGAAACTTAGAGTTCCTTTTCTTCGGTACTTTCAGATTTTAAGACTTTAGTACTTTAGAAATAGCAAGATTATTTTCCGAAAGACTTACCTTCCGGAAAACCTAATCGTCAATGGTTACCGTTAGGTGTGACGAAGCATAAATAGAACAATATCACAGTGCGATAGAACGTGGTGAACTAAATACTAACTTCTGATAACTAAAGACAAACTAACTCCATTAAAAAGAACCGGAAGTCTATCTACTATCGTCCACTTGCAGGAAGTATTATGTTATTCAAACCGGATGTAATACCAAATGCCACAAGAAGGAATATAAAGGGGATGTTTACTTGAAAAACATCTAGAAAAACATAAGGATAAATAATTGTGAAAAATTTAACCTAACGACATTAAAATTAATCTTAAATTCTATCAATTGTATTAAAGATACATCAACATATCAATAATATATTCTCTAATTTTATTTCTAACCGACTTTAAACCATACACAGAAAGAAAAAAACACGTGTCTTTAAAAGACACACACGCAGCATTTCCAGATCGATTAAAACTGTACATTATCCAGGTCAAACTAGAAATAAACGCTCTTAGAAACTTCCATCGCTTAATATTTTATTCACCATCCATAAACGACTTTAATATTTCAATACACCTCAGTCTCTTTTTAAAAAAACACATCCTAACAAAACCAATTTTATTTTAAAAAACTCCTTTAAAACAATTAATACATCTCTAAACATTTCTCTAAATTCATCTCTAAAATCAATCTCTAAACGTAACATTTCCCTCTTTTCAGACATTTCAATTTCCCCTCTTTTCATGTCAAATGAGCTTTGAGAGCTCCATATCTCACGCAAACATCAAGATCATTGTTTAAAACACCTCGTCCTGGTTTACATTATAACCGGAACTTATAATTCAAAACACCACAAGAAAATTTTAAACCACGTGGATTAAAAACTTACCGAATAAAATAAAAAAACTCCATAGTTAAGTAATTTTTAACCACATCACGTCGATTTAAACGTTTTAAACGTATTTAACAAGTCAAGCAAGACATAAAGAGATCGGAGTGAATGTAAAGAAGAACCGCAATTGACTTAAAACTGTTACCGTTTTACGCTTGTGACCCGCAATGTCTGAGAAGAGTAGGATTCAAGAACAAGTATCAGGAAGGAGAAGGAATAAGAATTGAAGAGGATGGAATTATATTCAGTTAAAAAAAAATATTAAAGTTTTTCATAAATAAATATTAAAGTTTTCATAAATAAAGTACGATTTTATAAAGTTGAAAAAAAATTTTAAGGTTAAGTTCAAAAAAAATTTTTTTAAGTTTTTTGGTTAAAAATAGAATAAATTTGACTGTTTTAATCTAAAATAAGATAATTGAGGTTTTATTATACGAAAAATAATTTCTTAGTTTTCATAAATAAAGTCTGTGCGATTTTCTAAAGTTGAAAAAAATTTTTTTAGGTTAAGTTGACTAAACATTTTTTTAAATTTTTTTGGTAAAAACTAGAAAAAATCTGATTCTTTTAAATTAAAATAGAATCATTTAACTTTTATTATACAAAAAAGAATTTCTTAGTTTTTAAAAATAAACTCTGTGCGATTTTTTAAAGTTGAAAAAAATTTTTTAAGGTTAAATTTTTTTCTAAGTTCACAAATTTTTTTTTATATTTTTTTGGTAAAAATTAGAATAAATTTGGCTGTTTTAATCTAAAATAGAATCATTTAAGATTTTTTATACGAAAAATAATTTCTTAGTTTTTAAAAATAAAGTCTGTGCAATTTTTTAAAGTTGAAAAATTTTTTTTTAGGTTAAGTTGACTAAATATTTTTTAAAATTTTTTTGGTAAAAACTAGAAAAAATCTGATTCTTTTAAATTAAAATAGAATCATTTAGCTTTTATTATACGAAAAATATTTTCTTAGTTTTTAAAAATAAAATCTGTGCGATTTTTTAAAGTTGAAAAAAATTTTTTAAGGTTAAATTTTTCTCTAAGTTCACAAAAAATTTTTTTTATATTTTTTTGGTAAAAATTAGAATAAATTTGACTATTTTAATCTAAAATAGAATCATTTAGGATTTTTTAAAAGAAAAATAATTTCTTAATTTTTAAAAATAAAGTCTGTGCGATTTTTTAAAGTTGGAAAAAATTTTTTAGGTTAAGTTGACTAAATATTTTTTTTTACTTTTTTTGGTTAAAACTAGAAAAAATCTGATTCTTTTAAATTAAAATAGAATCATTTAGCTTTTATTATACGAAAAATATTTTCTTAGTTTTTAAAAATAAAATCTGTGCGATTTTTTAAAGTTGGAAAAAATTTTTTAAGGTTAAATTTTTTTCTAAGTTTACAAAAATTTTTTTTTTTATTTTTTTGGTAAAAAATAGAATAAATTTGACTATTTTAATCTAAAATAGAATCATTTAGGATTTTTTATACGAAAAATAATTTCTTAGTTTTTAAAAATAAAGTCTGTGCGATTTTTTAAAGTTGAAAAAAATTTTTTTAGGTTAAGTTAACTAAATATTTTTTTTAATTTTTTTGGTAAAAACTAGAAAAAATCTGATTCCTTTAAATTAAAATAGAATCATTTAACTTTTATTATACGAAAAATAATTTCTTAGTTTTTAAAAATAAAATCTGTGCGATTTTTTAAAGTTGAAAAAAAATTTTTAAGGTTAAATTTTTTTCTAAGTTCATAAAATATTTTTTTTATATTTTTTTATAAAAATTAGAATAAATTTGACTGTTTTAATCTAAAATAGAATCATTTAGGATTTTTTATACGAAAAATAATTTCTTGGTTTTTAAAAATAAAGTCTGTGGGATTTTTTAAAGTTGAAAAAAATTTTTTTAGGTTAAGTTTACTAAATATTTTTTTTTTATTTTTTTGGTTAAAACTAGAATAAATTTGATTGTTTTAATCTAAACTAAAATGATTTAGGTTTTATTATATCAAAAATTATCTCTTAATTCCCATAAATAAAGTCTATACGATTTTTTTAATTAACTGAAATTTTTAGTAACTTTTAGGTTCGCTTAAAACATTCAATTTAATCAAAATAACGAAGATTGTAAACAATATTTTTGACATATAAACAAGTTTCTTATCAAAAATCAAAATAATATGTCTAGTTTCAAACCCGCAGTTGATGTTCACCCTTTAATAAGAGTAAATTTTTAATTTCTAACTTTATATCACCTCTAGAAATAAAAATTTTATTTTTTTTTAGGCCGCTAGATGGAGTTTTTTAATAGCCGGAATTTTCTACGGTTTTAACAAACATCTTCTCTACTCACACCTAGAATCAAAAGCCAGGGAAGAACGTTTAAGGAAAAAAGAGATAAGAGACGCTGAAATAGCCGAAGAGAAACGAAAACAATCTGAAAAAGACGTTGAAGAATTAGGGAGGATGTGTATGCCGGAAAGTTATCCTCCGCAATGTCCTCCGGGGACAATTAGACGTCCGGATGATTGTTAATTAATACATATTTACATCACACATATAATTAATAAATTATTTCTTTCAAAACACATCTTTTAATCCCCCAAAAACATTTTTTTTAATTAAATAAAATATTTTTTCGAGGGAAAAAATTATTTTTATCAAACGGTAATAGATGGCGTTATCAAACGTCATTTAAAAAACTTCATTGTTGGTGATTGCTGGTGAAAGACGAAAGGTATTTATAAATAGCCGGGGAAATAAACTATCCCGATCGTTCAATAGGTTAAAAACGTGCTCGAACGTGAACTTTGATACATCAGCTAACCGTAGGAAAAACGAGATTGATTATTATGCAAATAATTTTTTATGTAATCACCTTATAAGGATTCCTAGTGTAATTTAGCGGCTTTATTTGCTGCGTTTTCTTTGTTAGGTTTCGATTAGATGGTTTGATTACGAGGAATTTGCCCTTAAATAATCCTCGCATGTTTCGAAAACTATTTTGGCGAGCTTTAGGGTCGATAAATTTACATATATATGAGTCATACAAGTTTTACAGAGGTTTCATTTAGGTGATTTTCAGGTAAATTATTTTCAGTATACTTAAGACAATTTTAACCATTTCACGACGATTTTAAACCCATTTTACACGATTTTAAAAGAATTTAAATAATTATATCCTACTTTATACATTCTTGAATGACTTTAAATCCGATTTAAAGTCGAATATAGGATTTAATTAGGAGTTATTTTACTAAAATTTAATCTAAATTTAATTAAAAATAAATCTAAATTTAATTAAAAATAAGATTTCTTATATTTTTACCTCCTCGGACTGGTATTATTACTATTATTCGTCCCACCACCTCCTCCATCATCAACAGCCCTCATCGGAGACGGTATCGGGGTACAACTAGGACTACTATCGACGGTAGTAGCCACGCTGGATTCGCTCGAAGAAGGACTCGTCCTCCTCCTATTCCTACTTCCCGAATTTAACCTATTTCTACCACCGGAAGCTTCATTCCCAGCCTCTTCTTGCTCGCGTGCATTTAAAACCGAAGGTGCACTCATCGGCCTTTGACTCCTCTCCGAAACACCAACTCTCGAACGTTCTTGTATCGCTTCTTCAACTTCCAAAGAACCTCTCTCTTCATCCTCATTTTGATCGATACTCTGATTAGAAGAGATTAAATTACTTATCGAAGGGGTTTCGGTTTCACTGGGAAGCCTTAAATGTCTTAATCTTCTCATCGAACTTCTCAACCAATGCGGTTCCCTTTGATTTAATTTTTGGGAGTCTTCACTTGGGTTTGTATTCATTTGAGAAGTTGAAGAAGTTTGAGGTGCTTCTTCTTGTAAGTTTTGTAGAACGTTTGAAGTTAAAATTGATTGAGTTTCGATTAAATTTTCTGTACTTTGAATTAAAATCGGATGAGTTTCGTTTAAATTTGATTGATTTTGATTTAAATTTGATTGATTTTGATTTAAATTTGACTCATTTTGATTTAAATTTGAATCATTTTGATTTAAATTTGAATCATTTTGATTTAAATTTGATTCATTTTCATTAAAAACTGATTGATTTTGGTTTTGATTTAAATTTTGATTGTGATTTATATTTTGATTGTGATTTATATTTTGATTGTGATTTATATTCTGATTTTCATATGAATTTTGATTTAAGCCTTGATTTTGATTAAAATTTGATTGATTTTGATTTAAACTTGATTCATTCTGATTGAAAACTGATTGATTTTGACTTAAATTTTGATTTTCGGTTTGAGTTTGATTTAAAGTTTGATTCTGACTTGAATTTTGATTTAAACTTTGATTTTTATTAGATTTTTTATTTGAATTTTCATTTAAACTTTGATTTTGATTTTGGGTTTGATTTTGATATGAATTTTGATTTAATCTTTGATTTTGATTTGATTTTTGAATTGAATTTGGATTTAAACCTTGATTTTGATTAAAATTTGATCGATTTTCATTTAAATTTGATTCATTTTGATTGAAAACTGATTGACTTTGATTTGAATTTTGATTTAAACTTTGATTTTTATTAGATTTTTTATTTGAATTTTGATTTAAACTTTGATTTTGATTTTGGGTTTGATTTTGATATGAATTTTGATTTAATCTTTGATTTTCTGTTTGATTTTGATTTGAATTTTGATTTAAACTTTGATTTTGATTTAAATTTTGATTTAATCTTTGATTTTGATTTGATTTTTGAATTGAATTTAGATTTAAACCTTGATTTTGATTAAAATTTGATTGATTTTGATCCAAATTTGAGTCATTTTGATTGAAAACTGATTGATTTTGATTTAAATTTTGATTTTCGGTTTGATTTTGATTTGAATTTTGATTTTTAGTTGAATTTTGAATCAAACTTTGATTTTTATTTAAATTTTGATTTAAACTTTGATTTTTATCAGATTTTTTATTTGAACTTTGATTTAAACTTTGATTTTTATTTGGATTTTGATTGAAATTTTGATTTATACTTTGATTTTGAATTAAATTTTGATTTTCTGTTTGATTTTGATTTGAATTTTGATTTAAACTTTGATTTTGATTAGATTTTTTATTTAAATTTTGATTTAAACCTTGATTTTTATTTAGATTTTGATTTAAATTTTGATTTAAACCTTGATTTTTATTTAAATTTAGATTTAAATTTTCATTTAAACCTTGATTTTGACTTAAATTTTGATTTTCATTTAAAATTTGACTCAAAACTACTTCATTTTCATCAAAATTTGAACAATTTCCACTAAAAATTTGTCGATTTTCATCAAAATTTGAACAATTTCCACTAAAAATTTGTCGGTTTTCATCAAAATTCGAACAATTTCCAGCAAAAACTTGTCGATTTTGATCAAAATTCGAACAATTTCCACCAAAAACCTCCCGATTTTTATCAAAACTCAAACAATCCGAACTTAAACCCAACGAATTCTTCCGTTCTAATCGTTGAGGAAGTGTTGAAAGTACTAAAATAGTCGAACGAGTCGGTTCAGAACGTCGAAACGCTCCGTTAGGCGTTTCGCTCGGCGTAAACCTAAGGCTGGACGATTTTCGCAAACCTCCGATTACGCAAGAACCACATTTTAACGAGTTTAAAACTTCCACTTCTTCCCCTTCATTTAAAGAGTTGGTTTCTATATTTTTTAGATACAAATCTAACTCTTCCAAGTAAATCCGAACTAATTCCTCTTCTTTTTCATCTTCGTCGATTTCGCAATCTTCCAAAGAATCGTTTATGACTTTATCTAATTGTTCCAAAACGTTTAAAACTTCCCTATCTTCAAAGCCATCAAAACCATCTATTTCATCGATTTCATCTAAACTATCTAAATTTAATTTCGATTTAGAATCGATATCAAAAGAATTTTCAACGTTAATTCTTTGATTTTGAATATTTTCATCATCTAAACTTATTAAAATATCTTCAACATCAACCGTATCCGTTAAAATATTTAAAGGTGTATCTTTAAATGTTTGTAATTTCTTTTCGAGGGTTTTTAATTCCGTATCGATTAGATTTTCTTCTTCTTCTTCTGGATTTAAATCATCTTGAGTAATTTGATGAAGTGGTGAAGTTGGAATATCCGGTGAACCAACAGCAAAGTCGATTAAATCAGTTTCCGATTGTAAAATTGACATTTTTATTTTTCTCTAAAACAAGAAAAAAAATAAAATTAAAAAAAAGTTAATAAAGTAATCTTAAAGTAAAGTTATAGTAAAGTTAAACAATAACGAGATAAGAAAAACGGTTTTTAAATGTAGGTCAAGACGTAATTGCGTAAAACAACGCCTTTTTTACGTTTTTAATTGTTCACTGAAGGTTTTCAGTTTGAAAAAAGAGAAACCTTAAGATGACTGTTAGACACGTCAAGGAAGTATTTGTGTTATTTAAAATGTTTAAAACGGTTTTATTATACGGATAGAATCTAAAAGAAGTGGTTAACTGTACTCGTTCGTATGCTAAGTTGTTTGGATGCATTCGAGACCGGATAACTGTTCATCAACATCTGTCCGGGGTAATTTTAGCTTATTATCATTCGATAATATCGCATGTCTTAACGATAATGTTCTTTTTGTTAAATTTATGGTTAATTTATTAACCATATAATATATTTTTAATATTTTAACTTTTATGTGGAAGGAAAAAAAAATGTTTAATAAAATAGTCGATTAAAGGATATTAAATAACTATTTGGTTTTAATATAAATAGATTATGAGTCATAGTTTATATAATGAACTTGTAAAATGAGATTGTTATTAGATCTTAAGTGGATTTTAATTTTTAAATGTTTTTCTTTTAATATGACTGGATTTTAATAAGATTGAATTTTAATGTAACTAAATTTTAAAATCTAAAAGTGAGATTAAGTTCTCTTGAGTTTAGTTGAGATTAACCTTGGCATAATTTTTGAAAAATACATCTTTTAATCTTAATATAGACACATTATGAATCAGTATTTCTGAGATAAACTTCTAAAACGAGGTTGTTTTTATTCAGATCTTTAGTGGAAATCTAAAAATAAATTTTTAATACATTTCTTGTTTTTTTATTGTGGTTGAATTCATCAAAAAGTGATTCTAAAATGTTAATTTCTTCTTTAAAATATCATTTTGAGTTTTGAAATTTGTTTTAATGTTGGGTTTTGAAGATTTGCAAAGCTTAATATGTCTGCCGCAGTTAGAAGTGTGTAAATTTGATCGATTTATTCAAGTTATCAAAAACGAGAAACTACACAGTTAGGAAATTTAGTGTTTAAGAACTTTTCATCATTGCCAGAAATATGTGAATGATTTCTTGTTTTTGTTAGAGCTAATAATGCTCAAAATCCAATTTGACAACTTGCTGTAAAAAAGTTATTTAACATCTGGTTCTTTCTTGTTCTTTCTTTAACTTTATAACAATACACAAATCTTGCAAATTTTGAAAGCAACTACTAAAGAAGAAATAATCGATTTGAAGTCAAGATTATATTTTCCAAACAAATCAAAACGTTGGAAAAGAAAAATAAGCTTACATCAACTCATTTTAGAGAGTTATTTATCAAATATAACTTTTCCAATATAATACAATTAATTTTACATCTTCAAACAAATTTTTTTTGGTAAAAATAAAACCCTACTTTTACCATTTGTGATTGGTAATTCATATTAAGACAAAAATACGAAGGTTTTTACGGCCGGTGTTAACAGAACTAAAACTACAACTAACATTAATGCTAACTCCAACACTAAACCTAGAACTAGGAGCTTCGAAGTCACTTGGAACTCGTTTCTGAAGCAGGTTTAATATGACAGGGGTGGCCACACTTGGTGGTACTTAGAGCCGCATTGTAAAATCGAAAATTTTGAAGAGCCACATCAGAAAATTCACCCTCAAAAAAAAAGGAGATCCAGTGAATTCATACCTCCTCCTTCCCTTTCAGTACAGGAAACAAATTTTGTTAGTAATTCAAAACCTAGTAGAAAGTATTCATGACATTTTTTAATTGAGCCGCACTAAAACTCTAAAAGAGCCACATGTGGCTCGCGAGCCGCCGTTTGGCCACCATTGTAATATGACATCCGAAACGTCAAACGCTTTTTCAAAAGATTAAACTCGAAACCTCCTAGTTCTATGTCTAGTGTTAGAATTAGTGCTAATGTTAGTTCTAGTCTTAATTCAGTCACATCAAGACTTTACTTTTGTCGTACCTCGTATTTGCTGTTTCATAAATTGATATCCAATTTGTTCATAAAACGAACATAAGCTTACATCAACGCTTTAAAGGGTTATTTGACAGATACAGTGAAATTCCCCTTCCTGGACACCTCTCTTGAATGGACACCCCCTTGGATAGACAGTTTCTCATGGAGTCATCCGACTCTCACATAATTACAGTGAAATTCTCCTTCACAGACACCCCTCTTGAACGGACACCTCCCTTGGACGGACAGTTTCTCATGGAACCGTCTGACTTTCATATAATTACTTTGCATTTCTTTTAAGCGGACTTCCCTCTTGAAGGGACACTTTTGGCGGGTCCTGTTGGTGTCCGTATAAGGGAGATTTCACTGTACTTCGCATTTCTCTTAAGGGGACACCCCTCTTGAACGGACACTTTTGGTAGGTCCCGTTGATGTCCGCACAAGGGAGATTTCACTGTATACACATTTTTTTCAATATAATACAATTAATTTTACACCTTTAACCCCTTAAGCGGCTATGACGTATATATTCGTCATGATTACATGCAATTTCAATCCATCGAGCCGCTTAACAGGTTAAAAAACCTTTTTGTGAAAATAGAATCCCACTTTTACTATCTCTAACTGGCAATTCACATTAAGACATTACTTTTGCTACACTTTGTATTTACAACCCATTTCAAAAATTAGCGTTCAAATTAATTAATAATTCTAAAGTTTAAAAATAATATCAGCTTGAATTCATTTATATTAGGTTCGTTTAAATTAAAATAACTTGGGTTCAATAAGTCTTTTTGATTAGATTAATAAATCGACGCTCTCAAGCCAAAACGGCATAAACGCCAAAATGGCCATTTTTTAGTTAGCTGCACCATTGAGTAGCAGTTTTAAATCTGCATGCAACAGTTAAAGCGGTATACCCGCAAACAAACTTCATTCGCTATAAAATTAGTTTAAAGTTTGCGAAAAAACCGTGTAGGATTCATTATGTCAATAATTTTTTACGTTTTCTGAAAAATTAGGTTAATGGCGTTTATGCCGTTTTGGCTTGGCAGCGTCGAAATATTGAGAGTGAGATTTTTCTGAGTTTTCTTCGCTTTTTAAATAAAAACTAATTTTTATTTCTTTTAATCATCGGGAAAATTCCATGTTTTAGACACATCCCTAAACAACTTTTTAAAATCTTTACAGTATTTTTTTTACTCTGAATTTTCTTTGGTTTTTAAATAAGAGCTGAGTTTAATTTTCTTTTTTTCAAATTATCGAGAAATCCCTTCGTTTAAACATATTCTTACAAGGGGAGGGCGAGAGGTGGTTTTTTTAAAAAAAATCTGTCCTTTTGCTCATCGATAGAATAGCACACAAAAGTTCATATAGCAAAGTACTAAAACGCACTATTCAGCCAATCGCGAGTAAATCGCGTCTAAAGTTTAGCGCTCGCTTCATATAAAAAGTAAGGAAAGCTTTCCGTAAGGTCGCCGCAGCGCTAAAGTTAGCGTGCTGACTCAGCAATTCGAACGATGCAGGTTCAAATCTCGTAGTTTTTTTTTTTTTTATTTACTGAATTTATCCATTAGACATAATTGTTTACTAATTTTCATTGAAGATACTTTTGTTAAAAAGATTATTTGTTTTATTAAAAAAAAAAGTTAATTTTTAACGACAAATGCTTAATAGCACCAAGTTATCATGAACTACATAGCAATGTATTTCAGTTTTCAATTTGCTTTTGTGGAAACAAGTTTCAAAAACTTTCACAATGTCAAAAATTTTACCAGTTCTTCGATTTACGTGCAAGGAAAAGATATGGATCCTAATTCTATGTACAGCGACGATTCGAAACGGCTCTTGCGAGATCCTGTTGAATATTTTAAACATTTACTGTATGAGGAAGTTCTTACCTGTGAAGAAATTTCAATATATTGGACCGAAAATGCAAAAGTTTTTCGTAGTTACTTATTGCAAACCATCACGAGCTTCTTTAAACCGATCATAAGTCCAGGAATTAATAATGGACAGTTTTTCAGATGTTGTTCCTCCATTTTTAACCTGTTGTTCCCATTTCGAAATATGGGCAATATTTTTCAGTAAACTACATCCTTTTCGTTGAAGAGTTTTTAGACTCCAGTTCGAATAATTTTTTGCTGTCGTTACTACTTTAATTTTACAGTTCAATGGATGGACAGATAAGATTGATCTATAAAATCTTACCAGACGCACTGGCAAGATGCTTGACATTGTGAACGTTTTTGAAACTTGCTTCCACAAAAACAAATTCAAAACTGGAATACATTGGCGGTGTAGTTCATGATAACTTGTTGTTATTAAGGATTTGTCGTTAAAAATTAACTATTTTTTTTTTATAAAGGAAATAATTTTTTTAACTAAAGTATCATCAATGAAAATTTGTAAATAATTATGTCTAATGGATAAATTCAGTAAATTAAAAAAAACTGTACGAGATTCGAACCTGCATCGTTCGAATTGGTGAGTCAGCACGCTAACTTTAGCGCTACGGCGACCTTACGGAAAGCTTTCCTTACTTTTTATATGAAGCGAGCGCTAAACTTTAGACGCGATTTACTCGCGATTGGCTGAATAGTGCGTTTTAGTACTTTGCTATATGAACTTTTGTGTGCTATTCTATCGATGAGCATAAGAACAGATTTAAAAAAAAAAACCACCTCGCGCCCTCCCCTTGTTAATCAATTCTTTCAAATCTTTACAACAGTATTTTTCTATTAAAATTTTCTACCTGAGTTTTCTTTGGTTTTAACACGTTGAGTGCCACGCGGTTTTATAACTTCACCATCAGGCCACTAGTGATTATCACAGCCTGAACGAAAAGTTGTGTCAGTCACTGATGACTGACACGGCCTGAACGGAAAGCTCAGTGTCAGTTATCAATGATTGCCATGGCACTCAACGTGTTAAATAAGAACTAATTTTTATTTTATCAAATGATTAGGAAAGTTTCTTCTTTGAGATATTTTCTTAGTCGATTTTCTAAAATCTTTACTGTGACTTTCCACTAAAATTTTCTATCTGAATTTTCTTTGGGTTTTAAAAACGAAAGGATTTTTATTTTTCAAATTATAGAAAAAATTCCTTCTTTTAGACACTTCCTTAATCACTTTTTTAAAATCTTTATAGTATTTTTCCACTAAAATGTTCTACCTGAGTTTTCTTTGGTTTTTAAATTAGACCTAATTTTGATTTTTTTAATTATCGGAAAAATTCCTTCTTTTAGACACTTTCTTAATCACTTCTTTAAAATCTTGACAGTATTTTTCCACTAAAATCGTCAATATTTTAAATGTAATACCATCAAGATTGGAACATTTCTTCTTTTTTAATCTTAATTCTTCAAATTTCATCTCTTTGCCGATAAAAATTTTATCATCTTCCTTTCAAATTAATTCCACTTAAATTTCTAGCATTGAAATGACTTGGATTAAACTAGATTTCACCAAATTTAACCATTTTCAACAACTTTCAAGCATACAATTAGCAGTTTCAAGGGTAAACCACTCCGTTTCCTTCAACTATAAAGAAAAAAAATCCAATCCTGTTTACAAATTCTTGGAGTATATAATTAAATGATACACATCAATAAACTGAATACTTTGTTCTTATTCTCAACTTTTAAGAGAGTATACATTGATATTTCGTCCATTTTACGTTCTCTTTGTAAATATTTTTTGTTTACAAGCATGTAAGATGCGTAGTAGTTGTGCAAGACTACCAACCATACAAAAATATAAAATTTAATACAGTACCAACCACATAAATAAAAGATTACCAACTAAATAAACTTTACCACAATATAAATTTAATTAGAAAGGCTTAAAATAATAAATAAATTGAATTTTTAACAAAAAACAAAAATTTTAAAAACCAAAGATAAAAAAATAATGAATTAAAATATTTCACCTTCGGATTTTAAATAATAAAAAAACATTCCAGAGCGATTCCTAGTGATAATAGAGCTAAAAATGTTTATTTACTTTACCCGACTGTTTTAAGCCAAACCATATTTACCTAAGAATTATGATTTTAATAAGCAACATTTTTCTTTTTTGTTACTAAGTCAATTCTTCTCTTTTATCTTTTAAACTACCTCAACAACAATACTATTTTTATACATTTATACATAGACAATTCTAAAAATAAAAACACCACATTTACCATAAACTAATTATTATAATATATTAAAGTAGTAAGCAAGCTCGCCTAGCAGACGCCTAGCTCTTTTTTTAATAGTTTTCTTTTGAAATCGCTTTCCGGACGATTCAATGATTTTACGTCATTCTGGCGACCATTATTTTCACTTCCCCGACGATTTTGGGGTGTCCGTGACCGATTTCGAAAAAATGGTCCTGAAAATCGAACGACGTTGCGGTAGCCCTAATTGAAATTAAAATTCTCGATCGTCCGCCTGTCATTTTCGTTAATTTTCGAACGCACTTTTTGTCCAAAAAGCCACCGGCTCCGCGATTCTGCTTCCGGCTAACTTTCTGAACGGCTTTATAACGCAACGTTATACGCGAATTGGGGCTCCTTTTTAAACGGCCGATTTAAACCCTAAACGAAGTCCCCGTTTTCCGTCATTTTCGATTTGGGCCGATAAAACACTTGGTTCAATTTTCATAAACGTTATTTATTATTCTAACCACGCTAATGCCACATGAAATGTCAAAACGATCGGTTTATTAATAATTGTCAAATATTTAATTTATGCAGAGCAAAAATTCGAGTAAATTTCACTAAAAACTAATTAAATTCTTGAAAATATCACCAAAAATTAAATTTGTAAAAATTCCCCCATAGTTACTAAAATTTTTAATAATTCCACCAAAAACAAAATTTGTAAAAATTCCACCAAAGCTAACAAAATTTTTAACAATTCCACCAAAAACTGAATTTTAAAAAAATATACTAAAATTAAGATTAATTCGTCAAGAATTGATTAAATTCTTAAAAATTTCACAAAAATAAAAAAGTAATAATAAAAATTCCACAAAAGTTGGTTAAATTGAATATAATTTCACCAAAAATTATTAAATCTGAAGACAATTCTACTAAAAACTTAGTGAATTTTTTAAAAATTCCACCCAAAATCAATAAAATTGGTAAAAATTCCACGAAAAACTTACTATATTCGTAAAAATTCCACCAAAGTTACCAACATTTTTAACAATTCCAGCAAAAACGTATTAAATTTTTTCAATTTTCCACCAAAGCTACAAAAATGTTGAATAATTCCACCAAAAACTTACTGATTTTTAAAAAATACCACCAAAAACTTACCAAATTCATAAAAATTCCACTAAAACTACCAATATTTTTAACAATTCTACCAAAAATGATTAAAGTTAATAAAAATTCCACCAAAGTTATAAACTTTTTTAACAATTCCATCAAAAACATACTGAATTTTATAAAAATTCCACCAAAAATTAATAAAATTGGAAAAAATTCACTAAAAACTTACTAAATTCGTAAAAATTCCATTAAAAAACACTGAATTTTTTAAAAATTCCATCAAAAACGAATAAAATTCGCAAAAATTTCACCAGTGTTATCAAAATTTTTGATAATTCCACCAAAAATATACTGAATTTTTTAAAAGTTCCACCAAAAATTAATACAATTTGCAAAAATTCCACCAAAAACTTACTAAATTCATAAGAATTTTACCAAAAACACTGATTTTTTTTTATTCTACCAGAAATAAATAAAATTGGCAAAAATTCCACCAATGTTATCAAAATTTTTGATAATTCCACCAAAAAAATGCTGAATTTTTTAAAAATTCCGCCAAAAAGTTACTAAATTCATAAGAATTTTACCAAGAACACTGAATTTTTTTTAAATTCCACCAGAAATGAATAAGATTCGAAAAAATTCCACCAATGTTATTAAAATTTTTGATAATTTCACCAAAAACATACTGAATTTTTTAAAAATTCCACCAGAAATGAATAAAATTCGCAAAAATTCCACCAATGTTATCAAAATTTTTAATTATTCCATCAAAAACATACTGAATTTTTTAAAAATTCCACCAAAAAACTTACTAAATTCATAAGAATTTTACCAAAAACACTGAATTTTTTAAAATTCCACCAGAAATGAATAAAATTCGCAAAAATTCCACCAATGTTATCAAAATTTTTAATTATTCCATCAAAAACATACTGAATTTTTTAAAAATTCCACCAAAAACTTACTAAATTCAAAAGAATTTTACCAAAACCACTGAATTTTTTTTAAATTCCACCAGAAATGAATAAAATTCGCAAAAATTCCACCAATGTTATCAAAATTTTTAATTATTCCACCAAAAACATACTGAATTTTTTAAAAATTCCACCAAAAAACTTACTAAATTCATAAGAATTTTACCAAAAACACTGAATTGTTTTAAAATTCCACCAGAAATGAATAAAATTCGCAAAAATTCCACCAATGTTATCAAAATTTTTAATAATTCCACCAAAAACTTACTAAATTCATAAGAATTTTACCAAAAACACTGATTTTTTTTTTAATTCCACCAGAAATGAATAAAATTCGCAAAAATTCCACCAAAGCTATTAAAATATTTAACAACTACACCCAAAACTTACTGAATTTTTTTTATTCCACCAAAAGCTTACAAAAATCCTAAAAATTACACCGAAGTTGTAAACATTTTTAACAATTCTACCAAAAACTTACCAAATTTTTTAAAAATTCCACCAAAATGTCAAAATTCTTTTAAAATTCCACCAAAAATCAATCAAATTAGAAACAATTTCATTAAAAATTAACTAAAACCTTGAAAATTTAAAACTTAGTAAATTCATAAGAATTCCACCAAAGTTACTAACATTTTTAATAATTCTACCAAAAATAATGAATTTTTTTTAAATTTCACCAAAAAACTTACAAAATTTGTAAAAATTCCACCAAAAATTTACCAATTTTTTTTTTAAATTCCACCAAAAACTTATTAAATTCGTAGAGCTTCCACCAAAGTTACCAAAATGTTGATCAATTCAACCAAAAACAATAATTTCTTTTTTTACAAAAATACTAAAAATAAAACTAAACTAGTGTCTTATTAAAAAAATAAATAAATAAAAAATTTTTTTTTCCTTTATTATTACTTTTTTCTTTTAATTATTCAATATTTCATTTATTTTCAGTTCTTCAAATTCATTTTAAAAACATCTTTGATTTTACTTTTAAGTGACTCATAGCTAAAATCTCCTTTAGTGTATACTCACCCTAAAAATGAACTTCTTGAAACAAATCACGGTTTGCTACGATCCCGGATTATAAATAAAAGGGCAAAAAGAGAAAGTCCCGACGCCTACTTCGTGACAAAACGCGAAAACTAACACCATCCGAAGCTTTGTGGTTCGATAGAGCTTCAGGGTCACATGTTACCAAGTAACAGGTAACTCTTCGACGCTCACAACAAAAACCAATTCTTCAATTCTCATAAGTAATCCCCCCGAAAATCAACAAACCAACTTTATTACAAATTTCCCCACTCAAAACTCCAATATGTTAAACCCTACCTTTTAAATCATTCACGTTTTCATTGATTTAAAGGCGAAATTAACACCGGAAAAGATTTTTAAGACGCGGAAGAAGGACAAAAACCGGACTTCGTCCAGTCGAGGCTTTCGAACGTGTACTACTGGAGTGGATATTCGCGGTGCGGTGGTAAAGGTAGGCAATCGTCGGGTTTTTACCTGACGACGATGTCCGTGAACCTATTCGACGAAGAGCAACACTAAAAGAGTTTACGTCACCAAAGATATAAACAAAAAAACAATAATAATACAAAAAAATCACATTTTAAATCTAATTTTTAAATTTAAAACGAAAAAAATGAAACATATTCTAATAAAGCTAAATAGAAACTTACCAAGTAACCGCATTCCGAACGATTACAACAAAATACATTCGTGATTTCGCCACTAAACCGTACAACAGTTCATTTACGTCGACTTTCACGAAGTATATAAATTTTTCTTGGGAAATTATATAATATTCTTGATTAAATAACGATATTAAATCCAATTTATCTTCATTATTTCCATCAAAAATCTAAAAAAAGGAATTATAAGTAAATTAAATTAAACATTTTTAAATTTAATTAAAGTTGTCAAAAATAGATGGCGCTATAATTTTTAGTTAGCAATTTTAAGATTTTAAAGATGACTTAAAAATCTAAATTTATTCTTATTATTATTACAATTATAAAAAATAAACACTAAATAATTAAGCAATAGATAAAAAAAATAAGAAATAAGAAAGAAATAATCAAAAATAATAAAAAAATTAGGTTAAAAATCACAACATAAACATCCAGCTAATTAATCACTTAAAAAAGAGTTTAAAATTTTAACCTTACCTTATCTAAACCTTAAACTAATTAAGAACAAATCATTTTGATACAAAACTCATTGATATTTTCTTTAATATTAAAGAAAATCTTAAAATCATTTAAAATTTACTGCCTAAGTGACAAATTTGACAAACGTCAAATAATTTTAAAAGGTAACTATTAGATGGCGTTAATAACTAAAAAATTATTAAATTATTTCTTTCGTATTTAATTTATAAATTAATTATTCGTAAATAAAAAATTAATTCTTACTTAAAATAAAAATAATTTTTAACTAAAATAATCTATAATTAAAAAGAAAACTGTGAAAATATTCATTTAAGTTAATTTATATCAATTACTATTAGATGGCGTTAATGTCAAACGTCAAAATATTTTATGAATGTTTTGAAATTTAAAATAATTTAAAAATATTAAAATTTTTAATCTAAATTTCATTGAAAAATAACTTAATTTAGCTAAAAATTGTGAAATTTTATCTCATATTTTCTAAAATCATCGATTTTTTTCCAAAATTTCACGAATTTTAGTGTAAAATTATCTAAAATTGTCGCATTTCGTTTGAAATTTCACGAAATTTCGTTTAAAATTGCCAAATTTCATATTAAAAAAACTTTATTTATCTTAAAATTGTGAAATTTCATCTAAAATTTTCTAAAATCATCGATTTTTTTTCCAAAATTTCACGAAATTTGGTGTAAAATTATCTAAAATTGTCGAATTTCGTTTGAAATTTCACGAAATTTCGTTTAAAATAGCCAAATTTCATATTAAAATAACTTTATTTATCTTAAAATTGTGAAATTTCATCTAAAATTTTCTAAAATCATCGACTTTTTTTCCAAAATTTCACGAAATTTGGTGTAAAATTATCTAAAATTGTCGAATTTCGTTTGAAATTTCACGAAATTTCGTTTAAAATTGCCAAATTTCATATTAAAAAAACTTTATTTATCTTAAAATTGTGAAATTTCATCTAAAATTTTCTAAAATCGTCGATTTTCTTCCATAATTTCACGAAATTTGGTTTAAAATTATCTAAAATTGTCGAATTTCGTTTGAAATTTCACGAAATTTCGTTTAAAATTGCCAAATTTCGTATTAAAAAAACTTTATTTATCTTAAAATTGTGAAATTTCATCTAGAATTTTCTAAAATCATCGATTTTTTTCCAAAATTTCACGAAATTTGGTGTAAAATTATCTAAAATTGTCGAATTTCCTTTGAAATTTCACGAAATTTCGTTTAAAATTGCCAAATTTCAGATTAAAATAACTTTATTTATCTTAAAATTGTGAAATTTCATCTAAAATTTTCTAAAATCATCGATTTTTTCCAAAATTTCACGAAATTTGCTGTAAAATTATCTAAAATTGTCGAATTTCGTTTGAAATTTCACGAAATTTCGTTTAAAATTTCATATAAAATCAAATTTCATATTAAAAAAACTTTATTTATCTTAAAATTGTAAAATTTCATCTAAAATTTTCTAGAATCATCGATTTCTTTCCAAAATTTCACGAAATTTGGTGTAAAATTATCTAAAATTGTCGAATTTCATTTGAAATTTCACGAAATTTCGTTTAAAATTGCCAAATTTCGTATTTAAAAACCTTTATTTATCTTAATATTGTAAAATTTCATCTAAAATTTTCTAAAATCATCGATTTTTTTCCAAAATTTCACGAAATTTGGTGTAAAATTATCTAAAATTGTCGAATTTCGTTTGAAATTTCACGAAATTTCGTTTAAAATAGCCAAATTTCATATTAAAAAACCTTTATTTATCTTAAAATTGTGAAATTTCATCTAAAATTTTCTAAAATCATCGATTCTTTTCCAAGATTTCTCGAAATTTGGTGTAAAATTATCTAAAATTGTCGAATTTCGTTTGAAATATCACGAAATTTCGTTTAAAATTGGCAAGTTTCATATTAAAAAAACTTTATTTATCTTAAAATTGTGAAATTTCATCTAAAATTTTTTAAAATCATCGATTCTTTTCCAAAATTTCACGAATTTTGATGTAAAATTATCTAAAATTGTCGAATTTCGTTTGAAATTTCAGGAAATTTCGTTTAAAATTGCCAAATTTCATATTAAAAAAACTTTATTTATCTTAAAATTGTGAAATTTCATCTAAAATTTTCTAAAATCATCGATTCTTTTCCAAAATTTCACGAAATTTGGTGTAAAATTATCTAAAGTTATTGAATTTCGTTTAATTTCATCTAAACTTTTTCGAATTTCATTGAAAGGTAACTTAATTTAACTTGAAATTGTAAAATTTCATCCAACATTTTCAAAATTCGTCCAATTTCGTTTGAAATGTCACTAAATTTCGCATAAAATTGTCGAATTTCATTGAAAAATAACTTTATTTAGATTAAAATAGTGAAATTTCATCTAAAATTTCTTAAAATCGTCAAATTTCTTCTAAAATGTCGGCTAATTTCGTATAAAATTGCGTAGAATGATTGAATTGCGTCTAATTTAATCTAAAATTTCCTTAAGTCATCAAATTTCGTCTGAAATTTCACCAGATTTCGACAAAAGTTGTCAAATTTCATTCAAAAATAACTTTATTTAGGTTAAAATTGTAAAATTTTATCTAAAATTTGTTAAAATCGCCAAATTTGGCGATGAAAATTTTAATTAATTTTAAAAAATCGTGGAGGCTTTATTTTTATTAATTAAGAAATGAAATTTGTATTAATTGAAAGTTAAAATATTCTATTTTGTAGTAAAAAAGTCAATTTTTTTCTAAATATTACCCAAAAAATTAAAAAAATTCTTAAAGTTGATTAAAATTTTTTATAACCTAACTTTTTTCAAAATTTTGATCAAATTTAAAAAAATCCTGACTTTATTTTTTTAAATTAAGAAATGAAATTTGTATTAATTGAAAGTAAACTTAAATAAACTTTTTTTTATAACTTGTATATAATTGAATCATAATAAAAATATTTTCAATTATAATGTATAAATTTATCAATTATTGAATTAATTACAGAAGTCTATAAATAAAACTTGCAAGGATAATCAATAGATGGAGATACTTTTCTGACATTTTTGACATTGACAGATATTCCAAATCACCATCAAAAAAAGAACTAAAATGTCGCTTAATATAATAATAACGTTAAAAAGTCGCGTTTTACCGTAGTAATTTTAAAATATATAATGTAAGTCTTTTACTGTTTAAATTTTATAAAAGGATTAATAAAAAATCAAACTTAAACTGACGAATTTCGCGATTTAAAAGACCTAACCTAAAATATCACTATGAATTCTGAAGAAAATCGACTGAAGACGTTTAGAAATTGGCCGGCGAATTCTCCAGTTGCAGCGGCTAAGCTCGCAAAAGCTGGATTTTACTACACGGACCAAAACTTCACGGTAAAGTGTTTTTCGTGCCAAGTGGAGATATCGGAATGGGGTTTTGGTGATCAAGTTATGGCTAAACATCGTTATAAAAGCCCTCAATGTCCATTTGTTCTTAATTCTTCGACTTCCGGGAACGTCCCACATATTTATTACGATAACAATCCTACGAATAACCTTCCAGATAGTGAAGACTTTAAAAATGAATCTGTACGTCTTCAAACTTTTAGAAATTGGCCTAAATCGGATATAGTCACTCCGGAATCACTCGTTAAATCTGGGTTTTACTCACTAAATGTTAAAGATTACACTAAATGTGCTTTTTGCGATGTAACTTTAATATCTTGGGAACTCGGAGATGATCCTAATACCGAACATTTAAGATGTTCACCGAATTGTTCATATTTAAAGACGATTATGAAGAATGAAAGGAAAGTAACCGATTCGAATTTAGTTTTAATCGGAGATGGTAATTTACAAGACGGTAATTTACAAGATTTAGGTGTACAAGAACATAAAGTACCTAAACATCCGGATTTTGCTACGTTTGAAGCGAGAATAAGAACGTACGCTCAATGGCCGAGATCTGTACCTCAAAAACCTGACGATCTAGCCAGCGCTGGGTTTTATTACGAGGGAGTTGGGGATCGTGTGAGATGTTTTCATTGCGACGGTGGACTTAATCATTGGGATCCGGACGATGAACCTTGGTCGCAACATGCACATTGGTTTCCCAATTGTTGCTTTATACTTTTGACTAAAGGAGCGGAATTTATTAAACAAGCATCACCGATTAATGTGAGTATAGATTTTCGGAGAGCTATTAAAGATTTGTTTTGAGTTTTTTTGGAAGTTTTAGGATTTTTTTTTGGAGTTTTAAGGTTTGTTTTGGAAGGTTTTTTTGGAAGTTTTAGGGTTTTTATTTGGAAGGTTTTTTGGAAGTTTTAAGGCTTGTTTTGGAAGGTTTTGGAAACTTTTGGAAGGATTTAGAAACTTTTGGAGGGTTTTGAAAATGTTAAATGTAATTTGAAGGTTTAAAATATTGCAACGGAGATTAAAAATAAATTTGTGGATTCAATGAATGATGATAATCTCTGATTATTAAAAGAATTTTAAGATTATTAAATTCTAACCTTGAAAAATATGTTTTAAACGTTTAAAAATATCCTAAAGTTGTCTGAAATTTATCAGGTATTGATTAAAGGTGATAGATTGTCTGTAATTGTTCAAAATGCTCCAAATGAAGTCTAAAATTATTACAAATTCATTTTAAATTTGATAAAGTTATCAAAAATTAATCAAATATTTTTCTAGAATCTTCAAAAATCGTATAAGATTATTCAATGTGTTAAAAAAATCGTATGAAGTTTCTTAAAATCGTATATTTATCAAAAATCTATCTTAAATCAATTTAGAATCATGTAAAATCCTCAAAAATCGTTCAAAATCAATCAAATTCATCAAAAATCATTTAAAATCAATCAAATTCATCAAAAATTTTCATTAAATCATTGAAAATTTTCATTAAATCATCAAATAATTACTTAAAATCGTTTAAAATTCCTCGAAATTGTCCAAAATTAATCAAAAATTGTACTAAAGTTATTTTAGTATCTTTAAAAAGTTGTTTAAGATATTTTAAAAATCAATCAAGAATAATATCGACAGGAATTTTCGGAAATTGATAAAAATCAGTCGTAAATCAATCATAAATCAATGTAGAATCATCTAAAATCCTCAAAAATCGATCAAAATCAATCAAATTCAGTCATAAATCAATGTTAAATCATCTAAAATCCCCAAAAATCATTGAAAATCAATCAAATTCATCAAAAAATCTTCATTAAATCATCAAATAATTACATGAAATCGTTTAAAATTTCTTGAAATTGTCCAAAATTAATCAAAAATTCTTAAATTCTTCTGTCAAATCATCCAAAACCCTCAAACATCATTCAAAATCAATCAAATTCATCAAAAATCAATGTCAAATCATCTAAAATCCTCAAAAATCATTCAAAAACAATCAAATTTAGTTATAAATCAAAGTTAAATTACTTAAAATCCCCAAAAATCGTTGAAAATCAATTAAATTCATCAAAACTCTTCATTAAATCATCAAGTAATTACTCGAAATCGTCTAAAATTTCTCAATATTTTCTGAAATTAATCAAAAATTCTTAAATTCTTCTGTCAAATCATCTAAAATCCTTAAAAATCATTCAAAATCAATCACATTCATTAAAAATCAATGTCATATCATCTAAAATCCTCAAAAATCATTCAAAATCAATCAAATTCATTAAAAATCAATGTCAAATAAACTAAAATCCTTAAAAATCATTCAAATTCATCAAAAATCTTCATTAAATCATCAAATAATTACTTAAAATTGTTTAAAATTTCTTGAAATTGTCCAAAATTAATCAAAAATTATTCTAAAGTTAATTTTAAATTAATAAAAAAAATGGTTGAAGGTATTTTAAAAATCAATCAAGAATAATATCGTCAGGATTTTTCCGAAATTGATAAAAATCAGCCGTAATTCAGTCGTAAATTAATATAGAATCATCTAAAATCCCCAAAAATCATTCAAAATCAATCAGATTCAGTCATAAATCAATGTCAAATCATCTAAAATCCTCAAAAATCATACATAATCAATCAAATTCATTAAAAAACAATCAAATTTAGTCATAAATCAATGTCAAATCATCTAAAATCCTCAAAAATCATTCAAAATCAATCAAATTCAGTCATAAATCAATGTCAAATCGTCTAAAATCTTCAAAAATCATTCAAAATCAAATTCATCGAAAATTTTCATTAAATCATCAAGTAATTACTCGAAATCGTCTAAAATTTCTCAATATTTTCTGAAATTAATGAAAAATTCTTACACCCGTATGCATAGTCGATCGCTGGCGGTTCGCCGGCGATTCGCCGGAGATTCTCCGGAGACTCGCCGGCGATTCGCCGGATTCTCCATTCGCCAATAGAAAATTCCGTTGCAGTCAATCTCCATGGAATCATTCACGTGCGTTATGCTGTTTTTTCTGGCGATGCGCCGGAGATTTGCCGGAGATTTGCCGGCGATTTGCCGGCGAATTGCCGGAGATTTGCCGGAGATCGGTCGATGTCAAAAACGTCAATAAAATCACAATTTATGTCAGATTAATATTGTATATATAAAATGGATAGGGATTTGAATTGAATGTATAGTGCCAATACATCACAAATCACGTTACAAATCACCAGTGATTCGCAAAAGCGGAAATCGGTGGGAGATCATCATAAATTATATTCCGACCGTTCGCCGGCGAGTCTCCGGCGAGTCTCCGGCGAATCTCCGGCGAATCGCCGGCGATCGACTATGCATACGGGTGTAAGTTTATAAAGTAATTAATTCATATAAAACGCAATCAAGTAAGCTGCGCGTGTAGGCAGCGCGAAATTCACGAGGTACCTAAAAGATCAAAGGTGCCGACAGAGAGTGCGACTACTGCTAGTCTCTTTATACTGTGGTTACGCTACTCTGTCGACCCGAAAAATAAGGCTTTCTTATAATTTTTTTCTTAACTACTAATAAGGAAATAATAATGAGGTATTTATAGTTTTTTATACCTTCAGATGTGTATTATTAGTTATTATTTTAGTTTTTTATACACATCTGAAGGTATAAAAAGACATTTGCAATTTTAGTGTAATATACCTAGTTGTCGTGTGAAAGCAGCCAAAATATTGTTGCCTTTCCTTGAGGAGGTCCATGGCAAGGAGTAAAACTTTAGTAATTTTCATCCGATCGACTTGAAATTTCAACTGCTTCTCAGATAGATTTTCTAGAGAAGTACACAAGATTATTAAAATATATCATTTTTTCATAAAATGCCGACATGTTTGTTAAAAATGTTCAATTTTTACCAAAAATCTAACCTTAAATTTGTTATAAAAGAATGAATTAATGGTTGCAACGAAGTTACAAAAATTATTTAATTTCTTCATTATTTTCCATAGAATTTTTATTTTTAAGTTCCGCCGATTAGGCAGCCAAACCTACTACTGATGAAATTTTATTATATTTTCGAAATTATTAAACGCCTTGCATAGACCACCCTTTTTCCATTTCATTTCATTATCCGCAATTAACTAATTAAAGTCAGATTTTTCAGTTTATCATTTCCATTGGCTTCCTTTCTATACAGAAAGTTAAAATCCGACCTTTTCTTAAATAAATAAAAGTAAATAAAAATGTTCTAAAAGTAGACTTCTACCACGCCGTTTATTAATTTCCTTAATTTTTGACCATATAAAATCCACATAAATTATTGTACTTGCAATGTATCCCTAATTTAAGATTTGCTCTTCCGCCCAACAGAAGAATTACTTTTAAATAAATAAGTCTGGTATGTTAATTGACTGATCTTAATTAGTCACTGCGGAATTAAACCCGTCCAAAATATGAATCTAATCACATTTTGTTATAAACCAATCATAATGAACGTTAAACTATTTTCGTATCCCGCTAATTAGTCATTAACAAGTTATATTAATTAATTCATGATTGTAACATTTTTGGCAAAAACTTACACCCGTATGCATAGTCGATCGCCGGCGATTCGCCGGAGACTCGCCGGCGAACGGTCGGAATATAATTTGTGATGATCTCCCAGCGATCTCCGCTTTGGCGAATCGCTGGTGATTTGTAACGTGATTTGTGATGTATTGGCACTATACATTCAATTCAAATCCTTATCCATTTTATATATACAATATTAATCTGACATAAATTGTGATTTTATTGACGTTTTTGACATCGACCGATCTCCGGCAAATCTCCGGCAAATCGCCGACAAATCGCCGGCAAATCTCCGGCAAATCTCCGGCGCGTCGCCAGAAAAAACAGCATAACGCACGTGAATGATTCCATGGAGATTGACTGCAACGGAATTTTCTATTGGCCAACGGAGAATCCGGCGAATCGCCGGCGAGTCTCCGGAGAATCTCCGGCGAATTGCCGGCGAACCGCCAGCGATCGACTATGCATACGGGTGTTAAATTCTTTTGTGAAATCATCTAAAATCCTCAAAGATCATTCAAAATCAAATTCATTAAAAATTTTCATTAAATCATCAAGTAATTACTCGAAATTATCTAAAATTTCTCAATATTTTCTGAAATTAATGAAAAATTTTAAGTTCTTCTGTCAAATCCTCAAAAATCATTCAAAATCAATCAAATTCAGTCATAAATCAATGTTAAATTATCTAAAATCCTCAAAAATCATTCAAAACCAATCAAATTCATTAAAAATCAATGTCAAATCATCTAAAATCCTCAAAAATTATTCAAAATCAATCAAATTCAGTCATAAATCAATGTTAAATTATCTAAAATCCCCAAAAATCATTGAAAATCAATCAAATTCATCAAAAATCTTCAGTAAATCATCAAGTAATTACTCGAAATTGTCAAAAATTTTTCAATATTTTCTGAAATTAATCAAATTCTTAAATTCTTCTGTCAAATCATTTAAAATCCTCAAAAATCATACAAAATCAATCAAATTCATTAAAAATCAATGTCAAATCATCTAAAATCCTTAAAAATCATTCAAATTCATCAAAAATCTTCATTAAATCATCAAATAATTACTTAAAATTGTTTAAAATTTCTTGAAATTGTCCAAAAGTTAATTTAAAATTAATAAAAAAAATGGTTGAAGGTATTTTAAAAATCAATCAAGAATAACATCGTCAGGATTTTTCGGAAATTGATAAAAATCAGCCGTAATTCAGTCGTAAATTAATATAGAATCATCTAAAATCCTCAAAAATCATTCAAAATCAATCAGATTCAGTCATAAATCATTATCAAATCATCTAAAATTCTCAAAAACCATACATAATCAATCAAATTCATTAAAAATCAATCAAATTAATTAAAAATCACTGTCAAATCATCTAAAATCCTAAGAAATCATTCAAAATCAATCAAATTCAGTCATAAATCAATGTCAAATCATCTAAAATCCCCAAAAATCATTCAAAATCAAATTCATCAAAAATTTTCATTAAATCATCAAGTAATTACTCGAAATCGTCTAAAATTTCTCAATATTTTCTGAAATTAATGAAAAATTCTTAAATTCTTCTGTCAAATCATCTAAAATCCTCAAAAATCATTCAAAATCAATCAGATTCAGTCATAAATCAATGTCAATCATCTAAAATTCTCAAAAATCATTCAAAATCAATCAAATTCATCAAAAATCAATGTCAAATCATCTAAAATCCTTAAAAATCAGTCAAAATCAATCTAATTCAGTCATAAATTAAAGTCAAATCGTCTAAAATCCCCAAAAATCATTGAAAATCTATCAAATTCATCAAAAAATCTTCATTAAATCATCAAATAATTACATGAAATCGTCTAAAATTTCTTGAAATTGTCCAAAATTAATCAAAAATTCTTAAATTCTTCTGCCAAATCATCTAAAATCCTCAAAAATCATTCAAAATCAATCAGATTCAGTCATAAATTAATGTCAAATCATCTAAAATTCTCAAAAATCATTCAAAATCAATCAAATTCATTAAAAATCAATGTCAAATCATCTAAAATCCTCAGAAATCATTCAAAATCAATCAAATTCAGTCATAAATCAATGTTAAATTATCTAAAATCCCCAAAAATCATTGAAAATCAATCAAATTCATCAAAAATCTTCAGTAAATCATCAAGTAATTACTCGAAATTGTCTAGAATTTTTCAATATTTTCTAAAATTAATCAAATTCTTAAATTCTTCTGTTAAATCATCTAAAATCCTCAAAAATCATTCAAAATCAATCAAATTCATCAAAAATCAATGTTATATCATCTAAAATCCTCAAAAATCATTCAAAATCAATGTCAAATCCTCAAAAATCATTCAAAATCAATCAAATTCATTAAAAATCAATGTCAAATCATCTAAAATCCTCAAAAATTAATCACTAATCTTCATTAAATCATCCAATAATTACTTAAAATGGTATAAAATTTCTCAAAATTTTCTAAAATTAATCAAAAATTCTATTAAATGTCATAAAAGTGTTCAGAAATTTTTAAGTTTATTTCTTTTAAAATCTAAGTTTTTAAATTAACAATTCAAAATATTAATTTAAAAATTATGACTTATTAATTTTTATTTTATTTTTTTTAATTAATTATCGGACGTTGTATTTTTGAATTGACCTTAACTGATGTAAGATAAGAAAAGATTGCAGTAAATAACACAATCCACCTTAATCTAGATAATTAAGGAGGATTCATATTTCATGGAAATCATTAAGTTGTCCAGATAAAGGTAAAATTTCATCTTTACAATGTTTTTTGTTGTATTTGATCATAAATTCATTTTAAGTTTGATTTTTTTTGCAACTTTCTTTAATTAAATTATGATTATCATTTAAATACTCAATTTGTTTAATTATTAAATAAAAATTTCTATAAAAACTTGGATAAATAAATTAACAAAGCAATAAAAACAGGTTGTTTTTCAAATAAGTGATGTTTTAGCAAAACAATTTCATTTTCTTACACAATTTTCAACTTGATTTATTGTCACTTTCGAAAGATTAATTAAGCAAGGAGTTTAACCGTTTTGAAACGTTTTTTTAAAACGCAAATAACTTTCAAAATCTTTATAATTCAATTGTAATTTATTATAGATTCATTTCTAATCATAATATAATTTTTTTCTATATTTCATTACTAAATGTGAGTATTGTTTTTAATGTATTTCCAACTATCATTCCGGAAAAACCTTCCGATTATCTTTCCAAGAACAACATTACTAAGTAAGCGTCATCAAAAGGCGCCAGACCGTGACGTCGCGACGTTTCAAAGTCCACATTTTCAACTTATTGCATACCATAAATATTTAAAATATTCGTAATTCTTCTTATTGTTATTATTTAAATTAAATTTGGGAAAGAGTTTTGATATATTTTTTAAAATTTTTAGTCTATAAAGTTTTAAACGTCAAAGTGAAACTTTAAAAAAACGTTAAAAATTGATTTTTCAAAATAGAGAAATGAATTTTTAGAAAATTGTAGATTAAAATGTCTTTTTTAATGTAACATAGAAAGATTTAAGTTGGGCTATCAAAATTTTTAGAAAAAAATTTTTTTTCTTAACCTCTAAATTTTCTAAAAACTTGAAAAACTAAAAAATGAAACTTTAAAAAATCGCCAAAAATTGATTTTTTGAAATAGAGAAATAAATTTTTGAACAATTGTAGATTAAAATGTCTTTTTTAATATAACATAGAAAGATTTAAGTTGGACTATCAAAATTTTAAGAAAAAAATTTTTTTCTTAACCTCTAAATTTTCTAAAAATGTCAAAGTGAAACTTTAAAAAATCGCCAAAAATTGATTTTTTGAAATAGAGAAATAAATTTTTTGAAAATTATAGATTAAAATGTCTTTTTTTAATACAACATAGAAGATATTAAGTTGGGTTATTAAAATTTTAAGAAAAAAATTTTTTTCTTAACCTCTAAATTTTCTAAAAACTTGAAAAACTAAAAAATGAAACTTTAAAAAATCGCCAAAAATTGATTTTTTGAAATAGAGAAATAAATTTTTGGAAAATTATAGATTAAAATGTCTTTTTTTAATACAACATAAAAGATATTAAGTTGGGTTATTAAAATTTTAAGAAAAAATTTTTTTTCTTAACCTTAAAATTTTCTAAAAACTTGAAAAACTAAAAAAATGAAACTTTAAAAAATCGCCAAAAATTGATTTTTTGAAATAGAGAAATAAATTTTTGGAAAATTATAGATTAAAATGTCTTTTTTTAATACAACATAAAAGATATTAAGTTGGGTTATTAAAATTTGAAGAAAAAAATTTTTTCCTTAACCTCTAAATTTTCTAAAAATGTCAAATTGAAACTTAAAAAAATCGCCAAAAATTGATTTTTTGAAATAGAGAAATAAATTTTTGGAAAATTGTAGATTAAAATATCTTTTTTTAATACAACATAAAAGATATTAAGTTGGGTTATTAAAATTTTAAGAAAAAAATTTTTTTCTTAACCTCAAAATTTTCTAAAAACTTGAAAAACTAAAAAAATGAAACTTTAAAAAATCGCCAAAACTTGATTTTTTGAAATAGAGAAATAAATTTTTGGAAAATTATAGATTAAAATGTCTTTTTTTAATACAACATAAAAGAATTTAAGTTGGGCTCTCAAAATTTTAAGAAAAAAATGTTTTTCTTAACCTCTAAATTTTCTAAAAATTGAAAGTGAAACTTAAAAAAATCGTCAAAAATTGATTTTTTGAAATAGAGAAATGAATTTTTGAAAAATTGTAGATTAAAATGTTTTTTTTAATATAACATAGAAAGATTTAAGTTGGGCTCTCAAAATTTTAAGAAAAAAATTTTTTTCTTAACCTCTAAATTTTCTAAAAATTGAAAGTGAAACTTAAAAAAATCGTTAAAAATTGATTTTTAAAAACAGAGAAATGAATTTTTGGAAAATTGTAGATTAAAATGTCTTTTTTTAATACAACATAAAAGATATTAAGTTGGGTTATTAAAATTTTAAGAAAAAAAATTTTTTCTTAACCTCTAAATTTTCTAAAAATGTCAAAGTTAAACTTTAAAAAATCATCAAAATTTTATTTATAAATACTAAAAAACGATTTCTACGCTAAAATAAAGTTGAAATCTTTTTTTTTAAGATGACTAATAAAAATCTTTCCATTTATTTAAGAATTTTGAGAAATAAATAAATTTTGAATTTAATCTTAAATCAAGGTAACAACCAAATTTTCTTTTTGACTATGTTATTTAATCAAAATGAAAGAAAAAATACTAGTTTTTGTTCTAATACATTAAAGTTAGTTTGAAATAAGTGTAAAAGGACGATTAAAAGGCGTTGGTTCGGCGACTTAAAGCCGTCGAGGTCCATTGACGGCCAAGAAAACGATGTCAGGACGCGAAGGTCACAGAGGTTACGACGCATTCCATCCACGTGACTCACAAAGTCTCTCTCTTTCTTTCCCCTCTCAAAATCGCACACACACACTAAGAACGAACACGTTCGTTGCATCCTGTGCGAGCGTTCGTACGACCTTCCAGAATAAACTTTATATAACTATCCCTATTTAATATTCATTTAAACAATTACTCATGCAATAAAATATTTTCTAAATTAACCAACTTTTCTAAATAAAATTCTAAATAAATCTTTTTTTTTAATACAGATCGAAACAGTAAAAATTCCTCAAGTTTTAAAACCATCAAACCGTCGTCCACCAACGGATCAACAACTTCAAAGTTATTTAGACTCGGAACAAGCTCAATCGGCTTTAAGTATCGGTCTTCAAGTAGATCGAGTAAAAAGGGCGATAAGAAATAAATTGGAAGAAACCGGCGTCGGTTTTTCATCGAGTGACGCTTTAATAGAAGCCGCTTTAAATCTACAATTAGACGATGAAGATCTCGATAATCCCAATACAAGCGATAGTAATTTATCCAAAACCGTCTCGAATCTTTTAGCCGATGTTATACATTCAGCCGTAACCGATAATCGTAATAATTCGGATACAAAACGAGTAGATGTTTTAGATGATCAAAATGGGACTCCTTTAAGTTTAGAGGAAGAGAATAGATTGTTGAAGGAGGCGAGATTGTGTAAAATTTGTATGGACGCCGAAGTTGGGATCGTTTTATTACCGTGTGGACATTTGACTTCGTGCGTACAGTGTGCCCCCAATTTAAAGGACTGTCCGTTATGTAGGGCTCCTATTAAGGCTACCGTCAGAACGTTTCTGTCTTAAGACTTTGTTGTCTGTATTTTGTTGAGAACTTGGTGGTTTATTTTTGTTGTTTATTTTTTGTCAGACCTCAAATATATACGCTTATACTTTAATAAATGTCTTTTTTTTTAATCATATACCAAATTTTAATCCTAAAATGGTCAAAAAATTCAATATTTGAAGGTTATAATGGTTAAGATTTAATGTGTTAACTTTAATATTGAAAATTTTAAGGTTATAAATATAAATAAACATTAAAAACTTGCATTTTTAATCATTCTTGATATAATTTCAATTGATTTCATTTGAATAATGTTCATATTTGATTAATTTTAAGTAATTTTGTACTTGTCAAAATTGAAATGTCAAATTTATATGATGGGCGAAATACTATCAACCTAATAAAATATCAAAATTTCTTTAAAGTGAAACTTTTATAAAATAATTTTATTAAATTTTAGTTTTAAAACAAGTTTTATAAAACTCAAACGAGGATTTTTTATAAAATTTACCTACGATTTCCTAATTTAGTTAAAACAACTTTTAAAGGCTTTGAACAGAGAAAATAATCGTTTTTAAGTCCGATTTATACAATTTTTAAAACATTTTTAAAGAATTTTAATTTAGAATTAATGCAAAGATGAAATATTAATAATGAAACAAAAGGAAAACGTTCGTTTAAAGAATTTATTAAGAAGTATTTTAGAAGAGGCTGTTTTAGAGTCGAGAAATGTGCAAAGAAATGATTATAATCCGAAAATTAGATATTTTTCAGCTCCTGTAAGATATACTTAACTCAAAGTCGTTAAAAAGTACAATTTATAACAGTCTATAATTAAGAAACCTAAATTGTAGAAGTAGATTATTAGTTTTGAGGTTTTAAATGTCAGAAAATTTAAAAACTGAAGAAATGTCAAATAGAATTGTCACTTTTGACGTTTTAAATGTCAGAAAGTTATAATTTTTAAGAACTGTCAAATAGAATTGTCACTTTTGACGTTTTAAACGTCACTGAATTATAGCTTGTAAGAATTATTAAATATAATTGTCATTTTTTGACATTTTAAATGTCAATTAGTTCTAATTTTTAAAAATTATCAAATAGAATTGTCATTTTTGACGTTTTAAACGTCAGAAAGTTATAATTTTTAAGAACTGTCAAATAGAGTCGTCACTTTTGACGTTTTAAACGTCAGTGAATTATAGCTTGTAAGAATTATCAAATACAATTGTCATTTTTGGCATTTTAAATGCCAATTAGTTCTCATTTTTTAAAATCATCAAATAGAATTGTCATTTTTGACGTTTTAAACGTAAGAAAGCTATAATTTTTAAGAACTGCCAAATAAGATTGTCACTTTTGACGTTTTAAACGTCAAAAAGTTATAATTTTTAAGAACTGTCAAATAGAATTGTCACTTTTGACGTTTTAAACGTCACTGAATTATAGCTTGTAAGAATTATTAAATATAATTGTCATTTTTTGACATTTTAAATGTCAATCAGTTCTAATTTTTAAAAATTATCAAATAGAATTGTCATTTTTGACGTTTTAAACGTCAGAAAGTTATAATTTTTAAGAACTGCCAAATAAAATTGTCACTTTTGACGTTTTAAACGTCAGTGAATTATAGCTTGTAAGAATTATCAAATATAATTGTCATTTTTTGGCATTTTAAATGGCAATTAGTTCTAATTTTTAAAAATCGTCAAATATAATTGTCATTTTTGGCATTTTAAATGCCAAATAGAATTGTGATCTTTGACGTTTTAAACGTCATTGAGTTATAACCTTTAAGTTATGTAAAATATGTTATTAATAACGATATGTCATATTAACGTTTTATTTACCGCGATATTCGAAAAATTATCAACATAAAATGTACTAAAAGGGAAAAACACGACTCCATAAAATCATCCCAAAAGGCTTTATTTGATCGATTTATTCTGATTAAAGACTTAAAACTTAAAAAATAACCTTGTTTCTAACGATTTTTATATCAACATGTAAAGTAAGAATGGTTGCAAGGTAGAAAAAAGGGAGAAAAGTAGAGGTTCGTTTGACGTTTAGAAACTTCAAAATTTTAAGGTTATAATTAAAAGTGAATGTGGCAACTTTAATATTGGAAATTTTAAGATTATAAATGTTAATAAACATTAAAAACTTACATTTTGAATCATTCCTGATATAATTTCAATTGGTTTCATTTGAATAATGATCATATTTGACTAATTTTAAATAATTTTAAACTAGTTGGAATTGAAATGTCAAATTTCTATGATGGTCGAAGTACTACCAACCTTAAAATAACAAAATTCCCTTAGAATGAAACTTCAATAAAATTTTAAGGAAAAAATCAAATTATTTATTGGATTTAAATTAAAAAATGATTTGTTGCTAAAAAGTGTTACCAAGTTACTTAAATTAAGAACTTTTAAACATTAAATTTAATGTAATTCCAAGAAAACTCCGTTTTTAGAATGTACCGTAATTTTTAATATGTAAAAATTTCAATTAAAGACATTAAGTTATATTTTCTCTTTTGAGGGAAAAAGTAAAAGTCGTAGAAAATTCATTTTTGGTAAAAATAAAGATTAAATATTAATCTAACTCCTGATAAAATTTAAAGTCTCAATAACAATTAGTTTTTGAGATATGAATTTTTTAAAATTGACAATTTTTGACATGTAAGTTAGGTTAGAATTTTTCTTCTGAGGGAAAAACTAAAAGTCGTAGAAAATTTTCCTTTGGTAAAAATAAAGATTAAGTGTTAATCTAAATCATGATAAAATTTCAAGTCTCAATAAGAATTAGTTTTTGAGATATGAATTTTTAAAAATTGAAAAATTTTAATCAACATGTAAATTAAATTAGGTTAGATTTTTCTCTCTGGGAAAAAAACTAAAAATCCTACAAAATTCATCTTTGGTAAAAATAAAGATTAAGTATTAATCTAAATCCTGATAGAATTTAAAATCTCAATAATAATTAGTTTTTGAGATATGAATTTTTAAAAATTGACAAATTTTAATTGACATGAAAATTAAGTTAGGTTAGATTTTTCTTTCTGAGGGAAAACTAAAAGTCGTAGAAAATTTTTCTTTGATAAAAATAAAGATTAAATATTAGTCTAAATCCTGATAAAATTTAAAGTCTCAACAGCAATTAGTTTTTGAGATATGAATTTTTAAAAATTGACAAATTTTAATCAACATGTAAATTAAGTTAGGTTAGATTTTTCTCTCTGGAAGAAAAACTAAAAATCCTACAAACTTCATCTTTGGTAAAAATAAAGATTAAATATGAATTTAAATCCTGATAGAATTTAAAATCTCAATAATAGTTAGTTTTTGAGATATGAATTTTTTAAAATTGACAAATTTTAAATATGTCAATTAACTTAGGTTAGAATTTTTTTTTATTTTGGAAAAATTAAAACTCATTTGGTGAAAATATTTGAATAAAATAATTTAAATTAAAATAAAAAATTGTGGTATATTTTTTTAAATAAGGATGTTTTATACTTTAAGATAACAATCTATCGATAATTTTTAATAATTAAAAGATATGTAAATACATTTTAAGAATTTACGTCGCCAACATAAATCAGTTAACCTTTAATCCAATCTGGAATTTATTTATTTATCTAAAAATTATTAAAAATCAAACTTCTATTTAATAGAACAATATAATTTTTAAGTGTTTTACTACTTAAAAAAATTATAATAATTAAATATCTTATCAATAAGCTAGATACTAGTAAACAATACAATTATAATAATAAAAAACAACTAAAATAAATTAAAATTAAAATATTTATTTTAAGGAATATAAATTTTAACACGATGATTTTCCTCTTTATTACAAACGGGACATTTATCCAACTTTTCATTACATTCTTCGCAAGTGCTAAGGTGTCTACATGGTAAAGATAAAATACACCTCATTTTTTCACTACAAACGATGCAATTTAAACTTTCAGGGATTTCTTTCGCTTCGAAATTTTCCGACTTTCCATATTTTTCCAAAAAATCTCGATTACCACCTCGATTTAAAAACGTGCAATCGGGAGACCATTTTTTATGTTCAAACCAGGGATCGTCTTCGGCTTCCCAGTCGTTTAAACCAATCCCGCAAGAAAAACAAATCACTTTATCACTTTCACCAAGGTAATAAAACCCAGATTGGGCTAAATCTTTCGGTTTTTGGTTTAGTTGTTTAGGCCAATCTTTAAACGAAATTAGGCGGGTTTTTAAGGTGTTGTAATTTGGTGGTTGTTGGGCTCTTTCTGGTAAACCTGATCTTCTTGGACTGAAGACTTCATAATTACTTGGAAATGATTTGTATGAACACGCACTATTTGATATAACATTCATGATTTCTTTTTAAATTTTTATACATTTAAATTATAAAATTGTTATACTTTTTGCGCTGTAATAAGCGCACAACTAAAAAAACAAGTATCGTTTATGGTTTAATATATATATGGTATATCTTGTTATCAGTGTACTTTAGATACGAATATCTATAAAGGCATTCTAAGAAATTTTTGACATAACGAGAATTCATACCGATTTGTAAGCGTTTAAACAGGAAATTTTAACGCGGAAATGAACATTAAAGTTTTTATTTACTAAAGGTGAGTCTAGTTTATTTTTCAATAAAATTAAAAATGAATTAGTTGATAAATATTTTTAAAAATTTACTATTTATTAATAGATTAATAGAATAAAAAAAATCTAAAAATATTTATAAACAATATTTCTTAAAATTTTTAATAACTATATGTAAACTTGTTTACGTTTATTAGATTTCTATCTAAAATATAAAAACGATCAATAATATAACGTTGCAATAAAAAATTCTCTCGACATCTCGACGCCATATCTGATAACTTATCTATTTATTAAACCCTTCATGTTTTTCGATCTCTCAGTACAATATATTCCTTTCATTTTTCTATAGAAGTACAACTCATCACAATTCCGTTCATAAATCTTACTACGAACTGAAAAATTAACATTTTTCCGAAGGTTAATATTCCAAGGAAGTTGTGAAAATGATTATAACCAAGTTATTTATATCAATACAATGTTATCTAAGCAGTATATTTAAGTTTTAAATCGCCATAAGGTAAGTTATAGTTTCAAATTTTATTTTAATTTAAATACAAATTGAATTAACATTGATAATAATTCTAGTAATAGATTTAGAACTAGCTTTTGGGCCTTTAAACGGTGTTCGAGGTTTTGGATGCCATATTGCAATCTTCCTCAGAAACTCAAGTTTGAAGTGTTTTTAAAAAACGTTGTAAAAGGCTTTTGAAACAAATTTGAAATGTTTCTGAAGAAGAGAGTAGAAAATTAGATGCTGTTAGTCTGTAAGATGTCTTTCTAGAATATCCTTTAGAAAACTCATCTGTAAATTGAATCTGCAAAAGAGTAACAGTTATTATAAAGATTACAACATTGCATTCGAAACGTTTAACATATTCTAAAGACACACAGCTAAATCCGAAAGCTTCCAGTATCAAAAAAATTCTAATTCCATTCTAAATCTAGTATTAAAATTAGTACTAACATTAATTCTAGTTTAATCATTTTGAAAACATATTTCTTCTTTTTTTCAGTTTAATAAATTATTGCAGATTTAAAATCTAAATTTCTTTAAAAATGATAGATTTGAATGAAAAACCTGTAGAAATAAAAAGTCCAATGAGAAGAGGTTTACCGGAAAATTCCCCTAGATTGTGGGAACTTCTCCCAAAAGACACAGTAAAACTCCGTTTGGAAACTTTTAACACATACCCAAAACACCTTCTACCAAAACCGAAAGATTTAGCTCAAGCGGGATTTTTCTACACTGGGGTAGGCGATAAAGTGATTTGTTTTTCTTGCGGGGTTGGTTTGAACGAATGGGAACCGGACGACGACGCATGGTTTGAACACAGAAAATTCTCACCGGATTGTGCGTTTTTAAGAAACGGAGGTGTTAGGAGATTTTTAGAGGTAAAAGATAAAAAGGAAGAACTTGAAGAGAAAAAAGAAGAGACGATTCCAGACGATCTTTTATGTGTTGTATGTCGTGAAAATATCAGAAACGTTTTATCTTTACCGTGTAGACATTTAGCTACATGTCAAGAGTGTAACGACAAATTAGATTCTTGCGTTGTTTGTAGGAAGGAAGAAAGGCAGAGAATTATTATTAATTATCCCGAAGTAAAAAAAGATTAATTTGATATAATATATGTATATAATATAATAATAGATTTTCTTCAACTTTCTTCAAGAAAAGTTGTATTGTAAATTGTATGTTATATGTACGTTTTAATTAATTAATAATTATGTATATTTTTGTACAGGTTGTTAAAATATATAGATTTATGTTTATTATTTATTTTATTACCACTTTAAAAAGTGTTTTTAATTTTATTTACTTATTTTTTTTAATTTTACTATTTTTAAAAAAGAATTTTTGGTGGAGGCGCCGGTTACATTATTAAATTCTTTTTTTAAATATGTATCATCCACCTAAATAATAATTAGTCATTCACCTTAAAATTGAAAATTATAATACACCAATAATAATAATAATAGTTTCAAACAAATTATCAAATAACTTTAGCAAATCGCTCAAATTTGTTAAAACGTTTGATTTTTTAAATCGCTTGGAATTTTTAGTCTAGTTTTAGGTAAAAATCGATATGGATGATAATATAAATTGGTAGGTTCGGTTAAATTCAATAAGATTAAGTAGATTTTATCGCAATTTTTTCTTATAATATTGTACAAAGCAAGATTAGTAGCTAATCTATCTAAAATACCTATCAATCTAAATAATCCAAATAATTTTCAATTCCGGATACAGCATGACCACGACATTCTACAGTCTTACTCGGAATTGATCAGAGAATTGTTTAAAATAAACTTTACACAAATCAGACAAAGTGCAGAGGTTGGCAAAACCGTTTGTCAGAAATTTTCGGAATAAAACACACTGACGCACTTCTAAAATCTTACTCAGAATCGAACAGAGAATCATTTAAAACAAATCGCATAAAAATCAAATGATCGACTGATGAGTTACACGAGATCAAAGTCAAAATTTCAAAATTTTCAACTAATTCCCGGTGTAGAGGTTGATATAACAATTCGTTAGGAATTTTCTAGATCTAGCACAACTTCACCTTTCTAAAATCTTACTTAAAATTGAATAGAGAATCGTTTAGAAGAAACTCTACGAAAATCAAGTGATTAAAAGTCGAGTTAAATGACCTCAAGTCAAAATTTCAAAATTTTCGACTAATTTCTCGTTGCAGAGGTTGACAAAATCGTTTGTCAGAAATTTTCTAGATCTAGCACAACAACGCTCTCCTAGAGTCTTACTAAGAATTAAATAGAAAGTTGTTTAAAACAAACCGTATGATAATCGGACGATCAACAGCGGAGTTACGCAAGCTCAAAGTCAAAATTTGAAATTTTTTGTTTAATTTCTGAGTGTAGAGGTTGGTAAGACCGTTTCTCAGAAAATTTCTGGACCCAACGTAATGACACCCTACTACAGTCTTATTCAAAATTAAACAGAAAATCGTTTAAAAAAACTGTACGAAAATCATACGATTGACGGCTAAGTTATGGGAGTTCAAAGTCAAAATATGTAAAATGATCAAAAATCGAAAAATCGAAATGCGATTTTCCAGCGAATCTTCGGCGAAGGAATGATTTGGTACATAGATTAGTCGTTTCCAAACGATTAGAAATGTCTAAATAATTGGAATTTGCAATAAAGTAAAAAAAAAAATTTTCAAAATTTTCGTCTAATTTTTCAGTGCAGAGATTCGGAAAAACTCTCGTTAGAAATTTTCTGGATCCAACACAACGACACCCCTCTAGAATCTTACTCAAAATTAAATAGAAAATCGTTTAAGGGGTTAGACCACTCTAGAATTTTCAAAAAATGGAATTTCTGTTTTTGCGCTAAAAAGTGCCTTATGGTCTTAAAAATAAGATACAATGTCAGTTATAAGTGGGAACAGTTTTTAAATGCCTGTATTTTGATTCTGAATGTTGTCCGATAACGTGTTCTCAGTACAGGTTAAACAAACTTTAAATGCGTTTTTCTCTAAATCACTTTTCTTGAAACGGCCGGAAACATAACTCATACAATTCTTTACCGATTTACTTGAAATTTTAACTGCACCTTCCAAGTAGCATTATCTAGAGAAAGACGTAGGATTTTTTTGATATCAAATGTAGTTCTTTAACTATAAACAATTTAGTAGATATTTTTTAGGCTAAAACGCAAAGTTTTTGTAATATGCCCACCATTTCTGCAAAAAAATAATTAAAAAGAAATCCCTACGTCTTTCTCTAGCTTTTGAGTTGTAAAAACTAAATACCTTTTCGTTTTTGCATTAGATTGAAAATTGTAGGTAAAATCGTTCCGGCCGCGGACCCCTTAGCGCTTAACAAGGTTTTCATCAAGCAGTTACATCGCGTTCATTTTTTATATTAATTATTTAGCAAAATATATTTCTTATTCCTAAATGTATGTACAACAAAGATATATAAACAATTTTTCTACAGCTCTTATTGTTTTCTCGGAAAAATATGGGGAAATTACGTTAATTTTCCACGGTCTAAAGTGGTCTAACCCCTTAAAACAAACCGTATGGAAATCAGACGATCGATGGTCGAGTTATGCGAACTCAAACTCAAAACATCTAAAATTATCGAAAATCGAAAACATCGAAATGCGGTTTTCTGGCGAATTTTGGGTGAAGGAATGATTTGGTATACAGGTAAATCCTTTCCAAACGATTAGAAATGTCTAAATAATCGGAATTTGTAATAAAGTAAAAAAAATTTTTCAAAATTTTCATCTAATTTTTCAGTGCAGAGGTTCGCAAAAACTCTCGTTAGAAATTTTCTGCATCCAATACAACGACGCTCCTCTAGAATTTTACTCAGAATTAAATAGAGAATCGTTTAAAACAAACCGCATGGAAATCGGATTATCGACTGTCAACTTATACGAGTTCAAAGTCAAAATTTCTAAAACAACCAAAAATTCGAAAAAATCGAAAGGAGTAGGTATGGAATTTTTTTCGAAAATCGAGAATTTTAGATTTTGCTGAAACTCACGTTTTTATATAAGTCGACAACGGGGAAAACGATAGTGAAATCCGTTTCTCCGTAAGTCCTTTGATTTTCCAGAAAATCGGCTAAAAGTGAATTTGCGACCTGCATTAATTTTTCGATGTAAAGGTTCGGAAAAACATTCGACAGAAATTTTTCAAGTCCGTTACGATTACACCCTTCCAGAATCTTATTCAAAATTGAATGGAGAATCATTAGAAATAAACCGCAAGAAAATTAGACAACGGACGGCTGAGATACGCGAGCTCAAAGTCAAAATTTGTAAAACGATCGAAAACAGAAAAAGTCAAAATGCGATTTTCCATCGATTTTTCAGCAAATTAATGATTTCGTACACAGATAAGTCCTTTCTAAACAATTATAAATATCCAAATAATCGAAATTTGCAATAAAATTAAAAAAAAAATTTCAACATTTTTATCAAAATTTTTCGATGCAGAGGTTTGGAAAAACTCCCGTCAGAAATTTTCCTGATCTGATAGGATAACGATTTTCTAGAGTCATACTCAGAATTAAACAGAAAATCATTAAAAACCAACCGCATGAAAATCGAACGAGCGACGGCCAAGTTACACAAGCTCAAAGTCAAAATTCCTAAAATAGTTAAAATCCGAAAAAATCGAAAGGGGTTGGTATGGATTTTTTTTTCAAAAATCGAAAATTTTAGATTTTGCTGAAACTCACGTTCTTGTATAATTCGATAACGGGGAAAACGGTGGCGAAATCCGTTTTTTTGTAAATCTTTTGGTTTTCCAGAAAAATCGGTTAGAATTTGCAACGTGCATTAATTTTTCGGTGTAGAGGTTCGGAAAAACTTTCGTCAGAAATTTTCTGAATCTAACACACTGACGCCTTTCTAGAGTTTTACTCAGAATTGAACAGAGAATCGTTTAAAATAAACCGTACAAAAATCAAAGGATTGATGGCCGAATTACACGAGCTCAAAGTCAAAATTTCAAAATTTTCGTCGAATTTTTCGATGGAGAAGTTGCCAAAATCGTTTGTCAGAAATTTTATATACTTCATTTAATAACTACTCCTCCTAGTAATAATAATCACTCCTCCTAGTTATTAAATGAAGCGTATAAATGCAAAACCAGACATTTGACATTCGAATAGTTTTGAGTAAAGCGCGAAAAACCTCTCGCTGTCTTTTAAGTCACTCAATCAACTTGGTATTTTAACCAAAAGTTGATAATACATCGACGCGTCTTTATGTGCTTTAAGGAGCAAGTCAGGTTTATAGTAAAACAGTTTTTTTGATTTAAAAAATGAGATTGTCTTGTTTTGCATCTAAGGCTTGGAAATCTCTGCTTCGTGAACTGCAAAATTCTGGATTTAGCGTTTCTATAAAAAAACTAGCAGTATCTGCACTAATAAAATTTAGAATTGCGATAAAAGGGATTTTAAAGAAGCTGATTTTATTGAAAAAAAAAATACAAAATTGGTTTCTTAGGTACAAATTTAAATTCGTAAGTCAGTATCAGATTCATTATAAGAAAACACTAGTGTGTCATTCACATCCGCCTGAGTTTCCGAAGTGTTGGCTGGATTGTCTTGAAAGGCGTTTTTGAAGAACTCCAAACGTTCATCGTTTTCCCATTCTGCACCTTAGTGTTTGGCTAGCAAAGAGAAAATGCTTTTTATCTTGTCAGGTTTAAGTATTCTGCCTTAAACCTCTGCCTCTTTGTCTTGGCTTTTTCACGCTTGCACGCTTGCACTCTTGCTTATTTGCTATTCTCTTTCGCCCTTTGCTACGAGGACTTGGTTCAATGGTAATGTTGTTGAAGGTAATCAAAACTCCGTAATACATTCGTTACCACGCTCTCGTTTAAACTAATCATGCAGAAGCGAGCAAAACTAAAAGCTACTTCAATGTCACGGCTATCACGTGAGGTAATGCGAGATTTGGAAACAACACAAACGTCTGCTTTCGCACCTAACTACTTGGTGCAAATGTCTGCTTTTGCATTTAAAGCGGAATTTATTATAGCAATAACTTGCTTAAATGTGTTGTTACGCTCCTGGGGGCTACAAAAATTGACTTCTTGCTAAATTTACAATACAGACCCGTGTCTAACTAATTTTTAAAGAAAATGTCGAATGTCTGCTTTTGCATTTATACGCTTCAAATGAAGTATAGATCCAGCACAACAACTCCGTTCTAGAGTCTTATTCAAAATTGAACAGAGAATTATTTAGAAAAAACCTTACAAAAATCAGACGATCGAAGGTCGAGTTACACGAGCTCAAAGTCAAACTTTTAAAATTTTCGACTAATTTTTCTGTGTAGAGGTTGGTAAAACCATCTATCAGAAATTTTCTGGATCTGGCACGAAGACATCATTCTAAAATCTTACTTAAAATAGAACAAGGAATCGTTTAGAAGAAACTCTACTTAAATCAAGCGATCAAAGGCCGAATTGTACGACCTCAAAGTTAAATTTTCAAAATTTTCGACAGATTTCTCGATGTAGTGGTTGATAATACCATTCGTCAGAAATCTTCTGCATCTGGCACGATGATGCCCGTTTAGAATCTTACTCAGAGTTGAACAGAAAATCATTTAAAACAAACCGTATACAAATCAAAAGATCAACGACCGAGTTACGCAAGCTCAAAGTTGAAATTTCAAAATTTTCAACTAATTTCTCAATGTAGAGGTTGACGAAACTGTTTATCAGAAATTTTCTAAATCTAGCACAACGATGCCATTATAGAATCTTACTCAGAATTGAGCAAAAAATCGTTTATGATAAAATGCATGAAAAGCGGATGATCGACAGCCGAGTTATGCGACCTCAAAGCCAAAATTTCAAAAATTGTCATCTAATTTCTCTAAAGTAAGTATGCGTATACAGGGTGTCTCAGCAAATCGAAGTAAGTAAATAGAACCATCCTAAAAACTACCACCGCGACGAAATGTACTATTATTATACTTCTTATAAATAAACGTTTTTAATGATGGAATAATCCAAATCATATTAGATTTAAGTTAATAAAAATATCTAATAGATTAAACGAAAATTCTTTAGTTATGAATCCTAAAACACACAAAGAACCCAAAAATAAAGAATTTATCTAATCGATTCGTTTTAGTTAAGTGATCTCAATTTACGCAAATGAATCTCTAATCTCTTAACGTTTTCGCATTAAGCGCAGATGTCCCAACACAGCCCGCTCCTTTGTCCACACAACGAACCACAACTCGGCTAATTAGCGATAAAGTATAATTACCGGATTATCTAAAGGCAAACTTTGCTTAAACTCATTTTCGTTCGTTTTGTTCAAACACCATCGTCATCATTATACCATTATCATTACAGACCGAATGCCGATCCTCCCAATTTAATCACTCTATTTGCAAAATAAGAGACACTATATCCTTAAGTCAATCTATAAAAAGAGATTATCATTTTTTTTTTAATAAATAAAGACAATTAAAGAAAATAAAATAAAATAAAATAAACGAGAATTAAAGAGAATAAAAGAGAATAAAAGAAAATAAAAGAGAATTAAAGAGAATCAAAGAGAATCAAAGAGAATAAAAGAGAATTAAAGAGATGGAAAGAGAAGGTCAAAAATAAAAATTTGGAATATTCGACCGGAAATCGCGCAGGTAGATTACAGCACGTGCTCGAAGCACACGTGACCCTCTCAACCAAGCTCCTTGAGCTTCGATATCGCCGGCGCGGCCCGAGTTTAGTAAAGTAAGCTTTTTCCGTCCGAAAGGACGAACGACAGCTGCTCGAATCACCTGGTGCCATCGAGCAGCTGTTTGAGCAGATGAAAACTGGGCATTTTACGGTATATGACTACCAGTTTATACTTTGAAAAGTGTTCTACACGTCTTTCAAGTACATTTACGACTTTTTCACATTAAATAACAGTATATTTATTTTTCTCTCACTTTAAAAACTTGACCTATCAACTAGTTAGCTAACTTATTAACTAACTAGTAGCTGTTAAAGTTAAAATTTATTTTTTTAAAAATCACAAGATTAGAAAATACTTAAAATACTTAAATATCTTTAAAGATTATTAAAAATCCTTTAATTTGATACCAAACACGACTAAATTTGGACTAAAAATAAAGAAGTTACGTCGATTTAAAGATGACGATTGTCGATTTAAAGATGACGATCGTCGATTTAAAGATGGCGATTGTCGATTTAAAGATAACGATCGTCGATTGTTTTTAAAGTTAAAAATGTCAATAACTTTCGATCTATTTAAGGGGTTAGACCACTCTAGAATTTTCAAAAAATCGAATTTTTGTTTTTTGCGCTAAAAAGTGCCTTATTGTCTTAAAAATAAAACGCAATGTCAGTTATAAGTGGGAACAGTTTTTAAATGCCTGTATTTTGATTCTGAATGTTGTCCGATAACGTGTGCTCAGTACAGGTTAAACAAACTTTAAATGCGTTTTTCTCTAAATCACTTTTCTTGAAACGACCGGAAACATAACTCATACAATTCTTTACCGATTTACTTGAAATTTTAACTGCACCTTCCAAGTAGCATTATCTAGAGAAAGACGTAGGATTTTTTTGATATCAAATGTAGTTCTTTAACTATAAACAATTTAGTAGATATTTTTTTAGGCTAAAACACAAAGTTTTTGTAGTATGTCCACCATTTCCGCAAAAGAATAATTAAAAAGAAGTCCCTACGTCTTTCTCTAGCTTTTGACTTGTAAAAACTAAATACCTTTTCGTTTTTGCTTTAGATTGAAAATTGTAGATAAAATCGTTCCGGCCGCGGACCCCTTAGCGCTTAACAAGGTTTTCATCAAGCAGTTACATCGCGTTCATTTTGTATGTTAATTATTTAGCAAAATATATTTCTTATTCCTAAATGTATGTACAACAAAGATACATAAACAATTTTTCCACAGCTCTTATTGTTTTCTCGGAAAAATATGGGGAAATTACGTTAATTTTCCACGGTCTAAAGTGGTCTAACCCCTTAAGTTAGATATGCCATGTTTGTACTTAAATTAAAGGAAATTTAATTTCCTAACGATTTCTAATAAAATTTTTTTTGAAAAATTATTTTTTAATTTAAAATTTTTTTTTTAAATAATATTTAAGGACTTTTATTATAATTTTAAAGTTTTAATTTTATTTTATCTCATTTCTAATACCGATTTAATTATCTAATATCCTGTTTTATATATTGTAAACTTCTACCATTAACTTCCTGTTGACTCAATTTCCTTGACTCGACCTTTTTACAACTCATTCCATCCAACGAAAAAATAAAAATGAAAGGAAAAAAAAAGGTTTCTCATAGTACTTACTTACAATCACCGGATTCGACCGATTATTTATTTACAATCCTTTCCTCCGGTTTCCCTTCTCCTCCCTCGAGAAAGAGAGAGAGAGAGAGGTACTCCGGATGTTTTTCTTTGGATCCATCGACGTCGACGATTGCGACGTCCGTCGCCGTCATCGTCGTCGAGGCGACGCGACGCGACTCGACGGCGGACGGCGGTTTTCTTTAGAAAAGGATTACCACGGAAGCCGTGAATGGAATTTCTTAAGTAGGCCGGGAACGGCCGACTCGATTCCGTACGCGACCGATCGCCGCCGACCGCGACGGAATTCAAAAGTAACAGAAGCGCCGAGAGCCGCTTTCTACTGCTTTAGGAGAAGTCTCCAAGTGACGGGCTATCCAAGAGAACTTCGTATCTTTCCACATATTTAAGTATTCCAGGAAATCCTAAAAAAAAAATAAAGTTAGAAAATTACAAACGAAACAATCATCATTGTTAAGTAGTGATTTATCTTCAATACACAAAAGAAGTAAAAAGGATTTTGATTTTTTAAAAGGAGGTAAGTAACTTTCTATTTAATATAATTTAATTTTAAATGGAATAATTTAAATTAGGACTAAAAAATATATTTTTGTAGTCATAAAATTAGTTTTTAAAAATAATTTTCTTATCGTAAAGTTAATTTTCATGGAAAAACGTTCCGCAGTTGAATTTCCAAGCGGTTATTCACTCCGTTGATTCCGTTTCCTGCAATTTCAAAGTGCAATCGCCGGGTTCAGCAGATTAGAAAGCGGAATTACCACGGATGTTACTATACCGTACGATTCTTGTTCGCCTTCTTGTTCTTCTTCTTGTTTTTCTTCTTCATCTTATTCAATTTAACATCCAACTTTCTAATCAGTTTTTCCTCATTGAATACATTTTAACCAAACCAATTTAATCAAAATAATTTAATCAAACAAAGAATGTAACTAATAATTTACATTAAAACTTACTCAAAAAAATTTTCCTTTTAAAAAATCAAAAATAATAAAATTAAAAAATAAGTAAAATAAAATAGAATGAAATAAAACTAAATAGGAAACAAATAGACTGAAAACCAACGATGAGATAAGTCATTAATTTATCTTATTAACGAGCTCACGGTCTTTGTACGCGTACGCATATGATTAATCTCCTTCTTAACGAATGGAAATTCCCGAAGCTTTCGCTTTTGTGTTTTAAAAACGCTCAACTTGGTGCTTGGCGGGCGCGACTCTTTGAAAAAGCAAACGGAACCCAACCCAGCCCGCATTTCTCCTCCGATGGACGCAGTCACGTCTATTTTCGATGTGGGTCTCGATTATTTATCGTCCGTTTCTATAAAAAGCTTTGTTTCACTCCATTCCAAGGATATTTAACCATTTTAGAGACTGCTTTTATCTTTGACTCTTTTATCCTCAATTCATACAAAAAAATATATTTTCTTCAATCAAATTATAAAAGAAAAATGAATTTAAAAATCGTTTCTAGACGAAATTTGCTTTAAAATGACACCAAACACGACACATCTAGTTTAAATCCATCAAAAGTTATTATTATTTTTTAATTTTAAAAAAATCGACAATCGATATCAATTAAAATCGACGATTTTTTATTGGTTTTTTTATCAAAATTTAATTAAAATCGTTTTCTAGACAAAATTTGCTTTAAAATGACACCAAACACGACATATCTAACTTCAATCAATCAAAAGTTATTAACTTTTTTTTATTTTCAAAAATAATCGACGATGGTCATCGATTAATATCGTCGATTTTGTTATTTTTAATCAAAATCTAGTCGTGTTTGGTATCAAATAATAAAGTTTTTAATCATTTTTAAGAATATTTTAAAATTTTAATCGATTTTTAATTTTTTAACTTTTGACATTTCTAAAAAGAAGTTTTTAAAATCATTTTTTATAACAAAAAATAATCTAAAAACCTTTTCTAGACAAAATTTGCTTTAAAATGACACCAAACACAACATACCTAACTTCAATCCATCAAAACTTATTAAAATTTTTTAATTTTAAAAACAATCGACGATCGATATCGTTTAAAATCGTCGATTTTGTTATTTTTAATCAAAATCTAGTCGTGTTTGGTATCAAATAACAAGATTTTTAATCATTTTTAAGAATATTTTTAAATTTTCAACGATTTTTAATTTTTTAACTTTTGACATTTCTAAAATAAAATGTTTAAAATCAATTTTTTAAGTAAAAATTCATTTAGAAAGTCTTTCTAATTGAAATTTGCTTTAAAATGACACCAAACACGATATATTTACATAAAATAGATGAAAAGTTGTCGATTTTTTAACAATCGACGATCACCATCGATTAAAATCGTCGATTTTGCTATTTTTAGCCAAAATATAGTCGTGCTTGGTATCAAATGAAAGGATTTTTAATCATTTTTAAGGAAATTTTAAAATTTCCAACCATTTTTATATTTTTAACTTTTTATTTTCGACATTTCTAAAATCAAATCTTAAAAATTATTTTTTAGAACAAAAACTAATCTAAAAACCTTTTCTAAACAAAATTTGCTTTAAAATGATATCAAACACGACATACCTAACTTAAATCCATTAAAAGTTATTAACATTTTTTAATTTTAACAATAATCGACGATCGTCATCGATTAAAATCGTCGATTTTATTATTTTAAGTTAAAACCTAATCGTGTTTGGTATCAAATTAAAGCATTTTTAATCAATTTTAAGAATATTTTTTAATTTTCAACGATTTTTAACATTTTAACTTTTGACATTTCTAAAATAATTTTTTTTTAAATCGATATTTTTACCAAAAATTGCTCTAGATACATTTTCTAAGTGAAACTTGGTTTAAAATGACATCAAACACGACATATTTACATAAAATAGATCCAGAACTATCGATTTTTTAAATTTTAAAAACAATCGACGATCAACATCGATTGAAATCGTCGATTTTGTTATTTTTAATCAAAATATAGTCGTGTTTGGTATCAAATGAAAGGATTTTTAATCATTTTTAAGAAAATTTTAAAATTTTAATTGACTTTTAACTTTTTGACTTTTAACAGTTCTAAAATAAAGTTTTTAAAATCAACTTTTAAAATAAAAAATAATCTAGAAACTATTTCTAAGCAAAATTTGCTTTAAGATGATACCAAACACGATATATTTACATAAAATAGATCCAGAGTTATCGATTTTTTTAATTTTAAAAACAATCGACGATCGACATCGATTAAAATCGTCGATTTTGTTATTTTTAATCAAAACTTAATCGTGTTTGGTATCAAATTAAAGGATTTTTAACCATTTTTAAGAAAATCTTAAAATTTTAATCGATTTTTCATTTTTTAACTTTTGACATTTTTAAAATAAGATTTTTAAAATCAATTTTTAGACTAAAAATCAATCTAAAAGCCTTTTCTAAGCAAAATTTGGTGTAAAATGACACCAAATATGATATTTCTAATAGTGTTTGGTATCAAATAACAAGATTTTAAGTCGTTTTTAAGAATATTTTTAAATTTTAATCGATTTTTAATTTTCTAACTTTTGACAGTTAAATAAAGTTTTAAAATAAAGTTTTTAAAATCAATTTTTAGACTAAACATTAATCTAAAAGTCTTTTCTAAACGAAATTTGCTTTAAACTGACACCAAACACGACATATTTAACTTAAATACATCCAAACTTAACAATTGTTTTAATTTTAAAAACAATCGACGATCACCATTGATTAAAATTGTCGATTTTGTTATTTTTATTTAAAACCTAGTCGTATTTGGTATCAAATGAAAGGATTTTTAATTATTACCAAGAAAATTTCCACAAAGTAAAAAAAGAAATAAAGTTTAAAAACAATCGACGATAGTCATCGACTAAAATCGTCGATTTGGTGATTTTTAGCGAAAACTTAATCGTGTTTGGTATCAAATTAAAGGATTTGTAATAAATTTTAAGAATATTTTTAAATTTTCATCGATTTTTAACCTTTTAACTTTTGACATTTCTAAAATAAAGTTTTTAAAATCGATTTTTAGAATAAAAATTCATCTAGAACGCAAAATTTGCTTTAAAACTACATGAAACACGACATATTTACATTAAATAGATCCAAAATTATCAACTATATTAATTTTTAAAACAATCGACGTTCGCCATCGATTAAAATCGTCGATTTTGTTATTTTTAGTCAAAATATAATCGTGTTTGGTATCAAATTAAAGGATTTTTAATAATTTCTAAGAATTTTTTCATAAATTAAAAAAAATTGAACTTTAAAAACAATCGACGATAGCCATCGATTAAAATCGTCGATATTATTATTTTAAATAAAGACCTAATCGTGTTTGGTATCAAATAAAAGGATTTTTCATCATTTTCAAGAAAATTTTCATAAATTAAAAAAAAATTTAACTTTAAAAACAATCGACGATAGCCATCGATTAAAATCGTCGATTTTATTATTTTAAATTAAAACCTAATCGTATTTGGTATCAAATAAAAGCATTTTTAACCATCTTTAAGAATTTTTTGAAAGTTTTAAACGAATTTCACTTTGAATTTTAAAGTTGTCTTTACATAACGCAACATTTACGTCTGTTACGAATAACATTAATTTATTATATCTTTCATAACGACTTTTTCTTAGAAATTTCATATTCAAACGAATTCATAAACCGGTCGCGGCCTCTAAATTTCCTATTAATGATCTCACGCTTCCAAATAAACACAAGCTTACGTCATAAAAGTGTTCCAACTGGGAATAAAAAAAGCAATAATAACAACTCCGAAAAATACGGTTGGGTAGTTAACTGCGCAACAATTTTTCGATCCGAATTACGTAATCGCACGGACGTAATCTAACAATTAAACGCCAAAGCTTAAACAACCTTGGTCGGTCGAATATTTTTCGTATACCTACGTTTTAACGACATCTACGCAGCAACAAACGGTACCTAATACCTAACAATCGATCTCTTTTTCGACGTCTTTCAACGCGGTCGCATTCAACGACGGTTCAACCGGAGCGCATTTTTCTACCTCACGTGGCGGCGCGTAGGCCTTAACAAACAACCACACATAATAAAAAAACTCTAAATATTTATGAGACGAACAGACGCTGAGGTGGTTTCGAGGCGTGATGTTATGCGGTTTAAAGTTTGAATCATTTTAAAAGAATTACAATCAGAAAAAAATTTTCAACGTTAAAAATTCATCAAAAATTCATTTTTAAAGATTTTGATTTGATTTTTTTTCTAAATGAAACTTAAAACATTCTAATTTTAATTTAAAAATACCGTTTTATTCCAAGTGTTGTCAAAAAAATTTTAAAAATTTCAAAGTTGATTTTTGACACTTTTTAACCTAACTTAAATTATTCTCGACTTGAAATTATTGACTTGAAATCAACTTAAATAATCAACTCGATTATTTCCACTCGACCATTTCCGGTAAAATAATTTTTTTGAAAAACAACAAAAAGTAACAAACAACAGGAGGAGAGATAAACCCGTGGGAATGAGCCCACATTGTTCCCACACACATACACGGACGTTAACGACGAAGGAGGTTTGATTCCCTAGAATCGGATGTCCTCCCACGCGAAGACCGCGCGTCGTGGGAGGAAAACGTCGGTTAATAAAACGTCAAAGAGCTTTCCGAGCTTTCGAGGGGCGGCTACGACGACCGCTTCAAAGCTAGCCGCCGCCCGATCCGATCGGATCGGGCTTTTTTAATCCACCTGCTTTAATCCGGCCGGATCCGAGCCGGAGAACCTTAAAAGGACCGAATATTCGGTCCGAACGAGGCGTTCTCTTCGGTTTTCTTTCTCGGCCGCGCGCCGCTTTGGAGGTTACGGTTTACGGTTTCTCTCCCGTCCGGCACGAAAGAGCAAAAGTTTATGGGTACAAAGGACGGTTTACACGGTCTCAATTCAAGTACACTTGTACTTACTCCACTCAACAATCTCCAAATCCAACTCTAAAAAATACATAAATAAAATTAAAAATTAAAAAATAAAATAAAAATTAAATTAAATTAAATCGATTTTAAGATTAAATTAATTAAAGACAATTAAGTAATGATGATTCAATTCATTGATGAATCGAAATGAAAAACAAGGGTATTTTTAAAAAAACCTTAAACGACCAAATAAAGATTTAAAACCGACTCATTTTCTTACTTAATTGTATTTTAATCTTTATCTGGTTAAACAAAGAGACTGTTAGTCGTCTTTTATACAGTAAATAAACGCTTGGACTTCGAGATGACCGACCTATCTGTTAACGTTGAGTCGTCTTTGTTCCTCGAGCGTATAAAAATACATTTTTATATATAGGATGAATCAAAAAAAATTTCTTTTTTCATTTTAAAATCGATTTTTAAAACAAAAATTAATTTAAAATCGATTTCTAGAATAAAAATTAATTTAAAATCGATTTCTAGAATAAAAAACAATTTAAAATCGATTTCTAGAATAAAAATTAATTTTAAATCGATTTCTAGAATAAAAATTAATTTAAAATCGTCATCTAGAAAAAATTTACTTTAAAATGACACCAAACACGACATATTTAGCTTCAATACATCCAAAGTTACCAATTTTTTAACCTAAAAAATAATCGACGATCGATATCAAGCTCTTAAAATCAATTTTTAAAACAAAAATTAACCTAGAAACGTTTTCTAAGCGAAATTTGCTTTAAAATGACACCAAACACGATATATTTACTTAAAATAGATCAAAAGTTATCGATTTTTTAACCATCGACGATTGATATCGTTTAAAATCATCGATTTTTATTATTTTTAAAGAAAATCTAATCGTTTTTAGTACCAAATAATATGAATTTTAAAGATGTTCTTTTAATCTTTATAGAAATTTTATGCAATTTTTAAGTTTAAAAATAATCGCCGATAAATATCGTTTAAAATCGACGATTTTTTATTATTTTTAATGGAAATCTAATCGTTTTGGGTATTAAATAAAATGAATTTTAAAGATTATTTAAGAATATTTTGAACTGTTAAGTATTCTTTTGGTTTAAAAGCAATTTTTTAAATTTAAAAGCAATCGACGATAGATATCGTTTAAAATCGACGATTTTTTATTATTTTTAATGAAAATCTAATCGTTTTTAGTATCAAATAAAACGAATTTTAAAGATTTTTTTTAAGAAAATTTGACAATTTTAACCCTCATCCGGATTTTGTGTCAAATTGACACAACTTTCAAAGTTATTTGTTAATCTTTTTGTTATTTACGGTCGAATCCACTAAATATTTTGGCTCAATAAAATAGCCAATAGTCAATAAAATATAAAAAACTAAAGAAAGATCCTTATTTTCAACTATTCAAATGCATTCATTCAACCAATCATAAGAAAAATAGGCATACAATTATTATCTGGCATTGTGTCAATTTGATACACCAAGTCCGTATTTGGTTCTAGAAACGAAGTCCGGATGAGGGTTAAGCAATTTTTTTAAGTTTAAAGATAATCGACGATCAATATCGTTTAAAATCGTCGATTTTTATAATTTTTAATGTAAACTTAATCATTTTTAGTATCAAATAAAACGAATTTTAAATATTTTTTAAGAAAATTTGACAATTTTATTCAATTTTTTAAGTTTAAAAATAATCGACGATCGATTAGTGTTTAAAATCGATTTTTACAACAAAAATTAACCTAGAAACCTTTTCTAAGCGAAATTTGCTTTAAAATGACATCAAACACGATGTATTTACATAAAATAGATTCAAATTGATCGATTTTTTAACAATCGACGATCGATATCGTTTAAAATCATGGATTTTTATTATTTTTAATAAAAATTTAATCGTTTTTAGTATCAAATAACATTAATTCTAAAGATTTTTTAAGAATATTTAGACATTTTAGGTATTTTTTAACTTTGAAAATAATCGACCATAGATATCGTTTAAAATCGACGATTTTTGATTATTTTTAATGGAAACCTAATCATTTCTATTATCAAATAAAACGAATTTTAAAGATTTCTTAAGAATATTTGAAAATTTTAAGTATTTTTTTGAAGTTTAAAAATAATCGACGATCAATATCGTTTAAAATCGTCGATTTTTATTATTTTTAATATAAACTTATTCATTTTTAGTATCAAATAAGACGAATTTTTAAATTTTTTAAAGAAAATTTGACAATTTTAAGTATTTTTTTAACTTTAAAATTAATCGACGATCGATGTCGTTTAAAATCATCGATATAAGTTGTTTTTAATCAAAACTTAATCGTTTTCAGTATCAAATAAGATAAATTTAAAAGATTTTTTAAAAAAATTTAGAAATTTCTAGAAACTTTTTAACTTTAAAAATAATCGACGATAGATATCGTTTAAACTCGACGATTTTTATAACTTTTAATGAAAATCTAATCATTTTTACTATCAAATAAGACGAATTTTAAAGATTTTTTAAGAAAATTTGACAATTTTAATCAATTTTTTTAAGTTTAAAAATAATCGACGATCAACATCGTTTAAAATCGTCGATTTTTATCATTTTTAATGAAAGTTTAATCGTATTTAGTATCAAATAAGGTAAATTTAAAAGATTTTTTAAGAATAATTGAAAATTTTAAACAATTTTTTTTAGTTTAAAGATAATCGACGATCAATATCGTTTAAAATCGTCGATTTTTATAATTTTTAATGAAAATCTAGTCGTTTTTAGTATCAAATAAGACGAATTTTAAAGATCTTTTAAGAATATTTGAAAATTTTAAGTATTTGTTTAAGTTTAAAGATAATCGACGATCAATATCGTTTAAAATCGTCGATTTTTATTATTTTTAATCAAAACTCAATCGTTTTTAGTATCAAATAAGACGAATTTTAAAGTTTTTTTTAAGAAAATTTGACAATTTTATTCATTTCTTTTTTAAGTTTAAAAATAATCGACGATCAATATCGTTTAAAATCGACGATTTTTATTATTTTTAATCTAAACTTAATCATTTTTATGATCAAATAAGACGAATTTTAAAGATTTCTTTAAGAAAATTTGACAATTTTAAGTATTTTTTTAAGTTTAAAAATAATCGACGATCAATATCGTTTAAAATCGACGATTTTTATTATTTTAAATCAAAACCTAATCGTTTTTAGTATCAAATAAGATAAATTTTAAAATTTTTTTAAGAAAATTTAGAAATTTAAGCAATTCTCTTGTCTTTAAAAGTTATCGACGTTTGATATCGTTTAAAATCGTCGATTTTTATTATTTTTAATCAAAATCTAATCGTTTTTAATATCAAATAAGATAAATTTTAAAGATTTTTTAAGAAAATTTAGAAATTTCAAGCATTTTTTTTAAGTTTAAAGATAATCGACGATCAACATCGTTTAAAATCGTTGATTTTTATAATTTGTAATGAAAATCTAATCATTTATAGTACTAAATAAAACGAATTTTAAAGATTTTTAAAGAATATATAGAAATTTCAAGATTTTTTTTTTAATTTTAAAAACAATCGACGATTGATATCGTTTAAAATCGTCGATTTCTATCATTTTTAATTCAAATCTAATCATTTTTAGTATGAAATAAAATGAATTTTTAAGATTTTTTTAGAAATATTTAGAAATTTTAAGCATTTTTTTTAAGTTTAAAGATAATCGACGATCAATATCATTTAAAATCGACGATTTTTATAACTTTTAATGAAAATCTATTCATTTTTAATATCAAATAAGACAAATTTTAAAGATTTTTTAAGAAAATTTGGAAATTTCAAGCATTTTTTTAAGTTTAAAGATAATCGACGATCAATATCGTTTAAAATCGACGATTTTCATTATTTTTAATCAAAACTTAATCGTTTCTAGTATCAAATAAGACGAATTTTAAAGATTTTTTAAGAAAATTTTACAATTTTAAGTATTTTTTTAACTTTAAAATTAATCGACGATCAATGTCGTTTAAAATCATCGATATAAGTTGTTTTTAATCAAAACTCAATCGTTTTCAGTATCAAATAAAATAAATTTAAAAGATTTTTTACGAAAATTTAGAAATTTCAAGAAATTTTTTAAGTTTAAAAATAATCGACGATCAATATCGTTCAAAATGGTCGATTTTTATCATTTTTAATAAAAATTTAATTGTTTTTAGTATCAAATAAGATAAATTTAAAAGATTTTTTTAAGAGTATTTGAAAATTTTAAGTATTTTTTTGAAGTTTAAAGATAGTCGACGATTAATATCGTTTAAAATCGCCGATTTTTATAATTTTTAATCTAAACTTAATTATTTTTAGTATTAAATAAGACGAATTTTAAAGATTTTTTAAGAAAATTTCACAATTTTAAGTATTTTTTTAACTTTAAAAATAATCGACGCTCGATATCATTTAAAATCGTCGATTTCTATCATCGATTTTGATTAAAAAATCAAAACCTAGTCGAGTTTGGTATCAAATTAAAGTATTTTTTACGATTTTTAAGAATTTTTACAGATTTTAAACGATTTTTAACTTTTTATTTTTCACCATTTTCAAAATAAAATCTTTAAATTAAATTTTTAGATAAAATTTTTAAATTTTTAGATAAAATCTTTAAATTTTTAGGAAAAAATCATTTATAAACGATTTCTAAACGAAATTTACTTTAAAACGACACCAAACACGATATATCTAGCTTAAATACATCCAAAATTATTAATTTTTTTAATTTAAAAAACAATCGACGATCGATATAAATAAAAAAAGGATAATTTGGTTATTTTTAATCGAAATCTAGTCGTGTTTGGTATCAAATTAAAAGTTTTTTCATAAATTTTAAGAAAATTTAATCATTTTTAGCCATTAAAATTTTTTTTTATAATTTTTAATTTTTTTTTACATAAATTATTAATTTATCTTAAAATTTTTCTTAGTGTATGACTTTTTTTTTGTAATTTTTGAATGAACTTTGATTTTTTTTGTTGTAAAGTTACTCTATGTGATTGAGTGCAAAGGTGTTGCAGACATTGGACCGTGTAAACCGGCCATAGGCGGTGAACTCGCTAGCGCCACGTCGCTGGTTGTGAACGAGATCGCGGCGGCGCTGCGCCGATGGTGGGGCGTCCCCGACGTCCGACGAAAAACGGGGAATTTACAAATGGCGGCTCACCGCCTGCTTGTTATTTTCTAGTCTCGCGTTTGCGACCGTCGTGTGCACTGTAATTTACGCTTAACCCGTTCGAATTTCTCCACGCCGATTTACTCTCATGTAAGTAACAACTCTTATCACTATCTTATCATCATTTCGGCGCCACCATTGACACCGAAAAAAAATTATTAAGGCGAAAAACGTTCACGTGATGGTGACGTGAAGGACGTAGGATATTTTCCCCATTCATAAGAGTCACGTAGGACGAAATAATAAGTTTGTTTTTTTTTAATACATTGGTTATAGTATAGATTAGGCAATGTTGCCACGTTTATATAAATTTTTAAATATTTATAAAGATCGAAGTCACATCGACATCGACCCATATGTTTTTCGGGTATAACGAAAATGGCGGTTCTAAAAACCGATAAATCTCCTCGTTTTTTAACGTAAATTACCTATTTGTTCGCTTATCGCGTTCGTTTTTCGTCTGGATGTAAAGCCTTCGTGCCTTCGGGCGTCGAAGGTAGGAAGAATGTGGATTTTTCGAAAAGTACGGTCATTCAGCGATTCGTCCGGAATGCAGTCGAACGGGTCTGGAGACGCTGGGTGGCCCCCGGAGAGGGGAAGCGGGGCGGGGCGCCGTTGGAATGTTGAAAACTATGAATGGAGCGACCGCGCGCTGTTGCCGTCGTTCGCGTTCCCACGGCCCGATAGAAAAATCCATGAGCCGCCGGAGGCTGCCTGCCGGCTGCCGAGCTGGACCCCGGACGATCTATCTCGCCGCATATAGTCACAAACCGCGCCGTGTGTTCGTTTCTCTCCTCTAATGCGACGTTGCCCTTTTAAAAACCGTTTTTTCTACTACTTTTATAAAACCTAAAAAAGACGTATATTAATAAAAACATAATTTATCATTTTTTCCTAAAAAAAAAAGTTTTAAATCTTTTATAAAACAAAAAAAATCATCAATCATTATTAAATTATTCACTAATTAAAAGAAAAAAAAATCATTAAAAGTACTTGACACTTGCATACAAAACATAACCTAAAAAATTTTTTGGTACAATCTAAACTAATGAGAAAAAATATTTACTTACATACAAATATCCTAATGTATACCTCATTTAGGTTTACTAATAAGCATTTTAAGACAATTACCTTTTGTTAAAACATTAAAATCACTTCAAAATAACGTTAAAACTTAATGAATAATAAACATAAAATTTTTGACAGATTTTTAAGTCAACTAATGTCATCTAGCGGAAATTTATTAAACCATTCTTAATAATATGTTTATTATTTATAATTATCATATTAATTATATTTTTCTTAAAAAGAAATGTTTTTAAATCTGTTTATTAAAAAAAAATCATCAATCATTAAATTATTTACTAATTAAAAAAATTTTTAGAGATACTTAACTTTTAAAACATAACCTAAAAATTGTTGACACGGACATCTAAACTAATGAGAAAAAATATTTACTTACATACAAACATCTTAATATATACCTCTTTAAGCTTTAAATAATAACCATTTTAAGACGATTACTTCGTTTTAAAACCTTAAAATCACTTCACAATATCATTAAAACTTAACCGTTATAAACACAAATTTTTGACAGATTTTTAAGACGACTAACGTCATCTCGTGGAAATTTATCAAACTATTTCTATCCATGTATTTATTATTTAATCATAATTATTGTATTTAAATTTTAATTTTAACACAACCTAACTTAATAAATTCAATGTTGAATCATATCACTACATAATTAATACAGTAAAATCAATTTTATATAAACTAATGACAAAAAATTTACTTACTTGAAAATATCCTAAATGGTAAAAAATATGTACTCACCTGAAAACATCCTTAAGTATACTTGTTTTGGCTTTAATAATAATCGTTTTAAGACGATTAGCTCTTTTTAAAACGTAACAATCTCTTCAAAATAACATTAAAACTTAATAACCTTTATAAATACTTTTTGACAGAATTTTAAGTGCACTAACGTCATCTTGTGGTAATTTATCAAACTAATAACCACATATTTATTATTTATCATAATAATTGTGTTTAAATTTAAATTTTAACAAAACCTAACTCAATAAATTCTATATTGAGTAATATAATTATATAATATGGTAAAATTATTAATTCAAAATTAATTTTTTAGTTTACTTAAGAAAATTAAGATCTAGGGGATTTTTTTTATTTCTAATATATTTATTACTTATTAAAAAATGTATTTAAATTTAAATTTTAACAAAACCTAATTAAATAATTTCTATATTGAGTCGTATAATTATATAATATGGTAAAATTATTATTTAAAAAGTAATTTTTAAATTTACTTAAAAAAAATTTAGATCTAGGGGATTTTCTTTATTCCCAATATATTTATTAATTATTAAAAAAATATATTTAAATTTAAATTTTAATAAAACCTAACAAAATAAATTCCATATTGAGTCATATAATCATGAAATGTGATAAATTATTATTTAAAAAGTAATTTTTTTATTAAATTATTTATTTTTTTTTTTAATTTAAGATAATCTAGGGGATTTTTTTATTCATTATTATTTATTAATTATTAAAAAAAATCTGTTTAAATTTAAATTTTAATAAAATGTAACTAAATAAATTCCATATTGAATTATATAATTACGTAAGATGATAAAATTATTATTTAAAAAGTAATTTTTTAATTTACTTAAAAAAAAGTTAAGATCTAGGGAATTTTTTATTCACAATATATTTATTAATTATTAAAAGAAAATCTATTTAAATTTAAATTTTTACACAACCTAACTAAATAAATTCTATATTGAGTCATATAATTATATAATGTGTTAAAATTATTATTTAAAAAGTAATTTTTTAATTTACTTAAAAAAATTAAGGTCTAGGAAATCTAGGGGATTTTTTATCCACAATATATTTATTGATTATTTAAAAAAAATCTATTTAAATTTAAATTTTAACAAATCCTAACTAAATAAATTCTATATTAAACCATATAATTATATAACATGGTAAAATTAATATTTAAAAAGTAATTTTTTAATTTACTTTAAAAAAATTAAGATCTAGGGATTTTTTTTATTCACAATATATTTATAAATTATTAAAAAATCTATTTAAATTTCAATAAAACCTAACTAAATAAATTCTATATTGAGTCATATAATTGTATAATATGATAAAATTATTATTTAAAAGTAATTTTTTTATTAAATTATTTTTAAAAAAATTTAAGATAATCTAGGGATTTTTTTATCGACCACATATTTATTAATTATTAAAAGAATCTTTTTAAATTTAAACTTTAACACAACCTATCTAAATAAATTCTATATTGAATCATATAATTATATAATATGGTAAAATTATTATTGAAAACGTATTTTTTAAATTTACTTAAAAAAATTAAAATCTAGGGGAATTTTTTTATTTACAATATATTTATTAATTTTTAAAAAAATTAAATCTAAATTTTAATAAAACTTAAGAAATTAGATTTATAATATTTTACTGTTAAAGTTGATAATTAAAAATTATTTTTTAAATTTTTAATTTATTTAAAATTAAATTAAATAATCTCTAAAATAAATAACGCCATCTATTAGAATTTTACATGACTTATTTATTATAAAATACATTAAAATTTAAATTTAATTGAATCTAAATTAATAATTTATATTTTAAATTAAATAATTGTATTTTAAAGTAAGGTTACTAATTAAAATCATTTTATTTATTTATTTTTTTTACATTTTCTTTTAAGAAGTAATGCCAACTTATATTTAATAAAACTAAATACTAAAATGACAGATGATAGATGATTAGAAAATAAACCATGTTTTTTTTTTAATTTCATTAAAAAATTTTATAATTACAACTTATATGCGTATAATTTAAAAAAGTAGGAATTTAAACTAAGTTTTAAATTGAATAATTACAAAATTTATCGTGGTTTTAAATAATAAAACGGTAATTAAGCTAACATAACCTCAACTTAAACCTAACGTCAAATATTGTATGGCAAAGAAAATGTATTAAATAAAAATCCCCTTTAAACAAACATTTTTATCATTAAATATGATACACCCACAAAGAATTTAAACGTTTCCATTCATGATTCAAAGAATTTAAATGTGTCACTTCCTTGATAAAGTTGAAATAAATGTTTATTTAACTCATATCGTATTGTTACAGGTTTAAATTAGTCACAACAACATGACGTCTTCACTTTTGGGTCCGTATGCAAACCACAACCTCTTAACATCCCTTAAAGATGAAATAGCCACCAATCTTTTGATGCAAAACTACACGGAGAGATTAAACACTTTTGAAAGTTGGTCCGTTCCATTTATCCGGAAGGAAACTCTAGCCGAGGATGGTTTTTATTATTTTGGGGAAGCCGATAAGGTCCGGTGTGCTTTTTGTGGAGTAGAAATTGGTTGTTGGGAACGAGGAGACGTCCCGAATGCTGAACACCGTCGTTGGAATCCAAATTGTCCTTTATTAAATAATAACGTACGTCTTAATTTATGTATAGGCGTTGACGATTGCGGTTATAAGATGGATAATCGATATCGGAAGGAAGAAGAGGCGAATTTATCCCTTTTATTAAATAATTTGGGGATCGAAACGAACATAACCGTTTCACATCCAAATTACGCTTTGTTAGATAAAAGGTTAGCTTCGTTCGAACACTGGCCCGTTTCGATAAAGCAAAAACCTAAAGACTTAGCCGCTGCGGGGTATTATTACACGGGTTACGGTGACCAAACGGTTTGTTTCCATTGCGGACTCGGTTTGAAGGCGTGGCAGGAAGAGGACGATCCGTGGGAGCAACACGCTTTATGGTCGGAAAAATGTGTCTTTTTAAGATTACAAAAAGGAGTCGAGTACGTTCGCGAAGTTAAAGAAAAACATTCCGGAGTCATTACGGAAACACCTTTATCGACATCTCCGACGAGTAATGAAAGAGCTCAGGAGATGTGTGCGAGTTTAAATATTGATATAAATACAAAAAGGAAGTCACCGGAAACGAATGAATCGATGAATGGTTTATCGGATACCAAAGAAGTAACATCAAGTAATAGTAATAAAAGTGTTCCTCTTTGTGGTATTTGCTACGTAAACGAACGTTCGATAGTGAACCTACCTTGTAGGCATATGATTGCTTGTGTGGACTGCGCTGCTACGGCAACAACTTGCCCGGTTTGTAGGCAGGAGGTGCGAGCATGCGTTAAAGCCTTTATGGCTTAACTTAAATTTATTTAACAACAAACAAGTAACAATTAATAAACACATTTCCTCTGTACACGATGTATTTTGTCCTCCTAGTCAAGAACAGAGCTTTTAGGAATCTCATATCACGTTCTAATACTATGTAAATGAATGTTAACTAATGACTAACGTGACACGCACTGATTTATTATTATTATTATTAATTTCTATGATAAAAATCTTATTATTAAATAACTACGGCTGATGTATGTTTGATAACTTTTAATGATTATAATAATAATAATTTATTTTGTGAATGAGAAACTGGACGTTTTCGTTTATATCGAAAAATGTTATCTATTTTAAAAAGAAAGTTATCTATTTTAGATGACTATTTAATTCGTTTGAGTACAAAAAAATTATTTTTATATATATTTTTCTTTTCATTTGGGTTTTTTTTTTTTTATCTTTGCCTGTTTGTGTGGTGAAGTTAGTATTTTCTTTTTGTATGTGAATTGCGGTTTATAAGGATGATTGTGATTATAGGATGCCGAAAAAATAACACGATTTAAAAGAAAAAAACTGTACATAATTCCTATACTTCCTTTTTCAATAGACTAGTTTAACTGTAATGTAAAATGATAAAATATAGATTTATTGTTAAAAAAAAAATTTTGTTTTATTTTTATTTTTCAAATGAATCAATTAAAAAAAAATTCATATTTTAAAAACTATTTGTCTTAGAGATTTAAAATTTTATCACGATTTAGAGTGGCATTTAATCTTTATTTTTACCAAAGGAAAATTTTCTACGATTTTTAGTTTTTCCCTCGGAAAGAAAAATCTAACCTAACTTAATTTTCATGTCGATTAAAATTTGACAATTTTAAAAAATTCATATCTCAAAATCTAATGGTGGAATTAGGATGTGAAACGTAAAGGCTATAATCGTAACGGTAGCAGTAACTCTAGTATTTAAAAAACATTCAATTATTTTGTTTCAATAGAAGCGTTTAGGCAACTTCTAGAAATTACGGCAAATTTGTTGGTTATTACAGCTAAGGTTACGGTTAAGTTTGACATCCTAAACCCACCATAATTGTTATTAAAACTTGAAATTTTATCATGATTTAGATTAATATTTAATCTTTATTTTTACTAAAGGAAAATTTTCTACCACTTTTAGTTTTTCCATGAGAAGAGAAATTCTAACCTCTTACCTGTCAAAAATTGCTAATTTAAAAAAATTCATATCTCAAAAACTAATTGTTATTAAAACTTGAAATTTTATCATGATTTAGATTAATATTTAATCTTTATTTTTAGCAAAGGAAAATTCCCTACGACTTTTAGTTTTTCCTTGAGAAGAGAAATTCTAACCTAATTTTCATGTCAAAAATCGTCAATTTTTGAAAATTCATATCTCAAAAACTAATTGTTAATAAAACTTGAAATTTTATCATGAATTAGATTAATATTTAATCTTTATTTTTACCAAAGGAAAATTTTCTACGACTTCTAGTTTTCCCCCAAAAAGAAAAATCTAACCTAACTTAATTTTCATGTCGATTAAAAATGTTAATTTTTAAAAATTCATATCTTAAAAACTAATAGTTATTAAAACTTGAAATTTTAGCATGATTTAGATTAATATTTAATTTTTATTTTTACCAAAGGAAAATTTTCTACGACTTTTAGTTTTTCCCTCAGAAAGAAAAATCTAACCTTACTTAATTTTCATGTCGATTAAAAAATAGTCAATTTTTAAAAATTCATATCTCAAAAACTAATTGTTATTAAAACTTGAAATTTTATCATGATTTGGATTAATATTTAATCTTTATTTTTACCAAAGGAAAATTTTCTACGACTTTTAGTTTTTCCCTGAGAAGAGAAATTCTAACCTAACTTACGTCAAAAATCATCAATTTCAAAAAATTCATATTTCAAAAACTAATTATTATTAAAACTTGAAATTTTATCATGATTTAGATTAATATTTAATCTTTATTTTCACCAAAGGAAAATTATCTGACTTTTAGTTTTTCCCTCAGAAAGAAAAATATAACCTAACTTAATTTTCATGTCGATTAAAAATTTGCCAATTTTTAAAAATTCATATCTCAAAAACTAATTATTATTAAAACTTGAAATTTTATCATAATTTAGATTAATATTTAATCTTTATTTTTACCAAAGGAAAATTTTCTACGACTTTTATTTTTTCCCTGAGATGAGAAATTCTAACCTAACTTACATGTCAAAAATCATCGATTTTAAAAAAATTCATATCTCAAAAACTAATCATTATTAAAACTTGAAATTTTATTATGATTTAGATTATCATTTAATCTTTATTTTTACCAAAGGAAAATTTTCTACGATTTTTGGTTTTTCTCCCAGAGAGAAAAATCTAACCTAACTTAATTTTCATGTCTATTAAAAATTTGCCAATTTTTAAAAATTCATATCTCAAAAACTAATTCTTATTAAAACTTGAAATTTTATCATGATTTAGATTAATATTTAATCTTTATTGCTACCAAAGGAAAATTTTCTACGATTTTTGGTTTTTCTCCCAGAGAGAAAAATCTAACCTAACTTAATTTTCATGTCTATTAAAAATTTGCCAATTTTTAAAAATTCATATCTCAAAAACTAATTCTTATTAAAACTTGAAATTTTATCATGATTTAGATTAATATTTAATCTTTATTGCTACCAAAGGAAAATTTTCTACGATTTTTGGTTTTTCTCCCAGAGAGAAAAATCTAACCTAACTTAATTTTCATGTCTATTAAAAATTTGCCAATTTTTAAAAATTCATATCTCAAAAAGTAATTATTTCTGAGACTTGAAATTTTATCATGATTTAGATTAATATTTAATCTTTATTTTTACCAAAGGAAAATTTTCTATGACTTTTAGTTTTTCCCTCAGAAGAGAAAATGTAACTTAATGTCCTAAATTGAATGTTTTAAACGTTATAAAAATTAAGCTACGTTCTAAAATTGGACTTTTTTTGTTGAATTAACATTAAATTTTACGTTTATTTAACTTTATTATACACAATTTAAAAAATTCCCACCTTTTAAACTTCTATTGTCCTGTTTTTAATGGTTTTATCTACCTGAAAAGAATGTGGGAAAAAGGCGGGAAAATACTTTTAAAGAATGAACCTTCTTGGAACTTTAAAGCGGTTTAAGTTTACCTGACGGCGCTAAAATTCCAAGAAATGGGGTTTCGTATCGATTTCTATCCGTTAAGCAATCAATTTCATTAAAAAAGAAGGGTCTTTACCGACGTAAATATTTGTATTCGCTTTATTTATCTTTCTACGTATTTATTTATTTTAATTTCACAAGATTAACGACGCCGTTATTATTATTATTATGTTATCTGAACGTCGTACAAAGTGCAAAGTAAGTAAACATAGGAAAGGGGAGAAAATAACATTCCAACTTAGTGAGTGTTAATTTATTAAGAACTCAATTTTTAAAAAATCATATCTCAAAAAGTAATCTTTATTGAGATTTGAAATTTTATCGCGATTTAAATTAATACTTAATCTTTATTTTTACCAAAGAAAATTTTTCTACGACTTTTAGTTTTTCTCTCAAAAGAGAAAATGTAACTTAATGTCCTTAAATGACATTTTTTAACTGAAAAAATCGTACCGAACTTATTTATAAGGGTAAAGAAACGATTTTTATAACAAATGAAACCTAAAACATTCTATTTTATTGTAAATCGGTCAAATTTATTCCAACTTTTCCCAAAAAAATTAAAAAAATTCCGAAAGACAACTAAAATTTTTGACAGGTAACTTAACCTAATTTTATTAAAAATTTAAAAAATTCGTACCGAACTTATTTATAAGAGTTAAGAAAAGATTTTTATATCAGATGAAACCTAAAACATTCTATTTTATCTCAAATCAGTCAAATTTGTTCCAACTATTCCCAAAAAATTTAAAAAAATTCCGAAAAACAACTATAATTTTTGACAGGTAACCTAATTCTTAAAATTATTTTAAAAAATCGTACCGAACTTATTTATAAGAGTAAAGAAACGATTTTTATGTCAGATGAAACCTAAAACATTCTATTTTGTCTTAAATCGGTCAAATTTATTCCAACTTTTCCCAAAAAAATTAAAAAAAATCCGAAAGACAACTAAAATTTTTGACATGTAACTTAACCTAATTTTATTAAAAATTTAAAAAATTCGTACCGAACTTATTTATAAGAGTTAAGAAAAGATTTTTATATCAGATAAAATTTAAAACATTCTATTTTATCTTAAATCGGTCTAATTTGTTCCAACTTTTTCCAAAAAAATAAAAAAAAATCCCAAAGACAACCATAATTTTTGACAGCTAACCTAATTTTTAAAATTATTTTAAAAAATCGTACTGAACTTATTTATAAGAGTAAAGAAACGATTTTTATATCAGATGAAACCTAAAACATTCTATTTTATCTCAAATCAGTCAAATTTGTTCCAACTTTTCCCAAAAAATTAAAAAAAAAAATCCCAAAGACAACCATAATTTTTGACAGCTAACCTAATTTTTAAAATTATTTTAAAAAATCGTACCGAACTTATTTATAAGAGTAAAGAAACGATTTTTATATCAGATGAAACCTAAAACATTCTATTTTATTTTAAATCGGTCAAATTTGTTCCAACTTTTCCCAAAAAAATTAAAAAAATTCCGAAAAACAACTATAATTTTTGACAGGTAACTTAACCTCATTTTCTTTTAATTAAAAAAAAATCGTACCGAACTTATTTATAAGAGTAAAGAAACGATTTTTATGCCAAATGAAACCTAAAACAATGTATTTTATCTTAAATTGGTTAAATTTGTTCCAACTTTTCCCAAAAAATTTAAAAAAATTCCGAAAGACAACTATAATTTTTGAGTTGTAATAATTTTTTAAAATTTGACGTTTAGTAGCTATAATTTTACGATTTTAACATTTTATAAAGGTAGTAAATAAAATCAACAAATAAAAAAAATTATGTATAACAATATTCTTTATTGAATCATGTCTTAAAAATCAACACACACGCAAATAACGATTTTCATTACGCTTATCAACGCGAATCGTCAAAAATCGTCACTTTATCAACGTTAAAAAGTGCCCATCGTACAAACGACCCGATGTATTATTACACGTGTATTACAAAGTGATGGACGATATTAAAAAATACCTATTGCCACGAAATTGCATCTTTTTTTCAAACATTGTCCCAGTCTTTCGGCCAAAGAACTATTTTTTTTTATTTACAAATAAGCGTTTTTTTTTATTTTTTTAATTCTTTATTTTTATTTCTTTATTTATCATTTTTTTTGTTGTTGTTTTTTTGTATATTATTGTTCTCAGGTACATTAGGACATGTTTCGAACAAACCTAATTTATTTTATAATTAATTAATTAATTGACAGATTATTTACAATAAATTAAAATTAAAAAAAAAAGTATTATAATTCAGCAAAGTACACAACCGGTTAAAGCGAGTTAAATTATATATTACAAGCCAAAAATATTAAGGAAAAAAATCTAGATTAAAGTTTTACACAAACACACTCACATTCACTTTGAAAACATTCACTATCGAAAAGAAATTGATATGATACGAGTCTTTTTTTTATTAAATTACAACCTCTTACAATATTTTAATTTTTAAAACTTTTTTCATCCATTTTATTTGTTCTTGTTTTCATTTTTAAGATCTCTCACGAACCTAATTTAATCCCTTCTGTATTAACAATAACCTGAACCACATATCCATTCGGTATTTTAGCTTCTTCGACGTGTAATTTATCCCCAAGTAATTTCCCACCGTAAAACCATCTTTGACGTGACGATTCAATCCCTTCTTGACTTTGCAACTTTTTCTTACACACTCCAACCGTATCCGTTGAATACACCGCCAATTTAACGTCCGTACAATTATGAGAAAGCCTCAATTTTAAAACAGTTTCCGAACCACCTTCAACAGGTTCCGAACACTCCGCCGGAGAGTCTCTTCCGTTATCCTCCTTTACGATATTAATCGGGTATGAAAGGCAATAAATGGGGACTTGATATCGAGACCCTAATTCATCGTAACACTCCGTTAAGTAACCATTTGGTACCGAAACGCTTGCTCCGTCTAAAATCGCTTGAGCTAATTCATAATCTTTCGATTCCGCAGCCACAGCAGCTGCTCTAAGAGCATCCCAGATTTCCTTACGACCCTCAAACGCCGGAGCTGTGTCCCAAAACTCATCACGTTTACTACGAAGTTGACCTTCCGTTAATGGTACGTCTGATTTCCAACGGATTGTTTCATGGCATAATGGATGATTTTTACGAGTACTACCTATAAATCATTAACATTAAAAAATTTACTCAAATATAATAAATAAATAAAGTAAAAACTTTATTATGAAATTATTAAGAAATAAATGTCATTTTTGACATTTATCTGACACTTTTGACATTTCATTTTTTTAAGGTTAGAAAACTAAAATAAAAAAAAAAATCGGTCAAATAATAAAATAAACTTGCATTTTTGAAAAGATTTAATACAAAAATTTAATACAAAAACCATACATACATAAAAAATTAACACTTACTCAATAACATGAAATTTTTTTACTCAAACCGAGTCGTAATTAACAAACAAAATGGGTTTGTAATTACATTGAGTTTAATAAGAGCGTTTAATAAACTCGATTAATAATTAAATCACGTACAAAATATCGAGACAAGGTTGAGTAAGTGCGTATAAATAAACGAGGAAGGGTTTTCATACCTGTGTACGGCCTGGAATTGGACCCGGAGTCCTCGATAGCCCCGCTCCGGCCGCGAGAAACGCCTATGCAGCCTCCCATCGTCCCGTCGGGGGCATCTCACACGATCCGCGTTCCTCCGGTACGAATTTCCCCGTCAAATTGTCCATTTTCTGTCCATTATTTTGGCCTCTACTACCTCGAATCCCGAATGACAGCTACATGACGAATGACAGTTTTTGTAATTGCTACCAACATATGACTATGAAAATAACTTGTATTTAAATTAATTTAGAAGTTTTAGAATTAATACGATTAATTAATTAATATTTTAAAATTTATTAAATAAAATTAGATTTGTGTAAGTAAAATTTACGATAATATTATAATTAGTAAAAAAATTAAAAAGAAAAATATTTATATAATGAATAAATTTTTATAATTGCTACCAACCTATATTTATAATAAAATAATCTCATTTTAAAATTTTATTTATATTAATTATTTTTTTTGTATTAATTGAATATTAAATTTTTATTGAATAAAATTTTGATTGAATATACTTAATAAGAAAATACATTTGAAAAAGAATTAAAATTAAAGACTCTTAAAGAATTAAGTTTAGCCAACCTAAGATAACTAAATTATTAACTTTATAATAATCAAATTTATTAATAAATTTTATTTATATAAATTAATATTTTAGGTTTTATTGAATAAAATTGACTTTATTTAATCTATAAAAATGTAATTTAAAAAAATTTTATGTTAAAAACGTTTAAAAACTTTTTGGTGGTTGACAAGAAAATTCTTTAAAAATTAACACCCATTTTATTGATTTAATCATTTATCAAGTTTTAGACACGTTTATTATATGTATTATTTATAAATCGCAACACGTGTGAACTAGAAACGAAGCCTTCGAAGTTTCTTACTGGAAATAAAAAATTACTGAATCAATAATGACTTAATTATTAATTTTTTAGATAATATCGTAATGTTTAGAAATATTTGATTTTTTTATCTGAAAATAGAATATTTTAACTTTCAATTAATACAAATTTCATTTCTTAATTTGAAAAAATAAAGTTTGATTTTTTAAAGTTTGATAAAATTTTAAAAAAAGTTAGGTTATGAACTGTCAAAAATTTTGGTCAACTTTGTGAATTTTTTTAAATTTTTGGGTAATAATTAGAATAAAATCGACTGTTTTATTATAAAATAGAATATTTTAGCTTTTAATTAATACAAATTTCATTTCTTAATTAAATAAAATAAAGTCTCCACGATTATTTAAAATTGGACAAGATTTTCAAAAAAAGTTAGGTTAAGAAAATTTTAGTCACCTTTAAGAATTTTTTTAATTTTTTTGGTAATAATTAGAATAAAACTGACTTTTTTTATTACAAAATAGAATATTTTAGCTTTCAATTAATACAAATTTCATTTCTTAATATGAAGAAATAAAGTCTCCACGATTCTTTAAAATTGGTCAAGATTTTCAAAAAAAGTTAGGTTAAGAAAATTTTAGTCACCTTTAAGAATTTTTTTAATTTTTTGGAAAATAATTAGAATAAAACTGACTTTTTTATTACAAAATAGAATATTTTAGCTTTCAATTAATACAAATTTCATTTCTTAATATGAAGAAATAAAGTCTCCACGATTCTTTAAAACTGGTCAAAATTTTCAAAAAAAGTTAGGTTAAGAAAATTTTAGTCACCTTTAAGAATTTTTTTAATTTTTTGGAAAATAATTAGAAGAAAACTGACTTTTTTATTACAAAATAGAATATTTTTGCTTTCAATTAATACAAATTTCATTTCTTAATATGAAGAAATAAAGTCTCCACGATTCTTTAAAATTGGTCAAGATTTTCAAAAAAGTTAGGTTAAGAAAATTTTAGTCACCTTTAAGAATTTTTTTAATTTTTTTGGGTAATAATTAGAATAAAACTGACTTTTTTATTACAAAATAGAATATTTTTGCTTTCAATTAATACAAATTTCATTTCTTAATTTAAAAAAATAAAGTCTAGATTAGATAAATAAACCTATATTCTATAATTAGCATATTTCTACAAATATGACAATATTTATCAAGTTAATAAGCTTATCTAACCGATAAAACTTTTTAATTGGTTATAAAATCGCAACTTATATTGATATAAGGTTAGAAAGTCTTTAAAAATTTTATTTAAATCCACTTTAAACCTGTTGACACCAAAACAGGTGATCGTTTTTAGTTTATAAGCTCAAATTTAATGTTTAAATAAGTTTAAATCGCTTTGAAATGAGTTTAATACCCCAGAGGTAAATAAAAATCACTTAAATTCAAATTAATATACTTTTTAAATGTGTAATTTTAGGTTAGTTTTATCGAAAAGTTTGTTTAATCAAGTTTTAAAAAGAAATTCAATACGATGTCTTAGTTATAAGATAAAAAACGACTATGAAAATCATTCCAAATGGAATTATAAAGATAAATTTAATTTTAAAACCGTTTTGGTAGCTTCGACAATCTCAGGTTATCTTATTTATAATTTTTATACGAAGAATCGGGATGTTTTTTTGGAAAGTAAGGTTGATATTAATCAACCGGGGGGTTTTAAAAAGAATCTACCTAAGTATACATTAGAAGAAGTGAATAAACACTCAACAAAGTTAGTTTGTTTTAATAAAAATTGAAAATAATTTTATCGTTAACCTAATTTTAGAGAAACCGGAATTTGGGTGACTTATAAACAAGGTGTTTATGATATAACTAAGTTTATAAATGAACATCCGGGAGGTGATCAGATCCTAATGGCAGCTGGAAGTTCAATCGAACCTTTTTGGTTACTTTACGGCATTCATAACACTCCGCAAATACATAAAATCTTAGAGGAGATGCGAATCGGGAATATTTCCGAAGAAGAAACAAGTTTTGTACTTAAAGATATGGATGATCCGTATTCCGGGGAACCTGTAAGACATACGGTTTTAAAACCGGCGTCTCAAAAACCTTATAACGCTGAACCACCGCCTAGTTTATTAGTAGAAAATTTTTTAACACCAAAGTAAATAAAAATTAAATCAAATTTAATTAAATAATTCATTAAAATTATAATTAAGTTAATATTTTATCGTTTTTAGTGAGATTTTTTACGTGAGAAATCATCTACCGGTTCCTATAGTTGATCCGGAAACTTACGAACTTGAAATTGAAATCGAAGGAAGGAAAATACATAAAATTTTAAGTCTTAAAGACATTAAAAAGCTTCCAAAACATACAATAAACGCTACTATAATGTGTGCCGGGAATAGACGGAGTGAAATGAATAAAGTAAAGGAGGTTAAAGGATTGAGTTGGGGTCAAGCTTCCGTTGGAAATGCTCAATGGACCGGAGCTCGATTAAGTGATGTTTTAAAACTTGTTGGAATAACCGATGAGAGTGTTGGATTTAATCATATTCAAGTAATTTAAAAATTTCTTGGGTTTTAAAGGAAATTCCTTTAAAAATTAACATTTTTAATTTTTGACATATGTCAAAAATAAATGTTATAACCTTTTAAACGTCAAATCTTTAATTGTCAAATTTTTAGGGTTATGTTATATACAAAATTAGTTACCGAAATGAACTCTTAAAAAATTTTGACCAACTTTAAAAAATCGTGGAGACTTTATTTTTTTTAATTAAGAAATGAAATTTGTATTAATTGAAATCTAAAATATTCTATTTTTAATTAAAAAAGTCAATTTTGTTCTAATTATTACCCAAAAAATTAAAAAAATTCATAAAGTTGACTAAAATTTTTCCTAACCTTAAAAATTTTGACCAACTTTAAAAAATCGTGGAGACTTTATTTTTTTTAATTAAGAAATGAAACTTGCATTAATTGAAAGCTAAAATTTTCTATTTTATAATAAAAAAGTCAATTTAGTTCTAATTATTACCCAAAAAATTAAAAAAATTCATAAAGTTGACTAAAATTTTTCCTAACCTTAAAAATTTTGACCAACTTTAAAAAATCGTGGAGACCTTATTTTTTTAAATTAAGAAATGAAACTTGCAGTAATTGAAAGCTAAAATATTTTATTTTATAATAAAAAAGTCAATTTTGTTCTAATTATTACCCAAAAAATTAAAAAAATTCATAAAGTTGACTAAAATTTTTCCTAACCTTAAAAATTTTGACCAACTTTAAAAAATCGTGGAGACTTTATTTTTTTTAATTAAGAAATGAAACTTGCATTAATTGAAAGCTAAAATTTTCTATTTTATAATAAAAAAGTCAATTTTGTTCTAATTATTACCCAAAAAATTAAAAAAATTTTTAAAGGTGACTAAAATTTTTTTAACCTAACTTTTTTAAAAATTTTGACCAACTTTAAAAAATCATGGAGACTTTATTTTTTTTTATTAAGAAATGAAATTTGTCTTAATTGAAAGTTAAAATATTCTATTTTATAATAAAAAAGTCAATTTAGTTCTAATTATTACCCAAAAAATCAAAAAAATTTTTAAATGTTTGTCTTACGACTTGTTAGTCATTTCGCAACTAAAAAGAATTAATTACGTTTTTAACGGCCCGTTTTGGATTACAATTGTGCAACAACATCATGTGACTTCTATTTTGTCTTTATCCAAATACAAATTTAGATTTATTAAAATGTTATCAAACTTGGTTAAAAAATTTTTGACAGTTAACCTAACTTTTTTTTAAAATTGATTAAGTTTTAAAAAATCATCCAAACTTTATTTATAAAGATTAAGAAATGATTTTTGTCTTAAATGAAAGATAAAATATTATATTTTCGACTAAAAAAGACAAATTTTCTCTAATTATTACCAAAAAATTTAAAAGAATTCCCAAAAACACCGAAAAATTATGACTGAAAGGTAAATTTTTTACTAACTTTAAAAAATTCCACAGACTTTATTTACGGAAATATAATAAAAATATCTCAATGAGAGATAAATTAAAATGTCTATTTTTAATTAAAATCATCAGATTTATTCCAACTTTTGTTAAAAAATTTAAAAAAATTTTCAAAGACATCGAACAATTTTTACCGAACCTAACCTTAAAATTTTTTGGTAACTTTAAAAATTCCCACAGACTTTATTTATGAAAATGAAGAAAAAAATAAATTAAGAAAAGAAAAATTGAAATGTTTATTTTTAATTAAAATCAATGCATTTGTTCTAAGTTTTATCAAAAAATTTAAAAAAATTTCTAAACGGTGAAAATTTTTGACAATTAACTAACGCAACTTTTAAAAAAATTCGATCAACTTTAAAAAATTATCCAGACTTTATTTTTGAAGATTAAGAAATGATTTTTGGTTTAAATGAAAGATAAAATGTTTTATTTTGAATTAAAAAAGGTAAATTTGTTTTAAGTTTTGTTAAAAAAATTAAAAAAAAATTCAAAGTTGATAAAAATTTTTTGACGGTTTAACCTAACTTTTTTTTTTTAATTCACCAAAGTTTAAAAAATCACCCAGACTTTATTTATAAAGATTAAGAAATGATTTTTGGTTTAAATGAAAGATAAAAGAGTATATTTTCGATTAAAAAAGACATATTTTTCCTAATTATTACCCAAAAAATCAAAAAAATTTTTAAAGGTGACTAACATTTTTTTGAACCTAACTTTTTTTTTGTACCAACTTTAAAAAATCGTGGAGACTTTATTTTTTAAAATTAAGAAATGAAATTTGTATTAATTCAAAGCTAAAATATTCTATTTTGTAATAAAAAAGTCAATTTTGTTCTCATTATTACCCAAAAAATTAAAAAAAATCATAAAGATGACTAACATTTTTAACAGTTATACAGTTATATTTTAAGAGTTTTTTATTTTAATTTGTTTGTTTTAGTTTGAAGGATTAGATGTAAACACTTCAAACGTACCTTACGGAGCTTCAATTCCATTTTTAAAAGGAACAGACCGTCGAGGAGATGTTCTCCTAGCCTACGAAATGAACGGTGAAACACTTCCGAGAGATCACGGCTTTCCAATTCGAGTAGTTGTCCCCGGAACGGTCGGTGCGAGAAATGTAAAATGGTTATCGAAGATAATCGTAGCTAAAAATGAGAGTGAATCTCACTGGCAACAATTTGATTATAAAGGATTTTCTCCGAGTACTACTTATGATAATATAGATTGGAATACTTCTCCGGCTATACAAGAACTTCCGGTTATTTCAGCGATTTGTAAACCGAGCGAGGGTGAAATTGTTAAAGTTGAGAATGGTATGATTACGGTTAGAGGTTACGCTTGGTCCGGAGGTGGTAAAAAGATTGTTAGGGTTGATGTGAGTATAGACGGAGGGAATAGTTGGCATGTGGCTGGGTTCGATCAACAAGATGAAGCCGTTCCACCTCAACATTGGGCGTGGACACTTTGGACGGTTAAAATTCCAGTTGGGAAACAATCCGGGGAGGTAAATTAAAATAAAAAATTAATTAATTAAATAAAAGGGAGTTGTTAGGAATGTTAATTAATGATTTTTTTGTGTTTTTAGGTTGAAATTTGTGCTAAAGCCGTTGATTCTTCTTATAATACACAACCGGAATCATTTAAGAACATTTGGAACTTACGAGGAGTGCTTAATAATGCTTATCATAAAGTTAAAATACAGCTAAAATGATATTAAAAGTAAATTGTTTATTTTTTTTTGTAAATAAAGGGATTTATTATTATTTTTTACTAGAATGTTTTAGGTTTCATTTAGAAAAAAAAAATCAAATCAAAATCTTTAAAAATGAATTTTTGATGAATTTTTTTAAAATTATTAATTTTCTAACCTAAAAAAAAGTTTTTACCAACTTTGAAAATTTTTTTAATTTTTTTGACAACATTTAGAATAAAACAGTCTTTTTTAATTAAAAGTAGAATATTTTGGCTTTCATTTAAAAAAAGATTTATTTCAAAATTATTAAAAATGAATTTTTGGCAAATTTTTTAAATTTGATTGATTCTTTTGATCGATTTTTTTAGGTTAAAAATTTTTACCAACTTTGAAAATTTTTCCAATTTTTTTGGTACCTTAGAGAATCAAACTTTTTTTTTTAATTAAAAATAGGATATTTTGACTTTCATTAAAAAAAAAGATTTATTTCAAAATTATTAAAAATGAATTTTTGGCGAATTTTTTAAATTTGGTTTTTTAATTTGATTAATTTTTTTAGGTTAAAAATTTTTACCAACTTTGAAAATTTTTCCAATTTTTTTGGTACCTTATAGAATCAAACTTTTTTTTTAATTAAAAATAGAATATTTTGACTTTCATTTAAAAAAAGATTTATTTCAAAATTATTAAAAATGAATTTTTGGCGAATTTTTTAAATTTGATTGATTTTTTTTAGGTTAAAAATTTTTACCAACTTTGGAAATTTTTCCAATTTTTTTGGTACCTTATAGAATCAAACGGTCTTTTTTAATTAAAAATAGAATATTTTGGCTTTCATTTAAAAAAAGATTTATTTCAAAATTATTAAAAATGAATTTTTGGCGAATTTTTTAAATTTGGTTTTTTAATTTGATTAATTTTTTTAGGTTAAAAATTTTTACCAACTTTGAAAATTTTTCCAATTTTTTTGGTACCTTATAGAATCAAACGGTCTTTTTTAATTAAAAATAGAATATTTTGGTTTTCATTTAAAAAAAGATTTATTTCAAAATTATTAAAAATGAATTTTTGGCGAATTTTTTAAATTTGGTTTTTTAATTTGATTAATTTTTTTAGGTTAAAAATTTTTACCAACTTTGGAAATTTTTTCAATTTTTTTGGTACCTTATAGAATCAAACGGTCTTTTTTAATTAAAAATAGAATATTTTGGTTTTCATTTAAAAAAAGATTTATTTCAAAATTATTAAAAATGAATTTTTGGCGAATTTTTTAAATTTGATTGATTTTTTTTAGGTTAAAAATTTTTACCAACTTTGAAAATTTTTCCAATTTTTTTGGTACCTTATAGAATCAAACGGTCTTTTTTAATTAAAAATAGAATATTTTGACTTTCATTTAAAAAAGGATTTGTTTCAAAATTATCAAAAATGAATTTTTGACGAATTTTTTAAATTTGATTGATTTTTTAGATCGATTTTTAGGTTAAAAATTTTTACCAACTTTGAAAATTTTCCAATTTTTTTGGTACCTTATAGAATCAAACGGTCTTTTTTAATTAAAAATAGAATATTTTGCTTTTCATTAAAAAAAAGATTTATTTCAAAATTATTAAAAATGAATTTTTGACGAATTTTTTAAATTTGATTGATTTTTTAGATCGATTTTTTAGGTTAAAAATTTTTACTAACTTTGAAAATTTTTCCAATTTTTTTGGTACCTTATAGAATCAAACGGTCTTTTTTAATTAAAAATAGAATATTTTGGCTTTCATTAAAAAAAAGATTTGTTTCAAAATTATTAAAAATGAATTTTTGGCGAATTTTTTAAATTTGGTTTTTTAATTTGATTAATTTTTTTAGGTTAAAAATTTTTACCAGCATTGAAAATTTTTTAAATTTTTTTGACAACATTTAGAATAAAACAGTCTTTTTTAATTAAAAATAGAATATTTTGGCTTTCATTTAAAAAAAGATTTATTTCAAAATTATTAAAAATGAATTTTTGGCAAATTTTTTAAATTTGATTGATTCTTTTGATCGATTTTTTTAGGTTAAAAATTTTTACCAACTTTGAAAATTTTTCCAATTTTTTTGGTACCTTATAGAATCAAACTTTTTTTTTAATTAAAAATAGGATATTTTGACTTTCATTTAAAAAAAGATTTATTTCAAAATTATTAAAAATGAATTTTTGGCGAATTTTTTAAATTTGATTGATTTTTTTTAGGTTAAAAATTTTTACCAACTTTGGAAATTTTTCCAATTTTTTTGGTACCTTATAGAATCAAACGGTCTTTTTTAATTAAAAATAGAATATTTTGGCTTTCATTTAAAAAAAGATTTGTTTCAAAATTATTAAAAATGAATTTTTGACGAATTTTTTTAAATTTGGTTTTTAATTTGATTGATTTTTTTAGGTTAAAAATTTTTCCAATTTTTTTGGTACCTTATAGAATCAAACTTTTTTTTTAATTAAAAATAGGATATTTTGACTTTCAGTTAAAAAAAGATTTATTTCAAAATTATTAAAAATGAATTTTTGGCGAATTTTTTAAATTTGATTGTTTTTTTTTAGGTTAAAAATTTTTACCAACTTTGAAAATTTTTCCAATTTTTTTGGTACCTTATAGAATCAAACGGTCTTTTTTAATTAAAAATAGAATATTTTGGTTTTCATTAAAAAAAAGATTTATTTAAAAATTATTAAAAATGAATTTTTGGCGAATTTTTTAAATTTGGTTTTTTAATTTGATTAATTTTTTTAGGTTAAAAATTTTTATTAACTTTGAAAATTTTTCCAATTATTTTGGTACCTTATAGAATCAAACGGTCTTTTTTAATTAAAAATAGAATATTTTGGCTTTCATTTAAAAAAAGATTTATTTCAAAATTATTAAAAATGAATTTTTGGCGAATTTTTTTAAATTTGGTTTTTTAATTTGATTAATTTTTTTAGGTTAAAAATTTTTACCAACTTTGAAAATTTTTCCAATTTTTTTGGTACCTTATAGAATCAAACGGTCTTTTTTAATTAAAAATAGAATATTTTGGCTTTCATTCAAAAAAAGATTTATTTCAAAATCGTTAAAAATGAATTTTTGGCGAATTTTTTAAATTTGATTGATTTTTTTTTGATCGATTTTTTTAGGTTAAAAATAAAGTAAATAAAAATGGAAATTATTTGACAATGTCAAAATGGATGTTCTAACCTCAAAATTTTCAAAAAATGTTAAATAAATTAAAATAAAATGTTTTATTTAAAAGAAACAACAAATTCTAATTTGAATCGCTATTTATTGATTAAAACGTAGATATTTATCCTAAATACGCACATTTAAACATTCACCTAAAATCTACATTTGTACATATTATATTTAAATCCTACAATTAATACAGGCTGTTTACACATCGGAAAACGATAACAACTCTGTTATTATTTGTTAGAAGTATTATTTCATTTCTTAGAAATACAACTTATCCGTTTACAATTTCTGCCAATTGGGTTCGTCGATACTTCTTTCAATCCTTAAAGTACCTTAAATTTTTTTCAACTTTAATTTTTAATTCTACCAATAACACTAATTAAAGAAAAATCTTAATAACATCCTAAAAAATCTCAATAACATCCTAAAAATCTCAACAAACCAATCTACAAAAAGCAAACCGATTACCCTGATCGGAAAATTGGAAACTTTACAATACGACCTTAAATGTAATACTTGAAATTAATTATTTACTAATTTTAACATTTTTTTTTAACATTAAATGCGGAATTTAAAAGTATAATAAAAATTCTTTACTCGTCACATTTTTTTTTAATTACAAATATACAGTTACTCCTTAAAAATCTACGGTTACGATTGATTGGGGTGCAAGCTCGCATAAATCGGTGCCGCTTTTGCTTTTGCTAGTTCCGAAGCGTTTTTAGCCACATCTTTTAACTTATTTGTTGCCGTCATGGTGTGTGCCGTTGTTGTGATCACGTTTTGTAAAGGAAACATGCTCGTTAATACATAATTAAAACCACCCACCTAAAAAAAATCAAAATAAAATCAATAAAAAGTCTTAATTTTAATTATTTTAATAATTTAGGGAATTTTTAAGTATACAAACCATTTTTGCACAATTCTTTCTAAACCGTTCGTAACCAAACGCACAAATCGCTTTGCTAAAACCCGTCACTTGAGAATCAATCCATGCCGATCGTACCGCTATCGTTTGTCCTGGATGTGAATCGCTTGCTTTGTAAATTACTTTTTCTGTTATACTCTGTATTAAAATAATAAAAATAAGTTGAGATTAAAAAAAAAAAAAATTACAAAAAAGAATTTAAACGATCTGTCAAATGAAGTGTCAAAAATTCTAACCTAAAAATTTTAATTTTACAAACACTTGACAGGTTTAAAAATTAATTTATTAAATAAAATAAAAAGTAAATAAAAAAATATAAATAAATTTAATAATTTTAAATAAAAAGTTTTATCTAATCATCTGATTTTAAACGTTACAATGATAATTAAAAGACAAATATGTTATATAATAATTTTTGAAATTTTATGTAAATTTTTTACATTGTGTAAATATTTTAAATACACAAAATTAACCTACCATGACTTTCGTGTACCCCAAATTCCTCGTATATGTAATAAGTACTTTATTTTTCGGGTCTACAGTAGATTCCTCGACGATATAAATGTGCGAACCACTGAAAAACCTCTCAGCCCATTTAGGAATGGAATTTGTCTTACTGAGCAGTCTTTTGCTTATAAGTTTTCCGGCATCGACCCTTCTAACCACAGTATCTTCGCTTAAGACATGCTTACTATATTAAAAAAAAATTTTTAATCGCTTTTGTCTCTTTAAATCATTATTTTTTTTACCTGTTTGGATTGGGATATCGTCTCCAAAAGGCCTGTGCCACTTGGTCCCATGTAAAGTTAAAAACGGTCGTGTTCTCATAATACCTCGGCATGGCGGTCGATTTTTTGGAAGCGATTCGAAACCGAATCGAAAAAAACCTTTATTTTTTTGAAAACCAAACGTGGCCCGAAGGCCGACTCACCAATACGCGTACCCGACCATCGTTAAAACCCCCTTTTCGTGCCGAGTGCAATTTTGATTTCGTTCTAACTGATCGGAGACATATCAGCTGTCAACGGCACTGAAATTTTTGACGGGTCCGTGACCTAACTTACCGACCTTTACGGTAACGTGATCGGGATCACGTACTTTGATCACGTTTTTGTTATGTAATAACAAGGTTGTTCGGAATTTTTTACTAAATAAGGAATAATGCGTGAATTTAGGGATGTTTTAATAAAAGGGATATGTTTAAAATTTATTGGGGGTTTATTTGAGTTAAATAACTATTTTTTAGAGGGTGTGTACAACGGTCCCATGGTGTAATGGTTAGCACTCTGGACTCTGAATCCAGCGATCCGAGTTCAAATCTCGGTGGGACCTTTAATTTTTTTCTCATTTTTTATCACTTTTTTATCATTTTCTTTCTCTGAATTATCACTAGATACGATTAATGTTTATAATACAATCAGTTTTTTATCGAGATAAGATATTATTGATATTAAATTTTTTTAAATTTTTTTAAAAAAAAAATATTTTTTTAAATTTCAAAGTGCCATCTATTGATAACTTAGTAAATAAATAACTTAATAAATTTTTCAACTTTAATATATTTTTATTATTTTTTGCTTATAATTTATTCATATATGTAATAATTCATCTTTAGAATTAAATAATGAACATTTAAATAAATAAAATTACATTATTTAAATAAATTATTTAATAAATTATTTTATTTAAGAATACTAGTGTCATCTATTGGTAATCTAGTAAATTAGTTTTTTTAATTTTTTTTTAAATGAATTTATAATTAATTTATATTTTATATATAATTTAAAATAAGATATTAATCAATAATTTAATAACAAACTTACATTTTTATCTAATAAATTACTTTATTTAAATAAATTATTTAACAAATCATTTTATTTAAGATACTAGTGTCATCTATTGATAATCTAGTAAATTAGTTTCTTTAATATTTTTTTAAATTAATTTATAATTAATTTATATTTTATATATAATTTTTAATAAGATATTAATCAATAATTTAATAACAAAATTACATTTTTATCTAATTTTATTTTTATTTATTAATAATAAAATTTAAAAAAATTAAAATCTTGTTTCAAAGCGCCATCTACATTTCTTTTCACACCTGTCATTTTTAATGACAACATCGTCCACCATTTTACTGTTTTGCTTCAAAACCTCCACAAATTCCACTAAAAACTCTCATAATTCTATGAAACCGTACGCGAAAGCATCCCGGTACGAGCAAACTCAGATATAAAAACGATTTCCCTCCGTTTATTTTGAGGTTAAACGCCGGCAAGCGATGGAAAGCGAACAGTTTTCGTTGTGTTGGAACAACTTCCACAACAACCTCAGTTCGGGTTTTCACGCTTTGTTTAAGGACGAAGACCTCGTGGATGTTACATTAGCCGCCGAGGGGAAGTATTTGAAAGCCCATAGGACCGTACTTTCGGTTTGCAGTCCGTACTTTAAGGAGTTGTTTCGGGTGAACCCATGCGATCATCCGATTGTTATTTTACAAGATGTTAAGTACTCCGCTTTGAAGAATTTACTCGAATTTATGTATCAGGGGGAGGTTAGCGTTAGCCAGGAGGAGATACCGATGTTTATGAGGGTTGCCGATGTTTTAAAAATCAAAGGACTTAGCGAAAATGCAAATAATGTAAGATTTTTTGTTAATTTTAATTTATTTTTTGTTAATTTTGATTAATTTTTTGTTAATTTTGATTAATTTTTGGTAATTTTAATTTTTTTTTGTAATTTTAATTTATTTTTTAAATTTTAATTTATTTTTTTAATTTTAATTTATTTTTTTTAATTTTTATTTATTTTTTAATTTAAATTTTTGTAATTTTAATTAATTTTTTTAATTTTAATTTATTTTTTGTAATTTTAATTAATTTATTTTTCTATTAGGAGACAAACGGTTTAGATACAAATTACTCGGACTCTAAACAATATTTAAAACGAAAATCGATGGTTAAAAAGGTTATTAAACCCATTCAACACCTTCGACCGGTTGAACGTAATCTCCAAATTAAATCCCCGCCGATAATTCAATCCCCGACGGCGCCCGAATCTCCGGCGAAACAACCAAGACTTGAAACGCCTTCGAGCGGAGGAGAAAGCAGCTCCGGAATGATCACCCCGAAGCAGGAACCTATCGACGAGGACTTTAGCGATCCCTATGATGATTCTATGGATGTTAGTTCGATGATTGATACCAGTTTGGGAGAATCATCGGAGTTTAAAGGCAGTTGTTCGACGGCTGGAAGCTCCGGAAGTAAACAAAGTCTTGATACGTCAAGTCCCGGTGAGTAAAAATTTTTTTATTAATAATATTTTAATTTTTTTTTAAATTAAATGAGTTTAAAGAGGAAATATATTGAAATGTAAAAATTCCTAACCTAAAAAAAAATGACAGTTGTCAGTCAAATGACAGTTATTAAGGTTGGTTTATTAAATAATTAAAAAAAAATAGATGAAAATTTTTTAAATAGTTAGTTTTTATTTGTTTAATAAGGATTAATTAATAATAATATTGATTAATAATTTTTTTTGATATTAAATGAATATAAAGAGGAAATTTATTAAAATGGTAAAATTTCTAACCTAAAAAAAATGACAGTTGTTGATTAGAGGTTGGTGCGTTAAATAATTTTTAAAAAATCAAAGAAAATGTATAAATAGTAGGTTTTTTTTTGCTTAATGAGGAATAATAATGATTAATAATAATTTTTTTTGTATATTAAATGAATTTAAAGAGGAAATATATTAAAATGGTAAAATTCCTAACCTAAAAAAAATGACAGTTGTCAATTTAAGGTTGGTTCATTAAATAATTTTAAAAAAATACATGAAAATTTTTTAAATTAAAAGTTTTTATTTGTTTAATAAGGAATAATATTGATTAATACATTGCTGACTGGTCACGAGTTAACTCGTGTTTTTGTAGCCGGCACTGCAACTGACACTTTGCGGAAATCTCGAACGGCTCCTTCTAGAGATCCACTCGCCAGGCTTTCCGGACAAATAAGAGATCACGTCTTAGAGAAAATAGTTACTGCCAAAAAGACAAATCCAACTAGAGCTTGTAGAGTATGTTCTTCGAAAGGAAAACGAAGTGAAACCCGATACATTTGCAAATCATGTCGTGTACCGTTACACGTAGGTGACTGTTACACATTTTATCATACGAAAAATAAATACTAAGAATTAAATAATAAACACAATTTATTAAAGTTAATTTATATTGTTTTACTTTCACGTCCGCTTTCAAAACGGTTGCCGGTCAGCAATGTGTTAATAATATTTTTTTTTTTTTAATATTAAATGAGTGTAAAAATATGAAATGTCAAAATTCCTAACCTTAAAAGATGACAGTTATTGATTTGAGGTTGGTGCGTTAAATATTTTTTAAAAAATCAAAGAAAATGTTTAAATAGTAAGTTTTTTTTTTGTTTAATAAGGAATAATATTGATTAATAATAGTTTTTTTATCATATGGAATGAGTTTAAAGAGGAAATATGTATTAAATAAGTTAGAAATTAAAAAAAAATTAAAAAGTCAAAACATAACCTAAAATGTCAATTTTAATTTTTAAGATTTTTGTTATTAAAAGATTAAAAAAAACTTTAAAATATGTTTAAAAAAGTTAAAAAATGTTTAAAATAAATTGTTTTTATCATTTATTAAAGATTTTTAAAATTTTTTTATATATTTTTTATATATTTTTTTATATATTTTATGGTGGTTTAATATGCAGTACTTAAAATAAATTAATTTTCTTTTTTTTGTAAAAGTCGGTAGGGTTTCCTCGCTGAATCTCAAAATTAACGAGTAGTTTTGTCCGCAGGCACGCTACAATGCGTGGTGGGCAGGCGAGGCAACCCCCGGCTGATCGTGGACGGTCACTCCTTTATAAAGAAGAGCTCGTACAAAGCGAAGGGCTTCTGGTACTGCAAATTGAACCGCCACGCGGAGTACCGATGCTCGGCGACCTGCTGGACGCGCAACGGGGACATCGTTAAGTGGCCGCAGGGGCACAATCATCCCCCCATCTCCGATTATAATCCCGATGACGACCGATACGTACCTATCGAGCAGCTAAAAACAGTTTTATACAAAGCTACATTAAGTTAAAAATTTTTCTTTTCGGAGACTGAGTTAATTAATTAATTAATTAACAAGAGGGAGTTTTTTTGGAGATTAATAATTTTTTTTGTATTATTTTTTCTTATTCATTTTAGTTTAGATTGATTTCAAGCACTTTTATAAGTTTAGAGGGTTCCTGAGAATTGTAAGATTGTATAAAAATTTTTTCATTCCACACAAATATAAATAAATGAAATATTTAAGTGTTTTTTGGTTGTTTTAATATTTTTTTTGTTTTAATATATTTTTTTTGTGATAAATTAAAATTAAAAAAAATAATAATAGAAAATGAAATATTTAGTTTCAGGTGGATTATATTTTTTAAAAAGTCGTCGTGGTCATCCGGTATTAATCCACAGCGGTCACATTTACACGTTAAGCCATCGGAGGGAAACGAAGAGTACTTGGGTTTGCGTTAAACAAAAAACTTTAAACTGTGAAGGGTGCGTGACAACATCCCACGGTCACACTTTACTTTCATACAGCGGACACAATCACGCGCAGTTAAATAACATCATACAAAGACTACAAGCTGCGAGTTGTAGTCCCTCACCTGAATTGTAGTTGACGGTTTGTATTTTATTTTTAAATTTTGATTTATTTATTTATTCTAGTCATTTTTTTCGATTTTTTTGTTCGATTAATTTGTTATTGATTTATTGATTTATTAACTTATTAAGTAATTATTATTGTTATTGTAATAAGTCAGTATTTATTGATGAAGATTGTTAAGTTTTGAAGTTAGAGGTTTTAACCTAGGTTTTAGATGCTAGTCTTGATTTGAATTTGATTGATAAAGTCTCAAATAGTGTTTTGTCGTTTTAACGTTTAACCAAGTTTAACGATTAAATAAGTCTTGAATTTATTTTACATTAAAATTTGTTAAGTTTTAAATTTTTTGATACTTTAGCGGATAGATGAATAAAGTATTCTTACTTTAAATTAATACGGATGGATAATTATTTAAAATTTGGTTCCTAATCCAAAATATTTTCCACGATTCCTTTTATTTTTAGTTTAATCTCATCTCTTATCATATAGAATACTAGAATTTTGATCTTTAAACGTTAACACTGACATTTTAAAAATGGATTTAGACATTTATACGTCAAAATTGACATTTTAAAAGAGAATTTTGATCTGTAAATGTCAAAAATGACACATTAAAGGTGAAAAGTGACGTTTTAACAATGGATTTAGACATTTCATTGTCAAAATTGACATTTTGAAAGGGAATTTTGATCTGTAAATGTCAAAAATGACATATTAAAGGTGAAAAGTGACGTTTAAACGTCAAGATTGACAGTTCGAAAGAGAGTTTTGGTCTTTAAACGTCAAAAGTGACGTTTTAACAATGAATTTGGAAATTTAATTGTCAAAATTGACATTTTGAAAGGGAATTTTGATCTGTAAATGTCAAAAATGACACATTAAAGGTGAAAAGTGACGTTTAAACCTTAAGATTGACAGTTCGAAAGAAAATTTTGATCTTTAAACGTCAAAAGTGACGTTTTAACAATGGATTTAGACATTTAAATATCAAAATTGATGTTTTGAAAGAGAATTTTGATCTGTAAATGTCAAAAATGACACATTAAAGGTGAAAAGTGACGTTTTAACAATGGATTTAGACATTTCATTGTCAAAATTGACATTTTGAAAGGGAATTTTGATCTGTAAATGTCAAAAATGACACATTAAAGGTGAAAAGTGACGTTTAAACGTCAAGATTGACAGTTCGAAAGAGAATTTTGATCTTTAAACGTCAAGAGTGACGTTTTAACAATGGATTTAGACATTTAAATAACAAAATTGATGTTTTGAAAGAGAATTTTGATCTGTAAATGTCAAAAATGACACATTAAAGGTGAAAAGTGACGTTTTAACAATGGATTTAGACATTTCATTGTCAAAATTGACATTTTGAAAGGGAATTTTGATCTGTAAATGTCAAAAATGACACATTAACACGTTCACGCCGGAACCGATTTTCATAGTGCGCTTCATCTGGCGGCAAAAAACGTTATCCTATATTATGCGTACCACCGGTGGTACGCGCCGACCGATGAAACAGTTTAGTGCGGGCCACCGGTGGTACGCGCCGGCGTGAACGTGTTAAAGGTGAAAAGTGACGTTTAAACCTTAAAATTGACAGTTCGAAAGAAAATTTTGATCTTTAAACGTCAAAAGTGACGTTTTAACAATGAATTTAGAGATTTAATTGTCAAAATTGACATTTTGAAAGAGAATTATAATCTGTAAATGTCAAAAATGACACATTAAAGGTGAAAAGTGACGTTTAAACGTCAAGATTGACAGTTCGAAGGAGAATTTTGGTCTTTAAACGTTAAAAGTGACGTTTTAACTATGAATTTAGATATTTAAATGTCAAAATTTACATTTTAAAAGAGAATTGTAATCTGTAAATGTCAAAAATGACACATTAAATGTGAAAAGTGACGTTTAAACGTCAAGATTGACAGTTCAAAAGAGAATTTTGATTTTTAAACGTCAAAAGTGACGTTTTAAGAATGGATTTAGACATTTAATTGTCAAAATTGACATTTTGAAAGAGAATTGTGATCTGTAAATGTCAAAAATGACACATTAAAGGTGAAAAGTGACGTTTAAACGTCAAGATTGACAGTTCGAAAGAGAATTTTGGTCTTTAAACGTTAAAAGTGATGTTTTAACAATGAATTTAGAGATTTAATTGTCAAGATTGACATTTTGAAAGAGAATTTTGATCTGTAAATGTCAAATATGACACATTAAAGGTGAAAAGTGACGTTTAAACGTCAAGATTGACAGTTCGAAAGAGAATTTTGGTCTTTAAACGTCAAAAGTGACGTTTTAACAATGAATTTAGATATTTAAATGTCAAAATTTACATTTTAAAAGGGAATTTTGATCTGTTAATGTCAAAAGTGATACCTTAAGGATGAAAAATGACGTTTAAACGTTAAAATTGACATTTCAAAGGAAAATTTTGATTTTTAAGCGTTAAAATTATGATTTTAAAACTATCATTTACAAAGTTTATTTACTACTTTATTATATTAACGAGGTAGGGTTTATTATCCCGCCTGGATGTCCCCAGAAGCTTTACAAAAGAAGATTTCGGATAGAAATTGGGAGTCTTCGGACATGTGGAGCTTTGCAGTTTTACTTTGGGAGCTTGCGACCAGAGATGTACCCTTTGCCGATCAATCACCGATGGAGATCGGGATGAAAATCGCTCTAGAAGGTTTAAGAGTGAGTTTAAAACCCGGAATATCCTCCCATTTGGCTAAATTGATCAAGATTTGTATGAACGAAGATCCTGGAAAGAGACCGACGTTTGATACGGTTAATCTGATATTGGAAAAGATGCAACGTTAAGAAAAAAAATTAAAAAAATAATTTTTGATGGTTTTTGAAAAGCTTTTTCTTAAAAATAATGAAAGGTAATAGTATTAATTTGATTAATTTTTTAAATAATCAATAAAAAAAAATTTTTGTTGATATGTCATTTTTCACAGTTATTTAACAGTCGATTAAACCAAAATTGAATTAAAAATGATAGATTTTATTACAAAACGTCTACATATTAGGATATTTTTACTCCGATATAACTTAACCTATTTTTTTTAATTAAATTTGTCATTTTTGACAGTTATTTGACAGTTCTTTAAGTCAACATGATTTAAAAATGACAGATTTTGTTATGAAATGTCTTTAAATTAGGTTATTTTTATTCCAATTTAATTTAATGTCTTTTTTATAATCTGATTTGTCATTTTTGAGAGTTATCCGGCAGTTCATTAAAGCAATATTGAATAAAAAAATGACAGAATTTATTATAAAATATTCATCACTTTATTTTATTTATGTCTGGGTTTTTTATAAAAATCTTTGGAAAAATATCAACGAATAAATTTAAAAGCATCCTTGATATTAAGATAATTTTTTCTCTTATTTGAATTCTATTCTTATTTTTATTCCTGTATAATATATGTAAATGAATGAAGAAAATCTATATAAATCGGTGAAACCCAAGCAGCAAATTGTGTCCGATATCGGGCACAATTTTTTTGAGTCCGAATTGAGTCGACACTTATCGGACTTTTTGTGTCCTGTATCCAATTTATAAGAATGTAGCCGCTATGTGTCGACAAATTATGGACACAGTGTGTCAGAAAAAAATGCGTATCTAAACAGGCACATTTTGGATTCATGTGTCTAATATGTTTCCATTATGTGTTACTTTCGACTTCAAAACACAATTTAGTCACAGATGAGTCGACCCTTAATTGACACAATGTGCTTGAATTTGTTCTTAAGTTTGCGTTTCTAATTTGTTTCCAAAATGTGTTAAGTAGACGCAATTTAATCCCAGATGAGTCGACACCTAATTGACACGATGTGCCCAAATTTGTTCTGTGTGCATAGACACTTTTAGGCAACATATCGGTCAAATTTTGGAAACACGAGTCCAAATTATAGCCCTTATGTTTCTTGTGTTACTTTGAACCATTTTCGGAAAATAATTGGTTAAATATCGGACACGTGTTTCCATTTGGACGCAATCATTAAGTCCGCCATATTTTCGTTGAAAAGTTGTGCCAACGAGATGAAAAAAAAATGGCGGATATCTATATTTTGCTCTGAATTACAATATTTGACGTTAATAAACATAAATATTCGAGCAAATAATTTTTTTGCGTCACCCCAAATATCTCCACACTAATTTCTGACAACATTTCTTGAAATTTGTAATAACTAAAAATGTTTGACTTTTTTAGTTTGTTAAAAATAATCAATATTTTTGAGGCGCTTTTGTTATTTAAAGGTATCATACACACTATTATCAGAAAATTTGAATCCGTAATATTTTTTAACCCTCAGACATAGCAAAACTTCAATTATAACATACCAGTATAAAATACCTTAGCAGTTTTAGCAGTAGGAACATAATGGACACATGAAAATCTATTTGGTAACAAAAGAGAAACATTTTGAACACATTCAACGTTCACTTTGGAAACATATACGACACAAATGCGACACATTCTGGAGACATTTTAGTACAATTAAAGGCGCATTTTAAACACTAACTTGGGTACATTTTGGGCACTATATGGTACACATTTTTGTCACCATTTTGGACACATTTCCCAAACATAGCGGACACAGTGTCGACACTGTGCCCATAAAATGTGTCGTGTCCAGGCTTATGTGTCGACACAGTGTCGACCATGTGTCTAAAATTGCTGCTTGGGAAGATTGATCTTTTAAGTTTTTTAAGTGAGTTTGAGTCAAACGGGTGACTTTGAATACTACATACTTTTAATACTAAAGGAAAAATATAAAAATGTGGATTTTACTGGTATGATTTCTATATCTTATAAATTTTATTTAAGTTATATATATTTTTTTAATTAATTTTAGTTAGTAGGTGTATTTCTAACATCTCAAATTGTTGCAAGGCCGCGTGAAAATGTAGCTTATGAGATAATAAGAGTTTACAAAACTCCAAATGAACCATTATTCAATGATGAGGATACTGACAATGTTAACGAACCTATACCTATTGAAATAAAAGAAACCAAACAACTGGGTATACCACCTCCGCCTTATGCTAGTTTATTAGGCAAGATTAACGAACCTATGCCTGTTGAGATAAAAGAAACCAAACCACAGGGTATAACACTACAGGTTCTTCCTAGTTTAGTAGGCCGTAGGAAATGAATATGTTTAAAACTAAAACGTTGATATTTTTAAGGAAAGATAAATATGAAAGTTATAATAATAAAACTTTGTATTTTTCATTATAAACTTTTCCTTAATTATATAAAGTTCTTTAAAAATAAGTTAAAAATATTAAAGAATTAATTTTTTATTGTAAAAAAATCCACGTTTATTTATTTTTTATTTTACACAAAACCTATTTACATAGTAAAAAAATAAATATATATTTGAGTGGTTGATTAATAATTACCACTCTAAAGGTGCCGGAACCCCACCCGGATACTCCCCAGTTAAACAAGCCGTACAATGACCAACTTTAGCCGATCCCTTACTTTTCAAGTCCCATTTAACCGCTTTAATCAACCCGTCAACACTTAAATATTCCAAACTATTCGCCCCAACATGAACTGCCAATTCTTTTGGTGTTAATCGATTAGCTATTAATTCCTCCCTCGTTGGTATATTAATCCCCATGTAACAAGGGAATAATAACGGTGGACTAGCTATTCGAATATGTACCTCTTTAGCCCCGGCATTCCTTAATAATTTAATAATCGGACCGATTGTGTTTCCTCTAACTATAGAATCGTCGATTAAAATAATCCTTTTTCCTTTGCAGTTTTCACTTAAGGCGCCGAATTTTTTAGCTACGGCTAGTTGCCTTAAACGGTTGCTCGGTTGGATAAACGATCGACCGACGTAACGATTTTTGCAAAGAACTTCGGCGAAGGAAATTCCGGTTTGTCGGGAAAATCCGTGAGCCGCGGCCGTTCCGGATTCGGGAACGGAGCTAACGATGTCCGCTTCGACCGGATGTTCGATCGCGAGCTGTTTTCCGCACTGCATCCGGACCGCGTAGACCATTTGACCCTCGAAGATGCTGTCGGATCGGGCGAAGTAAACGTATTCGAAGATGCAGAAAGCTTGGGCTTTGTCTCCTGGACGGGCGACGATGTCTATCGTTTTGATACCTTCTTTGGTCATTTCGATGATTTCCCCCGGGTATACTTCCCGGACGTATTGAGCACCGATTGAGAGAAATCCGCAGGATTCGGAAGCGACTACCCAACCTTCAGCATTACTAGATTCATCACATTCACCATCGAGAGCTAAAATGATTAAAAAATAAATTTTTGGGATATTTAAACGTAAGTATAATAATAAAATTTATATTAACATAAAAAATTTAAACAAAAAATTATATAATTAGCCTTGAACAAAAATTTAAACCGTCTAAACTGGTCTTGAATTCGTTTTAAACTTTTAAATGAATCTCAAAAGATTTAAAGTTAAGAAATTTTCATTAGAGATCGTTTAAAAATCAAATTTGCTTTGATTTAAGTACAAAATCGATCCATCTAATTTAAATAGGTTGGAAATTATTTATTTTTTTAATTTTAGACCGCCTAAATCGGTCATTAAAACCTTAAAACCAGCTTAAAAGTTTCTAAGATTTTAAAATCTTTAAAATTATTTGTAACTTGGTTGTTTTTTTATCGATTTAAAGCCATGAATCGATTTAAATCACGATATTAAGAATTATATAGTGTCTAAATCAGGCTTTAAACCCTTAAATTTTCAGAACCCCATAGATATTCAGAATTTTAGAACGTCTAAATCGGTCTTAAAAGCCTTGAAACGAACTTAAAAGTCTTTAAGATTAAAAAATCTTTTAAATTGTTTGTAACTTGGTTGGTTTTTATCGATTTAAAGCTGTAACTCGATTTAAATCTCGTTGTTAACAATTTTAGAGTGTCTAAATCGGGCTTTAAAACCTTAAAATGAACTTAAAAGCCTCTAATATTACAAAATCTGTTAAATTATTTGTAACTTGGTTGTTTTTTATCGATTGAAAGCTGTGAATCGATTTAAATCTCGATGTTCAGAATTTTAGACCATCTAAACTGGGCTTTAAAACTTTAAAACGAGCTTAAACATTTTTTAGTTCTCATTTTTGTTTTAATTGTTTATAACTTCGTTGCTTTTTGTCAATTTAAAGCCATGAATCTGTTTAAACTTCAATGCTAAGAATTTTAGAGTGTCTAAACCGACCTTTAAGCCTTAAAACAAGCTTAAAAGTCTCTAATATTTCAAAATCTTTTAAATTGTTTATTACTTGGTTGTTTTTTTATCGATTTTTAAACTGTATCGATTTAAACTTTGATATTCAGAATTTTAGAACGTCTAAATCGGTCTTTAAAACTTAAAAATCAGCTTAGCAACCTTTAGAGTATCAAAATCTTTTTAATTATTTGTAACTTGGTTGTTTTTTATCGATTTAAAGCCGTGAATTGATTTCATCTTCGATGATCAGAATTTTAGAGTGTCTAAATCGAGCTTTAAGACCCTAAAATGAACTTAAAAGCCCATAAAATTTCAAATTCTTTTATATTATCTATAACTTGGTTGTTTTTTATCAATTTAAAGCCATGAATAGATTTAAACTTCAATATTGAGAATTTTAGAATGTCTGAACCGGCCTTTAAAACCTTAAAACAAGCTTAAAAGTCATTGAGATTTTAAAATCTTTAAAACTGTTTGTTACTTGTTGTTTTTTATTGATTTAAAGCCGTAAATCGATTTAAATCTCGATGTTAAGAATTTTATACCGTCTAAACTGGTCTTGAATTTGTTTTAAATCTTTAAATGAATCCCAAAAAATTTAAAGTTAAGAAATTTTCATCAGAGATCGTTAAAAAATAAAAATTGCTTTGAGTTAAGTACAAATTCGCTTCATCTAACTTAAATAGGTTACAAATTATTCATTTTTTAATTTTAGAACGTCTAAATTGGTCTTTAAAATCTTAAAACAAGCTTACAAGTTTCTAAGATTTCAAAAATCTTTAAAATTATTTATAACTAGGTTGTTTTTTTATCAATTTAAAGATGGAAGCTGTTTAAAACTTGATGTTAAGAATTTTAGAGTGTCTAAACTAGGCTTTAAAACCTTAAAATGAACTTAAAGTTTCTAAGATTTCAAAATCTTAAAAATTGTTTGTACTTGGTTGTTTTTTATCGATTTAAAGTCATGAATTGATAATAACTTTGATATTCCGAATTTTAGACCGTCTAAATCGGTCTTTAAAATCTAAAAACAACCTTAAAAGCTTCCAAGATTTCAAAAGCTTTTAAATTGTTTGTAAATTTATTGTTTTTTTCTGGATTTAAAGCCATGAATTTGTGTAAACCTCAATGTTAGGAATTTTAGAGTGTCTAAATCGGGCTTTAAAACCTTAAAATGAGTTAAAAAGTTTCTAAGGTTTCAAAGTCTTGAAAATTGTTTGTAACTTGGTTGTTTTTTATCGATTTAAAATCAAAATCTGTTTAATCTTTGATGTTCTGCATTTTAGAGCGTCTAAATCGGTCTTTAAAATCTTAAAACAAACTTAAAAGTCTCTAAGATTTTAAAATCTTTTAAATTATTTGTAGCATTAGTAGTAACATGTTGTATTTTATCGATTGAAAGCTGTGAATCAATTTAAATGTTGATCTTCAGAATTTTAGACAGTCTAAATCGGACTTTAAAACTTTAAAATGAGCTTAAAAGCCTTTAAGATTTCAAAATCTTTTCAATTCTTTGCAATTTTGTTGTCTTTTATCGATTTAAACCCATGAATCGATTTAAATCTCGATGTTAACACGTTGAGTGCCACCCGGTTTTATAACGACTTACCCATCAGGCCACTGTCAGTCACTCTCGGCCTGAACGAAAAGTTGTGTCAGTCACTGATGACTGACGCGGCCTGAACGGAAAGCTCGGTGTCAGTCATCGATGACTGACATGGCACTCAACGTGTTAAGAATTTTAGAATGTCTAAATCGGCCTTTAAAACCTTAAAACAGGCTTAAAAGTTTCTAAGATTTCAAAATCTTTAAAATTGTCTGTAACTTGGTTGATATTTGTCGATTTAACATCATAAATTTGTATAAACCTCAATGTTGAGAATCTTAGAGTGTCTAAACCAGCCTTTAAAGCCTTAAAACGAGCTTAAAAGTCTCTAAGATTTCGAAATCTTTTGAATTATTTGTAACTTAGTTGTTTTTTATCGATTTAACCCTTTGGCTTATAACCACGAGTCTGATTCATGGTAAAGATTTGTGCCGTAAGCGAAAACCACGAATCCGACTCGTGGTAAATCTTTTGTGTCCTATTATCTCTAGTTTTTTTTTTCGCCAGTTCGGGTACACGGCTAAACGGTTGAATGTCACGGCGCGCGACCGATTTTCTCACAATTGGCAGATGTTATGTAGGCCAAGGGGTTAAAGCCATGAATAGATTTAAATCTCAATGTTGAGAATTGTAGAACATCTAAATCGGTCTTTAAAGCCTTGAAACGAACTTAAAAGTCTTTAAGATTTCAAAATCTTTAAAATTGTTTGTAACTTGGTTGTTTTTTATCGATTTTAAAGCCGTAAATTGGTTTAAACTTCAATGTTGTGAATTTTAGAACGTCTAAATCGGTCTTTAAACCTTAAAAATGAGCTTAAATGTTCCTAAAGTTTTAATATCTTATAGATTCAACTAAAATTAATTACAAATAGTTAAAGATTAGACAAGTAAAGAAAAATTACGATGTTGCAAAGAATATGAAACCGTCTAAACTAGTCTTGATGTCTTTTAAAACTTTTAAACGAACCTGAAATCCTTTAAGATATTTTAAAATCTTAAAACCGATTAAAATTAATTAAAATTTACTAAAACAATACGAAAAAATTATATTTTGGAAAAAACTAAGATTTTGAAATAAATATTAAAGCGTGTAAACCAGCCAAGTTCTTGTAAAATGCTTTAACGTGATTTTTGAGTGAGTTTTTGAATCAAAAATCATCTAAAGAGTCTATAATGGAATTAAAATCGTTTAGAATCGACTCTAATGATTTTGAAATAAATATTAAGTGTGTAAACCGATCTTAGTTCTTTTAAAATACCTTAACTTGATTTTTGATTGAGTTTTTTAGTCTAAAATCAACCAAAGATTCCAAAATCGATTTAATAAAGATTTAAAATCAACTTAAATGATTTTAAAGCAATCATAAAGTCCATAATTCTTTTTATGCCCAATTTAGACGGTTAGTTTTTTTAACAGTAAGTTCGAAATTATTGAATATATGTAAAATCTTCTTAAAATCGATTGAAATTAATTAAATCAATCTAAGAATATTCATGAAACCCCCTTTTATAGTTTTGAAGTAAATATCAAAGCGTGTAAACCAGTCTAAGTTCTTTTAGAATGCTTTAATTTGATTTTTTTAATGAGTTTTCTAATCTAAAATCGCCTAAAAGTCCAAAATCTACTTAAAATCGTTTAGAATCAACACAAATCATTTTAAAACAATCAAAAAATCCATAATTCTTTTTATGCCCAGTTTAGACGGTTAGTTTTTTTAAAGAATAAACTCAAAATTATTTAGTATGCCTAAAATATTCTTAAAATCGGTTGAAATTAATGAAATTAATCTAAAAGTATTCATGAAACCTCGATTTATAGTCTTGAAGTAAATATCAAAGCATGTAAACCAGTCTAAGTTCTTTTAGAATGCTTTAACTTGATTTTTTTAATGAGTTTTCTAGTCTAAAATCGTCTAAAAGTCCAAAATCTACATAAAATCGTTTAGAATCGACTCTAATGATTTTGAAATAAATATTAAAGCGTGTAAACTGGTCCTAGTTCTTTTAAAATACTTTAACTTCATTTTTGATTGAGTTTTCTAGTCTAAAATCATCTAAAGAGTCCAAAATCGATTTAAAAACATTTAGAATCAACACAAATGATTTTAAAACAATCAAAAAGTCAATAATTCTTTTTATGCCCGGTTTAGACGGTTAGTTTTTTTAAAGAATAAACTCAAAATTATTTAATATGCGTAAAATTTTCTTAAAATCGATTGAAATTAATGAAATCAGTCTAAAAGTATTCATGAAACCTCGATTTATAGTCTTGAAGTAAATATCAAAGCGTGTAAACCAGTCTAAGTTCTTTTAGAATGCTTTTACTTGATTTTTTAATGACTTTAAAATGATTAAAAAAGACTATAATTCTTCTTATGCCCAATTTACACGATAGTTTTTTTAAAGAATAAACTCAAAATTATTTAGTATATCTGAAATCTCCTTAAAATTGATTGATTTTAATTAAACCAAGCTAAAAATATTCATGAAACCCCCTTGCCTTGAATTAAATGTTAGAGTGTGTAAACTGGTCTAAATTTCATTTAAAATATTTAAAAACGCTTCAACATTTTCAACAGTTTAAAATTGTGTTAGAAATTTTAGAAATCAAAGTTAGAGTTTTTTAAATTATCAAAAAAACCTATAATTCTTCTTATGCCCAATTTACACGGTTAATTTTTTAAAGAATAAACTCAAAATTATTAAGTATGTATAAAATCTTCTTAAAATCGATTGATATTAATTAAAGTTGTCTAAAAGTATTCTTGAGGATCTCATGAATGATCAAAAAAATGAATGAATGATCAAAAATGAACAAAAATTCTTCTTATGCCCAATCTACATGGTTAGTTTTTTTTGGAATGACTATTTTTTTAAATTCTATTTAGAAGTATTAACAGAAACGATTTAAAATCTAAAATTACCATTCCGATAAGACGTTTCAATTGAATCCATTCTATTTCAATCCCAATAACGCAACATTAACGACCTTTTAACCTTATTGATTAAGTAAAAACGTCAGCGTTAAGTAAACACTACGCAACGAGAAATCATAAAGTTAAATCGTCAAGTCAAAAGAGATAAATCAAAAGATGCATTTTGTAAGATTTCCAAATGAGATGATAATTTAAAAACTATTAAAGAAAAAATATGACCTTAATTTTAATCTTAATGCTATTTGTAAATCTTTTTCTATTTTTTATTAATTAAAACTTACGTTCATTTATAGGCAACATTTTTCCAAGACACAACGGCCTGTTTCCATACGGATCTCTAACAGCATAAATCTTATCTTTAAGCATAATAACCAAAGAGTAACTTAAAGGTGCTAATTGCATGAGATGTTTAATACGAGCCGGCCAATCTGGACCGTCCGTTTCACCTTCCGGAGGGTTTAAACATAAAGCTTGGGTGATTAATTCACTGTCGGAGTGGGTTGAAAGACCGACTCCTCGAGCTAAGACCATTTGACGGAGGCTATCGCAATTTACAAGTTCACCATTGTGAGCTACGGCTAAAGCTCCGTGAGCTGTATGAACTACAAACGGTTGGCAATTAACTTCTTCAGATGCCGCACTTGTTGAGTATCTTGTATGACCGATTCCTAAGTTGCCTTTTAATTTACGGATTGCTTCGTCGTTGAAAATGTTGTTAATCATTCCCATTCCTTTGCAAACGTTGAAGGAATGACGGCTTGTTCCTTCGCTGGTTACTATTCCAGCTGATTCTTGACCTCTGAAATTTTTATGAAATTTTTAAGAATTCTAAAAAACTAATTATGATAGAGATTTTAAATTTGTTCAAGCTTTAGATTCAACATTAGACTTTATGTCTACCAAAGAAGAATTTTTTTAGGACTTTTATTTTTTACCCCAAAATAAAAATAGAAACTCAAATAAATAGAAAGATAAAAAGAAATAGTTTTACGTTAATTGATTTTTAAAAACAATTCCATTCTTGATAAGAAATAAAGTGGTATAAAATGGAAAATAACAGGTCAAGAAATAAACAATTAAAAGTAAATTATAGATTGGACGATTGCGTTAATTCGAAGACTGTTTTTCTTAACATTGTTTGCTTCGATACATTTCATCAGAAAGTTCTTATCGAAAACGAGATTAACTTTTAATATTTTCTTTAGTAATTTCGTAATCTCAAGATAAATAAATTTTTATTCCTACCTATGTTGCAAAGCGACCAAACCCCAACAAATAATTTGGGAGATTTCTAATTGAGTCGGCCAATCATTTACAGCGATACATCCAAAAACACCACATTCGTGCGTTAAACCACTTTGGGTTAAACCCCGATTGTATCTTTTATCCAATTTAAAAGATTCATCGTCGAAAAGATTCTTTTTTTCCTCCTTAATTGGTAATTTAGGTTCGCACATCATCTAAACATTAAAAAAAATTAATTTGAATTTAAAAATTTTCCCGCTTTTATCTGATTTAACTTACCTGAAGTTAGTCACAAATTATTACTTTTTAAAAGTTAACTTTAATTTTAAAAATAAAACTTGGAAAGTGTGAAATTATAATAACAACCGTTTAGTTAAAACTTTAGAAATAATTAACTCTGAAGAGACGTAATAATTCGGTTTTAAATGAGCACGTGGTTCGTCCCCCACCATAATTCGCGGCGAACGTCACTCCGTTCAACCGCCTGATTCTCTCGATTTTTTAATTTATTTCTTGCTCCTTTCTTTTTAATTTTAAACGCTAACGAAATTTTTGATAAGGATTGAAACGTCCTTAGCGACACAAATATGTTTTCTTCCATTCGTCTTGTTATTTCCTACTTGTTGCTTTGCGAAATTGCGCATGCGTATATAACTTGATAAAAAAGCCGGGATTATAAGGCGTGTTTTCGTCTTATTCTCGTTATTACAACGTGATTTTTCGATTTTACACTTGCATTTTGTTGCTTTTTTAACGTCATTATGATTCCTTCAGAAGGTAAGAGTTAAAACTTTTTTAATTTTTATTAAACCATCAAAAAAAAATTTGAGGTTATGTTAACGTTTTTTGAATACTTTTTTATTAATAATTTTCTTGTTATTATATGAATATTAGATTTTGATTAATTTAGTTTTTTAACGTTATGATTCCTTTAGAAAGTGAGAGTTAAAATTTCGTTAATTTTTATTAAACTGTCAAAAAAATTTTGAGGTTATGTTAAATTTTTGAATACTTTTTTTATTCATAATTTTCTTGTTATTATATGAATATTAGATTTTGATCAATTAATTTAGTTTTTTAACGTTGTGATTCCTTTAGAAAGTGCGAGTTAAAATTTCGTTAATTTTTATTAAACAGTCAAAAAAATTTTGAGGTTATGTTAACGTTTTTTGAATACTTTTTTATTAATAATTTTCTTGTTATTATATGAATATTAAATTTTGATCAATTAATTTAGTTTTTTAACGGTATGATTCCTTTAGAAAGTGAGAGTTAAAATTTCGTTAATTTTTATTACTGTCAAAAGAATTTTGAGGTTATGTTAATTTTTTTGAATACTTTTTTTTTTGTAATTTTAGTGGTTTTAGTTTTTAAAAAAGTGTTTTTAAATAGTTGCAGGAATGAAATTGGGTGATTTAATAATCGAAGGGAAGACAAAACAAGTTTTCGATCTTCCGTCGATGCCCGGACACTGTATTTTAATCAGTAAGGATCGTATAACAGCCGGAGATGGGGTAAAATCTCACGAGTTAATCGGAAAAGCTGCAATTTCAAATAAAACCAACGCTAAAGTTTTTGAAATTTTAAACCAAGTTGGTATTAAAACGGCTTTTGTAAAAATGTCCGGTGATAACTCGTTTATTGCTAAAAAATGCGAAATGATTCCGATTGAATGGGTTACAAGGCGTTTAGCAACCGGTTCCTTTATAAGAAGGAATGTTGGAGTACCCGAAGGATATAGATTTTACCCTCCTAAACACGAGACGTTTTTTAAAGACGATGCCAATCACGATCCTCAATGGTCGGAAGAACAAATAATTTCTGCTAATTTTAAATTCAATGGAAGATCAATTGGTGCCGTTGAAGTCGATGTTATGCAAAGAATGAGTATTTTGGTGTTTGAAATCTTAGAAAAAGCTTGGGAGACGAGAAATTGTGCTTTGATTGATATGAAAATCGAATTTGGAGTTGATGAAAATGGTTATTATTTAAAAAAATTCTTAAAAAATAAATTTACTTTAATAAAAAAATTTACTTTAATAAAAATTATTTTTTTATTCCAGGTGAAATCTTATTAGCTGATATAATCGATTCCGATTCTTGGAGACTTTGGCCATCCGGAGATAAACGCCTAATGGTAGACAAACAAGTCTACCGAAACCTCTCCACAGTAACACAATCCGATTTAGACACCGTAAAACGTAATTTTGAATGGGTCAGCGAACAATTACAACACCTAACACCTAAAAACGACCACTTAATCGCAATATTAATGGGTAGTCCTTCCGATAAAGACTTCTGTAACAAAATAAAAACCCATTGTGAGTCTCTCGGTTTAAACGTAGAAATGCGAGTAACTTCCGCTCATAAAGGAACCGAAGAAACTTTAAAAATCGTTCGGTATTACGAATCCTTACCGCTTAAAACGATTTTTATCGCGGTTGCTGGTCGATCGAACGGTTTGGGACCGGTTATTTCGGGAAATAGTTCTCAACCGGTTATTAATTGCCCTCCTGTTAAATCCGATAATGTTGATAAAGATATTTGGTCGAGTTTGAACGTTCCTTCCGGTTTGGGTTGTAGTACAGTTATCTATCCGGAAAGTGCGGCTTTAAATGCCGCTCAAATGGTCGGGTTGTCTAATTATATAGTTTGGGGTAAGTTGAGAGTTAAGCATTTGAATAATTATGTTGCGCTTAAAGTAGCTGATAAGGAATTACAATAATAAGATTAATTTTTTGTTTTTTTGAGATTTTTTTTGGTTATGTTAGTTAAGGTTAATAAAGAAAGAAATTTGTATTTTTTTTATTTTATTTTTTTATATTTCTAAACATTTTTTCCTCTTATAACGATTAATATTAAAAAAAAAATTTTTTTTAATAAAATGACTGTATATTAGATTAATATGTTGATCCTTTTCACTTTCTTTAACATTGTTGAGAAGACTCGAGTAATTTTGTGACTTTATTTTCATTGTGCGATTTGTCTTTTTGTTGAAATTGTTAGACTGGTTTTACATTAAGGTAATGAGTAATCAACAATACGTGATGTTGTTACTATTATATAGAATGATAATGTACTTAGAATTAAATCGAACGTTTTACATTGGAACAATTCAATATCTCAGATACAGAGATGATATTGAATTGCTGCAACGTGAGAGACATGATTTAATTATGTGTGAGACATCTCGCACTGAGGCAATTAGCAATCAGCAACATTTGAGATTGCTACATGATGATATTTTACATAGAAATCACGTCTCACAGTGAACAACAAGCAACCAGCAACAAACGATATTACCACTTAATGATATTTTACATGTAATCAAATGATGTCTCCAACATTGAAGCAATTCAATATCGCAAGTAAAAGGGCGATATCAGATTGCTTCATTGTGAGACGTCTGTGTACGTCAGTTTGAAATGTTTCTAAAGAGGCAGTAAGGAACTAGCAACCAACAACAAGCGATATTGCCACCTAATGACATTTTACGTAGAATTAAAGCAAACGTTTCATATTGGGGCAAACCGATACCGTTGACGGACCTCCTCTCTATTAGCTAGAAAGCAACTAAGAAGTGATATTGCATTGCTGTTGAGTTGCTTTCCTGTTGCTCTGTGTGCAGACGACCTAAGACTAGAATTAACATTAGCACTAACTCAGACATTAGATCTAGGAAGACGTAAGACTAGGAACTTTCAGATTTAGTTCTCAAAATTCGAAGAAGACTTCGAACTTGTTTCTAAAGAAGGTTGCAACATGGCATTTGAAACGTCAAATTCAATGTTAACAGACGGTATGAGCAATTTAAAATCTTGGCAACTTCTTAGGTTGCGTGGATCCTACATTACATTGCCGATAGGTGGCTTACAAATTACTCCGTTGACGGGCCTCTACACAATTAGCTAATTGTAAGAGGCAACTAAGAAGCGAATTCACATTGCTATTGAGTTTCTTTCCGATTGCTCTGTATGCAGACGGCTTAAAATGTCATAATGTGATATCACTTCTTGCTGGTTGGGAATTCCTTACTGCAGCAATCCTATATCACCTCTCTATTTGCGATATCGAATTGCTTCAATGTGAGAGGCATCATTAATTAATTAATTCTATGTAAAATTAAGAAAAGTGTAAGTACTGGTTGTACACGTTAGGAATTAAGTATAATTATTGGGAATTCAACCAAAAGGGGAGAAATCCAAATACCTCCTTTTTTTAAAGCCAAGCTTTCGATCAATTTATTGCGATTTTCATCAAGGTTGACTAAAAATGGAAAGTTCTGTCCTGTAAATTTAATGCATTTTAACTTGTTTGCCTTAATGTTCCAGATTCCGGGTATTATTTTTAAATGACGTCGTCTTTGACACGATTACCTCTGTTTGTAAGTTAACTTTGATGATTTTTGCAGTGTGGTTGTTATGTTTTCCATTTTTAGTAAACTCTGATGAAGATCGCAATAAACTGATCGAAAGCTTGGCTTGGAAAAGAGGAGGTTTTTTTGATTTCTCTAAAATATCATTAGCTGGCAATATCTGTTGGTTGCCTCAGAATGAGACATACCTAAAGCAAACGTCTCACATTGGAGCTATTCGATATCGCCTCTGTATCTACGTTATATTCGATGTTGTGATATCTAATGTTGAGAGACGTGCTTTAATTCTTTGTGAAATGTCATTAAGTAGTAATATCACATGTTGCTAATTACTAGTTGCTTATTGCTTTATTATTAAATCTGCTTTAGTGTGAGACGTGTCTAAAATATCACTAAATGGCAATATCTTGTGTTGTTGATTACATGTTTTTAGTTTCCTTGGTGTAAAATCCTCCTTAAAAACCTGGATTAATTTTTTTAACCCTTTACAAACCATAAAAAAAATCCCGATTATAAAAAGAAATCAATTAAGTCAGTTCCTTTTTTATTTTATTTCCAACTAATAATAAGTTATCCTTATAAATCCTTTTTGTACATTTTTCAGCCTCCATCATTGAAGAATCCTACCATCTATCATTCCAATTAGTATTTCTGCATTCACTGAAGACCATGAACTCAATTCAGTTTCCATCAATGAAAAATCCTGTCATCCACCATTCCAATTAGTATTTATGCCTTCATTGAAGACCACGAACTCAACGATTTTTGAAGAAAACTGTTTCTAGTGACTTAGCAGAAGTTACCATGCTGCTTGTATTTCTACTTACGAGCAGTTTTTCGTTAGAGGTCGCTAATAACTGGCGAATTTGAAGAAGAACCTTCCCAATTCCTTTATGTGATTTTTCCAACTTTCATCATTAAGATAATCCAGAAAAAAACCAACCCAAATCGCCAAAATAAGGTATGTATTAACATTTAACACCAACTTTTATTTTTTAAACATTTAACTTTTATTCTTCTTTGATATTTAATTTTTCATGAAATTTAACATTTATTCTTCTTTAACATTTAATTTTTCATGAAATTTAACATTTATTCTTCTTTAACATTTAATTTTTCATGAAATTTAACATTTATTCTTCTTTAGCATCTAAAACCATAATATTTTAAATAACTTTTATGAAAAAAAGAAAAATTTTAAATAACTTTTATGAAGAAAGAAAAATTTTAAATTTATTATTTACTTACCATTAACAATTTTTAAATTAAAGTTGTTTCATCTTGTTGTTCAAAAACCATCATTAAAGAATGTTGACTCGGCGATCGATTACCGCTACTTTTAATCAAAGCGGTTTTCTCTCCATGTTCATTTAAAGAACAATCCGGGGAGCTATTTTCCGTATGGAAGAAATTATTAGTCGTCGTACTACTAGTTGAAGGTAAATCGTGTAAATCCGGGGAAGCTAAAGGTGGGAAAGTTTTCGGACTTGATTCTAAAGTATCTCTAAGTTGCATAACGGGGTAAGATTCTCGATATCCCGAAGTGCTTGAAGTTTGAGAAATCGCGCTGTCTTCATCCCAAGAACCTTCCGTTTTTGCTCGTATTGAAATTCTCAATCTATGAGGATCAATTGGAAGAGATTGAGAGAGTGATTGAGTTGGTTGAGGGGTTGTTATTGTAGCTGGAGGTGTTATCGGATCTTCGGAATCTTTTGAGGTTAATTCTTCTGATTCTAATTTCATATGTGATATCTAAAAATTTTTTGTAAATTGAAAATTTGTTTTTAATTTTAAATTTATTTTTTAAATTTTACTTCTATTTTATTTCTTCGACTTTTTCTTAAACGAAAAGTTTTCCTTCCTTGTGGTTTAATCCTTTGCAATCGACTTTTTCCCGTTTGGATTTCACCCGAGCTATCTTCAGCTGGACTTCCTGGACTTAATGGTGTAGTTGAAGTTTCACCTAAAATAATCGTCAATTAATTTAACTTTTTATTACATTTTTGTTTTTTTTTTAATTATATTCAAAGAGTAAGAACATCACAAAAAAGCTATTAAGGTTTAAAAAGCATTTTATTTTTTTTTATTTTATTTTTTTACCTGACGAATGTCTAAGCTCTACGGATGGTACAAAACGTAGCTTATGGTGGGTTCTATGTTGCGAACTAAACGCATCAGATTTGGTATGTTCATCATACTGGTCTGAAACATGCCACGTACACGAAAAATAACTAAACATAAAATAACCAAAGCTTAAATTAGGGTTATATTTAACTTAGAAATAACAATTAGGTACATTTATTAGATTAATAAATACACAAAGTATTAGATTAGTAAATACACTAAATTACCTTGCATTCCTTTTCCAACAATTGGACTTTCTTGATTTTGTTGTTCTTGAACCTCACTAACGCTAGCATTTGCTTGGTTTGGAGTCGATCCGTAACTTGTACTCGAAGATGATTCTTTTGTGTTTGGTAATTGTTGATGTTCTGGTACGATTTTATGTTTTAAATCACCCCCAGTGAGGATGTCGATTAATGAAGGTCGTTGATTTCGGGTTGTTGTGGTTTCGCTTGTAATTTGGATGGTTGTTTGGGTTTGAGGGTCTTTTCTGTTTATTTCCATTGATTCTAAATGAAATAAAATAATAAATTAATAAACAAATTACTAGGGGAGGTGAATTAGATTGAAAAATTTAAATGTATGGTAATTACTATGTTCTAATTCTTCTTTTAACATCTTCATTTCGTGCGCGAGTTCCATTAAATGAGCTCCGCGACTTTTTGGTGGTGTTAAGCCGATTCCTCTGATTTTTTCGCGGATTTTTTGATGCATTCCTCTTTCAAAATCGGAAATTGGTGGTTGTGCCAACTGTAATTATTTTACATAGAATTATTATTACTATTATCCCAAAAATAAAAAAAAAATCAATCGATTTATTTACAGATTTTGGCAAAAAAAATTATTTAGGATAAGTATTGGTTTTTTAACATTGAAGAGATTTGATGGAATGATATTTCATTTAAATTTGGAAAATAATATAACTTTAATTATGGACTTATTCACTAAAATGAAATTAATGTATTGGGTTGTTCGGAAAGTAACTTTATTAAATTTTGACCGTTCTGGTCCAACACTTTTTGCTATTTTTCTAGTAGTAGTGTAGCGCACAAACTCAAGTTATAAAGAAATAAAAATTAAGTTCAATTCAAAAGCCAAAACAACCGTTGATAGGACCGGGCTCCGATTCACTCTGCGGAGAAGGGGGGGTTCAGATGTTAAATGAAAGGGCGCCACGAACTTAAACCGATACCTACCAACCTTCACTTATCTTAGGATCAGGCAAGTCCGAATCCACGATCGAAGGACAACAACAAAATAAAAGACAATTTTGAAAACCAAAAAAAATGTATTTGTATTGAAAAGAAACAATGTAATAATAAAGATGAAAAAGAAAGAATGTTCAAAAGGAATGTTCATATAAAAATTTACAAACGGTAATAAACCCCTATCGCTGCAGTAGCTCTAAATAATTATAAACAAATAAAATCCTGAAATTTAAATTTAACGCGAACACATAAAAAAAAAAATAAATGATAATAGCTGTTGTCAAATATATATCACACTTTCTAATGAGTAAACTTTAAATCGGGATAAAAATTCTCTGAGCGATTAGGTACACAAATGATTTTGTTAAATGATATTCAATAAATTTAGAATAACACAAGTTAAAATATCATTCGAATTGAAGATCCGTGACAACAAGTAAAAATAAAAAAAAAAACGATAATAAAAGAAAAATATAAAACGTTGGCTTATCTGTTGGAGGTGTCTCAGTCTGGTTTCACAGGGCTGGTCGTCTCTCTTTGTCTTTCTCGATCAAGCGCGTCGCTCTGGAGTCGGTTAAATGTACTTCCGTCCCTGTCTCTCTAACGGCGTGCAATGTAATGAAGAGAGAAAGATGGCCGCCAGGGGATCCACTCACAATTGTGACGCAGTAAAATTTCAATCCAAAATTTCGCCGTAATTACCAAAAATAAAAAGGAATCCAAAAATAAAAATAAAAAGCCTAGGGAAAACACGAATTACAAAATGATCCAAACGAAAAGATTCTAGTTCTCTCAAAGCGTAAAAAAAACATACCTTACGATCTTAACCCTTAACGGTCCTGCTATTTTGACATAGGTTATTAGCTGGGTCCGCATTTATTTTTTCGTGAAATATTGGTTGTCTAAGATCACGGGGTTTACAATTGAAAAGTATATATCTATATATATTTTTCTTTACCAATTTTCTTTTCATAGTCATTCACAGAACGTCTGGACAATGAACCAACTTGTAGAACAAGCCTTCATAACAATGAAAACTATTTAATTATTTGTCTAGATACTTCAAATATTAAGTTTTTTGTGTCTAAACGTCATGTCCACAACGTCTGGACATAGGACTTGACAGGAATAATGCAATGTCCATAACGTCTGGACAACGGACCGTTAAGGGTTAATCGACTTGAAGTGTTGGCTAGTAAAAACCCAATTAATCCGGAATCAACCCGATAACTCACAAATACAGCACTAAATTTGTGGTGTGCGAAGTTGATCCGCCAAATTGCGTTCTTAGAAGTTCTCCCAAACACCAACAAGACGATTCTAGAATCTTCGACACCCACGTAGTTTTTATCGCAGCCAAAAAGGTCTATCCTCTTCCAAAGCACAACAACGAAGAAGGCGAAATTACCTCAATTGCGACACTCGAAAGAACTAAATCCCCACCACTTTCTATCGCACTAATCTGAGAAACCAACCAATATTCTATATTGCGAAATAAAACCAAGAGATCTAAAAATGACAGATTCCAACAGATGGCCCAAATCAAATAATTTCAAATTTAAGTAAAGACGAAAAATATAACCGCTACAGTAGCATAATTCCACGCTCATAAAATTTTTATTCTTTGCTGGCAAAAAACTGATTGAGGTGGTTTTTGACCTCCTCTTTTGAGCTAAAGGTTTTACCGTCTAAAAAATTTTGGAGTAACGGGAATAAATAATAATCCAAAGGAATCTGGAGAATATCCAGTGTGGTATTGTATTCAAGCTGTAAAAGCTTTTGGCGAGTGATCAAACTTGTGTGAGATCTCGCATTATCTTGGTGATACACTACGCCTTTCCTTTTGATTAGTTCTGGCCTTTTCTGTTGAAGTACATCATTTAGTTTGTCCAGCTGATGATAGTAGAGAACATGGGGAATCCATACATCGAGCTTTGAGGGTAATTCCAGGCTTTTCAAGTGGTTATAAACCGTTGAATTTAATAAATTTAACCTTAATTCGATCTCACGTGTTATTCGCTGGTTTAAATTTATGCCTTTATCGCGTCTTTATCAGCTTCAATCGGTCTTTCCGCATGTAATGCATCTTCGACATTAAAATTGTCGGATCGAAATTTAGCGAACCAGTTCTGGTACTGGCGTACTGTCAACACACCTTTTCCATACACATCGGCCAATTTCTTTCTGGCTTGAACAGTATTTTTACCTTTTCTGTAGTAAAACAGTAAGATATGTCGAAAATGCTACTTATTCATATTTAAAAGGGCACCAACCAAAAACTACTGCGTAGAATTAATTGGAATTTTTCACACACAAGCCTTGTTATATGAGATCTCAAAGTATATAATAATTATACGGCTTAAGTGTGAAGTTGGGTACAAAAAAAATACAATTAAATCTTTTGTCGGGGAAAAAAAACGAAATTACTTTCCGAACAACCCAATAGATTTAGGAAGTTGTTTATAATTCTTTCCAAAAATGAATAATCAAAGATTAGATTTAGACTTAAACTTGAACTTAGGAATACTCTTCAATAAATTTATAATTACCTCCATAAAAATCTCTATTTCTATTTTGATTTTTTATTTCCTTTCCTAAGTTCATACAACTTACCATTTTTAAATAAATCGTTTGATATGGTTTAGAATTAACTGTAAATTTTACATTTTATATTACCTTTTGAAATATAAACGGTTGCATTAAAATAAATAAGGGCGTTCTATGTGTAACTACAAAATCTAAAAAGTCCCATAAAAACGAAGCTGCTTCATTCCTCTTTCCCAAATCTCTCATTGCTCGCGCAATTTTCGTCCAATCGGTTATTAATTCTCCTTCGAAACAGACAGCCATAATTTTTAAAGCTAAAATTAAAATTAATCGTTTATTTATTTATTCTAGTTTAAAAAAATGTATTAATTATCTCGTTTTTATTTTTATCCCATAATATAGGAAGGAATTTAAAACTCATCGAGAATCTCACCGAGGAAAGCAACCTGATAAAGCGACGTATTGATCATCGAAGAAGTTTTCGTGTCTCTAGTTCCTGTAAATGTAGCAGTAAAGCTTCCTGTTCGGATTTCCGTAGCTGCTTTTTGAGTAGTTGCTGTAGAAGTCGTCGCTTTTGTATTTGGAGGACAGATTGAGTGCAGAACTAAGGTAAGTGCAAAAGTTATGTCTGGTTGTTTCATTTGTTGAACGTCTAAAAAAGATTTTTAAAGAAATCAAATTAATTTTGAAGAGTTGTTATGAGTATTTAAGATTTTTAAAGGTGAAATAATGAAATTTACCTTTTCTCCCCGAACCAACTCTAAGACACAAAGGAATGATTAAATTCATGATGAGATTTTGAGTTTTTTCTTGGGATGGAAAAACAGTTCCACCACAAACTTGCTCTAAATTATACATATCCTAAAATTTCAAAATATTAGATTTATTTAATCTAATGAAAACGTTTTAAAAACATTTTTAAAAGATACAAAGTGATTTTAATTTATATAATGTACTCAATCGAGTTTAAAACCCAAAAAATGTATTTTCTACTTACCGCTGTATTTAAAATTTGTAAAGCAATCAATCGAACAGCTGTCGAACAAAAATGAGCCGGTGGAGTTTGTTTCATTAAAGCCGCAGTAGCAGAAGACATTCCCTCGGTTCCACAATCACTAACTAATAACGATTGGACAGTATTTATTAATTGTTTAATATGTTGCCAATGCATAATGTACGAATATTTCAACATAGTATCGTAAATTCCTTTTAATAACCCAGCTGCGGCATCCCAATCTGTATTTCTCCTAATAGAAGGTTTTTTAGAAATTTTTTGAAACACCTTATCGAGTCTTCTTAAAATCGTAACTAACGCAGCTCTCATAGCGTCGTTTGCCCATTCGATTGAAGGTAAAATATAACTCATATAATGTTGAAGACCGCGACAACCCATCGATTCCGGATCGTACGGGGATACTTTTAATAAACTATGAGCTATATCAGCTAATCTAATATGAGATCGAATGTCTAATAATTCGATTACTTTTCCTTCTTGATTATTTTTTCGGTTTAATTCTTGTAGTCTTATAGTTGCTCGACACATAAATTCCCCAACTAAAGATAATAGTACGTCTCTTGGTCTTCTATATTCAGCTCGAAGAACTTCCGAATCTTCGACGTCGTGTTCGTACATAGTTTTCGCTCTAGAATGTTCACTCATGAACTTTGAATGGGATTCATCTTCGAAATCAAATCCGGGTGAATAAGGTCCTCGACTGTAATTTCTTTGGGAGGAACCTTTATGTTCGGGACTTGATCGATAAGGACCGTTGTAACTTTTCGTTAGGGATTCGCAATTATTAACTAGAGTTTTTATAGCGACTGCTAATTGATGGATTATTTCTTTTTCGGTTTTACCTTCTTTGTTGTACGTTGGAAGTTGGATGTGTTGGACGTAACATGGTAAAATAGCTTCTAGGATTATCTAAATTAAATTGAAAATATTAGCCTTGTTCGTGCAGACAGTTTCCAACAGTTTCTGATTTTTTCATCCAATCAAATTATTTAATTTCGATCACATGCAAAAAATCCTGAATCTTGATTGGATGAAACAATCAGAAACTGTTGGAAACTGTCTGCACGAAGAAAGCTATCTAATATAAAAAAAATTAATTTAAAAAATTAATTAAAAAAATTAAGAAACAAACCAGCATTTGATATCCTCTTATACTTTCAGAAGAATAAGAAACAACCATCACGCATAAAGATATACAATCTAAAATTGTAACCATTTCGTTTTCATCGTGATAACAAAAATCTATAGCTTTTAACGGTTTATCTTCTTTAACTAATTCGGCTATGTTTAAAGGATCTGGAGATGGAGTTTCTAAACTTAATAATAAGTTGAATAAACAACTTGATTGAATCTAAAAAATAAATTTTAAAACCAAGTCTTACTCTAAAAAAAAATTTTTAAGTACAGTCCGACACGCGAGAACTTGCGGCTGAGATTTTACAAAAATGCGCGACAGCGAGAGTGAGAAAGTATTCTGGTAGATAGAGATAAAATTACGCGTGCCTCTTTAGCTGCAGTGTGCTATTCAGAGCCGCTTCAAGGGTCCAGGCACCCTTGAGCAACGTGACATCGTTGACATGTTTATTACACAAATTTATTACTTTGGGTTTGAGTCCCTACCTGAATTTCTCGTTTCTCATTTCTCATTTCAAGTTTTCGCGTGCCGGGCTGTAAAAAAATTACCTTGTGAGCATCACCATAAGTTCCATCTTCATCAGTATCCAACATAGCAGAAACAGAACCAAACATTTGTAAAATAAACGGTTTTCTATTCATAAGATAAAATTGCTTAACGGCATATTCGACGGTTGTAGTGACTAATTTATTGGTTTGATGGTTGGAGTAAATCTTTAATAAGGTTGGCATGATTAAGAGGTAACCGTTGGTTGAGAAGATGTTTTTAAAATGGAACGCGGCGTTTATATAAGTCGCCATGACGTAACGTAAAATGCACGCATCTTCGGAGTGTAGGATGAAAGCTCCGTTTAGGACGTTTAAAAAAAGGTGGATGTCGCCGGAATAGGCGAAGTTTCCGGCCATTGCTTCGAACATTCGGGCGATTAGACGGATCCACATGAATTTGTGCATTACGTCTAAACCGAGAAGCATCTAAAATGCAAAATATTTCGATTTTAATACACATGAAGCGTATAAATGCAAAACCAGACATTTGACATTCGAATAGTTTTAAGTAAAGCGCGAAAAACCTCTCACTGTCACTTTTAAGTCACTCAATCGACTTGGTATTTTAACCAAAAGTAGAAAATACATCGACGCGTCTTTATGTGCTTTAAAGCGCAAGTCAGGCTTATTGTAAAAAAGTTATTTGATTAAAAAAATGAGATTGTCTTGTTTTGCATCTAAGGCTTGGAAATCTCTGCTTCGTGAATTGCAAAGTTCTGAATTTGGTGTTTCTATAAAAAGACTAGCAGTGTCTGCACTAATAAAATTTGGAATTGCGATAAAAGAGATTTTAAATAAGCTGATTTTATTGAAAAAAAGTATAAAATTAGTTTCTTAGGTACAAATTTAAATTATTATCAGAAAACACTGTCATTCACATCCCCCTGAGTTTCCGAAGTATTGGCTGGATTGTCGTTTTTGAAGAACTCCAAACGTTCATCGTTTTACCATTCTGCACCATAGTGTTTAGCTAGCAAAGAGGAAATACTTCTTATCTTGTCAGGTTTAAGCCTTCTGCCTTAAACCTCTGCCTCTTTGTCTTGGCTTTTTCTCGCTTGCACTCTTGCTTATTTGCTATTCTCTTTCGCCCTTTGCCATGAGGACTTGGTTCAATGGTAATGTTGTTGAAGGTAATCAAAACTCCGTAATACATTCGTTACCACGCTCTCGTTTAAACTAATCATGCAGAAGCGAGCAAAACTAACAGCTACTTCAATGTCACAGCTATCACGTGAGGTAATGCGAGATCTGGATAGGTTCAAACACAAACGTCTGCTTTTGCGCCTAACTACTTGGCGCAAATGTCTGCTTTTGCATTTAAAGCGGAATTTATTATTGCAATAACTCGCTTAAATGTATTGTTATGCTCCTGGGGGCCACAAAAATTTATTTCTTGTTATATTTACAATACAGATCAGTGTCTAACTAATTTTTGAAGAAAATGTCGAATGTCTGCTTTTGCATTTATACGCTTCACATAATGTTATTGGATAATGAAAATTATAAATGAAGACCATAGACAAAGGTGCTATGTCAAAAACGTGAATTCGAAAAAAATCGTTTTAAAATATTAGGTTGGGGAAAATAATTTTGTTTTTGTAGATTCCGTTCAGGAATTTTTGATATTAAAGATGCACCTCAGACAGGTCGTCGAAAATGTTGATAAAATCGAGGAAATGATCGAAATTAACCGACATGTTAGCAGTCGTAAAGGAGCTAAAAATCGACCACAAAACGATTTTGAACAATGTACACAAAGCTGGATTCAAAAAGAAGCTCGATGTTTGGGTACCATACCAATTAACAGAAAAAACATGATGGATCAAATTTCCATCTGCGAAGTCTTCACCAAATGGAATGAGATAGACCCATTTCTTAAACGCATGGTGACTGGAGATGAGAAATGGATCACATGATAACCCTGTGTGAAAATGTTCATGATCATAGAGCGGTGAAGCACCTAAAACGGTGGTCAAACCATAACTAACGCGCTTAATAGGTACTGGTTTGTGGACTAACTGCCAGGAAGGTTCTGCTGTGCATTTAGTGGGACTTGAAAAGGATTATTATGAGTTTGTTTCATATGGACAAACACTAAATTACTCTACAGTCAACAACTGGACCGTTTAAAGATAGCAATTTGAAGATTTCTTAACCAGAAATAAGAATTAACCAATAGGAGAGGTGTATTTCTCCAGGACAACGTTAGGCCACACACGTCTACTCTTATAGGAAGCTTCGGAAACTTGGTTGGGAAGTTTTAATGCATCCGCTATACCATCCAGACTTGACGCCAAGCGATTACCACCTTTTTCTTGCATTGCAAAATTTCTTTAGTGATAAAAAATTGGCATCTAGGAAAGATTGTGAAAATTGACTATTAGAGTTTTTGACAAATAGAGACCAGGACTTCTATGACAGAGTCATTATGAAGTTTACCTTTAAAATGGCAACAAATCATACCACAAACGGTGCATATTTGATCGAAATGGGATAATCTGAAGCATGTTGAATAAAGTCCTGACGTTCATATAAAAATAATGGATTTCTTTTTCCCAAACCTAATATTAGAAACTTCATTCTTGTTTTTCATGAATAGTATAAATGGTAGACAAACGTAGCTTTCACAGTTCTTATCTTGTCTATAGAACTAACTAATTAAAGAAATCAAATGAATTCCTTTTTAGTCTGTTCGTCAATATGACAAAGTGATATGAGTGAGCTGACAAAGTGAGCTTCTGACTAACTGTAAGCGTATTTATTGCATGAACTATTGAATAGAGTCAAACCTTTGAAAATTTTCTAATAACTACTATCAAAATTTCAACTTCATGTAAAATTGACATAGCGCTTTCATTGCCTGTGGTTTTGAAATGAAATGACGAATGGATCGAGATCGAATTAGTGAAGTTTCGAAGTCGTTTTTTGTTGTTTAGTCTCAATTACAACTTTGATAGATTGGGCTGAAGAAGAATTTAGTGTATATTTGGACATTTTCAAGTATGCCTATCCAACATAATATGTCCAAGTCTCAAACGTATTAGATTCAAATCGGAATTAACCCAACAGAAATTCAAAAAGTGTTTAATTTTTTTTTTGAGTCATATATTAGATCTGTCAAAGGATTTTTCACTTAACATAACTTAATGAAACAACAGCCAACCTAACTTGATAAAAGAATCTGGTTGATGTGGTTAGTTCTGTTAGTCTTACAAAGACCTTTTATTAAATTCTCTACTTATCCTTCAAATTATATTCTAAACACTCATTAAATCTCATAACTACTAAGCAAAACTTTTTGTATCGGATTCTCCAATAATCCAAACTTAATGAGAGTTTGGTAGTTTTGATCGGTTCTATCAGACGTGATAAATATCTAAATCATCATCTGCAGGACAACAAAATTCATTATTATGTTGAATGCTGGACTAAGTCTAGAACTAACATTAGTACTAATTCTAACACTAGAACTAGGAACTTTCCGGTTTAGCTGTGCGTCTTTTGAAAACACGTTAGGCGTTTCGGATGCCATATTGCAACCTTCTTTAGAAACGAGTTTGAAATGACTCACTATTATTTTCTTTTAGATAACGTTATGGACAGTTATTGATTGATATACGTTGAATTCAATTCATATAATTATATTTTTTTCAAATACAAGATGAATTCTAACACTAGAACTAGGAAATTTCCGGTTTAGCTGTGCGTCTTTTGAAAACACGTTAGGCGTTTCGGATGCCATGTTGCAACCTTCTTCAGAAACGAGTTCGAAATGATTCACTATTATTTTCTTTTAGATAACGTTATAGACAGTTATTGATTGATATACGTTGAATTCAATTCATATAACTATATTTTTTTTTAATATAAGATAATTTAAATTACACACCCTTCCAAATTCTCCTCCTTTATACAAATCCAAATCGGATTCGAGTGCTTTTCTAGGAAAAGAAGGCAACTTCATAAGTTCTTCATGTAAAAAGACAACTCTTTGAACGACCATATCCACATTTTTTAATATCGCCCAGGTTAAAAGCACCTTTCCTATTTCAACAAACTTATAATTTAACTCTTGCTTTTGTAATGCGTTAAAAGCATCTTCCGGTTTCATGTGCATCAATTCCAATTGAGGATATTGAGATCTTTTAAAAAAGTAATAATCTCTAACGTAAGATGAAGGATTTTGAATTTGATCTAAAATGAGTATTACTTTATATCAACTTCTTAATTAATTTAACTATCTTACGGGTTTTATAATCAACCAAAAAATATTCTTTGTGTTTATCCTCATCAATCCTGAAAAAATCTAAAGCCTCGCGTAAAATTTGAAAAAATTGAGTGTCTTCTTGGATTGGGAATTGAGATGGAATTCCTCCAGCATCAGGATCTAAAATAGTTTTTAATCAAAAAAATTATAAATTTTACTTCTTCAATGGTTGAATTAGGATGTCAAACGTAAAGGCTGCAATCGTAACCATAACAGTAACTCTAGTATTTCAAAAACGTTCAATTATTTTGTTTCAATAAAAGCGTTTAGGCAACGTTTAGAAATTACGACAAATTTGTTGATTATTACAGCTAAGGTTACGGTTAAGACATCATAAATCCACCACAAGCAAATTAAAAACCTTGTGGTCCATGAACAATAATCTTCTTAGCAGAAGGAACATTAGCAGTTAATAAAATCGAAGCATCACACTGTTCCTTCCTTAAAATCTGCTTCAAATCTTTAAACATAATCCCATGAACGCTATGAACAACCATCCACAATAACGACAAAGCCGTCCCAATTAATTTTTGTCCATCTTCGTGAGGTGTCCTCGTATAAAACATAACATAACCAATTATATAATTATACAAAGCGAATGCAGCTTGTTGTGGTAATTTCGGTATAAATCTTATTAAGTGTCTTAAGATTTTAAACATTTGGTCTTGTTTTTCTCGCGTTAATCGTTCTAAAATGTATCTTAAAAATAACGCGCTATCTTCGACTAAACAACACCAAATAACTTGGTATGAAACTTCGTAAACTGCACAACCATCTGGTGAAACTGCTGCATCATCGAGTAGATTGATGATTTGTACAACAGCTGAGCATAAACAAGATGGAAATAACGAGTGAGCTGAGTGAAGATGATGACCTGTATTTCTAGCTTGACCATCTACTTGATCATCATCGGCTGTTTCTTCGTGTTCTTCGTTTGTGTGATATAAACTAGGTTCGTGAGCTGCTTGAATTGTTATTGGGATTGTTGTTATTAAAAATTTCTCTCTTTCTTCGCGTTTTTTATCGTCTTGAGCTTGAAGGGCCATTTTTATTAATTCGGTTTGTTGTTTTTTTCGGGTTTTTGTTGCTGTTACTAAAGACCTCTATAAAAAAAAATATGAAAATTAAAAATAATTAATTAAAATAATAAAATTTAAAATTATATTTACGTGTCTTTCTTGATTAATAGTAACTTCTTCAACTTTAGTCTTCACTAATAACTCCCAAGGTGAATCAACAACATCTAAAGATTCAATCCCAATTTTAGGAGATGGTAGAGTAAATTCAATCCCCGGTGGAGGGACTTTAAATAAAACGTGAGCTCCTTCTTCCATTCTAGGCCAAGCTTGGTACCTTAACTTCCATAAAACTTGGAATCTTAATACGGCGTTTATTCGCGTTGTTGGATCTGGATGGGTTAAACCATGCTGCATAATTTCGCTAACTTGTAAGGGACATTTAACAGCTGCTAGGATAAATATCGAAGCTGCGCATGCGGCTACTTCTTGGTTCCATTCTAAAAGGAGTTCCCAAGCTACGGGGATGATGTCGGAAAATTGATCGTCTGTGGCGATCACCGCCCCTTTTAAAAATGTCGCTAAAGGACTGTGAAACCCATCTTTGACTTGCATTTTAATATATTTTAAAATCGGTGGAGGTTCTTTGTTTTTTGATTGTTCGGTTGATGGTTTTTCTTCTTTGTCGGTTATATCTCGAGTTGAGTCTTTATGTGGGTGTTTTGACATTGGTACACCTTCATTTTTATCAATTCTATATGAAATAAAAAAATAATTTGGTTATCTAAATTAAGTTAAAGGTAAAAAAAATACTTACTTGTCTTTTTTTCCCATACTATCTTTGCGTCTTATGGGGGAAATTGTGGATGTTGTTTGATCGGAAACTTTTCTACTTTGTTTATCCTTTTTACGTTTGTGGGTTTTCGCTTCTAAATCAATTTTGTTTTTATCGTCTAAAACGCCGAATTCTTCTCCGTAAACCTTTAAAAAATTGCTCAAATTGCTCAAAAATTTTCTAACCTAATAATATTTTTTGCTAACTTTAAAAATTTTTTTAATTTTTTTGGTGAAATTTGGAACAAAACGGTCTTTTTAAATTAAAACTAGAATGTTTTAAGTTTCATTTAGAAAAAAAATCAGATCAAAATCTTTAAAATGCAATTTTTTATGATTTTTTTTTAAAGTGATTGAATTTTTAAAAGATGATTTTCTAACCTAATATTTTTTGCCAACTTTGAAATTTTTTTTAATTTTTTTGGTAAAATTTAGAACAAAAGGGTCTTTTTAAATTAAAAGTAGAATGTTTTAAGTTTCATTTAGAAAAGAAATCAGATCAAAATCTTTAAAATTCAATTTTTTATGATTTTTTTTAAAGTGATTGAATTTTTAAAAGATGATTTTCTAACCTAATATTTTTTGCCAACTTTGAAAATTTTTTTAATTTTTTTGGTAAAATTTAGAACAAAACGGTCTTTTTAAATTAAAACTAGAATGTTTTTAGTTTCATTTAGAAAAAGAATCAGATCAAAATCTTTAAAATTCATTTTTTTACGAATTTTTAAAAAATCGAATTTTTAACCCAAAAAAATTTTTAACCTAAAAAAAATTTTTACCAACTTTAAAAATTTTTTTAATTTTTTTGATAAAATTTAGAACAAAACGACTTTTTTAAATTAAAACTAGAATGTTTTAAGTTTCATTTAGAAAACAAATCAAATCAAAGTCTTTAAAAATGAATTTTTGGCGAATTTTTAAAGTTGATTGATTTTTTTAAAGTATGTTAAATGTGTCAAAAATTTTTTGCCAACTTAAAAAATTTTTTTAATTTTTTTGACAACATTTAGAATAAAGCGGTCTTTTTTAATTAAAACTAGAATGTTTTAAGTTTTATTTAGAAAAAAAATCAAATCAAAATATTTAAAAATGAATTTTTGATGAATTTTTAAAGTTGATCGATTTTTTTAAGTTGGGTTAGAAGTTTCAACAAATTTTTACCAACTTTGAAATTTTTTTTATTTTTGACAACATTTAAAATAAAACGGTCTTTTGAAATCAAAACTAGAATGTTTTACGTTTCATTTAGAAAAAGAATCAGATCAAAATCTTTAAAATTCAATTTTTTGCGAATTTTTAAAAAATCGATTTTTTAACCCAAAAAAATTTTTAACCTAAAAGAAAATTTTTACCAACTTTAAAATTTTTTTTCATTTTTTTGGTGAAATTTGAAACAAAACGGACTTTTTATAAATTAAAATTAAAATGTTTTTAGTTTCATTTAGAAAAAAAATCAGATCAAAATCTTTAAAATTCAATTTTTTACGAATTTTTAAAAAATCGATTTTTTAACCCAAAAAAATTTTTAACCTAAAAAAAATCTTTACCAACTTTAAAATTTTCTTTAATTTTTTTGGTAAAATTTAGAACAAAACGGTCTTTTTGAATTAAAACTAGAATGTTTTTTGTTTCATTTAGAAAAAAATTCAGATCAAAATCTTTAAAATTCAATTTTTTACGAATTTTTAAAAAATCGATTTTTTAACCCAAAAAAATTTTTAACCTAAAAAAAATTTTTACCAACTTTAAAAATTTTTTTGTAAAATTTGGAACAAAACAGCCTTTTTAAATTAAAACTAAAATGTTTTTAGTTTCATTTAGAAAAAAAATCAGATCAAAATTTTTAAAATTCAATTTTTTATGAATTTTTTAAAATTTGTTTAAATTTTTATGGTTTTTGGTTGTAAAACTAGTTGTGACCATAATAAAATAGGTTGTCATAATGCAAATGACTTAATTTAATCTAAAATGATTTAATTTACCTTTCGAACTCCTTTAATTAATCTAGAACAAGCTCTCATAACCCTCCGATAACAATACGGATGACAAAAATTTTGATGGGAGCAATAAAAATTTAAAGAATTAGCGACTTGAACCATAACTTTCATCCAAGGCATATTTTTTGAAGTTTCATCAGCTTCGTTACTATCACTAGGACTTTCTGGAGGTTGATCATCGCTTAAAATCCCCGGAGATTCTTCTCCACTTACTTCTCCCGGAATTCCAGGTTCGGAAGTGTCACTACGGTCTGATAAAGAACTCACTTTGCGTTTTGATTGAAGGGAGTCGGTTCGACGAACGCTTTCATGAATTTTCCCTAAAAAAAATTTTAATTTTAAAAACACATCAACTTTCAAAAAAAATTCAATTATTTGAATTTAGAAAATTAATAAATAAAAAATTTAAAGATATATTTACATTCTGTATCGATATCTTTAGTTCCCCGTCTTAATTTTAAACTTCTTCGTTTAAAAGATCCCCCGGTTGTTGATGTAACACCTCTTCTTAATAAATAAGGTCTTGATTGAGCAGCTCTTTTAGCATCATCACCCTACAATTAAAAAAATCATTTAGAAAGATTAGAATTTCATTAGAAAGAAAAAAAAATCTTATTAAATGAAAAAAATCTTATTAAAGTAAAAAAAATCTTATTAAATTAAAAAAAAACTTACTGTTGTATTACTACTTCCTTCACTTTCATTATCAGCCGGTTCATGAAGAACAAAACTAATCTTTCTTTCAGTTTGATTAGATTCTCTATCTCCAGCGATTGATTGTAAACTTTGAGCGGAAGCTTGAGAATGTCCCATTGAAGACAAAGCCATCGACCATCTTCGATTAGCATCTCGATTATATAACTTCTCCCAAGGTGGTGGTCTATCTTTACTTGTTAATTTCGATGATTTAGGAATCGTTTGATAAGTCTCTCTTAAAAACGCGGTAATTTCAAATAGTAAATGACACGCAATTAGTCTTAAAGCAACCGGACAACTCGCTCCGTAAGTATAAATACTGGCTTCGTCCAAAAAGTCTTCTTCCTCGTCTTGTATTAAAAGTTCTTTTTGTTTATTTTCATCTAAAACCATTGAGTTTATAGATACGTCAAGTTGTTTGTCTTCGTTAATCATTTCTTCTAATCGCGATCCGAGAACTTCGGCCCATTGGTGGAACATCTTTCCGGCTGCTCGTTGCATTATGTGGATTCTTCTTAAGCCCGCGCTGGCGCTTCTTGCTGGGAGGGGACCGGAAGGGCGGAAAATTGGGAAGGAAAGTTTCATCCATGATGGCCATTGGCCTTTGTTGCAACAATGGACGAAATAGGAACATTCTAAGAGGACTGCTGCTCGAGCTACAACTGCTGAATGAGGCTGAAAAATAATTTATGATTAATTTTATTAATTATGGCGATTAATTGAGGAAAAAATAAGAAGAAATAAGAAGATAAAAGAATAAATGAGAATAAATAAGAATTAAGTTGATAACTTACTAAATCTAGAACAGAAGCTAATAAATGAGCATCTGGAACTGATCCAGGGGAACAAGTTTCTAGCAAAAATGATAATCTTTGCATTCCATTATAAACCGGAGGTATTGAAACCAATTTTCTTTCTTTTAAGATGACGAATTCGGATTCTCGGGATGATTCACCAAAATCCATTGAGTTTTTTCGACTTAAAACTGTATTTGAAGAAAATAACAACATTGAAATTTTTTGAAACTTTATAAATTTTTTAAACATTGTAAATTTTTTTAATTAATGAAAACTTACACCCTCCAGGAGATTCATCCGTACTTCCATCCTTCTTCTTCCCTTTTTTCAAAACAAATTTATTAAATCTATCTTCAACTCTTTTCTTGGCTTTTTGTAAAGTGTGACTAACGTTTCCAGAACTTGTACTTTTAACGGAATCTTTTTGATGGTACATTTTCGTCGGTTGTCTTACAAAACTTTGTGTGTCTGTTACGGTTTCTGTACTGTCGTGGTTATCTGAAGAATCTGTTCCATCTCCACGTTTAAACCAACTTACTGCAAAAAAAAAAGTTTAAACTTAAAGATTTTGACAATAAATTGTGATATTTAAAAAAAACCTGATGGTTAATTTAAGACTTACCGAATCCTCCAAGTTTAGACTTTGGTTTACTTTTAGACGTTGAAGCTTCTGACATTCCTAAAGTTTTCTCGCTTTGTCTCGGTGTTAACGTGTGATGTTTTTTTCGGATGTTAGATAAAGGACTTTGACTGGCTTTTGAGACTTCATCACCTTCTGTTTCGAGTAAACTCTAAAAAAGAAATTAAGATTTAGATTTTTCTTGTTTAATTTATTTATTAAACCGAATGTGATTTATTTTAAATAGTTTAATTTGTTCTTAATTTTAAAATATTTAAGTGTTTGGTGATTTTTGAAACTCTCCAGTATGAGTTTTGGTTGTTTACTGACTTTTCGATTTCCAACGTTCTGAAGAACAATTTAGGGACTTTTTGATAGTTTTAATTCTTAAAAAAATTATTGATTGTCTTTTTTGAAATAGTCTAGTGAGTTTTCCAACGATTTGGTAAGTTTTCTGGCATTGTAAACATTCTGATGAATGATTTAGTGACATTTAGACATACTTTTCTGGTGACTTTTTGCCATTTCGAACATTTTAATGGGTAATTTGGTGATTTTTGAATAGTGTTACGAATTCTTGAATAATCTAAATATCCTGACATTAATATCTGGTGAATTTTTGCTATTTCGAACGTTTTAGTTGATAGTCTGGTGATTTTTTAAATAATGTAACGACTTGTTGAACAATCTAAATATTCTAACATTAGTATTAGGCGACTTTTGATATTTTTAACATTCTGGAGAATAATCTAGGTAGTTTTTTGCCGATCTAGTAACCTCTTTAACATTGTAACCATTCTAGTGAATGATCTAGCAACATTTTGACATAATTTTTTGGTGATTTGTTGCTATTTGGGCATTTTAGTGAATAATCTGGTGACTTTTTGAACAGTGTAACGACTTTGTGAACAATCTAGATATTCTGCCATTAATATCTGATAACTTTTTGCTATTTCAAAGATTTTTAGTGAATCGTTTGGTGACTTTTTGAAGAATGTAACAATTTCTTGAGTAATCTAGATATTCTGACATTAGCCTCTGGTGAATTTTGACATTTTCAGCATTCTAGAGAACAATCTAGGGAGTTTTGGAACGGTGTAGTAACTTTTTTAACATTGTAACCATTTTGGTAAATGATCTTGATAATTTTCTGGTGATTTTTTGAAGAATGTAACGACTTCTTGAGTAATCTAGATGTTCTGACATTAGCCTCTGGTGAATGTTGACATTTTTAACATTCTAGACAACAATCTAGGGAGTTTTGGATCGATCTAGTAACTTCTTTAACATTGTAAACGTTCTGGTGAATGATCTTGACAATTTTCTGGTGATTGTTTGCTACTTGGAACATTTTAGTGAATAATTTGGTAACTTTTTAAACAGTGTAACGACTTCGTGAACAATCTAGATATTCTGGCATTAATATCTGATGACTTTTTGCTATTTCAAAAATTTTTGGTGAATGATCTGGTGATTTTTTGAAGAATGTAACGACTTCTTGAGTAATCTGGATGTTCTGACATTAGCCTCTGGTGAATGTTGACATTTTTAACATTCTAGACAACAATCTAGGGAGTTTTGGATCGATCTAGTAACTTCTTTAATATTGTAAACATTCTGGTGAATGATCTTGATAATTTTCTGGTGATTTTTTGCTATTTGGAACAATTTAGTGAATAATCTGGTGACTTTTTGAACAGTGTAGCGACTTCGTGAACAATCTAGATATTCTGGCATTAATATCTGATGACTGTTTACTATTTCAAAGATTTTTGGTAAATGGTCTGGTGATTTTTTGAAGAATGTAACAACTTCTTGAGTAATTTGGATATTCTGACATTAGTATCTGGTGATTTTTGACATTTTTAATATTCTGGAGAATAATTTAGGGAGTTTTTGAACGATCTTATAACTTCTCTGACATTGTAAACGTTCTGGTAAACGATTTATTGACATTTTGATATAACCATCTGGTGACTATGCTATTTAGAACGTTTTTGTTAAGAGTCTGGCGATTTTTTGTACAATGTAACGACTTCTTGAATAATATAGATATTCTGGCATTAATATCTGATGGCTCTTTGCTATTTCAAAGATTTTTGGTAAATGGTCTGGTGATTTTTTGAAGGATGTAACAACTTCTTGAGTAATTTGGATATTCTGACATTAGTATCTGGTGATTTTTGACATTTTTAATATTCTGGAGAATAATTTAGGGAGTTTTTGAACGATCTCATAATTTCTCTGATATTGTAAACGTTCTGGTAAACGATTTATTGACATTTTAATATAACCATCTGATGACTATGCTATTTAGAACATTTTTGTTAAGAGTCTAGTGATTTTTTGAACAATATAACGGCTTTTTGAATAATTGAAATGTTCTGGCATTAGTATTTGGTGACTTTTTGAGATTTTTAACCTTCTGGAGAACAATCAAAAGACTTTATGAACAATTTAGATATACTGGCATTAATATTTAGTGACTTTTTGACATTTTTAACATTCTGGAAAACAGTCAAGGGATTTTTTGGACAATTTAGATATTCTGACATTAATATTGAATGACTTTTTCACATTTTTAACATTCTGGAAAACAATCTAGAGACTTTTTGACATTTCTAAGTTTCATTACTATCTTTTTGAATAACCTGGGGAGTTTTGAACGATGTACTAACTTCTCTGACATTGTAAACATTCTGGTAAACGATTTATTGACATTTTGATATAACCATCTGGCGACTTTATGCTACTTAGAACATTTTAATGAATAATCTGATGATTTTTTGAACAATGTAACGACTTCTTGACTAATCCCCAAGCAGCAAATTGTGTCCGATATCGGGCACAATTTTTTTGAGTCCGAATTGAGTCGACACTTATCGGACTTTTTGTGTCCTGTATCCAATTTATAAGAATGTAGCCGCTATGTGTCGACAAATTATGGACACAGTGTGTCAGAAAAAAAAACGTGTCTAAACAGACACATTTTGGATTCATGTGTCTAATATGTTTCCATTATGTGTTACTTTCGACTTCAAAACACAATTTAGTCACAGACGCGTCGACACTTAATTGACACAATGTGCTTGAATTTGTTCTTAAGTTTGCGTTTCTAATTTGTTTCCAAAATGTGTTAAGTAGACGCAATTTAATCCCAGATGAGTCGACACCTAATTGACACGATGTGCCCAAATTTGTTCTGTGTGCATAGACACTTTTAGGCAACATATCGGTCAAGTTTTGGAAACACGAGTCCAAATTAGAGCCCTTATGTTTCTTGTGTTACTTTGAACCATTTTCGGAAAATAATTGGTTAAATATCGGACACGTGTTTCTATTTGGACGCAATCATTAAATCCGCCATATTTTCGTTGAAAAGTTGTGCCAACAAGATGAAAAAAAAAAATGGCGGATATCTATATTTTGCTCTGAATTGCAATACTTGGCGTTAATAAACATAAATATTCGAGCAAATTTTTTTGTGTCACCCCAAGTATCTCCACACTAATTTCTGACAACATTTCTTGAAATTTGCAATAACTAGAAATGTTTGACTTTTTTAGTTTGTTAAAAATAATCAATATTTTTGAGGCGCTTTCGTTATTTAAAGGTATCATACACACTATTATCAGAAAAATTGAATCCGTAATATTTTTTAACCCTCAGACATAGCAAAACTTCAATTATAATATACCAGTATAAAATACCTTAGCAGTTTTAGCAGTAGGAACATAATGGACACATGAAAATCTATTTGGTAATAAAAGAGAAACATTTTGAACACATTAAACGTTCACTTTGGAAACATATACGACACAAATGCGACACATTCTGAAGACATTTTAGTACAATTAAAGGCGCATTTTAAACACTAACTTGGGTACATTTTGGGCACTATATGGTACACATTTCTGTCACCATTTTGGACACATTTCCCAAACATAGCGGGCACAGTGTCAACACTGTGCCCATAAAATGTGTCGTGTCCAGGCTTATGTGTCGACACAGTGTCGACCATGTGTCTGAAATTGCTGCTTGGGTCTAGATGTTCTGACATTAGTATTTAGTGATTTTTTGACATTTTTAACATTCTGGAGAACAATCAAGAGATTTACTGAGTAATCTAGATATTCTGACATTAGTATTTGGTGACTTTTTGACATTTTTAACATTTTTAAGAACAATCAAGGGATTTTTTTGGACAATTTAGATATTCTGACATTAATATTGAGTGTTTTTTTGGCATTTTTAACATTCTGGAAAGTAATCTAGAGACTTTTTGACATTCCTAATTTTCATTACTATCTTTTTCAATAACGGGGGAGTTTTTGAAAGATCTAATAACGTCTCTGACATTGTAAACATTCTGCTGAATGATTTAATCACATTTTGACATAATTATCTACTGATTTTTTGTTATTCCAGTCATTTTAGTGAATAATCTGGTGACTTTTTGAACAATGTAACGACTTCTTGAGTAATCTAGATATTCTGACATTAGTATTTAGTGAGATTTTGACACTTTTAACATTCTGGAGAACAATCAAGGAACTTCTTGAACAATCTAGATATTCTGGCATTAATATTTAGTGACTTTTTCACATTTTTAACGTTCTAGAAAGCAATCTAGAGACTTTTAGACATTCTTAATTTTCATTACTATCTTTTTGAATACCTTGCAGAGTTTTTGAACGATCCAGGAACTTCTTTGACATTGTAAACGTTTTAGTGAATCTATTGACATTTTGATGAAACTGTCTGGTGATTTTATGCTATTTAGAACATTTTAGTGGATAGTCTGGTGATTTTTTGAACAATGTAACGACTTCTTGACTAATATAGATGTTCTGACATTAGTATTTAGTGACTTTTTGACATTTTTAATATTCTAAAGAACAAGCAAGGGATTTCTTAAGTAATCTAGAGATTCTGGTATTAGTATTTGGCGACTTTTTGACATTTTTAACATTTTGGAGAACAACCAAGGGACTTCTTCTATAATTTAGATGTTCTGACATTAATATCTAGTGACCTTTTCACATTTTTAACATTCTGGAAAACAATCTAAGGACTTTTTGACATTCTTCATTTTCATTACTATCTTTTTGAATAACCTGGCGATTTTTTGAACAATGTAACGACTTCTTGACTAATTTAGATATTCTGACGTTAGCATTTGGTGACTTTTTGACATTTTTAACATTCTGGAGAATAATCAAGGGACTTTTTGAACAATTTAGATATTCTGACATTAATATCTAGCGACTATTTCACATTTTTAACATTTTGGAAAATAATCTAGAGATTTTTTGACATTCCTAATTTTCATTACTATCTTTTTGAATACCCTGGGGAGTTTTTAAACGATCCAGGAACTTCTCGGACATTGTAAACATTCTGCTGAATGATCTAATCACATTTTGACATAATTATTTAGTGACTTTTTGCTATTTCGAATATTTTAGTGAGTAATTCAGTGACTTTTTGAACAATGTAACGACTTCTTGGACAATCTAGATATTCTGACATTAATATCTGATGACTTTTTTGCTATTTCAACCATTTTAGTGAATGGTCTGGTGATTTTTGAAGAATGTAACGATTTTTTGAATAATCTAAATATTCTGACATTAATATCTGGTAACTTTTTGACATTTTTAACATTTTGGAAAATAATCTAAAGAGTTTTTGATCGATCTAGTAATTTGTCTGACATTGTAAACGTTCTGGTGAACGATCTAATGACATTTTAGTGTTTAATCTGGTTTTTTTTGAACAATGTAAAGACTTGTTGATTAATTTAGATATTCTGACACAAGGACACTGGACTAACAGGATGGTTCAATCTACGATAATCGTCCTCCACGTTTTAACGTCACTGCCAGACTTAGCGTCTCTGTCTTACACTCGACTGAAACCACAACAAAACGGTCAAATGACGTCAAACTGGGATTATGGGATTGAGCTATCCTGTTGGTTCAGTATCCTTGATTCTCACATTAGTGTTTGGCGACTTTTTGGCATTTTTAACATTCTGGAAAATAATTTAGAGAGTTTTTGACCGATCTAGTAATTTGTCTGACATTGTAAATGTTCTGGTAAACGATGTAGTGACATTTTAGTGAATAATCCAGTGATTTTTTGAACAATATAACGACTTTTTGAACAATTTAGATAGTCTGACATTAGTGTTTGCTGATTTTTTAACATTTTTAATATTCTGGAAAACAATTTCGGATTTTTTTAACATTTTCAATGTCTAACAAAATTATTTGAAGTTATCTTAGGTTTGTTTCAAAAATTTTAAGTTTGTTTAAATTAAATTTTTTGAATATTGAATCTATTTTCTTATCAAAAAGAAAAAAGTCTTACAGCACAAGTTGACGAAGTACTCTTCTTTTTAAAAAGCAACCTCCGAACATTTCTATCATCAACACTTTCAGTTGTTCCTTGTGCGGTTTCTTGACTCGGTTCGGGATGGTCATCAACATCCGTATGATGAACATGTCTTTAATTAAAAAATTAAAATCGAATGACAAAATCATTTTCAAATCGTTACCTAATAACTCGAGTCGTTTGAATATTTTCTTTTTTATTCGGTCGATCAGCAGTGTCAATAAGAGCACTTAAAGCGACTCTTCTAAAAGTACTTCCGTGTCCTTCTTTTACATAAGTCATCAATTGACGAATTTCACTAAATAACGCCTAAAAATTAAAATTTTAAAAATTAATTTAAAAAATGTGGATTAAAAAAAAAAAAAAAAATACCAAGTTTTCAGCTCCTTTAATTTCTTTAGCGGATTCGACGAATCTGGTAACTAAACTTTTAAAGGAACAGGAAACGACTTGACCCTCGATGCCTCGGACGTTGCCGCCGCTGAGGCCTGCGTCAAAGTTCGTCGGGTGACCACCAGTGACTTGCGAAACCGTATCTGTCGACTTGCTAGAGCCCCGTTTCTGGTCTGGCGACGAAAGATACAGATCTTTTTGCGGCTAGACGGTTTCTAAATCGATTTCTAAAGCGACTAATTACTTCCTCCGAGGGACGTCTACTCTACGATTTTTTTTACTTCGTTCAAGAAACCAAAAAAAGGGAAAAACGGCGAGACCAGCTTTTTTATTTAATTTTTTATAATTTACAAATGAATCGTGGCACAGCAAGTACACTAGTGGCTTACAAGGTGAACCTTGAGAAGTTTAAAGGGTGGTTGGTTTATTTACAAAAAGGAGAAGAGAAGAAAAAGTCGATTGATTGGATGTGAAGAAAGTGAAACCTAAACACAAATTTTACACACACAGCGATAAAAATTAACTTACTCAGAGGTGAAAGAAGAGAACTTGGATCGATGCAGTATCCTACGTACGAATGGAAAAGATCTAAAAGTTCCGGGATTGGTTGAGATTTAACGTAATCTCTTAAATATCTTCCAAATTGTTTACTACTGGCTCTGTTTAGTTTTGTTAAGATGTTTTGACATTGTGTTCGTAAAAATTCAGCTGCTGGACCTCTTTGACCATCTGTACAACCGTGTGGACAACCTAAATGCTTTACAACCCTTAAAAAAAATTAAAAAATCCAATCATAAAATATCTATTTCTGCAAAATATTTTTCCATTCTTCAGTTGATTAATATTAGGGAAAATCTTTTAAAAAAATAAATAATTACCTTATAATAATATTCATAATTAATCTATGTGGTGTTAAAACTTTACTTTTTTCTGTACTTTCATTCTGTTCTGTTTTAGCTTTTTCTGAATTTGGATCTTTTGTTGTGGAACTAATTCCGGATAAAGCTTCGTCTCTTAAGAATTGTTTTAAAACTCCCAAATCCATTAAAAGCTCGACTAAGTTTAAGATGACTTCTAAAACTCGAAGGGTGCAAATGTTGTGGTCTTTAAGACTTGACGCGTGGACGGCTTTTAGAACGACTTGCATGTCGATGTCTCCGTCTTTGGTGATGTAACAGAAAGATCCTGGTACTTCGGGGATTTCGTCTTGGGCGTAGGTTATGTTTGAGTCGGTTTGGGATCTTGTTAAGCTTGATTTTCGTTCTTTCGGTAGGTTTGATTTGTTTCCTAAGCTTAATGCGTCTAATTGGCTATCGATTGAACCCTATTAAGAAAATTTATAGTGAGTTAAATGGTGTATTTTTTAAGGTTAGGTTAAAAATTACTTCAGAAATTAACTTAGAAATTTATAGAACTTTAGAAATTAATTTTTTTTAATTTTTTGTTTATATTTGGAATAAGTTTGATTATTTTAATGGAAAGTAGATACTTTGAACTATTTTAGGTTCAAAAATCTTTTCTTAATTTTCATAAATAAATGTTTGGCGATTTTTTAAAGTTGACTGAAATTTTGAGGTTAAATTCGACCTAAAATTTTCAATATTTTTGAGAATTTTAAAAAAATTTTGGGTATCAATTAGAAGAAATTTGGATGTTTTAATGAAAAGTAGATACTTTAATCTATCTCAGGTTAGAAAATCGTTTTTCTATTTTAATAAATACATTTTTGGGGATTTTTTAAATTTGATCCTAATTTTAAGGTTAAATTCGATCCAAAATTTTCGACTCTTTTAAGAATTTTTTTAATTTTTTGAGTATCAATTAGAACTTATTTAGTTGTTTTAATGAAAAGTAGATATTTTAATCTATCTTAAATTAGAAAATTTTCTTTCAATTTTCATAAATAAATTCTTGGCGTTTTTTTAAAATTGATCCTAATTTTAAGGTTAGATTCGATCAAAAAAATTCGACATTTTAGAGAATTTTTTAATTTTTTGGGTATTAATTAGAACAAATTTGCTTGTTTTAGTGAAAAGTAGATACTTTAGTCTATCTCTAGTTAGAAAATCTTTATTCAATTTTAATAAATAAATTCTGGACGATTTTTTAAAGTCGATCTTAATTTTAAGGTTAGATTCGAACCAAAGTTTTCCACATTTTTGAAAATTTTTTAAAATTTTTGGGTATCAATTAGAAGAAATTTGGATGTTTTAATGAAAAGTAGGTACTTTAATCTATCTCAGGTTAGAAAATCTTTTTTCTATTTTAATAAATACATTTTTGGGGATTTTTTAAATTTGATCCTAATTTTAAGGTTAAATTCGATCCAAAATTTTCGACTCTTTTAAAGTCGATCTTAATTTTAAGGTTAGATTCGAACCAAAGTTTTCCACATTTTTGAAAATTTTTTAAAATTTTTGGGTATCAATTAGAAGAAATTTGGATGTTTTAATGAAAAGTAGATACTTTAATATATCTCGGATTAAAAAATCTTTTTTTTAATTTTGTAAATACATTTTTGGCGATTTTTTAAAGTTGACTTTAATTTTGAGGTTAAATTCGATCAAAAAATTCCGAAATTTTTGATATTTTTTTTTATTTTTTGGATACCAATTGAAGTAAATTTGATTATTTTAATTAAAAGTAGATACTTTAATCTCTCTCAAAATAGAAAATCTTTTCGTGATTTTTATAAATAAAATCTTGGTGATTTTTTAAATTTGACTCTAATTTTAAGGTTAGCTTCGAACAAAAAATTTCGGAATCTTTGATAATTTTTTAAATTTTTTGGATACCAATTGGAATAAATTTGATTATTTTAATGAAAAGTAGATACTTTAATCTCTCTCAAAATAAAGAATCTTTTCATAATTTTCATAAATAAATTCTTGTCGATTTTTTAAAGTTGATCGTAATTTTGAGGTTAGCTTCGATAAAAAAATTTCGAAATTTTTGATAATTTTTTTAATTTTTTGGGTATCAATTAGAAATTATTTGGTTATTTTAATGAAAAGTAGATACTTTAATCTCTCTCAAAATAAAAAATCTTCATAATTATCATAAATAAATTTTTGGGGATTTTTTAAAGTTACCCTAATTTTAAAATTTTCGGTCAAAAATCTTCCGATTTTTTAAGAATTTTTTTAATTTTTTGGATAACAATTTGAACAAATTCAATTATTTTAATGAAAAATAAATACTTTAATATATCTCTGACTAAAAAATTTTTTCTTAAATTTTATAAATACATTTTTGGCGATTTTTTAAAGTTGACCTTAATTTTGAGGTTAAATTTGATGAAAAATCTTCGAGATTTTTGATAATTTTTTCGATTTTTTTGACTTGGAATTTGTAAATAGAACAAATTTTATTTTTTAAATTCAAAATAGAATCTTTTAGCTTTGTATTTTTAAAAACTACTTACTTGTCTTTTTAAAAAATCCGGTGATGGAGTCGGAGTATGTTCAGTAACCGTTATAATAGGATTAGCCATTGGTTGAGCTGGAGTACTACCTTTTAGGTGCCTTCTAATATCCCATTTAGTCTCACCGATATACCTACAGAAAATAACCACATTTATCCCATTTGAAATCTTAGAAACTTAGATTCACAGAAGATATTTATTCAAGTAGGTGAAATAGAAAAGTGCAAAACACTTACCCGGTGGCTGTTAGTTCATCTATCAAACAGCTAATAGAACAGAGATAACAAGAAACGCAGCATGAGAACACTTAGTTTAATAATGAAGAAAACGAAAAATGAAAATAAATAAATAAATAAGTGCTAACTAAAGGGAGAACACTAAACATAAAGATGCAACCGTTAAATTTCCAAATCCAATTACCTCAAACTCGGCATACTTTTCCCTTTAACTAAATTACTCGGTAAAGGATCGAAGTACTTGAATCGAGACGAAGTCGGACTTTTGAAGTGGACGTCTCCGGTATCTAAACTTCGATGGTAATCCTAGAGAAACTTTTTAATTAGTTTTTGAAGACGGAGAAAATGATGTCTTTTTGTGCGAGAAGTAAAAGTGTGTGCTGTGGTAAAGTGAGAGGGGAAGAGATAGACAGATACATACGCTAATGTTACTTGAGGAACCCACCGGGTGTTCCCTGAGCAATTTGGGCTCGTCTTGTCCGATTTTTTCTAACGCTTTATCCGATTTGGAGAGGAGTTTCGTTTCTACGAATGCTTTTAAATCGGCCATTTTCATTCGACGTTTGGTTTTTTCGCTAGCTCTTCTAACGTGTGGTGAATCCTCACGTTTTGTATATGGGGATTCTAAATTTCATAGAAATAATCAATTACTTAGTGAATAATCAATGAATTAAATTCATTTTTTGAGTTATGGGATTTTTTCTAAATCTATCAAAATGTTAGAAAAAATGAAAAAGTGTTTTTAGGAATTTTTTTAAATTTTTTGGTAATAATTAGAACAAATTGAATTTTATTAAGTAAAAATAGAATCTTTTAGCTTCGTTTTAAAGCAAAAACGGTTTCTTAATTCCTATAAATAAGCTTTATGTGATTTTTTTAATTTCATAAAAAAGTTAGGTTAGGAACTGTCAAAAATGATTGTCGTCTTTTGGAATTTTTTTAAATTTTTTGGTTACATTTGGGATAAATTTAACTTTTTTTATTTAAAATAGAATCTTTTAGGTTCGTTTTAAAGAAAAAACGGTTCTTTAATTCCCATAAATAAGTTCGGAGTGATTTTTTGAACTTTAGGAAAATTGAGGTTAAGAACTGTTAAACATGATTGTTGTATTTCGGATTTTTTCTTAATTTTTGAGTTATAATTAGAATAAATTTGACTTTTTAAATTGAAAATATAATCTTTTAGCTTTGTTTTGGTATAAAAACAATTTCTTAATTCCTAAAAATAAATCCTGTATGATTTTTTAAATTTTAACAAGTGAGGTTAAAAAGTGTCAAAAATGATTGTTGTATTTCGGATTTTTTCTTAATTTTTGGGTTACAGTTAGAATCAATTTGACTTTTTTAATTAAAAATAGGATCTTTTAGCTTCATTTTGAAATAAAAACGATTCCTTAATTCTTAGAAATAAATCCTGTACGATTTTTTAAACTTGATGAAAAATTAGGTTAAGAACTGTCAAAAATGATTGTCGTCTTTTGGATTTTTTTTTAAATTTTTTGGTTACATTTGGGATAAATTTGACTTTTTTTATTTAAAATAGAATCTTTTAGGTTCGTTTTAAAGAAAAAACCATTCTTTAATTCCCATAAATAAGTTCGGAGTGATTTTTTAAACTTTAGGAAAATTGGGGTTAAGAACTGTTAAAAATGATTGTTGTATTTCGGATTTTTTCCTAATTTTTGGGTTACACTTAGAACAAATTTGACTTTTTTAATTGAAAATGGAATATTTTAGCTTCGTTTTAAAGTAAAAACGATTCCTTAATTCTTATAAATAAACTCGGTGTGAATTTTTGAATTTCATGAAAATTGAGGTTAGAACTGTCAAAAATGATTGTCATTTTTGAGATTTTTTTTAAATTCTTTGGTAACAATTGGAACAAATTTGACTTTTTAAATTCAAAATAGAACCTTTTGGGTTCGCTTTGAAGAAAAAACGGTTCTTTAATTCCCGTAAATAAGTTCGGAGTGATTTTTTTAAATTCATGAAAGTTGAGGTTAAGAACTGTCAAAAATGATTATTTTATTTCGGATTTTTTTCCTAATTTTTGGGTTACATTTAGAACAAATTTGACTGTTTTAATTGAAAATAGAATATTTTAGCTTCGTTTTAAAGTAAAAACGATTTCTTAATTCCCATAAATAAATTCTGTGCGATTTTTTAAACGTTATCAAAAGTTAGGTTAAGGACTATCAAAAATGATTGTTGTATTTTAGATTTTTTTCTTAATTTTTGGGTTATAATTAGAATCAACTGGACTTTTAAAATTGAAAATTTAATATTTTAGCTTTGTTTTGGAATTAAAACGATTCCTTAATTCCTATAAATAAGTTCTGTGGGATTTTTTAAACTTTATCAAAAGTTAGGTTAGGAACTGTTAAAAATGATTATTGTATTTCGGATTTTTTCCTAATTTTTGGGTTACACTTAGAACAAATTTGACTTTTTTAATTGAAAATAGAATATTTTAGCTTCGTTTTAAAGTAAAAACAATTTCTTAATTCCCATAAATAAATTCTGTGCGATTTTTTAAACTTTATCAAAAATTAGGTTAAGGACTATCAAAAATGATTGTTGTATTTTAGATTTTTTCTTAATTTTTGGGTTATAATTAGAATCAATTGGACTTTTAAAATTGAAAATGGAATATTTTGGCTTTGTTTTTGAATAAAAACGATTCCTTAATTCCTATAAATAAGTTCTGTGGGATTTTTTAAACTTTATCAAAAGTTAGGTTAGGAACTGTTAAAAATGATTATTTTATTTCGGATTTTTTCCTAATTTTTGGGTTACACTTAGAACAAATTTGATTTTTTTAATTGAAAATGGAATATTTTAGCTTCGTTTTAAAGCAATAACGATTTCTTAATTCCCATAAATAAATTCTGTGCGATTTTTTAAACTTTATCAAAAGTTAGGTTAAGAACTATCAAAAATGATTGTTGTATTTTAGATTTTTTCTTAATTTTTGGGTTATAATTAGAATCAATTGGACTTTTAAAATTGAAAATGGAATATTTTGGCTTTATTTTATAATAAAAACAATTCCTTAATTCCTATAAATAAATTCTGTGGGATTTTTTAAACTTTATCAAAAGTTAGGTTAGGAACTGTTAAAAATGATTATTTTATTTCGAATTTTTTCCTAATTTTTGGGTTACACTTAGAACAAATTTGACTTTTTTAATTGAAAATAGAATATTTTAGCTTCGTTTTAAAGTAAAAACGATTCCTTAATTCTTATAAATAAACTCGATGTGAATTTTTGAACTTCATGAAAATTGAGGTTAAGAACTGTAAAAATGGTTGTCATCTTTAGAAATTTTTTTTAATTCTTTGGTAAGAATTGGAACAAATTTGACTTTTTAAATTCAAAATAGAATCTTTTAACTTCATTTTAAAGAAAACCCAATTTCTTAATTCCTATAAATAAGTTTGGTGTGATTTTTTAAACTTGGCGAAAATTTAGGTTAGAATCAGTCAAAATTAAATGTCGTCCTTTGGATTTTTTTAAAATTTTTTGGTTACATTTGGGATAAATTTGACTTTTTTTATTTAAAATAGAATCTTTTAGGTTCGTTTTAAAGAAAAAACGGTTCTTTAATTCCCATAGATAAGTTCGGAGTGATTTTTTGAACTTTAGGAAAATTGAGGTTAAGAACTGTTAAAAATGATTGTTGTATTTCGGATTTTTTCTTAATTTTTGGATTACACTTAGAATCAATTTGACTTTTTTAATTGAAAATCGAATCTTTTAGCTTCGTTTTGGAATAAAAACGGTTTTTTAATTCCTATAAATAAATTCTGTGGGATTTTTTAAATTTTATTAAAAGTCAGGATAAGAACTGTCAAAAGTGATGGTTGTATTTTGGATTTTTTCTTAATTTTTGGGTTATAATTAAAATAAATTTAACTTTTGTAATTGAAAATAGATTCTTTGAGCTTTGTTTTAAAATGAAAACGATTCCTTAATTCCTAAAAATGAACCCTGTGCGATTTTTTAAACTTTATCAAAAGTTAGGTTAAGGACTATCAAAAATGATTGTTGTATTTTAGATTTTTTCTTAATTTTTGGGTTATAATTAGAATCAATTGGACTTTTAAAATTGAAAATGGAATATTTTAGCTTTGTTTTGGAATAAAAACGATTCTTTAATTCCTATAAATAAGTTCTGTGGGATTTTTTAAACTTTATCAAAAGTTAGGTTAGGAACTGTTAAAAATGATTATTGTATTTCGGATTTTTTCCTAATTTTTGGGTTACACTTAGAACAAATTTGACTTTTTTAATTGAAAATAGAATATTTTAGCTTCGTTTTAAAGTAAAAACGATTTCTTAATTCCCATAAATAAATTCTGTGCGATTTTTCAAACTTTATCAAAAGTTAGGTTAAGGACTATCAAAAATGATTGTTGTATTTTAGATTTTTTCTTAATTTTTGGGTTATAATTAGAATCAATTGGACTTTTAAAATTGAAAATGGAATATTTTTGCTTTGTTTTGGAATAAAAACGATTCCTTAATTCCTATAAATAAGTTCTGTGGGATTTTTTAAACTTTATCAAAAGTTATGTTAGGAACTGTTAAAAATGGTTATTGTGTTTCGGATTTTTTCCTAATTTTTGGGTTACACTTAGAACAAATTTGACTTTTTTAATTGAAAATAGAATATTTTAGTTTCGTTTTAAAGTAAAAACAATTTCTTAATTCCCATAAATAAATTCTGTGCGATTTTTTAAACTTTATCAAAAGTTAGGTTAAGGACTATCAAAAATGATTGTTGTATTTTAGATTTTTTTCTTAATTTTTGGGTTATAATTAGAATCAATTGGACTTTTAAAATTGAAAATGGAATATTTTAGCTTTGTTTTGGAATAAAAACGATTCCTTAATTCCTATAAATAAGTTCTGTGGGATTTTTTAAACTTTATCAAAAGTTAGGTTAGGAACTGTTAAAAATGATTATTATATTTCGGATTTTTTCCTAATTTTTGGGTTATACTTAGAACAAATTTGACTTTTTCAATTGAAAGTAGAATATTTTAGCTTCGTTTTAAAGTAAAAACGATTCCTTAATTCTTATAAATAAACTCGGTGTGAATTTTTTAATTTCATGAAAATTGAGGTTAGAACTGTCAAAAATGATTGTCATTTTTGGGATTTTTTTTTAATTCTTTGGTAACAATTGGAACAAATTTGACTTTTTAAATTCAAAATAGAATGTTTTAACTTCGTTTTAAAGAAAACCCAGTTCCTTAATTCCTATAAATAAGTTTGGTGTGATTTTTTAAACTTGGTGAAAATTTAGGTTAAAATCAGTCAAAATTAAATGTCGTCTTTTGGATTTTTTTTTAATTTTTTGGTTATAATTAGAACAATTTTGACTGTTTTATTTAAAAATAGAATGTTTTAGTCTCATTTTAAAATAAAAACGATTCCTTAATTCTTATAAATAAACTTGGTGTGATTTTTTTAAACTTTATTAAAAGTTAGGTTAAGAACTGTCAAATGTGATTATTGTATTTCGGATTTTTTCTTAATTTTTGGGTTACAAGTAAAACAAATTAGACTTTTTTAATTGAAAATGGAATATTTTAGCTTCGATTTAAAGTAAGAACGGTTCCTTAATCCCCATAAATAAACTCGATGTGAATTTTTGAACTTCATGAAAATTGAGGTTAAGAACTGTCAAAAATGATTGTCATTTTTGGGATTTTTTTAAAATTCTTTGGTAACAATTGGAACAAATTTGACTTTTTAAATTCAAAATAGAATCTTTTAGCTTCGTTTTAAAAAAAACCCAGTTCCTTAATTCCTATAAATAAGTTTGGTGTGATTTTTTAAACTTGGCGAAAATTTAGGTTAAAATCAGTCAAAATTAAATGTCGTCTTTTGGATTTTTTTTAAATTTTTTGGTTATAATTAGAACAATTTTGACTGTTTTATTTAAAAATAGAAAGTTTTAGTCTCATTTTAAAATAAAAACGATTCCTTATTTCTTATAAATTAACTTGGTGTGATTGTTTTAAACTTTATTAAAAGTTAGGTTAAGAACTGTCAAATGTGGTTGTTGTATTTCGGATTTTTTCTTAATTTTTGGGTTATAAGTAGAACAAATTAGACTTTTTTAATTGAAAATAGAATATTTTAGCTTCGTTTTAAAGTAAAAACGATTCCCTAATTCTTATAAATAAACTCGGTGTGAATTTTTGAATTTTGTGAAAATTGAGGTTAGAACTGTCAAAAATGATTGTCATTTTTGGGATTTTTTTAAAATTCTTTGGTAACAATTGGAACAAATTTGACTTTTTAAATTCAAAATAGAATCTTTTAACTTCGTTTTAAAGAAAACCCAGTTCCTTAACTCCTATAAATAAGTTTGGTGTGATTTTTTAAGCTTTAAAAAAAATTTAGGCTAAAATCAGTCAAAATTAAATGTCGTCTTTTAGATTTTTTTTTGAATTTTTTGGTTGTAATTAGAGCATATTTGGCTATTTTAAGGTAAAATAGAATCTTTTATCCTCAAACCTGCTAAAAGAGAAACATCTTTAAGTTCCGGAACCGGAATAAAATCCTTATTCTCTTGATTTTTCGTCTCGTTATTTTGATAAACCGAAACTTCAATTTTCGGTATAGGTAAAGAGTTACTTCTCCTTCTGGGTTGTTGTTGAGATGAAGTCTCATCACTAATGTCTCTTAAGCGATTGTACATGTAATGTAACCCCCAGTAAATTCCTTCTTCTTGCCAATGGGAGATAAAAAGACACCTGAGGACGGCCACATCTAAAAATGTGGCCGCCGAAACGTCGTTAAGAGATGAAGCGAGTAAATTCTTTTTCGATCCTTCTCCTTCGGTGGTTGAAGGATGTTTGCTGCTATCTCCAGAAGAATCTTTTTCAGTAGGGGGACTAAAAATATTAGTTATTAAGATATTTTCTAATTTTGAAAGATTATTTTTTCTAATTTGATAGAGTTAAGATGATTTACCTTTGCTTTTGACCCATTTTAGTTTGTTTTGTGTCTGAACCAGAAGCAGCTTTTAATTTTTCAACGGTAACATTTTGAGATTCACCTCCATTTCGTTTCATGGTTAATTGAAAAATGCTGGTTTCAGCCTAAAAAAAATCAAATTTCAATTAAAAAAAAATAATAATACTAACTAGTAAAAGGAAAAGAAAAATTGTAGTAAAAGTAATTAATAAGTCATTAATTATATTTAGTGACACACGTTTGTAAATCGTTAGGAAGCATGTTGAACAAGTTTTTGATCGGAAATTCTTACCGTGTAAATCGAAGGGTCTCTTAAAAACCCATCGGATTCGTGTAACGATGGTAATCGAAAAATAACGACGTGTTCTTCTTCGGTACTTGAGCTTTCTTCCGGAATTGTTTCCGGAAAAACTGTATCTTTAGGTGAAGATAACCAACTTCCCTTAAAAAATAAAAAAAAATCCATACATTTTCGGTTAATCTGAATAGATTTGATTAAATATTTGAAATAATTACGTCATCATCTCCTGGTTTAGTTATGGTAGCTGTAACGGTTACAGACGATGACGTTGGATGGTCGAAAAAGGTAATTGGTGTTTGAATCGGTGGACTTTCGTTTGAAAGCTTTTCCGCTGAAGGTTTTTCTATAAAAAAAATATTTATTTAATTTATAATACTTTATTTTTTATTTACGAAATGATAGAAAAGATAGTAAAAAAATACGTTTTTATTTAGAATTAATTTATTTATTAAATTAATCAAAGACGACAATAATTTTTGACACTTCTTAATCTAACCTTAAAACATTTTGATCGATTTTTAAAAAATCACACCAACTTTATTTAAAGGACTTAAGAAACGATTTTAGCTTTAAATGAAAACTACAACATTCTATTTTGAATTAAAAAAAACAAATTTCTTCCAATCACCACCAAAAAAATTAAAAATATTTTCAAAGATGACAATAATTTTTTAAAGTACTTAACCTAACCTTAAAATATTTGGATCAATTTTTAAAAAATCACTCCAGCATTATTTATAGGAATTAAGAAACGATTTTGGTTTTAAATGAAAACTACAACATTCTATTTTCAACTAAAAAAGATAAATTTCTTTCAATCACCACCAAAAAAATTAAAAAAATTCTTAAAGATGATCATAATTTTTGCACATTACTTAACCTAACCTTAAAACATTGATTGATTTTTAAAAAATCACTCCAACTTTATTTATAGGAACTAAGAAACGATTTTGGTTTTAAATTAAAGTTACAAGATTCTATTTTCATCTAAAAAAGTCAAATTTTTTCCAAATATTATCAAAAAATTTCAAAAAAAATCCAATGAAGGCAATAATTTTTGACAGTCCTTAACCCAACTTTTTAAAAATTGACCAATTTTAAAAAATCATTTAAACCTTATTTATTGATATTAAGAAACGGTTTTTATTTCAAATTAAAGAAAAAAGGTTCTATTTTAAGCTAAAAAAGTCAAAATTGTTCCAAATATTACCAAAAAATTTTAAAAAATTCCCAAAAACGACAATAATTTTTGACAGTTCTTAACCTAACTTTTTAAAAATTGGCCAATTTTTAAAAAATCATTCCAACCTTATTTATTGATATTAAAAAACAGTTTTTATTTTAAATTGAAGAAAAAAGATTGTACCGTGCGTTCAGAAATGGTTGTAGATCGTTTGAATTTGGCGCGCTCCTAGTTTAGTGATTTTTGATGGTCAATATTGTTACCTGTGAATTATCTACGTCGTATCTTGCATATCAGTGGCGTAGCCGGATTTATTCATGATGTATTCTTTTCAGTATTAAGTGTATATGTACATACACTCATAATTATTGGAGATCAGATACCAATTACAATGGCATATTTCAATAAATTCAATAAAATACCTTTCTCTTACGGTTTTTTGGCAACTTATGACAGCTTTCAATATTTTCCGTGACACGCCTATGAGATATGATTAACATTATTTTATTTATACCAACTTTAAAGATTAATCCATAGCGCGCCAAATTCAAACGGTCTACAATCATTTTTGAACGCACGGTATTTTAAGTTAAAAAAGTCAAATTTCTTCCAAATACGGTAAGAAAAATTAAAAGAATTCCCAAAGACGGCAAAAATTTTTGACAGTTCTTAACCTAACTTTTTAAAAATTGTCCAATTTTAAAAAAATCATTCCAACTTTATTTATTGGTATTAAGAAATGATTTTTATTTTAAATTGAAGAAAAAAGATTCTATTTTAAGTTAAAAATGTCAAATTTCTTCGAAATACAGGGTGATTCATTAACTCTATGACAAACTTTGTCAAGTCTTCGAAAATTTTACACAGTTTAACCTTCCAGTACACGCGCTTTTTTCAACATCGCGAGTACACGCGCCGGACTCACAGTCCGAAACAAATGGCAATTAGGCAAAAGATGGCGTTAGTAAAAATCGCAAAATTATAATTTTTTTGAAATTTTTATTGCTAATATAAAACATTATTTGAATAAAGATATATAAAAAAATGATGCACAATACACGTTTAAAAAGATTAACGTATTTACATAAGTTCATTATTAATGTAACATTTTGTGCAAACGAATTACAATGTGTCAAACATAAACTGTCAATTCCTCAAAAATATTTAATTGGTCGGTTTTTAATACTGCTGCTATATGCACAACGACTTCGTTATGGTAGATTTTTGTCATTCGATGTTAGTCCAATTTTAACTACACAAACAACTAACTAATGCTATTACTACAATAACACTTCACTATTAAAATTATTGGCTGTCAAGCACATACGTCAAACGTACGTTCATGATAAAATAATTGTACTACTCATTAATATATGGCGCCACAGTCAAATTACACCATTCAAATTTTTCGGACTCACAGTCCGAGCGCGTGTACTGAAAGGTTAATAGGCGAATAAAAATGTAACATAAAAAATAAGTTTAAAAATTACAAAAATTGTTCGAAATGTCCGCCTTCAGAAAAGATTCGCAACAATCGCAACAATAATTATGAAACACAAATACAGAATTGGCTGTGATAACAAAGCTGAGTTCTAACAATTAGTGGTTAAAGTTTTGATCGAAAACGAAAATGCATGTATTTACGACTAAAGAATATGCAGATATTATTTTTATACGGGCTTTGGAACGGAAACGCTCTGCAAGCAGCAAGAAGAATACCTTCGTAGGTTTCCAAATAGACATCAACCTGCCCATACAGTGTTTAGTGCATCATTTCGCAGACTGAGAGAAACAGGTAACCCCGCTCCACCACATTCCGTTCGTCCCCATGAAGTGAATGTACAAGATGAAGAACGTGTTATTGATTTAGTACTTGACGAACCTTCAATTAGTACTCGGCGTATAGCAAGTATGCTCCAAATATCCCAAAGTTTTGTATGGCGTGTATTGAATCGAGAAATGCTACATCCGTTTCATCGCCAAAATGTTCAAGCATTACATCCTGGAGATACTGAGCAACGCTTAGCATTTTGCCACTGGATTATTCAGCAACATGTTCAAAATAATAACTTCATTTCACAAGTTCTGTGGTCTGATGAAGCGTGTTTCACTAAAGATGGCATAAATAATTATCGTAACGAATATGTATGGTCCTTGCAAAATTCACATGCAATTAGACCACGAAGATTTCAGCAACGGTTTAGTGTAAACGTTTGGGGTGGCATTTTTAACAATTCTTTGCTACCTGTATGGGTGATAAATGACCGCTTAAATGCAGATATGTACAGAAATTTCTTGGAAAATAACCCTTTCGGTTTTATCGACGACGTACCACTTAACATCGTTCAAAATATATCAGCACGATGGTACACCACCACATCGAGGAAGACAAGTCATCGCTTTGTTATATGAATATTTTCCAAACAAATGGATTGGCAATGGACGATCCCCAGATCTAAATCCACTGGATTATTATTTCTGGGGACACATGAAGCAACTTGTGTACCATGTAGATATTACTACCCGTCAGCAACTATTGGACAGAATTCAAGATGCAGCTAATAGAATATGGAATGATCCAAATATCATAAGTCGTGTGACAGAATCTTTACTTCGTCAAATCAGGCGTGCATTCAAGCTGAAGGCGGACATTTCGAACAATTTTTCTAATTTTTAAACTTATTTTTTATGTTACATTTTCATTTGCCTATTAAACTGTAAAATTTTAGCATCTTAGCATCGAATCACCTTTCATCTGCCAAAGTTTGTCGTAGAGCTAATGAATCACCCTGTATTTCGAAGAAATTTGACTTTTTTAACTTAAAATAGAATCTTTTATCTTCAATTTAAAATAAAAACCGTTTGAAATAATAAATTTGATAAAAATTGATTAATTTTTAAAAAGTTTAATAATTTTTAAATTAAAAATTACTTAAAAACTTTCCAAAAAACCTCCCAAAAAATCCCAAAAATTAACGTATAAACTCAATAATATTCTCAGTAAAGTATTTAAACCTAACAATCTCAACTAAATATCCCATAAAAGCAACAAAATACCCCATAAGTAACAAATAAAACACCCCTTGCATATGTTCCAAATTTAAAGGACTAGGATCCATCTTATCACCTCCATACTTAGTATAAAAATTAGCCATATTCTTAATAATCCCAGTTTCATATCCCAAATGTCGATACCAACTTATAATAAACCCAAACTCCAAAAACTTATAAATCTCCCGATCGAAAATCTCATAAAACGGCGAATTCTTTTGAAAACCGAAAACCACAAAATTCGTTTGCGTACATTCAGTTAACAACTTTAAATTATTCATTCCAAAATCATCTAAAGTATCCGTATCAGTGACGAATTTTTCCGGAAGGGTTTTTACAAAAATAGCGAAGTTTTTATTCCTTTTTAACCAATTATTTCGATTTTCAACACTCGTATTATTTATATAATTTTTATTTAACTTCTCAACGATTGGATTTAATGATTTACCAACTGTGTATTTAATATCTTCTCCGATTCCACCCCAAAATAAATTTTCACTTAACATATCATCTAAAGTATTTACTATTTTTGATAATTTCGGATAAGTTAAAATAGTTGCATAACCTGTTGAATAACCAGTTGATAAAATTAAACAAGTTACACACCAAAAAGTTATTATAATTCTTAATGTAGTGTGTTGAGGTGGTGGAAATGATTTTTGGGAGTTTAAACAAATTAATCGAAGAACTTGTCCGAAACTGTATAAATAACTTTTGTATTTATTCGGTTTGTTGATTTTAAAATACCACCAACCAAAAATCATTAATGTAAATGAAGTCATAAAGCAATAAAATATGATTATGAACCAAAGTAATTTTTGCATTGGTTGGTAAACGTAAGCGGTTGATTCTACAACATAAGGTTTTGGTACTAAAAAAGTTGCGCAATGTTGAGTATAAGGAAACGACATTTTTAAGTCTCTTTTTGCGATTGACGATTGCCATTGTGAACAAATAGCTACGTTTGAGTTATCTTCAACGATATCCATTAAAATAGCTCGGTAAACTATTTCAGAATTTTGTCTATTTATCATATTAATAGGCCAATTTTTTCCTATAGCTTTTATTATTCTTATATCAATTCCATCGAGTTCTTCAAACGTTTCAAATTGATAAAATTTTTTTGTAAAATATACAAAAGGACTACAATCAGCAAAAGAAACATTAAAAGTTAGATTTTTCCCAAAAATTTGAAAATTTGGTTCCCAAAAAATTTTTGAAAACTCTTCTCTTTTTAACATATTTTTATATTGAGCTATTATCCGATGGTTTTTAATCACTTTAAAATTTTCTTTAACGTTTATCACAAACAAATTAATTCCATGTAAATTAGTTGTTAATAAAAATTGGTAATTTGAAAACGTTTCGTTTAAATCCGTATAAATAATCACTCTGGATAACGATTTAAATTGATCGTCGTTATCTCTTTGAAATAGTTTAGATATGAGAGTGTAGTTGTTTGAAAAAATTAAATAATCCTCGCAATTTATTTGGTTTGGGTTTAAATATAAAAATGGTTTTTCTATATGGACTATGGGGATTAAATTATCTGTTAATAAACGTTGGATTTTGGTTTTATCCTCGGAATTATCTCCTAGGAGATAAACGCAGTTTGTGTTTTCATTTGGGAGTAATAATTTAAAAATTAATCGTTTAAAACTTTGAAAATTGTTTTTGTAATCTTCTAAATTGTTTATATCGTTTAAACTATTTTGAAAATCGTTTGAACTATTCTCAAAATCGTTTGAGTTCATTTCAAAATTGTTTAAATTATCTTCATAATCTTCTAAATTGTTTATATCGTTTGAATTATTCTCAAAATCGATTAAGTTTATTTCAAAATTGTTTAAATCATTTTTGTAATCTTTTACAACGTCGAAATTGGTTAAATTATCCTTAAAATCGTTTAAATCCTTCTCAAAATTGTTTAAATCATTTTTGTGATCGTTTAAATCCCTGAAATTGTTTAAGTTACTCTCAAAATCGTTTAAGTTTCTTTCAAAATCGTTTAAATCTCTCTGAGGATTGTTTAAATCTTTCTCAAAGTTGTTTATATTATCTTTGTAATCTTCTAAATTGTTGAAATCATTTAAATTACTCTCAAAATTGATTAAATCTTTCTTAGAATCGTTTAAATCACCTTTGTAATCTTTTAAATCTTTCTTAAAATTGTTTATATCATTTTTGTAATCGTTTAAATTGTTGAAGTCATTTAAATTACTCTCAGAATTGTTTAAATCTTTCTCAAACTTATTTAAATCCTTCTCATAATTGTTTAAATCCTTCTTATAATCGTTTAAATCTTTTTCATCATCGTTTAAATCTTTGTCACCATCGTTTAAATCTTTTTCATCATCGTTCAAATTCCTCTTATACTCATTTAAATCATTTTTATAATCTTTTAAATCCTCATACTCATTTAATTCGTTCTTAAAATTACTTAAATTTTTCTCAAAATTACTTAAATTATTCTTGAAATTGTTTAAATCGTTCGAATAAATTGACTTTAAGTAAAAGATTATAAAGAGAACTTTTGTGTTCATCTTTAGAAAGACTATTCTTAACTACATCATTTTCCTTGGGGTTTATTTCACGTTTTCTACTTTTCTTTTAACCTTTAAAGCAGTGGCGTGGAAGGTTTAAAGGGGTTGTTTGTATTATTTATTTTTCTTTTGAAAATTTTCCATTTCTTAATTGTCATGAGTTCGTAATGATTTTTATTTAAGATTCTTTTGGTAATAATTGGAGGAAACTTGAGTTTTTGAATTTAAAATAGAATCTTGCGGTTTTACTTTTAAGTTAAAACCTATCTAATGAATTAATTTGGTATGAATTTTTTAAATTGACGAATTTTTCTTAAGATTTGGATTTTTTTTTGGTTAGCAACCAGCTAAATACTTCTGTTTGAGAACCATTTTTGTATAGGAGATTTATACAGGGTGTAACAAAAGTATGGAATATAGCTTATAAATACGCCATTTATGATTTAAATGAAAAAAGTTTCAAATAAAAGTTTCTTGGTAAATTATGGGACATATTTTGGCTACATTCGCTTGTTTGTGTCGTCTGCTGTTTGGTTGCTATGGTAACCAACTTTATTATCGTAAATGGGAAGGGTATGTTTTTGTTGCATATTTTGATAGATTATTTCCTATTCTACACGATGGATCATAAGGTTTTATAAGAAAAAAATCGAGAAAAATTGCATTTTTGAAAATATTTAATCAACTGGTTTTGTCAAAGTAGGCGTTGAAATGGCGCTGTTGACGTCACTAAACGTCAAAGAAGTTGACATCTGCAACAACTATGGCGCAATTAAGCGAACATGAAGCAATTGAAGTGCTGGTGATGTGTGGGTACGGTCACAAAAAACGTAATAAAAGTGAAATTTGTGCCATCTTTAATAATATTTACCCAGATACACAAATTTTACAATTTACCGTATCTAAAATCTTAAAAGAATTTTGTACTACTGGAAGAGTTAAGAACCTGTATTCTTAAAATTTTCGAAATCCTGTATTCTTATAACAAATTCCCTGTTTTTTTTGTTTCTTAATTATTGAATTCCTAAATGGCTTTTGCGCACAACAAGATGAAAGATATTCTTTTGTCTAGATTATTATACTACAACTCTGAGGTGCTCTAGAATAGTTAAGATTCTAGTCAGATAGTTAAATGTAGCATTAACATTACCGGCGTTTAACTTTGGCCACTGTTTGACAGAGTCTTACTTCTTTGGACGGTAAACATTTTTTTTAAGATTTTGGATACGGTGGATGGTGGAATCTGTGTGTCCGGGTAAATATTATTAAAGATTGCAAAAACTTCACTTTTATTACGTTTTTAGTCGCCATACCCACACATCATCAGCATTTCAATTGTTTGGTGTTCGCTTAATTGCGCCATAGTTGTTGCAGCTGTCAACTTTTTTGACGTTTAGTGACGTCAACAGCGCCATTTCAACGCCTACTTTAACCAAAACTAGTTGATTAAATATTTTCAAAAATGTAATTTTTCTCGATTTTTTTCTTATAAAACCTTATGATTTGATATGTCCATCGTGTAGAATAGGAAATAACCTATCAAAATATGCAACAAAAACATACCCTTCCCATTTACGATAATAAAGTTGGTTACCATAGCAACCAAACAGCAAACGATACAAACAAACGAATGTAGCCAAAATATGTCCTATAATTTACCAAAAAACTTTTATTTGAAACTTTTTTCATTTAAATCAGAAATAGCGTATTTATAAGCTGTATTCCATACTTTTGTTACACCCTGTATAACCAAATGTACGTTTGTACTAGCTGAACTAACCTCAACTGGAAGTCTAACGTTCGCATCTCTTTGATCAAGTTAAAGAAAGGAAAACTAATTTTACATATTTTTCTTCGTGGTACAATTTGTTTTTTTCTGTAATAGTACTTAGCGAATAAATCGAATTTGTGATTATTTTAACAACAATCTAAATGACCTGATGTACTATAGTAATGACTCTAAGAAACAGTTTGATGCTAGAGCAGGAGTGTGGCATGTGAGCAACCTGGAACTATTGATTAGCCTAAGGTTGAAGTTGAACTAAGATTAGGACTTATTCTAATCCTTAACCTAGATCTAGGAGCTTTCGGATTTAGATGTACGTCTTTTAAAAAAGTGTTTGACGTTTTGCATGCCATGTTGTAACCTTCTTTAGGAAATAGTTCGAAGTGACTTCATGACGAGTTCACTTAGAATTTCAGTTAACACTGGCTGTAAAAGCCTTCGTATTTATAGATTATGGTTGCACGTGATTTTTGAAGGTTAAAATCTACATAATTACTCTACGAAAATCTATTAAAGAGAATAGCCTATGATGTTAGAGTCTCTACAGATACCAATAACCAGGAGATTCTGCAAGCGTTGAACACTGATGTCACAAAATCGAGATTGATATTGGATTCTAACCAAGCTCTGAACGTGCTCATGCTGACATACTATTAAAGTGAAGAGCCCTACAAACCCTGGATAGTAAGAACCAGGCAAAAATCTAGTCAGGAGATTCTGCAAGCCTTGAACAGTGATGACACAAAATCGAGATTGGTACTGGACTATACCCAAGCTCTGAACGTGCTCATGCTGACATACTATTAAGGAGAACAGCCTTGTAAAGCCTGGATAGTAATGAAATAAGATCAAGGTTAGTATTGCATTATAATCAAGCGATGAATGTGCTCATAATGTAGTGAGTGTATACTAGAAACTGAGAAAGCTGACAAGTTAGCCAAGAAAGGTGGATTAAAGGTTCTCATAGGACTTGAACTCTTTTATAATGTTGCTACAGATGTAACTCAAGAGAAAATTAATAACCAGTTGCGGAAGTGACAAGAGAGTTATTTCGAGGAGCAACCCAGACAAAAAAGTGTCAAGGTATTTTTACAGGATATCTCTAGAACCACATCGAAGAAAGTGCTTTGGCTAAGTAAAACGAAAGATCCGTAGAGGATGCGGAGAAAAGGTTGAAACGTCTCTTTAAATGTGTGAATGTGAGACTTTTTTTCATATTAGACAGGAACGGATGAAGATGTATTTTAATAGACTTGATCTCAAGATGGTATTAGATTTGTATGTATCTGTATGTAGGAAGTGGGAGGGTACGCAAGATGGCACGCCTCACTTAGGCCTCATTGCGGCCTTTGTATTATAACCCAAAATGGAACTGCATCATGAAGAGAAAGATGAAAGAATACTCGGCAATGTTACGGAGAGGGAGTTTATTTTTTCATCTTTCTCTTCATAGTGCAGCTTCATTTCGGGTTATAGAACAACGTCTCCGCCACTCATTATGTCTACATCAACCAGCCTAGGGATTTATCAAAAGTTAGGATGCAGCTCAGAGGTGTATCCCTGATTCTATGGTTGGCCAGTCATCATCCAAGTCTCTTAATCTAAGGTCCTTGAGATTCGGGTAATCACATAGGATGTGCTTAATAATTTCATCGTCTTGCTCGCAAGCACGACATAGAGGAGTAGCGGCAAACCCTAAATTATAAAGGTGCTTATTAACCTTACAGTGTCCCATCAGGGACCTTGTGATTAGGGGTGGTATTAGACTTTATAAAAGACACAGTTTTCTCTTTAGTAAAATTCTCGGGAATACAATAGGTCAAAATCCGCGGTGTGAAAACCAATAATAATAAATAGAATAACACTAACAAACTTTCTAAGCTCTAATTCAAGAGTCCTACTGTGGTATAAGTCTTAAGATTTAAGACTTCCTACTTTACGACCCTACTTACATGCATAAAAGTAATTACAAACTCTCAAAAATTATCGTCATCTTTGGGAATTTTTTTAATAACAATTGGCACAAATTTGCCTTTTTTGGTTTAAAATACAACCTTTAATTTCTAATTTAAAACAAAATCCTTTCTTAATTTCAAGAAATAATCTTATGATTTTTTTAATTAACTAATTTTTTTAATAAACTAACTTTTTTAAGTTCACAAATCTTGTAAAAATCATTATCGTCTTTGAGAATTTTTCAAATTTATTTATAACAATTTAGTATCTTTTTCCATATGATTTTATTCGAATTGAACCCTTTTCTACCTACAAAAATACTTTAAGTTACGCCACTGACTCCCCAAGTATGTTTACGAAGCAGTTAAGAACAATTTATCACACTTTTTTCGACCGTTACGTCACCTATGTCTAACATCAAGTCAAACCAAACTAACACCCGCTTATTTTAGGCGATTTTCACGGTGATAACTTTACTTCTTAACGTAAACACTTCAACCGAATCATTTATTATCCAAGACTTTATTTACGACGGTTTTAAAAGCGATTATTGTACTCAACTAATTCTAAATATGAATTATAAGAATCAAATACATCATAAGAATCAAACATATCATAAAAATCAAACGAAAATTAATGAAGAAAAAAATTTTATTAACGAAGAAGAAAATTTAAATGAAAAAGAAATTAATAAAGAAGTTATTTCATCAATTTTTAAATTAAATCTTCCAGTTATTATCTCAAATGAAGTTAAAAAACACTCAAAATGTACCGGATATATTTTAATTGTGGATAATTTGGAATTTTTATTGGATAATTTAAAAAATTTTGATTCACATAAATTAATTTTAATGATTTTTACTGAAAATTTTAATGAAACTAATGAAAAATTTAATAAAAGAAGGAAATTGATAAATGAATTAAAATTAGAAGTGTTTTTAAATGGAAAATTATTAATAATAATTACAAACGAAGAATTTATAGATATTTATAATAATTTAACAATTAAATTAACATCAATTGAAAAAAATATAAAAACGGAAAATAATCTTTACATTAATAAAAAATGGAAACCTGATTTTTCAATCGATCCAAATGCAACATTTATAGTATCTTTATTTAATTGTACTCCATTTATTTTTATAAATAAATCAAATCAAATTTACGATGGATTAGAATATAGATTAATAAACGAAATAACAAAAAATTGGAGGGTTAAATATCGAATTCACGATTATAAATTTGGTGATTTATACACAAGATTAGAAGAAGACGTTAAATATCATCGAGCTGAAATCGGAATTTGTTCTCAATGGAGGGAATTTATCAATCCGAATGATTTAGATACAACTTATCCTTATTCACAAGGTTGTTCGACGTTTTTAGTCCCAAAACCGATTAAATTACCAGAAGAAACTTTTGTATTCCAACCGATAAGTACATCATTTTTATTATTAACGATTTTAACAACGATTTTAATCTCATTAATCGTCGTAATTTTCTCAAAATTTCAAATAAACTATAAAAATATGGATGGAAAAAAATTTAAAGATTTCTCAACAGCAATTTTAACAATTTTAGGTTCTTTAACTTTATCAGGACCGTATTTTCCCAAAAAATCTCATTTTTTAAGAGTTATTTTAACTTTTTGGAGTTTAATGTGTATTTTAATTTCAAGCGGTTACTCAGCTGGTTTTTCAAGTATTTTAACTTCACCGAGATATCAAAGAAAAATTAACACTTTAGAAGATATGGTTAGATATAAAATAAATTGGGGAGCGAATGAAACCGGAACAAAAGGCCATTACGAAGAATCAAACTTAACCCGAGATATAATAATAGCTGATTTATTCGTTTTGGAAAATTCGATGGAAGATCGTTTGGAAAAAATTAAAAGTAATTCGCACGGAATTATGGTTAAATTACTTCCGGAAAATTACGTTACAGATGGAGATTTATTAGATGAGTACGCGAAAAATCACTTAAAAGTTTTAAACGAATGTATTTCGTTGTATTATTATGTTGTTATTATTTATAAGGATTCGCCGTTTAAAATTATTTTTGATGAAATGATTATGAGATTGGCGGAATGTGGATTTATTGATTTTTGGTATTATAAAGTTAGGATAATGTACGGTGGGAAGTATTTGATGAATTTTTTTACTATTTATCATGATAAGGAGCCGGATTCGTTTAATTTTGGGAAGATGGTCGGTGCTTTTTATTTGTTAATCGGTGGATTAGGTTTATCTGTTTTAGTTTTTATTGTTGAGGTGGTGTATTATAAAAAATATGGTTAGTTTTATCTTTGTGGGGGTTTAAATAGGATTGTTTGGGTTTAAAAATTACTTAAACAATTTATAAATTGAATAAAAAGTTGGGTTGAAAATAGACAAAAATTATCATTAGTTTTAGGTTTTTTTTTAAATTTTTTGGTTCTGATTGGAAAAAATCCCTTTTTTAAAATTCGAAATAGAATGTTCTAACTTTAATTTAAAGCCAAAATTGTTTCTTAGTTTCTATAAATAAACTTGGTGTGATTTTTTAAAAATCGATCAAAATGTTTTAAGGTTAGGTTAAGTATTGTAAAAAATTAGTGTCATTCTTAATTATTTTGTAATATTTTGAGGAAGTTTGACTTTTTTTAACTTAAAATAGAATATTTTTTCTTCAATTTGAAATACAAACCGTTTCTTAATATCAATAAATAAGGCTGTAATGATTTTTTTAAAGATTGATCAATTTTTAAAAAGTTGGGTTAAGAACTGTCAAAAATTATTGTCATCTTTGGGAATTTTTTTAAATTTTTTGGTAAAAATTGGAAGAAATTTGACTTTTTTAACTTAAAATAGAACCTTTTATCTTCAATTTCAAACAAAAATCTTTTCTTAATATCAATAAATAAAGTTGATGTGATTTTTTAAAAAATTGATCAAATTTTTAAAGGTTAAGTTAAGAACTGTCAAAAATTATTGCCATCGTTGGGTTTTTTTTTAAATTTTTTGGTAATATTTGGAAGAAATTTGACTTTTTTAACTTCAAATAGAACATTTTTTCTTCAATTTGAAATAAAAACCGTTTCTTAATATCAATAAATAAGGTTGGAATGATTTTTTTTAAATTGGCCAATTTTTAAAAAGTTGGGTTAAGGACTGTCAAAAATTATTGCCTTTGGAATTTTTTTGAAATTTTTTGATAATATTTGGAAAAAATTTTACTTTTTTAGATGAAAATAGAATGTTGTAGTTTTCATTTAAAACTAAAACCGTTTCTTAATTCCTATAAATAAAGATGGTATGATTTTTTAAAAATCGATCAAAATGTTTTAAGGTTAGATTAAGAAGTATCAAAAATTATTGTCATTTTTGAAATTTTTTTAATTTTTTTGGTGGTTATTGGAAGAAATTTATCTTTTTTAATTCAAAATAGAATGTTGTAGCTTTCATTTAAAGTTAAAATCGTCTCTTAAGTCCTTTAAATAAAGTTAGAGTGATTTTTTAAAAATCGGTCAAAATGTTTTAAGGTTAGGTTAAGTACTGTGCAAAAATTATTGTCGTCTTTGAAAATTTTTTTAATTTTTTTGGCGGTGATTGGAAAAATATTATCTTTCTTAATTGAAAATAGAATGTTGTAATTTTAATTTAAAACCAAAATCGTTTCTTAATTCCTATAAATACAGTTGGTGTGATTTTTTAAAAATTGATTAAATTGTTTTAAGGTTAGATTAAAAAGTGTCAAAAATTATTGTCATCTTTGAATTTTTTTTAATTTTTTTGGTGGTGGTTGGAATTTTTTTTTTGGTTCTTTTTTAGTTGAAAATAGAATGTTGTAATTTCCATTTAAAGCTAAAATCATTTCTTAATTATTATAAATAAAGATGGTGTAATTTTTTTTTAATCAAAAAATTTTTTTAAAGGTTGGATTAAAAACTGTCAAAAATTTTGTCAGCTTTGGAAATTTTTTGGGTAATATTTGGAGGACATTTGACTTTTATAGTTCAAAATAGAAACTTTTAAGTTTCATTTAAAACAAAAATCATATCTTAATTCCTATAAATAAAGTTGGTGGAATTTTTTTTTAAATTAATGAATTTTTTTGGAACTTAGGTTAAGAACTGTCAGAAAATTTGATCGCTTTTGGAAATTTTTTTAATTTTTTGGGTAATATTTGGAAAATATTTGACTTTTTTAATTCAAAATAGAGTCTTGTAATTTTAATTTAAACCCAAAATTATTACTTAACTCTTATAAATAAAGTTGGTGTGATTTTTTTTAAAGGTTAGGTCAAGAAATGTCAAAAATTATTGTACTCTGAATTTTTTTTTAAGAAAATTGAAAGAAATTTGATTTTTTTTAATCAAAAAGAGAATCTTTTAGCTTTAATTTGAGTCAAAATCGTGTCTTAAATCCCATAAATAAAGTGAAAATAGCTAATACTTGCTATGACATTTCGTTATTGACTTTATCTCGATTTTAAACGAAAACTCTTCCGAAATTCCTTTAGAACTACACCTTCCTTAATTCCTTAAGAACAAACCGGCTTGAAAACGCCAATTTATTGAAAGTATTTCTTTGTAATTATCACCATTCTCCGAATGAATTAAAAATTCTCTGTTTTAAGTGATCATCTAATACTAATTTTTTAGATAACTTCAAAGGAAAAAAAAACTTTGGAAGTTAAATCATGATAACCGGTTAACCGACCTTAAAAATTATTGTCAATAATTTGCTGGTTAGAATTAAAAGTTCTAGGATTCCTTAGAAGTTCCTTGAAATTAGAAGCATGACGTTAAAATTCCTTTAATACAGCTTTGAACAAAAGTCTGTTTATTTGCATTATGAGTTCTCCCTTTCCACAAGAAAGGTTTTCGATTTCAACTTTGGTTTAGGAAATACAGTGAAATTTCCCTTCACGGACACCCCTTTTGAACGGATACCCCTTTTGAACGGGCACCCCCTTGAACGGACAGTTTCTCATGGAACCGTCCCACTTTCATATAATTACTTCACATTTCTCTTAAGCGAACACCCCTCATGAACAGACACTTTTGCTGGGTCCCGTAGGTGTCCACACAAGGGAGATTTCACTGTATATCCATATGTTACTTTAAACGAAACACCCTATACACAATCTTTTTAATTTTTCTTACAAGGAGAGTGCAAGGTCTTGGGGTCGTGGATTTGGTTCAAATTTCTTAGAATGGTAGATTTAGATTCCCTGTTGATAAAAATATATGGTTATAGGGGCCACTATTCAATGATTTTTTAAATATTTGCAATTAAAGGTGTAATTAATTCGTTAGGACAAGTCCGGATAATGTCAAAATTAACCGAATTTATACAGATTAAGTCAAGATTTTTTAAGAAAGGTTATAATGTCAAGTCATATTCCTGTATTAATTTTGAAGTCTTGACAGATCAAATGACAATTAACTGACAAATCCAAAGTGCGGTGCACACTCAAAAAAATGTTTCGATGTCGCAATATTTTATACCCACCCATGGTATCTTTATATGTAAAAATAGACACTCTAAAAACTCGAACCCGGCGCCTAATAATGAGAAACACCGATCTATTGCTGCTACGCTAAACCCATTATGTTTAATCGTTTGCTACAAACCTGAATTTAACTAGTGAATTACATCTTCAATTGCAAATATCTAAAGAGCTATTGAGTAGTGGCCCTTACAACCATATATTTTCATCAACAGGGAAGCTAAATCTACCGTCCTACAAAATTTGAGCTAAATCTATGACCCCAAGACCTTGCACTCTCCTTGTTAAATAACTTAAAAAATGTTTACTGAATTTTATTAATTTTTTATGCATGCATTTGTATAAGTAGAATTATGACTAATTGTGAGTTAATGGTTTCTAAATTAATCACTTACGGTGGCAAGAAATTCACAACTGAGTGTGCAAGGTTACTTAGTTTTCTCAATCATTTTGACGTACTATAACCCGAAATGAAGCTGCACCATGAAGACTAAGATGAAAAAGTAAGTCCCTCTTCGTAACATTGCCGAGTACTCTTTCATCTTTCTCTTCATGGTGCAGCTCTATTTCGGGTTATTGTACCTCAGGTGGTATAGTACCTGGTACATCTTTCCACCGCATGTGGTTAAAAAAATTATTATCCAAGTATAAAGGTCGTTTCTCATTTAATTGCATCGCATAGCTGAGTGTAGCGCAAATAAGATGCAACCTTTATTCCAATTTCTATACTTACTTCCAAAGAAGACATCTCCAAAACTCTTTCCTCTAAAATACCTTCCACCTAAATATTTCGGTTTAGGTTTGCAATGAGTCGTAAAACAAGCACTTTCCGGGTGTCTAAATTCCCACATCGGTTGCCATATTTTCAATCCATTCTCAACCCTTGAATTTTGAAAATCCGACTCTTTAAAATTTTGACATAACGGAGCAAATAAATAAACGAATAGAGTTATCGTCGGGATTGAAAATAAATAATAAAAAGGTGAGGAGTGGTAAATTCCTCTTTCGTAATCTTCTTCGGCACATTCTTCGGCTGCGTCTAAAATAATCCAATGGAGAGTGTATAAAAGTTTCGTTTCAACTGCTCCTAATGCTTGAATATTTCCATCTTTCATTCTGCATTTACAAAAATTTATCTTTTAATTTATGTAGTAATAAAGAAAAATGTATTTTTTTTTTAAATTAAAGAATCATAAGTGTTGTATAATAAAGTAATATAATTACCTGTTGTACAATAAAGAAGCTGTACAATGCATAACATGCGGTAAAGATCCTTGAACTAATTTCCATCTCGGTATGGATTTAATTGCTTCTATTAAATCCGGTTTTAACCCAAATTGAATATTTTGAACGAGGACTTTTTCGAAAACTTTACAACTTTCTTTTAATTCGTGATGACCGGCAGATGCATGTTGACAAAACTAGATTTTTTTTTAATAGATTTTTTAATAGATTATTAAAAAAATTAGGAAATAATTACCGAACATGAAGCTTCATGAACTTTCCCCAATTTTGGTTTAATAAATGGACTAAAAAATCAATATATAAAATTTCAAAAATAAAGATAAGTAAAGATTATTTACCCGATTTGTTTCCATAAAAAGATCTGAATGGGAATCGGTAAAGTTTGATCAGTAATTGATGTTTCAAAAGACATCCTTCTTTCATTTTCCATTTTTGAACACTTTTGATATCCCCCTTTTTATTTATTAGTTAATTATTAATGTTTATTATCATCTCTTTGAGTATTTGACACTTTAGAAGTTATCTCGTGAGATGAGATACATCCCAGATTTTATTGATTTTCTCTTTTGCGCAGTTTCAACTTGTCATGTTTTAAAAATCGCGGGCTTTTTATTACAGATTTCTATTTTTAAAACTAATTTAATTGTTAACTTTGTTATGAAACATTTATTTATGAACATTTTATATCATTTTATTCTAATTATTATTCTTTATTAATTAATTTGATTCTTTAATAGATTTAAAAATGATTTTTATTATTAAAGATTCCTATTTTAACAACTACTTTTAAAAAGTTCAATAACTCATTTATAGAGGGAGTTATAAAATTTCTTTTAAAAATCAATAATTATTTATTTATAAATTTATCTATTTACAAAAAAATACAACAAATTAACTAAAATAATTTAAAATTACAAACTATATTTACAAAGTATAATTCGCATTAATAACATTTTCTTGTACAAATCGCCTTTCATTCCATTCAACGCGTTCGAAATCGTTCCAAACACTTGCGTGAATTTCACTTGAAGCTGAATAACTACTAATTTCACTACAGTTATCTTCTAAAATTAATGTAGTTGGCACTAACGGTAGTAAAGTCGGTAAAGATGGTTGATTTTCATCTTGGTAAGTTGACTCTGAAGGGTTCTTCTTTTGATTGTGACTTAAAATTAAATTTCCATTTTCAATACCACTACAAGGAAAAATTTTAAGTTAATATTGAAGTGAAATTGAGGTAAATATAAAAAATAATTACCTTATAATGTGATTTAAAGCAACTATACAATGTGGTTTTCCTTTAAATTTATAAACGACCGTCATTTCGGACTGTAACCAAACGTATCCGCCGAATTTACATAAAAATCGGTAATATTTTGTCGTTGATTGTCCTCTTACTAAAGCTAGATTAAAAGAAATTAAAAAAATTAATTAATGAAATGTCAAAAAATGATGTATTAGTGACATCTCTTGGTTTGAGTTGTTTTAGACAATTTGTTAATTAAATAATTATTATTTTTTTTTTAACATACCTCTCATAAAAAGTAATCAGAATCTTTAATTTTTAATAAATTAACCAAATCTAGTTCTTTTACAGATATTAATTCACGATTTAAAACACAAAATTGCAAATAATTTAAACTGTCAATGTGAAGTCATAGATATTTTAAGTGATAATGGAGAAGTTTATTAGTCAAAAAAATGATGTCAATATGTTTAGAAATTTATTGTTGATTTTAAAAATTTTTATTTTTTATTGAAAAATCAACAAAAAAATAAAGAAAATGAATTTAACGTGAATAAATTAGAAATTAAAAAATAATTTAAGAATTAAAAAAGGTTTTAAATTATCGGAATTAATAGATGTTTTATGTTGTTTATGTAGACAAGTTTAAATGTCAAAAATTTAATGTCAATATCTTTCAAAGTTAATTAAAAGATTTTAAAGTCAAATTTGTCGATAAATCAAAAATAAAACGATCGTTAAATCTGAAGAAAGGTTTTTTAAAAGGTCACATTTAAGTTATTAGGTATATATAATATAAATAAAACTTAAATTTAAATCAATAAATTATTAATCACAACTCAAACCGATAGATGGCACAATTTATGTGACATCTTATTTAAAGAAAGTTGTAAGTATTATTATTTATTTATAGTGTTTGTTGTAATTAACTTACTTTTTTGATGGGAATGTCTTAAAAATTTAACATCTTGAACGTGAACGTAATCGTATAAACTCTTTTCGATTAATTCTAATGGTTTATATCCGACATTTTTAACCCAATCGTCGATGAAAGAGATTTTAAAATCCAAACCGAGTCTAAAACTAAAATTTCCACTGTTTAAAGGTACTTTTGTCGTTAGAGAACTCGGTAAACATCTTCCAATGGCTAATAAAGAGGGTTTTCCTCTTAAATTTGTTTTCAAATATCCAGTAAAATGAATCACCTGAAAAAAAATTGTAACTATAAATTAAGGAGGAACTTAACCTAACTTAAAAAAATTGGTAATTTTTAAAAAATCGTACCGAACTTATTTGTAAGAGTAAAGGAACGATTTTTATGTCAGATGAAACCTGACACATTGTATTTTATCTTAAATCGGTTAAATTTGTTCCAACTTTTTTCAAAAAAATTAAAAAAATTCCGAAAGACAACTATAATTTTTGACAGGTAACTTAACCTAACTTAAAAAAAAAAATGGTAATTTTTAAAAAATCGTACTGAACTTATTTATAAGAGTAAAGAAGCGATTTTTATGTTAAATGAAATCTAAAACATTCTATTTTATCTTAAATCAGTCAAATTTGTTCCAACTTTTCCCAAAAACATTAAAAAAATTCTGAAAGACAACTATAATTTTTGACAGGTAACTTAACCTAATTTTTAGAATTTTTTTAAAAAATCGTACGGAAGTTATTTATAAGAGTAAAGGAACGATTTTTATGTCAAATGAAACCTAAAACATTCTATTTTATCTTAAATCGGTCAAATTTCTTCCAACTTTTCCCAAAAAAATTAAAAAAATTCCGAAAGACAACTATAATTTTTGACAGGTAACTTAATCTAATTTTTAGAAATTTTTTAAAAAAGTCGTACCGAAGTTATTCATAAGAGTAAAGGAACAATTTTTATGTCAAATGAAACTTAAAACATTCTATTTTATCTCAAATCGGTCAAATTTCTTCCAACTTTTCCCAAAAAAATTAAAAAAATTCCGAAAGACAACTATAATTTTTGACAGGTAACTTAACCTAATTTTTAGAAATTTTTTAAAAAATCGTACCGAAGTTATTTATAAAAGTAAGGGAACGATTCTTATGGCAAATGAAACCTAAAACATTCTATTTTATCTTATATCGGTCAAATTTGTTCCAACTTTTTCCAAAAAAATTAAAAAAATTCCGAAAGACAACTATAATTTTTGACAGGTGGTAACTTAACCTAATTTTTAGAAATTTTTAAAAAAATCGTACCGAACTTATTCATAAGAGTAAAGGAACGATTTTTATGTCAGATGAAACCTGACACACTGTATTTTATCTTAAATCGGTTAAATTTGTTCCAACTTTTCCCAAAAAAATTAAAAAAATTCCGAAAGACAACTATAATTTTTGACAGGTAACTTAACCTAATTTTTAGAATTTTTTTAAAAAATCGTACCGAAGTTATTTATAAGAGTAAAGGAATGATTTTTATGTCAAATGAAACCTAAAACATTGTATTTTATCTTAAATCGGTTAAATTTGTTCCAACTTTTTCCAAAAAAATTAAAAAAAATCCGATAGACATCTATAATTTTTGACAGGTAACTTAACCTAATTCTTAGAAATTTTTAAAAAAAATCGTACCGAACTTATTTATAATAGTAAAGGAACGATTTTTATGTCAAATGAAACCTAAAACATTCTATTTTATCTTAAATCCGTCAAATTTGTTCCAACTTTTCCCAAAAAAGTTAAAAAAATTCCGAAAGACAACTATAATTTTTGACAGGTAACTTAACCTAATTTTTAAGAAATTTTTAAAAAATCGTACCGAACTTATTTATAAGAATAAAGGAACGATTTTTATGTAAAATGAAACCTAAAACATTTTATTTTATCTTAAATCGGTAAAATTTGTTTGAACTTTTCCCAAAAAAATTAAAAAAATTCCGAAAAACAACTATAATTTTTGACAGATAACTTAACCTAATTTTTAAGAAATTTTTAAAAAATCGTACTGAACTTATTTATAAGAGTAAAGAAGCGATTTTTATGTCAAATGAAACCTAAAACATTCTATTTTATCTTAAATCGGTCAAATTTGTTCCAACTTTTTCCAAAAAAATTAAAAAAAATTCGAAAAACAACTATAATTTTTGACAGGTAACTTAACCTAACTTTTAAAAAAATTGGCAATTTTTAAAAAATCGTACCGAACTTATTTATAAGAGTAAAGAAGCGATTTTTATATTAAATGAAACCTAAAACATTCTATTTTATCTTAAATCGGTCAAATTTGTTCCAACTTTTCCCAAAAAAATTAAAAAAATTCCGAAAAACAACTATAATTTTTGACAGGTAACTTAACCTAATTTTTAGAAATTTTTAAAAAAATCGTACCGAACTTATTTATAAGAGTAAAGAAGCGATTTTTATGTCAAATGAAACCTAAAACATTCTATTTTATCTTAAATCGGTCAAATTTGTTCCAACTTTTTCCAAAAAAATTAAAAAAAAATTGGAAGACAACTATAATTTTTGACAGATAACCTAATTTTTAAAAAAAATTTAAAAAAATCGTACCGAACTTATTTATAAGAATAAAGGAACGATTTTTATGTCAAATGAAACCTAAAACATTTTATTTTATCTTAAATCGGTCAAATTTCTTCCAACTTTTCCCAAAAAAATTAAAAAGATTCCGAAAGACTATAATTTTTGACAGGTAACAACCTAATTTTTAGAATTTTTTTAAAAAATCGTACCGAACTTATTTATAAGAGTAAAGGAACGATTTTTATGTCAAATGAAACCTAAAACATTCTATTTTATCTTAAATCGGTCAAATTTGTACCGACTTTTCCCAAAAAAATTAAAAAAATTCCGAAAGACAACTATAATTTTTGACAGGTAACTTAACCTAATTTTTAGAAATTTTTTAAAAAATCGTACCGAATTTATTTATAAGAGTAAAGAAGCGATTTTTATGTCAAATGAAACCTAAAACATTCTATTTTATCTTAAATCGGTCAAATTTCTTCCAACTTTTCCCAAAAAAATTAAAAAAATTCCGAAAGACAACTATAATTTTTGACAGGTAACTTAACCTAATTTTTAGAATTTTTTTAAAAAATCGTACCGAAGTTATTTATAAGAGTAAAGGAACGATTTTTATGTCAAATGAAACCTAAAACATTCTATTTTATCTTAAATCGGTCAAATTTGTTCCAACTTTTTCCAAAAAAATTAAAAAAATTCCGAAAAAAAACTATAATTTTTAGGATGCAACAATTTTTAAAAATTTTTAAATATAAAAAATTAAGATAATTCTATAGTAACTCACCTTGTATAATCCAAAAGTTAATCCGGCACTTCTTTTAGCTAAAACACACCTCATTCTTAAACTAAAACTTTTCTCTTTTTTATATTCCCCTCTTCCTCGGATAAATTCGGATAACATCCACATTAATTCGTGATGATCGGCTTCGTGAATGTAATCGTAAACGTTCGAACCGATTAAAAGTAACTGTGAAAGTCCTAAATATTTAGTAACGGTTTCGGAAACGTAAGCGATTTTTCCGTCGTGGTCTATGAGGATGAAAAAACCGTCGAAACTTTCGGTGAAGTTAAACGGGAGGTTTGCGTTTGATTGAAAAATCGATTTATAGTAACAATCTATAAATTAAAAAAGATTTAGGGTTGTGAATGATGATAAAGAAGGTGGAGACTTACCGTCGTGTAAAATATCCCTGGTTTTTAAATAAGCCGTTGTTAGTTTAACCGTGGAGGCTTTATCTAAAGTTTTGGTGATGGTTTCCGGTAATGGTAGAACTTTTGCTAGTTCTGTAAGTTCAGTATTTTCTTTTTCGCGACGTTCTCTTGCGATGTATTTGGATTTTTCGTTGAACGCTTGTCTGTCTTGAGTGATATCACGTTTGGTTCTCTTGTTCATTTTATTTTACTTAATATTTTTTGGTAATTAATTATAATCACTTAAAATTAAATTTGTTCACTTAAAAATTGTTTAATTCACTTAAAAATTATTTAATTCACTTAAAAATTATTTAATTCACTTAAAAATTATTTAATTCACTTAAAAATTAATTAGATCACTTAGAAAATTAATTAGTTTATATAAAAAATTAATTAGTTCACTTAAAATTAATTAGTTTGCTTAAAAAATTACTCAGTTCACTTAAAATTAAATTAATTCACTTAAAATTAAAGTTGGAAAATTTAAAATTGCGATTGATATTAAATACGAAGGGGATGAAGTGACTTGAAGGGTTGTTTTTTCTAAACTGATGAGGTTTTAAACATCTGAGGATGTTTTATGGGGTTTTTGCAAATTTGGAAATTCCCAGGGGGCTAAAATTTTTTTAATATAATAATGGCAGTGGGGGTGATAAATATGGATTTTAGGTAAAAAAAAAACTTAAGTGGGAATTCCCTTAATTCGGCGAAATAACAGTTATTATTCATTTTTTCGCCCTTTTTTTTAAACGCTTCGGGAATTTCCCCAATTTTATTCTTCACCTTAACAAAAATCAGATGAAATCGCTTTTAAATTAATTTAATATAATGAAATTAATTTATCAATAATTTATACAGGTTGTCTCCGAAATGCGTGTACAACGTAAGACCTCAGATTCCTTGGCTTGAAACAGGCCGATTTAAGTTAACTTATCTATATCCAAAGTTGCTTCGTTTTGCTGCTAGAGGACTTTAAAAATAATATTTCCCCCGAGTTTTTCTTAAATTACTCGAAAAATCTTCGTTAGATTTTATTCATTTTTTGACCACGTCTTTATATCAGCTGGGCACAGCTTTCTGTGAAACAAATTCGAATTTCACAACATACAGAGGGTTTAGAAACACTCTTACCTTAAGTTATTCATCCAAATCTTTTTAAGCACCCTGTATAATTTTCTAACAATTCTTTTTCCGAATAGCTACATTCATTTAGAAAATATTTTCTCTCTTACAAAATTTCAGTTGGACAAACGGTTTAGGCACAAAAGAAGATTTTCTAAATGCCTACAAGACCAAAACAGCAAATTAAGGTAACATTAATAAAATTCAAAGTACCAATTTCTTCACGGGATGTGAAAATCTTTCCAGGAAACCACATGTTATAGGTTTGTAAGCAATTTTTTGCTTAAAATTTTCAATTTTTCGCCAGCATTTGTAAACGTTATCACTGTTTAGCCCTTTTAATCCGTATTATGCAGTTCCACCGTAGAATCGAAGGAAATAAAGGGGAAATCATGCTCCTGTAAACTTGTCAGCAAGATCAGTAAATCTAGCACCTTCTGATTTTGTTTATTGGGTATCATAAAAGCAAAAATGCAACAAAAAGAGTAAACAGTAAAAATTTTGCACACTGTATTATTTTTGTCCTGATGATGGTCACAAATCCTGGCAACATTTTGAGCAAAAACTACTACCAATCCTCTAAAATGTGATTTTCTTGAAAGAGCTGCATATCCTGTGAAGAAATTACTACTTTTAACTGGGTGAATGTTGCCGTAACTTACAGATTTGAACTTGCAGGGAGTTAGAAAATGTTTTTTTGTGGCTAAACCGGTTGCCCAACTGAAATTTTATAAGAGAACAAATAATGTCTAAATTAATGTAGCTATTCAGATAAAGAATTGATAGAAAATTAGACAGGGTGGTTAAAAAGATTTGGATGGATAACTTGTGGTGAGAGTGTTTGTAAACGCCCTGTATGTTTGGAAATTCGGATTTTTTCCACAAAAAGCTGTGTCCAGCTGATATAAAGACGTGGTCAAAAAATGAATAAAATCTAATAAAGATTTTTCAAGTAATTTAAGGAAAACTCATGGAAAATATTATTTTTAAAGCCTTCTAGTGTCCAAACGAAGCAACTTTGGATATAGATAAGTTAACTTAAATCGACCTATTTTGAGCCAAGGAATCTGTGGTCTTACGTTGTACACGCATTTCGGATACACCCTGTATACTGTGAAATTCCCCTTCGCGGACACCCCCCTTAGATGGACAGTTCTCATGAAACGGGCCGACTCTCATATAATTTGCATTGCGTTAACTCTCTCTTGGACGAACATTCTCTTGGACGGACATTCTCTTGAACGGACGCGAAATCTAGATGTTCTCTTAAACGGACAATCGCGCCGATTTGGCTGCCACTCTTTAATAAAAGATTACCCCTTTAATCGGTGTTTGGTGACTTCAATATTTGCAAGGTACTATAACCCGAAATAGAGCTGCACCATGAAGAGAGAGAACGAAGACTAGTCGGCAATGTTACGGAGAAGGGACTTATTTTTTCATCTCTCTCTTTATGGTGTAGCTCTATCTCGAGTTATAGTACAAGCGCAATCTATGTCGGGCTTCTCTTCTTAGCTTGAATGAGGGACTTCCCCGAGTCTGCCGAAATTTGAACGTTCTCATTTTTTCGGTACTTACGGGGTTCAACACTAGTTTGACGTCTATGCAGAAAATGATATGCGGATGTATTGTACTTTGTAAAAGTCGCCTGGGCTCAAGTAACCAAAGAAACAGTTAAAAATTGTTTCCTAAAGCAGGATTTAAGACAATGTGCAAAGTAAAGACCAGCTAAATGAGGCTTTGACATCTGATCCAGAAGATGACTTACCACTTGATGTAGTTACAGATATCCTCAAAAATAAAAAAAAAAATGTTAGAATTGACTGCTAACAGAAATCTTAACGATTTTTTGGAAATGAATGAAAATTTCTATGTTAAAGATACAGATTCAGGACAAGAAATCGAAAATCCAAAAGTTGAACAACTATCCAAAGATTCTGACGTCGATGAGGTACTAGTTCCAGCGTAGAATATCAAAAGTTATGGTGGAGCTATTACCCTAACCAAGCAGCTTAAACGTTTTGCCGAAAATCACGGAGATGTAGGGTCTTTGGAGCTGCTTTCCAAATTAACAAAGGAGTTAGGTATCAAATCGCTTAATTGAAGATATTTTCTTGCAAAATTATACTTATTCTCTTTGTCATTTCTCTTCATTTGCTAATCAAGACAAACAATTTATTTGTTAGATTTTTGTCTGTGTTCTTTGGCTATTTTGTAAGATATAGTCGAGAGCACATAGAATTGTTTTATAGTAATAGCCCAAAATGACTCAGCTCTACTGTTATTTATACTTTTCAATTACGCTGTGCGTTTCAACATTAGGGGATATATCGCTTACTAAGAACAATAGTGGCGTAAGTGCAAATTAGCGCTATGGAGATAATCGCGTTCAAAATTTTGGTTGAATTTTAATGCAAAGTAAAAAGCAACAACTTATCGTTTTAAATTTTTTATTTTGTATTTCGTTTTACTGCTATTATATTTCTTGCAGAGACATAGATTTATTGTAAGATTTCAAAAATAACATTTTTGTTGTGGTTTCGCCACTATTGTGAAATAATGGCGAAGTATATATTGTATATCGAGTGGCGTATGTCGCGCTCCATCGGCAACGGTTGAAGTTATAGCTTCGTCATTTATACACGTAAAAGTACACTGATTTTTAAACAAGTTGCCCTTTAAAAGTCATTAATCAACTTTTTGTAGTTTCGCCACTATGATTCTCAACAAGCGATATTACCACGTTACCTTGTTTAAAATGCGAAAGAAATGTGAAATTCGGGGTGTAAATGTAAACCAAATGGTTCTCCTAGAAATATTTTTTTTTGACATGTGTTTCGAACTTATTTAGTTTTTACCAGCACAATATACATAGGTAAGGAGCAAGACAGGAGTTGAATGGAGAAGACACAAAAAGGGAACACAGTCAAATTGGTAATTAGCTTATATTAGCTAGTGACTAGTCCTCAAGCTGTGTTCTCGTTTTATGTCTTCTTAATTGAATTCCCATCTTACTCCTTGACAATATCGAATTGATGAAAATAAATTTGAAGCATGTTTCTCGAGTTACAACTTTTTGAAGAAAAATGAAATTGACTTTGAATGTTTTTCACCAAATGAGATACATTTGTGTCCTTGCATTTATAATCTCATAGTAGATCAGTCTACGTTAGTTCTGAGTCTACCAATAGACAGTGGGGTTCTTTATGTATCGTGCTCAAGTGAGCTAACTATGAACTTCACTAGCATCTCTGTCACTTTCGTTTCCTAAATATTTCTTCATCATTGTCTTATAAACATTCAAGACATGCTTGAACACGAATTTAAATGAACACCCGATACAATGATTTATGTCAACCATTTGAAGTGAGTTTTTTTATATTAAAAAACCAGTGGAAACAGTTATTAATAGAATGGAAAAATGTAACCCAGATTAATCATTGATAAAAAAATGTCTTTTCTAAATTATAATTTAAATTGTAATTTAAGCCTAGTTTTTTTAAGATTTTTATAAATTTAATGTCGATTTGTAGAGTATGTTGGAGGTTTGTAAGCTTTAGAGACTAACTATGTAGGCTTTAGGGATGGATTTTAAAGGGATGGAGGGGCGGGTGGAGCATCGGTTGTAGCAGTTTCCGGTAGCCAAGCAACGGCACAACCCTTATTTAAATTCCGGCGCTTTGTCGTCTCGCTGATGTGTTTGCCGGGAGCTTTGGTGCCAATTACGGGGGTTGGGCACTTTTCCGCCCCATCGGGGCTTCGAGTGCTTGCCACTCGAAGCTTTCCCCGAATACGAACCGCGTTCACTTCACGGCAACCATCCTTCAAGCGAAAAGGGAGCGAAAAAAGGAGAGAATAAACCTTAAAAGCTCGTTATCTCATTTAAAAAGAAACGATCCCTTTGTTTCAAAATTTACAAGCTATCAGTATACAAGAGAAAGTAAATGAAATTCTAGATCTGGAAGCTAATTCATGGATACTCAACTAAAGCCGGTTTTATCAAGAAATTACAATATTTAGTTTTAATTATCTATTTATCTATTTAAACTAATTTTAATCAATTAATAAATTTCTAAAAATCCCTTTGTTATGATATAAGAGAAATGAATCATTCGTTGAATCGTTTACCTCGAACGAATCCAATAATAATTATCTGATAAACTAAAAACGACTATATTTCATCAGATTACCTACTTATCAGTTTGTTATCGTTCGTTTCACCAGAATAAATCAGTCTCAAACCGGTTGATGTACCTTAAAAGTGTGTCGTTTCTTTAAGCTAAAAAGATTTACAGAAAAAAATGAATGCTGATGTATAAATTATTGTTTTTATTATTTTTTTATTTTTTTGAAAGAATAATTTTTTTTTGTTATAGTTGCAAGGACAAATCGACGATTTAACGAAGCATTTTTATATAGCCGTCGCTGTACTGAGCACAGTTATCTTTTTGGTTGGTGTTTTATGCGGAGTTTTATATTATTGGCTTTATATGTTGGAGCAATCGATTAAAAAGGGGGAAAATGAAGAACCTGAATATAGGATAAGGTGAGTTTATTAATTTTATTTATGTGGGGTTTTATTTTTTAAAATAACTGTGTATTGATAAGAAATAAAGATAGGTAGATAATGTAAAACATGAAATATTTTATTTTATCGGATTGTAAATTCCAGTGACGTATTTAAAAGGAACATTATTTAGTTTTTCTTTACGGTTCTTTAAGGTTCTAACCAAATTTAACTTCAAAATTTTTTACTAACTTTAAAAAATCATAATGAGTTTATTTATAATTATTAAGAGATGATTTTTATATCAAATTAAAGCTTAAAAAGTCTATTTTTGATTCTAAAAACCAGATTTATTATAAATTTTACTAAAAAAATTAAAAAAATTCTTAAAGATGGTAAAAATTTTTGACACTTAATTAACCTAACTTTTTAAAAAAATTTGACCAACTTTAAAAAATCGTAGAGAATTTATTTATAAAGATTAAGAAATGATTTTTATGTTAAATTAAAGCCTAAAGAGTCTATTTTTGATTCTAAAAGTTAGATTTATTGTAAATTTTACGAAAAAAATTAAAAAAATTCTTAAAGATGGTAAAAATTTTTGACAGGTAAATAACTTAACTTTTTTAAAAAATTGACCAACTTTAAAAAATCGTAGAAAATTTATTTATAAAGATTAAGAAATGATTTTTGTGCTAAATTAAAGCTTAAAGAGTCTATTTTTGATTCTAAAAGTTAGATTTATTGTAAATTTTACCAAAAAAATTAAAAAAATTCTTAAAGATGGTAAAAATTTTTGACACTTAACCCAACTTTTTAAAAAAATTTGACAATTTTAAAAAATCGTAGAGAATTTATTTATAAGGATTAAGAAATGATTTTTATGTCAAATTAAAGCTTAAAGATTCTATTTTTGATTCTAAAAGTTAAATTTATTGTAAATTTTACGAAAAAAATTAAAAAAAAAATCTTAAAGATGGTAAAAATTTTTGACACTTAACTCAACTTTTTAAAAAAATTTGACAACTTTAAAAAATCGTAGAGAATTTATTTATAAAGATTAAGAAATGATTTTTATGTCAAATTAAAGCTTAAAGATTCTATTTTTGATTATAAAAAGTGAAATTATTGTAAATTTTACCAAAAAAAAATTAAAAAAATTCTTAAAGATGGTAAAAATTTTTGACAGTTAGATAACCTAACATTTTTAAAAAATTGACCAATTTTAAAAAATCTTAAAGAATTTATTTATAAAAATTAAGAAATGATTTTTATGTCAAATTAAAGCTTAAAGATTCTATTTTTGATTCTAAAAGCCAGATTTATTGTAAATTTTACCAAAAAAATTAAAAAAATTTTTAAAGATGGTAAAAATTTTTGACAGGTAAATAACCTAACTTTTTAAAAAAATTTTACCAACTTTAAAAAATCGTAGAGAATTTATTTTTAAAGATTAAGAAATGATTTTTATGTCAAATTAAAGCTTAAAGATTCTATTTTTGATTCTAAAAGCTAATTTATTGTAAATTTTACCAAAAAAATTTAAAAAAAATCTTAAAGATGGTAAAAATTTTTGACACTTAACCAAACTTTTTAAAAAAATTTTACAACTTTAAAAAATCGTAGAAAATTTATTTATAAAGATTAAGAAATGATTTTTATATTAAATTAAAGCTTAAAGATTGTATTTTTGATTTTAAAAGCTAGATTTATTGTAAATTTTACCAAAAAAATTAAAAAAAAAAATCTTAATGATGGTAAAAATTTTTGACACTTAACCCAACTTTTTAAAAAAATTTGACAACTTTAAAAAATCGTAGAGAATTTATTTATAAAGATTAAGAAATGATTTTTATGTTAAATTAAAGCTTAAAGATCCTATTTTTGATTCTAAAAGCCAGATTTATTGTAAATTTTACCAAAAAAAAAAATTAAAAAAATTTTTAAAGATGGTAAAAATTTTTGACAGTTAGGTAACCTAACTTTTTTAAAAAATTGACCAACTTTAAAAAATCGTAGAGAATTTATTTATGAAGATTAAGAAATGATTTTTATGCTAAATTAAAGCTTAAAGATTCTCTTCTTGATTCTAAAAGCCAGATTTATTATAAATTTTACCAAAAAATTTAAAAAACTTTTAAAGATGGTAAAAATTTTTGACAGGTAAATAACCTAACTTTTTTAAAAAATTGACCAACTTTAAAAAATCGTAGAGAATTTATTTATGAAGATTAAGAAATGATCTTTATGCTAAATGAAAGCTTAAAGAGTCTATTTTTGATTCTAAAAGTTAGATTTACTGTAAATTTTAGCAAAAAAATTAAAAAAAATTTTAAAGATGGTAAAATTTTTAACAGGTAAATAACCTAACTTTTTAATAAAATTTGACCAACTTTAAAAAATCGTAGAGAATTTATTTATAAAGATTAAGATATGATTTTTATGCTAAATTAAAGCTTAAAGAGCCTATTTTTGATTCTAAAAGCTAGATTTATTGTAAATTTTACCAAAAAAATTAAAAAAAAAAGATCTTAAAAATGGTAAAAATTTTTGACACTTAACCCAACTTTTTAAAACAATTTGACAACTTTAAAAAATCGTAGAGAATTTATTTATAAAGATTAAGAAATGATTTTTATGCTAAATTAAAGCTTAAAGATTCTATTTTTGATTTTAAAAACCAGATTTATTGTAAATTTTACCAAAAAAATTAAAAAAATTCTTAAAGTTGATAAAAATTTTTTACAGATAAATAACCTAACTTTTTAAAAAATTTGACCAACTTTAAAAAATCGTAGAAAATTTATTTATAAAGATTAAGAAATGATTTTTATGCTAAATTAAAGCTTAAAGATTCTATTTTTGATTCTTAAAGCCAGATTTATTGTAAATTTTAACAAAAAAAATTAAAAAAATTTTCAAAGATGATGAAAATTTTTGACTGTTGAAAATTTTTATTAAATTGTTATTTATTGAAAATTATTAACTTATTTCTTTATTTTTTTTAACTATAGGAGGGCAGTAATTAGAGATAATGACTCAAGAATCCAATCACCGTCTTACAGCGAACCTCCAACTCAACAACAAAGATTTTTCTCAGACGATCAAAAAATGTACAAAAATCCTTTAACAAACGGCGGTCAAAACTCTTTCAGAGATCAATTAGATCAGCAATTATCGCAGAATAATCCCCAACAAAGATACGGAAATATGAACGATTGGAATAATAAGCGAACTCCACGACAAAGGTAGGTTTATAATTTTTTTTTGCCCTTTTAGAGGTAAAAATGTAATTTTTGGGTTGATTTTAGTGAACAACAACTCCACCAAAACTTTTACGGTGTTGACAATAATAATTTCCGATATTAATTAAAAATAAATATAAAAAATAAAAATAAAAGTAAAAAATAAATATAAAAAATAAATACAAATATAAATAAAAAATACTAAACGATCCATAAATAAGTGCGTAAAATATATTTATTATCACTTGTATATACTAAATAACAACTAATAAATCAATTAAATTAAATCCTTGAAACTTCCCGATGTCCCAATTTAAAAGATAAGATTAAAAAAATAAAATATAAAAACATAATTCACTTTAATAAATAAATTTTTCGCGTTTCCTTCCTTTAATTTCCTCTTTTCAGTACGTCATTTAATGAATGGTATAAATAACATCAACAATCCTAATTATCACAAAGAGAGGCTTTTAGGATATCATCTTTTATGATTCAAAATGCATTCAAAAGTCAATCGCCTCCAAAGGTTTTTTTTTTCGTTAATAACGCCGACGACGTCCAAGTTGACGTCGTCGTCGTTGGAGTTTAATTGGTTTAGTTTAGTCGAGCGGAGGTGCTGACAATAGAGGAGGAACCCCATTAGGAGGCTCCCGGGGGCGAAGCGCCACGTGCCCTTTACGAACCTGCAATTATCTTCGACCCGGTTTCTTTTGTATTCGTGTTGTACACGTGAATGACTTTCTTTTTCGTTGTGGGAAAGGATTTTTTGCGTTTGGAGAAATAATTCTCTAATTGCTGGAATTTTAGGATGTTTTTTTGTACGAAAACTTTTGTTAGGATTTGTATATATAGTTATAAAGATGGATATAAATTGTATTAATAAAAAAAAAGTATTTGGAAGATGGGATTTCTATGAAAATGGGAATTTAAATTAATTTATTATACAAAAACATTTGTGAGAAAGTGTATAAGTAGTAAAAAATGATTTTGATATGTACAGAAATGGAAAAAAAATTTTGAACGAAATTTGAAATCATATTCACTTAAAATTTTGAAAATTAAGGACGATTTGTTAAACGAATGGTTATATTTATAAACATGTATAAGCAAGTAATGATTTTTGGATATGTACAGGACTCGAAAAAAATTTTTGAACAATCTTTTTCAAATAAAAATGAAAATTTCGATTTTAGAAGAAATGTACTATATTACTATAGGAATTTAGAATGATTTTTTATACAAAAACATTTGTTGGAAAATGTACAAGTGGTTAAAAAAGATTTTAAAATATGTACAGAAATAAAAAAAAAATTTGGACGAAATTTGAAATCAAAATCATTTTTAGGACGATTTCATATCCGAATAGTTACATTTTAGACACGTATAAGCTAATAATATTGATTTTTGAATGTGTACATGGTTCAAAAAAAGTTTTTGAACAATCATTTTCAAATAAAAATGAGAATTTTGAAAGATATTTTATACGAAAGCCATTAAAATGTGATTATAAACGATTTGTAGTGATGTAGAAAACTTGAAAATGTTTTTGAACAATTTTTCTCACAAAATTCGAAAGGAAAATTTAGAAAAGTTGAAAAATCTTCGACCCGGTTTCTTTTGTATTCGTGTTGTGCACGTGAATGACTTTCTTTTTCGTTGTGGGAAAGGATTTTTTGCGTTTAGCAAAATAATTCTTTAATTGTTTGGAATTTTGGGATTATTTGTCCAAAAATTTTTTTTATATTTGTATCAATACTTACAAAAAATTGGATATAAATTGTTGTAGAGTTAACATCACGAAAAGAGACTTTAAAACCATCGAAAGAAGCGTTATTTGATCGATTTATACTTATAAAAGACTTGGCATTTAAGAAATGGACTTGATTCCAACAACTTATATATAACAAGAATGAACAAAATGTTTTGAACGAACAAAAGCTTGGTTCAAAACCAGAATGGTAAGAAAATCGTATTAATTATTTAAAAACAATAAGAATAAAGTGTTTGGAAGATCGGATCCATATAAAAATAAGAATTTAGAATGATTTGTTATACGAAAACATTTGTTGGAAAATGTACATGTGATTAAAAATGATTTTAAGATATGTACAGAAATGAAAAAAAAAATTTGGACGAAATTTGAAATCAAAATCATTTCTAGGACGATTTGTTATACGAATAGTTACATTTTAGACACGTATAATCTAATAATATTGATTTTTGAATGTGTACATGGTTCGAAAAAAGTTTTTGAACAATCATTTTCAAATAAAAATGAGAATTTTGAAAGATTTTTTATACGAAAGCCGTTAAGATGTGATTATAAACATTTTGTAGTGATGTTGAACATTAAAAAAATGTTTTTGAACGGTTTTTCTCAAAAATTTGAAAAGGGAAATTTAGAAAAGTAAAAAATCTTTTTTCGAAGGAATTTAGAAAACCTAAAAATGTCAACGATTTTGATTTAAAACAGAAAAAGTTTTCAAACGGTATTTTTAAACTAAAATTGATCACTTATAACAATTTGTTATACGAAAACTTTTGTGAGAGCTTATATCCGTGTTTAAAGATTTTTGAAAATGTACAGTAATTGAAAAAAAAATTGGGACGCTTTTTCTTATTATGTAGAAATGAAAATTTAAAATTACCGATGAAAATTTAAAATTTCTATATCTAAAACATTTGTGGGAATGAAAACTAATTTTGGAATATACATATACACGATTGGAAAAAAGTTTTTAGACGTGAAATTTTAAATAAGCAGTTTTTTTTTTTGAAAAATTAGAAATAAAACTCATTCAAGATAAAATTAGAAATAAAACTCAACCAAGATAAAAAATAACATCGAATTTTTTTTTTTATTGGCGAAGTAAACGGCTTTTTATAAATTACAGAATTTATATACAAGAAGAAAAAACATCCGGTTTTCATTAACCCTAATAACATTTTTACATCACACATCAAATGTAATAAAACATTTTATTCACAATTTATTTAATCATTATTGACACAAAATTAATCATTATTGTCACAAAACCGGATCAAAAACAATATGGCACTTACACTCTTGGGTTTACACTTAAAAAAATCACTATGTACACTATTGAACAAAATTTAATGTACGTATTCGTTCGTAAGTTGGTATTGAGCTTCAACAATCACACTGGTATAACCCGCAGAAGTTGTTTGATGTCCTTGCTTATTATATCCATCGTGACCGTCGTAAATAGTCTGCTGTTGAAGGTGATTTTGATGATTTTGATGACTTTGGTGACTTTGGTTATTATTAAAACAATTAACCCCAAACGGTTGGGTTTGATGAACGTGATCCGAACAATACGGGTTATTTAAATTTTGAAAATGAAGATTGTGATTTGTTTGCTCGCTTTCAACACTGCTACAACTACTCGACGAAGCGCTGTAAGGTCTTTGTTGAGTTTGGGTCAAAGGATTTAAACTGTGTTGGGTTAATTCTGCGTCCGAATATGGATAAAAAATTTCCGGATGTTGGTAATAAGGATCATCGTGGAAATTTGAAAGGTAGACGGGATATTCGCTTGATGGCGTTGGTGTTGTGTATGAAACCGCTCCGTTTGAATCGTTAAACTCTTCTTCCGGTTGCGGTACTGACGGTGGAGTTACCACCGAAGATATTGAGGTTCTTGGTAATTGGTACTTTAGGTGATGACTAGATCTTGATGATGATGATTGCGGGGATGAGTTTCTTTCTAATGGGGAGTGAACGGCTTCTTCTTTTACTGTTCCTTGGGATTGGTTTAATACTAAATCTTTAGCTTCTACATCACTGTAATTAAAAAAAAATTAAATTAAATTAAGTTAGTTGAACATTTTTTTTGTATATTAAATAGTAATTTGTAAATTTAAAAATAACTTTTTTTATTTACCTTAGAACGTAATTAACGGAGACTATACAGTGTGGCCTGGAAGACCTGGAATTGTGCACGATGGTCGCGTAGCTCTGCATCCAAACCCACCCGCCCCCCTTGCACATAAACCTGTAATACTTGGAAGTAACCTGGCCCTTGAACAACACTGAAAAACAATTACAGAAGGACCGATTAAATTACACTCTCTCGCCGTCCGTCGTCGTAAAGATCGACGGCGAAATTAACTTTTAACACGCCCCAACGGACTCGCTCAAACTCACTCGCTCACTTATAATACCTCGGCAAACACAAAGAAACTCACTGTTCAAACTCAGATAACACAAAACCCCGATTAACCAAAGCCCCCATAATAAATCCCCGCAAATCGAAAGATAGATACACTTACGTTGCAAATGGGACGATTTCATTAATTGCATATCAAAGACGTGGATGTAATGGTAAAGTGTCTTCTCGATTAAATCCTGAGGTTCGTAACCCGTCAGCTGGGCCACTCTAGAAAAAAAGGAGATGAAATGAAATCTAGCTGGAAAGTAAAAAGTAAACACTACACCCTCATGAAATACGAAGCTGAAACGTTTTTATTTATTTTTATCTTGGTTTTTTTTCTAGGGATAGAGTTTCAGGAAATATAATCGTGTGAAAATAATAAGAATAAAAATATGATATGAATAATGAAAATACAATATGATATGAATAATGAAAATAACTTACCTAGCATCTAAAAAGATGAGTTTGAGATCCAGACTCGCTCTAAACATGAACATGTTTTGGTGGAGTTTGATTTCCGTGATGGCGCTCGGTGGTAAAGAATGGCCGACGGCGACCAAACCCATGTTCTGGTAACATCCTTCGTACGGGGATTGGGAGGCGGTGAACTGTTTGACCTTGAGGTAGCCGCTGCAGTGGATTACCTTTTGAAAGAAAAACGAAGATGAGGAATGAAATATATATGAAATTGGAAAATTGGAGAAAAGAAGAAAACGAAGAAAAAAACGAAGGAGAAAACGAAGAAGAAAATGAAAGAGAGAACGAAGCAGAGAAGGAAATAATCTTTAAAGAGTTTTGCCTCTTCGGGATATAATTGCTGTTTTACGGCGGCGGAGATGTTTTTATTAGGTCATAAAGTAAAATAACTACCAACCGGTGATATTACACTGTACAAAACGTAAATGTTCTTTTTTCTTTAATATTAAGGGTTTTAATCGACTAATTACAATTTTTTTTTTAAGGATAAGTTGGGTTACTCATCTTACTGTCTTCATTTGGGGAAGGATTGGATCAGAAAAGGAGTTTTATCGCCTGTATTTCCCTCAAAAATTAATTTTATTTACTATACAACATAAATTAATCTATGAAAACGGAATTAACTCTTTGAGGGGCGGACATTTTCAAATAAAAAAACCCAAAGTGGGTACAACAGAAATTTTGTGTCATCTAAGAGATCAGCAAAAAGCATAATCTAAGCTTGAAGTGGTGAGGTGGTACGCGCTCTCAACCACTGTACAGCAAAAGGAGTAGAAATTAAAAAAAAAATGGTTTGTTTTATGTACCAGCGAGCATAAAGGTCGAAATTCGAAGTGGTACATTAAGCCACCTACCAACCCTCAAAGAGTTAAAGGCCAACTCTCCTCAAGGAGCAAGGAAAGGACTTCAGATATTATCTTATGTTCGTACAAAGGAGCTACAAGAAAGAGTTAATAAGAAAAAATCCCCAGAACAAAAAAAAAGGAAGGAAGCTAAAAAAATCAAAGAAAAAGAAGAAAAAAAGCTGAGTAAAAAGGTGAAGATTAAAAAAAACTAAAAAGAAGAAAACGTCCATCTAAAGATATCGACGCTCTCAAGCCAAAACGGCATAAACGCCAAAATGGTCATTTTTTAGTTAGCTACACCGTTGAGTAGCATTTTTAAATCTGCATGCAACAGTTAAAGCGGCATACCAGCAAACAAACTTCATTCGCCATAAAGTTGGTTTAAAGTTTGCGTAAAAGCCATTTAAGGTTCATTATGTCAATCGTTTTTTGCGTTTTCTGAAAAATTAGGTTAATGGCGTTTATGCCGTTTTGGCTTGGCAGCGTCGATATCAAGAAAACAGATCCAGGACAACATAGGCAAGGAAGAAAGCTGAAAAAACCCAAAAAGAGAAAAGGAAAACTTGAGTAAAAAGGTGAAGATAAAGAAACCTCAAAAAGAAGAAAACGTTCATCTACAGATATCAAGAAAGCAGATCCAGCACAACATCGAAAAGGAGAAAAGCTGAAAAACTCAAAAAAGAAAAGGAAAAACTTGATTAAAAAGGTAAAATTTTATGATAAACCCCCAAAGATAAGAAATCATCCAAAACTAACATTTACAGATACATTTTGTGATTGTAATAATAACTCCAACAATATAAAATACCTTTACTCCCCTGAATAACACCCTGAATTCGTAAAAAATTGGTTAAATTATAAAAAATATCAAAAGTAATTAATTTAAGGTAATTCTGATTTTATTTAATTAGATTTTCGAAAATTTCTAATTTAAATTTGGTTATAAACTTAAATATTTAATTGCAAAAGGTATTTTAAAACCATTTTATTAATAAAATGAAATTAATTATCGATAAATTATTATTATTATTAATTTAGATTTGTTACTTGGTGATTTTGTAGTTTTTAAGTTGGGAATTTAATTCTCAAAAATATTCAATTAATTTTATCTTTTTCACATTTAAATACGATTTATATCTGTAAATTAATCTCAAAAATGATTTTAATTACTTAAAACATTAACTTCTTAATTATTTAAGTTATGATAAAATAACTTATTAAATTTCCAACTTCGCGTTTGTTCAGTTACTTAGTTTATTTACTTTAGGTTGGTTCCCCTCCTTCAAAATTGTAACTATCTTCATAAATGTTTTGATTTAATTTGTGAAATTTTTGACAGGTATGTTTTTATTTCTTTATTTAAACAGAATTAGGTTTTATAAAAGTTAAATTAATTAACAGTCCGCTAATTACTATTTTTGAATCAGTCACCTTAAGTGAATCGTATGAATCCATGAAAATTAATTAGATGTTAACTAATTTGAGTTTAAATTTGTAAAATCAGCTCTTATTGTTAGAGGACTAGTATTTCGTTATTGTTAATAATTTAGAGCGTTGAAATACAATTTATATCTATAAATTCATCTAAAAAACGATTTTAATTATATCATCATAATTTATTTATTAACTTTCAAACTTCGTGTTTGTTCAATTAGTCGATTTTTTTTGCGAAAACTTTTTAGGTTGGTTCCCCTGTTTGGCAATTGTAACCATCTTCATAAATGTTTTGATTTTTCTGAAATTTTTGACAGGTATGTTTTTATTTGCTTAAGTTTTATTACTTATTTCTACTTTTTACTTATTTGATTAGGGTTGTATTGTTAATAATTTTAAAGATTAATTATCAAAGGTTATATAAATAAAAACATTTTTCTTTATGAATGAAATTTACGAAAGAAATGTTGAAAAATAAGTTTTGAATTGTAAATCTCGACAACCTTAAAGGACTTTAACCGTGATTTTAATTAGAACTCACGTTCTCTTTTAAAAAAATTATTTGCAAACCATACGAGCTACTTTTTCAATTTAATTTCCATATAAGACACTTCACCCATAAAATTTACACAATTACACATCCTAGTTAGGTAAGTTTCAACGCTCTAATTAAGCAAATTGGACCCCAATAAACTCATATACGGTCTCGTTAAAGTCGTTGTACCTTTAAGTGTCCTCATACACGCACGAACATGTCTATGAATTCATTAATAATTTTTTATTTTTTTTAGATGGGATTTATATCGTCTTAAGTGCAACACCATCTTAAATTCAATCCCATCTTAAGTTCAACATCATCTTAAGTTCAACAACATCTTAAGTTCAATATCATCTTAAATTCAACCTCATTTTAAATTCAACCCCATCTTAAATTCAACATCATCTCAAATTCAACATCATCTTAAATTCAAGATCATCTCAAGTTAGTTCTAAAGTAATAATAATACAAGTGATTTCGGATGTGACCGAGGAAATAGATTCGAACAATGGTTGGAACCTGCGGAAAGGATCCTCCTCTTTCCGGTAAGTTGGGAGTTTTTGTTTTGACAATTCGGCAGTGTACGTTTCAGGTGTGCACGTCCGGACGTGCCTCGAGAGGGATTTTTCGCGGTTATAAAGTCAAAAGGCGGCCGTGTTACACGTGACGGTACAATGGGGTCGCTCGAAAACGTGACGTATCATAGGTATCTCGATTTTTTATTACCGCGAAGGTAACCAACCGTCCATTCTTGGGTTTATTCCCCGTCGGTCTATCCCCCTTTTTTCTTTGACCTCGAGAACGAACCCGAACGGCCAGACTGCTTGACGCCAAAGATAGACTGATTCATGACATCTTACGAGAAATCTACTAAATACTTATTATGTAATCGAAAAATTATTTTCCTCTTAATTAAAAAAATAAAAGTAAAGGAAATGATAAAAGTTCAGTTATAATTTGATGACTTTTATGGATTTTTTTATGGATTTATTATAATTTTAGAATCATCGATTTTATATCAGTTTTTAAATTAATCGATTTTTGACGATTTATAACACTTTTAAAGGTTTTTTAATTGATTTCAAGCGATTTTTAATAGATTTATGATAATTTCAGACGATGCACAATTGATTTGAGCTAATTTATGATAATTTCAGACAATTCTTAGTTTAGTTAAATGAATTTAGGACAATTTCAGATAATTTTTAATAGATGTTAGTCGATTTAAGATCATTTCAGATGATTTCTAATTGATTTCAGTCGATTTAGGACAATTTCTAAAGATTTTTAATTGATTATGATAATTTCAAACGATTCCTAGCTTATTTCAGTCGATTTGGGATAATTTCAGGCCATTTCAGTCGACTTATGATAATTTCATATGATTTTTAATTGATTTACTACGGTTCTGGCAAAAATCATTAATGTTTTTGGAAGTTTTTTCCTTTTGTTGTTAATAATTAGATTTAATTAGATTAGTTTTCACTTCATAGCATTGGATTAAATTCAGAAAATAAATCAGAACATTTACAAATGATTGTAAAGTGTTTGAATTTGGCACGCTTTTACTTTAATGATTTTTGATCTTAAACCTTTATCTTTCGAATGTTGTGACTTTGGATCAGTGCTCTCGCATGTAATTTTCTTGACATTTTTGGACATTTTACATTATAATACCAACAGCAAAAAATTGTACTTAAAGATTATTTATTGTTAGTCATTGAATACTCACTTTGTAACCACCATTGGTAAGCCCGGCATTCCTCTTGGCTAAAACACACTTCATCCTTAAGAAAAACGCTCTCTCACTTTCATAATCCCGAGGCGCAGCCCCAGGTTGAGGTGGAGTAGGCGTTAAAACCGCCGTCATCTCGTCGTGATCGGCTTGATGAATGTACTCGTAAATACTATTCCCGGTTAACTCTACCTAAGAAGACACAAAAAATAATTTTAAAAAATTATCCAATGTTTAAAATGTTTTCTTTTTGTTACCTGCGATAAACCAAGATGTACAGATGCAGTTTCCGAAATATACATAATTTTCCCATCTGGAGCGACAACGAAGATAAATCCATCGAGCGTTTGTAAAAGGTACGAACCTAATTCTTTGATGAGGGCGTCTCTCGGGTTCGGGGGCACCGGCTGCGCTCCCCAAGCATCCCCCAGACCTAAACGCAAACACAAAGAAACTCTTAAACTGTTAAAAGGTAAACGGAGACGCGCGAGATTAAATTTGAATGTGAAAGGTTCTCCTCCCTTGCCGATTATTCTTGTATGCGTTCTTTCTCAATGTGAACACATTGAGAGAGTTACGAAGAGGTTTTTGGGAGGCGATTAAATGCCAATTAAATTTAGAGGGGAGATAACGTCGTCGCGGCTTTGTCCGATCACGTATATGGTGGTGAAGAGGTTGTTTTTTGTCGGGTGTTTGATGAACGGGGTGAGATAATGATTGTTAGGAATTGTTGGGAGTTAAATTTTCGTCTTTGATATTTTTTGTTAATGTTTAGTGAGAGTTAGGAAAATGTTTGATGTGTTATTAATTAATTATATTATTCTAGACTACTATTTTGAATTTTCTTCTCTCTCTCTCTAACATGTAAAATTAAATATAGAAAAAAATTAATTGATGTACGTCTCGAAAACGATGACAAGTAATAATTTATGATATATTTTTCACTCAAGAGTGTATAGGTTTCGGCTTTTATGTTGTCTTCAAATCTATGGCGTCAAAAGTCTTAAGGGGTTAGACCACTCTAGAATTTTCAAAAAATCGAATTTTTGTTTTTTGCGCTAAAAAGTGCCTTATGGTCTTAAAAATAAGATGCAATGTGAGTTATAAGTGGGAACAGTTTTCAAATGCCTGTATTTTGATTCTGAATGTTGTCCAATAACGTGTGCTCAGTACAGGTAAAACAAACTTTAAATGCGTTTTTCTCCAAATCACTTTTCTTGTAACGGCCGGAAACATAACTCATACAATTCTTTACCGATTTACTTAAAATTTTAACTGCACCTTCTAAGTAGCATTATCTAGAGAAAGACGTAGGATTTTTTTGATATCAAACGTAGTTCTTTAACTATAAACAATTTAGTAGATATTTTTTTAGGCTAAAACGCAAAGTTTTTGTAATATGCCCACCATTTCTACAAAAAAAAAATTAAAAACAAATCCCTACGTCTTTCTCTAGCTTTTGAGTTGTAAAAACTAAATACCTTTTCGTTTTTGCTTTACATTGAAAATTGTAGGTAAAATCGTTCCGGCCGCGGACCCCGTAGCGCTTAACAAGGTTTTCATCAAGCAGTTACATCGCGTTCATTTTTTGTGTTAATTATTTAGCAAAATATATTTCTTATTCCTAAATGTATGCACAACAAAGATATATAAACAATTTTTCCACAGCTCTTATTGTTTTCTCGGAAAAATATGGGGAAATTAAGTTAATTTTCCACGTTCTAAAGTGGTCTAACCCCTTAAATGAGAATGTGCAAATTCCAGTTTTGAAAGATTAAGTCGTCAAACGGTCTCAACGTTGTAAACTTAATCTTCCAAAACTGAAATTCGTAGTTCACAGACCTGAAGACGACATAAAAACCGAAACCTAGATAGTAAAAATCACCATAAAATTATAAGTTTCAAATTATCTAATTTTCATTAATATGAATCACGTGTCATTTAATCCAAAATAAATACTCTTCAGAACTAGATAAAAATCCCCTCTTTTATATTTCACATTTAAATCAAAAATAAATATTGTAAGCGATGGGTGTGGCTTAACTCGAAGAGGCAGGAGGAGCTTGAAAAGAGCCTCGCTTTAAGCCCCCCTATTACGCCCAGGTTTACTAAAGAAAATAATTCAAGCGTGTGGTTTTAGAAACGCCTATAATACAAGTATACACTTGAAAATTAATCCTATGATCCATCCTAATAATTAGAAAAATTTAAATATAATACTAAACATCTAAATATAATTTTATATTTGATTTGTTCTTTTCGGTTTTAATGTTAGCAATGTTTTAAAGAAAAAAATCATTATTAATTAAGTTATTTTTTAGGTTAACCACTTACCATCGGGGAAAACTTGTCTCATCTTCAAATACGACGTAGTAAGTCGAATGACCGAAGCTTTATCCAACTGAGAAGTGATGGCCGCCGGTAACGGTAGTAACTTGGCCAATTCCAAGAATTCGGCGTTCTCCTTCTCCCGTCGCGAACGAGCCGCGTTTTTACTCTTTTCTTTCATCGCTGCTTCGCCGGCGGAAACGACTGTAATCAACAAAAAAAAGAAAAAAATTACATAAGAAGAATTTGAAACATCAAACGTGAATTGGAAACTTTTTCAACAACACTTACAACACTTCTCTTGGGAAAAAGAAATTTTTCCTTGCATTATCATTCCGGCGAAGAAGCAAACGCGAGAAAAACTCTGACATTGGCTCAGTTTCGGTGAGTATTTATCTATATGGGTGTATCTATGGTGTAAGCAGGGTGCCGGAAATGGTTGAATGAATGGGTGGTTCAGGTGTGTATTTTTTCGATTGTATTTACCTGGGGAATCGTAAGATACGTAAGGGGTGGCTACAGAGCCACGCCCGGTTGCTTTGTTAGCTTGTCCAATGGGGCTGAAGTCAGATAGTCACCCCTCGAAGCTTTTTTCTAGTCAATGAGACTAAGGAATCGAAAGGTAGAAATAAAAGACAATAACTGGACGGGAAACTATCGGAAACAATAAACACCTGTGCCAGTGGGGGTGTAAGACGTGATTTAAGAATGGCACCTTGCTTTTTTCACACCTACCATTTTAAATTTTAAAGTTGTCGTGCAATAAGAGTTTTACCTTGTTTTAATGAATTATTGGACTTATAATTTTGGTGATTAAAGTTTTTGTGTGGTGGTGAATACAAATTTTCGAATATAAGTTCAACGTTAAGTTTAAAATTTCTAACATTTTCAAGAATTTATTTAAAGTGGTTTTCAATAGTCTATTTAAAATGACTAGAAATCTTTATAACAAATTGAAGGATTTTAATGGAAGTTAAAAAGAAATAATGAACGATTATTTAGTCTCACTAATATATCTCATGCATTTTCTAAACATATTTCTCAAATAACTTATTGGACGTTTTAAATTATTCTAGATTATTTTTTGGGGAATTTTTAATCTATTCAGGTGATTATTTAGTCTTTTTGGATTATTTTCAAGATAGTCTCCTTAATATTTAACAACTATGTTTTAGAATTATGAATTCCAAGATGATTTTTTCGATGATTCAGTTTATTCTAGATCATTTTTTGGACAATTATTAAGTTATTGAGGTGATTATTTAGTCTTTTTGAATCATTTTTAAGATAATTTGAGCGATTATTTAATTTCCTTAATATTTCTAAGTTTTGTTCTAAAATTATAATTTCCAAGATGTTTTTTTCGATGATTTAGTTGCTCTAGATCATTTTTTGAGCAATTTTTTTATTATTAAGGCGATTCTTTAGTCTTTTTGGATTATTTTTAAGATACTTTGAACGATTATTTAATTTCCTTAATATTTCTAAGTTTTGTTCTAAAATTATAATTTCCAAGATGTTTTTTTCGATGATTTAGTTGCTCTAGATCATTTTTTGGACAATTTTTTTATTATTAAGGTGATTCTTTAGTCTTTTTGGATTATTTTTAAGATAATTTGAGCGATTATTTAATTTCTTTAATATTTCTAAGCTTTGTTCTAAATTTATAATTTCCAAGATGATTTTTTCGATGATTTAGTTTATTCTAGATTATGTTTTGGGCAATTTTTAAATTGTTAAGGTGATTCTTTAGTCTTTTTGGATTATTTTTAAGATAATTTGAACGATTATCTAATTTCCTTAATATTTCTAAACTTTGTTCTAAAATTATAATTTCCAAGATGATTTTTTTGATGATTTAATTTATTCTAAATCATTTTTTGGGCAATTTTTAAATTGTTAAGGTGATTCTTTAGTCTTTTTGGATCATTTTTAAGATAATTTGAGCGATTATTTAATTTCCTTTAATATTTCTCAGCTATGTTCTAAAGTCATGATTTCCAAGATTTTTCGACGATTTGGTTTATTTTAAACCATTTTTTGAGCAACTGTTAAGTTCTTCAGTTAATTGTTTAATCTTTTTAGATCATTTTTAAGATAATTTAAACGATTATTTAATTTTCTTTAATATTTCTCAGCTATGTTCTAAAGTCATGATTTCCGAGATGATTTTTTCGATTATTTAGTTTATTTTAGACCATTTTTTGAGCAATTTTTAACCTATTCAGGTGATTATCTAGTCTCTTTAGATCATTTTAAAGATAATTTGAACAATTATTTAGTCTACTTAATATTTCTCAGCTATGTTCTAAAATTGTGATTCTCAAGATGATTTTTTCGATGATTTAGTTTATTCTAGATCATTTTTTGAACAATTTTTAACCTATTCAGGTGATTATCTAGTCTTCTTGAATCATTTTCAAGATAATATAAATGATTATTTAGTCTCTCTAATATTTCTCAACTATTTTCTAGCATTTTGATTTCCAAAATGATTTTTTCGACGATTTAATTTATTCTAAACTGATGATTAGATAATTCATAGTTGATTAAATATAACAATAAGTGGTTGATTAGAAATTAACTTCAGATTTTGATGAACAATGTTCTTCCAAAAATATAATCAAGTTTCTAATTTAATAACGAAAATTTCCAAAGACTCTCAATGAGATATACAATTCTTAAAATCTTTTTTTTAACGTACCAATATAAAAAAATAAAACCCCATAAAAATGTGGTCATAAAAAGAATCGTTTCGTTACACATCGTTAATTTTATGCTTATGACGATTACTTACTCGATTTGTGCTTTATTTTTCTTAGAATTAACGTTTTAATTGAGACTCGTAAATTACTTAAATCGGAAAAAAATATCATTTTTATATAACACCGTAATTTTATGTTTACACGGATAAACACTTAATAATAATATTACTTTCACATCTTCACAACTTAATATTCTTTAAAATTTTTACACGTCTTGTATTCTTGTTTAAAATGAACATTTACCGTCGCGAGTAAAACGAAAACTAAAACCAAGGAAAGATGAAAACGTTAAAACGACCAAAAAATTTAAAACCAATCTACAGGAAAGTAGTAAATTGTCCCCGAAAACAGCAATTCGTGCTTTTTCCGAGTTTCCAAACCTTCGGGATTTTACCTTTTACGGAATTCCCGGTCGTAAACAGGTAACAAAGGACGTTGTTAAAAATTTTTAACATCTGGTTCGAATTATTTTACGCCTTTTTATCCTTCCGGAGAAAACGATCGTAAATAATAATGGTTAGGGATAAATAATAGTGATATTATAAGCGCGTGTGTAAATGTGTGTAGCTTTCGCTTCGAACAAAGCTGAGCAATTCATTTCCGCCGGGAGCTTAACTTTTGCTTGCTTTAGCGTCGGACGATAAAAGGCGAAAACGTTTCCGATACGATACGATACTCTGACCGCGCATATATTAGGATTAAACGGTTCGGTCTCCCTTTTTTTCCTTTCGTTAACCCCTCGTCCCACCTTTATTTCGTTTTCTTTGTATTTACAATTAGTTTTCTCTTTTATTCAAAAATAGAAACTGTGATTTGTGTCTAACAACTTACAATACTAAATAGAGAGAATTTTTTAAATTAAAAATAACGTTTGTTAACGTTTAAAATGTACAAAATTAATATTAAAAGGATTTGAAAGTGAAAATTTGATTAAACGTTGATTTTAAAAGTCAAAAATGACGATTAAAATATGATAGAATCTTTAAATGTTAATCATCAACTGTCAAATTTGACGTTTTAAACGTCAAGTTTGAAGTAAAGGTGGAAATATGACTTTTAAATTGTTAATATAACTTTCAAATTGATTAAAGTTTTATTAGAACCTGGGTTCGATACAAAATCTTTGTCAAACTTGATATTTCTAATGATTTCATAATAATCTAACTTGTATTAACATTAAAAACGACGTTTAAAGCTATAATACATCTTTTAAATATTAAATGTCAAATTTGACATTTAAACGTCAAAGGTAAAACGTCACCTTTGACGTTTAAAACATCAAAATTTGCTGTTACAATTAAAATATACCCTTCAAAAGTCAATTTTTAAATTTCGATTTTAAATTCACGTTTGCAAACATTAAATTTGATCGTGGAAAATTTCATTTTTAAAATGTAACTTAATTTTTAGTTATAAAAAAATGTCAAGTGACATTTAAATTAAAAAATTGATTGATTGATGTATTTCATTTAAAATATCCAAATTATTGTTAGTTATCGTTGGTTGAAATGTGAATAATTGTTATTGGTTAAGCTGACAGATATTCTTTTAATGAGTAACCGATATACAAAGTCCAGTTTTATTGTAATTTAAGTACACAAGATTGGGGCACGTTCCGGTACTTTAATACCTCGTATTTTTCATACAACCGTCACGAATAGCTGATTCGTGAATTCAAACAATGCTCCCCCGGTTACGGTTTATGTAAATTTAGACGTGTTTGTTTATAGTTTGAGTCGCGTACACGATATTATTGTGCCCACTTTGTAACCACTTTGTCTTTACAATCCAAACCAACCAGAACTAACATAATAAGTGCGTATCAATTTTAATCATTAATCTTTAATTTAAAAAAAAAATTATATTTTAAAACTTACCATAATGTGATTGTTTTCCCATATTTATTTTATTCCTTCTCTTTTTTTGTGAATATTTTTTATTAATTTTTCTTATTTTTTCTTATTTTTTTTTAAATTTTTTCTCTTTAATTTTTCCTTTTTAATTTTTTCTTTTTAATTTTTCCTTTTTAGATTTTTCCTTTTATTTTTTCCTTTTTAATTTTTTCTTTTTAGATTTTTCCTTTTAATTTTTCCTTTTTAATTTTTCCTTTTTAATTTTTTCCTTTTTAATTTTTTCTTTTTTAATTTTTTCTTTTCCAATTTTTTCTTTTCCAATTTGTTCTTTTTTACACTTTTTGTTTCTCTTAAATTTTCTATCTGTTAAAAACTGAAATCACAGCCACTTTCTGATGTCAACTAATGCAAAGTTCCCCGAATCTGATTGTAAAAAAAGATGCGTCTCACGTCTTCACCACCATTTTCTTGGACGGCAGAACTATCTCGGTCGCGCTTTGCCTCGCGACGAAGATTGCTGACTTTGCGGCGGTTAGGATCTATGTATGTTATATGCAGCCGGCGACCTTGTGTTATATTGTTGCCGGTTGTTTTGTTTATTGTTAAACAAATCAGGTTACGGCTTGACTGATGGTCTTAAAGAAACAGAATTTCAAGAGAAACAAAAAGAAATAATGACGAAAAAAAATATTATGGGAGGAAAGAAAAGAATACATTAATGACATTTCGTCTAATAATAAGAAAAGTAAACAAGATTAGAATTCTTTAGATTTCGTTAAAAATTTATAATTATGGTTGATAACTAATCGAAAAAAGTCAAATTTGGAATTTAAACATAAAAAATTACGTTATTGTTGAAAGAGAGCCCTCAAATTGATAAAATTTAGTTCGGATTTTTCTTTAAATTTTTCAATTTTAAATGTGAACTGTCAAATTTGATTTTTAAAACGTCAAAAATGACTTTAATATCAAAATATAAATAAATTCCTATCGTAGTTGACGTTTAATAAGTCAAATATCAAACGTCAAAAATCGCATGTTTCGAGGTTTATAATAATTTGACGTTTAAAATGTCAAATCTGAAAGAGAGGCAGAAGTATAATTTTCAAATTTAACAAAATTTTATCAAAACTTGACGTTTTAAACTTTAAAAACTTTTGTGAAGTGTCAAATTGTTGCTATAACTGTCAAATTTGACAGTTTAGAAGAAATTGTTTAACTTATTGTCAGTTGAAAGAAAATTTCAGCTGATCTTTCATTAGCTTTGTTCGTTAGGGCTGCACTGCTTGCACTTAGCAGCTCAGTGCATTATTAAATTTTGGTTACATATGCGTTCATTGGATCACAATTCATAGCTGAACTAAAGACCAACAAATTACACTGAATTACAGTCATTCCCCTTTAAATGCTTCGCGAAACTGTACCTTTGCACCATAGTATAAGTTAGTGCAGTGCAAGGTTTAACCCAACGAACAAAGCTAATCAATTGAAAGAAAATTCCAACTCATCTTTCATTTGAAGCTGTTTGAAACGTATAAATGCAAAACCAGACATTTGACATTCGAATAGTTTTGAGTAAAGCGCGAAAAACCTCTCACTGTCTTTTAAGTCACTCAATCGACTTGGTATTTTAACTAAAAGTAGATAATACATCGATGCGTCTTTATGTGCTTTAAAGCGCAAGTCAGGCTTATAGTAAAAAAGTTATTTTCATTAAAAAAATGAGATTGTCTTGTTTTGCATCTAAGGCTTGGAAATCTCTGCTTCGTGAACTGCAAAGTTCTGGATTTGGCGTTCTTATAAAAAAAACTAGCCGTATCTGCACTAATAAAATTTAGAATTGCGATAAAAGAGATTTTAAAGAAGCTGATTTTATTGAAAAAAAGTACAAATTAGTTTCTTAGGTACAAATTTAAATTCGTAAGTCAGTATCAGATTCATTCTCAGAAAACACTAGTGTGTCATTTACATCCCCCTGAGTTTCCGAAGTATTGGCTGGATTGTCTTGAAAGGCGTTTTTGAAGAACTCCAAACGTTCATCGTTTTCCCATTTTGCACCATAGTGTTTGGCTAGCAAAGAGGAAATGCTTCTTATCTTGTCAGGTTTAAGTCTTCTGCCTTAAACCTCCGCCTCTTTGTCTTGGCTTTTTCACGCTTGCACTCTTGCTTATTTGCTATTCTCTTTCGCCCTTTGCCAAGAGGACTTGGTTCAATGGTAATGTTGTTGAAGGTAATCAAAACTCCGTAATACATTCGTTACCATCCTCTCGTTTAAACTAATCATGCAGAAGCGAGCAAAACTAACAGCTACTTCAATGTCACGGCTATCACGTGAGGTAATGCGAGATCTGGATAGGTTCAAACACAAACGTCTGCTTTTGCACCTAACTACTTGGCGCAAATGTCTGCTTTTGCATTTAAAGCGGAATTTATTATTGCAATAACTCGCTTAAATGTATTGTTACACTCCTGGAGGTCACAAAAATTGATTTCTTGTTTAATTTACAATACAGATACGTGTCTAACTAATTTTTGAAGAAAATGTCGAATGTCTGCTTTTGCATTTATACGCTTCATTTATAATTGAATTTTTATGTCATTTATGACGTTTAAAACGTCAAATTTGATAATAATTTAATAATTTTAGGTTATATTGTGTTTTAAATGTCATTTTTAATTTTCGAAACGTCACATTTTAATAAAATTTTATTATGTCAAGGTTAATAATTTGACGTTTAAAACGTCAGTTTGATTAGAATTTTATTTAATATTAAAATCCAAAATCTTAAGTGCCAAAATACTATTTTTATTTCTAATACTAATTTTTTGAAATATGACTCATTTAAATTCTCTTTTTGAAGAGTGAATGAACTTTAGAAATCGAAAATTATCGATGTTTGTATATTATTGTTGAGTTATACAAATGTTTGGTTAAATTGCGAAATTCAATGTTACTTATTATTATCGGCAGTTTCGGTTTCAATGTCGCGCTCGCGGTTTGAGGTTTTTGACATTTCTTTCCGGGGATTCGCGGCAGATGGTCTCGAACGAAGCACGCGTGACTCATTTCAAAGCGATTGCACAGCTTTTATAACCATTAGAAGATGTTGCTCCTAGTTATTTGTGTCATTTCGCGAACGATAACCCGTTTCGCTGATTTTATAAAATTTACGGAATTTACTTTGTTATGATTTTTTTTTCTCTCGCCATCATCATTTCGAAATATCTTTAGATAATCTGATTTAATTTAACCATCTTTTTTTCTTATTTCTTTCTATTTATTTGCATTTTTTAGTATTATTTCTTGTTTGCAGGGTTTACTAAGGTTTATCTTCACGACGCTATAACACAAGGATTTCCAAAATACGGCCCGCCACTGCCATCAATCCGGCCCGCGACAGCTTAAGTCTAGTGTCATCAATCTGGCCCTAGCGACTATTCTAGTCTAGAAATATAGTTAAAGACAGTAAAATTAAAACTGTTTTGGCCCTTAGAACATAATGAAAAAATCATTGTGGCCGAAGGCTTTAAAGTTTGGAGACCCCTGCTATAGGACATCAACACGATATTGAAAGCTCGAAGTTCTTTTCGTATATTCTTATGGGAGCATTTGAAACTACAGTGAAATTCCCTTTCGCGGATATCCTTTTTGAACGGACACCCCCATTGGACGGAAAGTTTCTCATGGAACCGTCCGATTTTCATATAATTGCTTCGCATTTCTCTTAAGCGGACACCCCTCTTGAACGGGCACTTTTGGCCGATCTTGTTGGTGTCCGCATAAGGGAGATTTCATTGTATATCTATACGGCTGGACTTAATGTACAATCGATGATCAGTGCCGATGTCAGTACTGATGAAAAGCACTCACCATCGGTTAGTTGAGTGTTGTTCATTGCTTGGCTGATTGACAGCCGAAAGCAAAGTTATACATTCTCAAGAAAAATTTGACGCTTTTCGATATATTAGTAAAATTAGGAAGCAAAGCTTGTGCCATCTCAAACCAAGTTTTTAATCGTGCATCACAGTCTTCATACAAATTATGGGACAAGTTCCATAATTTTGAACGCAATCGGACTTCGGTTATTAGTCGTTCCGTATCAATGTTTGTTTTGTTGTTTAAGAGGATTTAAGAGTACTTTTTAGAGATTTTTAAGAGGACTAACTGAGAAATCTGCCAAACATTGAACGCTGTAATACGATGTAACAGTCTATCAGTTGATCGATGTTAGTGCTGTTCATCGATTGAACACTAACAGGCCTATTTTGTAACTCTTAACGACATCGTTATGAACCGATTGTCGTTCATGAACGACAATTCGTATTTTGTAACTTCTAACGACATCGTTATGAACGACTTTCAGGTTAGGTTTGGTCGTTTGGTGAACGACATCCCCGTAGCAGTCGTTTACGTCGTTAGCATAGCAAAATTGAATTTTAAAATGAGCTGTGAAATGTATATTTAACTGTAAGCTCAAAATGTGTAAGATCATCTCTGGCATTATCTCTGGTTTAACACGTTCACGCCGGAACCGATTTTCATACTGCGCTTCATCTGGCGACAAAAAATATATATCGTATATTATGCGCACCACCGGTGGTACGCGCCGTCCGATGAAACAGTTTAGTGCGGGCCACCGGTGGTACGCGCCGGCGTGAACGTGTTAAGATCATCGTTTGGCATTATCTCTGGTAAAATTTCATTTTTACAAGTTCAACCCTTGATACCCTAACATGGAAGGATGCCAGAAACTCACTGAACCCATTTGAAATGCCACATAACATTAAAAAAATATACAAATTTCTAGTAATTTTTTCAGAAATGATTTCTTCTTTCAAGTTATGCCATTTTCCTCAAGACGGCACAAAAATATTACTACTCTCTTTTCGCGGAAAGATGTCTCATGCGTCATTACTTGTCACCGTTTTCTCGACATATGTCAAATATTTTTTTCTTTATTTAATCATATATGTCAGATAGAGACGAAAACCGAAAATAGTAGTCTAGGATAATATAATTAATTAATGACGCATGAGACATCTTTCCGCGAAAAGAGTATATCTATATTTTCTTGTGGAACTATACTTCTATGCTTGAAAAAGTTGTCAAAGCTATTTCTACAGCAAATTCAAGAAAAATATTAGTGATTACAGCTTTCTTTCGGAAAATAATGTCAAATAATGGATTCTTCTAAAGATAGCTCCTTCATCCACTTGCGTCATTAATTGTCAAAGCTTGTCAAAATGCAGACATAAGTTCCCCTTTGAGGTTATGTTGTTAGTTCAAAAGATCTAACATTAGATCAAAAGTGACATTTTATGTTACTATCCTATATGAAAACATTAACTTGTGTCGTTACAGCTAAAGTTCCTAACGACTGATTTACAAAATACGGTTTTAACAAAAAGTCGTTTGGGATTGGAGTCGTTGGCTGAACGATGTCGTTAAGTAACGACAATTACAAAATAAGCCTGTAAAACCAGCCTACAACATTGCATTCTAATCATAGGGAGAATGACGTGTTATGTTGAAGTCTTCTAGTGTCGTGGAAATAGACCTTTAAGACGGTTTGATGAGAACTAAAAATAGTAAAAATTGATAATCTCTTCTTTCAAGGGAATGGTATTTTTTAATCTTTATTTTTTTGATGTTTTATTTTCGTTTTCCTTGTCGGTTGGATTCGAGGAACGCGATCGAAAGACGTAGACGGGTTCGGTTCGGTTTTAGGGTTCCGAAATCGGTCGCACAATTTTCACGGGGCATTAGGCCGCCTTCACACCGCATAAAGTGTCTCGCGCCGCGTGCGAAATCTCGCGCCGACAAAACGGACCAGAACGGAAGAAGAGGGAACCGTGGAAAAAACGGTCGTCCCGCGAAAGAACCGGACGACGACCAAGAAAGAAAGCCCCCCGTTCCGAGAATTAACACTGCTCTCGGAAAGTCGTAACACTAACATAACGATTTTTATTTCTTTTTTTTTATTTTTTATTTTCTATTTTTTATTTTCTATTTTTATTTTCATTTTTTATTTTCTATTTTTATTTTTTCTTTTTATTTTTTATTTTCTATTTTTTCATTTTTATTTTTTCTATGGAGGTTTTAAACTCCATTAAAAATCTTAAAAAATCAAAGATTTAATCTCCAACTTAATCCTGAAATTATCTCCCCTCAATTAAATCATAAACCACCTCAAATCTGTTTTGACAAGATCGTTACCATCTCATTTTTTGCGGCTTGTACCCGGAGAGAGTATCAAATTTCGCTTACATAAACCAAAGAGGGGAGAAAAAAACGACCACCTCTGGGAGAGAACTCCTCAAGGAAGTCTAAAAGATACGGGCTCTGCGAAACCCATCACAAAACACGTGTGCGAACGTCTAATCTAACGTCTCAAATAATACACCAAACCTTATTTTGCAGTTTTTTTATCTAATCAAGATAAAAAGACAGAGAAGAAAAAAATTTAAACCCTTACAATATTATTTAATTCCCAAAATGATTTATGTCCGTTGAAAACGAAAACGCGACGTTCGGTCTGTTTGGTCTACACTTCGAGACGAAAGTCTCATAAACAAAGAGAGTTTATAATCTTTAAGCGGTTTGTATGAGAGGAAGAAAGACCGAAAAGAAAGGGATAAGGACGAAAACGTTTCGGTAATTAACAAATCCGAGTTACAAACCCATTAGGTTACTTAATTTATGCGTTTTCTGATGTCACCCGTATAAATATAAATTAAAAACCTTTCCAGTTATAAACTATTAACTGATTTTATGTACGCGTCACGTTTGAAATAATTTTTTTCTTCTTTGTTAATACGTCGAAGTGGTTTTAAGGGTTTTATCCTCACTCTCTTCACATAAATCTTACTTAACATATATAAATAGAAAATCCACCCTCTACGAATTGTAATAATACTTATAACACTTGTAATAACTAGGGTTGAGTAAAATCAATAAATGCAATTAGTAAAAGTTGTTGTATTTTGGGATTTTTTTAAGTTTTTTGGTAACAATTATAGAGACTGATAATTTTATTTAAAAATAGAAACTTTAATCAACCCTTATTTAAAAAAATCTTGTCTTAATTCGTATAAATAAACTTGAGAGAATTTTTTAAAGTGGGTGAAAAATTTTTAAAAAGTTGAGAACTGTAAAAACTTTTTTAAAAGTTAATTAAGGTTCGGTAAGTTTACTAAAAAAATATCTGAAGCGTTTAATTAAGGATTTAATAATAACGATTAACCGGAAACGGTTAGTTTTAGAAACGGTTCCCGTTTAATCGAACTTTACGAGCTTTCAAGTTATAATTAACCCAACGCAATCGCTTTAGACCGAGAACCGTTCTACTACTACAACTAGTAGGTGCGAGTTGAAACAACCCTAGGTGCTATAATACTTCTCCCTATAAATAAAGATTACCGGGCGAATGTTTAGAAAACGTTTAACGCCAATCCCTTCGCTCGCATTCTTTCACGAACGCCACCAACCCTCCGTATTCCGAATTTACCCCCTAAAAATATTTTCTTTTCACTATATTTACGACTATACGACCATTTACAACTATAGAAGTTATATTAAGAAAAGAGGTTCATATGTGGTATAGAAGAGACGGTATATCGACAAGAACCGGTCTTAAAAGAAAACATAAAGAGAATGAGAAGACCAGAAGGAGAAAAAAAATGAAAAATAAGAAATAAAATGTCCAGACGGTAAATATGGGGGCGTTTCGGTGTGTTTACCGAGAGAACCGATGAAAGGTTGTGTCCACAGAGACTACTACAAATGACGGCGATAAAAATCAAATAATAAAATATCAGTTTGGAGGGTATTTGTTGGGATATTTTTACCTATAATTTTTTAAAAGATTTTTTTCTTTATACTTTAAAAATCACCTAAAATAAAGTTTAGGTGATTTTTTTAAAATTTGTTATCTCCCACTAAAACTTTTCTTTCTAATGAGTTGTTTTTAGAAACTTTGAGTGTTTTTAAAGTGAAGATAAAACAGATTGATAGATTGTCCGTTTGTTGAAAATGATATTTAACGAAGATCTCTTCGGAACGGAACCGGGTATTAACTAAATCCCACTTCCAACCCCGTATTTTCTTTCTTAATCCACCCCCGAATCCCAAATGTCCGATTCCCGCCCTCTTCCTTTTTCTCTTCCTACAGTTCCAAAAAGAAACAACACCAAAATACAAAATGTGTTTAATTAAAAAAAAATCTCTAAAGTGTTATAATTTAATATTTTTATTTACTTTAAATTGATCACACGTTGATTATAAACTCTGTTTAGTAAAAAAAATCACCCTGTATTATGTCACTCTTTCTATATACAGGCTGATTCTTGATAATTTTATGTTTAAGTTCTAAACAAATAAAAATTTTATCAAAGATTACCTTTTAGGTTTTATATGAATTAAAAAACGTCACAATTTTCTAGTATCTTTCTATTTTATATACAGGGTGTTTTCGATTAAAGTCATTTTAACTTCTAAACTGATTAAAATTTTATTGAAAATAACTTCTTCACATTTATAAAGTTTAAAAATGTAATAATAATCATTTTACATTACTTTTTTTGCATATACAGGGTGATTGTTGACGTGGAGACTTTAAGTTCTAAAAAATTACTGAAAATTTCATCGAAAAGCACTTCTTGATTTAAAAAAAATGTAAAAATTAACACTTTACATTACTTTCTTTGATATACAGGGTGATTCACAATATTGACATTTTATATTCTAAGAAATTAATGACAATTTAATCGAAAATCGATTTCTAAATGTCAAAATTAAGCTCAAATTGTCAAAAATCAAACATAAAATGTCAAAATTGATCTCCAAACGTCAAAATATAAATTCAAAATGTCATAATTCAACTAAAATAGTAAACAATCGATTTCTATGGTTAAAATTAAGCTCTAATTGTCAAAAGTCGAACGTAAATTGTCAAAATTAATCTTCAAACGTCAAAAATTAAATTCAAAATGTTAAAATTCAACTAAAATAATCAAAAATCGATTTCTAAATGTTAAAATTAAGCTCAAATTGTCATAAATCGATTTCTAAACCTCAAAATTAAGCTCAAATTGTCAAAAATCAAACATAAAATGTCAAAATAGATCTTCAAATGTCAAGAAATAAACTTGAAGTGTCAAAATTAAACTTAAGTCAAGTCAAGTTTTTAACAATTTCTTATTTTCTACGAATCATTTTAATTTTATCTTTTTATTCGCTTAAAAATGAATTTTAATCTTTAATCTTTAATAATTAATAATTAAAATGAATTAAGAAATTTTAAAAAGGAATTTGATATCAAATGAATTTTCGAACTTGATTGTTAAAAAAATGTAAAAATAAACATTTTACATTATTTTCTTTGATATACAGAGTGATTCTCAAGAATGACAATGCAATTTCGAAGAAATTAGTGAAAATTTCATCGAAAATCATTTCTTGATTTAAAAAAAATGTAAAAATAAACACTCTATATTACTTTTTTTATATATACAGGGTGATTCTCAACAATGAGACTTCAAGTTCGAAGAAACTAGTGAAAATTTAATCGAAAATCACTTCTTGATTTTAAAAATATGTAAAAATTAATACTTTATATTACATTCTTTGATATACAGGGTGATTCTCAACAATGAGATTTCAAGTTCTAAGAAATTAATGAAAATTTCATCGAAAATCATTTCTTGTTTTTTAAAAGTATAAGCATAAACACTCTAGATTACTTTCTTTTATATGCAGGGCGATTCTCAATAATGACACTTTGTATTTTAAGAAATTATTAAAAATTTCATCAAAAATCATTTCTTAATTTTTATAAATATAGAAAAATACTAAATCTAGTCTCAAAAAGGAGTTAAAAATTAAAAACTTAAAAAATTATACTATATTTTTTATTTTATATACAGGGTGATGTCGATTAATGTCATTTTAATTTCTAAACTGATTCAAATTGTATGGAAAATTACTTCTTAACATTCAATATGATTAAAAATTCCAAAAAAATAACCATATTAGTTTTTTTATATACAGGGTGATTCTCTAAAATGTCACATTAAAAAAAAATTAATCAAAAATGTTATTGAAAATCATTTCTTGACTTTTATAATCATTAAAAAAATAAAATTCAACCTTAAAATAATTAAAATGATTTTATAAAGTTAAAAAAATTGTCAAATTTCAGGTTGCCAACTCTTAAAAATTTTTATTGTATTGAATATACAATGTTTAAAAATCCACTCTCACTTTTATCTTTTATGATTAACTAAAATTAATTAAAAATATCACTCACCAAATTATTATTTAATTATTAATCCCAATAATAATTAATAGTCCAGTAATGATAATCAAAAACCACAATTTTCACCAAAATCACACAAGAAAAACAATACGAAAACATTTCAATGTTAAAAAATCACAAAACAATATTTCTTTTTTATCCTTATATGTATTTATTTTTTATAAACACTCAACTAACAATAATAATAATACAAACTGTCGTTTTAAAGCATCAGCGTCCGGACGTCAACTACTTCACTTACCTCTTTCGGCGTCGTCGTCGTCGCCGTCCAACTGCGCTCTCCTCGCGGGGGGGAAAGGGGAGACTCGATCGGAGAAGAAGACGACGACCAAGTCCACAAAGAGGAGACCGAGAATAAGAAGAAAAAGGAAGACGAGAAAAGACAAGGGAGTCGAAACCGTGCACGTTTCTATCACCGTATGCGACGCAGAACGCGTTTCCGGCGATTGTGACGCCGCTGTCGCAGCGTCCAGGACCGTCGAACCCCCCGGGGGCGGTTCCGCCGGAGCCCCAAACCGATTAAACCCCCACCCTATAATCAGAGATGGGAACAACCCCCTTTTTTTCGAAAAAAAAGGACTTTACATGTAAGTAATATTTAATATTGAATTAAATTAATGTTTAGAATGGGTTTTAAAATTTCAAATTTAAAAAATGATTTAGATTTTCTTAAAAATTCAAAATAATATTAACAAAAAAAAATTGGTAAGATATAGGCTGTCCGAAAATAAGGTATACAGATTAGTACAAATGCCTTGATCAAAAATATGATGATTTTTTCTTCGAATAATTACTAGGTTAATAATATTCAACGTGTGAAATGCAAACGTGACGCTGACAAAGAAGTCTCAAATCGCGCGCTAACAGCAGCATTTTTCTCTTTTGTGCACTTCCCCCCTCTCGCGCGGGGGAACTCCCCGCGTTCTAAAACATGTTTACGACTGTAGCGTCGATCCCGATTCCAATAAAATCTCCAGTCTCGGCTTTTGTTCGAGACTTTCCACTTCTAAGAACTGAACAGCTTAAACGCGAATCGGACTCGGTTTAAAACCAAAAACGATTAAATCGATTAGAAACTCGTTTTCGAACGATAATAGCCAAGTAAACGCGGAAGAAAAAAACGAGGATAATTAGAACGAATCGCATCGTGCGTTATGATGGATTTTAGCCTTTTACAAGTTTAAAGTCGATAGGGTCGTAGTGGGCGACCTTCTGGGTAAAACTTTGCTAGTATTGGTCGCATGTTGAGGCCATCTTCAATTATAGGTTTATAGGGGATTGGTTGGAACACGTTTCAGGGGTTTGGAAGGGAGACCAATCCAAACTAACTACGCCTACGGGTTATTTTTCCATTGTAGGGGTTTTTTTTTTAAGATTTATCCTTTTTTATATATTATTTTTATATTACAAATTTAGATAAATTCTATTTCATAAATTTTAATTTCAAAAATTTATAAAATAAGTTCGTTTTGATGATTAACAAAATGTATTACTTAAAAAATAAATAATTAGGTACAATATAGGCAACTAAATTTACACGATTTTATGGATATCATAGTTTCAAACCTATTTTTAAAAGATTTTATTTATACAAACTTTTAATCTATAAATTTATTAATATAAATTTAGATTTATATTATGTTTTTTAAATTACATATAGATTTGTTTTTCAAATATCTACAATTATAAAACAATAAGAAAATATAATCAAAATATCTCTTACAAATATCGACGAAATTCAAAAGATTTAACATACTTAAGGTAAAAATCAAAAATTAAAAAATCAAAAAGGTAAAGATAAATAAGGTAAAGATAAATAAGGTGAAAAATAAATCCTCTTTGATAGTTTAAAATTTAAAAAATAAGCAATAAAAATATTTAAAAAATAAATAATAGGCAACCCAATCTACAAATTGTAATCTACATTACCGATATCAAAGTTTCAAACCATTTCAAATCTATTTTAAATTTTTTAAGATTTTTATATCCAACCCAATATAAATTATTTATTTTTTATCAATTAATTTTAAAATATTTAATTTTAAAACTCTTCTTGACGTTTTTTTTTAACACAAAAAGACTTATTTATAAATTAATCTTTTTTATTAAAATTAGTGACTAACTTCATATAGAACTGTCAAAACCATTACTGTCACTGTCATTTTTTGGACCTTATTCCTCAAATGTCTCAAATTACGAAACAAATAGAAAGTTTTATTTAAACGTATTAATTATAAGTGAAAGCGTTACATTTTTAAATAATAATGGCGCTTAGGCAAGTTTTAAAATCGTTCCTACCGAGGTATACATTAAAAAATTCAGATCTAACCTCAAATTTAACCTTTCGAAGAAGGGTTTTATGTACAACTGCACCGGTTTTAAATAAAAAAGAGTAAGTTTAATTAATTTATTTATTTAATTATGTTACAATGAAGAATATGTTACAATTTATAATATGTAATAAGTTGGGTTGTTTTAGAATAACGGTGACGTTTGTAAAAGCAAATGGAGAGCGAATTAAAGCCAAAGGGAAAATTGGTGATTCTTTATTAGATGTTGTGGTTAATAATGATGTTGATTTGGATGGTTTTGGAGCTTGTGAAGGTACTTTAACATGTTCTACGTGTCATTTGATATTTAAAAAGGCAGATTACGATCAACTTCCGGATAAACCGAGCGATGAAGAGTTGGATATGTTGGATTTAGCTTACGATTTAACTGATACGTCTAGATTGGGCTGTCAGATTATTTTAACTGAAAAATTAGATGGATTAGAGGTGCGAGTACCGGCAACTATAAACGATGTTAGGAGCAGTTAATAAATAGCTTTGTATAGTAGATTTTTTTAAACGATAATGTATATAATTTTATTTTTTGATATGAAAATGAATATAAATTATAAAAAGAATTATTTGGTTATTGTTTCGGATGAAGAGGTGTTGATTTCTTTTTTTAATTTGATTTCTTGTTTTAATTTGATTTTGTGTTTTAATTTGATGATTTCTTTGGTTAATTTAGAAATAAATGTATCTACATCTTGTTGGGTAACTCCTAAAGCTGCTGCGGACGCTATATAAGGGAAGTTACAATGGGATGAATGTGAACCCCAACCTAAAAATAATAAATTATTAATTAGAAACAAAAAAAGATTTTAAAATCACATATACAGGGTGTTTAAAAAATACGTTCGAATATTTGGCCCACTTATAGATCTCATCAGTACAAACAAAAAAGTCAAAATAAACATAAGTCCAAAAATCAGCCGTTTCCTAATTACAGCCTGTTTTTCAAATTAAAATAATTTACACTCAGTAGGAGTGATTCGCGTATTTATGAAGTCATCCATGGAGATAACAAAACAAATTTTGTTCGTTTCCGTTAGTGTAGTTGCCACATTTGTTGTAATTATTGTGTGTCCGTTATTGTCAGTGTTTATTGAAGTAGTTGTTGCTGTAACCCATTGTTGAAATTTTCGAATATGCTTTATACCAACGCAGAAATGGCAGACATACATTTTATGTATGGCAAAGCCGATGGAAATGCTTGTGAGGCACGTCGCCTTTATGCCGAAGCATTCCCAAACCGGGTACTTCCGTGTGACAAACTTTTTACAAATTTACATCAACGTTTATCCGAAGTTGGATCGTTTAAATCAAGGAACGGTGATGGTGGTCGGCCTAGATCAGTTTGTACTCCCGACGCAGAACTTAACATTTTAAGACGAATTGAAGAAAATCCTGGTACTAGTACTAGAAGACTCTCTACTGAAACAAATACATATTAATTTTTCCCTAATTTGGAGAATGTTACGGGAGCAGCAATTGCACCCATACCATATTCAAAGGGTACAGGCTCTAGCTGTGCCTGATTATGCCGCACGACTGGTGTTGTTGTTGTCGAAGCATGTTGACAAAAGTCGCGGAGAACCCAAATTTTGTTACGAAAATTTTATTTACAGACGAAGCTGGTTTCACGAGAAATGGCATTTTTAATTTTCATAATAGCCATGTTTGGGCCGACGAAAATCCGCATGCCGTTGTCGAATCGAATCATCAAAACTGATTTGCAATCAACGTTTGGCTTGGTGTGTTAGGAGACCATCTGATAGGACCTTGTTTCCTGCCTAACCGTTTGACTAGTCAATTGTACCTTGACTTTTTGCGGAATACATTACCACTGCTGTTAGAAGATGTGCCCCTCAACCACAGAATTAATATGTGGTTGATGCACGATGGAGCTCCTGCGCATTACGGAGTCTCGGTCAGAAATTATCTAAACGAAAATTACAATGGCAGGTGGATAGGGCTAGGAGGTCCAATTGCATTCCAATTGGATTGCGGTCCAATTGCACTCGATTTTTGCATTTGGGGGTATTTAAAGACATTAGTTTATTCAAGTCCTGTGAATAATTTAGATGAGTTGCGAGAACGAATTGAACATGCCTGCCAGACTGTTCGTATAAATCCGGGACTCTTTGAGAGAGTGCGGCGTTCACTTTTACGGAGATGTGAAATGTGTATACAAATGGAAGGAGGACATTTTGAACATCTTCTTTAAGAATCATTAATTTGTAATAATTAAAATGTATTTATACTGATATTTGAGTGTAAATTATTTTAATTTGAAAAACAGGCTGTAATTAGGAAACGGCTGATTTTTGGACTTATGTTTATTTTGACTTTTTTGTTTGTACTGATGAGATCTATAAGTGGGCCAAATATTCGAACGTATTTTTTAAACACCCTGTATATAAAAAAATTACTTTCCTGTAAATTGATAACCACAAACGTCTTTAACTTCATCCGATTTAACAACTTTAGCTCCGAATACATTTTTAAGAAATAACGAAGATCCTAATTGTGTACAATCTTCGATACAAAGACTTTTTAATGTCATAGCTACAAAAGAAACATTTTTAATTTCAATACAATTTACGGTTATGTTTAAAAATTAACAAGAACATTAAAAATTAACTAAAAAATTAAAAATTACCAATTGAAATTTGATTAAAAGAGTTATCAATCACTTCTTCATTTTGAATTGATGCCAAAGTTATTAATTTATTTTTTAAATATTTGTATAAATTTTTTCGGTCCTCGACTAATTTTAAAAAACCTTTTTTACCCATTTCCATTAAAGTTATAAAAACATCTAAAGTGGAAGATATGGAAAATTTTCCTTTACTTATTTCTATTAAGTTATTAAATAAAATTGGATTAAATGAAGCTATGATAACTCCACCAACAGGAACTAATAAATTTTTATCCGTACTTTGAACGAAAACATCCAAATTTCCTTTTCTAAAACATTCATTAAAAAAAAAAATTCTAATAACTATTTTAATTTAATTGTTACAATTTTCCTCGATTAATCCTTTTCATTAAACTCTCACATCCCAATCCATATGCATTATTAAGCACATGAAACAAATTATACTTTTTACAAAGTTCTGAGATCTTTTCGATATCGTCACAGCTTCTCGGAGCAAAACAAGAAGTTGTTGAAGCGACACAAACTATATTTTCAACTCCGATTTCTTTAATTTTTATCTCAATAGTGTTTAAATCAGTTATAAAATCGTTTTGGTGTGGATTGGTTTTATTTGGTATTGTATCGATGATTATTGGGATTAAATCGGCTGTTAATATCGATTTAAAGCAAGATTTTTGATCAATTCGAGACCAAATTATGTATTTTGCTTGAGGTTTTAATTTTTTACATGATAAATATGTTAAAACTAGACTCATTCCGGTTGCTACAGGTAAAATTGTACATTGAAATCGTTCTCGAATACCTAAATAAATTAGATAGGTAAATTTTAAAAGAAATTAAGAAAAAATTTTGTTAAATTAAGCAAATATAGATAGTGATTTCCACTTAAAAAAAAAAATTTCTAACCCATCGTTTCAAATAAATCATGAACCAAAGCATTCGTAAGATGAAATAATTGATCTTCTTTAGAATTATTATTTAATAAATTTATCGGATTGGTGAAATTAAAATGCCTTAAACTTATAAATCCATTATCATTTGATCCGGAAGACATTTCCCATAAAAAATGTTCTATTTTACCTTTTTCCCAACCAATATCTGGAATTTTTTTCTTAAAAACATACAAAATAATCAATTATTAATTAATAAACACAAAACTATTTTAATTACATGTATAAAAAGATTGTTACAATCATTTCTTCTCGTTTGTAAACCTTCAAATCCTTTATTTAAGTAAAATTTTGATAATAAGCCATCGAAATCATCTTTGCATAAATTCAAACAATTATCTTTACTTTTTATTGTTTTTTTAGTATTATTTTCAGATATTTTCTTTAATAATTCAATTCTTCCTTGAGAAACCAGCGAAATAAAACTATCAATTGTTGAACTTATCGTTGCACGTCCCGGATAACTTTTTGAAAAGTCTTTAATCGATTTTGAATCGAAAGAAAATACAATTGAAGCGTTTATAGGAAATATTGAGTGCTTATCTTTGTAGATAATTAAATGAGGATGATTTTCCCTTAAAAATACAATCAAATAATTATTTAAAAAAAGATTTTAAATTTAAATTAGATAATTTTTATACTTACTGTTTTAAAAAATTTAAATCTTGTTCCGAATCAACGTTTAAAATTACTATTGGTAATAATTTATGTTTATTTAAATAATTTTTTATCTTATTAAGAACATTTTGATCATTTAAACCATCTAAATTTATAATCGCACATAAATAATTTACAATCCCAAAATCTTCGTTTGAAATCGGATTCAAACCTAAATTTTTAACTAAATCTAATTCTTGTAGATTTAAATTCCAACAAATTACATTTTTTATATCATTAAGACGTTTAAAACTTAATAAACACATCATTAAAGTCATTTCTTGCGTTAAAGGTACTAAAATTGTATCAACATCGATGTAACCTAAAAAAAAATTGATTACGATTTTAATTTTTTATCTTATTTGAAAGTAAAAAAACATACCATATAAAGAAATAAAGTCTTTTATCAATAAATTAGTGATTTTATATAATAAACTTGAGCCTAAAGCTTTCGGTTGGTTCTCGTTTAAATCTCCAGATCTTCCGATACCGTGTGTAAAGTAATAATGTCTTTTGGAAACGATGTTTGAGAAGCAACGACCTTCTCTTTCGCCTATACTAGCTTTATTTTCAATGTTATTACTGTCCATCGATGAAAGTTGATGGAGGAATGATTGGATTTGGGGTAAATTCCATCGGAAAGTTGGAAGTTTTCCCTGAAAATTATCATAATTTTTTTTTTTTATTGAAAGATGTAAATCTTAATATGTACCTTTTTTAAAACAATTTTTAAATCATCTTTTTCATCTAATTCTTCTTCTAAAGGTAAATTTAAAGACATTTTTAGTTTTAAATTTAAGGTTATATATCTGTCAAAGCAGTCAAGTCTTCTTCTTCAATTCTGCCAAACTTCTAATATCAAAATTTACTAGTTTTATTAATTTTTAAATATTAAATTTTTATTTAATAAAAGTTTAATATATAAATACTTTTTTTAAACTTTTTCTTTTTCTTAATTTAGAATTAAAAACACTTTTTAAATTCAAATAATATTTAATAATTTCCATTTTGAAAATGAAAACATTTTTAGGTTATGTTTACAAAAATTGAGGTTATGTTTATAAAAAGTAATCAAAACGATGTGTTCCTACGTTTGTATTAATTGCGGCTCGAAAATCGGTCAATTATATAAAGAATACAGTCCGACAGTATTAAAATTAACCAAATGTGTAAATAAAAATGTTTTAGAGACATAAAAAATTATGTTTTTATTCAAAAATGATAATTTTTTAGGATGATTGTGGTCAAGTTGCTGATAAATACGTCGAATACGATCTAAGTATTATTGTTATTGATTTGGTTTTATTAAAAACTGAAGCGTACAGACATATTTTATGTAATACGGAATTTAAAGTATGTTTTAAAATCACTCGGAGTTTGTTTTAAAATCATCATTTATCATTCTGAGTACTAAAGATGTTTTTATGATTTTAGTTTCATTGGAAATTAGCTATAATTTTACACACGATCGAAGCTTATTACGAATGGATGTTAAAATCCCCAAATTTAGAATATCTTCCAGATGAAAGCGATGATAGTAAAGAATTTACCGTTGATGATTTCATGTTTTATAACATTTGCTTTTTGGTTTTTCTAAGTATTTAAACCAAACTTTACAGATTTGTTGAATTTAATCATAACGAATGTTTTTAGAAAGTCTTGCATTTATCTTTATAACGTATTTATTAACTTTAATGCGAAACAAAAAGTACAAAGTGGAAAAATCTTATAAAAAATTATTTTTGGAAACGTGGAAGTGTCTTACTTTATCTAGTTTTGGATTATTTTTGTTGGTACCGTCATTTATTTGGGGTAGTAAATCAACTATGGATCATTCGATGACTTTCGTAACGTTTTTTACAACTTTATCTCAATTATTTGCTTATAAAGGTACGTAATTAAAAAGTTTTTAAGTTTTTTTGAGATTATATCTAACGAAAGCCTTATTTTTAGCTATGAATAATTACTCAAAAGGCTGGTCTATCTTTGTTATATTAATCGCTCACATTTTTAGTATTATTTGTCATTATTCCATTAGCCAGGCTTTAAATGATCGATTAAATTTAGGATATGTTAGTTCTTTAGGGTATTTAATGTAAATAATTGAATCTTTAACCAAATTAAAGAAAAATCATTCCTTTATAACTTTATAACAAAGTTTATTTTATTAATTATAAATAATTTAGAATTTTTAAAATCATTTTTGTCAAATTTAGTTTGTGAGTTTTCTAATAGATGGTGCGGTTTACTATATTCATTATCAATTGAAATTTTAATTTCTTTATAAAAGCAAAATAAATTTTTAAACGTATATTATTATAATTAAAAAAGAAAATGATTTTTCCTTTCATGTTTTAAATTTAAACGTTTTAATGAAAATAAAAAAATTTTTACGTTTAAATCTTAAACATCAAATTTCACATTGAAACGTCAAATATCACAAACGTCAAATGTCACAAACGTCAATTCAAGTGTAAAAAATGGATACTCAACTTGTGAATCCTTTTTCGAACGGTTATTGGGCTTGGGATGAATTAAAATCATGTTTACAGTTTATAAGGTGTGTTTATAATCAATATTGTATCGATATTAAGTAAAATAACGATTAATTTATTGATTTTATAGTCGAGATCCTGCGATGAAAACTACTTCGGCCATCAAACAAAAATCCTTTCATTTTAGCTCAACTAAAACGGCTAAAACTGGAATGTATGAAATTAAATTTCGAGATATTACTGATAAATTAGAAAAGGTACTTTACTTAGCAGTTTTTTAGGTCTAAAATGATTGAATTGATGCTGATTGAATTTATTAACTTTTTTTTAGTTGATTTTTCGACGTTATTTTCAAAGGAGGGTAAAACCAGGTCAACCGGATGTAATAACAGTACAAGATTTACGTGATATAGCGCTTTATATAGCTAATCCTAAGGATTTAAGTGTGGAATTTATACATTATTTTCATATTCAACCGGTTGATAGATTTCTTAGGGCGCTTATTATTTATTTTCAATATTTTCTCGACGTAAGTAACTATTATTAAATATTATAAGTAATTAGATAAGATTTAATGATCGTTTTATTCTTGATTTATCAAAAAAATTGTTTGTAAAATCGTTTAATTGGTTTTTTTAACATATTGAGATCATTTTTTTGACTAATAAACTTATCCATATCGTTTAAAACATCTATGACTTGACTTTGACAGTTCTTAGTTTTAGGTTGACAGTAAATTTTTTTATAATTTTAAGTTTTAATTTTTTTAAACGCTTAATTAACGCTTGTAAAAGACTAGATTTGATTGAATTATTGAAAATCAAAAATCCTGATTAGTTTTATAGGTATGTTAAAATGTGATTATACTTCTGTTTAGTTCATAAATGTGTTTACAGATCAAACTAATAGATGGTACTAATATCAAAATTTCTTAAAGTTACAAAATACGTGAAATTATAGGTTATTTCTTAAAGTATTTGCTTTTATTTAACATTTTTAATAATTTTTCATTTCATTTTTTTGTTCAATGGTAGGTTTGGGATATTATGATTGAAAGACGCGAAGAGGAAGCTCGTAAACTTCGCCAACCGGTCGTTTTTGAACTCGAAGACGTCGTCATGGATAATTTAGAAGACCTCCGAGCGCTTTTAGCCAGGGAATATTTGGTTTTAGTGGGTGGAATCGGCGAGGCGAAGAAGTATCATCATATGGCCGGAAGATTGAACGATTCTCTCTCCGAAAAGGATCGTCGTTTGTTCGAAATGTTAGCTGCTATGTCTGTAAGAGTCGTTTGGATCGCCATGCAAAGAAAACATTTATATTTAATCGGTAGGTAATTTATACCGTGCGTTCAGAAATGATTGTAGATCGTTTGAATTTGGCGCGCTCGTAATTTAGTGATTTTTGATGGTCAATATTGTTACCTGTGAATTACCTACGTCGTATCTTGCATTTCAGTGGCGTATCCGGATTTATTCATGATGTATTCTTTTCAGTATTAAGTGTATTTTAACATATAGTCATAATTATTAGCCATCGGATATCATTTGCAATGGCATATGTAAATAAATTCAATAAAATACCTTTCTCTTACGGTTTTTTGACAACTTATGGCAACTTTCAATATTTTCCATGACACGCCTATGAGATATGATTAACGTTATTGTATTTATACCAACCTTAAAAATTAATCTATAGCGCGCCAAATTTAAACGATCTACCGTGCGTTCAGAAATGATTGTAGATCATTTGAATTTGGCGCGTTATAGATTAATTTTTAAGGTTGGTATAAATACAATAACGTTAATCATATCTCATAGGCGTGTCATGGAAAGTATAGAAAGCTGTCATAAGTTGTTAAAAAACCGTAAGAGAAAGGTATTTTATTGAATTTATTGACATATGCCATTGCAATAGATATCCGATCTCCAATAATTATGAGTATATCTACATATACACTTAATACTGAAAAGAATACATCATGAATAAATTCGGCTACGCCACTGATATGCAAGATACGACCTAGGTAATTCATAGGTAACAATATTGACCATCAAAATCACTAAGCTACGAGCGCACCAAATTCAAACGGTCTACAATCATTTCTGAACGCACGGTATTTAATTGGTTAGTAATTTGACAATTTAGAAACTATGACGATAGAAAATGAAATGATGACAGTTAACTGAAGTTAGCTGTCAAATTAATTAACTGTCAAATTGACAGTTTATTTATTTTTAAATTTTATTTTTGTATTTAAAAAAAATAATGACAAATTTGGGAATAATTTATCCATTTAATAACGGTTCTTGGATATGGGACGACTACCAAAATTCCCTATTATTTATTTCTAAGGATGTCGGAATGAGAACATTATCGATGATTAAAGAAACAATGATGAAAGAATCGGTTGCCCTAAATGATAAAAATTTGAATGAGTTTACGATACATTTTCGGGAAATTAGCGACAAATTAGATAAAGTATTTAAATTTAAACGATTTAAATTAATTCAATTTAAATGAATTTTTGAATGATTATTTTATTAGATTGTTTTCAAGAGATATTTTCAAAGACACGTTAAAGTAGGTGATCCTGACGTGATAACTATCCAAGATTTAAAAGATATCGCCCTGTATCAAGCTAATCCTCAAGATCTCGCCGTCGATTTTATTCGTTTCGTTCATACGAAAACCGTGGATAAGTTTTTTCGGGCTTTAATAGCATATTTTCATCATTTTCTTAACGTGAGTGAGACGAATACATCTTGAAATGAGTTTGAAGTATTAAATTAGATTTGATATTGAATAATTAAATTAGATTTGGGAATGGATGTTGGTTAGGAGAGAAGAACGAGGAAGAAAACTAAGACAACCCGTTGTTAAAGAGTTGGAAGATGTAAAAATGAATGATTTATCGGATTTAAGAGCGATGGTCGCTCGGGAATATTTAGCCGTTATTTCGGGAGTAGGAGATGCTAAACATTTCCATCATATGACGGGTTATTCATCTTTATCGGATCGCGATCAGAGATTATATGAAAAATTGATGTGTTTAAGTGTTAGAATCGTTTGGATCGCTTTGCAAAGAAAACATTTACCGCTTATAGGTTTTTACATTAATGTTCTAGTTTTATATTATCTTACTTTTGTCAATACAGTTTTTCTAGCTATGATTTTACCGAATTTAAATGGATTTGTCTTTGATTTAAGCTGACTTATTGATTTAATGAAAATTAGCTTTGATTTAAGAATAATCGTAATTAATTTTGGTTGATTTAACTCGGATTTAGGTTGATTTAGCTAAATTTAAACTAATTTATCTTTGATTTAAGCTGATTTTGTTGATTCAAATGTGATTTAGATTAATTTCTTTTAATTCATCTTTGATTTACGTTGATTTTGGTTGATTTACGTTTGATTCACAAGGAGACCTCACGACTTTGGAATCACCGATTTTAACGAAAGTGGTACCAATCGATAGGTATTCGTACATAGTGCAAATCTGTAAAGTATTAGGGCGCACTATTCAGCGGTTCGCGAGTAAATCATTAATAAATAATTAATTAATCGCCAATCAAGGCCGAGCGAGCTGACATCAGTGACAGACCACGCCCCCAAGGCCGATTCATAGCCGCGGTGAAATTAGCCGAGTTCACGTGCAAACGTAGATGGTTCGAATCCGGAATAAAATAATTATTTTTTTTTCTTTTAATTTTTAATATAAGATTTCAGTCTATTTTTATAATATTTTATTTTTACGCAATATACAGGATGTCCCACATTTTAATACGCAAACTTCACCAGGACACAGTACTCATAAAAATAACACAAAAGTTTTATATAAACATGGGGTCGCAACACTTTTGTTTTTGAGATATGGCCGTTCAAAGTTGGAAGAAAAATTTACATTTTCATTTTTATTTCAGCTATTTATAAACGCAGGAATGTGAATTTTTACAATAATGTACTACAGCCTAGTATGTTATTTCCAAGCCTTAATTAACCCACCCAGGCGTACCGGAAAGGGTTGAAATTCACGATCACCACTACATTTACCAATAGAACTTTTTAACCCTTTAAAATTTTAACATGAAAAATGATCCCTTAGAAAGCTCATTCCTTAGCGAGACTTTTTTATCTCTTACATTTTTTGCATAAAACTGATAGTTTTCGAGAAAAAACCTAAAATCTTAACGCGTGTCAGACCAATTTTCCAAAAGAACTTTTTAATTCGGTAGAATTTTAACCTAAAAAAATATCCATTAGAAAGCTCATTCCTTAGCGAGATTTTTTTGTCTCTTACATTTTTCGCATAAAACTGATAGTTTTCGAGAAAAAAAATAAAATCTTAGCGCGTGTCGTACTGTACCGTTTCATCCCTAACCAAAAGTTCTTTAAAAGTTGGCTATGGTTTTAGAGTAATAAGTGATAACAATAATAATAAGCTAAAAAGATCAACAATTACACTTTAAATTAAATGCATTCTATCTTAGTCAACGTACAGTTCATCAGTACAAAGAAATCAGACCAAAACCATGGCCAACTTTTAAAGAATTTTTGGTTCGGGATAAAGCGGTACAGTACGACACGCGCTAAGATTTTATTTTTTTTCTCGAAAACTATCAGTTTTATGCAAAAAATGTAAGAGATAAAAAAGTCTCGTTAAGGAATGAGCTTCCTAAGGGATATTTTTTCATGTTAAAATTTTACCGGGTTAAAAAGTTCTATTGGTAAATGTAGTGGTGATCGTGAATTTCAACCCTTTCCGGTACGCCTGGGTGGGTTAATTAAGGCTTGGAAATAACATACTAGGCTGTAGTACATTATTGTAAAAATTCACATTCCTGCGTTTATAAATAGCTGAAATAAAAATGAAAATGTAAATTTTTCTTCCAACTTTGAACGGCCATATCTCAAAAACAAAAGAGTTGCGACCCCATGTTTATATAAAACTTTTGTGTTATTTTTATGAGTACTATGTCCTGGTAAAGTTTGCGTATTAAAATGTGGGACACCCTGTATTTAATTAAGAATACTTTTTCTTAATTTTGATTTTATCCCTCAACTATTGCGATGCGTTATTAGTAACATTAAAAGTCTGGTGCAGTTTTGAGGGCTAATATTTTAATATAAATAAAAACACAAGTATTTTACATATCTATAATGTGCGAAAATGGGAGAATTAGTTGTAACAGCAGGTTTAAAAAGTATATGCAGCTTGCATTATTATTTTTAATACATTTTAATACATCATTTTTCTGTTTTTTTTTTTACCATTTAACACGTTCGCTACCAGCCGGCTCATATTTGAGCCAAATGGTTTTCTCTAAGAGACCAACGACTCATATTTGGGACATTGATATAGGCGCATTAATACATATCATTGATCTATGGGAGACGGTGCCATTTTGCATAGTGGTAGCGAACGTGTTAAAAAGATCTTACCTTTCGCATTAACAATACCCACGCATGTAATGTAAAACAATTTATTAAACTGTTATACAAGAAAAACAAATTAATATAACATTTTACTTATTATACTTATTATCTAGAGATATGATATTACACATTAGTACATATCAATTGTAATACTGATGATGATTCAAACAAATAAATCAAAGTTACTTTTGATAGGTGCACTATTGTATTTAGAGAACCTACTACTGGAAAATGATCTTGTTACACCAGAACCAACCGTGGAAATTCCAGAAAAGGCTGAGCAATTTGGTAAAGATATATTTGATGCTATCGTGGACATCTTAAATAAGAAGAAATTTGTAAATACCGAGGAACTAATTCTAATGGACGAGATGGACGAAGAACTTGAGTATAAGGTAAAAGTTGTGAATATTGCTAAAGAACATCCCAAGTGGTCTTTGCAAACTCTTCAGAAGAAAGGATGTTCACGCTTAACCAAAAGGCACATTTAAAGGAATGGGAGGAACATGTCAGAAAAGGAGGATCAATTGTTGATAAGTACAAATTGATTGACTCTTGGGCATATGATCGTTTTGTGGAAGTTAGACAAGATCATCAACAAGGAATCTCCAAGAGTGGGGTTTAAGTGCCGCTAGCCAATTTACTGACTTAAATTTCAAAGCAACTAATTCGTGGGTTTTGAATTTTAAGAAACAACATAGAATTCGACAGAGGAAAATTACGAAATTTGTTACGGAAAGAGAAACTGCCACAATTGAGGAAACTCTAGCTGCAGCAGAAACGTTTCGGAACCAAACGCGTCCTTTAATAGCTTTATTTTTGCACATTATAGATTTGTAAAATACTTGTGTTTTTATTTATATTAAAATATTAGCTCTCAAAACTGCACCAACCTTTTATTGTTACTAATAACGCGTCGCAATAGTTGAGGGATAAAATCAAAATTAAGAAATATTCTTAATTAATTATATTGCGTAAAAATAAAATATTATAAAAATAGACTGAAATATTATATTAAAAATTAAAAGAAAAAAAAATAATTATTTTATTCCGGATTCGAACCATCTACGTTTGCACGTGAACTCGACTAATTTCACCGCGGCTATGAATCGGCCTTGGGGGCGTGGTCTGTCACTGATGTCAGCTCGCTCGGCCTTGATTGGCGATTAATTAATTATTTATTAATGATTTACTCGCGAACCGCTGAATAGTGCGCTCTAATATTTTACAGATTTGCACTATGTACGAATACCTATCGATTGGTACCACTTTCGTTAAAATCGGTGATTCCAAAGTCGTGAGGTCTCCTTGTCAGACTAATTTAAGTTGATTTTTCTTAAATCTTAAATGATTTAGGTTGACTTATGGCTACTTAACTCTGACTTAGGTTGATTTATGTCTACTTAACTTTGATTTAGTTAAATTTAAAGTAATTTATCTTTGTTTTAAACTGATTTTTGTTGTTTTAGCTGTGATTTAGATTAATTTGTTAGTTTGTCTTTGATTTGTATTGATTTTAGTTAATTTAGGTTTGATTTAACAAAATTAAAGTTAGTTTGTCTTTCATTTAAGCTGATTTCTATTGATTTAAGCTAATTTTTGTTGTTTTAGATTAATTTCATTTAATTCCTCTTTGATTGACATTGATTTTGATTGATTTAGGTTTGATTTAGCTTATTTTAAGCTGATTTCTTTTAAAACTTGATTGATTTAGGTTGATTTATGTCTATTTAGCTCTGATTTAAGTTGATTTAGCTAAATTTAAGCTAGTTTGTCTTTGATGTAGGTTGATTTTTATAAATTTAGATGTGATTTAGACTAATTCACTTAATTCTCTTTGATTGACGTTGATTTTAATTAATTTAGGTTGATTAGACTAATTTCAGCTGATGTATCTTCAATCTCAATTGATTTATGTCTACTTAGTTCGGATTTAGGTTGATTAACTTAAATTTAAGTTAGTTTGTCTATGATTTAAGCCAATTTTTATTGATTTAAATCATTCTAGTTGATTTATCTTTGATTAGTGATGATTTTGGTGGATTTGGTTTTGATTAAAGTCATTTTAAGTCAACTTAAGTCAAATATTGAACTGATTTTAGTTGATTAATTCTTTATTTAGGCTTAATATTCAATTCTTAAAAGAAAATTCGAAAAATACCTAAATATTATTTCGATTTAAGTTAATAAAAAATTACGTAGAGATTATTTATAGAAATTAATAAGGCAAATCAATAGAATTTTGATTAAATTTAATATTTTACCTCATAATATTGAAATAAATCATTAAACTGTGTTGACAAAAACTCCCAAACTTTCCATTTTCCTTTTTAAACCTCCTTTTTTACCCCCTATTTTTATCAACACTTTGTTGACTGGGAATGTTACTTAGAAACTGTGTCATGTCACTGGCAATGACGATTTAACTCGTTACCGGTCAGCAACGTTTGGGTATGAAAGATGAGTTAATTCGTTACTGGTCAAAAAGTGTTAAAATCCCCAATCCTTTAATTAATTCCTTTCCAATCCTTCCTTTTAGAACTGGAAATGAACCGAATGTTTCGAAGCGATAGTTTCAACCTTGTAACACATCGTAGAAACGTAAACTCAACCAAAAGAAGTCCCGCAGAAGACAGAGTTTTAATCGGAATGGCAAATCGCTTTGAAAGAACCCTTCTTCAACGATCTCCGGTAGTTAAAGAGTTAATATTCGCCGAACAAGACCATAGATTACTCGGAGCTGGAGTAAAAGTCTTCCAACCGTATTTTAAAAAAATAATTTTTAAATTTTCTTAATTAAGTAATTTAAAAAAATTAAATTTAGACGAGACGATCGGATTGATTACATCGAAGCCGCTTATTCCGCCCCGGAAGAATTATTAAACGAAATGGGGATCGCTTTGGGACTTTTGGGAATACCTAGAGAGGAATTTGATCCTGTTTTGATAAGTAGAGAAAGAACTAGTAAGACTTATACGAAAAAAATTACTGAAATACCGGATTTTAAATTACCACCGAAAAGTTTTCATAGGTTTTTTTTATTTTTTTGATTATTTATCTTATTTTATTTATTTTCTTTTTGAGTAATAATGAGTTAACCAGTTAACTGTGATTGACGAGTATAGTCGTCATGGAGAAGTGGCACTATTTTGTGTATTGACGAGTATACTCGTCATGCATATAATATAGTGACCATTGACTCGATTTTGGCAACACAAAACGATGCGCGCTTTCAAACGAAGGCGCCACAGTTAACTGGTTAAACAAATAAAAATAATTTTAGTTATGAAGAATTACCAAATACATTCCCAAAACGACCGTGTCGATTTAAAGAGACGGAACAAAGCGTGAAATGTCGTAAAACTCAATGTAAAATGTGGGTTAGACATGTGAGAAATACCCAGCTGGGTTTAACGGAAACTTCTTCAGATAAAGTCCGGCAAGAGAGTTCTTCAAGGATTAGCGTGAATGATACTAAAGGAGAAGATGAGGAATTGTATTTAGGGGGTGAAAAATAAACCAAAATTAATTTTATTCTCTAAAAAATTATTTTATTAAAAATTATCTCTTTGTAGATAAAAGATTTAAATGCGATAATAATTCGTTTTCGGTTAAAAAATATTTTTTATTCTCTATTAAGTCGTTTAATTCGAATAATGGGGGATTTTCGAGAGTTTTTGCTCCGATTACTACGATAAAAGGATAACCGACTTGTTTAGCTTCTAAAAATCTTCTACCAATCGTCATTTGAATTCTGTCGTCGATTATAAAATCATTTTTAAAATTTTCAACCTTTTGGAGACTTTCTAAAAGATTTCCAATTGAAACTGATGAAGATTTTTCTTCTTTACTTCCGGACTAAAATTAAAATTATATTAAAAACACAAAAAAAAATAAATTGAATTAATAAAAAAATAAATAAAATTTAAAATAGATTATAAATTTAAATTAGATTATTGTATTTACTTTAGGTGGTATAATTAATAATTTAAATGGGGCTAAATTTAAAGGCCAACGAAGTTCTTGATCGGAAGATAATTTTTCTAAGCTAGCCGCTAAAATTCTAGAAATTCCCAAACCGTAACATCCCATTTGTAACACCTTGGGTTTTCCATCTTTTCCTAAATAGGTTGCTTTCATCGGTTTTGAATATATGTCGCCTAATAAAAATGTATGTCCAACCTAAAACAAATAATTATTGTGAAAAAAAAAAATGTTTACGCCCAAAATCTAAAAAATTAATTTAAAAAAATCATTCTGATTTTATTTATGAATATTAAGAAATGATTTTTGACTCAAATTAAAGCTTTAAGCTTCTTTTATAAGATTTTATATGAAAATTCATGAAATATTGGGGGAATTTTGAGAAAAAAATTAAAATGTTAACCTCTATATTGAGATTGAACCTAACAAATTATAATTCAAATTTAAAAAAATGATTCTATTCTTATTTATGGTTATTAAGAAACGATTTTTGATTCAAATTGAAGCTTAAAGTCTCTTTTATGAAATTTTCTATAAAAATTTGTGAAATTTTGGAAGACTTTTGAGAAAAAAATTAAAATGTTGACCTCTATATTGAGACTTAACCTAAAAAATTATAATTCAAATTTAAAAAAATCATTCTATTCTTATTTATAGTTATTAAGAAATGATTTTTGATTCAAATTGAAGCTTAAAGTCTCTTTTATGAAATTTTCTATGAAAATTTGTGAAATTTTGAAAGATTTTTGAGAAAAAAATTAAAATGTTAACCTCTATATTGAGACTTAACCTAAAAAATTATAATTCAAATTTAAAAAAATCATTCTATTCTTATTTATAGTTATTAAGAAACGATTTTTGGTTCAAATTGAAGCTTAAAGTCTCTTTTATGAAATTTTCTATGAAAATTTGTGAAATTTTGAAAGATTTTTGAGAAAAAAATTAAAATGTTAACCTCTATATTGAGACTGAACCTAACAAATTATAATTCAAATTAAAAAAAATGATTCTATTCTTATTTATGGTTATTAAAAAACGATTTTTGGTTCAAACTGAAGCTTAAAGTCTCTTTTATGAAATTTTTTATGAAAATTTGTGAAATTTTAAAAGACTTTTGAGAAAAAAATTAAAATGTTAACCTCTATATTGAGACTTAACCTAAAAAATTATAATTCAAATTTAAAAAAATCATTCTATTCTTATTTATGGTTATTAAGAAACGATTTTTGGTTCAAATTGAAGCTTAAAGTCTCTTTTATGAAATTTTTTATGAAAATTTGTGAAATTTTGAAAGACTTTTGAGAAAAAAATTAAAATGTTGACTTCTATATTGAGACTTAACCTAAAAAATTATAATTCAAATTAAAAAAAATCATTCTATTCTTATTTATAGTTATTAAGAAACGATTTTTGGTTCAAATTGAAGCTTAAAGTCTCTTTTATGAAAATTTCTATGAAAATTTGTGAAATTTTGAAAGATTTTTGAGAAAAAAATTAAAATATTACCTCTATATTGAGACTTAACCTAACAAATTATAATTCAAATTTAAAAAAATCATTGTATTCTTATTTATGGTTATTAAAAAACGATTTTTGGTTCAAATTAAAATCAAAAGTCTCTTTTATGAGATTTTATATGAAAATTCATGAAATATTGGGAAAATTTTGAGAAAAAAATTAAAATATTAACCTCTACATTTAAACTTAACCTAAAAATTCCAATAAAATTTAAAAAAATCATATCTATCTTATTTCTAGAAATTAAAAAATAATTTTTATGTAAAATTAAATATAAATAAATTTTTTAATGAAATTCTATATGAAAATTATTTAAATATTCAGTGAATTTTAAGAAAAAAATCATCGAGAAAATTTTCTCACCTCGATTCCATTAAAAATCTTAATTTCACTCGAATTACACTTTGAACATTTGTCTTTGCTTCCGCACAATTCCAAATTTCCATAATAACCACAATTATCACACTTGATTAATTTATCCTCCCCAATATCGGTTTGATAATGGAATTCGTGTGATAAAATCCCTCCGATTTCACCCGAAGAACCCAAAACTAACTCGACAAAAAACAATCAACCAAAATTAAGATTCAAATCGAATTTTTTTATGTTAATATAAAAATTTATTTTTAAAAAACATATTTATTTAAATACCTTTTACAAAATCAACACCGATTATATTAAATAAATCACTATAAGCTTTACAAACTAACTCGTAAGTTTCTTTAGCTCCTTCTAAATCAACATCAAACGTATACAAATCTTTCATTAAAAATTGTCGACTTCTCATTAAACCAAATCGTGGTTTCATTTCATCTCGATATTTACTCGTTATTTGATATAAACGTAATGGGAAGTGTTTATACGATAACGGTGAGACGGTTGTTAATAAATCGGTTATTGCTTCTTCGTGAGTCTTTAAAGAAAAAATTCTTTAAGTGATTTTTTTTATGTTTAAAAAGTAAATTTGTTTGAAAAGTAAATTTGTTTAAAAAGTAAATTACAGGACTTAAAATATAATTATGATCGTGTCTATCTTTAATTGTAAATAATTCAGCAGTGGCTTCTTTTATCCTTCCGCTACGTTCCCATAAATTTGTATGGATTAAAGTCGGACAGGCAACTTTTTGAGCCCCGATATTTTGCATACATTGATCGATTAGGTGTTTTAATTTATCCATTGAACGAATTCCTAATGGCAAGTAGTGAAAACAACCTGAATTTGCTTGTCGGATTATACCTAAATCTAACATTAACTATAAAAATAGAAAAAAAATATTTTTAAATTTTTTTGGGTTATAATTTCGATTACCCTTTGACTTTTTGATGTGATATCTTGCGATTTAATCTGAGCATTTTTTGGTAAAATATTAATCGGTTGAAATAACTTACTTAACCTATTTACATTCATGTTGATAATAACAAAAAAGTTAGGTTAAGTGTTAAAATGATTTAGTAATTTTTATTTTTATGTGAAATATGTGTTGGTAATAAGGAACATATTAAATAATTTTTTTTGCTAAATTAAGTTTTAATTAATGTTTTTAAGATTTAATTTTGATGTTTTATATAAAATATTAATCATTTATAATGATTTTTTAAATTAATTTCGAAAAAATAATTTATCTATTTAAAATGTAGTAAATATTATTTATTCAATGTTGGCGGCAATGCTAAAACGTCAAATCACGAGATCTTTGACATAAGTCATATGATAGTTTGGAAGTGAAGTCGCATTTCGAGGAGTTTTAATCGAAAAAATGGGAGCAGCAGCTTTACCCTTCATCATTTTTACCGCCCTTTGGGGCGTAGTCGGAATCGGTTTACCGTTTTTCGTACCGAGGGGACCGAATAGAGGGTAAATATAGAAATTATTTGTAAAAACACGATCGTCAATCGATAATTTTCTTTTCAGGGTTATTCAAGTCGTTTTAATTCTAACTGCGATTACTTGTTGGTTGTTGTAAGTACTTTTTAAGCGTATTTATTGAGTTTTTTGATTAATTATTTTTTTTTTATTAGCTGGTTGTGTTGTTACATGGCGCAAATGAATCCGCTGATCGGACCGAAATTAGACAGTCATATTTTAATGATTATGGCTAGAGAATGGGTAAGTATTTAAAAGTAAAAGTTTTAAATGTGATATTAATTTTATTTATTTATTTTTTTTTTCAGGGAAATCCATTAAAATAATTATAAATATTTTATTTTTATTGTAAATATTTTGTTAGTATATCGAAAGTGTATTATTGCATTTGTCATTTATTAAACAGTAATTGTGGAAAATGTATTATATGAATTCATTTAAATTAAATTAATAAAGAAATAAATACAGTTTTAGTTTAAGAAAAATGTTGATTTCTATTAAAAAAAAAATTGAAATTTCTTAATAATATATCCTCCATCTTTTTTTTTAATTGTGGTTATTAGTATAACCATGATTTTAAATTATAAGGTTATTTATAATTAATATAATTTATGTAAATTAATTTTAATAAAATATTTGTAAATTGTTCTTAACGGCGCCATCTATTGATATAATTAGATATTGTCACAAAAATTGAAATTTATATTTTATTTTCAGTATATGGTAAAACCAACAGATGGCGGCAGTAGTATTGGATTTTTCCTCATTTTCTTAGAATTATTACGCAATTAGAAAAACTGGAAATTTACTTTCTGATGAAACGTAAGTAATAAAATAACATTAATTTTAATATTTTCTAAGTTTATACATTAAAGATGATTTTTAATTAATATTTTTATTTTTTACTTTGACAGAACAGAAGCTAATTTCACTCTGGACGAATAACAACATAACCTATACTTTCCGGTGGTGTCTGAGGTGTGTTAAAATCGCGGGTGAGTACTTTTAATTCTTAAATTTTAACAATTAACTTATAAATTATTACGTAATATTAAATTTGGGATATTTCCAAGCAACCAAATAACACCCTATTTAAAAAATCCAAATGTCAATGTTATATATTAGGTTATCCCCTTTATAATTTTAAATGAGTATGATCCCGTTCGTGGTAAATACAGCGACGGTTATCTCCTCAAAATTACTCGCCCGGAATCTCCATGTAACAAAATCCCCGGCAAGTTGTTGCACCTTATCGCATTCTCCGAACGCTAAACTCAATAAGAACATCCTCGATCGGTTTCTATGTCTTCCAATTCCAGAATGTTTTTCATTAGTTCAATACGTATGGATCGATGGAACTGGATTAAACCTACGGACGAAATCAAAAACTCTCGAGTACATTCCCGATACTCATAAAGAGTGTCCGAATTGGACTTATCGAGGGAATTTAACCAAACAATCAACTGGAAAAGTTTCGGAAGCTTTATTAGTACCCATAGCTTTATACAACGATCCTTTTCGAAGGGGTAATAATAAAATAGCACTTTGCGATACTTATTCTTATGAAGGTAAGGAGAACGCTTCGAATCATCGAGGTCCTTGTTATGAAGCGATGTGTAAAATAAAAGACTGTGAACCGCTTTGGGGTATTGAACAATGTTACACTTTAATCGATCAAGATGGGAGGCCATTTGGTTGGCCGGTTATGAACGGTGAACCTCGATTAACCCATGAGTATTATTGTAGTGTCGGAGCACAAAAGGCTTACGCTCGAGAGATCTCTGAATGTCATTATAGAGGTTGTTTATATGCCGGAATTAAATTAGATGGTACAAATGCTGATTGTAATCAATCCCAATGGGAATTTCGTATCGGTACTTGTCCAGCGATGAAAGGTCCGGATGATTTATGGATGGCCAGATTTATTTTAGAACGCGTAGCTGAAGAATACGGAGTTGGTGTAAGCTACGAACCTAAAATGTTTCCAAATTGGCATTCATCATCAATGCATGTAAGTTTTTCAACGAAAACTATGAGAGAAGATGACGGTTTAAAGTGTATCGAGGAAGCTATCGGAAAGTTAAGTAGGAAACATAAAGAACATTTAGAGGTTTATGATAATAAATGCGGGGAGGATAATAAAAGGAGGTTAACCGGGGAACACGGGACGAGTTGTTTTGATAAATTTACTTCCGGAGTGGCTGATGCTAGTTTTAGTGTGAGGATTCCGAAGGTTGTTGCCGATAAAAAGAAGGGGTATTTTGAGGATCGGAGACCGGCTGCTAATTGTGATCCTTATCAGGCTTGTAATATGATTGTAAGGACGTGTATTCTTGATTAATTTTAATAAATAAAGAGGAAATTTGGAAGGAATTAAAAAAAATTCCAAAACTTGAACATTTTTGACAGTTAACTAACCTAACTTTTAAAAAAAGTTAATCAATTTAAAAAAATCGACCAACTTTAAAAAATTCTCTAGACTTTATTTTCAAAGATTAAGTGATGATTTTTATTTTAAATGCAAGATAAAAGATTCTATTTTCCATTAAAAAAGTCACATATGTTTTAATTGTTACCAAAAAAATTAAAAAAATTTCCAAACTTGGTGAAAATTTTTGACAGTTTAACCTAATTTTTTTAAAGAAATGTGACCAAATTTAAAAAAATTCTCCTGGCTTTATTTATGAATATCAGGAAATGATTTTTATTTTAAATGAAAGTTAAAAGATTCTATTTTCGATTAAAAAAATCACATTTGTTCTAATTACTACCAAAAAAATTTAAAAAATTCCCAAACTTGGTGAAAATTTTTGACGGTGAACTAACCTAACTTTTTTAAAAATGAACCAACTTTAAAAAATTCCTCCAGACTTTATTTATGAATATTAGGAAATGATTTTTGTTTTAAATGAGAGATAAAAGATTCTATTTTTGATTAAAAAAATCACATTTGTTCTAATTATTTCTAAAGAAATTAAAAAAATTCCCAAACTTGGTGAAAATTTTTGATGGTGTACTAACCTAACTTTTTTAAAAATGAACCAACTTTAAAAAATTCCTCCAGACTTTATTTATGAACGTTAGGAAATGATTTTTGTTTTAAATGAAAGATAAAAGATTCTATTTTCGATTTAAAAAATCACATTTGTTCTAATTATTACCAAAAAAATTTTAAAAAAATCCCAAACGTGGTGATAATTTTTGACAGTTAAGTTCTAACTTTTTAAAAAATCGACCAACTTTAAAAAAATTCTCCAGACTTTATTTATGAAGGTAAAGATATGATTTTTGTTTTAAGTGAAAGATAAAATATTCTATTTTCGATTAAAAAAGTCACATTTGTTCCAATTATTATCAAAAAAATTAAAATTAAATTTCCAAATCTGGTGAAAATATTTGAGAATAAACTAACCTTACTTAAAAAAAAAATCGACCAAGTTTAAAAAAATTCTCTAGACTTTATTTATGAACATTAGGAAATAATTGTTATTTTAAATGAAAGATAAAAGATTCTATTTTTAATTAAAAAAGTTACATTTGTTCTAATTGTTACTAAAAAAAATTTAAAAAATTCCCAAACTTGGTGAAAATTTTTGATGGTGTACTAACCTAACTTTTCTCAAAAATCGACCAACTTTAAAAAAATTCTTCAGGCTTTATTTATGAACGTTAGGAAATGATTTTTGTTTTAAATGAAAGATAAAAGATTCTATTTTCAATTAAAAAAGTCAAATTTGTTTTAATTGTTACCGAAAAAATTAAAAAAATTTCCAAAGTTGACGAAAATTTTTGACACTTAACTAACCTAACTTTTTTAAAAAATCGACCAACTTTAAAAAAATTTTCCCGACTTTATTTATGAATATTAAGAAATGATTTTTGTTTTAAATGAAAGATAAAAGATTCTATTTTCGATTAAAATACTCACATTTGGTCTAATTGTTACCAAAAAAATTAAAAAAATTTCCAAACTTGGTAAAAATTTTTGACACTTGACTAACCTAAGTTTAAAAAAAAATCGACCAACTTTAAAAAAATTCTCCAGATTTTATTTATGAACATTAGGAAATGATTGTGATTTTAAATGAAATATAAAAGATTGTATTTTCGATTAAAAAAGTCACATTTGGTCTAATTGTTATCAAAAAAATTTAAAAAAATTCCAAACTTGGTGAAAATTTTTGAGAGTAAACTAACCTAATTTTTCTCAAAAATCGACCAACTTTAAAAAAATTCTTCAGACTTTATTTATGAACATTAGGAAATGAATATTGTTTTAAATGAAAGATAAAAAAATTCTATTTTCAATTCAAAAAGTCACATTTGTTCTAATTGTTACCGAAAAATTTAAAAAAAATTCCCAAATTGAGTGAAAATTTTTGATAGTTAACTAACCTAATTTTTTTAAAAAATCGATCCAGTTTTTAAAATGTTTTCTTAATTTTTTTTAATTCATTCACATTAAACTCTTCATTTTCTTTATTTGGGTATTTTATTCTTTATTTTTTAACAAAATCAGTTTTTAAAATCGTTGATTTTAAGTGATTTTAAAAACATTGAGATCATTTTTTTGTCTAATAAATTTCTCCATTATCACTTAAAACATCTATTATTTAATTTTGACAGTTTCAATCCTTTTGAATTTTTATCGTGGATTGTCATAAATTAATGCTTGTAAATAACTAGATAAGGTTGAATTATTAAAAATCTAGATTCTAAAGAAAATAAATTTATTTTAACCAACAGAATGTAAATACAAAAATAAAAATTAATTAAAAAGTATTTCACGTTAAATGCATCGCCATCTATTAGAACATCCACCAAGTATTATTTAAGATTCAAAAAAACGACCAGATGTCGTAAAATAAAAACACCTGATCGAACTCAACTTCCAATCGCAAGATTATGTCGATTTTATTAAGAAATCGATTAAAATTATTTATAAACGGAATGTTTAAAGAAGACTTTCATCAAATGGGTTTAAAAGCTTTTAAAAAATCGATGGTAAATCAGGTAAAAATTAACATTAAAAAAGGAGTTAGTTTAAACACGTTTTCACGTTTGATTTTTCGTAGATTTTACCATTAAAGGACGTAAATAAAGATTTAACAAACCACATCGCTTATTTACTCGTCGAAAGTAGAAAATTAACGTACAACATGAGTTTTATTCGTTTTACTTTTTTAAGTACTTTAAGGATTTCCGTCTTACCACGTTTAGAAGTTAAAATAACTTTGGAAACATTAAATTATAGTTTAATGTTTCCGGTTAATAATAAATTGGAACGAAATGAAATAAATTTAAACGTGATAGAAAACGTAAAAAAACGTAAACGCGAATCTGATGTCGATTCAAATGAATCGATAAAAATTAAAGTTGAGGATAAAAATAACAATGATACAAATGTATTAAAACGTTGTGGTTCTCCCATAATTTATGAACATTCGAAACGGTTAAAACTCGAATCGGAACCTTCGAAATCAAACCAGGAAGTTTTAGAAAGAGACGAGAAAGATATAGCCGATGAAAATAATGTAAAATGGTCTCGGTTTCGGTGTCAAAGCTTTCCGGAAGCTTTAAAAGTAATGAAATCCGAATGGGGAATAAAACATTTATCCGATAAACATAAAAATTTAAGTCGAATGTTTAAACGGGGAAAAATAATTTATCCTCGATATCGAGGACCGACTAAAAAAATTGGTTGTACGTTAATTTTTGATTCGACGATTAAAGATTTGCGAAGGAGGTTAAATCAAACGGGTAATGAAATTAGTGTATTAAGGAGACGATTAAGATGGTGTTTACGGTCGAGTAAGGAGTATTATGAGATTAATAGGAGGATTATGGGATTGCAACAGAAAGTGAATGAGATTAATAATCGTTTGGGGGTTGTTTTTGAAGCCGCATCGGAAGTTGCAAGTTTAAACCGGGTTTATAAGCGAGAATGTCCGAATTATAATGAAAACGTTTATGTTTCGAATCGATACGATTTAGAAATGTATAAAAGATTTTATTTGTCGAATTAATTAACAATGTGTTGATGTTTAAGAGAAATTTAATTTAAGAGAAATTAAGTTTTTCGTTTGATCTCAGTTATTTTTAGTTTTTTTTGTATCTTTTTAAGTTTAAGTTGATTAAATGAGTCGTTTAAGTTTATTTTTTCTTTTGGTTATTTTATTTTAAGCTTTCCAAATTTCCTAGGAAATAAAATGTGTATTTTAATGAAGTGTTGTGTTGAGTTTGGATACATTTTATAAAATTTATATGAATTATGAAGAATTTTTAATAAATAAGGTCAGTTTTTAATGAATATTATCAAGTTAAGACGAAAGAAGTGAAATAATTTTATGTAATGTGAATAGAAGTTGTATTACGTAAAAAGAAACATCATATTAGTAAGAAGAGTTGTCGAAGAAATCTTTCGGAAGGAACTAGGATGACTATTGGAGGATAAAGAAAGACAAAAATCATTTAGGAACGTATGAAGAAGGAATTCAAAGGAATCCCACCAAAATTAAAACTAATTATTAGTAACATGTTATTGTTGTTAAAAGGTTGTTTGAAAATCCGGTTAAATTCTTTTTATAAGGCATTAATTTCACTTAAGTTTGTGTTAACTGTCCAATTTATTACACTTTTTTCTTTACGATTAATAGTATTATTTGTTTTGATATTAATTTTAGGTGATGTTAAGCTTAGTACGTAATTCCCGTTTAATTTTACCATCCACCAAACAACTACTAACAAATTCCAACTTTTCAAATAATGGAATCAGAGGGATTTTATGTGGAAATGTTAAGAAATCCATCAATCATAAGGTAAACATAAAAAGTCAGCACAGACGAGGCGTTTTTAAGTGCATGTGTAAGCGTTCGTTTACTCTGCCTTCTAACAGAGTACAAGTATTTGGTGTTTTAATGGAAAGACAAATCACATCATGTGTGATCTATCTTTCTATTGATAATACATATTCAATCGTGCGTTTTCTGTTAAACGCTGATCAAATGCGCACTCAAAAGCGTCCAGTCTGTATTCGTGTAACAAACGAATGGAATTACTTATGATTTGTTTATTAGTTTCCAGCTTCGATTAGACAAACTGGAACGATTTCTTTACGTTTAAAATCGGATTCATCCACCAAAGGTAAAAAAGCAGTCGGATATTGGTTGATGACCTGCGGAGGGATGGTTTTCGGAGCTGTTGTCTTAGGTATAACTGGTTATCATTGTCTACTTAAAGGAATTTATACCGTCATGGAAGAAGTTGTTGAGAAAACAAAAAAAACTTAAAATATTAAAAAGGTTAAATAAAAGAAATCTTATAAAATTCTTGTTATTTTCATCTAACTCTCTCTTTTTGGTGTAAATAAATTATAATAATAGTAATAAAAATCTAATCCAGGTATGAATTGTAAATAATTTAACTTTTATTTGAAATGAAACTTTCTTTTTTAGGTGGAGTAACTCGACTTACGGAATCTGGTCTTTCTATGGTCACATGGAGATTATTAGGTGAAAAACTACCCAGAAGTGAAGAAGAATGGATCGAAGAGTTTAAAAAGTATCAACAGTATCCAGAATTTAAAATGTAAGTTTTAATTTAATTTTTTTTTTTAATTTCAATATTTCAAATTAGATTTCTTTTTCAGTAAAAACAAAGATATAACACTATCCGACTTTAAATTCATCTGGTACATGGAATTCACCCATCGTATGTGGGGTAGAGCAATCGGAGCAATATTCCTAATCCCAGCGGCTTACTTCTGGTCGAAGGGTTACTTCTCCAACCCGATGAAGTTCCGAGTGGGTTGTTTTGGAGCGTTAATCGCAGCTCAAGGTTTAATGGGTTGGTACATGGTTAAATCTGGATTAGAAGATCGATTTCACTCCCAAAACGACGTTCCCAGAGTATCTCAATACCGTCTAGCGGCTCATTTAAGCTTAGCATTTATTTTATACACTTTGTTCGCTTGGTCTGCACTGGATCATTTATTACCAGCAAAAAGTATTAGTTTTAATACAAAAGAAGCTTTGGTAGCGGCAAGAAAATTCCGGATGTTTGCTCATTCGTGTAAAGGGATGGTTTTTCTAACAGCACTTTCCGGAGCGTTCGTAGCTGGTTTAGATGCCGGTTTAGTTTACAATTCGTTCCCGAAGATGGCTGATAAATGGATTCCGGATGATTTATTGGTTTACGAACCGAAATTATCGAATGTTACGGAAAATCCAACAACAGTACAGTTTAATCATAGGATTTTAGGAACTACTACCGTTACTTTGATCAGTATTTTATGGGTTATGTCTAAAAGGAAGGTTTTACCACTGAGGGCTTATAAAGCTGTTAATGCTTTAGTTGTTATTGCTTGGATGCAGGTAAAATAAAAAAGATAGGTTAAACTAAATCGTATTGATTTAATTTTTTTGTTGTAGGTTGCTCTTGGAATTTCCACTTTGCTGACGTACGTTCCAACTTCTTTAGCTGCAAGTCACCAAAGTGGTTCTTTGGTGCTTCTATCAACGGCTGTCTGGTTAACCCACGAATTAAAACGGTTACCAAAGGTATAAATTTGTTTTATAGATGTATAAATCTTTTAATAAAATGTACTATTATAAGTTTTTGAATTTTTGCTGTTTGAGTTACTATTTTAGATTTATAATAAAGATATTTTAATAAAATTCCCGTGCTGTTTGTTTTATTTCTTCCCTCTTACAGTTTAATTATTTTTCTTTGAAGAGAATTTAAGATTCAAACGCTCGTTTTTAAAATTTAAAGCGAAGTTCCATTGTCAAAGACGCAGTTTGAAACTCAGCTATCAGGATTGTTCAAATTTTTAAATTTAGACCAGTGGCGCCATCTGTTGTACGTTTATCAAACTTCCGCGACAAAATTTGGTTCGAAACTCCACTATCGTGTGGTTTGAAACTCCGCTATCAGGGGTGGGCAAACTTTTTACAGTTTTCCGACAAAAGTTTGCCCACCCCTGATAGCTAAGTTTCAAACCACACGATAGTGGAGTTTCGAACCAAATTTTTTCGCGGAAGTTCGATAAATGTACAACAGATGGCGACACCGGTCTAAATTTTTATTTTGAACCCGTGGCGCCATCTATTGTAGAGCCATCGAACTTCCGCGACAAAATTTGGTTCGAAACTTCGCTATCAGGGGTGGGCAAACTTTTTACAATTTTTTCAACAAAAGTTTGTCCACCCCTGATAGCTAAGTTTCAAACCACACGATAGTGGAGTTTCGAACCAAATTTTTTCGCGGAAGTTCGATAAATGTACAGCAGATGGCGCCACGGGTCTGAATTTTTAATTTTGGACCCGTGGCGCCGTCTATTGTAGAGCCATCGAACTTCCGCGACAAAATTTGGTTCGAAACTTCGCTGTCGTGTGGTTTGAAACTCCGCTATCAGGGGTGGGCAAACTTTTTACAATTTTCCGGCAAAAGTTTGCCCACCCCTGATAGCTAAGTTTCAAACCATACGATAGCGGAGTTTCGAACCAAATTTTGTCGCGGAAGTTCGACGGCTCTACAATAGATGGCGCCACGGGTCTAAATTTTAATTTGGAAATTTCAACAATCTTGATAGCCGAGTTTCAAACCGTGTCTTTGGCAATGAAAGTTTTGTTACTGTGCAATAAAAATAACGGTACGGGGCGAACAAACTTTCTTGAGAGACGATTTAAGAGTGAACAAATTTTTAATATTTCAAACGAAATTCAATGGTGGGCAAATTAGGATGGAAAATCGAAAAACAATGTAGTATTTTTAAAATTCTTTATTATTTATTTCAATTACATTATACACAATCATCATTTTTATCATCTCTTATTGTAACGTATATAAATGAGAGCCTTTATAATGATATTTATTTACAGAGAAAATTGCGACACCTACAAGATCGTATAATAATAATAATAATAATACAAAATACAATTTTAATCGCGTAAATACTGGATAAGAATTATTAAAAACTACTTTATTACGTACACAGTGCGTAATGGAAGTGTATAATACATTATAGGTTCTTTATTATTTCATTTATTTACTTTTTAAATAGATAGTAATAATGAATTTAAGTTTCAGTGAATGAATGAGTTTAATGAACTAATAGATAAGATAATGATATTGAGATATAAATGGTTTAGTTATTCTTTAGAAGTGTGCCTAAAATCTATTTTATACGTAAATATTGTATAAAATATAAATAATAAATGTTGTGATGAGCATTTTTTTACATATCACAAAGGAATAATATGAGATAAAAATCATATATAAAAAAAAACGTTAAAAAAATTGATAAAAAATGAATTTAAATAAATTTATTATAGTGCGCAGTCTTAAAAAAATCTTTTTTGTTTTTAAATAAGATTAGATTAGATAAAAATAGCTTTTTATACCTTTTTAATACTTTAATTTGAAGTTAATTCGTGATCTTCTAATAGATTGGGCTTTATTGTGTTGCCATTTATTAGAAAATCACGAATTAAGTCAAATTAAACTAAAAGTACTAAAAAGATTATAAAATATGGTAATAATAATTATGTAATAATAAAAAAAGGAACTAAAACAGATTTAAAATTATAAAAATTTACACTTTTTTAAATTAATCATTTTAAGCATGTTTTCCCTTTCATTCTCGTTCTTTTTTTCACCTATCACAGTCCTACACAGCAATATTATAGGTTTTAATCGACTTAAGTTTAATTTTTTACAAATTACTTTTATACAAAAGTGGACTTAGACGTTTAAAATACATTTTTATACATATTAAAAATCACCCTTTTTAAAAACAAATACAAACAAAAATTTTTTAATCAACCCAAAAAATTACTTGGACGGTTTTTTCTTTTTTTAAATGACACTTTACAACCAAATAAATCTCCAAAAAAGTTTCAAAACCAACATAAAAATCGTTAAAAACACCCCAAAAATAATTTTTACGATCGAAACCGATCACTTCTTACCGTTTAAAGCACCGTCCGAGTGAAAAAATAATCTTCCCTTTTCCAAAGAGCTTTCCAACGAGTCCACCACCACCGTTTCTGTTTCTGTTTCAGCCAAAGTTTCCCCCGTTTGTTGGCAAAAGCTCGAGCTTGAATCGATGCTATCGTAAAATCGACCGTCCAATTCAAAAGAAGTCGATCGATAATCATCGAAAACGATCGAATTGTGAGAACTTTCAAAGAATCGTCGATTTTCACGATCTTGATGAAATTTCGACGAGGAAATCGTATCGTTTAAGGAATCCGGAAAATCGGGGAAGTTTAAATACGGATTTCGGGGCGAATTAAATGAGGAGAGTATCCATTGATAGTGAAATTTTCCTTTTGGAGAATTTAAAACCTGAAATTAAAAGAGAAAAAAATTTTATTAAAGGAAAAAAATAATTTTTTGGTAATTTAAAGTTATATTAAATTTAAAGTGATGTTAGAGACGTTTGAAAAGCTCTATGAAAGCGCACATATAAATATCTGTGATTTTGTGATTTAAATGTGATTACTTACTTTTCTTTATGAAGAAATTATAAAATGTTAAAACAAACAAACAAAAAATTGGAAGAAACAAAAATACTTTTTGATTGAAAATTTTTTTACATACCTTCGAGCAGCTTTTTGAAGATATTTTTCAGATTTAAAAAGTTTAAAATAAGCATATTATGAAATGATATTTGTTTTCTATAACAAATATTTCTAACATTTTCAAAAGACAAACATTCATTATTAGGGGAACATTCCTCAAATGGCAAACATTCGTTATAAGACCAACATTCGCTATAAGACGAATATTCGTCGATAAGGAGAGTGAATGTTTGTATTTGACAAATCTTCGCTTTATAGTGAATGTTTGCTTTACAGCGAATGTGCGCGTTATTATGAATATATTCATCATTATTTAAAAGTAAACATTTATATATTTTCATTTCAAAAACCAATCAATTAAAGTAAACGAATCCAAAAATAATTTCAATAAATCGACTTTTAATACCTACAAAAAATAAATGCAAAGTGATTTCCTTAAATTTCTTAAGAACAATTAACTTAAGATTGTTTATGTGAACTTTTAAACCTTCTAACGTTAATCGTCGGCGAGAAAATAATTATTAAGTCGGATGTTGATTCTTTTTTTTTTAAATACGGTGAAACTCAAGGTTTTTAACCGTTTTCTAAGTTTCTACGAACCTGACTCATCGTCGAGTAAGTAAAATTGTGAAATTCCTCGAGTTTCTACAAGAATAACAAAGAGGATGAATTTAGATCGTTTACCAATCTAAATCAACCAACCATTAAAAAAAAATCTTTTTTAAAAAAAGATGTTTAAAGGTAAAACTACTAAAACGTAAACAACCAAATATAATAAATATGAAAATATGAAAGAATGAATAAATAAATGAATAAAAAAATTAAATAAATTAAAATAAAATAAATTAAAAAAAAAATAAAATAAATTAAAAATAATAAAATAAAAAGCGAAAAAATGACTTACAGCGAATAGTGAACACTCACGAACACCCCCGAGAAAAACCACCCTAAACTCAACGATTTCCCGACGACATCGTCCCGAAGAAGCAGCTCGAACCCCGCCGAACTCTTTTCAAGTCACGCCGTCGGGCCGTTGTCGAGTATTTTCAAAAAGTTGCTCCAGAACGACAGTTTGTTTCGTACCTTTGCCTGGTCCGGTGATTCCCTCGCGCTTCCGCTCCTTCTCACCGACGTCGAAGACGTCGTCGTCGACGAAGATCCGCCCAAACCGTGTCCCGAGGACCCCGAAACCGTCGAATTCTTCCTCAACGTCCCCCTCGTCGACCCGAAACTACCTCCGAACGAATCCCCCGATTTATTACAACTGTTATTTTTCCAACTGTGCCCGTTACTACTATGGTGCGATCTATTTAGCGAATCCCCGCTACGACTACGTGAAGAACTGCTGTGATGATGGTGATTAGAACTTTTATAACTATTTTTACAGCTATTGCTTCCGGTCGAAACGTTACCGGAATTATTTGAATGGTTTAGTGGAGGTTTTGGAGCCGCGTACGACTTCAACGGGATTTTACTCGGTTTCGTTTTCTTCTTCGTTTCCGCCGCCTGATCGTGAGCCGATTCCGTGCTCGAGGAATGATCCAATTGGAGGGTTAACGGATAAGGACTCATCGCCTTCATACTCGCCGTGGTTATTTCCGATCTTAAACGATCCCTCTCTATTAGATTAGAATTGGAATTTGGAGACGACTCGGATGCTGGTATTACATCCGGAGACGGCGCCGAAGAACTCGTCGTCGAAGAAGGTTTTTGAAGTTGTTCTAAAACCCGAACGCGAGCTTTCGTACCTTCAAGCTCAATATTTTTATCTTCTAGCTAAAAATAATAAATTAAATGTTTAAAAAATCTTATATTTTTAAAACTTATTTATTAATAAATGATAATATCATTAATGTAACTTACTTGGAATTTTAAATCTTCATTTTCTTCCCGAGTAAGAGCTAATTCGTCCGTTAAACCTTCTTCTTTCTTCACAGCTGATTCTAGTTTAGATTGAAGGACCTAAAAATAAAATAATCCATTATTTAATTACATATTCATTAAATAGAATATTTTAGCTTTAATTTAATCTATAAATCATTTTTTAATTCATACAAATAAGGTCATGAATTTATAATTTAATCTCAATTTTTTAAATATACTATCAAATATAATTTTAAAATTTCAAACTGTCATTTTAACGTTTTAAAATCATTGTTGACGTTTAAAATCGCCAAATGTTATCTTGACATTTCAAATATCTTTAAAGTTTTGACGTTTGAGCTGTCAAGTTGACGTTTGAACTGTCATTTTTGACATTTAAAACGTCATGTTGATGTTTGAAGCATCATATTTGACGTCTGAAATCTGATTTTTAACGTTTGAGTTGTCAAGTTGACGTTTCAACTATATTTTTTGACATTTAAAACGTCATTTTGATGTTTTAAATGTCATATTTGACATTTAAGCTATCAAGTTGACGTTTGGACAGTCATTTTTGACATTTCAAACGTCATCTTGATGTTTGAAGTATCATATTTGACGTTTGAAACATAATTTTTGACATTTAAGCTATCAAGTTGACGTTTGAACAGCCATTTTTGACATTTAAAACGTCAACTTGATGTTTAAAGCATCATATTTGACGTTTGAAATATAATTTTTTACATTTAAGCTATCAAATTGACGTTTGAACTGCCATTTTTGACATTTAAAACGTCATGTTGATGTTTGAAGCACCATATTTGACGTTTGAACAGTCATTTTTGACATTTAAAACGTCATCTTGATATTTAAAGCATCTTATTTGACGTTTGAAACATAATTTTTGACATTTAAGCTATCAAGTTGACGTTTGAACAGTCATTTTTGACATTTAAAACGTCATTTTGATATTTAAAGTATCTTATTTGACGTTTGAAACATAATTTTTGACATTTAAGCTATCAAGTTGACGTTTGAACAGTCATTTTTGACATTTAAAACGTCATCTTCATATTTAAAGCATCTTATTTGACGCTTGAAACATAATTTTTGACATTTAAGCTATCAAGTTGACGTTTGAACAGTCATTTTTGACATTTAAAACGTCATCTTGATGTTTAAAGCATCTTATTTGACGTTTGAAATATAATTTTTGACATTTAAGCTATCAAGTTGACGTTTGAACAGTCATTTTTGACATTTAAAACGTCATTTTGATATTTAAAGCATCATATTTGACGTTTGAAATATAATTTTTGACATTTAAGCTATTAAATTGACGTTAGAACTGCCATTTTTGACATTTAAAACGTCATCTTGATGTTTAAAGCATCTTATTTGACGTTTGAAATATAATTTTTGACATTTAAGCTATCAAGTTGACGTTTGAACAGTCATTTTTGACATTTAAAACGTCATTTTGATATTTAAAGCATCATATTTGACGTTTGAAATATAATTTTTGACATTTAAGCTATTAAATTGACGTTAGAACTGCCATTTTTGACATTTAAAACGTCATCTTGATGTTTGAAGTATCATATTTGACGTTTGACACATAATTTTTGACATTTAAACTATCAAGCTGAAGTTTGAACAGTCATTTTTGACATTTATAACGTCATCTTGATGTTTAAAGCATCATATTTGACGTTTGAAATATAATTTTTGACATTTAAGCTGTCAAATTGACGTTAGAATTGCCATTTTTGACATTTAAAACGTCATCTTGATGTTTAAAGCATCATATTTACCGTTTGAAATATAATTTTTAACATTTAAGCTGTCAAATTGAAGTTAGAACTGCCATTTTTGACATTTAAAACGTCATCTTGATCTTCAAAGTATCATATTTGACATTTGAAACATAATTTTTGACATTTAAGATATCAAGTTGACGTTTGAACAGTCATTTTTGACATTTAAAACGTCATCTTGATGTTTAAAGTATCATATTTGACGTTTGAAACATAATTTTTGACATTTAAGCTATCAAGTTGACGTTTGAACAGTCATTTTTGACATTTATAACGTTATCTTGATGTTTAAAGCATCATATTTGACGTTTGAAATATAATTTTTGACATTTAAGCTGTCAAATTGACGTTAGAACTGCCATTTTTGACATTTAAAACGTCATCTTGATGTTTAAAGCATCATATTTAACGTTTGAAACATGATTTTTAACCTTTTAATGATAATTTTTTGAGTTATAAGTTCAAAACAGTTAATTAAAATTTTTTCTAATTTTTTTATGAATGATTATAGAGTACTTAGTAAATTTATTTTAAAACATAGCCTTTTAGATTTTATTTAAAGCATAAATCTCTTCTTCGTTTCTAAGAATAAAGTTTTAGAAGACGATTTTTTTAAATTAGTTTTTAATAAACCATAAAAACTTTCAAAAATAAGTCAATTAAGACATAAATTATTTCTTAGTTTCCAAAAATAAAGTTTTAAAGATGATTTTTTTAAATTATTTCTTTAATAAACAATATTTCTAAACACAAACCAAAAAAGTTACTTTTCCCTCAAAAAAAATTACCTGATTTTCAACCGTTGTCGTTAACAAACATTTCTGTAAAATTAACGGATCATTTTCCATTAAAATCGCCTCGAATTTCCTCCGATCCGGCACCAAAACCCTCGGTAAATCACCCACAACCTCCTTATCACCATCACCACCTTCATCAACCCCTTCAAAACCCTTCAAAATCACTTTAGTCCGTTGACTAGCACCGTCCTTCCTCGAAACCCTTTTCTCACTTTTCTCCGGTGACTGAGCGACAAATTCTAAATGCATATCGCGTATCCTAGAATTAATCTCTCCCCTTTGACTAACGACCGCTTTTAATTGAGCTTCCAAATCGTGTTTAGTTGCCAATAAGTTCTCCAAATCTTCTTGTAATCGCGAAGTGTGTATCCTGCCGGCTAATACTTCCGCTTCCATCTCCGCGACACGATCCAGCAATAAATCCCTTTCGCGTTTTAACTGCCGGATATCGTCGGCGGAAGAAGCGTGGAATAACGTCCGTTGGAAATTTGGTTCTTCTTGGGGAAGGTTATTTTGTAAAGCACCTTGCAAAGCTTCCACCTCGTTTTTTAATCTCGTACCCTTCCGATGAATTACATCTAAGAGGTTCCAAAGCTCGTCCTCGCTTTCTACGTTCATAGCTGCCGTCATCGCCGATGAAGAACTATGAGTTTCCTTACTGGAAGTTTCCGTACTAAATCCGGAATCTTGAATCGTCGATTCCGTCTTTTTCGCTCGTTCTTCTTTTGAATTTAATTTTCTTCTAACTCTAACGCCCGGTTCCCAATCTCTTTTAATCGCAACGGGGATATTTGACGAATTAATCATGGTGGTCGGGGTTGAAGAAGCCATTTTACTCCGCAAATTCGGAAAGGTTTCGATAACCAAGTCTCGAAACTCCAACAAAGCTCCCACTTCATGTTGAAGTTCTTGTAAAGCAACTAGGGATTTCGCTTGTTCGCTTATTAAATAATGAAACGGAGCTGATTGACGAAGTTGGAGACAATCCATACCTTGGGAAGATTCAACACCCTAAAAATACAAAAAATATACGATTAATTATTAATTTCAAAGTTAAAAAATAAAAATCATTCAAAACATTTAAAACATTAAAATTAATGTTTCAAATATGATTTTGAAGTATTAGGCTATCATTTTAACGTTTGATTTGTCAATTTGACATTTAAATTTCAATTTTCTAAGATTTTTGACTTTTGAACTGTCACTTTTGACATTTTAATTATCATTGTTGATGTTTAAAATCGTCAAATGTCATCTTGACATTTAAAATATCATTTTGAAGTTTCGAATTGTCATTTAGACGTTTTGAGCTGTCAGTTTAATATTTGAATTGTCATTTTTTACGTTTCAAATGTCATTTTGACGTTTGAACCGTCATATTTGATATTTTAAACGTAATTTTTGACGTTTTAACTGTCATTTTTAGATAGTACACGTTGGCTTTTAAAATTAATGTTAATAAAACTTAATAATAAGTGGTAAAGTAGAGGTGAGAAGAGGTCGTCCTTGATGGGAATGTGGCAATGTGCTTAGTTAGCATATGAAGGCTCGTTTGGTTCGGTTCGTTCATACTGTCTATTTTTAGATCGACTGTATCTGTATATACAGTTTGCATGTATAAATGCGGTAGTACTACACATACAAGAAAAATAAACGTGGGTTTGTTGTGGGTTATTTTTACAAATACGATTTCCCAACCTCCTCCTAACTTGACAATACAAGAAAGTTTCCTAACCTCTTACAAACAATTAATTTGAAACCTTCGCTAGATTTCAAGATTCAATTTAAGAAAATTACTTCTTCAATCCCTCTTTAATTAAAAAGAAGAAAAAATGATTTCAAGTCGATTGCGAAAAATCCGTTCGAAGCGTAACCGATCGGATAACCTTCGGATCTCTCGGAATTAACGCGAAAAAAAAAATACAACCAAACTAAAATAAAATAAAATAAAGCGACATTAAACTCGCTCGATGACGTAAACGCATTTTTAACCTTCCAGCAACTTTTAACAATGCTACTTAACCGATTTCGCTTTTTTGCGTAACGATTTTTTTACCAACAACTATTTCAATTTGAAATATAAATTTTAAAATTATTTTTTCTATCAATTATTTCTATTAATTTCTATCAATTGTTTGTCTATCAATTATTCTAACCTAACTTTTAACTGTCAAATTGATTTAAATATTAATTTTACCATATTAACTATCAATTTGATTTTAGAAATGTAAACATGACAATTTCAAATGTCAATATTAATACTACCATTGATATCTAAAAGTTGATTTTGATCTAAAAGTTGTTCTAGAAGTTTTGACATTTTAACTGTCAATTTTTAAGTTTGATCTGTCAAACTGACGTTTAAATTTAATTTTTTTAAGATTTTTGATGTTTTAATTATCAGTTTTGACGTTGATCTGTCAAATTAATGATTAAATCTCAATTTTGTTTGATCTGACAAGTTGATATTTAAATTTTAATTCCCTAAGGCTTTTGACGTTTCTGTTATCAATTTTGACGTGTGATCTGTCAAGTTGACGCTTAAATCTCAATTTTCTAAGATTTTTGACATCTTAACTGTCAATTTTCATGTTTGATCTGTCAAGTTGACATTTAAGGTTTAATTTTCTAAGATTCTTGACGTTTCAGTTATTAATTTTCATGTTTGATCTATCAAGTTGACGTATAAATTTCAATTTTCTAAAATTTTTGACGTCTTAACTGTCAATTTTCATGTTTGATCTATCAAGTTGACGTTTAAGGTTCAATTTTGTAATTTTTGATGTTTTAATTATCAGCTTTAATCTTTAAACTATCAATTTTTGTTTGATCTGTCAAATTGACGTTTAAATTTAAATTTTCCAAGATTTTTGACGTTTTAATTATCAGTTTTGACGTTTGATCTGTAAAGTTGAGGTTTGAATTTGAATTTTCTAAAATTACTGACATGTTAACTGTCAATTTTCATGTTTGATCTATCAACTTGACATTCAAGGTTCAATTTTCTAATTTTTGACGTTTTAATTATCAGCTTTGACGTTTTAACTGTCAATTTTTAGGTTTAATCAATCAAATTGATGTTTAAATTTAAATTTTCAAAGATTTTTGACGTTTTAATTATCAATTTTGACATTTGATCTGTCAAGTTGACATTTGAACTACAACTTTTTAAGATTTTTGACGTTTTGGCTGTTAATTTTTAGGTTTAATCAATCAAATTGACGTTTAATCTGCCAAACGGCGTTTAAATTTCAATTTTCTAAGATTTTTGATGTTTTATTTATGAGGTTTGACGTTTGAACTGTGAAGTTGACGTTTAAAGTTTAAACCTAACCCAACTTTCCAAGATATTTGACGTTTGATCTGTCAAACGGCGTTTAAATTTCAATTTTTTAAGATATTTGACGTTTTATTTATCAGATTTGACGTTTGATCCGTCAAATTGAAGTTTAAATATCACTTTTCTAAGATTTTTGACGTCTTACTTATCAATTTTGACGTTTGATCTGTCAAGTTGACATTTAAACTTCAAACCCAACCCAACTTACTAAGATATTTGACGTTTTAAACACCAGTTTTGACGCTTGATCGTCAAATAGCGTTTAAATTTTAATTTTCTAAGATATTTGACGTTTTATTTACCAGTTTTGACGTTTGATCTGTCAAATTGACGTTTAAATTTCAAACCTAACTCAACTTTCCAAGATATTTGACATTTGATCTATCAAATAGCGTTTAAATTTCAACTTTCTAAGATTTTAGACGCCTTAATTGTCAGTTTTGACCTTTGATCTGTCAAGTTGACGTTTAAACTTCAAACCCAACCCAACTTACTAAGATATTTGCCGTTTTCATTACCAGTTTTGACGTTTGATCTGTCAAGTTGATGTTTAAACTACAACTTTTTAAGATTTTTGACATTTTAATTGTCAACTTTTAGGGTTTAATCAATCAATTGACGTTTAAATTTCAATGTTCTAAGATTTTTGACGATTTGACTATCAGTTTTGATGTTTGATCTACCGAACGGCACTTAAATTTCAATTTTCTAAAATTTTAGACGCCTTAATTATCAATTTTGACGTTTGATCTGTCAAGTTGACGTTTAAACTTCAAACCCAACCCAACTTAATAAGATATTTGACGATTGAACTGTCAAGTTGACTTAAACTACAACTTTTTAAGATTTTTGACATTTTAATTGTCAACTTTTAAGGTTTAATCAATCAATTGACGTTTAAATTTAATTTTCTAAGATTTTTGACGATTTGATTATCAGCTCTGACGTTTGATCTGTCAAGTTGACGTTTAAATTTCAATTTTTTAAAATTTTTAACGCCTTAATTATCAATTTTGACGTTTGATCTGTCAACTTGACGTTTAAACTTCAAACCCAACCCAACTTAATAAGATATTTGACGATTGAACTATCAAGTTGACTTTTAAACAACTTTTTAAGAGTTTTGACATTTTAATTGTCAACTTTTAAGTTTAATCAACCAATTGACGTTCAAATTTCAATTTTCTAAGATTTTTGACGATTTGATTGTGAGTTTTGACGTTTGATTCGTCAAGTTGACGTTTAAACTTCAAACCCAACCCACTTTCTAAGTTTTTTGACTATTTAATTATCAGTTCTGACCTTTGATCTATTAAACTGCGTTTAAATTTCAATTTTCTAAGATATTTGACGTTTTAATTACCAGTTTTGACGTTTGATCTGTCCAGTTGACGTTTAAATTACAATATTTTAAAATTTTTGACATTTTAACTGTCAATTTTTAAATTTAACCAATTAAATTGACGTTTAAATTTAAAATTTTAAAAAAATTGGACATTTAGATTATCAATTTTGACGTTTTAGTTATCAATTTTTCACATTTGATTTGTCAAGTTGTTTAAATTACAAATTTTCAAGATTTTTGACATATTGATTATCAATTTTGACCTTTCAATTATCAAATTTGGCATTTTAACTATCAATTTTCTAATTTGATCTATAAATTTGATGTTAAAATTCCAATTTATTAAGTTTTTTGACGTTTTAATTATCAATTTTGATGATTCAAAGATCAGTTTAGATATTTTAACCATCAATTAGATTTTTTTGCATCAATTTTCATATTTACTTATCAATTTTAACGTTTTAAACAATAATTTTCAAGAAGTAACTCTCAAATTAACGTTTAAATTGTTTATTTTGACATTTAAAACATGATTTTTAACCATCAATAAGATTGACTACAAATTTCAATTTTTTACATCATCAATTTAGACATTTTAAAACCATACAATTTTACAAAACAATTTTATATAAGATAAACATTTTGGCAACATTTTGATGAACAATTTGATTTTAAAACATTTTAACCATAAACATGACAACTTCACTTTTAAAATATACTCCTTAATTCTTTCTTAAAAGTTGTTTACGTCAAAAATCTTATCTTGTTTTTATCACGGTTTTAATTTCTTACAAATGATTCTTTTAATATCGCCCCTTGTAATTTATCTTATCAATTTATATATAGATTAAAACTCGAATTATTACCATCAACATCGTCGCTGATTAATTTTCCATAAATAATTAAATCCTCTTCTTTTTTTAAGTACATTTAAAAAGAGTAAAAAACATTTCTCCTCCAATCAATTTTAGCACACAAACGTACTACACACACGCGGAAAACGGTTAGTTACACAACGCCAAACGCGTACAATAAACCGTAAATCGCCCGCATGTTTAGGTTCTCGTCCGAAGTCGTGACTTTAAAAACAGTCACGACGCGAACCGTTCGACAGTCCGACTGTTACTGGCTCATAATAATAACAAACTTACGAGAGTTTCCAAGAGAGAGATAGATAAAAAGAGAGAATTAAAGAGATCGAGAAGGATGTAGAGAGAAGGAGAAAAGAGGGAGTAAAATTTTCTTTGTACATATGCGGGTTTAAAGTGGGGAAAATTAATTTTTAATTTTTAAAGTTTCCTCTTCTTTCTTTCTTTCTTTTCCTCTTCTAGAAAAAGTAAAAAATTTAATAATTACCTTTCACCTAATTTTTTCACATAAAAATTACAACCCGTAAGTAATTATTAGGCTAAACACATAGTTCGCGGTAATAATCAGTAGTTAAGTGTGCTTAATTACTCATGTGCATGTTATGCCAGGTTATTAACCGTTATTCCAACTTTTTTAAGTCTCCGCTTAAAACATGCAAATTAATTTTTAACGTCATCAATTTGAACTTGTTATATTTACACGTGATTGTTATTAACGACAATTGTTATAACTTATAATAAGCGTAAAATGTTGTTTTTTCACATTTCAAGGTTTAAAAAAAAAATGTTTCATTATTTTAAAATAAAATTGGTATTTTAACTCTTTTAAAATATTTCCTTGTAAGTCAATAAGTATTCTAAACTAAAATCTTAAACGTCAGTTTTAACATTTTTAACCTTCCAGTACACGCGCTTTTTTTGTTCGCGCGACCACACGCTACGGACTGTTAGTCCGGGTTCGGAAAATAAATAAGAGAGGGAGCTGATACGAAATAAAAAATTATTTAATAATGTCAAATCGTCTTCTTCATTTTTATCTTCCTCATCTTCATATTCTGAAACGTTGTTGTCCAATAATAGGTTTTCATCCTCTTACTCCTCATTATTGGACAACAAGTTCTTGTTCCTTTCTTCGTTATAGCTCATATTTTCGAAATAACCGATTTTGAAATTGAATTGAAACTCAACACACAATGACATTGACAGATAATAAAATGTTGGTAAGAAAGAAATTCATCAAAAAAATTATGGATAGGGCAAGTTCGAAATAACAATAATAGATAGCGCTCAAAATCCGGACTGAGAGTCCGGTAGCGTGTAGCGAAAGGTTAACTTTCAAAATGATATTTAATCAATTTTGACGTTTCAAGTGATAGTTTGAGGTTATACTATCAATAAAGTGTCCTAAACGTTAAATTTTGAAATGTTAACCTTCCAGACACGCGCTTTTTTTGTTCGCGCGACTGCACGCAACGGACTATGAGTCTGGGTTCGGAAAATAAATAAGAGAGGGAGCTGATACGAAATAAAAAATTATTTAATAATGTCAAATCGTGTTCTTTATTTGCATCTTCATATTCTGAAACGTTGTTGTCCAATAATAGGTTTTTATCTTCTTCCTCCTCATTATTTGACAACAAGTTTTTGTTCCTCTCTTCGTTATAGCTCACATTTTCGAAATAACCGATTTAGAATTGAATTCAAACTCAACACACGATGCATTGACAGATAACAAAATGTCGGTAAGAAAGAAATTTATCAAAAAAATTACAGTCAGGGCAAGTTCGAAATAACACTAATAGATGGGGCTCAAAATCCGGACTGACAGTCCGATGCGTGTAGAGAAAGGTTAAGAGTTAAGTTGGGTTCGATTAGAAGTTTGAACTATCAAATTGACATCTGAATTGACAGTTTTGACGTTTTAAATGACAGTTAAAGTTAAGTTAGATCCGATTAGAAGTTTTAACTGTCAAATCAACATTTGAAATGTCAGCTTTGACGTTTCATTGACAATTTGATATCTTAAAAGTCAAATCTTGGAATGTTAAGAGTTAAGTTAGCTTTGAACAAAAGTGTCAACTGTCAAATTGACGTTTAAAATGTTACTTTTGACGTTTTAATTGACCATCTAAGGTTATATTATCAATAAAATGTCCTAAACGTTAAATTTTGAAATGTTAAGAGTTAAGTTAGGTTCGGTTAGAGGTTTGAACTGTCAAATTGACATTTGAATTGGCAGTTTTGACGTTTTAAATGATAGTTAAAGTTAAATTAGGTTCGATTAGAAGTTTTAACCGTGAAATCAACATTTGAAATGTAAGTTTTGACGTTTCATTGATCATTTGATGTTTTAAACGTCAAATCTTGGAATGTTAAGAGTTAAGTTAGCTCCGGTTAAAAATGACAACTGTCAAATTGACGTTTGAAATGTTACTTTTGACGTTTTAATTGACTATCTAAGGTTATACTATCAATAAAATGTCCTAAAAGTTAAATTATAAAATGTTAAGAGTTAAGTTGGATTCGGTTAGAAATTAGAACTGTCAAATTGACATTTGAATTGTCAGTTTTGATGTTTTAAATGACAGTTAAACTTAAGTTAGATTCAATTAGAAGTTTGAACTGTCAAGTCAACATTTGAAATGTCAGTTTTGACGTTTCATTGACCATTCGATGCTTTAAACGTCAAATCTTGAAATGTTAAGAGTTAAGTTAGCTTCGGTTAAAAGTGTTAACTATCAAATTGACGTTTGAAATGTTAATTTTGACGTTTTAATTAATTATCTGAGGTTATACTATCAATAAAATGTCCTAAACGTCAAATCTTGAAATGATAAGAGTTAAATTAGCTTCTGTTAAAAACTGTAACTGTCAAATTGACATTTGAACAATTCAAACAATTCAATTAGAAATTTTAACTGTCAAATCAACATTTGAAACGTCAGCTTTGACATTTCATTGACCATTTGATGTCTTAAACGTCAAATCTTGGAATGTTAAGAGTTAAGTTAGCTTCGGTTAAAAGTGTTAACTGTCAAATTGTCATTTGAACTGTTAGTTTTGACGTTTTTATTGACTATCTGAGGTTATATTATCAATAAGGTGTCCTAAACGTCAAATTTTGAAATGTTAAGAGTTAAATTAGGTTCTGTTAAAAATTGTAACTGTCAAATTGACATTTTAATTGGCAGTTTTGACGTCTAAATGACGTCAAAGTAAAATTAGGTTCGATTGGAAGTTTTAACTGTCAAATCAACATTTGAAATGTCAATTTTGACATTTCATTGACCATTTGATGTCTTAAACGTCAAATCTTGAAATGTTAAGGGTTAAGTTGGATTCGGTTAGAAGTTTGAGCTGTCAAATTGACACTTGAATTGTCAGTTTTGACGTTTTAAACGACAGTTAAAGCTAAATTAGGTTAGATTAGAAGTTTTAACCGTGAAATCAACATTTGAAATGTCAGCTTTGACGTTGTATTGACAATTTGATGCTTTAAACGTCAAATTTTGGAATGTTAAGAGTTAAGTTAGCTTCGGTTAAAAGTGTTAACTGTCAAATTGACGTTTGAAATGTTAGTTTTGACGTTTTAATTAACTATCTGATGTTATACTATCAATAAGAAGTCGTAAACGTCAAATTTTGAAATGTTAACGGTTAAGTTGAGTTCGGTTAGAAGTTTAAACTGTCAAATTGACATTTGAATTGTCAGCTTTGACGTTTTAAATGACAGTTAAAGTTAAGTTAAGTTCGATTGGAAGTTTTAACTGTCAAATCAACATTTGAAATGTCAGTTTTGACGTTTCATTGACCATTTGATGTTTTAAACGTCAAATCTTGGAATGTTAAGAGTTAAGTTAGCTCCGGTTCAAAATGTTAACTGTCAAATTATCGTTTAAAATGTTAGTTTTGACGTTTTAATTGACTATCTGAGGTTATACTATTAATAAGATGTCATAAACGTCAAATTTTGGAATGTTAAGAGTTAAGTTAGGTTTGGGTTAGAAGTTTGAACTGTCAAATTGACATTTGAATTGTCAGTTTTAACGTTTTAAATGACAGTTAAATTTAAGTTAGGTTCGATTAGAAGTTTTAACTGTCAAATTAACATTTGAAATGTTAGTTTTGACGTTTCATTGACCATTTGATGTCTTAAACGTCAAATCTTGGAATGTTAAGAATTAAGTTAGCTTCGGTCAAAAGTGTTAACAGTCAAATTGACGTTTAAAATGTTAGTTTTGACGCTTTAATTGACTATCTGAGGTTATACTTTCAATAAGATGTCCAAACGTCAAATTTTGGAATGTTAAAAGTTAAGTTGGGTTCGGGTAGAAGTTTTAACTGTCAAATTAACATTTGAATTGTCAGTTTTTACGTTTTAAATGATAATTAATGTTAAGTTAGGTTCGATTAGAAGTTTTAACTGTCAAATTGACATTTGAAATGTAAGTTTTTACGTTTTAAATGATAGTTTTGACATTTTAAATGATATTTTTGACATTTTAAATGATATTTTTGACGTTTCATTAACAATTTGATATCTTAACCGTTAAATTTTGTACTGATTTTTAATTTTTGTATTAAATTAGGTTCCATTAGAAGTTTTAACTGTCAAATTGACGTTTGAATTATTATATTTTTTTAACTTCAGTTTCAATTTCACCCAACTTGTGAATGTTCTTAATGATAAGTTTAGAATTAAAATTAAGAATTATTCACAACAAATTTTACTTTGTAATTTTACAAATTGACATATGTAGGTGATATGTATCACGTTTGAAAATTGATTTATATTTCCTCCGCGATGGAAACGCTAAAAGTAATTTTACCACACATACACATCGTTTATTAAGATCGATTAATATCCGCGCAATTTCCCAAACTCTCTCTCCGACTTATAAAGGATATAGATAATTATCTATTTAGTTAAAGATAGGTTGATACCTTTAGGAGATACGTGACCGAGTACGAAGATAAGATCTCTCGATCCTTCCGATCTTTTCCAATCTTTCCCATAATTTCCATCTCTCATGCAAAGATATACTATATAAACGTGTCGTTATCTTTAATAGAAAGTCTGTTTTGATTTTATTAAAATCATCTCCTCTAGGAGGAGGACTCCTACTTCACTTCGATTAAAAAGAAAACCCAAAGAGTTTAAACGACGTCGTTTCTCCCCAACGGACGGTAATTCAATAATAATAAATTTATTCCATCCTTTAAGACGTTTTCTTCGAAGAACGTTCGACACGTGAAAGTCACGCATGATGAATCGAAAGTATCCTACGAAACGATGGTGTCTTATGAATATTTATCAGTTTGGGATTTTGCTAAAAGATAAGCAAATCAGATTTTCTTTTCTAATTAAATATACATTTAGAATTTTAAAATCTAAATCTAAATAAAGCCAATTTTTTTTAAATTTTACAATTTTATTTTTGTTAGATGAAAAAGATTTTTTTTAATTAAAACTATTGTTTCTTATTAATTACATTTTTTTTACAATCCACTGATTAAAAAACCGTGTAAAACAATTTGAAACCAATTAAAATCGTAACTGTTTGAAAAGTCAACGAACCCAATTCAAAATGAACTGAGAACTCTCGCTTGAAAGAGCTTCAATTAAAATAATCAAATTATCTAATTGGGATTCTAAAAATAAACTTTACTTAAACGGTTTTAAAACTTTAAAAAAAGTTTCAAATAACTTTTAAAGGTATTTAAAGGGTTTTAAATCGTTGTAAAACGCGTCTAAATCTTGAACAAGATAAATAGTTTAACGGGGAAATGTACGAACGTGTATATAAACGTATAGAAGGAGGAAATGAAGCAGAAATGTTGTTACTGAAATAACTCGGGGCGAAAAGGGAAGCCAGAAAAGCCAGATGGGCTGAACCCAGAGGCATCTGCTCCTTTAGAAATTTATAGCGCGGCTATTTTCACGTTAGCTGTCACGGTGTAGGTCAGTTATGCTTTTAAAGACAATAAGAACAAAATAAAACCGGATTCTAACTCCCGACTCTTATTGCATAACTAAATTTGATTGGAAATTTCATCGAAAATTTCAAAAAATTCCGCCTAACAAATAAAATCTTAAAAATTCAAACGTCAATTTAACATTGACAGTTAAAACTTAAAAATTGACGTTTAAAACGTCACAATAATATTTAAAACGTAAAAAATGACATTTAAAATGTCAAAAATGACAATTCAAAACTAAAATCTAACCAAAAAAAATTAACATTTAAAACGTCAACTTGACAATTAAAATATAAACATTTTAAATTTAAAATTTGACAAATAAAAATCGTCTAAACTTTATTTGTAAAATTTAAAAGATTATTTTTCGATTGAATATTAAAAATTTCTATAAATAAACAACCAATTTCTGTAAATAAACACTCAACAATTTTTCTTCTTTTTAATCGAAATTTAATAACTACCAGTTGTTTAAAAGTCGTTTCTCTTCGTTCTCTCTTCGATACCAATAGTACTAAAAGCGGTAATAGCGCCGTTTTCACTTTTAACAAGCCGAAAAATAATCAATGTTTATCAACCCGTGACGAAACTACGTCGTCTCGCCGAACAGTAACCGAGGGAAAAAACCCACTCGAAATATGAACGCTTTCACGTGTCTACTTACAACTACTCGGAACATCTAATACTTGCCAATATCGACAAACGCCGGACGACACTAATTTATTAACTTATCGAATATTAGAATCAACTAGGTAGTAGCTATTAGAAAACCTAATTTACGCGTGGATCAATTTTTGTCGTTTTCGAAGAATGTAGGTAAGTAATAATATTCGACGGTAGAAATGGAACGGAAGCCGCGAAAATTGGATATTATTACTCTGGGTTTAACCTCGAAAACGAACGAGTGAGATTTTGAGAAGTGAAGAAAATTGTTGTTATTATTTGTTGGGTAAATGGTTCGCTTTTCTAACGAGAAAATAAGTCTAGGTCATTTAATAAAAAAAAATCTCTATATGTACCAAGGTAAAAATTGAAAATTAACGTTTAAAATGTTAAAAATGATAGATCAGAAATAAAATCTAACCTAAAAAATAAAAAAATACGTTTAAAACATCAAATTAATGCTTAAAAAATCTAAACTGATCTTTAAAATGTCAAAAATGAAACGTCAAGAATAAAATCTAACCTAAAAAATTTAAAATAGACGTTTAAAACGTCAAATTAATGGTTAAAAGATATCAAAAGTGATGTTTAAAATGTCAAAAGTGGCAGTTCAAAAATACAATCTAACCGAAACTATCAAAAATGACGTTTAAAACATCAAATTGATATTTAAAAGATCAAAACTGACATTTAAAATGTCAAAAGTGACAGTTCAAAAATACAATCTAACCGAAACCATCAAAAATTACGTTTAAAACATCAAATTGATATTTAAAAGATCAAAACTGACGTTTAAAATGTCAAAAGTGACAGTTCAAAAATACAATCTAACCGAAACCATCAAAAATTACGTTTAAAACATCAAATTGATATTTAAAAGATCAAAACTGACGTTTAAAATGTCAAAAGTGACAGTTCAAAAATAAAATCTAACCTGAAAAATAAAAAAATTACGTTTAAAACGTCACATTAATGGCTAAAAGATCAAAACTGACGTTTAAAATGTCAAAAGTGACAGTTCAAAAAATAAAATCTAACCTGAAAAATAAAAAAATTACGTTTAAAACATCAAAAGTGACAGTTCAAAAATACAATCTAACCGAAACCATCAAAAATGACGTTTAAAACATCAAATTGATATTTAAAAGATCAAAACTGACGTTTAAAATGTCAAAAGTGACAGTTCAAAAATAAAATCTAACCTGAAAACCAAAAATGACGTTTAAAACGTCACATTAATGGCTAAAAGATCAAAACTGACGCTTAAAATGTCAAAAGTGACGGTTCAAAAATAAAATCTAACCTAAAAAATTTTAAATTACGTTTAACATATCAAATTAATGATTAAATGATATCAAAAGTGACAGTTCAAAAATAAAATCTAACCTGAAAAATAAAAAATTACGTTTAAAACATCAAATTCATATTTAAAAGATCAAAACTGACGTTTAAAAATGTCATAAGTGACAGTTCAAAAATAAAATCTAACCTGAAAAACCAAAAATGACGTTTAAAACGTAAAATTAATGATTAAAAGATCAAAACTGACGCTTAAAATGTCAAAAGTGACAATTCAAAAATAAAATCTAACCTGAAAAAGTTTTAAATTAACGTTTAACAAGTCAAATTAATGATTAAAAGATCAAAACTGACGTAAATTTTTAAAGACATCTCTGTTTTGAAGTAGCTCTAACCTCAAATGTCAAAAAATAGATCAATTTTAAAAAATCACCCAGACTTTATTTAGGAGAATTAAGGAATGATTTATATCTCAAACGAAAGTTAAAATATCCTATTTTTAATCAAATCAACCAGATTTCTTATAACAATTCACAAAAAAAAATAAAAAAATTCTCAAAGACATTGATATTTTAAAGCCAATCTAACCTGTCAAAAATGCATAAGTTTCAAAAAATCGCTTAGACTTTATTTATTAAAATTAAAAAATGATTTATATCTTAAATGAAACCTAAAAGATTCTATTTTTAAATAAATCAATTAAATAATTCATAACAATCCTTAAAAAATTAAAAAAAATTCTTAAAATTGTCTCTGTTTTAAAGTGACTCTAACCTCAAATGTTAAAAAATAAACCAACTTTAAAAAATCACCCTAACTTTATTTATGAAAATTAAAAAGCGATTCATATCTTAAATGAAAGTTAAAATATTCTATTTTTAAATAAAACAACAAGATTTTTTAAGATAATCCACAAAAAAATTAAAAAAATTTTTAAAGACACCGATATGTTTAAATCAATTTTATCTGTTAAAAATTAATCAATTTTAAAAAATCACCCAGATTTTATTTTTGAACATTAAGAAATGATTTATATCTTAAATGAAAGCTAAAAGATTCTATTTTTAAATAAATCAATTAAATAATTCATAACAATCTTTAAAAAATTTTAAAAAATTCTTAAAATCGTCTCTAAAGACACCGATATGTTTAAATCAATTTTATCTGTTAAAAATTAATCAACTTTAAAAAGTCACCCAGATTTTATTTTTGAACATTAAGAAATGATTTATATCTTAAATGAAACCTAAAAGATTCTATTTTTAAATAAATCAATTAAATAATTCATAACCATCCTTAAAAAATTTAAAAAAATTCTTAAAATCGTCTCTGTTTTGAAGTGACTCTAACCTCAAATATCAAAAAATAGACCAACTTTAAAAAAATCACCCAGACTTTATTTATGACAATTAAAAAAAAAAGATTTACATCTTAAATGAAACCCAAAAGATTCTATTTTTATATAAATCAACTAAATTATTCATAGGAATTCTTAACAAATTTTAAAAAAATCTCAAAAACATCTCTATTTTAAACTCTGAACTCCAACCTGAAATACTAAAAAACAGACCAATTTAAAAATTCACCAAGACTTTATTTATAAGAATTAAGAAATGATTTATATCTCAAATAAAACTTAAAAGATTCTATTTTTATTTTTCTATTTTAACTTTTTATAACAATTCTTTAAAAAAATATAAAAAAATTAAAAAAAAACCATTTCTTAATCTTTATGCAAATATAAAAGAGTAAAATAAAATGATTGAAATGATTTGACCTTAATTTAAACTTGATTACTGACATCGAATCGAAGGAATATTATGGAAATTGAAGCTGAAAGAGAAATCCGACACGAATCCGAGCGAAAACCGTGTCAGTCGAAACGAAATAGACGATTACGCGAGTATTTTTCGTCGGAACCGAGGAAAATCATTAATAAGTCTTGTAAATTCACTTTTACACCGCGTTGACATCCTCTCTAATTACGAACGATCGAAAGAAAGTAACGAAGACGCGTTTTAAAGATCGGAAATTGAAGGAAAAAGTAAATAACGAGAGATCGAAAGTTTAAGACGATTTCAATCCGATTTCGAAGTGTTTTCGACGCGATTCATTGCGCCGTAAACCTGTAATTAGATTGTTATTGACTTCTAATTGGTTGTTATAATCGATTTAAAACGATTTAAAGGCGAGATTATCTTCTATCTTTAATAATTTTACAAGTCTTCATTAAATATTTACTTGTGTTTTATTTTATAATTATCGAAACATCTGTTTTATTTCACTTTAATCACTTTTTAAAATTTCACTTTACTTTTATTTTATTTCTTATGGTTGTTCTGTTTTTAAAAAAGTACTTTTTTAATTACTAATTATTTAAATAAGAGCATAAAAAAGACTTTATAAAGACTTTGACACTTTGAGGAAATGTAAAATGAGAAAGTTCTGGTGAGAAAATACGATTTTACTTATTCTCGGTTGGTTATGAATGAGTATAAAAGTTTTTCCTTGTTTCCTCGTTTGAAATTTTCTCTTTTTTTAATCTCAACATAATAATAATAATAAGAATTCCAGTTATACCTGTATACTATAACAATTAATGTTAAAACTTTCGATTAAACTTGTTTTGGTTGTAATTTACCAAAATAAAGACAAGAAAAAAGAAAAGGTGTAAAAAAAAACTGGGAAAAATTGTGTCAGCAAAATCAATTAGCGTCATTGACCCAGATTTCAAACCAAACCAATCGCAGAAAACGTTTCTTTTTAAACTGGTTTTTTACCTTTAAGCTTGATGCTCGTAAAAGTCTTAAAAGAAATCTTTGAGACGACTTGAAGAGTTAAGAGATCTTTTTTAGTTGTTTAATCGAATTTTACTGATATAATAACAATTAACCAACTCTTCTCTATTTGAGTCTTAAAGGTAAACAACCAGAAATAACTCAAATAACCAACCAATTACTAATAAGCGATCCGTTATATCATTACAACGTTGGTCGTTGTTCAACAACCAACATTTATCGTCTGCTAAAGCTAAATTTTCAAAATACAAGACTTTAATTATCGATTATCATCAACTATACACAAGATTGACTCTTCTTCAAATTCTTGGGTGAAATCCCACACAGAAATTACATCCAAGTACATACATCAAGAAAAAATATTGCCCACATTCATCCTCCTCTTTTACCGAAGGTTATACTTGATATTCTCTTTGTATCGTCTCTTAACACAAATTTTCGGTTTAAACGGTCTTTTTAAATGGGTTAAATTAAAGCTGTTCAGTTATCTTGTCGTATGGTAGTGTATAGTACTGGTATTTCGCGATTATCTAACGACATTAAACCGCAACGACTCGTTTATTATACAGGGAGGCTACCGTAAGATGGGAAATAGCTTCCTGCATTGAAAACTGAACATAATGACCGATGAAATGCGGGTAATAAACTTCAAATTGGTAGGTTTTCATTTCGAGTAAAGATTTTTCAAGTTTTATTCGATTAAAAACATATCTTCTAGATTTTTTTTTAATTTTTATACGAATTATTGAGATAAATCTCAACATTTTAATTAAAAATAGAATATTTCAGCTTTAATTTAAACCATAAATCGTTTCTTAATTCTCACAAATAAAAATGTAGTGATTTTTTAAAACCAACCAAATTTTTTAAGGTTAGATTACATATGACTAAAAACACGAATGTCTTTTAGAATTTTTTTAATTTTTATCTGAACAATTCAAATGAATCTTAATTAATTAAGTTAAAATATAATCTTTTAGCTTTAATTTAAGCCATAAATTATTTCTTAACTCTTATAAATAAAGACGCAGTGATTTTTTTAAACTTGACCAATTTTTTTGAGGTTAGTTTTCAAAACACAAATGATATTAAAAAAATTTTTAATTTTTATTTCAATTCATCAAACGAATTTAATCATTTAATCTTAAAATAGAATCTTTTAGCTTTAATTTAAATCATAAATCATTTCTTAACTCTCATAAATAAAGATGTAATGATTTTTTAAACTTGACCAATTTTTTTGAGGTTAGATTTAAAAACATAAATGTCATTAAAAATTTTTCTAATTTTTAGTTAAATTCATAAAACGAATTTAAACGTTTAATCTTAACACTTTGTTGACCGGCAATTTTACGTAGAAACTATGTCATGTCACCGCAATGTGACATAACAAGTGCTATGACGACGAGTTAACTCGTCACCGGTCAGCAACGTTTGGATATGAAATGACGAGTTATCTCGTCACCGGTCAACAAGGTGTTAAACTAGAATCTTTTAGCTTTAATTTAAGCCATAAATCATTTCTTAACTCTTATAAATAAAAATGTAGTGATTTTTTAAAGTTGACCAAATTTTTTGAGGTTAGTTTTCAAAACACAAATGTCATTAAAATTTTTTTTAATTTTTATTTAAATTCATCAAACGAATTTAAACGTTTAATCTAAAACTAGAATTTTTTAGCTTTAATTTAAGCCATAAATCGTTTCTTGACTCTTATAAATAAAGACGTAGTGATTTTTTAAACCTGACCAATTTTTTTTGAGGTTAGTTTTCAAAACACAAATGACATTAAAATTTTTTTAAATTTTTATTCAAACTCATGAAACGAATTTAAGCATTTAATCTTAAAATAGAATCTTTTAGCTTTCATTTAAACCATAAATCATTTCTTAACTCTCATAAATAAAGATGTAGTGATTTTTTAAAGTTCACCAATTTTTTTGAGGTTAGTTTTAAAAACACAAATGTCATAATTTTTTTTTTACCTTTATTTGAATTCATGAAATGATTTTAAGCATTTAATCTTAAAATAGAATCTTTTAGCTTTAATTTAAACCATAAATCATTTCTTAACTCTTATAAATAAAGATGTAATGATTTTTTAAAGTTCACCAAACTTTTTGAGGTTAGTTTAAAAACATAAATGTCAGTAAATTTTCTTTTTAATTTTTATTTAAATTCATGAAATGAATTTAAGCATTTAATCTTAAACTAGAATCTTTTAACTTTAATTTAAGCCATAAATCATTTCTTAACTCTCACAAATAAAGATGTATTGATTTTTTAAACTTGACCATTTTTTTTTGAGCTTAGTTTTCAAAACACAAATGTCATTAAAATTTTTTTTAATTTTTATTTAAATTCATCAAACGAATTCAAGCATTTAATCTTAAAATAGAATTTTTTAGCTTTAATTTAAACCATAAATCATTTCTTAACTCTCATAAATAAAGATGTAATGATTTTTTAAAGTTCACCAATTTTTTTGAGGTTAGTTTTAAAAATACAAATGTCATTAAAAATTTTTCTAATTTTTATTTAAATTCATAAAACGAATTTAAGCATTTAATCTTAAAATAGAATCTTTTAGCTTTAATTTAAGCCATAAATCGTTTCTTAACTCTTATAAATAAAGATGTAGTGATTTTTTAAACTTGACCAATTTTTTTGAGGTTAGTTTTCAAAACACAAATATCATAATTTTTTTTTTTTTAATTCATGAAACGAATTTAAACCGTTTATCTTAAAATAAAATCTTTTAGCTTTTATTTATAAAATACAAATCCTTTCTTACCTTTCATAAATAAACTCAAAGCGAGTTTTTAAAAAAAACCTAAAAAAATTTTTCGAGGTTAGACTGAAAACCGTACAATAAATAATTAACCTCGGTCAAGCGTCGTTTAAAAATCGATTACCGTTGTGCAAAACGTAAACAATAGGAAATTCTATTCCCATTTTATCCCCGACGTTTACTCGGAAACAAAGCGATGATTTCATCCCGTCTCTTAATTCAATTTAATCACCCCGCCTCTTTAATTCATTTTCATTCTTACAATTTCTATTTAATAATACAATGGATTAAGTGTGTGTGTCATTCCAAATCCTTTCAAAATGTATTAACAAGGTTACTTATTGGATTTTATCAAATACTATGGTGAATAATACGCATAAAAAAGATAAAATTACTTACATTTTTCGTTTTAACAACTTGACATGTTTTGAAACGTCATTTTAAGGGGTCCTGATACTAGCGCCATCTATTAGGTTAAGTTGTTATTAGATTAAGTTATTATTTTTTAAGTAAATAAAAATACGATTATTTTTAACATACCTCTTATAAATACAACCAATACGTTTGATTTTCCATAACTCAACTAATTTTAGCCTTTTAGAAATATTAATTTACTATTTACGATCGAATTAATCCACGATTAAAATTGTAAACACAAACTGTCAAATTGAAATCATAGATGTTTTAAGCTATATGGATGAGTTTATTTAGCCAAGAAAATGATCTCGATGTATTTAAAAAAAATCAATTAAACGGTTCTATTTATTTATTTATTTTGAGAAATAAGAAATAAAATATCCAAATAAAGAAAATAAATTTAATAGATTAAAAATTAAAAGAAAAAATTAAAAAATTTAATAAATAATTTAAACTGTCAACATGAAATCATAGATATCTTAAGTGATAATGGACAAGTTTATTAGTTAAAAAAATGATTTCAATATATTTAAAAACCAAGTTAAAAACTTATTTCGTTTTATTTAATTTATTTGAAATGAAATTTAAATAAATTTAGATCAAGAAGAGATTTTATTAAAACGAACAAAGAAAGTTATTTTCCCTTTTGTAAGATTTAAATTAAAATCGAAATTGAATCGAAATTAAATTTCTTACAGGATGTTAACATTAGTTATTAAGGATTATTAACCTACATTTGAAAAAGGGAAATTGCAATTTAAAAGGAATTCTAACCTAGAAATTTTATAAAATTTTAATAAATTTTATAAAATTTTAATAAATTTCATAAAATTTTAATTAAATGTTGCATAATAAGACTTAAATTTGGTTAAAAAACATCATTTGATTTTTTTAAGACAGTAAAAACTCAATTCCAACCACTTTTACTATTAGTAATCTCCTTGTAAACGCCACAAGAAGCTTTCCCACAATTTACAATGCGAACGAACGTCCATTATAGCTTCAAGTCGTCCTTTTCAACTCTCACACTTCTGATCTAGATTGGCACCTTTGTACACCAACAAAATAACTAAGATTTCTCTACTGAAATCCAATTTCTCAATTTTACATTCAATCATTTTAATTCAATTCACTTATAATTTTTTTTTTTCATTGATAATTTTTTTATTATTTAGTCGTATTGAGTTATATAAACGAAAAAATATTGTCTGAGGTCAAACGGTGAACGTAACAGGACGATATTCGATCTTAAAATGAAAGCAAAAACCGATACGAACCGAGCTACCGTATCGAATTCCGAAAAGGGAATTAATCTCGGTTTAAAATCGGATTATAAAACCGGCTTTAAGATAGCGTTTTCGTTGCTATCCCGGTTTTGTTTCTCCTTCGCGTCTCATTTAAGGTCTTATTTTTTTATTTGGTTCTTATTTGTACGAAATAAGAAAGTGTAAAACCGTTCTGCCGGATGCTCGCGCGCACCAACTACTCTAACTAATAATAAATAATGGAGTTATTCCGGCTTTAAGTTACGTAATGTGGATTTTTGTACGGTTAACAATAAAATCCTTTGATTAATTAATGGTTGACTTTTTAAAAAATCCCACAGAGTTTATTTATAGGAATTAAGAAAAAAAAATTTAAGAAAATTTAGATTAAAGTATGTATTTTAAGTTCAATATATTAAATTTCTTCTAAATTATATGAAATAAATAAAAAAAAAAATCTTAAAAGTGAGGATGATTTTTTGACCTAACCTTAAAAAAAAATGTCCATTTTTAAAAAAATCCTAGAGAGTTTATTTTTCAAAATATAAAAAAGATTTTTTAATATAATATAGATTAAAGTGTCTATTTTAATTTAAATAGGTTGGATTTACTCCAGAAGTTATCAAAAAAATAAAAAAAATTCTTAAAGACAACAACGATTTTTCCATCTAACCTTCAAAAATTTGTCAATCTTTAAAAAATCCTAGAGACTTTATTTTTAAGAATTGAAAAAAGATTTTTTAATATAGTATAAATTAAAATGTCTATTTTAACTTAAACTAATCCGATTTATTCCAAAAGTTATCAAAAACATTAAAAAAATTTTTAAAGACATCAATGATTTTTTCACCTAACCTTTAAAAATTTGTCAATCTTTAAAAAATCCTAGAAATTTTATTTTTAAGATTTGAAAAAAGATTTTTTAATCTAATAACGAATAAAGTGTCTATTTTCATTTAAATAGGTTGGATTTATTCCAGAAATTATCAAAAAAATTAAAAAAATTTTTAAAGACATCAATGATTTTTTCACCTAACCTTTAAAAATTTGTCAATCTTTAAAAAATCCTAGAGACTTTATTTTTCTAAATATAAAAAAGATTTTTTAATCTAATATAGATTGAAATATCTATTTTAACTTAAATAAGTCGGATTTATTCCAAGAGTTACAAAAAAAATTAAAAAAATTTTTAAAGGCACCAACGATTTTTTTCATCCAACCTTCAAAAATTTGGCAATTTTTAAAAATTCTGGAGACTTTATTTTTCAAAATTAGAAAAAGATTTTTTAATTTAATATAGATTAAAATGTCTATTTTAACTTAAACTAATCGGATTTATTCCAGAAGTTACCAAAAAAATTAAAAAAATTCTTAAAGAGACCAACGATTTTTTCACCTAACCTCTAAAAATTTAGCACTTTTTAAAAAATCCCAGAGACTATTTTTAAAAATTGAAAAAAGATTTTTTAATATAATATAGATTAAAATGTCTGTTTTAACTTAAACTAATCCGATTTATTCCAGAAGTTGTCAAAAAAATTAAAAAAAATTTTAAAGACATCAATGATTTTTTCATCTAACCTCTAAAAATTTGTCAATCTTAAAAAAATCCTAGAGATTTTATTTTTAAGAATATAAAAAAGATTTTTTTAATCTAGTAAAGATTAAAGTGTCTATTTTAATTTAAATAGGTTGGATTTATTTCAGAAGTTATCAAAAAATTAAAAAAAAAATTTAAAGACAACAACGATTTTTTCACCTAACCTTAAAAAATTTAACGATTTTTAAAAAATCCTAGAGACTTTATTTTTCAAAATTCTAAAACCATTTTTTGATTTAATATAGATTAAAGTGTCTATTTTAACTTAAACAAATCGGATTTATTCCAAGAGTTACCAAAAAAATTAAAAATATTTTTAAAGCCATCAATGATTTTTTCACCTAATCTTAAAAACTTTTAAGATTTTTAAAAAATCCTAGAGACTTTATTTTTAAAAATAGAAAAAAGATTTTTTAATCTAATATAGATTAAAATGTCTATTTTAACTTAAACTAATCGGATTGAACTCAGAAGTTATCAAAAAAATTAAAAAATTCTTAAAGACACCAACGATTTTTTCACCTAACCTTAAAATATTGAACAATCTTTAAAAAATCCCAGAGACTTTATTTTTAAGAATATAAAAAAGATTTTTTAATCTAATATAGATTAAAATATCTATTTTAACTTAAACTAATCCGATTTATTCCAGAAGTTATCAAAAAAATTTAAAAAAATTTTAAAGACATGAAATGATTTTTTCACCTAACCTCTAAAAATTTGTCAATCTTTAAAAAATCCCCCAGACTTTATTTTTAAGAATTGAGAAAATATTTTGTAATCTATTATAAATTAAAATATCTATTTTATCCCCAATTGATCAGATTTGTTCTAATTTTTACCAAAAAAATTAAAAAAATTCTTAAAGACATCATTGATTTTTTGACAAAAATTAAAAAATTTAGTCAACTTTAAAAAATCCCCCAGATTTTATTTATAAGAATTGAGAAAAGATTTTTTCAAATATAACTAAATTAAAATATCCAGTTTATGGTAAATAAGACAGATTTTTCATAAAACTTGTCAAAAAATTCAAAAAAAATTCTTTGTAAAAAGTGACATTTTTAAGTTAACCTTAAAAACGCGAAAAATAAAGTTTAAAAAGTCCCCCAGACTTTATTTATAAGAATCGATAAAAGATTTTTTAAATATAACTAAATTAAAGTATCTAGTTTATGGTAAATAAGACAGATTTTTCATAAAGCTTGTCAAGAAATTCAAAAAAATTTCTTTGTAAAAAATGACATTTTCAAATATACCTTAAAACGTGAAAAATCGTCAAAGTTTAAAAAATCCCCCAGACTTTATTTATAAGAATTGAGAAAAGATTTTTTAAATATAACTAAATTAAAGTATCTAGTTTATGATAAATAAGACAGATTTTTCATAAAACCTGTCAAAAAAATTAAAAAAATTTCTTTGTAAAATGTGACATTTTCAAGTTAACATTAAAACCTGGAAAATCGTCAAATTTAAAAAAAAACCCAGCCTTTATTTATAGGAATTGAGAAAAGATTTTTTTTTAATATAACTAAATTAAAGTATCTAGTTTATGGTAAATAAGACAGATTTTTCATAAAACTTGTCAAAAAAATTAAAAAAATTTCTTTGTAAAAAATGACATTTTCAACTTAACCTTAAAACGTGAAAAATCGTCAAAGTTTAAAAAATTCCCCAGACTTTATTTATAAGAATTGAGAAAAGATTTTTTAAATATAACTAAATTAAAGTACCTAGTTTATGATAAATAGGACAGATTTTTCATAAAATTTGTCAAAAAAATTAAAAAAATTTCTTTGTAAAAAGTGACATTTTTAAGTTAACCTTAAAACGCGAAAAATTAAATTTAAAAAATCCCCCAGACTTTATTTATAAGAATTAAGAAAAGATTTTTTTTAATATAACTAAATTAAAGTATCTAGTTTATAATAAATAAGACAGATTTTTCATAAAACTTGTGAAAAAATTTTAAAAAATTCTTAAAGACATCAATGATTTTTTCACCTAACCTCTAAAAATTTGTCAATCTTTAAAAAATCCTAGAGACTTTATTTTTTAAGATATAAAAAAGATTTTTTTAATCTAATATAGATTAAAGTATCTATTTTAACCTAAATAAGTCGGATTTATTCCAGAACTTACCAAAAAAATTAAAAAAATTCTTAAAGACACCAATGATTTTTTCACCTAACCTTAAAAAATTTTACAATTTTTAAAAAATCCTATAGACTTTATTTTTAAGAATTGAAAAAAGATTTTTTCATATAATATAGATTATTATGTCTATTTTAACTCAAACAAGTTGAATTTATCCTAAGTCTTATCAAAAAAATCAAAAAAATTCTTGAAGACACCAACGATTTTTTTTGGTTTTTAGATAATTATTCTCCAGTCTTCTAAATGTAATAAATTTAAACGTCATAACTCGGGACCACTATTTCTGGCAACGAACGACCAGCAGATTGCATAAATCGACTTAATTAAAACTTTCTAATACAATTAGCGTGCAAAACCGTAACCGTGGCAAAGGTCAAAAGCTTTAAAACGCGGTTGACAGAGACACAGAGGAGATATCCGTCGCTGCCGGTTCATTACTTTCACTCCGTGTACATAAGTACGTTACACGTAAAGTAAATTTAACAGTAAACTTACATATCTCCGAGTTATAATTGCGCTTACAAGTCGGAATTAAAATTATCCAACAATCTACTCCAAATTATCCAACAATTCAACTTGATTCCGTATCTTAAGATCTTTCACAGAAATAAAAATAAATAAAAAAATAAAAAATAAACTTTCTATTTTTAATTTTTATATTAAATTATACCGAGTGTTAGTAGTTATAGTTACTACTAACTTTGTTAAGGTAATAATTTTAGAGAAATGTTAACCGGAAGTGGTGAAATGAAAACCGGGCGCTTTATTTACGCTCTGATCGCGCGGATTACTTCCTTATGTAACTCGCACACTTTCCACACTTATCAGATGTTAATCTGATCGAGTTTAGTCGGAGATCTATTGTTAGTTTTCTTCTGATTAGTTCCGCTAAACATTTCCTCACTTATTTTTAGATTAAGTCTTCTAAACTATCAAATTAATCTTTGAGAAATTTCAAAATTTTTAAAACCATGTTTCTTGAAGGTTAGGATTTTATAAAATCTAACTTTGATTTAATTGGGATCAAAAATCAAAAAATTTAGACAAAAAATCATTTATATCTTTTATAAAGAATTTAATTCTCTATCAAAATCACTTTAAATCGTTTTAAAATCCCAACTAATTTTTGAGAAATGTCAAAATTTCTAAAACGATGTTTTTTAAAGGTTAGGATTTTTATAATCCAACTTTGAATCAAATTTGACCAAAAATCATAAAATTTACATAAAAAAAACTTGTATATTTTTTATAAAAAATTTAATTCTCTATTAAAATCACTTTAAATTATTTTAATATCTCAACTAATTTTTGAAAATTGTCAAAATTTCTAAAATCATGTTTTTTGAAGGTTAGGATTTTATAAAATTCAACTTTGACTTAATTTGGATCAAAAACCAAAAACATTAGACAAAAAATCGACTATGTCCTTTATAAAGAATTTAATTCTCTATCAAAATCACTTTAAATCGTTTTAAAATCCCAACTAATTTTTGAGAAATGTCAAAATTTCTAAAACGATGTTTTTTGAAGGTTAGGATTTTATAAAACCCAACTTTGACTTAATTTAAATCAAAAACCAAAAAAATTAGACAAAAAATCGTTTATATCCTTTATAAAGAATTTAATTCTCTATCAAAATCACTTTAAATCGTTTTAAAATCCCAACTAATTTTTGAGAAATGTCAAAATTTCTAAAACGATGTTTCTTGAAGGTTAGGATTTTATAAAACCCAACTTTGACTTAATTTGGGTCAAAAATCAAAAAAATTAGACAAAAAATCGTTTATGTCCTTTATAAAGAATTTAATTCTCTATTAAAATCACTTTAAATCGTTTTAAAATCCCAACTAATTTTTGAGAAATGTTAAAATTTCTAAAACGATGTTTCTTGCAGGTTAGGATTTTATAAAACATAACTTTGACTTAATTTGGGTAAAAAATCAAAAAAAATTAGACAAAAAATCGACTATGTCCTTTATAAAGAATTTAATTCTCTATCAAAATCACTTTAAATCTTTTTAAAATCCCAACTAATTTTTGAGAAATGTCAAAATTTCTAAAAGGATGTTTTTTGAAGGTTAGGATTTTATAAAACATAACTTTAACTTAATTTGGGTCAAAAATCAAAAAAAATTAGACAAAAAATCGACTATGTCCTTTATAAAGAATTTAATTCTCTATCAAAATCACTTTAAATCGTTTTAAAATCCCAACTAATTTTTGAGAAATATCAAAATTTCTAAAACGATGTTTTTTGAAGGTTAGGATTTTATAAAACATAACTTTGACTTAATTTGGGTCAAAAATCAAAAAAAATTAGACAAAAAATCAACTATGTCCTTTATAAAGAATTTAATTCTCTATCAAAATCACTTTAAATCGTTTTAAAATCCCAACTAATTTTTGAGAAATGTTAAAATTTCTAAAAGGATGTTTTTTGAAGGTTAGGATTTTATAAAACATAACTTTGACTTAATTTGGGTCAAAAATCAAAAAAATTAGACAAAAAATCGACTATGTCCTTTATAAAGAATTTAATTCTCTATCAAAATCACTTTAAATCGTTTTAAAATCCCAACTAATTTTTGAGAAATGTCAAAATTTCTAAAACGATGTTTTTTGAAGGTTAGGATTTTATAAAACATAACTTTGACTTAATTTGGGTCAAAAATCAAAAAAATTAGACAAAAAATCGTTTATATCCTTTATAAAGAATTTAATTCTCTATCAAAATCACTTTAAATCGTTTTAAAATCCCAACTAATTTTTGAGAAATGTCAAAATTTCTAAAACGATGTTTTTTGAAGGTTAGGATTTTATAAAACATAACTTTGACTTAATTTGGGTCAAAAATAAAAAAAAAATAGACAAAAAATCAACCATGTCCTTTATAAAGAATTTAATTCTCTATCAAAATCACTTTAAATCATTTTAAAATCTCAATTCCTTTTTGAGAAACGTCAAAATTTCTAAAACAATGTTTTTTGAAGGTTAGGATTTTATAAAACATAACTTTGACTTAATTTAGATCAAAAATCAAAAAAATTAGACAAGAAATCGACTATGTCTTTTATAAAGAATTTAATTCTCTATCAAAATCACTTTAAATCTTTTTAAAATCCCAACTAATTTTTGAGAAATGTCAAAATTTCTAAAATGATGTTTTTTGAAGGTTAGGATTTTATAAAACATAACTTTGATTTAATTTGGGTCAAAAATCAAAAAAAAAATAGACAAAAAATCGACTATGTCCTTTATAAAGAATTTAATTCTCTATCAAAATCACTTTAAATCGTTTTAAAATCCCAACTAATTTTTGAGAAATGTCAAAATTTCTAAAACGATGTTTTTTGAAGGTTAGGATTTTATAAAACATAACTTTGACTTAATTTGGGTCAAAAATCAAAAAAAAATAGACAAAAAATCGACTATGTCCTTTATGAAGAATTTAATTTTCTATCAAAATCACTTTAAATCGTTTTAAAATCCCAACTAATTTTTGAGAAATGTTAAAATTTCTAAAACGATGTTTTTTGAAGGTTAGGATTTTATTAAACATAACTTTGACTTAATTTGGGTTAAAAATCAAAAAAAAGGATTTTAAAAAACCCAACTTTGAATTAAATTTGAGGAAAAACCATAAAGTTTAGGTAAAAAAAAATCTTGTATATATTTTATAAAGGATTTAATTCTTTATCAAAATCGCGTTAAATCATTTTAATATCTCAATTAGTTTTTGAAAAATCTTAAAATTCCTAAAATATCATCTTTTGACAGCTAACTTTTAAATAACGCCATCTGTACGATTATTTATTTATCAAACCAACTTCAAACCTACTACATCTATAAGATGACTCGTAAAATCTTATACGACATCTAAAATTCTTGTAAAACCCACCACTTCGGTTCATTAGACGCTCGTAAATCGAACGTAAAACGAATCTAAACGTAAATTGCTCTTTTAAAACCAGATTTTAACTCCAAATTCGATCGCTAAACCGACCAACAATCATCGTTTACCTCCCGAACCATCTTCGTTAAACATATTTCTCTCTTCAACCGAGCGAGAAGTTACCGGAAAATCGTCACGAATTATAACTGTACGAAGCGAAAACGTTGAACCGTCAAACGCGAACGAAACGTGGGTTTTAAGAAATACAACGTGGGTTTAACTCCTTCGCTTCTTCTTCTCAGTCTTCTTCACCATACAAGTTTATCTTTATCTTATTTACCCATCTTTTCTAACCTTTTAAGTTAAATTTATTTATTATCTTAATAAGAAATTTTCTGTTTTATTTTTTCTATTTTATTTTTTTCTATTTTATTTTTTTTATTTTATTTTTTCTATTTTATTATGTTGATGAATCAACATAAAAACCAAAGTAACAAAAATGTAAATTGTAAGACGCAAAAATAATTTTAGACTTCGGTCATCTTAATAAACACCAAACAATTTCTATAAACATCGACCGGAAGTAAGTTATAAAGTTTAAAACGGAGTTTATTTTTCATTCATTGTCAGATTGAGTTTTGCGATCGAACAACAAACAAATAAACAAACCCAAAGAAGAAAACGTGAAGAGATTATGTCTAAAAAGATTAAGGTTTTTATAACTTGTTTAATCCTATTTTACGGTTGTTCCTGTAGAAAATTATTGGGTTGTCAACCTGTTAATAAATTATCCGCTTGTGTTGACATTTGTACAAACGGAGAATGCGTAAATCGATGTTGTGAAAGAGATTGTGAAGATTCGGGATGTAAAGGGAACTCAAATAGAAATATTAGGTAAAATATAACATTCTTAACCTTAACATTTTTTTTTATTTTTTTAATTTTTAAAGATTTATTGGTGAAAATATAACAAAGAAAAAGAAAAAATTAAATTTGTAAATCAAATAAATTTATATCTTAATAAGTATCTTAATAATAATAAATTAGAGTAGAAACGCAGTTATATTGAGTTCAAATTGACGATTGTTCCATGGGATCGGATTAAAACTACTAAAACCATCAAATGGATGGGATGATGGGGCGATTTGAGGAGTAGATGGAAAAAATAAAGGTTGGAAGAACAATGGGAATCGGCAAATCGATTTATAATAACGTGGCCGTTAAAGTCGAGCCGAGTTGTTGTTACTTCCTGGATACCGAAGAATACAATGGTGGAGGATGGAACGCATTTTACGATTTTTCCTGTTTTAACCGGTTCAGAGATATTAAGATGATTTAAAACCGATTCTGATTTAGAATTAACTTCATTGTAGAAAGTATAATAAAGATTTTTTTAGTAAAAAGTTAAAGTATTTAACCGAAAGTGATTTAAAGTTGGTTTTAATAAAATCCTAACCTATAAAAACTACCATTTTAGGAACTTTAAGATTTCTCAAAAACTAATTAAGCCATTAAAATTATCTAAAGTGATTTTGGTAGAGAATCAAATTATTTATTAAAAATATAATAACGATTTTTTACTCAACTTTATTGTTTTTGATCAAAATTGACTCAAAGTTGGGATCTTTAAAATCCTAACCTTTAGAAAACACCTTTTTAGGAATTTTGACATTTCTCAAAAACTAATTGATATTAAAAAGATTTAAAGTGGTTTTGATGCAGAATTAAATTCTCTATTAAAAATATATCAACGATTTTTTACTCAATTTTACGGTTTTTGATAAAATTTTACTCAAAGTTGAATTCCTTAAAATCCTAACCTTCAAAAAACATCTTTTTAGGAATTTTGTCATTTCTTAAAAACTAATTGAGATATTAAAATGATCTAAAGTGATTTTGGCAATGAATTAAATTCTCTTTTAAGAATATAAAAACGATTTTCTACCAAACTTTACGGTTTTTGACCAAAATTGACTCAAAGTTGGATTTCTTAAAATCCTAACCTTCAAAAAAAAACATCATTTTAGGAATTTTAAGATTTCTCAAAAACTAACTGAGATATTAAAATGATCTAAAGTGATTTTGGTAAAGAATTAACTTCTCTATTAAAAATATTAAAATGATTTTTTACTTAACTTTACAATTTTTGATCAAAATTGACTCAAAGTTGGACTCCTTAAGATGCTAACCTTTAAAAAACATCATTTTAGGAATTTTGACATTTCTCAAAAACTAATTGAGAGATTAAAAAGATTTAAAGTGATTTTGATAAAGAATTAAATTTTCTATTAAAAATATTAAAACGATTTTTTACTTAACTTTACAATTTTTGATCAAAATTGACTCAAAGTTGGACTCCTTAAGATGCTAACCTTTAAAAAACATCTTTTTAGGAATTTTTACATTTCTCAAAAACTAATTGAGATATTAAAAAGATTTAAAGTGGTTTTGATGCAGAATTAAATTCTCTATTAAAAATATTAAAACGATTTTTTACTCAATTTTACGGTTTCTGATAAAATTTTACTCAAAGTTGAATTCCTTAAAATACTAACCTTCAAAAAATATCATTTTAGGAATTTTGACATTTCTCAAAAATTAATTGAGATATTAAAAAGATTTAAAGTGATTTTGATAAAGAATTAAATTCTCTATTAAAAATATTAAAACGATTTTTTACTTAACTTTACGATTTTTGATCAAAATTGACTCAAAGTTGGATTCCTTAAAAACCTAACCTTTAAAAAATATCATTATAGGAATTTTAACATTTCTCAAAAACTAAATGAAATATTAAAATAATCTAAAGTGATTTTAATACAGAATTAAATTCCTTATTAAAAATATATAAACGATTTTTTACTCAACTTTATGATTTTTTATCAAAATTGACTCAAAGTTGGGTATCTTAAAATCCTAACCTTCAAAAAAACCATCGTTTTAGGAATTTTGAAATTTTTTAAAAACTAATTGAAATATAAAAATGATCTAAAGCGATTTTAATAGAGAATGAAATTCCCCATTAAAAATATACAAACGATTTTTTATCAGATTTTATGATTTTTGACCGAAATTGATTCAAACTTGAACATTTTAAAAACCTAGCCTTTAAAAAACATCATTTTATAAATTTTGAGATTTCTCAAAAACTAATTGAGATATTAAAATAATATAAAGTGATTTCGATAGAGAATTAAATTTCCTATTAAAAATATACAAACGATTTTTTTACCAAACTTTACGGTTTTTGGCCAAAATTGACTCAAAATTGGATTCCTCAAAATCCTAACCTTCAAAAAAACATCATTTTACTAATTTTGAGATTTCTCAAAAACTAATTGAGATATTAAAATGATCTAAAATGATTTTGATAAAGAATTAAATTCCCTATTAAAAATATACAAACGATTTTTTAGTCAACTTTACGGTTTTTAATAAAAATTGACTCAAAATTTTAGTTAAGTTTTAGTTTCCTTTTCTATTCACTAAAATCATTCATTACAAATTAAATCCCACCTCACAAATTATAAAAGATTAATTAAATGTTTTTTCTTTCTTAAAATCCAATTTGTAATTTATCCGTTTTTCAACTAATTGCAGCTAATTAAAACCCTCTTGATATTGTCACAAATAACGGAAACGGTGTGGCCGATCAATGAATGAATGAATAGACGGATCAGTTTGGTGATGGTCAGGTAATCACCAGGTGATGCGTAACGTTTGCATCTGTTCGTCTCGGTTTCATTGTATTTTATTGTCAGACAGCCTCGTTTCTTACCAACAACAACGAAAATACAGGTTCCACAAACCATATGTCGTCTCACCATCAGCTTTTTGTCCAACTTACGTAAACCGAAACGAAATAATCATCATTAATGATATAATGATTTCACATAGGTATAAATCACTTCTTAATTTTACTAAAATAAAAAATACTTATCACCTATTTAAGTTTATTGTTTACGTAAGTGTTAATTTAAAAATTAAACAATGGTACTAAAAAGTGATTTCAAAACGGTTTCAACACACATCTTTTAAATGTGTTCTTGTTATTCGATTTCCGAGATTTGATTGAATTTATTTATTGCTCAATTTGTGTAAGAGGTGAGAAAATGAAAACACAACTTTCGCAATAATACTCACAATTGGATTTGATTTATAAGAAGACGAAATGAAATAAGGATGTATAAAGGAATTTTATGGTGTTTCGTAAATACCATTAAGTTGGAATCTTTTCCGATGGTTATTTACGTGTTATGGACTGTTTATTGCAGTTAATTGGGATTTGCACGTTTCTAGAAATTATTTGATTTCTCAAGGCTTAAAATAACTCGATTGGATCTTGAATTGAGATTTGAGATTGAATTTTTAAAGTTTTATTCTAAAATTCGTATTTAATTTTCTTTAGTAACTGTTTATATTTTGATTTAAGAGTTATTAAAATGAATGATAACTGTTAATGTTGTTAAAACTGTTAGATGTGTTCATTGAAATTCTTTTGCGTGCTTAATTAAAACCTCTCCGGTAATTTAATTCATTAAAAATCCATTAAAAGTAATTATTTAATTGCTAGATTTTCAAGAAATGATTAAAAACGTTATCGTTTGTGTTTGGAAATATGATATTAGAGTCAGTTATGATCAAAAATTTTTAAGAAAAAAAAAACATTTATATCTTCTTGATGAAGAATTTAATTCTGTCAAAATCACTTTAGATCGTTTTAATACCTCAATTATTTTGGGGAAATCCTCAAAATTCACAAAAACTTAAGTAAAAAATTGTATCATATAAACATTTAATTATGAAACACAAACAGAAAAAAGTCAGGTTTGATATCTAAAAAAAAAATTAAGGTTTTATTATTTGCACCATTGGAATAAACGCAGTCTGACCTCACGCGTACTTTGCCAAAGTCAACATCAAGTCAAAATATGTTCCGCAGTTTTTCAGCTTTCTTACCAGAATTACTTAGCAGTCAAATGGTTAAGGAGGATTTATAATTTAAGAAACCTTGAATTAAAAAAACGGGTGGAGTTTAAATGAACTCAACCTACACGATTGTGGGCATTTTGAGTAGGTTGAATTAACAAATCGTTGATTGTTGCAAAGATATGTGCTAACAAATTTACAATTTTTAATTAGGTTAAAATAGAATATTTTTAGTTTCATCAAAGTTGTTTCTTAATTTCCATAAATAAACTTGCAATGACTTTTTAAAGTCAATGAATTCTCTTCAAGGTTAAAAGTTAGTTATTCTTAAATAAGTGTCTTTAGAAATGTATTATATACAGAGTGTTCTAAGGTCAAACGGAGTGAATAATCTGGGAGTTTAGTAAACTTAACGTTTGTCATCCTTAAATGGGGCATTAAATTTCAGATGTACATATCGACCTATGCAACGAAAACTATTGTAAATCATTTTTGATAGAACTGAGTCAGATATAAGTGTTTAAAGGTTTTGAACCGATTGCATTTTAAGAAATAAAATTTTCTAGGTAAAAATTTCCTACTTGGTTGCTATTATAGATATCTTATAGAGGATTCCGAAAGGATTCACCATAGAAGAATAGCATTTAATTCTGTTTTCTTTTCAAATTTTTCAAAATCACCATTTTTGACTTACGATAGTTTTCGTTGCATAGGTCGATATATGCTCCTTATAAAATACAAAATATTTGTAGTTAGGCAACTCAAATTGCACCGAAAATTTTCTTGCTCCCAAGGATATTGGACTAACAGGATGGCTCAATCCTATAAGATGTGTATACGCTAAAATTTAATGCGCAGCCGCCAGTTTAACGTCATTTATTGTGGTTTTAGTTGGCTGTAAGGGTAAGAATCGAGTGTAAGACAGAGAGTCGAATGTCAGACACTTGAGTGTAAGACAGAGACGCTAGGTTTAGCAGTGACGTCAAAAGTTGGCAGACGACGATTATCGCAGATTGAACTATCCTGTTAGTTCAACATCCTTAGTCGTAACCCAAGAATACTGGACTAACAGGATGGCTCAATCCCATAAGATGTGTATACGCTGAAATTTCACTTGTTGTGATTTCAGTCGAGTGTAAAGCGGCCCACACACGTAACGATTTCTTTCCAAATACAGGTTGGACAGAAAATCGTAGAAATTGCAGTACTGTCGTTTTCTCTACACATGGTTCAAACACATCAGACTACAGTAGTTCAGATTGTTGCAGTAGTAGTCTCGATGAGTGTAAACTACACATACATCCTTACACACAACTCTCTACACACGTATCAACTTGCTTCCAAACACGACCGTTGATACGATATTTTATGGCAGTGCCGAACTGCAAACGATTCGATCACTGCGTACTACGAAGCATACGATTTGCCTACACACGCTACAATTTATCCTTACTGCAGCAGTTTGCACTAATGTCGTACTGCTTGCAGTACGAGAATTCGTTACGTGTGTGGGCCGCTTAAGACACTCAAGTATAAGACAGAAACGCTAAACGTAGCAGTGACGTCATAAGTTGGCGAACGATTATCGCAGGTTGAGCTATCCTGTTAGTCCAATATCCTTGGTCGTAACCCAAGGATATTGGATATGGCTCAATCCAATAAAATATGTATACACTGAAATTTAGTGCGCTGCTGCCAGTTTAATGTCACTTGTTGTGATTTCTGTCGAATGTAAGACAAAGAATTGAGTGTAAGACAGAGAGTCAAATGTAAGACAGAAACACTAAGCTTAGCAGTGTTGTCAAAAGTTGCGGACGATTAACGGAGATTGAGCTATCCTGTTAGTTCAACAACCTTGGTCGTAACTCAAGAATACTGAACTAGCAGGATGGTCCAATCTCATAAGATGTGCATACGTTGAAATTTGGAGCACAGCCGTCAGTTTGACGGCACTTGTTGTGGTTTCAGTCGAGTGTAAGATAAAGAATCGAGTGTAAGACAGAGAATCGAGTGTAAGACAGAGAGTCGAGTGTAAGACAGAGTCGCTAAGCTTAGCAGTGACGTCAAAAGTTGGCGGACGATTATCGCAGACTGAGCTATCCTGTTAGTCCAGCGTCCTTGTCTTACCCCTTACATTTGTACGTCTATGGCTACGCGGTTTAAGGATATTTAAATTTTCTTTCGCTATTTTTGAACTTATTACAGAAATGAATGACTGCGTTTAACCTGAAACATAAATTAGAACTTTTTTACTTTAATTTTAACCATAAATTTAATGATTTTAATTCTATAATGGACTTAAAAATGGCACAAAAGCCGAAATCAATATCAAGACATACAAACACAATAAAATTATAACCTTCGGCTTATCTCGTTTTCCTTAATGATTTTAATCTATTTTTTTGCAAGATTTAAATTAAGTTGTTATAAAAAAATCGTATTAACACGAAATAAAAAACATCATTGTACTAAAAACGCACGCAATTCACGTATTGTGCATACACATCCATTGTTAAAACGGAAACAGGTCAAATAAAACCAACGATTTCACCATCCATGTGTTTATCGTGTGATCCAAACCGAGACATATATGTTCTTCTTATTTCTTCATTTTATTTCATTTCATTTCAAAAAATAAAAAAAAATTTAATCTCAAAAAAATCACCTATTTTTTTTTTTTAATATTCATTTTTGATGAATATGAATGAAACGATCTGTTTTATTTTATTTATTACCAAACATGAAAAGCGTTTTCTAAACGGGCACGGACGTTACAGTTGTTCGTACCGCAAAAGTGCAATTTCGATTAGCCACACGGCGGCCGGCCGTCGAAGCCGGACAAAACGTGGTCAAAGCAATGAACCAACAAACAACAACCAACGTTAGAAAACCGTTTAGGAAAGTGGGACGCAATATGGTCTGCTGTTGTATTCGAAGAAGCTCCGTATTCGATCGAGGAGAAGCTTACGGAGGAGGTTTTCTAAACGCGGGAGAGTTTAGAAAATATAGGTCGATCGGTCTATCTATCGGTTTATTGTTAGATCAAAATCACAAAAAAAACCAAGCATAAAAGACGTTTAGAATAGAGAAGATTAATTAGATAAATAATGTTGTAAAGGAAGATGAATGAGACGGGTACAAAAAAAAATTCGTATTGGTTACACAAAAATAAACCAAGTTAGTGTGTTAGAAAAAAAAATTAATACTTCCTCATATTAATTTTTTTTTTAGGTTGGTCAAATATCTAATTTTAAGTTTGGATTGACCTAAAAAATAAACGTTAATTCGGACCTAGTTTTAAAACCGTTTCGGTATGATTAATTACCAGATGAGATCTCACAGTATATTTTAATGTACAACATTTCTAAATATAGTCGTCCACACAAAAGTTCGGAATTATAATTGGATTATTTAAGACTGGATTAAGAATCTGTAGTTTAGAAAATTAGTATATTCATTTATGTTACCTTTAACTAATTATAAGTAGTATTTTTGGTTTTTGTTCCTCTCTGAGAGATTGGAATTAAATAAAAAAATATATACAGATCTGGAAATTTCGTTTGAGGACATAGGAAAATAATGCGTGCAACAGCGACGCATATAGGAAGTAGATTAGATAAACAAAGAGCGATATAACTGTTTAACCACGCAACGAACTGACAGTTTGACAGTTCGACAGTTTGTGGAAAGAAGGTGGTTGGTTGGGCGACTCATAGATGACATATACTTATATAGATAGGCGACTCTCCTATATTTGGCTGGAACTCCGTTTAGTTGTGTATGATGTCACCAATGGCGCTACATTCGTTTTGCAGTTTTAAGTACTGGCGGGAAATTCAAAAAATTGTCAATTTTATACCTCTTCAATTTTTGTTTCATAAAATACTAAAAGTGACAATATTAAAACCACCTAATTTTATTAATGAAACTCATGGATTTATTGACCAATAAAAATAATAATATGTGTTTGGGTTCACAACTAATACTTATGTATCTAATTTTCGAATCTTGCTGTTTGGTATTCATTCTTCTTGTAAATTCTGGTTCATTAAATCACTCGAAACACCAAAACCAAATCACTTAAAATCCACTGAACAAATTAGAATCACTTCAAATAACTTGCACAAATCTCGCTTTTCTCAAAATGAATAAGACATGACAAGGAATGTCAACTTTTTAAATATGAAAATATTTGAAACCTGTGCGATATCAACTATGTCCTGGACAAATGATGCGCAGCGCATATTAATCATATAGTTTCCTGTAAAAAAGCTGCCAAAATAAATTTGATAGTAGAATGCAGCGCCATGTGTGACATCATCCGGTACTAAACGTAAGTTTTGACATTATGATAGGAGTGAGCAGTGCATGGGGCGACTAGGGTCGGATCGGAAAAGGCGTGGTTAAACAGTTATATCGCTCTTTGTTTATCTAATCTACTTCCTATATGCGTCGCTGTTGCACGCATTATTTTCCTATGTCCTCAAACGAAATTTCCAGATCTGTATATATTTGACATATGTCGACAATGCGGCAAAATGTAGTGATGCATACGGCATCTTTCGCAGAACGCACAATACTAAAGTATTTATTTGAATTTAACTTTATTAATCAACACACTATATGTGGAATATTACTTTTTTTACCCTTAATTTCTTTTTTTTTATTTTGACACATGATATTAGCTAAGTTTCAATATTTCAAAAATAAAATTTGTTATGCCCAGATGTCATATTCACAATGTCAGGAAGACTGGAAGTCTATAGATTTGTTGGTGTAGGCAATTTCCAACAGTTTCTGACTTTTTTAACCATTCAATTTTGATCTCATACAAAAAATTCTAAATTTTGATTGGTTGAAAAAATCAAAAACTGTTGGAAATCACCTGCTCTAACAAAGTTTATGTCTGCAGGTCTCAGAGGACTTTGCAAAGAACAATTTAATGTCCAAAATATCTGGACAAAAGATTTTTAAGAGTTAAATTGCTAAAGATGTACTTTTTTAATATTGTTCATACTTGTCCATACTTATAAATAAACTAGCTAAAATTTTAGACGTGGTTTGACACTCGATTATCAGGAGTGGACAATCTCCGAAAAGGAAAAATGGGATTTCAGGGATGGGCAAACCTCTTCGAGGGAGATTTTAGGGGTTGACAAACCTTGTTGAAGGACATTTCAGGGGTTGTCAAACTTTCTAAAAACCAAATTCAAGGATAAGTAAACCCTCTATTTCTCAAACGGGCTTAAGGGATGGGAAAACTTCGTCGAGAGACATTTCAAAGGTTTGCAAACTTCGTAGAAATCCGATTAAAGGATAAGTAAACTCTCAATTTTTCAAACGGGCTTCAGGGATGGATAAACAACATCGAGAGATATTTTAGGGATTGAAAATCTCGATTCAAGAATAAGTAAACCTTCGATTTTTCAAACGGACTTTAAGGGTGAGAAAACCTCGTCGAAATACATTTTAAGGGTTGGCAAAATTTGTAGAGAGATATTTCAGGGATTTGGTAAACTTTGTAGAAACCCGATTCAAGGATATGTAAACACGCGATTTTTTAAACTGACTTTAGAGGTGGGCAAAACTCGTCGAAAGACATTTCAGGGGTTGGCAAACTTCGGAAAACTCCGATTCAAGGATAAGTAAACCCTCGATTTTTCAAAGGAACTTCAAGGGTGGGCAAATCTCGTTCAGAGACATTTCAGAGGTTGACAAACTTCGTAGAAACCCGATTAAAGGATAAATAAACTAACGATTTTTCGAAATGACTTCAGGGGTGGGCAAAACTCGTCGAGAGACATTTTAAGGGTTGGCAAATCTTGTCGAGAGGCATTTCAGAGATTGACAAACTTCATAGAAACCCGATTCAAGGATAACTAAACCCTTGATTTTTCAAATAGACTTCAAAGGTGAGAAAATTTCATCGAGAGACATTTCAGGGGTTGACAAACCTTGTTGAGGGACATTTCAGGGGTTGTCAAACTTTCTAAAAACCAAATTCAAGGATAAGTAAACCCTCTATTTCTCAAACGGGCTTCAGGGGTGGGAAAACGTCGTGGAGAGACATTTCAAAGGTTTGCAAACTTCGTAGAAACTCGATTCAAGGATAAGTAAACTCTCAATTTTTTCAAACGGGCTTCAGGGACGGACAAATCTCATCGAGAGACAGTTTAGGGATTGACAAACTCGATTCAAGGATAAGTAAACCTTCGATTTTTCAAACGGACTTTAAGGGTGGGCAAACCTCGTCGAAATACATTTTAAGAGTTGGCAAAACTTGTCGAGAGATATTTCAGGGATTTGGTAAACTTCGTAGAAACCCGATTCAAGGATATGTAAACCTTCGATTTTTTAAACTAACTTCAGAGGTGGGCAAAACTTGTTGAAAGACATTTCAGGGGTTAGCAAACTTCGGAAAACTCCAATTCAAGGATAAGTAAACTTTCGATTTTTCAAACGAACTTCAAGGGTGGGCAAACCTCGTTGAGAGATATTTCAGAGGTTGACAAACTTCGTAGAAACCCGATTAAAGGATAAATAAACTTTCGATTTTTTGAACTGACTTCAGGGGTGGGCAAAACTCGTCGAGAGATATTTTAAGAGTTGGCAAACTTTGTCGAGAGACATTTTAAAGATTGACAAACTAAATAGAAACCCGATTCAAGGATAACTAAACCCTTGATTTTTCAAATAGACTTCAAAGGTGATAAAATTTCATCGAGAGACATTTCAGGGGTTGACAAACTTCTTAGAGACATTTAGAAGTTACAATTTTATTATATATAATATGCGATTTATTAAGGGGGAACAACAGGGTGGAGACCGCGAAAAGAGGCAATAATTAAGATTTTATTTTGGTTCACTCATATATCTTAGAAAAATCGAAATTTGATATTTGTAACTACGCAATTTAAACTTACTTTAGGAAGTATAGAGAAAAAAAAATCTGTCTTAGAATGCATGTATGGAGGGTGTCCAAATGCACTAACAAAAAAAAGCATCTTGTCGGTTGTCACAATAAAACGTGTAAAAATAATCTGAAAATAAAAAAGGAAACGTCATTTTAATCTATATTAGTGTAGCTTCAGTTAAGCGTACCCGATTAAAAAAATAATAATTGCTGTTAAAATGGCACCCCTGCAAAAAAAGAGTTAAGAAAATCGATAAAATAATTAATCTTTCCAGGGGGTAAAGAGGCAGCAAATATTAATACAAATAAAAATCCGTACGCTTAACTGAAGGCAACTTTATATAGATTGAGGACGTCTCAATAAAATTTGAATGCGATTCTCGTTGGTAAAGAAATTGTGACAACAGGTTAAAAAAATTTTACTGTGAGAAAAACGCATTTAAAAAGTTAAGTTTAGTTCTAGATGATATAATGGAGGAAATTTTAAGAGTTACCACAATTCATCGATTCCTGCTCCATAATAAAGGTCTTTAGAATTTCTAGAACATAATTCGACTTTCTTCTTGTTGTCTGAATTGTCTAAAACACTTGAAATTTAACGCACTTGAGCTCGACTTATATGTTGGTCTTTAGCTGTACAAAATGCGTACATTTGGGGACTAATCTGGATTTGTATTTCATTTGCAACCTTTAATAAAGATGCCATTCCATTATTAAAAATGGAAACCGTCAAATAAGTAGTAATTTGCACAATAACTGCCCAACTTGATAAAATTTTCGGAGCGAACTTCCAAATGAGGGCATTAAAGCTCTCATTCGAATTTTGCGTAAATCCGCCTATACAGCGCTCAAGCAACTCCGTCTTGGACAAATCCATATAAATGGGAGTAATAGCATCGATAACATTTTGTGACAATGGTTGTTTATTTTCGTATTCAAGTAATGGCTTCGTGCGCGCGAGCAGAAAAGAGCTATAATTCCATTATTTGTACAAATTTTGTTATAATATTGTAGGAGAATATTCTAAAAGGTACATATTTTCGAATTACGTAAAGAAAAAAAAACGATTTTTCAAAAAATTTACCCTGTTGTTCCTCCTTAAGACTTTTTTGCTTGGACCACCATTAAATTATTTTTAAAGGTGTTGTATTGACATATCATAACTCTAAATCTTCGTGTGGACGACTATACATATGTTTTGTAATTGGGTTAAAAGGTTTTGTTTGATCGGAATGGAGATCTAAATCGAAACCGAAGGTTTTTAAAATCGGGTCGTCGTCTTGTCTATTCATTAACCCTTGTAAAATGGCACGTTAAGTATCGATTTTGCTCGGATATAGGAACTAGGACAGATGCGTTCACGCCATCCGGTTCAACTCAATAAACCGGCGATGTTTCCTTTGATTATAATCACGTCGGGAAGATATCGATTCTTTAAATAAGCAATAATATCGCGCATTATATAAAAATAAGTACTAATAATAAGATGACAAAATTTTGTTTGAGATTAAGTTGTTATTTTATCTCTGGATCATTCTACAAAAGTTGAAAGTTACAGTTTTATACAGTTTTAAGTAATATTATCAGTCGATTTACCAAATAAAATGTGAGTTGCAGATTTTTTTTAATGTTAAAAAATTGGTGGCTAAAATTTTATGGTCACAATAGTACATTTTGTGGTCGTTTAATTTGACACATCTGTATACCAACGTTTTAAATCATCCAAAATTAATTAACAATCAAAATTTCAAAAGATCAAAACATTTAAATTATCTCTTCTTAAAAAAAAGTTAAAATTCATAAGATTTTTGTCCTATTTTTTAATTTTTTCCCTCTGTCTCAATCGATTACCACACACAAAAGAATCTGAGTTCTTCTTCCGCGTGTAGGTTCCCGTCTATTTTAAAATCGGTTGTTCCATCCGGGATTCTAGGTCACCTAGACATAACGCTCACATACAGAAACCTGGCAGATGAATATCTAGGTATCAAAAAATACAAGATGAATATAAAAGAGAGGCGAATCAAAAAATAGACTTAAAAAAGGAGGAAAACTCGAACAGGAAACTCCATACGACACGCTCCCATTAACCCTCGCTCCCTTCGTTCGGAACTGACGGTGTTACGGTTAATTATTTAGCCCGTTTTTCGTGCCTAGTTAGTTCATTATTACGTCCCGTTAAGAGAATTAATTTTTTTAATCGATTCTAGAAAAATTCCACAGGAGTTATAACCGGAAAGTTTTAAATAATTCAGTTTAAATGCGACTTTGGGATATAAATTTATTAAAACAAAAAAATCTTAGATATTAAAAATGAAAATTTAAAAAAATAGTTCAAAAATTTACATATCTTTTAACATATAAAAAAATATTTAAAAGACTTCAAAGTTAGATAATTATTTTGTAACATTTTTTTTTTTTAATCTCCTATTCAATAAAATAATAGTATGTGTGTTACGTTAGGTTGAATTAAAAAAGTAAAAGTGGTTTAAATCGAGACGTGAAACAGGAAGACTTTTTTAAAAAGTAGAGGGGACAAACTAATAATAATATAAAAGAATCGTGTGGCAATTCTATTAAAGAGAAATAATCGACGTGAAATCTACGGTTTTTATAACCTGAATAAAAAAGGATGAAAACATTAATGAGAAAAATTCTTTTAAGTAAATTGTATTATGTAATACATTTAAAACGTCTATAAGAATATTTTTTCCTACTTCCTTTTTGCATACCTTTAAAAGTATCAATTTACTCTGGTCATATTGAATCGATATTAAATTGATATCGATTCGATCCGATCCGATCCCAAAGCCTTGAAAATTGAGATACGAGAGAACTATGGAGGTTAAATGATATTCGAGATGTAAAACGAGTAACAAAAATAATTGTTTAATAAGTTTTATAGCGGCCTTTAATACGATAACAGTTTATTTAATCAGGTTCAATTTTGAACTTGTATAATAAGTCTCCCTAAAGATTTGTATTTGTAAGTTCGCGTGTTTTCCTTAAAACTTTTCGTACCTGGCACGAAAAGGGGAAATAACTTCCTAAAAATGGAAACCCGTCAGGATCGGGTTTTATAATGCGCAATATGAGTAAAGATTTTCGATAATCTTTACGCTTGTTTAAATTTAAGAGTTAAAAGAGTTCACACAAAAAGTTTTTTTTAATTCTTGATTTATAAAAATTTCATTTGACGTCCGATAATTGTAATTGTATGTATGTAATATACAGGGTGTCTCCGAAATGCGTGTACAACGTAAGACCTCAGATTCCTTGGCTCGAAACAGGTCGATTTAAGTTAACTTATCTATATCCAAAGTTGCTTCGTTTTGCTGCTAGAGGGCTTTAAAAATAATGTTTTCCCCGAGGTTTTCTTAAATTACTCGAAAAATCTTCATTAGATTTTATTCATTTTTTGACCACGTCTTTATTTCAGCTGGGCACAGCTTTCAGTGGAACAAATTCGAATTTCACAACATACAGAGTATTTAGAAACACTCCTACCGCAAGTTATTCATCTAAATCTTTTTAAGCACCCTGTATAATTTTCTAACAATTCTTCTTCCGAATAGCTACATTCATTTAGAAACTATATTCTCTCTTACAAAATTTCAGTTGGACAAACGGTTTAGGCACAAAAGAAAATTTTCTAAATACCTACAAGTCCAAAACAGCAAATTAAGGTAACATTAACAAAATTCCAAGTACCAATTTCTTCACGGGATATGAAAATCTTTCCAGGAAACCACATATTATAGGTTTGTAAGTAGTTTCTTGCTTAAAATTTTCAAATTTTCGCCAGCATTTGTGAACGTTATCAGTGTTTAGCTCTTTTAATCCGTATTATGCAGTTCCACCGTAGAATCGAAGGAAATAAAGGGGAAATCATGCTCCTGTAAACTGGTCAGCAAGATCAGTAAACCTAACACTTTCTGATTTTGTTTATTATGTATCATAAAAGCAAAAATGCAACAAAAAGAGCAAACAGTAAAAATTTTGCACACTGTATTATTTTTGCCCTGATGATGGTCACAAATCTTGGCAACATTTTGAGCAAAAACTACTACCAATCTTCTAAAATGTGATTTTCTTGAAAGAGCTGCATATCCTGTGAAGAAATTACTACTTTGAACTGGGTGAATGTTGCCGTAACTTACAGATTTGAACTTACAGGGAGTTAGAAAATGTTTTTTTGTGGCTAAACCGTTTGCCCAACTGAAATTTTATAAGAGAGAAAATAATGTCTAAATTAATGTAGCTATTCAGAAAAAGAATTGATAGAAAATTATACAGGGTGGTTAAAAAGATTTGGATGGATAACTTGTGGTGAGAGTGTTTGTAAACGCCATGTATTTCTGGAAATTCGAATTTTTTCCACAAAAAGCTGTGTCCAGCTGATATAAAGACGTGGTCAAAAAATGAATAAAATCTAATGAAGATTTTTCAAGTAATTTAAGGAAAACTCATGGAAAATATTATTTTTAAAGCCCTCTAGCGTCCAAACGAAGCAACTTTGGATATAGATAAGTTAACTTAAATCGACCTATTTTGAGCCAAGGAATCTGTGGTCTTACGTTGTACACGCATTTCGGATACACCCTGTATTAAAATAGTAAGCAAGCAGCGCCTCTTTAAAAGAGGGCGCCGCAGGCGCCTACCTCTTTTTTTAATAGTTTTTTTTTGGAAATCGCTTTCCGGACGATTTAATGGTTTTACGTCATTCTGCCGACCATTATCTTCACCTCCCCGACGATTTTGGGGGGGTCCGTGACCGATTTCGGAAAAACGGCCCTGAAAATCGAATGACGTTGCGGTAGCCCTAATTGAAATTAAAATTCTCGATCGTCCCCCTGTCATTTTCGTTAATTTTCGAACGCACTTTTTGTCCAAAAAGCCACCGGCTCCGCGACTCTGCTTCCGGCTAACCTTCTGAACGGCTTTATAACGCAACGTTATATGCGAATCGGGGTTCCTTTGGACCCAAAACGGCCGATTTAAGCCCTAAACGAAGTCCAAGTTTTCCGTCATTTTCGATTTGGGCCGATAAAACAATTGGTTCAATTTTCATAAACGTTATTTATTATTCCAACCACGCTAATGCCACATGAAATGTCAAAACGATCCGTTTATTAATAATTATCAAATATTTAATTTATGCAGAGCAAAAATTCGAATAAATTTCACTAAAAACTAATTAAATTCTTGAAAATATCACAAAAAATTTAAGTAAATTTGTAAAAATTCCACCAAAGCTAAAATTTTTAATAATTTCACCAAAAACTTATAAAATTTGTAAAAATTCCACCAAAGCTATCAAAATTTTTAACAATTCCACCAAAAACAGAATTTTTAAAAAATATACTAAAATTAAGATTACTAAAAATTGATTAAATTCTTAAAAATTCCACAAAAATAAAAAAGTAATAATAAAGATTCCACAAAAGTTACTTAAATTGAATATAATTTCACCAAAAATTATTAAATTTGAAGACAATTCTACTAAAAACGTAGTGAATTTTTTAAAAATTCCACCCAAAATCAATAAAATTGGTAAAAATTCCACGAAAAACTTACTATATTCGTAAAAATTCAAAGTTACCAACATCTTTAACAATTCCACCAAAAACAAATTTTTTCAATTTTCCACCAAAGCTGCAAAAATGTTGAATAATTCCACTAAAAACTTACTGATTTTTAAAAAATACCACCGAAAACTTACCAAATTCATAAAAATTCTACTAAAATTACCAATATTTTTAACAATTCCACCAAAAATGATACAAGTTAATAAAAATTCCACCAAAGTTATCAACTTTTTTTAATAATTCCATCAAAAACATACTGAATTTTATAAAAATTCCACCAAAAATTAATAAAATTGGAAAAATTTCACTAAAAACTTACTAAATTCGTAAAAATTCCATAAAAATACACTGAATTTTTTAAAAATTCCATCAAAAATGAATGAAATTCGCAAAAATTTAGTGTTATCAAAAATTTTGATAATTCCACCAAAAATATACTTAATTTTTTAAAAATTCCACCAAAAATTAATACAATTTGCAAAAATTCCATCAAAAACTTACTAAATTCATAAGAATTTTACCAAAAACACAGATTTTTTTTTTATTCCACTAGAAATGAATAAAATTCGCAAAAATTCCACCAATGTTATCAAAATTTTTGATAATTCCACCAAAAACATACTGAATTTTTTTAAAATTCTACCAAAAACTTACTAAATTCATAAGAATTTTACCCAAAACACTGAATTTTTTTAAAAATTCCACCAGAAATGAATAAAATTCGCAAAAATTCCACCAAAGCTATTAAAATATTTAACAACTACACCCAAAACTTACTGATTTTTTTTTATTCCACCAAAAACTTACAAAAATCCTAAAAATTACACCGAAATTGTCAACATTTTTAACAATTCTACCAAAAACTACCAAATTTTTTAAAAATTCCACCAAAGTATAGAAATTCTTTTAAAATTCCACCAAAAATCAACTAAATTAGAAACAATTTCATTAAAAATTAACTAAAACCTTGAAAATTCCATCAAAAACTTGGTAAATTCATAAAAATTCCACCAAAGTTACTAAAATTTTTAATAATTCTACCAAAAATAATGAATTTTTTTTTTAATTCCACCAAAAACTTACTATATTCATAATAATTTTACCAAAAACACTGAATTTTTTTTTAATTCCACCAGAAATAAATAAAATTCGCAAAAATTCCACCAAAGCTATTAAAATATTTAACAACTACACTCAAAACTTACTGATTTTTTTTATTCCACCAAAAACTTACAAAAATCCTAAAAATTACGCCGAAATTGTCAACATTTTTAACAATTCTACCAAAAACTTACCAAATTTTTTAAAAATTTCACCAAAATGTCCAAATTCTTTTAAAATTCCACCAAAAATCAATCAAATTAGAAACAATTTCATTAAAAATTAACTAAAACCTTGAAAATTCCATCAAAAACTTAGTAAATTCATAAAAATTCCACCAAAGTTACTAAAATTTTTAATAATTCTACCAAAAATAATGAATTTTTTAGAAATTTCACCAAAAAACTTACAAAATTTGTAAAAATTCCACCAAAAATTTACCAATTTTTTTTTAATTCCACGAAAAACTTACTAAATTCGTAAAGCTTCCACCAAAGTTATCAAAATGTTGATCAATTCTACCAAAAACAATATTTTTTTTTACAAAAATACTAAAAATAAAACTAAGCTAGTGTCAAAATTAAATGTCTAAAATGACATTTTACTTTTTAAATCATTTTAAACAAAAACCATCTTAAACCCGTCTAAAACACTTATATTTCTTTAAGAATTCAATAAATTTTAATGTCAAGAGTCTAGACGTTTTAACAGTGAACCAAAACCATTATCTAAGTCAAGTAACTGTCACCGTTTATACCTCGGAGACTTAAAACCCGTCCGAAGAGTGTCTCGACGGTCTACTCCGGGTTAAAAGGAAATCATTTGTAGTGTTAGTGTTAGTTTTCAGTAATGAACACTTCAAATGGCAATAATGGACAATACCGGGTCTTTTAAAACCGTTAAAAGAAAACTCTCGGACTTTAATACTCTCGCGGAATGTTCTCAAGAACAACACTAACCCAATTAAACATTTAATTGGATTACTTTTTTTCTATCTAAAAATTTTATTGCAAATAAAACAAAATAAAACAAAAAGAAATTGAAATATGAAAAGAAATAAAAGTATGGAAAAAATAAATAAATGTATGAAACCAAATAAAGGTATGAAAAGGAATCAAAGTATGAATAGAAGTCAAATTATTAAAAGAAATAAAAGTATGAAAAGGAATCAAAATGTGAAAAGAAATAAAAGTATGAAAAGGAATCAAAATGTGAAAAGGAATCAAAGTATGAAAAGAAATCAAAGCAGTAAAGAAAACTAATATAAATAATCTATGTGGTTACATCTTGGAAATTAAACAAGGACAAACCGTTGGAGAGGTAATTACCTCCTGAAATTATTATTACTTTACCAGTTAACCTTGAGAAAAGCCAGTAATCCGCCATCATCATCTCCGCTTGGAGTTTAAAACACTTTGCAACAACAAAAAATTAAATAAAAAAAAACCAAACTTAGCAAAGAACCAAAAAAAGAGGTTTTAGTCATTTTAGCGCGTGCTCTTTAATATGCTTTTAATATACTCTTTTAAATACTCTTCTAAATACCCTTTTTAATCCTTTTTTTAATCCTCTTTTAATCCTTTTTTTAATCCTCTTTTAATCCTTTTTTTAATCCTCTTTTTTATCCTTTTTTTAATCCTCTTTTTAATCCTTTTTAAATCCTATTTTTAATCCGATAAAAAATCCTCCATTTAAACCTTAAGAACATAATGTACCTTTTTTTCCTATATTTTTATTTTTTATTTTTTTTGAAAAACAGGAAATACGGTTTACGCATCGCCGATCGTATAAAAAGGGTATTTTCTTGTCGTTTTCATTATAATTCAGTACGACCGGAAGTCGTATGCATCGCGTAACGACCGGTTGGTACATTTTTAATAATTATAAAGCGACCGGATTCATATACGAACCATCTACTAAGTGAGTACGTTTACGCTCGCTTATAATACTCGTAAAATGTATAAGAAACTCTCGACACACTTTTAGAGATACCATATAACAAATTGTACATGTACGCGTTTTTCTTTTTATTGTATTTTTTTTTATTGTCTTGTAAGCGATCCGAAACTAGAAAACAACTAATAAAAGAGAAAGAAATGCTGTCGTCGATTAGGAGAGACGGTCTCCTTATTTAAACGCGGGCAATTAACACTTTACTTGACAACTTTCACAAAAACTATTCGAAATTTATCTTTGTTGTTGTTTTGTGTTATTTTTTTGAGGATCTTTAACCCTTAAAAGTCCTTTGTCTAAATATTGTAAATGTTATATTGTTCTTTGACAAGTCTTATCTCCAGATATTCTAGATATGCATCTGGGGATAACAAAATATAAACAAGGATATCACACGATTTTATATTCACCGATTTTAATTGAAGTGGTATCAATCAAGATTAGTGTAGAGATGTCCCGAAATTAGACATTCAAAAAAAAGAATAAAAGCCTAAATAAACATTGGTCGGAAATGCTTCCTAAAGGAGCTGCAGTTTCTTGAAGGGAGGAATGGTAAAATAGACCATTTTAGGATTTTGTTGTTTATATCGGGTGTTCATTTAAATTCGTGCTCAAGTGTGCTTTGAAATTTTGTTAGACGACGACAGAGAAAAAAATGTATGTCGCATTATTAGTGCATACCAATCAATTAAATTTCAAATTTGACAAACGTCAAATCTGCTCAAACTACACAGAACGGCTTATATGGGCTATTTATCGATAATGTTTTTAATTTCTGACAAAAAACTTGATGGTAAGTGTTACGTTTAAGCTGCTTCGAAAGTCGATGAAGTTTGGGAATATTTACTGTATAATTTTATTCACTACTTGAACATCCCTATGAAATTTTGGACGACCAATTACTGAAAAGATTAGAGTTTAGGTAGGTTTTAGCCAAAAAGAAGTTGTTAGCTAATTTCCTTCCATTTTCTGTCTCGTTATTTATAACCTATTGAACATTTCAGTGTTATGACATTACTTCAATTAAATTTTATTGGACATACGTCAAAAATGCAGACAAAATCCATAGCTCACTTGAGCACGAATTTAAATGAACACCCGATATGATTAGGTATATAAACAATCCCCTAGATCAAGGGTCTTCAAACTACGGTTCGCGGGCCAAATCCGGCCCGCCACTGCCATGAATCCGGCCCGCGACAGCTTAAGTCTAGTGCGTAAGTTTACTTAGGTCGCGTACTTTGCAACTATTTTAGTCTAGAAATATAGTTAAAGGTAGTAGAATTAAAACTGTTTTGGTTCTTGGAACATACTGAAAAAATCATTGTAGCCCAGGCTTCAAAGTTTGGAGACCCCTGCCCTAAACTTTTTTGGGAATTGAGGTAAGATTTTTCGCACATAGTTGTATTACAGCATTTGACATTAGATGAAAAAAACAGTTCTCTTCTAAGTCCCACCAAAAAAATTTTAAAAAAATCTTATGTAAATCCCTTCATTTTGACAACATGGTCAAAAGTTTAAACAACCCCCTAGACTTTATTTATGGGAATTGAGGTAAGATTTTTCGCACATACAAAAAAAGACAGCTTTCTTGTATCATAAAATAGAGCTAACACGAAAAAAAAATTAATTACACTCCCGGAATTCGAATTTAGCGCCTAAAGATAAAAAACATCAATTTGTTGCTGCTACGCTAAACCTATTACCTTCGATCGTTTGTTACAGATCTGAGTTTAACTCTTTGAGGGTTGGTGGGTGGCTTAATGTACCACTTCGAATTTTGACCTTTGTGCTCGCTGGTACACAAAACAAACCATTTTTTTAAATTTCTGTCCTCTGTACTTTTGCTGTACAGTGGTTAAGAGCAGGGGTGGGCAACCTTTTGTATAGTGAGGGCCAGATTATAGTTTACCTTTCGTACTCGGGCCGGAGTAGAAAATTGACAAATGTTTGATACTTACAAGTTTTTGTTTACAATATAAAAAACAAACTTCAAGACTAAATTTCCCAGTTCTTCTGCTTTCGATCGGTAGAACAACTGCTCAGAAAGCAAGAGGTCTGGGTTCTTATCGAGGAGTCGGGTGTAAGATAGTTGAGTGTAAGACAGAGACGTTAAAGGGTGGCGAGCCATTATCGCAGATTAAGCTATCCCGTTAGTCCAGTGTCCTTGGTCTCTGAGTATCTTAAGTTGCAATTCCGTTGCAGCGGACTCAAATGGTTAAGAGCTCCAAGGGTGGATCGGCCTTAAATCCTTTAAAAATTGAGTTATAAAATTTTTTTTAAGCCGCAGACATCCTTCAATTCTTATACAACTGCCCAGAAGGCAGGAAGTTTCGGTTCGTATCAGGGAGACGGGTGTAAGACAGTCGGGTGTAAGACAGAGACGCTAAGCTTGGCAGTGACGTTAAAGGGTGGCGAGCGATTATTGCAAATTGAGCTATCCCGTTAGTCCAGTGTCCTTAGTCTCTGAGTATCTTAAGTCGCAATTCCGTTGCAGCGGACTCAAAAGGTAAAGAGCTCCAAGGGTGGACTGACCTTAAATCCTTTAAAAATTGAGTTATAAATTTTTTTTTTAAGCCGCAGACATCCCTCAATTCTTATACAACTGCCCAGAAGGCAGGAAGTTTCGGTTCGTATCAGGGAGTCGGGTGTAAGACAGTCGAGTGTAAGACAGAGACGCTAAGCTTGGCAGTGACGTTAAAGGGTGGCGAGCGATTATCGCAGATTGAGCTATCCCGTTAGTCCAGTGTCCTTGGTCTCTGAGTATCTTAAGTCGCAATTCCATTGCAGCGGATTCAAATGATAAAGAGCTCCAAAGGTGGATCGGCCTTAAATCCTTTAAAAATTGACTTATAAAATTTTTTTAGGTCCCAGACATCCCTCAATCCTTATACAGGGTGTAACTAAATAAGTGTAAAACATTTAAGGGGGTGATTCCTCATCGAAAAATAGATAGGATCTTTCATATAAAGAAACTTCATCGGAGCATCCCTTGTTAAGATACAGCCCCTTAAAGGTTGTACATAAAGATTGTTTAACAATTTTTTTCACAAGCACTAAAAAAGTTACAATATTGAAATTAACCTGACATTTTCTACTACCACAAAGACACTTAGCCAGTAATTTATCTGGTTTACCCCATGGTTGTAAGGGGTGGAAAACGCAACCCCTAAACTTTATTCCCAATGTAACTTTTTGTCTTATTATTTGTTTACCATTTACAAATTTATTTCCGATAGCCTGTTTCATTCTAAACAAAACTTGTCTCTTGAATTTTTTGCCCAAAATAAACCAGTTCGCAGCAAAAAATTATTTTACGAACAACTACAGAAATACATAGTCATAAATGCGAACTGGGTTTATTGTTATTTTGTAGTTACTACCTGCATTAAATGATTAAAGGGGAATAAACAAAACTTATTTATTAATAACAAAACAAACTACATGGAGAAATCATACTATACTCTTTTCGCGGAAAGATGTCTCATGCGTCATTAATTAATTATATTATCCTAGACTACTATTTTCGGTTTTCGTCTCTATCTGACATATATGATTAAATAAAGAAAAATATATTTGACATATGTCGAGAAAACGGTGACAAATAATGACGCATGAGACATCTTTCCGCGAAAAGAGAGTAAATGTTCAATATGTCTACCTTCAGACATTAGGCCCCCTTTAAGGGGCTGTATCTTAACAAAGGATGCTCCGATGAAGTTTCTTTATATGAAAGATCCTATCTATTTTTCGATGAGGAATCACCCCCTTAAATGTTTTACACTTATTTAGTTACACCCTGTATAACTGCCCAAAAAGCAGGAGATCTGGGTTCGTACCCTTGTCCAATAATGAGGCTTCTTTTTCTATAACACATTAGTGGTAAAAACCTTTCCTTAATTATTTCTGTCTATTACAAATTTTTGATTTAAAACAAAAATTGTTTATTATTCTTTCTAAAGGTCTCGCGGGCCAGATTAGACCCTCGCGCGGGCCGGAGTTGGTCCGCGGGCCGGAGGTTGCCCACCGTTGGTTAAGAGCATAGAGACGCTAAGCTTGGCAGTGACGTTAAAGGGTAGCGAGCGATTATCGCAGATTGAGCAATGCCGTTAATCCAGTGTTCTTGGTCTCTGAGTATCTTAACACTTTGACGGCCGCACGTTTCGAAAAAAAAGAATTGCACCTGCCGCCGACGCATTTTGTCAGTTTTGTATCAAATTGTGTCAAACTGGCGATTGCGCGAACCACCTCACCACTTCAAGCTCAGATTATGCTTTTTGCTAATCTCTTAGATGACACAACATCTCTATTGCGTCCACTATGGGTTTTTTTATTTGTAAATGTCCGCTCCTCAAAGAGTCAACTAGAGAATTGCAACTTGAATTACAAATATCTAAAAAGCTATTGAGTAGTGGCCCCTACAACCATATATTTTCATCAACAAGGAAACTAAATCTACCATCCTACAAAATTTGAAGAAAATCTGTGACCCCAACGCCTTGCACTCTCCTTATTAGCAAAAAATCCTGCTTATTACTAGTTCAAAAATGAGATTAGTCGGTCTTCAAAGACGATTTACACGAACACGGTTATAGTTACGCAATTTTAAGAAGACGACCATTCTTAGAAAGGTCTAAGATATCTAAATTTTAAGTCAGAGTAGTAAAAAGTTAACATACAACAAAATTAGATAAACAATTCATCAAATCATCCTTTTACACGCACGCCACTGATGAGTGTCATCCAAAATTAATACCATCATCTAATTTATCTTAGAATTTTAGGCTAGTCTATCAATTTTTGTTGACTTAATCCAAGCCATTCCGAGGATATTCTTTAAAAATGATTTTTTTAAATACTCCCTTCAAAGGTTTTTTTATAACTCCCTTAGGAAGCATTTTTTGACCAATGCTTATTTAGACTTTTATTCTTGTTTTTGAACGTAGAATGTGCTGGTAGCGTACGGCCATCTAATTTCGGGACACCTGTGAAATGCAGAAAGAACTTTAATACTCTGAATATTTACTTTGAATATCTCTGAAGTTATAAGAGATCGAATAATATACACTTTTCGCGGAAAGATGTCTCATGCGTCATTACTTGTCACCGTTTTCTCGACATATGTCAAATAATTTTTTCTTTATTCAATCATATATGTCAGAAAGAGACGAAAACCGAAAATAGTAGTCTAGGATAACATAATTAATTAATGACGCATGAGACATCTTTCCGCGAAAAGAGTATATGTTTTAATCTCAATTTACTAAAAATACTCAAAGAACTATATCTTAAAAATTTGTTGATATAATTTTAGCACACCTTGTAAATATAAAATCGTTTAAAATTTGCTTAAAATCACTCAAATCGTCTTTTAAAAAAATCGTTTAAAAAAAAGAATCATTTTAAGAGTCCATTATTTCTCATTAATCCATCAAATAACTCGTTTAAAAAGGTTAATTAATTTCAATTCTCAACGAGATTTGAATCTAAATGATTCACTTCTCTCCCATTAGATTATTGTCTCTTTAAAAGGATTAAAACACGTGTATATCTCGGACATTTTTCAAATATTAATTTTTTAAATTTACATAAACATCCTTAAAAAAAATTTTTTTTTCTTTTTAATTTAAGTTTTAATTTTCCGATTCCGAATAAACCCAAACATCTTGCGTCATTGAATGCTTTAAAACCTCCTCGTCCTTAAACCAATTTTTCACTTCTTTTTCCGCCGATTGAATATCGCTCGATCCGTGAATAAGATTTCTATCTAATTCTAATCCGAAATCGCCTCTAATTGTTCCAGGATTTGATTTCATCGGATTAGTTTGTCCGATCATCGCTCGGCTTATCTCCACGATATTTTTTCCCTCCCAAACCATCGGCACAACTGGACCACTTCGAATATACGCCATCAAATCGGGAAAGAATTTTTTATCCACCAATTCCGGATAATGTGACTTGACTAATTCTTCACTAGCGCACATCATTTTCATTCCAACCAGTTTGAATCCGCGTTCTTCAAATCGCGTGATTATTTTACCGATTTTTCCACGTTGTACTCCATCTGGTTTTACCATTAGAAACGTTTTTTCGCATGGTGAGAATTGTTTCGGTTTGGAAAAAGTTTTAAAAGATATATGAAAAGCTAAAAAAAAATTTCTTTTTAAAAGTCGAAAATAAATTTTAATTTTATTACCTCTTTTTGATAAATGGAGCAAATTTGGGGATTTTACGAGAAACATTTTGTGGTTTTTTGGTAAAATTTTTGAATGAAAATGTATATTTTTTTATTTTAAGATTAAAAAATGTAAAAAAAAATCTGATTGAAATGTTAAAAGTGACACTTTGTCACATCTTTTGACATCTCAAAAGAACATGACAGACTTTAAACAGATTTGAGCGCGATTTTAAGCAAATTTAAACGATTAAAAAAAAGTATTAATCAATTTTGTTTAAATTTGAACAATTTTTAGATGATTTTTAGAAAAATTTGGGCGATTTTAAGCAAAATTAGATGATTTTTTAATGTTCTTGTAACATTTTAACAACTTTTTGAGAAAATCTGAACAATTTTAAGCAAAATTTTGAGGTTTTTGATCAATTTTTGAACATTTTTGAATGTTTAAGACAAAATATTAACCATTTTCAACAAGATTTCAACGATTTTATATGATTTCTAAAGCTGTTAAACGACTTCTTAATAATTCTCATAATTTAAAATACTTTAAACGATTTTTAGAACAAATTTAAACGATTTCAGAAAATTATTAATAAATTTCGATTAAGTTTGAACCATTTTTAGGAAGTTTTAAGTGATTTTTAAAAGAATTTGATCAATTTTAAGTAAAATTAGAAGATTTTTTGAAGTTTTTGTAACATTTTAACAAGTTTTTAAGAAAATCTGAACAATTTTAAGCAAAATTTTGAAGTTTTTGATCAATTTTTTAACATTTTTGAATATTTAAAAGAAAATATGAGAAATTTTTAACAAATGTTCGAGGATTTTATATGATTTCTAAAGCTGTTAAACGATTTTTTAATAATTCTGATCATTTCAAATACTTTAAAGAATTTTTAGAACAAATTCAAACGATTTCAGAAAGTTATTAATAAATTTCGATTACATTTGAACCATTTTTAAGAAATTTTAGGTGATTTTTAAAAGAATTTGGACGATTTTAAGCAAAATTAGAATATTTTTTAAAGTTTTTGTAATATTTTAACAACTTTTTGAGAACATCTGAAAAATTTTAAGCAAAATTTTGAAGTTTTTGATCAATTTTTAAACATTTTTAAATACTTAAGAAGAAATATGAACCATTTTTAACAAAATTTCGGCGATTTTATATGATTTCTAAAACTATTAAACGATGTTTTAATAATTCCGATCATTTCAAATACTTTAAAGAATTTTTAGAACAAATTTAAACGATTTCAGAAAGTTATTAATAAATTTCGATTACATATGAACCATTTTTAAGAAATTTTAGGTGATTTTTAAAAGAATTTGAACGATTTTAAGCAAAATTAGATGATTTTTTAAAGTTTTTATGACATTTTAACAACTTTTTGAGAAAATCTTAACAATTTCAAGTAAAATTTTGAGGTTTTTGATCAATTTTTGAACATTTCTGAATGTTTAAGACAAAATATAAACCATTTTTAACAAAATTTCAGCGATTTTATATAATTTCTAAAGCTATTAAACGTTTTTTTAATAATTTCAAGTACCTTAAAAAATTTTTAGAACAAATTTAACCGATTTCAGGAAATTGTTAATAAATTTCGATTAAATTTGAACCATTTTTAGGAAGTTTTAGGTGATTTTTAAAAGAATTTGGACGATTTTAAACAAAATTAGAATATTTTTTTAAGTTTTTGTAATATTTTAATTAAATTTGAAGCATTTTTAGGAAGTTTTAGACGATTTTTAACAAAATTTGGACGATTTTGAAAAATATTAAATGATTTTTTTATATTTTTGTGGCATTTTAACCGATTTCTGAAAAAATCTCAATAATTTTAAGCCAAATTTTGAGATTTTTTAAAATTTTTGAATGTTTGAAACAAAATATAAACAATTTTTACAAAATTTAAACGATTTCAGAAAGTTGTTAATGAATTTTATTAAAAATTCAATAATTTTTAGGTGATTTTTAAAAAATACAGACGATTTTAAGCAAAATTAGATGATTTTTTAAAGCTTTTCTAACACTTTTTGAGATTTCTGACAAAATTTATACAATTTTAAGCAAAAATTTGAGATTTTTTATCGATTTTTAAAATTTTTTGGACGTTTGAAACAAAATATAAACAATTTTTACCAAATTTAAAAAATTTCTAAACGATTTTTTAATAATTTTAACAATTTCAAACATTTTAAAGACTTTAAATCATTTTACACAAAAATTCCAATCAATTTTTAATAAAACAAACCCATTTTCTTACAATTTTAGACCATTTTAAACATCCCTCATCTTCTAATTACTTCATAATTAAATAATAACTTCACCAAACCGAATTTAACTAAACCTCTAATTAAAACATTCAATTAAAACAAGTATTTTACATCAATTAACCCAAATAAAACCATTTACTACTTATTAACTAAACATAAACTAGATAATTACTCAGTTTATTTACTTATCTCGTTAAATTTTCATCATAATTTACCTTATTTATCTCGTTTTACCACTCAATTCCAAGAAGAAAATTTTACTAATCTTTAATAATAACACTTAAGTCAAATAGAAAGATAATTTAAATTAAATTGTATAATAATTAATAATTTTCTCATGGTTTTAAAACTTCGATGTAAAAAAGAAAGAGACGGAAAAGAATTTAGAAAGTCGCCTACTTTTTATAAAATACACACCATCCAACCTTTATTATAATTATTATAGTCAACAGTGTCGAGGTTAGATTCATAATTATCATTGCAAAAGAAAATGAGGCAAATTAAAAATTAAAAACACTCACCGTGTATAAAAAATCGTTCCTCCGGTCGTAGTAACTCCTACTCATTCCAAAATCCAGCCGTTTTTAATCCAAACAATCCAAAAATCGTAAAAACTTTCTCGGGAAACCATCAACCTACCTCTTCATTCTTCCTCATCATTTCATCCAGATTATTCCTCACAAATTCCGTTTGTTCTATCGGGGATATAATCCCGATTTACAATTTTAAGATGTAATCACTTAAAATCCCTTCAAAATTGTTTTTAATTCGAATATTCGCGAAAAAACGAAATGTCGAAAAAGTGAGGTTATGTTTGACGTTAATATCAAATTCACTCAGAGTTCGTTTTAAAGCGCGCCGATACTCAAAAAAAATACTAATTACAAATCCGGGAAGTATTCGCGACGTGATTAATCGAAAAGTACGATTTATTTTCGATTATTAGTAGGATTAAATTAGATGACTCACAATTACGTACGTTACTTTCGAGTCAAATTGTGAAACTGACTGCAGTCAACTTCTCGATGGTTAAAATGGCGATGTTTGGTGACATCTATTGAAATATGGATGAAGTTTAAATTTGATCGAAATTTTTATAGATGGTGGGATTTAATTTAAGTTTAAAAGCGGGAATTATTTTAAATTTAAAATTTTTTATTGAAACAATTTGACCTATTTTAAAGATTAAAATCAAAAATAATAACTAAAATTTTATATAATATCAAAAATTTTATTTAAAATTTTATATAAAATCAAAAACTTTATTTAAATATAAATTTTATTAATACTAATTATTTTGGATGTATAAAATTATATGTTTGTCGACACATATCCACAGAAAGTATTCCATTAATAGCAAGTAAAACCAAATTTAAACCAATTAAAATGATAATTGTAAAGATTAACACTTCCCTGGTGTTTGTATTCATTTTAATTAATAATAATTAAAAAATTTCTTATTTGAAAATTCGTTTTTTGACAGCTTTCAATAATATTTTTGATTTTGATGTGAAATCTCTCAAGAATTTAAAAACGTGATTAATTAGAAAATTAAAAACATGCAAATTAATGCTGAAAATTCGGAAAGAAGACGAAGGAGGGAATTTAAAACGATTAAATACCTTTTACCGATTGTGGTAGTTTTGGCTTTTTTAGCTGCGGCTTTAACTGTGGCTGTTATTTACACGGGACTTCGACATAATCACTGTTTTTCTAATTGTAATTGTACTAGTTGTGGTCATAAGGATAATAAAACGGAATTATTATTTTAAATAAAAATATACATACATAAAAGAAGGGTTTTGTGAATTTTAAAAGATAAAATATGGCTATAAGTGGTCTTAAAATTTCGATCAAGTTTAAAAATCCATATTAGGCTTATTTATAAAAATTAAAAAAAGAAAATTTGGGAGAAGATAGATTAAAATATCTATTTTTTGTTATATTAATCGAATTTGTTCTAAGTATAATCAAAAAAATTAAAAAAATTTCGAAAGGTATAATGGCCGAATTTAACCTCAAAATTTCGACCAAGTTTAAAAATTCACTATGAGCTTATTTATAAAAACTAAGAAAGAATATTCTAGGAAAAGATAGATTAAAATGTCTATTTTTTGTTGTATTAATCAAATTTGTTCTAAGTTTTATCAAAAAATTTAAAAATATTCCCAAAGACATCATGTCCAATTTTAACCTCAAAATTTCAATCAAATTCAAAAATTCACTGTCAGCTTATTTATAAAAACTAAGAAATAATATTTTAGGAAAACATAGATCAAAATATCTATTTTTTGATAAATTAATTGAATTTGTTCTAAAAATTACCAAAAAATTTAAAAAAATTCCCAAAGACATCATGTCCAATTTTAACCTTAAAATTTCAATCAAATTCAAAAATTCATTGCCAGTTTATTTATAAAAATTAAGAAAAGATATTTTAGGAAAAAATAGATTAAACTATCTATTTTTTGATAAATTAATCGAATTTGTTCAAAGTGTTATCAAAAAAATTAAAAAAATTCCGAAAAACAATATGGTCGAACTTAACCTAAAAATTTCGACCAAGTTTAAAAAATCACTCTGAGCTTATTTATGAAAACTAAGAAAAAATATTTTAGGAAAAGATAGATTAAAATATCTACTTTTTGTTAAATTTAACACATTTTTTCTAAGTATGATAAAAAAAAATTAAAAAAATTTCAAAGGACACAAAACACAATATGGCCAAAATTAACCTTAAAAATTCCATCAAGTTTAAAAATTCACTCTTTTTATTTATAAAAACTAAGAAAAAATATTTTAGGAAAAGGCAGATTAAAATATCTATTTTTCATTAAATTAATCACATTTTTTCTAAATATTACCAAAAAATTTAAAAAAAATCAGAAAAACATTATATCCGATTTTAACCTCAAAATTTCAATCAAATTTAAAAATTCACTCTGAGCTTATTTATTAAAACTAAGAAAAAATATTTTAGGAAAAGATAGATTAAAATATCTATTTTTTGATAAATTAATCGAATTTGTTCAAAGTGTTATCAAAAAAATTAAAGAAATTCCGAAAGACAACTTGTCCAAACTTAACGTCAAATTTTCGACCAAGTTTAAAAATTCACTCTGATCTTATTTATAAAAACTAAGAAAAAATATTCTAGGAAAAGATAGATTAAAATGTTTATTTTTTGCTATATTAATCGAATTTGTTCTAAATATTACCAAAAAAATTAAAAAAATTCGGAAAGATAACATGGCCGAATTTAACCTCAAATTCAACCAAGTTTAAAAATTCGTACTGAGCTTATTTATGAAAATTAAAGAAAGGAAATTTAAGAAAAAATAGATTAAAGTATCTATTTTTTATTATATTAATCGAATTTATGCTAAGTATTACCAAAAAATTTAAAAAAATTCCAAAAGACAATATAGCCGAATTTAACCTCAAAATCTCGACCAAGTTTAAAAATTCACTCTGAGTTTATTTATGAAAATTAAAAAAAAAGAAAATTTAGGAAAACATAAATTAAAATATCTATTTTTCATTATATTAATCGAATTTGTGCTAAATATTACCAAAAAAATTAAAAAAATTCCCAAAGACATCATGATTTAACTTTACCTTGAAATTTCGACTAACAATAAGTTTAAAAATTCACTCTGAGCTTATTTATAAAAGCTAAGAAAAAATATTTTAGGAAAAGGTAGATTAAAATATCTACTTTTTGTTAAATTAATCGAATTTGTTTTAAGTATAATCAAAAAAATTAAAAAAAAATCCGAAAGACAACTAGTCCGAACTTAACCTTAAAATTTCGATTAAATTAAAAAAGTCACTCTGAGCTTATTTATAAAAACTAAGAAGAAATATTTTAGGACAAGATAGATTAAAATATCTACTTTTTAGTAAATTAATCACATTTTCTTTAAGTATGACCAAAAAAATTAAAAAAATTCCGAAAGATAACATGACCGAATTTAACCTCAAAATTTCGACTAACAATAAGTTTAAAAATTCATACTGCGCTTATTTATGAAAAGCAAGAAAAAATATTTTAGGAAAAGATAGATTAAAATACTTATTTTTTGATAAATTAATCGAATTTGTTCAAAGTGTTATCAAAAAAATTAAAAAAATTCCGAAAAACAATATGGTCGAACTTAACCTAAAAATTTCTACCAAGTTTAAAAATTCATACTGAGCTTATTTATGAAAACTAAGAAAAAATATTCTAGGAAAAGATAGATCAAAATGTTTATTTTTTGTTATATTAATCGAATTTGTTCTAAATATTACCAAAAAAATTTTAAAAATTCGGAAAGATAACATGGCCGAATTTAACCTCAAATTCAACCAAGTTTAAAAATTCGTACTGAGCTTATTTATGAAAATTAAAGAAAGGAAATTTAAGAAAAAATAGATTAAAATATCTATTTTTTATTATATTAATCGAATTTATGTTAAGTATTACCAAAAGAATTTTAAAAATTCCAAAAGACAATATAGCCGAATTTAACCTCAAAATCTCGACCAAGTTTAAAAATTCACTCTGAGTTTATTTATGAAAATTAAAAAAAGAAAATTTAGGAAAACATAAATTAAAATATCTATTTTTTATTATATTAATCGAATTTGTGCTAAATATTACCAAAAAAATTAAAAAAATTCCCAAAGACATCATGTCCGAACTTAACCTCAAAATCTCGACCAAGTTTAAAAATTCACTCTGAGTTTATTTATGAAAATTAAAAAAAGAAAATTTAGGAAAACATAAATTAAAATATCTATTTTTTATTGTATTAATCGAATTTGTGCTAAATATTACCATAAAAATTAAAGAAATTCCTAAAAAACATCATGATTGAACTTTACCTTGAAATTTCGACTAACAATAAGTTTAAAAATTCACTCTGAGCTTATTTATAAAAACTAAGAAAAAATATTTTAGGAAAAGGTAGACTAAAATATCTACTTTTTGTTAAATTAATCGAATTTGTTCTAAGTATAACCAAAAAAATTTAAAAAAATTCGAAAGACAACTTGTCCGAACTTAACCTTAAAATTTCGATTAAATTAAAAAATTCACTCTGAGCTTATTTATAAAAACTAAGAAGAAATATTTTAGGACAAGGTAGATTAAGATATCTACTTTTTGCTAAATTAATCATATTTTTTCTAAGTATGACCAAAAAAATTAAAAAAATTCCGAAAGACAAAATATCCCATTTTAACCTCAAAATTTCAATCAAATTAAAAAATTCATTCTGAGCTTATTTATAAAAACTAAGAAAAAATAGTTTAGGAAAAGATAGATTAAAATACCTATTTTTTGATAAATTAATCGAATTTGTTCAAAGTGTTATCAAAAAAATTAAAAAAATTCCGAAAAACAATATGGTCGAACTTAACCTAAAAATTTCTACCAAGTTTAAAAATTCATACTGAGCTTATTTATGAAAACTAAGAAAAAATATTTTAAGAAAAGATAGATTAAAATATCTATTTTCCGTTAAATTAATCGAATTTGTTCTATGTCTTATGAAAAAAATTTAAAAAATTTCGAAAGACATCATGTCCAATTTTAACCTCAAAATTTCTATCAAATTCAAAAATTCACTGTCAGTTTATTTATAAAAACTAAGAAAAAATAGTTTAGGAAAAGATAAATTAAAATATTTATTTTTTATTAAATTAATCGAATTTGTTCAAAGTATTACCAAAAAAAAATAAAAAAATTCCGAAAAACAATATGGTCGGACTTAACCTCAAAATTTCAATCAAATTAAAAAATTCACTCTGAGCTTATTTATAAAAACTAAGAAAAAATATTTTGGGAAAACATAAATTAAAATATCTATTTTTTTGATAAATTAATCGAATTTGTTCTAAAAATTACCAAAAAATTTAAAAAAATTCCCAAAGACATCATGTCCAATTTTAACCTCAAAATTTCCACCAAGTTTAAAAATTCACTCTAACCTTATTTATAAAAACTAAGAAAAAATATTTTAGAATAAGGTAGATTAAAACATCTATTTTTCATTCAATTAATTACATTTTTTCTAAATATTACCAAATAATTTAAAAAAATTCCGAAAAACATCATGTCCCATTTTAACCTCAAAATTTCAATCAAATTAAAAAAATCACTCTGAGCTTATTTATAAAAACTAAGAAAAAATATTTTAGAAAAAGATAGATTAAAATATCTATATTTCATTAAATTAATCAATTTTTTTCTAAGTATTACCAAAAAAAATGAAAAAAATTCCCAAAGACATCGTCGTCAAATTTAACCTCAAAATTTCCATTAAATTAAAAAATTCATTCTGACTTTATTTATGAAAATTAAGAAACACAAATTTAAAACGAGATAGATTAAAATGTTTATTTTTTATAAATTTAATTAAATGTTTTCTAAGACGTACTCAAAAAATTAAAAAAAATCCGAAAGTTATCAAACATTTTTAACCAAACCTAACCTTAAAAATCCCCCCTTATTTTAATAAAACCACACAAATTTTATTTATAAAAATTAATAAAAATAAAATTTATTCCATTCAAAGATAATTTACGTAGGTAATAATCCAATATCTTTATCGTATTTAGGTTGATACGGATTATTCATCAACAACCAATCAGCCAAAAATAAAACCGGATCGCTCGGTTTAACTTTAACCAATTGAACCAACCCAGCCAACAAAGTTGGATTAACGTACAACTGGCAAAAATCCGTCACCTTATTAATCTCCTCCACGATCGGTTCCAAAACGTTTTCGGGAAAAACGTAACGATTTTCCCGATAAGCGTCCGTTAAATTTTCCGAAGCGTGTAAGGAATCAATCATCGCCCTTGTGTCAACCAAACCGAATCGAACTCGCATACTCATCGGATAAAACCATTCCTCCCGGATTAATTTTTCCGGTCCGATCATATCTTTCCATTTTGTAACCGCGCAAACGTCCGCTATGGAAAGTACTAGAACTGGACCGACGCTCATACTTACTACTTGATGGGGAAAAGCGGGACTACCGTAGTATTGGCAGTAAAATTCGGATACTTCTTCTGGTGTAAAATGGATAACTCGTTTCTAGAAAATAAAAAAAGGATTTATTAGAAAGAAAAAATAAAAAAAAAGGATAAAAAAAGGAAAAAAAAAAATTAAAAAGAAATTCCGATACCGGGAATCGAACCCGAGCCTCCTGGGTGAAAGCCAGGTATCCTAGCCACTAGACCATATCGGATTCTTACTATAGTATCTTAACTACAGATATTTATACTTAGAAAAAAGCTTATAATAACAAGCTTTTTTATTATTAATAAGAGATTATACAAATTAAGAAAAGTGAATTTAAAAAAATCAATAAAATCAATTTTTACATACATCAATAAAAGAAAATCCAGCTTCATTAACAGCCCGAACGATAACATCCTGATATTCCATAGCTTCCGGCTTAACAATAGCCACAGTTCTTTGTAGCTGAGGTTCAATACAACTTATCGTCGAAGAACTAACGCTAGATAACTCGGGAATGTATCCAGGTTCAGGTAATAATTTCAGATAATCTATATCCCCCTCGTAAACTGATCTTGGAGATAAGGGAGAGACCGGTGATAAATAATGAATGGTATCCATAAGGGATGAAGCTGTAAAATCCGAATCATCCGTTTGATGACGATGGGGATGTTTTCTGGTTGATTGAGGATGTTTTCCATAAGGAATCTAGAAAGTAAATTTAAAAACATGCATTTTAAAATTGAGAAATTTGATTTAAAATAATAGAAAATGATTTACGTTAGATTTTGGGTGAGTTGTATCTGAAATAGAGTCATTACAATCAATAGGTACTCCAAAATTATCAGTATCACTGGGACATAAAGGTGGTAAGGTGCCTATTATATCGCTTGGGATTGAAATTTTATCCATTTAGATTTTCTTATTAGATTTAATTAAATTAAATGTTAATTTAGAGATTTTTCTTTTTAATTAAGTGATTTAATGTGTTATATCTGACAGTTATAATATGTTATAATGACAAAATCAAAATACAAAATCAAATTTTTTTAAAAAACTTTTAAATATTGCTTTATTTTTTAATTAATTTATTTTTATTTATTTTTTTATGGCTAAAAAATAAATAAAAATACCAAAAAATTTAAATCGAACTTAACATAACCTTAATACATTTTTACTAAGTTTAAAAAATCATAGAGACTTTATTTTTAAGAATTAAGAAAAATAATTTTCAAGAAAGATAGTTTAAAATATCTATTTTTCATAAAATAAGTTAAATTTTTTCTAAGTTTTACCAAAAAAATTAAAAAAATTCCGAAAGTAACTAAAGATTTTTGACCGAATCTAACATAACCTCATAAAATTTGGACTAACTTTAAAAAATCATACTGACTTTATTTTTAAGAATTAAGAAATATAATTTTCATGAAAGATAGTTTAAAATATCTACTTTTCATTAAATAAATCAGATTTTTTCTAAATGTTACCAAAAAAATTTAAAAATTTTTTAAAGATGATAAAATTTTTTTGACAGGTAACTAACCTCATTTTTTTAAAAAATCGACCAACTTTAAAAAATCATCCTGACTTTATTTTTGAAAATTAAGAAGAATAAATTTCAAGAAAGATAGCTTAAAACCTTTATTTCCATTAAATAAATTAGATTTTTCCTAAATATTACCAAAAAAATTTAAAAAAATTTTAAAGTTGACAACAAAAATTTTGACAGTTAACTTACCTAATTAAAAAAAAATCGATCAAATTTAAAAAATCACCCAGACTTTATTTATAGGAATTAAGGAATAATTTTTAGTTTAAATTAAAAATAAAAGATTCTATTTTGAATTAAAAGTCATATTTTTCATAAATTTTACCAAAAAAAAATTAAAAAAATTTTTAAAGTTGATAACAAATTTTTGACAGTTAACTAACCTAATTTTTTGTTAAAATCGACCAATTTTAAAAAATCACCCAGGCTTTATTTATAGGAATTAAGAAATATGATTTTCAAGAAAGATAGTTTACAATATCTATTTTTCATTAAATAAATCAGATTTTTTTAAAGTATTGTCAAAAAAATTAAAAAAATTCCCAAAGTCATTAAAGATTTTTTACCTAAACTAACATAACCTTAATAAATTTCTACCAACTTTAAAAAATCTTACAGACTTTATTTTTCGGAATTAAGGAATATAAATTTCAAAAAAGATAGTTTAAAATATCTATACTTTTCATTAAATAAATCAGATTTTTCATAAATATTACCAAAAAAATTAAAAAAATTCCGAAAAACACCATGTTCGATTTTAACCTTAAAATTTCGGTCATATTAAAAAATTCATTCTGAACTTATTTATAAAAACTAAGAAAAAATATTTTAGGAAAAGATAGATTAAAATATCTATTTTTCACTAAACTGAACAAATCTTGTCTAAGTATTACCAAAAAAATTAAAAAAATTCCGAAAGTTGATAAAATTTTTTTGGCAGTTAACTAACCTATTTTTTTTGAAAAATAGACCAACTCTAAAAAATCACCCAGATTTTATTTATAGGAATTAAGGAATAATTTTTGGTGTAAATTAAAAATAAGAGATTCTATTTTGAATTAAAAAAGTCATATTTTTCATAAATATTAACAAAAAAATTAAAAAATTTTTTAAAGTTGATATAAATTTTTGACAGTTAACTAACCTAATTTTTTTAAAAAATCACCCAGACTTTATTTATACGAATTAAGGAATAATTTTTGGTTTAAATTAAAAATAAAAGATTCTACTTTGAATTAGAAAAGTCATATTTTTCATAAATGCTACCAAAAAAATTTAAAAAATTCTTAAAATTGATAAAAATTTTTGACAGTTAACTAACCTAATTTTTAAGAAAACCGACCAACTTTAAGAAATCACCCAGACTTTATTTATAGGAATTAAAGAATAATTCTTGGTTTAAATTAAAAATAAAAGATTCTATTTTGAATTAAAAAAGTCATATTTTTCATAAATATTACCAAAAAAATTAAAAAATTTTTTAAAGTTAATAACAAATTTTTGACAGTTAACTAACCTAACTTTTTACAAAAATCGACCAACTTTAAAAAATCACCCAGATTTTATTTTTAGGAATTAAGAAAAGTAAATTTCAAGAAAGATAGTTTAAAATATCTATTTTTCACTAAACAAATCAGATTTTTTCTAAATATTGTCAAAAAAATTAAAAAAATTCCCAAAGTCATTGGAAATTTTTGACTGAATCTAACATAACCTTAATACATTTTGTCCAAATTAAAAAAAATCATACTGACTTTATTTTTATAAATTAAGAAAAATAATTTTCAAGAAAGATAGTTTAAAATATCTATTTTTCATTAAATAAATCAGATTTTTTCTAAATATTGTCAAAAAAATTAAAAAGATTCCCAAAGTCACTAGAAATTTTTAACCGAAGTCAACATAACCTTAAAAAATTTTAACCAAGTTTAAAAAATCATACAGATTTTATTTTTAGGAATTAAGAAAAATAAATTTCAAAAAAGATAGTTTAAAATATCTATTTTTCGGTAAATAAATCAGATTTTTCCTAAATTTTACCAAAAAAATTAAAAAAAAAATTTAAAATTGATAAAAATTTTTGACAATTAACTAACCTAATTTTTAAGAAAATCGACCAACTTTAAAAAATCATACTGACTTTATTTTTCAAAACTAAGAAAAATAAATTTCAAGAAAGATAGTTTAAAATCTCTATTTTTCATTAAATAAGTTCAATTTTCTCTAAGTTTTACCAAAAAAATTAAAAAAAAAATTCCAAAGACACCAAAGATTTTTGACTGAAATTAACATAACCTTAATACATTTGGACCAATTTTAAAAAATCACACTGACTTAATTTTTCAAAATTAAGAAAAATAAATTTTAAGAAATATAATTTAAAACTTCTATTTTTCGTTAAATAAGTCAGAATTTTCCTAAGTTTTACTAAAAAAATTTAAAAAATTCCCAAAGTCATTAAAGATTTTTTACTCAACATAACATAACCTTAATAAATTTTGACCAACTTTAAAAAATCATCCTAACTTTATTTCTAGGAATTAAGAAAAATAAATTTCAAAAAAGATAGCTTAAAATCCTTATTTTTCGATAAATAAATCAGATTTCTTCTAAGTTTTACCAAAAAATTAAAAAAAAATTTTAAAGTAACCAGAAATTTTTGACCGAACTTAACCTCAATAAATTTTGACTAACTTAAAAAAATCATACTGACTTTAGTTTTAGGAATTAAGAAAAATAATTTTCAAGAAAAATAGTTTAAAATCTCTATTTTTCGATAAATAAATCAGATTTTTTCTAAGTAATACCAAAAAAATTAAAAAAATTCCGAAAGGCAGTAAAAATTAAAATTTTAAAAACATTAAAATTTTCTAAAATAAACATTTCCAAAAAAAAACACTAAAAAAAATTTTTTATTCACACTCTTCAATAATAATCTTTCCCCCACTTCCAGCACTTTTACAACTTTGATTACCCTCCTTTTCATTCTTAATTTCAAACCCACCAACAATCAACTCTTGATTAAAATTCCCCCCAAATTTCCCACAACTTTTCTTCTCCCTCCTTCTTGTATTTGTCATTTTTTCCGCGATTTTCTTCCCACATCTACAATTTTTCTTCTTCAATCCTTTTTCTTTCAAACGTCTTCTATGCCGTCTCGACTTTGAATCTTTTTCCGAATTCGAACTTGAATTATAAGAGTTATTTTTCCCCATTTTTTTCCGCTTACATTTCGAACAATTACGTAAATTACACGGAAGAGGTTTTGAAAAATCGAATTGTAATGGAGGAAATTGAGGTAAAGGTGGTGGTGGTGGTAGAAATGGACAATTTGAAATGGGTGGAGGTGGAGGAAATGGAAAAGATGGAAACGGAGGAAACGCACAACTACAAGAAATATCTTTTGATATTTTCGGATCTTTTTGATTACGTAAAGCGGTTATTTTCGCTTTTAAATCGGTTAAAGCGGATTTAATAGGTTCCATTTCCGCTTGACAATTATTTAAAGCTTCCATTATTTCAGCACCTTTACTTAAATTTTTCTTTTTACCTTCTTCTTTCGGTTTAGACGTTTTTGAAGTTTTAGGACTTTTTAAACTCTTCAATTCGGATTTTTTAGGCATTCTATGCGAACTAATCTGTTGAATTTTTTTCGATTTTTCAAAACAAGCACATGTTTTAGAATTTTCAAAACAAGCACAAGTTTTCGGTAAACTTTGAAAACTTTCCAAAAGCTTTTCTAAGCATGTTTTTTGATCATTTTGAGGACAAACCATTTGATTTTTATCATCAACTTTAACTAAAGCCATCGAATTAGAATCATTAAAGTTATTAAAGTCATTAAAATCACCAAAATCATCGAAATTATTTTTCTTTTCGCAAGTTGTTGAATTACAATCCTTTTTCTTTCGAATAACACCTTTTAATTTTATATTTTTTGGAATTAATAAATCTTCCCATGGAATTTCCGTGTATGGACCGCAATTTGTATCGCAATCGTCTGGAAATAAATTGTAAATAGGATCCATATATGGTTCGTGACCGGAATAACAAGGATTATTGAAAATCATCTTTAAGTCTTTTATATCTTTACAAGGATCGTCGAAATCGTGACAGAGACATTTTTCTTCTTCTTCGTTTATTGATAGTTCTTCAATTGGAGTTGATTCTTTAAATTTTCCTTGTATAAATTGTTGATAATCTTCTTGGTTTGATTTTTCTGATGGGATTTCATCTAAAAGTGGTGTAAATTCTTTTTGAGGTTGTTCTTCTACTTTGCGTTCTTCTTCTTCCTCTCCAGAAGGTTTTTCTTCATCTTCTAATTTTTCATTTTCTGATTTTTCTTCATTTTTTGATTCTTCGTTTTTTGATTCTTCGTTTTTTAATTCTTCATTTTTTGATTCCCCTTCATTTTTTGATTCCTCTTCATTTTTTAATCCTTCTTCATTTTCTAATTGTTGTTGCTCACCTTCAGTAGATTTTTCTTTATCTTGTGATTTTTTAGAATCACTATCTTGTTTATTTTCTTCATAGTTTTTATTAGATTCATCATTTTTAGTCTTATCAACAACATCGTTTATTTTCTCTTCAACATTTTTATCTTTTTCCTCTCTTAATTTTTGTTTTTGAGTGTTAATACATTTACAAGCCGTCTAAAAAAGTGCTTTTTTATTCTTAGTTTTAAGAAAAGTTACTGGAAATGTTGCTTACATCCGGAACTTGGATGGTTTTATCCGCTTCGATTTCAATAACGTCTTGTTTGTTCCTCCAACATGTGCAAGGAGTCTAAAATAAATTAAAATAAAATTATTATTTTATAAATTAGACATTTTCATTTATAATTTACCAAAAAATCTTTTCTCTATTCCTAATAATAAAGTTTGGACGATTTTTTAAAGTTGGGCAAAATTTTTGATAAGTTTAATTTTGACATTTCTAGGTTAGATTTTAGAAAAAAAAATATTTCTCAAAATTATTAAAATATAACTCAAAAATCTTTTTGTTTTCTTAAAATAGACCTTTTTATTTATAACTTCCCAAAAAATCTTTTCTCTATTCCTAAAAATAAAGTCTGGACGATTTTTTAAAGTTTAATTTTGACATTTCTAGGTTAGATTTTAGAAAAAAATTAATTTCTCAAAATTATTAAAACATAACTAATAAATCTTTTTGTTTTCTTAAAGTAGGCATTTTTATTTATAACTTTTCAAAAAATCTTTTCTTAATTCCTAGTAATAAAGTCTAGACGATTTTTTTAAGTTTAATTTTGACGTTTCTAGGTTAGATTTTAGAAAAAAATTAATTACTCAAAATTTTTATAACCTAACCTATAAATTTTTCTGTTTTCTTAAAATAGATATTTTTATTTATAACTTCCCAAAAAATCTTTTCTTAATTCCTAGTAATAAAGTCTGGACGATTTTTTAAAGTTTAATTTTGACGTTTCTAGGTTAGATTTTAGAAAAAAATTAATTACTCAAAATTTTTATAACTTAACCTATAAATTTTTCTGTTTTCTTAAAATAGACATTTTTATTTATAACTTCCCAAAAAATCTTTTCTTTATTCCTAGTAATAAAGTCTAGACGATTTTTTAAAATTTAATTTTGACGTTTCTAGGTTAGATTTTAGAAAAAAATTAATTTCTCAAAACTGTTATAACCTAAACAAAAAATCTTTTTGTTTTCTTAAAATAGACATTTTAGTTTATAATTTCTCAAAAAATCTTTTTTTAATTCCTAAAAATAAAGACTAGACAATTTTTTAAAATTTAATTTTGACGTTTCTAGGTTAGGTTTTAGAAAAAAAATAATTATTCAAAATTTTTATAACTTAACCAATAAATTCTTCTGTTTTCTTAAAATATACATTTTATTTTATAATTTCTCAAAAAATCTTTTTCCAATTCCTAAAAGTAAAGTCTCTACGTTTTTTTAAAGTTTACTAAAAATTTAAAATTATGTCAAAAAACATTCTCACCTTTGGAAATTTTTTTAATTTTCTTTGTAGCAATTAGAAACAATCCGTCTTTTTTAGAATAAAATAGAATCTTTTTAATTTAATTTAAAGTAAGAATCATATAATTATTGCCGTAAATAAAGTCTGGGCGATTTTTTAAAGTTAGGCTAAATTTTTGATAAGTTTAATTTTGACATTTTTAGGTTAGATTTTAGAAAAAAATTAATTTCTCGAAATTATTAAAATATAACTAAAAAATCTTTCTGTTTCCTTAAAATAGACATTTTTATTTATAATTTCCCAAAAAATCTTTTTCCAATTCCTAAAAGTAAAGTCTGTGCGATTTTTTAAAGTTTACTAAAAATTTTAAATTATGTCAAAAAAACATTCTCATCTTTGGAAATTTTTTTAATTTTTTTTGTAGCAATTAGAAACAATCCGTCTTTTTTAGAATAAAATAGAATGTTTTTAATTTAATTTAAAGAAGGAATCATATAAATACTCCTAAAAATAAAGTCTGTACGATTTTTTAAATTTTAATTTTGACATTTCTAGGTTAGGTTTTAGAAAAAAAATAATTTCTCGAAATTATTCAAATATAACTAAAAAAATCTTTTTGTTTTCTTAAAATAGACATTTTAATTTATAACTTCCCAAAAAATCTTTTTTCAATTTCTAAAAATAAAGTCTGTACGATTTTTTAAAGTTTAATTTTGACGTTTCTAGATTAGATTTTAGAAAAAAATTAATTACTCAAAATTTTTATAACTTTACCAATAAATTCTTTTGTTTTCTTAAAATATACATTTTATTTTATAATTTCTCAAAAAATCTTCTTTCAATTCCTAAAAGTAAAGTCTGTGCGATTTTTTAAAGTTTACTAAAATTTTAAAATTATGTCAAAAAACATTCTCATCTTTGGAAATTTTTTTAATTTTTTTTTGTAGCAATTAGAAACAATCCGTCTTTTTTAGAATAAAATAGAATGTTTTTAATTTAATTTAAAGTAAGAATCATATAATTATTGCCGTAAATAAAGTCTGGGCGATTTTTTAAAGTTAGGCTAAGTTTTTGATAAGTTTAATTTTGACATTTTTAGGTTAGATTTTAGAAAAAAATTAATTTCTCAAAATTGTTAAAACATAACTAATAAATCTTTTTATTTACTTAAAATAGATATTTTGGTTTATAATTTCCCAAAAAAACTTTTTTCCATTCCTAAAAATAAAGTCTGTACGATTTTTTAAAGTTAACTAAAAATTTTAAATTATGCCAAAAAAAAATTTCCATCTTTGGATTTTTTTTAAATTTTTTTGGTAGTAATTAGAAACAATCTCTCTTTTTTAGAATAAAATAGAATGTTTTTAGTTTAATTTAAAGAAGGAACCATTCCATTATTCCAATAAATAAAGTCTGGGCGAAATTTTAAAGTTGTCCTAAATTTTTGATAAGTTAGGTTATGTCAAAAAAACTTTGCCATCTTTGGGAATGTTTTTAATTTTTTTGGTACCAATTAGAAACAATCTGTCTTTTTTAGATTAAAATAGAATGTTTTCAATGTAATTTAAAGAAGGAATCATATAATTACTCCCAAAAATAAAGTCTGGACGATTTTTTAAAGTTCACCAAAATTTTTGATAAGTCGGGTTATCCCAAAAAAACATTTTTGTCTTTGAAAATTTTTTTAATTTTTTTGACACTAATTAGAAACAATCTGTCTTTTGTGGATTAAAATAGAATGGTTTTAATTTAATTTAAAGAAGGAATTAGATAATTACTCCTAAAAATAAAGTCTGGAGGATTTTTTAAGTTGACCCAAATTTTTTTTAATAACTTAGGTTATGTCAAAAAAACATTCCCAACTTTGGATATTTTTTTAATTTTTTTGACACCAATTAGAAACAATCCGTCTTTTTTAGATTAAAATAGAATATTTTTAATTTAATTTAAAAAAGGAACCATTCCATTATTCCAATTAATAAAGTCTGGGCGAAATTTTAAAGTTGTCCTAAATTTTTGATAAGTTAGGTTATGTAAAAAAAACATTGCCATATTTGGGAATTTTTTTAATTTTTTAGGCATTAATTAGAAATAATCCGTCCTTTCTGGATTAAAATAGAATGTTTTCAATTTAATTTAAAGAAGGAATCATATAATTACTCCGAAAAATAAAGTCTGGACGATTTTTTAAAGTTCACCAAAATTTTAGATAAGTTGGGTTATGTCAAAAAAATATTCCTGACTTTGAGAATTTTTTTAATTTTTTGGAGACTAATTAGAAACAATCTATTTTTTTTAAAATACAATAGAATGTTTCAAATTTAATTTAAAGAAGGAATCATCTCATTATTCCGATAAATAAAGCCTGGAGGATTTTTTAAAGTTTACCCAATTTTTTTTGATATCTTAGGTTATGTCAAATAAACATTCCCGACTTTAAATTTTTTTTTAATTTTTTTGATACTAATTAGAAACAATCTGTCATTTTTAGATTAAAATAGAATATTTTTTATTTAATTTGATGTAAATATCACGTTTTTATTCCTATAAATAAAGTCTGGAGGATTTCTTAAAGTTGACCTAAATTTTTTTAATAACTTAAGTTATATCAAAAAATATTCCTAATTTAAAATTTTTTTTTTTTTACTTTTTGGGTATTAATTAGAAAAAATCCGTCTTTCTTAGATAAAAATAAAACATTTTTCATTTAATTTAAAGTAGAAATCATTTCCTTATTCCTATAAATAAACTCTAGAAAAAAAAATTTAATTTAATTTAGTACCTTTTTAGTTTGAATTTTTTTCGATCGAATTTTAAGACTCTCAGCAGGTGGTAAAGTAATTTGCAACCAAGGAATCTCAATTCTACCCTCACAACGATCCGTAAAAACTTGAACCGAAGGTAAAGAAGGTGTCGATCCACACGGATCAACATCCGGTTCCAAAGTTATCTCATTGTAAAACCCTTCAACGTAATGTTCGTGATAATCCGGATCTTGATCATATACAGGGCGGTCTTTTTCATGCACAAATGGATCTTGAGGACTTAAAGACGTGCACGATGATGATTTCTTTTTACAACCACACTCCAACATTTTTTTTTCTTGATTTATTTTTGACTATTCTTCTATTTTATTTATAAATATCTGGAAGATTAAAACACATTTAAACAAAAATAAATGTTAATTTAATTTCTAAATCTGTGTGAAATTAAATTACGAATTGGACGTTTTTTCGATTTAGAATTAATTCTTTTAAGACTTGTAAATGAAAAATTGTCTGTCGATGTTTTTGGTTGAAAATTAAATCGATTTTTGAGGATCAAATCAATCGAATTTTTAGTATTAATCATCATTTTATAATAATTCATAACCATTTTTAAATAATATTCCACTCGTTCCCATTTTTTTAATAACATCTCGTCAACTTTTTCATTTTTTATTCCTAATTTTTCGAAATCTTTTAAATTTTCTTTAGAATTTTCTTGAAAATCTTCTCTAAAATCCCCTTTAAAGTCATTTTTATTACATGATGAGTTCTCCTCTTGATTTACTTTCTTCTTAACGACATAATTTAATCCACAAGTGTCTTGCTTAGAACTCGTTTCATTTTTTACGTTTTCTTGATTTTCCAACCAAAAGGGATTTAATAAAAAGTTGTTAGAAATCGTAAAAAATTCGCAAATACTTTCACGAGTTAAATCAAATCCTTTTCGAATTACATTTACATATTTTTCGTTTTTAATATTCCAATTAAATTCGTTGTCGTTTATTTTATAATCCGGTTTTAAAAAATCTTCAAGTGTAATTTGCGATAATGGAATATCTAAACTAATTGATTCTGAATCAGTTTGAATTATTTTATCGGTTTTTAATTCACTATGAACGTCTAAAACTTTAAAATTTCCAAAATTATCAGTTTTATTGAGACTTTCAAAAGAATTTGATTCGTTTTCTGACGTTTTCGAAGAAAGATTTTTATAAAAATTATGTTTTTGGTTGAAAATTTCTTCAATTTCATTAAAAATTTCATCTTGTTTATCAAAATTCTCTTCTTTTTGATTCAATTCTTCGTTTTTATTTCTTATTTTGGAGTAAAATTCTAAGATTTTGTTAAAAATTTCTTCGTCTTTTAAATTATCATCATTTTTATTTAAAATATCTTCTGTTTTGTTAAAATTTTCTTTATTTTTATCAAAATTCTTTTGATTTTGATCAAAATTTTCTTTATTTTTATCCAAATTGCTTTGATTTTGATCAAAATTTTCTTTATTTTTATTAAAACTGTTTGGATTTTGATCAAAATTTATATCTTCGAAATCAAAACTTTGTTTTTTATTAAAATTTTCTTCCTCTTTATCGAAACTATTTTTCTTTTTATCAAAACTATCTTCCTTTTGATCATAACTTTCTTCCTTTTTATCAAAATTTTCTTCCTTTTTATCAAAACTGTCCTTTATTTGATCAAAACTACATTTCTTTTGATAAAAACTACCTTTCTTTTGATCAAAATTTATTTCCCGATTATTAAAACCTTGTTGTTTATCAAAACTTTCTGTTTTGGTACCAAAATTACCTTTCTTTTTATTAAAATTTACTTTTTCGTTATTAAATCTTTGTTTTTTATCAAAATTATCTTCTTTTTTGTCAAAATTAGGCTTCTTTTTGTCAAAATTAGGTTTATTTTTGTCAAAATTAGTCTTCTTTTTGTCAAAATTAGCCTTCTTTTTGTCAAAATTTGCCTCATTTTTACCAAAACTATCTTCAACTTTATCAAAACTACCTTTCTTGCGATCAAAATTTACTTTTTTATCAAAACTTTCTTCTTTTTTATCAAAATTTATTCCCGCGCTATCAAAACTTTCTTTCTTTTTACCAAAACTACCTTTCTTTTTATCAAAACTTACTTTCTCGTTAACAAAACTTTGTTTTTGATCAAAATTCTCTCCTCTTTGATCAAAATTTTCTTTCTTTTCATCAAAATTATATTTCTTTTTGCCAAAACTTACTTTCTCGTTAACAAAACTTCGTTTTTGATCAAAATTTTCTTCTTTTCGATCAAAATTTTCATCTTTTTGATCAAAACTTTCTTCATTTTGATCAAAATTTCTTTCTTTTTGGTTAAAAAATTCATTTCTAACCAACTTTTGTTCTTTTCGATCATTAAAATATCCTTTTTTACCACTAAAACCTCTTTCTATTAGATTTTCATTAAACTTTTCTTCCTTTTTATTCGAAAAATTATTTCTATTATCCATTTCTGGTCTAATTTTTTCAAAACTTTCTTTATTCCCATCATTTTTCCGATTAAATTCGTCATTACTCTTAAAAATCTTTACTTTTAAACCATTATTTTTAAAATTTTCTTTAGATTTACTCCAAGATTTTTTATTATCACCACATTCATCAATCTCTTCGTATTCTTTAATAGAATCTTCATAAAAAAAATGAGGTAAGTCAGCTACATCATCATCATCTTTAATACTTTTAATTTTTTTAATCTTTACTTTAACATCATTAAAAATCTCTTTATGAGTTATTGAATCATCTTTTTTAGATAAATCCTTTCGATTTTTAATGAAATCTTTGTTAGAATTTTTATTTAAATCAGTTTTTTGAGTATAAACCCATCTCGAACGAATTAAAGTATCTAAAAACTCATCGTAATCGTCTTTCGAACGCATTTGAAAAGCCACATTCGAATAACTCGAAGATTTCGGTTTTTTGTCTTTGTTGTAAGTTGGAATAAAACTTTTTAACGAGAAATTTATTCTTGGTTTTTTAGACATTAAAGAATTTTTATTTAAACTTAAATTTTTATTTGAGATTGATGGATTTTTAGTCAAAATCGAAGAATTCTTAGTTAAAATTGAGGAATTTTTAGCCAAAATTGAGGAATTTTTAGTCAAAATTGAGGCATTTTTAGTGAAAATTGAGGAATTTTTAGTGAAAACTGAAGAAGTTTTATTCAAAATTGATGAGTTTTTGTTCAAAATTGATGAATTTTTACTCAAAATTAATGAATTTTTGTTCAGATTTGATGAATTTTTATTCGAAACTGAAAAATTTTTGTTTAAATTTGAAGAACTTTGATTTGAAATTGATGTATTTTTTGTAAAATCTAAAAACTTTTTATCCAACTTAGAAGATCTTTGTATTAAAACTGTCGTCTTTTTTGCAAGTTTTGTTGGATTTCTATTCAAATTTGGAAACTTTTTAAACGAACTTGAAGACTTTTTAATAAAATTTGAAGAATTTTTGATAAAATTTGATGAGTTTTTACTTAAATTTAAAGAAATTTTATCTAAATTTGAAGAATTTTTACTTAAATCTGACAAATTTTTACTAAAATTTGAAGAATTTTTGTCTAAATCTAACAAATTTCTACTAAAATTTGATGAATTTTCAATAAAATTTGAAGAATTTTTGCTTAAATCTAAGAAATTTTTACTAAAATTTGATGAATTTTTACTAAAATTTGAAGAATTTTTGTTTAAATTTGAAGAATTTTTGTTTAAATTTGATGAATTTTTGTTTAAATTTGAAGAATCTTGATGCAATTTTGTTCCAATTTCCGAACTTTTACTTTTTACATTTACAATAACATTCGAAACGTTATCTTTAAAATCTTCAACGATTCGATCGAGTTTTTTTAAACTTTGATTCATTTCTTCACTCATAGAAAATCCCTTACTTTCCAAATAACAATCAAAATTTTTATTATTATTAATCCTCTTTAATTTTATCCTTGATTTGGATGAATTTCGAGTTTTTAAAGTAATTTTCTTAAAATCTTTCTTTAGTTCATTTCTTGTTCCTCCATCAGATTTAATTTTATTCAAATTATTATTATTTTTGATATTATTAGAAGGCAACCCAATGTTTTTTATACTTTCTTCGCTTATTTTAGTTAAAATCTTATCAATTTTATCGATACTATTACAAGAATTCGCACAAATTTGGTTTATATTCGAAATTAAAACCTCAGTTAATTCTTGAGATTTCTTTAAATCAAGGGGAAAATTATTTAGATTATAGTTTAAAGTTTTTGTTAATTTCTTCTTAGATTCTTGTTTATTTTTAAAGGTGTTTTCCTTTTCTTGGTTGATAAAATCTTCCTTCTTGTTAATATTCATCGATTTCATATCCAATTCGATTTCATATCCAATTCAATTTCATATCCAATTTAGTTTCATATCCAAGTTGATTTAATATCCAATTTGAGTTCACATCCACAAAAAATTTTTATTTGATGGAAAGTTTGGTTGTCTGAAGAAGAAAAACGTCAGGTTGTCGCCGATTAATAACGTTAAAATAATTTAAATTTTAAGGAAAAATACTTACGTTAAATCATCAAAAATTTTTCTTTCTTCTATTTCTAATTTAGATTTTTTGATTTTCGTTTCTTCATATGTAAATTATTTTATTTATTTCCTTGGCTTTTAATGTCTACTAAAATTTAGTTTAAACGTTCTAATCTTCTTGACAGGAAGATAAATGTCAAAAAACCTGCAACGTAAAAATAAATTAATTTTCAAGATTGTTATAGAAATGTTTTTACAAAAAATTTTTTTAAATCAAATTTGACAAACTGTCACAATAATTATTTATTTATTTGATTCTCTTTTAATAAGTAGTCAAAATTAGATAAGTGCGCGTCAAAAATGTCATAGTATTTTACTTTTATCTCCTTTTTATAATATTAATCTTTATGTTCCTCCTTTTAAATCCCAAACACATTCAAAAAACTTTTAGTTTTATAAAAATCGTGCATCAACATCCAAAACCATCAAAAAAAAATAATCAAAAAAAACTCGTCATGAAAATCAATTATGAGCAATCAAGAACAATCCGGCAGAAGTGTCCTCGTCCAAACCACTTTAAGAGTTGCTGAAGGCGAAGAAGAAGGTGAATTAATCGTCGTCAGCGATCGCGGTTGTCAAACTGTGACCAGTGTTTCCCCAGACGTTGAAACTTCCCACATCGTCCCGCTTTTAGAATACACACCTTTCAGCGAAATCGTCAATAATTCCATTAAAGTTTACGATTTACCCAAAAAGTATCAAATTCAATTCGAATTACACCAAGATAACGCCTCCATTTGTTCTCCTAGAAGACCTTCGAACGAAGGAGTATCCAGCGAGGTTATTTTAAAAGGTGCTTTGAAGAAATCCAATGATAGTATTCCTGTAATTGAAGAAAAACAAGAAGATAAAACAGAGAATCAAAAGGATAATCAAGAGAATCAAGAAGATAAACAAGAAAATCAAGAAAAACCAGAAGATAAACAAGAAAATCAAAAAAATCCAGAAGATAAACAAGAAAATCCAGAAAATAAAGAAGATAAACAAGAAAATCAAGAAGATAAAGAAGACAAAGAAGATAAAGAAGAAAAACCAGAAAATAAAGAAGAAAATCTAAACGATAAAGAAGACAATCAAGAAAATTTAAAAGATAAAGAAGAAAATCAAGAAGATAAACAAGATAATCAAAATAACCAAGAAAATAAAGAAGAAACCCAAGAAAATCAAGAAGATAAAACAGAAGATCAAGAAGATACAAAAGAAAATCAAGAAAATAAAGAAGATAAACCAGAAGATAGCGAAATTTGTCAAGATAGTGACGGAACTTGTCACGAAACCGAAGAAACACCCCAACCTAAAGAAGAAATCAAACCTGAAGATAAACCCCAAGAAGAAATCCAAAAAATAGAAGACAAACACGAAGATAAACACGAAGAAACTATCATTTTACCAGAAAAAGACAGTTCCGACGATTTAAAAACCAGCCTTCAACACCTTCAACATTCCCAAGCTGAAGAAATGAAGAAACCCAAGCAAGAAATCGATTGCCAAACCGATCTGACGGTTAACCCTCAGATTTTAAACGAAGACGAAGTGGCTAACGTTTGTACTCAATTAGGAGTTCAAACTTCGCAAACTTTCCAACCTAGCGACTCTTTAACTGTTGTTACTGAAGAATTGAAGAAGTATATTTCTCATACTAAAGTTTATCAGTCTTTGGTTGTTGATGGTAAGATTGTTTTTGAACAAGAAGACAAACATGGCAAAGAGGAAGAAGCTAAAAAAGGTGATCAAGATGAAAACAAAGAAGAAAATGAAGATGAAACTAAAGTTGATGAAGATCTTTCTAAAGATGATGATATAGTTAAAGATGACGATAAAATTAACGATGAAGAACAAATTAAAGATGAAGATGAAATTAAAAATGAAGATAAAATTGAAGATGAAAATCAACTTAAAGATGATAAAATTAAAGACCAAAAAGAAACATCCTCCCAACCTCAACAAAACTATCAATTAAATATGACTCAAGAAGAATTTGAAAGAAACGTTCAAAGGATTTTAGACAACACGGTTAAAAACGTTTATGATTTTATGGCTAAAATTGTAGATATGTACGAAAAATCAAAAGAACCTCAAAGTGAAGAAACCGAACAGATTGTTGAAGAACCGATTGAAAAACCACAACCGGAAGAAGAGGAACCGGAAGATGAAGCAACAAGAAGAAAAAGAGCTTTCGAATACGTCGAAAAATGCCTAAAAGGTGAAATCCCAGAAGATAATTACTCAATAATTGAAAATCCTGATGGAACGAAAACTTATAAAATTAAAGAAGACCAAGAACGTGAAGTTGTCGTTGAAGAAAAACTTCAAATTAGTTATGTTAAAGAAGATGAAGATGGTGGGGAGAAGATTATTGAAATTTCAGGTGATTCAAAAGGTAATTTAAATTTTCCATCTTTATTATTATTACTATTTACTTTATTATTATTTTTGCTTCTTCTTATATCGAATGTTCATTTAAATTCGTGCTCAAGTGTCCTTTGAAATTTTGTTAAACGACGATAGAAAGAAAAATGTATGACGCATTATTAGTGCACACTAATCAATTAAATTTCAAATTTCTCAAACATCAAATTTGGTCAAACTACACTGAATTGTATTTGGTATTCAAGTTTTTAATTTGTAAAAAAAAACTTGATGGTAAAGTCTTACGTTTAAGCTGCTTCAAAAGTCGATGAAGTTCGGGAATGTTTACTGTACAATTTTATTCACCACTTGAACATCCCTATGAAATTTTGGACGACTGATTACTGAAAAGATTTAAAGTTTTTAAAGATTTAAAAGTTTTAGGTAGATTGTAAGCAAAAACAAGCTATTATCCAGTTTCCTTTCACTTTCTGTCTTATTACTTATAACCTACTGAACATTTTAGTGTTTTGACATTGCTTCAATTAAGTTTTATTGGACATACTATAAAACGATCCTAAGCCACACCATGTAGAGAAGGATGCAAGAGCGCTGTTTCTCCCCGTAACTTTACCAAGTAGGCCCGACTACAATACAGTAGAAGGAAGGACCGGAGTATCAACAGGTCTTCAGGCAAAGACGCTATTAAAAACAGGTCCACCGCACCTCGCCACTTTAACTTTTTCGGTCAGAATAATAAATTAAATGAAAGCGAATTTGTGATGTCACATTCTAATGTGTATAAAATTTGATTAAAACTATAACCAATAATTGTGGTTGAGAGTTAACATTAAATTGCTGTAAAGCCCAGTTCACATTATTCCAGTAGTATTCCAGTACAGTGATCGAAACCAGTGCTGGAATGCTACTGGAATAATGTGAACCCTCACTGGAATAAACTGAAATGCACTCATTCCAGTGAGCAATCCAGTCCAGTGACTGGACTGACGTTCAACTCTTTCAATCCAGCTCGCCCATTCCAGGACCACTGGAATAGTGTAGACAGCTACAGTGCTGGATACATGCGTGAACATGTATACGATCCAGTTCAAGAGTAGACTGCATTGAGCAGCTGGATTGCTGGACTGGAATAATGTGAACGATGTATGTATGTGTGTATGTATGTAGGAGTTCGGGGCAGGGTAATATCACCCTAACACTTAGGCCTCAGTACGCCCTTTGTATTAAAACCCCAGGAGGTTTGTCGATGTTCAAATAACCAGTACCGCTTCCTCGCAGGCCCCCCGCAACCAAGGCGGCGCGAGCCACGCCTCGGCTCGGGTCCGTCTTATCCGCGAGGTGCCGCTCAGCGAGCGCAAACGCGCATCTGGTTATACAAACCTCCTACACACAAGGGTGATACACAACCAGAGATGTTCGACTGGTTGCGGGACCGACGGCTTAATGACCCCTCCGAAGGTCGGTGAAGCGATTAGGTGTTGGGAAAACTCGGGCTGGAACCCGGAACACCAAGCGTGCTAACCCGAGAGTTAGCCGCTGAGCCATCGACTCCACTAATGTGAACGATATGATCCAGTCTAGCACTGGACTGGATTGACTAGCTAGATTACTGGACTGGAATAATGTGAACCGGCCTTAATGTGAAGACCCGAAAAAGCACCAAAAGTCAGACCGAAAAAGTTAAAGTAGCGAGGTGCGGTGGGCCTGTTCCCAATAGCGTTTTTGCCTGAAGACCTTTGCATTACTCATTCCCGTTGATACTCCGGTCTTCCCTTCTATTGTATTCTAGTCGGGCTTACTCGGTAAAATTACGGGGAGGAACCGCGCATCCGGAACTTTTGCATTCTTCTCTCGATAGTGTGGCTTAGGATCGTCTTATAGTACATAAAAAATGCAGGTAAAATCCATAACTTACTTGAGCATGAATTTAAATGAAAATGAACACCCCATAGTTTTATCTTAAATCAATCTCTTTTTTTTTCACTCTTCATTTTAATTTTTCTAATTATTTTTAAAGACGAAGATGTTAAAAGCATCTCAGAAATGGTGATGAACATCCACAAAAATATACTACCAACCTCTGAATACTCAGAAACTGATAATCCCGATGGAACTAAGTCTTTTAGACTCAAACTAATCCGAGAAAAGAAATTTCAAGTTTTAGACACGATTGATATCGTTCTACCAGAGAAGAAACAACTTGAAAAAAGTCAACAAGATGAAAGTCCAGAAGAAATAGAGAGGAGAGAAGGGGATTTTGAACCTCCAAGTGAATTAGAAACGATTCCTGAAGAACCTAGTGAGGAAAAAGATCAAACTGGAGGGGATGAAGGTGAGACAGGTGAAGAAGGTGGTGAAGAAAAAAAAACTGATCAAGTAGAAGATTCCGGTGAAGAAAAAAAAGTTGCTAGTGAACCAGAAGATGTCAAAATTGAACCAGAAGAAGTTATAAATGAACCAGAAAAAGTTGTTGAACCAGAAGATGATAAAACTCAACTAGAAGAAAGTCCAGAAGCACAAGAGGAAGTTGTAACTCAACCTGAAGTTGAAACTCAACCAGAAATAATTCCAGAAACACAGGACGAAGTTGTAACTCAACCAGAAGAAGTTATACCTCAACCAGAACAAATTCCAGACACCCAAGAAGTTATAACTCAACCAGAAGAAGTTATACCTCAATCAGAAGAGATTACAACTCAACCAGAAGAAATTCCAGAAACTCAACAAGTTGTAACTCAACCGGAAGAAGTTATACCCCAATCAGAAGAAATTACAACCCAACCAGAAGAAATTCTAGATACCCAAGAAGCTATACCTCAACAAGAAGAAATTATACCCCAACAAGAAGAAGTTACAACTCAACCAGAAGACGTAACAACCCAACCAGAAGACGTTACGACCCAACCAGAAGAAATCCAACCTCCAACATCAACAGAACCATCGGAATTATGTGAAGTTTGCGAACCACCAACAGAACCACCATTCGAACCCACAGAAAAAGAAATAATTCCTCAAGAATCAATCGAAACTTCACCCCAACAAATTCAACCACCTCAAGAACCTCCTCAACCTCAACAACCTTTAATAGATCAAATGGGTGACACTCAAGGTATAAGACAACCGATTGAAATCGATTGTGAATGTGGAAAAGTCCACGATGCGGGAGCAGCTCCTCCTGTTTTAACAATAGGTGATAAAAAATTAAGGTTAGAATTTAAAATGAACGGTCCAAAAACTATCGAGCGAAGTTTGGATGGTTTAAAAGTAAAAGCAACGATTTCCAATACGAATCAAACCATCCCAAAAGATAATACGATTGTAGTTTCGGTTAATGTAGGTGGGAATGGTTGTAAATGTGCAAAAGAAGAAGTGGTTGACTTCGACGATTCTTGTAGTTGTAGTTTACCCGGAAAGACTTACGATAGCGATTCAATAGCAAAATCGATTGAATTAAATTGCCAATGTGAACCTGAAATGAAAGATAAAGCGGATTCTTGTAGTTGTAGTACAAGTCATAGCGATACTTGGTCTACATCTTCTGAATCTTATAAAAAAGATTCTTGTTCTTGTATTATTCCAAAAGAACAACTTGAAATTAAAAGTTGTGGAGATACAAATCAAAATTATACAAATCAAAATTTTACAAATCAAAAAAAGATTTCTCCAACACTTTGCCAATGTATAAAAGAACAACTTCAAAAACCACAAAGTAAAAACTTATGTAATTGCGGTAAAAATCATTCTGCTGATTGTTTATTCGAAAATAAATTTGGAAATAAACCTGAAGAATGTTCGTGCGAACAAATCGGAGATTCCCAAGCGAAAATGTGTGAAAAAAGCGTTCAAAAAGTCGTTGATTGTTTAAAAGGACAAAACTTTAAAGATCCCAATCTTTTAGATAAACACATTCGAGGATTAGAACCTTTATTAAAACAAATCGAAGGGATTTCTTTACAAAGTTATTTAAATCCAAGTCAACCAAAATGCGTTTGCGTAAGTTCAGTACAGATTATTTATAAAAAATCGGATGATGTACGAAATAATTCTAATTTACGTGAAAAATATTCACCACCTTTAACAATCCAACAACAAGATGAACAACAAGATCAACAACAAGATTTAAATAAAGCGTGTAAATGCGATATGAGTAAAGGTGGTAATTTTAATAAAAGTCAAACACCTTTATACGAACAAGAAAATGAATATAACGAAGCCTATTATGAAGCTTTTGAAGATGTACCACAATCGACGAAAGGAATTTGTTCCCTTCCTGAAGTTGTAAACGAAACTGATAGATGTGGAAAGCGAACTGAATTACCTTGGTTGAAAATGGCTTTACCCCCACCTGGAAGTATTAAGATACAAAATCAGGAGAAGAAAATTTGTGATTGTTTAAAGAAGGGTAAAAGTAATGGAAAGAAGGATAAAATTATTGGAGATCAAATTGTAAGTTATTTTAAAGGATTAATTATTTTAAAGTATTAATTATTTTAAAGGTTAATTATTTTAAAGCTTAATTATTCTAAATTGGTTAAATTAACATATTGCTAATATCAAATAACAAGTTTATGTATTTAAACGAAATTTTGAGTAATCTCGAAATTAATAACTATTGGTTTGATTTATAAACAGTTTATGAACTAAAAAAAGATATGATTTTTGTAAAATACCTTTTTTTAAAAATACTCAGTATCTTTAATATTCTATAATTCAAAATCCACTCTTTTACAAGTATTAATTCACCAACAAAGTTCAAAATTGTAAAAAATAATTTATTAAATTGTAAACTGTCAAAATGAAGTCATAGATATCTCAAGTGATAATGGACAAGTTTATTAGTCAAAAAAATGATCTCAATATGTTTAAAAACTAATTAATTAAAGAATTTTTTTTAATAACCAAGAAAAATAAAATAAAATATTCAAATAGGAAAGAAAGAAAATGACTAATAAATTAAAGTATGAATATTTAAACAAAATTAACCGAGGCGAAAGACCAATTCTTATAAAAAATAGGTTGGAAAATGATCTAAAGAATAAAATTGGATATGTTTTAAATTAAAAATTTTACCTTGCGTAATATATATTTGCGTCCCATAAAAATAGTATAAAAACTTTCAATGATTCAACGAACTCGTTTAAAATTAATTTTATGTTTTATCTTTAAAGTGTCAGTTTTGACGTTTAAACGTCACTTTTTAGATTTAAAGTGTCAGTTTTGACATTTAAACGTCACTTTTTAGCTTTAAAGTGTCATTTTTGACGTTTAAAGATCAAAATTCTCGTAAAAAAAATGAAATTTGGAAATTTTAGATGAAATTAGACAAAATTTTATAATTACAGACCATTTTAAATTAAATTGGAGGAAATTTTAGACAAAATTCGAGTTTTAGAGAGGAATTAAGACAATTTTTGAAACTATTTTTAAGAATTTTAGCTATTTTTGACAATTTCTTGACCATTTTTTGACGTTTTTTCCTTTTCTTTTTAAAATTCTTGACAAATCTTAAAAGATTTTTCTAAAATTTGGACGATTTTTTTAAAATTTTAACAATTTTAAAGGTTATTTAGAAAGAAACCCCAAAATTTCAACGATTTTTTTAAAGTTCTAGCATTTCTTAAAGATTTTTTTTTAATTTTGACAATTTGAGATTATTTTTACTCGATTTTAAAAACTTTGAACAACTTTTTAAAAACATTTCTAACATTTAAGCCATTTTTAGACGACTTTTGGAACAATTTTTAAAAATTTTAGCTATTTTTTACCATTTCTTGACGTTTTTTCCCTTTGTTTTTAAAATTCTTGACAAATCTTAAAAGAATTTTCTAAAACTTGAACGATTTTTTAAAAATGACGATTTTTTTAAAATATTAACAATTTTAGTGGTTATTTAGAAAGAAACCCCAAAATTTCAACGATTTTTTTAAAGTTCTAACATTTCTTAAAGATTTTTTTCTAAAATTTTAACAATTTGAGATTATTTTTTTACTCGATTTTAGAAACTTTGAATAATTAAAAAAAAAATTCTAACATTTAAGCCATTTTTAGACGATTTTTTTGGAACAATTTTTAAAAATTTTATCTATTTTTGACCATTTATTGACGCTTTTTCCCTTTCTTTTTAAAATTCTTGACAACTCTTAAAAGATTTTTCTAAAACTTGAACGATTTTTCAAAAATTTTAACAATTTTAGAGGTTATTTAGAAAGTAACCCCAAAATTTCAACGATTTTTTCAAAGTTTTAACATTTCTTAAAGATTTTTTTTTTAATTTTGACAATTTGAGATTATTTTTACTCGATTTTAGAAACTTTGAACAACTTTTTTAAAAAATTTCTAACATTTAAGCCATTTTTAAACGATTTTTGGAACAATTTTTAAAAATGTTAGACGATTTTTGGGACAATTTTTAAAAATTTTAGCTATTTTTGACCAGTTATTGACGTTTTTTCCCTTTCTTTTTAAAATTCTTGACAACTCTTAAAAGATTTTTCTAAAACTTGGACGATTTTTTTAAAATTTTAACAATTTTAGAGGTTATTTAGAAAGAAACCAAATGTTAACGATTTTTTTAAAAGTTCTAACATTTCTTAAAGATTTTTTTTCTAAAATTTTGATAATTTGAGATTATTTTTACTCGATTTTAGAAACTTTAAACAATTTAAAAAAAATTACTAACATTTAAGCCATTTTTGGACGATTTTTGAAACAATTTTTAAAAGTTTTAGCTATTTTTGACCATTTATTGACGTTTTTTCCGTTCCTTTTTAAAATTCTTGACAACTCTTAAAAGATTTTTCTAAAACTTGGACGATTTATTAAAAATTTTAACAATTTTAGATGTTATTTAGAAAGAAACCCCAACATTTCAACGATTTTTTCAAAGTTCTAACATTTCTTAAAGATTTTTTTTTTAATTTTGACAAGTTGAGATTATTTTTACTCGATTTTAGAAACTTTGAACAATTAAAAAAAAATTTCTTACGTTTAAGCCATTTTTTAGACGATTTTTGGAACAATTTTTAAAAATTTTAGCTATTTTTTACCATTTTTTGACGTTTTTTCCTTTTCTTTTTAAAATTATTGACAACTCTTAAAAGAATTTTCTAAAACTTGAACGACTTTTTAAAAATGACGATTTTTTTAAAGTTCTAGCATTTCTTAAAGATTTTTTTCTAAAATTTTGACAATTTGAAATTATTTTTACTCGATTTTAGAAACTTTGAATAATTTTAAAAAAAAATCTTACTTTTAAGCCATTTTTAGACGATTTTTGGAACAATTTATTAACTTATTACGATTAAAATTCAAAACTGTGAGTCACTTATTAAATTGTAAACTGTCAAAGTGAAGTCATAGATGTTTAAAGCGCTATGTACAAGTTTATTAGTTAAGAAAATGATATCAATATGTTTAAAAATTAATTTTAACGACTTAAAAAAAATTTTTTTTATTAAAAAATCAAAAATAAAATATTCTAATAAAAAAAATAAGTTAAGGGTAAATAAATTTTTAAAAAATAGCAAAAAACTAAAAGATTTAATAAACAATTTAAACTGTCAAAGTGAAATAATAGATATTTTAAGCGACTTTTCAAATGTAAACCCCGTGATTTTAGGCAACCAATATTACACGAAAAATAAATTGTAGAATCGCAATTAGTTAACAACATGTGTGAAATAGTAGGACCGTTAAGGGTTAAGTAATTAATTATCATTTACTTTTACTTATCTTAATTTTTTTACAGCCTCTTTGTACATGTAAAAATCAACGATCAAAACAACCACTTAAGCGAGAATTATCCCCGTTAAAATCTTCCAAACTTAAAGAACCATTCAAGGAATCATCTAAAGAATTATCTAAGGAACTTCCCATAGAAGTTCCAAAAGAAAATCAAAAAGAAATTAAACCACCATCAGATCACGATCCAAACTGCCCATGTTTCAAACCTTACGATCCATGTTCGGAAATAAAACCAACCAAATTACTTTACAACGTCGATAATTACCCAGCAAGTGAAGATTATATGAAACCACTTTGTAAAATGTTTCCGGAAGAAGCCGAAACACCATGTACTAATAAAACGGAGATTAATTGGGATGATTATACTTTACCTACAAACGTTAAGTTAAAAGGTGATAAAACGAAGAAAAAATCTCCCTGTCAAAAAGCCGAAAGGTCTCAAAAAACTTGTGGGGTTTTAACAAGCATCGATGGAATGTCAAAAAGTACTAAAGATTCTAATTTAAGTGGAAAATCAAAATCTCAAAGTAAAAAACGAAGCAAATCTAAAATACCTAAACGAGATACGATTCAAAACGTTGAAGATGTTACGGTTAAAGATACTTCAACAACTCAAGCTGGTGCGAGTATGGTTGAGTTAGAATTAAAGTTTAGTGAGTATACAGAGATTGTTAGTACGGTGATATCGGTTGATGGAGGTGCTCAAGATCAACAAACGGTTTCTGAATTTTCAACCGTTTCAGATATAACTAAAACTTTAAAACGTATGGATCCTAATTTTGTTAAAACGACTTTAAAAAGCAGTCAGAATGTTTCTACTTATGGAATGATGGCTACGATTGGTTCGCAACCTTTTATGGTTGGGAATCAACCTATGATGGGTGGAAATCAACCTTTTATCGGTGGGAATCAACCTTTTATGGGTGAAAACCAACCTTTTATGGGTGGAAACCAACCTTTTACTGTTGGAAATCAACCTTTTACTGTTGGAAATCAACCTTTTACAGTTGCAAACCAACCAATTACTTCCCAAACAGTTTCAATGCCAGAATTATCAGAAAAAGATTCCGATCTAATTAAATTAATAAGTTACGATTCTCCAAATACACCTCTACAATCAAATGTACCACCAAAATTATCAAATGTGGGTTCGCAAAAGGCTTCCAAAGGGCAAAGTACTTCGTTTAGTTTTACTTCCCAACAAATTGGAATTAATTATAATGTGAATACCTTTCCGATTGAGCCAGATTTTGTTCTTATAACGGCTGGATTAACTGCCGATGTTCCTCTTCCATTTGATGTTGATGAAATTAATCAAAAAGATGAACCTAAAAAAGAATATTTTAAATCTAAATGTATTAAAGAGTGTTTGGGGAGGAAGCAAAAGGAGAAAATGGATTTTAAATCTGATAATTTTAATGATCCAAATTTAAATTTAAATCAACCAAATTTTAAATGTTCTAATTTAAATCAACCAAATTTTAAATGTTCTAATTTAAATCAACCAGATTTTAAATCTTCAAATTTAAATCAACCAAATGTAAAATCATCAAATTTAAATCAACCAGATTTTAAATCTTCAAATTTAAATCAACCAAATGTAAAATCATCAAATTCTAAATCACCAAGTTTAAAATTTTCCAATTCAAATCCCCCATCAAATATAAAAGCTCCAGTTTCTTTCACAATAAACCCACCAAAAAAAGATTCAATCTCACTTGCAAAGTTTAAAGCTCAAACTGATTCCGATTTAAGTTTAGATCGATTAGGAAGTCCAATTTTAGCAGCTATTAAAACCGTAGAAAGAGAAATGAAGCCACTTCATGATACATTAAACGAATTAAAAGCTAAAATTCAAAGTATGGACATTCCAGAATTAGATAATTGGAAAGAAAGTGAAATTAGAAATGATAAGAAGAGTTGTGAGTGTAAAAAGAAGTCGAAGAGTAGAGAGAAAAATTGCCAAAGTATTAACGTGGTTTTACCGAAAATTTTTGGACCGTTTCATCAAAGAAAAGGGTTTGAAAATGAAAGGAATTATTTTGATGAAGACTTTGGAGAAAATTCCAACCAAAATTTTAATAAAAAATTTAACGAAGGAAATCAATTTAAAGAAAGGGATTATTTCAAGGATAAAAATGAATATTTTGATGAAGATACAAATTTAAACAAAGAAAAAAATAATTTTAAGAAGGAAAATGATTATTTAAAAAAAGAAAATGATCATTTTAAGAAAGAAAAAGATCGTCTTAAAAAAGAAAAAGATAACTTAAAAGAAAAAACTCTCTATGAAAAAATTAAAAAATCTTCTCGAAATTTAAAACCACAAATATTCAAAACGGTTCAAAAACCGTATAAAAAGCCACCTTTTTGCATATGTTTAGAAAGCATAGAAGATTTAGACGATGAAACTAAAGTAATTTTTCGAAATAACATCGATGAATCGATGGCTTTAAATAAAATGTTTAAACCGGATTTAAAATCGACTCAAAAAGCAATGTTTAAAGCTCTAAAATCGAATGAATTGAATGATAATAAAGACTCTAAAAATGTAATTGAAAAAACGATGAATTTGGAAAAATTAATTGAAGGTAAATTTATATCTTCGAGATCTCAATCGGAATCTAGTATAAAATCTTCGTCTAAATCATTATCTAAATCATTATCTAAATCATCATCTAAATCATTATCTAAATCATCATCTAAATCAACACCTAAATCATCATCTAAATCAACATCTAAATCGTTACCTAAATCGTTATCTAAATCGTTTAAATTATCTAAATCCTCCCTAAAAAAGAGAATTCCCAAACGAGGAGAGTTTAATTTAAATATTTCCGGAGATAAAATAAATTCAAATTGTTTAAGATGTTTTAATAATAATAATAATAATCAAGAAAAAAATATTCAATCAACTTCGGTAAATTTCCCAATTTGTCAACAATCTTATCCAACAATTCAACCAAACTTTTATAATTATCAGTCGTATATAGATTGGGTTTATTCAAACATATTTAATCCATACTCAAACTATAATCTTTATTCTTATTACTATCAACAAATTCAAAATCCTTTTATTATGAATCCAAATCAAAATGACCAAAAAAAATCTAAAAAACGTTCATTAAAATCTTTAAAATCTTCAAATGAATCATCGAAAACTTCTAAAACGAGTACAACGACGAATCAAAGTGAATCTGAATCTTATTTAACTAGTGATAATCAATTTGATGAATCTAGTGAGTTTACAGATGATGTAAGTGGTGATGATGATAATGATAATAATGATTATAATGATGATAATGATTATAATGATGAAAATGATAAAAATGATGAAAATAAAGAAATTAATAAAAGTAGTAAAGATAATTGTGTAAAGGATAATATTTGCTTTGTGGGATTTGATGAAAAGTCTAAAGATGGAAATTATGAATCATATGAAGGAAAAACAAAGTGTTTGAAAGGTGTTAATAAAAATAATTGTAGTGAAAAAAGTGTATTTTACGATGAAGATGTTTATTCTTCGACGTCTGCTTCGAGTGTGTAAAAGAAAAAAATGTAGACATTTTTTTTTTATTTTTTGTAAATTTTTAAAGATTGTATTTTATTTATCGTAATTAAAAAATTAATTTTATCCATTATAAAACCTATTTCATTCGCTTATCAGGCGATTTAACTGTCAAGTTTGACATTTTAAGAATCAACTTGGCATCTTAAACGTCATATTTGAACTGTTAAGTCAATTTGACTTTTAACTATCAAATTGAGATTGTAACTGTTAACTTTGACATTTTAAGAGTCAATTTAACATCTTAAACATCAACTTTGAACTGTTAACAATCAAATTGACATTTTAACTGTCAAGTTTGACATTTTAAGAGTCAACTTTGACGTTGTAAGAGTCAACTTGACATCTTAAACATTAGATAAGAGCTGTTAACAGTCAATTTGACATTTTAACTGTCACATTGACATTGTAACCGTTAACTTTGACATTTTAAGAGTCAATTTAACGTCTTAAACATCAATTTTGAACTGTTAACAATCCAATTGACATTTTAGCTGTCAAGTTTGACACTTTAAGAGTCAACTTTGACGTTGTAAGAGTCAACTTGACATCTTAAACATTAGATTCGAATTATCAACAGTCAATTTGACTTTTAACCGTCAAGCTGACGTTTTAAACATTATTTTTGAACCGTTAACAGTCAAATTGACATTTTAACTGTCACCTTTGACATTTTAAGAGTCAATTTAACGTCTTCAATATCGGTTTTGAATTATTAACAGTCAATTTGACACTTGAACTATCAAAATTGACGTTTTAAGAATCAACATAACGTCTTAACCATCAGTCTTGAATTATCAACAGTCAGTTTGACTTGTTAACCGTCAAACTGACGTTTTAAACATTATTTTTGAACTGTTAACAGTCAAATTGACATTTTAACTGTCAAGTTTGACATTTTAAGAGTCAACTTAACGTCTTCAATATCAGTTTTGAATTGTTAACAGTCAATTTGACACTTGAACTATCAACATTGACGTTGTAAGAGTCAACTTAACGTCTTAAACATCAGTTTTGAATTATCAACAGTCAATTTGACTTTTTAACCGTCAAACTGACGTTTTAAACATTATTTTTGAACTGTTAACAGTCAAATTGACATTTTAACTGTCAACTTTGACATTTTAAGAGTCAACTTAACGTCTTAAACATCAGTTTTGAATTGTTAACAGTCAATTTGACACTTGAACTATCAACATTGATGTTGTAAGAGTCAACTTAACGTCTTAAACATCAGTCTTGAATTATCAACAGTCAATTTGACTTTTTAACCATCAAGCTGACGTTTTACACATTATTTTTGAACTGTTAATAGTCAAATTGACATTTTAGCTGTCAACTTTGACATTTTAAGAGTCAATTTAACGTCTTAATCATCAATTTTGAAATGTTAACAGTCAATTTGAAGCTTGATTTGTCAAAATTGACGTTTTAAGAATCAACATAACGTCTTAACCATCAGTTTTGAATTCTTAACAGTCAATTTGACTTTTAACCGTCAAGCTGACGTTTTAAACATTATTTTTGAACTGTTAAGAGTCAAATTGAAATTTTAATTGTTAACTTTTACATTTTAAGAGTCAACTTAACGTCTTCAATATCAATTTTGAATTGTTAACAGTCAATTTGACACTTGAACTATCAACATTGACGTTGTAAGGGTCAACTGAACGTCTTAAACATCAGTCTTGAATTATCAACAGTCAATTTGACTTTTTAACCATCAAACTGACGTTTTAAACATTATTTTTGAACCGTTAACAGTCAAATTGACATTTTAACCGTCAACTTTGCCATTTTAAGAGTCAACTTAACTTATTCAATATCAGCTTTGAATTGTTAATAGTCAATTTGACACTTGAACTATTAACATTGACGTTGTAAGTGTCAACTTAACGTCTTAAACATCAGTTTTTAATTATCAACAGTCAATTTGACTTTTTAACCGTCAAGCTGACGTTTTAAACATTACTTTTGAACTGTTAACAGTCAAATTGACATTTTAACTGTCAACTTTGACATTTTAAAAGTCAACTTAACGTCTTCAATATCCGTTTTGAATAACACATTTGTTAACAGTCATATTGACATTTTAACTGTCAACTTCGACATTTTAAGAGTGAACTTAACGTCTTAAACATCAGTTTTGAATTATTAACAGTCAATTTGACTTTTTAACTGTTAACTTTGACATTTTAAGAATCAACTTAACCTCTTAAACATCAATTTTAAACTGTTAACAGTCTTAAAACTGTCAAATTCTCAATTCCCATAAATAAACCCTATCGCATTTTTTTTTTTAATTTAATTAAAAAAAATTTATTACCAACCACATTTAAAAAAAAATACTAATAATCACCATATAAATAACTATAAAACTTAATCCAAAGGATATTTTCAATTTTAAACCCATATTATTCAACTCGGAAACTAAATTAACTCTTTCACTTTCTAAAAAAGAATCAAAAAGTGTTTTATATAATCTTTTTCTTTTCTATTTCTAAAAATATTACCTTCACAAAGTCCTTCGTATTCTAACGAACAACCCATCCCTTCCGAGCAAGTAGAACAAGGTCTACCAATGTTATAAACGGGTTGGTCGGGAATATTACCAGTTGGGCCATAATTACACACCAAATGTTCAACGTAAGACAATTTAACCCCTAGTGATTGTTGAAAAATCGCTCTGGCACAACCCAACATATTCGTATCTGCCCAAATTATCTGAGTGTATCTTTCAAAAGTACTTTCACCATTATCTACACTGTTAATTAATTAGAAATTTAAATAATAAATTAGAAATTACTGAGTTGCCAAACACAAACCACGCATTCCAAAGCTGATTTCATGTCGATTCAATGAAAAAGTCTTTATGCGAAATTACTTCCTAAGAGAACTAGAGCATCCTGAAGATGATGTGTCTGATCATGTTTTTTTCGAAATATCTTAATAACGATTTAGCTATCACAATGAAATTTTGAGCGTTTATGAAATGCTTCATCGTTTGTTGACAAAACAATTTTTTTAATGCCATCGTAAAGGTGTTACGCGCTACCAGAGTAAGTTCTCTTAGGAAGTAATTTTGGCTAAGGACTTTTTCATTGAATCGGCATGAAATCAGCTCTAGAATGCTTGGTTAGCGTTTGGCAACTGAGTTCTGGGACACCCTATATATAATGATTTACTTACAGTTTAAAATTAGAAATATCATTGTTATTAAAGTACCTAACTTCCTCGTACCATTTTACAATTAAAGATAGTTCATTATCGGTTGCTAAATTACCTTTACCTAAGTTTTGACCAACTGGATAATTAACTAAAAAATATTTTCTCGTTATTTTTTTTTATATACATAAAAAATTAATTTTTTTTTGTTAAAAAATGTTTTTAACAATTAAAAAATACTTGTATCTCTGCATAAATCATGCGAAAAAATACACTGAGCAACCCATCTTTGAGCAATTTGACTCAATTCCTCATTCCAATTCATAATTCTCATATTTGAAGCTGGGGGTTGAGGTCCAGGTTTGCCAACAGTTTCCAAACCTTGAGCCACTTTACTTCTCAAACTATTATGAACGTCTAAAATTGCGTTTTTCTCCTCTAAACTAAATCCTACGTTTATATAACCTCGGCAAGATGCTCCAATTGTATTATTCTTTTTATAATTCGGAAAATAAAAAAGTAATAAAAGGAGAATGAGTTCTGAGGCGTTTTCTGACGATGCAGCGGATTGAAAGCTTTTAAAATCTTTTTATTCTGAAGTTGAACTGTAACGTCACTAGTAAAAATGATTTAACCATTTTAAAATTCTTCACGATTTCGACTTAAGGGGGAACAACAGGGTAAATTTTTTGAAAAATCGTTTTTTTTTTCTTTACGCAATTCGAAAGTATGTACCTTTTAGAATATTATCCTACAATATTACAACAAAATTTGTACAAATAATGGAATTATAGCTCTTTTCTGCTCGCGCGCACGAAGCCATTACTTGAATACGAACATAAACAGCCATTGTCACAAAATGTTATCGATGCTATAACTCCCATTTATATGGATTTGTCCAAGACGGAGTTGCTTGAGCGCTGTATAGGCGGATTTACGCAAAATTCGAATGAGAGCTTTAATGCCCTCATTTGGAACTTCGCTCCGAAAATTTTATCAAGTCGGGCAGTTATTGTGCAAATTGCTATTTATTTAACGGTTTCCATTTTTAATAATGGAATGACATCTTTATTAAAGGTGGTAAATGAAATACAAATCCAGTTTGGATCCCAAATGTGTACACATTTTGTACAGCTAAAGACCAACACCGTATAAGTCGAGCTCAAGTGCGTTAAATTTCAAGTGTTTTAGACAATTCAGACAACAAGAAGAAAGTCGAATTATGTTCCAGAAATTCCAAAGACCTTTATTATGGAGCAGGAATCGATGAATTGTGGTAACTCTTAAAATTTCCTCCATTTTATCATCTAGAACTAAACTTAACTTTTTAAATGCGTTTTTCTCACAGTAAAATTTTTTTAACCTGTTGTCACAATTTCTTTACCAACGAGAATCGCACTTAAATTTTATTGAGACGTCCTCAATCTACATAAAATTCCCTTCAGTTAAGCGTACGGATTTTTGTTTGTATTAATATTTGTTGCCTCTTTGCCCCCTGGAAAGATTAATTATTTTATCGATTTTCTTAACTCTTTTTTTGCAGGGGTGCCATTTTAACAGCAATTATTATTTTCTAAATCGGGTACGCTTAACTGAAGCTACACTAATATAGATTAAAATGACGTTTCCTTTTTTATTTTCAGATTATGTTTACACGTTTTATAGTGACAACCAACAAGATGCTTTTTTTTTGTTAGTGCATTTGGACACCCTCCATACATGTATTCTAAGACAGATTTTTTTTTCTTTATACTTCCTAAAATAAGTTTAAACTGCGTAGTTACAAATATCAAATTCCGATTTTTCTAAAATATATGAGTGAACCAAAATAAAATCTTAATTATCGCCTTTTTTCGCGGTCTCCACCCTGTTGTTCCCCCTTAAAGCTTGGAAGGTGGACATTACCTCCAATAACTTGAATAACGTCTTTACAAAACGTTCTAGTTTTTGCTATAAATGTACTATAACTCGAAATGAAGCTGCACCATGAAGAGAAATATGAAAAAATACTCGGCAATCATCCACTTAAAAGTCCACTTCGGATTTTAGTACAGCAGCTTTTATTTTCATAAGTTTAGTAATTACAAACACTCAAGTATTTAGTCCTTTCCAATAAATATTTCTATCTATTGGTGTTTATTTTTGAAAACAATACCAACACAAAGAAAAATTTCTAAGTTATGTATCAACTGTTCCGAATGATTCGAATGCGATTGAAAAGCAAATAAACATTCCTGTGAGTGTCGAAACTATGACACAACATTTCAAACCGATTCAAATACAGATACGAAAGCGCTGAATGTCAAAAAACACCTCTGATTGGGTTGATTTGATTTTAATTCGACTTTTATGTTGGTACTTACTGAATATCGACACATCGTGTGACTCCCACAAATTTTCCCAACGATATTTTTCGAAATTTTAACACAACAAATTTCGCAATAAGGCGAAGAAGTGTTTTTCGTCTCTAAACTTTTTAACCATTTTAATGTATCGTTTCGAGTTATTAATTTTTGTTTGAGGTAATCTTCCGAGTTTAATATTGATTGAACTTGGAATAAAATGAATGAGGAAAAAATGTAAAAGGTTAACAAAGGTGACATTTCTTTCAAAGATAACTAATATTTCTGACATAACCTAACTGTCAAATTTGATATTTCTTTAAAAAATCGTACAGATCTTATTTGTGAAAATAAAGAAAAGATTTTTTAGAAAATGATAGATTAAGATCTATAATTTTCGATAAAATAACCAATTTGATTCAAAATTTCATCAAAAAAATTTAAAAAATTCTCAAAGTTGATTAAAATTTCTAACATAACCTAAGTGTCAAATTTAATATTTTTTTAAAAAATCGTACAGAGTTTATTTCTAAAAATAAAGAAAAGATTTTTTAGAAAATGATAGACTAAAATCTATAATTTTCGATAAAATAATCACTTTGTTTCAAACAACCACCAAAAATTAAAAAAAAAATTCTTAAAGATAATTAAAATTTCCTAAAATACAGTGCCGCACTTAATTATTGGCACAGCACTCATTTTTCGTTTTACGGCTGTTTTTAAAGCTAATTAACAAATTGTATTAGGTGAAAATAGTTTTATTGTATAATTTAATTAATAAAATACCCAAAACAGTTTTTTTAACAATAATTTATTCTTTATTATCGTTTTTAAATTAAAACTAACAAAAAACTACACGTTTTCATCGCACAAAATTATTGGCACACCTAAGAAATGAACTATTTTAAAAATATATTGAACTAAATTAATATTTTCTGGGCAGTCCTTTCTGTTTAATGATGGCGTCCAAACGTCTTGGCTAGAATGCACCAATTTTTCAGTACTTTTCTTGTCAATTTTATGCCATTCTTCTAGCAATGCTTGTTTCAATTCCCATTTGTTAGTTATTGGTAACTTTTTCACCCGTCTATCCAATTTCTCCCACAAATGCTCAATGGGGTTGAGATCTGGGGATTGCGGAGGATGTGGTAAGACGTGCGGGGTGTTGTATATCAACCACATACAGACGATATGAGCCGAATGTTTTGGGTCATTGTCTTGTTGAAATGTGTATAAGGGCGATAAATTCAACTTTTGAATGCTTTTATGAAGGTTTTCTTTTAAAATATTTAAACAAACTGTTTTCTCCATAGTGCCCTCTATAAATACCAACTCGCCTGCACCTGCAGCAGACATACAACTCCATACCATTACGCTTCCTCCATCGTGTTTTACTGTTGGTGTAAGGTTTTGTTTCTCAAACGCTGTATTGGCTCTTCTCCATACCTTAATGAGGTCATCAGAACGGAAAATATTAAATTTACTCTCATCTGATTGTGAGAAGAGTACTTGGTCCCAGAACGTAATTGGTTTAGTTTTGTACTCCTTTGCGTAGTCCATGCGCTTATTTTGGTTACATGCAGATATTAATGGCTTTCGCCTCGCAACACGTGCACTGTAACCAGCCTCGTGGAGTACTCTTCTGATGGTCATGGGATGAATATCCTTCCCAAAATCTTGCTTCACTTCTGTAGCAATCAGTGTTGATGTTGTTTTTGGATCTGCTTTAATTTTTCGGGTTATTTGCTTACGTTCGCGGTCACTCAAAGCTCGTGGTCGGCCAGTATGCTTAACACTTTTGAAATTGACGCTGCTTTAAATCGGTTAATCACGCTACAAATAGTAAATCGGCTCCTGTCCATCATTTTTCCAATCTCGGCATACGATTTGCCCTGGTTTGTGTAAATGTAGAATTATTTTACGCTCAGATTTAGTTGTTTCTTTTTGTTTTCGACTTATTTTCACCTTTAACCACTATAGCTTATAAATACAAAGTGTAATTCTGGTTTTAAGTTGAAATTATGTATCTGTCAACGGGGGAAGTACAAAAATACACATTTAGGGCTTTTGAAAACTTCCTAATGGTACGTATTTACCAATAATTAAGTGTGCCAATAATTTTGTGCAACGAAAACGTAGATTTTTTGTGTTGATTTCATTTAAGAACGATAAATGAAATCAAATTCTTATATAAAAGTAAAGCACTAGTTATTTAATTTATTAAATTATACCGAAAATGTACTTTTACCTAATAGAAGTTGTTAATGAGCTTCAAAAACAGCCGTAAAGCAAAATATGATTGCTGTGCCAATAATTAAGTGCGGCACTGTAAATTCACACTATTTTTTTAAACACAACTAAAGTTTTTTTTTTCATTCACAATTATAATAATTATAACAAATTACCAATCAAATAACCGCATTTAAACCCCACTCATTCCGCTAGATTCAAGCGTGCGTTCAAATCAAGGTCAACTCGTCTCTCATCTAACGTAATAACGTTTTAAAACGACCAGAGTTTAGTAGTTACAGTTACTTATCATCCGGCATTACATCAGAGAGTTCACTTTGAGCGAACTCTCTTAATTATAACTTGTAACTCTGGTGTTTTAAAAGACTTGGTAAAAAAATTTTTTAAAAGGTTAAATCATAAAAATAGTTAAGATGGCCGAAGAAAACGTTTTAATTGGTGACCCGTACGAGAGGACTATTTTCTCCTCTTTAGGTAACATGTCAAAGTTATTATTGGAAGTGCACGGTGATAAAGTTGTTCAGGTAAGTTTTTAAAGTTCGTTTGTCATTTCTTCTTCCGTTCTTTGTCATTTTCATGTAAAAATTTAAAAATTATCTAAAAGTTTTGGTTAAATTCTAACAATAAATAGACGTACGTGTAAAACAGGCTTTAGTTTTTTAAACACAAACAAATAAAGGATAAATTATAGGATTTTTTTTATGTTAAGAAAATGTATTTTGAATATTAAAGAAAAAAGAAAAAAATTTTATTGTCGTAAATAAATTAAAGTTAAAAAAAAGAAAAAAATTATTTAAACAAAGGTCTAAATTTAATTAAAAATTTTTTTAAGGATTTGTTTTTAAAATAAATTGCAAATCATTGTAATACAGTGTAAATGTTTACTATAAAACGATTAGTTCGTTAAAAAATTTGCTTTTATAAGATAAGAAGATCCTTGTTGTTGGATCAATTACTCAGCAAAATTTATTTAACTATATACAGTATTTACGGCTTACTTTTGGTAAAAAATTCACATGGAAGGGGAAAATATTAAAAATTAAAATGAAAAATTTCGTAAGAGATTAATCTACGATTTTATTGTTATTACTAAGATTAGATTTATCGACGTAGACTTGAATTACCGATATAATTACTAAAACAGTGACGTAGTTATACTTGAGATGTCTGGAAATTATTTAAAATACTCTAAAAAGGCTTCAAAGTGTTAATTTCTTCTTCAATGTTAGTTCTAAGACTTTCAAGTTTTGTGATTTGATGCAAGATTTCAAAATAGAACCTCATTTTATGAAATTTAACACCGTTAAATCTAGTAAATCTAAACAACCAGTTTACATTGTCAAAAAACGAAAAATTACAAAGTTTAGAAATTTGACATTTAAAAATCTACATCGATGCTAAAGCTATCCGGACGGATTTTCTCGGTTTTATTAAAATCAACAACGCTCAAAACCCAATTCATCAACTTGCAGCAAAATAAAAACACGTTTAATATCTAGTTCTTTTTGGGGGACTTTTTGAGATTTTTTCTTCTCTGTAATTATTCACAAAATACGTTTTAAAGTCTTAAAAGTCAATATTTAAGAAGAAATCGTCAATTTCAAATCACCTTCAAATCAATTCCAAATCATCAAATTATAGAACTCAATTTCAAATTATCAAACTCAGGAAAGAATTATTTTATCTAAGTAGCTCCATAGAAATCATAAAATCTTCATCAAAAATGTATCAAATGTATGAAAAATGTTAATTTTCGTTAAAAATGTGCTTAAATACTTAAAAAATATTGAAGTTTGTATAAAAATCTTTATAAAATCCTTGAAAAAAACACCAAATTGTTTAAAATCGTTACAATTTGTTATCAAAATCGTTTAGAAACACTAAAAATCGTTCAAAATTTTTTACAAATCGTTTAAAATCTTAGTTATTGTTAAAACGTTTGGTGAAAGTCTCTCAAATCGTTCAAAATTTTCATAAATTCTTTGTTCATTTTCCAATAAGAAATCATTCAATATTTCAACACATCATTTATAAATAGTTCCAAATCCTAAGCTAATTATTCAAATGTTAGATATAAAAATCAAAATAATAATTTTCAATAAAATTATTAAAATATAACATTCTTTTTTTAATTTTTTTAAGATTGATGCTGACACAGACGAACAACTAACAGCAAATCAAGTTCTAAGTCGCGCTGTTTCAATAGCTAGATGGTTAACATCCAACAATTTAGTCACCCCTGGGGATGTTATAACTGTAGCAAGCGAAAACCGGCTGGAATATGGCGTTTTAGTCATTGCTACATTCTTTTGCGGCTGTACATTTGCACCTTTAAATCCAGAATACACTCCAAGTAATATAAATATCCTCCGTTTAGTGAAATATGTCTTATGCGTCCATCAATTAATTGTATTATCCTAGATTAACATTTTCAGTTTTAGTCTAAAAAATTGCTCATCTTTAAAAAATCCCCAAGACTTTATTTATGAAAATTAAGAAAAAAAAATTATACTAAAGGTACATTAAAATGTCTATTTTAAAATAATAGATAAAAATCTAGATGTTAGATAATAAAAATTTTGAGTTTGGAATTTTTCTCTAAACCTCTACAAAATTTGACGTTTCAAAAAAATTTGACATTTTTAAAAAATTGACCAACTTTAAAAAATCCCCAAAACTTTATTTAAGAAAATTAAGAAAAAAAAATTATACTAAAGATAGATTAAAATATCTATTTTAAAATAATAGATAAAAACCTAGATGTTAGATAATAAAAATTTTGAGTTTGGAATTTTTTTCTAAATCTCTACAAAATTTGACATTTCTAACCTCTAAAAAATTAAACTTTAAAAAATCCCCAAGACTTTATTTATAAAAATTAAGAAAAAAAAAATACTAAAGGTAGATTGAAATGTCTATTTTAAAATAATAGATAAAAATCTAGATGTTAGATAATAAAAATTTTGAGTTTGGAATTTTTTTCTAAACCTCTACAAAATTTGACATTTCTAATCTCTAAAAAATTGGACAATTTTAAAAAATCCCCAAGACTTTATTTATGAAAATTAAGAAAAAAAATTCTACTAAAGATAGATTAAAATATCTATTTTAAAATAATAGATAAAAACCTAGATGTTAGATAATAAAAATTTTGAGTTTGGAATTTTTTTCTAAACCTCTACAAAATTTGACATTTCTAACCTCTAAAAAATTAAACTTTAAAAAATCCCCAAGACTTTATTTATTAAAATTAAGAAAAAAAAAATTATACTAAAGATAGATTAAAATGTCTATTTTAAAATAATACATAAAAATCTAGATGTTAGATAAAAAAAATTTTGAGTTTGGAATTTTTTTCTAAACCTTTACAAAATTTGACATCTCTAACCTCTAAAAAATTGGATAAATTTAAAAAATCCCCAAGACTTTATTTATGAAAATTAAGAAAAAAAATTATACTAAAGATAGATTAAAATGTCTATTTTAAAATAATACATAAAAATCTAGTTGTTAGATAATAAAAATTTTGAGTTAGGAATTTTTTTCTAAACCTCTACAAAATTTGACATTTCTAACCTCTAAAAAATTGAACAACTTTAAAAAATCCCCAAGACTTTATTTATGAAAATTAAGAAAAAAAAATCATACTAAAGATAGATTAAAATATCTATTTTAAAATAATAGATAAAAACATAGATGTTAGATAAGAAAAATTTTAAATTTGGAATTTTTTTCTAAACCTCTACAAAATTTGACATTTCTAACCTCTAAAAAATTGAACAACTTTAAAAAATCCCCAAGACTTTATTTATGAAAATTAAGAAAAAAAATTTATACTAAAGATAGATTAAAATGTCTATTTTAAAATAATACATAAAAATCTAGATGTTAGATAATAAAAATTTTGAGTTTGGAATTTTTTTCTAAACATCTACAAAATTTGACATTTCTAACCTCTAAAAAATTGGACAATTTTAAAAAATCCCCAAGACTTTATTTATGAAAATTAAGAAAAAAAAAATCATACTAAAGGTAGATTAAAATGTCTATTTTAAAATAATAGATAAAAATCTAGATGTTAGATAATCAAAATTTTGAGTTTGGAATTTTTTTCTAAACCTCTAAAAAATTTGATGTTTCAAAAAAATTTGACATTTGTAGAAAATTGACCAACTTTAAAAAATCCCCAAGACTTTATTTATGAAAATTAAGAAAAAAAAATCATACTAAAGATAGATTAAAATATCTATTTTAAAATAATAGATAAAAACCTAGACGTTAGATAATAAAAATTTTGAGTTTGGAATTTTTTTCTAAACCTCTACAAAATTTGACATTTCTAACCTCTAAAAAGTTGGACAACTTTAAAAAATCCCCAAGACTTTATTTATGAAAATTAAGAAAAAAAAATCATACTAAAGGTAGATTAAAATGTCTATTTTAAAATAATAGATAAAAACCTAGATGTTAGATAATAAAAATTTTAAATTTGGAATTTTTTTCTAAACCTCTACAAATTTTTACATTTCTAACTTAAATTACAAGTTCTTAAGGGTTAAACAAAAATTAACGGACGTCAAGAAAACGATAAGTGATGACGCATGAGACATCTTTCACCAGACAGAAACTATCTACACAGCTCATCCAAATTAACTTTTCGATCAAATATCATCAACAAAGTTAAATTTGACGAGCTATACAATTACAAACATCAACTAAGCAAATTATTTTTTTTTTCTAGATGAAATAATTCACGTTGTTAATTTATCAAAACCCAAAGTAATATTTTGCACCGATATGACTGTAGATAACTTAGCAAAAACAACGGATAAATTTCCATATCTTAAAGCTGTAGTTAATTTAGACAAGAAAAAGCCGAATTTAAAAGGCGTTAAATTCTCTTATTTAAGAGACTTTATGAACGATAAGGAAGATTTTAGCGAATTTGAAGTAGCAGAAATTGATCCCGATGATGCTGTAGCTACAGTTTTATGTTCTAGTGGAACTACCGGACTTCCAAAAGGTGTTATGGCTACTCACGCTAATATTACTAATTTTATGGAAATTGGAAGGTTAGTAATATATTTTAAGAACTTTAAATCTATTCTAATTTTTAATTTTTTTAAAAAAGTTAACTAATTTTTTCAAAAATTAAGTCACTCAAATTACTAAATTAAATCAAATATTAAACAAATTTTATTTTTTTTTTTAGATTAGTTGTTGGTGATTTATTAGAAGAAAACGTCCACCGAGTTTTACTCGGTTTAACCCCATTTTTCCACTCGTTAGGTTTCATGTACATGTTTTGTAACATGCTAGCCGGAAATTTAGTCATCGTAGTCAAAAAATTCAAACCGAAAATCTTTTTAGAAGCCATCCAAAAATACCGAGTTACAAACTTAGTAGTTCCACCACCTATCGCATTATTCATCGTTAAAAATCGCAATAAAAACTACGATTTATCATCTCTTAAAGATGTTAGAACCGGAGCTGCTCCGATGAGTAAAGATATGGAAATTGCCGTCAAAGAAAAGTACGTAAATCATAAATCCCTAATTTTTAATAATTTTTAAATCATTTTTCTATCATTTTTAAATCACTTTTAATAATTTTTAAACATTTTTAATCATTTTTAAATATTTTGAATCATTTTTAATCATTTTTAAACATTTTTAATAATTTTTAATAATTTTTAACCATTTTTAATAATTTTTAAACATTTTTAATCATATTTTTAAAAATATTCTAACAGATTAGGTCTTCATCATACATCCCAAGCTTATGGAATGACCGAAACAACTTTAGGTGTGATTATAAGCCGTACTGGAAAAAGCAGGGTTGGATCGGTAGGTCAATTAGTACCCGGAATGATGGCTAAAGTAATCGATGAAGATGGAAAAGCTTTAGGACCCTATAAAGAAGGTGAAGTTTGTTTCAAAGGACCTTTAATAATGAAGGGTTATATTGGAAATGAGGAAGCAACACGGAACACAATTGATAAAGACGGTTGGATTCACACTGGAGATGTCGCTTATTACGACAAAGATGGATACTTCTTTATAGTCGATAGGATTAAGGAATTAGTCAAGTATAAAGCATTCCAGGTAATAAAAAAAAATAATAAAATAAGATGACTATTTTAATTTTTTAATTTCTTAATAAAATACCTTAATAAAATTCCTTAATAAAACACCTTAATAAAACTCATTTATCTTAATATTAAGGTTGCTCCAGCTGAATTAGAAGGAATCCTATTAAACCACGAGGCGGTAATCGACGCAGCCGTTACTGGTTTACCAGATGAAGAAGCGGGCGAATTACCATTGGCGTTCGTCGTAAAAAGGCCGGAGTCGAACATCACCGAGAAAGAACTGGAAGAATTCGTAGCTGGACAAGTTTCGAGACAGAAGAAGTTACGAGGAGGGGTTTATTTCGTCGATGAGATTCCCAAAAATCCCACGGGGAAAATTTTAAGGAGGGTTTTGAGACAAAAAGCGGTACAACTTAAAAAATCGAAACTGTGATTTTTCTTTTAACTAAATTAGTTAATAAAAGGGACCAAAAATTTTTTTTTAAATTGTTGACTTTAAAATATAAAAATAAATAAATAGGGGATTTATTTTTGTTGTAACTACGATTTTTTTTATTTTCAACCTAACTCAACCCAAATTAGTTTAATTTAAGACTAATTAAAGTGGTATTAACTCTCAAAAAGGTGAATTAATCTAAAATTAGGAGCGATTAGGAAAATTTTCAATCAATATAGAAAAAATAATTAATAAAGAAAAGTACTTAGACTTTGATTTAAACCTAAAACCTCTAAAATTTCTATAGCATTTGATCTCTTATTATAATAGCTAATCCAAATGATTTAGATCATTATTAATAATTAATTTCTTTAAATCTGACTTAATAGTAACCAAACACATTAAATTATCGCAACAAAATCATGGAAGAAAAAAAAATAAAATAAAATAAAGACACTTACTTAATTCTATAAAACGCATCTTAAAAAAAACACCTTTACTTCTTCCGACCACCACGTTCCTTCACTTGTAACTGTATAGTAGCTCCCGGAACGATATTATAATAAGCCAAAGTGTTCGAATCTTTAAAGAACATTCCCTAGAAACCAAAAAAATAAATTGCTCTCATTTCAATTTTAAAATCAATTCAAATAAATTACATCGTAAAACAATTTCTGTTTAGCCGGAGCCATACTTGTCTCTTCTTGTATCTTCACCTTCACATTTGCTATACTTTCACTCAGCGGTAAAGTATAACTTAATGTTTGTCCATTTAATTTCCATTCGGATTTTTCCGGAACCATAGGAATGGTTATTTTTATTGTAACTGGACTCTAAAAAAATAAAAAACGAATTTAGAAAAAATAAAATCAACTAAAAATAAGTAAATAATAAAATTTAAAAAAATAATAAATAATAAATTCTAAAAGGATTTTTTAATCAAAGAGAATTTACCGTATTTCTCGCTAAAAATACAGCCTCAGGTATCAACGAATCCTCATTACGCATCTTTTTATTCACCGGCTCTTCTTCCGAAGGTCCTTCATTACCATGTTTAACTCCAATCGGCATCTGACCACCCATTTGAGGTGGCATTGGGGTTACAAAACCTGCCATTGGTGGTGGAGCAGCCACTATAAATAAATATTACTTTTAAAAACCTCAAAATTTATCAAGAAAACTCGGCAGAGAATTAAAAGAGAGTTAAAAGAAAAAAAATAATTAAAAGAAGCTTTACTCATAAGTGGTGGTGGTCTCATTTGAGGTATCGGAGGCGCTGGCATCATCATAATGGGTGGTTGAGCGGCCAACATGGTCGGTTGAGGTGGAACTTGGAGAATTGTCGCTTGAGGTGGAGCTTGTGGTGCTGGTGGTTTTACCGGCTGATTAAAACAAAAAAAAAAACATTTATTTAATCCTTTTGAGACGGGTAGCGTATATATACAGTGAAATCTCCCTTGTGCGGACACCAACGGAGCCCACCAAAAGTGTCCCTTCAAGAGGGGTGTCCGCTTAAGAGAAATGCGAAGTACTTATATGAGAATCAGACGGTTCCATGAGAAACTGTCCGTTCAAAGGGGATGTTCGTTCAAGAGGGATGTTAGATCTTCTAGTTTGTAAAAGGAGGTGTTCACAAAGGAGAATTTCACTGTATATAGCAGTTACTTGGTGCTTCACAGTAACTAACGGGGCTTATTTACAGTCAGTTAAGCCGTCACGTAAAGTAAGAAAGAATGATTTATTTGAAGGACCGCAAAGAGCAACAAAGTATGATTTAGTTGAAGGATCGCAAAGAGCAACAAAGTATGATTTAGGCCCGTGTTCAGAGACGTAAGTTAAGCAGCTGTTCACCGAAATTTTTTGTTCAACTCTCAACGCAGGTAAACGCACTTGAGCAAAAAATCTCGGTGAGGAGCTGCTTAACTTACGTCTTTGAATACGGGCCTTAGTTGAAGGATCGCAAAGAGCAACAAAGTATGATGCAGTTGAACCATCAGAGCGACAAGGTATGATCAGTCATGCCATCGCAGAGTAACAAAATATGGTACAAATACACTGCCGCAAAAGAGTTAATTGAATTCTATAACTTTAGAATCTGTAGACCGTTCATAAAATTATGCATAAATTAAATTTTCATACATATGTAGGTGACTCATCTGTAAGTAATGATTCATTACTAACGATCTTATCAATCCTTTCAAATACCTTGTATATTATTTAATATTTCGAATCTACTTAATGTCTAAAGCAAGACTGGAACTAACATTAGCGCTAACTCTAACACTAAACCTAAAACTAGAAGCTTTTAGAACTAGAATGGTTTAGCCGTGCATCTTTTGAAAAAGTGTTTGGCGTTTCTGATGCCATGTTGTAAGCTTCATCAAGCTCAAACATGACATCGGAAACGTCAAACTCCTTTTCAAAAGATACATGGCTAAACCCACAAGCTCCTAGTTCTAGGTCTAGTGTTAGAATTAGCGCTAATGTTAATTCTAGTCTTAGAATTAGTTCAGTTAACATCGACAATGATTTTTACTGTTACATCGAGTAAAATAAACTTACTACTGGATTAGGATTTGCTTGCGGTTTAGCGGAAATAACAGCCTGAGTCTTCCCACCTTTAACCGCAACGTTTTTAGGTCCAATTTTCTCCTTTTCTTCATCCGGTAACAACCCTTTAACCTAAATAAATAAAAAAAAATTATCAAATACATCCCCAAAAACTTTTAAATCTAATAATTAATTTCAACTAACCTTGTGAATTTGATGTATCTGCTCTTCTAAAGTAATATTAGCTCTCGCAGCTCTTGTAGCAGCTTCGACACTCGACGTATGTCCATCCCAAGTAACTTTCTCATCTTTTCTTACATCCTCCTCCCCAATTTTCTTTCCAATCGCCGTTTCCTCATCACCAACACCAAAAATATCAGTTCTTCTCTCAGCTAATTGTTTTAAACTAGCATCGATAGCAAATCCAGCCGCATAAACGCTATCTTGATTCATCTTCTCCGTTATGTGTTTATCTCTTTGTTCGACCCATCGAGGATCTAAAAGTCCAATCCTCATATGTTCTTGGACTTTACTCGCCGGAATCTTCTCTCCGGTAATTGGAGATATTAAGTAATCATCACCAACAGTCGGTCTGGTTACTTTAACCGCTTGTTTAGGATCGTACTTCTTCACTAAAACCTTATCAGGAGCCGGAGGAAGCGGTGGTTGAATTTGATTTTGATTCGAATGATCCCCTTCTTCCCCGGAACTCTCCTCATCCATATCTTGTAACCGATTATCATCTTTCCCATCAGTTTTACGCCCTGTATGATCCTCCATGGTACTCAAACCGTCATCATTTCTACTCGGTTGGTCTTCATCGTCACTTTCAAGTTGCATTTCAATATCTTCACCTTCTTCGACTCTTTCTTGTATGAGAATCCTCGCTCCTACTTCTTCCGGAGTGGTCGGAGGAGGGAAATTCCCAATTTCAAACGGTTGGTAATCAACGGTTTCAACCACAACAAAATCATGCCAATCGATTTGAGCATAAGCGACTCTTTCACGTTCTAAAATCTCTTCCTCTTTAGCTCTTTGAGCTTCTTGATACTTTAACCATTCAGCTCGATATTTAACCTGTTCAAGAACAGCCGGGGCACTTTTAGCCTCGTCTCGTAATCTTTGCTGCATACTTTTCGGAGGAATCAGTACTTTTGTATACTGCTCGAGTAATTTTGTAAAGTATTGAAAAAGTGAATGTTGAGGACGTAAAAAATCAAATTGGAAATTTCTTTGTTCACGATTCATTAACTGAGTGAGGAATTGACGACCGTTACGAGCAACAAATTGAGCTGTGAGTTTTACAATATCCCTAAACAAACACTAAATATTAATAATAAAGAAAAATTTTAATTTAAATTTATTTACAAATCTAAAGCGGAAATTGATGGTGGATCGGCTATAAATTCAAACTCCGTTGGTGGTTCTTTTGGTACAAAAGGTTGTTCGACAAATTTTAAAATTTCCTGTTGTTTTTGTTGAGCAGAAGCATTCACCGAAAGCTTTGCTATGGCGGCTGGTAAACCCGAAGTAGGTTCTTGACCTTTAAAATTAAAAAATTACATTTAAAAATAAAACCAATTTTTATATTTTTTTATTATTTTATTTTTAATTCAGATAAAGCTTCTTCGATTTAAATTTTAACATAATACTCAAGGAAAAATGATTTTAAACCATTTCCGAATATTCAAATATGGCTAAATATCATCATTTTTATTCTAACCTCAAATTTTTTTATTAAAATCTAATATAAAAAATTTTTTTTAATCAAATTTTTTTATTAAAATCTAATATAAAAAATTTTTTTTAATCAAAATTTTTTATTAAAACCTAACCTCAAAATTTTGTATTAAAATCTAACCTCAAAATTTCTTTCCCGAACCTTAAAACTTCCCTTTATCTTCGCTTACCTTTCCCTTCTTGAAAATCCTTAACTTTATGTTGATAATAAGCATGATAGGGATCTCCGGTATTAAGAAAATTAAACTTCGGATTTCCAATTTCGTTCTGTCTGATCCTCGCTTCAAACTCCGGTCCATTTCTTGCGACGAAACTGGCAGTTTTATCGACGATATCTTAACCGCTCAGGAAAATCTACTCAAATGAACATAAAATAAACATACTTACACATTCCTATCGATTAATTATTATTTTTTAAATTAAGATTTTAATACAAAAGGATACTTCTAACCTCTGGAGGCGGGTAAATTATCCCCACAACGGGGTTAATAGGCCCCGGTTCCTCACCGCTTTCCGGTTGAGGGTTCGGCGGAACTACATCGACAACCGGCATATTGAATTCAGTTATAATAATCTCTTAATTATTTGAAAAAAGTACTTTTACTTCGATAAACTCACAAAATAAATCACAAAATGACGCTTTATTTTGACATTTGGTTTAGAACAAGTAACGCCATCTAAAAGTTACCGTTGAAAGTTAAAATAAAACCAGGGTTGCCAATCATAAATAATAAGATTCCCAACACTCAATAAGTAAATTAATATAAAATAAATTAATATAAAAAAATTAATATAAATATAATAAATATTAATATAATAAATATAAATATGCATAAGTTTATATAAAAATCTAAATAATTTAATAAAAAAAATCAAATAAAATAATAAGTCATTAAAATACTGCAAAGTCGAAATGACAGATGTCAAAATAACCTAACCTCAAATTATTTGTTTACTTCTAATAATTTTTTTATTAATTAATAATAAACACAATGAGTAAAAGAAAAGCTCCATCGGAAGATAATCCAAATCATGATTTTTGTGATTTTTTAATTGGTAATTCATTTTCTCCACTTACTATCTTTTTAATCTTTAATTTAGAATAATTTATAGAATTAGCCGATTATGAAAAAAATGTTAATCGTAACATTCATAAATACAACGCATATAGAAAAGCCGCTAGTGTATTAGGAAATCACCCAGTAAGGATAACGTCAGGTAAAGAAGCTAGAAAACTTAACGGTGTCGGAGAAAAAATAGCAAAGAAAATTGATGAGTATTTACAAACGGGAAAGTTACAAAAATTAGAAAATGTAAGAACTTAATTAAAAAATCACCTAAAAAAATTAATCAATTATTAATTTAAGATCCACAAAGATGAATCGTCAACTGCAATCAATTTATTAACCAGAGTCAGCGGAATCGGACCGGCGAAAGCTCAAAGTTTAGTAGCGGAAGGAATAAAAACCATCGAAGATCTTAAAAATAACCAAGATAAATTAACCCATCATCAAATTATCGGTTTAAAGTAATAAAAAAATTTTTTTTAAACTAAAAACCTTTTTTAAAATTATTAAACATTAATAAAACTTTCTATAAAGATATTTTAAAGACTTTGAGAAGAAAATACCCCGATTTGAAATCGAACAAATCGAAGAAATCTTAAAAAATGAAATTTCCAAACTCGACGAAGCTTTTAAAGTAACGATATGTGGAAGTTATCGAAGAGGAAAAGCCGAAAGTGGAGATATCGACACTTTAGTTACTCATCCGAGCTTTAGGAGTGATAAACATGATAAAAAAAATAAAAATCATTTATTAAATACAATTGTAGAGGCTTTGAAGAGATGTAAATTAATTACGGAGACTTTATCTTTGGGAGAAACCAAATTTATGGGTGCGTGTAGATTAAAAGATGGTCCGATGAGACGATTAGACATTCGATTAACCCCCGAAGATCAATATTATTGTAGTGTGCTTTATTTTACCGGCTCGGATATATTTAATAAGGAGATGAGAGCTCACGCACTTCAAGAAGGATTTACTCTTAATGAGTACTCATTAAGACCTTTAGGATCAACCGGTGAGGAAATACAGTTTAAAATTGTTTCCGATTAGACTTTAAATTGATTTTTTTATATTTAGGTGTTCCTGGAGAACCTTCGGAAATAACATCGGAACAAGATATATTTGATTTTATAAATTATCCTTATAAAAAACCAGAAGAACGTAATAAATAATTAAAATTAATGATATTTCTTATTAATCTTAACATATTGAGTAATTTTAAACATTTATATTAACTTTATTTAAAAAAAAATTAAGATTTTTTCACCGAATCGAAATGAAAATAAAAATGTGGGTATTTTAGGTTAAGTAAATTAATGTATCTTAGGGTATTATTATTAAAAAATAATAAAATTACTTTTATAAAGTATATAATTGCATTTATAATTAAATAATTAGTTAAAAATAAATAAATAAAATTAAAAATTTAAATTTATTGATTTTTCTTTGACATATAAAACGCCATCTATGGAGTGAATATTAAAGTTAAGATAACCAACAAAATTTATATTTTGGAGTAAAAATACGGAAAATCGGAAAATATTCAATTTTAAATGAAGATTAATCCCTTTTAAATGATTTAATTGATGTAAAATTAATTCAAAATGTCTTTAAATGTGAGTTTTTGGATTAAATTTAATACGGTAAGTTTGTTGTTGTAACATAACCTAAAAAATTTTTTTTTAAGATAAATTAATATTTATTTATTTTTTAATTATTTAATAAAAATATCTTTTAAAACTAATAAACTCGTATCTTTAAAAATATACTAATTTTTATTATTTATATTTTTTATTTACAAATTAAGATAATTTTAGGTTATGTTAATTGTCAAAGTGACAGTTTAAAAAAAATCATTTTATTATACTTTACAAATAACTAGAAATAATTCATCTCTTAAATCGAATAAAAATAAACATATTAAACGATTTCATTTAAGATTCCGTTTGAAAATCTTTTCCAAGATTAATGATTCATAAAGGGGCCACAAAGAAAGCATCAAAACGTCGAAAAACGGTTTCGTAAATCTTCACGCGTCGACAAGAATAAGGCCGTTCGTTCCGTTTTCGTCTCGTATTCGTTTGCTATTGAAACTGGCACTCGGCCAAAAGCCCAATCTTTATAAATAGAGACAAACCCTTCGAAAACGATCCAGTAAAACACCTGCGATCGAAATGGACGGCCGACCGCGAAGGAGCTTTCGCAGCTCGACCCGAAGTCGCGAATCGTCTTCGACCAGCGATATTTCCGCCCGCGAAAAAATCAAAGATTGTTGTCGAAAATTAGTCGCTTTTATGTGCACTCAAGTGGGAGTCGGAGGCTTAGTTGTTGGTTACACCGCAGTCGGAGCGTTTACTTTCCGTTACATCGAGACCTTAACCGAAGATGAAAGTTACCTTCAAATGGAAGAAGCTAGAAATCGAACCGCCTCGGAACTATTTCAAATCGTTTGTAAAGTTAATATTTTTAATCGGAGTGTTTTCGAACATGAAATAAATACAACTTTAAAAAAATTTCAAGATAAAGTCGCTAATGAAACCAAACTTCACGGATACAGTGGGAGAAGAAACGGAGATATTTGGACTTATCCAGCAGCTTTAATGTTTTGTCTAAGTGTTATAACGATGGTCGGTTATGGAAATATGGTAGCTAGAAGTGACTTAGGAAAATGCGTAACCGTCATTTACGCAATGTTTGGAATACCTTTATACGTCTTATACTTTTTAAACATGGGTGAAGTCTTAGCCGGTTGTTTCCGATGGTTATACACTTGGTTATACGAATGTACAACCGAACGAGATGAATCTGAACCACCGAGAAGAGTAATCGTACCAACCACAGCCTCGTTATGGGTTATCGGAGTTTACGTATTCACCGGAGCTATTATGTTCGCAGCTTGGGAAAATTGGTCATACTTAGACAGCACTTATTTTTGTGTTACGAGCCTTTGTAAGATCGGATTAGGTGATTTTGTACCCGGAGCGAATATATCCGAATCTAAGGGTGGAAATTACTCAAAACTAGTCGTTAATTTCATCTATATGTTAATCGGTTTGGGTCTTGTTGCGATGTGTTATAATTTAATGCGAGAAGAGATTCGGGTTAAAGTTTCCGAGTTTAAAGAAGATATGGGACAGTGTTTGGAAGATACGAGACAGAGGTTTTTAAATTGTTGTAAATGGTGTAAACGGAATAAATAATTTAAAGTTTTTAAACTTAATTTTTAATTAAAAAACTTTTTTTTTGTGGAAAAATTTTTATTTATGGACTTTTTTATTTTTAATAACTAATTCTTGATAATTTGAAGTGTGAAATCATTCCAGATATGATTCAAAAATAAAACGGAGGATTTTTTAAGATGATTCGTTCGATTCCAATAAGACTTTATTCGGTTAAAGGCTATGAAAATCGATGTAACGATGTTATTTATTGTCCACCGATTCAAACCGGGTTTAATTCAGTTGTGGTATTTTTTGGAGGTGATATACAGGTAATAATATATTATATAAGTTAATAAATATAAAGATAGATTTTTTAAATACTTACTGAATTAATTTAAACTGAAAAAACTTAAAAAAAAAATTCATACCTACTTTGAATTTTGACAGATTGAAATGTCATTAATTTTATAGGTTAGGTTAGGCTACGTTCTAAAAACGATTTTAGTAAAACTTTTATTTATTTTTATAAAAATTAAAAATTACTTTTATAAAATTACAAAATTCGTTTGAATTTAATAAAAATCGTTAAAAAATATAAAATTTAATTTTAATTAAAATTTAAATTTTTTAATTAAAATATTTGACGTTTAGAAGTTGGGTTATTAAAAGTTAGGTTATGTTCTAAAAATTGAAGTTTCGTTTACATTAAAATTAATTAGAAAAATCATTAAAATTAATTAAAAAAGTCATCAAAATTAGTTAGAAATTGATCTGAATTATAATAAAATCGTAATCATTTGACGTTAGCACTTTGAAAGTTAGGTTATGTTTTAAAAATTGAAGTTTCGTTTACATTAAAATAAATTAGAAAAATCATCAAAATTAATTAGAAAAACCATCAAAATTAATTAAAAAAACATCAAAATTAGTTAAAAATTGATCTGAATTATAGTAAAATCGTAAAATTTCATTAATTTTTAGGAAATTTGCAATATTAAATAAACCTAACCTATAAATATTTAGAAGACTTTATAATTATTGTTATTTTTACATCTATTTGATTTTTAGGACTTTTCAGAAAATATGAAATCCCATCGTGACAACAAAAACTACCTAAAATGGAATTTAGAAGACTCTACGCTACGATTAAGAAAGAAATTCCCAAAATCTCACTTAATAACAATCCGACCATCACGATTTGAATACAAAACAATAAGTTGTTATAATAATTTCGTCCCTTCTAATAATTGCGGTGCTCCGAATCACATACCGATGAATTTTGCTTTAGAACACCTTCAAAAAATCTTAGAGAATGCTTCGGAAAAGTTACGAAACATGACCGAAGAAGAATTAAATGAATCAACTAAATTTTACGAACAAATTGAATCAAATAATGAAGGAATTAAAGTAAATAATGAAGAAATTCAATCAAATAATGAAGAAATAAAATCAAATAATGAAGAAATAAATAACGAACAAATTGAAAATAAAACTTGGAGAGAAGATTTAAATTTACAAAACTATGATTTAACCGCAATCGGTTTTAGTAAAGGTTGTGTCGTTTTAAATCAATTTCTATACGAATTCAACGAATTAAAAAACCAAAACGGATCAAACCAAGACATAATTTCTAAAATTAAAGATTTGTATTGGTTAGACGGTGGACATTCCGGAGGTAAAAACACCTGGATTACATCTAAAACCCTATTAGAAACTTTATCACAATTAAGTAAGTTTAAAAAATCGCCCAGACTTTATTTATAAGAATTAAGAAATGATTTTTATATTAAAATAAACTTAAAAGAGTCTATTTTTGATTAAAAAAGTCAAATTTGTTCTAAATGTTACCAAAAAAATTAAAAAAAATTTTAAAGTTGGAAAAATTTTTTGACAGTTAACTAACCTAACTTTTTAAAAAATTCGATCAACTTTAAAAAATCGCCCAGACTTTATTTACAAAGATTAAAAAATAATTTTTATCTTATATTAAACCTAAAACATTCTAGTTTTTATTATAAAAGACCGTTTTATTCTAAATGTCGTCAAAAAAATTAAAAAAATTTTCAAAGTTGGTAAAAATTTTTTAGGTTAGAAAATCAACCATTTTTTAAAAAATCATCAAAAATTCATTTTTAAAGATTTTGATTTGATTTTTTTTCTAAATTAAACTTAAAACATTCTAGTTTTGATTTCAAAAGACCGTTTTATTCTAAATGTTGTCAAAAAAATTAAAAAAAAATTCAAAGTTGGTAAAAATTTTTGACACTTCTAACCTAACTTCAAAAAAATCGATCAACTTTAAAAATTCATCAAAAATTCATTTTTAAAGATTTTGATTTGATTTTTTTTCTAAATTAAACTTAAAACATTCTAGTTTTCATTAAAAAAGATCGTTTTATTCCAAGTGTTGTCAAAAAAATTAAAAAAAATTTCAAAGTTGGTAAAAAATGTTTGAAACTTCTAACCTAACTTAAGAAAATCGATCAACTCTAAAAATTCATCAAAAATTCATTTTTAAAGATTTTGATTTGATTTTTTTTCTAAATGAAACTTAAAACGTTTTAGTTTTGATTTTAAAAGACCGTTTTATTCTAAATGTTGTCAAAAAAATTAAAAAAATTTTCAAAGTTGGTAAAAAATTTTGACACTTCTAACCTAACTTAAGAAAACCGATCAACTTTAAAAATTTATCAAAAATTCATCTTTGAAGATTTTGATTTGATTTTTTTTTTCTACATAAAACTTAAAATATTCTAGTTTTGATTTCAAAAGACCGCTTTATTCTAAATGTTGTCAAAAAAATTAAAAAAATTTTCAAAGTTGGTAAAAATTTTTTGAAACTTCTAACCTAACCTAAAAAAAATCGATCAATTTTAAAAATTCATCAAAAATTCATTTTTAAAGATTTTGATTTGATTTTTTTTCTAAATGAAACTTAAAACATTCTAGTTTTGATTTCAAAAGACCGTTTTATTCTAAATGTTGTCAAAAAAATTAAAAAAAATTTTTTTGTAAATATGTCTTCATTTTGTATATATTTTAGATAATTTATAATTATTTATTTTAATTTTAGATATAAACATCCACGTTCACGTTACACCGTATCAAATTCAAGACGATCGAAGACCATGGATTCGAAAGGAGGAAAAAACTTTCAGTGATTCATTAAAAAGGCTGAAAGCTCCAATCGTCAGGTCTGTTCACTTCGAGAACGTCCCACCGAGTTTATTTACACATTTCGAGGTGTTAAATACGTTTAAAGACGACGAACAGATCTCTTAAAGTCTTTAAAACATTTTTCTTTTCTTTTTGTTAATTTGTTAATTTACAACTAATAAAGTATTAAATAAAAATAAAAATACTACTTTGATTTTAATTTTATTTTTGATTTAATTTTATTTTTGGTTTAATTTTAAGTCTTGTTTGTCGTTAATCTGTTTGGAATTTTGGTCGGTTTGGAAATAGTTTGGAAGATTCTTTCGAGATGAAAAATTATGATCTATTTTAAATTTGAAACGACCCCTTTATATTCGGTTTATGTTTAGAAAAGAAAAATTAGAGCGCGCGCATAAAAAAAATCGAGGAGATAAAAAATGTTTTAAAAAAAGAGCAGTTGTATTCATTACCATCTGGTTATGAGTCGTGTTTACCGAACGTTCTAAATATAACACGTGGTATAGCCACATAGCATGGGATGTTTCTTATGCAATATAAATTATTTATGATCGTGTGCAGATGATGTTAAAATAAACGCGAAAAGATACACGAAAATTCAAAAAATTTTTAACCAACTTTGAAAATTTTTTTAATTTTTTTGACAACATTTAGAATAAAACGGTCTTTTTTAATCAAAATTAGAATGTTTTAAGTTTCATTTAGAAAAAAAATCAAATCAAAATCTTTAAAAATGAATTTTTGATGAATTTTTTTAAAATCATTAATTTTCTAACCTAAAAAAATTTTTACCAACTTTGAAAATTTTTTTAATTTTTTTGACAACAATTAGAATAAAACGCCTTTTTTAATTAAAATTAGAATGTTTTAAGTTTCATTTAGAAAAAAAATCAAATCAAAATCTTTAAATTTCAATTTTTTATGATTTTTTTTAAAATGATTGAATTTTTAAAATTGATTAATTTTCTAACCTAAAAATTTTTTTACCAACTTTGAAAATTTTTTTAATTTTTTTGACAACACTTGGAACAAAACGTCCTTTTTTAATCAAAACTAGAATGTTTTAAGTTTCATTTAGAAGAAAAATCAAATCAAAATCTTTAAAAATGAATTTTTAAAGAATTTTTTTAAAATCATTAATTTTCTAACCTAAAAAAATTTTTTACCAACTTTGAAATTTTTTTTAAATTTTCTTGACAACATTTAGAATAAAACGTCCTTTTTTAATCAAAACTAGAATGTTTTAAGTTTCATTTAGAAAAAAAATCAAATCAAAATGGTTAAAAACGAATTTTTGATGAATTTTTTAAAAATTATTTTCTAACTTAAAAAATGTTTATCAATTTTGAAAATTTTTTTAATTTTTTTGACAACATTTAAAATAAAACGTCATTTTTTAATCAAAACTAGAATGTTTTAAGTTTCATTTAGAAAAAAAATCAAATCAAAATCTTTAAAAATGAATTTTTAAAAAAATTTTTAAAATCATTAATTTTCTAACTTAAAAAAATTTTTTTCCAACTTTGAAAATTTTTTTAATTTTTTTGACAACATTTAGAATAAAACGATCTTTTTTAGTTAAAACTAGAATGTTTTAAGTTTCATTTAGAAAAAAAATCAAATCAAAATGGTTAAAAATGAATTTTTGATGAATTTTTTAAAAACTGGTTAATTTTCTAACCTAAAAAAATTTTTTCCCAACTTTGAAAATTTTTTTTAATTTTTTTGACAACATTTAGAATAAAACGTCCTTTTTTAATCAAAACTAGAATGTTTTAAGTTTCATTTAGAAAACAAATCAAATCAAAATCTTTAAATTTCAATTTTTTATGATTTTTTTAAAAATGATTGAATTTTTAAAATTGATTAATTTTCTAACCTAAAAATTTTTTTACCAACTTTGAAATTTTTTTTAATTTTTTTGACAACACTTAGAACAAAAAGCCCTGTTTAAATCAAAACTAGAATATTTTAAGTTTTATTTAGAAAAAAAATCAAATCAAAATGGGTAAAAACGAATTTTTGATGAATTTTTTAAAAAATTATTTTCTAACTTAAAAAATTTTTACCAACTTTGAAATTTTTTTAAATTTTTTTGACAACATTTAGAATAAAACGTCCTTTTTTAATCAAAACTAGAATGTTTTAAGTTTCATTTAGAAAAAAAAATCAAATCAAAATCTTTAAATTTCAATTTTTTATGATTTTTTTAAAAATGATTGAATTTTTAAAATTGATTAATTTTCTAACCTAAAAATTTTTTACCAACTTTGAAATTTTTTTTAATTTTTTTGACAACACTTAGAATAAAACATCCTTTTTAAATCAAAACTAGAATGTTTTATGTTTCATTTAGAAAAAAAATCAAATCAAAATCTTTAAAAATGAATTTTTGATGAATTTTTTTAAAATCATTAATATTCTAACCTAAAAAAATTTTTTACCAACTTTGAAAATTTTTTAAATTTTTTTGACAACATTTAGAATAAAGCGGTTTTTTAAAATCAAAACTAGAATGTTTTAAGTTTCATTTAAAGAAAAAATCAAATCAAAATCTTTAAAAATGAATTTTTGATGAATTTTTTTAAAATCAATTTTCTAACCTAAAAAAATTTTTACCAACTTTAAAAATTTTTTTAATTTTTTTGACAACATTTAGAATAAAACAGTTTCTTTTATTTAAAACTAGAATATTTTAAGTTTCATTTAGAAAAAAAATCAAATCAAAATCTTTAAAAATGAATTTTTTATGAATTTTTTTAAAAACATTAATTTTCTAACCTTAAAAAATTTTTTACCAACTTTGAAAATTTTTTTAATTTTTTTGACAACATTTATAATGAAATGTCCTTTTTTAATTAAAACTAGAATCTTTTAAGTTTCATTTAGAAAAAAAATCAAATCAAAATCTTTAAAAATGAATTTTTGATGAATTTTTTTAAAATCGTTAATTTTCTAACCTAAAAAAATTTTTTACCAACTTTGAAAATTTTTTTAATTTTTTTGACAACACTTAGAACAAAACGCCCTTTTTAATCAAGACTAGAATGTTTTAAGTTTCATTTAGAAAAAAAATTAAATCAAAATGGTTAAAAATGAATTTTTGATGAATTTTTTAAAAAATGGTTAATTTTCTAACCTAAAAAATTTTTTACCAACTTTGAAAATTTTTTTAATTTTTTTGACAACACTTGGAATAAAACGTCCTTTTTTAATCAAAACTAGAATGTTTTAGGTTTCATTTAGAAAAAAAATCAAATCAAAATCTTTAAAAATGAATTTTTTATGAATTTTTTTAAAAACATTAATTTTCTAACCTTAAAAAATTTTTTACCAACTTTGAAAATTTTTTAAATTTTTTTGACAACATTTATAATGAAATGTCCTTTTTTAATTAAAACTAGAATCTTTTAAGTTTCATTTAGAAAAAAAATCAAATCAAAATCTTTAAAAATGAATTTTTGATGAATTTTTAAAAAAATGGTTAATTTTCTAACCTAAAAAATTTTTTACCAACTTTGAAAATTTTTTTAATTTTTTTGACAACATTTAGAATAAAACGCCCTTTTTTAATCAAAACTAGAATATTTTAAGTTTCATTTAGAAAAAAAATCAAATTAAAATCTTTAAAAATGAATTTTTGATGAATTTTTTTAAAATCAATTTTCTAACCTAAAAAAATTTTTACCAACTTTAAAAAATTTTTTAATTTTTTTGACAACATTTAGAATAAAACGTCCTTTTTTAATCAAAACTAGAATGTTTTAAGTTTCATTTAGAAAAAAAATCAAATCAAAATCTTTAAATTTCAATTTTTTATGATTTTTTTAAAAATGATTGAATTTTTAAAATTGATTAATTTTCTAACCTAAAAATTTTTTTACCAACTTTGAAAATTTTTTTAATTTTTTTGACAACATTTAGAACAAAACGTTCTTTTTTAATTAAAACTAGAATGTTTTAAGTTTCATTTAGAAAAAAAATCAAATCAAAATCTTTAAATTTCAATTTTTTATGATTTTTTTAAAAATGATTGAATTTTTAAAATTGATTAATTTTCTAACCTAAAAATTTTTTACCAACTTTGAAAATTTTTTTAATTTTTTTGACAACATTTAGAACAAAACGTCCTTTTTAAATCAAAACTAGAATGTTTTAAGTTTTATTTAGAAAAAAAATCAAATCATAATCTTTAAAAATGAATTTTTCATGAATTTTTTTAAAAATCATTAATTTTCTAACCTAAAAAAATTTTTTACCAACTTTGAAAATTTTTTTAATTTTTTTGACAACAATTAGAATAAAACGGTCTTTTTTAGTTAAAACTAGAATGTTTTAAGTTTCATTTAGAAAAAAAATCAAATCAAAATCTTTAAATTTCAATTTTTTATGATTTTTTTTTAAAATGATTGAATTTTTAAAATTGATTAATTTTCTAACCTAAAAATTTTTTACCAACTTTGAAATTTTTTTTAATTTTTTTGACAACATTTAGAATAAAACGTCCTTTTTTAACCAAAACTAGAATGTTTTAAGTTTCATTTAGAAAAAAAATCAAATCAAAATCTTTAAATATCAATTTTTTAATGGATTTTTTAAAAAATTGTTGATTTTCTAACCTAAAAATTTTTTTACCAACTTTGAAAATTTTTTTGATTTTTTTGACAATATTTAGGATAAAACGCCCTTTTTTAATCAAAACTAGAATGTTTTAAGTTTCATTTAGAAAAAAAATCAAATCAAAATCTTTAAATTTCAATTTTTTATGATTTTTTTAAAAATGATTGAATTTTTAAAATTGATTAATTTTCTAACCTAAAAATTTTTTACCAACTTTGAAAATTTTTTTAATTTTTTTGACAACACTTGGAATAAAACGGTCTTTTTTAATTAAAACTAGAATGTTTTAAGTTTCATTTAGAAAAAAAATCAAATCAAAATCTTTAAAAATGAATTTTTGATGAATTTTTAAAATTTGACTACCCACTTTTCTCATTTTATTTTACTTCATTCATCTCATCTTCTAATTTTGAATCTCTCCAACTTCTAAACACGATCCTAATGAAAGATGACTCTCGCAATTTTCCCAAAAGGAATCCGCCAACGACGCAAACCGTTCGCGCGAAACCTAAACACAACTCGGGCCACGTGTAAGCGATGAAACGCACCCAAACAACCTTTAAAACTGCACAACTCCGAAGGCTCCGAAGCTCCCACAGATCCCTTTCATCGCCAGATGCCGACTTCCCCCTTATCCCCCCGGAACCTCTCCCCAGCCCGTCCTATTCTCACCAAAACACCCTTTTAAACCACGCTATAGCCTACCGCATAGGTACAGTCCCGGCTTTTCTACGCAACCGACGATATTATCGCTCGATGAGTGCGTTTTTTTCCTCGTAGTGCGTTTGTGCTTGAATGTAAATACTAAATACCTTTTTTAATACAACAATAATAATAAATAACTTGGTGTGCAAATGAAGCAGGTTTGTATTTACGTTTTATAAAATGAACCGATTAGATTTAGATTTTGTATGAATGGAGTCTTTGTTTGGAGTTGGATATCGACTTAAAACCATGAGGTTTTTCTTTTATAAACCACCATATGTTAATATATTAAACTATTTTTTTAACCAAAACTAAATTTTAACCTAAACATTAATAAGTTTTCTTATTAATACATTCTATTATTGATTAGATACATAAACTCATAAAATATTAAACTCACTGAATAAATTTGATGACTAAAATTCTTAAAATATGAATTCATAAGCTGGGTTTTTTCTTCCAACTTATGGAAATGAAACCGCATAAACGTGTATCTATTTTATTCATAAATGTCCGGGGTCTGGGTGTTGGTTAATGTTTATTCGGGAAACGAAAGCCTCTGATAAGCACTTCCTTGTATTTTATTGAAAAGTTCCGCTCAGCCGTTACTTTTAGTGGCAATTTTATTTTTATTTTACTGCTATGACTAAACGCGGGAAAATTATCTTTCGGTAAACACACTCATTTTAACGTTTTAACCAGTTAAAACATGGTTATCTGTCGAGTGCTTCCTTTAAATCTTAAAACTAGGTAAGTTTTTTAACTTAAAAATTTTTTTTTTACTTAAAATATTTTTTTATACTTAAAAAAAATTTTTTTTTTCACTTAAAAAAAATTTTTTTTTCACTTAAAAAAATTTTTTTTTCACTTAAAAAATTTTTTATAAACTTTAAAAAATTCCACAAAGCTTATTTATTAAAATTAAGAAAAGATTTTGTAACCAGATATAAATTAAAATGTCTATTTTATACAAAACAAATCAAAATTGTTCTATTTATAACCAAAAAATTAAAAAAAAATCGAAAAAACATAAATGATTTTTTGACAGATCTTAACCTCAAATTTTGAACAATTTCAAAAAACCTCACAGACTTTATTTATAAGAATTGAGGAAAAATTCTACACTCTGATATAGATTAAAGTGTCTATTTTATTCCCAAACGATCAAATTCATTCTAGTTTTTATCAAAAAAATTAAAAAAATTCCGAAAGACATAAATGATTTTTTGACAGATCTTAACCTTAAATTTTGAGCAATTTCAAAAAACCTCACAGACTTTATTTATAAGAATTGAGGAAAAATTCTACACTCTGATATAGATTAAAGTGTCTATTTTATTCCCAAACGATCAAATTCATTCTAGTTTTTATCAAAAAAATTAAAAAAATTCCGAAAGACATAAATGATTTTTTGACAGATCTTAACCTTAAATTTTGGACAATTTCAAAAAACCTCACAGACTTTATTTATAAGAATTGGGGAAAAATTTTGCAATCAGATATAGATTAAAGTGTCTATTTTATTCCCAAATGATCAAATTCATTCTAGTTTTTATCAAAAAAAATAAAAAAATTCCGAAAGACATAAATGATTTTTTGACAGATCTTAACCTCAAATTTTGAACAATTTCAAAAAACCTCACAGACTTTATTTATAAGAATTGGGGAAAAATTTTGCAACCTGATATAGATTAAAGTGTCTATTTTATTCCCAAACGATTAAATTCCTTCAAGTTTTTATCAAAAAAATTAAAAAAATTCCGAAAGACATAAATGATTTTTTGACAGATCTTAACCTCAAATTTTGGACAATTTCAAAAAACCTCACAGACTTTATTTATAAGAATTGGGGAAAAATTTTGCAATCAGATATAGATTAAAGTGTCTATTTTATTCCCAAACGATCAAATTCATTCTAGTTTTTATCAAAAAAATTAAAAAAATTCCGAAAGACATAAATGATTTTTTGACAGATCTTAACCTTAAATTTTGAACAATTTCAAAAAACCTCACAGACTTTATTTATAAGAATTGGAGAAAAATTTTGCAACCTGATATAGATTAAAGTGTCTATTTTATTCCCAAACGATCAAATTCATTCTAGTTTTTATCAAAAAAATTAAAAAAATTCCGAAAGACATAAATGATTTTTTGACAGATCTTAACCTCAAATTTTGAACAATTTCAAAAAACCTCACAGACTTTATTTATAAGAATTGGGGAAAAATTTTGCAATCAGATATAGATTAAAGTGTCTATTTTATTCCCAAATGATCAAATTCATTCTAGTTTTTATCAAAAAAATTAAAAAAATTCCGAAAGACATAAATGATTTTTTGACAGATCTTAACCTTAAATTTTGAACAATTTCAAAAAACCTCACAGACTTTATTTATAAGAATTGGGGAAAAATTTTTCAATCTAACATAGATTAAAGTATCTAATTTACATTAAATAAATCAGATTTGTCTTAATTCTAACCAAAAAATTAAAAAAAATTTCTAAAGACATCAATCATATTTTTGCTATAACCTTAAAAATTTTAAGTAACTTTAAAAAATTCTCCAGACTTTATTTATAAAAATAAAGCTTTAATTCTAAAGCCAAATACAGATTAAAATATCTAGTTTATATTAAATAAATCAGATTTGTTCTAATTCTATCCAAAAAAATTAAAAAAATTCTTAAATACATCAACGATTTTTTACCAAATTTTTAAAAATTCCTCCTGACTTTATTTATAAAAATTTTAAAAAGATTTTTTAACTAAAGATAGATTAAAACGTCTATTTTTTATAAAATAAATCAAATTTGTTCTAATTATAACCGAAAAATCAAAAAAAAATGTTTAAAAACATCAATGACATTTTTGACATTTAACATAACCTTAAAAATAATTTTCTAACCTTAAAATTTTATTAACGTCAAAATTTTTTTAACCTCAAATTATTTTTCAACCTTAAAATTATATAAAAACTAAAAAAATCTCACATCTAATTTATTTAAAAGAATGAATAAACGATTTGTTTAAATTTTAACCAAATTTTTGTTCAAATTCAACTTTAAATTTTCATTAAAACACCAAACAAATTAATTTTTTTTTTAATTTAAACATTTAAATTTAATTTAAACATAAATTTAACCTTCAAACAATAATTTTACTTACCGTAAACACCTTAAATACTCCTTTAACCTAACTCCTTCCTAATTCCACACCATTCCACACATTTTACCATCCATTTACTACCCAATTTATATCTTCAAGGTAATCTAAACCATAAACATATCAAACATTAAAAAAATTTTAACTTTAACTTAATTATTTACTTACTATAAAAACATTAAGACATTCCAATCGATTTCCATCTTCTTTTTTAATCCCAATTTCCACGTAAAAAATCCTATTTTATAAATTCTAACTAGGTACTAACTTACAAATCCAATTTTGAGGTTATGTTATTGTTAATTCTTAATTGCTCTCAATTAAAACTTTTAATCTAATCGAAACTTATTATACAGTTCAAACGTAACCTCTTTAGGTTTTAAATAGATAGTTTATGAGTATAAAATAAGATTTTTATTTGGAAAATCGAATAAAAACACTAAATTTAAGCGATTAGAATTTGAGTTTCAACACCTTCGACAGTTCGATTATAACTCCATCTATGATATTAATACTGATCTTTTTTTTATTTTAATTTATTTATTTTCGAATTTAATTTATATTTATCGACTTACTTACGATTTCTACCTTTACAACCTTTTTTAATCCCAATTTCCACGTAAAAAATCTTATTTCATTAATACCTAACTTACAAATCTAAAATTTGAGGTTATGTTATTGTTAATTCTTAATCGCTCTCAATTAAAACTTTTAATCTAATCGAAACTGATTATGCAGTTCAAACGTAAACTCTTTATGCTTTATATAGATCGTTTATGAGTATAAAATAAGATTTTTACTTGGAAAATGGAGGAAAAACACTAATTTTAACCGATTAAAATTTGAGTTTCAACATCTTTGACAGTTCGATTATAACTCCATCTATGATATTAATACTGAACTTAATTTATTTTATTTTAATTTATTTATTTTCGAATTTAATTTATATTTATTGACTTACTTACGATTTCTATCTTTACATTCTTTTTTAATCCCAATTTCCACGTAAAAAATCTTATTTTATTAATACCTAACTTACAAATCTAAAATTTGAGGTTATGTTATTGTTAATTCTTAATCCCTCTTAATTAAAACTTTTAATCTAATCGAAACTGATTATACAGTTCAAACGTAAATTCTTTAAGCATTAAATAGATAGTTTATGAGTATAAAATAAGATTTTTGCTTGGAAAATCGAAGAAAAACACTAATTTTATCCAATTGGAATTTGAGTTTCAACACCTTTGACAGTTCGATTATATCTCCATCTATGATATTAATACTGAACTTTATTTTATTTTAATTTATTTATTTTCGAATTTAATTTATATTTATTGACTTACTTTTCGATTTCTATCTTTACATTCTTTTTTAATCCCAATTTCCACGTAAGAAATCTTATTTTATTAATACCTAACTTACAAATCTAAAATTTGAGGTTATGTTATTGTTAATTCTTAATCCCTCTTAATTAAAACTTTTAATCTAATTGAAACTTATTTTACAGTTCAAACGTAAACTCTATAAGTTTTAAATATATCGTTTATGAGCATAAAATAAGATTTTTACTTAGAAAATTGAAGAAAAACACTAAATTTAACCGATTAGAATTTGAGTTTCAACACCTTTGACAGTTCGATTATAACTCCATCTATGATATTAATACTGAACTTTATTTTATTTTAATTTATTTATTTTCGAATTTAATTTATATTTATTGACTTACTTACGATTTCTATCTTTACATTCTTTTTTAATCCCAATTTCCACGTAAAAAATCTTATTTTATTAATACCTAACTTATAAATCTAAAATTTGAGGTTATGTTGTTGTTAATTCGTAATTGCTCTCAATTAAAACTTTTAACTCATTCGAAACTTATTATAAAGTTGAAACGTAAACTCTTTAAGTTTTAAATATATCGTTTATGAGTATAAAATAAGATTTTTATTTGGAAAAACGGAGAAAAACACTAAATTTTAGCCGATTAAAATTTGAGTTTCAACACCTTTGACAGTTCGATTATAACTCCATCTATGATATTAATACTGAACTTTATTTATTTTAATTTATTTACTTTCGAATTTAATTTATATTTATTGGCTTACATACCATAAAAACATTAAGATATTCCAATCAATTTCCATCTTTACATTATTTTTTAATCCCAATTCCCACGTAAAAAATCTTATTTTATTAATACCTAACTTACAAATCTAAAATTTGGGGTTATGTTGCTGTTAATTGCTTAATCGCTCTTAATTAAAACTTTTAATCTAATCGAAACTTATTATACAGTCTAAACGTAAACTCTTTAAGCATTAACTAGATCGTTTATGTGTATAAAATAAGATTTTTACTTAGAAAATTGAGGAAAAAACACTGATTTTTAACCGATTAGAATTTGAGTTTCAACACCTTTGACAGTTCGATTATAACTCCATCTATGATATTAATACTGAACTTTATTTTATTTTAATTTATTTATTTTCGAATTTAATTTATATTTATTGACTTACTTACGATTTCTATCTTTACATTCTTTTTTAATCTCAATTTCCACGTAAAAAATCTTATTTTATTAATACCTAAGTTACAAATCTAAAATTTGAGGTTATGTTATTGTTAATTCTTAATTGCTCTCAATTAAAACTTTTAACTTGATCGAAACTTATTATACAGTTCAAACGTAAACTCTTTATGCTTTATATAGATATTTCATGTATATAAAATAAGATTTTTACTTGGAAAATTGAGGAAAAACACTAATTTTTAACCTATGAGAATTTGAGTTTCAACACCTTTGACAGTTCGATTATAACTCCATCTATGATATTTGTTTTGAACTTAATTCATTTTAGTTTATTTATTTCCGAATTTAATTTATATTTATTGATTATTTTTTATATTTAGACATGTTTGACAATATAGTAGTCATTCATTATAGTTAATTTAATAAATATTCATTTAAGAAATATTTTAACATTAAACTAGATCTGTCAGATTTTAATTTAAAAAAAACTCAATATTTTATTTGTATTTATTAATAATACTTAATATTTATTGATAAATTTAAAAATAATAATGATTAATTATGATTAATTTTATAAATTCTTTTTAAAAAATATTTATAGTTTGAAATTAATTTCTTGATAGTGAAAGTGCCATCTAAACTTTTAATGTTAAACTATTTCCGAATATTTGATTTTAATTAAAATAAAATCAATATTTTATTTGTATTTATTAATAATAATTAGTATTTGTTAATATATTTTAAAAAATAACAATTAATTATAGTTAATTTAATAAATATTCATTTATTAAATATTATTTAAAATTTATTTTTTGATTGAGTAAAAGCACCATCTAATTTCTTTACGTTAAACTAAATATGTGTGATTTTTAATTAAAATAAACTCAATATTTTATTTGTATTTATTAATAATATTTAGTATTTGTTAATATATTGAAATATAATAATAGTTAATTATGCTTTATTTAATAAATACTTTTTAAAAAAATTATTATTTAAAATTTAAAACTAATTTTTTGATAGTTAAGCTCCATCTAAACTTTTAACATTAAACTAAATATGTCTGATTTTTTTAATTAAAATAATCTCAATATTTTATTTTTATTTATTAATAATACTTAATATTTGACGATATATTTAAAAATAATAACAATTAATTATAATTAATTTAATAAATATTCATTAAAAATTGTTTATAATTTAAAATTATTTTTTGATAGTTAAGCACCATCTAAATTTTTAACATTAAACTAGATTTATCTGATTGTAATTAAAAAAACTCAATATTTTATTTGTATTTATTTATAATATTTTGTGTTTATTTATAGAATTTAATATAGTAATAATTAGTTAAGGTTAATTTAAGAAATATTCATTAAAAACTTAATTATAAAATAAAAAATCAACTTGAGCGCCATCTTTGGGTTTTCAATATGAATTAAATTCAAATTTAAATAAAACCAAAAAATTATTTACTTTATCATAACTTTAATCACTTTCACAACATTACAGACGTAAATTACAAATAATTAAGCAATCAGAGTAATTAAATTTAATCAATTTTATAGCATAAATCATATTTTCGTCACATTTCTAAATTAAAACTAACATTTTAAGACTATTATAAACTAGTTTATACCAATTTAAGTAAACTACCTGGTTTTAAAGTTTTTAGAATGTAATTAACAAATGTCTTCTTGTGAAATGAACCTGGGGCACCTTCCACGAACCCAGTAGATCCTTTAAATAAAGTTGAAAAACTCTCGTTCGATCTGTAAGGACACAAATTTCACCTTGAATCCGCGACCAATGAACGCAGGTAAACCTCTTCCTACCTTTCCACTTGCCCACCTTTTATTACCTGTCCGTTCTGCAGTTGACCCGAGCAGCAACGTACCAACGCGACGAAAGAATGTTACGCGAATAATCGAATTATGGTGATAAAATCGTTCCAGGTGGTTTTAAACGATTACAATACAAAGGTGAATGAGTTGGTGCGATTGAAAACATGAATAATTAAGTGGGAAAAGTATGTTTAAAAGATTTCTTTCTGTTGTGTTTTAGAGAGAATGGTACAAACTGAGGTGCTCCTCGTTATTTTGTGCACGTTCTCGACGGCCGTGTGCCAATTTTGTCCGAAATGTAGAATACACACCGTGCATAGACTTAAGAGTGCCGATTGTCACAAATTGGAGTTCACAGAAGTGCCGAAATGCCTCAGTAGTGGGATTGAGGTGAGATTTTTTATTGTAAATAGAAAGATTTTTATTGTAAAATGAGAATTTTTTATTGTAAATAAGAGGGGTTTATTATTGGAGTGTTTAGAGCGAGGACGGCAGGTGAAAGCGATTAATGGAGTTGTTTTAAACTGAACTTTAAGCCTTATTAAGTTGGGTGTTTTTTTTCTTTGTTAGGCAACTTTAAAAAATCGTAGCGACTTTATTTATGGGAATTAAGAAAAGATTTTTTACCTTAATGTAGATTAAAGTATCTATTTTAACTCAAATTGATCAAATTTTTCCTAATTTTTATCAAAAAAATTAAAAAAATTTTTAAAGATTTTATTGATTTTTCGACAATAAAATTTTGGACAAGTTTAAAAAAATTTTGGTCAACTTTAAAAAATCATACTGACTTTATTTATAAGAATTAAGGAAAGATTTTGCAATCTATTATAGATTAAAGTATCTATTTTAACCTCAATTGATCGGATTTGTTCTAATTTTTATCAAAAAAATTAAAAGAATTCTTAAGGATATAATTGATTTTTTGACAGTTCCTAACCTTAAAAATTTTGATCAACTTTAAAAAATCGTATAGACTTTATTTATAAAAATTAAGGAAAGATTTCGTAATCTAATATAGATTAAAGTATCTATTTTATCCCCAATTGATGGGATTTGTTCTAATTTTTATCAAAAAAATTAAAAAAAATTTTAAAGACATCAACGATTTCTTGACGGATCCTAACCTTAAAAATTTTGGTCAATTTTTACAAATCGTACAGACTTTATTTATAAGAATTAAGGAAAGATTTTGTAATCTAATATAGATTAAAGTATCTAGTTTATGATAAATAAGACAGATTTTTCATAAAACTTGTCAAAAAAATTAAAAAATTTTTTTTGTAAAAAGTCACATTTTTAAATTAACCTTAAAACGCGAAAAATAAAGTTTAAAAAATCCCCCAGACTTTATTTATAAGAATTTTAAAAAGATTTTGTTATCTAATATACATTAAAGTATCTATTTTATACCCAATTGATCGGATTTGTTCTAATTATTACCAAAAAAATTTAAAAAATTCTTAAAGAGATCAATGATTTTTTTGACAGATCCTAACCTTAAAAATTTCGGACAAATAAAAAAAATCGTACAGACTTTATTTATGGGAATTAAGGAAAGATTTTTCAACCTAATACAAATTAAAGTATCTAGTTTATTATAAATAAGACAGATTTTTGATAAAACTTGTCAAAAAATTTTAAAAAATTTCTTTGTAAAAAGTGATATTTTCAGGTTAACCTTAAAATGTGAAAAATCGTCAAAGTTTAAAAAATCCCCCAGAGTTTATTTATAAGAATTAAGGAAAGATTTTGAAATCTAATATAAATTAAAGTATCTATTTTATCCCCTATTGATCAGATTTGTTCTAATTATTATCAAAAAATTTAAAAAAATTCTTAAAGATGTCATTGATTTTTTGACAGTTCCTAACCTTAAAAATTTTGGTCAACTTTAAAAATCATACAGACTTTATTTATAAGAATTAAGGAAAGATTTCGTAATCTAATATAGATTAAAGTATCTATTTTATCGCCAATTGATCAGATTTGTTCTAATTATTACCAAAAAAATTAAAAAAATTTTTAAAGACATTAACGATTTTTTGACAGTTCCTAACCAAAAATGTTGATCAACTTTAAAAAATCATACAGACTTTATTTATAAGAATTAAGGAAAGATTTTAAAATCTAATATAGATTAAAGTATCTAGTTTATGATAAATAAGACAGATTTTTCATAAAACTTGTCAAAAAAATTAAAAAAATTTCTTTGTAAAAGTGACATTTTTAAATTAACTTTAAAACGTGAAAAATGGTCAAAGTTTAAAAAATCCCCCAGACTTTATTTATAAGAATTTCAAAAGATTTTGTAATCTGATATAAATTAAAGTGTCTATTTTAACCCTAATTGATCGGATTTGTTCTAATTTTTATCAAAAAAATTAAAAAAATTCTTAAAGACATTAACGATTTTTTGACAGATCCTAACCTTAAAAATTTTGGTCAACTTTAAAAAATCATACAGACTTTATTTATAAAAATTGAGAAAAGATTTTTTAAATATAACTAAATTAAACTATCTAGTTTATGATAAATGGGACAGATTTTTCATAAAACTTGTCAAAAAAATTAAAAAAATTTCTTTGTAAAAAGTGACATTTTTAAGTTAACCTTAAAAACGCGAAAAGTAAGGTTTAAAAAATTCCCCAGACTTTATTTATAAGAATTTTAAAAAGATTTTGTAATCTGATATAAATTAAAGTGTCTATTTTAACCCCAATTGATCGGATTTGTTCTAATTTTTATCAAAAAAATTAAAAAAAATTTTAAAGACATCAACGATTTTTTGACAGTTCCTAACCTTAAAAATTTTGGTCAACTTTAAAAAATCATACAGACTTTATTTATAAGAATTAAGAAAAGATTTTTTAAATATAACTAAATTAAACTATCTAGTTTATGATAAATAAGACAGATTTTTCATAAAACTTGTCAAAAAAATTAAAAATTTTTTTTATAAAAAGTGACATTTTCAAATTAACCTTAAAATCGTCAAAGTTTAAAAAATCCCCCAGACTTTATTTATAAGAATTGAGAAAAGATTTTTTAAATATAACTAAATTAAAGTATCTAGTTTATGATAAATAAGACAGATTTTTCATAAAACTTGCCAAAAAAATTAAATAAATTTCTTTGTAAAAAGTGACATTTTTAAGTTAACCTTAAAACATGAAAAATAAAGTTTAAAAAATCCCCCAGACTTTATTTATAAGAATTTTAAAAAGATTTTGTAATCTAATATAAATTAAAGTGTCTATTTTAACCCCAATTGATCGGATTTGTTCTAATTATTATCAAAAAAATTAAAAAAAATTTTAAAGACATTAATGATTTTTTGACAGTTCCTAACCTTAAAAATTTCGGACAAATTAAAAAAATCGTACAGACTTTATTTATGGGAATTAAGGAAAGATTTTTCAACCTAATACAAATTAAAGTGTCTAGTTTATGATAAATAAGACAGATTTTTCATAAAACTAGTCAAAAAAATTAAAAAAATTTCTTTGTAAAAAGTGACATTTTCAAATTAACCTTAAAAACGCGAAAAATAAAGTTTAAAAAATCCCCCAGACTTTATTTATGCGAATTAACAAAAGATTTTGCAATCTAATATAGATTAAAGTATCTATTTTATCTCCAATTGATCGGATTTGTTCTAATTATTATCAAAAAAATTAAAAAAATTCTTAAAAACGTCATTGATTTTTGACAGTTCCTAACCTTAAAAATTTTGGTCAAGTTTAAAAAATCATACAGACTTTATTTATAAGAATTAAGGAAACATTTTGTAATCTAATGTAGATTAAAGTATCTAGTTTATGATAAATAAGACAGATTTTTTATAAAACTTGTCAAAGAAATTAAAAAAATTTTCTTTGTAAAAAGTGACATTTTTAAGTTAACCTTAAAACGTCAAAAATCATCAAAGTTTAAAAAATCCCCCAGGCTTTATTTATACAAATTAAGGAAAGATTTTGCAATCTAATATAGATTAAAGTATCTATTTTATCCCCAATTGATCGGATTTGTTCTAATTTTATTCAAAAAAATTTAAAAAAATCTTAAAGACATCATTGATTTTTGACAGTTCCTAACCTTAAAAATTTTGGTCAACTTTAAAAAATCATAGAGACTTTATTTATGGGAATTAAGAAAAGATTTTTTAAATATAACTAAATTAAAGTATCTAATTTATGATAAATACGACAGATTTTTCATAAAACTTGTCAAAAAAATTAAAAAAATTTCTTTGCAAAAAGTGACATTTTTAAGTTAACCTTAAAATCGTCAAAGTTTAAAAAATCCCCTAGACTTTATTTATACAAATTGAGAAAAAATTTTGCAATGGAATATAGATTAAAGTATCTATTTTATCCCCAATTGATCGGATTTGTCCTAATTTTATTCAAAAAAATTAAAAAAAATCTTAAAGACATCATTGATTTTTGACAGTTCCTAACCTTAAAAATTCTGCTCAATTTTAAAAAATCGTACAGACTTTATTTATAAAAATTTTAAAAAGATTTTGTAATCTGGTATAAATTAAAGTGTCTATTATATCTCCAATTGATTGGATTTGTTCTAGTTTTTATCAAAAAAATTAAAAAAATTCTTAAAGACATCATTGATTTTTGACAGTTCCTAATCTTAAAAATTTTGGTCAACTTTAAAAAATCATAGAGACTTTATTTATGGGAATTAAGAAAAGATTTTTTAAATATAACTAAATTAAAGTATCTAGTTTATGATAAATAAAACAGATTTTTCATAAAACTTGTCAAAAAAATTAAAAAAATTTCTTTGTAAAAAGTGACATTTTTAAGTTAACCTTAAAATCGTCAAAGTTTAAAAAATCCCCCAGACTATATTTATACAAATTGAGAAAAAATTTTGCAATGGAATATAGATTAAAATATCTATTTTATCCCCAATTGATCGGATTTGTCCTAATTTTATTCAAAAAAATTAAAAAAAATCTTAAAGACATCATTGATTTTTGACAGTTCCTAACCTTAAAAATTCTGCTCAATTTTAAAAAATCGTACAGACTTTATTTATAAGAATTAAGAAAAGATTTTTTAAATATAATTAAATTAAAGTGTCTAGTTTATGATAAATAAGATAAATTTTTCATAAAACTTGTCAAAAAAATTAAAAAAATTTCTTTGTAAAAAGTGACATTTTCAAATTAACCTTAAAATCGTCAAAGTTTAAAAAATCCCCCAGACTTTATTTATAAGAATTGAGAAAAGATTTTTTTTAAATATAACTAAATTAAAGTATCTAGTTTATAATAAACAAGACAGATTTTTATTAAAACTTGTCAAAAGAATTAAAAAATTTTTTTTGTAAAAAGTGACATTTTTAAGTTAACCTTAAAAACGCGAAAAATAAAGTTTAAAAAATCCCCTAGACTTTATTTATGCGAATTAAGAAAAGATTTTGCTATCTAATATAGATTAAAGTATCTATTTTATCCCCAATTGATCGGATTTGTTCTAATTTTTATCAAAAAAATTAAAAATTTTTTTAAAGACATCATTGATTTTTTGACAGATTTTAACCTTAAATTTTGGACAACTTTAAAAAATCATACAGACTTTATTTATGGGAATTAAGGAAAGATTTTTCAACCTAATATAGATTAAACTGTCTAGTTTATCCCTCATTGATTAAATTCATTCTAACTTTTACCAAAAAAATCAAAAAAATTCTTAGTCAAAAAAAATTTTTTTTTATTTAACTTATTTATTTTCTTTTTTATGTTTTAGGTACTAGATTTATCCTACAACAGAATCCTAGAAATCCATAAACACGACCTAGATCTCTACCCAAACGTCCAATTCCTGTACCTTTCCGATAACCTCCTTAGAAAAATTGAAGATGAAACCTTCTCCGATAAACCCTACCTTCGACTTTTAGATCTATCCAACGGCGGCCTTTACAAACTTCCCACTTCCATTTTCCATTTACCCCAATTATGGAAACTCTACTTAGCAAACATAGCCAGCCCTCAAATGGTTAAAGACATCGAAGACGCAGTCCCAATAACGAGCCCCATCGAATATTTAGATCTCTCCAGAAATCAACTTCCAAAATTACCCGATTTTGGTGACTTCCCTACTTTAAAATTTCTAAACGTTTCCGGAAATGGAAACGTTTTAGTGAACGTTTCCACGTTTTCCGGATTGTGTTCATTGGAAACATTTTCGAATGAAGATTTCGAAGCGATTTTTGAGGATCAATGTGAATGTTTGTACTTAAATGATTGGCTTACAAGAAGAGGAGTTAAATTTAAAAACTTTACTTGTGAAAATAATTTAGGTAAAAAATTTTGTTGTATTTTATTTATTTTTTAATTGAAAAAATAATTTACCATATTTTAGATTGTAATAGTTGGATTAAAAACGAATACGTGATAAACTACGAAAGTTGTAAAAACTCTTACGAAGAATACAAAGAGAAAATATTTAGGCAACAAATACTTACGAATACGGGAATCGGTTTGGCAGTTATAATAGCGTTAATTATAATCTTATCGATGATTTTACTCAGATCAAAGAAGAACAAAAAACGTAAAATGGAACAACACGAACAAGAAAGAAAGCGAAGAAAGTTTAACGATAAGAATTACGAATAAAACCTTTTTGTGTCTTTTGTACGGATGTATTTTCTTTTTTCTTTGTTAAGTTTTAGAATAAGATGTAAATATTTGTACATAATTTTTAGTTATTTAAGTATTTGTATCGTTTATAAAGTTGCTTTAAAAGAAATGTATACAAAAAAATATTTTTTTAAAAATTTTTTTGACAGCACCTAACCTTAAAAATTTTAGACTACTTTAAAAAATCGTACAGACTTTATTTATAAGAATTGGGGAAAAATTTTGCAATCTGATATAGATTAAAGTGTCTATTTTATTCCCAAATGATCAAATTCATTTTAGTTTTTATCAAAAAAATTAAAAAAATTCCGAAAGGCATAAATGATTTTTTGACAGATCTTAACCTTAAATTTTGGACAATTTTAAAAAATTGTACAGACTTTATTTATAAGAATTGGGGAAAAATTTTGCAATCTGATATAGATTAAAGTGCCTATCTTATTCCCAAATGATCAAATTCATTCTAGTTTTTATCAAAAAAATTAAAAAAAATCCGAAAGGCATAAATGATTTTTTGACAGATCTTAACCTTAAATTTTGGACAACTTTAAAAAATCGTACAGACTTTATTTGTAAGAATTGGGAAAAAAATTTGCAACCTGATATAGATTAAAGTGTGTATTTTATTCCCAAATAATCAAATTCATTCTAGTTTTTATCAAAAAAATTAAAAAAATTGCGAAAGACATAAATGATTTTTTGACAGATCTTAACCTTAAATTTTGGACAATTTTAAAAAATCGTACAGACTTTATTTATAAGAATTGAGGGAAAATTTTGCAATCTGATATAGATTAAAGTGTCTATTTTATTCCCAAATAATCAAATTCATTCTAGTTTTTATCAAAAAAATTTAAAAAAATCCGAAAGGCATAAATGATTTTTTGACAGACCTTAACCTTAAATTTTGGACAATTTTAAAAAATTGTACAGACTTTATTTATAAGAATTGGGGAAAAATTTTGCAATCTGATATAGATTAAAGTGCCTATCTTATTCCCAAATGATCAAATTCATTCTAGTTTTTATCAAAAAAATTAAAAAAAATCCGAAAGGCATAAATGATTTTTTGACAGATCTTAACCTTAAATTTTGGACAATTTCAAAAAATCATACAGACTTTATTTATAAAAATTAAGAAAAGATTTTTCAATCTAAGATAGATTAAAATGTGTATTTTATTCCCAAATGATCAAATTCATTCTAGTTTTTATCAAAAAAATTAAAAAAATTCCGAAAGGCATAAATGATTTTTTGACAGATCCTAACCTTAAATTTTGGAGAATTTCAAAAAACCTCACAGACTTTATTTATAAGAATTGGGGAAAAAATTTTCAATCTGATATAGATTAAAGTGTCTATTTTATTCCCAAATGATCAAATTCATTCTAATTTTTATCAAAAAAATTAAAAAAATTCCGAAAAGCATAAATGATTTTTTGACAGATCTTAACCTTAAATTTTGGACAATTTCAAAAAATCTTACAGACTTTATTTATAAGAATTGGAGAAAAATTTTGCAATCTGATATAGATTAAAGTGTCTATTTTATTCCCAAATGATCAAATTCATTCTAGTTTTTATCAAAAAAATTAAAAAAATTCCGAAAGGCATAAATAATTTTTTGACAGATCTTAACCTTAAATTTTGGACAATTTTAAAAAATCATACAGACTTTATTTATAAAAATTAAGAAAAGATTTTGTAATCTGATATAGATTGAAGTATCTAATTTATATTAAATAAATCAGATTTGTTCTAATTGGAATCAAAAAATTTAAAAAAAATTCTAAAGACATCAATCACATTTTTTATATAACCTTAAAAATTTCGGACAACTTTAAAAAATCTCACAGACTTTATTTATTGAAATAAAGAAATGATTTTTCAATCTAAGATAGGTTAAAATATCTAATTTACATTAAATAAATCAGATTTGTTCTAATTCTAACCAAAAAAATTAAAAAAATTTCTAAAGACATCAATCACATTTTTGATATAACCTTAAAAATTTCGGACAACTTTAAAAAATCGCACAGACTTTATTTATTGAAATAAAGAAATGATTTTTCAATCTAAGATAGATTAAAGTATCTAATTTATATTAAATAAATCAGATTTGTTCCAATTATAACAAAAAAAAATTAAAAAAATTTCTATAGACATCAATCACATTTTTAACCTTAAAAATTTCGGACAACTTTAAAAAATCTCACAGACTTTATTTATTGAAATAAAGAAATGATTTTTCAATCTAAGATATGTTAAAATATCTAATTTATATTAAATAAATCAGATTTATTTCATTTATAACCAAAAAAATTAAAAAAATGTCTAAAGACATCAATCGCATTTTTAACCTTAAAAATTTCAGACAACTTTAAAAAATCTCACAGACTTTATTTATAAAAATAAAGCTTTAAAACCAAAAATAGAACCCTAAAAATACATTAAAATACCCAGTTCATAAAACAAAAAGACAATAAAATAAAACATCCAGTGAAATTTTTTTTATTATGTTGAAAGTAGATCATTAAATTGTATTACAATAATTATATCGTATAATTATTAGATTAGCACTAGAAAGCAATCTACAATAGTACATAAATATTAAAAACCGGCTATAAGCGAGTGATGAGAGATGGAGGAACGGAAGGAATAGAACAAAAAAAGATACCAATTGGACTTTTTTTCAAAAACGACGAGAGAAAAATGAATTTTTAAAACATCTAAGGTTCGGTTTGTTGAATTCCATTCAAAATTTACATTTAAACATGTATTTATTTTTTTTTCGTTTTGGTGTTACTCGTTTTTCTTTTCTGATATTGCTACGAAGTTTATTTACTTATATTCGTAAACAGAAAATAAAAATTAGTATTGCACTTGGTTTTGTTTATGTTATAAGGCAAAAAGGAAGAACGAAATTAAACGAAATAGATCGAAATAAATCGAAATAAATCGAAATACATCGAAATAAATCGAAATAGATCGAAATAAATCGAAATAAATCGAAATAAATCGACGATAAGACTAACAAAAAAAAATCAACAGTTGTATATTTTAACTAATCTTAAAAAAGAAAAATAATGAATTAAAACCCATATTTTAATTAAAAAACATTTTTAAAATAATTTAAAAAAAATCAAACGTATCACAGATTCTTATTTTTTTGATTTTTTGTAATATAAGAATCATAAATTTGAAAATTTTTAAAATACAGGTTTTAAAACATTAAAAAAATTACATTTTATTTTATTTTTATAGTTTAATGGAAATAACAATTTAATTTTTTTAAAATTACCATCCCAAAAATAGCTTTTATCAACTATTTTAATGATAAATCCTCCTCCTTTTTATAACAAAGCGAAAAAACGAAAAGTATTGCACTTTTAAAAACATCGGAGGTTGATTTCTTTTAAAATAATTAACTTAGCTAAATTTGAAATTTTTTAATATACAGGGTTTGTTATTATTTTAAAATAATTATTTTAAATCACCCTGTATATTATAAAATATACAAAATGATTCCAATATGGAATACAAGTGAAAATTCGATTTTAATTATGAGACTTTTAAACATATTTCAATTTCATATTTCACTCTTATTCACATTAAAAACATTTGTATATAAATTCAATTCAATAATCAATAATAATAATTATAGAAATAACATATCGAAAAATTAAAACGAATGCAGTCTTAATAATTAATGTATAGAGACGTTTTATATTTTTTTTCCTTTTAATTTAATTTAATTTATTCAGGGCACTTGTTACGATATTACTGTACTGTATTTTATATTTTAAGAACCGGATGTATCATTTCGTCAAAGAAAAAATCATTTATCGGACTATTTGGAGTTAGTTTACCTTCTTTTTAGTAATAAAAACGTAATAAGGCAAAAATCGAAAAGCATTTCGAAAAAACGACGTATTTAAAGGCACACCTATATGTAAAAGACAATTATTACGAATACCGAGTGTTTTTATTTTTATTTTAAACCGATTTCTCCCCCTTCTTAATTTTTTCCTTTCTATTTTTTTATTTTATTTAATTTTTTTTGTACAATCTTAAAATTTAAATCTCTCTAAAAGATTTTTAGATTAGTTGAAAACCAACAAACACACAAAGCGATTTCATTGAGTAAAGATAGAGGAATAGAGAGGAGTAAAAAGACCTAAGTACAAAAAAATCTATCCGGAATTTTAAGAAGGAATTTTAAGGAATTTTAAGAATTTTGTCTCTCAACTTACAAACGACGATTAAATAGAAAACGATCTCGAAACAGACGGAGAAAGAAGCTTTTTTTTTTAAACGAACGAACTAATATAACGAATAACGAACGCGAACACTAACTAAAAACGAATTCTTGGAGGTAGAACAATTCTGATTTTTTGTTTTATTTTTCCCGTTTTATTTTTCTTTTTTTCGTATTTTTTTTTTTTTGCTTTTGAAAAGCATTTTCCCCGTTTTAATCTAACTTATTATTTCACGTTAGCTTTTCTTTATTTAAATGAGTGTGGGAAACAAAAAAAAAAACATATTAACAACACATGGCACTGGCAATTACTATTGTTATAAGAGGACGTTCCTAGAAAATCTAAATTACCTTTATTATTAATTTTTTTTCTTTCTTTCTTTCTTTAATTTTCTTGAGATGCGTTTGGGACTAATCACTATTGTTGAGGTATTCTGAAGCATTTCCACGACAAATCGGACACGTTCTATTTGACTATAACATAAAAAGATATATTATAAATATACCTATTTTATATCTTTCATTTTAATACTTAATTATTCCTAATAAACTCTTAAAACGACGTTTAAACGTTTCTAGATTTCTTTAACAAGTTGAACGCCACGTCAGCCGCCGGTGACTGACACTGGACTTTCCGTTTAGGCTGCGTCAGCCACCGATGTCTGGGGCTTCCTTAAGAATCAGCGTGGCGCTCAACGTGTTAAAGGTTATTTGTAATCTATCAAGGTGACATTTCATTTTGTAGAAGGAATATTTTAATCTACAGGATAATTTTAACACTTTGCCGATTGCTAGTGATTCAAAATATTGCACATTCGACTACTGAATTTCAAATACAGTGAAGTTCCGCTAATCCGGACCAATAAAAACCGAGGCAATCCGGATTATGATAATACTTAATGTAAATAACACATTTCAATTTCGTCCAGATTACTGGAGAATCTGGATTATTGAAGTTCGGATTAACGGAGCTTTACTGTAATAAGATTTCCATTTAGATGAAAAGCCGATTAATAGGCTACCAATCAGTAAAGTATTAAAATTGATATAAAAACTTACCCGAAGCCACTTATCAACACACTTGGCGTGAAACTCATGCGAACATGGCAAAACACGCAACAGTTGCCTCGCCTCGAAATCGCACATACAAACGACGCAGCTCGTTTGATCGCCTTGATGCGTGTCTGCGTTAAATTTGTAACTAACAAGCTGCTCAATTTCCAACTTAGCAAGCCCCCTCGGCTTAGCCTCGCCCAACCTCTCAGCGAGATTAAGCAACGCCTCATAATTCTCCGTTTCGGTACTTTCCGAGCTGCTTAAATCAGTTTGATTGAACGGGGACATCGGTGGGTTTGAAAACATAGCCAAGAAGTGTAACAGGAAGCCCGGATATTGAGCGGGCGCTGGTACTAAGCCATTATGGTGCCAACGGGCGCGAGGCGGAGGCGGTAATCGAGCGCTTCGGTGTTGTGTACGCCTATGAAGAAGTTCCAATTGTTGACCGCGCGCTTCCGTTTGTAGGAAGAAAGAGGACGGGGGCGGCACTTGTATCGGCGATACGTGTAAAGAAGGTGCCCCGTGAAGGGCTGTGTGCGTATGAGCATGATGGTCCGAAAGAAGTTCCAAGTCAATACTATCAGGACGCTAAATAAACAAAATTAAATAAAATTTAAAAAAAATTTTTAAAAATTAAAAAAAAAAATCAAATAATAAATCAATCCAAAGAATATTCTTGTCGTTTTTGCTATACAGTGAAATCTCCTTTGTGCAGACACCAATGGGACCCACCAAAAGTTCCCGTCGAAGAGGGGTATCTGTTCAAGAGGGGTATCCGTTCAAGAGGAGTATCCACAAAGGAGCATTTCACCATATTTATATTCTTAAATTACTTACTTGTGGGGCTAAATTTTGATGTGGATGCGGATAATGCTGATTAGGTACAGAAAGAGCATTCGGAGGGTTCGGAAAACCTCCGTAACCTTGATGGGGGATGCACCCGGGAAATTGTTGAGCCGCGACGATTTGAGGCGGGTACATATTGTGTACGTGGCACGTGTGCATATGCGGGGGAGCCCCAGGAGGGGCGCTACATAGAGAAATGTGAGGCGTAATGTTCCAGATGCTATCGTGGTGGTTCATTGGTATTGTTACGGGCACCTAACAATGAAACAAACAAAATTATTAATGAATAGTTAAAAAATACAGTAAATTTAGGGCCGGTTTATTCACCATTGGATAAATTAATCTGTATGATATTTAGGCCTGGTACAGACTGGGCGTTTTTGAACGCGCGTTTAATCGCACGCTTGCTATTGACATGTGTACAAGTGAGCGTTAAGGTGCTTTGTCAATCACGCGACTGCAGCGGCGATCATCGCGCGGCTCTGGCGATTTTGCGTCAGCTACTCTTTTAAATTGAATTAAATGGATACGTGAATGAATATATGGATAATCCGAAAGAGAAAAAACCGTAGGCGACTATTATCACACAATTGACACTTAATAAGACGACTGTAGAAGCGCTAGAAAAGTCACGAATCTGCAGCCGCGCGACTATTGCGCGCTGCAATCGCGTGATTGACAACGCACCTTAATGCTTGAGTCTGTACACTCCTATTAAAACGCATACATACAAAAACGCGCGTTAGTAAGCGCACGATTAAACGTGCGTTCAAAAACGCCCAGTCTGTGCCGGGCCTTACTATGGGTGTTGGCAAAGTAGCCAATCATATTATGTGAAATTACAATAACCATAGAAATTATCGGACAAATTAATTTACCCAAACGTGAATAAACTGACCCTTAACACTTTCACAACCGCATGTTTGAGTAGTGAACCGTCGCCTGTGGCCGGCAATACTTTGAATAATAATGAATAACGACTGGTCTACCAATGACACCACATGAGTGTCACCGGCATACAACGACTGGCCTGCCCATGACACCACATCGGTGTCGGCGGTTGTGAAAGTGTTGAAATAAAGAAATTTCAGGAATTCGTCTTAATTCATCCAAAAATTTGCTTTAATTCTATACAGTTTGTTATTTATACAAAATTCAAATTAAATTATCTATTAATTTTGCAAAATTAGTCTAATATTCATAAAAATCGTCAAAAATCTGCCTTGATTTATCAAAAATTCATAATAATTCATGTTAATTTTATTAAATTCGTACAAATTCGTTAAAAATTCGTCGTAATTTTCATTGATTCTTATAAAATTCATTCAAACTTGTTAGATAATTATCAAAATTGACGTTTTCTTCAATGATTTTTCATTTTTCAAAAAAGTTAGGTTAGTTAACTGTCAATATCGCGATTTTCGTTGATAGTTTTTGATAAATTAAGCTAGTTAACTGTCAAAATTGACGTTTTATTTCATAATTTTTCATTTTTCTAAAAAAAAAAAGGTTAAAAAACTGTCAAAACTCAGATTTTTCTTTGATAATTTTTGAAAAATTAAGTTAGTTACTAAATTGAAGCTATAAACTGTCAAAATTGACGTTTTCTTTAATGATTTTCCATTTTTCAAAAAACTTAGGTTAGTTAATTGTCAAAATTGACATTTTCTCTCATAGTTTTTGATAAATTAAGCTATTTAACGACCGAAATTGATGTTTTCTTTGATGCTTTTATATTTTTCTTAAAAGTTAGGTCAGTTAACTGTCAAAACTCAGATTTTCCATTTTTTTTCAGGTGTTAAGTTAGTGAACTGTCAAAATTGACGTTTTCATTAATGGTTTTCTATTTTTCTAACAAGTTAGGTTAGTTAACTGTCAAAATCTAGATTTTCTTTGATAATTATGAATAAATTTAAATAGTTAACTGTCAAAATTGACGTTTTCATTAAAGATTTTCTATTTTTCTAAAAAGTTATGTTAGTTAACTGTCAAAATCGAGATTTTCTTTGATAATTTTTGAAAAATTAGGTTAGTTAACTGTCAAAATTGACGTTTTCTTTACTGATTTTCCATTTTTCTAAAAAGTTAGGTTAGTTAACTATCAAAATTAACGTTTTGTTTAATAATTTTCCATTTTTCTAAGAAGTTAGGTTAGTTAACTGTCAAAATTGAGATTTTCTTTGATAATTTTTGAAAAATTAGGTTAGTTAACTGTCAAAATTGACATTTTCTTTAATAATTTTCTATTTTTCAAAGAATTAGGTTAGTTAACTGTCAAAATTGACGTTTTCTTTACTGATTTTCTATTTTTCTAAAAAGTTAGGTTAGTTAACTGTCAAAATTAACGTTTTCTTTAATAATATTCCATTTTTCTAAGAAATTATGTTAGTTAACTGTCAAAATTAACGTTTTCTTTAATAATTTTCCATTTTTCTAAGAAGTTAGGTTAGTTAACTGTTAAAATTGAGTTTTTCTTTGATAATTTTTGAAAAATTAGGTTAGTTAACTTTCACAATTGACATTTTCTTTAATAATTTTCTATTTTTCAAAAAAGTTAGACTAGTTAACGGTCAAAATCGAGATTTTCTTTGCTAATTTTTGAAAAATTAGGTTAGTTAACTGTCAAAATTGACATTTTCTTTAATAATTTTCTATTTTTTTATAAAAGTTAGGTTAGTTAACTGTCATAATCGACATTTTTCTTTGATAATTTTTGAAAAATTAAGTTAGTTAACTATCAAAAGTGACATTTTCTTTAATTATTTTCCATTTTTTAAAAGAGTTAGGTTAACACGTTGATTGCCATGCGGTTTTATAACAACTTGCCCGTCAAGCCGCTGTCAGTCACTCTCGGCCTGAACGTAAAGTTGCGTCAGTCACTGATGACTAACGTGGCCTGAACGGAAAGCTCGGTATCAGTCATCGATGACCGACATGGCACTCAACGTGTTAATCAACTATCAAAATTGAGATTTTCCTTGATAATTTTTGAAAAATTAAGTTAGTTAACTATCAAAAGTGACATTTTCTTTAATTATTTTCCATTTTTTAAAAGAGTTAGGTTAACACGTTGATTGCCATGCGGTTTTATAACAACTTGCCCGTCAAGCCGCTGTCAGTCACTCTCGGCCTGAACGTAAAGTTGCGTCAGTCACTGATGACTAACGTGGCCTGAACGGAAAGCTCGGTATCAGTCATCGATGACCGACATGGCACTCAACGTGTTAATCAACTATCAAAATTGAGATTTTCCTTGATAATTTTTGATAAATTAAGCTATTTAATTGTTAAAATTGACGTTTTCATTAATAATTTTCCATTTTTCTAAAAAGTTAGGTTAATGAACTGTCAAAATCATCAAAATTAACATTTTCTTTGGTAATTTTCTAATTTACTCCAAAAACATTTAAAATATCATTTAAAAAACCAATTTTCAATTACGTAACCTCGAAATATAATAATGTAATTCTTTACAATCTCAAATCTACCATTTTATCATCAAATTAATCACATTTAAGAAATAAAACAACCTTTAAGTTATTTATTATTATTTTTTTTTAAGTAAAACCTTTATACCTGATTCAAATCCATCATAACAGCTGTACTTTGGTGAGGATGCGGATGAGCAACCGGAGGTGGACTCGGCAGGAACGTATGATGATGAGCATGCTGCGTAAACTCTCCCCGATCGCGATACCTCGGCCGACGAAGCGGCGGGGGACTGCCTTGCATCGGATGGTGCGAAGCAGCCGGCTGATGTTGCCTCGGCGAGCGTCTCGGGGGCGAAGACGGCTGCGCACCCAACTCTATGTGATGTCCGGACCGCGATAACCGTCTCCGCTTCCTCGACGGACTCTCGCTCTTAATACTTTCGTCCGAGGTCTGTCTATAAAATTGCGGCGAGTGCTGTTGGAAATGAACCGGACTGACTCGAACGTCCCTCGCGTGTCTTCTTTGTGTAAAGTCAATCATCCCTCTCGGATGGATAGTCTCGCCTTGGGGCGAACCCAATAAAGACGTTGGGTTCTCGCAAATACTTATACGTAAAGGGGGCGATATGTGGCGGCGGTCAGATAGGTGACGCCGATCGTTGTGTTGGTAACTTGGCCCCACGGGGTTGTGGCGACGTTCCACCGGGTTTGGTAGTTGCATATGTCTTCTTTCTTGATGTTGGTGACCTTAAAATTTATTTAAATTAAATAAATAAAGTTTTCAAGTTTAAAATAATAAAATTTTGAGGTTAAAATGAAATAATTTTAAGATTTGAAATATTTCTTTAATGATTTTAAGGTTAAATTGAAATAATTTTAAGATTTAAAATATTTTTTAATGATTTTAACCTTAAATTAATTAAAAATCATTACCTGAAGCTTCGTTATTATAATGCATGTGATTGGTACGTAGGACGGGGCTTAATTGGGCTGGTTTCGGATATCCGTGTACGTAATTGGCATCCTTCGGACTGTTATTGTTTGCCACGGAACACTCCCTAAGTCAAAAATGATGTTCATGTGAATAAAAAATAAATTTAAGAAGAAAACTCGTTTTAAACTTCTTTTTTTCGTTGGATTATTAATTAATTTTGATAGAACTGTCAAATATGTCACTTAAGTTGAACGGTTTAATAAAAACTAATTAATAGGAATTATATTAGGTTTAAATTTATCGTAAAATTCCAATAAAAGACTTTAATAGCCTTATCTAACAGTAAAAATTTAATCGTAAGTTATATTAAGTATCAAACGAAGAATTTCTTATCAAAATTTTAGGTTATGTTTTAATTTTAGAAAATAAATTTTCTTTTTAAGCTTAAAAAAAAGTGAATCAGGTTTAAATTCCTTGTAAACTTCCAACAATAGACTTTAAATACCTTATCTAATAGTAAAAATGTTATCGTAATTAAAATTTAAAAAAAATTTTAGGTTATGTTTCAATAAATTTTGATTTTAATAAATAAATTTTCTATTTAAGCTTAAAAAAAATTAATCAGGTTTAAATTCATTGTAAAATACCAAAAAAAGACTTTAATAGTCTTATCTCATAGTTAAAATTTTATCGTAATCAAAATTTAAAAAAAATTTTAGGTTATGTTTTTAATAAATTTTGAATTTAATAAATTTTCTTTTTAAACTTAAAAAAAATCAATAAAACAAAGTAAAACATTAAGAAATAATTTTATCTTTTATTTAAACTCCGTAAATGATTAAAAAAATAAAAAATTTAGAGGTTATGCGTCAATGTCATCAAACCTTAAAAAAAAAAATTAAAACAATGAATTCATAAAATACAATAAAAACTCATTTAAACGATAAATTTCCCATTACTCACTCCAAACGATTCGAGTATAACCCATTTTAAATAAAATTAATCTCGATAATTAGAATAAAAAAATTGTAAGGTTATGTTAACCGAACCCAAAAAAAAAAAATCAAAGTTATGTAACTGAATTACAGACCCTCTGTTACAATTTCCGTCGTAATCCCTTCCGTAATCCTTTTGGTACCGATTGTTCCATTTCTGATGGGGTAAATTGTGTCCCGAACGTCCGTTCCTATTAAAATTAGAAGAGTTCCTTCGAGGTTGGCCATGATTGTTTGGATTCATCCTCAAATAAACTTTAAAAGAGCACGAATAAACCCAAAATTCGATCGTAAATTAAGCATAAAACGACCTACCTACCTTGTGACATGCACAAAGTTAATCACAAAGGCGTACGAAAGTGATTAACGCACCGAAAATGAATAACAATAAGAAAAGATGTGGGCAAGTTCTCTCTCTGGTATGTTTAGTACGCTATTGATCCAGTAGGTGTTGCTCGCGTTCGTCGTCCATCAAAACAAACGGACGGTCGATCGGTTTTTTTAATGGCTTTTCCGGCCGAGGAAAAACGTTTTTTCACAAACCATCAAACGCGAAAGCACTTTTTCTTCCTTTTTTTATTTTATTCTAGTTGTATAATCGTCCGGTTTAACACACCGCCGAATTTAGAAGGACAGATCGCGCTCGGCAACCAACACAACAAACACAAAGATGAAGTGTGTAGGATGTAGGCGGGGAGCGATCGTGGTGGGGGAGGCGAACGACGCCCGTTTTGATCGATTTTCCTAAAAACTTATCCATTAATTCAACAAAAACTATCAAAAAATATTTTACCATGATTAACTTAAACTTTCTAATAAACTCTTACCTTTAGATTTAATGTTGTTATTGAAGAATTTTAGTTTTTGTTGTTGGTGTTTTGTAACCGGGCGCCATCTTGTGACCTTCCTAAATGTACGTGTATTTGTGTATGTGTGTGTGTAATTTAATTTCTTAAAAGAAAAAATAAAATAAAATAAAAATTTATTGTAAAATAGGTTAATTACATTATTACAATTTAAAATTTCGATTTATTATTAAATTGGTTTTTAAAAAATTATTTTTTTTATAAAATTAAATTGTAGTTTCAATTCAATATTATAATAAGAGATGGCGCCTATACACAAGTGTTCCAGTATTAACTAATTTTTATTAAGACTTTTAATTTATTATTTAAAATTTAAAAAATTATTTAAAATAACTTAAAAATCATTAAATTTTACCTAGTAATCATATTTCTTTTTAAATTTAAACAATAAACACATTTTTTTTAATTAAATTGAAAATTTAATTCAACATTACAATAAGAGATGGCGCTTATCTAACAAGCATCACATAATTTTTATTAAAATTTTAAATTTAGAATTTATCATTTAAAATTTAAGAAATTATTTAAAACAATCTATAATTCATTAAATTCTAATTAAAAATCATATTTCTTTTAAAATTTAAATTAATAAAAACATTCTTTATAAAATTAAATTGTAAGTTTAATTCAACATTATAATAAGAGATGGCGCTTATCTAACAAGCATCAAATGATTTTTTAAAATTATTTGATGAATTATTCATTTAAAATTTAAGAAATTATTTAAAACAATCTAAAATTCATTAAATTTTAATTAAAAATTATTATTCTTTTAAATTCAAATTAATAAAAACATTTTTTATAAAATTAAATTGTAATATAAAATTTAATTCAACATTATAATAAGAGATGGCCCTTATCAAACAAGTATCAAACAATTTTTATTAAAATTTTTAATTTATCATTTAAAATTTAAGAAATTATTTAAAATACCCTAAAAATTATTAAATTTTAATTAAAAATCGTATTATTTTTTAAATTCAAATCAATAAAAACATTTTTTTAAAATTAAATTTTAATTTTAATTCATCATTATAATAAGAGATGTCGCTTATCCAAAAAGTATCAAAGAATTTTTATTAAAATTTTTAATTTATCATTTAAAATTTAACAAATTGTTTAAAATAACCTAAAAATTATTAAATTTTAATTAAAAAACATATTTCTTTTTAAATTTAAGTTAATAAAAACTTTTTTTATAAAATTAAATTATAATTTTAATTCAACATCATAATAAGAGATGGCGCTTATCTAAAAATTTTTATTTAAATTTTTAATTTATTATATAAAAATTAATAAAATTAAATAAAATGACTAAAAAATCATAAAATGTAGATTAAAATTCATACTTTTTAAAATTTTAATTAATAGAATCATCTGGAAATTACACGTGATCAACACATGAACACTTTAGGTCACATAACAGCATCTGATCGGGCTATTTCTTAGCCTTTAGGCGTTTAATCAGTCTTATTGCGAAGTTGGATCGGTTTACAAACGATTTACAAAGTGTTACAAAGTATTTATAAGGTTTGAAGTGCCTTTAATTAGTTGTTTTTGTTTAAATTTAATGTTAAAGTGAGGTTAGTGTTAAAAGGAGGTAGGATTAAAATTTTAAAGTTTTTGAAAAAATGTTTATAATAAATACTGATTATTATATGTTATTTTAAAATAGATAGTTGTGGCTATAATTTGATGTGGAAATCATTTCTTAATTATTATTAATAACCTCGGTACGATTTTTTAAAGTTGTGGAAAAATAGAAGGTTAAAATGTTATCGTTTTATTTTGAAATTGTTGATCTGTTTTTTAATCAAAAAGAATTAATCAGAACGGAAATAAAATGTCTCATCATTGCCACAAAGTATTTCATTAGCCGATTTCTTATCAAGTTTCATTTCGTGTTCTTTCAGTTACAACAATGGATCGTAACGTTTTAAAAGGTTTACTCATTATTTCCTTATTTGTTACGACAACACCTCAGGATTTAAAAAACGGTAAGTTTTTATTAAAAAATATTTTATTAACTAACTTCTAATACGTTTATTTTTTTAGAAATTTCATCAATTGATTTACAAAACTCAATAAACTTCGCTAAAAATGTTTTAGAACGATCGAAACGTTTAGAACAGAATTTAATTTGGTCGAACGTCCATTTACAAATAAACCAAAGTGATATATTAAATTATTATTTACAACACGAAGCTGATATCGATGATTTAGAACAAGCTAAATATGCTTATATTATTTTACAAGCTACGAATCAATTAAAATATACTCAATGTAAAAGGTAATTATTTAAAATTTATATCAAAGTGGTGCCATCTATTGATATTTTATAAAACTAAAAAACTAACCTTAAAATTTTAGATTTAAATTTTTTAAAGAAGATTGCATAAATTTCTTAAAAACGCATAAAATAAATAAAGATGAATTAATTTTACCATATTGCGAACGAATTAATAAGATAGAATGTTCGAAAAGTTCGAAATATCGTTCATTAGATGGTAGTTGTAATCATCCCGATGATTATATTAAAGGAAAGAGTAAAACGGGTTATAAACGTTTGTTAAAAGCGAATTATTTGGATGGAATTGAAAGAATACAAAGTTTAAAGTTGCCTTCGGCGAGAAAAGTCGCTTTGAAGTTGTTTAAAAATGGGAGAGGTCTTCCCGAAGGGTTAAATTTAACGGTTTTGGATTGGGGTGAATTTATTTTGGATGATTTGTCTCGAACTGTATCGAGAAAGATGGGTTTGTATTTTGTATTGTTTGTGGTCGTTTGTATTTAGAATAAATAAATAATGTTTTTAGATTCTGGATGATTTTTTTAGATTTAATTACATTTTTAAGGTTATAAAAAATGTGATTGTCTTTAAAATTTTTTTTTTAATTTTTTGGTTAGAATTGGAACAAATCTGATTTATTTAATATAAATTAGATATTTTAATCTATCTTAGATTGAAAAATCATTTCTCTATTTTAATAAATAAAGTCTGTGAGATTTTTTAAAGTTGTTCGAAATTTTTAAGGTTATAAAATGTGATTGATGTCTTTAGAAATTTTTTTAATTTTTTTGGTTAGAATTAGAACAAATCTGATTTATTTAATATAAATTAGATATTTTAATCTATGTTAGATTGAAAAATCATTTCTTTATTTCAATAAATAAAGTCTGTGCGATTTTTTAAAGTTGTCCGAAATTTTTAAGGTTATAAAATGTGATTGATGTCCTTAGAAATTTTTTTAATTTTTTTGGTTATAATTGGAACAAATCTGATTTATTTAATATAAATTAGATATTTTAATCTATCTTAGATTGAAAAATCATTTCTTTATTTCAATAAATAAAGTCTGTGAGATTTTTTAAAGTTGTCCGAAATTTTTAAGGTTATAAAATGTGATTGATGTCTTTAGAATTTTTTTTAATTTTTTGTTTATAATTAGAACAAATCTGATTTATTTAATATAAATTAGATATTTTAATCTATGTTAGGTTGAAAAATCATTTCTCTATTTTAATAAATAAAGTCTGTGAGATTTTTTAAAGTTGTCTGAAATTTTTAAGGTTATAAAATGTGATTGATGACTTTAAAATTTTTTTTTAATTTTTTGGTTAGAATTAGAATAAATCTGATTTATTTAATATAAATTAGATATTTTAATCTATTTTAAATTGAAAAATCATTTCTTTATTTCAATAAATAAAGTCTGAGATTTTTTAAAATTGTCTGAAATTTTTAAGGTTATAAAATGTGATTGATGTTTTTAGATTTTTTTTAAATTTTTTTGGTTATAATTGAAACAAATCTGATTTATTTAATATAAATTAGATATTTTAACCTATCTTAGATTGAAAAATCATTTCTCTATTTTAATAAATAAAGTCTGTGAGATTTTTTAAAGTTGTCGGAAATTTTTAAGGTTATAAAATGTGATTGATGTCTTTAGAAATTTTTTAAATTTTTTTGGTTATAATTGGAACAAATCTGATTTATTTAATATAAATTAGACATTTTAATCTATACTAGGTTTCAAAATCTTTTCTTAATTTTCATAAATAAAGTCTGTACGATTTTTTAAAGTTGTCGGAAATTTTTAAGGTTATGTCAAAAAAAATCAATGATGTTTTTAAAATTTTTTTTAATTTTTTTGATAAAAATTAGGGTGAATTTGATCAAATGGGGATAAAATAGACACTTTAATCTATATTAAGTTAAAAAATCTTTTCTTAATTTTCATAAATAAAGTCTGTATGATTTTTTAAATATGTCTTTTAGTTCACACTCAAGAAAGGATTAATTGTTGTTCAGAAAACGGCTTTAATCTCTCTCCGAGACACACTCATCCCTTTTGTTTACCAATTCAAGTCTCCGAAGACGACGAATTCTTCTCTAAATCAAACACAAGATGTATTTCTTACGTTAGATCTTTACCATCGATCTCGGATGATTGTTCTTTAGGACCTTTAGAACAAGTAATAATTTTTTTATTATTTTTAAGTCATTTTATCTCTTTATTTGAATTTTTTTTTATGTAATAATAATTTTATTATCCTAATTTTAGATGAATCAAGCTACACATTACTTAGATGCCTCACAAATTTACGGCTCAACACCAAATTCCAACTCCAAATCAAATCAAAACACTTTACGAACATTTAAAGACGGTTTATTAACTTTTAATACAAATAACAATAAAATCCTTTTATCTTTAAACGATTTATTCATCAAAGAACACAACAAAATAGCTGAAAATTTAAAAAAATTAAACCCACATTGGATTGATGACATTTTATACGAAGAAACCCGAAGAATCATCATTGCCGAGATCCAACACATAACTTACAATGAATTTTTACCGATTATCCTCGGTGAAAGGTTTTACAAAAGAATCCGGATGGTTTTAAAAGAGGATTTTAACAAAAATATTGATCCGAGAGTTAGTAATAGTTTTGCAACAGCCGCAATGAGATATTTTACATCTTTTTATGATTACAACAACAATAAAACTAAATTTGGATTGGATTTATTAACTTTGGATATTCAACGAGGTCGAGATCATGGTTTACCAACTTACACAACTTATAAAAAACTATGCGGGTTAAATAAACTTAAAACTTTCAAAAATTTATACCCGATAATTCATAAAAACACCATAAATACTTTATCCGAGCTTTATCGTGACCCAAAAGACATTGATTTAATCGTTGGTGGGTTTTCGGAGAGAATTTTTGATGGAATTTTAGGCCCGACGTTTTCTTGTATTGTATCGGAGCAATTTTTAAGGACTAAACGAGCTGATAGATTCTTTTATTCGAATAAAAACCAACCGAAACCTTTTACAGATGAGCAATTAAATGAAATAAAAAGAATTACTTTAGCTTCGATTTTTTGTACGAGTGGAAATGTTAAAATCTTACAGAAGAACATTTTTGAGTCAATTAATTCAAGGTAAAGTACAATTAATATCTTTTCGCACTTATTTATGGCTTTTTTATATTTTTTTTTACAGAAACGAATTGATGGATTGTGAAAATATACCAAAAATAGATTTAATATATTGGAAAGAAACTTTAAATTAAGTTTTAATTAATTTAAGACTGTTATTTTAATAAAATTGTAAATAATTTTTAAATTTTGACGTTTATTCATATCGCCATCTCTTAGAATATTGATTAAGTTAATTTTGATTAAGTAAAAAACTTCAAGTTTATTAAAATAGATGACACTACTATTATTATTTAATAATTTAAAATTAAATTAATTTTTAATGAATTATTATTTAACTTAATTTAAATTTAAAACAACCACATTAAAACATTTATTTAATAAAATTTTTACATCAACACCTAAATCTAATCTAAAAACTATTCAAAACAACACGAACAAAAGTTCATATATCATCTGCGGTGTTCCTTTTTAAGTTTTTCGTAAATTTCTCGATCTTCAGCATTATCTTTATACAATTCTAATCGTTTACCTTCAATATCTCCCATAAATTTCTCTCTAAAAATAGATAAAGAATTGTTAATAATTTTGGTGGAGAATAACATAACCTCAATTTTACCGGTAAACAAAACCGAGTCCTCCAAGTAATAAAAACCCTCCGAATATAACAGGAAAGCGAAATAAGGTGCTTTTTGGTATTTGAGCACCCATTTTCTTTTCCATTTTAAAGTTTTTAATAAAGTTTTCAATAAATATTTTAATAAATATAAAGTCTATAATCTTAATACCAACCTTGAAATACCAAAAATTTTATTGATTTAATTTGGGGGATAAGTTTATATAAAATTAAAAATTTATTTATTAGAATTTATGTTATTTTTGTATAATTTAATTGATTTTAAGGTGAATAAAGATGTTTTTGTTAAAATTTTAATGTAAATTAAGGATTTGAATGACTAACATAAAATTGTATAAGCGTAAAATTCCCTAGAACCAAAGCCCATACCGACTGCGGGGCTGTTTGGCAAGCGGGTGCGGAAAACGGATTTTCTTCGTTTTTCCGGCGGTTGATGAGCCCCGTTTGGGGTAATGGGGGCCGGAGCGAGCAGGGACGACAACGACGAAGACACCGATGAAGATCTATCCCGAAGAACCTCCCAAAATTTGGTAAGAAACGTTTTGTTATTCTTACATTAGGGTTGTGTTTTGTGTTAGATCATTTCAACATTTTTAATGAATTTTAAACGACTTTAACCCCCAAATTTTAAGCCTAATTAATTCCAATAAACATAAACATTAACTACGTTTAAAAATACTTAACCCAGTTTTTCTTCTTAAATGTTTATTTAGATTTAAAGATCAAAATCTTTATATTTAGATAATGTTTTAGTATTAAGTTAGCTTTGGTAAATTTTTTAGGGATATTTTATTTCAATAAATTTTATGGATTAAAAAGAAATATTAAAAAATTAATTTTTAAAAATTTATTTTTTATTTTTAAAAACTTATTTTTTATTTAACAATTATTGAAATGAATTTAAATCAATTAAATAACATTTATTATTTTTATGACGTTAAAATGACGTCACGTTTATATTCCGATTCCAACCAAGTTAACATTCGTACTGAAGTTAGTCGACGTTGAGACGTTTTTTTACGCGCACACGCACATAAATCAGTCTCTAAATCCGAATCATAGAAAAACGTTCTGTTTCGTTTTGATCAAAATGTGTCCGTTGGATCGTTTAAATAATAGTGGTTATTAAAAAACCCCGCCGAAAAAATAAACTAAATAAAATCGTGATTGGCTTTGTTTGGATCTTATTTTCGGCGGGAAATTTGAATTCGTTGGGTTTCGAAAGGACTATGTCAAGGGCTTCCAGACAACGAAATCGGATTAGTAGAGTAAGTTTTAGGGTTAAATGGGATAAAAAACGCTTAGAGGAAATACGAACAAAGAGGATGATGTTGGTTTTTCTATAAATAAAGCGTCGGCGTGTGTTTTATTTTGTGATTTTGCCTCGTGCCAAAAATTAGTGCACGTTCCAAGTGGATTTTTATTTTTTATTCACCCACAGGGAGTTTAAACTAGTATTTAGTGTTTTTAAAAAGGTGGTAATAACCTTATATTATGTTTTAGGTAAATGTTAAGAAGAAATTTTTGGTTGATTTGGTGATTTTTATATTTTGAGTGTCTTCTTCGGATGATTTTAAACCTTTGAAATGGTTTAAATTGGATTATTAAACGTTTTTAAGTGTATAAATAAAAATAAAGTTGTTTTACTAAAAATGGAATTTACTAAAAATGAGTTTTACTAAAAATTTTTTTAGGTTAGGTTTGGTACAAAAAAATCATTGATGTTTAAAAATTTTTTTTTAATTTTTTTGGTTATATTTATAACAAATTTACCTTTTAAATCAAAAAATAGATACTTTAATCTATCTCTAACTAAAAAATCTTTTCTTAATTTTCATAAATAAAGTCAGTATGATTTTTTTAATTTCCCAAAAAAAAAATTCAAGGTTAGGCAAAAAAAATCATTGAAGTTAAAATTTTTTTTTTTAATTTTTTTGGTGATATTTATAACAAATTTACCTTTTAAATCATAAAATAGATACTTAATCTATCTCTAGCTAAAAAATCTTTTTTAAATTTCCATAAATAAAGTCAGTATGATTTTTTAAATTTCCCAAAAAAAAAAATTTAAGGTTAGGTAAAAAAAATCATTGACGTTTAAAAAATTTTTTTAAATTTTTTTGGTAATATTTACGACAAAATTACTTTTGAAATCATAAAATAGATATTTTAATCTATCTCTAGCTAAAAAATCTTTACTTAATTTTCATAAATAAAGTCAGTATGATTTTTTTAATTTCACTAAAAAAATATTTAAGGTTAGGTAAGAAAAAATCATTGACGTTTAAAATTTTTTTTTTAATTTTTTTGGTTATAATTTGAACAAATCTGATTTATTTAACATAAATTAGATATTTTAATCTATGTTAGATTGAAAAATCATTTCTTTATTTCCATAAATAAAGTCAGTATGATTTTTTTAATTTCACTAAAAAATTTAAGGTTAGGTAAAAAAAAATTATTGACGTTTAAAAAATTTTTTTAATTGTTTTGGTAATATTTACGACAAAATTACTTTTTAAATCATAAAGTAGATATTTTAATCTATCTCTAGCTAAAAAATCTTTTCTTAATTTTCATAAATAAAGTCAGTATGATTTTTTTAATTTCACTAAAAAATTTAAGGTTAGGTAAAAAAAATCATTGACGTTTAAAAATTTTTTTTTAATTTTTTTGGTAATATTTATAATAAATTTACCTTTTTAATCATAAAATAGATACTTTAATCTATCTCTATCTAAAAGATTTTTTCTTAATTCCTATAAATAAAGTCAGTATGATTTTTTAAATTTCACTAAAAAAATTTGAGGTTAGGTAAAAAAATCATTGACGTTTAAAAAAATTTTTTTAATTTTTTTGGTAAGATTTATAACAAAATTACCTTTTAAATCATAAAATAGATACTTTAATCTATATCTAGCTAAAAAATCTTTTCTTAATTTCCATAAATAAAGTCACAGTGATTTTTTTAATTCCACCAAAAAAATTTAAGGTTAGGTAAAAAAAATCATTGACGTTTAAAAATTTTTTTTTAATTTTTTTGGTTATAATTGGAACAAATCTGATTTATTTAACATAAATTAGATATTTTAACCTATCTTAGATTGAAAAATCATTTCTTTATTTCAATAAATAAAGTCTGTGAGATTTTTTAAAGTTGTCCGAAATTTTTAAGGTTATATCAAAAATGTGATTGATGTCTTTGGAAATTTTTTTAATTTTTTTGGTTAGAATTAGAACAAATCTGATTTATTTAATATAAATTAGATATTTTAATCTATCTTAGAGTGAAAAATCATTTCCTTATTTCAATAAATAAAGTCTGTGAGATTTTTTAAAATTGTCCGAAATTTTTAAGGTTATATCAAAAATGTGATTGATGTCTTTAGAAATTTTTTTAATTTTTTTGGTTAGAATTAGAACAAATCTGATTTATTTAACATAAATTAGATATTTTAATCTATGCTAGATTGAAAAATCATTTCTTTGTTTCTATAAATAAAGTCAGTATGATTTTTTTAATTTCACAAAAAAAATTTTAGGTTAGGTAAAAAAATCATTGACGTTTAAAAAAATTTTTTTAATTTTTTTGGTAATATTTATAACAAAATTACCTTTTAAATCATAAAATAGATATTTTAATCTATCTCTAGCTAAGAAGTCTTTTCTTAATTTTCATAAATAAAGTCAGTATGATTTTCTTAATTTCACTAAAAAATTTAAGGTTAGATAAAAAAATCATTGACGTTTAAAAAATTTTTTTTAATTTTTTTGGTAATATTTACGACAAAATTACTTTTTAAATCATAAAATAGATATTTTAATCTATCTCTAGCTAAAAGATTTTTTCTTAATTTTCATAAATAAAGTCAGTATGATTTTTTTAATTCCACTAAAAAAATTTAAGGTTAGGGTAAAAAAATCATTGACGTTTAAAAATTTTTTTTTAAATTTTTTTGGTTATAATTGGAACAAATCTGATTTATTTAACATAAATTAGATACTTTAATCTATCTTAGATTGAAAAATCATTTCTTTATTTCAATAAATAAAGTCTGTGAGATTTTTTAAAGTAGTCCGAAATTTTTAAGGTTTGAAATGTGATTGATGTCGATAGAAATTTTTTTAATTTTTTTGGTTATAATTGGAACAAATCTGATTTATTTAATGTAAATTAGATATTTTAATCTATGTTAGATTGAAAAATCATATCTTTATTTCCATAAATAAAGTCAGTATGATTTTTTTAATTTCACTAAAAAATTTAAGGTTAGGTAAAAAAAAATCATTGACGTTTAAAAAATTTTTTTTAATTTTTTTGGTAATATTTACGACAAAATTACTTTTTAAATCATAAAATAGATATTTTAATCTATATCTAGCTAAAAAATCTTTTCTTAATTTCCATAAATAAAGTCAGTATGATTTTTTAATTTCACTAAAAAAATTTAAGGTTAGGTAAAAAAATCATTGACGTTTAAAAAAATTTTTTTTAATTTTTTTGGTTATAATTGGAACAAATCTGATTTATTTAACATAAATTAGATACTTTAATCTATCTTAGATTGAAAAATCATTTCTTTATTTCAATAAATAAAGTCTGTGAGATTTTTTAAAGTAGTCCGAAATTTTTAAGGTTAAAAATGTGATTGATGTCTTTAGAAATTTTTTTTTAATTTTTTGGTTAGAATTAGAACAAATCTGATTTATTTAATATAAATTAGATATTTTAACCTTTGCTAAATTGAAAAATCATTTCTTTATTTCCATAAATAAAGTCAGTATGATTTTTTTAATTTCACTAAAAAATTTAAGGTTAGGTAAAAAAAATCATTGACGTGTAAAAAATTTTTTTTAATTTTTTTGGTAATATTTACGACAAAATTACTTTTTAAATCATAAAATAGATACTTTAATCTATATCTAGCTAAAAAATCTTTTCTTAATTTCCATAAATAAAGTCAATATGATTTTTTAAATTCACCAAAAAAATTTAAGGTTAGGTAAAAAAAATCATTGACCTGTAAAAATTTTTTTTTAATTTTTTTGGTAATATTTACGACAAAATTACCTTTTAAATCATAAAATAGACACTTTAATCTATCTCTAGCAAAAAAATTTTTTCTTAATTTCCATAAATAAAGTCGCTATGATTTTTTTAAATTAACCAAAAAAATTTTTAAGGTTAGGTTGGATAAAAACTCATTTTTTAGTATTTTTTTTAAGTCGATTTGAAATATTTCTAAACGATTTATAAAGAATTTAAGTAATTTTAAAGTTTAATAAAGCCATTTGAATAGAAAGAGACGAATGAAAGGAATTTTTTCACTTCAGTTGAAATCTAATCGAATAGGAAATGCGTGCGTGTGACTAACTCAGTATAAATTCGCAAAAAAACATTCTCAGTTAACAAAGAGTCATTTAAAAGCTTATTTTAGACTCTTTTTGATTGCAACAAATGTAATATAATATAAATGAATTAACTCACATTCATTTTTCTCTTAGATTTTTGTAAATTTTTGTAAATTTTTGCAAATTTTTACAAATTTTTACAATAATAAACGTTTTTCATTAAAATATCACAAAGAAAATGACTCAACGTTGGTTTAATACACTCTTTATGGTTAAAAATAGGTGTGTTATTTATAAAACGATCAACAAAAAGATGTTTTTGTTTGTATTTTGGGTTGTCTTTGTACTTTTATGACGTTTATAAACGATATTTGTGTTAGTTTTGGATTTTAATACAATTTACGAATTAAAAAAAAAGTTTTAAATGATTTTTTTGAGTGTTATTTTTGAATTTAAAAACTCAATTAATCAAAATTTATCTTTAAAGTTGATTAATACTTTTGCTTTTATCTTATCTTCTTTTTTTGAGTAAAATATCTAAAGAATTTTGTATCAAATAATCAAGTTTTATTTATTATTTATGTTTTAGTTTTTATGTTAGTTTGATTTATAGTTTATATATAAAAAAAAATAATTAAATTTTTAATTAAGATTCGAATTGATTTTTATAAATTTAACTTTAAGTTTAAAAAAATCGTACTGACTTTATTTATTGATATTAAGAAATACTAATTATATCAAAATAAAGTTAAAAGGTTCTATTTTGTATTTAAAAAATCAGATTTGTTCCAAGTTTTATGAAAAAATTTAAAAAAATTCTTAAAGACATCATCAATTTTCGACTAAAACTAACCTAACTTTAAATGTCAAAGTCGAAACTGTAAACGTCAAAAATGGTAAATTTTAAACAATCGTACTGACTTTATTTATAAGTATTAAGAAATACTAATTGTATCAAAATAAAGTCTAAAGATTCTATTTTGTATTTAAAAAGTCAGATTTGCTCCAAGTTTTATGAAAAAATTAAAAAAAAATTTTAAAGGCATCAATAAGTTTCGACTAAATCTAACCTAATTTTAAATGTCAAAGTCGAAACTTTAAACGTCAAAAATGGTAAATTTTAAGCAATCATACTGACTTTATTTATAGATATTAAGAAATACTAATTGTATCAAAATAAAGTTAAAAGATTCTATTTTGTATTTAAAAAGTCAGATTTGTTCTAAGTTTTACCAAAAAAATTAAAAAAAATTCTTAAAGACAGTAAGAATTTTCGACTAAATCTAACCTAACTTTAAATGTAAAAAAATGGCAAAGTTTAAAAAATCATACGGACTTTATTTATAAACATTAAGAAATACTAATTGTATCAAAATAAAGCTAAAACATTCTATTTTGTATTTAAAAAATCAGATTTATTCTAAGTTTTACCAAAAAAATTAAAAAAATTCTTAAAGACATCAACAATTTTCCACTAAATCTAACCTAACTTTAAATGTCAAAATCGAAACTGTAAACGTCAAAAATGGTAAATTTTAAACAATCGTACTGACTTTATTTATAGGTATTAAGAGATACTAATTGTGTCAAAATAAAGTTAAAAGATTCTATTTTGATTTTAAAAAGTTAGATTTGTTCTAAGTTTTACCAAAAAAATTAAAGAAATTCTTAAAGACATCAACAATTTTCGATTCAATCTAACCTAACTTTAAATGTCAAAAGTGGCAAAGTTTAGAAAATCATACAGACTTTATTTATAAACATTAAGAAATACTAATTGTATCAAAATAAAGCTAAAACATTCTATTTTGTATTAAAAAAATCAGATTTATTCCAAGTTTTACCAAAAAAATTAAAAAAATTCTTAAAGACATCAACAATTTTCGACTAAATCTAACCTAATTTTAAATGTCAAAGTCGAAACTGTAAACGTCAAAAATGGTAAATTTTAAACAATCATACTGACTTTATTTATAGGTATTAAGAGATACTAATTGTATCAAAATAAAGTTAAAAGGTTCTATTTTGTATTTAAAAAGTCAGATTTGCTCCAAGTTTTATGAAAAAATTAAAAAAAATTTTTAAAGGCATCAATAATTTTCGACTAAATCTAACCTAACTTTAAATGTAAAAAATGGCAAAGTTTAAAAAATCATACAGACTTTATTTATAAACATTAAGAAATACTAATTGTATCAAAATAAAGCTAAAACATTCTATTTTGTATTTAAAAAATCAGATTTATTCTAAGTTTTGCCAAAAAATTAAAAAAAAATTTTTAAAAACATCAACAATTTCCGACTAAATCTAACCTAACTTTAAATGTCAGAATCGAAACTGTAAACGTCAAAAATGGTAAATTTTAAACAATCCTACTGACTTTATTTATAGATATTAAGAAATACTAATTATATCAAAATAAAGCTAAAAGGTTCTATTTTGTATTTAAAAAGTCAGATTTGCTCCAAGTTTTATGAAAAAAATTAAAAAAATTCTTAAAGACACTAACAATTTTCGACTAAATCTAACCTAACTTTAAATGTAAAAAATGGCAAACTTTAAAAATTCGTACTGACTTTATTTATAAACATTAAAGAATACTAATTGTATCAAAATAAAGCTAAAACATTCTATTTTGTATTTAAAAAATCACATTTATTCCAAGTTTTACCAAAAAATTTAAAAAAATTCTTAAAGATATTAAAAATTTTCGACCAAATTAAACCAATTTTTAATTTTTTAAAAATTTATTAGTAATAAATAATAAAACTACTATCTAAAATATTCAATTGACCTTTCGATCTTTAAGATTTATCTAAATTTTAACAAACAACGATTGAATATAAGCCTCTAATATATTATAAAGGATTAAAAATGGTGTTTTTTTCGATCAAATCAATCATTTAACGGTGTTTAAAGAGATTTAAGAAAGTTGTTGTGGATTAAATGCGGTTTAAAAACCTTGACACGAATACTTCAAGTGTACGTTACTTTGAAATTGATTTACAATTTACAGTTTGGGATTTTAAGAATTTTAAAATTGTGTTTCATTAGAAAAAAATACAATAATTGATTTGGAAAATGTGTTAAAATTAAACCGACCTTGAGATGATATTAAATAGTCGGATGGATGAGAAATGAGAAGGACGAACTGTTAGAAGTCTAACGGTTTTATTACGAATGGTAAAAGTGGGATTTAAGTGCCGTTCGTTTTTAATTGTATCGTTAAATGTAGTGAAAAAACTCGGACGAGTTTTTATGTGTCGTTGAGTTTTCGTTCCAGTTGCAAATTGAATGCAGTTGGAGGGAAATTTTAAATTTTGTTCGTTTTGGTGAAAATGTGGAGGTTTAAGAGATCATTTTTTTCTTAAAATTTTTAAAATTTAACGTAAATGTTTTTATAGATTATTAAAAAAGATATTTTAATCTATAATTTTTCAAAAAAATCTTTTTATAATGTTTGAAAATAAATCCTGGGTGAATTTTTAAAGTTTGATTAAAATTTATGATTTTGAGGTTAGATGTAAAGGTTTACAAAAAAATTTTTTTCTCGGAATTTTTTTAATCTAATTTAAAAATTTTTATAAATTATGTCAAAAGACATTCTATTCTATAATTCTTTAAAAGATTTTTTTTTAATTTTTGAAACTAAAGCCTGGGTGATTTTTTTAAAATTTAGTGTTTTTAGGTTAGGTCAAAAAACCTGGACTTAGAAAAAAATTGTTTTCTGAAAATGTTTATAACTTAAACTAAAAATTTTTATAAATTATGTTAGAAGACATTTTAATCTATGATTCTTTAAAAGATGTTTTTTGAACTCTTGAAAATAAAGTCTGGGTGATTTTTTAAAATTTAATAAAATTTTAAGTAATATCAAAATACATGGACTTAGAAAAAAATTATTTTCTCGAAATTTTTATAGCTTGGTATAAAAATTTTTATAGATTATGAAAAAAGACATTTTAATCTATAATTTTTCAAAAAATCTTTTTAAAATTTTATAAAATAAATTCTGGACGAATTGTTAAAGTTTGATTAAAATTTATGATTTTGAGGTTAGATGTCAAGGTTTAGAAAAATTTTTTTTCTCGAAATTTTTTTAACCTAATTTAAAAATTTTTATAAATTATATTAAAAGACATTCTAATCTATGACTTTTTAAAAGATTTTTTTTTTAATTCTTAAAAATAAAGTCTGGATGATTTTTTAAAATTTAATAAAATTTTAGATTATATTAAAATACAAGGTCTTAGAAAAAAATTTTTTTTCTCAAAATTTTTATATGTTTCCGTAAAAATGTTTATAGATTTTATTAAAAGACATCCTAGTTATGATTCTTCAACAAAATTTCCATTCAATTTTTTAAAATAAAGTCTGGGCGATTTTTTTAAAATTTCATTATTTTTAGGTTATGTCAGAATGCAGCGTCCTAGAAAAAAATTATTTTCTGGAAATTTTTATAACTTAACTTAAAAATTTTTATAAATCATATTAAAAAACATTTTAATCTATGATTCCTTAAAAGATTTTTGTTTGAATTTTTGAAAATAAAGTCTGGGTGATTTTTTAAAGTTTAACATTTTTAGGTTAGGTTAAGTTAAAATACAGGCTCTTAGAAAAAAATTGTTTTCTCGAAATTTTTTTAACCTAACGTCAAAATTTTTATAAATTATGATTAAAAACATTCTAATTTACGATTCTTTAAAAGATTTTTTTTGAATTCTTAAAAATAAAGTCTGGGTGATTTTTTAAAATTTAATAAAATTGTAAGTTATATCAAAATTTGGCACTTAGAAAAAAATTTTTTTTTCAAAATTTTTATAGGTTTCCGTAAAAATTTTTATAGATTTTATTAAAAGACATTCTAGTTTATGATTCTTCAACAAAATTTCCATTCATTTTTTAAAAAATTCTGGGCGAATTTTTAAAGTTTCATTATTTTTAGGTTATGTCAAAATACAGCGTTTTAGAAAAAAAATATTTTCTGGAAATTTTTACAACTTAACTTAAAAATTTTTATAAATCATATTAAAAAACATTTTAATCTATGATTCCTTAACAGATTTTTGTTTGAATTTTTGAAAATAAAGTCTGGGTGATTTTTTAAAGTTTAACATTTTTAGGTTAGGTTAAGTTAAAATACAGGTTCTTAAAAAAAAATTGTTTTCTCGAAATTTTTTTAACCTGACGTCAAAGTTTTTATAAATTATATTAAAAGACGTTCTAATCTATGATTCTTTAAAAGATTTTTTTTTAAGTCTTGAAAATAAATTCTGGGTGATTTTTTAAAATTTAATAAAATTTTAGGTTATATCAAAATACAGACATTTAGAAAAAAATTTTTTTCTCAAAATTTTTATAAGTTTCCGTAAAAATTCTTATAGATTTTATTAAAAGACATTCTAGTTTATGAATCTTCAACAAAATTTCCATTCAATTTTTTAAAATAAAGTCTGGGCGATTTTTTTTTAATTTCATTATTTTTAGGTTACGTCGAAATGCAGCGTCTTAGAAAAAAATTATTTTCTGGAAATTTTTACAACTTAACCTAAAAATTTTTATAAATCATATTAAAAGACATTTTAATCTATGATTCCTTAAAAGGTTTTCGTTTGAATTTTTGAAAATAAAGTCTGGGTGATTTTTTAAAGTTTAACATTTTTAGGTTAGGTTAAGTTAAAATACAGGTTCTTAGAAAAAAATTATTTTCTCGAAATTTTTATAACTTATCGCAAAAGTTTTTATAAATTATATTAAAAGACATTTAAATCTATGAGTCTTTAAAAGATTTTTTTTGAAGTCTTGAAAATAAAGTCTGGGTGATTTTTTAAAATTTAATAAAATTTTAGGTTATATCAAAATACAGACACTTAGAAAAAAAATTTTTTCTCGAAATTTTTATAAGTTTTCGTAAAAATTTTTATAGATTTTATTAAAAGACATTCTAGTTTATGATTTTTCAACAAAATTTCCATTCAATTTTTTAAAATAAAGTCTGGGCGACTTTTTTAAAATTTCATTATTTTTAGGTTATGTGAAAATGCAACATCCTAGAAAAAAATTATTTTCTGGAAATTTTTACAACTTAATCTAAAAATGTTTATAAATCATATTAAAAGATATTTTAATCTATGATTTCTTAAAAGATTTTTGTTTGAATTTTTGAAAATAAAGTCTGGGTGATTTTTTAAAGTTTAACATTTTTAGGTTAGGTTAAGTTAAAATACAGGTTCTTAGAAAAAAATTATTTTCTCGAAATTTTTTTAACCTAATGTCAAAGTTTTTATAAATTATATTAAAAGACATTTAAATCTATGATTCTTTAAAAGATTTTTTTTGAATTCTTGAAAATAAAGTCTGGGTGATTTTTTAAAATTTAATAAAATTTTAGGTTATATCAAAATACTGGGTCTTAAAAAAATTTTTTTTCTAGAAATTTTTATAAGTTTTCGTAAAATTTTTTATAGATTTTATTAAAAGACATTCTAGTTTATGATTCTTCAACAAAATTTTCATTCAATTTTTTAAAATAAAGTCTGGGCGATTTTTTTAAATTTCATTATTTTTAGGTTATGTTAAAATGCAGCGTCTTAGAAAAAAATTATTTTTTGGAAATTTTTACAACTTAACCTAAAAATGTTTATAAATCATATTAAAAGACATTTTAATCTATGATTCCTTAAAAGATTTTTGTTTGAATTTTTGAAAATAAAGTCTGGGTGATTTTTTAAAGTTTAACATTTTTAGGTCAGGTTAAGTTAAAATACAGGGTCTTAGAAAAAAATTATTTTCTCGAAATTTTTTAAACCTAATGTCAAAGTTTTTATAAATTATGTTAAAAGACATTTAAATCTATGATTCTTTAAAAGATTTTTTTTTTAAGTCTTGCAAAAAAAATTCTGGGTGATTTTTTAAAATTTAATAAAATTTTAAGTTATATCAAAATACAAGGTCTTAGAAAAAAATTTTTTCTTGAAATTTTTATAAGTTTACGTAAAAATTTTTATAGATTTTATTAAAAGACATTCTAGTTTATGATTCTTTAACAAAATTTCCATTAAATTTTTTAAAATAAAGTCTGGGCGATTTTTTAAAATTTCATTATTTTTAGGTTATGTCAAAATGCAGCGTCCTAGAAAAAAATTATTTTCTGGAAATTTTTACAACTTAATCTAAAAATTTTTATAAATCATATTAAAAGACATCTTAATCTATGATTCCTTAAAAGATTTTTGTTTGAATTTTTGAAAATAAAGTCTGGGTGATTTATTAAAGTTTAACATTTTTAGGTTAGGTTAAGTTAAAATACAGGTTCTTAAAAAAAAATTGTTTTCTCGAAATTTTTTTAACCTAACGTTAAAGTTTTTATAAATCATATTAAAAGACATTTTAATCTATGATTCTTTAAAAGTTTTTTTTTTAATTCTTAAAAATAAAGTCTGTGTGATTTTTTAAAATTTAATAAAATTGTAGGTTATATCAAAATTTGGCACTTAGAAAAAAATTTTTTTTTTCAAAATTTTTATAAGTTTCCGTAAAAATGTTTATAGATTGTGTTAAAAAACATTCTAATTTATGATTCTTTAAAAGATTTTTGTTTGAATTTTTGAAAATAAAGTCTGGGTGATTTTTAAAAATTTCACTATTTTTAGGTTAAGTCAAAATACAGACACTTAGAAAAAAAATATTTTCTTAAAATTTTTATAATATAACTTAAATATTTTTATAAATTATGATTAAAAATATTCTAATTTATGATTATTTAAAAGATTTTTTTTTAATTGTTGAAAATAAAGTCTGGGTGATTTTATAAAGTTCGGCATTTTTAGGTTAAGTTAAAAAACAAGGCCTTAGAAAAAAAAATATTTTCTCGAAATTTTTACAACCTAACTTAAAAATGTTTATGAATTCTGTTAGAAAGCAATCTTATTTATGATTATTTGAAAGATTTTTTTTGAATTCTTGAAAATAAAGTCTGGGTGATTTTTTAAAATTTCACTATTTTTAGGTTAAGTCAAAATACAGATACTTAGAAAAAAAAATATTTTCTCAAAATTTTTATAATCTAACTTAAATATTTTTATAAATTATGATTAAAAACATTCTAATTTATGATTATTTAAAAGATTTTTTTTTAATTCTGGAAAATAAAGTCTGGGTGATTTTTTAAAGTTTGGCATTTTTAGGTTAAGTCAAAAAACAAGGCCTTAGAAAAAAATATTTTCTTGAAATTTTTGCAATCTAATTTAAAAATGTTTATAAATTCTGTTAGAAAGCATTCTTATTTATGATTATTTGAAAGATTTTTTTTGAATTCTTGAAAATAAAGTCTGGGTGATTTTTTAAAATTTCACTATTTTTAGGTTAAGTCAAAATATAGACACTTAGAAAAAAATTATTTTCTCAAAATTTTTATAATATAACTTAAATATTTTTATAAATTATGATTAAAAACATTCTAATTTATGATTATTTAAAAGATTTTTTTTTAATTCTGGAAAATTAAGCCTGGGTGATTTTTTAAAGTTTAGCATTTTTAGGTTAAGTCAAAAAACAAGGCCTTAGAAAAAAATATTTTCTCGAAATTTTTACAATCTAACTTAAAAATGTTTATAAATTCTGTTAGAAAGCATTCTTATTTATGATTATTTGAAAGATTTTTTTTGAATTCTTGAAAATAAAGTCTGGGTGATTTTTTAAAATTTCACTATTTTTAGGTTAAGTCAAAATACAGACACTTAGAAAAAAATTATTTTCTTAAAATTTTTATAATCTAACTTAAATATTTTTATAAATTATGATTAAAAACATTCTAATTTATGATTATTTAAAAGATTTTTTTTTAATTCTGGAAAATAAAGTCTGAGTGATTTTTTAAAGTTTAGCATTTTTAGGTTAAGTCAAAAAACAAGGCCCGAGAAAAAAATATTTTCTCGAAATTTTTACAATCTAACTTAAAAATGTTTATAAATTCTGTTAGAAAGCATTCTTATTTATGATTATTTGAAAGATTTTTTTTGAATTCTTGAAAATAAAGTCTGAGTGATTTTTTAAAATTTGGCATTTTTAGGTTAGATCAAAATACAGACACTTAGAAAAAAATGATTTTCCCGAAATTTTTTTAACTTATCGTAAATTTTTTTATAGATTATATTAAAAGACACTTTAATTTATGGTTCTTCAAAAAAATTTCCTTTCAATTTCTTAAAATAAAGTCTTGGTGATTTTTTAAAATTTTACTATTTTTAGGTTAAGTCAAAATTCAAAAAGTTTAACTTTAAAAATCCATCCAGACTTTATTTTAAGGAATTAAACAAACATTTTTTTAACAATTATAGCTTAGAGTTCTCTTTATTGCGATCTATAAGAATTTTTTAGTCAAGTTATAAAAATTTTAAGAAAAAAATTTTTTTCTAAACCTTTACATCTAACCTCAAAATTACAAATTTTAATCTTGAACTTTAAAAAATCATACAGATTTTATTTTAAGGAATTAAAAAAAGATTTTTTAAAGAATTACAGATCATAATGTCGTTTTTAATATAATTTATAAACATTTTTACAAATTTTATTTTAAATTTACTTAACCTTAAATTTTTTTTAATTCATTTCTATTTCAATTTAACCGACATTGAACTATACCTTGATACTTTTGGCAACAATCCAAGCGGAAAACAACCCAAACGAATGAAATAAAGAGACAAAGACTCTTTATTAAATCCATACCGACCAAATAATTCCTTTAAAAAGAATCATAAACTAATGTTTTAAATTAATTCTTTTACAATCTTCCATCTAATCTTTTAAAAACGCATTTTGAAAATATCTAAGCACTTTAAATGGAAAAAAGGGGCGTACAATCGACGTAAAACTACTCCAATTCGATTATTAAACAATTACGACCGCAACAACGATCGATAACGAGACGATAATAACACTAAAATTAAACGTTTAAACGATTTGCTAAGCGTTTTCGACGCGAAAATAACCCGATCCTTATATTCCTTTGTCGTTCGAATTAAATACTTATTAACGAGTCGATATGCAAAACGAGTTAAAACGAGATTTACAAACGTTCTAATACGTCTTAAAATAAATTACTTACGCAAGAAACAATTACAACCATTTGTAATAACGATTGTTTTTGTAAACTTACGTGTATTATTATTAGTGTTAATTTTATCTTTAACACGTGTAAAATTTCAAATCGAAAAAATGATAAATAGAATTTTGAGTATTAAAAGATAAGTTGCTAAACTGAAATGCGGTAGAATAAACTCGTTAATTGACCAATTTATAACCAGAATGAAGCTGTAATGAAACTATTCATTGAATGGTTAAATGGATAAACGTCTTAACTTGTTATGGTTCTTTAAATGAAACGAGTGCAAGAAAAAAAAATATTAAAAAGTTTTTTTTGGAAAGTATTTTGATGATTAAGATGGTTTTATTTTGAGATATTTTCTTATGGGAAATGGAAAAAAAGAAAAAAAGGAAAACATGATACGTTTATTGTCTGGAATAAAATGGAAATTAACCGTCTACAAGTTGGATACCGTTCAAGTGTTCCTATAATTGAACCACGAGCGTTTTGTTGCGTTTTCGAACTTATTTTTAGTCTTTACAATTGGATTTGTTCATTGACAAAAGTACAAGGAAATTCTATGTGGCTTTATCGAACTTGAAGATGTTAAAGTCTAATCGATGATTTACCAAGAAATCTTTTTTCAATTTTTATAAATAAAGTCTGGATGAATTTTTAAAATTCAAGAAAAAAATTTGTGCTTTTTAGGTTAGATGTAAAGGTTTACAAAAAATTTTTTTTCTCAAAATTTTTAAAACTTAACTAAAAAATTTTTATAAATTATATTAAAAAACATTTTTATTTATGATTTTTCAAAAAATCTTGTTTCAATTTCCTAAAATAAAGTCTGGATGAATTTTTAAAATCCAAGAAAAAAAATTGTGCTTTTTAGGTTAGATGTAAAGGTTTACAAAAAAATTTTTTTCTCAAAATTTTTAAAACTTAACTAAAAAATTTTTATAAATTATATTAAAAAACATTCTTATTTATGATTTTTCAAAAAATCTTGTTTCAATTCCCTAAAATAAAGTTTGGATGAATTTTTAAAATTCAAGAAAAAAATTGTTTTTTAGGTTAGATGTAAAGGTTTACAAAAAAATTTTTTTCTCAAAATTTTTAAAACTTAACTAAAAAATTTTTATAAATTATATTAAGAAACATTCTTATTTATGATTTTTAAAAAAATCTTTTTTCAATTCCCTAAAACAAAGTCTGGGTGAATTTATAAAGTTCAAGATGAAAAATGGTAATTTTGAGGTTAGATGTAGAGGTTTACAAAAAAATTTTGTTCTCAAAATTTTTAAAACTTAACTAAAAAATTTTTATGAATCATGTTACAAAACATTCTTACTTATGATTTTTCAAAAAAATCTTGCTTCAATTTCCTAAAATAAAGTCTGGATGAATTTTTAAAATTCAAGAAAAAATTTGTGCTTTTTAGGTAAGATGTAAAGGTTTACAAAAAAATTTTTTTCTCAAAATTTTTAAAACTTAACTAAAAAATTTTTATGAATCATGTTACAAAACATTCTTACTTATGATTTTCCAAAAAAAATCTTGTTTCAATTTCCTAAAATAAAGTCTGGATGAATTTTTAAAATTCAAGAAAAAAATTGTGCCTTTTAGGTTAGATGTAAAGGTTTACAAAAAAATTTTTTTCTCAAAATTTTTAAAACTTAACTAAAAAATTTTTATGAATCATGTTAAAAAACATTCTTATTTATGATTTTTCAAAAAATCTTGTTTCAATTCCCTAAAATAAAGTCTGAGTGAATTTTTAAAGTTCAAAATGAAAAATGGTAATTTTGAGGTTAGATGTAGAGGTTTACAAAAAAATTTTTTTTTCAAAATTTTTAAAACTTCATTAAAAAATTTTTATAAATCTTGTTAAAAAATATTCTTATTTATGATTTTTCAAAAAATCTTGTTTCATTTCCCTAAAATAAAGTCTGGGTGAATTTTTAAAGTTCAAAATGAAAAATGGTAATTTTGAGGTTAGATGTAGAGGTTTACAAAAAAATTTTTTTCTCAAAATTTTTAAAACTTAACTAAAAAATTTTTATGAATCATGTTACAAAACATTCTTATTTATGATTTTTCAAAAAAAATCTTGTTTCAATTCCTTAAAATAAAATCTAGACGAATTTTTAATGTTCAAGATTACTTTTCACGTTTATAAGTGGGAATGTAGAAGATTGGAAAAAAATTTTTTTCTTAAAATTTTTATAACTTAACTTGGAAATTCTTATATTATATTGAAAAGGATATTTTAATTTATAATTATCCAGAACATTTTTTCTCTATTTTTAGAAATAAAGTCTGGACGAATTTTTAAACTTTAAAATTAAAATTAACGATTTTGAGGTTAGATGTAAACATTTACAAAAAAATTTTTTTCTTGAAATTTTTATAACTTAACTAAAAAATTTTTATGAATCATGTTAAAAAACATTTTTATTTATAATTTTTCAAAAAAATCTTTTTTCAATTCCTTAAAATAAAGTCTGGACGAATTTTTAAAGTTCAAAATTAAAATTTGTGATTTTGAGGTTAGATGTAAAGGTTAACAAAAAAATTTTTTTCTCGAAATTTTTATAACTTAACTTAAAAATTTTTATAAATCGTATTAGAAAACGTTTTTATTTATGATTTTTTAAAAAATCTTTTTTCAATTTCTTAAAATAAAATCTAGAGGAATTTTTAAACTTCAAGATTGAAATTTGTGATTTTAAGGTTAAATGTAAAGGTTTACAAAAAAATTTTTTTCTCGAAATTTTTATAACTTAACTTAAAAATTTTTAAAAATCGTGTTAGAAAACATTTTTATTTATGATTTAAAAAAAAATCTTTTTTCAATTTCTTAAAATAAAATCTAGAGGAATTTTTAAACTTCAAGATTGAAATTTGTGATTTTAAGGTTAGATGTAAAGGTTTACAAAAAATTTTTTTTCTCGAAATTTTTATAACTTAAATTAAAAATTTTTATAAATCGTATTAGAAAACGTTTTTATTTATGATTTTTTAAAAAATCTTTTTTCAATTTCTTAAAATAAAATCTAGAGGAATTTTTAAACTTCAAGATTGAAATTTGTGATTTTAAGGTTAGATGTAAAGGTTTACAAAAAAATTTTTTTCTCGAAATTTTTATAACTTAACTTAAAAATTTTTAAAAATCGTGTTAGAAAACATTTTTATTTATGATTTAAAAAAAAATATTTTTTCAATTCCTTAAAATAAAGTCTGGACGAATTTTTAAAGTTCAAAATTAAAATTTGTGATTTTGAGGTTAGATGTAAAGGTTAACAAAAAAATTTTTTTCTCGAAATTTTTATAACTTAACTTAAAAATTTTTATAAATCATATTAGAAAACATTTTTATTTATGATTTAAAAAAAAATCTTTTTTCAATTTCTTAAAATAAAATCTAGAGGAATTTTTAAACTTCAAGATTGAAATTTGTGATTTTAAGGTTAGATGTAAAGGTTTACAAAAAAATTTTTTTCTCGAAATTTTTATAACTTAACTTAAAATTTTTTAAAAATCGTGTTAGAAAACATTTTTATTTATGATTTAAAAAAAAATCTTTTTTCAATTTCTTAAAATAAAATCTAGAAGAATTTTTAAACTTCAAGATTGAAATTTGTGATTTTAAGGTTAAATGTAAAGGTTTACAAAAAAAATTTTTTCTCGAAATTTTTATAACTTAACTTAAAAATTTTTATAAATCATATTATAAAACATTTTTATTTATGATTTTTTTTAAATCTTTTTTCAATTTCTTAAAATAAAATCTAGAGGAATTTTTAAACTTTAAGATTGAAATTTGTGATTTTAAGGTTAAATGTAAAGGTTTACAAAAAAAAATTTTTCTCGAAATTTTTATAACTTAACTTAAAAATTTTTAAAAATCGTATTAGAAAACATTTTTATTTATGATTTTTCAAAAAAATTTTGTTTCAATTCCTTAAAATAAAATCTGAGTGATTTTTTAAACTTTAATAAAATTTTAGGTTATGTCAAAATACAGACACTTAGAAAAAAATTTTTTTTCTCGAAATTTTTATAACCTAGCCAAGAAATGATTATGGATTACTTAAAAAAATACATTTTAGTTTACAATTTTCATAAAAATTTTCCTTAATCAATAAAAATAAAGTCTGAGTGATTTTTTAAAGTTGAATAAAATTTTAGGTTATGTCAAAATACAGACACTTAGAAAAAAATTTTTTTTCTCGAAATTTTTATAACCTAGTCAAGAAAAGATTATGGATTAGTTAAAAAAATACATTTTAGTTTACAATTTTCATAAAAATTTTCCTTAATTCATAAAAATAAAGTCTGGGTGATTTTTCAAAGTTCAATCAAATTTTAGGTTATATCAAAATGCAGATACTTAGAAAAAATTTTTTTACTCAAAATGTTTATAACCTAATCCAAAAATTATTATGAACTACTTTAAAAAAAAACGTTCTAGTTTACAATTTTTATAAAAATCTTCCTTAATTAATGAAAATAAAGTCTGAGTGATTTTTTAAAGTTGAATAAAATATTAGGTTATATCAAAATACAGACACTTAAAAAAATTTTTTTTTCTTGAAATTTTTGTAACCTAGTCAAGAAATGATTATGGATTAGTTAAAAAAAGACATTTTAGTTTACACTTTTCATAAAAATTTTCCTTAATTAATGAAAATAAAGTCTAAGTGATTTTTTAAGGTTGAATAAAATTTTAGGTTATGTCAAAATACAGACACTTAGAAAATTTTTGTTTTCTCGAAATTTTTATAACCTAGCCCAGAAATTATTATGGATTAGTTAACAAAACACATTTTAGTTTACATTTTTCATAAAAACTTTCCTTAATTCATAAAAATAAACTCTAAAAATGATTTTTTAAAGTTCGATTTTTTTAATTGACAAAAATAAAAATTTTTTTTCAAAGTTAAAATTCACTTTTTACAATTTTATTCCTTATTTTAAGATAACCAATCAATCAGAACTAAAATAAAAATCTGTAAACAACCCTCAAATCCTTTAATCTATCAAAATTGAAATAAGTATAATTCATAGAGATATTAAACACTTATACTATCAAATCCAGATAAAAAAATTACATTACAGTATCGTGTTATCAATTTTTCGTAGTCGTTCAACAACATTCCTCGAATTTGTACATCCATAATTTTTAGTATATTTAAGTAAATTAAAGTTTCATGGAAAGAAGATCATCAGAAGTAAGTTAAATTTAAATTTAAACTTAATTCTTTTACATATTTTTTTTTATCTAATTTGCAACCTAATTTTATCAAATAAAAAAAATAAATAACTAAAGAAATAAAAAAAAATTAAAAGTATAAGAATAAGAATTCTTTTGAATATAAACCGGAAGTTGTCTTCAAACTCACTCATTTAGTTTTAATCTTTCCCTCAAATAATCACACACACACTCACATTCCTACAGACAATAAAAACCAAACGGATAGACGTCTCTTTCGATCTTTGTACTTTAACATTTAACTCAACTGATAAATCACACGATTTCTCACTCCCTTAGATAAATAATAAAACGGAAGAAAGAACAAACCTTCTTAAACAATAACTCTGGTTGTATTACGAATCGATCGATTATAAAACCGACAATAAAGAGTCGGTTTCCTTTGTCCGTTTTATCCGTTTTAATCATTTTAATTAAAACGCACTCGTAATAGACACGTGTGGCGATCACGTGTAAGTTACGCGCTTAATAAAAGTCATTTTATAAGTGCATTTTATAAAACCTATTACTTCATTAATTTTTTTTTTAATTTATATTTTTTTGAAAACATGAGTGACAAAAATAATCTTTTATCTAAATAATCTTTACATTTTGTTTTATTTTTAGTTTAAATCTCTATTTAATAATCTTTTAACGACCCATCTCTGTTTATCCAAACAATTCTAATCGTGTCTTATTCTTAACATTTCTGATCTCTTACAAATTTTCCTTTATAACAATCAAACCAAAATAACTATTTTGACGTCGCTTCCATTTGATTGTTTGAACAAGATATTTAAATTCGAGGAGAGGAGTGCGAACAAGCTTTGTGTTATTTGTAGTTAGATAGTTAAAACGACTGCTTGTACTGATAGAGACTTACAAAGTGTTGGACAATTATGCGTAGTATTACAATTTGTTTGTTGGTTACAATTCGTTTCTCGATTACAATTTGTCTGGTGGAGTTAAAGTGATTTTTTTGTTAGTTATCTAGCGATTGAATTACGGTTGATTACGTTATTGTTACTGGTTTATCAACAGTTTTGAAACGGTTTTCGATTTTGTGCGATTAAAAAAAGGAGTTATTAGTAATAATGCCGGAGAAAAAAGGTGTAAGTTAATAAAAATTGTGACTATTGTTTTTTTCTCTCTTTCACTTTTACATTAATTTTAAATTACTGTACAAAAATTACAGTAATTAAATGCAAATTACTGTTATTTTTTTGAATATCATTTGAAAATTAATTTAATTTAGTTTAAAATTATGAAATTTCTTTTAAAATTTTCTAAACTCTTCAAATTTTATTCAAAATTACACCGAAGTTCGTATAAAATCATCTAAAGTGATTAAATTTCTAATTTTAGCAAATTTCTTTTAAATTTCATTAATAAAATAACCTAGTTTAGCTTAAAATTATGAAATTTCTTCTAAAATATTCGAATTTTATCCAAAATTTCATCAAACTTCTTATAAAATCATCTAAAATGATTAAATTTCGTTTAATTTAATGAAAATTTTTTTAATTTTATTAAAAACAACTTCATTCAGCTGAAAATTGTAAGATTTCTTCTAAAATTTTCCTAAAATTGTCGAATTTTATCCAAAAATTCATCAAACTTCTTATAAAATCATCTAAAATGATTGAATTTCGTTTAATTTCCTCAAAATTTTTTAAATTTTATTAAAAAAACAACTTCATTTAGATGAAAATTGCAAGATTTCTAAAATTTTCTAAAATTGTCGAATTTTATCCAAAATTTCACCAAAGTTCGTATAAAATCATTTAAAATGATTGAATTTCGTTTAATTTCCTCTAAAATTTTTAAATTCTATTAAAAAAACAACTTCATTTAGATGAAAATTGCAAGATTTCTAAAATTTTCTAAAATTGTCGAATTTTATCCAAAATTTCACAAAAGTTTGTATAAAATCATCTAAAATGATTGAATTTCATCTAATTTCATCAATTTTTTTAAAATTTCATTAATAAAATAACTTAGTTTAGCTTAAAATTATGAAATTTCTTCTAAAATAGTCGAGTTTTATTGAAAAATTCAACAATTTTTTAAAAAATTGTCTAAAATGATTGAATTTCATTTAATTTTGTTTAAATTTCCAAATTTCATTCAAAAAATATCTTAATTTAGCTTAAAATTGAGAAATTTTTTATAAAATTTTCTAAAATCGTTAAATTTTATCCAATATTTCACCGAAGTTTGTATAAAATCATCTAAAATGATTAAATTTAGCTTAAAATTCAGAAATTTTATCAAAAATTTTTTAAAATTTTCAAATTTCGTCTAAAATTTCTTAAAATTTTCCTTAAAATCGTCTAAAATTGTTGAATTTCGTCTAATTTTTTATAAAATGTTTAAGTTTCATTAAAAAATAAATTAATTTAGCTTGAAATTGAGAAATTTTATCAAAAATTTTCTAAAATCGTTGAATTTCATCTAAAATTTTGTCCAATTTCTTGTAAAATTGTTTAAAATGATTGAATTTCGTTTAATTTCCTCTAAAATTTTTAAATTTTATTAAAAAAACAACTTCATTTAGATGAAAATTACAAGATTTCTAAAATTTTCTAAAATTGTCGAATTTTATCCAAAATTTCACCAAAGTTTGTATAAAATCATCTAAAATGATTGAATTTCATCTAATTTCACCAAAATTTTGTAAATTTCATTAATAAAATAACTTAGTTTAGCTTAAAATTATGAAATTTCTTCTAAAATAGTCGAATTTTATTCAAAATTTCAACAATTTTTTAAAAAATTGTCTAAAATGATTGAATTTCATTTAATTTTGTTTAAATTTCCAAATTTCATTCAAAAAAATACCTTAATTTAGCTTAAAATTGAGAAATTTTTTATAAAATTTTCTAAAATCGTTAAATTTTATCCAATATTTCACTGAAGTTTGTATAAAATCATCTAAAATGATTAAATTTCTAATTTTACCAAATTTTTTTTTAAATTTCATAATAAAATAACTTAGTTTAGCTTAAAATTATGAAATTTCTTAAAAAAGTAGTCGAATTTTATTCAAAATTTCATGAAATTTCTTATAAAATCATTTAAAATGATTGAATTTCGTTTAATTTAATCAAAATTTTTTAAATTTTATTAAAAAAACAACTTCATTTAGCTGAAAATTGTAAGATTTCTAAAATTTTCTAAAATTGTCGAATTTTATCAAAAATTTCACCAAAGTTCATATAAAATCATCTAAAATGATTGAATTTCATCTAATTTCACCAACATTTTTTAAATTTCATTAATAAAATAACTTAGTTTAGCCTAAAATTATGAAATTTCTTCTAAAATAGTCGAATTTTATTCAAAATTTCAACAATTTTTAAAAAAATTGTCTACAATGATTGAATTTCATTTAATTTTGTTTAAATTTTTCAAATTTTATTAAAAAATTACCTTAATTTAGCTTAAAATTGAAAGATTTCTTAAAAAATTTTCGAAAATCGTCGAATTTCGTCTAAAATTTCTTAAAATTTTCTATAAAATTGTCTAAAATTGTTTAATTTCGTCTAATTTTTTATAAAATGTTTAAATTTCATTAAAAAATAAATTAATTTAGCTTAAAATTGTGAGATTTCTTCAAAAATTTTCGAAAATCGTCGAATTTCGCCAAAAATTTCTTAAAATTTTCTATAAAATTGTCTAAAATTGTTGAATTTCGTCTAATTTTTTATAAAATGTTTAAATTTCATTAAAAAATAAATTAATTTAGCTTAAAATTGTGAAATTTCATCTAAAATTTTCTAAAATCGTCGAATTTTATCCAAACTTTTTTCAAATTTTGTATAAAATCGTCTAAAATGATTGAATTTCGTTTAAATTTTTTAATTTTCATTGAAAAAATAACTTAATTTAGCTTAAAATTGAGAAATTTTATCAAAAATTTTCTAAAATCTTCGAATTTCGTCTAAAATTTCTTAAAATTTTCTATAAAATCGTCTAAAATTGTTGAATTTCGTCTAATTTCTTCTAAAATGTTTAAATTTCATTACAAAATAAATTAATTTAGCTTAAAATTGTAAAATTTCATCAAAAATTTTCTAAAATCTTCGAATTTCGTATAAAATTTCTTAAAATTTTCTATAAAATCGTCTGAAATTGTTGAATTTCGTTAAATTTCCCCTAAAGTTTTTAAATTTAATTACAAAATAAATTAATTTAGCTTAAAATTGTGAAATTTCTTCAAAAATTTTCTAAAATCGTCTAAAATGATTGAATTTCGTTTAAATTTCTTAATTTTCATTGAAAAAATAACTTAATTTAGCTTAAAATTGAGAAATTTTATAAAAAATTTTCTGAAATCTTCTAATTTCGTCTAAAATTTCTTAAAATTTTCTATAAAATCGTCTAAAATTGTTGAATTTTGTCTAATTTTTTATAAAATGTTTAAATTTCATTACAAAATAAATTAATTTACCTTAAAATTGTAAAATTTCATCAAAAATTTTCTAAAATCTTCGAATTTCGTCTAAAATTTCTTAAAATTTTCTATAAAATCGTCTAAAATTGTTGAATTTTGTCTAATTTTTTTATAAAATATTTAAATTTCATTAAAAAATAAATTAATTTAGCTTAAAATTGTGAAATTTTATCAAAAATTTTCTAAAATCGTCGAGTTTCATCTAAAATTTTGTCCAATTTCTTATAAAATTGTTTAAAATTATTGAATTTCATCTAATTTCACCTAAAATTTTCAAATTTCATTCATTAATTCATTCATTAGTAGTAAAATGAATGCAAAAAGTTGCTTTATAACTTTATTATACATAATAACGTAAAAATTAGCTTAGATAGAAAAAAATCTTTTAAGTAAAACTTACTATTACTACCTTTTTGTTATTAATACAGCGTGTTATTGTCATTTATCTCATAAAGTTATTTAAATCAATGCAAATTTAATCCACACTTTTGTCTTTGGTCGTTTTATAAAATCACTCTTAGCTCATTTTTAAACCCATTATTATCTACTTCTCTTATTATAAATTTCTATATTACTTAAGTAAATAAATAAAATAGGTTGAGTGGAAAACTTGCGACGAACTATATAAATTTTATTACATAAAATCTTTGTTCGATACAAACTCAACAATGTGAATAATGTAAATAACGATAAAGTGTGTCAATTATTCTTTCTCAACATTCCATTTTTATCTCTAACTTAAGAATGTTTTCTTACATCTAAGTATTTTTAAGTCCAACGTCGTTGATTTATTTAATTTTATTAATTTACTTAAGAAAATAATCCAGTTTTATTCTCTAAATCCAAACCTAACCTAAAAATGTGTTTATTAAGTATTAATATTAACATACATAAATAAATTACTAACTTATTCTTTGGGTTTCTTCCTATTTTTCCGTTTGATCTATTTTTGAATGTTAACTAAACTTAACACAACCCAAGTTTTTAAGAAATGTTAAAAAATTTCAATTAGTTAAATTATTTGACATTTAAAATTCCTAGAAATGTCAGAGAAAGTATCCATGGAAACCTTTCTCGTTACCATGGTAATCCGCAGTCGGCCATCATTATTTTAGCTAAAGTGGATGAAGTTAGGTTTGAATGGTCAGCGGTTGTCAAACAATTTTAATAATGTATTAAAAAGTTTTTTTTTCGTTTTCAAATTGAATTCAAATTATTAAATAATTATATACAGGGAGTTTAAAAAAGATGCGGCAATATTAATAATGGTGATTGTCCAGGTCATTTTATACAAAAAAGGTTTATAATAAAATAATTTTTTTTTAAACAAGGATTTTATTCAAAGATAAAAATAAATATTTTACCAAACCAACAATTTTACCAAGTTAAGCAAAAATTACAAAAACAAAGTGATCACCTTGAGCTCGGATGCAAGAATCATCCTCATTGACTGACGAACTCAAAAACACTAAAATCTGTTTTAAGTTGCACCCAACAATGATTCGATTTCTTAAGTCTTCTACGTTTTCCAATGGAGTAGCGTACACCAAGGACTTCAAATGGTCCCACAGGAAAAAATCCAGGGGATTTAAGTCCGATTGTGCAGGCCATAAGTAAGGTCCACCTCGGCTAATCGATTTCCATATGCTTGTGTTAAGAAATCACCATCTACTTGACTAAATTGGTGCGCCATCTTGCATATGCCACATTGCATCTCTAATTGCTAATGGTACGTCCTCCAGAAAATCAGGGAGCGTGTTTTCTAAAAAGTTGCGACACACCTCTCCGGTAAGTCTTCCTGGTAAAAATACCGGCCTAATTAGGCAATCATACAATTCCAAGCCTAATGTTCAAAGAAATCTGAAGGTGAAAACGATCTTCATTTCATGTGGATTCTCGTCACACCATACTTGGTTATTATGGAAATTGCGTATTGCATTTCTTGAAAAATTCGCTTCATTGGTGAACAGAATCAACGAAATTGAGGGATCTCAATCATTTTCTGCAAAAGCCAGAATGCAATGCAAGGAGGAAAATCAGCAGGAAGCTTGAACGCGTTATATATGGAATGGGTACAACAAATTTCCCTTCAGAATGTGCCAAATAGTCCCATTACCTACATTCAAAGCGTTAGCAATTTTTCGAGTAGAAGTATCTTGATCTTCAATCATGTCTAGCACATCCTATTCCATCACTTCCGTTTTTGCTGTCCTTGGCCTTCCTGCTCCTCCATTTCGTCTAAATGTGCCTGTGCGCTTAACTTTTAATGTATAATTACCAAAAATGAATTTTCTACGACTTTTAGTTTTTCTCTCAAAAGAGAAAATATAATTTGACGTCTTGAATTAAAATTTTTAAGTTCTAAAAGCGAAATTTTCTTTGGGTTTTTAATTTTTTTAATTGTATTAACTTATTTCATTTTATTAACTTATCTCATTATTATTTACAGACTGAAAGTGAAATAGCATGCGAAGAAGCGGCCCGTTTAACGGCCGAACAAGAACAAGACCAAGAAGATGAAAGTTACTGTGACTACCACGACCTACCTCCACCTCCCGATGGCGGTTACGGTTGGGTCATCGTCGCCGCTTCCTTCTTATGTAACATGATCGTCGATGGAATCGCCTACACTTTCGGCGTTTTCTTAGAAGACTTCAACAATTATTATGGCGAACCGTCCGGAAAAACCGCTTGGGTTGGATCATTACTTTCGGGAATGTATCTAAGTGCGGGACCTGTTGTAAGCGCCCTCACTAATAAATACGGTTGTCGAGCCGTTTGTATAGCTGGAAGTTTAATTTCAACTTCGGCTTTCGTCTTATCCATCTTCAGTCCGACGGTTAATGTCTTGATGTTAACTTATGGGTTTATGGGAGGTATCGGATTTGGATTAATTTATCTCCCGGCTGTTGTATGTGTTGGATATTATTTTGAAACGAAGAGATCTTTAGCTACGGGGATTGCCGTTTGCGGATCGGGTGTTGGAACGTTCGCTTTCGCCCCTTTAGCAACCGCTTTATTAGAAATTTACGGATGGAAGGGGGCTAATTTAATTTTAGCGGGGATTATCCTTAATTGTGCCATATTCGGAGCTTTAATGAGACCGTTGGAGTATCCGAAAGAACCTAGGGTTAAACCGTTATTACAAAGAATGGCCGAAGAGAGAAGAATCCAAATGGAAAGGGGTAGCATCGGTGGGTCGTACTTTATGGTACAATTACCGGACGGAACGATGGAAAAACGACAAAAACAACCTTTAAACATTGATCCGGGTGTTCACTCTAGCTTTAATCTCGATCAGTTAGCTCCGGGTACCCCCATAACTCCAATTCCAACCGTCCCAACTCTTCCGACGATAGCCGAAGCTCGAACTCAAGAACAAAACGGGGAATCTTCTGAAGTGAAGGTAAAAAATCCCCGAGTGGGTGAATTAAGGGTGCACGATGGCAAGGGCGAGTTTGATCCGTCGAATAAACTACCTAGAAACGCCTCGCAGCCGGCGTTTTCAACCCACGTGGCTTTACCGAAGAACGGTTCGGTTCCGTTTTTCGATCGGGCGAGGAAATCGTCTGTTGGGGAACGCTTTAAACCTAGTTTAAATCCGATTAGGTCGTCTTCAAGAGGAGGGATGAACTCAAATGGGGATATGAGGAAAAGTACCAGGTCGTTTTTGGGGAGTAGAAATAATAATTCAGAGGTAAGATATTAAAACTAATTCTTTTCAAACGAAATAAATGATTTTTTCAATAAATTTAAAGTTGTACTTTTATTTTTTACAGGTTGATTGTGAAAGTTTAGGTTATACATCATCAAAACTATCCTTATCAAGGGAGAAACCTCAAATGGTGCGACCTTTATCCCGAAAAGATATTTTTTATTCTGGTTCGATAGTAAATTTACCTCAATATCAATCTCAAAAGTCTTTGGAACACTACAGACAGAGTATACAAAGTTTAGCGAAACCTAGACAAGAAAAAACCGATGGTACGATTAAAATTTTATAATATTTATAAAAATTTTAATATTTATATCTTAAAAATTTAATAATTTATTTCTTTTTATTTCAGAAACCGAATTGTGTCCATGTTTCGTTTTACCGGACGGTATAAAAGCCGCTTTAGGTCAAATGATGGACGTCTCCCTTTTAAAAAATCCAGTTTTTATGATGATAGGTATCTCAAATTTATTCGGAATGGCTGGGTTGTACGTTCCGTTCGTTTATCTTGTTCAAGTCGCCACAAATGACGTAAGAAACTATTTAATTCTTTAATTAGAAAATTATTAAATTAAAATGTTTTTTTTTCTTTCTTATTTGATTGAAATAGGGAATTCATATCAGCCAAGCGTCCTTTTTAATCTCCATAATCGGGATAACCAACACCGTCGGTCGTATAGCTTGCGGATACTTTGCCGATTTTCCTCAGGTCAATGCGCTTTTAGTCAACAACATCTGCCTCGTTATTTCTACGATTGCCGTTGCCGTTACACCTTTTTGTCACAGCTACGGAGCTTATGTAACTATGGCTATATTTTTTGGATTGGCTATATGTAAGTATCTTTTAGTAAGAATTTTTGACAATTTTTTGATAACAAATCGAAATAATCTGATGACTTTAATAAAAAATAGACTTCTTTATGTGCTTATTAAAAAAAAATCTTTAATTAATTTTTATAAATAAAATCAAGACGATTTTTTAAAATTGGTTGAAAAATTGATTTTAGGTTAGGGTTTTTTCGGGAATTTTTTAAAATTTTTTGGTAATGTTTTGAAGTAATTTGATAGTTTTAATAAAAAATAGACTTCTTTATACATTTAAATTTAAAAAATCTTTGATTAATTTTTATAAATAAAGTCTGGACGATTTTTTAAAATTGGTTGAAAAATTGATTTTAGGTTAGGGTTTTATTTGGGAATTTTTAAAATTTTTTTGGTAATATTTTGAAGTAATTTGATAGTTTTAATAAAAAAATTGACTTCTTTATACATTTTAATTTAAAAATCTTTGATTAATTTTTATAAATAAAGTCTGGACGATTTTTTAAAATTGATTGAAAAATTGATTTTAAGTTAAGGTTTTGTTTGGGAATTTTTTTAAATTTTTTGGTAATGTTTTGAAAAAATTTGATAGTTTTAATAAGAAATAGACTTTTTTATACATTTAAATTTAAAAAATCTTTGATTAATTTTTATAAATAAAGTCTGGACGATTTTTTAAAATTGATTGAAAAATTGATTTTAGGTTAGGATTTTTTTCGGGAATTTTTTTAATTTTTTTTGGTAATGTTTTGAAGTAATTTGATAGTTTTAATAAAAAATAGACTTCTTTATACATTTAAATTTTAAAAATCTTTGATTAATTTTTATAAATAAAGTCTGGGCGATTTTTTAAAATTGATTGAAAAATTGATTTTAGGTTAGGATTTTTTTCGGGAATTTTTAAAATTTTTTTTTGTAATGTTTTGAAGTAATTTAATAGTTTTAATAAGAAATAGACTTCTTTATACATTAAAATTTAAAAAATCTTTGATTAATTTTTAGAAATAAAGTCTGGACGATTTTTTTAAAATTGATTGAAAAATTGATTTTAGGTTAGGGTTTTATTGGGGAATTTTTTTAAATTTTTTTAGTAATGTTTTGAAGTAATTTGATAATTTTAATAAGAAATAGACTTCCTTATACATTTAAAATTTAAAAATCTTTGATTAATTTTTATAAATAAAGTCTGGACGATTTTTTAAAATTGATTGAAAAATTGATTTTAGGTTAGAATTTTTTTCGGGAATTTTTTTAAATTTTTTGGTAATGTTTTGAAGTAATTTGATAGTTTTAATAAAAAATAGGCTTCTTTATACATTTAAATTTTAAAAATCTTTGATTAATTTTTATAAATAAAGTCTGGACGATTTTTTAAAATTGGTTGAAAAATTTATTTTAGGTTAGGGTTTTTTCGGGAATTTTTTTAAATTTTTTGGTAATGTTTTGAAGTAATTTGATAGTTTTAATAAAAAAATAGACTTCTTTACACATTTAAATTTAAAAAATCTTTGATTAATTTTTATAAATAAAGTCTGGACGATTTTTTAAAGTTGGTTGAAAAATTGATTTTAGGTTAGGATTTTTTCGGGAATTTTTTTTTAATTTTTTGGTAATGTTTTGAAGTAATTTGATAGTTTTAATAAAAAATAGACTTCTTTATACATTTAAATTTAAAAAATCTTTGATTAATTTTTATAAATAAAGTCTGGACGACTTTTTAAAATTGGTTAAAAAATTGATTTTAGGTTAGGGTTTTACTGGGGAATTTTTTAATTTTTTTGGTAATATTTTGAAGTAATTTGATAGTTTTAATAAAAAATAGACTTCTTTATACATTTAAATTTAAAAATCTTTGATTAATTTTTATAAATAAAGTCTGGACGATTTTTTAAAATTGATTGAAAAATTGATTTTAGGTTAGGGTTTTATTTGGGAATTTTTTTAATTTTTTTGGTAATGTTTTGAAGTAATTTGATAGTTTTAATAAAAAATAGACTTCTTTATACATTTAAATTAAAAAAATCTTTGATTAATTTTTATAAATAAAGTCTGGACGATTTTTTAAAATTGGTTGAAAAATTGATTTTAGGTTAGGGTTTTATTTGGGAATTTTTTAAATTTTTTTGGTAATGATTTGAAGTAATTTGATAGTTTTAATAAAAAATAGACTTGTTAATACATTTAGGTTTAAAAAATCTTTGATTAATTTTTATAAATAAAGTCTGGACGATTTTTTAAAATTGGTTGAAAAATTGATTTTAGGTTAGGGTTTTATTTGGAAATTTTTTTAATTTTTTTTGGTAATGTTTTAAAGTAATTTGATAGTTTTAATAAAAAATAGACTTCTTTATACATTTAAATTTAAAAAATCTTTGATTAATTTTTATAAATAAAGTCTGGACGATTTTTTAAAATTGGTTGAAAAATTGATTTTAGGTTAGGATTTTTTTCGGGAATTTTTTTAATTTTTTTGGTAATGTTTTAAAGTAATTTGATAGTTTTAATAAAAAATAGACTTCTTTATACATTTAAATTTAAAAAATCTTTGATTAATTTTTATAAATAAAGTCTGGGCGATTTTTTAAAATTGATTTTAGGTTAGGGTTTTATTTGGGAATTTTTTTAATTTTTTTGGTAATGTTTTGAAGAAATTTGATACTTTTAATAAAAAATAGACTTCTTTATACATTTAAAATTAAAAAATCTTTGATTAATTTTTATAAATAAAGTCTGAACGATTTTTTAAAATTGGTTGAAAAATTGATTTTAGGTTAGGGTTTTATTTGGGAATTTTTTTAATTTTTTTGGTAATATTTTGAAGTAATTTAATAGTTTTAATAAGAAATAGACTTCTTTATACATTTAAATTTTTAAAATCTTTGATTAATTTTTATAAATAAAGTCTGGACGATTTTTTAAAATTGATTAAAAAATTGATTTTAGGTTAGGATTTTTTTCGGGATTTTTTTTTAATTTTTTGGTAATATTTTGAAGTAATTTGATAGTTTTAATAAGAAATAGACTTCTTTATACATTTAAATTTAAAAAATCTTTGATTAATTTTTATAAATAAAGTCTGGACGATTTTTTAAAATTGGTTGAAAAATTGATTTTAGGTTAGGATTTTTTTCGGGAATTTTATAAATTTTTTTGGTAATATTTTGAAGTAATTCGATAATTTTAATAAGAAATAGACTTCTTTATACATTTAAATTTAAAAAATCTTTGATTAATTTTTATAAATAAAGTCTGGACGATTTTTTAAAATTGGTTGAAAAATTGATTTTAGGTTAGGGTTTTTTTCGGGAATTTTTTAAATTTTTTTGGTAATGTTTTGAAGTAATTTGATAGTTTTAATAAAAAATAGACTTCTTTATACATTTAAATTTAAAAAATCTTTGATTAATTTTTATAAATAAAGTCTGGACGATTTTTTAAAATTGGTTGAAAAATTGATTTTAGGTTAGGATTTTTTTCGGGAATTTTATAAATTTTTTTGGTAATATTTTGAAGTAATTCGATAATTTTAATAAGAAATAGACTTCTTTATACATTTAAATTTAAAAAATCTTTGATTAATTTTTATAAATAAAGTCTGGACGATTTTTTAAAATTGGTTGAAAAATTGATTTTAGGTTAGGGTTTTTTTCGGGAATTTTTTAAATTTTTTTGGTAATGTTTTGAAGTAATTTGATAGTTTTAATAAAAAATAGACTTCTTTATACATTTAAATTTAAAAAATCTTTGATTAATTTTTATAAATAAAGTCTGGACGATTTTTTAAAGTTGGTTGAAAAATTGATTTTAGGTTAGGATTTTTTTCGGGAATTTTTTAAATTTTTTTGGTAATGTTTTGAAGTAATTTGATAGTTTTAATAAAAAATAGACTTCTTTATACATTTAAATTTAAAAAAATCTTTGATTAATTTTTATAAATAAAGTCTGGACGATTTTTTAAAGTTGGTTGAAAAATTGATTTTAGGTTAGGATTTTTTTCGGGAATTTTTTTAAATTTTTTGGTAATGTTTTGAAGTAATTTGATAGTTTTAATAAAAAATAGACTTCTTTATACATTTAAATTAAAAAAATCTTTGATTAATTTTTATAAATAAAGTCTGGACGATTTTTTAAAATTGATTGAAAAATTGATTTTAGGTTAGGATTTTTTTCGGGAATTTTTTAAATTTTTTTGGTAATGTTTTAAAGTAATTTGATACTTTTAATAAAAAATAGACTTCTTTATACATTTAAATTTAAAAGATCTTTGATTAGTTTTTATAAATAAAGTCTGGACGATTTTTTAAAATTGGTTGAAAAATTGATTTTAGGGTAGGGTTTTGTTTGGGATTTTTTTTTTAACTTTTTGGTTGTGATTTTCAGTAATTTGGTAATTTTAATAAAAAATAGACTATTTTGATAGATGTATTTATTTTTAAAAAATCTTTGGTTAATTTTCATAAAAATTGTTAAGATTGAAAGATTAATTTAAAATCTGTCGAGAATTTTTATAGAATTACTCAAAATGCTCTAAATTCAAAATAGAATCGTTTCAATTGGTGTAAAAATAATTCAGAGTACTATAAAATGCTCTAAAATAGTTTAAAAGTGCACTGAAATCTTATAGAATTATTGAATTTATTCAGAGATTGCTTTAAAATCTCGATAATTTTTCTAGAGTCGTTCAAAATACTCTAAAATCCTTAAAGTGCTCTAAAATTACTTAAAGTGCTCTATAATTATCTATGATAGGGCTTAAAAATACTCTAGGTCTTCATATACCAATTTTAGGTCTTCAAAATGCTTTAAAATTGTTTAAAGGATTCTAAACTCAGCCCAAAAGTTTTCTAGATTCGTTCGAAATACTCTAAAATCACTTAAAGTGCTCTATAATTATCTATGATAGGGCTTAGAAATACTCTAGGTCTTCATATATCAATTTTAGATCTTCAAAATGCTCTAAAATTGTTTAAAGGATTCTAAACTCAGCCCAAAAATTTTTTAGATTCGTTCGAAATACTCTAAAGTTGCTTAAAGTGCTCTACAATTGATCTTAGAAATGTTTTAGATTTTTATCTATCGATTTTAAACCTTCAAAATAATCTAAAATTGTTTAGAGTTTTCTTAACTAAAGCGAGAAGTTTTCTGGAATCGTTGAAAATGCCTTAAAATTGATCTAGAATCATCTTAGGTTGATCTTGGAGATGCTCTACATCTTCATCTATTGATTTTAGACCTTCAAAATGCTCTAAAATTGTTTAAAGGGTTCTAAACTCAGCCCAAAAGTTTTCTAGATTCGTTCGAAATACTCTAAAGTTGCTTAAAGTCCTCTACAATTGATCTTAGGAATGTTTTAGATTTTTATCTATCGATTTTAAACCTTCCAAATAATCTAAAATTGTTTAGTTTTCTTAACTAAAGCGAGAAGTTTTCTGGATTCGTTCAAAATGCTTTAAAATTGCTCTAGAATCATCTTAGGTTGATCTTAGAGATGCTCTACATCTTCATCTATAGATTTTAGATCTTCAAAATGCTCTAAAATTGTTTAAATGGTTCTAAGCTCAGCCCAAAAGTTTTCTAGATTCGTTCGAAATACTCTAAAGTTGCTTAAAGTGCTCTACAATTGATCTTGAGAATGTTTTAGATTTTTATCTATCGATTTTAAACCTTCAAAATAATCTAAAATTGTTTAAAGAATTTTCTTAACTAAAGCGAGAAGTTTTCTGGATTCGTTCAAAATGCCTTAAAATTGCTTTAGAATCATCTAAAGTTGATGTAGAGACGCTCTACATCTTCATCTATCAATTTTAGATCTTCAAAATGCTCTAAAATTGTTTAAAGGGTTCTAAACTCAGCACAAAAGTTTTGTAGATTCGTTCGAAATACTCTAAAGTTGCTTAAAGTGCTCTACAATTGATCTTAGGAATGTTTTAGATTTTTATCTATCGATTTTAAACCTTCAAAATAATCTAAAATTGTTTAGAGTTTTCTTAACTAAAGCGAGTTTTCTGGATTCGTTCAAAATGCTTTAAAATTGCTCTAGAATCATCTTAGGTTGATCTTGGAGATGCTCTACATCGTCATCTATTGATTTTAAATCTTCAAAATGCTCTAAAATTCTTTAAATGTTTTTAAACTCAATTGAGAAGTTTTCCAGATTCGTTTAAAATGTTTTAAAATCGTTTAAAATGTTTTAAAATCGTTTAAAATGTTTTAAAATCGTTTAAAATGTTTTAAAATCGTTTAATATGTTTTAAAATCGTTTAAAGAGTTTTAGAATCATCTAAGATTGATCTTAGAAATGTTTTACAACTTCATTTTTCAATTTTAGATATTGAAAATGCTCTAAAATTTTTTAAATAATTCTAAACTCAGTCGATAAGTTTTCTACATTCGTTGAATATGGTCTAAAATTGCTTAAAGTGCTCTACAATCATCTAGGATAGATCTTAAAAATGCTTTGGATCTTCATCTATCGATTTTAGATTTTCAAAATGCTCTAAAAGTGTTTAAATGATGCTCAAAAACTTATAAAATCATCGATTCATTCAAGATATTCTAAAACCAGGAGGATAAAACCTAGTCGATTAACAAAAACTTTACTAAGTTACCAAAATTTTTTTTTATCTTATTTTAATTTCAATCAAAAACTTTTAAACTTTTTAATAATTTATTTATTTATTGTTTTTTTTTACAGCTGGTTACATCTCATTAACATCAATAATCCTCGTCGACCTTCTCGGCTTAGAAAAACTAACCAGCGCCTTCGGATTATTAATCCTCTTCCGTGGAGCCGCAACGATTGTCGGTTCACCTTTAGCAGGGGCTTTATACGACATGACGCAAACGTTCGATTTACCCTTCTTCGTAGCCGGAGGACTTTTCGGCGTTTCCGCCTTAACGAGTTTCGCGGCGCCCCTTTTTAAACGTTTCGTACCGAACGAGCAGCAGCCGGTCGTCGGGGACGTTTTAACCCCGATCGACGAAGACGAAGAGGAGGACGAAGACGGCCCCATTACGATAGGACACGGAAAAATACCCGAAATTATTAAAACTGCTTCCAGTCCCGATGCCGAAAAAGAAATTAAACAAATCGAATCGGTTTTGTAGAAATTAACAAAGTGATGATTTTTAAAAAAAGGGGTTTATAAAACTATAAACTGATAATCTAGTCTAATTTTATTTAAACTGATTTATTTTCTTTTTATTTTATTTTATTTTTTTTTTGTTAATAAGAAAGAAAAGTTTATAGTTTTATAAATACATAAAAAAAATACCCGAGATTTTAAGACTGTAACTTAATTAAAAAGGAAATGAGTTTATAAAAATAAATCGGGAATAAGATATATTAAATAAGTGTGTGATATAGTCAATTTTCGGAGATGATTTAAAAGCGAGAGAAATGAAAAAGTAAATGTAAATAAACCATCACCGGACAATATAACTAATTAAAACCCAAAAAAATGTAATAGAAGTTAAAAAAAAAGTGTAATTTGTAGATTTTTTTTTTTCGTTAAATCGTTTTCGCACAAAATTAAGGCGACTTCACACTTACAACATCTTTTATAAAATAAAACGTATGTAAAGTCGCCTTTAAATCTTTAATACAGATCAAAAAATAATTTAATACAATTAATTAGTTAGTTAATGTAAATTAATTTTTTCTTTTTCTTCTCATTATCATTTATTATTATTATCTTTTTTTAATTTGGTGCCTTTGTAAATAGCTAACCTCCAAATCGTAATAACTCGATAATGATTAGATAAAATAAAAGTTAATATCGATTATAAATCTGATTTAAATTCAGATTTTAATGATTTAAATAATCATAGTGATGATTGAGATGGTTAAAATGATTAAAAACGAAAATTGTAATCGTAATAATAATCAAATATGTATTTGAAATGATGATGACAATTAAAATGGTCAAGATTAGCCGTAAAATGAGAATATTAATGATGAAATTAGCGATTGATATAAAATATTAATTTGAATGAGGATTATGTAATAATTGGGATTGAGGTGATAATGATAACGATGATGACGATGAGAATGATGATGGTGATGATAATAAATGTAAAAATAATTAACTCTTTGCTCAGGTCAATGATGCTGAGGCGCGCAAAAGTAACTCGGTTAAATAACCCGCTCGATAGACGCCTTAATCACGATATAAATTACGGTATAATTATAATGATATAGGAGTACGTTTTATGATATATTAATAATGAATTAATTAATTAACTATAAATAGTAATACGTTGTGTATAAATTAAAAATTAATAAGTAATAAATTAATAATAATAATAATAAATAGGAACGATACGTTTAGTACCTGTGCACTTTTAAGAAGTTTAATTGATTAATTGATCGATTAATTATAAGTTGATTGATTGATAAGTTATTGTATTTTACTCGAAAACACGTAAAACTGGTAAAAATACATGCATATTGTGATCTCGATGTCTTTGATTTCATTTTACTTGATTTATAAAGTGAGAATTCTTTTCTTATTGGGTTCCGGACGTTTGTTCGGATGGAATTCAAGGGAAAATTTTCTCAATTTTATCTCTCGATACCTCTTTAAAAGCTTTTGGTTTTATGTGCTGAATGTATTCTGATATCAAAAAAGATTTGAGAAAATTTTAGTTTAAAAATTTCGGTTTTGTACCAGGAGAACATCAAATTAAAGGAGGTGTTCGTGAATTTTTGGTTCGCGCCTTTTCAATTCGCGCATGCGCATTAACCACTTGCTCCTGATAACTCTTTGACACCTCCTTACTTTTATGTGATCCTGATACAAAATCGGATTTTCAAAAATTTTCATCTTCGCAACATCAAGTGAAGGAGGTGTTCGCGTCTTTTTTCGATTCGCGCATGCGCAGTACCTACCTACTCCTGATACCTCTTTGACACCTCCTTGCTTTCATGTGATCCTGATACCAAATCGAGTTTTCAACAAAATTTTCTGTAAAAATTTCGACTTTGTATTAGGAGAACATCAATTGAGGGAGGTGTTCGCGCCTTTTTTCGATTCGCGCATGCGCAGTACCTACCTACTCCTGATACCTCTGTGACACCTCCTTGCTTTCATGTGATCCTGATACCAAATCGAGTTTCCAACAAAATTTTCTGTAAAAATTTCGATTTTGTATCAGGAGAACATCAAATGCGGGAGGTGTTCGCGCCTTTTTTAACGCGCGAATTTTTCGGTTTGCGCATGCGCATTACCGACTTACTCCTGATGCTTCCTGACACCTCCTTGCTTTCATGTGATCCTGATACCAAATAGAGTTTTCAACAAAATTTTCTGCAAAAATTTCGACTTTGTATCAGGAGAACATCAATTGTGGGAGGTGTTCGCGCCTTTTTCGATTCGCGCATGCGCACTACCCACTTACTCCTGATACCTCTTTGACACCTCCTTGCTTTCATGTGATCCTGATACCAAATCGAGTTTTCAACAAAATTTTCTGTAAAAATTTCAACTTTGTATTAGGAGAACATCAATTGAGGGAGGTGTTTGCGCCTTTTTTAACGCGCGAATTTTTCGATTTGCGCATGCGCATTACCGACTTACTCCTGATACCTCCTGACACCTCCTTGCTTTCATGTGATCCTGATACAAAATTGAGTTTTCACAAAATCTTTCTGTAAAAATTTCGACTTTGTATCAGGAGAACATCAATTGAGGGAGGTATTCGCGCCTTTTTCGATTCACGCATGCGCACTACCCACTTACTCCTGATACCTCTTTGACACCTCCTTACTTTTATGTGATCCCGATACTAAATCGAGTTCTTGAAAATTTTACTTTAAAATTTTCGATTTTGTATCAAAACATCAAACGAAGAAGGTATTTTCGCATCTTTTAAAACGCGACACCTTCTTACTTTTCTGCAATCCTAATACCAAATCGAATTTTCTAAAATTTTATCTTAATTCAAATGAAATACATACCTTGAAGAAGAACTTTCATCAGCGCTGTAATAATTAAGTTTGGAACAGTTTTTAGGATTTGGATTTTATTTAGGATTTAAAAGATACTCATTAGTACATTTACATTCACTTTATTATCTATTTTAACACTTTCATTATACACTTTTATTTATTATACCCTTCTATTTATCATACACTTTTATTCATTGTATACATTTATTGTTATTTACTCCCAATTTTACAAAAAAAATTCTTATTTTCATGTCGAAACGATTTTAACTTATCTCACGATTAAATAACGATCGATTACGATCGTCTTGATTGTCGAGAGTTTGATCGTTTTGCTTCAGTTTAGTTTAAACAATCGTTCGGTTTACTATCTACACAATTATGTCTCAGGACAAAGAAGTAAGTTCTTAAAATAAATTTCCAACTTAAATTACTTTTCTTACAACTAAAAATTAAAGTAATAAAATTTCAACTTTAAAATTAACAAAGTATTTTAACTTTAAAATTAAAAAACAATTTAACTTTAAAATTAACAAAGAATTTTAACAAAGAATTGTGTTTCTATTTTATTTTATTTTTTTTCTATTTATTTTAATTAAAATTTAAGATTTAAATTAAAATTAAACATTTCAAACTTTTTAATTTACTTTAAAATTAAATTATATAATAAATATAATTAATCCCATCGTAAATCTTATTTAACAACTATTTTCATTCCATTATTTGATAAAAAATAGGTTGAGTAGATAACTTGCGATAAACTATAAATTACTATCAACCTTATTGTTCTATATTACCCAATAATAACCACTTATAAGATATTATTTTAACTCTATTTACTCAATAATTACCACATATCAAATATAAATTAATTATTAAAAAAATATATATTAAATATAATAAAAAAATTTCAGTTAAAATCCGAATCAAAACCTTCAGAAACAACTCGCTTAAATAATGAAGAAGAAGAAGATACCGACCTTCCATCACCTCCGGATGGAGGTTACGGTTGGGTAATTGTAGCAGCTTCATTTTTCTGCAATATGGTTGTTGATGGAATCGCTTATACTTTCGGCGTCTTCTTAAATGATTTCATTAATCATTTTGGTGAACCAGCAGGAAAAACAGCTTGGGTTGGATCGTTACTTTCAGGAATGTATATGAGTGCTGGACCTATTGTAAGCGCCCTTACGAATAAATACGGTTGTCGGGCTGTTTGTATAGCTGGGAGTTTAATTTCAACCTCGGCTTTCGTTTTATCCACTTTAAGTCCAACGGTTAATGTTTTGATGTTAACTTATGGTTTTATGGGGGGCGTCGGATTTGGTTTGATTTATCTCCCGGCTGTAGTTTGCGTCGGATATTACTTTGAAAGTAAGAGATCTTTAGCCACCGGAATCGCCGTTTGTGGATCGGGGGTTGGAACATTCGCTTTCGCTCCTTTAGCGAGTATTTTATTAAATGTGTACGGTTGGAAAGGGGCTAATTTAATTTTAGCCGGGATTATACTTAATTGCGCTGCTTGTGGAGCACTAATGAGACCGTTGGAATATCCTAAAAAAGCCTCTAAAATGGTTAAAAATGATTTAAAATCTTTAAGTTATAAAGAGTTATCTACTAAAGATTCAAAGGTAAAAAAATTTCTTTTTTTAATTTCATTTTATCGGTTGTATTTAATTATTATTTTTTTTAAGGTTGATTGTGAAAGTTTAAATTACACATCATCAAAAATGTCTTTATCCTCGCATGGAAAACATCATATGGTTCGTCCTTTATCTCGAAAAGATATTTTTTATTCCGGTTCGATTGCTAATCTATCCGAATTTCAATCACAAAAATCTTTAAAAGATTATAGACAGAGTATACATAGTTTAGCCAAATCTGAAAAACCCGGTGGTAAGTTTTTTTTTCTTTATTTAGTTAAATAATTCTAATATTCCAAATCAATCAATGAAATTATTCATTCATTTCAATGAAAATCATCGGAAAATAAGAATAATTTTTTTCAAATTAACTTTAAATTAAGAAAAATTAGATAACTTTCGATGATTTTGCTATAATTTTAAGTAAAATTTTAGAAAATTTCAGACAATTTTAGTTAATTTTAGATAATCTTATACGATTACAAAAAAGCATTGGACGACCTTTAATCATTTTTCATACGTTTTTGTTTGATTTTGAACGAACTTAAATTATTATTCTTCACTTTAGATGAAATGAAATAAAGAAGAAACGTAGAACTTTTATTGAAAAGATTTTATCATAATACTTGATAATCTAATTTATAAGAATTTTAACTATAAAATTAACAAAGAATTTAAAAAAAATTCGACTGTATAAAACTAATTGCAGAGATTTTATTGAATGTACAACTTCTAATGTGGAGGTTTTATTATAACACTTGATAGCTTAAGGTTTCAATAATATAAAACTGATCGTCTATTAAACGCGATTGATCTAATGACGATTAATTTTATACGGTTTAAGTTTTAGGTTGTCAATTGCTGTAAAAAAATCTTTTTAATAGATGTTCAACGTTCAGTAGAAGCTCTACGATGAGTTTTATACAACCAAAACTTTATGTTATCAAGTGCTATGATAAAATCTCTTCAGAAAAAGCTTAAAATTCAGTACAATCAACTTTATACAATCAAAATCTTAGGTAATAAGGGATTTTATATCAAGTATTATAATAAAATCTTTTCTGTAGAAGCTCAACGTTTAGTAAAAGCTAAACGATCAGTTTTATACAATTGACATCTTAAATTCTGTACCCTGGAGGTAAAGGACTCACATTTTCGTAATTGTTTAGGAGAGTAGATTTTCTGTAGTTTTATAGCTGAAAAAACTACAGCTATTATAAAAACTTTCAGCTATAAAACTACAGAAAATCTACTCTCCTGAACAATTACGAAAATGTGACATGATGTCCTTTGAGTTTTTAACTCATGGTGTCCGAGTTTTCAGCTATAAAATTACAGAAAATCTACTCTCCTGAACAATTTCGAAAATGTGACATGGTGTCCTTTACCTCTGGGGTACAGAATTATCAAGTGTTACAATAAAATCTCTTCAGTAAAAATTCTATATTTAATTTTTATTTCAATCCAGTATTTAAATAAAACCCCGATTAGAAAAATTAAACTAGACAGAAAAAACTTATCATATTGAGTGTTAAATTATTTCTTTAACACTTTGAATTTATCCATATAAGATTTAATATACTGTTAATTAGATATTAAGACATAATAACAATCGTAAATGAACCTAATTCATAACTTTTATCAAAATTAAATGCATATCATTCGCGAAACATACAACAATTAAATTATTATTTCTCTAGGATCCAAATTGTGTGGATGTATCGTCTTACCGGAAGGTTTAAAATCCGCTTTGGGTCAAATGATGGACACCTCTTTATTAAAAAATCCAGTTTTTATGATGATCGGTATCTCTAATTTATTCGCAATGGCTGGATTGTACGTTCCGTTTGTTTACCTCGTCGACGTTGCCACAAAAGACGTAAGAATCTATATAATTTTTAAAAAATCCATTAAATAAAATGTTCCTTTTTTATTTGATTGAAACAGGGAATTCACATCAGCCAAGCTTCCTTTTTAATTTCCATAATTGGAATAACCAACACTATTGGTCGTATAGCTTGCGGATACTTTGCCGATTTTCCTCAAGTTAACGCTCTCTTTATTAATAACATCTGTCTGGTTATTGCTACAATTGCCGTTGCTCTCACACCTTTTTGTCATAGTTACATAGCTTATGTAATTGTAGCTATTTTCTTTGGATTAGCCATAGGTAAGTAATTTTTTCATTTTTGAGTCTAACTTAAATTTTTATCCTAAAGATAGATGTTCACAAAGAGCGTAAAATCTTATGAGAGTTTTGTTTCATGAGAAATTTATCTCACAATTAAATCTGTACCGTAGAGGTAAACAGTCGTAAATCCAATAATGTATATTTTACAAAAATTGCAAATAATGTTAATCTGGCAATTAAAGTTGAAATTTTTGTTATATAGTAAAAATTAATTAATTATATTCTTTGGTCGTTACTTGAAGTTACTTTGGTGTAACTTCAAACACCTTTTCCATAACCGTAACCCTAACTCCCAACCTTAACACTCGATGGATGAAAACTGGAGTTACAACTGTTTACCTCCAGGGTACAGAAATGCGTTTCCACAGAATGTATATACAGTAAAGCTCTGCTACTCCAAACCTCCAATAATCCAGATTCTCCAGTAATCCGGACGAAATTGAAATATGTTATTTACATTATTTAATATCATAATCCGGATTGACCCGGTTTTCACTGATCCCGATTAGCAGAACTTCACTGTATTCTTTTGAAGCATCCAAATTCAGACATTTTTCTCTTGTGATGTAAGATGTTTTCGAATACAACCACATTTGTCAATATTTTGAACCAAAAAGAAATAACAATTTGCGTTGTGGGCTGAATTTATAAAGATATGTCAACAAAAAGTGCTAAAAATGCTAAAAAAACTGTAACTTATTGCCTTATATAGAAAAAGAAATGATTTCTGAAGATTTCAAAAATTAATAAAGTCTGATATAATTTGATTAACTAAAATATTATATAATGAAATAAATGGGAAATTTTTATACACACAAAGATAAATTAAAGGAAATAATTAAATAGAGATTCTTACCTCTTAAGGGGTTAGACCACTCTAGAATTTTCAAAAAATCAAATTTTTGTTTTTTGCGCTAAAAAGTGACTTATGGTCGTAAAAATAAGATGCAATGTCAGTTATAAGTGGGAACAGTTTTCAAATGCCTGTATTTTGATGCTGAATGCTGTCCGATAACGTGTGCTCGGTACAGGTTAAGCAAACTTTAAATGCGTTTTTCTCTAAATCACTTTTCTTGAAACGACCGGAAACATAACTCATACAATTCTTTACCAATTCACTTGAAATTTTAACTGCACCTTCCAAGTAGCATTATCTAGAGAAAGACGTAGGATTTTTTTGATATCAAACGTAGTTCTTTAACTATAAACAATTTAGTAGAGATTTTTTTAGGCTAAAACGCAAAGCTTTTGTAATATGCCCACCATTTCTGCAAAAAAAAATAATTAAAAAGAAATCCCTACGTCTTTCTCTAGCTTTTGAGTTGTAAAAACTAAATACCTTTTCGTTTTTGCTTTAGATTGAAAATTGTAGATAAAATCGTTCTGGCCGCAGACCCCTTAGTGCTTAATAAGGTTTTCATCAAGCAGTTACATCGCGTTCGTTTTTTATGTTAATTATTTAACAAAAAATATTTCTTATTCCTAAATGTATGTACAACGAAGATATATAAACAATTTTTCCACAGCTCTTATTGTTTTCTTGGAAAAATATGGGGAAATTACGTTAATTTTCGACGGTCTAAAGTGGTCTAACCCCTTAAAGGAAATCATTAAGTAGGGATTCTTACCTCTTAAGCGTTAAAGGAAATAAAAAAAAAGTCTCATTACTGCACTGGGATCCGAACCCAGATTTCCTACTTTCCGGGCAGATGTTTTAACCAATTGAAATATGCAGCTCGACAAGATTTCTCACAATTTCTGGCTACGTAAATGTCGCAAATACATGCGTACGAGAAACTTACCAACGTCATATGTTTTCTTTCTTTTCGAGCTGTTGGTTAGAACATCTTCCTGGAAAGCAAGAGATCTGGGTTCGGATCCCAATGCAGTAATGAGACATTTTTTCTCCTTTAACGCTTAAGAGGTAAGAATCCCTACTTAATTATTTCCTTTAATTAAGATATTATAGTTCTTGTTCAGATTAATAGTACATTTTTTCTTAAAATTTCATTTTTACTAGCAGAATTCATTTTTGGGGGAAGCCAAATGATTATTTCACGATACAACAGCAAAATTCATATGTAACATGTGAAATAAATGTCTCATAGTAAATTTACAAGACTCATGTTTATACGTTAAAGCTTATTTAAGAAATGAGGAACAGACTTTCTATATGTATTTTGTCCAAAATTTGAAATTTTTAACTAAAGATGGTGTAACAATCTAGAAACAATTTGCTATCATTTTATATATGTCAGGATTTTCTAAAAGTATTATCTCCCCAGTAAAATAGATTATGAAAACCGCTTGGACTATCTATATGCTGTATGTCCATATGCAGTGGGCAAACCAATGGTAGTTTGTCCTATGCTGTGGACTAACTGCCATTTGATTGTCGCTATCCGTTAAATGTCACTCATCAATATTCTGTTTTCGTTTATTAACCCTTAATTAGCTAAATTGATCATTCACATAATGAATGAAACCATTGAAGCACATCATGTAGTCGGTAATGTTGACTGAGGAACTAGAAAGCGAAAAAGAAATATTTTTTGTGTTATTATACCTCTACAGTCCGGATTTATAAAGCTCAATAAAATTTAATTAACATTCGATTAATTTCCATGATTACACATATTTCCGGTGAACCCAATGGTTGAAATATGGGTATCCATGGTAAATAATCGCACGCTGATATAATTTGAGCTTTATAAAACTGGACCACAATTAATCAGAATGCATTTTGTTTCTAAGTGACAACTTAAATGCCGTTAGTCCAAGCTTTTTTCAGCTTTTTTCAACTTTTTTGGGAAATAATTTAAACTAGATTTTTTGCATATAGGTATCGTACTTACACGATTTTCTATATGCTTTTTAAGAATATTCATTTATTACTAAATGAGGTAGCAAGGATACAACAAGTTTTACTTATTTTGGAAAAATGTAAATAATGGACAAAATGCATATAGAAAATCTGCTCCTCAAATAAAACTCTTATGACACGTCTCACAAGATTCTCTTCAGTATATCACGTATTTAGTATTTAATTCTCTATTTCCACAATGAGATTTAAATTATATCCTTTCATGAGACAAAAATCTCATTGAATATTCTCATTATGGGCTTGTGTCTTAATTCTTCATTTTTATTTCACTTTCCTTTCTTTATTTTACAGCCGGTTACATCTCCCTCAGTTCAATCATCCTCGTCGACCTTCTCGGCTTAGAAAAACTAACCAACGCATTCGGATTATTAATCCTCTTCCGTGGAGCAGCAGCCATCATCGGCTCACCTTTAGCCGGAGGTTTATACGACATGACGAAAACCTACGATTTACCCTTCTTCGTAGCCGGAGGACTTTTCGCCATTTCAGCTTTAACCAGCTTCGCAGCTCCCCTTTTTAAACGTTCCGAATCACCTTCAATCGAATCCCCGGAAGTTCTATCTCCTATAAATGAAGATGAAAACGAAAATAACGATTCAAAAGATAGATAATTAAAATAAATAAATAAATAATACAAAAATAATTTAAAAAAAAAGATAATTTTCGAGATAGTAAAACTCAAAAATTTGTAAATAAATCATCCTTTATTGATTAGAACAATAGTCATTATTTATTTTTAATATGATTTCTGGCAACACTAAGCTTTTTTTTTTGTTAACAAGAAAAATATCAAGGAAACGGGAAACGAAAGTGAATAGATACATTTTTTTATTAACTTTAAAAACAAGGCGCCCTCATTTTATTATTTTCTCGGTTGATTTTTTGAGTATCTAAGATGTAATAATAACTCACATCGCGATGTAACTTTGTAACTTTTTTTTTTAAGTGCGATCTTATTAATTGTTCCCATTTCTCTTTTTTTTTTAATTTTCATCTTTAAAAGTTAATTTAATTAAATTCTTTAAATATATATTTACTCTGTAACAGATGTATATATTATAATATATATATTTTACGTGAAAATAATTTTACGGCGTATTTACATATTATGTATATAAAAAAAATAATAAAGAAATTAACATTTAATAATAAACATTTTACATTTTACATAAAAACATTTCTTATTTTCCCGCGTTTTATCTTAATACGATTAATTAATTAATTAATTAAGTGTTTTTATGTGTGTGTGTTTGATTTACTAAATTAAAAAATAAAATAGGAATGATTTTAGTAAATAGTAAATAGGACTTATCCTTATGGTAGTTTTCTCATTGTTTTAATAATAATCACTAACCGTATGATTATTTTTTTTGTCTCGATTTTTTAAAATCTTTATCTCTAGCAACACAGTCACGCTACTTTCTACGTTTTACATTTAGTTTTTTTTCTTTTTCTTTTTTTTATAATTTTAATACTTAAATTTAATATTTCTTTTTTCTTTAATATTTGGCATTAGTTAAAATCGAAAGAGGAAGACAAACAATTTCTTTTTTACTTCTTAAAGAAACTTAAAAGTTCACTTTTCTTGTTTTTGGGTTTATCTAAAAAAGACAGTTTTTACAGTAAATCTCGTTTTAACTGTCTACATTTATTATGTAGTTGGAAAAATGGAAATATTATTATTGTCTTCCGAACGTACGAACAAATAAATAATCGCGGCGTAAACGAACGAACCGGCGACGAAAATTAATCATTAATTGTAAGATAAAAAAAAAATTAAGATTTTAGTAGCTTAGATAGAACGTTTATGACTGATATTTGATGATGTATTTAATTAGTTTTATTGGAAATTTTTATTTGAGTTGAATTATTATCTGTGTAACAAGTCAATGTAGTTATCTTAAATACAAATTATGGTCTACAACAGTGCTGCTCAGCATATATCACTCAATCACTGCACATGATGATGCCCATTCCCTTGGAAATGCATTCTTTCCAGCTGTCATTACTTCACAATAAATTATAAGCAACAAGTAAACTGTACTTTATCTTTAACTTATCTTCATTACGAATTATCTATCACTTTGACTTCTTATTAGCTTGTGTTTGTTCTTAGATTAAGAGAGCGCATAAATTATTGTAATGTAACAGAAAATAAGACTATAGAAAAACCATATAAAATAGACAGTTTGTCGTTTAATGAAATCGCTCTTTATGTACATCCAAAGTACCTAGCTTCGTCAGATGTTTTAGAAGGAACCTTGTAAAAGCCAATTCACGTTTGAGTACATATTGAAAAATTGGATTCTCTAACTTTCCGATGTAAGAACAAAGATTTGATTCCACCATTTTCTGCATATACAGCTGTGAGAAGTAAGTGTTGTTATTTGTGATCAAAAAGGTATCTATTGAAATACGAGTTCATTTTCCGGGCATTTTACTACCTAATTAGGTGTTTTAGGTTCACAGAATACCGTGAGTTATGCTCTACTGTTCTGTATCGATTAATTGCCTAAATTAATGAATGAAAAGGTCTTAATTGAACATTGAGAAACGTAAGCTTGACTTCAGTAATAGGATTTGAATTAGTTTGCAGATGCATGACAACCTTAAGCTGATTCAGCGCAGTTCTGCAAAGTTGCACATTTTGCAATATAATGTTAAAATGTTCATCCAAGTCCATTCAACGTACTGTTAGAATTATGATATGGAACGTCATTGTTTATGACAGTACATTGCCTTTAATGTGAACTGTACGAATTTATAACGCCTAGTAACAAAATGTAATCCGTGGAACTCAATCTTGTTTAGCACCGTTAAGATGTTAGAAAGTTCTATTTTACAGCAATGAAGGGTACACGGACATATGGTAGGCCTTTTAGAAAGGTTTTTCTGCAACATCTGATGGCAGTACACCGCTATTAGTTTATTTGGATAGCAGTTTTAGCAAATGAAAAACGATCCACTTTCATATCGTTTTTTTTACTCCTTCAATTTCTTTTAAATGACCAAAAAATGTGTACTGTTGGTCTACGAATAATAGGAACCACAGAAATAATCATACTGACAAACAACCCCGTCAAGAAGCACACAAATTACTGCCAGAATAATAAATATTACTGAAGTATCTACAAGAAAGGCATAATTTAAGGCATCAAAATTTTAATCGGTTGTTATACTTCTATAGAGCAACATTTCTACCAAATTTTATCAAAAAATGCATACTCCTTCTAGGTGTTGCAATTTCAATGTCACGCAGTGTAGTTACTTTGATTTTTAACACAGATAATATTCAAAAAAGTTCTTTATTCCAAATATTCCAAATATTTCATATATTCCCAATTTTTTCCTTATTATTACTATTTATTTTTAAAGCCATCAGTCATAAACGTAAATTGATATAAGAAAAAACGATTAACTACGTTCCGTTTTTTCCTCATTTTTAGCAAATACTATAATGGTTCCTATAGTTAAAACGCTTGTTATCATTTCGTATCATTAGTATGTTATTTTTTTTTTTTCATTTGATTTCACTGTATATAAAAATTGCAAACACTACCTATATTTTTATTTTTTAAAAGTTATTTTTTTTTCAATTTCATTTTTATACATTTTAATTTCCCTCAATAAATGGTAATTCTTCAATGATTTTTTCTTTTCTCATTTTTCCTTTTTAAAAGATCAACAATTAATTTACATTTTTTTTTGTTTTCACACGAATTTTTTTACTTTTTCAAAAACCAAATTTAATTTTAGTTTTTAAGTCCAACAACATCCGTTTTCTTATTTTTATTTTTTTTTACTTTTTGAAATTTAAAGAAAAACAAACTTCCTCAAAGTACGAAGAAGTAATAATTATTTAAGTAAATTAAAACGGTAACAATTTAAGAACGTTTAATATATCACATTTCGCGTTTTTTACTTCTTTTTCTTTAAGTAATTTACGAGAGAATTAGAAAATTCAGTAACAGTTTACATATTATACCCTAACGGTCTAAAAAAACAAAGTTTTACTTTTTTTTTTTAGATTCCTCCATTAAATTTTTATTTACTTAATTTACCTTTTATTTACTTAATTTTCCTTTTATTTATTTTTTTTTTCCTATTAAATTGATATCGTAAAAGTTTTTTTTTCTTGTTTCCTTTCGAAAATTTGATTAGATTCGAAGTAAACTATTACTAAATGTCGAATTCACTTCCGCGCGGAAATTCTATACAAGAGGAACGTTCGTTCGATCCGTCTACAACTGATACCATTTTTTATCTTTGTATTTTAACATTAGATCGTGCGCCGTTGACGCGTAATTTTCCGCCTCGTTCCTCATCCTTTCCGCCGATTCCTCCAATTTGTTTAGTTTTTCTCCTCGTTCCATTGCTAATTTATGCGCGCGGCTTATTTCGCTCGTTGATGAATGCACCCTCGAGTTCATATCTTGCAACGCTCCTGGAATATGCTTTGCTATGGTTTTATTTGCTTTTCCGCTTGCTTCACCAACTATAAATAAAAATTTATAATTAAAAAAAGAAATTTAAGTTAAAAAAATTTTGAGAAAGAATTTTTTTTCTAAGTGCAATTCTTTTCAAGTCTATATTTTAACACAACATAAAAATATTCAACTTTAAAAAATCACCCTGACTTTATTTTTAAGAATTAAGGAAAATTTTTATGAAAATAGTAAACTAAAATGTCTTTTATTAAATAATCCATAAAAATTTTTAAGTTAGATTATAAAAATTTCCAAAAAAAAATTTTTTTCTAACAAGGAGAGTGCAAGGTCTTGGGGTCATAGATTTAGTTCAAATTTTGTAGGATGGTAGATTTAGTTTCCCTGTTGAAGAAAATATGTGGTTGTAGGGGCCACTACTCAATAGCTCTTTAGATATTTGCAATTGAAGATGCAATTCACTAGTTAAGTTCAGGTCTGTAGCAAACGATTAAACATAATGGGTGTAGCGTAGCAGCAATAGATCTGTGTTTCTCGTCATTAGGCGCCGGGTTCGAGTACTGAGAGTGTCTATTTTTACATATAAAGATACCATGGATGGATATAAAATTTTGCGACATCGAAGCATTCTTTGAGTGTGCACCGCACTTTGGATTTGTCAGCTAATTGTCATTTGATCTATCAAGACTTCAAAATGAATACAGGAAAATGACTTGGCATTATAACCTTTCTTCAAAAAGCCTGATTTAATCAGGTATAAATTCGGTCAATTTTGGTATTATCCGGACTTGTCCTAACGAATTAATTGCATCTTTAATTGCAAATATTTTAAAAATTATTGAATAGTGGCCCCTATAACCATATATTTTCATCAACAGGGAAATTAAATCTACCATTCTACGAAATTTGAATTCAATCCACGACCCCAAGACCTTGCACTCTCCTTGTAAGTGTCTGTATTTCGACTTAACCTAAAATTTTATTGAACTTTAAAAAATCACTCAGACTTTATTTTAAGAAATTGGAACAAAACTTTTTTGAAAAATCATAAATAAGAATGTTTTTTAATATAATTTATAAAGATTTTTAGATTAGGATATAAAAATTCCAAGAAAAAAATTTTTTTATAAACCTTTACATCTAACCTTAAAATCACAAATTTCAATCTTGAAATTTAAAACTTCCTCTAGATTTTATTTTAAGGAATTGGAAAAAAATTCTTTTGAAAAGTCATAAATAAGAATGTTTTTTAATATAATTTATAAAAATTTTTAGATTAGGATATAAAAATTCCAAGAAAAAAATTTTTTTGTAAACCTTTACATCTAACCTTAAAATCATAAATTTTAATCATACAGTTTGACAATTTGTCCAGACTTTATTTTAGGGAATTTGAAAAAAATTTTTTTCAAAAATCATAAATAAAAATGGTTTTTAATAGATTCTATAAAAATTTTTAAATTAGGTTATAAAAATTTCGAGAAAATAATTTTTTCTAAGTTGGTGCATTTTGACCTAACCTAAAAAGAATAAACTTTAAAAAATCACCCAGACTTTATTTTCACTAATTCAGGAAAAATTTCTTCAAGAATCATAAATTAGAATGTTTTTTTAATATAATCTATAAAAAGTTTTGGCTGAAGTTATAAAAATTTAAATAAAACGAGTTTTTTAAAAACCTCTACATCTAACCTCAAAATGATACATTTTAAACTTGAACTTTAAAAACTCTTCCAGATTTTATTTTAAGGAATTAAGAAAAAACTTTTAGGAAAGTTATAGATCAAAATGTTTTTTCAATATAATCTAGAAAAATTTTTAAGTAACCTATAAATATTTTGAGAAAATAATCTTTTTCCAAGTCCTTGTATTTTGACATAATCAAAAAATATTTAAGTTTAAAAAATCCCACACACTTTACTTTAAGAAATTGAGATAAGATTTTTAAGAAAATTATAGATTAGAGTGTCTTTTGTAATATAATCTAGAAAAATTTTTAGTTTAACATAAAAATTTGAAGAAAACAATTTTTTTCCAAGTCCTCGTATTTTGACCTAACCTAAAAATAATAAACTTTAAAAAATCACCCAGTCTTTATTTTCACTAATTCAGGAAAAATTTCTTCAAGAATCATAAATTAGAATGTTTTTTTAATATAATCTATAAAAAGTTTTGGCTGAAGTTATAAAAATTTAAATAAAACGAGTTTTTTAAAAACCTCTACACCTAACCTCAAAATGATACATTTTAAACTTGAACTTTAAAAATTCGTCCAGATTTTATTTTAAAGAATTGAAAGAAATTCTTGTAAAAAAACATAAATTAGAATATCCTTTTTAATTTAACCTATAAAAATTAGTTTAAATTATAAACAGTTTTGCAAAAAAAATTTCGAGAAAAAAATTTTTTTGTAGACGTTTACATCTAACCTTAAAATCATAAATTTTAATCATAAAGTTTGAAAATTTGTCCAGACTTTTTTTTAGGGAATTTGAAAAATTTTTTTTTCAAAAATTATAAATAAAAATGTTTTTTAATAGATTGTATAAAAATTTTTAAGTTACATTATAAAAATTCCAAGAAAAAATTTTTTTGTAAACCTTTACATCTAACCTAAAAATCATAAATTTTAATCTTGAAGTTTAAAAATTCGTCCAGACTTTATTTTAAGGAATTGAAAAAAGATTTTTTTGAAAAATCATAAATAAGGATGTTTTTTAATATAATTTATAAAAACTTTTAGATTAGGATATAAAAATTCCAAGAAAAGAATTTTTTTGTAAACCTTTACATCTAACCTTAAAATCACAAATTTCAATCTTGAAGTTTAAAAATTCCTCTAGATTTTATTTTAAGAAATTGAAAAAAGATTTTTTTGAAAAATCATAAATAAAAATGTTTTCTAATATGATTTATAAAAATTTTTAAGTTAAATTATAAGAATTTCTCGAAAAAATTTTTTTTGTAAACGTTTACATCTAACCTTAGAATCATAAATTTTAATTTTAAAGTTTATTAAAATTAAAATCTTATTCCTTATTTTAGGGAATTTGAAAAATTTTTTTTTCAAAAATTATAAATAAAAATGTTTTTTAATAGATTTTATAAAAATTTTTAAGTTAGATTATAAAAATTTTGAGAAAAAATTTTTTTTTGTAAACGTTTACATCTAACCTTAAAATCATAAATTTTAATCATAAAGTTTGAAAATTTGTCCAGACTTTATTTTAGGGAATTTGAAAAATTTTTTTTTCAAAAATTATAAATAAAAATGTTTTTTAATAGATTCTATAAAAATTTTTAAGTTAGATTATAAAGATTTTGAGAAAAAAATTTTTTTGTAGACGTTTACATCTAACCTTAAAATCATAAATTTTAATCATAAAGTTTGAAAATTTGTCCAGACTTTTTTTTAGGGAATTTGAAAAATTTTTTTTTCAAAAATTATAAATAAAAATGTTTTTTAATAGATTCTATAAACATTTTTAAGTTAGATTATAAAAATTTTGAGAAAGAAATTTTTTTGTAAACGTTTACATCTAACCTTAAAATCATAAATTTTAATTTTAAAGTTTGAAAATTTGTCCAGACTTTACTTTAGGGAATTTGAAAAATTTTTTTTTCAAAAATTATAAATAAAAATGTTTTTTAATAGATTCTATAAAACTTTTTAAGTTAGATTATAAAAATTTTGGGAAAAGATTTTTTTTGTAAACATTTACACCTAACCTTAAAATCATAAATTTTAATCATAAAGTTTGAAAATTTGTCTAGACTTTTTTTTAGGGAATTTGAAAATTTTTTTTTTCAAAAATTATAAATAAAAATGTTTTTTAATAGATTCTATAAACATTTTTAAGTTAGATTATAAAAATTTTGAGAAAAAAATTTTTTTGTAGACTTTTACATCTAACCTTAAAATCATAAATTTTAATCATAAATTTTGAAAAATAGTCCAGACTTTATTTTAGGGAATTTGAAAAATTTTTTTTCAAAGATTATAAATAAAAATGTTTTTTAATAGATTCTATAAAAATTTTTAAGTTAGATTATAAAAATTTTGAGAAAAAAATTTTTTTGTAGACGTTTACATCTAACCTTAAAATCATAAATTTTAATTTTAAAGTTTGAAAATTTGTCCAGACTTTATTTTAGGGAATTTGAAAAATTTTTTTTCAAAAATTATAAATAAAAATGTTTTTTAATAGATTCTATGAACATTTTTAAGTTAGATTATAAAAATTTTGAGAAACAAATTTTTTTGTAAACCTTTACATCTAACCTTAAAATCATAAATTTTAATCATAAAGTTTGAAAATTTGTCCAGACTTTATTTTAGGGAATTTGAAAAAATTTTTTTTTCAAAAATAATAAATAAAAATGTTTTTTAATAGATTGTATAAAAACTTTTAAGTTAGATTATAAAAATTCCAGGAAAAAAATTTTTTTGTAAACCTTTACATCTAACCTTAAAATCACAAATTTCAATCTTGAAATTTAAAACTTCCTCTAGATTTTATTTTAAGGAATTGAAAAAATTTTTTTTGAAAAATCATAAATAAGAATGTTTTTTAACATAATTTATAAACATTTTTTAGTTAAGTTATAAAAATTTCGAGAAAAAATTTTTTTTGTAAATGTTTACATCTAACCTCAAAATCATAAATTTTAATCTTGAAATTTAAAAATTCGTCCAGATTTTATTTTAAGGAATTGAAAAAAATTTTTTTTGAAAAATCATAAATAAGAATGTTTTTTAACATAATTTATAAACATTTTTTAGTTAAGTTATAAAAATTTTGAGAAAAAAATTTTTTTGTAAATGTTTACATCTAACCTCAAAATCATAAATTTTAATCTTGAAATTTAAAAATTCGTCCAGACTTTATTTTAAGAAATTGAAAAAAGCTTTTTTTGAAAAATCATAAATAAGGATGTTTTTTTAATATGATTCATAAACATTTTTTAGTTAAGTTATAAAAATTTTGAGAAAAAAATTTTTTTATAAATGTTTACATCTAACCTCAAAATCACAAATTTTAATCTTGAAGTTTAAAAATTCGTCCAGATTTTATTTTAAGGAATTGAAAAAAGATTTTTTTTTAAATCATAAATAAAAATGTTTTTTAACATAATTTATAAAAATTTTTATGTTAAGTTTTAAAAATTTCTAGAAAAAAATTTTTTTCTAAACCTCTACATTTTCATCTAATCTAAAAACATCAAAAAACATTAGAAAAATTACCGAGATTTTATACTTAAACATTAAGAAACGATTTTTATAAAAGTACAATTTAAAAAATAATATCTAAATACTTACAAAGTTCTTCTCGATCAAGAGATCGAACACCTCCACCGAAAAGTCCTTTGAAAAATCCTTCTTTAGGAGGTTCCGGCATTTCAGCAGTTATATAAAGCTCGCCTAACATCTCAGTTAAGTTTGTACTACAAAATAAAATATTTTTACATAAGATTACATTAAAGTATTTTATTTTTTAAGTAAATCTTACCAAAAATCAGCACATAAAGTAAACTTTTGCAACTCCGAAGGTGAACAAAGGTACAATCCTTGTCCCCGATTACTAAAGCAAAAAGTCCTCGCGATCCTGAAAGAAATTACCGTCAAATAAAACAATTACTAAAACAAATTAAATTTGAAAAAATAATAAATAAATTAATAAATAAAAATTTTAGAATAAGAAATGTGTATTGTACAAAAATAAAATATTTTAAGAAAGTCATGCAGAAGAAACACACAATACAAGAAGGTTAATTAAGTAAAAATAAAATCATGCATTTTTATTAATTAATAATAAGTAAGTAAATAAATAAATAAAGTGGAATATTTCGAATACAAGTGAGATATAAAAATTGCTGGAAGCCAATTATTTTAAATTGAGAAAAACTCTCGTGCTTGGTGATTAATTTTCGTTTCGGTCTCGGTTTTATTTATACATTTTTTATAGGTTTTCAGGGGTTGTCTTTTTTGTACCTGACCGGAAAGTTTAAGCTTTGAGCACCGGACAAAGCGTTTTTGCGTTTTCCGCGTCTGACCTGTTCTCGTGAGATTCTTCTAGAAAAATACAGCGAATAACCAACAACACAATATACAGATAAATTAATAGCGTAAAATAATACAGAATTACAATCACAGTTACAATCACAAAAAGTTTAACAGAAAAAAAAAATAAATAATTTTAAAATGATTTTAATACTTTGATATCCAAATTAGTTATATAATTTTTTAAGAGATGGGGTAAAATTCATTTAAATAACACCATCTATTATAAAATTATATAACTAATAAAAAAAATTTTAATTTTTAAGTTTTATGATAACTTAAGACAAAATAAATTCTAAAATAAATTAAAAGAAACAAAAATTGTTTTATTTGGAGATGTAATTATGATAGGGGATATATTTTTGTTGTATTATTTGAAAACTTACTGATCCGTGTCTTCGTTAATGATCAGCTGTTGGCCCCAAATGGATAACATAGGGTCTACAATGCCCTTCTTAGTCTGTGTCTGGAAACTAGCAATGTCGATTAAAAGCGAGTCGAACGGACGCGACTGCTTCTTTTCTCCTCTTCCTTTCTTTTTTTCCCAATTAAATACTTAAATTCTTTCTTTTATACATTTTTCCCCACGAAAAGTATACCTTCTACTTAAGAGTTAGTGTTTAAGTTTAAGTTTTTGGTTAGTATATAATAATAAAAAATCGTACATGCCAAATAGATTAAATACAATAGAGTCGGAGTAAAAAAGAGTTCGGATAAAATGCTAAAAAGAGTGCGGCGCAGCTAAATCGTGATTTTTCGATCGGAAAACTTTGTGTGTTTTTCTATCCTTTTTTAAGTTTTATTTTTGGCTGGGAAAGAGAGTTTTATAACTTACCTGAGTTCGGATAATGGGAGGAAATCGATGTCGATCAACGGACGAAGACTCGGCAGGCTGTAGGCCATTAAGTGTCCGTTCGATACAAAACATACTAAACAAACACTATCTGAAAAATAAAATTTGAGTTTAATTTTAAAAAAATCTAAAATTTCTTTTGTGTATATTTACAAAAAAATTAATTGAATTATTAGGTTAGGGAAAAAGAAATCTATCATTTTTACCTGAACCATGCCGAAAAAACAATAAAAAATTAGAGAAAAATCTTGAAATTTAAGAAAAAAGTCCTAAATAAATTCAAAAATAATAAAAAAAATTTTGGGTTGAAAGAAGAAATAAAATACATCAGTTGCCTTTAAATTTTGACTTTTTTTCTTAAATTTTAAGATTTTTCTCTAATTTTTTTATTGTGTTAGGTTGGGAAAAAGTACAGTAAAACTTCCTTATAACGAACTTGAAGGTTCGAAAGAAAAAATTCGTTATATAGAAACTTCGTTATAAGGAAACTACTTATTTCTTCAGCAGATTTTTCAGCAAAACCAGCTGAGCTGAAACAATTTTTTATTGTGTTTTCTGCGATATCATTTTGTCAAATTTTCGACAATATTGTTATGAAAACACGTAGATTAATAACCTCATCGACAGGCTGCTATCCAGTGCATAAAACATTCTCCTTAAGATTTGCTTCCGATAATGTACTTTCAAGCTTTTAATGACTCCTTGGTCCATCGGTTGTAATTTCGATGTTGTATTTGGTGGAAAAAATGCAACTTTAATGTTTGTTAATTTTTGGGCTATGTGAGGAGGATGGGCAGGGCAATTGTCTACGAAAACAAGAACTTTTCTGTTTTGTTACATCATCTTCTTATCAAAATCTTGAAGCCACTTTTCGAAATTTTCGCTGGTCATCCAGGATTTCTTGTTGTAATCGTAATCGACCTCTAATGATTTTATTTCTTTGAAGCATCTTCGTTGTTTGCTTTTTCGCAAGTCGTTTCTAAGACACTAGCACTTTCTCTCGATATAACCTTTTCTGTTATTCCGTGTCGTTTTTTGAATTTGTCCAACCATCCTGTACTAACTTGAAAATTTTCAAGGCTTAAGATTTTTGCATATTCAATTGCCTTTTCTTTAAGAAGTGATACTGACACCGGCAAATTCTGGTTTCACACCATTGTTATCCATTTTAACATCGCTTTGTTTATAGTACTAAACTTACATTGTTTTAATTTTTTTCTGTCTGGTCATCTTCCAGCTTCCTGACTACTTAAAACTGTTTTCCGATTTTGTATTATTGTTGAGAGCGTGCTTGGAGGAACCTTGTACTTCTCCGTTACTAGTTTTTTCTGCATACCGTGGTCGACATCCATTAAAATGTTAATTTTGTCTGCGGCACTTAGAGCTTTCCATTTAGACATGGCAACAGATGAAATAACAGTTTACCCAATAACCACGTCAATATTTTGCAACAAAAATCTCTCGGGCATCCCCTAGAACATCTTCCTCACTTTTCCATAATTCCCCTACGCGCATAGTTGCCAAATAGGACTTTATTTCCGTTAATAATAATAAGGAACTAAATTTTAAGGATTTTTTCGGAGAATTTTAGTTCGTTATATAGAAGTCTGTTTCGTTATATAGAAATGTTTTTATAAAGGAATTTCTTGGGACTTCAAAAAAAAAAAATTCGTTATAGAGAAAATTCGTTATATAGAAGTTCGTTATATAGAAGTTCCACTGTAAATGCATTATTTTTTCGATATAATTCAGTTAAAAATAATGGATTTTTTCCCCAAACTAATCTTTTCTTTTAAATTTTGTATAAAAATCGTGTAAAATCGTTCAAATAATCATAAATCGTCTAAAATCGATTAAAATCGTCCAAGTTTACTTAAAAATCTTTGAAAATTTCCCAAAAATCACTTAAAATTAATCAGTGTTTATCAATAAAACCGTTTTGAATCCTTCAAATAGTCATAAATCATTTTTAAATCGTTCAAACGTTTTCATAAATCGTCTAATATTGTTCAAATAATTATAAATCATTCAGAAGATCATAAATCGCTTAAAATTAGTCTAAAATCTTTTGAAATTGTCCAAATTTACTTAAAATCTTTGAAATTTTTACAAAAACCATTTAAAATTCATCAGTGGTTATCAACAAAACCGTTTCAAATCCTTCAAAAAGATATAAATTGTTCTACAATCGTTCAAAAGATCGTATATCATTTAAAAACCGTCTAAAATCGTCTGAGTTCACTTAAAATCTTTAAAACCCCCAAAAATCTTTTAAAATTGATTAATGTTTACCAACCAAATCGTTTTAAAATCTTCTAAAAGTCCAAATTGTCTAAAATCGTCGTGAAAATGGTTTACATTTTTTTTAGTTTATTTATAAAAGAATTGATGGCATATTTGCATTGAAATTTGGTATAAAAATCGTCTAGAATCGTTGAAATGATCATCAATCATTTAAAATCGTTCAAAAGATCATAAATCGTCTAAAATTCATCTAAAATCTCTTAAAATTGTCTAAGTTTACTTAAAATCGTTGAATTTTTCCCAAAAATCATTTAAAATTGATCAGTATTTATCAAAAATCTTCGTTCAAATCTTTCAAACGGTCATAAATCGTTTAAAAATCTTTAAAAATCGTTTAAAAATCATTCAACAATTTTTAAACGTTTTCACAAATCATTAACACTTTCCAAAACTCAAAATGTTAGTCAAAATTATTTAAAATGAATAAAATTTGTTTAAAAATCATCTAAAATTATTAAACAATTGTATAAAAAACGTTTAAAATTATTAAATTTTTTTATAAAAATCGTTTAAAATCATGAAAATTAACTTTCAAACCCCAGTTTTTTCATACCTCTTAAAGAAACGATTTCCGCTTTAACAACAAAATCCGCATCGGCAATCTGTTGTCTATAAACGCACGTTTGAGAAGGTAAAGCGACCACCCTCGCCTGTTTATCGCTAGCAATGACGACAAATTGTCTATCGCCAAACGAATCCGACTTGTTTTGACATTCACTCAAAGTGGGGCTCATCCTATTGGGATTTTTCGTCGGTGTTCGATCCTTTCGTTCCCTATAATCATCCCGCCACGACTCAAAAGTGTACGGAATTAACGCTCCATTACAATCCAAAAAGGACATGTTTAAAATACATCCTTTTAATCGAAATATAGTCACTCCGACTAACGACACGACGACGGGTTGTGAAGATCTACTATCCGGATCCGGAGGAGTTATTAGGATCGTTAAAACCGATCCCAAACTGGTTCCAACCCAAAGAGTAGGTATTAAAGTGTGCGGTTCTAAAAATAAATATTGGTTAAAAATAAATATTGGTTAAAAATAAATATTGGTTAAAAATAAATTTTATTAGTTAAGAAAAAATTTTATGTAAAGGGGATTTTTACCTGAACGTTTTGTATATGAATCAGCAAACGCTAAACATTGTATAGCTTCGGAGGTGATGTTCTCCAAAGAGCTCATCGAGCTCGATCTTGATCTCGAGAAGGAGTTGTCCAACTTGTCTACCCGACCCATAAAACAAAGAGTACGTTAGCTGGGAATGTGAATTTTTTTTATTTTAAAGGATTTTATTTAAACAATGTAAATGTAGCAACTACCCATGCGCTCAAGCTTTTAATTATTAAATTATTTTAACTTAATTACTGTGGAATTTTAGTTTTTACATGAAAATTTGTCAATTTATATAAAAATTTGTCAATTTATTTAAAAATTTTGGTAATTACAGGCTGATTTTAAAGTTAGAAAAAGAATATAAAAGTTTTGAGACTTTATTTAATTCCAAAAGAATCACAAATTAAAAAAAAATCTTCTCAAAAATAGAAAAATGCGAAAAACATATCGAATGAGTCTCTTGAACCTCAACAGAGAAAACGCGAAGGAAAATTAAGGTTGAATCCCAGAAAATATGACTTGAATCAGTTTAAATTCTTGGTTTAATAAAATAAATGAAAAATTAGGTAATAGATTTATAATTTTTTAATCTTGATAACATCTTAAACTCATTTCAGTTTATATTCAATTTTCAGAACATTTTTCAAAAAAATTAAAAACTCAAACAAGCTAAAATTTTTATAAAACGTTAAATTGATGTTTTATTTTCATTCTTATAAAGTTTTATTTTTCAATTCTTGACTTTCAAGACTTGGATTTTTTAATCTTAATATCATAAGTTTATTTTAGATTATATTCAACTTTGAGAACATTTTTCAAAAAAATTCAAAACCCAAAAAGCTAGAAATTTTTTAAAACGTTAAATTGATGTTTTATTTACATTCTTATAAAGTTTCATTTTTGAATTATTGCATTTTCAAGACTTGGAATTTTTTAAATCTCGATATCATTAGCTTATTTTAGGTTATATTCAACTTTGAGAACATTTTTCAAAAAAATTAAAAACCCAAAAAAGCTAAAACTTTTATAAAATGTTAAATTGATGTTTTATTTACATTCTCATAAAGTTTCATTTTTCAATTATTGCGTTTTCAAGACTTGGAATTTTTTAAATCTCGATATCATAAGCTTACTTTAAATTATATTCAACTTTGAGAACATTTTTCAAAAAAATTAAAAACCCAAAAAAGTTAAAACTTTTATAAAATGTTAAATTGATGTTTTATTTATATTTTTACAAAGTTTTATTTTTGAATTATTGCATTTTCAAGACTTGGAATTTTTTTAATCTCGATATCATAAGCTTATTTTAAGTTATATTCAACTTTGAGAACATTTTTCAAAAAAATTCAAAACCCAAAAAAGCTAAAACTTTTATAAAATGTTAAATTGATGTTTTATTTATATTTTTATAGTTTCATTTTTCAATTATTGCATTTTTAAGACTTGGAATTTTTTAAATCTCGATATCATAACCTTATTTTAGGCTATATTTAACTTTGAGAACATTTTTCAAAAAAATTAAAAACCCAAAAAAGCTAAAACTTTTATAAAATGTTAAATTGATGTTTTATTTACATTCTTATAAAGTTTCATTTTTCAATTATTGCATTTTCAAGACTTGGAATTTTTTTAATCTCGATATCATAAGCTTATTTTAGGTTATATTAAACTTTGAGAACATTTTTCAAAAAAATTCAAAACCCAAAAAAGCTAGAACTTTTATAAAACATTAAATTGATGTTTTATTTATATTTTTACAAAGTTTCATTTTTGAATTATTGCATTTTCAAGACTTGGAATTTTTTAAATCTCGACATCATAAGTTTATTTTAGGTTATATTCAACTTTGAGAACATTTTTCAAAAAAATTCAAAACTCAAAAAAGCTAAAACTTTTATAAAATGTTAAATTGATGTTTTATTTTCATTCTTATAACGTTTCATTTTTCAATTATTGCATTTTCAAGACGTAGATTTTTTTTAATCTCGACATCATAAGCTTATTTTAGGTTATATTAAACTTTGAGAACATTTTTCAAAAAAAATTTAAAACCCAAAAAAGCTAAAACTTTTATAAAACGTTAAATTAATGTTTTATTTATATTTTTGCAAAGTTTCATTTTTCAATTATTGTATTTTCAAGACTTGGAATTTTTTAAATCTCGATATCATAAGCTTATTTTAGATTATATTTAACTTTGAGAACATTTTTCAAAAAAATTAAACACTCAAAAAACCTAAAACTTTTATAAAATGTTAAATTGATGTTTTATTTACATTCTTATAAAGTTTCATCTTTTAATTATTGCATTTTCGTCTTGGAATTTTTTAATCTCTATTTATATAACTTTCAAAATTTAATTTTTAAAATATAACTTAAAAATCAGCCTGTATATCGATAAAAATTTTTTAACAAGTAAAAAAGATAAATTCGCACTCAGTAATTATTAATTTAATTTTAAATAACGTGATTTAAAAATTAAGTTTAAAAAAACGTAACACAAACGGGTTTTTTAAAAAATTAAGATTAATTAAATCGATTTCACGCGGAAATATTTCCAATTTCCACCTCTATTTCCATTTTTTAAAACTTATTTATTTATTTAAATCCGAATAAATGTAAATTTAAAAATACCCCAACTAGAATTTTTAAAAAAATTCATTTAAAATTCCCAACATATAAACGAAAACATAAAAATATATTCCCACACGAAATCGAATTTTTAAATAATTTATTTAACGATTTTTATTTTATAAAATATAAACTATATTTCAACAGTATGCAAGCTGAGCAATAGCAGTAAAATTTTTTATTTTTTTTTTTAATTTAAAGTCATGCTGAACGGAATTATTTATAAGTATCCCAAAAAAACATGCAAATACGTGCAGAAAAACGAAGGTGTTTAACGAAAATTTAAAAAAACGGATAACACAATAATGGAAATTAAATAGGATTTGAAATAAAACGAAAAATTGGAAATGAAAAGATTAAAACCAAGTGTACGTGTACTAAAAAGACAATTATAAGCGTGCAGACGAATTATTTTTTTTTTTAGATTTATTTATTTCAGCGGTTGATATCTTGGTTATTTTTAAAACTTTAGCAAAACTTTTTACACTTGAAAAACTTTTTAAACTTGAAAAATTTTTTAAAATAGTACAACTTTTTAAGCCTTTTTTTTTATAGCTTGCTAATTTTTAATAACCAAATTTTTAATCAACGTTCTTAACTAATTTTTCCCTAAAAAAAATTCTTTTTATTAAAAAACCAGTTAAGAAAATTGATTGAAAAAAAGAAAGACATAGACAAAGACAAGTTTTTGATAGTACAGGTCACCATTTTTTCTCTTTCTCGCCATGCTATCTTTTATTGGAAAAAAAATTAACTTAAAAAAAGATCTATTTTATTATTACTGTGCATAAAACACTAAATATTAATTAAAACTCAAAAAAAAAAAAATAAAAATTTTTGTAGGGTGCAATCTAAAATTGTAGTTACGTGTAAATCTGTCTATATAAAAGAACTAGTTTTTATCTAAAGAAGGCAAACTACTGAGCGTGTTTGTGTTTATTCATTCTCTACGGTGTTGCACAGGTAAAACCGAAAAAATAATAAGAATATAATATAATATAATAAAGGAGAGAAAGTATAATTGTTTATATTTATATTTATCTTGTCGCTTATTGTACTGCTATTGCCTAATATTCTCTACTAAAGAAACAATTATATTAGATAGAGAATCGTCTATTTACGAAGAAAATTTGAGTTTATATAGAATAGTGAGTTAATAATTTGATAGGAATTAAACTAGAAAAGTCTAATTGAGTTAAGATAGAGAATTCATAAAGAAGAGAAAATAGTATAAAATAATTAAACTTGATTCTATTTTAAAAAGGCGCAGTTAGTCGTAAAAAGATTGTATTTAAATTGTATTAAAAAAAAAATAAAATTTAGTAGTTCTTAGACGATTTTTTTTTAAGTTTCTGAAGGATATTTAAATGTTTTTAGAAGATTTTGTGAGAATCTGATCTCTTTCTATAAATTAAACGAAAAGACAGTGGCGTAGTTAACTTTGAGAAGAGTCAGTAGTAAATAAATTTGGAAATTTGGACGATTTATCATCAAAATGAAGAACTTCTATAATATTTTATATAAAATTTAGCTTTGTTTTCATAAAATACTGTGATGTAAGTTTGATGAAAATATCTCCTTTTTTTTATTGAGTAACGATTGCTACGCCTCTGTTATTTTATTAAAGTAAGTAATTTCAAATAAAAATCATGTAAATCAGCGAAGATCTCAATTTAAAAGACCAAAAGTAGTTTTAAAACCAACGTTAAAAAAATGTTTTCTTAAAATTTAGAAATGATATTAAAAAAACAGTAATATTAGTAATAATTAAAAGAATAATTAAATAAGATAAAGTAGTGAATTAGTTAAGTAAAGTTGTAAAATAGAGAATGAAACGGAAAACGTTCGAGAAACCAATAAAATCGTTTCTCCTCTGGTCGGGGAGGGTGACTGTACTACCAAAACTGCAATACTGTCGGGCGATGAGCAACTGGTGTCGTTGCTGCGGGGCAGCAGCGGAGGAGGGCTGTTGCTGTAGCTGCTGCTGTTGCTGCTGCGGCTGTTGCGGCTGCGGCAGCGACAGCGTTTCCTCCGTGTAGCTTGCGGTCGACAGGCACTTGTGTAGCTTTCTGGTACCTTGTGATCGCGACCTGCGCGGCGGCTCGGGTCGAGCCCGACCCAGGCTCTGCCCCGCGGACGCCGCCGTCGTCGTCATCGAAGCCGCCGTCGCCGCCACGCCGCCGCCCACCGACGACGAACACGACGACGTTCCCGTCGCCGAAGCCGACGTCGTCGCAGCCGGACTGCACACCCCGTTCATCTGTGTCACACAACCAAACAACCCACAACTACTCACTCACTCTCATCATCATCATACATTTATATTTCTATTTCTTATTTCTTCATTAATTTATCTCTCCAAGAAAATAAATAAAATTAAAAATAAAATTAACAAAGAAAACGCCGTGAACGGTGTCATCTCTGTTTTCATACAAAAGCGTTTTTTAAAATAGCGACGAGAACAAGCAGCCTACAAAATTATTATTATTTTTTTTATTTCTTTTTAATAATTAAATTAAAGATCTAATCGCAGCCAACTAAATTGTGTTTTGCTAATTGGAGTGGGTTAGATCGGGGTTGGATCATTGGACAGTTCGTATATAGGTGGTCTACGACTAGAGCCTCGTTTCTATTCGGGAAGGGCGTACCGAAAAGGTCCGCGAACAGGGCCCGCAAACAGCTGTTGTCCTCGTCCTTCAAAACAAACCAAAGCCAACGTGAACAAATTCACACCCCCACCAATATGCCCGCTGAAATCAAGTCAGTTATCGTCAAACAGAAAACAAAAAATAAAACAACGTAAAAACTAAAAATCGGTCGAAAATAAAACGATTACTAAACAAACTAAAGTACGCAGGTAAATAATTTCACAAAAAAAAAAAATGTTGAAGGCACTTGGATGTTAAAATTTGTGATCTCAAGAACGAACAAGTTTTTAACTTTTATTAAACTAATGCCCACTTTTACCACCTTCTGTCAATCTGACTGGAATCGTAACTGGCAGTTAACGTATAACATAAGGTTATCTCCAAAATGGTTTTTACCACTACAACTTACCAGTAGAATAAGATAACTGTCGGTTAAACCGATATATCTAGGGGAATTTTGTAAAGACACTTGACCCTGGCATACAAATGACCTAAATTAGATCATTTGTAAGGTCATTTGACATATTTTTTGACGGTAACCCTGTGGCTCGTGGTAACATAACCTTAGTGCGTCGGTGATCGTTTGGCGTAAAATACATAATTTTTTCAAAGCATATTAGAAATGAGCGATAAGCGAGTACGGTCGCTAATTATAAAAAAATTATATTTTTAATTTTAACAAATTATTCATAATACACACAAAACCATTGCATTCTTTTGAGAGACGAAATCTCTTTATGAATTCAACATCGGAGAAAAATTGCCCATGGTCAATTCTCTCCTTTATAACACGGCCACCACGAATTGGAAATAATTCATCAATCTCTTCAATTTCTTCCAAGAAATCATCACTATCTTCACTCTCATAATCTTCAACATCCATATTACTATATCGAATCAAACCTTCAACCACAAACTGTCAACGCACGTGTTCACGTTTATAAAGAGTTCGAACGATACGCCACCTCGCAGAAAGAAATTGAAACAATCGTTAACCTACGGTTAGACCGATAACCGAACCCTAAACCTACAGTCACTGTTTGGTGACAAATAACTGTCAGTTATCTCTAACAGCAACATAAAAATGGTGGTAAAAGACGATTTTTGACATAACAATAAGTTAAAAATAACAGTAGGAATAACAGAAGGTGGTAAAAGTGGCCCTAAGACTAGAAGTGGCATTTGGTTTTACTTCAATCCAATCGTGGGTTTAAGATGTCAAACTTAAAGGCTGTAATCGTAATAAACCGCAGCGGTAACTCTAATATTTAAAGAAATTTCAACTATTTTGCTTCAATAGAAGTGTTTAAACAAATTTGATGGTTATTACAGCTAAGTTTACGGTTAAGTTTGACATCTTAAACCCACCATTAAGCCTGCTCCACACACTCGGCGAGACTGTTCGTTGTCAACATAATTCTCCACACTTTCGTCCATTGCTCGAATAATCAATATCGATGGAAGACTTACCGAGACGTAGACGAGGTTTTTTCGTACACATAAATGAAATAATATACAGTGAACGCTCTATATAAGCAACTCATTTGAACCAATTTCAATAAAAAAGTTTCTTATTGGGAAAAGTTGCTTATTAAGGAAAAAAGGAGTATAAAAATGCTAACCGTTTGGAACATATTTTTACTTATTTGTTTTAATAACTAAACTGTGTAGAATAACGTTAGTTTCATTGGGCAAGCTTTTATAGACGAGACCAGTTTCCTCGCAATTATGTATTTGTTCAGGCAGATAGCCATTTTCAGCAATATTATAATATATTAAAGTAGTAAACGAGCAGCGCCCCTTTAAAAGAGGGCGCCGCAGGCGCCTCGCTCTTTTCTTAATAGTTTTTTTGGAAAGAGTTTTCCGGGCGAACAAACGGTTTTACGCGATTCCGCCGGCCATTATCTTCACCTCCTCCGACGATTTTGGGGGGTCCGATGGCGATTTCGGAAAAACGGCCTCGAAAATCAATTGAAAAAAAAGTGGCCCCAATTGAAACTAAAACGCGATCGTTGGTCGACAGAGATTCGTCTGTCATTTTCGCCAATTTTTGAACGCAATTTTTGCCCAAAAGGCCACCGGCTCCGCGACTCTGCTTCCGGTTAGCCGCCTGAACGGCTTTACACCGCAACTTTACATACGAATCGGGGCTCCTTTGGACCCGAAACGGTCGATTTTAGTCCTAAACGAAGTCCCCGTTTTCTGTCATTTTCGATTTGGGCCGATAAAACAGTTGGCTCGATTTTCATAAACGTTTTTCTAACCACGCTAATGTCAAATGAAATGTCAAAACGATCGGTTTATTAATAATAATCAAACATTTAATTTATTCAGAGCAAAAATTCGCTTAAATCATGCCAAGAATAACTCGAAATAGTATCTAGGAAACATTTTTAACCGCCATCGCACGTTTTGAGTTGTAAGTATTTGCAAAATCAATTTGACTTTTTTATCCAAATTTTAGGATGCGTCAAACGGTTTCTTATCTCACAAATCCGTAAAAAAAAGCTCTAAACTCAGACCATTTATTTAATTGTTATTCCTGCATTTTGACTGTTCAAGTTGGTGCACCTGTTGTTATAAATTGTAACTCTACGCAGGCAGTTTGGAGTGTATTAAAACGTGTGGAGGCCGTAATTCGAATTAGTTGATGATTTTTTTTTCAAATAACGTCACCTTTTAGATTTTTTCGTCTCCATAACTCCAAATTTAATGAAAGACCTTTCAAAAGGACCCTCGAAATTCCTTGGGTTTTAGCAACCATACTTTTAAAGCAATAACTTTCAAATTTATTGTGAATTGTCCCAGAGTCTTTGGCAGATCACTATGGAAGGATATAATGTTCCGTCCAAAAACATTTTTACAAAAAAGGTTTTGGGCTCTAAGTAATTTTTACAACTTACCAAAACAGTCCTATTCAATCGACTGTTCAACAATTAGGATATGAACTGGCGATCGAAGTCGTGCGATTTAATCCCTTTAGATCATTTTTTTGGAGGATATGTTAAATAGCAAATCTATGTGAATACAAAACAAACAATTAAACTTCTTAAGGTCAACATAATGAATGCCGTCCAGCAATTTCAATCAGTTTTACGCGACCAAGTGATTAAAAATTGAACCTCTTCATTGCATGCCACCTAGCACAACCGCGGGAGACACTTGAAGGATTTGCAAAATCATTCTTAATGCCATAAAATATTCTTTCACACTGAAAAAGAAATGAGTGGATACCTCACAAGGAATTTATTTTATTTACTTTTAGAAACAGAGCGCCTTTATTGGAAGATTCTATAGTTAGCTATCTTCACGAATTTCTATATTATCTCTTTGAAATTTACAAGGTTTTACAAGATCTAAAAACTGTGGTTTTGTAGAAAAAAGAAGTTGAAAACTTGAAATGATATTTCGGCAGATTCTTTTTGCTTATAGCTTTCATATATTACAGTAATTAGTACTTAGCAGAATATTTCTCATAAAATAATATAAGGCTAACTGTTTGAGGCAAATTTCTATCTGAAATCACAACCGTCTTAATGGCTCCAAAATATATCGAACGTACTTAAAGAGTTAAAGATTTTTCATCTATGAATTCCCAGAAACACTGATAAGATACTTATTGTTAGTCAATTTATGAATTCGAATATATTTTGTAATTAAAGTTAATGAATGGATAGGTCTACCACAAAAGTTAGAAACATGGATAATCGAAATTTAAATCAACGAATCGTGCTAAGGGTTTAGGAAAAGCTTGCACGTCATTAGCAGATTTAAATTAACTGCGTACGAGCCATTTACAAGACGATACTGTACACGGTAGTAATTTTTACCTATTCAGAATATCCTTACACTCAAATGAGGGTTACGCTAGTAATTCTTAAATTAGCTAGCTAGAATTAGCTAGTCTGCTGCAAATGTTTCAAGTCCATTATTTAATCTATTTGCTTCGAGTGCTTTTAATTTTATCATTCATTTCGAACTAAATCATTTAACACAATGAGTGCCACTCGGTTTTATAATGTCTTCCACTGTCAGTCACTGAAAGTCAATCACGAAAAGTTATGTCAGTCACTGATGACTGACGCAGCCTGAACGGAAAGCTCGGTGTCAGTCATCGATGACTGACATGGTACTCAACGTGTTAATTGTCGCCGTTCCTAGAACCAAGAAAAGACTGTATCGTCGATTTCACTTTATTTTCTTGTCTTCATTCGTTTAATCTGACGCTGATATACATACATTTTGGACGTATATTGTTCTAAATTTTCTTTTACTCTACTTATTGTAGATTTAACAACTTTGTTTAGCATAGTTGTTAGAACAGTCCTTTGTTTTAACAGAAATTCACTTCAATGTTGGCAGCACAAAACTCAAACATATTCTAATAAGAGAATTTTTTGCAAGTTGAGTTTATGTTGTTGTGAACAGCTGATTTTACTTCTAAATTGGCCTAAACTTAAGTTAAATATTTAGCTTTAAAAAAAATAAGTTGCTTATACAGATCAGTTGAACCAAGAAAAGTTGCTTGTATAAAGGTTGCTTATAAAGAATGTTGCTTATAGAGAGGTTGCTTATATAGAGCGTTCACTGTAATTACCAGTTGGTGTTATACAGGGTGTCAAACGAAAGACACCCAAAGCCATGTCAACGATATTTCTGTTCAGATTTTCATGATCCAGGTACTAAATGAAATGTTTAAATATTGTTCTGAATGGACTTCTTCGGCATTTTTGGGAGTTGAGTTTAATCGAAAGTACGTCGGCCCTAAGTACTTGAAATGCATTTAAAAATGTCCAAATCTTTTCCGTTTTCACAAAATTTTCTGTTAAAATTTAAATTTAATCCTCGCCTGTGACGTCACAGGGAAGGCACAAAAAATGGTTAGATCCGGCAACACAGCCGTAGTTCCTAAATCTTGACCCCACAGTTTGGTTGGTACCTGCGTAGCTATGTTCATTGTATTTATAAGTGCGAGTAGTTCAACACGTGCGACAAGTGACGTTTTACGTGCGTTTAATAAGTTGATGTTATTTTGCAAGTAGACTACAACGTAACCTTTCAACTTTACTTCCTTGCATTTCTGCACCAATAAATTGGTGATTTTCGTTGAAAAACCTCATCACCGCTACTGTCTACTGTTGGTAAATTCCGTGAGTCGGCTTTTGTAAAGTCAGCTTTCAAAATACTCATTTTTACGAAAAAATATTCAAAAATTAATGACGCGTTTTCACCTTGTTTACAAACACAGGCGGATGACAGACCCAAAACTGACAGGCAGAGTAACAACCATCCTTTAAATAATGTCCCTAGGTATAAGACAGCGTTGCCTGTTTTCCATTTCTAGGTAGGCGGCAAAGAATGACCCGTTTGAAGTAGGAACATTTTTAATAATTATTTTCTTCATTGTAACGTACCGTGTAGTTCTGAGAAACAATAAAGTGAGGTACTTGATACCTGAAGATCATAAAACAGCCCTTAGTTTTTGGAAAATCCACCGTACCGTAATAGTCCATTAAAAAGGTTTTGTTTTTTTGAATTCCACGATGTACAGTACATGTACTTTTATTAACTGCTAACTTATACGGTAGTTAAATGGTTTAATTCAGAAAAGATTCAAACACTTTCAGGAAATTAATCGATTATAAACCATGTTTTTTATTGGTACGTAACTCTATTTACAGATTCATTGAGAAAAAAATGTTAAAAATAAAATCGGCGCTATCTATAAGTCGCTCATGAAAAGATATAATCGATTTGACGTGTAAAAACTTTTGATTAAAAATACGATAATTAGAGCTTTTTGAGACATTCGGGTACCTCTTCGGTTAAGCATTGCACACATTGCTCCAATGGACCCAAAGGGCAATATCGAATTTGGAATCACCTTCGAACCTTAAAAAATCGAGTTTAAAAAGTTTGACAAATACTTTTTAGCAACTTACTCGGTAAAAGCACAATGCTTAAGAGCAGTATTTTAATTTTTTCTATAGTAAATGGTTAATAAAAGTACATGTATTCCACAGCGTTAGATTCAAAAAGAAAAATCTTTCAAATACAATGATGAAAAATAAACATTACAATTTGAAGAAGAAATGCAATAAGAAATTTCATTTGGTATCTGACTCATGAAAATCCGAATAGAAATATCGGATATAATCGAGCTTTGGGCATCTTTTTTCTGGCACTTGTATAACAACATTTAGTGGAAACCAAAACGAGAGTGTGGAGGGGTTGTTTTTGCCGAGGCGAATCTTGGCAAGAACCCTTTGACTCGGACCAAAATACTGACATGCATCGGAAACACAGTGAGGCGAGGCGAGAGGATGACAAAACGACAATCTAGAATTGTCCATATTCTCGATGTCGGTAACACCCTCACCATATCTCGCCGAGTGAGTAGAGCCGACATTAGAATTAAGAGCGTTTGAGTTTCGCCGTGTGTGTTTTGAAAAGACATTTGACGTTTTAGATGCCATGTTGTAACTTTCAAAAACAAGCTCGAAGTCGTTTCTTTGAAGAAGGTTGCAATATAGCATCTGAAACATCAAACGCCTTTTCAAAGCACGCACAGCTACACCCAAACGTTCATAATTCTGAGTCTAATATTAAAATCAAAGCTAATGTCAATTCTAGTCTTAATTTACTTAACACCGACCAAAAAAAGCTTTCGTATTTTGGGACTTTTATTCATACAGGATGAGTCAGAGGTGTTAATAAAACTTTATGACTTCTAAAATCTTGCAAACCTTTTATATAACACCAATTTTTAAATCATCCAATTCCGCCTTTTACCTGGTATTATAAAGATTCGAAAGATTTTCACTTGATTTCTTAATATTAGATCTGTAAAGGCGAATATTCACCGAAAACTAGTATTTTAAAAATCTCACATGTTCATATTATAGGTAGCCAAAATCGGATTTACTTATAAATTATTTATCTGAAATAAATCCTTTATTCTCTAACAAAGTTCATTTAATTAGTATACAAAATATAATTTGATTTGAAACATCAGTTCATTTTTAAAAGCCCACAAATTCAACATGCGTATTAAATAAATAAAAACGTGCAGTTTTTACTAAAAAGATTTATTAAAATTAGGTTTCAATCTTTAAAAGATTCTCATGTTTAACTATTTAACGAGCAGTTTATTGTTTATCGTCGTCAGGATTGGTTCAATGTGTTTGAGAACGGAAAATGTACTTTATTTTTCGAGGTTTCGTTTATAAATTACATCTATCGTTTTTAGCTTTAATTTTTTTTAACAGTTTTAACGTATTCGATGATTATCTATATTTTGAGCCGTAATACATTAATCTCTAAATATGGATAAGCAGAAAGAATCTCTCTTAATTGACCAAGAAATCGTCGATAAAGATTATCAACAAAGAATATATACGGAGTTAGTGAAGAAGTTTTCTATTTCATAAACAATAATAACTAACATTAACCAAGTTTAGAGAATATGAGATTTTTAAAATACTCAATTCAATTGAGAACACTAACAAGGAGACCTTACGACTTGCCCCTCACCGATTTTAACGAAAGTGGTACCAATCGATAGATATTAGTACATAGTACAAATGTATAAAATATTAGGGCGCACTACTCAGCGGTTCGCAAGAAAATTGGTGTTAAAGTATGCAATCGGCTTATATGTCAATGATTTGTCATTTCGCCTACAACCCCCTAATAGCCATAGTGGAAATATATCGGTTTCCAGATCCATAGTTCGGTGGTTCGAATCTCGAATAATACATTTTAATTTTCTTTTTTAATACAATGTTCTAAGTTATTTTTATAACATGTTGATGTAATATTAAAATATTTTTAAAATAACATGAAATATTGTATTCAAAATAAAAATAAAAAAGTTACTGTTCGAAGTTCGAACCACCGAACTATGGATCTGGAAACCGATACATTTCCACTATGGCTACTGGGGGGTTGTAGGGGAAATGACAAATCATTGACATATAAGCCGATTGCATACTTTAACACCAATTTTCTTGCGAACCGCTGAGTAGTGCGCCCTAATATTTTATACATTTGTACTATGTACTAATATCTATCGATTGGTACCACTTTCGTTAAAATCGGTGAGGGGCAAGTCGTAAGGTCTCCTTGTAAGATATAAAACCTGTCAAATAAGATTTAAACTTTTTTTTATATTCTTATAAATTTAAATTTAATGCAATTTTCTGACTCATCTCATATAAATTTGTATTTATTTACCAATCTTGGGTTATTTAAAAGATGACTTTCCAAATTGCTTTCTAATAAATAAAGCAATTGGAATTAATTTACTTAATTATTATTATTTTTTTAAGGATGGGATAAAAAAGCGATTAAAGCTGGATCATAAAACAAAAATTTTAGGAAATGATGTGTTTGTAGTCTCTTCTCGCCTTTTACCATTCCCTAAGAAAACGCTACGATTTTCTATTTATATAAAAAAAACTCGGCTAGCGGAGTTTTATGTTAAAGTTATTTACAATCAAAGAATAACATAAAGATCCGTAACCGATTCTAAAAATGGTTACCACACGCACAAAAATAAGGTCAAAATAAAAACGAAAAATGATAACCTAAGTCATTCACCAGGCAGAAATTTTCTTTAAACGTGGTTGTTATTGGAAAGGATTCGAAGGACAATATAGAGTTAAAACTTACTCAAACGCCTCATGAGGTTCCCCGCGAACGTCGTCGGAGGAGGATTAACCGCTTCTTTTTCCGATTTATCCCTCAAGTCCTTTAATTTTTGCAAATCGTTCTTTTGCAATTTTATAATCGGCACCGATAATAATCTATTATTTCGTCTCAATTCTAATTCTTTCTTTTTTCTCGGAGGTCTTATTGGAACTCCATTTTCATCGTATAAATCTAAATTAACCGGTCTCATTTTGATTTGTTTCGATTTCATAGCATCTTCTTGACTTCCTAAAGAACCGACGACTAATGGAACATCTTCGTCGGTTTCTTCGCAACTTTTTTGTTGTTTTGGTGAAAGCGGGGGAGATTTTTGATTTTCAACGACGGTGTTTTCGTCGGAATCGGGCGAATCGGATTCATCCTCGTAAGGTTCTTCTTGACTTGGGGAAATATCCGGGTAAAAAATCGAATTCCTCTTCTCTTTAAGTTTCTGGTCGACTTTGGAAAATTGTTTTGAAAATGTTTTCCATACTGATTGTCTCCTACGAGTTGCTTGAGCCGGAATCGGATGTTCTTCTTCCATGGCTTCGCACGCGGGTTCAATGGGAGTAGGACAAGGGCATTGGATAGGAGTTTCCATCTACGTTTTTATCATGCATTTTTAGAAAATATTTGGAATATTTTATTTTTGGGGGGTTAAAAAATAAAACTAAAAAAAAATATTTAAAAATTGCAAACGCGTGAATTGGAAATTAATAAAAAAATAAATTAAATTAAATTAATTTTCCCCTAAAGTTCTTCACGATTTTTTAAAGTGTTTAAATTACTACTTAGGGTTTAATAAAATAAAAAATCTTACCTGGTCAATACTTGGACTTCTCGGTTGTCGATCATCCCTATCGATTCCTAAACCATCTCCGGAAGGGTTATTTCTCTTCGGACTTCTCAAAGCTCTCGAGTAAGGATCTTGTGCGCCGTATAAATCCGGACTTCCAACGTTTAACAAGCAGACTTTTTGCTCTATATCTACTATCACAATTCCGGCTTCGTTTCCATAAGCCATTCTAAAAAATAAATTAATTAATTCATTAAAACTGATTAATTGAATAAAAAATAATAATAATAATAATATTACAATCCGTAAGAACTATTGAGGGTTAACGCAGTTATTTTACTCGGTGGTTCTCCATTATTATGAGGCGTTAAACAAACTAATTGTGCTTGAAAACCAGGTAGTTTCTTTTGGATTCCGGATCGGACTTTAAAAAGACATGAAACTTCCTGAAAATATTAAGAAAATTTAACATTTTATTCTTTATTATTGTAATAATTTTTTTATTTTATTTTGTAAGGATTGGGATATAAATTATGATAATTATTTTTGTTTGAAAAGTGATTGAAAATGAATGCCAGGCTTTTTGTGTGTGTTTATAACATTTCCCTCTAAAAGTGGCTTTAATAGCACAAAGAAAAAAGCCAAATCAGATAATCAAACAAAAATAATTCTTATGTCTTACATCCCAACCTTTATATTTATTTATTTGCTAAACTAAAACTAGAACTAATATTAGCGTTAATTCTAACACTAGACTTAAAATTAAGAGCTTTCGGGTTTAGCCGAGCGTCTTGAGAAAGAGTTCGACGTTTCAGATATCATGTTGCAACCTTCTTTACTTCGAATTCGTTTCTGAAGAAGGTCTTAGAGCTTCTGAGAAAGATCCTAGAGCTTCTAAGAAAGATCTTAGCACTTCCGAGAAAGCTCCTAGTTCCAAATTTAGAGTTAGAGTTAGCACTAATGTTAGTTTTAATCTTAGTTTAGTTAAAACCAGCCGTGAAAGCCTTTGTATTTATATTTCTTTATTTATTTATTTAACTTACTCGTTTATTATCGAAATCTAACGTATCCAATCGACTCGTAGAACCGCCACTTCCAGTCGTGGAAAGTTGACACTCAGGAGAACATTCCAAATCGTCTGGGATTTCATACACGATCGGGATTTCTAACACCGGGACTTCTTCAGACGACTCCGTCTTTTTATAAGAGAATAAAATGACATGGCTGCTCGCTCCGGCGACGCACAACTTCCTCGATTCGGGACAAAGCGATAAAAGTTCTATGGCGAAAGGGTCTTCGTCCCCGTCGACCGAACGGAGTTTCGGTTTTTCGAAGATTTTTGCCGTTTTTAATTTGTAAAGTACTTGAAGCGTTCCTGCGCTAGCGTCCCAAAATTTAATACTACCATCTGCATGTCTAAAGAAAACATTTACTATAATGAGTAATCGCCATACATTTCAAGAATTTTTTAAAATATTTAATGAATAAGTTTAATGTTAAACTTAAAATTAGAAAAAATGATTCAAAGAACTTAAAAAAATAAAATATAATTAAAGATACAGATATCTTTCGCCTTTTTTGGGTTTTATTTATATATACATGGACCAAATTGGGCACGTTTAAATGAAAATTCATTTTTTTTATAAGAAATAGAGGAAAAATGATATATCTGATACTCGATTTTTAGAACAAACCGAATGGTGAAAACTGAATATTGATATCTCTTAAAGTTTGGGAGATATAAGTATTTTTCGAAAAAGTGCGTTTTTGAAAAATCTTCCTAACTTTAGAATTTAATGGAATAAGTTACACCATAAGTTAGTCGATCGTCAGCGACCCGCCGAAGTTTCTCCGTTCGCCAATTGAAAATTACGATGATCAATCGCCATGGAATCATTCATGTGTGTTAAACTATTTTTTTGGCAACGCGCCGGAGACTGCTACTATCTCTAGAGATTTGCCAGAGATTGATCAATAACAGAAATGTCAATAAAATCAAAATGTAGGACTGGGCATTCAAACCTCTGTTTTTTTAACAATTCAGAAGAGGTAAAACGAATTAAAAAAATAAACTGAGTAAAAGGAATTTATATTACATGTTTGGAAATGAATGTGAAAATACAGTTTAATGCACATATTAGAAATTCATGCCATTTAACTGTTGATACCTTAACGAGTACATGAAAATCAGCATTATTAGTCAGATATACTCTTTTCGCGGAAAGATGTCTCATGCGTCATTAATTAATTATATTATTCTAGACTACCATTTTCGGTTTTCGTCTCTATCTGACATATATGAGTAAATAAAGAAAAAAGTATTTGACGTATGTCGAGAAAACGGTGACAAGTAATGACGCATGAGACATCTTTCCGCGAAAAGAGAGTAGTCTCCTTTCTTTAGTTTTTCATTTGCTTTAATTTAATTAATTTAATTAATACACGAACGAGGTTGCTAAGCTACACGTCAGAAACCACGCTAAAAATCATCAGCGATTTGTCAAAACGGAGAGCACTGGGAAATTGACTGACTATCCATTACAAACTATGTTCCGATTGTTCGCTGGTGAGTCGCCGAAATGAACTCCAGCGAGTTGTGGGTGATTGATTATGCATGTGGGTGTTAGATTTGTATACAAGCAATATTTTATAATATATACTCTTTTCGCGGAAAGATGTCTCATGCGTCATTAATTAATTATATTATCCTAGACTACTATTTTCGGTTTTCGTCTCTATCTGACATATATGATTAAATAAAGATGATTAAATAAAGAAAAAAATATTTGACATATGTCGAGAAAACGCCGACAACTAGTGACGCATGAGACATCTTTCCGCGAAAAGAGAGTAAATATGTAATCAGGGAGTTTGGTTCTTACTGGTTAGTATGTTATGTAAACCTTGAAACTCTTTGTTTGTGGATGACTAACTCTAAGAACTTGTTATTGTGTAACGCTCTGGTTTATTTTTATAATAAAATCTACCTAAATGTGAGTCAGTTGTATGTCATAGCTTGCAAGAAGCACTCGAATATAGTTTCTGGTTGGAGTTGAAGTTGGTTTTATTTCACATACAAAACCTTAAAGCTAACACTTAAGGAACACTTGAATAGGCTAGGTTCACATGACAAAAATCTGATGCGCGATTTTTAGGTGCGCGTTTAGATATCGTGGTATTTAAATACAACCATTCGTATGAACGCGCGTTAGGACGCGTTGACGGAGCACCCAGCCCAAAAATTTCTAGCGCTTTGAGTTCTACCTGTCATCCATATAACGTTCATATGAACATGCGTTTTTTTCACGAAACAGGTTGTTGTGGGACTGTATTACATAGAAGTTATATCAGGTCTGTAGTTTGTGAAAAATGGCAAAGCCTGCAGATATTGACATCGACTTACTAATTGATAAAGTAGAAAAAAGACCGGGAATTTGGAATACAGGTTCGGAATCATATAATTTTTCACTCGGTGAAATACAATATCTAACTGCATTTGGAGCTGCCTTATTATCATCGCAAATTAGTTGCAGCAAGTCATCAAATGCTTTCAGAGACATTCTAAAGTAGTTCGTCTTTGTTTCTTTTTTAAAATATTTCTATAAAATTATAGCTTCTTCTACGTCCATTCTCAGATGTACTACAGTGAAAGCTCTAGTACGCGGACGCTCTAATAAGCGGAAATCTCTCTTAACCGGACAAAAACCTTGGCACGAACCTCAAAGATATGTCTTTCCATACAAACTGCTCTCCCTTAAACGGACGCTCCAATAAGCGGACGCGGACACCATTCTTCCTCAATAATGGACAAAAATCTCTAATAAGCGGACGCACGGCTCTAATAAGTTAGACGAACACGTCACTAAACAGTAGTAGGTATACATATTTACCGACAAGTTTTCGAGGATTCCCCTCTTTGTGCGTTTCGCTTGTCAAAGACATAATTCCCAGTAGGTACTGCGAGTTACTATTATTAGTTTGTTCGCTTTGGTGTAGCATGCGTTAAAATGGCAACCAAGAAAAAAATATTTACCTTAAAGGAGAAAATGGAAAAAGTTTGTTTATTAGACAAAGAGAAGCTGTCAGCTCGTGATATAGCTAAAAGATTTAACATTAGCAAAACGCAAGCGGCGAAAATACTTAAAAATAAAGAAGATATTCGAAAGAAATGGCAGTCTGGGGCCAACATAAAAACGAAGAAAAACTTCTTAAGTAGTGAAGGTTTAAAAATTGACAAAGCGTGTTTCGATTGGTTTGTGAAAGCAAGAAATAAAAACATTCCGTTATCAGGACCATTAGTAAAGAGAAAAGCAAGGGAAGTTGCAGAAAAATTGGAAGTGAGTACATTTCGAGCTTCTGACGGGTGGTTACAAAAGTGGCGTTTGAGAAACAACATAACATTTAAATGTATCTCCGGGGAAGCAGTGTAAAGGTAGTGGAAGAATATTTAAATGTGGACGAAGATGTCGAAACAGAAGATTTGGAATTTTGGGAAGAAATAGAAGACATTGAAGGTGAAAATGAGTTGGAAGCAGGTGGTGCAGAGGGCTGCAATCCAATCAGGTCTTATAAAGAAGCATTGGATGTAGTTTCCAGACTTAAATCGTTCATGAAGAATGATTTTACTGGTTTCCAACATGTAAAAAATATAGAAACACATATTGAACGTTGTTTCCTATCACAAGGAGAAGTTTCACTTTGTGAATTAAGTATTTTAGATTGTATTCAACAAAAAAACATAAACAGTTTTTTAAATAGTCAATGTAGAAGGTAGAATATTTTGTTTTAAAGGAAAATATTTTAAGATCAAAAGTTGTTTATGTTTTAATAACGTTAAAAAATCAAAAATTGCCAGAAATAGTGCAATATTTTCCATTTTAATAGCTCTTTCTTATAAGCGGACATCTCCAATAACCGGACAAAAATGTTGGCACCGTCAGTGTCCGCTTATTAGAGCTTTCACTGCAACTCGAAAACGTTCCGAAGCCAAATGATCTGAATTGATCTAAATTCATCGGTTTTCCAATTAAAGCGCGCGTTAGCACTCCTCATCTGAACGCTTTCAATATTCTATATATCGCGTATTAACGTGCGTTTTTGTGCGTCACATGTAAACCTAGCCTTATTGACATAAAATGACTTTTTCAATCATCAATGCGATTTTGACCGTTTGATTTCTTATAAAAATTAGAAAGAGGCACTTTTCTAATTTTAAAGTACCTAATTTGACTCATCTGTATAGTCTGCCTGATGAGTTTCAGCGATTTACGCCATCTTCGGAGACTCTATAAATTAGAATACAAGACATAATTTTCATTTTATTAACCGATCCCATGTTATATATAGCTGAATAATTAAAAAATGAAAATTGTATCTTGTATTCTAATTTATAGAGTCTCCGAAAATGACTTAGATTTTAAAACGCCTCACACAGACTCTATACATATAAATAAAAACAAATAAAAGCAAACGAAACCTATGTCCTTATTCATATTTACATATTGGTAAAAGGATAAACAACATTATGAAAAAATAAAATATTCTAACCCCGTCATAATAATTTCGCTATAACTACACGACTGTGCCGACCAAGTTCCACCGCTTATAACCCATTCCCGTTCGGAAAATCCCGTTTTCTTCGCCGCTCCGGATCGTCCCACCGAGTAAAAAGCCGGGATGAGATCTGCCGGGCAATCCACAAGATAACTGCAGCAGGTAACCGGAGATTCATGGATATCCATCGGATAAGGATTTTCCAAGCACGGAAACCCGGCCGTTTGGAGATCCATCACGACTAGATCGTTTTGAAGTAGAGCTATTATTGCATAAGGTTCTTGAAGTTCTAAAAAGATCCAAAAAATTCAATTAAAAAAAGTCAACTTAAAAAAAATCAATTAAAAAATCAATTTAAAAAAATTCGATTAAAAAAAATCAATTTTTGAATTTTATAAAAGTTTCGTTAGCAACTCAAAAGCAAAATTCCCCCTCTCCCATCCCACGTTCATTATTCAAGCTAACAGGCGCTTTGGGGCCGTACGTTTTGTAAATCCAACCGAGCTATTACGTCCCGGTTATTTATTCAGGTTTTCCCCGGATGAACCGGAAGATAGGAAGGATGATGCGGCTTTGTTAAAACTACCGCCCGTTCCACCATCTCCCGCCACCTCCCGCTACCTCCCGCGCCCCTTTTAGTTATACGTGGACTCATTTGGGGAATTTGGCAGCCGGCCATTCGCGCTTCCGGTTGCACTTACCGCTCGTGTACGGCGATTCGCACAACGTTATGAAGTCGACGACGTTGTGCTCCATTTCGAGGACCGTCGTCGTCTTATTGTACACCACCGTTATGCTAGGTGTTCTTCCCGCAGTATCGTAAGGCATACCGCCGGAATATATCACGTAGGATTCCCTAAACATCAAAAAGAAAATATAAAATGTGTGTCAAATATGACCAGAATAAATCTTAAGATGTTAAAGATAAATTTAGGTTTGAATTTTAAGTCTAACATAAGTTTATATTAAAATTGAATTTTGTTATATTCGAAACTTAAAAAAATTTTTTTAGGAAGAAAATTTTTATTCAAATGATCTTTTAAAACTTTCCACCAGCTTTATTTTCACTAAAATTAATCCTACAGTAAATCTAAAGACATCCAAAGAGATTCAAAGCGATCCCAAGAGACTCAAATGGACCGAAAAGAGACTTAAAAGGGACTCACAAAGCATAAGCCGTCGATTAAAACTTTAAAACACGAGTTGACTACCCAATTAGGATCGTACGAGAGAACTTACCCCGATTTCGAAGACTTCCATTCGACTTTTGTGATGGGTTTGCATTGTTCCAATTTCCCGTCTTTGTTTACTTTCGCTAAAAATTAACATAGCTTTCAAAATCGAAAACATAAATTTAAAAAAATAAAAAAAAAATAGAGGAGATACAAACCGTGTGGTTGAGATATATGCACCGGTTTGGTATTCTGTTTAGTCGTCCACGTTGTTAACGAACCGTCCGTGTGCGAACACATAAACTGTTTACCGTCGTGATGCCAACAAATCGATCTTAACGGTTCGACAGTTTGAAACCTAACGTCGGCCGATTTATTTCTAAGATCCCACAAAGCAATCTGACCGGATTCGAAACCTATTAAAAGCTTATTCGCGTCCAGGGGATTGTCGCTAAGATGAACCACGGCACCCGGATGGGTTTTCCTAGTTCTAAAGAAAGAAATTAGAAAAATAAGAAATACAAAACGTTCAATCAATCTAACTCTCGATTACTTACACCTCCATAGCTTTATTCCAATTGATAACGTATCCGCTGAGGGTAAAATTTTCCACGTGAACGATGTGAACGTTTCCGCGTTCGGTGCCGACGTAAAGCCATTTCGATTGAAGAGGTAGATGCATGTACGTAATCCTGAAACGTTACGTAATGAAAGGACGAGAGCGCTTTAGCCGGGAGAACGGGACGTGTTGCTCACTTCTCCTTTTGAAATTTGAGGCTTTGCACCAGCTGCGGTAGTTTCTGTTTGAAGTTCCACAGGTGGATCGAGTCGTCTGCAGTGGCCGAGATGAGTGCGCCCTCGTTGACGAGGAACTGCAGGTGGAGGACTGCCGCGCTGCTCGGGGGGCCGTCCATGTCGTGCCTTACGTGCACGTCCACCCCCGGTTGTCCTAATCTAATTACACTTGTTAAGGAAAACACTTACAAATGCATGAAATAAAAATTTTAAATTAGAGAAAAAATATGAATATTTTTTTAAATGTTGAGATTCAATTATGTTGAGTGTTCAAAATAAAGAAAATTTTTTAATTACTTTTTAGTAAAGTCTAGATAATAGTCTAGATAATTTAGTAAAGTCTAGATTGGACTTTGTTATTATAAAATAAATACTTTTATTTAAAATCAGGCAAAAAAATCTTTCTTCAATTCCTAAAAATAAGTCTTGAGTGATTTTTTGAAATTTGACAATTTTCAATCTTTGAGGTTATCTTAGAAATAAAGGTTTTAAGTCTTTTAGGTAAAATATAGATAAAATTTGACTTTGTTATTATAAAATAGATACTTTTATTTAAAACCAGGCAAAAAATTTTTATCAATTCTTAAAAATAAGACTTGAGTGAATTTTTAAAATTCAACGATTTTCAATTTTTGAGGTTATTTTAGAAACGAATGTCTCAAGCTTTTTTCGTAAAAACTAGATAAAATTTGATTTTGTTATTATAAAATAGATACTTTTATTTAAAACCAGACAAAAAATCTTTCTTCAATTCCTAAAAATAAGACTTGAGTGATTTTTTGAAATTTGATGATTTTCATTTTTTGAGGTTATCTTAGAAATCAAAGATTCAAGCCTTTTTAGTAAAAACTAGATAAATTTTGACTTTGTTATTATAAAATAGATATTTTTATTTAAAACCAGACAAACAATCTTTTGTAAATTTTTCGAAATAAGTTTTGAGTGATTTCTTGAAATTTGTCAATTTTCGATCTTTGAGGTTATCTTAGAAATGCAGGTTTTAAGTCTTTTTGATAAAATGTAGATAAAATTTGACTTTGTTATTATAAAATAGATACTTTTATTTAAAACCAGTCAAAAAATCTTTTGTCAATACCTAAAAATAAGACTTGAGTGATTTTTTGAAATTTGACGATTTTTCAATCTTTGAAGTTATCTTAAAAATGAAGGTATCTAGCCTTTTTGGTAAAATATAGATAAAATTTGACTTTGTTATTATAAAATAGATACTTTTATTTACAACCATGCAAAGAATCTTTTGTCAAATCCTAAAAATAAGTCCCGAGTGATTTTTTAAAATTTGACGATTTTCAATCTTTTAGGTTATCTTAAAAATGAAGGTGCCAAGCTTTTTTGATAAAAATTAGGTAAAATTTGACTTTACTATTATAAAATAAATATTTTTATTTAAAATCTGGCAAAAAATCTTTTGTCAATTCCTAAAAATAAGTCTTAAGTGATTTTTTAAAATTCAACGATTTTTAATCTTTGAGGTTATCTTAAAAATGAAGGTGCCAAGCTTTTTTGATAAAAATTAGGTAAAATTTGACTTTACTATTATAAAATAGATATTTTTATTTAAAACCAGGCAAAAAATCTTTTGTCAAATCCTAAAAATAAATCTTGAGTGATTTTTTGAAATTGGACGATTTTCAATTTTTGAGGTTATCTTAGAAACCAAACATTCAAGCCTTTTTAGTAAAAATTAGATAAATTTTGATCTTGTTGTTATAAAATAGATACTTTTACTTAAAACTAGCCAAAAAATCTTTTGTAAATTCCTAAAAATAAGTCTTGAATGATTTTTTAAAATTTGACGATTTTTAATTTTTAAGGTTATCTTAGAAATCAAAGACTCAAGCATTTTTAGTAAAATGTAGATAAAATTTGACTTTGTTATTATAAGATAGATATTTTTATTTAAAACCAGACAAAGAATCTTTTATCAATTCTTAAAAATAAGTCTTCAGTGATTTTTTGAAATTTGATAATTTTCGACTTTTGAGGCTATCTTAAAAATTAAGGTTTTCAGCCTTTTTGGTAAAAACTAAGTAAAATTTAAATTTTGCTATTATAAAATAGATACTTTTACTTAAAACTAGCCAAAAAATCTTTTGTAAATTCCTAAAAATAAGTCTTGAATGATTTTTTAAAATTTGACGATTTTTAATTTTTAAGGTTATCTTACAAACAAAGATCTCTAATTTTTTGTAAAATCTAGATAAAATTTAATATTGCTATTATAAAATAAATACTTTTATTTTAAACCAGGCAAAAAATCTTTTGTCAAATCCTAAAAATAAGTCTTGAGTGATTTTTTTTTAATTTAACGATTTTCAACCTTTGAGGTTATCTTAAAAATTAATGTTTCTAGCCTTTTTAGAAAAAAATAAATAAAATTTGACTTTGTTATTATAAAATAGATACTTTTATTTAAAATCAGGCAAAAAATCTTTCTTCAATTCCTAAAAATAAGTGTTAAGTGATTTTTTGAAATTTGACGATTTTCAATTTTTGAGGTTATCTTAAAAATGAATGTCTCAAGCTTTTTTCGTAAAAAATAGATAAAATTTGACTTTGTTATTACTAAATAGATACTTTTATTTAAAACCAGGCAAAAAATCTTTTGTTAATTCCTAAAAATAAGTTTTGAGTGATTTCTTGAAATTTGACTACTTTCAATCTTTGAGGTTATCTTAAAAATAAAGGTTTCCAGCTTTTTTGGAAAAAAATAAATAAAATTTGAGTTTGGTATCATAAAATAGATACTTTTATTTAAAACCAGTCAAAAAATCTTTTATCAATTCCTAAAAATAAGTCTTGGATGATTTTTTGAAATTTGATGATTTTCAATCTTTAAGGTTATTTTAAAAATTAAGGTTTCCAGACTTTTTGGCAAAAAATAAATAAAATTTGACTTTGTTATTATAAAATAGATACTTTTACTTAAAACTAGCCAAAAAATCTTTTGTAAATTCCGAAAAATAAGTCTTGAATGATTTTTCAAAATTTGACGATCTTCAATTTTTAAGGTTATCTTACAAACAAAGATCTCTAGTTTTTTGTAAAATCTAGATAAAATTTAATATTACTATTATAAAATATATACTTTTATTTTAAACCAGGCAAAAAATCTTTTTTCAATTCCTAAAAATAAGCCTTAAGTGATTTTTTGAAATTTGACGATTTTCAATTTTTGAGGTTCTTAGAAATCAAAAACTCAAGCATTTTTAGTAAAATGTAGATAAAATTTGACTTTGTTATTATAAAATAGATATTATTATTTAAAATCAGGCAAAAAATCTTTCTTCAATTTCTAAAAATAAGACTTGAGGAATTTTTGAAATTTGACGATTTTCAATTTTTGAGGTTATCTTAAAAATTAAAGTTTTCAGTCTTTTTGGTAAAAACTAAGTAAAATTGGACTTTGTTAATATAAAATAGATAATTTTATTTAAAACCCTTCAAAAAAATCGTTTATCAATTCCTAAAAATAAGTCTTGGATGATTTTTTGAAATTTGATGATTTTCAATCTTTAAGGTTATTTTAAAAATTAAGGTTTCCAGACTTTTTGGCAAAAAATAAATAAAATTTGACTTTGTTATTATAAAATAGATACTTTTACTTAAAACTAGCCAAAAAATCTTTTGTAAATTCCTAAAAATAAGTCTTGAATGATTTTTCAAAATTTGACGATTTTCAATTTTTAAGGTTATCTTACAAACAAAGATCTCTAGCTTTTTGTAAAATCTAGATAAAATTTAATATTGCTATTATAAAATAGATACTTTTATTTTAAACCAGGCAAAAAATTTTTCTTCAATTCCTAAAAATAAATCTTAAGTGATTTTTTGAAATTTGATGATTTTCAATTTTTGAGGTTATCTTAAAAATGAAGGTCTCCAGTTTTTTTGGTAAAAGCTAAGTAAAATTTGACTTTGTTATTACAAAATAGAAACAATTATTTAAAACCAGGCAAAAAATCTTTCTTCAATTTCTAAAAATAAGACTTGAGGAATTTTTTTAAATTTGATAATTTTCAGTTTTTGAGGTTATCTTAAAAATTAAGGTTTTCAGCCTTTTTGGTAAAAACTAAGTAAAATTGGACGTTGTTAATATAAAATAGATAGTTTTATTTAAAACCATTCAAAAAATCGTTTATCAATTCCTAAAAATAAGTCTTGGATGATTTTTTGAAATTTAATGATTTTCAATCTTTAAGGTTATTTTAAAAATTAAGGTTTCCAGACTTTTTGGCAAAAAATAAATAATATTTGACTTTGTTATTATAAAATAGATACTTTTATTTAAAACCAGGCAAAAAATCTTTTCTCAATTCCTAAAAATAAGTCTTGAGTGATTTTTTGAAATTTGCCGATTTTCAATCTTTGAGGTTATCTTAAAAATTAAGCTTTCCAGACTTTTTGGAAATAAATAAATAAAATTTGACTGTGTTGTTATAAAATAGACACTTTTATTTAAAACTAGGCAAAAAATCTTTTATCAATTCCTTAAAATAAGTTTTGAATGATTTTTTTTTAATTTGATGATTTTCAATTTTTGAGGTTATCTTAAAAATAAAAGTTTTGTCTTTTTGGTAGAATCTAAATAAAATTTGATTTTATTATTACAAAATAGACATCTTTATCTAAATCCTAACACAAAATCTTGTCTTAATTCCTTAAAATAAGTCTTGAATGATTTTTTTAAACTTTGATAATTTTCAATTTTTGAGGTTATGTTCAAAATAATGACTTGAAGCATTTCTAATAAAATTTAGATAAAATTTAGCTTTATTATTATAAAATAGATACTTTTATCTAAAACTGATGAAAAAATCTTTTCTCAATTCTTAAAAATTACCTCTAACAATGAGTGATTTTTTAAACTTAATTTTAATTTTAACTTTAGACAATTTTTTATTCAAAATTGTGACACTTTTGTAGGACCTCTTAATGGATTTCTTTGAAAATAAAAAATAAAACGTAAAACCACTAGCGTGAATGTGACATACATAAACCGGGAACGTCCTAAAGCCGGAATCCGTCCGCCGTAGGTTTTTACTGTTACGGTCGGATTTATTTTGCATTTTACGACCGGAATACGCGCTCTTTACGATCCCAACTTTGGCCCCTTTGTACGCCTTTCGTCGACGAGGCAACAGATGGATTAACGCGAAACGCACGAGCAAGTTCAGACAGGTCCGAAACCTAGATACGTCGCCCCGGTGATGAATGAATGAATTCTCTCCGTCGACGCATTACCAAAATGGCTTCGACGTTTCTTTTTCGACCGACCGAACCATTAAGTTGAGTGATGTCACGGACTTGAATTCTAAACGGTGAGAAGCCCGAAAGGCTTCTTCTTAGCCTTCCCCTTTCTGAATTTATAGTAAAAGGAATCGATACGACCTGCCCTTGTAACATTTTCAAGGATTATTTTTGGGGAGCGGACGAAATCGATTTCCAAAAACAAAGACTCCCTAAGAAAACGAATCTTTTCAAGAAGTCAATATCGCTTGAAGGAGTTTCCGATTTATTTTACTTTCATCAAAGTCCTCTCCAGTTGGAAAACTCTTAAAACTCCAAATGGATATTGAATTATCGATGAATTATCGATTATACGTGAGGTTAAAATCGAATTTCAACGTTGGAAGTAATAATTTCGTTGACGCGACTGGTAAATTGTTGGGTAATTGTAAAATTCGCGTACAACTTCGTTAGGCATACGGGCCCCCCAGAGCGGGGTAATTCGAAGTTATTGGATGCGGCCGGAGGGCGGTCCGAACGCGATCGATCCCCCGACATCGGCACCAAAGGCCTAATCCACATAAACCGGACCCTAATGCGGAGACTGGCAAATTTTATCTACGGTACGGCTTATCTCTTCAATATTAAGGCCCCAAGTTGACCCTATCGTTTACTTCCGATGTTCCTACCGGCGAGATAACGGAATATTAATTGTCCATTGTATCGGTGAAATTTAATTTTCTATTAGATCCAAGCGAAAACCTAATGAAAAGAGATTAAAATTCAATTAATAGTACTAATTGAAAAGATTTAATACTAGTTGAGAGTTAAAACATTCTATTTTATTACAAAAAAATTTTTGACAAATAACAAAAATTTTGATCAATTTTAAAAAATCGTGGAGACTTTATTTTTTTAAATTAAGACTAGTTTAATTTTATTTTTAGTATTTTTCTAAAAAAAAAAAAAATATTGTTTTTGGTTGAATTGATCAACATTTTGGTAGCTTTGGTGGAAGCTTTACGAATTTAGTAAGTTTTTGGTGGAATTTAAAAAAAAATCATTATTTTTGGTAGAATTATTAAAAATTTTAGTAACTTAAAATTTTTATGAAGTTTTTGATGAAATTTTCAAGTTTTAGTTAATCTTTAATGAAATTGTTTCTAATTTGATTGACTTTTGGTGGAATTTTAAAAGAATTTGGACATTTTGGTGGAATTTTTAAAAAAATTGTTAAGTTTTTGGTAGAATTGTTAAAAATATTGACAATTTCGGTGGAATTTTTAGAATTTTTGTAAGTTTTTGGTGAAATAAAAAAATTCAGTAAATTTTGGGTGTAGTTATTAAATATTTTAATAGCTTTGGTGGAATTTTTACGAATTTTCTTCATTTCTGGTGGAATTTTTAAAAAATTCAGTGTTTTTGGTAAAATTCTTATGAATTTAGTAAGTTTTTGGTGGAATTTTTAAAAAAATTCAGTATATTTTTGGTGGAATTATCAAAAATGTTGATAACACAGAAGGAATTCTTACGAATTTTATTCATTTTTGATGGAATTTTTAAAAAAAATCATTACTTTTAAAATGATTAAAAATTTTAGTAACTTTGGTGGAATTTTTATGAATCTACTAAGTTTTTGATGGAATTTTCAAGGTTTTAGTTAATTTTTAATGAAATTGTTTCTAATTTGGTTGATTTTTGGTGGAATTTTAAAAGAATTTGGACATTTAGGTGGAATTTTTAAAAAATTCGGTAAGTTTTTGATAGAATTATTAACAATGTTGACGATTTCGGTGTAATTTTTAGGATTTTTGTAAGCTTTTGGTGGTATAAAAGAAATTCAGTAAGTTTTGGGTGTAGTTGTTAAATATTTTAATAGCTTTTGTGGAATTTTTGCGAATTTTATTCATTTCTGGTGGAATTTTTAAAAAATTCAGTGCTTTTGGTAAAATTCTTATGAATTTGGTAAGTTTTTGGTGGAATTATCTAAAATTTTGATAACATTGGTGGAATTTTTGCGAATTTTATTCATTTCTGATGGAATTTAAAAAAAATTCAGTGTTTTTGGTAAAATTCTTATGAATTTAATAAGTTTTTATTGGAATTTTTAAAAAATTCAATATGTTTTTGGTGGAATTATCAAAAATTTTGATAACATTGGTGGAATTTTTACGAATTTTATTCATTTTTGGTGGAATAAAAAAAAATCAGTGTTCTTGGTAAAATTCTTATGAATTTAGTAAATTTTTGGAGGAATTTTTGCAAATTGTATTAATTTTTGGTGGAATTTTTAAAAAATTCACTGTATTTTTGGTGGAATTATCAAAAACTTTGATAACATTGTTGGAATTTTTGCGAATTTTATTCATTTTTGATGGATTTTTTTTAATTCAGTGTTTTTTATGGAATTTTTACGAATTTAGTAAATTTTTAGTGAAATTTTTCCAATTTTATTAATTTTTGGTGGAATTTTTATAAAATTCAGTATATTTTTAATGTAATTGTTAAAAAAGTTGATAACTTTGGTAGAATTTTTATTAACTTTAATCATTTTTGGTGGAATTGTTAAAAATATTGGTAATTTCAGTAGAATTTTTATGAATTTGGTAAGTTTTTGGCGGTATTTTTTTAAAATCAGTAAGTTTTTGGTGGAATTATTCAACATTTTTGTAGCTTTGGTGGAAAATTGAAAAAATTTAGTACATTTTTGGTGGAATTGTTAAAAATGTTGGTAACTTTGGTGGAATTTTTACGAATATAGTCAGTTTTTCGTGGAATTTTTACCAATTTCATTGATTTTGGGTGGAATTTTTAAAAATTCACTAAGTTTTTAGTAGAATTGTCTCCAAATTTAATAATTTTTGGTGAAATTATATTCAATTTAACTAATTTTTGTGGAATTTTTAGCATTACTTTTTTATTTTTGTGAAATTTTTAAGAATCTAATCAATTCTTGACGAAATTAATCTTAATTTTAGTATATTTTTAAAAAATCGGCAAGTTTTTGGTGGAATTGTTAAAAATTTTGGTAACTTTGGTGAAATTTTTACGAATATAGTAAGTTTTTCGTAGAATTTTTACCAATTTTATTAATTTTGGGTGGAATTTTTAGAAAATTCAAGTTTTTAGTAGAATTGTCTCCAAATTTAATAATTTTTGGTGAAATTATATTCAATTTAACTAACTTTTGTGGAATTTTTAGCATTACTTTTTTATTTTTGTGAAATTTTTAAGAATCTAATCAATTCTTGACGAAATTAATTTTAATTTTAGTATATTTTTTTAAAATTCAGTTTTTGGTGGAATTGTTAAAAATTTTGATAGCTTTGGTGGAATTTTTAAAATTTTATAAGTTTTTCGTGGAATTATTAAAAATTTTAGTAACTTTAAATTTTTACAAATTTACTTAAATTTTTGGTGATATTTTCAAGAATTTAATTAGTTTTTAGTGAAATTTATTCGAATTTTTGCTCTGCATAAATTAAATATTTGATAATTATTAATAAACCGATCGTTTTGACATTTCATGTGGCATTAGCGTGGTTAGAATAATAAATAACGTTTATGAAAATTGAACCGAGTGTTTTATCGGCCCAAATCGAAAACGACGGAAAACGGGGACTTCGTTTAGGGCTTAAATCGGCCGTTTCGGGTCCAAAGGAGCCCCGATTCGCATATAACGTTGCGTTATAAAGCCGTTCAGAAGGTTAGTCGGAAGCAGACTCGCGAAGACGGTGGTTTTTTGGACAAAAAGTGCGTTCGAAAATTAACGAAAATGACAGGCGGACGATCGAGAATTTTAATTTCAATTAGGGCTACCGCAACGTCGTTCGATTTTCAGGGTCGTTTTTCTGAAATCGGTCACGGACCCCCCAAAATAAAACCATTGAATCGTCCGGAAAGCGATTTCCAAAAAAACTATTAAAAAAAGAGCTAGACGCCTGCGGCGCCCTCTTTTAAAGACTACTTTAATATATTATAAAATGAAATTTGTGTTAATTAAAAGCAAAAATATTCTATTTTGTTAAATTAGACCATTTTTCTCTTTATACCGAATATGAACTCATTCGGATATAATTTCAAATATGGGAGATATTCGTCCCTTTGTGCTTTTGACGTTCGCGAACAGCTCGTTACCCCCGAGTTATGGCCCCCTCAGGTAGTACAGTCACAAGCTACACCTCCGGTTTCGACCGTATTCACAAAGGAACCGTGAAACTAGATCTATTACGTCACAAAGTCGATCCTAATCCAGAACTAAGTTATTAAATCGTGTCTCTGGTATATATACGTTTACTGATTAAATTAGATTGGTAGCCGGATCGTTGCGCGCCACGCCGCGCCGGTATCTGTTTCAAATCGGCACGCAAACGAGCGTATTAAAATTCAAAGGGCAAAGGGGGATCGGGGAATCGGAATATTTCATGGCGACTTGTACGACTTGTACTCTCTCCCCATTTCTATCCCTCTCTCGCTCACTCCCTTCGGCTCGGATTTGAATTGCAAATCGTCCCCCGATGGTGCTGACTGTATCTACGGCGTCAGCGGTCGTTCATTTATGCACACCGGTCAACTCGCGAAACCATCGTTGGCCAGTTGTGTTTACAAAGCGAATTTTGCTTGGGGAACGTTTAACTGTCCAGCCATTTGTGGTTTTGTGTATTTTTCTCATCGACAGAATGAACAGTCCACAAAAATGCAAAAATAAAAACCAGCGCCTCCACCAAAATTACCAAACACCAAATTTCCCATCGATGTGAACATAAAAACAATTAGAAAAATTAATTAAGAAAAATTAATTTAGAAAATAATGCCTTTAAAAATCATAAAAAACTAAATTAATTATTAAACAAAGATAATTGAAGTTATTTCAATCGTAAAATCTTTATAGTTAATATTTAAAACTGGCTCCTCCGCCAAAGTTACAAACCCTTAAAGTGTTACACAAGAGAAAATTAGGTAACTTCGCAACTTATAAGTGCTATAAAAAACTCATATTAAAAAAGTTTCTTAAGGTCACGTTTTATAACCCCATTTGGAAAACTTTTCACATTCTTTACTCGTCACACTATTATATACAGAGTGTGCATAAATTAACGTAAGATTTATACTTACTCACCGTCTCTTTGTTTCATTTTTAATCAAAAATCTTAATATTAAGATGTTAAATTATTTTTAAAACCTTATAAATCATTTGAAATAAGAAAATACATAAAAGTGTCCCAGAACTCTGATGCCAAATGTAAACCACGCATTCCAAAGCTGATTTCATGCCGATTCAATGAAAAAGTCCTTAAGCGAAATTGCTTCCCAAGAGAATTAGAACATCCTGAAGATGACGTGTCTGATCATGTTTTTTTCGAAATATCTTAATAACAATTTAGCTACCACAATGAAATTTTGAGCGTTTGTAAACTTCGAAATGCTTCATCGTTTGTTGAGAAAACAATTTTTTTATTGCCATCGTAAAGGTGTTAACGCTACTAGGGTAAGTTCTCTTAGAAAGTAATTTCAGCTAAAGACTTTTTCGTCGAATCGGCATGAAATTAGCTCTAGAATGCGTGGTTAGCGTTTGGCAACTGAGTTCTGGGACATCCTGTATATATAGGGTGAGTCAAATGTCACTTTTTAGGTTTAAACGTCTAAATCTATTTTTAAAATGTCTATTTTGATGTTTACAGATAAAAATTTTCTTTATAAATGTCAATTTTTACATTTACATTTCTAAATTCTCTTTCCGAACGTTAATTTTGACGTTTAAACGTCATTTTTTATCTTGAAAGTGTCACTTTTGACAGTTACAGATCAAACTTCTCTTTGAATATGTCAATTTTGACGTTTAAATGTCTAAATCCATTTTTAAAATGTCAGGTTTGACGTTTAAACGTCACTTTTCATCTTTAATATGTCATTTTTGACGTCTAAAGATCAAATTTCTCTTTCAAAATGTTAATTTTGACGTTTAAATGCCTAAATCCATTTTTAAAATGTCAGTTTTGACATTTAAAGATCAAAATTCTCTTTCGAAATGTTAATCTTAACGTTTAAATGTTACTTTTCATCTTTAATATGTAATTTTTGACATTTACAGATCAAAATTCTCTTTGAAAATGTAAATTTTGACGTTTAAATATCTAAATCCATTTTTAAATTGTGAATTTTGACGATTAACCGTCTAAATTCATTTACAATATATCAATTTTGACATTCAAACGTCATTTTTCACCTTTAATATGTCATTTTTTGACATTTACAGATCAAAAATTTCTTTCCAAATGTCATTTTTGACGTTTAAAAGTCTAAATTCATTTTTCAATTGTCACTTTTGACGTTTAAAGATCAAAACTCTCTTTCGAAATGTCAATTAATCTTTAATATGTCATTTTTTGACATTTACAGATAAAAATTTTCATTTCAAATGTCAATTTTTACGTTTACATTTCTAAATTCTCTTTCCAAACGTTAATTTTGACGTTTAAATGTCATTTTTTATCTTTAATGTGTAACTTTTGACATTTAAACGTCTAAATTCATTTTCAATATGTCAAGTTTGACGTTTAAACGTCACTTTTCACCTTTAAAGTATCAATTTTGACATTTACAGATCAAAATTTTCTTTTCAAATGTTAATTTTGACGTTTACATTTTTAAATTCTTTTCCAAATGTCAATTTTGAGATTTAAACGTCGTTTTCCATCTTAAAAGTGTCACTTTTGGCATTTACAGATCAAAATTTTCCTTTTAAAATGTCAAGTTTGACGTTTAAACGTCACTTTTCATCTTTAAAATGTCACTTTTGACGTTTACAAATAAAAATTTTCTTTCGAAATGTCAATTTTGACGTTTACATTTCTAAGTTCTCTTTCCAAACGTTAACTTTGACGTTTAAGCGTCATTTTTTATCTTTAAAGTGTAACTTTTGACATTTACAGACAGAAATTTTCTTTCCAAATGTCAATTTTCACGTTTATATTTCTAAGTTCTCTTTCCAGACGTTAATTTTGACATTTAAACGTAATTTTTCATCTTTAAACTGTCACTTTTAACGTTTACAAATCAAAGATCTTCAGAATGTCAAATTTGACCTTTAAACGTCATTTTTCATCTTTAAAGTGTCACTTTTGACGTTTACAGATAAAAATTTTCTCCCCAAATGTCAATTTTGACGTTTAAACGTCATTTGTCACATTTAAAGTTTTACTTTTGACATTTACAGATCAAAGTTCTCTTTCCAAACGTTAATTTTGAGGTTTAAACGTCATTTTTCATCTTGAAAGTATCACTTTTGACTTTTACAGATCAAAGTTTTCTCTTAAAATGCCAAGTTTGACGTTTAAACGTCACTTTTCATATTTATAGTGTCACTTTAGACGTTTAAACGTCGAAATCTATTTTTTTAATGTCAATTTTGACGCTTACAGATGAAAATTCTCTTTTAAAATGTCAAGTTTGACGTTTAAACGTCACCTTTCATATTTAAAATGTCACTTTTGACGTTTGAAGATGAAAATTCTAGTAAACATATTAAATTAGGTTAGAATTTCTTCTTACATGTTATAAAATACCAATTTTAAATCTATAAAACCTAGAAATTGATTAAATCAACCAAAAAATCTCAAAAAAAGTAAAGTTATTAAGTTATTAAATCTCGATTGAAACCTAAAACCCCGAATTATTGCATTTTTTACGACTCACTCGTAAAATTTGTAATTTTACGTCGATTTCTTTCGCGCGACAATCAAACATTTCAGTTAAATCACATCATAAAACCTCTCTTAATTTCGAATATTACTTAAATTAAGGGTTGGTTAATTTTAATCGTTCAAAAAAGAACAATTAAAAACCTTGCTTTTTATTCACTATCTCGTTAACGCTCCCCTTTTATTCGCGCGGATAAAATTAACTCCGAGACTAATTTGACAAAGGTTTAACATGACCTTTACGTTCAACCCACCGAATTCAACCGTCCTTTCCGTCCCAACAACCTAACAAACAACTTTATAACAATATTAAACAGTTACGAGGTTACATAGTTCGATTAATTAATTAACACCTAAAGGTTTAGATCAAATATTAGAGTTACTGACCTTTAATGTTTATCCAAAACCTTTGTTTACATAAGTAAATCTACAAATTAAAGTTTGTAGATAACTACAAACTTTAGTTAGATTTTTTTTTTATAAAAAGGATACATCCTGAGCGATCCTCCTTTTGAACCAATTGCTAGGAGTTTTTGAATCGGATCGTAAGCCATTGCAGTTGGATTAAATGGAAATCCATGACGAAAAGTCTGAAAAAGAAAAATTTGATTTTTAGAAGTACTCAATTAAAAAAAAAAATGTAAAAAATTGAATTTTAAAGATTTTTATCTGATTTTTTTCTAAATAAAACCTAAAACATTCTAGTTTTAATTAATAAAGAACATTTTATTCCAAGTGTTGTCAAAAAAATTAAAAAAATTTTCAAAGTTGGAAAAAATTTTTGACACTTCTTAACTTAAGAAAGTTAATTTTGAAAATTCATTAAAAATTCATTTTTAAACATTTTGATTTGATTTTTCTTCTAAATGAAACTTAAAACATTCTAGTTTTGATTTCAAAAGACCGCTTTATTCTAAATGTTGTCAAAAAAATTAAAAAAATTTTCAAAGTTGGTAAAAATTTTTTAGGTTAGAAAATTAACGATTTTAAAAAATTCATCAAAAATTCATTTTTAAAGATTTTGATTAGATTTTTTTTCTAAATGAAACTTAAAATATTCTAATTTTGATTTCAAAAGACCGTTTTATTCCAAATGTTGTCAAAAAAATTAAAAAAATTTTCAAAGTTGGGAAAAAATTTTTAGGTTAGAAAATGAACCATTTTAAAAAAAATTCATCAAAAATTCATTTTTAAAGATTTTGATTTGATTTTTTTTCTAAATGAATCCTAAAACAATCTAGTTTTAATTAAAAAAGACCGTTTTTTTTAAATGTTGTCAAAAAAATTAAAAAAATTTTCAAAGTTGGAAAAAAAATTTTCTAGGTTAGAAAATTAATCATTTTTTAAAAAATTCATCAAAAATTCATTTTTAAAGATTTTGATTTGATTTTTTTTCTAAATGAAACTTAAAACATTCTAGTTTTGATTTAAAATGACCGTTTTATTCCAAGTTTTGTCAAAAAAATTTAAAAAAATTTCAAAGTTGGTAACAAAATTTTTTTAGGTTAGCAAATTAATGATTTTAAAAAAATTCATCAAAAATTGATTTTTAAAGATTTTGATTTGATTTTTTTTCTAAATGAAACTTAAAACATTCTAGTTTTAGTTTAAAAAGATCGTTTTATTCTAAATGTTGTCAAAGAAATTTAAAAAATTTTCAATGTTGGACAAAATTTTTTTACACTTCTTTATCTAAGTTTAGAAAATCGATCAAATTTAAAAATTCATCAAAAATTCATTTTTAAAGATTTTGATTTGATTTTTTTTCTAAATGAAACTTAAAACATTCTAGTTTTGATTTCAAAACATCGTTTTATTCTAAATGTTGTCAAAAAAATTAAAAAAATTTTCAAAGTTGGAAAAAAATTTTTTTAGGTTAGAAAATTAATGATTTTAAAAAAATTCATCAAAAATTCATTTTTAAAGATTTTGATTTGATTTTTTCTCTAAATGAAACTTGAAATATTCTAGTTTTAATTAAAAAAGACCGATTTTTTTTAAATGTTGTCAAAAAAATTAAAAAAATTTTCAAAGTTGGAAAAAAAATTCTTTAGGTTAGAAAATTAATGATTTTAAAAAAATTCAACAAAAATTCATTTTTAAAGATTTTCATTTGATTTTTTCTTCTAAATGAAACTCAAAACATTCTAGTTTTGATTTCAAAAGACTGCTTTATTCTAAATGTTGTCAAAAAAATTAAAAAAATTTTCAAAGTTGGTAAAAAAATTTTTTTGGTTAGAAAATTAATGATTTTAAAAAAATTCATTTTTAAAGATTTTGATTTGATTTCCTTTCTAAATGAAACTTAAAACATTCTAGTTTTAATTAAAAAAGACCGTTTTATTCTAAATGTTGTCAAAAAAATTAAAAAAATTTTCAAAGTTGGTAAAAAAAATTTTTAGGTTAGAAAATTAATGATTTTAAAAAAATTCATCAAAAATTCATTTTTAAAGATTTTGATTTGATTTTTTTTCTAAATGAAACTTAAAACATTCTAGTTTTGATTTCAAAAGATCGTTTTATTCCAAATGTTGCCAAAAAAATTAAAAAAAATTTCGAAGTTGGTAAAAATTTTTTAGGTTAAAAAATTAACCATTTTTTAAAAAATTCATCAAAAATTCATTTTTAAAGATTTTGATTTGATTTTTTTTCTAAATGAAACTCAAAACATTCTAGTTTTGATTTAAAAAGACCGTTTTATTCTAAATGTTGTCAAAAAAATTAAAAAAATTTTCAAAGTTGGAAAAAAATTTTTTTAGGTTAAAAAATTAATGATTTAAAAAAAAATTCATCAAAAATTTATTTTTAAAGATTTTGATTTGATTTTTTCTCTAAATGAAACTTAATACATTCTAGTTTTGACTTCAAAAGACCGCTTTGTTCTAAATGTTGTCAAAAAAATTAAAAAAATTTTCAAAGTTGGTAAAAAATTTTTTTAGGTTAGAAAATTAATGATTTTAAAAAAATTCATCAAAAATTCATTTTTAAAGATTTTGATTTGATTTTTTTTCTAAATGAAACCTAAAACATTCTAATTTTGATTTTAAAAGACCGTTTTATTTTAAATGTTGTCAAAAAAATTAAAAAAATTTTCAAAGTTGGAAAAAAAATTTTTTACGTTAGAAAATTAATGATTTTAAAAAAATTCATCAAAAATTCATTTTTAAAGATTTTGATTTGATTTTTTTTCTAAATAAAACTTAAAACATTCTAATTTCAATTAAAAAAGACCGTTTTATTCCAAGTGTTGTCAAAAAAATTAAATAAATTTTCAAAGTTGGTAAAAAATTTTTTAGGTTACAAAATTAACTATTTTTTAAAAAATTCATCAAAAATTCATTTTTAAAGATTTTGATTTGATTTTTTTCTAAATGAAACTTAAAACATTCTAGTTTTGATTTAAAATGACCGTTTTATTCCAAGTTTTGTTAAAAGAATTAAAAAAAATTTCAAAGTTGGTAAAAATTTCTTAGGTTAGAAAATTAACCATTTCTAAAAAAATTCATCAAAAATTCATTTTTAAAGACTTTGATTTGATTTTTTTTCTAAATGAAACTTAAAATATTCTAGTTTTAATTAGAAAAAGGCCGTTTTATTTTAAATGGTGTCAAAAAAATTAAAAAAATTTTCTAAGTTGGTAAAAAATTTTTTTAGGTTAGAAAATTAATGATTTTAAAAAAATTCATCAAAAATTCATTTTTAAAGATTTTGATTTGATTTTTTTTCTAAATGAAACTTAAAACATTCTAGTTTTAAGTAAAAAGGGCTGTTTTATTCTAAATGTTGTCAAAAAAATTTAAAAAATTTTCCAAGTTGGCAAAAAATTTCTTAGGTTAGAAAATTTAAATTATTAATCTAACTTTAAACATTTACAAATGTTAATTTGAACACTTTTCTTTTTTATTTACGTAATCTACTAAGTAACGTTCCCGGTAGCGCGTTAATGAATACAACATCGCGCACCCCACCGATGAATATTCAAGAGTATTAGTCGCTTATGAATAAAGATGGCGCGATATTATGAATTTACGGCCTCTCGAAGTTGAACAAGAAGAGTTTCTCGCCTTTCAACCGACAAGTTACGACCGGTAATTGAACGACGACGTTTCGAAACGGTCCCGAGATCGCACCATTTCCCATCTAATTGGCTTACGTCGCCGTTTTCGATCGATCAATTATACCCGTAAGCTAAGCTTCCTGTAAATTCTAATAATCGTCCCGAGTTACAACCCCTACAACCTGTTTACATGTCAAACGGTTTGAATAACATTGAGATTGTAACAAATCGATTAATTACTAAGTTACAAATAAAAAATTTTAATTTTTTGAGTGTTATTTTATAAGTAAGTGAAATTTAGTGCCATCTATTGTTACACTTCAAAAGAAAATTTGACATTTTATAAACTATGTTTAGAGAGTTGCATTTTTATTTGGTTAAAATCTGTTTTTAAATTCAATAAACAACCCCCAAATGAATTTTCAAACTTGATAATTTTGATTATGTAATTTGTATGTTACAAAGTTCGAATTGCGGAACGAATCGATTTAAGCTGGCTTTTAGCATACACAAAATAATGTATTTTCCATTTAAAGTTATTGTACGCGTTTATAGTCCATCGACAGAAACGTTAATGGTGAGAGAGATATAAAGTTTGAGAGAGCGAGTGGGAAAATCTTTGTGTGTTTATACAATAAACGTTGTGATACAGCCTTAACGGACGTGTACATCCTGTTAAAATCAATACACGTGATAATAATGGCGTTTCAGGGTTGTACTGAAAATTTAGGGAGGTTGACGTTGATTTAAATTAACGTTCACAACCTTTACATTTATTTTTTAAAGATAAATCTTACTCAGATTTTTTTTTTTAATCTTATTGTTAGAATTTAAGTTTATATCCTTCCAATTCCTTCCCAATTTCTTCCCCCCGGATAATTTATTTAAGCTAATAAATTGACTTTAAAACTTTAAACTTAAATCCCGACCGAACTAAATGCGGTTACGTTAAATATTGGATCAAACTCGAACTGAAACTTTCGTCTTTGCATTTCCAAACTGAATTTAGAGACGTATTTCTTTGACTCAAAAGAAATTCTCCTTCTAAAAAACTAAAACAAAGTAGATGTAGATGTAAATGTAGACAGAAAATATAAACGTCAAGCAAATACATAAATTTTAATTAACCGTTTTTACTCCGAAAAACACGGAATTAATTAAACGGAGGGTAAATTGCCTCGAGGGGAGGAAGAGGAGGTTGAAGAGCTTTCAACTTTAAACACTTCAAAAGCTGCGGACACAAGCTCGAATATAGAGGAAAAAAGAAACAAGAAGAATGAACACAATCAACAGGGTTGTTTTTAAAATGGAAAATGTAAAAAAAATTTCAAAAAAAGTTAGGTTAACTGTTAAAAATTTTAGTCAGTTTTAAGAATTTTTTTAATTTTTTGGGTAACAATTAGAACAAAATTGACTTTTTTATTACAAAATGGAATATTTTAGCTTTCAATTAATACGAATTTCGTTTCTTAATTTAAAAAAATAAAGTCTCCACAATTTTTTAAAGTTAGTCAAAAAAAAGTTAGGTTAAAAAAAAATTTAGTCAACTTTAAGAATTTTTTTAATTTTTTGGGTAATAATTAGAACAAAATTGACCTTTTTAATTAAAAATAGAATATTTTATCTTTCAAATAATACAAATTTCATTTCTTAATATTAAAAAATAAAGTCTCTACGATTTTTTAAAGTTGGTCAAAATTTTTAAAAAGTTAGGTTAGTTAACTGTCAAAAAATTTTTATCATCTTTAAGAATTTTTTTAATTTTTTGGGTAATAATTAGAACAAAACTGACTTTTTTATTAAAAAATAGAATATTTTAGCTTTTAATTAATACAAATTCTATTTCTTAATATTAAAAAATAAAGTCTCCACGATTTTTTAAAGTTGGTCAAAATTTTTTAAAGTTAGGTTAGTTAACTGTCAAAAATGTTTATTAACTTTAAGAATTTTTTTAATTTTTTGGGTAATAATTAGAACAAAATTGACTTTTTTATTACAAAATAGAATATTTTAACTTTCAATTAATACAAATTCAGTTCGTAATATTAAAAAATAAAGTCTCCACGATTTTTTAAAGTTGGCCAATTTTTTTTTAAAATTAGGTTAGTTAATTGTCAAAAATTTTTATCAACTTTGAATTTTTTTTTAATTTTTTTGGTTTTAGTTAGAACAACACTGACTTTTTTACTACAAAATAGAATATTTTAACTTTCAATTAGTATAAATACCATTTCTTAATATTAAAAAATAAAGTCTCTACGATTTTTTAAAGTTGGTCAAAATTTTTTAAAGTTAGGTTAGTTAACTGTCAAAAATGTTTATTAACTTTAAGAATTTTTTTAATTTTTTGGATAATAATTAGAACAAAATTGCCTTTTTTATTACAAAATAGAATATTTTAGCTTTCAATTAATACGAATTTCGTTTCTTAATTAAAAAAAATAAAGTCTCCACGATTTTTTTAAATTTGGACAGAAAAAAAGTTAGGTTAAAAAAATTTTTAGTCAACTTTAAGAATTTTTTTAATTTTTTGGGTAATAATTAGAACAAAACTAACTGTTTTGTTACAAAATAGAATATTATAACATTCAATTAATACAAATTTCATTTCTTAATGTTAAAAAATAAAGTCTCCACGATTTTTTAAATTTATTCGAAATTTTTTAAAAGTTAGGTTAACCGTCAAAAATTTTTATCAACTTTAAGAATTTTTTTAATTTTTTTGATAACATTTAGAATAAAACGGTCTGTTTAGTTAAAATTAGAATGTTTCAAGTTTCATTTAGAAAAAAAATGAAATCAAAATGTTTAAAAATGAATTTTTGATGAATTTTTAAAATTGATCGATTTTTTAAAGTTAGGTTAAAAAGTGTCAAAATTTTTACCAACTTTGAAAATTTTTTTAATTTTTTTGACAACATTTAGAATAAAACGGTCTGTTTTAATTAAAATTAGAATGTTTTAAGTTTCATTTAGAAAAAAAATCGAATCAAAATCTTTAAAAATGAATTTTTGATGAATTTTTAAATTTGGTCGATTTTTTAAAGTTAGGTTAAAAAGTGTCAAAAATGTTTACCAACTTTGAAAATTTCTTTAATTTTTTTGACAACATTTAGAATAAAACGGTCTATTTTAATTAAAATTATAATGTTTTAAGTTTCATTTAGAAAAAAAATCAAATCAAAATCTTTAAAAATGAATTTTTGATGAATTTTTAAAGTTGATCGATTTTTTAAAGTTAGGTTAAAAAGTGTAAAAAATTTTTATCAACTTTAAGAATTTTTTTAATTTTTTTGACAACATTTAGAATAAAACGGTCTATTTTAATTAAAATTAAAATGTTTTAAGTTTCATTTAGAAAAAAAAATCAAATTAAAATCTTTAAAAATGAATTTTTGATGAATTTTTAAAGTTGATCGATTTTTTAAAGTTAGGTAAAAAAGTGTCAAAAATTTTTCCAACTTTGAAAATTTTTTTAATTTTTTTAACAACATTTAGAATAAAACGGTCTGTTTTAATTAAAATTAAAATGTTTCAAGTTTCATTTAGAAAAAAAATCAAATTAAAATCTTTAAAAATGAATTTTTGATGAATTTTTAAAATTAATTTTCTTAAGTTATAAGTGTCAAAAATTTTTACCAACTTTGAAAATTTTTTAAATTTTTTTGACAACGTTTAGAATAAAACGGTCTTTTTTAATTAAAATTAGTATGTTTCAAGTTTCATTTAGAAAAAAAATCAAATCAAAATCTTTAAAAATGAATTTTTGATAAATTTTTAAATTTGGTCGATTTTTTTAAGTTAGATTAAGAAGTGCCAAAAATTTTTACTAACTTTAAGAATTTTTTAAATTTTTCTGGTAAGAATTATAACAAATTTGGCGTTTAAGATCCAAAATAGAATCATTTAAGTTTAATTTAATGTAAAAATCATCCCTTAATATTTACAAATTAAGTCATTGGGATTATTTAAAGTTGATGAATTTTTTTTCTAAAAGTTAGTTTCACAAGTTTGATAATAAAAAATTATCAAAGTTGTGTCCTAACTTAACCTAAAATTTACAGATTTTTAATCAATTTTTAAAAAATGTTCCAGATTTTATTTATAAAAATTTTAAAAAGATTTTTTAACCAAATTTAAACTAAATATTCTATTTCTTCCGAAAACAATCAAATTTGTTCTAATTATTACCAAAAAGGAATAAAAAATTATCAAAGTTGAGCTCTAATTTAATATAAAATTAACAGATTTTTGACCAATTTTTAAAAAATCGTCCAAACTTTATGAAAATTTTAAAAAGATTTTTTAACCAAACGTAAATTAAATAGTCTATTTCTCCCCAAAATAATCAAATTTGTTCTAATTATTACCAAAATGGGATAAAAAATTATCAAAGTTGAGCTCTAATTTAACCTAAAATTAACAGATTTTTGACCAATTTTTAAAAAATCGTCCAGACTTTATTTACAAAAATTTTAAAAAGATTTGTTAACCTAACGTAAATTAAATAGTCTATTTCTTCCCAAAATAATCAAATTTGTTCTAATTATTACCAAAAAGGAATAAAAAATTATCAAAGTTGTGTCTTAACTTAACTTGAAATTTAAAGATTTTTGATCAATTTTTAAAAAATCATCCAGACTTTATTTATGAAAATTTTGAAAAGATTTTTTAACCAAACGCAAATTAAATAGTCTATTTCTTCGCAAAATAATCAAATTTGTTCTAATTATTACTGAAAAGGAATAAAAAATTATCAAAGTTGTGTCCTAACTTAACTTAAAATTTACAGATTTTTGATCAATTTTTAAAAAATCATCCAGACTTTATTTATAAAAATTTTGAAAAGATTTTTTAACCAAACGTAAATTAAATAATCTATTTCTTCCCAAAATAATCAAATTTGTTCTAATTATTACCAATAAGAAATAAAAAATTATCAAAGTTCCGACCCAACATAACCTAAAATTTACAGATTTTTTAACAATTTTTAAATAATCATCCAGACTTTATTTATGAAAATTTTGAAAGGATTTTTTAACCAAACGTAAATTAAATAGTCTATTTCTTCCCAAAATAATCAAATTTGTTCTAATTATTACTAAAAAGAAACAAAAAATTATCAAAGTTAGAAAAAATATTTGACACTTCTTAATTTAAGAAAGTTAACTTTAAAAATTCACCAAAAATTCATTTTTAAAGATTTTGATTTGATTTTTTTTCTAAATGAAACATAAAACATTCTAGTTTTGATTTCAAAAAACCTTTTGATTCTAAATGTTGTCAAAAAAATTAAAAAAATTTTCGTTGGACAAAATTTTTAAACTGGTGCCCTAACTTAACCTGAAATTTACATATTTTGATCAATTTTATAAAAAAAATTCGATTTTCGATCAACTTTAAAAAATCATCCAGACTTAATTTATGAAAATTGAAAAAAAATTTTTAACCAAATGTAGATGAACAGTCTAGTGATAAATAATAAAACATTACATTTCAATTTAGCTTGAAATTTTAGGTATGTTTTGATAGGAATTGTAATTACAATATTGGAAAAATTAAAATTCCACTACGTTATTAATTATGAAGTGTTATTACGAATTTATTACGAATAAATATTTGAAATTTAATTATAATTTCATTACGGTCGCTTCCACGGTTAATTGTTACGTCAGACTAGACTATTAAATACCAACTGCTGACCATAAATTAGTATTCATAACTAATTAATAAGTCATAATTAATAAATCATTTTAATACATTTAACCTAAAAAAATTAACCAAAATAATATTAAAAACTTAAATTAAATGAACTAAACTTTTTTTTGTGTTTGTGGTTTTTATGGTTTTTAAAGATTTTCAAGTGAGAAAGAATCCGCAGAGGTAAAGTGGGTGTGTAATGGTCGACACCATCCCCAAAGCTCCCCCCGCTTTTTTGGAGCGAAGCCAAACACGCGTTTTTTTCTCCCCATTGGCGTGACCTTGCCGGATAATACGTGGCCGGTAACGACGTGTTGCAATTTTAATGCCGGTCGGCAGGAATTCGGGTCAGCAAGACGAGAAGTGTGCGGACCTTGGCCGTCCTGGGATAGCCGCGTGTGTCTTATGATAGATACCAATCTACACTATCAGTACGGCACACGCCGGGCTGTCCCAAGAGAACCCAAAAGTCTCTTCTTCAAAACGAGATAAATAATTCTCCAAGTTGGGTAAAACATTTGCCAAGTTCAATCTTGATGTGAGTCATCTTTCCAGGCGATTTGTTTGTAGTTTTAAAGTTGATTGTAATCTTTATGGATGGTTATTAAGTCGATTTGGAAAACTTTCTAATTTTTTTTGAAGAATTTTAGAGTGTTTTTAGATGACTTTTTAACTTGAAATACTCATCTAGTTTTTTTTGGACGATTGTTTAGATGATTCTTATCTTTTCAGATAATTTTATAATATACCCAGAAAATTTTTTATTCTTCTGAACAATTGAGTAGTCTTTCTAGATGATTTTGAGATGTATCAAGATGATTTTTAAATTTCTGAATACTTGTCTTCCTATGGACTAGTCTTTTGGATAATTAGCTGGACTATTTAGACAATTTTTAACGTATCTAAATGACTTTGGGATTTCTGAATACTTGTCTAATGTTAGTTGGCAATTTTCTAGACTTTCCAGACAATTATCTAGACTTTTCAGACAATTATCTAGATTTTCCAGACAATTTTGTAATGTATCCAAACAAATTTTAATTCGTAGACTTCCTACTAGGAACTAACTAGTCTTTCTAAATGATTTTGAGATGTGTCTGGATAATTTTCAAATTTCTGAGTACTTGTCTTCCTAATGGACTAGTCTTTTGGACAATTAGCTGGACTATTTAGACAATTTTTAACGTATCTAAATGATTTTGGGATTTCTGAATACTTGTCTAATGTTACTTGGCAATTTTCTAGACTTTCCAGACAATTATCTACACTTTTCAGACAATTATCTAGACTTTCCAGACAATTTTGTAATGTATCCAAACAAATTTTAATTCGTAGATTTCCTACTAAGAGCTAACTAGTCTTTCTAAATGATTTTGAGATGTATCTGGACAATTTTCAAATCTCTGAATACTTGTCTTCCTGATGGACTAGTCTTTTGGATAATTAGCTGGACTATTTAGATCATGAATCGGCTTCCTTATGCTAATTCAGATGATTCAAATTTTTGACGTTCCATTTAATTTTTTCGTAGGTTTAAATTCTTTTTGACGATTAATTTGAGAGTAGTGATTACATGAAATTCTTCTTTGAGTATAATTTGCACTGAAAGAGTACAAATTTGGCAACTAATAAAAGCTCAACAACGCAGCTGAGTTAGACAATATATTTAGACGATTTTCTAATTTTTGATTTTCCTAATAACCTTGCTAATAGAAAATATAACTTTTCAAATAAAGGTGATCTCTCAGTTTTTTGAACAATTAATTAGGTCTTCCTAGGGCGATTTCTAAGATATATCTAGACGAATTTTTTAGTATTTGAATATCCATTTTTATAGTCTTCATCTTCTTAGATGGTATTTTATCATATATGGAAGATTTTTTATAGTTTCGAAAATTGATTTTTTTCTTAATTAACAAATCCTTCTAGTAGATGATTTCCAATCGAATTAACAACAACGGAAATCATGTGTAATATCCTTCATTACCATTAGGTCACAGCGGGTCAATCAAATACCTCCCATCGAGGTCATACAACGCAATCCCAGTTCGTTCGATTGAGATGTAGGGCTTGCGGTGTCACACTACAAGAGCAGAATCGATCCTCTAATTGAGATCGGACCGGTTCCGGATCTGGGGGTTCAGGTTCGGATTCGAATCCGGTAATCGACCATGTCCATTCAAATCCAGAAAATTCTACCGGCACCCCGCCAATTCCTCCAACTCCTTGTTAATAAAACGACTTCGACGTCCTTTGGAAATCGGCCAGAAAGAATAGCTCGGACGAGATCTATTCGAACGGGATTTATTCGGACGAATCGATTTCCCAATTTTAAAGAAATACCATCGTCACGATCGCACAATTTGTATCCTACATCTCTCACACATCGTCAATCAAAATTTAACGATACACGAACCGTCCGCGCGGTAATTGTAAAACCACAATTACCGCTCGGACGTTGCGGTTCTCGGGGAAAAACGGACGGCGCGCCATCTATATGTCGTCGACTGCTACTCCCGGTCCGTTTAATTAATGTTTGTTCGGATATCGGACGGCTCTATCCGTTCGTGCGGATCGCTACGTGTTTATTCATCGACGGACGTATCGACAATTCGAGTTTACACGGTCTTATTAACACGTATATTAATCTCTAAGATTTTAATTTAATCCTTTCCGTTTAAAAAAATCAAATAAAAACGACTTCCATTCATAACCGTCATGAAAAATAATGATGACGCGCCGTGAGAATCCTCTTTTGCGTCTGTCTAGACGACGAAAGTAAAATTTCACAATCCGCGAGAGGACGAAAAACACGTCGACGACGACTTTATTGGTTTTATTCAACAAGCTGTCACTTGTTGAGCGCGAGATGTTATCGGAAAATTGATTTTAGTTTTCACGACGAAAATACGAACGCGGCAAATAACCGAATTGCTTCACTATCTTGACGGACAGCAAGATTTCTTTAAATCGAAACGTTTACTTTAGTCTTTAGATTTTGACATTTCAACAAAAATTTAAAAAAATCGTGATGTGTAAAATGTCACTTTGACGTTTGAATCAATCTGACGTTTAAAACGTCACTTTGAAGTTTTAAAATATCAACTTGACGTTTGAATCAATCTGACGTTTAAAATGTCACTTTGATGTTTGAATCAATCTGACGTTTAAAATGTCAACTTGACGGTTGAATCAATCTGACATTTAAAATGTTAGTTTGACATTTTAAAACATCAACTTTATAGGCGTTTTCTGGCGTGCAGCGCTTTCGAACGTGGATTCAAATCGGTTTGAAACGCTACGTCATAGTTTGTGCACTCGCGCGAATGCGTGTTTTTAAACTGCATTCGAACCATTCGATTATCAACAATCGTTACATAACCTAAAAATTTTTATTTCTATTATTTTCAAAAATGGACCTCAAAACTTCGGAATTATGTTTAATTAACAATAATTTTAATACGAACAGGGAAATGGTAATGTTGTGAATGTTGAATAATGGAGAAGAAATGCCACACTATTCTATTTTATTATAAAAAGCTCAATACTTAACCATTAGAGCAGGGGTGGGCAACTTTTTGTAGTGTGAGCCAGATTATGATTTACTTTTCCTACTCTGACCGGAATACAAAATTAGCAAATTTTTGTTACTTATAAGTTTTTTTATACAAAAAATAAAGTTCATTTTAGATCTTCTGCTTTCCTTGGTATAACAACTACCCGGAAAGAAAGAGATCTGGGTTCGAATCCCAGTGCAGCAACAAGACATTTTTCTTCTGTACTGCATTAGTTATAAAAACCTTTCTTTGATCATTTCTTTCTGTCAAAAACTTTCGAGTTTAAACAAAAATTATTTATTATTCTTTCTAAAGATCTCGCGGGCCGGATAAGACTCTCACATTGGCCGGAGTTGGCCAATGGGCTGGAGGTTGCCCACCCTTGCATTAGAGGATATTATGAGGAATGGTTAACTTTGTACCTTGGGCACGATCTTTTTCAATTATTCCAAATGGGAAGAGCTACGTTTAAAACTCTGTTAGAAAAAATTAATTGCCTTGAATGTAATAAAAATTTTATTGATAATCTGCCTATATCTGGGGAAAAGATTTCGTCGGCCTTTATCTGAATATCGTCCACTACTACGTCGACTAGTTTATTTTCATCTGCTTATTGCATTTTGAGTATTACAATTTTATTAGAAACTAAATTCACTAAAAAATTAGGTTACGTTAGGAGGTTATGTTCATCTTTCAATGTGCGCATGTGTGTGTAAAGTTTTGAACCAAGATCGTAGAGCATTTTGAAACGGTTCAAGCGTTTTCGTCAGTGACGTCACGGTTTGACGCGAGAATAAAAAGATTTCAAAAGCTTTCAAACCGCTGCATCGCCAGAAAACGCCTTTGATGTTTGAATCAATCTGACGTTTAAAATGTCACTTTAACGTTTAAATCAATCTGAAGTTTAAAATGACAACTTGACGGTTGAACCAATCTGACGTTTAAAATGTTAATTTGAAGTTTTAGAATATCAACTTGACGTTTGAATCAATCTGACGTTTAAAATGTCAACTTGACGGTTGAATCAATCTGACATTTAAAATGCCAGTTTGAAGTTTTAAAATATCAACTTGACGTCTGAATCAATCTGACGTTTAAAATGTCACTTTAACGTTTGAACCAATCTGAAGTTTAAAATGTCAACTTGACGGTTGAATCAATCTGACATTTAAAATGTCACTTTGATGTTTGAATCAATCTGACGTTTAAAATATCAACTTGCCGGTTGAACCAATCTGACGTATAAAATGTCAGCTTGAAGTTTTAAAATATCAACTTGACGTTTGAATCAATCTGACGTTTAAAATGTCATTTTGACGTTTGAATCAATCTGAAGTTTAAAATGTCAACTTGACGGGTGAACCAATCTGACATTTAAAATGTCACTTTGATGTTTGAATCAATCTGACATTTAAAATGTCAACTTGACGGCTGAACCAATCTGACGTTTAAAATGTCAGTTTGAAGTTTTAAAGTATCAACTTGACGTTTGAATCAATCTGACGTTTAAAATGTCACTTTGACGTTTGAATCAATCTGACGTTTAAAACGTCACTTTGACGGTTGAACCAATCTGACGTTTAAAATGTCAGTTTGACGTTTTAAAATATCAATTTGATGTTTGAATCAATCTGACGTTTAAAATGTCACTTTAACGTTTTAAAATATTTTGACGTTAGCTCGTTTTTTTTTAAATTAAGAAATGAAATTTGTATTAATTCAAAGCTAAAATATTCTATTTTGTAATAAAAAAGTCTATTTTGTACTAATTATTACCCAAAAAATTAAAAAAATTTATAAAGGTGACTAATTTTTTTTTACCATCTTTAAAAAAACTAGTTTAGTTTTATTTTTAGCATTTTTCTAAAAAAAAAAATATTGTTTTTGGTTGAATTGATCAACATTTTGGTAACTTTGGTGGAAGCTTTACGAATTTAGTACGTTTTTGGTGGAATTAAAAAAAAAAAAATGGTAAATTTTTGCTGGAATTTTTACAAATTTTGTAAGTTTTTTGGTGGAATTTTTATGAATTTACTAAGTCTTTGATGGAATTTTCAAGGTTTTAGTTAATTTTTAATGAAATTGTTTCTAATTTGTTTGATTTTTGGTGGAATTTTAAAAGAATTTAGACATTTGGTGGAATTAAAAAAAAATTTGGTAAGTTTTTGGTAGAATTGTTAAAAATGTTGACAATTTCGGTGTAATTTTTAGGATTTTTGTAAGTTTTTGGTGGAATAAAAAAAAAATTCAGTAAGTTTTGGGTGTAGTTGTTAAATATTTTAAAAGCTTTGGTGGAATTTTTGCGAATTTTATTCATTTCTAATGGAAATTAAAAAAAATTCAATGTTTTTGGCACAATTCTTATAAATTTGTTTTTGGTGGAATTTTTTAAAAAATTGAGTATGTTTTTGGTGGAATTATCAAAAATTTTGATAACATTGGTGGAATTTTTACGAATTTTATTCATTTCTGGTGGAATAAAAAAAATCAGTGCTTTTGGTAAAATTCTTATGAATTTAGTAAGTTTTTGATGGAATTTTTGCAAATTGTATTAATTTTTGATGGAATTTTTAAAAAATTCACTATGTTTTTGGTGGAATTATCAGAAATTTTGATAACACTGGTGGAATTTTTGCGAATTTTATTCATTTTTGATGGAATTTTTAAAAAATTCAGTGTTTTTTCATGGAATTTTTACGAATTTAGTAAGTTTTTAGTGAAGTCTTTCCAATTTTATTAATTTTTGGTGGAATTTTTATAAAATTCAGTATGTTTTTGATGGAATTGTTAAAATAGTTAATAACTTTGGTGGAATTTTTATTAACTTTAATCATTTTTGGTGGAATTGTTAAAAATATTGGTAATCTTAGTAGAATTTTTATGAATTTGGTAAGTTTTTGGTGGTATTTTTTAAAAATCAGTAAGTTTTTGGTGGAATTATTCAACATCTTTTTAGCTTTGGTGGAAAATTGAAAAAATTTAGTACGTTTTTGGTGGAATTATTAAAAATGTTGGTAACTTTGGTGGAATTTTTACGAATATAGTAAGTTTTTCGTAGAATTTTTACCAAGTTTATTGATTTTGGGTGGAATTTTTAAAAAATTCACTAAGCTTTTAGTAGAATTGTCTCCAAATTTAAAATTTTTGGTGAAATTATATTCAATTTAACTAACTTTTGTGGAATTTTTATTATTACTTTTTTATTGTTGTGGAATTTTTAAGAATCTAATCAATTCTTGATGAAATTAATCTTAATTTTAGTATATTTTTTAAAAATCAGTAAGTTTTTGGTGGAATTATTCAACATCTTTGTAGCTTTGGTGGAAAATTGAAAAAATTTAGTACGTTTTTGGTGGAATTGTTAAAAATGTTGATAACTTTGATGGAATTTTAAAAAAATTCAGTATGTTTTTGGTGGAATTATCAAAAATTTTGATAACACTGGTGGAATTTTTGCGAATTTTATTCATTTTTGATGGAATTTTTAAAAAATTCATTGTTTTTTCATGGAATTTTTACGAATTTAGTAAGTTTTTAGTGAAATTTTTCCAATTTTATTAATTTTTGGTGGAATTTTTATAAAATTCAGTAGGTTTTTGATGGAATTAAAAAAGTTAAAAAAGTTGATAACTTTGGTGGAATTTTTATTAACTTTAATCATTTTTGGTGGAATTGTTAAAAATATTGGTAATTTTAGTAGAATTTTTATGAATTTGGTAAGTTTTTGGTGGTATTTTTAAAAAATCAGCGTTTTTGGTGGAATTATTCAACATTTTTTTAACTTTGGTGGAAAATTGAAAAAATTTAGTACGTTTTTGGTGGAATTGTTAAAAATCTTGGTAACTTTGGTGGAATTTTTACGAATATAGTAAGTTTTTCGTGGAATTTTTACCAATTTTAATAATTTTGGATGGAATTTTTAAAAAATTCACTAAGTTTTTAGTAGAATTGTCTCCAAATTTAATAATTTTTGGTGAAATTACATTCAATTTAACTAACTTTTGTGGAATTTTTAGCATTACGTTTTTTATTTTTGTGAAGTTTTTAAAAATCTAATCAATTCTTGACGAAATTAATCTTAATTTTAGTATATTTTTAAAAAATCAGCAAGTTTTTGGTGGAATTGTTAAAAATGTTAGTTACTTTGGTAGAATTTTTACGAATATAGTAAGTTTCTCGTAGAATTTTTACCAATTTTATTGATTTTGGGTGGAATTTTTAAAAATTCACTAAGTTTTTAGTAGAATTGTCTCCAAATTTAATAATTTTTGGTGAAATTACATTCAATTTAACTAACTTTTGTGGAATTTTTATTATTACTTTTTTATTTTTGTGAAATTTTTAAGAATCTAATCAATTCTTGACGAAATTAATTTTAATTTTAGTATATTTTTTTTAAATTCAGCAAGTTTTTGGTGGAATTGTTAAAAATTTTGATAGCTTTGGTGGAATTTTTACAAATTTTGTTTTTGGTGGAATTATTAAAAATTTTAGTAGCTTTAAATTTTTACAAATTTACTTAAATTTTTGGTGATATTTTCAAGAATTTAATTAGTTTTTAGTGAAATTTATTCGAATTTTTGCTCTGCATAAATTAAATATTTGATAATTATTAATAAATCGATCGTTTTGACATTTCATGTGGCATTAGCGTGGTTAGAATAATAAATAACGTTTATGAGAATTGAACCAACTGTTTTATCGGCCCAAATCGAAAATGACGGAAAACGGGGACTTCGTTTAGGGCTTAAATCGGCCGTTTCGGGGCCAAAGGAGCCCCGATTCGCATATAACGTTACGTTAGAAAGCCGTTCAGAAGGTTAGCCGGAAGCAGAGTCGCGGAACCGGTGGCTTTTTGGACAAAAAGTGCGTTCGAAAATTAACGAAAATGACAGACGAACGATCTACTACTTTAATATATTATAATTTGACCAACTTTAAAAATTCCAGGAAATTTTATTTTTTTTTAATTAAGAATTGAAATTTGTATTAATTGAAAGCTAAAATAATCTATTTTTAATTAAAAAAGTCAATTTTGTTCTAAATATTACCCAAAAAATTTAAAAAATTTTTAAGATTGACTAAATTTTTTTTAACCTAACTTTTTTATAATTGTATCTCATTTTTTTTTATTTTTTTCGCATATGGAAGCTTTTAGGAAAATCACTCCCCATTTTAATCCTCATTTTGTAAAAGACTCTAAAAGTGGGTTTCATTACCATTTTCCCATTAACACTTCCCTGGTTAAAAGCAACCATCTAATTAAACTTTATTCTCGAAAATAATCCTTAAGTAATGTGAATCCTTAAGTAATGTGTGTTTAATTTAAGGTTTATTTAAATATTAAAACTTTTTCGTCAATTTCGGTAAATTCCATCGTTGTAATTGAGAATTTCATTAATGCATAATGTATAATACGAGCGTTTTAGTAATTGGAAATGGGGGTGGGAAGGGAAAACCGAGGGGGATGGAGTCGGTGCTTATGAATATGCACGAAGAGACTCTATTACAGGATTAAATAACGAAATCTACACCGCTTCGCCTTGTTTTTCATACAAGATTTACTATTCTCGGAACGTCTCGAAGGAAAACTCGGAAAACACGTTCAATCTTAAAGAGATAAAGAGATAATCAACCGCGAATGGGTTTAAAAGGAACTCGACAAGTTTTTAATTACTCGCCAATTTACCACCGGATTCAATCTAATTAAAGATCGAACGTTTTAAGATCAAATCCTTTTTGGAAGACGATTTCTTTGATTGAGAAAATTACACAAAATGAAAAATTGGGAAAAAGCTTTTCCGAGTTTAGAATTTTAAATTTTCTTTTTTAATTTTAATTTTTATATTTGAAAATTCGTTATGATACGACTTTATGATAGGAAGTAAATTGGCAATTTACGAAAAATACGAGATAACTGCATAATGCAAGGTTCCTTTTTAAATGAACCCCGGGAAAATGTTTTAAATTAAGAACGACAGCTTAATAACGTTGTCGAGGACGTCGTTCTCCCCGGTACGCTTTCGGAATGTTTAAGTAGGACTCAAAATGAATTTATAAAATGATTTTGGATGTCTTGACAACACAAAGGGAATAAATTTGTTGTATCAGGACTTTTTTAACCAGCTCCTCCACCATTTTTCATCCCACTTAAAAAAGCATCTTTAAATTTATGTTTGCAATTAAGTTCTAACTACGATTTCGTTCATTTATCTTTATTTCTCTAGTACGCTTTTGTAATGTATAAATAGGACTCAAAATGAACTTATAAAATGATTTTAGATGTTGTAACAATACAAAAGGAATAAATATGTTATATTGGAAATGTTTTATCCGGCTCCTCCACCATTTTTCTTCCTAATTTTCTTAACATTTTTAAATTTATGTTCTTAATTAAGTTCTAACTACGATTTTATTTATCTATTTTCATTTCTCCAGTTTATCCAGTTCATCTTCGTTTATCTACTTTTAAAATGTGTAACTAAAATTCACGAATTTATAAAACGAATTTGGAAATTATGAGTAATAACAACACAAAAGCATTAAATTTATTATATCAAGATTTTTTATCCAGCCTCTCCACCATTCGTTCCGACTGTTTTTTAAAAGCACCTTTAAATTTATGTCTTCTATTAAGTTCTAAATACGGTTTCGTTTATCTACCATCATTCCCAGACCAGAGATAATTTTAAATTATAAAAGGCGAGTTAAGTTCCTCGGTTCGTTGTTGATAAGTTATTTAAAAACTCTTTAAATTAGCTGAAATTCGAGGTAATCTCCCAAACTAAAACTCAATGAGGTAGTTATCTCATAACGAGCTTTATTATTACTTAAATACGATTACTTGATTACTTCATTACTTCAAAACGATTACTACATTACTTCGAAACGATTATTTGATTACTTCAAGACGGTTGGCATACTTAAACGAATTCCTAATCTTTGAATATTCATCTAATTACAAGTACTCTTATTCGATGATTAATCCAGATTTTCTAGATGACTTTACAATCTAACTGGATAATTTTTAACTCTTCTGAACGATTAATTAGGTTTTTAGATGATTTTCGGATAAATCTAAATAATTTTTTGAAAGATTAATTAAACTTTTAAAAGATTTTCTTGCATATCTGTAAATTTAGGAATCATGTAGATAATCATAAAGATGGGTAGTCTTTCTGATTAGTAGTTGTCTCTCTGGACGATTATTTACACTTTTCACGATTTTCTAGTTTTCTCCAACGATTCTCTAATAGATTTCCAGATAATAGACTTTCCAGATAATTTTATAAAACATGTAGACAGGTTTTTTGGTCTTCTAAACGATTGATTAGTGTTTTTACATGTCTTGGTTGCATATCTACACGATTTTCTAGTTTCCTTCTCCGATTATTTAGTAGATATCCAGATAATAAACCTCTAAATAGTTTTATAAAAAAATCTAGACAGTTTTTTAGTCTTCTAAACGACTTATTAGTCTTCTTAGACGATTTGGTTGCATATCTTCACGATTTTTTAGTTCCCTTCCACAATTATCTAAGAGATTACCAGATAATAGATTTTCTAGATAATATTATCAACAATCTAAACACTTTTAGGCTGGTTTTAGTGCTCAACCGACTGTCGGTACTGACCGTCAGTACTGACGAAACGCGCTGACCGTCGGTTTGTGTTGTTCAGTGCTTAGCTGATTGACAGATCTGTCAAAACGCGCTGACCGTCAGTTTGTACAGTCTCGCGAAAAATGGACTCATTAACAAATTGTACGATAATTGGGTATTTCATTATTCTGTAATTCTTTAACCGTGCATCACGGTGTTTGTATAAATTATGAGACAAGTCCCATAATTCCGGATGCAACCGGACTTCGGTTATTAATCGTTCTGTGTCTATGCTCATTATTTCACGATGATTGTACAGCAGTCTGTCAGTTGGCTGACGTATATACGGACGCGTTCGACCCACAGTTGTCATACGCGCCGCGTACCGTACGCGCGTAGGGTTCATCAGTGCAGCACTGAACAGCTCCATATAAACACGTTGATAAGCTACGCGCGACCGACGTCGGTTGAGCACTAAAACCAGCCTTAGTCTTCTAAACAATTTATTAATCTTCTTAGATGATTTGGTTGCATATCTACACAATTTTCTAATTTTCTCCAACGATTATCTAATAGATTACCAGATAATAGACTTTTAAATAATTTTATAAAAAATCTAGACAGTTTTTTAGTCTTATAAGCGAGTGATTAATCTTCTCAAATGGGTTTATTGCATATTTATATGATTTTTTAGTTTTCTTCGATGATTATCTAATAGATTTCTAGATAATAGACTTCCAGACAGCTTCATAAAAAAAATAAACAGTTTCTTAGTCTTTCAAATGAATGATTGATTTTTCTTGATGATTTGGATGCATATCTGCAGGATTTTTTAGTTTCCTTCGTCGATTATCTAATAGATTTCTAGATAATAGACTTCCAGACAATGTTATAAAAAATCTAGACAGTATTTTAGTCTTCTAAACGACTGATTAGTCTTCTCAAATGGTTTTGTAGCATATCCACACGATTTTTTAGTTTTCTTTGGCAATTATCTAATAGATTTCAAGATAATAGACTTCCAGATAGCTACATAAAAAAATACACAGTTTCCTAGTCTTTCAAATGAATGATTGGTCTTTTTTGATGATTTGGTTGTATATCTACACGATTTTCTAGTTTCCTTCCCCGATTATTTAGTAGATATCCAGATAATAAACCTCTAGATAGTTTTATAAAAAATCTAGACAGTTCTTTAGTCTTCTAAACGACTTATTAGTCTTCTTAGATGATTTGGTTGCATATCTACACGATTTTTTAGTTCCCTTCTACAATTATCTAATAGATTACCAGATAATAGATTTTCTAGATAATTTTATCAAAAATTTAAACACTTTTTTAGTCTTCTAAACAATTTATTAATCTTCTTAGACGATTTGGTTGCATATCTACATAATTTTCCAATTCTCTTCAACGATTATCTAATAGATTACCAGATAATAGACTTCTAGATAACTTTGTGAAAAATTTAGACAGTTTTTTGGTCTTTTAAACGACTTATTATTCTTCTTAGACGATTTGGTTGCATATCTTCACAATTTTTAACTCCCTTCTACAATTATCTAATAGATTACCAGATAATAGATTTTCTAGATAATTTTATCAAAAATCTAGACAGTCTTTTAATCTTCTAAACGACTTATTAGTCTTCTTAGACGATTTGGTTGCATATCTTCACAATTTTTAACTCCCTTCTACAATTATCTAATAGATTACCAGATAATAGATTTTCTAGATAATTTTATCAAAAATCTAGACAGTCTTTTAATCTTCTAAACGACTTATTAGTCTTCTTAGATGATTTGGTTGCATATCTTCACGATTTTTTAGCTCCTTTTTACAATTATCTAATAGATTACCAGATAATAGATTTTCTAGATAACTTTATCAAAAATCTAGACAGTTTTATAAAAAATCTAGACAGTTTTTTTAATCTTCTAAACGACTTATTAGTCTTCTTAGACGATTTGGTTGCATATCTTCACAATTTTTAACTCCCTTCTACAATTATCTAATAGATTACCAGATAATAAATTTTCTAGATAATTTTATCAAAAATCTGGACAGTTTTTTAATCTTCTAAACGACTTATTAGTCTTCTTAGACGATTTGGTTGCATATCTACACAATTTTCCAATTCTTTTCAACGATTATCTAATAGATTACCAGATAATAGACTTCTAGATAATTTTGTGAAAAATCTAGATAGCTTTTTTATCCTCTAAACGAGTGATTAGTCTTCTCAAATGGTTTTATTGCATATCCACATGATTTTTTAATTTTCATCGATGATTATCTCATAGATTTCCAAATAATAGACTTCCAGACAGCTTCATAAAAAAATTAGACAATTTCTTAGTCTTCCAATTGAATAATTGGTAATCCTTGACGTTTTGATTGCACATTTACACAATTTTTTACATTTCTTCGACGACTATCTAATAGATTTCCATATAATAAACTTCCAGATAGTTTTATAAAAGAAATTGACAGTTATTTAGTCTTCTAAATGAATGATTAGTCTTCTTTGACAGTTTAGTTGCATATCTGCACGATTTTTTAGTTTTATTAACACATTACTGCCCGTTGACGTATTAATACTCTCTTTTCGCAGAAAGATGTCTCATGCGTCATTACTTGTCACCGTTTTCTCGACATATGTCAAATATTTTTTTCTTTATTTAATCATATATGTCAGATAGAGACGAAAACCGAAAATAGTAGTCTAGGATAATATAATTAATTAATGACGCATGAGACATCTTTCCGCGAAAAGAGTATACGTTTTTTTCATTCAAAATCTTGTAGCCGTTGACGTAGTAATACGTCATTAATTGTGACAAATCTAGGTGCCGTGGACGTAGTGGTACGTTATTTTTGGTTGTAAATCTAGGCGCCGTTGACGTAGTAGTACGTTTTTTGTTGTCATAGTAAATGTCACATTACAACTGATAATTTAAGAGTTAGCTTGTGTTCTGCAATAATTAACTTACGAATTGACTGATTAATTAAGTAATTTATATATTAATTTAATTGTTTGCCCTGCGATATCATGGAAGAAGACGACTTTGAATTAATTAATATATGTAATGAGGTATGTGCCGATATATTATCTGAGTTTGAAAATGATGAAGAATGTAACAGCGACGATACAGATTTAGCAGAAAGTAGCAGAAAAAGAAATGTTTTGCCAATTATAAGTGAATCTGAAAGCAGCGATTCAGAAGACACGATATTGGAAAACGAACAGAACTGTTCAACATCAAATTGGTCCCAAATCGATAACGATATTACAGTAAACCCATTTTTGGTAAATTCTGGGGTTAAAGTGTTCCCAAGAAATGCAGAAAATATTTCAGACGTGGTGGATTTGTTTATAGATGATGATTTTTTTCAATTATTAGTAACAGAGACAAATAGATATTATATGCAAAACATGCATAAATATAAACGTGTAAAAAACACAAAGCAGTGGCGAGATACCACGATAACAGAAATCAAGAAATTTTTAGCTTTGAATATATTGATGGGACAAGTAAAAAAAAATAATGTTAACGATTATTGGACTACTGATCCGTACATGGAAACACCAATTTTTGGTAAAATCATGACTAGAAATAGATTCAGGCAAATACTACAATCACTACATTTTTGCGATAATAGTGCAATCCCTGATGACGCAAGTCGACTTGTTAAAGTAGAATCAATAATGCAATATTTTATAGAGAAGTTTGATAAAGTCTATAAACCAAAACAAAATCTATCGTTGGATGAAGCCATGATTCCTTGCAGAGGTAGAGTAAGTTTCCGAGTGTACAACCCAGGAAAGATTACAAAGTATGGGTTATTAGTGAGAATGTTGTGTGAATCCGACACTGGATATATATGCAAATTTAAATTATATAGTGGCAATGGAGAAACATTGCAAAACCTGGTCGTAAACCTTTTAGATGGTTATGAAAATATTTGGCACCATGTTTACATGGACAATTACTACAACAGTGTTCAGTTAGCACAGAAGTTACTCTACAAAAAGATAAGAATTTGTGGAACTATAAGAGAGAACCGCGGGCTACCACACGATCTAAAAAAAATTACTTTAAAACAAGGACAACACAACTTCCGTAGAAAAGGTGAAATTCTAATACATATTTGGAAAGATAAAAGAGTTGTAAGAATGATTTCAACAATACACCAGGCTCGAATGATACAAACCCAGAAAATAAATCGAAAAACTGGCGATCTGATACAAAAACCAGAAACAATTTTGGAATATAATAAGTACATGAAGGGAGTTGATTTAGCAGACCAATACCTTGCTTATAATCCTATTATAAGAAAAACTGTGAAATGGACAAAGAAGGCTTTTATGTTCATATTAAATACTGCACTGTTCAATTCATTTGTTGTCTTCAAGGTTCTGAATCCAGGAAAAAAAATAAAATTTTCATCTTTTTTGAAAAATATTGCGCAAAACTGGATTGAAAAAGGATATTTTCATTCAGAGAGTCCAGGAAATGTATCCAAGAGAGTTTCTCGCGAAGATGCACCAATGAGACTTTCTGCAGACATGAGACAACATAAAGTTGTGAAAATTACTAGTTCAGGCAATAAGAAGTTTCCTCAAAAGCGCTGCAGAGTTTGCAAAAAAAACGGAAAAAGGAAGGAAACCTGTTTCATGTGCTCATATTGTGAAATTCCTTTATGTATGGGAAAATGTTTTGAGGATTATCACACAAAAAAAAATTATTAAATCTAAATAATAAATCAATATATAATAAAAATAATTTTTGTTGGTATTTTTTTCTTGTTTTTTTTAAGATTAAATATTTTAAAATCTATTAATCGAAACACTGCACAGAACTATATTTCTATCCATCTTAGCAACCGAGTGAACTATTTTATCATACTACAAAAACCTAAAATTGAGAAATATGTAGCATTGAAATCAAATAGCCCTAATATTATATCCTACTTTAAAATAAAATATGCCGGCTCTCAGCTATAACAACATCACTGAGCATTGACGGTATTCGGTAGTTAGGTATCAGGACAATGTTTCGGCAAGCGCCGTACGTAATTAGGATTTCTAAACGGCCGGTATAGTGTTAACGATTATTTAATAGATTTCACAGATAATTTTATTATCTAATTATATCATACACGGTGTTTCAACAAATCACTTAAAAACTACAAAAAATATTATTTTTTATGGATTTTGGTTTAAGAAATTATCAAAAGGTTTCTAAGTGGACATGTTTTCGCTTAATAATGGTTTGTAAAAATGAAATCGGTAGAAAATAAGAAATTTAAAAAAAAAATCAAACACTAAAAATAAAAATCAGACACCAAAAATAAAAATCAGACAATACTTTGTATAAATTTTGGAAACAAACCATTTCTTAGATATTTAATCATTTTGGCAATGTAAAAATAGTAAAAATCCTACATTTCTACGATTTTAAACGGACGTTGTTTTCGTTCAAAAATTCCGCTTTATATGCATTTGAAAATGCGAAGGGAATTCGTTCCAGTTGAGAAAGTCTACGTAGTGACCGACGGCCATTAAATATTTCGGAACGAAACTCCCTGGTTTGGACGTTTTGAACGTTTCGCGTTCGCCCATCTAAAATTAAAGGGCAAAATTCGCGTACCTTTATAGTTTTATTGCTTAACATGCTCCGAGCGGGTTTAATACATCGTGAGCCGTATTACGCGAAATCCTCTTTGCTCTCTTTCCCTCTCGCTTCGGTATACGTAGGATGGTGATTGCTCGCGTATGAATAAGGGATGAAATCATCCGTTTGCTTAAATTACATTGGTACAAACTCGTCGGTAGAAAAAAAAAATTTTTTTTTCGTTAATTTATAAAAACTCCAATAAATGGAAAACTTCTAAAATTAAATTTCATTCTCAAATAAGTTTTTTTTTTAATTTTTCAAATAAGGGATTTGAAAAATAAAAAATTTTCAAATAAAAGGCATTTAAAAAATAAAAATTTTCAAATAAAAGGGATTTGAAAAATAAAAATTTTTAAAGCAAACAACTTTTATTTTGTTGAATCAACAAAATAAATCAAACCCTAACTGTATCATCTAGACGGGGCAAATTTGCGCCGCTGGAGACGGTAGAAACCGATCGAGAGAGAGAGGTTTTTGCCGGAAAATCCGCTTTCCTCGTACCGCGCGATCGACCCGAGAACCGGAAAAGTTCCGTCCGGCCAGCAACAAGTAGAGCCTTCGTCCTTCCTTCAAAAACGAACCGGGGGAATCGGAGAAATTGCTTAATCCCTTCAAGGTGGAAGTTATCAATTTTCCCAGATCGAGTTTTCACCCAATTCTTCTTTATTTTCCCCCATCAAATACATAAACGTAACACACGCCACATCCGACGTATTTCCGATCTATTTTCCGGGCTTTGTTTAATCCGCTTTTCCATTTCCGAACGCGAAACACACATTTTACCGTTACAATACCGTAACAACAGCAACAATAGGGTTAAAAAAGAGGAACATTTCGGTCTCAAACGAAGCCAAAATACGCAGATGGAGGGTATTTGTTCGGGGTTTTGTTTCGAATTTTGAGGTAGTTTTAATCTGCCCGAACGCACGGTTTGAGTACGATCGATGATGGTCATCCGCGAAGCGTCACAACGTCGCTACCTTTAGAATTTCAGGGAAATGAGATTTCGTGGGATTCTTTGTTCAAAATGACCTAGTTCTTTGAGGTTTGGTCTTTCTTCATCGATTGGATTCCCAGTAATTGAAAATTAAAGCTTATTTAGGTCTTCAATTATATAAAAGGATATTTTTACCTTTTTAATGGGAAAAAATAATTTAAAAAATGGTGGAGGTGCTGGATTTTAGTATTATTTAAAGTAGTAAGCAAGCAGCGCCTCTTTAAAAGAGGGCGCCGCAGGCGCCTAGCTCTTTTTTTAATAGCTTTTTGGAAATCGCTTTCCGGACGATTCAATGGTTTTACGTCATTCTGCCGACCATTATCTTCACCTCCCCGACGATTTTGGGGGGGGGGGTCCGTGACCGATTTCGGAAAAACTGCCCTGAAAATCGAACCACGTTGCGGTAGCCCTAATTGAAATTAAAATTCTCAATCAATAATTTTCGAACGCACTTTTTGTCCAAAAAGCCACCGGCTTCGCAACTCTGCTTCCGACTAACCTTTTGAACGGCTTTATAATGCAACGTTATATGCGAATCGGGGCTCCTTTGGACCCGAAACGGCCGATTTAAGCCCTAAACGAAGTCCTCGTTTTCCGTCATTTTCGATTTGGGCCGATAAAACACTTGGTTCAATTTTCATAAACGTTATTTATTATTCCAATCACGCTAATGCCACATGAAATGTCAAAACGATCGGTTTATTAATAATTATCAAATATTTAATTTATGCAGAGTAAAAATTCGAATAAATATCACTAAAAACTAATTAAATTCTTGCAAATATCACCAAAAATTTAAGTAAATTTGTAAAAATTTAAAGCTACTAAAATTTTTAATAATTCCACTAAAAACTTATAAAATTTGTAAAAATTCCACCAAAGCTATCAAAATTTTTAACAATTCCACCAAAAACTCAATTTTAAAAAAAATATACTAAAATTAAGATTAATTTCGTCAAGAATTGATTAGATTCTTAAAAACTTCACAAAAATATAAAAGTAACAATAAAAATTCCACAAAAGTTAGTTAAATTGAATATAATTTCACCAAAAATTATTAAATTTGGAGATAATTCTACTAAAAACTGAATTTTTTAAAAATTTCACCCAAAATCAATAAAATTGGTAAAAATTCCACGAAAAACTTACTATATTCGTAAAAATTCCACCAAAGTTACCAACATTTTTATCAATTCCACCAAAAACGTACTAAATTTTTTCAATTTTCCACCAAAGCTACAAAAATGTTGAATAATTCTACCAAAAACTTACTGATTTTTAAAAAATACCACCAAAAACTTACCAAATTCACAAAAATTCTACTAAAATTACCAATATTTTTAACAATTCCACCAAGAAAGATTAAAGTTAATAAAAATTCCACCAAAGTTATCAACTTTTTTAACAATTCCATCAAAAACATACTGAATTTTATAAAAATTCCACCAAAAATTAATAAAAATTGGAAAAATTTCACTAAAAACTTAGTAAATTCGTAAAAATTCCATAAAAACACTAAATTTTTTAAAAATTCCATAAAAAATGAATAAAATTCGCAAAAATTCGACCAGTGTTATCAAAATTTTTGATAATTCCACCAAAAGTATACTGAATTTTATAAAAACTCCACCAAAAATTAATACAATTTGCAAAAATTTACCAAAAACTTACTAAATTCATAAGAATTTTACCAAAAACACTGATTTTTTTTTTATTCCACCAGAAATGAATAAAATTCGCAAAAATTCCACCAATGTTATCAAAATTTTTGATAATTCCACCAAAAACATACTGAATTTTTTAAAAATTCCACCAAAAACTTACTAAATTCATAAGAATTTGACCAAAAACACTGAATTTTTTTAAAATTCCACCAGAAATGAATAAAATTCGCAAAAATTCCACCAAAGCTATTAAAATATTCAACAACTACACCCAAAACTTACTGAATTTTTTTTATTCCACCAATAACTTACAATAATCCTAAAAATTACACCGAAATTGTCAACATTTTTAGCAATTCTACCAAAAACTTACCAAATTTTTTAAAAATTCCACCAAAATGTCCAAATTCTTTTAAAATTCCGCCAAAAATCAATCAAATTAGAAACAATTTCATTAAAAATTAACTAAAACCTTAAAAATTCAAAACTTAGTAAATTCATAAAAATTCCACCAAAGTTACTACAAATTTTTAATAATTCTACCAAAAATAGTGAATTTTTTAAAAATTCCAACAAAAAAACACAAAATTTGTAAAAATTGCACCAAAAATTTACCAATCTTTTTTTTAATCCACCAAAAATTTACTAAATTCGTAAAGCTTCCACCAAAGTTACCAAAATATTGATCAATTCAACCAAAAACAATAATTTTTTTTTAGAAAAATACTAAAAATAAAACTAAATATTCTCTTGAAGAAGTAAAAAAAATAATCATTTTTTAAATGGATGATAAAAAGGAAGAGAAATTTCAAATTAAAAATAATAAGCTAACTGTCAAATTTGATATGTTTTTAAAAAATCGTACAGAACTTATTTGTGAAAATAAAGAACAGATTTTCTAGAAAATGATAGATTAAGATTTATAATTTTCGATAAAATAATCACTTTGGTTCGAACTCTCACCAAAAAAAAAATAAAAAAATTCTCAAAAGTAACTAAAATTTCTAACATAACCTAACTGTCAAATATGATACTTTTTTAAAAAATCGTACAAATTTTATTTTTAAAAATAAAGAAAAGATTTTTTAGAAAATGATAGATTAAGACCGATAATTTGCAATAAAATAATCATTTTAATTCGAATAACCACCAAAAAAATTAAAAAAATTCTCAAAGTTGACTAAAATTTCTAACATAACCTAAGTGTCAAATTTGACATTTCTTTAAAAAATCGTACAGATCTTATTTGTATACATAAAGAGAAGATTTTTTAGAAAATGATAGACTAAAATTTATAGTTTTCGATAAAATAATTACTTCGACTCGAACTTTCACCAAAAAAATTTAAAAAATTTTCAAAGTTAACTAAAATTTCTAATAACTGTCAAATTTGATTATTTTTAAAAAATCGTACAGACTTTATTTCTAAAAATAAAGAAAAGATTTTTTAGAAAATGATAGATTAAGATCGATAACTTCCAATAAAATAATTACTTTAATTCGAATAACCACCAAAAAAAATTAAAAAAATTCTCAAAGTTGACTAAAATTTCTAACATAACCTAAGTGTCAAATTTGACATTTCTTTAAAAAATCGTACAGATCTTATTTGTGAACATAAAGAGAAGATTTTTTAGAAAATGATAAACTAAAATCTATAATTTTCGATAAAATAATTACTTCGACTCGAACTTTCACCAAAAAAATTTTAAAATTTTTCAAAGTTAACCAAAACTTCTAATAACTGTCAAATTTGATACATTTTTAAAAAATCGTACAAATTTTATTCCTAAAAATAAAGAAAAGATTTTTTAGAAAATAATAGATTAAGACCGATAATTTCCAATAAAATAATTACTTTAATTCAAATAACCACCAAAAAAATTAAAAAAAATTCTCAAAGTTGACTAAAATTTCTAACATAACCTAACTGTCAAATTTGACATTTCTTTAAAAAATCGTACAGATCTTATTTGTAAAAATAAAGAAAAGATTTTTTAAAAAATGATAGATTAAAATCTATAATTTTCAATAAAATAATCGCTTTGATTTGAACTCTCATCAAAAAAATTAAAAAAATTCTTAAAGTTAATTAAAATTTCTAATAACTGTCAAATTTGGTGTTTTTTTAAAAAATCATACAGATTTTATTTCTAAAAATAAAGAAAAGATTTTTTAGAAAATGATAGATTAAGACCTATAATTTCCAATAAAATAATTACTTTAATTCGAATATCCACCAAAAAAAATTAAAAAAAATTCTCAAAGTTGACTAAAATTTCTAACATAACCTAAGTGTCAAGTTTGACATTTCTTTAAAAAATCGTGCAGATCTTATTTGTGAACATAAAGAGAAGATTTTTTAGAAAATGATAGATTAAAGTCTATAATTTTCGATAAAATAATTACTTTGACTCGAACTTTCACCAAAAAAATTTAAAAAATTCTCAAAGATAACTAAAATTTCTAATAACTGTCAAATTTGATTATTTTTAAAAAATCGTACAGACTTTATTTGTGAAAATAAAGAAAAGATTTTTTAGAAAATGATAGATTAAGACCTATAATTTCCAATAAAACAATTATTTTAATTCGAATAACCACCAAAAAAATTAAAAAAATTCTCAAAGTTGACTAAAATTTCTAACATAACCTAAATGTCAAATTTGACATTTCTTTAAAAAATCGTACAGATCTTATTTGTAAACATAAAGAGAAGATTTTTTAGAAAATGATAGACTAAAATCTATAATTTTCAATAAAATAATTACTTTGACTCGAACTTTCACCAAAAAAATTTTAAAAATTTTCAAAGTTAACCAAAATTTTTAATAACTGTCAAATTTGATTATTTTTAAAAAATCGCCCAGACTTTATTTCTAAAAATAAAGAAAAGATTTTTTAGAAAATGATAGATTAAGACCTATAATTTCCAATAAAATAATTACTTTAATTCGAATAACCACCAAAAAAATTAAAAAAATTCTCAAAGTTGACTAAAATTTCTAACATAACCTAAGTGTCAAATTTGAAATTTCTTTAAAAAATCGTACAGATCTTATTTGTGAACATAAACAGAAGATTTTTTTAGAAAATGATAGATTAAAGTCTATAATTTTCAATAAAATAATTACTTCGACTCGAACTTTCACCAAAAAAATTTAAAAAATTTTCAAAGTTAACTAAAATTTCTATACTTCATTTAATAACTAGGAGGAGTAAATCTCAAAACCCCATTTACATAGGAAAAAGTAACTAAAAAATACACTAAACATTTTTAGCGGCAAATTTGAATTCTAAACTTCAAACCAGTCACATTTATGCAACCAACAAAACACCAAGCGTTTGAGCGTAGTATTCTAGAACATACCAAATATCTTTATGGCCGTTTATCTATACGTACATTGTTCAAAATTTATCCAAAAGACGTTCCTTGTGTTAACGTATTATATCCAACAGATGACATCGTACCATACCTTCTTAAAACTTAATATTTTTTGTTCGCAACCATTTAAGCACAACGAAAAAGCGAGAAACAAGTTGACAAATTAGGTAAAGCACCTAACCTCAAACGTTAAAAACAATAAACGACAAAAACCAATTTTTTCGTCTTCGTAAACTTGACTGCGGAGCGACCAATAATAGTTCACTATTTTGGCGCGCAAAATTCAAATCACTCCTCCTAGTTATTAAATGAAGTATAATAACTGTCAAATTTGATTATTTTTAAAAAATCGTACAGACTTTATTTCTGAAAATAAAGAAAAGATTTTTTAGAAAATAATAGATTAAGACCTATAATTTCCAATAAAATAATCACTTTGATTCGAACTTTCACCAAAAAAATTTAAAAAATTTTCAAAGTTGACTAAAGTTTTTAACATAACCTAACTTACTAACCTAACTACCTTTCTGTAGGGAAAACTAAAAATTGTAGAAAATTCATTTTTGGTAAAAATAACGTAAAATAATTAAGTTTTAATCTAAATTTTGATAAAATTTCAAGGAGAAAATTTTTTCTCCTTATAGAAGAGGGAAAATATAAAAATGGTGGAGGCGTCGGGTTGTAACACATTTCCTCAAAAAATATAATCATCAATAAAATTCATTCGACAAATTTTAAACAACAACACACAAAAATACTCTTTAATGACCTTCTAAGAAAGAAACAAACCTAATTCCACAAAAAAACATATTAGTCTATAATTTTTAAGTGACATACACACCCTTTAATTCAATCTCATCCTCAATAACTCGAAACTAAACTCAGAATTATAAAAAAACCTCGTTACATAACCTAGTATGTTTGTTTGAATCACGCGAACGAACCCTAATTAACGTTAACATACCGTAAGCTTGTCTAAATTAAGGATCAGCACGGTTTTACACGTCAGCTTGTGTCTTAGTTGCTTCGCCCCCTAAATCCGGGACGAGATTTCGCCCGATCGATAAACCCTTTACGGTTCATTAACGAGACACGCGATAATAAACTAGTTTTTGCTTCGTTACTCGACGACAAATACGATTATTTACGATTGTTACGAAAATCGATTGACACAGATATAAAATACAAAAAAATATGTTTAATTCTTTTATATTATTGGTAAAGTTAGACTTCTAAAAATTCCATTTAGAAATGAAAAAAAAATGTATTGAAAGTTGGAGCAAAAAGAAATTTTAATTTGTCCAACGTCAGTTTTAATCGAGTTGGAGCTAAATTGGTATTTTTTTTTTGTTATATAGCGATTCCTCTCGAAATTGCTCGATTTATTATTAAAATTGCCCCAATGAATTTTTTTTTTTTTTACTTTTTTTTATAGTGAATAATTTCAGTGTGTTTGTTTTAATTTTCAAGAGTCGAGAGAGCAATTAAAACGATGTTTTCAATTCGTTCATTAAATAACATTCCCGGAGGGTTACAATTTCGAAACAATATCATTACAAATTAATAACCTAGAGGTAAATTAACCCGAAAAATACTCCCTGTGTTACAACATAAATTTCTCTCTACAACAAAATTCATATATTCACTGTTAAAACGTAATCTAAATTTGATATTTTTTAAAAAAATTGTACAGATTTTATTTGTAAAAATAAAGAAAAGATTTTTTAGAAAATGATAGATTAAAGTCTATAATTTTTAATAAAATAATCACTTTGATTCGAACTCTTATCAAAAAAAATAAAAAAATTCTCAAAGTTGACTAAAATTTCTAACCTAACCTAACTGTCAAAATTGATATTTTTTTTTAAAAATCGTACAGATCTTATTTCTGAAAATAAAGAAAAGATTTTTTAAAAAATGATAGATTAGAATTTATAATTTTCAATAAAATAATCACTTTGATTCAAACTCTCATCAAAAAAATTAAAAAAATTCTCAAAGTTGACTAAAATTTCTAACCTAACCTAACTGTCAAATTTGATATTTTTTAAAAAATCGTACAGATCTTATTTCTGAAAATAAAGAAAAGATTTTTTACAAAATGATAGACTAAAATCTATAATTTTCAATAAAATAATCGCTTTGATTTGAACTCACATCAAAAAAATTAAAAAAATTCTCAAAGTTAACTAAAATTTCTAATAACTGTCAAATTTGATGTTTTTTAAAAAATCATACAGATTTTATTTCTAAAAATAAAGAAAAGATTTTTTAGAAAATGATAGATTAAAATTTATCATTTTCAATAAAATAATCACTTTGATTCGAACTCTCATCAAAAAAATTAAAAAAATTCTCAAAGTTGACTAAAATTTCTAACCTAACCTAACTGTCAAATTTGATATTTTTTTAAAAAATCGTACAGATCTTATTTGTGAAAATAAAGAAAAAATTTTTTACAAAATGATAGATTAAAATCTATAATTTTCAATAAAATAATCGCTTTGATTCGAACTCTCATCAAAAAATTTAAAAAAATTCTAAAAGTTGACTAAAATTTCTAACCTAACCTAACTGTCAAATTTGATATTTTTTTAAAAAATCGTACAGATCTTATTTCTGAAAATAAAGAAAAGATTTTTTACAAAATGATAGACTAAAATCTATAATTTCCAATAAAATAATCACTTTGATTCGAACTCTCATCAAAAAAATTAAAAAAATTCTAAAAGTTGACTAAAATTTCTAACCTAACCTAAGTGTCAAATTTGATATTTTTTTAAAAAATCGTACAGATCTTATTTCTGAAAATAAAGAAAAGATTTTTTACAAAATGATAGACTAAAATCTATAATTTCCAATAAAATAATCACTTTGATTCGAACTCTCATCAAAAAAATTAAAAAAATTCTAAAAGTTGACTAAAATTTCTAACCTAACCTAAGTGTCAAATTTGATATTTTTTTAAAAAATCGTACAGATCTTATTTCTGAAAATAAAGAAAAGATTTTTTACAAAATGATAGACTAAAATCTATAATTTTCAATAAAATAATCGCTTTGATTTGAACTCACATCAAAAAAATTAAAAAAATTCTCAAAGTTAACTAAAATTTCTAATAACTGTCAAATTTGATGTTTTTTAAAAAATCATACAGATTTTATTTCTAAAAATAAAGAAAAGATTTTTTAGAAAATGATAGATTAAAATTTATCATTTTCAATAAAATAATCACTTTGATTCGAACTCTCATCAAAAAAATTAAAAAAATTCTCAAAGTTGACTAAAATTTCTAACCTAACCTAACTGTCAAATTTGATATTTTTTTAAAAAATCGTACAGATCTTATTTGTGAAAATAAAGAAAAAATTTTTTACAAAATGATAGATTAAAATCTATAATTTTCAATAAAATAATCGCTTTGATTCGAACTCTCATCAAAAAATTTAAAAAAATTCTAAAAGTTGACTAAAATTTCTAACCTAACCTAACTGTCAAATTTGATATTTTTTTAAAAAATCGTACAGATCTTATTTCTGAAAATAAAGAAAAGATTTTTTACAAAATGATAGACTAAAATCTATAATTTCCAATAAAATAATCACTTTGATTCGAACTCTCATCAAAAAAATTAAAAAAATTCTAAAAGTTGACTAAAATTTCTAACCTAACCTAAGTGTCAAATTTGATATTTTTTTAAAAAATCGTACAGATCTTATTTCTGAAAATAAAGAAAAGATTTTTTACAAAATGATAGACTAAAATCTATAATTTCCAATAAAATAATCACTTTGATTCGAACTCTCATCAAAAAAATTAAAAAAATTCTAAAAGTTGACTAAAATTTCTAACCTAACCTAAGTGTCAAATTTGATATTTTTTTAAAAAATCGTACAGATCTTATTTCTGAAAATAAAGAAAAGATTTTTTACAAAATGATAGACTAAAATCTATAATTTTCAATAAAATAATCGCTTTGATTTGAACTCTCATCAAAAAAATTAAAAAAATTCTCAAAGTTAACTAAAATTTCTAATAACTGTCAAATTTGATGTTTTTTAAAAAATCATACAGATTTTATTTCTAAAAATAAAGAAAAGATTTTTTAGAAAATGATAGATTAAAATTTATCATTTTCAATAAAATAATCACTTTGATTCGAACTCTCATCAAAAAAATTAAAAAAATTCTCAAAGTTGACTAAAATTTCTGACATAACCTAACTGTCAAATTGTATATTTTTTAAAAAATCGTACAGATCTTATTTGTAAAAATAAAGAAAAGATTTTTTAAAAAATGATAGATTAAAATCTATAATTTTCAATAAAATAATCGCTTTGATTTGAACTCTCATCAAAAAAATTAAAAAAATTCTCAAAGTTAATTAAAATTTCTAATAACTGTCAAATTTGATGTTTTTTAAAAAATCATACAGATTTTATTTCTAAAAATAAAGAAAAGATGTTTTAGAAAATGATAGATTAAAATCTATAATTTTCAATAAAATAATCACTTTAGTTCGAACTCTCATCAAAAAAATTAAAAAAATTCTCAGTTAACTAAAATTTCTAATAACTGTCAAATTTGATGTTTTTTAAAAAATCATACAGATTTTATTTCTAAAAATAAAGAAAAGATTTTTTAGAAAATGATAAATTAAGATCTATAATTTTCGATAAAATAGTCACTCTGATTCGAACTTACACCAAAAAAATTTAAAAAAAATCTCAAAGTTGACTAAAATTTCTAACCTAACCTAAGTGTCAAATTTAATATTTTTTTAAAAAATCGTACAGATCTTATTTGTAAAAATAAAGAAAAGATTTTTTAAAAAATGATAGATTAAAATCTATAATTTTCAATAAAATAATCGCTTTGATTTGAACTCTCATCAAAAAAATTAAAAAAATTCTCAAAGTTAACTAAAATTTCTAATAACTGTCAAATTTGATGTTTTTTAAAAAATCATACAGATTTTATTTCTAAAAATAAAGAAAAGATTTTTTAGAAAATGATAGATTAAAATCTATAATTTTCGATAAAATAATCGCTTTGATTCGAACTCTCATCAAAAAAATTAAAAAAATTCTCAAAGTTGACTAAAATTTCTGACATAACCTAACTGTCAAACTTGATATTTTTTTAAAAAATCGTACAGATCTTATTTGTGAACATAAAGAAAAGATTTTTTAGAAAATGATAGACTAAAATCTATACTTTTCGATAAAATAATCACTTTGATTTGAGCTCTCATCAAAAAAATTAAAAACATTCTCAAAGATCACTAAAATTTCTGACATAACCTAAGTGTCAAATTTTAAACAATATGTTAGGTTAGATTTTTCTTTCTGGGGGAAAAACTAAAAGTCGTAGAAGATTCATTTTTGGTAAAAATAAAGATTAAATTGCAAACTAAATCGTCATAAAATTTTAAGTATCAACAACTATTAGTTTTTTAGATATGAATTTTAAAAATTTACTTATTGTTAGTGATATTACATTGTATAATAACATATTGTATTTACCTGTGTAATTGTAAGATCTTGCTTGTTTGGTTTTAGTTACAAGTTGTGTGTACACAAGGTAGGTAGTAGGTACAATGTATGTATACGTTGGAAGGCCTGATTAATGTAAAGTTAACGTTAAAGTCCGTTTAATAATAAAGGGGCAAAAGTGGAACGCGAAAGCTCGGACGGGCGGCGTTCTAAATGAAATACCTAGGTGAAAAGGGATGGAAATAAAGGGGTGTGCATCACGAAAGTCGGCCGCGGAGGCCGACTCTGCCAAGGGTAAATGCCAAAAGGGATCGATCGTAGAACTTCGTGAACTAACCTTGGCTCCGATTTTTTTTCTGTGTTAAAACCAGAATTTTAATAAAGTTTTTAGACCTTCTCGAGTAATTTTAATCATTGCTTTGTGTAAATAATCCAACAAAATATTCCGTTAATATTCTTTTATAGATTAACCCTCAAAAAAATGTATACTTTGTAGACTTGTTTAAAATTCTGTGATAACAATCTAACTTGATGATTGAAATAGACGTCGTAATCTACAACTGACTTAATTTTTACTTACAACCGAGTCGATATTTCAACAAATTCGGATTTAATAACGGTAATTATACGTAAAACGTGCGTGTTTGAAAGCCATTACGGTTCGGTTCTTAACTCTTGTAGGTCTTGGAGACTATATTTAGTGAACGTTGGGTTTTCTCGAGGCCGGACCGGTTCGAACCCGTTTCGCTGTATAGAAATGGGTTTGTTTTATCAGTGTTGAAAATTTGAAATTCAAATGTAAACGATGGAACGAGTTGGATGTCAAATTACAATCGAATTTCGCGACGATTCAACCCTATTTCGATTACCCTATTTCGACTTCTTATTCACATAAAAAGTTCTTGAAAATGGTAAAAGTTTTTATTAAAGATTAAACTTTAATGAATTTTTAAAAGATTTTTATTCGCTTTGTGAAACTAATTTTCGTTTATCTTATCGATTTTCTTTTCTTTTCATTTTCTTTTTGTTATTTTTTTTCAGTTTTAGAGTTTTTATCGGATTTTACTGAAACTTTTAGTAGGATTTAAAGCTTTAAAAAGGAGATAGATAAATTGTTGGAGGTGTGTTACAAATGGGTTGAGAAAATGAGAAAGAAAAAGGAAGAGGAGAGATAAGATGAGAGACGTTACCAGCGCAGCGGGGAAAATCCACAATCTGCCGGTTGTTAGCGTTTTTCCCCGACGCGATTTCATAAAATCCGTCCCGGGAGGAAGGACGGAGTAATTTGCGATATTAGATTTTGTGCTAAAAGCGTGACGTCCCGCGGGAGACGTCTTCCGACGGGGCGTCGCGACGCCTTCCGCCACTTATCGGATTCGGGTCAGAATCATATACACGGACCCAACCTTAATCTCTATCATTCTAACGAGAAATTTACTAGTTTGTTTTCGATTAGCTTATAAATAAATTTTAAATACCTCAAAATAAGATGTTATTTAAATATATCAACTTTTTTTCATTCCTAAGTTCTTCCTAAATTTAAAAAATCGTATAGAATTTATTTATGGAAATTAAGATATGATTTTTATTTTAACTTGAACCTAAGATAGTCTATTTTGATTAAAAAAACTCAAATTTCGTTGAATTTTTACGAAAAAAAATTTAAAAAATTCCTAAAATTGAAAAAAATTTTTGACAGTTATAACCTAACTTTTAGAAAAAAATGATCAACTTTAAAAAATCCCAACCACTTTATTTGTAAATATTAAGAGATGATTTTTACATTAAATTAAAATTAAAAGATTCTATTTTGGATCTTAAAAACCAAATTTGTTATAATTCTTACCAAAAAAATTAAAAAAAATTCTTAAAATTGAAAAAAAATTTTGACAGTTATAACCTAACTTTTAGAAAAAATTGATCAACTTTAAAAAATCCCAACCACTTTATTTGTAAATATTAAGAGATGATTTTTACATTAAATTAAAATTAAAAGATTCTATTTTGGATCTTTAAAACCAAATTTGTTATAATTCTTACCAAAAAAATTAAAAAAATTCTTAAAGTTGGGAGAAATTTTTGACAGTTATAACCAAATTCTTTTAGAAAATTTCATCAACTTCAAAAAATCGTACTGAGTTTATTTCTAGAGATTAAGAAATGATTTTTACAACAAATTAAAGCTTAAAGATTATGTTTTTAACTATAAAAGGTAAAATTATTATAATTATTACTAAAAAAATTTAAAAAAATTTTAAAGTTGGTAAAAATTTTTGACAGCTATAACCTTACTTTTTTTAAAAAAATTTCATCAACTTTTAAAAATCGTACTGTGTTTATTTTTAGAGATTAAGGAATGATTTTTGGTTTAAATGAAAGGTAAAAGATTCTATTTTGATTTAAGAAAAGTCATATTTGTTTGAATTTATGCCAAAAAAATTAAAAAAATTCTTACAATTGAGAAAATTTTTTGACAGTTAACTAACCAAGCTTTTAGAAAAAAATTGGTCAATTTAAAAAAATACCAAACGACTTTATTTGTAAATATTAAGGGATGATTTTTACATTAAATTAAACTTAAAATATTGTATTTTGGATTTTAAAAGCCAAATTTGTTATAATTCTTACTCAAAAAATTAAAAAAATTCTTGAAGTTGAACAAAACTTTTGACAGTTATAACCAAACTTTTTTTAGAAAATTTCATCAACTTCAAAAAATCGTACTGAGTTTATTTCTAGAGATTAAGAAATGATTTTTACAACAAATTAAAGCTTAAAGATTATGTTTTTAACTATAAAAGGCAAAATTATTATAATTATTACCAAAAAAATTCTTAAAGTTGGTAAAAATTTTTGACAGTTATAACCTAACTTTTTTAAAAAAATTTCATCAACTTTTAAAAATCATACTGAGTTTATTTTTAGAGATTAAGGAATGATTTTTGATTTAAATGAAAGGTAAAAGATTCTATTTTGATTTAAAAAAGTTATATTTGTTTGAATTTATGCCAAAAAAATTAAAAAAATTCTTAAAATTGAGAAAAATTTTTGACAGTTAACTAACCAAGCTTTTAAAAAAAAATTGGTCAATTTTAAAAAATACCAAACGACTTTATTTGTAAATATTAAGGGATGATTTTTACATTAAATTAAACTTAAAATATTCTATTTTGGTTTTTAAAAGCCAAATTTGTTATAATTCTTACTCAAAAAATTAAAACAATTCTTGAAGTTGGACAAAACTTTTGACAGTTATAACCAAACTTTTTTTAGAAAATTTCATCAACTTCAAAAAATCGTACTGAGTTTATTTCTAGAGCTTAAGAAATGATTTTTACATCAAATTAAAGCTTAAAGATTATGTTTTTAACTATAAAAGGCAAAATTATTATAATTATTACCAAAAAATTCTTAAAGTTGGTAAAAATTTTTGACAGCTATAACCTAACTTTTTTTAAAAAAATTTCATCAACTTTTATAAATCGTACTGAGTTTATTTTTAGAGATTAAGGAATCATTTTTGGTTTAAATGAAAGGCAAAAGATTCTATTTTGATTTAAAAAAGTCATATTTGTTTGAATTTATGCCAAAAAAATTTAAAAAATTCTTAAAATTGAGAAAAATTTTTGACAGTTAACTAACCAAGCTTTTAGAAAAAAATTGGTCAATTTTAAAAAATACCAAACGACTTTATTTGTAAATATTAAGGGATGATTTTTACATTAAATTAAACTTAAAATATTCTATTTTGGATTTTAAAAGCCAAATTTGTTATAATTCTTACTCAAAAAATTAAAAAAATTCTTGAAGTTGGACAAAACTTTTGACAGTTATAACCAAACTTTTTTTAGAAAATTTCATCAACTTCAAAAAATCATACTGAGTTTATTTCTAGAGCTTAAGAAATGATTTTTACATCAAATTAAAGCTTAAAGATTATGTTTTTAACTATAAAAGGCAAAATTATTATAATTATTACCAAAAAATTCTTAAAGTTGGTAAAAATTTTTGACAGTTATAACCTAACTTTTTTTTTTAAATTTCATCAACTTTAAAAAATCGTACTGAGTTTATTTTTAAAGATTAAGGAATGATTTTTGATTTAAATGAAAGGTAAAAGATTCTATTTTGATTTTAAAAAGTTACATTTGTTTGAATTTATGCCAAAAAAATTAAAAAAATTCTTAAAATTGAGAAAAATTTTTGACAGTTAACTAACCAAGCTTTTAGAAAAAAATTGGTCTATTTTAAAAAATACCAAACGACTTTATTTGTAAATATTAAGGGATGATTTTTACATTAAATTAAACTTAAAATATTCTATTTTAGATTTTAAAAGCCAAATATGTTATAATTCTTACCCAAAAAATTAAAAAAATTCTTAAAGTTGGGAAAAATTTTTGTCAATTATAACCTAACTTTTTTTTTTTTTAATTTCATCAACTTCAAAAAATCGTACTGAGTTTATTTTTAGAGATTAAGAAATGATTTTTATACTAATTTGAATTTAAAAGATTATATTTTGAATTAAAAAAGACCGATTTATTCAAAACTTTACCAAAAAATTTTTAAAAATTCGTAAACTCGGTAAAAATTTTTGACAGGTAACTAACCTAACTTTTTAAAAAAATTCAACCAACTTTAAAAAATCCCCCCGGCTTTAATTTTAGAGATTAAGAAATGATTTTTATACTAATTTGAATTTAAAAGATTATATTTTGAATTAAAAAAGACCGATTTATTCTAAATTTTACCAAAAAAATTTTAAAAATTCGTAAACTTGGTAAAAATTTTTGACAGGTAACTAACCTAACTTTTTAAAAAATTCGACCAACTTTAAAAAATCCCCACGGCTTTATTTTTAGAGATTAAGAAATGATTTTTATGCTAATTTGAATTTAAAAGATTATATTTTGAATTAAAAAAGACCGATTTATTCTAAATTTTACCAAAAAATTTTTAAAAAATCTAAAAGTTAGCAAAAAAATTTTGACAGCTATAATTTTTTACAAAATTTGATCAACTTTAAAAAATCGTACTGAGTTTATTTTTAAGGATTAATTCACCAAATTTAAAAAATTGTGGAGACTTTATTTTTTAAATTAAAAAATGAAATTTGTATTAATTGAAAGCTAAAATATTCTATTTTGTAATAAAAAAAGTCAATTTTGTTCTAATTATTACCTAAAAAATTTAAAAAATTCATAAATGTGACTAAAGTTTTTGAGGGTTAACTTAACTTTTAAAAATTTTAATCAATTTTAAAAAATCGATTTATGTAAATGCAACAAACAAACATAACAAAGCAAACGTTCCTCGTATAAAATTAATAAAAGTAATTTATGATTCGTAACTGAATTAATAATTGTATATTAACGTATAAAATAATTTTGATGAAATATTCGGTTACGTTTCCAAGTAAATTTTCACATGGAAATTTATCCCTTTGTATAATCCAAACCGAAAGCAAATATAAATTATTAACGTTTATCTCTCTGCGAAAGATAACGCGGGAATGTAATGAAAGCTATAAAGTTACGGCAATATTCGCGCAAATACGAATTTTCCCTTCCCCGTCCTCCTTTTACCCAAATTTCATTATACAATTTCTATAATACAATCCTATAATTTGTATAATACAACCCTATAAATTGTATAATAGAATTTGTATTAATACGGTTTGTATAATATAACACATAAACACTTTGTACGAAGTCTAATTTATTCGTGGAGAAAGAATATTTCTATTCAAATATTAAAAATACTCTGGGAGCTTTATTACTAATGGAATCCGACCCGAATTCACGGTGCTTTATTATACGCGTTCATTTAGGACACGTCATAAAACGTGACTAAGTTAAGTGGGGCGAAGAATATTAAATAGTCGGGTGCTAATTTGAAGGCGGCAAGAAATTCCATCTGCTGCTAGTACTACCACCACCTTGGCTTTTCTTTCCGCCCCCTTCGAACGAACGGAACGGTCGTGGTGGAGGCGTCGCGACGCCGACGGCGGCGCCGTCACGGCGCCCTGCGTATACCGGACGAAAACAGTTCAATAACCGACAGGTTTTTTATTATTATTTTTTTTCTTTCCATGGTTAGTCCATTAGTACAAAGTTTTTTTTTTGTATTTTGAGGAAAATTTATTAAAAAGAGAGATTTATTAAAAGTTTGGTTGGGTTTGAGTGATTTTCTGTGTGTTAGATTTTTTTAGTGAGGTTATAACTGTTAAAAATATTTACCAACTTTGAAATTTTTTTAAATTTTTTTGGTAAAAATCCAAACAAATATGACTTTTTTAAATCAAAATAGAATCTTTTACCTTTCATTTAAACCAAAAATCATTTCTTAATCGCTAAAAATAAAGCCATGGGGATTTTTTTAATTTGATCGATTTTTTTAAAAAGTTAGGTTAGTTACCTGTCAAAAATTTTACCAAGTTTACGAATTTTTTAAATTTTTTTGGTAAAATTTAAAACAAATCGGTCTTTTTTAAATCAAAATAGAATATTTTACCTTTCATTTAAACCAAAAATCATTCCTTAATCTCTAAAAGTAAATTCAGTACGATTTTTTGAAATTGATGAAATTTTTTAAAAAAAGTTAGGTTATAACTGCTAAAAAAAATTTCCCAACTTTAAGAATTTTTTTAATTTTTTTGGTAATAATTACAATAATTTTGCCTTTTATAATTAAAAATATAATCTTTAAGCTTTAACTTGACGTAAAAATTATTTCTTAATCTCTAGAAATAAACTCGGTACGATTTTTTAAAGGTGATCAATTTTTTCTAAAAGTTAGGTTATAACTGTCAAAAATTTTTCCTAACTTTAGGAATTTTTTAAATTTTTTTGGTAACAATTCAAACGAATTGGACTTTTTTAAAACAAAATAGACCATCCTAGGTTCAAGTTAAAATAAAAATCAAATCTTAATTTCCATAAATAAATTCTGTACGATTTTTTAAATTTAATCCAATACAAACTAGTAAATTTCTCGTTAGAATTATAGAGATTAAGGTTGGGTCTAAATTTTTTTGGTAAAATTTAAAACAAATCGGTCTTTTTTAATTCAAAATATAATCTTTTAAGTTCGAATTAGTATAAAAATCATTTCTTAATCTCTAAAAATAAAGCCGTGGGGATTTTTTAAAGTTGGTCGAATTCTTTAAAAAGTTGGGTTAGTTACCTGTCAAAAAATTTTACCAAGTTTACGAATTTTTTTAATTTTTTTGGTAAAATTTAGAATAAATCGGTCTTTTTTAATCCAAAATATAATCTTTTAAGTTCAAATTAGTATAAAAGTCATTTCTTAATCTCTAAAAATAAAGCCGTGGGGATTTTTCAAAGTTGGTCGAATTTTTTAAAAAATTAGGTTAGTTACCTGTCAAAAATTTTTACCAAGTTTACAAATTTTTTAAATTTTTTGAGTAAAATTTAGAATAAATCGGTCATTTTTAATTCAAAATATAATCTTTTAAGTTCGAATTAGTATAAAAATCATTTCTTAATCCTTCAAAGTAAAGTCTCCACGATTTTTTAAAATTGCTCAAAATTTTTAAAAAATTAGGTTAAAAAAAATTTTAGTCATCTTTAAATTTTTTTTTAATTTTTTGGGTCAAAATTAGAACAAAATTGACTTCTTTATTACAAAATAGAATATTTTAGCTTTCAATTAATACAAATTTAATTTCTTAATTTCAAAAAATAAAGCTTCTACGATTTTTTAAATTTGGTAAAATTTCTATCCTAAGAATAAATTTAATACCCCCTTATATCTTTATAAAGTATTATTTTTTAATTCATATAAAATTTTATTTCTCTAAATTGATTAAATTAATCAGATTTATTCTAATTATTACCAAAACAAATTAAAAAAATTTCAGACACTAAAAATTTTTTGACCGAAGCTAACCTCATTTTTTAAAAATTTCGTCCAACTTTAAAAATTTCTACAGACTTTATTTATAAAATTAGAGAAAAGATTTTTTAAATAAAGATAGATTAAAATGTCTACTTTTCATTAAATTAATCGGGTTTGTTCCAATTATTACTAAAAAAATTAAAAAAATTTTCAAAAACACAAAAAATTTTTTGACCGAAGCTAACCTCATTTTTTTAAAATCTCATTTTTTAAAAATTTCGTCCAACTTTAAAAATTTCTACAGACTTTATTTATAAAATAAGAGAAATAAATTTTTTAATAAAGATAGATTAAAATGTCTACTTTTCATTAAATTAATCGAATTTGTTCTAATTATTACCAAAAAAATTTAAACAAATGTTCAAAAACACTAAAAATTTTTTGTCCGAAGCTAACCTCATTTTTTTAAAATCTCATTTTTTAAAAATTTCGTCCAACTTTAAAAATTTCTACAGACTTTATTTATAAAATTAGAGAAAAGATTTTTTAATTAAAGATAGATTAAAATGTCTACTTTTCATTAAATTAATCAGATTTATTCTAATTATCACCAAAAAAATTTAAAAAAATTTCAAAGACACTTAAGATTTTTTGACCGAAGCTAATATCATTTTTTTTAAATTTCATTTTTTAAAAATTTCGTTCAACTTTAAAAATTTCTACAGATTTTATTTATAAAATTAGAGAAGAGATTTTTTAAATGAAGATAGATTAAAATGTCTACTTTTCATTAAATTAATCGAATTTGTTCTAATTATTACCAAAAAATTTTAAAAAAATTTCTAAAACACTAAAAATTTTTTGACCGAAGCTAACATCATTTTTTTAAAATCTCATATTTTTTAAATTTCGTCCAACTTTAAAAATTTCTACAGACTTTATTTATAAAATTAGAGAAAAGATTTTTTAATTAAAAATAGATTAAAATGTCTACTTTTCATTAAATTAATCGGATTTGTTCTAATTATTACCCAACAAATTAAAAAAATTTTCAAAGACACTAAAAATTTTTTGACCGAAGCTAACCTCATTTTTTTTAAATCTCATTTTTTAAAAATTTCGTCCAACTTTAAAAATTTCTACAGACTTTATTTATAAAAATAGAGAAAAGATTTTTTAAATAAAGATAGATTAAAATATCCACTTTTCATTAAATTAATCAGATATATTCTAATTATTATTAAAAAAATTAAAAAATTTTTCAAAAACACTAAAAATTTTTTGACCGAAGCTAACCTCATTTTTTTTAAATCTCATTTTTTTAAAATTTCGTCCAATTTTAAAAATTTCTACAGACTTTATTTATAAAAATAGAGAAAAGATTTTTTAAATAAAGATAGATTAAAATGTCTACTTTTCATTAAATTAATCGGGTGTGTTCTAAGTATTACCAAAAAAATTAAAAAAATTTCAAAACACACTAAAAATTTTTTGACCGAAGCTAACCTCATTTTTTTAAAATCTCATATTTTTTAAATTTCGTCCAACTTTAAAAATTTCTACAGACTTTATTTATAAAATTAGAGAAAAGATTTTTTAAATAAAGATAAATTAAAATGTTTACTTTTCATTAAATTAATCGAATTTGTTCTAATTATTACCAAAAAATTAAAAAAAATTTTCAAAGACACTAAAAATTTTTTGACCGAAGCTAACCTCATTTTTTTAAAATCTCATTTTTTTTAAATTTCGTCCAACTTTAAAAATTTCTACAGACTTTATTTATAAAAATAGAGAAAAGATTTTTTAAATAAAGATAGATTAAAATGTCTACTTTTCATTAAATTAATCGGGTTTGTTCTAATTATTACCAAAAAAATTAAAAAAAATTTTCAAACACACTAAAAATTTTTTGACCGAAACTAACCTTTTTTTTTAAATCTCATTTTTTAAAAATTTCGTCCAACTTTAAAAATTTCTACAGACTTTATTTATAAAATTAGAGAAAAGATTTTTTAAATAAAGATAGATTAAAATGTCTACTTTTCATTAAATTAATCAGATTTGTTCAAATTATTACTCAAAAAATTAAAAAAATTTTCAAAGACACTTAAGATTTTTTGACCGAAGCTAACCTAATTTTTTTAAATCTCATTTTTTAAAAATTTCGTTCAACTTTAAAAATTTCTACAGACTTTATTTATAAAATTAGAGAAAAGATTTTTTAAATAAAGATAGATTAAAATGTCTACTTTTCATTAAATTAATCGGGTTTGTTCTAATTATTACCAAAAAAATTAAAAAAATTTTCAAAGACACTAAAAATTTTTTGACCGAAGCTAACATCATTTTTTTTAAATCTCATTTTTTAAAAATTTCGTCCAACTTTAAAAATTTCTACAGGCTTTATTTATAAAATTAGAGAAAAGATTTTTTTAATAAAGATAGACTAAAATGTCTACTTCTCGTTAAATTAATCGGGTTTGTTCTAATTATTACCAAAAAAATTTAAAAAAATTTCAAAGACACTAAAAATTTTTTGACCGAAGCTAACCTCATTTTTTTAAAATCTCATTTTTTTAAAATTTCGTCTAACTTTAAAAATTTCTACAGGCTTTATTTATAAAATTAGAGAAAAGATTTTTTAAATAAAGATAGGTTAAAATGTCTACTTTTTATTAAATTAATCGAATTTGTTCTAATTATTACCAAAAAATTAAAAAAAAATTTCTAAAACACTAAAAATTTTTTGACCGAAGCTAACCTCATTTTTTTTAAATCTCATTTTTTAAAAATTTCATCCAACTTTAAAAATTTCTACAGACTTTATTTATAAGAATAAAGAAAAGATTTTTTAAATGAAAATAGATTAAAATGTCTACTTTTCATTAAATTAATCGGGTTTGTTCTAATTATTACCAAAAAATTTTAAAAAATTTTCAAACACATTTAAGATTTTTTGATCGAAGCTAACCTCATTTTTTTTAAATTTCGTCCAACTTTAAAAATATCTACAGACTTTATTTATAAGAATACTTTATAAGAATATTAAGAATAATCTTGACAAATACGATGGGTTATTTTACGTTAAGTACATCTTAATTTAACAACTTTGGGTTGTAATAAACCCGACAGTAGTAAATTCCGCTTATAATTCCGAACGCAGCACCAACCTGAGCGACACAAAAAAATAATAACACTAAAAACCCGGTCATTTTAGCGTCGGCGAGAAAACCCGAAAAGAAAATCTCGGAAAAACTTTTTCTTTCTCCCTTACTTTTTTTTACGACGCATTTCACGGTAACTAACCTTTGAAACGCCTCTAACCGGGGCCGTAGGGGGCCCGCCTAAAGTAATAAAACCAACCCCCCAACCCCCGTTTTAAGGACCATAAATCGACCCCCAGTCGATTTTTTGGTAAGCCTTTTTTTCCTTTCTTTATCCTTCTTTTTTTATATAACCACCATTAACGTTAAGCTAGTCTTTAAAAAAACGTTCAACATTTCTACACATTTTGTATACATTATTTCCGGACAGCTGTATATAATAATATCAAAACCCAAATTTCAATTAAACTAGAAACTAATTCAATCACTTTTCGTTACTATAAAGGGGTCGGTAAGTAAAGTTTAACCCCAGGAATTAAACTATACAGGGGGTTGCAAACTATGAGCTACTACAAGCGAAGCGCAAATTCGCACGGTTCGCCGAACGCGTCAAATATTTACCTCCTTTGGTGGCATGTAAATAACTCAAATTCACGGTGGTGTAATCCCCGTACGGTTAAATGTATTTATTAAAGGGTTTTTATATTAAATTTATAGCTGATGTAAAAAGTCAACTCAATCCAACTCGGATGGAAAAGATGAAAAACCGATGACGGGATAAAATCGATATTTATACGACATTGTCTAATATCGTAAAGTAAATATGATCGCATCTCTATAAATAAAGCCGATCGGGGAAATAGCGAAAACGAGGAAATCCAAACCGGAACGTTAACAGTTATCGATTTGATGAGATAAACTAGAAAAAAAAAATACCAAAAAAATACAAAATCATTCTACAAAAAAAAATCACAATAAAAATCCAAAAAAATTTCACCAAAAAAATCACAAAAAAATTTACCAAAAAAGTTCATCAAAAAATCCAAAAAAATTCATCAAAAAAAATCAAATCAAAAAGGCACAAAAAAATAATCAAAACGTAGAAAGAAAAAGTGAAATAAATAACAACATAGATAACATTTGCTTTGTTAGGAATTCCAGACTTAAAAAAAAGATAAAAAACCTTATCTAAAAAAATAAAAATAGATATTTTGAAAAATAATAGAAAATAATAAAAAATAGTAACTTACCCGTTTAACTTGAAAATGTTCCGATCTAAGATTTTCTTGAATTTCCTGATCAGGTCTTTGCGGTTGAGCCACGGAAGCCCGGAAGTTATCCAGAACCCCCTTGATGGTGAACTTCTTCATGACTTCTCTACGATCGCCGTCTCTCTCTCGATCTCGGTCTCTTCGCATCGCACGCGGAACGTGGGGGGCCGCAGACGGACGACGACGACAACGACGACGACGGGGGGTTGCGTTTCGATTTTTCAAACCATCCTGCAGCTTAAATTATCGACCGGCGGGGACACGTGCGACACCGACGCGGTACTCGAACCGTTTGCCGCACGGGAAACTCTCGGGGAAATCGGCACCCGTTTTTCCAACCCTAAACGCCCCCGATAACTCTCCTTTCACCGACGCCGTTGGTTGGAGGAGGACGAAACGAGTCTTTGCTCGGTCCGGACGGGAAATTCTGCGCCACTACGCGGGGTTGGTATGGCGCAGGTTCGCCGTTTCCACGCACGCACACGTACCCGCCGTTGTGGCCCGGTTTTTCCGCGGAAAAAACGACACCTTCCGCGACTTGTCTCGGTATTTCGTCGAATGCCGTCTTCGCGCTACGTTAGCTTATATCAATCTTTCCACCGATCGATACTATACGCGAAAATTGATGTAATAATCGAAGGTATACAACCGAATCGCCTGCATATGCGCACTCTATGCGAAAATTCCAATTTTCCGGTTGTCAGACGAAGACGGAAAATTTATTTACAACCTGACAGATTTAAGTGAGGTTAGAATCCATTGACATTCGTTTAACCTAAAATAAAACATTAATTAACGTTAATTATGTTGTTTAAAGTAATTGTTACTAATTTTTCTATCGTGTTTTATCAACGACAACAAAATTTAAGAAAATTATGGTAAGAATTTTAAAACCTTATATTTCCTATATTAATATAAATTAAATTTTATAATAACTAATCACAAAACAAACCGTTTATAAACATTTAATCTTGAATAAATTAACAAATATAAAAGTACTCTTCGAGAGAAAAAAAAGTGAGGTTAGGTGTAAACGTCAAAACTTTTTTAAGGTCAAATTTCTCTCATAAATATTTCATTTAGTTATGAAATCTTACATTATCGGTCGTTCACATTAAAAATACGAATATACTCACTTAAATTTTCATAAATAACCATCACATCCGTAATTTATTCTCCTCATAGATCAAAGTGAGATTTTTTAAAAACCTATTAATAAATCAAAAAGGACATTTAATTAACACCTATTATAATAGCTAAAAAACTAATTAAAATAATTAACTCACCATGTTATACATCATAATAATTATTATAATCATAAATTCGCACAAATTTTTATTTACTTGACAGATTAGAGTGAAGTTAGCTTTAAACGTCAAAACTCAAAAAAAATTCTTTCATAATATTAAAAATAATCAAATTTCACTACTTTATGGGTTATTTATATTAAAAATTAATTAAATTTAATTAATTTAAATTGAATTGAATTTAAATTTAATTAAATTAAATTTCTTTTTATAAAAATAACATTATTTCTCCTAGCGCCATCTAAAAAATTTTCTTTGAACTTCAAAGTTCGACCAAAATTTATTAGATGGCACAACAACAAACGTGAGTACGTGACAGATGAAAATGAGGTTATATTATTAATTTTTTTTTATATAAAACATCACATTTTTTAATTCTTTCAAAAATGTTATTAAAAGTCTTTGTGACAAATTGTTCCATCGTTTTTTATCAAAGACAACAAAATATCGGGAAGTTATGGTAAGATTATATCATTTTTGAAGTTGTTTTTTAATAAATTTTCATTTATTCATTAATATAAATGTCTTTTTTACTTAGGAAATTAGGAACAGCAGTAATTGGATCAGGTTTAGCTCTCTCTACATTAAACTTAAAAGTAGAATTAGCAAAAGGGATAAATACAAGTACATTTATGGCATCGCCAATAACCCCGATAAAAGAATTAATTGATAACCCAAAAGATATGAAAACACGGATGGAATTGATGATTTTAAGGGTACAAGAAGAAGTTTGTAGGGCGTTAGAAACCGAAGAAAGAGGGAAAAAATTCATAGTTGATCGATGGGAGCGTAAAGAAGGAGGCGGAGGAATAACTTGCATCTTACAAGATGGTGATGTTTTTGAAAAAGCTGGGGTTAATATTTCGGTAGTTCACGGTCAACTTACTCCAAATGCGATAGCTATGATGAGAGCTCGAGGAAAGAAATTATCTCAAGATCGTTTACCATTTTTTGCCGCTGGAATTAGCTCGGTTATTCATCCGAGAAACCCTCACGTACCTACGATTCACTTTAATTATAGATATTTCGAGGTTAAAGATGGAGATCAAACTTATTGGTGGTTCGGAGGGGGAACCGATTTAACACCTTATTATTTAAACGAAGAAGACGCGAAACATTTTCATAAAGTTCTTAAAGAAACCTGCGATAAACACAATAAATCTTATTATGAAATGTTTAAAAAATGGTGTGATGATTATTTTTATATACAACATAGAGGTGAAAGAAGGGGTGTTGGAGGGATATTTTTCGATGATTTAGAGAATCCAAGTCAGGATAAAGTGTTTAGATTTGCTGAAGATTGTGCCGATGCTGTTATACCTTGTTATATTCCGATCGGTTAGATTTTTTTAAGATATTTGCGTTTTTATTTTTTAATTGGGGGTGTTTTTAGTAAAAAGGAATAAAAATAAAGAGTATACACCTGCCGAAAGAGATTGGCAGTTAATTCGGAGGGGTCGTTATGTGGAATTTAATTTGATTTATGATCGTGGGACTAAATTTGGATTGTATACACCTGGGGCTCGGTTTGAAAGCATTTTAATGTCTCTTCCATTAACTGCGGTTTGTTATTACATTAATATTTTTTGATAAAGTATTGATTTTTTTTAATTTTAATTTTAGAAATGGGAATATATGAATAAACCAGCCGAAAAATCACGAGAAGCTCAGCTTTTAGAAGTATTAAGGAACCCGAAAGATTGGGTTTGAAAATTAAAATAAATCAAGAGAAAGAATTGATATTAAGTGTCATATTTTTTATAATTTTATTTGTTAGTTTATAAAAACTAAGAAAAAATCAAAATTTTTTTTTTATTTTTTTTTAATCATTTTAATTTTAACTTAAAAAAAAAAAAATACCTTAACCGAACCTTAAAATTTTCTTCGTTTAAGTATATCGGGCTTCCAATTAATCGGATGAGTATCCTCCGTCGCTGTATCATCTTCCTTATAAATTTTAATAGTCTTATCAGCTTCCGTAGTGATCAATCTTGAACCTGATTGATCAAAAATCATCGAGAAAATCCCAGCTTCGCTATCCATAGATCCAGGTTGAACCGGGGCTTGTAACCGTTGAAAATTATACCCCGTTCTCCAATCCCAAAAGTGTAACGTCCCGTTATCCCCACCGGAAACCAAAACTCCTTCCGGATTAACCGCTAAGCAATTAACAATTGCATTATGACCGGATAAATTTTGAATAAATTTCCCATCGGGACATTTCCACTGTTTTATATTATCCGGAGATCCCGACGCGAACATATACAAAGTCGGATGAAAAACTAAACTTCTAACACTTTTCTTATGATTGGTTAAAGTACAAATTGATTTTCCAGCTGCTAAATCCCATAATCTAATCGTTGTATCATGAGAACCGGTTATAACTTGCGGTTCGGCTGATTGCGTAATCACACTAGCTACTGTATGCGTATGACCGGTTAAAGTATGAACATTTGCTTTCGTTCTCATATCCCAAACTCTAGCGGTTGAATCTCGACCGGCTGTTAATAATACATCAATCGTCGGGTGTAAAGATAATGAATAAACAGCTGATAAATGTCCGTGATAATGTCTTATAACTTTGTTGTATTCTAAATCCCAACATTTAACTTGTCTATCTTCCCCGCAACTAAATAAATAAGGATGGCGATTACTAACGGCTAATCCTCTAACTGTACTAACATGACCGGTTAAAGAAACTTTTAATTGACCTGTGGCGAGATCCCAGATTTTTATTATTCGATCGGCGGCTCCGGTAGCAAACCATTCATTCCCCGGTTCAACTGTAACGCATCTAACCCATCCTAAATGTCCGGCAATCACCCTATACAGTTTCCAAGGTGCGTGCCACTTTGGTTTTGGCATCGTAGGTACTTTTCGTTTTAAATTACTCAATTGATTTTGTGCGCTTTGTTCCGACGGCCTTTGCATTAAAGATGTATCCGTATAAGGAACAATTTGACTTTCCGAGTTGGTCATTTCATTCTCATTCGAAGGATTTCCAGCTGTGGGAAGTGTCGGGCCGCTTTCAACCTCTTGAAGTTGTTTCATCGCTTTCATCTTTTTTACATCGTCAAAAACTAATCCGTAGTTATCCCGAGCTTTAATTAAACGTCGGATATTGTCTCTATTTAGGAAAAAAAAAAGATTTTTTAATGAAAAAACTTTAATTTTTTTAATGAAAAAACTTTAATTTTTTTAAAACCTAATTTTAAGTTTTAAAACTTAATGTTTTGAATTTAATGGGTTAGAACTTACGCTACTGGATCCATCGGAGGTAATAATCCTTGATTTGAAAGAAACATATCATGTGAACGTTTTAAAGAACGAAACACCAAAGTGTGTACTGAATGTCTTTGAACGTCTTCAATCATTTTTATTTATAAATTTGATTAAAAACGTTTTGAAGTTGAAAAGTTGAAACTTTTTTAAGGTTAGTTTATGTTGACATATAAGTGACATTAAATTGTTAGGTTGGTAGTAATTTTTAATGAATTTTATTCATAGAAAATTTAATAAATAAAACGAATTAAAATACAATTTTATTGTAAATAAGTTAATTTAATAATCAAGAAAAAGAATATATTAATTAAAAACAAATTTAAAAATAGAATTACGTTTAATTTTATAAACATAAAATAACTCAAAGTGACGCCATCTTATAAATTTTCGTTGAACTTTATTTTAAAAAAATTAAACTGAATTTTTATTTAAAAATTATTTTTAAATTTATGTTTAATTGATAAATTCCTTTTTTTGACTATTAAATAAACTTATTTTAGAAAAAATTGTATTTTAATTCGTGTTTATGACAAATTTTTTTTAACTTTAAATATTGAAGTATCTTCAATGAAAAATAGATGGCGCAACAATCTATTTTTTAATTTAAATTTGAAAATTAAAATTTTTTTTTTGAAAATATTAATTAAAAAGTCACTTATTTTATCAATTTTAATAAAATTAAAGTAAATAAAATGTTATTAATATATAAAACGTAAATAAGAACATTAATTAATTCTCAAAAAAATACTTTCCATTTGATAAAGAAAGACATACACGCATTAAAAGTAATACGTAACGTTCCTAAAGAAGGAAATGCTTGGCACAAAAGTGTTAACCCGGAGAAAGTCTTTGGCGGGGACCAAGAACAGAACCTCGAACGGCGGCAAACAGACCAAAGGTGTTCAAACAAAACCATCCCAACGTTCTTACCATTCTTACCATTCAATTTATCCTTAAATTAAAAAAAAAATTGGTGTTAAATTTTTAGTTTTGAATTAAAAATGAACTTATTTCTAGTAGTGTTCGGTGTTATAAACTTGATATTCGCGGTTAAAGCCGTGAGTAATCGTGAAAGTGATAGTGAAACCATAACGAAAATATCAAGGGTTTTGGATTTTTTCGATTACGACGTTTTGGGGGATAAATTCGACGAATTTAAACAAGTTTTAACCGTAAATTGTTCCTCAGATGTGGAAAATTACATCAAAGGATTAAAAACCGGCAAAGAATGGGCTTTAAAAAGTAAGTTAGAGTTCAAGGAATTGAAGGTGAAAGGACTCTACCCTTCTAGACCTGATTTACTTTTTATAATTACATCTTGCGTAAGACTTCTAACGCTTCGACCTTTAAAATATAAAATTCTCTAATCGTATTGTTATAATTGCTCATTTTCTTTATATGCAAACCTCGCGCGATTGTTCAATACGATTGTTAAATTGTGCAATAATTTATTTACAAAGAGTAGTTTATTTTAGGCAGTTTGTATGCAAGGTTTGATGAGGTATTTTTTTTCTATTGAGGAATTGAAAATTAAAACGATTGAATCGTGTGCGTAATAAGAGAAAGAGAGTTACGAAATTGAAAATCAATGGTCAAGTTTGTTATAAAACCACACGTAGAAGTCCGGCTTTCACCTAAAACGGACGCGCGTTGGATAACTTCGGTTATGAAATGAAATAATAATAATAAAGTGAAAATGTGGAGTAATCATTTTTAATGTGGGTTTTATTTCCGGTTTTCTAGCTTAAAATAAAGGTGGTTTTTATGTTAAAAAGGATGATTTTTATGTTAAAAAGGATGTTTTTATGTTAAAAAGGATGGTTCTTATGTTAAAAAGGATGGTTTTTATGTTCAAAAGGATAGTTTTTATGTTAAAAAGGATGTTTTTTTTATGTTAAGAAAGGATGTTTTTACTTCTAAATTAATCTAAACTAACTTGTTAAAATATGATTTGTGAAATGTCAAAAAATTGATCAACTTTAAAAAATCACCCAGACTTTATTTATAGGAATTAAGAAACGATTTATATCTTAAATAAAACTTAAAAGTATCTATTTTGAAATAAATAGATCAAATTATTCATAACTATTCACAAAAAAATTAAAAAAAATTTTAAAGACGCCCATGTTTTTAAATCAACTTAACCTCAAAAATTCAATCAACTTTAAAAAATCGCCCAGACTTTATTTATACGAATTAAGAAAAGATTTATATCTTAAATAAAAACTAAAAGTATCTATTTTTAAATAAATATACCAAATTATTCATAGTTACTTACAAAAAAATTAAAAAAATTTTTAAAGTCACTCATGTTTTTAAGTGAACATAACCTAACCTGTCAAAAAAATGCCCAACTTTAAAAAATCGCCCAGACTTTATTTATAAAGATTAAGAAATGATTTATTTTTTATAAAAAACCTAACAGTATTTATTTTCAAATAAATAAACCAAATTATTCATAACTATTCACAAAAAAATTAAAAAAATTTTAAAAGACACCCATCTTTTTAAGTGAACTTAACCTCAAAAGTCAAAAAATAGACCAACTTTAAAAAATCACCCAGACTTTATTTATAAAGATTAAGAAATGATTTATACTTTAAATGAAACTTAAAAGATTCTATTTTTAAAAAAATCAGCCAAATTATTCATAACCATTCACAAAAAAATTAAAAAAATTTTTAAAGACACTTATGTTTTTAAGTGGGCATAACCTAACCTGTCAAAAAATTAACCAACTTTAAAAAATCACCCAGGCTTTATTTATAAAGATTAAGAAATGATTTGTACTTTAAATGAAACGTAAAAGATTCTATTTTTAAATAAATCAACCAAATTGTTCATAACTATTCAAAAAAAAATTAAAGTCACGCATGCTTTTAAGTCAGCATAACCTAACCTGCCAAAAATTTGATCAACTTTAAAAAATCACCCAGATTTTATTTATAAAGATTAAGAAATGATTTATACTTTAAATGAAACTTAAAACATTCTATTTTTAAATAAATCAACCAAATTATTGATAATCATTCACAAAAAAATTAAAAAAAATTTTAAAGACACCCATGTTTTTAAGTGAACTTAACCTCAAAAGTCAAAAAATAGACCAACTTTAAAAAATCACCCAGACTTTATTTATAAAGAGTAAGAAATGATTTATACTTTAAATGAAACTTAAAACATTCTATTTTTAAATAAATCAACCAAATTATTGATAACCATTCACAAAAAAATTTAAAAAAATTTTAAAGACACTCATGTTTTTAAGTGAATATAACCTCAAATGTCAAAAAATTGACCAACTTTAAACAATCACCCAGACTTTATTTATAAAGATTAAGAAATGATTTATACTTTAAATGAAACCTAAAAGTATCTATTTTGAAATAAATAGACCAGATTATTCATAACCATTCACAAAAAAATTAAAAAAAATTTTAAAGACACTCATGTTTTTAAGTGAGCATAACCTAACCTGTCAAGAATTTGACCAACTTTAAAAAATCACCCAGACTTTATTTATAAAGATTAAGAAACGATTTATTTTTTATAAAAAACCTAAAAGTATCTATTTTCAAATAAATAGACCAAATTATTCATAACCATTCACAAAAAAAATAAAAATTTTTTTAAAGACACTCATGTTTTTACGTGAACATAACCTAACCTATCAAAAATTTTACCAACTTTAAAAAATCACCCAGGCTTTATTTATAAAGATTAAGAAATGATTTATACTTTAAATGAAACTTAAAACATTGTATTTTTAAATAAATCAACCAAATTATTCATAACAATCCGTAAAAAATTAAAAAAAAATTTTAAACATGTCTAGATTATAAGTAAAGTAAACATTTATTCTATTAAACATAAAAAAATTTTCAAAGTCATCCTAACAAAGAGAAAACGAAATTTCTAAAATATTCAATTCTAATAAACCATTTAAACACTTAAAAATTCCTCTTCAAACACTCGTGGCATATAAATTTCTTTTAAAATCTCTTGGGATGGGCTCGAAACGATTACGAAATCGCGTTACGTGTAGAGGACGGTCATCGGAGTGTTTTTAAAGAGACCACTCCGGTAGAAAGCAAAGTTTCTTGCGCGTATAAATTTCTTTCGTCTTCGAGACTTAAACCACGAAGGTGAAAGTTACCGGATGCCTTATGAATCCTATTACTACTACTCACTGTTCTATTACCCAATAGAACGATATGCTTTACCATGAAAAAAAGTCTCTATTTCTTTTTATCTTATAAATAATTATCGACAAGGTCGAAAACTTTTTAAAAACAATTAATTCTCATTATTTTGATTTTACAACTTCCTTATTGATGAATTTTATTACCTCGTAATACATACAATCAAAAGTTTTAATAGTTTTAACCGTTAGAGTGTCCTTTGTACTTATAAATATGGTGAAGTTCATAATTTCCGTTTTAAAGTTTCACTTTTGCCTCTCGTTATACAACTAAAAAGCACCAATCGTGTACAATTAACGGGTCGGTCGTGTTTTCGTTCTGGAATAAAATTCCATTATGCAACGAGGGTATTTCGTTCGGAGGAAGTGAAACTGTACGTTTTAAATTTCACTCTTAAACGGTTTCGTGTTATGTCTTCAAAAAAATCAATATATTTTTTAAAAAATCACCCAAAGTTTATTTATAAAGATTAAGAAATGATTTATACTTTAAATGAAACCTAAAAGATTCTATTTTTAAATAAGTTAGTCAAATTATTCATAACCATCCACAAAAAATTAAAAAAAAATCTTAAAGACGTCTGTGTTTTGAAATGAACTTAACCTCAAATGTCAAAAATTGACCCAACTTTAAAAAATTCCCCAGACTTTATTTATAGGAATTAAGAAATGATTTATATCTTAAATAAAACCTAAAAGTATCTATTTTGAAATAAATAAACCAAATTATTCATAACTATACACAAAAAAATTAAAAAAATTTTTAAAGACACTCATGTTTTTACGTGAACATAACCTAACCTGTCAAAAAATTGACCAACTTTAAAAAATCACCCAGACTTTATTTATAGGAATTAAGAAATGATGTATATCTTAAATGAAACCTAAAAGATTCTATTTTTAAATAAATTATCCAAATTATTCATAACCATCCACAAAAAATTTAAAAAAAATCTTAAAGACGTCTGTGTTTTGAAATGAACTTAACCTCAAATGTCAAAAAATTGATCAACTTTAAAAAATCACCCAGACTTTATTTATAGGAATTAAGAAATGATTTATATCTTAAATAAAACCTAAAAGTATCTATTTTGAAATAAATAAACCAAATTATTCATAACTATTCACAAAAAAATTAAAAAAATTTTTAAAGACACCCATGTTTTTAAGTGACCATAACCTAACCTGTCAAAAAATTGACCAACTTTAAAAAATCACCCAGACTTTATTTATAAAGAATAAGAAATGATTTATACTTTAAATGAAACTTAAAAGATTCTATTTTTAAATAAATTAGCCAAATTATTCATAATCATCCTCAAAAAATTAAAAAAAAAATCTTAAAGACGTCTGTGTTTTGAAATAAACTTAACCTCAAATGTCAAAAAATTGACCAACTTTAAAAAATCACCCAGACCTTATTTATAAAGATTAAGAAATCATGTATACTTTAAATGAAACCTAAAAGTTTCTATTTTTAAATAAATCGACCAAATTATTCATAACAATCCATAAAAAATTAAAAAAAATTCCTAAAGACGTTTGTGTTTTAAAGTGAACTTAACCTCACTTTTCAAATAATTTTAAAAAATCATCCCGACTTTATTTACAGGAATTAACAAATTATTTCTTCATTAGTATTAAATAAAAACGTATATTTTCCATTAAAAACATTATTTTCCATCAAACTCCTCCCAAAAACATCAAAAACATTCCTTTCTAAGTCTCCTTTTTTCCATTTCGATTATTCTAGTTTATTCTAGAACCGCTAACTCAACAAAATTCACTAATCTGACCCCGATTTAACATTTTGCAATGAATTAATGATTCACGGTCGGTTCTTGGAAGTTGCGGTTTTACTAGAAATCGAAAGGTTGATAGAAACGGCCTTAAATTTGAAAGTAAATTAAAAAAAAAAAAATAATAATAAGTAATAAATAAATAATTTACCTTTACCTTACCTTACCTTACCTTATTTTTTTTAGTGGAAGATGCAAGCGGAAGATACACAACAGGATGGTTTTGGGGAAATAGATTTTGGTTGGGGTCTCAAAACTTATGCGAAAACATCCACCCTAAAAATATTAAAAACATTGAGGTAAAATTAATCCTAATATTAAACGTTATCACCTTCAATATCTTATTTTATAAAAGAAATTTTATAACTTCTGTTTACATTTTAACCACTAGTGATAATCATTACCAACCACAAAAAATTAAAATTTACTAAACATTTCTATTATTACACTTAATTTTTCCATAAATTAAATTTTTAAATTTATTTTTTATTGATAAATTCCCTTTCTTAACTATTAAATTAACCTATTTAGAAAAAAATTTCATTTTAATTCGTAAAATTTCCCATAACAAATTTTAAAAGAGTAAAATACTCCAAGTGGCGCCATCTAATAAAATTTCATTGAACTTTATTCTTATAAAATTAATCTTATTTAACCTTAAAATTTAACGAATTAAAATAAATTTTTTTTCTAAATAAATTAATTTAATAGTTAGGAAAAAGAATATAATTATTAAAAATAAATTTAAAAACAGACTTAAAACGAATTAAGATTAATTTTATAGAAATAAAGTTCGTTAAAAATTTATTAGATGGCGCTATTTTGTGACATTTTAACTTAACCTAGTTAGATTTAAATGGAAAAATTATTTACAAACCTAACATTTTATCCCAAACAATTAATTTAACAAACCTTTAAGTTACAAAATAATTTTGAATTTCAGAAAAATCAAACAAGATCTGTTCGAGATGTTTCCGATAAACCATCACCAAGTCAATCGGTTGGTTATCAAAGTGGGACATTAAAATATACCTCTATTCCACCTTATGAAGTCTCTTTTTTTGTATTAAAATTGGAATTAAATACAACTTTAGCTGACGATGTAAAATCAAAGTTAACTTTTTAATTAAATATATTTATAATTTATTTTTTTGTAGGCAAGAATAGTTCAAATCGGTTTATGTTTACCAATTTCTTGTACAAACGAAGATGTAAAAAGTTTAGTTGAAAACACAGCAAAAACCAGTGAGATAACAATCGATATAAAAAACGTTAAATCCGTTCACGATGAATTTGATATGTTTAACGATTTAACTTTTAAAATTTTACTGTAAATTATAAAAAAACCTTTAATCTAATTATTTTAAAAAATATGTTTATTTTTTTTTAGTTATGTTTCAATTGGAGTAACAATATTTTTAATCGTAGGAACGATTTACGATTACATTTTAGTTTTTAAAAAGGATAAAAAGCAATCGAAAGTTAAAACATTTACTCCGGATAAATTAAGTGTTATTAAATTAGAAAATGGGAAAGATTTCGATTCAGAACAAAATAATAACACTTCAGAAACTAAAACGGAAATCGTTATGGAACCTAAACAACATCGAAAAAACTGTTTAGCTCTCAACATCATTAAACAAATCATCTTATCGTTTTCTCTCCGAAGAAATATCAACACAATATGTGATAGATCCGTTGGAACGGATACTATTTCAACGATTCACGGTTTAAAAGCCATAAGTATGGTTTGGGTCATTTTAGGCCACACTTGTATAATCGGTTTTAAATATTCCGATAACATGGAATATCGGAAAGTCGTCCAAAAAGAATTCTTTTTTCAAACGATTACAAACGGAGCGTTTAGTGTGGATACCTTTTTCTTTACAAGTGGTTTATTAGTCTCGTTCTTGTACTTTAGAACGAATGCTAAAGGAAAATTGGACGCTTTAGGTCGAGAGGGTTTCTTTTCAGGCTGCATGCACTTTTTGGGATTAGTAGCGTATAGATTCGCGCGTTTAACAGCTCCTTATATGTTCTGTTTGGGGTTGGTTCAAGTTTCAATGATGTGGTTCCATCAAAACTCAGTTTTTGAACCACCTACGATGGATCATGTTAACTGTCCGAAGTATTGGTGGAGAAATATGTTGTATATTAATACTTTATTCCCCGATACTGAAATGGTAAGATCTAAAATATCAAATTTAATGTTTAAAATGTTAAAAATTATATTAAAATGTTAAAAATTATATTAAAATTTTAAAAATTACACTGAAATGTTATAGTTGAGAATTGAAACTTCAACATTGATATTTAAAATGTCAAAATTTATATTGAAACGTCTAAATTAACATTTAAAACGTTAAAATTTACATTGAAACGTCAATTTTGACATTTAAAATGTCAAAATGTAAATTGAAACGTCAAAATTTGCATTGAAACGTCAACACTGACATTTAAAACGTCAAAACTTATATGAAAATGTCAAAATTTTTACTGAAGTGTTAAAATTGACATTTAAAATGTTAAAATTTATATTGCAATGTAAAAATTAACACCTAAAACCTCAAAATTTGTTCTAAAATGTCAAAATTAATATATAACATATCAAAATTTTTACTGAAAAATCGAAATTTTTTGGTTAAATGTCAAAATTGACATTTAAAACATCAAAATTTTTATTGAAATATTAAAATTGATATTTGAAACGTTCAAATGTATACTGAAATGTTAAAATTAACATATAAAACATCAAAATTGGCACTGAAATGTCAAAATTTTTATTGAAATGTCAAAATGTTTTGGTTAAATGTCAAAATTGACATTAAAACATCAAAACTCACACTTAAATTGTCAAAATCTGTACTGAAACGTTAAAATTTATATTGAAACGTCAAAATTGACATTTAAAACGTCAAAATGTTTACTGAAATATTAAAATTGACATTTAAACAGTTAAAATTTATACTGAAATGTAAAAATCAACACCCAAAACGTCAAATTTTTTACTGAAATGTCAACATTTTTTGGCTAAATGTCAAAATTGGTCAAATTTGGTTAAATGACATTCAAAACATCAAGATTGATACTTTGTCAAAATCTATACTGAAATATTGAAATTAATATTTAAAATGTTAATATTTACACTGAAATGTGGAAAATAGCACCTTAAACGGCAAAATTTGTACTAAAATATCAAAATTAACATTTAACATGTCAAAATTTTTACTGAAATGTCAAAATTGACATTTCAAACGTCAAAATTTATACTGTAATGTCAAAATTGATATTTGAAACATCAACATTTACATTTAAAACGTAAAATTTTTACTGAAATGTCAAAATTAAGATTGAAAACGTCAGAATTTATACTGTAATGTCAAAATTGACATTTGAGACTTAAAAATTGACACTTATAATATCAAAATCTATACTCAAATGTTAAAATTTATACTAAAATATCAAAATTAACATTGAAAACGTCAGAATTTATACTGTAATGTCAAAATTGACATTTGAGGCATAAAAATTGACACTTAAAATGTCAAAATTTATACTCAAACGTCAAAATTTATACTAAAATATCAAAACTAACATTGAAAACGTCAGAATTTATACTATAATGACAACATTGACATTTGAAACATCAAAATTGACAGTTAAAATGTCAAAATCTATACTTAAACGTCAACATTCACACTTAAAACGTCAAAATTTATACTTTAATGTCAAAACAGATATTTCAAACATCAACGTTTACATTTAAAACGTCAACATTTTGACTGAAATGTCAAAATTAACATTGAAAACGTCAGAATTTATACCGCAATGTCAAAATTTACATTTGAAACATCAAAATTGACACTTAAAATGTCAAAATCGATACTTAAACGTCAAAATTGACATTTAAAACGTCAAAATTTGTATTGAAATGGCAAAATTAACATTGAAAATGTCAAAATTTATACTGTAATGTCAAAGATAATATTTGAAACCTCAACATTTACGCTTAAAACGTCATTTTTACTGAACTGTCAAAATTTAAATTGAAAACGTCAGAATTTATACTGTAATACCAAAATTGACATTTGAAACATCAAAATTTGTATTGAAATGTCAAAATCTATACATAAACGTCAAAAGTGACATTTAAAACGTCAAAGTTATTACTGAAATATCAAAATTAACATTGAAAACGTCAAAATTTATGTTGTAATGTCAAAATTAATATTTCAAACATCAACATTTACATTTAAAACGTCAAAATGTTTACTGAAATGTCAAAATTAAGATTGAAAACGTCAGAATTTATACTGCAACGTCACAGTTGACTTATGAAATATCAAAGTTAATACTTAAAATGTCAAAATTTATACTTAAACGTCAAAATTTTTACTGAAATGTCAAACTCAATATAGAAAACGTCAGAATTTATGCTGCAATGTCAAAATTGACATTTAAAACGTCAAAATTTTTACTGAAATATCAAAATTAACATTGAAAACGTCAGAATTTATAAATGTCAAAATTGACATTTGAGATATAAAAATTTACACTTAAAATGTCAAAATTTATACTCAAACGTCAACATTTATACTAAAATATCAAAACTAACATTGAAAACGTCAGAATTTATACTGCAATGACAAAATTGACATTTGAAACACAAAAATTGACACTTAAAATGTCAAAATCTATACTCAAACGTCAAAATTTATACTTTAATGTCAAAACAGATATTTCAAACATCAACGTTTACGTTTAAAATGTCAAAATTTTTACTGAAACGTCAAAATTAACATTGATAACGTCAAAAATTGTACTGTAATGTCAAAATTGACATCTCAAATATTAAAATTGACACTTAAAATGTCAAAATCGATACTTAAACGTCAAAATTGACATTTAAAACGTCAAAATTTGTATTGAAATGGCAAAATTAACATTGAAAATGTCAAAATGTATACTGTAATGTCAAAGATAATATTTGAAACCTCAACATTTACGTTTAAAACGTCAACATTTTTACTGAACTGTCAAAATTTAAATTGAAAACGTCAGAATTTATACTGTAATACCAAAATTGACATTTGAAACATTAAAATTTGTATTGAAATGTCAAAATCTATACATAAACGTCAAAAGTGACATTTAAAACATTAAAATTATTACTAAAATATCAAAATTAACATTGAAAACGTCAGGATTTATACTGGAATGTCAAAGTTGACATATTGAACATCAAAATTAACACTTAAAATGTCAAAAATTTATACATAAATGTCAAAATTTTTACTGAAATGTCAAAATTAATATTGAAAATGTCAGAATTTATGCTGTAATGTCAAAATTTTTACTGAAATGTAAGAATTAAGATTAAAAACGTCAGAATTTATGCTGCAATGTCAAAGTTGACATATGGAACATCAAAGTTAATATTTAAAATGTCAAAATTTATACTTAAACGTCAAAATTTTTACTGAAATGTCAAAATTAATATTGAAAACGTCAGAATTTATGCTGTAATGTCAAAATTTTTAGTGAAATGTCAAAATTTAGATTGAAACTGTGAGAATTTATGCTGCAATGTCAAAATTGACATTTGAAACATCAAAATTAATACTTAAATGTCAAAATTTATACTTAAACGTCAAAATTTTTACTGAAATGTCAAAATTTAGATTGAAAACGTCAGAATTTATGCTGTAATGTCAAAATTTTTATTGAAATGTCAAAATTTAGATTGAAAATGTGAGAATTTATGCTGTAATGTCAAAATTGACATTTGAAACATCAAAATTAATACTTAAATGTCAAAATTTATACTTAAACGTCAAAATTTTTACTGAAATGTCAAAATTTAGATTGAAAACGTCAGAATTTATGTTGTAATGTCAAAATTTTTACGGAAATGTCAAAATTTAAATTGAAAATGTGAGAATTTATGCTGTAATGTCAAAATTGACATTTGAAACATCAAAATTAATACTTAAATGTCAAAATTTATACTTAAACGTCAAAATTTTTACTGAAATGTCAAAATTTAGATTGAAAACGTCAGAATTTATGTTGTAATGTCAAAATTTTTACGGAAATGTCAAAATTTAAATTGAAAATGTGAGAATTTATGATGTAATGTCAGAATTGACATTTGAAACATCAAAATTAATACTTAAATGTCAAAATCTATACTTAAACGTCAAAATTTTTACTGAAATGTCAAAATTTAGATTGAAAACGTCAAAATTTATGTTGTAATGTCAAAATTTTTACGGAAATGTCAAAATTTAAATTGAAAATGTGAGAATTTATGCTGTAATGTCAAAATTGACATTTGAAACATCAAAATTAATACTTAAATGTCAGAATTTGTACTTAAACGTCAAAATTTTTACTGAAATGTCAAAATTTAGATTGAAAACGTCAGAATTTATGTTGTAATGTCAAAATTTTTACGGAAATGTCAAAATTTAAATTGAAAATGTGAGAATTTATGCTGTAATGTCAAAATTGACATTTGAAACATCAAAATTAATACTTAAATGTCAGAATTTGTACTTAAACGTCAAAATTTTTACTGAAATGTCAAAATTTAGATTGAAAACGTCAGAATTTATGTTGTAATGTCAAAATTTTTACGGAAATGTCAAAATTTAAATTGAAAATGTGAGAATTTATACTGTAATGTCAAAATTGACATTTGAACCATCAAAATTAATACTTAGATGTCAAAATTTATACTTAAAGGTCAAAATTTATACTTAAAGGTCAAAATTTTTACTGAAATGTCAAAATGAATATTGAAAACGTCAGAATTTATGCTGCAATGTCAAAATTGACATTTAAAACGTCAAAATTTTTACTACAATATCAAAATTAACATTTAAAACGCCAAAATTTTTACTGAAATATTAAAATTGACATTTAAAACGTTATAGTTTATACTAAAACGTTAAAATTAACATCAAGATTTATACTGAAATCTCAAAATTGACATTTAAAACGTCAAATTGACATTTAAAAACATCACTATGACATTTAAAATCAAAATTTAATGAAGTTCTATATATTTTTTAAGTTATTAATCTCACATTTGAAGTTTTAAACGTCACTTTGACAGTTTAAACGTCACTTTGACAGTTTAAACGTCACTTTGACATTTTAAACATCACAATGACATTTTAAACGTCACTAATTATCTATTTTTCTTATAGTGTATGTTATGGAGTTGGTATTTAAGCGATGACACTCAATTTTACGTATTAGGAGCGATTTTTTTGATAGTAGCTGCAAGGTACTAATAAATAATATTTAATTTTAATAAAACTCCTCCCCAAAAGAAGTTAAATTATTTTTTTTTAATAAATTATTTGGATTTTAGTTACTTTAAAACGGCAGTAGTAAGCATGGTTGTAATTTTATTGAGTTCTTGGATTACCACAGCTTATATTTCATACGATAACGATCATTCGCCGTCAACAAACGATCCTTTGGCTTTGTTTGATAAGATTTATGATAAACCATGGACAAGGTTGGGGCCTTATTTGATCGGAATGTGTTCCGGATGGTTGTTGTTTAAGACAAATTGTCGTATAAGAGTTTCTATTGTAAGTATTCTCTTTAATAAAAGTTGTAAATCTTTTTAAAAGTTGTTCATAGAATTTTGGTTTTCTATTTTTTTTTTTTTTATTGTGTGATTTTTTTTTCTTTGTGAACGATTTATTAGCCTTCCAGATAATTTCCTAAACTTCTGGAAAGACAAAAATCTTTCTGTAACATTTTTTGAACGATTTTCGACGAAGTTTTCACTTTTAAAACTCTACAACTCCATAAATTAATGAATTTTTTTTTTAATTTTTAGCTGGGAAACATCGTTGGTTGGTTAGCCGCAGCAGCTTGTTTATTATCATTAGTTTACGGCTTATACGAAGTTGATTTATCACCTTTAGCGGGCGCGGCTTATAGCAGCTTGAGTCATTCAGCCTGGGCTTTAGGTTTAGCTTGGATTATCGTCGCTTGTGCAACAGGAAATGGAGGTAAATATACAAAAAAAAATCATACAAAAATTTCTTAATATCTAACATAAATTTTTCATTTTAGGTTTTATCAATTCAATTCTTTCCGCTACAATTTTATACCCAGTAAGTAGAATAACTTACTGCGCATATCTCTTACATCCTTTAGTAATGAGAGTGATGGTAATGCACATGGACAGTCCTTTACATCTCGGAAAACCTTTAATGATAGCCGTTTTCATCGGTCAAGTTGTACTTTCGTACGTTTTGGGCTTCGTCGTGTCTTTAATGTTCGAAGCACCGGTTGTTTCAATGTTAAAAATCATTCAAACGCTTCCAATTAGTAAACCTAAAAGGATAAACGCGTAACATTTATGTATTTTTGGGAATTTTTAAGTATACGTAATTAGATTTAGCTTTAAAGTTAAATACTTAGTATATTTTTTAAACGTTTTAATCAACAAGTGATATGAATTTTATTTTTAATTAAGAACTGTTCCCCAAAGAAATTTTTAAATCAAAAAAAAAAAAAATTACAATTAATAGATATGTAAATAATCATTTCATAGTAATGATTTTAGAATTAATTTATTTTTTTTAAGTGTGTTTTTAATTAATATAAAAATAATACTCTTATACACATTTTCTCTCTCTAATAAATATGATGTATATTTGAAATTTAAAAAGCAAAGTATTTTGTTCCCTTTTGTTCCAATTCCAAACACCAATAAAACCTATCTATTAATAAACTCCCACAAAACCGAAACAACTCTAAAAATATAACTGAAAACAGAACTCACAGTCGGTTTAAAATGTCATCGCGGATAATATGCGCCTTCCTTTTAAAATTAATCACGATTTTAACGATTTTTATTCAATTAACAGATCAAAAAAGACACCTAAAAATCGGTAAGTACTTATTTTTAATTCAAATTAGTCATTTAATATGAGACAGAGATAAAAATTTAAGGTTAAGTGTCAATGTGACGTTTTAAATGGATTAAGTTAATGTTTTAAATGTCAATTTGACGTTTTATATGTCAATTTGACGTTTTAAGATGTCACTTTGACGTTTTAAATCTCAATATGACGTTTTAAGTTGTCAGTTTGAAGCTTTAAGAACTTAAGTTGACGTTTCAAACGTCAGTTTGAAGTTTTAAGATGTAAATTTGATTTTTTAAATCTCAATTTGACGTTTTATATGTCAATTTGACGGTTTAAGATGTCACTTTGACGTTTTAAATCTCAATATGACGTTTTAAGTTGTCAGCTTGAAGCTTTAAGAACTCAAGTTGACGTTTCAAACGTCAGTTTGAAGTTTTAAGATGTCAATTTGATTTTTTAAATCTCAATTTGACGTTTTATATGTCAATTTGACGTTTTAAGATGTCACTTTGACGTTTTAAATCTCAATATGACGTTTTAAGTTGTCAGTTTGAAGCTTTAAGAACTCAAGTTGACGTTTCAAACGTCAGTTTGAAGTTTTAAGATGTCAATTTGATTTTTTAAATCTCAATTTGACGTTCTATATGTCAATTTGACGTTTTAAGATGTCACCTTGATGTTTTACATCTCAATATGACGTTTTAAGTTGTCAGTTTGAAGCTTTAAGAACTCAAGTTGACGTTTCAAACGTCAGCTTGAAGTTTTAAGATGTCAATTTGATTTTTTAAATCTCAATTTGACGTTCTATATGTCAATTTGACGTTTTAAGATGTCACTTTGACGTTTTAAGTGTCAATATGACGTTTTAAGTTGTCAGTTTGAAGCTTTAAGAACTCAAGTTGACGTTTTAAGATGTCAATTTGATTCTTTAAATCTCAATTTGACGTTCTATATGTCAATTTGACGTTTTAAGATGTCACCATGACGTTTTAAATCTCAATATGACGTTTTAAGTTGTCAGTTTGAAGCTTTAAGAACTCAAGTTGACGTTTCAAACGTCAGTTTGAAGTTTTAAGATGTCAATTTGATTTTTTAAATCTCAATTTGACGTTTTATATGTCAATTTGACGTTTTAAGATGTCACTTTGACGTTTTAAATCTCAATATGACGTTTTAAGTTGTCAGTTTGAAGCTTTAAGAACTCAAGTTGACGTTTCAAACGTCAGCTTGAAGTTTTAAGATGTCAATTTGATTTTTTAAATCTCAATTTGACGTTTTATATGTCAATTTGACGTTTTAAGATGTCACTTTGACGTTTTAAGTGTCAATATGACGTTTTAAGTTGTCAGTTTGAAGCTTTAAGAACTCAAGTTGACGTTTTAAGATGTCAATTTGATTCTTTAAATCTCAATTTGACGTTCTATATGTCAATTTGACGTTTTAAGATGTCACCATGACGTTTTAAATCTCAATATGACGTTTTAAGTTGTCAGTTTGAAGCTTTAAGAACTCAAGTTGACGTTTCAAACGTCAGTTTGAAGTTTTAAGATGTCAATTTGATTTTTTAAATCTCAATTTGACGTTTTATATGTCAATTTGACGTTTTAAGATGTCACTTTGACGTTTTAAATCTCAATATGACGTTTTAAGTTGTCAGTTTGAAGCTTTAAGAACTCAAGTTGACGTTTCAAACGTTAGTTTGAAGTTTTAAGATGTCAATTTGATTTTTTAAATCTCAATTTGACGTTTTAAGATCTTAACTTGAAATTTTAAGATGTCAATTTGATTTTTTAAATCTCAATTTGACGTTTTAAGATCTTAACTTGAAATTTTAAGATGTTAATTTGACGTTTTAACTATCAATTGGACGTTTGAACTGTCAATTTAATATTTTAAGAAGTCCATTTGACGTTTTAAATGTCAATATGACGTTTTAAGTTGTCAGTTTGAAGCTTTAAGATCTCAATTTGACTTTTTAAGATATTAACTTGACGTTTTAACTATCAATTTGACGATTAAAACGTCAATTTAATGTTTTAAGAAATCCACTTGACGTTTCTTGTTTGGTTTCTTATCGTTCATGCTACCAACCTTAAGATTTTTATTTTTTTAACGTTAAATGTTACCTAAAGTTTTATAGTCGTCTACACGAATGTTTGGAATTACGATATAGTAATATAAAGCCTTTAACAATAGTTTTATGGTGATACAGATTGATTTTTGATTCCCTAGTTGTAATTCCAACCCTTGATGTGGACGACTATAAACATATCTTTGCAATAATTGACATTTAAAATATTAAATTGACATTAAAAACGTCAGATTTGACATTTAAAACTTCTAATTGACGTTTAAAACTTCTAATTGACGTTTAAACCTCCTAATTGACGTTTAAACCTTCTAAGTGACATCTAATTGACATCTAATTGACATCCAATTGACAGTTAAAGGATAAGTGTCCAACTCAAACTTTATTATTATTTATTTTTATTTAATAGGAGGACTTTTCGATAAAAATAAATATGAAACCGAAGAAGCGTTTCGTTTATCGATTAGTTTAATAAATTCCAAACACACAAACGAAACGATACATTTACATTCCATCGAATACAGCGTGGATTCTAGTAATATCCTCGCCGTATCTTCGACGACTTGTAATTTATTCGAATTGGAAATAGTCGGTCTTTTCGGACCGAATTCCCCCGGAACTTCGAAACACGTCCAAGCTTTATGCGATAATAAAGAGATGCCTCACGTGGAAATCCACTGGGATCCAAACAACGATCGGAATAACGTGGTTAATCTCCATCCACATCCGGAAAGTATAGAAGAAGTTTTAATAGAAGTTTTAGAGGCGTACGATTGGAAAAAATTTACTATTATTTATGATGACTATGAAAATTTAATGAAAATAAATCGACTGTTGGTTTATAAACAAAACGAGTATTCGTTTGGGGTGGAAGAATTGGATAAGAATGAAGAAAATTATCGGAGGATTTTACAAAGGATTAAGAAAAGTGGTGATACTCATTTTGTTTTAATTTGTACTGTGAGTACTTTGGAGAAGTTTTTTCCACAAGCTCAACAAGTTGGATTGTTGGTGGAGCAGCATAATTATTTTGTATATAATTTTGATATTCATACGATTGATATGGATACTTATCAATATGCTGGGAGTAATATTACAGCTGTAAGATTTTTAATTGTTACGATTTTTCTAATTGTTAACATTTTTTTAATAATTAAGATTTTTTTTAATTGTCAAAATTTTTTTAATGATTTTTTATTAAGATTAAAAACCAGTTATAACCTCAAAACGTCAATTTTTCAATTTTAATTTCAAATAATTCAAAAACTAAACAAAATAGAAAAAAGAATTTTAAATAAAATGTGTACTTTTTTAATTATAAACATTTTTTATTAAAAACATTTTTTTCAATTTTTAATATTAAGGATGGTATAACCTAAAAACGAATTTAACCTCAAAAATGAATTTTTCAACTTTAATTTCAAATAATTCAAAAACTAAATAAAATAGAAAAAAAATTTTCAAATAAAATTTATACCTTTTCTTATTATAATCATTTTTTATTAAAAACATTTTTTTCAATTTTCGATATTAAATGAGTTATAACTTAAAAATCAGTTATAACCTCAAAACGTCAATTTTTCACCTTTACTTTCAAATAATTCAAAAACTAAATAAAATAGAAAAAAAATTTTTTAATAAAATTTATACGTTTTTTAATTATAAATATTTTTTATTTAAAACATTTTTTTCAATTTTTAATATTAAGGATGGTATAACCCAAAAACGAATTTAACCTCAAAAATGAATTTTTCAACTTTAATTCCAAATAATTCAAAAACTAAACAAAATAGAAAAAAATTTTTTGAATAAAATTTATACCTTTTTTATTAATAAACATTTTTTATTAGAATTTTTTTTTTTTCAATTTTCGATATTAAATGAGTTATAACTTAAAAACCAGTTATAACCTTAAAACGTCAATTTTTCACCTTTACTTTCAAATAATTCAAAAACTAAATAAAATAGAAAAAAAATTTTTTAATAAAATTTATACGTTTTTTAATTATAAATATTTTTTATTTAAAACATTTTTTTCAATTTTTAATATTAAGGATGGTATAACCCAAAAACGAATTTAACCTCAAAAATGAATTTTTCAACTTTAATTCCAAATAATTCAAAAACTAAACAAAATAGAAAAAAATTTTTTGAATAAAATTTATACCTTTTTTATTAATAAACATTTTTTATTAGAATTTTTTTTTTTTCAATTTTCGATATTAAATGAGTTATAACTTAAAAACCAGTTATAACCTTAAAACGTCAATCTTTGAACTTTAATTTCAAATAATTCAAGCACTAAATAAAATAGAAAAAAAATTTTTTTAAGGGGTAACATCTAAGTAAATGTTTGAAAACAAGAAGTAGCTTTGGGATCTTTATTTAGCGAAACAACAAGACATGGAATAATTTGGTTTTATAGGTTTTAATGTACGTCCTTTAAAATACGTAAAAATGAATTCTGCATTTTTTTTCTTTTAATATGGCAGCATTAACGCTGGCCAAGTAGACAAGCGTTTTTATAACAAACTTACACGGCTTGCAGCAGAAGTGTCGTATACTTCCACTGAGGACAAAGAATTTTTTTTGTTTTAATCTACATTATATTTGCTAGAGAAGTACATAGGTGTTCGTTAAAATATTGATATTTCTAGAAATGACAAGCATTCAAACAAAAGTATCAATTTTACTCAATAATTTCAACAAAAAAATATTTTTTACAACAAAAGTTCTTAACCGATCGTAAAAACCTTATGTACTTCTTTAGAGAATTTTGTTTAGAAGATGCCGTAAAAATTTCAAATCGCTTGGATAAGTTTTTTTAAAGTTATGCTGCAAGCCAATTTGAAAACTGTAATTTTGAGAAAATCGCATTTAAAGTTCACACAAATATTATTTCGTATTGCTTAACTCACGTTCCCATTTTTTGCCATTACGCTGCGATGCCTGCACCATACAAATACCCTTCTACATGAATATCTTCTTCCTGTTCAAATCTCCTCGAAAAAGTTGAGGCTTTACGTGCCTCCTTGGCGGCATCAGTAAGGGAGCGTTCGGAAAACTTGATGCGGCGTGCATCGCTTTAGACGCAGAAATTATGGCAATTATGACCTACAGTTAATTGTAACCTTTGCATTACAGCAATAATACTTGATAATCCATCATTAAAAATGCACGGTGCGAGGTTAGTACTGATGTCAACCAATTTCTTCCCACTTGATGATATTTTTGGGGCGATGAACCAAATCGTTGAATTAAAACTTTCATTACTGTTTTGTGTAAAACCTCCTAAACATCGGTTGAGTAAGTCATCCCTACTTAAATCTTCATAAACCGGTTTTACAGTGCCAACTTAATTTGTAAAATATTACCAATATAATTTACACAAAAATCTTGAACGTGTGTCGAACGTTACTTTCTAAGTCGCCTGTAAGTATCACTTAAAAATTTTTTTTTAGTGTAATAGCAGTTATACCTTATTTTTAAGACTTTAAAGCATCATTTAAGGTAAAAATTTTTTTTTCAATTTTTTAAAAATTTTACTTAGATGTTACCCCTTAATAAAATTTATACCTTTTTTAATTATAAACATTTTTTATTTAAAACATTTTTTTCAATTTTTAACATTAAGGAAATTATAACCTAAAAACAAGTTATAACCCCAAAAATGAATTTTTCAACTTTAATTTCAAATAATTTAAAAATTAAACAAAATAGACAAAAAAAATTTGAATAAAATTTATACCTTTTTTAATTATAAACATTTTTTATTTAAAACATTTTTTTCAGTTTTTAATATTAAGGATGGTATAACCTAAAAACGAATTTAACCTTAAAAATGAATTTTTCAAACTTGATTTCAAATAATTCAAAAACTAAATAAAACAGAAAAAAAATTTTCGAATAAAATTTGTACCTCTTTTACTTCTAAACATTTTTTATTTAAAACATTTTTTTCAATTTTTAATATTAAGGACGGTATAATCCAAAAACGAATTTAACCTCAAAAATGAATTTTTCAACTTTAATACCAAATAACTCAAAAACTAAACAAAATAGAAAAAAAAATGTTTAATAAAATTTATACATTTTTTAATTATAAACATTTTTTATTAGAAAAATTTTTTTCAATTTTCGATACAAAAAGAACTATAACCTAAAAATTAGTTATAACCTCAAAATGTTAATTTTTCAACTTTAATTTCAAATAATTCAAAAACTAAATACAATAGAAAAAAATGTTTCAAATAAAATTTATACCTTTTTTAATTATAAACATTTTTTATTTAAAACATTTTTTCTCAATTTTTAATATTAAGGATGGTATAACCTAAAAACGAATTTAACCTCAAAAATGAATTTTTCAACTTTAATTTCAAATAATTTAAAAACTAAACAAAATAGAAAAAAATGTTTTAAATAAAATTTGTACATTTTTTAATTATAAACATTTTTTATTCAAAACATTTGTTTCCCATTTTTAATATTAAAGATGATATAACCCAAAAACGAATATAACCTCAAAAATGAATTTTTCAACTTTAATTTCAAATAATTCAAAAACTAAATAAAATAGAAAAAAAAATTTTTAATAAAATTTATATCTTTTTTAATTATAAATATTTTTTATTTAAAACATTTTTTTCAATTCTTAATATTAAGGATGGTATAACCCAAAAACGAATTTAACCTCAAAAATGAATTTTTCAACTTTAATTTCAAATAATTCAAAAACTAAACAAAATAGAAAAAAAATTTTCAAATAAAATTTATACCTTTTTTAATTATAAACATTTTTTATTTAAAACATTTTTTCCCATTTTTAATATTAAAGATGATATAACCCAAAAACGAATATAACCTCAAAAATGAATTTTTCAACTTTAATTTCAAATAATTCAAAAACTAAATAAAATAGAAAAAAAATTTTTTAATAAAATTTATATCTTTTTTAATTATAAATATTTTTTATTTAAAACATTTTTTTCAATTCTTAATATTAAGGATGGTATAACCCAAAAACGAATTTAACCTCAAAAATGAATTTTTCAACTTTAATTTCAAATAATTCAAAAACTAAACAAAATAGAAAAAAAATTTTCAAATAAAATTTATACCTTTTTTAATTATAAATATTTTTTATTTAAAACATTTTTTTCAATTCTTAATATTAAGGATGTAATAACCCAAAAACGAATTTAACCTCAAAAATGAATTTTTCAACTTTAATCTCAAATAATTCAAAAACTAAATAAAATAGAAAAAAAATTTTGAATAAAATTTATACCGTTTTTAATTATAAACATTTTTTATTTAAAACATTTTTTTCAATTTTTAATATTAAGGATGGTATAACCCAAAAACGAATTTAACCTCAAAAATGAATTTTTCAACTTTAATCTCAAATAATTCAAAAACTAAATAAAATAGAAAAAAAATTTTCAAATAAAATTTGTACCTTTTTTAATTATAAACATTTTTTATTTAAAACATTTTTTTCAATTTTTAATATTAAGGATGGCATAACCCAAAAACGAATTTAACCTCAAAAATAAATTTTTCAACTTTTATTTCAAATAAATCTAAAACTAAATAAAATAGAAAAAAATGTTTCAACTTTAAGATTTAGATATTTTTTATTAGATTAGATTTTTCGACCCAAACTCACCAAAAATTCTACAATTCGAAAGTGAGCTTAGAGATTACAGCCACGGTCGATATCCGATTAGAAAAAGTATTAGTTTTGAGACGGCTTTAATTTACGACGCTGTTGATTTATTCCATCAAGCTTTAAACGATTCTTGGACTTCGAACAAATTAATTCCTAAGCCTTTATATTGCGATTCGGATTATATTTGGGAAGAAGGATTTAGTATTATTAATTATATGAAAATGGTAAGTAATTAAGTAACACAAGTTTCATCTATGCATTAAAAATAAATCATTTTTATTTTTCAGAAAGAAATAGATGGTATAACCGGGCCAATTCAATTAGATTCAAAAGGTTTCCGCACAAATTTCAACGTAGAACTCATTGAATTATCAGAAACCGATTGGATAAAAGTCGGTTATTACAACTACCACGAAAAGAAATTACGAATAAGTCGAAAACAACCAAAAATCCATCAAATTTTCGACGATGGTTCATTAAAAAATAAATCATTTACTATAATAACCGTTTTGGTAAGTTTTTTTCTTTGTAATTTTTTTTGTGTCCAATTTTCCAAATTTCCAAAGTCATTTTAGACCCCTCCATATGGACAATTAAAAGAAACCACGACTCAACTGTATGGAAATGATCGATTTGAAGGTTTCGGCATCGATCTCATCCACGAATTATCTTTAATGTTGGGATTTAATTACACATTCATCTTACAAGAAGATAGATCGAATGGAAATTACGATAGGAAAACAGGAAAATGGACCGGGATGGTTGGTGCTGTTCTTTCCGGAAAAGCAGATCTCGCAATTGGAGATTTAACTATAACTTCCGAAAGAGAAGATGCGGTTGATTTTACTCTACCGTTTATGACTTTGGGAATTGGGATTTTATACAGGAAACCTAAACCGGTTCCACCTAGTTTATTTATGTTTACTTCACCGTTTTCCGGGGAAGTTTGGTTGTTGCTCGGAATTTCTTATTTATGCGTTTCGTTTAGTTTATTTGTCATGGGGAGATTATCACCGACTGAATGGATAAATCCTTATCCATGTACGGAAGATCCTGATCATTTAACCAATCAATTTAGTTTGAGAAATAGTTTATGGTTTGCTATCGGAAGTTTAATGCAACAAGGAACTGAAATAGCACCAATGTAATTAATTTTTTGGGTTTACTTACCGTTTTCTTTTTTTTAATCCACACGTTTCTTAAAAGTTTTCGATGCCTTGGACTTAAATTCATCTTTAAAGTTGCTCCACCAATAGTTCTTGAAATATCCTAACCTAAAAATACAACAAAAAAATCAATTTTCTTAAATTATTTACAAAGTTACATTAAATTTTTTTATTTTACATAAATTTTATAATAAATAGAATCTTTAATTTTTAATAATACAACCAAATTTAGTCTTTTACAATCATTAATTAATTAAAATTCAAAATTTAATAACATAAATAGGTTAAACTGTCAAAATGACATAATAGATATTTTAAACATGGACAAGTTTATTAGTCAAAAAAAATGATCTTAATATATTTTAAAATTAATTAAACGATTTTAAAAACTTTTCTTTCATTACAAAATTAGAAATTTAACAAATTTAAATATTCATATAAAGAAAATGAACAAATTAAAGTTTTTAAAAAATTTAAAAAATTAATAAATTAAAACTGTCAAATTAATATAATAGATATTTTATCCACTATAGAAAAGTTTATTAGACAAAAAAATGATTTTAATATGTTTAAAAACTGATTTTAAAAATAATTTTGTTAATAAATCAAGAATTAACACCATTAAATCTTAAAAAAAGCTTTTAAAAAGATCATATTTTATTTTATAAGGGTTGTATAATATAAATAATCCTTATAAAAGACTAACTTTTTTTTCTTTTCTATTAGAGGAATATCAACAAGAATGTTAGCTGGTTCATGGTGGTTTTTTACATTAATAATGGTTTCATCATACACAGCAAATTTAGCCGCATTTTTAACCGTAGAAACCTTAGTAACTCCATTCAAAAATATCGAAGAACTCGCCTCACAAAAAGAAATTAAATTCGGGGCGAAAGCAAACGGAGCAACTGTAAATTTTTTTAGAGATTCTAAAAGAGAAGTTCATAGAAGTGTTTATAATTATATGTTACGCAATCAAGATGTGATGACTAACGATAATGAGGATGGTGTTTGGAGGGTTGAAAACGAAAATTACGCTTTTCTTATGGAATCTACTTCGATTGAGTATGTTATGGAAAAAAATTGTTCTTTAACTCAAGTTGGACAAAGATTAGATGATAAAGGTTATGGTATAGCTATGAAAAAAGAAGCTAAATATCGACAACTTCTTAATTCGGCTATTTTAAAACTTAAGGAGAATGGAAAAATTTCTACTTTGAAAATTAAATGGTGGAAAGAGAAAAATAGTGGAAATTGCGATGTAAGATTTTTTTACTAACTTTGAAATTTTTTTTTAATTTTTTGGCAAAATTTAGAATAAAATGACCTTTTTTAATTAAAACTAGAGTGTTTAAGGTTTCATTAAAAAAAAGAATCAAAGAAAAATCTTTAAAAATGAATTCTTGATGAATTTTTAAAGTTGATGGATTTTTTTAAGTTAGGTTAGAACGGTCAAAAAATTTTTACCAACTTTGAAAATTTTTTTAAATTTTTTGACAACATTTAGAACAAAACGGCTCTTTTTTATTAAAACTAGAATGTTTTAAGTTTCATTTAGAAAAAAAATCAAATCGAAATCTTTAAAAATGAATTTTTGATGAATTTTTAAAATTGATCGATTTTTATAAGTTAGGTTAGAACGGTCAAAAAATTCTTACCAACTTTGAACATTTTTTTAAATTTTTTGACAACATTTAGAATAAAACGGTCTTTTCTAATTAAAACTAGAATGTCTTAAGTTTCATTTAGAAAAAGAATCAAATCAAAATCTTTAAAAATGAATTTTTGATGAATTTTTTTAAAATCATTAATTTTCTAACCTAAAAAAATTTTTACCAACTTTGAAAATTTTTTAAATTTTTTTGACAACACTTGGAATAAAACGGTCTTTTTAGATTAAAACTAAAATGTTTTAAGTTTCATTTAGAAGAAGAATAAAACCAAAATCTTTAAAAATGAATTTTTGATGAATTTTTAAAGTTAATTTTCTTAAGTTATAAAAGTGTCAAAAATTTTTACCAACTTTGAAAATTTTTTTAAATTTTTTGACAATATTTAGCACAACATGGTCTTTTTTAATTAAAACTAGAATGTTTTAAGTTTCATTTAGAAAAAGAATCAAATCAAAATCTTAAAAAATGAATTTTTGATGAATTTTTAAATTTAATTTTCTTAAGTTATAAAAATGTCAAAAATTTTTTACCAACTTTGAAGATTTTTTTAAATTTTTTGACAACATTTAGAATAAAATAGTCTTTTTTAATTAAAATTAGAACGTTTTAAGTTTCATTTGGAAAAAAAATCGAATCAAAATCTTTAAAAATGAATTTTTGATGAATTTTTAAAATTAATTTTCTTAAGTTATAAGTGTCAAAAATTTTTACCAACTTTGAAATTTTCTTAAATTTTTTTGACAACACTTAGAATAAAACGGTCTTTTTTAATTAAAATTAGAATGTTTTAAGTTTTATTTAGAAAAAAAATCAAATCAAAATCTTTAAAAATGAATTTTTGATGAATTTTTAAAATTAATTTTCTTAAGTTATAAAAGTGCTAAAAATTTTTACCAACTTTGAAAATTTTTTTAATTTTTTTGACAACATTTAGAATAAAACGGTCTTTTTTAATTAAAACTAGAATATTTTAAGTTTCATTTACAAAAGGAAACAAATCAAAATCTTTAAAAATGAATTTTTGATGAATTTTTAAAGTTAATTTTCTTAAGTTATAAAAGTGTCAAAAATTTTTTACCAACTTTGAAAATTTTTTTAATTTTTTTGACAACATTTAGTATAAAGCGGTCTTTTTAAATTAAAACTAGAATGTTTTAGGTTTTATTTGGAAAAAGAATCAAATCAAAATCTTTAAAAATGAATTTTTGATGAATTTTTAAAGTTGATCGATTTTCTTAAGTTAGGTTAGAATTGTCAAAAAATTTTCACCAACTTTGAAAATTTTTTAAATTTTTTTGACAACATTTAGAATAAAACGATCTTTTTTAATTAAAACTAGAATGTTTTAGGTTTCTTTTTGAAAAGGAATCAAATCAAAAACTTTAAAAATGAATTTTTGATGAATTTTTAAAAAATGGTTAATTTTCTAACCTAAAAAAAATGTTTATCAACTTTGAAATTTTTTTTATATTTTTTGGCAACATTTAGAATAAAACGACCTTATTTAATTAAAACTAGAATGTTTTAAGTATCATTTAGAAAAAGAATCAAATCAAAATCTTTAAAAATGAATTTTTAATGAATTTTTTAAGTTGGTCAATTTTTTTAAATTAGGTTAAGAAGTGTCAAAAATTTTTCACCAACTTTGAAATTTTTTTTAAATTTTTTGACAACATTTAGAATAGAACGACCTTATTTAATTAAAACTAGAATGTTTTAGGATTCATTTTGAAAAGGAATCAAATCAAAATCTTTAAAAATGAATTTTTGATGAATTTTTAAAGTTGATCGATTTTTTTAAGTTAGGTTAGAATTGTCAAAAAATTTTCACCAACTTTGAAAATTTTTTTAATTTTTTTGATAACATTTAGAATAAAACGATCTTTTTTAATTAAAACTAGAATGTTTTAAGTTTCATTTAAAAAAAGAATCAGATCAAAATCTTTAAAAATGAATTTTTGATGAATTTTTAAAGTTGATCGATTATCTTAAGTTGAGAAGTGTCAAAAATTTTTGCCAACTTTGAAATTTTTTTTAATTTTTTTGACAACATTTAGAATAAAACGTTCTTTTTTAATTAAAATTAGAATGTTTTAAGAGTCATCTAGTAAAAGAATCAAACCAAAATCTTTAAAAATGAATTTTTGGTGAATTTTTAAAGTTGATTTATTTATTTTTATTTTTTTTTTAAGACTGTTATTTCTAAAGGAGCTGTAACACCATTAAATTTACAAAACGTAGGAGGAGTGTTTTTAGTACTTGGCGTTGGAACCTTTTTAGGTTTACTAATGGTTTTTGTGGAGATAACATTTAAGTCGTATAAAAGAGCGAAGAAAGAAGAGACGAAATTTAAAGAAGAAATGAAAGGAGAAATCGAGTTTTTCTTAAAATTTAAAAAATCCGTTAAACCCGTTAAACAATTTAGTAATAATAGCGGGGAAACTAATACTAATACTGATACTGTTGATAATTTGGATAATTATTATAATGAAACTCGATAATTGTTATAATGAAACTCGATAAATTTGAATTTAAATTAAGAAATAAACATTAATTTTATAATTAACAATGAGATACGTTTACAAAACCCAATAAAAAGCCTACATGTTATATTCATTGTGTTTTTCTTTCCTTTATCTTAAATTTATTTAAACTTCTTTTTAAATTACTAAATTGAACAATGTTTAAATTAACCCTAACATTATTTCTAAGCTTATTATTTAACAAATCCACATCATCACATTTACGTAAGTACAAATACATTATCTTTGTTCGTTAGGGCTGCACTGCTTGCACTTAGCAGTTCAGTGCATTATTAAATTTTGGTTAGATAATATGTAACATATTATGTTTTCGTTGCGTTTTAGTTCATATCTAAACTAAAATACAACAAATTACACAGTCATTCTCTTTTAAATACTGCACGAAACTGTTCCTTTGCTGGTGCAACTTAATGTTAGTATAACTTATTGTTAATGCAGTGCAAGTTTTAACCCAACGAACAAAGCTATTATTATATTCATTTTTGAGATATATTTTTAAACGTAAATTTTTTTTATTAGCTCAGTTTTTACATCCATGTTCGAAAATAACCGGGGATGAAGAGCGTTTACACGAATGTATGTCATCTCAAACGAAAGACGTACTCGAAGCGTTAAAAAATGGAATTCCCGACTTGAAAATACCACCATTAGATCCCTTATATGTCGACTATCTTCCGATGTCTTTGCACGATGATTTTACCTTTTCTTTAAGCAACATTGTAATTTCCGGTTTAACCGATTGCACTTTTAACAGGTTGTTTATTAACATTACGCAGGATAATTTACAAATGTCTATTCATTTTAAAAAAATTACCATCATGGGATCTTATAAAGTACAAGGATTCGTTTTTATCACTCAAGTTGATAGTTCTGGTAGTACATCAATGGTTTTTGGTAAGAAAAATATACACAGAATAATTTGCATAATCAGAAAATTTAGTAAAAAAAAATTTTAAGGAAAATTGGAAGTAATGCTAACTAAATTTAACGTTAAGTGTTAATTTAAATCTTGAAATTGAGATAAATACAGAATTGAAGCTTTTATAAATGTTAGTTGATTAAATTCCAATTGCTTAAATATCAGTTTGACGTTTTAAATGCCAATTTGATGTTTTAAATGTCAATTTTATGTTTACTCATTGACGTTTAAAACGTCAAATTGACATTTCAGATTTTACTTGACGTTGAAGATACTTAAATTTTTCTAGTTCAACACTTTAAATGTCAGTCTGATGATTTAAATGTCAATTTGACATTTGTACTTTTTATAAATGTTAGTCTGACGTTTCAAATGTCACTTTGTCGTTTGGGCTTTGACGTTTAAGACGTCAAATTGACATTTGAGATTTTGGTTGACGTTAAAGATATTTAGATTCTTCTAATTCAACATTTTAAATGTCATTCTGACGTTTTAAATGTCAATTTGACATTTGAACTTTTTATAAATGTTAATCTGACGTTTTAAATGTCACTTTGTTGTTTGACTTCTGACGTTTAAAGCGTCAAATTGACATTTAAGATGTTACCTGACGATGAAGATACTTAGATTTTTCTAATTCAACATTTTAAATGTCAGTCTGACGTTTTAAATGTCAATTTGATGTTTTAAAAGTTAATTTGACGTTTGACATTTGAAATTTTTATAAGTTAAGGCGTTTTCTGGCGTGCAGCGCTTTCGAACGTGGATTCAAATCGGTTTGAGACGCTACGTCATAGTTTGCGCACTCGCGCGAATCATAGAAAAAGAAAGATATAGAAGGTGAACTCCCACTAGATTTTTGAAATGCGTCAAATTTAGTACGTAAACCGAGAACTCACAGCGCTGATGTGCAACTATTCAAAAAAACCGCGAAATTTGAAATAAAATATTTTTTTATTTAATTTTATTTCTTTATTCGTACTACAATAAGTGAGCCATAAGTGACTCACTTATTGTGTACGAGAAATAAGTAGCAATGATAAAAGAAAAAACATTTTTTAAAATAGATTAAACTTTTTTATTTTCATTTATGAAGCTAATACAAGAATGCGTAATCTATTAAACAAAACAAATATACCTAATATCCACTTAGCCCAAATCCACTTATTAAATCTCTCCGGATCCTTACTGCAATTTGGGAATCGATAGCGGGAAGACTCCTTATCATTACAAATAGAAACCGTACACGCTATATATATTTGAAAAGGAAACATAATGTAACGATAGATTGTAAAAATGTTAAAGTTAATCAACACTTACCGGTAATAGAAGTAAAAAAAATACTACGGAACACAATTGTAGTCACTGTGAACGTTATGTTTCACGTTTAAGCTCGAAATGATCAAAAATCAATCATAATAACTCCGAATGCTCTTACATGAAGTTAAAATATGTTTTGAACGTGTTGTCATGGAAACGTTGTATTTTCGTATTTGTTTAAAATGAATATCCCTAGATTTATAAATCTAGGGACTTCACTAAAAAATTATACATCAGCGCTAAAGGTGTTTCGGTTTACGTACTAAAAATCAACTTCAAATATTTTACATAGAGTTCGCCCACCCTGGCGCGAATGCGTGTTTTTAAACCGCATTCGAACCATTCGATTATCAACAATCGTTACATAACCTACAAATTTTTATTTCTATTATTTTCAAAAATGGACCTCAGAACTTCGGTATTATGTTTAATTAACAATAATTTTAATACGAACAGGGAAATGGTAATGTTGTGAATGTTGAATAATGGAGAAAAAATGCCACACTTTTCTATTTTATTATAAAAAACTCAATACTTAACCATTAGAGCAGGGGTGGGCAACTTTTTGTAGTGTGAGCCAGGTTATGATTTACTTTTCCTACTCTGACCGGAATACAAAATTGGCAAATTTTTGTTACTTATAAGTTTTTTTATATAAAAAATAAAGTTAATTTTAGATCTTCTGCTTTCCTTGGTATAACAACTACCCGGAAAAAAAGAGATCTGGGTTCGAATCCCAGTTCAGCAACAAGACATTTTTCTTCTGTACTGCATTAGTTATAAAAATCTTTCTTTGATCATTTCTTTCTGTCGAAAACTTTCGAGTTTAAACAAACATTATTTATTATTCTTTCTAAAAATCTCGCGGGCCGGATAAGACTCTCACATCGGCCGGAGTTGGCCAACGGGCTGGAGGTTGCCCACCCTTGCATTAGAGAATATTATGAGGAATGGTTAACTTTGTACCTTGGGCACGATCTTTTTCAATTATTCCAAATGGAAAGAGCTACGTTTAAAACTCTGTTAGAAAAGATTAATTGCCTTGAATGTAATAAAAATTTTATTGATAATCTGCCTATATCTGGGGAAAAGATTTCGTCGACCTTTATCTGAATTTCGTCCACTACTACGTCGACTAGTTTATTTTCATCTGCTTATTGCATTTTGAGTATTACAATTTTATTAGAAACTTAATTCACTAAAAAATTAGGTTATGTTAGGAGGTTATGTTCATCTTTCAATGTGCGCATGTGTGTGTACAGTTTTGAACCGAGATCGTAGAGCATTTTGAAACGGTTCAAGCGTTTTCGTCAGTGACGTCACGGTTTGACGCGAGAATAAAAATATTTCAAAAGCTTTCAAACCGCTGCATCGCCAGAAAACGCCTATAATTTTGACATTTAAATGTCAATATCAATTTAATATTTAAAATGTCAAATTGATTATTTCAAACGTCAACCTGTCAAAAAATATATATATAAAAGAGATCTTAACGATTTAAACGTCAATCTGTCACTTAAAACGTCACATAGTCGTTTGAACGTTGACGTTTAAAAAATCAAATTGACATTTACGATTTTGGGTTGACGTTCAGACTTTAAATTTTCAACGTTTCAAGGCGAACATTCGGCATATGACGGATATTCGCCACAAACGGAACTTTCGAAACACGATAATCACAAATACGTCACATTTAAATGTCAGTTTAATGTTTCAAACGTCAACTTGACGTTTCAAAATGTCAACTTGACGAAATTTTAAGTGTTAATTTAAAATAATTTAACAAACGTCAAAATCACATTTAAAATTCCAAATTAAACGTCAAATTGTCACTCAAAACGTCACTTTGGCTTTGACAAAATCTCAATTTGACTATTTCAAGTAACATCTTAAGGATTTAAACATTAACTATTAATACAAACGTTAAAATCGGCGTGTCCACCATTTTTTGAGATGTATTAACCAATTCGGTAAGAGCGTCGACTATAGTCGACGGAAACAGATGACCCCACACAGGCGAGCGTCGACTATAGTCCTTCCAGCGTAAGGCTGGTTTTAGTGCTCAACCGACGGTCGGTACTGACCGTCAGTACTGACGGTCAGTACCGACCGTCGGTTTGTGTTGTTCAGTGCTTAGCTGATTGACAGATCTGTCAAAACGCACTGACCGTCAGTTTGTACAGTCTCACGAAAAATGGACGCATTAACAAATTGTACGATACTTAGGTATTTCATTGTTCTGTAATTCTTTAATCGTGCATCACGGTCTTTATATAAATTATGAGTCAAAATCCCATAATTCCGGATGCAACCGGACTTCGGTTATTAATTGTTCTGTGTCTATGCTCATTATTTCACGATGACTGTACACGTACTGACAGCAGTCTGTCAATTGGCTGACGTACATACGGACGCGTTCGACCGACAGTTGTCATACGCGCCGCGTACCGTACGCGCGTAGGGTTCATCAGTGCAGCACTGAACAGCTACATATGAATACGTTGCGAAGCTACGCGCGACCGACGTCGGTACCGACCGTCGGTTGAGCACTAAAACCGGCCTAAGGACTATGAAAGCAGGTTGTTAGCAACGTTTCGCGGCCAATAAACATCGTACTGAAGTGGTTAAGAAAAATTTTAAACCGTAACGACACTTTGACGTTTAACGATTAACCTTTTAAACGTCAAGTTGACAAATAAAACGTCTGGTTTGCGTTTAAAGCGTTCAAATGACATTTTAAAATACTCATTGATTTTTTCAATTTTATTAACAATTTAATAGCCTGGCATTTAAAACGTCAAATAAAAATTTAAATCAAAATTACTTTTAAAATGTCTGATTGACGTTTAAAACATCAAGTTGATATTTTAAATATTAATTAACTTGACGTTTTAAACGTCAAATGGACATTTAAACCGTCAAATTGATCTTTTAAAACGTCAAATTGATTATTTAAAACGTCACATTGATTATTTAAAACGTCACATTGGTTATTTAAAACGTCACATTGATGATTTAAAACATCCAATTAAAATTTCCACTTTTTAATTGATATTTAAAAACAAAATTTTAATTATTTACTCGTTATTTCTATAATTAACGATTTATTTTTTACGTTTTTTTTTTCAGATGACGTTATTTTAAACGCAAAAATACCACTAACAACGATTGAAAGAGACCACATTCCGTATTTATCACTTCCTTCGGCTTTCGATGTGGGTGTAACTTTTACCTCGGCCTCTTTGCAATTCGACAATTTGTTCCCAAAAGAACCGGTTTTAGATACAATTTTAAACAGGTTCATTAACGACAATATCGAGGATTTATTCCACGTTATGAGACCGGGAATTATGGATATCTTAAAACACAACATCCGAAAATTACTATTTAAGATGTTTAATTCCGTACCTTTAAACGAAATCTTTACAGGACAATAAATACAATACTAATAAATTATTATTATCCTATTATACATAAAGTTGTTACTTTTAAACGTCAAATTTTTATGTAATCCTAAGAAAAATCCATTTTTAGAAGGTACTCTAAATTTGCTATTTAAAAAAAATCGTACAGAATTTATTTCTGAAAATAAAGAAAAAATTTTTTAGATAATGAGAGATTAAAATCTATAGTTTTTGATACAATAATCACTTTGGTTCGAACTTTCATCAAAAAAATTTAAAAAATTCTCAAAGATAATTAAAATTTCTAATAACTGTCAAATTTGATGTTTTTTAAAAAATCATACAGATTTTATTTCTAAAAATAAAGAAAAGATTTTTTAGAAAATGATAGATTAAGACCTACAATTTCCAATAAAATATTTACTTTAATTCAAATAACCACCAAAAAAAATAAAAAAATTCTCAAAGTTGACTAAAATTTCTAACATAACCTAAGTGTCAAATTTGACATTTCTTTAAAAAATCGTACAGATCTTATTTGTGAACATAAAGAGAAGATTTTTTAGAAAATGATAAACTAAAATCTATAATTTTCGATAAAATAATTACTTTGACTCGAACTTTCACCGAAAAAATTTAAAAAAATTTCAAAGTTAACTAAAATTTCTAACAACCGTCAAATTTGATTATTTTTAAAAAATCGTACAGAGTTTATTTTTGAAAATAAAGAAAAGATTTTTTAGAAAATGATAGATTAAGACCTACAATTTCCAATAAAATAATTACTTTAATTCGAATAACCACCAAAAAAATTAAAAAAATTCTCAAAGTTGACTAAAATTTCTAACATAACCTAAGTGTCAAATTTGACATTTCTTTAAAAAATCGTACAGATCTTATTTGTGAACATAACGAGAAGATTTTTTAGTAAATGATAGACTAAAATCTATAATTTTCGATAAAATAATTACTTTGACTCGAACTTTCACGAAAAAAATTTAAAAAAATTTCAAAGTTAACTAAAATTCCTAATAACTGTTAAATTTGATTATTTTTAAAAAATCGTACAGACTTTATTTCTAAAAATAAAGAAAAGATTTTTTAGAAAATGATAGATTAAGACTTATAATTTCCAATAAAATAATTACTTTAATTCGAATAACCACCAAAAAAATTTAAAAAATTCTCAAAGTTGACTAAAATTTCTAACATAACCTAAGTGTCAAATTTGACATTTCTTTAAAAAATCGTACAGATCTTATTTGTGAATATAAAAAGAAGATTTTTTAGAAAATGATAGACTAAAATCTATAATTTTCGATAAAATAATTACTTTGACTCGAACCTTCACCAAAAAAATTTTAAAAATTTTCAAAGTTAACTAAAATTTCTAATAACTGTCAAATTTGATTATTTTTAAAAAATCGTACAGATCTTATTTGTGAAAATAAAGAAAAGATTTTTTAGAAAATGATAGATTAAGACCTATAATTTCCAATAAAAGAATTACTTTAATTCGAATAACCACCAAAAAAATTAAAAAAAATTCTCAAAGTTGACTAAAATTTCTAACATAACCTAAGTGTCAAATTTGACATTTCTTTAAAAAATCGTACAGATCTTATTTGTGAACATAAAGAGAAGATTTTTTAGAAAACGATAGACTAAAATCTATAATTTTCGATAAAATAATTACTTTGACTCAAACTTTCACCAAAAAAATTAAAAAAAATTTCAAAGTTAACTAAAATTTCTAATAACTGTCAAATTTGATTATTTTTAAAAAATCGTACAGATCTTATTTGTGAAAATAAAGAAAAGATTTTTTAGAAAATGATAGATTAAGACCTATAATTTCCAATAAAATAATTACTTTAATTCAAATAACCACCAAAAAAATTAAAAAAATTCTCAAAGTTGACTAAAATTTCTAACATAACCTAAGTGTCAAATTTGACATTTCTTTAAAAAATCGCACAGATCTTATTTGTGTACATAATGAGAAGATTTTTTAGAAAATAATAGACTAAAATCTATAATTTTCGGTAAAATAATTACTTCGGCTCGAACTTTCACCAAAAAAATTTTAAAAATTTTCAAAGTTAACTAAAATTTCTAATAACTGTCAAATTTGATTATTTTTAAAAAATCGTACGGACTTTATTTCTGAAAATTAAGAAAAGATTTTTTAGAAAATGATAGATTAAGACCTACAATTTCCAATAAAATAATTACTTTAATTCAAATAACCACCAAAAAAATTTAAAAAATTCTCAAAGTTGACTAAAATTTCTAACATAACCTAAGTGTCAAATTTGACATTTCTTTAAAAAATCGTACAGATCTCATTTGTGAACATAAAGAGAAGATTTTTTAGAAAATGATAGACTAAAATCTATAATTTTCGATAAAATAATTACTTTGACTCGAACTTTCACCAAAAAAATTTTAAAAATTTTCAAAGTTAACTAAAATTTCTAATAACTGTCAAATTTGATGATTTTTAAAAAATCGTACAGATCTTATTTGTGAAAATAAAGAAAAGATTTTTTAGAAAATGATAGATTAAGACCTACAATTTCCAATAAAATAATTACTTTAATTCGAATAACCACCAAAAAAATTTAAAAAAATCTCAAAGTTGACTAAAATTTCTAACATAACCTAAGTGTCAAATTTGACATTTCTTTAAAAAATCGTAAAGATCTTATTTGTCAACATAAAGAAAAGATTTTTTAGAAAATGATAGACTAAAATCTATAATTTTCGATAATATAATTACTTTGACTTGAACTTTCACCAAAAAAATTTAAAAAATTTTCAAAGTTAACTAAAATTTCTAATAACTGTCAAATTTGATTATTTTAAAGAAATCGTACAGATCTTATTTGGGAAAATAAAGAAAAGATTTTTTAGAAAATGATAGATTAAGACCTACAATTTCCAATAAAATAATTACTTTAATTCGAATAACCACCAAAAAAATTAAAAAAATTCTCAAAGTTGACTAAAATTTCTAACATAACCTAAGTGTCAAGTTTGACATTTCTTTAAAAAATCGTGCAGATCTTATTTGTGAACATAAAGAGAAGATTTTTTAGAAAATGATAGACTAAAATCTATAATTTTCGATAAAATAATTACTTTGACTCGAACTTTCTCCAAAAAAATTTTAAAAATTTTCAAAGTTAACTAAAATTTCTAATAACTGTCAAATTTGATTATTTTTAAAAAATCGTACAGACTTTATTTTTGAAAATAAAGAAAAGATTTTTTAGAAAATGATAGATTAAGACCTACAATTTCTAATAAAATAATTACTTTAATTCGAATAACCACCAAAAAAATTAAAAGAATTCTCAAAGTTGACTAAAATTTCTAACATAACCTAAATGTCAAATTTGACATTTCTTTAAAAAATTGTACAGATCTTATTTGTGAACATAAAGAGAAGATTTTTTAGAAAATGATGGACTAAAATCTATAATTTCCGATAAAATAATTACTTTGACTCAAACTTTCACCAAAAAATTTAAAAAAATTTCAAAGTTAACTAAAATTTCTAACAACCGTCAAATTTGATTATTTTTAAAAAATCGTACAGAGTTTATTTTTGAAAATAAAGAAAAGATTTTTTAGAAAATGATAGATTAAGACCTATAATTTCCAATAAAATAATTACTTTAATTCGAATAACCACCAAAAAAATTAAAAAAATTCTCAAAGTTGACTAAAATTTCTAACATAACCTAAGTGTCAAATTTGACATTTCTTTAAAAAATCGTACAGATCTTATTTGTGAACATAATGAGAAGATTTTTTAGAAAATGATAGACTAAAATCTATAATTTTCGATAAAATAATTACTTTGACTCGAACTTTCACCAAAAAAATTTAAAAAATTTTCAAAGTTAACTAAAATTTTTAATAACTGTCAAATCTGATTATTTTTAAAAAATCGTCCAGACTTTATTTGTGAAAATAAAGAAAAGATTTTTTAGAAAATGATAGATTAAAATCTATAATTTTCAATAAAATAATTACTTTAATTCGAATAACCACCAAAAAAATTAAAAAAATTTTCAAAGTTGACTAAAATTTCTAACATAACCTAAGTGTCAAATATGACATTTCTTTAAAAAATCGTACAGATCTTATTTGTGAACATAAAGAGAAGATTTTTTAGAAAATGATAGACTAAAATCTATAGTTTTCGATAAAATAATTACTTTGACTCGAACTTTCACCAAAAAAATTTAAAAAATTTTTAAAGTTAACTAAAATTTCTAATAACTGTCAAATCTGATTATTTTTAAAAAATCATACAGAGTTTATTTTTGAAAATAAAGAAAAGATTTTTTAGAAAATGATAGATTAAGACCTACAATTTCCAATAAAATAATTACTTTAATTCGAATAACCACCAAAAAAATTTAAAAAATTCTCAAAGTTGACTAAAATTTCTAACATAACCTAAGTGTCAAATTTGACATTTCTTTAAAAAATCGTACAGATCTGATTTGTGAACATAAAGAGAAGATTTTTTAGAAAATGATAGACTAAAATCTATAATTTTCGATAAAATAATTACTTTGACTCGAACTTTCACAAAAAAAATTTAAAAAATTTTCAAAGTTAACTAAAATTTCTAATAACTGTCAAATTTGATTATTTTTAAAAAATCGTACAGATCTTATTTGTGAAAATAAAGAAAAGATTTTTTAGAAAATGATAGATTAAGACCGATAATTTTCAATAAAATAATCACTTTGGTTCGAATAACCACCAAAAAAATTAAAAAAATTCTCAAAGTTAACTAAAATTTCTAACATAACCTAACTGTCAAATTTGATATTTTTTTAAAAAATAGTACAGAGCTTATTTTTGAAAATAAAGAAAAGATTTTTTATAAAATGATAGATTAAAATCTATAATTTTCGATAATTATAGTTTCAAATCTCTAAAACAATTAATTTTTTAGATATGAATTTTTAAAAACTGACAAGTTTTATTGTAATAAATAAACCAATTACTCATTTAAAATCCGTAAATTGTACAATAACTATTACATAAGAAACACAAGATTGAACCAAAAGATTCAACAAAGAAAAATTAATATCAAAAAAACCAGCTGCGGTAAAAACCGGATGTCTTAGGGTAGTTTTCCTTAAAAAACATTCCAAATTTTGTCTTAATTCCATCTCATATCGATGATAAATCAATAAATAAATCAAATTAGACGTTTGTAATGCCTCATTAGATGTGTGACTTGAAGTTGCAGCTAAAGATGTTAAACCCCACTAAAAAAAAATAACCAATTTTTAAAAATTTCTTATGTTAACTATACAGGGTGTTCAAAAATAATGTATATCAAATTTTTTTTTTTACTTACTATAGAATAAAAGATATGTATGTAATTTAAAATCATAAAAATTTGACTTCTCGCCTTTAAAACTTTTCGAAACGATATCAACAAATACATTATAAAAAATAACACTTTAAACAATAAAATATACCCAAAACATCCATTAAAATTATCCACAATTTCCGATAATTTCGTATAAATCCTCGACGTTTCATCCAAAGTGCTTTTAAAATTTTCCTTTAAATGTTTAAAATCATCCAAAACCAAAAACATTTCATCTTTGTTAAAAAACCAAGTTTTATTTATTAAAAATCGACTTAAAATCGTATTAACTTCCTTAAAAAATACCCCCAAAGTTTGAATTAAAGATAAAATGTAGACATGAAGTAAACATAAACGATATTTTAAAATCGTATCGAGAATAATTATCGGGTAAAATGCCTTATTGTAAAAAGAAAATTCTAAAATCCCAACGATTAAAATCAAAACGTGTATAAAAATTAAATTCCATTCGAAATTTCTTTTTTTATTAAATCCAAATTTTTTTAATTTAAATTTAGTTTCTTTCATCATCTTTAAAATGTCACAAAATTCTTTTTCGTGTAAAAATTCCAACTCTAAATTCACCAAAATGTTATAACAATATAAAATTGTTGTTTTCATGATTCGCATTAATCTACTTATGTGGGATTCATTTTCATCAAATATTACGAAGAAATTCAAACAAGTTGATATGAAAAGTAAGATTAAAAAAATTATCGACCAGGATTTTTTTATTTTACTCGTTGGTTTTGTTAAATTAGCTTTTGGCATAGCTAAAATTGTTAGTAAAAAATCAACGATCATCGTTTTCATGTTTACTTTCAAATAAACTATGAATCTAAACGGAATATGGTCGTTTATTGGGGTTTTATAAATTATTCAGGGTTGTATTAAGAGGTTATTAAGCTTAATGATGGTTAATTTGAGTGCTTTTATAGTTTATTAACGATCTATAAAAACTTTTTTTTAATTCTAACTTTAAAAATAAATCGATTTCTGATGTAAAATTTTTTAAAAAATTAGGTTAGTTAACTGTCAAAAATCTTTATCAAGTTTGAGAATTTTTTTTAATTTTTTTGGTAAAAATTAGAACAAATTTGATTTTTTTTAATTAAAAATATAATCTTTTATCTTTAATTTAAATCAAGAATCATTTCTTAATCTTCAAAAATAAAGTCTGGGTGATTTTTTAAAAATTAGTCTGTTTTTAAAAAAGTTAGGTTAGAACCGTCAAAAATTTTTACCAACTTCGGGAATTTTTTAAATTTTTTTGATAATAATTAGAAAAAATCTGGTTTCTATAATTAAAATTAGAATCTTTTATCTTTCATTTAAATCAATACTCATTCCTTAATCTTCAAAAATAAAGTCTGGGTGATTTTTTAAAAATTGGTCTGTTTTTAAAAAAGTTAGGTTAGAACCGTCAAAAATTTTTACCAACTTCGGGAATTTTTTAAATTTTTTTGATAATAATTAGAAAAAATCTGGCTTTTGTAATTAAAAATAGAATCTTTTATCTTTCATTTAAATCAAAAATCATTCCTTAATCTTCAAAAATAAAGTCTGGGTGATTTTTTTAAAATTGGTCTGTTTTTAAAAAAGTTAGGTTAGAACCGTCAAAAATTTTTACCAACTTTGGGATTTTTTTTAATTTTTTTAATAATAATTACAAAAAATTTGGCTTTTGTAATTAAAAATAGAATCTTTTATCTTTCATTTAAATCAAAAATCATTCCTTAACCTTCAAAAATAAAGTCTGGGTGTTTTTTTAAAAATTGGTCTGTTTTTAAAAAAGTTAGGTTAGAACCGTCAAAAATTTTTACCAACTTTGGAAATTTTTTTAATTCTTTTGGTAATAATTAGAAAAAATCTGGCTTTTATAATTAAAAATAGAATCTTTTATCTTTAATTTAAATAAAAAATCATTCCTTAATCTTCAAAAATAAAGTCTGGGTGATTTTTTAAAAATGGTCTGTTTTTAAAAAATTTAGGTTAGAACCGTCAAAAATTTTTATCAACTTTGGGAATTTTTTTAATTTTTTTGATAATTAGAAAAAAATCTGGCTTTTGTAATTAAAAATAGAATCTTTTATCTTTCATTTAAATCAAAAATCATTCCTTAACCTTCAAAAATAAAGTTTGGGTGATTTTTTAAAAATTGCTCTGTTTTTAAAAAAGTTAGGTTAGAACCGTCAAAAATTTTTACCAACTTTGGGAATTTTTTTAATTTTTTTGATAATAATTAGAAAAAATCCGGCTTTTGTAATTAAAAATAGAATCTTTTATCTTTCATTTAAATCAAAAGTCATTCCTTAATCTTCAAAAATAAAGTCTGGGTGATTTTTTAAAAATCGGTCTGTTTTTAAAAAAGATAGGTTAGAACCGTCAAACATTTTTACTTAATTTGGGAATTTTTAAAATTTTTTTGATAATAATTAGAAAAAATCTGGCTTTTAGAATTAAAAATAGAATCTTTTATCTTTCATTTAAATAAAAAATCATTCCTTAATCTTCAAAAATAAAGTCTGGGCGATTTTTTAAAAATTGGTCTGTTTTTAAAAAAGTTAGGTTAGAACCGTCAAAAATTTTTACCAATTTCGGGAATTTTTTAAATTTTTTTGATAATAATTAGAAAAAATCTGGCTTTTATAATTAAAATTAGAATCTTTTATCTTTCATTTAAATCAAAAATCATTCCTTAATCTTCAAAAATAAAGTCTGGGTGATTTTTTAAAAATTGGTCTGTTTTTAAAAAAGTTAGGTTAGAACCGTCAAAAATTTTTACCAACTTTGGGAATTTTTTTAATTTTTTTGATAATAATTAGAAAAAATCTGGCTTTTGTAATTAAAAATAGAATCTGTTATCTTTCATTTAAATCAAAAATCATTCCTTAATTTTCAAAAATAAAGTCTGGGTGATTTTTTAAAAATTGGTCTGTTTTTAAAAAAGTTAGGTTAGAACCGTCAAAAATTTTTACTACATTTGGGAATTTTTTTAATTTTTTTGTTAATAATTAGAAAAAATCTTGCTTTTATAATTAAAAATAGAATCTTTTATCTTTCATTTAAATCAAAAATCATTGCTTAACATTCAAAAATAAAGTCTGGGTGATTTTTTAAAAATTGGTCTGTTTTTAAAAAACTTAGGTTAGAACCGTCAAAAATTTTTACCAACTTTGGGAATTTTTTAAATTTGCTTGACAATAATTAGAAAAAATCTGGCTTTTATAATCAAAAATAGAATCTTTTATCTTTCATTTAAAATAAAAATCATTTCTTAATCTTCAAAAATAAAGTCTGGGTGATTTTTTAAAAATTGGTGTGTTTTTAAAAAAGTTAGGTTAGAACCGTCAAAAATTTTTACCAACTTTGGGAATTTTTTTAATTTTTTTGATAATAATTAGAAAAAATCTGGCTTTTATAATTAAAAATAGAATCTTTTATCTTTCATTTAAATCAAAAGTCATTCCTTAATCTTCAAAAATAAAGTCTGGGTGATTTTTTAAAAATCGGTCTGTTTTTAAAAAAGATAGGTTAGAACCGTCAAACATTTTTACTTAATTTGGGAATTTTTTAAATTTTTTTGATAATAATTAGAAAAAATTTGGCTTTTGTAATTAAAATTAGAATCTTTTATCTTTCATTTAAATCAAAACTCATTCCTTAACCTTCAAAAATAAAGTCTGGTCGATTTTTTTAAAATTGGTCTGTTTTTAAAAAAGTTAGGTTAGAACCGTCAAAAATTTTTACCAACTTTGGGAATTTTCTTAATTTTTTTGATAATAATTAGAAAAAATCTGGCTTTTATAATTAAAATTAGAATCTTTTATCTTTCATTTAAATCAAAAATCATTCTTTAATCTTCAAAAATAAAGTCTGGGTGATTTTTTAAAAATTGGTCTGTTTTTAAAAAAGTTAGGTTAGAACCGTCAAAAATTTTTACCAACTTTGGGATTTTTTTAAATTTTTTTGATAATAATTAGAAAAAATCTGGCTTTTATAGTTAAAAATAGAATCTTTTATCTTTCATTTAAATCAAAAATTGTTCCTTAACCTTCAAAAATAAAGTCTGGGTGATTTTTTAGAAATTGGTTTGTTTTTAAAAAAGTTAGGTTAGAACCGTCAAAAATTTTTACCAACTTTGGGAATTTTTCAAATTTTTTTGATAATAATTAGAAAAAATCTGGCTTTTATAGTTAAAAATAGAATCTTTTATCTTTCATTTAAATCAAAAATCATTCCTTAACCATCAAAAATAAAGTCTGGGTGATTTTTTAAAAATTGGTCTGTTTTTAAAAAAGTTAGGTTAGAACCGTCAAAAATTTTTACCAACTTTGGGAATTTTTTTAATTTTTTTGATAATAATTAGAAAAAATCTGGCTTTTGTAATTAAAATTAGAATCTTTTATCTTTCATTTAAATCAAAAATCATTCCTTAATCTTCAAAAATAAAGTCTGGGTGATTTTTTAAAAATTGGTCTGTTTTTAAAAAAGATAAGTTAGAACCGTCAAAAATTTTTACTGAATTTGGGATTTTTTTTAATTTTTTTGTTAATAATTAGAAAAAATCTGACTTTTTTAATTCAAAATATAATCTCTTATCTATAATTTAAATCAAGAATCATTTCTTAATCTTTATAAATAAAGCCTGGACAATTTTTTTAAGATGATGAAATTTTTTAAAAAATTGGGTTAGTTAACTGTCAAAAATTTTTACCAAGTTTGAGAATTTTTTTAATTTTTTTGGTAACAATTAGAACAAATTTGACTTTTTTAATTCAAAATATAATCTTTTATTTTTAATTTAAATCAAGAATCATTTCTTAATCTTTAGAAATAAAATCTGGGCGATTTTTTTAAAATGAGGAGTTTTTTTAAAAAATTGGGTTAGTTAACTGTCAAAAATTACTACCAATTTTCGGATTTTTTTAAAATTTTTTCTTAATAATTACAAAAGATTTAACTTGCTTAGCATAAAATAGAATCTTTTAGATATTATTTAGAACCAAAATCAGTACTCAAATTTAAAATTTTCATGAAATTAATGTATTATGAAGTTATGTCATTTTGACGTTTTAAACGTCACTTTGAATGTTTGACTTTGAAAGATCATATCTCAAAAATGAAATGAAATAAAACCATTCCGCTTTGTTTTTTATAAACTTCATAGTTTTATTTAGAATTTCTATAAAAATTATCTTAATTCTAATTTTAGTTTTGGAGGAAAAATTTTTTAAACCTAACCTTACAAATTTTCAAATTTCCATTATGAGATGTCATATTTAAAAAATCATATTTTAAAAACCAAACGAGATAAAACCATTCTGCTTTTTTCTTTGTAATTTACATACTTTTATTTATAAGTTCTATAAAATTTTTTTTAATTCTGATTTTAGTTTTGGAGAAAAAAATTTTTTAACCTAACTTTACAAATTTTCAAATTTCCATAATAAACTTTAAAAAATCATATCTCAAAAACGATATGAAATAAAACCATTTTGCTTTTTTCCTTATAATCTACATACTTTTATTTATACCTTGTATAAAAAACTTTTTATTCCTAACCTTACTTTTTGAGAAAAAAAAATTTTTAAACCTAACCTTACAAATTTTCAAAATTTCCATTATTGTAAAGTGTCAACTTTAAAAAATCATATCTCAAAAACGAAATGAAATCAAACCATTCTGCTTTTTTCCTTATAATCTACGTACTTTTATTTATACCTTGTATAAAAAACTTTTTACTCCTAACCTTACTTTTTGAGAAAAAAAAATTTTTAAACTTAACCTTACAAATTTTCAAATTTTCATCATGAAGTGTCAACTTTAAAAAATCATATCTCAAAAACGAATTGAAATCAAACCATTCTGCTTTTTTCCTTATAATCTACATACTTTTCTTTATACCTTGTATAAAAAACTTTTTACTCCTAACCTTACTTTTTGAGAAAAAAAAATTTTTAAACTTAACCTTACAAATTTTCAAATTTCCATTATTATAAAGTGTCAACTTTAAAAAATCATATCTCAAAAACGAAATGAAATCAAACCATTTTGCTTTTTTCCTTATAATCTACATACTTTTATTTATACCTTGTATAAAAAGCTTTTTACTCCTAACCTTACTTTTTGAGAAAAAAAAAATTTTAAACTTAACCTTACAAATTTTCAAATTTCCATTGTTATAAAGTGTCAACTTTAAAAAATCATATCTCAAAAACGAAATGAAATCAAACCATTCTGCTTTTTTCCTTATAATCTACATACTTTTATTTATACTTTGTATAAAAAACTTTTTACTCCTAACCTTACTTTTTGAGAAAAAAGAATTTTTAAACTTAACCTTACAAATTTTCAAATTTCCATTACTATGAAATGTCAACTTTAAAAATTCATATCTCAAAAACGAAATGAAATCAAACCATTCTGCTTTTTTCCTTATAATCTACATACTTTTATTTATACCTTGTATAAAAGACTTTTTACTCCTAACCTTACTTTTTGAGAAAAAGAAATTTTTAAACTTAACCTTACAAATTTTCAAATTTCCATTATTATGAAGTGTCAACTTTAAAAATTCATATCTCAAAAACTAAACGAGATAAATCAACACAGTTTTATTTTTTATAATCTACATACTTTCGTTTATAATTTGCATAAAAATAATTTTAATCCTAACTTTAGTTTTGGAGATATGAATTTTTTAATTTAACTTCACTAAAAAACACGTTCAAAATCTTTGCTTTTCTTATTATTATGGTTATTTTTTTACATAATCAGAGTAATAGATAATCATATGCAAAAATCCTTCAATTCTTTACTTTCATTTCACAAATGCACTTCTCAATGCCAATGAGATTGTAATTAGACTTCTTACTCAGCGTTATAAAACTAGATTTTCCTTCAGATTTCAAAAGAATAATAAAAAGTTACAAAGAAAAGATGTTTTTCTTCCATCTAACGTTATTTTTCATGTTTTTAAAACTTATTTCGACTACAAATGCAGAAAAACTACGTAAGTTCTTTCCTTTTAATTATTATTTTTTTATTTCCTAAAATCAAAATTAATTGCTGTCTTTTTTTTAAGCCGATTATTTTCATATATGTAATCGAAACGATCCACAACTAAACGAATGCATTTTAAACTCATCAAAAGCTGTTGTACCACTTTTAGTAAAAGGAATCGACTATTTAAATGTTCCACAATTATCACCGTTAAAAGTACCAGAAATAGATTTGGATCAAGGTGATAATCTAAATTTAAAATTAATTAATGTAACTGTTGGTGGATTGGAAACTGCTGAATTATTAAAAATCGAGTAAGAAAAAAATTTTATTAAAAAATAAAAAAAAAAAATTATTAAGAAATAAAATTTTAATGATGTTTTTTTAGTGCTAATTTAGAAAAACGATCGATTAAAAGCGAGATACACTTCGATGAAATAAACTTTGAGAGTTTTTATAAGGTTAAAGGAAGAGTTATTATTTTACCAATTGATGGAAATGGAACAGCAAAAATTAACTTCGGTATTTTAATATTTCTTCATTTCTTAAAAAGTAATCGTTTTTAAAATGTAAAAAAAATTTTTTTAGATGATGTTTTAGTTCATTTTTCATTCGAATATGATTTAGTTGAAAATAAAGGAGAAAAATACGTTAATTTTACTAAAGTTCATTTAAGTTATGAGTTAAAACGTGCAACGTATCATTTGGATAATTTATTTAACGGTGATAAATTTCTAGGTAAACATTTTCTCCTTTTAATTTAATCTAAATAACTTAATTTTTGGTTTAGAACTAAAATTAAAACGTTATTTTTTTAGGTGATCAAATGAATCGGTTTATAAACGACAATTGGGACACTTTACATCAAGATTTCGCCCCGATTATATCAGAAACTATAAAAAATATCATAGTTGATATTTTAAAAGATGTTGCTAAACTTATTCCCTATCAAAATATCTTTTCCGGAATAAAAACAACAACTTAAAAAAAAAATTTATACAAATTATGACAATTTGATGTTAGGTTAGTTTTAAAAATTTTTATCTCCAAAAGTGAGGTTAGAATTAAAATGATTTTTATAGAAGTTATAAATAAAAGTATATAGATTATAAAAAATACAAGCAAAATGGTTTTATTTCATTTCGTTTTTGAGATATGACACGCAAATTTTTCTATCAATCAACATAAAAGTTAAAATTTATCTACCACGATTTTTCTTTATTAAAATTCTTTTATTATTTCTAAATGTTTAAATTTCAACTAAAGAAATTCTATCATAAAAAATAATGTGATAAAAATAACACCCCGTATATTGAAGTTAACCCTAAATATTTGACATTTCTAAACGTCAAATGAACGACTTTTTATTTACTATTTTTTGATCTTAAAACTTTACCTTCGACTCATGTTGATATAAAAACCGCTAAAATAAGACTTATTCTTTAGATTTCAATCGATTTTTAACCATAAATAGATTAAATAAAGATTTTTTGAACGTTTTTTATTGAGTGTGTTTTTGCTGTCATTTACTAAAAGAAATGTCAAATTAACGACTTTTTATTCACTATTTTTCGACGTTAAAACTTTATCTCCGATTCATGTTGATATAAAAATCATTAAAATAGAACTTATTCTTTAGATTTTAATCGATTTTTCACCATAAATAGATTTTATAAAGATTTTTTGAGCGTTTTTTAGTGAGTGTGTTTTTGCTGTCATTTACTAAAAGAAATGTCAAATTAACGACTTTTTATTCACTATTTTTCGACCTTAAAACTTTATCTTTGATTCATGTTGACATAAAAATCGTTAAAATAGATCTTATTCTTTAGATTTCAATCGATTTTCAGTTATAAATACATTAAATAAAGATTTTTTGAACGTTTTTTATTGAGTGTGTTTTTGCTGTCATCTACTAAAAGAAATGTCAAATTAACGACTTTTTATTCACTATTTTTCGACCTTAAAACTTTATCTCCAAAACATGTTGATATAAAAATCGTTAAAATAGAACTTATTCTTTAGATTTCAATCGATTTTTCACCATAAATAGATTTTATAAAGATTTTTTGAGCGTTTTTTATTGAGTGTGTTTTTGCTGTCATTTACTAAAAGAAATGTCAAATTAACGACTTTTTATTCACTATTTTTCGACCTTAAAACTTTATCTACGATTCATGTTGATATAAAAATCATTAAAATAGAACTTATTCTTTAATTTTCAATCGATTTTTCACCATAAATAGATGAAATAAAGATTTTTTGAACGTTTTTTAATGAGTGTGTTTTTGCTGTCATCTACTAAAACAAATGTCAAATTAACGACTTTTTATTTACTATTTTTCTACCTTAAAACTTTATCTCCGATTCATGTTGATATAAAAATCATTAAAATAGACCTTATTCTTTAAACTTCAACCGATTCTTCACTATAAATTGATTAATTTTTTTAAAGTTGACACTTCGAAAATTTTTAGTAATGTTAGGTTTAATTTTTTTTTCCTCAAAAACTAAATTTAGGATTTAAAAAAAATTTATAGAAATTATAAATAAAAGTATGTAGATTATAAACAAGAAGACCGAATGATTTTATTTCATTTCGCTTTTGAGATATGATTTTTTTAAATTCAACCTTTCAAGATGGCATATTTAAATTATTTAAAACTTCTTTTTCTCCGAAAGTAAGGTTAGGATAAAAAAGATGTTTATAGAGGATACAAAATAAAGTATGTAGTTTATGAAAAAGAAAACAGAATTGATTTATCTCATTTCATTCTTAAGATACGATTTTTTAAAGTTGACACTTTATGATGGAAATTTGAAAATTTAGGTTAGGTTTAAAATTTTTTTTTTCTCCAAAACTAAAATCAGAATTAAAAAAAATGTTTATAGAACTTATAAATAAAAGTATGTAAATTATAAAAAAAAAAGCAGAATGGTTTCATCTCGTTTGGTTTTTAAGATATGATTTTTTAAATATGATACCTCATAATGGAAATTCAAAAATTTGTAAGGTTAAGTTTAAAAATTTTTTCCTCCAAAACTAAAATCAGGATTAAGGTAATTTTTATAGAAATTCTAAATAAAACTATGAAACTTATAAAAAACAAAGCGAAATGGTTTTATCTCATTTCATTTTTGAGATATGATCTTTCAAAGTGAAACATAAAACTGACGTTTTAAACGTCAAAATGACACAACTTCATAATACATTAATTAGATGAAATTTTGAATTTGAGATATGATTTTGATTCTAAATTAAATTTAAAAGACTCTATTTTATGCTAAATTAGTGAAATCTTTTCTAATTATTATGAAAAAATTAAAAAAAAATCCGAAAGTTGGTAAAAAAATTTGACAGTTAACTAACCTAATTTTTTTTAAAAAATTTCATCATTTTAAAAAAGTCGCCCTAACTTTATATCTAAAGATTAAGAAATGGTTTTTTATTTAAATTAAAGATAAAAGATTGTGTTTTGAATTATAAAAGCTGAATTTTTTCTAATTATTATCAAAAAAATTTAAAAAATTCCCAAAGTTGGTGAAAATTTTTGACGGTTCTAACCTAACTTTTTTAAAAACAGACCAATTTTTTAAAAATCACCCAGACTTTATTTTTGAAGATTAAGGAATGACTTCTGATTTAAATGAAAGATAAAAGATTCTATTTTTAATTATAAAAGCTAGATTTTTTCTAATTGTTATCAAAAAAATTAAAAAAATTCCCAAAGTTGGTAAAAAATTTTTGACGGTTCTAACCTAACTTTTTTAAAAACAGACCAATTTTTAAAAAATCACCCAGACTTTATTTTTGAATGTTAAGGAATGATTTTTGATTTAAATGAAAGATAAAAAATTCTATTTTTAATTATAAAAGCCAAATTTTTTCTAATTATTATCAAAAAAATTTAAAGAATTCCCAAAGTTGGTAAAAATTTTTGACGGTTCTAGCCTAACTTTTTTAAAAACAGACCAATTTTTAAAAAATCACCCAGACTTTATTTTTGAAGGTTAAGGAATGATTTTTGATTTAAATGAAAGATAAAAGATTCTATTTTTAATTATAAAAGCCAGATTTTTTCTAATTATTATCAAAAAAATTAAAAAAATTTCCAAAGTTGGTAAAAATTTTTGACGGTTCTAACCTAACTTTTTTAAAAACAGACCAATTTTTAAAAAATCACCCAGACTTTATTTTTGAAGATTAAGGAATGATTTTTGATTTAAATGAAAGATAAAAAATTCTATTTTTAATTATAAATGCTAGATTTTTTCTAATTATTATCAAAAAAATTAAAAAAATTCCTAAAGTTGGTAAAAATTTTTGACGGTTCTAACCTAACTTTTTTAAAAACAGACCAATTTTTAAAAAATCACCCAGACTTTATTTTTGAAGATTAAGAAATGATTTTTGATTTAAATGAAAGATAAAAGATTTTATTTTTAATTATAAAAGCCAGATTTTTTCTAATTATTATCAAAAAAATTTAAAAAATTCCCAAAGTTGGTAAAAATTTTTGACGGTTCTAACCTAACTTTTTTAAAAACAGACCAATTTTTAAAAAATCACCCAGACTTTATTTTTGAAGGTTAAGGAATGATTTTTGATTTAAATGAAAGATAAAAGATTCTATTTTTAATTATAAAAGCCAAATTTTTTCTAAATATTATCAAAAAAATTTAAAAAATTCCCAAAGTTGGTAAAAATTTTTGACGATTCTAACCTAACTTTTTTAAAAACAGACCAATTTTTAAAAAATCACCCAAACTTTAGTTTTGAAGGTTAAGGAATGATTTTTGATTTAAATGAAAGATAAAAGATTTTATTTTTAATTATAAAAGCCAGATTTTTTCTAATTATTATCAAAAAAATTTAAAAAATTCCCAAAGTTGGTAAAGATTTTTGACGGTTCTAACCTAACTTTTTTAAAAACAGATCAATTTTTAAAAAATCACCCAAACTTTATTTTTGAGGATTAAGGAATGACTTTTGATTTAAATGAAAGATAAAAGATTTTAATTTTAATTACAAAAGCCAGATTTTTTCTAATTATTATCAAAAAAATTTTAAAAATTCCCAAATTTATTAAAAATTTTTGACGGTTCTAACCTAACTTTTTTAAAAACAAACCAATTTTTAAAAAATCACCCAGACTTTATTTTTGAAGATTAAGGAATAATTTTTGATTTAAATGAAAGATAAAAGATTTTATTTTTAATTATAAAAGCCAGATTTTTTCTAATTATTATCAAAAAATTTAAAAAATTCCCAAAGTTGGTAAAAATTTTTGACGGTTCTAACCTAACTTTTTTAAAAATAGACCAATTTTTAAAAAATCACCCAGACTTTATTTTTGAAGATTAAGAAACTATTTTTGATTTAAATGAAAGATAAAAGATTCTATTTTTAATTATAAAAGCCAGATTTTTTCTAATTATTATCAAAAAAATTTAAAAAATTCCCAAAGTTAGTAAAAATTTTTGACGGTTCTAACCTAATTTTTTAAAAACAAACGAATTTTAAAAAAATCACCCAGACTTTATTTTTGAAGATTAAGGAATGGTTTTTGATTTAAATGAAAGATAAAAGATTCTAATTTTAATTATAAAAGCTAGATTTTTTCTAATTGTTATCAAAAAAATTAAAAAAATTCCCAAAGTTGGTAAAAATTTTTGACGGTTCTAACCTAACTTTTTTAAAAACAGACCAATTTTTAAAAAATCACCCAAACTTTATTTTTGAAGATTAAGGAATGACTTTTGATTTAAATGAAAGATAAAAGATTCTATTTTTAATTATAAAAGCTAGATTTTTTCTAATTGTTATCAAAAAAATTAAAAAAATTCCCAAAGTTGGTAAAAATTTTTGACGGTTCTAACCTAACTTTTTAAAAACAGACCAATTTTTAAAAAATCGCCTAGACTTTATTTTTGAAGATTAAGGAATGATTTTTGATTTAAATGAAAGATAAAAAATTCTATTTTTAATTATAAAAGCTAGATTTTTTCTAATTGTTATCAAAAAAATTAAAAAAATTCCCAAAGTTGGTAAAAATTTTTGACGGTTCTAACCTAATTTTTAAAAAAAAATTTTAAGGTTATTTTTTAAAATTAAAAATTCAAATTGATATTTTTTTTCCTTACATCGCAAAAATCACTTTATAACCAACCAAACAAATTAACAAATTAGAGCCTTTCAAAACAACAACCGACATTTACATAAAACCCCATTTTAAATCCTCCAACAAATCGCACGCAAACTATAATAAACGTTCTTATTTAAATTGCCAGTTTAACCCATAAACGAAAATCCAAATAAAATCGCTTATATTCAATTTATTTATGATTATTGCTTCGCGTGTTCTGTTCTCCTTGCCCTCTTTTATATACATTTTCACTTTCTTCTACCTTCGTTCAGCAAATTTTTTCGTCGTGTCATCTTTATACCTCACCAAACTTCAATACAGTTCACTTCATTTAAAAAGATGAATCAAATAAACAATTTTAAAGAAATATTTAGTGATTTTTTAATCGAATTTAGTGAGTATTTTAATTTATAAAAAAAAAATTAAAGTTAATTAGTGAATTTTTAGAATTTTTTAAAAGGATTTTACATTTCTTATGGATTTTATTTACAACAATCGAAGTAAGTTTTTTTTATTTATTTTTTATTAACCATTTTAATTAATAAAAAAATTTTTTTAGCATGGTTTTAAAAACTTCTTTCCAAAAAATTACTTAATTAGAATAACTCTAACATGGTTTTTAACTTTAACCCTATTTATTTTATTCACATCTTGTTTAATCCCCCTATTTTTTATAAAACTTTTAATACTTATTTATTTAAAACTAAAATACAAATCAAATTTTGGCGGTTTTTTTCGTTCACAAGATATTTTATGGGTCGTCGAAGATAAATCAGCTTTAAACATAGTAAACATCCTAATTTTAATCAAAATCAATCCTTTAAAAACCGATTTAAAACTTTTTATTACAGATTTAATTAAAAATCGATTCTTCCAAAGCAAAAAAATGACCTCAATTAGAAAGTTTTTTTTAGGTTATGGTTATTTTTTATTAAATCAACTTAAAATCGCTGACGTTTTAACGTTTGTTAAAAACGGAATCTGTAATAAAAACGATTTAAATAAATTAATTGGTAGATTTGCTAATAGATGTCTTCCTAAAAATAATTTAGCAGCTTTTGAAGTTATAGTTTGTTTAGATCCGATCTTTTTAGAGGAAAATGATAATAATAATGGTAATAATAATAGTAATAATAATAATCATAATAACAATCAAAAATATGCAATTTTATTAAGAGTACATCATTCTATAGCTGATGGAATTAATTTAATGAGTTTTTTAAATGAAAAAATTGGGGATAAAAATCAAACTTTGGTTAAAATTGGTATAAAAATTAATACAAAAATTGATACAAAAATTGAATCAAAAATTGAATCAAAAATTGTACCAAAAATTGAACCAAAAATCCAAAAAAATTCAAAAAATAGCTTTAATCTAAAAGAAAATTTTAATAAAAAAGCTCATTTACACACATTAATAGCTAAAAAAGATAAAAACCAACTAAAAAAACCAAATCTTTCCGGTGAAAAAACCATAGCATTTAAAATCGAATCAAAAATTGATTTATTAAAAAAAGTTAAACATATAAAATCATCTGTAAGTAATTGTACATTCACTACAGTTATTTTAACTTGTATTTCGATTAGTTTGCATAATTATTTAATGAGAACTTATAAAAAATCCCCTAAAAATATAATATTAACTTTTATGGCTGTTCCGGATAAAAATCAATTGCATTTTAACCATAAAGAGTTGAAAAATATTTTTTCAATGGGAACTATTCATCTTCCTATTAATTTTGGAGGGGAAAAAGTTTCAAATGGGGATGTTTTGAGGCGTTTAAATGAGGTTATTGAGGAGTATAAACGGTTTGAAAAGTCGTGTGATATTTGGGTGAGTTAAAATATCTATTTTTTCTTATTTTTTATTTATTTTTTCTTATTTTTTATTTATATTTACTTATATTAATTTATTTTATTTTATTTTTTGACTTATTTTTTGATTTATTTTGGTTTTATTAACTAGGTTCATTATTGGCAACTAAAATCGTTTTGTAATTTAATTCCGAGATCTTTGGTAAAGTTTATTTTGGATTTAAACGACGTTACTTCGGTTACTTTTAGTAATTTACCTGGATTGAAGGAAAAAATTACTATAATGGGGGAAGAAGTGAGTGATATGATGTTTTGGGTGCCGAATTATGCAACGATAGGTAAGAAAAAAAAAACGTCTTTTTTAATTAATTTTTTTCTCGAAAACTAAAACTAGGATAAAAAAAATTTATATAGAGGTTATAAATAAAAGTGTATAAATTACAAAGAAAAAAGTAGAATGGTTTTATTTCGTTTCGTTTTTGAGATACGATTCTTCAAAATTCAATCTTTCCGAAATTGAAAGACTTGGGTTGCATTTAAAATTTTTTATCTCCAAAAATAAGAATTATGTCCCATAATTTAACAAGAAACTTTTATTTGAAACTTTTTTCATTTAAATCATAAATGGCGTATTTATAAGCTATATTCCATACTTTTGTTACACCCTGTATATTAAAGTAGTAAGCAAGCAGCACCTCTTTAAAAGAGGGTTTTTGGAAATCGCTTTCCGGACGATCCAGTGGTTTTATTTTGGGGGGTCCGTGACCGATTTCGGAAAAACGGCCCTGAAAATCGAACGACGTTGCGGTAGCCCTAATTGAAATTAAAATTCTCGATCGTCCGCCAGTCATTTTCGTTAATTTTCGAACGCACTTTTTGTCCAAAAAGCCACCGGCTTCGCGACTCTGCTTCCGGCTAACCTTCTGAACGGCTTTATAACGCAACGTTATATGCGAATCGGGGCTCCTTTTGGACCCGAAACGGCCGATTTAAGCCCTAAACGAAGTCCCCGTTTTCCGTCATTTTCGATTTGGGCCGATAAAACACTTGGTTCAATGTTCATAAACGTTATTTATTATTCTAACCACGCTAATGCCACATGAAATGTCAAAACGATCTGTTTATTAATAATTATCAAATATTTAAATTATGCAAAGCAAAAAATTCGAATAAATTTCACTAAAAACTAATTAAATTCTTGAAAGTATCACCAAAAATTTAAGTAAATTTGTAAAAATTCCACCAAAGCTACTAAAATTTTTAATAATTCCACCAAAAACTTATAAAATTTGTAAAAATTCCACCAAAGCTATCAAAATTTTTAACAATTCCACCAAAAACTGAATTAAAAAACAAAATATACTAAAATTAAGATTAATTTCGTCAAGAATTGATTAGATTCTTAAAAATTTCACAAAAATAAAAAAGTAATAATAAAAATTCCACAAAAATTAGCTAAATTGAATATAATTTCACCAAAAATTATTAAATTTGGAGACAATTCTACTAAAAACTGAATTTTTTAAAAATTTCACCCAAGATCAATAAAATTGGTAAAAATACCACGAAAAACTTACTATATTCGTAAAAATTCCACCAAAGTTACCAACGCTTTTAACGATTCCACCAAAACCGTACTAAATTTTTTCAATTTTCCACCAAAGCTACAAAAATGTTGAATAATTCCACCAAAAACTTACTAATTTTTAAAAAATACCACCAAAAACTTATCAAATTCATAAAAATTCTACTGAAATTACCAATATTTTTAACAATTCCACCAAAAATGATTAAAGTTAATAAAAATTCCACCAAAGTTATCAACTTTTTTAACAATTCCATCAAAAACATACTGAATTTTATAAAAATTCCACCAAAAATTAATAAAATTGGAAACGTTTCACAAAAAACACTGAATTTTTTAAGAATTCCATCAAAAATGAATAAAATTCGCAAAAATTCAATGTTATCAAAATTTTTGATAATTCCACCAAAAACATACTGAATTTTTTTAAAATTCCACCAAAAATTAATACAATTTGTAAAAATTCCACCAAAAACTTACTAAATTCATAAGAATTTTACCAAAAACACTGATTTTTTTTTAAATTCCACCCGAAATGAATAAAATTCGCAAAAATTTCACTAATGTTATCAAAATTTTTGATAATTCCACCCAAAACATACTGAATTTTATAAAAATTTCACCAAAAATTAATAAAATTGGAAATATTTCACTAAAAACTTACTAAATTCGTAAAAATTTCATAAAAAACACTGATATTTTTAAAAATTCCACCAAAAATTTACCAATTTTTTTTTAATTCCACCAAAAACTTACTGATTTTTAAAAAATACCACCAAAAACTTACCAAATTCATAAAAATTCTACTAAAATTACCAATATTTTTAACAATTCCACCAAAAATGATTAAAGTTAATAAAAATTCCACCAAAGTTATCAACTTTTTTAACAATTCCATCAAAAACATATTGAATTTTATAAAAATTCCACCAAAAGTTAATAAAATTGGAAAAATTTCAGTAAAAAGTTACTAATTTCGTAAAAATTTCATAAAAAAACAGTGATTTTTTAAAAAATTCTATCAAAAATGAGTAAAATTCGCAAAAATCCAATGTTATCAAAATTTTTGATAATTCTACCAAAAACATACTGAATTTTTTAAAAATTCCACCAAAAATTAATACAATTTGCAAAAATTCCACCCAAAACTTACTAAATTCATAAGAATTTTACCAAAAACACTGATTTTTTTTTATTCCACCAGTAATGAATAAAATTCGCGAAAATTCCACCAATGCTATCAACTTTTTTAACAATTCCATCAGAAACATACTGAATTTTATAAAAATTCCACCAAAAATTAATAAAATTGGAAACGTTTCACTAAAAACTTACTAAATTCGTAAAAATTCCATAAAAAAAAACACTGAATTTTTTAAAAATTCCATCAAGAATGAATAAAATTCGCAAAAATTCCACCAATGTTATCAAAATTTTTGATAATTCCACCAAAAATATACTGAATTTTTTATAAATTCCACCAAAAATTAATACAATTTGCAAAAATCCCACCAAAAACTTACTAAATTCATAAGAATTTCACCAAAAACACTGATTTTTTTTTATTCCACCAAAAATGAATAAAATTCGCAAAAATTCCACCAATGCTATCAAAATTTTTGATAATTCCACCAAAAACATACTGAATTTTTTAAAAGTTCCACCAAAAACTTACTAAATTCTAAGAATTTTACCAAAAACACTGAATTTTTTTAAAATTTCACCAGAAATGAATAAAATTCGCAAAAATTCCACCAAAGCTATTAAAATATTTAACAACTACACCCAAAACTTACTGAATTTTTTTTATTCCACCAAAAACTTACAGAAATCCTAAAAATTACACCGAAATTGTCAACATTTTTAACAATTCTACCAAAAACTTACCAAATTTTTTAAAAATTACACCAAAATATCCAAATTCTTTTAAAATTCCACCAAAAATCAATGAAATTAGAAACAATTTCATTAAAAATTAACTAAAACCTTGTAAATTCAAAACTTAGTAGATTCATACAAATTTCACCAAAGTTACTAAAATTTTTAATAATTCTACCAAAAATAATGATTTTTTTTTAATTCCACCAAAAAAACTTACAAAATTTGTAAAAATTTCACCAAATACTTATAAAAATCCTAAAAATTACACCGAAATTGTCAACATTTTTAACAATTCTACCAAAAACTTACCAAATTTTTTAAAAATTCCACCAAAATGTCCAAACTCTTTTAAAATTCCACAAAAAATCAATGAAATTAGAAACAATTTCATTAAAAATTAACTAAAACCTTGAAAATTCAAAACTTAGTAGATTCATAAAAATTCATTTTTAACAATTCTACCAAAAACTTACCAAATTTTTTAAAAATTCCACCAAAATATCCAAATTCTTTTAAAATTCCACCAAAAATCAATGAAATTAGAAACAATTTCATTAAAAATTAACTAAAACCTTGAAAATTCAAAACTTAGTTGATTCATAAAAATTCCACCAAAGTTACTAAAATTTTTAATAATTCTACCAAAAATAATGATTTTTTTTTTAATTCCACCAAAAAAACTTACAAAATTTGTAAAAATTTCACCAAATACTTATAAAAATCCTAAAAATTACACCGAAATTGTCAACATTTTTAACAATTCTACCAAAAACTTACCAATTTTTTTAAAAATTCCACCAGAATATCCAAATTCTTTTAAAATTCCACCAAAAATCAATGAAATTAGAAACAATTTCATTAAAAATTAACTAAAACCTTGAAAATTCCACCAAAAACTTAGTAAATTCATAAAAATTCCACCAAAGTTACTAAAATTTTTAATAATTTTACCAAAAATAAAGAATTTTTTAAAAATTCCACCAAAAATTTGCCAATTTTCTTTTACATTCCACCAAAAACTTACTAAATTCGTAAAGCTTCCACCAAAGTTACTAAAATGTTGATCAATTCAACCAAAGACAATAAATTTTTTCTAGAAAAATATTAAAAATAAAACTAAACTAGTCCCATTAAAACCAATAAAAACTACCAATTTTTAATGCTCATAGAACGACGATGACTTTAATAATCGTAACGTTCTTTCTTCTCAGGTAATTTTTAAAACCTGAACTTATAAAAAATAAATAAAAAAATATATACCTCCTACTTAATTTATAAAAACATTGTCCTTGACATTATCACCAAATTGCACATTTATTTAGATTTGAAAGTAGATATTACATCACTTTTTTTAAACGTCAAAAATTACTTCTAATCTTTAGTAATAAATCATATCGACCTATGCAACGAAAACTATCGTAAGTCAAAAATGGTGATTTTGAAAAATTTGAAAAGAAAACAGAATTAATTGCTATTGTTCTATGGCGAATCCTTTCGGAATCCTCTATAAGATATCTATAGCAACCAAGTAGGAAATTTTTACCTAGAAAATTTTATTTCTTAAAATGCAATCGGTTCAAAACCTTTAAATACTTATATCTGACTCAGTTCTATCAAAAATGACTTACAATAGTTTTCGTTGCATAGGTCGATATTATCTAAAAAATGTAATCCTCAAATGAAAACATTCTCTTTTATATTCTTCATATCATCATTAAATTGCACATTTATTTAAATTCTAAAGTGGACACTTTAAAACGCAATTTTTAACCTCCAAAAACGACCTCTAAGTGTTATCTTTAACCATACATTTTATTATCTCGAATAATTAAGATAAATTGATTGTATAAATTAATAATAATAATATTCCTTCTCTAATTTTTATTTTTATTTTTTAGGAGCTGGTTTCTCACTTTTAACCTACGACGACCGTTTTCAAATGGGATTTTTAGTCGATAAAAACATTATTGCAAACGATGAAGAAGCTCAAGAAATTTTAGATGATGTTTTTAAAAATATAAATGAATTATACAATCTTATTATGACTTAGAATAAAAAATATATTATTTTTTTTTCTTTTTTTTATAATTTATATAAATCAAATTTATTTAATTATAAAAAAATTAAAAAAAACTAGAATTAGATTAGATTTTATATCCAAATCCTTTAAAACCCAAGCTATTTATTTACATGGCCTATATTTACTTATCAAACAATGCTCGATCTTTGCACTTTGTTGGCACACGATCTGTCAGTGGCTTTTTCAAGCTACAAATCCTTCAAATTTGTTTCATCGATCGCAACATAAACACAACTTACCAAACGGTCTGACTAACTACAGCTTTCGCAACGTTTAGTTTATCGAAATAAATTCCTTAAATATTCAAAACATCAACACTATAATTCATAAAAACTTAGATAAAAGTGATTCATTTAAATAACTATTTTCTAATCAAAAATTTTATAAACAAAGTTCTAATTGAGTGTAAAACATGGATTGTTTATTAAATTTTTTACAAATATACGGAAGTATTTCATCGACAATTAAGGTAAGTACCTTTTAATTGATAGATAAGTTAGTTTACAATAAGTATGTTTTCATAGTAAGTATTTTCAATTGAAAATTTTGTTAGGAAGTTGCATAAAGATATCTTTAAGGATCGATATATTCTTATCGACTTGTAATTACTTCTCTTTTTATATTTTTTCAAGTGGTTTTGATATTGAATCGAAGGTCAAGTTCAAAATAAAAGATAAAACAACAGGTGTTAAGTAGTCTTTTATATCCACTTAAATAAAAGTTAATTTTAGAAAAATATAACGTCGCAGATTGTTAAAAAATTAAATTTGCTTTAATTTAAGTACAAACTCGACTTATCTAACTTAAATACTTTAAAAATTAATAAAAAAATTGTAAAATTATGACATTTTAAGGTTAGATTTAGTTTCATTAAAATACAAAACGTCAAAAAGACATTTCAAACTGTCACTTTGACAATGTCAAATTTTTAAATGTCAAAAATTCACTTTTAAATGATCTTACTTTAAAAATTATGTAAAAATTTCTTTTAAGAAAGGGATCTTTTAAGAAAAACAAGTTAATAAACGTTTAGAAAATAAAATTTCCTTTCATTTAAGTACAAACACTACATATTTAAGTTAAAAACTTCCAAAATTTTCAAATTTTTTAACATATTTTTACCATAACCTCAAAAATCTTTTGAAAAATGCTATAATTTAGTTGTCTTTTTATTAAAATTTAGTCGTTTTTGTACTTTAATAGTTTTTTTCTAAGATTTTTAATAATTATTTTAAGAATTTTTATCAAATTTAAAAAAAATCTAATTTTTTTCATATTTAATCTTTATAAAAGCGATTTTTTAACAAACCCAAGTTAATAAACGCTTAAAAAATCAAATTTGCTTTAATTTAAGAACAAACACGACATATTTTCATTAAAAACTTTCAAAATTACGACAATTTTTAACTTTTTTTTAAACATAACCTCAAAATTCTTATAAAAAATGTAATAATTTAGTTGTCTTTTATCATAATTTAGTGGTTTTTGTACATTAAATAGTTTTTTTAAGGTTTTTAAGAATTATTTTAAGAACTTTTACCAAATTTTAAAAAATTCTCAGCTTTTTTCAAATTTAATTTTTATAAAACCGATTTTATGACAAAATCAAGTTAATAGACGTTTAGAAAATCAAATTTCCTTTAATTTAAGTACAAACACGACATATTTTCATTACAAACTTTCAAAATTATGACAACTTTTGACTTTTTTTTTAAACATAACCTCAAAATTCTTATAAAAAATGCAATAATTTAGTTCTCTTTTATCATAATTTAGTGGTTTTTGTACATTAAATAGTTTTTTTAAGGTTTTTAAGAATTATTTTAAGAATTTATCAAATTTAAAAAAAATTCTCAGTTATTTTCAAATTTAATTTTTATAATACCGATTTTATGACAAATCCAAATTAACAAACGCTTAGAAAATCAAATTTCCTTTAATTTAAGTACAAACACGCTATATTTTCATTAAAAACTTGCAAAATTATGACAATTTTTGACTCTTTTTAAACATAACCTCAAAATTAAAAAAAGAATGTGATAATTTAGTTGTTTTTTATCATAATTTAGTGGTTTTTGTACTTAAATAGTTTTTTCTTAAGATTTTTAAGAATTATTTTAAGAATTTTTACCAAATTTTAAAAAATTCTCAGTTTTTTCAAATTTAATTTTTATAAAAGTGATTTTATAACAAAACCAACTTAATAAACGCTTAGAAAATCAAATTTCCTTTAATTTAAGTGCAAACACGACATAATTCCGTTAAAACTTTCAAAATTATGACAATTTTTGACTTTTTTTAAACATAACCTCAAAAATATATAAAAAAATGTCATAATTTAGTTGTTTTTTTATCATAATTTAGTGGTTTTTGTACTTAAATAGTTTTTTCTTAAGATTCTTAAGAATTATTTTAAGAATTTTTACCAAATTTTAAAAAATTCTTAGTTTTTTTCAAATTTAATTTTTATAAAAGCGATTTTATAAGAAAATCAAGTTAATAAATGCTTAAAAAATCAAATTTCCTTTAACTTAAATACAAACACGACATATTTTCATTAAAAACTTTCAAAATTATGACAGTTTTTGACTTTTCTTTAAACATAACCTCAAAAATATTTTTTAAAATGTCATAATTTAGTTGTTTTTTTATTATAATTTGTCATTTTTGTACTTAAATAGTTTTTTTTAAGATTTTTAAGAACTATTTTAAGAATTTTTACCAAATTTAAAAAATTTCTCAGTTTTTTTCAAATTTAATTTTTATAAAAGTGATTTTATAACAAAACCAACTTAATAAACGCTTAGAAAATAAAATTTCCTTTAATTTAAGTACAAACACGACATATTTTCATTAAAAACTTCCAAAATTACGACAATTTTTGACTTTTCTTAAACATAACCTCAAAATTCTTTTAAAAAAAATGTCATAATTTAGTTGTTTTTTATCAGAATTTAGTCGCTTTTATACTTAAATAGTTTTTTTTTTAAGATTTTTAAGAACTATTTTAAGAATTTTTACCAAATTTAAAAAAATTCTCAGTTTTTTTCAAATTTAATTTTTATAAAAGCGATTTTTTAACAACCCCAAGTTAATAAACGCTTAGAAAATAAAATTCCCTTTAATTTAAGTACAAACACGACATATTTTCAATAAAAACTTCCAAAATTATGACAATTTTTGATTTTTTTTAAACATAACCTCAAAAATATTTAGAAAAATGTCATAATTTAGTTGTTTTTTATCATAATTTAGTCGTTTTTGTATTTAAATAGTTTTTTTTTTAAGATTTTAAGAATTATTTTAAGTATTTTTACCAAATTTTGAAAAATTTCTCATTTTTTTCAAATTTAATTCTTATCAAAGCGATTTTTTAACAAAACCAACTTAAAAAAACTTAAAAAATCAAATTTCCTTTAATTTAAGTACAAACACGACATATTTACTTCAAAAATTAAAAAAAATATGATAATTTGTGACTATTTTTAAATATAACCTCAAAAAAAATGTATTAAAACATCATAAGTTGGTTGTTTTTTATCCTAATTTAGTCGTTTTTGTACTTAAATGATACTTTTTCTTAAGTTCTTTAAGAATTTTTAAGAAATTTTAAAAATTTTTAGATTAAGTGAAAATGTATCACTTTAGAAAAAAATTTTTTTCTTAAAAATTCCAAAAGATCCAAAATTTCTTTATAAATTATATAAAATAAGACATTTTAATCTACCATTTAAAAAAAAATCTCGTCTCAATTCCCAAAAATAAAGTCTGGACGATTTTTTAAAGTTCGATTTTAATATTTTTAGGTTAAGTGAAAATGCACCACTTTAGAAAAAAATTTTTTTCTTAAAAATTCCTAAATATCCAAGATTTCATTATAAATTATATAAAATAAGACATTTTAATCTATCATTTTTAAAAAAATCTCGTCTCAATTCCCAAAAATAAAGTCTGGACGATTTTTTAAAGTTCGATTTTAATATTTTTAGGTTAAGTGAAAATGTATCACTTTAGAAAAAAATTTCTTTCTTAAAAATTCCAAAAGATCCAAAATTTCTTTATAAATTATATAAAATAAGACATTTTAATCCACCATTTAAAAAAAAATCTCGTCTCAATTCCCAAAAATAAAATCTGGACGATTTTTTAAACTTCGATTTTTATATTTTTAGGTTAAGTGAAAATGCACCACTTTAGAAAAAAAAATTTTTCTTAAAAATTCCAAAATATCTAAAATTTCTTTATAAATTATATAAAATAAAACATTTTAATCTATCATTAAAAAAAAAAATCTCGTCTCAATTCCCAAGAATAAAGTCTGGACGATTTTTTAAAGTTCGATTTTAATATTTTTAGGTTAAGTCAAAATGCACCACTTTAGAAAAAAATTTTTTTCTTAAAAATTCCAAAAGATCCAAAATTTCTGTATAAATTATATAAAATAAGACATTTTAATCTATCATTTTTAAAAAAATCTCGTCTCAATTCCCAAAAATAAAGTCTGGACGATTTTTTAAAATTCGATTTTAATATTTTTAGGTTAAGTGAAGATGCACCACTTTAGAAAAAAAATTTTTTCTTAAAAATTCCAAAAGATCTAAAATTTCTTTATAAATTATATAAAATAAGACATTTTAATCTACCATTTAAAAAAAAATCTCGTCTCAATTCCCAAAAATAAAGTCTGGACGATTTTTTAAAATTCGATTTTAATATTTTTAGGTTAAGTCAAAATGCACCACTTTAGAAAAAAATTTTTTTCTTAAAAATTCCAAAAGATCCAAAATTTCTTTATGAATGATATAAAATAAGACATTTTAATCTACCATTTAAAAAAAAATCTCGTCTCAATTCCCAAAAATAAAGTCTGGACGATTTTTTAAAGTTCGATTTTAATATTTTTAGGTTAAGTGAAAATGTATCAATTTGGAAAAAAAATTTTTCTTATAAATTCCAAAAGATCCAAAATGTCTTTATAAATTATATAAAATAAGACATTTTAATCTATCATTTTCTAAAAAATCTCGTCTCAATTCCCAAAAATAAAGTCTGGACGATTTTTTAAAGTTCGATTTTAATATTTTTAGGTTAAGTGAAAATGCAACACTTTAGAAAAAAAATTTTTTCTTAAAAATTCCAAAAGATCTAAAATTTCTTTATGAATGATATAAAATAAGACATTTTAATCTATCGTTTTTAAAAAAAATCTCGTCTCAATTCTCAAAAATAAAGTCTGGACGATTTTTTATAGTTTGATTTTAATATTTTTTTCAGCATGGTTTAAAAAAAATCCCACCAATCAACTGGTTAAGTAAAAATATCATCATTAACATTCTCCTAACCATAATATGTCTATTAACAGCTAGTATTATCTTTATTTTACTAACAATAATACTTTTATTACTATATCTTTACAAATTATTAATTATTTTAATTTTAAAAATACGTCACGGAAAAAATTACGGTGGAGTTCTTCGTTCAGCTGATGTTTTATGGATTGCAGAAGATGAAACAGCTTATAACATAATAAACGCCGTTACAATCGTCGAATTAGATCCTAAAGATGATTTTATTGAATACGCGAAAAATTTTGCTACGAATTTAATGTTAAAATCGAAGCGATTAACAAGTTTAAGAAGGTTTTTTATGGGTTATGGTTATTTCATATCGAATCAAGTTCAAACAGAGGATATTTTCTCAATCGGAGAGATTAAAACCACTTCTGAAATATTTAACGAAGAAGATTTAAAAAAATTCGTTAGTACATACGCAAATTTAAAGTTACCAAAAGATAATAAAGCAACTTTCGAAACGATAATCTGTCAGAATAAAATTATTTTTGAGAATTCATCAAATAACGATTTAAATAAAGACCATTACGCGATTTTATTTAGGTTTCATCATTCGGTAGCCGATGGAGTGTCTTTAATGAGTATATTAACCGGAATAATCGATGGAAAATCATCGCAGATGACTTCCGAAAAACTACAAAACATATCAAACGTAAAAAAATTAATTTTTAAACGAGATTTAATGAGATTTTTAAAAAACGAATCTTATATTAATACGATATTCATGAAAAGAGATAAAAATCCGCTTCAAATACATAAGTTAACCACCGAAAAACATGTTGAGTTTAAAATAGGAGATAATTTAACGACGCAAAAGGTTAAAACTATACGAAAGAAGTTTAATTGTACTTTTAGTACTGTTTTATATACAGCGATTTCACAAAGTTTATCAGATTTCTTTAAAAAGGTAAGTTGAAGACATAAATTAACTTAAATAATCGATAGAAAATGAAATTTCCTTTTATTTAAGTATAAGCATGACATATCTAACTTAAATAATTTGAAAATTATTAAAGATTTTTTTTTAAATTTTGACATTTATAAAAATTTATAAAAGTTAGGTTAAGTTTTCATTAATGACGTTTAATTAGATTGATAAAAAATTAAATTTCCTTTTATTTAAGTATAAATACGACATATCTAGCTTAAATAGTTTGAAAATTATTAAAGATTTTTTTTTAATTTTGACATTTATAAAAATTTGTAAAAGTTAGGTTAAGTTTTCATTAATGACGTTTAATTAGATTGATAAAAAATTAAATTTCATTTTATTTAAGTATAAACATGATATATCTAACTTAAATAGTTTGAAAGTTATTAAAGATTTTTTCAAAATTTTGACGTTTACAAAAATTTATAAAAGTTAGGTTAAGTTTTTTTTTTCATTCATTAATGACGTTTAATTAGATTGATAAAAAATTAAATTTACTTTTATTTTAGTATAAATATGACATATCTAGCTTAAATAGTTTAAAAATTATTAAAGATTTTTTTTTAATTTTAACACTTATAAAAATTTATAAAAGTGAGGTTAAGTTTCATTAAAATATTAAACGTCAAAGTATTTCAAATTGTCATTTAGACAGTTTTAACCTCCTAAACTGTCAAAAATACACTTTTAAGTTATCTTACCTTGACTGCTGACATGACAAAAAATAATTTAATAATTTATAATAAATTATTTTTGTAGAATCATCCAAATCAAACACCAAACGATTTAGTAATGACATTTATGGTAATTCCGGATCGGAGTAACCTACATTACCGACATAGCGACATTAGAAATTTAACTTCGGTCGGAAATATACGACTTCCGGTTAAAAATATGGATTTAAAAGAACGATTACAAGAAATAATTAAGGAAAATAAGAAGTATATGGAATCGTGTGATTCTTTTGTAAGTAATTTAATTAAATTAATTTTAAACAATAAGTGTATGTTCTAAAAATTTTTTAGTAAATTTAACATTTAACGGTTGGTATTTTTGGGTTTCTATATCTTATTGTTAGATAGAAACACAATCAAATTATTGACATATGAAAGATAGGTTAGGTTTTCATCAAACTTTGGCTTAATTTCTTTCTTTTATAAAAATATTTGTGGTTTATTAACAATAACAAACTATTTTTCAGTAAATTAAAGATCAATTTTAATAGTTAAAGTTCAATTTTATTAAATAAAGTTCAATTTAGAGAAAAAATTAATTATTTAAGTTACTAAAAAGATAAAACATTTTTTTAGATTTACTTATGGCAATTAAAAACGTTTTGTAACTTACTTCCAAGTCCTTTAGCGAAAGTACTAATCAGGTCAAACGCAAAAACCTCTATTGGATTTACAAACATGCCGGGAATTAAAAAGGTTCAATTAAACGGACGGGATATTAGTTATTTATTATTTTGGGTGCCTAATTTTATAACGACAGGTAAATATTTTTATCTTTATTTCACATATTAATCAATTTTTAGAATTTTTTTTAATTTTCTTATTGGAATTTGTTTATAAATTTATTTTAGGAGTGGGTTTTTCCATTTTTACCTACGACGATAAACTCCAAGTGTGTTTTTTGGTCGATAAAGGTTTAATTCCGGACGAGAAAGATGTTAAAATGGTTGTAAATCAAATTTTTGTTAATATAGATAAAATGTACGATGAATTTTGTGGTTGTGTTTAAGTTATTTTTTATATAATATTTTTTTTAAATAAAAGTTGAATATATTTTTTTATCAAATGTACTTCTTATGATTTGAAACTTGAATTTTCTTTGGTTTTTAAGAAAAAAGTAGTCCATACATTTGTATGTATTCCTTTTATAAATTAAAAGTCTCAAATTATTAAGACTTTAAGCTCTATATCAGTTGAGAATGATACGTTAACACTTTCACAACCGCTGACACCAATGTGGTGCCATAGACAGGCCCGTCGTTGTAAGCCGGACACACATGTGGTGTCATTGGTAATTGTTATTCATTATTATCCAACATATTGCTGCCCACTGGCTACGTTTCACTGTGCAACATGCGGTTGTGAAAGTGTTAACTCACTTTGTGTAAAACGGTAAGATATGTGTGAAGCTGAAATCAAAGAAATTGTCTTCCAGAGGAAAGATAAGGATCATAGGTTTGTGGCTTCAAGAAAAACGTGAAAACAGCAATCAACCGAAAATGAAGTAACAGCTCGCTGTTATTTTATATGAAAGGAATACAAGTGTTACTTTTAAATTGAAGTAAAGCGATTGATTTTGATATAATCAAAGCAAGAATGCAACTCTTGTGTTGGTTAATTTGTCTAGCTATACATTGATATACCATCGGTGCCAAAAAATTTGTCAGTTAATTGACATTCAATATGGATTCCATTTCCGGCTCTTATCAAATTTAAATCTGTTTAATGTAATTCAAGTCTCATCAAGTGAAAAAAACTTAAATCAAGGTAATTTAAGTTCTCAAAATGTAATAAAAGTTAATCCGATGATTCAAAACTCAACTGAGGTGAATCCGATGCAAACAAATTTAACTCCGTTTAATCAAATTCAAGTCCCTTTGAGTCAACAAAGTTTAAGTCAAGGTAATTTAACATCTCAAAGTTCTTTGAGTCAACAGAACTTAAATCAAAGTGGTTTAACATCTCAAAATTTAATAAAAGTTAACCCGATGAAACCAAATTTGATAGAAGTGAATCCGATGCAAACAATTTTCACTCCGTTTAATCTAATTCAAGTCTCATCAAGTGAAAAAAACTTATATCAAGGTAATTTAAGTTCTCAAAGTGTAATAAAAGTTCATCTGATGAAACCGAATTTGATAGAAGTTAACCCAATGAATCAAAATTTAACAAAAATGAATCTGATGCAAACAAATTTGAATTGGTTTAATGTAAACTAAGTCTCATCCAATCAACAAAACTTAAATCAAGGTAATTTAACTTCTCAAAGTGTAATAAAAGTTCATCCGATGAAACCAAATTTGATAGAAATGAATCCGATACAAACAAATTTGACTCCGTTTAATCTAATTCAAGTCCCTTCGAGTCAACAAAATTTAAATCAAGGTAATTTAACTTCTCAAAATGTAATAAAAGTTCATCCGATGAAACCAAATTTGATAGAAATGAATCCGATACAAACGAATTTGACTCCGTTTAATCTAATTCAAGTCCCTTCGAGTCAACAAAATTTAAATCAAGGTAATTTAACTTCTCAAAGTGTAATAAAAGTTCATCCGATGAAACCAAATTTGATAGAAATGAATCCGATACAAACAAATTTGACTCCGTTTAATCTAATTCAAGTCCCTTCGAGTCAACAAAATTTAAATCAATGTAATTTAACTTCTCAAAATGTAATAAAACTTCATCCGATGAAACCAAATTTGATAGAAATAAATCCGACTCAAACAAATTTGACTCCGTTTAATCTAATTCAAGTCCCTTCGAGTCAACAAAATTTAAATCAAGGTAATTTAACGTCTCAAAGTGTAATAAAAGTTCATCTGATGAAACCAAATTTGACAGAAGTAAACCTGATGAAACCAAATTTAACAGAAGTGAATCCAATGCAAGCAAATTTAACTCCATTTAATGGATTCCGTTTCTGGCTCTGGATGAAGTGTTTTGTGCTCGCCCCATTTTTTGAATTATCTTTAATTATCAAGTTCGTTTCAAGCCATCAGTGATTAATTTTAGTTTGTTTTGTATATCTGCCTTTACGCGCATCTATTTGTGATAGTATTTTCAAGATTTATTCGACATTTTTTCTTAAATCATGTGTTAATTAATTCTTTTACTCAAGTGTCTGGGAGTCAGAAGGGCTAAGTTCCCAAATCCCATTACCTTTCCCTTACCCTAGGGGCCAAGAAGAAGAAGACATTCAATATGTCAAAGCTTTTAAACTAACATAATAAAAGACATTATTATGATAATGTCTAATTTTCCAAAGAATGTTGAGTGAACTATTGAATAACTTCTCCGAGATAGAATACATATGCGTGCTTTAGCCCCCGAATTGGGTATTAATAAGATCATATCTGCACTGTCACTTCATATTCTAACCTTTCTCTAAAAAGCCCGATTTAATCGGTGTAAATATGGTTATTTTTGACATTTTTCAATTGACAGCTTATCCCAGAATTTTTTGGGCAGAGTTGGTACGTTAACAATATGTCACATTGTTAATTGTTATTAATTTCTTACCTGTAATACTCAAGATTTTGAAGAAAGTTGTTGTCTCTTGTTTGAGGAAGTGTTTAGAAGTCTTCAACATTGTACTTGATGCTCTGGATTTGGAATCGGGATTGGTAGAATCTAGAATCACTACTTAGAATCAGTAGAATCTAACCGTAGATGGTAGAATCAGGAATGGAAACGTACAATACTGTGACAAGTCGCTTATTTTTAGTTACGAGGTTAAATAAGCAAGAGGTATACTTACTTTTCTGTTAGAGACTTCCCTCGGAACTGTACTAACACTCGCAAGGAAAAGGGATGTACAAGTAACACACCATCCGACGTTCCGTTAACCGCTTTTATTGACTTCACGGATGAAGTTAGCACCTAGAACCTCTTCAAATGAGCTGACGGTAGGGCTGATGACCAAAAAAAATCAAGAAATCCTTTCCATTGAATTTCCTGCCTTCTTATACTCGTTTAATTAGGCGTTTATTACTTTGCAATATACAATAACCCCCTTTTGGGGTTTTATCCTGACCGTGGCAGTACTTCTTTTTTTGATTTATCCAAAGCGTTTATTAAAACAATAAAGTGTTTAACGATTCACCATAAAACACTCTTCGATACATTCTAGCATGTGATATCTTGCAACGCTTGTTCCTTTTTTGAGTAATATTTGACTAATCGGATGTAAAAAGTGAAGCATCAAACTGTTTAGAATACTATAAACCATCGTGTTAAATTTCCCATTTTGTATATTCATTCCTTCGACATTTTAAAGCATGAGTGTAACCTGGAGTAAGCTGCGAAATGGTAAAAATCCTGTTATATATTTAAGTCGTGAACTAAACCAGAATAAGCGAGTGAATACCTTCACTATTTCTTTGATATTACTTACCTATGTATTGTCGAGGAGAACTTCTAAGCATCAAACTGTTTAGAATACTATAAACCATCGTGTTAAATTTCCCATTTTGTGTATTCATTCCCTCGACATTCTAAAGCATGAGTGTAACCTGGAGTAAGCTGCGAAAGGGTAAAAATCCTGTTATATATTTAAGTTGTGAACCAAACCAGAATAAGCAAGTGAATACCTTCAGTATTTTTTTGATATTACTTACCTATGTACTATCGAGGAGAATTTCCACCCATCAAACTGTTTAGAATACTATAAACTGTCATGTTAAATTTCCCATTTTATCTATTAATTCCCTCAACATTCTAAAGTATGAGTGTAACCAAGAGTAAACTGCGAAGGGATAAGAATCCTGTTATATATTTAAGTTGCAAATCAACCCGCTACAAGCAAGTAAATACCTTCACTATTTGTTTGATATTACTTACCTATCTACCATCAAAAAACACATTAGAAAAGATTAAAAATCAGTTAATTAGTCGCACTTTATCATATTTCCGTTAATTCGAATAAATTCTCCATTACAATGAAGTTATATACTTAAACATGTACTTATTCAATATGGACGTGGTAGTTTTAAAAATAAAAAGAGATAGACATATAAGTTCAGTACATGTTAGAAAAAGAAAGATGATATTAAAATCAATTTTTAAAAATCAATCTAGATTTATTTCTATTACTTACCAACTTTTAAAGTTCGATTGACTAAAAATAATTTTTTATGATTTTCCAACCTTTAAGGTTCGATTGACTAAAAATAATTTTTAATTTTTTTAAATAAACAAATAAAATAAATCCTTCACAGCAACGTTTATTCAACAAATATTTAAAAAATAAACTTTACGATTTTATTACTTTGTTATTTAATTACGATGATGTAATTTATAATCTTTACTTTGATGTAATTCTCCGAATATTACATTCTTATTCTCCGAATTCAATAAATAAAAAAATCCTTGTTTATGATTTATTTGTGTTATTAAAAGGTATTGAAACCATGTGTTTGTGTTAAATACAATCATGACATATTTTCGTTAAAAACTTTCAAAATTACATTAATTTTTAAGTTATTAATTTTCAAACATAACCTCAAAAATAATTTTTAAAACGTTATAACTCACTTAATTTTGATCCTAATTCAAACGTATTGCACTTAAATTAAACGTCTATTAAAAACCTTTAAGAATTTCACGTTTATTTTATGATTTTTATTGCTCTCAGTTAAAAAATCAAAGAAAAAACATCATTTTATGGTATATTTTAATTAAATAAGTGTAAATAACATATATTATCATTATTACAATATAAAAAAGAAATACTAGAAACATTTAATTAAATTAGAAACTCGACCGAGAAAGTAATTGATTTTTTCTTCATTAGTTTCATTATTATTTATTTTATTTTTTTAGTTTATTTTATTTTTTTTTAACTTTATTTTATTTTTTTACTTTATTTTATTTTTTTTTTTACTTTATTTTATTTTTTTTAATTAATTTTATTTATTTTTTACTTTATTTTATTTATTTTTTAATTAATTTTATTCATTTTTTATTATATTTTATTTATTTTTATACTTTATTTTACGATTTTTTTTTATTATCCGTAACTATATGAAGACAACCCTTTATTTTGTATCGCCATACTAACCGCCGTACTTAAAAACTCCACCTGATCCGTTTCAACATCCTCGATTTCATTCCCCTCCCCGAGATCATCACTTCCAACCTCTAAATCATCACAATCCTCCTTTTTAATCACTTTCCTCTCTTTATCCAACCCTTCGAAGCGTTTATTTCGAAAATTCTCTTTAGATTCTTGTTGATAATCGTCCAAATGATTATTACGGTTTAAATTATTTAAAATATTTAAATTATGTGAGTCGGAAAAGCTTCTAGACATTCCGGATTGTAATCCGTGCGATTGAATAGCCATCATAATTCCTTCGTCTTCAACTTGTCCGTTATTATCCTCGCAGTTTTCCATAAAATCATTCGCTTCGGTTGGAGCTAATTTCCACTGTTCTAAAATGGTGTTAATCGTATTATCGAGGAAACTTTTAGCGACTTGTCTCGTTTGCCATTTTTGTAAAAAGTCATCGTGGTTTTCTCTTTTCGGACGAACCATAGTCACCGGTATATCCTCCTGGTCGCTTAAATCATCTGCTAAGAAATTATTCGAGTGAGTTAATAAATTATTTATACATTTTGTGCATTTTTCTTCCGGATTTTCTTTCGGTTTTAATATATTTTGATGAATTAAATCGTTTTTTTCCAATATACTTCCTTGATGAACCGAATGAAGGTTTATATTCGATGTAATATCATTTTGATGATGATTATTATGATTGTGATGACTTTGTTGATTATTTTTATTCGTAGAATATTTATACTGGTCTTTTAAATGATATTTTCCTTTTAATTGCCAAACATACTTGGCTTTTTTTAACGGACGTTCATTCTCATCCGATTCGGAAGCTTTTTTAGATGATTCTCCCTTTTCATAACGTCTCATTTTTTTAAAAGAATTTTTAGGTTATGTTCAAATTATTAACCACTTTAATTCTTCTAAAACAACAAATATATTCTCAAATACTTTCTTAAAATCTTTCTAAACACTATTAAAATATAACCAAACCTTATAAAATCTTATAAAACTTACCAAACGTTTAATTTTTATAGTTTTTTTTAACACTACTCTTTCACAACTTTCAAGGCGTATTTTCGCTTTGATATCGATTTCTTAGTTTCGGTTACAATCAACATCACTTTACACTACAATCAACTAATGAATAAACCCGAATATGGTATTTTTAAGGTCACAATTGTTGATTAAACGATTAAAAAATACACCTTAGTACACAAAAACATCAAAATCAATCTTATTATTAATGTCAGCTGTCATTAATTTGACAGAAGTCATTTGAATAAAACATGAAGTTAGTTGGGTATATTAAAATATATTTTATAAATATAGATGTGGTGGTTTTCCAAATAATTAAAAAAAGATAGAAATGTATATTTTTATATGTTAGAAAGACATAAAACATATTAAAATCAAAATTTTTGAAAATCACCAATCTATTTTCTTTCAGGGAAGTTATCTTTTCTAACTTTTAACGTTCGATTGATTAAAAATAATAATTAATCTTTTTTGATATAATTTATTATAAAATAAACATTTTTTATTTTTAATAATACTTAAAATCCTTAAAATTAAATTAAAATCTCAATAATTAAAAAATATTTTATTAAATCACTTTAAAATTACATAAAAATACAATAAAATTAAATTAAAATTCTTTTTATAGTTCACTCGAACTTGTCTAAACGTCAAAAAAAATCTGACACAACTTCACCAATGACGTGTCGTTCTATTTTTCACCTAAAAATGGATAACTGGAAAACTTTAACGCTTTTTCTCTTTTCCACGTTTATTCTAAGCGTTGATAGTTTGTATTTTCACATCGGTGAAACCGAAAGGAAATGTTTTATCGAAGAAATTCCAGATGAAACTAAAGTTATTGGTAAGATGTGAAACATAACCTCATTTTTATTTTAATTTTATTCGTTTAATAGTATATTGAAAATAAATTTTAATATTGAATTTCAGTTAATTATAAGGTGGAACTTTACGATCCTAAAAGCGGTGGTTTTATGCCGTCCACTCCAGGTATAGGAATGCACGTCGAAGTCCGCGATCCCGACGATAAAATGTTATTGTCGAGAGTGTACAGTTCGGAGGGTCAAATCGCGTTTACATCTCACACACCCGGCGAACACGTTATTTGCATGTATTCTAATAGTACGGCTTGGTTTAGCGGTTCTCAATTAAGAGTACATCTTGATATTCAAGTTGGAGAACACGCAATTAATTACGGAGACGTTGTACAAAAGGAAAAATTAACCGAACTTCAATTAAGAATCCGTCAGTTACTCGATCAGGTTGAGCAAATCACTAAAGAACAGAATTATCAAAGGGTAAGTTGTTAATCATTTTGGTACGGCGTCTATCGGCACAGCCGTCGACTATAATCGACGCTCGGCTGTGTGGGGTTATCTGTGGCCGTCGACTGTAATCGAGGCCCGTACCGAAGTGATTAAAAATGGAATTAAAAAATAAAAATGAAGATAAAAATTTGATTTGATTTAATTCTGACTTTTTTTTATAGTTTCGGGAGGAAAGATTTAGACAAACGAGCGAAAGTACTAACTCTAGGGTGTTTTATTGGTCGATAGCTCAAATCGTGGTGTTATTAGGGATGGGGTTTTGGCAAACAAGGCACTTAAAGAAGTTCTTTGAAGCTAAAAAGTTAGTTTGAAGAGTTTTTAGAGGTTAATTTAAGATTTTCTCTTAATTTTTTTATAATAAAAACCTTTAAAAAAATTTTTTCATTTTTTTTATTGATAAAATTAATAAAAAACCATTTTTTTTAAAATTAAATATTAAATTTTATTAAATAATTTTTTAAATAAATCCAAAACATCGATCTAAATATCTTGAAAATTCATTTCCGTTACACTTCGGATACTTTTTTAATCCTCCGAAATCCCTTTTAATACATTTTTCCAACTCATCGCACTTAGAATAATAAATAAACCCATCCTCATCTAATTTCTTAGCTAATTCCAATTGGTGATTATCCATTAAATCCTCATTTATAACTACAATAAGTTTTTTACCCTTTCGTAAAACTTCCAAACAAGTTCCAGCTCCCGCATGGCTTATAATCAAATCCGATTGATCCAATTCACCATTAAAATCATCTATAAACCTTAAAATTTCAATTTTCAACCCGGGAAAAGTCTTTTCGACCTCTTTTCCTCTTCCGATTTGCAATGTTAAGTGTTTTACACCAATTGAGGTTAAATACGAAAGGATTTCATCTTTTAAAATCGTTGAAATTAATTTATCAAAGTTTGTTGTACCTACTGTTACTAAAATACGATTAATTCCCAACATCTTTAGATTTTTTAACAAATATTGATATTTTCATGACATTAGTATTTTTAGGTTATGTTACTGTTTTGACGTTTGATAGATTACAATCATAATAAAAGAGCCAACTTAAAAAATTTAAATAAAATCAAAGTCAAAATTAATTTTCTGTCAAATATCAAAATTAGAAAAAACGGTTTTTTTTAATCCGAGTTTTTAATTAAGCGGATAAATAAATAATAAATCGCGGATTTTAATTAAAATTAGATAAAAGTAAAAGTAAAAAATGGCAGTGAATTTAAACAAATTTCCTTCAAGAAAATTTATGTGTATTTTTAATTCAAATACGAATATTATAAGAAATGCTTCTGGATATAAACCTAAAGTTTACGTAACTCGTCCGATTTTACCTGAAGCTTTAATGATTTTACGAAAAGATTGCGAAGTAACAACATGGAAGGATAAAAAACCCATTCCTAAAGATGAATTAATGAAGAATATCGCGGATAAAGACGCTTTATTTTGTTTATTATCGGATAAAATCGATAGGGAGGTTTTAAAAAGTGCTTCTAGGTTAAAAGTAGTTGGAACAATGTCACCAACTTTCGAACATCTACCCCTATATGAATTAAAAAGGCGTAAAATACGGATTGCACACACTCCGGATGTTTTAACAGAAGCCACAGCTGAATTAACAGTTGGTTTATTATTAGCTACAAGTAGAAGATTAGTAGAAGCTTATCAATTGGCTAAAAACGGTGGTTGGACCGCTTGGTCGCCATCTTGGATGGAAGGTCCCGGTCTTGCTGGTTCAATTATCGGTATAGTAGGTTTCGGACGTATCGGCCAGGCTGTTTCTAAAATCCTAAAAAGTTTTAACCCCTCAAAAATACTTTATTACAATCGATCGGATAAGAAAAAAGAAGCGAAAATTTTAGGTACACAAAAAGCAAGTTTAAACGAATTATTAGCAGTCAGCGATTTTGTGATATCTTCGGTTACTTTAAACCCGGATACAGCTTCTATGTTTAGTTACGGAGCGTTTCAAAGAATGAAACGTTCAGCGATTTTTATAAACGTAAGCACTGGAGGAGTTGTTGATTTAGATGCTTTACATAAAGCTTTAAAACGAGGGATGATTCAAGCTGCCGGAATAGATGTAACCACTCCGGACCCTCTTCCGATTGATCATCCTTTATTAAAAATGAAAAATTGTGTTATTTCTCCTCATCTGGGTGGAGCAACCGTTGAAGCACAAAAGAAAATGGCTATTTTGGTGGCTAAAAATATCGTTGCAGGACTTAAAGGGGATTCTATGCCCACAGAAGTTCGATTATAAAAAAAATGTAAATTGTAAACGTACTTTTAGTGTATTTTTTTGTAATTTGTCTCCAATTCGTGTATTTTTTGTATTTAAATAAAGAAAATTAATTTTATAAGAATAAACTTCACCGGAAAAATGGATATAAACACAAATTAAGGTTATGTTTATAAGAACAAAGTTTAATGAAAATTCATTAGATGGCGCTACTATTAGCTTGTCTTGATTTTTAGTTAATTTTATAAATAAAACGAATTAAAATATAGTTTTCTTAAAATAAGTTCATCTAATAGTCATGAAAATGAATATATCAATTAATTACAAATTTAAAAATGGGTTTAAATACAAATTACGTTTAATTTTTGTAAGTATAAAGTTCAACAGAACTCTATTGGATGGCGCTACTTAAGTGGAGTTTATTTTGATTTTTAATTATTTTTGTAAATAAAACGAATTAAAATATAGTTTTTTTTAAATAAGTTTATTCAATAATCAAGAAAACGAATATACCAATTAAAATCAAATTTAAAAATAGATTTAAACTCAAATTACGTATAATTTTTATAGAAATAAAGTTCAATGAAAATGTATTAGATGACGCCACTACATTTTTATAGATTTTTAATTAATTTTATTTTTAAATAAGATTAATTAAAATATAGTTTTTTTAAAATAAATTCATTAAATAGTCAATATAGAAAATATAACAGGTAATTGTAAATTAAAAAATGAATTTAAACACAAATTACATTTAATTTTTATAGAAATAAAGTTCAATGAAAATATATTAGATGACGCCACTACATTTATATTGATTTTTAATTAATTTTATTTTTAAATAAGATTAATTAAAATATAGTTTTTTTTTTAATAAATTCATTAAATAGTCAATATAGGAAATATAACAGTTAATTGTAAATTAAAAAATGGATTTAAACAGAAATTACATTTAATTTTTATAGGTATAAAGTTCAACAAAAATCTATTAGATGGCGGCACTTAGATGTAGTTTATTTTGATTTTTAATTAATTTTATAAATAAAACGAATTAAAATCCAATTTTTTTATAACTTAATTTAGTAATCAAGGAATAAATAATTTAACGCAATATATCAATAAATAAATTTATTTATTTAATCATGTAGAATTCATAAGTTCATAAAATAAATTTTTTACCATTGGCAATATTTTTATGTCAAAACTGTCAAACATAAAAAGGTTAGGTTGAAAGAATATAGAAGCATGGGTAAAAAACGTAAAATTAAAGACGATTCGGAAGAATTCGACCCCGTTCCTAAACATTTAGTCACCTCCCATATTAAAAATCAAGAAAAACGTCTAATAATTATCTTAGAACAAGCCCAATTAGAAAGCGTAAAGGTAGGACAAAAAGATAGGTTATGTTTATCTTATTTTCATGTTTTAAAAATCATTTTTAGGTGGGAAATTCTTTCGATTTATTAAATTGCGACGACCACGCAAACATTTTAAAGAAAAATAATCGCGACGTGGGTTCTTGTAGACCCGATATAACCCATCAATGTCTTTTAATGCTTTTAGACAGTCCGTTAAATCGCGCCGGATTACTTCAAGTGTACATTCACACCACAAATAACGTTTTAATTGAAGTTAATCCCCAAACGAGGATACCCCGGACGTTTAAAAGATTCGCCGGGTTAATGGTACAACTTTTACATAAGTTTTCCGTCCGTGCAAGTGATTCTTCAATGAAATTATTAAAAGTTATTAAAAATCCGGTTGTTGATCATCTTCCGGTTGGTGTGAAAAAGATAGGAACTTCGTTTGGGGCGAAAACAATTGTTAAAAACTGTCGGGAGTTAGTTCCTAAAGACGATCCGATAGTTTTTGTTGTTGGCGCTATGGCTCACGGACATTTAAATTTAGATTATGTTGAAGAAAACGTTTCTATTAGTAATTATCCTTTATCGGCTGCGTTAACTTGTACTAAATTATGTTCTGCTTTTGAAGAAGTTTGGGAAGTTGTTTAAAATTATATTTTTTTAAAATTGAAAAGAATTTTTTAATTTAGCGCCATCTATTTGTCAATACTCAAATTCATTTCAATCCGTTTCTCCCACTTCCTTTCAAACGCATGCGCGTACTAAAAATAACGTTGAAAAAAGCCACGCCGGCCGCCATTTTGCGTTTAACACTAAAGAAGAAAGTTTACGTTCAACTAAAACGCAAGAAAAGATCTTAAAAGTATCTTAAAAACTCCTTTAAATCTTTAAAAAATGTCTAGATATCGCGAATGGGATCTTTCTTGTAAAGTCTACGTTGGAAATTTGGGTTCATCGGCGAGTAAACACGAAATAGAGAGCGCGTTTAGTAAGTACGGTCCGTTGAGGAACGTTTGGGTTGCAAGAAATCCACCGGGATTCGCTTTCGTTGAATTTGAAGATCCTAGAGACGCCGAGGATGCCGTTCGGGGGTTAGATGGAACGTAAGTTTTTGGTTTTATGTAATTTGAGAGTTTTTTTGGGGGGGAAATTATTATAAATTTTATAAACTATAGAATTAAAATGTTTGGAAGTTGGAATTAATATGATTTATTTTAGGAGAATTTGTAGCGCCAGAGTACGAGTGGAGATGTCAAACGGACGATCTCGGCGGGGTGGAGGACGAAGGGGACCACCTAGATTCTCCAGGTATAAAATTATAATCGAGGGTTTTACGTTTAAAGTTTTTGGAGGGTTTACGTTTAGTTTGGTTGAATTCCGATTGTTATTTTTGGATTTAAATATAATAAAAAAGGGAAAGAAAATATAACGGTTAATAATTTTACTTTAAAAAGGTCTTCTATTTGTTTTAATCTTTCACTTGAACTTTCTAAAATGATTTAAAGTAAATTGTCGACCTTAATTTGTTCTTAATTGTTGATTTGTATTCGTTCTTATGATTGTTCTTCATCTCTTATTTCATTTTGCGATTCTCTCTGTGTTTGTTTGTCAAATTTCCCAATTTTTGATGAATTCGTATCAGTTGTTGACTTCAAAAAGAATTAACGGCTTTGTATTATTTAACCACTTCGGTACGGCACCTACCGGTTATGAAATGTTGCCCACAGCTGGCATTCATCGTTCGTATGCTGCCTCGTTCATGGACAGATCTGCGATGAGATAGATTCCTGACTGTCGACTATAGTTGATGCACGGCAGTCTGGGGTCATGTCACGGCCATCGATTATAGTTGATGCTTGGCCATGTGGGATCATTTGTGGCCGTCGACTATAATCAACGCTCGTACCGAAGTGGTTAATTTACTCTAATACTAGGTTTGTCTTCTTCTATATTGCGAAAACTCTTCTAAAAAGTTTTAGCGATTCTGTTAAAGACTACGTTGACTTTTTAGACTTTCATTTTTGGTTTAAAAACTTCTTTAAAGTTTATAAAATCCTTCAAACTTTTGATAAACAATGATTAAATAAGTGTTTTTGAATGGATTTGTTGTATTTTTTGGTGTATTACAACGTTTAAGGTTGGGATTTGGTATTTTAACCCTTACCGTTCTGCTGGCTCTGCTACAGAACCTTTTGTCATAACGTGTAAAAATGTGCGGAGTGGCAAGGGTTAACCTTCTATCAGTAAGGTCTTTAAAACTTGCGAAACTGGTAAGGTGGGTCACCCATGATGGTTAACTGGGTCGCCCGTGATCCGGTTTCATAACGTTCACCATTGAAGTTAAACCAATAACTTGTTTATGAGAGTTATCCAACAGTAAGCTCGTAAGTGCATTGAAGACAGGTGGGTCAAAGGGTATAGGTAGGGTTTCTTATATTTGCGTTAGAATATGTGCACTTTTAGAGCATTATTAAATACGTTTGGGTCACAGGTGACCCAGCTTACCGGTTGAGGGTTAAGTATAAACATCGATATCAAAAAAATTCTATTTTTTTTTTGTGTTTATTATCAATAAATGTTAATGTTAACGTTTTGGGGTTATTTTTTTACTTTTAAAAAGTAAAATTTGACCTTTTTTTTATAAGAAGTAAGGTTTATAACCTAAAAAATAATCGTTTTCTTGATGGTATGTTGTTTAAAATTCGTTTAAAATTCCATGCGATCAATTAAATTTGTTATCGGAAAGTGTATTTTTACATTTTTCAAGGATTTTTAAAGTCTAACCAATTGAACTCACTTTGTCTCAAGATTTCAATTGAAAAAAGTGGTGTATAAGCTGGGACATTATTAATTCAAGTTATTTGATTTGTTAATCACTTCGGTACGGCACCTATCTGTTATGAAACGTTGCCCACAGCCGGCATTCATCGTCCGTATGTTGTCACTGCTCTTAACTATAGGTGACGTTTAGCTATACAATGAAATTCCCCTTTGTGGATACTCCTCTTGAACGGACACCCCCCTTTGACAGACAGTTTCTCATGCAACCTTTCGACTCTCATGTAATTACAGTAGAACGATTATCTGAACTGTCAATTATCCGAACTGAGTAAAATTGGACATGGTGGGCACTGGGAAGGTCAGTTGTCCGAAGCAAGCATAGGATGGTTAGGTACGATTTTTCTGTCGCAAGTGCGTGTGTTCCAGTTCAAAACAAGCCGTTTTATTTTTGCGACAAAAAGATCGTGCGATAAAGAGTTGTAGTGCGTGTCTAGCCTTACTTTTAAGTGCTGGCTTTTGTAAAATTTTTTTAAATATATTTGTTTTTGCGTTTATTTTGCATTTTGTGCATTTATATATCTTTGTTCGATTATCCGAACATTTCGGTATCCGAACACCCCTCGATCCCAATTAGTTCGGATAATCGACGCTCTACTGTACTTCACATTTCCCTTAAGCGGACACCCCTCTTGAACGGACAGTTTTAGTGGGTTCCATTAGTGTTTACACAAAGGAGATTTCACTGTGTGGGGTTATCTGTGACCGTTGACTAGTTAATGCTCGTACTGAAGTTGTTAAAGTAATGTCTTTATTGTTACTCATCATACACAACCTAAAAACTAACTCACATGTTTTCTGTCAGACCATGTACGGCACCTATTAGTTATGAAATGTTACCCACGGCTGGTATTCATCGTCTGTATGCTGTCACGGTTGTCGACTATAAGCATTGTTTAGCTGTGCAGTGAAATTTCCCTTCGAAGACATTCCTCTTGAACGGACAACCTCCTTCGACAGACAGTTTCTCATGGAACCGTCTGACTCTCATATGATTACTTCACATTTCTCTAAAGAGGACACTCCTCTTGAACGGACAATTTTAGTGGGTTCCGTTGGTGTTCACACAAGGGAGATTTCACTGTATGGGGTCATCTGTGACCATCGACTATAGTTAACGGTCATACCGAAGTGGTTAAAGTAACGTCTTTATCGTTACTCATCATACACAACCTAAAAACTAACTCACATGTCTTCTGTCAGACCATGTACAGCACCTATCAGTCATGAAACGTTACCCACAGCTGGCATTCATCGTCTGTATGCTGTCACGGTCGTCGACTATAAGCAATCTTTAGCTGTGCAGTGAAATTTCCCTTTGCGGACACCCCTCTTGAACAGACACCCCCCTTTGACAGACAGTTTCTCATGGAACCGTCTGACTCTCATATGATTACTTCACATTTCTCTTAAGTGGACACCCCTCTTAAACGGACACTTTTAGTGGGTTCCGTTGGTGTTCACACAAGGGAGATTTCACTGTATGGGGTTATCTGTGGCTGTCGACTATAATTAACGGTCATACCGAAGTGGTTAAAGTAACGTCTTTATCGTTACTCATCATACACAACCTAAAAACTAACTCACATGTCTTCTGTCAGACCATGTACGGCACCTATCAGTTATGAAATGTTACCTACAACTGGCATTCATCGTCTGTATGCTGTCACGGTTGTCGACTATAAGCAATGTATAGTTGTGCAGTGAAATTTCCCTTCGCAGACATTCCTCTTGAATGTACACCCCCCTTGGATGGACAGTTTCTCATGGAACCGTCTGACTCTCATATAATTACTTAGCATTTCTCTTAAGTGGACACCCCTCTTGAACGGACACTTTTGCTAGGTCCCGTTGGTGTCCGAACAAGGTAGATTTCACTGTATGGGTTCATCTGTGACCATCGACTATAATTAATGCTCGTACTGAAGTGGTTAAAGTAACGTCTTTAGTGTTACTCATCATATATAGTCTAAAAACTAACGTACATGTCTTCTCTAAGATAATATTAATTTGAATCGACATGGTTTACTTCCGTGACAAATTTAATTGATCGTAGACTTGTTTATTTATGTGTAAAACTGGTAAGTGTTGGTGATAAATCGATGTAGAAAGTAAAAGTAGACATTAAAACATAGTTCATTTTTTGGGCAATAAATCACTTTAAAGTAAATAACTTTAAATAAAGAAAAAATGAACTATAACACATTTACATACTTACATTAGATGAAAATTTTATTTAACATTAAAAAATGAATTTTGGTTAACTTGAAAAAATAAATAAATAAAAATATGAATAAGAATAGTAAAAAATGAAATAGAGATGAGATAATTGATGATTGAATTTGGTGTTTGGCGCAAGTTGCAGGGCGGCATCAACCACTTCTACTACTACCTTCTCCTTAGCGTTGCCGCCGCGACCGTACAATCCCCCTTGAAAAAAGCCACCGCCCCGGCCACAAAAGAATCGAGCGCATTGAGCCCCACAATCAACTTTATCTACCACCAATCAACTATATGTAAATCAACTTTATCAATCAACCACCAATAAATCAACCCTCCTCCTGGCAACCACACATCTCTTCTCATCTTATTACTACTACTACTACTACTACTACATCGACTTCACAACAAGTAACTACTACTACTACTACCAACAACAACAATCAACAACATTCGGCTACTGCGTGCTGCAGCGGCGGCGGTACTTTATTTTCACAATTCGACTCGACTTCGACGAGTTTCGATCAATCAAATCGAAATCGACTCGTGTCACAAAATTACTACCCGTATCTGCTCAGCGTTAATCGCCATATTTCAACCGATACGTACGAACAACCGGGTAATGTGAAAAAATATAATTCCATTTATTTATTTGTCAATTTGGTAAATGTTTCAATGTTTTATTAATAATTCAATATCAAATATTATATTTAAAGAAAGAAAAAATAATCATATTAATTTAGTTCTATTATTTTTTTACCATCAGTATGTTATTGACGTTTAAAATGTCAAAGTTGACGTTTTTAGGTTATTTTTTTATAAACGTCAAAGTTAATGTTATGGATTTAAACATGTTTAAGGTTAATTTTTGACATTTTAAACGTCAAAGTTGACGTTTTAAGGTTATTTTTTTATATTTTGTAAGTTCAAATTGATCTTAAATATTAAATTTGATGTTTTAAAGAAATCTTTGGGATTATTTTTGGATATTTTTAAATATTTCTAAATATTTTAGACATTTTAAACGTCAATGAATATTTTTAAACTACTTTTGGGTATTTAAAATATATAAATGAATCATTAAATAATAAAATTTAATTAAATTGATATGATTATTTCTTTTTCTTGGTAATTTTGTTGTTTATTTTCATTTAATCTAAGTTTTTTAAAAGGTATATTTTTTAGTCTAGTTCTAAAACCAAAAAAAAAAGGGTGTAAGATTAACTAACTACATTTATAGTTGGTTTATTTGTGGGTTTGGTTTTGGTTTCTTTGTCTGATGATTAATATATTGTAGGTCGAGATCTCCCAGAAGGTCGAGGACTCCGAGATCTAGGAGTCGCAGCAGGGACAGGAGGAGCAGGTCGGATTCAAGAGATAGACGTTAAAAACGCGTAAGAAACGTTTTTACTATAATAAATAAAAAAATGACGATGATTTAAGATTAAAAGAAAGAAAAAAGAGTAATAATTATAATAACTTTAAGAAAAAACAACAAAAAAAAATAGAATTGGATACGATTTATGTTTAATTTTATATTTCCACTTCCAGTAAATGTTTATCATAATTATAAGAATATCACTTTTTACAAAACTTAAAATGAATCATTTATTATTATTTTTTTTTACTTGTAACTATTTCCGTTTGTATTATTATTTTTTTGTAAAGTAATGTAACTTAAGTAACTGGAAAATCTGTTTTTTTCTCGGTTTTTAATAATGATACAATACTTCATAATTATACGATTGTCTATGATAAAAATAAAATTAGATTGGTTTAAGATTTTAAAGTTGGGTGGTTATTCTTTTAACCATTATCAATAAATCCGATTATTCTATAAATCCAATTATACGATAAATCCGATTCACAAAATCCTAACTGTTCGAAACCTTAAACCTAATCTCCTTGTATCTTTTAAATTTTCCTTAAAATTTAGGGTAAATTCAGTCACCGGGATGAAGATTTTGGGAGAAATTAAAGAAAGGTAGGTGTTTAGTATTAATTTTATTTTGTATATTTTGACATTCTATTAATGATTTTTCAACAAAAAAGTTTTTTAAAATTGATTAATAGGTTTTTAAACATTTTGAGATCATTTTTTGGACTAATAAACTTGTCTATATCAATACATCTATTACCTTGACAGCTTAAATTATTTATAATTTGGGATTTTAATCTTTTAATTTTTTGAAATTTTTAGTTTATTAAACTTACTTGAATGTTTATTTCTGATTTTTTTACAAAGATTTTCCAAAAAAGAGTTTTTACAATCGTTAATTGATTTTTTTAAAATATACTGAGATCATCTTTTTGACTAATGAACTTCTCCATATTTCTTAATACATCTATTATTTCACTTTGACAGTTCACAATTATTTATTATAATTTTAAATGTTAATCGTGAATTAATGGTTTTAAAAGGCTAGATTTGGTTGAATTATTGAAAATTAAAGATTCTGATTATTTTTATAAGACGTTTTAATGTCAGTCACTTTGATAAATAAAGGGTGAGTTATTCAGTTTGAGTTAGAAAGTTAAAATTTGTTAGTAATACAATTTAATGGTGTTTTATAGACAATACTTGAGTTGTTTCAAATCCCCTAAAGTATAAATTTTTCGATTTTGAGAAAACGACAAAAAAATATTTTGGGATGATTTTGTCGTTATTAATTCAAATGTAATTTATTTGTTATTAGAAGACATACTGAAGTTTTAAAAATTCTATAACCACGTTTTTTGAAATAGATATAAAAATCACAAAGTTAATTTAAAAAGGGTGTTTGGTTTGCTACCAAACTGTGGATTAAAGCTCATTTGAATCTGAATAAAATGGATTAGGCATGAATTGAAAGTGAATCAAATCTCTTTGTAGCTAATAACAGGAAACTTTATTTTTTGAAAGATTTTAATAATTCCACCAAAAACTTATAAAATTTGTAAAAATTCCACCAAAGCTATCAAAATTTTTAACAATTCCACCAAAAAATTGCTGATTTTTTTTAAAATATACTAAAATTAAGATTAATTTCGTCAAGAATTGATTAGATTCTTAAAAATTTCTCAAAAATTAAAAAGTAACAATAAAAATTCCACAAAAGTTAGTTAAATTGAATATAATTTCACCAAAAATTATTAAATTTGCAGACAATTCTACTAAAAACTTAGTGATTTTTTTAAAAATTCCATCCAAAATCATTAAAATTGGTAAAAATTCCACGAAAAACTTACTATATTCGTAAAAATTCCACAAAAGTTACCAACATTTTTAACAATTCCACCAAAAACGTACTAAATTTTTTCAATTTTCTACCAAAGCTACAAAAATGTTGAATAATTCCACCAAAAACTTACTGATTTTTAAAAAATACCACCAAAAACTTACCAAATTCATAAAAATTCTACTAAAATTACCAATATTTTTAACAATTCCACCAAAAATGATTAAAGTTAAGAAAAATTCCACCAAAGTCATCAACTTTTTTAACAATTCCATCAAAAACATACTGAATTTTATAAAAATTCCACCAAAAATTAATAAAATTTGAAAAATTTCACTAAAAACTTACTAAATTCGTAAAAATTCCATAAAAAAACGCTGAACTTTTTAAAAATTCCATCAAAAATGAATAAAATTCGCAAAAATTCCACCAGTGTTTTTAAAATTTTTGATAATTCCACCAAATATAGACTGAATTTTTTAAAAATTCCACCAAAAATTAATACAATTTGCAAAAATTTCACCAAAAACTTACTAAATTCATAAGAATTTTACCAAAAACACTGATTTTTTTTTTATTCCACCAGAAATGAATAAAATTTGTAAAAATTCCACCAAAGCTATCAAAATTTTTAACAATTCCACCAAAAACTTGCTGATTTTTTTAAAAATATACCAAAATTAAGATTAATTTCGTCAAGAATTGGTTAGATTCTTAAAAATTTCTCAAAAATTAAAAAGTAGTAATAAAACTCCACAAAAGTTAGTTAAATTGAATATAATTTCACCAAAAATTATTAAATTTGGAGACAATTCTACTAAAAACTTAGTCAATTTTTTTAAAATTCCACCCAAAATCATTAAAATTGGTAAAAATTCCACGAAAAACTTACTATATTCGTAAAAATTCCACAAAAGTTACCAACATTTTTAACAATTCCACCAAAAACGTACTAAATTTTTTCAATTTTCTACCAAAGCTACAAAAATGTTGAATAATTCCACCAAAAACTTACTGATTTTTAAAAAATACCACCAAAAACTTACCAAATTCATAAAAATTCTACTAAAATTACCAATATTTTTAACAATTCCACCAAAAATGATTAAAGTTAAGAAAAATTCCACCAAAGTCATCAACTTTTTTAACAATTCCATCAAAAACATACTGAATTTTATAAAAATTCCACCAGAAATTAATAAAATTTGAAGAATTTCACTAAAAACTTACTAAATTCGTAAAAATTCCATAAAAAAACACTGAATTTTTTAAAAATTCCATCAAAAATGAATAAAATTCGCAAAAATTCCACCAGTGTTATCAAAATTTTTGATAATTCCACCAAATATAGACTGATTTTTTTAAAAATTCCACCAAAAATTAATACAATTTGCAAAAATTTCACCAAAAACTTACTAAATTCATAAGAATTTTTACCAAAAACACTGATTTTTTTTTATTCCACCAGAAATGAATAAAATTCGCAAAAATTCCACCAATGTTATCAAAATTTTTGATAATTCTACCAAAAACATACTGAATTTTTAAAAAATTCCACCAAAAACTTACTAAATTCATAAGAATTTTACCAAAAACACTGATTTTTTTTTAAATTCCACCAGAAATGAATAAAATTCGCAAGAATTCCACCGAAGCTATTAAAATATTTAACGACTACAACCAAAACTTACTGAATTTTTTTTATTCCACCAAAGACTTACAAAAATCCTAAAAATTACACCGAAATTGTCAACATTTTTAACAATTCTACCAAAAACTTACCAAATTTTTTAAAAATTCCACCAAAATATCCAAATTCTTTTAAAATTCCACCAAAAATCAATCAAATTAGAAACAATTTCATTAAAAATTAACTAAAACCTTGAAAATTCAAAACTTATGGCGAATTCGATTGGTTGCACTGGTGCGCACCAGTGCATAACAGCGTGTTCTATTGGTTGTTTCGTTGTGTTCTATTACATTTTATTATTGTAGTTTATAAAACATTTTAAACATCATCAAGCCTTGAACACACTTACAAGTGATGTTATGATTACGTTTGATTTCATCGCGTTCTGTTGAATTTGCCCTTCTTTGCACTAAGATAGTGTGACATATGTCACATTTTGCACTCAACTAGTGCGCACCAGTGCACACTAGTTCTGCCAATCGAATACGCCATTAGTAGATTCATAAAAATTCCACCAAAGTTACTAAAATTTTTAATAATTCTACCAAAAATAATGATTTTTTTTTAATTCCACCAAAAAAACTTACAAAATTTGTAAAAATTTCACCAAATACTTATAAAAATCCTAAAAATTACACCGAAATTGCCAACATTTTTAACAATTCTATCAAAAACTTTAAAAATTCCACCAGAATATCCAAATTCTTTTAAAATTCCACCAAAAATCAATCAAATTAGAAACAATTTCATTAAAAATTAACTAAAACCTTGAAAATTCCACCAAGAACTTAGTAAATTCATAAAAATTCCACCAAAGTTACTAAAATTTTTAATAATTCTACCAAAAATAAAGAATTTTTTAAAAATTCCACCAAAAATTTACCAATTTTCTTTTACATTCCACCAGAAACTTACTAAATTCGTAAAGCTTCCACCAAAGTTACCAAAATGTTGATCAATTCAACCAAAAACAATAAATTTTTTTAGAAAAATACTAAAAATAAAAGTAAACTAGTGTTATTTAAAAATTGTACTTAAAAAACTCTTAAACTCTAACATCAGATATATTTTCGGTTGATATAAACTAGGCTCTTCGTCCCCACTGTCTTCTTGGGAATCGCCAGGAATTTTGTTCTGAAATTTTCCCAACATATCTCTATAATAAGCCAAATTTTCTACCTCTCTCCAGTTCTTTCCATAATGTTTGCTTAACTCTAAAAAGTTAATTACATCTCTCATTTTCAGATCTTTTGGTTTCACATCGGTAGGAATTTCTTTCGGCTGGATATTCATGGTGGTTTGGTTTTTCCTAAAAACTCCTTTAAATTGTACAGTTTTTGTAACTGCGCATCTATTGAAGATGAATTTAGTGGGATTTCAATCTAAAGGCTGTATATTTGATTTGAATTTTTAAGGGATTTGCGCGTTTTTTTAATATAAATCATTGAGTATTTTATAGAAAACAACTTTTTCTAACAAACGGCGTGTATATCTCATTTTTGCCCAAAAATGGATTTAGGAGATATTGAAACCAGACAACTCAGTTATTCGGTTTGAGTTGCAAGACCAAAATTTGTTAATAATATAACTTAATAGTGTTTTTTGGACAATTCTTTTATTTTAACAACTTACATTTATTATTTCATCAAATTACATTCTAAAATTATTATTAAACAAAGAGTTGATTTAGTCTTTACATTTTATTTTATTGCAAAAATCTCACTTAATTTAAACTGTTTTAATAAGTTTTGATGTTTTCTTTGGTAAATTAACCAGAATATTGTTGTAAAATCTTATTCCATTCGCGGGGAAAGTTCTTTTGAACGTAAGCTAATACCTTTTGAATTTGTCTCGTTTCGTTTGGAGTACATTGAGGACAAGCTCCACGAAGTACTAAAGGTGCCAAACCTATAAAATATAGACAAAAAAGAAAGAAAAAGTAGTTATAGTTAGATGTAATTTTTATTATGAAATTAAAGAAATAACTTACTTTTTAATTTTTTTCCAACGGCGTCACAAGGTACTTCACCAACGGCGCATTTTAGTTGCCTTTCTAAATATTTTTTATTACTTAATGCTTGTTCTAAGGCGTCGTCTGAGATTGGAGTTCGATTTGTATTTTGTGGGAAAGCCAAAGTGTATGAAATTGTTAGTGTTGTTGTTAAAATTAAAATCTAAAAAGATAAAAAAAGATTTAAGATTAAATTTGTTAAAATTGAAATCTAAAAATACCCAAAATTTGAAGAAAAGGTTAGTTTAAGGATTGAAATTTTTACTTACGTTTGTAAAATGCATTATTTTAGTAAATGGTTGAAATGAAATTCCGTTGTTGAAAACCTTTCAGTTTCGTTTACGTTTCGAAAGTGAACAAGCACGAGCGAGTGAAAGTCCGTGACTGGACTCGGTTATAATTCTTATGCCGTTTCAGTTTCGACCTTCTATAACGGTTTAAATAGTGTGTGTTTCTACCTAAGAAATCGAGGAAATTCTTGACCCCAGTTTTACCTGGGTTTACCCAGAACTTTTTTATCTAATTGTAAGAGGGGTTTCAAAATGACTCATAAAATCTTTTACAACCAGAAAGTCTTTTATAACCAGAAAGTCTTTCATAACCAGAAAATTTTTTATAACCAAAAAATCTTTTATAATCAGAAAATCTTTTACAACCAGAAATTTTTAAAAGAAACTAAAAAACTTTCAATAAATTTGAGTCATATAACTCAAAGACTTTGTTGAAAGTCTTTGGAAATAAAAAAATGTGAAAACTCTGAAGCTTTTAAATAAATTATGAAAATTTTAGGTGATTTTTAGATTATTTTTGATAAATTTTGAACGATTTTTGAAAAAAATCAGATAAATTATGATAGATATCGATAATTTTTGAACGATTTCAAACAATTTATACAAAAAAATTTAATTTATTTAAAAAAAAAATTGATTCTGAAAGTCTTTTATAAACAGAAAATCTTTTATAACCAGAAATTTTTAAAAGAAACTCAAAAACTTTCAATAAAATTGAGTCATATAACTCTAAGACTTTGTTGAAAGTCTTTTGAAATAAAAAAATCTAAAGACTCTGAAGCTTTTAAATAAATTATGAAAATTTTAGGTGATTTTTAGATTATTTATGATAAATTTTGGACGATTTTTGAAAAAATTTAGACAAATTATGATAGTTATCGATAATTTTTGAACGATTTCAAACAATTTATACAAAAAAATTTAATTTATTTTTAAAAAAATTAATTTATTAAAAAAAAAAATTTGTTCTGAAAGTCTTTTATAACCAGAAAATCTTTTATAACCAGAAATTTTTAAAAGAAACTCAAAAAATGTCAATAAAATTGAGTCATATAACTCAAAGACTTTGTTGGAAGTCTTTGGAAATAAAAAAATGTGAAGACTCTGAAGTTTTTAAATAAATTATGAACATTTTGGGTGATTTTTAGATTATTTATGATAAATTTTGGACGATTTTCGAAAAAATTCAGACAAATTATGATAGATATCGATAATTTTTGAACGATTTCAAACAATTTATACAAAAAAATTTAATTTATTTTAAAAAAAATTTGATTCTGAAAGTCTTTTATAACCAGAAAATCTTTTATAACCAAAAATTTTTAAAAGAAACTCAAAAACTTTCAATAAACTTGAGTCATATAACTCAAAGACTTTGTTGAAAGTCTTTGGAAATAAAAAAATCTAAAGACTCTGAAGCTTTTAAATAAATTATGAAAATTTTGGGTAATTTTTAGATTATTTATGATAAATTTTGGACGATTTTTGAAAAAATTCAGACAAATTATGATAGATATCGATAATTTTTGAACGATTTCAAACAATTTGTACAAAAAAATTTAATTTATTTTTAAAAAAATTTGATTCTGAAGGTCTTTTATAACCAGAAAATCTTTTATAACTAGAAATTTTTAAAAGAAACTCAAAAACTTTCAATAAATTTGAGTCATATAACTCAAAGACTTTGTTGAAAGTCTTTGGAAATAAAAAAATCTGAAGACTTTGAAGCTTTTAAATAAATTATAAAAATTTTGGGTGATTTTTAGATTATTTTTGATAAATTTTGAATGATTTTTGAAAAAATTCAGATAAATTATGATAGTTATCGATAATTTTTGAACGATTTAAAACAATTTATACAAAAAAATTTAATTTATTTTAAAAAAAATTTGATTCTGAAAGTCTCTTATAATCAGAAAATCTTTTACAACCAAAAATTTTTTAAAGAAACTCAAAAACGTTCAATAAAATTGAGTCATATAACTCAAAGACTTTGTTGAGGGTCTTTGGAAATAAAAAAAATCTGAAGACTCTGAAGCTTTTAAATAAATTATGAAAATTTTAGGTGATTTTTAGATTATTTATGATAAATTTTGGACGATTTTTGAAAAAATTCAGACAAATTATGATAGTTATCGATAATTTTTGAACGATTTAAAACAATTTATACAAAAAAAAGTTAATTTATTTTAAAAAAAATTTGATTCTGAAAGTCTTTTATAACCAGAAAATCTTTTATAACCAGAAATTTTTAAAAGAAACTCAAAAACTTTCAATAAAATTGAGTCATATAACTCAAAGACTTTGTTGAAAGTCTTTGGAAATAAAAAAATCTAAAGACTCTGAAGTTTTGAAATAAATTATGAAAATTTTAGGTGATTTTTAGATTATTTATGATAAATTTTGGACGATTTTTGAAAAAATTCAGACAAATTATGATAGTTATCGATAATTTTTGAACGATTTTAAACAATTTATACAAAAAAATTTAATTTATTTAAAAAAAAATTTGATTCTGAAAATCTTTTAGAACCAAAAAATCTTTTATGACCAGAAAATCTTTTACAACCAGAAATTTTTAAAAGAAACTCAAAAACTTTCAATAAAGTTGAGCCATATAACTCAAAGACTTTGTTGAAAATCTTTGGAAATAAAGAAATGTGAAGACTCTGAAGCTTTTAAATAAATTATGAAAATTTTAGGTGATTTTTAGATTATTTACGATAAATTTTGGACGATTTTTGAAAAAATTCAGACAAATTATGATAGATATTGATAATTTTCGAACGATTTCAAACAATTTATACAAAAAAATTTAATTTATTTAAAAAAAAAAAAATTGATTCTGAAAGTCTTTTATAACCAGAAAATCTTTTAGAACCAAAAAATCTTTTATGACCAAAAAATCTTTTACAACCAGAAATTTTTAAAAGAAACTCAAAAACTTTCAATAAAGTTGAGTCATATAACTCAAAGACTTTGTTGAAAGTCTTTGGAAATAAAAAAATCTAAAGATTCTGAAGCTTTTAAATAAATTATGAAAATTTTAGGTGATTTTTAGATGTTTTATGATAAATTTTGGACGATTTTTGAAAAAATTCAGCAAATTATGATAGATATCGATAATTTTCGAACGATTTCAAACCATTTATACAAAAAAAATTAATTTATTTTTAAAAAAATTGATTCTGAAAGTCTTTTATAACTAGAAAATCTTTTATAACCAAAAGTTTTTAAAAGAAACTCAAAAACTTTCAATAAAGTTGAGCCATATAACTCAAAGATTTTGTTAAAAGCCTTTGGAAATAAAAAAATCTGAAGATTCTGAAGCTTTTAAATAAATTATGAAAATTTTGGGTGATTTTTAGATTATTTATGATAAATTTTGGACGATTTTTGAAAAAATTCAGACAAATTATGATAGTTATCGATCATTTTTGAACGATTTCAAACAATTTATACAAAAAAATTTAATTTATTTAAAAAAAAATTAATTTATTAAAAAAGAATTGTTCTGAAAGTCTTTTATAACCAAAAAATCTTTTATAACCAGAAATTTTTAAAAGAAACTCAAAAACTTTCAATAAAATTGAGTCATATAACTCAAAGACTTTGTTGAAAGTCTTTGGAAATAAAAAAATCTAAAAACTCTGAAGCTTTTAAATAAATTATGAAAATTTTAGGTAATTTTTAGATTATTTTTGATAAATTTTGGACGATTTTTGAAAAAATTCAGATAAATTATGATAGTTATTGATAATTTTTGAACGATTTCAAACAATTTATACAAAAAAATTTAATTTATTTAAAAAAAAATTTGATTCTGAAAGTCTTTTATAACCAGAAAATCTTTTAGAACCAAAAAATCTTTTATGACCAGAAAATCTTTTACAACCAGAAATTTTTAAAAGAAACTCAAAAACTTTCAATAAAGTTGAGTCATATAACTCAAAAACTTTGTTGAAAGTCTTTGGAAATAAAAAAAATCTAAAGATTCTGAAGCTTTTAAATAAATTATGAAAATTTTAGGTGATTTTTAGATTATTTATGATAAATTTTGGACGATTTTTGAAAAAATTCAGATAAATTATGATAGTTATCGATAATTTTTGAACGATTTAAAACAATTTATACAAAAAAATTTAATTTATTTTTAAAAAAATTTGATTCTGAAAGTCTTTTATAAACAGAAAATCTTTTATAACCAGAATTTTTTAAAAGGAACTCAAAAACTTTCAATAAACTTGAGTCATATAACACAAAAACTTTGTTGAAAGTCTTTGGAAATAAAAAAATCTAAAGACTCTGAAGCTTTTAAATAAATTATGAAAATTTTGGGTGATTTTTAGATTATTTATGATAAATTTTGGACGATTTTTGAAAAAATTTAGATAAATTATGATACTTATCGATAATTTTTGAACGATTTCAAACAATTTATACAAAAAAATTTAATTTATTTAAAAAAAAATTAATTTATTAAAAAAAAATTGATTCTGAAAGTCTTTTATAACCAGAAAATCTTTTATAACCAAAAATTTTTAAAAGAAACTCAAAAACTTTCAATAAAGTTGAGTCATATAACTCAAAGACTTTGTTGATAATCTTTAGAAATAAAAAAAATTAAAGACTCTGAAGTTTTGAAATAAATTATGAAAATTTTGGGTGATTTTTAGATTATTTATGATAAATTTTGGACGATTTTTGAAAAAATTCAGACAAATTATGATAGTTATCGATAATTTTTGAACGATCTCAAACAATTATACAAAAAATTTAATTTATTAAAAAAAAAATAATTTATAAAAAAAAATTTGTTCTGAAAGTCTTTTATAACTAAAAAATCTTTTATAACCAGAAATTTTTAAAAGAAATTCAAAAACTTTCAATAAAATTGAGTCATATAACTCAAAGACTTTGTTGAAAGTCTTTGGAAATAAAAAGAACTGAAGACTCTGAAGCTTTTAAATAAATTATAAAAATTTTGGGTGATTTTTAGATTATTTATGATAAATTTTGGGCGATTTCAAACAATTTATGCAAAAAAATTTAATTTATTTTTTAAAAAATTTGATTCTGAAAGTTTTTTATAACCAGAAAATCTTTTATAACCAGAAATTTTTAAAAGAAACTCAAAAACTTTCAATAAATTTGAGTCATATAACTCAAAGACTTTGTTGAAAGTCTTTGGAAATAAAAAAATCTAAAGACTCTGAAGCTTTTAAATAAATTATGAAAATTTTCGGTGATTTTTAGATTATTTATGATAAATTTTGGACGATTTTTGAAAAAAATCAGATACACTTTGATACTTGTCGATAATTTTTGAACGATTTCAAACAATTTATACAAAAAAAATTAATTTATTTTAAAAAAAATTAATTTATTAAAAAAAAAATTGATTCTGAAAGTCTTTTATAAACAAAAAATCTTTTATAACCAGAAATTTTTAAAAGACACTCAAACACTTTCAATAAAGTTGAGTCATATAACTCAAAGACTTTGTTGAAAGTCTTAGGAAATAAAAAAATCTAAAGACTCTGAAGCTTTTAAATAAATTATGAAAATTTTAGGTGATTTTTAGATTATTTATGATAAATTTTGGACGATTTTTGAAAAAATTCAGACAAATTATGATAGATATCGATAATTTTTGAACGATTTCAAACAATTTATACAAAAAAATTTAATTTATTTTTTAAAAAATTTGATTCTGAAAGTCTTTTATAACCAGAAAATCTTTTATAACCAGAAATTTTTAAAAGAAACTCAAAAATTTTCAATAAATTTGAGTCATATAACTCAAAAATTTTGTTAAAAGTCTTTGGACATAAAAAAATCTGAAGATTCTGAAGCTTTTAAATAAATTATGAAAATTTAAGGTGATTTTTAGATTATTTATGATAAATTTTGGACGATTTTTGAAAAAATTTAGATAAATTGTGATAGTTATCGATAATTTTTGAACGATTTCAAACAATTTATACAAAAAATTTAATTTATTTAAAAAAAAATAATTTATTTTTTAAAAAATTTAATTTATTTTTAAAAAAATTTAATTCTGAAAGTTATAAAAATCTAATTTAGAGAAAGAAGGATTTAAATTTATTAATATAGAGAGCAAGAATACTCATAATTTTATAAATACAAATAAATTACAAATAAATACAAATTAATTTAAGTAAGAATTTATTTTTATAAAAATTACATCAAATAAAAACATTTATTACAAAACTCAAAAAATCAAATTTCCAAATAAACAATCAATTTGATTAAAAGACAATCTTGAAAAACGTATCGAAATATTTTTTCACGTTCAACTCGAAAAACTTTTCCAATTTTCGGTTGAAACAAAGCCGAATTAAAATCCTCTTCGTTTTTAATACTTAACAAAACAAACCTATAATTATTTTTAAAAATTTTCCCTTCTAAAAGTTCAAAACCAACAAATTTAGACCCCAAGTGCTTTATAAAACATTTAATGTATAAATTCGAGTTTAAATAATTAATTTGAGGACTTATAAAGTAAATATCTTTTTTGAAATGTTTAGAAACGTTTAGAATTTTCCAATAGTAAACGTAAGCTTTTCCCAAATCTGTATTTATGATGGTTTCATTATATTTTTTAATTTCTTCTTCTCTAAAAGTTTTAGTTTTTTCTTCTCTAAAAGAATTAGTTTTAAAATCGTAGTTGAGATAATTAAAATCGTTTAAGTAATCGTAATTTTCTTCTAAATCATAATTTATTTGCTTCAAAATGGATCTTTTTGGTTTAGGAGTTGTAAAACCGTTTGATTTTAACATTAATTTTAATACTTCGATTTCAAATATTAATCTTTTTTCAAAATCATCTAATCTTTGGTTAATTTCTCCTAAAAAAAATACATAAAATAGAAAATATATATTTTTGCATTTTTATTTAAATTCAATTTTTATTTAAATAAAATTTTTAATTAAATTCAATTTTTATTCAAATAAAATTTTTAATTAAATTAAATTTTTAGACTTACTTGAAGTGCAAACTCCTGGTAATTCTCTTGTAAACGTTGCGTTCGCCCAAATTTTAACTTTATCGGTTGTAACTTTACAAACAGCTTGTTGAATTTCTTTTGGTTCTTTTAATTCTTTTAAATCCGAGTTGTTTTGATTGTTTGATTGGATTGGAATTGATTCGATTTGATTTAGAATAAAAACCAGGTAAATGATTAAAGTGGCAAACATGATTGGGGTTTGATGATTGAGAATGAAGTTTGAGGTGTGTAAGTTTTTGAGACGGTTCGGTTTTTATAAAAGGGACTCGTTGAATTGGGGTCAATGAGGTTTAAGGTTCGGGACGTAAATAGTTCAAGTGTAGTATAGTTGGGATTAAATGGGACGGAATTAATGGGTTTTAGGTTGGGTTACAAAAAGTATTTAATAAAAATGTTAAGGTTAAAGTAGATAATTAGCTTAGAAAAAAAAAATTATCTAATTTTTTTGATCAAATTTGAAAATAATTTGACTAAGTTATCTTCAAATATACATTGTAATCTTCTTTTAATTCAAAAATTTTTATTTAATTCCTATAAATTAACTTTGAGGGATTTTTTAAAACTTATTTTTTTAGTTATTTAGATTTGATCTAATTTAGAAAAATATTCGTTTAAGGGGGAACAACAGGGTGGAGATCGCGAAAAAAGGCGATAATTAAGATTTTATTTTGGTTCACTTATATATTTTAGAAAAATCGGAATTTGATATTTGTAATTACGCAGTTTAAACTTATTTTAGGAACTATAGAGAAAAAAAATATGTGTCTTAGAATACATGTATGGAGGGTGTCCAAATGCACTAACAAAAAAAAGCATCTTGTTGGTTGTCACTATAAAACGTGTAAAAATAATCTGAAAATAAAAAAGGAAACGTCATTTTAATCTATATTAGTGTAGCTTCAGTTAAGCGTACCCGATTTAAAAAATAATAATTGCTGTTAAAATGGCACCTCTGTAAAAAAAGAGTTAAGAAAATCGATAAAATAATTAATCTTTCCAGAGGGGAAAGAGGCAGCAAATATTAATACAAATAAAAATCCGTACGCTTAACTGAAGGGAATTTTATATAGATTGAGGACGTCTCAATAAAATTTGAATGCGATTCTCGTTGGTAAAGAAATTGTGACAACAGGTTAAAAAAATTTTACTGTGAGAAAAACGCATTTAAAAAGTTAAGTTTAGTTCCAGATGATATAATGGAGGAAATTTTAAGAGTTACTACAATTCATCGATTCCTGCTCCATAATAAAGGTCTTTAGAATTTCTAGAACATAATTCGACTTTCTTGTTGTTGTCTGAATTGTCTAAAACACTGGAAATCGAACGCACTTGAGCTCGACTTATACGGTGTTGGTCTTTAGCTGTACAAAATACGTACATTTGGGGTCCAATCTGGATTTGTATTTCATTTGCCACCGTTAATAAAGATGCCATTCCATTATTAAAAATGGACACCGCCAAATAAGTAGCAATTTGCACAATAACTGCCCGACTTGATCAAATTTTCGGAGCGAACTTCCAAATGAGGGCATTAAAGCTCTCATTCGAATTTTGCGTAAATCCGCCTATACAGCGCTCAAGCAAGTCCGTCTTGGACAAATCCATATAAATGGGAGTAATAGCATCGATAACATTTTGTGACAATGGTTGTTTATGTTCGTATTCAAGTAATGGCTTCGTGCGCGCGAGCAGAAAAGAGCTATAATTCCATTATTTGTACAAATTTTGTTATAATATTGTAGGACAATATTCTAAAAGGTACATACTTTCGAAATGCGTAAAGAAAAAAAACGATTTTTCAAAAAATTTACCCTGTTGTTCCCCCTTAATTTTTTTGATTAAATTTGGAAAAAATTTGGCTAACAATAAGTTATCTTCAAATATACATTCTAATTTTCTTTTAATTCAAAAATCTTTATTTAATTTCTATAAATTAACTTTGTGGAATTTCTTAATTTCAGTTAAAATTTTTATTTCGAATTTTGTGCTTATACCTTCGTTTATTTTTCAATTTTCAAAAATAAACTCTCTAAATGATGTCTTAAACTTTCATTAAATTATTTCTATTTTAGTTTTCTTTTACAATTTTTTTTATTAAACCCCTAAGATTTTTAACACATCCTGAACAGAAGCAACTGTATAATAAACGGTTATCTTAAATAGTAACCAATATTGAGCGATCGCCACCTTAACCTTATCGATTTTGGAAGTGCTCTCGTCCAATTTCTTACTATAAACCGATCGTACGCAACATTGAGACATCGTCTTGAACGTGCACTTTCTCGTTTTTGTCCTTAAAGTATGTTCCAAGCCGTGTACTAAACCGTTGGTCTTAAAAATCAGATACATCTGTCTGTTTACACCTTGTAAAATATTAACCATGTGAGGAAATACTTCTGGGAGTCGAGATTGAACTCGTTCTTTTTCTTCTGTTGTTGGCTCAACACTTAAAATTAAAATAGTAAAATATAATAGTAATAATAACAAAAAAAAAACAATGGAAGTGATTAATAGGGAAAAAAGGAAGGTATTTACTTTTCTAATCCGTTAATAATAGTACTCCAAGATCTTCCGGTTACCATACAAGCGAAAAGTCCGTACATTCCATCTCCGTCTACTCCTAAATTTTTACTGTGGACTTTCATTCTGGTTTTATCTCTGTCTAAGATGCTTAGCCAGAAATTTGCGTATTCGGTCATGAAATCCCGTTTTAAAGTCTTAAAATAAATGTTAAAGTAAACGTTATTTTGATTGATTTTAATTTTTTTAACAATTATTTTTTTTTAATTGATTAATTTTATTTAATTGTAAAATTAATTTTTTATTTTACATGTTTTGGCGTTAGCCATCTTTAAAGACAAATATTTGATCTTGTGTTTTTTTAGGTAGTAAACTTACGTGGAAGATCCATTTCTATAATAGGATCAAAAATGAATTCGTCGCTTTTGGTTAGTGCAGAAGAGTCAATGGGAGGACTTAGGGAATTCTTTCAAAATGACCATCTTGAGTTGAAAATCTTGTTACATGCTGAAAACCTTCCACCACACAGATTCGCCTTTTGGAACTCTTACGAGGTAGTACCAGTGTCATTTAGAACATGCCATAAAGTAAAGGAAAGGAAAAAGAAGGAAAGGGAAGGAAAAAGAAGGAAAGGGAAGGAAAAGAAAGCAAAGGAAGCAAAGGAAATGAAAAGAAAGGAAAGGAAGGAAGGTATTTCTAACAGGAATAAACAAGGTAAGTGTTTTACGATTTTTAGTTTCTCCTTCTGACTCATACTAATCTGTCGCCTCGCAATGGAATTAGCCCCTATTTATAATCGTGTAATCCTTCAGTGGATGGAAGGTTACAAAAACTATTGAGTAATAGACAGGTCAACAGGCCGGTTAAAGAAGCCTCTGATAAAACCCACTCATTTGAACCAGCCACCGTTCCCTCTTTGGTATCATATCTAGATATTATCATGTTTAGCCCTCACCAAATATTCTTAGATTATTAGAATACACTTAAAAGCTGTCACGTATCTAAATTATTACTAAAGCTGCGTATCCACAATGGAAGCTTACGTGTTTCAAAAATGCTCGTGTCATATGCTTATAATGTGGATACCTGTTTTGCTTATTTCGAACTGTTTGTATTGTGTCGATAGCGCTAAGCCATATGTTGCAAATCGGTGATACTCAAAAATGTTTCGCTATAATCTGCTTAATACGAATAGACCGTTTTTGTTTGAATAATTGGAATTATAATGCCTTACTTTATCTATACGATTGCTTTACTACCTACTCACAATGAGCATTCGATGCTTTAAAAATAGAAGGTTGTATTTACTTCACTTTTAGGAATGTGTTGCTAGACATTCATAGTGAATTGCTTTGTATACATAGTCAATACCCAGTTTAAGATACCCTTCGAGTAAGATAACCCTATTCTTTTTAGGTCTTAATAGAACGACCTACGTTTAGCCACAAGACTTCTGACAGAGCACTGTTATCTAAATTAGAAGCGGGCAACCTTTTGTATAGTGGGGGCCAGATTACGGTTTATCTTTCGTGCACGGGTCGGAATAGACAATTGACAAATGTTTGATACAAGTTTTTTCCTTTTAATATAAAAAACAAAGTTAAAGATTAGATCTCCTAGATCTTCTGGTTTCGATCGGTGGAACAACTGTCCAAAAAGCAGGAGATCTGGGTTCGTATCCTACTTCACTAATGAGACTTTTTTTCTATGACACATTAGTGGTAAAAACCTGTCTTTAATTATTTCTTTCTATTGCAAATTTCCGATTTAAAACAAAAATCGTTTATTATTCTTTCTAAAGGTCTTGTGGGCCAGATCGGACCTTCGCGCGGGTCGGAGGTTGCCCACTGTTGATCTAAATAAGCACTTTCACAACTTGGGGTTTTACGTTCTTCTTCGTCGTGATTGTGAACAACACGTTGAATCTATTAAACACATCCTAGATCAGTGATGGCGAACCTTTTTGAGAAGTGGGTAACATTTTGTTAATTGTATTTGCTTAATGCTTCCTCGTGGGTCACTAATTTAAAATCACTTGGAAAAAAGGAAGGTCATTACTTGAATCTTTCTAAAAAAAGTTATGGGACACAGTCGACGTTTAAAAAAAAAAGGTCATGATGCACAAGTGGACATTTTTCCATATTATAAAATCGCTTCATAGCCGGCCCTTTGTGGGTCACTTACAAGGTTTGTGTCATAGGTTCGCGGGTCATAGGTTCGTCATCACTGTCCTAGATGATTGTTCTAATCTCAAAAACCTCAAAGTGAGGAATTAGAATGATGACTAATCGATAAATTAAGTACATGGTATCCGAGAATCCTTAGTTTGATTGATTTAGACAAGGCGATATACAGAATATTCCAAAGCCAGTCACTCATTTCTGCAGTCAAAAAATTGGTATCACATAAAATTCAAATATTCCTTCTTCACTTAAACATAGGCGGGTCAAATAGGTGGGTTGGCTAAAATAACATCAAAACCTGAACTCATCACAACACAAGCCTTGATCAGCAACTGGTTCGTGGTCGACTTTCCGCGATCAACTAAATCACGTTTTCGTTGTTACTACAATTTGTGTGAATGGTCCACATTCCACGACTGACAAAGTTTCTTGAGCATTTTCACGAGAGCAAGTACAAAGATGTGACACTCTTTTCTTTTAACGTTCTATGATGAGGGTTACTTTTATGAAGACGATATTTCTTATAAACGCATCGCTGCAAATCTTTTGCCCGCCTATTTATACATTTTAACTTATTTGAATTAGAGTTAACACAACAATGGTTTTGGTTACTACAGAATTTTGGAGGGAGATGTCAATACGCCATCAGGTAAACATGAAAATCCTAAAGACCCTAATGAATTACTAACTTTGGCTTTGAAATAGTCTGTATGTTATCATAGAAGGTTGATTCTTACCAATTAGGATGTTATATGAGCACGCTCTTTGTTAGGAAGTGACTAATAGTAAGAACTAAATAGTTGTTGTGTAACGCTCCGTTTTATTTTTATGATAAATCTACCTAAAAATGAATGAGTTGTACCTTGCAACTTACGAGAAGCAGTCGAATTTAATTTCTGGCTAAGGTAAAAATTGATTTTATTTCACTTGCAAAACCCTAAAGCTTATATTGTACGATTTTTTTGTCTCTGAAAATGGCTAATGTCGAAATCTTTGTCTCTGAAGATGGCTAATGTCGAAATATGACAAAAAATTTGAAACATTACTTTTTAAAAAAAGTTTTAAAATTGAATTATTTTTTCTTACTGCGTATAATCCATGATCGAGTAAAATCAATTCGCATCCATTCGTTTTCGCACATCTCCTCACCAAAATATTCCCCGGATGCGGATCACTGTGTACAAAACCATGAATGAAAATCATTTCAGAATACAACTGTCCCAATTTATCCGAAACGTCCGCCGGATTAATTTCGTTCTTTTCCATATAATCCAAATCGTTTATGTGACCACCTTCCACATAATCCATTGTTAAGATTCTCGATGAAGTTAAATCCCATCTTTATGAAGAAAAATAATATTAAATCTTTTTAACTTTTCTAGTGAAAATGATTAAAAATGAATTGTAAATGATTTAAAGTAAAAAATGAATTGTAAATGATTTAAAGAAAAAAATGAATTGTAAATGATTAAAAGTAAAAAAATGAATGTAAATATTAAAAAAATTACTTACTTAACTTTAGGTATAAATAACCAAGGAAAACTTTTATGCATCAACTCATAAACTTTCTCCGAGTTTTTTCCCTCATTTATAAAATCTAATTCTAAAGGAATATTAGTTTTCATTTCATCCACTAACCAATTAAACTTAAAATCCGGAAAAACAAAACTGACTATATTCGCTAAATACTCCATACTTTTCATATCAACACTCGTATGTCCTTTTACGTAAGAATGTTGTACTTTTAAAGCTACCGTAGTACCATCCGCTAAAGTAGCTTTATGTACTTGAGCTAAAGAAGCTACTCCGATCGGTTTTGGATCTATAAACGTAAAGATATCTTTCGGATCTTTCTTTAAATCTTCTTTAATCACTTTATAAACGTCCTCGATGTTTGTAGTCGGTCCGTTACTATGTAAAACCTTCATCGTTTCCACGTATTCGGTCGGAATTAAATAATCCAAAGCAGCTAAATGTTGACCGACTTTTATATAAACCCCTTTATTTAAAAAACACAATTTTAAAAGTTCCTCAGCGCCTTTTTTATGACAAAACGACGACCATTTTCTATAATCTTCTGTGTTGAACTCGTAATTTTTCGCGTAGAGGTTTTGATTGTAAATGTAACTGATTTTTAAGACCGTGTAAGCAGCTCTTCCTAATCTAACCACTCCAAAAGAGTCTAATTGGTTTTCCGGGAGGAATGAGACGACGCTTCCGGCGAAAATCCCGCTTATTCCGGAATAAGTTAGGAGGGAAATGAGTTTTTTCGAGGTTGTTAACAATTTAGGGAACATTTTTAATTAATGATTGAATATTAAAAAAAAATTAAATTTCTTTTTTGATTGATTGGTTAATTGAAATTGACTTTGATTGATTGAAATGTCAAATTATTGACAATTAAAAATTCATTTTATTTGTGGTTTGATTTAATGTTGATAGATGTCGTTACTAACAATAAATTTACTTTCGAAATCGCTTTCCGGACGATTCAATGGTTTTACATCATTCTGCCGACCATTATCTTCACCTCCCCGACAATTTTGGGGGGTCCGTGACCGATTTCGAAAAAACGGCCCTGAAAATCGAACGACGTTGCGGTAGCCCTAATTGAAATTAAAATTCTCGATCGTCCGCCTGTCATTTTCGTTAATTTTCGAACGCATTTTTTGTCCAAAAAGCCACCGGCTCCGCGACTCTGCTTCCGGCTAACTTTCTGAACGGCTTTATAACACAACGTTAATGCGAATCGGGGCTCCTTTAGACCCGAAACGGCCGATTTAAGCCCTAAACGAAGTCCCCATTTTCGGTCATTTTCGATTTGGGCCGATAAAACACTTGGTTCAATTTTCATAAACGTTATTTATTATTCCAATCACGCTAATGCCACGTGAAATGTCAAAACGATCGGTTTATTAATAATTATCAAATATTTAATTTATGCAGAGCAGAAATTCGAATAAATTTCACTAAAAACTAATTAAATTCTTGAAAGTATCACCAAAAATTTAAGTAAATTTGTAAAAATTCCACCAAAGCTACTAAAATTTTTAATAACTCCACCAAAAACTTATAAAATTTGTAAAAATTCCACCAAAGTTATCAAAATTTTTAACAATTCCACCAAAAACTTGAATTTCTAAAAAATATACTAAAATTAAGATTAATTTCGTCAAGAATTAATTAGATTCTTCAAAATTTCACAAAAATAAAAAAGTAATAATAGAAATTCCACAAAAGTTAGTTAAATTGAATATAATTTCACCAAAAATTATTAAATTTGAAGACAATTCTACTAAAAACCTAGTAAATTTTTTAAAAATTCCACCCAAAATCATTAAAATTGGTAAAAATTCCACGAAAAACTTACTATATTCGTAAAAATTCCACCAAAGTTACCAACATTTTTAACAATTCCACCAAAAACGTACTAAATTTTTTTAATTTCCACCAAAGCTACAAAAATGTTGAATAATTCCACCAAAAACTTACTGATTTTTAAAAAATACCACCAAAAACTTACCAAATTCATAAAAATTCTACTAAAATTACCAATATTTTTAACAATTCCACCAAAAATGATTAAAGTTAATAAAAATTCCACCGAAGTTATCAATTTTTTAACAATTCCATCAAAAACATACTGAATTTTATAAAAATTCCACCAAAAATTAATAAAATTGGAAAAATTTCACTAAAAACTTACTGAATTCGTAAAAATTCCATAAAAAGACACTGAATTTTTTAAAAATTCCATCAAGAATGAATAAAATTCGCAAAAATTCCACCAATGTTATCAAAATTTTTGATAATCCCACCAAAAACATACTGAATTTTTTAAAAATTCCATCAAAAATTAATACAATTTGCAAAAATTCCACCAAAAACTTACTAAATTCATAAGAATTTTACCAAAAGCACTGATTTTTTTTTATTTCACCAGAAATGAATAAAATTCGCAAAAATTCCACCAATGTTATCAAAATTTTTGATAATTCCACCAAAAACATACTGAATTTTTTAAAAATTCCACCAAAAATGATTAAAGTTAATAAAAATTCCACCAAAGTTATCAGCTTTTTTAACAATTCCATCAAAAACATACTGAATTTTATAAAAATTCCACCAAAGATTAATAAAATTGAAAAATTTCACTAAAAACTTACTAAATTCGTAAAAATTCCATAAAAAGCACCGAATTTTTTAAAAATTCCATCAAGAATGAATAAAATTCGCAAAAATTCCACCAATGTTATTAAAATTTTTGATAATTCCACCAAAAACATACTGAATTTTTTAAAAATTCCACCAAAAATTAATACAATTTGCAAAAATTCCACCAAAAACTTACTAAATTCATAAGAATTTTACCAAAAATACTAATTTTTTTTATTCCACCAGAAATGAATAAAATTCGCAAAGATTCCATCAATGTTATCAAAATTTTTGATAATTCCACCAAAAACATACTGAATTTTTTAAAAATTCCACCAAAAACTTACAAAATTCATAAGAATTTTACCAAAAACACTGAATTTTTTTTAAATTCCACCAGAAATGAATAAAATTCGCAAAAATTCCACCAAAGCTATTAAAATATTTAACAACTACACCCAAAACTTACTGAATTTTCTTCATTCCACCAAAACCTTACAAAAATCCTAAAAATTACACCGAAATTGTCAACATTTTTAACAATTCTACCAAAAACTTACCAAATTTTTTAAAAATTCCACCAAACTGTCCAAATTCTTTTAAAATTCCACAAAAAATCAATTAAATTAGAAACAATTTCATTAAAAATTAACTAAAACCTTGAAAATTCCGTCAAAAACTTAGTAAATTTATAAAGATTCCACCAAAGTTACTAAAATTTTTAATAATTCTACCAAAAATAATGAATTTTTTGAAAATTCCATCAACAATGAATGAAATTCGCAAAAATTTCACCAGTTTTATCAAAATCTTTGATAATTCCACCAAAAATATACTGAATTTTTTAAAAATTCCTCCAAAAATTAATACAATTTGCAAAAATTCCACCAAAAACTTACTAAATTCATAAGAATTTTACCAAAAACACTGATTTTTTTTATTCCACCAGAAATGAATAAAATTCGCAAAAATTCCATCAATGTTATCAAAATTTTTGATAATTCCACCAAAAACATACTGAATTTTTTAAAAATTCCACCAAAAACTTACTAAATTCATAAGAATTTTACCAAAAACACTGAATTTTTTTAAAATTCCACTAGAAATGAATAAAATTCGCAAAAATTCCACCAAAGCTATTAAAATATTTAACCACTACACCCAAAACTTACTGAATTTTTTTTATTCCATCAAAAACTTACAATAATCCTAAAAATTACACCGAGATTGTCAACATTTTTAACAATTCTACCAAAAACTTACCAAATTTTTTAAAAATTCCACCAAAATGTCCAAATTCTTTTAAAATTTCACCAAAAATTAATCAAATTAGAAACAATTTCATTAAAAATTAACTAAAACCTTGAAAATTCAAAACTTAGTAGATTCATAAAAATTCCACCAAAGTTACTACAAATTTTTAATAATTCTACCAAAAATAATGAATTTTTTAAAAATTCTACAAAAAAACTTACAAAATTTGTAAAAATTCCACCAAAGATTTACCAATTTTTTTTTTAAATTCCACCAAAAACTTACTAAATTCGCAAAGCTTCCACCAAAGTTACCAAAATGTTGATCAATTCAACCAAAAACAATGAATTATTTTTAGAAAAATGCTAAAAATAAAACTAAACTAGTATTCTTTAAACTAATAAATTGTATATATTTTTTCGAACAAACTTTATAAGTACTTAGTAAGCAAATCGAGAATGATAAAAATGCTTTTTACTAGTAATTTAGAACTAATGGAATTGATTGATCTTCCATTAAAGAACCCTCCTTAACAATTATCCTCACTCAAATTCCAATTAATAATTCAAAATCGTTCAAAATGAATGAACTTATAAGTTCAATTCAGTAGTAAAAAGTTTTAACGTTAAAATGTCACGAAATAAAGTCTTTGTAAACCGAAAATTTGGTTTAAAACATTTAAAACCGTTATTTTTATTAAATAATTTATTAGGACAATTAAATCCAATAAATTTAGAAACAAACAAATTTAAAATAACAAAACTTTATAAAAGTTTTAGTTTACTAATGGTTGGGATAATTATTTTTTTGTGTTTTTATTCAATGTATGGAGATTTAAATCGTATTTTCCTTCAAACAACCATAAAAGTAATGTATTACATGGAAACAACAATGTTTACAATATCCTCAATCTATGGAATTATTTCAAATGTGTTTATAAATTGGAAAAAATTGGAAGAAATTTTTATTAAGTTACATAAACTTGAAATAAACTTCAATAAAATCCACATGAAAATTAAAAAGAATAATCAATTTTTAAGATATTTTATTCTACAAAATATCTCGTTTTTAATCGTAACCACTTTTAATATAGTTTTTTACGAATTGGATAAAGTGAAATTATTAAAACATGATTTTTTGGAATATCTAGCTTATTACCAAGCGTTTTTAACGTTTTTATTGATTTCAAACGTTTTAATCGAAATAGAAATTCATATAAGATCGATTAATCAAAGTTTATCGATCGTTTATAATCAAATTGATTTGAAAAACACTTCGAGAAATGTTATTATATTAAAAAAATCTTATGGATTGATCGCGGAAATTATTGATTTGTTTAATGACGTTTTTGGTTGGGAGATTTTAATCACTTTTATTATTACTTTGATTAGTTTGTTATCGGCGTTGAATGGTTTGACGATTTTTATACCGAAAAAACGGGAGTTTTACGGTGAAGATGATTTAAAAATAGGTTTGTTCGTTTTTGCCATTTTGGATTATACAATTTTATTAATTGTAAGTCTTTAAAAAAAAATTATATTTTGATTTGTTAATGGCTTACGAATTTTTGTGTTTTTCTAAGGTTGATTTGGTAATAATTGCAAAATACGCTCGTAAAGTTCAAAGGGAAATTAAACGAACGGCGTCGATTTGTTTTAAATTATTGGAGGAAAATCGGTTTTTCTTAGATGATGGATTCGTTAGGGAAAATTTAAGGGGATTTTCCGAAGAATCTACGCTTAGATGTCCGGAAATAACAGCTGCTGATTTTTTTATTGTTGATTATTCAATGATTTTTTTATTGTTGACTACTATAACGACTTATGTGGTTGTTTTAATACAGTTTAATTTGTAAGATAATAAAAATTTTTATTTTGATTTTATGTAGAAATACGGATGTGAATTTTAAAAAACCGAGCATAATTTTAAAAACGCAATTTATTCAATTTTGACTTAATAAATTGAAATTGATTGAAAATTTAACACTCAGTTTAAGGACAAATAAAAAAAACACCTTGCTACGGTTCGAATTTTCTTTAGGTGTTTTGAGCTGCCGTGAATTACTTCTGTTGGTGATTTTGTAATTCTAACCTCTTTTCCATATCCCCATTTGCAAGCAACTACTTGGTTATTGCGTTTAATATTTTTATTTCAGCGATTGATTTTGGAACGTTCCTATCCTTTACAGTTCCCTATCCTTTAAATATATTTATTTCCTTCTTCTCATAGAGAGCATTGAGTTGTTGCAAGATTTAGGGTTTTTCGAATGAAATTTCTTCATTTTCCGGTTTTAACGGATATCTCGAGAAGTTTGGTGAATTTTTGTCCTCTTTACGACTAGCTCTTGTGAAGTTAAGATGTAGTTGAATTGACTTAATTTTCTGCGACATTTTGGATTTCGGTAGTGTTGGGAAAACCTTCGTTAATCGGATTCATCATCTGAAGCGTATAAATGCAAAAGCAGACATTCGAGATTTTCTTCAAAAATTAGTTAGACACGGATCTGTATTGTAAATTTAGCAAGAAATCAATTTTTGTGCCCCCCCGGAGCATAACAATACATTTAAGCGAGTTATTGCAATAATAAATTCCGCTTTAAATGCAAAAGCAGACATTTGCGCCAAATAGTTAGGTGCAAAAGCAGACGTTTGTGTTTGAACCTATCCAGATCTCGCATTACCTCACGTCATAGCCGTGACATTGAAGTAGCTGTTAGTTTTGCTCGCTTCTGCAGGATTTGTTTAAACGAGAGCGTGGTAACGAATGTATTATGGAGTTTTGATTACCTTCAACAACATTACCATTGAATCAAGTCCTCGTGGCAAAGGGCGAAAGAGAATAACAAATAAGCAAGAGTGCAAGCGTAAAAAAGCCAAGACAAAGAGGCAGAGGTTTAAGGCAGAAGGCTTAAACCTGACAAGATAAGAAGCATTTCCTCTTTGCTAGCCAAACACTATGGTGCAGAATGGGAAAATGATGAATGTTAGGAGTTCTTCAAAAACGCCTTTCATGACAATTCATCCAACACTTCGGAAACTCAGGCGGATGTGAATGACACACTAGTGTTTTCTGATAATGAATCTGATACTGACTTATGAATTTAAATTTATGCCTAAGAAACTAATTTTGTACTTTTTTCGATAAAATCAGCTTCTTTAAAATCTCTTTTATCGTAATTCCAAATTTTGTTAGGGCCAGATACTGCTACTTTTTGTACAGAAACGCCAAATCCAGAACTTTGCAATTCACGAAGCAGAGATTTCCAAGCCTTAGGTGCAAAACAAGACATTCTCATTTTTTTAATCAAAATAACTTTTTTACTATAAGCCTGACTTGCGCTTTAAAGCACATAAAGACGCGTCAATGTATTATCTACTTTTGGTTAAAATACCAAGCCGATTGAGTGACTTAAACGACAATGAGAGGTTTTTCGCGCTTTACTCAAAACTATTTGAATGTCAAATGTCTGGTTTTGCATTTATATGCTTCATCTATTGTCTACTTTTTTAAGGTTCTCTAAATTGGATTTATTAATATTTTCTTTACATAAAATTGATTCACATCTAGTCGAGTGCGTATCCTCTCCTTGTTAGAATTGAACGGAGAATCTCTTAAAATAAGCCGTACAAGTATCAGATGATCGCTGGCCAAGTTATGTGAACTCAAATTCAAAATTACAAAATTTTCGTCTAATTCCTCGGTGGTTAGGTTCGGAAAAACGTTCGTCAGAAGTTTTCCGGATTCATCGCGGCGACTTCACTCTAGAGTTTTGTTTAGTATTGAACAGAGAATCATCTATACCTTTTCAAGTTCAAATTGGCACTAATCAATTTCAAATTGGGACTAATCAAATTCAAATTGGGAATAATCAATTTCAAATTGAGACTAATCAACTTCAAATTGGGACTAATCAAATTCAAATTGGGACTTATCAATTTCAAATTGGGACTAATGAAATCAAAGTTGAAATTCAATTAATTTCAAATTACCGACCAAGTGGGAAGTATTCTTTACATTGTCTGTCACTAGTACCACAGTTTCTTGGTATATACGTTGGGCATTGCAAAGGTGTATATGAGATCAATTTAAATCTTCTTATTTCACTGGCGATGAAAGAATCAAATATTCATTTAATTGATTGTATTGGCACTACGGGCCTGATACATCATGAATTTCAAAAAGATGCTTTTAAAAAGTCTGAAGCCAACGTCTTCGCAATGCCAAACGTATATACGAAGAACCTGCGGTTTTGGTACCAGATAATGCTCCATACCACGATTCCACTGAGGTCTTCATAAAAGTAGTACGGACAGTTTTTAAAGCTGGAGGCAAGAGTGGCCTGGCTGACGACATTCAGACAATTCTTTTTTAGTGAGGAAAACAGAGTGATATCTATCGCTACATGTACGAAATTTACACTGGGTACACAAAAGTACTATAAGCCGAAATGGAGCTGCACGGCAATATTATTGAGAGCAGGCTTACCTTTTCATCTTTCTCTTCATTGTGGAGATCTATGTCGGGTTATAGTACATGCCACTGCCCCTTTATATTTTTTACAATTTTAATTTTTTATAATTATATTTTTTATAGCTAAATAAAAAAAAAAAATAGTTCATTAATATTAAGTAACTACCAAAACTTGGGTATTTTTTATATAAATATAACATTCCCAATTTGAAATTGATTAGTGCCAATTTGAATTTGATTATTCCCAATTTGAAATTGATTATTCCCAATTTGAAATTGATTAGTCTCAATTTGAAATTGATTAGTCCCAATTTGAAATTGATTAATCTCAATTTGGCATTGATTAGTCCCAATTTGAACTTGAAAAGGTATAGAATAAACCCCTCAAAAATTAAACGATCAAAGGTCGAGTTATGCGAGTTCAAACTCAATATTTCAAAAGTTTCATCAAATTTTTTCGTGTAGGGGTTTGGAAAAACTTCCGTTAGAAATTTTTTGTGTTCAGCGCGAGGATATTCGTCTAAAGTCTTACTCTCTGAATTGAACAGAGAATTATTTGGAAGAAATCATACCGAAATTAGAAGATCAACAACCGAGTTACGCGAGTTCAAAGTCAAAATTTTAAAATTTCGTCTAATTTCTCGGTGGTTAGGTTCGGAAAAACGTTCGTCAGAAATTTTCCGGATTCATCGCGGCGACTTCACTCTAGAATCTTGTTTAGTATTGAACAGAGATTCGTCTAGAATAAACCCCTCAAAATTAAACGATCAAAGACCGAGTTATGCGAGTTCAAACTCAAAATTTTACAATTTTCATCTTATTTTTTCGTGTAGAGGTTTGGAAAAACGTTCGCTAGAAATTTTTCGGATTTAGCGCGAGGATGTTCGTCTAAACTCTTATTCAGAATTGAACAGAGAATCATTTGGAAAAAATCCTATCGAAATTAGAAGATCAACAACCGAGTTACGCGAGTTCAAAGTCAAAATTTTAAAATTTCGTCTAATTTCTCGGTGGTTAGGTTCAGAAAAGCGTTCGTCAGAAACTTTCCGGATTCATCGCGGCGACTCCACTCTAGAATCTTGTTTAGTATTGAACAGAGAATCGTCTAGAATAAACCCCTCAAAAATTAAACGATCAAAGGCCGAGTTATGCGAGCTCAAACTCAAAATTTTTGCAATTTTCATCTAATTTTTTCGTGTAGAGGTTTGGAAAAACGTTCGTTAGAAATTTTTCGGATTCAGCGCGAGGATGTTCGTCTAAAATCTTATTCACACTCAGAATTGAACAGAGAATCGTTTGGAAGAAATCCTACCGAAATTAGAAGATCAACAACTGAGTTACGCGAGCTCAAAGTCAAAATTTCGTCTAATTTCTCAGTGCTGACGTTAGCAGAACCATTCGTCAGTAAGTTTTTGGCTCCGAGATAACGATGCCCGTCCAAAACGAGCTCTAAACCAAAATTTCTCAAATAACCAAAAACCAGAAAAATTGAAAGGGGTGGATTTTATGGATTTATGGATTTTCTTTTTCAAAAATCGAAAATTTTAGATTTTGCTGAAACTCGCGTTCTTATATAATTTCACAATGGGAAAAACGATGGTGAAATCCGTTTTTCCATAAATCTTTTAGTTTTCCAGAAAAATCGGCTAGAATTTGCAACGCGCATTAATTTTTCGGTGTAGAGGTTCGGAAAAACGTTTATCAGAAATTTTCTGGATCAAGTACAACGACACTCTTCTAGAATCTTACTTAGAATTGAATAGAGAATCGTTTAAAAGAAACCGTACGAAAATCAGATGATCGAGGACTAAGTTGTGCGAGCTCAAAGTCAAAATTTCAAAATTTTTGTCTATTTTTTCGGCCGACTCCTGTCTAGAATGTTATCAATCGCTTTGCCTGCATCGTTAATTCACCGCGCTAACAACTCCGCTTTGAAATCCGGTGATTAAGTTTGCTTAGCCAGAATGTAAACTAAGCAATATATTTTAAACGCAATTTATTTAATTTTGACTGAATAGTGCGTTACAGTCCTTTGTTAATTGAATCCTTGTATGACACTCTAACACTTAGCTCAAGAATGGATTAAAAAAAAGACACTTTGCTTCATTTCTTTGTATAGTTCGAACAAGAAATAAAACAAATCCAGGTAACAACAAAAATTACTTTATTTGAAAATAATACATAATTTTAGACTAACGAATATTCGAATTACGAATTGCTATCTCTATCAGTAGAAATATTTAAAGAGAAAAGCGTGTAAAGTGTTGATTAATTAATCTGTTAAATTGTAACCGACTTTTTTTTGAGTGTTTACTAAGATTCCTCTTGAAGAAAAGTTAAGTACACACGAAGAAAACACCAAGAAACTTTGATAATGTAAAATCAAAAAAAAAATTGAGAAATTAAAAACTTTTTAATTTCTTAAAAAAATTTCTTTTAATATTTCCACGAACTAATATTCTGAACGTACGGATTTCCATAAACGATCAAATCAAACTCTTTACCGAAATATTGCAAAATCAACATAACATACATAGCGACGAGATTCGCCAACAAAAAAATCCACTTATAATCGATATCGAAAAAATTAACAGCGCTAAATTTCACTTTAACCAACAAACATCTCGACGACAACAATTTCAAATCCCAATCCAATTCGTAATCGTTCATCAAATCAACCTTCGATCGATTTCTAATCGTAAAAATTACATTACCCATCTTTTCAATCGTTTTATAAGTTAATCGAGCTTCCGAAGCTAGAAAAATCACCATAATCTAAAAAAAAATAATTAATTAAAACTGATTTTTATAGAATTTTTTTATTTCTTAAATTTATTTTTTTTTATTTCTTAAATTTATTTTTATTTATTTTTTAAATTTATTTTATTCGTTTTTTAAATTTATTTATTTTTATTTTTTTAATTTATTTTTTTTATTTTTTAAATTTATTTTATTTATTTATTGAATTTATTTATTAAAAGTTATTTACCACTTGATAAAGAGACCAAGTAATCACAGTAAAAATAATTTCCGGCAAAGCTGTTAAATAAGCAAAAATCAAAGCGTTTTTTATAAACATTAAATAACTTGCTATTACGTTTAATGTTATAAATAAAATCGTCCAACCGAAAATATCATTAAATAAAGTAATCTGATCGAATAATATATTATTAATTAATAATATCTTTCTAGTTAAACCATAAAATGATTTTTTTGTAGTCCTTTTATTATGGTAAGTTTTCCAAACGATTTTAATTAAATCCAAATAAATTTTTCTTATAACGTAGATTAATCTTGCCATTAATATAATCAAAAATAATATTTGGTATCTTTGCAACGTTTCTAAAATTATAGATATAATAGGAAACGTTGTTGCTATGTATAAATGACCGGATAATGCCAACATCGGAATGAAAATATCCGAAAAAAACATTTTTAAAATCACCCAATTTTTTTTATTATCGATTTCCATCAAAAATTCTTTCTTCAATTCGTTTTGTATCATTTTAAAATTTCCAATGAGGCATTTTAACGTTTTATAATTCCATATGTTTATGTGAAAGATACCAAAAAGGTTTGTAAAACACAAAGTGCTCATACAAAAAACGTCTATTATGTCGAAGTAGGTTAAAAATACGATTTGAGACAGTCTTTCTTCGACGTGTACGTAAATCATCCATGTTGTCATTAGAAATCCGAATACAATGTATATTAATGATATTAAATTTGATTTTTTAAAGGATTTTAAACCGTAAAATGGATAAAGAGCGATCAGACAATTTATAGAAACGATCCAGAATAAGTATTTGGAGTACATTTTGTTCTTTATGTGGGTATAATGTGAAGTGTAGGTTTATAAAAGGTTTTGGTAATTAAGTTAATGGTTGGGTTATTTATAGCAATTGTTGTCATTGATATCGTTATTATTATAATATATTAAAGTAGTAAGCAAGCAGCGCCTCTTTAAAAGAGGGCGCCGCAGGCGCCTAGCTCTTTTTTTAATAGTTTTTTTAGAAATCGCTTTCCGGACGATTCAATGGTTTTACGTCATTCTGCTGACCATTATCTTCACTTCCCCGACGATTTTGGGGGGTCCGTGACCGATTTCGGAAAAACGGCCCTGAAAATCGAACGACGTTGCGGTAGCCCTAATTGAAATTAAAATTCTCGGTCGTCCGCCTGTCATTTTCGTTAATTTTCGAACGCACTTTTTGTCCAAAAAGCCACCGGCTCCGCGACTCTGCTTCCGGCTAACCTTTTGAACGGCTTTATAATGCAACGTTATATGCGAATCGGGGCTCCTTTGGACCCGAAACGGCCGATTTAAGCCCTAAACGAAATCCCCCTTTTTCCGTCATTTTCGATTTGGGCCAATAAAACACTTGATTCAATTTTCATAAACGTTATTTATTATTCCAATCACGCTAATGCCACATGAAATGTCAAAACGATCGGTTTATTAATAATTATCAAATATTTAATTTATGCAGAGCAAAAATTCGAATAAATTTCACTAAAAACTAATTAAATTCTTGAAAATATCACCAAAAATTTAAGTAAATTTGTAAAAATTCCACCAAAGCTACTAAAATTTTTAATAATTCCACCAAAAACTTATAAAATTTGTAAAAATTCCACCAAAGCTATCAATATTTTTAACAATTCCACCAAAAACTGAATTTTTAAAAAAATATACTAAAATTAAGATTAATTTCGTCAAGAATTGATTAGATTCTTAAAAATTTCACAAAAATAAAAAAGTAATAATAAAAATTCCACAAAAATTAGCTAAATTGAATATAATTTCACCAAAAATTATTAAATTTGGAGACAATTCTACTAAAAACTGAATTTTTTAAAAATTTCACCCAAAATCAATAAAATTGATAAAAATTCCACGAAAAACTTACTATATTCGTAAAAATTCCACCAAAGTTACCAACATTTTTAATAATTCCACCAAAAACGTACTAAATTTTTTCAATTTTCCACCAAAGCTACAACAATGTTGAATAATTCCACCAAAAACTTACTGATTTTTAAAAAATACCACCAAAAAGTTACCAAATTCATAAAAATTCTACTAAAATTACCAATATTTTTAACAATTCAACCAAAAATGATTAAAGTTAATAAAAATTTCACCAAAGTTATCAACTTTTTTTAACAATTCCATCGAAAACATACTGAATTTTATAAAAATTCCACCAAAAATTAATAAAATTGGAAAAATTTCATTAGAAACTTACTAAATTGGTAAAAATTTCATAAAAAAACACTGATTTTTTAAAAAATTCCATCAAAAATGAATAACATTCGCAAAAATTCCACCAATGTTATCAAAATTTTTGATAATTCCAACAAAAATATACTGAATTTCTTAAAAATTCCACCAAAAATTAATACAATTTGCAAAAATTCCACCAAAAACTTACTAAATTCATAAGAATTTTACCAAAAACACTGATTTTTTTTTATTCCACCAGAAATGAATAAAATTCGCAAAAATTCCACCAGTGTTATGAAAATTTTTGATAATTCCACCAAAAACATACTGAATTTTTTGAAAATTCCACCAAAAACTTACTAAATTCATAGGAATTTTGTCAAAAACACTGATTTTTTTAAATTCCACCAGAAATGAATAAAATTTGCAAAAATTCCACCAAAGCTTTTAAAATATTTAACAACTACACCCAAAACTTACTGAATTTTTTTTATTCCACCAAAAACTTACAAAAATCCTAAAAAGTACACCGAAATTGCCAACATTTTTAACAATTATTTTTGGTTTTTAAAAATTCCACCAAAATGTTCAAATTCTTTTAAAATTCCACCAAAAATCAATCAAATTAGAAACAATTTCATTAAAAATTAACTAAAACCTTGAAAATTATATCAAAAACTTAGTAGATTCATAAAAATTCCACCAAAGTTACTAAAATTTTTAATAATTCTACCAAAAATAATGAATTGTTTTAAAATTCCACCAAAAAACTTACAAAGTTTGTAAAAATTTCATCAAAAATTTACCAATTTTTTTTTAAATTCCACCAAAAACTTATTAAATTCGTAAAGCTTCCAACAAAGTTACCAAAATGTTAATCAATTCAACCAAAAACAATATATTTTTTTTTAGAAAAATACTAAAAATAAAACTAAACTAGTCGGTTAATAAAACTGTTAAAAAATTGTTACTGAAATGCACACTGTACAAATTGTTAAGGTTGTTGCAAGAACACGAGTTAAATTTAATAGATAAATACAAACTTGAAAGAGCACTTTATTATAAGAAACGACAAAATTAACTGTAAATAACTCGTACAATACAAATGAAAATGTGTACTTATTCTAAATTACTTGAGGCATCTAAAGTAATTTATAATAAGTGTTCAAATACAGATCCTTACACTGCTAAACAGTACCCTAATCTGTAGTAGAAGTTCCTTCTTACGTTATGAAGCATAACAGGCGTAATGCTTCCAAACACATTTATAATCCTTTGATGAAAATGTTCCAAATCTTTAGCTCTTACGTGGTTGACTTTCTGTTTTACGCATGGCCAAACGAAGAAGTTAACAGCTAAATCGGGTGACCTGGCTGCCCATCTGATGTTACCTCTTCTACCAATCACACGATTTGAAAAAGTGATATTTCAAAATTGTCGCACATCAGCCATATCGTGCGCAGGACGGCCATCCTGCGGATACCATATTTGATTTAAGTCGATTCCCGGAAGTTGCCTCAAAGATGGAGTGATTTGCTCCCGAAGGAGATCCAAATTGGTTCATTCAAATTGCCCTTAATAAAGAAAGGTCTAACAATATGATCTTCAAGGACACCAGCCCAAACGTTTAGCTTTGTTGGATATTGAGTCCGGAAATCCATTCGATGACGTGGATTCTCTCTACTCCAAAATTTAATAACACTGGACAACATTTTTCAGAACCATAGATCAGAAAATAGTTTAATAGTTTCGAGTGCGCTGAACTCAAATTTGGCATCAGAATTACTCCATCACGTCAGGTTTTTGAAATATTCCAACCTAAAGATACTAAAAGCTCGGTTTTTAAACATATTCGGGATAAAATAACACATCGAGTAAATTTTTGTTCACAAAATTCTATGCGGCACCTGAAAGTACCACTGTTCCCGTTGAAAATGTTTTTTGAATTTTTCTTTTTGCGCTATCATCAACCTATAGGATGCTATGGAGGCTAAGCAACAATAATTGTCGATAGCGTTGGCCTGTAATATTATTCTACCATGCATAATGTATACAGTTTCGCTAATTTGCACTATTTCCCGGAAAATGCTGGAGCACATAGCGAAAAGGTGGGCGAACGTTTTCATCAAGATTTTACAAAAAAAAGACCGACATTATCAAAGTAGATGGGATACAAGAATGATGCCCGACTATTGCTAGGCTTTGAAAGTGGAAGATAAGTCCATAAGCTATAATTTCAAGTCGATTTAACGTTCATTTGAATTGAAGAGAAGACGATTTTATAAGGCTTTATAATTTTATGCTTCTCAAAGGCGAAAAAACAAAAGGTTAAAGTTTAGTTGCTTTGGGATTGGTAAAGGTGGTAATATAAACAGCTAGAAATTCTGATATGGCATACTGAATTCCCCGTTTTGAAATTTCCACTTTATACATTTATTTCGATTGACTAATACAGACCGCAAAGCCAATCAATGTAAAAACCTAAGAAAATATGATCTAGCTAGAAACAAAAATTTGAAAACGTTTTTTTTTTTTGAGATTACGACCAAAGATATCATAAAAAAGATTTTTTTATGAAGAAATGGAGATATCGAAAAAATTCAAAATTCGTTTTGAATGGAAAAAGTGATACATTCAGCTCTCGCACGGAGTTTTGTAGATAAAAATTTATTCGCTACGTTATTTAATTCCAAATATGTTGAAAATTCGTGTTTTTGCATCTATAGGTTAGAATATTTTGAAAACCTAAGGTGATGGAGTAATTCTGAGGTCATATTTGAATTCAGTGCGTCAAAACCTTATAGGAAAGTGCTATTTGATCTATGGGTCTCACCATTCATAAAATTTTGTCAGCCTGTGTAATTAATAACAGCAGGATTGTGCCTTCCTAATAATGTAAACGTTGATTCACAAAACAAATATTAGTCAAACAATTTGGATTTTCGTTTACATGTTCCATCATCGTTTCGCAGAATATCTTTGGATCTCATCGTCGGGAAATATCTGGTGACCTTTTGATATCTTGTACGATTTGTATCCATGTCGTCTGAGTACCTGTCGAACAGTTTCTCTGTTGGATACTTCTATAACAATTTGAAGGCTAGATTTCGATGATTCTTCTTCGGCAATAGCGCAAATCATTGTGTCGCGTATTTGCTTGTTCTCCGTAGGAGCTGTCTCTTCTCTTCTGTGGCACCTACTGTCAGCAACACACCCATTCTCTTCAAAGGCTCTTACAATCAATATTGTGGAAAAATGTGGAATTGGTCGGTTTTGAAAATGTTCAACAAATGAACCGTATTTCTGATTGTTTGTGAAGCCCATTTAATTATCTGTATTTTCTCTTGCAGAGTGTACAACATCGCACTAGTTGACGGTATTTGAAGCAAAATTCGACAGAATATAAATTTAGTTACAAATACATAAGTGTATGTATAGTAACGACAATTATTACGATTAATCTAATATACATTTCGTCCTTGCCTTACACCAGGAAATTCTATTTATATCTAACTTATGGAATTTGCTATGTTGCGAGAAAAAATTGTTATACGGTATTTGTTTGTGCCGTGTAATTCTAAAACACCTTGTATACCTTTAATTAAGGTGTAAAAGTTGATTGAGTTGCATCTCTAACTCAAATTGTTTGATGATGAATTTGAAACTTAAAATCAAAAATAGAATTTTCTAAGTCCATATGTTTTTATTATTTAACCCATTTTTTTAATAACCTATCTACATATATCTTTCTCAATTTAATCTAAGTAAAAAGGGACTAATATCTATTTATATTACTTTATTACCCATCTAACCTTATCTACTTAAACTTATCTATCACTATCTTGATTTACCTCTAAGAAAAATCTAAAATTCTAGTTTTAAAATTGGTGTTAAGTTTTTCTTTTTTAATCTAGAAAGATTAAGATTAAAACAACCTCTAAAAAAACTCAAAAATGAACTTCTTTACAATTTTTACACATCGATTTTTATTTTTTAAATCTATCCGATTTTTTAATTTTAATTTCCTTCGATTTCCATCGATTTTTCTTCAAACGAACTGTTTTCTTCGTAACACGTCATCGGATGAAGTCATCTTACTCGTCCAGAAGGTGATCTTAGGTGAGATCTTATGTAACCTGTTCTGTAATCGGTTACATCTCTTCTGTGATTGGACTGCGAGTTGTGTCTGCTCCTCCTTGTCCACCTATCAATAAAAAAATAAAATAAAATGTGTTAATATATTAATTTTAGAACTTTATTAAATTTTAGAAAAAAAGCTAAATTAAAAATATAGACAAAGACGAAAAAATTTCATAAAAGAAAATTTTTTTTTAAATAAAATAAAATAAAATAAGCTTTTTATGATTTTTTTTTTCGGTCGGCGATTTTCACTCCTTTTTTTTAAATATTAAATTAAGTTCGTTAAAAATTCTCTTACCTCTTTGAAACATGCCTGTTAGTAATAACAATTATTTTTAATTTAATTAATAATTTTATTTATTAATAATTCTTTATTTATGAAAAATATTTTTTCATATTTTTTTTTTAATTCCCCCCAAAAAAATAAAATAAAAATAAACCAAAAACTTACAGGTTGAAAGTCGCCTGAACGTCGTTAACGGTTCGCCAGTGGCGCACGAAGTCGATCCCCTCGGTTGTTGTTGCAAAAATGCGGTCTACAAATTACACAAGGCACAAAAAGGACACACAAAAAAAACCAACGACTTCTAAAACACTTGTTACGTTAACAACTAATCTAAGTTACATTTAAAAAACTGTTCTAAAACGGCAAATATACATACAAAAGAAGCGATTATTAAATGAATACAGTTTTTTTTATATTAAATAAAATCACTTAAGTGTTATTTAAATAATAACCATCCTGTATATTCAGTTTTTTCTTAATCAATTTATTGACTAATTTTGATTTTAAAACGGTCTAATTTTAAAAACTGATTAAATGAACTTAAGAGATTTTATTATTTTTATTTTTTTTTTATTTATTTATTTTATTGTAAAGGTTTTAAAAAGTAAAAATTAAAAAAAAAACCTACCTTAAAATAATAAATTAAGTGGCAAAAAGTGACTTTTTGGAATGATCGAAAAATAAAATCATTCCTTCATTCATTCAAAAAAACTTTTAAAATACTTAACAAAAGCTTAGAGATCGTGCATGTTCGTACAAGTTTTTACTTTATTCGTATTTGTGACGAGCGTGTTTCGTGTGCGTTTGGATTGGGTTCGTTTCGATTCTATTCGATTCCGTTTCGATTTAACCCCTTAAGGACCAGGCCCGAGAAATCTCGGAATAGAGTGTACGATTTTAAATGACCGTAAAAAAAAATCGGTCCTTAAGAGGTTAAGTCAGTTTTAGTTCATTTAATTACGGTTTATATCGACTATATTCGATTTTTAATCTAAATTAATCGGTTTTTGGTCAATTTTGTTCGATTTTGGTTCAATTTCTGTTCGAATTTAATCGATATTTTATTTGGGTTCGGTTAGTTTCGATTCCGTTTCGATTTAAGTCTGTCTTGGTTCGTTTAATTTCAGTTTTTGTCGACTATATTCGATTTTTAATCTAAACTAATCGGTTTTTGGTCAATTTTGTTCGATTTTGGTTCAATTTTGTTCGATTTTGGTTCAATTTCGATTCGAATTTAATCGATATTTTATTTGGGTTCGGTTAGTTTCGATTCCGTTTCAATTTAAATCTGTTTTGGTTCGTTTAATTTCAGTTTTTGTCGACTATATTCGATTTCGATTCGAATTTAATTGATTTTTGGTCAATTTTGTTCGATTTTGGTTCGAATTTAATTCTATTCAAATTTATTCGTTTGGTTTAAGTCAATTTTGATTCGAATTCAATTCTATTTGATTTTGAATTTTCTTTTAATGGATTTGGTTCGTTCAAGTTTGACTTAAATTCGATTTCGGTTCGATTTTAATTAATATTTTATTTGGGTTCGGTTAGTTTCGATTCCGTTTCGATTTAAGTCTGTTTTTGTTCGTTTAATTTCAGTTTTTGTCGACTATATTCGATTTCGATTTGAATTTAATCGATTTTTGGTCAATTTTATTCGATTTTGGTACGAATTTAATTCTATTCAAATTTATTCGTTTGATTTAAGTCAATTTTGATTCGAATTCAATTCTATTGGACTTTGAATTTTCTTTTAATGGAATTGGTTCGTTCAAATTTGACTTAAATTCGATTTCGGTTCGATTTTAATTAATATTTTATTTGGGTTCGGTTAGTTTCGATTCCGTTTCGATTTAAGTCTGTTTTTGTTCGTTTAATTTCAGTTTTTGTCGACTATATTCGATTTCGATTTGAATTTAATCGATTTTTGGTCAATTTTATTCGATTTTGGTACGAATTTAATTCTATTCAAATTTATTCGTTTGATTTAAGTCAATTTTGATTCGAATTCAATTCTATTGGACTTTGAATTTTCTTTTAATGGAATTGGTTCGTTCAAATTTGACTTAAATTCGATTTCGGTTCGATTTTAATTAATATTTTATTTGGGTTCGGTTAGTTTCGATTCCGTTTCGATTTAAGTCTGTTTTTGTTCGTTTAATTTCAGTTTTTGTCGACTATATTCGATTTCGATTTGAATTTAATCGATTTTTGGTCAATTTTATTCGATTTTGGTACGAATTTAATTCTATTCAAATTTATTCGTTTGATTTAAGTCAATTTTGATTCGAATTCAATTCTATTGGACTTTGAATTTTCTTTTAATGGAATTGGTTCGTTCAAATTTGACTTAAATTCGATTTCGGTTCGATTTTAATTAATATTTTATTTGGGTTCGGTTAGTTTCGATTCCGTTTCGATTTAAGTCTGTTTTTGTTCGTTTAATTTCAGTTTTTGTCGACTATATTCGATTTCGATTTGAATTTAATCGATTTTTGGTCAATTTTATTCGATTTTGGTACGAATTTAATTCTATTCAAATTTATTCGTTTGATTTAAGTCAATTTTGATTCGAATTCAATTCTATTGGACTTTGAATTTTCTTTTAATGGAATTGGTTCGTTCAAATTTGACTTAAATTCGATTTCGGTTCGATTTTAATTAATATTTTATTTGGGTTCGGTTAGTTTCGATTCCGTTTCGATTTAAGTCTGTTTTGGTTCGTTTAATTTCAGTTTTTGTCAACTATAGTCGATTTCGATTCGAATTTAATCGATTTTTGGTCAATTTTATTCGATTTTGGTACGAATTTAATTCTATTCAAATTTATTCGTTGGATTTAAGTCAATTTTGATTCGAATTCAATTCGATTTGATTTTGAATTTTCTTTTAATGGATTTGGTTTGTTCAAGTTTGACTTAAATTCGATTTCGGTTCGAATTTAATCGACATTTTATTTGGGTTGGGTTGATTTCGATTTCAGTTCGAATCTATTCAGTTTTGGTTCGAATTTTGTTCGATTTTGGTTCGTTTAATATCGGTTTATATTGACTATATTCGATTTTCATTCGAATTTAGTTTATGTCACCTTGGAGCGACCCCTCAACTGCCCTTAAACGTGCCTTTGGAGGCGCCCGAGCGATGTTAATGCGTTCTTTGGTCCACCATTGAGTGGATAAACGATCGCTCAGCCACTTTTCGACCACCCCAGATCGACTGTTAGGGCACTTTGAGTCACCTTGGAGCGACTCCCCAACTACCCCCAAACGTCCCTTTGGAGACGCCCGATCAATGTTAAAGCGTCCTTTGGTCCACCATTGAATGGTTAAACGATCGCTCAGCCAGTTTTTAACCACCCCAGACCGACCTTTGAAGCACTTTGGGTCACCTTGGAGCAACCCCCCAACTGCCCCTAAGATTTCGATTCGAATTTCATCGATTTTTGTTCAATTTTATTCGATTTCGATTCGGATTTAATTCTATCTAAATCTATTTGTTCAATTTAAGTCAGTTTTGATTCGAATTCAATTCTATTTGAATGAATCCAACTCAAAATCGATATAATTTGATTTTAATCTGTGTTTTTAATGGAATTTTTTCTTTTAGATTTGACTTAAATTCGATTTCGGTTCGAATCTAATCGATATTTTACTTAGGTGCGGTTGATTTCGTTTTTGGTTCGAATCTATTTGGTTTAGGTTCGTCTACTTTCGGTTTGTATCAACTATATTCGATTTCGATTCGAATTTGATTGGTTTTTGTTCAATTTTATTCGATGTTGGATTGAATTTAATTCTATTTAAATCTATTTGTTCCATTTAAGTCAGTTTTTATTCGAATTTAATTCTATTTAAATCTATTTGTTCCATTTAAGTCAGTTTTGATTCGAATTCAATTCTATTTGAATAAATTCGACTCAAACCGATCTAATTTGGTTTCAATTTATATTTTAATGGAATTAATTCGTTTAGATTTGACTTAAATTGGATTTAGGTTCGAATCTAATCGATATTTTATTTGGGTTTGGTTGCTTTTAGTTTCGGTTTGAATCTATTAAGTTTTGGTTCTAATCTATTCAGTTTTGGTTCATTTAGTTTCCGCTATATTCGATTTCGATTCGAATTTAATTGGTTTTTGGTCAATTTTTATCCGATTTCGATTCGGGTTTAATTCTATCTAAATTTATTTGTTCGATTTAAGTCAGTTTTAATACGAATTCAATACTATTTGAATGAATTCGACTCAAAACCAATATAATTTGATTGTAATTATTGTTTTTAATGGAATTGGTTCGTTTAAATTTGACTTAAATTCGTTTTCGATTCGAATCTAATCGATATTTTACTTAGGTTCGGTTGATTTCGTTTTTGGTTTGAATCTATTTGGTTTTGGTTCGTTTTATTTCGGTTTATATCAACTACATTCGATTTCGATTCGAATTTGATTGATTTTTGTTCAATCTTATTCGATTTTTGGTTCGAATTTAATTCTATCCAACTTTATCTATTCGATTTACGTCAGTTTTGATTCGAATTCAATTCTATTTGAATAAATTCGACTCAAAACCGATCTAATTTGGTTTCAATTTATATTTTAATGGAATTGATTCGTTTAGATTTGATTTAAGTTGGATTTCGGATCGAATCTAATCGATATTTTATTTGGGTTCGGTTGATTTTAGTTTCGGTTTGAATCTATTCGGTTTTGGTTCTAATATATTCAGTTTTGGTTCATTTAATTTTTCGCTACATTCGATTTCGATTCGAATTCAATCGTTTTTTGATCAATTTTATTCAATTTCGATTCGGTTTTAATTCTATTTATATCTACTTCTTCGATTTAAGTCAGTTTTGATTCGAATTCAATTCTGTTTGAATGAATCCGACTCAAAATCGATATAATTTGATTTTAATATTTGTTTTTAATGGAATTGGTTCGTTTAAATTTGACTTAAATTCGATTTAGGTTCTAATCTAATCGATATTTGATTTGGTTTCGGTTAATTTTATTTTCGGTTCAACTCTATTCAGTTTTGGTTCGAATTTATTCAGTTTTGGTTCGTCTAATATCAGTTTATATCGACTATATTCGATTTCGGTTTGAATCTAATCGATATTTGGTTTGGGTTCGATTAATTTTGTTTTCAGTTCTAATCTATTCGGTTTTGGTTCCTTTAATATCGGTTTATATCGATTATATTCGATTTTGATTCGAAGTTAATCGATTTTTTATCAATTTTCTTCGATTTTAATTAGAATTTTTTGTTAAATGGTTTCGATTCGAATTTATTTTTATTTAAATGAATTCATTTCAACTTGATATAATTCTATTTAGTTCTATTTTATTGAAATTAATTCAATTTGACTTAATTTCGGTTAAAATCTAATTAATATTCAATTTTTTGGTTCGGTTACTTTCGTTTTGGTTTCGAATCTATTCAGTTTTGGTTCGTTTACTTTCGATTTTGATCTGATTAAAATTCAATCGTTTCAACTCAATTCGATTATGATTCGTATCCAACCTAACATTCATTAAATTCAATTAAATATCCGATTTTTTTTATTAGAATAGAAATTTTTTTCATATTGTAGATTAGAATAGATTTTTTTCGAATCAAATTCGAATCTAGTCAGTTTTGCTTCATTCAAGGTCGGTTTACTAATTCAATTTTGAGTCAAATTTAACCGATTTAACTCAACTCCTATTAACCCTCCGTGTGTACACTGGGTCTTTGAAGGAACAGTCAAAATTTCCGTTTTTCTGACTTTTCAGACGATTGTTTCATTTTTATTGACAACGGTTTTAAACTTTTGAATTTGATAACTGCTCGGCCATGTAGTAGACGCTTCAGTAAGTAACTCAGAATTTTTCTAGAATTTTTGAAAGCCTAGAAAGCTTTGAAAACATGCCTGTTCCCTAAAAGACCCAGTATACACACCGTGTCCAAAAAATATAGTATACACACGGCGGGTTAAAATTTAATCAATTCATTTCGACTTTCTTCGATTTTGATTCGAATCTAGTCTATTTTCATTGATTTTTATCGACTTTGTTTAAATTTGGTTTTGGTTCGATTTTATCCGATTTAATTCAATTTCGATTAAAATTTGGTTCGTTTTATTTTTCGGTTAACTTAATTTTCGATTTTAGTTTCGATTTGAGTTCTATTCGAATTCTATTCGGTTCCGTTTACCGATTGGTCGACATTTGGCTTAAAATTTTAAATTAACAAATAACCTTCTTGGCGTTCGATTTGAATTTTAAAATTAAAAAAGTACGTTTTTCGTCAGATACAAATTATGAAATTATTGGGAGAAAAACTACCGTATTTTGTACAACATCAACAGGCCAACGCAACAAACTACGCATACATACATTAATTCGCGCTTTTTGCCCCGTTTCGGAGCGGGCATACTATAACAGAAAGAAGAACAAACAGAGAGGAGAGAAAATAATAAGTAAATTTCTTTCTAAATAGAAAGTGATTCAAAAATTCTTAATTTTTGAATCACCTTATATATTACACTAAATAATTTACTAAAAAAATAAAATACTAAGAAACGAAAGAGATACTACTACCTTAAAAATTTTAGAATTTTTTAAAATATTTCATTAAAAAATTTTTTAGTTTGATAAAATTTTTACAAAAAAGAAAAATTTAGTGCTGATTTTTTAGGAGAAAATATGTTAGTAATGTTGATTTGTTTTGGATTTTGATTGATTTGTTTTGAATTTTGATTGATTTGTTTTGGATTTTTAATTGATGTATTTTGAATTTTGGTTGATTTGTTTCGAATTTTTAATTGATTTGTTTTTGATTTTTGATTGATTTATTTTGAACTTTGTATAAGTGTGGATTTTGTGTTGTAAAGTGTGTATTTAAATCGGTTTAAATGAAAATAAAAGTCATAGGCGTGCATCATCACAATTTAAGACACAATCACATTTAAGAAATTAAATAGAAAACCAAACTAATCGTAAATTGGGTTTTAAAATGAACTCTCACCTGGCACTGTGGCTCAATATGATGATATTTCTGGAACAACGGAGCAACAAGTCAGTTTTTTCTTACTTTACAAATATTACTTTTAAGAAAAAATAATAATACTTCAAAAAAATAATACTTTTAAGAACAAAAAATATATATTTTTAAGGAAAAATAGTTTTAACCTACCTACAAAGTGCTTAAAAGCATAAAAAGTGATTATTTTTAATAAAACGAAAATAAAAAACTAGCTTTTTAACTAAGATTTTTTTTTTCATTTTTTACTAAAAATTCAAAAATATTATTTTCGAGTGAAAAATGCGATATTTCATTTATACAATTTTAGTGCCCATAAAAATTAAATTTTCATGCAGATTTTGTGTTTGCTTTGTTCGTTTTTGCTTAATTTAATTGTTTTTTATAAAAAAAGTACAATTTCTTTTTTGCATCACTGTATACTTAAAAAAATACCTTTTAAAAAGGTATAATTTCGAAAAAAAGAAATTGTACATTAGAATTTTTAAAATTTTTATTTTATATGACAAAAATTTAATATTAATTAACCAAGCTTATTAAAAAAGCTTTACGCTTAAATATTATAAGTGTTTGTAGATAGCGTTTAATTTTTAAAGAAAATAATTATTAGCGTTTTTAACAAACCTGCCCTTTGAAGACTCGACTCGATTTTCTGCAAAGCAAAAACACCACAAAAGAAAAAACGACAACGACCGTTTTAATTCTCCCAAAATTTAATCATTTCGTATCAAAATTTTAAGATCACTTAATTAAATTTTAACGTAAAATTGTTAAAAAAGAATTTTTAACCGTGTAAAACTTACCTTAACAATCTCGTTATGTAATCGGGCCAATTGTCCGGGAATAGAACCAAGAAAAAACCGACTGCTATCAATATTATTCCGGCTAATTTCATCCCTTCGAATTGGGCGTCGTATAAAATCACATCTAGAGCTTAAAAAATAATTTAAAAAAAATTTTAGGGTGTTTTTCTTTTGGATATTTTTAATTTTTACCTGCCGAAACTGGTACAGCTGTTATTAAACCCAATGTTATAAATAAATCGTAGGTTAAAGCTACGCTGAAGTTACCCAAAAGATTTGCAACTAAAAAAAAAATATGTACAATAAATTTTTTTATATACTGTATATTGGGTATTATAATGTACAGTTTAGAAAAAAAAATTTTGAAGAAAAAAACGTATATATTTTTTAAAAAACTTACTTAAAGATAATCCACTAGCTCCTAATAAAGCTACCCATGGTATATCATCCCATTGCATGGTTTCAACGCCGGTTAGAAATAATCCAACACAAACGGGCCATAATAAGGTGGCGTTTAATGTTCCGATAACTGTAAAAAATAAGGCTACTTGGCCGTAAGAGGCGTCTCCGATGACCTTTTTAAATAAAACTTTATAAACGGCGGATCCGGCGGCAGCTAAAGCGGCTAAAACGACTCCGCCCAGGGTTGGACTTCCGGTTATTCCGTCCATGTACGCTAATAAAGCGACTCCCGTATCACACATTATCACAGCCATGATCTAAAATGATTAGTTTTTAGAAAATGTTAGTTTATTAAATTAATTGTAAGACTGGAATTAACATTAACACTAATGCTAGGCGCTGACAGTGCAATTTTTTAGTCGGCCGTTTGTTTGGTTTCATGAGTAAGTCTACAGAATCCTTATGGGAATGCGCTCACATGAAACCGAGTAGTCGGCCGATTATTTAGTTTATGTTTTATCACAAATTGAACGCAACGAAATAGTTTCGCAACTACCATGTGAATTCATAGAAACCATTTGAAACGTGTTCACGCTTACATGGTCTAAACAGTTGTATTGTTTGGTGGTTTTTCTCGCGTTCTTTCGACTAATCGGTTGCACTTGTGAGCGCGGAATTGCAATCGGCCGATCAAATAATTGGCCAAGTAGAAGTTGTACTGTTGGCGCCTAGCCTAAGGTACTATAACCCAAAATGGAACTACACCATGAAGAGAAAGATGAAAAAGTAAGCTCCCACTCCGTAGCATTGCCAAGTACTCTTTCATCTTTATCTTCATGGTACAACTCCATTTCGGGTTATACTACATCTCACACTGAGGCAACCAACAATAAGCAATATTGCCATCTAATGACATTTTACATAGATGTAAAACAGACGTCTCACATTGGAGCAATCCGATATTGCCTTTCTATTTGCTATATCGAACTGCTCCAATGTGAGAGAGATCATTTAATTCTATGTAAAATGTCGTCAAGTGGCAATTTCGCTTGTTGCTGATTGCTAGTTGCTTGTTGCCTCCGTGTGAGACTCATCTAACTCTAATATTAGACCTACTATCTGTGCCAAAAATGAAATCAATCAAGTTTGGGGTGCTTGTACTCCGAAAATTTTCGTCAAAACAAATCGAGGTAAAGACTGTCATAATCGGTGATCATTTTTGCGTAACATTGCCAAAATTCAAAATTGTAGTTTACGCGGTTTAGGAAAATGTAAAAATGTTAAATCGACGCTCCCAACGAAGACTGTACTAACTCAAATTTTGAACTTTGTAGATAAATTAAGAAAAACTTTTGAACTACCTCCAATAATTATGCTTTAGGCAATGTAACTCAAATAACGAAGACTGTACTAACTCAAATTTTAAACTTTGGAGATAAATTATGTAAAACTTTTGAACTACCTCCAATAATTATGCTTTAGGAAATGAGTGGGTCAGAAGTAAAGTGAACCAAGTCCACTTTAGTTCGTTCCGAGAAAACGGACCGTTTGATTCATTTTTTCAATGAAAAATGGTGCAAATCATTCAGTATTAAAGTGGACTAGCGTACATTATTGGTAACCTGATGAACTAGGTATTGAATAAGTCGGCACATAAAATTATAACTATTCAAACGGACTTAAATATACTCTTAACTAAATTTTAGAAAAAATGGACTTGGTTCACTTTCCTTCTGACCCACTCAAATGTAACTCAAATAACCAAAAATTTGAGTTAGTACAGTCTTCGTTGAAAGCGTCGAAATGTAAAACGCGCGCAGCGGTCCAATGACCGGTTCTTTTTCATTTAACTCGTTATATTTCCTAAAGCTACGATTAAGCTACGCGTAAGCTACGATTTTGAATTTTGGCTTTGTTACGCAGAAAAGATCACTGATCATGACAGTCTTTATCCCAATTTTTTTGCAAAGAAAACTTTATGAGTATAAGCACCCCAAACTTGACTGAGTTGACTTTTGGCAAATAGTAGAACTAACTTTCAGGTTTAGTAGTGTGTTTTTTGAAAAGGTGTTTGACGTTTCGGATACCATGTAGTAATTTTCTTCAGAAACAATTTTGAAATAGGTCACAAGTTTCTGAAGAAGGTTGCAACATGGCATCCCAAACGTCAAAGACCTTTCCAAAAGACGCACTGCTAAACCCAAATACTCCTACTTCTAAGAGCGCGTTTACACGAGTGATGAAATCACAACGATAGAATCGCAGCGATTTTCACACAAAAATGTACTTAATACATTTATTTTAATGAGTCAGTATACATAAACGTCTCACAGCGTCTTTAACGCTCGTATAGATTAAGCCAAGGACGATGGACTGACAGGATAACTCAATCTGCGATAATCGTCCGCCATCTTTTGACGTCATTGCTAAGCTTAGCGTCTCTATCTTTACGGAATTGAGCCATTCTGTTAGTTCAACATCCTTGAGACTGGCCCATTACTATGATTCTATCGTTGCGATTTCATCGTTCGTGTAGACCAGGAGTCTCCAAATTTTGAAGCCTTCGGGCCACAACGATTTTTTTAGTAAAAAATCATTCCAAGAGTCAAAACAGTTTCAATTTTACTGCCCTTAACTATATTTCTAGACTAGCCAGATTGATGACACTAGACTTAAGCTGTCGCAGGCTAGATTGATGGCAGTGGCGGACCGTACTTTGGAGACCCCTGGTGTAGACGCACCCTAAGTTGAGTGTTAGAGTTGATGTCAATGCTACTTCTAATCCTAATTTAGTTAACTCCGGCTGTGAAAGCCTTCGTATTTATAACATTAGCTTATATAGAATTATTTATGATTTATAGATTGGCTTAAAAAAGAAAATACAATAATTTATTTACCCGGATTCCGACAAATTGTTCGTGTAAAATGACCCAGCTAAGCAGGTAAACTGATGAAACATTGGTCGCGAATAAAGACATTACGTCTGTGGCTAAAAGGATTTGTAAAGAACGGACGTACATGTAATTTGTTCCGACCCAAAGCAGGCAGAAGATGCTGCAACGGATTGAAAATCGAACTGAAAAAAGGTAAAAAAATTTTTTAATTGATTTAGAATTTCATTGACAAGGGTAAGAATTATACAGAGGGTGAAACAAAGAACGACCCAAGCCGTACTTTGGTTATTTCTGTTTGGATTTTTAAAAGCCAGATATCAAATGGAATGTTTTAAGTTATAGTCGATTGAAATCGAAAGTGGCGCTCTATGATGTCCGAAATATCATATTCGTTAAAACATTTCATTTGATTTCTTGCTTATGAAGATCCAAAAAGAAATATCGGAGGTATTTGGGCGTTTTTTGTCTAACACTTTGTATGAAATGTTAGAAAGAAAAAAAAAATTTATGTACCGTATTCGTTTGAATCTAAGCCGCACTATTTTTGCTGTCCAATCGTTCATAAAAATGGGATGCGATTTAAAATCTGGTACAGCTTAGATTCGAACCTAATTCAAAAATATAAAATACCTAATAAAAAATTTTTATCGTAATATTATGATTTACTTATTTACCATCTTTATTTTAAAAAACTTTCTGTTTACTAATCATTCACAGAAATAGGGTGCGGCTTATATTCGAACGAATACGGTATATCTTAATGTTTTTTTTATCATACCTGCTGTGAATCCTTTTTCTTTAAAATCTCGAACACTTTCCGATAAAATATCAATTGGATTGTGACATTTCTTCGATAATAACCTTATAATGTAATAAATCGGAAAAAATAAGATCGTCCAAGAAGTCAAAAACCACGTCGTGAAAAATGGTGCTTTGTAAGTTACAGCCTGAAACAGAAGTATAATAGCTTTTTTCGTAGAAGTGATTTCCAACGGTTTCTGATTGTTTCAACCAATGAAGATTTGTTCGTGCAGGCAATTTCCAACAGTTTCTGATATCTTCAACCAATCAAATTGTTCAATTTTTATCACAAAAAAATCTTAACCTTTATCAGCAAAAAAATCTTAAATCTTGATTGGTCGAAAAAATCAAAAACTGTTAGAAATTTCCTGCACGAACAAAGCTAAGATTTTGTGCATATGATTAAAATCAAACGATTTGATTGGTTGAAAAAATCAGAAATCGTTGGAAATTGCCTCTATGAACAAAATTATTATCAATGATTTTGTTGCATATTCTGGCAGATAACACCAAATCAAAATTAACATATCTTACATAAATAAAATTAACATAACTTACATAACTTGCATAAATCGGTGTGATATTTAACGAATCATCCGTTGTTAACTCTTCAATCCTTCTCGATTCCTGCTTAATCGGTAAAAATAAATACTTTATACAGTGTGTAGCTCCAACCCAAGAAGCTGTCACACAAACTGTCACCCAAATTCCATAATAAATCTTTAAAAAAATTAAGATTAAAGGCATTACTTCCAAACATTTGTATATAATTTTATATTTGTACCTTTTTAGCTGATTCAGAACACAAAGATTTAACGCACGATTTGAACCTTCCTGCTTCGGCATGACCGCCTTGATTTTGATCGCCGGGGGCGGTGCCATCTGGTGGAGGACCGCCACCGCTGCTGATGGAATCGGCGTGCGTAAACGGCCCGTTTACAGCTACGCCTTCTTCAGCGGTGATGAGAACACTTGGTGTGCGACTTCTTCGCGGATTGTAAATTGTCGGGAGGTCGCCCTCTTTCGTCATTTTCCCGATACTTGCATCTTGTAGCCATCCACTACAAAAATTCTTCTTTTTTTTAAATAAATTTAAATAGGAAATTTAATTCCCTTTAATTTGAGTACAAACACAACCCATCTAGCTTAAATATATATGAAATTATTGACTTTCTTAACCTTGAAAACATTTGACTAGCGGCCATCTTGAATTTTCTTTTAATTGACATAACTTCGTTGTTTTTAAACGGAATATAGTCGTGTTTGGTATCAAATTAAAAGGTTTTTAGTGAAATTTAAGAATTTTAGGAATTTTTTAATAATATTTTCAACAGAGATCGTTAGGAAATTAAATTTTCTTTAAATTGAATAGAAACGCGACCTATCTAGCTTAAATAGATTCTAGGTTATTGACCCTTTTAACCTTGAAAACATTTGACAGTCGGCCATCTTGATTTTTTTTTTAAATTGACTTAACTTCTTTGTTTTTGATCAAAATATAGTCATGTTTGGTATCAAATTAAAGAATTTTTAATGAAGTTTAAGAATATTTAAAAACTTTTGAATAAAATTTTCATTAGAGATCATTAGGAAATAAAATTTCCTTTAATTTAAGTACAAACACGACCCATTTAGCTTAAATACATTCTAAACGATTGACTATTGTCATCCTAAAAACAATTGACTATCGGCCATCTTGAATTTTTTTAAACTGTCATAACTTCCTCATTTTTAATCGAAATATAGTCGTGTTTAGCATCAAATTTAGCGATTTTTAAAGAATTTTAAGAATATTTAAGAATTTTGAGTTGTTTTAAATGTTTTAATGGCTGATTTTTATCCTATTTTACTAATATTTGATATTAAATGAAAGAATTTTACTCTTCAAGATTTGTAATCAATTAGAATTAACTGTTTTAATTTTAAAGTAGTTAAATTTTTTTTATTAACTTTAAAATGTAGTAAGATGAGTGAATCTTGGAACTCTGCCAAGTTATTCATGTTTTATTCCCTTCCGAGATGATTTGGAAGCGTTCACGCTCGAGTAACACTCATAAACACGGTTTATCGTCGTGGAAATCGACTAAAACCTCGTAAATTCTTCCGTTTTGCCTTTTTAAAACGGTTAATAAAAATATAAATTTTAAGAAATTGATAAAATAAAATCGATATCGATTTGGCGCGCGAGATAAACTTGGGGTCATTAAAAATAAACGGCTACGTGTTGAACCAAACACGTTATACCTTGGTCACACCTGACCTTTCCGGATTTCCTTTTCACTTTATTTCCTTTTTATGAAAATCGATTTTTCTTATTAAAAAAATAATTCAATTAGAACAATACTCAAAAGGTTTAAACACCAATTAATCTTTTTAACTTACCTTTCGGATAAGAATCCACTTTATAATAAGAGACTCTTCTCGGATACAAAAACGACTTTTAAATTATCATAAAAATTTGTTATGATAAGCGATTAATAAAGATTTTTGCGTGGTAAACCCGAGGAAAACACACGTTATCGCCCCTTCGGGGTGGCAACGTTGGCACTACGACATCGATTTTAACCGTCTCTAGGCTTTAAACCCTTCACGTTTAATGCGCATGACTTTTTCTATTAAATAAATAATAATAATAATTTAGATTTATGTATAAATTACTTCTAATTGTGAAGTTTATTATCTCTTTTAATGCATTTTAATTAATTTTTTATACGTAAAAAATCGATTGAGGCAAGAAAAAGAAAACCTTAATTTAGTTAAAATACATTTTCGATAAAATTTAGATTTATTAAGAAGTTATTTTGGAAAATTTTATGTATTTTTAAAAAAATAATTTGAATTTTGAAGTTTAAATTATGATTGAATTAAAGCTTAATAGATGGCGTGATTCACTGTTTATCAATTTTAAACATTTAAAGTTAAATGTGTTTTTAAAAAATATTTTTTTATTATTAATAATTTATTTTTTAATTATTCTATTATTTTGCAAATTTTATACAATTAAATCAAAATATTTATTATTTTTTTTTGTAAATTTCTAAGTTAGAATATAGTTGGTTGATTTTTCAATAGATGGTGCTACATGATGGTGAAATAAAAATCAATTAATTAATACTTTTTAAACTTAAAATTATAAATTCATACAATTTAATCAAACAAATAAGACATATTTTACCTAATTTATAAATTTTTACAATTAGATTTTTCAAATTTAAGCCTTTTTTTAACATATTAAAAACATATCCAACTTCACATCAATCATTTGACAGTTAAAGTGTCAATAACCTTTCACGTTTTACCTGACGTTTTTTTCAGTATTATTATGTATTTTTAACGATTCCGAGCCGAAAACAACCCAAAAATTATGGTAAAATCCCTTTTTTTTAACTTTCTTGTTAAGTTATTCCCAAGCATTTCCGATTTAACCGTAATTATGTTTTTAGATGCAATTTATGTTGTTATTTAGTAGACAGGGCAAGTTACGCCTTCAAAAATGGTACGTGGCTCACGCGGATAAACTCAAAAAGAAGATTACCCGCGAGCTAATCACTACGATATTGGCCAGAAAGCCGAAGATGTGTAGTTTTCTTGAATGGCGCGATTTAAAAATCGTTTATAAAAGATACGCCAGTTTGTATTTTTGTTGTGCTATTGAACAGGAAGATAACGAGTTGTTAACTTTGGAGGTGATCCATCGATACGTTGAGTTGTTGGATAAGTATTTTGGAAGTGTATGTTTTAATCTTTATTAGTTGCTTTTAACCACTTCTGTACGAGCGTCAACTACAGTCGACGGAAACGAATGACCGCACACAGCCGAGCGTCAACTATAGTTGACGGCTGTGCCAATGTACGGACGATGAAAGCCAGTTGTTGGCAACATTTCCCGGCCGATAGGCGCCGTACCAAAGTGATTAATTTATTTATTTTACAATGTTCAATTAAGATTTTAATGAATAAAAGTTTGTTTTTTGATTAGGTGTGTGAGTTAGATATTATATTTAACTTTGAAAAGGCTTATTTTATCTTGGATGAGTTGTTGTTGGGCGGAGAAGTTCAAGAAACTAGTAAGAAGAATGTTTTAAAGGCTATAGCAGCTCAGGATTTACTCCAAGAGGTTAGTAACGGTGATACACCTATCGATCTTTAATTATTTTTCTCGATTTATTTTTGTGCATGCCTTAACGGGATTTAGAACTAAAAAACCAGTGAATAAGTTTGGTTAAAGTTTATTGCAATCACATAATGGTATTAACACTTTACCGATTGGTAGCGGTTCGAGAATTCTATGCTCTTCTTACTGGTCATTCAACTGTAGATCATATGAAATAATCAACGTCAAATAATCAACGACGCACTTTGGAATAAAACTCAAATAATCAACGGTTGATCAGTAAAGTGTTAAAACTTACCTTAAACATACTGACTATTAGTAATTAATAGTTAGTCGATTTATTACAAATTGTTTTTAATGACTTAGGTGGAATTTTTAAAAAAATTAATGAAAAATTTTATATTTATAACGAATTTTTGACAAATTTAGACGAATTTTTAACAAATTTGGACGAATTTTTAACAAATTTGGATGAATTTTATATTTTTAATTTTAAATTAATGATGAATTTTAAATTTGTGACAGACTTTCAATAAATTAAAACGGATTTTTAACGAATTTTACTAAATTATCAAAAGTTTTAATGATTTCTTTAATAAATTAAGTCAAAGTTTTGTCAAAATTTGCTGAATTTAGTTGAACTTAATATAATTAATGATGATTGTTAAATTTGTGACGCATTTTCAACCAATTAAGATGAATTTTTAATGCATTTTATGAAAATATTGCGAAATATGATGATTTTTGTATGAATTTTTATCGAATTCAGATGAATTTTTGATAATTTTATTGAATATGGACAAATTTTATGAAATTAACCCAAACTATGACGAATTTGTAACAATTTTTACTGAATTTGGACGAATTTTATGAAAATATTACTAAATATATTAATTTTTATGACAATTTTTAACGAATTTGGACGAATTTTATGAAACTAACGCAAACTATGATGAGTTTTTAACAAATCAAGACGAATTTTTGACAATTTCTATTGAATTTTATGAAATTAATAGTAATTGTGATGCATTTATGACAAATTTGAACGAATTAAGGCGAATTTTTGACAATTTTTATTGAATTTTATGAAATTAACAGGAAATATGATGAATTGCTAAGAAATCAAGACGAATTTTTAACAATTTTGACTAAATTTGGGCTAATTTTATGAAAATGCCACGATTTATGAGGAATTTTTAACGAATTAAGACGAATTTTTGACAATTTCTATTGAATTTTATGAATTGTTAACAAATCAAGGCGAATGCTTAACAATTTTTACTGAATTTTGACTAATTTTATGAAAATACTACGATTTATTATGAATCTTTAACGAATTTGGACAAATTAATGCGAACTATGATGAATTTTTGACAATTTCTGTTGAATTTTATGAAATTAACAGGAAATATGATGAATTGCTAAAAAATCAAGACGAATTTTTAACAATTTTGACTACATTTGGGCTAATTTTATGAAAATGCCACGATTTATGATGAATTTTTAAGGAATTAAGATGAATTTTTGACAATTTCTATTGAATTTTATGAATTGTTAACAAATCAAGGCGAATGCTTAACAATTTTTACTGAATTTTGACTAATTTTATGAAAATACCACGATTTTTGATGAATTTTTAACGAATTTGGACAAATTAATGCGAACTATGACGAATCTTTTACAATTTCTATTGAATCTTATGAAATTAACAGGAGATAGGATGAACTGTTAACAAATCAAGACGAATTGTTAACAATTTTGACTGAATTTGGGCTAATTTTATGAAAATGCCACGATTTATGATGAATTTTTAGCGAATTAAGACGAATTTTTGACAATTTCTATTGAATTTTATGAACTGTTAACAAATCAAGACGAATTTTTAACAATTTTTACTGAATTTGGAATAATTTTATGAAAGTACCACGATTTATGATAAATTTTTAACGAATTTGGACAAATTAATGCGAACTATGACGAATTTTTTTCAAATTTTAATTAAATTTTATGAAATTAACAGGAAATATGATGAATTGCTAAAAAATCAAGACGAATTTTTAACTATTTTGACTACATTTGGGCTAATTTTATGAAAATGCCACGATTTATGATGAATTTTTAACGAATTAAGACGAATTTTTGACAATTTCTATTGAATTTTATGAATTGTTAACAAATCAAGGCGAATGTTTAACAATTTTTACTGAATTTTGACTAATTTTATGAAAATACCACGATTTTTGATGAATTTTTAACGAATTTGGACAAATTAATGCGAACTATGACGAATCTTTTACAATTTCTATTGCATCTTATGAAATTAACAGGAGATAGGATGAACTGTTAACAAATCAAGACGAATTGTTAACAATTTTGACTGAATTTGGGCTAATTTTATGTAAATGCCACGATTTATGATCAATTTTGAGCGAATTAAGACGAATTTTTGACAATTTCTATTGAATTTTATGAACTGTTAACAAATCAAGGCGAATTTTTAACAATTTTTACTGAATTTGGACTAATTTTATGAAAATACTACGATTTATGATGAATCTTTAACGAATTTGGACAAATTAATGCGAACTATGACGAATTTTTGACAATTTCTGTTGAATTTTATGAAATTAACAAGAAATATGATGAATTGCTAAAAAATCAAGACGAATTTTTAACAATTTTGACTACATTTGGGCTAATTTTATGAAAATGCCACGATTTATGATGAATTTTTAACGAATTAAGACGAATTTTTGACAATTTCTATTGAATTTTATGAATTATTAACAAATCAAGGCGAATGTTTAACAATTTTTACTGAATTTTGACTAATTTTATGAAAATACCACGATTTTTGATGAATTTTTAACGAATTTGGACAAATTAATGCGAACTATGACGAATCTTTTACAATTTCTATTGAATCTTATGAAATTAACAGGAGATAGGATGAACTATTAACAAATCAAGACGAATTGTTAACAATTTTGACTGAATTTGGGCTAATTTTATGAAAATGCCACGATTTATGATGAATTTTTAGCGAATTAAGACGAATTTTTAACAATTTTTACTGAATTTGGAATAATTTTATGAAAGTACCACGATTTATGATGAATTTTTAACGAATTTGGACAAATTAATGCGAACTATGACGAATTTGTTACAATTTCTATTGAATCTTATGAAATTAACAGGAGATACGATGAACTGTTAACAAATCAAGACGAATTGTTAACAATTTTGACTGAATTTGAACTAATTTGATGAAAATACCACAATTTATGACGAATTTTTAACAAATAAAGACGAATTTTTGACAATTTTCACTGAATTTGGACGAATTTTATAAAATTAGCATGAATTATGGCAAATTTTATAAAAATAACACGAATTATGAGGAATTTTTAGTAAATATTTTACAAATTTTTAACCAATTTGGACGAATTTTATAAAATTTATTTATTGATTGTTAATAAAATAGTGATTGCAATAACAATTAAAATTAATCCCAGTAAATAAAAAAATAAAACAGCATGATCTCTATGTTAACTACCATATTTAAAAAGAATAATAGTATAACCTTCTAATTGTTAGTAGTTTATTAAAGATTTTTGTTGTATTTTATTCTTTTCGTTTATTTTTATCTGTTTATCTTAATTAATTACTTTTGTCTTGTTATTACCGTATTATTTCAGCCAGTATGTAGACAGTAGTTCCTATTTGATTTTTTAACTTTTAACTTTTACTTTTACTGTTTTTATTCGAATTTTATTTGTTATTACTATTATTATTGTTGTCTTCCACTAAAAAAAGCCATATTTTACCGTTTTAAATAAATAATTAAAGTATTAAATAAATAATTTTACTTAATCATTAAAAAAATGATAAAAAGTTTCAATTTATTTGCTTTGTATTTTTAGAAATGTGCACTTTTTCGCTTACTAACATTTTATTTTTTATTAATTTTTAATCGCCTTTTAATTATTAATCACCTTTAAATCCTTTAACTTTTCATAAAATCTCATTTCTTCACGGTTCGTTTTCCCTTTTCTGTTTATTATTTATTCTGTTATTAAGGACGAGGCCGTAGAAGGAGCCTTAAGGGACGTTGGACTATTTTAATTTGTTGCTTAATTGTTCTAATCTTTAGGTGGTTCCACACTTTATAAAATTTTTCTAAAGGGAAGAAAAAAAAATTTTTTTTGCTTCAAGTGTGGACCCACCTTTAATAATTGTATTCGTAAAATATCTTGTAACTAACTTCGTGTGTATGTGTGAGATACAAAAAACGAATTTGTATTTTATAGATATTTAGAAGTAGATTTTTTAATCTTGCCATAACATTTTTAAAATTTTTTTTATTATTATTTTTTTTTAATTAAATGTAGTTTGTAGAAGTGATAATATTAAAGAAAAAAGGTGAAAGTGTTAATTTACATATCAAGGAATAATCCGACTTATTAGTTATTAGCAATAACTAAAGTTTAATAAGCTTTTTTTTATTTTGGTTGTGGATTTAAAGAAAAAAGTAACATTTTTTCTCTATTTGTTTCATTTAAAAAAATCATAGATGAAAACTTAGTCTTATTTACATTGATAAAATGTTAAAAAATCATGATACGTTTTATAAATGAAAACAAATAGTTAAAAAAAATGTTAATTTTTTTTTTGTGAGTGCCAAAAATAATCTTTGTGTTAATTTAGATTTTTTTTAAATAAAATAAAACTAATAATATTAATCTTGTGTAGTATCAATAAATGTACTATTTAATGTATTTGTTAAGCTTGTTATTTACAATTTATTACCTTGTTATTAGTTATAACTTAGTTTTGTTTGGTTAAATGTTTTGAAAATTAAGTGAAAAAAATATGAACGTGGATATTTCCACAAAGAAAACTAATTAAAGATTTAATTAAAGGTACGTTAATTTTTATATTTAATTTAATTATATTTTTTTAATTATCCACTTTCATATAATATATTTTAATTATTTAGTTTTTAATTTATATAAGAAAATGTGTTTATTTTTGGAGTATTTTTTTGTGTGTTTCAGGAAGAAACTCCTCAAGGATTTTTCGAAGATCACGGTCTTGGTTAATTTAAATTATTTATTTATTTAATAATATCTTAAAGTTGGCAGCTAAGTATAAATTTGGAAATATAATAAAATTTAAAAAAATAATAATAAGAATTAAGAAAAAATATAAGAATGAAAAAAGGAGAATTAAATTAATCACTTGTAGGTATAGTTTATGATTCGAAACGTTTTAAAGTTGTTGTTGGCAATAAAATGTTTATGAATCCCACAATTGTATTAAAAGGATTTATTAGTAATGTTTTGCTCAAAAAGAAAGCTTAATTATTGTATTTAATAAAGGTTTTTGTACTTAATTTTTTTAAATATTCGGTTATTATCTTGTAATAAATCGAAAAAAAGAATTTTTTCTTTCAATATAAGAAGAGATGTCTAATTATTTTAATAATTTCTTCTTCCTTTTTTTTCTGTATAGATAAATCCTTATAGATTCTTCCTTAAATCCGTTTTATATCCTGTTTTATGAAGATTGAAAAGAAGGAAAATATCAAATGTATGTAAGTTTACTATCCATTTTTTCAGTTCCTTTAAATTAAAAAATTTAATTCCTTATATTATTTTTGCTATAGATAAATTCTCGATTCTTCCTTAAATCCATTTTATATCCTGTTTTATGAAGATCAAAAAGAAGGAAAATATCAAATTTACGTAAGTTTAAACATTTCATTTATTAAAATCCTTTTAATAAATCTTTAGTTTATTGCTTAAAAATATTTTTGACTTGTTGAAATTAGAAAATTTATTTTCTTTGAATTAAAATTCGAAATGATCAAAAATTAAGTTGTGTTAGTTTTAGATTAAAAAATCACAATAAATTATTGAAATAAATCAAATTTTTGTAATATTCGTAATCGTCACATTTAAATTTTTGAAAAATTTTGAGAGTTTTGGTCTAATTTAAACGTAAAAATTAAACTATGGTACAATTCCTTTTAAGAATTAATTAAATTTGTTGAGATTCAATTTTAAAAACTTTTAGAACCTGTTAATTTAAAAAAATATATAAATACAGAGTGAGTTTTGATAAAGCCTCCACTGTTATTTTGAAACACCTGGTATAACACTTTATGTAAATGTTATTTTGGTTGACAAAGTAAAATACTTTGTACCATTGTATTTATATGTTTATAGTAGGCCAGTCTGTGTTAGTTCTGTGATATCTTGAACACCAGAACGTTATTGTACAGGGTGGGCAAATTTGGGTGTTATTATAGGCTATCTCAGAAACTATAAGAGATACAAAAAAAGTAGGTACCATGTCTCGGTCTCTTTTTTCGAGAAAAGCTCAATGGCGCAAACACCAACCCTCTATCTTCTTTTGTTTTTGAGTTATAGCCAAAAAGTCAAATTTTGAGGTTTTCGAAAAATGCTCATATTTTGTTTATTTATGAAAATAGAGAAAAGCGGTTGATACATTCTTAACACCTTGTTGACCGGTGACGAGATAACTCGTCATTTCATATCCAAACGTTGCTGACCGGTGACGAGTTAACTCGTCGTTATTACATATTAAACATGACATTGCGGTGACATGACATAGTTTCTACGTAAAATTGCCGGTCAACAAAGTGTTAAGGCACTTTTTTGAGTAGAATATGCTGACGTTGAAAAATTTTAAATACACTTGATAATTTTTGAGATATAACACAAAGTTGTATTTTTTTAAATACAAACCATACTTTATTATGGTGTTATTGAAAAGAGAAAATTTCTAGCTTTCCAATGATATATCGCATGTATGGTGTAATTATGAAAAATCGGCATTATTTTTCAATTCCAAAAGTTTTTTCGAAAAAAAAATTATCATAGTAGGCGGATAACATCTGCCTACTTAGTTACCATAGCAACGTGTGTCATTTCATTAACGAACTCATTATCTTAAAAATGTATAGAAATAAAATGTAGAATATATCTTTTACTTAATGTAACAACATTCATTCAAACTGTATTTTTTAATAATAACGCACAAAAAATAAACATTAACATAAATTGCAATAAATTAAACAAAAATTTAAACATTAACATAAATTGCAATAAATTAAACAAACATAAACTTAACCGTATATAAATTATAACAAATTTTCGAATTGTCCTCCATTATTTTGAGCACATAAATTGCACCTTTTTGCCACACTATTTACAGCATTTAGTATGTGTATGTTTGAAATAGATCTTACACATTCTTCAAAATTTTCTTTTAATTCATTTGTATTTCGATTGTTTTTTTTTGTAAAGTTTATCTTTGATATGGCCCCAGAAAAAAAAGTCCAAAGGGGTCATATTGGGGGAACGAGCTGGCCATCTTATGGGTCCATTTGTGGCAATCACCTTATTTCCGAAATTTATATTTAAAAGGTCTGAAATAGCTCTGGTATTATGTGGGGGGGCTCCGTCTTGTTGAAAATAATATTTGTTTCTTTCTGTTAGTGGAATTTCGTCCATAAAATTATTAACAATATTTTCATATAAAATTTGATAGTATCTTTCACTATTTAACTTGCCTTCGAATATATGGTATGTTAAAACGCGATTGTCAAAAATTGCGCACCAAACACTGAAACCAAATCGTCCTTGTCTTTGAACATCAACATTTTGATATGGATTCCTGTCGGACTAGTAATGGTGATTATGCCGATTGAAAATACCGTCACTAGATATATAGGATTCATCGGTCCATATAATTTTCCTAGCAAACGCTGGATCTAGTAAATGTTGATGCTGAAACCACACGCAAAACTCTAGACGTCGTTGACAATCACCTTCCGAAAGTTGTTGGCGTTTTCTTATTAAATAAGGTTTAAATTTATTTTTCTTTAATATGGTGAGAGCACGTCGTCTAGAAATTCCCGAATCCGCTTCAATTTGGCGACTAGATGCTGATGGATTTGCAACAACTGCTCCAATTACATCAATAGCAATGTTTTCAGCATTTTGTATGTTATAATTTTTTGATCTCGGTTTCTTAAAACACCCATAATTTATAAGATTTGTCTTCAATCGATTGAAAGCAGATTTATGCGGTTGCCTTCGTTCGGGGTAGCGGTTGAAATACATGTCACATGCAGCATCAGCGTTATTATTGTTGAGAATAAAACATTCCAACATGTCATATTCTCAAAATTGCTGAATTCCATTTTAGTGCTTTACTTTTTTTACTTTCTTACAGTTAAACAACAAAAACACGAATACTCTATCACAATTTTTGCATTAACTATTTTTGTTACAAGAGAAGTAAACACGCGTTGCTATGGTAACTAAGTAGGTAGTTGTTATCCGCCTACTATGATCAAATTTTTTTTGAAAATTATTTTTTTTTATTGAAAAATAACGCCGATTTTTGACAATTACACCATACATGCGATATATCATTGGAAAGCTAGAAATTTTCTCTTTTCAATAACACCATAATAAAGTATGGTTTGTATTTAAAAAAATACAACTTTGTGTTATATCTTAAAAATTATCAAGTATATTTAAAATTTTTCAACGTCAGCATATTCTACTCAAAAAAGTGCCTTAAAAATGTATCAACCGCTTTTCTCTATTTTCAAAAATAAACGAAATATGAGCATTTTTCGAAAACCTTAAAATTTGACTTTTTGGCAATAACTCAAAAACAAAAGAAGATAGAGGGTTGGTGTTTGCGCCATTAAGTTTTTCTCGAAAAAAGAGACCGAGACGTGGTACCTACTTTTTTTGTATCTCTTATAGTTTCTGAGATAGCCTATAATAACACCCAAATTTGCCCACCCTGTACAATAAAATTCTACGTTTAACATCACTGCCAAGCTTAGCGTTTTTGTCTTACATTCGACTGTAAACCCTTAATTTTATTGTTAAAATGATTGTCGAATATTTTACGGAATGATAACACTAGCACTAATGCCAGCTCCACACACTCGGCGAGACCGTTCATTGTCAACGAGAGTATGGAAGGGTTTTGAAAGGTTGTTTTTCGCCGAGTCGAATCTTGGTGAGACCCCTTTGACTCGGACCAAAATATCGACATAGAACGGAGCACATACCAAATACATGTTGGAGCGGAGAGATAGCGACGCGATGCGAGAGGATGATGAAACTACGAACTAAGATTGTTCAAACTCTCGGTCTCGGTAACCCTCGCCGAGTGTGTGGAGCCGGCTTAATACAAAATATGTATAGAGTTTACTTGTTGAAACGTAAACACATCAACACGCAATTAAACCATAACAAAGCGGTCAGCAGTGATGTCAAACTGTCGGTTTTGCACTAAATTTCGGCGTATACACAAATCCCAAATTCCTTATGGGATTGAGCCATCCTGTTAGTCCAATATCCTTGGTGACTTTGGACTGAATTGGAACGAAATAAAATTTGAAATTCATGATGTTTCCTGGTGGTCAAGACTACAAATTAACACAAGCTGATCTACTATGAAAATATTAATATAATGCCTTGTACTCATTAATTTTTATAGAATCAAGTGATCGAATAGTGATCGAGAGGCAGATATCAGTATATATCGAAAAAACGCCTTCTACCTTTAAAAAGTGTAGGCGCATCATCATTTTTGTTCCTCTTACTCCCGTATTTCCCCTGACGTCTTCATGCCATAGACAAAAACCGCCTCTCTTTTATTCTTCGACAGCTTTTCGGCCTCTCTCATTATTCTTCATTCTTCTCGTTTGCCATACTTGCTTGACCTGTCTCTCTTCTCCCATTTTTTGCAAATATCCCCACCAGCTCAGCTGTCAGATATCAGTATGGAGTAGAAATGTGTAAAATATTAGGACGCATTATTCAGTAATTCGAGGGTTAAAGCCACGCCACTTATGTGTTAGTGGTTGGTTTGTTTTCCCGAAATCGCCCTTTGTTGAGTCACAACGAATCAGTTTTCAGGTACTATAACCCGAAATGGAACTGCACCATGAAGAGAAAGATGGAAAAGTAACTCCCCTTCTCCGTAACATTGCTAAGTACTCTTTCATCTTTCTTTTCATGGTCCAGCTCCATTTCCTATTATAGTACGTCCCAATTCAAGTACTATAAATTGATCTTAAACCTTATCATGGAAAGAAGATTGCAAGAGTGAGGTTCCTACCTGTAATCTGATCGAGTAGACCCGACTGGAGTACAGTGAAAGTGAGTTTTTTTACCTCTCAATCTCTAATATAAAGGTCTTGCAAGCCAAAATGCCGTCTAATAGAGGCCCATCGCATCTTGATGTTTTAACTTTCTCGCTCGGATTTTGATCTTTTTTCAAGTCTTACAGCAGAGATGAGAAGGGTTAACTCTCAAATCACAAAATCGACTTTGCATTATACTCCTTGATCTCGACGGTGGTTTGGTGTTCAAAATCTTCTCATTATGGAGGGCCGGGCAATACTCCGCTTCTCTCTTCTACTTATACTCCAGCCGGGCTTAACTGGAAACTTGGTAAAGTTAGAGGGAGGAACCTTGCTCTTACATCCTTTCCATGGTGAGGCTTATAAAAGAACCAGGGGTGGACTCTAAGGGAGCAACCAATCACTAACGTAAAGCGGCGTGGTCTTAAAACTTAAATTTTAATACCAATTTGTTTGCAAATCATTGAATAGTGGGCTATAAGGTTTTACGTACTTGAAATATTTACCAATACCTATTGATTGACATCCCTTTGATTAAAATTAGTGAGGATCTAATCATGAAGTCTCTTTATAAATCCTATAACAATTTTTATAAAATCATTAATAGTTTAGAAGTTACAAAGAAGCTTATTTTCTTTCATCCTGATTCAGATTCGCCCTGTATATTAGGTAACCTAAGTCAACATTTTTTTAACATAACTCAGAGTTTTGCACAACTCTTAAATGTAATCATTGATTTTAAAAAATAATTTCTTCTAAACTACTTGAAATTAAGAAATGAAACTTTACAAACTTATAAAGAATGAATTACTTTTACTAAAAAAATAATTTTAAAATCATTCATATTGTTAAGAATAAAAACAATTAAGTAATTTGTTTATAAATTGTTAAAATTTTTAACTAAATATTTTAGAAATTTATTTATTTATGATATTCTTTTTTTAATTAGTAATAGAATAAAATTTCTTTTGATAGATAAAATCCTTGATGAAAATCCTCCTTTATCCTTCCACACCACATCCTAGGAAATGTGTGCGTCGCGACGGTGCGCAATCGCCTTGACCAACACCTAAACCGGAGAGAGAGGCGCGCGCGCGATCCCCCCACTTTGGACCGGTCGAAACTCGGCGTCGGCGTCGCGACGGCGTTCCCCCCGGCTCCGGTAGTCGTCGCCGGAGCGCCGCCGCCGTCGCACGCCGCCCCCGTCCGGTGCTGCGCCCCCCACCCGAAAAAACGCCACCTCGATGTCAGTTCAATAGATGCGTCCGGACAGAGTAGTGGATTGAGACGATGCGACCGTCGGTTTCGCGCCGCGACGCCGCCGACGTCGGTCCGACAGTGCGAAACCGCCGCCTCCGGATGATGCCCGAAGACGCACAATTCATCGAAGAGCACTTGGAGGATATATTTGGAGGTATCGGCGAGGTGGGAAAGTTGGAAAATGTCGCGGCCGAGCGTCGCCAATAGACGCGCCGACGCCGCCGCCGCTAACGTCGTCGTCGCCGCCGCCGCCGCCACCGACACCACTATGCACGCCTCCGAGGTCACGTAAGCGAAAGAGACACAGAAAAATACATACATACACTGAAAAATATAAAAAAAATAATTATTATTAAATAATTAATTAATAAGATAAAATCGAGGAAAAACGAGGATTCAGACGGGAATAAGGATTTTTTCAGAAGGAAATATTATTAATAAAGATCCCCCCTTTTGTTTAATTTATTTCAAACTTCTTCAAATCGACGTTTTAAAAACCAACCGGAAGAAGATTTACCATGATATAAATCTTTTCTTTTTTAATTAATTAATTAAAAGGAAAAAAAAACTTTATTTCATCGTACAAAATAAAATAATAACAAAGTGAAGAAGGAGGAAAATAAGCTACAATGGCGGCTCATAATACCGTCTCGACGGTCGTAACCGCGACGGATCACCACCATCATCATCACCATCACGGGGCGTCCCAACAGCAGGGGCACCAGGCGTCCCAACACGGCCACACCTTCGGCAAAAAGACGTTCCACAAGCCGACTTATTGCCACCATTGTAGTGACATGTTATGGGGATTGATTCAGCAAGGATTTATATGCGAAGGTAAATAAATAAATAACACTAAATAATAATAATTCTTTATTTATCTCTTTAAATAAAAATCTTTAATACTTTTTATTATTTAAAAAAAATTACATTTAAAATTTACTTTCATTTATTTAAATATTTTTGAGATAATATTTAAAAAATGATATAAGAAAAAATTTATAAGTTATAGTTGGCTTTGGCGACGCTGATTCGACGGCCATCTTGTCGTCGTTTTTAAGTGCGCGCGTGCGCACGGTAGAGGGCGCTAGTATATCGCCGCCTTTTGACCGAAATAGGTCAAATAAGAATTTATTTTAGTTCTTCGGTTATATTTTATAAAAAGGGGGATTATTTTATGATTTAAAAAGACATTTTTTTTAAAATTAAGTTCAAAATGAAAAAAAATGTAAAAAAAATGTTGATAAATGTAGAAGTGTTGATAATTTATAAACCTTGAAATTATTAAAAATACTTTTCAATTTATTATTAGTGAAGATTGAAATAAAATTTTTCAATTAAATTAAAGATGATTAATTTGAAATGAAATAAATTGACGTTTTTAATAAAAATTAGTCTTTTTTAAGTTACAATAATATGTCAACATTTAAAACGTTAAGGTAACATCATAAATAAGTTGAATTTTAAAATATCAAATTTGAATGTGTTTAATTTTAATAATATATTCATTAATAAATTTTTTTAATGTTAGATTTCTCAATATTTGAAGAAAAATTTTATAATTCAATAGAGTTTTATCAGTTTGCACATTTTATCAATAACCGCAATATCCTTCCTTGATATAAACGAAGCATTTTGCTTTACCTTTAGATATTATTGTTAACATTAAATATTTACTACCTCTCTTTCATAATAAGTGAAATATTTCCTTATGGTTGTTTATATAAGCGTCGTGCAAGCGATTTTCAACAGTTTTTGATTTTTGCAACCAATCAAGATTTGGGTTTTTTTGCATGTGATCAAAACTATTTGGAATTTTTTGCATGTAATCAAAATTATTTGAGATTTTTTACATGTAATCAAAATTAAACTATTTGATTTGGTTGAAAAAATCTGAAATTGATGGAAATCTCACAACGAATCTCACATCTCGCACGAATAAACCAGAGAGAGGATGAGTCAGGAGGAATTATCCGAATTCTAGGAAGGAATTATATTTATAAAATTGAGTTAAAAGAACTAATATCTCACCATGCGAATGTTAATTTAATTTTTAATTACAACTTGTTAATTGATCTGACTTGGAATTTAATTAAAATTCAATTTTAACTCCAAATAACGCTTGTTTTAAGCCAGATAGAAGATTTTCTCCAAATAAAATGGTATTATTTATCATAAACACTCTTTCAAATTCTTGATATAAAATAATTTTTGATTGGGTTATTGACTTGATGTATTATTCGATTAAAATCTTTTAATTCCTTCTTTCCGACTCACCCTGTATAAATGACTTACTTATAATGAGACAGAGTGGTAGTATTTCTCATAAACTTTTTTTTTAAGTAAATTTTTGAGGTTAGTATAGTCCCTGAATTTATTCAGGATGTAAATTTTGAATTTTTTGTTTGTTCTTCTGAATGTAGTTTGAATTTGGCTTTTTTACCAACTTTACAATGATAAATTTTAATAAAAATTATTATAATTTAAGCTACACTAACCCAATTTTAGAATATAATTTGTGCGGTTGTTTTTTATATAAAAAATAAAATATGTTCATTGGAAATAAATTAAAAAATAAGAATTGTATCAGCTTTAAAAAAGAAAATTTCCATGTTTTTTGCTTTTTAAGGTTACCTAACCTTAGACAAGACAAAAAATTACGGTGTTGATAAATGTTGTTAACTCAAAATTGTGTTGATACAAGTGTAAGAGATCTGTTTTCAAAATATTTGACAATAATACGATTGTATAACTTGATGTAATTGTCAAATGAAAAAAAAATAATAATTTTTCTTTTATTTGTTGTATACTGCTTAACTATGTTACTGATCACTAGAAAACCTTATCAAATTCTTTACTTGTGTTGTTGTTAAGCTTCACAACCAGTGCAATCAGTTTTATTTTTATATAACTCTTGCTAGGAGTCGAATTTTAGGACGTTTTCGATTTCTCTGCTGAGAGGTTTTGTTTAATGGAAGATAAATTTGTAGAACTTGAATTCTATGGTAATAAATTGACTTTATTCTTATTAAAAATCTTTATGTTAATCGTATTGAGTGGGACTTGACTTATTATTCGATTAAAATCTTTGATCCAGCGTTGTCTTGTTAAAAACATTATTACAGTCTTTGAAAGCACGATAACTAAATTGGCTTTAAATGGAAGAATGGAAATCAGACTTTTCTTAAATGAAAACAAAAAATTACCGTCTTCTAAAATACATTTTATTCATAACACTTGATATTAAGTTAGAATAGCATCTATAAATGAATTCCAAATTTAATCTTTGTTTTGTTCTATGTCTTTTGAGACTTAACTATTCATTAAATTCCTATAGACAAAACCAATATTCATCACTAAACACGATGTGATGTCATTTTTCGAACATGATTTAGTGTCATTTTTCGAACATGATTTAGTGTCATTTTTCGACCCAAGTTCCCTCAATCTATACTACTCGATTCTAACAAATCGATGTTGTGGGATTAAAGAAACCTGATAAATTGAGCGGTTTGATGTTAATACTTTGCTAACTGGTGACGAGTTAACTCGTTATCATTGCACGTCCATTGCGGTGACATGACATAGTTTTTGTATAAAATTCCCTGTCAACAAAGTGTTAAACCATAGCCATACCATAGAATTCTTACTAATGAATTCTTTGATAAAGTATTTGCATCAATATTTGACTTCTCAAAACAGCTCTTCAAATAACCTCTGATGTTCGAGATTTTTCAAACTTGGGTTAAGTAAGGCATTTGATGAAGACTAAAATTTCTCTCTGTGTTTTACGATTTTTTTTTGACAAGCAGTGTATCTATTTTGCGATGACTATTATTTGTCTTTGACGTTTTCATTTACATAATTGATCATATTTCGTCTTTCATCAATCGCCAACGTCCAGATTCTCTTCTCTTTGCTTTTCTTCTCTTTTCTTTTCTCTTGAAGTCTTCACTTTTCTTTTCTCTTCTCTTCTTTGATCATATTTCGTCTTCCATCAATCTCCAACGTTCAGATTCTCTTCTCTTTGCTTCTCTTCTCTTCTCTTTTCTTTTCTTTTCTCTTCTCTTCTTTGATCATATTTCGTCTTCCATCAATCTCCAACGTCCAGATTCTATTCTCTTTGCTTCTCTTCTCTTCTCTTTTGTTTTCTCTTCTCTTCTTTGATCATATTTCGTCTTCCATCAATCTCCAACGTCCAGATTCTATTCTCTTTGCTTCTCTTCTCTTTTCTTTTCTCTTCTCTTTGCTTCTCTTCTCTTTTCTTTTCTCTTCTCTTCTTTGATCATATTTCGTCTTTCATCAATCTCCAACGTTCAGATTCTCTTCTCTTTTCTTCTCTTCTCTTTTCTTTTCTCTTCTCTTCTTTGATCATATTTCGTCTTCCATCAATCTCCAACGTTCAGATTCTCTTCTCTTTGCTTCTCTTCTCTTCTCTTTTCTTTTCTCTTCTCTTCTTTGATCATATTTCGTCTTCCATCAATCTCCAACGTCCAGATTCTATTCTCTTTGCTTCTCTTCTCTTTTCTTTTCTCTTCTCTTCTTTGATCATATTTCGTCTTTCATCAATCTCCAACGTTCAGATTCTCTTCTCTTTGCTTCTCTTCTCTTCTCTTTTCTTTTCTCTTCTCCTCTTTGATCATATTTCGTCTTCCATCAATCTCCAACGTCCAGATTCTATTCTCTTTGCTTCTCTTCTCTTTTCTTTTCTCTTCTCTTTGCTTCTCTTCTCTTTTCTTTTCTCTTCTCTTCTTTCATCATATTTCGTCTTTCATCAATCTCCAACGTTCAGATTCTCTTCTCTTTGCTTCTCTTCTCTTCTCTTTTCTTTTCTCTTCTCTTCTTTGATCATATTTCGTCTTTCATCAATCGCCAACGTCCAGATTCTCTTCTCTTTGCTTCTCTTCTCTTCTCTTTTCCTTTCTCTTCTCTTCTTTGATCATATTTCGTCTTTCATCAATCGCCAACGTCCAGATTCTCTTCTCTTTGCTTCTCTTCTCTTCTCTTTTCTTTTCTCTTCTCTTCTCTTCTTTGATCATATTTCGTCTTCCATCAATCTCTAACGTTCAGATTCTCTTCTCTTTGCTTCTCTTCTCTTTTCTTTTCTCTTCTCTTCTTTGATCATATTTCGTCTTTCATCAATCGCCAACGTCCAGATTCTCTTCTCTTCTCTTTTCTTTTCTCTTCTCTTCTTTGATCATATTTCGTCTTTCATCAATCGCCAACGTCCAGATTCTATTCTCTTTGCTTTTCTTCTCTTTTCTTTTCTCTTCTCTTTGCTTCTCTTCACTTTTCTTTTCTCTTCTCTTCTTTGATCATATTTCGTCTTCCATCAATCTCCAACGTTCAGATTCTCTTCTCTTTGTTTCTCTTCTCTTCTCTTTTCTTTTCTCTTCTCTTCTTTGATCATATTTCGTCTTTCATCAATCGCCAACGTCCAGATTCTCTTCTCTTCTCTTCTTTTCTCTTCTCTTCTTTGATCATGTTTCGTCTTTCATCAATCGCCAACGTCCAGATTCTATTCTGTTTGCTTTTCTTTTCTCTTCTCTTTGCTTCTCTTCACTTTTCTTTTCTCTTCCCCTTTCTTTTCTCTTTTCTTTTCTCTTCTTTTTTCTCTTCTCTTTATAACAAGAATGCAATGCTAGTATTAGTCCTAAGTACCTTACAAATAACATTGTTTTTTCTCATTACTTTATTTATTGGTATTATTTCTTTTTTTAATAAGAGCTTTGTTCGTGAAGGCAATTTCCAACAGTTTTCGATTTTTCATCTAATCAAATTGCTTAATTTTGATGATATGCAAAAAATTCTAAATCTTGATTGGATGAAATAATCAAAAACTGTTGGAAATTGCCTGCACGAACAAAGCTAAGATATCTTTGTAATAATTGATTTTAAAAACGCAACAGATATAGTTAGTTGGTTGTGGTTGGTGTTTTCGCGCCCGAAACAGTCCAGTCCCGTCCCGTTCCGAACCCGAGCGTATCCCGGTGTTATCGATCCGGCGGGAACGCGTACGCTTCCCGTAATCGGGACGCACGTCATCGCCGTGACGTCAGAGGAACGAACGGGAACGAAAACGGAGGAACTCCGCTTCACAGCTCCGACGCTTTTGACCCAATTTTCAATCCTACAACATTATATCTCCCCCACGTTTCGATTTCTATCGCCAAAAGAAGAAAAAAATCAATCTCATTTATTTACGTTATTTTTACAAATCCGGAATTCACATTTAGAATGAAAATTAAAAAAGTATATACGTCTATAATTAGTTTTTAAAATGTTAGTTTTGACCGATTTCCTCTCTAGCCGGTTGGTTCAATCCAGTGGCCTTTGCTGAGATCTCTCTTTCTCTCTCTATCTCTCCAGTGGCGGCGGCAAAGCACTCTGGATGGATCAATAGCCAAGCCGGCCCGGCGACATACTCTCTCGTACAATGTTGTTACCTCCGAAAGATGGAGTTACAATTTTCTTAAAACAATCTTTTTTTAAACCATCAAATTTTAATAAAAACTAATATTTTTTTAAATAATTTATTTATTTTCAGTTTGTAACTTCGTCGTTCACGATCGATGTCTTAAAACGGTGGTGTCTCCTTGTTCAAGCATAGCAGCCTGTCTAATCAAGGTTTTATAAAAATAATCATTCATTTCTCCCTACTAATAAATTAAAATTTTTTATAGAATCCGGTAGCACATTGTTGGTCGGAAACTTTCCATCACAAACGTAAATTTTGTAACGTTTGTAGGAAACGTTTGGACGATAGTGAATCGATTCATTGTGAGAGTAAGTTTTATTTTTTAAATATCTTTAATTAAATTAAAATTTTATTAGATTTTGATTCTAAATTATCTTAATTTTAGTTCTAATTTATTTCTAATTTAGTTCTAATTTTGCTCTAATTTTGTTCTAATTTATTTTTTTTTATAAATAGTATGCGAATATTACGTACACACGGAATGTCAGGACTTTGCGGTGGCAGATTGCAAGGAAAACGCCACCTATCACCCGGGAAAGCGGCTCACGAACGTCCATCACGAGCATCACTGGCGCGAAGGAAACCTGCCGAGCAATTCCAAGTGCGCCCAATGCAAAAAGACCTGTTGGACGTCCGAGTGTCTTTCCGGTTACAGATGCGAATGGTGTGGCATAACGGTAGGTTTAAATTCAAAAATATAATCAAAAAATTTCAAATTTGAATTTCTTTTCTTTTAGTGTCACGCAGTATGCCATCTAAACATTCCTCAAAATTGCACGTTTGGCATCTTGGAACCGATTTACTTACCGCCTCACGCGGTGAGCATACCCAGAACGGAAGTGCCGATGGAAGCGATAATCGGAGTCCAGGTTAGAAGAAAAGATACCTTATCCCGTGAGTATTATCATTGATGATGTTTATCAATCCTTATTAAGATGTCTTTTAAAAAAATAAAAATTTTATGTTAAATTTTATTTTCAATTTTATTTTAAATTTTATTTTATTTTATGTTATCAGCTTTTATTGGTTAATCTTAATTAATATTATTTTTTATGATTTTGAAAATTTTTTGATCTTTCCCTTTCGCTCGCGAAACATTTCCTCTCTTTCCTTCGACCGTTTCACATCGTTCGAAATGAATAGGACCTCTTATCGCCTTAACGTTTGGACGTGTTGTGAGCGTACAATGGGGCCCCATCGATTTCGAAAAGACAAAGCCCGTTAAACCGGCAGACGTCGGACGGACGGACGGACGTTATGTCCCAGTTTTGCGGCCCCGGACGATTATTGTCGCGTGTATTCGCGAACAGACATCATTTTAGAACGATTTAAGACTAAATATTATTATAATCTTGCATTTAAAAATTAATTTTGACAATATAAAATCATTTTAAATCTTATTGTTAGATGATTTTCAAAGATTTAAGATTCTAGAACAATCGTAGACGATTTTACTTAATTAACTTATCTTCCCCTTGATCTCTTTTTTTCGTTTTTCAAGATAACAAGCGCATGATGATTTTGCAGTCGTCTGTGATGATGATGATGATAACGCGACTACGACCGCCGCTACCGCACTCGTACGCCCCCAAAAGCCCCCAAATCGGACTTTTTCTAAGGGTCTTAAACTTGTTCTACCTTCCTCATGTTATTTTAGAGGTATTTTTTAGTTTGATTTTTTTACTTTGATTTTTTTGCTTTAATTTTTTTGTTTTAATTTTTTAAAAACCCATTTGTGTGTGTGTGTGTGTGTGTTCTAACACGATAAATTAATTAATTTAAGAAATTAATTAACAACAAGACAAAATAATAAATTAAGTATATTTTGATTTAGCTCGAAGTATTTCCGAAGAATTCAGTAGCGGTGACAACAGATACCGAGATAACGAAGACTATCAGCAACCGTCTCACCAACAGGTGAAAGACCGGGATAAACAGAATAAAGAAAAAGAAGATAGGGACGAAGAAGTGATTAAAGTGTACGATGGGAACAGTTCGTTACGGAGGAGGATCTTTCAAACGGTCGTCGTTTCGAGACAAGCGACGCTAACGCAACTGTTGACGGTCTCGTTGAGGGCGTTTCACATCACGAAGGATCCGAGTTTCTTTCATCTGACCGATTTGTACTCGCCGGACGAAGCGAGACTTCAAGATCCAACACCAGTGTTGAATTTGAATCGGAAAGAGGGAAAGAGACCTGCTATATTTCTCAGATTTAAGTAAGAATCTTAAAAATAAATTGAGAGATTTTAGTATTTATTTATTTTTTGATTTATGTATTTATTTATTGATTTAGGGATGGTGATACAGATACAATAGAAGTGCGAGTTTATCCCGGAAAGTTGCAGGTTTCGCAGGCATTCTGCACCGTGCCTGTGGATGTCGCGACGACTGTCGCCGATTTGATACGCGAAGCTTTAAGAAGATTTGGTTTGGTGGATTTTAAATGTGAAGATTATAGATGTAGTGAGGTTTTATTGGATAGAGGAGGTAAGTTAGGTGATGAAAATATTAACCCTTAATGGTCCGTTGTCCAGACATTGTGCACATTACGTTACTTCTGTCAAGCCCTATGTGCAAACATTGTAGACATAACGTCTAGATACAACAAATTTAATGTTTGAAGCAGTTAGATAAATAACTTAATAGTTTTGATTGTTATGATGACTTGTTCTACTAATGGTTAATTGCCCAGACGTTCTGGGAATGATTGCGAAAAGAAAATTGGTCTTAGAATATAAGTAGACAGGGTTGCCAGATCGTTCGATTGGATTTCCCCAGTCACAATTGAAAAATACCCTAAATTTGGAAGTTTTCAATAAAAAATCCCCAGAAAATAATTTTATTGTTTTTGTAGATTATAATTTGTTACTTTTAAATTTTAATCAATTTTCGTGACTGAAGCATATCTCTAAAATACCCAAAAATAAGCCAATTTAGAAATAAATCCCCAAGAATTGGAAATATTCAGAAAATAATTTTTCAAATTAAGAAAATAACTTATAACAGCAATGCACACAAAAACACTGCAATATAGTGCCAGTTGAAGACTAATAAAAAATAAAAAAAAGTAAAATTCTACTGGACTTATTCTTGCGTTTTATAGTACAGAATTGAATATCATCGAGTAATGCCAGACATAAAATCCCCTGTTAATACCCACCTAAAATTTTTTTCCCCACAAATAATCCCCAATAAAAACTATCCCCAAAAAATACCCCAATAAAGAAAAAAAAAAAAAACCCTAATTTTTGGGGAAAATCCCTTAATCTGGCAACCCTGTAAGTAGATAATTATTGTAAACCCCGTGATCTTAGATAACCAATATTTCACGAAAATTAAATGTGGACTCGGCTAATAACATGTGTCAAAATAGCAGGACCGTTAAGAGTTAAAAATCCATAAAAAGAATCCTTATTAAAAAATGTTTATTAAGACTTTTTGGCATATTTTCCATCGTACATCCCCATAGAACCTTTCAATATTATTTCTGGCACCCTATTGACTAATTTCAATCATCTACTCTGATTAGATTTCCTCCTTTGTTTGAGGAATATTGTTTTTTTACATTCTTCTTTTAATTTTAGTCACCGAAAGAGTATTATCATGGAACGAACGTCCTTGGGAAATAATGAAACAACTCGGCCAGGAAAGCATCCGTCAAATGGAACTGATGCGTTTCTACTTGCAATTAAAACAAGATCCTCACGGTCCGAACCTGGCCTTGTTCGTAGGCAACTTACCGCCTAACCTCTCCGAACGTAACTACGAGTGCATCCTAACCGAGTTTCTCGGCCGGGAGAACAAATTTTCCAAAATCGGACCGATTTACTACGAATACGGTTCTATGGTCATCACATACGAAGACTCGGACAAAGCGGTGCGCGCTTTGTACGCGCTTAGAGAGTCTAAGTTTGAAGATAAACACCTCTTGGTAATGCTTCTCCCTAATATCGAACCGACGATGGTACCGACGGGCGTCCAACCGCTGTTGGTGTTCGTTAATGTAAAATCGGGCGGATGTCAAGGATTGGAGTTGATCTCGAGTTTCAGAAAGCTGTTGAATCCGTACCAGGTCTTCGATTTGGATAACGGTGGTCCGCTGCCCGGGTTGTACGTGTTTAGGAACATTCAGAATTATAAAATATTGGTTTGCGGGGGCGACGGAACCATTGGATGGGTGCTACAGTGTTTGGACAATGTTGGACAGGACTCGCAGTGTTCGTCTCCGGCTTGCGCTATTGTCCCATTGGGAACAGGTAAGATAAGATGAAATAAAAAGAAAATAGATATAAAAATAAGCGCAGATGAGTCGTTTTCAAATGCACAATTAATTGCACGTTTGCTAATATGTGTTTTGATATATACACATTTTAATAGAAGTGTATAGAATCAAGCAGAGTCGAACGTTTAACCTAACAAATGGGTTATATGAGATTTTTGTTAAAGCATGCGTTTTCTACCATCTAAGGCATACTTGTACACTTTTCAATAGCAAGCGTACTATTGAACGCGCATTTAAAAGTGGTCCATCTGTACCAAGGCTAAAAGAGCGATTTTAGCTCATCCGCTATTCGTCCGGATGCACACACTGTGAGTTGGTAGTGCGCACACATGAAGTGATGGATTAGAATAAGTCAATTTGCAGATAGACAAGTCCACTCCATGTAGACAAACTTATAACCTGACTTATTCTGGAAAATCCTTAGAGAAGTATCTACCATCAGATCCACACCCTACAAAAAGGCTTTTCTCTGTGTGGTACTTGCCAACAAAACGACGATTAAGACATGAGACACAAGACTATTAAGCACATCCCAAGTAATCGCCAGAATCTCTACTTCTGAGCATGAGGGTCTTAGGTGACGACTGGCTAACCATGGATGGAATCAATGACACGCTTCTGGACTGTATCCTAACTTTTGGTAAATCCCTAGACTGGATGATGTAGACAGAGGGAGTGACAGGGAGGTTATACAAGGAGTTCAAGGGGTCCTAAGTGCAATGTGCTGCTTGGCGTGCCATTCTTCTTCCTACATTCAAAAAGGCTTGTCTGTTGGTTTGTTTGAGGATTCCCAGTATAGACCAGAAGACATCTGAGCTGTATCCTAACTTTTAGCAAATTCCTAGGCTGGTTGATGTAGATCAGTGTTTCTCAACCTTTCTGAAGGAAATGTCCACTTGATCACCTTTGCTTCAGTGATCGCCCCCTACACTTTTTAAATGAAAATTGTATGTCTAGTCAACTCAAAAAACAAAATTGGCTTTAATTTCTCTCTAATGTTGTGAGATTTTGCATTTTGAGCAATTACCTCATCTTCAATCTTTTACTTATATTTGAAGTTATTGTTGTAAAAACATCGGTTATTTTGCTTCTTCTGTCAAAATTAACATTTAGCCTTTTAAAGTAGTTAATATATTTTTATCTTTTGTTAGGATGTTTTCTATTTAAATGTTCAACCATTCGCGAAGGTGTCATTGCTTCATTTGAAAATACTTGATTACAAAGTAAATACATTGGCTATTGGTTGTTAAATGGCGAAGCAATAAAGCCGAATTTTACATAGTCAATAGACATTGTTGGGGGTTGAACTATTATTAGTAACAGTTAGGAATTAACTTACTTCTGAAGGAGCAAAACAAAGAGTGAGCAAACTATACTTTAATGGAAATACACAACGAACACAAACAAAAGTAAAAAACACACTGAATATCAGCAACTGTTCTCAAGCGTAGTTCTACTTCAGTCACGAGAAATTAATTCAGCGAAAAAAGGGGAATCACAGGAAGTAACTGTCGGTTTCTTTAATTTGTTTACAGTTTTCTTTAAAATAAACGGATAATTGTACAAAATGTTTTCGCCCTTATAAAGTAGTCATCGCCCCCTAAAAACGGTTCATGAAATAATCGCCCATAACAAATGTATCAGCGCCCCCTAGGGGGCGATGTTGCCCACGTTGACAAACACTGATGTAGATAGAGAGAGTGATGGGGAGGTTAGACAAGGAGTTCAAGGGATTCTAAGTGCAGCGTGCTGTTTGGCGTGCCATCCTTCTTCCTACATACAAAGAGGCTTGTCTGTTGGTTTGTCCGAGGATTCCCAGTATACACCAGGAGACATCTGAGCTGTATCTTAACTTTTGGTAAATCCTTAGACTGGTTGATGTAGACAGAGAGAGTCACAGGGAGGCTAGACAAGAAGTTCAAGGGGGCTTAAGTGCGACATGCTATTTAGCGTGCCATTCCTCTTCCTACATTCAAAGAGGCCTGTCTGTTGGTTTGTCCGCGGATTCCTAGGACAGATCAGAAGAACTGTCCTGGTGAAGAACTCTTTTTACTAAGAGTCGGACCTGTCTAGGTGTATGTTGATGAAATTCACACCTTATAAAGAAACCTGCACGTTTGGTTTGCCTGGAGATTCCCAAAACAGGTCAGATAGCAGATCTCTCTGCATGGGGCGAACCTATCTACTTGTATATTGATTTATTCTAGTCCATCATTTCCTGTATACGCACCACCTTGTATGTGCGCATGCAAGCAGATGGCGAATGAACTAAAATCAACCTTTTTTTATATCTAGTGAAGTGATTAATAAAAAATAATAAAAAACTCATTTGAAACTTTGCATTTTTGAGATTACTTTATCTCGTAAATATTGTTGATTATTTTATGAATTTAATTTTTTTTATAAATTTGATTTTTTTTATGAATTTGATTTTTTTCATTCGAATTTTTCTATAGGTAATGATTTGGCACGTGTATTACGTTGGGGTTCCGGTTATACGGGCGGCGAAGACCCACTGAATTTGCTGCGGGACGTGATCGACGCGGAGGAGATCCGATTGGACCGTTGGACGGTCGTCTTCCATCCGGAAGACAAGCAGGACGACAACCTGAAGCAGGTGAACTCGACCGGTAAGAAGAGGCAAAAACTGTCCAAATTGAAAGTGACCAATGAGCAAATTAGAAAAACAGGTCAATCATATGTGTGTTTAATTAATTGGATGTTGTTTTGCTGTAACTTTTTTACTACTAAAAAAATTTATTTAAACCCTTAAAAAACAAATAATTTAATTAATTAAATGTAAAAATTAATGATGGAATGAATTTAAACTAGAAAGTATTGTAAAGAAATTTCCGAGCTTCTCTTTAGTTATTATTATTTTATTTTTTTTAGAAATTCTTTTTAAGTTAATTTTTATTTTATTTTGTATTTATTATTATTTTTTTGTAAGCAATCTACTTTTTCTGAAAGCTGTGTACGTGTAGTCACTTTTTAAGTGTTTATCTCTCTTTTATTCTTTCACAAATCGCTTCTTCAAGTTAAAACACAACTTATTATTTATTATTATTTTTTTTAGTAAATAAAACAATAACTTCCAGCTTTACTTACTAATTTTAGCGATTATTAAATGAGCGATTATAAAATAAAGGTAAGATTTTAATCTCTTTTAAATTTAAATCTTTTATATTTAAAATCTTTTGTATTTAAAATCTTTTATATTTAAAACCTTTACTACTTTTTATTTATTTATTTATTTTAATTTTAAACGGCAAAACAACATTAATTTTTTTTAAATCAAATTTTAAAAGTTTTAAAGCTTTCTAAAAAAGTAGGTTTTTCTCCCAACCCGTTTCCTAAATAAAACCAAATCCTTTTTTATCGTTGAAATGATGATTTCTAACTCGATTTTAATTTGTTTAGTTGTGGCCAGTTCGGCCGCCGGAGAAGATAACTCTCAAATATTCGTCATGAACAACTATTTCGGGATCGGAATCGACGCCGATTTATGTTTGGATTTTCATAACGCTCGCGAAGAAAACCCGAACAAATTCAACAGCCGCTTGCACAATAAAAGCGTTTATGTGAAGATGGGATTAAGGAAGATGGTCGGACCGAAAATGTGTAAGGATTTACATAAGGAAGTGCGGTTGGAAGTCGATGGAAAATTGGTTGAGTTACCACAAGTTGAAGGAATTATCATTTTGAATATTTTAAGGTTGGTTAAAAATTTGTTTAAAGAATTGTATTTGATGAAGTTTATTTTTAGTTGGGGTTCTGGTGCGAATCCATGGGGACCTGAAAAAGAAGATCAATTTTCAAAGCCTAATCATTGGGATGGGATGTTGGAGGTTGTTGGGGTGACCGGAGTGGTTCATTTGGGGCAGATTCAGTCAGGGTTAAGGTCAGCGATGAGAATCGCTCAGGTAATCTTTTTTTAGATTTGATTTGTTAAATTTGTTTATGATAATGGGAATTTTTACAAAACTTGAAAGATGTTAAGAGTTGTGGTCGCTTTTTTTTGATTGCGCTTTTCTGATTTAGCGTTTTTATGACGTCAGTTGGTCGTCTTATTCTTAGAATTAGACTATTTTATATTAGTTTTACTTTAAATTTTAACAGAAAATGAGTTTTTTAATGTGAATATACAAAAAACGATTTGGTAGTATAGCGATACGAATGAATGTAGATTTATTTTGAAAAAACTTTTAGAAAGAAGTTGAAACATAATATAGGTTGGTGTTAAAAACTTAGTTTTAAGAAAGAAATGGACATTTAAGATTCTATGATGACGAATTAGTAAGCTCGATGAAGTGAGTTGGATTTTTTCGACACAAAATCTAAGGAATATGTGTTACACAAATCGTTAATCAGAAATCGTTTTGATCTTCGTTTCTCTTGAGAGTCGAGAAAACGACGAGGCAAGAGAATGTAATCCAAATCCTTTACAGAGTATTCCAAGATTAAAGTCAGTGAGTCATTTGGATTTTTAGGAATTTTTATGTTTACCTGATGGTGTCTTGACATTGTCGTGTTAACTCTAATGTAGATAACTTAAAATGTATAAATAGCGTGTGGAAAGGTCACGTTAGATCTCATAAAAGAGTTAATTTAACTAAAAGACTGTCTCAAAGTGTCCAAGAGCAATAAAATTAAATTATATCAGAAAATTTCGTGCCCTTTGTATTCATTCATTTATGCTTAAATGGAGAAGAAATATATGGATTTTCTGTGGTATTGATTTTTGAATCAGAAATGAATCATTGACTTTGGCCTTGGAAGACTCTTTAATCTGCAACAGTGGGAATCTTTCTTTAATGTATCCCGAACATTTCAAAGCCGCCAAGTCGGTGAATTTTCGTGTAGATGCTTCTTGTCGATTTTCGAATATCGTTTTATGCTCGTTTCTATCCTTGTTTTTACTCAAAAATTGAGAATAGTGGAAGCAAGAAACCATAACCTAAACTCTTTAATCTGCAAAAGTGAGATTCATTCCTTAACATTTTCCGAACGTTTCAAAGCCGCCAAGTCGGTGAATTTTTGTGTGGATACTTCTTATTGATTTTCTAATATCATCTGATACTCGTTTTTTTTCCTTGTTTTTCTCAAAAGTCGGGAAAAGTGGAAGCAAGAGACCACAACTTAAACCCTCCAATCAGCAAAAGTGAGAATTTTTCCTTAACGTTTTCTGGACGTTTTCAAAGCCGCCAAGTCGATGAATTTTCGTATGGATGTTTCTTATTGATTTTCTAATATCGTCTGATACTTGTTTAGATCTTTGTTTTTCTCAAAAGTCCAGAAAATGGAAGCGAGAGACCACAATCTAAACCCTTCACTCTGCAAAAGTGAGAATTTTTCTTTAACGTTTTCTGGACGTTTTCAAAGCCGCCAAGTCGGTGAATTTTCGTGTGGATGCTTCTTGTTGATTTTCTAATATCGTCTGATGCTCGTTTACATCCTTGTTTTTTTCAAAAGTCCAGAAAAGTGGAAGCGAGAGACCACAATCTAAACCCTTCACTCTGCAAAAGTAAGAATCTTTCTTTAGCGTTTTCCGAACGTTTCGAAACCGCCAAATCAATGACTTTTCGTGAAGATATTTCTTAATATTCTTTAGCGATTGACCTGATGACGGCCTAAAAACCGAAACCCGAGTAGTCAAGATCCAATAAATTCAACTCTTCAGTTTTATTGATTGTTTGATTCCTAAGATACTTCTTGTTGATTTCCAAATATCCCACGACATTTATTTCGATACTTATTTCTGTTCAAAGATGAACAAGAGAACTTATCCCAAACAAAACTTCAGTGAGCAAAGGTGAGAATTCTTCACTAACGGTTTCCAGACGTTTTAAAACCGCCAAGTCGATGAATTTTCGTGTGGAGTCTTTTTACCGATTGCTGGACATCGTTTGATACTCGTTTATATCCCCGTTTCTGTCGAAAGTCGAGAAAATTGGAAGCAAGAAACCGGAACCTAAACCCTTTAATTTGCAAAAGTTCTCTCCTTAACGTTTTCCGGACATTTCGAAATCGCCTAGTCGATGAATTTTTGTGTGGATGCTTCTTGTGAATTTCTGAGTATTCTTCAACACTTCGACGCTCTCAAGCCAAAACGGCATAAACGCCAAAATGGCCATTTTTTAGTTAGCTGCACCGTTGAGTAGTATTTTTAAATCTGCATGTAACAGTTAAAGCGGTATACCCGCAAACAAACTTCATTCGCCATAAAATTGGTTTAAAGTTTGCGTAAAAGCCATTTAAGATTCATTATGTCAATCATTTTTTGCGTTTTCTGAAAAATTAGGTTAATGGCGTTTATGCCGTTTTGGCTTGGCAGCGTCGATTTGTTTCGATCTATGTTTCTTTTTAAAGTTGAGGAAGAGAATTGATTCCAAACCATTTAGGGAGCAAAGGTGAGAATCTTTTTCTGACGGTTTTCGGATATTTTGAGACTGCCAGGTTGGCAAATTTTCGTGTGGACGCTTCTTACCAATTGCTGAACATCGTTCGACTTTCATTTCGATCCCCTTTTCTTCTGAAAGTCGAACAAGAGGTCGTAACCCAAACCCTTTAGTAGGCAAAAGTAAAAATTCTTTTGCCCCGGAATAAGAACTGAAAATTCGACACGTACGATTTACTCACCTTATTTACCTTATTAAAGAGTTTCTCAATTAATATTTTTTTTTATTAATTTTTAGACTCGAATTAGAGTACATTTTCTAAATAGATTTGTTGTAATTTGTCTAAAATTATTTGTTACAGGGTGGTCACATAAAAATCCATCTCCACTCGGACATCCCGGTTCAAGTCGACGGCGAACCATGGGTTCAAAGCCCGTGCGACGTAGTCGTCTTAAAATCCGCCTTAAAGGTACGTTCCTTATTCTTATCAAAACCTTTTACGTGTACTAAAACGTCAAAAATTCAACGTCACAGAACAAACGTTAAAAAAATTGAAACCGTAGATATAACAATTATCAAATAGACATGTAAAACAGACTTTAAAGTTTTCCAAATTGATAAAGCAACCGAATTTTTGACGTTTTAATATACTTATTTTCGTATCTAGTAAATTGATATATACGGGGTGTTTTATTTAAACTATAAACATCTCGTATATTAAATTTTAATCTTTCCAGTTTATTAAATTAAAGTTAATTCTAAGATATTAGTTTTATTTACCTGGTTTATTAATTAGTTATTAATTAATAGTAATTTTTGATTACGCGATGGCGCCACTTTCGCGTAATCGTTTCTCACCGTCCACCCTCCCCAAAAATTATCCGGAACCGGATTTTTATAAAACAACCCTTTTTGATCTCTGTACATATAAAAATTAATACATAGAAAAATTAAATTTAAAATTACACCATCTACGTTGGTGTTAATAATTAATTGTAATTTTTTTTTTACTCGTCAAGTCGATTAATGTTTTGATTTCTTTATTTGTGATGATAGTTGTTGTTTATTTGTTGTAAGATAAAAGAGAGCTTATATAAAAAGTAATTGTTTGTTGCCCAGGCTACAATGCTGAAGAAAAATAAATTCAAACGGAGACCGACCGAACCGAACATTATTTCGACTAACGGGGAGGGGGGCAGGGGAACGATCGCAGACACGGATTAGCACCATCCGTGTCCAGCTTTTGCCATTTGCTACACTTTATAACAAAAAATAATTTTTAAATTTTTAATTTTATTTCAATTTCTTAAAATCCGTTCGAACATCGTTCGAAATCAAATTTAAATACAAACACAACTTAAGTTAATGATTGGAAATGTTCAAATGAAAGTTGTGGTTGTAAGTAAATTAATTTTTTTATTTGGTTTTTAAAAAAATTAATTTTGAATCACCCGGTAAATAAAAAAAAAATTAAAAATTACCAAAAAAAGTAAGACATAAAAATAAAAAACAAAGTAGTTGTTGTGTAAATAGGATTTTATTTAAATTTATTTTTTAATTAATTAAAATTAATAATAAATTGATTTTCGCCCCCCTTCCCCCATCTTTACTGACGATCAACATCACGTTTCGTCATCAACTTCGTCACCGTCTCGTTTCTTCATCGTCTCTTTTCATAATCGTCTTGAACCATCATCGTCTCAATTCATCAGGCGACGATGTTGAAGAAAATGAAAGGAAAGATGAAACGGCGCAACACCGAACCTACAATGTTGGTATCGCCAGGCGCGCAATTGGCACCACTGCCTCAAAACGACGGCGAATCACCGACCGATCTCAATAATACCACATTTTAAAAATTAAAAAAAAATTTAACATATAAAAAAAATATTTTTAAGGGCATGGGTTTAAAAAAATAACTTTTGATTTGATTTAAAACGCCCTTTTTTTATTTTTATTTTTTTAATTATAAACTTTTTAATTATATACAGGGTGAAAGTTGTTTAATAATTTAAAAAACACCCTGTATGTTAATTATTTATCTAAACAATACGATTTATGGAGAAAAATGAACGAATTAAGTTCATTAATTAACCCGATTGTGACTTTAACGCCTCCTTTTAATCAAAAAAATAATAAATTGAGGCTTACGCTTATTAAATAAAAAAGAAAAAACGTTTTAAATTAAAATATTTAATTAAAAAATTTAAAAATTTGAAAATTTGAAACGTTTTTCTTTTTTTTAAGTTATTTATAACTTAAAAAATTACATTTAAGGTAGTTTTTAAGTGATTAAGATTTAAAAAATCCCCCCCCAAAAAAAAAATAAATAAATCTAGTCTACCTTGGGAAGATGTCTTTCGCCGTTCGGCCGATTGGCGGCGCTGGAACGTCTAATCGGGAATCCCCTTCGAGACATGGGGCTCAGGTTTTCACGGACACGTGATCGGTCCTTCGATTGTTGAGGGTGTTGACCGTGAAAATCAGTGTCGCGAAGGCGGATTCTCGAATCGTATAACGATAATAATAATAATAATAATAAAGATGATAGTTGTAACGAAAATCCCCCCCTCTCTCCACCGCTCCCCCACTTTCCCGAAAAATTTTAAAACTTGAAAAACCTCGTTTAACGTAAGCGGGGAAGAAAACTACTTTTAAGGACGTCGTAGATTTAAAACAGATAATAATAATTGAAAAAAAATGAAAGATGAAAAAATAATAAATCGATGTGCTATCTCCCTCACATACAAAAAAATGTATTTGTGAAAACTGAAAATGGTAATAATAACGATAAAAATAAAATGTCCGAGGAGAAAAATTAAGAATGGTTTTTCTTTTCGGTACTTTTTTTTTTCTTTCGGAGGAAAAATAAATTAACGATGAGACTTAAAAGAAAGAAAAAAACTGGAGGTTCTCTATTGTATTTAAATGAAAAAAAAAAAAAAACAAAATGGAAAATATGAAATATAAAAGTATATATGTATATGTGATCATAGATATATTTAAAAATTGTGAAATATAGAACAAATAACTGTAAAAAAAAGTGTGTGTTGATTTTTTTTAATCACACTCCTTTTATTTCACATTTTATTTTCCTATTTTTTCATTTTTTATCCTCCTTTTTGTCTAATTTTTTATCCTCCTTAATGTCAAATTTTTCTGATACGTCACTGGTAATTGGCTACATTCTAAAGTTTGCTATTTATAAATTCCTTCTTGTCTTTTTAACAAATGTTCATTTGAATTATAGTTTAACATGCTTTAAAAGCTTATTAAATGAAGACAAAATATTTTAATTAACCTTTTTAATTACTGTTAAAATTCAAATTCATACAAAATAAATATTTATATGTTCTAATAGATGGCGCTATAAAATTAATTTATTTATCAGATTTTTACTAACTCCAAAATAATTTTTATTTAATTTTAGAAAAATACTACCTAAATTTGATTTTTATTCAAGTACTAATTTAATAATTATAAATTAAAAACTTATTAAAATTTGTATTTATATTTCTTAATATAAATCAATACCAACTTAAAATTCATAAGCAAACTAACCCCAAATGTTTTTGTATACAGTTCAAAAATCCCTAGAATTACTATACTTTTCCCGCTTATTTTAGTCTTGTTAACTGTTTATTTTAAAACGTTTGTTTCCACTTTTATCAGTTTTAATTTGTTTAATCTCTCATTTTAAACTAATTTGAAGGTTTAAATTCATCAATACAAAATGCCAGGGGTGAGTGTTAACGCTTACAATGTACTTTTAACGTTAGTTACATTTTTTTAAGGTTAGGTTTTTGATTTAATAATCGCTAAATAACAATCTACACTTTTATTCAATTAAATAAAATTAAATAAGGCTATTATTGTGTTTATATTCAATTTAGGGTGAAGATTCATCACCGCCAGGTCGTCCCGGAGCAAGAACAACGTCTCCGGTTGCTGATTTCGAACCGTTCGAAGATGAATCGGAGTTATTTGGGGATACATCTCAATTGGATCCAGCCGAAGAGGAAGATGGAGAGGAGTTATTTGGAGATAACATGGAAAAGTAATTTTAAAAGAAATCGTTTAATACTTTAGTGACCAGTTAACTCGTCATTTCATATCCATTTGTTACTGACCAGTTAAGTTAACATATTACCGATGGCTAGCGGTTCAACACTATAAATACGTCCGATCGACCTCTCAGTTACGGATTCTATCTTCCCTGGCTCTTGCTCTTTTAAAAAGAACTGATCAATAGACTACCAATCAGCAAGTGCTGGCGAATAAAAGCCAATTAATGGACTACCGGTCGCCAAGCATTGGTGACAAAAATCCGATTAATCGGCTACCAATCGGTAATGTGTTAACTTACTATTGAATTTACATTGCGGTGATACGACATAGTTTTTGTGTAAAATTCTCGCTCAACAAAGTGTTGAAATTTTAAATTTAAATTTAATTAATTAAAATTTTATTTTAATATAGTGATTATCGTCCAATGCCGGCTTTGGATCGTTACGACGTTGATATCCTCGATGAAGACGATTACGATGAAATGTCTCAAGCTGATCGAGTTGCTGCTGAACGAGAACTCCAACAACGTGATCGAGAAGAAGGGATTTATCGTCGGGGTGATCGTGAAATCTTCTACGATGCTGAAGATGATCAAGATCCGAAATTAAAACGTCGTCGGACTGAAAAAACAATCACAGCGACCATCGAAGATGAGGAAATGGTTGAATCCATTGAAAATTTAGGTGATACGAAAGGTTATACAACAAAAGAATGGGTTTGTATGATGGGACCGAGAACAGAAGTTAGTAATCGCTTTAAGAATTTTTTGAGAACTTATATGGATGATAAAGGACATTACGTTTATAAAGAAAGTATAAGAAGAATGTGTGAGAATAATCAATCGAGTTTTAGCGTTGATTTTCCAACTTTAATGCATAAAGAACACGTTTTGGCGTATTTTTTACCAGAAGCTCCAATGCAAATGTTGGAAATTTTTGATGAGGTTGCTAAAGAAATAGTATTGTCTATGTATCCAAGTTATGAGAGAGTTACATCCGAAATACATGTTAGAATCTCAGGTTTACCTTTAATTGAAGAATTAAGAACTTTTCGGTTAGTTAAAAAAAAATTTCTTCTTTAATAAAAATTAAAAATTAATTAATTAATTTATGTTTATATAGAAAACTTCATGTAAACCAATTAGTCCGCACTTTGGGTGTTGTAACAGCCACAACCGGAGTCATGCCTCAACTTTCCATCGTTAAATATGATTGTAATCGGTGTGGATTTGTTTTGGGTCCTTTTGTACAGTCGCAAAATGCTGAAGTTCAACCGGGAGCTTGTCCTGAATGTCAAAGTTCCGGACCATTTATGGTATATAATTCTTTTCATTTCGTCAAAAATTTTTACCAACTTTAGAAATTTTTTTAAATTTTTTTGGCAACACATGGAATAAGACGGTCTTTTTTAATTAAAATTAGAGTGTTTTGGGTTTCATTTAGAAGAAAAATCAAATCAAAATCTTTGAAAATGAATTTTTGATGAATTTTTAAAGTTGATCGATTTTCTTAGGTTAAGAAGTGTCAAAAATTTTTACCAACTTTGGAAATTTTTTTTAATTTTTTGACAACACTTGAAATAAGACGGTCTTTTTTAATTAAAATTAGAGTGTTTTGGGTTTCATTTAGAAAAAAAAAATCAAATCAAATCTTTAAGAATGAATTTTTGCTGAATTTTTAAAGTTAATTTTCTTAAGTAAAAAAGTGTCAAAATTTTTTCCAACTTTGAAATTATTTTTAATTTTTTTGACAACACTTGGAATAAAACGTCCTTTTTTAATTAAAATTAGAATGTTTTATGTTTCATTTAGAAAAAAAAATCAAATCAAAATCTTTAAAAATGAATTTTTGGTGAATTTTTAAAGTTGATCGATTTTCTGAAGTTAAAAATGTCAACTTTGCGAGATTAGAATTTTTAAAAATTCACTAGTTAAATAAAAAATCATAAAAGAATTTTATTTCTAGATTAATATGGAACAAACCGTCTACAGAAATTACCAAAAAATCACCCTCCAAGAATCACCGGGTCGTATCCCAGCCGGAAGAGTACCTCGTTCAAAAGATTGCATTTTACTAGGAGATTTATGCGATCGTTGTAAACCGGGAGATGAAGTAGATGTAACCGGAGTTTATACGAACAACTACGATGGCTCGTTAAACACAGATAATGGTTTTCCTGTTTTTGCTACGGTCATCTTTGCCAACCATTTAGTTGTAAAGGATTGCAAACAAATTGTTCAATCTTTAACCGATGATGATGTCAATGCGATTATTAAAATGAGCAAAGATCCGAAAATCGCTGAGAAAATTGTTGCTTCGATTGCACCGTCTATTTTCGGGCATGATTATATTAAAAGGGGGTTAGCTTTGGCTTTGTTTGGTGGGGAAGCTAAAAATCCCGGACAAAAACATAAAGTTCGAGGGGATATTAATGTGTTAATTTGTGGAGATCCAGGTAATATATTTTTTTTATTTTATAGTTAATTTTAATACGTAATAAGTTGCCAACTTACATTTTAATATGTTACCACTTTGACTTTTAATATTTTATGATGTTTTTAAATCTTTAAGGTACGGCAAAGTCTCAATTTTTAAAATTCGTTGAGAAAATCGCACCAAGAGCAGTTTTTACAACCGGACAAGGTGCAAGTGCAGTCGGTTTAACCGCCTATGTTAGGAGAAACCCTACAAGTCGAGAATGGACCCTCGAAGCTGGTGCTTTAGTGTTAGCCGATCAAGGAGTTTGTTTAATTGATGAATTCGATAAGATGAACGATCAGGATCGGACGTCGATTCACGAGGCGATGGAACAACAGTCGATTTCGATCTCAAAAGCCGGGATTGTAACCAGTTTGCAAGCTCGATGCGCCGTTATAGCGGCTGCTAATCCCTTAGGGGGGAGATACGATGCCAGTTTGACATTTGCCGAGAATGTTAATTTATCCGATCCGATTTTGTCAAGGTTTGATATCTTGTGTGTCGTTAGGGATGAGGTGGATCCGATTCAAGATCAACATTTAGCTAAGTAAGTTGGAAATTTGTTAATTTAAACTCATTATTTTCATTTAAATATTTTATTATTGATTTTTTTTTATCAAAATCTTTATTTTTTTAATCAAATTATCTTTAGGCAGGCCTGCACAGGCCACACTGCTCAGGTCGCATGAACAAAGAGAATTGCATCCACACATACAAGAACTACGACTTAAGGGCCCTAGACACCCCGACTTACCTAATGACTTGCTTGTGCAGTGCCAGTTTGTGCGGATAAGTCGTACTAGTTCTAGTACGTGTGGATGCATTTCTCTTTGTTCATGCGGCCTGTGTAATGTAGCTGTGAAGCTTGAAGATAAGTTGGAACGTCTATAGGGGCCTTTACCTGCCCAAACTGGCGCTGCGCAGGCAAGTCGTTAGAGTCGGGGTGTCTGTAAGGCCCTTAAAACATCTATAACCTGACTTTGACAGCTTAAATTTGTAATTTTGACTTTTAATCATGAATCAATGCTTGTAATAGACTAGATTTGAATGAATTAATTCAAAATGAACCCTTTTCGGACGCATGTCTGCTCTCAGACTCCATAGCCTTTTTACCATTCTGGTTGTGTGTCTGCTCTCAGACACCAAAACATAAATTTGTACTAATTATACAGTTGCTTCCAAAAGTATCCGGCCGCCTGGCAAATTTTCACATTTAACACTATATTACTTAATACATATTGGGGCATGAGAACGAAGAGTGGTTATTATATAACGCAACAAATCAGATCTCAACCCAATAGAACATTTATGGGCAATTTTGAAAGTTTTGTTAGTCTGAACAAAAAGCGCATTTCCAGTAAAGAAATGCTTAAAAACCATTCACTGCTGGAATGGAAGATGATAAACTCTTCATTAACGAATAAATTGGTTAAGTCAATGCCCAACAGATTGAGAGATGTTTTAAATTCAAAAGGTTGCTCCACAAAATATTAAAAAGCTGTTTTAATAGCTTTTAAGAGTTACATATTTAGTTTTTTTTAAAGCTATTTTGTTTAGGTGGCCGGATACTTTTGTGTGCCTATAATAATGTTATTTATGTTCTTTGTTACATTGTTTGCTGTTGTTATATTTGCAATGTATCAAAAGTTGAATGATAATATACTAGCATCATAAAAAAAAATAACTATTGGTTGTATTATTTAATTCTTAAGTAATATAGTGTTAAATGTGAGAATTTGCCAGGCGGCCGGATACTTTTGGGAGCAACTGTATACTGTATTCATCCATGTATCAGTTTACAATTTATCTGCGCAAATATAAATATCTAATGGATCTATTCATGAACTCATGCGATCTATTCATAAGATTGGTACAATACCCATGTCCAAATTAAATACCTCCAAAAAAGGTTAAAAATCATAACTATTTTTATCAAAGATGTGTTATTTAGTTTACAAAAAAAAAACAAAAATTAGTTTTTGAAAATGTCTTTTAAACTTCCGCCACGTTTTTTAAACATGAAGTTCAAATCGTAACTGAGATTGTATATAACACCCTGAAGCATGGCATTTATCATTGATTTTTTAAATTTTGTTAGCAACAATGTAATTCTCGTAACATTCATAAGAAGAAATAATTATTATTTTTTAATTTAGATTCGTGGTAAACTCCCACATAAAACACCATCCTGCAAACGTGGACAAAGACGAAGCTGAACTCTCCGAGGAAATGAACGAACACACCATCCCACAAAAAATGCTCAAGAAATATCTAGTTTACGCCCGAGAAAACATCCATCCGAAATTGCAAAACATGGATCAGGATAAAGTCGCCAATATTTACAGCCAATTAAGACAAGAATCCCTCGTTAGTTGATTGATATATTTAACCGTTTGACTGTTATGCGGTGCAAAAGCGTTCGTTTACCTCAAAACCGCGATGCAGAGCTTTGCGTTGTGAGTTTCAATCTGCATTTGTTGCACTATTGGAGTAAACATAGTCTGAGCTCACGTTTACTTCGCTAAAGTCATCGTCAAGTCAAAATATGTTCCGCAGTCTTCGAGCATTCTTGTAAGAATTGCTTAGCAATCAAACAGTTAAATTAAATTAATATTTTACTAGTTATAATTTCATATCTAAATTAATTTCTTTTTTAAGGCAACCGGTTCATTACCTATTACAGTAAGACACATCGAGAGCATAATTAGAATGGCCGAGGCACATGCTCGAATGCATCTTCGAGACTATGTTCAAGACGATGATGTTAATATGGCCGTGAGGATGATGTTGGAGAGTTTTGTAGAGACACAAAAGTACAGCGTGATGAAATCAATGAGACAGGTTAGTAAAAAACAAATAAACAGAAAAAAATCATCCAGCGGGATAAATAAGGAAGCAATAAAAAATCCAAAATCTATAAAATCAATTTTTTCCATCAATTTAAAATCTTTATTGTGTGTATTAAATCTTTTTTAAATCAAATCCAACTTAATCAAAGTCCTCGACTAACCGAAATCATGTTCCTCTCCGGATATTATTTAAAATCCTTTTAATTTCCTTCGCACCTTCCTTGAATAAGTTATTAGTTTGGTTTTGATTTTTTATTTTGTGTATTAAATCTTATTTAAATCAAATCCAACCTAATCAAAGTCCTTGACTAACCGAAATCATGTTCCTCTCCAGATATTATTCAAAATCCTTTTAATTTCCTTCGCACCTTCCTCGAATAACTTATTAGTTTGGTTTTGATTTTTTATTTTGTGTATTAAATCTTTTTTAAATCAAATCTAACCTAATCAAAGTCCTTGACTAACCGAAATCATGTTCCTCTCCAGATATTATTCAAAATCCTTTTAATTTCCTTCGCACCTTCCTCGAATAACTTATTAGTTTGGTTTTGATTTTTTATTTTGTGTATTGAGTCTTTTTTAAATCAAATCCAACCTAATCAAAGGCCTCGATCAACCGAAATCATCTTCCTCTCCGGATATTATTTAAAATCCTTTCAATTTCCTTTGCACCTTCCTCGAATAACTTATTAGTTTGGTTTTGATTTTTTATTTTGTGTATTAAATCTTATTTAAATCAAATCCAACCTAATCAAAGGCCTCGATCAACCGAAATCATCTTCCTCTCCGGATATTATTCAAAATCCTTTTAATTTCCTTCGCACCTTCCTCAAATAACTTATTAGTTTGGTTTTGATTTTATATTTTGTGTATTGAGTCTTTTTTAAATCAAATCCAACCTAATCAAAGGCCTCGATCAACCGAAATCATCTTCCTCTCCGGATATTATTCAAAATCCTTTTAATTTCCTTCGCACCTTCCTCGAATAACTTATTAGTTTGGTTTTGATTTTTTATTTTGTGTATTGAGTCTTTTTTACATTAAATCCAACTTATTTAAAATCCTCAATCAATCAAAATCATCTTCCTCTCCGAATGTTCATCAAAATCATTTTATTCTCCTTCGCACCTTCATCAAATAACCTCTTTATTTAGTTTTTATCTTTTATTTTGTATTTTTAGATCTTCCAAAGATATTTATTGTTCAAAAAAGATCACAGCGAATTACTTTTTTACATTTTACGTCAATTAGCTCAGGATCAATTGGCTTTTATAAGAGGTACAAACGCTTCCGAGGCGATTACCATCGAAATAGACGAGAAAGATCTGATCGAAAAGGCTAAACAAATTGATATACACGACGTTAAACCGTTTTATAATAGTAAAATATTTGAAGTTAATAATTTTGTTTACGATTCAAAGCGTAAAGTGATTATTCATACCGTTCCTGAAGCTTTAACGGAAGATTAAAATAATTTTTTTTTCTTTTATAAGATTTTTAGGTTAGGATTTTTTTTTTAATTACAGTTTTTTTTAGTTACAATTTTTTTTTAAATACTATTTTTTTAATTAAAAATATTTTTTAATGAAAACTTTTTTTAATAAATAAAAAAACCACTTATTGTACTTTATTTAATCTTTAAAAATTCCTTAAACATTAATTTCTCCTTATAATCTATAATAATAATATAAAAAATTAATTTGTTAGATATTAATCAATCCGAACTAGAATCGGAATCTGAATCCAAACTAGAACTTGACTCGGAATCGCTTGAATCAGACTCATTACTACTCGAACTGCTACTACTATCACTACTAGTACTATCTGAGTCACTATCGGAAGTTCCAGAACTTTCAGACGAAGAAGAAGCATTTTTATTCTCAACGTTCTTCTCGTTTGAATTTTCCTGATTATTTTTTTCTTCTAAAAGCTTCATTTTCTTCTTTAACGTCTCAGTACGCGAAGATCTATGTAAATACTTCCGTTTACCTTTACATTCGTACGACCAATGTCCGTATTCGAGGCATTTTTGACAGCGTACTCCTTGAGGCGGATACGTTGATTGTTTTCTAGGTTAGATTAAGAAAAATATTTAGGTTAGTCGTAAAAATACTTTTTAAACCATCATTTAAGGAGAAAAATGATTATATGTACTTACTTTTTACCAAAATATCCGTTTGTCATGTTATTTAAAGAACAATTTTTGTGGTTTTTTTTAACGATAAGAAAGTAATAATAAATTTTTAAGGTTAGGTTGTTTTGAGAACTGTCAAAATATGACAAATTATTTCATTATTTTCAAATGATTTTTATGAATTATTTATTTAAATTAGATTTTCTTTTCAATAAAAATGGATTTTTTAAATAAATTTAAAAATTTAAATTAATTTTAATTCCTTTTTTAAATAAAATAATTATAATTTTTTTTTTGTAATGGGGATATTCAAAAATTATAGGTTGGTAGCACTTAATTAACTAACAACAGTTCTGAATTTTGACGTTTACATGGAAATTAAAAGGTAAAAAATCATTTTATTCATTACATTATTATTTATTAAATAAGTTACGTTTTTAAAACATTTAAAATACATTCTAAAACATTTTTATTACTAAATGCGATAATTCCACCGTCGTTACAACACTCAATTAACTTATTATCACCTTTAAATACATCATAATTAACCGGAATGATCTCTCCGTTTATTGCATTTTGATATTTAATAATTCCTCCGTTCATGGAAGTTAATATAGCTTGTGGGGCGCAAGTATCCCATTTAAAAGTCGAGTTTTTACTTAAAATATAAGCATCGACAAGTCCTAAAATGACTAATAAACACTTATAACCGGCTCCTGAAGCTTCTATAAGTTCCCATCCATTTGATTTTAATTTATTTTTAATACTTTTATCTTCGCTTGAACTTAAACAAATTTTTTTAGTTAACCGTTGTGATTTTTGTAATGAGTTTTGGTTATTTACGGACCAAAAAATTCTTCCTCTTTGTTCGTTTTGTTGAAAAAAGGGTTGATTTATGATTCCAATAACCGGCTGGTTGGTTTTTTTATTAAAAACTCCGATTAAAACGGTAACGCAATTTAACCCGGTCGTATAAATGTCGGTATTTTCGATTTTGTTCTCAATTCCGTTTATGTATTCAGCTGTTGAGTCGATTGGATCGATCCATATCGCTAAATCTTCAAGGTTTTCCACTTCCGGGAGATTTTCGGTTATTTTTAAGTCGGAAATTGAGATTTCTTTGTGGGTTACTTCCGCTAATAAACTTGCGGCTTCTTCGTCGTTATTTAAAACGATTTTTAGGAGGTTTTTTGTCTCTTGGACGTTGTTTAGGACTTTTACGGTTATTTTTTCGTCCAATTTGTTTTTAAAAATGTTGTTTTCTTCACCAAAAATTGATTCTTTTATTTCTGGAAACTAAAAATAAAATAAATTTTTAATTAACTTTGAAGAATTTTTTAAATAATTTAAAAAATCGAAAATAATTGAGTTTTAGACATTTTTTTAAGGTTAAATGTTATGTTTGACGTTTTAAATGTTATTTTGACGTTTTAAATGTCACTTTGACGTTTGTCAACTGATGTTAAACGTCAGTCAATTTAAGTGAGGTTAATATTTTGACATAACAAACATCAATTTGATATTTAAAACATAATTTCTTTCCTTAATTGATATAAATTTCACTTTAAAATTAGAAAATATTTTTTTTAAAACTTCTTACTTTATTTCCAACATCGTGTTTAACGATTTCTTGAATTAAAACATCGGCTAAAGTCTTAAAATCATCCACAAATCTCGGATTAGACTCTTCCGGGGTTTTCTCTTGAACTAAAAGGTGAAAAAGATGTTGATTTTGTCGACAAAGTCTCGCAACGTCGGCCGCTTTTTCCGAAACGATTAATAAACTTTCTAAAAGACTCATTTTTTGGTCTCTTTTGGTCTCTTTTAGTCTCTTTTAAACATTATTTTTTAATTAATTGTTCTTGTTGGGTTAAATTTAATTTAGTTAAATTGAAACTGAGAATGAATTAAAATCTTGACCAGAAATTAGATTAAAAACTTGACGTTGAAAAGGACGGATTTCACTTGGAATTCATTTGGAAATGTTTTATAAACTGAGCGAAGTCGTAAAAGAGTTATTGATTCAAGTCGGAACATGCGCCGAAGGAAACAAGGTCGCGACTATGAGTGCTATGAATGAAACGAAACCGCAAACGGTTTGTTACGTAATATTTAATGTGGAAATGAAACATAATGTTGAGGCGTGTGTTTACGGAACGCTATTGACGCGTTTTTATGGCGTTGCGTTTATAAATAGAACTTGTTGGGAAGAATTGGTTGTTGGGATATTTTAAAAAAAGAAAAAATACTAATAAATTATCTTATAATGTTTATTTATGTCTTAAAATGAAACAAATAGATACAAAAAATCAATAAGTAAATTAAAGCCATCCTCTTGGTGCTTGTCCAATTCTTTGTTGTTGTGAGAAAAGAATAAAAAAGAAAAAAAGAGAAAAGAGAAAAAGAGAAACGTTAATGATGATTTATTCCAGTAAAGTACTTAAATACAGTCAGTTTAGAAAGTATTTGTACAAATTAAATGAAGAAATAGGTATTAAAATGTACAAATACTTTTGGGAATAACTGTATTTTTATTAAAAACTTACCTAGGTGATCTTGAAATCTGTTCTATTTGTTTTAAAGAATCGTATCGACTTAAAGTGGTTGGTTTGGGTCTTAATCGTCTTTTAGCGAACATTGCTGCTAATCTAAAATGTGTTTTGGTGTTAATTTTGACTCATAAAGTATGATTAAAGTATCAAAATGATAGTCTACGCTATTCTTATTAAAATCTTATTTAAAAAAATTTTATTTTATTTAAAATATGAATTTGTTGTTTAAGAAATGGTATCATTTGATACCTTTTAGATTTGTCATTGTTGTATTAAAAAGTTTCAATGACCTGTCTTTTAAAACCATTCATACGAAATACGTAAACAAAAAAACAAGAACCCAGATGTGCGTAAAATGCGACCGAACGACCGATCCATCGGCCAAAAAAAAAACCCGAGTCCCGACGAAAACTGCACTCTCAGAATAAACAAACGAAGTTGGTGAGCACCACGTTTCCTTACGACTCTAAATAGGGTCTTTAAAATTATGTCAAAATGCGGTCAAATTACGCGTATTATTATTTATAGCTGGGTTTTTAAATATTTAAATCGATTTAAAATATCAAATGAAAAATTTTGTGATTACATACGTTTTTCGTGAAACTTCTTTAAAGTGATCGCTTTGTTTAGCTTCGCTTGAAGATGATGAAGAGACTGTGGTTGATATACTAGAAAATTAATGGTTAGATCAAATGGAAAAGTGAATTAAGTAATTAAAAATGAAGAGGGTATACTTAGCTAATTGAAGCGATGGTTGCGATGGAGGACTAATTGTAATTGTAAGTAAATCGTTTAAAAAAATATTTTTAATTAATTTTGGGAAGTTTTTTAAATTGTTGTTATAAGAGTTTACCTTTGAAATGAAGGTTGTGATGGAGGTCTAAATAGAATGTTAAGAAAAAGTTTTTTTAATTAAAAAAATGAGGTTTATAAATTTTTTTAATGAGGTTTTTAAGTTGTAAACTTACCTTGGTGGAGTTGGAACTTGATGACTGAAACTAACATTAAAAGTAAATTAAATTAATTGTTTTCAAATTAAAATATGCAGGTGTTCCGAAACTAGACGGCTATATCAGCGGATTCTACGTTCAAGAATGAGATTAGAAGCTCAAGGAAACATTGGTTGAAAAATTCTTCCTAAGGGAGCTACAGACTCTTGAAGGGGGCATCAGAAAAAACGGCTTTTAAGGAATATCCTGGGAATAGCTTGGGTTAAGTCAAGAAAAATTGGTATACTAGCCTAAAATTCCAAGAGAAATTAGATGGTGGCGTCGATTATGGATGAAACTCATCAGTGGCGTGCGTGTAAAGAGGTGAGTTGGTTAATTGTTTATCTGACTTTTTTTGTATGTCAACTTTTTACTACTCTGAATTAAAATTTTAAAAAATTAGGCTGGTTTTAGTTCTCAACCGACAGTTGGTACTGACTCTCAATACTGACGAAACGTGCTGACCGTTAGTTTGTATAGTCTCAAGAGAAATTCACGCGTTAACAAATTCTATGACACTTGGGTATTTTATTGTTCTCTGTCAAAGCTCATTTTGTTGTTTTTACTCTGTCTATTTAGTCTGTCAGTTTACTGACGTACGTCAGGCGGACGCGTCCGACCGACAGTTTTCCTACGCGCTTCGTAGTTGCACGCGCGTAGGATTCGTCAGTGCAGGACTGAACAGCTACATATAAATACGTTAATACAGCTACGCGCGACCGACGTCAGCGCTGATCGTCGGTTGAGCACTAAAACCGGCCTTAGATCTTTCTAAGAATGGTCGTTTCGATCAATTGCGCAACTACAACCGTTTTCGAGTAAGTTTGAAGACAGACTAATCTCATTTTTGAACCAATAATAAGTAGGATTTTTGTGCTAAGAGTATGCTGCTAAGTTTTTTACCACCACAGTGTGTCGTTATAATTGGACTTTGATTTTTTGATTGAATAACCATGAAAATTACAAAATTCTAATGGCGTTTTCGATTGGAAAAACTAGCGAGCACTGGTGCGCACTCGTTGAGTACAAAATGTGACATATGTCACACTAGCTTAGTGCAAAAAAGGGCAAATTCAACAGAACGCGATGAAATCAAACATAATCATAACATCACTTGTAAGTGTGTTCAAGGCTTGATGATGTTTAAAATGTTTTATAAACCACAATAATAAAATGTAACAGAACACAACGAAACAACCAACAGAACACGCTGTTATGCACTGGTGCGCACTAGTTCTGCCAATCGAATTCGCCATAAGATGGTCTATTTTGCCATTGCCTCCTTCAAGGAACTTTAACTTCTTTAGGAAGCATTTTTGACCAATGTTTATTAGGACTTTTATTCTAATTTTTGAACGTAGAATGTGCTGGTAGTGTATGGCTGTCTAATTTCGAGACAGTCTGTATATTTTGGGAAATATTTCGGATTAAAACGAATAAATGTTATGGTGGGTTTAGGATGTCAAACTTAACCGTAACCTTAGCTGTAATAAACATCAAATTTGCCGTAATTTTTAGACGTTGCCTAAACGTTTCTATTGAAACAAAATAATTGAACGTTTTTTAAATACTAAAGTTACGGCTACGGTTACGATTACAGCCTTTACGTTTGACATCCTAACTCCACCATTAGTTTATCTAAAATTCAAACGTTTGCTTTTAAAATTTGGGGAATTTAGGAGATCAAAAAAAAAAATAATAAAATAACAATGATTTACCTTGAGCTTGAACTTTTTTCAGTACTTCGTTTACTACTTTCAACTCTTTCATTTGAGGAATGCCTACAAAAAGTCATAGATGTATTGGATTGGCAACTAAGTAATAGCCGATTTTGTCATTGAAATCCAAAGTTTTCAATGTTCTTTGAATGTCTTTATTCAAAGTTTTTAAAACATTTTTACGTTTATTTCCTGAAAATAATATTAATGGGTTGGCAACTAAGTGATTGCCGATTTTGTTATTGGATTTCAATGACAAATAATTGTAAAAATGTTTAAAAACTTTGAATAAGGTAACTAACGTTGATTGTGGTGTAGCCCAAACGGTTTCTTCTGGATTACTGGAACCCGAATACCTTCTATAAGTACTAAAATTAATCCATTTTAGTTATTATTGTTTTTAAAAGTAATAAAATTTAAAATCTAAAATTATTAACCTTCTCCCCAAATATTCAGCCTCAACTATAGTTCTGTATTTATTAATTAGATGAATAATAGCCGGAGTTATTGCTATAAATGTGATTGTCGTGAAGAAGTAGGAACATGATAAACCATTCTAAAAGAGAATTAAAATTAATAAATGTATCTCTTAATTCTTTAGTTAAAAAGTAAAAGAAATCAAAATATAAAACATTTTTAATCTAGAAATGTTTAATTGTGATCCATTTTTTTCATCAGTAAATTAAAATGTGGGATGAAAAGTATTCTTTCAGCACTTATCTGGTTTATTGAATTTTTATCAACCTTACATGTTTCGGCCCAAGGTTATCTTCAGAGGTAATTACTTTGGAATAACCAAGTTTTTTAATTCGAGACAAATTACCTCTGAAGATGGCCTTGGACCGGAACATGTAAGGTTGATAAAAATTGAATAAACCAGATAAGTGCTAAAAAATACTTTTCATTCTACATTTTTAATCAATATAAAATCAAAAGTCTCTCAAAAAACTTATTGAAATTGATGCTTTTACTTTGACTAATGTCATTTTGACATTCTAAACATTAGTTAGATTATGTTTGTATCATGTTTGACGTTTTAAATATCCCTTTGACGTTCGAAATTTGACGTATAAGTCATTTTTTGATATTTGGAAAGTCATATTGAAATTTTGAACGTGACTTTTGATATTTCTAATGTCACATTGAGTTTTAAACATGTAAAATGTTTCAAAGTGACTTTCTTACTTCCACTAATGACAGTTTAAATGACACTTTGACGTTTGAAATTTGAAGTTTACATCTTTTTTTGATATGTCCAATGCTACTTTGAAATTTAAATATCTAAGAAAAGCTTGAAAGTAACACTGTTACTTTGACTAACATCATTTCTAAAATTTTAAACGTCACTTTGACATTTTAAACATCAGATAGAATTCGTTAATATCATAGTCGACATTTTAAACGTCGGTTAGGTTGTTTTACTGCCATTTTTGACATTTAAAACACAACGTTTCAATCATTTTTTGACATTTCTAACGTTAATTTGATATTTCAAACGTCAATTTGATATTTTAAACGTCAATTAGGAAGCTTTAGTCTCCCTTTGATATTTAAAACTTAATGTTTCGATCATTTTTTGAAATTTCAAACGACACTTTGATATTTTAAACGTCACTTTCGTATTTAAAACGTCACTTTGGTACATTAAACGTTAGTTTGACATTTTAAATATGATTTTTGACATTTAATTTTCATTTTGATGTTTTATACGTTAATTTTTTCTTTTAATTTAATTTTTTTTTTATTTTAAAAGTTAAAATTTAACTTTTTAAGATAAAATTATAATACTTACTAAAGGATCAACTAAATTTTGACAAGTTTGACTCCTAATAAAATCAAAAATATCCCAAAACGGTCGACATTTTACACTTTTCCTTCGAATTTGTTCGTTTGAAAATCGATGTAACTCATTTAAGTACTTTTCAAAGCGAAAAATATAATTTTTAATATTCCCTCGAACGATTTCCTCCCCTTTTTCATCTAAAATCATTTCAATTCTTTCCAATTCATCCAAAAAAATCTTAGCTTTTTCTTTAATAGGTTCATAAAGGATTTCTATCGACGTTAATTTAAATAAAACGTTATCGCGAAAATTTTTAACAGCTTGATACTCTTTTTGAATAATTTCTTCCAATTTTAAGGCGATTTTTTCGTAGTTATTTCTCGTTTTTGGGTTTGTAAGTTGTCTAATCACCGATAAAATTTGTTGTTTGAAGGTAATTAATTCCATATGTGTTACGGGAAGAGATATTTTACTTCTTAATTTTTTTAAATCGTTAAAATCGGTAATTTGTAGTAAGAGTTCTTCTAAATTTGGCGATTTAAAAGTGATTTCATCTAAATTAATAGTTAGAGTGTTTAAAATCTTTTTAAAATCACTCCATGTTTTATAATTAAATAGTTGATTTATGTTTAGGTGATTTTCTAAGTTGAAGGTTTGATAAGATGATTGATTTCTTTCACAATTTCTAAAAAAAAAAATAATAAATAAAAAAAATAAGTTAATAAAATTATTTTATATTTATTTTAATAAAATTATTTTATATTTATTTTCATAAAATTATTTTATATTTATTTTAATAAAATAAAATTTTTTTCTTATAATTATTAACTTACCTTAAAATATTTTCTAATTTTAGACTTTCATTTGAGTTTAAAATCCGATTAAAAAATCCTTCTTGATAAATAAATCCATTTTCGTCGAAAATATTCGATAAAATTTCGAAACGATGTTCATATAAATGTTTACAAATAAAATTTTGACCGTGTCCGCCGATTATAAACGAAATGGAGCCAAATAACCAAATTATTAAGATAATTAGGGACATTAGAAAAGCTCCGAATGATAATACAGGTCCGGTTTTAGTTAAAATTTTACATTCACATGGCGAACCACAAATAAAACAAATCCAAATTATTATAATTATAATAACAATTCCTAAAACTATTAGATGCCTCCATAAATCATTCTCTGTGATTTTTTTAATCGCCTCAAAAATATTTTTTGAGTTATCTTTTAGGTTGTTTGTTAGTGATGTTGATAATTCTTTTAGAGATTTTAGGGCATTTTTAATTTCGTTTCGGTGTTTTTGTAAATTATCAAAAGCAGCTTGAAATAGATTAAAAGACAATAGTTTTTTATGTTTATAGGTTTATGTTAAGAATAAAAAGCTTACCTGCTCTCTCTGAACCAGTTTCCATAATTATAAAGTTTAAAATTTCATCGTAAGCTTTAACTACTTTCTCAATGGTGGCGTTAAAGTCGTTATGGCGGGTTCTTTCGAAGTAACGTAAAGTTGGGTTTGATATTATCTTAAACAGAATGTAAAATGTAAAAATCTGGACGATTTTTTTAAGTGTTTGATATTTAAAGTTTAGTTAGAACGTTTTTAAGATTTTTTTTTTTTAATTTTTTATGGGTCCTTATGAATAATTTGATTTATTTAAAAATAGAACCTTTTAGGTTTAATTTAAAGTTAAAATCGTTTCTTAATTCTTATAAATAAATTCTTACTTATAAATGATTTTTTAAACTTAATAACACAAAATTAACTTTGATCTAATCTTAAATGTAGTGTAAAGTATAAAGATAACAACTTTTTTAAAAGTGATAATGACTTTTTTAAAATGATAAAAGACTTTTTAATGGAATAAAAGCGAATAAAGAAACTTTTCCGGTTCTTTCCGGTTATAAATCACGATTTGGCCTTTTGCCAAAAAAAAGAGGTAAAAGGAAAATTTAAAAACCTCCAAAAATTTATCATAATTATCACCCTTCGTATTAATGATGAAAAATAACGTTAAGGTACATTATTGCTTGTACGTTATTACCTCGTCTATGTTTAAGGCTAAATGAAGTCCGGTTACGTGAATTGTATCACATAAAGCTCTGTCTTTTAGGTGGCAAAGCTTTCGGGCCGCGCTTAGCCGGTCGGAAAGTTCGTCGAGCGCTTCCTGGAGAGCTTTCGTGGATTTCCCGGCCGTGGAACACTCCCGGACCAATTCCAGTACTCGTCCGGAAATACCTGCGCTCCCTGGAAACGCAAAAACTAAAGGTTAGTTTCAGGAATAAGTTTCTAGATTAACTACTAACTTGATTTTAACTCGTCTAAACCTCGAATTGTAACTTTCAAGTTTGTTTCGTCTTCTAGTTCTTTTAAAAAGTCTTCTCCCAGTAATTTATCAACATCTAAAATTACAACAAAAAGTAATACAATTTAAGTTTAAATTTAATGAAGTAAAATGTACCTTTTAAATCTTTTTCTATTCTGTTGGAAATTTTTTCGAAGGCTATTCCGGTGGCGAAATTAATCTCTAAATATGTATTCTCAACGAACGTTTCTAAATCGGAAGAAATAACTCGGAACGTTTGCGGTAGTTTTTCGAAAGATTTCGTGAATTTGTCATTCGATGCGAGCGTTAAAAGCGTGCAAGTCCTGAAAGCTCTCGAATAACACCGTTGGATGATAAAAAGTGTCACACTTTTCTTACAGTAGGATCGTTAGTGTTGTGTAGAGATAAAGGGCGAGACATCTTTGGAGGCATCGATCATCTTCTTCGGTCGTTGATGTCGTCGTCGTTGATTTTGAGAAGTACACTTGGGTTAGAATCGCGATTGGAAGTGATAGTGAGATTATAAAGTAGGTTATTATTATGAAGATTGGTAGAAATTCTTCCCTAATCATCTTTAAAAAAATAAAATTAAGATAACAATTAGGATCATTGATTTTTTTTTAATTTCAAAATTTCTTTAAGATTTTCATTGGTTATTCATAATAATATAAGTCAGTTATACATAATAACTGAATATTTTAATTATTACCTGAAGTATTAAAATACTTAAAGACGATTTTTTACTTTGATAATCTTTAAAAAGTTTTAAAAATTTCTCAATATTATTCGAATGTAAAAAACCAACGATTCTAGAAAAAAACTTGTATTCAATAAAATCACTTTCACTTCCAAAGTTATAAATCTGATAACTTTTCCTTTTAGGAATCTCTTCGAAAATAATCTCGAAGTTATTTTTTATAAAATCCTTTTGTTCTCTCGTATTAAAATTTGAATTGAAATCTTCGAAACATATCCCTTCATTTATTATTTCGGTGTCTTTGAAGCTTGATCGATCGCTTCCAAGGAAATCACTTAAATAAACCGAAATTCCATCAAGTCTTTCCCGAGAGTGTTCCCGGAACAATCCGGATAAATTTCCACGTAACATCTTTTCGTTATTCGTCACCAAATCGAGTAACTTTTCATTCCGATTCTTAGGATTTTCGCTAAGTAAGCGGGAGATTTCCGGTAGGTTATCCGCGATTAAAACGTCCGAAATCGGTTTTATTTCTCGATCGAAACACGAGGGATTCGCGACAATTACCGGCAGGAGAATTACGTTTAGCTTGATCAAAACGTTCATTTTGGATGTGTAATGGGGAAAGATTTAGAGAACGAGTTGAAACGAGCTTTAAAACGGGTTAAAACCGACTGAAAGTTAGGAATTTTTTAGTGTAAGGTATTTAGTTCAATAGGATTTACTTTGAAAACTGGGACGGGATTCGTTTGTACGGTTTCATTCGAGGCGGTTTTTCCTTTTTACTGTTTTTAATTAGGTTAAATTGAGGATTTTTAATAATTTACATAGTATATGTATAAAAATTTCTTTTATTTATTTATTTTTTGATATAAAAATTTCTTTTATTTATTTATTTTTTGATCATTTCATTGGTTTGTTTAAATATAGAATGTTTTGACTTTTATTGACGGTATAAGTCGTTTTTAAATTCTTATAAACAATATTTAGGTGATTTTTTTTAATTTTAACAGTTTGTGTTTAAAAACTTTTACAGGTTAACTTTAAATGAGGGTGTGTTTAGCACTGGAATGTCTCTCAACGAGGTTTGTTCTTCCCTGAATTCCCTACGAAAAATCGGGGGTTTGTCCACTCCTGAATCGGGTCACTAAGAAGTTTACTTACCCTTGAGCAACGGGGTGCTCTGCAGGCCTTTGAAAATGGAATCGAATCAGAAGATTGAGAAGAATAGTTTTTAATAATTGTAACAGTTTATTAGATTGTTTTTTTTAATGATTTATGAATAAAAGACTAATTTGTTATAATGCTGGTTTAATAATTCAATTTATACCTTTTATTATAATTTGCTCACCCTGATTCGGGTCTATTCATCTTTGAGAGAGATAGAAAAACCCCCGATTTTTAAAAAATATTAAAACTCTACGACAAAAGTTTGGTTCGAACCTCTGCTATCAGGGGCATTTCACACTGATAGCCGAGTTTCGAACCACGCAAATTTATTTCTACCGTGACGCCACCTGTTATTCATTAAGCAAAGCTTATGGCAAAAATTTGGTTCGAAACTCTGCTATCGGTGTGGTTTGAAACTCGTCTATCAGGGGTGGGCAAACTTTTTGTAAAAATTTTCACAAAAGGTTTGCTCACCCCTGATAGCGGAGTTTCAAACCACACCGATAGCGGAGTTTCGAACCAAATTTATGTCTGCAGTGGCGCCATCTGTTATTAATTAAGCTAAGCTCCACAGCAAAAATTTGGTTCGAAATTCCGCTATCGTGTGGTTTGAAACTCGGCTATCAGGGCTGGGCAAACTTTTTCAAATTTTTCACAAAAAGTTTGCCCACCCCTGATAGCGAAGTTTCAAACCACACCGATAGTCGAGTTCCGAACCAAATTTTTGTCCTGGAGCTTCGTTTAATTAATAACAGATGGCGCCACCGTAGAGATAAATTTGATTCGAGACTTTGCTATCGGTGTGGTTTGGAACTCGGCTATCAAGGGTGGGCAAACTTTTTCAAAATTTTCACAAAAAGTTTGTCCACCCCTGATAGCGAAGTTTCAAACCACACCGATAGCAGAGTTTCGAACCAAATTTTTGCCGTGAGCTTTGCTTAATTAATAACAGATGGTGCCACTGTAAAAATAAATTTGTGCGGTTCGAAACTCTGCTATCAGGGATGGGTAAACTGGTTGTGAAAAATTTGAAAAGTTTTTCCAATGTTTTTGAATTTAAAATTAAATGTTTGCGAATTTCTGAATTCCGTTCGAAAAAGAAAAAATAATAATCAGACTGTTACAGGAAAGAAATAATAAAACAACATAAATTATATTAAAATATGTTTATTATAAATATTAATTAGTAACTCTATTAACAATCAATCAATCAATCAATTTAAAAGCGTGAATACCTTCTTCGATTGATGATCCTCTAGAAACAAAGTCGAAATACCTCCTTTGATTGATGATCCTCCCGATAGAAAGTCAAAATACCTCCTTGGATTGAAATTCTCTTGATCCAAAGTCGAAATACCTCCTTAGATTGAAATTCTTCTGATCCACAGCCGAAATATCTTCTTCAATTGGTGATCCTCCTGATACAAAGTCAAAATACCTGCTTACATTGAAAGTCTCCTAATCTAATGTCGAAATACTTCTTTCGATTGATGATCCTCCATAAACAAAGCCGAATTACTTCCTTCGATTGATGATCCTTCATAAACAAAGGTGAAATACCTCTTTGGATTGATGTTCATCTGAAACAATGCGGAAAAATGTTAAAATTTTTGAAAGTAAAGTTCAATTTCTTTTACTATAAACCCACAGCAAAACTATAATGTAAATAAAATCACTATAAAATATTGATGATTTTTTTTTAAATTAATCTTTTTTTTTATTTTTCATTGAGATACAAATGAAATTTTTCGGTTCTATAGTGATCTTTTGACCACATTATTGTATCGGATCCGCCACTCCCGGAAGCCCGGCGCCTCCGCCCCGAAGTCCCAACCCAATTTCGATGCATCCCGTGCGTTTCGACACCGAATATCCCGCAGGAGCTTTCAGTCGACCACCGACCATCGCGGAGCGCGTATCCAGCCCTTAAAAAAGCTCCCACCGACATCAAACGACCGAATCGCTTTCGATATATTATTACTTTGTTATCAATTCATCTCCGAATTGAATAGAAGTTAATCAAAACAAAGTGTTTTTAGAAGTCAAAGCTAAATTGAGAAAAAAGGTAAGTTAATTTACGGTAAGATTTATTAGCGAAATTGACCTTGATGAATAAAAATTAGGTTGATTAAGAAAAAGAACATACCAAGTTAAATTTAAATTTAAAATACTCTATTTGATTTATAATTTTATCCATCTCATTTCTTTTTACGGTTGTTTGTTTTTCCCTCTGACAAGAAACTTTCCCGTAAAAACTTTTTTATCAAAACTTTCCAACTTTGAAAACAAATTATTTTATTTTCCCTACATTTCAACTTTTAATTTACATAACTTACGCCTCACTTAAGACTATTACAAGCCAACCAAACTCAATTATAATTATAATTCGCTCGAAATCTCCCTAATAGAACGTTGCAGTTTGCAAGTTACTTCAACCAAAACTTTAAAACACAAGGGATATCAAAAAAAGTTTAAAAAAGGAGTGAAAGTTTAAAACAGTATCCGTATCTAGGAAAGGTATTAATGCAGATACACGATATTTTTCTGCGTGTAGCCTTCGGGCCGGTTTCGAATAATAACTGGGATGTTTACGTTCATGAAAAGCGCTCGTTTTGCGGACCAAAAGCCCACCGAAGGAGCCCTAGGGGGCCGAAAGGGGCCTTCTAAGACGAAAGAAGAACGCTTTTTATGTCTTTTTTAGAGTTTATGCGAGAGTATGTGTTTGTGTTTTGAAGATGGTAAGATGTTTTATAAGCCGGAAAAAACTCGTAAATATTTTAGTATTTTCTGGGAAATTTTTCAAAATAAAAAAAGGAAATTACAAAAATTTTTACATATGGAAAGTAATTATTAAGATTTGAAATTTTATCATGATTTAGTTTGGAAATTAATCTTTATTTTTATCAAAAATTAATTTAAAAAATTAATTGGTAACCTAAAACGTTTTGGTTTTTACCAATATAAATCTATGTGAATTTTTTGTAAAATTTTAGCAAACGTAACCCGGTAATATAACGTGTTAGAGATAACGGTGACCGTTTCTTGGTCACCGAACGGCTAATATGTAATAAATTGAGTCGCGCTTAGACCACATAATACAGATCGTATCTACTCGATTTATGTTCTGCTGCGATCTGCTTTGTGCATTGTTCGGGAAAATAGGATATTATTTCAATTTTTTATCATTTTATTCCCATTTTCTTTCCATCTAACTGAAACAACTTCAATAATATTTCGGTTTGTTCATCTCTCAATTTAGAAAAATATGGATTTTTACATCTACCTATGGAGGTAGATATAAAAAGGCTAAAAAATTGAGATTTCTTGACGCGTGTATTTTAAATGATCTCTTTTAACTCGAAACTGAATGCTCTTTTAATCCCTCGTAACTTTTTCCAACCGTACTCTTTCATTTAAAAATCGATTTAATTTTAAACGCGAATGGTTTCGGACGAACCGACCGACAAAACGAAAACCGGATTTCTAAACGATTTCGAAAAAGAACTAAAGAATTAAAAAAAAAGCGGAACGGGTAAAATGTTAAAAGGTCCGTCGAACCGAATGGAAATCCATTGCGATTCCGACTTTTCCGCAGATTTTCCCGGCTCGTAACGAACTTACTGGAGGGTGGTTCGAAGAGGGGAATACTTATTGGGTTATCGCAATGAGGATTTGCCCCAACAGTGATTTGTATTAAAAGGTATTAGCTGTGCGAACATCCTATTTACTGGTTTCTATTTGCCGCGTTTTCGACGGAAGTTTCAAATTTAATTTTGTCTCGGCTCAGCTAAGCTAAGCTATGAGAGATTATAAGCTTATTTTAAAGTTTAAAGTTAAATTAAATAAGCTTTGAAGTAAATTAGAATAAATAGAGTTTTAAGGGGAGATATTGAGAGTTTCTACTTAATTTGAAAATTTTCCCGAATAAGTTTAAGAATTTCTAAATCATAAATAAATAAAAATTGGAGAATGAAATTTTCCCAGAATATAAATAAAACATTAATTTAAGTTTCTCTAGAAAAATCAAATCGATAGACATTTTATTTTTCTTCAAAAAAAATTTTAAAGTTGGACTTAACCAAAAAACCAAAACTAAGATGTCAAGACTAACTTAAAAAATTCATAAGTCCCAAATAAATAAAAATTTAAGGATGAAATTTTCCAAAATATAAATAAAACATTAATTTAAGTTTTTCTAGAAAAATCAAATCGATAGACATTTTAGTTTTTTTCAAAAAAATTTTGAAAGTTGGACTTAACCTCAAAACCAAAAGTAAGATGTCAAGACTAACTTAAAAAATTCATAAGTCCCAAATAAATAAAAATTTAAGGATGAAATTTTCCCAAAATATAAATAAAACATTAATTTAAGGTTTTATAGAAAAATCAAATCGATAGACATTTTAGTTTTCTTCAAAAAAAAATTTTAAAGTTAGACTTAACCTCAAAACCAAAACTAAGATGTCAAGACTAACTTAAAAAATTCATAAGTCCCAAATAAATAAAAATTTAAGGATGAAATTCTCCCAGAATATAAATAAAACATTAATTTAAGTTTTTATAGAAAAATCAAATCGATAGACATTTTAGTTTTTTTCAAAAAAATTTTAAAAGTTGGACTTAACCTCAAAACCAAAACTAAGATGTCAAGACTAACTTAAAAAATTCATAAGTCCCAAATAAATAAAAATTTAAGGATGAAATTTTGTCAGAATATAAATAAAACATTAATTTAAGTTTCTCTAGAAAAATCAAATCGATAGACATTTTAGTTTTTTTCAAAAAAATTTTGAAAGTTGAACTTAACCTCAAAACCAAAACTAAGATGTCAAGACTAACTTTAAAAATTCATAAGTCCCAAATAAATAAAAATTTAAGGATGAAATTCTCCCAGGATATAAATAAAACATTAATTTAAGTTTTTATAGAAAAATCAAATCGATAGACATTTTAGTTTTTTTCAAAAAAATTTTGAAAGTTGGACTTAACCTCAAAACCAAAACTAAGATGTCAAGACTAACTTAAAAAATTCATAAGTCCCAAATAAATAAAAATTTAAGGATGAAATTCTCCCAGGATATAGATAAAACATTAATTTAAGTTTTTCTAGAAAAATCAAATCGATAGACATTTTAGTTTTTTTCTAAAAAATTTTGAAAGTTGGACTTAACCTCAAAACCAAAACTAAGACGTCAAGACTAACTTAAGAAATTCATAAGTCCCAAATAAATAAAAATTTAAGGATGAAATTTTCCCAGAATATAAATAAAACATTAATTTAGGTTTTTTTAAAAAAATCAAATCGATAGACATTTTAGTTTTCTTCAAAAAAAATTTTAAAGTTGGACTTAACCTCAAAACCAAAACTAAGATGTCAAGACTAACTTAAAAAATTCATAAGTCCCAAATAAATAAAAATTTAGGGATGAAATTTTCCCAAAATATAAATAAAATATTAATTTAAGTTTTTCTAGAAAAATCAAATCGATAGACATTTTAGTTTTTTTTCAAAAAAATTTTGAAAGTTGGATTTAACCTCAAAACCAAAACTAAGATGTTAAGACTAACTTAAAAAATTCATAAGTCCCAAATAAATAAAAATTTAAGGATGAAATTCTCCCAGGATATAAATAAAACATTAGTTTAAGTTTTTATAGAAAAATCAAATCGATAGACAGTTTAGTTTTTTTCAAAAAAATTTTGAAAGTTGGACTTAACCTCAAAACCAAAACTAAGACGTCAAGACTAACTTAAAAAATTCATAAGTCTCAAATAAATAAAAATTTAAGGATGAAATTTTCCCAGAATATAAATAAAACATTAATTTAGGTTTTTCTAAAAAAATCAAATCGATAGACATTTTAGTTTTTTTCAAAAAAATTTTGAAAGTTGGACTTAACCTCAAAACCAAAACTAAGACGTCAAGACTAACTTAAAAAATTCATAAGTCCCAAATAAATAAAAATTTAAGGATGAAATTCTCCCAGAATATAAATAAAACATTAATTTAAGTTTTTATAGAAAAATCAAATCGATAGACATTTTAGTTTTTTTCAAAAAAATTTTGAAAGTTGGACTTAACCTCAAAACCAAAACTAAGACGTCAAGACTAACTTAAAAAATTCATAAGTCCCAAATAAATAAAAATTTAAGGATGAAATTTTCCCAAAATATAAATAAAACATTAATTTAAGTTTTTATAAAAAAATCAAATCGATAGACATTTTAGTTTTTTTCAAAAAAATTTTGAAACTTGGACTTAACCTCAAAACCAAAATTAAGATGTCAAGACTAACTTAAAAAATTCATAAGTCCCAAATAAATAAAAATTTAGGGATGAAATTTTGTCAGAATATAGATAAAACATTAATTTAAGTTCTTCTAAAAAAATCAAATCGATAGACATTTTAGTTTTTTTCAAAAAAATTTTGAAAGTTGGACTTATCCTCAAAACCAAAACTAAGATGTCAAGACTAACTTAAAAAATTCATAAGTCGCAAATAAATAAAAATTTAAGGATGAAATTCTCCCAGAATATAAATAAAACATTAATTTAAGTTTTTCTAGAAAAATCAAATCGATAGACATTTTAGTTTTTTTCAAAAAAATTTTGAAAGTTGGACTTAACCTTAAGACTAAAACTAAGATGTCAAGACTAACTTAAAAAATTCATAAGTCGCAAATAAATAAAAATTTAAGGATGAAATTCTCCCAGGATATAAATAAAACATTAATTTAAGTTTTTATAGAAAAATCAAATCGATAGACATTTTAGTTTTTTTCAAAAAAATTTTGAAAGTTGGACTTAACCTCAAAACCAAAACTAAGATGTCAAGACTAACTTAAAAAATTCATAAGTCGCAAATAAATAAAAATTTAAGGATGAAATTCTCCCAGAAGATAAATAAAACATTAATTTAAGTTTTTCTAAAAAAATCAAATCGATAGACATTTTAGTTTTTTTCAAAAAAAATTTTGAAAGTTGGAGTTAACTTAAAATCTAGAACCAAGTAATCAAGACTACTTTTAAAAATGTCTAAGTTTAAAATAACCCCATAAAACATTTCTTAATTTTCATAAATAAAATAAAAATGATTTTTTTAAAACTATAACAAGTCTTTATTTTCTTTTCAACTATAAAATCGTTTTGAAATCTACTTCAAATCGCTTTCAAAAATCTTCTTTGTCCGCGTCCATCTGTTTACAGACTCAACGTACATCATAAATCAAAATCACCATCGTCACCGGGCTCCGAACACGCTCTAACACGTCCGAACAATGGTAAACAATGGTTTTAGCCAAACGCTTCGGTAAACCTCCGTTAGTACGTTTAACACACGGCTAAAATTGCGTTTGCTTTGATGTCAACCTTTCGACCTTTATCCTCGACGCTTTTAATTGATTTGCGGCCTTTTGTATCAAAACTTTTCCGCTCGAATTAATATTTAATCGCGATGACAGGCGAAATACCGACGTAATTAACATTTTAGAAGTGTAATTAGCCGGGAGAATTAACGGGTTTGGACCTTTTGATAGTTTAAAACTGTCGTTAATCGATTTTGGCGGATTTGACGGTTGATTTTGTGTACGTTGTGGTTTTTTGATGGACTGCTGATGGTTTAACGCCGGGAAAAATAATTTATGAAGGGATGAAAAAGTGTTAGTGATGGGTTTATTTTTTTTTTAGTTCGGGGAGTGTTTTGGGTTTGTTTTGTTCGATATTCTCGGTTTCGGAGCGCGATTATTTCGCGTGTCACGCTTTCCACGCGCGTTTCTGACAGAAAAATGAAATGATTTGTGTGCTGTGGAAGTTGAGGGATTTTTTTTATTCTGAGGGTGCGACTTGGAAATGATGTCATAAGGGTTGGGATGTTGGGAAGTTAAATATTAAACTTGGGTTGGGTTTTTGTGTGTTTACATTATTAATAATAAAAGTTAACTCAATCGAATTATATCAGATATAAAAATAGGAGAAATTTAGAAAAAATAAAGAAGAAAAAATTCGACAGGAAAAATTGGTGGATGCGCCGACTTATTTATCACAAAAAAAATTTTTTTGAAAAAAACAAAAATGTCTATCGATTTGATTTTTTTAGAAAAACCTAAATTAATGTTTTATTTATATTTTGGAAAAATTTCATCCTTAAATTTTTATTTATTTAGGACTTATGAATTTTTTAAGTTAGTCTTGACATCTTAGTTTTGGTTTTGAGGTTAAGTCCAACTTTAAAAATTTTTTTGAAAAAAACTAAAATGTTTATCGATTTGATTTTTTTAGAAAAACCTAAATTAATGTTTTATTTATATTCTGGGAAAATTTCATCATTAAATTTTTATTTATTTGGGACTTATGAATTTTTTAAGTTAGTCTTGACATCTTACTTTTGGTTTTTAGGTTAAGTCCAACTTTCAAAATTTTTTTGAAAAAAGCTAAAATGTCTATCGATTTGATTTTTTTAGAAAAACTTAAATTAATGTTTTAATTATATTCTGAGAAAATTTCATCCTTAAATTTTTATTTATTTGAGACTTATGAATTTTTTTAAGTTAGTCTTGACATCTTACTTTTGGTTTTTAGGTTAAGTCCAACTTTCAAAATTTTTTTTGAAGAAAACTAAAATGTCTATCGATTTGATTTTTCTAGAAAAACTTAAATTAATGTTTTATTTATCTTCTGGGAAAATTTCATCCTTAAATTTTTATTTATTTGGGACTTATGAATTTTTTTAAGTTAGTCTTGACATTTTAATTTTGGTTTTTAGGATAAGTCCAAGTTTCAAAATTTTTTTGAAAAAAGCTAAAATGTCTATCGATTTGATTTTTCTAGAAAAACTTAAATTAATGTTTTATTTATGTTTTGGGAAAATTTCATCCTCAAATTTTAATTTATTTAGGACTTATGAATTTTTTAAGTTAGTCTTGACACTTTAATTTTGGTTTTTAGGATAAGTCAATGTTTCAAAATTTTTTTGAAAAAAACTAAAATGTCTATCGATTTGATTTTTTTAGAAAAACTTAAATTATTTTATTTATATTCTGGGAAAATCTCATTCTTTAATTTTTATTTATTTGGGACTTATGAATTTTTTAAATTAGTCTTGACATCTTAGTCTTGGTTTTTTGGTTAAGTCCAACTTTCAAAATTTTTTTGAAAAAAACTAAAATGTCTATCGATTTGATTTTTTTAGAAAAACTTAAATTAATGTTTTATTTATATTTTGGGAAAATTTCATCCTTAAATTTTTATTTATTTGAGACTTATGATTTTTTTAAGTTAGTCTTGACATCTTACTTTTGGTTTTTAGGTTAAGTCCAACTTTCAAAATTTTTTTGAAAAAAACTAAAATGTCTATCGATTTAATTTTTCTAAAAAAACTTAAATTAATGTTTTATTTATGTTTTGGGAAAATTTCATCCTAAAATTTTTATTTATTTGGGACTTATGAATTTTTTAAGTTAGTCTTGACATCTTAGTTTTGGTTTTGAGGTTAAGTCCAACTCTCAAATTTTTTTTGAAAAAAACTAAAATGTCTATCGATTTGATTTTTCTAGAAAAACTTAAATTAATGTTTTATTTATGTTTTGGGAAAATTTCATCCTTAAATCTTTATTTATTTGGGACTTATGAATTTTTTAAGTTAGTCTTGACATCTTAGTTTTAGTTTTTAGGTTAAGTCCAACTTTCAAAATTTTTTTGAAAAAAAACTAAAATGTCTATCGATTTGATTTTTTTTAGAAAAACTTAAATTAATGTTTTATTTATATTCTGGGAAAATTTCATCCTTAAATTTTTATTTATTTGGGACTTATGAATTTTTTAAGTTAGTCTTGACATCTTAGTTTTGGTTTTTAGGTTAAGTCCAACTTTCAAAATTTTTTTGAAAAAAACTAAAATGTCTATCGATTTGATTTTTTTAGAAAAACTTAAATTAATGTTTTATTTATATTCTGGGAAAATTTCATCCTTAAATTTTTATTTATTTGCGACTTATGAATTTTTTAAGTTAGTCTTGACATCTTAGTTTTGGTTTTGAGGTTAAGTCCAACTTTCAAAATTTTTTTTGAAAAAAACTAAAATGTCTATCGATTTGATTTTTCCAGAAAAACTTAAATTAATGTTTTATTTATATTTTGGGAACATTTCATCCTTAAATTTTTATTTATTTGAGACTTATGAATTTTTTAAGTTAGTCTTGACATCTTAGTTTTGGTTTTGAGGTTAAATCCAACTTTAAAATTGTTTTTGAAGAAAACTAAAATGTCTATCGCTTTGATTTTTCTAGAAAAACTTAAATTAATGTTTTATTTATATTTTGGGAAAATTTCATCCTTAATTTTTTATTTATTTGGGACTTTTGAATTTTTTAAGTTAGTCTTGACATCTTAGTTTTGGTTTTGAGGTTAAGTCCAACTTTCAAAATTTTTTTGAAAAAAACTAAAATGTCTATCGATTCGATTTTTTTAGAAAAACCTAAATTAATGTTTTATTTATATTCTGGGAAAATTTCATCCTTAAATTTTTATTTATTTGAAACTTATAAATTTTTTAAGTTAGTCTTGACATTTTAATTTTGGTTTTTAGGTTAAGTCCAACTTTCAAAATTTTTTTGAAAAAAACTAAAATGTCTATCGATTTGATTTTTCTAGAAAAACTTAAATTAATGTTTTATATATATTTTGGGAAAATTTCATCCTTAAATTTTTATTTATTTGAGACTTATGAATTTTTTAAGTTAGTCTTGACATCTTAGTTTTGGTTTTTGGGTTAAGTCCAACTTTCAAAAATTTTTTGAAAAAAACTAAAATGTCTATCGATTTGATTTTTTTAGAAATACTTAAATTAATGTTTTATTTATATTCTGGGAAAATTTCATTCTTTAATTTTTATTTATTTGAGACTTATGAATTTTTTAAGTTAGTCTTGACATCTTAGTTTTGGTTTTTAGGTTAAGTCCAACTTTAAAAATTTTTTTGAAGAAAACTAAAATGTCTATCGATTTTATTTTTTTAGAAAAACTTAAATTAATGTTTTATTTATATTCTGGGAAAATTTCATCCTTAAATTTTTATTTATTTAGGAATTATGAATTTTTTAAGTTAATCTTGACATCTTAGTTTTGGTTTTGAGGTTAAGTCCAACTTTAAAATTTTTTTTGAAGAAAACTAAAATGTCTATCGATTTGATTTTTCTAGAAAAACTTAAATTAATGTTTTATTTATATTTTGGGAAAATTTCATTCTTTAATTTTTATTTATTTGGGACTTATGAATTTTTTAAAATAGTCTATAAAAATTTCCAATTTTTCTCTTTATTTAAGAGAACAAATAACAAATTTTTCTATTATATAAAGTATTTTCCAATAATCTTGTATTTTAACTTAATCCCAAACCGAATTGTAATAACATTGACCATTCGCAAAACATTAACTCGCCCGAATTGGGCAAGATTAATGTCTAGATCGGAGCTTTTATTCGGTACCCGGTTGGCAAAGTGCCTCCGCCCCTCTTTTCTCGTTCATACCCGGTTCCCCTTTGGCACGAAACTCGAGTACGTCGCGTATTAAATTTAGTTTTATCGCTACTATTCTTTTATGCCCGCCGGCTTCTTTGTTTCAGGAGGAAAAACCCGGAAATCGATCGAAAATTCTAAAATGATTCCGCTCGAAAACCGAGCGGAGAAATTTCCATTCTCGCAAAGATAGCGATTTCGAAGTTAATTAAAAAGAAAAAGTAAATCTAAAGAACGAGAAGATACAGATAAAGGAAAATGCATCATAAAACCGTGGTCTTGGTGGCGCCGTCCTTACACAATATGAGCTGTTCCCATCCGAGATTCGACCCGGAAATTTGGCGCTCGATGGACTTTTCCGGGAGCTTACAAGCTCTCATCGTGTTAACTTTAACGGTCGGGGTTTTAGGAGCGAACATGATGTTAATTTTGGTTATTAACAGTAGGAGATATTCTAAATATATTCATTCACAGGTAATATTCATTTATTTTATTTCAAAAAAAATTTTCTTTTCATTTATTAATAAAAAAAAGTTTAATTAATCAAACATTTTCAATTAATCAAAAATTTTTAATTAATAAAAAAATTTTAATTTATATAAAATTTTTTATTTATATAAAATTTTTAATTTATAAAAATTTTTTAATTTATATAAAATTTTTAATTCATAAAAAATTTTTTTTTCAGCCAAGATATTTGCTCACTTCATTAGCCAGTAATGATTTAGCGATGGGATTTTTTGTCACTCCTTTCGCCATAATCCCTTCGTTACGACGTTGTTGGCCTTATGGCGAATTACTTTGCCAAATCCAGGCTTTACTTCGAGGAGCAATCAGTCAACAAAGCGCCGTTATTCTCGTTTGTATGGCTGTTGATCGTTACATGTGTATGTTACATCCGGAACGTTATCATAAACATTCCAGTAAAAAAGTAAGTAGGAATTTTTATTATTCAAGTTTATTTCTATTTCTAAGGTTTAGTAGAGTAAGGTTCTCTGCACAAAAGTTGGCTAATTTGCAATTTGAGTTTCAAATCAGGAAATGAAACCGTTTGGTGATTTTGTCTATATTCAAAAGAGTGGCTAAGGCCCTCCGCACACGGTTGAGTAACTGATAACCCAAGTTTTAAGTCAATTTGGTGACTTTATCCATGTACGAGAATGAGTATTCACAAGAACACTGGACTAACAGGATGACCCAATCTGCAATAATCGTCCGCCACCCTTTAACGTCACTACCAAGCTTAGCGTCTATCTCACACTCGACTGAAATCACAAAAAGTGGCATCAAACTGGCAGCTACGCACTAAATTTCGTTGTATACACATCTTATGAAACTGAGCCATCCTATTAGTTCAATATCCTTGGGGTATCCACACACAAATAATGAGTCAATCCGTGTGCGGAGGATCTAAGGCTCTCTGCACACGGTCGACCGATTAGTAACCCAAATTTCAAGTCAGTTTGGTATGCAACCGTTTGGTGACTTTATCCATGTACGAGAATGGGTATCCACAAGGACACTGGACTAATAGGATGGCCTAATCTGAGAGTGTAAGACTGTCTGTCTTATACTCAACTAAAACCACAACAAATGACATCAAACTGGCAGCTACGCACTAAATTTCGTCGTATACACATCTTATGAAATTGAACCATCCTCTCAGTCCAGTATTCTTGGGGTATTCACAATCTCACAATGAGTCAACCGCGTGCGGGGGGCCTTAAACCATCCACACACAATTTCTTTATGATAATAGAACGATAGATATCTTTGCTGCAACAAAAAACAATAAGATAAATCAAAAATAAATAAATATGTATATACAGTATGTGCAGAGGGTTTAAAAAAACTTTATTTTTAATATTTCAAAGAGACATTTTGAAATGTTTTCCTTGTTGAACGTGGTTAATAACCAAAAATAACTTCCAACTTGACTCGATAGTTAGAGTGTAAAGGTCGCCGGGACCGGATCTAAACCGCGATAATCTCGGTATTAATTACTACCGGGCAAAGGGGGCGCCGTGAAACGGGGTTGAGCTCGGGAATAGTAATGGCTTTGTAATACATACCCAATTATGAGAAGGTTTAGATCCCCGGCGCGCGCGGTTCAGGTAGCGTAATTGTATACAAGGGGCGCCCAGATAAATGCTAAGCGAGTCAAAAGCTTTGCTTGTGTGTTATGAGTGTTAAACGAGAGGGGTAAAAACCTTATTTGGGTTACTTCACCTTTGGTTGAGTAACACGAGAGAAGAAAAAAAAATCGTTGGTTGGAAAAATACACTGGAGATGAATTGAAAGTTGGACTTAACCTAAAAACCAAAACCAAGACGTCAAGACTAACTTAAAAAATTCATAAGTCCCAAATAAATAAAAATTTAAGGATGAAATTTTCCCAGAAGATAAATAAGACATTAATTTAAGTTTTTCTAGAAAAATCAAATCGATAGACATTTTAGTTTTTTTCAAAATAATTTTAAAAGTTGGACTTAACCTCAAAACCAAAAGTAAGATGTCAAGACTAACTTAAAAAATTCATAAATTCCAAATAAATAAAAATTAAAATATAAAATTTTCCCAGAATATAAATGAAATGTTAATTTTAAATTTTTGTAAAAATTTCAAATCGAAAAACATTTTAATTTATTTCAAAAAAATTTTGAAAGTTCAAACCTTAAAATTTCTAAATTTTTAAAACTAACTTTAAAAATTCATAAATCCCAAATAAATAAAAATTAAAAAATAAAATTTTCCCAGAATATAAATGAAACGTTAATTTAACTTTTTATAAAAATTTCAAATCGAAAACCTTTTTAATTTTTTTCAAAAAAATTTTCAAAGTTCAAATCTTATAACCTCTAAATTTTCAAAACTAATTTTAAAAATTCATAAATTCTAAATAAATAAAAATTCTAAAATGAAATTTTCCCAAAATATAAATGAAACGTTAATTTAACTTTTTATAAAAACTTCAAATCGAAAAACATTTTAATTTTTTTCAAAAAAATTTTCAAAGTTCTAACCTTAAAACCTCCAAATTTTCAAGACTAACTTTAAAAATTCATAAATCCCAAATAAATGCAAATTAGAAAGTAAAATTTTTCCAAAATATAAATGAAACATTAATTTAAATTTTTGTAAAAATTTCAAATCGAAAAACGTATTAATTTTTTTCAAAAAAATTTTCAATGTTTAAACCTTAAAACCTCTGAACTTTTAAGACTAATTTTAAAAATTCATAAATCCCAAATAAATAAAAATTAAAAAGTAAAATTTTCCCAAAATATAAATAAAACATTAATTTAAATTTTTATAAAAATTTCAAATCGGAAAACATTTTAATTTTTTTGAAAAAAAAATTTTCAAAGTTTAAACCTTAAAACCTCTAAATTTTCAAGACTAACTTTAAAAATTTATAAATCTTAAATAAATAAAAATTAAAAAATAAAATTTTCCCGGAATATAAATGAAGCGTTAATTTAACTTTTTATAAAAATTTCAAATCGAAAAACATTTTAATTTTCTTCAAAAAAAATTTTCAAATTTCAAACCGTGAAACCTCTAAATTTTTAAAACTAACTTTAAAAATTCATAAATTCCAAATAAATAAAAATTAAAAAATAAAATTTTTCCAAAATATAAATGAAACGTTAATTTAACTTTTTATAAAAATTTCAAATCGAAAAACATTTTAATTTTTTTCAAAAAAATTTTCAAAGTTCAAACCTTAAAACCTCTAAATTTTTAAAACTAATTTTAAAAACTCATAAATCCCAAATAAATGAAAATTAAAAAATAAAATTTTTCCAAAATATAAATGAAATATTAATTCAACTTTTCATAAAAATTTCAAATCAATAGATGTTTTAGTTTTTTTTTTTTTAAAAAAATTTTAAGTTGACAACCCAAAATCTAAATTATCAAAACTTAAGTATAAAATTTCATGTTTAAATGTTAAATGAGTTAAAAAGCTTTGATTGTGTTTTATAAAATACCCATAAATTTTACTTGAAATGGTTAAAAATCTTATTCAAGTTACCTAACCTTTATTTAACAAGGAAGAAGGAAAAAGAAAAGAGGTTGATGTCAGTTAAGAAAAATATGATAGAGGTGTTGAAAAGACACAATAAAAGGATTATTGTCGGGCTTCTGGGTAAAAATAGAACAAAACTATAAAAAATAAAATAAAATAAGTTAAAGAAAATGAGAAATTGAGATGAAATAAAACGTTCACGGAATCGATTTTCTTTCGAGGGTTACAAATTGTGAGGTTGAAACCGCAAGAATTCGACTGACATCCAAACGGGGGATTTATCCGCGATCGCTACCGATTTAGGGGTAATATTTTTCTGTATTTATGATGTTATAAATCTAAGAAGGTTACCCGATTTAGAAAGATTCTAGAAGATTTGGTGGAATTTGATAAATCTTACTTCCCATAAAAGCACATAAGATATAAATTCTTTTAAAAAAATCATATCTAAAAAGCTAATCGTTATTGAGATTTGAAATTTTATCACGATTTAGTGTCAAACTTAATTTTTATTTTTACCAAAAATTAACTTTCCACGACTTTTAGTTTTTTCCTTAGAAAAAAATTTCTAACCTAACTTAATTAAGACGTCTATTAAAATTTGTCAATTTTTAAAAATTCATATCTAAGAAATTAATTGTTTTAGAGATTTGAAATTTTATTACGATTAACTTAGAAACTTAATCTTTATTTTTACCAAAAATTAACTTTCCACGACTTTTAGTTTTTTCCTTAGAAAAAAATTTCTAACCTAACTTAATTAACATGTCTATTAAAATTTGTCAATTTTAAAAAATTCATATCTAAGAAATTAATTATTTTAGAGATTTGATATTTTATTACGATTAATTTAGAAACTTAATCTTGATTTTTACCAAAAATTAACTTTCCACGACTTTTAGCTTTTTTCTTAGAAAAAAATTTCTAACCTAACTTAATTAAGACGTCTATTAAAATTTGTCTATTTTTAAAAATTCATATCTAAGAAATTAATTCTTTTAGAGATTTGAAATTTTATTACGATTAACTTAGAAACTTAATCTTGATTTTTACCAAAAATTAACTTTTCACGACTTTTGGTTTTTTCCTTAGAAAAAAATTTCTAACCTAACTTAATTAAGACGTCTATTAAAATTTGTCAATTTTTAAAAATTCATATCTAAGAAATTAATTGTTTTAGAGATTTGAAATTTTATTACCATTAACTTAGAAACTTAATCTTGATTTTTACCAAAAATTAACTTTCCACGACTTTTGGTTTTTTCCTTAGAAAAAAATTTCTAACCTAACTTAATTAAGACGTCTATTAAAATTTGTCAATTTTTAAAAATTCATATCTAAGAAATTAATTGTTTTAGAGATTTGAAATTTTATTACGATTAACTTAGAAATTTAATCTTGATTTTTACCAAACATTAACTTTCCACGACTTTTGGTTTTTTCCTTAGAAAAAAATTTCTAACCTAACTTAATTAAGACGTCTATTAAAATTTGTCAATTTTTAAAAATTCATATCTAAGAAATTAATTATTTTAGAGATTTGAAATTTTATTACGATTAACTTAGAAACTTAATCTTGATTTCTACCAAAAATTAACTTTCCACGACTTTTGGTTTTTTCCTTAGAAAAAAATTTCTAACCTAACTTAATTAAGACGTCTATTAAAATTTGTCAATTTTTAAAAATTCATATCTAAGAAAGTAATTATTTTAGAGATTTGAAATTTTATTACGATTAACTTAGAAACTTAATCTTGATTTTTACCAAAAATTAACTTTCCACGACTTTTGGTTTTTTTCTTAGAAAAAAATTTCTAACCTAACTTAATTAAGACGTCTATTAAAATTTGTCAATTTTTAAAAATTCATATCTAAGAAATTAATTGTTTTAGAGATTTGAAATTTTATTACGATTAACTTAGAAACTTAATCTTTATTTTTACCAAAAATTAACTTTCCACGACTTTTAGTTTTTTCCTTAGAAAAAAATTTCTAACCTAACTTAATTAACATGTCTATTAAAATTTGTCAATTTTAAAAAATTCATATCTAAGAAATTAATTATTTTAGAGATTTGATATTTTATTACGATTAATTTAGAAACTTAATCTTGATTTTTACCAAAAATTAACTTTCCACGACTTTTAGCTTTTTTCTTAGAAAAAAATTTCTAACCTAACTTAATTAAGACGTCTATTAAAATTTGTCTATTTTTAAAAATTCATATCTAAGAAATTAATTCTTTTAGAGATTTGAAATTTTATTACGATTAACTTAGAAACTTAATCTTGATTTTTACCAAAAATTAACTTTTCACGACTTTTGGTTTTTTCCTTAGAAAAAAATTTCTAACCTAACTTAATTAAGACGTCTATTAAAATTTGTCAATTTTTAAAAATTCATATCTAAGAAATTAATTGTTTTAGAGATTTGAAATTTTATTACCATTAACTTAGAAACTTAATCTTGATTTTTACCAAAAATTAACTTTCCACGACTTTTGGTTTTTTCCTTAGAAAAAAATTTCTAACCTAACTTAATTAAGACGTCTATTAAAATTTGTCAATTTTTAAAAATTCATATCTAAGAAATTAATTGTTTTAGAGATTTGAAATTTTATTACGATTAACTTAGAAATTTAATCTTGATTTTTACCAAACATTAACTTTCCACGACTTTTGGTTTTTTCCTTAGAAAAAAATTTCTAACCTAACTTAATTAAGACGTCTATTAAAATTTGTCAATTTTTAAAAATTCATATCTAAGAAAGTAATTATTTTAGAGATTTGAAATTTTATTACGATTAACTTAGAAACTTAATCTTGATTTTTACCAAAAATTAACTTTCCACGACTTTTGGTTTTTTCCTTAGAAAAAAATTTCTAACCTAACTTAATTAAGACGTCTATTAAAATTTGTCAATTTTTAAAAATTCATATCTAAGAAATTAATTATTTTAGAGATTTGAAATTTTATTACGATTAACTTAGAAACTTAATCTTGATTTCTACCAAAAATTAACTTTCCACGACTTTTGGTTTTTTCCTTAGAAAAAAATTTCTAACCTAACTTAATTAAGACGTCTATTAAAATTTGTCAATTTTTAAAAATTCATATCTAAGAAAGTAATTATTTTAGAGATTTGAAATTTTATTACGATTAACTTAGAAACTTAATCTTGATTTTTACCAAAAATTAACTTTCCACGACTTTTGGTTTTTTTCTTAGAAAAAAATTTCTAAACTAACTTAATTAAGACGTCTATTAAAATTTGTCAATTTTTAAAAATTCATATCTAAGAAATTAATTATTTTAGAGATTTGAAATTTTATTACGATTAACTTAGAAACTTAATCTTGATTTCTACCAAAAATTAACTTTCCACGACTTTTAGTTTTTTCCTTAGAAAAAAATTTCTAACCTAACTTAATTAAGACGTCTATTAAAATTTGTCAATTTTTAAAAATTCATATCTAAGAAAGTAATTATTTTAGAGATTTGAAATTTTATTACGATTAACTTAGAAACTTAATCTTGATTTTTACCAAAAATTAACTTTCCACGACTTTTGGTTTTTTTCTTAGAAAAAAATTTCTAACCTAACTTAATTAAGACGTCTATTAAAATTTGTCAATTTTTAAAAATTCATATCTAAGAAATTAATTATTTTAGAAATTTGAAATTTTATTACGATTAACTTAGAAACTTAATCTTGATTTCTACCAAAAATTAACTTTCCACGACTTTTAGTTTTTTCCTTAGAAAAAAATTTCTAACCTAACTTAATTAAGACGTCTATTAAAATTTGTCAATTTTTAAAAATTCATATCTAAGAAAGTAATTATTTTAGAGATTTGAAATTTTATTACGATTAACTTAGAAACTTAATCTTGATTTTTACCAAAAATTAACTTTTCACGACTTTTGGTTTTTTCCTTAGAAAAAAAATTCTAACCTAACTTAATTAAGACGTCTATTAAAATTTGTCAATTTTAAAAAATTCATATCTAAGAAATTAATTATTTTAGAAATTTGAAATTTTATTACGATTAACTTAGAAACTTAATCTTTATTTTTACCAAAAATTAACTTTCCACGACTTTTGGTTTTTTCCTTAGAAAAAAATTTCTAACCTAACTTAATTAAGACGTCTATTAAAATTTGTCAATTTTTAAAAATTCATATCTAAGAAAGTTATTATTTTAGAGATTTGAAATTTTAGTACCATTAACTTAGAAACTTAATCTTTATTTTTACCAAAAATTAACTTTCCACGACTTTTCGTTTTTTCCTTAGAAAAAAATTTCTAACCTAACTTAATTAAGACGTCTATTAAAATTTGTCAATTTTTAAAAATTCATATCTAAGAAAGTAATTGTTTTAGAGATTTGAAATTTTAGTACCATTAACTTAGAAACTTAATCTTGATTTTTACCAAAAATTAACTTTCCACGACTTTTGGTTTTTTCCTTAGAAAAAAATTTCTAACCTAACTTAATTAAGACGTCTATTAAAATTTGTCAATTTTTAAAAATTCATATCTACGAAAGTAATTGTTTTAGAGATTTGAAATTTTATTACGATTAACTTAGAAACTTAATCTTTATTTTTACCAAAAATTAACTTTCCACGACTTTTAGTTTTTTCCTTAGAAAAAAATTTCTAACCTAACTTAATTAACATGTCTATTAAAATTTGTCAATTTTAAAAAATTCATATCTAAGAAATTAATTATTTTAGAGATTTGATATTTTATTACGATTAATTTAGAAACTTAATCTTGATTTTTACCAAAAATTAACTTTCCACGACTTTTAGCTTTTTTCTTAGAAAAAAATTTCTAACCTAACTTAATTAAGACGTCTATTAAAATTTGTCTATTTTTAAAAATTCATATCTAAGAAATTAATTCTTTTAGAGATTTGAAATTTTATTACGATTAACTTAGAAACTTAATCTTGATTTTTACCAAAAATTAACTTTCCACGACTGTTAGTTTTTTCCTTAGAAAAAAATTTCTAACCTAACTTAATTAACATGTCTATTAAAATTTGTCAATTTTTAAAAATTCATATCTAAGAAATTAATTATTTTAGAGATTTGAAATTTTATGACGATTAACTTAGAAACTTAATCTTGATTTTTACCAAAAATTAACTTTCCACGACTTTTAGTTTTTTCCTTAGAAAAAAATTTCTAACCTAACTTAATTGAGACGTCTATTAAAATTTGTCAATTTTTAAAAATTCATATCTAAGAAATTAATTATTTTAGAGATTTGAAATTTTATTACGATTAACTTAGAAACTTAATCTTGATTTTTACCAAAAATTAACTTTCCACGACTTTTAGTTTTTTCCTTAGAAAAAAATTTCTAACCTAACTTAATTGAGACGTCTATTAAAATTTGTCAATTTTTAAAAATTCATATCTAAGAAATTAATTATTTTAGAGATTTGAAACTTTATGACGATTAACTTAGAAACTTAATCTTGATTTTTGCCAAAAATTAACTTTCCACGACTTTTATTTTTATCCTTAGAAAAAAATTTCTAACCTAACTTAATTAAGACGTCTATTAAGATTTGCCAATTTTTAAAAATTCATATCTAAGAAATTAATTATTTTAGAGATTTGAAATTTTATTACGATTAACTCAGAAACTTTATCTTGATTTTTACAAAAAATTAACTTTCCACGACTTTTAGTTTTTTCCTTAGAAAAAAATTTCTAACCTAACTTAATTAAGACGTCTATTAAAATTTGTCAATTTTTAAAAATTCATATCTAAGAAATTAATTATTTTAGAGATTTGAAATTTTATTACGATTTAATGTCAAACTTAATCTTTATTTTTACCAAAAATAAATTTCCTATGACTGTTAGTTTTTTCTCTAGAGAAAAAAAAATCTAACCTAACTTAATTAACATATCGAATAAAACTTAATTTTTAAAAATTCATATCTAAAAAACTAATTGTTGTTCAGACTTGAAACTTCTATGAGAATTGAGATTGAAACTTAATTTTCATTTTTACCAAAAATAAATTTTCTATAACTTTTAATTTTTTCTAAAGAAATTTTTATAATGGAAACAAAATTGCATGGAATAACATCACTTTTTCTTTTCTTTTCTTTTCTTTTCTTTTCTTTTCATATCCTCTCTCTGTTCGTACTCCGTGTTCATTTTCTCCTCTATAAGTTGAGTTTGAGACGGGGGAAAACAAAGGGAAATTTCCGATAGATGGGAAATTCCCGGATAGATCCTAGTTAAGGATACCATCTGCGTCAGCGCCGTCGACGTCGTTGTCGACGTCGCCGTCTACGCCGCCCCCAGACTCGGCGATTTAGAATTTAGGACCAAAGGGGCCGTCGAAGTCCTCCTTCGGGAAACCCGAAAACCGTTTTACTCGAATTCACACCGAAACCTTATTTAGATTCTCCCTCTCTCTTTTGCGTGCTACTTTTAAACTTGAGAAATTCTTGTTAGAAACGAATTCAAATCCGGGGACTTTTCTCTTCTGTTGTTGCTTTGTTAAAAAGGGAAATTGCCACTTTAGAAAATTAATTGTAAAGTAAATTGAAAACGTTTAAAAAAAATATTAAAAAAAAATAATTAAAAAAAAACTCTCGCTCCATTTTAAAAATTGAATATCTCAACTGTAATAAACACCCAACATACTAAGCCCTGTTCCGGGTTAGTTTTTTAACCCGTTTTCTTTTTCCAGGGTATTTTCAGTTATCCCCATGTGATACATGTGGACTTTTACGGCGTCGCGCACCGAAAAACCCCAAATCCCCTCAAAATCCCCGCAACCCATCACCCTCTTTGTCCGGTGAATATTCATGACGCGCCCTATTTTTCCTCGTACATAGAACGAAGGGAAAATCCCCCTTAATTTTATGTTTAAAATCGGGACTGTAATTAGATTCCGGAGCCACTCAGCGCCCTCTATAACACCATCCCGCTGTATCGGCGCGTATCTTATATTACACGTTAATTGAGTATTAAAACCAAAAACCGCGATCAAATTTTCATCAAAAGCTTTTAGTTGGGAAGTTGGGATAAATCAAAGCGAAGGGATTCTATTTCCATCCATTCATAATTTTTCTTTTAGATCTTTTCAATTACTTATTCATTTTTATTTTACTCATTTTTACATCTTTTTCATTTTTACTTCTTTTTCATTTTAACTTCTTTTTCAATTTCACTTCTTTCTCCTTTTCCCTTTATATTTTTTTTATCTCTTCTTTCCTATCTCTCTATTAAGTATCATTTTTTTTTATTCTGATGCAATTAACGTCTGGTTCTGGGCGTCTTTTTTCAATATCGAAGCGTTTCATTGTCTCGGCTGGTAGTATTCATTGGGGGCTCGGTCGTTATTCGTCGAACTAAGGCCGTTAAACGTTAAATGGGGCCGGAGGCGGCCCTTTGAGGGAGATCTAACGAAAATTCCGGGCAATTAGACCGATTGTGGCGCCGCGTGCGTCGTTCCTAGACGGTTCAAAACGGGGCCCGGGAGCACGACTTTAATCTTTAAAATATCGCGAACGAGAGATTCGATTTAGCGCCGACAAAAGAATACAATTAGAGAGATTAATTTATTTTCCTTGCGAACTCGATAAGTTTGAATGTTTAAATTTTGCAAGTTGGAAAATCTAAATTGACAAATTTAAACTTTATAATGTTGTAAGATGGTAAATCTTAAAGATGATTTTTTTTTATAATTTCATCTAATTATTTAAATTTTGAATAATAAGATTAGAATTAACATTAGCACTAACTCTAACTAAATCTAGAACTTGGAACTTTCGGATTTAACTGTGCGTCTTTTGAAAAAGCGTTTGATGTTTCGGATGCCATATTGCAACCTTCTTCAAGAATAAGTTTGAAGTGGAACTCAAGAATAGTTCAAAAGTCGAACTTCTTTCTAAAGCGTTTGACGTATTGAGTGCCATGTTGAAACCTTCTTCAGAAACGAGTTCGAAGTTGGAATTCTTCACTTCATTTCGAACTCGTTTCTGAAGAAGGTTGAAACAAGCCATGCGAAACATCAAACGCTTCAAAACGAGTTCGAAGTGAAATGAATACTCCAAAAGTCGAACTCATTTCTGAAGCATTTGACGCATAGATTAAATATAATATAGTAATATAGATAGGCAACTCTCGACTTTTAATTTTGACAATGTTTTTAGTTCAACCCGCATCGCATTTAGCGCTAATGAGCAAACGCGGGAATTTTTAAAATGTTTAAAATAAAATATTACTCCTATTTGTTACAAAACCATGCATAGTAAAATTAAAAAAAAAAACAAATTTTGGTTGTAGCCAGTTTGTTTTTGTTCAATTTCATCATACACAACTTAAAAAATACAAAAGCGTTTAGAGAACAACTCAAGGACACTCTACAGTACAACTGCTAACATAACTTTATTTTCCTCGATCTTATTCTGGTGGTGGTTAATAACAAAACAATTTTTAACAATAAAATAATATTTTGAATAAGCACATAAAAAGAAACCTCGTATCTTCAACAAATCTGCAGTTCCCACATCTCGCGATGCTAGTGTAATCAAAGATTCGCGTAGTTCCCATTAGAGCCTTTCATCTTGGACATATCTCTGGACATACGTGACAATATTCCAGTCATTGAATACTAATGAACACAAATTGCAACACTAAATACGATGTTAACATTTTTTTCAAGAATTTCAATACAATTACGATACTTCTTTCACTGGCGTATTTGATATAAATATGTAGATGTCAGATATTATGTTGGACATCTCATTGTCAGTGCGTTTCATTTTGGCCGGTAAAGAAACTATTATTTTCCGCTATCAGCGCTTCCAGTGGTGCGGGTTGAACTAAATTTATTGTCAACGAATTTCTATACAGAGGTAACATAGCCTGATTTGACGTTTTGGATGTCATGTTGCAACCGCTTTCAGAAACAAGTCCAAAGTTTGTGAACTCTTCACTTTACTTCTAACTCGTTTCTGAAGAAGATTGCAACAGGACATCCAAAACGGTAAATGCTTTAAAAACGAGTTCGACGTTTGAACTGTTCATTTCACTCCGAACTCGTTCCTAAAAAAGATTGCCACATATCATCCGAAACGTCGAACGATTTTTCAAAAAACGCCCGACTAAACCTCAAAAGCTTTTTCTAGGTCTAATATTGGAGTTAGTGGTAATGTTAATTCTGGTCTTACAAGGAAAATGCAAGGTCTTGGGATCACAGATTTAATTCAAACTTTGTAGGTTGGTAGATTTATTCTCTTTGTTCATAAAAATATATGGTTGGCAGGGCTACTATTCAATAACTTTTTAAACATTTGCAATTTGCAAGTGAAGATGCAATTTAGCAATTAAATTTAGTTATGTAGCAAACGATTAAACGTAATGGGTTAGCGTAGCAGCAATACATCGGTGTTTCTCATCATTAGATGCTGGGTTTGGGTTCGGGGAGTGTGAATAATTCTTCTTTTTTTAATGTTAAGTCTATTTTGGCATTTGAAGATAGCATTAGTGCCCATAAAATGTTGCGACATTAAAATATTTTTTTAATTATACACCGTACATTGGATTTTTCAATTAATGTGTCAAAATTTCAAAATTTTATACCGGAATATATTCTGACATTATAATCCTCCTTCAAAAAGCCTGATTAAACTAACAAGGAGAGTGTAAGGTCTTGGGGTCGTAGATTTAGTTCAAATTTCGAAGAATTGTAGATTTAGTTTCCCTGTTGATGAAAATATATGGTTATAGGGGCTACTATTCAATAATTTTTAAAATATTTGCGATTAAAGATGCAATTAATTCGTTAGGACAAGTCCGGATAATGTCAAAACTAACCGAATTTATACTGATTAAGTCAGGCTTTTTGAAGAAAGGTTATAATGTCAAGTCATATTCCTGTATTAATTTTGAAGTCTGGACAAATCAAATGGCAATTAACTGACAAATCCAAAGTGCGGTGCACACTCAAAAAAATGTTTCGATGTCGCAACATTTTATATCCACCCATGGTATCTTTATATGTAAAAATAAACACTCTCAGAACTCGAACCCGGCACCTAATGACAAGAAACACCGATCTATTGCTGCTACGTTCAACTCATTATGTTTAATCGTTTGCTACAGACCTGAATTTAAGCAGTGAATTGCATCTTCAATTGCAAATATCTAAAGAGCTGTTGAGTAGTGGCCCCTACAACCATATATTTTCATCAACAGGGAAACTAAATCTATCATCCTACAAAATTTGAACTAAATCTATGACCCCAAGACCTTGCACTCTCCTTGTAAGAGAATTATCCCAACGAATGAACAGCATCTCCAATGGACTATTACGGTACGGTGGATTTTCCAAAAACTAAGGGCTGTTTTATGATCCTCAGGTATCAAGTACCTCACTTTACCGTTTCTCAGAACTACACGGTACGTTACAATGAAGAAAATAATTATTAAAAATTTTCCTACTTCAAACGGGTCATTCTTTGCCGCCTATCTAGAAGTGGAAAACAGGCAACGCTGTCTTATAGCTAGGGACATTATTTAAGCGATGGTTGTTACTCTGCCTGTCAGTTTTGGGTCTGTCATCCGCCTGTGTTTGTAAACAAGGTGAAAATGCGTCATTAATTTTTGAATATTTTTTCGTAAAAATGAGTATTTTGAAAGCTGATTTTCTAAAAGCCGACTCACGGAATTTACTAACAGTAGACAGTAGCGGTGATGAGGTTTTTCAACGAAAATCACCAATTTATTGGTGCAGAAATGCAAGGAAATAAAGTTGAAAAGTAACGTTGTAGCCTACTAGCAAAATAACATCAACTTATTAAACGCACGTAAAAAGTCACTTGTCGCACGTGTTGAACTACTCGCACTTCTAAATACAATGAACATAGCTACACAGGTACCAACCAAACTGTGGGGTCAAGATTTAGGAACTAAGGCTGTGTTGCCGGATCTAACCATTTTTTGTGCCTTCCCTGTGACGTCACAGGCGAGGATTAAATTTAAATTTTAACAGAAAATTTTGTGAAAACGGAAAAGATTTGAACATTTTTAAATGCATTTCAAGTACCTAAGGCCGACGTACTTTCGATTAAACTCAACTCCCAAAAATGCCGAAATAGTCCATTGTAAATATCAAAAAAATTATTAAGGCGTTATACTACCCAAGCAAACTGAAAAAATGAAGTTTTTTTGTGATTTTTTTTTCGATTTATACTAATGAATGACATGAAATGCAATTTCGAACATTTATTGCGCATGTATTAAGCTATATAAAAATATATTTTGTTTTAATTTTCGATATAAAATGGCGTTGTGGCACGGTATTATTTGAAAATATGTTTTTTTCCGAAGAGGAAAGCTGCGTAGTCAGTTTCAGCATTAATTTGCCACCTAGAACAAAAAGTAATTTTTTTTCTTTTACTATACTAGTTTTTCTTTTGAAGTACATAGGGTTAGGGGAAGGTGGGTATGTTTGGGACGGTGGTATGTTTGGGACAATTGATCCAAACCGAAAACTTGTTTGAATTTACCCCATTCTCTTACTTTAAATTTACTAGTGCTACCTACAGTGCTACATCGTCGAAACTTGAAATGCAGTCAGTTATTTTAACCTTAAAAATTGGACGTTTGCGTTTATATTGTTTCAAAGTAAAAATCGGGTGCATCAGATAAGTACTGGTTATAACTATATTTATTTACAAAACTTAATAAATTATTATTGGTGAAGTCTACAAACTGTTTTTGATTAATACACCTTGCTGTCTTTTATTTGTGTCCTCTACTAAAATTAAAAAAAAAAATAAAATGTAGACAAACTACAATGAGGTATGTTTGGGACATTGAAAGAAAGGGATATTTGGGACGTCCCAGATATACCTCCTATATACATAATCGGCTCTTGGTAATTGGTTCTTGAATAACCCGTGCAAAACAGTTACAATTTGCACACCCATTGTACATAATAACAAGCACACCCGAAAAACTGTTAATAAAAGAAACATTCAAAATCAAGAATGAAAAATTTCGAAAAAAGGAGGAGAAGGTTAAACACAGCGTAAAAAGAAATTAGAGACGGAAGAAGATGAAGAAATCAATTATGCTTCCGTCATTTTGTGACTGTCCCATTCATACCAACGCAAGGTACGTTTGGGACAAAAGTACAGATGATCACTTCTACTGCAACAAAACTCTAACCATTAGAAAAAATGACATCAAATAAGTACGAAAATATAGTATAAACAGTAAGCTATTCGATGATATACATTTTAAAATTTTTATGTTGCTGGTATGGCCACAATTAAATGGATTATAAAAAGTGTCCCTAACATACCCACCTTCCCCTATATATATTTTTTTAACATTTCGCAAATTGGCACCAATTTTAAGTTTTTTTTTCGCTTTTTGGTAAAAAATTTTCAATAAGTTGTTGATAGCAAATGTAATTTTTTATCAATCTAAAAATCCTTATGTACTTCGATAGATAATTTATCTGTGAAGATACAGTTAAAATATTGAGTAAATCTTATGAAAATTGATTGATTGTGAGTTTTAGACAACGCAAGTGTGAAAAACATAGTTTCGAGAAAAAACCGTTTAAAGTTTTAATAAAGCGGTGCGGCGGTGTTGTATCAAACGTTCTACGGTGCTCAGACATTTACGAAAATAAACTAAAAGAATATTTTTAGTCGCTTATCATTCAAAATTGTTTTTGGATATGATTCTTAGGTACTGTATCATTTAAGCGAATAAAAAAAAATGAAAAAAAAATATTTTGCTGGGTAGTATAACGCCCTGTTAAATAGTAATCATATATCTTCATCAACAGGGAAACTAAATCCACCATTCTATAAAATTTGAACTGAATCCACGACCCTAAGACCTTGCACTCTCCTTGTTAGTTCAGTTAACACCGATCTCAAAAGCCTCCCTATTTATATTTAAATTTCATTAGTTATTTTAAACCTATTTAACCATTAAATTTCACGTTCTAATATTTGAAACGTTTAAAGGAGTCGTTCAAGTTCTATTTCCAGGGTTGCGTGGCGATAATAAGCGTCACCTGGATAATGTCGGTGACTCTGTTCGCGGCCTTGGCCCTTCCGAAAGGCGGCTACTACTTCAATTCGACCGGAATGATGGCCTGCGAGCCGTTTTACTCGCACGCCTCCGTCCGGATCCTCGCCGCGTGCGGATTCTACTTCCCCACCACGATGATCCTCATGTACTGCTACGGATCCGCCTTTCACGTCAACAAATTACGGCTGCGAAAAGCCGGATGTAACGTCGTTGCCGATCCCGAACAGATTATCACTCCAGATGAAAACCACAAGGTAAGTAAAGATGTATAAAATATATCTGCAAAAATACGCAAGTAAAGATATATAAAAAAATATATGGGATGACTAGTATATAAACATGAATATTGGAATGTGTATTAGGATGTAATCTTTCCAGAGAATTTGATAAATTACCAGGGAAACTACGAATAGTCTCAAAAGATCAATATTTATAGGAGTGTGTACAGAAATTATGCACAAACTAAAAATTGAACTAAAAATATAAAAATTGAAATTACTCCTAAACTACTTTTATATAAATTGACACCCTGTATAAGTAAAAATATATAAATGAAGATATTAGAGTAGAGATTTTTTTTTCAAGTATAAAAAGAAACTTTCTAGATAAGAGATTCCATTTGTCACCTTTTTTGTAACCCTGACAAAAAAAAATTTTTTTTTTCTTTTGGTCTAAATCCCCGATTTTTCGACCTTCGTGATTCCTTTCTATCCAGGACCGGATTGAATTAAAAAGAAGGGGGGACTTAACGCTTCTAAATCCTAGATCTTGAATGGCGTGTGGCTTTTGAAATTTTCCGAATTCCTTTAAGAACTACTTTAGCGTGTGTTAGAGCGAGAAGGGGAAATAATAGCGGGTGAAAATAGGTTATAGTCCTTGGTTGTCACTCGTTCGATAACTAAACCGATTATTATCTGGTTTGAATCTCGCTGACGTGACGCGTCGATGTCAGCTCACTCCCGACTCTACCGTTTATAATCCAGCCAATATTCTGTTTATTACAAACGAGTTTATCCATCATTCTTCATTCATCATCAATACAAAAAAATTTCTAGATTTTTATACTTTAAATATTAAAATTAATACTTTAAATATTAAAATTAGCACTTTAAAAAATAAAACTAGTTTAGTTTTATTTTTAGTATTTTTCTAAAAAAAAATTATAGTTTTTGGTTGAATTGATCAACATTTTAGTAACTTTGGTGGAAGCTTTACGAATTTAGTAAGTTTTTGGTGGAATTAAAAAAAAAAATTAGTAAATTTTTGGTGGAATTTTTACAAATTTTGTAAGTTTTTTGATGAAATTTTTAAAAAATTCATTATTTTTGGTAGAATTATTAAAAATGTTAGTAACTTTGGTGGAATTTTTATGAATTTTATTCATTTCTAGTGGAATAAAAAAAATCAGTGTTATTGGTAAAATTCTTATGAATTTAGTAAGTTTTTGGTGGAATTCTTGCAAACTGTATTAATTTTTGGTGGAATTTTTAAATAATTCAGTATATTTTTGGTGGAATTATCAAAAATCTTGATAACACTGGTGGAATTTTTGCGAATTTTATTAATTTTTGATGGAATTCTTAAAAAATTTAGTGTTTTTTTATGGAATTTTTACGAATTTTGTAAGTTTTTTGGTGGAATTTTTAAAGAATACATTATTTTTAAAATTATTAAAAATTTTAGTAACTTTGGTGGAATTTTTATGAATTTACTAAGTTTTGAATTTTTAAGGTTTTAGTTAATTTTTAATGAAATTGTTTCTAATTTGATTGATTTCTGGTGGAATTTTAAAAGAATTTGGACATTTTGGTGGAATTTTTAACAAATTTGGTAAGTTTTTGGTAGAATTGTTAAAAATGTTGACAATTTCGGTGTAATTATTAGGATTTTTGTAAGTTTTTGGTGGAATAAAAAAAATTCAGTAAGTTTTGGGTGTAGTTGTTAAATATTTTAATAGCTTTGGTGGAATTTTTGCGAATTTTATTCATTTCTGGTGAAATTTAAAAAAAATTCAGTGTTCTTGGTAAAATTCTTATGAATTTAGTAAGTTTTTGGTGGAATTTTTAAAAAATTCATTGTATTTTTGGTAGAATAATCAAAAATTTTGATAACATTGGTGGAATTTTTGCAAACTGTATTAATTTTTGGTGGAATTTTTAAATAATTCTGTATATTTTTGGTGGAATTATCAAAAATCTTGATAATACTGGTGGAATTTTTGCGAATTTTATTCATTTTTGATGGAATTTTTAAAAAATTTAGTGTTTCTTATGGAATTTTTACGAATTTTGTAAGTTTTTTGGTGGAATTTTAAAAAAATTCATTATTTTTGGTAGAATTATTAAAAATTTTAGTAACTTTGGTGGAATTTTTATGAATTTACTAAGTCTCTGATGGAATTTTCAAGGTTTTAGTTAATTTTTAATGAAACTGTTTCTAATTTGATTGATTTTTGGTGGAATTTTAAAAGAATTTGGACATTTTGGTGGAATTTTTAAAAAATTTGTTAAGTTTTTGGTAGAATTGTTAAAAACGTTGACAATTTCGGTGTAATTTTTAGGATTTTTGTAAGTTTTTGGTGGAATAAAAAAAATTCAGTAAGTTTTGGGTGTAGTTGTTAAATATTTTAATAGCTTTGGTGGAATTTTTGCGAATTTTATTCATTTCTGGTGGAATTTTTAAAAAATTCAGTGTTTTTGGTAAAATTCTTATGAATTTAGTAAGTCTTTGGTGGATTTTTTAAAAAATTCATTGTATTTTTGGTGGAATAATCAAAAATTTTGATAACATTGGTGGAATTTTTGTGAATTTTATTCATTTCTGGTGGAATAAAAAAAAAAATCAGTGTTTTTGGTAAAATTCTTATGAATTTAGTAAGTTTTTGGTAGAATTTTTGCAAATTGTATTAATTTTTGGTGGAATTTTTAAATAATTCAGTATATTTTTGGTGGAATTATCAAAAATTTTGATAACACTGGTGGAATTTTTGCGAATTTTATTCATTTTTGATGGCATTTTTAAAAAATTCAGTGTTTTTTTATGGAATTTTTACGAATTTAGTAAGTTTTTAGTGAAATTTTTCCAATTTTATTAATTCTTGGTGGAATTTTTATAAAATTCAGTATGCTTTTGGTGGAATTGTTAAAAGAGTTGATAACTTTGGTGGAATTTTTACTAACTTTAATCATTTTTGGTGGAATTGTTAAAAATATTGGTAATTTTAGTAGAATTTTTATGAATTTGGTAAGTTTTTGGTGGTATTTTTTAAAAATCAGTAAGTTTTTGGTGGAATTATTCAACATTTTTGTAGCTTTGGTGGAAAATTGAAAAAATTTGATACGTTTTTGGTGGAATTGTTAAAAATGTTTGTAACTTTGGTGGAATTTTTACGAATATAGTAAGTTTTTTTAATTTTTACCAATTTTATTGATTTTGGGTGGAATTTAAAAAAAATTCACTAAGTTTTTAGTAGAATTGTCTCCAAATTTAATAATTTTTGGTGAAATTATATTCAATTTAACTAACTTTTGTGGAATTTTTATTGTTACTTTTTTATTTTTGTGAAATTTTTACGAATCCAATCAATTCTTGACGAAATTAATCTTAATTTTAGTATATTTTTTAAAAATTCAGCAAGTTTTTGGTGGAATTGTTAAAAATTTTGATAGCTTTGGTGGAATTTTTACAAATTTTATAACTTTTTGGAGGAATTATTAAAAATTTTGATAACACTGGTGGAATTTTTGCGAATTTTATTCATTTTTGATGGAATTTTTTAAAAATTTAGTGTTTTTTATGGAATTTTTACGAATTTAGTAAGTTTTTAGTGAAATTTCTCCAATTTTATTAATTTTTTGTGGAATTTTTATAAAATTCGGTATGTTTTTGATGGAATTGTTAAAAAAGTTGATAACTTAGGTGGAATTTTTACTAACTTTAATCATTTTTGGTGGAATTGTTAAAAATATTGGTAATTTTAGTAGTTTTTTTATGAATTTGGTAAGTGTTTGGTGGTATTTTTTAAAAATCAGTAAGTTTTTGGTGGAATTATTCAACATTTTTGTAGCCTTGGTGGAAAATTGAAAAAATTTGGTACGTTTTTGGTGCAATTGTTAAAAATGTTGGTAATTTTGGTGGAATTTTTACGAATATAGTAAGTTTTTCGTGGAATTTTTACCAATTTTATTGATTTTGGGTGGAATTTTTAGAAAATTAGTTTTTAGTAAAATTGTCTCCAAATTTAATAATTTTTGGTGAAATTGTATTCAATTTAACTAACTTTTGTGGAATTTTTATTATTACTTTTTTATTTTTGTGAAATTTTTAACAATCTAATCAATTCTTGACGAAGTTAATCTTAATTGTAGTATATTTTTTTAAAATTTAAGTTTTTGGTGGAATTATTAAAAATGTTGATAACTTAGGTGGAATTTTTACTAACTTCAATCATTTTTGATGGAATTGTTAAAAATATTGGTAATTTTAGTAGAATTTTTATGAATTTGGTAAGTTTTTGGTGGTATTTTTTAAAAATCACTAAGTTTTTGGTGGAATTATTCAACATTTTTGTAGCTTTGGTGGAAAATTGAAAAAATTTAGTACGTTTTTGGTGGAATTGTTAAAAATGTTGGTAACTTTGGTGGAATTTTTACGAATATAGTAAGTTTTTCGCAGAGTTTTTACCAATTTTATTGATTTTGGGTGGAATTTTTAAAAAATTCACTAAGTTTTTAGTAGAATTGTCTCCAAATTTATATTCAATTTAACTAACTTTTGTGGAATTTTTATTGTTACTTTTTTATTTTTGTGAAATTTTTAAGAATCTAATCAATTCTTGACGAAATTAATCTTAATTTTAGTATATTTTTTAAAATTCAGCAAGTTTTTGGCGGAATTGTTAAAAATTTTGATAGCTTTGGTGGAATTTTTACAAGTTTTATAAGTTTTTGATGGAATTATTAAAAATTTTAGTAGCTTTGGTGAAATTTTTACAAATTTACTTAAATTTTTGGTGATATTTTCAAGAATTTAAATAGTTTTTAGTGAAATTTATTCGAATTTTTGCTCTGCATAAATTTTGATAGCTTTGGTGGAATTTTTACAAATTTTATAAGTTTTTGGTGGAATTATTAAAAATTTTAGTAGCTTTGGTGAAATTTTTACAAATTTACTTAAATTTTTGGTGATATTTTCAAGAATTTAATTAGTTTTTAGAGAAATTTATTCGAATTAGTACTTTAAAAATTATAATTAGTAGTTTAAAAATTATAATTAGTAGTTTAAAAATTATAATTAGTAGTTTAAAAATCATAATTGATTAAGTACTTTAAAAATTAAAAATGATGTAATACCCAAAAGATATTTCCCGGCGAATATCTTGTTATATAATTCACCCTCTAAGAATTTAAAGGGTGGGGAAGCGAAAAGAATCGGAGACAAGGTTTTTGGGTCAACTAGTGTGGGTGGAGTCGGTTCGGTGTCTCTCGGACGGGGAAAAAAGACTAGAGGACGAGAAATACAAGAAAAACGACAGGATGGGATAAAGGATGGCGAAAAAGAACGAAAAAGTTTTAAGTTGCAAGCTTAAGACGGTGTATTATACGGGCGGGGATTGAGAAATTGCTCGGGAGGTGCGCGTACACCAATAAAATGCAAATTTGTAACGAGCTTTATAGAGAAGTTTGTTTAATTTTTAGATTTACCAACTTGCAAAATTTAAAAGTACTTTTTTTAGTTTTAATTTACCATCATATTTTTTAAAAAAACGCAAAATTTTTACAAATCAAAAAATTTCTAAATTATAGAAACAGTTTCAAATTATAAGATGTTGTATTTTCCCGGGAGAATTAAGAAATAAGCTACGCATGCAATAAAATGCAAATTTATAAAGGGAGCTTCATTCCACCAGATGGTCTTAATCTCAAAGTTAGTTTAATTTAGACTCTGAACCTTTATGCTAATATTACTACACTAGAAACGTTAATTTTTCATTTAAATCGCTTAGTATTCTATCAAACAATAAACAATCTCATAGATCATTTTAAATTTCATCATCAATCGCGCGATTAGCGATTATCGCGATCGTCGAAAACAATGCGATTTAAACGCGATTAATCCCCGTTTTATCGATCGAAAGCGTCCCTTTTTCCTCCCTTTATAATCGAGCTAGAATGAAAACGACGAGTTTCCCATTAAAACTTAGCTAACGATCTTGAATAGATCATCTGGATTGAAATTTAAGTTGGAAATCGATTTAACATAACTCGCACGCGGCGTAAATGTATAAATCGGTTGAAATTGAAACGGGTTTCGGGTACAAATTTAGAAGTAAAACTCGATTTAGGACTGGTAGGTAACAAATTGTAATTTTCGCGTCGCGGAAACTCGAACCGGGAAAACGGTTTTGCAGGTGCAACGAAACGCGCGCCCCTTTAATGGGATTCAAACGCGGCCCTAATTGGCAACTTGGCGAAAACTTAACTTTTCGGCTAAGGAAGCGAAACTTGAACCTAGGCGAAGAAGCTATCTTTCCTTGAAATTAACACTTTCAAAGTTATATACAACCCAATTCCAGATTTATTTTATTTTTTTTCCTTTAATAAAAGAAAAATAATGAAGAGAAAAGTTACTTTTTTTTTTAATTTCTACTTCCTACTTGTTTATTTTTTTATATGTTTAGTAAAAAGTTTATGAGGATTTAATTTGAAACTTTTTGAAATCGAGAAAATGCTTAAAAATTTAGGTTAGGTCAAAAATGTTTGTCGTCTTTTCGATTTTTTTAAATTTTTTTGGTAATAATTAGAAAAAATCTGTCTTTTTTAGTAAAAACTAGATACTTTTATCTTTAATTTCATACAAGAATCGTTTCATAATTCCTAAAAATAAAGTCAGTGCGATTTTTTAAAATCGATAAAATTTTTAAAAACTTAGATTCGGTCAAAAATTTTTACCAACTTTGAAAAATTTTTTTAATTTTTTTGATAATAATTAGGAAAAATTTGTCTTTTTTAGTAAAAACTAGATACTTTTATCTTTAATTTCATACAAGAATCGTTTCATAATTCCTAAAAATAAAGTCGGTGCGATTTTTTAAAATCGATAAAATTTTTAAAAACTTAGATTCGGTCAAAAATTTTTACCAACTTTGAAAAATTTTTTTAATTTTTTTGATAATAATTAGGAAAAATTTGTCTTTTTTAGTAAAAACTAGATACTTTTATCTTTAATTTCATACAAGAATCTTTTCATAATTCCTAAAAATAAAGTCGATGCGATTTTTTAAAATCGATAAAATTTTTAAAAACTTAGATTCGGTCAAAAATTTTTACCAACTTTAAAAAATTTTTTTAATTTTTTTGGTAATAATTAGGAAAAATTTGTCTTTTTTAGTAAAAACTAGATACTTTTATCTTTAATTTCATACAAGAATCGTTTCATAATTCCTAAAAATAAAGTCGGTGCGATTTTTTAAAATCGATAAAATTTTTAAAAACTTAGGTTAGATTCGGTTAAAAATTTTTACCAACTTTGAAATTTTTTTTAGTAATAATTAGGAAAAATTAGTCTTTTTTAGTAAAAACTAGATACTTTTATCTTTAATTTCATACAATAATCGTTTCATAATTCTTAAAAATAAAGTCGGTGCGACTTTTTAAAATCGATAAAATTTTTAAAAACTTAGGTTAGATTCGGTCAAAAATTTTTACCAACTTTGAAAAATTTTTTTAATTTTTTTGTTAATAATTAGGAAAAATTTGTCTTTTTTAGTAAAAACTAGATACTTTTATCTTTAATTTCATACAGGAATCGTTTCATAATTCCTAAAAATAAAGTCGGTGCGATTTTTAAAATCGATAAAATTTTTAAAAACTTAGATTCGGTCAAAAATTTTTACCAACGTTGAAAAATTTTTTTAATTTTTTTGATAATAATTAAGAAAAATTTGTCTTTTTTAGTAAAAACTAGATACTTTTATCTTTAATTTCATACAAGAATCGTTTCATAATTCTTAAAAATAAAGTCGGTGCGATTTTTTAAAATCGATAAAATTTTTAAAAACTTAGGTTAGATTCGGTCAAAAATTTTTACCAACTTTGAAATTTTTTTAAATTTTTTTGATAATAATTAGGAAAAATTTGTCTTTTTTGGTAAAAAATAGATACTTTTATCTTTAATTTCATACAAGAATCGTTTGATAATTCCTAAAAATAAAGTCGGTGCGATTTTTTAAAATCGATAAAATTTTTAAAAACTTAGGTTAGATTCGGTCAAAAATTTTTACCAACTTTGAAAATTTTTTTTAATTTTTTTGATAATAATTAGGAAAAATTTGTCTTTTTTAGTAAAAACTAGATACTTTTATCTTTAATTTCATACAAGAATCGTTTGATAATTCCTAAAAATAAAGTCGGTGCGATTTTTTAAAATCGATAAAATTTTTAAAAACTTAGGTTAGATTCGGTCAAAAATTTTTACCAACTTTGAAATTTTTTTAAATTTTTTTGATAATAATTAGGAAAAATTTGTCTTTTTTGGTAAAAAATAGATACTTTTATCTTTAATTTCATACAAGAATCGTTTGATAATTCCTAAAAATAAAGTCGGTGCGATTTTTTAAAATCGATAAAATTTTTAAAAACTTAGGTTAGATTCGGTCAAAAATTTTTACCAACTTTGAAAAATTTTTTTAATTTTTTTAGTAATAATTAGGAAAAATTTGTCTTTTTTAGTAAAAACTAGATACTTTTATCTTTAATTTCATACAAGAATCGTTTCATAATTCCTAAAAATAAAGTCGGTGCGATTTTTTAAAATCGATAAAATTTTTAAAAACTTAGATTCGGTCAAAAATTTTTACCAACTTTGAAAAATTTTTTTAATTTTTTTGATAATAATTAGGAAAAATTTGTCTTTTTTAGTAAAAAATAGATACTTTTATCTTTAATTTTATACAAGAATCGTTTAATAATTCCTAAAAATAAAGTCGGTGCGATTTTTTGAAAGCAATAAAATTTTTAAAAACTTAGGTTAGATTCGGTCAAAAATTTTTACCAACTTTGAAATTTTTTTAAATTTTTTTGATAATAATTAGGAAAAATTTGTCTTTTTTAGTAAAAACTAGATACTTTTATCTTTAATTTCATACAAGAATCGTTTCATAATTCCTAAAAATAAAGTCGGTGCGATTTTTTAAAATCGATAAAATTTTTAAAAACTTAGATTCGGTCAAAAATTTTTACCAACTTTGAAAATTTTTTTAAATTTTTTTGGTAATAATTAGGAAAAATTTGTCTTTTTTAGTAAAAACTAGATACTTTTATCTTTAATTTCATACAAGAATCGTTTCATAATTCCTAAAAATAAAGTCGGTGCGATTTTTTAAAATCGATAAAATTTTTAAAAACTTAGATTCGGTCAAAAATTTTTACCAACTTTGAAAAATTTTTTTATTTTTTTTTGGTAATAATTGGGAAAAATTTGTCTTTTTTAGTAAAAACTAGATACTTTTATCTTTAATTTCATACAAGAATCGTTTCATAATTCCTAAAAATAAAGTCGGTGCGATTTTTTAAAAGCGATAAAATTTTTAAAAACTTAGATTCGGTCAAAAATTTTTACCAACTTTGAAAAATTTTTTTATTTTTTTTTGGTAATAATTGGGAAAAATTTGTCTTTTTTAGTAAAAACTAGATACTTTTATCTTTAATTTCATACAAGAATGTTTTCATAATTCCTAAAAATAAAGTCGGTGCGATTTTTTAAAATCGATAAAATTTTTAAAAACTTAGATTCGGTCAAAAATTTTTACCAACTTTGAAAAATTTTTTTAATTTTTTTGATAATAATTAGGAAAAATTTGTCTATTTTAGTAAAAACTAGATACTTTTATCTTTAATTTCAAACAAGAATCGTTTCATAATTCCTAAAAATAAAGTCGGTGCGATTTTTTAAAATCGATAAAATTTTTAAAAACTTAGATTCGGTCAAAAATTTTTACCAACTTTGAAAAATTTTTTTAATTTTTTTGATAATAATTAGGAAAAATTTGTCTATTTTAGTAAAAACTAGATACTTTTATCTTTAATTTCAAACAAGAATCGTTTCATAATTCCTAAAAATAAAGTCGGTGCGATTTTTTAAAATCAATAAAATTTTTAAAAACTTAGGTTAGATTCGGTCAAAAATTTTTACCAACTTTGAAAAATTTTTTTAATTTTTTTGATAATAATTAGGAAAAATTTGTCTTTTTTAGTAAAAACTAGATACTTTTATCTTTAATTTCATACAAGAATCGTTTCATAATTCCTAAAAATAAAGTCGGTGCGATATTTTAAAATCGATAAAATTTTTAAAAACTTAGGTTAGATTCGGTCAAAAATTTTTACCAACTTTGAAAAATTTTTTTAATTTTTTTGGTAATAATTAGGAAAAATTTGTCTTTTTTAGTAAAAACTAGATGCTTTTATGTTTAATTTTATACAAGAATCGTTTCATAATTCCTAAAAATAAAGTCGGTGCGATTTTTTAAAATCGATAAAATTTTTAAAAACAGGTTAGATTCGGTCAAAAAATTTTACCAACTTTGAAAAATTTTTTTAATTTTTTTGGTAATAATTAGGAAAAATTGGTCTTTTTTAGTAAAAACTAGATACTTTTATCTTTAATTTCATACAAGAATCGTTTCATAATTCATAGAAATAAAGTCGGTGCGATCTTTTAAAATCGAGAAAATTTTTAAAAACTTGGGTTCGGTTAAAATTTTTTTATCAATTCTCTACGACTTTTTTATTTTTTGTAATTGTGTTAAATGTAATGAAACTTAAAGAGGGATTTCGAGACTATTTCGAGAGCAAGTCTCCCGAGAGTCGGAATCGAAATAGACTGAAACTGACGGTGGTGAAATAAGAGTACGAAATGGGCACTAAAAGGGGGCAATAAATATCGAGGTTTGGACGAGAACGTCGACGTTTCGAAGTTTCCCTCGAAAATGACTTTCTCCCGATGTATGTGCTCGTGAAAAAGAAATACTCTCGACTTGTATTTACTATTTTTACCTCTTCGAAAACGTAAAATTTGATAACTTTGGGGTTTTATATTTTATAGGTTTGTAAGTTGTAAACCTGGATAAAAAATCTTTATGTAAGAAATGTTTTTAGACTTAAAAAGAGTATTTTTTTATATAAAAATTTTTTGTCGATCTAGTTTTAATTAAAGCTTGTTAAGGATTTTCATAAGTTATGTTCCAATAAATAAAAACTTTCTTATATCGTTAAATTAGGGAATTAAATTTTCAATCAATAGTTATTTACTTTTTCAAGTCATCCAGAATATAAGTCTAAAAACATTTTTCGCGATTAAATGCTTCAGATCTAGTTTGAATAGTCAGTTGATGGCTTTGTTTTCACAAAATACGTTCATAAAGTTTATTGCGCGGAGAGTACCGATCAAATCTAATGGCGAATTCGATTGGGTGCACTGGTGCGCACCAGTGCATAACAGCGTGTTCTATTGGTTGTTTCGTTGTATTCTATTACATTTTATTATTGTAGATTATAAAACATTTTAAACATCATCAAGCCTTGAACACACTTACAAGTGATGTTATGATTACGTTTGATTTCATCGCTTTCTGTTGAATTTGCCCTTTTTTGCACTAAGTTAGTGTGACATATGTCACATTTTGCACTCAACGAGTGCGCACCAGTGCACACTAGTTCTGCCAATCGAATTCGCCATAACTATTTGTGAGCATGATTAAGACTAATGTAGCAAACTGGTTGAACTATCAAGTTTGTCAAATAGTAATTTGAAGGTTAGGGATACTTGATAAGGCCCCTACAGACGTTCCAACTTATCTTCAGGCCTGCCTGAAGATAAGTTGGAACAGACCACACTGCTCAGGCCATCTGAACAAAGAGAATTACATCCACACGTACAGTCGGATGTGCATCTTTAGCTCAGTTTTTCAGAATGGAAGGAACTACTGGTGTTTTATTATTAAACACTTTAGCAATAGGTTTATTAAGGGGGAACAACAGGGTGGAGATCGCGAAAAAAGGCGATAATTAAGATTTAATTTTGATTCACTCATATATCTTAGAAAAATCCGAATTTGATATTTGTAACTATGCAGTTTAAACTTATTTTAGGAAGTATAGAGAAAAAAAATCTGTCTTAGAATACATGTATGGAGGGTGTCCAAATACACTAACAAAAAAAAGTATCTTGTTGGTTGTCACTATAAAACGTGTAAAAATAATCTGAAAATAAAAAAGGAAACGTCATTTTAATCTATATTAGTGTAGCTTGAGTTAAGCGTACCCGATTTAGAAAATAATAATTGCTGTTAAAATGGCACCCCTGCAAAAAAAGGTTAAGAAAATCGATAAAATAATTAATCTTTCCAGGGGGTAAAGAGGCAGCAAATATTAATACAAATAAAAATCCGTACGCTTAACTGAAGGGAATTTTATGTAGATTGAGGACGTCTCAATAAAACTTGAATGCGATTGTCGTTGGTAAAGACATTGTGACAACAGGTTAAAAAAATTTTACTGTGAGAAAAACGCATTTAAAAAGTTAAGTTTAGTTCTAGATGATATAATGGAGGAAATTTTAAGCGTTACCACAATTCATCGATTCCTGCTCCATAATAAAGGTCTTTAGAATTTCTAGAACATAATTCGACTTTCTTCTTGTTGTCTGAATTGTCTAAAACACTTGAAATTTAACGCACTTGAGCTCGACTTATGCGGTGATGGTCTTTAGCTGTATAAAATGCGTACATTTGGGGACTAATCTTGATTTGTATTTCATTTACCACCTTTAATAAAGATGCCATTCCATTATTAAAAATGGAAACCGTCAAATAAGTAGCAATTTGCACAATAACTGCCCGACTTGATAAAATTTTCGGAGCGAACTTCCAAATGAGAACATTAAAGCTCCCATTCGAATTTTGCCTAAATCCGCCTATACATGCGCTCAAGCAACTCCGTCTTGAACAAATCCATATAAATGGGAGTAATAGCACCGATAACATTTTGTGACAATGGTTGTTTATGTTCGTATTCAAGTAATGGCTTCGTGCGCGCGAGCAGAAAAGAGCTATAATTCCATTATTTGTACAAATTTTGTTATAATATTGTAGGACAATATTCTAAAAGGTACATACTTTCGAATTGTGTAAAGAAAAAAAAACGATTTTTCAAAAAATTTACCCTGTTGTTCCCCCTTAAAAAACAATGTCAGAAAATTACTCTAGAACTAGTACGACTTACCTGCGCAAATTGGCACTGCGCAGGCAAATCGTTATGTAAGTCGGGGTGTCTGTAGAGCCTTTTAGAGAACAACCTAACACCTATTTGTTGACATAGCACGAAATTCGTCATAGATAACGTCTTGATGCTATGTTACTTGTTAGTAAGGCTGGTTTTAATGTTCAACCGACGATCAGCGTTGATAGGCATGACATAAACGCAATTACATTGCATTACAGTACATTGTATTACAGCTAACAGTGTTTAAGGGAACGGCTAATAACCGAAATTCGATTGTATCCAGAATTATCGGACTTGTCCCACAATTTGTATAAGGACCGTGATGCACCATTAAAAACTTGACTTGAGGTGTATCAAGATTTGTTTCTCAGTTTTACTTATATGTCGGAGAGCGTCAAATTTTTCTTAAGAATGTACAAGTTTGCTTCTGTCTGTCAATCAGCCAAACATTCGACAACACTTAACTAACCGACGCACAGTGGGGCGAAATGCCCCAAACTCGGACATTCATATAAAAATTAAGTTTTAGAAAACTTATACTTTCGACATTTTTTTATATTCTAGATACTTGAGTCTATTTATAAATGCATTTGAAACATTAATTTTTATCAATTTTCCTATAGAAAATATTTTTCAAATTCGACATTTTCAAAACTAATGAAGTTTCATTGATTCGACATGTACTGCTTTAAAACGTTCTTCCATCAAAACTAAACGAAGGGGGTAATTGAAATTTTTATAACATGAGGAGCAGGTTTCAAACTTCATATTATAATTATTATCATCTTGTAAAGTTGTTTGTATATTCTTAATACACGCGTTAAAACTAATGACATTTATATAATAGAGATCACATACTTTAAACGGTCAAAACTTTTTTTGTCCAAAACTGTCCAAGCTATGCAATACATCAAACGGTTGCCAACAGGCTCTAGTTTCTAAAAACCCTTATTGTCCGTTCACCTCCATCCACCTTTTTATGAAAATTGCATTTAAAGATAAAATATGTCAAATTATACGCTATCTGTCATGTAAAACCAGTTTATATTAGGATAATAAATTACATAAAATCATCATTTAAAACCTTTTTTTTGTATAATGAAAGTAATTATGGAAAAATATTGATATTTTTAACAAGTTATTAATTTCGTTGGAACCTATAATTCTTTGGATGCCCAAATTTTGCAAGAGACAGGAGATTTAGACAAGAGATTTTTGAAGACGTGGAAAATGTTTTATTTTATTATATTAAACTTGTAGATATCGAAAATGAAGTTCTTTTTAAATCTACAATATTTATAAGCCATAAAATATTTTTATCAAATATCTGCATGCTGAGGTCAATAATCACAAATAGGTATAGGTTGTTACAATGTTCTTGTACTTATTTCTGGTAATACATGGTCGTTTGTTAACTACTTAACGTTAGAAATCTGTTATAATTAATATTATTTCTAAAAAAGTTACGTCCTGTTTGAGAATTGAACCCGCTTCTGCAACAAATTTGACTTTTTTTTTATTAAAAACAAATAAAGTGTTATTTTCTTCAATAGCAAATGCTCACTTCTTTTATATACTAATTTATACACCTATTTTACTCATTTGCACTCAATTTTGTGGTTGTTCTATTGAAAAAAAGAAAGCTATGTGGCGATGTCCGCAATTTAAGCATGTCGCCCCATCGTGCGACGTACAGTGGGACAAAAATAAAAAATGGTGGACGTGGATGTTTTTTATTTTCCTTCGATTCTTTTCTTACTAATTATTCATTATACACCTCTGAATAATTTTTTGAAAACTCAAGAACAGACCGCTTCGAAACAAATAACTTTGAAAATATAGTCAAACTTGAAGGGATAAGATATCCGTCCAAGGTAGTTTAAAATACTACACAAAACAACCAACATACCTGTGCTTATGGTTCACCTTGCATCTTTGAATACTTCTTCAAAAACTTGGAAAATATTAAATTTTAATAGAAAAACACCTCTTCGGCGCAAATAACTTCGAAAATCTCCTTTAGTAAGACACGGACGAATAAAATATCGGTAGTTCTTCATAATAGACAATACAACTAATTTATTTGTGCTAACAGTTCACCTTGCATCTTTGAATATTTCTTAAGAAAGTTTGGAAAACATTACTTTTGAGTAGGAACACAGCGCTTTGTGACAAATAACATAGAAAATTTCCTTTGGTCAGACACGGATGTTTAAGATATGGATAGTTTATTGATTCAAGTAACTTCAAAGCTGATTACAGCTTTTTAAAAGCTGTTTTACTGTCATTTTATAATGAAATGAACACTTTCCTACACATTAGCAGAAAAAATGGTATATATTCGAATTTCAGATTTTTATAGAATGTCCACCTTTTTGCGATGTCCCGGATTGGCCGGGACAGTCCCGGATTTCCACCTGGCGTCCCGGATTTTTCTTGAAGCAATATTTGTCCCGGATTCAGGTTTTTTGTCCCGGATTGTCCCGAATTTTTGAAAAGATTCTTATTTTCAATCTTTATTTTAAATATATTTCAACTAGAATTAATTTACAAAATTTGAACCGAAAAAATTGTGCATATCAAAATATGCGGCACCCTTTAAACCATTTGAAGCATACAGTGAACTCTCGATTCTGCGAATTCCCTTCAAGGAAGCACTGGTTTCCAGCGCCTATGCTACACATCGTGCCTCTGAGCGTTAGGTGGAAGAGGAAACGCAAAATCGTGGTGGGTGGACAGTATGGACAGATCTCCTCAAGAGATATCAAACTATGCGTTACCGAAGAGAAAATTGCCGAATGGAAGAATAACCGAACTACATCAATCCAATGGTGGGATGAAATGATTTCTCACTTTAATAATCGTGAATTTCCATTTTCAAATTCACGAAAATTAGCAGAGTTTTCTTTCTGTCTGCCTGGCACAAATGTTGGTACGGAAAGAATATATTTTTTTAATGAATAGCTTTTGGACAAATGAGAAGACTCGTCTTGAAATAGACACACTAAAAGCGATATTACTTATTAAAGTTAATTACGAAGAAAATTGTAGAGAATTTTATAGAATGCTTCAAAGAGAAATGATCCATAGTTCAGAAAAATATAAAAAGTTTTGTACTCAGTAAGTAAAGTACAGAAGTAAGTAACTTTAAAAATGCGACGGTCAGTGCGTTTCGTTAGTTTTGACATCATTAGTACCGATCGTCGGTTGAGTACTAAATCCAGCTTTAGGACGGTTTTAGTGCTCAACCGGCGGTCAGCGCTGACGTCGGTCGCGCGTAGCTATATCATTTTATATGTGTCTATTCAGTGCTACACTGATGAACAGCTACATACATACCGTGCGTTCAGAAATGATTGTAGATCGTTTGAATTTGGCGCGCTATAGATTAATTTTTAAGGTTGGTATAAATACAATAATGTTAATCATATCTCATAGGCGTGTCAGGGAAAATATTGAAAGCTATCATAAATTGTCAAAAAATCGTAAGACAAAGGTATTTTATTGAATTTATTGACCAATGCCATTGCAATTGATATCCGATCTCCAATAATTATGAGTACATGTGCATATCGACGCTGCCAAGCCAAAACGGCATAAACGCCATTAACCTGATTTTTCAAACGCAAAAAACGATTGACATAATGAATCTTAAATGGCTTTTACGCAAACTTTAAACCAATTTTATAGCAAATGAAGTTTGTTTGCGGGTATACCGCTTTAACTGTTACATGCAGATTTAAAAATGCTACTCAACGGTGCAGCTAACTAAAAAATGACCATTTTGGCGTTTATGCCGTTTTGGCTTGAGAGCGTTGATATACACTTAATACTGAAAAGGATACATCATGAATAAATCCGGCTACGCCACTGATATGCAAGATACGACGTAGGTAATTCACAGGTAACAATATTGACCATCGAAAATCACTAAATTACGAGCGCGCCAAATTCAAACGATCTACAATCATTTCTGAACGCACGGTATAAATACGTTGATATAACCTCTCGCGACCGACGTCAGCGCTGACCGTCGCTTGAGCACTAAAGCCAGCCTAAATAACGTAGACAAGTATCAACACAAATGTCAATTTCACCAGTTCAATTTTGCAACTACCATCATTAAATAAAGATAAAGATCAAATAGAGGCGAGTTTTTGACCGAATAGTTTGAAATGGTCAGTTGCGAAAAAGAGCTTTAAATCTAAACTGGTTCTCCTAAATGGATTCGTATTTTTGTGAATTGGAAGAATTTCAATGAGTTATTATTAAATAATCAATTTCATTTATCAAAGTTAGCAACCCCAAATGAAACTAAAATTACCCTAACCATATTGAAATCGTATTTACTTGCCATCCTACTTTCCTTTTTTAAGGAAAAATATCTCGATTTTCATGGATACTCCAACATCCAAAAAATTCTTGCAAACATTCCAGAAAGAAAAAGCTTTCTCTCCAGCGATTTTAAAACCTTGTACAACATCCTTCCTGTTTAAATTTAGAGAATACGTGACTTGTGTCCTTTAAAGCCTTTTTCTCAAAGCATTTCCTCCATTTTTGGAATTCCATATAAACTCAAAGCTCTATTTTACATCAAACTTCGTCATTTCTCCTCGTTGATTAACAAAATCCTTATTGCAAACATATTCCATCGTCCTCCTATAAAAAAAATAAAATAAAATAGTTTTTTAACTTCCAAAGAACATTTCCCAACACAAAAAAACCATCTAAACGTTTAGTTTTATCACCTCCCAAAAGACACACGATAAAAGACGGCCCCCCACAAAAGTCAAAATCCCCATAAGAACGCGTCGTCTCGTTCCCCCAAAAACTCTTTACGTTTAGTCGTAAAACGATATCGTCTCCCACTAAACTCCTTTGATTTTTACGTTTATCCACATAATACACCCTCATACATCACAATCTCTTCTTTGTCTTTACTTTACTACCTTAAGCCGTAACGTAAATCCGTCAATTAGCCATAAAATAAAAAAAAAACACTCGAAAAAAGATAAAACAAAAAGAGTTTTTATAAAAGATTAAGTTAAAAAAAAATAAATTAAGAAAATAATTGGGAAGGAAGTAAATCGTCAACGTTAATTCTCGAACAAGATGTCAAGGTTAAAAACAAGATCTTTTAAATATAAGATCTTTTAAAAACAAGACCTTTTTAAAACAAGTTTGACACGTTTCTATAAAGTTCTTTAAACTTTTAAAGGTTTTAATTTCCTTCCTGTTTTAACAACTTCTTTTATTAACAAGTAAATTTTTTTTATTATTATTTAGGTTATTACTCACGAAAGAAGATTAAATACGAGCGCTTCGAGGACGATGGCAGCGATGTCCTTAGGATTTATTGTCCTGGTAACGCCCTGGACGATCCAAGAAGTGGTAGCAGCTTGTACCGGTTCGAGAGCTCCTCAACCGTTAGATTTTTTAGCAACCTGGCTCGCACTCAGCAATAGTTTTTGGAATCCGTTCTTGTATTGGCTCCTAAACAATCAATTTCGAAGGATTAGTAGAGAATTTATATCAAATAAGGTTTGTTTATTTAATAATAAGTCAATAATTATTAGCTACAAGTAAATAATTAATGATTATAAATACCTAATTTAAAAGTTAAAGTTGTTAACCTCAAATTTTAAAATTTCCCTTTTAACCACTTGCGATGGTAAGAAATTTACGGCTGAGTGTGTTAGGTGAGTCATTTTTCTACCTGCAACAATGGTCTGACGGCGTGAGTAACACTGTCGCGATGAAAATACAAGTCTCCTTTCCGTAACATTACCGAATATTCTTCCGTCTTTCTCTTCATTGTGCAGCTCCATTTCGGATTATAGTACAATGTACGTCCAGCCACCGCAAGTGGTTAAATTTAAAATACAATCTTTACTTCAAAGAAAAAGAAGTGTTACATATGTAAATGTAATTATTTTTTTTTTTTTAGTTTTTCTGTAAGAAGAATAATTCAAAACCGATAAATCATCGTTTTGGTTCGAATTCGAGTTCGTGCCAGATACACCATCAGCAAGGATGTGATTTCGAGCGTTTATCTGAGAAGTACTGGGGAGAAATCTTGGAGAGAACTTTGTCGGCGACTTCGCTGAACGCGTTGCAAAAAGGTGGAAGTCATCCGAGGATGGATCGTTGTAATGGGGTTCATGGAGTTCACGGCGGATGCGAAATTCGCGAGTTATCTTTACCGGATTTATGAAAAATCGATAAAACCACGCAAACTTTCGATGTTATCTGCGAGAATCACCTCAGGTAGTTTGGTGATCTGTATATTGTGTGAAAAGAGAAGAGAAAGAAATTTGAAAGGAAAAATTTAGATTTGAAGGAGATTTTAGAAAAGATCTTTAAAAGAAATTAAAAGATCTTTAAAAGAAATTAAAAGATCTTTAAAGGAAATTGAAAGATCTTTAAAGGAAACTTTTAATAAGATTTTGAGGTGATTTTGGAAAGATTTTCAAATCTAGTTGAAAAAAATTTGGGTCGGTTTGGTAAGTTTTTGATTAAAAGTGTTATTAAAGGGTAATTTTGAGATAAAATCGAAAGTAAGTTGTTGGTTTTTCGGAAAAAAAATAAAAATTTAATGGTGTATTAATAAAAATTTTTTTTGAGGAATAAATTTAAAATTAATAAATTGAAAATTTTGAAAAATATGAAAAATTTGGAAAATAAAAAAAAGTTTTTTGATTGTAATTATTATAAATTGTTCTTTGAAAACATATATTTTTTAATTAATAAAATTGTATTCAGTACGATTTTTGTTTATTATTTTGAAACCTTAACACTTTAACCACCGCTCGCATAATACAGAGTGTTCCAGACCACCCGTACCACCTGATTTACTTGAAAACTATAAGTCCTAGGAACGTGAAACAAAAAAATAAGGTATAAACTTTCTTATGAGTGGGAAAGGAACATGTAATATCAACCGGGAGTATGAATATTTGATTTTTTTAAATGGCCGACAGCGACATCTAGTGGTAATATTAGAAAACACTCGTAGAAAATCGAAATTTTGAAAGCGATTTTGAACAAAAACAGTAAATAATATCACAAAATGCTTCCTATAAAAGTTATTTCTTTTGAAAAGCGCTTTCCAACAATACCAAAATTAACCCCCCTTCATATATCAAATTATAAAGTGAACTTCAATTATTCATACTTCCGGTTGATATTAGATGTTCCTTTCCTACTCGTAAGAAAGTTTATACTCTAGTTATGTATCAAATTTTTTGTTTCACGTTCCTAGGACTTCCTAGGAACGTGAAACTTCACGTTCCTAGTTTTCGAGTAAATCAGGTGGTACGGGTGGTCTGGGACACCTTGTATATCGACGCTCTCAAGCCAAAACGACATAAACGCCAAAATTGTCATTTTTTAGTTAGCTGTACCGTCAATCGTTTTTTGCGTTTTCTGAAAAATTAGGTTAATCTCGTTTATGCCGTTTTGGTTTTGCAACGTCGATATGTGTGATAACTAGAACAACCGTTAAGGGGGAACAACAGGGTGGAGACCGCGAAAAAAGGCGATAATTAAGATTTTATTTTGGTTCACTCATACATTTTAGAAAAATCGGAATTTGATATTTGTAACTACACAGTTTAAACTTATTTTAGGAAGTATAGAGCAAAAAAAATCTGTCTTAGAATACATATATGGAGGGTGTTCAAATGCACTAATAAAAAAAAAAGCATCTTGATGGTTGTCACTATAAAACGTGTAAAAATAATCTGAAAATAAAAAAGGAAACGTCATTTTAATCTATATTAGTGTAGCTTCAGTTAAGCGTACCCGATTTAGAAAATAATAATTGCTGTTAAAATGGCACCCCTGCAAAAAAAGAGTTAAGAAAATCGATAAAATAATTAATCTTTCCAGGGGGTAAAGAGGCAGCAAATATTAATACAAATAAAAATCCGTACGCTTAACTGAAGGGAATTTTATATAGATTGAGGACGTCTCAATAAAATTTAAATGCGATTCTCGTTGGTAAAGAAATTGTGACAACAGGTTAAAAAAAATTTACTGTGAGAAAAACGCATTTAAAAAGTTAAGTTTAGTTCTAGATGATATAATGGAGGAAATTTTAAGAGTTACCACAATTCATCGATTCCTGCTCCATAATAAAGGTCTTTAGAATTTCTAGAACATAATTCGACTTTCTTCTTGTTGTTTGAATTATCTAAAACACTTGAAATTTAACGCACTTGAGCTCGACTTATACGGTGTTGGTCTTTAGCTGTACAAAATGCGTACATTTGGGGACTAATCTGGATTTGTATTTCATTTGCCACCTTTAATAAAGATGCCATTCCATTATTAAAAATGGAAACCGTCAAATAAGTAGCAATTTGTACAATAACTGCCCGACTTGATAAAATTTTCGGAGCGAACTTCCAAATGAGGGCATTAAAGCTCTCATTCGAATTTTGGGTAAATCCGCGTATACAGCGCTTAAGCAACTCCGTCTTGGACTAATTCATATAAATGGGAGTAATAGCATCGATAACATTTTGTGACAATGGTTGTTTATGTTCGTATTCAAGTAATGGCTTCGTGCGCGCGAGCAGAAAAGAGCTATAATTCCATTATTTGTACAAATTTTGTTATAATATTGTAGGACAATATTCTAAAAGGTACATACTTTCGAATTGCGTAAAGAAAGAAAAAACGATTTTTCAAAAAATTTATCCTGTTGTTCCCCCTTAAGGACCGTTCACACAACATGTGTGTGATGCTACCCCCGAAGGTTGAAAGGTTGAAATAGCACTATTTTCACTTGTGTTTTGTTGAAGCAACAAGTAAAAATACGACAACAATAAATACACTGCCAGCCCCTGGCGACGTTTGACTGCGTAGACGTGCGGTCGTTAAAGTGTTAAAAACGCCTAATGTTTCAAATAAAATATAGGGTCTTTTAAATTTTGAATTATTTTTCTTAAATTTCAAGATTTTCTTTAATGTTTTATTGTGTTAGGTTGGGGAAAAAGATATCCATTATTTTTACCTAAACCATACCGAAAAATAATGGATTTCATTTTCCCCAACATAACATAACAAAAAAATTAGAAAAAAATCCTGAAATTTAAGAAAAAAAAATCCAAAATTTAATAGACAACTTTCGTATTTTAAATTCCTAAATCTCGAGAATTGTCTTTTAAATTTTGGAATTCTTTTCTTAAATTCTTCGTTAGGTTATCATTGTTGTTGAAAAAAATGGATTTTATTTTCTCTAATCCCAACCTAACAAAAGATTTAAAAAAAATTTTCGAAATTTAAAAGACAACTATTGTGTTTTGTTTCTTCTTTCAGCACAATATTTTTTTATTTTCGTTAACGTTAATATTTCAAGTCGAAAATGAACTCAAACTGAGCTTAACAAACAATAAAAATGGGTCATGACTCAATTATAGAAGAAAGCAAATCGACGCTCCCAACGAAGACTGTACTAACTAAAAAATTTTGAACTTTGGAGATGAATCAAGTAAAACTTTTGAACCACCTCCAATATTATTTATTTTGTTTGTTATTCAATTTCTTCTTCTTCCACACTCTCATCCCTGTCTTCACTACACTTCGAATTTTTGTTCGTCAGAAGACCACTTGAAAATAAATGTTTTAGGCAATGTAACTCAAATAACCAAAAATTTGAGTTAGTACACTCTTCGTTGGACGCGTCGAAATGTTCTGCGAGATAAAGAAATTCTTGGATTAATTGTTCCTTTAAAGAAATTACTTTCTGTTTAACTCTCGTGGAAAAATTAACAAATTAAAAAAAAATCTTAACACTTACGATTTAAATATGATTTATTTTTTTTTTAATATGATGATTTATTTTATATCTCGAAAATGAAGCATTTGCGGACCCATATTGATATAAACTTTTGTGCTTAAAATATAACAAGAAATCACCCCTTGAAATTAAAGTCATCACTTAAGTTACACGCTGTATAGTTGTGCATGACAGAGAAAGATGAAAATCAAAAATAGTAGTCTAGGATAGCACAATTAATTAATGACGCATGAAGCATCTTTCGACGAACCATATATGTGCCCATAATTATGAAAGTGGTCTAAGTCATATATTTTTTGTTTCGAGATATTTAATGAATTGTATTTGAACGAATTAAAAAATATTTTCACGTTATACGACATATTAATTTATAATTTTATTAGTCTTGATGAATGGAAATTTATTATGAATATGAAATTTTGTGTGAATTTCATACTAAAATGTTATTTTTAAAGCTTGAATTGACTTACAATTAGACCATTTTCAAAATTAACTGAATGTCTAATAAATGACTTAGAGCAGTAAAGAACTATAAATTTCATTTAAAACAATAACTTTAATAAAATAATTTAGGAATATTTATTAATTAGAAAGTAATCCATTTTTATCATTCCGAGGTTTTAAGATTTTTAAAATGTTCTTGAAAAACTGGAGAGGTGTATGGTAGTAAACATATAATATCTTTATGTTTTTCTTCTGTTGCTGGTCTAATGGAGGTCTATAATGGAAGTATAGTAATATTTCCGTATATTTTTGGTCTTCCTCTTTTAGGTGAAAGATCCAAAACGTGGAATTCAGAATAATCTAAAGAAGTTTTATAAAACATTTTATAAAGTTCATTTTTCAAGAATCTCATCCATTGAATTTGCAGCCAAGAGGCAGATTCGCCTGAGGTATTTTTTACTCTTCTTGTTGATAATTCTTCTAGTGATTTCATTGAAATAACATTCGACTGTGACATTCGTTTTATCGAAAGTGTACTTCTTCTTCTACACATTTCTATCAATTCATAATAGTGCTCAGGGTTGTATAAGAAATTTGCTTTTTTTATTTTCGTTTCTATTAAACCAAAATCACGGTCATTTGGTAGAAAGGAATGACCCGATACCAAAAATTTATGGTCTAGCGTTTCAATATTATTTTTCAATATATAAATTTGATGATTTTTGACTTAGACCACTTTCATAATTAACACTAAATGAATTCCGTATAACGTTCCAATTACAACCATTACCTAAAGGTTCATTTTTGTCGATATCGCATAAATTACATTCAATAAATTTAGTTTAGAATAATGCGGTGTGAAATAAGTGATAAACTCATTTTTTTTTTAAATTTTGACTTAGACCACTTTCATAATTATGGGCACATATAAGTACAAAATGTAATAAACATTACTGCACAACTTTACTTGTTCATAAGTTGTTGACGTTCGGCAAAGCGCTGTTGCCAAGCGTAAATATAATCCATAAAATAACAGCTGTGTCACAAACTATCGACCATAACAGTCAACAAATTTTGAAGTTATGTTTATGCTTGCTTTTAAACCTAAACAATAAACGCTTAATATCATAAAATGTGATATCATTATAATGTGATGACGTCTTTCAAATTCATAGTCATAGATTCTCTAATATGAAATTTTAGATGCTCAAAATAAAAAAAAATCGAAACATAGAAAGCGAAGATATAAAATCAGATTAATTTTAAAAACTGTGGCGACTAATCAAAATATATTAAAGTAGTAAGGAACCAGCGCCTCTTTAAAAGAGGGCGCCGCAGGCGCCTAGCTCTTTTTTTAATAGTTTTTTTGAAAATCGCTTTCCGGACGATTCAATGGTTTTACGTCATTCTGCCGACCATTATCTTCACCTCCCCGACGATTTTGGGAGGTCCGTGACCGATTTCGGAAAAACGGCCCTGAAAATCGAACGACGTTGCGGTAGCCATAATTGAAATTAAAATTCTCGATCGTCCGCCTGTCATTTTCTTTATAACGCAACGTTATATGCAAATCGGGGCTTCTTTGGACCCGAAACGGCCGATTTAAGCCCTAAACGAAGTCGCCGTTTTCCATCATTTTCGATTTGAGCCGATAAAACAGTTGGTTCAATTTTCATAAACGTTATTTATTATTCTAACCACGCTAATGCCACATGAAATGTCAAAACGATCGGTTTATTAATAATTATCAAATATTTAATTTATGCAGAACAGAAATTCGAATAAATTTCACTAAAAACTAATTAAATTCTTGAAAATATCACCAAAAATTTAAGTAAATTTGTAAAAATTCCACCAAAGCTACTAAAATTTTTAATAATTCCATCAAAAACTTATAAAATTTGTAAAATTCCACCAAAGCTATCAAAATTTTTAACAATTCCACCAAAAACTTGCTAAATTTTTAAAAAATATACTAAAATTAAGATTAATTTCGTCAAGAATTGATTAGATTCTTAAAAATTTCACAAAAATAAAAAAGTAATAATAAAAATTCCACAAAAGTTAGATAAATTGAATATAATTTCACAAAAAATTATTAAATTTGGAGACAATTCTACCAAAAACTTAGTGAATTTTTTAAAAATTCCACCCAAAATCAATAAAATTGGTAAAAATTCCACGAAAAACTTTCTATATTCGTAAAAATTCCACCAAAGTTACCAACATTTTTAATAATTCCACCAAAAACGTACTAAATTTTTTCAATTTTCCACCAAAGCTACAAAAATGTTGAACAATTCCACCAAAAACTTACTGATTTTTAAAAAATACCACCAAAAACTTACCAAATTTATAAAGATTCTACTAAAATTACAAATATTTTTAACAATTCCACCAAAAATGATTAAAGTTAACAAAAATTCCACCAAAGTTATCAACTTTTTTAACAATTCCATCAAAAACATACTGAATTTTATAAAAATTCCACCAAAAATTAATAAAATTGGAAAAATTTCACTAAAAACTTACTAAATTCGTAAAAATTCCATAAAAAAACGCTGAATTTTTAAAAAATTCCATCAAAAATGAATAAAATTCGCAAACATTTCACCAGTGTTATCAACTTTTTTAACAATTCCATCAAAAATATACTGAATTTTATAAAAATTCTACCAAAAATTAATAAAATTGGAAAAATTTCACTAAAAACTTACTAAATTCGTAAAGATTCCATAAAAAAAAACACTGAATTTTTAAAAATTCCATCAAAAATGAATAAAATTCGCAAAAATTCCACCAGTGTTATCAAAATTTTTGATAATTCCACCAAAAATATACTGAATTTTTTAAAAATTCCACCAAAAATTAATACAGTTTGCAAAAATTCCACCAAAAACTTACTAAATTCATAAGAATTTTACCAAAAACACTGATTTTTTTTTATTCCACCAGAAATGAATAAAATTCGCAAAAATTCCACCAATGTTATCAAAATTTTTGATAATTCCACCAAAAACATACTGAATTTTTTTAAAATTCCACCAAAAACTTACCAAATTCATAAAAATTTTACCAAAAACACTGAATTTTTTTAAAATTCCACCAGAAATGGATAAAATTCGCAAAAATTCCACCAAAGCTATTAAAATATTTAACAACTACACCCAAAACTTACTGAATTTTCTTTATTCCACCAAAAACTTACAAAAATCCTAAAAGTTACATATTACACCGAAATTGTCAACATTTTTAACAATTCTACCAAAAACTTACAAATTTTTTAAAAATTCCACCAAAATGTCCAAATTTTTTTAAAATTCCACCAAAAATCAATCAAATTAGAAACAATTTCATTAAAAATTAACTAAAACCTTGAAAATTCCATCAAAAACTTAGTAAATTCATAAAAATTCCACCAACGTTACTAACATTTTTAATAATTTTAAAAATAATGAATTTTTTAAAAATTCCACCAAAAAACTTACAAAATTTGTAAAAATTCCACCAAAAACTTACCATTTTTTTTTAATTCAACCAAAAACTTACTAAATTCGTAAAGCTTCCATCAAAGTTACCAAAATGTTGATTAATTCAACCAAAAACAATAAATTTTTTTTAGAAAAATATTAAAAATAAAACTAAACTAGTTAGAAAAAGAAAGAGATTCAGCCTCTTCTTTGTAAAACTCCATGTACCGCCACTGATTGTGAGTAAAAGGATATAATCAAATTAAAAGCATAGATTACATCAAGACGTAATCACTCTATAAGATAACAACTAAGAAGATAACATTCAACAACCTTTAGATAAAAATCTAAACATCTACATCGAAATTCTAGAATTCTTAAAATCAACGAAGAATAAATAAAACGCTAAAATTAAAAAAGAAAATGTACGAATTAAAACAAAGTGGTAAAACTTGAATCAGGAAATTTTATAACTTGATTAAGTTATATACTTTAAGATACGTTAAAAAAAAATAAAAAAATCCTCCGATCATTAATAAAATTAACCATAAAAAATAAACACCCAAAAAGAAATCAAAAGGAAAAGTACACTTTTAGCAATAACACTTTTAATAATTCTTTTTTCGTTTTTTTATTTCTTATTTCTTGTTTCTTTTAAAGTAAAACACACACAGGATAACCTTGACTTAATAAATCTACCATAATATAAAAGACACGCGGCTTAAAAACACCTCAAAATCCAGTTTGCTCATCGACGGTGTTAAGATGTTGGTTTTAACAACGTTTTTAACGATTGCCGTTTGCTTAAATGGTAGCGTTTTTAGCGCTAAATTACGTAAGTACTTTAAAACATTTTCATTCCTCTTAAAAATTTTAATAAGTTTTTACCAAAAGATAAATAAAACTCTCAATTAATTTTTTTAAGCTTCTTTTGTAACACCTTGTAAAAGAAACAATCCCAATTTAATTGAGTGCTCGACTAAAGAAGGTAGAAAAGTTTTACCATCGATTTTAAATGGTAATTTTTAATGGAAATAAAAAAAGAATTTTTTTAAAAGTGTTAAGTGTTGTTGTGAATATTTTTTTATAGGCGTTTCGGAATTAAAATTACCAAATATGAAACCGTTAAAACTCCCCGAAGTTAAATTAGACGTCGGTAAGAATTTAAAAATTAAATTAACTGACTTAGAAATTTTTGGATTGGATGATAATGACTTAAAATCATTCGAGTAAGTATATATTTTTTTATCTATAACGGTTTTTTTTTCTCTAATTGACTTGGAAATTGCAATTAATTACAAAGAATAAGTTTGCATAAATTTCTTTTTGTTTCAATTTGTACTGGAATTTTTTAACCTTGAACTTTTTTTACTTTTAATTTAATTTTAACCTTGAACTTTTTTTACTTTTAATTTAACTACTAATATTTAAAAAATCACTTGGACTTTATTTATAAAAATTAAGAAACGATTTACAAATCAAATCAAAGATAAAATAGTTTATTTTGTGGATTTGTATGAAAATCGATGATATCTTAAAGAAATTTTAAAAAATATTAAAAAATCAAAGACTATGTTTTTTAACATAACCACAATAAAAATTTTAATAGTTTAAAAAATCATTCTGATTTTATTTATAAGAATTAAGAAACGATTTATACATCAAATCAAAGATAAAATAGTTTATTTTGTGAATTTGTATGAAAATCGATGATATTTTAAAGAAATTTCAAAAAATATTAAAAAATCGAAGACCATATTTTTTAACATAACCACAATAAAAATTTTAACAGTTTAAAAAATCATTCTGACTTTATTTTTAAGAATTAAGAAACGATTTATGAATCAAATCAAAGATCAAATAGTTTATTTTGTGAATTTGTTTGAAAATCAATGATATCTTAAAGAAATTTTAAAAAATATAAAAAAAATCAAAGACCATGTTTTTTAACATAATCACAATAAAAATTTTAACAGTTTAAAAAATCATTTTGACTTTATTTATAAGAATTAAGAAACGATTTATACATCAAATCAAAGATAAAATAGTTTATTTTGTGAATTTGTATGAAAATCGATAATATTTTAAAGAAATTTCAAAAAATATAAAAAAATCAAAGCCTATGTTTTTTAACATAATCACAAAAAAAATTTTAACAGTTTAAAAAATCATTCTGATTTTATTTATAAGAATTAAGAAACGATTTATACATCAAATCAAAGATAAAATAGTTTAATTTGTGAATTTGTATGAAAATCGATGATATTTTAAAGAAATTTTAAAAAATATTAAAAAATCAAAGACCATGTTTTTTGACATAACCACAATAAAAACTTTAACAGTTTAAAAAATCATTCTGACTTTATTTATAAGAATTAAGAAACGATTTATAAATCAAATCAAAGATAAAATAGTTTATTTTGTGAATTTGTTTGAAAATCGATGATATTTTAAAGAAATTTCAAAAAATATAAAATAAAATCAAAGACTATGTTTTTTAACATAACAATAAAAATTTTAACAGTTTAAAAAATCATTCTGATTTTATTTATAAGAATTAAGAAACGATTTATACATCAAAACAAAGATAAAATAGTTTATTTTGTGAATTTGTATGAAAATCGATGATATCTTAAAGAAATTTTAAAAAATATAAAAAAATCAAAGACTATGTTTTTTGACATAATGATAAAAATTTTGCAAGGTTAAAAAATCATTCTGAATTTATTTATAAGAATTAAGAAACGATTTATGCGTCAAATCAAAGATAAAATAGTTTATTTTGTGAATTTGTATGAAAATCAATGATATTTTAAAGAAATTTTAAAAAATATAAAAAAATCGAAGACCTTGTTTTTTAACATAACCACAATAAAAATTTTAACAGTTTAAAAAATCATTCTGATTTTATTTATAAGAATTAAGAAACGATTTATAAATCAAATCAAAGATAAAATAGTTTATTTTATGAATTTATATGAAAATCAATGATATTTTAAAGAAATTTTAAAAAATATAAAAAAATCAAAGACTATGTTTTTTAACATAATCACAATAAAAATTTTAACAGTTTAAAAAATCATTCTGATTTTATTTTTAAGAATTAAGAAACGATTTATACATCAAATCAAAGATAAAATAGTTTATTTTATGAATTTGTATGAAAATTGATGATATTTTAAAGAAATTTCAAAAAATATAAAAAAATCAAAAACTATGTTTTTTGACATAATGATAAAAATTTTAACAGTTAAAAAAATCATTCTGATTTTATTTATAAGAATTAAGAAACGATTTATAAATCAAATCAAAGATAAAATAGTTTATTTTGTGAATTTGTATGAAAATCGATGATATTTTAAAGAAATTTTAAAAAATATTAAAAAATCAAAGACCTTGTTTTTTAACATAACCACAATAAAAATTTTAACAGTTTAAAAAATCATTCTGATTTTATTTATAAGAATTAAGAAACGATTTATACATCAAATCAAAGATAAAATAGTTTATTTTGTGAATTTATATGAAAATCGATGATATTTTAAAGAAATTTTAAAAAATATAAAAAAATCGAAGACCTTGTTTTTTAACATAACCACAATAAAAATTTTAACAGTTTAAAAAATCATTCTGATTTTATTTATAAGAATTAAAAAACGATTTATACATCAAATCAAAGATAAAATAGTTTATTTTGTGAATTTGTTTGAAAATCAATGATATCTTAAAGAAATTTTAAAAAATATTAAAAAATCAAAGACTTTGTTTTTTAACATAACCACAATAAAAATTTTAACAGTTTAAAAAATCATTCTGATTTTATTTATAAGAATTAAGAAACGATTTATGAATCAAATCAAAGATAAAATAGTTTATTTTGTGAATTTGTTTGAAAATCGATGATATTTTAAAGAAATTTCAAAAAATATAAAAAAATCAAAGACTATGTTTTTTGACATAATGATAAAAATTTTACAAGTTTAAAAAATCATTCTGAGATTTTATTTATAAGAATTAAGAAACGATTTATACATCAAATCAAAGATAAAATAGTTTATTTTGTGAATTTGTATGAAAATCGATGATATTTTAAAGAAATTTCAAAAAATATAAAAAAATCAAAGACCATGTTTTTTGACATAACCACAATAAAAATGTTAATTTAAAAAATCATTCTGAATTTATTTATAAGAATTAAGAAACGATTTATAAATCAAATCAAAGATAAAATAGTTTATTTTGTGAATTTGCAAGAAAATCGATGATATTTTAAAGAAATTTTAAAAAATATAAAAAAATCGAAGATTATGTTTTTTAACATAATGATAAAAATTTTGCAAGTTTAAAAAATCATTCTGATTTTATTTATAAGAATTAAGAAACGATTTATAAATCAAATCAAAGATAAAATAGTTTATTTTGTGAATTTGTATGAAAATCGATGATATCTAAAAGAAATTTTAAAAAATATAAAAAAATCAAAGATTATGTTTTTTAACATAAAGATAAAAATTTTGCAAGTTTAAAAAATCATTCTGATTTTATTTATAAGAATTAAGAAACGATTTATACATCAAAACAAAGATAAAATAGTTTATTTTGTGAATTTGTATGAAAATCGATGATATTTTAAAGAAATTTCAAAAAATATAAAAAAATCGAAGACCTTGTTTTTTAACATAACCACAATAAAAATTTTTACAGTTTAAAAAATCATTCTGAATTTATTTATAAGAATTAAGAAACGATTTATACATCAAATCAAAGATAAAATAGTTTATTTTGTGAATTTGTATGAAAATCGATGATATTTTAAAGAAATTTTAAAAAATTTAAAAAAATCAAAGACTATGTTTTTTAACATAACCACAATAAAAATTTTGACAGTTTAAAAAATCATTCTGACTTTATTTATAAGAATTAAGACATGATTTGTGAATCAAATCAAAGATAAAATAGTTTATTTTGTGAATTTGTATGAAAATCGATGATATTTTAAAGAAATTTTAAAAAAATATTAAAAAATCGAAGACCTTGATTTTTAACATAATTACAATAAAAATTTTGATAGTTTAAAAAATCCTCCAAATTTTATTTATTGGAATTAAGAAACGATTTATACTTTAAACTAAAATCAAAATATTCCTTTTCAACGTTAACCTATTAAATTTAATTAATAAATCAGATAAAAATAGAAATTAATTTTTAACGACAGCATTTGAAAAACCGGTCGTCCTAGACAATTAATTTATTTCCTACTTTTAAAAAATTCCGTAACTACGAGGACTAACACATTATATTTTAATATTTTTAATAATTTTAATAATTTTTTTAACATATTTTTTTGTTATTCCAGCTTCAACATAAATCAAAAAAAGATTAACGTAAAAATCTCATTTCCCTGGTTAAATATAAAGTCGAAATACGACATAAATGGGAGATTATTAATTTTACCAATTGTTGGAAATGGACCAGCAAATATAACATTTGGTAAACACTTTATTTTACTTTATTTTCCTTTATTTTACCTTATTTTAGCTTCTTATTTTTATCCTCTATATTTTATTTTAAAAAAAATCTTATTTTTATTTATTTATTTATTTTATTTTTTTAATATATTTATTTTATTTTTTTAATTTATTTATTTTATTTTTTAAATTTATTTATTTTATTTTTTTAATTTATTTATTTTATTTTTTTTTTTAATTTATTTATTTTTTAGTTAATTCCGATTTTAATTTTAAATCTGATTTACAAATCGAAACCAAAAACAACAAACAATACGGTAAAATAATAAATCCGAAGATAACGTACACTTCCGGTCGGGAATATTACATTTTGGAGAATTTATTTAACGGCGATCGACGATTAGGAGACCAGATGAGGAAATTTTTGGATGAAAACTGGAAGGAAGTCTCTAAAGAACTCGGACCAGCTATCACAGAAGTTGTTAGTTCGATTGTACAAATTATTGCGAACGCATTTTTTGGAAAAGTTGCTTTAGATGATCTATTACCAAAATAATTAAGTTGAAATAGCTTAAATTAAGTTTTAATTTTAGCTTTATATATGAATTGTTGTTTAATTTCAGGAAATAAAGTTTGAGTGATTTTTTAAAATTGAGTTTTTTTTTTGTAAAATAAATAAAAAATTTTGAGTGGTTGATTTTTTAATTTTCTCAAAATTTCTTTAAAATATCATCGATTTTCAAACAAATTCATAAAATAAACTATTTTATCTTTGATTTGATGTATAAATCGTTTCTTAATTCTTATAAATAAAGTGAGAATGATTTTTTAAACTCACAAAATTTGTATTGTGGTTGTGTCTAAAAACATGACCTTCGATTTTTTAATATTTTTCAAAATTTCTCTAAGATATCGCTTATTACATCAAATCTTATGTAAATCCTGATATTTTGAAGCAATGGTCAAAGTTTAAGCAATCCCCCAGACTATATTTATGAGAATTAAGGAAAGATTTTTCACACATAGGGTAAACATACCAGTTATTGGACAGTTAAGCTTTTCTTCAATTTCAGGTCGCTACCACTGGATTATTTTTCAACGGACATTATTCTGCCTATGCCAGATCTTAGTACATATATCCTATTTTAAGCTAACGGGTTTTAAATATGTCTTATATTACAGTTTTTTTAAAAAATTTAAAAAAACATGAAAGGGTTCCAAAAAATTAGTTATTGGACAAAAAATTCAATTACTAGACACAATATTTTCAGTTATTGGACACTGGCAAAGTAATGATCAAAAGCAAATAAAAAATTGAAGTTCAAAACTTTTATTAACTTAAAACTAATCACTTAGGTGTACCTATTTTTCATTTCATTTTGGTACATATTAAATAGTTCTTCGACTTCCAAGTCGTCATGTTTTGTTCCATAGTCTTCCGAATCTTCTTCACTTCCCATGTTTGGTTCCTCACACATTTTGCTGTCAGGTTTTATTTTACCGTCTGTTTTGATTCCTTTTTCACTTTCTATTTCTGAAATATCTTCATCATCACTTTCCTCAGTGAAACACATGTGACTCAATAATAAATCCTTATTACCTTCTTCAGAACTTTACATACAAAACATAAATTATTATTTTTGTCAGTATCTCGCGCAGTCTTTTTTAAAGCTTTAGCTGCTGCACTCTCTTCTCTTTTTCGTTTTCTCTCCAATTTTTTATTTTCTAATTCTAACTTTATAGCACGTTTCTTTTCAAAACTCTCTTGATACTCTCTAGATGTTATAGCAAAGGAAATTTTTTCGATATTTCGTTTATTATTTCTTGATGGGTTTTCTGGACGTACTAAGTAGTCACCCATATTTTTACTAGTAGAAGGCAAACTTAGGGTACTCTCTTTGCCAGGTTTTATGACAATGTTTTGTGCTATATTAATTTTTTTTTCCTTTGAAAGTTGATCCTCAGATGAATTCAATTCAGCATCCAAATTTATTTTAATTGGCGCTTTTGATGGTTGGTTTTCAGATGTATCTAATTAAGGTTCAGCCTCAGTCAATTTCAATACCTGATTATTAAATGATCCTGCCACGTCTATCATATCCAAGTGATATTTTTTATCATTTGGCAACGAATCTGGTTTTTCAAAATAACTCCATATTTTGTACAAAGTGAAACATTCTTCGGTAATGCCTTCCTTAGTCAAAAGATCCTCGAAAGATTTAAATCTTTTGATTAAATCTTCTCCAGTCAAACTGACAAATGTTTTATGGTCCATGCACGGGGGTGGCATTTTTATCTAAAAAAATTTGTGTGCCGCATTTCTGTATGACATATTGTTATTTTTGATTTCATTTATCGCTGCTTCCATCGATTCTGCCCTATATTTATTTTTCTTTGGCATGCTTGAAAACTAGACACATAAAAAACTCAGTTATAGGACACATTGTAAACCAGTTGTTGGACAGGCGTCCAATAACTGGTTACACTGTGAATATTGACACCAAAAGCGAAATGCTGGAAACAGAGAAGATGCACTACGATATCACGTAAAAAGTGTACAAACTTGGCAAAATGCAGTTATTGGACAGGTGTCCAACAAATGAAAATAATCATATTTTAAAGTCAGTTATTGGACACCTCTCTAGAACATAACCTAACTTACAAATATATTGGTTTAAACCTTAAAAATACTTCCCTTTACTCCATTAGTACCTTGTAATTTTATGCGGAGCATTTGGGTAAAATTCCACCACTAATTATAACACTAAACTTCACCTAAGATTTCTTAAGATAGGCACAAGAAAACCAGCTTTTTTGTGCATGATTAAAGAATCTCACAATTGGCGTCTAAACAAGAACGCCAATAAAATGTTATTTATGTTAATATCGATACTCACAGTACAATGGGACTATTTCAACAAAACTAAGCAAACTACTGAATACAGAATTCTTATTTTCAGTTGAAATAATTGGGATGTCCAATAGCTCGCACGTGTCCAACAACTGGTAGGTTTACCCTAGTTAGAGTAAAGTCAGGGTGTTTATAAATTAATATCGGGATTTTAATGCTTTATCATATTTATTACATTAAACTTACAGTTAAAAAATATTATGTCACATGAAAGAACAACTCAAACAGTTTTGTTCGTTGACACCAGTGTGCATGTGCGCGAAATGTTTCTGCTACAATCCGCTAAAGGTGGTACAAATGCAACGAGATTCCCCTGAACTGAATGTTTTTTTGTGCCATATCCCGGGGAAAAGTTTATGGGCCTTCTTCTTTTGGTGAACCGACTGTACTATAATCCAAGCTCAATTTACACCATGGAGAGAAGGACGCAAGAGCGCGCTTTCTCTCCGTAACTTTACCGAGTAAGCCCGAGTGGAGTACAGGGGAAGGGAGAAACGGAGTTTTAAGCGGTCCTCGCAAACGCAAAGGTCTTCCGGCAAGAACGCCGTCGTAGACAGGCTCGCGGCACCTCGCTGTTTTAACTTTTTCGGTCAGACTTTTGGCCCTTTTTCAGGTCTTACAGGAAAAGCGAGAAGTGTTAATTCACCAACCACAATCATTGGTTGTAGTTTTAATCATATTTGACAAAACCCGGTGAAAATTGAAGAAATTAATTGGTCACCGGGACTGTGCGCTTTCCAGGTAAAGCGCAAAATTAACGTCGGGTCCTTGAGAATACCTGCGTGTTTGTTGACTTTATATTTTATTAAAAGTATTATTATTAACGAAAATTACTCCAACAATAGAAATGTTGCAGGTGTTTTCCATCAACTCTTCTACTTTCCATCAAGACTTCTACTAATTAAACTCTTACACGTGTTGGCAATCTTCTTTTAATTCTATATCCAAACCGTTTTTGTTCTGTGTTACAACAAAACCAACAAACATTGAAAGAAATTTATTTACTAATCGAGATATTTTTAAACTAATAGGTAGAATCGGGAAAATCAAATTACTAAAAGATGAATTACAAAGATAATATATTTTTATAAACATCAATGCTTAATTGTTGGTTTGTGATTTATTGCTACATACAGTTAAAAGTTAAATTCAAACTTTCTTATTTTCATTGTAGCAAATTCATAAAATTATTATAGTCACATTACTCTACTACATTATGCAAAATCAGTTTACTATTTGCTATAATAATTATTTAAAAATTGTTACTTAAAAATCCTAAAGTTATAAGTTAGCTTTTGATTGTTTAAATGTTAATATACTTTAAAATCATTGGAACTTTTCTAATTATTTAAATACACGATTTCTTTTCAGTGTGTGTTTTCCTCAACCTTCTTCTTAAATGAAAATCAATTAAGCAAATTTACAGATTATTCGTAAACATTATATATAATGAAGAAAATTAATAAATTTATTGCTATCCACCAGTATCTTGAAAATTAATTTCCTTATTTTATTACAATAATAAATATGTGCCATAGAAACTTATTACTTGTTTATTTTTCCCATATTTAAATATCCCTTTCCTAATTAGACATTTATTTTATTATTCTAAAACCAGTTTACTTTTTGGATTCCAATTTTCTAATTTTTAAATCAAAAATTGATAAAGTTATAAATTGATTTAAAGATAAAGTTATTATGACATGACGACGTTGTTCATTTGTGATAAAATTAAACGATGAAAGTTCATCAAAACTTGATTTTTAAATAATAAATTTGTAACAATGAAGGCGAATTTGTGACGTCACATCCTAATATGTATAAAATATGATTAAAACTATAACCAATGATTGTGGTTTGTGAATTAAGATTTCTCGGTTTTCCTGTAAGACCTGAAAAAGGGCTAAAAGTCTGACCGAAAAAGTTAAAACAGCGAGGTGCCGCGAGCCTGTCTACGACGGCGTTCTTGCCGGAAGACCTTTGCGTTTGCGAGGACCGTTTAAAACTCCGTTTCTCCCTTCCCCTGTACTCCACTCGGGCTTACTCGGTAAAGTTACGGGGAGAAAGCGCGCTCTTGCATCCTTCTCTCCATGGTGTAAATTGAGCTTGGATTATAGTAACTGGCACTTCTTTCCTTGGTACATTAGAGCAATGGCTCTTCCCTCAGTTGGAAGAAAATAAGCCAGAGGGCTTCCTTTTCCAGCAAGATGGTGCACCACTTCACTGGCATAACGATGCATGATGGGCCTCCACGATCTCCTGACCTAACGCCATGCGATTTTTACCTTTGGAGCTTCATCAAGGATCGTGTGTGCGTGCCTCTGCTACAAACTGACCTCCCTGAATTAAGAAACCAGATGGAAGCAGCTGTTGCTACAATTACTGAATACACACTTATAAACTTTTGGGAAGAACTCAACTATGGACTTGATGTGTGCCATGTGACAAATAGTTGTCACATTGAACATTTATAAGGTTCTTGGTAAAACTGTTTGAGTTGCTTTTTCATTTGACATATAATTTATAACTGTAAATTTAATGTAATAAATATTATAAAGAGTTAAAACCCCGATATTCATTTATAAACACCCGATATTTGGTTCGTGATAAAAAAAACAGATCTTTTCTAAGTCTTACCAAAAAAATTTAAAAGAAATCCTGTATAAACCATAGTTGAAAACATTTATTTTCTTCGTTCCATTGAACCTGTTTATTTATAACCATCTTTCTGGAATGTATTCTTCGAATTCACACGCTTCTGAGAATTTCACATCCATAAAACACTTCATAAATCATTTCTTAATTCCTATAAAAAAAATAGTAAATATTAAATTCTTACAATCTAATTTTGTATTAAAACATAAACTTTTAATATTATTTTTTTTTAATTCTTTTTTATCAATTATTACAAATAAATTCCCCATTTTATTTTAAACTAACCTTTTATATTTAACTTTATACAAATTAAATCTTCACCTTCAATAAATAAACGTCACAGTAATTTTTTTTTTTTTTAATCTCAAACGACTTTTTCAACTAACTACAACATCATTACGATTTAATTCAAAGTTCACATTAATGATTTAATGCTTTCACAATAACTTTAATTCGATTATAATTAGTATGTCATTATTTCCCAAGTATAAAACCAGTCGGAAATGTTATAAACAGTTTAAATCTACTCAAAGTAGTTCAAAATCACAAATCATGTCAAACATTAAAATACTCATTTTCGTTTTTTGTATTTCTTCGGTTTATTCCGACAAATTACGTAAGTTTTTACTAAAAAATTAAATTATTATTAATTAAATTAGTATTAATTAAGCACAAATTAATTAATCTTTTTAGCTTCATTTATCGAACCATGTAGTTTTTCAAGTAACGATTTAAACGAATGTATTATAAATCACGGTAATAACGCTTGGGGTGATATTTCTAAAGGCGATAGGAAATTAAAAATATTAAAATTAAACCCTTTAAAATTACCATTGGTTGATTTTAATGGTGGGAATATTAAATTAAGGTTTGAAAACTCGACTTTTTATGGTTTGGAGGATTTAAAAATTACTTCTGCTAAGTAAATATTTTTTAAATTAAAATTAAAAAAATATTTTTTTATTTTATGGTGATTTTTTTATTTTATGATGATTTTTTTATTTTATGGTGATTTTTTTATTTTATGGTGATTCTTTAAGTTGGGATAAAGAATTAAAACATTTTAAAGTTGTAACAAGGGTTGAAAACTTTTCCGGAAATGGTCATTACACAATAGATGGAAAAATTATGGTTTTACCTATTGTTGGAGATGGAGATGTTTCGTTCGAACATTGTAAATCGTTTTAATAGGATTTAAAACCTTAAAAAAATAAATCTTTCATTTTAGATGGAACGAATTTAACATATGAATTTGATTATAAACTAAGAGAAAAAGATTCAATGCATTATTTAGTATTAGATAATCAAAAAGTGGACATTTTAATCGAAGGAGCTAAATATAAATTTAATAATTTATTTAACGGAGATAAAAGACTTGGTTTTTTTATACATATTTAACGAAAATTTTGGATTTTTTTTTTAATTTTTAATTTTAGGTGATCAAATGAATAAGTTTTTAAATGAAAATTGGAAGGATTTTTTTATGGAATTAAAACCAACTTTTGAAGAGGCTGTTTTAAAGATTTTAAAGGGGATTGTAGGACGATTTTTGGCAATTATTCCAATGGAAGAGTTATTTTTGGAATAAAATAAAATAAAATTACCCTCCAAAAAAAAAAAAAAAGTATTTTCAGGTTTAGGTTATTATTTTTAAGTGAAAATAATAAAAGAAAAAATAATAAATTTAAAATTAATAAAACTTGGTTTTATTTTTTTTTTTATTTTATTTCTTATATACAGGTGTTTCCGAAATGCATATACAAAGTCAAACCAAAAATTCCTTGGTTCAAAATAGTTTGCCCAAATGAAATTTTTGTAAGAGAGAAAATAGTTTCTAAACGAATGTAGCTGTTTAGAAAAAGAATTGATTGAAAATTATAATTAATTATCATCTACCACTTTTGCCATAATGTGTCTCATAGATCAGATAGTCGACTCGTTTGAGGGCTCTGTTCAACTGCTTTTTTGGATCTATCTAACTTACAAGGAGACCACAAAATATTGCATTCACCGATTTTAATAAAAGTGGTACCAATCGATAGATATCCGTTCATTGTACAAATGTGTAAAATATTAGGGCGCACTATTCAGCGATTCGCGAGTAAATCGCGATTTTAGGTCGCAATTCAAGGCCACACCGCTTATATGTCAATGGTTGTACTCCTTCCGTCCCCTCCTCTTGGTGACTCATCACGAACCGGCTTCCACTTGCGGAACGAGAAGTCTGAACCTCATGACGTAACTGCTTTTTATTTTTAATATAATCAAAATTTTTAGTATTTCACTTTCTTTCTTCTAATATTTTATTATTATATGTTTTGAAAACAAATAATTCAACACACGTTTTCATTTTTACTTTGATTTTTCATTTAATTTAATTTAAAAAAGACCCAAAGGCGGTCGTAGAGGGAGTGGCTAACCGATGACGTAAAGAGGTATGGCCTTAAATCGCGAGCTAAAATTGCAATTTGCTCGCGAATTCCTGAATAGTGTGCCCTAATATTTTACAGATTTGTATTGTGTACCAACACCTATCGATTGATGCTACTTTCATCAAAATCGGTGAATACAACATCTTGTGGTCTCCTTGTTAGATAATCTAAGGTGTTTGACTATGTCTCACATGACTTGCTTGTGTCGAAATTATCATTATACAGATCTGGAAATTTAAGTTACGGTTATAGGAAAATAATGCATGCAACAGAGAAACATATAGGAAGTATATGTTAGATAAATAAAGAGCGATATAACTGTTTAACCACGCCTTTTCCACCGCGACCCTAGTCGCCCAACCAACCATCTTCTTCCCATGAACTGTCGAACTGTCAGACTGTCGAACTGTCAGTTCTCTGTTGCACGCATTATTTTCCTATAACCGTAACTTAAATTTCCAGATCTGTATATCCTCAGTGAGTCTGCTTGCAGTTTATTACAGTCTTATTTGTCCAATCGTATGCAATCTGTTCGAATAGATTTGACGACATTGTAATAATTCAGGTTATACGGCTAATTCAGATTATTACGGGTTGAAATTTAAAGATCTTTTTTTATATTAAATTTTAGTTTTGTATTTTGTGTTTTCACTTCAAGTCAGGTAGAAAGGACTCTGTCCCTGCAAAAAGTAATAAATTCAAGCAATAAGAATGTCATTTTTAAAAGTGCCTTTTGGCAGGTAGAAGAGTTTAACTAAGGGTTGTTTTTGGAAATTGTTAAACTCGAGATGTACGCGTTTGGAATTTTACTTAGTAGAAAAAAAACACCTAAAGATATTCTCCTACCAACTTTTCAAAAAACTCGTGGTATTTATGGAAGAGCGGGTGCTCAGATCGCTCTCTCTTCCTGGGGTTCTTTTCGAGTAAAGAAGATTTTTCTTCTTCGCGAAAATGTGTTGGATATGCTTTGAGAAGCTATTCAACACATCGACGGTTTTTCGCGGGTTCAGATTTCGCGTCCGAGTTTGAGTGTTCCTCGGCGGTTATGTCCGCATGATAGACTAGCACGTGCTCCCATCCGGAGTTTATCTCCGTTATGGTAATTTCGCCATCTTCGCTAGCGCAAACTGAGGGCATAACCGCAAACCAATGGGTTTTGTGGTTGAGGAAAAGGGGTGAGTTTTCTGAGCCTGGGTAATTAATTACTAGTAGACAAATCTCTCCGGTTAATAATTATTTAAGTTAGGAATTCGCATAGTTATCCTCTTGATTAATTGGATCTTTTATTTCAGAAAGGGACTAAGCAACATTTTTGTAGTTTTGAGAAAAACGACAAAAAAGGAAAATTTCCAATTTAAAGATTATTCATGACATTTTATAATAAATTCTATGTTTAACTATCAGTACATGTTGTCCTGACACAATTTGTTTTTTTCATTTTAGAGAAAGAAATCAAACTAAAAAAATTGTACTTAGTACCTTTCTGCAATAAACCTCATGTTTATAGATTTAATTTATTCTGTGCTCTAATATTAACATGGCAAACAGTATCCAGGATGTTTCATTAACTAAAAAAAGGATTATAGATATTTACAAGAAAATATTTCACTAAGTTTTTAAGAGAAAGAACGAAAATTGACACTAGGGAAACAATATTTTATTTATTTTTTATTAATCCGCACTGTTATTTTCTTTTTTGGTTTTAGATGGCAATTTTAATACTTCCTGATAAAATTTCAAATATGGTTCTTCAATGTAAGGAAGCATTTTATTTAGATGTTCAATCTTGGATTTTAAAATTGGAACTTTATCAGTATAAGCTTTGGTTATGGGCATTTTTATCGTAGTTTTACCAGAACTTTTTGGCGCGTGCAGATGAAATATGTGAGATGTGAAACCATTTATGTACTCTGAAGCCACAACGTCCCCAGATGTTTTATGTTCATGAAGAAAATAATGAAAGTGAGATATTGAAAATGGTTGTTTGTTAACTCGAGCCACACCGGGTTTCATACTTTCATGAGAGTTTGCAGTTTTCTTGCAGTATTTAGGCCACCAGTTCTTAAAATCGATTATGTCTTTAGAAGAAATTAATATGATGCATAGTCCCTTTCTACAATAAACCAAAAATTCTGTCTCCACAATAAAATGTTCCGGGCATATAAAGTATAAGCCTTTCTACTCAAAACGATAGGTCTACAACCAGAGAGCACGAATATACATTTATCTAAAAATCATCAAAAATGTTACTTAGTCCCTTTCTGAAATAAACGATTCAATTAGATTATAAAGTCTTGCAATTTTCTTAATAAACTTTTAAAACTTTTTTTAGGTTTGTGTTTTTATTCAACAAAGATTAATATCCCTTTTTGCTGAATCTAATTAATTAAAGTTTTGATTATAAAAATAAAGTAGTTTTTTTTTAATATCTCTTTCTACCCTACAACACTTTTGCATTTCGAATCAGAGCCTTGGCGTAAGAATCCACAGCTTTTCCGGAAGGTTTTCCCGGGGAAAAACCTTGCCCTGGTGGCGGCTACGTTACCCCGTTCATTTTTAATGATGACGGTACAGCATGGGGTTTATTAATTAATTACTTAATTAATTGAGCCCCAAGTTCTACAACATCAGAGCTTGGGCATATCACCAACGGCATGCCTCAGGGCTCAATACTTGAACCCTTGTTGTTTCTGATTTGTATTAACGACTTGCCTGATTTATCGAAGCCGAGCATTTCTATTCTTTATGCCGATGATACCACCATACTTGCGAAGGGCAACTCCCTCACAAACAATGAAACAATCTTCAACCAAACTCATCTGCTGAGTTGTGCACAGAGGTGGTTTAGGGCAAACTTGCTGACCCTGAATGAAGAGAAAACGGTAAATCTAACCTTCTCTCTCAAGCGGGAGAATAATAATAAAAGTCAATATGTTGAATTTTTGGTTGTTTTCATTGATTCTGAGCTAACCTTAATCACATGGAACAACTCACTGCCCGTCTATCTTCTTGTGTGTTTCTCCTATGTCGGTTGTCTAAAACTGTCTCTCCGAAAATGCTCCTGACAACTTATATTTCACAGTTTCAAAGTCACTTGCTTTATGGCTTCTTGACTTGGCGTCATGCAGCGATCCTTCATCGTGTCTTTGCTATACAACAGTGGTGTCCACTAATTTTTGACCAAGATCGACTTTTCATGTAAATGGGTTACCAAGATCGACCGACGCAGGGCCGAATTGGTGGTGCAAAACGGCCCAGGCTTTTTATAGCTACACATCTAGCAAAATATTTCAAAAAATAAGATATTATTTTGCTTGTCTCCTCCCCCGGAAACGTACTGATGACAAATAAAAAAAAAAAGATCTCTGATCTATAGTGAAATTACTACCAGTACCAGCCTCAGATTTGTGAATTTAATGGCGATCGACTGAAAATGGCTTCGCAATCGACTTTATGGACACCACTGCTATACAACGAAGAACAGTTAGAGTTCTTGCGATGTAGCGCAAAATTCCAGTTATAAAGAAATAAAAATTAAGTTCGTATCAAATGCCAAAACAACCGTTGATAGGACCGGGCTCCGATTCACTCTGCGGAGAAGGGAGGGGTTCACATGTTAAATGAAAGGGCGCCACGAACTTAAACCGATACCTACCAACTTCCACTTATCCTAGGATCAGGCAAGTCCGAATCCACGATCGAAGGACAACAACAAAATAAAAGACAATTTTGAAAACCAAGAATGTACTTGTATTAAAAAGAAACAATGAAATAATAAAGATGAAAAATAAAGAATGTTCAAGTTGAATATACAAATATAGAACAAATTATACAAATTTTAATAAACCCCTATCGCTGCAGTAGCTCCAAAGAATTAACAAACAACACACAACGCGAACACACAAAAAAAATAAATGATAACAGCTGTTGTCAAATATGTATCACACTTTCTAATGAGTGTTTAACTTTAAATCGGAATAAAAATTCTCTGAGCGATTAGGTACACAAATAATTTACTGAATGGTATTAAATAAATTTAGAATAACACAAGTTAAAATATTATTCGGATTGAAGATCCGTAATAACAAATAAAATAAAAAAAAAAAAAAAAAAACGATAATAAAAGAAAAATATAAAGCGTTATATTTAAGCTTATCTGTTGGTGGTGTCTCTGTTTGGTTTCACAGGAGTGGTCTTTCTTTGTCTCTCTCGATCAAGTGCGTCGCTCTGGAGTCGGCTAAGTGTACTTCCGTCCCTGTCTCTCTAACGGCGTTCAATGTAATGATGAGAGAAAGATGCCCGCCAGGGGGTTTACTCAGAACTGCGACGCAATAAATTTCCAGTCCAAAATTTCAAGAAAATACCAAGAATAAGTCCAAGAATAAGTCCAAAAATAAAAAAAAAAGCCTAGGGAAAACAAAAATTACAAAACAATCCAAACGAAAAGATTCCAGTTCTCTCAAAGCGTAAAAGCATACGTTACGATGTTAATCGGCTTGAAGTGTTGGCTGATAAAAACCTGATAATCCGGAATCTATCCGATAGTTTACAAATACTGCACTAAATTTGTGGTGTGCGAAGTTAATCCGCCAAATTGCGATTTAGAAATTCTCCCAAATACCAACGAGACGCTTCTAGAATCTTCGTCACCCACGCAGTTTTTATCTTGTAAGCCAAAAACGTTCTCTTCCAAGGCACAACAACGAAGAGGGCGAAATTACCTCAATTGCGACACTCGAAAGAACTAAATCCCCACCACTTTCGATCGCACTAATCTGAGAAACCAACCAATATCCTGTATTGCACAATAAAACCAAGAGATCTAAAAATGACAGATCCCAAGAGTTGGCCCAAACCAAATAATTTTAAATTTAATTAAAAACGAAAAATAAAACTGCTACAGCGAGTCTAAGCTATAGAGACGAATGCCGAAACAGCGTCAGAAATCTAAAGATTTTAACTCTCCCCAGCCTTTACATCTTTGAATGTATCAAGGCGGTTTCATTGCATAACAAAAGTGGATAGTTTCCCAAAACATGAACTTTTGCATGATTACGTCACTCGTCAATGAAGCTATCTCCTTCCGACTACCCTCCGCTTGAATAGGTCAAGGAATGCACTAAATTTTTATAAAATCCATTTTTATAATGCGTTGGATGCAAACTTGAGAGAGCTGCCGCATCGGGCGTTGTTGAGACACTTGAAGACTTTCCTCATTGATGCTGATGTTTACAATTTTGATGAGTTTTTTCACAGCCCAGCAATACTTCAATCCGGGAGTAATTTAAAAAAACTCACAGAAAATATTATCTTTAACACGTTGAGTGCCATGTCTGTCATCGATGACTGACACAACTTTTCGTTCAGGCCAACAGTGATTGACAATGGCCTTACGGGGAAATCGTTATAAAACCGCATGGCACTCAACGTATTAAAGCCCTTTAACGGCTAAACTAAACTATTTTGGATACAAATAAGTTAACTTAAAACCAAGGCATCTGTAGTCTGACTTTGTACACGCATTTCGAAGACATCCTGTATAACTTATAAAATAATCAACTATTCATAATTCTCATAAATAAGATTGGAATGATTTCAGTATTTAATTTGGTATAAAAATCATTTTTTAATATAATGTGTATTTAAAAAAAAATCACCCAACAAAAACCTTTATTTGTAACATTTAGCATTCTTAATCTAAATTATTTTTTTTTTCTTCTGTAAAAAGAGAAATTATTCAAAAATCTTATTAACAGGTACTTTAGCAAAATAAACGTTGAAAACGTTAGTAACAACGGTCTCCATCGTCTTTTCCAAAGCTGGTTTTAATTCCTCGTAAAAATCTTTCCAGTTCTGATCTAAAAAGTCATTCATTTGCTTTCCTAAAAATATCCACCTTATCAAAAGGTCAAATCCTTGAATAATTATTATAAATCAATCGTCACCTAAATTCGGATCTCCTCCGAATAAATTATCGAAATGAAAATAAACCCTTCCAGGTATACATATCAATACAGGTTTTTCTATAACGTAATATTTATCATTTCCAACGGTTTTCGAACCCAAATTTGCCTCATAATTCATTTTCACATTAACTAAAAAAATCACAGATAAAACCAAAAAGCTTTTTACAGAAAAAGTTTAATGTAGATGATTGGAAATTTGAAGAAAATGAAAAATGAAAAAAGAAAAAAAAATCCCATCAAATGAAATAAACTCAAAACCATACAAATTTATTTTATATACCAAATGTTATATTTGAGTGTCCTTCACCGGTTATTGGTAAAACCAAAATCTGTCCTTTCATAAAATACGTTGAATGAACTTCTAAAACATCCATTGCAGTCTCTAAGGATATTTTATTTGAATTCAAATCAAAACTAAAAAAAAGATTCGTTTATTATTTTTATCATTTTGATGTTTTAAAGTGATTTTTTTTAAATATCAGTTTTGAAGTCAATCATTTTAAAATCTACTTTTAGAAATTTTAATTTACTTTACGAAGTTATTTTAATTTTCCAAAGTTATTTTATAGTTTAAATTTAAAATGTTAATTTTGACCTTTTAAACATCAAATTGCATTACTTTGCTTTTGATATTTTAATATCCTTTATATTATTTGTAGTAACTTCTTTAAGTTTCATTTCTAAATTCGGTCCTGTTGTTAAATCAACTAAAGGAATTACAATCGGTGACATATTGATAAGTTTAAATTTGGAATCTCCTAAAAGAATTTATATTTATTAAGTATTAAGTACTCAAAAATAAATTTATAAAAACAAAAATTTTACCTTTGGCAATCGTTGGAATAGCATCATTAGCACTTTTAACAACGCAATCATTGAAATTCGGATCGTTCGGTTTACATTTTTTTATGTAATTTGCTAAATTATTAAAAAAAATTGAAAGAAAAAAATTAATCACCTAAAATTACTTTTAAAATAACTTACGTAATTCGTCTCCTTTGACCAAACCAATCATAAAAACAAGGAAAATCACCCGATTATACATTATTTATGATTACTACTTTTTAATCTTCTTCAATTTTAGATGCAATTAACGCTTCTTCGCTAGACTTTGCAGTTTTAATTCGCTTAAAAACTGCATGTCAACTGACCCACTCTAAACACAGGTTTTAATTTTATTTATCTCGACGACCTCGCCAATTAATGCTTTTAAATTAATTATGCTTAAAAGGCGTTCGTGTGGAAAACTCGTTTAAGAAAATTAAAAAAACTCGTTTTGTAATTTTTCCGAGCAATTTTCAAGATCGGCTCGTGTACGTTTCCGTTTAAAAGTCAATTATTAAAGGGAATAACAAATTTTATTATAAATATTGTAAATAAAGGTGAAATTGATCAATTAAGTGAAATTAGAGAGGAAAAAATTGTAGGTGTTTAAATGTAAATAATCGGTTTAAATATAAATTAATTTTATTTTTTTATAAAAATTGTTTTTTTTTTAATTAAAAAAATTTTTAGTAATTAGTTTGTAATGGATGAAGTTTGTCAAAATTGAGTGGTTTAGTTATAACAGTTGTAGTATTGCATGAGTTCAATGAAAATTTAGTCCATACAAGTAGCCATACAAAGTGCACACAAATACCACCAAAGGAGTTGCTTTCTTTAGCTTTCTGAAGTTTGTGAAACTTATTTTAAGACTTCTAAACTAGAAAATAAATATCACAGCTATGAACTCGAAATGATAACAGTCATTGAAAGTGTCACTTATTTTGAACTTGTTTCTGAAGAAGAAGAAAAAACTTCAAACGCCTTTTTAAAAGACGCATGGCTAAGCCAGAAATCTTCTAGTTTTAGGTCTCTTGCTAGAGTGAGTATTGTTAGAGTTAGAATGTTAGTTCTAGTCTTAGTTCGGTAGTTGAAAGATTTTGAAAGTAGTTGAAACTCTTCGTGATGCAATTTATTTTTTCTTCAATAGCATTTGGCAAAAACCTTAACCCTTAAAAATCTTCTTATTTTGATACATAACATTAGCTGAATTTTAGTAAACGCCCTGTCTAGCAAACCCTTCGCTTTTTTGCGATTGTGACCACAGAAATGGTTTCTCCAGGGTTTTGAATTACTATGGTGGGCAGTACAAAAAATCAAGGTTTGGTTGCCCTACGGTCTCCAGTCAGGGAACCACGCCCTATCTGGTAAATTCAAACATCACATATATTGTGCCCAGATACATATCCATAATGACTAGACATAGGACTCAGGAAAGAACAGAAAAACACCCACAATGTCTGGTAAAAGAATTTTTAAGGGTTTTCAAGGGATTACATAGACTGTAATTCACTTAAGATAATAAAAAAGAAGAAGGATCGCCGCCGTGCGTAGTCAGATGAGTACTTAAACTACAAGAATATGACTTCAAAGTCGAGTATAATCAATGCAAAAGTATGCAACACGTTGACGCCCTTAATAGTCAAACACAAAACGAAAGAGCAAAAGAAGACTCGATAGAATTATTTGACTTAACTGTTTTAACAACTCTAATCGAACAGGAGGATTAGTTACTGACAATATAGGTTCAGAAAAAAACTTAAAAACGTTAAAGAATGTATGTCCAAAATGTTTGGATAGGCTTAGAACTTAGAAAAGAATAGTATAAAATCCACAATGTCAGCACAAAGAATTTTTAAGGGTTAAGGTAGTGCTAGACTGCAATTCACCCAAGACAGTAATAAAGGAAAAGTATCTACCGCCATATGTAGTCAGATGAGAACTTAATCTGCAAGAATATGACATCAAAGTCGAGTATAGTCAATGCAAGAGTATACAACACGTTGATGCACTTAGTCAAAATCAAAAAGAATGAGAAAAAGAAAATTTCATAGAATTATTTGATTTAAATATTTTGACAATTCGAATCGATCAGGAAGATTAGTTGCTGCTAATGTAGCTTCACAAAAAACTCAAGAACAATCAGCAATAGACAACAATCAGCTGTATATATGTAAAAGTGTAGGACAAGATATTATCACCTAAACACTTATGGTGGGATTAGGATGTCAAACTTAAAGGCTCTAATCGTAACCGTAGCAGTAACTCTGGTATTTAAAAAAGTTCAACTATTTTGTTTCAATAGAAACGTTTAGGCAACGTCTAGGAATTACAGCAAATTTAATGGTCATTACAGCTAAGGTTACGGTTAAGTTTGACATCCTAAACCCACCATTAGGCCTCAGCAAGCCCTTTGTATTAAACTCCAGAAGGTTTGGATCAAAGACGTTGAACTAATAGGATAGCTCAATCTGCGGTAATCGTCAGCCAAGTTTTGACTTCACTGCTAAGCTTAGTGTCTCTGTCTTACACTCGGCTCTCTGTCTTATGCACGACTCTCTGTCTTACACTCGACTGAAATCACAATAAGTGACATCAAATTTCGACGTATACACATCTTATGGGATTGAGCCATCCTGTTAGTCCAACATCCTTGGGTTTAGATCAAGTCTGTCTTATCCGCGAAATGCCGTTCAGCGAGCGCAAACACGCATCTAATTAAACATAACCAGAGATGTTCGATTGGTTGCAAACCGGCGACTTTAGGACCTCTCTGAAGCTTGGTGGAGTCAAGGTCAATAGAGTAATGGTATAAGGTTGTCCAACTCGAGTGGCGCCATGTTTGAGGGGAGAGAGGCAGGCGTGACGTCATGCTTGTCCGGCGAGATGAAATTTTTATCAATAATTCTTACAACAAAATATAATAAAAAGGAAATTTTACAGATTTTGAAAATAATGATAATTTACTGATAAAAAATGATTTTTAGTGGGTGAATTTTTTGTTTTTCCTTTATACTGAAAATTTTTCTTTTAAAATATTGACTTTTTTTAAAGTCTGATTTTTGTATTTAAATAACTTATTCTAATAAATAGCCTTTGTGTAATATAAACTTTAATGATGTGATGAAAATTCTCAGGAAAATGTGGAATAATTTTTTATACAATTTGTTTATTGTTTTTTTTTCTGTGGTTAACATTTTCCCCTAAATATTTGTTAAATTCCTCTTCCAAATTCTCAATCTGTACTTTAAAAGCAATACGTGAAATAACGTGAAATTTACAAACAACGCGTATATCGCGGACGGCTAGAACAAGGATGACGTCACATAATCGAGAACTTGGGTATGTGAGGGGAAATTTTGCTTGCAACATAGGAAGAATAGGGAGTTGGACAACCTTATAAACATTACTCTAATGACCTTGCACTCGATTCTTTGTCTCACACTCGACTCTCTGTCTTACACTCGACTGAAACCACAACAAGTGACGTCAAACTGGCGGCAGCGCACTAAATTTCGGCGTATACACATCTTATGGGATTGAGCCATCCTATTAGTCCAACATCCTTGGGTTTAGACATCTACTTATACATAACCAGAGATGTTCGATTGGTTGCAAGACCGGCGACTTTAGGACCTCTCTGAAGCTTGGTGGAGTGACTAACTCTTGGAATAAGCGTGCTAATTCGAAAATTAGCCGTTGAGTCATCAACTCCCATAGTGGACTATCATAGACAATCAATTAACACTTTGTTAACCGGGCATTTTACATAGAAACTATGTCATGTTACCGCAATGTAAGTGCTATGATGACGAGTTAACTCGTCACCGGTCAGCAACGTTTGGATATGAAAAGACGGAGTTAATTCGTCACCGGTCAACAAAGTGTTATAAAAAGTTGTGCCGAAAACCCCCACTTGGAAAGTCATAAAATGAGATATGGACATTTCAGAAAGGAGAAAACCCTAAAATTATTGAGGAAACATTATTGGTCTTTGAAAATGCAAAAGAAAATCACAAATTACATTACAAAAAATCACAAAGGATGATACACATATCCTCATATATGTTGATAACTTTACTAAATATATGTATGTAGAATCTGTAAAAGATAGATCAGCCAAGAACATCTTAAAAACATTTGGAACAATATTTTCTTTATTTGAACCACCTCAAAGCTTAATCTCATTGAAGAAGAGGATTTACTACCAAAGCTTTTGATTTATAAAACGAGGAGTTTGAAAATCGTCACAAATTGAAACGAAAGAAAAGTTCATCTTCTCTTATCTTTTTGAGTTAATAATTTATTAAATTATCTTCTTAAGAAAATAACTAAAGAAGAATCAAAACGAAAAATTTTTGACAGACGAAACCGTTTTGACAAACGCCACAAGAAACCCAGATGATATACGATTATTATGAATGGAAAAATCAGATCTGATTTGATGCGAACCTATGTTTAATAAAAAACTATGTAAATGATGACCAAAATATACCGAACCACATCAAATAACAAATAAACTCGGAAATGACCGTAACTTCTTGAAGATATATAGATCATGGTCAGAAAACACAAAAGAAGTTTCACTTAATCTACTCGTCGATCAACCTAACGACTACTCTATAGACTACTCCAAAAAACTTCAGAGATGGAATCGAGGACGATTCTTGCGACAACGAGGCCAAATGCTTACGCACTAACACCAATTCAGAAGATTTAAAAAACCCACCGACCATCAAACGTAATTTACACTGGATAGCAACTTGGAATAACACCTCTAAGTGCAGTTAACACTATCGTTTACATATCAGAAAATTTTTCATACTATTTCTCTCATTAAGCACTTTATAAACAAAAACTGTTGATGAATCATTACAGATGCGTTTGCATACTGATAGTAATTTTCCTCGATAAATAGGGAAAAATTTTGTAGAAAATTCGATAAAAAATATCACCAAAAATTTAAGTAAATTTGTAAAAATTCCACCAAGGCTACTAAAATTTTTAATAATTCCACCAAAAACAAAATTTGTAAAAATCCCAACAAAGCTATCAAAATTTTTAACAATTCCGCCAAAAACTGAATTTTTAATAAATATACTAAAATTAAGATTAATTTCGTCAAGAATTGATTAGATTCTTAAAAATTTCACAAAAATAAAAAAGTAATAATAAAAATTCCACAAAAGTTAGTTAAATTGAATATAATTTCACCAAAAATTATTAAATTTGGAGACAATTCTACTAAAAACTTAGTGAATCTTTTAAAAATTCCACCCAAAATCAATAAAATTGGTAAAAATTCCACGAAAAACTTACTATATTCGTAAAAATTCCACCAAAGTTACCAACATTTTTAACAATTCCACCAAAAACGTACTAAATTTTTTCAATTTTCCACCAAAGTTAGAAAAATGTTGAATAATTCCACCAAAAATTTACTGATTTTTAAAAAATACCATCAAGAACTTACCAAATTCATAAAAATTCTACTAAAATTACCAATATTTTTAACAATTCCACTAAAAATGATTAAAGTTAATAAAACTTCCACCAAAGTTATCAATTTTTTTAACAATTCCATCAAAAACATACTGAATTTTATAAAAATTCCACCAAAAATTAATAAAATTGGAAAAATTTCACTAAAAACTTACTAAATTCGTAAAAACTCCATAAAAAAACACTGAATCTTTTAAAAATTCCATCAAAAATGAATAGAATTCGCAAAAATTCCACCAATGTTATCAAAATTTTTGATAATTCCACCAAAAACAAACTGAATTTTTTAAAAATTCCACAAAAAATTAATTCAATTTGCAAAAATGTCACCAAAAACTTACTAAATTCATAACAATTTTACCAAAAACACTGATCTTTTTTTATTCTACCAGAAATTAATAAGAATCGCAAAAATTCCACCAATGTTATCATAATTTTTGATAAATTCAACAAAAACATACTGAATTTTTTAAAAATTCCACCAAAAATTAATAAAATTGGAAAAATTTCTCTAAAAACTTACTAAATTCGTAAAAATTCCATAAAAAAACACTGAATTTTTTAAAAATTCCATCTAAAATGAATAAAATTCGCAAAAATTTCACCAATGTTATCAAAATTTTTGATAATTCCACCAAAAACACACTGAATTATTTAAAAATTCCACCAAAAATTAATACAATTTGCAAAAATTCCACCAAAAACTTACTAAATTCATAAGAATTTTACCAAAAACACTGATTTTTTTTTATTCCACCAGAAATGAATAAAAATCGCAAAAATTCCACCAATGTTATCAAAATTTTTGATAAATTCAACAAAAACATACTGAATTTTTTAAAAATTCCACCAAAAACTTACTAAATTCATAAGAATTTCACCAAAAACACTGATTTTTGTTATTCCACCAGAAATGAATAAAGATCGCAAAAATTCCACCAATGTTATCATAATTTTTGATAATTCCACCAAAAACTTACTGATTTTTTTAAAAATTCCACCAAAAACTTACTAAATTCATAAGAATTTTACCAAGAACACTGAATTTTTTTAAATTCCACCAAAAATGAATAAAATTCGCAAAAATTCCATCAAAGCTATTAAAATATTTGACAACTACACCCAAAACTTACTGATTTTTTTTATTCCACCAAAATTTTACAAAAATCCTAAAAATTACACCGAAATTGTCAACATTTTTAACAATTCTACCAAAAACTTACCAAATTTTTTAAAAATTCCACCAAAATGTCCAAATTCTTTTAAAATTCCACCAAAAATCAATGAAATTAGAAACAATTTCATTAAAAATTAACTAAAACCTTGAAAATTCCATCAAAAACTTAGTAAATTCATAAAAATTTCACCAAAGTTACTAAAATTTTTAATAATTCTACCAAAAATAATGAATTTTTTAAAAATTCCACCAAAAAACTTACAACATTCGTAAAAATTCCATAAAAAACACTAAATTTTTTAAAAATTCCATCAAAAATTAATAAAATTCGCAAAAATTTCACCAGTGTTATCAAGATTTTTGATAATTCTACCAAAAATATACTGAATTATTTAAAAATTCCACCAAAAATTAATACAATTTGCAAAAATTCCACCAAAAACTTGCTAAATTCATAAGAATTTCACCAAAAACACTGATTTTTGTTATTCCACCAGAAATGAATAAAAATCGCAAAAATTCCACCAATGTTATCAAAATTTTTGATAATTCCACCAAAAACATACTGAATTTTTTTTAAGATTCCACCAAAAACTTACTAAATTCATAAGAATTTTACTAAAAACACTGAATTTTTTTAAATTCCACCAGAAATGAATAAAATTCGCTAAAATTCCACCAAAGCTATTAAAATATTTAACAACTACACTCAAACCTTATTGAATTTTTTTTATTCCACCAAAAACTTAGAAAAATCCTAAAAATTACACCGAAATTGTCAACATTTTTAACAATTCTACCAAAAACTTACCAAATTTTTTAAAAATTCCACCAAAGTGTCCAAATTCTTTTAAAATTCCACCAAAAATCAATCAAATTAGAAACAATTTCATTAAAGATTAACTAAAACCTTGAAAATTCCATCAAAAACTTAGTAAATTCATAAAAATTCCACTAAAGTAACTAAAATTTTTAAAAATTCTACCAAAAATAATGAATTTTTTAAAAATTCCACCAAGAAACTTACAAAATTTGTAAAAATTCCACCAAAAATTTACCAATTTTTTTTTAATTCTACCAAAAAACTTACAAAATTTGTAAAAATTCCACCAAAAATTTACCAATTTTTTTTTTATTCCACCAAAAATTTACTAAATTCGTAAAGCTTCCACCAAAGTTACCAAAATGTTGATCAATTCAACCAAAAACAATAAATTTTTTTTAGAAGAATACTAAAAATAAAACTAAACTAGTAGGGAAAAATTTTGTAGAAAATTGGATAAAATATCAAAGAAAAAAGGAAAAAATAATATTTATAAGCAAAAAACGAAAAGAAAGAAGAAGAATTACCTTAAAAAAATTAATCCCTAAACGAAATCAAATTAACAACTCAATTTAGACAAGAAATCCTCATTAAACATCATTAAATAACAATCAACATTAAACAATCATTAATCAGTCACTCATCAGAAAGAAAATTACAACGAGAAAATTGAATTACTAGAATTTCATACATAACACACAATCATTGTATTTCATTTATGTCATTTGAGATATGTCATTTCTCGTTTATTTAGTTACATAAAGTAACGTTTAAATTTAAACAATTTACTAATACATTTCAACCTTAAATGCAATTTGCCACCTGACATTGAACATCTTTTTATCATCTCTTTCCATATTTAACGTCAATTAACTTAAATTAAAAAGGTGAACTCAAAGTTCCTCTCAAGTTGCATAACGTAATTAACAAATTTAAATAAAAAAAAAACATAAAAAAAATTTAAAATATAAATTATCGTCTAATTACTTTAAAATATTGTCATAACAAGTTTTTTTTACGATTGCTGTTGTAAATTTTTTTAAGAGTCTTTAAGAATCAAGATAAATTAAAGAAAAATCAAGATAAATCAAAGATAAATCAAGATAAATCAAACATAAATCAAGAAAAATCCACATAAACATAAATAAGATTTTTAAAGGTAATTAAAAAGTAAAAAAGGTCATCGTCTAAGGTTTAAATTGACGTCTTTTGCGTGTTTATAAGCGTTAAAGACGTTTATTTTAAAACTAAATAGTCTAGAGAGAACAACAATAAAAAAAAACAAGTTTGTGTAAAACGTATAAATTTAACTCCGGAAAGTTTTGATTCATTCGTTTTTAATTTAACTCTAGCTCGAGAAACAACTATTAAACAGTCACAAGATGTTTATTAAATATTTTAGTGTTTTCGTTTTGTTTGAATTAATTATTTTCGTTCATTCTTTAAAATTACGTAAGTTATTCTTCATAAAAAAAAAAGATTTATTTATCTATTTTTTAATTTTTTTTAACCTTAATTTTTTTTTTTTTAATTTTTTTTAACCTTATTTTTTTTCAATTTTAATTTTTAAAACACCTTATTTTTTCTATCTAATTTTTTTATCTAATATTTTTTTAGCATCTTATATAAAACCTTGTAGTCTTTCCGATCCAAATTTAAACGAATGCATTAAAAAGAATGGAAACGATGCAATTTCCGAATTGGTTAAAGGCGATAAAAAATATAAAATCATCGAATTAAAACCGTTTAAATCACCGAAAATCATTTTGGATTCCGGAAAACATCTAAAAATTACATTAACAGACGTTACGGTTTTTAATTTAGATCATTTAATTTTAAACGAAATTAAATTCGATAAAGATAAAAATAATTTTTATTTAAAAGGAACGATTGATGATTTGTCTTTGGAAGGGATTTATGATATGACTGGACAGATTTTAGTTTTACCTTTAAATGGAAAAGGAAATGTTAATGCTACTTTAAGTAAATATAAATTATAAATAATTAAATTAAATTATAAAATTAAATTATAAAATTAAATTATTTAAAGTCAACATTTAAATTATTAAGTTTTAAAAAATAAAAATTTTTTTAGATGGTGGTGAATATATTTATGAAATGGATTTAGAAATAATAACAAAAAATAATGATAAATATTATAAAATTTCATCCTCGAAGATTGATTATACGGTAGGTCGTGGTTATTTTTATTTTGATAATTTATTTAATGGTGATAAAGCGTTGGGTGATCGAATGAACAAGTTTATCGATGAAAACTGGCAGGTTATAGCCGATGAAGTGAAACCTGCTTTGGCTGCAACGATTAGAGCCGTTGTTGATAGCGTTTTTAATGGGTATTTTTCGGTTGTACCGATTAAAGAAATGTTTTTAGAGTAGGAATTTAAAAAAATTAATTTTTTGTTTTTATTTTCTTATGGGGATAAATAAAGGATTTAAAAAAATCATTTTGAGTTTATTTATTTAAAAAGGGATAAATGCATCAAAGTTGATTTTACTAAAATTAATCTTTTAGCTCATCTTGTAATGAAATATAAAGACTTAATTGAAAATTAAGTGATTTAATAAAAACAATTAGGTGATATATTGAAAGCGTTCACATGATGAGCGCTAACGCGTGCTTTGTAATTGCAAAACTGATGAATTTAGATCAATTCAGATCAATTGGCTTCGGAACGTTTTCGAGATAGTACATCTGAGAATGGATGTAGAAGAAGCTACAATTTTATGGAAATATTATAAAAAAGAAACAGACACGACGGGCACATTGGGTTGGTTTTCATCCTCTTTTGAAAAATAAATACAGATGTTTGTTCATAACCTTATATCCAACACTGAGAGATAGTGTAGGAAAATTTATTAACTACTTTAGAATGTCTCTGAAATCATTTGCTGACTTGCTACAACTAATTCAGGAAGATATTAAGGCAGCTCCAAATGCAGTTAGATATTGTATTTCACCCAGTGAAAAACTATATGATTCCGAACTTATATTCCAAATTCCCGGTCTTTTTTTCTATTTCATCAATCAGTAAGTCGATGACAATATCTGCGAACTCAGCCTCAGTGAATTGTTTTTTCACAAACTACAGACCAGATATAACCTCCAAGTGGTACCCAATTCAATATTTTTTGGTAATATTTTAATGTTTGAAAAATACCCACTAAGAGTTCTATATTTGGAATCAGAAGTATCAAGCAATTTTTAGAAAAAAAAAATGATTAATTTTCTTTTAATAAAGCTTTATGTAATCTTAAAAAATAGTTTTATACATATTACCGACCTTTAATTTTGGCTTGTATAAAGTTGCTTTTGCAGTTTTGAGAGTTTTGACTAACACTCGAAATATATTACAATCCTATCAGTTCAGGAAGTTTAACAGTTTTGTCAATATCAATTTTGGTTGGGAACTTCCTCCAAAACATGAAATTTTGACAGTTTCCATGTTGTAATCATTCTAGAATCTTTGAAAAGTCTAATGGTAGGTTTAGGATATCAAACTTGGGATGGGTTTAGGATGTCAAACTTAAAGGCTGTAATCGTAATTGTCGTAGTAACTCTAGTATTTAAAAAAAGTTCAACAATTTTGTTTCAATAGAAGTATTTAGGCAACGTCTGGGAATTACGGCAAATTTGATGGTTATTACAGCTAAGGTTACGGTTAAGTTTGACATCCTAAACCCACCATTAGTATCTGTAGCATTTAAAAAAATACAACCATATTTGTTTAAATGTTATCGTTAAAAAGCAGAAGTTGGCTAACTTTGAAATTTTTACAATTTCAAACTTTGACAATTTTTTGTCAACGTATTAACAATGACGGCTTCAAAATTCACAAAGCAGCTAAGTGCCATTCAGCAGAAAAATGAAATTTCTTCAATAATTGAAAATTTTCGCATTAAGCCCTTTGTTCTACTACTCATGTTTAAATTTGGGAAACGACATTCTTGTATACTTGAAAAACTGATCGGAATCTTCTTCTTTGCACAAGATATCTTTTATTAAGGTCCACAACAACCTGTTTCATGATAAAAACGCATGCTCATGTGAATGTTATACGGATGATACGTAGAACTCAAATCGCGTTAACGCGTAATCGCGCGCGTCTAGAGATTTTTGCGCTGAGCGCTGCGTTAACGCGTCCTAACGCACGTTAGCGCGCGTTCATATGAATGGTTGTATTTAAATACCATGATATCTAAACGCGCGCTTAGAAATCGCGCGTCAGATCGTTGTCATGTGAACCTAGCCTTAAGCAACCATATCTTTAAAGGAAGAACTTTCAAATTCGTTCTAACTTGTAAGTATACTATTTTCGGCGAAAGATGTCTCATGCGTCATTAGTTGTCGTCGTTTTCTCGACATATGTCAAATATTTTTTCTTTATTTAATCATAATGTCAGAGAGAGACGAAAACCGAAAATAGTAGTCTAGGATAACATAATTAATTAATGACGCATGAGACATCTTTCGCCGAAAATGGTATACCTTATTCTCTGGCAAATAAGTACAAAAGAATATCATCTTCAAGTACTTCGTAAAAGACAGTTAATACGTATTGTGATTTATTATTCAGGAAAAGTTTGATTGTGACTCATTTTTTCACTAGTGTGTATTAAGACGTAGAATAAAATATATTAACTAACACTTTTTCTGGTTTTATTTTTAAAATTCCTTACCTGTTTTGGATTGAACTTCTCTTGAACCCCTTGAATTGAACTTCCTTGTCATGAACTTTCTTGAACAACCTGATTCTGATGAACTGCACCCGCTAGAAATTATTAAGGATTGTCTGCATGAGCAGTACTGACTGAAAATAAATAAGTTTTATGATAAGCAGATCAAAGGGTTGTAGGTCAACTTTAGAGGTAAGTTGTCATAAATAAAATGGGTTAAAAAAATTTAAAGTACATTGATAATAAGAATTAAAACTTTTTTTTCAAAAACACTCACAATTAAATAAGATGAAATTATTATTTGACGACATTCAAATGTAAAACAATAATGGAAACGATAATTTTTTATTCATTTTCAGTGGATTATTTAACGTTTAAGACGTCAACTGGCTATTGATATCGTATGATTTAATCCCTCAAAATCAATTCCTTTAGCAATATCTCAAATGTCAAGTTTATATGATTTCACAACAAACGTTTGAGGCTCTCGAAATCAATAGCTTTGTTTGTTAGGACTGCACTGTTTGCATTTAACACTTCAGTTCATTATTAAATTTCGGTTACAAATCCATTCGTTGGATTACAGTTCATAACTGAACTAAAGAATACCAAATTACACGAAATTGCAGTTATTCCCCTTTAACTCTTTGAGGAATGGTGGGTGGCTTAATGTATCACTTCGAATTTTGACCTTTGTTCTCGCTGGTACACAAAATAAACCATTTTTTTAAATTTCTACTCCTTTTGCTGTAGTGGTTGAGAGCGCGTACCACCTTGTAACGCCTTATCCAACACAAAATCACGCTAACACAAATATCAACCAAATATCGAGGAAATATCGCAGGTCCAAGCCAGCTCAGTGAAGAAGGGTTGGTTCGATTTATAAGACGCCACGTCGGTTCTTCCTGCGACAATTTCACTAACCGCGAAGTGACGATCTTATTAAGAGGTTGACATAAACAATCAATACTCACAACAAACATACAAATATGTGAACAAAGAATAAGCAAACAGCTGTGATTGGTTGCAAAAAAAAGAAGATTTATTATAAATGTAGCAACTCAAAATACTGAAAATTAAAATGTAATAAGGATATGTTATAATGTACAACATAAATTAAATACGCCGATAAGAGTTTTACCGGTTTTTGGTAAACGTAGATAAAAAAAGGTAAACTCGTAAATAGTAAAAAAAAATAAATAATTGAATCTAAATGATCGCGTAACCGCTCCGTACGACCAAGCTTGACCTAAAGCGCTTTTCCCCAAAATCAAAATCATACGAATCGAAACTAAACCCAAAATATAGCAAAATCCTTTACAAAAAAAATCTCTAAAATCCTAATTTGCCTAATTATTATAAAGCAATTAACTAATATATTTCCTAATTATTAGCTAAATTAATTAATCGCCCAAAATTTATTATTTACTAAATTACCTACTCTTCTCTAAAATTTCAAATTCAATCGGTTAATTAAATGTGAAGTGCAGAGAGATACACTTTTATGAAATGACGCCAGTCGCAAAAAGGTAAGTTTAATTAATTAAATACATTAATATGCTTTCCAATAGTGTCGAATTATTTTCAACAGGACAAAGTAACACGAATAGATCTGACCTTTGTGCTGTCCAGGATCGTTGACCTTGGTGGATGACTTTGACGTAGTTGTCCTTAGGATCAAATTTGAAATTGCGTAGCAGGACGTCGTTTCCTCAGTGATTTCCTTCAGCACTGGTAAGTTTATGTCTTCAAGAGGTTTCAGATCTGGTTACTGTTTATTTCCTTAGTTCTTTATTGTAGGCCAAAATGGACGCCCACAACGGGTTTCAATGAGGACGATAATTTCTATTTACCGTAAGGTAAAGAATATCCAAAAGGAGACAAGGATAAAGAAAAAGGCCTATATAGAAAATGAAAAAGAATATATCAGAAGATACATAACACGAATTAAATAAAACATACCTCAAGATGATATGAGGCCTTACACCAAACAGAAGATAATTTCTCTAACGAGTCCAAAATCCGGAATATCCGTACTTCGTTAATAAATTAATTAACAGAAAAAAAATCTTAATATCGATGATTATCCCACAAACAGCGGATTACTTTCTCCGACCCAAACCAAAATGATTTCAATCCAAAATGTCGGTTTTGAAAGTATATAACATCGATGCGTACTCTACGAGAGTTGGTGCGAGAAGAGAGCGAATTCGAGGCCGACGCCAATATGCCTCCCTAAACTAGTTTTTCGAGAAAAAGAACTAAGAAATACAGACCTCAAACAAATAAAATCCCTAACAAAATAATAGATGACTTTAAATAACCCGAAAATAAATGTAGATGACAAACAAAATTAACCAAATCACCCAACCAATAACTACCGGAAATCCAAAATTAATGAATTTTAAAATTGGCCTGTAACAACCTCACCACTTCAAGCTCAGATTATGCTTTTTGCTAATCTCTTAGATGACACAACATCTCTGTTCTGCCCACTTTGAGTTTTTTTTATTTGAAAATGTCCGCCCCTCAACGAGTTAAATGCTGCACGAATTTGCAGCTTTACACCATACTGTAAGTTAGTACAGTGCAAGTTTTAACCCAACGAACAAAGCTAATAGGGTAAACTCGTCAAATGTCGGACTTTTAATGATTTTTTCACATTACAATCTTTTTATAGTATTTAAATCAGTAATCGTTGAGTACGACTCTACCTGTCTTCTGCTTGCAACATTTATTTTTTAAACGATTATATTTTGTAGAAGTAAGTAAGAGTCATGGAAGAATAAAATAAAGTCAAGTTATTTTAGAACAGCACATTTTCCAAAAGTCGGTCACTATCACCCTTTGTCCGGCCACATGTTTACCTAAAGTCGGCATAGTTATTAAAAAATTAAATAAATAGGTAGGGCAAACTATAGTTATCCACACCGGGGTTCGGAATTATGATATCGCAACATCAAAGCCTTTAAAATAGTTTTGATCCGGTTTTTTGATGATGGTCTAGTAAAGAATTCATAAATAAATAGGTAACTACTGGGATGATAGAAATCTGTAGCGATTTTTCTCATTAAAATTAGGTTAATGGTTATTACTAATCACAACTTGTTATACTTGTTATTGAGAAGTAAGAATGCACAATTATATTGATTTAATAACAAAAATGTTTAAATAAATGCACTTTTAACACATAACAAGGATTATCACTCACCAAGAAAATCGATTCAAAATCGTTGAATTACAACAACCGACTACTTTACGAATGACTCTACTCATGACTGTTTATTACAATGTATCTACCTGGTTTGGTTGTAAAAAGCGGTTTTGGGACGGTGTTGGGGCAGATCTAAAATAATCTTAAATCGCCGAGTTTAAGAATTCTGTTAATAGAATTATATAAAACTCAATCTAGACTAGTTATTACTACGTCATCCTCTAAAAGAATACAAAACAATCATCATTTCAAAATAAAAATATTTGGAAATGTCTTAACGATCCACAAAATAACGTCTGTTATAAATGAGACTTGTTATAAATAAGAGACAAGTATGTATACTCATCACAACTGAAAATACGCCGTGACGAAAACACGAAGTTGTCAATTTCAACTTACAACTTACTGTAAAAGAAGTTAAAACTTCATTTCTCACTCGTATATGATTAAGTATAAATTAACAATGTTATCAATTTATTTTTGTCATTTATAAATTAGAATAGTACCTTCCATATACAACACAAAGGTATTACTCGTCCAATATAATATATTAAAGTAGTAAACGAGCAGCGCCTCTTTAAAAGAGGGCGCCGCAGGCGCCTCGCTCTTTTCTTAATAGTTTTTTTGAAAAGGATTTTCCGGACGAACAAACAGTTTTACGCGATTCTGCCGACCATTATCTTCACCTCCCCGACGATTTTGGGGGATCAGTGATCGATTTCGAAAAAACGGCCCTGAAAATCGAACGACGTTGCGGTAGCCCTAATTGAAACTAAAATTCTCGATCGTCCGCCTGTCATTTTCGTTAATTTTCGAACGCACTTTTTGTCCAAAAAGCCACCGGCTCCGCGACTCTGCTTCCGGCTAACCTTCTGATCGGCTTTATAACGCAACGTTATATGCGAGTTGGGGCTCCTTTGGACCCGAAACGAAGTCCCCGTTTTCCGTCATATTCGATTTGGGCCGATAAAACACTTGGTTCAATTTTCATAAACGTTATTTATTATTCTAACCACGCTAATGCCACATGAAATGTCAAAACGATCGGTTTATTAATAATTATCAAATATTTAATTTATGCAGAGCAAAAATTCGAATAAATTTCACTAAAAACTAATTAAATTCTTGAAAATATCACAAAAAATTTAAGTAAATTTGTAAAAATTCCACCAAAGCTACTAAAATTTTTTATAATTCCACCAAAAACTTATAAAATTTGTAAAAATTCCACCAAAGCTATCAAAATTTTTAACAATTCCACCAAAAACTTGCTGAATTTTTAAAAAATATACTAAAATTAAGATTAACTTCGTCAAAAATTGATTAGATTCTTAAAAATTCCACAAAAATAAAAAAGTAATAATAAAAATTCCACAAAAATTAGTTAAATTGAATATAATTTCATCAAAAATTATTAAATTTGGAGACAATTCTACTAAAAACTTAGTAAATTTTTTAAAAATTCCACCCAAAATCAATAAAATTGGTAAAAATTCCACGAAAAACTTACTATATTCGTAAAAATTCCACCAAAGTTACCAAAATTTTTAATAATTCCACCAAAAACGTACTAAATTTTTTCAATTTTCCACCAAAGCTACAAAAATGTTGAATAATTCCACCAAAAACTTACTGATTTTTAAAAAATACCACCAAAAACTTGCCAAATTCATAAAAATTCTACTAAAATTACCAATATTTTTAACAATTCCACCAAAAATGATTAAAGTTAATAAGAATTCCACCAAAGTTACCAACTTTTTAACAATTCCATCAAAAACATACTGAATTTTATAAAAATTCCACCAAAAATTAATAAAATTGGAAACATTTCACTAAAAACTTACTAAATTCGTAAAAATTCCATAAAAAACACTGAATTTTTTAAAAACTCCATCAAAAATGAATAAAATTCGCAAAAATTCCACCAGTGTTATCAAAATTTTTGAAAATTCCACCAAATATATACTGAATTTTTTAAAAATTCCACCAAAAATTAATACATTTTGCAAAAATTTCACCAAAAACTTACTAAATTCATAAGAGTTTTACCAAAAACACTGATTTTTTTTTTATTCCAGCAGAAATGAATAAAATTCGCAAAAATTCCACCAATGTTATCAAAATTTTTGATAATTCCACCAAAAACATACTGAATTTTTTAAGAATTCCACCAAAAACTTACTAAATTCACAAGAATTTTACCAAAAACACTGAATTTTTTTAAAATTCCACCAGAAATGAATAAAATTCGCAAAAATTCCACCAAAGCTATTAAGATATTTAACAACTACACCCAAAACTTACTGTTTTTTTTTTATTCCACCAAAAACTTACAAAAATCCTAAAAATTACACCGAAATTGTCAACATTTTTAACAATTCTACTAAAAACTTACCAAATTTTTTAAAAATTCCACCAAAATATCCAAATTCTTTTAAAATTCCATCAAAAATCAATCAAGTTAGAAACAATTTCATTAAAAATTAACTAAAACCTTGATAATTCCATCAAAAACTTAGTAAATTCATAAAAATTCCACCAAAGTTACTAAAACTTTTAATAATTCTACCAAAAATAATAATTTTTTTTTTTCATTTCACCAAAAACTTACTAAAACTTACTCAATTCCGTCAAGAATTGATTAGATTCTTAAAAATTTCACAAAAATAAAAAAGTAATAATAAGAATTCCACAAAAGTTAGTTAAATTGAATATAATTTCACCAAAAATTATTAAATTTGGAGGCAATTCTACTAAAATCTTAGTGAATCTTTTAAAAATTCCACCCAAAATCAATAAAATTGGTAAAAATTCCACGAAAAACTTATTATATTCGTAAAAATTCCACCAAAGTTACCAACATTTTTAACAATTGCACCAAAAACCTACTGAATTTTTTCAATTTTCCACCAAAGCTACAAAAATGTTGAATAATTCCACCAGAAACTTACTGATTTTTAAGAAATACCACCAAGAACTTACCAAATTCATAAAAATTCTACTAAAATAACCAATATTTTTAACAATTCCAACCAAAATGTTTAAAGTTAATAAAAATTCCACCAAAGTTATCAACTTTTTTAACAATTCAATTAAAAAACATACTGAATTTTATAAGAATTCCACAAAAAATTAATAAAATTGGAAAAATTTCACTAAAAACTTACCAAATTTTTTAAAAATTCCACCAAAATATCCAAATTCTTTTAAAATTCCACCAAAAATCAATCAAGTTAGAAACAATTTCATTAAAAATTAACTAAAACCTTGATAATTCCATCAAAAACTTAGTAAATTCATAAAAATTCCACCAAAGTTACTAAAATTTTTAATAATTCTACCAAAAATAATGAATTTTTTAAAAATTCCACCAAAAAACTTACAAAATTAGTAAAAATTCCACCAAAAATGTACCAATTTTTTTTTTAAATTCCACCAAAAACTTACTAAATTCGTAAAGCTTCCACCAAAGTTACTAAAATGTTGATCAATTCAACCAAAAACAATAAATTTTTTTTGGAAAAATACTAAAAATAAAACTAAACTAGTAAATTAATAAATCAATTCTATGAGATTAAAACAAAACGTGTTATTATGAAAAAAGTAAGTATTGATCCATTTTAACCAACAATGTATATTAGATAATGGATTAATTAATTCGACGTTTGTTTCTGAAGATGGCTTTAAACCAAAACTAGTCAAGCAATAAAAATTTAATAACCAGAAAGGTGTAAAATTAATCAATTCATTACCTAAAACGTATTATGATATATTCACAACGTTTCAGTATTTTAAATGACATAAATCCCATTTTTTAAAGTTTCTAAAAGTACTTCGTTTCTTTCTCAAATTTGTATAAGAGGTTGCCTATATCAAAGGTTTAACACATTTTTAGTTTAATTATATATACATACTAAATATTATATTTTAATGTTTGAGTAAAAAATAGCTATCAGTGAGTCTTAAAACTAATCTAAACATTGTTCTATATACAGGGTTTCTCACGCAACTGGTTCGTTAGAACTTTATTGGGTTCCACTATTAGTAGGTTTTTGAGATTTTGCCAATAGGGGTTGTTCATCCGGATCTTTTGATTTAAAATATTTTCAAGATGGCTGCCACTTCCGGTCGACCGGAAGTAGGATACAACTTCGTTATTTTAAATGGAATGGTATAGTTTTTATTACGTATTTTAATTCTACATGTAAAAATAAGTAGACTTTGATAAGGGTTGTTGGTACTTGTCGTTTTTCGTTTTCGAGTAATTTTGATTTTAAGATTTTTTTGACAATTTTCAACCTGTTGTTTAAAATCACATTTCTTAGTCACTGTTCAAGCAAGAAAGTTGATAACTATTACGATTACTCTCCAGACATTGCCAAATAGAACGCCACTACCCCCACCCCTTTTTAATATACAGGCTGGTCACAAAGAGGGTTACCGTTCTTCCATATTCAATTGCAAAGAAGTGGAAAATTTTAAATGGAACACCCTATATTTTATTAACCTATCCGATAGAGAATTTAATTCTCTACAAATTTGCAATACATATCCCTATACCCATCGGTTAAGATTTCCAAGATGTAAGGGAATTTGTCAAAATTGCGTATAAAATGTCAGAAGTTTTTCTTTTTTTTATTAGTAGGCTATGGAACTTGATCGATTTTTTTGCTTGACACGATAGGGAATTTAATTCTCTACCAACCTTCAATACACTTCCCTATACCTATCAATAAAAGTTTTGAAGATATAAGGGAATTTATCAAAAAACAGTTCAAATTTCGTAGCCCACTAATAAAGAAAAACTTTTTTTGACATATTACGCGCAAGTTTTATAAATTCGCTTATATCTCCAAAACTTTAACCAACAGGATAGGGAAGTGTATTGAAGATTGGTAAAGAATTAAATTTTCTACCGTATCAAGCGAAAAAACTGTTCAAGTTTCATGGCCTACCAATAAAAACAGGACTTCTTCTGACATTTTACACGCGATTTTGACAAATTCCCTTATATCTTGAAAACCTTAACCGATAGGTATAGGGACATGTATTGCAAATTTATAGAGAATTAAATTCTCTATCGAATAGGTTAATAAAATATGGGATGTTCCATTTAAAATTTTCGACTTTTTTGCAGTTGAATATGGAAGAGCGGTAATTCTCTTTGTGACCACTCTGTATGTGAAAGAGGGGTAGGGGTAGTGGGGTTCTATTTGGCAATATCTGGAGAGTAAACGTACCAATTATTAACTTTCTTGCTTGAGCAGTGACTGAGAAATGTGGTTTTAAACAGCAAGTTAAAACTTGTTAAAAAAATCTTAAAATCAAAATAACTCGAAAACGAAAAGCGATACGTACCAACAACCCTTATGAAAGTTTACTTATTTTTGTACGTAGAATTAAAATATGCAATAAAAATTATACCATTCCATTTAAAATAACGAAGTTGTATCCTACTTCCGGTCGACCGGAAGTGGCAGCCATCTTGAAAATATTTTAAATCAAAAGATCCGGATGAACAACCCCTACTGGCAAAATCTCAAAAATTTACTAATAGTGGAACCCAATAAAGTTCTAACGAACCAGTTGCGTGAGAAACCCTGTATATTTTCAATGATTTGCTTTCATTAAATAAAAATAAAGAAGAAATAACATTACTGTGAAAGGTTTTTTTCATATAGATATGCGTAGAATCAACTGATCGATCGTAATTTCAACTTCCTAACCATTCATTATTATTTAAATTAGTTGTTAACACTTTGTTAACCGGGAATTTTACATAGAAACTATCTCATGTCACCGCAATATGACATAACAAGTGCTATGACGACGAGTTAACTCGTCACCGGTCAACAAAGTGTTAAACTGAGCAATTTTTAACAACAAAAATTATTAAAGATTTGAACAAATTTTTCTCTAAAAATCACTTATTATTCAAAACTTTAAAATTGTGAAAATAGTTTATTGAAAAATTTTAAATTCTTTTAATGTATTCGTTATAAATTCGTTTTAACCAAGACTTTTTACATAAAAAACATAGAATTTTATAGAATCTCAAGATGTATCTTAATTTTAAACTAATAATAGTTAATTCATTAAAATTTTTAAATTATTAAACTTCTAAGAATTACCATACTTAAACATAACATTTAACCTTAACACTTAAAACCGTTTTATTCCCCCATTAATTCATTCTAATGTGTATTTAAAACTCAATTATAGGATAATTAACTAAACACTTATTCTTAAAAAAAATTTCCCTATTTCTATCAATTTAATTAAAATAAAATCAAAATAAAATAAAATCAAATCAAATAGAATTATAAACTAAGATATTTAACACCATCGTTTAATTTCAATTTAAATAAATCATCTAAATTAATAAAAATTGAGGCAAACGATCAACCCATTAACAACTTGGACCCAATTAAACTCTTGGGTCGTTAAATTCTCCCATTTAAACGCGTTAACAAACCATATTTTAATGTTTCCTGATAGTAATAATAATAATAAGAGTAATATCCGGTGATAATAATGATTGTTGCAACGACGATTTTCTCGAAGGAAAACCGGTCTCTCTCTTCGCGCGCGTACTTGTTATAAAAACGCAACGCGGTAAAAGTTCGGAAACCAGTTGAAGACTTCTACTTCAAATCACAACAACTAAGAAAGAAAAAATGAAAGTGTTAATCTTCGTTTTGGGGGCAACGTTGTGTAACGTTTATAGTTTAAAACTACGTAAGAAAAGAAAACTCTTTACACATAATTTTTTTATATCGAAAATTATTTTTTATATTTAAAAAAATAATTTTTTATGTTTAAAAAAATAATTTTTTATATTAAAAAAAAATTTTTATATTTAAAAAAATTATTATTTACATTTAAAAAATTATTTTTTATATTTAAAAAAAATATTTTTTATATTTCAAAAAATTATATTTTAATTTTTAAATTTTCAAATTTTTTTTTTGTAGCAAGTTATTTGTCACAATGTAGTCTTTCCGATCCAAATATCAACGAGTGTTTTAAAAATTCGGCTAATAGTGGGATACAAACCGTTTTAAAAGGCGACAGAAAGTATAAAATTATTAAAATGGATCCTTTGGAATTACCAAAAGTCGATTTGAATTCCGGTGGGACGTTTAGCATGGCTTTAAAAGATGCTGTTATTAAGAATTTAATTTCGGCTAAATTTTTAAAAGCAAAGTAAGTTTATTTTTTAAAAATTTTAATGTTTCTAAATCTAGGATTTAAAAAAAAACATAAATCTATGTTTTAATTGTATCCTTAGAAAATTTCATTTCTTAATCATCAATCATTTGGGAGTTATAAATTTTTAAAGTTGATGATAGCGATTTTTTTAAAATTTGGAGGTTAAGTCCAACTTTGATAATTTTTTTGAAAAAAATCAAAAACCCTATAAGTCTAAGATCTTTACAGAAAGTTAGGTTAATGTTTTATTTGTATTCTTGTAAAAATTCATTTCTTAATCATCAATCATTTGGGAGTTATAAATTTTTAAAGTTGATGATAACGATTTTTTTTAGTTTGGAGGTTAAGTCCAACTTTGATAATTTTTTTGAAAAAAACCAAAAACCCTATAAGTCTAAGATCTTTACAGAAAGTTAGGTTAATGTCTTATTTGTATTCTTGTAAAAAATCATTTCTTAATCATCAATCATTTAGGAGTTATAAATTTTTAAAGTTGATGATAACGATTTTTTTTAGTTTGGAGGTTAAGTCCAACTTTGATAATTTTTTGAAAAAAAAAACTAAAAATATAAGTCTAAAATCTTTACAGAAAGTTAGGTTAATGTTTTATTTGTATTCTTGTAAAAATCATTTCTTAATCATCAATCATTTGGGAGTTATAAATTTTTAAAGTTGATGATAACGATTTTTTTTAGTTTGGAGGTTAAGTCCAACTTTGATAATTTTTCTGAAAAAAACTAAAAACCCTATAAGTCTAAGATCTTTACAGAAAGTTAGGTTAATGTTTTATTTGTATTCTTGTAAAAAACCATTTTTTAATCACCAATCATTTGAGAGTTATAAATTTTTAAAGTTGATGATAACGATTTTTTTAGTTTGGAGGTTAAGTCCAACTTTGATAATTTTTTGAAAAAAAAAACTAAAAATATAAGTCTAAAATCTTTACAGAAAGTTAGGTTAATGTTTTATTTGTATTCTTGTAAAAAATCATTTCTTAATCATCAATCATTTAAGAGTTATGAATTTTTAAAGTTGATGATAACGATTTTTTTAGTTTGGAGGTTAAGTCCAACTTTGATAATTTTTTTGAAAAAAACTAAAAACTCTATAAGTTTAAAATCTTTACAGAAAGTTAGGTTAATGTTTTATTTGTATTCTTGTAAAAATTCATTTCTTAATCACCAATCATTTGAGAGTTATAAATTTTTAAAGTTGATGATAACGATTTTTTTAGTTTGGAGGTTAAGTCCAACTTTGATAATTTTTTGAAAAAAAAAACTAAAAATATAAGTCTAAAATCTTTACAGAAAGTTAGGTTAATGTTTTATTTGTATTCTTGTAAAAAATCATTTCTTAATCATCAATCATTTAAGAGTTATGAATTTTTAAAGTTGATGATAACGATTTTTTTAGTTTGGAGGTTAAGTCCAACTTTGATAATTTTTTTGAAAAAAACTAAAAACTCTATAAGTTTAAAATCTTTACAGAAAGTTAGGTTAATGTTTTATTTGTATTCTTGTAAAAAATCATTTCTTAATCATCAATCATTTGGGAGTTATAAATTTTTAAAACTGATGATAACGATTTTTTTAGTTTGGAGGTTAAGTCCAACTTTGATAATTTTTTTGAAAAAAACTAAAAACCCTATAAGTCTAAGATCTTTACAGAAAGTTAGGTTAATGTCTTATTTGTATTCTTGTAAAAAATCATTTCTTAATCATCAATCATTTGAGAGTTATAAATTTTTAAAGTTGATGATAACGATTTTTTTTAGTTTGTAGGTTAAGTCCAACTTTGATAATTTTTTTGAAAAAAACCAAAAACCTTATAAGTCTAAGATCTTTACAGAAAGTTAGGTTAATGTTTTATTTGTATTCTTGTAAAAATTCATTTCTTAATCATCAATCATTTGGGAGTTATAAATTTTTAAAGTTGATGATAACGATTTTTTTTAGTTTGGAGGTTAAGTCCAACTTTGATAATTTTTTTGAAAAAAACTAAAAACCCTATAAGTCTAAAATCTTTACAGAAAGTTAGGTTAATGTTTTATTTGTATTCTTGTAAAAATTCATTTCTTAATCATCAATCATTTGGGAGTTATAAATTTTTAAAGTTGATGATAACGATTTTTTTTAGTTTGGAGGTTAAGTCCAACTTTGATAATTTTTTTGAAAAAAACCAAAAACTCTATAAGTCTAAAATCTTTACAGAAAGTTAGGTTAATGTTTTATTTGTATTCTTGTAAAAATTCATTTCTTAATCATCAATCATTTGGGAGTTATAAATTTTTAAAGTTGATGATAACGATTTTTTTTAGTTTGGAGGTTAAGTCCAACTTTGATAATTTTTTTGGAAAAAACTAAAAACCCTATAAGTCTAAGACCTTTACAGAAAGTTAGGTTAATGTTTTATTTGTATTCTTGTAAAAATTCATTTCTTAATCATCAATCATTTGGGAGTTATAAATTTTTAAAGTTGATGATAACGATTTTTTTTGTTTGGAGGTTAAGTTCAACTTTAATAATTTTTTTGAAAAAAACCAAAAACCCTATAAGTCTAAGATCTTTACAGAAAGTTAGGTTAATGTTTTATTTGTATTCTTGTAAAAATTCATTTCTTAATCATCAATCATTTGGGAGTTATAAATTTTTAAAGTTAGTGATAACGATTTTTTTTTAGTTTGAAGGTTAAGTCCAACTTTGATAATTTTTTTGAAAAAAAAACTAAAAATATAAGTCTAAAATCTTTACAGAAAGTTAGGTTAATGTTTTATTTGTATTCTTGTAAAAATTCATTTCTTAATCATCAATCATTTGGGAGTTATAAATTTTTAAAGTTGATGATAACGATTTTTTTAGTTTGGAGGTTAAATTCAACTTTAATAATTTTTTTGAAAAAAAAAAACTAAAAACCCTATAAGTCTAAAATCTTTACAGAAAGTTAGGTTAATGTTTTATTTGTATTCTTGTAAAAATTCATTTCTTAATCATCAATCATTTGGGAGTTGTAAATTTTTAAAGTTAATGATAACGATTTTTTTAGTTTGGAGGTTAAGTCCAACTTTGACAATTTTTTTGAAAAAAACTAAAAACTCTATAAGTCTAAGATCTTTACAAAAAGTTAGGTTAATGTTTTATTTGTATTCTTGTAAAAATTCATTTCTTAATCATCAATCATTTGGGAGTTATAAATTTTTAAAGTTCATGATAACGATTTTTTTAGTTTGGAGGTTAAGTCCAACTTTGATATTTTTTTTGAAAAAAACCAAAAACCCTATAAGTCTAAGATCTTTACAGAAAGTTAGGTTAATGTTTTATTTGTATTCTTGTAAAAATTCATTTCTTAATCATCAATCATTTGGGAGTTATAAATTTTTAAAGTTGATGATAACGATTTTTTTTAGTTTGGAGGTTAAATCCAACTTTGATAATTTTTTTGAAAAAAACCAAAAACCCTATAAGTCTAAGATCTTTACAGAAAGTTAGGTTAATGTTTTATTTGTATTCTTGTAAAAATTCATTTCTTAATCACCAATCATTTGAGAGTTATAAATTTTTAAAGTTGATGATAACGATTTTTTTTAGTTTGGAGGTTAAATCCAACTTTGATAATTTTTTTGAAAAAAACTAAAAACTCTATAAGTCTAAAGTCTTTACAGAAAGTTAGGTTAACGTTTTATTTGTATTCTTGTAAAAAATCATTTCTTAATCATCAATCATTTAAGAGTTATAAATTTTTAAAGTTGATGATAACGATTTTTTTTAGTTTGGAGGTTAAGTCCAACTTTGATAATTTTTTTGAAAAAAACTAAAAACCCTATAAGTCTAAGATCTTTACGGAAAGTTAGGTTAATGTTTTATTTGTATTCTTGTAAAAATTCATTTCTTAATCATCAATCATTTGAGAGTTATAAATTTTTAAAGTTGATGATAACGATTTTGTTTAGTTTGGAGGTTAAGTTCAACTTTGATAATTTTTTTGAAAAAAACTAAAAACTCTATAAGTCTAAGATCTTTACAAAAAGTTAGGTTAATGTTTTATTTGTATTCTTGTAAAAATTCATTTCTTAATCATCAATCATTTGAGAGTTATAAATTTTTAAAGTTGATGATAACGATTTTTTTTAGTTTGGAGGTTAAGTCCAACTTTGATAATTTTTTTGAAAAAAACTAAAAACTATATAAGTCTAAGATCTTTACAGAAAGTTAGATTCATGATTTATTTACATTCTTAGAAAATTTCATTTCTTAATCATCAATCATTTGGGAGTTATAAATTTTTAAAGTTGATGATAACGATTTTTTTTAGTTTGGAGGTTAAGTTCAACTTTGATAATTTTTTTGAAAAAAACCAAAAACCCTATAAGTCTAAGATCTTTACAGAAAGTTAGGTTAATGTTTTATTTGTATTCTTGTAAAAATTCATTTCTTAATCATCAATCATTTGAGAGTTATAAATTTTTAAAGTTGATGATAACGATTTTGTTTAGTTTGGAGGTTAAGTTCAACTTTGATAATTTTTTTGAAAAAAACTAAAAACTCTATAAGTCTAAGATCTTTACAAAAAGTTAGGTTAATGTTTTATTTGTATTCTTGTAAAAAATCATTTCTTAATCATCAATCATTTAGGAGTTATAAATTTTTAAAGTTGATAATAACGATTTTTTTTAGTTTGGAGGTTAAGTCCAACTTTGATAATTTTTTTGAAAAAAACTAAAAACTCTATAAGTCTAAGATCTTTACAGAAAGTTAGGTTAATGTTTTATTTGTATTCTTGTAAAAAATCATTTCTTAATCATCAATCATTTGGGAGTTATAAATTTTTAAAGTTGATGATAACGATTTTTTTTAGTTTGGAGGTTAAATCCAACTTTGATAATTTTTTTGAAAAAAACCAAAAACCCTATAAGTCTAAGATCTTTACAGAAAGTTAGGTTAATGTTTTATTTGTATTCTTGTAAAAATTCATTTCTTAATCATCAATCATTTAAGAGTTATAAATTTTTAAAGTTGATGATAACGATTTTTTTAGTTTGGAGGTTAAGTCCAACTTTGATAATTTTTTTGAAAAAAACAAAAAACCCCATAAGTCTAAAATCTTCACAGAAAGTTAAGTTAATGTTTTATTTGTATTCTTGTAAAAATTCATTTCTTAATCATCAATCATTTAGGAGTTATAAATTTTTAAAATTGATGATAACGATTTTTTTTAGTTTGGAGGTTAAGTCCACTTTGATAATTTTTTTGATAAAAACCAAAAACCCTATAAGTCTAAAATCTTTACAGAAAGTTAGATTAATGTTTTATTTGTATTCTTGTAAAAAATCATTTCTTAATCATCAATCATTTGAGAGTTATAAATTTTTAAAGTTGATGATAACGATTTTTTTTAGTTTGGAGGTTAAGTCTAACTTTGATAATTTTTTTGAAAAAAACTAAAAACCCTATAAGTCTAAGATCTTTACAGAAAGTTAGGTTAATGTTTTATTTGTATTCTTGTAAAAAATCATTTCTTAATCATCAATCATTTGGGAGTTATAAATTTTTAAAGTTGATGATAACGATTTTTTTTTAGTTTGGAGGTTAAATCCAACTTTGATAATTTTTTTGAAAAGAACTAAAAACCCTATAAGTCTAAGATCTTTACAGAAAGTTAGGTTAATGTTTTATTTGTATTCTTGTAAAAATTCATTTCTTAATCATCAATCATTTGGGAGTTATAAATTTTTAAAGTTGATGATAACGATTTTTTTTAGTTTGGAGGTTAAGTCCAACTTTGATAATTTTTTTGAAAAAACCAAAAACCCTATAAGTCTAAGATCTTTACAGAAAGTTAGGTTAATGTTTTATTTGTATTCTTGTAAAAAATCATTTCTTAATCATCAATCATTTGGGAGTTATAAATTTTTAAAGTTAATGATAACGATTTTTTTAGTTTGGAGGTTAAGTCCAACTTTGATAATTTTTTTGAAAAAAACCAAAAACCCTATAAGTCTAAGATCTTTACAGAAAGTTAGGTTAATGTTTTATTTGTATTCTTGTAAAAATTCATTTCTTAATCATCAATCATTTGGGAGTTATAAATTTTTAAAGTTGATGATAACGATTTTTTTTAGTTTGGAGGTTAAGTCCAACTTTGATAATTTTTTTGAAAAAAACCAAAAACCCTATAAGTCTAAGATCTTTACGGAAAGTTAGGTTAATGTTTTATTTGTATTCTTGTAAAAATTTATTTCTTAATCATCAATCATTTGGGAGTTATAAATTTTTAAAGTTGATGATAACGATTTTTTTAGTTTGGAGGTTAAGTCCAACTTTGATAATTTTTTTGAAAAAAACTAAAAACTCTATAAGTCTAAGATCTTTACAAAAAGTTAGGTTAATATTTTATTTGTATTCTTGTAAAAATTCATTTCTTAATCATCAATCATTTGGGAGTTGTAAATTTTTAAAGTTAATGATAACGATTTTTTTTAGTTTGGAGGTTAAGTCCAACTTTGATAATTTTTTTGAAAAAAACCAAAAACCCTATAAGTCTAAGATCTTTACAAAAGTTTAGATTTATATTTTATATGTATTTTAAGAAAATTTCATTTTTTAAATACCATTTATTTAAGAGTTATAAATTTTTTAAATTAATCTTAACAATATGGCGAGTTTTTAGGTTAAGCCCAACTTTGAAAATTTTTTTCAAAAAAATTTAAAACCGTATAAACCTAAAATCTTTACAAAAACTTAGATTTATATTTTATTTGTATTTTAAGAAAATTTCATTTTTTAAATACCATTTATTGAAGAGTTTAGAAATTTTTTAAATTAATCTTAACAATATGGCGAGTTTTTAGGTTAAGCCCAACTTTGAAAATTTTTTTCAAAAAAATTAAAAACCGTATAAACCTAAAATTTTTACAAAAACTTAGATTTACATTTTATTTGCATTATAAGAAAATTTCATTTTTTAAATACCATTTATTTAAGAGTTATAAATTTTTTAAGTTAATCTTAACAATATGGCGAGTTTTTAGGTTAAGCCCAACTTTGAAAATTTTTTTCAAAAAAATTAAAAACCGTATAAACCTAAAATTTTTACAAAAACTTAGATTTACATTTTATTTGCATTATAAGAAAATTTCATTTTTTAAATACCATTTATTTAAGAGTTATAAATTTTTTAAATTAATCTTAACAATATGGCGAGTTTTTAGGTTAAGCCCAACTTTGAAAATTTTTTTCAAAAAAATTAAAAACCGTATAAACCTAAAATCTTTTCAAAAACTTAGATTTACATTTTATTTGTATTTTAAGAAAATTTCATTTTTTAAATACCATTTATTTAAGAGTTATAAATTTTTTAAATTAATCTTAACAATATGGCGAGTTTTTAGGTTAAGCCCAACTTTGAAAATTTTTTTCAAAAAAATTAAAAACCGTATAAACCTAAAATCTTTACAAAAACTTAGATTTATATTTTATTTGTATTTTAAGAAAATTTCATTTTTTAAATACCATTTATTTAAGAGTTGTAAATTTTTTAAATTAATCTTAACAATATGGCGAGTTTTTAGGTTAAGCCCAACTTTGAAAATTTTTTTCAAAAAAATTTAAAACCGTATAAACCTAAAATCTTTACAAAAACTTAGATTGATATTTTATTTGTATTTTAAGAAAATTTCATTTTTTAAATAGCATTTATTTAAGAGTTAGAATTTTTTTAAATTAATCTTAACAATATGGCGAGTTTTTAGGTTAAGCCCAACTTTGAAAATTTTTTTCAAAAAAATTAAAAACCGTATAAACCTAAAATCTTTACAAAAACTTAAATTTATATTTTATTTGTATTTTAAGAAAATTTCATTTTTTAAATATCATTTATTTAAGAGTTATAAATTTTTTAAATTAATCTTAACAATATGGCGAGTTTTTAGGTTAAGCCCAACTTTGAAAATTTTTTTCAAAAAAATTAAAAACCGTATAAACCTAAAATCTTTACAAAAACTTAGATTTATATTTTATTTGTATTTTAAGAAAATTTCATTCTTTAAATACCATTTATTTAAGAGTTATAAATTTTTTAAATTAATCTTAACAATATGGCGAGTTTTTAGGTTAAGCCCAACTTTGAAAATTTTTTTCAAAAAAATTAAAAACCGTATAAACCTAAAATCTTTACAAAAACTTAGATTTATATTTTATTTGTATTTTAAGAAAATTTCATTTTTTAAATACCATTTATTTAAGAGTTAGAAATTTTTTAAATTAATCTTAACAATATGGCGAGTTTTTAGGTTAAGCCCAACTTTGAAAATTTTTTTCAAAAAAATTAAAAACCGTATAAACCTAAAATCTTTACAAAAACTTAGATTTATATTTTATTTGTATTTTAAGAAAATTTCATTTTTTAAATGCCATTTATTTAAGAGTTAGAAATTTTTAAAGATTATCAAAAATCCAACTTCCTAATAAACATTTTTTATTTTTCAGTATAAATAAAAATCATTGGGAATTCGAAGTATCAATCGATCCAATGATTATCGAATCACAATACGAGATAAAAGGAAGGATTTTAATCCTTCCAATAACAGGAAATGGACCGTGCAAAATCGTTATGGAAAAAGGGGTTTATTCTTACACCCTCGACATAAAAACGATCGAGAAAAAAGGAGTCGAATACCTGGCTATTGACAAATCAAGTTTAGAAGCAAAATTAGGAGGAGTTAAATTCCACTTTGAGAATTTATTCAATGGAGATAAACGATTAGGTAAGAAATAGACAAAATGTTTACAGTTTAGAATCAAATAGACAGAATTTAGAGTCGTAAAACTTTTTGAACAAAATTATAAACTTTATGAACAAACTTAATGAATGAATAAAATTTATTTACTTTTTTTTTAAAGGTGATCAAATGAATAAATTTGTAAATGAAAACTGGGAAGAATTTTTAAAAGAATTATACCCAGCTATGGTGGAAATAATGAAAACTATAGTTGATACAACGATAAATGGTTATTTTTCGACTGTACCGAAAAATGAACTTTTTGGAGCTTAATAAATATCATCCAAAACTGAACAGTATTAATACTTAAAAATAATTTTTAATTGTTAAAAGTAGTTACCTTTATATTACATAGGTGTTATTTTTCTAGATAGATTAACAATGTAAAATGTTTGTGTTAAGTAAATAAATTATTTGACTTAAACTTTATTGGCTTTTAATTTAAAACAGAAAGTTTTAAAAAATCGCCATGTCTTCATAAACAGAAGATTTAAAAGGATTAGAAGCTCATTTTTCCAATTAAGTGGAAGGCTTCAGATTGGTAAATTCAAGAAACTGTCGAGAAGAGGTGTTGTATCCATCGATAGATGAGATGGAGAAAAGTATTCACCAGGAAGTCTTAGGGACTGGCCGTAAACTAACTCAAGAGAAGAGCAACCTAAGTCTTTCTTAACAGCTGAACATTAGGTCTTCCTAAACAAAAACTTCCTAAACAGAAAACCTAAAAGTACTCTGAAAAACTCATTTTTCAAATTAAGTGGAAGGCTTCAAATTGGTAAATTCAAGTTTTTCTTTTTAATATAAAAAACAAAGTTAAAGATTAGATCTGCCAGATCTACTTTTGATCGGTAGAACAAACTGCCCAAAAAGCAAATCTGGGTTCGTATCCTAGTATATGAGACTTTTTTTCTATAACGCATTAGTGGTAAAAACCTTTCTTTATATCTTTCTATTACAAAGTTTTTATTTAAAACAAAAGTCGTTGATCATTCTTTCTAAAGGTCTCGCGGGTCCGATTAAACCCTTGGGCGGGACGGAGGTTGCCCACCATTTGACCTTGGAACACTGCATTAGGCTAAGCTCAAGGATACTGGACTAAGAGGATGGCTCAATCCCATAAGACGTGTATACGCCGAAATTTAGTTTGCACCCGCTAGTTTGACATCACTTGTCGTGGTTTCAATCGAGTGTAAAACAGTCGAGTGTAAAGGTGCATTTAAATTAGAGCAAACAGAAGTAAACGATCGAACGAACGAATTCGCAGGTATTCGCTCGTTCGTTTGTTCTCTATAAAACAGGAGCGTTTAAATTAGAGCAAACATTCGCGTTCGTCGATGATCCATTCTTTCACGATGTCGGATACCGACGAAGACATTTTAGTTAGTACCGCTAGTTTTGTAATTATTGCCGGACTGTCCGAGAAAAAAAGAAAGAAGAGAGTGTGGTGTTTTAATTTATTAAAGAAAAGAAGCAAAACGGGAGGGGAAGGTTTGTTAATGGACTTAACGAGTGACAATTTGACCCAAGACACCAACTTCAGAAAAACTGCAGAATGTCAACGGAAGATTTTGAATTCTTATTAAATTTGGTTGGACCTAACATTTCTAGAGAGGATACAAGTTTCAAAAAAGCAATTACAACTAAAGAACGACTGCTAGTGACTTTTCGCTTCCTTGCAACGGGTGACTCCTATGCAAGCCTCAAATATTTGTTTCTTTACTTCAATTACATCACAATTCTGCCCTCATAAAGAAGAACGCGGTATGTCACAAAAACCTGAAACTGAGAAAACACGTTTTTTGTGTTCTTTCTCAGCCTTTAGATATATGCCAGAAAACTTTACTTTTTTGGGTGAATACCTTTGTTTTGTGACTATAGTTTATTCCATAAAATTAGTTATTACACGATTAAATAGATGTACGATAAACCATATTACGCCCTTAACTCAAATTTGAACAATTTTGAACATACCACGTTTATCCTTATGGGGCAGAATTCATCTCTGTAAAGATCTTATTCCATGCATCCATTTTTTTGTTTATTAGTTTATACAGTTTTGACTTTGCATCCTACAAACGTGTTTCGTTCCTATATAATTCAATCTACTGTTCAATCAAGTGTTTTTTCGTTTGTCCATTCCACGTGGGTAAAAACTTACAACACTCACGAATGTAAAATAACCTAACTTGAAAAATCGATATAGCGTAAAAATCAGCTGTTCACATTCGTTGCGAATTCGATCGTTTCTAAATTTCACTGTCCACATTGAGCACCGATTTCCTTTGATGATTCGCTGATTTACCGACAGGGTTAACAACACGCACGAACACGAACGAGATCGTTCGTTCATGTTTGGTTCTCCATATAAATTATACTATACTTCATTTAATAACTAGGAGGAGTAAATCTCAAAACCCCATTTACATAGGAAAAAGTAACTAAAAAATACACTAAACATCTTTAGCGGCAAATTTGAATTCTAAACTTCAAACCAGTCACATTTATGCAACCAATAAAACACCAAGCGTTTGAGCGTAGTATCCTAGAACATACCAAATATCTCTATGGCCGTTTATCTATACGTACATTGTTCAAAATTTATCCAATTGTTCCTTGTGTTGACGTATTATATCCAACAGATGACATCGTACCATATCTTCTTCAAACTTAATATTCTTTGATCGCAAGCATTTGAGCACAACGAAAAAGCGAGAAACAAGTTGACAAATTAGGTAAAGCACCTAACCTCAAACGTTGAAAACAATAAACGACAAAAACCAATTTTTTCGTCTTTGTAAACTTGACTGCGGAGCGACCAATAATAGTTCACTATTTTAGCGCGCAAAATTCAAATCACTCCTCCTAGTTATTAAATGAAGTATAGTGATGTGACGAATAGTAATTCAACCGAATAACCGAATACCGAATATTCGGCTAAATATGAACCGAATATTCGGTCTTTATTGAATTGCGTGAAAATAAGATTCAAAGAAATAGATAGGGAAAAAAAATATTTTATGGCAACGGTGTTGAATCCCAGACATCGCTTAAATTTTTTCTCGCTTAAATGTGAAAACATATCTGTTATAAGGCATACTATTTTTTGGAAGCACTTGGAAGAGACTTAAACTTCGGAAGCAGTAGTAGAGATGATACAGAGAGCAATGGAAATGACTCTCTGAAATTTCATAACTGGTAAAAATTTGAATCGAAATCATTTTTCGTTTTGGGACTGCTATAAAGTCATAGCCACATCTACTAAGGCCGTTGTTACGGTTCGAATTTTTTTTTCTTTCAGGGATTTAATGTTTCTGGTTGTGTGTTGGTGTTTGGTTTTGTTTGGGAGTATTTTAGGTTGCCTGGTTTGGTAATTTAGTTTGTTTTATTGTTAGTTTAATTAGGAAAGTACTTTTTTTATATTTGTTGGTTAATAGTTTTTCTTTACAGTGACGTTACTCCGAAGATCTCCTTTGACTATTTTCCCCCTTCCTAAAATTTTATTTTCCTTCCCCTCTCGTTCTTTATCTTTAAGAGTTGGAGTTGGTGCGCAGGTGTTTTGTTGGTACAGAGGGTATTTGAGGCCTTTATTTGCAAAACCCGCTAATCGACAAAATCTTAGAAAATCGCTTCTTCCTACAAATGCATTTAAGTTTTAAAGAGGAGTCGCACGATAAAATCTTCACTCCCAAACCCATCTCTTTAACATGTAAATAGTGCCTTGAAAATTACAGTGATTCGCAAAACTGGCTTTTTGTTTTGACGTCTCATTTGCAAAACGCGCTGCATGCTCTCAACCAATCAAATTGCTTGCACGTTGTTCACGATGTGATGGCCGCTTGTTTTAGAGCTGTTTCCGACGCATCTGATCTTTAGTAAATTAGTAACGTGTATTCAAACGACAAACATTGGAGAACACGAACAAAACGCGTCATTAAGTTGCCTGGTTCATGGCACTTTGAATTTAATAAGGCAAAGAGGTTTATCTTTTACAAAAGAGACAAAAATGTTCTAATTCAAGGTGAACCTAAGTACAATGTTGATGTCGGGAAACCTAAAAGCGTTTGCAAAAAGAATTTTTCACTTTTTTCCATGGCTCCTAAGAAATTACTTCTTGGAAAAAGACTAAAAGGGGATAAAGGAACTATTAATGGTCTCTTTTCCAAACATTATGGAGAAAATTGGAGGACCATTCCATAACTAAGTTTTTACAAAGAATACTTACACAAAGGCTCTTCCTTACCAGAAGAAACCGACGACGGTTTGGAAAAGTGCCAAAATGCCGAGAATGACTGTTTTTTTTTGTTTGAGTTTATGAACCTTTTCATTTTTAAAGTTGTAAATTATCTTTATTATTAAAAATTTGGTTTATTTTACTCAATAAATCCCCTGCGTTTGTCATTGAATTTACTTTTTTTAATTTTTGCCTTTGGTTTTATAGACATTTATTTTCAGAATTGGCTCTTTACAATAAAAAATTTTTATTTCCAAACAACTATAATTATTTTAGGATACACACTTTTACTGTCCACTCCTAGACACGCTAAGCAACATTAATGAGCTTATTGAGATTGTAAAAAAATGGTATTCAGATGTTAATAATTTTTTTGATTTCTCAAAAAAATGCCGCGAAGCAAACAGCAAGTTTTGCAAATAATGGCCTCATTTATGCTTCGAATTTTTATTCCGGTGCTCTCTCTTTTCCTGTATGCCAGATCGAAAAGTACTCTGTGCGCATAAGAGTGGGTTTATAGTTGAGCCATATTGGATTTTGGTGGAATACCTTTTCCGAATTTTTGGGATTCATCTTTGCGACACAGTCCTTTTGGAAAACTTCTTCGTTGACCAGAATTTCGGTTTTGCCCGGATATATCAGTATTTTTCATCTACTCATAATTATTCTGTCTAAACCTCGAAGAACTGAGGTAAGTTTCACGTCATGCTTTCTTTCATAAATCACCTCGCACTCATCTTTCATTCCTTCATTTTAAAACCCTCCACCTACTAAATCAAAAGATTCCTTATTCAAAAAAAAAATCCTAAACTATTTCTACGTCCTACTTCTACTTTTCTTCATCCTTTTTTTTGCGTCTCTAACTCCATTATTTCATAGGTTTTTAATCAGGGAGCAAAAATTGATAAGTCTGAGAGCAAGTTTCTATCTAAGGAGCGTAATTTTCCTGGGAGTTTTAACTTTACTCCTGAGACGCCATTCTCTCTCTGGTTGGGAAATATTCTTTTCTGGGTCTACTTCGGGGCTGTCAACCCCATTTCCAGGACCTCCGAAAGTTATCCTTATCCTATATTGGAGGAGTACGTCGCAGTGAAGGTCACCTGAAGGGTAGTAAACAACCTCGGCACCATCCAGACAGCGTACCAGGTCAGACCGACTACTTTTTTTTTTACTTTTACTTAAAATTACCGTCGTGACATTTTGTTCGATCTTTTGATTTAAAAGAAGACATTAACACTAATTATTATTTAATTAACTTTTGTTTGTATAAAAAAAAAGATTGTTTTACTATAAATTTTGGCGTAGATTACTTATACCGTATTTTTCGGACTATAAGACGCACCGGACGATAAGACGCACCTCAAATTTATAAGACGATTTTTAGAAAAATGTACTTTAATGTTATCTTCGGACGATAAGACGCACCTCAAATTTATAAGATGATTTTTAAAAAAATATACTTTAATGTTACTTTCGGATCATAACTTTTAGTTATTAACATAACTCGTACTAGCAACATTCAGTCCATCTTCACTCCCGGTACTATCACTCGTCTCGTTACAATCACCGTTCGGATTGCTTTCGTCTGAACTACTGTTATCGCTCTTTGCAAAAACTGCGTCATCTTCAGTACTATCCATAGCATTACTTATTCCGCATTTTTTAAATGACTTTATAATCGTATCATCTTTCAAAGCTTGTCATCAATTTTTCACCCAGGTACAAACTTCTGAAATTGTTGGCCGTTTCAAACGTCCTGTTGCGGTGACATCATGATTTGGTTTTACCATCCATTTATTCCACTCTTTTCGCATACAATTTTTAAAAGGTTTATTGATAGAGACATCTAAGGGTTGCAATTGCTAAAATGACTACTATTTCTGTATTAATTCCTTTTACAAGTTTCTTGGTTGATTCCGTTGTATGGGCTCTGAATTGATCCGACACTAACATCGCAGGCGTTTTAAACAATGCACCTGGACGTTTTGCCCATATATTTTCTATCCAAAATTTCACGCCTCTCTCATCCAGCCTTTTTCTTGAACGTGAATAATAATGCCACTAGGAATTTTATCTTTTGGTAATGTTTTTCTCTTGAAGATTATCATGGGCGGTAGCTTTCCTTCGTCCGCGCAACAAGCTAAAACTACAGTGTAGTGAATTTTTTCGTGACCTATTGTTTTGATTAGTATTGATTTGGTGCCTTTTGAATCTACAGTTCGATTTGAAGGAACATCAAAAGTTAGAGGCACCTCATCCATATTCGCAATTTGATTAAACTCGAAATTATATTTCCTTCTCGCTGATATTACAAATCTATGGAATTCTATAATTTTAGATTCGTATTCAGCCGGCATTTTTTGGGCTAATGTGGTTTTTGTACGCATACATAACCCATGTCTTTTCATAAATCTAAAGCACCAAGACGATGACCCGGAAAAATCTAAAATTCCATTAGTAGTTGCCCATCTCTTTGTTTCAAAAATTATCATTTTTGTAGAAACAGATATGCCCATGCTTCGATTGTATGTTACCCAATTTTTCATGTGTACTTCTAATTCTGGCTATTGTGATCGGAATGTTTTTTGTCTTTACTTAGCAGTTTTAATTGCTCCTCTTGTTTTTCCATTCGCGAACCATTTTCTCTGTTGGTGGTGGACCAAAATGTCTCTCTGCTGCTCTGTTTCCATATTGTTTTGCATAATTGATCACATTTAATTTATACCTCACGTTATATGAAAGTATTTTTTGTTTTACGCTCATTCTTTCGAATTTTAGAACAAAATATTAAAGATGTATAAAAGTAATTCAAATGAATCATATAAAAACACACGATTATAGGCTAAGCCTAATAGGTACTATTTAGTTATCGACGATTATAGACAAAGACGATAGGTAAATCGGTAATTCCCCTGCTTGTCTGTGTCATACCAACCTGTGATGCCAACCTTCAGTGGCGAGCCCTATTTTTCGGACTAGTAAGACGTACCGGACTATAAGACGCACCGGACGATAAGACGCACCCAGAATTTATAAACTGATTTTTAGAAAAATATACTTTAATGTTATCTTCGGACGATAAGACGCACCCAAAATTTGAGTACAATTTTTCTATCTAAAAAGTGCGTCTTATAGTCCGAAAAATACGGTATGTTATTTTGGAAAATTTCGGCGTTCCTTTTTTTTGAGCCTTCAAATATCGAATTTTTTTTTTATAAACGATACCACTTTGACGTCAGGGGTACGGGTTGTGCGCGTAGTTCGGTTTCGATTTATTTTATTTTTTTTATTGTTTCTTTTGGTATTTTCATTCATTTAGATTTGTTCGAACGCCGGAAATTAAAAGAAAATACCTCTCGTTGTTTATATTATTATCTTTTTTTTGCGCCAACTTAAAAAAAAAATACTTACCTTTACTTATGGTTAAACGTTTATTATTATTATTTTTTTTTTTTTTAATAAACCGAGGCAATTTGAAATACTTCGTTTTTCTTTTGTGGTGTTTCTTTGTTCGAATCATACCTTTTATACCACCTCACGTCACAGTTCATGCACAACGCGGGGAGAACTGTGTGGCGCCTTAAAAAAATCAACCCCCCCCCGTCTTCACTGACAAGGAGACCACAAGATGTTGTATTCACCGATTTTGATCGAAGTGGTATCAATCGATAGGTATTCATACACAATACAAATCTGTAAAATATTAGGGCGCACTATTCAGGGATTCGGGAATAAATCCTTATTAAAGTTATTAATAAATTGCGTTTCGAGGCCCAATGACTTGTTAGCCACTCCCGTCCCCCCTCCAAGCGCCGCTCACGGATGAGGTGGCATGCTGCTATTTCCAGTGAATTTCCAGTCGCGCATATTTTTTAACATAACATTCAAAATTTAGTACGTTTGAAATTAAAATTAATCGATATAAGTAATACCAAATAATATACAGATCTGGAAATTTTATTTGATATATGTATGTATTTTATTTACATATATGTTCAAATATAAATGTATTTATTGTAAACGTTGCAAAAAGAGCTTAATAAATTATTTTATATTATTTACGTACGTTAGTCTATTTTTATTAACAGATAACCTGTTAGATGGTAAGGAAAAAATAATTAATATTTATTTGTATTTTTTATGCATTAACCAAAAGTATAACTTTTTAAATGTTAACTAAAAATTAATGAGAAATATTCTACTAAAAATAATATAAAAAAGTCCTAAACGAAAAGGAGCAGAAATTGAAAATCAAGGTTGTAAAACGTTTGGTAATTTTTTTAAATGTAAAAAAATATAACCAAAACATTATAAAAAAAGTGAAATATTAAATTAAAATTACGAGAGAGTAAGCGGTAAATTGCGAGATTCGAACTAGCACAGTGCGCGACTGGAAATTCACTAGAAATAGAAGCATGCCACCGCATCCGTGGGCGGCGCTTGGAGGGGGAGCGGGAGTGGCTAACAAGTTATTGGGCCTCCAAACACAATTTATTAATAACTTTAATAAGGATTTATTCCCGAATCGCTGAATAGTGCGCCCTAATATTTTACAGATTTGTATTGTGTATGAATACCTATCGATTGATACCACTTTGATCAAAATCGGTGAATACAACATCTTGTGGTCTCCTTGTGAGCCGGCTGAGGACCTGCGTTGGAGAATCTAATCAAAGTGTATGATTGAGTTTTGTTCATTGTTTGTGTCTTGTTTGTTTTTAAGGTGTCACACCGTAATGACTGCAGTCCTAGAAATAGAGTAGCCGTTCGACATTTTCTTCAAAAATTAGTTAGACGCGGATCTGTATTGTAAATTTAGCAAGAAATCAATTTTTGTGGCCCCTAGGAGCATAACAATACATTTAAGCAAGTTATTGCAATAATAATTTCCGCTTTAAATGCAAAAGCAGACATTTGTGCAAAGTAGTTAGGTGCAAAAGCAGACGTTTGTGTTTGAACCTATCCAGATCTCGCATTACCTCACGTGATAGCCGTGACATTGAAGTAGCTGTTAGTTTTGTTCGCTTCTGCATGATTAGTTTAAACGAGAGCGTGATAACGAATGTATTACAGAGATTACCTTCAACAACTTTACCATTGAACTAAGTCCTCGTGGCAAAGGGCGAACGAGAATAGCAAATAAGTAAGAGTGCAAGCGTGAAAAAGCCAAGATAAAGAGGCAGAGGTTTAAGGCAGAAGGCTTAAACCTGACAAGATAAGAAGCATTTCCTCTTTGCTAGCCAAACACTATGGTGCAGAATGGGAAAACGATGAACGTTTGGAGTTCTTCAAAAACGCCTTTCAAGACAATCTAGCCAACACTTCGGAAACTCAGGCAGATGTGAATGACACACTAGTGTTTTGTAATAATGAATCTGATACCGACGAATTTAAATTTATACCTAAGAAACTAATTTTGTACTTTTTTCAATAAAATCAGCTTCTTTAAAATCGCTTTTATCACAATTCCAAATTTTGTTAGTGCTAGATACTGCTAGTTTTTGTATAGAAACGCCAAATCCAGAACTTTGCTGTTCACGAAGAAGAGATTTCCAAGCTTTAGATGCAAAACAAGACATTCTCATTTTTTCAATCAAAAGAACTTTTTTACTATATCCCTGACTTGCGCTTTAAAGCACATAAAGACGCGTCAATGTATTATCTACTTTTGGTTAAAATACCAAGCCGATTAAGTGACTTAAACGACAATGAGAGGTTTTTCGCGCTTTACTCAAAACGATTTGAATGTCAATTGCCTGATGCATCGGTTTTGCATTTATACGCTTCATTTGAAATCATTAAAGTTTTACCGTAATAACACAAATCGCAACAATTTATAGAATTAATATGATTTATTTTCATTAAGTACAATCATCACGTTATAAACCCGACCTTTTACCTCTCATTTTTAGATATATAGTTGTAATGCCAAGCTGTAAAATACATTTTTCAAAATGTTTCTTTCAATGTATATTGTTATAATATTTGCACCGTTCTTACTATTTACGATTTGGTGGTGTTACGTTCACATAAAATACAAAAAAACCATGAAAGCGTTTTGTGCAATTTCCCAAACATTTCTAATCAAAATGACCTATAAAATGCGAAATACCACGGGTAAGATTAACAAATTTGACTTTTTGATAGCAAAACTTTTCTTATACAAATTATATAAAATTCGTGTATTTCTAGATTTGTACTACATGGCATTATCAGCTTCCAAGAAATTTGCAAGTAAAAATTATTTCATGACGTTGGGTCCGTATCCTATACTGATCACGTGGGATCCTAAAATATTTTCCGCGATTCTCAGTTCTTCAAAACACATTAATAAATCTATAGTGTATGAACCTATGGAAAACATCTTTGGAGATACATTACTTTTAACAAACGGTAAATTTTAACAAATTATGTACTAACATACATAGGTGAAGAATAGAAAAAACATCTTTTAGATGTAATATTAAAATAAAATTTTAATTTAACGTTGAAATAAGTTAAATTTTAGGTGATACGTGGCGTCATCAAAGAAAACTATTTAACCCAGCTTTCGATTACAAAAACGTTTTGGAAAATATCAACGCTTTTAATTCTCATTCGGATAATTTAATAAAATTATTAAAAGAAGAAGTTAATAAAGAATCAACAGATGATAGTCACTTACTTGAAACTTGGACGTTGGAATTAACACACGGTGAGAAGATCTAATAATCACTAAAACACATTTTCTTGCTAACTATTAAAAAATAAATTTAATGTTTAAATTTACTTTAAATTGTATCACTCTTAAATAAAAATTTATTTGAAAACTACCTATCTTTAGATGGAAATATATGATATGTACAGGCATTATCAAAAGTAAAAAATTTCATAATTAATTAAAACATTATTCCACTCTACTTTATATTAAATTTCCTTTTAGATACTATGTTGGGAGGTAATGTTCCAATAAAAGACAAAATAGGATTTCAAAACGCAATAAATAACTTATTAAAAATAGCCATTTTAAGAAATATAAATTTGCACAAGTCTTTTAACTTAACCTATATGTTCACCAAGGATTTTTGGTTGGAAAGGAAAACGTTAAAGGTGGTTTTCGACCACACTTGGAATATTATTAAAAAGAAACAACAAGAATTCGCTGAAGGAACCAACCAAAGAATAAAACCGATATTAATCGATATTCTAATGAAGCAGAAAGAAAGTGATAAAAGCATCACTTATGATTTTATCGCTAAACAACTTAATTTAATGATTGCAGCTGTAATTTATTAATAATCTAATTTAGAAATATTTTATACAAATTTATTTATTGTAGGGTTTTGATACCACAGCTTCAGCAGTTAGTTTCCTTTTATACAACTTAGCTAAATTCCCGGAAATACAAAAGAAAGCCTACGATGAAGTTTATTCAATCCTCGGAGATGATAATCAATTTATAACGTATAAAAACGTTAAAGAGATGAAATATTTAGATTTGGTTATTAAAGAATCAATGAGAATCAACACAACCGTACCTATCTTCAGTAGGGAGCTTGACGAAGACGTTAATGTTGAAGGTGGAACTCTTCCAAAAGGACTAATATTAGGAATGTTGGCGTTTGCGATGCATTTAGACCCTGATGTATATCCAGAACCGGAAAAATTCATACCCGAAAGGTTCCTTCCGGAGAATTTAAATCATAATAGATACAGTTACGTTCCGTTTGCCGGTGGAATTAGAAATTGCATTGGTACGATTTTTATTAATAAAATAGAAACAATTTTTAAAGTAAATTGAGTGTTGCAGGTCAAAGATACGCTATGTTAAATATGAAAGTACTGTTAGCAAAGATTTTATTAAAGTACGAACTGGTGGATGTCAATCACGAACTTTGCTTGGCTGTTGAAGTTACGTTAAAATCCAAAACTGGTGTAAAAGTTGGGATTCGTAACAGAAATAATGTGAATTAGTTATAAAAAAAATTCGTTGTGAAAATTAAAAAAATAATTTAAAAATAAAAAAAGGGTTTTATTTCATTGTCCACCTATATATCAAAAACATAACTACCGCTTTATACAATGTTATTTCACTGGTTTTAAAACAAACTAAAAGTTATTAAAGTCATTTCGCCTAAATTTAGACAACCTGGTTTGTATACTATTACAGTAAAACGTCGATATAATTGACTAATACGGGGGAGGGGGTGTCCATTATAGCCGGAAGTTCGTTATATAGAAATACAGTCCCAAATACTATAATCCAAGCTCAATTTACACCATGGAGAGAAGGATGCAAGAGCGAGCTTTCTCCCCGTAACTTTACCGAGTAAGCCCGAGTAGAGTATAGGGGAAGGGAGAAACGGAGTTTTAAGCGGTCCTCGCAAACGCAAAGGTCTTCCGGCAAGAACGCCGTCGTAGACAGGCTCGCGGCACCTCGCTCTTTTAACTTTTTCGGTCAAACTTTTGGTCCTTTTTCAGGTCTTACAGGAAAAGCGAGAAGTGTTAATTCACCAACCACAATCATTGGTTGTAGTTTTAATCATATTTGACAAAACCCGGTGAAAATTGAAGAAATTAATTGGTCACCGGGACTGTGCGCTTTCCAGGTAAAGCACAAAATTAACGTACCACGGATATTTGAGAATACCTGCGTGTTTGTTGACTTTATATTTTATTAAAATTATTATTATTAACAAAAATTACTCCAACAATAGAAATGTTGCAGGTGTTTTCCATCGACTCTTCTACTTTCCATCAAGACTTCTACTAATTAAACTCTTACACGTGTTGGCAATCTTCTTTTAATTCTCTATCCAAACCGTTTTTGTTCTGTGTTACAACAAAATCAACAAACTTTGAAAGAAATTTATTTACTAATCGAGATATTTTTAAACTAATAGGTAGAATCGGGAAAATCAAATTACTAAAAAATGAATTACAAAGATAATATATTTTTATAAACATCAATGCTTAATTGTTGGTTTGTGATTTATTGCTACTTACTGTTAAAAGTTAAATTCAAACTTTCTTATTTTCATTGTAGCAAATTCATAGAATTATTATAGTCACATTACTCTACTACAAAATCAGTTTACTATTTGCTATAATAATTACTTAAAAATTGTTACTTAAAAATTCTAAAGTTATAAGTTAGCTTTTGATTGTTTAAATGTTAATATACTTTAAAATCATTGCAACTTTTCTAATTATTTAAATACACGATTTCTTTTCAGTGTGTGTTTTCCTCGACCTTCTTTTTAAATGAAAATCAATTAAGCAAATTTACAGATTATTCGTAAACATTATATATAATGAAGAAAATTAATAAATTTATTGCTATCTACCAGTATCTTGAAAATTAATTTCCTTATTTCATTACAATAATAAATGTGTGCCATAAAAACCTATTACTTGTTTATTTTTCCCATATTTAAATATCCCTTTCCTAATTAGACATTTATTTCATTACTCTAAAACCAGTTTACTTTTTGGATTCCAATTTTCTAATTTTTAAATCAAAAATTGATAAAGTTATAAATTGATTTAAAGATAAAGTTATTATGACATGACGACGTTGTTCATTTGTAATAAAATTAAACGATGAAAGTTCATCAAAACTTGATTTTAAAATAATAAATTTGTAACAATGAAGGCGAATTTGTGACGTCACATCCTAATATGTATAAAATATGATTAAAACTACAACCAATTGATTGTGGTTGGTGAATTAACATTCTCGCTTTTCCTGTAAGACCTAAAAAGGGGCCAAGAGTCTGACCGAAAAAGTTAAAACAGCGAGGTGCCATGAGCCTGTCTACGACGGCGTTCTTGCCAGAAGACCTTTGCGTTTGCGAGGACCGCTTAAAACTCCGTTTCTCCCTTCCCCTGTACTCCGTTCGGGCTTACTCGGTAAAGTTACGGGGAGAAAGCGCGCTCTTGCATCCTTCTCTCCATGGTGTAAATTGAGCTTGGATTATAGTACGTTTTCTTTTCTGTAATTGAAATGCAGGTATGAAACTTTAATGCTCACCAATTGAGGGTTATTCGCGGACACAGAAGAGGTGTATAACGTCAATACGCCTCATTAGTGTGACGTCACATTGTTGACCTAAGCCCGGGATTGAATCCAAACAAACTTTTTCTACATAGATTCAGTCCAAAATCATTTTTTTAAAGTACTTAGAGACATATTTAAGGTTTGAAAAGTGGGCAGTATTTAGATGTAAAATACCATTTTCTACATCTAAAGAAAAAATGGTAAATTAAAAAATTTTTTTAACGCCGTAAAAGCAGAAATAAGTTCGCGTACACATAACCTCAAAAATCGTATCTGATAAACGTAAGCTTAAAAAGATCATTTTAGATTAAATGCTAGCAACAGGTATAAATTTGATAAAAGTATAGGTATTTTGTTATAAAGGAAGGAGTTTTCATAGTTTTATGACCTTTATTATTGTACCCTTTGCAGGTAAAACATAACAACTATGACATTTACTGATAAAGAATGTAGAAAAGATACATGCTAAAAGGACCATACGTGAGATGAAATGTTTGAAGATTCTAAGTTTTATATCATACACTCTTATTAGTATAGTTATTAGAACTCTTAAAGATTTACTTTACTTAACTTGAATAATTAATCAATAAATAAATTAAAATTTGTAGCTGTGTTTTACTTTTAATTCAGATTTACACATTCATATCCAACTTTTGAACCTAACCATTATAGTTATTACTACCACCCCCATTTGTTACTAGCTAGGATTTTTATTTCAATAATATAAGTATTTTGTTGTGACTTATTATAATTTTAATATGTTTTGTATATTTTCCTTCCACTGTTCTGATTTTTATTAGTTTATTTAAAATATTTACCTTCCTGTAATAAGATATAGAATAAGAGTACTATGAGCACTGGTATATTAAAAATCTAAAGATCAGAGTTAAAAATATTTAATATTTAAAATTAAAATTACATTCACATTATAAAAACCTAAGAAAAAACAGAAGTCGTGAAGTCAAAACGTAGAAGACTACAATAATCCAACAGAGTTTGATCCTATGAAATCCTTTAACAGAAAAAAAGTTAGTTTAGTAGTATTGATACTTACCGTTAGTTATTCCAGAAATAAAATGTACAAAATAGTCCACGGTAATCTCTGTTGCTCGAAGAATGGCAATGTTCTATATATGTAACTAAAGTGGGGTACAAATTTGTAAGACCTCGAATAACTCTTACTGTTGTGTTAGAATGTATGGTCCTTTTAGCATGTATCCTAGCTCTTACTAAGGTTTCTGTTTGGTGTATTTCTACGCCTTGTGGTAAAATACCTTTTAATAGACAGTTTTTATCAGCAAATTTCATAGTTGTTAAGTTTTACCTACAAAGGGTACAATAATAAAGGTCATAAAACTATAAAAACCCCTTCCTTTATAACAAAATACCTATATTTTTATCAAATTTATACCTGTTGCTAGCATTGAATCTAAAATAATCCGACTGTGTTGTTTTTCACCATTTGTAAGATTTGGTGGCCCAAATCTCATTTATTACCGAATTACGAACTTTTGAAGCTTACGTTTGACAGATACGATTTTTGAGGTTATGTATACGCGAACTTACTTCTGCTTTTACGACGTTAAAAAATTGATTTAATTTACCATTTTTGCTTTAGATGTAGAAAACGGTATTTTACATTGTACTGCCTAGTTTTCAAACCTTAAATATGTCTCTAAGTACTCTAAAAAAATGATTTTCTCGCCGCTTATGGACTGAATCTATGTAGAAAAAGTTTGTTTGGATTCAATCCCGGGCCTAGGTCAACATTGTGACGTCACCACTAATGCGACGTATTGCTTTCTAACAAATATAAAATATATAGAAATATAAAAAAAAATTTACATTATTAAAAATAATTAATTTAAAATATTTTATCCGTTCTATCGAGGTCCGTTATATCGAGGTTTTACTGTATTTATTAGAGTTTTTATTCTTATTTTTAAACGTAAAATGTGCTAATCAACGTCTAATTTTGGGACAGTGTTCCGATATAAATTTGAATGTAAGGCAACACGTGCGATTATAAAGACGACCTTTTATCTCTCGTTTTCAGATATATAGCAGTAACACTAAACCGTAAAATATATTATCCAAAATGTTTCTTTCAAGTTACATAGTTATAATATTTGCACCGTTCTTCCTCTTAACGGTTTGGTGGTGTTATGTTCACATAAAATACAAAAAAAACCTGAAGGCGTTTTGTGCGATTTCCCAAACGCTTCTAATCGAACTGATCTATAAAATTCGAAATACCACAGGTAAGATTAACAAATTTAATTTTTTAATAGCAAAGTTTTTCTAGCATAAATTAAATAAACTCGTGTATATCTAGATTTCTACTATATAGTATTATCATCTTCCAAGAAATTTGCAACTAAAAATTATTTCATTACGTTGGGTCCATATCCTATACTGATCACGTGGGATCCTAAAATATTTTCCGCGATTCTCGGTTCTTCAAAACACATTAATAAATCTATAGTGTATAAACCTATGGAAAACGTCAATGGAGATACATTACTTTTAACAAACGGTAAATTTTAACAAATTACCAAAATAAATAAAGAATAATTTTTTTTTTTTTAATTATAATAGTAAAATTAAATTTTAATTTAAAGTTAAAATAAGTTAAATTTTAGGTGATACGTGGCGTCATCAAAGAAAACTACTTAACCCAGCTTTCGATTACAAAAACGTTTTGGAAAATATCAACACTTTTAATTCTCATTCGGATAATTTAATTAAATTATTAGAAGAAGAAGTTAATAAAGAATCAACAGATGTTAGTCACTTACTTGAAACTTGGATGTTGGAATTAACCCACGGTGAGAAGATCTAATAATCACTAAAACACATTTTGTTGCTAACATGAAATGTCAAAACGATCGGTTTATTAATAATTATCAAATATTTAATTTATGCAGAGCAAAAATTCGAATAAATTTCACTAAAAACTAATTAAATTCTTGAAAATATCACCAAAAATTTAAGTAAATTTGTAGAAATTCCACCAAAGCTACTAAAATTTTTAATAATTCCACCAAAAACTTATAAATTTTGTAAAAATTCCACCAAAGCTATCAAAATTTTTAACAATTCCACCAAAAGCTTGCTGAGTTTTTAAAAAATATACTAAAATTAAGATTAATTTCGTTAAGAATTGATTAGATTCTTCAAAATTTCACAAAAATAAAAAAGTAATAATAAAAATTCCACAAAAGTTAGTTAAATTGAATATAATTTCACCAAAAATTTTAAATTTGGAGACAATTCTACTAAAAGCTTAGTGAATTTTTTAAAAATTCCACCCAAAAATAAACTTGGTAAAAACTCCACGAAAAACTAACTATATTCGTAAAAATTCCACCAGTTACCAACATTTTTAACAATTCCACCAAAAACGTACAAAATTTTTTCAATTTTCCACCAAAGCTACAAAAATGTTGAATAATTCCACCAAAACTTACTGATTTTTAAAAAATACCACCAAAAACTTACCAAATTCATAAAAATTCTACTAAAATTACCAATATTTTTAACAATTCCACCAAAAATGATTAAAATTAATAAAAATTCCGCAAAAGTTATCAACTTTTTTAACAATTCCATCAAAAACATACTGAATTTTATAAAAATTCCACCAAAAATTAATAAAATTGGAAAAATTTCACTAAAAACTTACTAAATTCGTAAAAATTCCATAAAAAAACGCTGAATTTTTAAAAAATTCCATCAAAAATTAATAAAATTCGCAAAAATTCCACCAGTGTTATCAAAATTTTTGATAATTCCACAAAAATATACTGAATTTTTTAAAAATTCCACCAAAAATTAATACAATCTGCAAAAATTTCACCAAAAACTTACTAAATTCATAAGAATTTGACCAAAAACACTGATTTTTTTTATTCCACCAGAAATGAATAAAATGCGCAAAAATTCCACTAATGCTATCAAAATTTTTGATAATTCCACCAAAAACATACTGAATTTTTTTAAAATTCCACCAAAAACTTACTAAATTGTTTCAATTTTCCACCAAAGCTACAAAAATGTTGAATAATTCCACCAAAACTTACTGATTTTTAAAAAATACCACCAAAAACTTACCAAATTCATAAAAATTCTACTAAAATTACCAATATTTTTAACAATTCCACCAAAAATGATTAAAATTAATAAAAATTCCGCAAAAGTTATCAACTTTTTTAACAATTCCATCAAAAACATACTGAATTTTATAAAAATTCCACCAAAAATTAATAAAAGTGGAAGAATTTCACTAAAAACTTACTAAATTCGTAAGAATTTCATAAAAAAACGCTGAATTTTTAAAAAATTCCATCAAAAATGATTAAAATTCGCAAAAATTCCACCAGTGTTATCAAAATTTTTGATAATTCCACCAAAAATTAATACAATTTGCAAAATTTTCACCAAAAACTTACTAAATTCATAAGAATTTTACCAAAAACACTGATTTTTTTTTATTCCACCAGAAATGAATAAAATTCGCAAAAATTCCACTAATGTTATCAAAATTTTTGATAATTCCACCAAAAACATACTGGATTTTTAAAAAATACCACCAAAAACTTACCAAATTCATAAAAATTCTCCTAAAATTACCAATATTTTTAACAATTCCACCAAAAATGATTAAAATTAATAAAAATTCCACAAAAGTTATCAACTTTTTTAACAATTCCATCAAAAACATACTGAATTTTATAAAAATTCCACCAAAAATTAATAAAATTGGAAAAATTTCACTAAAAACTTACTAAATTCGTAAAAATTCCATAAAAAAACGCTGAATTTTTTAAAAATTCCATCAAAAATGAATAAATTCGCAAAAATTCCACCAGTGCTATCAAAATTTTTCATAATTCCACCAAAAATATACTGAATTTTTTAAAAATTCCACCAAAAATTAATACAATTTGCAAAAATTTCACCAAAAACTTACTAAATTCATAAGAATTTTACCAAAAACACTGATTTTTTTTATTCCACCAGAAATGAATAAAATTCGCAAAAATTCCACTAATGTTATCAAAATTTTTGATAATTCCACCAAAAACATACTGAATTTTTTTAAAATTCCACCAAAAACTTACTAAATTCATAAGAAGTTTACAAAAAACACGGAATTTTTTAAAAATTCCATCAAAAATGAATAAATTTCGCAAAAATTCCACTAATGTTATCAAAATTTTTGATAATTCCACCAAAAACATACTGAATTTTTTTAAAATTCCACCAAAAACTTACTAAATTCATAAGAATTTTACCAAAAACACTGAATTTTTTTAAAGTTCCACTAGAAATGAATAAAATTCGCAAAAATTCCACCAAGGCTATTAAAATATTTAACAACTACACCCAAAACTTACTGAATTTTTTTTATTCCACTAAAAACTTACAAAAATCCTAAAAATTACACCGAAATTGTCAACATTTTTAACACTTTTACCAAAAGCTTACCAAATTTTTTAAAAATTCCACCAAAATGTCCAAATTCTTTTAAAATTTCACCAAAAATCAACCAAATTAGAAACAAGTTCATTAAAAATTAAGTAAAACTTTAAAAATTTCATCAAAAATTTAGTAAATTCATAAAAATTTCACCAAAGTTACTAAAATTTTTAATAATTCTACCAAAAATAATGATTTTTTTAAAAATTCCACCAAAAAACTTACAAAATTTGTAAAAATTCCACCAAAAATTTACCAATTTTTTTTTTAAATTCCACCAAAAACTTACTAAATTCGTAAAGCTTCCACTAAAGTCACCAAAATGTTGATCAATTCAACCAAAAACAGGAAATTTTTTTTAGAAAAATACTAAAAATAAAACTAAACTAGTATAATTTAAAAAAAAATAATTCATTCGATAAAAAGACAAATTACATCCATTAAAATAAAATTAAAAACTAAAAACTATATCATATAAATAAAATTTATAAACTACCTATCTTCAGATGTAAATACATGATGTGTACAGGGACTATCAAAAGTAAAAAATTTCATAATTAATTAAAAAATCATTTCACTCTACTTTTTATTAAATTTCCTTTTAGATACTATGTTGGGAGGTAATGTTCCAGTAAAAGACAAAATAGGATTTAAAAAGGCAATACATTGTATAGGACAAATCACCATTTTAAGAAATTTAAACGTACACAAATTTTTCAACATAACCTATATGTTCACCAAGGATTTTTGGTTGGAAAGGAAAATGTTAAAGGTTGTTTTCGATTACACTTGGAATATAATTAAAAAGAAACAACAAGAATTCGCCGAAGGAACCAACCAAAGAACAAAACCGATATTAATCGACATTCTAATGAAGCAGAAAGAAAGTGATAAAAGCATCACCTATGATTTTATCGTTAAACAACTTAATTTAATGATTGCAGCTGTAAGAAATTTATTAATAATTTAATTTTTTTAATTTTTAATTTTATACAAATTTATTTATTGTAGGGTTTTGATCCCACCGCTTCAACAGTTAGTTTCCTTTTATACAACTTAGCAAAATTCCCGAAAATACAAAAAAAAGCCTACGATGAAGTATATTCAATTTTGGGAGATGATAGTCGAATTATAACACATGAAAATATCAAAGAAATGAAATATTTAGATTTGGTGATCAAAGAATCGATGAGAATCAACACAACTGTACCTATCTTCAGTAGGGAGCTTGACGAAGACGTTAATGTTGAAGGTGGTACTCTTCCAAAAGGACTAACAGTAGGAATGTTGGCGTATGTGATGCATTTAGACCCTGATGTATATCCAGAACCGGAAGAGTTCATCCCCGAAAGATTCCTTTCGGAGAATTTAAATCATAATAGGTATAGTTACGTTCCGTTTGCTGGTGGAATTAGAAATTGCATTGGTACGATTTTTATTAATAAAATAGAAACAATTTTTAAAGTAAACTGAATGTTGCAGGTCAAAGACACGCTATGTTAACTATGAAAGTACTGTTAGCAAAGATTTTATTAAAGTACGAATTGGTGGATGTCAATCACGAACTTTGCTTGGCTTTCGAAATTACGTTAAAATCTACAACTGGTATTAGAATTGGGATACGTAATAGAAATAATGTGAATTAAATAATTATAAAAAAAAATTTTGTGAAAATTAAAAAAATAATTTTAAATATTAAAAAGTATTGTATTTCATTGTCCACCTATATATCAAAAACATAACTGTCGCTTTATACAATGTTATTTCACCGGTTTTAAAACAGACTAAAAGTTATTAAAGTAATTTCGCCTAAATTTAGACAACCTGGTTTGTATACTATTACTTTCATAAGCATCAGCTAGCTGTATTAAGGTGCGTCCAGACTTGTGACAAAATCGTAGTGCGGATTCTGGACAGTACCTCATAATCACAACGCGTAACACCTTTGTGTTCGCCACGTGTCATCAGCTGTAGTAATTCGGGAAATACTGTGGGTTTAGGAAAAATACCATTCACATTAGAAAATCGAGTTATGTAACGTGTTTGGTAGAAAAGTTAAAAATCACGTCTCTCATTTACGACGTCCGATAAATAAACTTGAGAAATTTAAAGGAAGTTATGTATCCTCAATTTTATGCGTTTTCGCAGAAGAAAATAACCGTTGAAAAATTAGGTGTTGGCTCACGTAATCGTTGGTGATGGTCCCACAGTCTGGGAATTACGTGAGGGTGTTCGCGATTAATTAATTGGCGGAGGGTTTTTGCTGGGTCTTGTGATCAAAGTGTCGACGCAAAGTGCGTTAGATCTTGTCAATCGGTTTCCAACGAGGGGTTATCTAGACACTAGGTACGCCCCAGTAAGTCAGAATTACCACATTCCTTGAACCAAGGTTTCTTGCAAGAGAACTTTCTTCGTTTTAATCGATCTCAATCGAAATTTTATTCGAAAATCTTAATCAAAATCTTAGCTGCATCTTCGTCACGAGATTTGAATTTTACAACGGGACCACCAAACGTGTAATCTTCAGATTTTGTTCCTGATTTTTTTACAGGTAGAGTCATGTATGTGAAGCTTCTTGGTAAAATAGTTCAAGGAGATATCCACGCATGTTTGAATTATGATTTTTTTAAGTTAGTATTCACTGTCGAATCTTACAAGGGGAGGGTCAGACGTTCCCCTCACCGATTTCGCTGAAATTGTACAGAAGTGTAGTACTTCATAAGAAACTCTTATAGACCGAGTCATACGACGCGCTTCTCAAGCGTCCTCGAGAAAAAGCAATTTTAAGATTTGCGTGTCTGCTTAGAACCTTGACAACACATAAACATTCAACGGAGAGCGTGGTACAGTGTGCAGCCCCTCGGATTTGTAAGCGTGAGGTTACTGGTTCGAATCTTATTGCCGTTTTTTTTTGTTTTCATATTTTATTTTTTATTTATATTTACGCTGAAATCTCAATAAATATTTAAAAGTATGGAATATGAAAACTTCTCTTTTTCGCTTCGAACGATGATAAGAAAGAGGACGCGTATCTATTAAGCCACAGGAAATAATAAATTTCAGCGTGGATATAGAATATATACAATAAAAATACATAAAAAAAAATTCGGACCAAGGTTCGAACCAGCGATCACACGCTTACGATCAGACGGGCTGGTCACTGTGCCACGCTCTCCGTTCATTAATTTTACGCTGTCCAGGTTCTAGTCAGACATGTAAATCTTAAAATTGATATTTCTCGAGGATGCTTGAGAAGCGCATCGTATGGCTCGGTCTATAAAAGTTTCCTCTGAAGTACTACACTTCTGTACAATTTCAGCGAAATCGGTGAGGGGAACGTCTGACCCTCCCCTTGTTAGAATACGATTTACTTCGATGCATTCAGACTTTGGGATTTTGGAAATAAACCGCGACGCACACAACCCCAACAACCCCAAAATTAAGTGTAAATGGGTAAAATAGATATATGAATAAGTATTTGAAAGAGTTGTGCATATGCTATTAAAGAAATTAACACTTTATTTGTTTTTAAAGGAAAAAAATCCATTTGGTGCAGAAGCGGGTTCAATTCCCAAACAGGACGTAATTTTTTTTATAAATAATATGAATTATAACAGATTTTTAACATTAAATAGCTTACGAATGATTCTATATTAGCAAAGATAAGTGCAAGAAGATTGTAACCAAGGTCGGTAGATGGTGGTATATTGTATATACCAGGTTGGTCCACTCCCTATCTTATAATACTTTCCTGTCTACGTCACAGAGGCAAATTACGTCACGTACGTTTGATTTAATTTTAAAGTGCGAATCTTTCTTGTTTGTGTACTTTATTCAATTAATGTTCGCTTATTTAGTTATTCTTTAGTGTTTGGATCATCGATAGTGTTGTAGTAATAGATTAAGTGTATAAAAAACTGTTATATATAATAATAGTGCCTTTTGTTTACCATATAACAAAAAGAACAAAGGTAAAGTAAATCGCTGTTAAAACATTTTCTTATTAATATTATAATCAATATTATCTGTAGTTGGGAGGCTGTTCATTTGCCAATTGTACCACGTCTGCTGTAAAGGCAAAAAATGGGCAAAAAGGAATCAATTATTTAAATTTTAAAATGTTACAGGAAAAATCGTGTCCAAAATTAAAAAGTCGAATGAAGAGCATTAGGAAAAAAATGAAAAAAACTTAATAAATTAATTTATTAATTAGATTTAAATTGAAAAATTTGGCAAAATAATAAGTAAAGTCAAATCCAGTATAAACACAAGTCCAATTAATGTTTGTTTAATTAATGATGTAACATCTGCTCAATGTTGACATAAGTTAGTTTATAAAGATTTTTAATAAAACAATTTTGTTAATACACTACAACCAGACTATTGGTATTAAATACTAGTGTTTCCTGGTTTACTAATAACATTGTTTGTGAGACAGTGTGAAAAGTATTATTTGAAGATAAAAGTAATATATTTTCGACTATTTGACAATTAAGTCATTTTGAACTTAAGCCCTTTTAGTTCTCATGTGTAGAACTGATACAGATTGATACTTTCTCAATATTAAATTATGTCATTTGAAAACGGTATGTGATGCCATCTATTGGGTTTAAATTGAATGACTTTGCATTTGCCTCACTGACGTCACATACCCCCGCTTCACCCGACCTCTCTTTCCTAAAAACTCGCGAGTGGACCAACCTGGTATATACAATATAGTGCCATCTACCAACCTTGATTGTAACAACCTATACCCACATGACTTCAGCATGCAGATATTTGATAAAAAAAATTATGACTTATAAATGTTGTATATTTATAACTGCATTGTCGAATCTACAAGTTTAATACAATAAAAATACATTTTTTACTATACTTCATTTAATAACTAGGAGGAGTGATTTGAATTTTGCGCGCTAAAATAGTGAACTATTATTGGTCGCTCCGCAGTCAAGTTTACAAAGACGAAAAATTTGGTGTTTGTCGTTTATTGTTTTTAATGTTTGAGGTTAGGTGTTTTACTTCATTTGTCAACTTGTTTCTCGCTTTTTCGTTGTGCTCAAATGGTTGCGATCAAAAAATATTAAGTTCGAAGCAGGTATGGTACGATGTCATCTGTTGGACATAATACATCAACACAAGGAACATCTTTTGGATAAATTTTGAATAATGTACCTATAGATAAAGGGCCATAGATATATTTGGTATGTTCTAAAATACTACGCTCAAACGCTTGGTGTTTTGTTGGTTGCATAAATGTAACTGGTTTTAAGTTTAGAATTCAAATTTGCCGCCAAAAATATTTAGTGTATTTTTTAGTTACTTTTTCCTATGTGAATGGGGTTTTGACATTCACTCCTCCTAGTTATTAAATGAAGTATAGTTCACAATTAACTTTTTTGTCTTCAGAAAAATTTTCTGCAAATCTTCCTTCTCTTGCAAAATTTAGGCGTTTAAAGAATTATAGGCTCCAACGGAATTAATAAGTTGTTAACAATATCAGTATTTGTCCACAATTCTTTTCATGATCCAAAAAAAAAATTGTTCTAAATAACGATTTTATGTAATTTATTATCCTAATACAAACCGCTTTTACGTGACAGATAACGTAAAATTTGACATATTTTCTCTTTAACTGCAATTTTTATAAAAAAGGGGGCGGAAGGGGACGGACAATAAGGATTTTTAGAAACTAGAGCCTTTCGACAATCATTTGGTGTATTCTATATTTTGGTCCATCTTGGACCTTAAAAGTTATGGCTGTTTAAAATATGTGATCTGTGTCATATACATTTCGTTAGATTTGAAGCACATTTTAAGCTTATCCAAACATTTTTAAAAGATGAAAATAATCATAATATGAAGTTTGAAACCTACTCCTCATGATATAAAAATTTCAATTATTCCCTTCGGTTAGTTTTGATGGGAGAATTTTTTAAAGCAGTACATGTCGAAACGACGAAACTTCATTACTTTTGAAAGTGTCGAATTTGATAAATACTTTCTATAGGAAATTCGATAATAATTAATGTTTCAAATGCAGTTATAAATAAACTAAAGTGTGTAGAATATAAAAATATTCCGAAAGTATCGGTTTTAAATTTTTTTTTTGTACGAATGTCCGATTTTTGAGCATTTCGCCCCACTGTGCGACGTGTGTGTTATTTCGGTGTGGTATATTCTTTACAAGGTGTTGGATTTTCACGAGTGGCCCAGTTCGAAAAGGTACCAGGGGAATCCAGATCAACGATCAGGATATTTGCAATAGTCATCCGCAAATTCAGAGTAAGTCTGTGTGCCAAATTCTTGTGATCACCTGTTTAGGGTCCATCCGTGTGTTTGAGTATCAGATAAAGATCGACATTCCTAATCTCTCCCTCTCTAAAAGTAACTTCGAGTCAATTAACGTTAGAGTTATTTTTGTTGTTTGTAATTAATCTCAGATTTATATTATTTTGTAAATATAGTTTAGGTGTTGTTTCACAATTGAGTTTCATTTCCCTTTTCTACTAGAGTTTCAGTGCAAGAACTCGCGGTTCTGAAGTAGCAACCGCGCGTTTTTGAGGACAATTAAACAATTAATTAGCATAAAAATAACTGCTGGTGGCAGCGGAAATACCAATAAATAAATAATCGGGTCACTCAATTAACTAGTGCACCCATATCACACTTTCAAGAGACTATAAACTCCTCAGGATTAGTATTCATTAGAGTTTCTATTCTTATTTCACGAGCCAGCGGTTATCGTTTGAAGTCACATACACGTGACTTCGCGTAATCGCCAGTTTGACACAATTTGATAGCAATTTAACAGCAATTTGACACAAAACTGACAAAATGTTCTGGCGGCAGGTGCAATTCTTTTTCCGAAACCTGCGACCGTCAAAATATTAACTAACTATACTTCATTTAATAACTAGGAGGAGTAAATCTCAAAACCCCATTTACATAGGAAAAAGTAACTAAAAAATACACTAAACATTTTTAGCGGCAAATTTGAATTCTAAACTTCATACCAGTCACATTTATGCAACCAACAAAACACCAAGCGTTTGAGCGTAGTATTCTAGAACATACCAAATATCTCTATGGCCGTTTATCTATAGGTACATTGTTCAAAATTTATCCAAAAGACGTTTCTTGTGTTGACGTATTATGTCCAACAGATGACATCGTACCATACCTTCTTCGAACTTAATATTTTTTGATCGCAACCATTTGAGCACAACGAAAAAGCGAGAAACAAGTTGACAAATTAGGTAAAGCACGTAACCTCAAACGCCAAAAACAATAAACGACATAAATCAAATTTTTCGTCTTCGTAAACTTGACTGCGGAGCGACCAATAATAGCTCACTATTTTGGCGCGCAAAATTCAAATCACTCCTCCTAGTTATTAAATGAAGTATAGAACGCATTGAAGTTCGCGATGTTGATATGCAACGATGACACATACGCGATGATGATACGTGCACATTTCATCGCCATGCTATGGGGTTTTGTCCCAAGTCTGGACGCACCTTTAGGCTAAGCTTACATAAGAACGTAGACACGGAATAAAGTCGAGAACATAAGTTATTGTTCGTCGTAAATCGCCAAAGAAAATAATCAATTTTTAAAAATTCCTATTTAAAAAACTAATTGTTCTAGAGATTTGAAATTTTATGAAAGCTTAGATTAATACTTAATCTTTATTTTTGTCAAAGATGAATTTTCCACGATTTTTAGTTTTTCTCTCAGAAGAGAAAATATAACATAATATCGATTAAAACTTGTCAATTTAAAAAAATCATATCTAAAAAACTAATTGTTGTTGAGATTTGAAATTTTACGAGAATTTAAATTGAAATTTAATTTTTATTTTTACCAAAAATAAATTTTCTACGACTTTTAATCATTCCCTCAGAAAAGAAAAAGTAAGTGTCTTTTAATTGACGTTTTTAAACACTAAGAATTAAGCTACGTTCTCAAACTGATTTTTTTGGTTACAATTTGTCTTTTGAAAGTTACAACTTTAGTAGAAATGTTTTAAGCAACCGAAACAACCTGACACTTTAAAAACTTTGACTCTATCCTATATACACTTTTTTTACCTTAAATATTCCACTAATTACATTAAAAAAATATTTTTCTCGTCGCTTATGGAGAATTAACTTAACGAAAAAAGATTGTTTTGAATTCACGGAGTTAACCTTTCTCAATATTAACGTCATCGCCAATACAGCGCATTATATAAGCTGTCCTAGAATAAACTAACAATCTCTAAAAATCTAATAATTTGGTTTCAAACTTCACTAAATTAAAAGCGACACTTTAAAGTGATTTCTTTGATTGAGTGTTGATGTTTTATACCAAATTTTTTATACTCTTAAAACACCTCCCCCATAAATCTTTTAAATTTCTTAATTCCTCCAAATTAGAAAGAATACTCTCATCAGAATTCGAAATAAAATGTTAGAAAAAAAAAAAACACTTTTAACTACAATTTTAACTAAAAATTAACGACCAATGATCATCATTTAGTCAATAATCAAGTTAATTTTAATCAATTTGAATAAAATTAATCAATCCTCAGCATCGTAATGAGAGATTACTTATTCTAAAACACCTGTATATTTCCACGTCCTAGATATAAACAACCAATTATACGTAAGTAAAAAGCTAATATAATCCTTTAACGCAAAATATATTATTTAAAAAGCAATTTTATACCAAACACATATAAGTTCTAACGTCAAATCATAAAATATATTATTCATAATGTTCCTTTCAAGTATTTTAAGTGTAATATTTGGACCGATTTTATTCGGAATAATTTGGTGGTTTTACGTTCATATTAAATACAGAAATAAACTGAAGACGTTTTGTTCAAGTCCTCAATATCTTATATTCGAATTTGCGTATAAAATTCGAAATACTGTGGGTATGATTAACAAATCTAATAACAATCATTTAATTAGACTTATATAAATGGTATTTTTTTGTATATTTAGATATTTACTATTCAGTGTTATCATATGCGAAGAAATATCCAGATAAAACTTATTTTATGTCATTTGGACCATATCCCGCGTTATTTACAAGAGATCCTAAAGTTTTATCAATGATTCTCGGTTCTTCAAAGCATATTAATAAACCTACGTTGTATAAAACCATGGAAAATATCTTTGGAGATACTTTACTTTTAACAAACGGTAAATTTTTGCAAATTACCAAAATAAATATTTAAAGCATAAATAGAAAAAACTTTTTTAGATATAATAATAAAATAAAATTTTAATTTAACCTTAAAATAAGTTAAATTTTAGGTGATACGTGGCGCCATCAAAGAAAACTACTTAACCCAGCTTTCGATTACAAGAACATTTTAGAAAATATTAACGTATTTAATTCTCATTCGGATAATTTAATAAAATTATTAGAAGAAGAAGTTAATAAAGAATCAACAGATGTTACTCACTTACTTGAAACTTGGGCGTTGGAATTAACACACGGTGAGAAGATCTGAAAATCACAAAAACACATTTTACTTTTGACATTTTTGACGTTTTAGTAAAAAATTTTAGTCGCCCTTATGAATTTTTTAAATTTTTTGGGTAATAATTAGAACAAAATTGACTTTTTTATTGCAAAATAGAATATTTTAGTTTTCAATTTATACAAATTTCATTTCTTAATTAAAAAAAATAGAGTTTCCACGATTTTTTAAAATTGGTCACAATTTTCATCATCAAATTTGACGATTTTAGTAAATTTTAAATAAAATTTTACAATTTTAATCTAAATAAAGTTATTTTTCAATGAAATTTGGCAACTTTCATCGAAATCTGGTGCAATTTCAGACGAAATTCGATGACTTTTGGAAATTTTAGATGAAATTAGACGAAATTCAATCATTTTAGTCAATTTTATACAAAATTCGTAGAGATTTTAGAAGAAATTTGACAATTTTAAGAAATTTTAGATGAAATTTCACAATTTTAATCTAAATAAAGTTATTTTTCAATGAAGTTCAACAATTTCAGACGAAATTCGATGACTTAAGGAAATTTTAGATGAAATTAGACGAAATTCAATCATTTTAGGCAATTTTATACAAAATTCGTCGAAATTTTAGAAGAAATTTGACAATTTTAAGAAATTTTAGATGACATTTCACAATTTTAATCTAAATAAAGTTATTTTTCAATGAAATTCAACAATTTCAGACGAAGTTTGATGACTTAAGGAAATTTTAGATGAAATTAGACGAAATTCAATCATTTTAGGAAATTTTATACAAAACTCGTCGAAATTTTAGAAGAAATTTGACAATTTTAAGAAATCTTAGATGAAATTTCACAATTTTAATCTAAATAAAGTTATTTTTCAATGAAATTCAACAATTTTAAACGAAATTCGATGACTTAAGGAAATTTTAGATGAAATTAGACGAAATTCAATCATTTTAGACAATTTTATACAAAATTCGTCGAAATTTTAGAAGAAATTTGACAATTTTAAGAAATTTTAGATGAAATTTCACAATTTTAATCTAAATAAAGTTATTTTTCAATGAAATTCAACAATTTCAGACGAAATTCGATGACTTAAGGAAATTTTAGATGAAATTAGACGAAATTCAATCATTTTAGGCAATTTTATGCAAAATTCGTCGAAATTTTAGAAGAAATTTGACAATTTTAAGAAATTTTAGATGAAATTTCACAATTTTTAGCGAAATCAAGTTATTTTTCAATGAAATTCAACAATTTCAGACGAAATTCGATGACTTAAGGAAATTTTAGATGAAATTAGACGAAATTCAATCATTTTAGGCAATTTTATACAAAATTCGTCGAAATTTTAGAAGAAATTTGACAATTTTAAGAAATTTTAGATGACATTTCACAATTTTAATCTAAATAAAGTTATTTTTCAATGAAATTCAACAACTTCAGACGAAATTCGATGACTTAAGGAAATTTTAGATGAAATTAGACGAAATTCAATCATTTTAGGCAATTTTATACAAAATTCGTCGAAATTTTAGAAGAAATTTGACAATTTTAAGAAATTTTAGATGAAATTTCACAATTTTAATCTAAATAAAGTTATTTTTCAATGAAATTCAACAATTTCAGACGAAATTCGATGACTTAAGGAAATTTTAGATGAAATTAGACGAAATTCAATCATTTTAAGCAATTTTATACAAAATTCGTCGAAATTTTAGAAGAAATTTGACAATTTTAAGAAATCTTAGTTGAAATTTCATAATTTTAATCTAAATAAAGTTATTTTTCAATGAAATTCAACAATTTCAGACGAAATTCGATGACTTAAGGAAATTTTAGATGAAATTAGACGAAATTCAATCATTTTAGTCAATTTTATACAAAATTCGTCGAAATTTTAGAAGAAATTTGACAATTTTAAGAAATCTTAGATGACATTTCACAATTTTAATCTAAATAAAGTTATTTTTCAATGAAATTCAACAATTTCAGACGAAATTCGATGACTTAAGGAAATTTTAGATGAAATTAGACGAAATTCAATCATTTTAGGCAATTTTATACAAAATTCGTCGAAATTTTAGAAGAAATTTGACAATTTTAAGAAATTTTAGATGAAATTTCACAATTTTAATCTAAATAAAGTTATTTTTCAATGAAATTCAACAATTTCAGACGAAATTCGATGACTTAAGGAAATTTTAGATGAAATTAGACGAAATTCAATCATTTTAGGCAATTTTATACAAAATTCGTCGAAATTTTAGAAGAAATTTGACAATTTTAAGAAATTTTAGATGACATTTCACAATTTTAATCTAAATAAAGTTATTTTTCAATGAAATTCAACAACTTCAGACGAAATTCGATGACTTAAGGAAATTTTAGATGAAATTAGACGAAATTCAATCATTTTAGGCAATTTTATACAAAATTCGTCGAAATTTTAGAAGAAATTTGACAATTTTAAGAAATTTTAGATGAAATTTCACAATTTTAATCTAAATAAAGTTATTTTTCAATGAAATTCAACAATTTCAGACGAAATTCGATGACTTAAGGAAATTTTAGATGAAATTAGACGAAATTCAATCATTTTAGGCAATTTTATACAAAATTCGTCGAAATTTTAGAAGAAATTTGACAATTTTAAGAAATTTTAGATGACATTTCACAATTTTAATCTAAATAAAGTTATTTTTCAATGAAATTCAACAACTTCAGACGAAATTCGATGACTTAAGGAAATTTTAGATGAAATTAGACGAAATTCAATCATTTTAGGCAATTTTATACAAAATTCGTCGAAATTTTAGAAGAAATTTGACAATTTTAAGAAATTTTAGATGAAATTTCACAATTTTAATCTAAATAAAGTTATTTTTCAATGAAATTCAACAATTTCAGACGAAATTCGATGACTTAAGGAAATTTTAGATGAAATTAGACGAAATTCAATCATTTTAAGCAATTTTATACAAAATTCGTCGAAATTTTAGAAGAAATTTGACAATTTTAAGAAATCTTAGTTGAAATTTCATAATTTTAATCTAAATAAAGTTATTTTTCAATGAAATTCAACAATTTCAGACGAAATTCGATGACTTAAGGAAATTTTAGATGAAATTAGACGAAATTCAATCATTTTAGTCAATTTTATACAAAATTCGTCGAAATTTTAGAAGAAATTTGACAATTTTAAGAAATCTTAGATGACATTTCACAATTTTAATCTAAATAAAGTTATTTTTCAATGAAATTCAACAATTTCAGACGAAATTCGATGACTTAAGGAAATTTTAGATGAAATTAGACGAAATTCAATCATTTTAGGCAATTTTATACAAAATTCGTCGAAATTTTAGAAGAAATTTGACAATTTTAAGAAATTTTAGATGAAATTTCACAATTTTAATCTAAATAAAGTTATTTTTCAATGAAATTCAACAATTTCAGACGAAATTCGATGACTTAAGGAAATTTTAGATGAAATTAGACGAAATTCAATCATTTTAGGCAATTTTATACAAAATTCGTCGAAATTTTAGAAGAAATTTGACAATTTTAAGAAATTTTAGATGACATTTCACAATTTTAATCTAAATAAAGTTATTTTTCAATGAAATTCAACAACTTCAGACGAAATTCGATGACTTAAGGAAATTTTAGATGAAATTAGACGAAATTCAATCATTTTAGGCAATTTTATACAAAATTCGTCGAAATTTTAGAAGAAATTTGACAATTTTAAGAAATTTTAGATGAAATTTCACAATTTTAATCTAAATAAAGTTATTTTTCAATGAAATTCAACAATTTCAGACGAAATTCGATGACTTAAGGAAATTTTAGATGAAATTAGACGAAATTCAATCATTTTAAGCAATTTTATACAAAATTCGTCGAAATTTTAGAAGAAATTTGACAATTTTAAGAAATCTTAGTTGAAATTTCATAATTTTAATCTAAATAAAGTTATTTTTCAATGAAATTCAACAATTTCAGACGAAATTCGATGACTTAAGGAAATTTTAGATGAAATTAGACGAAATTCAATCATTTTAGTCAATTTTATACAAAATTCGTCGAAATTTTAGAAGAAATTTGACAATTTTAAGAAATCTTAGATGACATTTCACAATTTTAATCTAAATAAAGTTATTTTTCAATGAAATTCAACAATTTCAGACGAAATTCGATGACTTAAGGAAATTTTAGATGAAATTAGACGAAATTCAATCATTTTAGGCAATTTTATACAAAATTCGTCGAAATTTTAGAAGAAATTTGACAATTTTAAGAAATTTTAGATGAAATTTCACAATTTTAATCTAAATAAAGTTATTTTTCAATGAAATTCAACAGTTTCAGACGAAATTCGATGACTTAAGGAAATTTTAGATGAAATTAGACGAAATTCAATCATTTTAGGCAATTTTATACAAAATTCGTCGAAATTTTAGAAGAAATTTGACAATTTTAAGAAATTTTAGATGAAATCTCACAATTTTAATCTAAATAAAGTTATTTTTCAATGAAATTCAACAGTTTCAGACGAAATTCGATGACTTAAGGAAATTTTAGATGAAATTAGACGAAATTCAATCATTTTAGGTAATTTTATACAAAATTCGTCGAAATTTTAGAAGAAATTTGACAATTTCAAGAAAATTTAGATGAAATTTCACAATTTTAATCTAAATAAAGTTACTTTTCAATGAAATTCAACAATTTCAGACGAATTTCGATGACTTTTGGAAATTTTAGATGAAATTAGACGAAATTCAATCATTTTAGGCAATTTTATACAAAATTCGTCGAAATTTTAGAAAAAATTTGACAGTTTTAAGAAATTCTAGATGAAATTTCACAATTTTAATCTAAATAAAGTTATTTTTCAATAAAATTCAACAATTTCAGACGAAATTCGATGACTTAAGGAAATTTTAGATGAAATTAGACGAAATTCAATCATTTTAGTCAATTTTATACAAAATTCGTCGAAATTTTAGAAGAAATTTGACAATTTTAAGAAATTTTAGATGAAATTTCACAATTTTAATCTAAATAAAGTTATTTTTCAATGAAATTCAACAATTTCAGACGAAATTCGATGACTTAAGGAAATTTTAGATGAAATTAGACGAAATTCAATCATTTTAGGCAATTTTATGTAAAATTCGTCGAAATTTTAGAAGAAATTTGACAATTTTAAAAAATTTTAGATGAAATTTCACAATTTTAATCTAAATAAAGTTATTTTTCAATGAAATTCAACAATTTCAGACGAAATTCGATGACTTAAGGAAATTTTAGATGAAATTAGACGAAATTCAATCATTTTAGGCAATTTTATACAAAATTCGTTGAAATTTTAGAAGAAATTTGACAATTTTAAGAAATTTTAGATGAAATTTCACAATTTTAATCTAAATAAAGTTATTTTTCAATGAAATTCAACAATTTCAGACGAAATTCGATGATTTAAGGAAATTTTAGATGAAATTAGACGAAATTCAATAATTTTAGGTAATTTTATACAAAATTCGTCGAAATTTTAGAAGAAATTTGACAATTTTAAGAAATTTTAGATGAAATTTCACAATTTTAATCTAAATAAAGTTATTTTTCAATTAAACTCAACAATTTCAGACGAAATTCGATGACTTAAGGAAATTTTAGATGAAATTAGACGAAATTCAATCATTTTAGGCAATTTTATACAAAATTTAGCGAACTTTTAGAAGAAATTTCACAATTTTAAGAAATTTTAGATGAAATTCCACAATTTTAATCTAAGTAAAGTTATTTTTCAATGAAATTCAACAATTTTAGACGAAATTTAGTGACATTTCAAACGAAATTCGACGAATTTTGAAAATTTTTGTCAAAATTTCACAATTTCAAGCTAAATAAAGTTATCTTTCAATGAAATTCGAAAAAGTTTAGGTAAAATTAAACGAAATTCAACAATTTTAGATAATTTTACACCAAATTTCGTGAAATTTTGGAAAAAAATCGGATTTTAGAAAATTTGAGATGAATTGCACAATTTTATGATAAATAAAGTGTTTTTCAATGAAATTCGACAATTTTAAATAAGAAATTTCGTGAAATTTCAAACGAAATTCGACAATTTTAAGAAATTTGAGATAAAATTTCACAATTTTTAGCTAAATCAAGTTATTTTTCAATGAAATTCGAGGAATTTTGAAAATTTTGGTTAAAATTTCATAAATTCAAGCTAAATTAAGTTTTATTTTAACGAAATTGGAAAAGAATTTGATGAATTTTTGTGAAATTTTAAATAAAATTTGATAACTTTAGAAAATTTTAGATGAAATTCAACGATTTTAGATGAAATTTCACAATTTTAAGATAAATTAAGTTATTTTTCAATTAAATTCGACAATTTTAGACGAAATTTCGTGAATTTTCAAACGAAATTGGACGAATTTTGAGAATTTTGGTCGAAACTTTACAATTTCAAGCTAAATTAAATGATTTTTTAATTGAATTCGAAAAAAATTTGGTGAAATTAAACGAAATTCAACAATTTTAGATAATATTACACCAAATTTCGTGAAATTTTGGAAAAAAAATCGGATTTTAGAAAATTTTAGATGAATTACACAATTTTATGATAAATAAAGTGTTTTTCAATGAAATTCGACAATTTTAAATAAGAAATTTCGTGAAATTTCAAGCGAAATTCGACAATTTTAAGAAATTTGAGATAAAATTTCACAATTTTTAGCTAAATTAAGTTATTTTTCAATGAAATTCGACGAATTTTGAAAATTTTGGTTTAAATTTCATAAATTCAAGCTAAATTAAGTTTTATTTTAACGAAATTGGAAAAAATTTAATGAATTTTTGTGAAATTTTAAATAAAATTTGATAACTTTAGAAAATTTTAGATGAAATTCAACGATTTTAGATGAAACTTCACAATTTTAAGATAAATAAAGTTATTTTTCAATTAAATTCGACAATTTTAGACGAAATTTCGTGAATTTTCAAACGAAATTGGACGAATTTTGAAAATTTTGGTCGAAATTTTTACAATTTCAAGCTAAATCAAGTTATATTTCAATGAAATTCGACGAATTTTGAAAATTTTCGTTTAAATTTCATAAATTCAAGCTAAATTAAGTTTTATTTTAACGAAATTGGAAAAGAATTTGATGAATTTTTGTGAAATTTTAAATAAAATTTGCTAATTTTAGAAAATTTTAGATGAAATTCAACGATTTTAGATGAAATTTCACAATTTTAAGATAAATAAAGATATTTCTCAATTAAATTCGACAATTTTAGACGAAATTTCGTGAATTTTCAAACGAAATTGGACGAATTTTGAAAATTTTAGTCGAAATTTCACAATTTCAAGCTAAATTAAGTGATTTTTTAATTGAATTCGAAAAAAATTTTGTTGAAATTAAACGAAATTCAATAGTTTTGCACCAAATTTCGTGAAATTTTGGATAAAAATCGATGATTTTAAAAGATTTTAAATGAAATATTACAATTTTAGACTAAATTAAGTCATTTTTTAACAATTTTAACATAAATTAAGTTACATTAACTTTAATTCTTAAATAATTTTCAATTTTTTTCATCTTTTTAAATCTTTTTTTAGGTTATAAAAAATTTTAGTCAACTTTATGAATTTTTTAAATTTTTTGGGTAATAATTAGAACAAAATTGACTTTTTTATTACAAAATAGAATGTTTTAGCTTTCAATTTATACAAATTTCATTTCTTAATTAAAAAAAAAAAGTCTCCACGATTTTTTAAAGTTGGTCAAAATTTTTTAAAAGTTAGGTTATAAAAAATTTTAGTCAACTTTAAAATTTTTTTTTAATTTTTTGGGTAATAATTAGAACAAAATTGACTTTTTTATTACAAAATAGAATGTTTTAGCTTTCAATTTATACAAATTTCATTTCTTAATTTAAAAAAACAAAGTCTCCACGATTTTTTAAAGTTGGTCAAAATTTTTTAAAAGTTAGGTTATAAAAAATTTTAGTCAACTTTAAAAATTTTTTTAATTTTTTGGGTAATAATTAGAACAAAATTGACTTTTTTATTACAAAATAGAACGTTTTAGCTTTCAATTTATAAAAATTTCATTTCTTAATTTAAAAAAATAAAGTCTCCACGATTTTTTAAAGTTGGTCAAAATTTTTTAAAAGTTAGGTTATAAAAAATTTTAGTCAACTTTAAAAAATTTTTTAATTTTTTGGGTAATAATTAGAACAAAATTGACCTTTTTATTACAAAATAGAATGTTTTAGCTTTCAACTAGTAATTTAAAATAAAATAATAATAAAAAAACTAAAAACTATATCACAAATAAAATTTATAAACTACCTATCTTCAGATGTAAATATAAGATGTGTACAGGGACAATCAAAATTAAAAAAAACTTCATAATTAAAAAATTATTTTTAACTATACTTTTTATTAAATTTCCTTTTAGATACTATGTTGGGAGGTAATGTACCAGTAAAAGACAAAATAGGATTTCAAAACGCAATAAATTGTTTATTAAAATTCGCCGTTTTAAGAAATTTAAACTTACACAAATTTTTTAACATAACCTATATGTTCACCAAGAATTTCTGGTTGGAAAAGAAAATGTTAAAGGTTGTTTTCGACCACACTTGGAATATAATTAAAAAGAAACAACAAGAATTCGCTGAAGGAAGCAACCAAAGAATAAAACCGATTTTAATCGACGTTTTAATGAAACAGAAAGAAAGTGATAAAAGCATCACTTATGATTTTATCGCTAAACAACTTAATTTAATGATTGCAGCTGTAAATTTATTAATAATCTAGTTTAGAAATATTTTATATAAATTTATATATCGTAGGGTTTTGATACCTCCGCTTCAGCAGTTAGTTTTCTTTTATACAACTTAGCAAAATTCCCGGAAATACAAAAAAAAGCCTACGATGAAGTTTATTCAATTTTAGGAGATGATAATCAAATTATAACACATGAAAACATTAAAGAAATGAAATATTTAGATTTAGTTATTAAAGAATCAATGAGAATAAACACAACCGTTCCAGTTTTCTGTCGGCAACTTTATGAAGACATTAAAGTTGAAGGTGGAACTCTTCCGAAAGGATTAATAATAATAATGCTTGCATATGTGATGCATTTAGACCCGGATTTTTACCCAGAACCGGAAAAATTCATCCCCGAAAGATTCCTTCCGGAGAATTTAAATGATAATAAGTATAGTTACATTCCGTTTGCTGGGGGAATTAGAAGTTGTATCGGTATGATTTTTATTAATAAAATATAAGTGATTTTTTAAAATAAATTGAATGTTGTAGGTCGAAGATATGCTATGTTAGCTATGAAAGTACTTTTAGCTAAGATTTTATTAAATTACGAACTAATAGATGTTAATCATGAACTTTGCTTAGCTTGCGAAGTCACATTAAAGTCTAAAACCGGGGTAAAAGTTGGGATACGAAGGAGAAATAATGTTAATATCTAAGAAAATTTTTTTTCATATTCACATAAAAGAATCTTTATTCAAAAAATAAAATAAACCATTCAGACAAAAATAAATAATCATCCAAACTCCATAAAAATCCATCCTTTTTTAATAAGCGTAATGTACACCTAATCCTTCGAATGTTGTGTGAGCAACAGCTACAGCTGGAGAGTATGAAACAGCGGTTTTAACAACTGGAGCGTGAGCAACAACCGGAGCAGCGTGAGCTACAACCGGAGCTGCGTGAGCAACAGCTGGAGCGGCATAAGTTACAGCTGGGGCGGCATAAGCAACCGGGGTATGAGCTACGGATACGGCATCGTTGGTAATTCTTGTGTCGTATTTCCTAACTGAAGAGAATGCACTGTCGACAGCTTTGGAATAATGAGACACAGCTTGGTTACCACCCAAAGATCTTAAAACGCTTTGGTGGGTTGCTCCGACAGCTGGAGCGTGGATGGCAACCGGAGCGGCGTGAACAGCTGCGACTGGGGTTGAATAATAAGCTGAACTAACGGTTTCAGCTGGGGAGTAAGCCAAAGGTGCTTGGAGGACTCCAGCGTTGGCGAAAGCGAAAATTGTAGCGAAAGTGATGAACTAAAAATTAAAAAAATTTTTTTAATTAAATTATTAAATAGAAATAAATAAAATAAAAACTAAATATTAAATTTTTACTTACTTTGAATACCATTTTGATTTTTTAAATGGGAGAGTTTTAAAAAAAACTTTAAAAGAAATGAACTGTTTGTTGAAAGAACTGTTCGAAGAACTGATGACTGTTGAGATCGGAGTAGTACCTTTTATACCTCAAAAAATCATTTACGTAATCTCATTTGGTAAGAAGGGTGGTGGATTTAGTGCTCCACTTTAATTTCAACTCAACTCGCGAAACCCGTTTGAAAAACAAGGTCTAGGTTCTGGGCGGTGCCGGATTGTTGGACGGATTTTGCCAGTCCACACCCGAAAACGAGAAGTCCACGCGTTTCGCTTCGGTGAGAATTGAGAAGCGAACGAACGGCATTAAAGACGCGTTTGTTAAGAGACGTAAGAGAGATTAAAGGTCAAAAGGGCTCCTTGAAACACTTTCGGTGAAAGATCTTTATAGGAAAAATGATTTTGAAAAGGTTAATGAAGTTTATAATACTTAAAAATGTCATAATTTAAAAAAATAAGAAGTTTTAAACCTTTTTGAAAAAAAATTTGTACATTTATAAAAAATTGTTTAGGTTAAAAAAATTTTTAAGATAAGAAAATTTAAACGATTTTTTTTTTAAATTCACCAAAAATTCATTTTTAATTATTTTGATTTGATTCTTTTCTAAATGAAACCTAAAACATTCTAATTTTAATTAAAAAAGACCGCCTTATTTCAAGTGTTGTCAAAAAAATTAAAAAAATTTTCAAAGTTGGTAAAAATTTTTTAGGTTAGAAAATCAACCATTTTTAAAAAATTCATCAAAAATTCATTTTTAAATATTTTGACCTGATTTTTTCTCTAAATGAAACCTAAAACATTCTAATTTTAATTCAAAAAGACCGTTTTATACCAAGTGTTGTCAAAAAAATTAAAAAAATTTTCAAAGTTGGAAACAAATTTTGACACTTTTTTAACTTAAGACTGAATTTTAAAAATTCATCAAAAATTCATTTTTTAACATTGTAATTTGATTTTTTCTCTAAATGAAACTTAAAACATTCTAGTTTTAATTAAAAAAGAGCGTTTTAGTCCAAGAGTTGTCAAAAAAATTTAAAAAAAATTCCAAAGTAGGTAAAAGTTTTTTGGGTTAGAAAATGAACCATTTTTTAAAAAATTCATCAAAAATTCGTTTTTCAAGATTTTGATTTAATTTTTTTCTAAATGAAACTTAAAACATTCTAGCTTTATATAAAAAAGACCGTTTTATTCCAAGTGTTGTCAAAAAAATTAAAAAAAATTTCAAAGGTAAAAAATTTTTTAGGTTAAAAATTTATGACACTTCTAACTTAAGAAAATCGATCAACTTTAAAAATTCGTCAAAAATTCATTTTTAAACATTTTGATCTGATTTTTTTTTCTAAATGAAACTCAAAACATACTAATTTTAATTAAAAAAGACCGTTTTGTTCTGTGTTGTCAAAAAAATTTAAAAAAATTTCAAAGTTGATCAAAAATTTTTGACACTTTTAACCTAACTTTAAAAAAATCGACCAAGTTTAAAAATTCGCCAAAAATTCATTTTTAAAGATTTTGATCTGATTTTTTTCTATATGAATCTTAAAACATTCTAGTTTTATATAAAAAAGACCGTTTTATTCTAAGATTTGTTAAAAAAACTAAAAAAAATTCAAAGTTGGTAAAAATTTCTTTAGGTTAGAAAATTATCCATTTCTTAAAAAATTCATCAAAAATTAATTTTTAAAGATTTTGATTTAATTTTTTTTTCTAAATGAAACTTAAAACATTCTAGTTTTATATAAAAAAGGCCGTTTTGTTCTAAGTATTGCCAAAAAAATTAAAAAAATTTTCAATGTTGGTAAAAAATTTTTAACATTTTTAACCTAAGTTAAAAAAAATCGATCAACTTTAAAAATTTGCCAAAAATTCATTTTTAAAGATTTTAATTTGATTTTTTTTCTAAATGGAACTTAAAACATTCTAGTTTTAATCAAAACAGACCGTTTTATTCTAAGTGTTGTCAAAAAAATTAAAAAAATGTTCAAAGTTGGTAAAAAATTTTTTAGGTTAAAAATTTTTGACACTTCTTAAGAAAATCGATCAACTTTAAAAATTCACCAAAAATTCATTTTTAAAGATTTTGATTTGATTTTTTTTCTAAATAAAACTTAAAATATTCTAGTTTTAATTAAAAAAGACCGTTTTGTTCTAAGTGTTGTCAAAAAAATTTAAAAAATGTTCAAAGTTGGTAAAAAAATTTTGACACTTTCAACCTAACTTTAAAAAAATCGATCAACTTTAAAAATTCGCCAAAAATTCATTTTTAAAGATTTTGATTTGATTTTTTTTCTAAATGAAACTTAAAACATTCTAGTTTTATATAAAAAAGACAGTTTTATTCCAAGTGTTGTCAAAAAAATTAAAAAAATTTTCAAAGTTGGTAAAAAAATTTTGACACTTTTAACCTAACTTAAAAAAAATCCATCATCTTTAAAAATTCACCAAAAATTCATTTTTAAAGATTTTGATTTGATTTTTTTTTCAAAATGAAACTTAAAACATTCTAGTTTTAACTAAAAGAGATTGTATTGTTCTGTGTTGGCAAAAAAATTAAAAAAATTTTCAAAGTTGGGAAAAATTTTTTAGGTTGGAAAATTAACCATTTAAAAAAAAAATCACCAAAAATTGATTTTTAAAGATTTTGATTTGATTTTTTTCTAAATGAAACTTAAAACATTCTAATTTTAATTGAAAAAGACGGTTTTATTCCAAGTGTTGTCAAAAAAATTAAAAAAATTTTCAAAGTTGATAAAAATTTTTTTAGGTTAGAAAATTAACAATTTTTTTTTAAATTCATCAAAAATTCATTTTTAAAGATTTTGATTTGATTTTTTTTCTAAATGAAACTTAAAACATTCCAGTTTTATATAAAAAAGACCGTTTTATTCTAAATGTTGTCAAAAAAATTAAAAAAAATTTCAAAGTTGGTAAAAGATTTTTTAGGTTATAAATTTTTGACACTTATAGAAAATCAATCAACTTTAAAAATTCGCCAAAAATTCATTTTTAAACATTTTGATTTGGTTTTTTCTCTAAATGAAACTTAAAACATTCCAGTTTTATATAAAAAAGACCGTTTTATTCCAAGTGTTGTCAAAAAAATTAAAAAAATTTTCAAAGTTGGTAAAAAATTTTTTGGGTTATAAATTTTTGACACTTCTAACTTAAAAAATTCGATCAACTTTAAAAATTCGCCAAAAATTCATTTTTAAAGATTTTGATTTGATTTTTTTTTCCTAAATGAAACTTAAAACATTCTAGTTTTAATTAAAGAAGACCGTTTTATTCCAAGTGTTATCAAAAAATTAAAAAAATTTTCAAAGTTGGTAAAAAAATTTTTTTTTAGGTTAAAAATTTTTGACACTTGTAACTTAAAATAATCGATCAACTTTAAAAATTCGCCAAAAATTCATTTTTAAAGATTTTAATTTGATTTTTTTCTAAATGAAACTTAAAACATTCTAGTTTTATATAAAACAGATCGTTTTGTTCTAAGTGTTGTCAAAAAAATTAAAAAAATTTTCAAAGTTGGAAAAAATTTTTGACACATTTTACTTAAAAAAATTAACTTTAAAAATTCATAAAAAATTCATTTTTAAACATTTTGATTTGATTTTTTTTTTATGAAACTTAAAACATTCTACTTTTATATAAAAAAGGCCGCTTTATTCTAAATGTTGTCAAGAAAATGAAAAAAAATTTTCAAAGTTGGTAAAAAAATTTTTAGGTTAAAAATTGTTGACACTTCTAACTTAAAAAAATCGATCAACTTTAAAAATTCGCCAAAAATTCATTTTTAAAGATTTTGATTTGATTTTTTTTCTAAATGAAACTTAAGACATTCTAGTTTCATATAAAAAAGACCGTTTTGTTCTAAGTGATGTCAAAAAAATTAAAAAAATTTTCAAAGTTGGTAACAAATTTTTTTTAGGTTAAAAATTTTTGATACTTTTTAACCTAACTTTAAAAAAATCGATCAACTTTAAAAATTCGCCAAAAATTCATTTTTAAACATTTTGATTTGATTTTTTTTCTAAATGAAACTTAAAACATTCTAATTTTAATTTAAAAAAGCCGTTTTATTCCAAGTGTTGTCAAGAAAATTAAAAAAATTTTCAAAGTTGGTAAAAAATTTTTTAGGTTAAAAATTTATGACACTTCTAACTTAAAAGAATCGATCAACTTTAAAAATTCGCCAAAAATTCATTTTTAAAGATCTTGATTTGATTTTTTTTCTAAATGAAACTTAAAACATTCTATTTTTAATTAAAAAAGATCGCTTTATTCTAACTATTGTCAAAAAAATTATAAAAATTCTCAAAGTTGGTAAAAAATTTTTGATACTTTTTAACCTAACTTTAAAAAAATCGATCAACTTTAAAAATTCGCCAAAAATTCATTTTTAAAGATTTGAATTTGATTTTTTTTCTAAATGAAACCTAAAACATTCTAATTTTATATAAAAAAGACCGTTTTGTTTTAAGTGTTGTCAAAAAAATTTAAAAAATTTTCAAAGTTGGTAAAAAATTTTTTAGGTTAAAAATTTTTGACACTTAAGAAAATCGATCAACTTTAAAAAATCGCCAAAAATTCATTTTTAAAGATTTTCATTTGACTTTTTTTCTAAATGAAACTTAAAACATTCTAGTTTTATATAAAAAAGACCGTTTTGTTCTAAGTGTTGTTAAAAAAATTAAAAAAATTTTCAAAGTTGGAAAAATTTTTGACACTTTTTTTACTTAAAAAAATTAACTTTAAAAATTCATCAAAAAATCATTTTTAAAGATTTTGATTTGATTTTTTCTCTAAATGAAACATAAAACATTCTAATTTTATATAAAAAGATCGTTATGATTAATCTTTAATGGTTAATCATATACCATCATAATATAATCATACCATATCTAATATAATTTTATTAATCAAAATGATTAATCATAACCATTTTTTAAGGTCACTCAACCTACATAAAACCTAGTCGGTCGTTTGTAATACTTATGCAATAATAATAATGTTTACTAATTGAGTTCACTTTCACTTTCATTCGCTTTTGTGTGCAAATTAACATAAATTCTAAAGATATTTGTAAGTCCTTAAAATCCTCCTAAATATAACTTCTAAATATAATAAATAAATAAAAATTTTATTAAAATCAAAATAAATATTTAATACATTCCTTATTTTTTTCTTAAAATCATTTAAATAATAATATTTAAATAAATTTCTTTAATTAAAGAAAAATCAATGTCAAATTTAATTTAATAATTTTTCAATAGATGTCACTACATACCGTTTTAAAGACACCTAACCTGATCTAACCTTAAAGTTAAACGTCAAAATTGTACACATAAAATTGTACAAAAGTAAATTATTAAAAAAATGAGTTTAACAAATAGAAATCGAAGTAGTATTTTAGATAAACCCCTTAGTAGGGGTAAAGGGGAGATTTCTTTAAGTTGTTACGCCCTTTTATTCTCCGAGGTGGTTCAATATTGTCAAAATAAATCACACACCGTTCCGGAGTTACAAACTAGGTTTGTTTTTAAACTCGTTTAAAGCCCTTAAAACTTTTAAAGTGACTACGGATGAATTTTAATATCTAAATATTGTAGATTACACGATTTAGGAAGATCGGTTGGTTCTAAACTAATCGATTTGTATTTCATTCGGGAGAGAAATGGAAAACGAGAGATAAAATTATTAAATATTTTATTGTTTATTAAATCAACGTTTTGGAAGGTAAATCTTAACGATAATTTTGAGTATTTTTTTAAAAGTTTTATTTTAGGCTTTATTCGGAAGAGAAGCCGACAAATTAGAACATTCTAACGATGACGAAAGTACCTATTATTTAATGGAGAAAGAACCTTTAGTAAATAGATTTATTTCCGTACCGAGAGATAAAGGAAGTTTAAATTGTGCCGTTTTTATAGCTGGAATTGTGGAAGCTGTTCTAACGGGAACCGGATTTGTATGTTTTTATTTTTGACATATGTCAAATGTCAAAATGACATTTAAAAAATCCAATTTTGAGGTTAAAAAAGTTCTTTAATTGATGATGAAATAACTGGTCTTTTCGTACTTCATTGATTGGTGACGAGTTAACTCATCAATCACAAAATAATACCCGATGACATGACATATTTTCTATGTAAAATTTCCCGTTAGCAAAGTGTTAACCATTATTTATTTAGTAATTGTTCACAATATAACTAACATTCACAATATAACTGTACATTCACAATATATTCAACAAAGATTAAGGATTTGAAATTAATCGTAAAGTACAAAAATCATTTTTTATTTAATTGACCTGAAAAGATAAGTCAGTTATTTGACCTTAAAACTCGTATTGTTTCTTATTATTACTACGTCGTAATTCTTCTTCATTCTCGTTTACTTCCTCCGATTGATAAAAATAACCGGACAAAGATACCCCGAGAGACGGTTTTTATTAAACGCCCGTCTGCGATTTCTCGTTTTATCTAAATGGGAAGTCCATAGTTTGTTTTGCATTTCTTTCGAGTCGAGTTATTTCAAAGAATGAAGAATCTTACGACGCGGTTCAATCACGTGTAGATAAGAGAAACGAGTTAATGCGCAATTTATTATGTGCGTTTTCTTTTAACTATTATTTCGAATCTATTTATGAATATTAATTATGAAATTTATTTATGATTTATTTATTTATATGTTTTATGATGAAATTTTAATTTTTAAAATTTGACATTTTAACCTAACCTTAAAATATGACAATTAAAAAAAATCATTGGGAGTTTATTTATGAAAATTAAGAAACGATTTATACATTAAATCAAAGATAAAATAATTTATTTTGTGAATTTGTATGAAAATCGATGATATTTTAAAGAAATTTTGAAAAATATTAAAAAATCGAAGACTATGTTTTTTTGACATAACAATAAAAATTTTGAAAGTTTAAAAAATCATTCTGAGTTTATTTATAAGAATTAAGAAACGATTTATGAATCAAAACAAAGATAAAATAGTTTATTTTGTGAATTTGTATGAAAATCGATGATATTTTAAAGAAATTTTAAAAAATATTAAAAAATCGAAGACCATGTTTTTTAACATAACAATAAAAATTTTAACAGTTTAAAAAATCATTCTGATTTTATTTATAAGAATTAAGAAACGATTTATGAATTAAATCAAAGATAAAATAGTTTATTTTATGACTTTGTATGAAAATCAATGATATTTTAAAGAAATTTTAAAAAATATTAAAAAATCGAAGACCATGTTTTTTAACATAACAATAAAAATTTTAACAGTTTAAAAAATCATTCTGATTTTATTTCTAAGAATTAAGAAATGATTTATGAACCAAATCAAAGATAAAATAGTTTATTTTGTGAATTTGTATGAAAATCAACGATATTTTAAAGAAATTTTAAAAAATATTAAAAAATCTAAGACTATGTTTTTTGACATAACAATAAAAATTCTAACAGTTTAAAAAATCATTCTGATTTTATTTATAAGAATTAAGAAACGATTTATACATCAAATCAAAGATAAAATAGTTTATTTTGTGAATTTGTATGAAAATCAACGATATTTTAAAGAAATTTTAAAAAATATTAAAAAATCTAAGACTATGTTTTTTGACATAACAATAAAAATTCTAACAGTTTAAAAAATCATTCTGATTTTATTTATAAGAATTAAGAAACGATTTATACATCAAATCAAAGATAAAATAGTTTATTTTGTGAATTTGTATGAAAATCGATGATATTTTAAAGAAAATTTGAGAAATATAAAAAAATCGAAGACTATGTTTTTTGACATAACCACAATCAAAATTTTAACAGTTTAAAAAATCATTCTAACTTTATTTATAAGAATTAAGAAACGATTTATACATCAAATCAAACATAAAATAGTTTATTTTGTGAAATTGTATGAAAATCGATGATATTTTAAAGAAATTTTGAAAAATATTAAAAAATCTAAGACTATGTTTTTTGACATAACCACAATAAAAATTTTAACAGTTTAAAAAATCATTCTGATTTTATTTATAAGAATTAAGAAACGATTTATGAATCAAATCAAAAATAAAATAGTTTATTTTGTGAATTTGTATAAAAATCAACGACATTTTAAAGAAGTTTTAAAAAATATTAAAAAATCGAAGACCATGTTTTTTACCATAACCACAAAAAAAATTTTGAAAGTTTAAAAAATCATTCTGATTTTATTTATAAAAATTAAGAAACGATTTATGAATCAAATCAAAGATAAAATAGTTTATTTTGTGAATTTGTATGAAAATCAATAAGATTTTAAAGAAATTTTGAAAAATATTAAAAAATCAAAAACTATGTTTTTTGACATAATAATAAAAATTTTCAAAGTTTAAAAAATCATTCTGATTTTATTTATAAGAATTAAGAAACGATTTATACATCAAATCAAAGATAAAATAATTTATTTTGTGAATTTGTATGAAAATCAACGATATTTTAAATAAATTTTGAAAAATATTAAAAAATCAAAGACTATGTTTTTTGACATAACCACAATAAAAATTTTAACAGTTTAAAAAATCATTCTGATTTTATTTATAAGAATTAAGAAACGATTTATGAATCAAATCAAAAATAAAATAGTTTATTTTGTGAATTTGTATAAAAATCAACGACATTTTAAAGAAGTTTTAAAAAATATTAAAAAATCGAAGACCATGTTTTTTACCATAACCACAAAAAAAATTTTGAAAGTTTAAAAAATCATTCTGATTTTATTTATAAAAATTAAGAAACGATTTATGAATCAAATCAAAGATAAAATAGTTTATTTTGTGAATTTGTATGAAAATCAATAAGATTTTAAAGAAATTTTGAAAAATATTAAAAAATCAAAAACTATGTTTTTTGACATAATAATAAAAATTTTCAAAGTTTAAAAAATCATTCTGATTTTATTTATAAGAATTAAGAAACGATTTATACATCAAATCAAAGATAAAATAATTTATTTTGTGAATTTGTATGAAAATCAACGATATTTTAAATAAATTTTGAAAAATATTAAAAAATCTAAGACTATGTTTTTTGACATAACCACAATAAAAATTTTAACAGTTTAAAAAATCATTCTGATTTTATTTATAAGAATTAAGAAACGATTTATGAATCAAATCAAAAATAAAATAGTTTATTTTGTGAATTTGTATAAAAATCAACGACATTTTAAAGAAGTTTTAAAAAATATTAAAAAATCGAAGACCATGTTTTTTACCATAACCACAAAAAAAATTTTGAAAGTTTAAAAAATCATTCTGATTTTATTTATAAAAATTAAGAAACGATTTATGAATCAAATCAAAGATAAAATAGTTTATTTTGTGAATTTGTATGAAAATCAATAAGATTTTAAAGAAATTTTGAAAAATATTAAAAAATCAAAAACTATGTTTTTTGACATAATAATAAAAATTTTCAAAGTTTAAAAAATCATTCTGATTTTATTTATAAGAATTAAGAAACGATTTATACATCAAATCAAAGATAAAATAATTTATTTTGTGAATTTGTATGAAAATCAACGATATTTTAAATAAATTTTGAAAAATATTAAAAAATCAAAGACTATGTTTTTTGACATAACCACAATAAAAATTTTGACAGTTTAAAAAATCATTCTGATTTTATTTATAAGAATTAAGAAACGATTTATACATCAAATCAAAGATAAAATAGTTTATTTTGTGAAATTGTATGAAAATCGATGATATTTTAAAGAAATTTTAAAAAATATTAAAAAATCTAAGACTATGTTTTTTGACATAACAATAAAAATTTTGAAAGTTTAAAAAATCATTCTGAGTTTATTTATAAGAATTAAGAAACGATTTATAAATCAAATCAAAGATAAAATAGTTTATTTTATGAATGTGTATGAAAATCAACGATATTTTAAAGAAATTTTAAGAAATATTAAAAAATCGAAGACCATGTTTTTTACCATAACCACAAAAAAAATTTTGAAAGTTTAAAAAATCATTCTGATTTTATTTATAAAAATTAAGAAACGATTTATACATCAAATAAAAGATAAAATAGTTTATTTTGTGAATTTGTATGAAAATCAATGATATTTTAAAGAATTTTTGAAAAATATTAAAAAATCAAAGACTATGTTTTTTGACATAACCACAAAAAAAATTTGACAGTTTAAAAAATCATTCTGACTTTATTTATAAGAATTAAGAAACGATTTATACATCAAATCAAAGATAAAATAGTTTATTTTGTGAATTTGTATGAAAATCGATGATATTTTAAAGAAATTTTGAAAAATATTAAAAAATCTAAGACTATGTTTTTTAACATAACAATAAAAATGTTGACAGTTTAAAAAATCATTCTGAGTTTATTTATAAGAATTAAGAAACGATTTATACATCAAATCAAAGATAAAATAGTTTATTTTGTGAATTTGTATGAAAATCAACGATATTTTAAAGAAATTTTGAAAAATATTAAAAAATCAAAGATTATGTTTTTTGACATAACCACAATAAAAATTTTGACAGTTTAAAAAATCATTCTGAGTTTATTTATAAGAATTAAGAAACGATTTATACATCAAATCAAAGATAAAATAGTTTATTTTGTGAATTTGTATGAAAATCAACGATATTTTAAAGAAATTTTGAAAAATATTAAAAAATCAAAGATTATGTTTTTTGACATAACCACAATAAAAATTTTGACAGTTTAAAAAATCATTCTGAGTTTATTTATAAGAATTAAGAAACGATTTATACATCAAATCAAAGATAAAATAGTTTATTTTGTGAATTTGTATGAAAATGGATGATATTTTAAAGAAATTTTAAAAAATATTAAAAAGTCGAAGACCATGTTTTTTAACATAACCACAATAAAAATGTTGACAATTTAAAAAATCATTCTGATTTTATTTATAAGAATTAAGAAACGATTTATGAATCAAATCAAAGATAAAATAGTTTATTTTGTGAATTTGTATGAAAATCAATAATATTTTAAACAAATTTTAAAAAATATTAAAAAATCAAAGGTCTATGTTTTTTGACATAACAATAAAAATTTTGAAAATTTAAAAAATCATTCTGATTTTATTTATAAGAATTAAGAAACGATTTATGAATAAAATCAAAGATAAAATAGTTTATTTTGTGAATTTGTATGAAAATCAATGATATTTTAAAGAAATTTTAAGAAATATTAAAAAATCGAAGACCATGTTTTTTGACATAACCACAATAAAAATTCTAACAGTTTAAAAAATCATTCTGGGTTTATTTATGAAACTTAAGAAATGATTTTTTCACAAAAGATAGATTTAAATGTCTTCTTTTTAATCATATATAAAAATCTAAATTTTTTAAAGAAATTTCGTACTTAGAAATTTTTTTCTAAATCTAAATCTAAAAAATTTTTTTCACCGAACCTCAAAGTATTAAAATACCAATAAAACTTTAATTCATAATTTTGATTTTTTTTTAAGCCGGCTAAAGTATCAGCTCATTGGCACAAAGGAACGACTTACATGGTTAAATTCGACGAATCAGTCATCGCAAGAGATAAACAACTCGAAGAACGTTAAATTCAAATTCTAAATGAATTTAAAAATGATGGAAATTATAAAAAATATAAAAGTTATAAAAATAACAAATTTAGAATAAAATTAAATTAGTTTTGTTAATAATTATATGTAAAATCGTGCGTTTACATTTGTAATAAAGCTCTTAACGCGTAAAGAGAAAGTTTGATTTAATCCATAATCCAAGCAGATGTTTAATTAAGATAATAATTACAAACCTGTTTGTTAAGTAATAATATTCTTTCTTTTAAAGATGAAAAATGACTTTAATGATTGATTAAAAAAAAAATTGGAAAAAAAATAGCCTTAATGGCAGATAATAAATGTCAATGAACTTAGTTACCATAAAAAATTCATTAATCATTTTTAATAAAAAATAAAAATTCAAATCTTTTTTAAATCTTTATTTACACTAAACAAAAAAAATTAACAAATTAACACTTCACAATAATTATTTTTTCTATTTCCGCCTTTATCTTCTTCTTTGTCCTCCTTTTTTTTATTTTTTCTAAATAAATTTAAATAGACGGTCTTTATAAGCAACCTCTCCTCTTCTAAACTTAGCCTCGCGATCAGTTCTCGTTTTGTAGGTGTAATAAGCGTAAATCGAAAACGGAATTCCAGCCAAAACCATAAACGTAACGGAATTTTTAAAATTCGGCTTGAAGTGTTCGTAAGTTGATACTCTCATCGCGTTGAAACGTTGAATCGCCGGATCGAACTAAAAATAAACGTTACAAATGATTATCAAGATTAATACATTAATATTACATTAATATTATATTAATTTTATAAGTAATTAAAGGATAAATTGGAAATTTCTTACTGGATTTTGGTTTTTAAGGATGAAAGGTGTTTTTAAAAAAACAGATTTTTTTATAAAAGAAAAAAGAATTTTTTTCTTTTATAATAAATCTTCTTAATAAATAGTCTTCTTAATAAATAAAATCTTCTTAATAAATAAAATCTTCTTAATAACTAAAATTTTCTTAATAAATAAAAACTTCTTAATAAATAAAATCTTCTTAATAAATAAAAACTTCTTAATAAATAAAATCTTCTTAATAAATAAAATTTAATTAATAAATAAAAACTTCTTAATAAATAAAACCTTCTCAACACATAAAACCTTCTGGATAACGAATAAATTTTCAATTACTTGTAAATAGTAAAATTACACAATGTAATAAATTGTAATTGAGTAAAAGACTTGCCTTAATCCAAGTAAAGATACTCAATCTTTATTTAATTTGCATAAAAACGTTTGAAACAGAAATGGAAATGTAAAGTCCCCGTTTTAGTCTTTAATAATGTCAAATGTATTAGGAATTTTATTTTTTTCCTTTATAAAGTCCTTCGTAAAAATCCTTCGCTTTAAACTCATGAATAAACAATTTTTGGCATGTTTTAAATACACTTAAAACGCGTCGAGTCAAGAGCTATTTTACGACATTTAAAACGTTCGAGGATTTTGTTGAGTAGATTATTAATTTTTTGAGAATTTTAATGTGCCGTTAAACATATACTCTTTTCGCGGAAAGATGCCTCATGCGTCATTAATTAATTATATTATCCTAGACTACTATTTTCGGTTTTCGTCTCTATCTGACATATATGATTAAATAAAGAAAAAATATTTGACATATGTCGAGAAAACGGTGACAAGTAATGACGCATGAGACATCTTTCCGCGAAAAGTGTATACCTACTTATTTTTATACTTGATGACAGATGACTCAACCTTAAAAATGTAAAAATTTTAAGGTCATCAAATTAATAAAAAGAAAAAAAAATGTATTGAGTGTTAGTTTGTTAGTATTTCCAACTTTGTTATCAGTTAAAGGAAATCGTTAAAAGCAATAAAAAAAGGGTCAGAGTTTTCAAATTTATGGATTTGGGTTGGGTTTACACGAAATGCAATTTTTAATGATTTTTTTTTAACGGTCAGCTTCCTCTTTGTAATATCCGTGCTGACACTGATTGTTATCTAAAATGAGATGTGTATATTTCTTCGTATTTTTTTTATAAAACATACTGAATTTTGAACAATTTTTCATTTTAGACGATAGACATGTAAATAAAGCTTTATAAGAAAAAAATCGAGAATTGAATTTTTTTCTAATATTTAATCAATTAATTAAAATTAGATACTAAAATAACGCTGTGGATAACAGTATACATAAAAAAATTCACATTTATAAGAATTATGACGCAATTAAACAGTATAACAAAGAATAAAAGTATCGATGAGAACAGAAAATGTACTCTAATTGAAATATCTACATTCTAATAATATTTCTTTTAGCCATTGAGACCAACATTCAGCTTCCTCTTTGTAAAAGTCGAACTGCTACTGATTATTATCTAAAATGGGATGTGTATATTTCTTGGTATTTTTTGATAAGTAATTTTACAGGAATGACATATAAATAAAGTTGTATAAGAACAGGGTAGTTCAACTCAGCGGGAAAAAGTGAAATAAAAAAAAGTACATATGCCGACACACTGCTGGCGCTGATGTGCTAATTTTGAAAGGTTACTGAAATTTATAGAAGATGTTTCCATGACAGTTTGATTTGTTCAAATAAATCTACGTCATTTCCTGCTTACCGTTACTATTTACTTGTTTATTAAAAAAATTTAACACAAATGCCAAAAAATGTAGAATAAAATCTAATATTTTTCTAATTAATTCTGTAATCGGTAAGGTAACTAACTTACAAATTTTGAATCTTGCCATTACAACGTTTGTTAAAGTTGATGAAGTCTAAAGAAATTAACTATGAACCAATTCAGTCCTGCTCAGCTGAAACCCCCAATCTTCTCAAATCCAGTACTCCGCTAAGCTTTGTCATTCTGCATTATGTAAGTATTTATTGGTTACTTTTGTTAACAAAAAATTTATAAAGATTACGTTTTGACTAGGTTGCTCAGTTTAGAAACCATGAATTGGCGACTTATTCTAAGATTCTGCTTACTATGGACAAGTAAAAACAACAAATTTTGCCAAATATCCACTCTTCCAAGAACAAAGGACTGCCAAAAAGTTTGTAAATTACAAAACTTTTCAAAGAAATAATTGAGAAGGCAACAACAAAGAGGCTATTAATTACCTGATTGGGCAAAGACATCTACCGAAAATATACCAAGTATCCGCCCTATCTTATTAAAGGAGTAAGGAATAACTTTACCAAAAATTATTATCTATACTTGTATTAATTACGTAAACGAAAATTAAAAAAATATTTTAACTTATTTTAAAACCGTTTTTTGACATTTCTATTTTTCGTACAATAATAAGTGTGCTATAGTCACTTATTGTTGTATAGGTGAAATAAAATATAAATTAAAAAAAAAAAAGAATTTTATTTCGAATTTCGCGGGTTCAGAAGTGGTTTTGGGTATTTCGGCAGGGGGCGCTTTCTAATCAAAAATATATTAGCGCCATCAGTGTGTCGGCATAGGAACACAAAATCAGATTTCACTGATCTAGTGAGAGTTGACCTTCGATGTATATTATTTTTCTATGGTTTTGACGTGATTTTTACAAGATACATTGAAAATACCTAATTATCATGTCTTTTGACCATTTAGTGTTGCCAATTGAAAACAATTCCTCAAAATTCTTCCTAGATTGCATTTTTATCTAATAGATAGCCTATCCCTTGGATAGCATTAAATTGGTAGTAACGGACCTTAGTTATTAAAACTAACATTGAGGTTATACGATCATCGCAGGTACGAATTTACCTGCTCTTCGACTTTACCTGACCTTTTAGCTGTTGGAACTAGCATTAAAAATTTATAACCTTTACCTGCTTCCTTAATTTTTGAACTAAAGAGACTTGTCATCTACCTTTGGAGAATCGAAGACTTAAACTTTTCAATAGTGTGTCTAAATCTGTTGCAACATAAAAATTATGAGAACTAACTTTGACGAAATACGAGTTCAACTTACTCTTTGAATCTTATAGGTGTTGAGCATAGCTTTGGCGTTATATGACCGCAGGTACGATTTTATCTATTCTTTGAATCTTTTAGCTGTTGAGACTAACATTGAAATTATACGACTTTTACCTGCTTTTTTAATTTTCAAGCTAAAGAGATTTTTCGTCTACCTTTGGAGAGCTGGGGATCTACCTTTCCAATAGTTTGAGTTAACTTCATGCAAATCATTTCCCGATTTTTAAAAAGTATTAACTTATTTTTTTTAAGAGATACATGTATTTAACCAAGATACTTTCTAGACGACGGCTTATTAACACGTTTGTGCCATGTCAGTCATCGATGACTGACACCGAGCTTTCCATTCAGGCCGCAACAGTCGCCAGTGACCTGACGGGGAAGTCGTTATAAAACCGCGTGGCAGTCAACGTGTTAAATAGTAAAATGGGATTAGTTAGTGCGCAGTATTCACACTTTTATCTTCAAGAAAATTTTAAGAATCTTCTTTATTAGCTTTTGAAAGCTGAAGACTTAAAAATTTCCAATAGCGTGTCTAAATTCGCTCTAATATAAATAAAAATTATGAAAATTAATGTAGGAATCGATTATTTTTATTAATATAATAAGTTGAGTAACGAAATAAAACGTGTAAAGATGGGAGTTGGATAGGCAAGCGAGTAATCTAACGACGTAAGATGTGTAAAGACGAAAATATTGTAATGATGCGAGTTGAGCTAAGGACGATAGTGGTGTTACGACGTAATTCGAAGGAAAGTTGTAAAAAGACGCGAGTTGTGAAGACGCAGAAATTCGAACAATTCTATATTTTATTTTTTTAATATATTCGTCGATATTGCTTTATTAAGGGGGAACAACAGGGTGAAGACCGTGAAAAAAGGCGATAATTAAGATTTTATTTTGGTTCGCTCATTATATTTTAGAAAAATTGAAATTTGATATTTGTAACTACGCAGTTTAAACTTATTTTATACTTTTTCACAAAAGTATAGAGAGAAAAAATATCTGCCTTAGAATACATGTATGGAGGGTGTCCCAAACGCACTAACAAAAAAAAGTATCTTGTTGGTTGTCACTATAAAACGTGTAAAAATAATCTGAAAATAAAAAAGGAAACGTCATTTTAATCTATATTAGTGTAGCTTGAGTTAAGCGTACCCGATTTAAAAAATAATAATTGCTGTTAAAATGGCACCCCTGCAAAAAAAGAGTTAAGAAAATCGATAAAATAATTAATCTTTCCAGGGGGTAAAGAGGCAGTAAATATTAATACAAATAAAAATCCGTACGCTTAACTGAAGGAAATTTTATATAGATTGAGGACGTCTCAATAAAATTTGAATGCGATTCTCGTTGGTAAAGAAATTGTGACAACAGATTAAAAAAATTTTACTGTGAGAAAAACGCATTTAAAAAGTTAAGTTTAGTTCTAGATGATATAATGGAGAAATTTTAAGAGTAACCACAATTCATCGATTCCTGCTCCATACTAAAGGTCTTTAGAATTTCTAGAACATAATTCGACTTTCTTCTTGTTGTTTGAATTATCTAAAATACTTGAAATTTAACGCACTTGAGCTCGACTTATACGATGTTGGTCTTTAGCTGTATAAAATGCGTACATTTGGGGTCCAATCTGGATTTGTATTTCATTTGCCACCTTTAATAAAGATGCCATTCCATTATTAAAAATGGAAACCGTCAAATAAGTAACAATTTGCACAATAACTGCCCGACTTGAAAAAATTTTCGGAGCGAACTTCCAAATGAGGGCATTAAAGCTCTCATTCGAATTTTGCGTAAATTCGCCTATACAGCGCTCAAGCAACTCCGTCTTGGACAAATCCATATAAATGGGAGTAATAGCATCGATAACATTTTGTGACAATGGTTGTTTATGTTCGTATTCAAGTAATAAAAGAGCTATAATTCCATTATTTGTACAAATTTTGTTATAATATTGTAGAACAATATTCTAAAAGGTACATACTTTCGAATTGCGTAAAGAAAAAAAAAACGATTTTTCAAAAAATTTACCCTGTTGTTCCCCCTTAAACAAGCTCCTTTCTCCCTAACCTTATTACCAAAAATCAACCCCTAAGCCCTAAACAGCCAAATCCCTACAATAACTTTGACGAAATTCGAGCTTAACTTACTCTTTGAATTTTATAGGTGTTGAGGATAGCTTTGGGGTTATATGATCGTAGATACGATTTTATCTGTTCTTTGAATCTTTCAGCTGTTGAAACTAACATTGAAATTATATGACTTTTACCTGCTTTTTTAATTTTCAAGCTAAGGAGACTTCTCTTTCCTTTTTGAATGAAAAGTCCAAAGTTAAGAGAGCTGAAAACCCAAGCTTTCCAACAGCGTTACCAAATCCATTCTAACATAAAAATTATAAGAACTAATTTTAACAAAGTACGACTTTAACCTACTCTTTGAATCATTTCACTATTGAGACTAACTTTGACGTTATATGACCACAGATAGGAATTTACCTGGTTCTCAAATCGTGTAGTTATTGGGACTAAAAATGAAGATATATGACCTTTACCTGCTTCTTTAATTTTGGAACTAAAGAGACTTGTCATTCATCTTTGTCAGTCATCTACAAGAAATCCAAATTTTGGAGAGCTAAGGACATAAACTTTCCAACAACGTTTCTAAATCCATTGTAACATAAAAATTACGGAAACTAATTTTGAAAAATTATGGAATTTAATATTAATTTTAATTTAATTTAACTACTAATTGTAAGATAAAATTTGACGATATGCCTCTTTCTACTCTTTTAATCTTGTATCCAGGAAATCTGCACCCAGAAAATAAAGAAATATCATTATATGCAAACACAACCCATTTAAAAATTCAATAATTAAAGAAAATAAAAAGAACTTATTATAAAAATATAAGTTTTCGAAAATTTTAAACATATGGGATTTTCAATATATAAAAATACAAAAAAATATAAAGATTAGACGTTAATCCAACAAAAAAAGAATTAAAAAAAACTACAATTAATATTTAAATTGAGTATAATTTCCACACAAGCTTCCAAACGATTTCTAAGACTGTTCTTAGCATTCAAGAGAACATCAATTGAAATTAACAACATTTTAATTGATCTCCTGTCACATAAATCACCTAGATTTCGAACTTAGAAAGCTATTCAATAAATTTCCGTCTGCTAATACACTTCCTACGAAAGTGTCATTTAGATATTCATATTTAAACATAATGTGGATAAAACTTCTACATTTTAATCCCAAAATTTATCTTTTTTAACGTTCAAGGACATTATTCTTCTTCCCAACCTTCTATTTCTTTAAATAATTTTTTTTTTATATTTCAATAATCATCATCGATCGATTTGAATATAAAAAAGAAGGTTATTGTTCGTTAATTCGACCGAATTTGGTTACAATTTTCAACTTAATTGTACTTAAATGTCAACCAATTTAAATTTCAAAGAGATCTTCTCGAGTTTCGAGATCCCACTTCTTTTAAACTTACGCAACGTCACCCACCTTTCCTCTTCGCGTCTATTTTTTCTTCTTGACATTCGATTTATGTATATAAGTCTAATTCACACTTAGCATACGTTTAGTTAGATTTCAGCAAGATATTAATCAACTTATAAGATTTAATTTGTAAAATTCAATTTGTAAAATCAATTTATAAAATTCAATTTACAAAATTCAATTTATAAAATTCAATTTATAAAGTTCTATTTACATAAAAAAAATTATAAATATAAGAAGAACAAAAATGTAAGTTAAAAAAATTATTTTTTTTTATTTACAACAAATTTCTTTTTCCTTTACATATAAAATTATTTTTTTAAGGTTTAAAACCTTTTATTTAATCACATTTTTAACATTTCTATCATCAATAATCGCCATAAAACTCCCACAAGAAACCAAATCTCAATCAAAACGTCAATTAAATCTTCGAATAAACCTTCACAAACCCCACCATCATAATTTCGATCATTCTAACTTTCAAACCGAAGAATCACTTCTATTAAAAGAATGGCAAGCTTTCAAGAACATATTTAACAAAACCTACTCAAATCAAGAGGAGGAAAACTTCCGAAAAGAAGTGTTTTTCGAAAATCGGGAGAAAATCATCCGATTTAATCGAAATTACTCATTTAGACATTCAAATTTCGTCCTTCAAATTAATCCTTCAGCCGATTTATTAACCCACGAATATAATGAAGTTTATAATGGATATGGAAGACCTCAAAAAAGAAATAATGGGATCAATGGAAGAGGTTCAACTTATATTCCAAGTTTAAATGTTTTATTACCGGAAAATTTTGATTGGAAATCTTTGGGAGGAGTTACTCCGGTTAAAAATCAAGGAAAGTGCGGTGGATGTTTTGCTTTTAGTGCTGTGAGTTTTTTTTTATTGATTATTTTGTGAATTTGTATGAAAACCGATGATATTTTAAAGAAATTTTAAAAAAATATTAAAAAATCAAAGACTATGTTTTTTGACACAACTATAAAAATTTTCAAAGTTAAAAAAATCATTCTGACTTTATTTATAAGAATTAAGAAACGATTTATGAATCAAATCAAAGATAAAATAGTTTATTTTGTGAATTTGTATGAAAATCGATGATATTTTAAAGAAATTTTAAAAAATATTAAAAAATCAAAGACCATGTTTTTTTAACATAACCACAATAAAAATTTTAACAGTTTAAAAAATCATTCTGATTATATTTATAAGAATTAAGAAACGATTTATGAATCAAATCAAAGATAAAATAGTTTATTTTGTGAATTTGTATGAAAATCGATGATATCTTAAAGAAATTTTAAAAAAATATTAAAAAATCAAAGATTATGTTTTTTGACACAACTATAAAAATTTTGACAATTTAAAAAATCATTCTGATTTTATTTATAAGAATTAAGAAACGATTTATGAATCAAATCAAAGATAAAATAGTTTATTTTGTGAATTTGTATGAAAATCAACAATATTTTAAAGAAATTTTAAAAAATATTAAAAAATCGAAGACCATGTTTTTTAACATAACCATAAAAAATTTTTGACAGTTTAAAAAATCATTCTGAGTTTATTTATGAAAATTAAGAAACGATTTATGAATCAAATCAAAGATAAAATAGTTTATTTTGTGAATTTGTATGAAAATCGATGATATTTTAAAGAAATTTTTAAAAAATATTAAAAAATCAAAAACTATGTTTTTTGACACAACTATAAAAATTTTGAAAGTTTAAAAAATCATTCTGATTTTATTTATAAAAATTAAGAAACGATTTATACATCAAATAAAAGATAAAATAGTTTATTTTGTGAATTTGTATGAAAATCAACGATATTTTAAAGAAATTTTAAAAAATATAAAAAAATCGAAGACTATGTTTTTTGACATAATAATAAAAATTTTCAAAGTTAAAAAAATCATTCTGATTTTATTTATAAGAATTAAGAAACAATTTATATATCAAATCAAAGATAAAATAGTTTATTTTGTGAATTTGTATGAAAATCAAGGATATTTTAAAGAAATTTTGAAAAATATAAAAAAATCGAAGATCATGTTTTTTGACATAACAATAAAAATTTTCAAAGTTAAAAAAATCATTTTGACTTTATTTATAAGAATTAAGAAACGATTTATACATCAAATCAAAGATAAAATAGTTTATTTTGTGAATTTGTATGAAAATCAACGATATTTTAAAGAAATTTTAAAAAATATTAAAAAATCGAAGACTATGTTTTTTTTTTTTTTTTGACATAACCACAAAAATGTTTTGAGTTTAAAAAATCATTCTGACTTTATTTATAAGAATTAAAAAACGATTTTTTCATAAAAGATAGATCTAAATGTTTACTTTTTAATTATATACAAAAATCTATATTTTATGAAAAAATTTCCAACTTAGAATTTTTTTTCTAAACCTCTACATTTTAACCTAACCTTAAAAAATTAAAAATTAAGAAAATCAGAGACAAGTTATTTATGAAAATTCAAAAAAGATGTTTTTACCAATCAAAAATATACTCAGACAGGAGCTGTAGAAGGTCATCATTTTCGAAAAACCGGCTATTTAGAAGAACTAAGCCCCCAAAACTTGATAGATTGTACCCAAAACTACTCCAATTTGGGTTGTTCAGGTGGATACGTCGACGAAAGCTTTAATTACATTAAAAATAATCCCGGAATCGATACTCATTACTCTTATCCTTACGAAGGTCAAGAAGGTCCTTGTAGATTCGATCCAAATACAATCGGAGCTAATGTAACAGGTAAATAAAACATTTTAAATGCTAAAAAAAATTTTTAAATTTTACATTTTTTTTTTTAATAAAAAGTTTTTATCTAAATTCATTTTCTTTGTTATTTAGGCTTTATAGAAATTCCCAAAGGTGACGAAAAAGCTTTAGCAACTGCCGTGGCAACACAAGGACCCGTTTCAGTAGCGATAGACGCTAGCCAAGCGACTTTTCAGTTTTATTCGAGCGGAATTTACTACGACGAAGAGTGTAAAAACGATTACGACAGCTTAAATCATGCGGTTTTAGTCGTCGGTTATGGTTCAGAACCGGATGGAAGTAAATACTGGCTGGTTAAAAATTCATACGGAACCGAATGGGGCCTCGGTGGTTATATAAAAATCGCCCGAGATCGAAATAATCATTGTGGAATAGCAACTTCAGCTTATTATCCTTTAGTTTAATGAATACAAGAATAAATAAATAAAATATATAACATAAAAAATAAATAAACATAAATAAAAAAAATACAAATAAAATTTTGTAATTTCTAGATTAAAAGAAGTTTTAAGGGGGAACAACAGGGTAAATTTTTTGAAAAATCGTTAATTTTTTCTTTACGCAATTCGAAAGTATGTACCTTATAGAGTATTATCCTACAATATTATAACAAAATTTGTACAAATAATGAAATTATAGCTCTTTTCTGCTCGCGCGCACGAAGCCATTACTTGAATACGAACATAAAAAACCATTGTCACAAAATGTTATCGATGCTATTACTCCCATTTATATGGATTTGTCCAAGACGGAGTTGCTTGAGCGCTGTATAAGCGCATTTACTCAAAATTCGAATGAGAGCTTTAATGCCCTCATTTGGAAGTTCGCTCCGAAAATTTTTTCAAGTCGGGTAGTTATTGTGCAAATTGCTACTTATTTGACGGTTTCCATTTTTAATAATGAAATGGCATCTTTATTAAAGGTGGCAAATGAAATACAAATCCAGATTGGACCCCAAATGTACGCATTTTGTACAGCTAAAGACCAACACCGTATAAGTCGAGCTCAAGTGCGTTAAATTTCAAGTGTTTTAGACAATTCAGACAACAAGAAGAAAGTCGAATTATGTTCTAGAAATTCTAAAGACCTTTATTATGGAGCAGGAATCGATGAATTGTGGTAACTCTTAAAATTTCCTCCATTATATCATCTAGAACTAAACCTAACTTCTTAAATGCGTTTTTTTCACAGTAAAATTTTTTTAACCTGTTGTCACAATTTCTTTACCAACGAGAATCGCATTCAAATTTTATTAAGACGTCCTCAATCCATATAAAATTCCCTTCAGTTAAGCGTACGGATTTTTATTTGTATTAATATTTGCTGCCTCTTCACCCCCTGGAAAGATTAATTATTTTATCGATTTTCTTAACTCTTTTTTTGCAGAGCTGCCATTTTAACAGCAATTATTTGTTTTTAAATCGGGTACGCTTGAAGCTACATTAATACAGATTAAAATGACGTTTCCTTTTTTATTTTCAAATTATTTTTACACGTTTTATAGTGACAACCAAAAAGATGCTTTTTTTTTGTTAGTGCATTTGGCCATCCTCCATACATGTATTCTAAGACAGATTTTTTTTTCTCTATACTTCCTAAAATAAGTAAAATAAGTACATAATTACAAATATCAAATTCCGATTTTTCTAAAATGTATGAGTGAACCAAAATAAAATCTTAATTATCGCCTTTTTTCGCGGTCTCCACCCTGTTGTTCCCCCTTAAAACTTGTGTTTAATAACAAGTTATAAATAGTAAACAAAGATATCTTAAGTAAACGTCAGTAAACGTCCTCAAAATCCAAATTTCTCATTTGTAATCGTTATCTCTTCTTTATTTTGATAGCAAACTCAAATTAGAACGCGAATCTAAACCGATTAGAAGCAACGGTCTCAATTTAATGAGTTTAATAAGTTTTTAATCTTCTCTAAATGAGATTTCGAACGGTTTTATTTGTGTTTGAACAATTCTAGTTTAATAATCCACTTTTAAACGATTGTATTTGATTTTAGTCGATTTTATTTGATTTAATAAGTATTTTATTTGATTTTAGTCAATTGTAATGTAATATAAAGTCATTTATATCATTATATGTCAACCCAACTTCCTTAAAAAGGATTATAAACCCATGGAATACAACTTAGCCCCATATTTAATCCATTTTAAAGATTTTAATGGTCTTAAATCACTTCTAACTTCAGTTTAACTTAAATCATTAAGGTTAAGTTAAATCATTTTCACTTAACTCAGCCTAAATGAGATTGTAAATGAATCGTGTCGTTGTTTTTAAACCATTTCAAGATTATAAAAACATAATTTCGAATGATTTTATGTTATTTCAAACCAACTTAACCTTTTTTTGAATGACTTTAGAGTCTAAAATCTAAAATTTAGGTCTTTTCAATACATTCTATCTCCCATATTAGTAAATTTCAAAGAATTTTCTTAAATATTACAATTTTATTTCATTAAAATGCAACCTAACCTCAACTTATTTTTTAAAAATTAACTTAACTTCATTTTAATTGGCTGTGATTGTACCTAGATCTCAATCAATTAAATTTGGACGAATTTTATTAAAATATCTCAAATTACGACGAATTTTTATCGAATTTAGACGAACTTTGTGAAGATAACATGAATTATGACCAATTTTTAACGAATTTGGACGAATTTTACTAAAATATCTCAGTTTACGACGAATTTTTAACGCATAGTATCAAAAATAGAGGAATTTTGTAAAACTAATACAAACTATGACGAATTTTTTGACTAATTCAAATCAATTTTTAACGAATTTGGACCAATCTTATGAAAACAACACAAACGGTGACGAACTTTTAATGAATTTGTACAAATTTTACTAAAATGTCTCAAATTATGACGAATTTTTAACGAATTTAGCCGAACTTTGTGAAAATAACACGAATTATGATCAATTTTCAACGAATAGTGTCAAAATAATACGAATTTTGTAAAACTAATACAAACTATAATGAATTGCCAATAAACTAACATCAATTTTTAACGAATTTGGAGAAATGTTTTGAAAATAACACGAATGATGACGAACTTTTAACAAATTTGGACGAATTTTATTCAAATATCTCAAATTACGACGAATTTTAAGCGAATTTAGACTAACTTTGTGAAGATAACGTGAATTATGACCAATGTTTAACGAATTTGGACGAATTTTACTAAAATATCTCAGTTTACGACGAATTTTTAACGCATAGTATCAAAATTAAATGAATTTTGTAAAACTAATGCAAATTATGACGAATTCTTAATAAATCAAGACCAATTTTCAACGAATTTGGAGAAATGTTTTGAAAATAACACGAATGATGACAAACTTTTAACAAATTTGGACGAATTTTATTAAAATATCTCAAATTACGACGAATTTTTAGCGAATTTAGACGAACTTTGTGAAGATAACATGAATTATTACCAATTTTTAACGTATTTAGACGGATTTTACTAAAATATCTCAGTTTACGACGAATTTTTAACGCATAGTATCAAAATTAAAGGAATTTTGTAAAACTAATACAAACTATGACGAATTTTTTAACTAATTTAGATCAACTTTTAACGAATTTGGACGAATCTTATGAAAACAACACGAACGGTGACGAACTTTTAATGAATTTGTACAAATTTTACTAAAATGTCTCAAATTATGACGAATTTTTAACGAATTTAGCCGAAGTTTGTGAAAATAACACGAATTATGATCAATTTTTAACGAATAGTGTCAAAATAATACGAACATTGTAAAACTAATACAAACTATAATGAATTGTCAATAAATTAACATCAATTTTTAACGAATTTGGAGAAATGTTTTGAAAATAACACGAATGATGACAAACTTAACAAATTTGGAAGAATTTTATTAAAATATCTCAAATTACGACGAATTTTTAGCGAATTTAGACAAACTTTGTGAAGATAACATGAATTATGATCAATTTTTAATGAATTTGGACGAATTTTACTAAAATATCTCAGTTTACGACAAATTTTTAACGCATAGTATCAAAATTAGAGGAATTTTGTAAAACTAATACAAACTATGACGAATTTTTTAACTAATTCAGATAAATTTTTAACGAATTTGAACAAATCTTATGAAAACAACACGAACGGTGACGAACCTTTAATGAATTTGTACAAATTTTACTAAAATGTCTCAAATTATGACGAATTCTTAACGAATTTAGCCGAACTTTGTGAAAATAACATGAATTATGACCAATTTTCAACGAATAGTGTCAAAATAATACGAATTTTGTAAAACTAATACAAACTATAATGAATTGTCAATAAATTAACATCAATTTTTAACGAATTTGGAGAAATGTTTTGAAAATAACACGAATGATGACAAACTTAACAAATTTGGACGAATTTTATTAAAATATCTCAAATTACGACGAATTTTTAGTGAATTTAGACGAACTTTGTGAAGATAACATGAATTATGACCAATTTTTAACGAATTTAGACGAATTTTACTGAAATATCTCAGCTTACGACGAATTTTTAACGCATAGTATCAAAAATAGAGAAATTTTGTAAAACTAATACAAACTATGACGAATTTTTTAACTAATTCAGATCAATTATTAACGAATTTGAACGAATCTTATGAAAATAACACGAACGGTGACGAACTTTTAATGAATCTGTACAAATTTTACTAAAATGTCTCAAATTATGACGAATTTTTAACGAATTTAGCCGAACTTTGTGAAAATAACACGAATTATGACCAATTTTCAACGAATAGTGCCAAATTAATACGAATTTTGTAAAACTAATACAAACTATAATGAATTGCCAATAAATTAACATCAATTTTTAACGAATTTGAATGAATTTCATTCATGAAATGTTATTTTCAAATAACACTAGTCAGCAATGTTTAAAGTTCGATTTTGAAACATTTTCAAATTCTTACCTTTAAGAAAATTTTTACGCTTTACCTCATTTCTAAAGCTTATATTTTTAATAAACGTAATATCTGTCAGTTTAAATGTCATTTTTGATGTCTTAAACGTCATGTTTACTTTTAAAATTAAGTAATTTTTGTGATATTTCACATATTAACTATTTTAGATGATTTTTGTTCAATTATTTCCAGCCAATTCTTACATTTAAAAAGATTTTTACGCTTTACCTCAGTTCTAAAGCTTATATTCTTAATAAACGTAATTTTTGACAGTTTAAATGTCATTTTTGACGTTTTAATTGTCAAATTCACTTTTAAAAGTAAGTAATTTTTGTGAAATTTCACATATTAACTATTTTAAATGATTTTTGTTCATTTCTTTCCAAAAAAATTCTTACCTTTAAAAAGATTTTTACGCTTTACCTCATTTCTAAAGCTTATATTCTTAATAAACGTCATTTCTGACAGTTTAAAAGTCATTTTTGACGTTTTAAACGTCAAATTCACTTTCAAAATTAAGTATTTTTTGTGATATTTCACATATTAACTATTTTAAATGATTTTTGTTCATTTCCTTCCAAAAAATTTTTATCTTTAAAAAGATCTTTACGCTTTATCTCATTTCTAAAGCTTATATTCTTAATAAACGTCCTTTCTGACAGTTTAAATGTCATTTTTGACGTTTTAAACGTCAAATTCACTCATAAAATTAAGTAATTTTTGTGATATTTCACATATTAAGTATTTTAAATGATTTCTGTTCAATTATTTTCAACCAATTCTTACTTTTAAAAAGATTTTCACGCTTTACCTTATTTCTAAAGCTTATATTCTTAATAAACGTAATTTTTGACAGTTTAAATGTCATTTTTGACGTTTTAAACGTCAAATTTACTTTTAAAATCAAGTAATTTTTGTGATATTTCACATATTAACTATTTTAAATGATTTCTGTTTATTTATTTCCAACCAATTCTTACCTTTAAAAAGATTTTTACGCTTTACCTCATTTCTAAAGCTTATATTCTTAATAAACGTAATTTCTGACAGTTTAAATGTCATTTTTGACGTTTTAAACGTCAAGTTTACTTTTAAAATTAAATTATTTTTGTGATATTTCACATATTAACTATTTTAAATGATTTTTGTTCAATTATTTCCAACTAATTCTTACATTTAAAAAGATTTTTACGCTTTACCTCATTTCTAAAGCTTATATTCTTAATAAACGTAATTTCTGACAGTTTAAATGTCATTTTTGACGTTTTAAACGTCAAGTTTACTTTTAAAATTAAGTAATTTTTGTGATATTTCACATATTAACTATTTTAAATGATTTTTGTTCATTTATTTCCAACCAATTCTTACTTTTAAAAAGATTTTTACGCTTTACCTCATTTCTAAAGCTTATATTCTTAATAAATGTCATTTCTGACAGTTTAAATACCATTTTTGACGTCTTAAACGTCAAGTTTACTTTTAAAATTAAGTAATTTTTGTGAAATTTCACATATTAACTATTTTAAATGATTTTTGTTCATTTATTTCCAACCAATTCTTATCTTTAACAAGATTTTTACACTTTACTTTAATTCTAAAGTTTATACTCTTAATAAACGTCATTTCTGACAGTTTAAATGTCATTTTTGACGTTTTAAACGTCAAGTTTACTTTTAAAATTAAGTAATTTTTGTGATATTTCACATATTAACTATTTCAAATGATTTTTGTTCATTTATTTCCAAAAAATTTTTACCTTTAAAAAGATTTTCACGCTTTACCTCATTTCTAAAGCTTATATTCTTAATAAACGTCATTTCTGACAGTTTAAATGTCATTTTTGACGTCTTAAACGTCAAATTCACTTTTAAAATTAATAATTTTTGTGATATTTCACATATTAATTATTTTAAATGATTTTTGTTCATTTATTTCCAACTAATTCTTAAATAAAAAAAAAATTTTACACTTTACCTCATTTCTAAAGCTTATTTTTTTATTAAACGTCATTTTTGACGTTTTATATGTCATTGTTAACATTTTAAATGTCATTGTTAACATTTTAAATGTCATTGTTAACGTTCCAAATCTCTTTTTTGACGTTTTAAATGTAATTTTTGACGTTTTAAACGTCAAAATCACTTAAAATTAGGTTATATTTTAATATTCCACATTTTTAACTAATAAAATTTTCTTTAATCAGTTTTAAATCGAAATTTTTAATGAATTTTATACCCATAATAACTTTAAATAGCTTCAAACGACTTTTGAGAGCCTTCAATAATAAATTTAAACAATTAGTAAGGTTTAAATTTGATTGTATTCTATTCCGAAGCAATTTAACCCGAAATCGTAAAAAAAAAATTAGCTCTTTAACATCAGCAAAGTTTAAAGTTCGATTTTGAAACATTTTCAACGTACATTTTATAATAATAATAACAACAAACACACAACCTCATTATCTGGGTCGCATGCGTTCAATTACGCAACCTCCCGCAAGAAGTTGTTGTTCGAAAACCAACCGTTAGACTCGTGCGAGCGTTAAGTTTAATCGTTATTGCATCAGTTTTTAACCAATCAGTTTAACGGTCTTAAATTTGGTAAATAAATCACTTCACATAAAAAATCTTATTAGATTCGGAAATAAAAACTCATAAAATCATCTTATTGTTACCAATTTACTTTGGTATTTACCTTCTTATTTCGTTTTTAATTTTCAATTTCGTTTTTAAATCTCAATTTCGTATTTACATCTCAATTTCATTTTAAAATCTCCTTTTAATATGTAATTAAAGTCTCAATATCTCTAAAATTACATAAACACATTTTGACATATGACAGATAAGGTTATGTCACACACTTGAAAATTAAATTTTCAGTACTTACCACTGTGCCCCCTTCATTCGTCGCATGTCTGTACGGATTAGTCGCCTGTTTTAAGAATTCATTACGAAGGACTAGTCTTCGTTTCGCTTTTTCCTCCAAAAGTTTCCTTTCTTGGGGGGAAACGTTGAAGTGTTGTTCGGCCATTTTTCCTAGTCGTTTTTAGTGAAGTTAGTAACTAATGTGAAGTTGGTTTCTTCTGTCAACCTAAATATTAAATTAAAAAATAATTTTTAAATAATTAATTTATTTATTTATTAGATTTAATTTAAAAATTAATTTTTAAATTAAAAATTAATTTAAAAATTTAACATCAAAATTATTAATAAATAAAAATTTAAAAAAAGAATTAAAAAATTAATATTAGATATCGGTAAAAAAGAAAACTGTAATTTATTTTTCACTTTAATAAAAATTATTTATTTATAAATTTTCCAAAATTTATTTTTATTAATTAAATACACATTTGTATTTCGCATACTTCAAATTATTTACCTAAAACGATACCAACATTCAAAATATACAAAAGATAAACTTATCATTTATCGATTTTTAAACCAAACAGAACTTTATATTATTACAAAATTGAACTTTAACCGAGACCGCAAGACGTAAATTTTCTTTTTATTTCGTATGTATATGGCATGTATCTAGAATCTCGTTGTTGTTACCCCCACCATAACCCAAAAGTCATGTGATTTTCGCCATGACGAGCTGACGTAATAAATAGCACTTCCTGTTTAGACGATTTCTCAGTGTTATTGTGACATTTAGAGAGAAACGTTAGTTTATTTTTAACACACAGTAAGTATTTGTGTTGATCTAATTTGATTTAATTAAATTTATCGATCGTACGAAATCAAGGTTAACATGGAAAATAAATTTTTTTATATTGTTAGTAATTTTCATGGGTATTGTGATTAATTTTTTTCCTTTTCCAGGCTTTAAAAATGAAATTCTTGCTTGTTTTTGCTGTGAGTTTGGCTGCTGCGCAAGCAGTTTCGTTTTTCGATCTCGTTCAAGAAGAATGGAAGGTTTTCAAGGTAAATAAAATTTAATATTGATTTTATAAAAAATAGATTTTAATTAGAAACATGATTTTTTTTCAAGATGGTGGATTCGTTTTTAGTTCTTTGTTTGTTTTTTTGGTTGACAAAATTTTTAACAAAGGAATCGTATTTCCTCTTTTTTTTTTCTTTCTTTTTCTTTTTTTTTTCTTCTTTTTTTCTTTTTATCTTTTTTTTCTTTCAAATTTCGCTTCTATTTCGATTCTATTTTGATTCTTTTTACATTTATATCTATTTTAATTCATATGTTGAGTATTTTTTATGATTCTCTTTGTTTAAATAAAGATTCTATTTTGATTCTATTTCAATTCTTTTTAAATTTTTATCTATTTTAATTCATATTTTGAGTGTTTTTTATGTTCGTCTTTGTTTTAACTAAATTATGACGACTCAGATAAAAATATGCCGATAGAAACAAACAAAACTGATGATTAAACACGATAATATATTATTTTATTTCGAGAGGCGGTTTTATTAAGTGAATGGTGATTCATAAAGTGTTTTTATTGCTTTATTTTGATAAATAATACATTCACTTTATTAAAATTTACTTTTTATTTACAATAATTCATAATAATTTTTTTTATAAATACTTTCAACCTTACAATTTTTTTTCTATGAATTTATATAAATGTTAGTCACAAAAACCACAAACAGAGATAGAAATGATCTCTTGGGAATGATTATTGAGCATTAATCATTGTTAAATTCTTGGAAATTAATTCAGAATTGAATTTTTTAAATTTTAATTCAAGGTCATGTTGGATAATTCTTTGAAATTCTTCAAAAACAATCTTAAAAATTTGTCTTAATAAATAAACTTAATAAACAATGAATTTTTAACTATTATATAATCATACAGGGTGTTTCAAAACACCCTTAACAAACTTGATGGTAAATTTTTTGTTTTTAACGAACTCTAATGAAAAAAATTCTTTTAAATTCTTAGATATTCTTAAAATTTATTAAAAATCCTTTAATTTGAGTACAAACATGATCTATCTACGATTAAAAATAAAAAAGTTAGGTTAATTTTTAATTTTTAAAGATGGCGGATTTAAAAAATTAAAATTCTAATTCAAACTTATTAAAGTTTATTAAAAATCCTTTAATTTGAGTACAAACACAACCTATCTGCGATTAAAAATAAAAAAGTTAGGTTAATTTTTAATTTTTCAAGATGGCGGATTTAAAAAATTAAAATTCTAATTAAAAATTATTAAAGTTTATTAAATATCCTTTAATTTAATACCAAACACGACTATATTCGGATAAAAAATAGAAAAATTATGTTCATTTAAAAATTTCCAAGATGGCCGACTTCCGGTTTTTGTTAAAATTAAAAATTTCGATCTATTAAAGTTAGATAAGTCGTGTTTGTACTCCAATTAAAGGAAATTTAATTTCTTATCGATTTTTAATAAAAAAATCGTTCTTAAATTATTTTTGACATTTTTCTTGAAAATTTTGACATTTTGTTGGACATTTTTAATTTTTTTTTTATTAAAAATTCTTAAAATTTATTAAAAATTCTTTAATTTGATACCAAACACCACTATATTCGGATAAAAAACAAAAAAATTATCTTCATTTAAAAATTTCCAAGATGGCCGGCTTCCGGTTGTCATTGAAATTAAAAATTTCGATAGCTTTCGATCTATTAAAGTTAGATGGGTCGTGTTTGTACTCAAATTAAAGAAAATTTAATTTCTTATCGATTTTTAATAAAAAATTCATTCTAAAATTATTTTTGACATCTCTTCTTGAAAATTTTGACTTTTTTGACATTTTTAAATTTTTTTATTAAAAATTCTTAAAATTTATTAAAAATCCTTTAATTTGAGTACAAACACGACCTATTTACGATTAAAAATAAAAAAGTTAGATTATTTTTTTTATTTTAAAGATGGCGGATTAAAAAAATTGAAATTATAATTAAAAATTCTTAAAGTTCATTAAAAATCCTTTAATTTGATACCAAACACGACTATATTCGGATAAAAAACAAAAAAATTATCTTCATTTAAAAATTTCCAAGATGGCCGACTTCTGGTTGTCATTAAAATTAAAAATTTCGATAACTTTCGATTTATTAAAGTTAGATAGGTCGTGTTTGTGCTCAAATTAAAGAAAATTTAATTTCCTATCGATTTTTAATAATAATTTCGTTCTAAAATGATTTTTAACATTTCTTTTTTTTTTTTTCTTTTTGAATTTTTTTAACATTTTTTTTTTTAATTCTTACTGTTGTTGTGTTTTATTAAAAATTCTTAAAGTTTATTAAAAATCCTTTAATTTGATATCAAACACGACTATTTTCGGATAAAAAATAAGAAAGTTTGGTTAATTTAAAAATTTTCAAGATGGCCGACTTCCGGTTGTCATTAAAATTAAAAATTTCAATAACTTTCGATCTATGAAAGTTAGATAGGTCGTGTTTGTATTCAAATTAAAGAAAATTTAATTTCTTATCAATTTTTAATAAAAAAAATTCATTCTAAAAGTATTTTTGACATATTTTCTTGAAAATTTTGACATTTTTTTCGACATTTTTGAATTTTTTTATTAAAAATTCTTAAAATTTATTAAAAATCCCTTAATTTGAGTACAAACACGACCTATTTACGATTAAAAATAAAAAAGTTAGGTTAATTTTTAAATTTTCAAGATGGCGGATTAAAAAAATTAACATTGTAACTAAAAATTCTTAAAGTTTATTTAAAATCCTTTAATTTGATACCAAACACGACTATATTCATATAAAAAACAAAAAAATTATCTTCATTTAAAAATTTCCAAGATGGCCGACTTCCGGTTGTCATTAAAATTAAAAATTTCGATAATTTCTTTGTTTTTAATCATAGATATGTCGTGTTTGTACTCAAATTAAAGAAAATTTAATTTCCTATCGATTTTTAATAATAATTTCGTTCTAAAATAATTTTTAACATTTCTTTTTTTTTTCTTTTTGAATTTTTTTAACATTTTTTTTTTGAAATTCTTAATGTCTTTGTGTTTTATGAAAAATTCTTAAAGTTTTTGACATTTATTTGAAAACTTCGACTTGTTTTTTAAAAATATTAATGTTATTTTTGGAAAATTTTACATTTCGTTTTGAAAAATTTGAAATTTTTATTAAAAATTCTTAAAGTTTATTAAAAATCCTTTAATTTGATACTAAACACGACTATATTCGGATAAAAAACAAAAAAATTATCTTCATTTAAAAATTTCCAAGATGGCCGACTTCCGATTGCCATTAAAATTAAAAATTTCGATAACTTTCGATCTATTAAAGTTAGATGGGTCGTGTTTGTACTCAAATTAAAGGAAATTTAATTTCTTATTGATTTTTAATAAAACAATTCGTTTTAAAAGTATTTTTGACATATTTTCTTGAAAATTTTGACATTTTTTTTTAACATTTTAAAATTTTTTTATTAGGAATTCTTAAAATTTATTAAAAATACTTTGATTTGAGTACAAACACGACCTATTTACGAATAAAAATAAAAAAGTTAGGTTATTTTTTTTTTATTTTAAAGATGGCGGATTAAAAAATTTTTAATTGTAATTAAAAATTCTTAAAGTTTATTAAAAATCCTTTAATTTGATACCAAACACGACTAGATTCGAATTAAAAATAAAAAAGTTAGGTTAACTTTTAAATTTTCAAGATGGCCGACATTCATTTGTTTTTAAAATAAAAAATTTTAATAACTTGGCTATTATTTAAGCTAGATGGGTCGTGTTTGTACTCAATTTAAAGGAAATTTAATTTTCTAACAATTTCTAACAAAAAATTTCAAGATAGCCGACCTTCAATTGTTGTTAAATTTAAAAATCTTAATAATTTTGTTATTATTTAAACTAGATGGGTCGTGTTTGTACTCAAATTAAAGGACATTTAAATTCCTATCGATTTTTAATAAAAATTTCGTTCTAAAATTATTTTTGACATTTCTTTTTTTTAATTTCTTTAAATTTTTGTCTTTTTTTAGACATTTCTTAAAGTTTTTGATTGATTTCTTTGAAAATTTTGATATTTATTTGAAAATTTTAACATTATTTTAGAAAATTTGACATTATTTTAGAAAATTTGACATTATTTTAGAAAATTTGACATGATTTTTGAAAATTTTAACCTTGTTTTTTGAAAATATAAAATTTTTACTAAAAATTATTAAAGTTTATTAAAAGTCCTTTAATTTGATACCAAACACGACTATATTCGGATAAAAAATGGAAAAGTTAGGTTAATTTTTAAATTTTCAAGATGGCCGACATTCAATTATTTTTAAAACAAAAATTTTTAATAACTTAGTTATTATTTAAGCTAGATGGGTCGTGTTTGTACTCAAATTGAAGGAAATTTAAATTCCCATCGATTTTTTATAAAAATTTCGTTTTAAAATTATTTTTGACATTTCTTTTTTTTTAATTTTTTTAAATTTTTGTCGGTTTTTGGAAATTTCTTAAAGTCTTTGATTGAATTCTTTGAAAATTTTGATATTTATTTGAAAATTTTAACATTATTTTAGAAAATTTGACATTATTTCAGAAAATTTGACATTATTTTAGAAAATTTGACGTTATTTTTGAAAATTTTAACCTTGTTTTTTGGAAATATAAAATTTTTGCTAAAAATTCTTAAAGTTTATTAAAAATCCTTTAATTTGATACCAAACACGACTATATTCGGATTAAAAATAAAAAAGTTAGGTTAATTTTTAAATTTTCAAGATGGCCGACATCCAATTGTTTTTAAAATTAAAAATATTAATAACTTGATTATTACTTAAGGTAGATCGGTCGTGTTTGTACTCAAATTAAAGGAAATTTAATTTTCTAACAATTTCTAACAAAAAATTTCAAAATGGCCGACTTTCAATTGTTAATAAAATTAAAAATTTTAATAACTTGGTTACTATTTAAGCTAAATGGGTCGTGTTTGTACTCAAATTAAAGGAACTTCAATTTCCTATCGATTTTTAACAAAAAATTTCAAAATGGCCGACTTTCAATTATTATTAAAGTTAAAAATATTAATAACTTACTTATTATTTAAGCTAGATGGGTCGTGTTTGTATTCAAATTAAAGGAAATTTAAATTCCTATCGATTTTTAATAAAAATTTCGTTCTAAAATTATTTTTGACATTTCTTTTTTTTTAATTTTTTTAAATTTTTGTCGTTTTTGGAAATTTCTGAGTCTCTGATTGAATTCTTTGAAAATTTTGATATTTATTTGAAAATTTTAACATTATTTTAGAAAATTTGACATTATTTCAGAAAATTTGACATTATTTTAGAAAATTTTACATTATTTTTGAAAATTTTAACCTTGTTTTTTGAAAATATAAAATTTTTACTAAAAATTATTAAAGTTTATTAAAAATCCTTTAATTTGATACCAAACACGACTATATTCAGATTAAAAATGGAAAAGTTGGGTTAATTTAAAAATTTTCAAGATGGTCGACCATCAATTGTTTTAAAAATTAAACATATTAATAATAACGTTATTATTTAAGCTAGATGGCTCGTGTTTGTACTCAAATTAAAGGAAATTTCATTTTCTAACAATTTCTAACCAAAAATTTCAAAATGGCCGACTTTCAATTGTTGTTAAAATAAAAAATATTAATAACTTAGTTATTATTTATGCTAGATAGGTCGTATTTGTACTCAAATTAAAGGAAATTTAAATTCCTATCGATTTTTAATAAAAATTTCGTTCTAAAATTATTTTTGACATTTCTTTTTTTTTAATTTTTTTAAATTTTTGTCGTTTTTTGGAAATTTCTTAAAGTCTTTGATTGAATTCTTTGAAAATTTTGATATTTATTTGAAAATTTTAACATTATTTTAGAAAATTTGACATTATTTCAGAAAATTTGACATTATTTTAGAAAATTTGACATTATTTTTGAAAATTTTAACTTTGTTTTTTGGAAATATAAAATTTTTGCTAAAAATTCTTAAAGTTTATTAAAAATCCTTTAATTTGATACCAAACACGACTAGATTCGAATTAAAAATAAAAAAGTTAGGTTAATTTTTAAATTTTCAAGATGGCCGACATTCATTTGTTTTTAAAATAAAAAATTTTAATAACTTGGCTATTATTTAAACTAGATGGGTCATGTTTGTACTCAAATTAAAGGAAATTTAAATTCCTATCGATTTTTAATAAAAATTTCGTTCTAAAATTATTTTCGACATTTCTTTTTTTTTAATTTTTTTAAATTTTTGTCTTTTTTTTAGACATTTCTTAAAGTTTTTGATCGATTTTTTTGAAAATTTTGATATTTATTTGAAAATTTAAACATTATTTTAGAAAACTTGGCATTATTTCAGAAAATTTGGCATTATTTTTGAAAATTTGACATTATTTTTGAAAATTTGACATTATTCTTGAAAATTTAACATTATTTTTGAAAATTTGACATTATTTTTGAAAAATTGACATTATTTTTGAAAATTTGACATTATTTTTGAAAATTTTAACCTTGTTTTTTTAAAAGATAAAATTTTTACTAAAAATTATTAAACTTTATTAAAAATCCTTTAATTTGATACCAAACACGACTATATTCGGATAAAAAATGGAAAAGTTAGGTTAATTTAAAAATTTTCAAGATGGCCGACATTCAATTGTTTTTAAAATAAAAAATTTTAATAACTTGGTTATTATTTAAGCTAGATGGGTCGTGTTTGTACTCAAATTAAAGGATATTTTATTTTCCAACAATTTCTAACAAAAAATTTCAAAATGGCCGACTTTCAATTGTTTTTTAAATTAAAGATATTAATAACTTAGTTATTATTTAAGCTAGATGGGTCGTGTTTGTACTCAAATTAAAAGAAATTTAATTTCCTATCGATTTTTAACAAAAAATTTCAAAATGACCGACTTTCAATTGTTATTAAAGTTAAAAATTTTTATAACTTGGTTGTTATTTTAGGTTGATGGGTCGTGTTTGTACTCAAATTAAAGGAAATTTAAATTCCTATCGATTTTTAATAAAAATTTCGTTCTAAAATTATTTTTGACATTTCTTTTTTTTTTAATTTTTTTAAATCTTTGTCGTTTTTTGGAAATTTCTTAAAGTCTTTGATTGAATTCTTTGAAAATTTTGATATTTATTTGAAAATTTTAACATTATTTTAGAAAATTTGACATTATTTTTGAAAATTTTAACCTTGTTTTTTGGAAATATAAAATTTTTGCTAAAAATTCTTAAAGTTTATTAAAAATCCTTTAATTTGATACCAAACACGACTATATTCGGATAAAAAATGGAAAAGTTAGGTTAATTTAAAAATTTTCAAGATGGCCGACCATCAATTGTTATTAAAATAAAAAACCTTTATAACTTGGTTATTATTTAAGCTAGATGGGTCATGTTGGTACTCAAATTAAAGGAAATTTAAATTCTTATCGATTTTTAATAAAAATTTCATTCTAAAATTATTTTTGACATTTCTTTTATTTAATTTTTTTTAATTTTTGTCTTTTTTTGGAAATTTCTTAAAGTTTTTGATCGATTTCTTTGAAAATTTTGATATTTATTTGAAAATTTTAACGTTATTTTAGAAAATTTGACATTATTTTTGAAAATTTTAACCTTGTTTTTCGGAAATATAAAATTTTTGCTAAAAATTATTAAAGTTTATTAAAAATCCCTTAATTTGATACCAAACACGACTATATTCGGATTAAAAATAAAAAAGTTAGGTTAATTTTTAAATTTTCAAGATGGCCGACATTCAATTGTTTTTGAAATAAAAAATTTTAATAACTTGGTTATTATTTAAGCTAGATGGGTCGTATTTGTACTCAAATTAAAGGAAATTTAAATTCCTATCGATTTTTAATAAAAATTTCGTTCTAAAATTATTTTTGACATTTCTTTTTTTTTTTAATTCTTTTAAATTTTTGTCTTTTTTTGGAAATTTCTTAAAGTTTTTGATCGATTTCTTTGAAAATTTTGATATTTATTTGAAAATCTCAACATTATTTTAGAAAATTTAACATTATTTTAGAAAATTTTACATTATTTTAGAAAATTTGACATTATTTTAGAAAATTTGACATTATTTTAGAAAATTTGACATTATTTTTGAAAATTTTTACCTTGTTTTTTGAAAATATAAAATTTTTATTAAAAATTATTAAAGTTTATTAAAAATCCTTTAATTTGATACCAAACACGACTACATTCGGATAAAAAATGGAAAAGTTAGGTTAATTTAAAAATTTTCAAGATGGCCGACCATCAATTGTTTTAAAAATTAAAGATATTAGTAACGTGGTTATTATTTAAGCTAGATGGGTCGTGTTTGTACTCAAATTAAAGGAAATTTAAATTCCTATCGATTTTTAATAAAAATTTCGTTCTAAAATTATTTTTGACATCTTTTTTTTTAATTTTTTTAAGTTTTTGTCTTTTTTTGGAAATGTCTTAAAGTTTTTGATCGATTTCTTTGAAAATTTTGATATTTATTTGATAATTTAAACATTATTTTAGAAAATTTGACATTATTTTAGAAAATTTAACATTATTTTTGAAAATTTTACCCTTGTTTTTTGAAAATATAAAATGTTTACTAAAAATTATTAAAGTTTATTAAAAATCCTTTAATTTGATACCAAACACGACTATATTCGGATAAAAAATGGAAAAGTTAGGTTAATTTAAAAATTTTCAAGATGGCCGACCATCAATTGTTTTAAAAATTAAAAATATTAGTAACTTGGTTATTATTTAAGCTAGATAGGTCGTGTTTGTACTCAAATTAAAGGAAATTTAATTTTCTAACAATGTCTAACAAAAAATTTCAAGATGGCCGACCTTCAATTGTTGTTAAATTTAAAAATCTTAATAATTTTGTTATTATTTAAACTAGATGGGTCGTGTTTGTACTCAAATTAAAGGAAATTTAAATTCCTATCGATTTTTAATAAAAATTTCGTTCTAAAATTATTTTTGACATTTCTTTTTTTTAATTTTTTTAAATCTTTGTCGTTTTTTGGAAATTTCTTAAAGTCTTTGATTGAATTCTTTGAAAATTTTGATATTTATTTGAAAATTTTAACATTATTTTAGAAAATTTGACATTACTTTAGAAAATTTGACATTATTTTTGAAAATTTGACATTATTTTTGAAAATTTTAACCTTGTTTTTTAAAAGATAAAATTTTTACTAAAAATTATTAAACTTTATTAAACATCCTTTAATTTGATACCAAACACGACTATATTCGGATAAAAAATGGAAAAGTTAGGTTAATTTAAAAATTTTCAAGATGGCCGACATTCAATTGTTTTTAAAATAAAAAATTTTAATAACTTGGTTATTATTTAAGCTAGATGGGTCGTGTTTGTACTCAAATTAAAGAAAATTTAATTTCCTAACAATTTCTAACAAAAAATTTCAAAATGGCCGACTTTCAATTATTATTAAAGTTAAAAATATTAATAACTTACTTATTATTTAAGCTAGATGGGTCGTGTTTGTACTCAAATTAAAGGAAATTTAATTTTCTAACACTTTCTAACAAAAAATTTCAAAATGGCCGACTTTCAATTATTGTTAAAGTTAAAAATGTTAATAATTTTCTTATTATTTAAGTTAGATTAGTCGTGTTTGTACTTAAATTAAAGGAAATTTAATTTTCTATCGATTTCTAACAAAAATTTTAAGATGACCTTTAATAAAAAATCGATTTTTAATAAAAAAATCGACTTCTATTTAAAAAAAATCGATTTTTAATAAAAATTTCATTCTAAAATCATACTAAAAAATTTTTTTTTTATTTTTTAGTTACATCATTCTAAAAAATATGAAGACCCAACAGAAGAAAAATACAGAATGAAAATCTTTATGGAAAACTCCCACAAAGTCGCCAAACACAACCAACTCTACGAACAAGGCCACGTAACCTTCAAAATGAAACTAAACAAATATTCCGATCTCCTCCATCACGAATTCATCCAAACCTTAAACGGTTTTAATCGTACTTCCGGTTATAAAAGCGCCGCTTATCAAGAAGAAGACGACGGAGCGACTTTCATCAAGCCGGCTAACATTAACATCCCTGAAAGTGTCGATTGGAGGGATTTAGGAGCCGTTACAGAAGTAAAAGATCAAGGTCATTGCGGTTCTTGTTGGGCTTTCAGCTCAACGGGAGCTTTAGAAGGACAACATTTTAGAAAAACTGGAAAATTAGTCTCGTTAAGTGAACAAAACTTGGTTGATTGTTCGGGAAAATATGGTAATAACGGTTGTAACGGAGGATTGATGGATAACGCCTTTAGATATGTTAAGGATAATCATGGAATTGATACGGAAAATACTTATCCGTATGAAGCCGAAGATGATAAATGTAGATACAATCCGAAGAATTCCGGAGCTACTGATAAAGGTTTTTCGGATATACGAAGTGGAAGTGAAGAAGATTTAACAGCTGCTATTGCAACAGTTGGACCGATTTCAGTAGCAATTGATGCCGCACACGAATCGTTCCAATTTTATTCAGAAGGAGTTTATTACGAACCTCAATGTAGCTCGGAAGAATTAGATCATGGTGTTTTAGCCGTCGGATATGGAACTACCGAAGACGGACAAGACTATTACATTGTTAAAAATTCCTGGGGTGAAACTTGGGGAGATAAAGGTTATGTTAAAATGGCTAGAAATAGGAATAATCATTGCGGTATTGCTACACAATCTAGTTTTCCACTCGTTTAATTTAAAAATTAAAATAAGATCAAAAAAACCAAACTTTCCGAAGAGGAAAATTTAGTGATAATTTATTTAGGTTGTAAGTTTGTATGTATTATTAAAATATTAGTTTCTTTTTTTGTTGTATAGACTTCGGGTTGATGTAACCTATTATTTTTTGATTTAAAAACAAACAGAGAAATAAATTGATTTACTCCAATAAAATCTAAACGAGTTTTATTTTAATTAAAATTAAAATATTAGTATTAATTGTACTTACAAGTGAGTTTTTAAATAAAATTAGATTTCATGTAAACATAACCACGAATTAATGACATTAAGAACCATTAAGAACTGTCAATTTATATGGTGATAGTGCCATCTTTTGAAATATCGTTGAATTTAAAGTTATTAAATTCAAGCAAAATTCCCTAATATGTATTAAATATTTAATATAAAAAAATGTTATTTTTTATAGAAAATAATTTAAATTTAGTTTGAATTAGTTATATTTACAACTCAATTTTCAAATAAAATTAGTTTCTATATAAATGAGATTAAAAACTGTCAATTTATATGGTGCCATCTTTTGAAAAATCTTTGAACTTAAAGTTACTAAATTCAAGAAAAATTCCCTAATATGTATTAAATATTTAATATAAAAAAATGTTATTTTTTATAGAAGATAATTTCAATTTAGTTTGAATTAGTTATACTTACAAATGAGTTTTTAAATAAAATTAGATTTCATTAATAATATTGAGACCTGTCAATTTATATAGAGGCATCTTTTGAAAGGTCATTGAACTTTTCTAATTGAAAGTCAATTCAAAGAAAATTCTCTAATATGTATTAAATATTTAATATAATTTATAAAACTCACTTTTTATAAAATATACTTTCGTTTTAATTTGAATTTATTATACTTACAAGTGAATTTTTAAATAAAATTAGAAATTCCATATAAACACTAACAACATAGAGAACTGTCGCTGTGTATAGCGCTATCTTTTACAAAACCGTTGAATTTTTCAAAGTTACTAAACTCTCTAAACAAAAATTCTCTAACATATATTAAATTTTTAATATAAATAAATGCTATTTTTTATAAAAGATAATTTCAATTTAGTTCGAATTAGTTATATTTACAACTCAATTTTCAAATAAAATTAGATTCTATGTAAGTGACATTAAAAACTGTCAATTTATATAGAGCCATCTTTTCAAAGGTCATTGAACTTTTCTAATTGAAAGTCAATTCAACGAAAATTGTCTAATATGTATTAAATATTTAATATAATTTATAAAACTCACTTTTTATAAAATACACTTACGTTTTAATTTGAATTAATTATATTTACAAGTGAATTTTTAAATAAAATCAGAAATTCCATATAAACACTAACAACATAGAGAACTGTCGCTGTGTATAGCGCCATCTTTTACAAAACCGTTGAATTTTTCAAAGTTACTAAACTCTCTAAACAAAAATTCTCTAACATATATTAAATTTTTAATATAAATAAATGCTATTTTTTATAAAAGATAATTTCAATTTAGTTCGAATTAGTTATATTTACAATTCAATTTTCAAATAAAATTAGTTTCTATATAAATGGGATTAAAAACTGTCAATTTATATTAAGCCATCTTTTCAAAGGTCATTGAACTTTTCTAATTGAAAGTCAATTCAACGAAAATTGTCTAATATGTGTTAAATATTTAATATAAAAAAATGTTATTTTTTATAGAAAATAATTTCAATTTAGTTTGAATTAGTTATACTTACAACTCAATTTTCAAATAAAATTAGTTTCTATATAAATGAGATTAAAAACTGTCAATTTATATGGTGCCATCTTTTGAAAAATCTTTGAACTTAAAGTTACTAAATTCAAGAAAAATTCCCTAATATGTATTAAATATTTAATATAAAAAAATGTTCTTTTTTATAGAAAATAATTTAAATTTAGTTTGAATTAGTTATATTTACAACTCAATTTTCAAATAAAATTAGTTTCTATATAAATGAGATTAAAAACTGTCAATTTATATGAAGCCATCTTTTCAAAGGTCATTGAACTTTTCTAATTGAAAGTCAATTCAACGAAAATTCTCTAATATGTATTTAATATTTAATATAATTTATAAAACTTACTTTTTATAAAATACACTTTCGTTTTAATTTGAATTAATTATATTTACAAGTGAATTTTTAAATAAAATTAGAAATTCCATATAAACACTAACAACATAGAGAACTGTCGCTGTGTATAGCGCCATCTTTTACAAAACCGTTGAATTTTTCAAAGTTACTAAACTCTCTAAACAAAAATTCTCTAACATATATTAAATTTTTAATATAAATAAATGCTATTTTTTATAAAAGATAATTTAAATTTAGTTTGAATTAGTTATACTTACAATTCAATTTTCAAATAAAATTAGTTTCTATATAAATGAGATTAAAAACTGTCAATTTATTATATGAAGCCATCTTTTCAAAGGTCATTGAACTTTTCTAATTGTAAGTCAATTCAACGAAAATTCTCTAATATGTATTAAATATTTAATATAATTTATAAAACTTACTTTTTATAAAATATATTTTCGTTTTAATTTGAATTAATTATACTTACAAATGAATTTTTAAATAAAATTAGAAATTCCATATAAACACTAACAACATAGAGAACTGTCGCTGTGTATAGCGCCATCTTTTACAAAACCGTTGAATTTTTCAAAGTTACTAAACTCTCTAAACAAAAATTCTCTAACATATATTAAATTTTTAATATAAATAAATGCTATTTTTTATAAAAGATAATTTCAATTTAGTTCGAATTAGTTATATTTACAACTCAATTTTCAAATAAAATTAGTTTCTATATAAATGAGATTAAAAACTGTCAATTTATATGAAGCCATCTTTTGAAAGGTCATTGAACTTTTCTAATTGTAAGTCAATTCAACGAAAATTCTCTAATATGTATTAAATATTTAATATAATTTATAAAACTTACTTTTTATAAAATACACTTTCGTTTTAATTTGAATTAATTAAACTTACAAGTGAATTTTCTAAATAAAATTAAATTCCATACAAACACTAATTAGCATAGAGAACTGTCGGTGTGTATAACGCCATCTTTTACAAAACCGTTGAATTTTTCAAAGTTACTAACTCTTAAAACTTAAAGATACTAAATCCCCTATTTTTATTAACGAAATTATTTTCATTAATTTTATCATTAATATAATTTATTTATATAGTATTCCTTATTAGACGTATTATCATAGATATTTTGAAGATAATTATTCAAACAAAGGGATATTTAAAGGTTTAATATTGAATAATTTCTGGTTAAATGTCACTAAAATTTTTTAATGTCATTTTGTAAACATAACCTTTTAAATTAATTTATGAATTTATAAAATACTGAATAATGGTTTTTTTAGACTTAAACAATAAAATTAAAAATAATAAATAATTAAACCATCACAAACAACTGATAAAGATCCAAATAACATAATAATATAACTATAAATAAATAAATAATCTACACCTTCGACAAGGTCAATGAAGCATTTTTTAAATCTATTTAATATTCATCAAGAAACAGATCTTTTTTAAAAAAATGCAGTTTGTGAAGGATAAATAAATAACACAAAAGGTTATTCACAGAAGGTTAGTATATAAAGAAAGAATCGGAGATGATATTTTTAGTGTTTCGTTAGCTCGTCTTCTAAAATGTAAGTAAATTATACATATGTATACATTTTTTAAATCGTAATAAGATTTTTTTTTAATTACAGGTTTTACCAATTATTCTTTTTATTACTTCTATTTAGTGTTGGTCAATCCTTACCTCCTGAAGCATTGCCATCCGTAGGGTTGGCATATTCTAATGCCAGAGATAATGTAGGTTCGTCATCTTATGAAAACTACCACTACGATAATTATGATAACTCAAAAGGGGAAAAATACCGAACATAAATCGGTACAAATCCGTATGAATGAATTACTGCGAAAAATGCACTGAAATTTACGAGGACATGGACACAAAAATGATTTAATGAATCGTATATGTTTTATATCGTTATTCTCAATAAATATATACTCTGTATTAAAGATTTATTTTCGTTTTAATAACTGGTATTGTTTAAATCTAACCTATCTAATAGTTGATTCACATGAATTCTAATCCGGTGAAGTTCGGAAAATTCCAATTTAGTGTTGGAATTTATTCCAATCGAACTGAAAAAAAAAAAAAAAAACTTTAAAATTAACTAACAAATATAAATCTAGTCTTTTATAAACATTAATCCAAGGTAAAACTTCAAAATTAAATAAATAATTTAAACTGTCAACGTCAAAAACGTCAAATAATAGATGTTTTTCTCTATATGGACAAGTTTATTAGTCAAAAAATGATCTCAATATGTTTAAAAGCCAATTAAATGATTTAAAAAAAATTATTGTTGAAAAATTAGGAATAAAATATTTAAAAAATAAAGAAAAAAATCTTTGATTTTCAATAATTCAACAAAATTTAAGCTTTTACTGTCTAAAGTTCCAAATAACATTTTATATATAATAAAGTTGTAACTTTTTGAACGTTTTAGCAAAAAATGTTAGTCACCTTTATGATTTTTTTTAATTTTTTGGGTAATAATTAGAACAAAATTGACTTTTTTATTACAAAATAGAATATTTTAACTTTTGATTAATACAAATTCCATTTCTTAGTTTAAAAAAATAAAGTCTCCACGATTTTTTTAATTTGGTCAAAACATTCAAAAATTCGTCAGAAATTTTATAAATTCAACAAAATTCTTTAAAAATTCGTCATAATTCGTTGTTAATTTTACAAAATGAGACTAAATTTCACAAAATTCGTATAGTTCTTTATGAAATTCGTTCAAACTCGACAAAATTCTTTAAAAATTCGTCATAATTCATTAATAATTTTATAAAAATCGTCATAATTCGAGTAATTTTTTTATGAAATTCGTTTAAATTTGAAAAAAATCTTTTAAATTCAACAAAATTCGTTCAAATTTGACAAAATTCTTTAAAAATTCGTCATAATTCGTGTAATTCTTTATGAAATTCGTTTGTATTCAACAAATTTCGTTCAAATTTGACAAAATTATTTGAAAATTCGTCATAATTCGTTGTTAATTTTATAAAATGAGACCAAATTTCATAAAATTCGTGATAATTCGTGTAGTTCTTTATGAAATTCGTTCAAATTGACAAAATTCTTTAAAAATTCGTCATAATTCATTAATAATTCTATAAAAATCGTCATAATTCGAGTAATTTTTTATGAAATTCGTTTAAATTTGAAAAAAATCTTTTAAATTCAACAAAATTCGTTCAAATTTGACAAAATTCTTTAAAAATTCGTCATAATTCATGTAATTCTTTATGAAATTCGTTTGTATTCAACAAATTTCGTTCAAATTTGACAAAATTATTTGAAAATTCGTCATAATTCGTTGTTAATTTTATAAAATGAGACCAAATTTCATAAAATTCGTGATAATTCGTGTAGTTCTTTATAAAATTCGACAAAATTCGTTCGAATTCGACAAAATTTCTTCAAATTCGACAAAATTCTTTAAAAATTCGTTAGAAATTTTATAAATTCGTTCAAATTCGACAAAATTCTTTAGAAATTGGTCAGTAATTTTATAAGATGAGACAAAATTTCATCAAATTCATCATAATTCGTGTAAATTTTTATAAAATTTATTCAAATTTGACAAAATTCGTTAAAATTCGATAAAATTCTTTAAAAATTCGTTAATAATTTTATAAAATTCGTCATACTTCGTGTAATTTTTTATGAAATTCGTTTAAATTTGAAAAAAAATCGTTCAAATTCGATAAAATTCGTTAAAATTCGACAAAATTCCTTAAAAACTCGTCATAATTCGTTAATAATTTTACAAAATGAGACTAAATTTTATAAAATTCGTCATAATTCGTGTAATTCTTTATAAAATTCGTTCATATTCAACAAAATTCGTTCAAATGCGACAAAATTCTTTAAAAATTCGTCATAATTCGTTGCTAATTTTATAAAATGTGAATAAATTTCTTAAAATTCGTCATAATTCGTGTAATTTTTTATGAAATTCGTTTAAGTCTGAAAAAAATCTTTTAAATTCAACAAAATTCGTTCAAATTTGACAAAATTCTTTAAAAATTCGTCATAATTCGTGTAATTCTTTATGAAATTCGTTTGTATTCAACAAATTTCGTTCAAATTTGACAAAATTATTTGAAAATTCGTCATAATTCGTTGTTAATTTTATAAAATGAGACCAAATTTCATAAAATTCGTGATAATTCGTGTAGTTCTTTATAAAATTCAACAAAATTCGTTCGAATTCGACAAAATTTCTTCAAATTCGACAAAATTCTTTAAAAATTCGTTAGAAATTTTATAAATTCGTTCAAATTCGACAAAATTCTTTAAAAATTGGTCAGTAATTTTATAAGATGAGACAAAATTTCATCAAATTCATCATAATTCGTGTAAATTTTTATAAAATTTATTCAAATTTGACAAAATTCGTTAAAATTCGATAAAATTCTTTAAAAATTCGTTAATAATTTTATAAAATTCGTCATACTTCGTGTAATTTTTTATGAAATTCGTTTAAATTTGAAAAAAAATCGTTCAAATTCGATAAAATTCGTTAAAATTCGACAAAATTCCTTAAAAATTCGTCATAATTCGTTAATAATTTTACAAAATGAGACTAAATTTTATACAATTCGTCATAATTCGTGTAATTCTTTATAAAATTCGTTCATATTCAACAAAATTCGTTCAAATTCGACAAAATTCTTTAAACATTCGTCATAATTCGTTGCTAATTTTATAAAATGTGAATAAATTTCTTAAAATTCGTCATAATTCGTGTAATTTTTTATGAAATTCGTTTAAATTTGAAAAAAATCGTTCAAATTCGATAAAATTCGACAAAATTCCTTAAAAATTCGTCATAATTCGTTAATAATTTTACAAAATGAGACTAAATTTTATAAAATTCGTCATAATTCGTGTAATTCTTTATAAAATTCGTTCATATTCAACAAAATTCGTTCAAATTCGACAAAATTCTTTAAAAATTCGTCATAATTCGTTGCTAATTTTATAAAATGTGAATAAATTTCTTAAAATTCGTCATAATTCGTGTAATTTTTTATGAAATTCGTTTAAATTTGAAAAAAAAATCGTTCAAATTCGATAAAATTCGTTAAAATTCGACAAAATTCCTTAAAAATTCGTCATAATTCGTTAATAATTTTACAAAATGAGACTAAATTTTATAAAATTCGTCATAATTCGTGTAATTCTTTATAAAATTCGTTCATATTCAACAAAATTCGTTCAAATTCGACAAAATTCTTTAAAAATTCGTCATAATTCGTTGCTAATTTTATAAAATGTGAATAAATTTCTTAAAATTCGTCATAATTCGTGTAATTTTTTATGAAATTCGTTTAAATTTGAAAAAAAATCGTTCAAATTCGATAAAATTCGTTAAAATTCGACAAAATTCCTTAAAAATTCGTCATAATTCGTTGATAATTTTACAAAATGAGACTAAATTTTATAAAATTCGTCATAATTCGTGTAATTCTTTATAAAATTCGTTCATATTCAACAAAATTCGTTCAAATTCGACAAAATTCTTTAAAAATTCGTCATAATTCGTTGCTAATTTTATAAAATGTGAATAAATTTCTTAAAATTCGTCATAATTCGTGTAATTTTTTATGAAATTCGTTTAAATTTGAAAAAAAATCGTTCAAATTCGATAAAATTCGTTAAAATTCGACAAAATTCCTTAAAAATTCGTCATAATTCGTTAATAATTTTACAAAATGAGACTAAATTTTATAAAATTCGTCATAATTCGTGTAATTCTTTATAAAATTCGTTCATATTCAACAAAATTCGTTCAAATTCGACAAAATTCTTTAAAAATTCGTCATAATTCGTTGCTAATTTTATAAAATGTGAATAAATTTCTTAAAATTCGTCATAATTCGTGTAATTTTTTATGAAATTCGTTTAAATTTCTTAAATATTGATTTTAATTTATCAAAATTTCATAGTAATTTTTATTAGTTTTACAAAATTCGTTAAAATTCGACAAAATTCCTTAAAAATTCGTCATAATTCGTTAATAATTTTGCAAAATGAGACTAAATTTTATAAAATTCGTCATAATTCGTGTAATTCTTTATAAAATTCGTTCATATTCAACAAAATTCGTTCAAATTCGACAAAATTCTTTAAAAATTCGTCATAATTCGTGTAATTCTTTATGAAATTCGTTTGTATTCAACAAATTTCGTTCAAATTTGACAAAATTATTTGAAAATTCGTTATAATTCGTTGTTAATTTTATAAAATGAGACCGAATTTCATAAAATTCGTGATAATTCGTGTAGTTCTTTATAAAATTCAACAAAATTCGTTCGAATTCGACAAAATTTCTTCAAATTCGACAAAATTCTTTAAAAATTCGTTAAAAATTTTATAAATTCGTTCAAATTCGACAAAATTCTTTAAAAATTGGTCAGTAATTTTATAAGATGAGACAAAATTTCATCAAATTCATCATAATTCGTGTAAATTTTTATAAAATTTATTCAAATTTGACAAAATTCGTTAAAATTCGATAAAATTCTTTAAAAATTCGTTAATAATTTTATAAAATTCGTCATACTTCGTGTAATTTTTTTATGAAATTCGTTTAAATTTGAAAAAGAAATCGTTCAAATTCGATCAAATTCGTTAAAATTCGACAAAATTCCTTAAAAATTCGTCATAATTCGTTAATAATTTTACAAAATGAGACTAAATTTTATAAAATTCGTCATAATTCGTGTAATTCTTTATAAAATTCGTTCATATTCAACAAAATTCGTTCAAATTCGACAAAATTCTTTAAAAATTCGTCATAATTCGTTGCTAATTTTATAAAATGTGAATAAATTTCTTAAAATTCGTCATAATTCGTGTATTTTTTTATGAAATTCGTTTAAATTTGAAAAAAAAATCGTTCAAATTCGATAAAATTCGTTAAAATTCGACAAAATTCCTTAAAAATTCGTCATAATTCGTTAATAATTTTACAAAATGAGACTAAATTTTATAAAATTCGTCATAATTCGTGTAATTCTTTATAAAATTCGTTCATATTCAACAAAATTCGTTCAAATTCGACAAAATTCTTTAAAAATTCGTCATAATTCGTGTAATTCTTTATGAAATTCGTTTGTATTCAACAAATTTCGTTCAAATTTGACAAAATTATTTGAAAATTCGTCATAATTCGTTGTTAATTTTATAAAATGAGACCAAATTTCATAAAATTCGTGATAATTCGTGTAGTTCTTTATAAAATTCAACAAAATTCGTTCGAATTCGACAAAATTTCTTCAAATTCGACAAAATTCTTTAAAAATTCGTTAGAAATTTTATAAATTCGTTCAAATTCGACAAAATTCTTTAAAAATTGGTCAGTAATTTTATAAGATGAGACAAAATTTCATCAAATTCATCATAATTCGTGTAAATTTTTATAAAATTTATTCAAATTTGACAAAATTCGTTAAAATTCGATAAAATTCTTTAAAAATTCGTTAATAATTTTATAAAATTCGTCATACTTCGTGTAATTTTTTATGAAATTCGTTAAAATTCGACAAAATTCCTTAAAAATTCGTCATAATTCGTTGTTAATTTTATAAAATGAGACCAAATTTCATAAAATTCGTGATAATTCGTGTAGTTCTTTATAAAATTCAACAAAACTAGTTCGAATTCGACAAAATTTCTTCAAATTCGACAAAATTCTTTAAAAATTCGTTAGAAATTTTATAAATTCGTTCAAATTCGACGAAATTCTTTAAAAATTGGTCAGTAATTTTATAAGATGAGACAAAATTTCATCAAATTCATCATAATTCGTGTAAATTTTTATAAAATTTATTCAAATTTGACAAAATTCGCTAAGATTCGATAAAATTCTTTAAAAATTCGTTAATAATTTTATAAAATTCGTCATAATTCGTGTAATTTTTTATGAAATTCGTTTAAATTTGAAAAAAAAATCGTTCAAATTCGATAAAATTCGTTAAAATTCGACAAAATTCCTTAAAAATTCGTCATAATTCGTTAATAATTTTACAAAATGAGACTAAATTTTATAAAATTCGTCATAATTCGTGTAATTCTTTATAAAATTCGTTCATATTCAACAAAATTCGTTCAAATTCGACAAAATTCTTTAAAAATTCGTCATAATTCATTAATAATTTTATAAAAATCGTCATAATTCGAGTAATTTTTTATGAAATTCGTTTAAATTTGAAAAAAATCTTTTAAATTCAACAAAATTTGTTCAAATTTGACAAAATTCTTTAAAAATTCGTCATAATTCGTGTAATTCTTTATGAAATTCGTTTGTATTCAACAAATTTCGTTCAAATTTGACAAAATTATTTGAAAATTCGTAATAATTCGTTTTTAATTTTATAAAATGAGACCAAATTTCATAAAATTCGTGATAATTCGTGTAGTTCTTTATAAAATTCAACAAAATTCGTTCGAATTCGACAAAATTTCTTCAAATTCGACAAAATTCTTTAAAAATTGGTCAGTAATTTTATAAGATGAGACAAAATTTCATCAAATTCGTGTAAATTTTTATAAAATTTATTCAAATTTGACAAAATTCGTTAAAATTCGATAAAATTCTTTAAAAATTCGTCATAATTCGTTGCTAATTTTATAAAATGTGAATACATTTCTTAAAATTCGTCATAATTCGTGTAATTTTTTATGAAATTCGTTTAAATTTCTTAAAAATTGATTTTAATTTATCAAAATTTCATAGTAATTTTTATTAGTTTTACAAAATTCGTTAGAAATTAGACAAATTTGTTTAAAAATTTTTATGAATTTTTTCAATTTTTTGGGTAATAATTAAAACAAAATTGACTTTTTTATTACAAAATAAAATATTTTAGCTTTCACTTTATACAAATTTCATTTCTTAATTAAAAAAAATAAAGTCTCCACGATTTTTTTAATTTGGTCAAAATTTTTTAAAAGTTAGGTTATAAAAAATTTTAGTCAACTTTATAATTCTTTTTAATTTTTTGAGTAATAATTACAATAAAATTGACTTTTTTTTATTATAAAATAGAATATTTTAGCTTTCAACTAGTTATAATAATACAACTATAAATAAATCAATAAGACACATTTTGATAAGGTGAATTAATATTCATTAAAAAATACTTTTTAAAAAATGCAGTTGTGAAGGATAAACAAATAATACAAAAGGTTAGTCGTTAGTATATAAAGAAAGAATCCGAGATGATATTTTTAGTATTTCGTTAGCTCTTCTTCTAAAATGTAAGTAAAATATACGTAATATATTAAATCATAATTAAAATATTTTTATTTTTAATTATAGGTTTCACCAACTATTCTTTTTATTGTTTCTATTTGCTTCAATTCAATTCCATTCTGTTCAATCCATACCTCCTGCTGCATTAGCAGCATTCAATGGCGGAGGGGGAAGTGCCGGACCCTCATCTTATGAAAACTACCATCACGTTAATTATAATAACTCACAATCAGATGAGGAAAAACTCCCAATAAAAACTTTTACAAATTAATACGAATGAATCGCTGTGGAAAATGTACTGAAACTTATGAAGACGTGGACATAAAAATGATTTTATGAATTGTACTTGTTTTATCGTTATTATCAATAAATGTATAATAAACTTTGTATTAAAAATTTATTTTGGTTTTAATGTGTTTACCTTAAAACTTACCGAATGTTCGGTTCACTTTTATTCCAGTTCAGTAATCTAGCAAGTTATCTTCCGATCTAGTTTTGAATCGGATCGAGAGTTGGAATTTATTCCTGTTGAACTGAAAAAAGAAAAACTCTAAGATTACTGTTAAATCACTTATTCCATTTTGGTATTTATAAAAAAACGCTTTCAAAATCATATGAGTTAATTAACTAACAAATGTAAATCTAGTCTTTTACAAGCATTAATCAAATATAAAAGTGCAAGGTTAAATAAATAATGTGAAATAATGTAAACTGTCAACGTCAAATAATAGATATTTTACGCGATATGGACAAGTTTATTAGTCAAAAAAAAAGATCTCAATATGTTAAAAAAAAACCAATTAAACGATTTTAAAAATAATTTCGGTTATAAATAAAGAATAATAAGAATAAAACGTACTAAGGCTGACTTTTACCAACCTCCTGTTAATTTAACCAGCGGTTTATTACCATGGTTATTGGCAAAGTAGCCAATCGCATAAGTTGAAATTGAAATTAAACCGCTGGTTAAATTAACAGGAGGTTGGTAAAAGTCAGCCTAAGAAAAAGAAATAATAAAATGAAATTTAAACAAAAATTCGCCAACGAAAAAATTTCCGTCAATTTACAAAATTAACATTTATTTATTTTAGGTTTATCAACTCCAAATAATTTATATCCAACAATCAGTAAATTTATAACAGAAAAAGATAAAACTAATCCAAATTTACATTTGTAAATAAATTTAAGTTTAAAATAGAACTACAAAATCTAAAAATTTTAAAACCATAAACTTAAAAAGAAATCAATGTTAGATAAGAAACGTCAACAATAACAAAACTAGTCTTTTAAATCGATTGAACAGTAATAAAATACAACTAAAAAAAATTTTTTTTTTTTTATTTTTTTGTTAAGATTTATAAAAAAATTAACAAAAATAATCAAAAATAGACTTTTCAATCTACATTTATTTAAAAAATCGTTTAATTATTCCTAAAAATAAAGTCTGGATGATTTTTTAAAGTTAATGAATTTTGAAGTTGGGTGAAAATGTTGACTTTTAGAAAATAATTTTTTAAATTTTTTCGGCAAGATTTACAAAAAAATTAACGAATGTAATGGAAAATAGACATTTCAATCTACATTTATTTAAAAAATCGTTTAATTATTCCGAAAAATAAAGTTCAGACGATTTTTTAAACTTTGGTCATTTTTTAAATTTTGAGGTTAAGTCAAAATAGAGTATTTTAGATTTTTTTTTTTTTTTTTTTTTTTAGTTAGATTTAGAACAATTTTGATTTATTTATCATAAATTAGACATTTTCATCTATATTTAGTTAAAAAAATCTTTCCTCAATTGCGAAAAATAAAGTCTAGATGATTTTTTAAACTTTGGTCATTTTCTAAATTTCGAGGTTAAGTCAAAATAGAGTATTTTAGATTTTTTTTTAAATTTTTTTGGTAAGATTTAGAACAATTTTGACTTATTTATCGTAAATTAGACATTTTCATCTATATTTAGTTAAAAAATCTTTCCTCAATTACGAAAAATAAAATCTAGATGATTTTTTAAACTTTGGTCATTTTTTAAATTTCGAGGTTAAGTCAAAATAGAGTATTTTAGATTTTTTTTTTCATTTTTTTGGTAAGATTTAGAAAAATTTTGATTTATTTATCATAAATTAGACATTTTCATCTATATTTAGTTAAAAAATCTTTCCTTAATTCTTAAAAATAAAGTCTAGATGATTTTTTAAACTTTGGTCATTTTTTAAATTTCGAGGTTAACTAAAAATAGAGTATTTTAGATTTTTTTTTAATTTTTTTGGTCAGATTTAGAACAATTTTGATTTATTTATCACAAATTAGACATTTTTATCTATATTTATTTAATAAAATCTTTCCTCAATTGCGAAAAATAAAGTCCTGATGATTTTTTAAACTTTGGTCATTTTTTAAATTTCGAGGTTAAGTCAAAATAGAGTATTTTAGATTTTTTTTTAATTTTTTTGGTCAGATTTAGAACAATTTTGATTTATTTATCATAAATTAGACATTTTCATCTATATTTAGTTAAAAAATCTTTCCTTAATTCTTAAAAATAAAGTCTAGATGATTTTTTAAACTTTGGTCATTTTTTAAATTTCGAGGTTAAGTCAAAATAGAGTATTTTAGACTTTTTTTTAATTTTTTTGGTCAGATTTAGAACAATATTGATTTATTTATCATAAATTAGACATTTTCATCTATATTTAGTTAAAAAATCTTTCCTCAATTGCGAAAAATAAAGTCTAGATGATTTTTTAAACTTTGGTCATTTTTTAACTTTCGAGGTTAAGTCAAAATAGAGTACTTTAGATTTTTTTTTTTAATTTTTTTGGTAATATTTAAAACAATTTTGATTTATTTATCATAAATTAGACATTTTTTTCTATACTTTGGTAAAAAATCTTTTCTTAATTCCGAAAAATAAAGTCTGGGCGATTTTTTTAAACTTTGGTCATTTTTTGAATTTCGAGGTTAACTAAAAATAGAGTATTTTGAGATTTTTTTTTTATTTTTTTGGTAAAACTTAGACCAATTTTGATCTATTTATCGTAAATTAGACATTTCAATCTACATTTATTTAAAAAATCGTTTAATTATTCCTAAAAATAAAGTCTGGACGATTTTTTAAAGAATTTTTTTTTTGAATTTTAAAGTTAGGTTTAAAATGTAGATATTTACAAAATAATTTTTTTAATTTTTTTGGAAAGAGTTGAAATAAATTTAATGATTTTATCTTAAAATAGATATTTTTATCTAAATTTAGTAAATAAATCATTTCTTAGTTCCTTTAAATAAAAGCTAGATATTTTAATTTGTTTATCTATTTGTTTATCATAATTCAAACAAGAATTTAAGTGTTTGATATTTTAATATTCATCAAGCGATTCAAAAAAAGTTAGAATTTTTTAAAAAAGATATAGATGTGAAGGATAAACCTATAAATCGTAAGATAAGTAACCTGTTCCTTCCTTTCCTAAAGGTTAGTATATAAAGACATCAACAGAAATAATATTAGTATTTTTTAAAGTCTTCATCTAACAAAATGTAAGTCTTTTTTTAATTTTTTTTAGCATGAGGATTTTATTTAGTATAAAACTTTTATAGGATTTATAAACTATTTCCATTATTACTTCTCTTTACCGTCGTTCAATCCGAATCTAATCCTTTTCGTTCGGTCTTTAACGCCGTTTACCAATTTGGAAAACGACTTGTTGACGCTGTCTTCCCTCCAGATATCCCAACAGATAGCCTAGACGCAGCTTGGTCAACCTTCGAAAACGTTCGCAAATATACTACCCCAGAAGAATTAGCAAAACGCAAAGAAATTTTTACCCAAAACTTCGAATTTATTAAACATCACGTTAACGATTTCGCTGAAGGAAAAACAACCTTTCAATTACGAATCACTGCATTAGCCGATTTAGTCCTTTCGGAATTTAATAAACTCTTCAACGGTTATGGTGTTTTTCCTAGAATATTTAATTTCATTAAACCGGATTTTATAGCTGCATTTACGGGAGTGCAATTACCTGAAAGTGTCGATTGGAGAGAACGAAATGCTGTAACCGAAGTTAAAGATCAACAAGGATGCGGTTCATGTTATGCGTTTAGCTCTGTAAGTAAAAAAAGAAAAATATTATTAAATATATTAAAGAATAAAAATAAATTTTTAGACCGGAGCTATTGAATCTCACACCTTTTTAAAAACAAACGTTTTAACAGAACTCAGCCCTCAAAATCTTGTCGATTGTAGAACAGGAAATTATTCTATGTTTGGTTGTAGCGGAGGTTACACAGACGAAGGTTTTCGTTTTGTTAAAGATTACGGAATTAATACCTTGGAACAATATCCGTATGAAGCTCAAGAAAATCAATGTAGATTTAATCCAAATCAAATTGCTGCAATAACAAGAGGTAAATTAAACTTATTTAACAATAAAAATTAAACTTATTCAACAATAAAAATTAATATACATTTTTTCTCTTTTAGGTTTTGCTAAGATTCCGGAAGGAGATGAAAAAGCTTTAGCGGAAGCCGTAGCAACAAAAGGACCCGTTTCGGTGGCTATATATGCCGGATTAAGTACAATGCAGCATTACGGAAAGGGAGTTTATTACGATGAAAACTGTAAAAATACCATTGATGATCTAAACCATGCCGTTTTAGTAGTCGGCTACGGAGAGGAAAATGGGAATAAATATTGGTTAATTAAGAATTCATACGGAAAAGGTTGGGGTGAAGAAGGGTACTTAAAATTAGCTAAAGATAAGAATAATCATTGCGGAGTAGCTACGGCTGCTTATTATCCCATCGTATAATTAATCGCATCAATTATGTTTGTTAATTTTCAATAAACACATTTCAAATATATAAAATATAATATTTCTTTTATAATTTTACCATTTTTTCGTTTACTAATTTCATTTTCTAATTAAATTTGTTAATTCAACAGTTCCAAAACAAACTTTATGATCATCTAAAATTTGACAGATGAGAAAGTTAGGTTATGTTTATAAATTTCAAATTTAAAATTTTTCATCATTTTAATTATTATTATTAATAAAATAAGAAAATACAACAAAAATATTCATGTTTTAATTTAACCCTTTAAAGTATTTAATTTATTTCATTTCCTTCGACTTTTCTTATAATTTTGAGGTTAGGTGAAAATGTTGATTTTTAGAAAATAATTTTTTTAATTTTTTTGTTAAGACTTACAAAAAAATTAACAAAAATAATGAAAAATAGACATTTCAATCTACATTTATTTTAAAAATCGTTTAGTTATATCTAAAAATAAAGTCAGGACGATTTTTTAAACTTAATTTTTTTTGAATGTTAGGTTAGATGAAAATATGGACTTTTAGAAAATAATTTTTTTAATTTTTTTGGCAAGATTTACAAAAAAATTAACGAATATAATAAAAAATAGATATTTCAATCTACATATATTTTAAAAATCATTTAATTATTTCTAAAAATAAAGTCTGGGCGATTTTTTAAACTTATTTTTTTAATTTAAAAGTTGGATGAAAATGTCAACTTTTAGAAAATAATTTTTTTATTTTTTTCGGTAAGATTTAGAAAGAAATTAACGAACATAATAAAAAATAGACATTTCAATCTACATTTATTTAAAAAATCGTTTAGTTATTCGTAAAAATAAAGTTTGGGCGATTTTTTAAATTTAATGAATTTTAAAGTTGGGTGAAAATGTCAATTTTTAAAAAATATTTTTTTTAATTTTTTTGGTAAGATTTACAAAGAAACTAGCCAGTATAATGAAAAATAGACATTTCAATCTATATTTATTTAATAAATCGTTTAATTATATCTAAAAATAAAGTCTGGACCATTTTTTAAATTAAATTTTTTTTAATTTTAAAGTTGGGTGAAAATGATGACTTTAAAAAATAATTTTTTTTATTTTTTTGGTAAGATTTACAAAAAAAATTAGCTAATATAATGAAAAATAGACATTTCAATCTATATTTATTTCAAAAATTGTTCAGTTATATCTAAAAATAAAGTCTGGACGATTTTTTAAACTTATATTTTTAATTTAAAAATTGGATGAAAATGTCAACTTTTAGAAAATATTTTTTTTTAATTTTTCGGTAAGATTTACAAAAAAATTTACAAAAATAATCAAAAATAGACATTTCAATCTATATCTATTTAAAAAATCGTTTAATGATATCTAAAAATAAAGTCTGGACGATTTTTTAAATTTAATTTTTTTTAATTTTAGGTTAGGTTTAAAATGTAGACTTTTAGAAAATAATTTTTTTAATTTTTTCGATAAGATTTACAAAAAAATTAACGAATATAATAAAAAATAGACATTTCAATCTATATTTATTTTAAAAATCGTTTAGTTCTATCTAAAAATAAAGTCTGGGCGATTTTTTAAACTTATTTTTTTAATTTAAAAGTTGGGTGAAAATGTAAACTTTTAGAAAATAATTTTTTTAAATTTTTCGGTAAGATTTGCAAAAAAATTAACAAATATAATGAAAAATAGACATTTCAATCTACATTTATTTCAAAAATCGTTTAGTTCTATCTAAAAATAAAGTCTGGGCGATTTTTTAAACTTATTTTTTGAATTTTAAAGTTGGGTGAAAATGTCGACTTTTAGAAAATAATTTTTTTAATTTTTTCGGCAAAATTTACAAAGAAACTAGCCAATATAATGAAAAACAGACATTTCAATCTATAATTATTTTAAAAACCGTTTAATTATTCCGAAAAATAAAGTTCGGACGATTTTTTAAACTTTGGTAATTTTTTAAATTTTGAGGTTAACTAAAAATAGAGTATTTTAGATTTTTTTTTCATTTTTTTGGTAAGATTTAGAACAATTTTGATTTATTTATCATAAATTAGACATTTTCATATATATTTAGTTAAAAAATCTTTCCTCAATTGCGAAAAATAAAATCTAGATGATTTTTTAAACTTTGGTCATTTTTATAATTTCGAGGTTAAGTCAAAATAGAGCATTTTAGATTTTTTTTTTAATTTTTTTGGTAAGATTTAGAACAATTTTGATTTATTTATCATAAATTAGACATTTTTATCTATATTTAGTTCAAAAATCTTTCCTTAATTCCGAAAAATAAAGTCTGAGTGATTTTTCAAAATTTGGTCATTTTTTTAAATTTCGAGGTTAAGTCAAAATAGGGTATTTTAAATTTTTTTTTTAATTTTTTTTGGTAAGATTTAGAACAATTTCAATTTATTTATCATAAATTAGACATTTTTATCTATATTTAGTTAAAAAATCTTTTCTTAATTCCGAAAAATAAAGTCTGGGCGATTTTTTAAACTTTGGTCATTTTTTGAATTTCGAGGTTAACTAAAAATAGAGTATTTTAGATTTTATTTTTTTGGTAAAACTTAGACTAATTTTGATCTACTTATCGTAAATTAGACATTTCAATCTACATTTATTTAAAAATTCGTTTAATTATTCCTAAAAATAAAGTCTGGATGATTTTTTAAACATTTTTTTTTTTTAATTTTAGGTTAGGTTTAAAATGTAGACATTTACAAAATAATTTTTTTAATTTTTTTGGAAAGAGTTGAAATAAATTTAATGATTTTATCTTAAAATAGATATTTTTATCTACACTTAGTAAATAAATCATTTCTTAGTTCCTTTAAATAAAATCTAGATATTTTAATTTGTTTACCTATTTGTTTATCATAATTCAAACAAGAATTTAAATGTTTTCTATTTTAATATTCATCAAGCGATTCAAAAAAAAGGTAGAATTTTTTAAAAAAAGATATACATGTGAAGGATAAACCTATAAATCGTAAGATAAGTAACCTGTCCCTTCTTTTCCTAATAGTATATAAATACATCAACAGAAATAATATTGTTAGTGTGTTTTAAAATCTTCATCTAACAAAATGTAAGTATTTTTTAAAATTCTTTTAAGATATAAATTTTATTTGTTAAAATTTTATAGGATTTATAAACTATTTCCATTATTACTTCTGTTTACTTTTGTTCGATCTCAATTTGATGGCTTGGGAAGTTTACTTCAGAATCCAATTGATGAAGCAACAAAAACCATTCAAAATGTCAAGGAAAATATCTTAAACGTAGACGCAGCTTGGTCATCTTTTCAAAACCTTCACAAATACGCCAACCCACAAGAATTAGCAAAACGCAAGGATATATTTACCAAAAACTTCGAATTTATTACAAAGCAGGCAAAAGATTTCGCTGAAGGAAAAACAACCTTTCAATTGCGAATCACTGCGTTAGCCGATTTAGTCCTTTCGGAATTTAATAAACTCTTCAACGGTTATGGTGTTTTTCCTAGAATATTTAATTTCATTAAAGCGGATTTTATAGCTTCATTTACGGGAGTGCAATTACCTGAGAGTGTCGATTGGAGAGAACGAAATGCTGTAACCGAAGTTAAAGATCAACAAGGATGCGGTTCATGTTATGCGTTTAGCTCTGTAAGTAAAAAAAGAAAAATATTATTAAATATATTAAAGAATAAAAATAAATTTTTAGACCGGAGCTATTGAATCTCATACCTTTTTAAAAACAAACATTTTAACCGACCTCAGCCCTCAAAATCTTGTCGATTGTAAAACAGGAAATTATTCAATGTTTGGTTGTAGCGGAGGTTATACAGACGAAGGTTTTCGTTTTGTTAAAGATTACGGAATTAATACCTTGGAACAATATCCGTATGAAGCTCAAGAAAATCAATGTAGATTTAATCCAAATCAAATTGCTGCAATAACAAGAGGTAAATTAAACTTATTTAACAATAAAAATTAAACTTATTTAACAATAAAAATTAAACTTATTCAACAATAAAAATTAATATACATTTTTTCTCTTTTAGGTTTTGCTAAGATTCCGGAAGGAGATGAAAAAGCTTTAGCGGAAGCCGTAGCAACAAAAGGACCTGTTTCGGTGGCTATATATGCCGGATTAAGTACAATGCAGCATTACGGAAAGGGAGTTTATTACGATGAAAACTGTAAAAATACCATTGATGATCTAAACCATGCCGTTTTAGTAGTCGGTTATGGAGAGGAAAATGGGAATAAATATTGGTTAATTAAGAATTCATACGGGAAAGGTTGGGGTGAAGAAGGGTATTTAAAATTAGCTAAAGATAAAAATAATCATTGCGGAGTGGCTACGGCTGCTTATTATCCCATCGTATAATTAATCGCATCAATTATGTTTGTTAATTTTCAATAAACACATTTCAAATGTATAAAATATGTTTCTTTTATAATATTACCATTTTGTCATTTACTAATTGCATTTTCTAATTAAATTTGTTAATTCAACAGTTCCAAAACAAACTTTCTAAGCATCTAAAATTTGACAGACAAAATAGTTAGGTTATGTTTATAAATTTCAAATTTAAAATTTTTCATCATTTTAATTATTATTATTAATAAAATAAGAAAATACAACAAAAACATTCACGTTTTAATTTAACCCTTTAAAGTATTTAATTTATTTCATTTCCTTCGACATCTTTTATAATTTTGAGGTTAGGTGAAATTGTTGACTTTTAGAAAATAATTTTTTTAATTTTTTTGGTAAGATTTAGAAAAAAATTAACAAATATAATGAAAAATAGACATTTCAATCTACATTTATTAAAAAAATCGTTTAATTATTGCTAAAAATAAAATCTGGACGATTTTTTAAACTTATTTTTTTAATTTAAAAGTTGGGTGAAACTGTCAACTTTTAGAAAATAATTTTTTTAATTTTTTCGGCAAAATTTACAAAAAAATTAACAAAAATAATAAAAATAGACATTTCAGTCTACACTTATTTAAAAAATCATTTATTTTATTTCTAAAAATTAAGTATGGGCGATTTTTTAAATTTAATGAGTTTTAAAGTTGAGTGAAAATGTCGACTTTTAGAAAATATTTTTTTTTAACTTTTTCGGTAAGATTTACAGAAAAATTAACGAATATAATAAAAAATAGACATTTCAATCTACATTTATTTCAAAAATCATTTAATTATTCCGAAAAATAAAGTTCAGACGATTTTTTAAACTTAGGTAATTTTTTTAATTTCGAGGTTAACTCAAATAGAGCTTTTTAGATTTTTTTTTTAATTATTTTGGTAAGATTTAGAACAATTTCAATGTATTTATCATAAATTAGACATTTTCATCTACTTTTAGTAAAAAAATCTTTTCTTAATTCCGAAAACTAAAGTCCTGACGATTTTTTAAACTTAATTTTTTTGAATGTTAGGTTAGATGAAAATATGGACTTTTAGAAAATAATTTTTTTAATTTTTTCGGTAAGGTTTAGAAAGAAATTAACGAATATAATAAAAAATAGACATTTCAATCGACATTTATTTTAAAAATCGTTTAGTTATTCCTAAAAATAAAGTCTGGACGATTTTTTAAACTTATTTTTTTCATTTAAAAGTTGGGTGAAAATGTAAACTTTTAGAAAATATATTTTTTTAATTTTTCGGCAAAATTTACAAAAAAAATAGCAAATATAATAAAAAATAGACATTTCAATCTACATATATTTTAAAAATTATTTAATTATTCCGAAAAATAAAGTTCGGACGATTTTTTAAACTTTGGTCATTTTTTAAATTTCGAAGTTAAGCCAAAATACAGTATTTAATTTTTTTTTAATTTTTTTTGTAAGATTTAGAACAATTTTGATCTATTTATCATAAATTAGACATTTTTATCTATATTTAGGTAAAAAATCTTTTCTTAATTCCAAAAAATAAAGTCTGGACGATTTTTTAAACTTTGGTCATTTTTTGAATTTGGGGGTTAACTAAAAATAGAGTATTTTAGATTTTCTTTTTAATTTTTTTGGTAAGATTTAGAACAATTTTGATCTATTTATCATAAATTAGATATTTTCATCTATATTTATTTAAGAAATCTTTCCTCGATTCCGAAAAATAAAGTTCAGACGATTTTTTAAACTTTGGTCATTTTTTAAATTTCGAGGTTAAGTCAAAATAGAGCATTTTAGATTTTTTTTTTTTAATTTTTTTGGTAAGATTTAGAACAATTTTGATCTATTTATCATAAATTAGACATTTTCATCTATATTTAATTAAAAAATCTTTTCTTAATTCCGAAAAATAAAGTCTGGGCGATTTTTTAAACTTTGCTCATTTTTTAAATTTCGAGGTTAACTAAAAATAAAGCATTTTAGATTTTTTTTTTTAATTTTTTTGGTAAAACTTAGACTAATTTTGATCTATTTATCATAAATTAGACATTTTTATCTATATTTAGTTAAAAAATCTTTTCTTAATTCCGAAAAATAAAGTCTAGATGATTTTTTTTAATTTGGTCATTTTTTAAATTTAGAGGTTAAGTCAAAATACAGTATTTTAGATTTTTTTTTTATTTTTTTGGTAAGATTTAGAACAATTTTGATTTATTTATCATAAATTAGACATTTTTATCTCTATTTAGTTAAAAAATCTTTCCTCAATTCCGAAAAATAAAGTCTGGACGATTTTTTAAACTTTGGTCATTTTTTAAATTTTGAGGTTAACTAAAAACAGAGCATTAAAATTTTTTTTTTTAATTTTTTTGGTAAGATTTAGAACAATTTTGATCTATTTATCATAAAGTAGACATTTTCATCTACATTTAGTTAAAAAATCTTTCCTCAATTCCGAAAAATAAAGTCTAGATGATTTTTTTAAAATTTAGTCATTTTTTAATTTTGAGGTTAATTAAAAATAGAGTATTTTAGATTTTTTTTTTTAATTTTTTTGGTAAAACTTAGACCAATTTTGATCTATTTATCATAAATTAGACATTTTCATCTATATTTAGTTAAAAAATCTTTCCTTAATTTCAGAAAAATAAAGTTCAGACGATTTTTTAAACTTAGGTCACAAAAATGAAAAAAAAACTAAAAATTTCAAAACCATATCATTAAAAAAACACTCAATGTTACATAACAATCGTCCACAATAACAGAACTATTTCGTATTTTGAATCGATTAAACCGTAATAAAACACAATTAACATCAAATTACGCAAATTAACTCCCACTACAAAAGATTTTTCACAAACAATTTAATCTCAAAGAAACACAAATAACATAATTTCTAAAGAATTTGTTTTCTTATTGTTTTAATCATCATAAGTTAGAAATATTAAAAAAAATTTGTTTATCTTTATAATTCAATCGAGAATTTAAGTGTTTGATATTTTAATATTCATCAAGCGATTAAAAAGAGATAGAGGTTTTTTAAAAAAGATGCGAAGGATATTCTCGTAAGATAATTATGATGTAATTAAATAACCTGTTTTTTCTTTTCCTAAAGGTTACTATATAAAGATATCTTCAGGAATAGTGTTGTTAGTGTGTTTTAAAATCTTCATCTAATAAAATGTAAGTATTTTTTAAAAAATTTTGAAGATATAAAATTTTATTTGTTAAAATTTTATAGGATTTATAAAATATTTCCATTATTACTTCTTTCTACTCTTGTTCGATCTCAATTGGGTGGCTTAGGAGATTTCCTTCGGAACCCAGTTGATGAAGGAAAAAAAGCCATTCAAAATGTCAAGGAAAATGTCTTAAACCTAGACACAGCTTGGTCATCTTTCCAAAACCTTCACAAATACGCCAACCCACAAGAATTAGCAAAACGCAAAGATATATTTGCCAAAAACTTCGAATTTATTACAAAGCACGCAAACGATTTAGCTGAAGGAAAATCAACCTTTCAATTAAAAATCACCGAATTCGCCGATTTAGTTCTCTCAGAATTTAATAAACTCTTCAACGGCTACGGTGCTTTTCCAAGATTCACTTCCACTAAACCGGATCAAATAGCTCCAGCTACCAGAAAAAAATTACCTGATAGTGTCGATTGGAGACAACGGGGAGCCATTACCGAAGTTAAAAATCAAGATAAATGTGCTGGATGTTATGCATTTGCTGCTGTAAGTAAAAAAAAAATTGTTAAAGTTGTATATAATAACTAGTTAATTTTTAAAAATTCGCCAAAAATTCATTTTTAAAGGTTTTGATTTGATTCTTTTTCTAGATGAAACTTAAAATATTCTAGTTTTATATAAAAAAGACCGATTTGTTCTAAGTATGTTCAAAAAAATTAAAAAAATTTTCAAAGTTGGTAAAAAATTTTTCACAGTTCTAACCTAATTTAAAGAAAATTGATCAACTTTAAAAATTCGCCAAAATTTCATTTCTAAAGATTTTGATTTGATTTTTTTTCTAACTGAAACTTAAAACATTCTAGTTTTAATTAAAAATGACCGTTTTATTCCAAGTCTTGTCAAAAAAATTAAAAAAATTTTCAAAGCTGGAAAAAAATTTTTTAGGTTACAAAATTAACAATTTTTTAAAAAATTCATCAAAAATTCATTTTTAAAGATTTTAATTTAATTTTTTTTTCTAAATGAAACTTAAAACATTCTAATTTTAATTAAAAAAGACCGTTTGATTCTAAATGTTGTCAAAAAAATTAAAAAAATTTTCAAAGTTGGTAAAAATTTTTTGATACTTTTAACCTAACTTAAAAAAATCGATCAATTTTAAAAATTCGCCAAAAATTCATTTTTAAAGATTTTGATTTGATTTTTTTTTTCCAAATGAAACTTAAAACATTCTAATTTTATCTAAAAAAGACCGTTTGATTCTAAGTGTTGTCAAAAAAATTTTCAAAGTTGGTATAAAATTTTTTACACTTTTAACCTAACTTTAAAAAAATCGATCAACTTTAAAAATTCGCCAAAAATTCATTTTTACAGATTTTAGTTTGATTCTTTTTCTAAATGTAACTTAAAACATTCTAGTTTTATATAAAAAAGACCGTTTAGTTCTAAGTGTTGTCAAAAAAATTAAAAAAATTTTCAAAGTTGGTAAAAATTTTTTTAGGTTAGAAAATTAACCATTTTTTAAAAAATTCATTTTTAAAGATTTTGATTTGATTTTTTTTCTAAATGAAACCTAAATCATTCTAGTTTTAATTAAAAAAGACCGTTTAATTCCAAGTGTTGCCAAAAAAATTAAAAAAAATTTCAAAGTTGGTAAAAAATTTTTGACACTTTTAACCTAACTTTTAAAAAATCGATCAATTTTAAAAATTCGCCAAAAATTCATTTTTAAAGATTATGATTTGATTCTTTTTCTAAATGAAACTTAGAACATTCTAGTTTTAATTAAAAAAGACCGTTTTACTCCAAGTGTTGTCAAAAAAATTAAAAAAATTTTCAAAGTTGGTAAAAAATTTTGACACTTTTTTACTTAAAAAAATTAACTTTAAAAATTCATCAAAAATTCATTTTTAAAGATTTTGATTTGATTTTCTTTCTAAATGAAACTTAAAATATTCTAGTTTTAATTAAAAAAGGACATTTTATTCCAAGTGTTGTCAAAAAAATTAAAAAAATTTTCATATTTGGTAAAAAAATTTTTTAGGTTAGAAAATTAACCATTTTTTAAAAAATTCGCCAAAAATTGATTTTTAAAGATTTTGATTTGATTCTTTTTCTAAATGAAACTTAAAACATTCTAGTTTTAATTAAAAAAGACCGTTTGATTCCAAGTGTTGTCAAAAAAATTAAAAAAATTTTCAAAGTTAGTAAAATTTTTTTGACATTTTTAACCTAACTTAAAAAAATCGATCAACTTTAAAAATTCGCCAAAAATTCATTTTTAAAGATTTTGATTTGATTTTCTTTCTAAATGAAACTTAAAATATTCTAGTTTTAATTAAAAAAGGACATTTTATTCCAAGTGTTGTCAAAAAAATTAAAAAAATTTTCATATTTGGTAAAAAAATTTTTTAGGTTAGAAAATTAACCATTTTTTAAAAAATTCGCCAAAAATTGATTTTTAAAGATTTTGATTTGATTCTTTTTCTAAATGAAACTTAAAACATTCTAGTTTTAATTAAAAAAGACCGTTTGATTCCAAGTGTTGTCAAAAAAATTAAAAAAATTTTCAAAGTTAGTAAAATTTTTTTGACATTTTTAACCTAACTTAAAAAAATCGATCAACTTTAAAAATTCGCCAAAAATTCATTTTTAAAGATTTTGATTTGATTTTTTTTAAATGAAACTTAAAACATTCTAGTTTTAATTAAAAAAGATCGTTTTATTCCAAGTGTCGTCAAAAAAATTAAAAAAATTTTCAAAGTTGGTAAAAAATTTTTGACATTTTTAACCTAACTTAAAAAAATCGATCAACTTTAAAAATTCGCCAAAAATTCATTTTTAAAGATTTTCATTTGATTTTTTTCTAAATGAAATTTAAAACATTCTAATTTTATTTAAAAAAGACCGTTTTATTCTAAGTGTTGTAAAAAAAATTAAAAAAATTTTCAAAGTTGGTAAAAAATTTTTTAGGTTAGAAAATTAACCATTTTTTTAAAAATTCATAAAAGTTCATTTTTAAAGATTTTGATTTGATTTTTTTTCTAAATGAAACTTAAAACATTCTAGTTTTAATTAAAAAAGACCGTTTTATTCTAAGTGTTGTCAAAAAAATTAAAAAAAATTTCAAAGTTGGTAAAAAATTTTTTAGGTTAGAATATTAACCATTTTTTAAAAAATTCATTAAAAATTGAATTTTAAAGATTTTGATTTGATTTTTTTTCTAAATGAAACTTAAAACATTCTAATTTTATTTAAAAAAGACCGTTTTATTCCAAGTGTTGTGAAAAAAATTAAAAAAATTTTCAAAGTTGGTAAAAATTTTTTGACAGTTCTAGCCTAACTTTAAAAAAATCGATCAATTCTAAAAATTCGCCAAAAATTCATTTTTAAAGATTTTGATTTGATTTTTTTTCTAAATGAAACTTAAAACATTCTAGTTTTATTTAAAAAAGACCGTTTGATTCTAAATGTTGTCAAAAAAATTTAAAAAAATTTCAAAGTTGGTAAAAAATTTTTTAGGTTAGAAAATTAACCATTTCTTAAAAAAATCATAAAAAATCGAATTTTAAATATTTTGAGCTGATTTTTTTTCTAAATGAAACTTAAAACATTCTAATTTTAATTAAAAAAGACCGTATTATTCTAAGTGTTGTCAAAAAAATTAAAAAAATTTCCAAAGTTGGTAAAAATTTTTTTACACTTTTAACCTAACTTTAAAAAAATCGATCAACTTTAAAAATTCGCAAAAAATTCATTTTTAAAGATTTTGATTTGATTTTTTTTTAAATGAAACTTAAAACATTCTAGTTTTAATTAAAAAAGACCGTATTATTCTAAGTGTTGTCAAAAAAATTAAAAAAATTTCCAAAGTTGGTAAAAATTTTTTTACACTTTTAACCTAACTTTAAAAAAATCGATCAACTTTAAAAATTCGCAAAAAATTCATTTTTAAAGATTTTGATTTGATTTTTTTTCTAAATGAAACTTAAAATATTCTAGTTTTAATTATAAAAGACTGATTGATTCTAAGTGTTGTCAAAAAAATTAAAAAAATTTTCAAAGTAGGTAAAAATTTTTTTAGGTTAGAAAATTAACCATTTTTTAAAAAATTCGCCAAAAATTCATTTTTAAAGATTTTGTTTTAATTTTTTTCTAAATGAAACTTAAAACATTCTAATTTTATTTAAAAAAGACCGTTTTATTCCAAGTGTTGTCAAAAAAATTAAAGAAATTTTCAAAGTTGGTAAAAAATTTTTGACAGTTCTAACCTAACTTTAAAAAAATCGATCAATTCTAAAAATTCGCCAAAAATTCATTTTTAAAGATTTTGATTTGATTTTTTTTCTAAATAAAACTTAAAACATTCTAGTTTTATTTAAAAAAGACCGTTTGATTCTAAATGTTGTCAAAAAAATTAAAAAAAATTTCAAAGTTGGTAAAAATTTTTTTAGGTTAGAATATTAACCATTTTTAAAAAAAAACATTAAAAATTGAATTTTGAATATTTTGATTTGATTCTTTTTCTAAATGAAACTTAAAACATTCTAATTTTATACAAAAAAGACCGTTTTATTCTAAGTGTTGTTAAAAAAATTAAGAAAATTTTCAAAGTTGGTAAAAAATTTTGACACTTTTTTACTTAAAAAAATTAACTTTAAAAATTCATTTTTAAAGATTTTGATTTGATTTTTTTTTAAATGAAACTTAAAACATTCTAGTTTTAATTAAAAAAGACCGTTTTATTCTAAGTGTTGTCAAAAAAATTAAAAAAATTTTCAAAGTTGGTAAAAATTTTTTTAGGTTAGAAAATTAACCATTTTTTAAAAAAATCGCCAAAAATTCATTTTTAAAGATTTTGATTTGATTTTTTTTCTAAATAAAACTTAAAACATTCTAGTTTTAATTAAAAAATACCGTTTTCTTCTATGTGTTGTCAAAAAAATTAAAAAAATTTTCAAAGTTGGTAAAAAATTTTGACACTTTTTTACTTAAAAAAATTAACTTTAAAAATTCATCAAAAATTCATTTTTAAAGATTTTGATTTGATTTTCTTTCTAAATGAAACTTAAAATATTCTAGTTTTAATTAAAAAAGGACGTTTTATTCCAAGTGTTGTCAAAAAAATTAAAAAAATTTTCATATTTGGTAAAACAATTTTTAGGTTAGAAAATAAACTATTTTTTAAAAAATTCGTCAAAAATTCATTTTTAAAGATTTTGATTTGATTTTTTTCCAAATGAAACTTAAAACATTCTAATTTTAATTAAAAAAGACCGTTTTGTTCTAAGTGTTGTCAAAAAAATTTAAAAAGTGTTCAAAGTTGGTAAAATTTTTTTGACAGTTCTAACCTAACTTAAAAAAAAATCGATCAATTTTAAAAATTCGCCAAAAATTCATTTTTAAAGATTTTGATTTGATTTTTTCTCTAAATGAAACTTAAAACATTCTAGTTTTAATTAAAAAAGACCGTTTAATTCCAAGTGTTGCCAAAAAAATTAAAAAAAATTTCAAAGTTGGTAAAATTTCTTTATACTTTTAACCTAACTTAAAAAAAATCGATCAACTTTAAAAATTCGCCAAAAATTCATTTTTAAAGATTTTCATTTGATTTTTTCTAAATGAAATTTAAAACATTCTAATTTTATTTAAAAAAGACCGTTTTATTCTAAGTGTTGTCAAGAAAATTACAAAAATTTTCAAAGTTGGTAAAATTTTTTTTAGGTTAGAAAATTAATCATTTGTTAAAAAATTCACCAAAAATTGAATTTTAAATATTTTGATTTGATTCTTTTTCTAAATCAAATTTAAAACACTCTAGTTTTAATTAAAAAAGGACGTTTTATTCCAAGTGTTGTCAAAAAAATTAAAAAAATTTTCAAAGTTGGTAAAAATTTTTTGACACTTTTAACCTGACTTTAAAAAAATCGATCAACTTTAAAAATTCGCCAAAAATTCATTTTTAAAGATTTTGATTTGATTTTTTTCTAAATGAAACCTAAAATATTCAAGTCTTAATTAAAAAAGATTGATTTATTCTAAGTGTTGTCAAAAAAATTAAAAAAATTTTCAAAGTTGGTAAAAAATTTTGACACTTTTTTACTTAAAAAAATTAACTTTAAAAATTCATCAAAAATTCATTTTTAAAGATTTTGATTTGATTTTCTTTCTAAATGAAACTTAAAATATTCTAGTTTTAATTAAAAAAGGACGTTTTATTCCAAGTGTTGCCAAAAAAATTAAAAAAAATTTCATATTTGGTAAAAATTTTTTTAGGTTAGAAAATTAACTATTTTTTAAAAAATTCGCCAAAAATTCATTTTTAAAGATTTTGATTTGATTCTTTTTCTAAATGAAACTTAAAATATTCTAGTTTCAATTAAAAAAGACCGTTTTATTCCAAGTGTTGTCAAAAAAATTAAAAAAATTTTCAAAGTTGGTAAAAAATTTTGACACTTTTTTACTTAAAAAAATTAACTTTAAAAATTCATCAAAAATTCATTTTTAAAGATTTTGATTTGATTTTTTTTAAATGAAACTTAAAACATTCTAATTTTAATTAAAAAAGACCGCTTTGTTCTAAGTGTTGTCAAAAAAATTAAAAAAATTTTCAAAGTTTGTAAAATTTTTTTAAGGTTAGAAAATTAACCATTTTTTAAAAAATCATAAAAAATTGAATTTTAAATATTTTGAGCTGATTTTTTTTCTAAATGAAGCTTACAACATTCTAATTTTAATTAAAAAAGACCGTTTTATTCCAAGTATTGTCAAAAAAATTAAAAAAATTTTTAAAGTTGGTAAAATTTTTTTTAATTTTTAGGCCGGAGCAATCGAAGCTCACACCTTCATAAAAACAAACACTCTAAAAGATCTTAGCCCTCAAAACCTCATCGATTGTGGAAAAACAAATTACTCAATGTTAGGTTGTAACGGAGGTTACACAGACGAAGGCTTTCGATATGCTAAAGATTACGGACTGAACATCCTCCAACAATATCCGTATGAAGCCAAAGATAATCAATGTAGATTTAATCCAAATCAAATTGCAGCAACAACAAGAGGTAAATTAAACTTATTCAACAATAAAAATTAAACTTATTCAATAATAAAAATTATTATTCATTTTTAGGTTTTGTTATGATTCCGGAAGGAGATGAAAAAGCCTTAGCGGAAGCCGTAGCAACAAAAGGACCTGTTTCGGTGGCTATAAATGCCGGATTAGAAACAATGCAGCATTACTCAAAGGGAATTTATTACGATGAAGGGTGTAAAAATGGCATTGATGATGTAAACCATGCCGTTTTGGTAGTCGGTTACGGAGAGGAAAACGGGCTTAAATATTGGTTAATTAAGAACACATATGGAAAAAATTGGGGTGAAGAAGGGTACTTAAAATTAGCTAAAGATAGGAATAATCATTGCGGAGTGGCTACGTCGGCTTATTATCCCATCGTATAATTAATCGCTTCTATTTTGTTTGTTAATTCTCAATAAATACATTTCAAATATATAATATATAATGTTATTTTTATAATTTTACCATTTTTCATTCACTAATTTCATTTTCTAATTTAATTTATTAATTCAACATAGTTCCGAAAGAAACTTTTTCCAATCATCTAAAATTTGACAGATAAAAAGTTAGGTTATGTTATAAATTTTAAGTTTTAAACTTTTCATCATTTTGTTTATTATTAATAAAATTCGAAAATACAATAAGAATACTCACGTTTTAAATCCTTTAAAGTATTTATTTCATTTCTTTCTTTTGAGGACATTTTTTCTAATTATCTAAAATTTGACAGATAAAAAGTTAGGTTATGTTATAAATTTCAAGTTTTAAACTTTTCATCCTTTTAATTATTATTAATAAAATACAAAAATACAATAAGAATACTCACGTTTTAAATCCTTTAAAGTATTTATTTCATTTCTTTCTTTTGAGGACATTTTTTCTAATTATCTAAAATTTGACAGATAAAAAGTTAGGTTATGTTATAAATTTCAAGTTTTAAACTTTTCATCATTTTGTTTATTATTAACAAAATACAAAAACACAAGAAAAATACTCACGTTTTAAATCCTTTAAAGTATTTATTTCATTTCCTCTTTTTAAAGAAATTTTTTCTGATCATCTAAAATTTGACAGATAGAAAAGTTAGGTTATGTTTATAAATTTCAAGTTTTAAACTTTTCATCATTTTATTTATTATTAACGAAATAATAGTAAATACAGATAAAATACTTACGTTTTAAATCCTTTAAAGTATTTATTTCATCTCCTTCGACTTTTTTCTTGTATGATTTCTTCTTGTTTTATACATTTGATACATATCTAGAAATTACGATCATTTATCGACGAACATCACTTTAGATGAATAATTAACGAATAAACTTTTTAAATAAGGTAAAAAGTGATTTGGTAGGTCATAAATTGTGGTTTTTCTATCACAACAACAGAAAAATTTAGGTTATGTGTCAAAAGTGACGTTTATTATCAATCGAATTCTGTATTATCGGCCAGATGTATTTTTATAAATTATTACAAATATTTATTTTTAAATGAATTTATATATTTTAAATTTTATATCATCTTAAATAAAGAAATATTTAAATTTAACCTAATTTTAAAATAAAAATTTTATAAAAATTAAATTGAAAAATTTTTAAATTAAGTTCTTTAATGAATTCATAGATGGAACTTTTGAGGTTTTAATTCTAAAAATAAAACCTTTTTTATTAAAATTTAAAAATATATTTGTTGTATTAAAAGAAACAACACATTAAAACATTATCATTCCACTATCAACTAACTGTTTAACACTTTTATACTTTAAAATAATTTTCTGTAAATCTCTCATCTCGTCTAATCCTTTAACGTGAACTCTAGTCTTCGTATTTCTATAATGAACGCCTTTAATCATCTTTCCAAGGATGTAATTTAACCATAAAACGTTTGAATAAGGCTCAAATTTCTCCCAATTATTCCTAAAAAAAGAAAAAGTATTAAAATACAATCAAAACAAATAAAAATTAAGGTTTTTTTTACCCGTTACAATTCCTCATCAATCGATAGACATCAAATTGATAATCTCCTTGTCCGGCAAATAAATCCGGATCATTTCCGATATCGTTATAGATACAAATCCCATTTTTCATTATCCTCGACATCGTATAATCAATAATCGTAGCTTTCACTTTATTATTTTCAACCGTTATTTCTTTCCCGTCCAAAATAAACCGTTCCGGTTCGTTTGTATGGTTATAAACAACCAGAACGTTTCCCCAATGTAAATCACGATGTTCGAACTCTAAAGAGCTTTCTGCGACGGCTAAAGCGCAAATCACTTGCTTAAAAACCCCGAAAGCTTGTTTCGAATTGTAAAACACGTAACTTTCCAAATCTTGCCCGGCATTAGCCAACTCCAAGACGATGTAAATTTGCTCGTCGGAGAAAATATCCGGATGATCGTTTTCCGTACCGTTTACTTCCTCGTAAAGTTCCCATAGTTCGGTTAATCTTGAGGGGTAACGTCCCCGCACGCATGTGAGTTTTTTTAATTGGGAAAAAGTACTCGTTCGGTTCTTGGCGTTGTCTCTGAGAGCGGAAAGTTCCGATTGTATCGTTATTTCGGAGAGGATTTCGGCGAAAGTTTTTTGTTGCTCGCCGTTAACGCTGTACGAACCTTCGATTGGGATTATTTTTAATACGCTGGTATCTGTTGGGGATTTTTTTAAGAGGAATACTTCTCCGTAAAGACCTTCCCCTATTTTCCGACAGTTCTTTAAGGAGCTACAACAAAAAAATTTTTATTAAGTTTAAAAATTCGTCAAAAATTCATTTTTAAAGATTTTGATTTGATTTTTTTTCTAAATGAAACTTAAAACATTCTAGTTTTATATAAAAAAGACCGTTTTGTTCTAAATGTTGTCAAAAAAATTAAAAAAATTTTCAAAGTTGGTAAAAAATTTTTTTGGTTAAAAATTTTTGACACTTCTAAAATAAAAAAATCCATCAACTTTAAAAATTCGCCAAAAATTCATTTTTAAAGATTTTGATTTGATTTTTTTTCTAAATGAAACTTAAAACATTCTAATTTTAATTAAAAAAAGACGTTTTATTCCAAGTGTTGTCAAAAAAATTAAAAAAATTTTCAAAGTTGGTAAAAATTTTTTAGGTTAGAAAATTAATCATTTTTTAAAAAATTCATCAAAAATTCATTTTTAAAGATTTTGATTTGAATTTTTTTCTAAATGAAACTTAAAACATTCTAGTTTTATTTAAAAAAAGACCGTTTTATTCTAAGTGTTGTCAAAAAAATTACAAAAAATTTTCAAAGTTGGTAAAACATTTTTGACACTTTTAACCTAACTTTAAAAAAATCGATCAACTTTAAAAATTCATCAAAAATTCATTTTTAAAGATTTTGATTTGATTCTTCTTTTAAATGAAACCTAAAACATTCTAGTTTTATGTAGAAAAGATCGTTTTATTTCAACTTTTGTCAAAAAAATTAGAAAAATTTTCAAAGTTGGTAAAAAATTTTTTAGGTTAGAAAATTAACAATTTTTTAAAAAATTCATCAAAAATTCATTTTTAAAGATTTTGATTTGATTTTTTTCTAAATGAAACTTAAAACATTCTAGTTTTCATTAAAAAAGACCGTTTTATTCCAAGTGTTGTCAAAAAAATTAAAAAAATTTTCAAAGTTGGTAAAAAATTTTTGACACTTAACCTAACTTTAAAAAAATCAATCAACTTTAAAAATTCGCCAAAAATTCATTTTTAAAGATTTTGATTTGATTTCTTTTCTAAATGAAACTTAAAACATTCTAGTTTTAACTAAAAAAAGACCGTTTTATTCCATGTGTTGTCAAAAAAATTAAAAAAATTTTCAAAGTTGGTAAAAAAATTTTTAGGTTAGAAAATTAACAATTTTTTAAAAAATTCGCTAAAAATTCATTTTTGAAGATTTTGATTTGATTTTTTTTCTAAATGAAACTTAAAACATTCTAATTTTAATTAAAAAAGACTTTTTTATTCCAAGTGTTGCCAAAAAAATTAAAAAAAAATTCAAAGTTGGGAGCAAATTTTTTAGGTTATAAATTTTTGACATTGCTAACTTAAGAAAATCGATCAACTTTAAAAATTCGCCAAAAATTAATTTTTAAACATTTTGATTTGATTTTTCTTCTAAATGAAACTTAAATCATTCTAATTTTCATTAAAAAAGACCGTTTTATTCCAAATATTGTCAAAAAAATTTAAAAAATTTTCAAAGTTGGTAAAATTTTTTTTAGGTTAGAAAATTAACCATTTTTTAAAAATTCATCAAAAATTCATTTTTAAAGATTTTGATTTGATTTTTTTTCTAAATGAAACTTAAAACATTCTAATTTTAATTAAAAAAGACTGTTCTATTCGAACTGTTGTTAAAAAAATTTAAAAAATTTTCAAAGTTGGCAAAAATTTTTTTAGGTTAGAAAATTCACCATTTTTTAAAAAAATCACCAAAAATTCAGTTTTAAAGATTTTGATTTGATCCTTTTTCTAAATGAAACTTAAAACATTCTAATTTTAATTAAAAAAGACTGTTTTATTCCAAGTGTTGTCAAAAAAATTAAAAAAATTTTCAAAGTTGGTAAAAATTTTTTTAGGTTAAAAAATTAACCATTTTTTAAAAATTCATCAAAAATTCATTTTTGAAGATTTTGATTTGATTTTTTTTCTAAATGAAGCTTAAAACATTCTAGTTTTATTTAAAAAAGACCGCTTTATTCTAAATGTTGTCAAAAAAATTAAAAAAATTTTCAAAGTTGGTAAAAATTTTTTTAGGTTAGAAAATTAATCATTTTTTAAAAAATTCACCAAAAATTCAGTTTTAAAGATTTTGATTTGATTTTTTTTCTAAATGAAACTTAAAACATCCCAATTTTAATTAAAAAAGGACGTTTTATTCCAAGTGTTGTCAAAAAAATTAAAAAAAATTTCAAAGTTGGTAAAAATTTTTTAAAAACGTTTTAAAATTTTCCTTACTTTAAAATCAAAACATAACCCATTTAAACCGCAAACCTTGCGCAAATCCAACAATAATAATCCCCTTTATTTACTTTTAAGTGACTTTTAAGTAAATAAAGCATTGTTCGGTGACATTGAAACCCATTTTTCACCTTCACACGAGCTTCGAGACTCTCTTTGTCACAAAATCACAAAAACAATTTCATACATTTCAAGTAATAATATTTATTATTATTCACAAAACTTATTTAATCTATGTAGATAAGAAAATATTTAAATTATTAAAAACAATCATTGCGAAATCAAGTTGAGAGGCTAATTTATAAACGTACGCACACACAAAATAAATATAGATTCGTTGAATGAAACGAAACATCTTTCTGGCAACATTCCAGTTTAGAAAAATATAATACTTGTTTTTATTTATATATTTTTGGGCGAATTTTAGTGAATTTAGTGACGTGCAAAGTTTATTTTTCAATTTGGATTTTTAGTTCAGTAATAAAAATCAATTTAGTGACTAATAACAACCGTTTAGTGAGTAATAAAAACAATTAGAGAATAGTGACGATTTAAAAACAACTTTAGTGACGTTTAAAAACTTATTTAGTGATGATTCCGATTTATTCCGGTTTAATCAAAATGTTAAAACGCAGTAAGTGCGATATTCTAGTAGTTTTATCCGCGAATGAGTCATTCAAACGCCGTTATCTGACCTTATTATCGACTTCCAACTCATGGATTTAATTTAAATTTTTATTAAAAGGAAAAAAATTTTTTTTCTCCAAGAAAAAAATTTTTTCCCAACAAAATTTTTTTTTCCCAACAAAAATAATTACCTTTCTGGATAACATTCTTCAAAATCCAAAATCTCCTTTTGTCCACAACGTTTTAAAACAACCTCTTTAGCTGTTAATCCACTCAGAAACTTTACTTCTTCCTTCTTCTCCTTTCTTTCCTTCCAATCGTCTCTTTCTTCCCTTTCTTCACTACTTTCCCTTTCTCTTCCTCCACCTCTTTCTTCCTCTTCTTCAACTTCCGGTAGTAAACTTAGATTTACCGTTCGTCGAAATATCTCCTCGAAATCGTTATCTTCAACGGTTTTATCGCCGATATCTGGAGCAACATAGGCGCAACAATCCAAATAAGCGGTCTCGTTTAGTAAATGCATACAACGATTTGAGAAAATGGTGGTTTTAAAAGAAAGAACAAAAACAGAAGTGCGTTTTAACGAGTTTAGACCTCGTTCGCTACTAAACACGTAGCTTAGCTTGGTTTAATAAAAGATCCCCACCTTTTTAAAGCCGATAGAAGGGGAAAAGCTTAATAGAGGGGGAATTTTTAGAAAATCTAAGGTGAATAAGGCTATTTCATGGAAAATAAACATAAATTGATGATGAAATACCAAATAAAAAAGAAAATAAATAAATTTTTTATGAAATATCAATAAGAAATTAAATTTCCTTTAATTTGAGTACAAACACGACCTATCTAACTTTAACAAATCAAAAGTTATCCAAATTTTTAATTTTTTAAAAAACCGGAAGTCGGCCATCTTTAAAATTTTATCATAAATCGATAGGAAATTAAATTTCCTTTAATTTGAGTACAAACACGACCTATCTACCATTAAAAATAAAAAAGTTATCGAAATTTTTAATTTTAATGACAACCGGAAGTCGGCCATCTTGAAAATTTTTAAATTGACCTAACTTTCTTGTTTTTTAACCGAATCTAGTCGTGTTTGGTATCAAATTAAAGGATTTTTAATCAGCTTTAAGAATTCTTAAGAAAAATTTCATGTTTTACAAAAAAAATGTAAAATTTTTCAAAAAAAGTAAAATTTTTCAAAAATAATATTAAAATTTTTTAAAAACAAGCCAAAATTTTCAAATAAATGTTAAAAACGTTAAGAATTTTCTATAAAACACAAAAACATTAAGAATTAAAAAAAAATGTTAAAAAAAATTCAAAAAGAAAAAAAAAAGAAATATCAAAAATCATTTTAGAACGAAATTTTTATTAAAAATCGATGGGAAATTAAATTTTCTTTAATTTGAGTACAAACACAACATATCTATGATCGAAAATAAAGAAATTATCGAAATTTTTAATTTTAATGACAACCGGAAGTCGGCCATCTTGAAAAGTTTTAAATTAACCTAACTTTCTTATTTTTTATCCGAATCTAGTCGTGTTTGGTATCAAATTAAAAGATTTTTAATAAACTTTAAGAATTTTTAAGAAAAAATTTCATATTTTACAAAAAAAATGCAAAATTTTTCCAAAAAAAGTAAAATTTTTCAAAAATAACATTAAAATTTTTTAAAAACAAGCCAAAGTTTTCAAATAAATGTCAAAAACTTTAAGGATTTTCTATAAAACACAAAAACATTAAGAATTTCAAAAAAAAATGTTAAAAAAATCAAAAAGAAAAAAAAAGAAATATCAAAAATCATTTTAGAACGAAATTTTAATTAAAAATCGATGGGAAATTAAATTTTCTTTAATTTGAGTACAAACACGACCTATATAACTTTAATGCATTGAGAGTTATCGAAATTTTTAATTTAAAAAAAAAACCGGAAGTTGGCCATCTTGGAAATTTTTAAATTAACCTAACTTTTTTATTTTTTATCCGAATATAGTCGTGTTTGGTATCAAATTAAAGGTTTTTTAATAAACTTTAAGAATTTTTAATAAAAATTTTAAAATTTTCAAAAAAAGGTTAAAATTTTTCAAAAAAAGTTCAAATTTTCAAAAATAATGTCAAATTTTCATATAAATATCAAAATTCTGAAATAAGTATCAAAGTTTTCCAAGAAATAAATAAAAATTTTTAAGAAATGTCTAAAAGAAGACAAAAATGTTAAAAAGATTAAAAAAGAAAATGTCGAAAATAATTTTAGGACGAAATTTTTATTAAAAATCGATAGAAAATTAAATTTCCTTTAGGTTGAGTACAAACACGACATATCTACGATCAAAAACAAAGAAATTATCGATTTTTTTAAATTTTAATGACAACCGGAAGTCGGCCATCTTGAAAATTTTTAAATTAACCTAACTTTTTTGTTTTTTATCCGAATCTAGTCGTGTTTGGTATCAAATTAAAGGATTTTTAATAAACTTTAAGAATTTTTAATAAAAATTTTATGTTTTACAAAAAAAAATGCAAAATTTTTCAAAAAAATATAAAATTTTTCAAAAATAACGTTAAAATTTTTAAAAAACAAGTCAAAATTTTCAAAGAAATATCAAAAAACTCAAAAATTTTCTATAAAAGATAAAAACATTAAAAATTTCAAAAAAAATGTTAAAAAAATTCAAAAAAAAATGTCAAAAATAATTTTAGAACGAAATTTTTATTAAAAATCAATAGGAAATTAAATTTTCTTTAATTTGAGTACAAACATGACATTTCTACGATCAAAAATAAAAAAATTATCGAAATTTTTAATTTTACTAACAACCGGAAGTCGGCCATCTTGGAAATTTTTAAATTAACCTAACTTTTTTGTTTTTTATCCGAATATAGTCGTGTTTGGTATCAAATTAAAGGATTTTTAATAAACTTTAAGAAAATTTAAGAATTTTATGAAAATTTTGATTTTTTAATTAAAAAAATCGTTAAAAATCGATAAAAACTTATAAAAATATTTAAAAAATCATTAAAAATCGATTTAAAAAATTGATTATTGATAAAAAAATTAAAAATCAATTTAAATAAATAAAAAACAATTTAAAAATCATTAAAAATCGATTAAAAAACATTAAAAATCGATTAAAGATAGACTAAAATCATTATAAATCGATTAAAAAATCATTTAAAATCAATTAAATATCATTTAAATTTAATTAAATACTCACCGCAAGCTCTTAAAGAAGTTTCTAATCCTTCCTCGATTACTTTAAAAGTAGGAACGAAGTTTGTCCTCCGTTGACACAATAACGAGCGCCTCCAGTGTTTACCCGGCTTTAAAATCAACGGCTCCACATCTAATTGAGTTAAATCAACCACAGGTTCTTTCCAATTATCCATAAAATTCATCTCGATCGATTCATTTCGATCAATTTCTCCTCTAACAACATCTTTAGATTTATTTCGTTTACTAACATTTTTTGATTTATTATTCTTCGAATTTATTGATGAAGATTTAGAACGTGATTTTGACGAATTCAACGAGTTATTGTCTTTTGAATTTGATGTAATTAAGTCGTCAAAGTCCATTTGAGTTAAATCAACTACAAGTTCTTTGTTGTTTTTTAATAAATCGTCTTGATTTAAGTTATTTTTAGATGATTTTTTATTAGATGATGAATTATATAACTTGTATTTTGTTATTAATGAGTTATTTAAATCCATTTGGGTTAAATTAACCACAAGTTCTTTATTTTTCAAAAATAAATCGTCTTGATTTGAATAATTTTTAGATGATTTTTTACTAGATGATGATTTATAACTTGATTTTGATGATTTATAACCTGATTTTGATGATTTATAACCTGATTTCTCACTAGATGACGATTCATAACTTGATTGTTTACTAGATGTTGATTCATAACTTGATTTTTCATTAGATGATGATTTATAGCTTGATTTTGATGATTTATTGCTTGATTTTGTTGAATTATCGATTGATTTTGATGATTTATCTAATGATTTTGTTGAATTATCGATTGATTTTGATGATTTATAACCTAATTTTTCACTAGATGATGATTCATAACTTGATTGTTCACTAGATGATGATTTATAACTTGATTTTTTATTAGATGTTGATTTATAACTTGATTTTGATGATTTATCAAGTGATTTTGTTGAATTATCAATTGATTTTGATGATATATTAAATGATTTTGTTGAATTATCGATTGATTTTGATGATTTGTAACCTGATTTTTCATTAGATGATAATTTATAGCTTGATTTTGATGATTTATCTAATGATTTTGTTGAATTATCGATTGATTTTGATGATTTATAACCTAATTTTTCACTAGATGATGATTCATAACTTGATTGTTCACTAGATGATGATTCATAACTTGATTCTTCATTAGATGATGATTTACAACTGGATTTTGATGATTTATCAAGTGATTTTGTTGAATTGATTGATTTTGATGATTTATAACTTGATTTTTCATTAGATGATGATTTATAACTTGATATTAATGATTTATCAAGTGATTTTGATGAATTGTTGATTGATTTTGATGATTTATAACCTGATTTTTCACTAGATGATGATTTACAGCTTGAATTTGACGACTTATCAAATGATTTTGTTGAATTATCGACTGATTTTGATGATTTAGAACCATTTAGAGAATTTATTCCAACAAAATCGTCTCGTTTCGAACTATTTTCAGATGTTTCTTTCATAAACGATAATTCATAAAGTGATTTTGATGATTCATAAAGTGATTTTGATGATTTATACGGCGATTTTGATGATTTATATAGCGATTTTGATGAATTAAACGCACTAATTGACATAGAATTGGTTAAAAATGCATTATCCAAGTCCATTTTTTCATTACTAGATGATTTATCAAGTGATTTTGATGATTTATCGAATGAATTTGCCGATTTAGAATCATATAAAGAAATTTCTTCAATTAAATCGTCTCGTCTTAAACTATTTTTAGACGTTTCTTCCATAAACGATGATTTAGAGGATTTTGATGATTTATCATGTGATTTTGATGATTTATCGAATGAATTTGATGCTTTAGAATCATATAGAGAAATTTCTTCAATTAAATCGTCTCGTTTTGAACTATTTTTAGACATTTCTTCCATAAACGATGATTTAGAAAGTGATTTTGATGATTTATCAACTGATTTTGATGATTTATTGGATGATTTTGATGAATTAAAATAATTTGTAGAACTTTCTTCTATAAAACTATCTGATTTTAAACTATTTTTAGACGTTTCTTCCATAAACGATGATTTAGAAAGTGATTTTGATGATTTATCCGATGATTTTGATGAATTAAAATCATTTATAGAACTTTCTTCAATAAAACCATCTCGTTTGGAACTATTTTTAGACGATTCTTCCATAAACGAAGATTTAGAGGGTGATTTTGATGATTTATCAGATGATTTTAATGATTTAAAATAACTTATACAACTTCTTTCGATAAAATCATCTCGTTTTAAACTATTTTTAAACGTTTCTTCCATAAACGATGATTTAGAAAGTGATTTTGATGATTTATCAAGTGATATTGATGATTTATCAGATGATTTTGATGAATTAAAATAATTTGTAGAACTTTCTTCGATAAAACTATCTCGTTTTGAACTATTTTTAGACGATTCTTCCACAAACGATGATTTAGAAAGTGATTTTGGTGATTTATCAAGTGATATTGATGATTTATCAGGTGATTTTGATGATTTATCAACTGATTTTGTTGAATTATCGAGTGATTTTGATGATTTAACAATCGAATTTGACAAATTTAATGAATTAACAGTCTCGGAATTTGTTCTAATTGAATTATTAAAGCTAATTTGACTTAAATCAACAACTAACTCCCCAATTTGATCATTTAACTCATCGGAAGACTTTAAATTCTCATCTATTAAAACATTATTGCTAATTTTCCTTCTAGATTTAACATCTTTACGTTTTAATTCGGGATAAATCGATTTAAGAACGTTAGAATCCATAGAATTAAATTTATCGGCTAAGTTTTTGCTTAAAGACTCATTTTCGTTTATTTCTTCCCTAGAAAAACCTTTAAAACCTTCAAAATTCATTAATTCTGAAGAAATATCATGGATATTATCATTCGAGTTGTTTAAATTGATTTTAAATGATCCATCGTGATCCTTTTGACTTAAATTAACCTCAAAATCTTTACGATTACCTTTATTATGACTTAAATCTTTATTTAAAGACTCATTTTGAGTTATTACATCTTTAGAAAATAATTTTGAATCATTTAGAGTGATTTTAGATGATTCATTATGATTTATTTGGTTTAAATTACCCCCTAAAACCTGATTTTTAGTTTTTAGTTTCGAAAAGCTTTTTATTTCAGAAGAAATTTCATTTTTACTCCTACTTTTACTTCGTTCTTCATTATAAACATCTCTACTACGTAATTTATAAGATATTTCACTGTCATCGATTACAATAACAGATTGAGAAGAACCGACATCGTCAAATGCGATTTTTCTTCCGTTAATCTCACTTTTATTAATTGTAGATTGAAATATGGATTGGTTGATGCTTATAGGTGAAATGAAACTGTTATTTATACTTATTTCATTTCGGTTTAGTACATTAGGAGTGCTTGAAGCAGTGTATTTTCTCTTCGTAACTGCCAGATAATTTATGTCTACATTTTCTTTATTTTCTTCATTATTTTTAGGATTATCATCATTTAAATTAGCTTTTTTGTTTTTTCCTTCTTCTCTATACGATCTTAAAAGTCTATCAAAGGTATTTTCAGTTTGTACTTCTAAAGAATCACAGGATAAAAGTGCACGTTCCAATGACTCGGTTATAACCGGCTTTGGTTGACGTTTTCTACTTGCTTTTCGTTGATTTATCGGGTTTTTCAGCGTTTTACCAGTCTTTTTCCGTACTTTATAAGTTTTTACAGGCGTCATATTAAATAAACTCTTCTCCATGATTATAAATCTTGCAATGATAAACCGTTTTAAACTATGTTTGACATGTTTTTGATTTTTCATGACAGTCGTTGCTGCCAACATAAAATTTGGTTACATTTTTAATCAATTAATTTTAAATTTTTAAATAATTAATTTAAACAAATTAATAATTTCGTTTTATTTGGGTTAATTTTTAAATAAAATTTTTAATATTTCATTTTAGTTAATATTTATAAATAAAATTTTAAGTTAATTTAAAATATTGATAGTAAACATAGACTTTTTAAAAAAATGTATTATTTTATTTGGGTTAAAAAGAGATAATATATATAAGATATATTGTAAAGCGTATAAATTTATCTCTTTCTAATTTTAATTTGATAATAATAAAAGTCGAAATGTAGATGTCATTGAATTCATTGAACTGTCAAATTTGACAAAACGTCAACCACTTCATAAAAATGTTTATTTCTTAATTAATAACATAAAAACCTCACAAAAATGCATCGAAAAAAGACTAATCAAGGTATTAATTATTTAATAATATCAAATTTACTTAAATCATTTGCTTAGATTTTTATTAGAATTGATTCTAACCTAATGATGAAAACCTAACCTAACTTTTTCTCCTTTTTTTGGGAAAAGATCCACGTCCGTGTAATTACGAGACGGTAGGATGCGCCAAATCATCCCTAAGCGTTTCCGCCGTCGATTACTACCTAAGTCTGCCAATAACATGCCCCCCATCACCCGCAATGTCTTCGGTTACTTTAACACCAGGTCGTTCGAGGAACATCGACCAAGATATGGAAGCGTTGAGAGTTTCCAGACAAGATAACCCGTTTATAAAACAGGTAATTGCAAGTAGGGAAAGTTTAGCCGACGCCGTAGAAGATAGCGAAGCCGATAATACTAATTTAGTATCCCGAGAGATAAACATGGACTTAGAAGTCGATCCGTTTTCATTACCCGAAATGCACGAACATATGATTAGAAGCCCACCTCCAACATCATGGCCGCGGTCACCTAATCGAAGAATTTTTAGTTTTCCCGAAGGTGAAGAGACCTTACACGTTGAGGTTATGGTAAGTTTTTTATTTTACGGTAATGAATTTTATTCATTATTAATTTATTTATCAACATTTAGACAAAAAATAAAAATTGTGGAAAGATCGAATCTAAACATAAGTACACCAGTTGGGACGGTTTGGAAAATATTTCACCGTTACGGTCGTTCGGAAAAGGTTTGAGTTCTTCCGATGAGGATAATGTGAGGTTAATGTCTACTAGTGAGGATTAAAAATCAATTGGAGGAGTTAAAGGGGTTTTAAAGGAAAGAATAAGGGATTTTAGATGGACAAAAGGGATTTTAAATGAAAAAAATAAGGTTTCGGATGAAAAAATTAACTTTCCGATGAACAAAAATGTTTCCGATGATATAAAAAATTTTTTAATTTTTAGATTTAAAATGATTTTTGAAGGATTAATGTTTTAAAACTTATAATTACCATTCCTTTTTATGTATTGTGATAAATAATAATTAAGTTTATAAATCTAGTCAAAAAAAAATTTTAAGTATATAGTTTATTAGTTAATTAATAGATGGCGACACTTCAACTTTTTAAACTAACCTAAAAAACCTAAAAAAATTAAATTTTTATCAAATCATGTTTAATTTAAGGTAAATTATATCAAAAATTGGTTAAATATGAATGAATTAGAATGAAATATTGATGAAATTTAATAAATTTTAACGATTTTAAACAATTTAAATTAGGTTAGGTTAGAATCCAACCAAAATTAAACGACTTTTAAAACCGTATTCTAGTCGAGAAAAATTGTGGGTATTTTAAAGCCTTAAAAAACGCTTAATAATCGTTAATTTTAAACTTGTTACTTAATATTATTATTATTAATATAAATATTTACTAAAGAAATGCATTTATTTGAATTGTTGTAATGAATTAAGCTTAAAAATCCGATTGTTGGAACATTTATTAACTTTAATCGGTATTTTAATCGAATTTAACGAAGTTACAATCAATTAGAAGCTTTTAATCGGAAGAAATCATCATTAAACGGTTGATTAACGAATGATTAAAGTTTGATAAGTGTTTTAAACGATCGGAAATTAATCTACGAGCTTCGTAAAGTTGTGATTTTTCCAAAGTTGTGCGGTTCAGTTCACTGTTACATGTTTAGGGTTAATTAACCTCAAATAATTCATAAAATAAGCATCTTAGAAAGGAGTTTTTTAAATAAAAACTTGTAGATTAATCAATTGAATGATTTTTTTTGTTAAAAAAAGATTTTTTTTAATTTTTAAATTTAATTTTTAATTTTTAAATTTGAGGTTATGTTTTTCTATTCGTATTTTACCTATTTAATGGAATTGAAACTGTTATCTAGCCTAAAATTTAGTTAAAAACTTTTAAATTAGCAATAATAGACATTTGTGTTTTAAATTAAAGGTTAAGTTCTTTGTGTGATATGTCTCAGGTATTTTTTTCTTTCCGAGTGAATACAAAATAAGTTAATTAGTTTAAGTAGTTAATTTAAAATACTTAGTTTGGTATAAATAATTTGTTATTTAACTTTTAAGTAAGTAAAACATAAAATATGTCATGTGTAAGTGTTAATTGAATTTAAAAAAATAAATAAAAGAAAAAATAAATTCATTAAATTCAATACTTTTTATTTATAAGTTTAAAAATTCACCAAAAATTCATTTTTGAAGATTTTGGTTTGGTTCTTTCTCCAAATGAAACTTAAAATATTCTAATTTTAATTAAAAAAGGATGTTTTATTCTAAGAGTTGTCAAAAAAATTTAAAAAAATTTCAAAGTTGGTAAAAATTTTTTAGGTTAGAAAATTAACAATTTTTTAAAAAATTCGCCAAAAATTCATTTTTAAAGATTTTGATTTGATTTTTATTCTAAATGAAACTTAAAACACTTTAGTTTTATATAAAAAAGACCGCTTTGTTCTAAGTGTTGTCAAAAAATTTAAAAAAAATTTCAAAGTTGGTAAAAATTTTTTGACACTTTTAACCTAACTTTAAAAAAATCGATCAACTTTAAAAATTCGCCAAAAATTCATGTTTAAAGATTTTGGTTTGATTTTTTCTTTAAATGAAACTTAAAACATTCTAGATTTATATAAAAAAGGAAGTTTTTTTCTAAGTTTTGTCAAAAAATTTTCAAAATTGGTAAAAATTTTTTTAGGTTAGAAAATTAATCATTTTTTAAAAAATTCATCAAAAATTCATTTTTAAAGATTTTGATTTGGTTTTTTCTCTAAGTGAAACTTAAAACATTTTAGTTTTGTATAAAAAAGACCGCTTTGTTCTAAATATTGTCAAAAAAATTAAAAAAAATTTCAAAGTTGGTAAAAATTTTTTGACACTTTTAACCTAACTTTAAAAAAATCGATCAACTTTAAAAATTCGCCAAAAATTCATGTTTAAAGATTTTGATTTGATTTTTTTTCTAAATGAAACTTAAAATAATCTAATTTTAATTAAAAAAGGACGTTTTATTGAAAATGTTGTCAAAAAATTTAAAAAAATTTTCAAAGTTGGTAAAAATTTTTATAGGTTAGAAAATTAATCATTTTTTAAAAAATTCATCAAAAATTCATTCTTAAAGATTTTGATTTGGTTCTTTCTCTAAATGAAACATAAAACATTCTAATTTTAATTAAAAAAGGCCGTTTTATTCCAAGTGTTGTCAAAAAATTTAAAAAAATTTTCAAAGTTGGTAAAATTTTTTGACACTTTTAACCTACCTTCAAAAAAAATCGACCAACTTTAAAAATTCGCCAAAAATTCATTTTTAAAGATTTTGATTTGATTTTTTTTCTAAATGAAACTTAAAACATTTTAATTTTAATTAAAAAAGACCGTTTTATTTCAAGTGTTGTCAATAAAATTAAAAAAAATTTCAAAATTGGTAAAAATTTTTTAAGATAAAAATTTTTGACACTTCTAATTTAAGAAAACCAACTTTAAAAATTCATCAAAAATTCATTAAATAAAAAAACTAAATTAAATTCAAGTCTTTTTTTTATTTATTTTTAAAACATATCTTTATTACAAGTTTTTCATTGAAAAAAGAAAAATCTCAATCAAAAATTCATCAATAATCCTACACATACAAAAGAAAATTAAGTTAACAACCTTTACAATTTACAAAAAAACACCATTTTTAAGTGTCTTTCACTCAATATTAAAAACTGCCATCGCAATCTCCTGCAACTTCCCGATATGCGGATGATTATTCCCTTTATTTCCCAAATTAGCAAATTCTCTTCCGATAACAGCCTTTAACTCCTCCATAAACCTCTCACTGTTAACGGTAGCCTTCTCGGCAAACTCCTTAACCTTCTTAACCGCGCATAAAAGCGTTACGCGCGCGCTGGCGTTCACCGTTGCTGGTAAATGATGGTATAAAATGTTATAAAGGACGGTTGCTACCATCAAAACGTGTTCTTCAACAAAAATAGTCCGGTCTTCATAACTTAGCCCGCTATCGAGCCTCCACAATAGTCTTTTAAACCAGAATAAGGCTAGTTTTTGAAATTGTTGGGGTTCGTAGAAGGTGTTTGATGCGGTTGCACCAAATAATTCTTTTGCTTGGGATTTTTGTGAACGGTTTGAAGATATCGGGGGGTTTAGGGTTTGAAGAATCCAACATACGAAAAGGGGTATTGAGATTTTTTGAGGGAGGATTAATGTGCACGACTCGAGGATTTCATCTTTGGCTTTATCCGAGATTATTGGTAGGTCTGAATCAAATCTAAAAATAAAAAAAAAAAGATTAGTATTTTCAACCAACTTTAAAAAATCATTCTGGTTTTATTTATAAAAATTGAGTGGAAAAAATCTTAAAGAAATCTTAAAATAGATAGATTAAAATGTCTATTTTTAATTAAAACTATCAAATTAGTTGTAATTTTTACCAAAAAATTTAAAAAAATTCCCAAAAGTATCTTAACTTTTGAAAAAATAACCTTAAAAATTTTCGATCAACTTTAAAAAATCCCTCTGATTTTATTTATAAAAATTGGGTGAAAAAATTTTAAAGATAGATAGATTAAAATGTCTATTTTTAATTAAAACTATCAAATTAGTTCTAATTTTACCCAAAAAAATTTAAAAAATTCCCAAAAGTATCTTAACTTTTAAAAAAATAACCTTAAAAATTTTCGATCAACTTTAAAAAATCCCTCTGATTTTATTTATAAAAATTGAGTGAAAAAATTTTAAAGGTGGTTAGATTAAAATGTCTATTTTTAATTAAAACTATCAAATCAGTTCTAATTTTTACCAAAAAAATTAAAAAAATTCCCAAAAATATCTTAACTTTTGAAAAAATAACCTTAAAAATTTTCGACCAACTTTAAAAAATCCTTCTGAGTTTATTTATAAAAATTGAGTTAAAAAATTTTAAAGATAGATAGATTAAAATGTCTATTTTTCGTTTTGATTATCAAATTAGTTCTAATTTTTATCAAAAAAATTTAAAAAAATCCCGAAATTATCTCAACCATAACCTTAAAAATCTTCGATCAACTTTAAGAAATCCGTCTGAGTTTATTTATAAAAATTGAGTTAAAAAATTTTAAAGATAGATAGATTAAAATGTCTATTTTTCGTTTTGATTATCAAATTAGTTCTAATTTTTACCAAAAAAATTAAAAAAATTCCCAAAGGTATCTTAAGCATAACCTTAAAAATTTTCGGTCAACTTTAAAAAATCCCTCTGACTTTATTTATAAAAATTGAGTGAAGAAATTTTAAAGATATATAGATTAAAATGTCTATTTTTAATTAAAACTATCAAATTAGTTGTAATTTTTACCAAAAAAATTTAAAAAAAATCTCAAAAGTATCTTAACTTTTGAAAAAATAACCTTAAAAATTTTCGATCAACTTTAAAAAATCCCTCTGACTTTATTGATAAAAATTGAGGGAAAAAATCTTAAAGATAGATAGATTAAAATGTCTATTTTTAATTAAAACTATCAAATTAGTTGTCATTTTTACCAAAAAAATTAAAAAAATTCCCAAAGGTATCTTAACTTTTGAAAAAATAACCTTAAAAATTTTCGACCAACTTTAAAAAATCCCTCTGACTTTATTTATAAAAATTGAGTGAAAAAATTTTAAAGATGGGTAGATTAAAATATCTATTTTTAATTAAAACTATCAAATTAGTTCTATTTTTTACCAAAAAATTAAAAAAAATTCCCAAAAGTATCTTAACTTTTAAAAAAATAACCTTAAAAATTTTCGATCAACTTTAAAAAATCCCTCTGACTTTATTTATAAAAATTGAGTGGAAAAATCTTAAAGAAATCTTAAAATAGATAGATTAAAATGTCTATTTTTAATTAAAACTATCAAATTAGTTGTAATTTTTACCAAAAAAATTAAAAAAATTCCCAAAAGTATCTTAACTTTTGAAAAAATAACCTTAAAAATTTTCGATCAACTTTAAAAAATCCCCCTGACTTTATTTATAAAAATTAAGTGAAGAAATTTTAAAGATAGATAGATTAAAATGTCTATTTTTAATTAAAACTATCAAATTAGTTCTAATTTTTACCAAAAAAATTAAGAAAATTCCCAAAAGAATCTTAACTTTTGAAAAAATAACCTTAAAATTTTTCGATCAACTTTAAAAAATCCCTCTGACTTTATTTATAAAAATTGAGTGAAAAAATTTTAAAGATAGATAGATTAAAATGTCTATTTTTCATTTTGATTATCAAATTAGTTCTAATTTTTACCAAAAAAATTTAAAAAAATTCCAAAAGTATCTTAACCATAACCTTAAAAATCTTCGATCAACTTTAAAAAATCCCTCTGACTTTATTTATAAAAATTGAGTTAAAAAATTTTAAAGATAGATAGATTAAAATGTCTATTTTTAATCAAAACTATCAAATTAGTTCTAATTTTTACCAAAAAAATTAAAAAAATTCCCAAAGGTATCTTAACTTTTGAAAAAATAACCTTAAAAATTTTCGATCAATTTTAAAAAATCTCTCTGACTTTATTTATAAAAATTGGGTGAAAAAATTTTAATGATAGATAGATTAAAATGTCTATTTTTAATTAAAACTATCAAATTAGTTCTAATTTTTACCAAAAAAATTAAAAAAAAAATCCCAAAAATATCTTAACTTTTAAAAAAATAACCTTAAAAATTTTCGATCAACTTTAAAAAATCCCTCTGACTTTATTTATAAAAATTGAATGAAAAAATCTTAAACATGGGTAGATTAAAATGTCTATTTTTAATTAAAACTATCAAATTAGTGGTAATTTTTACCAAAAAAATTAAAAAAATTCCCAAAGATATTTTAACCATAACCTTAAAAATTTCCGATTATCTTTAAAAAATCCCTCTGAGTTTATTTATAAAAATTGAGTGAAAAAATTTTAAAGATAGATAGATTAAAATGTCTATTTTTAATTAAAACTATCAAATTAGTTCTAATTTTTACCAAAAAATTAAAAAAAATCCCAAAGGAATCTTAAGCATAACCTTAAAAATTTTCAATCAACTTTAAAAAATCCCTCTGACTTTATTTATAAAAATTGAATGAAAAAATCTTAAAGATGGGTAGATTAAAATGTCTATTTTTAATTAAAACTATCAAATTAGTTCTAATTTTTACCAAAAAAATTAAAAAAATTCCCAAAATTATCTCAACCATAACCTTAAAAATTTTCCATCAACTTTAAAAAATCCCTCTGACTTTATTTATAAAAATTGGGTGAACAAATTTTAAAGATAGATAGATTAAAATGTCTATTTTTCGTTTTGATTATCAAATTAGTTAAAATTTTTATCAAAAAAATTTTAAAAAATCCCAAAATTATCTCAACTATAACCTTAAAAATCTTCGATCAACTTTAAAAAATCCTTCTGAGTTTATTTATAAAAATTGAGTTAAAAAATTTTAAAGATAGATAGATTAAAATGTCTATTTTTCGTTTTGATTACCAAATTAGTTCTAATTTTTATCAAAAAAATTAAAAAAATTCCCAAAGATATTTTAACCATAACTTTAAAAATTTTCCACCAACTTTAAAAAATCTCTCCGACTTTATTTATAAAAATTAAGTCAAGAAATTTTAAAGATAGATAGATTAAAATGTCTATTTTTAATTAAAACTATTAAATTAGTTCTAATTTTTACCAAAAAAATTAAAAAAATTAAAAATCTCCTCAAAAATATAATTTAATTTGAATTGCTAATTGTCGGTAAAGTAGATACCGTTTTAATCGTTTGACAGTTCTCAAGATTTGACATGGAAGTTTTACAAACGTGATTTTTTTCGTAGAATTTTACCGTTTTAACACTTTTTAAGACTTTAAAAAGTGTTTTAATAACATTATTAGTTAAATTTCAATGATTTTTTTATGGTCTCCCATCTTTATAAAACGTAAGTAGTGTAATTTTATGTCCATTTTTGCGATGTTAAAATTTCCTTTAAAATTTATTAAAATAGTACTTATCATTAATTAATAATTAATAGGTTTTTAATTTTAATAAGTTTAGATTTTATTTTTAACTATAAAAGAGGATTTTATATATTTTAAAATTTAATATTATTAATTGTCGGTAAGATAGGAATTTTTTTCTTTTTAAGGTTGGTATTGTTGATTGTTGACACCATCTTATGAAATGTCAAATGTCAAAACATCTTTTAAACTGCCATAAATTCTTTTAAAGTGTGATTTTTTACCTAAAAAATCATTGGTAAGTACTTTTTTTAGGTAAAATATCGTAGATAAGTAAGTTTTTATACTTTATAAATCGTAGTTAAGTGATTTTTTATCACCTACCTTAATGAAATCTGAGGAGTTTCCCTCAAACTTTGTATCTTCGGTGCGAGCTCACTCATAGCATTCCGAACATCTTGATCATCATCATGCAGCAACAATATAACAAGTTTCCATAAAGTTGGTACATCATCGTCTGTATTAACAAAAAAATAAAAGGAAAAAAGAGAAAAAAATACAAAAAAAAAATAAAATAAAATAAAATTCTCCGATAAATCAAAATAATTTTAAATTAATCAAAAAAGAAAATTTTTAAGTATACTTACTATTTTTTAAAAGTTCTTTTTCCATATACAACCGTCTATTAGTAACTAAAAACTGTGCGATGGCTATTTTTAAATGACTCGGACTTCTATCGGAAACCGCATAATTTAAATAAAATTGTATCAAATTTTCACAATTTAACTCTTTTAAATCATCCAAACTTAAATTATTTAAAAAATTCGAGATGCAATTCAACGAAGAAGTAAACAATTCAAGTTTATTAAAGCCACAATAACCCAGTAAAAAATCCAAAACGTCTTGTTTGCTCGGTTTTAATTTTTCAATCAAACAAGGGTAATTTTGTATTGCGGTGAACATATTTCTCACTAAATCGTGACTTTTTAAAACTTTCTTATTCATCCTCGAGTAAAAAAATCCAATACTTTTATGAAAACTTTCCAAAACGTACTCCTTTAATCCTAAATCCATGAGTTTTATCACGTTTCGTTCTCGTTCGGAAATTTCAATCACTTCCATCTCATATAAGCTACTCAATGAGTATTTCGGATGGTCGAAATATAAATAACTGATGTAATTAAAACAATACTCGACGATTTCTTCTCGGCGACTTGTTAATCCACTTAAAATCAATTCTTTTAAGTATAACGATTTAAAATAGTGATCACAGATGTAGAGGTTTTGTACGATGTGTGTGTGGAGGTTTAAACGTGCCACAGAGAGCTTCTTTCGGGCTGTCGTTGACTTTTGGGAGTGATTTTCAGCTATCGATTGGTAAGCGAGGAGTTTTACCAGTTGGAGGAATATGTTTGATCCTTGACAATTTTTGATGAATCTAATTTAACAGAAAAAAATGTTATTTGAAAGTTAAAATATCCTATTTTATTATAAAAAAATTAAATATGCTCTATTTGTTATCCAAAAACTTAAAAAAAATCATAAAAGTGACTAAAAATTTTTCTAACCTAACTTTTTTCTTTAACCAACTTTAAAAAATTTTGTCCAAATTAAAAAAATCGTGGAGACTTTATTTTTTTAAATTAAGAAATGAAATTTGAATTAATTGAAAGCTAAAATATCCTATTTTGTAATAAAAAAGTCAATTTTGTTCAAATTATTACCCAAAAATTAAAAAAAATTTATAAAATTGACTAAAATTTTTGACAGGTCTAAAAATTTTTTTAACCTAACTTTTAAAAATTTCGATAAAATCGAAAAAAAATCGTGGAGACTTTATTTTTTTAAATTAAGAAATGAAATTTGTACTAGTTGAAAGTTAAAATATTCTATTTTGTAATAAAAAAGTCAGTTTTGTTCTAATTATTACCCAAAAAATTAAAAAAATTTATAAAGGTGACTAAAATTTTTGACAAGTCTAAAATTTTTTTTAACCTAACTTTTAAAAATTTCGATCAACTTTAAAAAATCGTGGAGACTTTATTTTTTGAAATTAAGGAATGAAATTTGTACTAGTTGAAAGTTAAAATATTCTATTTTGTAATAAAAAAGTCAGTTTTGTTCTAATTATTACCCAAAAAATCTAAAAAAATCTTAGAGGTGATTAAAATTTTTGACAGTTCATAACCCAACTTTTTTTTAAATTTTGTCCAACTTTAAAAAATCGTGGAGACTTTATTTTTTTTTGATTAAGAAATGAAATTTGAACTAATTGAAAGCAAAAATATTCTATTTTGTAATAAAAAAGTCAATTTTGTTCTAATTATTACCCAAAAAATTAAAAAAAATCATAAAGTTGACTATAATTTTTCTAACCTAACTTTTTTTAAAAATTTTGACCAACTTTAAAAAATCGTGGAGACTTGATTTTTATAAATTAAAAAATAAAATTTGTATTGATTGAAAGTTAAAATATTCTATTTTGTAATAAAAAAGTCAATTTTGTTCTAATTATTACCCAAAAAATTAAAAAAAATCATAAAGTTGACTAAAATTTTTGACAGGTCTAAAATTTTTTTTAACCTAACTTTTAAAAATTTCGATCAACTTTAAAAAATCGAGGAGACTTTATTTTTTAAAATTAAGAAATGAAATTTGAATTAATTAAAAGCTAAAATATTCTATTTTATAATAAAAAAGTCAATTTTTTCCTAAGTATTACCCAAAAAATTAAAAAAAATCTTAAAGTTGACTAAAATTTTTCCTAACCTAAAAAATGTTGACCAATTTTTAAAAATCGTGGAGATATTTTAAGTCAATTTCACAGAATTTTTGAAAAATTTAGTTAATTTTAAGACGATTTAAACGCCTATCAGTAAATTTTTGATAAATTCGAGACGATTTTAGACACTTTTAAGAATATTTTGATAAAAAATTGATTAATTTTAGCATTTCTGAGTTGATTTTAGGTGATTTTCGAAGATTTTAGTCGATTTTCGAAGATTTTAAGACAATTTAAGTATTTTAAGTTAATTTGAAGCTCATTTAAACGTTTTTGATTAATTTTTTGATCATTTTGAGTTGATTTCAGACGATTTAAGCGGTTTTTAAATAAATTTTTGATAGTTGCGAGACGATTTTAAACTGTTTTTAGAATATTTTGAGAAAATATTGATTAATTTTAACATTTTTTAGTCGACTTTACACAAATTTCGAAGATTTTAGTCGATTTTAAGACAATTTAAGTGTTTTTGAGTTAATTTGAAGCTCATTTAAACGTTTCTGAATAAATTTTTGATCATTTTGAGTTGATTTTAGACGATTTTGAGAAGAAGTTGGTCAATTTTAGTATTTTTGAGTTGATTTTAGATGATTTTCGAACATTTTAGTCGATTTTAAGACAATTTAAGTGTTTTTGAGTTCATTTTCGATCATTTTGAATTGATTTTAGACGATTTTCAGAGAAAGTTGGTCAATTTTAGTATTTTTGAGTTGATTTTAGATGATTTTCGAACATTTTAGTCGATTTTAAGACAATTTAAGTGTTTTTGAGTTCATTTTTGATCATTTTGAGTTGATTTTAGATGATTTTGAGAAAAAGTTGGTCAATTTTAGTATTTTTGAGTTGATTTTAGGTGGTTTTCGAAGATTTTAGTCAATTTGAAGGCAATTTAAGTGTTTTTGAGTTAATTTGAAGCTCATTTAAACGTTTCTAAATAAATGTCTGATCATTTTGAGTTGATTTCAGACGATTTTGAGAAAAAGTTGGTCAATTTTAGTATTTTTTAGTTGATTTTAGACGATTATAGTTAATTTTAAATTGATTTAAGCGTTTTTTAATTAATTTTTAGTCATTCTTAATCGATTTTAGCCAATTATCCAGTTTTATTGCCAATTTTAAGATAATTTAAACAATTTTGAGTTAATTTTTGATCATTTTAAGTTGATTTTAACCGATTTTCAAACATTTCAGTTGATTTCAAGACGATTTAAACGTTTTCAGTTAATTTTTGATAATTTTGAACAAATTATAGACAATTATAATTCATTTTAAAATGATTTAAGCATTTTTAATAAATTTTTGGTAATTTTTAATCGATTTTAGACAATTATCAATTTTTTTTGCCAATTTTAAGATAATTTAAACAATTTTTGAGTTAATTTTTGATCATTTTAAGTTAATTTTAGACGATTTTCGAAAATTTTAGTTCTTTTTAAAACGATTTAAACGTTTTTAAGTGAATTTTTTGTAATTTTTAGTCGATTTCAGGCAATTATCAAGTTTTTTTGTCAATTTTAAGATAATTTAACCAATTTTGAGTTAATTTTTGATAATTTTGAGTTAATTTTAGAGGATTTTCGAAAATTTTAGTTGTTTTTCAAACGATTTAAACGTTTTTAAGTGAATTTTTGGTAATTTTTAGTCGATTTTAGGCAATTATCAAGTTTTCTTGTCAATTTTAAGATAATTTAAACAAATTTAAGTTAATTTTTGATCATTTTGAGTTCATTTTAAGCGATTTTAGAAAATTTTAGTTGTTTTTAAAACGATTTAAACGTTTTTAAGTGAATTTTTAATAATATTGAGTTGATTTTAGACAGTTTTAAGACTACTTTCACAGTTCTAGACAATTTTGAGTCGATTTTAGGCAATTATCAAGTTTTTTTTTATCAATTTTAAGATAATTTAAACAAATTTAAGTTAATTTTTGATCATTTTGAGTTCATTTTAAGCGATTTTAGAAAATTTTAGTTGTTTTTAAAACGATTTAAACGTTCTTAAGTGAATTTTTAATAATATTGAGACGATTTTAGACAGTTTTAAGATTACTTTTACAATTTTAGACCATTTTGAAGCGATTTTAGACAATTTTAAGGCGATTTTAGATAGTTTTAAGACTACTTTTACAATTTTAGACCATTTTGAAGCGATTTTAGGCAATTTTAAGGCGATTTTAGGTCATTTTAAGTCAATTCTTAATTAGTATAACGGTTTTGATACAATCTTGAAAAATTTAAATGTTATTTCACTTGATTCTTGATGAGTTTAAGTAATTTTTAAGAATTTTCCAAGATTTTAAACGATTTTACACAAAAATAGATGATTTTTAAAACCTTAAAGACTCCATTCTAATCGATAAAAAACTTTTTTTTTTAAGGAAAGTATCTTAAATGATTTATTTATATGAAAAAAATAATTTTAATTTTTCAAACTTATAAGAGTATAGTTCCAAAAAAAATTCCATAGATGGCGCCACTTAGAAAAATGTCAAAGTCAATAAAATGACCAAAAAATTAATTTTAATCAACTTAAAAGATCTTTTTAACAAAATTTACTTACACAGTCGTTAAAAGAGTCAACATATCGTAATAATTAGCCACTGTGAAATGACTAATTAACCTTCCGGCGGAAATTGGGATCCAAAAAGTCCCTTCGATCATCTCCGGAACGTTCAATTGGCTGTGACCTTTATTTAATGACTTTAAAAGACATGTTATCTGTAAAATTAAGTTTTAAATTAATTTTAAAAAGAATTATTTTCATTTATTTCATTAATTTTTATTTTATTTATTTGTATTTTAATGATTATTAATTAAATTACCTGAGAAATCGTTCCTTGACAATAATTATCACTTAAAGTGACATCGGAAAGTTTTATAAGGAGCTTTTTAACATAATCCACGACTTCTAAGTTCGGTATTAATGAAGCCGAAGCTTGAGCTGCTAATTCTCGGATGTTGTAAACCGAACTTTCAAGACATTTTGTTACGTATTCAATATATTTCCCCAACTGAAATAATTTTTACAAAATTTAAAAGAATTAATTTTTTAATTCATAAATAAACTCATAGATGACGCATAGAAACAAAAAAAAAAAATGTACCTGAGTTTCTTCTTCAGTATTACACGGATACAACCGTTCTAAAATCAATAAAACGGGATGTAAAACCCCAACGTTTCTATTATTAACCGTTCCATCTTTCAAATACCCCAAAAAACATTCGTACAATTCGGGATATCTCATAAAAAATACTTTAGTTGACATTTTATTCTTATGATTGATCTCCAACTCTTTACTTCTTTGCACACCAAAAATTCTCTGCATTAAAGATGCTATTAAAATAAACGCGGAATTCCTCACGGCCCATTTTTCGCTTCCAAAAGCTCTCAAAGCGACTTGAACACCTTCCGAAACATACGTAGTGACTACTTCTCCCAATAGATGATGTCTGTAAAGTGATTTTAAGATATTCATCGCGTGAATTCGCGATAGTGATAAGGAAGAGTCATTTTGGGCGATTTCCAAGAGGGATTTCATACAAAAATGAAAGATTTCGTTGTTGGCCGAACGAGGTTCCGTTACTACTATATCTGTGACCATGAAAGGAAGCCCTGCGCTTCGACGATTTGGGCAAAGCTTGTGGAGAATTTGTTGATCTTCCCCGCGTAAAATTGCGAAGATATCGTCGAGGTATTTTCGAGGCCATGTTGATAGAGGTGATGATGAAGGACTAGTAATTAAAAAATAAAAAGAAAATTTCGATTAAAACTCTTATAATTTATATAAAATTATAAATTATTATAAATAATTTGTATAAATTAATTATAAATAATTTATATAAATTAATAATAAACCTACCGTGTCCATAAAAATTGACAAAACCTAGCAAATCCAACCGAAGCTTGTTCGTAAGCTCCCCGATGTTTAGTCTCTCGAAAAACTTGTATAAAATATTGTTCGATACTTGCTAATAACTCATCGTTAAGAACTTCTTCACCCGTTACAGGGTCTATCGAGGGCGCTCTTAAGGTTAATTCCCCCAAAAGAAGTGATACTTCTTTAACAGACCTCCAAGCGTAGACTAAAACCATTTGGGAGGAAACGTTTTCTTCGCTACATTTTATATTGTTGGATTTTTTTATTTTTTCGTTTTTCCCATTGATTTCGTTATCTTCTAATCTTTCATCATCCTCTTCGTGATCGTCATTAGGGATGTAACCCTCGGGGGAGTTATTATTAACGATAGGGGCGACGACTTTGTTGATTTTACGACACGTTTCGACGATTTGATGTGCTATTGATGTCCATTTTTTACAATTACTTAAAAAAAAAATGATAAAATAAATTAATATTCATTAAAAAAAAATAAAATAAAATAAAATAAATTAATATTAATTTAAACAAATAAAATAATATTAATTAAAATAAAATAAAATAAAAGGAAAAGGTGAAATACAAATTTATTTATTGAATACAAACCTTAAGTCATTATTTTCTAAAATATTTCTAACGCACATTAAGTCACCGTAAAACGCTTCATCTCTAACGGATCTAAAAAGATCCGTTTTTGCTAAAGTCGTAGCCATATTAGCTCGATTTAAAAATACATTGATAGCCATCGTGTATAAATCTTCTTGAACCGGTTGTCTGTACAGTTCGACAAACATTTCCTTTGCAAACGGAGTCATTAGATAAAGTTGTAGCATGTAACCGGCTGCGGTTACTTTGTCCGGCTTTAAAGATGAGGCGTATTGAATGGTTTGGCGGAGGAATAATAAACCAGTCTTTTTCTATAACAAAACATAAAATAATAAATTATATAAGAAATTAGTTGATTGATATTCGTTAAAGTTCATCAAAATTCGTTAAAAATTCGTCATATTTCGCACTAATTTTATAAAATTTGTTTCCATGTTTTCAAAAATCATCAAAATTCGTTAAAAATTCATCATAATTTGTATTGATTTTATAAAATTCGTCAAATTCGTTAAAAATTCATCATATTTCGCACTAATTTTATAAAATTCGTTTAGATTTTTCCAAAATTCGTCGTAATTTGCTTTAATTTTTAAAAATTCGTCCAAATTCGTTAAAATTTTATCGTTATATGCATTAATTTTGTAAAATTCTTTCATATTTATCCAAAATTCTTGACAATTTACATTAATTTTAAAAAAATCGTCCAAAATCGTTAAAAATTCGTTATAATTTGCACTAATTTGATAAAATTCGTTAAAATTTCATCATAATTTTTAATATTCCTATAAAATTCGTTCATATTCGTTCAAAATTCATAATATTTGACATTAATTTTAAAAAATTCGTCCAAATACGTTAAAAAATCGTCATAATTTGCCTTAATTTGATACAATTCGTCCTAACTTGTCAAAATTTCGTCATAATTTTCAATAATTTTATAGAATTCGTTCATATTCGTTCAAAATTCGTAATATTTGACATTAATTTAAAAAAAAATCGTCCAAATTCGCTAAAATTTTATCATCATTTGCATTAATTTTGTAAAATTCTTTCATATTGGTCCAAAATTTTTGATAATTTGCATTAATTTTATAAAACTTGTCGAAATTTATTCAAAATTCGTGATAATTTACATTAATTTTAAGAAAATTCGTCCAAATTCGTTACAAAATCGTCATAATTCGCATTAATTTGATAAAATTCCACCAAACCCATTAAAATTTCATCATAATTTTCAATAATTTTATAAAATTCGTTCATATTCGTTCAAAATTCGTAATATTTGGCATTAATTTTAAAAAATTCGTCCAAATTCGCTAAAATTTTATCATCATTTGCATTAATTTTGTAAAATTCTTTCATATTAGTCCAAAATTTTTGATAATTTGCATTAATTTTATAAAGTTTGTCGAAATTTATTCAAAATTTGTGATAATTTACATTAACTTTAAGAAAATTCGTCATAATTTGATAAAATTCCCTCAAACTCGTTAAAATTTTGTCACAATTTTCAATAATTTTATGAAATTCGTTCATATTCGTTCAAAATTCTTAATATTTGGCATTAATTTTTAAAAATTCGTCCAAATTCGCTAAAATTTTATCATCATTTGCATTAATTTTGTAAAATTCTTTCATATTAGTCCAAAATTTTTGATAATTTGCATTAATTTTATAAAGTTTGTCGAAATTTATTCAAAATTTGTGATAATTTACATTAACTTTAAGAAAATTCGTCATAATTTGATAAAATTCCCTCAAACTCGTTAAAATTTTGTCATAATTTTCAATAATTTTATGAAATTCGTTCATATTCGTTCAAAATTCGTCATAATTTGTCTTAATTTGATAAAATTCGTCCAAACTCGTCAAAATTTCGTCATAATTTTCAATAATTTTATAAAATTCGTTCAAAATTCGTAATATTTGACATTAATTTTACAAAATTCGTCCAAATTCATTAAAATTTTGTCATAATTTGTATTAATTTTATAACATTTGTCGAAATTTGTTCAAAATTTGTGATAATTTGCATTAACTTTAAGAAAATTCGTCATAATTTGTCTTAATTTGATAAAATTCGTCCAAACTCGTCAAAATTTCGTCATAATTTTCAATAATTTTATAAAATTCGTTCAAAATTCGTAATATTTGACATTAATTTTACAAAATTCGTCCAAATTCATTAAAATTTTGTTATAATTTGTATTAATTTTATAACATTTGTCGAAATTTGTTCAAAATTTGTGATAATTTACATTAACTTTAAGAAAATTCGTCATAATTTGTCTTAATTTGATAAAATTCCCTCAAACTCGTTAAAATTTTGTCATAATTTTCAATAATTTTATGAAATTCGTTCAAAATTCGTAATATTTGACATTAATTTTACAAAATTCGTCCAAATTCATTAAAATTTTGTTATAATTTGTATTAATTTTATAACATTTGTCGAAATTTGTTCAAAATTCGTGATAATTTACATTAATTTTAAGAAAATTCGTCATAATTTGTCTTAATTTGATAAAATTCCCTCAAACTCGTTAAAATTTTGTCATAATTTTCAATAATTTTATGAAATTCGTTCATATTCGTTCAAAATTCGTCATAATTTGTCTTAATTTGATAAAATTCGTCCAAACTCGTCAAAATTTCGTCATAATTTTCAATAATTTTATAAAATTCGTAATATTTGACATTAATTTTACAAAATTCGTTAAAATTTTATCATAATTTGCATTAATTTTATAGCATTTATCGATATTTGATCAAAATTCGTGATAATTTACATTAATTTTAAGAAAATTCGCTAAAATTTTATCATAATTTGCATTAATTTTATAGCATTTATCGATATTTGATCAAATTTCGTGATAATTTACATTAATTTTAAGAAAATTCGTCCAAATTCGTTAAAAATTCCTCATAATTTGCACTAATTTTATAAAATGTGTCGAAATTTGATCAAAATTCGTGATAATTTACATTAATTTTAAGAAAATTTGTCCAAATACGTTAAAAATTCGTCATAATTTCTTTTAATTTGATAAAATTTGTCCAAACTCGTCAAAATTTCATCATAATTCTCAATAATTCTATAAAATTCGTTCATATTCGTTCAAAATTCTTAATATTTGGCATTAATTTTAAAAAATTCGTCCAAATTCGCTAAAATTTTATCATAATTTGTATTAATTTTATAAAATTTGTCGAAATTTGTTCAAAATTCGTGATGATTTACATTAATTTTAAGAAAATTCGTAATATTTGATATTAATTTTACAAAATTCATCCACATTCATTAAAATTTTGTCATAATTTGCATTAATTTTATAAAATTTGTCGAAATTTATTCAAAATTCGTGATAATTTACATTAACTTTAAGAAAATTTGTCCAAATACATTAAAAATTCGTCATAATTTGATAAAATTCGTCCAAACTTGTCAAAATTTCGTCATAATTTTCAATAATTTTATAAAATTCGTTCATATTCGTTCAAAATTCGTAATATTTGACATCAATTTTACAAAATTCGTCCAAATTCATTAAAAATTCCTCATATTTTGCATTAATTTTATAAAATTTGCCCAAATTTGTTCAAAATTCGTGATAATTTACATTAATTTTAAGAAAATTCGTTAAAAATTCGTCATAATTTGCATTAATTTTGTAAAATTCTGTCATATTCGTCCAAAATTCTTGATAATTTACATTAATTAAAAAAAATTCATTCGTGTTCGTTAGAAATTCACCATAATTAACGTTAATTGGATAAAACTCGTCCTAATTCATTAAATATTCCTCTTAATTTACATTAATTTTATAAAATTTGTCGAAATTTATTCAAAATTCGTGATAATTTACATTAATTTTAAGAAAATTTGTCCAAATTCGTTAAAATTTTGTCATAATTTGCATTAAGTTTGTAAAATTCTTTCGTATTCGTCCAAAATTCTTGATAATTTACATTAATTTAAAAAAATTCATTCGTGTTCGTTAGAATTTCATCATAATTAACGTTAATTTGATCAAATTCGTCCTAATTCATTAAAAATTCCTCTTAATTTGCATTAATTTTATAAAATTTGTCGAAATTTGTTCAAAATTTGTGATAATTTACATTAATTTAAAAAAAATTCGTCCGAATTCATTAAAAATTCATCAAAAATTTGTCTAAATTCGTCCAAATTTGTTCAAAATTCATCTAAATTCATTAACAATTCATCCAAATTCATTAAAAATTCCTCCTTTTATTGAAATAAAATTCTTTAACTTTCACATAAGATTAAATTTTTATTTTATTTTTTTATGGAATATTATAAATATTATAAATCTTCCTTTTTTAATTTATATACTTACATTAAAATGTTCAGTAATCGCATAAATCAACCGTTTTAAAATCGAAAAAGCCATCTTCATATTACTCTCGTAAGTATCCCCCAAAAGTTGTAACAAATACAACGTATATTCCGGCTTCCACATATTCCTAATTTCACTCTCCTCGACACACCTCTCCGTAATAATAAACAAAACCAATTCCAAACAAGTCGCCCTCCGTTGATAATTCAAACCCAATTGAAACCCCGGACACAAATACTTTTGAAACATCAACATCACAAACTGTCGATTATCAATATCCTGGTCTTGTAAAAGCTCCAATTCGTCCGATAAAGCAGATTTACGTTCCTCATCCTTGGTATTTTCAATTTTACTCGTTACGTTATTAATATTCCGACTTAAAACGCTCAAAGTATCTCGAATTCGTACGAAAACTTTTTTATACAACGCTATAAATTGCTGTCGTGTGTTCGGACTTTGTGTAGTGACGTTATAATGAAAAAATTTTTTTAAAAAAGCTAATTCCCATAAAGTAAAGATCTCGCGACTTTTTTGACTTTCGACGATTAAACCTAAAACGTGTATTCGAACTTCATCGCTTTGATGGCACATCATAAGTTCTAAAAATTCATATTCGACGATATTCCTCCAATATTTTTCAGTTAATTGTTCGGAATTTAGTGTGGTTACGTTTGGAACGTCTAAACCTGATTGTCGGGCTGTTCGTAGACATCTTAATAAAGCTCCGAGTTCATTTGAACCGCTATACCATTGATAATGCATTCTATAATTAATTTTTAAAAAATAATTTTATTAATAATTAAATTAAATTAAAATATAAATGTAGCTAACATTGATTTTAATACCATAGGTTGGAGTTTGTACGCTGAGACCAATAACCGTTGATAAAACCCAACCAAAGGAGGTTTCGCTTTCGTAAGAAGAGGTTTTATTAAATCGACCCAAAGTTCCAACCATTTATCAACGTTTGGTTCTTCGGATTTATGTTGAGCCATTAATATTTCGTAAGTATTACAAATCTTAAATGTTTAAAACCATTAATACGATTAAAAAATACAAATACAGTGAAATTTCAAGTTACGGACACCCCTATTGAACGGACGCCCTTATTGAACGGACACCCCCCTTTGTACGGACAGTTTTAACCGTCCGACTGTCATATAATTACTTTGCATTTCTCTTAAGCGGACACCCCTCTTAAACGGACACTTTTCATGGGTTCCGTTGATGTCCGCACAATGGAAATTTCACCATATAATTAAAATTTACCTGTGGGGCAACTGCCGAGTTTTGCATATTAATTAAAAGTATAAAAGGTAAATGAGAAAATTGTTCTAAAAGAAAAGAACATCCCGTTTCGTTACTTAAAATGGTTAAAGTCACATAATGAGTACATCGATTCACTAATAAATCAATCATATTGGTTAGGATTAGTTTTAAAAGTGTTTGATAACCTAAAAATAGAAAAAAAAATTAGTTTTATTAAATAAAATTAGATTTAAAAGTAAAAATTAGAAATAAAATCGATTTTGACATCTGTCAAAATAGTAAAAACATAACCTAAAACATCAAGAAGATAGTTATACGTATATAGTTCAAAAGAAAACTCATAGATGGCGTTAATTTAATTTAAATTAAACATAACCTAAATTTAAATAAAAATTAAAAAATCAACATAAATAATAAATTTCTTAGTAATTTTATTTAAAAAATTCCTTTTTATATTTTTAAATACCTTTTTTATAATGTTCGTGAGCCAATCGTATCAAATTTTCAAAAATAATCTTTGCCGATTGTCTCACGGTGTCAATATAATGATCCAAATGGGTCCAAACATACTCCAAAGCTTGGCTAAACATAGGTTCAATGTATCCCAAAGGTATCGTGTTGATCACCTTTGAGATTAATATTAACGATCGGCTTACTTCTAAAATTTGGGTTGATTTTCCCGTACATCTAAAAAAAAAGTGTTTTTAATTAAAAATATTCTTAATATTGGGAATTAAAAAATGAAAATTTAAAAAACCAACCTTTTGGCTGTATCTAATAACTCTCCGAACATAAAAGAAATCACAGGTACACCGTCGATGGTTTCTTCGCAGAGTAAACTTTGCGGGAGAACGTTTAAAATGCCCGAATAAAAATATAAATTGGTTGTGTGGTTTTTCGGGAGTTTTTTCGTGTTAAAGGCACTGGTTACGTCACTTCCGTCGTTATTACATTTTTGCTGGTCGAGTTTTAAAAAACTCAAACAAGGATTTGCATTTTCCTAGAAAAAATTAGGTTAATTCAGTGATTTTTTTTTGGTAACTTTTTTTAGTAACTTATAGTGACTTAATTTTAGTAATTTTTTTTTGTGACTTTAGTAACTTTCTTAAAAAATTATTTTTTAACAACTTATTGAGTTTATTTTGCGGATTTACATCTTTTTGAATTATTTTTAATATTTTTCTGGTAATTTAATGACTTTTTTTAACAATTTAGTAACTTTATTGGTAAGTTTTAATAACTTTTTTGTTACTACTAATAAGTAACTGCTTAATAATTTTTAAACATTTCACATCCTCTTTTAGTAATTTAATAACTTTTTTGCAATTTTTTATTAATTTAGTAACGTTTTAAAGACTAATAACAAAATTTAAAAAAATCTAATGATTTTTTATTTAATAATTCATCCTAATTTAAGCAAATTCGATTTTAATTTTTATACAGTTGGCAACAATTCACAAATATGACATCTGTCATTTTCATTTTGATTTTAACCTATTTTTAACAAATTATTAATAATCCATTTTAAACGTACAAAATCAACATACTTACAGTTCCATCCGATGATTTTTCCGGGATATGTATAACAGCGATCACCATTAAAACCCCACAATTCGATTTAGTATCAAAATTAACGTACTCATCGGTGATAACCTCGTAAGAACTTAACATCAATGTTTTACAATAATTCGGCAGCTCATCGCTCAATTGACACTGTTGTAAAATCGCCACCAATAACTTTGTAACGTTATTTATATAACTATGTATCTCGGAACGTTTTGATTTATCACTAATTAAAAAAAAAAATATATTAAAATTATTTTTTTAGGTTATATTAAAATTATTTTTTTAGGTTATAAAAAAATTACTTTAATTTTAAAACCAATTTGGCGAAATAATCAATTAAAAATCCGGTTATAGTCTTAACGGTGTGTGAAATAGCTTCGATACCCAACGGAAAGTTTCCGAAACAATGTTGTAAACCCAAAACGAGCTCGTTATGCTTTTCAAACGTCTCGGTATTCTTTATACAAGCCACCATTCCCGTATTAATGTTCCAACTCATTGCGATCTTGACCAATTCGAAATTAAATTGAGTTGAAAGCATTCTAGAGATTGTCTTTCGAATCGGATGCTTTGAATCGACGGTTAAAAATAAATACGTTAATAAACAAGCTGCTATGTACACATCAGCCGGTTTTAATTCCTCTAAAGGTAACTAAAATCAATCCTTTTTAAAAAAAAAGTCAAAATAACACTTTCCGAACTTACTACTTTTAACGCTTGTTGTAAATTTTCAATTTTAGTCGTCTTGCGTAACTCTTGTATCAATCCTTGTAGTCTCGAATCTTTCGATTCGAAAGAATTCGGCACGTAAATAGGCCCGGGAGGCACCGTGGTGCCGTTCGGGCCCCGTTTCGGCTTCATTCCGATCCGACCTAACCTATAACGCTAGAAGCAGACGACTTTGGGCGCTTTTTGCGCCATTTTTCGGGTCTTTTTGAAACGTTTTTACTTCGGAACTCACCTAAAACGTGTGGTTTTAGATATGGAGGTGGAAAATGGCGAAATTATGAGCATTTTGTGCGGTTTTAAATGTGGTAGGAGCTCAAAAACGATAAGACATAACCTTAAAAATCTTTTATGTAGATGGTTTAGTAGGAATCTGCAAAATATATATTTCATGATTATTTTATCATTTTTATAATTAAATATTAATTTTCATTGGGGAAATTAAAAAAATAAGATTTGGGGAAATAAAAATTAAAAAAGATTAAAATAATTTATTTTGGTGGTAAAGCGCCATCTTTTAGAATTAATAAGAATTAAAATTTAATGTCAAATATTAAAAAATAAATCAAATTTTTGGGATTTTAATAATAATTATTTATTTTATAGACTACATTTGCTTTATTGGTTCAATATTTAACAATTTAAGTCCATTATCCATAATAATCTTTAGACATTTTAATAAATATACCTTAGCAAATAAGATCGGAAATAAATGTTCTCTCGGTTCCTAAAAAAAAAATTTTTAATTAATAAAAAATCACTTTGAATGAATAAAAAAACATTAATTAAAGTATTAAAATTCATTTTTTACCGTTAAAATCTTAACTCTTCGATAATAAGCGCTAAAAACGTTAGAAAACCCAGATAAATGTTGTACTAAAAAGTGAGGTTGGATTTTACAACTTTCCAAGTCTTTTAAACAATTTTTTATACATGTAGGAAATTGTAAAATGTAAACGTAAAATAATTCCCATTCTTCCGGTTCGTTTAAAAGTGTAAAATCGATTTTTTCTATCGGAGGTAAAGGCGGGTATACATTTGAGGCGATTCTAACCTCAAAATCATTTAATAATTTTGATAATCTCGCTGAATTATATAAAATAAATGCTGAACCTTAAAAAAAAAATAAAAAAAGATTAAAAAAAATAAAAAAGATTAAAAAAATAAAAAAATTAAAGTATATTTTATTAAATTTTATCAAATTTTTTTAAATTTATCCAAATTTAAGACTAAAACAAACCTTTATTATTAGAAATAGTCAAATCGTTTGGTTTTAAACTCATCGTACTGTTTGTTTTATTCTGTAAAAGTTCTATATTAGCCGAGGCAGTTCCTAACTTCTCAAAAAACTCCTTCCAACCAGTTTTCGAAGTTATTCGGAGGCCGTATTTATGTTCCGCAATTAATCTCATCTGAATAATATGATTTCTAAAAATATTTTTGATTAGTACTTTTTAAAAATATGTATAATTTAAAAAAAAATTACTGAATGAATTGTTCGGAAGTTGTTATTCGATCTTTTAAACCTTCGTGATTTAAAACGGCTCCGCACAAACATAAATTTTTATTTTTCAAAGACTTTAAAGAAAATATCACATTAAAAACGTCTTCATCTTCATTTTTATTATCATTAATAATGATTCCGTTACAAAATTTAATAAGATTTTGAGTCGTTTCCATTATTATTTTTACTCGTAACTCGGAAACATCTCCGATGTTATCTAAATCTGATTCTAAATGGAATTTTTTATATTTTTTTAATTTTTCAAGTTCAAATGAACCAAACCTATCATTTTTTAACACTTGAACCAAACAATTTTTAAAACACTCCGATTTATTAAAGAATAAATGATAGTTGTCCTTGATTCGGAGAATTTTTAATAATTTTAAGTCGTTATTTTCACTTAGTTTAATTAAATCTTCTTCGTTTCGATTTAAATATTCGAATATATTTTCTAAATCGTTGATATTTTCTAAAGTGTTTGTATTTTCCAAATCGTTGCCTTTATCTAACAAAACCTTCCAATTTGATGGTTTTTGAGGAAAACTTAATTCACCCAAAGTTTCTAAATGTTTTGTATGTTTTCTAATTATGTTTGTTTTCATCCCATCGGAATTTGTTAAGTATTTATAAAGGTTTTTTATCGTTTCTTCTAAAAAATCCATGTTTTATTTATTTAGAGGTTAAATTTTTAGAGGTTATGTTATTGATAGGTCCCTGATTTTTGACATAAGAACTTTAGCGACATCTATTGAGAAATGAATTAAAAAAGTCAATTTGAAATTATAAAAATAAATTTAAAATACTTTTTTAATTTATTAATAAATTTATTTAAAATAATTACGATAAAAAATTAATTTTTAACAAAATAAAATTGTATTTTAATTATGTAATAAAAAATAAAAATTAATTTGAAATTCATACATAAAATTTTAAGTGAATGATAATAGATGGCGCTAATAATTACTTTTAAAATAATATCTTTTTAGGCTTTTAATTCATTTAATTTCCATTTTTAATTAAAAATAAACCCTTATTTCGATTAAATTAAATTAAATATTAAAGAAAATACCACCTTCATTGAAATTTAAATGTATATTAGACACTAAAAATTCCAACAAATCAACTTGAAGCCTTTTAGGTCGATCCTAAACACTTTATGTTCTCCTGATAATAACGATACAACGAACAGCGGTATTTTGAACGTTTGTTGTTTACTTTAAAGCCCCACAATTTGGCTACTTATGTTAAATTCGACTGGGGACGTCATTTTAAAGTTAGATTTTTTTTTAATAAGTTTTTTAATTTTCTTATTTTACTTGCTAAATTTAGGAAGTAAATTTAGAGGAGTGAAACCTAAAAATCTTTAAAGATTATGGATAAAATAGGAATTTAAGATGGTTTTGCACCATCTAGTAGGGTTTATTTGAATTAAATTTTTAGTTTGGATTTATGTCACTAGATGACACCAAGTGTCTAATTTTTCTTGAATTATTTAGAATTTAAATGTTATTAGCTTTGAAATTTTTTTGATAACATTTGGAATAAAACGTCCTTTTTTAATTAAAACTAGAATGATTAAAATTTCATTTAGAGAAAAAATCAAATCAAAATGGTTAAAATTGAATTTTTGATAAATTTTTAAAGTTTTCTCTCAAGTTAAAAAGTGGTAAAAATGTCCACCAAATTTGAAAATTTTTTTAATTTTTTTGACAAAACTTGGAATAAAACGGTCTTTTTTAATTAAAACTAGAATGTTTTAAGTTTCATTTAGAGAAAAAATCAAATCAAAATGTTTAAAAATGAATTTTTGATGAATTTTTTAAAAAATGGTTAATTTTCTAACTTAAAAAATTTTTACCAACTTTGAAAATTTCTTTAATTTTTTTGACAACACTTGGAATAAAACGGTCTTTTTTAACTAAAATTAGAATGTTTTAAGTTTCATTTAGAAAAAAAATCAAATCAAAATGGTTAAAAATGAATTTTTGGCGAATTTTAAAAGTTGATCGATTTTTTTAAAAGTTAGGTTAAAAGTGTCAAAAATTTTTTACCATCTTTGAAAATTTTTTTAATTCTTTTGACAACACTTGGAATAAAACGGTCTTTTTTAATTGAAACTAGAATGTTTTTAGTTTCATTTAGAGAAAAAATCAAATCAAAATCTTTAAAAATGAATTTTTGATGAATTTTTTAAAAAATGGTTAATTTTCCAACCTAAAAAATTTTTACCAACTTTGAAAATTTTTTTTAATTATTTTGCAAAACACTTGGAATAAAACGGTCTTCTTTAATTAAAACTAGAACGTTTTAAGTTTCATTTAGAAAAAAATCAAATCGAAATCTCTAAAAATGAATTTTTGGCGGATTTTTAAAAATTGATCGATTTTTTTAAGGTAGGTTAGAACTGTCAAAAATTTTTTACCAACTTTGAAAATTTTTTTAATTTTTTTGACAACACTTGGAATAAAACGGTCTTCTTTAATTAAAACTAGAATGTTTTAAGTTTCATTTAGAAAAAAAATCAAATCAGAATGTTTAAAAATGAATTTTTGGCGAATTTTTAAAGTTGATCGATTTTCTTAGAAGTGTAAAAAATGTTTAACCTAAAAAATTTTTTACCAAATTTGAAAATTTTTTTAATTTTTTTGACAAAACTTGGAATAAAGCGGTCTTTTTTAATTAAAACTAGGTTGTTTTAAGTTTCATTTAGAGAAAAAATTAAATCAAAATCTTTAAAAATGAATTTTTGGCGAATTTTTAAAGTTGATCGACTTTTTTAAAGTTAAAGTGTCAAAAATTTTTTACCAACGTTGAAAATTTTTTTAATTTTTTTGACAACACTTGGAATAAAACGGTCTTTTTTAATTAAAATTAGAATGTTTTAAGTTTCATTTAGAAAAAAAATCAAATCAAAATGTTTAAAAATGAATTTTTGGCGAATTTTTAAAGTTGATCGACTTTTTTAAAGTTAGGTTAAAAGTGACAAAAATTTTTTACCAACTTTGAAAATTTTTTTAATTTTTTTGACAACACTTGGAATAAAACGGCCTTTTTTAATTAAAACTAGAATGTTTTAAGTTTCATTTAGAAAAAAAATCAAATCAAAATCTTTAAAAATGAATTTTTAGCGAATTTTTAAAATTGATCGATTTTTTTAAAGTTAGGTTAAAAGTGTCAAACATTTTTTACCAACTTTGAAAATTTTTTTAATTTTTTTGACAACATTTGGAACAAAACGGTCTTTTTTAATTAAAATTAGAATGTTTTAAGTTTCATTTAGAAAAAAAATCAAATCAAAATCTTTAAAAATGAATTTTTGGCGAATTTTTTAAGAAATGGTTAATTTTCTAACCTAAAAAATTTTTACCAACTTTGAAAATTTTTTTAATTTTTTTGACAACACTTGGAATAAGCCGGTCTTTTTTAATTAAAATTAGAATGTTTTAATTTTCATTTAGAAAAAAAATCAAATCAAAATGGTTAAAAATGAATTTTTGGCGAATTTTTAAAGTTGATCGATTTTTTTAAAGTTAGGTGAAAAATGTTAAAATTTTTTTACCAACTTTGAAAATTTTTTTAATTTTTTTGACAACACTTGTAATAAAACGGTCTTTTTTAATTAAAACTAGAATGTTTTAAATTTCATTTAGAAAAAAAATCAAATCGAAATCTTTAAAAATGAATTTTTGGCGAATTTTAAAAGTTGATCGATTTTTTTAAAGTTAGGTTAAAAATGTCAAAAATTTTTCACCAACTTTGAAAATTTTTTTAATTTTTTTGACAACACTTGGAATAAAACGGTCTTTTTTAATTGAAATTAGAATGTTTTAAGTTTCATTTAGAGAAAAAATCAAATCAAAATCTTTAAAAATGAATTTTTGGCGAATTTTTAAAATTGATCGATTTTTTTAAAGTTAGGTTAAAAATGTCAAAAATTTTTCACCAACTTTGAAAATTTTTTTAATTTTTTTGACAACACTTGGAATAAAAAGTCCTTTTTTAATTAAAACTAGAATGATTTAAGTTTCATTTAGAAGAAAATCAAATCGAAATCGTTAAAAATAAATTTTTTAAGAATTTTTAAAGTTGATCGATTTTTTTAAGTTGTCAAAAATGTTTACCAACTTTTTTAAACGTTAACTAATTTAAGAATCGAACAAATTTTATCAAATTCCATCAATATAAATGACGACAAGCCCTCTGTATTGTTTATGAAGGGTGCATATCGATGCATAACCACCCTAAAACCCCCCTAAAACGCCCCCTTCGCCCCACAACGTCCCCCAATGTCCATAGATGCAATTGCTCACCCCTCCTGTTCGTATTAAATCATTGATAACGTTACGAAACCATCGGGACGGGATTTCTGGCAATAAAACTAGTTATTGCCTTCACGAAATTACCCCCCTTTTTGAATTATTTAATTGTCAGATGTTTGAAGACAATTCCCTTCCAATATTAATATATTTTCACTTTCAAATCTCTTATTTATAATGTATTATAATGTGTATTGTATATTTATACTGTTAATTTAGTTGGTATTTTTTTTATTTTGATTTAAAGGGGAGATTTTTATATTAAAAAAGGTGCTAAGTGAGTCATTCACTTTGAATCGGATGAATTTGAAATATTAAATTAGGTATTCATGGATTCGTTGGTTTTGTTTGTTGGGGGGTTGAATTAAATGGGATTGAAACAGGTTTATGTAAGAGAAACTTTGAAATTTATGAGTAAAATGAAGAAATTAAGGGTATTTTTTGTGATTTTTTTGTGATTTTTTTGTGAATTTTTTTAAATTTTTTTAAATTTTTTGGTAATAATTGGAATAAATATGACTTTTTTATATTAAAATAGGATATTTTAGCTTTAATTTAAGACATAAATCTTTTCTTAATTCCTATAAATAAAGTCTGGGCGATTTTTTAAAGTTGATTTATAAAATTAAAATTTTTTGACATTTATTTTATTTGACATTTAGGTTAGGATTAATTTTACAATTAAAGATAAATAAAAATGAAAATAAATTAAAAGAAAATTTCTTCATTTATATCTAAAATAATATAAATAAATGATTTAAAGTTAATTTTTAAATTAAATAAAATTATTTATTAATATTAGGTTATATTTCGTGTTAAAAATAATTTATGTTGGTATCACGACAACCAACTTCACCATTATTAGTAAATTTTGACAGTTTTATCTGACAGTTTATTAACCTTTCAAAAAGTGCGTTTTTAATCAATTTTTCACTCATTAAAACATCAAAAATCGCTCCAATTCGAATATAAATCGTAAGTAGGACATAAATTTAATCGTAAACCAACCATAAAAGTCCATTTCCTACCTTTTCCAGTGACAATTTCCAATTTTCCAATTTACCCTCGACTGTCAAAGTGTCTAGAAAGTGTATATTTCCCTGAGGACGGAGTAAACTTTTAGCCAAACGGAGGGTTTTTAAGAAGTATAAGATTGTAAAAGGTAAACAAATTAAAAGTAAAAGACCGGCTAAAAGGTATTTTATACGCGCACTTGACAAAACGCTTTTAACTCGGTTGTGTTTGGTCGTTAGACGATTAAAACGGTGATTTATGGGCCGTTTAATTCCCGCTGGAATGAAATTATACGTTAGGCGATTTGACGACAGGTAAAAACACACGTAGCAATAAATTAACGAGGATATTTTTAATAAAAAAAAAGGATTTTTAACCATTTTAAGAGTTTTAAGGAATTTTTAAGAGATTCTCATAAGATTTTATATGAAAAATTACAAATGTTATGGTTTCTAAGAATTAAAATTACTTTGGGAGACATTCTAAGAAGATTTAAGGAGTTTTAAAGAGGTTTAAAAGTGTGGAAAGGTTTAAATTATTTATTAATATGGATTTTTAAAGTATTTTTTAGGTTTTTTTTAGGATTTTTTATGTTTTTTTAGGATTTTTTAGGATTTTTTTAACATTTTTAAGGATTTTTTTTAGTTTTTTTTTAGATTTTTTTAAGGATAAGTTTAAATACTAACGATTATAGTAAGTTTGTGTGGTTCTAGCGTGACTTTTTCACCTGGAAAAACTTCCAGGTAGAAAAGTAGAGGTAATTAGGTACGAGAAAGAAAAAGGAAAATAATTACTTAATAATACATAATGTAAATAACTCAATTTATCGACATGAAGTTTTTTAAGTTTAAAAAAAATCACGGGAAGTTTATTTATAGGAATTAAGAGACGATTTATGGCTTAAATGAAGCTTAACAATGTATATTTTTAAATAAAATAACCAAATTATTTGTAATATTTCACCAAAAGTTAAAAAAAAATCTTAAAAATGTTTTAAAATAAACTTAACCTCAAATGTCAAAAAATTCATCAATTTTAGAAAATTGCCTAGACTTTATTTATGGGAATTAAGAAAAGATTTATGGGTTAAATGAAACCTAAAAGAGTCTATTTTTAAATAAAATAGTCAAATTTTTCCTAATATTTCACAAAAAATTTAAAAAAAATCTTAAAAACGTTGTTGTTTTAAAATGAAGATAACCTCAAATGTCAAAAAATTTGACCAACTTTAAAAAATCGCCCAGACTTTATTTGTGGGAATTAAGAAACGATTTATGGCTTAAATGAAACATAAAAGAGTCTATTTTTAAATAAAATAGTCAAATTTTTCCTAATATTTCACAAAAAATTTAAAAAAAATCTTAAAAATGTTGTTGTTTTAAAATGAAGATAACCTCAAATGTCAAAAAAATTGACCAACTTTAAAAAATCGCCCAGACTCTATTTGTAGGAATTAAGGAAAGATTTATAGCTTAAATGAAAGCTAAAAGAGTCTATTTTTAAATAAAATAACCAAAATATTCTTACTTTTACATAAAAAATTAAAAAAAAAATCTCAAAGACATTGTTGTTTTAAAATGAAGATAACCTCAAATGTCAAAAAAATTGATCCATTTTAAAAAATCGCCCAGACTTTATTTATGGAAGCTAAGAGACGATTTATGGCTTAAATGAAACGTAAAAGAGTCTATTTTTAAATAAAAACAACCAAATTATTCATAATTTTTTATAAAAAATTAAAAAAAAATCTTAAAAACATTGTTGTTTCAAAATGAAGATAACCTTAAATGTCAAAAAATTCATCAACTTTAAAAAATCGCCTAGACTTTATTTATAAGAATTAAGAAAAGATTTATGACTTAAATGAAAGCTAAAAGAGACTATTTTTAAATAAAACATCCAAATTATTCATAATTTTTCATAAAAAATTAAAAAAAAATTTTAAAAACTTTGTTGTTTTAAAATGAAGTTAACCTCAAATGTCAAAAAAATTGCTCAACTTTAAAAAATCACCCAGACTTTATTTATAGTCATTAAGGAAAGATTTATAGCTTAAATGAAAGCTAAAAGTGTCTATTTTTAAATAAAGTAGCCAAATTATTCGTCAATTTTTGTAAAAAATTAAAAAAAAATCTTAAAGACGTCTTTGTTTTTAAAATGAAGATAACCTCAAATGTCAAAAAATTTGACCAACTTTAAAAAATCACCCAGACTTTATTTATAGTCATTAAGGAAAGATTTATAGCTTAAATGAAAGCTAAAAGAGTCTATTTTTAAATAAAACAGCCAAATTATTCATAAATTTTCGTAAAAAATTAAAAAAAAAATCTTAAAGACGTCGTTGTTTTAAAATGAAGATAACCTCAAATGTCAAAAAATTTGACCAACTTTAAAAAATCACCCAGACTTTATTTATGGGAATTAAGAAAAGATTTATGGCTTAAATAAAACCAAAAAAGTCTATTTTTAAATAAAACAACCAAATTATTCATAACTTTTTATAAAAAATTAGAAAAAAATTTTAAATGAACCTAACCTATTTTGAAATGTCAAAAAATCAACTTTAAAAAAATCCTACTGACTTTATTTATAGTCATTAAGAAAAGATTTATGGCTTAAATGAAACCTCAAAAAGTCTATTTTTAAATAAAATAACCAAATTTTTCCTAACTTTCTAAAACCGCCGAATTTTGACTAAAACCTCGCCAAATTTCGTATAAAATTATCTAAAACTAATGAATTTCGTCTATTTTTTCCTCAAATTTTCGAATTTTATTCAAGAAATAACTTAATTTATCTTAAAATCATGATATTTAAATTAAAATGTTCTAAAATCGTCGAATTTCACCTAAAATTTCGCCAAATTTTATATAAAATTGTCTAAAATTCTTAAAATTGTGAAATTCCATTCAAAAAAATAACTTAATTTAGCTTAAAAATGTGAAACTTTGTCTGAAATGTTCTAAAATTAGCGAATTTCTTCTAAAAATTCATCAAATTCTGTACAGAATTGCCTAAAATTCGTAAATCTCTCCTAATTTCATCTAAAATATTTGAGATTTCATTAAAAAATGACTTAATTTAGTCTAAAATTGTAATATTTCATTTAAAAAATTTTAAAATCATCGATTTTTTTCAAAAATTTCACGAAATTTGGTGCAAAATTGTTGAATTTCGTTTAATTTCATCAAATTTTTTTCGAATTTCATTAAAAAATAACTTAATTTATCTTAAAATTATCAAATTCAAAATAAAATGTTCTAAAATCGTCGAATTTCACCTAAAGTTTCGCCAAATTTTATATAAAATTGTCTAAAATTCTTAAAATTGTGAAATTTCATTCAAAAAAATAACTTAGTTTAGCTTAAAAATGTGAAATTTTGTCTGAAATGTTCTAAAATTATCGAATTTCGTCTAAAATTTCACCAAATTCTGTACAGAATTGCCTAAAATTCGTATATCTCGCCTAATTTCATCTAAAATATTTGAAATTTCATGAAAAAATGCCTTAATTTAGTCTAAAATTGTAACATTTCATTTAAAAATTTTTAAAATCATCGATTTTTTTCAAAAATTTCACGAAATTTGGTGCAAAATTGTTGAATTTCGTTTAATATCATCAAAATTTTTCGAATTCCATTCAAAAATAACTTAATTTAGCTTGAAATTGTGAAATTTCGACCAAAATATTCAAAATTCGTCCAATTTCGTCTGAAAATTCACGAAATTTTATCTAAAATCGTTCAATTTCATCTAAAATTTTCTAAAGTTATCAAATTTCATTTAAAATTTCACAAAATTTCATCAAATTTTTTTCCAATTTCGTTAAAATAAAACTTAATTTAGCTTAAAATTATGAAATTTATACCAAGAATTTTAAAATTCGTCGAATTTCGTCTAAAATTTAACGAAATTTAGCCTAAATTTGTCGAATTTCATTGAAAAATAACTTAATTTAGCTAAAAATTGTGAAATTTGATCTCAAATTTCTTAAAATTGTCGAATTTCGTTTGAAATTTCACGAAATTTTGTTTAAAATGGTCGAATTTCATTGAAAAACACTTTATTTATCTTAAAATTGTATAATTTCATCTAAAATTTTTTAAAATCATCGATTTTTTTCCAAAATTTCATGAAATTTGGTGTAAAATTAACTAAAATTGGTGAATTTCGTTTAATTTTATTGAAACTTTGTCAAATTTCATTGAAAGATAACTTAATTTAGCTTGAAATTGTGAAATTTCGACAAAAAATTTCAAAATTCGTCCAATTTCGTTTGAAATTTCACTAAATTTCGTCTAAAATTGTCGAATTTCATTGAAAAGTAACTTTATTTCGATTAAAATTGCACAATTTCATCTAAAATTTTTTAAAATCATCGACTTTTTTCCAAAATTTCACAAAATTTGGTGCAAAATTATCTAAAATTGTTGAATTTCGTTTAATTTCATTGAAACTTTGTCGAATTTCATTGAAAGATAGCTTAATTTAGCTTGAAATTGTGAAATTTCGATAAAAAAATTCAAAATTCGTCTAATTTCGTTTGAAATTTCACTAAATTTCGTCTAAAATTGTCGAATTTTATCGAAAAATAACTTTATTTCCATTAAAATTGTGAAATTTTATCTCAAATTTCTTAAAATTGTCGAATTTCGTTTGAAATTTCATGAAATTTCGTTTACAATTGTCAAATTTCATTAAAAAAAACTTTATTTATCTTAAAATTGTACAATTTCATCTAAATTTTTTTAAAATCATCGATTTTTTTCCAAAATTTCACGAAATTTGGTGTAAAATTAACTAAAATTGTTGAATTTCGTTTAATTTCATTGAAACTTTGTCGAATTTCATTGAAAGATAACTTAATTTAGCTTGAAATTGTGAAATTTCGAGCAAAATTTTCAAAATTCGTCCAATTTCGTTTGAAATGTCACAAAATTTCGTCTAAATTTGTCGAATTTCATTGAAAAATAACTTTATTTCGATTAAAATTGTGAAATTTCATCTAAAATTTCTTAAAATTGTGAAATTTCTCCTAAGATTTCGCCAAATTTTGTATAAAATTGTCTAAAATTGTTAAATTTCGTCTAATTTCATCTAAAATTTTCGAACTTTTTTCAAAAAAATAACTTAATTTACCTTAAAATTATGAAATTTAGATTAAAATGTTCTAAAATCGTCAAATTGTGACTAAAACTTCGCCAAATTTCGTATAAAATTATCTAAAACTCTTAAATTTTATCTAATTTCATTAAAAATTATCAAATTTCATTAAAAATTGTCAAATTTCATTAAAAATTGTCAAATTTTATAAAAAAAATAACTTAATTTTGTTTAAAATTGTAAAATTACATCAAAAATGTTTTAAAAACGTCGAATTCTTTTCTAAATTTTCGTTCAATTTTATAAACGTGTCAAAGTGACATTCTAAACGTCAGATTGATTCAAACGTCAAAATATTTTAGACGTCAAAATGACATTTTAAACGTCAGATTGATTCAAATGTCAAAATGACATTTTAAGACGTCAAAATGACATTTTAACCGTCAAAATGACATTTTAAACGTCAGATTGATTAAAACGTCAAGTTGACGTTTAAACGTCTAAGTAATAAGAGTAAAATGTGTAAGTTATAAGTAAGTAATATTAGTCTGATTATAGCTTTTAAAATTAGAACTAGTTTTATAAAAAATTTGGAAAAAAATTTAAATGAACTTAACCTTACTTTGAAATAATCAAAAAATCAACTTTAAAAAATCACCCAGACTTTATTTATAAGAATTAAGAAATGATTTATATCTTAAATGAAACTTAAAAGAGTCTATTTTTAAACAAACCAACCAAATTATTCATAACTTTTAATAAAAAATTAGAAAAAAATAAATAAACGTAAAAAATAAGTAAAAAAATCTATTTTAAAACATCAAAAAGTCAACTTTAAAAAATCACCCAGACTTTATTTATAAGAATTAAAAAATGATTTTTGTTCTAAATGAAAGCTCAAACATTTTAGTTTTATACCAAACAGTCAAATTATTCATAAGAACCCTCAAAAAAATTTAAAAAATTCTTAAAATCATCAATGTTTTAATGTAATTTTAAGCTAATATAAAGCATCAAGGTAAAGTCAGTACTACCAACCAAATTTTTTTTTATTAGTAAATTTTTAAGCGTCAAGTGTCAAATGTCAAATGAACTTAGTTTCCGTCCACAAAAAAATGTTCGTGTAATAATTTTATGTAGTTTAATTGTAAAACCGAGTCGAGTAGTCGAAATTAAGTAATTTCGGTCGAAAAATAAAAAGTTTTTTTAACGCGGTTTAAAAAGTTGGTGCAATTCTCTTTCGCCAGGTGAGTTTAGGGAGGAAATTGCGTCAGGTTGGGCGCAATTCCGGACCGCATTAGTCCCTTTATGCCACCTTGGGGCCCCCGGGATCCGTACTTGTAGTGTTATCAAGTTTTCCGTCTCATTTTTCTCTTCCCGGGTGCACCGCTAAAAATTTCCCGACTCGTGTACCTTTATTATTTCCCTTTATTCCCCTTATTGTGAGCGGTATTTTTCTTAATATCGTTGAGTTAAAACGCGAAATACATCTTTAATACGAATTTATTTCAATTTTTTTTTAATATAATTTTTTTTTTTAATATAATTTTTTTTTTAATTTATTTTTTTTTTAATTGTAATTTATTAAAAAAAAATAAAAAATATATTAATTAAATTAAAATTCCCGTTTAAAATTTTAATTTGTTTGTTTGTTCTTAGATGGCGTTAGACATCAACAACTGTCATCTGGGTGTTTATCTAACAAAAGGATTTTTCATTATTTCATCTTGAAATAAGGTAAGTTTAAAATTTAATGATTTAAGTTAATTTGAAAAGAATTAAAATCATTTTATGACATGATAAATTAATATTAATAATTTCTTTTTATATTTTATTTGCAAAATTGAGATAAAATTTGGGGGTTAAAATTTTAATTTATTTGTTTGTTCATAGATGGCGTTAGAAGTCAACAAGTATCAAATGAGAGCTGTCATTTATGTGTTTACCTAAGATTTTTTGGTTATTTTATCTTAAAATAAGGTAAGTTGGGGTAAAATTGGACGATTTATGTTAATTTAGAAAGATTTAAAACCATTTTATGATTTGGTATATTAATATTAATAATCTGCTTTTATATTTTACTTGTAAATCGAGTTCGAGGTTTGTATTTATAAATGGAATTTTGTGATAACTTTAAATGTGTTGGTGTAAACTCGTCCAAATGGTATAAATTTGATTTATTTGTTTATTTTAGTCGGTTTTCTAGCTTTTATTTACTTTATTTTGGATACAAACATGAAATTTTTTTTAAAAACTTATTAAATTGTCTAAAAATTTATCTAAATTGTCTAAAAATTTACTTAAATTGACTAAAAATTTACTTAAATTGACTAAAAATTACTTAAATTGTTTAGAAATTACTTAAATTTTCTAAAAATTACTTAAATTGTTAAAAAATCGAATAAAATTGGCAAAAATCGAATAAAATTGTCTAAAAATTTCTTAAATTGTCTAAAAATTTACTGAAATTGACAAAAAATTACTTAAATTGTTTAGAAATTACTTAAATTGTTAAAAAATCGAATAAAATTGGCAAAAAATCGAATAAGATTGGCAAAAATGGAATAAAATTGTCTAAAAATTACTTAAATTGTCAAAAAATCGAATAAAATTGGCAAACAATTACTTAAATTGTTTAAAAATCTACTTAAATTGACTACAAATTACTTAAATTGTTTAGAAATTACTTAAATAGTCAAAAAATCGAATAAAATTGGCAAAAAATCGAATAAAATTGTCTAAAAATTACTTAAATTGTCAAAAAGTCGAATAAAATTGGCAAAAAATTACTTAAATTATTTAAAAATCTACTTAAATTGACTAAAAATTACTTAAATTGTCAAAAAATCGAATAAAATTGGCAAAAATCGTATAAAATTGGCAAAAAATCGAATGAAATTGTCTAAAAATTACTTAAATTGTCAAAAAATCGAATAAAATTGTCTAAAAATTACTTAAGGGGTTAGACCACTTTAGACCGTGGAAAATTAACGTAATTTCCCCATATTTTTCCGAGAAAACAATAAGAGCTGTGGAAAAATTGTTTATATATCTTTGTTGTACATACATTTAGGAATAAGAAATATATTTTGCTAAATAATTAACATAAAAAATGAACGCGATGTAACTGCTTGATGAAAACCTTGTTAAGCGCTAAGGGGTCCGCGGCCGGAACAATTTTACCTACAATTTTCAATCTAAAGCAAAAACGAAAAGGTATTTAGTTTTTACAACTCAAAAGCTAGAGAAAGACGTAGGGATTTCTTTTTAATTATTTTTTTGCAGAAATGGTGGGCATATTACAAAAACTTTGCGTTTTAGCCTAAAAAAATATCTACTAAATTGTTTATAGTTCAAGAACTACGTTTGATATCAAAAAAATCCTACGTCTTTCTCTAGATAATGCTATTTGGAAGGTGCAGTTAAAATTTCAAGTAAATCGGTAAAGAAGTGTATGAGTTATGTTTCCGGCCGTTTCAAGAAAAGTGATTTAGAGAAAAACGCATTTAAAGTTTGTTTAACCTGTACTGAGCACACGTTATCGGACAACATTCAGAATCAAAATACAGGCATTTAAAAACTGTTTCCACTTATAACTGACATTGCATCTTATTCTTAAGACCATAAAGCACGTTTTAGCGCAAAAAACAAAAATTCGATTTTTTGAAAATTCTAGAGTGGTCTAACCCCTTAAATTGTCAAAAAATCGAATAAAATTGGCAATAATTACTTAAATTGTCTAAAAATCTACTTAAATTGACTAAAACTTACTTAAATTGTTTAGAAATTACTTAAATTGTCAAAAAATCGAATAAAATTGGCAAAAAATCGAATAAAATTGTCTAAAAATCTACTTAAATTGTTAAAAAATCGAATAAAATTGGCTAAAAAACGAATAAAATTGTCTAAAAATTTACTGAAATTGACAAAAAATTACTTAAATTGTTTAAAAATTACTTAAATTGTCAAAAAATCGAATAAAATTGGCAAAAAATCGAATAAAATTGGCAAAAATCGAATAAAATTGTCTAAAAATTACTTAAATTGTCAAGAAATCGAATAAAATTGGCAAAAAATTACTTAAGTTGTCTAAAAAAATACTTCAATTGACTAAGAATTACTTAAATTGTTTAAAAATTACTTAAATTGTCAAAAAATCGAATAAAATTGGCAAAAATCGAATAAAATTGTCTAAACATTACTTAAATTGTCAAAAAATCGAATAAAATTGGCAGAAAATTACTTAAATTGTCTAAAGATCTACTTAAATTGATTAAAAATTACTTAAATTGTTTAGAAATTAGTTAAATTGTCAAAACATCGAATATAATTGGCAAGAAATCGAATAAAATTGTCTAAAAATTACTTAAATTGTCAAAAAATCGAATAAAATTGACAAAAAATTACTTAGATTGTTCAAAAATCTACTTAAATTGACTAAAAATTACTTAAATTGTCAAAAAATCAAATAAAATTGGCAAAAATCGAATAAAATTGGCAAAAAATTACTTAAATTGTCAAAAAAAATACTTCAATTGACTAAAAATTACTTAAATTGTTTAGAAATTACTTAAATTGTCAAAAATTCCAATAAAATTGGCAAAAATAGAATAAAATTGTCTAAAAATTACTTAAATTGTCAAAGAATCGAATAAAATTGGCAAAAAATTACTTAAATTGTCTAAAAATTATTTAAATTGTTTAGAAATTACTTAAATTGTCAAAAATCGAATAAAATTGGCAAAAAATTACTTAAATTGTCTAAAAAAATACTTCAATTGACTAAAAATTACTTAAATTGTCAAAAATTCGAATAAAATTGGCAAAAATAGAATAAAACTGTCTAAAAATTACTTAAATTGTCAAAGAATCGAATAAAATTGGCAAAAAATTACTTAAATTGTCTAAAAGTCTACTTAAATTGTCTAAAAATTATTTAAATTGTTTAAAAATTACTTAAATTGTCAAAAAATCGAATAAAATTGGCAAAAAATTGAATAAAATTGTCTAAAAATTACTTAAATTGTCAAAAAATCGAATAAAATTGGCAAAAATCTTCCTAAATTTTCAAAAAATCTACTTAAATTGATTAAAAATTACTTAAATTGTTTAGAAATTATTTAAATTGTCAAAAAATCGAATAAAATTGGCAAAAAATCGAAGAAAATTGTCTAAAAATTACTTAAATTGTCAAAAGATCGAATAAAATTAGCAAAAAATTACTTAAATTGTCTAAGAATTTACTTAAATTGACAAAGAATTACTTAAATTGTTTAGAAATTACTTGAATTGTCAAAAAATCGAATAAGATTGGCAAAAAATCGAATAAAATTGGCAAAAATCTTCCTAAATTTTCAAAAAATCTACTTAAATTGATTAAAAATTACTTAAATTGTTTAGAAATTATTTAAATTGTCAAAAAATCGAATAAAATTGGCGAAAATCGAATAAAATTGCCTAAAAATTACTTAAATTATCAAAAAATCGAATAAAATTGGCAGAAAATTACTTAAATTGTTTAAAGATCTACTTAAATTGACTAAAAATTACTTAAATTGTCTAAAAATTTACTTTAATTGACAAAAAATTACTTAAATTGTTTAAAAATGATTGAAATTATCCAAAAATATTCTTAAATTTTCTAAAAAATGTTTGATACTTTGAAAAATTCTTTTTAAATTTGCGGTTTTCTTATAAATAACCTCCAATGGGAGTTAGAAAGTCTCAAAAGATGTCCCAAAAGGTGTTTTTATAAAAGATCGTTTTGCCACCTGAAAGTTAAAAGTCACAATTCGTAAAATCTCCTTTAAACCGATCAATAAATCACTCATTGTTCGGTCGGGGTTCGGTTTTTGTGAATAGAAATCGACGTTTTGGGTGTAAATGTTGGCCAACTTTCGGTATTTCTCCTTTCTTTCTTTTATTCTTTCGAGGAAGAGTACAAAGGTCGGTTTACAAAGAGATCTTTGTATACTCACCTTAATGCGGTTAATAGTTTTTGCTACCTATTCGAAAATGAGAGGGTATTTTTAAGTTTTATTTTATAAAACGGGTGTTTTAAGTTTTAGATTTAATAAACTTTAATAAACACTAACAATGTGTAAATGTAAAATTTAAATGTAAAGAGAGGCGTGAAAAATGCAAATTAAAACGAGATGAGAACTTAGTTTTTTTTTATATCTACTTGTTTTGTGGGTTTAAAATTTAAAAATGATAAATGATGTTGGTGGTAAAAGTTAAATTAATCGTTTAGAGGGGTTTAGATGTACGGTTTATTCTTAAAAATTAGAATTAATGGTTTTAAATTGCTTAAAAATGTTAAAATTAACTAAATTTGAAATGTCAAAAATTTGATCAATTTTAAAAAAATCACCCAGAGTTTATTTATGAGAGTTAAGAAAAGATTTATGGCTTAAATGAAAGCTAAAAGAGTCTATTTTTAAATAAAATGACCAAATTATTCGAAATTTTTATAAAAAATTAGGAAAAAAATCTTAAAGAAGTTGTTGTTTTAAAAATGAACTTAACCTCAAATGTCAAAAAAATTCATTAACTTTAAAAAATCGCCCAGACGTTATTTATTGGAATTAAGGAATGATTTATGGCTTAAATGAAAGCTAAAGGATTCTATTTTTAAATAAAATGACCAAATTGTTTATATTTTTTTATAAAAATTTTTAAAAAAATTTCAAAGAAGATGTTGTTTTAAAAATGAACTTAACCTCAAATGTCAAAAAAATTAATCAACTTTAAAAAATCGTCCAGACTTTATTTATAGGAATTAAGAAAAGATTTATGGCTTAAATGAAAGCTAAAAGAGTCTATTTTTAAATAAAACAGCCTAATTATTCATAAATTTTCATAAAAAATTAAAAAAAAATCTTAAAGAAGTTGTTGTTTTTAAAATGGACTTAACCTCAAATGTCAAAAAAATTGATCAACTTTAAAAAATCGCCCAGACTTTATTTATGGGAATTAAGAAACTATTTATGGCTTAAATGAAACCTAAAAGTGTCTATTTTTAAATAAAACAACAAAATTATTCATATCTTTTTATAAAAAATTAGAAAGAAATTTTAAATAAACCTAACCTATCTTGAAATGTCAAAAAGTCAACTTTAAAAAATCGTACTGACTTTATTTATAGTCATTAAGAAATGATTTATGGCTTAAATGAAACCTCAAAAAGTCTATTTTTAAATAAAATAACCAAATTTTTCCTAACTTTCTAAAAGCGACGAATTTTGACTAAAATTTCGCCAAAATTTCGTATAAAATTATCTAAAACTAATGAATTTCGTCTATTTTTTCCTCAAATTTTCGAATTTTATCCAAGAAATAACTTAATTTACCTTAAAATTATGAAATTTAAAATGTTTTAAAATCGTCGAATTTCACCTAAAATTTCGCCAAATTTTATATAAAATTGTCTAAAATTCTTAAAATTGTGAAATTTCATTCAAAGAAATAACTTAATTTAGCTTAAAAATGTGAAACTTTGTCTGAAATGTTCTAAAATTATCGAATTTCGTTTAAAATTTCACCAAATTCTGTACAGAATTGCCTAAAATTCTTAAATCTCGCCTAATTTCATCTAAAGTATTTGAAATTTCATTAAAAAATGACTTAATTTAGTCTAAAATTGTAATATTTCATTTTAAAATTTTTAAAATCATCGATTTTTTTTTAATTTCACGAAATTTGGTGCAAAATTGTTGAATTTCGTTTAATTTCATCAAAAGTTTTTCGAACTTCATGAAAAAATAACTTAATTTAGCTTGAAATTGTGAAGTTTCGACAAAAATTTTCAAAATTCGTCCAATTTCGTTTGAAAATTCACGAAATTTCGTCTAAAATTGTCGAATTTAATTGAAAAATAACTTTATTTATCGTAAAATTGTAAGATTTCATTTAAAATCGTTGGATTTCATCTAAAATTTTCTAAAGTTATCAAACTTTATTTAAAATTTCACAAAATTTCATCGCGTTTTTTTCTAATTTCATTAAAATAAAACTTAATTTAGCTTGAAATTATGAAATTTAAACCAAAATTTTCAAAATTCGTCGAATTTCGTCTGAAATTTAACGAAATTTCTCCTAAATTTGTCGAATTTCATTGAAAAATAACTTAATTTAGCTAAAAATTGTGAAATTTTATCTCAAATTTCTTAGAATTATCGAATTTCGTTTGAAATTTCAAGAAATTTCGTTTAAAATTGTCGAATTTCATTGAAATTTCACGACATTTCGTTTAAAATTGTCGAATTTCATTGAAAAACACTTTATTTATCTTAAAATTGTAGAATTTCATTAAAATTTTTTTAAATCATCGATTTTTTTCCAAAATTTCACGAAATTTGGTGTAAAATTATCTAAAATTGTTAAATTTCGTTTAATTTCATTGAAACTTTGTCGAATTTCATTAAAAAATAACTTAATTTAGCTTGAAATTGTGAAGTTTCGACCAAAATTTTCAAAATTCGTCCAATTTCGTTTGAAAATTCACGAAATTTCGTCTAAAATTGTCGAACTTCATTGAAAAATAACTTTATTTATCGTAAAATTGTAAGATTTCATTTAAAATCGTTGAATTTCATCTAAAATTTTCTAATGTTATCAAACTTTATTTAAAATTTCACAAAATTTCATCGCATTTTTTTCTAATTTCATTAAAATAAAACTTAATTTAGCTTAAAATTATGAAATTTAAACCAAAATTCTTAAAGACGTCGTTGTTTGAAAATGAAGCTAACCTCAAATGTCAAAAAAATTCATCAACTTTAAAAAATTGTCCAGACTTTATTTATGGGAATTAAGAAAAGATTTATGGCTTAAATGAAAGCTAAAAGAGTCTATTTTTAAATACAACAGCCAAATTATTCATAAATTTTCGTAAAAAAATTTAAAAAAATCTTAAAGACGTCGTTGTTTTAAAAATGAAGATAACCTCAAATGTCAAAAAATTGATCAACTTTAAAAAATCGTCCAGACTTTATTTATAAGAATTAAGAAAAGATTTATGGCTTAAATGAAACCTAAAAGTGTCTATTTTTAAATAAAACAACAAAATTATTCATATCTTTTTATAAAAAATTAGAAAAAAAATTTTAAATGAACTTAACCTATCTTGAAATGTCAAAAAATCAACTTTAAAAAATCGTACTGACGTTATTTATAGTCATTAAGAAACGATTTATGGCTTAAATGAAACCTCAAAAAGTTTATTTTTAAATAAAATAACTAAATTTTTCCTAACTTTCTAAAGCCGCCGAATTTTGACTAAAGTTTCGCCAAAATTTCGTATAAAATTATCTAAAACTAATGAATTTTGTCTATTTTTTCCTCAAATTTTCGAATTTTATCCAAGAAATAACTTAATTTACCTTAAAATTATGAAATTTAAATTAAAATGTTCTAAAATCGTCGAATTTCACCTAAAATTTCGCCAAATTTTATATAAAATTGTCTAAAATTCTTAAAATTGTGAAATTTCATTCAAAAAAATAACTTAATTTAGCTTAAAAATGTGAAACTTTGTCTGAAATGTTCTAAAATTATCAAATTTCGTTTAAAATTTCACCAAATTCTGTACAGAATTGCCTAAAATTCTTAAATCTCGCCTAATTTCATCTAAAGTATTTGAAATTTCATTAAAAAATGACTTAATTTAGTCTAAAATTGTAATATTTCATTTTTTAATTTTTAAAATCATCGATTTTTTTCAAAAATTTCACGAAATTTGGTGCAAAATTGTTTAATTTTGTTTAATTTCATCAACATTTTTTCGAACTCCATTAAAAAATAACTTAATTTATTTTAAAATTATGAAATTTAAATTAAAATGTTCTAAAATCGTCGAATTTCACCTAAAATTTCGCCAAATTTTATATAAAATTGTCTAAAATTCTTAAAATTGTGAAATTTCATTCAAAGAAATAACTTAATTTAGCTTAAAAATGTGAAACTTTGAAATGTTCTAAAATTATCGAATTTCGTCTAAAATTTCACCAAATTCTGTACAGAATTGCCTAAAATTCTTAAATCTCGCCTAATTTCATCTAAAGTATTTGAAATTTCATTAAAAAATGACTTAATTTAGTCTAAAATTGTAAAATTTCATTTTTAAATTTTTAAAATCATCGATTTTTTTTCAAAAATTTCACGAAATTTGGTGCAAAATTGTTGAATTTTGTTTAATTTCATCAAAATTTTTTCGAATTTCATTAAAAAATAACTTAATTTAGCTTGAAATTGTGAAGTTTCGACCAAAATTTTCAAAATTCGTCCAATTTCGTTTGAAAATTCACAAAATTTCGTCTAAAATTGTCGAATTTCATTGAAAAATAACTTTATTTATCGTAAAATTGTAAAATTTCATTTAAAATCGTTGAATTTCATCTAAAATTTTCTAATGTTATCAAATTTTATTTAAAATTTCACAAAATTTCATCAAATTTTTTTCCAATTTCATTAAAATAAAACTTAATTTAGCTTAAAATTATGAAATTTAAACCAAAATTTTCAAAATTCGTCGAATTTCGTCTGAAATTTAACGAAATTTCGCCTAAATTTGTCGAATTTCATTGAAAAATAACTTAATTTAGCTAAAAATTGTGAAATTTTATCTCAAATTTCTTAGAATTATCGAATTTCGTTTGAAATTTCAAGAAATTTCGTTTAAAATTGTCGAATTTCATTGAAATTTCACGAAATTTCGTTTAAAATTTGTCGAATTTCATTGAAAAACACTTTACTTATCTTAAAATTGTACAATTTCATCTAAAATTTTTTAAAATCATCGATTTTTTTCCAAAATTTCACGAAATTTGGTGTAAAATTATCTAAAATTGTTAAATTTCGTTTAATTTCATTGAAACTTTGTCGAATTTCATTAAAAAATAACTTAATTTAGCTTGAAATTGTGAAGTTTCGACCAAAATTTTCAAAATTCGTCCAATTTCGTTTGAAAATTCACGAAATTTCGCCTAAATTTGTCGAATTTCATTGAAAAATAACTTAATTCAGCTAAAAATTGTGAAATTTTATCTCAAATTTCTTAGAATTATCGAATTTCGTTTGAAATTTCAAGAAATTTCGTTTAAAATTGTCGAATTTAATTGAAATTTCACGAAATTTCGTTTAAAATTGTCGAATTTCATTGAAAAACACTTTATTTATCTTAAAATTGTACAATATCATTAAAATCTTTTAAAATCATCGATTTTTTTTCCAAAATTTCACGAAATTTGGTGTAAAATTATCTAAAATTGTTAAATTTCGTTTAATTTCATTGAAACTGTCGAATTTCATTAAAAAATAACTTAATTTAGCTTGAAACTGTGAAGTTCCGACCAAAATTTTCAAAATTCGTCCAATTTCGTTTGAAAATTCACGAAATTTCGTCTAAAATTGTCGAATTTCATTGAAAAATAACCTTATTTATCGTAAAATTGTAAAATTTTATTTAAAATCGCTGAATTTCATCTAAAATTTTCTAAAGTTATCAAATTTTATTTAAAATTTCACAAAATTTCATCGCATTTTTTTTAAATTTCAGTAAAATAAAACTTAATTTAGCTTGAAATTATGAAATTTAAACCAAAATTCTTAAAGACGTCGTTGTTTGAAAATGAAGCTAACCTCAAATGTCAAAGAAATTCATCAACTTTAAAAAATCGTCCAGACTTTATTTATGGGAATTAAGAAAAGATTTATGGCTTAAATGAAAACTAAAAGATTCTATTTTTAAATAAAACAACCAAATTATTCGTATCTTTTTATAAAAAATTAGAAAAAAAGTTTAAAGAGGTTGGTGTTTTAAAAATGAACTTAACCTCAAACGTCAAAAAAATTGACCAACTTTAAAAAATCGCCCAGACTTTATTTATGGGAATTAAGAAAAGATTTATGGCTTAAATGAAAGCTAAAAGAGTCTATTTTTAAATACAACAGCCAAATTATTCATAAATTTTCGTAAAAAAATTTAAAAAAATCTTAAAGACGTCGTTGTTTTAAAACTGAAGATAACCTCAAATGTCAAAAAATTGATCAACTTTAAAAAATCGTCCAGACTTTATTTATAAGAATTAAGAAAAGATTTATGGCTTAAATGAAAGCTAAAGGATTCTATTTTTAAATAAAATGACCAAATTGTTTATAATTTTTTTATAAAAAATTAAAGAAAAATCTTAGAAGTTGTTATTTTAAAAATGAACTTAAAAAACTTAACCTCAAATGTCAAAAAAATTCATCAATTTTAAAAAATCACCCAGACTTTATTTATGGGAATTAAGAAAAGATTTATGGCTTAAATGAAACCTAAAAGAGTCTATTTTTAAATAAAATAATCAATTTTTTTATATTTTTTTTATAAAAAATAAAAAAAAATCTTAAATAGGTTGGTGTTTTAAAAATGGAGTTAACCTCAAATGTCAAAAAAATTGATCAACTTTAAAAAATCGCCCAGACTTTATTTATGAGAATTAAGAAAAGATTTATGGCTTAAATGAAAGCTAAAAGAGTCTAGTTTTAAATAAAACAACCACATTATTCAAAATTTTCAAAAAAAATTTAAAAAAATCCTAAAGAAGTTGTTGTTTTAAAAATGAACTTAACCTCAAATGTCAAAAAAATTCATCAACTTTAAAAAATCGCCCAGACTTTATTTATTGGAATTAAGGAATGATTTTTTAACCGATATTAGATTAAAATGTCTATTTTTCATTAAAATAATTATTTTTTTTTCTAAGTCTTACCAAAAAAATTAAAAAAAAATTTTTCTAAGTGTCTACATTTATCTTTATTTTGAACCAATTCTCGAAAATTTCTTTAAAAAAAAATATCAAATTTAAATCGTAATTTAGAAAAAGATTATCTAATATACTTTATTTATAAAAATTAAGACACAATTTTCTTTTTAAATCAAAACTAAAAGACTATTTTTTATCCAAAAAAATTTTTTTTTACTTTTTCTTTGTAAAATTGTTGAAAAATATTTTATAATCTAGCACATTTCCTCTCGAAATCCTCTTAAAAACATCAAAGCCGTGCCAAAGCCAAATGTTTTGTATATAAACCGCTAACGTTAAGCGAAGTGTTAACTTTGGATCTCCTCCAAAAATGAGACACTCTAAAGATGCCAACTCTCCAATGAATGGATGGATGGAGATGATGGAATGAACGATATGCGTCTAGTCTATTTAGTTTTATTTTGAAACATTTCCGATCAAGTTTATTTTTGGCCTTTGACTATATAAAACTTACTTTTTCAAATTACCAAAGGTTTATTTTTTTGGTTAATTTCTTTAGTTTATTTAATTTCTTTAGTTTCTTTACGTTAAGTAAATTGAATTAATTTTAATTAATTTAATACGTGTGGTGTTTATAGTAGTAACATTGTAATTTCAAAGCGACAGGTTCCAATTCCAATTTAACATCGAATTAAGACGTATCTCTCGGTTCTCTAGTACCAACACTAACACATTAACTCAAACCCTTCGAAACGTGTTTCGGAACGCACGTTTTAGCTCGTATTTGGAATTGCATTTGACTTGATTTACCAAAGCGTCTCGCTTACACATTGAAACAGCTTGGGTATAGTATGTGGGGTGAAAATTGGATTAAGATTAGGTGATGAAAATTGAATTAAATTAAAATTTCAATTTGACAAAAAATCAATTATGATTTAGTTAAATAAAAACTTTTTTTTTATTTTTCTTTAGATTAACTGCGAGGATTTGCCATCAAAAAGGATTGGATCGCAAAAAATCGTCACAGCAGCTTTATTACAGGTATTTATTCACTACTTATTTATTTATTATTTCCCCATTTAATGATAACTAGTTTAGTTTTATTTTTAGTATTTTTCTAAAAAAAATTTAGTGTTTTTGGTAAAATTCTTATGAATTTAGTAAGTTTTTGGTGGAATTTTAAAAAAATTCATTGTATTTTTGGTAGAATAATCAAGAATTTTGATAACATTGGTGGAATTTTTGCGAATTTTATTCATTTCTGGTGGAATAAAAAAAGATCAGTGTTTTTGGTAAAATTCTTATGAATTTAGTAAGTTTTTGGTGGAATTTTTGCAAATTGTATTAATTTTTGGTGGAATTTTTAAAAAATTCATTATTTTTGGTAGAATTATTAAAAATCTTAGTAACTTTGGTGGAATTTTTATGAATTTACTAAGTTTTGAATTTTCAAAGTTTTAGTTAATTTTTAATGAAATTGTTTCTAATTTGATTGATTTTTGGTGGAATTTTAAAAGAATTTAGACATTTTGGTGGAATTTTAAAAAAATTTGGTAAGTTTTTGGTAGAATTGTTAAAAATGTTGACAATTTCGGTGTTTTTTAAGGATTTTTATAAGTTTTTGGTGGAATAAAAAAAATTCAGTATGTTTTGGGTGTAGTTGTTAAATATTTTAATAGCTTTGGTGGAATTTTTGCGAGTTTTATTCATTTCTGGTGGAATTTTAAAAAAATTCAGTGTTTTTGGTAAAATTCTTATGAATTTAGTAAATTTTTGGTAGAATTTTTACAAATTTTGTAAGTTTTCTGGTGGAATTTTTAAAAAATTCATTATTTCTGGTAGAATTATTAAGAATTTTAGTAACTTTGGTGGAATTTCTATGAATTTACTAAGCTTTTGATGGAATTTTCATGGTTTTAGTTAATTTTTAATGAAATTATTTCTAATTTGATTGATTTTTGGTGGAATTTTAAAAGAATTTGGACATTTGGTGGAATTTTTAAAAAAATTTGGTAAGTTTTTGGTAGAATTGTTAAAAATGTTGACAATTTCGGTGTAACTTTTAGGATTTTTGTAAGTTTTTGGTGGAATAAAAAAAAATTCAGTAAGTTTTGGGTGTAGTTGTTAAATATTTTAATAGCTCTGGTGGAATTTTTGCGAGTCTTATTCATTTCTGGTGGAATTTTAAAAAAATTCAGTGTTTTTGGTAAAATTCTTATGAATGTAGTAAATTTTTGGTGGAATTTTTAAAAAATTCAGTATGTTTTTGGTGGAATTATCAAAGATTTTGATAACATTGGTGGAATTTTTGCGAATTTTATTCATTTCTGGCGGAATAAAAAAAAATCAGTGTTTTTGGTAAAATTCTTATGAATTTAGTAAGTTTTTGGTGGAATTTTTGCAAATTGCATTAATTTTTGGTGGAATTTTTAAAAAATTCAGTATGTATTTGGTGGAATTATCAAAAATTTTGATAACATTGGTGGAATTTTTGCGAATTTTATTAATTTTTGATGGAATTTTTAAAAAATTCATTATTTTTGGTAGAATTATTAAAAATTTTAGTAACTTTGGTGGAATTTTTATGAATCTACTAAGTTTTTGATGGAATTTTCATGGTTTTAGTTAATTTTTAATGAAATTGTTTCTAATTTGATTGACTTTTGGTATAATTTTAAAAGAATTTGGACATTTTAGTGGAATATTTAAAAAATTTGGTAAGTTTTTGGTAGAATTGTTAAAAATGTTGACAATTTCGGTGTAATTTTTAGGATTTTTTTTAAGTTTTTGATGGAATAAAAAAAATTCAGTAAGTTTTGGGTGTAGTTGTTAAATATTTTAATAGCTTTGGTGGAATTTTTGCGAATTTTATTCATTTCTGATGGAATTTTAAAAAAATTCAGTGTTTTTGGTAAAATTCTTATGAATTTAGTAAGTTTTTGGTGGAATTTTTAAAGAATTCAGTATGTTTTTGGTGGAATTATCAAAGATTTTGATAACATTGGTGAAATTTTTCCGAATTTTATTCATTTCTGATGGAATTTAAAAAAATTCAGTGTTTTTGGTAAAATTCTTATTCATTTAGTAAGTTTTTGGTGGAATTTTTGCAAATTGTATTAATTTTTGGCGGAATTTTTAAAAAATTCAGTATGTTTTTGGTGGAATTATCAAAAATTTTGATAACATTGGTGGAATTGTTGCGAATTTTATTCATTTCTGGTGGAATAAAAAAAAATCAGTGTTTTTGGTAAAATTCTTATGAATTTAGTAAGTTTTTGGTGGAATTTTTACAAATTGTATTAATTTTTAGTGGAATTTTAAAAAAATTCAGTATATTTTTGGTGGAATTATCAAAGATTTTGATAACATTGGTGGAATTTTTGCGAATTTTATTCATTTTTGATGGAATTTTTAAAAAATTCAGTGTTTTTTTATGGAATTTTTACGAATTTAGTAAGTTTTTAGTGAGATTTTTCCAATTTTATTAATTTTTGGTGAAATTTTTATAAAATTCAGTATGTTTTTGATGGAATTGTTAAAAAAGTTGATAACTTTGGTGGAATTTTTATTAACTTTAATCATTTTTGGTGGAATTGTTAAAAATATTGGTAATTTTAGTAGAATATTTATGAATTTGGTAAGTTTTTGGTGGTATTTTTTAAAAATCAATAAGTTTTTGGTAGAATTATTCAACATTTTTGTAGCTTTGGTGGAAAATTGAAAAAATTTAGTACGTTTTTGGTGGAATTGTTAAAAATGTTGGTAACTTTGGTGGAATTTTTACGAATATAGTAAGTTTTTCGTGTAATTTTTACCAATTTTATTGATTTTAGATGGATTTTTTAAAAAATTCACTAAGTTTTTAGTAGAATTGTCTCCAAATTTAATAATTTTTGGTGAAATTATATTCAATTTAACTAACTTTTGTGGAATTTTTATTATTACTTTTTTATTTTTGTGAAATTTTTAAGAATCTAATCAATTCTTGACGAAATTAATTTTAATTTTAGTATATTTTTTTAAAATTCAGCAAGTTTTTGGTGGAATTGTTAAAAATTTTGATAGCTGCGGTGGAATTTTTACAAATTTTATATGTTTTTGGTGGAATTATTAAAAATTTTAGTAACTTTGAATTTTTACAAATTTACTAAAATTTTTGGTGATATTTTCAAGAATTTAATTAGTTTTTAGTGAAATTTATTCGAATTTTTGCTCTGCATAGATTAAATATTTGATAATTATTAATAAACCGATCGTTTTGACATTTCATGTGGCATTAGCGTGGTTAGAATAATAAATAACGTTTATGAAAATTGAACCAAGTATTTTATCGGCCCAAATCGAAAATGACGGAAAACGGGAACTTCGTTTAGGGCTTAAATCGGCCGTTTCGGGTCGAAAGGAGCCCCGATTCGCATATAACATTGCGTTATAAAACCTTTCAGAAGGTTAACCGGAAGCAGAGTCGCGGAGCCGGTGGCTTTTTGGACAAAAAGTGCGTTCGAAAATTAACGAAAATAACAGGCGGACGATCGAGAATTTTAATTTCAATTAGGGCTACCGCAACGTCGTTCGATTTTCAGGGCCGAACTGTTTTTTCGAAATCTTGAAAAGCGATTTCCAAAAAACTATTAAAAAAGAGGTGCTGCTTGTTTACTAGTTTAATATATTATAAAAAGTAAACTAAGTTAAATTCTTTGAAAAACCTTAATTTAAAGACGATGTGAATGAAGTAAATTACTAAAGATTAACTTGGGGAAAGAAGTAGAAAGTAGAAAGCAAATTGTCGTTGGTGTTACATCCCCGATGGATTTTACACCCTCTATTGGGTGAAATTGTTAGGGTTTGGTTGTGATTTTCCACTAGGGGAACTTTCAATCAGTTAATTTTGTTGCGGTGGAAGAATTGCACCTTCAGCGTTTCTTTTGGGAATAGAATCACCCCCTTTTGTACATTTTCCGGTCGTTTCTACATCACCATTTTCACCATCAACCATATTGATGTTAATTACCACGTAGAGTTACATTTTATTTTATTTTTTACAAAGACAAAGCAGATCAAAGCTTTTTAAAGCTTTAAACAAAGCAAAAATATCCGTTATTAACCGGAATATGTAGGTATAATTGGTAAAAATCCGTTTAATTGGTAAAAACTTGTTTAATTGGGAAAAATCCCCGATAATAAAATAAAATCCCCTTTTTTCTCTCTCTCTCTTTCCGTTTTTGATCTCTTTTTAATTCGGATTTTTTTTATTTTGGTTTAAATAAAAATCGAAACGAGTTCGAATTCACTCTCCCTCTGTATTTCCCCGAGAGCTTTTAAATTCGAATTAAGCGCGGAACAACGCAAAACCGAACCGAAAGGGGGCGAAAAAAAGAATCCAACCGCCGCCGCCACTGGTTCCCGCTAACTACGTTTCGCTCATTTGAATATTTTCGAGATCGGATTACTGATTACCGAATTAGATTAAGTAGAAACAAATCCGAGGGGTTCCTTTGTGCAATTTACATCTTTCATAAAATGATGGGGGGAACGAATAAAACCGAGGATCGTTTTTAAATTAACCATTTGGGAGACAAAGAAAGAGAGTTAAATTAGATTAATAAAAATAAATAAATTAAAAAAGGAATTTGATATTTGCCAAATGATAAATTAATATAAGGTTAATTAGATTATTAGATTATATTAGATTATTATGGCGTATTCGATTGGCAGAACTAGTGTGCACTGGTGCGCACTAGTTGAGTGCAAAATGTGACATATGTCACACTAGCTTAGTGCAAAAAAGGGCAAATTCAACAGAACGCGATGAAATCAAACGTAATCATAACATCACTTGTAAGTGTGTTCAAGGCTTGATGATGTTTAAAATGTTTTATAAACTACAATAATAAAATGTAATAGTACACAACGAAACAACCAATAGAACACGCAGTTATGCACTGGTGCGTACCAGTGCAACCAATCGAATTCGCCATTAGATTATAATATATTAACCGTTTGCGTACCAGCGGGTTTTGAAAAAACACGATTGAAAAACGCCAAGGAGCGCAATCGCGCTCTTCGATTATGTGCCGAAAAAAAGCCGAAGAGCGCGATAGCGCTCCTTTCATAACGTGTCAGTGGGCCGTCAGTTGTCTGTTTCGACAAAATGCCCTGGCTTTTTTCGACATAAAATCTGAAGAGCGCGAAAGTGGCTTGTGGTACGCAAACGGTTAAAGTAGTAAGCAAGCAGCGCCTCTTTAAAAGAGGGTGCCGCAGGCGCCTAGCTCTTTTTTTAATAGTTTTTTTTTGGAAAACGCTTTCCGGACGATTCAATGGTTTGACGTCATTCTGCTGACCATTATCTTTACCTCCCCGACGATTTTGGGGGGGTCCGCGACCGATTTCGGAAAAACGGCCCTGAAATAGAACGACGTTGCGGTAGCCCTAATTGAAATTAAAATTCTCGATCGTCCGCCTGTCATTTTTGTTAATTTTCGAACGCACTTTTTGTCCAAAAAGCCACCGACTCCGCGACTCTGCTTCCGGCTAACCTTCTGAACGGCTTTATAATGCAACGTTATATGCGAATCGGGGCTCCTCTGGACCCGAAACGGCCGATTTAAGCCCTAAACGAAGTCCCCGTTTTCCGTCATTTTCGATTTGGGCCGATAAAACACTTGGTTCAATTTTCATAAACGTTATTTATTATTCTAACCACGCTAATGCCACATGAAATGTCAAAACGATCGGTTTATTAATAATCATCAAATATTTAATTTATGCAGAGCAGAAATTCGAATAAATTTCACTAAAAACTAATTAAATTCTTGCAAATATCACCAAAAATTTAAGTAAATTTGTAAAAATTCCACCAAAGTTACTAAAAATTTTTAATAATTCCATCAAAAACTTATAAAATTTGTAAAAATTCCATCAAAGCTATCAAAATTTTTAACAATTCCACCAAAAACTTGCTGAATGTTTAAAAAATATACTAAAATTAAGATTAATTTCGTCAAGAATTGATTAGATTCTTAAAAATTTCACAAAAATAAAAAAGTAACAATAAAAATTCCACAAAAGTTAGTTAGATAGAATATAATTTCACCAAAAATCATTAAATTTGGAGACAATTCTACTAAAAACTTAGTGAGTTTTTTTAAAATTCCACCCAAAATCAATAAAATTGGTAAAAATTCCACGAAAAACTTACTATATTCGTAAAAATTCAAAGTTACCAACATTTTTAACAATTCCACCAAAAACGTACTCAATTTTTTCAACTTTCCACCAAAGCTACAAAAATGTTGAATAATTCCACCAAAAACATTGATTTTTAAAAAATACCACCAAAAACTTACCAAATTCATAAAAATTCTACTAAAATTACCAATATTTTTAACAATTCCACCAAAAATGATTAAAGTTAATAAAAATTCCACCAAAGTTATCAACTTTTTTAACAATTCCATCAAAAACATACCGAATTTTATAAAAATTCCTCCAAAAATTAATAAAATTGGAAAAATTTCACTAAAAACTTACTAAATTCGTAAAAATTCCATAAAAAAACACTGAATTTTTTAAAAATTCCATCAAAAATTAATAAAATTCGCAAGAATTCCCCCAGTGTTATCAAAATTTTTGATAATTCCACCAAAAACATACTGAATTTCTTAAAAATTCCACCAAAAATTAATACAATTTGCAAAAATTCCACCAAAAACTTACTAAATTCATAAGAATTTTATCAAAAACACCGATTTTTTTTATTCCACCAGAAATCAATAAAATTCGCAAAAATTCCACCAAAAACTTACTAAATTCATAAAAATTTTATCAAAGACTCTGAATTTTTTTAAAATTCCACCAGAAATAAATAAAATACGCAAAAATTCCACCAAAGCTATTAAAATATTTAACAACTACACCCAAAACTTGCTGAATTTTTTTTATTCCACCAAAAACTTACAAAAATCCTAAAAATTACATCGAAATTGTCAACATTTTTAACAGTTCTATCAAAAACTTACCAAATTTTTTAAAAATTCCACCAAAATGTCCAAATTCTTTTAAAATTACACCAAAAATCAATCAAATTAGAAACAATTTCATTAAAAATTAACTAAAACCTTGAAAATTCCATCAAAAACTTAGTAAATTCATAAAAATTCCACCAAGGTTACTAAAATTTTTGATAATTTTACCCAAAATAATGAATTTTTTAAAAATTCCACCAAAGAAACTTACAAAATTTGTAAAAATTCCACCAAAAATTTACCAACTTTTTTTTAAATTCCACCAAAGTTATCAACTTTTTTAACAGTTCCATCAAAAACATACTGAATTTTATAAAGATTCCACCAAAAATTAATAAAATTGGGAAAATTTCACTAAAAACTTATTAAATTCGTAAAAATTCCATAAAAAACACTGAATTTTTTAAAAATTGTATCAAAAATGAGTAAAATTCGCAAGAATTCCACCAATGTTATCAAGATTTTTGATAATTCCACCAAAAACATACTGAATTTTTTTAAAATTCCCTCCAAAAATTAATACAATTTGCAAGAATTCCACCAAAAACTTACTAAATTCATAAGAATTTTATCAAAAACACAGAATTTTTTTAAAATTCCACCAGAAATGAATAAAATTCGCAAAAATTCCACCAAAGCTATTAAAATATTTAACAACTACACCCAAAACTTACTGAATTTTTTTTATTTCACCAAAAACTTACAAAAATCCTAAAAATTACACCGAAATTATCAACATTTTTAACAATTCTACTAAAGACTTACCAAATTTTTTAAAAATTCCACCAAAATGTCCAAATTCTTTTAAAATTCCACCAAAAATCAATCAAAAGAGAAACAATTTCATTAAAAATTAACTAAAACCTTGAAAATTCCATCAAAAACTTAGTAAATTCATAAAAATTTAAAAAGTTACTAAAATTTTTAATAATTTTACCCAAAATAATGAATTTTTTAAAAATTCCACCAAAAATTAATACAATTTGCAAAAATTCCACCAAGAACTTACTAAATTCATAAGAATTTTACCAAAAACACTGATTTTTTTTTATTCCACCAGAAATGAATAAAATTCGCAAAAATTCCACCAAAAACTTACTAAATTCATAAAAATTTTATCAAAAACTCTGAATTTTTTTAAAATTCCACCAAAAATAAATAAAATACGCAAAAATTCCACCAAAGCTATTAAAATATTTAACAACTACACCCAAAACTTACTGAATTTTTTTTATTCCACCAAAAACTTACAAAAATCCTAAAACTTACACCGAAATTGTCAACATTTTTAACAATTCTACCAAAAACTAATCAAATTAGAAACAATTTCATTAAAAATTAACTAAAACCTTGAAAATTCCATCAAAAACTTAGTAGATTCATAAAAATTCCACCAAAGTTACTAAAATTTTTAATAATTTTACCCAAAATAATGAATTTCTTAAAAATTCCACCAAAAATTAATACAATTTGCAAAAATTCCACCAAGAACTTACTAAATTCATAAGAATTTTACCAAAAACACTGATTTTTTTTATTCCACCAGAAATGAATAAAATTCGCAAAAATTCCACCAATGTTATCAAAATTTTTGATAATTTCACCAAAAACATACTGAATTTTTTAAAGCTTCTACCAAAAACTTACTAAATTCATAAGAATTTTATCAAAAACACTGAATTTTTTTAAGATTCCACCAGAAATGAATAAAATTCGCAAAAATTCCACCAAAGCTATTAAAATATTTAACAATTATACCCAAAACTTACTGAATTTTTTTTATTCCACCAAAACTTACAAAAATCCTAAAAATTACACGGAAATTGTCAACATTTTTAATTATTCTACCAAAAACTTACCAAATTTTTTAAAAATTCCACCAAAATGTCCAAATTCTTTTAAAATTCCACCAAAAATCAATCAAATTAGAAACAATTTCATTAAAAATTAACTAAAACCTTGAAAATTTAAAACTTAGTAGATTCATAAAAATTCCACCAAAGTTACTAAAATTTTTAATAATTTTAAAAATAATGAATTTTTTTTTAATTCCACCAAAAAACTTACAAAATTTGTAAAAATTCCACCAAAAATTTATCAATTTTTTTTAATTCCACCAAAAACTTACTAAATTCGTAAAACTTCCACCAAAGTTACCAAAATGTTGATCAATTCAACCAAAAACAATAAATTTTTTTAGAAAAATACTAAAAATAAAACTAAACTCGTATTAGAATATTCTACCAAACTGAATTTTTTACAACTCTATTTTACCCGCTTTTATTTCTTTTTAAAAATTTCCCACGAATCCTTTTATACCTTCCCATTCTTTTACCGTTTTAGAATATAACTTGTAGTACTAACAAGTCGAGGTCACCTTTATTAGTACGCGTGTATGTGCCCCATTTTACACTTTATTGTTAGCGCGTTCGCAGCTGATTAAGCCCGGACGTTAATGTACGAGAAACGAAAGCGTTTTCTAATTAATATCAGGACGGGACGCTTTTCTCTCTTTCTCTCTTTTTCTTTTTCTCTCCCGCGAAGGAAGAAACAAAGAGCCGACCCGGTTCCCTTGTGTTTATATTGTATTTTCGAAAAACAATGCCTGGACTTTCTTTCATTTCTTGCATTGTGACGACTTTGCTTCGTACTTTGTCCGTTTAAATAAACAAAACGACAGTAGGTACACTTTGCTTCAGTTTCAGTCTCACTCTCAGTCTCTCTTTAATGTTAGTCTTGCTTTAATGTTAGTCTCTCTTTAATGTTAGTCTCACTTTAATGTTAGTCTCACTTTAACATTAGTTTCACTTTAATGTTAGTCTCACTTTAACATTAGTCTCACTTTAGAAGAGAAAATATGTTTTAAAAAAGAAAATATTTTCCAATAGCAATAATAATAACCATCACGTACCACACTTCTTATCTTTATTTCGCCCTCTATAACTTAAACGTTTATAACTTCTTTTACGTTTATCTTTCTCTTGTGTCTGGCACAAATGTAGATGTCTCGATTAGATACACCTCCGCCGGACACTAAATTCCATTTCAGTGAGTTTACTGGAAGAGGTTGTGTAGGTCTTAATGTTATCATTCCGCAATAATCGACCGAGTAAATTGGACCGTGCTGTATATGGCGAGTTAAAACGACTTTTAACGTCTTGAGGAAAGTTCGCGTGATAACTGATTTTTAAAAAATGATTTTAATTACTTTTCTCGTGGACGGTAATCTTATTATTAAAGGATTTAACTTGGATTTAGATGAGATCAATCAATCAATGTCTTTCTTTTTATTTATTTTGTAGAAATGTTTCTTGTGAGTTAACGACCTTTTAAATTTAATAAAATTTATTTTATTTTTTTAGATAGGTATTCCAAAGTTGCCAAATTTCAACCACATATTTTAGGATTGATTTCATGCCGATTTAATGAAGAAGTTTTTAGGCGAAATTCCTTCCTAAGAGAATTAGAGCCTTTTGAAGATGATACCTTCAGCTATTATAATGAAACTCATCTATTAGTTTTAGAATGCCTGGTTAGTGTTTGACAACTAACTTCTGGGACATCTGTATAATTTTGAATGATGGATTTTTTGAAATGAATTGAATGAAGATATCTATTTGTTATTTATTAAACTTAAAATAGATTTGATTTATGATATTCCTTGAATACAATAAGCGTTTATTGCCTACTAACCTAGTGGGTAGAGTGGAATATTGGTTTCGTCTTTTACGATCTCTCTATCTTCATAAAGCTCATATACGTACAACGAAACTTTGATAATAACTTACTTTATAGTTAGATTTACGCCTTCGTAAACTTTTACCTCACCGTCTCTATATACACGTATAGTATTAAATTTAAAAATAAACTTGAGGTAAATAAACCGGGTTAGTGGTTGTAAAAGAAATTTTTTTAACAAATTTTAACAAATTTACACAAATTTAAACAAATTTTTCAACGGGTGAATATAAAAAAAAAACGCTTGTAGACACCTACTTAGCCGATGGTTTAAAACGAGACACCCGCGGGGAATTCCCGTTGTTAAAAATCCTCTTTCAACACCTCCCCCGGTGTTTCGATAATTTAACGACGGTTCGAACCGGAGAGGAAATAAAATTAATACTTCTTTACCGGAGTTGGGAGTTAATTAAAAAAGTGAAGTTGAAGGAGGGGTGGGTAAGAGGTGAAATTGTGTATTTACGATCGCGGTCAAAGACAAAGACGGGGAAACAGATAAATCTGGATAAACCCACGCACGAGATGTCGCGGCGATCGTGTCCGCCGGAACGAACACGTTCTTATCGACACCACCATTGTTCCTTCTTGTGTTTTCGCCGTGTTCGAGATTCGAATACAATGAGAAAAAATCGGCTTGTTTATCTTTAACAGGACTAATAATACTGTTTCGATTGAATTTTGCACTTTGGAAACTGCAATCAAATTTTTTTTAAATCGTGTAGAAGTTCTTTAAAAGACCCTTTATATTAAATAATCAAATTATTTATAGGGTGTTCATTTAAATTCGTGCTTAAGTCTGCTTTAAAATTTTATTAGACGACGATAGAGAGAAAAATGTATGTCGCATTATTAGTGCACACTAATCAATTAAATTTCAAATTTAACAAACGTCAAATCTGATGAAACTATACTGAACGGCTTGTATTGGCAATTTATCAATAATGTTTTTAATTTGTGACAAAAAATTTAATGATAAATCTTACGTTTAAGCTGCTTCGAAAGTTGATGAAGTTTGGGAATATTCACTGTATAATTTTATTCACTACTTGAACATCCCTATGAAATTTTGGACAACCGATTACTATACTTCATTTAATAACTAGGAGGAGTGATTTGAATTTTGCGCGCTAAAATAGTGAACTATTATTGGTCGCTACGCAGTCAAGTTTACAAAGACGAAAAATTTGGTTTTTGTCGTTTATTGCTTTTGATGTTTGAGGTTAAGGGTTTTACCTAATTTGTCAACTTGTTTCTCGCTTTTTCGTTGTGCTCAAATGGTTGCGATCAAAAAATATTAAGTTCGAAGAAGGTATGGTACGATGTCATCTGTTGGATATAATACGTCAACACAAGGAACGTCTTTTGGATAAATTTTGAACAATGTACCTATAGATAAACGGCCATAGAGATATTTGGTATGTTCTAGAATACTACGCTCAAACGCTTGGTGTTTTGTTGGTTGCATAAATGTGACTGGTTTGAAGTTTAGAATTCAAATTTGCCGCTAAAAATGTTTAGTGTATTTTTTAGTTACTTTTTCCTATGTAAATGGGGTTTTGAGATTTACTCCTCCTAGTTATTAAATGAAGTATAAAAAGATTAGAGTTTAGGTAGGTTTTAGCCAAAAACAAGTTACTATCCAATTTCCTTTCATTTTCAGTCTTATTATTTATAACCTATTGAACATTTCAGTGTTATGACATTGCTTCAATTAAGTTTTATTGGACATACGTCAAAAATACAGACAAAATCTATAGCTTACTTAAGCAGGAATTTAAATGAACACCCGATATAATAAATGTACAACATTCATTAACATCTATAGCTTTAAGGACGACTTTAAGTTTTTCATGATTTTATTCTCAATCAATTTGAAGTACTCTTCTTTACTGTGAAACAAATTGATTATTTAAAATGTTGAGGTTGAGAAAATCGTTTGTCAGAAATTTTCTGGATTTGGCATAATGACGTCCCTCTAGAATCTTATTTCGAATTTAATAGGAGAATGATTTAAAAGAAATAGCATGAAAATTAGGCGATTGAAGACTGAGATATGCAAGCTCAAAGTCAAAATTTTAAAATTTTCGTCTAATTTCTTAGTGCGGAAGTTGGCAAAATCGTTTGTTAGAAATTTTCTGGATAAAGGACAAAGACGACCATCAGGCATCTTACTTAGAATTGAATACAGAATCGTCTAAAAAACTGTACGAAAATTAGACGATGGAGGATTGAGGTATGCGAGTTCAAAGTCAAAATTTAAAAATTTTCGCCTAATTTTTTAGTACAGAGGTTGGCAAAATCGTTCGTTAGAAATTTTCTGGATAAAGGACAACGACGACCTTCAGGTATCTTACTTAGAATTGAATTCAGAATCGTCTAAAAAACTGTACGAAAATTAGACGATGGAGGGTTGAGGTATGTGAGTTCAAGGTCAAAATTAAAAAATTTCGTTTCATTTCTCGATGTAGAACTTTGAAAAAACGTCCGTCAGAAATTTTCTGAATCCGACGTGATGACGTCCATCTAGAATCTTGCTTAAAATTGTATGGAGAATCATTTAAAAGAAACCTCATGAAAATTAGGCAATTGAGGACTGAGTTATGCATGCTCAAAATCAAAATTTTAAAATTTTCGTCTAATTTCTTAGTGCGGAAGTTGGCAAAATCGTTTGTCAGAAATTTTCTGGATAAAGGACAACGACGACCTTCAGGTATCTTATTTAGAATTGAATACAGAATCGTCTAAAAAACAGTACGAAAATTAGACGATGGAGGGTTGAGGTATGTGAGTTCAAAGTCAAAATTTAAAAATTTCGTTTCATTTCTCTATGCAGAACTTTGATAGAACGTCCGTCAGAAATTTTCTGAATCCGACGTGATGACGTCCATCTAGAATCTTACTTAGAATTGAATGGAGAATGATTTAAAAGAAACCATATGAAAATTAGGCAATTGAGGACTGAGTTATGCAAGTTCAAAGTCAAAATTTTAAAATTTTCGTCTAATTTCTTTGTGCGGAAGTTGGCAAAATCGTTTGTTAAAAATTTTCTGGATAAAGGACAACGACGATCTTTTGGCATCTTACTTAGAATTGAATACAGAATTGTCTAAAAAACTGTACGAAAATTAGACGATGGAGGGTTGAGGTATGTGAGTTAAAAGTAAAAATTTAAAAATTTCAACTCATTTCTCGATGCAGAACTTTGAAAAAACGTCCGTCAGAAATTTTCTGAATCCGACATGATGACGTCTATCTAGAATCTTGCTTAGAATTGAATGGAGAATGATTTAAAAGAAACCATATGAAAATTAGGCAATTGAGGATTGAATTATGCAAGTTCAAAGTTAAAATTTTAAAATTTTCGTCTAATTTCTTAGTGCGGAAATTGGAAAAATCGTTTGTTAGAAATTTTCTGGATAAAGGACAACGACGACCATCAGGCATCTTACTTAGAATTGAATACAGAATCGTCTAAAAAACTGTACGAAAATTAGACGATGGAGGGTTGAGGTATGCGAGTTCAAAGGCAAGATTTAAAAATTTTCGCCTAATTTCTTAGTGCAGTGGTTGGCAAAATTGTTCTTCAGAAATTTTCTGGATACAGCACAATGACGACCTTTTGGCGTTTTACTTAGAATCGTTTAAAAGAAACCGTATAAAAATCAAATGATCGAGAATTGAGATACGCGAACTCAAAGCCAAAATTTCAAAATTTCGTCTCATTTCTCAATGCAGAACTTTGGAAAAGCATCCGTCAAAATTTTCTGGATCCGACATGATGACGTCCATCTAGAGTCTTACTTAGAATTGATCGGAGAATTGTTTAAATCAAACCGTATAAAAATTAGACCATTGAGATCTGAGTTACTCGAGTTCAAAGTTAAAATTTTAAAATTTCGCCTAATTTCGCGGTGCAGAGGTTGGCAGAACCGTTTGGCAAAAATTTTTTAGGTGTGGCATAACTACGCCCAACCAGAATCTTACTCAGAAATGAACAGAAAATTGTTTAAATCAAACCGTATAAAAATCAGACCATTGAGAACCTGAGTTACACAACTTCAAAGTTAAATTTTCAAAATTTCTTCTAATTTCTTGGTGTAGAGGTTAGCAGAACAGTTTGGCAAAAGTTTTTTGGATTTGGTAAAACAACACCCGTCCAGAGTCTTATTCAAAATTGGACATAGAATCGTTTAGAAGAAAGCGTACGAAAATCACACAATCGACAACTGAGTTATGCAAGCTCAAAGTCAAAATTTCAAAATTTCGTCTTATTTCTCGGTACAGAGGTTGGTATTATCGTTCGTCAGAAATTTTCTGGATTTAGTATAACGACGTCCTTCTAGAGTTTTACTCAGAATTGAATATAGTATTGTTTAGAAGAAACCGAACATCAATCAGATGATGGACAGTTGAGTTATGGGAGCTCAAAATCAAAATTTCTAAAATGATCAAAAATCGAAATGCAGTTTTGCTGCAATTCCTCGGGGAAGGAATGATTTGGTACATCGATAAATGTTTTCCTAAGGATTATAAATGTTTAAATAATCCAAATTTGCAACAAAATGAAAAGAAAATTTTTTTTTCAAAATTTTCGTCTAATTTTTCGGTGTAGAGGTTTGGAAAAACCTTCGTCAGAAATTTTCTGGCTGAAGCACAACGACGCCCTTCTGGAATCTTACTCAGAATTGAACAGAGAATTGTTGAAAATTAACCGCATGAAAATCGGACAACCGACAGCCAAGTTACACGAGCTCAAAGTCAAAATTTCTAAAATAACCAAAATCCGAGAAAATCGAAAGGGGTGGGTATGGATTTTTTTTGCAAAAATCGGAAATTTTAGATTTTGCTGAAACTCACGTTCTTGTATAATTCAACAATGGGGAAAACGATGGTGAAATCCGTTTCTCCATAGATCTTTTGCTTCTCCAGAAAAGTCGGCTAGAATTTTCGACGTAAATTAATTTTTTGGCGCAGAAGTTTGGAAAAACGATTGCTAAAAATTTTCCGCGTAGATCACGACAACATCCTTCTAGAATCTTATTCAAAATTGAATGGAGAATTATTTGCAACTAACCGTATGAAAATCGGAAGTCCAGCGACCGAGTTGTGGGAGCTCAAAGTCAAAATTTCTAAAATTATCAAAAAATCGAAAAAGTCGAAATGCGATTTTTTAATGATTCCTCGGCTAAGAAATGATTTGATACATAGATAAGTCTTTTCTAAGCGATTATAAATGTTCAAATAATTGGAATTTCCAATAAAATGAAAAAGAAAATTTTTGAAAATTTTCGTCCAATTTTCGGAGCAGAGGTTCGGGAAAACATTCGGCAAAAATTTTCCGGGCCTGATAGAATAACAGCTTTCTAGGGTCATACTCAGAATTAAATGGAGAATCGTCTAAAACTAACCCCATGATAATTGGACAACCGGCAGCTAAGTTACACAAGCCCAAAGTCAAAATTTCTAAAATAGCCAAAATCCGAAAAAATCGAAAGGGATTTTTTACGGATTTTTTTTCCAAAAAATGAAAATTTTAAATTTTGCTGAAACTCACATTCTTATATAATTTGTGGACGAGGAAACGGAAGGTGAAATCTGTTTCTCCATAAATCTTTTGGTTTTCCAGAAAAATCGGCTGGAATTTGCGACATGCATTAATTTTTCGGTGCAGAGGTTCGGAAAAACATTCGTCAGAAATTTTCTGGCTCAAGTACAACGACGCCCTTCTAGAGCCTTACTTAGAATTGACTGTAGAATTGTTTAAAATAAATCGTATGAAAATCAGACGACTGGTGGCCGAGTTATAGGACCTCAAAATCAAAATTTCTAAAAAATGACTGAAAATCGAAAAAATCAAAATGCAATTTTCCATCGATTCCTCGGGGAATTAATGACTTGGTCCATAGATAAATCCATTCCAAACGATTATAAATGTTCAAATAATTGGAATTTGCAATAAAAAAAATTCAAAATTTTCGTCCAATTTTCGGTGCAGAGGTTCGAGAAAAGATTCGACAACAATTTTCCGGGTCTAGAAGAAGAACGCCTTTCTAGAATCATGATCAGAATTAAACGGAAAATCGTTTAAAACTAACCACATTAAAATCGGACAACCGACAGTCAAGTTACACGAGCTCAAAGTCAAAATTTCTAAAACAGCCAAAATCCGAAAAAATCGAAAATTTTAGAGTTTGCTGAAACTTACGTTCTTATATAATTTAACAACGGGAAAAATAATGGTGAAATCCATTTTTCCATAGATCCTTTGATTTTCCAGAAAAATTTGTTAGAATTTGCGACGTGCATTAATTTTTCAGTGCAAAGGTTTGAAAAAACGTTCGTCAAAAATTTTCTGGATCAAACACAATAACGCCCTTTTGTAGTCTTACTTAGGATTGAATAGAGAACCATTTAAGGGAAACTATATGGAAATCAGACGATCATGGATTGAGTTACGTGAACTCAAAGTCAAAATTTCAAAATTTTTGTTTAATTTCTCAGTGCAGAAGTTGGCAAAAGCCTTCGTCAGAAATTTTCTGGAGGATCAAAACAACTAAATTATTCATAATTTTTTATAAGAAATTAAAAAAAAAATTTTTTAATCCCTTATAAAACGTCTTAGCAAAATGAACCTAACTTCATGAATACCTTGTATTGAAAAGAAATTCCTGACGGATCGTTGAATAATTATCTGGCGTAATCCGCAAGAAGTCGTCAAAGACGTCTTTTAAAATCGAATATTCCGGTCGCGAAGAACCTCCTTCGACGTGCATACCTCGCGTCTTCTGAACAAATAAACGGATAGAGCCCTCCTCCTTCACTCTTTCGCGTCCCCCGTCCTCCTTCAGCCTCGTTCAAAAGCACAGCTGACTCCCGCGAGGACTCATTGTGTATGTGTGAAGAGGACACCCGGGTATTATGTGTTGGAATGTCGCAAGTTGTAAAAAGAATTGTAAAAAAAAACTACTTGACACTTGCAAATTTTTTTTATTTAACACCAATTGCGAATAATCATAAATTAGTTTTTGCATTTGAAGATGAGATAATCATAAATTAGTTTTAGTATTTGAAGATGAAGTTTTAATATTTGACGGGGAAGGAAAGATTTTTATACTCGGTAAAAATTTTAAAATTTTAATAACGTTAATAAACGAAAAGGAAGATAAACACTCGATAAGAAGGTAATAAGTCAAGAGATTAAACGGGTTTGCGGGGTAGTTAAAATAAAATCGACTAATTAATTTACGATAATGGCGATAATTTCGAACCGAACCGATCCGGTTCTTAGCTTCGAGGCTCGGTTCGAACCCGTTTTAATTTTCGACCGAGTTGGTTCCGGGCCGAAGGAGAAATTAAAAATCGTATCGTCGACATGAAAATGGCCGGTTATTAAGACTTCTTTTCGAAAACGGGTAAATGGATGATTTAATTTTGGGAGCGTTTTATTAAAATTTATTGGAGGAATAAAAAAGTTGATGGTTTTAATCGATCAGGTTTAAAGTATAAAATGTATTCTGAGATTTATTATAAATTAATTTGAAGAAAGCTGATTGTGAGTTATTTATTGAAAAGTGAATGTTTTGATTTATATTTTATGAAAATATTTTTTTATATTTTTATGAAAAAATTTTTATTAATTTTTATAAATAATTTTTTTATGACAAGTTTTTTTCCTAAAAAAAAATTATAAAGAAAGTCACATAAATCCAAACCAACTGTTGCTAACTTTCGTCAAAAAAAAAAAAACTTCGTTTTATCCCATACCCCTAACAAAAACTTTTTCAATTAACTCAACTTACAACCGATGCGAAAGGAGAAACGCAACGTAAAACAAGAAAAGGTTCGATCGATTCCTTATACACAATTAGATCTTTGCCGGGGACTTTTCGGTCGGTTGTCGTCTGAGAATTTTTTAAAGGGAAAATCTTAAACGAGGCGGACGATGTCGTCTCCAAAACGCGAAAGAATTTTAAGGAGGTAAATAAATATAAAACCCAACTCGAAACGACCGAGAAAAAGGAGGAAACGAGACGATATTCGAACGTAAGATAAAGATGGGATGGGTTTGAGACGAGTTGAGGTCTCTAACGCGTAAATTACCTCTCATTTATTTTAACATTTTAACTCCAAATTAAGGATTTAAAAAATGGGGTTTGGGATATTATAAAAAAAAAATTGGTTACATAAAAAATTTTTAAAACTTTGAAAATTTTTTTAATTTTTTTGACAACACTTGGAATAAAACGTCCTTTTTTAATTAAAATTAGAATGTTTTAAGTTTCATTTAGAGAAAAAATCAAATCAATATCCTTAAATTTCAATTTTTTAAGATTTTTTTAAAAATGATGGAATTTTTAAAATTGATTAATTTTCTAACCTTAAAATTTTTTTCCAACTTTGAAATTTTTTTTTATTTTTTTGACAACACTTGGAATAAAACGACCTTTTATAATTAAAATTAGAATGTTTTAAGTTTCATTTAGAAAAAAAATCAAATCAAAATCTTTAAATTTCAATTTTTTATGATTTTTTTAAAAAATGATTGAATTTTTAAAATTGATTAATTTTCTAACCTAAAAAATTTTTACCAACTTTGAAAATTTTTTTTATTTTTTTGACAACACTTGGAATAAAACGGTCTTTTTTTATTAAAATTAGAATGTTTTAAGTTTCATTTAGAAAAAAAATCAAATCAAAATCTTTAAATTTCAATTTTTTATGATTTTTTTAAAAATGATGGAATTTTTAAAATTGATTAATTTTCTAACCTAAAAAATTTTTACCAAGTTTGAAATTTTTTTAAATTTTTTTGACAACACTTGGAATAAAACGGCCTTTTTTAATTAAAATTAGAATCTTTTAAGTTTCATTTAGAGAAAAAATCAAATCAAAATCTTTAAATTTCAATTTTTTATGATTTTTTAAAAATGATGAAATTTTTAAAATTGATTAATTTTCTAACCTAAAAAATGTTTACCAACTTTGAAAATTTTTTTAATTTTTTTGACAAATCTTAGAATAAAACGACCTTTTTTAATTGAAATTAGAATATTTTAAGTTTCATTTAGAGAAAAAATCAAATTAAAATCTTTAATAATGAATTTTTGAAGAATTTTAAAAAAATTTTTATTTTTCAATTTACAGCTGTTAAAGTTGCCAGAATAAGTTTTTCCCTAAAAATGGGGTAAAATCCAAGCCATTCGTGGATTTTAAAAAGGAGGAAGGATGAGAAGATTAAAACGTAAGTAAATTAAAAGAGAAAAAAGACTTTTTAAAAGTCAAATTTATTAAATTTTAATAGAAAATTTATGAAATTTTAACTCAATAATTTTTTAAACTCAATAATTTTTTTTAACTCAATAATTTTTTTAACTCAATAATTTTTTTAACTCAATTTTTTTAACTCAATATTTTTTTTTTAATTTAAATTATTGATTGGAATTATTTTATAAAACTAGTTTAGGAGACTAAACTGGTTAAGAAATACTTTTTAAAGGTAGTCTTTTGTGATATTTCTATTCGGTTTCGATCGATTAATTGGTCGGAGTTGAAAGAAAGATTTCAACTTAGACCTCGCAATTACTGTCAGACGGGGAAGATCCTTCTTTATTCTTTAACAAGACGTGCAGGTCGGTTAAATATCAGTTCTCATGAGGGGGCTCTCGGTTCTTCGCTCGTTGAGAGAAGAGAGAGGGAATTTCGCCCGACCGTGGCTTTATAATTTCGGGTAACCTGTAATTACCGGAAGACCACCACGAAGAAGCTGGTTAAAGAAAATTTCGATTCTTTTCGACCTAAAAGAAAATAGAAAAAGAATAAACGGGGGGATTTTTCGATTATTAAATTTATAGAACAAAGAAAATTATTTTTAAATATTTTCTATTTGTTTTTAAATCTTTTTTATTTGGTAAATCTATTTTTATTTGAAAAAATTTAGTTTCGTAAAAAGCCAAAATGAAAGAAAAGAACTTTGACAACGTAAAATTATCTAAAATAACCTTTCTAATCTCCCTATTTGTTCAACCCAACGAGTTTGGTTAATAATACCAACGGTTAAGTTAATTTAGTTAACATGTTTCGCCAAGTCTCGGTTTTCTACACGACTTTAAAGATACCATGTTGTTTTCTGCTCGTTAAAACGGTCATTATCTTCTATTATACTCTCTACGGGTTTATTTACTTTGGTATATTTAAACGTCAAGTTAAAATCACGTTTGTATTTAAATATTTTAATCATTTCTAATTGAAATAATGTTGTATTTATAACTTAATGGTGGTTTTAACCTGGATTAAGATTAAAAACGATTAGGAATGAATTAAATTACTAATGGTTTAGAGGTATTCTATTTTTAAATTTTTTTTTTTTTATTTAATTAAAATTTTTTATGAGAAAAAAGTCTAAAAAAAAAGTTTTCGATCGGTTTAAAAGTTTCCATTCTGATTAATTTCGAATAACCAGCCTTGAGGGTAATTTACCTCTTCCGTCTCCGTCTCTCGCCTTTCCTCTTTAGGACGAAAAGTGCATAACAAGTTAATTATAAGGTAAATACTCTCGGGGGCCAAGCGATGAAAAAGATCACGTCTTTTAAATATACATCATGCCGGGTAATTACCGGGACGGGGACCGAGCTCGGTTAATTACAAATAAATTATTACGGGAAACACTCCCTTTGGCTCGCTTCTCGATATCAACGGGGAGAAACGGGAGGGAGAAAAGGGGGGACGTTTTTGATTTATTTCCCTCCGTACATGTTCCGAAATATAATAATAAAAAGATAAACGCGGCTCCTTTAAGAACTAATTAATTTCCCTGGCCGTTTATAGAATAACAACTCGCTAAAGCTCACTTTAACTATTTGTCCGGTACATTTACTGCATTTAACTTGGATGTAAAATAAATGAAACGAAACGAGTTTAAACCGGTTATTTTAGAAGGCTTAAACTTCCTCAATCTTTACTCCTTTGATGTTTAAAGTTTAAAATTTAAAATTTTCTTTAAAAATTAAATAAAAAAAAAAAAAAAAATAGGGTTTAAATTAGTGAAATATTTCAATTCGGAAAGGAAATTAAATTAACTTTCTTCGTGAAAGCTTCTAGGTTAATATGAATTTAAGATTCCCTCTTTTAAAAATTTCATCTCGAGATGTAAGTAAGTACTAATTGAGAAATTACCTTCTTTTAATTTTTGGGTAAAGGTAAAAATTAATTTTGGGGAGTAAAACTTAAAATGCACTAAATTTATCATAAAAGGATTTGGGATGTTTTCCATTGAAAGTATTTAGTTATATTTGGCGATTAAAGACAGTATAAGCGAAATGAATTTATTTAGACGAACATTTTGATTGATTTGGAAGTTTATAAGAAATCCTAACAAATTTAATTCTTTGATGGGCGAACTTTTTGAAATAAAAAAAACCCAAAGTGGGTACAACATTTTAAAAGCGTTTCTATTTGGTCAACTTTTGTTAAATGGACCGTTTAATTTGAAAGTAATGTAAGTCCATTTTCTCTTGTTTCGAGAAAATTAGAGGTTAGCATATCTGTTAATTAAAAAATTTAGGCAAATTATATGAAGTCTGGCAATATTTCTATTCGTTTATCAATATTTAATTTGATTATATAGATTTGTTTCAGGCAAATTAGACTACAACAATACATATTTCTGGACTGTAAATGGGCTTACACCACTTTCAAAATTAGAAAATTGTAAAAATCGTTTAATTTCAATTTTGAAAAATTAAATATCACTTAGAATATACTTCATTTTAATCCAAATATGTTTACAAATACACATGATAGGACATAAAATTTAATTTTAGACGCTAATTAAATTGTAAAAATTACAAGATACTGATAGTATTTACTTATGCTTTGCATGTGGCGGTGTTTCGAAATATGTACTATAATCCAAGCTCAATTTACACCATGGAGAGAAGGATGCAAGAGCGCGCTTTCTCCCCGTAACTTTACCGAGTAAGCCCGAGTGGAGTACAGGGGAAGGGAGAAACGGAATTTTAAGCGGTCCTCGCAAACGCAAAGGTCTTCCGGCAAGAACGCCGTCGTAGACAGGCTCGCGGCACCTCTCTGTTTTAACTTTTTCGGTCAGACTTTTGGCCCTTTTTCAGGTCTTACAGGAAAAGCGAGAAATGTTAATTCACCAACCACAATCATTGGTTGTAGTTTTAATCATATTTTATACATATTAGGATGTGACTTCACAAATTCGCCTTCATTGTTACAAATTTATTATTTTAAAATCAAGTTTTGATGAACTTTCATCGTTTAATTTTATCACAAATTAACAACGTCGTCATGTCATAATAACTTTATCTTTAAATCAATTTATAACTTTATCAATTTTTGATTTAAAAATTAGAAAATTGGAATCCAAAAAGTAAACTCGTTTTAGAATAATGAAATAAATGTCTAATTAGGAAAGGGATATTTAAATATGGGAAAAATAAACAAGTAATAGGTTTTTATGGCACGCATTTATTATTGTAATAAAATAAGGAAATTAATTTTCAAGATACTGGTAGATAGCAATAAATTTATTAATTTTCTTCATTATATATATTGTTTACGAATAATCTGTAAATTTGCTTAATTGATTTTCATTTAAAAAGAAGGTCGAGGAAAAGACACACTGAAAAGAAATCGTGTATTTAAATAATTAGAAAAGTTTCAATGATTTTAAAGTATATTAACATTTAAACAATCAAAAGCTAACTTATAACTTTAGGATTTTTAAGTAACAATTTTTAAATAATTATTATAGCAAATAGTAAACTGATTTTGCATAATGTAGTAGAGTAATATGACTATAATAATTCTATGAATTTGCTACAATGAAAATAAGAAAGTTTGAATTTAACTTTTAACTGTAAGTAGCAATAAATCACAAACTAACTATTAAACATTGATGTTTATAAAAATATATTATCTTTGTAATTCATTTTTTAGTAATTTGATTTTCCCGATTCTACCTATTAGTTTAAAAATATCTCGATTAGTAAATAAATTTCTTTCAAAGTTTGTTGATTTTGTTGTAACACAGAACAAAAACGGTTTGGATATAGAATTAAAAGAAGATTGCCAACACGTGTAAGAGTTTAATTAGTAGAAATCTTGATGGAAAGTAGAAGAGTTGATGGAAAACACCTGCAACATTTCTATTGTTGGAGTAATTTTCGTTAATAATGATACTTTTAATAAAATATAAAGTCAACAAACACGCAGGTATTCTCAAACATCCGTGGTGTTCGGGGTGACAAAGACCCGACGTTAATTTTGTGCTTTACCTGGAAAGCGCACAGTCCCGGTGACCAATTAATTTCTTCAATTTTCACCGGGTTTTGTCAAATATGATTAAAACTACAACGAATGATTGTGGTTGGTGAATTAACACTTCTCGCTTTTCCTGTAAGACCTGAAAAAGGGCCAAAAGTCTGACCGAAAAAGTTAAAACAGCGAGGTGCCGCGAGCCTGTCTACGACGGCGTTCTTGCCGGATGACCTTTGCGTTTGCGAGGACCGCTTAAAACTCAGTTTCTCCCTTCCCCTGTACTCCACTCGGACTTACTCGGTAAGGTTACGGGGAGAAAGCGCGCTCTTGCATCCTTCTCTCCATGGTGTAAATTGAGCTTGGATTATAGTACGATGCACCGGAGGTATAGAAGGTAATAACTGCTTGATGTCTTCATATTTTTCGTAAGTAATAGGCCTGGCATTTTGGTATAAAGGCGTAAGGGCGATTTTTCCAAATTTTAGCGGTCTTCCAGGACGTGTAGGTAATAAATTTATAGTTTTAAAATCAGTGCCCTTCATCGATGTTTTATATAAAATAGTATATGCTGCGTTTTTGAGAAACCTCAGCCAACATATTTGCAACCAATTGATCTGTTCGCAATTAGTGTTTTTTTAATCTGTTTTTTAATCGCATTTTGAAGATTTTTGTTGAAACGAAATTCTCTCGTTTCATTTTATGTAAAATGAATTTGTCATGTTTTCTACATTGTGTTATTACATCATAATAATCCTGTGATGTATACTTAAAGTTCTTTTCTTTTAAAGTTATCCATTTTAAGAAAAAATAGAATAATAACCTAAATTAGCAACTTTTGATATATAATAAATATATAATAAAACAAATGTAACCATAGTCACTTGGACTTCCACCACTTTCATAATCAGTGATTATGTAGTTTCATTTACCGACCGATTTTAAGTTGTACAAAACATGGGAATTTTTTAAGAAATTAAACACGGACTTATCATACATAAAAAATTTACATTAAATTAAGCATGAATTACGTGATATCTCATTTTTTTCAAAAATGGACTTACACCATTTTCAAAATAAACGGTCCATTTGCAAAGTACAAGCTCAGCCTATGTCATGCCTTCCTGCTTAGCTTGAATGAGGGACTTCCCCGACTATACCGAAATTTAAACATTCTCTTTTTTTGGTACATATGGGGTTCAATACTAGTTTGACATCTATGCAGAAAAAGATATGCGGCTGTATTGTACTTTGCAAAAACCGCTTGAATCCAAACAACTAAGGAAACAGTTAAAAATTCCTGCCTAAAGTAGGATTTAAACACGACAATATGCAAAGTGAAGACCAGCTAAATGAGGTTTTTACATCTGATCCAGAAGATGACTTACCACTTAATGTAGTTACAGATGTTCTCAAATATAAGAATTTTTTGAAATTGACTGATAACACAAGGAAACAACATTTTTGTTGGATGAAATATTATAACTAATATTATACCTTCTCTGAGTGCTGGTTTGAGATCTGAAGGCAGATTGTTCGTATCAGCTTTAATTTTTGAGATATAATTAAAACGCGTTTTTTAAGAAAAATCTATATTTTATCAAAAAATTTTCTTTTATAAAATTTTCTTGCTTAACTTGGTTCACGAGGGCTGCTTTTAATGCTCCAACAATAGTCTGCCATCATTGTTCTTCACTCAGATCATCAAGATTTACAGGGAAATGGTCCAAATGACTGTGAAGGAAGTGCACCTTGATGCTCATATTAGATCCAAGGTGCTGGAAGTGTAGCAACATTAGCTCAATATGCTCCGCATAGCTTTCGTCCTTTTTGTTTCCCAGAAAATTTTGTGCAGTCCAAACGAATTCATTCCAGGCATTTTTTTCAATGTCGGTCATGTAATTATTAAAGTTTTCATCCTTTATCAACCTTCTTATTTGAGGACCATCCAAAATTCCGGCTTTAAGTTTCTCTGTGTTCAAGTTATGGAACTTTTTAGCGATGTATTTAAAACACTCACCATCGTTGTTTAGGTCTTTGACAAATCGTTTCATAAGCCTTAGTTTGGTAGGTAAAGGTGGTGGTATTATACGATCCCTGGACACAAGGGGTTCATTTATCACATTCAGCTTTCCCGGAACCATACATTGCCTGGAAGGTCAATCTTTTCTAACCTAGTGCTCAGACTTAACTCTGCTCTCCCACAAACAAAAAAAAACATGGATATTTTGTATAGCCCCCTTGTTGTCTAAGAAGAAAATTAACCATCTTTAGATCTACACATATCAGCCACTTGTGTTCGTTGTACTTGATTTTATCCATAACAGGGGCTACAGTAGCATAGTTTTTTTGACTGTACCTGAATGTGCAGTCGGTATCGAACCCAGTTTATTGCCGTTACGCATAAGTACACATTTTAAGCTATGTTTTAAAGAATCAAATAAACGCCATTCATTTGGATCATACTTCTCTACTCCCATTTCTTTCAATAAACCAGGAACATCTGAACAAAAAGCAAAGTCCTAATCTTTAGCAAAGAATGAAAGCAATTCTGTCTCTCGGTTACGATGGTATGAAATTGTTCTTTCCGGGGTTACAAGATTTCTTTACTTTAATCGAGAAGCTAGAATCTCCGATGCTTTTTTAGAAAGACCAAGGTGTCTGACTAATGCACTGAGGTCTTCCTGATTAAAAAGCTGAGGTTCAGAAGAAATTGAGTTAAAATCACTTGTCCCACTTTCATCACTTAAAGAAGACCTTGTTTCAAACGTTTTAAACGTGTGTGTAAATAATGTTATTAAATGAAGTACAGTTGTATCGGAAAAACTAGAGCTGCTAAAGAAAGAAAGTGGGTAGATTTGAAATCAGCGACCTCCGATTAGTAAAAAACAGGCATAAAAGTTGATGCAACAAAAAAAGGTTTAATTTTGTTCCCTTGTGTAATAAAAACCTTAAAGATTTTTTTAAACTGGATAAAAATTTGTATTTTGAAAACCCAGTTTCTGGACAAGAAATTGAAAATCCAGAACTGTCTGAAGTTTCTGACGTCGATGAGGTTCCAGTACTAGCAGAGTATTTGTACTGTATTTCGTTAGTGATATCTTTTTAGAATCATTATATGAATCATTATATGATTTTTCAAATTTCGTATTAAATTAAGTTTAAAGGTGGAATTGAGCTTTAGTAGGTTTAATAGCTTGGCGTTATTAATGACAAAGTTTATTTTATAGTTCAATTTGATAATTACACATAACCAATATTTGATCAATTGCGTCTAATTACCGAATTTACTCCCGTTTGTGACGTTTCAACGGTTGATGTGTTATCACGTGATATGTTTGACCGCTTTCCCGGGGTTTATTAACGTCAATTAATAGGCAAATATAGTCATCGTATTTAAATAAATGGGGTTCGATTTGATTTATTTAATTTAATTTAATCTATTAGCCGGTTTAATAAATTTAAGTAAAGTTGAGTTTTAGAAAAAAAAATCTTGATAAAAAATTAATTTGAGATTTATGTTTATATAAACTTTCTTGGTTATTTCGTGTTGGAGAGCATACCTTGAATGGTACAATTTTAAAACACCTATATACTATACGATTTTTTAAATTTCAAGGTTAAAACTTATCAATAAACTTCTCACAACCTTCTTTAAATTTAAATGATGGATAAATTTAAAATTTATTTTTGTTTACCTATGAATAAAAAAATAAAGTAAAAAAAACCAATATGTTCGCACATCCAACCAATTTACCTTCGTTCGGCGAGTTTCAAACCCGAACATGACGGACAATTAACCCATTATCGTTATTTATGGGAGCGTCGATGTCGTTCGCCGTTGTTTCAACCCCCATAAACGGTTATTTAGTGTTTTACTAATAAAACAAAAATACCCAAAAACTACTAGCTAATTTATATCAGTTGGGGTACAATTAAAAATGAAAATTATTTAATCAAATCTCCTAAACATTACTAACCATATCAAATCATATTTTAAAATTAAACACAAACATCCACATCCTGTTTAGTAAGAATATTATTAATTAACGACTACACACCCATCGAAATACAAAAGCCGGAGTTCCACGTGACGACAGGTATAAATTAACTTTGAGCCCTCATTTCTTCAAACAACCGGACTCTCTTAGTCTGATTAATCGACCGTAAGATTAGAAAAGGACGATCTTTAAACTATATTCTTCTCCGCCATCGATTTCATCCTTTCCATAATTTATTACTTATTTATTTTTGACTTATTATCGGCGACTACTCGACACGATTCTTTTTAAACGTCGAGATTTCCAGATAAATTCTCTACGTGGATGCGGTCGCCCACGATTTCTACGGTCGAGGTGACCAGAAGACCATTAAACCGGACGTTTCGCGCTTTGATAACCTCCATTAATCAAATCACGCTCTCATAAAAAAAAATACAAAGTAAATTCATAAAAATTTAAAATGTATGTGTCAAGAGTGTATTTACAGTTCAGATTTAACATCCACACTATTCTGTTACCAAAACACGTTTGTTCCGTGAATTTCGTGACGATTATATCAAATAATTCGCGTGAGAAACATCTCAGAGTGAGTTTGTAAGTTTTAAAAATTTATTTGTTCAAATTTTCTTTTTCATTTTTAAAAAAGAAGGCAGGAAAGAAACGTTTACTAAAAATAGAAACGTTCTCCGTGACAAATAAGAAGGGCCGGAACTCATCTAAACTGTACTAAACTGTCTTAAATCGTCTTTAAAACAACAACAACGACGACAACGTCCCGACCGCGGTTTTACGATCTCTCGTCTCATGATCTCCGGAATAATCGTTGTTTCTATTTTAAAACCGTCTAGGAGAAGGAAATGAAGGTGGAGTGTAAGTTTAAAGGGATTAAAATGTTTCCTTTTTATTTTTATTTTTTTAAAGAGTTGAGGGGTTTATGATGTTATTTTTACTTTTGAAATTTTTAGGTTTTTCTTTTCCCAATTGTAAGTTCAAAATATACAGTTGCTCCCAAAAGTATCCGGCCGCCTGGCAAATTCTCACATTTAACACTATATTACTTAAGAATTAAATAATATAACCAATGGTTATTTTTTTTTATGATGCTAGTATATTATCATTCAACTTTTGATACATTGCAAATATAACAACAGCAAACAATGTAACAAAGAACATAAATAACATTGTTATAGGCACACAAAAGTATCCGGCCACCTATACAAAATAGCTTTAAAAAAACTAAATATGTAACTCTTAAAAGCTATTAAAACAGCTTTTTAATATTTTGTGGGGTAACCTTTTGAATTTAAAACATCTCTCAATCTGTTGGGCATTGACTTAACCAGTTTATTCGTTAATGAAGAGTTTATCATCTTCCATTCCAGCAGTGAATGGTTTTAAGCATTTCTTTACTGGAAATGCGCTTTTTGTTCAGACTAACAAAAGTTTCAAAATTGCCCATAAATGCTCTATTGGGTTGAGATCTGACTTGTTGCGTTATATAATAACCATTCTCCCGTTCTCATGCCACAATATGTATTAAGTAATATAGTGTTAAATGTAAAAATTTGCCAGGCGGCCGGATACTTTTGGGAGCAACTGTAGACGTCTAAAAAATTCGGAAAAGCGGCCCTGAAAATCGAACGACGGTGCGGTAGCCCTAATTGAAATTAAAATTCTCGATCGTCCGCCTGTCATTTTCGTTAATTTTCGAACGCACTTTTTGTCCAAAAAGCCGCCGGCTCCGCGACTCTGCTTCCGGCTAACCTTCTCAACGGCTTTATAACGCAACATTATATGCGAATCGGGTTTCCTTTGGACCCGAAATGGCCGATTTAAGCCCTAAACGAAGTCCCCGTTTTCCGTCATTTTCGATTTGGGCCGATAAAACAGTTGGTTCAATTTTCATAAACGTTATTTATTATTCTAACCACGCTAATGCCACATGAAATGTCAAAACGATCGGTTTATTAATAATTATCAAACATTTAATTTATGCAGAGCAAAAATTCGAATAAATTTCACTAAAAACTAATTAAATTCTCGAAAATATCACCAAAAATTAAATTTGTAAAAATTCCACCAAAGCTACTAAAATTTTTAATAATTCCACCAAAAACTTATAAAATTCGTAAAAATTCCACCAAAGCTATCAACATTTTTTACAATTCCACCAAAAACAAAATTTTTAAAAAATATATTAAAATTAAGATTAATTTCGTCAAGAATTGATTAGATTCTTAAAAATTCCACAAAAATAAAAAAGTAATAATAAAAATTTCACAAAAGTTTGTTAAATTGAATATAATTTCACCAAAAATTATTAAATTTGGAGACAATTCTACTAAAAACTTACTGAATTTTTAACAATTCCACCCAAAACGTACTAAATTTTTTCAACTTTCCACCAAAGCTACAAAAATGTTGAATAATTTCACCAAAAACTTACTGATTTTTTAAAAATACCACCAAAAAATTACCAAATTCATAAAAATTCTACTAAAATCACCAATATTTTTAACAATTTCACTAAAAATGATTAAAGTTAATAAAAATTCCACCAAAGTTACCAACTTTTTTAACAATTCCACCCAAAACGTACTAATTTTTTTCAATTTTCCACCAAAGCTACAAAAATGTTGAATAATTCCACCAAAAACTTACTGATTTTTAAAAAATACCACCAAAAACTTACCAAATTCATAAAAATTCTACTAAAATTACCAATATTTTTAACAATTCCACCAAAAATGATTAAAGTTAATAAAAATTCCACCAAAGTTACCAACTTTTTTAACAATTCCATCAAAAACATACTGAATTTTATAAAAATTCCACCAAAAATTAATAAAATTGGAAAAATTTCACTAAAAACTTACTAAATTCGTAAAAATTCCATAAAAAACACTGAATTTTTAAAAATTCCATCAAAAATGAATAAAACTCGCAAAAATTCCACCAGTGTTATCAAAATTTTTGATAATTCCACTAAAAATATACTGAATTTTTTAAAAATTCCACCAAAAATTAATACAATTTGCAAAAATTCCACCAAAAACTTACTAAATTCATAAGAATTTTACCAAAAACACTGATTTTTTTTATTCCACCAGAAATGAATAAAATTCGCAAAAATTCCATCAATGTTATCAAAATTTTTGATAATTCCACCAAAAACATACTGAATTTTTTAAAAATTCCACCAAGAACTTACTAAATTTATAAGAATTTTACCAAAAACACTGAATTTTTTTAATTTCCAACAGAAATGAATAAAATTCGCAAAAATTCCACCAAAGCTATTAAAATATTTGACAACTACACCCAAAACTTACTGAACTTTTTTTATTCCACCAAAAACTTACAAAAATCCTAAAAATTACATCGAAATTGTCAACATTTTTAACAATTCCACCAAAAACTTACCAAATTTTTTAAATATTCCACCAAAATGTCCAAATTCTTTTAAAATTCCACCAAAAATCAATCAAATTAGAAACAATTTCATTAAAAATTAACTAAAACCTTGAAAATTCAAAACTTAGTAAATTCATAAAAATGCCTCTAAAGTTACTAAAATTTTTAATAATTCTACCAAAAATAATGAATTTTTTTAAAATTCCACCAAAAAACTTACAAAATTTGTAAAAATTCCACCAAAAATGTACCAATTTTTTTTTTAATTCCACCAAAAACTTACTAAATTCGTAAAGCTTCCACCAAAGTTACCAAAATGTTGATCAATTCAACCAAAAACAATAAATTTTTTTTAGAAAAATGCTAAAAATAAAACTAAACTAGTTTGTTATTATTATTATAATTATTATTGAAAAAATGTAAAAAATATTTATTCAAGTATTATTATTATTATGTTTAATTAGCTGTATTTAGAGCTAATTAATTGTGTGTTATTAATCGAGTGTTATTAATTTATAGTATATAACTACATGTATGTGGTTTCAGGATTAATATAACATGTTATAATTAGCTAAAGTATCGATTTACTAGAACACCAACCTAAACTAAATTTATTATTAAATAATAATGACTTATTCTTTCGGTAAAATCAGTTGTGGGTTGTAACATACAAAAAAATTTAAAACCCATAATTACCCACCTTACAAAGTAACACTCGATGGCTATTGTATTCGTTTTTAGGATAAGAATACCACACCCCCGCTTTAATATAATAACTTTATTAAGGAAGGTAAAGTATTTTTTTTTTATTTTTTTTAAATTTTTTAAAAATTATTAAAAGAAATTTTCTAAACTAAGTAAATAAAACATCAATCATGATTTAGACACGTCGAACGGGCTTTTCTTTTTAGATTTTTTTGTGGTCATTTCTTTTCGTTCTTATTATCTTTTTTTTTAAACGGAGACCCGAAGGCCCCATCTCCTCCTTTAACTAGCAAACGCCTCCGAGCGTCGTATAAAATTTATGGCCGGCTAACACGATTAAACAGACACGAAACCTACCCGACAAAGAAAGTAAATTGGCCGTCAAACATGTTTAAACCTGATGAAATATGTTATAACGGTCTTTGCAAGAACAAAAAATTAAATTATTTATTTTTATTGGATTTTGTAAATTTTTAAAAAAAATTTAAACGAAATGACTTAATTATTAAGATTTTCTTTTGAAATTATTTTTGAAGGAATACTAAAATAAGTTCTATATGTGATGAAAATGTAGGTTGCTGGGTTTGTTAGGATAGAAACACACCCAACACCCAATTACGTCGGAAATATTATTTAGCTCGGTATCGGAGGTGGAATCCTCCCCAACTCGGGTATTTATTGTATATTCTGCCACTTTAGTCCGGCTTCGTCCTAGAAACTACGCTACACACGTTGTTAACGTTTGAATACGAGATCTGTGTGTGTCGTGAGCTGTTTGTTGTTTGTCGTTCGGGAGGTGAATCGGAAATCGAGAGATTTAGGTTACTACCGACGTATTCTCTAAAATAAAAATTAAATTTCAAACTAAATCATCAAAAAAATTTCAAATCTCAATTATATTAACTGTTGATTAACCTTGATGTGTTAATTAACCCAATCAGTCCTGTCCGATCCATATACGTGTTCGATTGAGGAATCACGCACAATAATAATCTAATTAATTACGCACGCGCGCACTAATATAATTATTTGATTAAAGCAGAATCAAAGATTAACGATTTGAAATATTAAAAGATTTTGTATAGATATTTTTAATATATTATGTAAATATTCTGAGGTGAAACCTCAACTTTAATGAATGGAGATAGAAGAACAAGAGTAACAAAGATGAAAACAAGATGAGTGGTGGTTCGAAGTTTGTAAGTGTGTAAGTCACGTTCGAACCGAGACACACGGACGACGACGCGATGGTGTATTTACAAATTACAGACCCTTCAAGGAATATTAATACGTTCAATTTGCAGATTGGTATTTCCATCCTGATGGTATTTAATTTTAGTTGTTGGGTTGGTTTGTTGAACGTTTTTTTATAAAAATTGTTTGAAATTTTGTTATGATGTAAATATACAAGAACGATCGTTTGGGTTTTAGAAATTTCTTGCGAAATTTTTTTGAAAATTTCTTTGGAAATTCTTCAGAAATGTTCTTTAGAAATAGTAATCTCGAGAAATAAATTGCATTTAATGTATGAAGGAGTGTTAAGACTTTGCCAAGTCTTGTATTGCAAGATAAGATTGATGCGGAGCAATCTGGCAAATGCGTCGTTTCATTAGCGGACAAGACAAATTGGCAAAACAAAGACGAGGAATGAGAACTGAGAAAAGATGTTGTTCTCGAGGAGGAGGAGGAGTTGGAGGATGTCAAAAGTACTCCCCAGTTCAATTAAGTCAATCGGGAATTCTGAGAAACGACCCCAGTACAATGAAGAGGATCGTATCGATCAAATCGAGGATGGTTTTAAGGATGGTGTACACTGAGAGGATTTTTTAAATAAAACTAACTAAATAATCGAGATAACATTTTAAAAAACTCAAAAAAATGTATCTAAAAGACATAATTTTTGAATTACTTGAAGCTAAAATTGAAAAAAAATTTTTTTAAGGGGGAAAACAGGGTGGAGACCGCGAAAAAAGGTGATAATTAAGATTTTATTTTGGTTCACTTATATATTTTAGAAAAATCGGAATTTGATATTTGTAACTACGCAGTTTAAACTTATTTTAGGAAGTATAGAGAAAAAAAATCTGTCTTAGAATACATGTATGGAGGGTGTCCAAATGCACTAACAAAAAAAAAGCATCTCGTTGGTTGTCACTATAAAACGTGTAAAAATAATCTGAAAATAAAAAAGGAAACGTCATTTTAATCTATATTAGGGTAGCTTCAGTTAAGCGTACCCGATTTAGAAAATAATAATTGCTGTTAAAATGGCACCCCTGCAAAAAAAGAGTTAAGAAAATCGATAAAATAATTAATCTTTCCAGAGGGTAAAGAGGCAGCAAATATTAATACAAATAAAAATCCGTACGCTTAATTGAAGGGAATTTTATATAGATTGAGGACGTCTCAATAAAATTTGAATGCGATTCTCGTTGGTAAAGAAATTGTGACAACAGGTTAAAAAAGTTTTACTGTGAAAAAAACGCATTTAAAAAGTTAAGTTTAGTTTTAGATGATATAATGGAGGAAATTTTAAGAGTTACCACAATTCATCGATTCCTGCTCCATAATAAAGGTCTTTAGAATTTCTAGAACATAATTCGACTTTCTTCTTGTTGTCTGAATTGTCTATAACACTTGAATTTTAACACACTTGAGCTCGACTTATACGGTGTTGGTCTTTAGCTGTACAAAATACGTACTTTTGGGACTAATCTGGATTTGTATTTCATTTGCCACCTTTAATAAAGATGTCATTCCATTATTAAAAATGGAAACCGTCAAATAAGTAGCAATTTGCACAAAAACTGCCGGACTTGATAACATTTTCGGAGCGAACTTCCAAATGAGGGCATTAAAGCTCTCATTCGAATTTTGCGTAAATCCGCCTATACGGCGCTCAAGCAACTTCGTCTTGGACAAATCCAAATAAATGGGAGTAATAGCATCGATAACATTTTGTGGCAATGGTTGTTTATGTTTGTATTCAAGTAATGGCTTCGTGCGCGCGAGCAGAAAAGAGCTATAATTCCATTATTTGTACAAATTTTGTTATAATATTGTAGGACAATATTCTAAAAGGTACATACTTTCGAGTTGCGTAAAGAAAAAAAAAACGATTTTTCAACAAATTTACCCTGTTGTTCCCCCTTAATTTGAAGTAAAAGTTAAAAAAAATAATATTATAGGTTATAAACTTGTATAGAGCATCACTTGAAATGAAGAATCATTCATTAGAAAATGAATTTGAGTAAGATCGATAGTTACAAAGAAACAGGTTTAAAGAAACGGAGAAAATATACATTTTAAATCCGGTTTATATCATTTTAAAGATATTTGAATTCAAAATCACTGTCAAAACAGTCAATAATGAAATGTAGTGAATGTTTGCCTTATAATGAATATTCGTCTTGTGACACATGTTTATCTTAAGACCAACGTTTGTATTATGTCTGATGTTCATCATAATGCGAATGTTTCTCATTTAGCGAATGTTCGTCTTATAACGAATGTTCATCATTTAGTGTACGTTCGTCTTATAACAAACATTTGTCATTTGGCGAATGTTCGCCTTAAAAGAAATATTCACCTTTTTACAAAAGTTCCCTTTCTGTTGAATTTGAACAAAAAGGAATGAAAATTTGAACCTTACGAATGTTACTCATTTGCGAATGTTCGTCATTTGACAATTGTTCGCCTAATAGTGAATGTTGGTCATTTGGCGAATGTTCGCCTTAAAAGAAATACTCACCTTTTTACAAAAGTTCCCTTTTTGTTGAATTTGAACAAAAAGGAATGAAAATTTGAACCTTACGAATGTTGCTCATTTGCGAATGTTCGTCATTTGACAATTGCTCGCCTAATAGTGAATGTTGGTTATTTGGCGAATGTTCGCCTTAAGGCTAATTTACAATAGACGAGCGAATGCTCATTCTATGTCCACTTTATCAAATATTTTTAATGTAAACAGAATTAGACCATATTTTTGTTGTTCTGTCTACATTTACAAAGGTTCTATGAAGTACACATTCCTTCGGAAGATGTAAACATCTATGGCAGTGATGGTAAATCTATGACCCGCGGGTCAAACACTGTCCCACACAAACCTTTTAAGTGACCCACAAAGCTTATTTATTCCTAGAAGTAATGACATTCCTCTTTTGCAAGTGATTTGAAATTAGTGACCCACGGGGAAGCACTAAAAAAAATACAATCAACAAAATTTTACCCACTTCTCAAAAAGGTTCGCCATCACTGATCTATAGTATAAAGGCCCCTACAGACGTTCCAACTTATCTTCAGGCATGCCTGCATAGGCCACACTGCTCAGGCCGCCTGAACAAAGAGAATTGCATCCACACGTACAGTCAGATTTGCTGCATTAGCTCAGTTTTTGAGAATGGAATGGAGGTTTATTAAAAAACAATGACAGAAAATTCGCTAAGAACTAGTACGACTTACCTGCGCAAACTGGCACTGCACAGGCAAGTCGGAGTCTCTATAAGGCCCTTTAGAATTCTGATTTTAGTTCTCATTTTTGCACGGTAATATTTTGGTGTAAACGCTGAAAATGAGCTTTCATTTACACTAAAAGATCAAGATAGAATGATTTTGTTCTGAGTCTAGCTTTTTGTTCGTTTGGTTTAAACCCACCTTTATAGCAAATGTTCGTTTTGTAACAAATATTTGTCATTTGGCGAATGTTCGACTTTTAGCGAATGTTTGTCATTTGACGAATGTTCATCCTATAGTGAATATTCATCGTTTGACGAATGCTCACCTTTTCATGAATGTCCTTTTGTCGAATATTTACCTTATATCGAATGTTCGTTCTTTGACCAATGTTCGTCATTTGATATTTCGACACCGCCAAGCCAAAACGGCATAAACGCCATTAACCTAATTTTTCAGAAAACGCAAAAAACGATTCACATAATGAATCTTAAATGACTTTTACGCAAACTTTAAACCAATTTTATAGTGAATGAAGTTTGTTTGCGGATATGCCGATTTAACTGTTGCATGCAGATTTAAAAATGTTTCTCAACGGTGCAGCTAACTAAAAAATGGCCATTTTGGCGTTTATGCCGTTTTGGCTTGAGAGCGTCGATTTGTTCATCTTACGGTAAATGTTAGTCATTTAACGAATTCATCTTTTATGAAATCAAACAGTGATCAAATGACTTGACAAAATTGCTCATTAAATACAGTTGCGTTGTGATTAATCGATTTTTGTTAGTGTAGTACAAAAACCGTCTCTATTCATTTACAAGTATATTTATAACAACTGTATGCAACTTATAATATTGACGTTTTAACAAGTATAGAATTTTGTAGGTATCAGGTGTATAGTTAGTTAGAAATCAAAACGAAACAATAGCCGTGTCCGATACGATTGGTTGCGGAAAGTCATCGGAGCACAAAAAACCTCAATCACAAAGTAAACACAATCGGTACACAATGGGTATTAATCGATTAGCGCGGTTCGCGGTTTCCCGTTTGATATTACAGCGAAACGGACTCGACTCGTCCTTTCTCTCTCTCCGCGCCGATAATCCTTTATCGGAGCGAAACCGCGGTCCGACGAATACTTCCGAAAATCCTAATTGACCGTCGAAACTGGGTCGATTAAACGTCCCCGGCTGTTTATTATCTCGAATACAAAACGAACCCGAGCTCGCTTTGGAGGTGTCCGTTCCGTGGCTTCGGATAAGATATCGGACGAGACACCGGGTACATCTAAACCCGTAGATAATTAACAGGTATTCGCACTTAGCTTCCGTCCGTGGAGAAGCCAAACGAGGTATTCGACTCGACGGATGATTTTATTATAAATTCTTGGGTTAAATTAACGATCGCGGTCGTTTTAGATAAATACGAAACGGATTACAAGTCGTATTCGGTCGTGTAGAGAGATTAGATTAAGACATTAAAGCCGTTTGTTCTCGACTTTTGTAATTGATTGGGTCGTGGAGGTTTCCGTTTTGTTCCTCTTTCAAGATGAGATAAATAAAACGGTTTTAAAAAGAGAAATAAGATGTTTTTCAAAAGAGATAAAACATTCTTTAAAAGAGAAACAAAGCATTTTTAAAAAGAGATAAAACATTTTTCAAAAGAGATAAGACATTTTACAAAAGAGAAACAAAACGTTTTTTAAAAGAGAAATAAAACGTTCAGCGGGGTGCGAATGATTTTATCTGGAAACGTGTCATAACCAGTTTGCTACACGAGATATGTTTCTCTTTAGTATTGAATTTAATACCGAAGATTGTTTCTTTCTAGTCTAATTCTTAGAATTCTAAGAAGACGTGTAATTAAAAAGAAATTAAAATTCTTTGGAAGATGTAATCAAAATTGGTGATTAAAAAGAAATTTAAGAAATGATTAAATATGATGAGTAGATGACCTAAATTTGAAATTATCAACTTTGATTTTACTTTAGAAGAATTTTTTTTATACTTGTTTAGTTTTATTTTTAGTATTTTTCTAAAAAAATTTGTTGTTTTTGATGGAATTGATCAGCATTTTGGTAACTTTGGTGGAAGTTTTACGAATTTAGTAAGTTTTTGGTGGAATTTTTAAAAAAAATTGGTAAATTCTTGGTGGAATTCTTACAAATTTTGTAAGTTTTTTGGTGGAATTTTTAAAAAATTCATTATTTTTAAAATTATTAAAAATTTTAGAAACTTTGGTGGAATTTTTATGAATTTACTAAGTTTTTGATGGAATTTTCATGGTTTTAGTTAATTTTTAATGAAATTGTTTCTAATTTGATTGATTTTTGGTGGAATTTTAAAAGAATTTGGACATTTTGGTGGAATTTTTAAAAAAATTGGTAAGTCTTTAGTAGAATTGGAAAAAATGTTGACAATTTCGGTGTAATTTTTAGGATTTTTGTAAGTTTTTGGTGGAGTAAAAAAAATTCAGTAAGTTTTGGGTGTAGTTGTTAAATATTTTAATAGCTTTGGTGGAATTTTTGCGAATTTTATTCATTTTTGGTGGAATTTTAAAAAAATTCAGTGTTTTTGGTAAAATTCTTATAAATTTAGTAAGTTCTTGGTGGAATTTTTAAAAAATTCAGTATGTTTTTGGTGGAATTATCAAAAATTTTGATAACATTGATGGAATTTTTGCGAATTTTATTCATTTCTGGTGGAATAAAAAAAATCAGTGTTTTTGATAAAATTCTTATGAATTTAGTAAGTTTTTTGTGGAATTTTTGCAAATTGTATTAATTTTTGGTGGAATTTTTAAAAAATTCAGTATATTTTTAGTGGAATTATCAAAAATTTTGATAACACTGGTGGAATTTTTGCGAATTTTATTCATTTTTGATGGAATTTTTAAAAAATTCAGTGTTTTTTATGGAATTTTTAAGAATTTAGCAAGTTTTTAGTGAAATTTTTCCAATTTTATTAATTTTTAGTGAAATTTTTATAAAATTCAGTATGTTTTTGATGGAATTGTTAAAAAAGTTGATAACTTTGGTGGAATTTTTATTAACTTTAATCATTTTTGGTGGAATTGTTAAAAAATATTGGTAATTTTAGTAGAATTTTTATGAATTTGGTAAGTTTTTGGTGGTATTTTAAAAAAATTCATTATTTTTGGTAGAATTATTAAAAATTTTAGTAACTTTGGTGGAATTTTTATGAATTTACTAAGTTGTTGATGGAATTTTCAAGATTTTAGTTAATTTTTACTGAAATTGTTTCTAATTTGATTGATTTTGGGTGGAATTTTAAAAGAATTTGGACATTTAGGTGGAATTTTTAAAAAATTCGGTAAGTTTTTAGTAGAATTGTTAAAAATGTTGACAATTTCGGTGTAATTTTTAGGATTTTTGTAAGTTTTTGGTGGAATAAAAAAAAATTCAGTAAGTTTTTGGTGTAGTTGTTAAATATTTTAATAGCTTTGGTAGAATTTTTGCGAATTTTATTCATTTTTGGTGGAATTTTAAAAAAATTCAGTGTTTTTGATAAAATTCTTATAAATTTAGTAAGTTTTTGGTGGAATTTTTAAAAAATTCAGTACGTTTTTGGTGGAATTATCAAAAGTTTTGATAACATTGGTGGAATTTTTGCGAATTTTATTCATCTTTGATGGAATTTTTTTTTAATTCAGTGTTTCTTTATAGAATTTTTACGAATTTAGTAAGTGCTTAGCGAAATTTTTGCAATTTTATTAATTTTTGGTGGAATTTTTATAAAATTCAGTATGTTTTTGATGGAATTGTTAAAAAAGTTGATAACTTTTGTGGAATTTTTACAAATTTTATTGATTTTGGGTAGAATTATTAAAAATTTTAGTAGCTTTGGTGGAAATTTCACAAATTTACTTAAATTTTTGGTGATATTTTCAAGAATTTAATTAGTTTTTAGTGAAATTTATTCGAATTTCTGCTCTGCATAAATTAAATATTTGATAATTATTAATAAACCGATCGTTTTGACATTTCATGTGGTATTAGCATGGTTATAATAATAAATAACGTTTATGAAAATTGAACCAACTGTTTTATCAGCCCAGCTATTAAAAAATCTCATCTTAATTTCAATAAATAAAGTCTGTAAGATTTTTTTAATTTAAATTTCAATTCATATTTAAAAGAATTATTATTTGTATTTACTTAAAAAAAAATAATTAAAAAAAAAAAAATAGCTAAGTAATTTATCAGTCTTATTTTATTCAAAACTAATACGTCAACTGATATAACAGTCACGAAAGTACCACTCATTCCTCATTTCCTCCCATTTTCTCGCTCTCTCTCGCTCTCTTTGACCCTCTTTTTCTTTTTTCTCTTTATACAAACTGTTTGATCGTATCGTTATTCTAACAGGAACCCCACAGCACTTTCCGCATGCGACCGAAAAAGCTCCCCGCGTGTATTGTTGAATTTCTAGGCGGTGCGTGCCGAGGAGATAAGATAAAAATGCGGCGAGCTTTCGAGCTTTTCGAGAGAGAGTTTACGCCATCCACTAAAATAGGCGTTATTTAACTTTAATAACGATTGACCTATATAATATAAATTCTTGAGTTTTAACGTCAAACTTTTTCTAAAACACAACCTCACTAATATGAAAAAAAATTTACTAAAGACAGATTAAAATGTCTTCATTTAAATTATACATGGTGTTTCAGAATTGTACCATTTCAGGGATATGTTCTCCATAGCACGAAATAAACAAGAAAGTTTATATAAACATAAGTCTTCTTTCAAATTTTTTTTCAAACCTCTACATTTTAGACATATCTTCACGATAAAACCCAACCTAACTTTTCGATCGAGCCAATTGTATAAATCCATTTAAAATCGTTTAAACTCATTAATAATCGTCTTATATACAATAGATAAACCTCTGAATACAAACGAATTCTAAACGAAAACCCTTTACGCTTAATAAACGAGACTTTACCTACACAAACGACATCAATTACGCCAGAAATAGATCGTTAACATTCAAGACGCGGTCACAGTCCCACTATAAATACATAAAATCTCAAGTATAATACGTACACGACTCGACTGTTAAAAAATCTCTTTTTCAATTCAACGTTTAAATTTCAAACATCCTATTTATACGATATAAGTATTCCCCTTGGTGGACGTGTAACATTTAAACGAAACGACAATCGCACGACCGGTATTAGTAGTTTTTTACGGTTATTATACTAACAATAAGTTGAAACAACATGTGGTTGTGTATTTTGTTATCCTAATAGGCTTATAGACGGAGGCTAGGAACACAATTGCGGAAGAAAGTTGCCTCAGAACGTGACGATATTCAATTAGGGAGACAACGAAAGGCCTTAAAACGAATAGGTTGGTCGGTTGGTGCGAGTGTGTGTTACGCGATTTCTATTGTATTCAAATTGGAAATCATGAATCGGATGGTGAATCAGGAATGTTACCGCTTTGTTTCGTTTGGTTTATTTTGAAAGCGTAAAAATATTGGTTTTATTTAAAAGAATTATTATTTATTGTTGGTTGTTGTTAGATGTGTTTGTTTTATAATTTTTAAAAAATATAATTAGGGTTTTTTAATAATTTTATTATTATGATGGTTAAAGAAAATGTTATAACTGGTAATTCAGTTTATATACGGTAAAAACTAGAAAAGTTTTAATTATATCCGGTTGGGCAAAGCTAGAAACGCGATCGTTGTTATATTCCAGTTTTTTGTAGTTGTTTGGGGGAGGGAAAAAACGGGGGGGAATTTTTGATGAGTGCTCTCAATTAACCGGACCTGTGACCGACCCAAAGGGTCACTTTATCCATCGAGTTTCTACCGGTATAATTAGTAAAGTTTTTTTGGACGTTTTCTTTATTTTTTTATTCAAGTCAACGTAACCCAACTTAATTAAGAAAGGAGTTTTTGCTAGTATTAGATGAAAGTGTTATTTTTCATTAAAGTTGTAGCTGTTTTTCTATGTTTTATTAAAAAATTGAAAATAATTTTTTTATGGACAAATTTACTCAATATTTTTCTAAACTAGAAAAAAAATACCTTTGGTTTTTTGAAAATAAGTTTCTATAAAAGTTTGGTTAAAAACTGACAAAATTTTTTATCAAGTTTGGGATTCTTTAAAATTATTTTCACAACTCTTAAAAAAAATTCGTCTTTTTCTATTAAATTTAGAATCTATTAGCTTTCATCCTTCGCAAAATTATTTCCAAATTCTCAAAAATGTATTTTTCACGATTTTTTAAAGTTGACTAAAATTTCCTAAAAAAATTGGTTTAAAACTGACAGAAATTTTTACTAATTTTAAGAATTCTTTTTATTTTATGGGTCATATTTAGAAAAGATCCATCTCTTTTAATTAAATTTACAATCTTCTCGAAAGATTTCTCAAAAAATTATTTCTGAACCCTTAAAAATTAATGTTTTTACGATTTTTTAAAGTTGATTCAAATTTTTTAAAAAAGTTAGTTTAAAACTGACAAAAATGTTCACCAACTTTGAGATTTTTTGAAATTTTTTGGGTCATACTTAGAAAAAATCCGTCTTCTTTAATGAAATTTACAATTTTTTAATTTCCATTCCCCAAAAAAATATTTCCAAAATTTGAAAAATGTATTTCTTTCGATTTTTTTTAGGATTACTCAAATTTCTTAAAAAGTTAGGTTAAAACTGACAAATTTTTTTATCAACTTTGAGATTTTTTTAAATTTTTTTCATCATACTTAGAAAAAATTCGTCTTTTTCTATTAAATTTACAATATTTTAGCTTTCACTTTGTAAAAAATTATTTCTGAAGTTTCAAAAATATATTTAGTACAATTTTTTAAAGATAACTCAAATTTATTTAAAAAATTTTAGTGAAACCTAACAAAAACTTTCGCCAACTTTGGGAATTTTTTTAATTTTTTGGGTCGTACTTAGGAGAAATCCGTCTTTTTCCATTAATTTTTCAATCTTTTAACTTTCATTGTCCAAAAAATTATTTCTGAATTCCCAAGAATGTATTTTTTTTGCGATTTTTTAAAGCTGACTCAAGTTTCCTAAAAAAGTTGGTTTGAAATTCACAAAAATTTTCTCCAACTTTAAGAAATTTTTACTAATTTTGAAATCTCTTAACATTTTTTAAGTCATATTTAGAAAAGATCCATCTATTTTAATTAAATTTACAATCTTTTGGCTTTCATTTTCCAAAAAATTATTTCTGAACGTTAAAAATTATATTTTGTACGATTTTTTAAAGATGACTCAAATTTCTTAAAAGTTTTAGTGAAGCCTGACAAAAATTTCCGCCAGCTTTTGGAATTTTTTTAAACTTTTGGGTCAAACTTAGGGAAAATCCGTCTTTTTCTATTAAATTTTCAATCTTTTAACTTTCATTGTTCAAAAAATTATTTCTAAATTCTCAAGAATATATTTTTTTACGATTTTTTAAAGCTGACTCAAATTTCCCAAAAAAGTTGGTTTGAAACTGACAGAAATTTTTACTAACTTTAGAATTTTTCTTAATTTTTTGGGCCACGCTTAGAAAAAATACGTCTTTTTTAATTAAATTTACAATCTTTTAACTTTCATTTCCCAAAAAATTATTTCTGTATCTTTAAAAATGATTTTTTTACGATTTTTTAAAGCTGACTCAAATTTTTTAAAAAAGTAATGTTAAAACTGATAAAAATTTTCACTAGCTTTAAGATTTTTTTTTTAATTTTTTGGGTCATACTTAGAAAAAATCCGTCTTCCTTAATGAAGTTTACAATTTTTTAATTTCCATTCTCCAAAAAAATATTTCCAAAATTTGAAAAATGTATTTCTTTCGATTTTTTTTAAGATTACTCAAATTTCTTAAAAAGTTAGGTTAAACTGACAAATTTTTTTATCAACTTTGAGATTTTTTTAAATTTTTTTCATCATACTTAGAAAAAATTCGTCTTTTTCTATTAAATTTACAATATTTTAGCTTTCACTTTGTAAAAAATTATTTCTGAAGTTTCAAAAATATATTTAGTACAATTTTTTAAAGATAACTCAAATTTATTTAAAAAATTTTAGTGAAACCTAACAAAAACTTTCGCCAACTTTAGGAATTTTTTTAATTTTTTGGGTCACACTCAGGAAAAATCCATCTCTTTGTATTAAGTTTTTAATTTTTTAACTTTCATTGTTCGAAAAATTATTTCCAAATTCTCAAGAATATATTTTTTTACGATTTTTAAAGCTGACCCAAATTTTCCAAAAATGTTGGTTTAAAATTGACAGAAATTTTCACTAATTTTGAGAATTTTTTTAAATTTTTGAGTCATATATAGAAAAGATCCATCTTTTTTAATTAAATTTACAATCTTTTAGCTTTCATTTTCCAAAAAATTATCTCTGAACCTTAAAAAATATATTTTGTATGATTTTTTTAAGATGAGTCAAATTTCTTAAAAAAATGTTAGTGGAAGCTGACAAAAATTTTCGCCAGCTTTGGGAATTTTTTTAAACTTTTGTGAGCACTTAGAAAAAATCCGTCTTTTTCTATTAAATTTTCAATCTTTTAACTTTCATTCTCCAAAAAATTATTTCGAATTTCTTAAGAATATATTTTTTTTACGATTTTTTAAAGCTGACTCAAATTTCCTAAAAAAGTTGGTTTGAAACTCACAAAAATTTTCTCCAACTTTAAGAAATTTTTACTAATTTTGAGATCTTTTAACATTTTTTTAAGTCATATTTAAAAAAGATCCATCTTTTTTAATTAAATTTATAATCTTCTAGCTTTCATTTTCCAAAAAATTATTTCTGAACTTTCAAAAATATATTTTGTACGATTTTTTAAAGTTGATTCAAACTTCTTAAAAAATTTTTAGTGAAATCTGACCAAAAACTTTCGTCAGCTTTGGGAATTTATTTAAATTTTTGGGTCATACTTAGGAAAAATCCGTTTTTTTCTATAAAATTTTCAATCTTTTAACTTTCATTGTCTAAAAAATTATTTCTAAATTCCGAAGAATATATTTTTTTTACGATTTTTTAAAGCTGATTCAAATTTCCCAAAAATGTTAGTTTAAAACTCACAAAAATTTTCTCCAACTTTAAGAAATTTTTACTAATTTTGAGATCTTTTAACATTTTTTAAGTCATATTTAGAAAAGATCCATCTTTTTTAATTAAATTTATAATCTTCTAGCTTTCATTTTCCAAAAAATCATTTCTGAACGTCCAAAAATATATTTTGTACGATTTTTTAAAGATGACTCGAATTTCTTAAAAAAAATTTAGTGAAACCTCACAAAAATTTTCGTCAGCTTTGGGAATTTTTTTCATTTTTTGGGTCATACTTAAGAAAAATCCCTTTTTCTATTAAATTTTCAATCTTTTAACTTTCATTGTCCAAAAAATTATTTCTAAATTCTCAAGAATATATCTTTTTAAGATTTTTTAAAGCTGACTCAAGTTTCTTAAAAAAGTTGGTTTGAAACTCACAAAAATTTTCTCCAACTTTAAGAAATTTTTACTAATTTTGAGATCTTTTAACATTTTTTAAGTCATATTTAGAAAAGATTCATCTTTTTTATTTAAATTTATAGTCTTTTAGCTTTCATTTTCCAAAAAATTATTTCTGAACGTCCAAAAATATATTTTGTAGGATTTTTTAAAGATCACTCAAATTTCTTAAAAGTTTTAGTGAAATCTGACAAAAACTTTTCCAGCTTTGGGAATTTTTTTAATTTTTTGGGTCACAATTAGGAAAAATCTGTCTTTTTGTATTAAATTTTTAATTTTTTAACTTTCATTGTCCAAAAAATTATTTCTGAATTCCCAAGAATATATTTTTTTACGATTTTTTAAAGCTGACTCAAATTTCCTAAAAAAGTTGGTTTGAAACTTACAAAAATTTTCTCCAACTTTAAGAAATTTTTACTAATTTTGAGATCTTTTCACATTTTTTAAGTCATATTTAGAAAAGATCCATCTTTTTTAATTAAATTTATAATCTTCTAGCTTTCATTTTCCAAAAAATTATTTCTGAACTTTCAAAAATATATTTTGTACGATTTTTTAAAGATGACTAAAATTTCTTAAAAAAATGTTAGTGAAACCTGACAAAAATTTTCGTCAGCTTTGAGAATTTTTTTAATTTTTTGGGTCATACTTAGGAAGAATCCGCCTTTTTCTATTAAATTCTTAATTTTTTAGCTTTCATTGTCCAAAAAATTATTTCTAAATTCTCAAAAATATATTTTTCTTTACGATTTTTTAAAACTGACTCAAGTTTCCTAAAAAAGTTGGTTTGAAACTCACAAAAATTTTCTCCAACTTTAAGAAATTTTTACTAATTTTGAGATCTTTTCACATTTTTTAAGTCATATTTAGAAAAGATCCATCTTTTTTAATTAAATTTATAATCTTCTAGCTTTCATTTTCCAAAAAATTATTTCTGAACGTCTAAAAATATATTTTGTACGATTTTTTAAAGATGACTCAAATTTCTTAAAAGTTTTAGTGAAGCCTGACAAAAACTTTCGTCAGTTTTGGGAATTTTTTAAATTTTTTGGGTTATACTTAGGAAAAATCCGTCTTTTTCTATTAAATGTTCAATATTTTAACTTTCATTTTCCAAAAAATTATTTCTGAATTCCCAAGAATATATTTTTTACGATTTTTTAAAGCTGACTCAAATTTCCTAAAAAAGTTGGTTTGAAACTCACAAAAATTTTCTCCAACTTTAAGAAATTTTTACTAATTTTGAGATCTTTTAACATTTTTTAAGTCATATTTAGAAAAAATCCATCTTTTTTAATTAAATTTATAATCTTCTAGCTTTCATTTTTCAAAAATTTATTTCTCAACTTTCAAAAATATATTTTGTACGATTTTTTAAAGATGACTAAAATTTCTTAAAAAAATGTTAATGAAACCTGACAAAAATTTTCGTTAGCTTTGGGAATTTATTTAATTTTTTGGGTCATACTTAGGAAAAATCCGTCCTTTTCTATTAAATTTTCAATTTTTTAACTTTCATTGTCCAAAAAATTATTTCTAAATTCTCAAGAATATATTTTTTTACGATTTTTTAAAGCTAACTCAAGTTTCCTAAAAAAGTTGGTTTGAAATTCACAAAAATTTTCTCAAACTTTAAGAAATTTTTACTAATTTTGAGATCCTTTCACATTTTTTAAGTCATATTTAGAAAAGATCCATCTTTTTTATTTAAATTTATAATCTTCTAGCTTTCATTTTCCAAAAATTTATTTCTCAACTTTCAAAAATATATTTTGTACGATTTTTTAAAGATGACTAAAATTTCTTAAAAAAATGTTAATGAAACCTGACAAAAATTTTCGTCAGCTTTGGGAATTTATTTAATTTTTTGGGTCATACTTAGGAAAAATCCGTCTTTTTCTATTAAATGTTCAATATTTTAACTTTCATTTTCCAAAAAATTATTTCTAACTTCCCAAGAATATATTCTTTACGATTTTTTAAAGCTGACTCAAATTTCCTAAAAAAGTTGGTTTGAAACTCACAAAAATTTTCTACAACTTTAAGAAATTTTTACTAATTTTGAGATCTTTTAACATTTTTTAAGTCATATTTAGAAATGATCCACCTTTTTTAATTAAATTTATAATATTCTAGCTTTCATTTTCCAAAAAATTATTTCTGAACGTTCAAAAATATATCTTGTGCGATTTTTTAAAGATGATTCAAATTTCTTAAAAGTTTTAGTGAAATCTGACAAAAACTTTTCCAGCTTTGGGAATTTTTTTAATTTTTTGGGTCACAATTAGGAAAAATCTGTCTTTTTGTATTAAATTTTTAATTTTTTAAGTTTCATTGTTCAAGAAATTATTTCTAAATTCTCAAGAATATATTTTTTTATGATTTTTTAAAGCTGACCCAAATTTTCCAAAAATGTTGGCTTGAAAGTGACAGAAATTTTTACCAACTTTGAAAATTTTTTAAATTTTTTTCATCATAGAAAAAATTCGTCTTTTTCTATTAAATTTTCAATATTTTAGCTTTCATTTTCTAAGAAATGATTTCTGAACTTTCAAATATACAGGGCGATTCATTAGCTCTACGAAAAATTTTGGCAGATGAAAGGTGATGCGATTCTAAGGAAAAGATGTTATATGAATATGGGTCGGATTCATTTTGGTTAAAAAGTTACAAAGTTTTGAAAATTTTACACAGTTTAATAGGCAGATGAAAATGTAACAAAAATAAGTTTAAAAATTACAAACATTGTTCGAAATGTCCGCCTTCAGCTTGAATGTACGCCTCACATCGACGAAGTAAAGATTCTGTCACATGACTTATGATATTTGGATCATTCCGTATGCTATGCATCTTGAATTCTAATAGTTGCTGACGGGTAGTAATTTCTACATGATACACAAGCTGCTTCATGTGTCCCCAGAAATAATAATCCAGCGGATTTAGATTTGGGGATCGTCCATTGCCAATCCATTAGTTAGGAAAATGTTCATATTACCAAGCGATATACTTGTCTTCCTCGATGTGGTGGTGGTATTTTTTATGTTACATTTTCATTTGCCTATTAAAAAAGGTAAAATTTTTGTAAAATTTTCAAAAGCTTGTAACTCTTTAACCAAAATGAATCGAACCCATATTTATATAACATCTTTTCCCTAGAATCGCATCATCTTTCAACTGCAAAAGTTTGTCATAGAGCTAATGAATCACCCTCTATATTGAGTACGATTTTTTAAAGATGACTTAAATTTCTTAAAAAAATTTTAGTGAAACTTGACAAAAATTTTCTTCAGCTTTTTTTTTAATTTTTTGGATCATACTTAGGAAAAATCCGTCTTTTTCTATTAATTTTTTAATCTTTTAACTTTCATTATCCAAAAAACTATTTCTAAATTCTCAAGAATATATTTTTTTACGATTTTTTAAAGCTGACTTAAATTTCCCAAAAAAGTTGGTTTGAAAATGACAGAAATTTTTACCAACTTTGAGATTTTTTAAAATTTTTTTCATCATACTTAGAAAAAAAACGTCTTTTTCTATTAAATTTTGAATATTTTAGCTTTCACTTTCTAAAAAATTATTTCTGAACTTTCAAAAATATATTTTGTACGATTTTTTAAAGTTGACTCGAATTTCTTAAAAAAAATTAGTGAAATCTGACAAAAACTTTCGTCAGCTTTGAGAATTTTTTAATTTTTTGGGTCATATTTAGGAAAAATTCGTCTTTTTCTATTAAATTTTCAATCTTTCAACTTTCATTGTTCAAAACATTATTTCTAAATTCTCAAGAATATATTTTTTTACGATTTTTTAAAGTTGACTCAAATTTCCCAAAAATGTTGATTTAAAAGTGATAGAAATTTTTACTAATTTTTAGATTTTTTTAAATTTTTTGGGTCATATTTAGAAAAAATCCATCTTTTTTAATTAAATTTACAATCTTCTAGCTTTTATTTCCCAAAAAATTATTTCTGAACCCTTAAAAATGATTTTTTGTACGATTTTTTAAAGTTGACTCAAATTTTTTAAAAAAGTTAAGATAAAACTGACAAAAATTTTCACTAACTTTAAGAATTCTTTTAATTTTTTGGGTCATACTTAGAAAAAATCCGTCTTCCTTAATGAAATTTACAATTTTTTAATTTCCATTCTCCAAAAAAATATTTCCAAAATTTGAAAAGTGTATTTTTTACGATTTTTTTAAGATTACTCAAATTTCTTAAAAAGTTAGGTTAAAACTGACAAAAATTTTCACCAACTTTGGGAATTTTTTTAATTTTTTGGGTCATACTTAGGAAAAATCCATCCTTTTTAATTAAATTTACAATGTTTTAGCTTTCACTTTCTAAAAAATGAAATCTGAACTTTCAAAAATATATTTTGTACGATTTTTTAAAGATGACTCAAATTTCTTAAAAAAATTTAGTGAAATCTGATAAAACTTTTCGCCAGCTTTGGGAATTTTTTTAATTTTTTGGGTCATATTTCGAAAAAATCCGTCTATTTTAATTAAATTGACAATCTTTTAACTATCAATTTCCAAAAAATAATTTCTGAACTTTCAAAAATATATTTTGTACGATTTTTTAAAGATGACTCAAATTTCTTAAAAAAATTTGGTGAAACCTGACAAAAACTTTCGCCAGCTTTGAGAATTTTTTTGATTTTTTGGGTCATACTTAGGAAAAATCCCTCTTTTTCAATTAAATTTACAATCTTTTTGCTTCCATTTTCCAAAAAAAAAAAAAAAAATATATTTCCAAAATCTTAAAAATGTATTTTTCACGATTTTTTTAAAGATTACTTAAATTTCTTTCAAAGTTATGTTAAAACTGATAAAAATTTTCACCAACTTTAAGAATTTTTTTTTTTTTAATTTTTTGGGTTATATTTAGAAAAGATCTTTTTTTAATTAAATTTGCAATCTTCTAGTTTTCATTTCAATTTTGAAAATTTTTTTTTCATTTTATTGCAAATTCGGATTATTTGAACATTTATAATCGTTTGGAAAGCACTTATTTATACAACAAATCATTCTTTCGCCGAGAAATTGGTGGAAAATCGCATTGCGATTTTTTCGATTTTCTCGATTTTCGATAATTTTAGAAATTTTGAGTTTGAGTTTCCATAACTCGGCCATCGGTCGTCCGATTTTCATACCGCTTGTTCCGAATAATTCTCCATTCAATCTTGGTTAAGGTTCTAGAAGAGAATCATCGTGCCAGACTTAGAAAATTTCTGACGACCGTTTTTCCGAGCCTCTGTATCGAAAAATTAATGTACGTCGGAAATTCACTTCTAGCCGATTTTTCTGAAAAACCAAACGACCTACGGAAAAGCGGATTTCATCATCGTTTTCCCCGTTGTTGAATTATATAAGAAGGTGACTTTCAGCAAAATCTGAAAACTTTCGATTTTTGGAAAAATTCCAAATTTCTTCTTTCTACCCCTTTCGATTTTTTCGGATTTTTGACTATTTCGGAAATTTTGACTTTGAGCTCGAGTAACTTGGCGATCGGTCGTCCGATTTTCATGCGGCTTGTTTTCAACGATTTTCCATTTAATTCTGAGTATGACTCTAGAAAGGCGTTTTCCTACCAGGCCCGGAAAATTTCTGACCAAGGGGTTGGTATGGATTTTTTTTCAAAATTCGAAATTTTTCAGATTTTTCTGAAAGTCACTTTCTTATATAATTCGACAACGGGGAAAACCATGGTAAAATCCACTTCTCCGTAGATTTTTTAGTTTTCCAGATAAATGGGTTAGAAGTGAATTTTCGATGCGCATTCATTTTTCGATGCAGAGGTTTGGAAAAGCGTCCGTCAGAAATTTTCTAGCTCCGGCACGATGATTCTTTTCTAGAACCTTATTCAAAATTGAATGGAGAATTATTTGAAAGAAGCCGTATGAAAATCAGACGACCGATGGCCGAGTTATGGAAGCTCAAACTCAAAATTTCTAAAATTATCGAAAATCGAGAAAATCGAAATGCGATTTTCCACCAATTTCTCGGCGAAAGAATGATTTGGTGTATAAATAAGTGCTTTCCAAACGATTGTAAATGTTCAAATAATCGAAATTTGCAATAAAATGAAAAAAAATTTTTCAAAATTTTCGTCGAATTTTTCGGTGCAGTGGTTCGGAAAAATGCCCGTTAGAAATTTTCCGGACCTGATAGGAAAACGCCTTTCTAGAGTCGTACTCAGAATTAAACAGAGAATCGTTGAAAACTAATCGCAAGAAAATCGGACAACCGTCAGCCAAGTTACATAAGCTCAAAGTCAAAATTTCTAAAATAGCCAAAAATCCTAAAAAGTCGCAAGGGGTAGGTATGGAATTTTTCTAAAAATCGAAAGTTTTCAGATTTTGCTGAAACTCCCCTTTTTACATAATTCTCCGTAGATCCTTCAGTTTTCCAGAAAAATCAGCCAGAAATGAATTTCCAACGTGCATTAATTTTTCGATGATTTGGAAAAACGTCCGTCAGAAATCTTCTGGCTTAAGCACAACAACGCATTTATAGAGTCTTACTCAGAATTGAACAGAGAATTGTTTAAAACAAACCATATGAAAATCAGACGGTCGACCGCTAAATTACGAAAGTTCAAAGTCAAAATTTCAAAATTTTTTTCTAATATCCAGACAAGAAATTTTGTAACCTACAATTCTTCCTTCACTTTCTTTACAAAACTTAAAAACAAATTTCGATTAACATTATATTACTCATCAAAGATCCCAAATAATCATTATTGACAATTTCTATTGACTTCTCGATTAACATCTTCATCAAACGTTACAGACTAATAAAGTTCAAGTTATCCTCAAATTAGTACACCAAAACACTCCCTCCATCTCTTTCTCTTCCTTCATCTTGCTCTCTTTCACCCATCATCCTTCCCTTTCACCCACCATCCTTCTCGTTCACCGTCTCCCTTTAGCTTTTCACAATTAATAACGATAGTTGTTGCCGAACTACGATATTTCGGCACCTGAACCGAACCGTTTCGCGCACGCGTTATTAAGAGCAATCAATGTCTAATAATTCCCCGAACGCTCCCGGTTACTTACCAACAGGGTGGCAGCAACGAACTACTCGAGCAATGTTACATTTACTAATTGATGTACCGTTCAATTACTGTCAGATAATTACTGTAATGGCGATTAATGGTTCCGAAACTCGACCTACCTTGTACCTACGCGTCTGTATTATCATCATCAAAAGCTTCATGTTGTTACTAAATACAGTATAGATTCGAATAGATTATAGCTGATCCCGATAAGTAAACACTATTTAACTAAAAAGTTTCAAAAATTTTTATGGGTTATAATTGGGAAAACCAAGTTGAATTTGTATCTTAATTGGAGGTCCAAATGTTATCGCAATGTCGGTTCGTTAATAACTAGTAATGATCAAAAGCTTTGGGAAATTTACGTTGATGATGAGTCCGTTTCGGATCAATATTTGAACAGTAATTAAAAGCCCAGGTATAAATACGCGATTGTACTCCAATAAAAATTTCATACACGTATCAATTTACCCATTTTTATTATTTCTCTCTATGTGTATATACACATATTTTTTTCGATTTCAAAATAAAACTAAATAAACGCAACAATAAATATTATCGAATAAATTTAAATAAACCCTCAACATCCCCCTCTTCGCCCTTCTTTCGGTTCATGTTTAATTCATATTTATTTAAATTCCTTCGAATTGCGATTTTTGTGGAAAACGCGATCTCTCTTTACACTAGCATCATATTTTAACGGTCGTATAAATAACAAAAATTTTAATGGAACCCGGGTATAACAAGTAAATAAACATGATCGGATCCCCGGGGGATCCATAACGGGGCCGCGAACGGCCAAACACATCAGAAAATCAATGTCTATAAATCAACGGAGGTCGATACCTAATTTAATTTTAAGTGTAATTTATTAGGATGTTTAACTTTCGGTGATATATGGAATTAAGTTCCAAATAAAACGAAATAAACGGTTGGAAAATTTAAAAATCTAAAAATTAAATACTTTATTTAATTTTTTTTTTTTATTTTTTGTTATAAATTGGAAAAAAGTTTTGAAAGTTTTAACCCAACTTTAACCCAAGCCAACTTTTTTAAGAAATTAATTTTAAAAAAATTGTAGAAAATAAATTTTTGAAAATTCGAAAATGATTTTTTGGGAAATGAAAGTTAAAAGATTGTAAAATTAATTAAAAAAGACGGATTTTTTCTAAATATGACCAAAAATTTGAAAAAAATTTTTAAAGTTGGTGAAAATTTTTATCTGTTTTAACCTAACTTTTTTAAGAAATTTAAGTCAGCTTTAAAAAAATCGTAAAAAAATCATTTTTAAAGAATCAGAAATAATTTTTTAGGAAATGAAAACTAGAAGATTGTAAATTTAATTAAAAAAGATGGATCTTTCTAAATATAACCCAAAAAATTAAAAAAAAAATTCTTAAAGTTCAGAGGCTGGCAAAGTCGTTTGTTAGAAATTTCCTGGATCTAGCACAGCAACGCCCTTTTGAAATCCTACTCAGAATTATAGACAAAATCGTTTAAAACAAACTGTATGAAAATGAAACGATTAACAGATGAATTTAGCGAGCCTAAAATCAAAATTTCAAAATTTTCCTCTAATATCTCGGTGTAGAGGTTGCCAGAAATTTTCTGGATCCAGCACAATGATGCCCTTCTAGAATCTTACTCAGAATTGAGAGAATCATTTAAAAGAAACCGTACGAAAATCAGACAATCGGCGGCCAAGTTATTCGAGCTCAAACTCAAAATTCCTAAAATGATCGAAAATCGAAAAAATCGAAATGAAATTTCCCAGCGATTTCCCGGCGAAGGAATGATTTAGTACACAAATAAGTCCTTTCCAAACGATTATAAATGTTCTAACAATCAGAATTTGCAATAAAATAAAAAAAAAATTTCAAAATTTTTGTCTAATTTTTCGGTGTAGAGGTTCGGAAAAATGTCGGTCAGAAATTTTCCGGTCCTGGTAGGAAAACGCCTTTCTAGAGTCATACTTAGAATTAAATGGAGAATCGTTGAAAACAAGCCGCATGAAAATCGGACGACCGATCGCAAAGTTACTCGAGCTCAAAGTCAAAATTTCTAAAATGATCGAAAATCGAAAAAATCGAAATGTGATTTCCCAGCGATTTCCCGGCGAAGGAATGATTTAGTACACAAATAAATCCTTTCCAAACGATTATAAATGTTCTAATAATCAGAATTTGCAATAAAATAAAAGAAATTTCAAAATTTTTGTCTAATTTTTCGGTGTAGAGGTTCGGAAAAATGTCGATCAGAAATTTTCCGGGCCTGGTGGGAAAACACCTTTCTAGAGTCATACTCAGAATTAAATGGAGAATCGTTGAAAACAAGCCGCATGAAAATCGGACGACCGACCGTCAAGTTACTCGAGCTCAAAGTCAAAATTTCTAAAATAGTCAAAAATCCGAAAGAATCGAAAGGGGTAGAAAGGGGAAATTTGGAATTTTTCTAAAAATCGAAAGTTTTCAGATTTTGCTGAAAATCACCTTTTTATATAATTCGACAAGGGGGAAAACGATGATGAAATCCGTTTTTCGGTAGGTCGTTTGGTTTTTCAGAAAAATCGGCTAGAAGTGAATTTCCGACGTGCATTAATTTTTCTATACAAAGGCTCGGAAAAACGTTCGTCAGAAATTTTCTAGGTCTGGCACGATGATACTCTTTTAGAACCTTAACCAAGATTGAATGGAGAATTATTTGCTAAAAGCCGTATGAAAATCGGACGACCGATGGCCGAGTTATGGAAACTCAAACTCAAAATTTCTAAAATTATCGAAAATCGAGAAAATCGAAAAAATTAAAATGCGATTTTCCACCCATTTCTGGACGAAGGAATGATTTAGTGTATAGATAAGTGCTTTCCAAACGATTATAAATGTTCAAATAATCAGAATTTGCAATAAAATGGAAAAAAAAAAATTCAAAATTGAAATGAAAACTAGAAGATTGTAAATTTAATTAAAAAAGATCTTTTCTAAATATTGGTACATTTTTTTTTAATACAAGATTTACTTCTAAATTTCCCAAAGTAAAAATTCCCCAAAGCAAAGTTTATACGATTTTTAAAAGTTGATAAAAATTTTAAAAACTTAGGTAAAAATATGATGGTGATTTTAGAAATTCTATTAATTTTACTTGTAAGAATGAGAAAAAAAAAATTAAATTTTCTAATGTGAAATATAATCTTTTCAGGATAATAGGTCAATTTACGGAAAGAATATGGTAAAAAGGGCAGATTTGCTGAGTTGTGTGGGCAAACTGGTAGAATTCGAAAATTAGGAAGTGTTGATGGAATTTCACAGTAATGCTTTTTAATAACTATGCTACGAAAAAAAAAACCTGCTACGTTGGAAAATACAACAACAATATATAGGAGCAGATTGAAGAATCGGCAGCTTACGACAGTGCTTAGGAGACTGCAAAATCAACCCCTGACAAGGTAAGTTTGCATGTATTTTTCTTTTAACTTTTTATTGTCAATATATCTTACCTATGAATTAATTTTAAACAAACAACAAAAAGGTTAAAAAGTAACCTTTTGTAATGAGTATCTAAACAGTGGAAACTATGTGACGAATAGTTTCGAATAATTCTACCAATTTCCCGGTACGAGTGTAGTTTAAAGCAAATAAGGTAGAAAGGAAAACAACTTGTACTCTTCGCCTCACTTCCACGCCCAGGGAGATAGATATAAAACGGTAACCTCCCGACGCTCGCGCTCGCGCCTCGGTGCCATTCAAATATGCAATTCACCGTAAACAATATCCTCCAGGTAACGGTTAACTGGGCAAACAAAGAGTCACGTTCCGACTCGTTCGCTCGTTCGTTTGTACGAAACAAAGACCAAAAAAGAGATACTTTTACGCAATCACGAAATCAAGTGTTTGCACTTTTATTTATTTTAGTTTTCCCCTTTTATTTGTCCTTTATGAATTTGTAATTGCCCCGAACTAGGTTTGTTTTATATCTTTGCTTTTTCTCTGTTCTCTGTTCGTATTTCTCTGTCTCTTGTGTATCTTGTATCTCTTGTGTATCTTTTATTTCTTGTGTCCGTATCCCTTTGATTTTCCAATTAATATCCAACTTCCACGAGCAAATATCACGGTAAAATGACATCGACGAGACGAGACGGACGATGAATCCGTTTGTGTTTACTATTCATAAAGAATCGTTATATTCGTTTACGTAAATGATGCATTGATTTATTCCCGGAGCTTTTCATTTCGCGTTTCGAGGAATTTATAATAATTGTTACTACCTTTGTGAGCTTTGATCACATCGAAAATGGATATTTTATGAAATCTTGAGTTTAGTATTTTTCCAGTAACTAAACCAATCTGCTGGACGATTCAATCGATTTCTTATCTCTTATTATTTTTCTTTTTAATTAAAAAGAACAGACTGTAATGTTTATAATATTCTGTGATATATGAGTTCTATTATTAGTATTTTATCTTTAATGAAGTTTCTTCCAACAAGTAGGTACACCACCTTTTCAAACAAGTTAAGACACCTGTTGATTAAGAACACACGGTGAGCTCCCGCTTTCTCCATAATAATTTAACGCATATCGGGTATCGAGTGACTTTGCAACTTGAAACCGGCTCGGCTCGGCGTCGAGGCGTCGCGACGCCTAGTTGCACCCCAATTACGTCCCCGGCTTACGGTGGAACAGGTGCTCGGGTCGCGTAATCAGCGCCCCATTATTAATAGCATAATGGGCGGCAATTATAACCGGGGCCACCTCGTATCATCGGAGCGCCCCGGTCTTAACGAAGTACCATCTAAAAGTTGGAGTGGTAATAAGGCCGCCGCTCGCCGGGCGCTCCGCACTAATGACATTAGCCGTAAAATATTTTAATTGGTCTCCCAAAAACCTAACTCCACCGAACGTAACCCGAAGAGTCAAGACGATTCATTATGAGGTCAAAATATTTTTTTGGGAGAGTAATCTAGAATTTAAAAAATCACTCTGTAGTCGATTTAACATAAAAAATAGAATACTCTCATTTAGAATGTTTGCCAAGTTGACAATTTGAAACTGGGCAGTTAAAAAAATTTGACAAAAAGTGAAATAACTTTTGACAGAAGAGTGTATTCATAGCATGAATGATTGAGTAGGATTAAAACTTTCTGATAGACTAAAAAAACTAGTTTAGTTTCATTTTTAGTATTTTTCTAAAAAAAAAATTATTGTTTTTGGTTCAATTGATCAACATTTTGGTAACTTTGGTGGAAGTTTTACGAATTTAGTAAGTTTTTGGTGGAATTAAAAAAAAATTGGTAAATTTTTGGTGGAATTTTTACAAATTTTGTAAGTTTTTTGGTGGAATTTTTAAAAAATTCATTATTTTTGGTAGAATTATTAAATATTTTAGTAACTTTGGTGGAATTTTTATGAATTTACTAAGTTTTGAATTTTCAAGGTTTGAGTTAATTTTTAATGAAATTGTTTCTAATTTGATTGATTTTTGGTGGAATTTTGAAAGAATTTGGACATTTTGTTGGAATTGTTAAAAAAATTGGTAAGTTTTTGGTAGAATTGTTAAAAATGTTGACAATTTCGGTGTAATTTTTAGGATTTTTGTAAGTTTTTGGTGGAATAAAAAAAATTCAGTAAGTTTTAGGTGTAGTTGTTAAATATTTTAATAGCTTTGGTGGAATTTTTGCGAATTTTATTCATTTCTGGTGGAATTTTAAAAAAATTCAGTGTCTTTTTATGGAATTTTTACGAATTTAGTAAGTTTTTAGTGAAATTTTTCCAATTTTATTAATTTTTGGTGGAATTTTTAAAAAAATCAGTATGTTTTTGGTGGAATTATCAAAAATTTTGATAACATTGGTGGAATTTTTGCGAATTTTATTCATTTCTGCTGGACTAAAAAAAAATCAGTGTTTTTGGTAAAATTCTTATGAACTTAGTAAGTTCTTGGTGGAATTTTTAAAAAATTGAGTATGTTTTTCGTGAAATTATCAAAAATTTTGATAACATTGGTGGAATTTTTGCGAATTTTATTCATTTCTGGTGTTTTCTTCTGGAACTTTTGTGGAATTCAGTGTTTTTGGTAAAATTCTTATGAATTTATTAAATTTTTGGTAGAATTTTTACAAATTGTATTAATTTTTGGTGGAATTTTAAAAAAATTCAGTATGTTTTTGGTGGAATTATCAAGAATTTTGATAACATTGGTGGAATTTTTGCGAATTTTATTCATTTTTGATGGATTTTTTAAAAAATTCAGTATTTTTTTCATGGAATTTTTACGAATTTAGTAAGTTTTTAGTGAAATTTTTCCAATTTTATTAATTTTTGATGGAATTTTTATAAAATTCAGTATGTTTTTGATGGAATTGTTAAAAAAGTTGATAACTTTGGTGGAATTTTTATTAACTTTAATTATTTTTGGTGGAATTGTTGAAAATATTGGTAATTTTAGTAGAATTTTTATGAATTTGGTAAGTTTTTGGTGGTATTTTTTAGAAATCAGTAAGTTTTTGGTGGAATTATTCAACATTTTTGTAGCTTTGGTGGAAAATTGAAAAAAAATTAGTACCTTTTTGGTGGAATTGTTAAAAATGTTGGTAACTTTGGTGGAATTTTACGAATATAGTAAGTTTTTCGTGAAATTTTTACCTATTTTATTGATTTTGGGTGGAATTTTAAAAAAAATCACTAAGATTTTAGTAGAATCGTCTCCAAATTTAATAATTTTTGGTGAAATTATATTCAATTTAATTAACTTTTATGGAATTTTTAATATTACATTTTTATTTTTGTGAAATTTTTAAGAATCTAATCATTTCTTGACGAAATTAGTTTTAATTTTAGTATATTTTTTAAAGATTCAGCAAGTTTTTGGTGGAATTGCTAAGAATTTTGATAGCTTTGGTGGAATTTTTACAAATTTTACAAGTTTTTGGTGGAATTATTAAAAATTTTAGTAGTTTTGGTGGAATTTTTACAAATTTACTTAAATTTTTGGTGATATTTTCAAGAATTTAATTAGTTTTTTGTAAAATTTATTCGAATTTTTGCTCTGCATAAATTAAATATTTGATAATTATTAATAAACCGATCGTTATTGACTTTAATCATTTTTGGTGGAATTGTTAAAAATATTGGTAATTTTAGTAGAATTTTTATGAATTTGGTAAGTTTTTGGTGGTATGTTTTAAAAATCAGTAAGTTTTTTGTGGAATTATTCAACATTTTTGTAGCTTTGGTGGGAAATTGAAAAAATTTAGTACGTTTTTGGTGGAATTGTTAAAAATGTTGGTAACTTTGATAGAATTTTTCCGAATATGGTAGTTTTTCGTGGAATTTTTACCAATTTTATTGATTTTGGGTGGAATTTAAAAAAAAATCAAAGTTTTTAGTAGAATTGTCTCCAAATTTATTTGACAGAGTGTATTCATATCATGAATGATTGAGTAGGATTAAAACTTTGAAAATTTTCAAATAGATGATTCTAATGACAACTTGGAAGGCAGACGGAAAAAATATACACAAACACACAAACAGAATATAAAGCAATTTCGTCGTCACGAGGTCCCTTATTAGCTGCTCTATCGCGATTGTTCCTTCTTCCAACGATAGGCTAGAGCAGTGTTTCCCAACCTTTTTTGTGCCATGCCCATCTTTGCTTTTCTAATATTCTTATGCCCCCCTATGTAACACCAGGGACGGCGCAAGGTTCCGCGAGGCCCCACAAAGTAAAAATGTGTTGATATTGAAACATACAATTTTTCTAAAAAATGTCATGGGACACAATCGATGTCAAAAAAAAGTCACAGCTTTTTAAAGTAATAATTTTTAATATTAAAAAATGGATTTCTTTGCATAAGAAACTTAATGATACCTTTTACGAAAAAATCACTAGGAAATTCTTAACGAAACAGAGTAAGTAAATTTTCGAAACATATTATGAAAAACCGAAATTGCCCCCCTCAACAATCAAATTGCCCCCCTGTGGGGCGTGGGCCCCACGTTGGGAAACACTGGGCTAGAGTTTGCTCTAGCATTGACAACTTGGAAGATAGAGTGACAAATTGAAACAAGCACACCAACATAATATAAAGCATTTTCGTCGTTCATTGCTCCCTCAGTAGCTGTTCTATCGCGATAACTCATTCTTGATATTATAGCCCATGGAATCTATTTTCTAGCGATGGGCTATAGTTGGCTTTAGCACTGACAAGTTAGAAGATAGGGCAAGAAAACTGATACAAGCATGAAAAAGAACATAAAGCAATTCTGTTGTCTTTAGATCCCTTATTAACCATCCTCTGAGGTAAGTTGTTTTTAGATAAAAAAATATCTAAGGGCAACTTATCTCTGAGGATGGTCTTAAGCCGAAACTAGTAAGGACTGTAAGTTAATAAACCAGATATGTGCTGAATGATATATTTTATTTCACATCTTAATACATACTTGTGAAAAAAAAATGGGTCGTAATCAAGCTTTTCCCAATTAACATGAAAATGTTCATTTTATAGTTAAAAAAAAATATCGGGAAGTTTTATCCGGATAATCCGTATAAATGAGGTTCCACTGTAGAAATCTTTTAATTATTTATTCAAGGGGTGGAATCAAAGGGGGGTCACCGTGACATCAGAACTGACAATGAGCTTGGAATTATGACAAATATCTCGGTGCCGGTGGTCGGATTCCATTTGGAGGTGCACGTCCGCGGGCGGCATACGGGACGCCTTCTCCGGACGTGAGGGGCCTTGTTAACCTCTAAGACCATTATTAATAACGGGCCACCGTAAGGATCAAAGTGGTCGGCGTACAATGCGACAAAAGCGCCTCCTACAACGGCTACCGATCTTAAGGAGGTCGGTGTTCGCGGTCGTTTCTGATGACCCTCACGTACGCGAACGGTTTTATCTTAGTTATTCCAAACTAAAATGGATATCGTGTTTAATATTTAATATTAAAAAAAATAAATCAGGTTAAAAAAAATTCGGTTAAATAAATTCGGTTAAAAAAAAATAAATCATTCTTGGTTTAAGGTTAAGGAATAATGAGTAATGTAAATTACTCATGGTGTGGGTGTGGAAATGGTAGTGGCATGGGTTCGCGGGTAGAACCCGTCCGGGAAAGGATTCAGCTAATAAATTCACTTTTAACCGTTCAATTTGGCCGGTACGCGAGCCGCAATTACCTTCGGGTCTTTGTGCGCGCATATTTATCGCTTTTTTCGATCGGGCCGGATATTTATTTTATTCGAGTTCGGTCGTTTTTCTCGCTCCGGCCGAAAACGCCGTCCGAATCGGCCGCGCTGTCCATAAATTCCGGTCGTCTTCGAGAAATTTTATTGCCAGCCGACCCGCTTGTTGCCCTTTTTGCTCGAAAAAGTGGGGACAAATTATTCTGATTGAGGTGATCGGTTTCCTCTACTTTTTTTTTCCTTTTTAGGTCGCGTAAATTGATGCCGATCGCGAAACGATTTTTTATATAATAAAAACTAAATAAATAAAAAATATATAAAATAATAAAAATCAACTGGGGTGAAAACGACTCCAATTTTATGCGTTTATAAATTATTACCGGGTATTAATCCGGTTTATTTAAAACCCGGTTATAAATATCTTTTAAATAAACTGGAAAATTTTATTTTTTAGACACACGTGTGTCTAAAACTGCTTTTGTATATAATCCAAAGCGATTTCCCAGAAAAAGACTTCAAAATCCGCTCGCGTATAACCAAGAAAGATCTTGTCGTTGCCTTAGCGGCTCGAATCCGCTTAATGCCGAGTACATTTTTGAGTTATCGTCGCCAGCATCTGGATTTTCATGGTCGGCGTGTTCCCCTTTCGTCCAGATAAAATCCGCGAACTGTACGCGTTTCGACTTCTAGACACACATCCGAAATATAAACGCGAAAACGCCTCGAATCCGTCGTTATTCTCAGAGTCGTAAAGTACTAGCTTTATAGAGGCGTGAGTACTTATGTAGTACTAGGCTTAGGTTATAAAGGAGAAGGAAGTTATACTTGAACAGAATATGAACTACTTTAAAAAGATTTTTGATGTTGTTAACCCAGACTTTATTTATAAAAATTAAGATAAAAATTTTAAACTTCAGTTAGTTGAAGAAATAATATATCGACCTATGCAACGAAAACTATCGTAAGTCAAAAATGGTGATTTTGATGAAAAATTTGATAAGAAAACAGAATTAATTGCTATCCTTCTATGGTGAATCCTTTCGGAATCCTCTATAAGATATCTATAGCAATCAAGTAGGAAATTTTTACCTAGAAAATTTTATTTCTTAAAATTCAATCGGTTCAAAACCTTTAGGCTGGTTTTAGTGCTCAACTGACGGTCGGTACTGACCGTCAGTACTGACGAAACGCGCTGACCGTCGGTTTGTGTTGTTCAGTGCTTAGCTGATTGACAGATCTGTCAAAACGCGCTGACCGTCAGTTTGTACAGTCTCGCGAAAAATGGACTCTTAACAAATTGTACGATACTTGGGTATTTCATTGTTCTGTAATTCTTTAACCGTGCATCACGGTCTTTATATAAATTATGAGACATGTCCCATAATTCCGGATGCAACCGGACTTCGGTTATTAATCGTTCTGTGTCTATGCTCATTATTTCACGATGACTGTACAGCAGTCTGTCAGTTGGCTGACGTATATACGGACGCGTTCGACCGACAGTTGTCATACGCGCCGCGTACCGTACGCGCGTAGGGTTCATCAGTGCAGCACTGAACAGCTCCATATAAACACGTTGATAAGCTACGCGCGACCGACGTCGGTACCGACCGTCGGTTGAGCACTAAAACCAGCCTTAAACACTTATATCTCACTCAGTTCTATCAAAAATGAATAGTTTTCGTTGCATAGATCGATATTAAAGTAGTAAGCAAGCAGCGCCTTTTTAAAAGAGGGCGCCGCAGGCGCCTAGCTCTTTTTTGTAATAGTTTTTCTGGAAATCGCTTTCCGGACGATTCAATGGTTTTACGTCATTCTACCGACCATTATCTTCATCTCCCCGACGATTTTTGGGCGTCCGTGACCGATTTCGGAAAAAACGGCTCTGAAAATCGAACGACGTTGCGGTAGCCCTAATTGAAATTAAAATTCTCGATCGTCCGCCTGTCATTTTCGTTAATTTTCGAACGCACTTTTTGTCCAAAAAGCCGCCGGCTCCGCGACTCTGATCCCGGCTAACCTTCTGAACGGCTTTACAACGCAACGTTATATGCGAATCGGAGCTTCTTTGGACCCGAAACGGCCGATTTAAGCCCTGAACGAAGTCCCAGTTTTCCGTCATTTTAGATTTGAGCCGATAAAACAGTTGGTTCAATTTTCATAAACGTTATTTGAAGCATTGGGTGAAAAAACAGCGTTAAGCTATTTAGGTTATTTTTTAAATTATTGGCCCAGTATCTTTTTAGCGCCATTTAGTATAGAATAGCAAAACCTCAATGTATAAAGTTGATAAATACAGCAATTTGTAAAGCATTTTAAAAACATTCTCTAACTCTGTTTTTCCAATAAACGCGGAAATCAGGGTGGGCAAACTCAATATAAAATATTTGAAATCGTTTTTTAGTACGTAAACCGATACACCTTTAGCGCTGATGTATATTTTTTTAATGAAGTCCCTAGATTTATAAATCCAGGGACATTCATTTTAAACAAATACGAAACTGCGTTTTTGAAACCAGAAAATGCAGAACTGTTAAGGAATATAATCACATTTCAACCAGAAACATGCCAAATATCTGTACCCATGGATGCAAACGAAGAATCAGAACATTCCGATTTGTCGAGTGAATGGGAGAATTATTAATTTTATGTGAGCTTTTTTTTACATTTCTACTTTTCAAAATAAAAAATTAATTTTTCATTTAAAGTTGCACTATATTTTGCTTACTTTTATAATTATTTTTTGTTGGGTGGAAAAACAGCGTTATCTTCTTGTATTTAAACAATGTTTTAAAACAAAATAGAATTGAAAATTTACGATTTTAATATTACAAAGTGAATCTTGAAAGATAACATTTACACCTAATATACCGTGAAATATGATAAGCAAACGAATGCAGCGAATGGAATAGTACTTAAATTTTAAACTGTAATATCTCGAAATGTGATTTTTTAAATAACGCTTCTTTTCCACCCAATGCTTCATTTATTATTCTAACCACGCTAATGCCACATGAAATGTCAAAACGATCGGTTTATTAATAATTATCAAATATTTAATTTATGCAGAGCAAAAATCCGAATAAATTTCACTAAAAACTAATTAAATTCTTGAAAATATCACCAAAAATTTAAGTAAATTTGTAAAAATTTAAAGTTACTAAAATTTTTAATAATTCCACCAAAAACTTATAAAATTTTGTAAAAATTCCACCAAAGCTATCAAAATTTTTAACAATTCCACCAAACACTTGCTGAATTTAAAAAAAATATACTGAGATTAAAATTAATTTCGTCAAGAATTGATTAGATTCTTAAAAATTTCACAAAAGTAAAAAAGTAATAATAAAAATTCCACAAAAGTTTGTTAAATTGAATGTAATTTCGCCAAAAATTATTAAATTTGGAGACAATTCTACTAAAAACTTAGTGAATTTTTTAAAAATTCCACCCAAAATCAATAAAATTGGTGAAAATTAAAAAAACTTACTATATTTGTAAAAATTCCACCAAAGTTACCAACATTTTTAACAATTCCACCAAAAACGTACTAAATTTTTTCAATATTCCACCAAAGCTACAAAAATGTTGAATAATTCCACCAAAAACTTACTGATTTTTAAAAAATACCACAAAAGCTTTCCAAATTCATAAAAATTCTACTAAAATTACCAATATTTTCAACAATTCCACCAAAAATGATTAAAGTTAATAAAAATTCCACCAAAGTTATCAACTTTTTTAACAATTCCATCAAAAACATACTGAATTTTATAAAAATTCCACCAAAAATTAATAAAATTGGAAAAATTTTACTAAGAACTTACTAAATTCGTAAAAATTCCATAAAAAAACACTGAATTTTTTAAAGATTCTATCAAAAATGACTAAAATTCGCAAAAATTCCACTAATGTTATCAAAACTTTTGATAACTCCACCAAAAACATACTGAATTTTTTAAAAATTCCACAAAAAATTAATACAATTTGTAAAAATTCTACCAAAAACTTAATAAATTCATAAGAATTTTACCAAAAACACTGAATTCCACAAAAGTTTCACAAAAAAACATCAGAAATGAATAAAATTCGCAAAAATTCCACTAATGTTATCAAAATTTTTGATAATTCCACCAGAAACATACTGAATTTTTTTTATTCCACCAAAAACTTACAAAAATCCTAAAAATTACACCGAAATTGTCAACATTTTTAACAATTCTACTAAAAACTTACCAAATTTTTTTTAAATTCCACCAAAATGTCCAAATTCTTTTAAAATTCCACAAAAAGTCAATCAAATTCGAAACAATTTTATTAAAAATTAACTAAAACCTTGAATATTCCATCAAAAACTTAGTAGATTCATAAAAATTTCACTAGTTACTAAAATTTTTAATAATTCTACCAAAAATAATGAATTTTTTTAAAATTCCACCAAAAACTTACTAAATTCATAAGAATTTTACCAAAAACACTGATTTCTTTTTATTCCACCAGATATGAATAAAATTCTCAAACATTCCACCAAAGCTATTAAAATACTTAACAACTATACCCAAAACTTACTGAATTTTTTTTATTCTACCAAAAACTTACAAAAATCCTAAAAATTACACCGAAATTGTCAACATTTTTAACAATTCTACCGAAACTTTACCAAACTTTTTAAAAATTCCAACAAAATGTCCAAATTCTTTTAAAATTCCACCAAGAATCAATCAAATTAGAAACAATTTCATTAAAAATTAACTAAAACCTTGAAAATTCCATCAAAAACTTAGTAAATTCATAAAGATTCCACCAAAGTTACTAATATTTTTAATAATTTTACCAAAAATAATGAATTTTTTAAAAATTCCATCAAAAATTAATAAAATTCGCAAAAATTCCACCAGTGTTATCAAAATTTTTGATAATTCCACCAAAAACATACTGAATTTTTTTTAAATTCCACCAGAAATTAATACAATTTGCAAAAATTTCACCAAAAACTTACTAAATTCATAAGAATTTTACCAAAAACACTGAATTTTTTCTAAATTCCACCGGAAATGAATAAAATTCGCAAAAATTCCACCAATGTTATCAAAATTTTTGATAATTCCACCAAAAACATACTGAATTTTTTAAAAATTCCACCAAAAACTTACTAAATTCATAAGAATTTTATCAAAAACACTGAATTTTTTTAAAATTCCACCAGAAATGAATAAAATTCGCAAAAATTCCACCAAAGCTATTAAAATATTTAACAACTACACCCAAAACTTACTGAATTTTTTTTATTCCACCAAAGACTTACAAAAATCCTAAAAGTTACACCGAAATTGTCAACATTTTTAACAATTCTACCAAAAACTTACCAATTTTTTTAAAAATTCCACCAAGATGTCTAAATTCTTTTAAAATTCCACCAAAAATCAATCAAATTAGAAACAATCTCATTAAGAATTAACTAAAACCTTGAAAATTCCATCAAAAACTTAGTAGATTCATAAAAAATCCACCAAAGTTACTAAAATTTTTAATAATTCTACCAAAAATAATGAATTTTTTAAAAATTCCACCAAAAACTTACTAAATTCATAAGAATTTTACCAAAAACACTGATTTTTGTTTTATTCCACCACAAATGAATAGAGTACGCAAAAATTCCACCAATGTTATCAAAATTTTGGATAATTCCACCAAAAACATACTGAATTTTTTAAAAATTTCACCAAAAACTTACTAAATTCATAAGAATTTTATCAAAAACACTGAATTTTTTAAAATTCCACCAGAAATGAATAAAATTGGCAAAAATTCCACCAAAGCTATTAAAATATTTAACAACTACACCCAAAACTTACTGAATTTTTTTTATTCCACCAAAAACTTACAAAAGTCCTAAAAATTACGCCGAAATTGTCAACATTTTTAACAATTCTACCAAAAACTTGCCAAATTTTTTAAAGATTCCACCAAAATGTCCAAATTCTTTTAAAATTCCACCAAAAATCAATCAAATTAGAAACAATTTCATTAAAAATTAACTAAAACCTTGAGAATTCCATCAAAAACTTAGTAAATTCATAAAAATTTCACTAAAGTTACTAAAATTTTTAATAATTCTACCAAAAATAATGAATTTTTTAAAAATTCCACCAAAACCAATTCCAAAAAAACTTACAAAATTTGTAAAAATTCCACCAAAAATTTACCAATTTTTTTTTAATTTCACCAAAAACTTACTAAATTCGTAAAGCTTCCACCAAAGTTACCAACATTTTTAACAATTCCACCAAAAACGTACTAAATTTCTTCAATTTTCCACCAAAGCTACAAAAAATGTTGAATAATTCCACCAAAAACTTACTGATTTTTAAAAAATACCACCAAAAACTTACCAAATTCATAAAAATTCTACTAAAATTACCAATATTTTTAACAATTCCACCAAAAATAATTAAAGTTAATAAAAATTCCACCAAAGTTATCAACTTTTTTAACAATTCTATCAAAAACATACCGAATTTTATAAAAATTCCACCAAAAATTAATAAAATTGGAAAAATTTCACTAAGAACTTATTAAACTCGTAAAAATTCCATAGAAAACACTAAATTTTTTAAAAATTCCATTAAAAATGAATAAAATTCCCAAAAATTCCATCAATGTTATCAACATTTTTGATAATTCCACCAAAAACATACTGAATTTTTTAAAAATTTCACCAAAAACTTACTAAATTCATAAGAATTTTACCAAAAACACTGAATTTTTTTAAAATTCCACCAGAAATGGAAAAAATTCGCAAGAATTCCAACAAAACTATTAAAATATTTAACAACTACACTCAAAACTTACGAATTTTTTTTATTCCACCAAAAACGTACAAAAATCCTAAAAATTACACCGAAATTGTCAACATTTTTAACAATTCTACTAAAAATTTACCAAATTTTTTAAAAATTCCACCAAAATGTCCAAATTCTTTTAAAATTCCACCAAAAATCAATCAAATTAGAAACAATTTCATTAAAAATTAATTAAAACCTTGAAAATTCAAAACTTAGTAGATTCATAAAAAATCCACCAAAGTTACTAAAATTTTTAATAATTTTAAAAATAATGAATTTTTTTTTAATTCCACCAAAAAACTTACAAAATTTGTAAAAATTCCACCAAAAATGTACCAATTTTTTTTTTAATTCCACCAGAAACTTACTAAATTCGTAAAGCTTCCACCAAAGTTACCAAAATGTTGATCAATTCAACCAAAAACAATAAATCTTTTTTAGAAAAATACTAAAAATAAAACTAAACTATTTAAAAAAATATATAAACTATATTTTGACTTGGTTACAAGTTTTAAAAAATCACTCAAACCGTCTCAATTTTTTATATTAAAACCATCATATTTCAACTTATTCATTAAACCAACCATCCAACAGCTATTTCCATCTCTAAACTAACACTATTTATTCATTGTCTGGCAGTTGTGTCAGTTAATTAATCGACGTTTTGTACCAGGACCACTCTACAGGACCGTTAACGTCCTGTTCCTCCGAGCTGTTATCTCTCTACGCGTGTCTACAAGCTCCGGCTTAATACGTTTCTCTCTATTTTTGGTCACACATTGTACAGGCAGCAACACACTCGTCTAGCAAAAGCGACGATTTATCAAATCTCACCGCTTTTAAGTGATAGTTTGTTCGCGTTAATGTTAACTTGAACGTTTCAAAATAAATCGACTCGCTTAATAGTTTGGGAAAAAAATGTTTGAGGTGGATTTGAAAACGAAAATTTTAAAATTAAAATGGAAGAAAAAGTAAAGGTGGGTATACACTCTGAGTATACCGAATAAACATAAAAACTTATTTATAACCGCGACGTGAAGTGAGATTACAAAACGTCCGGGGCGAGCACAGACACCTATACGGTCTGGAATCTGATTTAAATATGAATGCGCGAGAGCATAACTCACTCTCGTCCGCACAATGGCCGGAGACGTCTCGGTATAAACACGAAGGGGCCGGCGAAAAGGAGGAAAAAATAATAAATAATCATTGGCACCGTCCGAAATGCCCCCACTTTTTAGCCCCCCTTGGCTCTTTTTCGAACTCCTCCGTCTCTTTTTAACCGCGGTTGTAAATTGTGAATTTACATTTTTATATTGTTCCCTGTGTGACTTTTGCAAAAACCAATTATCTTTGACTTGGATTTGGACTTTGTTTTTTGACTTGGATTTTCGATTAACTTTCAAAAAGATTCAAGAAAAAAATTCAAAAAAGAAATTAAAAAAATCAAGAAAAAAAATTCAAGAAAAAATTCAAGGAAAAAAAAAGAAAAAAAATACTCTTCATATATTTGCTATATTTATCTTATTTTCTGGTGTATCTCCCAAGAGAGATTTCATCCCCCGCGTTTAAACTTTAAAACTCCCGCCGGTTCACTTCTTCGAACTGTTTAGAAACGTTTCGAGCTCGCATCGTTTCTAAAAGTAAAACTCGATCGGGTTTCTAATGGCGATTCGGTGTTGCTCGATTTTATAGTTATGGTGTATATCGACGGCGCCGTTTCTTGCACACGCCGGAAGATTCGGTTGCGAAAGATCGAATAAAGTACCACCATATGGTTCACGTGGCTCACGTGACCGTCGACTTTATCGCGTCAGACACATGCCGAACCCCCCGACGCGGTTGGTACACTTTGCGGTTTATTTAATATATCGAATCGGTCGATCGTTCGTCTTTGGGGTTCGAGTTTAGACGTACAAGACGAAGTGGTGTAGATGGAGGGCTTCCTTCTGGACTTAATTGGGAATTTGTTGTGGGGTTTCAGATTTTGTTTGGTTATTCAAGTTAGGTTGGGGTATTTTTTTTAAGGATTTGGCACGTGGGGAATATGTAACATGTGTTCTTAAAATTAAATTAAATTTTAAGTACGTCAACATACAGAGTGCACGACGGTGAGTGGATACGTTTAAGGTAAGTGGAAAAAAGACCACAATAAGGCTTCTATTAGTTAATGCAAGACAGATATATTTCGTTTACTTATCGGGCCGATTTGACTTGATATCTAATTCATTAAAATTGTATGAAATTCGATGCCTTGTCTAACACATTGAAAAGTTACACGAACCTCGAAGTGTGACGAAGACAGACTCAGAGAGGACATCTGAGATCGCAAGCTCCACCCACTTACAATCGCCCAACTATTGCTAATACATCTATCCGCAGGTCGAATGGGTGCACATTGTATATCAACAATTCTGTTTTGAAGCAGTTAATAACTTGCTTTCGATGCAGTTTTTTACATTTTCCTTTGATTCTCTGGTTTATATGTTACAAAAATCTAATTCAGGATAAGTTGGTGCATTATCAATGTTAACAAGTTTACGTTTCTTGAAAGTACGCATCTCCCAAGCTTTCAATCCTTGACTTAGAAACTGCAATTTTTTAGCTCCATCAAATCAAACCTTTAAAAAGACTTAAAAGAGAAGATGTTACAATCCAATAAATTGGGTTTGGTCAAGTGTTAGATCTTGTTGAATTGGGATATCTTCAAACGCTGGTTCAAAAACTTCAAAAAATGGTTCAAAAAATGTTTGAAAAAACTTCAATTTTCGAACCTCTTGAAAGTTTAAAAAGATTTGATGATTTCAGTCTAATAAATTGGGTTTGGATTTTGTTGGATTGTAACATTGCAAATTCTGGTTCAGAAACTGCAATGTTTAAGTTTATTTATACAAGTTTACATTTCTTGAAAGTACGCATCTCCCAAGCTCTCAATTCTTGACTTAGAAACTGCAATTTTTTAGTTCCATCAAACCTTTACAGAGACTTGAAGATGTGATAATCCAATAAATTGGGTTGAGTCAACTGTTAGATTTTGTTGAATTTGGGATATCTTCAAACGCTGGTTCAAAAACTTCAAAAAATGGTTCAAAAATTTTTTGAAAAAACTTCAATTTTCGAACCTCTTGAAAGTTAAAAAAAACATGATGATTTCACAGTCTAATAAATTGGGTTGGGATTTTGTTGGATTGTGACATTACAAATTCTGGTTCAGAAACTGCTATGTTTGAATTTACTAAATTTTCATAAAAAACTTGGTGATTTTTCAATCCAATGAATTGAGTTGGATTGTAACATTTTCATATGCTGATTCAAAAGCTGGATTTTTTTAGCCCTTTCAAAATTTTAGAAAGGCTTGAAGATATCACAATCCAATAAATTGAGTTGGGTCAAATGTTAGATTTTGTTGAATTGGGATATCTTCAAACGCTGGTTCAAAAACTTCAATTTTTGAACCTCTTGAAAGTTTAAAGAGACTTAAAGTTTAAAAAGACTTGATGATTTCACAGTCTAATAAATTGGGTTGGGATTTTGTTGGATTATGACGTTACAAATTCTGGTTCAGAAACTGCTAAGTTTGAATTTATTAAATTTTCAAAAAAGACTTGGTTTTTCAATCTAATGAATTGTAACATTTTCAAGTCTTCGATCAAAGTTGGATTGAAACATTTTCATACGCTGATTCAAAAACTGGAATTTTTTAGCTCATTCAAAATTTTAGAAAGGCTTGAAGATGTCATAATTCAATAAATAAGGTTGGGTCAAGTGTTAAATCTTGCTGAATTGGAATATCTTTAAACGCTGGTTCAGAAACTTCAATTTTTGAACCTCTTGAAAGTTTAAAAAGACTTGATGATTTCACAATCTAATAAATTGGGTTGGGATTTTGTTGGATTGTGACATTGCAAATTCTGGTTCAGAAACTGCTAAGTTTGAATTTATTAAATTTTCAAAGAAACTTGGTTTTTCAATCTAATGAATTGTAATATTTTCAAGTTTTCGATCGAAGTTGGATTGAAACATTTTCATACGCTGATTCAAGAACTGGATTTTGTTAGCTCCTTCCAAATTTTAGAAAGGCTTGAAGATGTCATAATTTAATAAATGAGGTTGGATCAAGTATTAGATTTTCTTGAATTGGGATATCTTCAAACGCTGGTTCAAAAGCTGCATTTTTTTAACATCTTCAAAGTTTACGAAGACTTGAAGATTTTCCAATCCAATAAATTTGATAGAATTGTGACATCTTCAAGCCTTGGATCTTGTTGTATTGTGACATTTCAAATTCTGGTTCAGAAACTACTATGTTTGAATTTACTAAATTTTCAAAAAAGACCTGATGGGTTTTCAATCCAATGAATGAGGTTCGATTGTAACATTTTCAAGTCTTCGATCGAAGTTGGATTGAAACATTTTCATACGCTGATTCAAAAACTGGAATTTTTTAGCTCCTTCAAAATTTTAGAAAGACTTGAAGATGTCATAATTCAATAAATGAGGTTGGATCAAGTATTAGATTTTCTTGAATTGGGATATCTTCAAACGCTGGTGCAAAAGCTGCATTTTTTCACCCGACGTGAACCCGGGCCTTAGTCATTCAAATAACTAGTGAATTTATTCAAAATATTTTTCTGCACATTCTGACAATATCCGTACACGAAGCAAGTTTCTTTTCCTTTGTCGTGATATTTGCAAACTTTGCGACGTTTCTGAAGAAACTTTTTTTCCCGAACTACAATTTTTATAAATCTGTGCTTTTTTTATATCTCCTGAAAGCCTAGTTGTTGCATCTTTACAAGAGATTATTTTTGATGGATCTCTGGATTTTCGTCCAATAAGAACTTGTAGTAAATAAGAGGTAAATTTTATTTTCTTTGCCGGTTTCAATTTTTTGTATAAATGAATGTCGCCTACAGACATTCGCAACAAGTTTTAAAATCCTCTGTTAAGTGTAATAACTTCTTAGCTCTCTGTCTGCTAAACTATGTGCTTCCCATTTTCTGTCAAAAATCTTTCTAACCCACCATCTTCTTTTCCCCCGTTTCTCTTTCGATTTTAGCAGCTGATTCATTCTTTGCGCTAAAATAACACCAAAACCTGAACTCACCATAGCACAAGCCTCACCGAGCAGTTGGTTCATGGTAGGTTTTTCACGATTAATTAAATCACGTTTTCGTTGATACTGCAATCCGTGTGAACGGTCCACGTTTTACGACTGACAAGGTTTCTTCAGCATTTTCACGACAAAAAGTACAAAAGTGTGATACACTTTCGTTTTGACGTTCGATTATCTTTGCGATGTGCCTAAACAAGCAATAGAACAAACTGATTGTGTAAAAACATATTAATACATCAACGGCTTTTGGGTTGGGAAGAATAAATGACGTATTATTACGTCAGCGGCCAGTAATCTTTATCTTCAAAGTTTAAGAAGACTTGAAGATTTTCCAATAAAATAAATTTGATTGAATTGTGACATCTTCAAGCCTTGGATCTTGTTGTAATATTTCAAATTTTGGTTCAGAAAGTGTTATGTTTGAACTTTGACTTTTTTAAAATTTCGATCAAAGCTGAATTGAAAGATCTTTGCACTGATTATCTTCAAACGCTGGTTCGAAAGCTGCATTTTTTTGACATTTTCAAAGTTTAAGAAGATTTGAAGATTTTCCAATCTAACAAATTTGATTGAATTGTGATATCTTCAAAACTTTAATCTTGTTGTAACATTTCAAATTCTGATTCAGAAAGTGTTATGTTTGAACTTTGACATTTTCAAAATTTCGATCAAAGCTGAATTGAAACATCTTCGCACTGATTACCTTCAAACGTTGATTCAAAAGCTGCATTTTTTAACATCTTCAAAGTTTAAGAAGACTTGAAGATTTTCTAATCCAATAAATTTGCTTGAATTGTGACATCTTCAAGACTTGGATCTTGTTGTATTGTGACATTTCAAATTCTGGCTCAAAAAGTGCTATGTTTGAACTTTGAGATTTTCAAAACTTCGATCAAAGCTGAATTGAAACATCTTTGCACTGATTACCTTCAAACGCTGATTCAAAAGCTGCATTTTTTTAACATCTTCAAAGTTTCAGAAGACTTGAAGATTTTCCAATCTAATAAATTTGATTGAATTGTGACATCTTCAAGACTTGGATCTTGTTGTATTGTGACATTTCAAATTCTGGCTCAAAAAGTGCTATGTTTGAACTTTGAGATTTTCAAAACTTCGATCAAAGCTGAAACATCTTTGGACGATAAACTGCAATTTTTTAATTCGTTGGAATCTTTAAAGAGGCTTGAAGATGTCAGAATCCAATAAAATCGATTGGATCAGGTGATGAATCTTTTTGGATTGGGATATTCTATTCTTGGGATATTCTGCTGGTTTAGAAACTGTTTTTGAACATCTTCAAAGTTTAGAAAAAGTCTGAAAATGTTACAATCCAGTAAATTGGGTTAAATGTAATTGAGGTATATAAATTTATAAGGAAAATTGACTTTTTGATCTTTATTACATTGAATTACAAATTGACAACGCTCACTTTAATTTGTTTTAACGAATTTATTATTATTATAAAAAAATCTCTCTTTGAATTAAAATAAACTAAAAATTCTTATTTAATATTTTGAGAGTTTGGCTAACTAGGCTTCGGTTTATTGAAGTTTTACTGTACCAAAAACGATTTTTTTACATCAGCACACGTATACACACAACATTGTAAATCCGGCGGTAATTGCACGTGCACATGAGGCTCGGCTAGTCTCCTATAAATAGGGTATGATTGATAGCGTCATTTCACACGGGTTTTCGGCGGGTTAACTACCATGAAAACAGCTCATCAGACCCGGTTTTTGGATTAGTTTCCGCCGTTTCCGCCCTAAATATACCTACTAAATATAGTTTTTTTTCGACGCACGGTTCGAGTGAAAAAACAGATTCCCCTCGACGTGATGAGTTTTGTTTTTTATGCTTTTTCGGTTTTAATCAAATTTTCTTCCTTGAAAAAAAAAAAAATAATAATAAAAATAATAAAAATAAATAATAATAAAATAAATAAATAAAATAAAATAAATAAATAAATAAAATGATAATTTATGATTATCAAAAATGTTTATAATTTATAAGGATTGATTTTATGAAGTTTAAATTTATTTACTTTTCCATCTTGTGTAGCCGGAAGGGAAAAATGGAAGGAAAATTACCCGGTTTTGGCCGGGCTTTGAGTTCCCATTTTCCAATATCCACGACAAGATTTTCCCGTAATACAATATCGTGCGCCTTTTCAATTTCTAAAGTCCTATCCTATTACCTTTGGGACCAATAATGTGTATTTCGTGTCTTTTAGTCAGAGATTGTCGACTCTTGAATCTCTTGAATTGATTTCTAGTTGAAAACACATTCAAACCCGATCCTCTTCTTTAAATCTTTTATTCTTATCTTTACTCTTCTAAATCTTTTACTCCTCCTTTAATCGGTAAAAGAATCGGTTAAATAAGATTTAAATAAGATTTAACCGATTCTTTTATAAACGAACAACCCTTTTTTTTTTTCAACCCACATTTAAGTAACTCAAACCTATTTAAAATGATTTATAATAAAATCCACGAAAGGTGGGTTTCTTTGTCGTTAATAAAGTGAATGTAACCTGATATATTATCGGCTGTAATTTTCTGAACACCTGTCACTGACTTATAAGTCTTATATTTCGACCCGTTGCCACTGTCTTTGTTTTTTTTGTCCATTTTATATTCTTTTTTATAAAGTTAAGTCACCATATGTCGTTGAAAAGATTGTTTTTGGTTAATTTGGGAGTTAAAATGATTTTTTAAAAATGTTTTTAATTAAAATTTAAAATATAAAATATCGTTTATTTAAAAAAAAAACTTATAATGATAAATCCACGTCAATTGGATTGTGACAGTCTATAATAAGCTCGGTGAGTAAGAATCTGTCCATAAATCCTTGTCAAGAGACCGATTGTCGGGCAAATCGCGCTTTTAGGATTGTGCATGTCATCTTTCAGAGTAATCTTTCTTGTCTCAAGACAAGAAAGAGAGGATTTCAAACCACTTCTTCTTTTTGAAACGTTTAACTTTGATTATTTTCGTCTTAATTGAAAAAAATAAAAAATAAATAAAAGGATAAATGTGGGTGTGTATAAACAAGTAATTTTAACAATCCCTCTTTGATACTGTAATAATAATATTTATTCGACAATGAACGTATATAACAGTATAATAATAATACAATAAAGGTGAGAATTGAGATTGAATCACGTTCGTTATTATAATCCTCGCCGACTTAAACCGAGCGAAAAGTTAGTTTCATTTAGTTCCATTCAATTGTAAATTTTAGGGGCGTGCGTTATTTGAAAACGCGCACGCAAACGGAAATATAACAGAGATTACGCGGTGGACGGTTCGCGGGCGTTTTACCGGCAGCTTTCGGCTTATAAATCAACTTAAAATTAATTTTCGCGAGCCGCATATTTTAGTTAAAAGGGAATTAATGTCCGAGTTCGGTCCGAATGCGTAACCTAACGGCCGCCACTCCTCTGCACTTTGCAATTACGTAATTATAACTGATGATGGAGTGGTAATGTGTCCGATGGGCGCCATCCGATATTCTCTCTCTATCTATCTTTCCCTCTACGTTATTTACTGTTTATGTTCGTTTGTGTTTGAGCTATTGATGGTATTGAACTGATTTTGTACTTTACTTATTTGCTTCACTTTTTTTTTCAATTAAAATTATACACAGTTTTTCATTTTCAAATACAAATTTTTAAATAATTCGTTGAATTATCATCTGTACTTATAGATATTCTTAGGATTACAAAAATGAAGGGTAGACAACCAATTAATCTAAAATCTAGTGTTTTCCTGATGTATAGTCGTCCACACCAAGGTTTGAAATTAATTCCTTCAAAAAATATTACTTATAGACATTCTCAAGGTTACAAAAAGAAATAATTGGAGGGCTCAGAAGCCAAGCAGTCTAAGTTCTAAAAACTACAAATTGAGAAATTTAGTGCTTTATTGAAAATTAACTTAAAAAATAAATGTCCATATTAAATTACTAAAAAAGTTTTTTTATTCATTGAAAAAAGGAAAGGAACTATAAGAATGAAATAACAAGCTAATCAGAAACATAAAATGCAAAATATTTTCCTTTAATTAACTTTTTTATTTAAATTTGAGACTCGGTTTTTTTGCCTACTGATTTTTTTAGTCAATGTAATCAACATCGGTATCACTTTCGTTTGATTGTAAATGTTTTATGCTGGAAGCTCGAGTACCAGTAGCGGTTGATAACTTATAATAAGGATGCCACATTGGGGGTATGTATTTCAACAAGTCAAAGATGTTGTTTCTTTTAATATCTTTTACCAGTCTTGGTTCTGCATACAAGTGGTTTTGATGAATATTTGCTAAGTTGAAAGATCGTCCTTGAGACTTTGGTTTCGGTAAATTAATTTCATGAAATTCGGCGTCTTCATCTATAGTTTCTTAAAAAAAATTGAATACCTTAACCATTTTATTTTTAACCAATATACTTTATGTCCATCAGATGCAATTTTTCTGTTGCAAATGGGGTCTTCCAATATTTTCGTAGACAAAAACTCGTTAAGTTTCATTTCAACAACCTTTTGACCAATTTTGAACGGATTGGTCCTTTTCGCAGCTTTGACTATTTCTATCCAATCATTTGGACAAAAAATTAAATCTTTCTTTTTGGCACTCTGTTCAATTATGCTAAAGTCAGCGTCGTTCGGCAGATAACTGTGACCTGATTCTAAAAATTTATGATCTATGTATTCCGCATTCATCATAGGATCTTGCACCAATTGATATGACAATTGGCCTGAGATTTCTTTTTCGATTCCTACCATGAACGATCGCACTGCTTTCAAGTTCAGTGACTACATTTTCCAAGTCTGAACCGGCTGCAATAATATTGCAAGACATAATATGGATTACATTATTATAGCGCAAATTTTCCTTATTATAGTTCACCTTTTTGTGATATAACGAATTATCAATAAAAATGTTGAACTTAGGACTTGCACTTCTTTGTTCGGAATACACTGTAGACATTGTTACTTTGGACTTAATCTATTTGACCACTGAATTTTATGTAAAAATTTTCCGTTGCCAAAGAAAATAACGATAAAGAAAACGTGTTCAAGTCTTTGCACCAATTTGCAACTATTGACAGTGTCAGTTCTATTAATGAATATCATTTATTCATGTCTAGCTCGATTTTTGTAAAGTTGTGACTTAGACTGTTTGGCTTCTGAAGCCCCCAATTATTAACTAATTAATCTAAAATTTTACCTTTTCTTGAGGTATAGTCGTTCAGATCAAGATTTGAAATTAAATTCTTCAAAAAATATCACTTCTGGATATCCTCAATGCTACAAAAAGAAGTGGTTAAGTAATTAATCTAAAATTTAATTTTTTTTGAGGTATAGTCGTCCAAACCAAGGTTTGGAATTACGACTTTTATAAAACATGACTTGCAGACATCGTCAAAGCTATAGAAGGAACGATTATCGACTATTTAATGTAAAATTTAATCTTTCATCGATTTATAGTTGTCCACACCAAGGTTTGAAATTAAATCCCTCAAAAAATATTTGTAGATGTCTTCAAAGTTACAAAAAGAAATGATTATTTACTAATTAATCTAGAATTTTATCTTTTTTTTAGGTATAGTCGTCCAAATCAAGGTTTGGAATTATGACTTTTATAAAATTTCACTTGCAGACATCGTCAAAGCTATAGATGGAACGATTATCGACTATTTAATGTAAAATCTAATCTTTTACCGATTTATAGTTGTCCACACCAAGGTTTGAAATTAAACCCCTCAAAAAATATTTATAGACATCTTCAAAGTTACAAAAAGAAATGATTATTAACTAATTAATCTAAAATTTTACCTTTTCTTGAGGTATAGTCATCCAAACCAAGGTTTGGAATCACGACTTTTATAAAACATCAATTACAGACATCGTCAAAGCTATAGAAGGAACGATTATCGAGTATTTAATGTAAAATTTAATCTTTTATCGATTTATAGTTGTCCACACCAAGGTTTGAGATTAAATCCCTTAAAAGATATATGTAGACATCTTCAAAGTTACAAAAAGAAATGATTATTAACTAATTAATCTAAAATTTTACCCTTTCTTGAGATACAGTCGTCCAAACCAAGGTTTGGAATTACCACTTTTATAAAACATCACTTGCAGACATCGTCAAAGCTATAAAAGGAACGATTATCGACTATTTAATGTAAAATTTAATCCTTTATCGATTTATAGTTGTCCACACCAAGGTTTGAAATTAAATCCCTCAAAAAATATTTGTAGACATCTTCAAAGTTACAAAAAGAAATGATTATTAACTAATTAATCTAAAATTTTACCTTTTCTTGAGGTATAGTCGTCCAAATCAAGGTTTGGAATTACGACTTTTATAAAACATGACTTTAAAACATCGTTAAGGCTACGATAGGAATGTTTATTGACTATTTAATCAAAAATCTAATCTCTTATCGATTTATAGTCTTCCACACCAAGGTTTGAAATTAAATCCTTCAAAAAATATTTGTAGACATCTTCAAAGTTACAAAATGAAATGATTATTAACTAATTAGTCTAAAATTTTACCTTTTCTTAAAGTATAGTCGTCCAAACCAAGGTTTGGAATTACGACTTTTATAAAACATGACTTATAGACATCGTCAAGGCTACAAGAAGAATGTTTATTGACTATTTTATCAAAAATCTAATTTCTTATTGATTTATAGTCTTCCACACCAAGGTTTGGAATTCAATTTGTTATACAATCCCCATAAAATCTAACTTATAGACATTTTTATGGCTACAAAAGATACAATTTCCAATTCTAAACTTTGATGTGAATGATAATAAACAAAATTAATAATTGAGTCAACGTTATTATATTGGGTTGGCAACTAAGTAATTGCAGATTTCACTCATAGATTACTTCAGTGAAATTTTTATGTTTACAGACGTAGTACAAATGTAAAACACATTTTGTTATTTGATAGTTGGCAATTCAGCAGTCAATCAGTAAAAAAGTTTTTTGATCGTTTAGTTTTCGTTTGGCCTTCGTTGAAAAATGGAAAATCAAAAGGAACATTTTCGTCATATTTTGCTTTTTTATTTCTGCAAAGGGAAACACGCATCGAAGGCTCATAAAAAATGTGCTGTATATGGCGAAGAAACCTTAAAAGAACAGTGTCAAAATTGGTTTGCTAAATTTCGTTCTGGTGATTTTTCACTCAAAGACGAAAAACATGGTCGTTCAGTTAAAGTTGAAGTCCTAATCAAACCAATAATCAATTCGGATTAATCAACCTGGTAATTCGGATCGTCACAGTACAACACGAGATTGCAGAGAAGCTTCATCGCACATATGCATTCTTCCATACATTTTCATATACATGTACACTCTTACCAACTAACCGAACGATCAATTCTGATGTCTACATTGAACTATTAACGAAATTAAACAATGCAGGTTGAAGAAAAGCGGCCCGAATTGACAAATCGAAAAGGTGTTGTATTCCATCTCTATTCCACATCTTTGGTCACTCGGCAAAAATTACTGAAGCTTGGTTGGGATGCTTTGCCACATCCACCATATAGTCCTGACCTTGCATCTGATTACTTTTTGTTTCGATCTTTACAAAACTGGAATGGCAAAAATTTCAATAATGATGATGATGTCATCGTACCTGATTTAGTGTCTTGCTAATAAAAACCAGAAGTTTTATGAACGTGGGATTATGATGCTGCTTGAAAGATGACAAAAGGTCATTAATCAAAATGGGCAAAACATTACAGAATAAAGTTATTTAGTACCATGAAAAAATTGTCTTTGATTTTCTAAAAAAAAATTGGAAATTAGTTGCCAACCTAATACAAATATTCAAGAATGGAAAAACGTAAAAAGTAAAAAAGGCTAAATACACTCAAAAACTGTGAATTTAATTCACTACTGAAAACCAAAATTGAAACTGAACGATGGGAAAAAAATTGCTGGTTAGAATTTATTTTCCAAAGTGTTATTTTCTGGTATTTCGCTTAACAACATTATCTCGGATCGTTTTCAACGTAGGACTTATTATTATAATGCAAATACCGGTTATTTTCGGTTGGTTAATCCAGACGGGTGCCGGACGAGCGCAAACACGATTTTAAGTTAATTTCCACGGTCCCGCGAACAAATTTCCATCGGACAAACATTCCGTCTTGTTTGTTTAACGAAAATTACGCGTCCGCGTGTTCTTTACATCCACTCCATGCGTAGATATATCGTCAACATCATCGATTCCGTTTCCAATTCAACGGCAATTATTACTTCATTCTATTTTTCCTTTAATACTTACAGTTAGTTAGTTTTAAAAGAATTTAAGGTTTGATAAGTTCGGTTTTTACATCTATCCTATTTTTACACATCCTTTTTCTTATTGGATTCAGTCAATAGGCGTAAATTGGCCACCTCATCACCTTCAAAAAGGGAAAGGTAAAAGAGGGGCATCTGCACATTTTGCCAAGCGGTCAAAACTTCAAGGGGGGTTAACCTTTTGTTACCGTTCGTGGCGGTTTTCGCCCCCTCATAGAACTCAGGTGTTTTCACAGTTGGACGTCCATTTCGTCCATTTCGTTCATCCGGACATCCCAGACCGTGAAATAATGGTCTTATACGTCTCTTGAAAACGAACTAGAAACCGATGACAGGTGAGATTGGACTGAATCGAACTGGATTGGAAAATAACTTAAGATATCGACAAGTCATTTTGATTTTAAAATTTTTTTTTAAAGATATTGGGTTAAATTTCAAAATATTCAATGATACAATTATACAATGCATGATGCATGTCTTAATCCCGGTTGGAGTATCACGCCTTCGTTAAGTGAATATGAATTTAAAGGTGATTGTGAGTAAGAATATAATGGAACCGCCTTCTGTGGTTAAGCGGTGTGGGCTCGAACACTTAGCGTTTACAAAAGAGACCATTGTAGCCGGTTCTGGTCTCCCGGAATAACTTCCAGAGTTGTGTATTGAGGTTAGAATTATGCGTTTAACCAAACAAAGACTGGAAGAAAATTGAATTTTTAATCGTTTGAAATATCTTCATTAAATTAAAAGTGAACATTAAGATCAATAAATTAAACTACCATCTGGCTAAATAAACCAGGTGTAAAAACCAACCTTTTTTTTCTAAGGTTGTCTGATCGTTCTAAATAAAACCACATGAGTGGATCGTTCGTAAAACCGCATGAATATAAAGAACGGTGACTGCAAAAAGCTTCGTCGAAAAGCTTTCACACTAATCAAGTTCTCTCTCTCCAATCCGCGGCCATTTATTCCCGTTGTTGATTTTTCCCAAACCCCTAATCCGAAAGGGCCTCCACAACTAGAAGCGGCAGAGAGTACAAAAAAGGAGTCACTCTGCAGTCGCTACAGAAGACGTCTTTGTCGACATGTCAACCTGTCAATCAACGGGGCGCGCACCCCTACTCGGAAAGTAGGTAGGAATTTCGTTGCTATCATAACATGCGACTCCGGGAGGGAAATTGAAGTCTGTTACGAATGACTGGCTGAGATTTCGAAGTAGGACGAGGGAAAAGAGTGCATCGCGTTTGCAAAAGGGGGTTGCGGCCAATCGCCGAAAATAACTCTGACAACTGCGATAGACGGGGGATGTATAAAGATCTGTCGGGGCCAGGGATTACGATATTATGATATTGGGAGTTTCTGATTAATTGATTAGAATCTGGAGGAATTGGCGTATGACAGCACTAGCAGACCCTCGTGTACCCCGAAAGCGGGATTTCAGATGGATTTGAGCGCGTTTCACGTTTGAGAGAACATCTCGAAATTCGTTTATTGGAATAGATGTCCAGATGACGTTACAGATGTAGTTATATAGGATGATTTAAACAAATCTAAGCAAGTTAATGTAATATTACTTACATTTTACGTTTGTATCCTAACTAGAATATGTCTTAATTTTATATATCTACTACTTATACCCGGCCCAATTCATTTTGGCCGATGAAGGTCACGATAAATGCGCAGACGAAGGAGTACGACAGTAAATCGTTTGAGAAAGATGGGATATTCGTTAGATAGGAGCGGCAAGTATAGAGCGCTGCAAAAGTTGACCTGTACAAAAACATGTATAGGTATTGTGTTATAAATTTTAAATAATAAATTTCTTTGTAATAGGTTATTTTTCAGAGTTTTTAAGTTTAAAAGTTATTTTTAAATTAACAAACCCATTAATCAAACATATTTTAAGCTGCAAATAGTACAATATCTGTTAAAACAATTAACAAAAATAATAAATAAATAAGAACTTACTTTATTTTTCACTTTACTTTCCGCCATCTCGAACTTAAATATTATCTCACGCACTTATGCACAAACTTTTGCTTTGATCTGTACACGATCAGTACCCCGTTGAGTATACTAAGTAAATGAGCTCTCTAAGCACCCCCCACCTATTGTCATTGCGCAGATGAGCTCGGAAGGCCAAGATAAAATGGGCCGGCTGTAATCATTCTTCATCCCGTCGTCTACTTCATCCTGTATCGACTTACATCCATCTATCGACTTATAACTAAATCCAATTTCTTCGTATATGCAATTAACATTAATGAAACACAAGTTTTTATTCCTGAACTTCACTATTTCAGTCTTCTTTTTAACCCTCATTATCATTCATGTTTTTTGAACTCGTTCCACGGTTTGGTTGAAAAGAGGAAATTCAAGTCTGGAAATTGAGTATTCCGAGGGATATTGCATTAAGACGATTCTGTTGGTCAGCATAACTTGCATAACCAGCTCATTAAGAACCGGGCAAGACACGATCTGCTCGTTCGGGAACGGAACGAGGTCATAATAACACACACGGCAGCGCAATGTCAATATTATTATCCAATCAAAGATGGACGGGGTAATTACGGTTCCGGATCGGCAATTTATATCGTATTAGGGTGTGGGATTCTTTTACTTTTTTTTTCTTTTCCGTGGTTATTCGGAGCGTTTGGTCCTACAAACTACCACACACCGAGAACTACTAAAAACTAGAATCGATGCCATAACAAATTTAGTACACGTAAAGTTGTGAGAAGAATTTTTTTTCTTTGAAGGAAAATTTCTTTTATAAGAGAGTTTTACCCTTCTATCAACACCAGCCGGCGACAAGTCGCTTAGTTATTAAGTTTTCGTTCCTTTCCGAGGCGGATTATTCGAAATCAATGCAAAGGCAACATCTGCTCCGTTCGTGATTGGATAATTTGGAAAAAAAGGTTCTAAATGGTATATAATTTAACTTGAAGCTGTCGATTTTTGTGTATGTGTGGATTTGGAGAGGAGGAAATGTTTTCTAGAAATACACCTGCTTTTTAATGACTTTATTCGAGGTTTTAAGAGTTAGGTTTTTATTTATTGGAATTAAAAAAAAAAATTTAAACCTTAAAAAAAGTTTAAAAAATCAGTCAGATTTTATTTTTAATTTAATAAAATTAAATTAAATCTCTTTTCGTTTTACTCAACAAAGCTTACAAACTTTTTGTATTTCTTGTTGTCTTCTCACACCTTTAGCTTGAAACGATTTGCATTTTCTTTAAGTGCTTTCACACCTCGGGAAGTATTAGCCGTGCGAAAGATGGGGGAAAAACGACGAAAGTGAAGCACGGGGCGTTATATTCTCACCTTGCTCAGTGCTGTTGTTTAAAAAAAGAAAAAATAATAAAATAAAATAAAAAAAGCCAGGGGAGTAAAACGAAATTTTAATGTATTTCTACGAGGAGGAGTTGTAAATATCTTAACCCAGGTAACCTGTCCATTTCTTACTCACTTCTAACAAGGAGACTTCACGGCTTTGGAATCGCCGATTTTAATGAAAGTGGTACCAATCGATAGATATTGGCACATCAACTACTAATATATTAAAGCCAAAAGATCGTCGCGCCCCCTGTAAAACCGTTCGAAACGGAGGTAACTAATGCACTTCTGGGAGAAAATCGTTTAAAATACGTTAAAACGATCGCGCCGACGATTTCGGGGGGCGCGAAAAAAAAGTTCGGAAGACGGCGAAGCCGTCGGACGGGCCCGGAGTGCCCGCACGCGGAGCCCGTTCGCGTAAGATCCGAATTAAAATTAACCTAAAATCTCGGACGTCTCTCGCGCGGATTCGCGCTCCTTTCGTCGACGGAGGCGTCCTCTAAGAACGGGGCTGCTAGTAGTATGAATGTGTAAAATATTAGGGCGCACTCTATCGCCAATAAAGTTCAAGCGACTTACATGTCAACGTTAGACCACTTCACCTTAGATCCGCTCGTAGTCAAAGGGCAATCGGCCGACTTTCAGATGCAAACGTTGATGGATCGAATTTCGAATAAAATAATTATTTTTTTCCTTAATTTCTAAAACATTATAATAATAAAATGAAATATTGCATTAAAAATAGAAATTAAGGAAAAAAATACAGTTGTTTTATTCGGGATTCCAACCATCGACGTTTGCATCTGAAAGCCGGCCGATTGCCCTTTAATTATGGACGAATTTTAACCCCTTAAGGACTGATTTTTTTTACGATCATTTAAAACCGTACACTCTATCCCGAGATATCTCGCGCCTGGTCCTTAAGGGGTTAAAAGGTGTGGTCTAACATTGACATATAAGTCATTCGAACTTTTTTGGCGATCGTAAAGGTGAATTTATTCGCGAACTTCTCAATAATCCATCTTAATATTTTACACATTCGTATTATCTACCAATATCTATCGATTGATGCCACTTTTATTAAAATCAGCGATTCTAAAGTCGTAAGGTCTCCTTGTAAGTTGAAAGAAAAGAAAATTTTACTTTGACGTTGTGAAATTTTTAAACAAGAAAAAGATTTTTTTTTTTATAAACTAGAATAAAACATTTTTCCGGATCATTAAATGGGACGAACTTTAACCGTAACAACGTCGTCCTATTTTCCTTACATTTCCGTGATGAGGGATGAGATAAAGCTAAAGTCGTATCTTGTAGAGTATAAAAGAATTTATTTATAAGAATTTACAAGAACGGAGATGTAGGAAGGAAGGATATTTGATATTTACAACAGTTTCCGGGATTAATTATTTACCGGCTATCGTAAATTCCCCCATATTTTTTCAAGAAGTATAGTTAGTAAGAAATTCACTTAATTCGACCGGTTCGAACTTGCACAGTTTTACGTACGGACTGTACGGACTTTCTGAGCGGAATTCGGTTTATTCGCTTAATTAATCGTTCCGAACTTTCGGCAAGGAAATATTTCAAGAGAGTTTGTTTCTTATTAACTTCTCTTCGAGAATAGTTTTAGTTTTAAAATCGCTAAAAATTTAGAAGTTATGTTTAAAATTTTCTTTGGTTGGGATAAAATTCTTTGGTGGTTTTAGATTTTCTTTCTTCTTTCGACGTTTCCTTAATTTCGTCCAATTTTTTGAATTTAACTTAAAAAATATTTCTTGATTTCTATAAATAAAGTCTGTTTTGAAATAAAGTCGATTTTTAAATAAAATCATTATTTAAATAAAATCTTTTTTAAATAAAATCAATTTTTGAATGAAATCTTTTTTAAATAAAGTCAATTTTTAAATAAAATCTTTTTTAAATAAAATTGTTTTTTAAATAAAGTCAATTTTTAAATAAAATCTTTTTTAAATGAAATCGATTTTTAAATAAAATCTTTTTTAAATAAAGTCGATTTTTAAATAAAAGCTTTTTTAAATGAAATCAATTTTTAAATAAAATCGATTTTTTAAAGTTAGTAAATTTTAAAATTTATATCAGGTTGTCTACCAATTTAAAAATCGATAAATATTAATCAGCCCGTTCGTGGTCAATCAATGTCCAACAAGAATCAATTAATATTCCGCTTGTTATCTTGTCGTAAAACATCAAAGTTTTTCTCCTGAGTCATCATCTTATTTTTTTTTTTCGTTCCCTTTCGAGACCACTTAGCACTTAATGTATTCTCTTAGCGAAAAGATTATTGATTGAGATAACATCAGTCTTTTTAATTTGTAAGTTTACATAAATATGGTGTATTTATACAGGGTGTTTCAGAATTGCACGGCACTATTTTAGAGATATGTCACTATTTTAGAAATATGTCCTCCAGCACGAAATAAAGTTTAAAGAAAGAAAAAAAAGAAAGTTTATATAAACATAAGTCTAAAATTAATTTTTTATCGGAATATTGAAAAGTTAATTTGAAGCGTACAGGGTGTTTAAAAAATACGTTCGAATATTTGGCCCACTTATAGATCTCATCAATACAAACAAAAAAGTCAAAATAAACATAAGTCCAAAAATCAGCCGTTTCCTAATTACAGCCTGTTTTTCAAATTAAAATAATTTACACTCAGTAGGAGTGATTCGCGTATTTATGAAGTCATCCATGGAAATAACAAAACAAATTTTGTTCGTTTCTGTTAGTGTAGTTGCCAAATTTGTTGTAATTATTGTGTGTCCGTTATTGTCAGTGTTTATTGAAGTAGTTGTTGCTGTAACCCATTGTTGAAATTTTCGAATATGCCTTATACCAACGCAGAAATGGCAGACATGCATTTTATGTATGGCAAAGCCGATGGAAATGCTTGTGAGGCACGTCGCCTTTATGCCGAAGCATTCCCAAACCGGGTACTTCCGTGTGACAAACTTTTTACAAAATTTACATCAACGTTTATCCGAAGTTGGATCGTTTAAATCAAGGAACGGTGATGGTGGTCGGCCTAGATCAGTTTGTACTCCAGACGCAGAACTTAACATTTTAAGACGAATTGAAGAAAATCCTGGTACTAGTACTAGAAGACTCTCTACTGAAACAAATATTAATTTTTCCCTAATTTGGAGAATTTTACGGGAGCAGCAATTGCACCCATACCATATTCAAAGGGTACAGGCTCTAGCTGTGCCTGATTATGCCGCACGACTGGTGTTTTGTCGAAGCATGTTGACAAAAGTCGCGGAGAACCCAAATTTTGTTACGAAAATTTTATTTACAGACGAAGCTGGTTTCACGAGAAATGGCATTTTTAATTTTCATAATAGCCATGTTTGGGCCTACGAAAATCCGGATGCCGTTGTTGAATCGAATCATCAACACCGATTTGCAATCAACGTTTGGCTTGGTGTGTTAGGAGACCATCTGATAGGACCTTGTTTCCTGCCTAACCGTTTGACTAGTCAATTGTACCTTGACTTTTTGCGGAATACATTACCACTGCTGTTAGAAGATGTGCCCCTCAACCACAGAATTAATATGTGGTTGATGCACGATGCAGCTCCTGCGCATTACGGAGTCTTGGTCAGAAATTATCTAAACGAAAATTACAATTGCAGGTGGATAGGACGAGGAGGTCCAATTGCATGGCCCCCTAGATCTCCCGACCTCACTCCACTCAATTTTTGCATTTGGGGGTATTTAAAGACATTAGTTTATTCAAGTCCTGTGAATAATTTGGATGAGTTGCGAGAACGAATTGAACATGCCTGCCAGACTGTTCATATGATAAATCCGGGACTCTTTGAGAGAGTGCGGCGTTCACTTTTACGAAGATGTGAAATGTGTATACAAATGGAAGGAGGACATTTTGAACATCTTCTTTAAGAATCATTAATTTGTAATAATTAAAATGTATTTATACTGATATTTGAGTGTAAATTATTTTAATTTGAAAAACAGGCTGTAATTAGGAAACGGCTGATTTTTGGACTTATGTTTATTTTGACTTTTCTGTTTGTACTGATGAGATCTATAAGTGGGCCAAATATTCGAACGTATTTTTTAAACACCCTGTATAAACATAAATCTCAAAATTAATTTTTTATCGAAATATTGAAAAGTTAATTTCAGGCGTATAAATGTAAAACTAGACATTTGACATTCGAATAGGTTTTTTGAGTAAAGCGCGAAAAACCTCTCAATTTCAGTCACTCAATCGACTTGGTATTTTAATCAAAAATAGATAATACATTGACGCATCTTTATCTGCTTTAAAGCGCAAGTCAAGCTTATAGTAAAAAAGTTATTTTGATCAAAAAAATGAAAATGTCTTGTTTTGCATCTAAGGCTTGGAAATCTCTGCTTCGTGAACTGAAAAGTTCTGGATTTGGCGTTTCTGTAAAAAAACTAGCCGTATCTGCACTAATAAAATTTGGAATTACGATAAAAGAGACTTTAAAGAAGCTGATTTTATTGAAAAAAAGTACAAAATTAGTTTGTTAGGTACAAATTTAAATTCGTCGGTATCAGATTAATGATCAGAAAACACTAGTGTGTCATTCACACCCCCCTGAGTTTCCGAAGTATTGGCTGGATTGTCTTGAAAGGTGTTTTTGAAGAACTCCAAACTTCATCGTTTTCCCATTCTGCACCATAGTGTTTGGCTAGCAAAAAGGAAATGCTTCTTATTTTGTCAGGTTTAAGACTTTTGCCTTAAACCTCTGCCTCTTTATCTTGGCTTTTTCACGCTTCAACTCTTGCTTACTTGCTATTCTCTTTCGCCCTTTGCCACGAGGACTTGGTTCAATGGTAATGTTGTTGAAGGTAATCAAAACTCCGTAATACATTCGTTACCACGTTCTCGTTTAAACTAATCATGCAGAAGCGAGCAAAACTAGCAGCTACTTCAATGTCACGGCTATCACGTGAGGTAATGCGAGACTTGGATAGGTTCAAACACAAACGTCTGTTTTTGCACCTAACTACTTGGCGCAAATGTCTGTTTTTGTATTTAAAGTGGAATTTATTATTGCAATAACTCGCTTAAATGTATTGCTACGCTCTTGGGGGGCACAAAAATTGATTTCTTGTTAAGTTTACAATACAGATCCGTGTCTAACTAATTTTTGAAGAAAATGTCGAATGTCTGCTTTTGCATTTATGAGGGTTTTCGTCGCTCCAAGTATGAGTGTTTTGTAAATTAGTACAGTGAAAGCTCTAGTACGCGGACACTCTAATAAGCGGACATCTCTCATAACCGGACAAAAACCTTGGCACGAACCTCAAAGATATGTCTTTCCATACAAACTGCTCTCCCTTAAGCGGACACTCCAAACAGCGGACGCGGACACCACTTTTTCCTCAATAATGAACAAAAATCTCTAATAAGCGGACGCACGGCTCTAATGAGTTAGACGAACACGTCACTAAACAGTAGTAGGTATACATACATATTTACCGACAAGTTTTCGGGGATTCCCCTCTTTGTGCGTTTCGCTTTTCAAAGACAGGTAATTCCCATTAGGAACTGCGAGTTACTATTATTAGTTTGTTCGCTTTGGTGTAGCATGCAATAAACGCAACCAAGAAAAAAATACTTACTTTAAAGAAGAAAATGGAAATAGTTTGTTTATTAGACAATGAGAAGATAACAGTTCGTGATACAGCTAAAAGATTTAACATTGGCAAAACGCAAGCGGCGAAAATATTTAAAAATAAAGAAGATATTCGAAAGAAATGGCAGGCTGGGGTCAACATAAAAACGAAGAAAACTTCTTAAGTAGTGAAGGTTTAAAAATTGACAAAGCGTGTCCCGATTGGTTTGTGAAAGTAAGAAATAAAACTACTCCCTTATTAGGACCATTAGTAAAGAGAAAAGCAAGGGAAATTGCAAAAAAATTGGGAGTGAGTACATTTCGAGGTTCTGAAGGGTGGTTACAAAAGTGGCTTTTGAGAATCAACATTACATTTAAATGTATCACCGGGGAAGCAGCTGATGTGAATGACGAAGATGTCGATCAATTTATGAAAAAACTGCCGGTTTTGGTACAAGGTTACCGAGAAGAGGATATATTCAACGCCGATGAAAGTGAACTCGTTTTTCGAGCATTACCGAATAAAACTTTATCTTTAAAACATGAAAAATGTAAAGGAGGAAAGCTCTCTAAAGAATGATTAACTAATTTGTAGAAATGTAGTAAAGAACTGGGAGTAGAAAGTGTACTCTGTTACGTGGGTTTTTTTGACGATTTCAAAAATTCATAACTCAAAAATGCCTGGCCATCTGGCCCAAATATTTTACCAAGAAGCTTCACATACATGCCGCTTATTAGAGCTTTCACTGTAATTCCATTTCTGGTAAAGCAAGATTGGTAACTAGCAGGCACCTGAGGAAGTTAGGATCTTTGTCGAATCAACCAGTGGCAGAAATTTATGCACTTGTTATAATCTTCTGGTAACAAATTTTGCACACACTTAATGTGATATAGATACAATTGTTGCTCGAGCAATGTTCGACATATGCAGATGAAACATTAAAGTGTAACAACTTTCTGGTGTTAATAGTAGGAGATAGAACAGCATTGAGTACCCCTTCTTCAACGTTAGGAATTCGAAATCTTAGTCGATCAGCGTTTTGTCGTTGTGATTCGTGCCAGTTTCCCTAAAGGCGCGGTTACATGGCGTGTGGTTCGCCTAACTCACTGTTTCTCAACCTTTTCGAGGGACCTGCCCACTTGATCAAGTTTGCTTCAATGATCGCCCCCTACACTTTTTGAATGAAAATTGCATGTCCAGTCAACTCAAAAAGTAAAATTGTGGATTTTTCACCCGGTACATTCCTCTATAGTACATATACGCTAGGTTTAATTAGTGTAAAAAAAGTGAATTTAGAAACAAAAAGACAAGAAATAATTTTTACTTTTAACTTAAAAGATATAAAGAAGTACCTATATTAAATTTAGAGTTTTAATGAGAACCTTGAGGTTGATGACTTTTACATAATTTCGTAATATTAGGTTCTAACTTAGTGAGGTGGAGTCTCAAGTCACCACATTCGTAGATTTTTAACCGGCTCCTTTGCTTTATTAGCAGTTGCGTTACAGCACTAAATCCTTTTTCTACTAAATATGATGTTGGAAATGCTATAATTAAAACTTTGATTTCTTTCCATAACGGCTGATATGTTTCACTGTTTTTTATCCAAAATTCAAATGTGATATTTTATATTTTGAGCAATTATACTTGAAATCTTGTAGGATACCTCCAATCCTTTACTTATATTTGAAGTTATTGTTTTAAATACATCGGTTATTTTGTTTCTTTTATCAAAATTAACTTTTAACCTTTTAAAGTAGTTAATATCTTTTTCTTTTTTGTCAGGATGTTTTCTGTTTCATTGCTTCATTTGAAAATACTTGATTACAAAGTAAACACAATGGTTGTTGACCGCTAAATGGCGAAGCAATAAAGCCGAATTTTATATACTCAGTAGAGTACTGTCAGCGCTTCTTTTTCGCCAACATTGTTGATGATTAAACTATTATAATTTAATTAAAACAGCTAATCAATCTTAGTAAAAATTATGAATTAACTTACCTTTGAACTACACAACGAATACATAGAAAACTAAACAACGCATTGAATGTCAGCACCTGTTCTCAAGCGCAACAGATCCAGCAGAAAAAGGGGAATCACAGAAAATAACTGTCGGTTTCTTTAATTTGTTTACAGTTTTCTTCAAAATAAATGGATAATTGTACAAAATATTTCCGCCCTTATAAAGGTAGTCATCGCCCCCCAAAAGTGATTAATGAAATAATCGCCCATAACAAATGTAGCATCGCCCCCAAGGGGGCGATATCGCCCACGTTGAGAAACACTGGCCTAACCTTTCTGGACGAACCACGAACCACAAGCTATCTGACATAACCGGTTCGCATTGTTCCGTGGTTCATGGTGCGCGGTTCGCTGATTCCCATCGAGTGTCGGTAAACTTGGAAAGATCAAAGGAAAGCTCGGGCAAGGTTCGTGATGGTTTATGTTGGCTCGTCGTCACAGAGGAACTTCGTTGCAGATTTTGTAGGTCAAACAACGGAGGTACCTAGGGTTTCCAAATTTCGGGATCGGGATTGAATTTCGGGATTTTGTATTTCAATCCCGGGATCCCGGGATTAATCTCGAAATCCCGAAAAAATAGAAAAATAATTTGTAGGATTAAAATAACTTATATTTTTGACTATTTTAATAAATGAACATAGAAATGCGTATATACCTAAAAATGTAACATCGATTCGAAACCGAATATTAGCTTACCACAAAAAAATGTTGAATTATTATGTTCACCAATTTCATACCATAAAGAAGAATGGTGGATATTTGAGCTTGACTTTAGACGAGTGGACATCTTCAGCAAACAAGAGATACTTGAATGTTAACCCTTAACTACTAACATCTGACTTTTGTAACATATTCACTAATGATGCGTCTCCCAGACGGCAATTTTTAAAATGATCAAACTTAAGCTGTTTTTCAAAATTGCTTCTCTTTGCAGTAAAATCAAGTTTTTAGACTTGTCTTCTGTCAACTTTTCTAATAATAACCATTGATAGTGTTTAATAACCGAATAATATCAAAATAATAAAAAAATGCCAGTGCCAAATCTATGATGTTCACATATTTAAAGCCGTCTGTGAGACATATGTTTAGTAATTAAGGGTTAATGCACACAGCTTTGATGAAAAGGCAAAATTTTGGAATTTAGGTTTAGCTAGAATAAAAGGTTCTTTACCTACGAAGAGCTGTGTCGACCAACTGAAAATGAAACTTAAAGAGTTTAATATTTCTTTGGATAATGATGTGATATGCGTCACCAATGGTGGTGCAAGTGTAATGAAGAAATAGGGGGATTTACCGCAGACTTCACCGGTGAATCCCATATTACTGAAACACGATACCAATAGCAAACTGCATGTAGGCACAATGTCGATCGTTTCGTACACTATAAAAAATCGAAATGTTTCGTTAATAGCTCCACCATACATCCTTAAAATAATATTGTCCTAATATTAAAGATATAAAAATTTCGGGACTGAATCGGGATTTGTTTCGGGATTTTTTCGGGATTTCTGGATTGAAAAAACATGGGGATCCCGGGATTCGGGATTCCGGGATTGGAAACCTTGGTAGGTACATCATTCAATTCCTTCGGGTTAATATGGCGTGGTCCACAGAAAGGACATTTGAATTTATTGAAGACCTGGAACAAGCCCCAGAAATATAGAACCCCAGACATGGGCCATCATGACCGCAATATTGTGCATACGGCATGGGCTAGATTAGAAAACAAATAGTTTCCATAAAAGAATTAAAAAAAAGACATCTTTCAATGGCTTCAAACGTTTTCCGATTTGGTATCTTCCTAATTGGAAATGTTTCATATTTTCGAACAGCAGCATCATTTTTATGTACCTCGACATAAATTAAGAGCATGTTTTGTTCTTCAAAAATGAATAAATTTGTGGTGTGTCCCATGATAATACCAAATGGAAGTCTTCTTATTAACCCTCTATTGGACCGTGTAACTTTCAGGTCACATTTTAAGTTATTAAGATTTTACCAAATAATTGTAGTTTTTTTTTAATGAGATGATGCATAAATCTTAATTCTCTAACATTGTCAAGGCAACAAATATAACATTTATGACCACTACTAGGTTCCTCAACCTGAAATAACAAAGTAAATGCTGTGCAAACTATCCGCACTACATATAAGCGAAACCATTTGATCGAATTGATGTTATTTGTGCTTCTATCAGTGATTAAGAAACTAAAAATAGCGCACATAATAGTTCTGAGTTCATATATCAATATCAACGTATTAGTTTGCATTTCAATTTTCAATTTGTTACTGTTTTTTTTACAATACAGATTTGTAACTTTGAGGTTATAGTGGACTGCCATGACAGATTTCGGTACATTTAGAATAAAACTTGTGCTTTCTCCTGTTTTCAAATTTATATATTATATACCTAAAATATGAAAACAATGACACATAGAAATAATAGAGGTATTACAATTAGACGCATTAGCGGTAATAGGTCCAATAAATATTATTGATAACGATGAAGAATTTAGTGCTCAATCCTCGTCAGATGAGGAAGATGCAGGGCCACAAAAAATTATTTTGCCAACCACTATCCGAAAAGAGTAATAATAGTTGTTATAACCTTTGGGAAGGAGGTTGCTGAAGAACCTCATTCTGCTATGACCTATTTTCGACAACTATTTGACAAAAAATATATAAGCAATATGAAACAACAAAATCCATTGGTATTTCAGTGAATGAAATTGAACAATTCTTCGACTGCTGTTTTTTCATGTTAATTTACAGATTACCGAGTATTGCAATGTATTGGAATTTAAAGATAAGCGTATCTGCTGTTGCCAATACTATGAGTGATAGGCGATGGAGTAGTCAATGCCAGGCTTTTGTATAAGAGAGATTGCTTATTATATTCTGTAAGCCTTGGCAATCAGTATAATTTAGTAAAATTTGAATGTGAAATTGCATCTTGTTTATGCCAGGAACACAAAGGAGCCCAGAAGAAATGGGGGCGTCCTACTTCAAACGAGGTATATAAACAATTGCAAAATAAAAGAAAAAAGAGACAAAGCATAACATTACCTGTAGAAGACGTGCCAAAAGATTAAGTGGCACAGTGGCCAATTTTTTTCGGATAACAACGTTGCAAAAAGCCCAGATGTAAAGGAGTCCCGAAAATTAAATGTTCCAAATGTAATGTTCATTTATGTTTAACCCCAAATGCAAACTCTTTTGTGGAATTCCATTCTTAATTTTTTTTACACAGAAGTGCGAACATTATTGGCTGTTGTGACTTGAAAGTTACATAGTGCATATTAATTGCTGATTTTTTGTTCTTCCAATTTTGTTGGATTTAAAACAAAAAATCGGCCCATAGAGGGTTAACTCATACGAAAACAGAAATACACAACAGAAATAGTAAAACAGGTTATTTATTTACACGAATAGTACTTAATACTAATCGGTTTAATCATCTGTCGAACACAAAAGAGCTTTGCAAGTGCAATTTAGAAACACCCTGTATTACACGAACTCGACTACAAATTGAAAAATATTCCTTTAGGAATATTAGTATCAATGGGAGGACATCAAAGCGAAATCGAATGACACATCGATTTCCTCTCGACGTTAAAGAAGACTTCCACTGCTGTACAAGAAACAAGTCAAATTGTCCGTTCTTTCTCGGGTCTTTTATTGATACCGATTGCAGTGAGATGCATCGATCTATATTTGCAAAAGACTGGTACCCTAGAAAACTCCTTTTCGTTCTCAATCACTACTCCTTTTCCTCTTCAATCTTTATTTCTTTTTCTTTTCAATCTTTATTCTTTTTCCTCTTCAATCTCTACTCATCTCTTCGTCTCTTGTTTTCGTTTTCGATTTTCGTCTCTCATTTTCGTCTCTTCTTTTCGTCTCTTCTTTTCGTCTCTTCTTTTCTTCTCTCCTTTTCGTCTCTCATATTCGTCTCTTCTTTTCGTCTCTTCTTTTCGTCTCTCCTTTTCGTCTCTTCTTTTCGTCTCGTCTCTTCGTCTCTTCTTTTCGTCTCTTCTTTTCGTCTCTTCTTTTCGTCTCTTCTTTTCGTCTCTCCTTTTCATCTTTCATTTTTGTCTCTCTCTCCTTTTCATCCAAAGATAGGTAATTCGACGTAAGTTCTAAACAAAAGGCCTGTCTTGGTCCCCGATGGGTTCGGGTTCGATATCGGGGCTTATTAACTTAATTCCCGACCTCGGGCTATAATTATTTATCCGTACTTGACATTTATTTTACGATACCGACCTATAAAACCGGATAACCCATTATTAATGCTACTTATTGATAGATTCGGAGCCGGCCGTTTACTCTCCGTTGATTTATTTCCTCCCGGCTCGTTGTTTCGTCGTCGTCGTAAGCTTCATTTTTGCTTGTTACCCGCACACGGTCGTCTCTTCTCGGTCAATTACAAGCCATTAAAGGCTCAGCCCTCGGTCGGTTTACGTAAACCACATTTGCTTTGTATCTATACAATCTACCATACAACAGTATTCACCGTATATTATAGAAACATAAGAGCTTTGAATACAAAGGGATTGTTCAGGTTAAATATTTATATGTTGGATTAAAAATCATTCATGTTTTTAAAAATTTTTTTAATTTTTTTGAGAAGTGTTAGAATAAATTTGCTTTTTTAGTTAAAAAATAGACATTTTAATTTAACCTAGATTAAAAAATTTCTTGTTAATTTCTACAAATAAAGTCTGTAGGATTTTTTTTAATTGACTTAATTTTTAGGTTAGAAAAATCACTAACATCTTTAAAAATTTTTAAAATTTTTTTGGTAATAGAATAAATTTGTCTTTTTAATTTTAAAATAGACATTTTAATTTAACCTAGATTAAAAATTTTTTTGTTAATTTCTATAAATAAAGTCTGTAGGATTTTTTTTAATTGACCTAATTTTTAGGTTAGAAAAATCACTAACATCTTTAAGAATTTTTTTAATTTTTTTGGTAATAGTTATAAAAAATTTCTTTACTTGGGTATAAAATACACATTATGCTTTACTTTAGGTTAAAGGTTCTTCTTGGAATTTCCATAAATAAAGTCTGTAGGATTTTTTATTTTTCCAATTTTTAGGTTGGAAAAATCACTAACATCTTTAAGAATTTTTTTAATTTTTTTTGTTAATAGTTATAAAAAATTTCTTTACTTGGGTATAAAATACACTTTATGCTTTACTTTAGGTTAAAGGTTCTTCTTGGAATTTCCATAAATAAAGTCTGTAGGATTTTTTATTTTTCCAATTTTTAGGTTGGAAAAATCACTAACATCTTTAAGATTTTTTTAAATTTTTTTGTTAATAGTTATAAAAAATTTCTTTGCTTGGGTATAAAATACACATTATGCTTTACTTTAGGTTAAAGGTTCTTCTTGGAATTTCCATAAATAAAGTCTGTAGGATTTTTTATTTTTCCAATTTTTAGGTTGGAAAAATCACTAACATCTTTAAGAATTTTTTTAATTTTTTGTTAATAGTTATAAAAAATTTCTTTACTTGGGTATAAAATACACTTTATGCTTTACTTTAGGTTAAAGGTTCTTCTTGGAATTTCCATAAATAAAGTCTGTAGGATTTTTTATTTTTCCAATTTTTAGGTTGGAAAAATCACTAACATCTTTAAGATTTTTTTAAATTTTTTTGTTAATAGTTATAAAAAATTTCTTTGCTTGGGTATAAAATACACATTATGCTTTACTTTAGGTTAAAGGTTCTTCTTGGAATTTCCATAAATAAAGTCTGTAGGATTTTTTATTTTTCCAATTTTTAGGTTGGAAAAATCACTAACATCTTTAAGAATTTTTTTAATTTTTTGTTAATAGTTATAAAAAATTTCTTTACTTGGGTATAAAATACACTTTATGCTTTACTTTAGGTTAAAGGTTCTTCTTGGAATTTCCATAAATAAAGTCTGTAGGATTTTTTATTTTTCCAATTTTTAGGTTGGAAAAATCACTAACATCTTTAAGATTTTTTTAATTTTTTTTGTTAATAGTTATAAAAAATTTCTTTACTTGGGTATAAAATACACTTTATGCTTTACTTTAGGTTAAAGGTTCTTCTTGGAATTTCCATAAATAAAGTCTGTAGGATTTTCTATTTTTCCAATTTTTAGGTTGGAAAAATCACTAACATCTTTAAGATTTTTTTAAATTTTTTTGTTAATAGTTATAAAAAATTTCTTTGCTTGGGTATAAAATACACATTATGCTTTACTTTAGGTTAAAGGTTCTTCTTGGAATTTCCATAAATAAAGTCTGTAGGATTTTTTATTTTTCCAATTTTTAGGTTGGAAAAATCACTAACATCTTTAAGAATTTTTTTAATTTTTTGTTAATAGTTATAAAAAATTTCTTTACTTGGGTATAAAATACACATTATGCTTTACTTTAGGTTAAAGGTTCTTCTTGAAATTTCCATAAATAAAGTCTGTAGGATTTTTTATTTTTCCAATTTTTAGGTTGGAAAAATCACTAACATCTTTAAGAATTTTTTTAATTTTTTTGGTAATAGTTATAAAAAATTTCTTTACTTGGGTATAAAATACACATTATGCTTTATTTTAGGTCAAAGGTTCTTCTTGGAATTTCCATAAATAAAGTCTGTAGGATATTTTATTTTTCCAATTTTTAGGTTGGAAAAATCACTAACATCTTTAAGAATTTTTTTAATTTTTTTGTTAATAGTTATAAAAAATTTCTTCACTTGGGTATAAAATACACATTATGCTTTACTTTAGGTTAAAGATTTTTCTTGGAATTTCCATAAATAAAGTCTGTAGGATATTTTATTTTTCCAATTTTTAGGTTGGAAAAATCACTAACATCTTTAAGAATTTTTTTAATTTTTTTGTTAATAGTTATAAAAAATTTCTTCACTTGGGTATAAAATACACATTATGCTTTACTTTAGGTTAAAGATTTTTCTTGGAATTTCCATAAATAAAGTCTGTAGGATTATTTATTTTTCCAATTTTTAGGTTGGAAAAATCACTAACATCTTTAAAAATTTTTTTAATTTTTTTGGAACTAATTAGAATAAATTCGTCTTTTTGGTTATAAAATAGACACTTTGATTTATTCCAGGTTAAAATTTCTCGATTAAATGTCTGAAAATAAAGTCTGGGTGATTTTTTAAACTTAATTCAATTCAATTTAATTTAACAACTCCATAAATTAACTTGTTAACTAAACCTGTTAAAAGTATTTACGATCGAAATTCCCCATTTTCTTTCTTATCAACTCTCCAAAATTACAAAAAACGCCGCTTAGTAAATTACAACACCCGTTAACGTCCAGATAACGCCCGGTTTAATTCCGCGGCACCTGTGGAGCACCTCGGCGCGAGTTAATCGACTTCCGGCCGTGAACGGGGGCCACGGGGCGCCACCGATCCCAATCTTCCCCGACACACCGAGTCCCCCGGAATTAGAAGACTCGTTTGGAACCCGTTAGAGGGGTTTGTTTAACTTAATAAACGACAAAGTCGCGCTAACGAGATTCTCCTTCTGGTTCGAAAACGAAATAATTATACAATAATAACCGGGGACGGAATATCCACACTTAATGGTTCGCTGGTAATGCGTTTATAATAAGTTTGGACGTTTTCTTAGTTGGTATTCTTCGCGGGGTGTTAACCGTAAGGACCTTAATAAGGCGAGAAAAGTCGTCGAAGGAGAGGTCTAGACGTTATTGGTAGAATTAAGGTTTTAACGAAGCTACTGTCGTACTTTTTTACGATGGCGTTAATCCGGCACGTAACTAAAAATGGGTTGGGTATTTCCTCCGGAAGAAGAAGAAGAAAAAGGGGAACAGACTAGTTTTTTTATATTAAGTGTGAAAACTTAAAATTTTATTTCTTTATTTAAAAAAATTTATTTCTTTATTAAAAAAAAAATTATTTTTTTATTAAAAAAAAATATTTTTTTATTAAAAGGAAGATTAATGACTAAACTAAACAAAATTTATTCGTTTTGATGTGATATCTTTTTTTTTAATAATAGTAGACACCCGGATAAATTTAAAAAAAGGGGGCTCGTGTGACGCCATAAGATCGAACCTATAATCATAGTCTCGAAGAGACTTTATTACGGCCCGTGGCCTCAAATTAGGTCCGGTACGCAAACATCGACGAATTTCTTAAACCAACAACGGTTGGGATACGCCCCTCGAGGGAATCAACCTTGTGCACCTGTCTCCCCCTCATTTCGAAGACGAATCAGCTGCCGCTTTTTACAAAAATTCTATTTTTGGGTTTTTTTACGAGCGGCCACACCGAATTTTAACTCTAACGAGATGAGAAAAGGCGATTAGAACAAAACGATTTATGTTTGGGAGATACAAAAATAAAGGGGGTTTTTTACATTTCTTACAAATTATTATTTTTTTAATTTTTTTAATAGTCATTAGAAATAATTTGATGTCTATTATAGAAAATAATTTTTCATCTTTAATTTAACACAAAATTATTTCTTAATTTTTATAAATAAAATCTGTAGAATTTTTTATTTTCACAATTTTTAGGTTGGAAAAATCACTAACATCTTTAAGAATTTTTTAAATTTTTTTGGTAATAGTTATAAAAAATTTCTTTACTTGGATATAAAATACACATTATGCTTTACTTTAGGTTAAAGGTTCTTCTCGGAATTTCCATAAATAAAGTCTGTAGGATTTTTTATTTTTCCAATTTTTAGGTTGGAAAAATCACTAACATCTTTAAGAATTTTTTTAATTTTTTTGTTAATAGTTATAAAAAATTTCTTTACTTGGGTATAAAATACACATTATGCTTTACTTTAGGTTAAAGGTTCTTCTTGGAATTTCCATAAATAAAGTCTGTAGGATTTTTTATTTTTCCAATTTTTAGGTTGGAAAAATCACTAACATCTTTAAGAATTTTTTTAATTTTTTTGTTAATAGTTATAAAAAATTTCTTTACTTGGGTATAAAATACACATTATGCTTTACTTTAGGTTAAAGGTTCTTCTTGGAATTTCCATAAATAAAGTCTGTAGGATTTTTTATTTTTCCAATTTTTAGGTTGGAGAAATCACTAACATCTTTAAGAATTTTTTTAATTTTTTTATTAATAGTTATAAAAAATTTCTTTACTTGGGTATAAAATACACATTATGCTTTACTTTAGGTTAAAGGTTCTTCTTGGAATTTCCATAAATAAAGTCTGTAGGATTTTTTATTTTTCCAATTTTTAGGTTGGAAAAATCACTAACATCTTTAAGAATTTTTTTAATTTTTTTGGTAATAGTTATAAAAAATTTCTTTACTTGGGTATAAAATACATATTATGCTTTACTTTAGGTTAAAGGTTCTTCTTGGAATTTCCATAAATAAAGTCTGTAGGATTTTTTATTTTTCCAATTTTTAGGTTGGAAAAATCACTAACATCTTTAAGAATTTTTTTAATTTTTTTGGTAATAGTTATAAAAAATTTCTTTACTTGGGTATAAAATACACATTATGCTTTACTTTAGGTTAAAGGTTCTTCTTGGAATTTCCATAAATAAAGTCTGTAGGATTTTTTATTTTTCCAATGTTTAGGTTGGAAAAATCACTAACATCTTTAAGAATTTTTTTAATTTTTTTGGTAATGGTTATAAAAAATTCCTTTTTTTAAATATAAAATAAACATTATGTTTTACTTTAGGTTAAAAAATTTTCTTGAAATTTCCATAAATAAAGTCTGTAGGATTTTTTATTTTTCCAATTTTTAGGTTGGAAAAATCACTAACATCTTTAAGAATTTTTTTAATTTTTTTGGTAACAGTTATAAAAAATTTCTTTACTTGGGTATAAAATACACATTATGCTTTACTTTAGGTTAAAGGTTCTTCTTGGAATTTCCATAAATAAAGTCTAGGATTTTTTATTTTTCCAATTTTTAGGTTGGAAAAATCACTAACATCTTTAAGAATTTTTTTTAATTTTTTTGGTAATAGTTATAAAAAATTTCTTTACTTGGGTATAAAATACACATTATGCTTTACTTTAGGTTAAAGGTTCTTCTTGGAATTTCCATAAATAAAGTCTGTAGGATTTTTTATTTTTCCAATTTTTAGGTTGGAAAAATCACTAATATCTTTAAGAATTTTTTTAATTTTTTTGGTAATAGTTATAAAAAATTTCTTTACTTGGGTATAAAATACACATTATGTTTTACTTTAGGTTAAAGGTTCTTCTTGAAATTTCCATAAATAAAGTCTGTAGGATTTTTTATTTTTCCAATTTTTAGGTTGAAAAAATCACTAACATCTTTACGAATTTTTTTAATTTTTTTGGTAATAGTTATAAAAAATTTCTTTACTTGGGTATAAAACACACATTATGCTTTACTTTAGGTTAAAGGTTCTTCTTGGAATTTCCATAAATAAAGTCTGTAGGATTTTTTATTTTTCCAATTTTTAGGTTGGAAAAATCACTAACATCTTTAAGAATTTTTTTAATTTTTTTGGTAATAGTTATAAAAAATTTCTTTACTTGGGTATAAAATACACATTATGTTTTACTTTAGGTTAAAGGTTCTTCTTGAAATTTCCATAAATAAAGTCTGTAGGATTTTTTATTTTTCCAATTTTTAGGTTGAAAAAATCACTAACATCTTTACGAATTTTTTTAATTTTTTTGGTAATAGTTATAAAAAATTTCTTTACTTGGGTATAAAACACACATTATGCTTTACTTTAGGTTAAAAGTTCTTCTTGAAATTTCCATAAATAAAGTCTGTAGGATTTTTTATTTTTCCAATTTTTAGGTTGGAAAAATCACTAACATCTTTAAGAATTTTTTTAATTTTTTTGCTAATAGTTATAAAAAATTTCTTTACTTGGGTATAAAATACACATTATACTTTACTTTAGGTTAAAGGTTCTTCTTGGAATTTCCATGAATAAAGTCTGTAGGATTTTTTATTTTTCCAATTTTTAGGTTGAAAAAATCACTAACATCTTTAAGAATTTTTTTAATTTTTTTGTTAATAGTTATAAAAAATTTCTTTACTTGGGTATAAAATACACTTTATGCTTTACTTTAGGTTAAAGGTTCTTCTTGGAATTTCCATAAATAAAGTCTGTGGGATTTTTTATTTTTCCAATTTTTAGGTTGGAAAAATCACTAACATCTTTAAGAATTTTTTTAATTTTTTTGTTAATAGTTGTAAAAAATTTCTTTACTTGGGTATAAAATACACATTATGCTTTACTTTAGGTTAAAGGTTCTTCTTGGAATTTCCATAAATAAAGTCTGTAGGATTTTTTATTTTTCCAATTTTTAGGTTGGAAAAATCACTAACATCTTTAAGAATTTTTTTAATTTTTTTGTTAATAGTTGTAAAAAATTTCTTTACTTGGGTATAAAATACACATTTTGCTTTACTTTAGGTTAAAGGTTCTTCTTGGAATTTCCATAAATAAAGTCTGTAGGATTTTTTATTTTTCCAATTTTTAGGTTGGAAAGATCACTAACATCTTTAAGAATTTTTTTAATTTTTTTGCCAACAGTTATAACAAATTCCTTTTTTTAAATATAAAATAAACATTATGTTTTACTTTAGGTTAAATAATTTTCTTGGAATTTCCATAAATAAAGTCTGTAGGATTTTTTATTTTTCCGATTTTTAGGTTGAAAAAATCACTAACATCTTTAAGAATTTTTTTAATTTTTTTGTTAATAGTTATAAAAAATTTCTTTACTTGGGTATAAAATACACATTATGCTTTACTTTAGGTTAAAGGTTCTTCTTGGAATTTCCATAAATAAAGTCTGTAGGATTTTTTATTTTTCCAATTTTTAGGTTGGAAAAATCACTAACATCTTTAAGAATTTTTTAAATTTTTTTGTTAATAGTTATAAAAAATTTCTTTACTTGGGTATAAAGTACACATTATGCTTTACTTTAGGTTAAAGGTTCTTCTTGGAATTTCCATAAATAAAGTCTGTAGGATTTTTTATTTTTCCAATTTTTAGGTTGGAAAAATCACTAACATCTTTAAGAATTTTTTTAATTTTTTTGTTAATAGTTATAAAAAATTTCTTTACTTGGGTATAAAGTACACATTATGCTTTACTTTAGGTTAAAGGTTCTTCTTGGAATTTCCATAAATGAAGTCTGTAGGATTTTTTATTTTTCCAATTTTTAGGTTGGAAAAATCACTAACATCTTTAAGAATTTTTTTAATTTTTTTGGTAATAGTTATAAAAAATTTCTTTACTTGGGTATAAAATACACATTATGCTTTACTTTAGGTTAAAGGTTCTTCTTGGAATTTCCATAAATAAAGTCTGTAGGATTTTTTATTTTTCCAATATTTAGGTTAGAAAAATCACTAACATCTTTAAGAATTTTTTTAATTTTTTTTGTAATAGTTATAAAAAATTTCTTTACTTGGGTATAAAATACACATTATGCTTTACTTTAGGTTAAAGGTTCTTCTTGGAATTTCCATAAATAAAGTCTGTAGGATTTTTTATTTTTCCGATTTTTAGGTTGGAAAAATCACTAACATCTTTAAGAATTTTTTTAATTTTTTTATTAATAGTTATAAAAAATTTCTTTACTTGGGTATAAAATACACATTATGCTTTACTTGAGGTTAAAGGTTCTTCTTGGAATTTCCATAAATGAAGTCTGTAGGATTTTTTATTTTTCCAATTTTTAGGTTGGAAAAATCACTAACATCTTTAAGAATTTTTTTAATTTTTTTGGTAATAGTTATAAAAAATTTCTTTACTTGGGTATAAAATACACATTATGCTTTACTTTAGGTTAAAGGTTCTTCTTGGAATTTCCATAAATAAAGTCTGTAGGATTTTTTATTTTTCCAATATTTAGGTTAGAAAAATCACTAACATCTTTAAGAATTTTTTTAATTTTTTTGTTAATAGTTATAAAAAATTTCTTTACTTGGGTATAAAATACACATTATGCTTTACTTTAGGTTAAAGGTTCTTCTTGGAATTTCCATAAATAAAGTCTGTAGGATTTTTTATCTTTCCAATTTTTAGGTTGGAAAGATCACTAACATCTTTAAGAATTTTTTTAATTTTTTTGGCAATAGTTATAAAAAATTTCTTTACTTGGGTATAAAATACACATTATGCTTTACTTTAGGTTAAAGGTTCTTCTTGGAATTTCCATAAATAAAGTCTGTAGGATTTTTTATTTTTCCAATTTTTAGGTTGGAAAAATCACTAACATCTTTAAGAATTTTTTTAATTTTTTTGCTAATAGTTATAAAAAATTTCTTTACTTGGGTATAAAATACACATTATACTTTACTTTAGGTTAAAGGTTCTTCTTGGAATTTCCATGAATAAAGTCTGTAGGATTTTTTATTTTTCCAATTTTTAGGTTGAAAAAATCACTAACATCTTTAAGAATTTTTTTAATTTTTTTGTTAATAGTTATAAAAAATTTCTTTACTTGGGTATAAAATACACTTTATGCTTTACTTTAGGTTAAAGGTTCTTCTTGGAATTTCCATAAATAAAGTCTGTGGGATTTTTTATTTTTCCAATTTTTAGGTTGGAAAAATCACTAACATCTTTAAGAATTTTTTTAATTTTTTTGTTAATAGTTGTAAAAAATTTCTTTACTTGGGTATAAAATACACATTATGCTTTACTTTAGGTTAAAGGTTCTTCTTGGAATTTCCATAAATAAAGTCTGTAGGATTTTTTATTTTTCCAATTTTTAGGTTGGAAAAATCACTAACATCTTTAAGAATTTTTTTAATTTTTTTGTTAATAGTTATAAAAAATTTCTTTACTTGGGTATAAAATACACATTTTGCTTTACTTTAGGTTAAAGGTTCTTCTTGGAATTTCCATAAATAAAGTCTGTAGGATTTTTTATTTTTCCAATTTTTAGGTTGGAAAGATCACTAACATCTTTAAGAATTTTTTTAATTTTTTTGCCAACAGTTATAACAAATTCCTTTTTTTAAATATAAAATAAACATTATGTTTTACTTTAGGTTAAATAATTTTCTTGGAATTTCCATAAATAAAGTCTGTAGGATTTTTTATTTTTCCGATTTTTAGGTTGAAAAAATCACTAACATCTTTAAGAATTTTTTTAATTTTTTTGTTAATAGTTATAAAAAATTTCTTTACTTGGGTATAAAATACACATTATGCTTTACTTTAGGTTAAAGGTTCTTCTTGGAATTTCCATAAATAAAGTCTGTAGGATTTTTTATTTTTCCAATTTTTAGGTTGGAAAAATCACTAACATCTTTAAGAATTTTTTAAATTTTTTTGTTAATAGTTATAAAAAATTTCTTTACTTGGGTATAAAGTACACATTATGCTTTACTTTAGGTTAAAGGTTCTTCTTGGAATTTCCATAAATAAAGTCTGTAGGATTTTTTATTTTTCCAATTTTTAGGTTGGAAAAATCACTAACATCTTTAAGAATTTTTTTAATTTTTTTGTTAATAGTTATAAAAAATTTCTTTACTTGGGTATAAAGTACACATTATGCTTTACTTTAGGTTAAAGGTTCTTCTTGGAATTTCCATAAATGAAGTCTGTAGGATTTTTTATTTTTCCAATTTTTAGGTTGGAAAAATCACTAACATCTTTAAGAATTTTTTTAATTTTTTTATTAATAGTTATAAAAAATTTCTTTACTTGGGTATAAAATACACATTATGCTTTACTTGAGGTTAAAGGTTCTTCTTGGAATTTCCATAAATGAAGTCTGTAGGATTTTTTATTTTTCCAATTTTTAGGTTGGAAAAATCACTAACATCTTTAAGAATTTTTTTAATTTTTTTGGTAATAGTTATAAAAAATTTCTTTACTTGGGTATAAAATACACATTATGCTTTACTTTAGGTTAAAGGTTCTTCTTGGAATTTCCATAAATAAAGTCTGTAGGAGTTTTTATTTTTCCAATTTTTAGGTTGGAAAAATCACTAACATTTTTAAGAATTTTTTAAATTTTTTTGGTAATAGTTATAAAAAATTTCTTTACTTGGGTATAAAATACACATTATGCTTTACTTTAGGTTAAAGGTTCTTCTTGGAATTTCCATAAATAAAGTCTGTAGGATTTTTTATTTTTCCGATTTTTAGGTTGGAAAAATCACTAACATCTTTAAGAATTTTTTAAATTTTTTTGGTAATACTTATAAAAAATTTCTTTACTTGGGTATAAAATACACATTATGCTTTACTTTAGGTTAAAGGTTCTTCTTGGAATTTCCATAAATAAAGTCTGTAGGATTTTTTATTTTTCCAATTTTTAGGTTGGAAAAATCACTAACATCTTTAAGAATTTTTTTAATTTTTTTGTTAATAGTTATAAAAAATTTCTTTACTTGGGTATAAAATACACATTATGCTTTACTTTAGGTTAAAGGTTCTTCTTGGAATTTCCATAAATAAAGTCTGTAGGATTTTTTATCTTTCCAATTTTTAGGTTGGAAAGATCACTAACATCTTTAAGAATTTTTTTAATTTTTTTGTTAATAGTTATAAAAAATTTCTTTACTTGGGTATAAAATACACATTATGCTTTACTTTAGGTTAAAGGTTCTTCTTGGAATTTCCATAAATAAAGTCTGTAGGATTTTTTATTTTTCCAATTTTTAGGTTGGAAAAATCACTAACATCTTTAAGAATTTTTTTAATTTTTTTGTTAATAGTTATAAAAAATTTCTTTACTTGGGTATAAAATACACATTATGCTTTACTTTAGGTTAAAGGTTCTTCTTGGAATTTCCATAAATAAAGTCTGTAGGATTTTTTATCTTTCCAATTTTTAGGTTGGAAAGATCACTAACATCTTTAAGAATTTTTTTAATTTTTTTGGCAATAGTTATAAAAAATTTCTTTACTTGGGTATAAAATACACATTATGCTTTACTTTAGGTTAAAGGTTCTTCTTGGAATTTCCATAAATAAAGTCTGTAGGATTTTTTATTTTTCCAATTTTTAGGTTGGAAAGATCACTAACATCTTTAAGAATTTTTTTAATTTTTTTGGCAATAGTTATAAAAAATTTCTTTACTTGGGTATAAAATACACATTATGCTTTACTTTAGGTTAAAGGTTCTTCTTGGAATTTCCATAAATAAAGTCTGTAGGATTTTTTATTTTTCCAATTTTTAGGTTGGAAAAATCACTAACATCTTTAAGAATTTTTTTAATTTTTTTGGTAATAGTTATAAAAAATCTCTTTACTTGGGTATAAAATACACATTATGCTTTACTTTAGGTTAAAGGTTCTTCTTGGAATTTCCATAAATAAAGTCTGTAGGATTTTTTATTTTTCCAATTTTTAGGTTGGAAAAAGCACTAACATTTTTAAGAATTTTTTAAATTTTTTTGGTAATAGTTATAAAAAATTTCTTTACTTGGGTATAAAATACACATTATGCTTTACTTTAGGTTAAAGGTTCTTCTTGGAATTTCCATAAATAAAGTCTGTAGGATTTTTTATTTTTCCAATTTTTAGGTTGGAAAAATCACTAACATCTTTAAGAATTTTTTAAATTTTTTTGGTAATACTTATAAAAAATTTCTTTACTTGGGTATAAAATACACATTATGCTTTACTTTAGGTTAAAGGTTCTTCTTGGAATTTCCATAAATAAAGTCTGTAGGATTTTTTATCTTTCCAATTTTTAGGTTGGAAAGATCACTAACATCTTTAAGAATTTTTTTAATTTTTTTGTTAATAGTTATAAAAAATTTCTTTACTTGGGTATAAAATACACATTATGCTTTACTTTAGGTTAAAGGTTCTTCTTGGAATTTCCATAAATAAAGTCTGTAGGATTTTTTATCTTTCCAATTTTTAGGTTGGAAAGATCACTAACATCTTTAAGAATTTTTTTAATTTTTTTGGCAATAGTTATAAAAAATTTCTTTACTTGGGTATAAAATACACATTATGCTTTACTTTAGGTTAAAGGTTCTTCTTGGAATTTCCATAAATAAAGTCTGTAGGATTTTTTATTTTTCCAATTTTTAGGTTGGAAAGATCACTAACATCTTTAAGAATTTTTTTAATTTTTTTGGCAATAGTTATAAAAAATTTCTTTACTTGGGTATAAAATACACATTATGCTTTACTTTAGGTTAAAGGTTCTTCTTGGAATTTCCATAAATAAAGTCTGTAGGATTTTTTATTTTTCCAATTTTTAGGTTGGAAAAATCACTAACATCTTTAAGAATTTTTTTAATTTTTTTGGTAATAGTTATAAAAAATCTCTTTACTTGGGTATAAAATACACATTATGCTTTACTTTAGGTTAAAGGTTCTTCTTGGAATTTCCATAAATAAAGTCTGTAGGATTTTTTATTTTTCCAATTTTTAGGTTGGAAAAAGCACTAACATTTTTAAGAATTTTTTAAATTTTTTTGGTAATAGTTATAAAAAATTTCTTTACTTGGGTATAAAATACACATTATGCTTTACTTTAGGTTAAAGGTTCTTCTTGGAATTTCCATAAATAAAGTCTGTAGGATTTTTTATTTTTCCAATTTTTAGGTTGGAAAAATCACTAACATCTTTAAGAATTTTTTAAATTTTTTTGGTAATACTTATAAAAAATTTCTTTACTTGGGTATAAAATACACATTATGCTTTACTTTAGGTTAAAGGTTCTTCTTGGAATTTCCATAAATAAAGTCTGTAGGATTTTTTATTTTTCCAATTTTTAGGTTGGAAAAATCACTAACATCTTTAAGAATTTTTTTAATTTTTTTGTTAGTAGTTATAAAAAATTTCTTTACTTGGATATAAAATACACATTATGCTTTACTTTAGGTTAAAGGTTCTTCTTGGAATTTCCATAAATAAAGTCTGTAGGATTTTTTATTTTTCCAATTTTTAGGTTGGAAAAATCACTAACATCTTGAAGAATTTTTTTAATTTTTTTGTTAATAGTTATAAAAAATTTCTTTACTTGGGTATAAAATACACATTATGCTTTACTTTAGGTTAAAGGTTCTTCTTGGAATTTCCATAAATAAAGTCTGTAGGAGTTTTTATTTTTCCAATTTTTAGGTTGGAAAAATCACTAACATCTTTAAGAATTTTTTAAATTTTTTTGGAAATAGTTATAAAAAATTTCTTGACTTGGGTATAAAATACACATTCTGCTTTACTTTAGGTTAAAGGTTCTTCTTGGAATTTCCATAAATAAAGTCTGTAGGATTTTTTGAATTCCCCCAATTTTTAATGTTGGAAATATCATTCATGTCTTTCTGAACTTTTTATATTCGACTTAAATTGAGATTTAAACATGAGATTGTAAACTGTTACGAATAGTTTTACAGAATTCAATTACACTATAAAACTTTTTAAAGAGTCTGAGAATAGTAACACCTGTTACACGTGCCAGTTCTCCGTTTCAGACGTTTCATCGTCCGGAGGGGGTTAAAAGCTCGTAAAGCACGAAAACATTAATTATGCCCGGTTAGCGGCGAGGTGCTAGGCCTTAATTGCCACTTTCGCTTTCAGCTCGGCCAAGAATTTACCTTCCGCTTTTATAACCGTTCGTTCGGTTCGCGCGAAGACGTAAAATCGAACGAAAATTAAAGAAATGAGGTTCTCGACTAATTCCCCATCGTTAACGATAATTTATAGAATTACGCCGATTACGATTGAAATCGCGTATAATGGAAACTTGGAAGGTATATTGTATCACGATCTATTCACATTTCGGTATAACGGACTCGTGGAATTGGTGGAATATCAAATATTGACATATCGACGGTTACAGTGTACATAATGTGTACTCGCAACGCTAACGAGATGGTTTGAATTTGGGAATTGAGGGAATGTAAAGGTTGAGAATTGCCTGTTTTTAGTAAAAATGGTTGTATTTTGTCTTTTCCAACTTTGTATTGATTACTTAAAGTAAGTTAAAAATAGTGTATCGAGTTAACTGTTTCGAGAAAGAGCTTAAGACGATTTTAACGAGGAGTTAGGGTTTTTAATCCTACGGGACGGATGTCGGACGTCGTTTCGTTCGTGAGGGATTAAATTTTGGCATGCGACCTGCTCGAACACGCCGCTCGCAGCGGGTCAACCACTCAGGTATCGAGTCCCGTAAGAATTAGTGTGGTAATCTTTCCTTTTTTTCTGACATTGATACCACGTCGGCTAAGTTAATCGTCTTAAACGACTTAAGACCTTCTAAGTTCGATCTCCTCGTTCTTAGAAAGATAATTATCCCGGTTATTATACCCAAAAAAGAAAACCTTATGTCTTTTTAATTGTTATCTTTAACCTGCCATCAAAAAGAAACTTTCGGAGAAGTAACGGTTTTAGGGGTTAAAAATTAAAGGTGGTTTTTAATTCCGGGACATTTACTTAAAAAGTAGAATAGATAAGAGACCTAAATATTTGATTAATAGCCAAAAACCAAAAGGCAACTAAAAGATAAAACGTGGCAAAGAATGTGCAAAGTACAGAAGGTTCTTATCGGATGCGAGGGGTTGACACGGTCTTGATTTATTACACTTGGCACGTTTTGTAAAGACTTTAACTTTTAAAATACATTGTACAGAGTTTATTTATAAAGATTTGAAAAGGAGAATTTTAAGTAATAGAAATCTTTTCCAAGATTACGAAATTGTAAACATAATCAATATTTGCAAGTGTAACCGAAACTTGTTCAAACTCCGTCTTGGACTTGAACTAGGATGGTCGCCGCAACATCATATTCCACTCGTCGGTCGGCGCCAAGTTGCAAGTCGCGGTCTGGCGGTAAATTTATAAATAAGTTTTAACCGGAACTTTCTCGGATCGATGTAAACACCGACCGGGATATTACCGACTTCCTACTAATCTCGAAACCGGAGGAGAACGTTTCGCGTTTACCAAAACATAACATCTTCAGCTTGCTGATTAGTTACAAACCAGATAAAGTCCAGATTTGGTTTCATAACAATATCTTGTCATCTTATTTATACGCTATTCGGTGAAAGATGTCTCATACGTCATTAATTAATTGCATTCTAGACAGATATTTTTAGTCTTTGTCTTTTTCTGTCATCTACAATTAAATAAAAAGAATATATGACTTACTATAACCTGAAATAAAGCTGCATCATGAAGAAAAAGATGAAAAAGTAAGCCCCCTTTCCGTAACATTGCTGAGTACTTTTTCATCTTTCTTTTTATAGGGTAGCTTCAAGGATACTGAACTAACAGGATAGCTGAATTTGTGATAATCACCCACCACTCCTTTAACGTCACTGCCAGGCTTAGCATCTCTGACTTACACTCGATTCTCTGTCTTACACTTAGTTATTTGTCTTACACTCGACTGAAACCATAACAAAACAGTCAGCAGTGTTTTCTTCATGGGACAGCTTCAATGACACTGGACTAATATTATAGCTGAACCTGCTATTAATTAAACGTTAAATTTCTTTAACGTCACTGCCAGGCTTGGCATCTTTGTCTTACACTCGACTCTCTGTCTTACACTTAGCTCTTTGTCTTACACTCGACTCAAACCACAACATAAAAGTCAGCAGTGTTCTCTTCATGGGACAGCTCCAAGAACACTGGACTAACAGGATAGATGACTCTGCGATAATCGTCCGTCATCCTTTAACGTCACTGCCAGGCTTAGCATCTCTGTCTTACACTTAGCTCTTTGTCTTACACTCGACTGAAACCACAACAAAACAGTCAGCAGTGTTTTCTTCATGGGACAGCTCCAAGGACACTGGACTAACAGGATAGATGATTCTGCGATAATCGTCCGTCATCCTTTAACCTCACTGCCGGGCTTAGTATCTCTGTCTTACACTCGACTCTCTGTCTTACACTCAGCTCTTTGTCTTACACTCAACTGAAACCACAACAAAACAGTCAGCAGTGTTTTCTTCATGGGACAGCTCCAAGAACACTGGACTAACAGGATAGATGATTCTGTGATAATCGCCTGCCATTCTTTAACGTCACTGCCAGGCTTAGCATCTCTGTCTTACACTTGACTCTCTGTCTTACACTCAGCTCTTTGTCTTAAGGCCAATTCAGACGAACCCAGTAGTTTAGTCAAGTGGTCGAGTAACTTAGTACTTGACCAATTTGAACACATTCATTTTAGTCGAGTCAACTGGCATAGTCGAGTTAACGATCGAGTTTAGTAAATAGAAGTCTATTCTATTTTTCTGGGCGAGTATCAACCCCCGCCCTAGACTCCACCGACTTGCACGTCAAGTAAACACGTGTTCGCACCTCAAATAAATAATAAGTTCCGTCCTGTGTGAGCTGAAGATCTTGTTTCGGAAATTAATTATTATTTAATATTATTATTAATTATAAAAATGGAAAGGTGGTCGGAAGAGACAACTTTTAAATTCGTGGAAGAATACATAAAACATCAATGCCTATGGGATGTAAGAAAGGAAGAATACAAAAATAAACAGAAACGACAAGCAGCTTATTTAAAAATTCAAGAGGTTATGGGTATGGAAGGTTTTGGGCAAAAAGAAATTGTTCAAAAAATAAGAAATATAAGATCAACGTATTTCCAAGAAAAAAAGAAAATAATGGATTCTAAAAAATCTGGAGCTGCCCCTTCTGATTTGTATAAACCGTCATTGAAATGCAGCTTGCAATTTTGTGGCGACTGGAATGGCAGGTCTCATTATGGTATCATCTTTTTGAATAAAGGATTTAACTTTTTCCAGCAAAGTGTTAAATGATTCCTCTGACATCCTAAGAGCAAGGATATATTCCTTCAGATCTTCTATAGCCAATTCATTTAATAAATAACTGGAAGCACCTAGTTCATCTCTTCTATTAATCCATTTTTTTTTACCCATTTACGTTTTGGTCGCTGCATTTCTTCCAGACATCTGGTTTCAGTTTCGTCAATAACCAGTTTTAAAACTGATCGTAGACCACGTTTTAGCAGTTGTTTTTTCGATTCATATTAATATTGACTGCACGATATCTTGGTAAGATATACAAATGCACACTAATTTTAAAATCACTGTACTTGCCCTGGCACTAATCAATTCGACTAAACACTGACCGCGTGTAAACGACTATTTCGTCTCCACTTAATTTGACAAACTTTACTAAATTACTTGTCTTGTGCGAACTGAAGATTTACTGGACTGTATTAGTTTACTATGTTAAACTACTGGCTTCGTCTGAACCGGCCTTTACACTCGACTGAAACCACAACAAAACAGTCAGCAGTGTTTTCTTCATGGGGCAGCTCCAAAGAAACTGGACTAACAGGATAGATGATTCTGCGATAATCGTCCGCCATCCTTTAACATCACTGCTAGGCTTGGCATCTCTGTTTTACACTCGACTCTCTGTTTTACACTTAGCTTTTTGTCTTACACTCGACTGAAACCACAACATAACAGTCAGCAGTGTCTCTTCATGGGACAGCTCCAAGGACACTGGACTAACAGGATAGATGATTCTGCGATAATCGTCCGTCATCCTTTAACGTCACTGCCAGGTTTAGCATTTCCGTCTTACACTCGACTCTCTGTCTTACACTCGACTGAAACCACAACAAAACGGCCAGCAATGTTGTCAAACTGGCGTCTGCGTACTAAATTTCGGCGTATACTGCCCAACTAAGGAAAAGTGCCGTATGTCACATAGGTAAGCCTTTGAGAAATCAACGCCTAAAGTTTCATAATTAGCCCTGCGTGATAAAACTCAATAAATTAGTAACATTTGCCACTATTGTGTCACTGACAAGTTCAAAAACATTTTTAATCATAGTTTGCTCTCAAAATATCCCGGGAAATGTATTTTTTTCAACAAAATGTGCACATACTGCATTTTTGCTTAGTATTCTCATCATATCTCCAAGAAACTTAAACTAAGCAAATATGCAGTAAGTGACTTTGTTATTATAACTTCTTACCCAAGTATGCTATTTTAGCAATAAAAAAAGTGAGTAATGAGTAAAAATAGGCTTGGCTAGATTAAGACCCTCATTTATTTGGATTACCGTTAAAGTTTACTTTAGTACAAAACATTTAAATTGTCATATTTAATAAAGTTTTGGCCAGTCCTGCATGATTTTCAAACACTTAACACTTTAGCGGATTAATAAGTTTTTCCAGAATGTTTTCCTGTTTTTGGGAAGAACCTCATTGAGTACTTCTAGGATATTATCCCTTTCTTTTTTAGGAAATCTACATGGGGACTCATGGGAACTCATTTTGTCTTCATAGCCTTTTTCTGTAAGAAATCCAATTCTTAGACACATAGGATTGTAGTTGGATTTACAATATAATAGTCTCCTCTTCTTGCACTCACATGGACAATCTCACTCAAATACAATCTACAAGGAGATTTCTTCAATTTATGTTACGATGTTAAATCAGGCCAGTCAAAGAAATCAAAATGATGCATTCGCAGCACGTCAACATTTCCCAAGTTTGCTGTTGACACTACAAGCACAAAGTCTTCAAAATCGTATGTTTTTTTTTTGTTTTCTCAGGGATTGTTTCACCTGGTGGTGGAAACTATCGGCACTCATGAACGAATGGCCAGATTGAAAATAATTCAAAACAATTTCTTCTGCAGCAATATCAGATGAGTTAATAATAAACACAAGAAATGTGAAAAGACACCAGTTTTGGTTTTGAGACGAACAGTTGTCTAGCCAAAGGATGATTTTCTTAATATCTCTATTTTTCTTTAGAAACATATAGAGAGCACTTATATTGTCGTATGTACAGTCACAGTGGTAATATTGTTAAGCAAAACTGCCGTATGTACTAGAGCAGTGATGGCGAACCTATGACCCGCGGGTCAGACAGTGACCCACACAAACCTTTTAAGTGACCCACAAAGGACTGGCTATGAGGCGATTTTTTAATATAGAAAAATATCCACTTTTTGAAAATGCATCATCACCTTTTTTTTTAGACGTCGACTGTGCATTGAAGTAATGACCTTCCTTTTTTCCAAGTTATTGTAAATTAGTGATCCACGAGGAAGCACGAAACAAATACAATGAACAAAATTTTACCCAGTTCTCAAAAAGGTTCGCCATCACTGTACTAGAGCTAAGCAAAAGTGCAGTATGAGCATTGGAGTTACTGCATTTATGTTTAGTGTCTTGTACTTACGACACTTTTGCTTAGCAATGGTGGGATTTTAATGTACTTACGGCAAACTACATTTGAATATCTAGAAAACGGTTAGAGATACGGACTTTTTGACTAGTTTATTGGATTCCACGTGGTTTAAAACATGGGGATCAATGTTTAATTCAAAATCGATAATTTTGCACATACGGCACTTTTTCTTATGTGGGCAGTATACACATCTTATGGGATTGAGCTATCCTGTTAGTTCAGTATCCTTGGGGCAACTTCATTTTGGGTGATAGTACTTTGAGAAAACGGTGACAAATAATGATACATATGACATTTTTTACCGAACGATGTATAAGTCACTTATCAATAAAATTATGGCTTTCTTAGTATTTTGTAAAGCTTTCGGTTGTAAGTCGTATAATAAAACCGACCCACACAAAATATTCATTCATACGGGAAGCTTCGCAATTACTTCGGAATAACCTGAGAGTGGCTCGTAAAAAATCTCCGGACAAAATTGCCGCCGTTTATTGCCCAATAATTTTTAATTAGCGACCGCGGGCCGACTCGAAGCCTTAAATTTGCAATTTCTATGCCGACACTAGTTCCCTTTTAACTGTCGCGTGTCTAAAAGCTGTTAAAGGGACGTCTCTTATTTTTTCTTCCCTCTCGGGTTGCATTAATTTTATTACTTTTCTCTCATTTTCTCATCATTTTAAAAATACGTAATATAAAAACATCAAATGAACTTTAAATTAAAAGAGCTTTTATGTTAGGTAAAAAAACACTGATTTTTTTTAGATTTTTTTTTTTATTTTTTGACAATAATTATAACAAATTTGTTTTTTTAATTATAAAATAGACATTTTAATGTATCTAAGGTTAAAAAATCTTTTCTCAATTTCTATAAATAAGGTTTGTGGGATTTTTTTAATTTTATCAATTTTTTAGGTTAGAAAATTCATTAACATCTTTAGGAATTTTTTTAAATTTTTTGATAATAGTTACAAAAAATTTGCCTTTTTATAAAACAGATACTTTAGTTTATTTTAGGTTAAGAATTCTCATCTTAATTTTCATAAATAAAGTCTGGAGGATTTTTTTTTTAATTTTCCAAATTTTTTAGGTAAGAAAAATCGTTAACATCTTTAGGAATTTTTATAATTTTTTTGATAATAGGTACAACAAATTTGTCTTTTTAATTATAAAACAGATACTTTAGTTTATTTTAGGTTAAAAATTCTTCTCAATTTTCATAAATAAAGACTGGAAGATTTTTTTAATTTTCCAAATTTTTTAGGTTAGAAAAATGATTAACATTTTTAGGAATTTTTTTAATTTTTTTGATAATAGGTGCAACAAATTTGTCTTTTTAATTATAAAATAGATACTTTAGTTTATTTTAGGTTAAAAATTCTCCTCTTAATTTTCATAAATAAAGTCTGGAAGATTTTTTTTAATTTTCCAAATTTTTTTGGTTAGAAAAATGATTAACATCTTTAAGAATTTTTTTAATTTTTTTGGTAATAGGTGCAATAAATTTGTCTTTTTAATTATAAAATAAATACTTTAGTTTATTTTAGGTTAAAAATTCTCATCTTAATTTTCATAAATAAAGTCTGGAGGATTTTTTTTAATTTTCCAAATTTTTTAGGTTAGAAAAATGATTAACATCTTTAAGAATTTTTTTAATTTTTTTGGTAATAGTTACAACAAATTTGTCTTTTTAGTTGTAAAATAGATGCTTTAATTTATTTTAGATTAAAAATTTTCCTTTTAATTTTCATAAATTAAGTCTATATGATTTTTTTGATTTCTCAAAAAAGTAAATTTTCGTTTTGATTTTTGAATCTAATTTGGTTTTAGTAAAAGCTTAACCAATCCATCTCTTTTCGTTTTTATGACGATGGTGGGATTAAAGTGAACGCGGCAATCCAATCCATCGATAGGCGGATGCAGAGGGAGGCTCCGCCGAATAAATCTTTCCGTACATATTAGGTTAAACCAATACTTCCCAATCATCTCGTCCGACTGACTCTCCGTTTCCATTAAAAATTTATTAGCCCCGCCGTCCGGAGTGATAACAAAATAGGTCCCCGGGGCCGTTCAATTTAAAACCCGGCTTCGGCCCGCAATCAATTCCCACCTGAAAAGAAAAAGAAGGAGGAAAGACGAAGGAGGAACTCTCTCGACTACTCCTCCTCGATGTTTGGTGCTTTTTCGGCTCCGTCCTCGTCATGTTTTATTAATGACCGAGTATTTGTTTTCCCATATAAGAAACTTGCTGATTCAGTAATTGGTTACAACTTAATAATAATAAGACAACCTTTCGTTCCTTCGCTTCGATCGGAACGGGAGATTTGATGCTAATGCAAAGTAATTAAAATAAAAACGGTTCGATCACGCCCAGAAGCCAATCAACCTAATTGATTAATTGATTAGTTTAGGATTTTTTTTTGATTAGTCATTTCTATCAGATCGTATTGTATTGTATTGTTCTTTCTTTCCATCTCGAATGAGGTTGGTTCGGTTCGTTCGGTAACACCAACCTTGTCACTTTACATCCACGCGTCCGATCCATCAACAAACTTGATAGGCTCCGTGGCAGTCGCAGGTAATCAAAACCGGACGAACTCGGTGGCAAAACATCACGCGGACCCTCACCGAGTTCGTACCTCTTTTAGTCATTAATAAAATCGCGTCGGAACGGCGTGAAGGTGGACAATAAATGATCGTCAACGCCGGACAGTCTCTTTGTCTCGATTCGGTCATCGATTATATTTAACTAAACAGGACCAGAGATGTGTCTATGTTTTTTATCTATTTATTTTTTATAATTTTACCAAATTTCATTCCTCAATTTCAATTAATTTAGAAGATACGATTTTTTAAACGTCAAATGTGATATCATGAAAAATTGCTTAGGTTCATGTGGATTTTTTTTTGAGAAAACTAAAGTACGTAGAAAGCTGATTTTTAATATACATAAAGATCACTCCTTTTTGTATAATTTTGCTAAATTTCACTCCTCAATTTCAATTAATTTAGAAGATACGATTTTTTAAACGTCAAATGTGATATCATGAAAAATTGCTTAGGTTCATGTGGATTTTTTTTTGAGAAAACTAAAGTACGTAGAAAGCTGATTTTTAATATACATAAAAATCACTCCTTTTTGTATAATTTTGCTAAATTTCACTCCTCAATTTCAATTAATTTAGAAGATACGATTTTTTAAACGTCAAATGTGATATCATGAAAAATTGCTTAGGTTCATGTGGATTTTTTTTTGAGAAAACTAAAGTACGTAGAAAGCTGATTTTTAATATACATAAAGATCAATCATTTTTGTATAATTTTGCTAAATTTCACTCCTCAATTTCAATTAATTTAGAAGATGCGATTTTTTAAAAGTCAAATGTGATATCATGAAAAATTGCTTAGGTTCATGTGGATTTTTTTTTTGAGAAAACTGAAGTACGTAGAAAGCTGATTTTTAATATACATAAAGATCACTCCTTTTTGTATAATTTTGCTAAATTTCACTCCTCAATTTCAATTAATTTAGAAGATACGATTTTTTAAACGTCAAATGTGATATCATGAAAAATTGCTTAGGTTCATGTGGATTTTTTTTTGAGAAAACTTAAGTACGTTGAAAGCTGGTTTTTAATATACATAAAAATCGCTCCTTTTTGTATAATTTTGCTAAATTTCACTCCTCAATTTCAATTACTTTAAAAGATACGATTTTTTAAACGTCAAATGTGACATCATGAAAAATTGCTTAGGTTCATGTGGATTTTTTTTTTGAAAAAACTAAAGTACGTAAAAAGTTGATTTTTAATATACATAAAGATCACTCCTTTTTGTATAATTTTGGTAAATTTCACTCCTCAATTTCAATTAATTTAGAGGTTACGATCTTTTAAACGTCAAATGTGACATCATGAAAAATTGCTTAGGTTCATGTGGATTTTTTTTTGAGAAAACTGAAGTACGTAGAAAGCTGTTTTTTAATATACATAAAGATCACTCCTTTTTGTATAATTTTGCTAAATTTCACTCCTCAATTTCAATTAATTTAGAAGATACGATTTTTTAAACGTCAAATGTGATATCATGAAAAATTACTTAGGTTCATGTGGATTTTTTTTTTGAGAAAACTAAAGTACCTAGAAAGCTGATTTATAATATCCATAAAGATCACTCCTTTTTGTATAATTTTGCTAAATTTCACTCCTCAATTTCAATTAATTTAGAAGATACGATTTTTTAAACGTCAAATGTGATATCATGAAAAATAGCTTAGGTTCATGTGGATTTTTTTTTTTGAGAAAACTAAAGTACGTAGAAAGCTGATTTTTAATATACATAAAGATCACTCTTTTTTAAATAATTTTGCTAAATTTCACTCTTCAATTTCAATTAATTTAGAAGATACGATTTTTTAAACGTCAAATGTGATATCATGAAAAATTGCTTAGGTTCATGTGGATTTTTTTTTTGAGAAAACTAAAGTACGTAGAAAGCTGATTTTTAATATACATAAAGATCACTCCTTTTTGTATAATTTTGCTAAATTTCACTCTTCGATTTCAATTAATTTAGAAGATACGATTTTTTAAACGTCAAATGTGATATCATGAAAAATAGCTTAGGTTCTTGTTGATTTTTTTTTGGGAAAACTAAAGTACATAGAAAGCTGAATTTTAATACACATAAAGATCAATTATTTTTGTATAATTTTGCTAAATTTCACTCCTCAATTTCAATTAATTTAGAAGATACGATTTTTTAAACGTCAAATGTGATATCATGAAAAATCGCTTAGGTTCATGTGGATTTTTATTTTGAGAAAACTAAAGTACTTAGAAAGCTGATTTTTAATATACATAAAGATCACTCCTTTTTGTATAATTTTGCTAAATTTCACTCCTCAATTTCAATTAATTTAGAAGATACGATTTTTTTTTTGAGTTTATATTCAAAAAGTTTTTATAATTAGAGATTTTTACTTTGAAAATTGAACTTGTACTATTTTTAATTTGACCAGCTGAAAAGTTTTCTTTTTATAAAACTCGGTTGTACGTAAAGTACACTAATACATTTGGAACTCCCGTGAAGTCCGGAACTAATCGCCTAGATTCAAGGAGATCTTTGAGCAACCGCCTCTCCGCGAGATAATTCAATTTCGTCTTGGTACTTTAGAGATCTACATCCACGGTACCTCTATTTCGTCTATTCTCATCTTTCTTTTCCTCGCCGACCATTTTTCGGCCAATTGAGGGCAGCGTAGAGGAATTCCGCTCTTCGACTCCCTTTGTTAGGATCCCTAATAAATTCTAACATAAATAAATTTGGATTAAATTTTTTTAATTTTTTTTTTTAATCTTTTTTCTTTTTAATTCTATTTTATAAAGATTTCAAAAGATGTTTCGGTTGAGTAATTTTCATTTTTCTCTCCTCGGAGTAAAGTTATCGATAAAATCGGTCGGAAAAGTGCGCACAAATGAACTTTTAAGACCTTTCGACCTATACACAAGCCACGAAAGTCGCTTTCTCGAACTCTAACCGCCACTTTCCGCGGTTCTCTCGAGATATACCGAGATATACGGGTCAGGCCGTAGCCGAGGTATAGGCGTGATCGGTCGCGAGAACCTGGAACGGTTACGAGATCGCCGGTAATGTCATTTCTTCGCGGTCGGGACCTCGTTAGAAAAGTGGACCCCCCTTTTACCCCCTCGATCCTCGTTCTTGTAAAGTCTATGAACTACGAACACGACTTCCACTCGATATGTACCCTTATAAAACTTGGTAAACGACTATGAGACACAAATATGATGGGAGTTTTAAAAAATCATAAAATGTAATCTTCTTCTAATTAAAAAAATTTTTTTTTCATAAAATTTTTATGATCTAACAATAAACAGAAAAGTTTTTCTTTGAAAAAATGCTCATCACGTTCCTCCTTAAAGTATGCAGACCGCACACACACCCTCATAGTAACGGAAAATCTTATAAGCCTACCGTCTTTAGATCGGGGAGGCTTTCTAGGGGACTTATAGGAGGAAATAACACTTCGGTGGTAATATTATAGCCCAGGAAGCGCTTTATACGACAACATATCGACGGCCTTAAAAGCTTTCACCATTATATTTCTTCCATTTTTTCTCTTTCGTTATTATCCTTTCTTTCCTCGAAGAATACCAATAATATCTTTGTGGGTTTATTTCCGTTTATTTATTAAACCAACATTAAAACCATCCAATCAATTTTTTTCTTGAACCAATCTTCAAAGTCTAACACCAACTTGTTACAACGTCACTTACGACTTGTTTCCAACCAACAAGCCGTCATTCTCGCGTTCATACATCTTCCATCTTTCACTCTTATAATCTCCGAACGTGTTGGTACACAACATTTTACATAGTAACGCCCAGCTTAAATAAAATCGACTAGGCTCAACCTACTGCTGCGCCTTTATTGGTTGTCAAACTGTCAATCCAGTAATTCATTATGTTCTCTGAGACTTCGGAGTCTTCGACTCTGGGAAGTCGAAGGAGTCGAAGATGATGAAGAAGACGAATAAGATGAAGAAAATGAAGGAGGTGAATAAGACGAAGATGAGTAAGACGAAGAAGATCAATAAGACGAGGAAGATGAATAAGACGAAGAAGATCAATAAGACGAAGAAGATAAATAAGACGAAGAAGATGAATAAGACGAAGATGGAAAGAAATACATCTTGTTGGTATTTGTAAAATCGAACTTGTAACATGGATATTTGGGTTTTAGTACCGTTGGTTTTGTACCAACGTGAATTGAAAATCAAAATGGGATATTTCTTTTTTTAGATACATGTAGTATTATATCTGTGTATTTGATTGATAAGATGAAAGTTTAAGATTGTAACTTTTTGACTTCTGGGATAACGTTGGAACTTCTCGAGTCGATTATTTGAAGTTGGGTGATATTACAAGTTCAATAATTGAATGTAGAGAGGTCGGCAGATGTTCTCCGGGCGATTGACTCTAGATTACGGTCCATTAATAAGCGATCCGAGCGCCACCGAATGAACGAACCGACTTTCAGATCGTTTGATAACACACCCTCTTCTCGGTAATTGAAAAATACTTATACACTGACCGGTTTTTTTAATTACAAATTACAAACAGGTGTTTCAAATTTGGACATTAAAAATATTTGATAAGAATTAAAATTTCTAAAAAATTTAGATGATTCTAACTTCATAAAACCAGATGATTTTAACTAAAGTAGTTAGAAAATTAAGAAACCTACTAGTTTAGTTTTATTTTTAGTATTTTTCTTAAAAAAAATTATTGTTTTTGGTTGAATTGATCAACATTTTGATAACTTTGGTGGAAGATTTAAGAATTCAGTAAGTTTTTGGTGGAATTAAAAAAAAATGGTAAATTTTTGGTGGAATTTTTACAAATTTTGTAACTTTTTTGGTGGAGTTTTAAAGAAATTCATTATTTTTAAAATTATTAAAAATTTTAGTAACTTAGGTGAAATTTTTATGAATTTACTAAGTTTTTGATGGAATTTCCAAGGTTTTAGTTAATTTTTAATGAAATTGTTTCTAATTTTATTCATTTCTGGTGGAATTTAAAAAAATTCAGTGTTTTTGGTAAAATTCTTATGAATTTAGTAAGTTTTTGGTGGAATTTTTAAAAAATTCAGTATGTTTTTTTGTTAAATTGATCAATATTTTGGTAACTTTGGTGGAAACTTTACGAATTTAGTAAGTTTTTGGTGGAATTAAAAAAAAAATTGGTAAATTTTTGGTGGAACTTTTACAAATTTTGTAGGTTTTTTGGTGGAGTTTTAAAAAAATTCATTATTTTTAAAATTATTAAAAATTTTAGTAACTTTGGTGAAATTTTTATGAATTTACTAAGTTTTGAATTTTCAAGGTTTTAGTTAATTTTTAATGAAATTGTTTCTAATTTGATTGATTTTTGGTGGAATTTTAAAAGAATTTAGACATCTTGTTGGAATTTTTTAAAAATTTGGTAAGTTTTTGGTAGAATTGTTAAAAATGTTGACAATTTCGGTGTAAATTTTAGGATTTTTCTAAGTTTTTCGTGGAATAAAAAAAATTCAGTAAGTCTTGGGTGTAGTTAAATATTTTAATAGCTTTCGTAGAATTTTTGCGAATTTTATTCATTTCTGGTGGAATTTTAAAAAAATTCTATGTTTTTGGTAAAATTCTTATGAATTTAGTAAGTTTTTGGTGGAATTCTTAAAACATTCAGTATGTTTTTGGTGAATTTATCAAAAATTTTGATAACATTTGTGGAATTTTTGCGAATTTTATTCATTTCTGGTGGAATAAAAAAATCAGTGATTTTGGTAAAATTCTTATGAATTTAATAAGTGTTAAATAGCAATCAACGTCAATTAATAGTTGGATTGTCAGTCCACAGATGGACATGTTACGTTCTAATATGTTTTGTGATATATTTCTAGTATATAAGAGACCGATAAACCTTGTGAGTTGAGTTCCAGCAGTTCAAGCAGTTCAAGCAGCCGTAATTGTTAAGCGGAACATTTATTGTAATACTGTCTGCCAGTGAATAAACCTCAACAATAAGTTTTTGGTGGAGTTTTTAAAAAATTCATTATTTTTGGTAGAATTATTAAAAATTTTAGTAACTTTGGTGGAATTTTTATGAATCTACTAAGTTTTTGATGGAATTTTCAAGGTTTTAGTTAATTTTTAATGAAATTGTTTCTAATTTGATTGATTTTTGGTGGAATTTTAAAAGAATTTGGACATTTTGTTGGAATTTTTAAAAAATTTGGTAGGTTTTTGGTAGAATTGTTAAAAATGTTGACAATTCCGGTATAATTTTTATGATTTTTGTAAATTTTTGGTGGAATAAAAAAAATTCAGTAAGTTTTAGGTGTAGTTGTTAAATATTGTAATAGCTTTGGTGGAATTTTTCCGAGTTTTATTCATTTTTGTTGGAATTTAAAAAAATTCAGTGTTTTTGGTAAAATTCTTATGAATTTAGTAAGTTTTTGGTGGAATTTTTAAAAAATTTAGTATGTTTTTGGTGGAATTATCAAAAATTTTGATAACATTGGTGGAATTTTTTCGAATCTTATTCATTTTTGGTGGAATAAAAAAAGTCAGTGCTTTTGGTAAAATTCTTATGAATCTAGTAAGTTTTTGGTGGAATTTTTGCAAATTGTATTAATTTTTGGTGGAATTTTTAAAAAATTCACTATATTTTTGGTGGAATTATCAAAAATTTTGACAATACTGGTGGAATTTTTGCGAATTTTATTCATTTTTTATGGATTTTTTTTTGATTTAGTGTTTTATTATGGAATTTTTACGAATTTAGTAAGTTTTTGGTGAAATTTTTCAAATTTTATTAATTTTTGGTGGAATTTTTATAAAATTCAGTATGCTTTTGATGGAATTGTTAAAAAAGTTGATAACTTTGATATAATTTTTATTAACTTTAATCATTTTTGGTGGAATTGTTAAAAAATTTGGATATTTTGGTGGAATTTTTAAAAAATTCATTATTTTTGGTAGAATTATTAAAAATGTTAGCAACTTTGGTGGAATTTTTATGAATTTACTAAGTTTTTGATGGAATTTTCAAGGTTTTAGTTAATTTTTAATGAAATTGTTTCTAATTTGATTGATTTTTGATGAAATTTTAAAAGAATTTGGACATCTTGGTGGAATTTTTAAAAAATTTGCTAAGTTTTTGGTAGAATTGTTAAAAATGTTGACAATTTCGGTGTAATTTTTAGGATTTTTATAAGTTTTTGGTGGAATAAAAAAAATTCAGTAAGTTTTGGGTGTAGTTGTTAAATATTTTAATAACTTTGGTGGAATTTTTGCGAATATTATTCATTTCTATTGGAAATTTAAAAAAAATCAGTGTTTTTGGTAAAATTCTTATGAATTTAGTAAGTTTTTGGTGGAATTCTTAAAAAATTCATTATTTTTGGTAGAATTATTAAAAATTTTACTAACTTTGGTGGAATTTTTATGAATTTACTAAGTTTTTGATGGAATTTTCAAGGTTTTAGTTAATTTTTAATGAAATTGTTTCTAATTTGATTTTTGATGAAATTTTAAAAGAATTTGGACATTTTGTTGGAATTTTTAAAAAAGTTGGTAAGTTTTTGGTAGAATTATTAAAAATGTTGACAATTTCGGTGTACTTTTTAGGATTTTTGTAAGTTTTTAGTGAAATTTTTCCAATTTCATTAATTTTTGGTGGAATTTTTATAAAATTCAATATGTTTTTGATGGAATTGTTAAAAAAGTTGGTAATTTTGGTGGAATTTTTATTAACTTTAATCATTTTTGGTGGAATTGTTAAAAATATTGGTAATTTTAGTAGAATTTTTATGAATTTGGTAAGTTTTTGGTGGCATTTTTTAAAAATCAGTAGGTTTTTTGTGGAATTATTCAACATTTTTGTAGCTTTGATGGAAAATTGAAAACATTTAGTACGTTTTGAGTGGAATTATTAAAAATGTTGGTAACTTTGGTGGAATTTTTACGAATATAGTAAGTTTTTCGTGGAATTTTTACCAATTTTATTGATTTTGGGTGGAATTTTTAAAAAATTCACTAAGTTTTTGGTAGAATTGTCTTCAAATTTAATAATTTTTGGTGAAATTATATTCAATTTAACTAACTTTTGTGGAATTTTTATTATTAATTTTTTATTTTTGTGAAATTTTTAAGAATCTAATCAATTCTTGACGAAATTAATTTTAATTTTGGTATATTTTTTAAAAATTCAGCAAGTTTTTGGTGGAATTGTTAAAAATGTTGGTAACTTTGGTGGAATTTTTACTAATATACTAAGTTTTTTTAATTTTTACCAATTTCATTGATTTTGGGTGGAATTTTAAAAAAATTCAATAAGTTTTTAGTAGAATTGTCTCCAAATTTAATAATTTTTGGTGAAATTATGTTCAATTTAACTAACTTTTGTGGAATTTTTATTATTACTTTTTTATTTTTGTGAAATTTTTAAGACTCTAATCAATTCTTGACGAAATTAATGTTAATTTTAGTATATTTTTTAAAAATTCAGTTTTTGGTGGAATTCTTAAAAATTTTGATAGCTTTGGTGGAATTTTTACAAATTTTATAAGTTTTTGGTGGAATTATTAAAAATTTTAGTAGCTTTAAATTTTTACAAATTTACTTAAATTTTTAGTGATATTTTCTAGAATTTAATTAGTTTTTAGTGAAATTTATTCGAATTTTTGCTCTGCTTAAATTAAATATTTGATGATTATTAACCCCTTAAGGACCAGGCCCGAGATATCTCGGAATAGAGTGTACGGTTTTAAATGGCCGTAAAAAAAAATCGGTCCTTAAGGGGTTAATAAACCGATCGTTTTGACATTTCATGTGGCATTAGCGTGGTTAGAATAATAAATAACGTTTATGAAAATTGAACCAACTGTTTTATCGGCCCAAATCGAAAATGACGGAAAACGGGAACTTCGTTTAGGGCTTAAATCGGCCGTTTCGGGTCCAAAGGAGCCCCGATTCGCATATAACGTTGCGTTATCAAGCCGTTCAGAAGGTTAGCCGGAAGCAGAGTCGCGGAGCCGGTGGCTTTTTGGACAAAAAGTGCGTTCGAAAATTAACGAAAATGATAGACGGACGATCGAGAATTTTAATTTCAATTAGGGCTACTGTAACGTCGTTCGATTTTCAGGGCCGTTTTTCCGAAATCGGTCACGGACTCCCCAAAATAAAACCATTGGATCGTCCGGAAAGCGATTTCCAAAAAAACTATTAAAAAAAGAGCTTACTACTTGAATATATTATAAAATTTTAGCATAAGTAAAAAATCAATCTTTTTTCTTCAAATTTCACCAAATTTAACCCCTCAATTCTAATTAATTTAAAAGATATGATTTTTTTAATGAACCTTTACCATCTACATTCATTTAAATTTAACGTCGTAACGTTTTAACTTTTAACATTTGACCGGACTTTTCCATTCCATCCGCATTTACGATTATATCCACCTAGATTTCCAAGTCGCGGAACGAAATGTACATTTTACATTCAAATTCCGAGCATTTTTACTCGGATTGCAGCCGCAATTACGTCTTAACGTCCGAACCGCTAATAGTAATTGGACAGAAATGAAATTAGGTATATCTGCATTGAAAATAGTTACGACTTTGGTCTAATTAAAGAATCGAATGTATTAAAGCTGGGATAAAAACTTAAAATGGATAAAAACTTAAACTGAAACAAAAACTTAAACTAGAATAAAATCTTAAACTGGAATAAACATTTAAACTGGAATAAAAAGAAAACACATCTGGAAGAAATCTCGGTGTTCATATATCTTGTATTAAAACGATCCGTCTGGTTTAATATCGACCGATTAGCGCCAATTAACCACTTGAAAAGCCAGACGTGGAATCTTTCGAGAAGAGCACGAACGTCATCGACTATAAAACGAATAATATTTCAATTGGAAGTCTTTATAAGAGATGGCGAAATGTACGCGTGTTATTGAACATGTGTTTGTTAAAGATTTTGTTATAGAATTTGTTACAGAAATAAGTTACAAAAATAAGTAACAGAAATAAATTAGCAAAAGGGGTTTTTAATACAAGTATAAGTGAATAAAACAATTATATTTTCTTATATTTTGTGCGAGAAAAACATAAATCAGAAATTTCCTCGTGTGTTTAGTTTCATTAAGGATGGAAATCAATTCGGTCACGCGACTTTGCATGCCAGGGGCATTAATAAAATAAATCATGCGTCCATTCCAAAGCCGTTTGTTAGATTCCTTCTTATCCGTTTTATTTTAACCTTTTGCAAAAGCCACACACACTCGGAAATTGTATAAAATTTATTTCGTATCAAAGAATTAATTTTTATTCCCACATTTGGACGCTTTATAAGGTCTAATAGAAAGGTCACCCAATTTTATACGCTACCCATTTGATTCTAATTGATCTAAATTGACGATTTTTTCCACTTAAGGGATTAAAAAGAGAGAAATTACGTGGGAAAAGAAGTGATAAAAGGTCGTAAATTAATTTCATCAATTAAGATGTGTTTGGAAAGTTAAAACAAATTAAAAAATAAATAGAAATTGTTACAGGCCAATTTTAAAATTCATTAATTTTGGATTTCCGGTAGTTATTGGTTGGGTGATTTGGTTAATTTTGTTTGTCATCTACATTTATTTTCGGGTTATTTAAAGTCATCTATTATTTTGTTAGGGATTTTATTTGTTTGAGGTCTGTATTTCTTGGTTCTTTTTCTCGAAAAACTAGTTTGGGGAGGCAAATATTGGCGTCGGCCTCGAATTCGCTCTCTTCTCGCACCAACTGTCGTAGAGTACGCATCGTTGATGTAATTTTCAAAACCGACATTTTTGGATTGGAAATCATTTTGGTTTGGGTCGGAGAAAGTAATCCGCTGATTGTGGGATAATCATCGATGTTAAGATTTTTCTTCTGTTAATTAATTTATTAACGAAGTACGGATATTCCGGATTTTGGACTCGTTAGAGAAATTATCTTCTGTTTGGTGCAAGGCCTCATATCATCTTGAGGTATGTTTTTATTTTTCGTGTTGTGTATCTTCTGATATATTCTTTTTCATTTTCTTTGTAGGCCTTTCTTTTTCCTTTTTATTTATCCTTGTCTCCTTTTGGATATTCTTTACCTTACGGTAAATAGAAATTATCGTCCATTTTGGTCTACCATAAAGAACTAAGGAATTAAAGAGCAACCAGATCTGAAACCTCTTGAAGACCTCATAAACTTACCAGTGCTGAAGGAAATCACTGAGGAAACGACGTCCCGCTGCGCAATTTGATTTTAAGAACAACTACGTCAAAGTCATCCTTCAAGGACAACGACCCTGGACAGCACAAAGGTCAGATCTATTCGTGTTACTTTGTCCTGTTAAAAATAACTCGACATTATTGGAAAACATTTTGATGTATTTAATTAATTAAACTTACCTTTTTGCGACCGGCGACATTTCATAATAGCGTATTTGTCTGCACTTCACATTTAAATAACCGATTGAATTTGAAATTTTAGAGAATTGTAGGTAACTTAATAAATAATAAATTTAAGTGATTAAATAATTTAGTTAATACTTAGGAAATATATTAGTTAATTGGTTAATAATAATTAGGCAAATTAGGATTTTGATTCTGTAAAGGATTTTGCTATATTTTGGGTTTAGTTTTGATTCGTATGATTTTGATTTTGGGGAAAAGCGCTTTAGGTCAAGCTTGGTCGTACGGAGCGGTTACGCGATCATTTAGGTTCAATTACTTTTTTTTTCTATTTACGAGTTTACCTATTTTTTATCTACGTTTACCCAAAACCGGTAAAACTCTTATCGGCGTATTTGAATTTGTTATATATTATAACATATTTTTGCTATATTTTAATTTTCAATATTTTGAGTTGCTTCATTTATAATAAATTTTCTTTTTTTTACAACCAATCACAGCTGTTTGCTTATTCTTTGTTCATATACTTGTATGTTTGTTGTGAATATTGATTGTTTATGTCAACCTCTTAATAAGATCGTCACTTCGCGGTTAGTGAAATTGTCGCAGGAAGAACCGACGTGGCGCCTTATAAATCGAACCAACCCTTCTTCACTGAGCTGGCTTGGACCTGCGATATTTCCTCGATATTTGGTTGATATTTGTGTTAGCGTAATTTTGTGTCGGATAAGGCGTTACAAAATGTATTTTTTGCATTTGTATAAAGGAGTGAAATGAATTTTTAAAAAGTCGATCTATACTTGGGGGTCCGTGACCGATTTCGGAAAAACGACCCTGAAAATCGAACGACGTTGCGGTAGCCCTAATTGAAATTCAAATTCGCGATCGTCCGCCTATTATTTTCGTTAATTTTCGAACGCACTTTTTGTCCAAAAAGCCACCGGCTCCGCGACTCTGCTTCCGGCTAACCTTCCGAACGGCTTTATATCGCAACGTTATATGCGAATCGGGGCTCCTTTGGACCCGAAACGGCCGATTTAAGCCCTAAAAGAAGTCCCCCTTTTCCGTCATTTTCGATTTGGGCCGATAAAACAGTTGGTTCAATTTTCATAAACGTTATTTATTATTCCAATCACGCTAATGCCACATGAAATGTCAAAACGATCGGTTTATTAATAATTATCAAATATTTAATTTATGCAGAGCAAAAATTCGAATAAATTTCACTAAAAACTAATTAAATTCTTGAAAATATCACCAAAAATTTAAGTAAATTTGTAAAAATTTAAAGTTACTAAAATCTTTAATAATTCCACCAAAAACTTATAAAATTCGTAAAAATTCCACCGAAGCTATCAAAATTTTTAACAATTCCACCAAAAACTGAATTAAAAAAAAAATACACTAAAATTAAGATTAATTTCGTCAAAAATTGATTAGATTCTTAAAAATTTCACAAAAATAAAAAAGTAATAATAAAAATTCCACAAAAGTTAGTTAAATTGAATATAATTTCACCAAAAATTATTAAATTTGGAGACAATTCTACTAAAAATTTTGTGAATTTTTTAAAAATTCCACCCAAAATCAATAAAATTGGTAAAAATTTAAAAAACTTACTATATTCGTAAAAATTCCACCAAAGTAACTAACATTTTTAACAATTCCACCAAAAACGTACTAATTTTTTCTCAATTTTCCACCAAAGCTACAAAAATGTTGAATAATTCCACTAAAAACTTACTGATTTTTAAAAAATATCACCAAAAACTTACCAAATTTATAAAAATTCTACTAAAATTACCAACATTTTTAACAATTCTACCAAAAATGATTAAAGTTAATAAAAATTCCACCAAAGTTATCAACTTTTTTAACAATTCCATCAAAAGCATACTGAATTCTATAAAAATTCCACCAAAAATTAATAAAATTGGAAAAATTTCACTAAAAACTTACTAAATTCGTAAAAATTCCATAAAAAACACTGAATTTTTAAAAATTCCATCAAAAATGAATAAAATTCGCAAGAATTCCACCAGTGTTATCAAAATGTTTGATAATTCCTCCAAAAATATACTGAAAGTTTTTAAAAATTCTACCAAAAACTAATACAATTTGCAAGAATTCCACCAAAAACTTACTAAATTCATAAGAATTTTACCAAAAACACTGATTTTTTTTATTCCACCAGAAATGAATAAAATTCACAAAAATTCCACCAATGTTATCAAAATTTTTGATAATTCCACCAAAAATATAGTGAATTTTTTAAAAATTCCACCAAAAATTAATACAATTTGCAAAAATTCCACCAAAAACTTACCAAATTCATAAGAATTTTACCAAAAACACTGATTTTTTTTTTATTCCACCAGAAATGAATAAAATTCGCAAAAATTCCACCAATATTATCAAAATTCTTGATAATTCCACCAAAAATATACTGAATTTTTTAAAAATTCTACCAAAAATTAATACAATTTGCAAAAATTCCACCAAAAACTTACTAAATTCATAAGAATTTTACCAAAAACACTGAATTTTTTTAAAATTCCACCAGAAATGAATAAAATTCGCAAAAATTCCACCAAAGCTATTAAAATATTTGACAACTACACCCAAAACTTACTGAATTTTTTTTATTCCATCAAAAACTTACAAAAATCTTAAAAATTACACCGAAATCGTCAACATTTTTAACAATTCTACCAAAAACTTACCAAAATTTTTAAAAATTCCAGCAAAATGTTCAAATTCTTTTAAAATTCCACCAAAAATCAATCAAATTAGAAATAATTTCATTAAAAATTAACTAAAACCTTGAAAATTCAAAACTTAGTAAATTCATAAAAATTCCACCAAAGTTATTAAATTTTTTAATAGTTCTACCAAAAATAATGATTTTTTTTTAAGTTCCACCAAAAACTTACTAAATTCATAAGAATTTTACCAAAAACACTGAATTTTTTTAAATTCCACCAGAAATGAATAAAATTCGCAAAAATTCCACCAAAGCTATTAAAATATTTAACAACTACATCCAAAACTTACTGAATTTTTTTTATTCCACCAAAAACTTACAAAAATGCTAAGAATTACACCGAAATTGTCAACATTTTTAACAATTCTACCAAAAGCTTACCAAATTTTTTAAAAATTCCAGCAAAATGTCCAAATTCTTTTAAAATTCCATCAAAAATCAATCAAATTAGAAACAATTTCATTAAAAATTAACTAAAACCTTGAAAATTCCATCAAGAACTTAGTAAATTCATAGAAATTCCACCAAAGTTACTAAAACTTTTAATAATTCTACCAAAAATAATGATTTTTTTAAAAATTCCACCAAAAATTAATACAATTTGCAAAAATTCCACCAAAAACTTACTAAATTCATAAGAATTTTACCAAAGAAACTGATTTTTTTAAATTCCACCAGAAATGAATAAAATTCGCAAAAATTTTACTAATGTTATCAAAATTTTTGATAGTTGCACCAAAAACATACTGAATTTTTTAAAAATTCCACCAAAAACTTACTAAATTCATAAGAATTTTACCAAAAACACTGAATTTTTATAAAATTCCACCAGAAATGAATAAAATTCGCAAAAATTCCACCAAAGCTATTAAAATATTTAACAACTGCACCCAAAACTTACTGAATTTTTTTATTCCACCAAACACTTACAAAAATCCTAAAAATTACACCGAAATTGTCAAAGTTTTTAACAATTCCACCAAAAACTTACCAAGTCATCAACATTTTTAACAATTCTATCAAAAACTTACCAAATTTTTTTAAAATTCCAACAAAATGTCCAAATTCTTTAGAAATTCCACCAAAAATCAATCAAATTAGAAACAATTTCATTAAAAATTAACTAAAACCTAGAAAATTCCATCAAAAACTTAGTAAATTCATAAAAATTCCACCAAAGTTACTAAAGTTTTTAATAATTCTACCAAAAATAATGAATTTTTTTAAAATTCCACCAAAAAACTTACAAAATTTGTAAAAATTTACCAATTTTTTTTTAAATTCTACCAAAAACTTACTAAATTCATAAGAATTTTACCAAAAACACTGAATTTTTTTAAAATTCTAACAGAAATGAATGAAATTCGCAAAAATTCCACCAAAGCTATTAAAATATTTAACAACTACACCCAAAACTTACTGAATTTTTTTTATTCCACCAAAAACTTACAAAAATCCTAAAAATTACACCAAAATTGTCAACATTTTTAACAATTCTACCAAAAACTTATCAAATTTTTTAAAAATTCCACCAAAATGTCCAAATTCTTTTAAAATTCCACAAAAAATCAATCAAATTAGAAACAATTTCATTAAAAATTAACTAAAACCTTGAAAATTCCATCAAAAACTTAGCAAATTCATAAAAATTCTACCAAAGTTACTAGAATTTTTAATAATTCTACCAAAAATAATGAATTTTTTTTAAATTCCACCAAAAAACTTACAAAATTTGTAAAAATTCCATCAAAAACTTAGTAGATTCATAAAGATTCCAAAGTTACTAAAATTTTTAATAATTTTACCAAAAATAATGAATTTTTTTTTAAATTCCACCAAAAAACTTACAAAATTTGTAAAAATTCCACCAAAAATTTTCCATTTTTTTTTAAATTCCACCAAAAACTAAATTCGTAAAGCTTCCTTAAAGTTACCAAAATGTTGATCAATTCAACCAAAAACAATAATTTTTTTTAGAAGAATACTAAAAATAAAACTAAACTAGTCTTAATAAACAAATCATTGAAAAAGTTTTTAAGAAAATTTAAATTTTTTTCAAAGTAAAGAAGACGAATCGATATGTTCTTTCTTTTTCAACCGGAAAAAAGTTAAAAAGAAGTCAAGATGTATACAGTTATACATACTCAGTGGGGTGTTGGTTTTATGAACGCCACGTTTTATGTCCGTTTTGAGTGACACGTGGCGTTTCTTGCTTCTTATTTCTCGCGGGCTTTTCAATTATTATTTATGAAAAAAAAAAATTATTTATTTTCGTTTACTTTTCGAGATGTATAAAGATGAAATTGTATTCGAAATGTGACGTGTTTTATAAACATGACTTTTTTTTAAAAAATCCTTCTTTTTCCCTCCATTCGATATAAATATTCTTTAAAGTATAATTTTATTTTATTTTATTTCATTTAAATGAAATACATTATTAGAAATTAATGTATTCAAAATTAAACATTCAACGGGATCTCATTACGATGCGAATTACAAATAGATATACAAATTTGGAGGCTAATTTGGTGAATTTCGTAGAATTGATTAATTAAATCAGCATGTTAAATTCGGGACATTTGTATTCCGAGCGATCTAAAAATAATACGCTAACAATCTCTAATCTCGTTTTTTTTATTATTATTAATCGGAATTAATTAACATCTTGAAACGGGAAGAGATATAAATCTCTCGGAGGAGCAATTTTTTCCCAAAGATTTAATAACGACGCTGATTTACGAACGTTCCGGACGTTTTTTATTAACGTTATTATCTCTAATTAATGTCGTTTATTAAACGACAAATTAATAGTGATAAAATTTTAAGATGATAAAGTGAAATAAATAATTTACAATGAAAAATTAAAAAAATAAAATTAAAAATGAAATAAAAAAATAAAATTAAAAAAGAAATTAAAAAATAAAAAAATTGTAAAGAAATTAAAAAATAAAAAAAAATTGTAAAGAAATTAAAAAATAAAAAAAAAATTGTAAAGAAATTAAAAAATAAAAAAAAAACTGTAAAGAAATTAAAAAATAAAAAAAAATTTGTAAAGAAATTAAAAAATGAAATTATTGGTTCATATTAAAGAAAAAGAAAAAGAAAATTATCCAATAATAGAGTTTGAATTAGTTTTATGAATAGCTGGAGGTCGTGTTTAGCGGATCGCGTAGTTAGTTTAATAGTTAAAGAGGAAACTTCCGGTCGGATATTGGAAAATTCGTGCTTTATTATACTAGTTTGGGAAAGACAATTAATCAAGGAACTATTCCAGAATTTCCGGATCGTTTAAATTTCGTGTAAACAACTAAATAGCTTCAAGGATCGTACTCTACGTTTATTTAAATCAAAATGATTAAATATGAGTTTATTTTTTTTATTTAAATTTAATTTTTTGATTAGTTTCTCATTAAATTTACCTTTAAACTTTATTAACTGTCTCAAAACCAGATTTTTTTATTAACCAATCGATTGTAATTTAATAACATTCGCATTTTGGGCGAATATAAAGACCGAAAACAAATTATAATTTTATTTCGAATTCGGGGGTAATAATTTCAGGGTGCGGTTTTCATTTACACCACAGAAACCCACTAATTTTGTAATAATATAGAAACGATTTATTTGCTTTATTCTCAAAAAACATATGTTTTGTCAATTAATTAAAAAAAGGAAAATAGTAGCAAACTCTTTAAGTCAGGAGTTCTCAAACTTTCTAAATTTCGTACCACATAAATTAAAGACAAAAATTTTATGTACCTTTACCAACAAAAGGGGTTTCAATTAAAATAATTTAAGGATGGAATAATTTGAACTTGTATTTTTTATTTATAGCAAAACGTTAGCGAACATGAAATTAAAAAAAAACAAACATTGTTAATGCGATGGATGGGTCTGTTTCTTTCTTACTAATTGGGATATATCAGATTTACTTTTCATTAATTTTAATCTTAAATCAGGTTCAAGTTGCAATCGTGTTCTATATTTATTTTTTATTATTAACATTGATGAAAATCCAGATTCACACAGTTACCGCGTACTAAAAGGCATTAAAACTTTACTGCTTTTTCCGAAATGTCTTTGTATTCACTTCACCTTTGTATCCAAAAATTACATAAGTTTTCTTTTTTGAATTCATTCATTAGGTTTCTGTCACATGAAATTTCTATAAGTTGATCTCTTTCTAAAATAGAAACATTTTGTAGAGCAGTATTCGAAATAGAAAATGGATCTCTTATCCATTCGTTTTCTAAATTTTCAGGAAAGTAAGAATGAAAATTACTGACAAGTCCCATGCAATGTTTTTCTATATCTTCAATCAGGTGTTTATTCGGTTCGTTTCCTTGAAGATACTTTTCTAGTATTGGAAACCCAGCAATTTTCTTACTTTTTAATAAGATTTCATTCCGTTTCAATTTTTTCACAGTTGCACTTACTTTGTCATGTACAATAAAAGCAGATACATTGGAACCTTGTAAACTACAATTTAATTCGTTCAATGTTCCAAAAATATCGTGCACGTGCTCCGTCAGCGTACACTACTACACATTTTTTCCAATCTATATTATTATTAGTTACAAACTCATTTATTTTTCTGAAAATTTCATCTGCCGTTGTATAATGTGGAAGTGCTTCACAAAATAGGAATTCTTCTTCTATCGTTTGGTTTTTTCATATCGAATGTACGCCATTAACTGCGCAAAGTTTGTGACATCTGTACTTTTATCAAATTGAATTGCAAAATATTTGCTCTTCTTTATATTTTCGATCAGTGTGTTTTTCATCTGAACTGCCATTTCATTAATTCAAAAAACAGTGTCATTTGACAAGGAAACAATATTCAACTTAGCTGCTGCTGCAGGTCCTAGAATGCACGTCGCCATGTCTTTAGTTGCAGGAAATATTAAGGTTTCTTCAATAGTAGGGCACTTTGAGGTTTGAACAATTCTCAAACTAACCAAATATGATGCTTCGACAGCTTTTTCGTTTACTGTATTAAAAGAATGGAGTGAGCGTCTATTATTTTTCATTTCTGTCCGTTTTCTTTGGAAAAATTCCAGATCTTTTAAGTTTGCATGTTTTGAAAATGTCGTTACAGAACAGATGGTTTCATGGAGTGATTCGAAAATTCTTCGTTGCAAACAACACACAAAGATTGGGGATTATTTTCATCCTCGTTCCAAAAAAATCCGTATTGTAAACATTTTTTATTGTATTTTCTTACAGTTGTAGTATTTCGTTTTCTGGATACTTCGTCAGAATTAGGCTTAGAACTAGAAGCAATTGTTTTCGTGTACGTGTATACTATTGAATTTTTTTGGGTAGTTCTTAAAGGATTTCAAATCGACCATTTCGTCTACACATTCGTTAAGGATGAAGCCTTCGAATGATGCATAGAGCATTAAAATAGATTAAAGGATTTTCTTAAAAAAATATATTTACTATACATGAAGATCTCTATTTAACGGGGGGCTGGAGGCTAACTTCGCATAGGTATCAAAAATTGTACCATCAAAACCTATGTACCATACTTTGAGAACCCCTGCTTTAAGGGGAGATATCAGTGTGACAGGCTGAAAAATGAGGTATTTTTTGGGATTTTTTTTTTCTTTAACGGCTGTATCAAATTATTTGGGATTTTGTTTATTAATTATTGAAGCATTAAAGTATGCAAGGAAATTTTCTTTGAATTTTTATTACAATCTATGAAGCAGGGGAGCAGTCGTAAAATGACGTCTCAGAAAAAAGACCTCCCGACGGTTGACAGCATTAGAGCCACAGCAAGCATCTGAAATGAAAAATTCGAAAAGATTATTAAATTATAATAGTATAGCTATCGCAGCATCGTAGAAAATTTGAAAATTTTGATTTAAAAAAAAAAAAATGGTGGCCATTTAAAAAAAGAATTCGGATTTTACACGAAAATTTTGCAGTAAATCGCGAATAAAAAAAAGTAAACAATTTAAAAAAAACCTCTACGATGCAACGATAGCTATAAGTTTTCTGAAGAGAATCCATGTTGAATACAGTCGATTGGACAAAATTTAACAGAGTAATGCTGTCAACCAGGTAAAAAAACATGGTTTCGAGAAAAACGCGTTTAAAATTTTGAGAGGATAAAATTGAATGATGTAACTTGAATATTAATATAAAACAAGTTCTTACCGATTATTCTGCTATCCCTGGACCATATAGAAGTTCATCTGCGTCCAACAATAACATTTCCTCCTCCTCAAGTCGGTTTAAAGCACTTAAGTCTTAAGTTTTCGGTCGATTTCGTGGCAATAAGTGAACAGTTTCTTGCCGATGGAGGTTCCCAAGTCCTCAACAACATTCAACAAAGCCACGTGACCATCGTTGAATATGATAGTAGCCAAATTAGCAGCTGTTTTGACTACTTGGACGCCACAAAAACACAGTCTTCTATAGACTGCTCTAAAAGCGTCGACGCTTGACGCCAATTTCGAATACTTCTAAGCCGAATATTTTTTAAACATTTTGTAGGCATATTCTTAAAGGACAAAACTAACTATTTAAGCAAAAAAAAAATCGAATTTTTTTTTTCACACTGATATCTCCCCTTAAAGGATTTTCTTAAAAAAATATATTTACTATACATATAGATCCCTATCTAACGGGGGGATGGAGGCTAACTTCGCATAAGTATCAAAAATTGTACCATCAAAACCTATGTACCATACTTTGAGAACCCCTGCTTTAAGTTTATATGTAATATGATGAACTTTGGAGAGTGTTTTTTATTGATGTAGGGTTTTTATTAACTCCAGTTGGGATTTTACCCCAACTCAATTTAACCCTAAAGGGTGTGAGTTGTCAAAATATTACTTTGATTGTAATTTATTGGGTTCGACTAACAGTTATGATATATTAGCGATTTCCAACAGTTTCTGATTGTTTAACTCTTTGAGGGGCGGACATTTTCAAATAAAAAAAACCCAAAGTGGACACAACAGAGATGTTGTGTCATCTAAGAGATTAGCAAAAAGCATATTCTGAGTTTGAAGTGGTGTGTTGGTACGCGCTCTCAACCACTGTACAGCAAAAGGAGTAAAAATATTAAAAAATGGTATGTTTTGTGTACCAGCGAGCACAAAGGTCAAAATTCAAAGTGGTACATTAAGGGGGAACAACAGGGTAAATTTCTTGAAAAATCGTTTTTTTTTCTTTACGCAATTCGAAAGTATGTACCTTTTAGAATATTGTCCTACAATATTATAACAAAATTTGTATAAATAATGGAATTATAGCTCTTTTCAGCTCGCACGCACGAAGCCATTACTTGAATACGAACATAAACAACCATTGTCACAAAATGTTATCGATGCTTTTACTCCCATTTGTTTGGATTTGTCCAAGACGGAGTTGCTTGAGCGATGTACAGGCGGATTTACGCAAAATTCGAATGAGAGCTTTAATGCCCTCATTTGGAAGTTCGCTCCGAAAATTTTATCAAGTTGGGCAGTTTTTGTGCAAATTGCTACTTATTTTACGGTTTCCATTTTTAATAATGGAATGGCATCTTTATTAAAGGTGGCAAATGAAATACAAATCCAGATTAGTCCCCAAATGTACGCATTTTGTACAGCTAAAGACCAACACCGTATAAGTCGAGCTCAAGTGCGTTAAATTTCAAGTGTCTTAGACAATTCAGACAACAAGAAGAAAGTCGAATTATGTTCTAGAAATTCTAAAGACCTTTATTATAGAGCAGGAATCGATGAATTGTGGTAACTCTTAAAATTTCCTCCATTATATCATCTAGAACTAAACTTAACTTTTTAAATGCGTTCTTCTCACAGTAAAATTTTTTTAACCTGTTGTCACAATTTCTTTACCAACGAGAATCGCATTCAAATTTTATTGAGACGTCCTCAATCTATATAAAATTCCCTTCAGTTAAGCGTACGGATTTTTATTTGTATTAATATTTGCTGCCTCTTTACCCCCTGGAAAGATTAATTATTTTATCGATTTTCTTAACTCTTTTTTTGCAGAGGTGCCATTTTAACAGCAATTATTATTTTCTAAATCGGGTACGCTTAACTGAAGCTACACTAATATAGATTAAAATGACGTTTCCTTTTTTATTTTCAGATTATTTTTACACGTTTTATAGTGACAACCAACAAGATGCTTTTTTTTGTTAGTGCATTTGGATACCCTCCATACATGTATTCTAAGACAGATTTTTTTTCGCTATACTTTCTAAAATAAGTTTAAACTGCGTAGTTACAAATATCAAATTCCGATTTTTCTAAAATATATGAGTGAACCAAAATAAAATCTTAATTATCGCCTTTTTTCGCGGTCTCCACCCTGTTGTTCCCTCTTAATTTAAAATATATTTCATATTTTAAAATCCACAAATAAATTAAAAACGATTTTTTAAAGGTAGAAATTTTAAAAAATAATGAACTAAAAATCGATAAAAATCGGTGAAATTTAAAGTCAATACAAATCGTATTGTAATTGAGCGGTACATTCGTTTAAATAGGGATTTGATCCCCAAATCCGGGTTTTCCCTCCGGTTACTTTATCGCTTTAATTTCGGCCAGTGTCTAGCTTCACACACTATTAACCTAAACCGAGCTTTTTACAGCTTTCAGTGCCATCCCCTACTACCTCGCTTCAGCTTTTATTTTACACGACTTAGATTACTTTTGTTGTGATTAAAAAAACAACATAAAAAAGAAACAACAACAAAAAAAATAAAATTAATAATTTTACTAAACGTAATCCAACTCTAAGAAATTTATATCTTCATAAACAACCCGTTTAACGATTTAAATATCTCTTTTAAGTCGTTAAACAACGTCTTAGATTACAAATGGCTATCTTAAATTACAAATAACGTTTGGACCGATTGTAAAACCGACGCAAACGACTTCAGGATGACACACCTAGGAAGATTTCGGTCGAGCCTCTGCACTTTAGGTGTGTACGCCTATCAAAACCGCTTTAATAATGAGCCACATCCGATCTTCTGGTAGGCACTTATCTAAATTTATAATGATTTATAATGAATTGTAATGAATTCGAACGGTGATTCACGTCACGCCACCTTTATTTTCATCGCGTTAAGAGTTTAAGATTTACTCACTTACCACACACGAAATATCAATTTCAAATGTAATCGTATGAAGTTTAAAGTTTCGATTTTCGATTATTATTTCGATTTTCGATGATTGTTTCGATGATTTCGACTTACTATTTGAGGATGATTTGTAGTTCGAATCGGAAATTTTACTGGAGGTTAAATTATCGGATATCACGGACTGATTAACCGAATTATTATGGTCGGATGGAATCCAATAGTCACGAATTGGATATTTATTGATGCTAATTACTTTGGATGGTAGCGAATAGATTTCAAATCAAGTCGAAATTAATTGAGGTCAAAAGATTCTACTTTGTTATAAAAGTCAAATTTATTCTATTGGGTTGTTTGGAAAGTAATTTTGTTTTTTTCTGGGAAAATGAAAAACAGTTTTCGTAGAATAAACAAATACTTTATTAAATTATATATTGGGTGTTTTGGTTCAACACCTTTTGCCATCTTTCTGGTGGTAACATAATTCCACTCTCATAAAATTTTAGGTCTTTGCTGGCAAAAAACTGATCGAGGTGATTTTTGACATCCTCATTTGAGGTGAAGGTTTTAGAGTCTAAAAAATTTTGGGGTTACCGGAACAGATAACAGTTCAATGGTGCCAGGTTTGGAGAATATCGATACCTTACTTTGAAAACCTCGTAAATCTATACCAACTAATTTTACAAAAGCAACAAAAAACTTTTTTTTGCAAAGTATTATTGGAATTTTGGCATGAATGTATGTTTCAAAATAATATTTCACTTGCAAATTTCATTTGTCGATTCAAAATTAAAATAATTTTGTTTCTGAAGGGTTTTACCACAACTTACGACCTTATGGCAACGAAATTTGCCCGCATGCCAAGTGTTAAGTAATGAACATCATACGGTTTAGGCAACTTTCGAGCTTTCTGACAATGTACGGCATACTCTGCAGGAATGTTAATCTTACGATTTTTGAACCATCTTTCAATACACGCATGCATGCTGTCTACCTCCACTTGCGTGTGACCTTTCTCTAAGTACTTTTGTATGATGTATATATTTTTTTGTATAGCAAAATTCAAAAGTGCGTTACATAAAGTAGAGTTTTTATTTTGGTAGCCACAATTGTCGCTATAAAGAATAACTTCTTCTCCAACTTCTATTTCCTGGTTCAAAATGAAATTGCAAATAATGCTGGCAAATTCTGAAGCAGATATACCACCTCCCCCTCATGCTATATGAAACAAAATCCGTAATGATTCTTCATATTACAAAGAGTAAAATTATGAACACAGTTTGCGTTTGTAATATAAGGAAGAAACCGTCGAATGTGGGGACAGTAACACCTTCTGTAAATCCATACAATAAACATATTTGGCTTCTGCTTTGTCCTTTTCCTTTTCTTTCCCGCAAGCTTCTTTACTTTGGCGGTGTTTTAAATAGTTCTCTTCAGAAAGATTTCTCATTTTAAAGCTAGTGCAAACATCGCACTGATCTTTTTTAGGTACATACAAACTTAGATTCAGTTTCTCAAACACCGATGCAAAAGTTTTTATAGAAATTTTTCTAATTTCTGAATTTAGATCTTTGGCAAATTTTTGGTATTCCAGGAAAAGCTCAGCCTTAGACTGCCAAATAGGTTCCAGATACAATTTGTTACTTCTTGAACAAATCTCTCTTTCAACAAAAAAAAAATTGAAGTTACGAGGTGTTCGGCTTCTAGATAATGAAGAAATTCTTATGAGGTTTACAAATTTGTTTATAGATAGCGTAATATTGATATATTATTCTCGAGATTTTCACAGCACTTACAAGATCTGGGTTTTCGCAAGATATTCCAAAAAACTCAATTTCGCAAAAAAGTGCAGTTACGAGGTTTTCAAAGTAAGGTAACGATATGGTGGGTATGGCTTTCCATCCCAATATAGGTGTAAAAGCTTTTGGCGAGTGACCATACTTGTGTGAGGTCTTGCGTTGTCTTAGTAAAACACTACGCCTTTCTTGTTAATTAGTTCTGGCCTTTTTTGTTGAAGTGCCTCATTCAGTTTGTCCAGCTGATGACAGTAGAGAACATGGAGAACCCATATATCGAACTTCGCGGTTAATTCCAGACCTTTCAAGTGATCATAAACTGTTGAATTTGATAAATTTAATTTCTCACATCATCAACTAATTTTGCATCAACTAATTTTGCATCATCTATGCCTTTAGCAAAAATGCCTTTATCGCGTCTTCATCAGCTTCAACTGGCCTTCCCGAACGTGGTGCATCTTCGATATCAAAATTGCTGGATCGAAATTTAACAAACCACTTCTGGCACTTGCGTCCTATCAACATACCTTCTCAGCATTTTTACCCTTTCTGTAGTAAAACAGTAAGATATGTTGAAAATGCTGCTTATCCATATTTAAAAGGGCACCAACTAAAAACTACTCCGTAGAATTAATTCGAAGTTTTCACACACAAGCCTTGCTATATGAGCTCTCAAAATAAACTCTCAAATTACTTTCCGAACAACCCAATAATTATCACAAAAAATGTACTAAATGTTAATGGATCGCATTTAAATGCTCAGTATTTTTATACCTCATTGCTCAGCAAAAAATACTAAACGCTCAGTATTTAATTTTAAACATGTTAAGTATAAAAACAAAAAATGCTCAGTAAAATATTTGAAATGTTAAACATATAAAGCATAGTATGAAATTCAATAACTCCCAGTAAAGAATTACGATTGCTTAATGGGTATCAAGTAGATCAGTAAATGTGAGGCGCTCTTTTAACTGGTTGCCAACACTGACATGGGAGATCACCATTTACAGTGCTCACCGTGTGTTCATCTAACCTCAAAATTGTTCATCAAAATTTTAGATTAAAATTGAATGAAATACCTCATTACGAGAGTGATAAAAGAGAAAGTGAACACGAAGAAACTGTTTTTTTTTTTTAGGCAAAAATTATCGATGACTTTGGGAATTTTTTTAAAATTTTTTGGGAACAGTTACAGCAAGTTTGATTTGTATTGCATAAAATAGATACTTTAATGTATTTCTATATAAAAAATCTTTTCAAAATTTTCATAAATTAGCTCAATACGATTTTTCAAATTTGTTCAAGTTATATTGAATTCGAGCGAAAATCATCGATGACTTTGGGATTTTTTTTATTTTTTCTGAGAACAGTTACAATGAATTTGATTTATTTAGCATAAAATAGATGCTTTAATGTATTTATATTTAAAAAATCTTTTCAAAATTTTCATAAATAAACTCAGCACGATTTTTTAAATTTGTGCAAGTTATGTTCAGTTTGGGCAAAAATCGTCGATGACTTTGGTTTTTTTTAGGAACAGCTATAATTAATTTGATTTGTTTTATATAAAATGGATGCTTTAATATATTCCTATTTCAAAAACCTTTTGAAAATTTTCATAAATAAACTCTAAGCGATTTTTCAAAATTCTTCAAGTTATACTAAATTCGGGCGAAAATTATCGATGACTCTAGAATTTTATTTTATTTTATTGGAAACAGCTACAGTAAATTTGATTTGTTTAGCATAAAATAGATACTTTAATATATTCCTATTCCAAAAATCTTTTCAAAATTTTCATAAATAAGCTCAGTGCGATTTTTTAAAAATTTTCAGGTTATATTGAATTTGGCCAAAAATCATTGATGACTTTGAGATTTTTTTTATTTTTTGCGGAATAAGCTACAGTAAATTTGATTTATTTAGCATAAAATAGATACTTTAATGTATTCCTATTCCAAAAATCTTTTCAAAATTTTCATAAATAAGCTCAGTGCGATTTTTTAAAAATTTTCAGGTTATATTGAATTTGGCCAAAAATCATTGATGACTTTGGGATTTTTTTTATTTTTTGCGGAATAAGCTACAGTAAATTTGATTTGTTTAGCATAAAATAGATACTTTAATGTATTCCTGTTCCAAAAATCTTTTCAAAATTTTCATAAATAAGCTCAGTGCGATTTTTTAAAAATTTTCAGGTTATATTGAATTTGGCCAAAAATCATTGATGACTTTGGGATTTTTTTTATTTTTTGTGGAATAAGCTACAGTAAATTTGATTTGTTTAGCATAAAATAGATACTTTAATGTATTCCTATTCCAAAAATCTTTTCAAAATTTTCATAAATAAGCTCAGTGCGATTTTTTTTTTAATTTTCAGGTTATATTGAATTTGGCCAAAAATCATTGATGACTTTGGGATTTTTTTTTATTTTTTACGGAATAAGCTACAGTAAATTTGATTTGTTTAACATAAAATAGATATTTTAATGTATTTCTATTTAAAAAAGCTTTTTCAAAATTTTCTTAAATAAGCTCAGTACAATTTTTCAAATTTGTTCAAATTTTTTTGGGTTCGGGCAAAAATCGTCGATGACTTTGGGAATTTTTTAAATTGTTTTGGAAACAGCTACGATAAATTTGATTTGTTTAGCATAAAATAGATGGATTAATGTATTTCTATTTAAATGTTTTTTTTTTTTTTTTTAATTTCCAGAAATAGACTCAGTGCAATTTTTTAAATTTATTCAAGTTATGTTTAGTATGAGCATATTATTTTTATAAAAGTAGTTTCGATTTTTTATTATTTGGTATAATTACCGAACAGTTAAGATTTGTGCTGAATATTTACTATTTTTACTGAGCGTTTAGTATATTGACTCTGCATTTCACATTTTTAATGGTCATTTAGTTTCCGTACTGAATATTTATATTAATACTGAGCAGCTAGTTTTTTACTGAGCAATTAAATAATATACCGTGTATCCCTACTTTACATTCAAGTGTAATACTGGGTATTTAATTTATACTCAATGTTAATCAACCTTTTTTTTCAATTGTAATCTTATATAAATTCGAAAAGAAATGAAATATTTCGCTTATTTAGTGAAGAAAATAGACATATACAATTTTAAATGAAAATTAGTGGTTTTGTTAGTATTTATTAAAGGGTTAACAGTGAGATAACGTCCCGTTGGGACTCTAAAGACGACTAGGAGGAGGTGTAACCGGGGAATTTGTTAATTAATGCCGTCTTGAACCCGGTACGAGAATGTCACGCGGTGTTAAATGGGACGATGCATACGACCGCGTTTAAGGAGACCCCATTGTGTTTCCGTAATGTTAATCTAACGTTCAAATCCATCACATAAATAAATACCATCTGAACTTTAAATATGACTTGGACATTTGAATCTTAATTTGGATCTTAATTTCCATCAATTTTTCCCGACTGGAAAATAAATGAACTTTAATTAAATTAAATTAACTAGGTGTCGACGAGTTAAACACGCACTACTTTTTTAACCCCGTTTCAATTCTCTCTCTATGTCATGTTTTACAGCAATATTTTAATATTTTTATAAAACCGTCGACAGAAATATTCCGTTTTTAAGTTTTCGATATGTTCAAGTCACGCGACATCATTTATTTTAAAATAATATAAGTATTTTTATATAAACGTCGATGTTCGTTCCCCCTTTTCGTTTGAAAATAGGGGGAAAACTATTCGGGATGGATAAAGTGGAAATTCCTCGACGACATGCAAAAGAACTTTTGTTTTATAAGGTCGACGCAAGCATGTTCCCCTTAAAGGGCAAAAGGAAACCGTTCCCTCCCCCTCCAACCGAGAAGCTTTCCTTCATCGAATATTGATGGTTGTTCATTCCTCAGATGGACTGCCCTTGAATAATAGAAGGATCTAACGTACACTTGCCACGATAGCCGGAACAGTAGTCGGGACGGTTTATGCCCGGTTCGGGTTGGGGTTGCGCCCCAATTTCCACCGGAAGTGGAAATGCATCGATCTCAGAAAATAATGTTCAAATGTCAAGGCTGATTACTTCGATGATAGTTGAGTTTCCTAGAACTTTGATTAAGTGTTAAAGCTTAAAAGGGTTTTTCGTCAAATTTTTTTAGATTCATTTATAAACATCTTTTTATACATGAGTTTAGACAACTAATTACAACAATTTCATAAAAAATTTTATGTGATTTTAAACTATTGAAAATTTTAAAGATGTTAACCCATTCATGATAATTTTTTTCGAACACGGTTCCCAGGAGTAAAAATTATTTAACGTATGTCGAGAAAACGGTGACAAAAAAATAAAATATTTAGGTTCAGTTAAAATTCAACAGATCGTTTTACACCAAATCAAACCTATTTCGGAAGCTATCGCAAAACGGATCCATTTATCCGGCTATTAATTTCGAATCGGAATCGAACGCGTTGAGTGTTTACCGGACGATCATCAGTACGATAAATTACCCGACACCACAATAAATCGCAAATAGTATTAATGATTAACCCGACCGGCCTGTAAACAACATCAATAGAATAGTTTATCATCGAAACAAGAGCTTTTTAGAAATTTAAATCCATCCTTGAATTAAGGGGGAACAACAGGGTAAATTTTTTGAAAAATCGTTTTTTTTTCTTTACGCAATTCGAAAGTATGTACCTTTTAGAATATTGTCCTACAATATTATAACAAAATTTGTACAAATAATGGAATTATAGCTCTTTTCTGCTCGCGCGTACGAAATCATTACTTGAATACGAACATAAACAACCATTGTCACAAAATGTTATCGATGCTATTACTCCCATTTATATGGATTTGTTGAAGACGGAGTTGCTTGAGCGATGTATAGGCGGATTTACTCAAACTTCGAATCAGAGCTTTAATGCCCTCATTTGGAAGTTCGCTCCGAAAATTTTATCAAGTCGGGCAGTTATTGTGCAAATTGCTACTTATTTGACGGTTTACTTTTTTAATAATGGAATGGCATCTTTATTAAAAGTGGCAAATGAAATACAAATCCAGATTAGTCCCCAAATGTACGCATTTTGTACAGCTAAAGACCAACACCGTATAAGTCGAGCTCAAGTGTGTTAAATTTCAGATGTTTTAGACAATTCAGACAACAAGAAGAAAGTCGAATTATGTTCTAGAAATTCTAGACCTTTATTATGGAGAAGGAATCGATGAATTGTGGTAACTCTTAAAATTTTCTTCATTATATCATCTAGAACTAAACTTAACTTTTTAAATGCGTTTTTTCTCACAGTAAATTTTTTTTAACCTGTTGTCACAATTTCTTTACCAACGAGAATCGCATTCAAATTTTATTGAGACGTCCTCAATCTATATAAAATTCTCTTCAGTTAAGCGTTCGCATTTTTATTTGTATTAATATTTGCTGCCTCTTTACCCCCTGGAAAGATTAATTACTTTATCGATTTTCTTAACTCTTTTTTTGCAGTGGTGCCATTTTAACAGCAATTATTATTTTCTAAATCGGGTACGCTTAACTGAAGCTACACTAATATAGATTAAAATGACGTTTCCTTTTTTATTTTCAGATTATTTTTACACGTTTTATAGTGACAACCAACAAGATGCTTTTTTTTGTTAGTGTATTTGAACACCCTCCATACATGTATTCTAAGACAGATTTTTTTTCTCTATACTTTCTAAAATAAGTTTAAACTGCGTAGTTACAAATATCAAATTCCGATTTTTCTAAAATATATGAGTGAACCAAAATAAAATCTTAATTATCGCCTTTTTTCGCGGTCTCCACCCTGTTGTTCCCCCTTAAGTGCATTTATGCCACTTTTTTTTCTTTTTTATTTGTGATTTTTAGTAGTAATTTTTTAAAAATCGAATAAATACTACTTAACGGGGATGTTACTTTATAGCTAAACTGTTCTGCTTCAAAATTTAACATTGTGTGCATAGCGACATTGAACACAATGATAATAAAATGTAATAAAACACAAATCACTAATTTGATGCAATCAACACAACATATTATGCACTTGTAGCACCAGTTCTACAAAAAAAAAAAAAACGTTATTAGTGTTTATCAAGTATTTATCAAGTACTCAAAAGTCGTTAACCTTTAAATTAAAATAAAACTTGAAATAAGTAAATGAGTTTTTATAATTTTCTTTATAAGGTCTACAGACTTCAATTAATCTCGTAGATGTCGTTTATAAGGATTAATTTAATCGAATAATGATGTATAGGAAGTTAATAGTTACATAAAGGAAATCTGTAACGTGAGAAAATATTCCTTTGGTTTAATTTTAAATAAAATAGTGTTTTAAATTTCCTTATATGTGGTTTTCTAACAATTTTTTAATTACATTGGAACAAAACCAAATTTGAATAAGATTTATTACTTCGTTCAAAAGTCCAATTTGTTTTAATTAATATCAATAATTTAAAACAAAATTCTCAAAAATATCAATAATTTTTATAACTAATTTTTTAGCAACTTTCAAAAAATATAAACTTTTTTAATTCTTGTGATAATAAATTAGAACTCAATCTTTTATGGAAACCACCGAAAAACATTCCAACGACTCCGATTAAAGTCAACATAAACGATATTTACGGTTTAGTAGGATGTCTGGGTTGGTTGTTAAAGTTCCAACTCGTAAAAAGTCGTATATTGCAAAAAAAAAGATATTTTTTTGTGTTCCTCTTAAAATATATCTCGCAGTCATAAAAATTTTTAAATTTTTACACACACATTTTATATAAACGAACGAATAAATTTAAGAACTTGAAAAAATTTTTTTTTACTTCCTTCTTCTATAAATAAATAATTCTATCTCTTTTTCAAAACACTTTAAACTTACAAGTTGGAATTTTTTGATAAAATCTCGATAAAATCAAATGAGAAGAGAAAAAAACCGTGACGACCTTCGAACCGTTTAAAACCAAATAACCGGCCATTTGTCTTTCTAACGCGATTCTATCTTCCACCTTCCGTCGAAAATAAACCAAATAAAAATCAGAAAAGGTCCCCTCGGTGTCCTTTACGGCGACCCTCGAGGGTCCGGATCATTAATTTTCCTCACCGTCGCGGTTGTCGAAAGGGTTCACAGCCGTTTTTTCGGGGTTGTGTTACCTATTCGCGATCAAACATAGATAAGAAAGACACTTTTCTTTCTTAAAATATGCACTTTAAACAAGAATTTTTTAAATCGTCTTTTAACTAGTTTTTAACCCTCTTGGGCTTAATTTTTGTTTAGAATCCAAAAAAGTTAGTTTGCTTTACTTTGCTTACAGTTAGCATTTATTTTCTTGTATAAGGTTGATGAGTATAGCAACGGTCATAAATATTGATATTGATTATTTGGTAACGTTATAGAATTAAGACTCATATGCAATCAAAAACTATGATTATTCGATAAAATGTTAATAAATTAAAATGTGACTTGAAAGTTGCACAGTTTTTAAAATGAGATAAATCAACAAGTTTTAGTTTTAATTTAGATCATTTAAGTTTGAACATCTTCATTAAAATAAACGAACCTTGGTTGTCCACCAAATTTGTAATTGTAATTGAAATTGAAACTCATTAAGGTTTCGTGTCTCTATTTGAATGAATTTAAACTGAATAAATTGTCTTTAGAAGAAACTTTTAGGGTTAATAGTAGGGTGTAAAAGTTATTACTTATTAAGTAGTAAGTGTGTTTAAGTAATTTAATAAGTTTACATTTGATGGTATAAACTTTATTCTGAGTGAGGTTGAATGACAACTGAGTAAGTTGAGAGATTATCATGAAATTCCATTAAGGTTTTGTATTTAGGTTAGAATGCCAAAAAAAGATTTTTTAAAAACTACTTTTTTTATAAATTTATTTATTTTTTTTTATTAATTGCATAAATATCGCCGTTCCGGAAGAACATCGACATAACTGCAAAACAAAAAAAAATTGCAGGAGAATGAAAAAAAAAAAAGATCAGCATTTTTTGGATACATTGATAGCCTTAACTCATTTTATCAAAAAATTGCAGTTACGTCGATGTTGTTCCGGAACGGCGATATATTCTTTTAGACGATTATTGTATCTCCTTATGTTGAGTCTTTCTTTCTAGTATGTCTTTTTACTCTTTCCAGTCTTTTCTGTATATCAAATCTTTTCCGACTTTGTAGTCTTTCTAATCTTTCCAGTCTTCCTTTCTAGTTTTTCCAGCCTTTAATCTTTCTTTCTAGTCTTTCCAGTTTTTTCAGACTTTGTAGTCATTCCAATCTTTCTTTCTAGTCTTTCCAGTCTTTCTTTCTAGTCTTTCCAGCTTTTCTAAGCTTTCTTTCTGGTCTTTCTTTCCAGTTTTTCCAGCCTTTCTAGTCTTTCCTGTCTTTACCAACTTTGCAGTCTTTCTAGTCTTTTCAGTTTTCCTTTCTAGTTTTTCCAGCCTTTCTAGTTTTTCTTCGTAGTCTTTCCAGCTTTTCTAGTCTTTCTTTCTAGTCTTCCCAAACTTTCCCGATGTTGTAGTCTTTCTAGTCTTTCTTTCTAATCTTTCCGGTCTTTTTTTCTAGTCTTTCCAGTTTGCTTTTATAGTCTTTTCATCCTTTCTAGTCTTTCATTGTAATGAAGAATAAAACTAAAATCGGCGGTGGGAATAATAAGATAGGAATTGAATTAAGGGCAATTCCACCACAGAGATGCAACCGTAGACACGTCGACGCTCTCAAGCCAAAACGGCATAAACGCCAAAACGGCCATTTTTAGTTAGCTGCACCGTTGAATAGCATTTTTAAATCTGCATGCAACAGTTAACCACTTCGGTACGGCGCCTATCGGCCGCGAAACGTCGCCAACAACCGGCTTTCATCGTCCATACGCTGGCACAGTCGTCGACTATAGTCGACACTCGGCTGTATGGGGTCATCTGTGCTGTCGACTATAGTCGACATCCGTACCGAAGTGGTTAAAGTCATTTAATGGCGTATTCGATTGGTAGAACTAGTGTGCACTGGTGCGCACTCGTTGAGTGCAAAATGTGACATATGTCACACTAGCTTAGTGCAAAAAAGTGCAAATTCAACAGAACGCGATGAAATCAGACGTAATCATAACATCACTTGTAAGTGTGTTCAAGGCTTAATGATGTTTAAAGTGTTTTATAAACCACAATAATAAAATGTAATGGAACACAACGAAACAACCAATAGAACACGCTGTTATGCACTGGTGCGCACCAGTGCAACCAATCGAATTCGCCATAAGATTCATTATGTCAATCATTTTTTGCGTTTTCTGAAAAATTAGGTAAATATCGTTTATGCCGTTTTGGCTTGGCAGCGTCGACGTGTTTCGAACTTATTAGTTCTCATCAGTACGGTATAGCCAAGGAGCAAGCTGAATGAAAGAAAGCTCAATGGAGAAGACACAAAAAGGGAACACAGTCAGAGGATTAGTCACCAAAGCACCAAGTCACCGAAGCACCAAATTGGTGACTAAATAGACACTTCCTCTAGACTAGTCCTCTGACTGTGTTCCCGTTTTGTGTCTTCTCCATTGAGCTTCCATCTTGCTCCTTGGCTATACCCTACTGATGAGAAGTAATAAGTTCGAAACACGTGTCTACGTTTGCTTCTCTGTGGCGAAGTTGCCCTTAATTCAATTCCTTTCTTTGTAATCTTTCCAGTTTTCCTTTCTAGTCTTTCCAGTCTCTTCAGACTTTGTAGCCTTTCCAGACTTTCTTTCTTGTCTTTCTAACCTATCTAATCTTTCGTTCTGGTCTTTCTTTCCAGTCTTTCTGGTCTCTTCAATCTTTACCGACTTTGTAATCTTTCCAGTCTTGCTGTCTGGTCTTTCCAGTCTTCCTTTTTAGTCTTTCTAGCCTTTCTAGCTATTCTTCCTAGTCTTTCCAGCCTTTCTAGTTTTCTTCCTAGTCTTTCTAGCCCTTTTATTCTCTCCAGTCTTTACCAACCTTGTAGTCTTTCCAGTCTTGCTGTCTAATCTGTCCAGTCTTCCTTTTTAGTCTTTCCAGCCTTTCTAGCTTTTCTTCCTAGTCTTTCCAGCCTTTCTAGTTTTTTCCTAGTCTTTTCAGCTTTTTTAGTCTTTCCAGTTTTTCCCGAAGTTGTAGTCTTTTTAGTCTTTCCAGTCTTCCTTTCTAGTCTTTTCAGCCTCTTCAGACTTTGAAGTCTCTCCAGTCTTTCTCTCTGGGTTTTCCAGCCTTTCTAATCTTTCTTTCTGGTATTTTCTTCCAGTCTTTACCCACATTGTAGTCTTTCTAGTCTTTCCAGTCTTCCTTTTTAGTCTTTTCAGCCTTTTTAGTTTTTCCAGTCTCTTCAGACTTTGTAGTCCCTCCAGTCTTTCTTTCTGGTTTTTCCAGCCTTTCTAATCTTTCTTTCTGGTCTTTCCTTCCAGTCTTTACCCACATTGTAATCTTTCTAGTTTTCCAGTCCTTCTGTCTAGTCTTTTCAGTCTTCCTCTTTAATCTTTTCAGCCTTTCTACTTTTTCTTCCTAGTCGTTCCAGCTTTTCTAGTCTTTTTTTCTAGTCTTTCCAGTCTTTCCCGATGTTGTAGTCTTTCCAGTCTGCTTTTCTAGTCTTTTCAGCCTTTCTAGTCTTTCCAATACTCCCTTCTAGTCTTCCCAATCTTCCTTTCTAGTTTTTCCAGCCTTTATGGTCTTTCCCGATATTGTAGTCTTTCTAGTCTTCCCAGTCTTTCTTTCTCGTCTTTCCAGTGTGTTTTTCTAGTCTTTCCAGCCTTTTTAGTCTTTCTGTCTAATCTTTCCAATCTTCCTTTCTAGACTTTCCAGCCTTTTTAGTTTCTCGTCCTAGTGTTTCCAGTTTTTCTAGTCTTTCCAGTCTTTCCTAATGTTGAAGTCTTTCTAGTCTTTTCAGTTTGCTTTTCTAATCTTTCCAGCCTTTCTAATTCTTCTTTCTAACCTTTCCAATTTTTCTTCCTAGTCTTTCCATCTTTTCTAGTCTTTTTTTCTAGTCTTTCCCAATGTTGTAGTCTTTCCAGTCTTTCTGTCTAGCTTTTCTAGTCTTCCTTTCTAGTTTTTCCAGCCTTTCTAGTTTTTCTTCGTAGTCTTTTCAACTTTTCTAGTCTTTCTAGCCTTTTTAGTCTTTCTGTCTAGTCTTTCTAGTCTTCCTTTCTAGAATTTCCAGCCTTTCTAGTTTTTCTCCCTAGTGTTTCCAGTTTTTCTAGCCTTCCTTTCTAGTTTTTCCAGCCTTTCTAATTTTTCTTGGTAGTCTTTTCAGCTTTTCTAGTTTTTGCAGTCTTTCTAATTTTTCTTCCTAGTCTTTCCAGCTTTTCTAGTCTTTCTCGATGTTGTAGTCTTTCTAGTCCTTCCAGTCTTTCCTTCTAGTCTTTCAAGTTTGCTTTTCTAATCTTTCCAGCCTTTCTAATTTTTCTTCCTAGTCTTTCCAGCTTTTCTAGTTTTTCTTTTTAGTCTTTCCAGTCTTTCCCGATGTTGTAGTCTTTCTAGTCTTTCCAGTCTTCCGAGCCTTTCCAGCCTTTCTACACTTTCCAGTCTTTCCAGCCTTCCTTGTCTTTCTTTCTGATCTTTCTTTCAAGTCTTTCTAACATTTCTAGTATTTCTTTCTAGTCTTTCCAGTCTTTCTTTCTTTCTAGTCTCTTTCCATAATCTTACAATTTATCTATGTAGATAGTTCTTTTTTAATTTTCTTATTGATTAGTTATTCTTTCTAATTGTAAGTAATTTTATGATGTCTTTTAATGTAAACGATTTTAATTCCAATAGTTTTAATCTATCTTAAGTCTAATCTGAGAGTTTCTTAAAGAATGTCATAGAAGTATCTCTCGAAACGACCTAAACAAATTTAACAAATTAAACAAATCGAAAGAATGGTTGGAACAAATTAAACAAATTCGGGTTAAAACAGTGGCTGTGTAAATGCAAACACACTCTGTTCGGTTCTTTTGGGCCTCTCCTTCCGTTTATCCAGGAGTTGAGTCTTTCTCGAGGACATTGTTTGTCCTCGTGGTACTTTTACAAATATTTACTTAGTCGTTTTAGTTTTGGTTTTAGTTTTCAAGAGGAATTTACAGGTAGGAAAGGTTCGATCCTTTTCTTATCTTGAATTTCTGTACTCATCATCACAATCTTTTTAGAAAATCACAATCAATGTTAATCACAATAAATTTTAATCGCAATTAATTTTAATCACAATCAATTTATAAATTTACAATCGTCTAATCAAAAAAGTTAGATAAATGAAAATAAATTCGTCTTTATGAAGTGATATTATAACATTTTGGTTCTTTGTATGTACTTTTTTTTTGTGTTGTCTATTCTATTGTATGTGTGGTGGCTGTTTGAAGCTGGTGGTAGGTTGGCGTGTATCTCCGAAGAGCTTGCGAGAGCGTGATTTATGCAGTATACGCCGTCCACTATAATGCACAGTTTACATAATACAACAATATTCGAACACACAACGTGCCTGCTCGGTAATTTATGGACGAAGCCGGTATTTTATCTGTACTCGCGATCGTTCGTGTGTGTGAATATCTACTGTTATCTAGAAAAATAGAAATCAAAAATCTCAAATTTAAAATGTAAAATGTAAAATTTTAAACTTAAGTTAAAATTAAAGATAAAATTAAGGATAAAATTAAGGACAAAATTAAGGATAAAATTAAGGATAAAAATTCGAATAAATTTCACTAAAAACTAATTAAATTCTTGAAAATATCACCAAAAATTTAAGTAAATTTGTAAAAATTCCACCAAAGCTACTAAAATTTTTAATAATTCCACCAAAAACTTATAAAATTTGTAAAAATTCCACCAAAGCTATCAAAATTCTTAACAATTCCACCAAAAACTTGCTGAATTTTTAAAAAAATATACTGAAATTAAGATTAACTTCGTCAAGAATTGATTAGATTCTTAAAAATTTCACAAAAATAAAAAAGTAACAACAAAAATTCCACAAAAGTAGAAAAAATTGAATATAATTTCACCAAAAATTATTAAATTTGGAGACAATTCTACTAAAAACTTGGTGAATTTTTTAAAGATTCCACCCAAAATCAATAAAATTGGTAAAAACTCCACGAAAAACTTACTGTATTCGTACAAATTCCACCAAAGTTACCAACATTTTTAACAATTCCACCAAAAACGTACTAAATTTTTTCAATTTTCCACCAAAGCTACAAAAATGTTGAATAATTCCATCAAAAACTTACTGATTTTTAAAAAATACCACCAAAAACTTACCAAATTCATAAAAATTCTACTAAAATTACTAATATTTTTAACAATCCCACCAAAAATGATTAAAGTTAATAAAAATTCCACCAAAGTTATCAACTTTTTTAACAATTCCATCAAAAACATACTGAATTTTATAAAAATTCCACCAAAAATTAATAAAGTTGGAAAAATTTCACTAAAAACTTACTAAATTCGTAAAAATTTCATAAAAAACACTGAATTTTTAAAAAATTCCATCAAAAATGAATAAAATTCGCAAAAATTCCTCGAGTGTTATCAAAATTTTTGATAATTCCACCAAAAATATACTGAACTTTTTAAAAATTCCACCAAAAATTAATACAATTTGCAAAAATTCCACCAAAAACTTACTAAATTCATAAGAATTTTACCAAAAATACTGATTTTTTTTATTCCACCAGAAATGAATAAAATTAGCAAAAATTCCACCAATGTTATCAAAATTTTTGATAATTCCACCAAAAACATACTGAATTTTTTCTAAATTCTACCAAAAACTTACTAAATTCATAAGAATTTTACCAAAAACACTGATTTTTTTTTATTCCACCAGAAATGAATAAAATTCGCAAAAATTCCACCAATGTTATCAACATTTTTGATAATTCCACCAAAAACATACTGAATTTTTTAAAAATTCCACCAAAAACTTACTAAATTCACAAGAATATTACCAAAAACACTGAATTTCTTTTAAATTCCACCAGAAATGAATAAAATTCGCAAAAATTCCACCAATGTTATCAAAATTTTTGATAATTCCACCAAAAACATACTGAATTTTTTAAAAATTCCACCAAAAACTTACTAAATTCATAAGAATTTTACCAAAAACACTGATTTTTTTTAAAATTCCACCAGAAATGAATAAAATTCGCAAAAATTCCACCAATGTTATCAACATTTTTGATAATTCCACCAAAAACATACTGAATTTTTTTTAAATTCTACCAAAAACTTACTAAATTCATAAGAATTTTACCAAAAACACTGAATTTCTTTTAAAATTCCACCAGAAATGAATAAAATTCGCAAAAATTCCACCAAAGCTATTAAAATATTTAACAACAACACCCAAAACTTACTGAATTTTTTTTATTCCACCAAAAACTTACAAGAATTCTAAAAATTACGCCGAAATTGTCAACATTTTTAACAATTCTACCAAAAACTTACCAAATTTTTTAAAAATTCCACCAAAATGTCCAAATTCTTTTAAAATTCCACCAAAAATCAATCAAATTAGAAACAATTTCATTAAAAATTAACTAAAACCTTGAAAATTCCATCAGAAACTTAGTAAATTCATAAAAATTCCACCAAAGTTACCAAAATTTTTAATAATTCTACCAAAAATAATGATTTTTATTTAATTCCACCAAAAATTTACCAATCTTTTTTTAATTCCACTAAAAACTTACTACATTCATAGGAGTTTTACCAAAAACACTGAATTTTTTTTATTCCACAAGAAATGAATAAAATTCGCAAAAATTCCACCAATGTTATCAAAATTTTTGATAATTCCACCAAAAACATACTGAATTTTTTTTAAATTCTACCAAAAACTTACTAAATTCATAAGAATTTTACCAAAAACACTGAGTTTTTTTAAAATTCCACCAGAAATGAATAAAATTCGCAAAAATTCCACCAAAGCTATTAAAATATTTAACAACAACACCCAAAACTTACTGAATTTTTTTTATTCCACCAAAAACTTACAAAAATTCTAAAAATTACACCGAAATTGTCAACATTTTTAACAATTCTACCAAAAACTTACCAATTTTTTTAAAAATTCCACCAAAATGTCCAAATTCTTTTAAAATTCCACCAAAAATCAATCAAATTAGAAACAATTTTTTTAAAAATTAACTAAAACCTTGAAAATTCAAAACTTAGTAAATTCATAAAAATTTCACCAAAGTTACTAAAATTTTTAATAATTTTAAAAATAATGAATTTTTTAAAAATTCCACCAAAAAACTTACAAAATTTGTAAAAATTCCACCAAAAATTTACCAATTTTTTTTTTATTCCACCAAAAACTTACTAAATTCGTAAAGCTTCCACCAAAGTTACCAAAATGTTGATCAATTCAACCAAAAGCAATAAATTTTTTTTAGAAAAATACTAAAAATAAAACTAAACTAGTAAGGATAAAAATAAGGATAAAAATAAGGATCAAAATAGTTTCAAACACGTGCTAGTTATAGATGGGCAATAAAAATTTCCTGTTCTAATTTGTACACACGTCAAGAATTAAAATATTTGTCTCGGATGCGTGACGAACGAGCGAAACTTTCAAGGGGAAGGAAACGTAACAACATCCTGTGGGTTACAAATTTTTAGATTTGTATCCCATTAGGGATTTTTGGAGACACTTTCAAAATGCGTAATCACGTGCAGGTTTCAGCTGTGCTTCTACCTACAGTCGGTGAGAGAAAATATCCGGTTTCATGAGCAGCTGAAAGGATATAATTTGTGGGTAGTTTTTGTGGTTGGATTTATTTTAAGAGAGGAACTTTCATACAAAAAATATTTTTTGAGGAAATTAAAAAAAATCTTTTTGGGGAAATAAAAAAGTATTTTTGATGAAATGAAAAATTTTTTGATGAAATAAAAAATAAAAAAAATTGACATTGATTTGAAATCAAAAAAGTATTAAAAAGTAAACTTCTCGTTTGTGAATGAAGTATGGAATTGACGTCTCGTGTTAAAACGAAACTGTCCTACTGACTTATTGAAATTGGCTTTTAACACCTTCGGGCACACGCAACGCCATAAACGAAACGACATCTTCTCGGTGTCGATCGGTTTTAAAACCCAACCCAACAGAATGGAATACGGTTTTGAAGAACAATTTCCAAGATAAACCTCGCCCTCAAGTCTTCAACTTGATTTAAACAAATTGCACTGAAAACGCATTCAATTTTCTTTTCGATGCATGTTTGTACGAAGCTATTTGTTTAAAAACGTACGACGTTTCTATTTTTCGAATAGTTAAAGTGGTGTTTTTAGTTCTGAATTTCTGAATGAATGAATACCTTTGAGAGACGTCCTTGAAAAGTTTAAACCGAAAAGTTTGATTGCGGTTTGTTCGATTTGTCGGATTTATCAGATTTATCGGATTTATACGATTCGAGAAATTTATTGGAACGTTAGGAATTTCCGTATGCGTTTTTAAAACGAATCGTTTTAAACGAATAGATGGATAAATCGATACTTGACAGAAATAATTAATTGTAACTGTTTTTCACGATTGGATCAATCGAACAAGACGAATTTCTTACAATGGTTTTAATTGAAAAATTAACCGTGAAAAAACCGAACACGATCGAACTCATCAATTGATTTTCTAATGGTTTAAAAATTAAAGTTGAACTCGCCTTCACAAATCTTCAAAGAACGTACATTTCGTAAGATGTTTTCTTTCTTTCTTTCTTTCTTCCTCTTCGTAATCTTTTTTTATCCTTCTTTTTCTTATTTTTTATCCTTGTTTTTCTTTTTTGTATTCTTATTTTTCTTTTTTCTTCTCTCTACGACTTCTCCGGACCCAATTACGTAGATCGTTCACCACGATATATACCGAATTTGTTATAAAAGTGGGAGTGCTGATGAAAACACCTGATTTGGACACTCTCCGGCTAACAACTCGTGACGTTTTTATTGATTGACTTTATAAATTGCTTGACTTTATAAATTGCTGTCTACAGTAAGATATCGGTCCCCGAAATAGAAGCTAACTATTTCGGTCGTCGCTTATTAAACGGCTTTGACGAAAAAATAAATAAGATATTAAGTCCCATAAATCAACCAAGAATGAGATGTAATCAAGGAGGTGAAAAATTCTTATTCACTGGAATTTTTATACTGGAAGAGGAAATTTCTTGATCTTTCACCATCAAAAGATTAATTAATATTTTAAAACTCGAGATTACTCCTTAAAACATTAAAGAAAATTATATTCAATTAAAGTGTATATTTAGATGGAAATATCAGGCCAATTATAAAGTTTCCTCTTTTAGTACAAACTTTCTTGGAAGTTAGTTTCACGAAACGGTCTCGATTAAGAGTGTTATTTAAATTTTTCACTTCAATTCATTTAAATTTAAAAATTTCTTTATTTTTTGGTTATTGGTTTTTATTTTTAATTTCAAAAATAAATATTAATTGTATTTTTTTAATAATTACTAGTTTAGTTTTATTTTTATTACTAGTTTAGTTTTATTTTTAGTATTTTTCTAAAAAAAAAATATTGTTTTTGGTGGAATTGATCAACATTTTGGTAACTTTGGTGGAAGCTTTACGAATTTAATAAGTTTTTGGTGGAATTAAAAAAAATGGTAAATTTTTGATGGAATGTTTACAAATTTTGTAAGTTTTTTGGAGGAATTAAAAAAAAATTCATTATTTTTGGTAGAATTATTAAAAATTTTAGTAACTTTGGTGGAATTTTTATGAATTTACTAAGTTTTTGATGGAATTTTCAAGGTTTTAGTTAATTTTTAGTGAATTTGTTTCTAATTTGATTGATTTTTGGTGGAATTTTAAAAGAATTTGAACATTTTAGTGGAATTTTTAAAAAATTGATTATTTTTCGTAGAATTATTAAAAATTTTAGTAACTTTGATGGAATTTTCAAGATTTTAGTTAATTTTTAGTGAAATTGTGTCTAATTTGATTGATTTTTGGTGGAATTTTAAAAGAATTTGGACATTTTGGTGGAATTTTTAAAAACTTTGGTACATTTTTGGTAGAATTGTTAAAAATGTTAATGACTTGATAAGTTTTTGGTGGAATTTTTAAAAACTTTAACAATTTCGGTGTAATTTTTAGAATTTTTCTAAGTTTTTGGTGGAATAAAAAAAATTCAGTTAGTTTTGGGTGTAGTTGTTAAATATTTTAATAGCTTTGGTGGAATTTGTGCACGTTTTATTCATTTCTGGTGAAATTTAAAAAAAATCAGTGTTTTTTGTAAAATTCCTATGAATTTAGTAAGTTTTTGGTGGAATAAAAAAAAATTGGTAAATTTTTGGTGAAATTTTTACAAATTTTGAAAGTTTTTTGGTGGAATTAAAAAAAAATCATTATTTTTGGTAGAATTATTAAAAATTTTAGTAACTTTGGTAGAATTTTTATGAATCTACTAAGTTTTTGATGGAATTTTCAAGGTTTTAGTTAATTTTTAAAGAAATTGTTTCTAATTTGATTGGTTTTTGGTGGAATTTTAAAAGAATTTGGACATTTTGGTGGAATTTTAAAGAAATTTGGTAAGTTTTTGGTGGAATTTTTAAAAACTTTGACAATTTCGGTGTAATTTTTAGGATTTTTGTAAGTTTTTGGCGGAATAAAAAAAATTCAGTAAGTTCTGGGTGTAGTTGCTAAATATTTTAACAGCTTTGGTGGAATTTGTGCAAGGTTTATTCATTTCTAGTGGAACTTAAAAAAAATCAATGTTTTTGGTAAAATTCTTATGAATTTAGTAAATTCTTGGTGAAATTAAAAAAAAATTGGTAAATTTTTGGTAGAATTATTAAAAATTTTAGTAACTTTGGTGGAATTTTTATGAATCTACCAAGTTTTTGATGGAATTTTCAAGGTTTTAGTTAATTTTTAGTGAAATTGTTTCTAATTTGATTGATTTTGGGTGGAATTTTAAAAGAATTTGGACATTTAGGTGGAATTTTTAAAAAATTCGGTAAGTTTTTAGTAGAATTGTTAAAAATGTTGACAATTTCGGTGTAATTTTTAGGATTTTTCTAAGTTTTTGGTGGAATAAAAAAAATTCAGTAAGTTTTGGGTGTAGTTGTTAAATATTTTAATAGCTTTGGTGGAATTTTTGCGAATTTTATTCATTTCTGGTGGAATTAAAAAAAATTCAGTGTTTTTGGTAACATTCTTATGAAATTGGTAAATTTTTGGTGGAATTAAAAAAAATTGGTAAATTTTTTCTGGAATTTTTACAAATTTTGTAATTTTTTTGTGGAATTTTTAAAAAATTCATTATTTTTGGTAAAATTATTAAAAATTTTGGCAACTGGTGGAATTTTTATGAATTTACTAAGTTTTTGATGGAATTTTCAAGGTTTTAGTTAATTTTTAAAGAAATTGTTTCTAATTTGATTGATTTTTGAAAAAAATTGATAAATTTTTGGTGGAATTTTTACAGATTTTGTGTTTTTTGGTGGAATTAAAAAAAATTCATTATTTTTGGTAGAATTATTAAAAATTTTAGTAACTTTGGTGGAATTTCTATGAATCTACTAAGTTTCTGATGGAATTTTCAAGGTTTTAGTTAATTTTTAAAGAAATTGTTGCTAATTTGATTGATTTTTGGTGGAATTTTAAAAGAATTTGGACATTTTGGTGGAATTTTTAAAAAATTTGCTAAGTTTTTGGTAGAATTGTTAAAAATGTTGGCAATTTCGGTGTAATTTTTAGGATTTTTGTAAGTTTTTGGTGGAAAAAAAAAATTCAGTAAGTTTTGGGTGTAGTTGTCAAATATTTTAATAGCTTTGGTGGAATTTGTGCAAGTTTTATTCATTTCTGGTGGAATTAAAAAAAATTCAGTGTTCTTGGTAAAATTCTTATGAATTTAGTAAGTTTTTGGTGGAATTTAAAAAAAATTGGCAAATTTTTGGTAGAATTATTAAAAATTTTAATAACTTTGGTGGAATTTTTATGAATCTACTAAGTTTTTGATGGAATTTTCAAGGTTTTAGTTAATTTTTAATGAAATTGTTTCTAATTTGATTGATTTTTGGTGGAATTTTAAAAGAATTTGGATATTTTGGTGGAATTTTTAAAAAATTTGGTAAGTTTTTGGAAGAATTGTTAAAAATGTTGACAATTTCGGTGTAATTTTTAGGATTTTTGTAAGTTTTTGGTGGAATAAAAAAAAAATTCAGTAAGTTTTGGGTGTAGTTGTTAAATATTTTAATAGCTTTGGTGGAATTTGTGCAAGTTTTATTCATTTGTGGTAGAATTTAAAAAAAATTGAGTGTTTTTGGTAAAATTCTTATGAATTTAGTAAGTTTTTGGTGGAATTTTGAAAAAATTCAGTATGTTTTTGGTGGAATTATCGAAAATTTTGATAACTTTGGTGGAATTTTTGCGAATTTTATTCATTTCTGGTGGAATAAAAAAAAAATCAGTGTTTTTGGTAAAATTCTTATAAATTTAGTAAATTTTTGGTGGAATTTAAAAAAAATGGTAAATTTTTGATGGAATTTTTACAAATTTTATAAGTATTTTGGTGGAATTTTTAATAAATACTCTTTTTTTGGTAGAATTATTAAAAGTTTTAGTAACTTTGGTGGAATTTTTATGAATTTACTAAGTTTTTGATGGAATTTTCAAGATTTGAGTTAATTTTTAGTGAATTTGTTTCTAATTTGATTGATTTTTGGCAGAATTTTAGAAGAATTTGGACATTTTGGTGGAATTTCTAAAAAAATTCGTAAGTTTTTGGTAGAATTGTTAAAAATGTTGACAATTTCGGTGTAATTTTTAGCATTTTTAAGTTTTTGGTGGAATAAAAAAAATTCATTAAATTTTGGGAGTAGTTGTTAAATATTTTAATAGCTTTGGTGGAATTTGTGCAAGTTTTATTCATTTCTGGTGGAATTTAAAAAAAGTCAGTGTTTTTAGTAAAATTCTTATAAATTTAGTAAGTTTTTGGTGGAATTTTTAAAAAATTCGGTATGTTTTTGGTGAATTTATCAAAAATTTTGATAACATTGGTGGAATTTCTGCGAATTTTATTCCTTTCTGGTGGAATAAAAAAAAAATCAGTGTTTTTGGTAAAATTCTTATGAGTTTAGTAAGTTTTTGGTGGAATTTTTGCAAATTGTATTAATTTTTAGTGGAATTTTTAAAAAAATCACTATATTTTTGGTGAAATTATCAAAAATTTTGATAACACTTGGGGAATTTTTGCGAATTTTATTCATTTTTGATGGAATTTTTTTAATTCAGTGTTTTTTTATGGAATTTTTACGAATTCAGTAAGTTTTTAGTGAAATTCTTCCAATTTTATTAATTTTTGGTGGAATTTTTATAAAATTCAGTATGTTTTTGATGGAATTGTTAAAAAAGTTGATAACTTTGGTGGAATTTTATTAACTTAAATCATTTTGATGGAACTGTTAAAAATATTGGTAATTTTAGTAGAATTTTTATGAATTTGGTAAATTTTTGGTGGTGTTTTTTAAAAGTCAGTAAGTTTTTGGTGGAATTATTTAACATTTTTGTAGCTTTGGTGGAAAATTGAAAAAATTTGGTACGTTTTTGGTGGAATTGTTAAGAATGTTGGTAACTTTTGTGGAATTTTTACGAATATAGTAAGTTCTTTTAATTTTTACCAATTTTATTGATTTTGGGTGGAATCTTTAAAAAATTTAATAAGTTTTTAGTAGAATTGTCTCCAAATTTAATAATTTTTGGTGAAATTATATTCAATTTAACTAACTTTTGTGAAATTTTTATTATTACTTTATTATTTTTATGGAATTTTTAAGAATCTAATCAATTCTTAGTAATCTTAATTTTAGTATATTTTTTAAAAATTCAGTTTTTAGTGGAATTGTTAAAAATTTTGATAGCTTTGGTGGAATTTTAACAAATTTTATAAGATTTTGGTGGAATTATTAAAAATTTTAGTAACTTTAAATTTTTACAAATTTACTTAAATTTTTGGTGATATTTTCAAGAAATTTAATTAGTTTTTAGTGAAATTTATTCGAATTTTTGCCCTGCATAAATTAAATATTTGATGATTATTAATAAACCGATCGTTTTGACATTTCATGTGGCATTAGCGTGGTTAGAATAATAAATAACGTTTATGAAAATTGAACCAACTGTTTTATCGGCCCAAGTCGAAAATAACGGAAAACGGGGACTTCGTTTAGGGCTTAAATTGGCTGTTTCGGTTCCAAAGGAGCCCCGATTCGCATATAACGTTGCGTTATCAAGCCGTTCAGAAGGTCAGCCGGAAGCAGAATCGCGAAGCCAGTGGCTTTTTGGACAAAAAGTGCGTTCGAAAATTAATGAAAATAACAGACGGACGATCGAGAATTTTAGTTTCAATTAGGGCCACTGCAACGTCGTTCGATTTTCAGGGCCATTTTTCCGAAATCAGCCTCGGACCCTCCAAAATCCTCGGAGAGGTGAAGATAATGGTCGGCAGAATAACGTCAAACCTTTGAATCGTCCGGAAAGCGATTTCCAAAAAAACTGCTTGCTTATTACTTTAATATATTATAATAATAATTTATGGTTACATCCGAAGGATTAAATAAGTTAATTTTGAAAGATTGTATTCGACGAGTGAAAACGACTCATCTCGAAGAAAACGTCTTAGTTTCTCTCCTCCTTCGGGGGTTTCCCCGGAGCTTTCGTAATTTGATCAGTAGGACGCTGAAAGCTTCGCCTCCGTGTCCTGATGGTCCGCGAATAATTTATAACGCGACGAGAGTCCGACTTTTCCCTCCAGGTCACATCCACATCTACTACTTTTCCCATCTTCCGTATCTCTATCCAAATATTAATTTTTAAGATTTGCTACAAACGTGGTATACAAATCGTCATGAATGATTTTCATGATGTACATTTTTATTATACATTTTTATAATACATCTCTATGATACATCTAAAACCTACATCTAGATAATAAAATATTTTAAACAAAGAATGTGTAAAAAAGGAGAGAAAGAGAGATACACGGAGATTATAATTCAAAGAGAAACGTGTTCTATAAATCACCGGAAGAGTGCTCCGAGTGTGTAACCATCTGCTACTTTCGTAAGGAATGGACGAAGGGAATGAAAGAACGAAACGAGCGGGAGAAACGTGTTAATCATTTCTTTCGCGGTTTTCTATTAAATTTTTGCCCCGCTAGGTTCCCGGTTCTAGGTTTCGTTCGTTGAAACAGGAACGAGTTTCCCGTCCGAGGGGATTACAAAAACCTGACCCGACCGAACCTAACGCGATCGAATCGAAAAATCAGGACGGTTATGTAAAACGGAAAATTCCAACTTGATCTATATTTTATAACGTGAAGATTGAATTCTTGATTTTACACTATTTCCCGCTATGAGAAATATCTTGTTCCTCTTTAGGAGAAACTAGTTATATCTAGTTACTTAGATAATGAATGTATAATTAGAAAATTCATTTCCCTACAGAAATTACTTTAAACGTCTTGATTTAATTTGAGTTAATTTATAAAGTCTAACGAACATTTTAGTTACGGTTTAGTTACTTCAATTTTATTCTATGTAGAGATAAGTCTTGGAAAATAAAAACGTGGGAAAGAATAATAAACTTTTGTAGATATACTATAAGTAAGTTTTTATAAATATGATATAAATATAAACATAATATTTTATACTTAAGACAAAGTGTAATGGAAATTGCATTTTTGCAGCACTATTAGCTTCTATACAAAATTTTTTACCGTAGTTTTTATTCTTATTTTTAAATTTTTCAATTAATTAGCCAGTATGTTAATTTAGAAATTTTCCCAAGCAGCAATTTTGGACACATGGTCGACACTGTGTCGACACATAAGCCTGGACACGACACATTTTATGGGCACAGTGTCGACACTGTGTCCGCTATGTTTGGGAAATGTGTCCAAAATGGTGACAGAAATGTGTACCATATAGTGCCCAAAATGTACCCAAGTTAGTGTTTAAAATGCGCCTTTAATTGTACTAAAATGTGTCCAGAATGTGTCGCATTTGTGTCGTATATGTTTCCAAAGTGAACGTTTAATGTGTTCAAAATGTTTCTCTTTTATTACCAAATAGATTTGCATGTGTCCATTATGTTCCTACTGCTAAAACTGCTAAGGTATTTTATAATGGTATGTTATAATTGAAGTTTTGCTATGTCTGAGGGTTAAAAAATATTACGGATTCAAATTTTCTGATAATAGTGTGTATGATACCTTTAAATAACGAAAGCGCCTCAAAAATATTGATTATTTTTAACAAACTCAAAAAGTCAAACATTTTTAGTTATTGCAAATTTCAAGAAATGTTGTCAGAAATTAGTGTGGAGATATTTGGGGTGACACAAAAAAATTATTTGCTCGAATATTTATGTTTATTAACGCCAAATATTGTAATTCAGAGCAAAATATAGATATCCGCCATTTTTTTTTCATCTCGTTGACACAACTTTTCAACGAAAATATGGCGGATTTAATGATTGAGTCCAAATAGAAACACGTGTCCGATATTTAACCAATTATTTTCCGAAAATGGTTCAAACTAACACAAGAAACATAACGGCTATAATTTAGACTCGTGTTACCAAAACTTGACCGATATGTTGCCTAAAAGTGTCTATGCACACAGAACAAATTTGGGCACATCGTGTCAATTAAGTGTCGACTCATCTGGGATTAAATTGCGTCTACTTAACACATTTTGGAAACAAATTAGAAACGCAAACTTAAGAATAAATTCAAGCACATTGTGTCAATTAAGTGTCGACTCGTCTGTGACCAAATTGTGTTTTGAAGTCGAAAGTAACACATAATGGAAACATATTAGACACATGAATCCAAAATGTGTCTGTTTAGACACGCATTTTTTTCTGACACACTGTGTCCATAATTTGTCGACACATAGCGGCTACATTCTTATAAATTGGATACAGGACACAAAGAGTCCGATAAGTGTCGACTCAATTCGGACTCAAAAAAATTGTGCCCGATATCGGGCACAATTTGCTGCTTGGGTTATACACCTTCAGCCAGTTAATTTTCATTTTTTTATTGCTAGTGTGTCATTGCTAATGTGTCATCAGTTTTAATTTTTTCTAAGATGTCTTCAGTCATAATTTTTACAACGTTACTTTTTTGCTTTTCACCGGTTTTGTATTTTTTGTTCTTCGATTTAATGATTTAAAACAAAACTTTGCCTTTTAATAACTGGCGATGTGCTTGATGACGCCAAGAAGGCGAAATACGTGTAGCACATAAATCTTAGGTATACTTATGGTCAATGGAAATGAGCTTCAAAGCTCTGTGCGGGAGCGATAGGTCTCGGGTATAGTTGGTTTTTGAGAGAATGAAACCTGACGTGAGGATATAGGCGTAGAAGCACGCCTATACGAATATAAATAAATACGAATATAAACGCGAAGCAAGTAAACTAACATTGACTTGGATGAATTATAGCCTCACGGCAGGTTTTCTTATCTCGAAAGCCGACCGAACCTGAAACTCTTCTAGTTTCGCTCTCGCACAGAGCTTTGAAGTTCATTTCCAGTGACTATGAGTGTACGTCTCTCATAGAGGCAATCAGCAAAAAGCAACCAGCAATCATCAATACGCGATATTGCTACTTGGTGACATTTCACCTTGAATTAAATGATGTCTCTCACATTGGAGCAACTGGATAACGTTGATACAGGGGCGATATCGTATTGCACGAATGCGAGAGACATCATTTAATTATATGTAAAATGTTGTCAAGTGACGATAGCTTTGTTCGTTGGGGTTGCTCTGCTTGCACTTAGCAATTCAGTGCATTATTAAATTTTGGTTACATATTTGTTCGTTGGATCACAGTTCATACCAAACCTAAGGAGCACCAAATTACACGGGATTACAGTCAATCCCCTTTAAATGCTGCAAGAAACTGGACCTTTGCACCATAGTGTAAGTTAGTGCAGTGCAAGTTTTAACCCAACGAACAAAGCTAATACCGCTTTTTGCTAGTTGCTGGTTGCCTTAGTATGAGACCCGTCTTAGATTATAAATTTTCATCGTTGACTCAACATTTGAGTTTTAATCATCTACGCAGAAGCTTAAGTAGTCTCTACCAAGTTACTAATAATCTCTTGGAAAGAGTTTATGATATACAAGTCATCAAAAACTCCTTTATAGAGATTAGAAAAAAATTGTCATAGAAGTTTGAGTTTGACTATGTAAATGTTAAAGGTACTAAAAGTAGGTGTTTCAAAATAGAAACTTTTGCAACGTTGCTTTTAGGCGTTTAACCGATTTGTTGTCCTCTGTTCTTCGATTTAATGAATTATTTGAAACAACACTTTGCCTTTTAATAACTGACGATGTGGCCGATGATGCGAAAAGATTTGAGCTTTAATCATCTACCCAGAAGATTGAGTAGTCTCTGCCAACCTACTAATAATCTGTATAAAGCAGTTTATGACATAGAAGTTGTCAGAAACTTCTTCATAGTGATTAGAAAAGTTTATATCATAGAAATTTGAGTTTGACTACGTAAACGTTAAATATACTAAGAGTAAGTGGTTTAAAATGGAAACTTTCACTTTGTTTTTAAGGCAGTAAAGCTCCTTTTTGATATTTTTAATTTTTAATGTTGGTCATATTAATTCTAAAGTGGTAATCATTTGCTAACTCATCTATCTTATTTTGTTACAGATTCTAAGTGGGACAAAGAACGTCCTCGAGTTAACACGAGCTCGAAGTGTGTGCATCGTCAGCTTCATCCTCTTAAGAAATTTGTAGCACTTTAGACGATGGTGTCAAATTTTATTTCGCCAATGCGGTAAGTGGTTCTCGGGGCGGACGTAAACACAGGTGTCTCACATCCTTAGAGAGATAAATAGATATAGGGGGATGGTTCGTTTTCATTTCGTCTTACTTCATCATACAAGATTTTATATCTCTGTCTTGTTAGTCGATTTTGTATCTCTTGTTAGTCGATTTCGTATCTCTTGTTAGTCAATAAGACACATGGTTTAGTGGTTTTGATTTTCCTTTGATAGAAGTAAGAAAACATCTGCTCGGACTTTTAGACCTTTAAATATTATACAGGGTGGGTATAAAAATCAGCAAGTTTTTTTCTTTCTTGGTCGTAATACTAAGATTTTCGATTCGGATTGATATGAATTTATGAAATTGTTAAGTTAATTGAAGAAGTAGTTGATTTCATTTAACCCTTTTCTATTCTTTTTATTTTGGTTTTTTCTATTTTGACAGATAACAGTAGTTGAGTCTCAATATTTAAAATACTACATTTATCTTGCTTAGATATTCTGTTTACAACGTCTGGACAAACTACTTTTAAGGGTTAAGAAATAGTTAATTTTGTTTAAAAAATACTTAAGAAAAATTAACCAACTTTATATTTAAGTAAACCGAAAGTCATAAAAGTGATCTCCTGGGAAGAGGCTGGGTTGTATTCGACTGACCCAACCCACGCCCACCGTGTTATAAACAGTAAACACACACCGTCCGACGACGGTGAATAGCACAATTTGTATTGTTGGGATTTAAATGGGTTTAATTGTGTGGGGTCTGCCTAGTCATTGTGGCAACCCTGACACCAATAAATCTATTCGACTTCCTAATAGTATTTCGATACCATCCGAAATGTAAGAATACTATAATAAAGTATATGTGTGCCATAAAAATAATGAGGGTTTAAAACCTTATCTTATAATCTAGGAATTCGGGGTGAATTAACCATCGATAAAAAGCAAATTTTTTGAGAGTAAAACCGGACGGTATTATTGTGAGTATTGTACTATTGTGATCGGAATTGTAAATCGGTCGAGGCATTAGGATTTTTCAACAGGTCGAAAAGGGGCATTGTGTGCGTGCGTGTCGCGCATTTCGAATTCCAACAGCTTACCCGGGTAGATTCCTATTGTTTCTGCCGTTATTTTTTTTTTCATCCTTCTTTCTGTTTTCAAGACTATTCAAGGTTAATTGTCCCAGAAACAGGCCCAATGCTATTGTCTTCGGCGAGGCTTGTTTTAAAGTCCTTTTTAACCCAAGCAGCAAATTGTGTCCGATATCGGGCACAATTTTTTTGAGTCCGAATTGAGTCGACACTTATCGGACTTTTTGTGTCCTGTATCCTATTTATAAGAATGTAGCTGCTATGTGTCGACAAATTATGGACACAGTGTGTCAGAAAAAATGCGTTTCTAAACAGACACATTTTGGACTCATGTGTCTAATATGTTTCCATTATGTGTTACTTTCGACTTCAAAACACAATTTAGTCACAGACGAGTCGACACTTAATTGACACAATGTGCTTGAATTTGTTCTTAAGTTTGCGTTTCTAATTTGTTTCCAAAATGTGTTAAGTAGACGCAATTTAATCCCAGATGAGTCGACACCTAATTGACACGATGTGCCCAAATTTGTTCTGTGTGCATAGACACTTTTAGGCAACATATCGGTCAAGTTTTGGAAACATGAGTCCAAATTATAGCCCTTATGTTTCTTGTGTTACTTTGAACCATTTTCGGAAAATAATTGGTTAAATATCGGACACGTGTTTCTATTTGGACACAACCATTAAATCCGCCATATTTTCGTTGAAAAGTTGTGCCAACGAGATGAAAAAAAAATGGCGGATATCTATATTTTGCTCTGAATTACAATATTTGGCGTTAATAAACATAAATATTCGAGCAAATAATTTTTTTGTGTCACCCCAAATATTTCCACACTAATTTCTGACAACATTTCTTGAAATTTGTAATAACTAAAAATGTTTGACTTTTTTAGTTTGTTAGAAATAATCAATATTTTTGAGGCGCTTTCGTTATTTAAAGGTATCATACACACTATTATCAGAAAATTTGAATCCGTAATATTTTTTAACCCTCAGACATAGCAAAACTTCAATTATAAAATACCTTAGTAGTTTTAGAAGTAGGAACATAATGGACACATGAAAATCTATTTGGTAACAAAAGAGAAACATTTTGAACACATTAAACGTTCACTTTGGAAACATATACGACACAAATGCGACACATTCTGGACACATTTTAGTACAATTAAAGGCGCATTTTAAACACTAACTTGGGTACATTTTGGGCACTATATGGTACACATTTCTGTCACCATTTTAGACACATTTCCCAAACATAGCGGGCACAGTGTCGACACTGTGCCCATAAAATGTGTCGTGCCCAGGCTTATGTGTCGACACAGTGTCGACCATGTGTCTAAAATTGCTGCTTGGGAACATACACGCGGAAATCGATTGGTTGTGTTTGTGTTTCTCTCTAACTTTGTCGGTTTTATCCCGACATTCTATATTAACCCAACATTCTGTATTAATCCAACATTCTATATTATCCCAACATTCTATATTATTTTTCGGTTCATACTTCCGATAGCAAAAATAATGGATTTAAGAGGTTGTGTAATTAATCATTTGCAGACGCTGCATCTGTCACTTTCACAAATTCAAACGATTTGGTTGGTCATAACGAATTGACCACACACGAAATTCTACTAGGGTGGGTTCAAACCCTCATGACAAGGCTTTCGGGGATAGTTCCATAAATACGGAAGGATTATCTACCCAAAAATTACTTTTAACCATTTATCAAATTAATGTCCTCAACAGATGCACTTACTTTAGCACTATCATTGATATCCGGAAATTTGGAAAGTGGGTTTATCTCTACAAATAAGCCAGAACGGTGGCAAATGGATATTTACCTTGTCCATATGCCGAATCCATTAGTCGATATTGAACCTCGTCTTTAAAGCTTGTCGTTCGTTTTAATCAGTCGATGTCATCTGGGTTGAAAGTCCGTTTGGAGATATATCCACCAGAGAGTATTCCATCTGCTTTGATGAGGACAAAACAGTTTTGATAGATTTATAGAATGCTACTTGGTTTTAATTTATAGTTTAATCTTGTAATTTAAATACAATTTTAGAAAAATAGTCTAAAATTTTAGTACTAAACTCTAAATTCAAATAAAATTTTCAGTACTAACATTAATACTGAAAACGACTTATTTCCACATGAATATTTTCTTTTCAAATACAGTGGTTAAATAAGTAAATGTACATCCACCGTGATTTTTTATCAAAAAGGCAAACTTGAATGGTAAACGTAATCGGAAGTGGAAAAGCCGTGTATTGGCGTCATATGACGCGTATAAGGGACGAGAGGATGGTTGGAAAATCTTCTCGTTTCGACACACAAAGCTCCTCTCTAAAGGTAAGAGGTGGAGGAAGAGGGGGAGATCGGATGGCGCGGTCGCTTTGTGCTTTAGGAGACTTCAAAGTATCCTGTGGCGCTTGCAGGAATCTTAATTTTAGTTTCCACCCACACGAGAGATGCTTAAGTTACTAATTTTAATCGACCGAGTGACCTGGAGAACTTTTGCCATTACAGGATTATAAAAATAATGTTGATAGAAAATTTAAATTTTACATAGAAATGGAAAAATGGAAAACAAAATTAAAGTTTTCCTCTTGAGAGTACGTGCGAAAGAATATCTTGAAGGAGAGAATATTTAAAAGTGGGAGTATTTCCATTGGGGGTTTTATATAATTTTGAAGATAATATATTAAAGTAGTAAGCAAGCAACGCCTCTTTAAAAGAGGGCGTCGCAGGCGCTTAGCTCTTTTTTTAATAGTTTTTTTGGAAATCGCTTTCCGGACGATTCAATGGTTTTACGTCATTCTGTCGACCATTATCTTCACCTCCCCGACGATTTTGGAGAATCCGTGGTCGATTTCGGAAAAACGGCCCTGAAAATCGAACGACGTTGCGGTAGCCCTAATTGAAATTAAAATTCTCGATCGTCCGCCTGTCATTTTCGTTAATTTTCGAACGCACTTTTTGTCCAAAAAGCCACCGGCTCCGCGACTCTGCTTCCGGCTAACCTTCTGAACGGCTTTATAACGCAACGTTATATGCGAATCGGGGCTCCTTTGGACCCGAAACAGCCGATTTAAGCCCTAAACGAAGTCCCCGTTTTCCGTCATTTTCGATTTGGGCCGATAAAACATTCGTTTCAATTTTCATAAACGTTATTTATTATTCTAACCACGCTAATGCCACATGAAATGCCAAACGATCAGTTTATTAATAATTATCAAATATTTAATTTATGCAGAGCAAAAATTCGAATAAATTTCACTAAAAACTAATTAAATTCTTGAAAATATCACCAAAAATTAAATTTGTAAAAATTCCCCCAACGCTACTATAATTTTTAATAATTCCACCAAAAACAAAATTTGTAAAAATTCCACCAAAGCTATCAAAATTTTTAACAATTTTACCAAAAACTGAATTTTTAAAAAATATACTAAAATTAAGATTAATTTCGTCAAGAATTGATTAGATTCTTAAAAATTTCACAAAAATAAAAAAGTAATAATAAAAATTCCACAAAAGTTAGTTAAATTGAATGTAATTTCACCAAAAATTATTAAATTTGGAGACAATTCTACTAAAAACTTAGTGAATTTTTTTAAAATTCCACCCAAAATCAATAAAATTGGTAAAAATTCCACGAAAAACTTACTATATTCGTAAAAATTCCGCCAAAGTTACCAACATTTTTAACAATTCCACCAAAAACCTACTAAATCTTTTCAATTTTCCACCAAAGCTACAAAAATGTTGAATAATTCCACCAAAAACTTACTGATTTTTAAAAAATACCACCAAAAACTTACCAAATTCATAAAAATTCTACTAAAATTATCAATATTTTTAAATGAATAAAATTAGCAAAAATTCCACCAATGTTATCAAAATTTTTGATAATTCCACCAAAAGCATACTGAATTTTTTAAAAATTCCACCAAAAACTTACTAAATTCATAAGAATTTTACCAAAAACACTGATTTATTTTTAAATTCCACCAGAAATGAATAAAATTCGCAAAAATTCCACCAAAGCTATTAAAATATTTAACAACAACACCCAAAACTTACTGAATTTTTTTATTCCACCAAAAACTTACAAAAATCCTAAAAATTACACCGAAATTGTCAACATTTTTAACAATTCTATCAAAAACTTACCAAATTTTTTAAAAATTCCACCAAAATGTCCAAATTCTTTTAAAATTCCACCAAAAATCTATCAAATTAGAAACAATTTCATTAAAAATGAAATAAAACCTTGAAAATTCCATCAAAAAACTTAGTAGATTCATAAAAATTCCACCAAAGTTACTAAAATTTTTAATAATTCTACCAAAAATAATGAATTTTTTAAAAATTCCACCAAAAATTAATACAATTTGTAAAAATTCCACCAAAAACTTACTAAATTCATAAGAATTTTACCAAAAACACTGATTTTTTTTTATTCCGCCAGAAATGAATAAAATTCGCAAATATTCCACCAATGTTATCAAAATTTTTGATAATTCCACCAAAAACATACTGAATTTTTTTTAAATTCCACCAAAAACTTACTAAATTCATAAGAATTTTATCAAAAACACTGAATTTTTTTAAAATTCCACCAGAAATGAATAAAATTCGCAAAAATTCCACCAAAGCTATTAAAATATTTAACAACTACACCCAAAACTTACTGAATTTTTTTTATTCCACCAAGAACTTACAAAGATCCTAAAAATTACACCGAAATTGTCAACATTTTTAACAATTCTATCAAAAACTTACCAAATTTTTTAAAAATTCCACCAAAATGTCCAAATTCTTTTAAAATTCCACCAAAAATCTATCAAATTAGAAACAATTTCATTAAAAATTAATTAAAACCTTGAAAATTCAAAACTTAGTAAATTCATAAAAATTTCACCAAAGTTACTAAAATTTTTAATAATTTTAAAAATAATGAATTTTTTTAAAACTCCACCAAAAAACTTACAAAATTTGTAAAAATTCCGCTAAAAATTTACCAATTTTTTTTTTAATTCCACCAAAAACTTACTAAATTCGTAAAGCTTCCACCAAAGTTACCAAAATGTTGATCAATTCAACCAAAAACAATAAATTTTTTTTAGAAAAATACTAAAAATAAAACGAAACTAGTTTATAAATAAAATTTGGATAAAAAAACCGCATAAACTAGTAAAAATAAATAAAATTAAAAAATAAAAGAAATAAAAGATACAAAAAAAATAAAAGAAAATAAATAAAAGAAATAAAAGACACAAAAGAAATAAAAGACGCAAAAGAAAAAAAAAAAAAAAAATACAAAAACCTTGTTCTAAAGACAAATTTTATTTCTTTCTTTAAAGACAAATTTTATGAATGGAATTTTAACTAAGAACATCTAAAACATAATGTTAGATAAATGGATACATCGAGACAACATGCAACCCAGCATGTTAATTGAAAAATTAACGGTTTATTTGTGCGGAAAAAACAACGTAAAAATTATAAAAGCAATTTACTCTTTTCCTTTCCCTTCATCTTTAAATCGTTAAATCTAAACTTTTACATTTTCAACAATCTCTTTGTAACACACGTCCCAAAGACGAGTAAGTATCCTTTTATAACGATCCGGAATATTTTAACATAAAAGAACAAGAAAACGAAAGGAGGAATTTATAAATTTTCCATGCGGCAGCAGCATCTGCGTGGCCCAAAGCGAAATAAGGACAATAAAGCGGGATCTCTCTTCGTCCGTCCTCCCTTCTATCTCTCGGAGAGGTTTCTAAAACCCCCGAATAAATCTAGTATCATCCCATTGAAACGAATGACACTTCCCGTGTTAAACACGGGCGTCATCCCCACAATGCGGCTTTTTAACAATGGTAACCGCAAAGGATCGCCGCATATGTTCGACTTTGACGGCGGATTATCTTTAATTTTTGTATGTGTGTGTGTTGCGAGTAAATAAATCGACCGGTTCGAAACAACCATATGGTGTAACCGCAAGAACATTAGCTTAACAGAAAAGTTTGTTACATTAGGGTTGGGTTTATATTCATAATCCACTTAGGGAGTTATTTTATAAATGGAAAATCCATTATCAAGATGGTAAACTAACAAGATGCGGTTTCGATCAAAATTGTTAATAGGTAGGGAAAAAGAAACTTTTTTAGTGAAAATCATGCAAAGTTCTTCAAAGGTTGTTATTAACTCCGTTCCGTTCAGATATCGTGGAGATAATTCGTGTGTCAACAAGCAGTTAAGGTGAATCTACAATCTTAACCCTAACTCGGACCACCTACGGAGGACCTCTCTTACTTCTTCTCCTTCTTCATCTACTACTTCGCGTTTTCGTCTTCTTCCTCTTCTTCCTCTTCATCCTCGTTCGCTTCTTCGCTTATATCAGCCTTTAGGTTCGGCACAAAGAGAGAGACTAGCCAACACTTGGCACTCGCCTTGTTCTTTCTTCTTTGAATATTTATCGTTCTGTGTTCGACGGGGATTTAATTTGTTCTCAGCGTCGTTCGTTATTTTTAGTGGCTTTTCGCGAGTTGTTGCCGTTGTTGATAGCGTCAGACGTGATTACCATAAAAATTTGTTTTTAACTCGCTTCTTCTTCTCTTTCTTTATGGTCAAGTCTTAATTCACAATCATTTTCTTGATTTATCTTGTTTAGTTTTGATTTATTTTGATTTATTTTGATTTATTTTGATTTATTTTGATTTATTTTTATTTATTTTGATTTATTTTGATTTCTTCTAAAACCCATTATACAAAATCTCTCCGAGCGTTGTTCTCAAGATAAAGAACCATAGCCATATAAGCTAGGAAGAGGGTTGTTGTAGAATCGTGTAGTTCGGTGACAGGAATCCGGTTCAAAGTTCACGTAGTCCGGCACGGATGGTGTCGGAGGAGACTCCTCCTCGTTCACGAACCCACTTGCGAAGTCACATCGTGTTCTTGCGGGACAATGTGTTCCGCACACGTTTGCTACCATATAAGACTAGATGTGATTTGTTACCAAACTAATACTTATTTTATTTTATTTTTTTACTTTACTTTTAACCCCAAGTCTTCCAAAGATATATTACAAAACTTGTTTTAAACTCCATAAAAGCGATCTTCGTATAATCTTCCTATTACCGTCACGTACTTAGAGTTATAAGACGTATAGGACGCTTTAGAATACTAGGAATTAATTAATTAATTGCATTACGTTACGTTCAATCCTAGAGTGTGTGTAAATTTGCTTGAAATTATTACGTGAATAGAGGTAGATGTATGGCTCGATCTCCGGGTGCGATATAATATTGATGATTGTCGCTGCGCACACACATCGTACATTATTATACCGGTTGAGTAGTGTTCCTTGTCGAGTAAATCAAATTTTCAAGGTACTAAATGTGGTTTTTGAAATAATCGTTTAAATTAGGCTTATACTAAATCGGTGAAAAATTTTCACTCATTTGAGGGAGAATTGTTAAAAGAAATTTCAAAATAATTGAATATTTATCAAAAAGAATCTTTTTAAAAATATATTTTATGTGAATGAAAATAACCAAACTCTTTAATTAAAAAATTTCTTTATTTTTAGATCGTTAAAATCCGTCTACTTAGAGCTGAAAATTGAAAATAACGAGACCGAAGAAAAAAAAGGGGGACAGTGTGGTGACCACGTCCGAAACAGAAGAGATCCTCTTCTGAGAATTAATGCTCGTGTCAAACGCGGACCGCCGAACACGGCGAAGTGTAAAAGAATTATTATTAATTTAAAAGAATTATTTTAATTACGGAGAGCAGCGCGATCCGTCACCGACTCGTAATTAATGCCGGTCGGTGTCGATCAAAGGTCTTCAGCTACAAGAACCGTGTCCACCGTGGCTACCGAAAGAGAGCCTCCCTATTTTATTGGTGGAATTTTTTAAAAGGACCATCCAAGAATCCCAAACCCAAAGACAAAAGGGGCGAATTCCATCACCTTCCCCTAGAAATTTTATAATCATTCTTTATTTTTAAATTTTATTTCTTTTTTCTTTATTTGCCGTTCGTGGGATTAATTAAACCGACCCGGTATTTCGTAAAACATTGTTATTTTTAAGTGTGCGATAAAGTTAAGGTGAGGAGACGTTATTCGATGCTCTTTAAAATATTTCGAATGCCACAAATCGTGCCGTCTTCCCTCTTTTTTTTACCCGGCCGGTCTCTTTTTAAAAGTTTTATCGACCGTTTTAATGTTCCGAAAGCCATGCTAAGACGTAAAGTTTGGATTTTAATTGGACCGAAAGGTATGTCGGGCACCTGATGGACATTCACGTCTTTAAATCGTTATTTATCGCCTTTATTAATATTCCTTTCTTTTAACAAACTTTCTCTCTTAGGCACGTCTCACACTACGGCAACTAGCAACATGTAATATTGTCACTTGATGATCTTTTTCATAGGATTAAGGTACATCTCACATTGGAGGGCAATTCTATATTGTAAATAGAGATGATATCGAATTGCTCCAATGTTAGAGACATTTATATTTCTGCACCTTAAAGCTAAAGGGACTTAAGTCCAAAATGACATAATTGTGAAATAACGAAAAATATACTATTTTTAATTTGAAATAACAATTTTCATATTCTCAGCTCTCAAACAATTTACCTCGTAATCGCGGAAATATTGTTATTTAATACTAATAGTCTGTCTTTGTTCATTAACAAAACATTTTTATGAAAACTTTTTATTTTTACGAACTTATTGGACTTATTACATTTTGGCTTGAAAAAATTATTTCTGAATGACTGTATGTACTTACAACAAAACAATAATTTGGGACAATAATAACATGTATGAACTTATTACAACAAAGAATAAATTTTAAAATATATTAACTCATAAACTCATTCATCATCAGGGAAATCTGATGCTTCTTCAGTATGGGGTAAGTTTCTGAAATAATCCTGATATTCTTCAGGGACCCACTTAAGGAAAGTTACAAGATTGTCGTACTTTGCTTTACTTATTGATTTTCTAAAAAGTCTTAATTTGGTCAAACTTTTTGGTATATTTGACGGTTTACGAATATTTCTATACAAATTAATGGAACAAAAATTGTCATTAAATGATGTTTTATAAAAAAGAGTTCCATATACTTCTCGCCGAAGTTGAAGCCAAACAATGTTGGACAATTTAAACTCTAGGCCATCATTGCTTTTCTTTCTAGATATAAATGGCGCTGTTGATAAGGAGTACAATGTACTAAAATTTTTTAAATCTTTTAGGGCCATGTAGTACACATTAAATCTAGGCTTTTTACAATTGCGAATAAAATTTAGCAAAAAAAAAATAAAATAAGATAAAATAAAATAAGTTAAAATAAAAAAATAAAAGGTTAAAATAAGTTTTAACCTTGATAATTAGATTTTTTGTGGACTTACGACTATTTGGCGCTAAAACGGTAAGGATTTACTTCTTTATAACCCAAAAAATTTTTTTCGTGATCAATTTTTTTAGATAATGTTGTAAAAAATGAAATGTTGTGTTTAACGAGATACTTAGTTTAAGCATATCTCATTTTCATAAAATTTGGACTTACGTCCCTTTAGCTCTCAGGTACAGATTTAAAATGTCATCAAGTGGCAATATCTCGTGTTGTTGATTGCTGGTTGTTTGTTGCCCGTTCCCTCAGTGTGAGAGCTGCCTAAAGCGAGCGTTTCATATTGGAGCAATTCGATATCGCCTCTGCAACTTGGTTTGCCCACCCTCAAATCGAATTTGTACGATGTTTGTCCACTCCTGGATAAATGGGTGTTTTAGAGGTTTTTGAATAATTGTAATTTAATAATTGTAATAAAATAGTGTTTTTGATATGATTTATGAATAAAAACCTTATCTGTTATAATGTTGGTTTAATTGTCTTTCTGAAATGTCTTTCGACAAAGTATGTCTACCCTCAATTTTCGACCGATCGAAGGTTTGCGCACCCCTAAATAGGGTCACAATAACCAAAATTTCATTGTAAAGATGTGGTTGGAAACTCGCCTATCGATGTGGTTTGAATCTCGACTATCAGAAAGTTTGCCCACCCCTGATAGCAAAGTTTCAAACTTTAGCTACTAACTTTAACGTTCTTTAAATTTTAAAATCGAGCATTTATCCACCCCTGAATTTCATTTGAAAAAAAATAATTAATCTGTAAGAGGAAAGAATTAAAACAACAACACCTGAGTTGTATTAAAATATATTTCGTTCAATGGCGGCAATAGTGGCACATCTCAAAAATTGTAATAAAGGAGAAAATGGCTTTTAAAAATTGCAGTAATTTGAAATGCGATATCCATGCACTGGAATATAGACAAAAATGAAAAAAAAAAAAATCATAATGACTAGTGTAATTTTTGGTAGTTGGATTAATAAAAGAAATCGATAAGCAGCAACGCTACCGTCGTATTAAATTTGTGTCACTATTGCAGCTACATACAGTGGTTCACAGCTTATTTCAACCACCCTCTTTTAAGAAGGTATAGCTCATATAATTTCGAAACGAAACAAGATATTGCAAAAATTTAAATGAGGGTTTATATAGTACTTTTCAAATTAAAAAAAAAGAAGTTTTATTCAGTCTCAAATTTACATTTTCAAACATTTACAAACTAAAAACCAAAAACATACATAAGTAGTCACAGCTTATTTCAACCACCCACTTCTAAGATCTGTTAAGTTGACTTTTTTTTGAGGCTATGTTTCCAATTATGTAAATACAACTGCCCGAATCACACCAATGGTTGTAGTGTGATTTGGGCAGTTAAGTAAACCAGACGCGTATTTTGTGACAATGAGTCGACGAACTACCATAGAACACATGGAATTGGTTATTAGCCATTTTAAAAAGCGGCAATTCGCGTCGGAAAATTCCTGAAATGGTTGGCCTTAGTGATTCGACAGTGCAAAGCATAATATCTCGGTTCGTTCATGAAAATAGGATACATGATAAGGGAAGAAAAGCTTCCAACAAAATTTTTAACGAAACTGATGCGCGCTACATTGCCAGGAAAATAAAGAAAACCCCGAAGCTATCCGCTCCAAACTTGACCACAGAAGTTCAAAATGAGCTAAATAAAACATGCAGTGCGGAAATTATTCGCCATGTATTATGAAACCATGGTTTTAATGGTAGAGTAGCGCGGAAAAAACCATTTATTAATAATAAAAATCAAGCGGCGCGCCTAAAATTCGCCAAGGAACATATTAACAAAGATTCAAACTTTTGGGAGCAAGTTATTTTTGCGGATGAATCTAAATTTAATATTTTCGACTCGGATGGTCAAATTTACGTCTGACGTAAGCCAAATACAGAGCTCCAAGATGAAAATTTAATAGCGACAATAAAACACGGTGGTGGTAGTGTCATGGTGTGGGCTTGTATGTCATCAAGTGGGGTAGGAAACTTACAGTTTATTGAAAGTACAATGGACAAAAATAAATACCTCGACATCCTAAAGTCCAATTTATTACAAAGTGCCGAAAAACTGGGTACTTATACTATACTTATAATCCCTTAGGAGGGATTTCGATTCTATCAGGACAACGACCCGAAACATTAATCTGGTATTATGCAGACATGGCTGATTTGGAACTGGCCTCAGTTGATGCAACCGCCGGCACAATCACCTGATTTAAATGTTATTGAAAACTTATGGGTAATTTTAGACCAAAACATCCGCCAACACCAGATCTCGAATAGGAATGACCTTACAGCAGCGCTAAAGAAGGAATAGGCAAAAATAACTCCCCAAACCACAAGAAAGTTAGTGGAATCTATGCAAAGAAGGCTGAAAGCTGTAATTGACTAAAAAGGAGGTCATACTAAGTTTTGAAATTAAATAAATTAAGTTAAAATAATAAGTGGTTGAAATAAGCTGTGACTACTTATGTAGGTATGTTTTTGGTTTTTAGTTTGTAACTGTTTGAAAATGTAAATTTGAGACTGAACAAAAATTCTTTTTTTTTAAGTTTGGAAGGTATTATGTAAACCCTTATTTAAATTTCTGCAATATCTTGTTTCGTTTCGAAATTATGTGGGTTATATTTTCTTAAAAGAGGGTGGTTGAAATAAGCTGTGAACCACTGTATAAGTCACAATTGAAATAAAGTTATAGTGTCACATCCGTCATTTATTCGATTTGTGATGAACTAACTTTGTGGCGATCTTGCAGATACAAAAGGTATAAGATGTCAGATTTTAATGCAACAGTTACTAGAATATTTACGATTTTTGAGATGTGTCACTATTGCCGCCATTGAACGATTTATTTAAAATTAGTAATATATTAGTAAAAATTAGTAAGAACTAGTAAAAACTAGTAACTCTACCGACAGGGACGCTTCCGTCTTCTTTTTCATAAGACATTTCAAGTTTTGACCTCCTCTATTTGAAGTTCTCCTGAAACAAAGTAAAAATTTTTAAAGTAAAATTCTCGAAAAACTTTGTATGGGATCAGGATTGCAGAAAAATGAGAAGTTGGTGAAGAAAAAAGTGGGAATACCTCCTTCGATTGATGTTTTCCTAATACTAAGATTAGAATCAAAGGTGAGGAGGTGAGGAGGTGACAAGGAAAAAGGCAGGAATATTTCAATCATTCATCAAAAAATGGTTCAATCTTCGTATCAGGAAAACATCAAGTAAAGTATGTTGTTTTCCTGATACAAAGTATCAGAATCGTAGAAAAATGAGGAGGTAATGAGGAGTAAATCCCTCGATTGATGTTCTCCTGATATAAAGTAACAAAATTTTTGAAAAGATGGAAGGTGACGGAGAAAAATGTAAAAAGATTTCCTTCATTTAATGTTTTCCCGATACAAAGTTGAAATTTTTAAAGCAAAATTTTTGAAAATTCAGTTAGGTATCAGCATTGCTCTATTTCTATGCAACTATCGGCCCTTCTCGAATTCATTGAATCGCATTTAAATGCTCAGTATTTTTATACCTTGTTGCTCAGTAAAAAAATACTAAACGCTCAGTATTTAATTTTAAACATGTTAAGTATAAAAACAAAAAATGCTCAGTAAAATATTTGAAATGTTAAACATATAAAGCATAGTATGAAATTCAACAATTCCCAGTAAAGAATTACGATTGCTTAATGGCTATCAATTAGATCAGTAAATGTGAGGCGCTGCTTTAACTGGTTGGTAACACTGACATCGGAGATCACCGATTACAGTGCTCGCCGTGTGTTCATCTAACCTCAAAATTGTTCATCAAAATTTTAGATAAAAAATAAATGAAATACCTCATTACGAGAGTGATGAAAGAGAAAACGAACACGAAGAAACTGTTTTTTTGTTCAGGCAAAAATTATCGATGACTTTGGGATTTTTTTAAATTTTTTTGGGAACAACTACAATTAATTTGATTTTTTTAACATAAAATAGATACTTTAACCTATTTCTATTCAAAAAATCTTTTCAAAATTTTCATAAATAAACTCAAAGAGATTTTTCAAATTTGTTCAAATTTTGTTGAATTTGGAAAAAAATCATTGATGACTTCGGGAATTTAAAAAAATTTTTTTGGGAACAGTTACAGTAAATTTGGTTTGTATTGCATAAAATAGATACTTTAATGTATTTCTATTTAAAAAATCTTTTCATAATTTTCATAAATAGGCTCAGTACGATTTTTCAAATTTATTCAAGTTATATTGAATTCGAGCGAAAATCATCGATGATTTTAGGATTTTTTAAATCTTTTCTGAGAACAGTTGCAATGAATTTGATTTATTTAGCATAAAATAGATGCTTTAATGTATTTCTATTTAAAAAATCTTTTCAAAATTTTCATAAATAAACTCAGCACGATTTTTTAAATTTGTTCAAATTATGTTTAGTTTGGACCAAAATCGTCGATGACTTTGTTTTCTTTTTAGGAACAGTTATAATTAATTTGATTTGTTTTATATAAAATAGATGCTTTAATATATTCCTATTTCAAAAATTTTTTAAAAATTTTCATAAATAAACTTTGACCGATTTTTCAAAATTCTTCAAGTTATACTAAATTCGGGCGAAAATTATCGATGAATCTGGGATTTTTTTTTTATTTTTTTTTGGAAACAGCTACAGTAAATTTGATTTGTTTAACATAAAATACTTTAATGTATTCATATTCCAAAAATCTTTTCAAAATTTTCATAAATAAGCTCAGTGCGATTTTTTAAAAATTTCCAGGTTATATTGAATTTGACCAAAAATCATTGATGACTTTGGGAATTTTTTTAATTTTTTCGGAAAAAGCTACAGTAAATTTGATTTGTTTAACATAAAATAGATATGTTAATGTATTTCTATTTAAAAAAGCTTTTAAAAATTTTCTTAAATAAGCTCAGTACGATTTTTCAAATTTGTTCACATTTTTTTGGGTTCGGGCAAAAATCGTCGATGACTTTGGAAATTTTTAAAATTTTTTTGGAAATAGCTACGATAAATTTGATTTGTTTAGCATAAAATAAATGGATTAATGTATTTCTATTTAAAATTTTTTTTCTGAATTTCCAGAAATAACCTCAGTACGATTTTTTTAAATTTGTTCAAATTATGTTTAGTTTGGACAAAAATCGTCGATGACTTTGTTTTTTTTTTAGGAACAGTTATAATTAATTTGATTTGTTTTATATAAAATAGATGCTTTAATATATTCCTACTTCAAAAATCTTTTAAAAATTTTCATAAATAAACGTTGAGCGATTTTTCAAAATTCTTCAAGTTATACTAAATTCGGGTGAAAATTATCGATGAATCTGGGATTTTTTTTTATTTTTTTGGAAACAGCTACAGTAAATTTGATTTGTTTAACATAAAATACTTTAATGTATTCATATTCCAAAAATCTTTTCAAAATTTTCATAAATAAGCTCAGTGCGATTTTTTAAAAATTTCCAGGTTATATTGAATTTGGCCAAAAATCATTGATGACTGGAAATTTTTTTAATTTTTTCGGAAAAAGCTACAGTAAATTTGATTTGTTTAACATAAAATAGATATGTTAATGTATTTCTATTTAAAAAAGCTTTTAAAAATTTTCTTAAATAAGCTCAGTACGATTTTTCAAATTTGTTCACATTTTTTTGGGTTCGGGCAAAAATCGTCGACGACTTTGGAAATTTTTAAAATTTTTTTGGAAATAGCTACGATAAATTTGATTTGTTTAGCATAAAATAGATGGATTAATGTATTTCTATTTAAAATTTTTTTCTGAATTTCCAGAAATAACCTCAGTACGATTTTTTTAAATTTGTTCAAATTATGTTGAGTATGAGTATATTATTTTTTAAAAAGTAGTTTCGATTTTTTACTGATTATTTGGTATAATTACTGAACAGTAAAGATTTGTACTGAACATTTAGGATTTTTACTGAGGGTTTAGTATATTGACTCTGCATTTAACATTTTTGTCATTTAGTTTTCGTACTGAATATTTATATTAATACTGAGCGGCTAGTTTTTTACTGAGCAATTAAGTAATATACCGTGTATGCCTACTTTACATTCAAGTGTAATACTGGGTATTTAATTTTTACCCGAATTCATTGTGGTTTCCCCGTCTCAAGTGATACTTTACACTAGTACATACATAATACCATATATTGCATCTCAGCAATAATTATTCTGACTATAAACCGGGCACGAAATAGACTAGATATCCGCTCGCGTTTATCGAAACTCATACGAACGACTTCCTCCTGCTCGTAAACCATTGAATTACTAACGTTTCCAACGTTTGCGGTATTAATATACGAACGGATATCGTATCGGAGTGGTTTAACCATCACGCCATAACTTATCTACTTTAACTACAATGCATAATAAACATTTACCTTTACATAAGTTGTCAAAATTTAAAAGCATTTTAAAAACATTAAAATTAAAAGAATAAAAGTTTAAAGTTAAAGGAAGTTTTATGAAAGTTTTAAGGAAGTGAAGAAAAGTAAGTATATAAAAAAGAGATAAAAACGAAAGAAAAAGATAAAGAGTACTTGACTTAACCGCTTTTGGTATTTTAATTTAATTATCGGTAGTAAAACCGTGTAGAAATCGAGTGTAATACTTTTATTCGATTCGTGATATGGCTTTTTAAATTCCAAAGCCGCGTGTATAAAAACGTTGTCTCCCATAAAATCAATTAAACTTGAACTGAATTGTGAAGAACCGTTTTAGCTCTTCCTTGATGTAATTGGGACTTTTACAGATGGTTGCACTTATACGATTTTCAAACCTTTTTATTATATTTTTCAATTTCCGTTTTAAATTTTTAACCATTCTGTCTTTGTAAAAAATAAAAATGTCTTTGTAAAAAATAAAAATGTCTTTGTAAAAAATAAAAATGTCTGTAAAAAATAAAAATGTCTTTGTAAAAAATAAAAATGTCTTTGTAAAAAATAAAAATGTCCTTGTAAGAAATAAAAATGTCTCAGTAAAAAATAAAAATGTCTGTAGGAAACAAAATATATATTTTTAAAAACATTCAAAGCGTGTTTTAATCTAATCCTAAGCTGGGTGGGTTGTTAATCAAAGGAAAAAATTAAAGAATTAATGATATCGGCAGCTGTTGAGTTTGCTGCCATTAGTCCAAACCGACTATAACTGTTGTTGACTTTTTTATAACGAATTCGTGACTGTATAAGTTAAAGATAAAGGTGCTTTGTGCGATTTTTGCAAAAAGCTCACCCCCTGCAAACGGTTACGGTTGCGTGTTGAGAAACATTTGGTAAATAAAAGAGAGAATTTTAAATTAAAGGGATTACAATCGGCTTTAAATTAAAAGTATTAATCTTTCATTTTGAGAAAAATATAACTTAACATTTTTTTTCTTATACAGGGTGTTTAAAAAATACGTTCCAATATTTGGTCCACTTATAGATCTCATCAGTACAAACAAAAAAGTCAAAATAAACATAAGTCCAAAAATCAGCCGTTTCCTAATTACAGCCTGTTTTTCAAATTAAAATAATTTACACTCAGTAGGAGTGATTCGCGTATTTATGAAGTCATCCATGGAAATAACAAAACAAATTTTGTTCGTTTCTGTTAGTGTAGTTGCCACATTTATTGTAATTATTGTGTGTCCGTTATTGTCAGTGTTTATTGAAGTAGTTGTTGCTGTAACCCATTGTTGAAATTTTCGAATATGCCTTATACCAACGCAGAAATGGCAGACATGCATTTTATGTATGGCAAAGCCGATGGAAATGCTTGTGAGGCACGTCGCCTTTATGCCGAAGCATTCCCAAACCGGGTACTTCCGTGTGACAAACTTTTTACAAATTTACATCAACGTTTATCCGAAGTTGGATCGTTTAAATCAAGGAACGGTGATGGTGGTCGGCCTAGTTCAGTTTGTACTCCCGACGCAGAACTTAACATTTTAAGACGAATTGAAGAAAATCCTGGTACTAGTACTAGAAGACTCTCTACTGAAACAAATATTAATTTTTCCCTAATTTGGAGAATTTTACGGGAGCAGCAATTGCGCCAATACCATATTCAAAGGGTACAGGCTCTAGCGGTGCCTGATTATGCCGCACGACTGGTGTTTTGTCGAAGCATGTTGACAAAAGTCGCGGAGAACCCAAATTTTGTTACGAAAATTTTATTTACAGACGAAGCTGGTTTCACGAGAAATGGCATTTTTAATTTTCATAATAGCCATGTTTGGGCCGACGAAAATCCGCATGCCGTTGTTGAATCGAATCATCAACACCGATTTGCAATCAACGTTTGGCTTGGTGTGTTAGGAGACCATCTGATAGGACCTTGTTTCCTGCCTAACCGTTTGACTAGTCAATTGTACCTTGACTTTTTGCGGAATACATTACCACTGCTGTTAGAAGATGTGCCCCTCAACCACAGAATCAATATGTGGTTGATGCACGATGGAGCTCCTGCGCATTACGGAGTCTTGGTCAGAAATTATCTAAATGAAAATTACAATGGCAGGTGGATAGGGCGAGGAGGTCCAATTGCATGGCCCCCTAGATCTCCCGACCTCACTCCACTCGATTTTTGCATTTGGGGGTATTTAAAGACATTAGTTTATTCAAGTCCTGTGAATAATTTAGATGAGTTGCGAGAACGAATTGAACATGCCTGCCAGACTGTTCGTATAAATCCGGGACTCTTTGAGAGAGTGCGGCGTTCACTTTTACGGAGATGTGAAATGTGTATACAAATGGAAGGAGGACATTTTGAACGTCTTCTTTAAGAATCATTAATTTATAATAATTAAAATGTATTTATACTGATATTTGAGTGTAAATTATTTTAATTTGAAAAACAGGCTGTAATTAGGAAGCGGCTGATTTTTGGACTTATGTTTATTTTGACTTTTTTGTTTGTACTGATGAGATCTATAAGTGGGCCAAATATTCGAACGTATTTTTTAAACACCCTGTATTTTTCAAAAGGATTTTTTAAAAGAAGTGATTCTTCATCCTTCATCAGAAAACCACTATATTAGATTTAATTCCCACCGGTTTTCCCATCGGGAGATCATCTGTCCTTTCGTCCCCCAACAGGATAATCAGTTATGAATAATTGATTGGTGAAAATAAAGGAATTGCCAATGTTGATGCATCCCGCATGTATCATGTGGGCATCTGTCCTAATAAAACGATCCTCCATGGACTAAAAGTCAACCGGGAGATCGATCATTAATACTTGACGGTATTTTGACTTCGACAAGAAAAAAAAATCTTTAATAACTATCTTATTAAGAATGATTTCAAACTTTTTTTTTAATTTGAATTAAAGAGAAAGTTTGAAATCATTTGATTAGTAATTTAAGTCTTACTAATGAGGATCTATTTTAAAGTGAAAAGATGTAGGTGTGAAATTTCATCCCCTTTAAGGGTTACACAAAGTCTAAACACTTCGTATTTAACCTAACGAACAGCTAACAGCTGAACATCAGCTGTTAAGAAATATAGGAAAATACGAGTTATAAAAAAAAATCTATTTTTTGCTTGGGTTTTAAGGAAAAGACCCGAATTGTTTGAATTTCTCTAAAACATATTAATAATCATTAATAAAAAATTTAAATTAGATTTTAAAACTTATTAATGTTACAAAATCCGAAATAAAGTGCTTTTAAGTGTCGAAATTTTGTGTCTGGTTTCAGACACAGGGTTTTGGCAAACAACAAAACCCTGAATTATTCATGAAGTGTGCGAGAATGGTGCGAGCTTGCTCCCTCGTATTAGTTTGGACTGTATTATTTACGAATCGAGATTGTTTACTTTAAAATGTATGGAATTCGGTGTGAATTAGTTTTACGGGGCTATAAGGGGTCGGGTAAATGAAATTTTAAAACGTTAACCAGAACTAGAATTTCTATCAAGTTGGATTTCACATTAAATAAAATTAAATTAGTAAAAATTTTTTTCTTTAAGGTAAACAAAAAAAATTAGATCTTATTTGGGGAAAAAATCTTATTTGAAAAAATCTTATTTAAGAATCCTTTTCGGAAAGGATTAAAGTTTAGAAATGAACCCGATAACCAACTAAAGAAGGATTAAAAATTCGATAGGGGAACGACGATCTCTATCTTCTGGTTTTTTCAACTTTATTTTTCTTTTCAGTTCGGAGAAGACCGAAGAAGTTAACTTTGGTAATCCATTAACAAAGGAGGGAATCGAAGAACCAAGAAAAAAGACGAACAAATCGAAAAAATCGAAAAAATCAAAGAATCAAAAAGAAAAAAAAAACGTACAGACCCCAATAAAAAAACCTCTACAAAAACTGATGTCTCAATCTGAGAGTTATCTACCGATCTGAATATTGTCGGCGTCTGTAATCTGTCTTCACGCCCAATCAAATTCGATTTTTATTCAGATAGTCAAGTATTCAAGTATCCTCTTTGAGGACAAAATCTTCTTTTTAAATAAAAAGAAGAAAAAACGTGGTATAAAAATGTTAAATTAAATTAACATTAAATTAAAAAATTAGGTTAAAATTAGCATAAAATTAAAAAATTAAGTTAAAATTAATTCAAATTAAAACCATTAAATACGAATTAATGAATTACTTTGAATTTAATATCTTGAATTCTGTCTTAAATTCAATTTATACTCCAGGAAATCATTATAATACAATTCCGTGTAATATAACTCTTACAATAAATTAAAAACTTTTCTAGTTGTAACTTGTAACCACACGCAATTGGTAAGGAGAGATAATAAAGATAATAATCCAGTCGTAATCGACTTTATGATCGGATTTTATGTATCCAGTAGTAATCCAAACAAGTTTTAATAGTTACATTACAAATACATATACATTACAATTTATATTATTACTTTAATTCAGTTAAATCAATTAATTTTATTAATTTCCACTCCAACAAATTTTATTTTATCTCCCCCAAAATCTTTTTTGTATTGGAAAGAAAACAAAAATTAATTTTATTAACATTAATCGATTCCAATCTCAAAGCTATAATTGAAAATTTTTTCAATCTTTTTCAATCTTTTGATCGAGTGTTTTGATACAATTTTTCCCAACTCCCCCAAATTTAATGATTATCAACCCTTTCGTTTCTACCCTTTCGTATTATTTCTGGTATTCGTTTGGATGATTTTTATCAACCCTCATGTTCCCACAAACAAACCATGAAATTTCGCGTAGATCAAAACCAGGACAGCTCAAAACCAGAATAACTGACTTTGACGTCGTGTGATTGGTTTTTATGGACGAGGGAATGTGAAATTAGGGGTTGATTTACATAAGTATTGAATTATTTGTGTTTTGAATGGGTGGTAGAATAAAAAAAGGAATTAAAAATAAATAATGAAGATAAAAATAAATTATGTTTTCCTAAAACTTAATCCATTAAACTCCCATAAGGTCTAAATATTCCAGCCACGACGCACAAAATAGCAATTTGCTTTCACCATCACGCACACTGAACATCTAAGGAGATGTCTAGGAAATCCCAAAGGATCTAAAATGAGGATAAACTTTCCTTTAAGGTCAAATAATCCAAAAACACGAGGTGAAAACTTTCATAAAAATTTATAATTTATTTACAGGCTTATTTTGTAATTGTTACTTAAAGACATCGTTTTTTCAACGATTCCACTCACAAATGACTTTTCATAGAAACCGTATTTTGTAAATCAGTCGTTAGGAAAGTTTTGACAACACAGGCCTACAAAATTTTATGAAAGGTGAGACCCATAGATCAAATACTACTTTTCTAACAAGTTTTAGTGCGCTGGATTTAAATATGTCTTCAGATCTGTTTCATCACCTCAGGATATCAAAATATTCTAATCTATTGATGCAAAAAATATGAGGCAAAATTTGAGTTCAACGCGCTTAGAACTGAAAACTATTGTCTGATCTATGGGTCTAAAAAAATGTTGGCTAATGCAATTAATAACACAAGTGAATGAAGTAACTATCTTTGAGGGAATTCGTTGTTTAACATTATATTTAACACATGGCTTTGGGCGGTTTTTTTTGTGACACCCTTTATAAGGAAAAAAGTGGTTGAAACTAACGACCAAGTGTACTGATTACACCGTCATCGATTTCTAGAGGACGACACGAAATTTTATCTGCGACGAACGTAATTTACGACCATCGCTCTTCCCGGATGGTACGAGCTTTTTAATTTTAAGCAAGTTTTACGACCACCGGAGCTAATTGCCCGTAACCCGCGGATATAAGTTACAGTAGAGTAGATCTCAAATGGTGCAAGTTGAATTATGGACCAAGACGAGATTCCAGTCATTTAAAAAAACATTATTAAAAAAACATTATTTAAAAAAACATTATTTAAAAAAATATTTAAAAATAATAAAGATTTGCCCACAATTTTTTCCAAATAAATACGATTTTCATTAAAAATAATAATAAATAAAATATAAAAAAAGTAAATAAAGTTGTTTGTAAATAAACCGAGTTGTTTATTTAAAAATCTCATCCACCATTATTTTTTCATTTTATTTTATTTCTTTTTTTTTAATTTTTTTAAATTTTTTTAGATTAAAAAATTTTTTTTTATATTTTTTTCATATTTACTTTAACACAAATGAATCGTTTGCATGTTGTGTTACAAATCAAGTTTGTTTATTCTTCTAACACATCCCTAACGAGACATATATTAAGTTTAACCTCGTCCACACCTGTATTCGTAACACGTTGATATCCGAAACGAGGAAAATACGTTCATTTTGGGACAATAATTTGCATCCGAACCGAACCAAAACCGACACGAACGTGTGTGTATTTCAACAACTGTTTGAAAAGAGAACTTAATTATATATTCCGTATTTGGATCGGAAAAGCCTTCCGGCGACTGAATCCATTTTCATGGTAGTTTCATCGATTTACAAAGAATAACAATAAAAATAATTTTTTATTTCTTAACTATTAGATAACTAATTGTAAGATATTAACTATTAAACTTCTAAGATATCTTCACCTCCCCGACGATGTTGGGAGGTCCGTGACCGATTTCGGAAAAACGGCCCTGAAAATCGAACGACGTTGCGGTAGCCGTAATTGAAATTAAAATTCTCGATCGTCCGCCTGTCATTTTCGTTAATTTTCGAACGCACTTTTTGTCCAAAAAGCCACTGGCTCCGCGACTCTGCTTCCGGCTAACCTTCTGAACGGCTTTGTAACGCAACGTTATATGCGAATCGGGGCTCCTTTGGACCCGAAACGGCCGATTTAAGCCCTAAACGAAATCCCCGTTTTCCGTCATTTTCGATTTGGGCCGATAAAACAGTTGGTTCAATTTTCATAAACGTTATTTATTATTCTAACCACGCTAATGCCACATGAAATGTCAAAACGATCGGTTTATTAATAATTATCAAATATTTAATTTATGCAGAGCAAAAATTCGAATAAATTTCACTAAAAACTAATTAAATTCTTGAAGATATCACCAAAAATTTAAGTAAATTTGTAAAAATTTAAAGTTACTAAAATTTTTAATAATTCCACCAAAAACTTATAAAATTTGTAAAAATTCCACCAAAGCTATCAAAATTTTTAACAATTCCACCAAAAACTTAATTTTTTAAAAAATATACTAAAATTAAGATTAATTTCGTCAAGAATTGATTAGATTCTTAAAAATTTCACAAAAATAAAAAAGTAATAATAAAAATTCCACAAAAGTTAGTTAAATTGAATATAATTTCACCAAAAATTATTAAATTTGGAGGCAATTCTACTAAAAACTAAGTGAATTTTTTAAATATTCCACCCAAAATCAATAAAATTGGTAAAAATTCCACGAAAAACTTACTATATTCGTAAAAATTCCACCAAAGTTACCAATATTTTTAACAACCACCAAAAACGTACTAAATTTTTTCAATTTTCCACCAAAGCTACAAAAACGTTGAATAATTCCACCAAAAACTTACTGATTTTTAAAAAATACCACCAAAAACTTACCAAATTCATAAAAATTCTACTAAAATTACCAATATTTTTAACAATTCCACCAAAAATGATTAAAGTTAATAAAAATTCCACCAAAGTTATCAACTTCTTTAACAATTCCATCAAAAACATACTGAATTTTATAAAAATTTCACCAAAAACTTACTAAATTCATAAGAATTTTACCAAAAACACTGAATTTTTTTTAATTCCATCAGAAATGAATAAACTTGCACAAATTCCACCAAAGCTATTAAAATATTTAGCAACGACACCCAAAACTTTCTGAATTTTTTTTATTCCACCAAAAACTTACAAAAATTCTAAAAATTACACCGAAATTGTCATTTTTAACAATTCTACCAAAAACGTACCAAATTTTTTAAAAATTCCACCAAAATGTCCAAGTTTTTTTTTAAATTCCACCAAAAATCAATCAAATTGGAAACAATTTCATTAAAAATTAACTAAAACCTTGAAAATTCCACCAAAAACTTACTAAATTCATAAGAATTTTACCAAAAACACTGATTTTTCTTTTATCCACCAGAAATGAATAAAATTCGCAAAAATTCCACCAAAGCTATTAAAATTTTTGATAATTCCATCAAAAACATACTGATTTTTTTAAAAATTCCACCAAAAACTTACTAAATTCATAAGAATTTTACCAAAAATACTGATTTTTTTTTATTCCACCAGAAATGAATGAAATTCCCAAAAATTCCACCAATGTTATCGAAATCTTTGATAATTCCACCAAAAACATACTGAATTTTTTCAAAATTCCACCAAAAACTTACAAAAATCCTAAAAATTACACTGAAATTGTCAACATTTTTAACAATTCTACCAAAAACTTACCAAATTTTTTAAAAACTCCACCAAAATGTCCAAATTCTTTTAAAATTCCACCAAAAATCAATCAAATCAGAAACAATTTCTTTAAAAATTAACTAAAACCTTAAAAATTCCATCAAAAACTTAGTAATTTCATAAAAATTCCAAAGTTACTAAAATTTGTAAAAATTCCACCAAAAATTTGCCAATTTTTTTTAAATTCCACCAAAAACTTACTAAATTCATAAGAATTTTACCAAAAACACTGATTTTTTTTATTCCACCAGAAATGAATAAAATTCGCAAACATTCCACCAAAGCTATTAAAATTTTTGATAATTCCACCAAAAACATACTGAATTTTTTAAAAATTTCACCAAAAACTTATTAAATTCATAAGAATTTTACCAAAAACACTGATTTATTTTTAAATTCCACCAGAAATGAATAAAATTCGCAAAAATTCCACCAAAGCTATTAAAATATTTAACAACTACACCCAAAACTTTCTGAATTTTTTTTGTTCAACCAAAAACTTACAAAAATCCTAAAAATCACACCGAAATTTTCAACATTTTTAACAATTCTACCAAAAACTTACCAAATTTTTTAAAAATTCCACCAAAATGTCCAAATTCTTTTAAAATTCCACCAAAAATCAATCAAATCAGAAACAATTTCTTTAAAAATTAACTAAAACCTTGAAAATTTCATCAAAAACTTAGTAGATTCATAAAAATTTCACCAAAGTTACTAAAATTTTTAATAATTCTACCAAAAATAATGAATTTTTTAAAAATTCCACAAAAAAACTTACAAAATTTGTAAAAATTCCACCAAAAATTTACCAATTTTTTTTAAATTCCACCAAAAACTTACTAAATTCATAAGAATTTTACCAAAAACACTGATTTTTTTTATTCCACCAGAAATTAATAAAATTCGCAAACATTCCACCAAAGCTATTAAAATTTTTGATAATTCCACCAAAAACATACTGAATTTTTTAAAAATTCCACCAAGAATTTACCAATTTTTTTTAAATTCCACCAAAAACTTACTAAATTCATAAGAATTTTACCAAAAACACTGATTTTTTTTATTCCACCAGAAATGAATAAAATTCGCAAAAATTCCACCAAAGCTATTAAAATATTTAACAACTACACCCAAAACTTACTGAATTTTTTTTATTCCACCAAAAACTTACAGAAATCCCAAAAATTACACCGAAATTATCAACATTTTTAATAATTCTACCAAAGACTTACCAAATTTTTTAAAAATTCCAACAAAATGTCCAAGTTCTTTTAAAATTCCACCAAAAATCAATCAAATCAGAAACAATTTCTTTAAAAATTAACTAAAACCTTGAAAATTCCATCAAAAACTTAGTAGATTCATAAAAATTCCAAAGTTACTAAATTTTTTAATAATTCTACCAAAAATAATGAATTTTTTTAAAATTCCACAAGAAAAACTTACAAAATTTGTAAAAATTCCACCAAATATTTACCAATTTTTTTTTAAATTCCACCAAAAACTTACTAAATTCATAAGAATTTTACCAAAAAAACTGTTTTTTTATTCCACCAGAAATGAATAAAATTCGCAAAAATTCCACCAAAGCTATTAAAATTTTTGATAATTCCACCAAAAACATACTGAATTTTTTAAAAATTCCACCAAAAACTTATTAAATTCATAAGAATTTTACCAAAAACACTGATTTATTTTTAAATTCCACCAGAAATGAATAAAATTCACAAAAATTCCACCAAAGCTATTAAAATATTTAACAACTACACCCAAAACTTTCTGAATTTCTTTATTCCACCAAAAACTTACAAAAATCCTAAAAATTACACTGAAATTGTCAACATTTTTAACAATTCTACCAAAAACTTACCAAATTTTTTAAAAATTCCACCAAAATGTCCAAATTCTTTTAAAATTCCACCAAAAATCAATCAAATCAGAAACAATTTCTTTAAAAATTAATTAAAACCTTGAAAATTCCATCAAAAACTTAGTAAATTCATAAAAATTTCACCAAAGTTACTAAAATTTTTAATAATTTTAAAAATAATGAATTTTTTTTAAACTCCACCAAAAAACTTACAAAATTTGTAAAAATTCCACCAAGAATTTACCTTTTTTTTTAAATTCCACCAAAAACTTACTAAATTCGTAAAGCTTCCACCAAAGTTACCAAAATGTTGATCAATTCAACCAAAAACAATGAATTTTTTTAGAAAAATACTAAAAATAAAACTAAACTAGTATAAAAAAATAATGAATTTTTTAAAAATTCCACCAAAAAACTTACAAAATTTGTAAAAATTCCACCAAAAATTTACCTTTTTTTTTTAAATTCCACCAAAAACTTATTGAATTCGTAAAACTTCCACCAAAGTTACCAAAATGTTGATCAATTCTACAAAAACAATAAATTTTTTTTAGAAAAATATTAAAAATAAAACTAAACTAGTTAATTATTAAAGTTCTAAGAAATTTGAATGCATAAGTCTTATTGTTAGCAAAAACAAAAAAAATAGACACAGTACGTGTCTTTCTCTTTTAAATTATGGATCAGATTTTACGAGTGTCTGTCAAGACGAACAAATTGTGGGGTCGTAGTAAGAACAGTAGTAAATTCCAAGGCGGTTTAATGCCGGGAGAAGAGCAGGAGAACTTCGCGAATGAAAAAAAGAAAAGCTTCGAGCGGGGAACAGGGAAAAACTCGTGGGGATATAAATTATTTATACGGTCCAAAAGGTCTTTTGTCAAGCTCAACAGGTGATAAAACCGTGTCTCTCTTACGTCTTTTTCCCCCATTTTTAAATTTCTTACGAATTAAATTCCATTTAGGTTAGTAAAATTCCATTTGAATTAGTTATATTTCATTTAGGTTAATAAAATTGCATTTAAGTTAGTAATATTCCATTTAGTTTAATAAAATTGCATTTAAGTTAGTAATATTCCATTTAGGTTAGCTATATTCCATTTAGCTTAATAAAATTGCATTTAACTTAGTAATATTCCATTTAGGTTAGTCAATTCCATCCGTCTATCTATTTATTTGCTCTATTCCTCCACCTATTTCTATTTCTGACCGAGCACGGTGACGTTCAAAAGGAAATTCTCCTTACATAGAGAGGACCAAGAGGGGAGAGACGAAAGAGGGTCGAATTAGCATAGCTTTGAAGTCTAACCGCCTAAGGTCGGACCTGGAAAGGCGTTAAAACGGGTCACGGGACTTGCATATCCTTCACGAAATCCCGATAACATCATTCGATATCGTATGGACTCCATTCAAATAAATTCAAATAAACCACCTTTAAATAAATTCTAAACATATATTTTAATTTAACAAAAATATTTATTAAAAAGTTTAAAAACAAGCCTTTGGGAAAAAGTCTAAACCTATTGATAAAGTATAAAATCACCTAAAATCAACATGTAAGATGAAATAATAGAGAGAACACCTGAAGCCCCAAGGCTGAGCTTCAAAAAGGAAATAAACCGAAGGTCCAACCGCAAAATTGGCGGGCGGACAAAAGTGGGTAAAGTAACCACTAGTAGTAAAAATAACGGAGGTACTAAACAAATACAGCTACTTCTCGTGGCGCCTTTTAAGGTTTTTCTCAGGTAGAGCCAAAAATTATAAAAAAAAACTCGGGGAAAAAAGAGATGGAGAGAAATAAAATCAAATGGACAAAGAGAAATAGAATAAGAAGATGTTAAGATGAATAGAAAAGGATGAAAAGAGAAGAAACATTGTCAGCAACGTGATCTCGGCCAAATAATGGGTTTGCCAGACTTGCGAAAGACGTTTTAACGTTCTTGTTTTAAAGCCCGAGGCCCCCTTTTGCATGTTTTCCATCGGGACGGAGCTCCGATTTGCTTCGGGCGACCTGGGGCTACCTCGCGATTGTACCGTGAAAGATTTCTGTGTTTACTCAGGCTGCCAGTTCTTTCTTCAAAAATATCTTTCTTCAAAAATACCTTCTTTCAAAAATACCTTCTTTCAAAAATACCTTCTTTCAAAAATATCTTCTTTCAAAAATACCTTCTTTCAAAAAATCCCAAATGTATTCTTCATATAATACAATTATTACAAATAAAATTCCATAATGTAAAAATATTTTGGATAATAAATAGTACATTGAATCACTAATAACTTAATTTTTTTGGTTTACGTAGGTTGCGTTTATATTTCGGGATTGGATAATCCTAGTTTTGCAATCTCTTATAAGTACTCAGAATGTTTTGCCATACTATTTGTATTATTTACAGTAATTTAAAAGATTCATTTCACAATCAGCCAAATAATGGAATTAAATCGTAAACAATTTCGTGCGATTATTTTTTACAACTTTCAACGTGGATTAACTCAACAACAGTGCATAGATGAACTGAGTTCAATTTTTGGCGATGAAATTCCATCAAAGACCAGTGTTTATTTCTGGTATGGTGAATTCAATCGATGTCGTAATTCATTCCAAGACGAATTTCGTGAAGGTCGTTCTAAATCAGTTGTTCTGTAAACTTTTGATGCTGTTGAACTGATATTGCAACATCGTCATGTGACCTATAGATTGAGACAACCTTAAACATTAGTGAGACCAGCATACGTTCAATATTGCATAAACGTTTATCTGCCAAAAAAATTTCTTTGCGTTGAATTCCACACAATTTGTCAATCGCTTAAAAAAAGGCTCGTATTGGTCGAAAGAAATACTGAAAAAATACAATCACTTTGAAACACATCTATGACATCGTGAAAAGTGATGAATTGTGGATTTACGCGTATGAGCTCGAAAGTAAAGACCAGTCGAATGTATGGATGTTTCAACATGAGCAAAATCCAACAAAAGTTGTTCGCGCACGAAACACTTCCAAGCAAATGGTCGCCTGTTTTTTCGAGAAAACTGGACATATCGCAACCGTACCATTAGAACAACGCAGAACACCCTTGGTTCTGAAGTTATACCTTGATGGGTGGTTCCGGAGGCGGAAGGGACAGGGTTTTAGTTGGTCGATGTATTCAAGATGAGTACATCAACCCAACACAGAGTGGTCGTTGATACGGATTACTTATGGCCCCTCTACACTATGGGCCACTGCGAGCCATCGCAATTGTGTAGAGGGGTGATGGCCTGAAGTAGCCATAAGTGGTGGATAATGGTGATGGTAATGGCAAAGGATGGCTTTGTGAGCGATCGGGCAGCACACATCAAAGGATGCCATCATGCGCAGCAACTGCGCAGTCGCATGTCCACACAGTGGGCCATCATTGCTTAACTATTTCGGTCGTCAACAGCACGTGTTGTATCGTATTGTTGTGTTTATTAATCTTTATTCGTCATGGAAAAACAGAAAAAAGTAACGTGAAGTATCGAAGAAACGTTTCATTTCATTGAAATATATCAAAACGAGCCTTGTATTTGGAATCCGAATCCATCCACCATCTTCTTTTTGTCATTTCTTCTTAATTACTTTTTCTTTACTAAAAAGTCAATAATAATTTAAAGTTCTTGCTAAATACAAAGCCGCAGCCGCGATTTCCTCGACCTCCATCTAGGAAACTATGTATTTATTAACTGATCAAAATCGGGAACAGACTTAGTAAATTGGAGTGGCCTATTAGATGGGCCATCTATACTATACCACTGTGTGGAAGCAAACATGCTGGCCATCATCAGTGGTGGCTATCATGGTGACCATTCTAGTGGCCCATCATAAGCCATAGTGTAGAGGGGCCATTAGATAGTGATTCGGACCACTCGTCTGTCAACAGATTTCCTAAACCTCTCCTAAAAAAAAAGAACACCCTTGGTGGTACACACCCATTTGTTTGCTAGTTGTCTTCCAAGAAATTAGAAAAATCAACCGGGGACTGATCACTTTTTACTACAACAATGCGAGCTCTCACACATCAGCTCAAACAACAGCATTTTTGAGCACTTAAAACATCATTTTGATGAGTATGAGTATAGTCCTAATTTATGACCGAATAACTTCTTTTTATTCTAGTGCATAAAAAACAAACTGAGTGGTCAACGTTTTTCAACACCTGAAGAAGTGGTTGCTGCGTTCATAATACATATTTTGGAGATAGAGTGATACCTCAATATACGAGTACCTTCCCCATATATTCCACAGCAAGTCTTCAACTGTGACCAGACAGAGCTCTTCTGGAAAAGGATGCTGAATAGGACTTACATAACAGCAGAGGAAAAGACGATGCCAAGTCACAAACTAATGAAGGATAGATTTAACTCTAGCACTTTGCGCCAATTCGAATGACGACTGCAAAATCAAGTCTTTACTACTTATTGTTAGAATACCATTCGGAAAATCACAGAGCCTTTAAGTCACATAAGATTTTAAAAGAAAAACTGCAAGTTATGTGGAGTGCAAACCCGAAGGCGTGGATCACCAGGAAATTCTTTGTGGAGTGGATAAACCTTGTATTTGGTCCTTCTGTTAAAAAATATCTACAAGAAAACAACTTACAGCCGGCCCAATCCATCTTGGCCGATGAAGGTCACGAAAAATGCGCAGACGAAGGAGTGCGACAGTAAATCGTTGAAGAAAGATGGGTGTATTCGTTAGATAGGAGCGGCAAGTATAGAGCGCGGCAAAAGTTGACCTGTACAAAAACATGTACAGGTATTGTATTGTAAATTTTAAACAGGTAAATTTTTAATAATGAATTTCTTTGTAGTAGGTTATTTTTCAGGGTTTTTAAGTTTAAAAGTTATTTTTAAATTAACAAACCCATTAATCAAACATATTTTAAGCTGCAAATAGTACAATATCTGCTAAAACAATGAACAAAAATAATAAATAAATAAGAACTTACTTTATTTTTCACTTTACTTTCCGCCATCTCGAACTTAAATATTATCTCACGCACTTATACACAAACTTTTGCTTTGATCTGTACACGATCAGTACCCTGTTGAGTATACTACGCAAATGAGCTCTCTAAGAATCCCCTACCTATTATCACTGCGCAGATGACCTCGGAAGGCCAAGATGGTTTGGGCCGGCTGTACTTAGTTTACCATTCGGAAAACCACAGAGCCTCTAAGTCACATAAGATTTTAAAAGAAAAACTGCAAGTTATGTGGAGTGCAAATCCGAAGGCGTGGGTCACCAGGAAATTCTTTGTGGAGTGGATAAACCTTGCATTTGGCCCTTCTGTTAAAAAATATCTACAAGAAACTAATCTACCCATGCAAGCTCTTTTCGTCCTCGACAATGCGCCTGCTCACCCAGCAAATTTAGAAGATGATTTACTCGAAGAAATCAAGTTTATAAAGGTTATCTACCTACCACCCAACACCACTCCCATCTTGCAGCCCATGGATCAGCAGATGATTTCTAATTTTAAGAAGATGTACACCAAGCACATTTTTTGGCGCTATTTTGAGCTGACGGAGAACATAAACAATGCTTCGAGAGTTCTGGAAGGACCACTTTAACATCGTGATATACCTAAAAATTATTGGTCAGACTAGATGTTACAACGAGGATCTTAACCTCTGCATGGAAGAAGTTGTGGACTGGACTATAGATTGAAAGGGCCTTCGAAGGATTGGAACCCGAAGTGTCAGTGGTAGAGGAGATTGTTACTCTGGGAAAATCCATGAGTCTGGAGGTGGATGAGAGAGATGTGAATGAACTCGTCGAGGAACAATCTCAGAAGCTGACAAGCCAGAAATTACGCGATCTACATATACAGCAGTATACCCTGGTTCAACGAAAAATTAGTTTTGAAGAGGATTGGATGTTACAACAAGGACCTTAACCTCTGCATGGAAGAAGTTCTGGCCTGAGGCTATAGCTAAAAGGGTCTTCGAAGGATTGGAACTCGAAGTGTCAGTGGCAGAGGAGATTGTTTCTTTGGGAAAATTCATGAGTTTGGAGGTGGATGAGAGAGATGTGAATGAACTCGTCGAGGAAGAATCTCAGGAGCTGACAACCCAGTTACACGATCTATTACCAGCAGTACACCCTGGTTCAACGAAAAATTAGTTTTGAAGAGGAGCCAGAGGTGGAGGAGGTTATCTCTACAAGAGATATAAAGGAGATGTTGGGAATGTGGGAGAAAGTTGTAGAGTTCGTGGATAAAAATCACCCCGAAAAAGTTGCAACTGATCGTGCATCGGAGCTGTTTAGTAAAGGTTGCCTAACTCATTTCCGCAATATCCTGAAAAGGAGGAAGAAACAAACCACGTTGGACAGTTTTTTTAAACGATCTATAGGCGAAAATGAACAAAGCGTGACGAAAGAAGCGAAGACCAGTGACGAAAATTAAGCATTTCACTTTTTTTTTCATTATGTTTTCATGGAATATTTAATTGTTATATATAAATAAATGTTTCTTCTTGTAAATACATTTTTCTTATTCAAAAACGCTTAACAAAAACATCTGAGGTGGTGTTTTGGGAGGTGGAACGGATTAATGGCATTTCAATTAGTTTCCACGAGGAAAGTTGCTTTGAGATACGAGCAATTTGACAATGAGCAAGGTTACGGAACGAATTAAACTCGTATGTCGAGGTACCACTGTATTAAAGTTTCAATTTTCTTAGACACAGTTTTCGACTATACAGGCTGATTATATAGGCTGTTTCAAAAATGTCTACCAGTTCTTTTAAATATGATTGATGCATCGTGCATCGGAGCTGTTCAATAAAGGTTGCCTAACTCATTTCTGCAATATCCTGAAAAGGAGGAAGAAACAAAACCATGAACAGTTTTTTCAGAGTGGCAAAAGTGCTTCGAAAATTGGTTCAAACGTATGCAAAATCGTATAGATCTTCATGGGGAATATTTTGAAAAACAATAAAGCGATTTTCAATGGTTAATACTTGTTTTTGTTCTCTAATCCTGAAATATAAAAAATTTCTGGAAGTACTTTTAATTCAATTTAACTGCTAAAAATTAGAACAAATTAGATAAGTATTTGAGATGAAAACTTGAGATGAGAATTTCCTTTCTAAGATGATCAATAATTAAAGGAAGCATTTAGTGTTAGTATTATTGGAGTTTATAAAGACGATTTCTCTCAATCCCGAACAGAGAAAGAGACTTGACCCTCGGTAATGGTTCTTAATTGAGACGGACGCCCCTGCGCCTCAATTAAAACTAATTAACCCCCTTTGGAATGCTAAATATAGGGACCCCCCGTCGAATTCCTTAACACCATTGTTTTCCCCCCTTTCCTTCCCCAACTCTCCCCCTTTCTTGTTCCCAATCGTGAGATGTAGTTCCGTCTGTGATTTATGATCTTCGAAACTAAGCACGACCTAAATGCTTTTTTACTCTCAAATCGAAATGTCTTTTTTTTTTCTCAAACCCTGTAAACGTTTTTTTTTTTAATTCTCAAATTTTATCCATATCATTGTCAATTAGTTTAATCACAACCAATCGAAGCGTACCTCTAGAGTTAATTTCTGCGTTAACGTTCGTATTTAGCTCACATAATGCTAACGCCCGGCTATATTATTGTCATTGTAAACCTGTTTATCGAACAAATCGATCACCAACGGTTCCCTTCTCATCAATATACATGACACAGGGGATTAGCATGCGAACGTTCCCACTAGGTTTGACGATATCCAATCGACGATTATGCTCACGATAATTACACCGCTTAAAATTTGATTGAACTTGACTTTTTTAATTAGAACGAATTAAAGTCAACCAAACACGGTTACGTATTTACTAAACAAAACCGTATACAAAGACCCCTCTCGAATGCGGTCGTAAAGCGAGCATTTTAATAACCGAAAACACACACAAATCAGAGTCTGGCGACGCGAGCAAACGTCGAAACGTACGCGGACGCTATTTTTATTTAATAACCGCAAACGGGAACGCCGGGATAACGAAAAAAGAACGGGCACGAATAAACGAAATGGAACGACAACGATGACGATATGCGAAAAGCAACCGACGCCGCCACCGCACCGGTTTGTTATGAATTTTAATTTTTATATTAGCCATTTGTGGACGGCAATTTCACATACGCCATTAAATATTAACTCGTTGGGTCAATTAAGATGTAAAGGTGGGTGGTTTTTTAAAATGACGATGATGGAATATTTAATTGGATTAATAAATTAGTTAATTTGAATAAAATAAAATGGTTTTTTATCCAAATTTTATTTATAAATTAGTTGATTGAACATAACCTATAAATTAGGTTAAATATAGAATGTTAAGGGTGACTTAAAAAATTCATTTCTTCTAAAATATTTTGAATTCGTAAATAAAATTTTATAAAAGTGTAGAAGAAAGATCATTCTTTGATTTTTAGAAACAACAACGGTTTAAAAAATGTTAGTTTCTTTTAGAAAAAATTCTAAACTCAACCTAACCTATTTGCCAAATCTAAAATCTTAATGATGACTTTAAAAATTCGTCCCTTCTGAAATATCTCAAATTCATTAATGAAATTTTATAAAATTGTACATAAAGGATCAATCTTTGACTTTAAGAAAAAATCCAGGTATGAATTTTTTAATTTTTTTTTTACTAGTTGAGTTTTATTTTTAGTATTTTTCTAAAAAAAATTTATTGTTTTTGGTTGAATTGATCAATATTTTGGTAACATTGGTGGAATCTTTACGAATTTAGTAAGTTTTTGGCGGAATTTTTAAAAAAATTGGAAAATTTTTGGTGGAATTTTTAAAAAATTCATTATTTTTAAAATTATTAAAAATTTTAGTAATTTTGGTGAAATTTTTATGAATTTACTAAGTTTTTGATGGAATTTTCAATGTTTTAGTTAATTTTTAATAAAATTGTTTCTAATTTGATTGATTTTTGGTGGAATTTTAAAAGAATTTGGACATTTTGGTGGAATTTTTGAAAAAATTGGTAAGTTTTTGGTAGAATTGTTAGAAATGTTGACAATTTCGGTGTAATTTTTAGGATTTTTATAAGTTTTTGGTGAAATAAAAAAAATTCAATAAGTTTTGGGTGTAGTTGTTAAATATTTTAATAGCTTTGGTGGAATTTTTGCGAATTTTATTCATTTCTGGTGGAATTTTAAAAAAATCAGTGTGTTTGGTAAAATTCTTATGAATTTAATAAGTTTTTGGTGTAATTAAAAAAAAAATGGTAAATCTTTGGTGGAATTTTTACAAATTTTGTAAGTTTTTTGGTGGAATTTTTAAAAAATTCATTATTTTTAGTAGAATTATTAAAAATTTTAGTAACTTTGGTGGAATTTTTATGAATTTACTAAGTTTTTGATGGAATTTTCAAGGTTTTAGTAAATTTTTAATGAAACTGTTTCTAATTTGATTGATTTTTGGTGGAATTTTAAAAGAATTTGGACATTTTGTTGGAATTTTAAAAAAACTTGGTAAGTTTTTGGTAGAATTGTTAAAAATGTTCACAATTTCGGTGTAATTTTTAGAATTTTTGTAAATTTTTGGTGGAATATAAACAATTCAGTAAGTTTTGGGTGCAGTTGTTAAATATTTTAATAGCTTTGGTGGAATTTTTGCGAATTTTATTCATTTCCGGTGGAATTAAAAAAAAAAATCAGTGTTTATGGTAAAATTCTTATAAATTTAGTAAGTTTTTGGTGGAATTTTTAAAAAATTCAGTATGTTTTTGATGGAATTATCAAAAATTTTGATAACATTGGTGGAATTTTTGCGAATTTTATTCATTTCTGGTGGAATAAAAAAAATCAGTGTTTTTGGTAAAATTCTTATGAATTTAGTAAGTTTTTGGTGGAATTTTTGCAAATTGTATTAATTTTTGGTGGAATTTTTAAAAAATTCAGTATGTCTTTGGTGGAATTATCAAAAATTTTGATAACATTGGTGGAACTTTTACGAATTTTATTCATTATTGATGGAATTTTTAAAAAATTCAGTGTTTTTCTATGGAATTTTTACGAATTTAGTAAGTTTTTAGTGAAATATTTCCAATTTTATTAATTTTTGGTGGAATTTTTATAAAATTCGGTATGTTTTTGATGGAATTGTTAAAAAAGTTGATAACTTTGGTGGAATTTTTATTAACCTTAATCATTTTTGGTGGAATTGTTAAAAATATTGGTAATTTTAGTAGAATTTTTATGTATTTGGTAAGTTTTTGGTGGTATTTTTTAAAAATCAGAAAGTTTTTGGGGGAATTATTCAAAAGTTTTGTAGCTTTGGTGGAAAATTGAAAAAAATTAGTACGTTTTTGGTGGAATTGTTAAAAATGTTGGTAACTTTGGTGGAAGCTTTACGTATTTAGTAAGTTTTTGGTGGAATTAAAAAAAAAATTGGTAAATTTTTGGTGGAATTTTTACAAATTTTGTAAGTTTTTTGGTGGAATTTTTTAAAAATTCATTATTTTTGGTAGAGTTATTAAAAACTTTAGTAACTTTGGTGGAATTTTTATGAATTTACTAAGCTTTTGATGGAATTTTCAAGGTTTTAGTTAATTTTTAATGAAATTGTTCCTAATTTGATTGATTTTTGGTGGAATTTTAAAAAAACTTGGACATTTTGGTGGAATTTTTAAAAAATTTGGTTTTTGGTAGAATTGTTAAAAATATTGACAATTTCGGTGTAATTTTTAGGATTTTTGTAAGTTTTTGGTGGAATTTTTAAAAAATTCAGTATGTTCTTGGTGGAATTATCAAAAATTTTAATAGCTTTGGTGGAATTTTTGCGAATTTTATTCATTTCTGGTGGAATTTAAAAATAAATCAGTGTTTTTGGTAAAATTCTTATGAATTTAGTAAATTTTGGTGAAATTAAAAGAAAAACTGGTAAATTTTTGGTGGAATTTTTACAAATTTTGTAAGTTTTTTGGTGGAATTTTTAAAAAAATTCATTATTTTTGGTAGAATTATTAAGAATTTTAGTAACTTTGGAATTTTTATGAATCTACTAAGTTTTTGATGGAATTTTCAAAGTTTTAGTTAATTTTTAAAGAAATTGTTTCTAATTTGATTGATTTTTGGTGGAATTTTAAAAGAATTTGGACATTTTGTTGGAATTTTTAAAAAATTTGGTAAGTTTTTGGTAGAATTGTTAAAAATGTTGACAATTTCGGTGTAACTTTTAGGATTCTTGTAAGTTCTTGGTGAGATAAAAAAAAATTCAGTAAGTCATGGGTCTAGTTGTTAAATATTTTAATAGCTTTGGTGGAATTTTTGCGAATTTTATTCATTTCTGGTGGAATTTAAAAATAAATCAGTGTTTTTGGTAAAATTCTTATGAATTTAGTAAGTTTTTGATGGAATTTTTAAAAAATTCAGTATGCTTTTGGTGGAATTATCAAAAGTGTTAATATCTTTGGTGGAATTTTTGCGAATTTTATTCATTTCTGGTGGAATAAAAAAAATCAGTGTTTTTGGTAAAATTCTTATGAATTTAGTAAGTTTTTGGTGGAATTCTTGCAAATTGTATTCATTTTTGATGGAATTTTTAAAAAATTCAGTATGTTTTTGGTGGAATTATCAAAAATTTTGATAACATTAGTGGAATTTTTGCGAATTTTATTCATTTTTGATGAAATTTTTAAAAAATTTAATGTTTTTCTATGGAATTTTTACATACTTAGTAAGTTTTTAGTGAAATTTTTCCAATTTTATTAATGTTTGGTGGAATTCTTATAAAATTCAGTATGTTTTTGATGGAATCGTTAAAAAAGTTGATAACTTTGGTGGAATTTTTATTAACTTTAATAATTTTTGGTGGAATTGTTAAAAATATTGGTAATTTTAGTAGAATTTTTATGAATGTGGTAAGTTTTTGGTGGTACTTTTTAAAAATCAGTAAGTTTTTGGTGGAATTATTCAACATTTTTGTAGCTTTGGTGGAAAATTGAAAAATTTAGTACTTTTTTGGTGGAATTGTTAAAAATGTTGGTAACTTTGGTGGAATTTTTAAGAATATAGTAAATTTTTCGTGGAATTTTTACCAATTTTATTGATTTAGGGTGGAATTTTTAAAAAATTCACTTAGTTTTTAGTAAAATTGTCTCCAAATTTAATAATTTTTGGTGAAATTATATTCAATTTAACTAACTCTTGTGGAATTTTTATTATTACTTTTTTATTTTTGTGAAATTTTTAAGAATCTAATCAATTCTTCACGAAACTAATCTTAATTTTATTATATTTTTTAAAAATTCAGCGTTTTTGGTGGAATTGTTAAAAATTTTGATAGCTTTGGTGGAATTTTTAAAAATTTCACAAGTGTTTTTGTGGTACTATTAAAAATTTTAGTAGCTTTGGTGGAATTTTTAAAAAATTCAGTATGTTTTTGGTGGAATTATCAAAAATGTTGATCACATTGGTGGAATTTTTGCGAATTTTATACATTTCTGGTGGAATAAAAAAAAATCAGAGTTTTTGGTAAAATTCTTATGAATTTAGGAAGTTTTTGGTGGAATTCTTGCAAATTGTATTAATTTTTGATGGAATTTAAAAAAAAATCAGTATATTTTTGTTGGAATTATCAAAAATTTTGATAACACTGGTGGAATTTTTGCGAATTTTATTCATTTTTGATGGAATTTTTAGAAAATTCAGTATTTTTCTATGGAATTTTTACAAATTTAGTAAGTTCTTAGTGAAATTTTTCCAATTTTATTAATTTTTGGTGGTATTTTTATAAAAGTCGGTATGTTTTTGATGGAATTGTTAAAAAAGTTGATAACTTTGGTGGAATTTTTATTAACCTTAATCATTTTTGGTGGAATTGTTAAAAATATTGGTAATTTTAGAAGAATTTTTATGAATTTGGTAAGTTTTCGGTGGTATTTTTTAAAAATCAGTAAGTTTTTGGTGGAATTATTCAACATTTTTGTAGCTTTGGTGGAAAATTTAAAAAATTTAGTACGTTCTTGGCGGAATTGTTAAAAATGTTGGTAACTTTGCTGGAATTTTTACGAATATAGTAAGTTTTTCGTGGAATTTTTACCAATTTTATTGATTTTAGGTGAAATTTTTAAAAAATTCACTAAGTTTTTAGTAGAATTGTCTCCAAATTTAATAATTTTTGGTGAAATTATATTCAATTTAACCAACTTTTGTGAAATTTTTATTATTACTTTTTTATTTTTGTGGAATTTTTAAGAATCTAATCAATTCTTGACGAAATTAATCTTAATTTTAGTATTTTTTTTTAAATTCAGCGTTTTTGGTGGAATTGTTAAAAATTTTGATAGCTTTGGTGGAATTTTTAAAAATTTTATAAGTTTTTGGTGAAATTATTAAAAATTTTAGTAACTTTGGTGGAATTTTTATGAATTTACTAAGTTTTTGATGGAATTTTCAAGGTCTTAGTTAATTTTTAATGAAATTGTTTCTAATTTGATTGATTTTTGGTGGAATTTTAAAAGAATTTGGACATTTTGGTGGAATTTTTAAAAAATTTGGTAGGTTTTTAGTAGAATTGTTAAAAATGTTGACAATTTCAGTGTAATTTTTAGGATTTTTGTAAGTTTTTGGTGGAATTAAAAAAATTCAGTAAGTTTTGGGTGTAGTTGTTAAATATTTTAATAGCTTTGGTGGAATTTTTGCGAATTTTATTCATTTCTGGTGGAATTTTTAAAAAATTCAGTGTTTTTGATAAAATTCTTATGAATTTAGTATGTTTTTGGTGGAATTATCAAAAATTCTAATAGCTTTGGTGGAATTTTTGCGAATTTTAATAATTCATTTCTGGTGGAATAAAAAAAATCAGTGTTTTTGGTAAAATTCTTATGAATCTAGTAAGTTTTTGGTGGAATTTTTGGAAATTGTATTAATTTTTGGTGGAATTTTTAAAAAATTCAGTATATTTTGGTGGAATTATCAAAAATTTTGATAACATTGGTGGAATTTTTGCGAATTTTATTCATTTTTGATGAAATTTTTAAAAAATTCATTGCTTTTCTATGGAATTTTTACAAAGTTAGTAAGTTTTTAGTGAAATTTTTCCAATTTTATTAATTTTTGGTGGAATTTTTATAAAATTCGGTATGTTTTTGATGGAATTGTTAAGAAAGTTGATAACTTTGGTAGAATTTTTATTAACTTTAATCATTTTTGGTGGAATTGTTAAAAACATTGGTAATTTTAGTAGAATTTTTATGTATTTGGTAAGTGTTTGGTGGTATTTTTTAAAAATCAGTAAGTTTTTGGTGAAATTATTCAACATTTTTGTAGCTTTGGTGGAAAGTTGAAAAAAATTAGTACGTTTTTGGTCGAATTGTTAAAAATGTTGGTAACTTTGGTGGAATTCTTTCCGAATATAGTAAGTTTTTTTAATTTTTACCAATTTTATTGATTTTGGGTGGAATTTTTTAAAAATTCACTAAGTTTTTAGTAGAATTGTCTCCAAATTTGATAATTTTTGGTGAAATTATATTCAATTTAACTAACTTTTGTGGAATTTTTTTTCTTACTTTTTTATTTTTGTGAAATTTTTAAGAATCTAATCAATTCTTGACGAAATTAATCTTAATTTTAGTATTTTTTTTTAAATTCAGCGTTTTTGGTGGAATTGTTAAAAATTTTGATAGCTTTGGTGGAATTTTTAAAAATTTTATAAGTTTTTGGTGAAATTATTAAAAATTTTAGTAGCTTTGGTGGAATTTTTACAAATTTACATAAATTTTTGGTGATATTTTCAAGAATTTAATTAGTTTTTAGTAAAATTTTTCGAATTTTTGCTCTGCATAAATTAAATATTTGATAATTATTAATAAACCGATCGTTTTGATATTTCATGTGGCATTAGCGTGGTTAGAATAATAAATAACGTTTATTAAAAAGGCAAATTTGTTACAAGTTTCATAAAAAAAAAATAAAAAAATTCTTAAAGACATCAAAGATTTTATGAAAATCTAACCTAAGATTTTGATGAATTTTAAAAAATCATCCAGATTTTATTTATAGAAATTAAGAAAAGATTTTTTTGAAAAAGTAAGATTAAACCATCTATTTTAAGATTAAAAAGACAGATTTCTTACAAATTTCACCAAAAAAATTAAAAAAATTCTTAAAGACATCAAGGATTTTATCAAAATCTAACCTAAGATTTTGATGAATTTTAAAAAATCATCCAGATTTTATTTATAGAAATTTAGAAAAGATCTTTTGGACAAAGTGAGATTAAACCATCTATTTTAAGATTAAAAAGCCAAATTTGTTAAAAGTTTCACCAAAAAAATTAAAAAAATTCTTAAAGACATCAAAGGTTTTATCAAAATTTAACCTAAGATTTTGATGAATTTTAAAAAATCATCTAGATTTTATTTATAGAAATTTAGAAAAGATTTTCTGGACAAAGTGAGATTAAACCACCTATTTTAAGACTAAAAAGTCAAATTTGTTAGAAGTTTCACCAAAAAAATTAAAAAAATTCTTAAAGACATCAAAGATTTTATCAAAATCTAACCTAAGATTTTGATGAATTTTAAAAAATCATCTAGATTTTATTTATAGAAATTAAGAAAAGATTTTTTGGAAAAAGTGAGATTAAACCATCTATTTTAAGATTAAAAAGCCAAATTTGTTACAAGTTTCACCAAAAAAATTAAAAAAATTCTTAAAGACATCAAAGATTTTATCAAAATCTAACCTAAGATTTTGATGAATTTTAAAAAATCATCTAGATTTTATTTATAGAAATTTAGAAAAAATTTTTTGGACAAAGTGAGATTAAACCATCTATTTTAAGATTAAAAAGCCAAATTTGTTAGAAGTTTCACCAAAAAAATTAAAAAAATTCTTAAAGACATCAAAGATTTTATCAAAATCTAACCTAAGATTTTGATGAATTTTAAAAAATCATCTAGATTTTATTTATAGAAATTAAGAAAAGATTTTTTGGACAAAATGAGATTAAACTATCTATTTTAAGATTAAAAAGACAAATTTGTTAGAAGTTTCACCAAAAAAATTAAAAAAATTCTTAAAGACATCAAAGATTTTATCAAAATCTAACCTAAGATTTTGATGAATTTTAAAAAATCATCTAGATTTTATTTATAGAAATTTAGAAAAGATTTTTTGTACAAAGTGAGATTAAACCATCTATTTTAAGATTAAAAAGCCAAATTTGTTACAAGTTTCACCAAAAAAATTAAAAAAATTCTTAAAGACATCAAAGATTTTATCAAAATCTAACCTAAGATTTTGGTGAATTTTAAAAAATCATCTAGATTTTATTTATAGAAATTTAGAAAAGATTTTTTGGACAAAGTGAGATTAAACCATCTATTTTAAGATTAAAAAGCCAAATTTGTTAAAAATTTCACCAAAAAAATTAAAAAAATTCTTAAAGACATCGAAGGTTTTATCAAAATCTAACCTAAGATTTTGATGAATTTTAAAAAATCATCTAGATTTTATTTATAGAAATTTTGAAAAGATTTTTTGGACAAAGTGAGATTAAACCATTTATTTTAAGATTAAAAAGTCAAATTTGTTAGAAGTTTCACCAAAAAAATTAAAAAAATTCTTAAAGACATCAAAGATTTTATCAAAATCTAACCTAAGATTTTGATGAATTTTACAAAATCATCTAGATTTTATTTATAGAAATTTAGAAAAGATTTTTTGGACAAAGTGAGATTAAACCATCTATTTTAAGAATAAAAAGCCAAATTTGTTAAAAATTTCGTCAAAAAATTTTAAAAAATTCTTAGAGATATCATTTTATCAAACTCTAAAAATTTTAACTTAAGAACTTAAGTTGTAAACTCATTTAAAGAAAGATAGATAAAAAATTAGTCAAGCTTTCTATTAAAAGGTGAATAAATCAAAAAGCAATAAATAAAACACCATTTTTTTCGATCTCTTGTTGTGACACCAAAGCCATAACATCCACCCTATCAACCATTCCAACCCCCTATTTTATCGTTTTCCCCAATGGAATGCGTCACACCCTCGTTTAATAAAATATTAATAAAAATCGCAAAACCGCATTACGTTAGAAACACCTGCATCAAACACATTTTAGTCCCTATTTTATTTTCTATTTTTTATCATAAAAAGAGAACTCCCCAACTACACATTACGAAATATTAGGGGATGTTAAAATGATTTATCTCATCATAATATCTTACATAACAAATAATTTCATATAATAAAAAATTAGATAGATAATATAAAAAATAGATAATATTTTTATAAATAGACCAAATTTTTCTTCCAACTCCATTTTTCTAAACTTTAAAAATTGTTTTGATCCGTTTGGGAATTTAATAGAACCAACTTAATGCACCTTATGGTACCTTGAGGACGGAAATGTTTGAAAACTTTTATCTTTAAACAAGTTCGCGTTTGCCGAGAGGGAAATTTAAATAATACAGCCGATAATAACAACACTTAGACCTCCCCTTTCGTCCCCCGAACCGTCGGTAGGACGTTAAATAAAATATTTATCGTGTAAATTTTCCACGTCTCGCGAGAAACTTTTATAACTCGCGATATTCGAAAAGTGCGGACGGAAGAAGAAAGTTTTCCCTTCCTTCCCCTCGCCGAAGAGGGGTGAGGGGCGAGGTTTTTCGGTCGTCGTCGTTTTCGTTGTTACGCTTATACTTTATGGCTGGTATATTTCTTAATTTTTATCGTAAAGTTTTGGACTACTTTTAAAAGAAAAAAAAGTTTTTTTTCCGGCTTTTAAGAATGTTTTTAGTTTATTATTGATAGATAATGTGTTTAAAACCACCAAAAAATTCTTATTTTTTGGGATAATTCTAAAATCTACTCCTAAATCTATCTTTTTTGTACTTACGATTCTATCACCATATATTTCCGGGAGTCTACTTCGTTCCATTTTCTAGGATTTTCACCTCATCTCCGTCGACGACCTTCAATCACTCCAAAAACATCAGATAACAAACTGGAAAGAAAGAAAAAAAATCTTATTCTTATATCAATTTAAATATCAACATTTTTTCAAAATCTAATTTTAAAAAATCTTACAGAATTTATTTATAAAAATTAAGAGACGATTTTTTTAATTGGTATAATTTAAAAGGGTTGGAAAAAATCATTAAGATTTCTTTAAAGATTTCAATTTTTTGTTGTAAATATTATCAATATATTATTTGCAAAATAAAAAACCCATTCTTCTTAAATATTTTCCATTTTATCACCACTCGCGATAAAACAGTTAACGGTAAACGGTAACAAAAGCATTCGTACGGTCCCATTATATTTGCAGAACACGACAAACTATCAGTCTAAGTAAATCTAAATCCAATTAAAGTACAACAAAGCGAAATATTCAAATCTGTTCCTCTCACCTGTAGCTCAATCTATCTTTCAGACCGATCTAAATTGAAACAATTTTATAATTTACTCTTACAAAAGACTTACGAAATGAAATTATCATCCAATGTGATAAAATCTACACAAGAAAAAAAAAATTTAACAAATAAAAAAAATTTACAAATAAAAAAAAATTAACAAATAAAAAAAAATTTTAATAAACAAAAATTCTTTTAATAAACAAAAATTTACTTTAAAAATTTAAGACTTTTAAATTTTAAAGTGTATATCCCGCACCTGTCTCCTTATTTCTCGTCTCTTTTAGCTCATCCGTTTTTTTTTTATGTACTCCAGAATCGAGTAGAACGAATTTTCTTTCCCGCAGGGGAACCCGCTCTAAGTGAGTTTTCCGGGCATATTTTATCTCCGGGAAAACTTAAAGTACGATGACGCATAAGCAAATCGGAGGCGACCGTTCGAGATTTGTATCCCGGAAAAATTTGTCGTTTAAGGAAAAGTTGAGGCGAGTCTAGACGTCGACGTCGTCGTCGTCGTTCTCGTTCAGGTGACTGCACCTATGAGACGCATTTATCACCATTATGCCCGGATAATGTCCCGAAGGAAAACGACGGACGAGAGTTTTCCTACCGAGTAACGGTATAAATAAAATTGATATATCTGTGAAGGGGGTTTTCCAATGAAAATGGGTTTCGATGTTTCTAGTAACGTTGATTGATTTATTTTAAATAATATTGATTTATATTTAAATAAAATTGATGTTTTAATTTATTTTTAAATAATTTGAATTTTTTTTTCTTAACTTCCATAAATATAGTCAAGAAATATACAATGTTCCGAAATTAGACAATGCTTCTTAAAGCCAAAAATGCTTCCTAAAGGATCTACAGTGCTTGATGGAAGCACTTTTTGCATATTTTAAGTTCTGGAAGTATCTTAAGTTCTAGTTGGGTGCTTGTGTTAGTTCTTATGGCTTTGTCCTCAAAGTTCATGACAGTAGAACGAACTATAGCCTATTGTTGGAAATTGGATTTCATGGGCTATAATAAAGAAGCAGGAGCCATCTCCATAGATCAACTAGCAAATGAGATAAGGTCGACGGTGAGTGTTTTGAAGTGTTTTAAGTTCTCTTTGGGGGTTTGTGTTAGTTTTTATGGCTCTGTCTTCAAATTTTATGGAGCTAGAACGAACTATAGCTTATTGTTGGAAACTGGATTTCATGGACTATAATAAAGAAGCAAGAGTCATCTCCATAGATTAACTAGGAAATGAGTTAAGGTCGACGGAAGTGTTTTAAAATCTCTTTGGGTGGTTGTGTTGTTTTTTTGACTTTATCTTCGAAGTTCATGGCTCTATCTTCGAAGTTCATGGAGCTAAAGTGAACTACCATAATAAAGAAGCAGGAACCATCTCCATAGATCAACCAGGAAATAAGCTAAGGTCGATGGAAGTGTTTTAAGTACTCTTTGGGTGCTTGTGTTAGCTTTTTGACTCTACCTTCGAAGTTCTTAGTGCTAGAACGAACTCTAGCCTATTGTTGGAAACTGGATTTCATGGGCTATGCTAAAGAAGCAGAAACCATCCCCATAGATCAACTAAGGAATGAGCTAAGGTCGACGGAAGTGTTTTAAGTTCTCTTTGGGTGCTTGTGTTGATTTTTTGGCTTTATCTTCGAAGTTCATGGCTCTATCTTCGAAGTTCATGGAGCTAGACTGAACTATAGCCTATTGCTAGAAACTGGATTTCATGGGCCATAATAAAGAAAAAGGAGCCATCTCCATAGATAAACCAGGAAATAAGCTAAGGTCGATGGAAGTGTTTTAAGTTCTCTTTGGGTGCTTGTGTTAGCTTTTTGACTCTACCTTTGAAATTTTCAGTACTAGAACGAACTGTAGCCTGTTGTTGGAAACTGGATTTCATGAGCTATGCTAAAGAAGCAGAAACCATCCCCATAGATCAACTAAGGAATGAGCTAAGGTCGTCGGAAGTGTTTTAAGTTCTCTTTGGGTGCTTGTGTTGTTTTTGTGGCTTTATCTTCGAAGTTCATGGCTCTATCTTCGAAGTTCATGGAGCTAGAATGAACTATAGCCTATTGCTAGAAACTAGATTTCATGGGCCATAATAAAGAAGCAGGAGCCATCTCGATAGATCAACCAGGAAATAAGCTAAGGTCGATGGAAGTGTTTTAAGTTTTCTTTGGGTGCTTGTGTTAGCTTTTTGACTCTACCTTCGAAGTTTTTAGTACTAGAATGAACTGTAGCCTATTGTTAGAAACTGGATTTCATAGGTTATCATAAAGAAGCAGGAGTCATCTCCATAGATCAACTAAGAAATAAGCTAAGGTCGATGGAAGTGTTTAAGTTCTCTTTGGGTGCTTGTATTAGCTTTTTAACTCTACCTTCGAAGTTTTTAGTACTAGAATGAACTGTAGCCTATTGTTAGAAACTGGATTTCATAGGTTCTCATAAAGAAGCAGGAGCCATCTCCATAGATCAACTAAGAAATGAGCTAAGGTCGACAAAAGTGTTTTAAGTTTTCTTTGGGTGTTTGTGTTAGTTTTTATGGCTCTGTCCTCAAAGTTCATGAAGCTAGAACGAACTATAGCCTATTGTTGGAAACTGGATTTAATGGGCTATAATAAAGAAGCAGGATCCATCTCCATAGATCAACTAAGAAATGAGCTAAGGTTGACGAAAGTGTTTTAAGCTCTCTTTGGGTGCTTATGTTAGCTTTTTGGCCCTACCTTCGAAGCTTTTAGTGCTAGAACGAACTGTAGCCTATTGTTGGAAACTGGATTTCATGGGCTATAATAAACAAGCAGAAGCAATCTCCATAGACCAACTAAGAAATGAGCTAAGGTCGATGGAAGTGTTTTAAGTTCTGTTTGGGTGCTTATGTTAGCTTTTTGGCTCTATCTTCGAAATTTTTAGTGCTAGAACGAACTGCAGCCTATCGTTGGAAACTAGATGGCAAAATAGACCATCTTAGAATTTTGTAATTTACATGGTTACGAAATGCAGTCATAAACTCCCAACGATAAAGACACACTGCGTTGTTAAAACCAGGGACTAAGAACGGAACGAAGACAAGAACGAAAGAACGAAATTAACCGAATAATTTATAAAAACGAAAACGGAAACGATATTTATTTTTCGTTCATGATTGAAAACGAAATAAATAATTTCGGTTACCGGTTTAAACCGGTTTAATGACACAACATTTTTGTATTATGATTATTTAAAATATGAAGCAAAAAAACAAAAACAAATCTATCACTGGCATACCACTAAACTGCATAGCAGTTTGTGCGTGGTTTTCAAGTAACTACATTTAATGAGAATAAATGAAAGAAACTAAAACAAATTCGTGCCTCTCCAATACAGAAACAGTCCCAAACAATTCATTCTAAATTTTATTTTTAATATTTGTAAAAAGCAAAAATGTCATAATCAAGAAAAATTCGATTGCGATCCATCCTTTCACCAGCAAATTATAATATGAAATGAAAAATATTTCCCAGCACTTATCTGGTTTATTTGCTTTTATTATCCTTACATGTTTCGGCCTAAGGCCATCTTCCAAGGCCATCAAAATGTCAAAGTAAAAATGCATTTTTATTCTAACATGTACCTACTCGGGTTCGTAATACTTTTAACTTTTATATCTTCTGTATTTAGTTGTATTTCAGCATTTTAAATCAATCTATGTATTTCGATATTTTTTATCAAGTTTTTTGAGACAAATTACCCCTGAAGATGGCCTTAGGCCGAAACATGTGAGGATAATAAAAACAAATAAACCAGATAAGTGCGGGGGAAATATTTTTCATTTCACATAAAAAATGTCATCACTATATAAAATGCAATTGATTGAAATTTTTAACATTTATGTTTTTAAATGCATAAATTTTATGTTATTAATTTTTACCAGCTATGATTAAAATTATGACAAGTGACTTATTTGTCAAATATAAAAAAATTAAAAAAAGCATGTTGGCATACTTTTATTAGAAAAATAGTAAAAAACCGGTTTTAACCGTTATTTCATTTCGGTTCACGAAAACGAAAACGATATTTTTTGGGTGTGAACGAAAAGAACGAAAACGAAATTTTTCGTTTTCGTTCTGATCGGAAACGAACAAAATATTTTTCGTTTTTAGTCCCTGGTTAAAACACTTAGCACTCTCTTAGTAAAAAAATCCTACTTATTCTTCGTTCAAAGATGAGATAAGTCGGCTTTCAAGGATGATTTAATGGAAAACGGTTGCAGTTACACAATTCGACCTATGCATCGAAGACCATTGTAAGTCATTTTTGATAGAACTGAGTGAGATATAAGCGTTTAAAGGTTTTGAACAGATTGCATTTTAAGAAATAAAATTTTCTATGTCAAAATTTCCTACTTGGTTGCTATAGATCTTATATAGAGGAATCCGAAAGGATTCACCATAGAAGAATAGCAATTAATTCTGTTTTCTTTTCAAATTTTTCAAAATCACCATTTTTGACTTACGCCAGTTTTCGTTGGATAGGTCAAATTGTAAGAAGACGACCATTCTTAGAGAAGTCTAAGATATCTAAATTTTAAGTCAGGGTAGTAAAAAGTAGACATACAAAAAATTTATATAAACAATTAACCAAACCATTGATACCACTACTTGACTTAACCCAAGCCATTCCAAGGATATTCATTAAAAAGTCTTTTTCTGCTGCCTCCTTCTGTAACTCCCGTAAAAAGCATTTTTTGACAAATGTTTATTCGAGCTTTTATTTTTATTTTTGAACGTAGAATGCACTGGTAGCATATGGCCGTATAATTTCGGGACAACTGTATATGACAATAATTTTCCATATACACACTCTTATAATTCTATTCAATAACACCCAAGGGACAAATTTTCAACATAAATACAACCTTATTACTCGATATAAACAAAGATTTTGATCCGTATGGCACAAAAGTCTAAGATACAAGATGCGAAATATGGTAATAAAATCATACTTTAAAACAATTTTTCTAAATAATTAATTTTTATTGTAACACAAGTTTTAGAAATAAACTTGAAAATTTATTTGGAAACAATTTGGAAACAAATTTCCCAAATAACTCGTTTGAATTTGTCTCGATTGAAAGAGTTATAGTCTTTACGGCCGCCAAAAGTGAATTTTACTGACGTTTCCCGACTTTATTTCATTTTAAACAATCGACATATCGAATTCATAAACATCGACACGTACGCACGTGTACGTACGTTTTGTAGATACGCGTGTATATAAATTTCCAAATGGACGATAGCAGTAATTTACGAACGGTATCAATATAATTCGGAACAAAGTGTCAGATTTCGCGCTGGCTCGCTCTATTGCGTCCGAAATTAAGCATTTTCAATATGTGCAAAACGCAAATTACGTCCCTTTTGTTATTACGGACAATAGTAAACCGGGCAGTGTTGATATCGATTATTAAAAAATAATAAAATAATATTCCTAAATGGTAGACACTTTTACCTTATTGAGTAGCTTTTAGATAAATGCCAACCGCATAAAAATCTTATTTTTTTTTCTAAAGCACTGCAGTTAAAAGTCAGAGTATCTCAGAGCTTTAACTTACAATTAGAGTTTTTGGATATTTCTTATCTGTGTCAATCGTCTGTTTATCTTCAAGTATTAAATCATAGTCAAACTCTTTGCAGCTTCTTAAGTCATTGGCAAAATGCAAGAAGTCAAATAAAAATTAAATTTTAATAATAAAAAATGTATTCCTTTGTGATAAATTTAGTATGAAGGTGGAGAAAGAAAGAAAAATTCTCTCGAAGAACCAGATCGTCTTAAATAACGGGTATAGTTAACAATAATTGCAGTCGTTAGCGGGGCGGAGCTCGATTCTTCCAACCGAACTCGTCCACGAGACCCCTTTTTTCTTCATTATTATTTTTTATTTCAATTTTCGAAACCGGCTTCCATCCTTTCTCACACGTGTGGCCCCTTTCATTTATTCCCTCAAACATTTCAAAATTGCCCATTTTTAAAACACCATCTATTTCTAATTAAAATAAAAATTCCATACAAATTCTCAATCAAAAACTATCTCAACTTTTCAAAATATTCAAATTAAGTTGCATGACAAATTCTTCCCTCTGCCTTTCAAAAAAAATCTCCCTTCGAAACTCATCAATCATTTTAAATCAAAACGACCGCGTTTCGGTGACACTCCCCTAAAAGCTGCTTCATTTCATTTGAAAATCTTCCTTAGTAAATTATAAAAGTACAAAACGACGAGTTTTGAACTTTAGGAAATGTAATGCATACATAATGCCTTCTTGAAATCAACCCCTTTAGACAGATTCCACAATGGATATTTTGTTAAGTTTCCCACACAAACGTAAAGGATGAGATTTAGCTTTTCGCGAAGAGAAAGACGAGGAGAGATCTTAACGAGATTTACCTCTAAAGTTTTATTAAGTATTATACCCTCAAAGTTTTATTACACGCTCGAGTCCGCATTGTTTGCCGTTAAACTCGGCTAGTTCTTTTACTTTTATCGTTTTCATATATGATTCTCTCTACAAGAGTAACCAAGCGTATCGTCCATCTCCTTAACACCTCTGTACCAGCTTAATTTTTTCACATTTTTATTTTACTTTAAAATTGGCAACGCCTCTAAACTCGATCAGATATATTACTCTCGGTGTTGTAACAAAAGGTAAGAGGGAAATAACTAGAGGAACGACCGTATAAAACGAAGGTGTGAGAAGAAGACGGTGAAAAGGTTGTGGAGGTCCATTAAAATTCTACAGTTAAGCATTCTCACTTGCTCAAGCAATTTGATTTCTTGTCTATATTGCGTTTTACCCATCATTAAACGCGGTTCTTAAACCAAGGTCTTAAAATATGATACAGAATTTTTTTTTTTTAATCTTTAATAATTTTTCTTCTAGGTAAAAAAAAAATTTAAATATAAACAATCATACGAAATCGAGGAAAATCTAAAATTGGATTAAAATTGTCTAAAATCATTTAAAATCCTCTAAAATCGTTTAAAATCATCCAAAATCTACTAAAACTTTTATAACTTGAACAAAATAAGTAAAATTAAACGAGTAACATGTCCGAAGTCACGTAAATTCTAGCAGCTACATCCCTACAATTTGTTGAATGTGAAAGACGACACGTATTGCTACGGTTTGCACGTGGAGGGCATCCGGAAATGTCCCTAAAATGAAACTGGGCGGGAAATAACACCTTTGACCTCCTTTAACCCAAAGAAATCTTCTAACATTCTTAATTAAATAAAAAAAAATTCATCATGACTATCATTTTTAAACTATACTTTAGTATCTTCGTCATGTAAAAGTTTCCTCCTCTTTTATGTCACTTCTAACAAATGTCTGGTGTAAAAAAAAATCCTATCTGAAAGATGATACATCCTACACGAACCCAACCCCTCTGTATTTTTATCTAGATCTTATATCTACCATAAGCAATAAAATCTAAATAACTATTGGGCCAAGTTGAGACTTTAAGGCCGTGTACAATAAGAACTAAAAGATAAGGTTCGATATCGTCGTGGGTGGGGTTGGTAATGTGGTCCCCTCGGAGGGGTCCTCTTTTGGAAGTCCGAGAGGAACTAAGCCCCCGCCCTTAAAACAACGGGGTTAGATGGCTTCGCACCCTTTATGCCGCCCTTTATGGGGCATCAAGGCGTCGCGACGCCCGTCGCATTACAATTGGGGCGGTCGTCCGTTTTTCCAAAAGTTTTCCTCTATGAGGAAAGAAAATCGATCGATCTTGCCGTGTTGCAATTTGTCATGTTGGCGGAAGGAAAAGTTTTGTACGATGACCGGAGGGTAATTATCAAATAAAAAGAATCTTTTTGACATGAAATTAGGAAGTTTACTTCAATTTTTTGGGGTAGTTTTCAAGTTAAGTGTTTTAAAAGACATCTTTATTAGAATTTTAATTTTTTGTAATGTTGTTGAAGCTTTATTATCTTTTTAGATCATTTCTTAATTTCCATAAATAGAGTTTGTATGATTTTTTAAAGTTTCTTAGTTTTTGAAGTTGAGTTTGAGTTGAAAGGGGTCGTAAAGCCGTCGTTCCCGTAACCAGTCGAAAATCTCTGGTTGAATAAATAGAGTTCATATGATTTTTTTAAAGTTTCTTGGTTTTTGAAGTGAAGTTTGGGTTGAGAGGGGTTGTAAAGCCGTCGTTCTCGTAACCAGTCGAAAAATCTCTGGTTGAATAAATAGAGTTCATATGATTTTTTAAAGTTTCTTGGTTTTTGAAGTTGAGTTTGGGTTGAAAGGGGTTGTAAAGCCGTCGTTCCCGTAACTAGTCGAATATCTCTGGTTGAATAAACAGAGTTCATATGATTTTTTAAATTTTCTTGGTTTTTGAAGTTGAGTTTGGGTTGAAAGGGGTCGTAAAGCTGTCGTTCCCGCAACCAGTCTAAAGTCTCTGGTTGTATATTATCCTTGTATGATAACATTTTTATCTATAGCATATTTGATAGAGATTTCCATCTTAAAAGACATGTAGCAGACAGGCAAAAATTTTAAATTCGTTTATTGATGTTATTCTGGCTAAACACCTGGTGTTATGATGGTGTGAACTATAGCAAAGACAGTTTGGAAGTCAATATGACTTTAGTCGTCATTCACGAAAAGTCTGACCTTCGGAGTGATCTTAAAGCCGTCGTTCCCGCAACCAATCGAATATCTCTGATTGTGTGTTAGCTTTGTATGATAATATTTTTATTTATAGCAATTTGATCTCTATCTCAGAAGACATAGTAAACAGATAAAAAATATTAATTCGCTTATAGATGCAAAGGTAAATTTTTTTAAGTCGTTTATCGATGCTTTTCTGACTTAATATCTGTTTCTATGATGGTGTGAACTGTAGCAGCGATAATTTGTAAGCCAGTAATCTCTAGTCTTCATTCATGAAGAGTCCAACTTTCAGAGGGGTCTTAAAACCGTCGTTCCCGTAACCATTCCAATATCTCTGGTTGCCTATTAACTTTATGTGATAATACTTTTATTTATAGCGATTTGATTTCTATCTCAGAAGACATAGCAGACAGGTAACATTTTTTAATTCGCTTATCGATACTATTCTGAAATAACATCTGATTTTATGATGGTGTGAACTGTAGCAGCGATAGTTCGCAAGCCAGTAATCTCTATTTTACATTCATGAAAAGTCTAACCTTTGGAGGGGTCTTAAAGCCGTCGTTCCCGCAACCAATCGAATACCTCTGGTAGTCTATTAACTTTATATGATAATACTTTTATTTCTAGCGATTTGATTTCTATCTCAGAAGACATAGTAGACAGTGTAACGCCTTATCCAACACAAAATCACGCTTACACAAATATCAACCAAATATCGAGGAAACATCGCAGGTCCAAGCCAGCTCAGTGAAGAAGGGTTGGTTCGATTTATAAGGCGCCACGTCGGTTCTTCCTGCGACAATTTCACTAACCGCGAAGTGACGATCTTATTAAGAGGTTGATATAAACAATCAATACTCACAACAAACATACAAATATGTGAACAAAGAATAAGCAATCAGCTGTGATTGGTTGCAAAAAAGATTTATTATAAAGATAGCAACCCAAAATATTGAAAATTAAAGTATAGTAAAAATATGTTATAATATACAACAAATTTAATTCGCCGATAAGAGTTTTACCGGTTTTGGGTAAACGTAGATAAAAAAAGAGGTAAACTCGTAAAGAGTAAAAAAAGTAATTGAACCTAAATGCTCGCGTAACCGCTCCGTACGACCAAACTTGACCTAAAGCGCTTTTTCTCAAAAATCAAAATCATACGAATCAAATCTAATCCCAAAATGTAGCAAAATCCTTTACAAAATCAGAATCCTAATTTACCTAATTATTATAAATCAATTAACTAATATATTTCCTAACTATTACCTAAATTAATTAATCACCCAAAATTTATTATTCACTAAATTACGTACTATTCTCTAAAATTTCAAATTCAAACGGTTATTTAAATGTGAAGTGCAAAGAAATACACTTTTATGAAATGTCGCCAGTCGCAAAAGGTAAGTTTAATTAATTAAATACATTAATATGTTTTCCAATAATGTCGAGTTATTTTTCAACAGGACAAAGTAACACGAATAGATCTGACCTTTGGGCTGTCCAGGATCGTTGACCTTGATGGATGATTTTGACGTAGTTGTCTTTAGGATCAAATTTGAAATTGCGTAGCAGGACTTCGTTTCCTCAGTGATTTCCTTCAGCACTGATAAGTTTATGAGGTTTTCAAGAGGTTTCAGATCTGGTTGCTCTTTAATTCCTTAGTTCTTTATTGTAGACCAAAATGGATGTCCACAACGTGTTTCAATGAGTACGATAATTTCTATTTACCGTAAGGTAAAGAATATCCAAAAGGAGACAAGGATAAAGAAAAAGGGAAAAAGGCCTACATAGAAAATGAAAAAGAATATATCAGAACATACACAACACAAAAAAAATAAAACATACCTCAAGATGATATGAGGCCTTGCACCAAACAGAAGATAATTTCTCTAACGAGTCCAAAATCCGGAATTTCCGTAATTCGTTAATAAATTAATTAACAAAAGAAAACTCTCAACATCGATGATTATTCCACAATCAGCGGATTACTTTCTCCGACCCAAACCAAGATGATTTCCAATCCAAAAATGTCGGTTTTGAAAGTCACGTCAACGATGCGTACTCTATGAGAGTTGGTGCGAGAAGAGAACGAATTCGAGGCCGACGCCAATATGCCTCCCCAAACTAGTTTTTCGAGAAAAAGAACCAAGAAATACAGACCTCAAACAAATAAAATCCCTAACAAAATAATAGATGACTTTACATAACCCGTGAATAAATGCAGATGACAAACAAACTCAACCAAATCACCCAACTAATAACTACCGGAAATCCAAAATTAATGAATTTTAAAATTGGCCTGTAACAACAGGTAAAAAATTTTAATTCGTTTATCGATGATATTCTGACTTAATATCTGTTTCTATGATGGTGTGAACTGTAGCAGCGATAGTTTGTAAGCTGGTAATCTCTAATCTTCATTCATGAAGAGTCCAACTTTCAGAGGGGTCTTAAAACCGTCGTTCCCGCAACTAATCGAATATCTCTGGTTGTCTATTAACTTTATGTGATAATACTTTTATTTATAGCGATTTGATTTCTATCTCAGAAGACATAGTAGACAGGTAATTTATTTTAATTCGCTTATTGATGCTATTCTGACTTAACATAATACGTATTCTGACTTAATTTAATGTTTAGTCTTCATTCATGAAAAGTCTAACCTTTAGAGGGGTCTTAAAACCGTCGTTCCCGCAACTAGTCGAACATCTCTGATTGTATATTAACTTTATGTGAGCACTCTATCTCACGATTCTACATTTATAAATTTATTGTTTCTAATCATACAAGCCTTTGTTATTACAAGCCGTTGTTATTACATAAGTAATAAAAACATAGTATTATTATAAGTACCACAGTTTTGTAAAATTTATGAAATTTCATTCATCAAATGATTCATAAATAGAATCACTTGATTAATTTTTTTTAAGTTGGGTGAAAAACAAATATTGGCGTGTTTTAACCGAAAATCTCTTTAAATTGAGAGGTTTCCATTAAATTCATCCTCATCTCGTTTCGACTCTATCTATCTAGGGACTATTTAGATACGAATTCGAAAACCCAATATGCAGTTACTGGTTTTCGATGGCAATAGGATATCGGACGGCCGAAACTGACCGGATTCGAGGACTAATCGTACTAATTATTATTGAAACCTACCCCCGATTCGGTTAAAACTTGACGCCTACCGAAATTTATTATTCGAGAAAATGGGAAACCCATAAATTTAACCAAGAGGAAAATTTAAGACCCAATTTATACGTTAAAACCTCTTCGGCTCTTTTAATAAAGCTAAATTAGTCGGTCACGTTCACGATTATCTTTCTCTTCTTGTTATTTTTTAACGATTCCTTTCGTTTTGGTTTATTTTCTTTTCGCTTCGCATCTCGGTCCTTTTCTCTTTAGAGCTTTCTTATCCCGAAATCCGAACGAAGCGAGAGCGAGGCCCCGGTCATATCAACACTCATTGTTCGAGACAAACGGTCATAATAAGCCGTCCTAATTGATATCGGAGGGCTCCGGTTTAAAGGACGGACGTGAAGATCGGAAAACAATGGGCTTCAGATAACCGAGCTTTACACGTCTTGACCGCTACGCTGCTTTAAACTCCTGACGATGATGATTAAAGTGATGATGGTTAATGATTATAGAGTAACTAAAAATTTCTTTTAAATAAGTACTAAAAATTTCTTTTAAATAAGTACTAAGAATTTCTCTTAAATAATATTCAATTTTTAATTTTTAATTTTCAATTTTAAGTTTTTCATTTTAATAATTTTAATTTCTAAAAATTTTTTTTAATTTTTTTACTTAAAAAATGTATACAAGAAGTAGAGAAAGAAAGGTCGATCCCACTTAATTAAACGTCCTTTTCATTTTCCTTAATTAAATACCTCAAAGTTTCCAACTAATTACGTTCCCCTCGAACGGAGACTAGAAATTAAGTTACAAACGAAATACATCTTATAAAATACCCCACCTTTATAAAACGTTTTTATCGTACGGCTACGACCTCCGCCTTTTATAAAGTATTAAGGGAGAAATGCATTTTTAATATTGCGAACCAAGCCGTGTGGGTACTAAATCGTTTAGTTACGGTATTATTAGTACCTTGTTTCGCGACCGAGTTGTACGCGCGTAAAAATATTACCCTCGACGTCACCCGGTTTTAAGATATTATGCTCACATATGAGATTTTAACGGTTTTAATGTCCCGGCTTGCAAAGAGTTTATGTCTTTAATATCCGGAATTTACGTTAATTTTACTCGTCTGGGGCAACTAATAGTAGGATTAGTTAGAAATATCAATATGTACATACTAGATTTTAAGAATTTTTTTCTTCCAAGTTATTTAAAGTTAAGAATTGAAACTTTGAGAAATGATAAAATAGATGATAGTCTTTATTTACACCAAAAAGCAGGTTTTTATTCCTTTTGGATTTTGAATAAGAATTTTTTTTTGTTCAATTTTACCGATTATGTCGTCTATAGATACAATGGCAGTTGACTTTAAAAACTGATTTCTTCAAAATTAGTTAGAATTATGGAACGAAACTTTAGGAAATGATATTTACGGAGTTATAATCCAAAAATATTTTCGTGCATGAGCATGTTCATGTGCAAGTACAAGCAGAATAACCCGAAATGGAGCTGCACCATGAAGAGAAAGATGAAATAGTAAACCTGCTCTCTGTAACATTGCCGAGTACTCTTTCATCTTTCTCTTCATGGTGCAGCTCAATTTCGGGTTATAATATGTGTGCACTTGCATGTGCAACTGCATGTGCTTTTTGCATCATGGACAAACTGGAATCATCCCAAAACGGCATATTTCAATTTTGGCTTCCGCTATCTCAAAAACTAAGCGAATTAGCGAAAAATCTTTCAAATAAAAGTTATTTACTGTTCGACTGCGAACACCTTTTGTTATAAATATTTTGCCGTACGATCGATAGCTACAGAATTATGAACCAAAAACTGGAACCACCCCAAAACGGCATACTTCAACTTTGGCTCCCTCTATCTCAAAAACTAAGCGAATTAGCGAAAAATCTTTCAAATAAAGGTTATTTGCTCTTCGACTGTGAACACCTTTTGTTATAAATATTTTTCCGTACGATAGATAGCTACAGAGTTATGAACCAAAAACTGGAACCATCCCAAAAACGGCATATTTCAACTTTGACTTTCTCTATCTCAAAAACTAAGCGAATTAGCGAAAAATCTTTCAAATAAAACTTATTTGCTCTTCGACTGCGAACACCTTTTGTTATAAACATTTTTCCATATAATCAATAACTACGGAGTTATGAACCAAAAACTGAAACCATCCCAAAACGGCATATTTCAATTTTGGCTCCCTCTAACTCAAAAACTAAGCGAATTAGCGAAAAATCTTTCAAATAAAAGTTATTTGCTCTTCGACTGCGAACACCTTTTGTTATAAACATTTTTCCGTACGATCGATAGCTACGGAGTTATGAACCAAAAACTAGAACCACCTCAAAACGACATACCTCAACTTTGGCTTCCGCTATCTCAAAAACTAAGCGAATTAGCGAAAAATCTTTCAAATAGAAGTTATTTGTTCTTCGACTACGAACACCTTTTATTATAAACATTTTTCCGTATCATGGATAACAAGCAAATTATGAACCAAAAACTGTAACCTCCCCAAAACGGCATACTTCAACTTTGGCTCTCTCTAACTCAAAAACTAAGCGAATTAGCGAAAAATCTTTCAAACAAAAGTTATTTGCTCTTCGACTGTGAACACCTTTTGTTATAAACTAGCGTAGTGCATCAATTGAGAGTACGGATACTATGAATAGTTAAAATTGCTGTCATTAATGCTATTTCACTTAAATTTGGAAAATGTAGATTTTTTTATTTTAACTTAAAATTAATTTTCGTATTTTTTTTCTTTTTATTCCATAGGCTTTTATTTCCCTTTTAACTTGTTCATTAGTTAATCATTTCTTTTTGGCCCTATTTGATCTAACAAAGCTACAGCATATTACTTTTTCCTCTGAACATTGTTTTTAGCTATTCCTGCAATTGATTATTAATACATTGCTCTTGCCCGTTCTTGGCATTGATAATTCTTTATATTTATCTTCATAGAAGTTTGAAAAGAAATTCTTCTAGATTGCCTTAAGGTTTCGCGTCAGTCAAGCTTATTAATTTATGTAAATGATAAAATTTTCATTTTGTATGATTTTTACATCGCATAACTTTGTAAATTCAAATTCAAGTCAAAAATTACAAAAACTCCAGAAAAGAGACTCTTCTGCAAGACACTCCAGAGTTCTTCTCCGAAAAGCTCCGCTTATGTTCAAAAGATAACAAAAGTACACTTGTAATATCACATATAATCTGTTTTAATGTCTCCAAGTATAAAAGCAGTTTAAAATAAACATCACCGACTCCATTTGTTGATAGAAAATCGAATCTTTGGACTTTTTCAGCATATTTTTTTCATGACTAAAAGGTTAGATTCTAATTTAAATTTTTTTTTAATAATAAACACTTGTGAAAGTAACTAACCTGTTTCGATGTTTCCAAACCGAAAGGGTAAACGTTTTCGAGACCGTTGTATACAATTTTTAAAGATTTTCGGTCAATTTGCGCTTTGAATTGAAGCATATTGGAGAAAACTGCCAAACGTCAAAACGAATTGTCATTCTTGGTCGACCCTGGTACTCGAAGAGGGTTATTTTTTAACTTTTTCTAGGCAGTTTTTTCGAAAAACGGATACAAATACGTGTTTGTTTTATTCAATTTTTATGATTTTGAACAATTTTATACATAAGAAAATGCGATTTTAGCCGTTTTCGATGAAAAATTTAATGTTCAAAAAACGGTCAATAGAAATTGTACCCGCCCTAATGGCACAAAATCGGCTTCGGGAAAAAACGTTCGGAAAGGCGCTATTTAACCGATTTAGGCTCAAAAATGGCCCGAAACCTATAAAATAGGCTGTATTCTAACGCTTTCTTCATCAACATGAACGCCAGCTAAGGCGGCAAGGTCGGAAAAGCCCGGAAAAAAAGGGCCAGTTTGACGTTTAAGAGCGTAGCGAACGGGAAAATGGTCGACTGCCGGCGTTAGTTCCGAAAAATTTTAACACTTCTTTTGCATTTTTCTCCGTTAAAAAACGTCGTACGGGCCCCATACTCGCTTATGGAAGATGCCCATATAGAATCAGGTCCCGGTAGTACCCCCCAAAACTGACGAAAAGCTCGTTTTAACGGAGAAAAAAGTGAAAAACCTCGAAAAGATGGCGCTACATGTTTACTTTTCCTTACTACTTTAATATATTATAATATTTTTCCGTACGATCGATAGCTACGGAGTTATGAACAAAAAACTGGAACCACCTCAAAACGGCATATTTCAACTTTGACTCCCTCTATCTCAAAAACTAAGCGAATTAGCGAAAAATGTTTCAAATAGAAGTTGTTTGCTGTTCGACTGCGAACACCTTTTGTTATAAACATTTTTCCGTACGATCGATAGCTAGAGAGTTATGAACTAAAAACTGAAACCACCTCAAAACGACATACCTCAACTTTGGCTTCCGCTATCTCAAAAACTAAGCGAATTAGCGAAAAATCTTTCAAATAAAAGTTATTTACCCTTCGACTGCGAACACCTTTTATTATAAACATTTTTCCGTACGATGGATAGCTACAGAGTTATGAACCAAAAACTGGAACCTTCCCAAAAACGACATATTTCAACTTTGACTCTCTCTATCTCAAAAACTAACCGAATTAGCGAAAAATCTTTCAAATAACTTTTATTTGCTCTTCGACTGCGAACACCTTTTGTTATAAACATTTTTCCGTACGATCGATAGCTACGGAGTTATGAACCAAAAACTGGAACCTTCCCAAAAACGACATATTTCAACTTTGACTCTCTCTATCTCAAAAACTAACCGAATTAGCGAAAAATCTTTCAAATAAAAGTTATTTGCACTTCGACTGTGAACACCTTTTGTTACAAACATTTTTCCGTACGATCGATAGCTACGGAGTTATGAACCAAAAACTGGAACCATCCCAAAAACGGCATATTTCAACTTTGACTCTCTCTATCTCAAAAACTAACCGAATTAGCGAAAAATCTTTCAAATAAAAGTTATTTGCTCTTCGACTGCGAACACCTTTTATTATAAACATTTTTCCGTACGATCGATAGCTACGGAGTTATGAACAAAAAACTGGAACCACCTCAAAACGGCATATTTCAACTTTGACTCCCTCTAACTCAAAAACTAAGCGAGCTAGCGAACATCCATTTTCGATATCTTAATTCATACAAAAATTCAGGTTCCTACTCGTTTTGAATTTAGAGTAAGCATTTTTTTTTACTTAATTCTTCAAAAGATGAAATGTAGAATCCAACTTTATAAATTTATTTCTTTCAAATTATTTAGAATTAACAAATGAGATTTTGGGGAATGATGAAAGAGATGATAGACTTTATTCGTACCAAATTTCAGATTTCTGCTCGTTTTGGATTTTGAATAAGACATTTTTTAATTTAATTTTTCAATAGATGAGACGTAGCAGTTGATTTAAAAAATTTATTTCTCCCAAACCATCTAGAATTATGGAATGAAACTTTGGGAAATGATGACAAAGATAATAAACCTTATTTATACCAAAATTCAAGTTTCTAGTCTTTTTAAATTTTGAAAAAGATTTTTTTTTATTTTATTAAACCCAATCAACAGATGACAGTATATTTAAAAAATTACTTTTTTCAAAATTATCTAAAATCAACACATGAAGCTTTAGAAAATGAAAAAAGAAATGATAATCCTTACTTATACTAAAATTTAAGGTCTAATCATATATTTTTTAATAAAACATTTTTAAAAATCAGATCGATTGAGACTCTTACAATAAGGAAGTACAAAGGGGGCGTAGCTCAGATGGTAGAGCGCTCGCTTAGCATGCGAGAGGTACCGGGATCGATGCCCGGCGCCTCCAAAACTTTTTTCACTTTATTAATAATAATTTCCAAGCTTCATTTATACTCATTTTCCCCATCTTGCCCTAAAACTTTTCCTTTCCATAAACATTTTTCATTTTTTTTTTTTAAATTTTATTCCCACTAATAAAAATTTCCCTTACAAAAAACCATCTAAAATCCCACCATACACACCTTGCATAAATTAAAATAAAATTAACTAAAGAAATACTACTAAAAAGAGATACTAAGGTACTAATTAAACCCTCCCAGTTTTATTTCTTTTAAAATTCGACAACAAAGGGTGCCGATTTGGGATTTTTCTGATGCCTGACAGGAAAAAGGGGGCCGTAAAGCAAACACGAGCGGCTTTTAAGCAAAGAAATAAAGAAAGAGAAAGAATAAACCGTTTCGGCGGCGAAATCCTATAATTACGGTCTTCGGGACGTCGAGGACTGCCCCCCAAAACCGATTCGTACGGTTACGACCTGCCCTATTGTCATGTTAAAACGGCCATGATATATTACGTTTCAAGATTTCTACCTAGAAGACGATTTTAAATACTTAAACGATATTAAACTAACGAGTCGTCATTAGAGAATGATTTTTAATTTGACTAATAAGGAGATCTCACGACTTTGGAATTGTCAATTTTAATGAAAGTGGTACCAATTGATAGATATTAAAATAATAGCGGTTCACAAATAAAACCACCTTTACGATCGCCAAAAATGTTCGAGTGACTTACATGTTAACGTTAGGCCACTCCCCTTAAGATTCGCCCGTAGCCAAAGAGCAATCGGCCCGCCGGAGTTCAGATGCAAACGTTGATGGTTCGAATCCCGAATAAAATAATTATTTTTTTTTCTTAATTTATAAAATATTATAAAAATAAAATGAAATATTGCATTAAAAATAGAAATTAAGGAAAAAAAATAGCCGGTCGATTGCCCTTTAGCTATGGGCGGATTTCGAGGGGTGTGGTCTAAAATTGACATATAAGTCGCTCAAACTTCTTTGGCGATCGTAAGGGTAGATTTATTCGCAAACCACTGAATAATGCGCTCCAATATTTTACACATTCGTACTTTGTATCAATGTCTATCAATAGGTACCACTTTCATTAAAAAAAGACGATTCCAAAGTCTTGAGGTTTCCTTGTAAGTTATAATCAAATTTATTAACTCTAAAGTTTTAACCAAAAAAAAAAGTCAAGAAAGTTTTAATTAATTTAATTAAATCTCTCGACTGAATTCATACCAGTAAACGTTTTGTTGAATTTTGACACAAAGACCTTAATACAGAGAGATAAAGCACAAGAAGTAAACGTTCGCGGGGTTGAAAAACCACCTAAAAGCGACACCTAGACTACTGCAGAGGGGTTAAACGTTTAATTATTCGAAATAAATTATAAGCACGTCGGCGACACATGCAAATGACTTTAAATGAGTTTTATCAAGTGCGGCCACGCGATCCTCGCGGTTTTTCCAACACGAAAACCAACTAACACTTTTTCTTCTTTGTATTCTTTTTTTTTATTTATTTTTATTTTATTTTCTAAAAGCTTATCAAATTAAAATAACTTTAATTCAAAATAATTGAGAAATTATTGAATCTTAAAAGAAATCTATCAGTTTTATCTATCAATTTCTTTAGATTTTCTAGGAAATTATTTTCCAGGAAATGTAGTTACACAGAAAAGAAAATAAACCACTTCAGTGAAAATCCCTTTCGAGGTATTTATTTCTTTTTTATTTTTTGAAAGCTTATCGAATTAAAAAACTTCAATTTAAAGTAATTTAGAAATTATTCAGTTCTTTAGATTTTCTAGAAATTTTTTTTCCAGGAAATGTAGTTTTATAGAAAAGAAACTAAATCACTTTAGTGAAAATTTTTTCTTGCAAGGAGACCTCACGACTTTGAAATCACCGATTTTAATGAAATAAATTCCTAATGATTTTTAGAATATTTCTAGAATATTTTTAGAATAGTCAAATGATTTTTAATGATTTTTATTAATAAATTTCTAATGATAGAAATTTATTACATCGTAGGAATGTGTGAAATATTAGGGCGCACTATTCAGCAATTCGCAAGTAAATCGCGATTCAAGGCCACGCCACTTATATGTAAATGGTTGGCCTCCTCCCGACCTCGCCTCTTGTTGACTCACCACGGAGCGGCTTCCACAAGCGAAACAATACGCTTGAAATTTTGGAAAGTAACCTTTTTTTTAATATAATGAAAATTTTCAACATTTGGGTTTATTTTCTCTAATATTTTATTGTTATATCGACGCTGCCAAGCCAAAACGGCATAAACGCCATTAACCTAATTTTCAGAAAACGTAAAAAACGATTGACATAATGAATCTTAAATGGCTTTTACGCAAACTTTAAACCAATTTTATAGCGAATGAAGTTTGTTTGCGGGTATACCGCTTTAACTGTTGCATGCAGATTTAAAAATGCTACTCAACGGTGCAGCTAACTAAAAAATGACCGCTTTGGCGTTTATGCCGTTTTAGCTTGAGAGCGTCGATATGTTCTGAATAGAAATAAGTCAACACACTTTTTCGTTTTTGCTTCGATTTTTAATTTAAATTAATTAAAAAAGAACCAGAGGCGGAGTCGGAGGAAGTGGCTAACTACTGGCATAAAGCGGTATGGTCTTGATTCATGAGCTGAAATCGTGATTTACTCGCAAGTCGCTGAATAGTGCATCCTAATATACCACACATTTCTACTATCTACTAATACCTATCTATTAGTACCACTTTCATTAAAATCGGCGATTCCAAAGTCGTGAGGTCTCCTTGTTAAATAATTATTTCTTTTATTTTTCAAAAGCTTATCAAATTAGATGACTTTAATTTAAAATAATTTAGAAATTATTGAGTCTTAAAAGAAATCTTAGTCAATTTTCAACTTCGATTGTTTTTTCTAGGAAATGCAGTTACACAGAAAAGAAAATAAACCAGTTCAGTGAAAATCCCTTCGAAGATACTTAGACACTTATCTAAAAGCGTATAAACATCGATTTTACACAATGGTCGGAATGTTTGGTCGGGTTATTCACGACCGATTGCGCCTCCATACCCGGAATAAACGTCTCCGTTTAGATATTTGCCATTCGGATTCATTCAAGCATTAAGTTGGTAGTTTTTAGTCGTATTTAGACTTTAAGTATTTAGAACTTTAAAATCGTCTAAGTTTATATGCTTTTAAAAAGTTGTGGAGAATAAAAAAAATTTTTTTTGAAGGCTATATCGAATTTTGTATAAACTCACAAAAAAAATCTAACTCAAAATTTTCATCAATTCTTATAAATTATTATACAGAAAATTAAATAAGACATTTCAATCAACCTTTTAAACCAAAAACCTTTCCTTAATTTTATTAAATAAACTTCTGATTTTTTAAATTTCCTCAAATTTTTTAAGATTGTTAAATTTTTTACAAATTTACAAAAAAAAATCTAATTTAAAATTTTCATTGCTTAACTTATAGATACCACACGAGAATTTAAAGAAGACATTTCAATCTATGATTTAAACCAAAAATCTAACAATATTTTTTTTTTTTTATTTTCAAAAATGCCTTTCTAATGATTTTTTAAAGTGACGCATTTTTTCTCTAAAGTTTAAAAGCTAATTACGTAATTGAACAATGCGATATAAATTAAGAACAGAAAGGCAAGAGCACGTGTCCTCGTTAGCGGAGTGGATTTGACGTTAGGATTAGCAACCTGGGGGGGTTGAACCCTTAGGAGAAGATGAAAGGGCCGACGAGAGACAAAAGGCCCAACCGTACAAATTGAGGAGACTTTTTGGTTGATTGGGAAGAAGTGGGACGGAGATAGTTAGAGAAGGGAAAAGGGAACCCTCTAATTTTGGAACGTTTTTGGAAGGTTTCGGCGCCATCTGACTCATTATGGTGCAATTTTTTTTAATTTGGTCTTCCAACAGATGGAATGTTTTAATAACCGTGTCTAAAAGTTATTAAGGAAAAACCAACATTTGGGTGGTTCTTTATTTAGTTTTCAAATAGTCAGGAATAACAGATGGGGACGTTATATGAAAATCGTTTTCGCTTTTTTACTTTTTCAAATAAAAAAAAGTTTTCATCGAGGATGAGGAAAAATGAAAATCCAACCTATTCGAAGCCATTAAGTTTTCTTCATCGAGTCCCATCCCTTTGGATTTCATTTGCCTCTTTAATTGAGTGCCCATTGAAAATTTGCCGGAAAGTGAGCAAACATCGTCGACGAACCGAAGCTTCTCTCGCCTTTTGCCTTTTCCCGGAAGGAAAGAGCGAGAGGGAAAACTCCGGACGAACGGGAAATTAATATTTCCCGGAGAGTCGCGAACAATATTTGCTCGGAAAAACTAGAAAACTGCATTAGTACGTCTCTACTACGAGTTTAATTAAGATATCATACGTTTTGCAATTTCGGTTCATTTTAAATTCGTTTTATTTTAAATTCATTTTATTTTAAATTTATTTTATTTTAAATTCATTTTATTTTAAATTCACTTTATTTTAAATTCATTTTGCCGCTAACTTAGTAAATATAAATAAATAGAGATGTTTAAATGTAACAGATGGGTAAATTTAATTAACATATAAGAGACGATTTCGTCCAATGGAAATGTAAAATGTAACAAACCGTTAAATTCGGCCATTTTAGAGAGGGTTTAATTACCGGATAACGAAGACAACCAATGGAGGTGAGGAGGAAGTAAGTCGTTTGAGTTTCCTGTCTGCCATTTTTAATCGGTTTTAGTTAAATGTTAAAAGACCAACAGACCGAGTTAATTAGTGTTTCGTCTGGAATTTTACTCATCGTTTTTAAAAATACAAACATCCAAAATAAATCTGTCTTTAGCTTAAAAATCTTTCATTAATTTTTAGAAATAAATCTTTGACGATTTTTTAAAGTTACTCAAATTTTCCAAATTTATAAATTTTATACAGATTCACAAAAAATTCCTAACTTGAAATTTTTATAACCTAACATAGAGATTGATTTGAATCACTTAAAAAAAGAGGTTTTAATCTGCCTTTAGCTTAAAAATCTTTCATTAATTTTTAGAAATAAATCGATTTTTTAAAGTTACTCAAATTTTCCAAACTTATAAATTTTATACAGATTCACAAAAAAATTCCTAACTTGAAATTTTTATAACCTAACATAGAAATTGATTTGAATCACTTAAAAGAAGAGGTTTTAATCTGTCTTTAGCTTAAAAATCTTTCATTAATTTTTAGAAATAAATCGATTTTTTAAAGTTACTCAAATTTCCCAAACTTATAAATTTTATACAGATTCACAAAAAAATTCCTAATTTGAAGTTTTTATAACCTAACATAGAGATTGATTTTAATCACTTAAAAGAAGAGGTTTTAATCTGTCTTTAGATTCAAAATCTTTCATTAATTTTTAGAAATAAATCGATTTTTTAAAGTTACTCAAATTTTCCAAACTTATAAATTTTATACAGATTCACAAAAAAATTCCTAACTTGAAATTTTTATAACCTAACATAGAGATTGATATGAATCACTTAAAAGAAGAGCTTTTAATCTGTCTTTAGCTTAAAAATCTTTCATTAATTTTTAGAAATAAATCGATTTTTTAAAGTTACTCAAATTTTCCAAACTTATAAATTTTATACAGATTCACAAAAAAATTCCTAACTTGAAATTTTTATAACCTAACATAGAGATTGATTTGAATCAGTTAAAAAAAGAGGTTTTAATCTGTCTTTAGCTTAAAAATCTTTCATTAATTTTTAGAAATAAATCTCTGATGATTTTTTAAAGTTACTCAAATTTTCCAAACTTATAAATTTTATACAGATTCACAAAAAAATTCCTAATTTTAAATTTTTATAACCTAACATAGAGATTGATTTGAATCACTTAAAAGAAGAGGTTTTAATCTGTCTTTAGCTTAAAAATTTTTGATAAATTTTTAGAAATAAACCTGAAATGATTTTTTAAAGTTACTCATATTTTTGAAATTTATGTAAATTTTTGTAGAGGTTTACAAAAAAAAAATCCTGACACAAAAGTTTCTTTACCTAACATATAGCTTACTACATCATTTTAAAAAAGACATTTCAGTGTATATTTTAAGCCAAAAATCTTTTCTTCATTTCTATAAATAAATGTCTAATGATTTTTAAAGTTATTCAAATTTTTGAAGATTGTCAAACTTTGAAAGGTTGCTTTGTAAAGTTTTCAGTACCAAATACATAAATTAATATACATCGTTTTAAAGAAAACATTTCAATTTGTCTTTTAAACCAAAAGGCTTTTCTTAATTTTTAGAAATAAATCTCTAATGATTTTTCAAAATTTTATAGTCTAACAAAATCTGTTATTTTTCACATTGGTATTTTTTATTCTTTTTAATTAATCGTTTTGTGACACAAACAAGAAAATAAAAGACGAGGACAATTAAGGTACACGAAGCCAGATGTGTCTTTGGGGCGTGGGCGTCGCCTCGGGACAAGAAAAAAATTCGGAAAGCACATTTGTACCGGATGATGACGATTTACCTCGAACCTTTCCTTCACCAAACTTGCCTGTTCTTAAATTCTTTTAATTCGAAGAGTATTTCAAACGTCAATTTCTTTAAAGTCTTTCATTAATTTCACCCAAATGAACTTGATTCCCATTTAAAAAAATCTTTTTTAAATCCATCGAGACTTTTATTATCATTATTTTTTATTATTACTATTCTTTATTATTCTTTATTTTTTATGATTCCTTTTTTATTTATTTTTATGATTCCTTTTTTTTTATTTTTACGATCCAATTTCATATTGAAATTAATTCCAATAAAATTAGCATTTCAATTTACCCTAGTCAGACTCATTATGTTCACTTCATCATAACTCATCCCTTAAAACCATCTTTTCTTAACGACCCCGATCGTTTAAAAATCAGAATTTACAATCTTGTCATTTTTAAATTTTTTTTCTCTCGGACATTTGAATTTTTTTAAAAGCCCCGAGAGTCCACTCTTTTTCCGAAGAGTGGTTTCTCTCTACCTGTCCGTTATAAACGCACAAAACAGGTATGTGTAGAACCCATTCTTCCCGGTTTTAAAATCGGTGGGCGTTTGAATTATTATATGGAAACATCGGGACAAGAATCGATTCCTTTTTCAGTTTTCAAGTGGGCAGAACCCTTAACAATCATTTCTATGTTATTAAGGGTGCTTAACGTCCGAGTTTATTCTCCCAAAAGGAATTCCTCGTGTGGGAATTTAATTGTTTCAAGTTAAAACAAACCCAAACCTAACTCTAAACCTAAAGAAGTGAACTTGAAAAAACTTTCTAAGATAAAAAATCAACACTTTCGACCAACCATTAGTCGGACGACGTTAATTTCTTAATTAAACAGTAAAGAAGTGAACCCATGGCATGAATAATCAATTAGACTAGTTTTATGTGTATATTATGTAATAACTCGAACGTTTCTAACGTAATTAAATTTAATACTTGGTCGGGAATCGAATTGGAAATTTCTCTAAACAACAATAACAGTAACTCTTTGTAACTATGTGTGTTTATACTAACCTATTGCTTTCGCAAAGATTATTTCCTAAGCGACATAGTGCTTAGAATTGGGTCAACGTGAAACTATACCAGACACGACTCCCGTGTTTCTATTCCGAGTATTTATTACCTTAGATAATGTTAGACGGGATTTTACGAAATTATCATCTATAAATTCTTTGTGAAATGAGGGAATTCTATTACTTAAGGTTTTCTATTGTTATTGCCTTCATTAAGCTTTCTATATGATTGCTTATTTAGATGATTTAACTAACATAATTCAAAATGAGTTTTTGATTTTGAAAAAATTTTGGAAAATTTTTGGTAAGTCTTCAATCTCTTTGGAAATTAAAAAAATTTTTTTGGTGATAAATCAATTTTAACAGTTTTAGTTTAAAACCGATATTTTAGTTTTTTAGTTTGCCCATCATTAAAAAATCTTTGCTTTGTTCTTAGAAATAAATTCTGGTTGATTTTTTAAAGTTGGTCAAAATTTCTTCTTCGATTCGAAATTTTTGATGTATTTAGTATTTTTTTTTCTATTTTTTTTTTTTGGCAACATCTGGAACAAATTTGTCAGTTCTAGTTGAAAGCTAATGTTTTAGTCTACCTATTCCTAAAAAATCTTCTTTTTATTCTTCGAAATAAAGTCTAGAAGATTTTTTAAAGTGTCTACTGGTCAAATTTTGTTGGTAATAATTTAGGTTCGATTCAAAACGTAAGTTTTTGGATTTTTTTTGGTAACAAATAATTTTAGTATAGATTTAGTTTAGATTTGATAGCTTTAGTTAAAAATTGATTCTTAAAAAAAATTTAAATCCAAACTTTGTAAGTATTGTTAACTACTTACAAAACTAACTAACCTAACATTTAAAAAATTGAGTCATTTAAAAAAAATCACCCAGAATTTATTTATAAACATTTCGAAATGATTTTTATTTTAAATTAAAGCTAAAAGAATGTATTTTCACTTATTAGAGCCAGTCTTGGTCTAATTATTGTCTAAAAATTAAAAAAAAAATCGCAAACTTTTTAATTATTTTTGACAGTTAACTAACCTAACTTAAAAAAAATAGAGTAATTAAAAAAAATCACCCAGAATTTATTTCTAAACATTTCGAACTGATTTTTATCATGTGGCTAATGCCACATGAAATGTCAAAACGATCGGTTTATTAATAATTATCAAATATCTAATTTATGCAGAGCAAAAATTCGAATAAATTTCATTAAAAACTAATTAAATTCTTGAAAATATCACCAAAAATTTAAGTAAATTTGTAAAAGTTCCACCAAAGTTACTAAAATTTTTAATAATTCCACCAAAAACAAAATTTGTAAAAATTCCACCAAAGCTATCAAAATTTTTAACAATTCCACCAAAAACTGAATTTTTAAAAAATATGCTAAAATTAAGATTAATTTCGTCAAGAATTGATTAGATCCTCAAAAATTTCACAAAAATAAAAAAGTAATAATAAAAATTCCACAAAAGTTAGTTAAATTGAATATAATTTCACAAAAAATTATTAAATTTGGAGACAATTCTACTAAAAACTTAGTGAATTTTTTTAAAATTCCACCCAAAATCAATAAAATTGGTAAAAATTCCACGAAAAACTTACTATATTCGTGAAAATTCCACTAAAGTTACCAACATTTTTAACAATTCCACCAAAAACGTACTAAATTTTTTCAATTTTCCACCAAAGCTACAAAAATGTTGAATAATTGCACCAAAAACTTACTGATTTTTAAAAAATACCACCAAAAACTTACCAAATTTATAAAAATTCTACTCAAATTACCAATATTTTTAACAATTCCACCAAAAATGATTAAAGTTAATAAAAATTCCACCAAAGTTATCAATTTTTTTAACAATTCCAACAAGAACATACTGAATTTTATAAAAACTCCATCAAAAATTAATAAAATTGAAAAAATTTCACTAAAAACTTACTAAATGCATAAAAATTCCATGAAAAACACTGAATTTTTTAAAAATTCCATTAAAAATGAATAAAATTCGCAAAAATTTCACCAGTGTTATCAAATTCTTTTACAATTCCACCAAAAATATACTGAAGTTTTTAAAAATTCCACAAAAATTAATACAATTTGCAAAAACTCCACCAAAAACTTACTAAATTCATAAGAATTTTACCAAAAACAATGATTTTTTTAAATTCCACCAGAAATGAATAAAATTCGCAAAAATTTCACTAAAAACTTACTAAATTCGTAAAAATTCCATAAAAAAACACAGAATTTTTTCAAAATTCTATCAAAAAAGAATAAAATTCCATCAGTGTTATCAAAATTTTTGATAATTCCATCAAAAACATACTGAATTTTTTAAAAGTTCCACCAAAAACTTACTAAATTCAAAAGAATTTCACCAAAAACACCGAATTTTTTTTTAATTTCACAAAAAATGTATAAAATTCGCAAAAATTCCACCAAAAACTTACAACAATCCTAAAAATTACACCGAAATTGTCAACATTTTTAACAATTCTACCAAAAACTTACCAAATCTTTTAAAAATTCCACCAAAATGTCCAAATTCTTTTAAAATTCCATCAAAAATCAATCAAATTAGAAACAATTTCTTTAAAAATTAACTTAAACCTTGAAACTTCCATCAAAAACTTAGTAAATTCATAAAAATTCCACCAAAGTTACTAAAATCTTTAATAATTCTACCAAAAATAATGAATTTTTTAAAAATTCCACCAAAAAACTTGTAAAATTTGTAAAAATTCCACCAAAGTTAAAAACTTACAAAATTTTTAAAAAATTTCACAAAAAATTTACTAAATTCATAAGAATTTTACCAAAAACACTGAATTTTTTTTAGATTTCACCAAAAATGAATAAAATTCGCAAAAATTCCACCAAAGCTATTAAAATATTTAACAACTACACCCAAAACTTACTGAATTTTTTTATTCCACCAAAAACTTACAAAAATCCTAAAAATTACACCGAAATTGTCAACATTTTTAACAATTCTACCAAAAACTTACCAATTTTTCTTTAAATTCCACCAAAACGTCCAAATTCTTTTAAAATTCCATCAAAAAACAATCAAATTAGAAACAATTTCATTAAAAAATAACTAAAACCTTGAAAATTCCATCAAAAACTTAGTAGATTCATAAATATTCCACCAAAGTTACTAAAATTTTTAATAATTCTACCAAAAATAATGAATTTTTTTTTTAATTCCTCCAAAAAACTTACAAAATTTGTAAAAATTCCACCAAAAATTTACCATTTTTTTTTTTTAATTCCACCAAAAACTTACTAAATTCATAAGAATTTTACCAAAAACACTGATTTTTTTAAATTCCACCAGAAATGAATAAAATTCGCAAAAAATCCACCAAAGATATTAAAATATTTAACAACTACACCCAAAACTTACTGAATTATTTTTATTCCACCAAAAACTTAAAAAAAATCTAAAAATTACACCGAAATTGTGAACATTTTTAACAATTCTACCAAAAACTTACCATTTTTTTTTTAATTCCACCAAAACGTCCAAATTCTTTTAAAATTCCTTCAAAAATCAATCAAATTAGAAACAATTTCATTAAAAATTAACTAAAACCTTGAAAATTCCATCATAAACTTAGTAGATTCATAAAAATTCCACCAAAGTTACTAAAATTTTTAATAATTCTACCAAAAATAATGAATTTTTTTTAAATTCCACCAAAAATTTACCAATTTTTTTTTTTATTCCACCAAAAACTTACAAAAATCCTAAAATTACACTGAAATTGTCAACATTTTTAACAATTCTACCAAAAACTTACCAATTTTTTTAAATATTCCACCAAAATGTCCAAATTCTTTTAAAATTCCATCAAAAATCAATCAAATTAGAAACAATTTCATTAAAAATTAACTAAAACCTTGAAAATTCCATCAAAAACTTTGTAGATTCATAAAAATTCCACCAAAGTTACTAAAATTTTTAATAATTCTACCAAAAATAATGAATTTTTTTAAAAGTCCTCAAAAAAACTTACAAAATTTGTAAAAATTCCACCAAACATTTACCAATTTTTTTTTAAATTCCACCAAAAACTTACTAAATTCGTAAAGCTTCCACCAAAGTTACCAAAATGTTGATAAATTCAACCAAAAACAATAAAATTTTTTTAGAAAAATACGAAAAGTAAAACTAAACTAGTGTTAAATTAAAATTAAAAGATTATATTTTCATTTATTAATGTAATTTTTATCCAATTATTACAAAAAAGAATCAAAAAAAGATCTCAAACTTTCTAATCATTTTTGATAGTTAACTAACTCAACATTAAAAAAAAATGTGTCATTTAAGAAAAACCACCCAAAATTTATTTATAAACATTTCGATATGATTTTTATTTTAAATTAAAGCTAAAAGAATGTATTTTTACTTATTAGTGCCAGTTTTTGTCTAATTATTGTCTAAAAATTAAAAAAAAAACGCAAACTTTATTATTATTTTTGATAGTTAACTAACTTAACTTTAAAAAAAATCACCCAAAATTTATTTATAAACATTTCGATATGATTTTTATTTTAAATTAAAGCTAAAAGAATGTATTTTCACTTACTAGTGTCAGTTTTTGTCTAATTATTGTCAAAAATTTAAAAAAAATCGCAAACTTTATAATTATTTTTGACAGTTAAGTAACCTAACTTTGAAAAAAATGAGTCATTTAAAAAGAATCACCCAAAATTTATTTATAAACATTTCGAAATGATTTTTATTTTAAATTAAAGCTAAAAGAATGTATTTTCACTTATTAGTGTCAGTTTTTGTCTAATTATTGTCAAGAAATTAAAAAAAAATCGCAAACTTTATAATTATTTTTGACAATTAACTAACCTAACTTTGAAAAAAATGAGTCATTTAAAAAAAATCACTCAGAATTTATTTATAAACATTTCGAAATGATTTTTATTTTAAATTAAAGCTAAAAGAATGTATTTTCACTTATTAGTGTCAATTTTTATCTAATTATAGTCAAAAAATTTAAAAAAAAACCGCAAACTTTATAATTATTTTTGATAGTTAACTAACCTAACTTTGAAAAAAATGAGTCATTTAAAAAAAATCACCCAGAATTTATTTATAAACATTTCGAACTGATTTTTATTTTAAATTAAAGCTAAAAGAATGTATTTTCACTTATTAGTGTCAGTTTTTGTCTAATTATTGTCTAAAGATTAAAAAAAAATCGCAAACTTTATAATTATTTTTGACAGTTAACCTAACTTTGATAAAAATGAGTCATTTAAAAAAATCACCCAGAATTTATTTATAAACATTTCGATATGATTTTTATGTTAAATTAAAATTAAAAGATTATATTTTCATTTATTAATGTCAGTTTTTATCCAATTATTACCAAAAAATTCAAAAAAAATCTCAAACCTTGTAATCATATTTGATAGTTAACTAGCTTAACATTTAAAAAATTGAGTCATTTAAAAAAAATCACCCAGAATTTATTTATAAACATTTCGAAATGATTTTTATTTTAAATTAAAGCTAAAAGAATGTATTTTCACTTATTAGTGCCAGTTTTTGTCTAATTATTGTCAAAAAATTAAAAAAAAATCGCAAACTTTATAATTATTTTTGACAGTTAACTAACCTAACTTAAAAAAAAATTGAGTCATTTAAAAAAAATCACCAAAAATTTATTTATAAACATTTCGATATGATTTTTATGTAAAATTAAAGCTGAAAGATTGTATTTTCACTAATCAGTGTTAGTTTTTGTCTAATTATTGTCTAAAAATTTAGAAAAAATCCCAAACTTTCTAATCAATTTATTCGAAAATAAGCTACCCAAATTTTAAAATCTTTAAAACCTGCTCAAGAAAAATAAATAAATAACCGGAAACAATCTCTTTTGAACTGCCATATACAACACTCATCCGCTTTAATAAACTTCAAAAAAATGCCACCATATGAAAGAAATATAACATTTATAAACTGATTGATATACACACACACAATTTTCTAGGTAAGAAAATCTATTTTAAGTTCTTCTCGTACACATAATAAATCCCTCTTAATGACATTTTTTATTGGAATTTAATGCTTATGATGTTGATACTTATGATGAAAAGATCATGATCAAGAGATGAAAGTAACATTTCAAATATTGCTTATGTGAGAAGATGAATTTATTTCGTTCCGAGAAAAATAACACGAAGAAGAAGAAATTTTATTGTAGTGTATTAGAAACCGCAAATAGTTGTGGTAACCTGTCCCGGTGCGATAAAAGGATTCAAGTCCGAGTTTGTTTCGTAATCCGAGTCGAGCCGCCGGCCGCGGATATTAAAGTGAATAATGGATGGAAATCTTTTTTATAAGACAACCTTTATATTGTTGCCTTTGACACCGGATTAATCCACGTCTCCGGCTCTCCTGCGAATATGTCGCTAACGTTACGCTCAAGAAGTCAAGTTAAACGTTACTTCATCAATTTGTGTCAGAATTTAATCCTCGACAACCTTTTTCGCATTTACTTTTTTTTCTTTATTGTTAAAACCAAAAGGGCAATGATCTAAGAATCTAAAACGAATGATAAAAAAATATAAAACGAAGGATAAAAAAAATCTAAAACGAATGATAAAAAAATCTAAAAGGAATAATAAAAAAAATCTAAAACGAATGATAAAGAAATATAAAACGAATGATAAAAAAAACGAATGATAAAAAAATCTAAAACGAATGATAAAAAAATCTAAAACGAATGATAAAAAAATCTAAAACAAACATCAAACAAATTCCCCAAAGACAAAACCCTAAATCTTAGTGTGAAACAAACAACTTTAGCAAATTCCTTAATCACGATATATTAGTCTCAGAGGGAGGTAACTAAATAAGTAATTTTCAAGCTCAAATAAAGTCCTTCTTCGTCGTTCTAAATTAAATTTCAGGAATTCCCGATTTTCCAATAAAGTAAAGACTCGCGTTGGAGGCGAGGGAAGAAAAGAATTTCCTCAATCTCGTTCCTCTCCCTCCAACCCCCCTCTTTCTCTTGGTAGTTTATGCAGATCCTATATATACTCGCTTAAACCAATATGGCTAATGGACTGCCTTTATGGGCGGAGTTAATTTCGGGCCGCGAGGAATTTTCCGGGGAAAACCGTTCGGCTTTACAAATTTCCCGGCCGTAATGAGTTTTCCTCGGAAAGACGACGACTACTACGAAAAGCTCGAAGCTTCGTTCCCTCGGCACGAAAAACGTTGTTTATTTTTCGAGTTTCGTATGGGATATTATTCGCTTCAAGTGAAGATTCGTTTTATTTCTATTCCTATTTGGAATTTGGTGTTTATTACTTTTTTTTTAAACAAAGAAAAAAAAATTTTTTTTTTAAGCTTAGAAAAAATATTTTTTTTAAGCTTAGAAATACGAAGGCTTTCACTGACCGGTGTTAACTGAACTAACAAAGAGACCACAAAATAAAAACCAGTTCATGGGCTTTGAACCGTCTTGTTCCGCATGTGGAAGCCGGTTCGTGATGAGTCATCAAGAGGAGGGGTCGGGAGGAGGACAACCATTGACATATAAGTGGTGTGGCCTTGAATTGCGGCTTAAAATCGCGATTTACTCGCAAATCGGTGAATATATCTTATGGTCTCTTTGTAAGACTAGAACTAACATTAGCGCTAATTCTAACACTAGACCTAGAACTAGAACCTTCTTTAGAAACGAATTCCAAGTGTCTTTTCGAGGTGTACTTCGAATTCGTTTCTAAAGAAGGTTGTAACATAGCATCCAAAACGTCAAACACTTTTTCAAAAGACACCCAGCTAAATCCAAAAGCATTTTTTAAGAGAGAAAAAATTTAATCTACTTTTAAAATCACAACATCTGCATATACACAACTTATCTAACTTTCAACAAAATCTCTTTACCCATCGCTTGGAATAATACTCAAAAAAACGCAAATTCTGTTACTTAAAGGCTTCCTTTCATGACTTCAACGTGTGAATTCTGATAAAACCGGTCGAATCTAAACACACCGGTGCGTTTTATTTGGATTACACGAGATAACTAGGTGTATAAAATATAAATCTATGAAAAGAACGAACTTTCCATCTTCGACATCTTCGACATCCTCAACATTATCCTTTAATTATAAGTAATCGGGATGTAACTACTGGTTTACTATGGGAGGTGTAATTTCCGATCAGTAAAATTTTATGGAGTTCTAATTACGGTCCTGTACAAAAGAAAGTGTTATTACTGTAGTTACAGATCGTAAAAATTATGAGGTTTTAAAACGAACTAATTCGAGGTTTACAATTTAATAAGAATCGATGGTTAAATTTTAATTTTGGACTTTGATATACTATGTTTTATTATTTTTGTTATATTCTTGAAAGATACAAAAAATCTGTTCTTTTTAAATTTTTGAAAGTTTGAGATTTAAGACTCATTTCTCCTAAAATCTTTTGAATTCATGAATGAAATTTTATAAAATTGTGAGTAAAGCATCAATCTTTGATTTTGAGAAAAAATCTGAGTTTAAAATCTTTTAATTTTTTTATAAAAAAAATCCAAACTAATTTATCTGTCAAATTTTCAAATCTTAAATGTTAAGAGTGATATTAAAAATTCATTTCTCCTAAAATCTTTTGAATTCATGAATGAAATTTTATAAAATTGTGAGTAAAGCATCAATCTTTAATTTTGAGAAAAGATCTGAGTTTAAAATCTTTTAATTTTTTTTATAAAAAAAAATCCAAACTAATTTATCTGTCAAATTTTCAAATCTTAAATGTTAAGAGTGATTTTAAAAATTCATTTCTCCTAAAATCTTTTGAATTCACGAATGAAATTTTATAATATTGTGAATAAAGCATCAATCTTTGATTTTGAGAAAAAATCTGAGTTTAAAATCTTTTAATTTTTTTATAAAAAAAAATCCAAACTAATTTATCTGTCAAATTTTCAAATCTTAAATGTTAAGAGTGATTTTAAAAATTCATTTCTCCTAAAATCTTTTGAATTTATGAATGAAATTTTATAAAATTATTAATAAAGTATCAATCTTTAATTTTGAGAAAAAATCTGTGTTTAAAATCTTTTAATTTTTTTTATAAAAAAATCCAAACTAATTTATCTGTCAAATTTTCAAATCTTAAACGTTAAGAGTGATTTTAAAAATTCATTTCTCCTAAAATCTTTTGAATTCATGAATGAAACTTTTTAAATTGTGAGTAAAGCATCAATTTTAGATTTTGAGAAAAAATCTGAGTTTAAAATCTTTTAATTTTTTTATAAAAAAAATCCAAACTAATTTATCTGTCAAATTTTCAAATCTTAAATGTTAAGAGTGACTTTAAAAATTTATTTCTCCTAAAATCTTTTGAATTCATGAATGAAATTTTATAAAATTGTGGGTAAAGCATCAATCTTTGATTTTGAGAAAAAATCTGAGTTTAAAATCTTTTAGTTTTCTTTATAAAAAAATCCAAATTAATTTATCTGTTAAATTTTCAAATCTTAAATGTTAAGAGTGATTTTAAAAATTCATTTCTCCTAAAATCTTTTGAATTCATGAATGAAATTTTATAAAATTGTGAGTAAAGCATCAATCTTTGATTTTGAGAAAAAATCTGAGTTTAAAATCTTTTAATTTTTTTTATAAAAAAAATCCAAACTAATTTATCTGTCAAATTTTCAAATCTTAAATGTTAAGAGTGATTTTAAAAATTCATTTCTCCTAAAATCTTTTGAATTCATGAATGAAATTTTATAAAATTGTGAGTAAAGCATCAATCTTTGATTTTGAGAAAAAATCTGAGTTTAAAATCTTTTAATTTTTTTATAAAAAAAAAAATCCAAACTAATTTATCTGTCAAATTTTCAAATCTTAAATGTTAAGAGTGATTTTAAAAATTCATTTCTCCTAAAATCTTTTGAATTCATGAATGAAATTTTATAAAATTGTGAGTAAAGCATCAATCTTTGATTTTGAGAAAAAATCTGAGTTTAAAATCTTTTAATTTTTTTATAAAAAAAATCCAAACTAATTTATCTGTCAAATTTTCAAATCTTAAATGTTAAGAGTGATTTTAAAAATTCATTTCTCCTAAAATCTTTTGAATTCATGAATGAAATTTTATAAAATTGTGAGTAAAGCATCAATCTTTGATTTTGAGAAAAAATCTGAGTTTAAAATCTTTTAATTTTTTTATAAAAAACATCCAAACTAATTTATCTGTCAAATTTTCAAATCTTAAATGTTAAGAGTGATTTTAAAAATTCATTTCTCCTAAAATCTCTTGAATTTATGAATGAAATTTTATAAAATTGTGAGTAAAGCATCAATCTTTGATTTTGAGAAAAAAATCTGAGTTTAAAATCTTTTAATTTTTTTATAAAAAAAATCCAAACTAATTTATCTGTCAAATTTTCAAATCTTAAATGTTAAGAGTGATTTTAAAAATTCATTTCTCCTAAAATCTTTTGAATTCACGAATGAAATTTTATAAAATTTTGAATAAAGCATCAATCTTTGATTTTGAGAAAAAATCTGAGCTTAAAATCTTTTAATTTTTTTATAAAAAAAATCCAAACTAATTTATCTGTCAAATTTTCAAATCTTAAATGTTAAGAGTGATTTTAAAAATTCATTTCTCCCAAAATCTTTTGAATTCACGAATGAAATTTTATAAAATTGTGAGTAAAGCATCAATCTTTGATTTTGAGAAAAAATTTGAGTTTAAAATCTTTTAATTTTTCTATAAAAAAAAAATCCAAACTAACTTCTCTGTCAAATTTTCAAATCTTAAATGTTAAGAGTGATTTTAAAAATTCATTTCTCCTAAAATCTTTTGAATGCATGAATGAAATTTTATAAAATTGTGAGTAAAGCATCAATCTTTGATTTTGAGAAAAAATCTGACTTTAAAATCTTTTAATTTTTTTATAAAAAAAATCCAAACTAATTTATCTGTCAAATTTTCAAATCTTAAATGTTAAGATTGATTTTAAAAATTCATTTCTCCTAAAATCTTTTAAATTCATGAACGAAATTTTATAAAATTGTGAGTGAAGCATCAATCTTTGATTTTGAGAAAAAATCTGAGTTTAAAATCTTTTAATTTTTTTTATAAAAAAAAATCCAAACTAATTTATCTGTCAAATTTTCAAATCTTAAATGTTAAGAGTGATTTTAAAAATTCATTTCTCCTAAAATCTTTTGAATTCACGAATGAAATTTTATAAAATTGTAAGTAAAGCATCAATCTTTGATTTTGAGAAAAAATCTGAGTTTAAAATCTTTCAATTTTTTTATAAAAAAAAAAATCCAAACTGATTTATCTGTCAAATTTTCAAATCTTAAATGTTAAGAGTGATTTTAAAAATTCATTTCTCCTAAAATCTTTTGAATTCATGAATGAAATTTTATAAAATTGTGAGTAAAGCATCAATCTTTGATTTTGAGAAAAAATCTGAGTTTAAAATCTTTTAATTTTTTTATAAAAAAAAATCCAAACTAATTTATCTGTCAAATTTTCAAATCTTAAATGTTAAGAGTGATTTTAAAAATTCATTTCTCCTAAAATCTTTTGAATTCATGAATGAAATTTTATAAAATTGTTAGTAAAGCATCAATCTTTGATTTTGAGAAAAAATCTGAGTTTAAAATCTTTTAATTTTTTTATAAAAAAAATCCAAACTAATTTATCTGTCAAATTTTCAAATCTTAAATGTTAAGAGTGATTTTAAAAATTCATTTCTCCTAAAATCTTTTGAATTCACGAATGAAATCTTATAAAATTGTGAGTAAAGCATCAATCTTTGATTTTGAGAAAAAATCTGAGTTTAAAATCTCTTAATTATTTTATAAAAAAAATCCAAACTAATTTATCTGTCATATTTTCAAATCTTAAATGTTAAGAGTGATTTTAAAAATTCATTTCTCCTAAAATCTTTTGAATTCATGAATGAAATTTTATAAAATTGTGAGTAAAGCATCAATCTTTGATTGTGAGAAAAAATCTGAGTTTAAAATCTTTTAATTTTTTTATAAAAAAAATCCAAACTAATTTATCTGTCAAATTTTCAAATCTGAAATGTTAAGAGTGATTTTAAAAATTCATTTCTCCTAAAATCTTTTGAATTCATGAATGAAATTTTACAAAATTGTGAGTAAAGCATCAATCTTTGATTTTGAGAAAAAATCTGAGTTTAAAATCTTTTGATTTTTTTATAAAAAAAATCAAAACTAATTTATCTGTCAAATTTTCAAATTTTAAACGTTAAGAGTGATTTTAAAAATTCATTTCTCCTAAAATCTTTTGAATTCATGAATGAAATTTTATAAAATTGTGAGTAAAGCATCAATCTTTGATTTTGAGAAAAAATCTAAGTTTAAAATCTTTTAATTTTTTTTATAAAAAAAAATCCATACTAATTTATCTGTCAAATTTTCAATTCTTAAATGTTAAGAGTGATTTTAAAAATTCATTTCTCCTAAAATCTTTTGAATTCATGAATGAAATTTTATAAAATTGTGAATAAAGCATCAATCTTTGATTTTGAGAAAAAATCTGAGTTTAAAATCTTTTAATTTTTTTATAAAAAAAATCCAAACTAATTTATCTGTCAAATTTTCAAATCTTAAATGTTAAGAGTGATTTTAAAAATTCATTTCTCCTAAAATATTTTGAATTCATGAATGAAATTTTATAAAATTGTGAGTAAAGCATCAATCTTCGATTTTGAGAAAAAATCTGAGTTTAAAATCTTTTAATTTTTTTATAAAAAAATTCAAACTTTGATTTGGTGACTTTGATGACTTTAAAAATTCATTTCTTAGATTATGAGAAAGAATCTAAGTTTAATAATAAATAACGTTGTTGATGGTTACATTTTAACTTTTGGATTTTGATATTTAAATCAAAATTTACATTTTCTCTCAGCTTGTCCACCTCTTTGTATTTTTCAACAAACGATGCTCCTTCTTTCGATACTTTTGGTATATTTCCATGCCGCAAGGATATCGAATATCTCGTTAGCTCCGTTTAAAATTGGATTTTTCGATACTTTGGCGCTTCTTTGAGCGGACAAGTAAAGAGAAGGTTCGTGTATATCCTTTAACGCCTTTCTAACCTTCTAACGGAACGGAAATTGATCTTGAATATTGTCACTTTAGGTTAGCTGGCCTTTCTTGAAAATATGTTGTATCAATATTACACTTCAACCAATATTCTTTCCTTTCTTCCTTATTTTTTTCCTTATTTTCTTCCTTATTTTTTTCCTTATTTAATTTATTTTTATTTTATTTATTTATTGTTGAAATAAAAAAAGAGATTTTATCAAAAGACATTAATTAAATATTTACAAATTTCAAAAATATCAAAGTAGAAATAAATCCAACACATAAACATTTACAATTAATTAAACCCAAATCGGATATTTCCATCCATTATTTATTTATCATCGTTCCTATCCTCTCCTCCTTCTCTTGTGCTATAAGGAATGTTTGTTCCGTCCCGAAGGCAATAATTTTAGCTTTAAACCGGTCCGAAAACCGAGCAGTGATTTATACGAAGGCGAAACGATGTCGAACGCGAGGTAGACCGTGTATCGAATGTGATTTCTTACGGCTATTAGCTCTTTATTAACCGTGTGTGTTTTCCTCCGGTGGTAGACAAGGAAGAACCGTCCTCCTTGTCTTCCATCCACCTCAAACTAAAGTCTTAACTTAGTGAAAATTGATGTTAGGGATTTCTTTTTCACCACATCCCTTTATCTTTATCCAACCAAGGTGTTTTATCAAAATAAATAGAGTTAGTGATTAGAAGTAAATGATTTTTTAAATTGATAAAATTTGAGTTTTATTAATGGATTTATTGTAGTGTTCCAAGTTGAGAATAATCTTGATTTCTATTTTCGAAACGTGTCCACCGTATTTAAAATCGATTTTATCGTCCGTCCGGTTGGACAAACGAGGTTTCGACGAAACGAAAGGAAACGAAACGGGCAGACGGTTACGAAGCAATAAACCGACGAAAAAACGATAAATTATTCGATCGGGGGACACCCCGTGGAGAGGAAGGTGGTAAAACGGCGATCACGGTCTTGTCAAACACGAGCCCCACGGAGATGTGCCTCCTTTTCGACTCGTCTTCCTCCAACTTCTCTTCGGTCCGTTTTTGATTTTTCTACCGATGGGAATTTTATTTTTTTTTATTAACGAAAAGACTTTGAAGAAGGAAGGAGTTGGAAGAACGGACTTCGAAGACCTCCTCCTGTGATATTAAACAATAAACCGCGTCGAGTTTCATCCATCATTCTTGGCAAGTTGGAACAACAAATCAAAGAATAACGAAGAAGATACAACCGAATACAACCGAATGAAAAAGAGATATTAACTAAAGAAGGTTAGACGGAAAGAAAGTAAGGATGGATGAATCTCGATGGTTGTCCTTGAAGGAAAAGCAGCTTCTTCGTGGAGAAGATTAGGTGCGAAACCCCCCCTGGGGAACCGCTCAAACTCAACGCTGGAAGTGACATTTAATTTGTTCGTCTACAAGACACTATTGTCTTCTCTCCTTTTCCTCTTCTCTCCTTCCAACCTTCTTATCCTTTATTCTGATATTTTTTATTATAGGACTGCATTCCGATATGTTTACACACCATAAAATATTCATCATTATCAAATCATTATCAAATCATTATTAACAAATAAATGATGAAATATCAACACATTTACAATAAAGTATTAACTAGTATTTGACAATTAAATTTAGTTTCTAGAGAGAAATTAGAGAAATTTCTGTATCTGACACTAAACGTAGTGGGTGAACAAACTTTCAAATCGATTAAACTAACCGATTGTAACTTATTCAAACTTCATTAATTACTCAATTTATTTTTTTTATATCCAAGTGATGCTTTTTTAAAATGTTTAATAAACCGTTTCGTGGTGTTTCAATAGCGAACAGAAGTTTATTTAAACTCGACCATAATCCGACCTTAAAACGCGCGTTCGCCTCTTGAAAAACAACCAGGATTTATAGCCGAGGGTCCGGCTCCGGTTCTGTTCGGTTTTTGGCCAGATAAAAGAACGAACGACAAGCAACCGACGGCATCAAATGAGCGGATTACCCCTCTTACTTAAACCAGCCCCCAAACCGTTCGAAATGCTAATTTTATTCAAGCGGGTGAATCCCGACACGATTTTATTCAAACATCGAAAGGGTTGTAAAAAGATGTAGTCTTTTCAAAATTTTTTAAAACTTTTTAACCTCTCAAAATAAATTTTGTACGATTTTTCAGAGTTCATTTGAATCTGAAGTTGAATAAAAAAGGTTAGTCAACTGTCGAAAATGTTTGCCAATTTTAAGAATTTTTTTAATTTTTTTGGTAACAATTATAACAAATTTGATTTTTTAAATTCAAAATAGAATCATTTAAGTTCAATTTAAAGCAAAAATCGTTTCATAATTTTTAGAAATAAGGTTGTTATGAATCTTTAAAGTCACCCGTAACATTTTAGATTTGACAAAAAGGTCAGATTATGTTTAGATTTTTTTGAAAAAAAAAACTAAAGGATTTCAAACTCAGATTTTTCCTCAAAATCAAAGATTGATTCCTTATCTAAGCTTTTATAAAGTTTCATTGATAAATTCAAGACATTTCAGACGATATGAATTTTTAAAGTCATCCTTGATATTTCTAATTTGATAGATGAGTTAGTTTGAATTTTTTGTAAAAAAACTAAAAGATTTTAAACTCAGATTTTTTTCTCAAAATCAAAGATTGATTCCTTATATAAGCTTTTATAAAGTTTCATTGATAAATCCAAGACATTTCAAACGATATGAATTTTTAAAGTCATCCTTGACATTTCTACTTTGGTAGATAACTTAGTTTGGATTTTTCTATAAAAAAACTAAAAGATTTTAAACTCAGATTTTTTCTCAAAACCAAAGATTGATTCCTTATCTAAGCTTTTATAAAGTTTCATTGATGAATTCAAGACATTTCAGACGATATGAATTTTTAAAGTCATCTTTGACATTTCCACTTTGATAAATAAGTTAGTTTAAATTTTTTTCTAAAAAAACTAAAAGATTTTAAACTCAGATGTTTTCTCAAAATCAAAGATTGATTCCTTATCTACACTTTTATAAAGTTTCACTCATGAATTCCAGATATTTCAGGAGGTATGAATTTTTAAAGCCATCCTTGACATTTCTAATTTGATAGATTAGTTTGGAATTTTTTGTTAAAAAAACTAAAAGATTTTAAACTCAGATTTTTTCTCAAAATCAAAGATTTATTCTTTATCTAAGCTTTTATAAAGTTTCATTGATAAATTCAAGACATTTCAGACGATATGAATTTTTAAAGTCATCCTTGACATTTCTATTTTGACAGATCAGTTTAGATTTTTTTGAAAAAAAAACTAAAAGATTTCAAACTCAGATTTTTCCTCAAAATCAAAGATTGATTCCTCATCTAAGTTTTTATAAAGTTTCATTAATAAATTCAAGACATGTCAGACGATATGAATTTTGAAAGTCATCCTTGACATTTCCACTTTGATAGATAAGTTAGTTTGAACTTTTTTGTAAAAAAACTAAAAAATTTCAAACTCAGATTTTTCCTCAAAATCAAAGATTGATTCCTTATCTAAGCTTTTATAAAGTTTCATTGATGAATTCAAGACATTTCAGACGATATGAATTTTTAGTCATCTTTGACATTTCCACTTTGATAAATAAGTTAGTTTAAATTTTTTTCTAAAAAAATTAAAAGATTTTAAACTCAGATGTTTTCTCAAAATCAAAGATTGATTCCTTATCTACACTTTTATAAAGTTTCACTCATGAATTCCAGATATTTCAGGAGGTATGAATTTTTAAAGCCATCCTTGACATTTCTAATTTGATAGATTAGTTTGGATTTTTTTGTCAAAAAAACTAAAAGATTTTAAACTCAGATTTTTTCTCAAAATCAAAGATTAATTCCTCATCTAAGCTTTTATAAAGTTTCATTGATAAATTCAAGACATTTCAGACGATATGAATTTTTAAAGTCATCCTTGATATTTCTGATTTGATAGATGAGTTAGTTTGACTTTTTTGTAAAAAAACTAAAAGATTTTAAACTCACATTTTCCCTCAAAATCAAAGATTGATTCCTTATCTACGATTTTATAAAGTTTCATTGATAAATTCAAGATATTTCAGACGATATGAATTTTTAAAATCATCCTTGACATTTCTAATTTGACAGATAAGTTAGTTTGATTTTTTTATAAAAAAAACTAAAAAATTTTAAACTCAGATTTAGTCTCAAAATCAAAAACTGATCCTTCATTTAAAGTATTATGAACTTTCATTCACGAATTCAAGATATTTTCCGAGAAATTAATTTTTAAAATCACCCCTTAAATTAGAACATTTTAGATTTCACAGAAAGTTTAGGACAACCCAGCAAGTATTTTTCAAGCATTTCATTTTGAACATTTAAAATTCTCAAATAACTAAATCTAGTAACAACTAACTTTAATTAAAGTCTGCGGTGGATTTATGAAAATCTATGCTAATATAGTCTCCACATCGTTGTTAGTTTACTTTAAACGTGTTTGTGGAAAATCTCCCACCTGACTAATCACTCCGACTAGTTAGTAAAAATAAGTTAGTAAAAATAACACAAGCAGAACAAATAATTTCTTTTAAATTTTCGGATTCAAAGAGAATACAATTTCGTCTAATTATGTTAATTAGCCATCGAAGCAAAGCCCATAAAATCAAAGCTCCGATAGAAATCTTAAGTAGGAACTGTTATGCAAAGCACCGATTACCATAATAGCATATTTCTGCATCGAAGGAGAAGGTCGGTTTTCGCGAAACGACGTTCGACCTGACGACGTGGTAATGGTCGGTTAATCTCTATCATTAATACGTCTTCTCGGATAAAATTACAACGAAACGAATAAAAAGAAGAGAAAGTAGGAGGAAAAATAAAAAAAAAAATTAATGGACCCACCAAGAGGAACTTTAAAATAGTTCAAATCAAAGAGGATTTAAATTAATTTAAATTAACCATTCCGAAAGATGGTGATCGCATATTAAAATTGGATTAGAGGGTTTTATACAAAGGGGTTACTCTATCAGAACCCTCCTAGGTTACAATTCTGTCATGACAATATGGTACCCTAAAAAAAACGATAGTTATAAGCACATCTGCCCATTTTAGCGATCGTAACTCAAATAGCTAATAAAAAAGGACTAAATAGATACACCGAGGAGGACAGAGAGGACAAAGAGAGGCCAAAGAAAGAAACCGGGAGGTTGTTTTATAGATAACCATCGCTTTGGCGTTTCGAAAAGAATCGTAGAAACAAATCTAGTGAGAGAATCTAAGATGGGTAAATGTAAAACGGTCGGTGTAATGGTAGAAATGTAATGGAGAAGTTGTTGAGGGTTTTAAATTCGATCGGAAGAGATAAAAACGATGGTCGAGATGAAAAAGATGGAAAAGATTATGGAAGAGATTATGTAAAAGATGATTGCTGGTAGTCTTAAAATATCGTTTGACAAGGTTTACAAATTGTTACCAGATGGGATTTTTTAGATATTAATAACAGTCGGGTTATTACATCATACTGTGTTTAAGAAAATTCTAAATGAAACTAAAAAAATTTTTTGTTAATTTTCGAACGCACTTTTTGTCCAAAAAGCCACCTGCTACGCGACTCTGCTTCCGGCTAACCTTCTGAACGGCTTTATAACGCAACGTTATATGCGAATCGGGGCTCCTTTGGACCCGAAACGGCCGATTTAAGCCCTAAACGAAGTCCCCGTTTTCCGTCATTTTCGATTTGGGCCGATAAAACAGTTGGTTCAATTTTCATAAACGTTATTTATTATTCTAACCACGCTAATGCCACGTGAAATGTCAAAACGATCGGTTTATTAATAATTATCAAATACAGTGAGTCAAAGTGAAACTCATACACTAACCAGTATATTAAGGCTGTGGTCTCGGGCCCGAAAAAGTTGTTCCAATATTTCGCGGTAGCCGTTTGATAAATCAAAAAAACTTTCAAACGAAAGTTGGATAAAACTGAAAAATCTAGGCAAGCGAATAGAGATATTTAATAAATTATTGTTAATAACTGAAATTATTAAGAAGCATTTTTAAACGGGCTATTCACATGTCTAGATAAATATTCAAGATATATTTTTTCCATTTACCGTTTTTTGATATTTTAAAAGATAAACGAGAAATTTTGGAAATTCCCACGGTACAAACTTGAGAATATTTTTCAATTTCGCTAGATAGCTCCGCCCTGATTGACCACGTGGTATGGCCGGCGGAGTTGAGTAGGTGCCGTAAGTAAACAAACAGGTTTTTTGTGTAAGTCGATTCTGCTTCGTTGTGCATTTCTGGAGATAAAATACTTTGGAGAATTATTCGAGTTTGGAATTCACAGATTTTATTGCTTGTAAAAAATTTTAGAATTTTAGTAAACTAAAATGAATGAAAAGTTCATTTCATAATTTTACTAATCTTTTTGTTATATAAATACCTCGACCTCATAAAAATAAAGTTCGATATTGTAATTTTGAACACTAACTGATGCTCGATTTTTATAAGAAATCGAATGCTGAAAACCTCATATTGATATCTTTTACGGTTTCAGAGATATTGGGGATGCTTTTCGAAAAAGTGCATTTTTGAGGTCTTCATAATTTTTTTCCTGTTGGAAAATGTTTAATTTTGTGAAAACATTCTCGTGGCAACTTTTTATGTAGATTTTGACGGTGTAGGTTAGTTTTCTCTCTAAGCAATATTTTAATAGCTATATACATAAAAGTGTTTTTTTTTTAAATGAAATACTATATTATTACATATTACACGAGAGCCTAGAATTCCCTTTCCAAAAATATGCCTATAAAGTTTGAAAAATGGGATAGATGCGATAATTTGTTTCAGAGAATCTGGAGAAAATGCAGAGGTTGTATTTACATAAACGATATACAGAGAGAAGATAACGTTTAAACTCATTTTTCTCGATGCTAAAAAATGTAGACTGTTTGAAGCCATAATCTGAACCAAAAAGGCTAAGTGATATCGCAAGCAAGGTATCATGTGTGGCACACTTTTGGAAAGGCAATTTAAACTTCCGTCGAATATGCAAAAATGTATAGGTGTTCCATTTGAAAAAGAAATATTTGTCTGCATCTATTAGAATATTGCTTACAAAAAATCAAATTTACACCAACAAATTCTAGATAAAAAGTTGTTTCGGGAATCTTTTCACAGGATCAAGCATAATCCAATAGAAAAGAAGTTATGGAGATTTTTAAAAAATGCACTTTTTCGAAAAACACCTGTATTTCCGAAATCGTAAGAGGTATCAATTTGCGGTTTTCGCCATTCGATTTCTTATAAACATCGAGCAAGACACCAATATTATTTTACCCTATCTCTTATAGAAACAGGGGTGTCCCTTTACAAGTGTCCAATTTGGCCCACCAGTACAGTACAGTCGATTATCCTATCTGTACTACGAACTGCTGTACAATTTTAAAACATTTAATTTTTTTAACACAGTATTTATTACATATACTAAAATAAGTCAGGATCTTATTAGAATTTAGTAAGAAAGATACATCTAATGTTTCCGTCTTTTTCTACTTTACTAAAAGGAACTGAACCTCTATTCATGTATTCACTTCTCGACAAAAGATAAATAAACACATGAGTTTCGAATATAAATCCTTTGTCTGTTATCTACAAAGGGCGGAGCGTAGCCCAGAAATAAGGTCCACCTTCTTACCTCCGCGCGTCTCACGCCTGGGCCCCTTAGAAACTCGATGACCGTAAGACCACAGCCTTAATATTTTTATTATATACTTGAAAGGTACTGTTAAAATTTTGTTTGCTTTTAATAAATTGCCAACATATATATATAAGCAACCATTATACATAAAAAACAGATGAAAAACACCCTTCTTTACAATTAAAAATGTTGTTAAACAATACTGTAATCAAGTAGGTCTCAAAATGAAACTCATACAAACATTAAAAATAACAAGTAATCTGTGATTTTATGCACTTGCGCAGTATTTACGGACGCCATTTTTCTCTCTTAAAAAGAATTCATACATTGTTGTCACACTATTGATGCGGTTGTTGAAACAATCGTCATGGGTCGTCAAAATGGGCAAACAAGCAATGACATTCGGAGATTGATTATATTTCATTATGAAAACTGCGAAAGTCTTAGAAAAATTGGTGCAATTGTGAATCGAAGCCACTCTACAGTTCAATGTGTAATAAGTCGGTACAAAAAGACTGGTAACACAGTCAAAAAGAAAAGAGCAAGTTCGAGAAAAATATTTACCGCAAATGATGAACGTTGGATTTTACGCAAAGTCAAAGCTGAAGCTAAGATTAGTGCACCAAAACTAGCTATAGAGGTTGAGACATATTTAGGCAAAAAGGTAAATGCGGAAACAATTCATATTATTTTAAGGAAACATAATTTTCATGGTAGAGTAGCCAGAAAGAAACCTTTCATAAATAGTGTTAATCGCGCTAAAAGGTTAAACTTTGTTAAAACACACCAAAACAAAAGTAGTGAGTTTTGGAAGACAGTCATATTGTCAGACGAAAGTAAATTTAATATTTTTGGTTCTGATGGACGAACTATGGTATGGAGAAAACCAAATGAAGCATTAAGACCGAAAAATTTACGATCAACTGTAAAACACGGGGGAGGATCGGTGTTAGTTTGGGGTTGTATGTCAGCGACAGGAGTGGGCAATCTACACTTTATAGACGGTATAATGGATCAATACGTGTATTTAGATATTTTAAAAAGAAACTTAAAAGCTAGTGCGGAAAAGTTGGGAATTTTGGACCAATTTAGTTTTTATCAAGATAATGATCCAGAGCATAAAGCCTATAAAATAAGAACTTGGCTGCTCTACAACTGTCCCCATGTTCTTGAAACACCACCCCAATCTCCAGACATAAATGTTATTGAAAATTTATGGGATTACCTGGATAGACATGTGCGCAAATGTAAAATTTCTAATAAGAACTCCTTAAAAGAAGCTCTATTAGATGCCTGGAACTCTATAAGCCCTGAATACTGTGCGAATTTAATATTTTCTATGCCAAGAAGACTGAAAGATGTAAAGAACAACGACGGTTATCCCACCAAATATTAAATAGCCTTTATATTTATGTTTAAGGTTGTTTTTGTAGTTTCTTTTCTTACTGTATGAGTTTCAATTTGAGATTTATTTTGTTACATGGATTAAAATATATAATATTAAAATGTAAAAGTTTGTTTAATCATTTCTTTTATATTTTCGTTAAAAAATAGGGTTCAAGAAGTAAATAAATTTGATTTCAAAAAATTCGAAAGGGTAGTATGATTGTTTTTGTACATCCAGTTCAGTCCATTTCAGAAGTGTATGAGTTTCACTTTGACTCACTGTATTTAATTTATGCAGAGCAAAAATTCGAATAAATTTCACTAAAAACTAATTAAATTCTTGAAAATATCACCAAAAATTAAATTTGTAAAAATTCCCCCAATGCTACTAAAATTTTTAATAATTCCACCAAAAACAAAATTTGTAAAAATTCCATCAAAGCTATCAAAATTTCTAACAATTCTACCAAAAACTGAATTTTTAAAAAATATACTAAAATTAAGATTAATTTCGCCAAGAATTGATTAGATTCTTAAAAATTTCACAAAAATAAAAAAGTAATAATAAAAATTCCACAAAAGTTAGTTAAATTGAATATAATTTCACCAAAAATTATTAAATTTGGAGGCAATTCTACTAAAAACTAAGTGAATTTTTTAAAAATTCCACCCAAAATCAATAAAATTGGTAAAAATTCCACGAAAAACTTACTATATTCGTAAAAATTTAAAGTTACCAACATTTTTAACAATTCCACCAAAAACGTACTAAATTTTTTCAATTTTCCACCAAAGCTACAAAAATGTTGAATAATTCCACCAAAAACTTACTGATTTTTAAAAAATACCACCAAAAACTTACCAAATTCATAAAAATTCTACTAAAATTACCAATATTTTTAACAATTCCACCAAAAATGATTAAAGTTAATAAAAATTCCACCAAAGTTATCAACTTCTTTAACAATTCCATCAAAAACATACCGAATTTTATAAAAATTCCACCAAAAATTAATAAAATTGGAAACATTTCACTAAAAACTTACTAAATTCGTAAAAATTTCATAAAATAAAACTGAATTTTTTAAAAATTGCATCAAAAATAAATAAAATTCGCAAAAATTCCACCAATGTTATCAAACTTTTTGATAATTCCACCAAGAATATACTGAATTTTTTAAAAATTCCACCAAAAATTAATACAATTTGCAAAAATTCCACCAATAACTTACTAAATTCATAAGAATTTTACCAAGAACACTGATTTTTTTTTATTCCACCACAAATGAATAAAATTCGCAAAAATTCCACCAATGTTACCAAAATTTTTGATAATTCCACCAAAAACATATTGAATTTTTTAAAAATTCCACCAAAAACTTACTAAATTCATAAGAATTTTAACAAAAACACTGAATTTTTTTAAAATTCCATCAGAAATGAATAAAATTCGCAAAAATTCCACAAAAGCTATTAAAATATTTGACAACTACACCCAAAACTTACTGAATTTTTTTTATTCCACCAAAAACTTACAAAAATCCTAAAAATTACACTGAAATTGTCAACATTTTTAACAATTCTACCAAAAGCTTACCAAATTTTTTAAAAATTCCACCAAAATGTCCAAATTCTTTTAAAATTACACCAAAAATCAATCAAATTAGAAACAATTTCATTAAAAATTAATTAAAACCTTGAAAATTCAAAACTTAGTAAATTCATAAAAATTTCACCAAAGTTACTAAAATTTTTAATAATTCTACCAAAAATAATGAATTTTTTAATAATTCCACCAAAAAACTTACAAAATTTTTGATAATTCAAAAATTTTTTCAATAATTCAAAAATTTTTTTAAAACCCCACCAAAAGCTTACAAAATTTGTAAAAATTCCACCAAAAATTTACCAATTCTTTTTTAATTCCACCAAAAACTTACTGAATTCGTAAAGCTTCCACCAAAGTTACCAAAATGTTGATCAATTCAACCACAAACAATAATTTTTTTTTTAGAAAAATACTAAAAATAAAACTAAACTAGTAAAAAAAAAATTAAAAAAATTCATACCTGGATTTTTCTCAAAATCAAAGATTGATCCTTTATGTACAGTTTTACAAAATTTCATTAATGAATTTGAGATATTTCAGAAGGGACGAATTTTTAAAGTTATCATTAACATTTTAGATTTGGCAAATAGGTTAGGTTAAGTATAGAATTTTTTTATAAAAAAAACTAAAAAATTTTAAACCTTAATTTCTTTTCAAAATCAAAAATTGATCCTTCATCTACCTTTTTGTAATGTTTCATTTACGAATTCAAGATATTTTGGAGGAAATAAATTTTTAAAATCACCCTTAACATTTTAGATTTGATGGATAAGTTAGATTAATTAATTAATTAGTTTAGAATTTTTTTATAAAAAAACTAAAAAAATTTCAAACCACGATTTTTTCTCAGGATTAAAAATTGATTCTTTATCTACACTTTTATAAAATTTTATTTACGAATTCAAGATATTTTAGAAGAAATGAATTTTTTAAATCACCCTTAACATTCTATATTTAACCTAATTTATAGGTTATGTTCAAATTTTTTTATATATAAAAAAAAACTAAGAGACCTTAAACCTTAATTTTTCTCAAAACTAAAGACTAATCTTTCTTTTATAATTCTACAAAGTTTCATTCCTCAATTCAAAACATTTTAGAAGAATTGAATTTTTCAAGAAATACTTTTTTCAAATCCCACTTTTTATACTATTTTTAAGACAACAACCTGAAGTGTAATAACTTAAAAGTATTTAATCGAAGAGAAAATTACTCAAGATCTAGAAAATTACTAACCGGGGAGTTACTCTGTTCGATAATTACAAACAAATTAGGTTCTGGAGGGATTCCTAGGCACGTTTGGTGATTACCGGAATCGACGTTTATTAAAATTAAGCCCGGCTGATTTAGTGGAACACCCCGAGCTCGAAGGGCCTTCAAGAATCTAAATGCGAATCTTGCGTGCCCCTCGGCCCTCGGCTTTCGCCACCATAACTATTCTTGCTCCTCATTTCAATAACGACCTCTCAAGATATTCTCAAAACAGATTACAAAAGAAATATTTTAGAGAAACAACATTTTTAGACAACCATCAACCACCAACCACCAGAAAAAAAATTAAAATCTCGTTAAATTTTCAAACTTAAACGAGCGATTAATTACTTGTTAATTGTACGTAAGTAGTAAATTAACCATTAAATTTATAAGACATCAACCATCACGTTTCCCAAGGTATATTTCGGCGTTAACAACTTTTAAATGTAAAAACATTAAATTTAAAATCATCAATTTAAAACCATAAATTTAAAAACATAAATTTAAAAAGACTAAATTTATGTTGCTTTATGTAATCCTTTAATTTAATTCTAATTACTCTTCTAATTACTCTTCTGATTAGCTTCTAATCATCTATTGATAAGTTGGTAGTTTACACGTATGTATAATCTCTCAAGGATTTCACGGTAACTATTGATTTACACCACTTGATTCACACTATAATTGCTCTATTAACACAATTGGTTCTCAATCGAATGATTTTGCACAATTTGCAATAATCATGCTATTAGGGGTGGTATTAAAGGATTAAAACCACTATAAATAAAGAGGGTTAAGTTGGTGTTTTAGAGAAAGTGGGGTGATAAAAGGGGATGGCCACAAAGTGGTGATTGTTGGTTTTCTTAAAACCAAGTCTTTTGAAAACTTCCTTAGAAAAAAAATTTGAGGTAAGAAAAATTTACAGACAAAAAAAAATTGGGGGCAATAAAATCTAGAGACAAAAAAAATCTAAAGACAAAAAAAATCTAAAGACAAAAAAATCCTAGAGACAAAAAAAATAAGAAAACAATTCAATCTTAAACACAAACAAACTGAAGATAGTTTGTCCCAAGAAAACCCTTTTTAAACCTCAACCAAAAATTGTCATGGGTGTCATAAATCGAAATCTCTTAAAGAAAAGACGAGAAAGTACGAAGAACCCTCCCAAAAAAAAAAAAACAACTAAATAAATAAACCGGAAAATATTTGGTTTTTAAGGTTTGCATTTTCGTTCCTCTTCTTCAACCACTTCTCCGTCTGCTTGATTCTTTTGAGAAATGATAAACGACGGTTAAGCGAAAAAGTTAAAAAGAAGCGCAAAGCGAAAATCCCAAAACGCTTCCCGCCCCTTTTATGATTATTTATTTTATTTTGTAATCGGTGAGCCCCGCTTTGTCGTCCGAAACGATAAAGTAAACATTTTTGTCGGCCATAAACGGGCGCGTATTTATGTTTAAGTTAAATTTGAACCAGCGGGACGTCGCCGTGACAAAACCCCGTGACAAATTCAACCATAAAAAGTGAACATTTTTCATTTTGAGTAACGAATAGTGGTTGGTATTCGCTTTTCATAAAGAGAACTTTTTTTGATTTTTTTTAAACGTGTCAAGATTTTTAGAAGTTAGGTTTTCTTAAAAACATATATGTCTTTAAGATTTTTTTTTTTATTTTTGTGTCAATTATAATCAAAATTTGAATGATTTATCTTAAAATAGAATATCTTAAGGGGGAACAACAGGGTAAATTTTTTGAAAAATCGTTTTTTTTTTCTTTACGCAATTCGAAAGTATGTACCTTTTAGAATATTGTTCTATAATATTATAACAAAATTTGTACAAATAATGGAATTATAGTTCTTTTCTGCTCGCGCGCACGAAGCCATTACTTGAATACGAACATAAAAAACCATTGTCACAAAATGTTATCGATGCTATTACTCCCATTTATATGGATTTGTCCAAGACGGAGTTGCTTGCGCGCTGTATAGGCGGATTTGCGCAAAATTCGAATGAGAGCTTTAATGCCCTCATTCGGAAGTTCGCTCCGAAAATTTTATCAAGTCGGGCAGTTATTGTGCAAATTGTTACTTATTTGACGGTTTCCATTTTTAATAATGGAATAGCATCTTCATTAAAGGTGGCAAATGAAATACAAATCCAGATTAGTCCCCAAACGTACGCATTTTGTACAGCTAAACACCAACACCCTATAAGTCGAGCTCAAGTGCGTTAAATTTCAAGTGTTTTAGACAATTCAGACAACAAGAAGAAAGTCGAATTATGTTCTAGAAATTCTAAAGACCTTTATTATGGAGCAGGAATCGATGAATTGTGGTAACTCTTAAAATTTCCTCCATTATATCATCTAGAACTAAACTTAACTTTTTAAATGCGTTTTTCTCACAGTAAAATTTTTTTAACCTATTGTCACAATTTCTTTACCAACGAGAATCGCATTCAAATTTTATTGAGACGTCCTCAATCTATATAAAATTCCCTTCAATTAGCGTACGGATTTTTATTTGTATTAATATTTGCTGCCTCTTTACCCCCTGGAAAGATTAATTATTTTATCAGTTTTCTTAACTCTTTTTTTGCAGGGGTGCTATTTTAACAGCAATTATTATTTTCTAAATCGGGTACGCTTAACTAAAGCTACACTAATATAGATTAAAATGACGTTTCCTTTTTTATTTTCAGATTATTTTTACACGTTTTGTAGTGACAACCAACAAGATGCTTTTTTTTGTTAGTACATTTGGCCATCCTACATACATGTATTCTAAGACAGATTTTTTTTCTCCATACTTCCTAAAATAAGTTTAAACTGCGTAGTTAGAAATATCAAATTCCGATTTTTCTAAAATATATGGGCGAACCAAAATAAAATCTTAATTATCGCCTTTTTTCGCGGTCTCCACCCTGTTGTTCCCCCTTAATTTTCATTTAAATCATAAATCGTTTCTCAATTTCTATAAATAAATTTGTAGTGGTTTTTTAAAAGTGCCAACTGGTGCCAATATTTCCAGAAATTAGGTATTTTTTTATAAATAAACTCTATACGATTTTTTAATGTTAGTATAAAAAATTGTGATTTGATTTTTTTTTAAATTTTTTAGTGCCACTTACAACAAATCCGTCTTTTATTATCAAAAATAGCATCATTTGACTTCAATTTGATCCAAAAATCGTTTCTTAATTTCCATAAATAAATTCTGTACGATTTTTTAAAGTTGATATAAAAAATGTCCTTTGATATTAGGTTCGATTATTTTTCGGTGTTCTCAAAATAAAATAAAAAAATTGTCACAATTACAACAAACTTGACTTCCGTTAGAAAAAGAAACGAAAAAGAATCATAAGGGTTCCATAACAAATTGTAGCTTCTGCAAATAATACCACTCTACTCTATTGACTGACGTCGTTTTCAGTTTGAACAAAAAAATCCACCTTGAGTAGAGTCAGTCAGTCAAAGAATGCGGACCCAAAACGCAATTTACTACCTGAGTTGGCAACCTTACTATTTTTAAGAGGAAGTTGGGTGATTCATAACGATTTTTAGCCAACTTAAAAAACTCTAAAGAAAATTATCTATTTATAATTAACCACCAAAAACTTGCTGAATTTTTAAAAAATATACTAAAATTAAAATTAATTTCGTCAAGAATTGATTAGATTCTTAAAAATTTCACAAAAATAAAAAAGTAATACTAAAAATTCCGCAAAAGTTAGTTAAATTGAATATAATTTCACCAAAAATTATTAAATTTGGAGCCAATTCTACTAAAAACTTAGTGAATTTTTTAAAAATTCCACCCAAAATCAATAAAATCGGTAAAAATTCCATGAAAAATTTACTATATTCATAAAAATTCCACCAAAGTTACCAACATTTTTAACAATTCCACTAAAAACGCACTAAATTTTTCAATTCTCCACCAAAGCTACAAAAATGTTGAATAATTCCACCAAAAACTTACTGATTTTTGAAAAATACCACCAAAAACTTACCAAATTCATAAAAATTCTACTAAAATTACCAATATTTTTAACAATTCCACCAAAAATAATTAAAAGTAATAAAAATTCCATCAAAATTATCAACTTTTTTAACAATTCCGTCAAGAACATACTGAATTTTATAAAAATTCCACCAAAAATTAATAAAATTGGAAAAATTTCACTAAAAACTTACTAAATTCGTAAAAATTCCATAAAAAAACACTGAATTTTTAAAAAATTCCATCAAAAATGAATAAAATTCGCAAAAATTCCACCAGTGTTATCAAAATTTTTGATAATTCCACCAAAAACGTACTGAATTTTATAAAAATTCCACCAAAAATGAATAAAATTGGAAAAATTTCATTAAAAACTAACTATATTCGTAAAAATTCCACCAAAGTTACCAACATTTTTAACAATTCCGCCAAAAACGTACTAAATTTTTTCAATTTGCACCAAAACTACAAAAATGTTGAACAATTCCACCAAAAACTTACTGATTTTTAAAAAATACCACCAAAAACTTACCAAATTCATAAAAATTCTACTAAAATTACCAATATTTTTAACAATTCCACCAAAAATGATTAAAGTTAATAAAAATTCCACCAAAGTTACCAACGTTTTTAACAATTCCATCAAAAACATACTGAATTTTATAAAAATTCCACCAAAAATTAATAAAATTGGAGAAATTTCACTAAAAACTTACTAAATTCGTAAAAATTCCATAAAAAAACACTGAATTTTTAAAAAATTCCATCAAAAATGAATAAAATTCGCAAAAATTCCACCAGTGTTATCAAAATTTTTGATAATTCCACCAAAAACATACTGAATTTTATAAAAATTCCACCAAAAATTAATAAAATTGGAAAAATTTCATTAAAAACTAACTATATTCGTAAAAATTCCACCAAAGTTACCAACATTTTTAACAATTCCACCAAAAACGCACCAAATTTTTTAAATTTTCCACCAAAGCTACAAAAATGTTGAATAATTCCACCAAAAACTTACTGATTTTTAAAAAATACCACCAAAAACTTACCAAATTCATAAAAATTCTACTAAAATTACCAATACTTTTAACCATTCCACTAAAAATGATTAAAGTTAATAAAAATTCCACCAAAGTTATCAACTTTTTTAACAAGTCCATCAAAAACACACTGTATTTTATAAAAATTCCACCAAAAATTAATAAAATTGGAAAAATTTCACTAAAAACTTCCTAAATTCGTAAAAATTCCATAAAAAAACACTGAATTTTTAAAAAATTCCATCAAAAATGAATAAAATTCGCAAAAATTCCACCAGTGTTATCAAAATTTTTGATAACTCCACCAAAAACGTACTGAATTTTATAAAAATTCCACCAAAAATTAATAAAATTGGAAAAATTTCATTAAAAACTAACTATATTCGTAAAAATTCCACCAAAGTTACCAACATTTTTAACAACTCCGCCAAAAACGTACTAAATTTTTTCAATTTTCCACCAAAGCTACAAAAATGTTGAACAATTCCACCAAAAACTTACTGATTTTTAAAAAATACCACCAAAAACTTACCAAATTCATAAAAATTCTACTAAAATTACCAATATTTTTAACAATTCCACCAAAAATTATTAAAAGTAATAAAAATTCCATCAAAGTTATCAACTTTTTTAACAATTCCATCAAGAACATACTGAATTTTATAAAAATTCCACAAAAAATTAATAAAATTGGAAAATTTTCACTAAAAACTTCCTAAATTCGTAAAAATTCCATAAAAAAACACTGAATTTTTAAAAAATTCCATCAAAAATGAATAAAATTCGCAAAAATTCCACCAATGTTATCAAAACTTTTGATAATTCCACCAAAAACATACTGAATTTTTTAAAAATTCCACCAAAAATTAATACAATTTGCAAAAATTCCGCCAAAAACTTACTAAATTCATAAGAATTTTACCAAAAACACTGATTTTTTTTTATTCCACCAGAAATGAATAAAATTCCAAAAAAATTCCACCAATGTTATCAAAATTTTTGATAATTCCACCAAAAACATATTGAATTTTTTAAAAATTCTACCAAAAACTTACTAAATTCATAAGAATTTTACCAAAAACACTGAATTTTTTTTAAATTTCACCAGAAATGAACAAAATTCGCAAAAATTCCACCAAAGCTATTAAAATATTTAACAACTACACCCAAAATTTGCTGATTTTTTTTTATTCCACCAAAAACTTACAAAAATCCTAAAAACTACACCGAAATTGTCAACATTTTTAACAATTCCACCAAAAATTTACCAAATTTTTTAAAAATTCGACCAAAATGTCCAAATTCTTTTAAAATTCCACCAAAAATCAATCAAATTAGAAACAATTTCTTTAAAAATTAACTAAAACCTTGAAAATTATATCAAAAACTTAGTAAATTCATAAAAATTCCACCAAAGTTACTAAAATTTTTAATAATTCTACCAAAAATAATGAATTTTTTAAAAATTCCACCAAAAAACTTACAAAATTTTTTAAAAATTCCACCAAAATGTCCAAAGTCTTTTAAAATTCCACCAAAAATCAATCAAATTAAAAACAATTTCATTAAAAATTAACTAAAACCTTGAAAATTCCAAACTTAGTAAATTCATAAAAATTTCACCAAAGTTACTAAAATTTTTAATAATTTTAAAAATAATGAATTTTTTTAAAACTCCACCAAAAAACTTACAAAATTTGTAAAAATTCCCCCAAAAATTTACCAATTTTTTTTTTAATTCCACCAAAAACTTACTAAATTCGTAAATCTTCCACCAAAGTTACCAAAATGTTGATCAATTTCAACCAAAAACAATAAATTTTTTTTAGAAAAATATTAAAAATAAAACTAAACTAGTAGTGACTTAAAATATTAACATTTCACATTCGAACTAGACTTTAGATTTATTCACTTTACTCATTTGAAATTCAAGTAAAACGCATTGTACACTTTGACGTTGTTTATTCATACGAATAACAAAGAGAAGGAACGAAAATGACCAAGCTCGTTGATTTTTATGAATGTTTAATGAGTGAATATGAAATAATATTGAATAAGGCACGAAAAATTAGTAATAGTAAGTAAGTAAAAAAGATGTAATAATCTTTCTCTTTTCTTTAAGAGATTATTTTGGGAAAACTTACCACCCTACACCCTAAAAAATTTTTTCTCTCTCCCCTTTTTTTACTTACATATCGTTTGATTTATGCTTTTATGAAAGCGACGATAACACCGTTTAGCACTTAATACAACTTTTATGACTCCCCACAAAAAGTATAAGATCCTATATCTAGTAAAACTCCCACGTAAATTATTCTACTGGTAAATATACAATTTAATAATTAATATTAAATTGTATTTCTTTTCTTAGATTTATTTTTTTTTTCTTAGATTTATTTTTTTTTTCTTAAATTTAATTAACGTTTAAGTACTAGTTTTAGAATGGAAGTCGATTGGAATCGGTTTTAGTTATATACAGGGCGAATAGAAGCGAATATCGACTTTGTTTTCAAGCCGTGCCGAAATACAATGCCATCGCGTTAACACGAAGCCGCGAGCTCTTGAAACGTCTGTTATCAAAGTATCCGTTTTCACCTCTAACACTCGATGTAACGCGAGTGGCGGTGGTTCAAGTGCCACACGCATACGAGCACTTACACGTGTAAATGTGTGTGTTTGATACGGGTTTGTACTCTAGAATGAAACTAGTAGTTATATGGTGTTGATAGCAAATGACATAAGTATTATATCTAAACATAACTTTATATGTCAAGTCTTAAATGTTAAGGGGTGATTTTAAAAATTCATTTCTTCTAAAATACCTCAAATTTACCAATGAAATTTTATAAAACTGTGGGTGAAAGATCAATTTTTGATTTTTACACTTAATTTAAACAATTTTTTGTCTGGCGCCAAAATAATATAGACGGAAGTCTTAAAAAAAATCTTTAAGATCTCTCTTTACCATAAGAAAAAGAAGCCGCGAATACATTTAACTTAAATTTTCCCAAAAAACCACCGATATGTATGCGACTCGTGGCAAGTTGGGACTCGTCCCCTCGATTTTACTGACGGGGCAGACGCCAAAAATCTTAACATAAACGCGCTTGCTCGTACGTGTTCAGCTTGCGAAGTGTCCGTTCAAAGCTCGTTTCGGCGTCGGATTTCACTTAAGTTTTTTAACCAAAGAAAAGGGGAACGGAAGAAGAAACTTTCCGGTCTCTTCCGTTTCTTAATTTCTTTCGTAAAACAAGGAATATCAAAGACGTGATTTGACGGTTTAATGTTTAATCATTTCGAGGGTGTTTATCGTGAACGATCTTAACTAGTCGGTTCTCACTTTGTACATTTTAAATGCAATCGTAAAACGTTTTAAGGTTTATGAGACGATAGGTGAATGTTAATTTTTTTAATTTTTTTTTTCGTTAGATGTAAGTAGAGTTGATGGTATGAACGTTTTTAAAACGAAACAGTTCGATTTCAGGATCGGACCGGTAACATTCTTTTTTGCTTTTAAACCCGCCTCTGAACTGCTCGTTTCGAAACGAAAACGTACGTTACACGTAGATATACGTTTCGAGTGACAAATTGGACCCATTACGTATGCTCGCTGGCTCTTCAGAGACGAACCAACCAACGTTAATAAACTTGCAGGGCACATGTGCATGGATAAGCGATGTGGCAGACTCGTTTTAACACTCTCAATGTGTGAATTTAGGTTTTTTAACGTTTATTTTTTTGCCCTCTCCTTTTTATGTTTTAGTCTTTCCTGTTGATTTTATTAGAAAAAAGCTTGTTCCATTTGTTTCGTTTAATTTACATAATTTGTTTTCACATAAATAAAGTCATTTCTATTTTAACCAAATCCCAACAAAGAAAAACTCAACAAGTGGTAAGATTTTCTAAATCCAGTGGTAAAATTTATATTTGTCAATAAAATTCGTTCCGTTCCTTTAAACCGAAACTAAACTGCATTCAAAAACGTTAAAACCGAGTGAGTAATGACAAATAGAAGCTACTGGTTTCCTTTTTTTCTTCTTTAAAATTATTCCTGGAAGGATCACTAACTTTTAGGAAGGTTTTACAACTTTGTTTTCTTTTAGAATTTGATTTACAATTTGATAATAACTAAGAATTAACTTTGAAAATGATTCATTTATTTTCTAAATGTGTCATCAGAGTAAAATTTGTCCTAGAAATTATTTTTATTAATTCGATTAATTTTAGAACGCACTGTATACCAGCTTAAAAAATATAATATCTTAATTAACTTTAAATTGAATAATTGAAAAAATATGAGTTATTAGTGATTAATTTAACACCCTGTATACGGCTCTAAAGAATAGAACATGTTTAAAAAATTGCTACAAAGTTATTTATGGGAATTAAGAAACGATTCTTGAATTAAATTCAAGTCAAAACATTCTATTTTTAGTAATAAAAGTCGAGTTTGAGTTAAGTAGCACCAAAAAATTAAAAAAAATTTTTGAAAAAAACGAAAAATTTTGATCGAACATCAAGTTACAATTTTTTATACTAACTTTAAAAAATCGCACAGAGTTTATTTATGAAAATTAAGAAATGATTATAGGATCAAATTGAACTCCAAGGATTCTGTTTTTAATCATAAAAGTTGGATTTGTTCTAAGTGGGACTAAAAAATTCAAAAAAAATTCAAAAAAACCCAAAAATTTTAATCGAACCTAACATCGAATTAAGATTTTTTATACTAACTTTAAAAAATCGTACAGAATTTATTTTTCAAGATTAAGAAAAGATTCTTGAACCAAATTGAAGTCAAAAGATTCTATTTTTAATCATAAAACTCAAATTTATTCTCAGTGGGACTAAAAAATTAAAAAAAAATTCAAAAAGACCCAAAAATTTTAATCGAACCTAACATCGAGTTAAGATTTTTTATACTAACTTTAAAAAATCGTACAGAATTTATTTTTCAAGATTAAGAAACAATTCTTGGATCAAATTGAAGTCAAAAGATTCTATTTTTAATCATAAAACTCAAATTTGTTCTCAGTGGGACTAAAAAATTAAAAAAAATTTCAAAAGGCCAAAAAAATTTTAATCGAACCTAACATCAAGTTAAGATTTCTTATACCAACTTAAAAAAATCGCACAGAATTTATTTTTCAAGATTAAGAAAAGATTCTTGAACCAAATTGAAGTCAAAAGATTCTATTTTTAATAATAAAACTCAAATTTGTTCTAAGTGGGACTAAAAAATTAAAAAAAATTTCAAAAAGACCAAAAAAATTTTAATCGAACCTAACATCAAGTTAAGATTTTTTATACCAACTTTAAAAAATCGTACAGAATTTATTTTTCAAGATTAAGAAAAGATTCTTGAACCAAATTGAAGTCAAAAGATTCTATTTTTAATCATAAAACTCAAATTTATTCTCAGTGGGACTAAAAAATTAAAAAAAAATTCAAAAAGACCCAAAAATTTTAATCGAACCTAACATCGAGTTAAGATTTTTTATACTAACTTTAAAAAATCGTACAGAATTTATTTTTCAAGATTAAGAAAAGATTCTTGAACCAAATTGAAGCCAAAAGATTCTATTTTTAATCATAAAACTCAAATTAGTTCTCAGTGGGACTAAAAAATCTTAAAAAATTTCAAAAAGACCAAAAAAATTTTAATCGAACCTAACATCAAGTTAAGATTTTTTATATTAACTTTAAAAAATCGTACAGAATTTATTTTTCAAAATTAAAAAAAGATTCTTGAACCAAATTGAAGTCAAAAGATTCTATTTTTAATCATAAAACTCAAATTTGTTCTCAGTGGGACTAAAAAATTTAAAAAAAAATTTCAAAAAGACCAAAAAAATTTTAATAGAACCTAACATCAAGTTAAGATTTTTTATACCAACTTTAAAAAATCGCACAGAATTTATTTTTCAAGATTAAGATAAGATTCTTGAACCAAATTGAAGTCAAAAGATTCTATTTTTAATCATAAAATTCAAATTTGTTCTCAGTGGGACTAAAAAATTAAAAAAAAAATTCAAAAAACCAAAAAAAAATTAATCGAACCTAACATCAAGTTAAGATTTTTTATACTAACTTTAAAAAATCGTACAGAATTTATTTTTCAAGATTAAGAAAAGATTCTTGAACCAAATAGAAGTCAAAAGATTCTATTTTTAATCATAAAACTCAAATTTGTTCTCAGTGGGACTAAAAAATTAAAAAAACATTTTCAAAAAGACCAAAAAAATTTTAATCGAACCTAACATTAAGTTAAGATTTTTTATACTAAGTTTAAAAAATCGTACAGAATTTATTTTTCAAGATTAAGAAAAGATTCTTGAACCAAATTGAAGTCAAAAGATTCTATTTTTAGTAGCAAATGTTGTATTTGTTCTATTGTAAGTGGTACCAAAAAATTAAAAATTTTTTTGAAAAAAACAACAAATTTTGATCGAACCCAACATCAAGTCATAATTTTTTATACTAACTTTAAAAAATCGTACAGAATTTATTTATGAAAATTAAAATACGATTCTTGAACCAAATTGAAGTTAAAAAGATTCTATTTTGAATAATGAAAGTTGGATTTTTTTCTAAGTGGTACCAAAAAATAAAAAAAAAAAATTTAAGACACCGAAAAATTTTGATGAAGTAATTTTTAGACTACTTTTTAAAAAATCACCCAGACTTTATTTATAAAAATTAAAAAATGATTTTTACGATAAATTAAAAATTAAAGATTCTATTTTCTATAATAAAACTAAATTTGTTTTAAATTCCAAAAAAATATATAATAAAAAAAAAATGTTAGAAAATAAACTTTAAATAGTATAACCTTAAAGTTCAATAAGTTTACAACCAGTGGGATCGTCTGGCTTTTCCCTTGAGTATATTTTTAACTTTTAGAAAGACTCATCATGAGTGTGTTAGGGGGAAGTATTATTAGGTTTAGTAAAATATTTTTAGTAGGGCAATTACTACAAACGTCCAATAGAACTAAATTAAAGCACGTCGTCTCCCTCTCTACTTATTTTATTATTTCCACTTTATTTCAAAACATTTGTTCGTTTAGAATATTTGTGGCGTTATGAGTATGAAGCTATTTTAAGCCGATTAAAGAAAAGGAAAGTAATGATTATGCTGGTGCGTCGTCATGTAAGTGGTAACGTATTCCAGGTTCTCTATAAATAGCTCACAAGCCAACAATACAAAACAGATGTGTTAGACAATGCAAGTGTATATACACAAGCTAATAAAGTTCAAGAATTTATACAAAACAAACTCTATTAAATCAAAAATGAAAAATTATTTTAAATCTTGCAATTAAAAAAAAAGTTTGGAGGTATAACAATAAAATATTTGAGAAAATAAAATGAAAAATTAAATAGAGTTTGATTTGGGACATTATATGGAAGATGATTCGTGTTGACTCGACAATGGGCGGTTTTAAAAGAAGACTAACCACTGGCATATAATCTGTGTAGTTTTAAATCGCAAATTTATACCAACCAAACTCTATTAATCAAAAATTAGACTTTATCTAAATCTAAAATTAGAAAAAAGTTTTTTTTCAAATAAATACTTGACATAAAAATATTTCAAACATTTTTTTTTAAACCGAATTAAACGAACCCTTTACGTAATAGCGTTGAAATAACGCCCAATTAACATCGTTTATATTACAAAAAAAGAGAGAAAACCCTACATTCGATTACGATAAATTACACGCGGGGTTCACTAACCAATAAAGTTTGTTTTGTAACCCTCCGAAATTTACGACCGAATTTTAATTTGTCATTCTACGACAAACACGTGTATTTAAACCCGGTTTTATTTTTTATTACCTCAACCGACAATAAAATAAGTGCAGGCTTTAAATTAAATTCAATTAAAACTTCAATTAAAATCTAAAATTTAAGTTAAAAATGAAAACTAAATAACTCAAAATTAAACAAATAAAAACTAAATAAATAAAAACCAAATAAATAAAAACTAAGTAAATAAAAACTAAATAAATAAAAACTAAATAAATAAAAACTGAATAAATCAAAACTAAACAAATCAAAACAACACAAAAATACAAATTGTAAAATGTAAGTTTTAAGATACTCTTATCTTAATTCGAAACGATTAAACAGAATCTCATTCTATGACATTAAGAAACAAACACCGATAGTATAATTAATAAATAAAAAAATAGATTCGTGTTTGTTCAAATTATCATTATAACGAGTTAATTAATGATAAGACAAACTTCAATAAAGAACAATTAATTTCTCTTATTAGTTCTCTTTGTAGCGATATCATTGTTAAAGAATTTTTTTATTAACTTAAACAAATGTATTGTTTAAGATGTTTGTAAAATCTAAATAGGTTATTGACTTATTAACCTTTTTTGATGTTCCAAGAAAATAAAGTAGTAAATATATCGGTTATAACGATTTGAAATGAGAAGTCGAGAAGATAATTTAATAGTGGTATTATTTCGTGAACGTTTTCTACGTTCCGAGTGTAAATCCTCGAGGGAAATTGTAGTCGGAGAACGGAATCTTGGGGTGGTTAACTTCACGGTGTAATCAGGTTAGTGCCACGGTTGAAAACTATTCGGAAAGAAGAAAGGAGCAAATTAGAAACGCTAAAGTTCACGCGGACGGCGACACAATTGTCCAAACTGCACCGGCTTTTGTACGACGTCCTTCTAAAGCTTGTTTTTACACTAGGTCGGAGGCAAAAAGGGGCTACCGACATCATCGTGACTATAACCGAATCTAATTTTAACGTTTCGAAAGAACTCCAACCCCCTCTAAGAACTTTAAAGAAGTTTTTCGCTTCTTGCGGAATTTTTAAAGGTTTAGATTTTGTCAAAGTTATTCCGTTCTGTGTATTTATGAAGAGGGAAAAATAGTAAATGGTAAAAATGGTAAATGGTAAAAATGGGTGAAACCGAGGAAAATGTGGGTTATCGACAACTTTATGCTAATCAGTCACGACATTGTATAATTAATGGTGAAAAAGTGAAATCGTTTGGGTTTTAGAAATGTTACTGTGTTCAATCTTAACTCAATAATTTTAAATACTTTCTGGGAATTTCTCTTTTAAATTAATATAACTTTTTTATGTTAAGATAAAAATCTTATTTTTAAGATTTCTTTAAAATTTTGGGTAATAATTAGAATAAATTTAATGATTTTAGATAAACATACAGTTCTTAATTTATCTCTGTATAAAAAAATCTTAACTCAATAACTTTAAATAAACAAACTCTGGGCGATTTTTTAAAATTGCTCTAATTTTTTGGATTAGAGAAAAAAGTCTTCGATGTTTTTAAGATTTTTTTTAATTTTTTGACAATAACTAGAATCAATTTGATGGTTTTAGTTAAAAATACACATCTTAACCTCTTCTTATATGAAAAATCTTAGTTAAATTCCTTTAAATACGTTCTGGGCGACTTTACAAAAATTGGTCAAACTTTTTAGGTTGGGTCAAAAAATCTTAGATGTTTTTAAGATTTTTTTTTTAATTTTTTGGTAATAACTAGAATCAATTTGATGGTTTTGGTTAAAAATACACATCTTAATCTCCTCTTATATGAAAAATCTTAGCTGAATTCCTTTAAATAAGTTATGGACGATTTTTAAAAATTAGTTAAATTTTTTAGGTTGTGTCAAAAAATTGTCGACATTTTTAAGATTTTTTTTTTAATTTTTTTGTTAATAGCTAGAATCAATTTGATGGTTTTAGTTAAAATACACATCTTAATCTCTTCTTATATGAAAAATCTTAGCTAAATTCCTTTAAATACGTTCTGGGCGATTTTACAAAAATTGGTCAAATTTTTTAGATTGGGTCAAAAAATCTTAGATGTTTTTAAGATTTTTTTTTAATTTTTTGGAACTAACTAGAATAAATTTGATGGTTTTAGATAAAAATACAGATCTTAATTTATCTCTGCATAAAAAATCTTAGCTCAATAACTTTAAATAAACTCTGGGCGATTTTTTAAAATTAGTCAAATTTTTTAGGTTGGGCAAAAAATCTTCGATGTTTTTAAGATTTTTTTTTTTTAATTTTTTGACAATAACTAGAATCAATTTGATGGTTTTGGTTAAAAATACACATCTTAACCTCTTCTTATATGAAAATTCTTAGCTCAATTCCTTTAAATAAGTTCTGGGCGAATTTTCAAAAATTATTCAAATTTTTTAGGTTGAGTCAAAAAATCTTAGATGTTTTTAAGATTTTTTTTTAAATTTTTTGGTAATAACTAGAATCAATTTGATGGTTTTAGTTAAAAATACGCATCTTAACCTCTTCTTATATGAAAAATATTAGCTAAATTCTTTTAAATGCGTTCTGAACGATTTTTCAAAAATTAGTCAAATTTTTTAGGTTGGGTTAAAAATCGTCGATGTTTTAAAAAAATTTCTTAACTTTTTAGTAATATCTAGAATCAATTTGATGGTTTTAGTTAAAAATACATATCTTAACCTCTTCTTATACATATATGTATACTGCGTGACATTGAAATTGCAACACCCAAAAGGAATGGGTACTTTTTAATAGAATTAGGTAGAAATGTTGCTCCATAGAAGTATAAAAATTGATTAAAATTTTATGACTCTGGGTCGCTTAGATTCGACGCAATTTACATTTCTTTTCTGCACGTGGTACAGTAATTTCTTGCCACCAGAAGGTAATTTGTGTGTATTGTGACGACATTATCTATCACTTTGACTTCTTAAGAGTTTGTGTTTGTTCCTAGATCAAGAGAACGCATAAATTACTGTAATTTAACAGAAAATAAGACTATAGAAAAACGATATGAAAATAGGCAGTTTGTTGTTTACTGAAATCGTTCTTTGTCTACATTGAAAGTGCCCACCTTCGTCAGATGTTTTAGAAGGAACTTTGTAAAAGCCATTTTATGGGTACACATTGTTTAGCAGAAAAATTGGACTCTCTAACTTTGCGATGTACGAATAAAGATTTGATTCCAGTTTCTGCATATACTGCTGTGAGAAGTAGGTGTTTTTATTTATGATCAAAGGGTATCTTAATACGCGTTCATTTTTCGGGCATTTTTCTAACCAATTAGGTGTTTTAGACTCACAAAATACCATGAGTTATGCTCTACTGTTCTGTATCGATCAATTGTCTAAATTAATAAACGTAAAGGTCTTAATTGGACATTGAGAAACGTAAGCTTGACTTCTATAACATAATTTGAAATAGTCTGCAGATGCATGACAATCTTTAACTGATTCAGTGCAGTTTAAAATTGCACATTTTGCAATATAATGTTGAAATGTTCATCCATGTCCATTCAACGTATTGTTAGCTTAAAATGTAATCCGTGGAACTCAATCTTGTTTAGCACCGTTAAGAGGTTAGAAAGTTCAATTTTACAGCAAAGAAGAGTACACACACGTATAGCACGCCTTTTAGAAAGGTTTTTCTGCAACACCTAATAGCAATGGACCGCTTTTAGTTTACTTGGATAGCAGTTTTAGCAAATGAAAAACGATCCACTTTCATACCGTTATTTTCACCCCCACAATTTCCTTTAAATGACAAAAAATTTTTGTACTGTCGGTTTACGAATAATAGGAACCTCAGAAGTAATCATACTGACAAACAACTCCGTCAAGAAGCACACAAATTACTGCCAGAATAACGAAAAATTATTGAAATATCTACAGAAAAGAAAAGTTAGATTGTTACACTTCTATAGAGCAACATTTTTACCAAATTTTATTCAAAAATGCATACTCCTTCTAGGTGTTGCAATTTCAATATCACGCAGTATATGAAAAATCTTAGCTCAATTCCTTTAAATAAGTTCTGGACGATTTTTCAAAAGTAGTCAAATTTTTTAAGTTGGGTAAAAAAATTGTCGATGTTTCTAAGATTTTTTTTTTTACTTTTCAGTAATAACTAGAATCATTTTGATGGTTTTAGCCAAAAATACACATCGTAATTTCTTCTTACATGAAAAATATTAACTCAATTCCTGTAAATAATTTCAGGGCGATTTTTTAAAATTAGTCAAATTTTTTAGGTTGGGTCAAAAAATGTTCGATGTTTCTAAGATTTTTTTTAACTTTTCAGTAATAATTAGAATCAATTTGATGGTTTTAGTTAAAAATACACATCTTAATCTCTTCTTATATGAAAAATCTCAGTTAAATTCCTTGAAATAAGTTCTGGGCGATTTTTCAAAAATTAGTCAAATTTTTTAGGTTGGGTCAAAAAATTGTCGATGTTTCTAAGATTTTTTTTACATTTTTTTTTGTAATAACTAGAATCAACTTGATGGTTTTAGTCAAATATACACATCTTAATCTGTTCTTAGGTGAAAAATCTTAGCTGAAATTCTTAAAATAATTTCAGGACGATTTTTCAAAAAGTAGTCAAATTTTTTAAGTTCAGTCAAAAAATTGTGGATATTTTTAGGATTTTTTTTTTTTTCATTTTTTTGACAATAATTAGAATCAATTTGATGGTTTTAGTCAAATATACACATCTTAATCTGTTTTTAGGTGAAAAATCTTAGCTCAAATCCTTTAAATAATTTCAAGGCGATTTTTCAAAAATTAGTTAATTTTTTTAAATTGGGACAAAAAATCTTCGAGGTTTTTAAGATTTTCATTTCATTTCTTTGACAATAATTAGAATCAATTTGATGGTTTTAGTCAAATATACACATCTTAATCTCTCCTTACATGAAAAATTTTAACTCAATTACTTTAAATAATTTCAGGGCGATGTTTTAAAATTAGCCAAATTTTTTAGGTTAGACAGAAAATCTTCGATATTTTTAAGATTTTCTTTTTAAGTTTTTGGGAATAATTAGAATCAATTTGATGGTTTTTAATAAAAATACACATCTTAATGTCTTCCTATATGAATAATCTTCCCACAATTCCTTTAAATAATTTCAGGGTGATTTTTTTTAAATTAATCAAATTTTTTAGGTTCGGACAAAAAAATGTTCGATGTTTTTAAGATTTTTTTTAACTTTTTGGTAACAAATAGAATAAATTGGATGATTTTATTTAAAAATACAGATTTTAGTCTATATTTATATAAAAAATCTTTGCTTAATTCCTCCTTTAGGTAAAAGATTTTCGATATTTTTAAAAATTCTTTAATTATTTTTAGTTATAACTACAGTAGATGTAAAGGTTTTGGATAAAGGTACAGATTTTAATTTACCTTTGTATCCAAAATTTTAGCTCAATAACTTTAAATAAATCCTAGATGATTTTTTAAAATTAGTTTGATTTTTTTAATTAGTCCAATATTTTTAAGTTAAGACCAAAATCTTTGGTGTGTTTAAACTTTGGTGTGTTCAGATTTTTTTTATAAGTTTTTGGTAAGAACTAGAATAAATTTGATGGTTTTAGTTCAAAATATAGATCTTACAAGGGGAGGACGCGCGGTATTTCTTTTTTAAATCTGTCCTTTTGCTCACCGATAGAATAGCACACAAAAGTTTATTTAGCAAAGTACTAAAACGCACTATTCAGCCAATCACGAATATCAGTATCATCACCGAGGCGTTATTGTTAGTGTGCTGACTCACCAAAGCGGACGACGCAGGTTAGCATCTCGCACAGTTTTTTTTTATTTACTGAACTTATCCATTAGACACAATTTTTAGAAATTAGGATGATTTTTTGTTGTCGTTATTACTTTAATTTTATAGTTCAATGGGATGGACTCTGCGTCTTTAGTCTTTTTTTCTTCTGGTTCGTACTCATTAGATGATTCACAAACTTCTTCAAAAAGGTTTTAGTCATCAGGTTCTTCCATTAAAATAATTTCGTCATCAGCAACTACTTTCTTGTCGCTTAACATTGCCATTGTATTTTCAAATATTTTCTCTCCAATTAATATTACTTTTTCGGTCAAAGATGGTGAAATTTGTACACAGATAAGATCTTCTTCATACAGTAAATGTTTAAAATATTCAACAGCATCTGGCAAGAACTGTTTCGAATCGTCGCTGTACATAGAATTAGGATCAACACCTGTTCTTTACACGTAAATCGAAGAACTGGTAAGACTTTTGACATTGTGAACGTTTTTGAAACTTATTTCCACAAAAACACATTCAAAACTGGAATACATTGGGGGTATAGTTCATGATAACTCGGTGTTATTAAGCATCCGCATTGGTAAGTCAGCACGCTAACAATAGCGCCACGGCGATCTTACGGTAAGCTTTCTTTACTTATTATATGAAGCGAGCGCTAAACTTTAGACGAGATTTATTCGCGATTGGCAGAATAGTGCGTTTTAGTACTTTGCTATATGAACTTTTGTGTGCTATTCTATCGGTGAGCAAAAGGACAGATTACAAAAGACACCTCGCGCTCTCCCGTTGCTAATCTATTTCTATATCAAAAAGTAACACGTCTTAGACATGTTGTAGACAAGTCAAAGACAAATGTTACATAAGTGTGCTTCTGAGATTTAAAAAATCAAAGAAGTTTTAAAAAAATTCTAAAAATTTTTCTAGAATTATCATCTAATGAGAGAATAAAAGAGCAAACTTCTTACTAAACATAAGAAGTTTTATATCACCAGTTTAATAGGTACATATCTAAGAATTCTGACTATTTGAAATTAGAGGTTTTGATATAAGTGAAGTGATATAAAAGGTGAAGTCATATAAATTACTTTAGGTGTAAAGTAATAAAACACAAATATTCTTTGATAAAAAGAAATTTAATTGAAATAACCTTATCATCGAAAATCATGTATATGTACAATATCAACAACAGTCTTAAATAGTTTCCTTATCATCTAAATATCATTTAATTTTTTTTATACATATCATCGTTTAAGGTGTGTGCATTAGGAATGGAGGTTGTTGGTTTTTAACCATTTTTTTTTACGATTCCTTAATTCGTCGTTTATTTACAAACCTTCGTTTACTTAAAACCTAGTGACTATCATTCGAGTTAAGCAAAAATACAAAAAGGAAAAATTGAAGAGAGAGTTTTTCCAAAAATAATTGTCCAGGTTTTTCCAAAAATCATCCAGTTTTTTGTAAAAATAACTATCCAGTTTTTTTTTTCGAAAATAACTATCCAGTTTTTTTTTTAAATAACCATCCAGTTTTTTCCAAAAATAATTATCCAATTTTTTTTTAAATAACTATCCAGTTTTTTTCAAAAATTACTATACAGTTTTTTTTCAAATTTAGATTTGAAAAAAAAAATCTAAATTTAAAATAAAATAATCTAAATTTGAAATTTTTTTGAATTCTAATAAAAAAAAAAATTAGTAAAATTAAATTCTTGATTTTTGTTATTTATTTTTTGGAAAAAATCCTCCTCAATTTTAAATTATTACAAATATACTTTTTAATTTTATACAAGGAGATAAAAAGAGAGATAATTTTAATAAATAAATAAGGTAAAATTTATTGGTAAAAATCTTTTTTTAAAAAAGACTTTTTTTTAAGATTTTTTTTTCTAATCTTAATAATTACGTATATTATACGAATTGACATGGAAATCATCACGATTATTTACAATAGTTTTTTTTTTTATTTTTAATATTAATTTTTAATTTTAGTTTTTAAAGTAGTATAAAAAATTAATTAACAGCCTTTTTTTACGTTTATTTTTTTTTCTTCTAATTATTAATAAAAATCCACACAATTTTTATATCAGTTCTTAGAGAAAAAAAATTATTCTCAATTTTCTTTTTAGAGATTTAAAATCACTCAAAAAAAAACTCTCAATTTTCTTTTTAGAGATTTAAAATCACTCAAAAAAAATTCTCAATTTTCTTTTTAGAGATTTAAAATCACTCAAAAAAAAATTCTCAATTTTCTTTTTAGAGATTTAAAATCACTCAAAAAAAAATCTCAATTTTCTTTTTAGAGATTTAAAATCACTCAAAAAAAAATTCTCAATTTTCTTTTTAGAGATTTAAAATCACTCAAAAAAAATTAAACAAAATAAGTTCTAGTTTGTTGATGTTGAGAATTTTGAGACGAACTTTGAAAACTTTGAGTAGAACTTTGAAAAGTTTGAGGTGTATTTTGAAAAATTTGTGATGCATTTTGAGATGTATTTTGAAAAATTTGAGATGCATTTTGAGATGTATTTTGAAAAATTTGAGATGCATTTTGAGACGTATTTTGAAAATTTTTAGTATTTTGAAAATTTTCAGTTGTATTTTGAAAATTTTGAGATGTATTCTGAAAATTTTGAGATGTATTTTGAAAATTCTGAGTTGTATTTGAAAAATTTTGAGTAGTACTTTGAACATTTTGCGATTCTGGAATTGTCGAATAAACATGTTGATTTGGAAATTGTGAATATTGAGGTGGTGGTCTTCCATCTATCGAAATATAACTATGATTCAACTGTTCAGACCCATAATGTTGAGAACTCGTACTAGAACCACCTTCATCTTCGGTACTTCTAGCAGATTCCCCCGAAATATAAGTACTTTGAGTTGGAGTCGGTGTTAAAGTTGAATGAACAGCTGGTATAGTTGTATATTTCCAATTTTCAACCACCCCTGGTGGATTTGTATATCTAGTAACAATTTTCCCTCTTAAATCATCATTATCCTTCTTAAACCGTCTTTCAATCCTATTATTAACCAAATCCGGCATGGCATATCTTAATTTCTCCCAAAATCTTCTTTCACCCCATCTAGTAACCGTGCAAGCTCTCAACAAAGCTCTTAATTCCGGATCCATAGGTTCTAAAGGTTCACCATATAAAATACAAATTAATTTATATTTAAATCTGGTTGTTATAGCAGTTTGAAGAGCAGCTCTAAATTCAGGTCTTTGCCATTCATTTTTTAACAAACTCGGTGAAACTATAAAAATAATTCTTCTTGAAGCATCAGCAGCACCAACCATCGCATCTAATAAATAAGAAGCACCATTTCCGATTAAATGTAAATCTCGATAATGAAGACAAAGAGTAAATCCATTCGCTTCTAAATCCGGGGCGATTATTTGATTTGTTAAATCTTGATCTTTATGACTATAAATCATATAACAATCATATAAACGATCTTGATCTTCGTTTTGATTTGTTGGTTTTTTAAAAAGTCTAACTCCGTATTTTGAATGTGCCCAAAGTTTTACATCTTTACGAAAAGCAAAAATCACCGCTGAGATTAAAAATAAAACTATTAATGTTACCAAAGTTGCTGCTAATAAAGGAATGTAATTTCCACCTAAAAGTATATTATTTGAAACTTTCTTTTGGGTTACTTTAGCAACTAAATTTGTATTTTGACATTTTTGTAAAATTTCAAAAACTGTTTCTTTACTATTTTGACAAAATAATTTATTTGAATCGGTTTGAGTTTGTTTTAAATATTTTTCTAAATTTAGCAAGGTTAAACAATCACATGAGTATTTATTCCCCTCTAAAGAAATTTTTGGTTTTGATTCTAAATTTGAAAAAGGATTAAAATCTATTATTTTATTATCGTGTAATTTTAAAATTTGTAATTCCTTCATAACATTGAATGTTTTATTTCCAACGAAGGTGATTTCATTATGGTCTAAATACAACTCATTTAATTTTTCTAATTGGTCGAATTCAAACCCTCTTAATTCTTCTAAGTGGTTATTTTCCATATGAAGGATTTTTAAGGATTTCACCCCATTGAATGTTCGATTATGTATGTTTAAAATATTACTGTTATTTAAATATAAAACTTCTAATTTTTTCTTTCCTATAAAAACGTGACTTCCCAACTCACCTAAATTATTTCCATCTAAATAAATTTCCGTAGCATCCATAGGGATTTTTTCTGGGACATTTCTATAACCAGCATTGCTACAATCAACTACATTTGAAGACCAAGTTAAATCATGATAACAAGTACAATTTTTCGGACAAGTCATCTCACAATCGCAAGCATCAAAATCGCAACAATGACAAAGTGCAAAACAATGAGCTTCATACCGACATAAAAATTGTGATGGTTTTAAATCTAATAAATTTTTTTTAACCGTCCCACGATTATGAACCAACTCACATTCGATAGAATCTAAATCTAAAACTTGAGGATATTGACGAAGATTACTCAAATGATTAATCCTCAACAACCATTCCATATTACAATCGCAATAAAACGGATTATCACCTATATAAAATTGAGGTAAATCTTCATTAACCAAACCTAAATTTAAAGCAGAAATATCTAAACTTTTTAATTTATTCGAAGATAAAACAACTTTTTTTAAATTATCTTTATTTAAAAAAGAATTACTCTCAATTTTATTTATTTTATTATTATTTAAAAAAAATTCTTCGATTTTATTCGGAACGGAATTTCGATTAATTTCCGTTAAATAATTAAAACTAACATCGAAAAATTTTATTTTACTCGAATTAATTACATCGAAGCGATCGTTAAGTTCGGAAATTTGATTATTTTTTAAATCCAAACCTTGTAAACCAACCGGTAGATGTCCAAAGTCAAAATTTCTTAATTTATTCGTCGATACGTTTAACCAAATTAAACTTTGCAAGTTTGTAAAAACCCCACTTATATCCGTAAGTTGATTATTATCCAAAAGTATAGCTTTTAAAGTTGGATTACTCGCGAAAGCACTTTGTTCGACGTGTTCGATCCGGTTCGAAGCTAAATTTAACACTTTTAACGATGGTAAAGTTGAAAAAGAATCCCTTGAAATATTCACGATGTGATTATCAACTAATCGTAAACCATAAACTTGATCTAAACCTTCAAACGAAGAATTATTTATGGTTTTAATCATATTTTTTCCTAAATCAAGAGATTTTAAGTATCGTAATTTTTTAATTCCTTTTGGAATTGATCCAAGTTCATTTCCATTCAATCCTAAGTCTTGTAAATTTGTTATATTTTCAAAAGAATCTTCATGAATTATTTTAATTCGATTAAAATCCATTAATAATTGATTTAAAGCATACATTCCATTTAAATGGTAACTTTCGATTTTTTTAAGATGATTGTGAGATAAAATCAAAGCATGGAGATTACTTAATTGTCCAAAAGCTCCTTCTACAATCATTTCAATTTGGTTATGTTCTAAATTTAAAATTTGTAGACTGTATAAATCTCGAAAAACATTCCCATCGATTTTATTTAATGAGTTAAATCCCAAATTTAACTCAACTAATCTTACAAGTCCTTTAAAAGCATCTCGATTAATCCAACGACTTGATAATTCATTTTTACTTAAATCAATCGTTTGTAATTGATTTAAATCTTCTAAAATTCCCGGTGCTAACACACTCAATGAGTTATTTTGTAAATAAAGATGATTTAAATTCCTCGATGAATGAAATAATTCAGGTGGTAAAGCAACGATTGAGTTACTCGATAAATTCAAAGTTTGTAAGTTTTTCAATCCGGAAAAAGCTCGATCACCAATTGTTGAAATAAAATTATCTTGTAAAAATAATTTTTGTAGTAATTTCAAATTTATAAACGAATTATCCGGGATGGAAATAACATCGTTATCTGATAAATCCAAAACTTCTAAATTTAATCCACAATTTCTTCCCAAACCTCTTAATTCGTTCATTTCACCAAATCCCAAAGAGATAACATCTTGAAGTTTATTCTTTGTTAGATTTAATTTTTCCAAACTGTATAAAGGACAAAATAAGTATTGTGGAGTCGTCCAAATGTTGTTATCTCCCAAATCCAAACTTCTTAATTGGCTCATTCCCAAAAAACTTTCTCGGTGAAGTTCTAAAGTCATCACGGACCAATCCGAATTGTGCGATCTTAAAGATAGATGTCTTAAATGATGCATCGAAGCTAAAACCGCCGGTGGGATATTTCTTATTTTACAATATTCAATCCGTAAGTCTTTTAAATGACGTAAATTACTTAAAAAACTCTTTTTGTTATTTCCTTCAAGGGTGCTTTCAAAAAATAACACATCACTACACTCTAATTTTAAGTTCTCAACGGAATCAGCGTGAATTGGATTTAAGTTCGTTGTTAAACTATCCGCGCCGTTTATAGTTCTTATTTGGCATGTTAAAACTTGTTCTTCTATAGATTCAGTTTCGTAGATTTTTTGCATTTCCCATTGACACCCTTTAGGGATGTTCTCCAGATGAGTTGAAACACAAACACTCACAAAAAGTAATAAGTTTAAACTTATTAAACAATACATTTTGTTAATTAACTTTTTTTTTTGAGTTAATTAACTTTTTTTAAGTTAATTAACTTATTTTAAGTTAATAAAGTTTTTTTTAAGTTCACAAAGTTTAAATTCACCCAGTTCTATAACATCGCGAATTATTTTCTGAACGTATATCGTCGGAAAATAAACAGATTGTTTCACGCGACCGATTCTTAGGAAGGTTGGAGCGCAACTGATGCGGGTATTTTGCTAGAGGTTGGAGGAGCGCTAAGCTGTTGCTCCTTCAGCTGATTTTGGAAGTGGTGGTGGAGGTGGACGTTGTGGAGGGTCATGGCTCCGCCCAGAAAAGCCCCCACTGCTTTGTAGAGCTTTTAGCCAGACGGTTTTGCATTCAGAAAGTCTGGAAGTTGTTAGCTTTTATTTTTTTGATTGTCCAATTTATTCTTGTTTGTTTCAAAAATTTTTTCGACTGTTAAAATTAAAGTTGTTTGTGGGTTTTTTTTAAATCCGACAATTAAAACTTGTCAATTTGTAAATTCTCAAATTATATTTGAAGGATTGAGTTTAAATTGAACAAATTGAGTTTATATCTAGCGAATTTAGTTTCTATCTATCGAATTTAGTTTCTATCTATCGACTTTAGTTTCTATCTTTCTAATTTAGTTTCTATCTATCGAATTTAGTTTATATTTAGCGAATTTAGTCTATATTTGGGAACTTGAATTTATATTTAGCAACTTAAGTTTATATATGGCGACTTGTATTTGGCGACTTGAGTTTAAATTTGTCGAATTGAGTTTAAATTTGTTTAAAATAGCTCACATTTTAAATAAATAAACTTTAGATTAGATTTGTGTTGGTTTATAATTTGATAAGGATTTAATTAAATAAGAATATCAGAGTAACGGAAGTAAAATGTGATTATTAAATGATTCAAATGTGTACTTAAATGAAATTACTTTGAAGAAAATCACAAAAACAGGAAGAAACTAAGTGCTATAAGAACTGATAAAAATGCTATTAAATTTTACACCTATGCGAAGTTAATTTCCTGTTTTAAATTAGATGGAGAGTTATATTTATAGTAGATAACATTTTTTAAGAAATTTCTTTAACCTATGAGTACCATAACCCGAAATGGAACTGCACTGTAACATTGCCGAGTACTCTTTCATTTTTCTCTTCATATTGCAGCTCCATTTTAGGTTATAGTACTTCGAACTTGTCTCTGAAGAGGGTGTAACATGGCATCCGAAACGTCAAACGTCTTTTCAAAAGACGCACGGCTAAATCCGAAACCTCTTATTAGATGAAGATTTAGATGTGTAGTAAATAATATTTTTAAGAAAATCCTTTAACTTATAAATACTTTGAACTTGTCTCTGAAGACGGTGCAACATGACATCCGAAACGTCAAATGCCTTTTTAAAAGACGCATAGTTAAAACTGAAAGCTCCTGAAATTTATGTGTATAGTAAATAACAGTTTTAAGAACATCATTTAACCTATAAACACCATAACCCGAAATGGAGCTGCACCATGAAGACTCTTTCATCTTTCTCTTCATGGTGCAGCTCTATTTTAAGTTATTGTACTTCGAACTTGTCTCTGAAGAAGGTGTAACATGGCATCCGAAACGTCAAACGCCTTTTCAAAAGACGCACGGCTAAATCCGAAACCTCTTATTAGATGAAGATTTAGATGTATAGTAAATAACATTTTTAAGAAAATCCTTTAACTTATAAATACTTCAAACTTGTCTCTGAAGAGAGTACAACATGGCATTCGAAACGTCAAATGCATTTTTAAAAAACGTACGGTTAAAATTGAAAGCTCCTAGTTCGAAATCTAGTGTTAGAGTTAGTGTTAATGTTAGGGTCTTAATTCAAGCTTTCAACCTACTTTAACGCCCTATTCATTGTCAAAAAGGTGAAAACACCAAGCGAAATGGTCAATTCTAATTCCTTTAAAAATCAGAGCCAGAATTTTCTAGATTTGCTTCTAAATTGATAGTGTTGGCTTCTTGAAAGGCTCCAGAAATGTACTATAAGTTGATCCAAAGTCTTAACATGGAAAAAAGGATGCAAAATTTCCTCCTCAAAACTTTATCGAGTAGGTTGAAGTTAAGTACTATAAGACCCTAAGCCTCACCATAGAGATAAGGATGGAAGAGCGTGGTTCCTCCCCGTAACTTTACCGAATGGGCTCGAGTGAAGTACAGTGGAAGAAAGAACCGAAATATCAACCGGTCCTCGCTAACGCAAAGGTCTTTAGGCAAAAACGCTATCGAGGACAAGCCAGGCGCACCTCGCTATTTTAATATTTTCGATCAGACTTTCGGCCCGTTTTCGGGTCTTACAGCAAAAGCGAAAAAGGCCAAAAATCTGTCCAGAAAAGTTAAAATAACGAGGTGTGTTGGGACTGTCCTCGAAAGCGTTTTTGCCTGAAGACCTTTTCGTTAGCCAGGATTGCTTGATACTCCTATCCTCCCTTTCACTATACTTCACTCGAATCCACAGTAAAAGTGTCAGTAAAGGTAGGTTTTCACGCACATGCAATTTGCCCAAGTTGACTTGTGCATGCCAATTTGCAAATATAAAACTGAATTGATGTACCCATTTAAACGATCAGTTTTTTGCACAAACTTGTTTACTAGCACAGTTGGAATTGTCATTGTTGTATCAGTAAAATTCAACGATGGACCACGAAGAGGAATTATTAGCAGTAACTGGTGTTTGTTCAATTAAAAAGTTGAAACTGGTAAAAAAAAGATCGAGATCAAGAAGATCGCAGAAATGTTAGATCGAAAAGAGGGCCACTTACTTTCATATTAATTTAATTAACATTGAGGTATTGGAACATATACCCCATCTGCACGGCACCGGACCTCTCAGAATCAAGAACTTTTTTTTAATTCTTTTCTATATGTGGTTCTCATAGAATTTATTTTTTTTTTCACCACGCTTTCTCTATTTGCACTCTCGTCCACTGTGCGCATTTTCTCGACGAGACTATCATAGGCCTGAGATTTTGCATTTCATTACTGGATTTTATTTTCCAAAGACAAGGAAATGATTTATAAAGTGCAATGAACTCAGTCATAAATTCTTTTACTTTTTTGTTTGACATATTACCCAAATATAGGAAATATACGTAATTTATGAATATTGCATAGCAGAACACTAAGCCTCTGCCAACACGCTGATGAAAATTCGCTATTTACTACTTACTGCACATGCGTCGAATTGAAGGATTGTTTACACGCTCAAGCATTTGCGCCAACCGCATGCAAATTATCTAACCGGCTAGATTTTACTCAAACCAAACTTTCTGGCTTGTGTAAGTGAACGATTTATGTTTTCATGCAACAATTTACTTGTGCAAATTGGCATGCACAAGTCAATTTGGGCAAATTGCATGTGCGTGAAAACCTAATTCAAGATTACGGGGAGGAACCGCGCTCTTGCATTCTTCTCTCCATGGTGAGGCTTAGGATCGTCTTAGAGTGCAGTGGAAGGGAGGACCGGAGTATTGTCCCACTTAAATATTACTATCACTACTTAATGTAAAAGCCTTGCAGACCAAAATATCGTCGAAATTAAGGACTATAATGAGAAGTTGATTTTGTGGTTTGAGGGATAACTCTTTTCATCTCTGCTGTACGAATCGAAAAAAGGCCAAAACTTCCGACGAAAACATTAAAATAGCGATGTGAGGTGGGTGAGGTTCTATTAACGGTATTTTGGCTTGCAAAAATTGTGAATGAGAAAAAATCGGCTAATACTCTGATTTTTCCTCCCCTTGTACTGAACTCAGCCCTACTCACTATCAGTAAAGTTACGAGGAGTAAACTTGCATCCTTCTTTTTCATGATTAAACTTAGGATCAACTTATAGTACAGTAATAATGTACACTTAAGAAAACTATTGCAGTGATCATAGTTATTAAATCATTACAAGTTATTGAAAGACATTGCGGAAGTAAGAGTTCTCTTGTGAGTGTTATAGTATGTTCATCAAAGAGATGAGGTGATGACATTATTAACTTTGCGCACTCTACATCTCTCACTTAAAAAAATTGGGCTTTGTTTTTCCCAAAAGTTTTCCCAAAAAGTTTTCCCAAGCACCCATCAAAACATCAAAGTATAAATTCAAGCATCAAGTCATCTCAATTCAACAAACTTGAATCACAAAGAAACCAACTTTCGTCTATTTCTACCACCAGTATTCAGAAATAAATTAATCACTATGCAAATTTGGAGGGATTGAAATTTAAAGTAAAATCCAAGTGTTGAACATTATCCAAGCTTTAAAATAAAGCAAAGATTAAATTCATTCACTCCTTACTTTGATTTAAACTAATATAACCAGCTTTTGGATAATTTCATACTAAATTCCTAAAATCCTATCAGTCGAAATGAAAAACCCTATAAAAGCTTATGTTCTAAAGCTTCTACAGGATTAATTTATGAAATTTGAGGTCATTTTCCAATTTCGACAAAGGTAGGTTTTTTTTGGAAAGATCACGCTTTCCAACGAACGCATAAATATCACACAGTAACCGAAATATACGTTTTATGAAGGTTGTATCATAATTCCGAACTTTAATGTGGATGACTATACCTCAATAAATGAAAAAATAATTACAATTTCCTAACATTATGACATTCTTATTAAATTAAAACAATACTCAACAATAAAAGTAAATATTACTCAAAATATTTAAGTAATTAAAAAATAAAGTTGAATGAAGGTAAACTAAAACCAAATAATCGTTTTTAGTAACAATTTCTACAAATAAGAGATGACTCAATAATAATTAATTTCTAAATCACCAATAAAGCATTTTATTTTGTAACTTTATTTGATCGTCAAACAATTTTACAATCTAAAAATAATCCCATTTCCAACAAAAGTCAAACTTTAAATTCTTTCATCATCTAGATAAACCAGATGAGACTATAGAAAAGAAATAAAACCGTCTTAAAACAAGAAAGACTCTTTCCTCTCAAACTTTTACAACTCGAATATAAAATAAAAACGTTGTCTCCCGTTTTCAATCATATAAACACGGTAACATCTAAATAATTCAATTTAAATTTAACGAAACGTCCGAATATCTTAAAGTATCGAAATAAATTAACCAATTTTAAGGGCAAGCTGGTCGGCGAATTGGTTCGAAAAATCAACCGTAAAGTCGAACCCCGGCGGTAATTTTTCACATAGTTTACGCCCCTTTTCCGAACCCGACCCCGGAGTAATATCATTTTAGATTCTATTCGAAAACTGGTTTTACGAAACGACCGAAGGAGTTCAAGTTGAGTTCCATCCGCTCTCGGTTTTCTGGTAGGTGTATAAATTTAATATACGTTTTTATTCGATTTTAAGATGCACGAGTAGGCAGGCCGCGGGTAATTCCCCGGACTTGTCCGGTGTTATGGGCCGGTAAAAGTCCCATAAAGTAACCGGGGAGAGTCGGTTCGCTTTAAACGCGTTCGAACCGATCGGTTTTCGGACTTGTTCGATACCGAAGATGGTCTGAGGGGAACTTTAGGTTTTTTTTATTGTCCGAGTCTTCTGCATTTATTTAAACGAAATTCAAATAATTTTTCTTTCCTTAATGTTAAAATTGTTTAAAGAATTTTAAAAAATTCGAAGAGATTGGAAAAATTCTAAAGGATTTTTAAAAAATTTAAAAAAAAATAGATTTCAATTTTTAAGTTGGATGATTTTTAAAGTTGTTTATAGAATTTTAAGTGGAAAATTTAAAAAATCATAAGAAATCTTGACTAATCTGACATCTATTGGGTATAACAGTTTAATGGAAGTTTTCTACTGCTTGATATTTACTCCCATAGAAAGATTATATCGCCATCTATATTTCACCAGTGTAAGCTAACACTGCTTAATTAAAAAAAAATTTGCAGTAACGTATACTTAAGAAAACTGTTTCAATATTAAATGTTTTTGGAGGAATTTGCCATCTTAAAAATGAATATTTCCAAATTAGTAATGAAATTTTTATTAAGAAAAGAACTTCAAAGAAAGAAGTTGACTTCAAGAAATCAAATCAAAAAGGCTGCTAGAATTATGTAGTACTACAACCGTGATAATTCGTAGTCCAAGTACTAGATGGCGCCACAAGGTATAAATCTTAATTTCAACTTACTCGCAACTAACTGGAAGTCGTGTAAAAATAAATTATTTGACATGAAACTTTTAAGATTTAATTTATGACAATTTTCATAATTATAGAGTTATAATTTCAAAATTATGGATCGCAAAAAGATAAGATTGTGTCAGGAAAATATCAAGTGTAAGTATACTAGGAAAATTCTAAATTGCACTATACAGAGGAAGATCTAAAACTAAGACATTCGAATTAATTAAGGAAAAAAGGAAAGAAAATTTATTGAAATTGCTTTTTGGAATTAGGATCGCAGGAAGACGATACAGAAGATAAAGATGTAAAACTAAGCTTCGAGTTATGGAAAAGGAGAGGAAAATTGGTTGAAATCGTCTTTTAAAGTCAAGATAGTAGAAAGACGAGAAGGTGTTGGGAAAATATTAGGCTGAAGTACATTAGGAAAAGGGTTAATTACACTATAGAGAGCAAAATATAAAACTAAGCCTTGCGCTACGGAAAGGGAGAGGAAAATTTGTTGAAATCGCCTTTTGGAATCAGAATCGCAACAACACGAGAAGGTGACGGGGAAATATCAGGCGAAAGTGCACTAAGAAAAGCTTAAATTGGACCCTGGAGGGGAGAAAGATGTAAAACTAAGAATGGAAAAACCTTGAAATATGGAAAAGGGGAGGAAAATTTTAGTGAAATCGCCTTTTGGAATCAGGATAGCAGAAATACGAGGTGTTGGGAAAATATCAGGCTGAAGTACATTAGGAAAAGCGTTAATTGCACCATAGAGAGAAAAATGTAAAAGTAAGCCTTGCGTTATGAAAAGGGAGAGGAAAATCTGTTGAAATTGCCTTTTGGAATCAGGATCGTAGAAAAACGAGGAAGTGCCGAGGAAATTTCAGACAGAAATCCACTAGGAAAACACTAAATTGCACCATGGAGGAAATAAAGAAGTAAAACTAAGCCTTCAATTACGGAAACGGGAAGAAAATTAATTGAAATTGCTTTTTGGAATCAGGATCTCAAAAAGACGAGGAGATGTGAGGAAAATATTAGGCGAAAATATACTAGAATACTCCAAAATTGAACCATGGTAGAGAAAAAGACGTAAAACCAACAATAAGTCTCAAGTTACGGATAAAGGGAAGGAAAATTTGTTGAAATCGCCTTTGGAATTAGGATTTAATTGCACCATAGAAGCGGTAAAGATGTAAAACTAAGCCTCCAGTTAAGAAAAAGGGGAGGAAAATTTATTGAAATTGCCTTTGGGAATCAGGATTATAGAAACACGAGGAGATGTAGGGGAAAAATCAGGATATGTCGAAGAAATATTAGGCGAAAATACATCATCAAAACCCTAAATTGCACCATGGAAGAGTCAAAGATATAAAACTAAGGGTAAAATTAAGGAAAAGGAGAGGAAATTTTCTTGATATCGTTTTTCGGAATCAGGATCACAGAAAGACTAGGAGATGTAGGGGAAAAATCAGATAGAAGTACAGTAGGAAAACCTTAAATTACACCATGAAGGAGAAAAAAATGGAAAACTAAGCTTTGAGGTACGGAAAAGGAGAAGGAAATTTATTAAAATCCCGTTTTTGAATCAGGATCGCAGAAAGACGAGGAGATATAAGGGAAATATTAGATGGAAGTACACTAGGAAAACTCTAAATGGCACCATGGAGGAGTCAAAGATATAAAACTAAGCCTTTAGGAAAAGGAAAGCAAATTTTCTTGAATTCGTCTTTTGGAATCATAATCGCAGAAAGATGAGTCCTGAGTGAATGGAGATGTGGAGAAAGATGAGGAGATGAGGGGACAACTCAGCCGGAAGTACACTAGGAAAGCTCTAAATTGCACCATGGAGGACATACAGATGCAAAACTAAGGCTCAAGTTACGGAAAAGAGAAAGGAAATTTCTTGAAATCCCGTTTTTGAACCAGGATCGCAGAAAGACAAGGAGATACCAGGAAAATATTAGGTGGAAGTACATTAGGAAAACCCTAAGTGAGGGTCTAATCTGGCCAGCGAGACCTTCAGAAAAAATAATAAATAATTTTTGTCTTCCAAATAATTATTGTTTAAACGAAAGAAAAAATTAAAGAAAGGTTTCTACCACTAATGCGTTAGAGAAAAAAAAATCTCTGATTACTACACTGGGATTCGAACCCAAATTTCCTGCTTTCTGTGGAGTTGTAGCAAGCAAAGCAGGAGATCTGGGAGGTCTAATAACTAACTCTATTAGTTAGTGTAAGTTTGTTAGAAATATAAGTAACAAAATTTGTTAATTCTTTATTTCTGCACACGTACTAAAAATAAACCGTAATCCGGCCCTCACTATACAAAAAGTTACCCACCCCTGCTATGGAGGAGTTAAAGATATAAAACTAAGCCTTGAATTAAGGAAATTTTGGAATTGAATAAAGGAAAAGGAAAGTAAATGTTCTTGATTTCGTTTTTTGGAAACATAATCGCAGAAAGATGAGGAGATGTAGGGGAAAACTCAGGAGGAAGTACATTAAGAAAGCTCTGAATTGCACCATGGAGGACATACAAATGTAAAACTAAGCTTTGAGTTACAGAAATTAAGAAAGGAAAAGAGAAGGAAATTTATTAAAATTTCGTTTTTGAATCAGGACCGCAGAAAGACGAGGAGATATCAGGGAAATATTAAGGTGAGCAACCTCCGGCCCGAATGAGGGTCCAATCTGACCCGCGAGACCTTCAGAAAAAATAATAAATAATTTTTGTTTTCAAAATTATTATTCTTTAAACGAAAGAAAAAATTAAAGAAAGGTTTCTACCACTAATGCGTTAGAGAAAAAAAAATCTCTGATTACTACACTGGGATTCGAACCCAAATTTCCTGCTTTCTATGGAGTTGTTGTAGCAAGGAAAGCAGAAGATTTGGGAGATCTAATAACTAACTGTATTAGTTAGTATAAGTTTGTTAGAAATATAAGTAACAAAATTTGTTAATTCTTTATTTCTGCACGCGTACTAAAAATAAACCGTAATCCGGCCCTCATCATACAAAAAGTTGCCCACCGCTGCTATGGAGGAGTTAAAGATATAAAACTAAGCCTTGAATTAAGGAAATTTTGGAATTGAATAAAGGATAAGGAAAGCAAATTTTCTTGATTTCGTTTTTTTTTTTGGAAACATAATCGCTGAAAGATGAGGAGATGTAGGGAAAAACTCAGGCGGAAGTATACTAGGAAAGTCCTGAATTACACTATGGAAGACATAAAGATGTAAAACCAACAACAGGCCTCGAGTTATGAAAAAGGAAAGGAAAATTTGTTGAAATCGCCTTTTGAAATCAGGATCTTAGAAAAATAAGGAAGTGTCGGAGAAATATCAGGAGAAAGTGCAGTAGGAAACTCAAAATTGCACCATGGAAGACAGAAAGATGTAAGTAAAACTATGCTTTGAATAACAGAAAAGGGGAAAAAATTTATTGAAATCACCTTTTAAAATCAGGAAAGCAGAAAGACAAAAAGGTGTTGGGAAATATGAGGTTGAAGTAGAGAGAGGAGGTAAAGATGTAAAAATAAGCCTTGAGTTATGAAGAAGAGGAAGAAAATTTACTCAAATAGCCTTTTGAAATTAAGATCATAGAAAGACGAGGAGGAGTTAGGGAAATCTCAATAGAAAGTGCACTTGGAAAACCCAAAATTGCACCATGGAAGACAGAAAGATGCAAAACCATGCCTTGAATAATGGAAACAAGGAAAAAAATTATTGAAATCACCTTTTAAAATCAGGAAAGCAGAAAGACAAAAAGGTGTTGGGAAATATGAGGTTGAAGTAGAGAGAGGAGGTAAAGATGTAAAAATAAGCCTTGAGTTATGAAGAAGAGGAAGAAAATTTATTCAAATCGCCTTTTGAAATCAAGATCATAGAAAGACGAAGAAGTGTCGGGGAAATATTAGGAGAAAGTGCACTAGGGAACCCAAAATTGCACCATGGAAGACAGAAAGATGTAAAACTATGCCTTGAACAAAGGAAAAGGGGGAAAAAATTAATTGAAATCGCCTTTTAAAATCAGGAAAGCAAAAAGACGAGAAGGTGTTGGGAAAATATCAGGTTGAAGTCGAGAGAGGAGATAAAGATGTAAAACTAAGCCTCGAGTTACGAAAAAGAGGAAGAAAATTTATTCAAATAGTCTTTTGAAATCAAGATCATAGAAAAACGAGGAAGTGTAGGTGAAATATCAGAATAAAGTGCACTAGGAAAACCCAAAATTGCACCAAGAAAGACAGAAAGATATAAAACTAACAAGGAGACCACAAGATGTTGTATTCACCGATTTTGATGAAAGTAGTATCAATCGATAGGTATTGGTACACAATACAAATTTGTAGAATATTAGGGCGCAATGTTCAGGGATTCGCGAGTAAATTGCAATTTTAGGTCGCAATTCAAGGCCACACCGCTTATATGTCAACGGTTGTACTCCTCCCGACCCCTCCTCTTGGTGACTCATCATAAACCGACTTCCACTTGCGAAACAAAATGGTCTGAACCTCATGACGTAACTGTTTTTTATTTTTAATATAATCAAAATTTTTGATATTTCACTTTATTTCTTCTAATATTTTATTGCTATATGTTTTGAAAGCAAATCATTCAACACACTTTTTCGTTTTTACTTTGATTATTCATTTAATTTAATTAAAAAAAGACCCAGAGGCGGTCGTAGAGGGAGTGGCTAACTGATGACGTAAAGTGGTGTGGCCTTAAATCGCGAGCTAAAATTGCAATTTACTCGCGAATCCCTGAACATTGCGCCCTAACATTTTACAAATTTGTATTGTGTACCAATACCTATCGATTGATACTACTTTCATCAAAATCGGTGAATACAACATCTTGTGGTCTCCTTGTAAGTCTCGAGTTATTGAAAAGAGAGAGAAAATTTGTTGAAATTGTTTTTTGGAGTCAAAATCAGAGAAAGATGAGGAGATGTCAGGGAAATATTAGGCGAAAGTTTAATAGGAAAGCCTTAAATTATACCATAGAGGAAAAGATATAAAATCAAACTTCCAATTACGAAAAACAAGCTTGGTCTTGCATCCTTCCTTCCATGGAGCAATTTAAGACTATGTTATTGTACGTTATAAGGAACATACACGATCTTTAAGATCTTCTCCTGATTAAAAACCCAAATTTCTAGAGGATGTTAGTTAATTTTGAGACGTAAGAGGAGTAATAGGAAAATTTAGAAATCTTAGAAAAAATATTTTACTATCAGAAAGTAAAAGGTATTAAAAGCAAAAACTTTGTTTATTATTTGCTTTATTCTACCTATATTAAGTGCTTTAATATTAATTAAAAAAATTTTTTGGCCTTAAATCAATCACTACTAAAATAATAATATTAAATATTAAAAAATCTTATTTAAAACTATAAAAAATATATAAAAAAATAACTTAAAAACAACTATTTTAATTCGTTCTTTGATCGATACTTTCTAAAAACTGTTGATTTTCAGTTTCCTCATTTATCGTCCTAAAAAATAAGGCATATTAATCTATTAAATCTAAGATTTATCGATTTAGAAAAATAAATTATATTTATTCATAAAAAAAATATTCATTTTAAGGGGGAACAACAGGGTGGAGATGCGAAAAAAGGCGATAATTAAGATTTCATTTTGGTTCACTCATATATTTTAGAAAAATCGGAATTTGATATTTGTAACTACGCAGTGTAAACTTATTTTAAGAAGTATAGAGAAAAAAAAATCTGTCTTACAATACATGTATGGAGGGTGCCCAAATGCACTAACAAAAAAAAGCATCTTGTTGGTTGTCACTATAAAACGTGTAAAAATAATCTGAAAATAAAAAAAGGAAACGTCATTTTAATCTATATTAGTGTAGCTTCAGTTAAGCGTACCCGATTTAGAAAATAATAATTGCTGTTAAAATGGCACCCCTGCAAAAAAAGAGTTAAGAAAATCGATAAAATAATTAATCTTTCCAGGGGGTAAAGAGGCAAAAAATATTAATACAAATAAAAATCCGTTCGCTTAACTGAAGGGAATTTTATATAGATTGAGGACGTCTCAATAAAATTTGAATGCGATTCTCGTTGGTAAAGGAATTGTGACAACAGGTTAAAAAAATTTTACTGTGAGAAAAACGCATTTAAAAAGTTAAGTTTAGTTCTAGATGATATAATGAAGGAAATTTTAAGAGTTACCACAATTCATCGATTCCTGCTCCATAATAAAGGTCTTTGGAATTTGTAGAACATAATTCGACTTTCTTCTTGTTGTCTGAATTGTCTAAAACACTTGAAATTTAACGCACTTGAGCTCGACTTATACGGTGTTGGTCTTTAACTGTACAAAATGTGTACACATTTGGGATCCAAACTAGATTTGTATTTCATTTGCCACCTTTAATAAAGATGCCATTCCATTATTAAAAATGGAAATCGTCAAATAAGTAGCAATTTGCACATAACTGCCCGACTTGATAAAATTTTCGGAGCGAATTCCAAATGAGGGCATTAAAGCTCTCATTCGAATTTTGCGTAAATCCGCCTATACAGCGCTCAAGCAACTGCGTCTTGGACAAATCCATATAAATGGGAGTAATAGCATCGATAACATTTTGTGACAATGGTTGTTTATGTTCGTATTCAAGTAATGGCTTCGTGCGCGCGAGCAGAAAAGAGCTATAATTCCATTATTTGTACAAATTTTATTATAATATTGTAGGACAATATTCTAAAAGGTACATACTTTCGAGTTACGTAAAGAAAAAAAAAGGATTTTTCAAAAAATTTACCCTGTTGTTTCCCCTTAAATAACTAAAACAAACCTCATCTCCATATCATTAAAATTATCCTTCAACTCCATCTCTAAAGTTTCCGGAAGCGGACACAAAATAAACGCGTTCAAAATCGAAATAACACACATTATTATCAATGGTAAAACTTTAAAATAATCCTTAGTCGAATAAATAAAAGGAGAAATAATCGCTCCGACTTTAGCCAACATTGAACAATATCCAACCGAAGAATTACGAATAATCGTTGGGTATAATTCAGCTGTATATAAAAATAATACTGATGTCGACATCTAAAAAGATACAATTTTATTCAATTTTAATATTTACATTTAAAATTTTTTATTTCATTTTTAAAAGTTATTTTTTTTTTTAATTTTAGATTTTTTTTTTAATTTGAGAAGTTTTTTATTTAATTTGAGAATTTTTTTTTAGTTTGAGAATTTTTTTTTTAATTTGAGATTTTTCTTTTAGTTTGAAAAGTTTTTTTTAACTCACCGATAAGCAAATTATTCCTAAAGCTGCTAACATAACAGTTATCCAAATAAATTGAAGATAATCTTCAAAAATTAATATTAAAAATGTTAAAGACATAATTATTTGAGAAGCAGTTATCGTTATTTTTCTCCCAAAACGTTTTAAAATAAATAAACATAAAATCGAAGCTGGGATTGTTATTAACCCACTTATTATTACATTTATAAAAACATTATTTCCAATTACACCTAAATATTGAGTGAAGGAATAAAAAATATTTCCTAAAAAGAACCTACAAAAAAAATTTTAAATAAAAAATTAAATTAAATCTTTTAAATAAATAATCTAACCATTCAAAACTTAATAAAAAGGTAATTTTCTTCAATTTATCATCTTTAAAAACACACCAAAAACTTTTTTTACCATCTTCTTTAAACCTCCCATTTAAAATCTTCCTTAAATTTTTATTTTCAATCTTATTAAATCTCAAAGCTTTTTCTAAAACCTCAAAAGCTTTCTTTTTATTATTCGTAGCGATCAACCATCGAGGAGATTCGTTCAAAAACCAATAGTAAGAGACGAAAATTAAACTAAAACTCGATAAGACGAGTTGTAACTGTCTCCAATCTCTTATAAAGTAAGCTAAAATAGCCATCGCTGTATTTCCAAGTCCGAACGGTATTTGATACAAAATCGGTATGATCGATCGGAATTTTCCGCTAACAACTTCCATGCACATAACAAAAGATGTTACTGTTATTCCACCGTTTGCAACGGCTAAGAAAAACCGTACGATTACAAAAGATGTGTACCAGGGTGTCCAAGATGATACTAAACCTAACGAAGATTGGATTATTATGCAAGTTATTAAGATTTTTTTTCGACCGAATTTATCTGAGAGGATACCAAAGAAGATTGCACCTAAAATTTATTTTTTTAAAATAAAAGAATAAAAAATATTTATTTTTTTTTAATAAAAAAATAAAAAATATTTATTTTTTTTTTTTAATAAAAAAATAAAAAATATTTATTTTTTTTAATAAAAAAAATAAAAATATATATATATTTTTTTTTAAAAATACCTAATAAAACCCCCAACATAAAAGTTATTTGAACCAAACCAATTAAATGTTCATCTCCACAAACTAAATCCCATTCTGTTATAATACTAGATTCAATTGTAGTTTTATTGTAGTCAAAGCCCCATTTACACGATGTGGTTGTTTGGTTAAAAAAGTTTTTATATTCGACGTTAGCCATTTGACAGGAATCTTGCTTTAAAACAAAAATAAGACTATTTAGTTAAAAAATAAACTTAAAATTTAAAAATTAAGATATGTAAAAGAAATAAAGTTTAAAAGAAATAAAGTTTAAAAGAAATAAAATTTAAAATAAATAAAGTTTAAAAGAAATAAAGTTTAAAAGAAATAAAATTAAAAAAAAATAAAGCTTAAAAGAAATAAAATTTAAAAGAAATAAAGTTTAAAAGAAATTTTAACTAAATCAAAAAGATAATTTGTTTTTAAATGGAATTTTTAAAAGATCTATTAATAAAATAAAACCACTCAAGGAAAACCACTCACTTTATAAACCAATTTTACAAACCAAAAACGTACTAATTTTTTTCAATTTTCCACCAAAGTTACAAAAATGTTGAATAATTCCACCAAGAACTGATTTTTTAAAAATACCACCAAAAACTTGCCAAATTTATAAAAATTCTACTAAAATTACCAATATTTTTAACAATTTCACCAAAAATGATTAAAGTTAATAAAAATGCCACCAAAGTTACCAACTTTTTTAACAATTCCATCAAAAACGTACTGAATTTTATAAAAATTCCACCAAAAATTAATAAAATTGGAAAAATTTCACTAAAAACTTACTAAATTCGTAAAAATTCCATAAAAAAACACTAAATTTTTTAAAAATTCCATCAAAAATGAACAAAATTCGCAAAAATTCCACCAGTGTTATCAACATTTTTGATAATTCCACCAAATATATACTGAATTTTTTAAAAATTCCACCAAAAATTAATTCACTTTGCAAAAATTCCACGAAAAACTTACTAAATTCATAAGAATTTTACCAAAAGCACTGATTTTTTTTATTCCACCAGATATGAATAAAATTTGCAAAAATTCCACCAAAGTTATCAACTTTTTTAACAATTCCATCAAAAACATACAGAATTTTATAAAAATTCCACCAAAAATTAATAAAATTGGAAAAATTTCACTAAAAACTTACTAACTTCGTAAAATTTCCATAAAAAAACACTAAATCTTTTAAAAATTCCATCAAAAATGAATAAAATTCGCAAAAAATCCACCTGTTACCAAAATTTTTGATAATTCCACCAAAGATATACTGAATTTTTTTAAAATTGCACCAAAAATTAATACAATTTGTAAAAATTCCACCAAAAACTTACTAAATTCATAAGAATTTTACCAAAAACACTGATTTTTTTATTCCACCAGAGATGAATAAAATTCGCAAAAATTCCACCAGTTATCAAAATTTTTGATAATTCCACCAAAAACATACTGAATTTTTTAAAAATTCCACGAAAAACTTACTAAATTCATAAGAATTTTACCAAAAACACTGAATTTCTTTAAAATTCCACCAGAAATGAATAAAATTCGCAAAAATTCCACCAAAGCTATTAAAATATTTAACAACTATACCCAAAACTTACTGAATTTTTTTTATTCTACCAATAACTTACAAAAATCCTAAAAATTACCCGAAATTGTCGACATTTTTAACAATTCTACCAAAATGTCCAAATTCTTTTAAAATTCCACCAAAAATGAATCAAATTAGAAACAATTTCTTTAAAAATTAACTAAAACCTTGAAGATTCCATCAAAAACTTAGTAAATTCATAAAAATTCCACCAAAGTTACTAAAATTTTTAATAATTCTACCAAAAATAATGAATTTTTTAAAAATTCCACCAAAAAACTTACAAAATTTGTAAAAATTCGACCAAAAATTTACCAATTTTTTTTTTAATTCCACCAAAAACTTACTAAATTCGTAAAGCTTCCACCAAAGTTACCAAAATGTTGATCAATTCAACCAAAAACAATATTTTTTTTTAGAAAAATACTAAAAATAAAACTAAACTAGTAAAGTTTAAAAGAAATAAAGTTTAAAAGAAATAAAGTTTAAAAGAAATAAAGTTTAAAAGAAATAAAGTTTAAAAGAAATAAAATTTAAAAGAAATAAAGTTTAAAAGAAATTTTAACTAAATCAAAAAGATAATTTGTTTTTTAATGGAATTTTTAAAAGATCTATTAATAAAATAAAACCACTCAAGGAAAACAACTTATTCTATAAACCAATTTTACAAACCGTTTCATTAATCCTTATGAATTCTTTCCACTGATTTGTTGTCATATTATGTTTAAAATCTTCGGGTTGTCTGCACCAAAATTCGGTTGGTGGAGCCATAAAAACAATTCCTAATTGAAACCAAGCGATTGGTACTTTTAAAAGTGCCATAAAAATAAATATTCGACATTGCCATCGACCAAAACTTCCGATTGTCGCTTCTAAAAAATCTTGGGGTTTCTCACCTTTAATAAATTAATTAATTAACTTGGAATTTAAAAAAAAAGAGGGAAAATCTAAACTCTAATTAAAGTTATTAAAGAAAATTGAGGTTTAATTAAGTTACAAGGAATTGAAGATTGACATGTTTTCATTTAACAAAAGTTTTAAAAAAAAATTAGCAAAATTAAAAGGGAATTCAATAGTAGTATTAAATAAAACTCACTCATAATTATTTTTAACAAAGTAAACTTTAAAACTTCACTGTGTAAACTCAACTCATGAGAAGCGATTTGATCTTAACGGTAAAGCGGCCGAGATGAAAGTGTCACGAGAAAGCGACCAGCTTTGAGGATATTACATAAACTTAGGTAAGCTTGGTGTGAGTTAAAATAGAGGTATTAGTAAGAATCATGGTTTTGTTAGTAATCGTATTAATTATGTAAACTTGTAAACAAAAAAAAAATCTGGAATGTTACAAAAAAAATTCTTTAAGATTCAACTTTGAATGAATTGATTGAATATTTATTATCTTTGGGGGAACAAATTGAATGAAAGATTGAAATTTGTTACTTTATAATAAAGTGTAATTATTTATGTTAGGTAAATTGAATTTTGAGTTAGATTTTTTTTATAAACCTTGAAAATCATAGGAAAATTATATGGTTTTCTAACACCATCTGTTTATGAATCATGAATCGATTAAATTGTCGCTTTGCTACAGCTTTAGTAGCGTTCAGCTTTAATAGCGTTCACTTTAAGTTGGTTTGAAACTTTGCTGAAGTGCTTACAGATTCCTTTCAAGTTGAAATGTATCAAATAACTTTCCTTTCAAAGATGGAACTACTTGAAAAAATCTCAAAAAAAAATTTCTTTATAATTCTTATCAAATTTAACATTCAATCGAATTATAAAAATAAAAATTATTTTAAGGAAATCTAAATTTCATTTTAATTTTAAAATAATTTTGTATACCATAAAACACATTTAATAAAATCTCTTTATATTAATCTGAAAGACTGGATGAGGACATATATTTCCTTTTTATCCTAGAATTTTAAAACCTTTCAATTTCTTATTTTGGAAAGAAATTAAACATAAGATTCAACCAACATCTTAATAATTCAACCAACATTTTAATAATACACTGTGAATGTTTTACAATGGAAGTTATAAAACGGGTTGGATTTATAAAAGTGGGTGTCGAAACGAGTTTTCCTTGAGCGGACTTTATTCAATTAAAACCCGCCGGTACGGTCGTCGGTTTGTGGCACAGACTTTGACCCAAATATCGCTTACAAAAGTAGTGCCAAGATCATAGAACTGACCTCAGAAACTTTTTCTCGCTCGCAACACAGCGTTCAACTTCTGATAAACACACGCACACAGAATCTCTTTCTAATATAACAAACCCTAGAAATAAACAAGATTTCAAAACTTGTACCCAGCATAAGATAATTGTGTTTAAGGAATTATTATTGCTTTAAGTGTCTATTCTAAGATAGATACATTTTTCTGAAATTTTCTTCTTTCAGTAAAACAGCTGAGCCGAGCGGACTCTAACCTCTTGGGGTGAACGACACTATATTATATTAACTCTCTCTCGGAGCGACCCGGCACTAGCTCGCCGCGACTCCTCCTTTTGCTCCTTTTTACTCCTTCTCCGCTGAGACTGCCGCTGAGGCTGCCGCCGCCGCTCCTTTTGCTCCTCGTTTTTGCCGGCACACGCAGAGGGATCCCTCTGATGTTCCCGCATCTCGGCTACAGAGAGAGAATTCTATTAGCGGTCGTCACCGTAAACGGGGAACACAACCGACCGCGGAGGAGCAGATCCATCCATCGATCGAAAATTGAATCGAATCGATTTGTCGCAATTTGCCTACTATTTATCCCGAAGAAGATTATGAATAAGAAAGAAAACTTCTTAAAGAAGATTTACTTTAAAAATTACTAAGGTCATCACATGACATCATGTGTTTCTTAAATCATATCTATATTTACAACCTTATTACATCTTCAGTTAGTTATTTCTTTTGTTGTTTATTTTAAAATCTCTCTTTAAATTTCTTCTTAGGTTTTCTTCTTGTTCTCTAGCTTTGTATGCGAACTCGAAGAGTATTTATTGCTGAAGATAAGCATCAACCAGAAGACCTGAGAAGGAGGAGAGTGAGTTAAACCGCTCCCTAGTTAATCTAAGTAAATCATGGACGATGTAATGAGTGATTGTCGGTGTGTGTGCGCGGATCGGGTGCAGGTGATGGCCGCGAGAGGTCCTCGCGAGAGATGGGGCATTGACCGGACGGTTTCTTCACTTTACTTGAGAAGTAAAGCTTATTTTGAACCACCTCGTCTTTTACTACAACCTCTCTTTACTACTACCTCTCCTTCAAAGTACTTTAATCCACATTTTAATCCACAATACTTTAATTCCCAATACTCCAATTACCATCAAGATCATTCCCAAAAAAAAAAAATCCATCTCCAAGATAACCAATTAAGAATAACCCAAACGCTTTAAATTGCACACACATAACACACCTACATAAATCTAACGGAAACTTGTTTATAAAAACCATCGTGGCGGTCAAGTTCGCAAACCGTAAAATGACTTCGGTTGGCGTCTTGGTAGTCGTCGGCGGCGCCAGGCTAAAGGAACACACCTAATCAGGCTACCCTTATTACAAATCAAGTTCCGGACTCGCCACGTAATTTATACATACACGAGCCCGTCTGACCTTACGAAACCGTTTTGCGAGGAGGACTTTTTTACGCATTCGATTTCCGGGCTCGGTGGACGGTCCGAGAGACGCCAGACTCCCGGCGCGCCTCGCCGATTTGGTGCGACTTAAGCGGTAAAGATGTCGGTACGCACGTCGATTAAAGAGATCAATTTGCAAGTCCGATGGGGTATACGTGAGACGAGGAAGAAGACGAAGAGGAATAAAGTGAAGAAGAAGAGGGATAAAGTGAAGAAAAAGACGATGAAAATGGACTTAGAAATAGATCGAGTTGATTAAGTTTTATGGAGACTGTAAGATGTGGACGGTCTTAAGATTAAGAAGCAGGTTTAGCTCGTCTTGGTTTACAGTTTTTGAAATGGATTTATTCAGGAAGGAATATCTTTCAATTGAATCAATAAAAAGTTATTCATTGAGTTCATTCAAAAGTTACTTCAAACTGATCAAAATTATTAACAAAGTAAATGAAAAAAAAAAGATAAATAAAGATGTAGATATTCCAAAGAACGTCTTCTTTTCTTCTAAATAATTCTCGTATTGGATTTTGTATTTATGGTACCTCTAGAAGAATGTTGAGGACAGTAGTCAAGCTGAGCGAAAATGATCTCAGATTTGTGCGTCGTGATTGTAAAGAAACTCGGAGCATTTCGGCAGCAACTTCAAAGGATGGAACTCATAGAGAACCCAATTTGTAGAGAATGTGGAGAGGAGGAAGAAACCTTTCTTGGCTTGGTGTCTAAGGTTTTCGTTTGTGTCAGACAAGAACGACTATGGGAAACGTTCGCCCGAAATTTTGTAGATCCGGTATGATAATGACTTTCCGAAATTTTAGTCTAAACTCAATGGATAATCAGAAATTTTCCAGGCTCGATACGGTAACGCTCTTCTAGAATGGTACTCAGAATGAAACGGAGAATCGTTGAAAACCAACCGCATGAAAATCGTATAACTGACGGCCGAGTTACACGAGCTCAAAGTCAAAATTTTTAAAATGGTTGAAAATCGAAAAAATGGAAATGCGATTTTCCAACGCTTTCTCGACCAAGAAATGATTTGCTGCATAGATAAATGCTTTCTAAATCATCAGAAATGTTCAAATAATAGAAATCTGCAATAAAATGAAAATTTTTTTTTTATTTTCGTCTAATTTTTCGGTGTGGAGGTTCGGAAAAACTTTCGTCGGAAATTTTCCGGGCTTGTTATGAAAATACACTTTTAGAATCGTACTCAGAATTAAATGGAGAATCGTTGAAAACCATCCGCATAAAAATTGGACAATCGACGGTCAAGTTACACAAGCTCAAAGTCAAAATTTCTAAAATAGTCAAAATCCGAAAAAATCGAAAGAGGTGGAATGCAATTTTTTTTCAAAAAATGAAAATTTTAGATTTTGCTGAAACTGACGTTCTTGTATAATTCAACAACGGGCAAAATGATGGTGAAATCCGTTTTTCCGTAGATCCTTTGATTTACCAGAAAAATTGGCTAGAATTTGCGACGTACATTCATTTTTCGGTACAGAGGTTTGGAAAAACAATGGTCAGAAATTTTCTGGCTCAAGCACAATGACGACCTTTTAGAGTTTTACTCAGAATTGGACAGAGAATCGTGCAAAACAAACCGTATGAAAATCAGACGACCAGCGGCTGAGTTATGGGAGCTCAAAGTCAAAATTTCTAAAATGATCGAGAATCGAAAAATTGAAATGGGATTTTCTAGCAATTCCTCGGCCAAGAAATGATTTGCTGTATAGATAAATGCTTTTTAAATGATTATAAATATTCAAATAATCGGAATTTACAATAAAATGGAAAAAAAAAATTTCAAAATTTTCATCTAATTTTTCAGTGTAGATGTTCGGAAAAATTTTTGTCAGAAATTTTCCGGACCTGTTATGAAAATCCGCTTTTAGAATCGTACTCAGAATTAAACGGAGAATCGTTGAAAACCAACCGCATGACAATTGGACGACCGACGGCCAAGTTACACGAGCTCAAAGTCAAAATTTCTAAAGTAGCCAAAATCCGAAAAAATCGAAAGTAGTGGGATGGATTTTTCTTTTTTCAAAAATTGAAAATTTTAGATTTAGCTGAAACTCACGTTCTTATATAATTCAACAACGGGGAAAATGATGGTGAAATCTGTTTCTCCCTAGATCCTTTGGTTTTCCAGAAAAATCGACTAGAATTTGCAACACCCAATAGTTTTTCGGTGCAGAGTTTTGGAAAAACGATCGCTGAAATCTTTCCGCGTAGATCACAAAACCACCATTCTAGAATTTTATTCAAAATTGAGTGTAGAATCATATGAAATAATCCGCATGAAAGTTAGCCAACTGAAAGCTGAGTTATGAGAGCTCAAAGTCAAAATTTCTAAAATGGTTGAAAATCCAAAAAGTTGAAATGCGATTTTCCAGCGATTTCTCGGCCAAGCAATTATTTACTACATAAATACATAAATACAAGGTTTCTTCCTCCTCTTCACATTCTTTACAGATTGGGTTCTCTACGAGTTCCAACCTTTGAAGTTGCCGAAACGCTCCAAGTCATCACTTGCTCATTTTGACTACTGTCTTCAACGTTCTTCCAGTTTTAATACTAAGTCCTGCTCGATAATAATTGAGAAAAGAAGAAGACAATGGCCCTAATGAATAAAATTTTAGTATTTGCTTTAAGCAATTGCTTTTTAGGAAAAGCAATTGCTTCACAAGCAAAAGCTACTAATAAAAGCAATAGCTAGATCTACACTTGTAATTTTTTTTGCATTACATGTTGCCTGTACGTTAATACTGGGGTATCCTTTTCGATTTATATATTCATCTCCAAATTCTTGAAATTTTGATATTCTAACATGTGTGCAATCTATTGCACCGATGGCAGTTGGAAAACAGTATCTCTCTGACCACAGCAATTTTGCTTATACAAAATCTTCAGCACTTCTCTGAAATCTAATGAAAACGATAGCTTTTTCCAAAACAGCATGCTTTACGGAAGTAAACATTTTGCTTACAGTACTCTGATGGACACCGAGTTCTTCAGCTACAGAATTTTGAAACCCGGAATCTGAAAGCTGTCCCAAAAAGATTTTCATCTGATTTATATATAGGTGATAATGCAGCACCTCGCGTTTCACCACTGTCAGTTAAAAAATAATTTGCTAACCACTCAACGTTTTCCCGATCAAACCAATATAGCTTTCTGAAATCATCGTCTCCACAATTTTTACGTACACTGTATATTTTTCGTTTACGCACATTCATGAATTCGGCCATAATATAAAAAAAAATCTAATAAATAGGAGCTCACATGTACACCGCAGAGGAACAGTTGACCGTATTGTGTACAAGCAAATAATGCAGGGGTCGGCCTAGCTTACAAATACGAAAGCAATTGCCACACTAGCAAAAGCAATTCCTTGGTTTATTCATCTCATTTTAAGTACATGTAAGCAATTGCTTCTATTTTTTAAGAAAATTATTTAACTAGAAGCAATTGCTGCACTTTTAAGCAATTCCTCAGAACAACAGCAATTACTTCAATTTTTATTCATTAGTTTTCAAGCATTTTCTTTGACATTACAAGAAAAAGCAATTGCTAAATTTTTATTCATTAGGGCCCATGAGTTTGCTAACCATTCATAATTGGTTGCTTTCCAAACGATTATAAATATTCAAATAATCAGAATTCGCGATTGTAAAAAGACCTGGAGTGTTTCGGCAGCAACTTCAAAGGATGGAGATTGTAGAGAACCCAACCTGTAGAGAATGCAGAGAGGAGGAAGAATCCTTCCTTGGTTTGGTGTATAAAGCTTTCGTTTGTGTCAGATAAGAACGATTATGGGAATCTAAAGTGCACCACAATAGAGAATCCCAATCTATCGAGATTGCATTTGATCCCAAGATGGTGTTGGAATTTTATAAAGATATAGAACTTTTTTGGGCAGAATTCCAAAGGTTACAATAGACTTTAAGGAACATAAAACAAGTAAGGTTTCAACCTTAAAGAAAATTTTCTTCGAAAAGATTCAATTTTCAACCATGTAGAAGAAAACACACAAATCGAGTTAAGTCAACAAAGCGAACGAAAGAAGATAAATAAATAAGAAAGATGCAAATAATCCAAAAAAAAAAAACAACCAATTATGAATGGTTGGCAAACTCATCGTCTTCTTCTCTTCTAAATAATTCTCGTATTGGGTTTAGTATTTATGGTGCCTCTAGAAGAACGTCGAAGACATCAGTCAAGCTGAGCAAAAATAATCTCAGATTTGTGGATCGCGATTGTAGAGAAACTCGGAGCCTTTCGGCAGCAACTTCAAAGGATGGGGCTCGTAGAGAACCCAATTTGTGGAGAATGCGGAGAGGAGGAAGAATCCTTCCTTGGTTTGATGTATAAAGCTTTCGTTTGTGTCAGATAGGAACGGCTATGGGAATCTAAGGTGCACTACAATAGAGAATCCCAATCTATCGAAATTGTATTTGATCCCAAGATGGTGTTGGAATTTGTGAAAGACATAGAACTTTCTTGGACAGAATTCCAAACGGTACAATAGACTTTAAGGAACATAAAACAAGTAAGGTTTCAACCTTGAAGAAAATTTTCTTTGAAGAGATTCAATTTTTAACCATCTATAAGAAAATAAACAAATCGAGCAAAATGAACAAAGCGAACGAAAGAAGATAAATAGATAAGAAAGAGGAAGAAAAGGTTAATCTTCCTTCAAACATCAATTCTTATTTAAGATGTTCTTTAAACCAAACCAAGACAACAAAGAGATAAGTATAAAACAAGAGAAGTTTCAATCTTTAGGAAATTTTTTTCTTCCAAGAAATTCATCTTTTCCACCACAAGAAAATTAAATCAAGCAAAGATTTCGACAGTCCCTGATAAGAGGCAATCGAGAAAAACCCAACTTTTAAAGAGAGAATTGTGTTTTAAAAAAATTACTCGACTAGAAAAAGACAAATCAATTTTCAAATCAGAATTTCTATCCAAAGCATTTTTTCTATCTTATCTTCGGTGATCAAAGAATTGAAGGGCCGCGGCTAAAAACGATCAAAGTCCAAACGTCTACATTTTACAGTATTTAAATTTGAAAAATTTTAATTGATTATTATTATTATTAGTCAGTACAGTAGAAATAAAACAAAAATGTGACTTCAAACAAACAACTAGTGTTTAATAAAAAGCATTATATTCTAAGAAAAGACTTTGATCTTTTATACCTGTTAATACCTGGACTTTGATCGTTTTTCGGCGGTACCTATTATTTTCAAAGACGTTTTTTTCGAAGAATATTATTTTTTTAGCAGTAGGGGATAACTGTTGGATGATACATACTATAAGCTATTTTATAGTGACATTATCTCATTTTTGGAAAAAAATGGACTTTGATCGTTTTTAGCCGCGGCCCTTCAATTAGATAAGAGTTTACATTAAGGAAAAATAAGATTAAATTTACTTCCTTCGGGTGGTACATACACATACACGGCGAGTCGGATGGTCGCGGCAAGAACGGTCGGGTTTGCAAGAGTTCCATGCACCTCGGAGCCATTGAACCTGTAAGTCACTGAACGACCTCGCGTGTCGTGTCGTGGATACGACGGCTTCGTGGTGTGGTGTGGCGTCAGCGGAGCAGCTCGAAACCCAACCAACCCCTTATCGGTCACGGTTGGCAAACTCCTCTTCTCGTCTTCTTCTCTTCTAGATAATTCTCGGACTTAGAAGAAACGAAAACGAGAAGGAGAAAGAGAGGAAAGAAAGAAAATAAAATAAAATAAAATAAAATATTAAAATGAAGAGAAGATAAAATAAGAAAAAAAACAACCTAATGAAGAAACCAAAAAAATTACTTAAATATAAGAAGATAAATAAAACAAAAATAAAATAGAATAAAATAAGATAAGGAGATGGAATAAGATGGGATTGAAACGAAAGCCTTCAACGTAACACATAACCGTATTACGTATTTGGCTACTTCCAACTGAAAAGAGTGAGTGAGAGAGAAAGAAAGAGATTCTCTTTTCTCTTCGTGGCACTGACACACTTTAATTTTATCTTTTAGAGATGGGGTCACTGGAAATGCGTGTGTAGTATACTACGAGACACACTCATACTCCCACTTCGTTTCACTCTTCTTTTACTTCTTATACGACGACTGATTCTCGTCTTCTCAGCTTCGGCTTCTTCTTGAATGAACCGCGTGGGTGTGTTTTTTTTTACTTAAGCTCGATGTCCACTCCAAAGGATTTTTTCTACGAATCGTTTTTCTTCGAATAGCTTTTCTTTGAACTTAGATTTATTTAATTACTAGAATTTTTACGATACGGATTTGGAATTCAAGAAGAAAAGAAGACAAGAAAACAAGAAGAAAAAGTCTCACGAACTACCAATAAATCCGATCGCAGAGAGAGTACTTAATTTAGCACATCCGCATTGTGAGTACAGAATGCTTCGGAATGCGAAAAATCCAGAATGTGTCCACTTCTAATTAAATCAAATTCGATCTCACTTAGAATTTTAAATCCCAGAGTAAATCTATAAATACTTCTTGTCTGTTTTTTTTTTTTCTCTTATTTGACGATCAAATACGATCAAATTAAAATGATCAACTTTAATCTTTATATTGTAAATTTTATTATATTTAAAAGGTGATTTTCAAATTAAAGTTCAATTTAAATTAAAAGTTCTATTTAAATTAAGTGTTCCATTTTTAACATTCCAACGCATTCGATGGTTAAAATGCGGAAGAACAAAAAACTTCCTGTCTACACATCATGTATATATTGTAATTGTACCATGAAACTATTTTTTACTGTTACTATTTTCCATCTTTATTCAAAAATCTTTTCACTTTTATGTTTGCATGTAAATATATTTTCATACGTTTTAAGAATGAAATAATGTTTACTCAACGAAATTAACTCTTCAACCATCTATCCTTTTTTATCTAATCTAATTTCTTCTCAAGCGTGAACAAGTCTCTAAAATGTAACATTAACAAACTACCTGTTGGTTTAATTTGCTCGGAAACCGTGCGATTGCGTGAGTTAATGGCCTCAACGTCTTGGAGTCTTATTGGCGACGACGACGACGCTCGGTTTAAAAGAGATCTGGCCCGGTCCGGTTAAGAACCGCCGTAACAACACGTTCTAACCGGGTCTAATGGCATCAACCGGTGGATGCAAGCGAGCAAGTGCAACGACCGATGGAAAGTGCAAGCTTTCTTCATTCTTCGACCGCAAATCGTTTGCTCGCTCGCTTACTCCTTCTTTCGTCGGTTTATTCGTTTCCATCTCACCGTCTCTCTTCCTCAGTCACTTTCACTTAAAGCCAGGCGGTCGCATCTCCGAGACTCGAACTCGGAAGTGCAAGGCAGAAATACTTCCGCCTTGTCACTATTTACAACCTCGATGGTGGTGGGTTTTTTATCTTTTATCCTTTATACGTTGTTTTTAGAAAGTACTTTTATAGATTTGTATTTAAAGAAGATTTGGAGCGAAACGAAAAATAAAAAAGACTTTTTCAACGGTTAAAAGGATTTCGACTTGAATAAAAAAAAATCAGGTCGAGTTCAAATTTCGAATTTCGGTCAGAGTCATTGGGCCAATAAAAGATACAACTTTCTTTTCACTTTCGCCGAAAAACTTTGTAAACAACAAATTAAAAAGAAATCAAAAAGAAACCAAACCTTTTTAAATGTTTAAAATATAAACTTGCAAATAAATACTAATTACAAATAAATACTAATAAATAAATTAAATAATTTTTATCTTACGTAAAAGACATTTCAATCTAACATTTAAAAATTTTTCGCTACAAACGAAATACATGATATTTTACGCTTGATGGAACTTAATAAATTTGAAAGTAACAAAAACGATTTTAATAAGACGAAACTTATAACTTATAAAGTTGTAAGTTTATAAAGTGTCTCAATTTTGTTTCGTTTCTCATATTAAACGAGATACGTTCGAGAAAGGTCAACAGGAAGGTCTGATTATTCCAAAAACCTTCAATCAAAGGTCGAAACCTTGCCATCGTAACTGAACTGCACCTCTACGCCGTCGGCAGCACAAGGCTGGGCGTTCTAAAATTATTGATAAACAACCAACATTAAAGTTTAGTACCTCATAGATACATATTTTTCGATTTAAGTTTTTTTTATTAGTTACGTTTTAACATTTTAACATAAGTGTAAGTTTTTTCGATCTTAACGACTCGTAGTAGACATTTTAGTTCGTCTGAAATTTAGTCCTCGACAAAAATCCGCGACTTCCCGGTGACTTTCTTTCTACAGTATTTTCCGCGTTCTTCAAATTCGTTCTTAGACGCTTTCCGCGACATTTAATAGTATAAAACCGAGCGGGTATGCTCGTTTAAGTTAGGATGGCGGAAATTTTTTCTAAGTTCTTGGAAATTCCTTCGGTCTAGCTCTCTAAAAGGTTTCCTAGTCATCAAGATTACTAAGTAATTTTAATCACTTGCTATATTTTACGAGAAACTGTATATTATATTCTAATTATAGTTATATTCTAATAAATAGAGTTATCTAGGCTTTTAATAACGGTTTTTTATTTAAATTCAATTTCGATAGTTTTGAAGTTTTGTAGAGGTTTGAAAAAACATTCACCAGAAATTTTTTAGGTCTGGTAGAATAATGACTTTCTAAAATTTTATTCAAAATAGAATAGAGAATCATTTAAAATAAACCGTATGAAAATTAAACAACTGATAGCCGAGTTATGAAAGCTCAAAGTCAAAATTTCTAAAATGGTTGAAAATCGAAAAAATCAAAACGCGATTTTCCAGCGATTTTTCCACAAAGAAATGATTTACTACATAGATAAGTCGTCGGCTAAGAGTGCTAACCTGCTAACTCCACAAAACAAAACTTTACAGGACACAATAAAAACTATAAACTTGTTAAAGCAAATTTTTATTCAATGGTAACGAATACTTTATTTTCAGGAGACAGTATTACTACTCTTTTAAACATAATATACAACTTGAATTGAATGAAAATATTTTTTAAGGGAGATTAAAGGAGATAGCAGGTAAATGAACACATGACTTTTAAGTCACTTCGGAGTTGACAGGTTTTCTTAAAGCAAATGGGACTTCAAGTAGCACCAGAAAAAACAGAAATCGTATTACTACAAGGAAGAAGAAAACTAAAAGAAATACAATTAAAAATAAACGAAAATGAGATAAGGAGTACCAAGAAGGCAAAATATCTCGGGGTCTACTTAGACAAAGATATGAAAATGACGGAACATATAAAGGAAATTTGCAAGAAAGCAAACGGCATGATAAATAATTTATCGAAAATTATGCCAAACATCAGAGGACCCAAAGAAAAGAAAAGGAAACTCCTTGCTTCTACCGTTCTTTCGGTCATTTTGTATGCCGCTCCGACATGGAGTAGAGCTCTAAATTATAAATACTGTTTAAATATGCTTTCCTCAATTAATAGAAGATTAGGAATCAGGATATCTTCTGGATATAGAACGGTTTCTACGGTGGGTATTGAAGTGGTGGCTCGTCTACCGCCCATTGACCTATTAATTGAGGAAAGATGTAACCTATACAGTAGAGGTAAGGAACATAAAAAACTATATAGAGAAGAATTATTGGAAAAATGGAACAGAAGATGGAATCACGAAATTAAATGGACCAACGTATTAATTAAAGATTTAAAAAAATGGTTTGAAAGAACATGGGGCGAATTAAATTACTACCTAACACAATTTTTGACGGGTCATGGAATTTTTTGTAGTTATTTGTTTAAAATAAAAAAGAAGGAGAATGAATTTTGTTGGTTTTGTGAAGAAATAGATAATCCAGAACATACGTTTTTTAAATGTAATAATTTTGCCGAGGAAAGAAATATTTGTCGTAATAAAATCGGAAAAAATATCGAAAAAGAAAATATAATAGATATAATGCTAGAAAAACAAGAGCACTGGAGAGCCGTAGATGAAATGGTAACAAACATTATGAAAAAAAAAAGGAAAAGCATGAAAGAGAACTAGAAAATAGAAGAAGAAATGTACAGTAGACCCCGAAAAATTACATTTATATACCTCTGAAGTTATACCTTGATGGGTGGTTCCGGAGGCGGAGGGGAAAGGGTTTTAGTTGGTCGATGTATTCAAGATGAGTACATCAACCCAACACAGAGTGGTCATCGATACGAATCACTTAGATAGTGATTCGGACCACTCGTCTGTCAACAGATTTCCTAAACCCCTCCACAAAAAAAAAAGGTTTTTTTAAAGCAAATATGTGACTGATATTCTTCTTCAGAAATTTGTCGAACTTTATATGAAGTGCAAAGTGCGCATTCGCCTTTTTTTTTGGTCTGAAATGACGTGAATTTTGTTAAATGACGTTATTTACATTGCAGAAATATTGCTAGGCTCGCACCAGTCCTTAATATAAAAATTGTACAATTGTCATTTCGAAGTCCATTCTGGCAGTAGACAATTTTTGCTGCTTGAAGCTCTGCAATAATGAGACTCCATACTAGGCAATGAGTTAATAAAATCTAATAAGTGTTTGTTTTCTGTTTGAAATGGTTTGGTGTTTCCATTACTCTTTGACCTATAACAACTAGGCTATCTTTTAGGATTGGAAGCGATTGTGTTCTTCCAATTTAACAGTCTACTTTCCAATAGCAAGAGTGTTCAGAAACATTGTACGACATACTGTGAGTTTATTATCATTAACAATTAAGTAATATAAGAGTGACTGGCGTCTCTTAGAAAATTGGGGATCTTTTCTATGTCTGTCTTCTTGTAGGCATAACCGTAACCGTGTTGTCTACATAGATTTTCTTTTCACCCCAATTAAGATTCCAAAACTTCTCAAATATTTTTTTTCTTTCATATTCAGGTATGGATTTGCATTTTATTAGACTGAATTCTTTACCTTTGCATCCACATCGTTTTTTTCATTTCATGATTTTTCTTTTCTATTTCATACCTTCATTCACCATTTAATTTTTTTCTTTCGTAATATCTTCTTCCCATCTCTCTTCTATTCTTATTTTTTTCAGCATACCATGAGTCTGTTTTTACCTGAAAACGTTTCTTACGTTTTTGGCTTTTTTTAGGTACATCAGACTCATCAAAATCTGAATGTTCTGAGTATGGTACTAGAACAACTCTGTCCCCATCAGTTTCTGATATGTCTTCAGTAAATTCAGGCTCTTGCAAATTTTGTATCACTGTATCTGTTTGCGTGCTTATACAAGTGAAGGCTATTGAAGACATCTATTAAAAAGAATGGTAAGCTATATGACAAAAATATCTTATTTGCTAATAAATTATTAATTCCGGTCTAAAAAATACGTGTTATAAAAGCTTTTGTAGAGCTTTTACAGACACTTTGTATAAGTGAAATAATACAATAAAAATACTAACTTTTCTATCAACTGAAAGGAGTTACTGATAGGAGGAAAGAGGAGTTAGCAGTAATTCGGTAATTAGGTGTAACCGTGGAGATAACAGTTTTACGCATCAGACAAATTAAATACTATGATATGTAATATGAACTATTTTCTTTTGTTAACAGATGCATAAGGCCTTCTAAATGTAAATTACACTTAAAACTCAAAAACTTCAAAGAGTGGAGTTGGCAGGTTAACACTCTTAGCCGACGAAGTGTTTTCTAAATCATTATAAATGTTCAAATAATAGGAATTTGCAACAAAATGAAAAAAAAATTTTCAAAATTTTCGTTTAATTTTTCGGTGTAGAGGTTCGGAAAAACTTTTATTAGAAATTTTCCGGGAATGTTACGATAACGGTCTTCTAGAATCATACTCAGAAATAAACGGAAAATCGTTGAAAACCAACCGCATGAAAATCGGATGACCGACAGCCAAGTTACACGACCTCAAAGTGAAAATTTCTAAAATAGCCACAATCCGAAAAAATCGAAAGGGTGGGGGGTGTGGATTTTTTTTTCAAAAAATGAAAATTTTAGATTTTGAAGAAACTCACATTTTTACATAATTCAACAACGGGGAAAATGATAGTGAAATCCGTTTCTTAATAAGGCCCTTGGTTTTTCAGAAAAATTAGCTAGAGTTTCCGATGCACATTAATTTTTCAATATAGAGGTTCGGAAAAACGTTCGCTAAAAATTTTCTGCGTAGATCACGACAACACCCTTCTAGAATCTTATTCAAAATTGAATGGAAAATTATTTGAAACAAACCGTATGAAAATCAGACGACCAACGACCGAGTTATGGGAGCTCAAAGTCAATATTTCTAAAATAGTGGAAAATCGGAAAAATTAAGACACGATTTTCCAGAGATTTTTCGGCTAAGAAATGATTCGAGACATAGATAAGTATTTTCCAAACGATTATAAACATTTAAATAATCAGAATTTGAGATAAAATAAAAAAAATTTTTTTGAAAATTTTCGTCTAATTTCTCGATGTAGAAGTTCGGAAAAATATTCGTCAGAAATTTTCCGGGTTTGTTTCGATAACTCCTTTCTAGAATCATACTCAGAATTAAACGGAGAATCGTTGAAAACCAATCGCATGAAAATTGAACGATCGACGGCCAAGTTACACGAGCTCAAAGTCAAAATTTCTGAAAAATAGCCAAAATCCGAAAAATCGAAAGGGGCGAGTATAGAATTTTTTTCCAAAAAATGAAAATTTTATATAATTCAACAACGGGGAAAATGATAGTGAAGTCCGTTTCTTAGTAAAGCCTTTGGTTTTCCAGAAAAATCGGCTAGAATTTGCAACGCTCATTAGATTTTCAGTGTAGAGGTTCGGAAAAACGTCTCTAAAAATTTTCCAGACAAGTCACGAAAACACCCTTCAAGAATCTGATTCAAAATTGAATGAAGAATTACTTAAAACAAACCGTATGAAATTCGGACGACAAGGGACCAAGTTATAGGAGCTCAAAGTCAGTATTTCTAAAATAGTGGAAAATCGGAAAAATCAATACACGATTTTCCAGCGATTTTTCGGCTAAGAAATGATTTGAGACATAGATAAATGCTTTCCAACCGATTATAAATATTCAAATAACCGGAATTTGCAATAAGATGAAAAAAATTTTTTTCAAAATTTTCGACTTATTTCTCGATGTAGAGGTTCGGAAAAATTTTCCTCAGAAATTTTCCAGGCCTGTTACAATAACACCTTTCCAGAATCATATTCATAATTAAACGGAAGATCGTTGAAAACCAACCACATGAAAATTAGACGACCAACAACCAAGTTACACGAGCTCAAAGTCAAAATTTCTAAAATAGTGGAAAATCGGAAAAATCAATACACGATTTTCTAGCGATTTTTCGGCTAAGAAATGATTTGAGACATAGAAAAGTGTTTTCCGAACAATTATAAATATTTAATCAGAATTTGAGATAAAATTAAAAAAAAATTTTTGAAAATTTTCGTCTAGTTTTTCGGTGCAGAGGTTCGGAAAAACCTTTGTCAGAAATTTTCCGAATCTGTTACGATAAGGCTTTTCAGAATTAAACGAAGAATCGTTGAAAACCAACCGCATAAAAATTGGACGACCGACGGTCGAGTTACACCAGCTTAAAGTCAAAATTTCTAAAATAGCCAAAATCCTAAAAAATCGAAAGGGGTGAGTTTTCGCTGCAAAGGTTGGGAAAAACGTCCGCTAAAAATTTTCCGGGTAGATCACTACTACACCCTTCTAGAATCTTATTCAAAACTGAATGGAGAATCATTTGAAGCAAACCGAATGAAAATCAGACAACCGTCAACCGAGTTATGAGAGCTCAAAGTCAATATTTCTAAAATAGTGGAAAATCGAAAAAATCAAAACGCGATTTTCCAGCAATTTTTCGGCTAAGAAATGATTTTAGACATAGAAACGTGCTTTCCGAACGATTATAAACATTTCAATAATCAGAATTTGAAATAAAATAAAAATTTTTTTTTTTTTAATTTTTGTCTAATTTTTCGGTGTAGAGATTCGGAAAAACTTTCGTCAGAAATTTTCTGGATCTGTTACGACAACGCTCTTTTAAAGTCACACTCAAAATTGAACGGAGAATCGTTTAAAACTAACCGCTTGAAAATCGGATGACCGACAACCAACTTACACGAGCTCAAAGTCAAAATTTCAAAAAAATCGAAAGGGGGAGGTACTGATTTTTTTTTTTTTTTCAAAAAATGAAAATTTTAGATTTTGCTGAAACTCACGTTTTTGTATAATTCAACAATGGGGAGAATAATGGTGAAATTCGTTTCTTAGTAACGCCTTTAGTTTTCTACAAAAATCAGCTAGAATTTCCGATACATTTTAATTTTTCAATATAAAGGTTAGGAAAAACGTTCACTAAAAATTTTCCGGGTAAATCACGACAACACCCTTCTAAAATCTTATTCAAAATTGATTGGAGAATAACTTGAAACAAACCATATGAAAATCGGACGTCCAGGGACCGAGTTGTCGGAGCTGAAAGTCAAAAATTGTGACATTTTTATCATTTTTTTCTTCTCACATACAATCTACTCAATCTAATCATTTCAGTGGAATAACATTATTTCAATTAAACATTATACCTTAAACATATGTTAAAAACGTTAATAAAATTCTTAGTTAAACACAAATATAAATTCAACACTCGATAGATTCATACAGAAACAAATTATTGTATAACAGTTAAAAAGTACATTATTTACAATTTCGAACCGAAACGTCATAAGCAAGCGTGCAGCGAAACGTTTACGTAAGCTTACGAGCTTAACGAAGCGTCTAAAAAAAGCTTACATAGCCTCGGTCATTAAAATGCATCACACGGTGGTGATGTGGAAGGCTCGCGCTGCGAGTCACTGCCCGATTTAAATATTACCGTAATTTTTGCGTTAGTCTCGTTCTACGGTTTCTAATGCGAGAGTGAAAGTGACTGGGATCACGACTTCCACTTTCTTTTACTTTCTATTCTACCGACCGAAGTAGTAGTGGTGGAAACTAAGCAAAAAAAAAACTTAACTTTTAAAGTTAATTTTGTTTTTAGGAGAAATACAATTAAAAATAATTAAAATGTTAGATGGTGAAATAAAAAATTAAAAATTGGATTTCTAATTTAAATTTTCATGCACGTTGGTTATATGTTATGACGTAATTATTAGATGACTTTAAACGTGACTTGAATTTTAAATGATGTTACACTCTTCTAATGAGAATGTATAAGTGGATTTTTTTGGTTGGGTTGGTTTGGCTTGGTTGGTTGATTGGTTCATTCGTTGGTGGGTCGATGTGTGGAGGAACCACACGTTGGATCTTGACCCGAAATATCTGGGTTACCTACATAATCAAGTGTTGAAAGTGGTTCATTGTCAAGCACTTGAAAAATTTCGTCGATTGCCATGGTCTTAGGTTGGGTCACCAAAATTATTCAATCGAAACAAAAAATGAAATAAAAAATAAAATAAAATATATAAATAAAATAAATAAATAAATAAAATAAATAAATAAAATAAATAAATAAGTACAAATGTAATCTTCAAAAATTCTTAAAAATTTTAATATCCATAAATTTTAATTTTTAGAAAATCTAATCTTTAGAATTCTCTAATTTAATAACAAATAAAATTTATAGGAGTTGAGGTTGTTTACCATTTACGGAGGTTGTTCAGGAAAAATAGATAGTAAAAAAAGATGCAAGTAAATTAACACTAAAACTTATTGAAATATATCAAAACTAGTTGCAGTTATCGAGGTAAATTATTTTAAAAGTTGTACTTATCGAGGTTAGATTATTTTACACTATTGAAAAAATCGAGGAAAATTCAAGGGTTGCAATCATTAAGATAGATCGTTTTCTTTCATTAATTAGAAAAGATAACACTTAAAAATTTCAAATTCACTTTCGAGAGTTTTGAGGTTTTGTAGAGGTTTGGAAAAACATTCGCCAGAAATTTTATTGCTCCGGTATAATAATGACTTTCTGGAATTTTGTTCAAAATTGAATACAAAATCATTTAATACAAACCGTATAAAAATCAGATAATCAGGGGCCGAGTTATGGGAGCTCAAAGTTAAAATTTCTAAAATGGTCAAAAATCGAAAAAAAACCAATTGCGATTTTCCAATGATTTCTCGGCCAAAAAAGGATTTGCTACATAGAGAAATGCCTTCTAAATGATTATAAAGATTCAAATAATCGGAATTTGCAATAAAACGAAAAAAAATTTTTTCAAAATTTTCGTCTAATTTCCCGGTGTAGAGGTTCGGAAAAATGTCCATCAGAAATTTTCCGGGCCTGTTAGGAAAACGCCCTTCAGAACTGAACGGAGAATCGTTTAAAACTAACCGCTTGAAAATCGGATAACAAACGGCCGAGTTACACCAGCTCAAAGTCAAAATTTCTAAAATGGCCAAAATTCGAAAAAATCGAAAGGGGGTACGGTTTTTTTTTCAAAAATTGAAAATTTTAGATTTTGCTGAAACTCACGTTGTTATATAATTCAACAACGGGGAAAATGATGGTGAAATCCGTTTCTTAGTAAGGACTATGGTTTTCCAGAAAAATCAACTAGAATTTGCAACGCCCATTAGTTTTTCAGTGCAGAGGTTCGGAAAAACGATCGCTGAATTTTTTCCGCATAGATCACGAAACCACCCTTCTAGAATCTTATTCAAAATTGAATGTAGAATCATTTGAAATAAACCGTATGAAAATTAGACAACTGAGAGCCGAGTTATGAGAGCTCAAAGTCAAAATTTCTAAAATGGTTGAAAATCCAAAAAATCGAAATGTGATTTTCCGGCGATTTCTCGGCCAAAAAATGATTTACTACATAAATACAAGGTTTCTTCCTCGTCTTCGCATTCTTTACAGATTGGGTCCTCTACGAGTTCCAACTTTTGAAGTTTTCCAGAAAAATCGATTAGAATTTGCGACATGCATTAATTTTTTGCTGCAGAGGTTTGAAAAAACCTTCGTCAGAAATGTTTTGGCTCAAGCACAACGACGACCTTTTAGAGTTTTAGTAAGAATTGGATATAGAATCTTTTAAAACAAACCTATGAAAATCAGGCGACCGGCGGCTGAGTTATGGGAGCCCAAAGTCAAAATTTCTAAAATGGTCGAAAATCCAAAAAATCCAAACGATTTTCCAATGATTTCTCGGTCAAGAAATGACTTGTTACTTAAATAAATGCTTTCTAAACGATTATGAATGTTCAAATAAACGGAATTTGCAATAAAATAAAAATAAAAAAAAATTCAAAATTTTCATCTAATTTCTCGATGTAGAGGTTCGGAAAAACTTTCGTCAGAAAATTTTCGGGGCTTTTACAATGACATCTTTCTAGAATCATACACAGAATTAAACGGAAAATCATTGAAAACCAACCACATGAAAATCGGTTGAATGACGGCCAAGTTACGCGAGCTCAAAATCAAAATTTCAAAAATAGCCAAAATCCGAAAAAATCGTACGGATTTTTTTTTCCAAAAATCTAGAGTCTTCAGAATTTACTGAAAGTCGGGTTCTTAAGTCATTCGACAACGGGGAAGACGATGGTGAAATCAGTTTTCCAGTCGAGATTTTGGTTTTTCAGAAAAATCGGCTAGAAGTGAGCTTCTCGAATAATTTTTCGATGCAGAGGTTCGGAAAAAAATTCCTCAGAAATTTTCCGGATCCAGAATGATAACACCCATCTAGAATCTTACTCAGAATTGATTAGAAAATCACTTAAAACAAACCGTATGAAAATCAGACGACTGGCGGCCGAGTTATAGGAGCTCAAAGTCAAAATTTCTAAAATGATTGAAAATCGAAGAAATTGAAATGCGATTTTCCACCAATTTCCCGGCGAAAGAATGATTTGCTGCATAGGTAAGTGCTTTCTAAACGATTATAAATGTTCAAATAATCGGAATTTCCAATAAAATAAAAATAAAAAAAATTTCAAAATTTTCGTTTAATTTCTCGATGTAGAGGTTCGGAAAAACTGTCGTAAGAAATTTTCCGGGGCTGGTACAATAACATCTTTCTAGAATCGCACACAGAATTAAATGGAAAATCGTTGAGAACCGACCGCATGGAAATCGGATGACTGACGGCCAAGTTATACGAGCTCAAAGTCAAAATTTCTAAAATAGCATTGTAATCGGAATTTACAATAAAATGAAAAAAAAAAAAAAATTTCAAAACTTCGTCTAATTTTTCGGTGCCGAGGTTTGGAAAATCTTTCTTCAGAAATTTTCCAGGTCTGTTACGAAAATACCCTCTTAGAATCATATTCAGAATTAAACGGAGAATCGTTGAAAACCAACCACATGAAAATCGGATGACAAACGGCCAAGTTACACGAACTCAAAGTCAAAATTTTTAAAATAGCCAAAATCCGTAAAAATCGAAAGGGGTTTTTGTATGGATTTTTTTCCAAAAATCTAAAGTTTTCAGATTTCACTGAAAGTCGGGTTCTTAAGTAATTCGACAACGGGGAAGACGATGGTGAAATCAGTTTTTCAGTAGGGCCTTTGGTTTTTCAGAAAAATCTGCTAGAAATGAGTTTTTCGATTAATTCTTCGATGTAGAGGTTCGGAAAAAAATTCCTCAGAAATTTTTCGGATCCGGAATAATAACGCCCATCTAGAATCTTACTCAGAATTGATTAGAGAATCATTTAAAACAAACCGCACGAAAATCAGACGTCTAGCGGCCGAGTTATGGGAGCTCAAAGTAAAAATTTCTAAAATGATTGAAAATCGAGAAAATAGAAATGCGATTTCCCACCAATTTCCCGGCGAAAGAATGATTTGGTGCACAGATAGGTGCTTTCTAAACGATTGTAAATGTTCAAATAGTCAGAATTTGCAATAAAAATGAAAAAAAAATTTTTTTCAAAACTTTCGTCTAATTTTTCGGTGCAGAGGTTCGAAAAAATATTCGTCAGAAATTTTCCGGGGCTGTTACAATAACGTCTTTCTAGAATCATACACAGAATTAAACGGAAAATCATTGAAAACCAACCGCATGAAAATCGGTTGAATGACGGCCAAGTTACGCGAGCTCAAAATCAAAAGTTATAGCCAAAATAGTCAAAATCCGAAAAAATCGAAAGGGGTTTTTGTATGGAATTTTTTCCAAAAATCTAAAGTTTTGAGATTTTACTGAAAGTCGGGTTCTTAAGTAATTCTACAACGGGGAAGACGATGGTGAAATCAGTTTCTCAGTATGACCTTTGCTTTTTTAGAAAAATCGGCTAGAAGTGAGCTTTTCGATTGGTTTTTTGATGCAAAGGTTCGGAAAAAAATTCCTCAGAAATTTTCCGATCCAGAATGATAACGCCCACCTAGAATCTTACTCAGAATTGTTTAGAGAAACATTTAAAACAAAGCGTATGAAAACCAGACGACTGGCGGCCGAGTTATGGGAGCTCAAAGTCAAAATTTCTAAAATTATTGAAAATCGAAGAAATCGAAATGCGATTTTCCAGCAATTCATCGGCGAAGAAATAATTTGGTACATAGATAAATCCTTTTCAAACGATTATAAATGTTCAAATAATCGGAATTTGCAATAAAACAAAAATAAAAAAATTTTCAAAATTTTCGTTTAATTTCTCGATGTAGAGGTTCGGAAAAACTTTCGTCAGAAATTTTCCGGGGCTGGTATAATAACGTCTTCTAGAATCGCATACAAAATTAAATGGAAAATCGTTGAAAACCGACCGCATGGAAATCGGATGACTGACGGCCAAGTTATACGAGCTCAAAGTCAAAATTTCTAAAATGATTGAAAATCGAGAAAATCGAAATGCGATTTTCCACCAATTTCCCAGCGAAAGAATGATTTGATGCATAGATAAGTGCTTTCCAAACGATTATAAATGTTCAAATAATCGGAATTTGCAATAAAATGGAAAAAAAAAATTTCCAAAATTTCGTCTAATTTTTCGGCGCAGAGGTTTGGAAAATCTTTCGTCAGAAATTTTCCAGGTCTGTTACGATAACGCCCTTCTAGAATCACACTCAGAATTAAATGGAAAATCGTCGAAAACTAACCGCATAAAAATCGGACGATCGAGAGCCAAGTTACAAGAACTCAAAGTCAAAATTTCTAAAATAGCCCAAAATCTGAAAAAATCGAAAGGGTATGGAATGGAATTTTTTTTCCAAAAAAATAAAAATTTAGATTTTGGTGAAACACATTTTTATATAACTCAACAACGGGGAAAATGATGGTGAAATCAGTTTCTTAGTCAGGACTTTGATTTTTCAGAAAAATCGGCTAGAATTTACAACGCTCATTAGTTTTACAGTGCAGAGGTTCGGAAAAACGATCGCTGAAACTTTTTCACATAGATCACGAAAACACCATTCTAGAATCCTATTCAAAATTGAATGTAGAATCATTTGAAATAAACCGTATAAAAATCATATAATAGACGGCCGAGTTATGAGAGCTCAAAGTCACAATTTCTAAACCGACCGGAAATCTAAAAATTACAAAAGGATTCGGATTTCCCTAAAATCTTCCATCTCCACATTTAATCAAACTAAAAATTATAGGAACATTTCAAGAAGCGATAAAATACCTCTCAAGACACAACATTTCTGATCTTCAAAACGATTAAAAACCAAGCAAATCAACAATCTCCTTTTACAACAATCCAATGTGCAATATTTAACACTCACTTTGTAACTTACATTTGAAATAACATTGTGAAATAAGTAATTATTATGGAGAATAATTTTCCGGTTCGATCTTAAATCGTGTAAAACGGAACGTTTTGTATCATTTCTTTTTGTCTTTCTATGAGTTGGGGGTTTATTAAAACGACTTTCGACATAATAAGTGTGTTGAAAATAATAAGTCTAATAAGTTTAGTTTTATTAAAATTTTAATCGTCGAGTTAATTTTTTTCTTTGGAAAACTAAATAAGATTAAAAAAAAATAAAATAAAAAAATAAAATAAAAAAAAATAAAATAAAAAAATTCAAATTGATCATATCAATTCCCTCTAATAACTCTAAACTATACGTTTTCAAGTATTTAAAATGATGGGAGGATTTAGACGAAAATTGATTTGATTTTTTGGGAATTAACCCCTTAAATTAAAGGAATTCGCGTGGGTTCATCATCTAGTATCTAGTCCTTATCTAGGCAGTTCAACGACTTCTTCCTCTACTCTACGTAGATCCACCCCGACTTACGGCCCACAGGTCGGCAAACCTACGCTCTTAGCCTTCATTCTAAGACATCTCCGCAACCTATACTTAATTTATAGAAAAAGGCACCGCCATAAATCATAGACAATGCGGTTTTCCTAAGCCGAGAGCCAAGCTAAACCGAAGACTCTCTCTCTCTCCCTACCTTCTTCTCTAGTCCTGATGGGTTCGCGTTTCTAGATACGAATCGACCATTTATTATTATGCTATATTGTTCGACAACCGGCTCGGATATGCCGAGATATCGAAGAGAAATGCTTCACCATCGGCTTGCCTGCCTACCTTATCGTTTTAACAGAGTCTTAGAAGGAGGCTTCAGTTCTCACTGAAAACCACTCAGTCTCCATATAAATTTTAAAAGGTTTCTTTTATGCAACTAAGTTCCTTTCATACAAGTAAGTTTTTTTCATACAAGTAAGTTTTTTTCATACAAGTAAGTTTTTTCATACAACCAAATTTTTTTCATACAACTAAGTTTCTTTTATACCACCAAATGGAGACTTTGAATGGTCTTGAAATTGAATGATATTAAAATTGAAATTGAATGATATTAAAAAAAGAAGAAATTATGAAAATCATTTTAAACTCCTGGACGTAAACCTGGTTAGTTTTAGTGGCGACACACGCAGCCGCAAAAATAGAAATCTCTATTTAGAAATAGGTCAACCACACACATACACACTACTTAATAAGAAGCCCTCCTCAAATCTACCACCGTTATTAAATCAAAAACTCTTTGTTTTAAACTTCCAATTGAATTAAATTTAGTAGTTTACGAAGAGAGATTTATAGTTTTTGTAAGGTGGGAAAATTGTTTAGATTTTCGGGTTAAGTAGCCGTTTGTTGGCGTAAATAAATGATGTAAGCCGATTTTGGTCGAACGCAAACCGTTGTATTTTTGGAATTTGACCGACAGAGAGAGGGCACGGAGTGCAAATCTAATAAAGAGGAGCGTTAGGAAAGGTCTGGACGGGCAATGACCTAACTTAACATGCAGTCGTAACCCTGATATATGTATACTCTATAATACATGTAAAAGATTTCTATTAGATTCTTCATAAAAAATATAAAAAATAAAAATTAAGAAAAAATCTAGTTTCATTTTCAAATTAAAATAAGATTTTCAAAGCAAAAAAAGTAAAAAAAAAAAAAATTATATTGATGTTACAATATATTGATGGTAACACGCATTAAACCTCAAAATATAATACGTAGCAATAAAACGCAAGGTCCGAGTAGTTTTGCGACGAAATATAAGAGTGACGCAGACTCGTAATTCTCCAGGAATTATTTATAACATCACTTTAGCATTCTTAAGTAATTCCGTAAACACGCTTCGAAGAGTTTAAACTTTAAAGTGTTTATCCGATTAAAGTTTGGAAAATAAAAACAAAATAAAATACCTAATATAAATTTTAAATGGAATACTTAATTTAATGGTAAGTTATCAATGTTTTGGAAAAATTAAATGACTCATTGAATGGTTATAATTTTTTAAATAATACGATTTTTAATAATAAAAAAATTAATAATAAAAAAACTAATAAAACAAACAAAAAATTATTTAATAAAATGAGAAATTAAAGACTGAAAAGAGTTGATTTTCATTTTTGGGATTTTTACTTAACTTGAAACAGCTTAATAAAAACCCATAGAACTTGTTCTTAGCGATTATCAACGCAACTCGTTGTCAGTGTATTCACCCGGTTGGGTTGGTGAAAGTTTGCACGTTGTGGTCGCTACAATTTTGCTTTCTACGTTGAACTCTGTTGAACTTAAACAAAATCTTAAATTAAAGATTTTTTTTAATTTTTCAATTTTCTGCTTTAAAAAAATAATAAAATTTGATTAACTTATATAACTAGCCATAACTTTTTGATTAATTTTAAATGAGGAACTAATCCAGAAAAAAAAATCTGGAGAGTGTAAGAAAAAGGGTTCTTTTAATTTTTAATAGTTCTTTAGTGTACGTTTGCGCGTGTCCCCACAAAAGAGATTAAAACCGACTCGGATGACCTATTTCGCGCAGAGTGCACGCGTCTGTGACCACACAGGTTCTTCACCTCGCGGTCATCCTGCTCGATCCGAGTGGAATGTCCAAGAGAGAAGACCTCCACCGTCTATTTCTCGGTCTTACTACTCCTCCAGATCCGTTCATTTCGCTCCATTTTCCCCTTCGTCTTCATCTTCTTTGCGTTTTTCATCATTTACTTTTTTCACCATTATTTATTTTTTTCATCATTTACTTTTTTCACCATCATTTACCATTTTCATCATTTACCTCTTCCACCATCATTTACCTTTTTCATCATTTACTTTTTTCACCATCATTTACCTTTTTCATCATTTACTTTTTTCACCATCATTTACCTTTTTCATCATTTACTTTTTTCACCATCATTTACCTTTTTCATCATTTACTTTTTCACCATCAGCATTTACCTTCTCCATCATCATTTTTTTTCTCTCCATTTCCTTATTTCTCTTCTCCAAAAAAAAAACTAATTATTTACATTTGAATTTTTAATCTAGAACTAATTTATTTAAACCATTTGGTTGGTTAATTGTGGATTTCATTCATAGATTGCTTCAGTTGAATTTTTATGTTTGCAAACGTAGTACAAATGTAAAACACATTTTGTTATTTGATACTTGGCAATTCAGCAATCAATCAGTAAAAGAAGTTTTTTGATCGGTTAGTTTTCGTTTGGTCTTCGTTGAAAAATGGAAGTACAGGCACGGTATTCGTGAATTAGATTTAAGTGGCGAGAAGTTATCATCAGACTTTAAAGCTGTAAAAGATTTTATTAAAGAATTTAAACTTGTAGCAGACTTCTTCCTGATTCTGATCCTGAGTTTTTGTACAACGCCGATGAAACCGATCTTTGGAAAGCTTAAAAACCACTTTAGCCTCTAAAAGGGAATGTAGTGTTCCAGGACATAAAGTGAGTAAAGAACGTGTTACGGTGCTTAACTGCGCGAACTCTACGGGAAGCCATAAAATACCCCTTCTTTTGATAGGAAAGTCAAAACGCCTAAGAGCATTTGGAAATTTGGAAATACGAAAAAACTTCCCCTCTTTTATAAAAACCAGCTTAAGGTTTGGATGACTACAGCGTTATTTACTGAATGGTACGACGAAATTTTTTTCCCCCAAATTTTTCATCCTCCAAGTGAAAAAGCGACAAAAATCTGTTGGAAAAGAAAGCAATAAAGTACTGTTGATTGTAGATAATGCACCAACTCATCCCACCGAAGAATTGTTGGAAAGAGGGAACGGCCAGTTTACAACAATCTTTTTACCACCAAACGTCACAAGCTTGTTACAACCAATGGACCAGTCTGTTATCGAAACCATGAAACGCCATTACAGAAGGCAAACTTTAAGAAAACTTTTGGTAGAGGGCGAAGACGAAGAAGACATGTTGGTTAACTATAAAAATATTAATTTGAAAGATTGCACTTACATGGTAGCGGAAGCTTGGAGCTTGATTAAGCCAGTTACATTAAGACATGCGTGGAACAAGTTGAAAGGCATATCAACTGAAGAAGAGAAGGAAAAGGAGAAAAAGGAAAAAGAAGCTCAAGAAAAGGAAAGGGAAGAGACGGAAGAAGATGAGGATGACTTGTCACTTGAGGAATGAAGAAATATTTTTTTTTAATTCCTGGATGTTCAGAAGTTAATGCTGAAGATGTAGAAGAGTGGATGATGTGTGATTCGTCAGATCCTGGGTTTCTAATTCTGAATGATGATGAACTTATTGAAAGTATGAGAGAAGATAGTGTTGAGGAAGATGATCTTAATATCGAAGTTAAAAACATGGGACCATCATGTTAAGCATTTGCCGAACTTGAAACTGCATTGATGTGGATGGAACATCAGCCTGAGTGCAATCTGTTATCGATACCATGAAACGCCATTACAGAAAGAAAATTTTAAGAAAACTTTTGGTAGAGGGCGAAGACGAAGAAGACGTGTTGGCTAACTATAAAAATATTAATTTGAAAGATTGCACTTACATGGTGGGGAAAGCTTGGAGCTTGATTAAGCCAGTTACGTTAAGACGCGCGTGGAATAAGTTAAAAGGCATATCAACTTAAGAAGAGAAGGAAAAGGAGAAAAATGAAAAAGAAACTCAAGAAAAAGAAGCTCAAGAAAAAAAAAAGGGAAGAGGCAGAAGAAGATGAGGATGACTTGTCACTTGAGGAATTAATATTTTTTTGAAAATACCTGGATGTTCAGAAGTTAAAAGATGTAAAAGAGTGAATGATGTGTGATTCGTCAGATCCTGGGTTTCTAATTCTGAATGATGATGAACTTATTGAAAGTATGAGAGAAGATAGTATTGAGGAAGATGGTCTTAATATCGAAGTTGAAGCAGACATGGGACTAGGGTTTCCAATTCTGGGATCCCAGAATCCTGTTTTTTTTTTCAACCAGAAATCCCGAAATCCCGAAACAAATTCCGATTCAATCCCGAAATTTTTATATCTTTAATTGATGATTTCTTGATTATCCAACAAGGTGGAACAGCTTGGTAAATATGTTAGATCGATTTGTTCAACTAAAAGATTGTATCAGAAAAGCTTTGATCGATTTAGAGAGCCCAATAATAGTCACAAATTCAGATTTTGAAGTCGCACAGACCATTGTCTATTGCTTAGAACTAATTAAACTAACTATAGAAGGTATATGCCGACGAGATGCCAACCTTGCTACTGCGGATGCAAGTTTTAAATTTCTGTTTTGGGAGCTACGTGAACTAAAAACAAAATTAAGCAATGACCTGGAAGAGTCTAAGAAAACGAATATCAGAGCGAGGAACCATAATGTCTGGAGTCATGGATTATCTCCAAAATCCCAATAAGCAAGACAGCGAGGATCCTTTTTTTAATTTGCCCCCTACCGACATAATTACGAATTTCGTCAAAAATATTTCAGAAAGGTTATCAGGTACCGTTCTCAGCAACCAAGCTGAACCAACTACAATAAATCTTGACGAGGATGGTTTCGACTCTGAGGATGAGTTGCCAATCAGCCGATTGAAAGGAGATGAAAATTTAAGTCTCAAAAACAAACTCGAACAGGCTATAACAAATGCGATGAAACCGGTACAACAACCATTGAAAGGAAAATCTATTGATGTTTTAAAGGTGGTGAAAAAAGAAATGGCCCTATTAGAAAATGGTGGATTGTGGTTTATATTTGCAGCGGTGCTTTGAATGCTTGCTTACAGTTCAACCCACCAGTGTGGAATCGGAACGAGCTTTTTCTTCTGCGTCATCGCTTGTGATCACTGGTGATGCTCAGAAGCTATTTTCGTTCCAAGTTGTAAATATAATTTGTTTGTTAAAATTTTTTGTTTTTGTTTAAATTTGCGTTCACAATATTATTTTCGAGTTAAGTAACTTATGTATTAAACAATAACATTTACATATTACATTTCCAAGTTCTTTTATTAAAATAATCAAAAATATAAGTTATTTTAACCCTAGAAATTATTTTTTTAATTTTTCGGGATTTCGAGATTAATCCCGGGATCCCGGGATTGATATAGAAAATCTCGAAATCCCGAAATTCAATCCCGATCCCGAAATTTGGAAACCCTACATGGGACCATCAGCTAGTGAAGCATTTGTCGGCCTTGAAACTGCATTGAAGTGATTACACTCAGGCTGATGTTCCATCATAACTGATGTTGCATAATCATATGCAACTTCTCACTATCAAGGGGGTATGTGACTTGGCTGCCCGAAAACGGATCAAGGCAGTCAAACAGCTTTACTTTGACCGAGATGTTCAGCAAATAATTTTATTTACTAGGAATGTACAGCACCAGTCCGCTATATAACATCTATAAAAATGTTACCTTCTCATTTTTTTTTTTTTTTTTTTGTAAAATCCAATTACCTATCTGAATGTAGTCCGATCCCATTTGATTCGAATAATTGGAGTTCTACTGTACTTAGTTTGCAACCCAATATTTATTATAAATATCTAGATAAATCACTAATGTTATTTATAAATGCCTATAAAAAAAACATGCATTTGCGGAATTACTTAAGTATTCCAACAAGATATTAACAGAGTACGCGTCGAGTTATTTCATCGGGAAACGAGGACCTTGCGTTTTACGATCGCGTTTCGAGGCTTTCGCATTCATTTTAACAAATCGTAGAGGCGTCGTTATTTACTCTACAACTTACTCGAGTTGTTTACCACCAAACTTTTCCGACCTTCATTTCAAAGATTTTATTTTAAATATTTCATCTTAAAGTTTTCATCTTCACTACCAAAACTTCACTATCAAAATTTTACCTCCAATATGAAAAATTTACTTCAAAATTTAAATAACTTTTGGCATTAAACGTGAACACATAATAATAAAGTGCGTATTTTATATCACTTATTTTATTTTAAATCTTATATTGTTTGTACGAGAACGACCATGATCACGCCAAAATGATTTATTCCAAGTCCTTTCAGTTCGCGGCGACTTACAACTTAAGGTTGAGAACGAGCAATACGAGCTCGACCTCCAAATTCATGGTCAAAACGCATAGTTTTCCCGAACACATCCTATAACATTGCGTAAACGCAGCTCCGGAAAAATTTTCTCATTTTATCTTAAAAAATTTTGATTAATTTTACTATTTATTTTAGATTATTTTTATAATATGAGATGATTTTTATAACATGAGATGATTTTTATAACATGAGATGATTTTTATAATATGAGATTATTTTTCTAATATGAGATGATTTTTCTAATATGAGATTATTTTTCTAATATGAGATGATTTTTCTAATATGAGATTATTTTTCTAATATGAGATTATTTTTCCAATATGAGAATATTTTTATAATATGAGAATATTTTTATAATATGAGATGATTTTTATAATATGAAATTATTTTTATAATATGAAATAATTTTAAATCATTAAAGAATTAAATGCATTTAAATTCTTCTAAATAAAGTTTCAAGTCGTAAAACTTGATGATTCCTCAAAGTATTATTACTTTACCGTCTTGTTTTCGTAATGGATTACGAATTTTAGTTGCCTTTTAATTACGGTTTGAGGATAATTTTAGATTGACGACCTTCGAATATGTACAAAGTCTGCAAATAGGTTTCAATACAAATTTTGAGTTTTGTTTTCTTATTAATAGGTATTAAAAACTCAATGTTAAAAATTAAATATTAAAAACTCAATGTTAAAAATTAAATATTAAAAAATCGATATCAAAAACTCAATATTAAAAACTCAATATGAAAAAATCGATATTAAAAACTCAATATTAAAAACTCAATGTTAAAAACTCGATATTAAAAACTCAATGTTAAAAACTCAATATAAAAAAATCGATATTAGATATTAAAAATCATTTCCTCATTTTACGTTTTTCTTGAAATAAATAAACGTCCCATAGACATTTATTTATAAATGCATTCAAGGCGAGCTGAATAACGTTTACATGAATAATGCTGAAACACTCATAGACCTTCAGACGAGACCTTTGGTTAGTTTACAAAAAGACCAGGAACAAGAATTTATTAAGTTTTTTAATAAATATTTTATAATAATTAAAAAAAAATAAAATAAATTTACTATACCGGGTGTTTAAAACATCATTTGTGACTAAACCGTTCATCCAATTGAAATTTTTAAAAGAAAATTGATAGTAAATTAAAGTAGCTATTTAGAAAAGAAAATTTGTAGTGATTATACAGGGTGTTAAAAAAAATGGATGAATAACTTCTAATTTTCTGTCATTTTTTAAATTTAAAAAATCAAAGTTTGATGGTTTAATTAAATTTGTAGTCTTCCATTATACACATCATTTAAACGTCGTACATATATCATTTTTAACCACCCAGTATAACACAAATTTAATGGAATCAAAAATACAAACTTAAAAGAAAATTTAGAAATAAATCTCATAAATTCTGTTATTTTCGAAGACTTCAACTTATCGTTTTTACATGTTTAAAGAAGCCTTAATGAAAAACTAATCGTTATCAAAGTGTTTTTCGTTTATTTAGACGATTTCACGTCTTATCCAAGGTGTCGATTTCCTTATTTACTTCCATAATGTAAATAAGAGAGGTTAATTAAAGAAATAATTTTTTTAAAGATAGATAAATAAAATAAATTTAAACGGGAATAAAAAAAGAGAGAAATGTTTCATTTTTAGATAAAAAATAAATTTTGTGATGGCTTTCAAAAAATATATCAAAAATTAATAAAAAAAAAATTATAAAAAATTTATAAAAAATCAAACAAAATAAATCAAAATCTATAATCACTAAACCTTCCAAAATAAATTTCTAAACTCCTACTTTAAGTAGTTTAAAGTCTCGTGGAAAATCGCCTTCAATCGCCTCTCTCCCTCAAAGCTACTTCTTCTTCTACTTCTACTCTACTCTAACTTCGTTCTTCTAACAGGAGGAGGCTTTAGAAAGGTCTTAGAGACGGACGGACGGTGGTCGGTGGTCTAAAACGTTTTATTCCCTCTTCGCGTTCTCGTCGTCCGAAAACTTCGCGATTCGCGCGCTCTTCGAGCAGATAGCGCAGGCGCAAACCTGCCGCCGCTGCTTTTGCTCCAGAGTAGAGTCGGTTCGCGCTCGCACAATTTCCGAACAACATACAGTGTGTCCGTTATCACCGTGCACACACGTTTGCACGCACGTGGACCGTCGCCGCTGCCGCCGTGAATTCCCGCGATTTATCGTTTGTCGCCGCGATTTTGCGATTTTAATTTTATAAAATTTTTGGTTTGGATACATAATTTTTTTCCCTTTTTAAACCGTGTATCAGGTTGTGTCTTCTTTAATTAATAAAGAAGAAATTTCAAAAATATCTAAAAATCCTAAAAAAAAAAATTTTTTTTCATAAATTTTTTTTTTAATCTAGGATTACATTTCTCCACCTTTATCTTATGAAAAAAGTGATATAAAAGTGACAAAAAAAACTGAAAATTTAAAAACAAAACAAACTTAAAAAGAGTGATGGAACGGATAAGTGATGATAATGAAAAAGTTTATGATGTTTATACTTTTATACTGTCTTTTGGTTGAGGTGTCTTCGTTTTAAAAGGATTTTTTTTTCAAAACGGATTATTTATACACACAACTATAAGGATTTAAAGGAGACTTTTAAGGAGACTTTTAAGGATTATTTACCAACAAACAACTTTAACAATAAACAACGAGAAAATAAAATAAGGTAATTTAAAAAATCAAAAATGTTGAAATATTCGAATAGTCTGGATGTTGTTAGATTCAAAATGTCAATGACCCAAGTTACCTATATGCTACCAGTATTTTGGTCAGTCTCGGCTGTAACTAATTCGGTTACGGTTTATTTTTGATCTTCTAGACGACTTTTGGTTTAGGGAGTTCGAATAGAACAATAGAAAATTTTTTTTTGTACTTAAATTTTACCAATTTTAAAATTTTACCAATTTTAAATTTTATCAATTTTAAAATTTTACCAAATTTAAAATTTTACCAAACTAAAAGTTTGGTAAAAAATTTTTAAACTAAAATTTTTAAAGGTAATTTTTAAAAAATTACAACGTAACAATTTGAAAATTGCTTAGAGAATTTATTGCTGTATCAATATCCTATTTTTACCGAAGACGATTAGACGTCGGGCGATAAAAAAAAGGAAATCGATTTGATTTCAATTAAATCGTCGGGTTATTACGTTTTTTACCGCGAGCGCAATTAAAACGTGTTAATGATACAATACCTCAACACCGATAACAATTAAATTGTTGTAACGACGATACTAAACGTACGTATATTTTCTATGTTTTTATGAAATATTGATTAATGTGTATCATCAGACAAGAAGTGTTAGTTATATTAATTTAACTGTTAATATATTAATTTCCTAAAAAAATTGTCTATAAATTATGGATAATTTTAGATAATTTTTTTTAGATAAATGGTTTTAGATAAAATGGTAAAAACCATTTTAAGTATACAAAAATAAATAAGGTTTGAGGATATTTCCCATAATCTTTTTTAAAGTTTTTGATAATAATTTCGATAGAAGAAGAATAAATTTAATATTTATTTTAGAAAATAGAGTCTTTAAATTTCAATTTTATATAAAAACGTCTTCATAATTCCTATAAATAAAGTCTGGGTGATTTTTTTAAAACTTTGTATAAAAAATTGTGATGTTAGGTTCGATAAAAATTTTATACTCTTTTCAAAATTTTTTAAAATTTTTTGATGATAATTTTGATAGAATAAAAATAAATTTAATATTTATTTTAGAAAATAGGGTCATTAAATTTCAATTTAATATAAAAACCTTTTCTTAATTCCTACAAATAAAGCCTGGGTGATTTTTTTAAATTAGTACAAAAAATTGTAATCGTATGTTAGGTTCGATAACAATTTTATACTTTTCTCAAAATTTTTCTTTTCATTTTTTCTTTTTTTGGTAACAATTAGAATAAATTTGAATATTATGATCAAAAAATTGGATTTTTAACGTCGAAAAATTGATTTATTTAAAGAGAAAAAAATAATCATAAACGGATAAGGTGCTTAAACTGATGCTTGTTATTTAATAATCCTCAAATCAAGCGGCGAAGTCAGGTTTGGAGAAAATATGATCACTCTAGAAATCTACGTCGATTATTCACTTTTGTGAAAAGATATTATTTAAATAGTTTCAAGCGAAAAGAACCTACGTCGTAATTTACACCACCAAATAAAATTATCACAAGTTTGTGTCTGAGGACAGTTCCAAAAATTTATTTTTAGGATTTTAAGAATGCTTTAAAGTTGTCGAAAAACTTGGCGAAAAACTGGTCGAAAAATTTGTTAAAAAAATTGTCAAAAATTTGACGTTGTCGAAAAACTTGGCGAAAAATTGGTCGAAAATTTTGTTAAAAAAAATTGTCAAAAATTTGACGAAAAATTTGTCAAAAAAATTGTCAAAAATTTGTCGAAATCGCCTCTTGGTATTAAGATTACAGAAAGACGAAGAAGTGTCAGGAAAATACAAAGCGTAAATGCAATGGAAAAATCTTAAGTTGCTCCATGGAAACAGGGATGTAAGATGAAGCCCCTAGTTACGAAAAAAGGCTTCATCTTACATCCTTATTTCCATGTAACAATTTAAAATTATGCTATTGTACGTTATAATAAGTAGGAATTCCTAGATTTTCAAATACATAACCCCAACTTTTAAGTATAATTTACACGACCAAATAAAATTATCGCAAGTTTATGTCTGAAGAGAGTTCTAAAAACTTATTTTTAGGATTTCAAAAATGTTTTAGAGGAAAATCTGTCAAAAATTTCGTCGAAAGCGTCTCTTGGTATTAAGATCAGAAAAAGACGAAGAAGTGTCGCAAAAATACCAAGCGTAAGTACAATAGGAAAATCTTAAATTGCCCCATAGAAAGAATGATGCAAAATCAAACCCCTAGTTAGGGAAGAAGGCTTCGTCTTGCATCTTTCTTTTCATGGAACAGTTTAAAATTAGCCTCTTGTACATTATAATGAGTGAAAATTCCGATATTTTCAAATACATAACTTCAACTTTTAAAAGTAATTTCCAGGAGGAAGAAAAATTATCTCTAGTAGGTTTCTGAAAACACCTCAAAGAAAAAAAATCATCGGTATAAACTGTATTTGAAAGTTTTACCACAGCAAGTTGCCAAAGTAGTTGCAAACAAACTGAAAGAATATTTAAAGTGTTTAAACAAATTGTAAAAGCAATCCAGGAAGTTAAAATTCATTTATGTCTGATTGTAAATTGTATAGCGAGAATCCTAAGATTTCCTGATACATAAGCCCAATTTTTAAATGTATTTTACACGAATAAGTAAAATTATTTCAAGTAGATTTCTGAAAACACCTTAAAGAAACAAAATTCATCGATACAAACTGTGTCTGAAAGTTTTACCACAGCAAATTTCCAAAATTGTAGCAAAGAAACTGAAAGAATATTCAGAGTGTTTAAACAAGTTGTAAAAGCAATCCAGGAAGTTAAAATTCATTTCTGTCTGATTGTAAGTTATATAGCAGGAATACCAAAATTTTCTGATACATAAGCCCAATTTTTAAATGTATTTTACACGAATATGTAAAATTATCTCAAGTAGATTTCTGAAAACACCTCAAAAAAATTCATGGATATAAACTGTGTCTGAAAGTTTTACCACAGCAAGTTGCCAAAGTAATACGAAACAAAGTGAAAGAATATTTAGAGTATTTAAATAGATTTTAAGAGTATTTCAGGAAGTTCAAATTTATTTATGTCTGATTGTAAATTGTATAGCGAGAATCCTAAGATTTCCTGATACATAAGCCCAATTTTTAAATGTAATTTATACGAAGAAGTAAAATTATTTCAAGTAGATTTCTGAAAACATCTCAAAAAATCATTGATATAAACTGTGGCTGAAAGTTTTACCACAGCAAGTTGACAAAGTGGCAGCAAACAAACTGAAAGAATATTTAGAGTGTTTAAACAGGTTGTAAGAGCAATCCAAGAAGTTAAAATTTATTTCTGTCTGATTGTAAGTTGTCTACCGGGAATCCTAAGATTTCTTGATACATAACCCCAACTTTTAAATATAATTTATACGAACAAGTAAAATTATTTCAAGTAGATTTCTGAAAACACCTCAAAGAAAAAAATTCATCGGTATAAATTGTATTTGAAAGTTTTATCATAGCAAGTTTCCAAAGTAGTTGCAAACAAACTGAAAGAATATTTAGAGTGTTTAAACAAGTTGTAAAAGCAATCCAGGAAGTTAAAATTCATTTCTGTCTGATTGTAAGTTATATAGCAGGAATACCAAGATTTCCTGATACATAAGCCCAATTTTTAAATGTATTTTACACGAATAAGTAAAATTATTTCAAGTAGATTTCTGAAAACACCTCACAAAAAAAAAATTCGTCGATATAAACTGTGTCTGAAAGTTTTACCACAGCAAGTTGCCATAGTAATAGGAAACAAAGTGAAAGAATATTTAGAGTATTTAAATAGGTTGTAAGAGCAATCCAAGAAGTTAAAATTTATTTCTGTCTGATTGTAAGTTGTCTACCGGGAATCTTAAGATTTCTTGATACATAACCCCAATTTTTTAATGTAATTTATACGAAGAAGTAAAATTATTTCAAGTAACTTTCTGAAAACACCTCAAAAAATCATTGATATAAGTCTGAAATTGATGTAAGTCTGAAAATTTTATCACAGCAAGTTGCCAAAGTGATAGCAAACAATCTGAAAGAATATTTAGAGTATTTAAACAAATTCTAAGAGCAATCCAGGAAGTTAAAATTTATTTCCAACTGATTGCAAGTTGTATACAAGTGAATAGTAGAAATTAAGTAAATGTAAATTGAAGAGTTAACTCATATAGTGAAAGGATATATGTAGTGAATTTATAAATTGTCAATATTAAGTGACATTAGTTACATTATAAGTTATATGTTATACGCCAGGTTAGGTCCACTCCCCGCAAAATGCTGAAATCGGTTGATTGAGTACTTAATCCATCCGTTTTTGTCAGATTGCAGCTATTATTCAAGTTTTGAAAAATAACAAATTTATAAAAAGACGTATGAAAGACGTTTCCGTGAATATGTAAAATCTTGTTTACTATTGCTATTTACTTTGTTTCATTTTTTTCTCTCTAAATTTTTGTTGTTGAGAAAAATGTAAATGAACTTAACTTCTTTGGCCTCCTTTCCGTTTACTAAACGTTCATAAATGAAAGATTATATTGGTAAGTAGTAATTATATCCAGTTAAATGTGGAAATCAAAAATTAATAAGGTGACGTCCGTTTTTCTAGTTTAGCGCCTCTCACTGTGATGGAATGTCAATCGTGAATATGCAGTAGTGTTGGTTTTGGAGGCTCCTGAAGAGTGGGCTAGATCAATAGTTTTCAGTATTATGTCAAATAATGAGTAAGGGTGATATACAAAAATAATTGTATTAATTTCAGAAATGTTCTAGAAATTAATAAAATATTTTGCATTTTTTAAAAATGTTTTCTTTTGGTTGTTGTGACATAGATGAAATACTAAAATTCAATAGTAAGAAAAATACGAGAATTATTTCAAATTTCGCGGTCTGATAGTTTGGTATATTTCGGTAGTGGGCATTAATTTCCTTAGAGCGCCAAACCGAATGTCACGGGTGGATTACTGCAAACTGATTTCAGCGAAATAGTGGAAATTGATCTTTTATATTATATATTATTTTTTCTATGATATAAGTTATAAGCTTTGTTCGTTAGAGCTGCACTGCTTGCACTTAGCAGTTCTGTGCATTATTAAATTTTGGATGTATATGCGTTTGTTGGATCACAGTTCATATCTGAACTAAAGAACACTAAATGCCACTGAATTACACTCATTCCTATTTAAATGCTGCACGAAATTGCACCTTTACACTATAGTGTCATTATTGCGTTTCCATAAAACTTAGTGCAGTGCAAGTTTTAACCTAGCGAACAAATCTATAGTTTATGTTAAGTAATAGGTTATCAAACTGTGGCTAAAAACCCTTAAAGTCACAACTTTACAACAAAGTCATTGTCTTGGTTTGATAGATTTATATCCATTTTTACTTTTTCATCAAAAACCAATTGTAGTAAATAATTAATCAGTTTCTGACAGACAGAAAGTTTTTTAATTGATTTGAATCTTCATTTCTTACCTCATTCATTACAGTTACATAATCACAAATTACAAGTCTTTCGCTTATTCATTCTTTGTTAACCCATATTCGGGTTTTTCTCCTCTCTTCAAAGCTTTATCGAATTATTAAGAATAGCACCGACTGCTACTCTATTTTATTAGTCAACATTTTTCTACATTGATTGTGAACTATAAAGAGTTCATCTAACATAAATTTTCATGGGAAATTGATATAAACATTGATATAAACATTGATATCAAATGACATCAACATGAGAAAGTATTAGTTTATTACCCTTTACCCCAACCTTTTTTTTGTTACTCCTCAACACGCAACTTTAAAATAGAAATACTATACACACGACCGTAAAGTTGATCTAACTCAAGTTCGCGTGTGAGATGTGCAAAAAGGAAAAAGAGACATAAATGTAAGAAACTGATAGCGGATGTCATAAAAAAAAGACTCCGCCCGCAATCAAAGCCTCGGTACATTCAGGATAAACAGTTCTCTTAAATATGTATAAACATAAAGGCAAAAATTTTAAAAGAAAATATACTTTTTTCGAAAAATTTTAAATAAAATGAGTCTTCACTTACCTGCCACCAACAAAAAAAAAATTTTTAAGTCTATTGACTTGAATTTCACAAAGTGTTTATTTATTATCCTTTACCCCAATTTTTTTATTACTGCGCAACACGTATCTTTAACCCTTTGAGTGCTGAATGTTCTAATTCAAAACCCTTCGTCATAAACTTGGTGACAGTAATTATCATTGGGGACTAATTACTTTTTCATATAAGCTGAATCTCTTAAAACTATAGCCAATGTTGAAAGTATACCAAATTTCTGCCAGTAAAGTACTTATTGAATAAAATTACAAACCGAGTTTAAACGCGTTTATAATAACTCACTGAAAGTTCTATCTATAAAATACTAATCGAAAAAAAAATCATAAAATTTTTTTTATATGTAAATGATAATCACACTTTAGGAGAAAATGAACCATCTTTTTCCACCTCATTCTCCAGATTTAACCCATGATTTCTTTTAATGGGATCATTTGCGAATCATTTAAAGTACTTTTATCGCAGATGTGTAATGACTATAAAATTCTGTCTATAGAACTAAATAGTATTCTAAATTTATGACACAAACCGAAAAAAAATCATAAAAAATTTGCTTGAATGTAAATAATAATAAAAGTTCCAAAAGAACTTTTGAAAATAACAATCTTATATAAATCACACTTTAGGAGACAGTGGATCATCTTAATCCACCTCATTCTCCAGATTTAACCCATGATTTCTTTTGATGGGTTTTTTAATTTAGTTTTCAATTTTAATAAGGGGTAATTTTTAATTTCTTTTATTAATTTTTAATTTAATAATAAATAAATTTCATTTAAAAAAACATCAAAATAAAGCATTCACCTACCTTTTTACTCCTTCCTCAAAACAATAACGCACACCACATCCTCACCCCTTAACAACACCCCTTTCAACCGCCTTTGACAAGTTTCAGTTTTCTTATCACTCCTAACAACAACCACCTCAGGAATTTGAAGAATTTTTCTTGAAACTTTCAACTTTGCACAATTTTCACCTAAAATCACATAAAAAAATTAATTTAAATCTTAAAAACTACCTTTTAAACAAACCCAAAGCAGGTATTTTTCGCCTTTTCGGTCTTGTCCATTCTTCTAAAACATCCTCCAAAGTCATATTAAGATGTTTATCGTATAAAGTGATGTAACCAATACAAAAACCTCTTATTCCATACGAATATCGAGTTATTACCTAGAAAAAAAATTTTTTTTCTTTAGATATTATTACATTAATAATGAGTTTTGTTAATCAAAGTTTAAAAAAAGACGTTAAGTTTAAAATTAAACCTTGGCAATTAAACCTCGAAAATTCACCTTGACTTCCCATAATCGAAAATCATTTGAAAATTTGATACTTGACTATAAGTAACATTGACCTAAAAACTACATTCGACTGTGACGTCCATAAACAATAAATAAATTCGTCGTCCTTTTACCTAACTTTTTTGTAATGGTCGAAACGTTTTTCGAAGGTTAATCACCAACTTTACTTTAATTTACTTTACTTTGCTTTAATTTACTTTACTTTGCTTTAATTTACTTTACTTTACTTTAATTTACTTTACTTTGCTTTAATTTACTTTACTTTACTTTAAATTTACTTTAGTTTAATATATTTTACTTTAATTTACTTTATTTAATCTTCACATTAAACCAATTAATAAAAAACATATAATTTAATTTAGAAAAAACATTTTTATCTGTCTGTAATAATTAAATATTGACTTCGAAACCGTTTCGATTACGATTTCGGTTTCGATTTTCTAATAAAACTGTAAATATTAGTTTTAACATAACGAAATAACTTGATAACTCGTATGCGACCGTAATTCTGTAATTGATTATAAATTACGATTATTACGACTTTAAATTCTTTCCGTTTTACCGAGTACTTTTTTTTTAATTAATCTCCCAACAGATGTTATTCGAACGTACTTTGCCTGCTTACTCGCTGATCTTTATAAAAGAGACTTTCACCATTGGAAAGTGAACGTAACGTTACTTTTGAGGCACATCGATTTATTTTCGCATTATTTAATTTCGTATCCAAACGATTTTAATTCACTTCCGAGTAAATCTTTTATTTCTATCATTAATATCAATTATTAAATCAAAATCTATCATTTATCAAAGATAAAAATTTTTTACTAAAAATTTTTAACCATCTAAAATGAAAAAATTCATACCTTCAAAAATAAATTTTTACTTAAATTCAGACTTTGCTCGTTTATAAAGAATACTTTGAAGATTAAAATCAAAAAAACAGATTGAATTTATCTTTATTCCTTTTTATTTAACAAAGTGTTAAAGTTTCACTAAAAATTTTAAACAACCTAAAAATAAAAAAAAAATCATATTTTGAAATTTAAAATAGAAAAAGAAATTGAATTTCATTCACTTTATTGATTACGTAACTTAATAAAAATATCTTATTGTATAATTGGAAGTCACGTGTGAGAAAAAAACTAGATAGTAATAAACTAAAGTGTTCTCGAAGTGTTTGTTGGTTGAAGAAAAAAGGGAAACTTAGAAAGTGTACGCGTATGTAGTAAGTTTCCTACTTCCCCTGCTTTCTTCGCCGCAATCCTGACGTAATTGGACGGAATACACTTTTATTTTCAAGTGCATTGATCTCTGACGTCGCCGTTTCTAACGATCGGCTCGAACGATCGCGTTTCTATTCAACATCTAACGCGATTTACATATTATATTGCTTCCTGATTAAGTATTTATTTATTTTTATTGCAAACCGCGATTTGCGGTTGAAAGTCTTCGATTTTTCATTAAAAATCAGATATTGATTATTTTTAAGTATTAAAGTAAAGAAAAAAAATTGCAGTGAAAAAATTTAAACTTTCAAAAAGCTTTCTATTTCTTCTTTAACATTAGATTTTCTTTTAATGTTTTTTTATTAATTTTATAAAATTACCTTTCGGTTTTGATATTAATAAAAAATTAAAGAGTAAAAGTTAAAAAATTAATTATAAAAAAATTATTTATTTATTAATACAAAAGATTTCACCTTAACAATAAAGGTATATTAATGTCAGTGACTTTAATAAATAAAGGTGAACATTTTTTTCAAATGTCAACTTTTATGAGGCAGTGTTATATTCGTAATCAATACAGAAATTTTTTAGCACTATTTAAAAGAAATTTCTGATGTTTTAAACACAAGAAGCGTTACGATTTTGGTAAATTAAAATACTTTCAACATCCTTCGATAGCTCAGTTGGTAGAGCGGTGGACTGTAGAGGTTGAAATATAAGGAAAGCTGATATCCATAGGTCGCTGGTTCAAATCCGGCTCGAAGGAAATTTTTTGATTTTTTTTTTTACTTTTAACAGTTTTTTTTTGTTGCGTGGAATTATGTTTGTTAACACTTTGTTGACCGGGAATTTTACATAGGAACTATCTCATGTCACCGCAATTTGACATAACAAGTGCTATGAAGACGAGTTAACTCGTCACTGGTCAGCAACGTTTGGATATGAAATGACGAGTTATCTCGTCACCGGCCAACAAGATGTTAACAAAACTTTAACCAACCAACCAACACTTTATGAAAATATTGCATATTTTTTGAGATGTCAGTCTAACTACTCTGTTATCTAACAACTAAAACCAGGGGACTAGGAAGATATTAGCATTAAATGTGTTACTATAAAATATTTTTGCAACACAAAAAAAACAAAAAATATTCCTTATAATAGAACCATTGGGTTGTGGATTGTTGAGAGTCAGATCAGGCTTAATTAGGCAATTATCGAAAAAGACCGTCTCAAAAAGTCGATAGGTTGTTGTTGTTTTACCTGAGTCTTCATGGTTGAGGTTTGGATTTACTAAGGAGAAGGTCGGATTGAGTTTTTCCAACATAGAAGAGGAAAAATAGTATTCCCCATAAAAGAAAAACTGGGTTTTCGGCGATTAAGAGTCGGATGAAGTTCAATTGAGCCATTGCAAAAAAAAGTGGCCTGGTAAATCGTTAGTATGTGATGATTGAACCTGAGTTTCGACTGCTGGTCGACTGCTAAGTCTTGGATTTGCTGGGGAGAAGGTCAGGTTGAGTTTTCGCAATACAGGAAAGAGGAAAATAATAGTCTGTAAAATAATTACTGGGTTTTGGGCAGTTGAGAGTTGGATTAGGTTCAATTGAGCCATTATTGAAAAAAAGCGACTTGGTGAATCGTTAGTATCTGATAACTGGACGTGAATTTTGACGGCCGAGGCTTAGATTTACTTGGGGGAAAGTAGGATTGAGTTTTTCTAATATATGAAAGAGAAAAATATTTTCCCTATAAACGAATGGTTGTGTTTTCGGCAGTTGAGCGTCTGGTCAGGTACAGTTGGGCTGTTATCAAAAGATAACGATCTAGCGAATCGTTAGTATGTGATGATTGGACCTGAATTTCGGATGATGAGGGTTGGATTTATGGGAGGGAAACTCGGGTTGAGTTTTTACAATACAAGAAAGAGAAAAGAAAATGATTGTGTTTTCATCGACTGAGTGTCGGATTAGGTTCAATTGAGTTCTTACCGAAAAAAAAACGACCAAATGGATCCTTAGTATGTGATGATTGGACCTGGGCTTCGATGGCCGAGGCTTGGATTTGCTGGGGAAAAGTTGAGTTGAGTTCAGCTGAGTTGTTAAAATATGCAATTCGGAGGATCTCTACTGTGTAATTGTTCTATCTTAGATTGGCTGAAAGAGTGGGCCAGGTTTGATTCAGTTAGGTTGTTGTTGAAAAAGAATGATCCAAAGGCCTGATAGAACCTATGTGATTATTCGATCTGAGTTTTACTAGCTGAGGGTTGGATTGGTTGAGGGGTGGATCGGCTTTGATTCACTATGGCTGTTGTTGAAAAAATCTGACTTCGAGGATGACTAGTACATGATTACTCGATGGTTGAGGGTTGGATTTCCTGGAGAAATCGCGTTGACTTGAGCGATTAATTTCAGGTATTGTTAACATAAACAGCTCGGAGACCATCTACTGTGTAATTACTCGACCTTGCTATCGGCGGTTAAGGGTTAGATTAGTTGAAAGATTGAAATGGATTTGTTTCAGTTGGTTTGTTGTTGAAGAAGAACGATCCAAAAGGCAGATAGAACCTATGTGATTATTCTATCTGAGTTTTAATGGTTGAGGGGCGGACCAGCTTTGATTCAGTGTGGCTGGTTCGGTACTTCATAGTCATTTATTACTATATTTTGGTGTTCTCTTGGAAACTCAAAAAGTTGTGACACACGGTCATCATTTGATAGAACCGCTGTACTCGTATCAAACATCCTAGAATCAGGGATGATCAAAGAGTATTTCTGTGGGAAGAATTAATGGCGCTATAGTGGAACAAATAGGGGGCCAAAGACGTAGTCGTAATCGTGGTCACCCCGGGAAGGGAAGGTACAATCGTCACAGGTTGCTTTAGTGTTGACCTTTTAATCACTTCTGACAAATTAAAAGGGATTGATGTGATCAAAAAAGTCTATGGCGGGTTCGGGGGAGGGAATCGCGGTCTCTGTAACTTGGAGAAGCACGGACGCGATATCTACCAAGGATAGTACAGGGTTGTTGATGGTACTAGCTAAGGTCAGGCTACCTGTGGGTGATCTGTTAGTTATGGTACCCCGCGGAAAATTACCCTTAATGAAAATATCTAAACCCGGAGTACGACCTCTAAAATCGTACTGCCTCCTCTTTGTCTTGACTTCTACTGAAAATTGAAAAAGACTGACTTCGAGGATCAGCAGTACATGATTACTCGATTGCTGGGGCTTGGATTTGCTGTGGGGAAGATCGAATTGACTTCCGCAGAGATGTTCTTAAACTAAACACCTCGGAGGTCATCTACTGTTTAATTACTCGACCTTGCTTTCGGCGGTTAAGGGTTAGATCAGTTGAAAGATTGAACTGGATTTCGTTCAGTTGATTTATGGTTGAAAAATAACGATTCAAAGGGCAGATAGAACCTATATAATTATTCAATCTGAGATTTAGTGGTTGAAGGTTGTGTTAGTTGAGGGGTAGATCGGCTTTGATTCAATGTTGGCTCTTGTTGAAAAAAATTGACTTTGAGGATTAGTAGTACATGATTACTCGAAGACTGAGCGTTGGATTTGTTGGGTGGAAAGTTCGGATTGACTTCAGCAAAGCTATTGTTAAAATAAGCAGCTCATTGGATCTGTAGTGCGTAATTATTTTACCTTGCTTCTAACAGTTAAGAGTTAAGTTTAGCTGAATTTGAAAAAGAACGATCCAACGGGCAGGTAGAACCTACATGATTATTCGATCTGAGTTTAATGGTTGAGTTAGCTGAAGGGCAAATCCGGTTTGGTTCAATGTGACGTTTCGTGAAAAAAAAGTGGCTTAAAGACCACTAGCGATTACTCAACCTGGGTGGTTTTGATAGTTAACCCCTTGCCTTATGATTTAATTTTTAATTGAGCGGTTCAAAAGTGACACCAAAGTCAGTTTCGTGTTGGGTTATAAATAATCTTCACGTTTCCGAGACGTTTTGTTTATGTTTGGCCCTATAGGATTACCACGTCTGTCAAACATCATTGTAAGCTAAGAGGTTAAGGGTTGCCTTCTCTGAGGGAGTGCGTCTCGTCTGATTCAATTGGAATGTTATTAAAAAAGAGCTGCCTGAAAAACCGTTAGTAAGTGTTTATTCGACCTGGATTCCGGTGGTTAAGATTTGAGTTCAGTTGGGCTATTGTTGAAAGAGAAGAAACTGAAAGTTTCTAAGAAATCTAAGGAAATTTAAGAAAGCTAAGAAAAAAAAACAGGAAAAGTAAAAAAGCCAAAAAAAATTCCTTCGAGCCGGATTTGAACCAGCGACCTATGGATATCAGCTTTCCTTATATTTTAACCTCTACAGTCCACCGCTCTACCAACTGAGCTATCGAAGGATGGTGAAAGCATTTTAATTCCCAAACATCCTAACATTTCTTCCAGTTGGGGTGTTGTTAAAAAAGACGGAAATAAAAGGCTACTAAGGAAAATAAAACAGAAAAAGTAAAAAAGCCAAAAAATTTCCTTCGAGCCGGATTTGAACCAGCGACCTATGGATATCAGCTTTCCTTATATTTTAACCTCTACAGTCCACCGCTCTACCAACTGAGCTATCGAAGGATGGTGAAAGCATTTTAATTCTCCAAACATCCTAACATTTCTTCCAGTTGGGGTGTTATTAAAAATACGGAACTGAAAGGTTACTAAGGAAAACAAACAATAAATATAAAAAAATCAAAAAATTTCCTTCGAGCCGGATTTGAACCAGCGACCTATGGATATCAGCTTTCCTTATATTTCAACCTCTACAGTCCACCGCTCTACCAACTGAACTATCGAAGGATGGTGAAGGCATTTAAATTCCCCAAACATCCTAACATTTCTTCCAGTTGGGGTGTTGTTAAAAAAGGCGGAACTGAAAGATTACTAAGGGGAAAAAACAGAAAAAGTAAAAAAAGCCAAAAAATTTCCTTCGAGCCGGATTTGAACCAGCGACCTATGGATATCAGCTTTCCTTATATTTCAACCTCTACAGTCCACCGCTCTACCAACTGAGCTATCGAAGGATGGTGAAAGCATTTTAATTCCCCAAACATCCTAACATTTCTTCCAGTTAGGGTGTTGTTAAAAATACGGAACTGAAAGCTCACTAAGGAAAACAAACAGTAAATATAAAAAAATCAAAAAAACTCCTTCGAGCCGGATTTGAATCAGCGACCTATGGATATCAGCTTTCCTTATATTTCAACCTCTACAGTCCACCGCTCTACCAACTGAGCTATCGAAGGATGGTGAAAGCATTTTAATTCCCCAAACGTCCTAACATTTCTTCCATTTACAACGCCTTAACTTATCAATTTAACGCTAAAAAGATCAGAAATTAACTATTCTCAACTTCTTATATAAAATTTCAGAAAGAAATCATCAAATTTGTAACATTTAAAACATTAGAACTTCTCAAATTAATGCATAAAACACCTCAGATTATTAAGTTAACATTTAAAACGCCAAAATATGATTAGCAGACGCTGAGAACCTTAAAAATCATCATCTTGAATTCTCAAAATTGCTATTTTGACATTTAAAAAGTCAGAAAATAAATTTTCAAGATAATTCAAGACATCAAGAAACGAAGTCAGATTGAGTTTTCATTTAAAATTGATTTTCAAAAAAATTAAAACTTCTATCATTTTCAGAAAGATTTTTCAGATAGATTTCTAAAGAAATCTAAAATTAATCCTCCAAACACTAATTCCCGAAAATCTAGAAAACACCAAACATCTTAAATAATCCGGATTTCTTAATTTAAATTTAAAATCTTTTTTAAAAAGGCTTTTGAAATCCTCCTTCAAAATTTAAATATCTCAACCTTCCTTAAATCTCCGATCCTTCCTTATATCTCAACCTTCCTCATATTTTAACCTTCCTACTAACCTTAAGACATCTTTTTTTTTACATTTTAAGATTTTCCCAGTTAGAATATATTTGAACACTTTTAAACATCTTAATTTTTTTTTTAAATCTTGATCATTACAAATACCTTTAAACGAAAAGTCTTTGTGGTTATTTTAGGAATCATTTTTAAGATTTTCGTTTATAACAGGACTTCGAAACCAGTAATAACACTTTCGCATACCTTGATTGAAGGTTCTCGCGAGGCCAACCTACAAGGTTGCCGTTGCTGCTTCGCCTATACTACATAAACTGTTGTTGGTTTTGTCAGCGTTTTACAAGGATGATGTATATAAGTTGTTAGAAATTTATTATTAAAAAAAAATTATTAAAAAAAATATTTAAAAAAAAATTTATAAAATTAAATTTATAAGATTACAAAATTAAAATTTCTCCCAAAAAATTTATGTTAATATCCATAATATATGAGTATTAAATTACAAGGTAACTGTATATCTTGATGAACATCACTTAATTACCATAATGTCGTATAAAAATCAAATAAAAACTCCCCCACATCGAAAAAAATAAACTTGAAACTAAATTTATGGAGGTTATTTTTTTAAAAATCCACAATTCGTCCTTTTAGATTATCTCACTATCAGATTCACTTCCTCTTTTCGATTTATTTTTAGAACGTACATTAGAAGGATTGTTAAACGTTAAACTTTTAAGGATTGTTAAACTATCGAAAGAATTTAATGGGTAGATTAAAGGTATCTTAATGATCCAACTAAATCCTTTCCTGTACTGTTGTCGGTGATTACAATTGTTGGTGATTAGTAATCACTGATTACAAAAAGTTATGTAACTTATTGTTTTAGGAAATTTTAAACATAAGTGATAAAGTTAATGTTAAGTATTTTTTTTAAAAACTCGGTATTTCCCAATTTTTAATGAAATTTCAACTCAATGTAAAATTGTTTGCTTTTCCCACTTATACAATTCTTGACCATGGCGTTGACCATGAGTTAAAACTCAAGTAGACCAACCCAAACCGAACGATTTAAAAGACCCGCGTTAACGTTCACGGTTTCTATACCATAAGAACGTTAGTCAAGACCGATTTACAGTCAAGACCGATTGCTTTTCTAATCGATTTTTTTACTTATGTCTTGCTTATGTTTTAATACGCGTCCAACCTTACAATTAGAGTTAGTTCTAAGGTCTTCTGTTTCCTCGTTGTATGACCATTGCGAGTAAGACTGAGGTCAGCAAGTATGTATTGATTGTGAGCTGCGTTACAAGTTGTTTTTTGAAAGAGATTACGTGATTGGAAAGAGTCTTTTATACTGTTTATATGAGGATGATGAAAACAAATCTTATTTTTTAGTTTAAAAATTTTAAATAAATTTAAAGTAAAGATAAAGTTTATTTTTAGAAAAGAAATGGAAATATACATGTAATTGAAAGTCTATTAAAAATAGACTCTTACGACATAAAAGGATTGTTTAACTTTCAATTACACCCTGTATATAGCTTTTAACGACACCCTGTAGATTACATTCAAAATATCTTTGATATATTTTAAATTTATTTTAAAATACATAAACTTGAAACTGCCAATCTGATAAAATCTAACATTTTATCACTCTAACAGTTGATGTTAAGGTTGAATAACTGTTGAACACGTCAACTTAGCATTTAAAATATCAGGTTGACATTCGAAACATAAAATTGACATTCTCTGGAATAAATCTTACCTTGATTTGTAGACGTTTGTCGATGCATTCTTTGAGTAACTTTAAAGGGCCGTTTTCGGTTTCCATTTTGGCGAAAATATTCTTCTTTTCTTTCAAAGTCTTTGGTTTAGATGGAACTGGAACTAAATACATACAATAAGTATGCAATAGTATTATATACCGGGTGTTTGGGAAAAAATTTTCGTACAAGTATTAATATAGTCTTAAAATAAAACATTTTGTGTGTAATTTTGATCATTTTAAATTTATTTTTTTAAAAATTGGTTGTTTGAGGATTGATCTCTTTCAAAAAATATTACTTTTTAAAAGATATAATTTTGAATGGAATACAAAAATAGAATAGAAGATCAACATATTGAACATATTGACAAAATTAAATACAATCTTGTTAATACTCATCTCCCAACTGAAATAATAACTACCATAGTTGACATTCTTAATAATCCACCTGCTTTAAACGCTTATAATTTTCTCAAAAAATGTCTAATTGATTGACTCTCCCTTAGTGAAGAGAAAAAACTTTAAAACTTTATGATTTATTTTCTAACTCTCACTTAGGTGATCAAAAATCTTCAGACTTTTACAGAGAAATGTTGTCTATGGTAGGCGGTTCTAAAGTGGTGAGTCAAGATTTAATTCTAAAACTTTGGATAAGTAGGTTACCACACGCCACACTTTATTTCTGAATCTTTTGGTTTAAAGATTAATTATTCATCAAATTGGTTTCGATTTTCAAAATCGAAATCAATTAGAATTTGTCCAGTTTTCAAATCCAATTGGGTTGGATTTAATTTTCAAAAGGTGTTAGATTGGTTAGACTTGAATTCAAACTTCATATAAATTGTATTTAATTTTTAAGCTTGATTAAGTTAATGAAGTTCAATTTTTAAATCCAACCCTATTTGATTTTGTTTAATTGACTATCAGAATTGGGTTGGATATAATTTTCAAGCTAATTTTGGATTGATTAGACTTGAAATCAAATTTCAATTGAATTATATTTAATTTTCAAGCAGGATGAAGTTGATTAATCGATTTCTTTTTGGTTTTTAACCCAAGCCATTTAGAATTTATCCAATTGACACTTCGAATTGGGTTGGATTTAATTTTCAAGCTAAATTGGATTGGTTAGACTTGAAATCAAATTCTTATGGAATAATATTCAATTTTTAAGTTTGATTTAGTTGATTAAGTTCGATTTTTAAATCCAAATCAATTAGAATTTGTTCAGTTCTTAATTCCAGTTGGGTTAGATTTAATTTTTAAACTGAATTTCATTGGTTAGACTTGAATTCAAATTCCTATTGAATTGTACTTAATTTTTAAGTTCGATTAAGTTGATTAATCATTTTTTTTAATTTTTAAATTGAACCCATTTAGAATTTTTCCAACTGACTATCCGAATTGGGGTGGATTTAATTTTCAAGCTAATTTTGGATTTCTTAGACTTGAAATCAAATTCCAATGGAATTATATTCATTTTTAGGTTCAATTAAGTTAATTGCGTTCGTTTTTTGAACTCAAACCAATTAGAATTTGTCCAGATTTCAATCCCAATGGGGTTGGATTTAATTTTCAATCTAAATTAAATTGGCTAGACTTGAATTTCGACTTGAATATTTTTCAAACTGAATTTGGTTGTTTATGCTTAATTTCCAACTCCGATTGGATTAGATCCAATTTTAAGCTCGATTAAGTTGATTAGGTTCGATTTTCAATCCCAACCCAATTAGAATTTATCTAGTTTTCAATGCCAATTCGGTTGGATTTAATTTTCAAACTAAATTCGATTGATTGGGCTTGGTTTCAAATTCCAATTGAACTATATTCAATTTTTAAGCTGCATTAAGTTGATTAGATTCAATTTTCAAACCCAATCTAATTAGAATTTGTCCAGCTTTCAATCCCATTTGGATTAGATTGAATTTTCAAGCTGAATTTAATTTTTTTTGGTTTGGTTTTAAATTCAGATTGAATTAAATTCAATTTTTAAGCTTAATTAACTTGATTAGGTTCGATTTTTAGACCCAACCTAATTAGAATTTATCCAGTTTTCAATCCAAATTGAGTTGGATTCATTTTTCAAGCCAAATTGGGTTACTTGAGTTTAATCTCAAATTTTAGTTAGATTAGATTCACTTTTTAAGCTTGATTTAGTTGATTAGGTTCGATTTTCAGACCCAATTCAATTATAATTTGTCTAGTTTTTAACCCCAATGGGGATGGATTTAATTCTCCAACTGAATTCGATTGATTAGGTTTGATTTGAAACTCCAGTTGAATTGTATTCAATTTTTAAGCTTTATTAAGTTGATTAGGTTCGATTTTCAAACCCAACCCAATCAGAATTTGTTCAGTTTTCAAACCCAGTTGGGTTGGATTTATTTTTCAAGCTGAATTGGGTTGCTTCTGTTTAACTTCACACTCCGACTGGATTAGATTCAATTTTTGAACTCAATTATGTTGATTAGGATCGATTTTTAAATCCAACCCAATGAGAATTAGTCGAGTTTTCAGTCCCATTTGAGTTGGATTCATTTTTCAAGCTGAATTGAGTTACTTGAGCTTAATTTCAAATTCCAAATAGATTAAATTCAATTTTTAAGCTCGATTAAGTTGATTCGGTTTGATTTTTAAACCTTAACCAATTAGAATTTGTCCAGTTTTTAGTCCCAATTGAGTTGGATTTAATTTCCAAACTGAATTCGATTGGTAAAGTTTGATTTCTAATTCTAATTGAATTAAATTCAATTTTTAAGTTTAATTAAGTTGATTAGGTTCAGTTTTCAACCCCAAGCCAAGTAGAATTTGTCCAGTTTTTAATCGCAATTGGATTAGATTCAATTTTCAAGCTGAATTTAATCTTTTAGGTATGATTTCAAATTTCAATTGCATTAAATTCACTTTTTAAGCTCGATTAAGTTGATTAGCTTAGATTTTCAATCCCAACCCAATTAAAATGTATCCAGTTTGCAATCCCAATTGGGTTGGATTTAATTTCCAAGCTGAATTTAATTTGTTGAGTTTAATTTCAAATTCCAAATGGATATGACTCCATTTTTAAGCCCAACTATGTTGACTAAATTCGATTTTCAAACCCAACCCAATTAGTACTTCGTTTTCCATTTTTGGGTGGATTGGATGTAATTTTTGATTAAGTTCTATATTCTAAACTTAATTCGTTTGATTAGGTTCTATATTCTAAACTTAATTCGTTTGATTAGGTTCAATCTTCCAACTAAGTAAATTTAAATCAATGAAATGAGCAAAAACCAACAAATTTTTATAAACTCCTTGAAGATAAATTTATCAAGTATTTAAAACCAAACTTATCAAGTGTTTAAAGCTAAATTTATCAAGTATTTAAAGCCAAATTTATGAAGTATTTAAAACCAAATTAATCAAATTAAAACTAATCAACTTCCATTAAGAAAATTTAAAAAGTTATTTATGCTTTTAATCATCGACAAATCAAGCAATGACCAGCAGATTTGGTTAGATCACCAAATCTGGTTTTTCATTGAAAAATTTTACATGAATCAATTTTTAAAATAACTATTTTACATTAAACTAAAAATTCAATATACTTAATCCAATTCCTAGATCACTAAAATTCTCACAATCAGTGTAAAAATTTTACATGAATTAAATTTTCAAATAATTGTTTTACATTAAATCAAAAACTCAATATACTTAATCCAATTCCTAGATCACTAAAATTCTCACAGTCAGTGTAAAAATTTTACATGAATCAAATTTTCAAAATATTGTTTTACATAAAATAAAAAACTCAATATACTTAATCCAATTCCTAGATCACTAAAAATCTCAGTGTAAAAATTTTACATGAATCAAATTTTCAAATAATTGCTTTACATTAAATCAAAAATTCAATATATTTAATCCAATTCCTAGATCACTAAAATTCTCAGTGTATAGGAACAAAAAATACAAATAGGCATGAATAAGTTTTCCAAGTATTAACAAAACTATTTATTTGATATGATGTCATTATTTATTTATTGATATTGATCACTACTCATCGGACTGATCATCGATATCTACATATTAGATCACATTTTGATTGACGCATAAGTTTTTATTATCTGACTACATATTTATTAGCTAGTACATATTAATCTATTATTATTTATTAAAAACTATTCATTTTCTAAACATCACAATCAATTTAGTGTATTGTATTCAAACGAAGAAAAAGAATTAAATTGTCTTCTTTTGATTTGTATTCAAATCAAAAGAAGACAAAGTTAAAAAATGAAAAACTCGATTATCGTCAGATTTCATCCCCATCTTCTAAAATATGGGGATCATATTTTAGAAGATAGGGAAAAATCATTCACTCAGAGATGATCTTAAAAAATGAAAAACTCGATTATCGTCAGATTTCATCTCCATCTTCTAAAATATGGGGATCATATTTTAGAAGATGGGAAAAATTCATTCACTAAGAGATGATCTTAAAAAATGAAAAACTCGATTATCGTCAGATTTATAATTTATAAAATATGGGGATCATATTTTAGAAGATGGGGAAAAATCATTCGCTCAGAGATGATCTTAAAAAATGAAAAACTCGATTATCGTCAGATTTCATTCCCATCTTCTAAAATATGGGGATCATATTTTAGATTCAATTCCCATCTTCTAAAATATGGGGATCATATTTTAGAAGATGGGGAAAAATCATTCACTAAGAGATCATCTCCTAAACACAGCCTCGTTTTGCCAACCTAAACCGAGACGACACACGCTCTCAGAGCGCGTAACATAGCTTCTAACAATGCGAACTTGAGGTCGTTCACCCTCCTCGTAGAGCCAGAACTACTACTGCCGCTCTTTCCGATCTGCCTCGGCGGCCGGCTGCCAACTAAAATCGCCTGTATATTGATACTTGTTTATTACATTGTATGTAAGCCGGGGCGTATTTGAGTTACGCCATACGATGGGCTTTCCCGTTCCGGATTCGCCCGCCCGATTACGTCGCCGAATCACCGTTTTTGCCTCCGAGCGGCATCGTTTACGACGCGAGCTTTCGAGCTTTTTTCGATACGCGGGAACGAGTTTTCAGCGAGAGATCAGTTCGTTTCGTGCGTCTCACGATTTTAATTCAGAATACTACTTTAATTTAATAAATTCACTTTCATAAATAAAATGAAAAAAATTTTTAACACTAATCAATTATTTTTATTTAATCTTTTTAATCATTATTTAAACAAAAAATTCTAGATTTTTTATTGCTTCAAAAAGAGGATGTTGATCGAAAAAAATGCATATTTGGAAGTAACTTAAAAGTCACTATAAACGGATCAAAGGTTCGTTTTGATTTTTTTAAAAATTTGTCTTGAGTTGTAAAAATTCGTCAGAATTCGTGTTTAATTTCATAAATTTCATAAAAATTAGTTATGATTTTTCAAAAATTCGTTCTATTTTTAAAAAAATCGTTTTGATTTTTCTAAAATTTGTTTTGATTTTTCAAAGGTTCGCTTTGATTTTTCTAAAAATTTGTCTTGAGTTGTAAAAATTCGTCAGAATTCGTGTTTAATTTCATAAATTTCATAAAAATTAGTTATGATTTTTCAAAAATTCGTTCTATTTTTAAAAAAATCGTTTTGATTTTTCTAAAATTTGTTTTGATTTTTCAAAGGTTCGCTTTGATTTTTCTAAAAATTTGTCTTGAGTTGTAAAAATTCGTCAGAATTCGTGTTTAATTTCATAAATTTCATAAAAATTCGTTATAATTTTTCAAAAATTCGTTCTATTTTTAAAAAATTCGTTTTGATTTTTCTAAAATTTGTTTTGATTTTTCAAAGGTTCGTTTTTATTTTCTCTAAAATTTGTTTGATTTTTCAAAGCATCGTTTTGATTTTTCTAAAATTTGTCTTTACTTGTCAAAAATCTGCCTTGAGTTGTAAAAATTCGTCAGAATTCGTGTTTAATTTCATAAAAATTCGTTATGATTTTTCAAATTTCGTTCTGTTTTTAAAAAGTTCGTTTTGATTTTTAAAAAATTCGTTTGGATGTTTCAAAGGTTCGTTTTGATTTTTTAAAAATTTGTTTTGATTTTTCAAAGGTTCGTTTTGAATTTTAAAAAGTTCATTTTGATTATTCAAAAATTCGTTTTGATCTTTCAAAAGTTCGTTTTGATTTTTTAAAGATTTGTTTTGATTTTTCAAAGATTCGTTTTGATTTTTCTAAAATTTGTTTTGATATTTCAAAGGTTCGTTTTGATTTTTCTAAAAATTTGTCTTGAGTTGTAAAAATTCGTCAGAATTCGTGTTTAATTTCATAAAAATTCGTTATGATTTTTCAAAAATTCGTTCTGTTTTTAAAAAGTCCGTTTTGATTTTTCAAAAATTCGTTTGGATTTTTCAAAGGTTCGTTTTGATTTTTCAAAGGTTCGTCTTGAATTTTAAAAAGTTCGTTTTGATCTTTCAAAAATTCGTTTTGATTTTTCAAAGGTTTGTTTTGATTTTTCTAAAATTTGTTTTGATTTTTCAAAGGTTCATTTTGATTTTTCTAAAATTTGTCTTTACCTCTCAAAAATCTGCCATGAGTTGTAAAAATTCGTCAGAATTCGTGCTTAATTTCATAAATTTCATAAAAATTCGTTACGATTTTTCAAAAACTCGTTCTGTTTTTAAAAAGTTCGTTTTGATTTTTCAAAAATTCGTTTGGATGTTTCAAAGATTCGATTTTGATTTTTCTAAAATTTGTTTTGATTTTTTAAAGGTTCGTTTTGATTTTTAAAAAGTTCGTTTTGATTATTCAAAAATTCGTTTTGATTTTTCAAAAGTTCGTTTTGATTTTTCAAAGATTTGTTTTGATTTTTCAAAGATTCGTTTTGATTTTTCTAAAGTTTGTTTTGATATTTCAAAGGTTCGTTTTGATTTTTCTAAAAATTTGTCTTGAGTTGTAAAAATTCGTCAGAATTCGTGTTTAATTTCATAAAAATTCGTTATGATTTTTCAAAAATTCGTTCTGTTTTTAAAAAGTCCGTTTTGATTTTTCAAAAATTCGTTTGGATTTTTCAAAGGTTCGTTTTGATTTTTCAAAGGTTCGTCTTGAATTTTAAAAAGTTCGTTTTGATTTTTCAAAGGTTCGTCTTGAATTTTAAAAAGTTCGTTTTGATCTTTCAAAAATTCGTTTTGATTTTTCTAAAATTTGTTTTGATTTTTCAAAGGTTCGTTTTGATTTTTCTAAAATTTGTCTTTACTTCTCAAAAATCTGCCATGAGTTGTAAAAATTCATCAGAACTCGTGTTTAATTTCATAAATTTCATAAAAATTCGTTATGATTTTTCAAAAATTCGTTCTGTTTTTAAAAAGTTCGTTTTGATTTTTCAAAAATTCGTTTGGATTTTTCAAAGATTTGATTTGATTTTTCTAAAATTTGTTTTGATTTTTTAAAGGTTCGTTTTGATTTTTAAAAAGTTCGTTTTGATTATTCAAAAATTCGTTTTGATTTTTGAAAAGTTCGTTTTGATTTTTCAAAGATTTGTTTTGATTTTTCAAAGATTCGTTTTGATTTTTCTAAAGTTCGTTTTGATTTTTAAAAAGTTCTTTTTGATCTTTCAAAAATTCGTTTTGATCTTTCAAAAATTCGTTTTGATTTTTCAAAGGTTCGTTTACGACGCGAGCTTTCGAGCTTTCTTCGATACGCGGGAACGAGTTTTCAGCGAGAGATCAGTTCGTTTCGTGCGTCTCACGATTTTAATTCAGAGAATACTGCTTTAATTTTATAAATTCACTTTCATAAATAAAATGAATTTCTTTTTAATACTAATCAATTATTTTTATTTAATTTTTTTAATTATTATTTAAACAATAATTTCTAGATTTTTTATTGCTTCAAAAAGAGGATGTTGATCGAAAAAATACATATTAGGAAGTAACTTAAAAGTCACTATAAACAAAACTTTAATGTTTACAGTCAAAAAATTTTTTTATAGAACACCCTGTATATTTTTAAAGTACTACTATTATATTTCAAAGAAGATTTAAACGAAATATCAAAGTGTTTAATATTTTTAAGGAGGAAATATTAAACTCTCGTCGAATATGTCAAAAGTATACAGGGTGTTTTACTAAAAAAAATCATTTTTTATCTCTAAGTACTGGAATTCTCTACAAGAAGTTGAATTTATACGTTGTTAAGGAAATATTTTTTGTGGAAACGAATCCAATTAATAAAAATTACATAAGAAGACTTTTCCCAAAATGCATTTTTTTTTTGATAATCACCCTGTACCTCTAAAACAGTAAGAGATATCAATATGCAATTTTAGCCAAGAAGTTTTTTATTAAAATCAAGAAACACTGCCTTTAATTGTTCTCTATTTTTTATAAAGAAAGACGAGCTTTCCTTTAACTCTTTGAAGCACACACATAGTACGAAATTTTCTATCTATGTTGTACTATAACCCGAAATGGAGCTGCACCATGAAGAGAGAGATGAAAAAGTAACCCCCTCTCTGTAACATTGGCGAGTACTCTTTCATCTTTCTTTTCATGGAGCAGCTTCATTTCGAGTTATAATACATTTTGATCATTTTAATCTCAATTAATGTATAGTAATTGACAAAAATTTTATTTAGAACACACATCAGAACATAACAACCGATAGTACATCAACGATATTTATTCCACAAATCAATTCAGTTTCCGTGTGGTCTTCGCGACGCAGCCATTCGGAACACGTGTGTTTACAGGAATCAAATGTGTCTATTTCGGGATTCCCCCCGGATAATTAACAGTTCATTTACAATGGGCCAGACGCGTCGAGAAAGTTACGGCGAAAGTTACGACCGGGGATATAAACCTGCGCAAGTTGCAACATCGACATAATCTACAATCTACACAGTTAATAATTATTTACTACTTGGTTTTTTTACAAAGATGACATTTTCTCATAAAAATCTCAATTATTTAAATTAAGGATTAAAAGCATTTATGTACACTTATTAAAAATATTCATAAACACTTATTAAAAGCATTCATGAACATTTATTAAAAGCATTCATGAATGTTTATTAAAAGCCTTAATAATTTAATGCTTTTATTGGATTTCAAATAATTTACGATTAGAGCCGTTAGATTTATTTTCGATGCGCAATAATAGATCGGAAACAAACCGAAAACGATACAGATTCAACCTTCGACGATGCGAGAGACAAATATCCCCGCATAAATAATACGAAGGCTCAATGCCGTTTTCAGAAATTATCGCGTTTCGAGTAATTAATTCGTAGCGATAATATGTAACGGATTAGTGGATTTTGTACTTGTACTTGAGTTATTTTGAAATTTATGCGCAACAAATACAACACATCGTCATCGTTCAAGACAATGAAACACCTTGAAAAGTCTTACTATTATTTCTTATTAAAAATAGGTATAAATCAAACACTTATTCTCGTATAGAAAAACGATTTTTTTCATTTATCGTAATTCGTCAAAAATTAATCGTACAAAAAAATCTTAATTCAACTTAATTTGTCTAAATTTAAATTAATCTAAATATTAATTTAGAAAAATTAGGTTAATACAGTAAAAAAAGTTAAAAAATCATCAAAATTTGTCAAAAAATTCGTCTTAATTTCATAAAATTCGTTTTAATTTCATAAAATTCGTCTTAATTTCATAAAATTCTCCTTAATATCATAAAATTCTTCTTAATATCATAAAATTCGTTCAAATACATTAAAATTGTACAAATTTTCTTTTAAATTCGTGACAATTTGAAGAAAAATTTCTTCTTAATTTAATCAAAACTTCAAAATTTTACTTACTTAAGTTTGTCAAAAAATCTTCATAGTTTGTCTTTCATAAAATTCTTCTTAATTTCATAAAATTCGTTCAAATACATTAAAATTTTACAAATTTTCTTTTAAATTCGTGAAAATTTTAAGAAAAATTTCTTCCTAATTTAATCAAAACTTCAAAATTTTACTTACTTAAGTTTGTCAAAAAATCTTCATAACTCGTCTTTCATAAAATTTCATAAAATTCTTCTTAATTTCATAAAATTTGTTCAAATACATTAAAATTTTACAAATTTCTTTTAAATTCGTGAAAATTTGAAGAAAAATTTCTTCCTGATTTAATCAAAATTTTACTTACTTAAGTTTGTCAAAAAAATTTCATAGTTCGTCTTTCATAAAATTTCATAAAATTCTTCTTAATTTCATAAAATTCGTTCAAATACATTAAAATTTTACAAATTTTCTTTTAAATTCGTGACAATTTGAAGAAAAATTTCTTCCTAATTTAATCAAAACTTCAAAATTTTACTTACTTAAGTTTGTCAAAAAATCTTCATAGTTCTTTCATAAAATTCTTCTTAATTTCTTCTTAATTCTTCTTAATTAAAATTCTTCTTAATTTCATAAAATTCGTTCAAATACATTAAAGTTTTACAAATTTTCTTTTAAATTCGTGAAAATTTGAAGAAAAATTTCTTCCTAATTTAATCAAAACTTCAAAATTTTACTTAACTTTGGCAAAAAATCTTCATAGTTCGTCTTTCATAAAATTCTTAATTTCATAAAATTCGTTCAAATATATTAAAATTTTATAAATTTTCTTTTAAATTCGCGAAAATTTGAAGAAAAATGTCTTCCTAATTTAATCAAAACTTCAAAAATTTACTTACTTAAGTTTGTCAAAAAATCTTCATAATTCGTCTTTCATAAAATTCTTCTTAATTTCATAAAATTTTTCTTAATTTTATAAAATTCGTTTAAATACATTAAAATTTTACAAATCTTCTTTTAAATTCGTGAAAATTTGAAGAAAAAATTCTTCCTAATTTAATCAAAACTTCAAAATTTTACTTACTTAAGTTTGTCAAAATATCTTTATAGTTCGTCTTTCATAAAATTCTTCTTGATTTCATAAAATTCGTTCAAATACATTAAAATTTTACAATTTTTTTTTAACTTCGTGAAAATTTGAAGAAAAATTACTTCATAATTTAATCAAAACTTCAAAATTTTACTTACTTAAGTTTGTCAAAAAATCTTCATAGTTCGTCTTTCATAAAATTTCATAAAATTCTTCTTAATTTCATAAAATTCGTTCAAATACATTAAAATTTTACAAATTTCTTTTAAATTCGTGACAATTTGAAGAAAAATTTCTTCTTAATTTAATCAAAACTTCAAAATTTTACTTACTTAAGTTTGTCAAAAAATCTTCATAATTCGTCTTTCATAAAATTTCATAAAATCCTTCTTAATTTCATAAAATTCTTCTTAATTTCACAAAATTCGTTCAAATACATTAAAATTTTACAAATTTTCTTTTAAATTCGTGACAATTTGAAGAAAAATTTCTTCCTAATTTAATCAAAACTTCAAAATTTTACTTACTTAAGTTTGTCAGAAAATCTTGATAGTTCGTCTTTCACAAAATTTCATAAAATTCTTCTTAATTCCATAAAATTCGTTTAAATACATTAAAATTTTACAAATTTTCTTTTAAATTCGTGTCAAATTCAAGAAAAATTTCTTCCTAATTTAATCAAAACTTCAAAATTTTACTTACTCAAGTTTGTCAAAAAATTTCATAGTTCGTCTTTCATAAAATTTCATAAGATTCTTCTTAATTTCATAAAATTCGTTCAAATACATTAAAATTTTACAAATTTTCTTTTAAATTCGTTACAATTAGAAGAAAAATTTCTTCCTAATTTAATCAAAACTTCAAAATTTTACTTATTTAAGTTTGTCAAAAAATCTTCATAGTTTGTCTTTCATAAAATTTCATAAAATTCTTCTTAATTTTATAAAATTCGTTCAAATACATTAAAATTTTACAAATTTTCTTTTAAATTCGTGACAATTTGAAGAAAAATTTCTTCCTAATTTAATCAAAACTTCAAAATTTTACTTACATTAAGTTTGTCAAAAAATCTTCATAGTTCGTCTTCCATAAAAATTTCATAAAACTGTTCTTAATTTTATAAAAATCGTTCAAATATATTAAAATTTTACAAATTTTCTTTTAAATTCGTGAAAATTTGAAGAAAAATTTCTTCCTAATTTAATCAAAACTTCAAAATTTTACTTACTTAAGTTTGTCAAAAAATTTCATAGTTCGTCTTTTATAAAATTTCATAAAATTCTTCTTAATTTCATAAAATTCGTTCAAATACATTAAAATTTTACAAATTTTCTTTTAAATTCGTGAAAATTTGAAGAAAAATTTTTTCCTAATTTAATCAAAACTTCAAAATTTTACTTACTTAAGTTTGTCAAAAAATCTTCATAATTCGTCTTTTATAAAATTTCATAAAATTCTTCTTAATTTCATAAAATTCTTCTTAATTTTATAAAATTCGTTCAAATACATTAAAATTTTACAAATTTTCTTTTAAATTCGCGAAAATTTGAAGAAAAATTCCTTCCTGATTTAATCAAAACTTCAAAATTTTACTTACTTAAGTTTGTCAAAAAATCTTCATAGTTCGTCTTTCATAAAATTTCGTAAAATTCTTCTTAATTTCATAAAATTCGTTCAAATACATAATTTTACAAATTTTCTTTTAAATTCGTGAAAATTTTAAGAAAAATTTCTTCCTAATTTAATCAAAACTTCAAAATTTCACTTACTTAAGTTTGTCAAAAAATCTTCATAGTTAGTCTTTCATAAAATTTCATAAAATTCTTCTTAATTTTATAAAACTCGTTCAAATACATTAAAATTTTACAAATTTTCTTTTAAATTCGTGAAAATTTTAAGAAAAATTTGTTCCTAATTTAATCAAAACTTCAAAATTTTACTTACTTAAGTTTGTCAAAAAATCTTCATAGTTCGTCTTTCATAAAATTCTTCTTAATTTCATAAAATTCTTCTTAATTTCATAAAATTCGTTCAAATACATTAAAATTTTACAATTTTCTTTTAAATTCGTGAGAATTTGAAGAAAATTTTTTTCCTAATTTAATCAAAACTTCAAAATTTTACTTACTTAAGTTTGTCAAAAAAATTTCATAGTTCGTCTTTCATAAAATTTCATAAAATTCTTCTTAATTTCATAAAATTCGTTCAAATACATAATTTTACAAATTTTCTTTTAAATTCGTGAAAATTTGAAAAAAAATTTCTTCATAATTTGATCAAAACATCAATTTTTTTTACTTTATTTGGGTTTATCAAAAAATCCTCAGAGTTCGTCTTAATTTCAAAAAATTCTTCCAAATTTGTTAAAAAACCATCTTAATTTATCGAAATTTTCTAACTAATCATTCGATTAAAATCTTTTATTGATGGTATAACTTATAATCAAATGGATATGGAATGATCATATTTGAGTTTTTTCAATTTTGGCATTCTTCTTCTCACTCAACTTATTTACATATAATACAAAGTGTATTTTTCGAAATTTTAAAACAAATTCTCTTTTTCTCTAGAAATCTAGTGTAGACTAAACCTCTAAATTTCATTGAATTGTTCCCTGAAGAAAATTTAAATCCTCACAGATGTTCAAACTAGGCCAGTTTTAGTTGCATCTTTAACGATCAAAACCCGACGTTTTACTACTCTTCCTACTTTTCCCATCCCATTCCTTTTACCCATTATGATCGTTTATGAGTCTATTTTTGTTGTTCCTTCTATTTTGATCCTTTCTTCTAAACTTTTCTCTCATCCTCTTTTATCTTTCCTTTTATTTATCTTTCCTTTTATTTATTTTTCTTTTTATTTATTTGTCCTTTTATTTATTTTTCCTTGTATTTATTTATTTTTTTATCATTTTAAAGAACTAGAAGTCATTGACAGTTTGTCTTAAATATAGAAGACATGTTCCACTGCTCGCGTCTGAATTTTCAGAGCAACGTCCTCCCTGTGACAGACTTGGCACACACACCAGACGATTTATAATTGTTCTTTACGTAATTTACGCGCTCGACGACATTATTTTAATTCTCCCGGAGGTCTTATCTTGTTCTTACTCAATCCAGAACGTTTTAAAATGTTACCTGCCATAACTTACATCTGTATAAATTTCTCACATCTTGTTTGTTGAAAACTTTTTGTTAAAAAAAAATTTTATTCTTTTTAAATTCTTTTTAAAAGTAAAGTAGTAAATCATTTTAAACAATAAACAAATTTCTTCAATTGAGACATAAACTTATTTAACTAGCCATAAAATAGCTAATCTCGTTAGTCAATTAGAACGGACAGAAGACAAGTATAAATTGATAAAGTTAAACTTCCTAATTTAAATGTAAAATCTAAAGTCATCTTCGTCATCTGAACTTTTATCGTCCGGCCTTCTAACCTTTGCAAGTGCGCAAAGTGCCAACCCAGCTAGCGCACAAGAACGAAAGAATGACGTAACATAGCCATTGACCTTCCCGCTCCGGCGGTTGCACCACGCTCGGGCTTCTTCAGCCATGAAATTGCGCCCGGAACCTCCTCAGACCACCAGCACGTTCCTCAATTAGAAAAAGGAAGAGTAGGAGAGATGACCGAAGAAAAGCCCTTTTTCCTATTTTCCTCCCTAAATTGAATCGATTCGAAATTTACAAAAAAAATAACCTTCGAAGAATTTCTAAAGATAGCTTTAGAAAGATAACTTTAGAAATTAAGCTCTCTTTAGAAATTAACCTCTCTTTAGAAATTTAAGCTATCTTTAGAAATTTAAGCTCTCTTCCTACACAAAGAAGATGTAAAACGAACAAATTCCAATTTATAATCTTTTAGCAAATTAATCGAAACGTAACGACGTTTAATCGATTTGTATATTAACCCCTTAAAACGTTTATGACGTAAATACGTGTTCGTGTGCGATGGGCCACTTAAAAGGTTAATGTAAATAATTATTTTACACTCTGATCGGGTTTACAAGTCGCAAATTGGTGTAAGAATAGAAAATTGATAAAATTATCTACGGTCAAAACAATGTAATAAAAGTGAAAAGGTCGTTAGATTATTCATTATTAAGTTTCAACAAATTAACTTAAATCTGATTAATAATCAGATTCAATTCATTAAATTTTGATGATTTTAGACGATTTTTCAATACCATTTTTACAATTTTTACCATTTTTAGACGATTTTTCAATAAATTTTACCATTTTTAGACCATTTTTTAATAAAATTTGAACGATTTTAGACGATTTTAAACAATTTTAAGCAATTTCAACAATTTACGAGATATGAAATACTCAACAAAGAAAACTCTTTACAATTAATAAAAAACTAAGTCCGGCTCTGTTGTTTTAATATAAAATTTGACAAAAAAAGTAAATTAAAAACTTTTGTCATAAATTATGAACGATTTTAAGCAAAATTAAGACGATTTTTGATGATTTTTAATGAAATTTGAGCGATTTATAAATTTTTATCATTAGTTTTGATCAATTTTGAACGATTTTTTAAAAATCTGGATGATTCTAGATTATTACTAATGTAATTTGAACGATTTTAGACGATTTTAAATACTATTAAACGATTTATGAGACGTAAAATACTCAACAAAGAAATTTTTTTTTAATTAATAAAAAACTAAGCCCGGTTCTGTCTTTTAAATATCAAATTTGACAAAAAAATTAAATTAAGGACATTTGTCATAAATTATGAACGATTTTGAATAAAATCAAGACTATTTTTGATCATTTTTAATGAAATTCGAACGATTTATGAATTTTTATCATCAATTATGATCAATTTTTTAAAAATCTAGACAATTTTAGATGATTATTAATGTAATTTGAATGATTTTAGACTATTTTAAATAATTTTAGACGATATTAAACGATTTATGAGACGTGAAACACTCACCAAAGAAAATTATTTATAATTAATAAAAAATTAAGTCCGGTGCTGTCTTTTAAATATCAAATTTGTCAAAAAAAAAGTAAATTTTGAACTTTTGTCATAAATTATGAACGATTTTAAGCAAAATTAACACGATTTTTGATGATTTTTAATGAGATTTGAACAATTTATAATTTTTTATCATAAATTGTGATAAATTCTGATCGATTTTAAAAAAATCTAGATAATTTTAGATAATTATTAATTTAATTTGAACGATTTTAGATAATTTTAAATAATTTTAGACGACTTTAAACGATTTATGAGACGTTAAATACTCAATAAAGAAAATTTTTTATAACTAATAAAAAACTAAGTACGGTTCTGTCTTTTAAATATCAAATTTCACAAAAAAGAAGTAAATTTAGAACTTTTGTCATAAATTATGAACAATTTTAAACAAAATTAAGACGATCTTAGACGACTTTTAATCAAATTTGACGATTTCTACATTTTTCTCATCAATTTTGATCAATTTTGAAGAATTTTTAAAAAATCTAAGCAATTTGAGATGATTATTAATGTAATTTGAACGATTTGAGATGATATTAAATGATTTTTAACCGATTTACGAAACGTAAAATACTCAATAAAGAAAATTTTTTATAATTAATAGAAAACTAAGTCCGGTTCTGTGTTTTAAATGTCAAATTCAACAGAAAAGACGTAAATTTAGAACTTTTTGTATACATTGGGAACAATTTTAAGCAAAATCTAGGTGATTTTAGACAATTTTGAACGATATATAAATTTTTATTACCATTTGTGATCAATTTTAAGAGATTTTAAATAAATTTAGACAATTTTAGATGATTATTAATGTAATTTGAACGATTTTATACAATTTTTGAGAACTAAAATACTTAATAAAGTAAATTACAAGAAAATTTGTGGTAATAAATAAAAAATTTAGTCCGGTTCTGTCGTTTAAATGTCAAATTTGTCAGAAAAGAAGTAAAATTAGATGTTTTATCATCAATTATGATAGATTTTTAACGATTCTATTTAAATTTAAACGATTTTTGGTAATTTCTAACAAAACTTGAACGATTTATAAACTTTTATCATCATCTATGATAAATTGTAAACCAGTTTTAATAAACTTAGACGATTTTAGATGACTAGTAACGTATTTTGGACGTTTCCGAACTATTTTAAACGATTTTTGAGAAGTAAAATACTCAAAAAAGTAATCATAAGAAAATTTCTGGTAATAAATAAAAAAATAAGTCCGGTTCTGTCGCTTAAATGTCAGATTTGACAGAAAATATGTAAAATTAACAGCTTTGTCATCAATTATGACAGATTTTTAACGATTCTAAATAAATTTAGACCATTTTTGATGATTTTTAATAAAATTTGGACGATTTATAAATTTTTATCACCATTTATGATCAATTTTGAACGATTTTTAAAAATCCAGTCCATTTTAGATGATTATTAATGCATTTGGACGTTTTAAACCATTTTTGAGAAGTAAAATAGTCAATAAAGTAAATCACAAGAAAATTTGTGGCAATAAATAAAAAATTAAGTCCAGCTCTGTCGTTTAAATATCAGATTTAACAGAAAAGAAGTAAGATTAGAAGATTTATCATCAATTATGATAGATTTTTAACGATTTTATGTAAATTTAGACAATTTTTGATGACTTTTAACAAAATTTGAACGATTTATAAACTTTTATCATCATCTATGATCAATTTTAAACTAGTTTTAATAAACTTAAACAATTTCAGATGATTATTAATGTATTTAGGACGTTTCCAAACTATTTTAAACAATTTTTGAGAAGTAAAATACTCAAAATGGAAATCATAAGAAAATTTGTGATAATAAATAAAAGATTAAGTCCGGTTCTGTCGTTTAAATGTCAGATTTGACACAAAATAAGTAAAATTAAAAGTTTTATCATTAATTATGATAGATTTCTTAGCGATTCTAAACAAATTTAGACGTTTCTTGATAATTTTTGATGATTTTTAACGAAATTTGAACGATTTATAAATTTTTATCACCATTTATGATCAATTTTGAACGATTTTTAAAAAATCCAACCGATTTTAAATGATTATTAATGTATTTTGGACGTTTTAAACGATTTTTGAGAACTAAAATACTCAATAAAGTAAATTATACGAAAATTTGTGCTAATTTAAAAAAAAACTAAGTCTGGTTCTGCCGTTTAAATATCAGATTTAACAGAAAAGAAGTAAGATTAGAAGATTTATCATCAATTATGATAGATTTTTAACGATTTTATGTAAATTTAGACGATTTTTGATGATTTTTAGCAAAATTTGAACGACTTATAAAGTTTTATCATCATCTATGATCAATTTTAAACCAGTTTTAATAAACTTAGACGATTTAAGATGATTATTCATGTATCTTGGACGTTTGCAAACTATTTTAAACGATTTTTGGGAAGTAAAATACTCAAAACGGAAATCATAAGAAAATTTGCAGTAATAAATAAAAAATTAAGTCCGGATCTGTCGTTTAAATGCCAAATTTAACACAAAATAAGCAAAATTAGAAGTTTTATCATCAATTATGATAGATTTTTTAACGATACTAAACAAATTTAGACGTTTTTTTGATCATTTTTGATGATTTTTAACGAAATTTGAATGATTTACAAATTTTTATCAATTTTTATCATCATCCATGACAAATTTTAGTCGATTTTTAAAAATCTAGACGATTATTAACCTAATTTGAACGTTTTTAAACGATTCTAAATAATTTCTTATAAATAAAATACTCAATAAAGCACATTATAACAAAATTTTTTATTAATAACAAAAAAGCTTAGTCCGGCTCTGTCCAAATGTGAAATTTTCCCAAAAAAAAATTTTTTTGTCATCAATTATGATAAATTTTAAGACATTTTAAGTAAATCCAGACGATTTTAGATCAATCATTTGATCATTTTCAATACTCTTTATTCAATTTCATATAACAATATAATAACAATATCAAAATAACAACAAAATATACAATTAAATAAAATACATACTTACCTTGATGAGACAACCACTTGTTTCCACAAGATTAATTTTCAATACAATTTATTTAATTTCACACAATAACATCATAATAAAATCAAAATAACATAACAAAATAGACAATTTTAGAGAAAAATATACTCACGTTGATGAGGTAACCACTTCCTTCCGCAAGATGTCGCCGGCTCCGCACCTCCACCACGTTTAGCCGGATCAGCTGATATTTGTTTGCAAACAACCGATTCGTATTTCGCGAGATTATCGTAAATTTTCGCGCTCGGAACCGGAGGAATCACCCCCGGCGTATTTAACGCCTTAATCGGATCGAAATACTCACTATAAAAATCTAACGTGGGGTCGTAAACTTCTTCATTTTTCGATTTTTCCGACGAATCAAATTCGCGACCGCCACGCTCAGCCATTTTAACTCGTTTACCGGGTTTTAGATAATGGCGCCATCTATGATTACAAGTCGAAAGTTTATTGGATAAATTAACATTTTAAATTAATTTTTAAAAAATACGTTTTAAATTATAAGTTTAATAGTGAAAAATAAACTTAAACGAGTAATAATTTTTATTTAAATACTATTTTATAATTTAATTCTTCATTTTTGATAAACTAATAATTTGAAAGGTTGTGGCTTTAATTGTTGAATAGTTGGTAACATTGGTGGATTATTTTAGTTTATTAGTGAAAATTTAATTAAATATTAAATTTAAACAAGAAAAATGGTTATAAAAACGGTAATAAACTAAATTTAAGTATTTCACACTTTGATTTTTAAATAATTTACGATTTATTTATAAGAGTTGTTTTTATAGGTTATGTTTATGTTGATTTTTTAAATTTTATTAATTTTCTTAGATTTTAGTGTTTATTAATTAAACACACCAATAATTAAATGCTATTTTATCTTAAATAAGTTTGTTATTAAAAATTATGCTTATATAAGGTTGTACTTTATGATTAATTTAATCGGTAAAATGATTTCTTTTAACGTAGTTTCAGATTTGGACCTTAAAACCAGCGTTAATGTCCTGGAAACAGTTTGATATTCATCGTGACATATCAAGGTAAGTTCTAAACGAAAAGGTGTTTATAAAAATAATATAAATAAAGAGAATTATAATAAAGTAAAACCGGTGTTTTATTTATGATTAAAAACGTGTAATATTTCTCGATTAACATTGAATAGAAGCTCCGAGGTTGAAAAGAAACTATAAAATACGCTCAACCTCGTATTTATTTAATTATCATCAACCTTACATACGTTTAAAGTTGCACTTCCGCCAGGAAATAATTAGAATGTACTTGAAAAGCTGTAACCTTAGTATTTAGTCTTTGTAATTTGTTATAATATAGAAATAAGAGAGTTTTATCAATATTTTTTATTAGAAGTTTATTACTAAGTAGTTGAGTTTGTAAAAAGTTGGGTAAATAAGTGTTGATGAAGAAAAATTTTAACCAAATTTAAGAATTTTTTAAATTTTTTTGGTAAAATTTATAAGAAATCTGACTTTTTTAAAGTAAAATAGAATCTTTTAGGTTTAATTTAAAGTAAGAATCAGTTCTTAGTTCTTATAAATAAAGTCTGGGTGATTTTTTAAAGTTGATTGATTTTTTAAAGTTAGGTTAGTTAACTGTCAAAAATTTTTATCAACTTTAAAAATTTTTTTAATTTTTTTGGTAAAATTTACTATAAATCTGACCTTTTTAAATCAAAATAGAATCTTTTAGGTTTAATTTAAAGTAAGAATCAGTACTTAGTTCTTATAAATAAAGTCTGGATGATTTTTTAAATTTGATCGATTTTTTAAAGTTAGGTTAAAAAGTGTCAAAAATTTTAACCAACTTTAAGAATTTTTTTAATTTTTTTGATAAAACTTATAACAAATCTGACTTTATTAAATGAAAATAGAATATTTTAGGTTTCATTTAAAGTAAGAATCATTTCTTAGTTCCTATAAATAAACTCTGGGTGATTTTTTAAAATTGATCGATTTTTTAAGGTTAGGTTAAAAACGGTCAAAAATTTTAAACAACTTTGAGATTTTTTTTAAATTTTTTAGTAAAAGCTGTAACAAATCTCTTTTTTAAATCAAAATAGAATATTTTAGGTTTAATTTAAAGTAAGAATCATTTCTTAATTCCTATAAATAAAGTCTGGGTGATTTTTTAAAGTTGATCGATTTTTTTAAAGTTAGGTTAAAAAACTGTCAAAATTTTTTTTGCTAACTTTGAAATTTTTTTTAATTTTTTTGACAACACTTGGAATAAAACGGTCTTTTTTAATTAAAATTAGAATGTTCTAAGTTTCATTTAGAGAAAGAATCAAATCAAAATCTTTAAAAATAAATTTTTTATGAATTTTTAAAAAATGATTAATTTTCTAACCTAAAAAATTTTTTCCAACTTTGAAAATTTTTTTAATTTTTTTGACTACGCTTGGAATAAAACGGTCTTTTTTAATAAAAATTAGAATGTTTTAAGTTTCATTTAGAAGAGAATCAAACTAGAATCTTTAAAAATGAATTTTTGATGAATTTTTAAAAAATGGTAATTTTCTAAAATAAAAAAAATTTTCTTAATTTTTTTGACAACACTTGGAATAAAACGGCCCTTATTAATTAAAATTAGGATGTTTTAAGTTTCATTTAGAGAAAAAATCAAATTAAAATCTTTAAAAATGAATTTTTGATGAATTTAAAAAAAAATGATTAATTTTCTAACCTAAAAAATTTTTACAAACTTTGAAAATTTTTTTAATTTTTTTGACAACACTTCGAATAAAACAGTCTTTTTAGATAAAAACTAGAATATTTAAGTTTCATTTAGAAAAAAAATCAGATCAAAATCTTTAAAAATGAATTTTTGATGAATTTTTTAAAAAATGGTGAATTTTCTAACCTAAGAAATTTTTTACCAATTTTGAAAATTTTTTTAATTTTTTTGACAACACTTGGAATAAAACGGCCTTTTTTAATTAAAATTAGAATGTTTTAAGTTTCATCTAGAGAAAAAATCTAATCAAAATCTTTAAAAATGAGTTTTTGATGAATTTTTTAAAAAATGGTTAATTTTCTAACCTAAAAAATTTTTTACCAACTTTGAAATTTTTTTCACAATACTTGGAATAAAACAGTCTTTTTAGATAAAAATTAGAATGATTTAGGTTTCATTTAGAGAAAAAAATCAAATCAAAAGCTTTAAAATGAATTTTTGATGAATTTTTAAAGTTCAGTCTTAAGTTAAAAAAGTGACAAAATTTTTTTCCAACTTTGAAATTTTTTTAATTTTTTTGACAACACCTGGAATAAAACGGCCTTTTATAATTAAAATTAGAATGTTTTAAGTTTCATTTAGAAAAAGAATCAAATCAAAATCTTTAAAAATGAATTTTTTATGAATTTTTTTAAAAATGGTTAATTTTCTAACCTAAAAAATTTTTACCAACTTTGAAAATTTTTTTAATTTTTTTGATAATACTTGGAATAAAGCGGTCTTTTTTAGTTAAAATTAGAATGTTTTAAGTTTCATTTAGAGAAAAAATCAAATCAAAATCTTTAAAAATGAATTTTTGATGAATTTTTAAAAAAATGGTAAATTTTTTAACCTAAAAAATTTTTACCAACTTTTAAATTTTTTTTAATTTTTTTGACAACACTTGGAGGAAAACGGCCTTTTTTAATTAAATTTAGAATGTTTTAAGTTTCATTTAGAAAAAAAATCAGATCAAAATCTTTAAAAATGAATTTTTGATGATTTTTAAAAAAAAATGGTTAATTTTCTAACCTAAAAAAATGTTTACCAACTTTGAAAATTTTTTTAATTTTTTGGACAAAAATTATAACAAATCTAACTTTTTTAAACTAAAATAGAATGTTTTAAGTTCAATTTAGTACAAAAATCATTCTTTAATTTCTATAAATAAAGTCTGGGCGATTTTTTAAAGTTGTTGGAAATTCTCAAAGTTGTCAAAATTAAAAAAAAAATTGTATATTTCCCATTATTCTTGTACTCTTTTTATATCTTTTATTGTACTAATACAAAGTTTTTTCTTTGATTTATGAATTTAGATCTCTACTAAAGACGTCTCGATCACCATCAGGAACGTTTGGATAGCGACCGGCCCTTATAAATCCCATACAAAAGCCAGAAATCCCCCCAAAATCGTGGCGGGGACTTCGCCAGTCTCGCCCCCACAGCTGCCGATGGCAGTGGCGATGCCATTTATAGACAACGACCTTTTGTGGTGTCCGGACAACGATGGTAACATGGTAGATCTATCTTCTTGTTTACAGGTAAATAATTAGGGTTGTTTTTGTTCCTTAGAAATTGTAATTAAGATTATAAGTTAATAAAAAATAAAAATTAGAAATTAATAAATATTAGAAATTCATTAAATTTAGAAATTAATTCAAATTGAAATTAGTATACTAAAGCCATCTAATTTTAGGAGGCCGCATCGATAGCAATCGGTAGTAACACCTCCGCAACGATAGGTGCCGCCACAAACCCACCAACAAGCTTAAACGAAATCTCCCAATCGGATTTAAACTCCTTCGTTTCCGGTTTACAAGGGGAACAAGAACACGAAGAGCCGGTTACCGTTAATTCCGAAGACATTTTAAAACATTTAAACTTCCCCATAGAACTGGATAATTTTTTAGACGAAATTAATAATCAAGTTAAGGTTTGTAACTTAACTAATAAGTTATTAGCTTTATTATGAAGATTTTAATTGTAGCAAGAAGAAAATAATAATGTCCACGTGGATCAGAACGCGAATTTATCCGGATTACAAACGAAAAACGTCTCCAAGTATCCAATCGCGGCTGCTAATCCGCTTTTGGCCCAAAAGCTTGGTTTGCAGCAGAGTAGTCAACCCAATCAGCACGTTAACGGTGCTAACGGCGGCGGGAATGGACCACAGATGACGCTACTAACACCAAAGGTTGAGAAAGGTAAGTGAAAGGAGATTGAAAATTGAATTCAAAACTTTTAAAGATTAATTCTTTAAAAAAATCTTTAAATTTAAACTTAAAATAATTAATTATTTAATATAATATAAAGGATTTTGATATAATATGAAGGATTTATAAAGAAAATAGTAAGATATGTGGTAAGTAATTTCTTGAAATGAGTATAAATATGAAATTTCAAGTTTAAAATCTTGGTTGTCTTTAAAATTTTTTTTAATTTTTTTGGTACTACTTAGAAAAAATTCGTCTATTTAAAATAAAACTAGACATTTTAATTTACATCTAGTTCAAAAATCTTTTATTAATTTTTATAAATAAACTCTTGGGGATTTTTAAAAAATGGTCAAAATTTTAGGTTAGATAATCTTCCTTGTCTTTAGGAATTTTTTTCAGACTACTTAGGAAAAATCCGTTTTTTTGAATTAAAACTAGACATTTTAATTTACATTCAGTTCAAAAATCTTTCATTAATTTTTATAAATAAACTCTTGGGGATTTTTTAAAAATGGTAAAAATTTTAGGTTAGGTGAAAAATTTTCATTGACTTTAGGAATTTTTTTAATTTTTTTGATACTACTTAGGAAAAGTTTGTCTTTTTTAATTAAAACTAGACATTTTAATTTACATCCAGTTCAAAAATCTTTCATTAATTTTTATAAATAAACTCTTGGGGATTTTTTTAAGAATGGTCAAAATTTTAGGTTAGATAATCTTCCTTGTCTTTAGAAATTTTTTTAATTTTTTTGGTACCACTTAGGAAAAATCTGTCTTTTTTAATTAAAACTAGACATTTTAATTTACATTCAGTTCAAAAATCTTTCATTAATTTTTATAAATAAACTCTTGGGGATTTTTAAAAAATGGTCAAAATTTTATGTTAGGTGAGAAAAATCTTCATTATTTTTAGAAATTTTTTTAATTTTTTTCGTACAACTTAGGAAAAATCCATCTTTTTTAATTAAAACTAGACATTTTAATTTACATCCATTTCAAGAATCTTTCATTAATTTTTATAAATAAACTCTTTGCGATTTTTAAAAAATGGTCAAAATTTTAGGTTAGGTGAAAAATCTTCATTGACTTTAGGAATTTTTTTAATTTTTTTGGTACTACTTAGGAAAAATCCGCCTATTTGATTTAAAACTAGACACTTTAATTTACATCTAGTTCAAAAATCTTTCATTAATTTTTATAAATAAACTCTTGAGGATTTTTTTAAAGATGGTCAAAATTTTAGGTTAGGTAAAAATCTTCATTGTTTTTAGGAATTTTTTTAATTTTTTTCATACCACTTAGGAAAAATCCGTCTTTTTTATTTAAAACTAGACATTTTAATTTACATCCAGTTCAAAAATCTTTTATTTATTCCTATAAATAAACTCTTGGGGATTTTTTAAAAATGGTCAAAATTTTAGGTTAGATAATCTTCCTTGTCTTTAGAAATTTTTTAAAATTTTTTAATACTATTTAGGAAAAATCCGTGTTTTTGAATTAAAACTAGACACTTTAATTTACTTCCAGTTCAAAAATGTTTCATTAATTTTTATAAATAAACTCTTGGGGATTTTTTAAAAATGGTCAAAATTTTAGGTTAGATAATCTTCCTTGTCTTTAGGGTCTTTAGGAATTTTTTTAAAATTTTTGACAACACTTCGAATAAAACGGTCTTTTTTAATTAAAATTAGATTGTTTTAAGTTTCATCTAGAGAAAAAATCAAATCAAAATCTTTAAAAATGAACTTTTGATGAATTTTTAAAGTTGATCCATTTTCTTAGAAAAGTGTCAACATTTTTTTCCAACTTTGAATATTTTCTTAATTTTTTTGACAACACTTGGAATAAAACGGTATTTTTTAGTTAAAATTAGAATGATTTAAGTTTCATTTAGAGAAAAAATCAAACCAAAATCTTTAAAAATGAATTTTTTATGATTTTTTTAAAAAATGGTTAATTTTCTAACCTACAAAAATTTTACTAACTTTGAAAATTTTTTTAATTTTTTTGACAACACTTGGATTAAAACGGTCTTTTTTAAATAAAACTAGAATGATTTAAGTTTCATTTAGAGAAAAAATCAAATCAAAATCTTAAAAAATGAATTTTTGATGTATTTTTAAAGCTCAGTCTTAAGTTAAAAAAGTGTCAAAATTTTTTTCCAATTTTGAAAATTTTTTTAACAACAGTTGGAATAAAACGGTCTTTTTTAATTAAAAATAGAATGTTTTAAGTTATGTTTAGAGAAAAAATCAAATCAAAATCTTCAAAAATGAATTTTTGATGAATTTTTTTAAAAATATTTAATTTTCTAACCTAAAAAAATTTTACCAACTTTGAAATTTTTTTTAATTTTTTTGACAACTCTTGGAATAAAACGGCTATTATTAATTAAAATTAGAATGTTTTAAGTTTTATTTAGAAAAAAAATCAAACCAAAATCTTTAAAATTCAATTTTTTATGAATTTTTTTAAAAATAGTTAATTTTCTAACCTAAAAAATTTTTACCAATTTTGAAATTTTTTTTAATTTTTTTGACAACACTTGGAATAAAACGGTCTTCTTTAATTAAAACTAGAATATTTTAAGTTTCATTTAGAAAAAAAATCAAATCAAAATCTTTAAAATTCAATTTTTTATGAATTTTTTTAAAAATGATTAATTTTCTAACCTCAAAAATTTTTACCAACTTTGAAATTTTTTTTAATTTTTTTGACAACCCTTGGATTAAAACGGTCTTTTTAAAATAAAACTAGAATGATTTAAGTTTCATTTAGAGAAAAAATCAAACCAAAATCTTTAAAATTCAATTTTTTATGATTTTTTTTATAAATGATTACTTTTTAACCTAAAAAATTTTTTACCAATTTTACCAATTTTGAAATTTTTTTTAATTTTTTTGACAACCCTTGGATTAAAACGGTCTTTTTTAAATAAAACTAGAATGATTTAAGTTTTATTTAGAGAAAAAATCAAACCAAAATCTTTAAAATTCAATTTTTTATGATTTTTTTTAAAAATGATTAATTTTCTAACCAAAAAAATTTTTTACCAATTTTACCAATTTTGAAATTTTTTTTAATTTTTTTGACAACCCTTTGATTAAAACGGTCTTTTTTAAATAAAACTAGAATGATTTAAGTTTCATTTAGAGAAAAAATCAAATCAAAATCTTAAAAAATGAATTTTTAATGTTCAGTCTTAAGTTAAAAAAGTGTCAAAATTTTTTTCCAATTTTGAAATTTTTTTTAATTTTTTTGACAACACTTGGAATAAAGCGGTCTTTTTTAAATAAAGTTAGAATGATTTAAGTTTCATTTAGAGAAAGAATCAAACCAAAATCTTTAAAATTCAATTTTTTATGAATTTTTTTTAAATGATTAATTTTCTAACCTAAAAATTTTTTACCAACTTTGAAAATCTTTTTAATTTTTTTGGCAACCCTTGGATTAAAACGGTCTTTTTTAAATAAAACTAGAATGATTTAAGTTTCATTTAGAGAAAAAATCAAATCAAAATCTTAAAAAATGAATTTTTGATGAATTTTTAAAAAATGGTTAATTTTCTAACCTAAAAAATTTTTACCAAATTTGAAATTTTTTTAAATTTTTTTGACAACATTTGGAATAAAACGGTCTTTTTTAATTAAAACTAGACATTTTAATTTACATTCAGTTAAAAAATCTTTCATTAATTTTTATAAATAAACTCTTGGGGATTTTTTTAAAAATGGTAAAAATTTTAGGTTTAGGTGAAAAATTTTTGTAATTTTTAGGAATTTTTTTAATTTTTTTCATACAACTTGGGAAAAATCAGTCTTTTTGAATTAAAACTAGACATTTTAATTTACATTTATCTAAATTTTTTTTTTCTTAATTCCGATGAATAAAGTCTAGAGGATATTTTAAAGTCGATCAATGTTGGGGACTTTTTAAAGTGTATTAAAAACTCAATTTTAATGAAAATTAGACAAAATCAAAGAAAGAGAGACTGATTTTAAAGTAAGAATTTATTAAAATTTTTATTTAATTCTCAAAATCAAGTTTTTTTTATTTATATAATTTAACCACATTTAAAAGAAATGAAAGATATATCTTTGTAGAAATCCTGTGACATATTTAACCACTTATTTTTACTTACTATTTTTGTAAAATCGTAAAAATCTTTATTTACGTAACAAATTTCAAATTTCAAAACTATAAATCGGTTTTTACAGTTTCAACACGTTTACGAGTGTGACTTACGGATGCGTTTAGTTAAAGTGGTCGAAATATATCATCCGGGGCGAAAAATATCCTTTTTTGTCGTTTTGTCGTATAAAAATCGTTCAACGTCTTCACGGCTAAAAAAAATATCGGGAAAAAATCCCGGGTAGGAATTTAAAGAACTCCCGGGGTTAACTAAGAACACGTGTTAACCGAAAACATCTCAAGGGGTCTATTAACATCCCCTTTTAAAGTTAAAATAGGTGTTTTTGGGTGTTAAATTTATTTTATTGAGTTGTTAATTTTTAAAAATTTATTTTTCTTAAAATTTCAAATATTTAGACCTAAAAATATTAAATGTTTAATACTTATAAGTACTTACAAATACTCAAATGTAAGTGCTTAACAAAATCACTGATATCCGGGTTACTTTTACTATAAATTATTAACGTTTTCTTATGAAAATCGAAAGGCGTTTATACAGAAAGACTTAAGATTAAACAAGGCCATAAAATTACTTCCTTTCATTAATAATTTAATTTTAAACCTTTCTTTTAAAAAAATATGAAACAAATCAAACGTGACATCTAATTAAGTCTATGATTTAAAAAAAATTTGACTTGAATTTTTTTTTAATGTTATGTGTGTGGCCTCAATTTAAATAATTAATAAGAAAAGATTGAAAGGTGAGATGGTATAAAGACAGGATGATGTCAAGGAGTAAAACCCTAAATAATTAACTGAAATTAACCCTTCGAGATTGTCACAGATTTGATAGACGACTGACTTGTATGTATATTTATTATTTACGACATAGCATTTTTTGAATCATGTTTTAATTATGTTTAATTATGATTTATATGATTTATAATCCATAAAAAACCTTGTAAATTAAAGGAAATAAATTTTTTATATTCTCGTTAGATTTCACAAAAGAAATCGAAAGGAAAGTGCATCTCTATACTTTTCCTTCTTGCATCTCCTTTCTTTCCATTTATGCGGTAGACTTTTAGAAAGATAATTTCGCGTTGTGGCGGCGGCGGCTGACGTCTCGCTTTTTAGAAACGAGAAGTGGAAGCGATTCGAACGTGCGCAAGCACGTCTGCGTTGGCACGGTTTAAACCGGGTCATGGTTATTATACTCTCGGCTCGTTGCGTCAGTTTCACTTCTACATAAGGAAGTCGGGAAAGGGAAATCCTATTTTAAACCATTTGATGATTATTTAAAACATTTTTTTTTATTCTTTAAATTTCCAAAAATAGTAGAAATACGGAGCGTTCATAATTTAGTAATTTAGTGATTTACCTATAGTGCACCAAATTCAAACGTCTTGTAATCATTTATAAACGCTCGGTAGTAAGGAAAAAAATAAAATAAATAAAAAATAAAATAAATACTGTAACAGACACAGGAAATGTAAAATTCTTCCTTAAAAATAACATTAGTAAAAGCACGTAACCTAAAATCACCCCCCTCTTGTATATTTACACATCCTTTTTAGATGACCTTTTTTCTCAAAATGAGTGTTTTGTATAAAAACTCATCAATAGGAAACATAAAAACGCTTTCTATCTCAACAAGAAAGAAAAAAACCGATGATCATTCTAACATTTTAAGATTTTAACACCGTTTAGAAGTTTTTAACCCCGAAGTGTGAAAGTGTGTGTCGCAAAATGAAGAGGTTTCTTTTGAAGGGTGCCGGGTTGTTTTATATAAGGGTGGGTGTCGCTTCTTTAGGATGTGTTCGTTTCTAAGGACGCCTTCGCTTCTAAGGACGTTTTCGCCTCTAAGGACGTCTTTATTACTCCCGAGAGATACTCGGAAGTGTTATAACAGCTGAAAGGAAAAGTTTTTAAGGGAAAAAAAAGTTTCTAAGTTTTTCGATATTCTAATAACTTTTTAAGATAAAAAAATCTCTCGTTATTTTAGATTTGTTTCTGGTTAGGTTGCTATATAACATTTGAAATATCAAACGCTTTTTTAAAAGACTAAGGCCCGGTTTATTCACCTTCCTATAAGTTCCCGATAACTTAGTAGACAATAAGGTAGCTGTCAATATTTCAAATAACAAAATCCGGTTTTTTCATTTGTCCATAAAGTTCCCGATAACTTATAAGGAAACGTACCAAACCCAATACACGCATTTTTTTCAAAATTGGTACATTTGTAGAGGGTCCCAACCTAAACAAAATCCTATCTTACGGCCTAAAAACGTTTTTAAGAAGGTGAAAATGATCTAATAAAAATTGAGCAGTTAAAAAAAATGTTTCTTCTAAACAAATTGTGATATCAAAAAAGATTCAGAAAGAAAAGTCCTTTTTCCAATCGCTATTATAAAATTTTGAAGAAAAATTATTATAAACAATCCTACCTATCCCAGTTTTGAGCTAGTTACATATTTATAATATCTATAACATGTCCTATTTCATTTTCCTTCAACTATCATAGGTGAGTGAATTCAATCCCGTAATCAATTCACAAAATTATATGGAGCTCAAGTAAGATTAGTTTGCTATATCATCTTCTAAAAAAGTATCTTCGAAATTGTCCAGAAAATCCATAAAGAATTAAAATTTACTTTTTTATTTTTTGTTTGACTGATTTGCATACCCTAATCCGTCACATAAACCTTATCAATTACCTAAACCAACCCATAAATACATCCGACAGATAGACATATTTATGTGACACATAGCGTTATGTAGCAATGAATAAACCCATTTTTATATTTATGTGTATGATAAGTTATAAGTTAGTTTATGGGTAGGTGAACAAATCGGTCCTAAATTTGAAAGTTTCTAGTTTTAGGTTTAATGTTAGGTGAGTCTCACACTGAGGCAACCAGCAATAAGGAACTAGCAACAAGGGATTAGCAACCAGCAAGAGGCTATATTGCCACTGTAAGACATTTTAGGTCATCCACACACAGAGCAATTGGAAAGTAACTTCTTAGCTAATAGAATGGAGGTCCATCAACTGAGCAATTTGTAAGCAACCTATCGGCGATATAATCGATATGTGCCATCTATGCAACCTTAGCAACCTAGGAAGTCGCCGGAATTTTAAATTGCTGATATCGCCTGTTGATATTGAGTTTGATGTTTCAAATGCCATCTTGCAACTTTCTTCAGAAACGAGTTCAAAGTCTTCTTCGAACTTCGAGGAGTAAATCCGAAAGCCCATCGGCGATAAAATCGATGTGTGCGATCTATGCAACCTTAGCAACCTAGAAAGTCGCCAGAATTTTAAATTGCTGATATCACCTGTTGATATTGAGTTTGATGTTTCATATACTATCTTGCAACCTTCTTCAAAAACAAGTTCAAAATCTTTTACGAACTTCGAGTGTTAAATCCGAAAGCTCCTAGTTCTAGATATCGCCGTTCCGGAACAACATCGACGTAACTGCAATTTTTTGACAAAATGAGTTAAGGCCATCAATATATCCAAAAAATGCTGATTTTAATTATTTTCGCTTTTCCTGCAAAATTTTTTATTTTGCAGTTATGTCGATGTTCTTCCGGAACGGCGATATAATGTCTGAGTTAGTGCTAATGTTAGTTCCAGTCTTAGGCCGTCCGCACACGGAGCAAAAGGCAAGCAACTCAACAGCAATATGATATCGGTTCTCAGTCGCTTCCTAGCTAATAGGAAGCAATTTAAAAGCAACTCACCGGCAATGCAATCGATATGTGGGTTCTACGCAATCTTAGCAACCCAGAAAGTCGTCAAGATTGTAAATTGCTCATACTGCCTCTTGACATTGAGGCATTTAATACAAAATATATGGATGCTATGGAAAAATATTAACCCGGCGTGTGTATACTATATTTTTTGAGACACGGTGTGTATACTGGGTCTTTTAGGGAGCAGGCATTTTTTCAAAGTTTTCTAGGCTTTCAACAATTCTAGAAAAATTCTGAGTTACTTATTGAAGCGTCTACTACACGGCCGAGCAGTTACCAAACTTTTTTAGGGAGGGTAGTCGAAACCTACCCTCTATCCATAAGAGAGAATTTCGAATTTCAAATTTTGACTGTTCCTTCAAAGACCCAGTGTACACACGGAGGGTTAATGATGTGACCGAAGTCGAATAAAATTGTTTTTTGTTCTCTCATAATTTTACTGTTCAGTATTTGATCGAATATTACGTTTACTTACGAAATATCCGATATTATAGTTTGACTATTTTAAATAACTCTCAATTAACTTTTCTTAAAAAAATGTACAACTTCGAAACTATTGGCAATAAGACACTATTCAAAAAATAAGTTAATTTTAATCAAAGTTTGGTATTTTTTCATTTTCTAAATACTAAACATTCAACCACCGGTTAGTACGTTCACGGACGTGTTTTCCAAATGAAATAAATGCCATAGCATTCATTTTCATTGTGGCGTAGAATGGCATGAATGTCATAGTGTCCACGAATGTGTTAAAAAATAATCTTAAAAATTGACTCAATTACTCTTCAAATGTTGTTAACACTTCATATTTGGTAGCACTCTTTTCTTAGAAACTATAAGTTAACTAACTAATAAATTGCCCGTGTGCGGATTCCTATTGCTCATGTTACCGATGTCAGCAATATTGTCATCATCCGCCGATATTATTGCTTTGGTGTTGTTCCGTGTGCGGATGGCCTTACATGTAATTAAATGATATTTCTCACTTTGAAGCAGTTTCATATCGCCTCTCTTTTCTGATATCGAATTCCTCCAATGTGAGACGTTTGCTTTAGTTCTATGTAAAATGTCATTAAGTGGCAATATCACTTGTTACTAGTTGCTTATCTAAGGCACTCTCATCCTAAAGCACGTTTCACACTTAGGCAATCAACAACTAGCAACGTTCAACCAGAGATTGCAAATTGAGAGGCGATATGGGATTGTCCCAATGTGAAACGTCAGCTTTAATTCTATGTAAAATGTCATTATGTGGCAATATCGCTTATTACTGGTTGCCATTTTCTTGTTGCTAGTTGCCTCAGTGTAAGACGTGTTAGTGCTAATGTTAACTCCAAGGTATGTCTCACACTGAGGCAACTAGCAACCAGCATCAATGTGAGAGACGTCATTTGATTATATGTAAAATGTCATCAAGTAGCAATATCCCTTCTTGCTGGTTGCTAGTTGCCTCAGCATGAGACATATCCTATCTTTACTTTTGACGTAAATTTAGATACGTTTAATACCTATTCAAAGTAGAAATGAGAACAAAACCAAGGCGCGTTCAATCTACACCCAATTTCGATCATACGCAGATATTTTTCTGCCAAATCATATGTCACACGAGTCCGCATTCGTTCACAGCTAAACTCTTAAGAGTAAATTTTTTGACCTGATTATTAACATATCGTTCGGTTTTGTGCCAAGCCCCGCGCACATTTGCACACTTTCATTAATTTAAACTCGGGTCGGATATGTTTTTGAATCGGGCACGCGATAAATTAGACGGTTTTATTAGCGACAGTCGTTGTGTTGCCGTTTTACCGACCGGCTAATTTATTTATTATGGTTGATCGATCGGATTTATAACCCTCCACGTTGATTTAATTCCTTCGTTAAAATGTATCCGAAAAATAATTTCATATAAGGTCACTAATCAAACGTACAATGCTGTTAATCAAAGAAATGTTATTAATCAAAGGTTAAATGTTAAAAACCAAATGTTAAATATTAAGAATCAAACGCTAAACGTTAAGAACCAAATAAACGTTAAGAATCAAACGTTAAATGTTAAGAATCAAACGTTAAATTTTATTAATCGAATGTTAAGAGTTATTAATCGAACGTTAGGTGTTATTAATCAAACGTTAAACGTTTCTAATCAAATACTAAACGTTACAAATCATCTCCGTTTATAAAGCAATCAAGTTAAGTAGTATAATATTGCGGTGCAACTCACGCACACGAACCTTACCTTAAGAATGGTAAAGGTTGACGCTTACCGGTTTTGACACAGTTACGGGCCGAACCTATTGCATAACTCGGTTGTGTCGGATTTTTTTTATTAAACGCTTTCACTTTTTTCCCCTCGAGTCATATAGGACACGAATAAGTTCAAAAAAAATTTTGCTTTGGATAATAAAAAAAATTTTATAAAAATAAGTTTAAGATTTTATGTAAATCGTTTGGGTTGAAAATAATTATTGAGCATTATTCTAGAAAATGTATGATTAAAATCGTCACGACACGTGTTTTCTCCGCACATCGAACCCGTCTAGAATCGTATGTGTTTATTTGGAACGAGGTTACGTGTTAAAGCAGGTTGTGAAACAAGACCTGTCTGAAAAACCGGACAGAAAAGTTCAAAAATTAAGCCTTCCTTAATTTCAACTCATTTTATTAAAATTAGTCTATTTTTTAAAATTCATATCTCAAAAACTAATTATTGTTGAGGATTAAAATTTTATGAGGATTTAAATCCCAACTTAATCTTTATTTCTACCAAAAATGAATTTTCTAGGATTTTTAGTTTTTCCCTCAGAAAGAAAATTCCAACCTAACTTAACTAACATATTTTTTAAAACGTGTCAATTTTTAAAAATTCATATCTCAAAAACTAGTTATTGTAGAGGCTTGAAATTTTATGAGGATTTAAATCGGAACTTAATCTTTATTTGTACCTAAAATGAATTTTCTAGGATTTTTAGTTTTTCCCTCAGAAGGAAAATTCTAACCTAACTTAACTAACATGTCTTTTAAAACTTGTAAATTTTTAAAAATTCATATCCCAAAAACTAGTCATTCTTGAGGTTTAAAATTTTATGAGGATTTAAATCGAAACTTAATCTTTATTTGTACCAAAAATGAATTTTCTAGGATTTTTATTTTTTCCCTCAGAAGGAAAATTCTAACCTAACTTAACTAACATGTCTTTTAAAATATGTCAATGTTTAAAAATTCATATCTCAAAAACTAATTATCGTTGAAGTTTAAAATTATATGAGGATTTAAATAGGAACTTAATCTTTATTTGTACCAAAAATGAATTTTCTAGGATTTTTAGTTTTTGCCTCAGAAGGAAAATTCTAACCTAACTTAACTAACATGTCTTTTAAAATCTGTCAATTTTTAAAAATTCATATCTCAAAAACTAGTTATTGTTGAGGTTTAAAATTTTATGAGGATTTAAATCAGAACTTAATCTTTATTTCTACCAAAAATGAATTTTCTAGGATTTTTATTTTTTCCCTCAGAAGGAAAATTCTAACCTAACTTAACTAACATGTCTTTTAAAACATGTCAATTTTAAAAAATTCATATCTTAAAAACTAGTTATTATTGAGGTTTAAAATTTTATGAGGATTTAAATCGAAACTTAATCTTTATTTGTACCAAAAATGAATTTTCTAGGATTTTTAGTTTTTCCCTCAGAAGGAAAATTCTAACCTAACTTAACTAACATGTCTTTTAAAATATGTCAATTTTTAAAAATTCATATCTCAAAAACTAGTTATTATTGAGGTTTAAAATTTTATGAGGATTTAAATTGGAACTTAATCTTTATTTGTACCAAAAATGAATTTTCTAAGATTTTTAGTTTTTCCCTCAGAAGGAAAATTCTAACCTAACTTAACTAACATGTCTTTTAAAACTTATCAATTTTTAAAAATTCATATCTCAAAAACTAGTTATTGTTGAGGTTTAAAATTTTATGAGGATTTAAATCGGAACTTAGTCTTTATTTATACCAAAAATGAATTTTCTAGGATTTTTAGTTTTTCCCTCAGAAGGAAAATTCTAACCTAACTTAACTAACATGTCTTTTAAAACATGTCAATTTTTAAAAATTCATATCTCAAAAACTAGTTATTGTTGAGGTTTAAAATTTTATGAGGATTTAAATCGGAACTTAATCTTTATTTGTGCCAAAAATGAATTTTCTAAGATTTTTAGTTTTTCCCTCAGAAAGAAAATTTTAACCTAACTTAACTAACATGTCTTTTAAAACATATCAATTTTTAAAAATTCATATTTCAAAAACTAGTTATTGTTGAGGTTTAAAATTTTATGAGGATTTATATCGAAACTTAATCTTTATTTGTACCAAAAATGAATTTTCTATGATTTTTATTTTTTCCCTCAGAAGGAAAATTCTAACCTAACTTAACTAACATGTCTTTTAAAACATATCAATTTTTAAAAATTCATATCTCAAAAACTAGTTATTGTTGAGGTTTAAAATTTTATGAGGATTTAAATCGGAACTTAGTCTTTATTTGTACCAAAAATGAATTTTCTAGGATTTTTAGTTTTTCCCTCAGAAAGAAAATTCTAACCTAACTTAACTAAAATGTTAAATAGAGTTGGAGATAAGCAGCTTTTTTGGGGGACTCCAGAATTTTCCGGTTGTTGGAAGAGAATCCATTGACGACAATCGTAAAAATATTTAAATGTGAATACATTTCAACTATTTATAAGTTACGCAATCGCCTTCGATCCTTTTTCGATATTCACACAAACAACTTTTACTCTTAAAAAATCGATGTCAATCGAAATTGCTTTATTCCGTATTAACGACGATCGTACGTACAAGTAAGCAATCGGAGATGGTTTAAATGCGATGCATTCGTTCGGTCGACCCTGTGCCACTGTGCCGTTTACCTTATCGTACTTGGCGTTCCACTTTTACCGGATATACGCACCTGAGAACACTTCGCGGGACAGACGGGTCGTCAGCCTCTGTCTTAAGGCGAAAAAACACCTTTCGATTTCATTTCGGTTCGTTTCGATTCGAGAAAAGAACTCGAAGTGACGCGATTATGTCACTCTGTATGGGTTGGTGAACGGTTGATGGATTTGCAATTTCCTTTGGAAATTCTCCATCTGTAATCTCACCATATTTTTCCATCGTAATTCTCAATCCCATGAGTATTATAACTAAAAAGTATTACATACAGAGTGCACGTCGGTGAGCAAGCTCCGTCCACTTACAATCGCCCAACTATTTTTTAATAGTCTTTTTTTGGAAATCGCTTTTCGGACGATTCAATGGTTTTATTTTGGGGGGTCCGTGACCGATTTCGGAAAAACGGCTCTGAAAATCGAACGACGTTGCGATAGCCCTAATTGAAATTAAAATTCTCGATCGTCCGCCTGTCATTTTCGTTAATTTTCGAACGCACTTTTTGTCCAAAAAGCCACCGGCTCCGCGACTCTGCTTCCGGCTAACCTTCTGAACGGCTTTATAACGCAGCGTTATATGCGAATCGGGGCTCCTTTTTTAACGGCCGATTTAAGTCCAAAACGAAGTCCCCGTTTTCCGTCATTTTTGATTTGGGCCGATAAAACACTCGGTTCAATTTTCATAAACGTTATTTATTATTTCAACAACGCTAATGCCACATGAAATGTCAAAACGATCGGTTTATTAATAATTATCAAATATTTAATTTATGCAGAGCAAAAATTCGAATAAATTTCACTAAAAACTAATTAAATTCTTGAAAATATCACCAAAAATTAAATTTGTAAAAATTCCACCAAAGCTATCAAAATTTTTAACAATTCCACCAAAAACAAAATTTTTAAAAAATATGCTAAAGTTAAGATTAATTTCGTCAAGAATTGATTAGATTCTTAAAAATTTCACAAAAATAAAAAAATAATAATAAAAATTCCATAAAAGTTAGTTAAATTGAATATAATTTCACCAAAAATTATTAAATTTTTCAATTCTACTAAAAACTTTTTTAAAAATTCCACCCAAAATCAATAAAATTGGTAAAAATTAAAAAAACTTGCTGTATTCGTAAAAATTCCACCAAATTTACCAACATTTTTAACAATTCCACCAAAAACGTACCAAATTTTTTCAATTTTCCACTAAAGCTACAAAAATGTTGAATAATTCCACCAAAAACTTGCTGATTTTTAAAAAATACCACTAAAAACTAACCAAATTAATAACAATTCTACTAAAATTACCAATACTTTTAACAATTCCACCAAAAATGATTAAAGTTAATAAAAATTCCACCAAAGTTATCAACTTTTTTAACAATTCCATCAAAAACATACTGAATTGTATAAGAATTCCACCAAAAATTAATAAAATTGGAAAAATTTCACTAAAAACTTACTAAATTTGTAAAAATTCCATAAAAAAACACTGAATTTTTTAAAAAATCCATTAAAAATGAATAAAATTCGCAAAAATTTAGTGTTATCAAAATTTTTGATAATTCCACCAAAGATATACTGAATTTTTTAAAAATTCCACCAAAAATTAATACAATTTGTAAAAATTCCACCAAAAACTTACTAAATTCATAAGAATTTTACCAAAAACACTGATTTTTTTTATTCCACCAGAAATGAATAAAATTCCCAAAAATTCCACCAATGTTATCAAAATTTTTGATAATTCCACCAAAAACATACTGAATTTTTTAAAAATTCCACCAAAAACTAACTAAATTCATAAAAATTTTACCAAAAACACTGAATTTTTTTAAAATTTCCAACACAAATGAATAAAATTCGCAAAAATTTCACCAAAGCTATTAAAATATTTAACAACTACACCCAAAACTTACTGATTTTTTTTTATTCCACCAAAAACTTACAAAAATTCTAAAAATTACACCGAAATTGTCAGCATTTTTAAGAATTCTACCAAAAACATACCAAATTTTTAAAAAATTCCACCAAAATGTCGAAATTCTTTTAAAATTCCACCAAAAATCAATCAAATTAGAAACAATTTCATTAAAAATTAACTAAAACCTTGAAAATTCAAAACTTAGTAAATTGATAAAAATTTCACCAAAGTTACTAAAATTTTTAATAATTCTACCAAAAATACTGAATTTTTTTAAAATTCCACCAAAAACTTACTAAATTCATAAGAATTTTACCAAAAACACTGAATTTTTTTAAATTTCCAACAGAAATGAATAGAATTCGCAAAAATTCCACCAAAGCTATTAAAATATTTAACAACTACACCCAAAACTTACTGAATTTTTTTTATTCCACCAAAAATTTAAGAAAATCCTAAAAATTACACCGAAATTGTCAACATTTTTAACAATTCTACCAAAAAACTTACCAAATTTTTTAAAAATTTCACCAAAATGTCCAAATTTTTTTAAAATTCCACCAAAAATCAATCAAATTGGAAATAATTTCATTAAAAATTAACTAAAACCTTGAAAATTCCATAAAAAACTTAGTAAATTCATAGAAATTTAAAAAGTTACTAAAATTTTTAATAATTCTACCAAAAGTAATGAATTTTTTTAAAATTCCACCAAAAACTTACTAAATTCATAAGAATTTTACCAAAAACACTGAATTTTTTTAAATTTCCAACAGAAATGAATAAAAATCGCAAAAATTCCACCAAAGCTGTTAAAATATTTAACAACTACATCCAAAACTTACTGATTTTTTTTTATTCCATCAAAAACTTACAAAAATGCTAAAAATTACACCGAAATTGTCAACATTTTTAACAATTCTACCAAAAACTTACCAAATTTTTTAAAAATGCCACCAAAAATCAATCAAGTTAGAAACAATTTCATTAAAAATTAACTAAAACCTTGAAAATTCCATCAAAAACTTAGTAAATTCATAAAAATTCCATCAAAGTTACTAAAATTTTTAATAATTCTACCAAAAATAATGAATTTTTTAAAAATTCCACCAAAAAAATTTACAAAATTTGTAAAAATTCCACCAAAAACTTACTAAATTCATAAGAATTTTACCAAAAACACTGAATTTTTTTAAAAATTCCAACAAAAATGAATAAAATTCGCAAAAATTCCACCAAAGCTATTAAAATATTTAACAACTACACCCAAAACTTACTGAATTTTTTTTATTCCTCCAAAAACTTACAAAAATCCTAAAAATTCCACCGAAATTGTTAACATTTTTAACAATTCTACCAAAAACTTACCGAATTTTTAAAAAATTCCACCAAAATGTCCAAATTCTTTTAAAATTCCACCAAAAATCAATCAAATTAGAAACAATTTCATTAAAAATTAACTAAAACCTTGAAAATCCCATCAAAAACTTAGTAAATTCATAAAAATTCCACCAAAGTTACTAAAATTTTTAATAATTCTACCAAAAATAATGAATTTTTTTAAATTCCACCAAAAATCAATCAAATTAGAAACAATTTCATTAGAAATTAACTAAAACTTTGAAAATTCAAAACTTAGTAAATTCATAAAAATTCCACCAAGGTTACTAAAATTTTTAATAATTCTACCAAAAATAATGATTTTTTTTTTTAAATTCCACCAAAAACTTATTAAATTCATAAAAATTTTACCAAAAACACTGAATTTTTTTAAAATTTCCAACAGAAATGAATAAAATTCGCAAAAATTCCACCAAAGCTATTAAAATATTTAACAACTACATCCAAAACTTACTGATTTTTTTTTTATTCCACCAAAAACTTAAAAACACCAAAAATCCTAAAAATTACACCGAAATTATCAATATTTTTAACAATTCTACCAAAAACTTACCAATTTTTTTTTAAACTTCACCAGAATGTTCAAATTCTTTTAAAATTCCACCAAAAATCAATCAAATTAGAAACAATTTCATTAAAAATTAACTAAAACCTTAAAATTCAAAACTTAGTACATTCATAAAAATTTCACCAAAGTTACTAAAATTTTTAATAATTCTACCAAAAATAATGAATTTTTTAAAAATTCCACCAAAAAACTTACAAAATTTGTAAAAATTCCACCAAAAATGTACCAATTTTTTTTTAAATTCCACCAAAAACTTACTAAATTCGTAAAGCTTCCACCAAAGTTACTAAAATTTTTAATAATTCTACCAAAAATTTACCATTTTTTTTTTTTTTAATTCCTCCAAAAATTTACAAAATTTGTAAAAATTCCACCAAAAATTTACCAATTTTTTTTTTTAACTCCACCAAAAACTTAAATTTTTTTTTAGAAAAATACTAAAAATAAAACTAAACTAGTTAGAATTAAGAAATGGAGTAATTAAAATTTTAATTTAAAATAAAATATTAGATTTACTGTTTACCAACCGAAAGAAATAATCTCACTTTAGTCTTAAATGAGACGAAATGAGACGAAATGAGAAGAAATGAGACGAAATAAGACGAAGGAATAATTTCCCAACTTATAATCAGTTAAAACTTGTTATATTTATAAATACGTTTCTTAGCAAAGAGACGTCATTAGTAGTTTCGTTTTATAGCTTTGTAAATTAAACTTTGAGACAGTTTCGCTTTGGTCCGGGACCGAGGAGAGGTCGTAAAAAGTTAATTACATCTGAAAGTTCGACGACTGGGTGCCCTTTGGGGAGACGGAGCTTTGGAGGGACGGGGCTTTGGGGGAACGATTGGGATTGGGGCAGGTTCAGGACAAGGGCAAGGACGTAGACTAAAAGGGTTCAAAGTACCCCGAAACGATCGATTAATACTTTTAAGGGGTGAAAGGGAGATGAAGAGAGTGTTTTTCAACTATTAAAAAAATCATTTGAGTGTTAAAAAATATTATTTGGGTGTTAAAAAAATTTCATTTGAGTATTAAAAAAAATCAAAATTTTAAAAATTTAATAAAATTAATAAAATTAAATAGAAAAATTTTGGTAGATTTCGATTTGAATTTAAATAAGGATCTAAATATGAAGATATGATTCAATTTTATTAATAAGTCGAAGTTGAAGTCGAAGCCGAAACCGAAGCTGAGCCATAACAGCAATAATAAATACGTAATTTGCAATTGAGTTCACGCGGTCAAGGATGAAATATAACCGGCAACGGAAAACCGGCGGAAGTCCGAGATTTATGTACGAACGTTACACACGTTCGCGGTTGTTGTTCAAGTTTTGAGTCTATTACGAAATCAGATTTGTAAATTTGTTTAAAATCTTAAAATTTATTCATCTTAAAAATTTCCAAAAAACATCAAAAAATTTTCCCATCTAAAAAAATCAAAACTTTAACCAAAAAAGAAAAAAAAATTTTTTTTTAAAGCATTGATTAGTTGATTAGATTGATTAAGGTCAGTTTTCCCCTCTCTATGGGGAGGGAAATAATCGCTAACTTACATGCCCGGGGGGGCCACACCGAGGTGACCTTCCAATATCGAACCGACGGCGCTACCGCCGCCCCGGGGGTTGGATGGGGTTGCTTAGAGACGACGACGAGGACGACGCTTATTTATCAAGGACGTCCAGTGAACCGCCACCTGTCCTTCGCCCTGCCCCTCGCCCGGCTTTGATTGATTGCTCCCCGCAGACTCCGAAAACCTTCGTCAGCGCCACCCAGCTCCCCATCCCCCCTTTACACCAACCGTTTTGTTTGGAAGTTTGGAGCTTCGATGGGGGTTGATGTCAAAGTGTCGCCCTGACGTAGGCGAACCCTCCAAATACGACGCAAAGCGGTAAACACGCCTCCCGGGGAAACACGTTGGGGAAGGCAAAATGGAATGGGTGGAAATCGATCGAGCTGGATCGGCGATTGAAAATAATCTTGGTGTAGGTCAGAGGAAAACAGATCTTTAGTTGGTTTCACAGTTAGTATTTGAACTATGCAATTGTTATAGTTTTGAAACTAATAATCTTAAAGTTTTATAATTTTTTTTTTAAGTTTTATATCGGTTTTATAAATTTTCAAATTTGATTAACCATCAAATTATTTTATATCAGAAATTTTAATCAACTTTGAGAATTTTTTTAATTTTTTTGATGAAAATTCCAACTAAAGTGATTATTTTATTGAAAATTACAGACTTTAATCTAATCATTTTCTAAAAAATTTTCTTTATTTTTAAAAATAAAATCTGTATGATTTTTTAAAAATAATCAAATTTGAGTTATTAGAAATTTTAGTTAACTTTGAGAATTTTTTTAATTTTTTTAATGAAAATTTGAACCAAAGTGATTATTTTATGGAAAATTATAGATTTTAATCTATTATTTTCAAAAAAATCTTTTCTTTATTTTTGCAAATAAAATCTGTATGATTTTTTAAAAACTATCAAATTTGACAGTTAGGTTAGGTCGGAGATTTTAGTTAACTTTGAGAATTTTTTTAATTTTTTTGGTAGATGTTCGAATCAAACTGATTATTTTATCGAAAATTATAGATTTTAATCTATCATTTTCTAAAAAATCTTTTCTTTATTTTTACAAATAAAATCTGTATGATTTTTTAAAAATAATCAAATTTGACAGTTATTAGAAATTTTAGTAAACTTTGTGAATTTTTTTAAATTTTTTGATGAAAATTCGAATCAAAGTGATTATTTTATCGAAAATTATAGACTTTAATCTATCATTTTCTAAAAAATCTTTTCTTTATTTTTACAAATAAAGTCTGTGCGATTTTTTAAAAAATTATCAAATTTGATACTTAGGTTATGTTAGAAATTTTAGTTAACTTTGAGAATTTTTTTTAATTTTTTTGATGAAAATTCGAATCAAAGTGATTATTTTATCGAAAATTATAGATTTTAATCTATCATTTTCTAAAAAATCTTTTCTTTATTTTTGCAAATAAAATCTGTACGATTTTTTAAAAATAATCAAATTTGAGTTATTAGAAATTTTAGTTAACTTTGAGAATTTTTTTAATTTTTTTGATGAAAATTCGAATCAAAGTGATTATTTTATCGAAAATTATAGATTTTAAACTATCATTTTCTAAAAAATTTTTTCTTTATTTTTAAAAATAAAATCTGTATGATTTTTTAAAAATAATCAAATTTGAGTTATTAGAAATTTTAGTAAACTTTGAGAATTTTTTTAATTTTTTTGATGAAAATTCCAACCAAAGTAATTATTTTATCTAAAATTAGAGATTTTAATCTATCATTTTCTAAAAAATCTTTTCTTTATTTTCATAAATAAAGTTTGTGCGATTTTTTTAAAAAATATCAAAATTGACAGTTAGGTTATGTTGGAAATTTTAGTCAACTTTGAGAATTTCTTTAATTTTTTTGATGAAAATTCGAATCAAAGTGATTATTTTATCGAAAATTATAGATTTTAATCTATCATTTTCTAAAAAATCTTTTCTTTATATTTAAAAATAAAATCTGTACGATTTTTTAAAAATAATCTAATTTGACAGTTATTAAAAATTTTAGTAAACTTTGAAAACTTTTTTAATTTTTTTGATGAAAATTCTAATCAAAGTGATTATTTTATCGAAAATTATAGATTTTAATCTATCATTTTCTAAAAAATTTTTCTTTGCTTTTACAAATAAAATCTGTACGATTTTTTAAAACAATATCAAATTTGATACTTAGGTTATGTTAGAAATTTTTGTTAATTTTGAAAATTTTTTTAATTTTTTTGATGAATCTTTGAACCAAACTGATTATTTTATCGAAAATTATAGACTTTAATCTATCATTTTCTAAAAAATTTTTTCTTTATTTTTACAAATAAAGTTTGTACGATTTTTTAAAAATAATCTAATTTGACAGTTATTAGAAATTTTAGTAAACTTTGAGAATTTTTTTAATTTTTTTGATGAACATTCGAATCAAAGTGATTATTTTATCGAAAATTATAGATTTTAATCTATCATTTTCTAAAAAATTTTTTCTTTGCTTTTACAAATAAAATCTGTACGATTTTTTTAAACAATATCAAATTTGATACTTAGGTTATGTTAGAAATTTTTGTTAATTTTGAAAATTTTTTTAATTTTTTTGATGAATCTTTGAACCAAACTGATTATTTTATCGAAAATTATAGACTTTAATCTATCATTTTCTAAAAAATCTTTTCTTTATTTTTACAAATAAAGTCTGTACGATTTTTTAAAAAGCTATCAAATTTGACAGTTAGGTTATATCAAAAATTTTAGTCAACTTTGAGAATTTTTTTAATTTTTTTGATGGATGTTCGAACCAAACTGATTATTTTATCGAAAATTATAGACTTTAATCTATCATTTTCTAAAAAATCTTTTCTTTATTTTAAAAAATAAACTCTGTACGATTTTTTTAAAATAATCAAATTTGAGTTATTAGAAATTTTAGTTAACTTTGAGAATTTTTTAAATTTTTTTGATGAAAATTCCAACCAAAGTAATTATTTTATCTAAAATTAGAGATTTTAATCTACCATTTTCTAAAAAATCTTTTCTTTATTTTTGCAAATAAAATCTGTATGATTTTTTAAAAATAATCAAATTTGAGTTATTAGAAAGTTTAGTTAACTTTGAGAATTTTTTTAATTTTTTTGATGAAAATTCCAACTAAAGTGATTATTTTATCGAAATTATAGATTTTAATCTATCATTTTCTAAAAAATCTTTTCTTTATTTTTGCAAATAAAATCTGTATGATTTTTTAAAAATAATCAAATTTGAGTTATTAGAAATTTTAGTTAACTTTGAGAATTTTTTAAATTTTTTTGATGAAAATTCCAACCAAAGTAATTATTTTATCTAAAATTAGAGATTTTAATCTATCATTTTCTAAAAAATCTTTTCTTTATTTTTAAAAATAAAATCTGTACGATTTTTTAAAAATTATCTAATTTGACAGTTATTAGAAATTTTAGTCAACTTTGAGAATTTTTTTAATTTTTTTGATGAAAATTCCAACTAAAGTGATTATTTTATTGAAAATTATAGATTTTAATCTATCATTTTCTAAAAAATCTTTTCTTTATTTTAAAAAATAAAATCTGTACGATTTTTTAAAAATAATCTAATGTGACAGTTATTAGAAATTTTAGTTAACTTTGAGAATTTTTTAAATTTTTTTGATGGATGCTCGAACCAAATTGATTATTTTATCGAAAATTATAGATTTTAATCTATCATTTTCTAAAAAATCTTTTCTTTATTTTAATAAATAAAATCTGTATGATTTTTTAAAAATAATCAAATTTGAGTTATTAGAAATTTTAGTAAACTTTGAGAATTTTTTTAATTTTTTTGATGAAAATTCCAACCAAAGTAATTATTTTGTCGAAAATTATAGATTTTAATCTATCATTTTCTAAAAAATCTTTTCTTTATTTTTGCAAATAAAATCTGTATGATTTTTTAAAAATAATCAAATTTGAGTTATTAGAAGTTTTAGTTAACTTTGAGAATTTTTTTAGTTTTTTTGATGAAAATTCGAATCAAAGTGATTATTTTATTGAAAATTATAGATTTTAATCTATCATTTTCTAAAAAATCTTTTCTTAATTTTTACAAATAAAGTCTGTGCGATTTTTTTTTAAATTATCAAATTTGAGTTATTAGAAATTTTGGTTAACTTTGAGAATTTTTTTAATTTTTTTGATGAAAATTCGAACCAAACTGATTATTTTATTGAAAATTATAGATTTTAATCTATCATTTCCTAAAAAATCTTTTCTTTATTTTTGCAAATAAAATCTCTATGATTTTTTAAAAATAATCAAATTTGAGTTATTAGAAATTTTAGTAAACTTTGTGAATTTTTTTAATTTTTTTGATGAAAATTCCAACTAAAGTGATTATTTTATGGAAAATTATAGATTTTAATCTATCATTTTCTAAAAAATTTTTTCTTTATTTTTACAAATAAAGTTTGTATGATTTTTTAAAAATAATCAAATTTGAGTTATTAGAAATTTTAGTAAACTTTGAGAATTTTTTTAATTTTTTTGATGAAAATTCGAATCAAGGTGATTATTTTATCTAAAATTAGAGATTTTAATCTATCATTTTCTAAAAAATCTTTTCTTTATTTTTAAAAATAAGATCTGTATGATTTTTTTAAAATAATCTAATTTGACAGTTATTAGAAATTTTAGTTAACTTTTAGAATTTTTTTAATTTTTTTGATGAAAATTCGAGCCAAACTGATTATTTTATTGAAAATTATAGATTTTAATCTATCATTTTCTAAAAAATCTTTTCTTTATTTTTAAAAATAAGATCTGTATGATTTTTTAAAAATAATCTAATTTGACAGTTATTAGAAATTTTAGTAAACTTTGAGAATTTTTTTAATTTTTTTTATGAAAATTCGAACCAAACTGATTATTTTATTGAAAATTATAGATTTTAATCTATCATTTTCTAAAAAATCTTTTCTTTATTTTTACAAATAAGATCTGTATGATTTTTTAAGAAATATCAAATTTGACAGTTAGGTTATGTTAGAAATTTTAGTCAACTTTGAGAATTTTTTTAATTTTTTTGCTAGATGTTCGAACCAAAGTGATTATTTTATCTAAAATTAGAGATTTTACTCTATCATTTTTTAAAAAATCTTTTCTTTATTTTTAAAAATAAAATCTGTACGATTTTTTTAAAATAATCTAATTTGACAGTTATTAGAAATTTTAGTAAACTTTGAAAATTTTCTTAATTTTTTTGATGGATCTTTTAACCAAAGTAATTATTTTATCGAAAATTATAGATTTCAATCTAACATTTTCTAAAAAATCTTTTCTTTATTTTTACAAATAAAATCTGTACGATTTTTTAAAAAAATATCAAATTTGATACTTAGATTATGTTAGAAATTTTAGTTAATTTTGAGATTTTTTTTAATTTTTTTGATGAATCTTTGAACCAAAGAGATTATTTTATCTAAAATTAGAGATTTTAATCTATCATTTTCTAAAAAAATCTTTTCTTTATTTTTAAAAATAAAATCTGTACGATTTTTTAAAAACTAGTTTAGTTTTATTTTTAGTATTTAAAAAAAATTTATTGTTTTTGATTGAATTGATCAACATTTTGGTAACTTTGGTGGAAGCTTTACGACTTTAATAAGTTTTTGGTGGAATTTAAAAAAAATTGGTACACTTTTGGTGAAATTTTTACAAATTTTGTAAGTTTTTTGATGGAATTTTAAGAAGATTCATTATTTTTGGTAAAATTATTAAAAATTTTAGTAACTTTGGTGGAATTTTTATGAATTTACTAAGTTTTTGATGGAATTTTCAAGGTTTTTGTTAATTTTTAATGAAATTGTTTCTAATTTGATTGATTTTTGGTGGAATTTTAAAAGAATTTAGACATTTTGGTGGAATTTTTAAAAAATTTGAAAGTTTTTTGGTAGAATTGTTAAAAATGTTGACAATTTCGGTGTAATTTTTAGGATTTTTGTAAGTTTCTGGTGGAATAAAAAAAATTCAGTAAGTTTTGGGTGTAGTTGTTAAATATTTTAATAGCTTTGGTGGAATTTTTGCGAATTTGATTCATTTCTGGTGGAATTTAAAAAATTCAATGTTTTTGGTAAAATTCTTATGAATTTAGTAAGTTTTTGGTGGAATTATAAAAAAATTCAGTATATTTTTGGTGGAATTATCAAAAATTTTGATAACATTGGTGGAATATTTGCGAATTTTATTCATTTCTGGTGGAATAAAAAAAATCAGTGTTTTTGGTAAAATTCTTATGAATTTAGTAATTTTTTAATGGAATTTTTGCAAATTGTATTAATTTTTGGTGGAATTTTTGAAAAATTCAGTATATTTTTGGTGGAATTATCAAAAATTTTGATAACACTGGTGGAATTTTTGCGAATTTTATTCATTTTTTATGGAATTTTAAAAGATTTAGTGTTTTTTATGGAATTTTTACGAATTTAGTAAGTTTATAGTGAAATTTTTCCAATTTTATTAATTTTTGGTGGAATTTTTATAAAATTCTGTATGTTTTTGATGGAATTGTTAAAAAAATTGATAACTTTGGTGGAATTTACTTTAATCATTTTTGGTGGAATTGTTAAAAATATTGGTAATTTTAATAGAATTTTTGTGAATTTGGTAAGTTTTTGGTGGTATTTTTTAAAAATCAATAGGTTTTTGGTGGAATTATTCAACATTTTTATAGCTTTGGTGGAAAATTGAAAAAGTTTAGTACGTTTTTGGTGGAATTGTTAAAAATGTTGGTAACTTTGGTGGAATTTTTACGAAATTATTTTTCGTGGAATTTTTACCAATTTTATTGATTTTGGGTGGAATTTTTAAAAAATTCACTAAGTTTTTAGTAGAATTATCTCCAAATTTAATAATTTTTGGTGAAATTATATTCAATTTAACTAACTTTTGTGGAATTTTTATTACTTTTTTATTTTTGTGAAATTTTTAAGAATCTAATCAATTCTTGACGAAATTAATTTTAATTTTAGTATATTTTTTAAAAATTCAGTTTTTGGTGGAATTGTTAAAAATTTTGATAGCTTTGGTGGAATTTTTACAAATTTTATAAATTTTTGGTGGAATTATTAAAAGTTTTAGTAGCTTTGGTGGAATTTTTACAAATTTGCTAAAATTTTTGGTGATATTTTAAAGAATTTAATTAGTTTTTAGTGAAATTTATTCGAATTTTTGCTCTGCATAAATTAAATATTTGATAATTATTAATAAACCGATCGTTTTGACATTTCATGTGGCATTAGCGTGGTTAGAATAATGAATAATTTTTTCTTTATTTTTAAAAATAAAATCTGTACGATTTCTTAAAAATAATCTAATTTGACAATTATTAGAAATTTTTGTAAACTTTGAGAATTTTTTTAATTTTTTTGATGAAAATTCGAATCAAAGTGATTATTTTATCGAAAATTATAGACTTTAATCTATCATTTTCTAAAAAATCTTTTCTTTATTTTTGCAAATAAAATCTGTATGATTTTTTAAAAATAATCAAATTTGACAGTTATTAGAAATTTTAGTAAACTTTGAGAATTTTTTAAATTTTTTTGATGAAAATTCGAACCAAAGTGATTATTTCATCGAAAATTATAGACTTTAATTTATCATTTTCTAAAAAATCTTTTCTTTATTTTTACAAATAAACTCTGTACGATTTTTTAAAAGATATCAAATTTAACAGTTAACTTCATCAACTTATTATTCAGACGACATACGAAAATAGTCATTCGAAGACGATATCATTAGGAAGTAATTTAATTAAAGCGTAAACAAATAACATAAACAACTCAGAATGTATTTCCAGGCTGTTTACTCTTCTTCCGACATTATTTATCAAATCCATCGAGACGGAGTTCGTCTTAAAAGAAGTAAACACCGACGAACGCGGAAGTCCTTAATAAATAATTTGTCTGTGAGCTTGTTGACGACACGGTTTAAGACTTTGGTTGTTTTAATTACTTTGTATCTACTTTTTTATTTTTATTTCTTAAATTTTTATTTTTATTTCTTAAATTTTTATATTTATTTCTTAAATTTTTATTTTTATTTCTTAATTTTTTATTTTTATTTCTTAAATGTTTATTTTTATTTTTTAAATCTTTATTTAATTTTTTTAATCTTTATTTTATTTCTTAAATTTTTATTTTATTTCTTAAATTTTTATTTTTATTTCTTAAATCTTTGTTTTATTTTTATTTTTTTATCTAAATAATTTCAAATAAGTTGTGTTTCCACGGAAACAACCTTTAGATGTTTCCATCTCGAAAGCTTGGAAGCTTTCAACAAAGAGACCCTCCGGACCTGGTTCGTTGTGTTGTTCGCCGGCAAAAGCTCGCCCGAAAGCTCTCAATTTCTCGTCTGGGTTTTCGGAACAACAAATCCTCCGTTCGACAGACGAGAAGGACGAGCGGGGGGTAAACAAAAACGACACCGTCACCATCGCGCCCGAAGGAAAACGGGAAATGGTAAAGGATGGAAAACTCGGGGCGAAAGGGAAAGCGAAAAGCGACCGACCGACCCGACCGGGCGAGAAAATCGATATGGGACGTCTGGCGCCCCTGAAACGTCCGCCCCCCGACTAAGGTCGTTTGAAGTTCAAGGAAACTCTGGCGCTTTTCGCTTTTCCCGGCGAAACGGCGCGGCGACGAACGTGTCGGCGACCGACCGAGCCGAGCCGGGGCGTCGAAAGGAAAAGCGTATGGATTTTCCCGTCTGGTGGGTGTCATGACCTCAAAAGCGAACCCGGCCCCTGTCCGAGGTGATAAATTTTTGACCGCGAGTGGAAATGTTTCGTGCGGTGCGGTCACCAGACGGTCAAATGTGATTTTTTTTTCGGTTTTATTTAACCAAGCTTTTAGTTATGAAAACGATATGGAAAAATATATCATTGAAATAATGAATTAGATCGAAATTTTATTTAATTATCTTTAAATAATATGTTATAATAGATCATTTGTGATCTTTAGAATAAATTTATTAAAAAAAAATTATCTTGAAAAAATTAAATTGTTATATATTATACAAGATAACACTTAGAAACTAAACGATTTTGAAATAAGTGTTGTATAAATAATTCTTCAAGTCGGTTAAATCCAAATTATGGATCTTGTCAGTATACAAGGTGATTTGTTAAGTCAATGACAAATCTCACCAGTGTAAAGCTGATTTATTTCTAAGAAAAATAAAATCATATTAATGAGGACTTAAAAAATATGAAGATCTAGAGTAGAAAGACAAAATTTAGAATTCGCTTGTGGACGTTATTTTAGCTTTACATTTGGTGTTGTGATGGGGTGAAATTCACTTTGGAAACCAGTAATCTTAAGTCATCACTTAAGAAAAATCAGAAAACGAAATTCTAGAGCCAATTTTGTTTCCATACTTTCAAAGAGAAAGCAATGGTTTTTAACCAGATCACACTGAAATCGCACTCAGTACGATTCAAACTAACATTTTTAATACCTAACAATAATGTCAATTTACTGCCAGAGCTCAGACAATCCTCAGACTTCACATCTGGTATTGCGATGGGGTGAAATTCACTTTGGAAACCAGTAATCTTAAGTCAACACTCAAGAAAAATCTAACTACAATCTGGAATACCAACGAAATTCTAGAGTCAATTTTGTTACCATACTTTCAAAAACCTGGCAGCAATGGTTTTCAAACACACCACATTGAACTGCATTCAGAACTACTCAAACTAACATTTTTAATAAAAATAATGTCAATTTATTACAAGAGCTCACACAATCCTCCAATTTTGCCCTAGCTTGTTGAGTCAATATGTTTAGTAGGACTTTTTATTTCTTATAATCTACAAAATGTACTAAAAACAATATGAACAGTTTAATATCTGTTGATTTTTGGGTAACCGAGTTGAGATTTTTTCGCTTGTGATTGTGTATTTTCACCCTTTTAGTGCCGAGCGAAATAGAGGTACCTATACGAGAAAAACCGGCCGAATTTCACAATTTTACAAGGGTTCGGGAAAATGCTTGTAAAAACCAAACGAGAAACAATATTTACATAAATGTTTATAAATGAAATGAATTTGAGATCTCTTGTAGAAAACGTATTAGCACATACAGTCATCTAAAACCTACAAACTAATTGAAACCGGTTGCGACTGAACATTTTGCAAAACCGCGGGATATGTCTGTGGTTTGTAGACCAATAACTAAAAAGTGGCGATCTACGTGTTACACCCATCTCCGAAAGCACAGCAGTCAACGCCTTTATCTCTGACACTGTAGTTGCCTTCCACTCTGTTGCTCTGGATCCTGAGAGAACAATGATCCTATTCAGGAACTGCCTCGCATATCGGTTAGTCTCACTTCTCAATAAGCTCAAAAATTCTTCAGTGAAAAATAGATCAAAATATGCTTTTGGCATGGAATTTCTTGCTGGCATATGTCTAGGTTCAGCAATTTTCATAAATGGTGGTCGAGGATTATATTCGCTCTCATTGGCCACAGAAACTTCGCGGAAACCTCTTAGCTCTTCCTTAGCATTGTTTTCCTCTAATTCTGATTCGTTATCTTCGCTTGCTTCACTATCACTGTAGATCCTACGTGGATGCCGACTTCTTGACGCTACGATTTCTTCCTCGTCACTATGTAATAGATCCGTCTGGTCAACCATTCGGACTAATTCTGCATCGTCCATGATGGTGTATTTTTTATAAAAAGGTTGGTGGCAAAATGTTCGAAATTCTGTCTTGGTTTGCCAAAGACAACAATGCAAACAACAAATACAAAGACAACAAATACAAGCAGAAAACAACGGCAGTAACAAAAATGACACTTTGAAACTGCAGCTAGAACGAAATAAACTGTTCACAACAAAGATCAAGGAGAAACTAACTGACACTACATTTTGCGGCAGCATCGTGACGTTATTTTGTGAAAATCTCCCAACAGTTGTTTATATAAAACGCTTTCGACAAGTTCCGATAAGGGTCCAACGCCCATCGGTGTTTGTGTAGATTTCGGTACCTCCAAGCAATAGGAAAAAGGTCGTCCACAAAGAGTTCAAACAAAAAAATGTTTTTTTAAAATGATCTCATAATGAAATTAGATCATTTATAACGCATTACAAATTTATTTTGAGATAGAGTTCTCCCGCAATGCAAGTTGTAAACCGTTACAAGGCGCGAGCCGATATATCGGCTTTGGCACTTTTCGCAAGTGCAGGAGGAGTCAATATATCGGCTTCTGGCACTAAAAGTGTTAATCACAAAGCCATATCCAAAATGTTTTTCCCTTGTAAATAAATATACCAGGTGTGTATGTATGAAACCGGAATTTTTGTACAGAAAAAAACACGTTTATTGTAATAATATGATACAAAGCAACTTATTCAAAGTATTATCCGTTGTGATCTATACATTTTTCCCATCTTTCTGGAAATTTGTGGATTCCGCGCCAAAAAAACTGTTGCTCTTTTGAGGCAAACCAGTCATCGAGCCATTTTCGTACATCTTCGTAAGAAGTAAAGCGCTGTTCAGCAAGCGCGCGTCCCATCGATGCAACCTGCAAACAAGTTGGAATCGGATGGGGCAAGGTCTCTCCTGCTGAAGAATCTCCCAACCGAACGACTCTATCGTTTCCTGGACCTCTTTTACTTTGTGTGCTGGTGACAATGCAGCAAAATCACTTTGTGTTGTCTTTGTTGGTATTTTGGTCGTTTTTCACTTAAAACTTGATCCAAATCGGTCATTTATTGGTAGCGTTGAGCATTGACAGTTTTTCCAAGTTTCAGCAGCTCATAGTAGATTACGCCCTTTTGATCCCACCAAAGAGCCTTGTCTTTCGTCCGTAGCGATCTGGTCTTTGGGATGTTGATGGTTCAGCTGGAGTAACCCATAACTTTTTGCACTTAGGATTTGCGAAATATATCCACTTTTCATCATCAGTCACAATTCAAAGAAGTGACTTTCTTTTGAACCTGGCGAGCAGCATTTCGCATAATATTTTTTGGTTTTCGTCTCTCGTTGAGTTCATGTGGGATCCATTTTCCTTTTGTATCTTTCCCATGGCTTTCAACCGAAGGAGGATGGCTTCTCGGGTCACCTTTAACCAATCCGCCAGTTGTTGTTGTGTTTGAGTGTCGTCTTCGTCCAAAAAGGCTTGCAGGTCAGCGTCTTCAAATTTTTTCGTTGGTTTTCCACGTTCTTCGTTCCTCACATCAAAATTGCCACTTTTGAACCATTTGAACTATTCGAAACACTGTGTTTTAGCATGCTCGCCAAACGCCTCCACAAGCATTCGATGCGATTCGGCTGCGATCTTCTTCAAATGAAAACACAAAAGTAGTGCTGTCCGCAAATCGTAATTTGTTGGCACAAAACTCGACATGTTTATCTCTAATAAACTAATGCTACTGAATGAAACTCGTGTTATTGTGAGTTGGAAATCTTTGTCGAACTTATGGGCGAATTCCGGTTTCATGCATAACTGGTACCTATTTTTTAAACTCTAACAAATAGAAACTTTGACATTTTTTAAACATTTTTTTCAAACCTTTATGACATTGTAGCTTTAAAAATCTTTGTCTAGCTGAAGTTTGCCGTGCATTTACGTACAGAAAAACATCATAAGCTGAAAAGTCTGGAGATCCTGAAACTATCTAACCATCTAACTAGAGAAAAAATCATAAACTAAAAAGCCTAAAGATTTGGAAGACCACAACACATCCCAAAAAATCTTAAAGGCGTTGTAGCTTTAAAAACCTTTTTATATCTGAAGTTTTCCATACATCTAACTACAAAAAAAAATCTTAAATTAAAATCTAAAGACCTGAAAGTTCATAACACATCCCAAAAAAATAAAATAAATTTTTCATACTTTATACACATCACTAGAAAAAATTTGTTAACTAAAAACGAAAATAGATACTTTTATTTATCCCAGTTCAAAATTTTTCAATAAAATTTTCATAAATAAATTCTGTACGAATTTTTAAAATTGGTCAAACATTTTTCAGGTTATGTCAAAAGAAATGTTATATCCTTAAATTTTTTTTAAATTTTTTTGGTAATAATTAGAACAAATTTGGTAATTAAAAACAAAAATAGATACCTTAATCTATCATAGTTTAAAATATTTCGATTAAATTTTCATAAATAAACCCTGTATGATTTTTTAAAGTTGGTAAAAAATTTTAAGTTCGGGCAAAAATTTTCGATAAATTTAGGAATTTTTTTAATTTTTTTGCTAATAATTAGAAGAAATTTGGTAATTAGAAACGAAAATAGATACTTTTATTTATCCTAGTTTAAAAATTTTCAATAAAATTTTCATAAATAAATTCTGTGGGAATTTTTAAATTTGGTTAAAAATTTTGAAGGTTATGTCAAAAAAATTTTACATCTTTAAAAAATTTTTTTAACTTTTTTGGTAAAAATTAGAACAAATTTGGTAATTAAAAACTAAAATAGATACCTTAATCTAACATAGTTTAAAATTTTTCAGTTAAATTTTCATAAATAAACCCTGTATGATTTTTTAAAGTTGGTAAAAAACTTTATGTTCGGGCAAAAATTTTCGATAAATTTAGGAATTTTTTTTAATTTTTTTGGTAATAATTAGAAGAAATTTGGTAATTAGAAACGAAAATAGATACTTTTATTTATCCTAGTTTAAAAATGTTCAATAAAATTTTCATAAATAAATTCTGTGGGAATTTTTAAATTTGGTCAAAAATTTTTCAGGTTATGTCAAGAAAAAAATGTTATATCTTTAAAATTTTTTTTTAATTTTTTTGGTAAAAATTAGAATAAATTTGGTAATTAAAAACTAAAATAGATACTTTAATCTATCATAGTTTAAAATTTTTCGATTAAATTTTCATAAATAAACCCTGTATGATTTTTTAAAGTTGGTAAAAAATTTTAAGTTCGGGCAAAAATTTTCGATAAATTTAGGAATTTTTTTAATTTTTTTGGTAATAATTAGAAGAAATTTGGTAATTAAAAACGAAAATAGATACTTTTATTTATCCTAGTTTAAGATTTTTCAATAAAATTTTCATAAATAAATTCTGTACGAATTTTTAAATTTGGTCAAAAATTTTGAAGGTTATGTCAAAAAAATTTTACATCTTTAAAAAAATTTTTTAACTTTTTTGGTAAAAATTAGAACAAATTTGGTAATTAAAAACTAAAATAGATACCTTAATCTATCATAGTTTAAAATTTTTTCAGTTAAATTTTCATAAATAAACCCTGTATGATTTTTTAAAGTTGGTAAAAAATTTTAAGTTCGGGCAAAAATTTTCGATAAATTTAAAAATTTTTTTAATTTTTTTGGTAATAATTAGAAGAAATTTGGTAATTAGAAACGAAAATAGATACTTTTATTTATCCTAGTTTAAAAATTTTCAATAAAATTTTCATAAATAAATTCTGTACGAATTTTTAAATTTGGTCAAAAAATTTGAAGGTTATGTCAAAAAATTTTACATCTTTAAAAAATTTTTTTAACTTTTTTGGTAAAAATTAGAACAAATTTGGTAATTAAAAACTAAAATAGATACCTTAATCTATCATAGTTTAAAATTTTTCGATTAAATTTTCATAAATAAACCCTGTATGATTTTTTAAAGTTGGTAAAAAATTTTAAGTTCGGGCAAAAATTTTCGATAAATTTAGGAATTTTTTTAATTTTTTTGGTAATAATTAGAAGAAATTTGGTAATTAGAAACGAAAATAGATACTTTTATTTATCCTAGTTTAAAATTTTTCAATAAAATTTTCATAAATAAATTCTGTACGAATTTTTAAATTTGGTCAAAATTTTTGAAGGTTATGTCAAAAAAATTTTACATCTTTAAAAAATTTTTTTAACTTTTTTGGTAAAAATTAAAACAAATTTGGTAATTAAAAACTAAAATAGATACCTTGATCTATCATAGTTTAAAATTTTTCAGTTAAATTTTCATAAATAAACCCTGTATGATTTTTTAAAGTTGGTAAAAAATTTTAAATTCGGGCAAAAATTTTCGATAAATTTAGGAATTTTTTTAATTTTTTTTGGTAATAATTAGAAGAAATTTGGTAATTAAAAACGAAAATAGATACTGTTATTTATCCTAGTTTAAAAATTTTCAATAAAATTTTCATAAATAAATTCTGTGGGAATTTTTAAATTTGGTCAAAAATTTTGAAGGTTATGTCAAAAAAATTTTACATCTTTAAAAAAATTTTTTAATTTTTTTGGTAAAAATTAGAACAAATTTGGTAATTAAAAACTAAAATAGATACCTTAATCTATCATAATTTAAAATTTTTCGATTAAATTTTCATAAATAAACCCTGTATGATTTTTTAAAGTTGGTAAAAAATTTTAAGTTCGGGCAAAAATTTTCGATAAATTTAGGAATTTTTTTAATTTTTTTGGTAATAGTTAGAAGAAATTTGGTAATTAGAAACGAAAATAGATACTTTTATTTATCCTAGTTTAAAACTTTTCAATAAAATTTTCATAAATAAATTCTGTGGGAATTTTTAAATTTGGTCAAAAATTTTTCAGGTTATGTCAAAAAAATTTTACATCTTTAAAAATTTTTTTTAACTTTTTTGGTAAAAATTAGAAGAAATTTGGTAATTAAAAACTAAAATAGATATCTTAATCTGTCATAGTTTAAATTACATTTCCACGAATACAAATTCAGATCCACTTAAAAGAGACATAGATACAAACGCACAAATCACAAGACCTACATCTTGCACCACTTAGCATCATCTAAATCACAATTATAACGATTTTCTGGCAGCTTTTTGCGCGTTTTGGCACCGAACCCACCCTCAATCTAACATCTCATCCCAATTCCGATCTCGATTTCGACAATTCGTTCTTAATAAACGTTCGCCCACGCATTCCGTTTAACTCATCATCCCGGATTTATTTTCCAATTAGAATTTAGGTTAGGTTAGGTCTTTTTGAATCAATGGTATTATTAGTAAGCAAGTTGACTATTGCACAACTTGAAAGAAAAGAGAAAGAAATAAGAAGTACGAAGTAAGAACGTATGTAGTTACGGGCGACCTAAATAATTGATTAAGAATTATGGGAAACTCATTTCTTATTTAAAAACCGAACTGGTGTGTCTTATATGTGTGTGTGTGAAACGATGACAAGTCGCTTCAACCAAGCAACCAACCGACCGATCGCTTTGTGATCGCCTTGACACCGTTGCTGTTTACTCGCTTACAATTCGCTTCGAAGCCGGCTTGTACGAACACGCCTCGTGATCTTGTTCTCGAAAACGTACCGCAAACGCGCGTGTTCGCTCGGAGACGGTCGAACATGCCTTAAATGGCGAGTATGTTTACTCGGAATTGCACAATTGCGAACGTACGTGTGACATAAACCTTTTACGTATGCTGTAATAGTCACTTTTTTAAAACAAGAACTTATTTACCTCGGAATCAGCTAACACAAGTCTAAAATATCTTTTAACAAGTCTAAAATATCTTAGCAACCTTAAAGGATATCTTAACAAGTCTAGAAATAACAAACCTAAATAGGTTTGGCTTCTTCTCGGAATTTTGTTTATTCAAACGTAATAATTCTGCATGAATCGGGGGTTAGTTGCACAACATTAAAGTAAATTGCGACCAAAGCTGAATTACGACCGATTTCGTCTGCAAAACATTACTTGTTGAAAACAACCGTCTGATGGTTAAGTTCTATTAGGGGTTGAATTGTCAACCCTGACCGTGGCCAATGGAATACCGGTTGGATTTAACGCGGCGGCTGACGTCAAACGAAACGGCGTAGCTATGGGAACCGTCGGGACGCCCGTCGAACGACGCCCACGAAAACGACGCGTATTTTCGCAATTTGTATTCATGCGGAAAAAAATATGCATGAAAGAAAAAATGGGAAAGAGGAAATTAGTTAATATAATTTAATTCTATATCAAATTAATTAAAATTTAAAAAAATCAAATATAAAAATCTTTAAAAGTTAAGTTAAAAGTCTCAAATTTTTTTTTACCATAGAATTAAGTTTAATGAAAATAAGTTTATAGTAACTTATATAAAAATTGTAATTAATTAACTGAAAAATCGAACTAAATAAGAAAAAAATAGTGTTTCATATCAAAAAAATTGAGTTTTACTTCATTAAACTTTATAAAAAAAAATCTAAAAAGTTACCAAAATGTAAACCGTGATTTTAAACACTCTGTATATTATTTTTTCAATTTAACTTTACTAAATTAAAGAAGAACCTTTCTTTATTAAACAAAACAAATTTCATTAATTAATCTCTCAATAGTAATGAGATATGAATTTTTTAAATGAAAGATGAAAAATTGATCATTCTTTAAAAAAGTTTAATTTGTTCAAAAACTAATCGAAATAAGTTTATAGTAACTTATATAAAAATTGTAGCTAATTAAATGAAAAATCGAACTAAATAAAAAAAATAGGGTGTTTCATATAAAAAAATTGAGTTTCACTTCATTAAAGTTTGTAGAAAATATTCCAAAAAGTTGCCAAAATGTAAAGTGTGATTTTGAACACTCTGTATATTATTTTTTCCATTTAACCCTACTAAATTAAAGAAGAATCATTATTTAGTTAACAAAACAGGTGTCATTAATTTATCTCTCAATAGTAATTAGATATGAATTTTTAAATCCAACATTTCAAAATCTAACCTAAAAAATGTTTCGCAACCTTTGAATTTTCCTTACATTTTTTCGTAAAATATAGAACAAAACGGCCCTTTTAAATTAAAACTAGAATCTTTTTAGTGTCATTTAGTAAAAAAATCAAATTAAAATCTTTAAAAATGAGTTTTTGGCGAATTTTTAAAGTTAATCGATTTTTTTTTAAGTTAGGTTAGAAGTGTCAAAAATTATTTCTAACTTTGAAAATTTTTTTAATTTTTTTGACAACATTTAGAATAAAACGGTCTTTTTAGGTCAAAACTAGAATGTTTTAGGTTTCATTTAGAAAAAAAATCAAATCGAAATCTTTAAAAATGAATTTTTCATGAATTTTTAAAGTTAATTTTCTTAAGTTAAAAAAGTGTCAAAACTTTTGACCAACTTTGAAATTTTTTTTAATTTTTTTGATAACACTTGAAACAAAACGATCTTTTTTAATTAAAATTAGAATGTTTTAGGTTTCATTTAGAAAAGAAATCAAATCGAAATCTTTAAAAATGAATTTTTAAAGTTACTTTCTTAAGTTAGAAAAGTGTCAAAATTTTCTTCCCAACTTTGAAAATTTTTTTAATTTTTTTGACAAATCTTAAAATAAAACAGCCTTTTTTAATTAAAATTAAAATGTTTTAAGTTTCATTTAGAGAAAAAATCAAATCAAAATCATTAAAATTCAATTTTTTATGAATTTTTTAAAAAATGATTAATTTTCTAACCTAAAAAAATTTTTAGCAACTTTGAAAATTTTTTTAATTTTTTTGACAACACTTGGAATAAAACGATCTTTTTTTAATTAAAATTAGAATATTTTAAGTTTCATTTAGAAAAAGAATCAAATCAAGATCTTTAAAAATGAATTTTTTATGAATTTTTTAAAAAATGGTTAATTTTCTAACCTAAAAAGAATTGTACCAACTTTGAAAAATTTTTTAATTTTTTTGACAACACTTGGAATAAAACGTCCTTTTTTAATTAAAACTAGAATGTTTTAAGTTTCATTTAGAAAAAAAATCAAATCAAAATCTTTAAAAATGAATTTTTGATGATTTTTTAAAAAATTGTTAATTTTCTAACCTAAAAGAATTTTTACCAACTTTGAAAATTTTTTAAATTTTTTTGACAAATCTTAGAATAAAACTGTCTCTTTTAGTTAAAACTACAATGTTTTAAGTTTCATTTAGAAAAAAAATCAAATCAAAATCTTTAAAATTCAATTTTTTATGAATTTTTTAAAAAATGGCTAATTTTCTAACCTAAAAAAATTTTTACCAACTTTGAAAATTTTTTTAATTTTTTTGGCAAATCTTAGAATAAAACTGTCTTTTTTAGTTAAAATTAGAATGTTTTAAGTTTCATTTAGAAAAAAAATCAAATCAAAATCTTTAAATTTCAATTTTTTATGAATTTTTTAAGAATGATTGAATTTTTAAAATTGATTAATTTTTTAACCTAAAAAATTTTTACTAACTTTGAAAATTTTTTAAATTTTTTTGACAATACTTGGAATAAAACTGCCTTCTTTAATTAAAATTAGAATGTTTTAAGTTTCATTTAGAAAAAAAATCAAATCAAAATCTTTAAAATTGATTTTTTTATGAATTTTTTAAAAAATGTAAATTTTTGAACCTAAACAAATTTTTACCAACTTTGAAAATTTTTTTAATTTTCTTGACAAATCTTAGAATAAAACTGTCTTTTTTAGTTAAAACTGCAATGTTTTAAGTTTCATTTAGAAAGAAAATCAAATCAAAATCTTTAAATTTCAATTTTTATGAATTTTTTAAAAATGATTGAATTTTTAAAATTGATTAGTTTTTTAACCTAAAAAATTTTTACTAACTTTGAAAATTTTTTTAATTTTTTTGACAACACTTGAAATGAAGCGGTCTTTTTTAATTAAAATTAGAATGTTTTGAGTTTCATTTAGAGAAAAAATCAAATGAAAATCTTTAAAATTCAATTTTTTATGAATTTTTTAAGAAATAGTTAATTTTCTAACCTAAAAGAAAATTTACTAACTTTGAAAATTTTTTTAATTTTTTTGACAAATCTTAGAATAAAACTGTGTTTTTTAATTAAAATTAGAATGTTTTAAGTTTCATTTAGAAAAAAAAATCAGCTCAAAATCTTTAAAATTCAATTTTTTATGAATTTTTAAAAAAATGGTTAATTTTCTAACCAAGAAAATTTTTACCAAATTTGAAAATTTTTTTAATTTTTTTGACAACTCTTAGAATAAAACGGTCTTTTTTAATTAAAATTAGAATGTTTTAAGTTTCATTTAGAAAAAGAATCAAATCAAAATCTTTAAAAATGAATTTTTGATGAATTTTTAAGTATTTTTCTTTCTGGAAATTGTATACAAGGTTGTCTACATGAAAGGTATTTACATTTTCAATTGTGTTGACTACGTGAAAAAAATAATAAACTTCATAAGTCAATTGAGAACAAATTCAAATCAACGTGAGATGTTTTGTGGAAGCAATTGTGATTCATAAATAAAATTTCTTATAACGCTAATTTATATGCAATATAGGTAGTGTGGTACGCGAGAAAGATTCGCATGTATTTAACTGCCCCATTTTCGTCACAAGCCGATTACATTGCCCGCGTTTATTTTGCAACTTTGCCGGCGTGCATTGTCTTTTTTATGTGTGTGCAGAAAAGAAAAAAGTGTGGTGCTCCTCGCGATGATGCCACACGCAGAGGTACGCAACGTTCAAGTGTCTGTCTCGTAATACCCTCACACCTACACCGTGTGTATTTTATTAATAAACTCTCAATTGAAATCAAACATCTTACTTCATAGTAGAAATTATTTTTCTACTTTACTTTTTTCTACCTTTTTTATACTTTTTTTTCATTTTTACTTATTTATTAAATTTTAATTTATTTAATGTTAATTTATTAAATTTTATTTTATTAATTTTAATTTATTAAATTTCATTTAATTAAATTATCGTAACACTCTGACATTTTAACCATATTATAATAATTTTCTGTTACACCTAGTAAAAGTAAAATCCGAGCATATCTTAAGCTTGTCTTGAGCAATTCCTCGAGACACGACTTCCTCGTTTATCGACCCACCCTGAACCTCAGAGCTTGTATAATAACACCTTCAACGTGTTACACACTCGCTTTGCTCTTGAACTAACTCCGTTCGGTTCGTAATTTTTCTTTTTTTAATTTAAAAACTCAACCGACCGACGATAAGTTACGCTTCAGTGAGCAACAACCTTTTCAGTTATCCGCTCGGTTTACATATATACAGGTGATTTAAAATGTTGAGTTTAAAACGATTAAATTGAGAATTTTAAAATTAGATTGATGAATTAAATAAATGGGAATTAAAATAAGATTACTAAGAATAATTTAATATCTTATTTTAAAGCCTACTTTTATGGAAATTAGAGGAAAATTTTGAAATTTTGATTTTGAGCTCGCGTAATTCGACCGTCGATCATCTAATTTTGGTGCAGTTTGTTTTAAATGATTCTCTAATCAATTCTAAGTAAGATTTTATATAGGTGTCATCATTCCGAATCTGGAAAATTTCTGAAGAATTTTTTTCCGAACCTTTGCATCGAAAAATTAATCGAAAAGCTCACTTCTAGTCGATTTTTCTGGAAAATCAAAACTCCTATTGAAAAACAGATTTCACCATCGTTTTCCCCATCGTTGAATTATACAAAAACCCGACTTTCAATAAAATCTGAAAACTTTCAATTTTTGGAAAAATTTACATACCTACCTTTTGACTATTTTAGAAATTTTGACTTTGAGCTCGTGTAGCTTGGCTCTTGATTGCCCGATTTTTATGCGGTTAGTTTTAAATGATTCTCCGATTAATTCTTAATACGACTCTAGAAGGGCGTTATTGTAATACGCCCGGAAAATTTCTGACGATACTTTTTCCGAACCTCTGTACAGAAAAATTAGAGGAAAATTTTGAAAAAAAATTTTCTCCATTTTATTGCAAATTTCGATTGTTTGAGCATTTATAATCGTTTGTAAAGCACTTATCTATATACCAAATCATTCCTTCGTCGAGAAATTGCTTGAAAATCGCTTTTCAATTTTCTCGATTTTCTATCATTTTAGAAATTTTGACTTTGAGCTCTCATAACTCGGCTCTCAGTTGTCTAATTTGCATACGGTTTATTTTAAATGATTCTCCATTCAACATTGAATAGGTTTCTAGAAGGGTGTTATCGTGACGGATTCGAAAAATTTTTAGCGAATTTTTTTCTAAACCTTTACACCAAAAAATTAATCGGTAAGTTCACTTCTAGTCGATTTTTCTGGAAAACCAAAGGCCTTACTGAGAAACGGATTTCACCATTGTTTTCCTTGTTGTCGAATTATATAAAAACCCGACTTTCACAAAAATCTGAAAGCTTTCGATTTTTGGAAAAAATTCCATACCTACTACCCCTTGCGATTTTTTCCGATTTTTGGCTATTTTAAAAATTTTGGTTTTGAGCTGTTGTAACTTGGCTCTCGATCGCCCGATTTTTATGCGGTTAGTTTTCAATGATTCTCCGATTATTTCTTAATATGACTTTAGAAAGGCGTTATCGTAACAGGCCCGGAAATTTTCTGACGAAGACTTTTCCAAACCTCTGCACAGTAAAATTAGATGAAAATTTTGATAATTTTTTTTTGTCTATTTTATTGCAAATTTCGATTGTTTAAACGTTTATAATCGTTTGAAAAGCATTTTTCTATGTACCAAATTATTTCTTTGCCGAAAAATCGCAGGAAAATTGCTTATCGATTTTTTCGATTTTCGACCATTTTACAAATTTTGACTTTGAGTTCGCGTATCTCAGCCGTCCGTCGTCTAATTTTTCTGCAGTTTGTTTCTACTGATTCTATATTCAATTCTAAATAAGATTCTAGGAGGGTGTTATTGTAACGTACCCGAAAATTTTCTGACGAAAATTTTTCTAAACCTCTACACCGAAAAATTAATGCGCGTCATAAATTCACTTCTAGCCAATTTTTCTAGAAAACCAAAGGACTTACAGAGAAACTGATTTCACCATCGTTTTCCCCGTTGTTGAATTATACAAAAACCCGACTTTCAATAAAATCTGAAAACTTTTGATTTTTAGAAAAAATTCCATATCCCTTGCGATTTTTTCTGATTTTTGCCTATTTTAGAAGTTTTCTCTTTGAGCTCGTGTAACTTGGCTCTCGATCACCCGATTTTTATGCGGTTAGTTTCCATCGATTCTCCATTTAATTCTGAGTCTGATTTTAGAAAGATGTTATCGTATCGAGTCGGGAAAATTTCTGACGAAAATTTTTCCGAACCTCTGTAGAGAAAAATTAGACGAAAATTTTGAAAAAAATGTTTCTCCATTTCATTACAAATTTCGGTTATTTGAACATTTATAATCATTTGAAAAGCACTTATCTATGTACGAAATCGTTTTTTCGTCAAGAAATAGCTTGAAAATGGAGTTTTGATTTTCACGATTTTCGATAATTTTAGAAATTTTGACTTTGAGCTTTCATAACTCCCCCGCTCGTCATTTGATTTTCATACGGCTTGTTTTAAATAATTCTCTATTCAATTCTAAGTAAGATTTTAGGTGGGTGTTATCATTCCGGATCCAGAAAATTTCTGAGGAATTTTTTTCCGAACCTCTGCATCGAAAAATTTATCAAAAAGCTCACTTCTAGCCGATTTTTCTGGAAAACTAAAGACTCTACTGAAAAACAGATTTCACCATCGTTTTCCCCCTTGTTTAATTATATAAAAACGCGACTTTCAACAAAATCTGAAAACTTTCGATTTTAGGAAAAAATTCCATACTCAGGAATTAGACGAGAATTTTGAAATTTTCACTTTAAGCTCGCGTAACTCAGCCGTCAATGGTCTAATTTCTGTAAGGATTGTTTTAAGCGATTCTCTACTCAATTGCGAATAAGACTCTAGATTGGTGTCTTAATTCTAGATCCGGAAAATTTCTGAGAAACATTTTTCCGAACCTCTGTACCGTAAAATTAATGCGCGTTGTAAATTCTAACCGATGTTTCTGGAAAACCAAAGAATCCACAGAAAAACTGATTTCACAATCATTTTCCCCGTTATTGAATTATACAAGAACCCGACTATCAGGAAAATCTGAAAACTTTCAATTTTTGGAAAAAAATCCATACCTACCCCTTGCGATTTTTTTCGAATTTTGACTATTTTAGAAATTTTGACTTTGAGGTCGTCTAACTTGTCCGTCGATAGTCCGATTTTGATGCACTTTGTTTTCAATGATTCTGCGTTGAATTCTGAATACAACTCTAAATGGGCGTTATTATATCACACCTGGAAAATTTCTGACCAAGATTTTTCCGAACCTCTACACCGAAAAATTACACAAAAATTTTGAAAATTGTTTTTCCAATTTTATTGCAAATTCCGATTGTTTGAACATTTATAATCGTTTATAAAGCATTTATTTATGCGCCAGATCATTCCTTCGCCGAGGAAACACTGGAAAATCGCGTTTCGATTTTCTCGATTTTCGACCTTTTTAGAAATTTTGAGTTTGAGCTTCCATAACTCGGCCATCGGTCGTCTGATTTTCATACGACTTATTTCAAATAATTCTCTATTCAATTTTGAATAAAATTCTAGAAAAGAATCATCGTGCCAGATCTAGAAAATTTCTGCCGAACGTTTTTCCGAAGTTCTGCGCCGAAAAATAGGACGAAAATTTTGAAAAAAAAAATTTTCCCTTTTTATTGTTAATTCTGACAATTTGAACATTTATAATCGTTTAGAAAGCACTTACCTATACACCAAATCATTCTTTCGCCGGGAAATTGGTGGAAAATCGCACTTCGATTTTCTCGATTTTCAATCATTTTAGAAATTTTGACTTTGAGCTCCCATAACTCGGCCGCCAGTTGTCTGATTTTCACACGGTTTATTTTAAATGATTCTCTTTTCAATTCCGAGTAAGTCTCTATAAGGGCGTCGTCATTCCGGATCCGGAAAATTTCTGACGAATTTTTTCCCGAACTTCCGCACTGAAAAATTAATGCTCATCGCAAATTCTTACCGATTTTTCTAGAAAACCAAAGGATCTATAGAAAAACGGATTTCACTATCATTTTCCTCATTGTTGAATTATATAAGAACGCGACTTTCAGAAAAATTTGAAAGGTTTCGATTTTTGGAAAAAATTCCATACCTACCCCTTGGGTATTTTTAAGGTTTTTGGTCATTTTAGAAATTTTGACTTTGAGCTCGTGTAACTTGACCGTCAATCGTCCGATTTTAAAACAGTTTATTTTCAACGATTCTTCATTTAATTCTGAGTATGACTCTAAAAGGGCATTATTGTAATATTTCCGGAAAATTTCTAGCGAGCGTTTTTCCAAACCTCTGCACCGAAAAATTAGACAAAAATTAAAATTTTTTTTTTCATTTTATTTCAAATTCCGATTATTTAAACATTTGTAACCATTTATAAAGCACTTATCTATTTACTGAATCGTTTTTCGCCGAGAAATTGCTTAAAAATTCAATTTCGATTTTTCTCAATTTTCGATAATTTTAGAAATTTTGATTTTGAGCTTCCATAATTCGACCGTCGGTCGTCAGATTTCAATATGGTTTGTTTTAAATGATTTTGCACTCAATTCTAAGTAAGCCTCTATACACTCGTCGTTATTTCAGATACAAAAATTTTCTGACGAACAGTTTTTCTAATCTCTACATCCAGAAATCACACAAAATTTTTTTAATTTTCACTTTGAGCTCACATAACTCAATCATTGCTCGTCAGATTTTCGAACAGTTTGTTTTAAACGATTTTTTGTTCAATTCTCACTGAGACTTTAGTATGCCGTCATCATCCTGAATTTCGAAAATTTCTAACTAACGGTTTTTTGAACTTCTCCACCCAAATACTCTAGTCTAAAACCCAAATAGCATAAAATTTTGAAATATTAACTTGACTTTAATCTCGCGTAAAAAGCTGACCCAAATACCGGAAAAAACAAACTTTCCATCATCCATAACTCATGAAAAAAAAATTAAAAATAATAAAAATCCCTTCTAAAACTTAAATATTTTAAAGGAAAAAAAAAATAATAAATTGTGCAAATTCAATCCGGATGTCTATGTGTGTAATTTCCGGTTTTACTATTTAAAAACATTTACATTCAGATTCATAGCCGTATAAACGTATTGTCTAGTTAAGTTGATGAATCACTAAAAATTAAAATTCACGAATAGACATAATTTTTTATTTCTATTTAAATCCCCATTTTAAATCCTCATTTTAAATCCCCATTTTAAATCCCCATTTTAAATCCCCATTTTAAATTCCCATTTTAAATCCTATATTTATATCCTACAATTCAATTTATATAAAAAAAACTTCCATACACGTGTATTACAGGAACTCTGTTTATTATTTCCCAAATCGTTTATTATCTAAAAATAAAAAAAATAACGATATCTTAACAAGATAAATGTTTATATCTAACAACCGAATTTAACTGAGTGACACACACTCACCCATCAAAAAATCTAATTGAGTAATTTTCAAAACCTTTTTTGAAATAACACAATACGACCATTTGATTTTAATTTCTCTATCAGGTGTTTTTGTGTTGGATTTTTAGAAAGTTAATTGCACCTCGTGTGGTGTTCTTATCTCCGGAACTATACTTTAAAATCAGAAATAAAAATAGTTTGTTGTGTACCTTAAAAGCGTACAGTTAGTAGTTTCGACACTTTACGAAAACAAACCGCTTAAAAGATTCGGCGGATTGTATGGAAATTTTACACGAAATCTACTTTGAAATCGTCGACAGACTTGTTTATGCAATGTTTATCTTATTTTTAGTTTGTTTTAGTGATTTTATCAATAATTTTTCGTTTTAGTCTTTCTTAATATTTTAATTTAATTTCTTTTTTTGATTCAATTTCTTTTTAAATTTTTTTATTTAATTTTGTTTTTAATTTCTTGGAGGTTTGCTTGGTACTTTTTCTTGTAACATTAGCAAATGAGACAGAAGACGAGGAAGAGGTCAACAACGCCAAGAAAACCCGCCGCGAGGTCTGACCTTGGTGTTCCGACACACATTATCATTATAGCGGAAGCTCTCCTTACTTGGTCGACGCCGCCTTCTTCTTCTTCTTCTTGGTCTTCGTATTCGTGTTCTTCTTCGCTCTTCTACTTGAACAAACACGTCCGTTTCGTCTCGTTTCCTTTCGTTTCTTTATACCTTACTACTGCTCGTTGGCTTCTCGGTAACAAACCTAAGACGACCGGTGGTTTGCTTTTGGTTTATTTTCTTCGCCCGGTTCTTCTTCGGTTTGCTACTCGTAGAAGGAGGAGGTGTTGGCGAAGAATTTACTAGAATTTTCAAGGTGTATTTCGAAAAATTGATATTTTATAAATTTAGAATTTTAGATATTTTATATATTTGGAATTTTAGAGATTTTATATATTTGGAATTTTAGAGATTTTATATATTTGGAATTTTAGAGATTTTATATATTTGGAATTTTAAAGATTTTATATATTTATTAGTGGAAGTAGTAACTTTCAATTTCTTAAATGAGACAAATTAACACATTCATTCTTTTTGAATAAACACATTGTATTAATGGAATTTTTGGCTTTGTAAACAATCTGCCATTTAAATTAAGATTCATCCGCCTCTTTAAAAACAAGAGGATGGAAATATACGTAATCTAACAAAGATACAGAAAAAGAGGAGGAATAGACTTGCAAGAAGCTGAGTCGTTACGGAATCTACCTTTAGATTGCGTAAGGACCGGACTAAGGGGTTTTTATTTGTTCTTTAAATATTTCTGAATGAGTTGTACTGATTTCTTTGTCTCGTTTGTGCTAATTTTGACTCATTTGTTAATTATATCTTGTTTTATCACTTGTGTTATTTTAATGAATTCTTTGTTCCTATAAATCCTTATAAATCCCATAAAATCTCAATAAGATTTAAGTCAGGTGATTCTAAAGGGACTTTCAAATTGTTTTAGGGTGTTATATATCAACAAAAGTATTGTGAACGTAATGTTTCGAGTTAATCTTGATGGAAAATATATTTTAACAAACCCAAGTTGTTGATGGTTAGCTTCAAATTTTCCTTTAAAATGATTATTCATATTCCAATTATCTTAAAATGATTATATCTATAGTCCATTGTAAATGTTATAAAACCCAATTTTTCTACTCCTTTGGCTTAAGTACACCTCAAATCATCACTCTACCACCCTCATGTTTTACAATAGCTTTTAAATTTTGCAAATCGAGGACAAAAGTGGTCTTTTTAAACACAAATTGTTTACCTTTAATAACGAAGATGTAAAAATTTTTTCCAGTTTGTAAAAAAACCTTCTCCCAAAATTCTATAAGTTTATAAATATGAAACCTTTCATGATTGGTGTTAACTGAATTAAGACTAGACTTAGAGACTAATGTTAGATATAGCACTAGACTTAGAACTATGAGCTTACAGGTTTAGCCATGAGTCTTTTGGAAAGACGTTTGATATTTCGAATGCCATGTTGCAAACTTCTTCAGTAACAAGTTTTTAACTTCAAATAACTGAATATTCAATTTATTGTTCTTGACTACCCGGGTTTCGGCGGTCAAGCCGTCTTCAGGTCAGTCGCGTCGGGTTAGAACTGTGGAAGATATCCATAGGATTATGGGGTGTTAACAGATATCATATGGATATCTTCCACAGTTCTAACCTCACGCGACTGACCTGAAGACGGCTTGACCGCCGAAACCCGGGTAGTCAAGAACAATAAATTGAATCTTCAGTTATTTACTATTTCGTTTCATTTTGATATTCCACTGAAGAATGGAGAAATACATTGCATTTTTAACTTCACTCGAAAGCTCTTAATTTTAGCTCTAATATTAGAGTTAGAGATGCTAGTTTCAGTCTTATTGTTAGTTCAGTTCTCTAAACTTGTTTAGATATTCTTCAGCAACGATGATTCCCTTCTGCCGAGTGACAGAAGTTTCTAACTTTTAGACTAATTGTGTACTTTGTAAGAGTATTACTCTCCTCGAAGATTTCATCTTCTAAGGGATATCTCATAACGAGGCAACAAGCTACCAGCAATGAACAATATGCCACTTAATGACATATTAGGGGAAAGGTGTACGAGATGATCTATTGGGGTTAGAAGATCCTTTTAAATTATAATGAAAATAAAACACCTAGTTGTTTTCATTAGCAAATCATTTTTCCCAATCGCCCTTCGTACCTGTCAAATTTTAATGACGGTATGATTGATAAACACATTTTTGTACAAAAAAGCAAACATTTTACTATTTCGATCTACTTAAGGTAAGATTTATTTTAAGTTGAAGTAACTTCTGTTGAAGAGTGTCAATTGCATAGATTATTGTATAAGTATCTTCGTAAATGCTCTGTTTAGCTTTTCGGATGATATGGCAACAATAGAAAGCATGCAGGTTGCGTTATCGAATAATAAATCAATATGGTGGAATTGGAGCGAAATGATTATATTGTTGTACGAGATGATCCATGCAGATCATCTTATACCGATCCGACAATTAACAAAACACTCTTAATGTATGTGCTGTCTCAGAAAATCCATTTTTACTTGTATTTTAGACTATGCTCCGTAATTATCAAAGAAAAACAAACCGCGGTGCGTGGTCGGAAAACTATAGTTAAAGCATTGGATGTTGTAAAAAAATATATGCCATATAAGTACGCCAAGTAAACAGTTTACAGAGTCCGTTATGTCGTTAAAAAGACGAACCAAAGGACAAAATAAATAAACTGTTAGCGCAATAAAATATTTAGGTGGGAAAAAACAGTCTTTACGGTCGAACAGGAAATCGAACTGGTGAAATATACAGGGTGTTTAAAAAATACGTTCGAATATTTGGCCCACTTATAGATCTCATCAGTACAAACAAAAAAGTCAAAATAAACATAAGTCCAAAAATCAGCCGTTTCCTAATTACAGCCTGTTTTTCAAATTAAAATAATTTACACTCAGTAGGAGTGATTCGCGTATTTATGAAGTCATTCATGGAAATAACAAAACAAATTTTGCTCGTTTCTGTTAGTGTAGTTGCCACATTTGTTGTAATTATTGTGTGTCCGTTATTGTCAGTGTTTATTGAAGTAGTTGTTGCTGTAACCCATTGTTGAAATTTTCGAATATGCCTTATTCGAAATGGCAGAAATGGCAGACATGCATTTTATGTATGGCAAAGCCGATGGAAATGCTTGTGAGGCACGTCGCCTTTATGCCGAAGCATTCCCAAACCGGGTACTTCCGTGTGACAAACTTTTTACAAATTTACATCAACGTTTCTCCGAAGTTGGATCGTTTAAATCAAGGAACGGTGATGGTGGTCGGCCTAGATCAGTTTGTACTCCCGACGCAGAACTTAACATTTTAAGACGAATTGAAGAAAATCCTGGTACTAGTACTAGAAGACTCTCTACTGAAACAAATATTAATTTTTCCCTAATTTGGAGAATTTTACGGGAGCAGCAATTGCACCCATACCATATTCAAAGGGTACAGGCTCTAGCTGTGCCTGATTATGCCGCACGACTGGTGTTTTGTCGAAGCATGTTGACAAAAGTCGCGGAGAACCCAAATTTTGTTACGAAAATTTTATTTACAGACGAAGCTGGTTTCACGAGAAATGGCATTTTTAATTTTCATAATAGCCATGTTTGGGCCTACGAAAATCCGGATGCCGTTGTTGAATCGAATCATCAACACCGATTTGCAATCAACGTTTGGCTTGATGTGTTAGGAGACCATCTGATAGGACCTTGTTTCCTGCCTAACCGTTTGACTAGTCAATTGTACCTTGACTTTTTGCGGAATACATTACCACTGCTGTTAGAAGATGTGCCCCTCAACCACAGAATTAATATGTGGTTGATGCACGATGGAGCTCCTGCGCATTACGGAGTCTTGGTCAGAAATTATCTAAACGAAAATTACAATGGCAGGTGGATAGGGCGAGGAGGTCCAATTGCATGGCCCCCTAGATCTCCCGACCTCACTCCACTCGATTTTTGCATTTGGGGGTATTTAAAGACATTAGTTTATTCAAGTCCTGTGAATAATTTAGATGAGTTGCGAGAACGAATTGAACATGCCTGCCAGACTGTTCGTATAAATCCGGGACTCTTTGAGAGAGTGCGGCGTTCACTTTTACGGAGATGTGAAATGTGTATACAAATGGAAGGAGGACATTTTGAACATCTTCTTTAAGAATCATTAATTTGTAATAATTAAAATGTATTTATACTGATATTTGAGTGTAAATTATTTTAATTTGAAAAACAAGCTGTAATTAGGAAACGGCTGATTTTTGGACTTATGTTTATTTTGACTTTTTTGTTTGTACTGATGAGATCTATAAGTGGGCCAAATATTCGAACGTATTTTTTAAACACCCTGTATAACAGATATGGAAATAATAAATATGGATGTATGGGCTTTCGCGACAAGATATTTTAAGTTTGGCATATCAACTTGCCATAAAAAAATAATATCCCAACCTTTTCATGGAGAAAAAGCTTTCTATGATTGGCTAAAAGGATTTCCTAAACGACATCCAGACATAATTCTTCGTTCACCAGAGTCCATTTTCACTGCTCGAGCGCGTGCCTTTAATAAACCTGTAGTGGATAGGTTTTATTCCGTGCTGAAAGTCGTTCAAGAATTATTATCTCTAAAAACTCTAATAAGTTCATTTAATTCTATCAAACCCAAAATATTTCCAAAATACAGGCAAGATTATCTCCAGGATCATTTTGCCCATATGGCAGGGATCATCTTGGATACTCCGTACACCTTTCTCCTACATAGAATTAAATCATGTCTGTAACATTGGAACAATTCGATAACGCAAATCCAGAGGCGATATCGAATTGTTCCAATATTAAAACCATAATTTCATTCTATATCATGCTTTCAAGAGACAATATTGAATGTTGTTGATTGCTGGTTCCTTGTTGTTTCAATATGAGACATCCCTCACATAAAGAATAAAGTAATCAAAATTTTATCTCCTATTTTCTAAGTTATCCCATTTTGTACTTCCTATTTCTTGTAACTTCTTCAAAAATTCGTTTCATTCTTCTAACTTGTTCCTTCTTCTATTTTTCATTATTTTTTTCTTTTAACACAATTTATTTTTTTTCAAAAAAGTTTTTAAATCGCAACTATTACAAAAAGATAAAGAATTTATTGTAGCATTAGTAAGTAAATGTTTACCATTAGATTTATTTCCTTTTAAGTACTTTCTCAGTAACTCGGTAAATTTTATCTTGTTTTTATTGAACTTTCTATGGGTTGTATCCGATTCCTTCATCATTTTGTTTGCTCTGTTTTCATCATTTTGTTGTCAATATTTACGGTCATTATAAGCAAACATAAGTCTAAGTCTCTATAAAAAATATTTTAGCAAGAATTGGTTTGAATGGGGTTCGGTTTACGATTAGACTATTAGTTAGCTAGTTATTTATCAGTTAGTTATTATTATTGTTAATCTTAATCTTATGTTGTAAATATATTTTGATTCCGGTCCTGTTGAGTAAAACTCCTCGAAAGAAATAGAAGGAGACGGAATTATTCAAAAAGTAAAAAGAAACCGCGTTCGCGACCGTCAGATTCATCCGTTCCTCTCTTAGAAGAGCCCTCTTAGCGCAATGGCTATTTTTCGCGACGCATCCTGCCCCGTCGTCCGCCCCCTCGGGGCCCCTTCCCATCCTGCCCGCCCGGCCAGGGTTCTTCTCGGCGTTAGTTAGTCGAGAATCGGATCGGAGGGGCTTCGAGGGGGGAACCCGGCAGGAACACGCCGCCGATCGTCGTTTCGCACAAATGTATTCCTGTTCCCAGAGCGGGAGGGGCGAGGGCGACGTCGCCGTCGTCGTCGTCGGCGGCGGCGGCGGCGGGAAGTGCAAGTGCAGCGAACTCGTTCAAGGTTGCGACTCGCATACCGAGCCGCCGCTACCGGAGGCGTTCGGAGAGCTCCTCCTCCTCCTTCCTCCTCCTGCCGTAAAGGAGTTTACACGTACTCTCGTCGTTGTAGATCGCGACGGTGACTACGCTTGTGCAACGGCTTTTAACCTAAAAACCCACATAGATGTCTCGTGCCGCCGAGTTCTCCTCCGAGAATCCTCCTCGAGAACGGTTTCATCTCGTTTCGTTTAGTTTAAAGTTTCTTCTCTTGTTGAATAACATTTTACTTTTACTTTTATCCCAACCTCTTACTTTTTACCTTATTTGAACCATTTGAACATACAGCAAGTAATTTAAGAGACTCGATTTTCATAATTTAAACAAATTTAGAAATTAATTACTGTATAATAATAAATTTCTTATTCTAAACGTTTAGTTTAGTTTACTCCAAAAAAAGTTCCATTTTTAGAATGTTATGAAATGTCAATTAAAAGACATTAAGTTGCATTTTCTCTTCTGAGCGAAAAACTAAAAATCGTAGAAAATTCATCTTTGGTAAAAATAAAGATTAAGTTTCAATCTAAATCCTCATAAATTTTCAAATTTCAACAATTATTTCTTGAGATATGAATTTTAAAAAATAAAATTTTTATTCGAAATGGAAATTAAGGTAGGTTAGAATTTCTTCTCTGGAGAGAAAACTAAATATCGTAGAAAATTCGTCTTTGGCAAAAATAAAAATTAGAAAAATTTATGGAAAAGCTCATTTCTAGCCGATTTTTCTGGAAAACCAAAGGCCCTACTGAAAAACGGATTTGATCATCGTTTTGCCCGTTGTCGAATTATATAAAAACACGACTTTGGACAAAATCTGAAAATTTTTGTTTTTTGGAAAAAATTCCATACCCCCCTTTCAATTTTTTCGGATTTTTGGCTATTTTAGAAATTTTGACTTTGAGCTCTTGTAACTTGGCTCTCGACCGCCCGATTTTTATGCGTTTAGTTTTCAACGATTCTACGATTAATTCTTAATATGAATCTAGAAGGGCGTTATCGTAACAAGTCCGGAAAATTTCTGACGAAGGTTTTTCCGAACCTCTACACCGAAAAATTAGACAAAAATTTTGAAAAATTTTTCTTTCCATTTTATTAAAGATTTCGATTATTTGAGCATTTCTAATCATTTGAAAAGCACTTATCTATGTACCAAATCGTTTTCCACCTAGAAATTGCCTAAAAATTGAGTTTTGATTTTTTTCTATTTTCCACCATTTTAGAAATTTTGACTTTAAGCTTCCATAACTCGGCCGCCAGTTGTCTGATTTTCATACAGTTTGTTTTAAATGATTCTCTATTCAATTCCGAGTACGATTCTAGAAGGGCGTCGTCATTCCGGATCCGGAAAATTTCTGACGAATTTTTTTCCGAACTTCTGCACTAAAAATTAATGCTCATCGCAAATTCTAACCGATTTTTCTGGAAAATCAAAGAACCTATTGTGAAACGGATTTCACCATCATTTTCCTCATTGTTGAATTATATAAAAACCCAACTTTCAGAAAAATATGAAAGCTTTCGATTTTTGGAAAAAATCCATACCAACCCCTTGCGATTTTTTAAGGTTTTTGGCTATTTTAGAAATTTTGACTTTGAGCTCGTGTAACTTGACCGTCGAACGTCCGATTTTAATGCAGTTTATTTTCAATGATTCTCAATTTAATTCTGAGTATGACTCTAAAAGGGTATTATTGTAATATTTCCGGAAAATTTCTACCGAGCGTTTTTCCGAACCTCTACACCGAAAAATTAGACAAAAATTTTGAAATTTTTTTTTCCATTTTATTTCAAATTCCGATTATTTGTAATCATTTGTAAAGCACTTATTTATATACTAAAATGTTTTTCGCCGAGAAATTGCTTGAAAATTGAATATCGATTTTTTTCGATTTTCGACCATTTTAGAAATTTTGACTTTGAGCTCCCGTAATTCAGTCGCTGGTCGTCAGATTTCTGTACGGTTTATTTTAAATGATTTTGTACTCAATTCTGAGTAAAACTCTAGATAGTCATCGTTATTTCAGAAACAGAAAATTTCTGACGAATAATTTTCCAAACGTCTTCACCGAAAAATTAGACGAAAATTTTGAAAATTTTTTTTTTACTATTTTCTTGCAAATTCTGACTATTTGAACATTTATAATCGTTTAGAAAACACTTATTTATGCACCAAATCATCTTTTCACCGGGAAATTGGCGGAAAATCGCATATCAATTGTCCCGATTTTCAATCATTTTAGAAATTTTGACTTTGAGCTCCCATAACTCGGCCGCCAATTGTCTGATTTTCATACGGTTTTTTTTACATGATTCTCTATTCAATTCCGAGTACGATTCTATAAGGGCGTCATCATTCCGGATCCGGAAAATTTCTGACGAATTTTTTCCCGAACTTCTGCACTAAAAATTAATGCTCATCGCAAATTCTAGCCAATTTTTCTAGAAAACCAAAGGACCTACAGAGAAACTGATTTCATCATCGTTCTCCCCATTGCTGAATTATATAAAAACCTGACTTTCAATAAAATCTGAAATCTTTCGATTTTTGGAAAAAATTCCATACCTACCCCTTGCGATTTTTTAAGGTTTTTAGCTATTTTAGAAATTTTGACTTTGAGCTCGTGTAACTTGACCGTCGAACGTCCGATTTTAATGCAGTTTGTTTTCAATGATTGTCAATTTAATTCTGAATCTGACTCTAAAAGGGTATTATTGTAATATTTCCGGAAAATTTCTACCGAGCGTTTTTCCGAACCTCTACACCGAAAAATTAGACAAAAATTTTAAATTTTTTTTTTCCTATTTTATTTCAAATTCCGATTATTTGAACATTTATAATCATTTGTAAAGCACTTATCTGTGTACCAAATCGTTTTTTGCCGAGAAATCGCTTGAAAATTGAATTTCGATTTTCCACTATTTTAGAAATTTTGACTTTGACTTCCCAAAATTCGACCGATGATCATCAGATTTCTGTGCGGTTTATTTTAAATGATTTTGTACTCAATTCTGAGTAAAACTCCAGATAGTCATCGTTATTTCAGAAACAGAAAATTTCTGACGAATAATTTTCCAAACATCTTCACCGAAAAATTAGACAAAAATTTTGAAAATTTTTTTTTACTATTTTCTTGCAAATTCTGACTATTTGAACATTCATAATCGTTTAGAAAACACTTATTTATGCACCAAATCATCTTTTCATCGGGAAATTGGTGGAAAATCGCATATCAATTGTCCCGATTTTCAATCATTTTAGAAATTTTGACTTTGAGCTCCCATAACTCGACCGCCAGTCGTCTGATTTTCATACGGTTTATTTTAAATGATTCTGTATTCAATTCCGAGTACGATTCTAGAAGGGCGTCGTCATTCCGGATCCGGAAAATTTCTGACGAATTTTTTCCCGGACTTCTGCACTAAAAATTAATGCTCTTCGCAAATTCTAGACAATTTTTCTAGAAAACCAAAAAACCTACAGAGAAACTGGTTTCATCATCGTTCTCCCCATTGTTGAATTATATAAAATCCCGGCTTTCAGAAAAATTTGAAAGCTTTCGATTTTTAGAAAAAATTCCATACCAACCCCTTGCGATTTTTTAAGGTTTTTAGCTAATTTAGAAATTTTGATTTTGAGCTCGTGTAACTTAACCGTCTATAATCCGATTTTAATGCGGTTTGTTTTCAACGATTCTCCATTTAATTCTCAATATGATTCTAGAAGGGAGTTTTCGTATCAAACCCGAAAATTTTCTGACGAAGGTTTTTCCGAACCTCTACACCGAAAAATTAGGCAAAAATTTTGAAAATTTTTTTTTCATTTTAATTCAAATTCCGATTATTTAAACATTTATAATTATTTGTAAAGCACTTATCTATGTATTAAATCGTTTTTTCGGCAAAAAATCGCTTGAAAATTGAGTTTGGATTTTCTCGATTTTCGATAATTTTAGAAATTTTGACTTTGAGCTTCCATAACTTAGTAGCTGATCATCAGATTTCCATACGGATTATTTTAAATGCTTTTGCATTCTAGTTTGAATAAGATTCTATATAGTCGTCGTCATTTCAGATCCAGAAATTTGCGATTTTTTAAGGTTTTTGGCTATTTTAGAAATTTTGACTTTGAGCTCGTGTAGCTTGGTCGTCAGCGGTCCGATTTTCATGCGGTTAGTTTTCAACGATTCTTCATTTAATTCTGAGTGTAATTCTAGAAGGGCGTTTTCGTATCAAACCCGGAAAATTTCTGACCAAGGTTTTTCCGAACCTCCGCCCGAAAAATTAGACAAAAATTTTGAAAAATTTTTTTTTCCATTTTTTTGCTAATTCTAACTATTTAAACATTTATAATCGTTTCGAAAGCTTTTATATATACACCAAATCATTCTTTCGCCGAGAAATTGGTGAAAAATCGCATTTCAATTTTCTCGATTTTCAATCCTCATAAAATTTGAAATCTCAACTATTAATTTTATAAAAATGAATTTTAAAAAATCAATTAGTCAAATATAATAAAATTACAAGGTTAAATATTAGTTTATTTATAAAACACGATTTATTAGATATGTGTAAAACACTTGGGATTTGTTCTAAATACCACAGTCTACATAAAAAAAAAAATAATAATTGTAAAATAAGGAAAGTAAATTCTTATAAGTGTTAAAATAATTAAAATTCTTTTTTTTTTTCAATCGTAACATTAAAAATAATAAAATAAAACGTTATGTAATTTTAGAAAAGATAATTTTATATCTTCCACTCCTAATTAACTAAAAAGTCAATGTCTCTGACTCGTTTAATCGCAGCACAAAAAGACCACAACAACACTTTTTTCATTTATAATTTCACTCTTTATTATTATCAAAGATTGCATTCGTTAAAACATGTTATTCCTGACCTAGCTATCTTACTTAATAAAAAAAATCGTTAGCGATTTATTTTTAGAGAATTATCTAATTAATTGTCCTTGATAAGAAAAAATAAAATAAATTTAAAAAAATCTTTTTAGATTTTTTCATACTACTAAATGTAATTTTAATTGTTAGATTTATATGTTATTCAGGTGGAAATAAATTTTAAATTATAAAAAAAAATAGATTAAACGTGTTAAACGTTTCTAACGTTGACACAATTATATAATTGCTAGATTGTGCTAGATTCGCCTTCTAAGCACGAATAATTTTATCAATTGTATGAAGCGTTTGTGTGCATTTGTATTTATTAATCTCTATTACGAGACGATAAGGGCGAAAGTGTGTCAAGCGTAGCCGAAACCTTGAACCATATATGCATACAACACGTACTTACATATCTACTTATATATCTACTTATCGGTATATTCTTTAACATTGATTTTATTTAAGGTGAGTAATTCCTTAAATTATTTTATTATTTCATCCCATTTTATTGAACAATTTCAAATTGTTTTCGTAAAAAATCCCATTAAAAGTGCTTTTACGAGAGACACTTGATACTTTCTAGGCGGGAGGTGATGTAGCACGTGTTCGAGTCTGTTTAAAATAAATATATAGAGGATCATGACTCTCCTATATACGGGGTGTGTATAACCGTGCTTTAAGTCGTAATATTACCATATGGTTGGTTTTTTAAAGGAAAATAATCCTTTAAAATATTCCTTTAAAATATTCCTTAGGAGTCAAAATCTAACAATCCGTTTAAAAACTTAATTTTTTGGACATCTTTTAAAAATTACAGTATATTAATTATAACCCCGAATAAATCCTAAAATTACACACATGTACAAATAGCTAGTATGTACATACACAATCTGACCTTTAATATTTCCGCAATGAGATAAGATTGCGCGATTCTCGCAAAATTATGCCCAAATACACTCGTCTCCGACAAAATCCCCCTTGAAAATAATCATCGTCACAAAAATTTCTGTTGAAAATAAGCTTAATCATAACGTGACGCCGGACTTAAAAAAAATATTTACTTTAGAAACGATTATTATAGCGTACAACGCTACCGCATCATTACACCTTTATAATATTTATCATTAGCAACCTTATTTCTGAGAAGATAAACGATAAACGAGGCGCCGGTACATTGTGTGTTTGCTCGTTTTTGTCATCAACACGTTGATCATCATCTCGATAAGGAGTGTTGTATTTGATTATTAGAGTCGTGTATTGTTGCAATTATGAAATATCTTTTCACAAAATCTTTATAAAATTGGAGAGAGTTTGATTTCATTAATATTTGTTTCATTATTAATTTTATTTATTATTATTAACAAAATTAAAAAAAAAATTATTATAAAAGATGTTCATAATTAACAAATCTACAAATTTTATCTAAAGAAAATTTCTCTATCTGTCTTAGTTTTTCATTTATTGGAGATTAAAATTAACTTTTTTGAAAATTTGAGATTAAACGTGAAAAATTGACATTTTTATTTATAATTTTCTAAATATCAAAAATAAAAAAAATCTTTTATAACAAAAAATGTTCACAATTAAGCAAACTATAACTTTTATTCGAAAAAAAATTTTCCATCTGTCTTTGCTTTTCATTTATTGGAGATTAAAATTAACATTTTTGAAAATTTGATGTTAAACGTAAAAAATTTACATTTTTATTTAAAATTTTTTAAATATCAAAAATAAAAAAAATCTTTTATAACAAAAAATGTTCACAATTAAGCAAACTATAACTTTTATTCGAAAAAAATTTTACCATCTGCCTTAGTTTTTAATTTATTGGAGATTAAAGTTGACTTTTTTTAAAATTTGAGGTTAAAAGTGTAAAATTGACATTTTTATTTATAATTTTCTAAATATCAAAAATAAAAAAAATCTTTTATAACAAAAAATGTTCACAATTAAGCAAACTATAACTTTTATTCGAAAAAAAAATTTCCATCTGTCTTAGCTTTTCATTTATTGGAGATTAAAATTAACTTTTTTTTAATTTGAGGTTAAAAGTGAAAAATTGACATTTTTGTTTATAATTTTCTAAATATCAAAAATAAAAAAAATCTTTTATAACAAAAAATGTTCACAATTAAGCAAACTATAACTTTTATTCGAAAAAAATTTTTCCATCTGTCTTAGCTTTTCATTTATTGGAGATTAAAATTAACTTTTTTGAAAATTTAAGATTAAACGTGAAAAATTGACATTTTTATTTATAATGTTCTAAATATCAAAAATAAAAAAAAATCTTTTATAACAAAAAATGTTCACAATTAAGCAAACTATAACTTTTATTCGAAAAAAATATTTCCATCTGTTTTAGCTTTTTATTTATTGAAGATTAAAGTGGACTTTTTTTAAAATTTGATGTTAAAAGTGAAAAATTGACATTTTTATTTATAATTTTCTAAATATCAAAAATAAAAAAAAACCTTTTGTAACAAAAAATGTTCACAATTAAGCAAACTATAACTTTTATTCGAAGAAAACTTTTCCATCTGTTTTAGCTTTTCTTTTATTGGAGATTAAAATTAACTTTTTTGAAAATTTTAGGTTAAACGTGAAAAATTGACATTTTTATTTATAATTTTCTAAATATCAAAAATAAAAAAAATCTTTTATAACAAAAAATGTTCACAATTAAGCAAACTATAACTTTTATTCGAAAAAAAATTTTCCATCTGTCTTAGCTTTTCATTTATTGGAGATTAAAATTGATTTTTTTGAAAATTTGAGATTAAAAGTGAAAAATTAACATTTTTATTTATAATTTTCTAAATATCAAAAATAAAAAAAATCTTTTATAACAAAAAATGTTCACAATTAAGCAAACTATAACTTTTATTCGAAAAAAAAAATTCCATCTGTCTTAGCTTTTCATTTATTGGAGATTAAAATTAACTTTTTTGAAAATTTAAGGTTAAACGTAAAAAATTGACATTTTTGTTTATAACTTTTTAATTATCAAAATTAAAAAAAAAAAATTAGTACAAAAAATGTTTATAATTAACATAGCTACAAATTTTATTGGAAAACATTTCTTTATCTGACTTAGTTTTTAACTTATTTGAGATTAAAGTTGACACTTTTGTGTATTATAATAAAGTTGTAATAATTAACCATCCAATTTTAATGTAATTAAAAGAAAATTCCGCTTTTAAAGCCTGGCCTAATTTTTAGAATACTTTAAATTTTCAATTAAGGACACTAAGTTACATTTTCTCTTCTGAGGAAAAAGATTTTTCATTAACTCGCTTAGTTCTTGAGCTAGAGGGAGCCAAACTTGAGGTATTTCATTTTGGGGTTGTTTCAGTTTTTGGGCTACAACTCCATAAATATCGATTGTACGAAAAAATGTTTATAACAAAAGATGATCGCAGTTAAATACGGAATAATTTTTATTTGAAACATTTTTCGCTAATTCGCTTAGTTTTTGAATGAGAGGAAGCCAAAGTTGAGGTATGCCGTTTTGGGGTTGTTTAAGTTTTTGGGCTATAACTCCATAAATATCAATTGTACGAAAAAATGTTTATAAAAAAAGATGTTCGCTATCGAATACGAAATAACTTTTATTTGAAATATTTTTCGCTATTTTGCTTAGTTTTTGACCTAGAGGGAGCCAAAGTTGAGGTATGTCGTTTTGGGGTTGTTCAAGTTTTTGAGCTACAACTCCATAAATATTGATTGAACGAAAAAATGTTTATAAAAAAAGATGTTCGTAGTTAAATACGGAATAACTTTTATTTGAAATATTTTTCGCTAATTCGCTTAGTTTTTGAACTAGAGGGAGCCAAAGTTGAGGTATGTCGTTTTGGGATTCTTCCAGTTTTCCAAGATTGTTCCAAGTTTTTGGGCTATAATTCCACAAATATCGATTGCACGAAAAAATGTTTATAAAAAAAGATGTTCGCAGTCGAACAGGGAATAGCTTTTATTTCACATATTTTTTGCTAATTCACTTAGTTTTTGACCTAGAGGGAGTCAAAGTTGAGGTATGTCGTTTTGGGATTGTTCCAGTTTTCCAAGATTGTTTCAAGTTTTTGAGCTATAACTCCATAAATATCGATTGTACGAAAAAATGTTTATAAAAAAGATGTTCGCGGTTAAATACGGAATAACTTTTATTTCAAATATTTTTCCCTAATTCGCTTAGTTTTTGACCTAGAGGGAGTCAAAGTTGAGGTATGCCGTTTTGGGGTTGTTCCAGTTTTTGGGCTACAACTCCATAAATATCGATTGTACGAAAAAATATTTATAAAAAAAGATGTATTTTTCACTAATTCGGTTAGTTTTTAACCTAGAGGGAGCCAAAGTGGAGGTATGCCGTTTTGGAGTTGTTAAGTGTTAATAAACAAACACTGACAGATATAAAAATTAATTTGATTCCAGTCGCCTAGCCAAATTTGGTGATTACTGTTGGATCGAACGGATATTTGTCCTCAAACCTGAAGGGTCCTCCAGGTTTTCCAACTAGTTTAATATTTTGGACTTTTGGCCGCTTTTTCATATAAATACTCCTATGTGCGATGTTAAGTTACGTTTTCTCTTCTGAGGGAAAAACTAAAAGTCATAGAAAGTTCATCTTTGGTAAAATAAAGATTAAGTATCAGTCTAAATACTCATTAAATTTCAAGTCTCAACAACAATTGGTTCTCGAGATATAAATTTTTAAAAATTTGCTAGTTTTTATTCAACATGTAAATTAGGTTAGGTTAGAATTTCCTTTCTGAGGGAAAAACTAAAAGTTGTAGAAAATTCATCTTTGGTAATAATAAAGATTAAGTTTTAATTTAAATCCTCATCAAATTTCAAGTCTCCACAACAATTAGATTTTTAGATATGAATTTTTTAAGATTGGCAAATTTGAATCGACGTTAGGGTACTTTTTTTTTCTTCTGAGAAAAAAAATTAAAGGTCGTACAAAGTTCTTCTTTGGCACAAATAAAGACTAAGTGTTGGTCTAAATCCTCATCAAATTTTAAGTCTCAGCAACAATTAGATTTTTAGATATGAATTTTTAAAAATTTGCAAGTTTTTATTCCACATGTAAATTAGGTTAGGTTAGAATTTCCTTTCTGGGGGAAAAACCATCTGGGGGGAAAGTCCATCTTTGGTAATAATAAAGATTAAGTATTAGTCTAAATGCTCATCAAAATTCAAGTCTCAATAGCAATTAGATTTTTAGATATGAATTTTTGAAAATTGGCAAATTTGAATTGACGTTAAGTTACAGTTTTCTTTCTTCTGAAAACAAAATTAAAGATTGTACAAAGTTCTTCTTTGGCACAAATAAAGATTAAGTGTTGATCTAAATCCTCATCAAATTTCAAGTTTCAACAACAATTAGATTTTTAGATATGAATTTTTGAAAACTGGCAAAGTTGAATTAACAATAAGTCATATTTTCGTCTTTTGAGGGAAAACTAAAAGTCGTAGAAAATTTTTCTTTGGTAAAAATAAAGATTAAATATAAGTCTAAATCCTCATTAAATTTCAAGTCTTAACAACAATTAGATCTTTAGGCATGAATTTTTGAAAATTAGCAAAGTCGAATCGACGTTAAGTCACATTTTCTTTTTCTGTGGGAAAAACTAAAAGTCGTAGAAAGTTCATCTTTGGTGAAAATAAAGACTAAGTTTTAGTCCAAGTCCTCATCAAATTTCAAGTCTCAACAACAATTAGATTTTTAGATATGAATTTTTAAAAATTGGCAAAATTGAATCGACGTTAGGTTACATTTTCTTTTCCTCTGAGAAAAAAATTAAAGGTCGTACAAAGTTCTTCTTTGGCACAAATAAAGATTAAGTGTTGTTCTAAATCCTCATTAAATTTCAAATCTCAGAAACAATTAGATTTTTAGATATGAATTTTTGAAAATTAGCGAAGTTGAATCGACGTTAAGTCACTTTTTCGTTTTTTGAGGGAAAAACTAAAAGTCGTAGAAAATCTTTCTTTGGCAAAAATAAAGACTAAGTGTTGATCTAAATCCTCATCAAATTTCAAGTCACAACAATAATTAAATTTTTAGATATGAATTTTTGAAAATTGGCAAAGTTGAATCGACGTTAAGTCACATTTTCGTCTTCTAAGGGAAAAACTAAAAGTCGTAGAAAATCTTTCTTTGGTAAAAATGAAGACTAAGTTTTAGTCTCAATCCACATCCAATTTCAAGTCTCAACAACAATTAGATTTTTAGATATGAATTTTTGAAAATTGGCAAATTTAAGTCGATATGTCAAATAAGTTAGATTAGATTTTTATTTCTCTAGAAAAAACTAAAAGTCATAGAAAGTTCATCTTTGGCACAAATAACAATTAAGTATTATTCTAAATCCTCATCAAATTTCAAGTCTCAACAACAATTAATTTCTGAAATACAATTTTTTTAAAATTAAACAAGATTTTACCAAACTTTTTCTAAAATATTTAAGTCTCATAATTTGGAGTGGTTTGTTTTCTCCTAAAATTACTTTATCTAATACTAGGCATAACACATAATTACAGTCACAATTCACAATCTTTCAAACACGTGTACGTGTTGTTAAAAAAATCCCTCAACAAATTTCAACAATAACGATAAAAGAACTTGTGGCATCCGGGTGTTTATTATTGCGCCAAATTAATAAACGTGAGAGTAAATATTTTGATGAGATCACATTTTGCAAACGTTTCGATGAAATACACGTGGAGGTAATTAAATAGGTTTATAAATTTCGTTATGTTTCATCCTGTTATCCTTCCTATAAAATTCTTTATTAAATTACAAATGAATATATATTTTTTTTGAGTGTCAAATTTATTTAAAATAAAATTTTCAAAGTTTAAAAATATTATTTTTAGTTTAATTTAAATTAAATTTTTTAAATTTTTGTTTTATCATTTAAAAATTTTTGGCGCGTGTATCGAAAATTAAAAAAGAGAAAAAAATGTATTAAAAGGAAGGCATGTGCCCCTTATCTATGATGCAACAAATGTTACTTTATATCACTTGCTCGTACGGAGCGGATTTTGAGTGTGTTTCTTATCTCACGAAATTTCGTGTGTGTGTGCATCGAGTTTCATCAAAACAAGACCCGGAAAAAAATAAGAGTTAAAAAATGGGGGACTTTGAAAAAGTCACGTTTTATATTTTGGGGTCAAAATTAATACAATTTCTTTTATCATAATGTTCCTTTTAAGACTCGTAATGTTCCTCTTAACACTCATAATGTTCCTTTTAAGACTCATAATGTTCCTCATAATATTCCTAATAATACTCATAACATTACTCATACTAAATGAGTAATTTAAATGATTCAAATCACTTTAAGACTCTGTTACACTTACGATTTGAATGTTTGATTATGAAAGTGTCGAAATAGGATGTTGTAAAAGTTATATTTTATTGATTCTCCTATCAATTTTGGTTACATGTTAGTTTAAGTTTAGGAGTTACACTTGTTCAAGTGCAAGGTCAATCTAACATGAGTGTTTTTCTAATTTCTCTCTACGTCTATCTGTACGCTTGTGTGTGCGTTTGGGCAATGTAATTTGGTTATTGCGGAATCAAAATTGGATAACGAATACGATTTCGAAGTTTTTTTGGTACGCAATATAAAGTACTTATGTTTTATTTGAACGTGCACAATTACACATAAGTATTGTCGTCCACACTAAGGTTAGGAATTACAACTCTTATAAAATATAAACTTAGGAAAATAAAATTTAAAAAAAATGCCGAAAAATTGAACATTCTACACATCCTAGAACATCCAAAATAGATAAAAATGCAAATGTATTCTTATGATCTAACATCCACTAATTGAACACCTGTATATAATCAAATTTAGAATATATCCTTGAAAATTTTTTTAATATATTAATATGTTTTGTCATTTAACAAACGAAAAATCCTGTTTTCACAATATATTTTGTTGAACTTATGAATCATAAAGCTTTATGTACCAAAAAAAACAAGTCTATAATGAAACGTCTTATTTTAATTTTTTTTTAAATTCCGTAACAATAACTAAAGCAAATCTGATGAATTCACTAAAAAGTACATATTTTACTTTATCTTTTTTTAAAATTTCTTTTTGAAAATTTCTATAAATAAATCCAGAGCGATTTTTTAAAGTTCGTTTTATAAGGTTATATTAGATTCAATTAAAAACCTTCTTAACTTAAAAAATTATTTCAAAATTTTTGGTAATAATTAGAACAAAATTGGGAATTTGATTGAAAAGTAGACATTTTAATCTATCTTTCATAAAATTCACTTTTCTAAATTCCTATAAATAAATCCAGTGCGATTTTTTAAAGTTGGTTTTGTAAGGTTATGTTAGATTCAGTTAAAAACCTTCTTAACTTAAAAAATTATTTCAAAATTTTTGGTAATAATTAGAACAAAATTGGGAATTTGATTGAAAAGTAGACATTTTAATCTATCTTTCATAAAATTCACTTTTCTAAATTCCTATAAATAAATCCAGTGCGATTTTTTAAAGTTGGTTTTGTAAGGTTATGTTAGATTCAGTTAAAAACCTTCTTAACTTAAAAAATTATTTCAAAATTTTTGGTAATAATTAGAACAAAATTGGGAATTTGATTGAAAAGTAGACATTTTAATCTATCTTTCATGAAATTCACTTTTCTAAATTCTTATAAATAAATCCAGTGCGATTTTTTAAAGTTGGTTTTGTGAGGTTATATTAGATTCAGTTAAAAACCTTCTTAACTTAAAAAACTATTTCAAATTTTTTTGTAATAATTAAAACAAATTTGATAATTTAATTCAAAAGTAGACATTTTAATCTATCTTTCATGAAATTCCATTTTCTAAATTCCTTTAAATAAATTCCCTATGATTTTTTTTAAAGACGATCAAACTTTTAGGTTATATTCGAAAGTCATCGATGTTCTTAATTTTTAATTTTAATTTTTTATTAATAATTAAAGCAAATTTGATGGTTTTATTGAAAAATAGACATTTTAATTCATCATTTCCTAAAGATTTCTTTCTTCAATTTTCACAAATAAATTCAGTACGATTTTTTAAAGTTAATAAAAATTGTATAATGTTATGTTAGGTTCGATCAAAAAATTTCGAGACTTTTGGGAATTTTTTTAAATTCTTTGAGAATAGTTACAACAAATATGATTAATTTTTGGAAAAATAGATATTTTAATCTATCATTCCTGAAATTTCCTTTTTTAAATTCCTGTAAATAAATTCAGTATGATTTTTTAAAATTAATCAAAATTTTATGAGGTTATGTTAGATTCGATCAAAAAATTTCGATACTTTTGGGAATTTTTTTAAATTCTTTCAGAATAGTTACAACAAATATGATTAATTTTTGGAAAAATGGATATTTTAATCTATCATTCCTGAAATTCCCTTTTTTAAATTCCTGTAAATAAATTCAGTATGATTTTTTAAAATTAATCAAAATTTTATGAGGTTATGTTAGATTCGATCAAAAAATCTTGGTGCTTTTGGGAATTTTTTAAAATTCTTTGAGAATAATTAGAACAAATATGATTAATTTTTGAAAGAATAGATATTTTAATCTATCATTCCTGAAATTCCCTTTTTTAAATTCCTGTAAATAAATTCAGTATGATTTTTTAAAATTAATCAAAATTTTATGAGGTTATGTTAGATTCGATCAAAAAATCTTGGTGCTTTTGGGAATTTTTTTAAATTATTTGAGAATAATTAGAACAAATACGATTAATTTATGGAAAAAATAGATATTTTAATCTATCTTTCCTGAAATTCCCTTTTTTAAATTCCTGTAAATAAATTCAGTATGATTTTTTAAAATTAATCAAAATTTTATGAGGTTATGTTAGATTCGATCAAAAAATCTTGGTGCTTTTGGGAATTTTTTAAAATTATTTGAGAATAATTAGAACAAATATGATTAATTTTTGAAAAAATAGATATTTTAATCTATCTTTCCTGAAATTCCCTTTTTTAAATTATCCCAAATAAATTTACTATGATTTTTTAAAGTTAATAAAAATTGTATAAAATTATGTTAGGTTTGATAAAAAAATTTCGAGACTTTTGGAAATTTTTTTAAATTCTTTGAGAATAATTAGAACAAATACAATTAATTTATGAAAAAATAAATATTTTAATCTATCTTTCCCAAAAATTTGTTTTTCAATTCGTTTAAATATAGTAGAATGAGACTCTGAAAATCACTAAAAAGACATTTTTGGGTCAAATTTTAAATACAAATTATTTTTAAGCTCAGAGATTGTTTTATTTTATTTTAAATTCGTGATTTTCTGTACCCATAAATCCAACTTTTTTTATATTCCGATTAAAAAATGACGAATTAGAAGGATTTTACTCAATATTTTTTTTTTCCTATTAAAGGAAAATCTTGTAACAGGTGTAATATTTATATCTAGATGATAATATTAAGCACTCGAACTAAATGCGACAACCTGTTGTGAAAATAGACGCGCCGCGCCGTTATCTACGAAGTATGTTTACAGACGGTTATTTTTCGAAATGAAAATAACTCGAAGTGAGTTTTCCTACCGAGATGGCACGTGCCCGCGTTACGGCGCTTTCGATTTGGCAACTATTTCAAAACTATTTTAGAGATATTTCGTCCCGATGTTATTGTCGAAATTTTATCTTTTTTTTTAGTATATCACATTACCAAACTTACTCATCTACAAAAAAAATTACATATTTACTTTATTATTTTTATTTAGACTTATTTTTAAAATTTTTTAGTGATAATTCGAAATGAGTGAAAACCTTAATTAACTTTATTCTGATTTATTTATAAAATAACCTTGATAAAAATAGGTGTTTTTGACTAACCCACATATTCGTTTCGTTGTGTGTTGATTTCCTGGTAGAAGGACGCGTTACGCGATAAAATCCCGAGCGACTTGTTGAGTAATTTTTATCGCGGAGAGATTTCGTTCCAAATAATAAGTCCGGGAGATTACTAAAGGACGAGCGAAAATAAACGAATTGAGGTAAAAAAATAAAGTTTTAGGAATAGATGTGGAAATTGTTACACATAAAATATACTTTTACTAGGTGATAAAAAATATTATCACGTGTCAATTTTTAGAATTCGTACTTATATAAAACAATTAAAAAATAAATTTTAAAATTTTTATTAAAAATTTTTTACGTTTAAAATTTTTTACATAAAAAAAATCAATTATCTCAGTATAAAAATTCAATAGAAAAGATCATGATGGATCTTAATTTTGAAATTGCAATAAGATGTATCAATATCAACACTTAACACTTTCTTTCCTGTGCTTTTTTTAAGTTATTATATCCTGTAGAGACTTATTAATCTAAGTAAGAGAAAACTGTAACAGAAAATCTAGAATCTAGATGTAAATTATAAGAGAAAAAGAGAAGACTGACTATTAAAAGTGAAATGTGTCCGGTGTGTTAAAAAGCGAATCAGGAAACGACTTTACCAGAACGCTCTCTTCGACTTTCTTTCATTCTGTACGTCTGTCTCTTTCTCTTTTCTGATATAGTGAAATAGAAACGCGCGAAACGGAGTCAAGTTCAGGCAGGTACAGTTTATGGCGTGTTGGTTAGACCTGTCGGCGACGACGTCCGTTTCCATTTTCTTGACTTTGCGTTAAATAGAGCGTGTAGTGTGTGTTGAGCTTCTTTCGAGCGTTTACGACCATTACGCGCTCACTTGCCGCGGAAATCGTCCTCTTCTTGTTTAGAAAATGCAGTTTGTTGAAAGTAGTTTCACTTACTCACTTCTAAGAATATTTATTTCCTCTTTATATCTTTATATCTATCTTTATAGTCCTTTATTATTTTTTTTTCTTTTCTAATTTTAAATTTAGCATCTCCAAATTTAATATTATTTGATTAATGAGAAGATATATTTTTTTAATTTTACATTTTTCAAGATTCTTTGAAATTTCAATGAAGATATTTTCAGGATATTACAGATTAAATAATTTTGTCAAATATACTGCATGACATTGAAATTGCAACATATAGAAGGAGTGAATATTTTTTGACCAATTTTGGCATCAAGATTACTTATGAAAGAGTTTAGTTTATCATTTGCCCAAATCGCTTTCCGATTAAATCGAAATCGGTTTACCGTTATGAGATGTTGGAGAGGGTGATTTGAGAATATTCAGGAATAACGTCAGAGAGGAAATAGGGCTTCACGAAAAACGACAGCGCGTCAAGATCGTAGTTTGTAATCATTGGCTTTTAGAGATAAATTTTCAACTACTAATTGTAAGTCACTTGGTATTGAGTGGATTGCAAACTCTGCTCGTCCAATCACAATGCGAACAATATACCACCGCATTAGATCTTTTGGTCTAAAATCATACAGGCCACATTGTGTGTTACCACTTACTCCTAATCATCAACGGCAACTTTCAAATTGGTACAGGGAAAATTGACGGACTGGTGCAGACTGACTGAAATGTCGGGTAGCATAAAATTGTCTTTAGTGATGAATCTAGATTTTGCCTAGAGATGCGTGATGGTCGTAAGATGGTCAGACGAAATTGTGGAGAAAGAATTTGTAATACGCTAGAAAAAGATCTATGCAATTGCTGGTTTAATGCTATGGGGCTCGATTACTTATGAAAGCAGCTCCCTTTTAATTTTTATCCAAGACACTGACTACATAGCGATACATGCAGGAGGTTTTGGAGACATATCTTCTTCCGTACCTTCAGGTTCTGGAAAATCCAATTTTCCAACAAGACAATTCGCGGCTCCATGTGGCAAGGTATACTTTAACCTTTTTAGAAGAGGCTCAGGTAGACCTTTTACTATGGCCAGCAAAATCTCCGGATTTATCCCCAATTGAAAATGTGTGGGATATGATAGACAGAAAATTAAACAATTTGCCACAACCTCCACAAACCTTGGATATTCTCAGACACAAAATTCAGATATCCTGAGATACAATATTACAAGATAATATTAGACAACTTAAGCGAATTTATGCCTCGCTGTCTTAATCAATGTTTACAAAACAGAGGCGGGGTAACATTTTATTAAGCAAATAGCTTAAGAAAACATTTTATTGGGCAAATCCTTTTATTCTTTTCTCCAAACTTTAATCAATTGGTATACTCCTATAAACCAACATTTGTGCCAAATTTGTTTGAATAATACTTATTCTCTCTATGTGTTGCAATTTCAATGTCACGCAGTATACAGTGAAATCTCCCTTAGGCGGACACCAACGGGACCGACCGTAAGTGTCCGTTCAAGAGAAGTAAATATCGTATTTTTTTAATGAAAAATATTATTTAAAAAATCGGATATTTAAAGCGTATATGTGAATGTTTTTAAAATAAATAAAAAATTTAAAGCTTAAATTCACTTATTAAGTAAAATTAAGAGTATTCTTGCTCTCTATATTAACAAATTGATGTAAGTATTAACTTAAAGAGACTGAAACTCTTTCAAAGATTAAATAATTCCGGCATTTTTTTATAACTTGCGGAAAAAGGTTTGTTAGCTTACAAAATACATACATATAATAGAACATAGGTAACAATACAAAATATGAAACTAAATGTTAGTGTAATGACGTAAAAAATTATCTATTATTGTTTGTCTCCTCTTTTTCTTTAAACTGGCGTCCAGGAATCGTATTTTTAATTTAGAAAGAAGCTTCAAACACTCTATCATCATAATTTTGGATATTCTATGCTAGTACTGGAACCTCATCGACGTCAGAATCTTCAGATAATTCTTGCACTTCTGGATTTTCAATTTCTTGTTCTGAATCTAGGTCCTCAACATACAAATTTTGATCCAGTTCTAAAAAATCATTAAGGTTTTTATTATCAGTCAATTTTAACAAATTCTTGTATTTGAGAATATCTGCAGAGTACATTAAGTGGTAAGTCATCTTCTGGATCAGATGTCAAAGCCTCATTTGGCTGATCTTCACTTTGCATATTGTCGTGCTTAAATCCTGCTTTAGGGAGCAATTTTTAACTGTTTCTTTAGTTACTTGGGCCCAAGCGGTTTTTGCAAAGCACACTACATTCGCATATCTTTTTCTGCATAGACGTCAAACTAGTATTGAACCCTGTATGTACCAAAAAAAGTGAGAACGTTTAAATATCGGTTAGTCGGGGAAGCCCTCATTCAAGCTAAGCAGAAAGATACGACATAGGCTGCGCTTGCTTGTACCTTGCAAATATTGGAGTCCATAAAACACCGGTTAAAGAGAAAATCTTTTATTAAAGGGAGACAGCCAAGTCTGCGCGCGGCGCGATTGTCCGTTTAAGAGAACACTTGGTAGTGTCCGCGTCCGCTCAAGAGAATGTCCGTCCAAGGGAAAGTTAACGCAATGTAAATTAAATGAGAGTCGGTCCGTTCCATGAGAAACTGTTCATCCAAGGGGGGTGTCCGCTCAAAGGGGGTGTCCGCGAGGGGGAATTTCACTGTATATCAAAAAATGTTCTTTAATTCCAAGATTCACATTTTCAAACTTAAGACTATTTGATTAACAGGGAGATTTTTTTCAAAATATTTAGGATATTTTTGAAATTTCAAGGAACCTTTCTTTCAAGGAACCCTTCCAATTTCTTGTAACTAGAAGAGTGTTTACATTGTTATATCGAAAAGAACAAATTGTAGATTGCTTGTTGCTACAAAAGAATTTAAGAGACTTATTCTGCTTTTCTTACATTTTATAAAGTGAATCTTTGCTGCTAATTGCAAGTTCCAAGCCTTTTCCGTTACATCATTTTCTGGAACAGCCTTTTAATTTTTAGTTAATTCAGAATATTTTTCTATTTTCGTCATAAACTGTATATTAAATTCTTGAAGATTTATTGTTTTTCTTTCAAAGAGGAGAAAACTAAGCAACTGTTAGTAAACAAATCTCCAAGTCGCTGGTTGTGTAGTTACCGAATATCAGCAACTCGGTAGTGAGTGTCAGCGACTCGGTAGTGAGTATCAGCGAAGTATTTCAGCATTAGTGGCATCTCCTCATTACATATGGGAAGTTTTTAAGTCGCCAAGTATCCCAATCAAACTGAGATTTAAGTATCCGTGTGAGCATAGCCTTAGACTTTGAAATTCTTCATTAACACATCACATTAGCTGAGTCTTAGTACTTCAAACATCAAATTTGTTTTGCCTAGATATTATATCCACAATGTTTCAACATAGGATTTGGCAAAAAGCAATTTAATGTTAACAATATCTGGACAAAGGACTTTTAAAGGTTAAGAAAGGTTAAGAAACGAAAACTAAGCAACTGGTAGCAAGCAAATTTCCAATTCTCTGGTTGTGTAATTGACGAGTTTCACCAACTGAAGTATCTCAGTATCAGTAATATCTCTTAATTACATATGGCGAATTTTTGAGTCGTCAAGTATCCTAATCAAACTGAGATTTGTATATCTGTATGAGCAGAATTTTAGACTTTGAAATTGTTGATTAACACATGACATTAGCCAAGTTTGAATTTTTCAAACATCAAATTTGTTTTGCCTATATGTTACATCCACAACGTCTCGACATATGATTTGGCAAAAAGCAATCTGATGTTAACAATATCTGAACAAAGGACTTTTAAAGGTTAAGAAAGGAAAACTAAACAACTGTTAGCAAGCAAATTTCCAATTCACTGATTGTGTAGTTGACGAGTATCACCGATTGAAATACCCCAGCATAAGTGACATCATTACATCGCCAAATGTAATCTCCTGATTACATTTGGCGAATTTTTGACACGCCATGTATCCCAATCAAACTGAAATTTGAGTATCCGTGTGAGCAAAGCCTTAGACTTTGAAATTCTTCATTAACACATGACATTAGCTGAGTCTCAGTACTTCAAACATCAAATTTGTTTTGCCTAGATATTATATCCACAACGTCTCGCCATAGGTTTGGCAAAAAGCAATCTAATGTTAACAATATCTGGACAAAGGACTTTTAAAGGTTAAGACAGGAAAACTAAGCAACTGTTAGCAAACAAATTCCCAATTCAATGGTTGTGTGGTTGATGAGTTTCACCAACCGAAGTATCCCAGTATCAGTGTCATCTCCTGATTACATATGGCGAATTTTTGAATCGCCAAGTATTGTTATCGGATTAAGATTTGAATATCCGTATGAGCAGAATTTTAAACTTTGAAATTGTTCATTAACACATGACATTAGTTGAATCTTAGTACTTCAAATATCAAATTTGTTTTTGCCTAGATGTTATATCCACAATGTCTTGAAACATGATTTGGCAAAAAGCAATCTAATGTTAACAATATCTGAAAAAGGACTTTTAAAGGTTAAGAAAGGAAAACTAAGCAACTATTAGCAAGCAAATTTCCAATTTACTGGTTGTGTAGTTGACGAGTTTCACCGATTGAAATATCCCAACATCAGTGACATCTAATTACATATGGCAATTTTTTGAGTTGCCAAATATCCCAATCAGACTAAAGTTTGAGTATCTATATGAGCAGAACCTTAGACTTTGAAATTCTTCATTAATACCTGACATTAGCTGAGTCTTAATACTTCAAACATCAAATTTGTTTTTGCCTAAATGTTATATCCACAACGTCTCAACAAATGATTTGGCAAAAAGCAATATAATGTCAACAATATCTGGCCAAAAGACTTTTAAAGGTCAAAAAAAAAAAATAAACTTAAAAATTTGTACAAAACTTCAAAATATCTTAACTAAAAAGCCTAAAAGTCTTTGGAAAGATTTACAATTTAGTGTTAGGGTTGGTTTATTCACCTTTGGGTAAATTAATCTGTTTGATATCTACTATAATTAGTGTTATTTCACTTCCCATGATTGACTTCTTAAAACCATGGTATCAGGTAGATTAATTTATTCAAAAATGAATAAACTAACCCTTGTGATCAGAAAAGTATATCATATTTACAAAGTTATAAACATAGAAAAAACTGATCAATAGAATTATCAATATTATTAATGAAATTGAATGATTTGAATTAGGTGTGAACGCTGAATTGAACGTTGAGTTCAATTTTGAGAGTTAAGAGTTTATTCAGAGAGCAACAAAAGTAACATCATTAGGAGGATTAGAACGATGAAATGAAAAAAACTCTCGTAGCGGTCGAACGCCGTACCTAACCTAACGCTATCCCGTTGTGCCTAACCTAACCCAACCGGCATCCTCTAGTCCACCGTCGTCGTCGTCTATATAGAGTCTAGCGGCGGGATGCGCGCACCGCGAACGCGAAAGTAAAGAGAGTCGGACGGCGACCGAAGCGCCACCGCGCATACGTCACGGACGTCGAAAACGTCTCCTCCGTCTCGCTATCTGAGTCAGTGGGACACCAGCTCGAAGCCTTCGTTCTCCCTCGCTCCTTACTACTCTTCCTTTCTTCGAGAGCCTTTTGGTTTATCGGCTAACTCGCTCTTTCCCTTATCTACCGAAGTAGTCGGTGGAAGAACGAATGAAAAAGCGAGTGGATGCTTGTTCTCGCTTGCTCCGTTTGGCTTGTTTCGTTCCGTCGCGGTGCCTACCTAGGTAGTAGACGCGGACGCAACCTAACGAGACACCGCCGGCCGTCCGAACCGAGTAGTCACAGTCAGTTCGCTGCGCACAGCCGATCCGATAACGTGCTCGTACGTACGCACACAGTATAAAGTGCGCGCGACCACACACTACCTTATAATTCATTTTTATTTTAACAAAACGTGTGCAGCTTTTTATTCCCAAGTTACCAGTAATAACGTGTTCTTTTACCATTAAACCCATTAAACATTAAAAAATAAAAAATATTCTTTTTATAAATTCGTATTGAAAATTGAAAAATCGTGAATGCTCATCTAAAAATGTTAAGACACGGATTGAGTGATATAGTAGTGATAAAACGGGAGTTTGAGGAGGACGAAAGACGTGATGGTCTGAATATGGACATGGAGGACTTTGAAATGTGTGATTCTCCTTTAGACTTGAGGGTTAATGTATCTTCAAAATATAATAGTCCACTTCCCGGAGGAAGTCCAGGGAGAAGAGGTTCAAACGGTAGAAGTCCAAGTTATAGAGATTCTTCGGGGACCGAAAGCGATGATTCCTGCGGCGGGAGGTCGACGTCATCGCCGGACGTACCGGTCGCCTCCTCCGACAGGAAACCTTACAAGAAACGTATTATCACTAGATACAATAGTAAGTTTCTTGTGTGTCGATCATATTTTTGAAATTATAAATGTGCTTAAAGCTACATTTTTAATTTGGTTGATTTGACATAATCAAAGTTTATATACAAAATATCTACAGGGTGACAAAAAAAAATCATCAAAAAATTTTAAGAAGTTTTAGTTTGATTGAAAAATATATCATTTTTTTAACAAATTTTTTTAAACAAATTTTTTTGAACAACCCAAAATATTAAAAATCCAACACTTTTTAAGCCAAAAAATGAGATTATAAAATGAGACACATTTACTTCATTATCACAGGAAATTTATTCTTCAAACTTTTCCTTTCAAGATTAAAAGATTATTGATATACAATCAACTATGTAAATATCTTACAAATTATTGACTTTGAGACACATTTTAATTCAAACTTTGTGTTTCAAAATTTATTTTTGATCATAAAACACATCCTTAAAAATTTTTAATATTTTTTTTTTGACACCCTGTATATACAAAAAAAATAAAAATCAATCAGACGGTAAAAAAAGATGAAAAAATTTTTGTACATTTTTAAATTGTTGAATCATTCTTTTTAAATATATAAACCAGACTTTATTCTTTATTCTTTATTCTCTATAATTTTATGAATGAAATTTTAAATATGTAATCGAGTCCGATTAATAGATTAATCATCGGCGGGACACCGATGGTTAATATTATTATTCAATATCCGAAATGACCTCGTTCGTTAAATATTAGAACAGTATCGAAACGTTGCGTAAGTTTTAAATAGTTTATCCGTAATAATATCTACGTGGACGCGTGTTTGTGACGGAATTAACAGTAACTTTTCAGTTATAGTTACGTTTCAACATTACGAATATATTATGAATATGAATACGAATACATGAATAGATTAATTACGGATGTTTGAAATTAGATAAACCGTTGCTTTTCTTGTTTTACTGTTTGTTTCCTTGTCTTTGATTTCTTACTTTTTATTTTTTAATTTTATTTTTCATTTTTATTTTTATTTTTCGTTTTTATTTTTAATTTTAATTTTTATTTTTCGTTTTTATTTTTCATTTTAATTTTTATTTTTCATTTTTATTTTACATTTTTATTTTTATTTTCAATTTTTATTTTTATTTTTCATTTTTATTCTTCATTTTTATTTTTATTTTTATTTTTCATTTTTATTTTACATTTTTATTTTTATTTTTCATTTTTATTTTTATTTTTCATTTTTATTCTTCATTTTTATTTTTATTTTTTCTATTTATTTTCATTTTTCTTATTTCTATCAAATTTCTTAAGAATTTTTTTTTTTTAATTTACTATTTTATATTTGGAATTAAATTTGTAATTTTTTCAAAAGAATAGAATACCACATACATTAAAGTTGGAGAATGCAATGCAATTTCTTTGGCTTGAGGAAAGAGAAATTTCCTTCAAAACTTTCTTCTTCGAAACGCATTCTGCAACCGACTTCTTCTATCCCCTCGTGTATGTGTGCGTGTAGTGAAACTAGAATTTCCCATTTATTATCTCGGTTATAGACCCACATTAACGCCGGAGACGAACAGATGAGAGCCTTTTCAGACGTGACCTATTTTCGAATTCGATTTACAGTTAGATCCTTTTAGATTTTTTACCGTTTTAGATTTTTTTACCATCCTTTAATCGAACCTCCCACATAATTCAGGTAGAAAAACCACCCTGTGTTATAACACGCTATATATAAAGTTACATAGCGGTGTTTCCTCTTTGATATAATGAATCTAAGGATTCGTTTTTTTTATAGCCTAACAGTAAATGTGCAAAATTTAGTTTTTTTTACATTTTAGTTTTTTTTACATTTTAGTTTTTTACAAGAAAAAAAAATCTTAAAAAAAAAATAAAATAAAATAAGCTTATTTAATTTCCTCATCGATCCGTCTGGTTTTTTGGGGTGTGTTTCGACCATGACCCAGTTTGTATTAACAGCTACTACCTTTTAAAAGGGAGCTTTATTAAATTTTCAATGGAATTTTTAAATTAATTAGTTAATTAGAATATTTATTGTCTAAAAACAAGTATATCTATAAGTTGAAAGGGTTAAATTTTAAAAATCCGTTGGGGACGTTCACCCAGCTTTTAATCTTTCTTCGTCTACCTGCTGCTTCTAGACTAGACTGTTTATGAGAGTTTTTATAACGGGTATAGGTTTAAATGTGGGTGAGAAACGATTTCCTCGTCTATTTTTTTTTTTAGTAAATGCATTCATTAACTATGTAAGTTTGGTAATCTTAATATATTGAGTAGAATCATATTTTCGTAATTCTAAAATTAGGACTTAACAATTTCTAACATGTAAAAATTAGATTTTGGCCATATTTAAATATTTAATCATTAAAGTCTTAAGATATTAAGCCTTTTGAAGCTAAAATCTCAAGATATCTAACGTTTTAATATTGGAATATTAAAACTTATAGAATGTTTAGGTCAAAATCTTAAGATATCTGTCATCTTACGATTAGAGCTTTAAAATTTCTGGCAATTTGTGCTTCAAACTTTGATATTTTCAGCATTTTGAGATGACAACCTTGATTTTTGAAATATCTGATATTAGAATTGAAATTTTTACGACTCTGAGATTGGAATTTCAAAATTTCTAGCATTTTGAGCTTAGAATTTGAAGATATCAGTCATCTAAAGATTAAAGCTTTAAGATTTCTAGCATTTTGAGCTTAGAATTTGAAGATATCTGTAATCTCGAGCTTAGAGCTTTAACATTTCTGGCTATTTGAGGTTCAAACCTTAATGTTTCCAGAATTTTAAGGTTTAAATTTTGATTTACAGTATTCTGAAGATAGAATCTCAACATTTTCACGATTCTGAGATTGGAATTTCAAAATTTCAAACATTTTGAGCTTAGAATCTTAAGATATCTGTCACTTTAAGATTAGAATTTTGAGATTTCTGGCAATTTGAGGTTCAGACTTTGATATTTTCAGCATTTTGAAATTACAACCTTGATTTTTGAAATATCTGATACAAGAAGTAGTATTTTCATGATTGTGAGGTTAAAATTTCAAGATTTCTAGCATTTTGAGTTTAGAATTTCTAGATTTCGAACATTCTAAGCTTAAAATCTTAAGATATCTGGCGTTTTAAGATTAGAATTTTAAGATTTCTGGTAACTTGTGGTCAAAAGTTTTAATATTTTCAACATTCTGAGGTTACAATCTTAATTTTTGAAATTCTAATGCTACAATTTCAATATTTTTATAACTCTGAGTTTAGGATTTTAAAATTTCGAACATTTTGAACTTAGAATCTTAAGATATCTGATATTTTAAGATTAGAATTTTAATACTTTTCCCATTTTAAGGTTTAAACTGCATTATTTTTGGCATTTTGAGGTAGAAAACCTTAATTATCAAAATTCTGAGATTGGAATCTCAATATTATTACGATTCTGGGGTTCGATTTTAACATTTCCAACATGTTGAGCTTCGACTCTTGAGATATCTGTCATTTTAACATTAGACTTCTAAGGTTTTTGGCAATTTTAGGTTTAAACCTTAATATTTTGAGGATTTTGATATTTCAATCTTGATTTTCAACAGTTTGAAGCTAGAATTTTAATATTTTCATGATTCTAAGGTTAGGTTTCAAGATTCTTGGCAGTTTGAGCTTAGAATCTCAAGATGTCTGGCTTTTAAACATTTTGAACTTAGAATCTTAAGATATCTGGCCTTTTAATATTAGAATTTTAAAATTTCTGATAATTTGAGATTCAAACATTAATATTTTCAAGATTTTGAAGTTTAAATCTTGATTTTCAAAATTCTGTAGTCAGAATCTCAACATTTTCACGATCCTCAACATAGATTTCAAGATTTTTGACTGTTTGAGCTTAGAATCTCAAGATATCTGTCATTTTAAGATTAGAATTTTAAGATGTCTGGCAATTTTAGCTTCAAATTGTAATATTTTTGGCATTTCAAGGTTGGAATCCTTGATTTCCGAAATTTTAAGATTAGAATCTCAAAATTTTCAGGATTCTAAGCTTAGAATTTCTAAATTTCTAACATTTCAAGTTTTGAATCCCAAATATCTGTCATTTTAAGATTAGAATGTTGAGATTTTTGGCAAGTTGAGGTTCAAATTTTAATACTTTCAGCATTTTGAGATTACAATCTTGATTTTTGAAATTCTGATACTAGAATTAATATTTTCACGATTCTGAGGTTAAAATTTCAAGATTTCTAGCATTTTGAGCTTAGAATTTCAAGATATCAGTCATCTGAAGATTAGAGCTTTAAGATTTCTGGCAAGTTAAGGTTCAATCCTTAATGTTTCCAGGATTTTAAGATTTAAGTCTCGATTTACAATATTCTGAAATTAGAATCTCAATATTTTCATGATTCTAAGGTTCAGTTTCAAGATTCTTGGCAGAGTGAGCTTGGGATCTCAAAATATTTGGCATTTTAAGATTAGAATTTTGAGATTTCTGGCAATTTGAGGTTCAGACTTTAATATTTTCAGCATTTTAAGGTCATAATCTTGATTTTTGAAATTCTTATTTCAGAATTTTAATATTTTCACAATTCTGAAATTTGAGGTTCAAACTTTAGTCTTTCCAGGTTTAAATTTTAATTTTCAATATTCTAAAGTTAGAATTTCAACATTTTCACAATTCTGAGATTAGAATTTTTAAATTTCGAACATTCTGAGCTTAGAATGTTAAGATATCTGGCATTTTAAGAGAAGAATTTTAAGATTTTTTGCAATTTGGGGTTCAGACTTTTAATATTTTCAACAATTTGATGTTACAATCTTGATTTTTGAAACTGTGATTTTAGAATTTCAATATTTTCAGGATTCTGAGATTAGAATTTCAATATTTTCAGGATTTTTAGATTAGAATTTCAATATTTTCAGGATTTTTAGATTAGAATATTAAAATTTCTATTTCATTTTGATATTACAATCTCAAGGTTTTTGATATTTTCAGATAAGAAAAATATCTCCTAAATACAAAACATTATTTATCAACAATAATAAAATTAGTTACTAAAAAATTCCATATGTCGGCGATAATAGTTATTTTATAAAAATCGTAAAAGGCAAAAACAAGTTTAAAATTATCCATAAAATGACTCATATTTTTGATATTATATTCGTAATCGGCTTTACGTGACTTTTCATATCAAAATAAGAAAGGTAAATATGTATTTTTAGGAACTTTTAATACGATTATACCGGAAATAAATTGCTATGTTGATATTTATTATTCCCCAATAGTATCCTTATTTGGCTATTTAAATTTAAAGGAGATACTTTAAATAAATAGATTTGAAAAGTGTCAATTTAATTTTTATCAAATTTTATTTAATTCTCTTTCTACTTTTATTTCCACTTTTATTTCCCTCTTATTTCATTGATATTTTTTTCGTACAATCAGAAAAATTGGGATGAAATAAATCGAAAGAGAAAATTTACTCCAATTATTTCCTTCTATAAAATAAATACTCTAAACGATGACTAAATGTCTATAAAAATGACTTTGATAAAACAGTGTTAAAAGTAGTAAATATTTAATTCTACGAAATTTAAGTTAAATTAAAGATTAATTTCTTTACCTTTATTTTACACGTTAAAATGGAAATTACCGTTAAAACCGACAACTACGCGTTGTTTATTCCGCTTACATTTCAACCAATCACTTCGTTTTCATTGACTTTCATCATAAATACTAAAAACCAACGGTTTTCTCTTTAACATACCTAATATTCACGATAACGGTTTCATATCATTAACATAGTATACTGTATTTACGTTCAGTTACATTTTGCAATTACGTAATTTCATTTGATTAAAATAAACTTTCAATTCTCTCTTTACTAGAATAAAATTCTATTTTACAATAAAATACTTTTTTAGAATAAAATACTTTTTTAGAATAAAATTCTATTTTGGAATAAAATCCTATCTTTGAATAAAATTTTAATCTTTAGGATAAAAAAGATAAAAAAAATAAAAATAGTTTAAAGGAAGACATTAATTCGAGATTACAGTCGGTGTCGGTAGAAGCCCCATTAGATTAACAAACTAACAAATAAGTGGACAGACGGTCATTAAGAGAAAGCCATTGTCCTCCTCAACATTAAAATCCCGCCGGTATCAAAGCCAGACAAGGTCATTCCGATGGACCAACGCGATCCGAGCTCACTCCCACGTTCGTTAAGGCGCGTTTAAATACGTTCTGGACGCGCCTGGACGATTGGATCGTCTGCGGAGGGACTTCCGGATGTGTTGAGCCGACGAATCTACGTAGATACACCTTCGCGTGCATACAAATTTAGTGTAATTACGACTACCTGTTTGAATAATGTGTTGTTTTCTTAATGTGGAGGAGGAAGTTTTATGTACCGTGACGTTTAGGGTGGTCTTTTTTTAAAATAAGAACTGTATCTTATAAAAGTCATTCACATAAAAATCATAAAAGTTCAAAATTTACCACACTTTTTTAATACAACAAATAATATAAATTTAATATGTGACTTTCAAAGACAAGAAATTTGAGACAAAAAAAAATAATTAATAGGAGGAAGTGAACTGGGTAATAATAACCGTTAAAGAAATCGTTATAAATAATTAATTCCAAGGTTATACACGAGTTATTACGAAGAATGAAATGAACGGAGGAAAAACTGTTCTAAATAATGTTATTCTTGTTACATTTTTTATGTGCATTCTTAGTGTATTAACGTTGTGCCACGTGGTTGTTATCAAAACACGTGGGTTAAAGCTAAGCTGTACACATAATACGCGTTTGCTGAGGAAATCTTTTTATTACCTTTCTACTATTTGTAAATTCATTTTTTTTTAATTTAGTGTTTATACAATCATTGAAGATTTTTTACTTTACTTAAAATTGGTTACTTATTAATTGGTTACAATTTTTAATAATTTTTCTAATAGATGTAGTATTTTATTTAATATAAAGTCGAGTAAAAACTTTTGGTCAGTTAGAAAATTCCATTTATTGATCATTTAGACAATAAATACTTTATGTTTCAATAGATTTTTTTTGTCAGCTTTATCTTATTGTTAGAGATGATACAATATGGTAGAAAAAAACGTGAAAATAGAATTTCATTTGACGATTTCAGATAGAGTTGGATTTGAAATTTTTTTTACCCAAAAGTAACTTTCAAATTTCAATCATTTCCACGTGAGTTATAAATAAAAATATATAGGTTATAAAAAAGAAGACCAAATGGTTTTATCTCGTTTTGGTTTTAAGATATGATTTAACAAAGTTAAGAATTAAAGAATTTCTTTTGACGATTTTAGGTTTAGAGTTGGTTTTAAAATTTTTTCTATCCAAAAGTAAGTTAAGTTACCAGAAATCTTAAAATTCTAATCTTAAAACGCCAGATATCTCAAGACGCTAAATTCAAAATATCAGAAATCTTGAAATCTAAGGTCAGAATCACGAAAATATTGAGACTGTAACTTCAAAACATTTAAAATCAAGTTTTAAACCCAAAAATCCTTAAAATATTAGAGTTTGAACCTTAAATTGCAAAAAATTTTAAAGCTCTTTTCTTCAGATCACAGATATCTTCAAATTTTAAGCTCAACATGCTATAATACATGAAACTTTAACCTTAGAATCGTGAAAATATTAATTCTAATACCAGCATTTCCAAAATTAAGATTGTAATTTCAAAATGCTGAAAATATCAAAGTCTGAACTTCAAATTGCCAGAAATCTTGAAGCTCTAATCTTCAGAGCACAGATATCTTCAAATTCTAAGCTCAAAATGCTACAAATCTTGAAATTTTTACCTCAGAATCGTGAAAATATTAATTCTACCATCAGATATTTCAAAAATCAAGATTATAACCGCAAAATTCTGAATATATTAAAGTCTGAATCTCAAATTGATAGAAATCTCAAAATTTTAATCTTAGAATGCCAAATATCTTAAGATTTTAAGCTTAGAATGTTTGAAATCTAGAAGTTCTAAACTCAAAGTGCTAGAAATCTTGAAATTTTAACCTCAGAATCGTGAAAATATTAATTCTAGTATCAGATATTTCAAAAATCGAGGTTGCAATATCAAAATGCTGAAAATATCGAAGTCTGAATCTCAAATTGACAGAAATCTCAAAATTTTAATCTTAAAATGCCAGATATCTTAAGATTTTAAGCTCAGAATGTTCGAAATCTAGAAATTCTAAACTCAAAATGCTAGAAATATTGAAATTTTAACCTCAGTATTGTGAGAATGTTAATGCTAGTATCAGAATTTCAAAAATTAAGATTGTAATTTCAAAATGCTGAAAAAACTAAAGTTAGAACCTCAAATTGCTAGAAATCTTAAAGCTCTGATCTTAAAATGCCAGATATCTTAAGATTTTAAGCTCAGAATGTTCGAAATCTAAAAATTCTAAACTCAAAAAGGCTAGAAATCTTGAAATTTTAACCTCAGAATCGTGAAAATGTTAATTCTAGTATCAGAATTTCAAAAATCAAGATTGTAATCTCAAAATGCTGAAAATATTAAAGTCTGAACCTCAAATTGACAGAAATCTCAAAATTTTAATCTTAAAATGCCAGATATCTTAAGATTTTAAGCGCAGAATGTTCGAAATCTAGAAATTCTGAACTCAAAAGGCTGGAAATCTTGAAGTTTTAACCTCAAAATTCTGAAAATATTGAAATTCTAAAATTCTAAAATCGGAATTTTAAAAATCAAGACTGTAATTTCAAAATGTTGAAAATATTAAAGTCTGAACCTCAAATTGCCAAAAATCTTAAAGTTTGAACCTTAAATTGCCAAAAATCTTAAAGCTCTAATCTTAAGATGATAGATATCTTCAAATTTTAAGCTCAAAATGCTATAAATCTTCAAATTTTAAGCTCAAAATGCTAGAAATCTTCAAATTTTAACCTCAGAATCCTAAAAATATTGAAATTCTAAAATCGAAATTTTAAAAATTCTGCAAAATGAGATACCCCAGTTACCCCAGAAAAAAATTCTGGTGTAACTGCAAAATGCTGAAAATATTAAAGTCTGAACCCCAAAATTTTTTCCAACTTTGAAAATTTTTTTAATTTTTTTGACAGCATTTACAATAAAACGGTCTTTTTAAATCAAAACCAGAATGTTTTAAGTTTCATTTAGAAAAAAAATCAGCTCAAAATGTTTAAAATTCAATTTTTTATGATTTTTTTTTAAATGATTAATTTTCTAACCTAAAAAATTTTTAACCAAATTTGAAAATTTTTAAAATTTTTTTGACAACACTTGGAACAAAACGTTCTTTCTTAATTAAAACTAGAATATTTTAAGTTTCATTTAAAAAAAAATCAAATCAAAATCTTTAAAAATGAATTTTTGATGAATTTTTAAAGATGATTGAACAGACAGAGTTGCCAGTAAACCAATAAGTAATCTGAATGAATTAAAAATTAGATGATTTTATTAGCCATATTATAAGAGTCACTAATCAAAGAGATAAATGATTTTTGGTATTTTCAAGTTTACGAAATACAAGATATTCGACAGTTTGACAGCAAAATCAGTTTCAAGATGTTGGGAATGTTAATATTATCGAAAGGAGTGATTAGAGGAAGGTTTCATACTAATGAATTTTCATATAGAAGGATTTTATCCGAATCTGGGTTTCAAAATTGGTTTGAAATCATTTACCATGAAATAATAAAAAAGTGGAGCAAAGTAGTGTTTTCAGAGAAGTTAAGTTTTGTGTCATTAGATCAGATAGACGTTGGCTAATATGAAAAAAAGTTATGATTTGAGCTAATATAATTTTAGAAGGAAGCACAGAGTTGTTTTTCATAGAAAATGACTTTAAAATCTCATAGATGCATAACTTAAGTTTTAGGAAATCATATTATGCCATTCATAGTTATTAAGGGTGATGATTCATCCTTGATAAAGCTAAATCGTACAGATAGAATTGTCAATAAGCCAATAACTAATCTGAATGAAGTAGAAATTAAACGGCTTTACTATCCAACCCTTAGTTTAGACTTGAATCCCATCGCACATATCTAAAATGAGTTAAAACGACGTATTTTAAAGGATAGTTTTAAGAATTGTCCAAGAATTGAAAAAATAGCTATTGAAAAAATTAAAAAACATCGATTTATGATCCTAAATTTAATTTAAAGTATACCATTTTGATTGCCATAAAAGACTATCAAAAATCATAAAAAACTGTCAAAAAAATTAAGATTATTTCTAGTCTTATTTATCTTAGAAAATATTATAAGCTAATATAAAATTTGTTGGAAACTGAAAATCAAAAATTAAAAAGTATACTAAAATATAAAAGTGACCTAAATTTTTTGTTAGTATAATTTTTTATTTTAATACCATTTAGTCACTTAACAATTATGCACAAATACAAATATGAATACCCAAATGAAATAAATACGAACGCTGAAATAAATGCCGAAAATGAAAGCGAAAGTGACCGAAATAACTCTTACTTAAATTCCATGGGGCTTAGCGCCTACACGTTAAAATCTACACACTCATTCGTTCGCAGTCTCCGAAACGAAAGTGAATTATGAAACCTTAGTAAATCACCTTGGATTATTTAGCTGTCGTCCGACAATACAAATTCGGTTTTTCAACAAAGTCTTTGAGGGTTTTTGGCACCGATTTTAAGGACAGACGAATTTTCCTGCCAAAATAAAGAGAGTTAAAAAAATAATTTTTTTTAAACAGTAAAAAGATTAAAAATATTTTCTTTTCCGGTTTTTAATAAATTAAGAGAGTAAAAATTTTTCTTTTAAAAAATTTTCTTTTAAAAAAATTTCTTTTAAAAAATTCTTCCCATAAAAAATTTTTATCATCGTTTAAAAATAAATCGTAAAAGAATAATTACATCCTCATTGAATCTTTTTCTTATATCCTTGTTGAATGTGTTGTGTGTTGAATGTGTATGTGTGTTAAAAATCTATTTATAAAGACACACTACACAACGACCTCATTACTTGTGCCAAAAATTTCATGGGTTTTCGAGTGAAAGCGACGACATCCACGGCGCCGACAACTTCCGGTCAGATCCAATCCACACGTACAATTGTATTCGCACTTCCTGTATTTGCAATTACGTTTACCTTGTGTGATTACTTTGTCGAGATAAGATTATAAACGATTCAATGGATCGATAAAAGCTTCCTAAACGGATGTGCTTATAAGTTGACTTTCATGGAAATGAATATCATCCTTAATTTTTAATTTTTTTATAAAAGCTTAAAATCTAACTTTGAAGTTACAATTCAAACCTTAAATTATAACCCAAATTTTAAGTTATAGTTCAAGGTTTAAGTCATAATTTAAGTTAAAAGATAAAATAAGGTAGGACATTAAAAAAAATTTAGGTCAGTTTTTAAAATCTAAAAAAAATTTTTTTTTTTTTAAGTAAATTTTAGTGAGATATTTTTCACCTTCTATAAACGAAAATGAAAGTAAAACTTTCAGCTTTATTTGAGGGTATTTCAGGGTGTACGTAAGCAATCGATATGGCTAGACGAAGCGTCGCGACGACGACGTCAACTTTGAGCTTTTTCATGTGTTGATCGTAAAGATAGAGCTTTTAGATGAAATCGTCTAGAATTTGCTAGACTATTTTTTCGATTTTTCTTCTAGGGTTGAATTAAGTTCATTGGAACTAAATTTCAATGTACATTCCCCTTCGCGGACACCCCTTTTGAACGGACACCCTTCTTGAATGGACACTTTTGATGAGTCCGGTATTTTATTTTTTGGAAATTTATGAATCACCTAATCCTTAAAAATATAAAAAAATAGTGTTGTAATAGTGTTAACATTTAGCTGTTAAAGACATTTAGAATCGGTCGTCGATTACGAAACACAGTTTGGATCGCATCCGTTTTTGCAAAAGATCCCGACCGACGACGACGACGACGTGACTCTTCGTGATCTCTTCCTTCGATTCCTCCTCTCTTCAAGAAATTGCATAATGCGGATAAACCGACACTTTTACGTGCGTTCGTTCGTTCTTTCTTCATTCTTTCGACGCGTTCGTTTTCTTTTGAGGATACCTACCGGTCGGCCTTAACCCGAATTCGCTCTCTCGTACAACTCGCACAACACTACTTACGTAATACTACAACCGACTACGAACCGACAATCCATACATTATTTCGAATAGGTATAAAAATCAAATGATATCACAAAATCTTATAAATTTCCATATATCTCCTTTTTCTTAAGGGGGAACAACAGGGTAAATTTTTTGAAAAATCGTTTTTTTTTTTTTTTTCTTCACGCAATTCGAAAGTACCTTTTAGACAATTGTCCTACAATATTACAACAAAATTTGTACAAATAATGGAATTATAGCTCTTTTCTGCTCGCGCGCACGAAGCCATTACTTGAATACGAACATAAAAAACCATTGTCACAAAATGTTATCGATGCTATTACTCCCATTTATATGGACAAGATTTCGAATAAAATTTTATATAATTATTGAATTTCGTCTAAAATTTTCGAATTTTATTAAAAAAAAATAACATAACAGCTTAAAATTATGAAATTTCGTCTAAAATTCTTTAAAATCGTTGAAAATTTCGCCAAATCTTGTATAAAATTTTATAAAATTGCCTAAAATAACTGAATTTCGTTTAAAATGTTCTCAAATCGTCGAATTTTATGTTAAATTTCGTCAAATTTCATATAAAATTGTCAAAAATTATTGCATTTCGCTTAATTTAGAAAAAAATGTGGAATTTTATCTAAAATTTTCTAACACTATCGAATTTCGTCAAAAATTCGGTAGTGTTGAAGAGAATTTAGTGTTAAATTATCTATAAGTATTTAAAAGTATGAAATTTCGTCTAAATTTTTTTAAAAACGTCAAATTTCGTCTAAAATTTCACTAACATTCGCATAAAATTATTTATAATTATTGAATTTCCTTTAATTTCGTCTAATATTTTCGAATTTCGTCTACAATTTTACCAAATTTCGTATAAAATTATCTATATTTAGTGAATTTCGTTTAATTTCACCTAAAATTTTCGAATTTCGTTTAATTTCACCTAAAGTTTTCTATATTCATAAAAAAGATTACTTAATTTAGCTTAAAATTATTAAATTTCGTCTAAAATTTTTTTAAATCGTCGCATTTCGTCCTAAATTTCACCAAATTTGGTATAAAATTATTTATAATTATTGAACTTCGTTTAATTTCGTCTAAAATTTTCTATTTTCATTAAAAAATTACTGAATTTAGCTTATAATTATGAAATTTCGTCTAAAATTTTCTAAAATCGTCGAATTTCGTCCTAAATTTCACCAAATTTCGTATAAAATTATCTATAATTATTGAGTTTCATTTAATTTCACTTCAAATTTGCTATTTTCATAAAAAAATTACTTAATTTAGTTTAAAATTATGAAATTTCGTCTAAATTTTTTTTAAATCGTCGAATTTCCTCCTAAATTTCACCAAATTTCGTATAAAATTATTTATAATTATTGAACTTCGTTTAATTTGGTCTAAAATTTTCTATTTTCATAAAAAAAATACTTTTTTTAGCTTAAATTGCAAAATTTCGTCTAAAATTTTTTTAAATCGTCGAATTTCGTCTACAATTTTACCAAATTTCATATAAAATTATTTATAATTATTGAACTTCGTTTAATTTCGTCTAAAATTTTCGAATTTCGTTTAATTTCACCTAAAATATTCTATTTTCATAAAAATAATGACTTATTTTAGCTTAAAATTATGAAATTTCATCTAAAATTTTCTAAAATTATCGAATTTCGTCCTAAATATCACCAAATTTCGTATAAAATTATCTATAATTATTGAATTTCATTTAATTTCACTTAAAATTTGCTATTTTCATAAAAAAATTACTTAATTTAGCTTAAAATTATGAAATTTCGTCTAAATTTTTTTTAAATCGTCGAATTTCCTCCTAAATTTCACCAAATTTCGTATAAAATTATTTATAATTATTGAACTTCGTTTAATTTCGTCTAAAATTTTCTATTTTCTTAAAAAAAAAATACTTAATTTAGCTTAAAATTATGAAATTTCGTCTAAAATTTTCTATTTCCATTAAATCAATAACATCATTTAGCTTAAAATTACGAAATTTCGTCTAAAATTTTTTAAAATCATCGAATTTCGCCTAAAATTTCGCCAAGTTTTGTATAAAATTTTGTCTAAAATTATCGAATTTTGTTTAATTTCGTCCAAATATTTTTAAAACGTCGAATTTCGTCTTAAATTTTACCAAATTTCATATAAAATTGTCTAAAATTATTGAATGACGTCTAAAATTTCGTTCAATTTCATTTGATCTTATATAAAATTATTGAACTTTTTCTAACTTAATCTAAAAATTTTAAATTTCATTAATTTAGTGCAAGATGAGTGGAAGAGAAGACGGCTTTACAACTTTATTATACATAATTTGTCCAAGACGGAGTTGCTTGAGCGCTGTATAGGCGGATTTACGCAAAATTCGAATGAGAGGTTTAATGCCCTCATTTAGAAGTTCGCTCCGAAAATTTTATCAAGTCAGGCAGTTATTGTGCAAATTGCTACTTATTTGACGGTTTCCATTTTTAATAATGGAATGGCATTATTATTAAGCGTGGCAAATGAAATACAAATCCAGATTAGTCCCCAAATGTACGCATTTTGTACAGCTAAAGACCAACACCGTATAAGTCGAGCTCAAGTGCGTTAAATTTCAAGTGTTTTAGACAATTCACACAACAAGAAGAAAGTCGAATTATGTTCTAGAAATTTTAAAGCCTTTATTATGGAGCAGGAATCGATGAATTGTGGTAACTCTTAAAATTTCCTCCATTATATCATCTAGAACTAAACTTAATTTTTTAAATGCGTTTTTCTCACAGTAAAATTTTTTTAACCTGTTGTCACAATTTCTTTACCAACGAGAATCGCATTCAAATTTTATTGAGACGTCCTCAATCTATATAAAATTCCCTTCAGTTAAGCGTACGGATTTTTATTTGCATTAATATTTGCTGCCTCCTTACCCCCTGGAAAGATTAATTATTTTATCGATTTTCTTAACTATTTTTTTGCAGGGGTGCCATTTTAACAGCAATTATTTGTTTTTAAATCGGGTACGCTTGAAGCTACATTAATACAGATTAAAATGACGTTTCCTTTTTTATTTTCAGATTATTTTTACACGTTTTATAGTGACAACCAACAAGATGCTTTTTTTTGTTAGTGCATTTGGACACCCTCCATACATATATTCTAAGACAGATTTTTTTTTCTCTATACTTCCTAAAATAAGTTTAAACTGCGTAGTTACAAATATCAAATTTCGATTTTTCTAAAATATATGAGTGAACCAAAATAAAATCTTAATTATCGCCTTTTTTCGCGGTCTCCACCCTGTTGTTCCCCCTTAAACGAGTTAATTAAACATAAAACTGATTTTAAACACATACAAACTTTATTTACGTCAATAAAGTCTAAAAATGAACTAACAACTAGATACTGAAAATTATTATTTACATCTCCGAATTGCATACTCATAAAACCATTCTTTTTGTTTTCGTTTTGGTATCAACTCGGAATTATTTATCTTTAGCGAAAAATAATAACCGAGTTAAAGGTTAAACGACACTTTAGATTATTTTATTGTTACCATTTTAAGAAATGAAATAATACAAAGTATCTTATAGATTTTATTAACTAAGTTAACCAAAAACGGCCGATAACTTGTATGCAAATTAGTGAACGCTTTTATACAGACGACCCATTTACCCTGTTTCGACACTCGAAACGACAAAAACGAAGTTTAAAAAAAAAAACCGGTGGTAAACCCGCTTATTTCTCTCTTTCTCTTTATTATGCGAAACACGCGCAAGCTTGTACGCGTTCGGTTATGTAATCCGAAAGGAGGGCCTGTGTAATTATTTCGTTGAACCAAAATTTTCGGTCGCCGATTAATACAGGTTTTGCAAGAACTTATTTACGATGTCGGTCAGTCTTGAATGAAAATACCGTTTTTACTTTTATCTTAATTATTAATTTTAAATCTTAAAAACTTTATTTTTTTAAAATTGTATAATTTCTTTATTATTCATAATTCTTATTTTTCGTAACAATAGGAAATTAAAATAACATTTTTAATGATAGTCTTTTCTTAGAAATAATTTTATAAGGTTAGGTTAAAGAGGTGTGAGTCGATATTTAGCATCGCCGACGGCTCAAACCGAGTCTATCGGCTTTACCGGAAGGGAAAGTTTCCTTGACCCAAATGGAAAATCTACTCTGACTCCGTGTGTGTGTATTTGTGTACTTAATACACATACAAATGTAAAAGCACAGAATTGAAACCTCTCTCGGATTTTACCAGGTAGCACATTTTACACAATAACGGTGTCACAGTTACGTCATCGTCAACACAAAACAATGGTGGTTGACTTATATGGTAGTCAGAGTTTAATCGGTTTCTCATCATCTTTTTCAACAACAAACATTTCCTTAGATTAGTTTTCGATTAGCTTTAAAAATCCTCTCATTTTTTTTAAACAACAAATTCTGGAAAAGCTTTAGTAGTATAACTTTTTATATGAAAACAAATCAATTTTTTTTTAAATTAGGTCTAAAAAGTTTGTTAGTTTTTAAAAATTCATATTAAAGAAATTAATGATAAGAATTCTCGAATATAACTAAAATTTCCGACCTAACTTAACTGTTAAGTTTGATATTTAAAAAAAAATCATACAGATCTTATTTATGAAAATAAAGAAAAGATTTTTTTAGAAAATGATAGATTAAAATCTCTAATTTTTGATAAAATAATCACTTTGGTTCGATCTTTCACCAAAAAAATTAAAAAAATTCTCGAAGATAACTAAAATTTCCAATAACTCAAATTTGATTATTTTTAAAAAATCGTACAGATTTTATTTTTAAAAATAAAGAAAAGATTTTTTAGAAAATGATAGATTAAAATCTCTAATTTTCGATAAAATAATCACTTTGGTTCGATCTTTGACCAAAAAAATTAAAAAAATTCTCGAAGATAACTAAAATTTCCGACCTAATCTAACTTTCAAATTTGATATTTTTTATTTATTTTTTTTTAATCTTTTGTTAAATTTCCTGAAAATGGAGTCGAAGTGATTTTAATAAGGAAATTTAAAAAAATTAATAGTCGAATCAATGATCGATCATAAATCATGAATAAATGATAGAAGAAAAATCTTCACTGAATGATTTAGTTAATCTCTTTGAAACATCTCGGTGAATGGATGTAATTTAAAGGGTTGTTTTAACAAATTAGGTGTTAATACAAGCAATTTATTAAAAATTCCATTGTTGTAGTTTAGCATTTGGAAGGTTAACTTTGGTTAACTCAAATTTTGAGTGAATCTGATAAAATTAGTTGGGGAGATGCTAAACCTAAGTTTGAAAATTATAATTTGTTAGATTGACTTTCTGGGAGTTTGGGATTTGTCAGATTGAGTCTGGGAGTTTGTCAGGTTGATTCTCAATCAGGAAGCCAACCTGACAAATTATGCTTGAGAGAGTATCGGGTCGAAAAATTGGAGGCAACATCAAGGATTGTTTTAGAAAATTAATCAATTTGGGAGTCAATTTGAGAGTCAATTTGGGAATCAATTTGACCAATTTGTGTAGATTAAGGAAGCATTAGTTCGAAGAATAGAGACAACTTAGAGTACTGTTTTATGAAATTAGATATCAACGCGGACGATTTATTAAAAATTCCAATGCTGTGGTTTAGCATTTGTTAGATTGGCTCCCTGCTTCAGAGTCAACCTGACAAATTAGTCGGAGTGATCGTAAACCATTTAAGTTAACCTAAACCAGTTAAGTAAAACCAGTTAAGTTTGAAAATTCGATACTCTGGAAAACTTTTGTTAATTCAAAAGAATGAAGCTAGTCTCAAGAGAATGCTTTGATGCGGTTTAGCATTACTCCTACTAATTTCTCAGATTGACTCTGAATTTGGTAGTCAATCTGACAAATTCCCTACTAATTCTGACTTCAACTTATTCGTTAGGTAGACTCTGAATCAACTTAGAATATTATGACTCTGTCTCTGATAAATTCTCGAATCCGATTAATTTCTCAGGTTGACTCTGAATCTGGGAGTTAAGCTACAATTTGACTTTGAATCTAGGAGTCAACCTGGCAAATTCCCCACTAATTCAGATTCCGACTAATTCGTCAGGTAGACTCTGAATTTCAGAGTCAACTTAGAGTTTCTGTCTCTGACAAATTCCCGACTCCGACTAATTTCTCAGGTTGATTCTGAATCTGGGAGTTAACCAAGAGTTTGACTTTAAATCTAGGAATCAATCTGACAAATTCCCCATTAATTCTGATTTCTACTAATTCGTCAGATAGACTCTGAATTTGACAGTCAACCTAGAATATGACTCTGTCTCTGAAAAATTCCCAAATCCTACTAATTTCTCAGGTTGACTCTAAATCTGGGAGTTAACCAAGAGTTTGACTTTAAATCTAGGAATCAATCTGACAAATTCCCCACTAATTCTGACTTCGATTAGTTCGTCAGGTAGACTCTGAATCTGAGAGTCCACCTAGAATTTGACTGTCTCTGACAAATTCCCGACTCCGAGTAATTTCTCAGGTTGACTCTGAATATGACTCTGAAACGCAAAGTTTGTTCTCATAGAGAATGACTCTGACATCTCACAGGTGCGTAATTTTGGTCATAAAGAATCATATTATGCAATTCATAGTCCCTGTGGGTGACGATTCATGCATAGCTAGATCGTACAAACAGAGTTGCCGGTAAGCCGATAATTAATCTGAATCAACTGAAAATTAGACAAGAGAGGGTCAGTTATTCTATTTAGTAAAAATTCGATGCTCTGAAATTCAAAAGAATGAAGCTGGAGGCTCAAGAGATGAATTCTTTGCTGCGGTTTAGCATTACTCCTATTTCTCAGGTTGACTCTGACTCTGGGAGTCAATCTGACAAATTCCCCACTAATTATGACTCCGAGTAATTTGTGAGGTAAACTCTGAATCTGAGAGTGAACCTAGAATATGACTCTGTCTCTGACAAATTCCCAACTCCGACTAATTTCTCAGGTTAACTCTGAATTTGGGAGTTAACCTGGAATTTAACTTTGAAACTGGGAGTCAATCTGACAAATTTCCCACTAATTCTAACTGCGACTAATTCGTCAGGTAGACTCTGAATCTGAGAGTCAACCTAAAAATATGACTATATCTTTGATAAATTCCCAACTTTGACTAATTTGTCAGGTCGATTCTGAATCTAAGAACCAATCTAGAATTTAACTCTCAATCTGGGGAGTCAACCTGACAAATTAGTGTAGATTGAGGGAGTATCAAGTCAAGGAATGACACTAAACCGTATTTACCGTTGAATATTGGCTTTATCTATAACAGGGGTAGCCACACTTGGTGGTACTTAGAGCCGCATTGCAAAATCGAAAATTTTACAGAGCCACATAGGAAATTCGCCCTCCAAAAAAAGGAGATCCAGCCAATTATACCTCCTGATTCCCTTTCAGTATAGGAAACAAATTTTGTTAGTCATTCAAAGCCTAGTAGAAAGCATTGATGACATTTTTTAATTGAACCGCACTAAAACTCAAAAAGGACCGCATGTATAATAATTTTATGGATATTTATATCTCAAAAGACTTAGAATAGAAAAGAAAATTTTGGAATTTGCTTATTGAAGCTGTTCTGACTTAGCATCTAGTATTATGATGTGGTAAAACACATCTTCGAAGCCAAAAATCTCTAATTTTCATTCATTTGAAGTCTAACCTTTGAAGGGGTTTTAAAACCGTCGGTCCCGCAACTGATCAAACAGCTCTGGTTTAGCATTACTTCGACTAATTTATCAGGTGACTCTAAATCTGGGAATCAACCTGATAAATTTAATGTAAATTGAATTAAGGGACTATTAAGTTACTCATCTACTCAAATTTGAAAATTTGATGCTCTGAGACTCAAGGAATGAATCTGAGAATTTAACAAATAAATCCATTGCTGTAGTTTAACATTACTCTGTTTAATTTATTAGGTTGACTCTGAATCTTAGAATCAACCTGATGAATTTAGTGTAAATTGAATTAAGGGACTATTAAGTTACTCAGCTACTCAAATTTGAAAATTCGATGCTCTGAGACTCAAGGGATGAATCAGAGAATTTAACAAATAAATCCATTGCTGTGGTATAGCATTACTCCGTTTAATTTGTTAGGTTGACTCTTAATCTGGGAGTCAACCTGATAAATTTAGTGTAAATTGGATTGAGGGAGAATTAGGTTGTTCAACTACCCAAGTTTAAAAATTCGATACTTTGGAACTCAAGACATAAATCTGGGGATTCAAGAGATAAATCCATTGCTGTAGTTTAACATTACTCCGATTAATTTGTTAGGTTGACTCTGAATCTTGGAACCAACCTGATAAATTTAGTGTAAATTGGATTGAGGGAGTATAAGGTTGTTCAATTACTCAAATTTAAAAATTTTATGCTCTAGAATTCCAAGCATGAATTCGGGGATTTAAGAGATAAATTCATTACTGTGGTTTAGCATTACTCCAACTAATTGTTCAGATTGACTTTGAATCTGGGAGTGAACCTGATAAATTAGTGCAGGTTGAGAGATTACTAGGTTGAAAAATGACACAAAATCGTATTTAGAATTGAATATTGGGTTTGTCTATAACTATTTGTATTTATATCTTAAAAGACCTAGAGTTGAAAGACAAAATTTAAAATTCGCTTGTCGATGGTATTCTGACTAAACACTTTGTGTTAAAATTGGAGTGAAATACAGTTTGGTATGACTCTAGTTTTGCTTTATAAAAAGTCTGACTTTCGGAGGGGTCTTAAAACCGTCAGTCCCGCAACCAATCGAATATCTCTGGTTTGATTGTCTATCATTCTTGTTTTTAAGAAGATTCCAAGATAAAGTATTAAATTCCAAAGTAAAAACATACAATTCATTTGAAATGTATCATTCATTTTAAGTATTGCAATTCTTTAATGAGGATTTTTTTTGTATCAATTTTAGATCGTTTGTTAATCTTAAAAAATAATTTTCCTTTTTTGATTTATTTACAGACGTATCAAAATGGGAATACGAACACTGCCCTTCAAACAGCAGGAACAGAAAGTCACCGTCACCAGTACCAAATGCAAAACTCAACTATATGCTAGGTTTAGCTCCTGATTTCACTGCCGCTCCATTACCATTACACAGGTTAACCGCTTGCACTACCACAACAACAGGTTAGTTTTTTATTTATTAAAAAAATAAATAATTTAACAAATTTTCAAATTAAAAAAATTTCAAATTAAAAAAATGTCCAAATTAAAAAAAATTTCAAATTAATTAAAAGAATTTCAAATTAATTAAAAAAAATTCAAATTAATTAAAAAAATTTCAAATTAATTAAAAAAATTTCAAATTAATTAAAAAATTTTCAAATTAAATAAAAAAATTAAAAAGTTTGTTTAAGCAAATTTAATTTTAACCACATTAAAAAAATAAATTTTAATTTTTAGTTAAAAAATGAAATAAAATATCAATAATCGTATTACGCAAAAACCTTAATCATAATGACGCATAAATTATTCTACTATAGATAAGATATAGTAATAGTTTAGTTATATAAAATGTAGTAATTCGATCAGCTGCACGATCGTGACGCAAATATCAGATTTTGCAATCCGAACATCTGCCCAATCCGGTTGGTCATCGACGTAAACACCCACGCAAACCCCATTTTTCCGATTTCACCCCTTTTTCGGATTTTCACTTTTACACCCTTTTGCACCCTTTTGCGCAAAAATATTAAGTTGCTACAATAACAGCAGATGACAGGAGGATTAGTTCTTCAAACACATCTGTCTACGTTGCGTAGTGTTATTCACGTGCCAGCATATGATCCAATCGAATGCTAAGAATATGACATCTGGAGCGTTTGCAATAACAAGCCACCCACATTGTACCATATATTCCTAACATACATTATAATGATTGTATCATACATTATAATGATTGTTTCATACATTATGATTGTTTCATACATTATGATTGTGTCATACATTATGGATTGATTTCTCACTATATGACAAGAATTAACTGAGTAATTGTTTTCTTGGATTTAATGTTTTTTGTAAAATTTAGAATTTTAATGTAACTTTTTTCTTTTTTTAACGTAATTTTTGATTTTTTTTAACGTATAAGTTTGAATTAATCAACTTTAACAAAACACCATTATTATAACCCTTTGGGCGTGTACTTAATAAAAAAAAGGATTCTTGAAGAAAAAAAAGTAGGTGTCCTTTCCTTCCTTCATTCCTTCTTTGCTTGAGTCGGAATCCATTCCACCACGAAAATAAATCAAAACATTTCACGTGTTGAATACTGATGCAAATTAGTTTCGAAATGCGAGCGACCATCGGAAAGGCCGAGTTCCCACTGGTGGTGTCCTGCAAATCGTTCAACGGTCAGCTTTTAGGTAACGACATAATCGAAATGTTCTCTTTCTCCCTTCGTCTTTGATAAATAAGGATCGTCTTCCTTCCTTCCTGTGTACCTTCCTTGTTTAAGTGAAGGGACAAACGGGGTGGCGTAGAATCGGTCAACCGACCTACGAGGATGACCCGCTCCCCGAGCACAAGAAAGAGATATGATTAATGGGCATCGGGGTCAGCGGGTCACGCCGGACACATCAAGGGATGGACATCGGTTCGCGGAAAGAAACAGGTTCTTAGGTACAAAGCAAGGAACGGGTTAGGGTGTTTATTTACTAAGGAAGAAAGAATGCGTGAGATAGAAGAGGAAGAAGAGATTTTTTTTAAAGGGTTGGGTTGGGGAGAGATCGCGCGTGACTAATAGCCAGGGTCTAGTTCCAATGTCTAGTTCCAGTTTTGAGGTAGATTATCCCCAAGACAATTAATGTACACCCATGAGGTGTTTTTTGTTCTCTCTTCGTCTTTAATGGTGGACATTAAAGAAGTTTGATGAATTAATGTTAAAAGGTAATTTTAAAAATTCATTAATTGTGATTTTCTTAACGGTTTCTGTCGGTCGTAAAAGCCACCAAGTTCCGGTTTCTAGGACTTTTTCTGGCCAACCCTAACGGAATTAAAATTAAAAAGGGTGAGATATCCTATTTCAAAAAGACGGGAGAGCGCGAGTGGTCAAGCTAGAGCTGTCCAGGGACGAACTGACCACTGACCATCACTTCACCAATTTTCCCAGACCCTAAGGGATCATCCACTTTGGACTATCTCTTATTTTTATGGTCGAAGTGAAGTCCGGTGAAGGGGTGACCGGCGAATACCAGTTATTTTCATTAAACAAATTCCGTTAAACTTCCTACCTTTAAAAACGTAAAATAATTCCATAAAAAAGAGGAAATAATATACTTTAGCAAAAATTACAAAAACAAAGTGACCACCTCGGATGCAAGAATCATCCTCATTGACAGACGAACTCAAAAACACTAAAATCTGTTTTAATTGAGTTGAACTCAATGATTTGATTTCTTAAGTCTTCTACGTTTTCGTAGTAGTGTACATTAAGGATTTCAAATCTCCCCATAAGAAAAAATCCAGGGGATTTAAGTCGGGGGATCGTGCAGGCCATAAGTATAACCTCGACCAATCCGATTTCCATATGCTTCTGTTAAGAAATCACCATCTACTTGACTAAATTGGTGCGCCATCTTCATATACCACAGTGCATCTCTAATTGTACGTCCTCCAGAAAACCAGGGAGCGTGTTTTCCAAAAAGTTGCGATACACCTCTCCGATAAGTCTTCCTGGTAAAAATACCGGTCTAATTAGGCAGTCATACAATTCCAAGCCTAATGTTCAAAGAAAACTGATGGTGAAAACGATTTCATGTGGATTCTCGTCACATCATACATGGTTATTATGGAAATTGAGTATTGCATTTTTTGAAAAATTCGCTTTATTGAACAGAATCAACATCAAGAATTGAGAGATTTTATTTTTTGCAAAAGCCAGAATGCAATGCGAGGAGGGAAATTAGCATGAAGCTTGAATGCGTTATATATGGAATGGGTACAGCAAATTTTCCTTCAAAATGTGCCAAATTACCAATCATACAATTCCAAACCTAATATTCAAAGAAAACTGATGGTGAAAACGATCTTCATTTCATGTGGATTCTCGTCACACCATACATAATTATTATGGAAATTGAGTATTCCATTTTTTGAAAAATTCGCTTTATTGAACAGAATCAACATCAAGAATTGAGGGATTTCATTTTTTGCAAAAGTCAGAATGCCATGCAAGGAGGAAAATCAACAGGAAGTTTGAACGCGTTTTATATGGAATGGGTACAGCAAATTTTCCTTCAAAATGTGCCAAATTACCAATCATACAATTCCAAACCTAATATTCAAAGAAAACTGATGGTGAAAACGATCTTCATTTCATGTGGATTCTCGTCACACCATACATGGTTATTATGGAAATTGAGTATTACATTTTTTGAAAAATTCGTTTTATTGAACAGAATCAACATCAAGAATTGAGGGATTTCATTTTCTGCAAAAGCCAGAATGCCATGCAAGGAGAAAAATCAGCAGGAAGTTTGAACGCGTTATATATGAAATGGGTACAGCAAATTTTCCTTCAAAATGTGCCAAATTACTAATCATACAATTCCAAACCTAATATTCAAAGAAAACTGATGGTGAAAACGATCTTCATTTCATGTGGATTCTCGTCACATCATACATAGTTATTATGGAAATTGAGTATTACATTTTTTGAAAAATTCGCTTTATTGGTGCACAGAATCAACATCAAGAATTGAGGGATTTCATTTTTTGCAAAAACCAAAATACAATGCGGGGAGGAAAATCATCAGGAAGCTTGAACGTGTTATATATGGAATGGGTACAGCAAATTTTCCTTCAAAATGTGCCAAATTACCCATCATACAATTCCAAACCTAATATTCAAAGAAAACTGATGGTGAAAACGATCTTCATTTCATGTGGATTCTCGTCACACCATACATAGTTATTATGGAAATTGAGTATTGCATTTCTTGAAAAATTCGCTTTATTGAACAGAATCAACATCAAGAATTGAGGGATTTCATTTTCTGCAAAAGCCAGAATGCCATGCAAGGAGGAAAATCAGCAGGAAGTTTGAACGCGTTATATATGAAATGGGTACAACAAATTATCCTTCAAAATGTGCCAAATTACCATTACTTACATTCAAAACGTTAGCAATTTTTCGATTAGAAGTACCTTGTTTGAAGATCTTTAATCATGTCTACCACATCCTCTTCCATCACTACTATTCTTGTTTTTGACCTTCCTGCTCCTCCATTTCGTCTAAAAAAGTTTCATAAAGACACCGATGAATACTTTCGAAAATTTTTCTATCAGGAGCAATACATCCAGGAAATCTTTTGGTATAATATGCCTAACTTCTAATGCATTGTCGTCAGAGAGTCCATAAATGTAGTGCATGTCATCTCGGCATTCGCATATACTTCATTTAATAACTAGGAGGAGTAATTTGAATTTTGCGCGCCAAAATAGTGAACTATTATTGGTCGCTCCGCAGTCAAGTTTACAAAGACGAAAAAATTGGTTTTTGTCGTTTATTGTTTCTAACGTTTGAGGTTAGGTGCTCTACCTAATTTGTCAACTTGTTTCTCGCTTTTTCGTTGTGCTCAAATGGTTGCGATCAAAAAATATTAAGTTCGAAGAAGGTATGGTACGATGTCATCTGTTGGATATAATACGTCAACACAAGGAACGTCTTTTGGATAAATTTTGAACAACGTACCTATAGATAAACGGCCATAAAGATATTTGGTATGCTCTAGAATACTACGCTCAAACGCTTGGTGTTTTGTTGGTTGCATAAATGTGACTGGTTTTAAGTTTAGAATTCAAATTTGCCGCTAAAAATGTTTAGTGTATTTTTTAGTTACTTTTTCCTATGTAAATGGGGTTTTGAGATTCACTGCTCCTAGTTATTAAATGAAGTATAGTGATTCATGATAAGGAAATTCAACAAATTTGACACATATAAAATTATTAATTAAGTCATTTAATATCAGTGAATAAAACTGTTTCAAAATATGTAAATTTTTACTGCTTTTTTAAATTAAACTTCAACACCTTGTATATTCTTCTGAAACCATCCGTAGTTGAGTCATCACCAACCGATTTAGCACTAAACTCTAATAATATCTTAATAACACCATCTCTCAGTTTACTCAATTCACCATCTCTATTTAGTTCAAGTTGTTTGAGAATAATAAGGTTGGGTTGAGAACAAGAAAATTATAAGTGAGAACATACAGATAAATCTGACACTTCAATTAAATCTTAAAATAAATTGAGAGTTGAAATAAGAAGTGATTTAATTGTGTGAAAAATTTTTGTTTTGAAGCTATATGAAAATAACTTTAAAATATGTGATTAACATTTGGAAATTTTGAGATACAAATAAACGAGTTTAGATGAGAAAAAAAGGGTTTGTCCAAGAACAAGGGATCCATTACATTGTTATGATCCCCGCGGTACAAACGCTCAAAGCTTCTCGTTCTAATGACATAACACTTTAACACCTCGAAAACCCTGACAACATCCCTAAACGGAAGGGATGCCGTATCAGGTGTCGGAAATCTCTTAAAACCACTTCCGCGTCTCTCTCTATCGTCTGGGAGCTTACGGAATGAATGAACAATTGGCTGAAAACGGTCCAGGTAGCTTTAAAGCCATTCACACTTTCTAACAATGGTGTAGGAAACCCCAAATACATGACCACTAATAATAAGTAGTTAGGTTTGAAAGATAATAATGTATTTTATTTTTACTTTTTATTTTATATTTTATTTTTACTTTTTATTTCATATTTTATTTTAACTTTTTATTTTATATTTTATTTTTACTTTTTATTTTATGTTTTATTTTTACTTTTTATTTTATATTTTATTTTTACTTTTTATTTTATATTTAATAATTTTTAATTTACGATTTTTAATTTTATTATTAGATATTAATTGTTTTTTGGGTACTTTTTAAGTGTATTTTTTATTATTATTATTTTTTTTTTGAAGGTTCTTTGCCACCAAGTCCAGCAGATTCGGGAGTTTCCGACGTGGACAGTTCGTCGAGCGGTCACACATCGACGGACGAGTTAAAGTCCAGGTTACAACCGCCCGGTGGTGGAGGGTTGGGGCCCCATTCTCCTCTGGGTTACCACTCGAAGCAGCATTTTTTGCCGCCTTACAATTTCCCCGCGAGTCATCCACATCCGCATCGAGGGCATCTTTCGCATCCGCACCATTATACAATAAGGTCACAACGTAAGTATTAATACTCAATTTTAACTTTAATTATATTTATTTGGTCCAAGAAAACAACCTCGTTTAACGGTTTTTTTTTTTTTTGGAAGACTTAAATCTTATCGAACAATCCACAAAAGTAGCAAGTCTTGAAAACCAAAACTAGAAAAATCTAAATCAGTGTTTCCCAACAGGGGGGCAATTTGATTATTAAGAGGGGTAATTCAAAAATTAATTCGACACGACTTTAACCCTTCCGCTCTGGGCCATTTAAATACAAAGCTAGATTTTGGTGTCTCATTTAACAACAAATGTAAATTCTTAAATAATTGCGGTAAATAATTATTAGGTGTGATTTCGCTTGATAAGACCCAAATATCAACTGACAATGAGTGTTTGGTTTTAAGAAACATCTCACCTCTTCTAAATGTAGTACTACATTCAATAATAAAGTGTATTAATGCAGTATATTAATGTATTAAAGCTAATGCCAAATGTGAGCGTCTCTTAAAATTATTTTGTGAAGAACAAAATGAAGACAACAAAATGAATGTGAGACTTTTATTTCATACAGAAGTAAGATGGCCATCTAAAGGGAACGGGAGGGTGCTTGAAAAGATTTATAGACTTGTTTGATACTCTTAGTTACTTTTAAGCGGCAAATCTGAAATGAATTATCTGTTAACACTGGTAAAGCATTTGAAGCCAGAAGTTGTTGGTTTTATAACCTTACAAAAGGTAGAACGAACACGTTTGACAAACTTTGCAAAAATCTTACGGCAAGCCGAATCACTAAACGATGGCCGATGAACTTTTTTGGGATGCTGAATCAGGCAGGAGTGAACAGTGCAATTTTATATAATTTGCGAGAAGCCAACCCCGATTTCACCAAACAACTGATTCCAAGTCTGTTGAAACCACATTTAGACGCTCGTCTAAAAAACCCACCTTACAGAAAAATATTAGAAATCTCATTAGCGATATCCTCGGAATTAATGAACGTGCACCTTTAATGACAGGGAAACTATGTCCCCTCACTACTCCCCTAATTTGCTCGGCCATGTAGTAGACGCTTCAATAAGTAACTCAGAATTTTGTTAGAATTTTTGAAAGCCTAGAAAGAATTTTTTTAGAATTTTTGAAAGCCTAGAAAGAATTTTTTTAGAATTTTTGAAAGCCTAGAAAACTTTGAAAACATGGTTGTTTCCTAAAAGACCCAGTATACACACAGTCTCTTAAAAAATATAGTATACATACGCCGGGTTAATATTAAAAATTATGTATGTTGCATAGGGGGAGCATAAGAATTTTAGAAAGGTTTAGGTGGGGCATGGTAGAAAAAAAGGTTGGGAAACACTGCTCTAAATAATAAAGTATGGTGATATTACATCAGATAAATCGGATGGGTTGGTTCAAATGAGTGATCATACAGTTTGAAATTTTAGTTTTTACAAATCTTCTGGATCATCTGGATCAGTTGTTTTAGAACGAATACTGGTCAAAACTCAAATCAGCAACTTGCTGCTTAAAAAAACTCATTTAACGGTTCTTTTTGAAGAATGAAATTCTTATCAAACAATCCATAAAACTTCCAAGTCTTGAAAACCAAAAGAAATTTTCAGAAAGCTGTAAATAACAAAGTTTGGCGACCTATTAAAGTATTGAATCTGGTAAATCTGATCGGTTAGTTTAAATGATTGATCACACAGTTCAAAAATTTGGTTTTTAAGAATCTTCGTCGTTAAATCGTTTATTTGAGCTATTTGTTCAGTTGTGTTAAACCGAATACTGTTCAAAACTCAAATCAGCAACTTGCTGCTTAAAAAAAACTCGTTTAACGGTTCTTTTTGAAAATTGGAATTCTCATCGAACAATCCATAAAACTTGCAAGTCTTGAAAACCAAAAGAAATGTTCAAAAAGTTCGAAATAACAAAGTTTAGCGATCTACTAAAGTATTAAATATGGTAAATCTGATCGGCTAGTTTAAATGATTGATCACACAGTTTGAAAATTTGGTTTTTAAAAATCTCCATCATTCCTAGAACTATGTGAGCTGGATTAGCAATTCTGTTAAGCCGGGTACACACTTGCTGCATATTCACGTATCGTGTCACCGTTGCATATTAGTGTGTACAGGGAAACGTTGCATAGTTGCGTATCAAAACATGATATAAAAATACGCAACGAGATTTTTGTCTTGCATCTCGATTTTATGTGTAAACTGGGGTGGAGTCAACAAGAAGTAATAAACTTAATCGATATTTACCGAAGGCATGACATTATTTTTAATTCGAAACATTCAGACCATTACAACAAAATTAAAAAACAAGATGCGTGGGAGGAAGTTGCAAAACTTAGATAGGACCGTTGGCGAAAGTAAAAAGAAAATGGACTACCTCTTGGCAGCCCTCAGAAAGGAGAAAATGAAAATGAAAAACGATCTGGAACGATCCCACTGATTACCTATTTTGATATTTTAAACAAATGTTGAAGACTGGAATATGAATCACCAGTAGGCAAAAATCGTAAGGTTACAGCAAGCCTTTCTTGAGCAGGAATTTCTTGTCGAAATGTGGTATTTTCTTTAGCTATTTTGTGCTCAATGGATGGCAACAAAAATTCAAAATCAGTGGGGTGCATCCAAACAAAATTTTTATACAATCCACTTACAGATTGAAAATTCAAATCGGCGAGTAAATTTGATCTCATTTGGTTGAGATACGCGGTGGCGATACGGGAGAATACATTGACACTGCGTTGCATCGTTGCGTATCATTAAATGATACGCAATGTGACACGATACGCGGATACGCAACAAGTGTATACTCGGCTTTAGAATCAATCTTGCTCAAAACCCAAATCACCAACTTATTGTTAAAAAAAACTCATCTGACGGTTCTTTTTAGAAGACTTTTAAATGTTATCCAACCATTTTACAAAATTTTCAAGTGTTAAAAACCAACAAAAGAAACCAATTAAAGTAAAAATCATCAATTTAGAGCCAAAATTATATCTTACGAACAACAAATCAAAATGTCATCAAATAAATATAAATCTCAATCATTTCAAAAAATAGTTATTTAACCCATACAATTTTTTTTTAATAATAGAATTAATTTTACATAAAAAAATTTTTTTTCATGAAGGTAGAACCTTATTTTTTAAATTTCTAACTATATGACAATAAATCCACATTAGGACATTATTGTTATTCCAACTTTAGATGTGATAACTTTATGATTTAATGCCTAAATTAAATTTTTTCATCTTGACCTGTCCCATATTAGAAAAACTTGAGCTCATCTCGTTCTAATTTAAAAAAAGAAAAAAACAACCTGCCGCTCTAGAAATAGCGTTCAGGATAGATGGGGAAACGTATATTGGGCGAACAGGAAATTTTTTCGCTCCATTTTATACAAATATTTATAGGTCGTGTGCAAAAATTCCGCTGGGATATAAAAATCTCTGTGTGTGTGTTATTTTTCCTGTGCCAAAAAATTGGCCTATTTCTGTAATAACCTAAGTAGTGGATTTTCTTAAGCTTTTAGGAATTTTCATTAACCTAAAACACTTTCATAAAAAAATTTAATAAAAAAAAAACTTAGAACAAAAATTTTTCTTTAAACAAAAAAAAATTTTTTTTAGATAAAAATTTTTCTTTAGAAAAAATTTTTCTTTAGATAAAAATTTTTCTTTAGACATGAATTTTACTTTAGATAAAAATTTTTATTTAGACATGAATTTTACTTTAGATAAAAATTTTTCTTTAGATAAAAGTTTTTCTTTAGATAAAAATTTTTCTTTAGACAAAAATTTTTATTTAGAGAAAAATTTTTCTTTAGATAAAAGTTTTTCTTTAGACATGAATTTTACTTTAAATAAAAATTTTTCTTTAGATAAAAATTTTTATTTAGACAAACATTTTTCCTTAGACAAAAATTTTTCTTTAGATTACAAAAAAGTTTTCTTCAGACAAAAAAAAATTATATACCCTACCTTTTATTAAAAGTTAAAATTTAACCACACACACACACTAAAAGACAAAAAAAATAAATAAGAATTGTTTAGCCTAACATTTGACACTTCTAATCGAATCTCTCGCCGGTTTTTCGAGTCTCGGTCTCAAGTTCGAAAAGATAGCCGGTAGATAATCCGGTTGTTTTCACCGTCCCGAAAAAATTTAACCATCTAAAAATATCCTCATACTTTTTTTCGACGCAGAAAGACGAAGCGGGTTACGTAAACCATGACCTCGGCCAATGTCACACACATATAAGTGAGACTTTTTTTTATTTATTGTCTTTGTGTGTATTTTCGCATCCGAAATAGTCGAGGTCTTTAAAGTTAATAATTATTAAATAAATTATTTAAATTAAAACTTTCGTTTTTGTTTGAAATTGAAATTGAGATTTTTGTGAGGTAAAAACTGAATTTCCAAAAATACGCTTTGCATAATCCTTCTGGGTGACCTCATTCGAATTCCGTTGGCCGCCCAAAAATAAAAGTCATAAAAAGCCGGGTATCGAAAAACCTGTGCGTTTCGATAACAAACGGCTTTTCCTGTTTTGAACGTTTACGGATTTTTACGTGCAAATATTTACATATTAGTGCAATGACTGGCAATATACTTGAACTTTATAAATTTGAAAGAAATTTACAAAAACTTTACAATAACTTTACAAAAACTTTCCAATAACTTTACAATAACATATGACCTTGACCTTATTTATTTATTTATTTTTTTTTAATTTTACTAATTAATACAACAAAAAAGGAAAAATATCTTTGGTGTAAATACTTTGATATAAATACTTTGGATATACTTATGAAGATATGTGAATACAAATCCTCTTCGAGAACGTTATAGAAGGTTAACGTAGAAGTAGCGGGTGCAGCAGACAAGTAGAAGTAGAGGGGTCGTGGGGGGGTTTGAAGGAAGAGGGAAGCGAGGCAATGGGCGATTTCCTGTTACAAGCGAGTCTCCTCTCCACCAAAAAGAACGCGAGAAACGCTCAAGCAAAAAGAAAGAAAGACTTAAAAGAAGGGGGAAGAAAAAAATAAAATGGCAAGCAAACCTGCGAGAGCTCCGAGAGCTCGGAACTTGGAGCAAGTGCAACGGAGCAGTTGAAGGACACGCCGGCGCATGTGCGGATGCTATAATTATATCACTCTTCAGTCCAAGAAGAGATGATGTTAAGAGATTTACTTGTAACCGGTTAAATAGATAAATAGTTTAAATCCCTCTTTAGAAAATCAACCCTTTAAATCAACTTCATTCAAAATTTACTATTATATTATTATTACTTAAGCTATCAATTGATGGTTTGATTTATTAAAAAGGAAGAAAATAAAAGTCATTAATTGGGAAGTTTCTAAACGAAGAAGTGAGGTTCGCGCCATTTGTGGCGGACATCTATGGACCTTGAATCGGGCGCTAACCCCGATTCTTGCTGCAGATATTGCTGGCGCGCCACTCGGACTGCAAGTCTCTTCGAACGTTGGGCAAACGCGCAAGTCCGAACCGGTGCGAAGAGAACCGCTTGCGGAGCTCAAAACGTGGTTTGCGGTCGGAAGAACTTAGCAAGCAGTTTGGGGATTGTTTCCTATCTGGGAATTACATTTATATTGAGAGGGGGAGAAAAAGATTGTGGTTTAAATTAGATGTACTACATGAAATTTATGTCTACATGAATAGAATTTATTATCTAGAAAAATAATTTTTCTATATAAGAGAGATTTTGGAAATTTTTAAAAATTCATATCTTAAGAAATAATTGTTGTTGAAATTTGAAAATTTATGAAGATTTAGACTAATATTTAATCTTAATTTTTACCAAAAAAGAATTTTCTACGAAGTTTAGTTTTCTCTCCAGAGAAGAAATTCCAACCTATCTTAATTTCCATGTCGAATGAAAACTTACAAATTTTAAAAAATTCATATCTTAAGAAATAATTATTGTTGAGATTTGAAAATTTATGAAGATTTAGACTAATACTTAGTCTTTATTTTTCCCAAAGAGGAATTTTCTACGATTTTTAGTTTTTTCTGTAAAGAAGAAATTCTAACCTATCTTAATTTCCATGTCGTATAAAAACTTCCAAATTTTAAAAAATTCATATCTCAAGAAATAATTATTGTTGAGATTTGAAAATTGATGAAGATTTAGACTAATACTTAGTCTTTATTTTTACCAAAGAGGAATTTTCTACGATTTTTAGTTTTTTCTGTAAAGAAGAAATTCCAACCTATCTTAATTTCCATGTCGAATAAAAACTTGCAAATTTTTAAAAATTCATATCTTAAGAAATAATTGTTGTTGAGATTTGAAAATTTATGAATATTTAGACTAATACTTAGTCTTTATTTTTACCAAAGAGGAATTTTCTACGATTTTTAGTTTTTTCTGTAAAGAAGAAATTCTAACCTATCTTAATTTCCATGTCGAATAAAAACTTGCAATTTTTAAAAATTCATATCTTAAGAAATAATTATTGTTGAGATTTGAAAATTTATGAAGATTTAGACTAATACTTAGTCTTTATTTTTACCAAAGAGGAATTTTCTACGATTTTTAGTTTTTTCTGTAAAGAAGAAATTCTAACCTATCTTAATTTCCATGTCGAATGAAAACTTGCAAATTTTTAAAAATTCATATCTTAAGAAATAATTGTTGTTGAAATTTGAAAATTTATGAAGATATATACTGATATTTAATCTTTATTTTTACCAAAAAGGAATTTTCTACGATTTTTAGTTTTCTCTCCAGAGAAGAAATTCCAACCTATCTTAATTTCCATGTCGAATGAAAACTTGCAAATTTTTAAAAATTCATATCTTAAGAAATAATTGTTGTTGAGATTTGAAAATTTATGAAGATTTATACTGATATTTAATCTTTATTTTTACCAAAGGGGAATTTTCTACGATTCTTAGTTTTTTCTGTAAAGAAGAAATTCTAACCTATCTTAATTTCCATGTCGAATAAAAACTTGCAAATTTTTAGAAATTCATATCTTAAGAAATAATTGTTGTTGAGATTTGAAAATTTATCAAGATTTAGACTAATACTTAGTTTTTATTTTTACCAAAGAGGAATTTTCTACGATTTTTAGTTTTTTCTGTAAAGAAGAAATTCTAACCTATCTTAATTTCCATGTCGTATAAAAACTTGCAAATTTTAAAAAATTCATATCTCAAGAAATAATTATTGTTGAGATTTGAAAATTTATGAAGATTTAGACTAATACTTAGTCTTTATTTTTACCAAAGAGGAATTTTCTACGATTTTTAGTTTTTTCTGTAAAGAAGAAATTCTAACCTATCTTAATTTCCATGTCGAATAAAAACTTACAAATTTTTAAAAATTCATATCTTAAGAAATAATTATTATTGAGATTTGAAAATTTATGAAGATTTAGACTAATACTTAGTCTTTATTTTTACCAAAGAGGAATTTTCTAGGATTTTTAGTTTTTTCTGTAAAGAAGAAATTCTAACCTATCTTAATTTCCATGTCGAATGAAAACTTGCAAATTTTTAAAAATTCATATCTTAAGAAATAATTATTGTTGAGATTTGAAAATTTATGAAGATTTAGACTAATACTTAGTCTTTATTTTTACCAAAGAGGAATTTTCTACGATTTTTAGTTTTTTCTGTAAAGAAGAAATTCTAACCTATCTTAATTTCCATGTCGAATAAAAACTTGCAAATTTTTAAAAATTCATATCTAAGGAACTAATTCTTCTTGAAGTTTGAATTTGTATGAGGATTTAGATTGAAACTTAATCTTTATTTTTGCCAAAGGTAAATTTGTTACGACTTTTAGTTTTTTTTCTCAGATTTCTCAGAAGAGAAAATGTAGCTTATTGTCCATAATTGAAATTTTCCAACATTCTAAAAACAAGGCTAACAAGTTGTAAGTTCTACATGTTTTTATTTTTGCAGAAGAAGAATTTTTTGATAGTTACAATATAGATATATATAGATATAGATATAGCGTTTACAATATTGCGCACAATCAAAGAAAATCAATACATAAAAAAAACTAGGTTATATTATTATTGGTTATTGATTAACAAGCGTGTATTGATCCTTTTTCCCAAGACTTATATATATTTACTTTAAGACGCTGCTATCGGAGTTTTATCAGACTCTTTACAGACGATTGTAAATATTAAATAACTTTGCAGAGTCGCTCGGACGACACTTGCCTTTGTTTGCTTAACGTTTCCGCATGTGAAACAGATAAATAACCTTTATTTTTTTAAAGAGGAATAAGTATAAATAAACTGTAATAAAATAAATTGTATAAGATTTTAAAACTGTTTCGTTTCAAATATATTTATACTCAAAATTTTAGTTTATACTCAAACATATTTCACTTTAATATAATCCACTTTTAAATCATCCTGTATACGGAGGATAGCTTTAAGCAGTAGCTCGGTAAAGAGAATGTGCATCACACACACACAGTGCATCTATTTTCGCAACACAAGGACAGAGCCGGTTGAAGGTTAAACCTCATTTCCTGGTCAATGTTCCCTGCATGGCCACGCATGCACGTGTTCCATCCTCGTCCGACTTGCGCGAAATAAACGGACAAACGAGGAGGGTCGAGTTTCTATCTTTTATCCTCCGCCTGAGTCTTTCCAAGAGGGACACCAAAAATCGAAACTTTTAAAAATCATATAATCGTATAAGAAATTTATAAAATGTTAAACACAAATTTATTAAATCAAAAAATAAACTTTATTATTATGTTCATCCGCAGAGTTCCTAGTTCTTTTCCAGACAATAACATGTTTATCAATTAATTTTATCATGTTATGAGTTTTGAAAAAAAAAAAAACTGGGGGAGTTTTGAAAAATAAAATCTTAAATGAAGATTAAATGAAATATCTTTAATGAAGAATCGGAAAAAGAAAATTTATTTGCGTATAGAAAAGGGAAAACGAAAAGTTAAGTCGAAAATAGCCTCTTGCGCATCGTTTGCTTGTTCACCTCGAACACTCACTGAATATGTACGGTGCGTACGTTTCTGGATGCGTCTGTTAAGTAACTTTGCGATCCACTTTTACCTTCATTGACCCCGATGGGATAACCTCTTTATGTACACACAGCAAGCCGTACATATGATAGCTTTTGCGAAATTGTACGCTCGACCTCGATTTGGACTAACTTAAGTCATCGGGTATCACTTTGACAAATTGATAAATAATAATCTTCTTCTTTCATTAAGGAAATAAAAGTACCTACTAAAGAAGGCTTATAAAACGAAAGTTGTAAAAAAATAAGAAAGAGAATTCTAGATTTAGAGCAACTTAAGTCATTGGATTCACTTTGACTAATTGATAAATAATAATCTTCTTTAGTTAAGGAAATCAAGATGAGGAAAAGATATGATTTAGATGACGATGACAATGAGGAGGAATAGTAGATGAAGAAGATGAAGAAAGAGATCCAAGAAAGGGAAGAACCCGGTTCGTTTGTTTGAAATGGAGAGTGTTACGCTGCCGCCGCCGCCGCCGGTGCTCTTGCCGTTGCCGCTTGCTGCTGCTGCAGCAAAACCGAACGGCATGCGCACCACTGACCTTCAGAACTGGCGGAAAGTCGTAGAGTCGATGAACTAGTGACCGAAGAGAAGCACTGCTAAACTCCGGTCGACCGACCGACTGGCCGCGGAGAGACCTGTATATGTATGTGTGTGTGCAACAACGGCAGCAGCAGGAGAAGGAGGAGGAGGAGATCATCTGTTTTGGTCTGTTAACAGCGGCAGCAGGACCGGATCGCCTCCTTCCCGGTTTGGATACCTGCCGCATTTCCGACACCAACGCCGCGCAACCTTTTTATTTGCCTCTATCTGTTTTTTTTTTTGCATTTTGTTTGTAACTTTATTTTGTTTGCAATTTTGTTTTATTTAAAATTTTCTTTTGTTTGAAACTTTATTTTGTTTGCAATTTTGTTTTATTTAAAATTTTCTTTTGTTTGAAACTTTATTTTGTTTGCAATTTTTTATTCGCAATTTTGTTTATCTACCATCTTTATAGACGACATTTACGAAGAAAGATCTATGGCATGATTTATGAGATGATTCTCCTCTTGATCTCATCTTTAGTCAATATCAAAAAATAAGGAAGAAATTTAAAGTAAGAAACAACAAAGCATTTTCTATATAACTGAATTCTAACTAAATTGAATAACTAGATTTTTCATTATCACTAAAATGAAGCTTATACAATGCTATTTGCTAAGCTTAGTGAGTCATTTTATTTCCATGAAAACTCATTTCGCGTTTTGAAAACGTGAAGAAAAAACTAAAAATCGTAGAAAATTCCTCTTTGGTAAAAATAAAGACTAAGTATTAGTCTAAATCCTCATAAATTTTCAAATCTCAACAATAATTATTTCTTGAGATATGAATTTTTAAAAATTTGCAAGTTTTTATACGACATGGAAATTAAGATAGGTTAGAATTTCTTCTTTACAGAAAAAACTAAAAATCGTAGAAAATTCCTCTTTGGTAAAAATAAAGACTAAGTATTAGTCTAAATCTTCATAAATTTTCAAATCTCAACAACAATTATTTCTTAAGATATGAATTTTTAAAAATTTGCAAGTTTTTATACGACATGGAAATTAAGATAGGTTAGAATTTCTTCTTTACAGAAAAAACTAAAAATCGTAGAAAATTCCTCTTTGGTAAAAATAAAGACTAAGGGTTAGTCTAAATCTTCATAAATTTTCAAATCTCAATAACAATTATTTCTTAAGATATGAATTTTTAAAAATTTGCAAGTTTTTATTCGACATGGAAATTAAGATAGGTTAGAATTTCTTCTTTACAGAAAAAACTAAAAATCGTAGAAAATTCCTCTTTGGTAAAAATAAAGACTAAGTATTAATCTAAATCTTCATAAATTTTCAAATCTCAACAATAATTATTTCTTGAGATATGAACTTTTAAAAATTTGCAAGTTTTCATTCGACATGGAAATTAAAATAGGTTGGAATTTCTTCTCTGGAGAGAAAACTAAACATCGTAGAAAATTCCTCTTTGGTAAAAATAAAGACTAAGTATTAGTTTAAAACCTCATAAATTTTTAAATCTCAACAACAATTATTTCTTAAGATATGAATTTTTAAAAATTTGCAAGTTTTTATTCGACATGGAAATTAAGATAGGTTAGAATTTCTTCTTTACAGAAAAAACTAAAAATCGTAGAAAATTCCTCTTTGGTAAAAATAAAGACTAAGTATTAGTTTAAATCCTCATAAATTTTCAAATCTCAACAACAATTATTTCTTAAGATATGAATTTTTAAAAATTTGCAAGTTTTTATTCGACATGGAAATTAAGATAGGTTAGAATTTCTTCTTAACAGAAAAAACTAAAAATCGTAGAAAATTCCTCTTTGGTAAAAATAAAGACTAAGTATTAATCTAAATCTTCATAAATTTTCAAATCTCAACAACAATTATTTCTTAAGATATGAATTTTTTAAAATTTGCAAGTTTTTATTCGACATGGAAATTAAGATAGGTTAGAATTTCTTCTTTACAGAAAAAACTAAAAATCGTAGAAAATTCCTCTTTGGTAAAAATAAAGACTAAGTATTAGTCTAAATCTTCATAAATTTTCAAATCTCAACAACAATTATTTCTTAAGATATGAATTTTTAAAAATTTGCAAGTTTTTATTCGACATGGAAATTAAGATAGGTTAGAATTTTTTCTTTACAGAAAAAACTAAACATTGTAGAAAATTCCTCTTTGGAAAAAATAAAGACTAAGTATTAGTCTAAATCTTCATAAATTTTCAAATCTCAACAACAATTATTTCTTAAGATATGAATTTTTAAAAATTCAAGTTTTTATTCGACATGGAAATTAAGATAGGTTAGAATTTCTTCTTAACAGAAAAAACTAAAAATCGTAGAAAATTCCTTTTTGGTAAAAATAAAGATTAAATATCAGTATAAATCTTCATAAATTTTCAAATCTCAACAAAAATTATTTCTTAAGATATGAATTTTAAAAAATTTGCAAGTTTTTATACGACATGGAAATTAAGATAGGTTAGAATTTCTTCTCTACAGAAAAAACCAAAAATCGTAGAAAATTCCTCCTTGGTAAAAATATAGACTAAATATTAGTTTAAATCCTCATAAATTTTCAAATCTCAACAAAAATTATTTCTTAAGATATGAATTTTTAAAAATTTGCAAGTTTTTATGCGACATGGAAATTAAGATAGGTTAGAATTTCTTCTTTACAGAAAAAACTAAAAATCGCAGAGAATTCCTCTTTGGTAAAAATAAAGACTAAGTATTAATCTAAATCTTCATAAATTTTCAAATCTCAACAACAATTATTTCTTAAGATATGAACTTTTAAAAATTTGCAAGTTTTAATTCGACATGGAAATTAAGATAGGTTAGAATTTCTTCTTTACAGAAAAAACTAAAAATCGTAGAAAATTCCTCTTTGGTAAAAATATAGACTAAATATTAGTTTAAATCCTCATAAATTTTCAAATCTCAACAAAAATTATTTCTTAAGATATGAATTTTTAAAAATTTGCAAGTTTTTATACGACATGGAAATTAAGATAGGTTAGAATTTCTTTTTTACAGAAAAAACTAAAAATCGTAGAAAATTCCTCTTTGGTAAAAATAAAAACTAAGTATTAGTCTAAATCTTCATAAATTTTCAAATCTCAACAACAATTATTTCTTAAGATATGAATTTTTAAAAATTTGCAAGTTTTCATTCGAGATGGAAATTAAGATAGGTTGGAATTTCTTCTCTGAAGAGAAAACTAAACTTCGTAGAAAATTTCTTTTTTGTAAAAATAAAGATTAAATATCAGTATAAATCTTCATAAATTTTCAAATTTCAACAACAATTATTTCTTAAGATATGAATTTTTAAAAATTTGCAAGTTTTCATTCGACATGGAAATTAAGATAGGTTAGAATTTCTTCTCTGGAGAGAAAACTAAACTTCGTAGAAAATTCGTCTTTGGCAAAAATAAAGATTAGGTTTCAATCTAAATCCAAATAAAATTTCAAATTTCAATAACAATTCCTTTTTGAAACATGAATTTTTAAAAATTAATTTTTAATCGACATGTAAGTTAAATTACAATTAGAAAAATTGTAGAATTTTCTAGAATCGTTTGGTTTAAGTTTAAAACTAAACTAACTACCTTAGTAAGAGAAGACTTAAGTGGAGCTTCACTCTCTCTTCTCTAAACGATGAAAGTGAGGTTTCGCTGAAGAGAAACAAGCTTCAAGGATAGAAAACCGACTTATTTAGCTCTTTTATCGATGGCGATTTGAAACGATTTCTAATAAATATCATCCGGTAGTAAAGAAAACTCAATTTTACGTTATTTTTCTTAATTTTTCTTATTTTTTTTAAATTTTTTTTAAATTTTTCTTAATATTTCTTAATTTTTTTAAATTTTTTTAAAATTTTTTTTACTAAATTTTTATTTTTATCTTTTCCAGAATTAGATACCTACAACACCTACTTATCATCACTTCAACAACATCAGCAACAAGTTCAACAAAACCTCCTCTCAACGTACGATCACCATTCAAGTCTCCATTCGCCGTTTGCAACGCCTTCGGCACCTTCACCCCCTAGAAGTCACGCGATTCCAACTTCGGTCATCCAAGCGGCGACTTCGAGCGTAAACGAAGACTTACCCTACATGTTAGATTTAGGTTTTCCCCCGAGGAAATTGAAAAAGCTAAAAAAGCCGAAAACCGAACCCGGAGCGGTTAAAAGGAAAAGCCGCGAAGGTTCAACAACGTATTTATGGGAGTTTCTTTTAAAACTACTTCAAGATCACGAGTACTGTCCGAGGTATATCAAATGGACGAATCGAGAAAAGGGGATTTTTAAATTGGTCGATTCGAAGGCTGTTTCGAGACTATGGGGGATGCACAAGAACAAACCCGATATGAATTACGAAACGATGGGTAGAGCTTTAAGGTATTATTATCAAAGAGGGATTTTGGCGAAGGTAGACGGCCAAAGGTTGGTTTATCAATTCGTTGATGTCCCTAAAGATATCGTAGAGATTGATTGTAATGGGTCTTAATTAAGCTCTCGATTGGGAAGTTGGAATTTTTTTAAAGACAGTTTAAAAAGATCTCAGATGTTAATTAAAAAAGTTACGCAAAGTTAAGCGATTTTTTAAACAAGAACCGTTTATGTATTATTATAAAATTAAATTAAAAAATAAAAAACAGGCAACTTATTTTCCTTTTTTTTAAAATAAATTAACCGTTTGAGTATCAAGAGATAGTTTTATACTCTTAAAATTTTTGACACTTTTTTAACTTAAGAAAATTAATTTAAAAAATTCATAAAAAATTCATTTTTAAACATTTTGATTTGATTCTTTCTCTAAATGAAACCTAAAACATTCTAATTTTAATTAAAAAAGGACGTTTTATTCTAAGATTTGTCAAAAAAATTAAAAAAATTTTCAAATTTGGTAAAAAATTTTGTAGGTTAGAAAATTATTCATTTTTTAAAAAATTCATAAAAAGTTGAATTTTAAAGATTTTGATTTGATTTTTTTTCTAAATGAAACCTAAAACATTTTAATTTTAATTAAAAAAGGACGTTTTATTCTAAGATTTGTCAAAAAAATTAAAAAAAATTTTAAAGTTGGTAAAAAATTTTTTAGGTTAGAAAATTAACCACTTTTTAAAAATTCATAAAAAATTGACTTTTAAAGATTTTGATTTGGTTTTCCTTCTAAATGAAACTTAAAACATTCTAATTTTAATTAAAAAAGGACGTTTTATTCTAAGATTTGTCAAAAAAATTAAAAAAATTTTCAAAGTTGGTTAAAAATTTTTTAGTTTAGAAAATTAACCATTTTTTAAAAAATTCATAAAAAATTCATTTTTAAAGATTTTGATTTGATTTTTTTTCTAAATGAAACTTAAAACATTCTAATTTTAATTAAAAAAGGACGTTTTATTCTAAGATTTGTCAAAAAAATTTAAAAAATTTTGAAAGTTGGTAAAGAATTTTTTAGGTTAGAAAATTAATCATTTTTTAAAAAATTCATAAAAAATTGAATTTTAAAGATTTTGATTTGATTTTTTTTCTAAATGAAACCTAAATCATTCTAATTTTAATTAAAAATGGACGTTTCATTCTAAGATTTGTCAAAAAAATTAAAAAAATTTTCAAAGTTGGTAAAAAATTTTTTAGGTTAGAAAATTAATCATTTTTTAAAAAATTCATAAAAAATTGAATTTTAAAGATCTTGATTTGATTGTTTTTCTAAATGAAACTTAAAACATTCTAATTTTAATTAAAAAAGGACGTTTTATTCTAAGATTTGTCAAAAAAATTAAAAAAAATTTCAAAGTTGGTAAAAAATTTTTTAAGTTAGAAAATTAATCATTTTTTAAAAAATTCATAAAAAATTGAATTTTAAAGATTTTGATTTGATTTTTTTTTCTAACTGAAACCTAAAACATTCTAATTTTAATTAAAAAAGGACGTTTTATTCTGATTTGTCAAAAAAATTTTAAAAATTTTCAAATTTGGTTAAAAATTTTTTAGGTTAGAAAATTAATCATTTTTTAAAAAATTCATAAAAAATTGCATTTTAAATATTTTGATTTGATTTTTTTTCTAAATGAAACTTAAATTATTCTAGTTTTGATTTAAAAAGACCGTTTTATTCTAAATGTTGTCAAAAAAATTTAAAAAAAATTTCAAAGTTGGAAAATTTTTTTGACAGATGACCTAAATTAAAAAAAAAGAATCGACCAACTTTAAAAAACCGTCCAGACTTCATTTCTGAAGATTAAGGAATGATTTTTGGTTTAAATGAAAGACAAAAGATTCTGTTTTGATTTAAAAAAGGTAGATTTTATATAATTATTACCAAAAAAATTTAAAAAAATTCCCAAAGTTGGTAAAAATTTTTAATGGTTTTAACCTAACTTTTTTAAAAAATCGACCAACTTTAAAAAAATCACCGAGACTTTATTTTTTGGAATTACAGATTGATTTTTGGTTTAAATCAAAGCTAATAGATTCTATTTTCAATTAAAAGGGATATTTCTTTTCTAATTTTATTCAAATTTTTGTCAGATTTTGTATAAAACTGTCTAAAATGATTTAATTACTTCAAATTTTAAATTTGTCGAATTTCATTAAAGAAAAATAACTTAACTTAGCTTACAGTTGTAAAATTTCGTCTAAAACTTTCAAAAATCATCGAATTTCATCTAAAATTTCATTCAATTTCGCATAAAATCGTCTAAAATTATTAAATTTCGTCTAATTTTTTAAACAACAATTTTCGAATATCATTAAAAAATAATTTAGTTTTATCTAAAATCATGAAAGTCCATCTAAAATTTTATAAAATCAACAAATTTAATCTGAAATTTCGTCCAATTTCGTATATTTTCCAAATTTATAGAAATTCGTCTAATTTCATATAAAATTGCCGAATTAAAAAAAAATAACTTAATTCAGCCTAGAATTGTGAAATTTCGTTTAAAATTTCATCCAATTTCGCACAAAATTGTCTAAAATTGCTGATTCTGTTCTAATTTCATTCAAAGTATTCTAAAATTGTCGAATTTCGCCAAAAATTTCACCAAATTTTGTGCAAAATTGTCTAAAATAAATTGAGGAAAGATTTTTTGGATAATAATAAACTAAAGCGTCTATTTTACGCGAAATAAGTCAGATTTTTTCTAATTATTACCAAAAAAATTTTAAAAAAATTCAAAGTTGGTAAGCATTTTTGATACTTTTAATCTAACTTAAAAAAAAACGACCAACTTTAAAAATTCACCAAAAATTGATTTTTAATTATTTTGATTTGATTTTTTTTCTAAATGAAACTTAAAACATTCTAATTTTAATTAAAAAAGGACGTTTTATTCTAAGATTTGTCAAAAAAATTAAAAAAATTTTCAAAGTTGGAAAAAAATTTTTCAGGTTAGAAAATTAACCATTTTTTAAAAAATTCATAAAAAATTTAGTTTTAAAGATTTTGATTTGATTTTTCTTCTAAATGAAGCTTAAAACATTTTAATTTTAATTAAAAAAGGACGTTTTATTCTAAGATTTGTCAAAAAGATTTAAAGAATTTTCAAAGTTGATTAAAAATTTTTTATGTTAGAAAATTAATCATTTTTTAAAAAATTCACAAAAAATTCATTTTTTAACATTTTGATTTGATTTTTTTTCTAAATGAAACTTAAAACATTCTAATTTTAATTAAAAGAGGACGTTTTATTCTAAGATTTGTCAAAAAAATTAAAAAAATGTTCAAAGTTGGTAAAAATTTTTTTAGGTTAGAAAATTAACCATTTTTTAAAAAATTCATAAAAAATTCATTTTTAAAGATTTTGATTTGATTTTGTTTCGAAATGAAACCTAAAATATTCTAATTTTAATTAAAAGAGGACGTTTTATTCTAAGATTTGTCAAAAAAATTAAAAAAATTTTCAAAGTTGGAGCAAATTTTTTACAGTTTTCCAACTTAAGAACCACCTTTAAAAATTCATCAAAAATTCATTTTTTAACATTTTGATCTGATTTTTTTTCTAGTTGAAACTTAAAACATTCTAATTTTAATTAAAAAAGACCGTTTTATTCTAAATGTTGTCAAAAAAATTAAGAAAAAGTTTCAAAGTTGGAAAAATTTTTTGACAGATGACCTAAATTAAAAAAAAAATCGACCAACTTTAAAAAACCGTCCAGACTTCATTTCTGAAGATTAAGGAATGATTTTTGGTTTAAATGAAAGACAAAAGATTCTGTTTTGATCTAAAAAAGGCAGATTTTGTATAATTATTACCAAAAAAATTTAAAAAAATTCCCAAAGTTGGTAAAAATCTTTAACGGTTTTAACCTAACTTTTTTAAAAATCGACCAACATTAAAAAAATCACCGAGACTTTATTCTTTGGAATTACAGATTGATTTTTGCTTTAAATCAAAGCTAAAAGATTCTAGTTTCAATTAAAAGGGATATTTCTTTTCTAATTTTATTCAAATTTTTGTCAGATTTTGTATAAAACTGTCTAAAATGATTTAATTACTTCAAATTTTAAATTTGTCGAATTTCATTAAAAAAAAATAACTTAACTTAGTTTACAGTTGTGAAATTTCGTCTAAAACTTTCAAAAATCATCGAATTTCATCTAAAATTTCATTCAATTTCGCATAAAATCGTCTAAAATTATTAAATTTCGTCTAATTTAAACAACAATTTTCGAATATCATTAAGAAATAATTTAGTTTTATCTAAAATCATGAAAGTCCATCTAAAATTTTATAAAATCAACAAATTTAATCTGAAATTTCGTCCAATTTCGTATATTTTCCAAATTTATAGAAATTCGTCTAATTTCATATAAAATTGCCGAATTAAAAAAAAAATAACTTAATTCAGCCTAGAATTGTGAAATTTCGTTTAAAATTTCATCCAATTTCGCACAAAATTATCAAAAATTGCTGAATCTGTTCTAATTTCATTCAAAGTATTCTAAAATTATCGAATTTCGCCAAAAATTTCATTTCGTGTAAAATTGTCTAAAATAAATTGAGAAAAGATTTTTTGGATTACGCGAAATAAGTCAGATTTTTTCTAATTATTACCAAAAAAATTAAAAAAAAAATTCAAAGTTGGTAAACATTCTTGACACTTCTTAACCTAACTTAAGAAAATCGATTAACTTTAAAAATTCACCAAAAATTGATTTTTAATGATTTTGATTTGATTGTTTTTTTAAATGAAACTTAAATCATTCTAGTTTTAATTTAAAAAGACCGATTTATTCTAAGATTTATCAAAAAAATTAAAAAAATTTTCAAAGTTGGTAAAAATTTTTTTAGGTTATAAAATTAATCATTTTTTAAAAAATTCATAAAAAATTGAATTTTAAAGATTTTGATTTGATTTTCTCTCTAAATGAAACTTAAAACATTCTAATTTTAATTAAAAAAGGACGTTTTATTCTAAATGTTGTCAAAAAAATTAAAGAAATTTTCAAAGTTGGTAAAAAAATTTTTAGGTTAGAAAATTAACCACTTTTTAAAAAAATTCATAAATAATTGAATTTTAAAGATTTTGATTTGATTTTTTTTCTAAATGAAACTTTAAATATTCTAATTTTAATTAAAAAAGGACGTTTTATTCTAAGATTTGTCAAAAAAATTAAAAAAATTTTCAAAGTTGGTAAAAATTTTTTTAGGTTAGAAAATTAATCATTTTTAAAAAATTCATAAAAAATTGAATTTTAAAGATTTTGATTTGATTTTTTTTCTAAATGAAACCTAAAACATTCTAATTTTAATTAAAAAAGATCGTTTTGTTCTAAATGTTGTTAAAAAATTTAAAAAATTTGGGAAAAATTGATTTATGTAAAAATATAAAATCAAGAATTTAATAAAAAAAATTTTGATGCTCAAACGGTTAAATAAAAAAATACTCTCAAATACAACAAGCAAGCTAAAAGCTTTAATAACCAAAATTGTATATAGATATCTTAATTTTATTAATTTTTTTTGTACAAAGTCAATTTATTAAAAAGAAAATAATAATAATTATAATAATTAAAAAAAAAAAATATTGACCATTCAAAAAAAGATTTATTAAGGCAATAGTTAGAGACTTTTTTAAAAGAAAATTAAGATTGTGATATGGACAAGGTATTTTCAAAAAGAATTAAAACGATTAAAGAATCGAATTTAATATTAGACAAAGAAAAAAATTTAATTGGAAATTTGTTACCTGTAATTAATAAGTTTTACTTTTTTTTTTCAAAGTAAGTAAACGAAATATAAGTTTATAAGGTTGTAAGTTCTTTTTGTAATTTGTAATAAAGTTTAAAAATATATAGATAAACTAAGGTTAAATTAAAATGTCCCGGAGGTGCTGTATATTGGATAAGAGAGACTGCGAGGTGCCTGGAAATAAATAGAGAGTGAGAGAAATAATAAAAACTAATAGATGAAATTTTTATAAATTAATTTTTTTTAAAATAATTTTTAAAGCATATCAAATTTTTTCGATTTCTACAAATTTTCGTTCAATTTCATTCAAATTAATTGATCTCAAGAGTACACAAATAAAATTTTTTTAAGAAAATTACACAAAAAAGACAAAATTAAGAAAGAAATAAAAAAAAATGTAAATATAAAAATAAATAAGTGTGGTTTTTACAAATCTCGTGTACTTATAGGAATTATCTATTAAAAAAAAATTAAAATTGAAATTCTGTACATTCTGTAAAAAGTATTTATTGATTTTTATTAAAAAAATTTTTCTAAATTTTTTTTTCCAAATTTTTTTTTTCAAAAAATTTTTTAACAAAAAAATTTTTCATCTAAAAAAATTTTTCTTTCTTCTTTTAACGTTTTAATTTCAAACTTAATGTGTCTTGATAAACCAACAAAAAAAAAATTAAAACATAGTTCAAAACTAATTCAGGCGAAAAGATTTTTTATAAATTAAAAAACCAACAAAAACTAAAAAATAGACACTATTTATATAAATTTAAAAGAATATACACGATTTTATATTTATACAAAGACACTCATATACAACTTTTTTATATAAATAAAATAATTAAACAAAAATATAGTTACATAAATAGAGAAAAAAATCAATGTGAAAACTCCCTAATTATAAAATAAATGTACGTTTGTATGTTAACAAAAAATATATTCGTGTTAACATTTAAGAGAATGAAAAGAACGTATTTGCGTCCAAAATACATGTGATAATTGTCTACACACAAAACACATTTAAATAAAAACTAAATAAATGTTGCATGTGGAACAAAGATTTAAAAAAAATCTTACAAAAAAAAATAATGATGTTAGAAATTAGAAATTGTATAAAAACCCAACTTATTTAAAAAAGGAAATAAAGATGTTAGAAGAGAAATGAGAAATAAGAAAATACGAAACGAAAAAAGGAAATTTACTTATTGTTAACGTAAATAGAGTTTATTGTTAAATGTAATTATTGTATTCTTTCTTTTGTATAACTCAAAAACTAAAAACACGAAATTATTTTGTGAGAAAATCGAATTTGGTGATATTTGTATCGATGTATAGTTTTTTTAACCTATGTAAATTTAATTAAATACTTACGATTATTGTAAAAGCCGAAATATGGAGTTTTTTTGTAAATATATGTAGATTTAAAATATTAATTTTAAAATATTACTACTACTACTACTACTACCTTTTATTAAAAACTGTATCTAATGAATTTTTGAATAGGTCACAAGAAAGAGAAAACGAAGAGAGGAGAGTTGTATAGATTTACTTAGGATAAGTTCGAGTACGTTTATTATATAGTTTATTGTAATATTTTCCCCTTTATAAATAAATATTTAAAGAAATACTTTTGGTTTTTTTTTGTTCTTTATGTTGAAAGTTTGCGTACCCCTAATCTTATTATAACTAAATCATATACTTTTTTCACGTTTTACCACAAATTACCTCCACAATTCATCGTTTTTTAAGGATAATTTCCAAATGAATTAAGATATCAAAACGGGATTTTAACTATCTTATAGAGAATTTTATTTACTATTATAAACGAGGAGAAAATTTGTTTGGAAAAAATTTTTCAAAAAAAAAAAAACGGGAAAGAAAAAGTGAAATTTACTGTTTTTGGAATTTCACCTTTTTTAAGGATTAAAATTTCATTTTACTTCCAAATGAATTAAGATATCAAAACGGGATTTTAACCATCTTATAGAGAATTCTATTTAGTACAATAAACGATAAGAAATTTTGCTAGTGAGAAATTTTCCGGAAAAATACGGAAAAAAACAAAGATTGAATTTGTCAATTTTAAAATTTAATTTTTTTTAAGGATAACTTCTAAACGAATTAAGATATCAAAACAAAATTTTAACTATCTTACAGAGAATTTTATTTAGTATTATAAACGATAAGAAAATTTGTTTGAAAAAGATTTTCCGGTAAAAGACGGAAAAAAATAAAGGTTAAATTTATCAATTTTGAAATTTCATCTTTTTTAAGGATTACTTCCAAACGAATTAAGATATCAAAACGGGATTTTAACTATCTTATAAAGAATTTTATTTAGTATTATAAACGTCAAGAAAACTTGTTTGGAAAGAATTTTCCGGAAAATGACGGAAAAAAATAAAGGTTGAATTTGTCAATTTTGAAATTTCATCTTTTTTAAGGATTACTTCCAAATGAATTAAGATATCAAAACGGGATTTTAACCATCTTATAGAGAATTTTATTTAGTATTATAAACGTCAAGAAAACTTGTTTGGAAAGAATTTTCCGGAAAATGACGGAAAAAAATAAAGGTTGAATTTATCAATTTTCGAATTTCACAGTTTTTTAAGAATTACTTCTAAATTAATTAAGATATCAAAACGGGATTTTAACCATCTTATAGAGAATTTTATTTAGTATTATAAACGATAAGAAAACTTGTTAGTAAAAGTTTTTCCGGAAAAAGACGGAAAAAAATAAAAGTTAAATTTACTGATTTTGGAACTTCATCATTTTTTAAGGATTACTTCCAAATGAATTAAGATATCAAAAAGGGATTTTAACCATCTTATAGAGAATTTTATTTAGTATTATAAACGATAAGAAAACCTGTTAGTAAAAGTTTTTCCGGAAAAAGACGGAAAAAAATAAAAGTTAAATTTACTGATTTTGGAACTTCATCATTTTTTAAGGATTACTTCCAAATGAATTAAGATATCAAAACGGGATTTTAACCATCTTATAGAGAATTTTATTTAGTATTATAAACGTCAAGAAAACTTGTTTGGAAAGAATTTTCCGGAAAATGACGGAAAAAAATAAAGGTTGAATTTGTCAATTTTGAAATTTCATTTTTTTTAAGGATTACTTCCAAATTAATTAAGATATCAAAACGGGATTTTAACCATCTTATAGAGAATTTTATTTAGTATTATAAACGATAAGAAAACTTGTTAGTAAAAGTTTTTCCGGAAAAAGACGAAAAAAAATAAAAGTTAAATTTACTGATTTTTGAATTTCATCGTTTTTTAAGGATAATTTCCAAACGAATTAAGATATCAAAACGGGGTTTAGACCATCTTATAAAGAATTTTATTTACTATTATAAACGATAAGAAAACTTATTTATAAAAAATTTTCCGGAAAAAGACGGAAAAAAATAAAAGTTAAATTTGTCAATATTGAAATTTCATCTTTTTTTAAGGATAACTCCCAAATGAATTAAGATATCAAAACGGGGTTTAAACTATCTTATAAAGAATTTTATTTAGTATTAAAAATGATAAGAAACTTGTTAGTAAAAAATTTTCCGGAAAAAAAACGGAAAAATATAACAGTTAAATTGGTTGATTTTTAAATTTCATCGTTTTTTAAGGATAATTTCCAAACGAATTAAGATATCAAAACGGGATTTAAACTATCTTATAGAGAATTTTATCTACTATTATAAACGATAAGAAAATTTGTTTGGAAAAAATTTTCCAGAAAAAGATGGAAAAAAATAAAAGTTAAATTTATCAATTTTGAAATTTCATCTTTTTTTAAGGATAACTTCCAAACGAATTAAGATATCAAAATGGGATTTTAATTATCTTATAAAGAATTTTATTTAGTATTATAAACGATAAGAAAACTTGTTTTGAAAGAATTTTCCGGAAAAAGACGGAAAAAAATAGAAGACAAATTTATCAATTTTGAAATTTCATCTTTTTTTAAGGATAACTTCCAAAGGAATTAAGATATCAAAACGGGATTTTAACTATCTTATAAAGAATTTTATTTAGTATTATAAACAATAAGAAAACTTGTTTAGAAAGAATTTTCCGGAAAAAGATGGAAAAAAATAAAAGATAAATTTGTTAATTTTAAAATTTCACCTATTTTTAAGGATAACTTCCAAATGAATTAAGATATCAAAATGGGATTTTAAATATCTTATAAAGAATTTTATTTAGTATTATAAACGATAAGAAAACTTATTTTAAAGAAATTTTCCGGAAAAATATGGAAAAGAATAAAGGTTGAATTTGTCAAATCTGAAATTTCATCTTTCTTTAAGGATTACTTCCAAACGAATTAAGATATCAAAACGGGATTTTAACTATCTTATAAACAATTTTATTTAGTATTATAAACAATAAGAAAACTTGTTTAGAAAGAATTTTCCGGAAAAAGACGGAAAAAAATAAAAGTTAAATTTACTGATTTTGGAACTTCATCATTTTTTAAGGATTACTTCCAAATGAATTAAGATATCAAAACGGCACTTTAACTATCTTATAAAGAATTTTATTTATTATTATAGACGGTAAGAAAACTTGTTTGGAAAGAATTTTCCGGAAAAAGACGGAAAAAACTAAAAGTTAAATTTACTGATTTTTAAATTTCATCTTTTTTAAGGATAACTTCTAAACGAATTAAGATATCAAAACGGGGTTTAAACTATCTTATAAAGAATTTTATCTACTATTATAAACGATAAGAAAATTTGTTTGGAAAAAATTTTCCGGAAAAAGACGGAAAAAAATAAAAGTTAAATTTACTGATTTTTAAATTTCACAGTTTTTTAAGAATTACTTCCAAATGAATTAAGATATCAAAACGGGATTTTAACCATCTTATAGAGAATTTTATTTAGTATTATAAACGTCAAGAAAACTTGCTTGGAAAGAATTTTCCGGAAAAAGACGGAAAAAATAAAAGTTAAATTTACTGATTTTTAAATTTCATTTTTTTAAGGATAATTTCCAAACGAATTAAGATATCAAAACGGGATTTTAACTATCTTATAAACAATTTTATTTAGTATTATAAACAATAAGAAAACTTGTTTAGAAAGAATTTTCCGGAAAAAGATGGAAATAAATAAAGGTGAAATTTATTGATTTTGAAATTTCATCTTTTTTAAGGATTACTTTGGAATAAATTAAAATATCAAAACGGGATTTTAACTATCTTATAGAGAATTTTATTTAATATTATAAACGATAAGAAAACTTGTTTTGAAAAAATTTTCCGGAAAAATACGGAAAAAAATAAAGGTTGAATTTATCAATTTTCGAATTTCACAGTTTTTTAAGAATTACTTCCAAATGAATTAAGATATCAAAACGGGATTTTAACCATCTTATAAAGAATTTTATTTATTATTATAAACGGTAAGAAAACTTGTTTGGAAAGAATTTTCCAGAAAAAGACGGAAAAAAATAAAAGTTAAATTTATCAATTTTGAAATTTCATCGTTTTTTAAGGATAACTTCTAAACGAATTAAGATATCAAAACGGGATTTTAACCATCTTATAGAGAATTTCATTTAGTATCATAAGCAATAAGAAAACTTGTTTGGGGAGAATTTTCCGGAAAATGACGGAAAAAAATAAAGGTTGAATTTGTCAATTTTGAAATTTCATCTTTTTTAAGGATTACTTCCAAATTAATTAAGATATCAAAGCGGGATTTTAACTATCTTATAGAGAATTGTATTTAGTATTATAAACGATAAGAAAACTTGTTTTGAAAAAATTTTCCGGAAAAATATGGAAAAAAATAAAGGTTGAATTTATCAATTTTCGAATTTCACAGTTTTTTAAGAATTACTTCCAAATGAATTAAGATATCAAAACGGGATTTTAACTATCTTATAGAGAATTTTATTTAGTATTATAGACGATAAGAAAACTTGTTTTGAAAAAATTTTCCGGAAAAATAGGGAAAAAAATAAAGGTTGAATTTATCAATTTTCGAATTTCACAGTTTTTTAAGAATTACTTCCAAATGAATTAAGATGTCAAAACGGGATTTTAACCATCTTATAGAGAATTTTATTTAGTATTATAAACGTCAAGAAAACTTGTTTGGAAAGAATTTTCCGGAAAATGACGGAAAAAAATAAAGGTTGAATTTGTCAATTTTGAAATTTCACCTTTTTTAAGGATTACTTCCAAATTAATTAAGATATCAAAACGGGATTTTAACCATCGTATAGAGAATTTTATTTAGTATTATAAACAGTAAGAAAACTTGTTAGTAAAAGTTTTTCCGGAAAAAGACGGAAAAAAATAAAAGTTAAATTTACTGATTTTGGAACTTCATCATTTTTTAAGGATTACTTCCAAATGAATTAAGATATCAAAACGGGATTTTAACCATCTTATAGAGAATTTTATTTAGTATTATAAACGTCAAGAAAACTTGTTTGGAAAGAATTTTCCGGAAAATGACGGAAAAAAATAAAGGTTGAATTTGTCAATTTTGAAATTTCATCTTTTTTAAGGATTACTTCCAAATTAATTAAGATATCAAAACGGGATTTTAACCATCTTATAGAGAATTTTATTTAGTATTATAAACGATAAGAAAACTTGTTTGGAAAGAATTTTCCGGAAAAAGACGGAAAAAATAAAAGTTAAATTTACTGATTTTTAAATTTCATCTTTTTTTAAGGATAATTTCCAAACGAATTAAGATATCAAAACGGGATTTAAACTATCTTATAAAGAATTTTATTAACTATTATAAACGATAAGAAAACTTATTTATAAAAAATTTTCCGGAAAAAGACGGAAAAAAATAAAAGTTAAATTTGTCAATTTTAAAATTTCATCTTTTTTTAAGGATAAGTTCTAAACGAATTAAGATATCAAAACGGGGTTTAAACTATCTTATAGAGAATTTTATTTAGTACAATAAACGATAAGAAAACTTGTTTTGAAAGAATTTTCCGGAAAATGACGGGAAAAAAATAAAGGTTGAATTTGTCAATTTTGAAATTTCATCTTTTTTTAAGGATAACTTCCGAATAAATTAAGATATCAAAACGGGATGTTAACTATGTTATAAAGAATTTTATTTAGTATGACAAATGATAAGAAAACTTGTTTTAAAGAAATTTTCCGAATAAAAACGGAAAAAAATAAAAGATAAATTTATCAATTTTGGAATTTCACCTTTCTTTAGGGATTACTTCCAAATGAATTAAGATATCAAAATAGGATTCTAACAATTTTATAGAGAATTTTATTTAGTATTATAAACGATAAGAAAATTTGTTTGGAAAAAATTTTCCGGAAAAAGACAAAAAAAAATAAATGTTGAATTTGTTAATTTTGAAATTTCATCTTTCTTTAAGGATAACTTCCAAATGAATTAAGATGTCAAAACGGGATGTTAACCATCTTATAAAGAATTTTATTTAGTATTATAAACGATAAGAAAACTTGTTATTAAAAGTTTTTCCGGAAAAAGACGGAAAAAAATAAAAGTTAAATTTACTGATTTTGGAACTTTATCATTTTTTAAGGATTACTTCCAAATGAATTAAGATATCAAAACGGGGTTTAAATTACCTTATAAAGAATTTTATTTACTATTATAAACGATAAGAAAATTTGTTTGGAAAAAATTTTCCGGAAAAAGACGGAAAAAAATAGAAGATAAATTTATCAATTTTGAAATTTCATCTTTTTTTAAGGATAACTTCCAAAGGAATTAAGATATCAAAACGGGGTTTAAATTACCTTATAAAGAATTTTATCTACTATTATAAACGATAAGAAAATTTGTTTGGAAAAAATTTTCCGGAAAAAGACGGAAAAAAATAGAAGATAAATTTATCAATTTTGAAATTTCATCTTTTTTTAAGGATAACTTCCAAAGGAATTAAGATATCAAAACGGGATTTTAACTATCTTATAAAAAATTTTATTTAGTATTATAAACGATAAGAAAATTTGTTTGAAAAAGATTTTCCGGAAAAAGACGGAACAAAATAAAGGTTAAATTTATCAATTTTAGAATTTCATCTCTTTTTAAGGATAACTTCCAAATAAATTAAGATATCAAAACGGGATTTAAACCATCTTATAGAGAATTTTATTTAGTACAATAAACGATAAGAAAATTTATTTTAAAGAAATTTTCCGAAAAAAGGCGGATAAAAATAAAAGATAAATTTGTCAATTTTGAAATTTCATCTTTTTTTAAGAATAACTTCCAAACAAATTAAGATATCAAAATGGGATTTAATCTATTTTATAGAGAATTTTATTTTTGACTACCTATTTATTTTATTTTTTCTTTTCAAGGTCAAAAATGGCAATACCGAAGAAAAGTCTTAACCCCCACCTTTCATTTCAACATTTTACAAGAATTCACCGAAACGTTTATCGACGAGGGTCAAAAATTAGTCGAAGATTTAAAAAAATACGCAAACAAATCAATCGACGTCGTTCCTATTGTAACTCAATTTACTTTACAAACGATTTGCCAAACTGCAATGGGTACTACTTTAGAAAAATCCGGTGATAGTTATCGAGATGCCATTTACAAGTAAATATTTTTTAATTTTTCAACTTTTTAATTTTTCAATCTTTCATCTTTCAAATTTACAAATTTTCTTTTGATTCATTCCCAATTTTTTTTTCTTTTTTTATAGAATGGGTGAATTAACAGTTCATAGAATAATCACACCATGGTTTTACAATTCAATCATATACTTTTTTTCACGTCAATTTTGGGAATCGTGGTTTACCACAAACTACCTCCACAAATTCACCATGAAAGTGATTAAAAATCGAGAAACAACCTACAATCCTTCCGATATAACAACCACAAAAGATGGTTTTCAACTCAATACAAAGAAAAAAATGGCAATGTTAGATCTACTTTAATCAGCAAAGCGTTCAGGTTCTGCGATTGACGATAAAGGAATTCAAGAAGAAGTCGATACTTTTATGTTTGAAGGTCACGATACAACAGCAACAAGTATTTCATTTACTTTTATGTTACTCGCGAATAACAAACACATCCAAGATAAAGTTTATGAAGAATTAAAGGAGATTTTCGGCGATTCCCATGATAGAATAACGATAAACGATTTGTCCCAAATGAAATATTTGGAAAGGGTTTTAAAGGAGTCTTTACGTTTATATCCGAGAGTCCCAATGATTGGGAGAACTACCAGCGAAGATATGGTTTTAAGCGATGGTTGTAAATTACCTAAAGACATGGTTGTAATGGTGAGGATTTATGATATTCATAGAAATCCGGATATTTATCCGAATCCGGAAGTATTTGATCCGGGTCGATTTTTATCGGAGAATTTAAAAGGAAGACATCCGTTTGCTTATATTTCACTTAGCGCTGGACCAAGAAATTGCATATGTTTGTAAATATTAACGTTAAATATGGATTTTAAAGAAACTAAAACAGTCAAAAATTTTTAAGTTTGGGAATTTTTTAATTTTTTTGAAAACAATTAGAACAAATCCGACTCTTTTAATTTAAAATAAAATCTTTTAGTTTTTATTTAAACCAAAAATCATATCTTTATCTTCATAAATAAATACCGGACGATTTTTTTATGTTGGTCAAAATTTTTTCAAGAAAAACTATCAAAAATTTTTAGCAACTTTGGGATTTTTTTTAATTTTTTTTGATAATAATTATAACAAATCTGACTTATTTACTTCAAAATAGAATCTTTTATGTAATTCTGTCGCCGAGCCTCCAATCTTCCCGAAAAATTTCTCAGGAACGTTTTTCGCAACCTTTGAATCTAAAAGTTAGACGAAAATTTTCAATTTTTCGTTTTGAACTCGCGAACTCGACCGTTGATCATTAAATTTCTAAGTGGTTTCCTTTAAATGATTCTTCATTCAATTTTGAGTAAAAATCTGGATGGATGTTATCACGCCATATTCAGAAAATTTCTGACGAACGGTTTTCTGAACCTCTACACCCAGAAATTAAGTGAAAATTTGAAATTTTGACTTTGAGCTCATATAACTCGGCTATCTACCAATTAATTTCTATCCGAATTCCTTTAAACGATTTTTCATTCAATTCTGAGTGAAAATATGGACGAATGTCACCGTGCCGTATCTACAAAATTTCTGACGATTATTTTCTAAACCTCTAGGCCTAGAAATTAGACGAGAATATTGAAATGTTGGTTTGAGCTCAATCATTCTTTGTCTTTGCGTATCCCTTCTATACAATATCTTTAATTTTTATTCACCAATGAAATAGAAATCCTCAAAATTAGTCCAGCTAAAAGATTTTCCAAAGCATACAGTTTCTTGCTGCTCTTGAAAAATTGGCTTTTGCTAATTAGGGCCCTTTTTCTTATAGGCTATTCATTTTTACACAGGGGCACTATACGCCGTCGGTACACCATGTTTATTCTGAATTTGCCACTTAAATTTCAAACACGACTCACCAAAAGTAGAATACAAAGAAAGATAGATGATTAAAGCCATGCGCACTTAAGTTACCTAAATGTGACGTCATTGACAGGAACGAGGCGTTTTGGCGCGAAAAGTTTCTTTTCGAATTTTAAACCGATATATCTTCTTTATTATTTACTTGTCGAAAAAACGGCTTCGTATTGTACTACATTCAATCACAGTGAACCGGCTACACAAAACAGGAAAAAATGTGCAAGGACCCCACTCAGCTGCCTGTCATCTGATTTTCCTATGGTTTGTTTCTAATGATTCTCCATTCAATTATGAATAAGATTCCAGAAGGGTGTTATTGTGACGTACCGGAAAAATTTCTGACAAAGATTTTTCTGAACCTCTACACCGAAAAAATAGAAGAAAATTTTGAAAATTTTTTTTTCTATTTTATTGCTAATTTCGATTATTTGAACATTTACAATCATTTAGAAAGCACATATCTATATGGCAAATCATTCCTTCGCCGAGAAATCGCTAGAAAATCGCGTTTTGATTTTTTCGATTTTCGATCATTTTAGAAATTTTAACTTTGAGCTTCCATAACTCAGCTGCCTGTCATCTGATTTTCCTACGGTTTGTTTCTAATGATTCTTCATTCAATTATGAACAGGATTCTAGAAGGGTGTTATTGTGACATACCCGAAAAATATATGAGGACGATTTTTCTGAACCTCTACACCGAAAAATTAGACGAAAATGTTGAAATTTTTTTTTTCTATTTTATTGCTAATGTCGATTATTTGAACATTTATAATCGTTTGAAAAGCACTTATCTATGTACGAAATCATTCCTTCGCCGAGAAATCGCTAGAAAATCGCATTTCGATTTTTTCGATTTTCGATCATTTTAGAAATTTTAACTTTGAGCTCCTATAACTCAGCTGCCGGGCATCTGATTTTCATACGGTTTGTTTCTAATAATTCTCTATTTAATTTTGAATAAAATCCTAGAGGGGTATTATCGTGATATACCCGAAACATTTTTAGTAGACATTTCAGCGAACCTCTGCACCGAAAAATTAAAATCTTAACTTTGAGCTGCTATAACTCAGCTGCTGGTCATTTGATTTTCCTACGGTTTGTTTCTAACGATTTTCCATTCAATTATGAATAAGATTCCAGAAGGGTGTTGTCGTGACGTGTTCAAAAAATTTTTAGCGAACGTTTCAGCGAACCTCTACACCGAAAAATTAAAATCTTGATTTTGAGCTCTTATAACTCAGCTGCCTGTCATCTGATTTTCCTACGGTTTGTTTCTAATGATTATCTATTCAATTATGAACAAAATTCTAGAAAGGTGTTATTGTGATGTACCCGAAAAATTTCTGACGAAGATTTTTCTGAACCTCTACACCGAAAAATTAGACGAAAATTTTGAAAAATTTGTTTTCTATTTTATTGCTAATTTCGATTATTTGAACATTTATTATCGTTTAGAAAGCACTTATCTATATGCAAATCATTCCTTCGCCGAGAAATCCGAACCTCCGCATCCAGAAATTAGATGAGAATTTTGAAATTTTGACTTTGAGCTCGCGTAACTCGGTCATCGATCGTCTAATCTTCATACGGTTTCTTCCAAGCGATTCAATTCTCAATAAGAATTTAACCGAGCATCGTTGAGCCGTATTCACAAAATTTCTGACGAATGAACTTCTACACGTAGAAATTAGAAGAGAATTTTGACTTTGAGGTCGTGTAACTCGGTTATCGATCGTTTTATCTCTACAAAGTTTCTTCCAAACGATTCTCCATTCAATTCTGAATAAAAATCTAGACGGATGTTATCGTGCCGTATTCAGAAAATTTCTGACGAACGATTTTCCAAACCTCTACACCCAGAAATTAGAAGAGAATTTTGAAATTTTAACTTTGAGCTCGAGTAACTCGGCCGTCGATTATCTGATTTACATACGGTCTTTTTTGTACTATTCTCCGTTTAATTCCGAGTAAGACATTAGAAGAGTTTCGTCGTATTTAGTCCAGAAAATTTATGTCAAATGATTTTTCCAACCTGTACACCGGGAAATTAAACGAAAATTAAAGTTTTATCTTTGAGATCACGTAACTCAGCCATCGATCGTCTGCTTATCCTACAATTTATTTTAAACGTAACTTCATTTAATTCTAAGTAAGACCCTAGATAGGAGTAGTCGTGCTGTTTCCAGAAAATTTCTGACGAACGGTTTTTCGAATCTCTGTGCCCAAAAAGTTGACAAAAATTTTGAAATTTTTACGTAACTCAACCATTAATCGTCTGCTTATCCTACAATTTATTTTAAACGATATCCCTTTAAATTCTAATTAAGCTTCTAGGCGGGAGTAGGCGTGCGGTATCCAGAAAATTTCTGACAAATGGTTTTCCAAACATCTATACTTGAAATTAGAAGAGAATTTTGAAATTTTCACTTTGAGCTCACATAACTCGGCTGTCAATCGTCTAATTTTCGTGTAGTTTGCTTTAAGCGATTCTTTATTCAATTCTGAGTAAGACTCTAGATGGGTGTCTTCATTCCAGGTCCGGAAAATTTCTGACAAACATTTTTCTGAACCTCTGGACCGAAAAATTAATACTCATCGCAAATTCTAGCCGGTTTTTCTGGAAAACTAAAGGACTTACTGAAAAATTGATTTTACCATTGTTTTCCCAGTTGTTGAATTATACAAAAACCCGACTTTCAACAAAATCTAAAAATTTTCAATTTTTGTGATTATTTCGAATTTTTGACAATTTTAGAAATTTTGATTTTGAGCTCGTGTAACTCAGCCGTCGGTTGTCCGATTTTCATGCGGTTTGTTTTCGACGATAAATCATTTAATTCTGAGTATGATTCTAAAAGGGCGTTATAGTATCAAATTAGGAGAATTTTTGACGGGAGTTTTTCCGAACCTCTGCACCAAAAAATTAGACGAAAATTAAAGAAAATTCTATTTTCTTGCTAATTTCGATTATTTGATCATTTATTATCGTTTGAAAAGCACTTATCTATATGGCAAATCATTCCTTCGCCGAGAAATCGCTAGAAAATCGCGTTTTGAGTTTTTCGATTTTCGATCATTTTAGAAATTTTGACTTTGAGCTACTCAGCTGCCTGCATAATTCAGCTTCCGGTTATCTGATTTTCCTACGGTTTATTTCTAATAATTCTCCATTCAATTATGAATAAGATTCTAAAAGGGTGTTATTGTGACGTAATCCGAAAATTTTCTGATGAAGATTTTTCTGAATCTCTACACCGAAAAATTAATGCCCGTCGCAAACTCACTTCTAATCGATTTTTATGAAAAACGAAAGGTCCTACAAAAAAACTGATTTCACCACCATTTTCGCCATTGTTGAATTATACAAGAACACGACTTTTAATAAAATCTGAAAACTTTCGATTTTTGGAAAAAATTCCATACCTACCCCTTGCGATTTTTTCGGATTTTTGGTTATTTTAGAAATTTGGACTTTGAGCTTCTATAATTTGCCCGTCGATCGTCCGATTTTGATGCAGTTAGTTTTCAACGATTTTCCGTTTAATTCTGAATAGGATTATAGAAGGGCGTTATTGTAACAAGCCCGGAAAATTTCTGACGAAAATTTTTCCGAACCTCTGCACTGAAAAATTAGACGAAAATTTTGAAAAAGAAAATTCTATTTTATTGCAAATTCTGCTTATTTGAACATTTATAATCATTTAGAGAATACTTATCTATGTACTAAATTCTTTTTTCGCTGAGAAATCTTTTGTAAATCGGATTTCAATTTTTTGAATTTTTAACCATTTTAGAAATCTTGACTTTGAGCTTCCATAACTCGGCCGACAGCCATCTGATTTTCATACGGTTTGTTTCTAATGATTCTCCATTCAATTATGAATAAGATTCTAGAAGGGTGTTATTGTGACGTACCCGAAAAATTTCTGAAGAAGATTTTTCTGAACCTCTACACCGAAAAATTAATGTGCGTCGCAAACTCACTTCTAGCCGGTTTTTATGAAAAACCAAAGGTCCTACAGAAAAACTGATTCCACCATCGTTTTCCCTGTTGTCGAATTATACAAAAACGCGACTTTCAATAAAATCTGAAAATTTTCAATTTTTAGAAAAAATTCCATATCCACCCCTTTCGATTTTTTCGGATTTTTGGCTATTTTAGAAATTTTGACTTTGAGCTTCTATAATTTGCCCGTCGATCATCCGATTTTAATGCAGTTAGTTTTCAACGATTTTCCTTTTAATTCTCAATAGAATTATAGAAGGGCGTTATTGTAATAAGCCCGGAAAATTTCTGACGAAAGTTTTTCCGAACCTCTGCACTGAAAAATTAGACGAAAATGTTGAAAAATTTTTTTTTCAATTTATTGCAAATTCCGGTTATTTTAACATTTATAATTCTTTAGAAAGTAATTATAGGGTAAATGCACTGGTTAGCCGACCGGCACTGGATCTCGACCATTTTATCATTTAAAATCAAATAATAAGAAATATATTCGCTATACTTTAGGAAGGGTGTGCATATTTTCTTTTATACATCTATAGCTCTTTTAAAATTGTTCTCAAAATGGAGCCAAAAATCTACATTATTCCGTGAAAAATCAGTAAATACATGTCTATCGCGATGACAGTATAGTTTCATGTATGGTGTAAAAAAGTCTCAACCGAACTCGGCCAGAAAATAGTAAATAATTTTGATTTTAAACACGTTAGGTGATCATATTATGGTTTATATCTATTATTAGTTATAGTTCCTTATATATTTAAAAAAAAAAGTAGGCTCACAGTAAGTTTTTTGCTTAATATTTGATGGTCGCCAACCAATATTAAAATAATTGCCTTTTTCAGTTCTCGACCAAAATGGTTGAGAATCAGTAAGTTTAAAAAAAATTAATTGTTTTGGTAATATCACCTATTTAAGAATTGTTGGCATTTTTTCCTATACTTCAATTAATTTATATATCTACTTTTTAAGTTTTAGTTTACGACCATAAAATTAGACCAAAGTATTCTTTTTCTACACTCTTGTTATAGGTGGTCGAAAATCAATTAGTTCTCGACCACATCAACAATGAAATTGATTAATGTCACTTTTTCTTTATTAGTAAAAAATAATAATCTATTTTTTGTAAGTTCCTATTTATGTTTGTTTAGTGAAAAATATGTGTATACATATATTAAAATTGTTTGAGTTTATGTTTTTCTCTAATGGAATCTATTGTTCTAAATATAAAATGGTCCTGAACTCCGCGGAGTGGTCGAGAAGTAGTGATATTGTACTTTTTTTTTATTTTTATTAAAATTTGAATAAATATTGTTGGAAGAAAGGAAAAAGCATACTTGCACACTGTTAAGAACTCATTGAAAAATCGTTGAAGTCTAGGTGTACTAAAATTTGAATTATTTTTCGACATGTAAAATACATTCAAAGTCAATTTTTTTGTTAACTGGTCGAGAACCAATGCATTGACCCTATATGTACCAAATCCTTTCTTCGCCAAGAAACCGCTTGAAAACAGAATTTCGATTTTTCGATTTTCGACCATTCTCGAAATTTTTGACTTTGAGCTTCCATAACTCGGCTGCCGATCGCTTGATTTTCATACCGCTTATTTCAAATGATTCCCTATTCAATTTTGAATAGGACTCTAGAAAAGTATTATTGTGACGTACCCGAAAAAATTTTAGCGGGCGTTTTTGTTAAATTAGATAAAAACTCGTCTTTCAACAAAATCTAAAAGCTTTCGATTTTTTCGGATTTTTGGCCATTTTAGAAATTTTGACTTTGAGCTTCTATAATTTGCCCGTCGATCATCCGATTTTGATGCAGTTAGTTTTCAACGATTCTCCCTTTAATTCTAAATAGGAACGTACAAGGGTGTTATCGTAACAGGACCGAAAATTTTCAAACGAACGATTTTCCAAACCTTTGCACCGAAAAATTAGACAAAAATTTTCAAAAAATTTTTTTTCAATTTTATTGCAAATATCGATTATTTGAACATTTATAATCGTTTAGAATGTATTTATTTATGTAATAAATCCCTTTTTGTTGGGAAATCGCTTGAAAATCGGATTTCGATTTTTTCGATCTTCAACCATTTTAGAAATTTTTACTTTGAGCTTCCATAACTCGGCCGCCAGTCATCTGATTTTCATGCGGTTTATTTTAGATGATTTTGCATTCAATTCTAAGTAAGAATCTAATCGGGCGTGGTCATGCCGAATCTAAAAAATTTCTAACTAGCGATTTTCCTAACCCCTACGCCCAGAAATTAAACCACATTGAGATTTTAACTTTGAGCTACTATAATTTGCCCGTCGATCGTCCGATTTTGATGCGGTTAGTTTTCAACGATTCTCCGTTTCATTCTGAATAGGATTGTACAAAGGTGTTATCGTAGCAGTACCCAAAATTTTCCCACGAACACTTTTCCAAACCTCTGCACCGAAAAATTAGACAAAAATTTTGAAAAATTTTTTTTCAATTTTTTTGCAAATTTTGATTATTTGAACATTTATAATCGTTTAGAAAGTATGTATTTATGTACTAAATCCTTTTTTGTTGGAAAATCGCTTGAAAATCAGATTTCAATTTTTTGGATTTTCAACAATTTTAGAAATTTTGACTTTGAGCTTCTATAATTTGCCCGTCGATCATCCGATTTTGATGCAGATAGTTTTCGACGATTCTCCGTTTAATTCCGAATAGGACTGTACAAGGGTGTTATCGCAGCAGGACTGAAAATTTTCCAACCAACGGTTTTCCAAACCTCTGCACCGAAAAATTAGACAAACATTTTGGAAATTTTTTTTTTCTATTTTATTACAAATTCCGTTTATTTGAACATTTCTTATCGTTTGAAAAGCACTTATTTATATACCAAATTCTTTTTTACATGAAAAATCGCTTGAAAATCAGATTTCGATTTTTGGATTTTCAACCATTTTGGAAATTTTGACTTTGAGCTTCCATAACTCGGCCGCCAATCATTTGATCTTCATAGGATTTGTTTTAAACGATTTTGTATTCAATTCTGAGTAAGAATCTAATCGGGCGTGGTCATGCCGAATCCAAAAAATTTCTAACGAGTGATTTTCCTAACCCCTACGCCCAGAAATTAAACCACATTGAAATTTTAACTTTGAGCTTCTATAATTTGCCCGTCGATCGTCCGATTTTGATGCAGTTAGTTTTCAACGATTCTCTGTTTAATTCTGAATAGGACTGTACAAGGGTGTTATCGTAGCAGGACCGAAAATTTTCCAACGAACGATTTTCCAAACCTCTGCACCGAAAAATTAGACAAAAGTTTTGAAATTTTTTTTTTATTTTATTGCAAATATCGATTATTTGAACATTTATAATCGTTTAGAAAGTATTTATTTATGTACTAAATCCTTTTTTGTTGGGAAATCGCTTGAAAATCAGATTTCAATTTTTTCAATTTCCAGCCATTTTACAAATTTTTATTTTGAGCTTCTATAATTTGCCCGTCGATCATTCGATTTTGATGCGGTTAGTTTTCAACGATTCTCCGTTTAATTCTGAATAGGACTATACAAGGGTGTTATCGTAGCAGGACCGAAAATTTTCCAACAAACGATTTTCCAAACCTCTGCACCGAAAAATTAAACAAAAATTTTGAAAAATTTTTTTTTCTATTTTATTGCAAATATCGATTATTTGAACATTTATAATCGTTTAGAAAGTATTTATTTATGTACTAAATCCTTTTTTGTTGGGAAATCGCTTGAAAATCAGATTTCGATTTTTTGGATTTTCAACCATTTTAGAAATTTTGACTTTGAGCTTCTATAATTTGCCCGTCGATCATCCGATTTTGATACAGTTAGCTTTCAACGATTCTCCGTTTAATTCTGAATAGGACTGTACAAGGGTGTTATCATAGCAGGACCAAAAATTTTCCAACGAACGATTTTCCAAACCTCTACATCGAAAAATTAGACAAAAATTTTCAAAAAAAATTTTTTCAATTTTATTGCAAATATCGATTATTTGAACATTTATAATCGTTTAGAAAGTATTTATTTATGTACTAAATCCTTTTTTGTTGGGAAATCGCTTGAAAATCTGATTTCGATTTTTTTATTTTCAACCATTTTAGAAATTTTGACTTTGAGCTTTTATAACTCGACCGCCAGACATTTAATTTTCATACGGTTTATTTTAGATGATTTTGCATTCAATTCTGAGTCAGAATCTAATCGGGCGTCGTCATACAAGATCCAAAAAATTTCTAACGAGTGATTTTCCTAACCCCTAACAGAAATTAAACCACATTATTGAAATTTTTACTTTGAGTCAGCGTAACTCGATCATTGATTGTCTAATTTTCGTACGGTTTATTTTAAGCAATTCTTTGTTTAATTGTGAGTAAAACTCTATACAAGTATCATTATTCCAGATATAGTACATTTCTGACGAACGATTTTTCAAACCTCCACATCCAGAAATTAGTCGAAAATTTTGAAATGTTGATTTTCAGCTTGCATAACTCGGCCGACGATCGTCTAATTATTCTAGACTTTCTTTTAAGCGATTTTCCGTTCAATTCTGAATAAGATTCTACAAAACGATTGTCATGGTAAATTCATAAAATTTTTGTCGAAGATTCTAGACGGTTGTCGTCATCCGGATTTTTTTTTCTAAATTTTGGTTTAAAAATTTATTATTAAATTAAAAAATAAAGGAAATACAAAAATTTCTTTCAATAAAATATATTTGTTTTATTCTTATCTGGTTTAATTTTAAAGTTATTTTGAAAAAAAATGTTTCTATTTACTGGCGCCTACACCATTTTTTCAGCGTCACCTTTAAAACAGATACCAGGCGACATCTATGATTAATTAGTTAAACTTTTCAAATATTACTGTAAGTTTATTTACAGAAAACGATTACTAATCTCAAAATCTTAATCATACTATTTGATACACGATTGCAGCATGAGACTAAAATTATAATCTATGAGTTAGATTTATTAATTAATAATCACCCATTTTAAAAGAAGTGTAGCTTTTTTAGTTTTGAGAATAAATAATAAACTTATAAATAATTGTAAGAAATGATCAAAATTTTTATTTTATATGCAAATCATCACCAAAAAGCGTTTTGCACTCCAGCTTGTAGTTTTCACAGACGATGTTTTTCTTCAAACATGAATCATCACGACCTAAAGAACCTCTATGTGACTAACGCAATTTTAACCAATCAAAATTATTTTATTATCAAAAAAGAAATTAAAAACAAAACCAAGTTCATTAAAACATTTAATTTTTTATTAAAATGAATCATCATACAATTGACCTAAAAATCTTTTCACATTTTTTTAGGAACAGGATGTGATTATAAAAAAATCCAATAAAGAAATAAACTTATATTTTAAATCTTATGTTTGTTTGTTTATTTAATAACCCGACTAGTGACCCAAATCTTAAGTTTGTTTACGTAATTAGAACAAATTGGAACTATTTCAAATTTGCTGATTTACATCCAAACCTTTTTATTTTAATCATCTCAATTTTATCGCTTGTTCGATTAATTTTATAAATAGACGTTAGTAAATCTCAAATCAAAATTTCCTTTTTTCGTTTCTTTTTAGTACATATTTCTTTTTAGTATTGTTATTACAAATCATTTTCTAATCAACATAAAACATTGATACGAACGTGAATCATTATTTATAAAAGGTTACCGATCTTTAAGGTTATCATAATAGAAAGAGGTCTTTAGATAAATCTCCTTCAGGTTCATTAACGTCATATTCTTGCTTTACTCGTTACATATCATCAAAAAAAAGTAAATATCTTCTTAATAACAGAGAATATCTCGTTAATAACAGAAAATATCTTCTCCCTACCATCTTATTAAAGAATTGGTATAAATATTCGTTTAAATTAAATTTAATTCTAGTCGTTATCCAATTTTCTCTATTTAAAGTGTTAAAGTAGACTGAAATTCAAGATGGTAAACTTTGTTCAAATCGATTTCAAGTCTTTACCGATGACCGTAGCTATGTTATTTACAACAGTTATCGTTGTGTTTATAACTTATCGGTTAATTTCTTATATAAAATATCGGATCGCGATGTCTAAAATTCCAGCGCCTAAAGAATACCCTTTTATTGGACATTTATTGAGTATTTTAGTCCCTTCGGATACTTTATTTAGAAAATTACATAATTATAGTAAAAGGTTTTATCCAACTTATAGATTGTGTAGTGGAATTTGGGATGCTGTTTTTATTTCTTCGCCAGACGACGCTGAGGTTTGTTAAAAAAATATATTTTTTTAATAGATTATCTTTTGTGTAATTAATTAATTATGTGATAATTTTGTAATTATCTTTTTAAAGGCTATTTTATCTGGGATGAAACATCTTGATAAGAGTATGATGTACGCACCTTTAATTACTTGGTTGCAGGAAGGATTATTACTCAGTACAGGTAAATTTAATGATTTTGAAATTTCATCTTTTTTAAGGATAATTTCCAAATGAATTAAGATATCAAAACGGGATTTTAACTATCTTATAGAGAATTTTATTTACTATTATAAATGATAAGAAAACTTGTTTGGATAAAATTTTCTAGAAAAAGACGGAATAAAGTAGAAGTTAAATTTGTCAATTTTGGAATTTCACATTTTTTTAAGGATAATTTCCAAACGAATTAAGATATCAAAACGGGGTTTTAACTATCTTATAGAAAATTTTATTTTGTATTATAAGTGATAAGAAAACTTGTTTTGAAAGAATTTTCTGGAATAAGGCGGAAAAAAATGAAAGTGAAATTTATTGATTTTGAAATTTCATCTTTTTTTAAGGATAACTTCCAAACGAATTAAGATATCAAAATGGGATTTTAATTATCTTATAAAGAATTTTATTCACTATTATAAAAGATAAGAAAACTTGTTTAGAAAAAATTTTCCGGAAAAAGACGGAAAAAAATAAAAGTTAAATTTGTCAATTTAGAAATTTCATCTTTTTTTAAGGATAACTTCCAAATAAATTAAGATATCAAAACGGGATTTTAACTATCTTATAGAGAATTTTATTTAGTATTATAAATGCTAAGAAAACTTGTTTGGAAAAAATTTTTTTGAAAAAGATGGAAAAAATAAAACTAAAATTTGTCAATTTTGAAATTTCATCTTTTTTTAAGGATAATTTCCAAACGAATTAGGATATCAAAACGGGATTTTAACTGTCTTATAAAGAATTTTATTTAGTATTATAAACGATAAGAAAACTTGTTTGGAAAGAATTTTCCGGAAAAGAACGGAAAAAAATAACAGTTAAATTTGTCAATTTTAAAATTTCATTTTTTTTAAGGATAACTTCCAAACGAATTAAAATATCAAAACGGGATTTAAACTATCTTATAGAGAATTTAATTTAGTATTATGAACGATAAGAAAACTTGTTAGTAAAAAATTTTCCGAAAAAAGACGGAAAAAAAATAAAAGTTAAATTTACTGATTTTGGAATTTCACCTTTTTTAAGGATTAAAATTTCATTTTACTTCCAAATTAATTAAGATATCAAAACGGAGTTTAAACCATCTTATAAAGAATTTTACTTAGTATTATAAACGATAAGAAAATTTGTTTAATAAATAATTTTCCGGAAAAAAAATGGAAAAAAATAAAAAATAAGTTTGTCAGTTTTGGAATTTCGCCTTTTTTTAAGGATTACTTCCAAATGAATTAAGATATCAAAATGGGATTTTAACTATCTTATAAAGAATTTTATTTACTATTATAAATGATAAGAAAACTTGTTTGGGAAAAATTTTCCGGAAAAAGACGGAAAAAATAGAAGTTAAATTTACTGTTTTTGGAATTTCACCTTTTTTTAAGGATTAAAATTTCATTTTACTTCCAAATGAATTAAGATATCAAAACGGAGTTTAAACTATCTTATAGAGAATTTTATTTAGTATTATAAACGATAAGAAAACTTGTTTGGAAAGAATTTTCCGGAAAAAGGCGGAAAAAAATAAAAGTTAAATTTACTAATTTTGGAATTTCACCTGTTTTTAAGGATTAAAATTTCATTTTACTTCCAAATGAATTAAGATATCAAAACGGGATTTAAACTATCTTATAGAGAATTTTATTTAGTATTATAAAAGACAAGAAAACTTGTTTGGAAAGAATTTTCCGGAAAAATGCGGAAAAAATAAAGGTTGAATTTGTCAATTTTGAAATTTCATCTTTCTTTAAGGATATCTTCCAAATGAATTAAGATATCAATACGGGATTTTAACTATCTTATAGAAAATTTTATTTACTATTATAAACTACAAGAAAACTTGTTTGGGAAAAATTTTCCGGAAGAAGACGGAAAAAAATAAAGGTTGAATTTGTCAATTTTGAAATTTCATCTTTTTTAAGGATAACTTCCAAATAAATTAAGATATCAAAACGGCATTTAAACCATCTTATAGAGAATTTTGTTTGGTATTATAAACGATAAGAAAACTTGTTAGTAAAAAATTTACCGGAAAAAGACGGAAAAAAATAAAAGTAAAATTTGTCAATTTTGAAATTTCACCTTTTTTAAGGATAACTTCCAAATGAATTAAGATATCAAAACGGGATTTAAACTATCTTATAGAGAATTTTATTTAGTATTATAAAAGATAAGAAAACTTGTAAATAATAAATTTTCCGGAAAAAAGATGGAAAAGAATTAAAGCTAAATTTATCAATTTTGGAATTTCACCGTTTTTTAAGGATTACTTCCAAATTAATTAAAATATTAAAGCGGGATTTAAACTATCTTATAGAGAATTTTATTTACTATTATGAACGATAAGAAAATTTGTTTGGAAAAAATTTTCCGGAAAAAGACGGAAAAAAATAACGGTTAAATTTGTTGATTTTTAAATTTCATCGTTTTTTAAGGATGATTTCCAAACGAATTAAGATATCAAACCGGGATTTAACCTATTTTATAGAGAATTTTATTTTTGACTACTTATTTATTTTATTTTTTCTTTTCAAGGTCAAAAATGGCAATACAGAAGAAAAGTCTTAACACCCACGTTTCACTTCAACATTTTACAAGAATTCACCGAAACGTTTATCGATGAGGGTCAAAAATTAGTCGAAGATTTAAAAAAATACGCAAACAAATCAATCGACGTCGTTCCTATTGTAACTCAATTTACTTTACAAACGATTTGCCAAACTGCAATGGGTACTACTTTAGAAAAATCCGGTGATAGTTATCGAGATGCTATTTACAAGTAAATGTTTTTTTAATTTTTCAATTTTTTTATTTTTCAATTTTTCAATCTTTCAATCTTTCAATTTTTCAAATTTACAAATTTTCTTTTGATTCATTTCCAAATTTGTTCTTTTTTATAGAATGGGTGAATTAACAGTTCATAGAATAATCAGACCATGGTTTTACAACTCAATCATATACTTTTTTTCGCGTCAATTTTGGGAATCATGGTTTACCACAAATTACCTCCACAAATTCACCATGAAAGTGATTAAAAATCGAGAAACAACCTACAATCCTTCCGACATAACAACCACAAAAGACGGTTTTCAACTCAACACCAAGAAAAAAATGGCAATGTTAGATCTACTTTTATCAGCTAAACGTTCAGGTTCTGCGATTGACGATAAAGGAATTCAAGAAGAAGTCGATACTTTTATGTTTGAAGGTCACGATACAACAGCAACAAGCATTTCATTCACTTTTATGTTACTCGCGAATAACAAACACATCCAAGAAAAAGTTTATGAAGAATTAAAGGAGATTTTCGGCGATTCCGATGATAGAATAACGATGAACGATTTATCCCAAATGAAATACTTGGAAAGGGTTTTAAAGGAGTCTTTACGTTTATATCCAAGCGTTCCGATGATTGGTAGAACTACCAGCGAAGATATGGTTTTAAGCGATGGTTGTAAATTACCTAAAGACATGGTTGTAATGGTGAGGATTTATGATATTCATAGAAATCCGGATATTTATCCGAATCCGGAAGTATTTGATCCGGATCGATTTTTACCGGAGAATTCAAAAGGAAGACATCCGTTTGCTTATATTCCATTTAGCGCTGGACCAAGAAATTGTATAGGTTTGTAAATATTAAAGTCAAATATGAAGTTTTTAAAGAAACTAAAACAGTCAAAAATTTTTACCAAGTTTGGAAATTTTTAAAATTTTTTTGAAAACAATTAGAACAAATCCGACTCTTTTAATTTAAAATATAATCTTTTATTTTTTATTTAAACCAAAAATCATATCATTATCTTCAAAAATAAATTCTGGACGATTTTTTTAAGTTGATCAAATTTTTTCAAGAAAAACTATCAAAAATTTTAACCAACTTTGGGAATTTTTTAAATTTTTTTGATAATAATTATAACAAATCTGGCTTATTTACTTCAAAATAGAACCTTTTATGTAATTCTGTCGCCGAGCCTCCAATCTTCCCGAAAAATTTCTCACGAACGTTTGTCGCAACCTTTGAATCTAAAAGTTAGACGAAAATTTTCAATTTTTCGTTTTGAACTCGCGAACTCGACCGTAGATCATTAAATTTCTAAGCGGTTTCCTTTAAATGATTCTTCATTCAATTCTGAGTGAAAATCTGGATGGATGTCATCACGCCGTATCCAAAAAATTTCTGACGAACGGTTTTCTGAACCTCTACACCCAGAAATTAAACGAAAATTTGAAATTTTGACTTTGAGCTCAGGTAACTCGGCTATCTACCATTTAATTTCTATCCGATTTCCTTTAAACGATTCTTAATTCAATTCTGAGTAAGACTATGGATGGATGTCGTCGTGCCGTATCCAGAAATTTTCTTACGAACGGGTTTCTGAACCTCTACACACAGAAATTAGAAGAGAATTCTGAAATTTTGGCTTTGAGCTCGCGTAACTCACCTGTCGATGGTCTGATTTCCATAGGGTTTGTTTTAAGTGATTCTCTATTCAATTCTAAGTAAGACTCTAACCGGGCGTTTTCATTCTGGATCCGGAAAATTTCTAACGAACGTTTTTCTGAACCTCTGCACAGAAAAATTAATGCGAGTCCCAAATTCTAGCCGATCTTTCTGGAAAATCAAAGGACTTACGTAAAAGCAAATTTCACCATCATTTTCCCCGTTATCGAATTATATAAAAATGTGACTTTCAACAAAATCTGAAAACTTTCGATTTTTGGAAAAAATTCCATACCCTTACGATTTTTTCGGATTATTGGCTATTTTAGAAATTTTGACTTTGAGCTCGTGTAGCTTGGCTGTCGGCCTTCCGATTTTCATGCGGTTAGTTTTCAATGATTTTCCATTTAATTCTGAATATGATTCTAGAAGGGTGTTATCGTATCGGATCAGAAAAATTTCTGACGAACGTTTTCCCGAACCACTGCACCGAAAAATTCGACGAAAATTTCGAATTTCTTTTTTTCTATTTTATTGCAAATTCCGATTACTTGAACATTTATAATATTTTAGAAAACAGTTATCTTTATACCCAATCATTCCTTTGCCGAGAAATCGCTAGAAAATCGCATTTAAATTTTTTCGATTTTCGATCATTTTAGAAATTTAGACTTTGAGCTTCCATAGCTCGGCCGACAGTCATCTGATCTTCATTCAGTTTATTTTAAATTATTTTGCATTCAATTCTGAATAAGAATCTAATCGCGCGTTGTCATGCCGGATTCAAAAAATTTCTAACGAGGGATTTTTTTAACCCCTATGCCCAGAAATTAAACCACATTGAAATTTTAACTTTGAGCTTCTATAATTTACCCGTCGATCGTCCGATTTTGATGCAGTTTGTTTTCAACGATTCTCCGTTTAATTCTGAATAGAACTGTACAAGGGTGTTATCGTAGCAGGACCGAAAATTTTCCAACTAACGGTTTTCCAAACCTCTGCACCCAAAAATTAGACAAAAGTTTTGAATTTTTTTTTCTATTTTATTGCAAATTTTGATTATTTGAACATTTATTATCGTTTGAAAAGCACTTATTTATATATCAAATCCTTTTTTGCATGAGAAATCGCTTGAAAATCAGATTTCGATTTTTTCTGATTTTTGGCTATTTTAGAAATTTTGACTTTGAGCTTCTATAATTTGCCCGTCGATCGTCCGATTTTGATGCAGTTAGTTTTCAACGATTCTCCGTTTAATTCTGAATAGGACTGTACAAGGGTGTTATCGTAGCAGGACTGAAAAATTTCCAACAAACGGTTTTCCAAACCTCTACACCGAAAAACTAGAAAAAATTTTGAAAAAAATTTTTTTCAATTTTATTGCAAATATCGATTATTTGAACATTTATAATCGTTTAGAAAGTATTTATTATGTACTAAATCCTTTTTTGTTGGGAAATCGCTTGAAAGTTGGATTTCGATTTTTTGGATCTTCAACCATTTTAGAAATTTTAACTTTGAGCTTCTATAACTCAGCCGCTAGTCATCTGATTTTCATACGGTTTATTTTAAATGATTTTGCATTCAATTCTGAGTAAGAACCTAATCGCGCGTTGTTATGCCAGATTTATAAAATTCATAACTAGGGATTTTCCTAACCCCTATGTACAGAAATTAGACCACATTGAAATTTTGACTTTGAGCTCGTGTAACTCGGCCATCGATTGTCTAATTTCCGTACGGTTTATTTTAAACAATTCTTTATTCAATTCTGAGTAATACTCTATACGAACATCATCATGTCGGATATAAAAAAATTCTGACGAACGATTTTTCAAACCTCTACATCCAGAAATTAGTCGAAAATTTTGAAATGTTGATTTTCAGCTTGCATAACTCGGCCGACGATCGTCTAATTATTCTAGACTTTCTTTTAAGCGATTTTCCGTTCAGTTCTGAATAAGATTCTATAAGAATTTAATCGCGCGTTGTCATGCCGGATTCAAAAAATTTCTAACGAGGGATTTTCCTAACCCCTATGTACAGAAATTAGACCACATTGAAATTTTAACTTTGAGCTCGTGTAACTCGGCCATCGATTGTCTAATTTCCGTACGGTTTATTTTAAACAATTCTTTATTCAATTCTGAGTAATACTCTATACGAGCATCATCATGTCGGATATAAAAAATTTCTGACGAACGATTTTTTAAACCTCTGCATCTAGAAATTAGTCAAAATTTTTAAATGTTGATTTTCACCTCCCTAATTTTTTTTCTTTGGTAAAAATGAGAACAAATCTGACTTTCTTAATTTAAAATATAATCCTTTATCTTTAATTTAAACCAAAAATTATTCTTCAATCTTTAAAAATAAAGTCTGGATGATTTTTTTTAATTAATGGAATTTTTTAAAAAGTGAGGTTAAACGGTCAAAAATTTTTACCAACTTTGGAAATTTTTTTAATTTTTTTGACAATAATTAGAAGAAATCTGACTTATTTAGTTTAAAATAGGATCTTTTATGTTTCATTTAAACCAAGAATCATATCTTAATCTTCATAAATAAATTCTGGGCGATTTTTTAAATGTATTCGATTTTTTTTTAAAAGTTAGGTTAAACTGTCAAAAATTTTTACCAACTTTGGGAATTTTTTTATTTTTTTTGGTAATAATTAGAACAAATCTGACTTATTTAGTTTAAAATAGAATCTTTTATGTTTCATTTAAACCAAGAATCATATCTTAATCTTCATAAATAAATTCTGGGCGATTTTTTAAATGTATTCGATTTTTTTTTTAAAGTTAGGTTAAACTGTCAAAAATTTTTACCAACTTTTGGAATTTTTTTAATTTTTTTGACAACAATTATAACAAATCTGACTTATTTAGTTTTAAATAGAATCTTTTATGTTTCATTTAAACCAAGAATCATATCTTAATCTTCATAAATAAATTCTGGGCGATTTTTTAAATTTAATCAATTTTTTTAAAAAGTTAGGTTAAACTGTCAAAAATTTTTACCAACTTTGGGAATTTTTTTAATTTTTTTGGTAATAATTATAACAAATCTGACTTATTTAGTTTAAAATAGCATCTTTTATGTTTCATTTAAACCAAGAATCATATCTTAATCTTCATAAATAAATTCTGGGCGATTTTTTAAATTTAATCAATTTTTTTAAAAAGTTAGGTTAAACTGTCAAAAATTTTTACCAACTTTGGAAATTTTTTTAATTTTTTTGACAACAGTTAAAACAAATCTGGCTTATTTATTTTGAAATAGAATCATTTATGTTTCATTTAAACCAAGAATCATTTCTTAATCTCTAAAAATAAATTCTGTACGATTTTTTTAAATTGATTAAATTTTTTCAAGAAAAACTGTCGAAAAATTTTTATGTACTTTGGGAATTTTTTTAATTTTTTTGGTAAAAAATATAACAAATTTGACTGTTTTACTTTAAAATAGAATCTTTTATCTTTCACCTACTAACTTTTCATTCAATAATAAATTTTTTTTTTTTTATTCTTTAGGCCAAAAATTTGCAATGTTGGAATTAAAAGCCGCCGTTGCTTCTGTTTTAAGAAACTTTGAAATTGAACCTGTTGATACACCAGAATCCATAAGACTTCAAGCTGATATAATTATCCGAACAACGAATGGATTAAAAATGAAATTTATCCCAAGAAAAATTTAATTCCACTTTATTATTTTTTTCTTACTAACAAACATTTAATAAATAAATTTAAACGAAATGTGGATGTTTTGTAAATATTCTATTTTCATGTATTAACTAAAAAGAAGATTTTAATCAATTTTTACTGTAAAAATTTCCTATTTTTTTGTAATAAAGTTATTTTTTTAATACATAAAGGATATATTATTTCAATTAAACGGAAATATTACACCCACAAACTATATTACAAACACAAACAAAGCAAATTTAATCAAATATTATTAAATCAAATAATTTTAATCAAAAATAAACTAAATCTTGTAACAAAACTAGCATTTACATCAGTCTCGTCGTCACATTTTATTTTTATTACTAATTCTAGGTGAGTAATAAAGTACAAATGAACAATTTTCCCAAAAAAAAATTATAAATTGATTTATTGTAAAAAAAAAAAACACTTAACTAAATAAAGATAAGCACCGATAAAATAAAGCAATCTCTCCGGGTATCCTCTCTCTGCTATATATAAATAAAACGGTATGTGATTGTGCAGATCTAGATAAAATAGAATTTAATTAATCGTTATCGAAGTACGTTTCAATTGTATTTAGCACTCAGCCAGTCGCACTTGGAATATAAATCGCATTATTAATAGATTGGACCGTATGTTCATATAACTCGTTTTGATTATTATAAGGTAAACCGTTTCGAAGTTTTTTCTTTCTTATCTATAAAAGAACATGTTTTCAACATTATTAGCTTTAGATATAGATAAACTGACCAGTTATTTTTTCATATTGACCTTAAATAAATATGTTTGATTGATTGGCAAAAGTTTTTGTAAAATTTCGGATTTTTTTTTATTTTGTTGGTAATAATTAGAACAAATTTGACTTATTTAGATTAAAATAGAATCTTTTATCTTTCATTTAAACTAAAAATCATTTTTTAATCTTTAAAAATAAAGTCTGGATGATTTTTTAAAGTTGGTCATTTTTTTAAGGTTAGGTTTACACAGTCAAAAATTTTTACCAACTTTGGGAATTTTTTTAATTTTTTTGACAACAATTAGAACAAATCTGCCTTTTTAAATTTAAAATAAGATCTTTTATTTCGCATTTAAACCAAAAATCATTCCTTAATCTTTAAAAATAAAGTCTTGGCGATTTTTTAAAGTTAATCGAATTTTTAAGAAAATTGGAAATGTCAAAAATTTTAACCAACTTTGGAAATTTTTTTAATTTTTTTGACAACAATTAGAACAAATCTGCCTTTTTAAATTTAAAATAAGATCTTTTATTTCGCATTTAAACCAAAAATTATTCCTTAATCTTTAAATATAAAGTCTTGGCGATTTTTTAAAATTAATCGAATTTTTAAGAAAATTGGAAATGTCAAAAATTTTAACCAACTTTGGAATTTTTTTTAAATTTTTTAACAACAATTAGGAGAAATCTGACTTTTTAAATTTAAAATAAGATCTTTTATTTCGCATTTAAACCAAAAATCATTCCTTAATCTTTAAAAATAAAATCTTGGCGATTTTTTAAAATTAATTTAATTTTTAAGAAAATTAGAAATGTCAAAAATTTTAACCAACTTTGGAAATTTTTTTAAATTTTTTAACAAAAATTAGGAGAAATCTGACTTTTCTAAGTAAAAATATGATCTTTTATCTTTCATTTAAAACAAAAATCATTCCTTAATGTCTAAAAATAAAGTCTTGGCGATTTTTTAAATTAATCGAATTTTTAAGAAAATTGGAAATGTCAAAAATTTTAAATAACTTTGGAAATTTTTTTAATTTTTTTGACAACAATTAGAACAAATCTGACTTTTTTTAGTTTAAAATAAGATATTTTATCTTTCATTTAAAGCAAAAATCATTCCTTAATCTTTAAAAATATACTCTTGGCGATTTTTTAAATTTAATCGAAATTTTAAGAAAATTGGAAATGTTAAAATTTTAACCAAATTTGGAAACTTTTTTAAATTTTTTACCAAGAATTAGGAGAAATCTGACTTTTCTGATTTAAAGTAATATCTTTTATCTTTCATCTAAACCAAAAATCATTCCTTAATCTTTAAAAATAAAGTCTTGGCGATTTTTTAAAGTTAATCGAATTTTTAAGAAAATTGAAAATGTCAAAAATTTTAACCAAATTTGGAATTTTTTTCAAATTTTTTACCAACAATTAGGAGAAATCTGACTTTTTTAATTTAAAATAAGATCTTTTATCTCGCATTTAAACCAAAAATCATTCCTTAATCTTTAAAAATAAAGTCTTGGCGATTTTTTAAAGTTAATCGAATTTTTAAGAAAATTGGAAATGTCAAGAATTTTAACCAACTTTGGAAATTTTTTTAATTTTTTTGACAACAATTAGAACAAATCTGCCTTTTTAAATTTAAAATAAGATATTTTATCTCACATTTAAACCAAAAATCATTCCTTAATCTTTAAAAATAAAGTCTTGGCGATTTTTTAAAATTAATCGAATTTTTGAGAAAATTGGAAATGTCAAAAATTTTAACCAACTTTGGAAATTTTTTTAATTTTTTTGACAACAATTAGAACAAATCTGCCTTTTTAAATTTAAAATATAATCTTTTATCTCGCATTTAAACCAAAAATCATTCCTTAATCTTTAAAAATAAAGTCTTGGTGATTTTTTAAAGTTAATTGAATTTTTAAAAAAATTGGAAATGTCAAAAATTTTAACCAACTTTGGAAATTTTTTAAATTTTTTTAACAAAAATTAGAACAAATCTCACTTTTTAAATTTAAAATAAGATCTTTTGTCTCGCATTTAAACCAAAAATCATTCCTTAATCTTTAAAAATAAAGTCTTGGTGATTTTTTAAAGTTAATCGAATTTTTAAAAAAATTGGAAATGTCAAAAATTTTAACCAACTTTGGAAATTTTTTTAATTTTTTTGACAACAATTAGAACAAATCTGCCTTTTTAAATTTAAAATAAGGTCTTTTATTTCGCATTTAAACCAAAAATCATTCCTTAATCTTTAAAAATAAAATCTTGGCGATTTTTTAAAGTTAATCAAATTCTTAAGAAAATTGGAAATGTCAAAAATTTTAACCAACTTTGGAAATTTTTTTAAATTTTTTAACAAAAATTAGGAGAAATCTGACTTCTCTAAGTAAAAATATAATCTTTTATCTCGCATTTAAACCAAAAATCATTCCTTAATCTTTAAAAATAAAGTCTTGGCGATTTTTTAAAGTTAATCGATTTTTTAAGAAAATTAGAAATGTCAAAAATTTTAACCAACTTTGGAAATTTTTTTAAATTTTTTAACATCAAGTAGGAGAAATCTGACTTTTTTAATTTAAAATAAGATCTTTTATCTCACATTTAAACCAAAAATCATTTCTTAATCTTTAAAAATAAAATCTTGGCGATTTTTTAAAGTTAATCAAATTTTTAAGAAAATTGGAAATGTCAAAAATTTTAATCAACTTTGGAAATTTTTTAAATTTTTTTAACAAAAATTAGAACAAATCTCACTTTTTTAATTTAAAATAAGATCTTTTATCTTTCATTTAAACCAAAAATCATAACTTAATCTTTAAAAATAAAGTCAGCCAACCCAACCCAATATCTACACCCAGAAATTAGAAGAGAATTTTGAAATTTTTACTTTGAGCTCGCATAACTCGGCCGTCGATCCTCTAATTCTCATACAATTTCTTTTATACTATTTTCCGGTTAATTCCAAGTAAGACAATAGAAGAGTTTCGTCGTACTCAATTCAGAAAATTTATGTCGAATGATTTTGCCAACCTCTACGCCGAGAAATTAGACGAAAATTAAAGTTTTGACTTTGAGCTCACGTAACTTAGCCACCAATCGTCTGCTTGTCCTACAATTTATTTTAAACGATACCCTTTTCAATTCTAAGTAAGATTCTAGACGGGAGTAATCGTGCCGAATCCAAAAAATTTCTGACGAACGGTTTTCCAAACATCTACACTCAGAAATTAGAAGAGAATTTTGAAATGTTGACTTTGAGCTCACATAACTCGGCCGTCAATCGTTCAATTTCCATATGATTTGCTTAAAACGATTCCTTATTCAATTACGAGTAAGACTTTAGATGGGTGTCGTCATTCCGTATCCGGAAAATTCCTGACCAACATTTTTCCGAACCTCTGTACTGAAAAATTAAAGCGCGTCATATATTCTATCCGATTTTTCTGGAAAACCAAAGGACCTACGGTGAAACTGATTTCACCATTATTTTCCCCACTGTCGAATTATATAAGAACCCAACTTTCAGCAAAATCTGAAAACTTTCAATTTTCGGAGAAAAATCCATATCTACCCCTTGCGATTTTTTCGGATTTTTGACTATTTTAGAAATTTTGACTTTGACCTCGTGTAACTTGGCTGTCGGTAATCCGATTTTCATGCGGTTTGTTTCCAACGATTCTTCATTTAATTCTGAGTATGACTCTAGAAAAGCGTTATAGTACCAGATCCGGAAAATTTCTGACGAAAGTTTTTCCGAACCTCTACACCAAAAAATTCGACGAAAATTTTGAAATTTTTTTTTCTATTTTATTGCAAATTCCGGTTATTTAAACATTTATAATATTTTAGTAAGCACTTATCCATATACCAAATCATTCCTACGTCGAGAAATCGCTAAAAAATCGCATTTCGATTTTTTCGATTTTCGATAATTTTAGAAATTTTGACTTTGAGCTACAATAACTCAGCCGCAAGTGAACCGATTTTCGTACGGTTTGTCTCAAACGATTTTGTATTCAATTTTGAGTAAGAATCCATATGGGCGTCGTCATACCGAATCCGGAAAACTTTGGGAATTTTTTTAATTTTTTTTGGGAATAATTAGAGCAAATCTTTTTTTCTTTACTTAAAATAAGATCTTTTATCTTTCATTTAAACCATAAATCATAACTTAAACCTTAAAAATAAAGTCAGGGCGATTTTTTAAAGTTAATCAAATTTTTTTAAGTTAATTTTCTTAAGTGAAAACGTGTCAAAAATTTTTTCCAACTTTGAAAATTTTTTTAATTTTTTTGACAGCACTTGAAATAAAACGTCCTTTTTTAGTTAAAACTAGAACGCTTTAAGTTTCATTTAGAAAAAAAATCAAATCAAAATCTTTAAAATTCAATTTTTTATGATTTTTTAAAAAAATGGTCAATTTTCTAACATAAAAAAATTTTACCTACTCTGAAAATTTTTTTAATTTTTTTGACAAAACTTGGAATAAAACGTCATGTTTAAATTAAAATTAGAATGTTTTAGGTTTCATTTAGAAAAAAAATCAAACAAAAATCTTTAAAATTCAATTTTTTATGAATTTTTTAAAAGATGATTAATTTTCTAACCTAAGAATTTTTTTACCAACTTTGAAAATTTTTTTAATTTTTTTGACAACATTTAGAATAAAACGGTCCTTTTAAATTAAAATTAGAATGTTTTAGGTTTCATTTAGAAAAAAATCAAATCAATATGTTAAAAGATGAATTTTTAGCGAATTTTTAAATTTAATTTTCTTAAGTAAAAAAATGTCAAATTTTTTTCCCAACTCTGAAATTTTTTTAAATTTTTTTGACAAATCTTAGAATAAAACGTCCTTTTTTAATTAAAATTAAAATGATTTAGGTTTCATTTAGAAAAAAAATCAAATCAAAATCTTTAAAATTCAATTTTTTATGATTTTTTAAAAAAATGGTTAATTTTCTAACCTAAAAAGATTTTTTACCAACTTTGAAATTTTTTTAATTTTTTTGACTGATCTTAGAATAAAACGATCTTTTTTAATTAAAACTAGAATGTTTTAGGTTTCATTTAGAAAAAAAATCAAATCAAAATCTTTAAAACTCAATTTTTTATGAATTTTTAAAAAAATGGTTAATTTTCTAACCTGAAAAATTTTTTACCAACTTTGAAAATTTTTTACATTTTTTTGACAAATCTTAGAATAAAACGTCCTTTTTTAATTAAAATTAGAATGTTTTAAGTTTCATTTAGAAAAAAAATCAAATCAAAATCTTTAAAACTCAATTTTTTATGAATTTTTAAAAAAATGGTTAATTTTCTAACCTAAAAAAATGTTTACCAACTTCGAAAATTTTTTTAATTTTTTTGACATTTAGAATAAAACGGTCTTTTCAAATTAAAATTAGAATGTTTTAAGTTTCATTTAGAAAAAAAATCAAACCAAAATCTTTGAAATTCAATTTTTTATGAATTTTTTACGAAATGTTTAATTTTCTAATTTAAAAATTTTTTTACCAACTTTGACAATTTTTTAAATTTTTTTGACAAATCTTAGAATAAAACGTTCTTTTTTAATTAAAACTAGAATGTTTTAAGTTTCATTTAGAAAAAAAATCAAATCAAAATCTTTAAAATTCAATTTTTTATGATTTTTTTTTAAATGGTTAATTTTCTAACCTAAAAAAATTTATACCAACTTTGAAAATTTTTTTAATTTATCTGACAAATCTTAGAATGAAACGTCCTTTTTTAATTAAAATTGGAATGTTTTAAGTTTCATTTAGAAAAAAAATCAAATCAAAATCTTTAAAATTCAATTTTTTATGAATTTTTTAAAAAATGGTTAATTTTCTAACCTGAAAAATCTTTTACCAACTTTGAACATTTTTTTAATTTTTTTGATAAATCTTAGAATAAAACGTCCTTTTTTAATTAAAATTAGAAAGTTTTAAGTTTCATTTAGAAAAACAATCAAATCAAAATCTTTAAAAATCAATTTTTGGCGAATTTTTAAAGTTAATCGATTTTCTTAACTTAGGTTAAAAAGTGTAAAAAATTTTTATCAACTTTGAAAATTTTTTTAATTTTTTTGACAAATCTTAGAATAAAACGTCCTTTTTTAGTTAAAATTAGAATGAGTTAGGTTTCATTTAGAAAAAAAATCAAATCAAAATCTTTAAAATTCAATTTTTTATGAATTTTTTAAAAAATGGTTAATTTTCTAACCTAAAAAATTTCTTTACGAACTTTGAAATTTTTTAAATCTTTTTGACAAATCTTAGAATAAAACGTCCTTTTTTAATTAAAATTAGAATGTTTTAAGTTTCATTTAGAAAAAATATCAAATCAAAATGTTAAAAAATGAATTTTTAGCGAATTTTTAAATTTAATTTTCTTAAGTAAAAAAATGTCAAATTTTTTTCCCAACTTTGAAATTTTTTTTAATTTTTTTGACAAATCTTAGAATAAAGCGTCCTTTTTTAGTTAAAACTAGAATGTTTTAAGTTTCATTTAGAGAAAAAATCAAATCAAAATCTTTAAAATTCAATTTTTTATGATTTTTTTTTAAAAATGGTTAATTTTCTAAGCTAAAAAAAATTTTACCAACTTTGAAAATTTTTTTAATTTTTTTGACAACATTTAGAATAAAACGGTCTTTTTAAATTAAAATTAGAATGTTTTAGGTTTCATTTAGAAAAAAAATCAAATCAAAATCTTTAAAATTCAATTTTTTATGAATTTTTTAAAAAGTGGTTAATCTTCTAACCTAAAAAAGTTTTTTACCAACTTTGAAATTTTTTTAATTTTTTTGACAAATCTTAGAATAAAACGATCTTTTTTAATTAAAATTAGAATGTTTTAGGTTTCATTTAGAAAAAAATCAAATCAAAATCTTTAAAATTCAATTTTTTATGAATTTTTAAAAAAATGATTAATTTTCTAACCTAAAAAAATTTTTACCAACTTCGAAAATTTTTTTAATTTTTTTGACAACATTTAGAATAAAACGGTCTTTTCAAATTAAAATTAGAATGTTTTAAGTTTCATTTAGAAAAAAAATCAAATCAAAATCTTTGAAATTTAATTTTTTATGAATTTTTTTAAAAATGATTAATTTTTTAACCTAAAAAATTTTTTACCAACTTTGAAATTTTTTTAATTTTTTTGACAAATCTTAGAATAAAACGTCCTTTTTTAATTAAAACTAGAATGTTTTAAGTTTCATTTAGAAAAAAAATCAAATCAAAATCTTTAAAATTCAATTTTTTATGATTTTTTTAAAAAATGGTTAATTTTCTAACCTGAAAATTTTTTTACCAACTTTGAAAATTTTTTTAATTTTTTTGACAAATCTTAGAATAAAACGTCCTTTTTTAATTAAAACTAGAATGTTTTAAGTTTCATTTAGAAAAAAAATCAAATCAAAATCTTTAAAATTCAATTTTTTATGATTTTTTTAAAAAATGGTTAATTTTCTAACCTGATAAATTTTTTACCAACTTTGAAAATTTTTTTAATTTTTTTGACAAATCTTAGAATAAAACGTCCTTTTTTAATTGAAATTAGAATGTTTTAAGTTTCATTTAGAAAAAAAACCAAATCAAAATCTTTAAAAATGAATTTTTGATGATTTTTTTTAAAATGGTCAATTTTCTAACATAAAAAAATTTTACCAACTTTGAAAATTTTTTTAATTTTTTTGACAAATCTTAGAATAAAACGTCCTTTTTTAATTAAAATTAGAATGATTTAGGTTTCATTTAGAAAAAGAATCAAATCAAAATCTTTAAAATTCAATTTTTTATGAATTTTTTTAAAAATGATTAATTTTTTAACCTAAAAAATTTTTTACCAACTTTGAAATTTTGTTAATTTTTTTGTCAAATCTTAGAATAAAACGTCCTTTTTTAATTAAAATTAGAATGATTTAGGTTTCATTTAGAAAAAAAATCAAATCAAAATCTTAAAAATGAATTTTTTATGATTTTTTTAAAAAATGGTTAATTTTCTAACCTGAAAAAATTTTTACCAACTTTGAAAATTCTTTAAATTTTTTTGACAAATCTTATAATAAAACGTCCTTTTTTAATTAAAACTAGAATGTTTTAAGTTTCATTTAGAAAAAAAATCAAATCAAAATCTTTAAAATTCAATTTTTTATGAATTTTTTTAAAAATGATAAATTTTCTAACCTAAAAAAATTTTTACCAACTTTGAAAATTTTTTTAAATTTTTTTGACAGCACTTGGAATAAAGCGGTCTTGTTTAGTTAAAATTGGATTGTTTTAAGTTTCATTTAGAAAAGAAACCAAATCAAAATCTTTAAAAATGAATTGTTGATGAATTTTTAAAGTTGATGGATTTTCTTAAGTTAGGTTAAAAGTGTCAAAAATTTTAATCAACTTTGGATTTTTTTTTTATTTTTTTAAGAACAACTAGGAGAAATCTGACTTTTCTAAGTAAAAATATAATCTTTTATCTTTCATTTAAACCAAAAATCTTTCTTTAATCTTTAAAAGTAAAGTCTGGACGATTTTTTAAAGTTGATCACTTTTTTGAGGTTAGGTTTACACAGTCAAAAAATTTTACCAACTTTGGGAATTTTTTTAATTTTTTTGGAAATAATTAGAACAAATCTGCCTTTTTAAATTTAAAATAAGATCTTTTATCTCGCATTTAAACCAAAAATCATTCCTTAATCTTTAAAAATAAAGTTTTGGCGATTTTTTAAAGTTAATCGATTTTTAAGAAAATTAGAAATGTCAAAAATTTTAACCAACTTTGGAAATTTTTTTAAATTTTTTGACAACAATTAGAACAAATCTGCCTTTTTAAATTTAAAATAAGATCTTTTATCTCGCATTTAAACCAAAAATCATTCCTTAATCTTTAAAAATAAAGTCTTGGCGATTTTTTAAAATTAATCGAATTTTTAAGAAAATTGGAAATGTCAGAAATTTTAACAAACTTTGGAAACTTTTTTAATTTTTTTGACAACAATTAGAACAAATCTGCCTTTTTAAATTTAAAATAATATCTTTTATCTTTCATCAAAACCAAAAATCATTCCTTATTCTTTAAAAGCAAAGTTTTGCCGATTTCTTAAAGTTAATCGAATTTTTAAGAAAATTGGAAATGTCAAAAATTTTAATCAACTTTGGAATTTTTTTTAATTTTTTTGACAACAATTAGAACAAATTTGCCTTTTTTAGTTTAAAACAAGATCTTTTATTTCGCATTTACACCAAGAATGATTCCTTAATCTTTAAAAATAAAGTCTGTATGAATTTTTTAAGTTAATCATTTTTTTAAGGTTAGGTTAAAATGTCAAAAATTTTTACGAACTTTGGAATTTTTTTTTAATTTTTTAATAACAATTAGGAAAAATCTGACTTTTCTAAGTAAAAATATAATCCTTTATCTTTCATTTAAACCAAAAATCATTCCTTAATCTTTAAAAATAAAGTCTGGGCGATTTTTTTAAATTGATTAATTTTTTTTAAAATTGATTAAATTTTTTAAAAAATTAGGTTAGTCACCTTTTTAAAAACTATAAAGAAAACTTTTTATACCTACTCTTTTATAAATGTTTTACGTGTCAAATTGTTTATTAACAAACTTTCCCAAATAAAATTCTTAAAATTCTTTACGATAGTTAGGCAATAAATCACAAACAGGAACAAATCCAAACAGTTTATACAAAAGTGATATATCGCTTACAAATTTATTTTTAATTAACAATAACAACTAGAAGAAGAAGAAAAACTCCTTGTTGGTTTAAAAACTAGTTTTCATTTAAAATTTAAAATAAAAAGAAAACTCTATCAACAAAGAATCAATTGAAAGATCCAATTTTCGTCCACTCAATTCATCAAAAGAGCTAAAATTGGTCCCTTTTCCGATCAATTACCACCGAAATATTTACGTGCGCATTCGAGTAAATTAAGTGGATCTTTAATACACCCACTCGTCTCCTGCTAGAGTACATACAGAACCCTCCAAACACGTTATCAACTGACGATACTAATCTAAACTCTATGGATAACGACGTTCAGTTGTACCCCAACTTTCGCGCCAGTCGCATATCACAGATAAGATATTCCTTTTCTTATCGTTTACGCACAAAATCCTTTATATTTACTTATCGAAATTTAAGAACGAAAAAATAAAGTTTGTGTGTTATAAAATATTGTGAGATTTTGTGATGCAATTTCAATTTTGGTAGTTTTTTAAGTGAACATGAACGTATTTTAAATTAAATTTTAAAGAAAATCAGGTAATTTACTTTTTAATTTAATTTAGATTAACAATTTCAAATTATTCATTAAATAAAAAGTGTGAGAGACGAAGAAAGAAATAAATAAAAAAAGGAAGACAAAAAAAATATCTAAAAAATTAAATACTATTTAAGTAAAGATAAGATTATTAGTCTACTGCATTTTTAGGAAAGTTTTTTTTATATCGTGTTATTAATTTTACAATCAGTAAAATTGAAATATTCAAAATTGGATTTTTTGTTTAAATTGAAAAATTTCGATTAATTTTAATTAAAAAATTGAAAAGCTTTCTTTAAATATACTAAATCGTTTTTAAATATGTTAAGTCGTTAAGGTGCACCAAGTTGATTTAACAATTCAATTAGAAATGAACCCCTAATGACCAAAGTAAACGCGTTAGCGACGTTAAAATTAATTTGCAAATATGTGATTCATATGTTGGACGAGTTTAAATATTTAAATCGTTTTATAACAAATTAAGATCTTATAAAATTAATTTTTAGTTGATTTTAGACGCTTTGATAAAATATAGCTGCAATGATTTAAAAAAAAAATTAATGTTAGATTGGCTTGAAAAATTTTCACGAAATTCTTACTAACTTTGGGAATTTTTTAAATTTTTTTGGGAATACTTAGAACAAATCTGACCTTTTTAATTTAAAATAGGATCTTTTATCTTTAATTTAAACCAAAAATCATTCCTTAATCTTTAAAAATAAAGTCTGGACGATTTTCTAAAGTTAATCAAATTTTTTAAAAAGGTTAGGTTAAACCGTCAAAAAATTTTACCAACTTTGGAATTTTTTTAAATTTTTTTAGAAAAAATTAGAATAAATCTGACTATTCTAAGTTAAAATAAGATCTTTTATCTCGCATTTAAACCAAAAATCATTCCTTAATCTTCAAAAATAAAGTCAGTACGAATTTTTTAATTTGGTCATTTTTTTAAAGGTTAGGTTAAACTGTCAAAATTTTTACTAACTTTGGAAATTTTTTTTAATTTTTTAACAACAATTAGAAAAAATCTGACTTTTTTAATTTAAAATAGAATCTTTTATCTTTCATTTAAACCAAAAATCATTCCTTAATCTTCAAAAATAAAGTCTGGACGATTTTTTAAAGTTAATCAAATTTTTTAAAAAAGTTGGGTTAAACCGTCAAAAAATTTTACCAACTTTGGAAATTTTTTTAATTTTTTTAGGGAAAATTAGAATAAATCTGACTATTCTAAGTTAAAATAAAATCTTTTATCTTTAATTTAAACCAAAAATCATAACTTAATCTTCAAAAATAAAGTCTGGACGATTTCTTAAAGTTAATCAAATTTTTTAAAAAAGTTGGGTTAAACCGTCAAAAAATTTTACCAACTTTGGAAATTTTTTTAATTTTTTTAAGAAAAATTAGAATAAATCTGACTTTTTTAATTAAAAATAAGATTTTTTATCTTTCATTTAAACCAAAAATCATTCCTTAATCTTCAAAAATAAAGTCTGGGGGATTTTTTAAAGTTAATCAAATTTAAAAAAAAAGTTGGGTTAAACCGTCAAAAAATTTTACCAACTTTGGGAATTTTTTTAAATTTTTTAACAACAATTAGAAAAAATCTGACTTTTTTAGTTTAAAGTAGAATCTTTTATCTTTCATTTAAACCAAAAATCATTCCTTAGTCTTCAAAAATAAAGTCTTGGCGATTTTTTAAAGTTAATCAAATTTTTAAGAAAATTGAAAATGTCAAAAATTTTAACCAACTTTGGAAATTTTTTTAATTTTTTTGACAGCAATCAGAACAAATCTGCCTTTTTAAATTTAAAATAAGGTCTTTTATTTCACATTTAAACCAAAAATTATTTCTTAATCTTTAAAAATAAAGTCTTGGCGATTTTTTAAAGTTAATCGAATTTTTAAGAAAATAGGAACTGTCAAAAATTTTAACCAACTTTGGAAATTTTTTAATTTTTTTTAACAACAATTAAAACAAATCTGCATTTTTTAATTTAAAATAAGATCTTTTATTTCGCATTTAAACCAAAAATCATTTCTTAACCTTTAAAAATAAAGTCTTGGCGATTTTTTAAAGTTAATCGAATTTTTTAGAAAATTGGAAATGTCAAAAATTTTTACTAGCTTTGGAATTTTTTTAAATTTTTTTGACAACAATTAGAACAAATCTGCCTTTTTAAATTTAAAATAAGATCTTTTATTTCCCATTTAAACCAAAAATTATTTCTTAATCTTTAAAAGTAAAGTCTTGGCGAGTTTTTAAAATTAATCGAATTTTTAAGAAAATTAGAAACGTTAAAAATTTTAACCAAATTTGGAAATTTTTTTAAATTTTTTAACAACAATTAGGAGAAATCTGACTTTTTTAAGTAAAAATCTAATCATTTATCTTTCATTTAAAACAAAAATCATTCCTTAATCTTTAAAAATAAAGTCTTGGCGATTTTTAAAATTTAATCGAATTTTTAAGAAAATTCGAAATGTTAAAAATTTTAACCAACTTTGGAAATTTTTTAAATTTTTTTGACAACAATTAGAACAAATCTCACTTTTCTAATTTAAAATAAGATGTTTTACTTCGCATTTAAACCAAAAATCATTCCTTAATCTTCAAAAACAAAGTCTGTACGAATTTTTTAAGTTGATCATTTTTTTAAAGGTTAGGTTAACTGTCAAAAAATTTTACTAACTTTGGGAATTTTTTTAAATTTTTTAACAACAATTAGAAAAAATCTGACTTTTTTAATTTAAAATAGAATCTTTTATCTTTCATTTAAACCAAAAATCATTCCTGAATCTTCAAAAATAAAGTCCGCACGAATTTTTTAAGTTGATCATTTTTTTTAAGGTTTGGTTAAACTGTCAAAAAATTTTACTAACTTTGGGAATATTTTTAAATTTTTTAACAACAATTAGAAAAAATCTGACTTTTTTAATTTAAAATAGAATCTTTTATCTTTCATTTAAAACGAAAGTCATAACTTAATCTTCAAAAATAAGGTCCGTACGATTTTTTTAAGTTGATCATTTTTTTAAGGTTAGGTTAAACTGTCAAAAAATTTTACTAACTTTGGAAATTTTTTTAAATTTTTTAACTACAATTAGAATAAATCTGACTTTTTTAATTTAAAATAAGATTTTTTATCTTTCATTTACACCAAAAATCATTCCTTAATCTTCAAAAATAAAGTCTGTACGATTTTTTAAGTTAATCATTTTTTTAAAGGTTAGGTTAAACTGTCAAAAAATTTTACTAAGTTTGGGAATTTTTTTAAATTTTTTAACAACAATTAGAAAAAATCTGACTTTTTTAATTTAAAATAGAATCTTTTATCTTTCATTTAAACCAAAAATTATTCCTGAATCTTCAAAAATAAAGTCCGCACGAATTTTTTAAGTTGATCATTTTTTTTAAGGTTAGGTTAAACTGTCAAAAAATTTTACCAACTTTGGGAATTTTTTTAAATTTTTTAACAACAACTAGAAAAAGTCTGATTTTTTTAATTTAAAATAGAATCTTTTATCTTTCATTTAAACCAAAAATCATAACTTAATCTTCAAAAATAAAGTCTGGACGATTTTTTAAAGTTAATCAATTTTTTTTAAAAAGTTGGGTTAAACCATCAAAAAATTTTACCAACTTTGGAAATTTTTTTAATTTTTTTAGGAAAAATTAGAATAGATCTGACTTTTTTAATTAATAATAAGATTTTTTATCTTTCATTTAAACCAAAAATCATTCCTTAATCTTCAAAAATAAAGTCAGTACGAATTTTTTAAGTTGATCATTTTTTTAAAGGTTAGGTTAACTGTCAATAATTTTTACTAACTTTGGGAATTTTTTTAAATTTTTTAACAACAATTAGAACAAATCTGATTTTTCTAGTTTAAATTAGAATTTAAATTAAAATCTTTAGACGTTTTGATAAAATAAAGTTCCAATGATTAAAAAAAAAATAAATAATGTTAGATTGGTTTGAAAACACTAATTTTTTCAAAAATTTATTTAATTTTTTTACGAAACACAGTAACCCTTTCGGACATTTTATATTAAAATAGAGTCTTTTAGATTTCATTTAATCCATAAATCACATTTTAGTTCCTACAAATAAAAACGTAGTGATTTTTTAAAGTTAACCAAATTTTTTAAAGGTTGGCTTAAAAACACTAACTTGTTCAAAAATGTATTTAATTTTTCTATAAAATACAAAAACTTTTTTGGACATTTTATCTTAAAATAGAATCTTTTAGCTCTCTTAAGAACAATAAATCAGCTTCGTGTCTCGAAAAATAAGATCGCGGTGATTTTTTAAAATTGGACAATTTTTAGGTTAAGTTGACTTAAATACACCAATTTTTTTTAAAATTTATTTGATTTTTTTACGAAATACAGTAACGATTTTGGACATTTTATATTAAAATAGAGTCTTTTAGGTTTCATTTAATCCATAAATCGCATTTTAATTCTTATAAATAATGTCGTAGTGATTTTTTAAAGTTAACCAAATTAAAAAAAGAAAGAAAATTGTACTAAATATAATAAATCCCGGCATATAAACTCAGCTTAGAGCCAAAATTTCACTCAAGTTGTAGATATTTTCCACAGAAAGTAATGAATATATATTACCGTGAAAATCTAACAAAAATCAATAAATACGTTTGAATTTATGACTTAAACTTACGGATATTACGAAAACATGTTTATTATTCCATTCTAACGTATTGAAGATATACTCACACCTAATTCTAGAATGTAGTTAATTAAGATTAATTAAAATACATAAATTTTTAGATTTTCAACTTTTAATTTTTTACATTATAAAACTAATTTTTAATCTTTAAAATAGAATAAGCATTTACCTGCTACAAGTATAAAATTTTCCGTTCTATTTTTAGTTAAAAAACACTTTCGGCAAGAATTTCCTCCGACAATCTCGGCAAGATTTGTTTTTCTTTAAAATTTTAAGAAAATAACACATCGTATAAATTTATTTATTCTACTCAAAATCAGTTCTATTTTCAACGCGGAAATATAACTTTTAAAGACAATATAATTTTTAAATACATTCTCCTTTGCAGATGTACGTCAAAGTTTAACTTTGCAAAGCGTTTCTAAAAAATGGAGAGTTGGTGTAAGCTTCGAGGAATGAGATTTCTAAACGGAATTTTCATTTGTGTTCTCTTATTTTACAAGAGTACGTTTTGTGTTCAGGTAAGTTAAGTTATCTTACTAAAAACTATATTAAAGTAGATTTATTTAGACAATTAACACGTATTTAAATAAGTTTAATGTGTTTATCGAGTGGAGGTTTAAATAAATTTAGTGTTGGAAAGTATTTAAAGCTGTCAGTAAATATTTTATTTTCGAGAATCGGTAATCAATCTAAAATTGACTTTAAGAATGTTTTATATAATGTGGGAAAAAGTGAAACACTTAAAATATCTTAAAAAAGATTTTTTTAAAGAAACTTAGAAAAATCAAAAACTATTTTAAATTTGATTTAAAGTTTTTAGAACATGACTTCATTTTAAAGATGTACAACGTCAAGTGTTTAAAAACGTTAAGTGAGACAGTGATTCTTCTAACAAATCATAGCTTTTAAAGTCTACTTTCCATCGATGTTTACATAATTCACTCTAGTACTAAGAATTTGGAAGCTATGTTTAAAAAGTTGACTCAAATACAAAGGCAGACTTTCCGTCGTTCATAGTTTCCTTATTAAATGTGTCATTTGTTAGAAATTCTGAGTTTGAGAACGCGTAACTCGATCAACGATCGTCTGATTTTCGTACAATCTCTTTAAAACGATTCTCCATTCAATTTTGAATAAGACTTTAAATAGATGTCGTTATGCCAGATCCGGAAAATTTCTGGCAAAGAGTTTCCGAACCTCTGCATCCAGAAATTAGAGGAGAATTTTGTAATTTTAACTTTGAGCTCGCATAACTCCATTAATGATCGTCTAATCTTTAAACAGTTTCTTCCAAATGTTTTTCCATTCAATTTTGAATAAAGATCTAGACGGAGTCATCGTGTCGTATTCAGAAAATTTCTGATGAACGATTTTCCAAACCTCTACACCCAGAAATGAGAAGAGAATTTTGAAATTTTGCGTTTGAGCTCGCGTAACTTGGTCATCGATCGTCTAATCTTCAAACAGTTTCTTCCAAACGATTCTCTATTCAATTCTAAATAAGAATCTAGACGGGTGTCACCGTGCTGTATTCAGAAAATCTCTGACGAACGGTTTTACAAAACTCTACACCCAGAAATTACAAGAGAATTTTGAAATTTTGGCTTTGAGCTCGCGTAACTCGGTAATCAATCGTCTAATCTTCAAACAGTTTCTTCCAAACGATTCTCTATTCAATTCTAAATAAGAATCTAGACGGGTGTCATCGTGCTGTATTCAGAAAATCTCTGACGAACGGTTTTGCAAAACTCTACACCCAGAAATTACAAGAGAATTTTGAAATTTTGGCTTTGAGGTCGCGTAACTCGGTAATCAATCGTCTAATCTTCAAACAGTTTCTTCCAAACGATTCTCTATTCAATTCTAAATAAGAATCTAGACGGGTGTCACCGTGCTGTATTCAGAAAATCTCTGACGAACGGTTTTACAAAACTCTACACCCAGAAATTACAAGAGAATTTTGAAATTTTGGCTTTGAGCTCGCGTAACTCGGTAATCAATCGTCTAATCTTCAAACAGTTTCTTCCAAACGATTCTCTATTCAATTCTAAATAAGAATCTAGACGGGTGTCATCGTGCTGTATTCAGAAAATCTCTGACGAACGGTTTTGCAAAACTCTACACCCAGAAATTACAAGAGAATTTTGAAATTTTGGCTTTGAGCTCGCGTAACTTGGTCATCGATCGTCTAATCTTCAAACAGCTTCTTCCAAACGATTCTCCATTCGATTCTGAATAAAGATATAGACGGATATCATCGTGCCGAATCCGAAAATTTTTTGACCAACGTTTTTCTCAACCTTTGAACCTAGAAATTAGACAAAAATCTTCAATTTTTCGCTTTCAACTCGCGCAACTCGGCCGTCGATCATTACATCTTTAAGCGGTTTCCTTTAAATGATTCTCCATTCAATTCTAAGTAAAAATCTGGATGGATGTCATCATGCCGTTTCCAGAAAATTTCTGACGAACGGTTTTTTGAATCTCTACATCCAGAAATTAGATTAAAATTTGAAATTTCGATTTTGAACTCACGAAATTCGATAATCGATTAACTAATCTTCATACGATTTTTTCCAAACGACTCTCCATTCAATTTTGAATAAGAATCTAGAAAGATGGCATCGTGCAGTATCCAGAAAATTTCTGACCAAAATCTTTCTGAACCTCTACACCCAGAAATTAGACGAAAATTTGAAATTTAAGAACTCACGTAATTCCATAATCAATTAAATAATCTTCATACGATTTTTTTCCAAACGACTCTCCATTCAATTTTGAATAAGAATCTAGAGGGATGGCATCGTGCGGTATCCAGAAAATTTCTGACCAAAACTTTTCTGAACCTCTATACCCAGAAATTAGATGAAAATTTGAAATTTTGACTTTGAGCTCATATAACTCGGCCGTCAATCGTCTAATTTCCGTGCAGTTTGCTTTAAGCGATTCTTTATTCAATTCTGAGTAAGACTCTAGATGGGTGCCTTCATTCCAGATCCGGAAAATTTCTGACAAACATTTTTCTGAACCTCTGGACCGAAAAATTAATGCGCGTCGTAAATTCTAGCCGATTTTTCTGGAAAACCAAAGGACCTGCAGAGAAACTGATTTCAACATCGTTTTCCCCGTTGTTGAATTATACAAGAACACGACTTTCAACAAAATCTGAAAACTTTCGTCATTTGGAAAAAAAATCCCTTGCGATTTTTTTGGATTTTTGGTTATTTTAGAAATTTTGACTTTGAGCTCGTGTAACTTAGCCGTCGGTCGTCCGATTTTCATGCGGTTTGTTCTCAACGATTCTCCATTTAATTCTAACTACGATCTTGGAAGGGCGTTATGGTACCAGAAGCGGAAAATTTCTGACGATCGTTTTTCTGAACCTCTACACCTAAAAATTCGACGAAAATTTTGAAAATTTTTTTTTCTATTTTATTGCAAATTCCGATTATTTAAACATTTATAATCGTTTGGAAAGCACTTATCTATATACCAAATCATTCCTTCGCCGAGAAATCGCTGAAAATCGCATTTCGATTTTTTTCGAATTTCGATCATTTTAGAAATTTTGACTTTGAGCTCCTATAACTCAACTGCCGGCCATTTGATTTCTCTACGGCTTATTCCTACCGATTCTCCATTCAATTTTAAATAAGATTCTAGAAGGGTGTTATAGTGACATACCTGAAAAATTCTTACCGAACTTTTCAGCGAACCTCTGCATCGAAAAAGTAAAATCTTGACTTTGAGCTCCTATAACTCAGCTGCCGGTCATTTAATTCTCCTACGGTTTGTTTCTAATGATTCTCCATTTAATTTTAAATAAGATTCTAGAAGGGTGTTATCGCGACATACCCGAAAAATTTTTAGCGAACGTTTCAGCGAACCTCCGCACCGAAAAATTAAAATCTTGATTTTGAGCTCCTATAACTCAGCTGCTGGTCATCTGATTCTCCTACGGTTTATTCCTACTGATTCCCCATTCAATATTGAATATTATTCTAGAAGGGTGGTATCGTGACGTACCCGAAAAATTTTTAGCGAACGTTTCAGCGAACTTCTGCACCGAAAAATTAATACGCATTGCAAATTCACTTCTAGCCTACTTTTCCGAAAAACTAAAGAACTTACGGAAAAACAGATTTCAGCATCATTTTCCCAGTTATCGAATTATATAAAAACCCGACTCTCAGTAAAATGTAAAAACTTTCGATTTTTGGAAAAAAATCCCTACCTACCCATTGCGATTTTTCGGATTTTTGGCTATTTTAGAAATTTTGACTTTGAGCTCGTGTAGCTTAGTCGTCGGTCGTCCGATTTTCATGCAGTAAGTTTTCTTCGATTCTCCGTTTAATTCTGTGTAAGATTCTAGATGGGTGTTATCATACCAGACCCAGAAAATTTCTGACGAATGTTTTTCCGAACCTCTACACCAAAAAATTAGACGAAAATTAAAAAAAAAAATTTCTATTTTATTGCAAATTCCAATTATTTGAACATTTATAATATTTTAGAAAGCACTTATCTATATATCAAATCATTCCTTCGCCGAGAAATCGCTAAAAAATCACATTTCGATTTTTTCGATTTTCCGTCATTTTAGAAATTTTGACTTTGAGCTCCTACAATTCAACTGCCGGGCATCTAATTTTCCTACGATTTATTCCTAATAATTCTCCATTCAATTTTGAATAAAATCCTAGAAAGATTTCATCGTGATATACCCGAAAAATTTTTAGCGAACGTTTCAGCGAACCTCCGCACCGAAAAATTAAAATCTTGACTTTGAGCTCCTATAACTCAGCTGCCGGTCATCTGATTTTCCTTCGGCTTGTTTCTAATGATTTTCCATGCAATTCTGAATAAGATTCTAAAAAGGTGTTATAGTGACGTATCCGAAAAATCTTTAGCGAACGTTTCAGCGAACCTCTGCACCGAAAAATTAATTCGCGTTGCAAATTCACTTCTAGCTTACTTTTCCGAAAAACTAAATAACTTACGGAAAAACAAATTTCAGCATCATTTTCCCCGTTTTCGAATTATATAAAAACCCGGCTTTCAGTAAAATCTGAAAACTTTCAATTTTCTGAAAAAATTCCATATCCAAATTTTTCAGCTTAGAAAACCTTTTTAACAAAAAAAAAATTTTTTTTTGTGGGGCGGTGGTGACCCAGCCAACCCAACCCACCTCACTGCGTTCGTTGCGAACGGGGGTCGACTTCACGGTGAAATTTTTCGAAAAAATTTTTTTCCCTAATCTGAGTTCAATAACCATTTTTCAGCTTAGAAACCGTTTTTAACAAAAAAAAAAAAAATTTTTTATGGGGCGGTGGTGAGCCAGCCAACCCAACCCACCTCACTGCGTTCGTTGCGGACGGGGGTCGACTTCACGGTGAAATTTTTAGAAAAAATTTTTTTCCCTAATCTGAGTTCAATAACCATTTTTCAGCTTAGAAAAGAAATCCCTTGCGATTTTTTCGGATTTTTGACTATTTTAGAAATTTTGACTTTGAGCTCGTGTAGCTTAGCCGTCGGTTGTCCGATTTTCATGCGGTTTGTTCGCAACGATTCTCCATTTAATTCTAACTACGATTTTGGAAGGGCGTTATCGTACCAGAAGCGGAAAATTTCTGACAGAAGTTTTTCCGAACCTCTACACCAAAAAATTCGACCAAAATGTTGAAAATTTTTTTTCCTATTTTATTGCAAATTCCAATTATTTGAACATTTATAATATTTTAGAAAGCACTTATTTATATACCAAATCATTCCTTCTCCGAGAAATCGCTAAAAAATCACGTTCCGATTTTTTTCGATTTTTCATCATTTTAGAAATTTTGACTTTGAGCTTCCATAACTCGACCGGCGGTCATTTAATTTCCGTATGGTTTATTTTAAACGATTTTGCATTCAATTCTGAGTAAGATTCTAGAAGAATATCATCATGTCATATCTGGAAAATTTCTGACGAGTGGGTTTTCTAACCTCTGCGCCTAAAAATTAGACCAATTTATGAAAATTTGAATTTGCGCTTATGGAACTCGGCCATCGATTATCTAATATCCGTGCGGTTTGTTTTAAACGATTCTATGTTCAATTCTGAGTAAGATTCTATACGAGTATTATCATGCCAGATAGAGAAAATTTCTGACAAACGATTTTCCCAACCTCTACACCGAGAAATTAAACGAAAATTTTTAAATTTTAACTTTGAGCTCGCATAACTGAGTCAATCGCCTCATTTTCCTAAAGTTTCTTTTAAACGATTCTCCGATCAATTTTTTGTAAGAGTCTAGAAGAGTGTTATTGTGCCGAATCCAGAGAATTACTTACGGGGGCTTTTATCAACCTCTACATCGAGAAATTATATAAAGATTGTGAAATTTTAAATTTAAGCTCGCATAACTCAGCCATCGATCACCTCATTTTCCTAAAGTTTCTTTTAAACGATTTTCCATTCAATTCTTAGTAAGACCCTAGAAAAGTGTTATTGTACTGAATCCAGAGAATTACCGACGGGAGTTTTTATCAACGTCTACATCGAGAAATTATAAAAAGATTGTGAAATTTTAACTTTGAGTTCGCATAACTCAACAGTCAATCATCTAATTTTCGTATGGTTTTTCTCAAGCGATTCTCTGTTCAATTCTAACAATAAGTACGACTCCAGAAAGGTGTCATTTCCTGACTTCAAAAAATTTTTAGCGAATTGTTTGCCAAACCTCTATTCTCGAACGCAGTGCTACATTCTAAGAAGAATAAGTAATAATTCTAATACTAAGAACTTAAAAGCTACATTAGATAAAAACCATCAAATGTACCAAAGTACACACACAGTAAAAACCGTTATCCATACAAAAACTAATCTTCCAAAGTAAACTCACTTTCATATTTACTTTTGCAATTTACCATCCAAATTAAGTCAACACATTTATTTTATTTACAACGTAAATACAACAAAACAACAAAATTCACATTACATTTTTATAATCGGTATCTGTTTGCACATTAACCATTGGACCATTAAATTTTTTTTCCAGTCTTCTGCTTATCTTAATGTATCGATCCACACTACGCATTTAACGCATAATAATAATTGTTTGAGATAGTTTTTAATCCCGACCGACATCAAACTCACTAAAAGTTAGTTAATCTATCAATAACAAAGCCATAACTAATAGATTTGTTATCTGATTTTATTGTCACTAAGTTTGCAATAACAGCAAACGCCGGCGAAAAGTAAATATTATCACCGCGATCGTTAAATAAGTGAAATATCGATATGTTACGTTAGTTTTATACGACAGGTGTTCTCTGTATTTTATGACAAATATTTGTCTTTCGTACAAAATCCAAGATAAATAATAGAGATGTTTTGAAATTACTTTTAAACATTTTTTAAATTTTATTTTATTTATTTATTTTTTTTTTTAGTTTGATGATGAATATGGATCTATGGATAATTTAACCGTAGATATTATTTATAATGAAACTGAAAAAATTTTACAGTTTGTAATTACTCCTCATGGTAATATTTTTTTTTTTTAATTTTTTATTTGAAAATACATTTTGTGATATTTTCTAGATCCTAATGAATATCTTACAATAGAATACGTGAAAATGGATGGAGTTCCTTTACGAACTCTGTGTGAACTGTTTCCAATCGAAGGTGTTGTCGAGAATATTCGAGGTGAAAAAATTTTCATTCCTCCAACTAATGAAGAAATTGGTGAGATTGAGTTCAATAGTACTTACGCTATAGTAGTTAAAGATAATTATGGACATTGTAAAAGTATACTTTTTGATGTACCAAGTAAGTATCTACCACTTTTATATATTTAAAGACGAAAAAAGCTGGATTGTTACGACTCAAGTTTAATTAAGCAATTTCAGTTAATCCTCTAAAGTTAAATAAATAAGTTTTGAATTTATTTTAATAGAAACTGATTTAGACTTCATTTTATTTTAGGATGTGTTGGTGGTAAATGTAACTGCAACCTTCAACGAAGTGTGAAAACAGTAGAGACACAATACCGACGAAATAATGAGTTTCTCGTTTCGTGGAACTTTACTGATCCTGACGATGAAGATTTAAAAATTGAGTTCACGTTAGTCTTCTCTTTAAGCACGTCTTATATTGTGGTAGCAAGCAACAAGCAATTAATTCACAATCTTGCATGGGAATTCGACAACCCATTTGTATTTGCAACTAGTAAATTTAAAAAATTCATTTTTCAAAAACCAACTGTTCTTGAGATTTGAAATTTGATGAGGATTTAGATTAAAACTTAGTCTTTATTTTTACCAAAGATAAACTTTCTACGACTTTTAGTTTTTTCCTCAGAAATGAAAATGAAACATAATGTCTATTAAAATTTGTCAATTTTTAAAAATTCATATCTAAGAAATGAATTGTTATTGAGACTTGAAATTTTATAAGAATTTAGATAAAAACCTAATCTTTATTTTTACCGAAAATTAACTTTCTACGAGTTTTAGTTTTCTCTACAGGAACGAAATTCTAACCTAACTTAATTTACCTGTCTAAAAGTTGTCAATTTTTGAAAATTCATATCTAAGAAACTAATTGTTATTGAGAATTGAAATTTTATAAGGATTTAGATAAAAACTTAATCTTTATTTTTACCAAAGATGCATTTTCTACGACTTTTAGTTTTCTCTACAGGAACGAAATTCTAACCTAACTTAATTTACCTGTCTAAAAGTTGACAATTTTTGAAAATTCATATCTAAGAAACTAATTGTTGTTGAGACTTGAAATTTTATAAGGATTTAGATAAAAACTTAATCTTTATTTTTACCAAAAATGCGTTTTCTACGACTTTTAGTTTTCTCTACAGGAACGAAATTCTAACCTAACTTAATTTACCTGTCCAAAAGTTGTCAAATATTGAAAATTCATATCTAAGAAACTAATTGTTGTTGAGAATTGAAATTTTACAAGGATTTAGATAAAAACTTAATCTTTATTTTTACCAAAGATGCATTTTCTACGACTTTTAGTTTTCTCTACAGGAACGAAATTCTAACCTAACTTAATTTACCTGTCTAAAAGTTGTCAATTTTTGAAAATTCATATCTAAGAAACTAATTGTTGTTGAGACTTGAAATTTTATAAGGATTTAGATAAAAACTTAATCTTTACTTTTACCAAAAATGCATTTTCTACGACTTTTAGTTTTCTCTACAGGAATGAAATTCTAACCTAACTTAATTTACCTTTCTAAAAGTAGTCAATTTTTGAAAATTCATGTCTAAGAAACTAATTATTCTTGAGAATTGAAATTTTATAAGGATTTAGATAAAAACTTAATCTTTATTTTTACCAAAGATGCATTTTCTACGACTTTTAGTTTTCTCTACAGGAACGAAATTCTAACCTAAGTTAATTTACAAGTTGTCAATTTTTGAAAATTCATATCTAAAAAACTAATTGTGTTAGAAACGTGAAATTTTGTAATGATTTAGATTAGTATTTAGTCTTTATTTTCACCAACGATATTTTTTTTATAATTTTTAGTTTTTTCCTTAGAAGAGAAAATGTAACGTAATGTTGATTCAAAATTGTCAATTTTCAAAAATTCCTATTTCAAAAACTAACTATTTTTGAGACTTGAAATTTGATGACGATTTAGATTGAAGTTTAGTCTTTATTTCTACCAAAGATGAATTTCCTATGATTTTTAGTTTTTCCCTCAGATGAGGAGATGTAACTTAACGTTCTCAATTGAAAATCTTAAATATTTTAAAAATTAGACTACGTTCTAAAACTGGAATTTTCTTTAGATTACATTACATTTTGACGTTTAAACAACTTTATTATATATAATTTTTTAGCAATATGCTTACTACTTGTCGACGGTCGAGTTGTTTTGGGTTTTTGGAAGTTTTCGGGTGGATTTGGTGTTATGTACATTCCAGATCTAAAGAAACATATTTACAACATTATAAATAAAGCTTTCACGGTTGGTGTTAACTGAATTAAGACTATAACTGAAAATATAAACTTTCTACGACTTTTAGTTTTTTCTTAAGAAATGAAAATGAAACATAATGTCTATTAAAATTTGTCAATTTTAAAAAATTCATATCTAAGAAATAAATTGTTATTGATACTTGAAATTTTATAAGGATTTAGATTGAAATTTAATCTTTATTTGTACCAAAGATGAATTTTCTACGACTTTTAGTTTTTTCCTCAGAAATGAAAATGACACATAATGTCTATTAAAATTTGTAAATTTTTAAAAATTCACATCTAAGAAATGAATTGTCATTAAGACTTGAAATTTTATAAGGATTTAGATTGATTCTTAATCTTTATTTGTACCAAAGATGAATTTTCTACGACTTTTAGTTTTTCCCTCAGAAGAAAAATACTACCAAGCCTTATCTCAAATTACTAATTATTAATTACTTGTTGCTAATTTTCTCAATATAAACCACACCTTAATCAATTTATTCAACATTAATCATTTTACTCAACATTAATCATTTTACTCAACATTATTCATTTTACTTAACATTAAATAAATCCCCTTTTTAGTTATTACATACAAGACGATTGTTCTCAACCTCCATCTTCAGCAAGAATCGAAGCTAATTACACAACTTTATCAAACAACTCAGCTTTGATTTACAGCCAAAAAGATAACTCTACATGTTTAATGATTAACTTTATAGATGAATATAACTGTTCGGATATATACGTAAGATCTTTAATAATAGAAAAGGTATTAATTAAACAAATTTAATCCACCTTAGTAAAATAAATAATTAAAATTTTATTCTAGAAGACGGACGAAATAACTTGGATAAATGTAACATCAACATTATTCCTCGTTGTTCTTTTACTCGTCGTTATTACTCTTTGGTACATTGATAAATGCAGAGGAACGATTAAAGCGCTATTAATCTCGAGAGTTTTAAGTAGGAGAACAAATAATGTGCCTAATATTTACGACCATATATCTTATCGGTAAAAAAATATTTTTAATTTTACTTTTAATTATCAAATTTTACTTATAATTACATATCTAATTTTACTTTTATTTTTTTAGAGCAAAAAGAACTGAAGCGAATTTATTATACATTGAACATGAAATACTTGTAAGTTAAATACTGTGTTTTTCTTTTTTAATGAATTAAAATTTTTTTAATTATTATCTTTTAAAGGAAGGTCTTACTGATATTTTTGAACTTCCAAGAAATCATTTAGAAATAAAATACGAAATCGGAAAGGGAGCTTTTGGTGAGGTTTATTTGGGTAAAGCTATTTTAAATGGAAATGAAACTTCAGTAGCTGTTAAAACATTAAGAGGTAATAAATACATTTTTAGATTTTGTATTTAATAATTTTTTTTTATAAAACAAATTTTAACACAATAGAAAAATCATCAAGAGAAGAAATGGAAGATTTTCTGTCTGAAATCGATATAATGAAGAAAATTGGTCAACATCCAAATATAGTCACAATGTTAAAATGTTGCACCCTTCAAGAACCTTATATGATGATTATGGAATACGTACCGTATGGAGATTTAAAACATTATTTGGTTAATTTGAGGGACAAGTGGTATAAAAGGAAGAATTGTATTGAAAACGATTATAGTGGGTATGTTGTTATATCACTTATTTGCTAGAAGATGGATACAATTTAAACTGAACTAAGACTCGAACTAAAGGCTCCTATAGACGTTCCAACTTATCTTTATGCAGATCTTCATAGGTCACACTGCTCATGTCGCCTAAACAAAGAGAAATTGCATCCACATGCTAACCACACGCAACGACTAACCACGCAACTATCGGTGACATGACCAACAGAGATCCGCACACGGGGCAATTTGTTTGTTAGTCAACTCGTAATTTCCGAAGAGAAAGTGCTACTAAATATTAAGATTAACAACGTTTGAAGATTAATTGAGCCAATTTTTAAGGTTTTTCTTAAATGGTGGCTGAATATTTAGTACATACAAAGTGAAAATTAAAATACAAAAAAATATTTTGCAATTGAAATATACATTAAAAATTATTTCATTTAGTAGCATGAATAGTCCTTCTGTACAAAACTTCAAAAAAGTACGAATGAAATTCTAAAAGATTGTAACGAACCAGTTCTAATGGTTCTAAGCAGTTGCGTGAAGGCACCTGTTAATTATTGTATTTCCAAAAATAGTATTTCTGTAAACAATATTATTCAAAAGTAAAATAGGGCATATTTTAGTGATCTTTAAGTGTTTTTTAGGATGCTAGGTAATGAATTATACCTGCCTTAGGGCCGGTTGTACAATATGCCGATATACTTCCCGACAGTGTTATCTTGCCGATAAGTTAGTTTGTTCCGTATTACGATCTAGTGATATTTTTATCGGTCAGATTGTCGGTAGGATAAGGCCGTCTGCACACGGAGCAACCGGTAAGCAACGCAACGGCAATGTGATATCGCTTCTCGGTTGCTTCCTAGGTAATAGAATGGAGGTCCATCAACGGAGCAATTTAAAAGCAACCTATGGGCGATATAAGCGATATGCGCGATCTACGCAACCTTAGCAACCTGCACGAAAGTCACCAAGATCATAAGTTGCTCATATCGCCTGTTGAAATTGAGGCATTTAATATTAAATACGTGGCTGCAATTGAGAAATATTAAAAATATAACTGAGGGTGACAGTTTTACGCGACAAAGTCATCAAAAATTGGACTTCTCGTAACTTCTCATGTACTAAAATCACGGGAGATATTTGAGTGATTTTAAATTTAGTACCTATTGTCATAAAATATCCTTTAAAACAAACAAAGAAATGAGTGGGTTCCTTACACAGCCCTTATTTCATTTACATTTGGAAGTAGATCGTTTTTATGGAAAGACCCTATACATAAGGTACACAATGTAATTCCTTTGCCTAATGAAAAATTTGCCAAACTATAAATTTGTAGTTCTTTGGCCCCTATTAACAATAAGCCGACGAATAATCAGACAAACAAATAGAAGATGTCCGATTATACGTTTGAACGAATATAGTAGAGCATCGATAATCTGAATCCCTGAACCCTTTAACCGAACTCTTTGATAATCCGAATTGCCTTCTGTCCCAATTCGGTTGAATGTTTAACCGAATATTCCTTATTCGGCTAAGGCAGGTACTATTCATTACCTAACATCTTAAAAAACACTCCTAAAGATCTCTAAAAACCGCCCTACTTTACTTTTGAATAATATTGTTTGCAGAAATACTATTTTTGGAAATATAATAATTATACGGGGGTTTTCACGCAACTGCTTAATTAGAATCATTAGAACTGATTCGTTACAACCTTTTGGAGTTTCATTCGTACCTTTTTGAAGTTTTGTATATAAGGACTATTCATGCTACTGAATGTAGAAAACAACTTATTATTTTCAATGAAATAATTTTTAATGTTTATTTCTATTGCAAAATTGTTATTGTATTTTAATTTCCACTTTGTATGTACTAAATATTTAGCCACCATTTCAGAAAAATTTTAAAAATTGGCCCAATTAGTCTTCAAACGTTGTTAATACTTAATATTTAGTAGCACTCTCTCATTGGAAGCTACGAGTTGACTAACAAACAAATTGCCCCGTGTGCGGATCTCTGTTGCTCATGTCACCGATATCAGCAATATCGTCAATATCACCTCGTGATATTATTGCTTTGGTGTTGCCCCGTGTGCGGATGGCCTTACGATCTTGGTGACTTCCGTGCAGGTTGCTAAGGTTGCGTAGATCGCGCATATCGCTTATATCGCCCATAGGTTGCTTTTAAATTGCTCCGTTGACGGACCTCCACTCTATTACCTAGGAAGCAACCGAGAAGCGATATCACATTGCCGTTGCGTTGCTTTTCGGTTGCTCCGTGTGCGGACGGCCTTACTGTGCAAACCGGGACTGTGCAGGCAAGTCGTTAGGAAAGTCAGAGCGTCTGTAGGACCCTTAACATCAACAGTAATTCTAATACAAGACCAAGAACTAGGAGTTTTTGGGTTTAGCTGTGGGTTTTTTTGAAAAGTTTGGTTTTTTTGTGGGTTCAAATTTAAACTGAACTAAGACTCGAACTAAAGACTCCTACAGACGTTCCAACTTATCTTCAGGCAGGCCTATGCAGGCCATACTGCTCAAGCCGCCTAAACAAAGAGAATTGCATCCACACGCTAAAGGCCTCTACAGACGTTCCAACTTATCTTCAGGCAGGATTGCACAGCTACACTGCTCAGCCCATCTGAACAAAGAGAATTACACATCCGACTGTAAGTGTGGATGCAATTCCCTTTGTTCAGGCAGCCTGAGCAGTGCGGCTTGTGCAGGCCTGCCTGAAGATAAGTTGGAACGTCTGTGGGGGTCTTAACCACACGCAACGACTTACTGTGCAAACCGGGACTGTGCAGGCAAGTCATTAGGAAAGTCAGAACGTCTATAGGGCCCTTAACATCAGCAGTAATTCTAACACAAGACTAAGAACTAGGAGCTTTTGGGTTTAGCTGTGAGTCTTTTGAAAAGGCGTAAGACGTTTCAAATACCATATTGCAATCTTCAAAAAAAATTTTGAAGTTGAAGACAGAAGAAGAAGATTTGAGTGGATGACATCCGAAATATCAAACACCTTTTCAAACGACTTACAGCTAAATCAGAAAGCTCCTAGTTTTTACCCCCCTTTTTTTCGATGAAAATTTTCTTAGTATGAACATCCCAAACTTGACTGACTTAAAAAAAAAAAACTTCGCTCCTGAGAACCGTGTTCGAAAAAGATCCTCGTCTCGAATGGGTTAAGTTCGCAATTTAAGGCTACACCGAAAGACTACATACTTCTAAGGCTACATCGAAAATTTTAAAATTCCGACTTTCAGTTTGCGTAATTCGGTCGTCGATCATTGGATTTTCATACGGTTTATTTTAAACGATTTTCCATTCAATTCTGAGTAAGGCTATAGATAGGCTTTATCATGCTAGATGCAAAAATTTTCTGATGAATGTTTCTGTCAACTTCTGCATCGAAGAATAGGACTAAAATTTTGAAATTTTGACTTTGAGCTCATATAATTCGGTCATCGATCTTCTGATTTCTATGAGGTTTATTTTAAACGATTCTCCGTTCAATTCTGAGTAAGACTTTAGAAGGGCGTCATTGTGCTGAATTCAGAAAATTTCTGACGAACGATTTTGCTAACCTCGACACCGAGAAATTAAACGAAAATTTTGTTATTTTGAAATTTTGACTTTTTAGCTCATATAACTCGGTCATCGATCTTCTGATTTCCATGAGGTTTATTTTAAACGATTCTCCGTTCAATTCTGAGTAAGACTTTAGAAGGGCGTCATTGTGCTGAATTCAGAAAATTTCTGACGAACGATTTTGCTAACCTCTACACCGAGAAATTAAACGAAAATTTTGTAATTTTGTAATTTTGAAATTTTGACATTGAGTTCGCTTAGCTAGAACATGGATCGTCTGATTGTTATACGGTTTGTTTTAAACAATTCTCTGTTCATTTCTAAATAGTATTCTAGAAGAGTGTGTTTGTGCTGGATCCAGAAATTTTCCGGCAAACGGTTTTCCAAACCTCTGCACTGAACAATTATACTAAAATTTTGAAATTTTGACTTTAAGATCGCGTAACTCAATCCACAATCATCTGATTTCCTTAGAGATTATTTTAAATGATTCTCTGTTCAATTCTGAGAAAGATTCTAAATTAGTGTCTTCATTCCAGATCCGAAAAATTTCTGACCAGCAGTTTTTCAAACCTCTACACCCAGAAATTAGAAGAAAATTAAAAAAATTTGACATTGAGGTCGTGTAACTCAGTTATCGATCGTACAGTTTCTTCCAAACGATTCTCCATTCAATTCTGAATAAGAATCTAGACGGATGTCATCGTGCCGTATTCAGAAAATTTCTGCCGAACGATTTCCCTAACCTGTACACCCAGAAATTAGGAGAGAATTTTGAAACTTTGACTTTGAGATCGTGTAACTCAATAATCAATCATATAATCTTCATACGGTTTCTTCCAAACGATTCTCCATTCAATTCTAAATAAGAATTTCGACGGGTGTTATCGTGCCGTATCTAAAAAATTTCTAACGATGGATTTTCCAAATATCTACACCCAAAAATTAGAAGAGAATTTTGAAATTTTAACTTTGAGGTCGCATAACTTCATCATTGATCGTCTAATCTTTAAACAGTTTCTTCAAAACGATTCTCCATTCAATTCTGAATAAAAATGTAGACGGATGTCATCGTGCCGTATTCAGAAAGTTTCTAACGAACGATTTTCCAAAACTCTACACCCAGAAATTAGAAGAGAATTTTGAAATTTTGGCTTTAAGCCTGCATAACTCGACCGTCAATCGTCGGATTTCCATGCGGTTTGTTTTAGGCGATTCTCTATTCAACTCTGAGTAAGACTCTAGCCGGGTGTCATCATTCCGGGTCGGGAAAATTCCTGACAAACGTTTTTCCAAACCTCTGTACCGAAAAATTAATGCGCGTTGTAAATTCCATCCGATTTTTCTGGAAAACCAAAGGACTTATGGAGAAACGAATTTCACCATCGTTTTTTCCATTATTGAATTATACAAGACCGCGAGTCTCAGCAAAATCTAAAGTTTTCGATTTTCGAAAAAAAATTCCATACCCACCCCTTTCGATTTGTTCGGATTTTTGGCTATTTTAGAAATTTTGACTTTGAGCTTCTATAATTTGCCCGTCGATCGTCCGATTTTCATGCTGTTACTTTTCAACGATTTTCCATTTAATTCTGAGCAAAACTCTAGAAAGGTGTTATCGTACCAGACCCGAAAATTTTCTGACGAACGTTTTTCTAAACCCCTGCATTGAAAAATTAGACGAAAATTTTGAAAATTCTTTTTTCTATTTTATTGCAAATTTCGAATATTCGAACATTTATAATCGTTTGGAAAGGACTTATTTATGTACCAAACCATTCCTTCGCCGAAGAATCGCTGGAAAATTGCATTTCGATTTTCTCGATTTTCGATAATTTTAGAAATTTTGACTTTGAGCTTCCATAATTCGACCGTTGATTGTCTGATTTTCGTAGAGTCTCTTTTAAACGATTTTCTATTCAATTCTGAGTAAGCCTCCCGAACGACATCATTGCTCTGGATCCAGAAAATTTCTGACAGGCGTTCTTCCGAACCTGTACATCGAAAAATTAGAGGAAAACTTAATTTTTTTTTATTTTATTGCAAATTTCGCTTGTTTGAATATTTATAATCGTTTGGAAAGTACTTATCTATACACCAAATCATTCTTTCGGCGAGAAATTGGTGGAAAATCGCATTTCGATTTTCTCAATTTTCAATAATTTTAGAAATTTTGAGTTTGAACTTCCATAATTCGGCCATCGGTCGTCTGATTTTCATACGGTTTGTTTCAAATAATTCTCCATTCAATTTTTAATAAGGTTTTAGAAAATAATCATCGTGGCAGACCTAGAAAATTTCTGGCAAACGTTTTTCCAAACCTTTGCACTGAAAAGTTAATGCATATCGCAAATTCATTTCTAGCCGATTTTTCTAAAAAACCAAATGACCTACGAAAAAACGCATTTCACCATCTTTTTCCCCGTTGTCGAATTATATAAGAAGGTGGCTTTTAGAAAAATCTGAAAACATTCGAATTTTGAAAAAAATTCCATGTTCTACCCCTTTCGATTTTTTCGGATTTTTGGCTATTTTAGAAATTTTGACTTTGAGCTCGTGTAACTCAGCTGTCGGTCGTTCGATTTTCATCCGGTTTGTTTTCAACGATTCTCCATTTAATTCTGATTGTGAGTCTAGAAGATTTTTTCGATTTTTGACTTCTAACCGATTTTTCTGGAAAACCAAAGGACTTGCAGAGCAACAGATATGTTAGTTAGTGTTAGGATTAGAAGTATGTAGTGTTAGAATGACTCTTAATTTCAGTTCTAGTCTTACTTCAACTAACACCAATCGTAAAAGCTGTATTTATAACGTTGTAAATATGTTTCTTTAGATCTGGAATGTATATAACACCAAATCCACCCGAAAACTTCCAAAAACCCAAAACAACTCGACCGTCGACAAGTAGTAAGTATATTGCTAAAAAATTATATATAATAAAGTTGTTTAAACGTCAAAATGTAATGTAACCTAAAGAAAATTCCAGTTTTAGAAAGTAGTCTAATTTTTTAAATATTTAAGATTTTCAATTGAGGACGTTAAGTTACATCTCCTCATCTGAGGGAAAAACTAAAAATCATAGAAAATTCATCTTTGGTAAAAATAACGACTAAACATCAATCTAAATCGCCATCAAATTTCAAGTCTCAAAAATAGTTAGTTTCTTAGATATGAATTTTTAAAAATTGACAAGTTTTAGATGTGTGAATTAGGATAATGTTTCGCTTCTCTAGAAAAAACTAAAAGTCGTAGGAAATTCATCTCTGGTAAAAATAAAACTTAAGTTTCAATCTAAATCCTCATAAAATTTCATGTCTCAACAACAGTTAGTTTTTGAAATATGAATTTTTGAAAATTGACGATTTTGAATCAACATTACGTTACATTTTCTCTTCTAAGGAAAAAACTAAAAATTATAAAAAAAATATCGTTGGTAAAAATAATGACTAAATACTAATCTAAACCATTACAAAATTTCACGTTTCTAACACAATTAGTTTTTTAGTTATGAATTTTCAAAAATTGACAACTTGTAAATTAAGTTAGGTTAGAATTTCGTTCCTGTAGAGAAAACTAAAAATCGTAGAAAATGCATCTTTGGTAAAAATAAAGACTAAATTTTTATCTAAATCCTTATAAAATTTCAAGTCTCAACAACAATTAGTTTCTTAGATATGAATTTTCAAAAATTGATAACTTTTAGACAGGTAAATTAAGTTAGGTTAGAATTTCGTTCCTGTAGAGAAAACTAAAAGTCGCAAAAAATGCATCTTTGGTAAAAATAAAGATTAAGTTTTTATCTAAATCCTTATAAAATTTCAAGTCTCAACAACAATTAGTTTTTTAGATATGAATTTTCAAAAATTGACTACTTTTAGACAGGTAAATTAAATTAGGTTAGAATTTCGTTCCTGTAGAGAAAACTAAAAGTCGTAGAAAATGCATTTTTGGTAAAAATAAAGATTAAGTTTTTATCTAAATCCTTATAAAATTTCAAGTCTCAACAATAATTAGTTTCTTAGATATGAATTTTCAAATATTGACTACTTTTAGAGAGGTAAATTTAGTTAGGTTAGAATTTCGTTCCTGCAGAGAAAATTAAAAGTCGTAGAAAATGCATCTTTGGTAAAAATAAAGATTAAGTTTTTATCTAAATCCTTATAAAATTTCAAGTCTCAACAATAATTAGTTTCTTAGATATGAATTTTCAAATATTGACTGCTTTTAGACAGGTAAATTAAGTTAGGTTAGAATTTCGTTCCTGTAGAGAAAACTAAAAGTCGTAGAAAATGCATCTTTGGTAAAAATAAAGACTAAGTTTTAATCTAAATCCTTATAACATTTCAAGTCTCAACAACAATTAGTTTTTTAGATATGCATTTTCAAAAATTGACAACTTTTAGGCAGGTAAATTAAGTTAGGTTAGAATTTCGTTCATGTAGAGAAAACTAAAAGTCGTAGAAAATGCATCTTTGGTAAATATAAAGATTAAGTTTTTATCTAAATTCTTATAAAATTTCAAGTCTCAACAACAATTAGTTTCTTAGATATGAATTTTCAAAAATTGACAACTTTTAGGCAGGTGAATTAAGTTAGGTTAGAATTTCGTTCATGTAGAGAAAACTAAAAGTCGTAGAAAATGCATCTTTGGTAAAAATAAACATTAAGTTTTTATCTAAATCCTAGTAAAATTTCAAGTCTCGACAACAATTAGTTTCTTAGATATGAATTTTCAAAAATGGTCTACGTTTAGAGAGGTAAATTAAGTTAGGTTAGAATATCGTTCCTGTAGAGAAAACTAAAAGTCGTGGAAAGTTAATTTTTGGTAAAAATAAAGATTAAGTTTTTATCTAAATCCTTATAAGATTTCAAGTCTCAACAACAATTAGATTCTTAGATATGAATTTTCAAAAATTGACTACTTTTAGACAGGTAGATTAAGTTAGGTTAGAATTTCGTTCCTGCAGAGAAAACTAAAAGTCGTAGAAAATGCATCTTTGGTAAAAATAAAGATTCAGTTTTTATCTAAATCCTTATAAAATTTCAAGTCTCAATAACATTTAGTTTTATAGATATGAATTTTCAAAAATTGACTACTTTTAGACAGGTAAATTAAGTTAGGTTAGAATTTCGTTCCTGTAGAGAAAACTAAAGGTCGTAGAAAGTTAATTTTTGGTAAAAATAAAGATTAAGTTTTTATCTAAATCCTTATAAAATTTCAAGTCTCAACAACAATTAGTTTCTTAGATATGAATTTTTAAAAATTTGCCAATTTTAATCAACATGTTAGGTTAGAATTTCTTTTCCGTGGAGAAAACTAAAAGTCGTAGTAAATTCATTTTTGGTAAAAATAATTATTAAGTTTCAATGTAATAGTACAACAAATAAAATTTTATTTTTTTATTAATTTTAGCTGAATACACAAACTTTTCGATAACCCCCACATCTTTAGACACATTTACATTCGAAGTAGAACAAGCTCTCGATCCCACCGAGTTACAAAACTTCGCACTTCAAATCGCCTGTGGAATGGCTCATTTAGAAAAAGTACCAATTACACATCGAGATTTGGCCGCTAGAAACATTCTGATTGATGAAAATAAAGTGTTGAAAATTTCTGATTTTGGCTTATCGAGACCAGGACCTTATATTAATAAAAGTCATCATAAATTACCGGTTAGATGGATGGCATTAGAAGCTATTGAAGATCATATTTATGATAATAAAAGTGATGTATGGTCTTTTGGGGTGGTTTTATGGGAAATTGGCACTTTAGGTGAGTGTTTTTTTTAATATACTAAAATTAATATAATTTAAATAAATTATAATTTTACTTTTATAAAAGTGCTTTAAAATTTATTTTTTTTTAAAGGTGCTTTTCCTTATGAAGATGTCCCCGATAGAAACCTAATGTATCATTTACACACAGGAAAACGTTTACCAAGACCAGAAATTTGCACAGATGACTTATATAAATTAATGTTAAGATGTTGGTCAGAAGATCCGAATCAAAGACCAACATTCGAGGAATTAGTTCAACAATTAGATGTGAAAAATAATCGAATATACATCGATTTCACCCAATTAAATCCATTGTACGTTTTTCCACCGACTAAATCGCAACATAAACGACAAATTAAAAATGAAGATACGACGGAAGACCTTTTAAAACCGCCTGAAAAGAAAGATAGTTATCTCGATTGTCCTTAAGATTAAAGTCATGAGAACATTTTTAAATCGTAAGAAAATTTTTTAATCGTAAGAAAATTTTCAAGCTTTAAGACGAAGACTTTTATTTATTAAAATCATCTCTTAATGTGATTCGCTTCGACACAAACTTGTACCTGCTTAAATTTAAGTTTAGCTTTAAGTGAGATGTTTAAATATAAACACTTAATTTTTTTTACTTTTATTGTTAAAAGTTTCTTATAATAAGATGATAAAAAAATAAAATCACCTGAAAACGTTCTTTTGTGTTATTTTAATAATCTCATCGGTAATAAAATTTTGAATTTGAGCTTGGGTAACTCGTATGTTGATGGTTTGATTTCTTTACGAATTATTTTAAACAATTTTGTATTTAATTCTGAATAATACTCTAAACGGTCGTTGTTTTGTGGAATCTAATAAATTTCAGACGAATGATTTTCCCAACTCAACCCAGAAATTATTAAACGAAAACTTTGAAATTTCAATTTTCAGTTTGGGTAACTCGGTCGTCGATCGTTGGATTTTCATACGATTTGTTTTAAACGATTTTCCATTCAATTCTGGGTAAGGTTATAGATAGGCGTTATAATGCCAAATCCAGAAATTTTCTAACGAACGTTTCTGTCAACTTTTGCACAGAGAAATGTGACAAAATTTTGAAATTTTGACTTTAAGATCGCGTAACTCAGCTCACAATCATCCGATTTCCGTAAACTTTATTTTAAACGATTCTCCGTTCAATTCTGAGTAAGACTCTAGATGAGTGTCTTCATACCAGATTCGGAAAATTTCTGACCAACACTTTTCCGAACCTCTACATCCAGAAATTAGAAGAGAATTTTGAAATTTTAACTTTGAGGTCGTGTAACTCGGTCATCGATTGTACAGTTTCTTTCAAACGATTTTCCATTCAATTCTGAATAAGAATCTAGACGGATGTCATCGTGCCGTATTCAGAAAATTTCTGACGAACGATTTTCCTAACCTCTACACCCATTAATTAGACGAGAATTTTGAAATTTTCACTTTAAGCTCGCGTAACTCGGCCGTCAATGGTCTAATTTCTATACGGATTGTTTTAAGCGATTGTTTTATCGATTCTCTACTCAATTACGAATAAGACTTTAGATTGGTGTCTTAATTCCAGATCCGGAAAATTTCTGAGAAACATTTTTCCGAACCTCTGTACCGAAAAATTAATGCGCGTCGTAAATTCTAACCGATTTTTCTGGGAAATCAAAGGACCTACGGAAAAACGGATGTCACCATTATTTTCCCCATTCTTGAATTATATAAGAACCGGACTTTTAATAAAATCTGAAAACTTTCAATTTTTGGAAATAATTCCATACCTACTAATAGACGACAATATTGAAATTTTGGCTTTGAGCTCGCATAACTCGGCTGTTAATCGTCTAATTTCCGTGAAGTTTGCTTTAAGCGATTCGTTATTCAATTCTGAGTAAGACTCCAGGTGGGTGTCTTAATTCCAGATCCGGAAAATTTCGGAGAAATATTTTTCCAAACTTCTGTATCGAAAAATTAATACGAGTCGTAAATTCTAACCCATTTTTCTGGAAAACCAAAGAACCTACAGAAAAACTGATTTCACAATCATTTTCCCCGTTATTGAATTATACAAGAACCCGACTTTCAGGAAAATCTGAAAACTTTCAATTTTCGAAAAAAATTCCATACCTACCCCTTGCGATTTTTACGGTTTTTTGACTATTTTAGAAATTTTGACATTGAGCTCGTGTACCTTGGCCATCAGTCGTCCGATTTTCATGCGGTTTGTTTTCAACGATTCTCCATTTAATTCTAAATATGATTCTAGAAGAGCGTTATCGTACCACTTCCGTAAAATTTCTGACGAACATTTTTCCGAACTTCTGCACCGAAAAATTAGACGAAAATGTTGGCAAAAATTTTTTCTATTTTATTGCAAATTTCGATCATTTGAACATTTATAATCGTTTCGAAAGCACCTATCTATATGGCAAATCATTCCTTCGCCGAAAAATCGCTGGGAAATCGCGTTTCGATTTTTTCGATTTTCCACCATTTTACAAATTTTGACTTTGAGCTCGCGTATCTCAGCCATCCGTTGTCTAATTTTCTTACGGTTTATTTCTAATGATTCTCCATTCAATTCTAAATAAGATTCTAGATGGGTGTTATTGTGACGTACCCGAAAAATTTCTGACGGAGGATTTTCTAAACCTCTACATCGAAAAATTAATGCGCGTCATAAATTCACTTCTAACCAATTTTTCTGCAAAACCAAAGAACTTACGAAGAAACAGATTTCACCATCGTTTTCCCCGTTATCAGATTATATAAAAACCCAACTTTCAGCAAAATCTGAAAAGTTTCGATTTTTGGAAAAAATTCCATATTCCCTACCCCTTGCGATTTTTCGGCTTTTTGACTATTTTAGAAATTTTGATTTTGAGCTCATGTAGCTTAGCTGTTGGTGGCCCGATTTTTATGCAGTAAGTTTTCAACGATTCTCCGTTTATTTCTGAATATTATTATAGAAGGGCGTTATCGTAACAGATCCGCAAAATTTCTGACGAACGTTTTCCCAAACCTCTACACCGAAAAATTAGACGAAAATTTAAAAAATTTTTTGTTCTGTTTTATTGTAAATTTCGATTATTTGAACATTTATAATCGTTTGGAAAGTACTTATTTATATACCAAATACTGGAAACGCCGAAAAATCATTGGAAAATCGAGTTTTCATTTTTTCGATTTTCTATCATTTAAGAAATTTTGATTTTGAGCTCCCATAACTCAGCAGGCAGTCATCCGATTTCCGTACGGTTTATTTTAAATGATTTTGCATTCAATTCTAGGTAAGACTTTAGACGGGCGTCGTCATGCCGGGTCCGGAAAATTTCTGACGAACGTTTTCCCAAATCTCTACACCGAAAAATTGGACGAAAATTTTGAAATTTTTTTTTTATATTTTATTGAAAATTTCGATTATTGAATATTTTTAATCGTTTAGAAAGCTCTTATCTGTACACCAAATTATTCCATCGCCGAGGGATCGCCAGAAAATCGCATTTCGATTTTTTCGATTTTCGATCATTTTAGAAATTTTGACTTTAAGCTCCCATAACTCGGCTCTCAATCGTCCAATTTCCATACAGTTTATTTTAAGCGATTTTGCATTCAATTCTGAGTAAATCTCTGGACGGGCGTCGTCATGCCGAATCTGGAAAATTTCTGACGAAGAGTTTTTCCTAAGAAATTAGACGAAAATTTTGAAATTTTGACTTTGAGCTCGCGTAACTCAACCATCGATCGTCTGATTTCCCTACCGTTTATATTGAATGATTCTCTATCCATTTCTGAGCTAGATTTTAGCCGGCTGTCGGAATACCGAATCCGGAAAATTCATGACGAACGGTTTTCCCAACCGTTGCACACAAAAATTGCAAATTAGACAAAAATTTCGAAATTTTGACTTTGAGCTCACATAACTCTGCCCTCAATCGTCTAATTTCCATACAGTTTATTTTAAGCGATTTTGCATTCAATTCTAAGTAAGACTTTAGACGGGCGTTGTCATACCGAATATGGAAAATTTCTGACGAAGAGTTTTCCCAACCAAACCAAGAAATTAGACAAAAATTTTAAAATTTTGACTTTGAGCTCTGGTAACTCGGTTATTGAGCATCTAATTTTCATATGGTTTCTTCTAAACGGTTCTCCATTCAATTTTAAATAAAATTCTAGAAAATGATCGATGTGTTAGATCCAGAAAATTTCTGAAGAACAGTTTTCCAAATTTCTACGTCCAGAAATTAGACTAAAATTTAGAAATTTTAACTTTGAACTCACATAACTCACTCATCGATCGCCTAATCTTCAAATGGTTTTTTCTAAACGATTCTTCATTCAATTTTAAATAAAATTCTAAAAAATGATCGATGCGTTAGATCCAACAAATTTCTGACGAACAGATTTCCAAACCTCTACGTTCACAAATTAGACGAAAATTTAGAAATTTTAACTTTGAGCTCACATAACTCAGTCATCGATCACCTAATCTTCAAATGGTTTCTTCTAAACGATTCTTCATTCAATTTTAAATAAAATTCTAGAAAATGATCGATGCGTTAGATCCAAAAAATTTCTGACGAACAGATTTCCAAACCTCTACGTCCAGAAATTAGACGAAAATTTAGAAATATTAACTTTGAGCTTACATAACTCAATCATCGATCACCTAATCTTCAAATGGTTTCTTCTAAACGATTCTTCATTCAATTTTAAATAAAATTCTAGAAAATGATCGATGCGTTAGATCCAAAAAATTTCTGACGAACAGATTTCCAAACCTCTACGTCCAGAAATTAGACGAAAATTTAGAAATTTTAACTTTGAGCTTACATAACTCAATCATCGATCACCTAATCTTCAAATGGTTTCTTCTAAACGATTCTTCATTCAATTTTAAATAAAATTCTAGAAAATGATCGATGCGTTAGATCCAAAAAATTTCTGACGAACAGATTTCCAAACCTCTACGTCCAGAAATTAGACGAAAATTTAGAAATTTTAACTTTGAGCTTACATAACTCAATCATCGATCACCTAATCTTCAAATGGTTTTTTCTAAACGATTATTCATTCAATTCTAAATAAAATTCCAAAAAGGGATCATTGCGCTGGATTCAAAAAATTTCTGACGAAGTTTTCCAAACCACTACATCCAAAAATTAAACGAAAATTTTGAAATTTTGACTTTGAGCTCTGGTAACTCGGTTATTGATCATCTAATTTCCATATGGTTTCTTCTAAACGATTCTCCATTCAATACTAAATCAAATTGTAGAAAAGGATCGTTGCGCTAAATCTAGAAAATTTCTGACGAAGTTTTCAAAACTCTACGTCCAGAAATTAGACGAAAATTTAGAAATTTTAACTTTGAGCTTACATAACTCAGTCATCGATCACCTAATCTTCAAATGGTTTTTTCTAAACGATTATTCATTCAATTCTAAATAAAATTCCAAAAAGGGATCATTGCGCTGGATTCAAAAAATTTCTGACGAAGTTTTCCAAACCACTACATCCAAAAATTAAACGAAAATTTTGAAATTTTGACTTTGAGCTCTGGTAATTCGGTCATTGATCATCTAATTTCCACTTGGTTTCTTCTAAACGATTCTCCATTCAATACTAAATCAAATTGTAGAAAAGGATCGTTGCGCTAAATCCAGAAAATTTCTGACGAAGTTTTCAAAACTCTACGTCCAGAAATTAGACGAAAATTTAGAAATTTTAACTTTGAGCTTACATAACTCAGTCATCGATCACCTAATCTTCAAATGGTTTTTTCTAAACGATTATTCATTCAATTCTAAATAAAATTCTAAAAAGGGATCATTGCGCTGGATTCAAAAAATTTCTGACGAAGTTTTCCAAACCACTACATCCAAAAATTAAACGAAAATTTTGAAATTTTGACTTTGAGCTCTGGTAATTCGGTCATTGATCATCTAATTTCCACTTGGTTTCTTCTAAACGATTCTCCATTCAATACTAAATCAAATTGTAGAAAAGGGTCGTTGCGCTAAATCCAGAAAATTTCTGACGAACAGATTTCCAAACCTCTACGTCCAGAAATTAGACGAAAATTTAGAAATTTTAACTTTGAGCTCACATAACTCACTCATCGATCGCCTAATCTTCAAATGGTTTTTTCTAAACGATTATTTATTCAATTCTAAATAAAATTCTAAAAAGGCATCATTGCGCTGGATTCAAAAAATTTCTGACGAAGTTTTCCAAACCACTACATCCAAAAATTAAACGAAAATTTTGAAATTTTGACTTTGAACCACCTTATTAATTATTTTATGTAATTTAAAAGAGACCACTTAATAACATTATTAAGATCTTATCAAATAAAATCCTCAACCTTTTTCATTTCGATAACCCAAACCAATTAACTACCCATCAAGATGCAATATCTTCATCTTAACAAGCACATAAAAGATAAATCAAGTACAAAAAACATCTTCACCACTCAAAATAAGTATAAATACCACCACAAATAAAAAGAATACTATTTCAAATAGTCAGGATGATGCGGAAATTAATCATCTTCGTCGCCTTTTTCGGCGTTATTTTCGCCCAACGACGAGAATTATCCCAAGAAGAACGTAAGATAAATTTATAATTTAAAAATCTAAATCAATAATCAAAATTTACATCTATAAAAATCGTTTTTAAAAATCATATTTTCCAGTTGATAAATTAGCATCATGGGATGAAAATAACAAACATATGTGGGTCGAAAGTGGACAAGTTGAAGGTGACATGGTGTTAGAACCCGAAGAACGAAACGGATTGATTAATACAAGATTCCGATGGGCTAATCGTGAAATTCCTTATGAAGTTGATAGAGCGTTTACTACTCAAGAAGCTAATTTCATTCATAATTCTATTAGGGAGTTTGCTAATGTTTCTTGTGTTACCGTTAGACAAAGAAGAGCTAGTGATACAGATTGGGTTTGGGTTACTGTAAGTTTAATGGATTGAAAACCTAAATTGGTTGTAAATTTTAAGTAATATGATTTTATATAAAGGGCGAAAATACTGGTTGTTGGTCTTGGGTTGGAAGACGTGGAGGTCGTCAACAACTCAACCTCCAACGTCGTGGATGTCTTTGGCATAACATCGTCGTCCATGAATTCCTCCACGCGGCTGGTTTTTACCACGAACAAAGTCGTTACGATCGTAATAACCACGTTACCATCCAATGGGCGAATATTCAAAGAGGAATGGAACATAACTTCGATATGTTGAGCAGAAATACTATTACCAATTTCGGACAACCTTACGATTATGGAAGTGTTATGCATTATCATGAAACTGCTTTCTCTACAAACGGACGTCCAACAATTATTCCACGTGTAAGAGAATTTATTACAATTTGGCAAAAAAAGATGAATTTAATTCTGAATTTGTTTGTTGTAGAATCCTGCTTGGATTGGTCGCTTAGGATTAGCTGATAGGATGAGTGATATTGATATAAGGAAATTACGTGCTATGTATTGTTAATATTCTTCGATTTTTTGAAGATATTACATTGAATAATAAGTAAAAAAGCATTACTATTTGTTTTAATTGATGATTTTTTTAAATTTCTTTAAATAACTCCTTGATTGATAGTTATATTAATTTTAAATGATTTTTTAAGTTACAACAAAAATTTTTTAACATTTTGTTAAAAAATGATTACGAAACTAATTGTTGAGATTTGAAATTTTATCACGATTTTGGGGCGATTTCGGAAAAACAGCCCTGAAAATCGAATGACGTTGCGGTAGCCCTAAATGAAACTAATGGCGAATTCGATTGGCAGAACTAGTGCGCACCAGTGCATAACAGCGTGTTCTGTTGGTTGTTTCGTTGTATTCTGTTACATTTTATTATTGTGGTTTATAAAACATTTTAAACATCATCAAGCCTTGAACACACTTACAAGTGATGTTATGATTATGTTTGATTTCATCGCGTTCTGTTGAATTTGCCCTTTTTTGCACTAAGCTAGTGTGATATATGTCACATTTTGCACTCAACGAGTGCGCACCAGTGCACACTAGTTTTGCCAATCGAATTCGCCATAAAATTCTCGATCGTCCGTCTGTCATTTTCGTTAATTTTCGAACGCACTTTTTGTCCAACAGCCACCGGTTCCGCGACTCTGCTTCCGGCTAACCTTCTGAACGGCTTTATAACGCAACGTTATATGCGAATCGGGGCTCCTTTGGACTCGAAACGCCCGATTTAAGCCCTAAACGAAGTCCCCGTTTTCCGTCATTTTCAATTTGCGCAGATAAAACAGTTGGTTCAATTTTCATAAACGTTATTTATTATTCTAACCACGCCAATGCCACATGAAATGTCAAAACGATCGGTTTATTAATAATTATCAAGTATTTAATTTATGCTGGGCAAAAATTCGAATAAATTTCATTAAAAACTAATTAAATTCTTGAAAATATCACCAAAAATTAAATTTGTAAAAATTCCCCCAATGCTACCAAATTTTTTAATAATTCCACCAAAAACAAAATTTGTAAAAATTCCACGAAAGCTTTCAAAATTCTTTACAATTCCACCCAAAAACAAAATTTTTAAAAAATATACTAAAATTAAGATTAATTTCGTCAAGAATTGATTAGATTCTTAAAAATTTCATAAAAATAAGAAAGTAAGAATAAAAATTCCACAAAAGTTAATTAAATTGAATATAATTTCACCAAAAATTATTAAATTTGGAGACAATTTTACTAAAAACTTAGTGAATTTTTTAAAAATTCCACCCAAAATCAATAAAAGTGGTAAAAATTAAAAAAAACTTACAATATTCGTAAAATTCCACCAAAATTACCAACATTTTTAACAATTCCACCAAAAACGTACCAAATTTTTTCAATTTTCCATCAAAGCTACAAAAATGTTGAATAATTCCACCAAAAACTTACTGATTCTTAAAAAATACCACCAAAAACTTACCAAATTCATGAAAATTCTACTAAAATTACCAATATTTTTAACAATTCCACCAAAAATGATTAAAGTTAATAAAAATTCCACCAAAGTTATCAACTTTTTTAACAATTCCATCAAAAACATACTGAATTTTGTAAAAATTCCACCAAAAATTAATAAAATTAGAAAAACTTCCCTAAAAACTTACTAAATTCGTAAAAATTCCATTAAAAAACACTGAATTTTTTAAAAATTCTATCAAAAATGAATAAAATTCGCAAAAATTCCACCAATGTTATCAAAATTTTTGATAATTCCACCAAAGACACACTGTATTTTTTTAAAATTCCACCAAAAACTTACTAAATTCATAAGAATTTTACCAAAAACACTGATTTTTTAAAACTCCACCAGAAATGAATAAAATTCGCAAAAATTCCACCAATGTTATCAAAATTGTTGATAATTCCACCAAAAACATACTGAATTTTTTAAAAATTCCACCAAAAACTTACTAAATTCATAAGAATTTTACCAAAAACACTGAATTTTTTTTATTCCACCAAAAACTTACAAAAATCCTAAAAATTACACCGAAATTGTCAAAATTTTTCACAATTCTACCAAAAACTTACCAAATTTTTTGAGAATTCCACCAAATTGTCCAAATTCTTTTAAAATTCCACCAAAAATCAATCAAATTAGAAACAGTTTCATTAAAAGTTAACTAAAACCTTAAAAATTCAAAACTTAGTAAATTCATAAAAATTCCACCAGAGTTTCTAATTTGATTGATTTTTGGTGGAATTTTAAAAAAATTTGGACATTTTGGTGGAATTTTTAAAAAATTTGGTAAGTTTTTGGTAGAATTGTGAAAAAATTTGACAATTTCGGTGTAATTTTTAGGATTTTTGTAAGTTTTTGGTGGAATAAAAAAAATTCAGTAAGTTTTGAGTGTAGTTGTTAAATATTTTAATAGCTTTGGTGTAATTTTTGCGAATTTTATTCATTTCTGGTGGAATTTTAAAAAAATTCTCTGTTTTTGGTAAAATTCTTATGAATTTAGTAAGTTTTTGGTGGAATTTTTAAAAAATTCAGTATGTTTTTGGTGGAATTATTAAAAATTTTGATAACATTGGTGGAATTTTTGCAAATTTTATTCATATCTGGTGGAATAAAAAAAAATCAGTGCTTTTGGTAAAATTCTTATGAATTTAGTAAGTTTTTGGTGGAATTTTTGCAAATTGTATTAATTTTTGGTGGAATTTTTAAAAAATTCAGTATATTTTTGGTGGAATTATCAAAAATTTTGATAACATTGGTGGAATTTTTACGAATTTTATTCATTTTTGATGGAATTTTTAAAAAATTTAGTGTTTTTTTATGAAATCTTTACGAATTTAGTAAGCTTTTAGTGAAATTTTTCCAATTTTATTAATTTTTGGTGGAATTCTTATAAAATTCAGTATGTTATTGATGGAATTGTTAAAAAAGTTGATAACTTTGGTGGAATTTTTATTAACTTTAATCATTTTTGGTGGAATTGTTAAAACTATTTGTAATTTTAGTAGAATTTTTATGAATTTGGTAAGCTTTTGGTGATATTTTTTAAAAATCAGTAAGTTTTTGGTGGAATTATTCAACATTTTTGTAGCTTTGGTGGAAAATTGAAAAAAATTAGTCCGTTTTTGGTGGAATTGTTAAAAATGTTGGTAACTTATTTATATCTCTCTTATTATACGTGTTTTCTTATTAATGGTTTTGTGCCTGGTGTCAGATAAGGACTTGTTATGCTTAAAATGCCAAATTCCCTTAACTGAACTGAACTGAATTGAACTGAAGTTCGCGTATGGAAGAACCATAATTAAAATTTAAAGTCTTAAAATATCAAGATGGATTCCATGTTTGTTGATAAACCGTTAAATTGTAAACTAAAAGACCAGATTGGATAAACAAAGATACACCGGTGTGAAAACAGCAGTAAAAGATAGCAGTAGAAATTTCCAAAGATAGCCGAATATCCATAGACGTTCGTTAAAACGAATAAAACCGGTCTTCAAATTATGTAGAAACCAATGGAGACAACTGAACAATATTTTGCCCAGAGAATTTAGAGACCATAAAGGATAAAATAATAAAGCAAATTTTACTTGCAATTGGGCCCGCCGCCAATTTCTATTAGTGCTTATAGCGCTTTTATTATTTTGATAATCACAACCAAAATTCCTAGACGCTTCCATTTGAAATACATTTAAACGTGCGCTTTTTGTGTTTATTACAAACCGAACCAGAGAGCAAATCGAGCTATGATACCTAAGTAATTCGTATTATGTATCTATTTCTAATAAAAGCACTCAATCAAATTATGTAAAACCAAAGATATTTTTTACATTTACACGTTTGCAAATAACCTGTGTAAATAGAAAGTAATATTTTCAATCTGTAAGTTTTAACCGGTGATCATAAATTTTATTGAAATTTATGTAAAAGTCGGTGTTTGGATATGAAGCTTTATTGTAAAGATAAATGAATTTTTACTAATAAAAGATAAGTATGAAGAAGTGGAAGTTATATGCATTATTTACATCCTGAAGATTTTTGTAATCAATAATACTCAATACCTCAATTAGTATTTAAAAAATCACGATTATAAAGTTTTTGAAATGAAAAAAACTCACCAAGGGAATGTTGTTTCCTCTCCTAAAAAAAAATATTAAAAAAAATTATTTTTTTGAGAATAATTAATAAATCAAAAGTATTTTACCAGCTAACATTCGCAAAATAACAATCCGAAGACTCAAAATGATAATCTGAAGACCAACTCCAATGTTTTGAAACACATTCACATTAAACACTAAAGTTATTTAGCACTAATTCCAAGAAAGATTAAACGAATTATTAAAAAGAACACACGATTTATTGAAAACCCGCACGTAACTGCGAAGAATTTCTAAATTCAAGTTTTACTGTGCGTTCAACCCCTAATTTTTGGAGGGGGAAGTGGTTTTCTTCGGTAAAAAAAACTGGAAATTATCGAGCGTTCGGGTCGAAATTTACCTGCTCGTTTTCCAGTTTGTAAAAATTCCAATTCGAGTTTATTAACGTGAATTTAAAAATATTAATATTAAAAAGATATTAAAAAATAAAATGTTTAAAAAAAAGTATGGTGATTAAAAAAAATTATTATGATTTTTTAAAGTTTTGAAGAAATTATTCGTTAGTTTTGAATTTTTTTGTATTATTTTTTTGGAAATACACACAAATTAAAATAAATCTACCTTTTCTAATTAAAACTAGAATCTTTATCAATTAATACAACATAAAAATTATTTCTTAAATACTATAAATAAATAAATTTTTTAAAATCGATTTTCAAAAATTTATGAAATTCAAAAATCTTTAATGTTTTTAATTTTTTAAAATTCTTCGGTAATAATTAGAATAAATTTAATCACTTTAATTAAAAATACATACTTAATTTGTATTCAGATGTAATTTTATTTCCCAATTTCTAAAAGTAATTTTTTGATGATTTTTTTAAACTTGATTCTAAATTTGTTAAATTCATTTAAAAACATTCATTATTTTTGAAATTTTTTTGTATTTCTTTGACATAAATTAGAATAAATTAACCTTTTTTAATGAAAATTAGAATCTTTATGGTTTAATTTAATATAAAAATTATTTTTTAAATACTATAAATAAATAAATTTTTAAAAATCGATCAAAAATTTATGAAATTCAAAAATCTTTAATGCTTTTAGGAATTTTTTAAAATTTTTCGGTAATAATTAGAATAAATTTAATCAGTTTAGTTAAAAATACATACTTTAATTTGTATTCAGATGTAATTTTATTTCCCAACTTCTAAAAATGAATTTTTGATGATTTTTTTAAACTTGATTCTAAATTTGTTAAATTCAATCAAAAACATTCATTATTTTTGAAATTTTTTTGTATTTTTTTGACATAAATTAGAATAAATTGAACTTTTTTAATGAAAATTAGAATCTTAAAAGTTTAATTTAACATAAAAATTATTTGTTAAATACTATAAATAAAAAAATTTTTAAAAATCGATCAAAAATTTATGAAATTCAAAAATCTTTAATGTTTTTAGGAATTTTTAAAAAAATTTTCAGTAATAATTAGAATAAATTTAATCACTTTAATTAAAAATAGATACTTTAATTTGTATTCAGGTATAATTTTATTTCGCAACTTCTAAAAATAAATTTTTGATGATTTTTTTAAACTTGATTTTAAATTTGTTAAATTCATTTAAAATCATTCATTATTTTTGAATTTTTTTTGTATTTTTTTTACTCAAATTAGAATAAATTGACCTTTTTTAATGAAAATTAGAATCTTTAAGGTTTAATTTAACATAAAAAATATTTCTTAAATCTTACAAATAAATGTTCTACGATTTTTTCAATTATACAGACTTTTTGATATCATTTTCAAGATTTAATCAGACTTAAAATTTTTAAGTCTGATTAAATCTTTTAAGTTAAAAATAAATATAGAATAATAATGTTGTGAATTTTAAAACTAAACAAATTTTTATCAGTCTGGTTATTTTATTTTCAACGTTTATCTTAATGAGTTTCTATTTCTAAAATTTCAAATGATTGACAATCCTCTTAAAACGATTGTATCATTTTAACAAACAAAATCAATCACTTTCCTTTATTTCCACTCTCATCGTTTTTATTACCTCACCTTTAAAATCCTCTAGATAACCCAATTTATAAAGAGATTATCCCAAACGTATAAATATAAGCTTCAAAATAAAAAAAAATATATTACTTTACAAAAATGTTTCGTAAGGTGGTTGTTTTTGTCACTCTTTTGAGTTGTGTTTTAACATTGAAGAAAGAATTAACTGAAGAACAACGTAAGAACTTTTCAAAATTAATATACAGTGAAATTCCCTTTCGAGGACATCCCTCTTGAACGGACACCCCCCTTGAACGGACAGTTTCTCATGAAACCGTCCGACTTTCATATAATTACTTCGCATTTCTCTTAAGAACACCCCTCTTGAACGGACACTTTTGCTAGGCCCCGTTGGTGTTCGCACAAGAGAGATTTCACTGTATATGGATATGTTTTGATGATTTTTTTTGCTTTGTAGTTCAGAAATTAGCTTCTTGGGAAGATGGAAAAAGACATATGTGGGTAGAAAGTGGTCAAGTTGAAGGAGATATGATTCTTCGTTCAGGACAAAGAAACGGATTAATAGATATACGATATAGATGGATTAATAATGAAGTTCCTTACGAACTCGATGATGCTTTTGGTATATAATTTTCTTTTACTTTTAACTTACGTTAATTTTGTTACTTTTAAAAGTAAATTAAATTTTAATATTTTAGACGAAAGGGAAGCACAAGCTATTCACGACGCCGTAAAAGAAATCGCAAACGTTTCTTGTGTTACAGTACGTCCGAGAAGACCAGAAGATAGAAATTATGTTTACGTTACGGTAAATTAATTTTTTTCCCTCTTTTTAATTATGTAATAATTATTTTTTTTTAAATTAAGGGAACTGATACAGGTTGTTGGTCTTGGGTTGGAATGTTAGGAGGTCGTCAAGAATTAAACCTACAAAGACGAGGTTGCATCTGGCACGATATAATCGTCCATGAATTTCTTCACGCGATAGGTTTTTATCACGAACAAAGTAGCTACAATAGAGACGATCATGTAACAATTCTTTGGGAGAATATCATTAGTGGGATGGAACATAACTTTGATAAGTTCGGTGAAGATTATATTACTTCTTTCGGACAACCTTACGATTACGGAAGTATTATGCATTATCACGAAACTGCTTTTTCTAGTAATGGAGATCCTACTATTGTTCCACATGTAATTAAAATATGATATTTAATAAGGATTAAAATAAATTTTTTATCGTTTCAGAATGATGCTTGGATTGGACGTTTGGGTTTAGCTGAAGTGATGAGTGAAATTGATGTTACCAAATTAAATTTAATGTATAATTGTTAAGTTTATAACAAATTTATAAATATTATAGAATAAAAAAATCTACTACAAAGGCCTACAAAATTTTATAAAAGGTTAGACCCATAGATCACATATTGCTTTTCTAAAAGATTTTGGCGCGTTGAACTCAAATGTGATCTCATAATTGCTCCATCACCTCAGGTTTTTAAGATATTTTAGGTTAAAGTTGACATTTGACAATTCAGGTTATGTTCAAAATATGATATTTTTATCTATAACTGGATTAATATTAAAAATTCAAGTAAAATTTATATAAATAAAAATATTCACAATTAATTTCTTTACAACTTTTATTTGAAAAAATTTTCTCTAAAAAATTTACTTTGTGAATTATTTTAGGTTAAAGTTAAAATTTAACATTTCAGGTTATGTTCAAAATTTGAGATTTTTATCTATAACTGGATTAATATTAAAAATTCGAATAAACTTTATATAAACAAAAATATTCACAATTAATTTCTCTACAACTTTTATTTAAAAAATTTTTCTCTAAAAAATTTACCTTTTGAGTTATTTTAGGTTAAAGTTGAAATTTAATATTTCAGGTTATGTTCAAAATTTGACATTTTATAACTCGATTAATATCAAAAATCTAACAAAACTTTATATAAATAAAAATATTCACAATTAGTTTCTTTACAACTTTTGTTTGAAAAATTTTTCTCTAAAGAAATCAGTTTTTGAGTTATTTTAGGTTAAAGTTGAAATTTGACGTTTCAGATAATGTTCAAAATATTACTTTTTAATCAATAACTCGATTAATATTAAAAATTCAAATAAACTTTATATAAATATAAATATTCACAATTAATTTCTTTACAACTTTTGTTGGAAAAATTTTTCTTTAAAGAAATTAGTTTTTGAGTTATTTTAGGTTAAAGTTGAAATTTAACATTTCAGGTTATGTTCAAAATTTGAGATTTTTATCTATAACTGGATTAATATTAAAAATTCAAGTAAGATTTATATAAATAAAAATATTCACAATTAATTTCTTTACAACTTTTATCTGAAAAAGTTTTCCCTAAAAAATTTACTTTTTGAGTTATTTTAGGTTAAAGTTGAAATTTAACATTTCAGGTTATGTTCAAAATTTGAGATTTTTATCTATAACTGGATTAATATTAAAAATTCGAATAAACTTTATATAAACAAAAATATTCACAATTAATTTCTCTACAACTTTTATTTAAAAAAATTTTCTCTAAAAAATTTACCTTTTGAGTTATTTTAGATTAAAATTCCCACTTGACATTTCAGATTATGTTCCAACCTTGACGTTTTATAACTCGCTTAATATTAAAAATTCAAATAAACTTTATATAAACAAAAATATTCACAATTAATTTCTTTCCAACTTTTATTTGAAAAATTTCTTTCTAAAAAATTTACTTTTTGAGTTACTTTAGGTTAAAGTTGAAATTTAATATTTCATGTTATGTTCAAAATTTGACATTTTATAACTCGATTAATATCAAAAATTTAACAAAACTTTATATAAATAAAAATATTCACAATTAATTTCTTTACAACTTTTGTTTGAAAAATTTTTCTCTAAAGAAATCAGTTTTTGAGTTATTTTAGGTTAAAGTTGAAATTTGACGTTTCAGATAATGTTCAAAATTTTACTTTTTAATCAATAACTCGATTAATATTAAAAATTCAAATAAACTGTATATAAATAAAAATATTCACAATTAATTTCTTTACAACTGTTGTTTGAAAAATTTTTCTCTAAAGAAATTAGTTTTTGAGTTATTTTAGGTTAAAGTTGAAATTTGACGTTTCAAATAATGTTCAAAATTTTACTTTTTAATCAATAACTCGATTAAATAAAAAATTCAAATAAACTTTATATAAATAAAAATATTCACAATTAATTCCTTTACAACTTTTGTTTGAAAAATTTTTCTCTAAAGAAATTAGTTTTTGAATTATTTTAGGTTAAAGTTGAAATTTGACTTTTCAGGTTATGTTCAAAATTTGATATTTTTATCTATAACTGGATTAATATTAAAAATTCAAGTAAAATTTATATAAATAAAAATATTCACAATTAATTTCTTTACAACTTTTATTTGAAACAATTTTCTCCAAAAAAATTTACTTTTTGAATTATTTTAGGTTAAAGTTGAAATATAACATTTCAGGTTATGTTCAAAATTTGAGATTTTTATCTATAACTGGATTAATATTAAAAATTCGAATAAACTTTATATAAACAAAAATATTCACAATTAATTTCTCTACAACTTTTATTTAAAAAAATTTTCTCTAAAAAATTTACCTTTTGAGTTATTTTAGATTAAAGTTCCCATTTGACATTTCAGATTATGTTCCAAACTTGACGTTTTATAACTCGCTTAATATTAAAAACTCAAATAAACTTTATATAAACAAAAATATTCACAATTAATTTCTTTACAACTTTTATTTGAAAAAATTTTTTCTAAAAAATTTACTTTTTGAGTTATTTTAGGTTAAAGTTGAAATTTAATATTTCAGGTTATGTTCAAAATTTGACATTTTATAACTCGATTAATATCAAAAATTTAACAAAACTTTATATAAATAAAAATATTCACAATTAATTTCTTTACAACTTTTGTTTGAAAAATTTTTCTCTAAAGAAATTAGTTTTTGAGTTATTTTAGGTTAAAGTTGAAATTTGACGTTTCAAATAATGTTCAAAATTTTACTTTTTAATCAATAACTCGATTAATATTAAAAATTCAATAAACTTTATATAAATAAAAATATTCACAATTAATTCCTTTACAACTTTTATTTGTAAAAATTTTCTCTAAATGATTTACTTTTTAAGTTATTTGAAGTTAAAGTTCAACTTATTTAAGTTTGTTGGAATATTTTATCAGTATATGAGTGTCAATGCACTAAAACTCGTTCTAATCTATAGATGGAAAAAACACGAGTTTTGAACATATTTGTGATTAAATAACGTAGCAAATAAATTGTTATCTACAAAACTCCTTGTGGCATCCGAATGTACCACCAATACCTTAATTACTTCATGAAAAAATCTTGTTTTTATAATATCCCAATCGTAGTCATTCCTAATATGGCAAACTAACAGTAAGTAGTAAGCAATGATTTGGTCGTAGTCCCAAAAACATGTTAAAGTTTTCAAATCCTTGTTTCATATGAACGTTGCAGTGATCCAACCCAACTTATGGAATTATCTTCCCTTTTCAAAGCACAGCAATGGTTGGCCATCATTCTTTCATCCTATCTACATTCAATATATCACTTTTTTGAGTCAAAACGTGCACAAATATAACAAATTTCCGTAATTTTTTTTAACACAGTGGCTTCTTGAATCGTTGTTTGCAAATCATCTAAATTGTACAGATTACGCACGCTAGAATGACATTATAGGTCAAAATGATTGGACAAAACGTGATGTTATAGAAATTATACTCCTTCAAGAAGAAATGAAGATATTCGAAAAATTCAAAATACGTTTAAATTGAGAACAGTGGTGCTTTCAGATGCTACATGGAATTTTGTGAATAAATATTTATTCGCTATGTTATTCAAATCCCGAACATATTTAATAACCGAGATTTTTGCATCTTTACATTAGAATATTTCAAAAACTTGATGTGATGGAGCAATTTTGAGGCCAAATTTGAGTTTAGCACACGTAGAACTACCAGGAAACCATTGTTTGATCTATGGGTCTAAAAAATGTTGCGCAGTGTTATTTAAATTGAAAGGTTTTTTCAATAATAATAGCTCCATGATAACTTCTAGCAACGTTCATTTTAGTTGGTAACAATTCCCATTTATCAATTTTAGGGCAATACACCTCAATAGTATCCAAATATCCCCCTTTATTATATCCACCAATAACATAAAGCTTATCATCAAATACAACTGCGGTTGATTTGCTTCTTGGGATATTTAACGAAGCCGATTGTATGAACTTGTTTGTTACGGATGAGTAATATTCTACAGAATTTAAATGTAGAACTCCATCGTATCCTCCGATAACATACATTTTATTATGTAAAATTCCTACAGCTGTAAGTTTTTTTTTTTATATCAAAGTAAGCTTAAAAATATTTTAAATTAGAATCTTACCAGGTTCCCATCGAGCAGTTATTAAAGCAGGGGCTGGTTTAAAAACGTCTAATTTAGGATCGTAAAAATGAACTGACTGTGTTGGATAAAAAAAAATACTAGGGCTAACTTTTCCACCTACCTAAAAAAAATAAGGATATCGTTCTGGTAATAAAATAAATGTCCGTAAGATATTCGCTAAAGGTATTTTGTAAACCCATTTCAAAATTTCTGATTCAATATAAAATTTGAATTTTTTGAAAATATAACAATTTGGAGCTAAAATTATGTTTTAGGAACAACAAATTAAAATGTAACTCAAGACAATTTAAATTGGACAGTATAATTTTTTTTTCATAGTAATATAATTAATCTCACACATTTAAAAAATATTTTCGTGGAAATAAAGTCCTACTTTTTCCATTTTTAATTAAATGGCAGCCAATTGATATTAAGACATCTTGTATAAACATATAATTTTATTAAAAAAAGATTTTTCACTTTGATAAAAGACCCTTTAGCATCTATGTCTTCATTAAAATATGGGTATGTAACGACGAAACACATTTCCGAGAAGAGAGTCCGAGCGCGTTCAGACTCGTCCGCCGATAGCCGTCGAAAGGGCGCCAGAACCTTCTAGAAGCCGCCCAACGCTATATAAGCGCTTGGGCGAAAAAGACAAGTCAGTTCGAATCGGTCGGTCATCGTTAGTCTTTAGACTAAACCCTTCTGGAGAGTGCGCGTTTTCGTTCGGACGAATCCATACTTTCTATTATACTTTATTACTTTAATTAATAAACGCAATAGGTATAAATTAAATACCCAGTATTACACTTGAATGTAAAGTAGGCATACACGGTATATTATTTAATTGCTCAGTAAAAAACTAGCCGCTCAGTATTAATATAAATATTCAGTACGGAAACTAAATGACTAATAAAAATGTTAAATGCAGAGTCAATATACTAAACGCTCAGTAAAAATCCTAAATGTTCAGTACAAATCTTAACTGTTCAGTAATTATACCAAATAATCAGTAAAAAATTGAAACCACTTTCAAAAAATAATATGCTCATACTTAACATAACTTGAACAAATTTAAAAAATCGTACTGAGGCTATTTCTGGAAATTCAGAAAAAAAAAAAATTTAAATAGAAATACATTAATCCATCTATTTTATGCTAAACAAATCAAATTTATGGTAGCTGTTTCCAAAAAAATTTAAAAAATTCCCAAAGTCATCGACGATTTTTGCCCGAACCTAAAAAAATTTGAACAAATTTGAAAAATCGTACTGAGCTTATTTAAGAAAATTTTGAAAAGCTTTTTTAAATAGAAATACATTAACATATCTATTTTATGTTAAACAAATCAAATTTACTGTAGCTGTTTCCGAAAAAATTAAAGAAATTCCCAAAGTCATCAATGATTTTTAGCCAAATTCAATATAACCTGAAAATTAAAAAAAAAATCGCACTGAGCTTATTTATAAAAATTTTGAAAATATTTTTTATATAGAAATACATTAAAGTATCTATTTTATGCAGTACAAACCAAATTTACTGTAACTATTCCCAAAAAATCTTTACTGGGAGTTATTGAATTTCATACTACGCTTTGTACGTTTAACATTTCAAATATTTTACTGAGCAATTTTTGTTTTTATACTTAACATATTTAAAATTAAATACTAAGTGTTTAGTATTTTTTACTGAGCAATAAGGTATAAAAATACTGAGCATTTAAATGCGATCCTTAAAATATTCCTTCGTAGGGTTTCTGAATCTGTACCCAAATTTACGAAACACCTTTATAAAAATACTTATTTTAAATTATTTACTATATATAGAAGACCATCAAGTACTCCAATTCCAAAATCAATTCTTATATCAGGCATAAAACTAATGAATTTCGACATTTTGGTACTAATATCCAATTTTTCAGCTATTTGTTGTGTCACACCTGCATCATTGATACCTCCAACGGCGTAAACATTATTATTTAAAACACCTACACCGCACCTTTTCCTTGATATAGGTATTTTAATTAAATCACACCAACGATCCTTCTCTAAATCACAGTCAGTTATACCATCACCATTTACAATATAAATCTTACGATTTAAATATGCTAAATTACATTCACTTTTCTCTACAGGCATAGAATAAATTTTTGACCAACTGTTTGTTTTAAAGTCGTAAAACTCATAGGTTTCTTTAGCTTCTGTGCTTTTACCCCCCATAACCAATAAGATTTGATCCTCTTGTTTTTGATCCAAGTCAAAACCACATTTTGTCGTCGTGAGTTTTAACATTTGGGGAACATGTTCACCACAACTTTTCATTATGGGTTTGGTCATTTGGGGTATATGTTCGTTAAAGGAAAGGAAGCTAAAGGAACCTTTAGCTTCTGTGCTTTTACTCCCCATAACCAATAAGGTTTGATCGTCTTGTTTTCGATCCAAGTCAAAACCACATTTTGTCGTCGTGAGTTTCAACATTTGGGGAACATTTTCGCCACGTCTTTTCATTATGGGTTTTATCATTTGAGGTATATGTTCGTTTAACAAAGCATTGATTATTAAATCTTTAGATTTAAGATCATTTTGAATAAGTGGTTCTGTTATAATGTGTTTGGCTACGTAGTCTGCTGGAATTAATGCTAAGCGAACATGACTCATTAAATCGCTTAGATGTTGAGATCGGTTTGTTGGATCGTGTTTTAACCAAGATATAACGCCTTCATATATCTTTTCTTCTGATGGAACTGCTAGGGTATCTCTCGAGATTAAACGTTTTAGTTGGTCGATTGAAAGATTCAAGAATTTTTTAGTAGTCAACATTGCCCTAAAAAAATGAAAAAATAAATAAACTTTTTTTTTTTAGTTTCTATAATGTTGAATAGGTACATAATATTTTTATCAATGAAAGCTTGGGTTTTTGCATACAAATCAATGTACGTTTGATCATATGCGATTGAAGAAATTTCAAGAGCTGTATTTATATTTAAATGGTCTTCTAAATATTTACAGCAAAGGTTTCTTATGCCGTTTAGTTGTAAAATGCTTGCTCCTATTAGTAAGTCCTGAAAATTAAAAAGATGTCAATAATATATTGAGTGACATTGAAATTGCAACACCTAGAAGAAGTATGCATTTTTTGATAAAACTAGTTCAGTTTTATTTTTAATATTTTTCTAAAAAAAATTTATTGTTTTTGGTGGAATTGATCAACATTTTGGTAACTTTGGTGGAATTTGTATAAATTTAGTAAGTTTTTGGTGAAATTAAAAAAAAAATTGATAAATTTTTGGTGGAATTTTTACAAATTTTATGTTTTTTGGTGGAATTTTTAAAAAATTCATTATTTTTGGTAGAATTATTAAAAATATTAATAACTTTGGTGGAATTTTTATGAATTCACTAAGTTTTTGATGGAATTTTCAAGGTTTTAGTTAATTTTTAACGAAATTGTTTCTAATTTGATTGATTTTTGGTGGAATATTAAAAGAATTTGGACATTTTGGTGGCATATTTGAAAAATGTTGTGAGTTTTTGGTAGAATTGTTAAAAATGTTGACAATTTTGTGTAATTTTTAGGATTTTTGTAAGTTTTTGGTGGAATAAAAAAAATTCAATAAGGTTTGGGTGTAGTTGTTAAATATTTTATAGCTTTGGTGAAATTTTTGCGAATTTTATTCATTTCTAGTGGAATTTTAAAAAAATCAGTGTTTTTGGTAAAATTCTTAGGAATTTAGTAAATTTTTGGTGGAATTTTTAAAAAATTCATTATTTTTGATAGAATTATTAAAAATTTTAGTAAATTTGGTGGAATTTTTATAAATTTACCAAGTTTTTGATGGATTTTTTAAGATTTTAGTTAATTTTTAATGAAATTGTTTCTAAGTTGATTGATTTTTGGTGAAATTTTAAAAGAATTTAGACATTTTGGTGGTTTTTTTAAAAAATTTGGTGTTTTTTGGTAGAATTGTTAAAAATGTTGACAGTTTCGGTGTAATTTTTAGAATTTTTGTAGGTTTTTGGTGAAATAAAAAAAATTCTGTAAGGTTTGGGTGTAGTTGTTAAATATTTTAATTGCTTTGGTGGAAGTTTTGTGAATTTTATTCATTTCTAGTGGAATTTTAAAAAAATCAGTGTTTTTGGTAAAATTCTTAGGAATTTAGTAAATTTTTGGTGGAATTTTTAAAAAATTCATTATTTTTGGTAGAATTATTAAAGATTTTAGTAAATTTGGTGGAATTTTTATGAATTTACCAAGTTTTTGATGGAATTTTCAAGATTTTAGTTAATTTTTAATGAAATTGTTTCTAAGTTGATTGATTTTTGATGAAATTTTAAAAGAATTTAGACATTTTGGTGGAATTTTTAAAAAATTTGGTGTTTTTTGGTAGAATTGTTAAAAATGTTGACAATTTCGGTGTAATTTTTAAAATTTTTGTAGGTTTTTGGTGGAATAAAAAAAATTCAGTAAGTTTTGGGTGTAGTTGTTAAATATTTTAATAGCTTTGGTGGAATTTTTGCGAATTTTATTCATTTCTGGTGGAATTTTAAAAAAATTCAGTGTTTTTGGTAAAATTTTTATGAATTTAGTAAGTTTTTGGTGGAATTTTCTGTAGATAATTCAGTAATTTTTTATTATTCTGGCAGTAATTTGTGTGTTTCCTGACGGGGTTGTTTGTCAGTATGATTACTTTTGAGGTTCCTATTATTCGTAGACCAACAGTACACAATTTTTTTGTCCTTTAAAAGAAATTGAGGGTGTAAAAATAATGGTATGAATGTGGATCGTTTTGCATTTGTTAAAACTGCTATCCAAATAAACTAAAAACGACCCTCTGCCATCAGATGTTGCAGAAAAACCTTTCTTAAAGGTCTATCATATGTGCGTGTACCCTTCTTTGCTGTAAAATTGAACTTTCTAACCTCTTAACGGTGCAAAACAAGATTGAGTTCCACGGAGTACATTTTGTTACTAGGCGTTATAAATTCGTACAGTCCACATTGAAGGCAACGAACTGTCATAAACAATAACGTTCCTTATAACTCTAACAGCACCTTGGATGGATATGGATGAACATTTCAACATTATAATATATTAAAGTAGTAAAAAAGCAGCGCCTATTTAAAATAGGGCGCCGCAGGCGCCTAGCTCTTTTTTTAATAGTTTTTTTGGAAATCGTTTTCCGGACGATTCAATGCTTTTACGTCATTCTGCCGACCATTATCTTCACCTCCCCGACGATTTTGGGGGGTCCGTGACAGATTTCGGAAACACGGCCCTGAAAATCGAACGACGTTGAGGTAGCCCTAATTAAAATTAAAATCCTCGATCGTCCGCCTGTTATTTTCGTTAATTTTCGAACGTACTTTTTGTCCAAAAAGCCACTGGCTCCGCGACTCTGTTTCCGGTTAACCTTCTGAACGGCTTTATAATGCAACGTTATATGCGAATCGGGGCTCCTTTGGACCCGAAACGGCCGATTTAAACCCTAAACGAAGTCCCCGTTTTCCGTCATTTTCGATTTGGGCCGATAAAACAGTAGGTTCAATTTTCATAAACGTTATTTATTATTCTAACCACGCTAATGCCACATGAAATGTCAAAACGATCGATTTACTGTTAATCACAAAAGTCTACATACACCACCTAAAATAGTAATACCGTTATAAAGAACATCAAGTTCATTTCTGTGACACATATAAATTTACTTCTATTTACTCATGAACATACCACACTAAACAAATCTAAAATTAATTACTCCATGGACGGAGTAAACGATTAAAAACGGATAAATGAACCTCACAAAAGTCAACATACAGTTACGCATTTGATACACAAGAGCTGTCACAGTGGACTTTATTCAATTTTTGCATTATTTTAAGTTCAGAAAGTTGACATTATAGTTATTTTTTAACAACTGCATAAACAAATATAGTATTTAAAACTTCCGTCACACGATAATATGGCAAGAAAAGAAACATCGGTTGAAATACGCCATTTAATAGTAAAACTACAAAATGAAGGACAATCATATGGTGAAGTTGCCAACATTGTGGGAAAAAGTCGAACCACAGTTCAAACAATTATTTGAAATTTTACTTCAAATGGAAATGTAATAAATAAACCGCGCGTTGGTCGTTCAAAACTCTTAAATCAACGAGATGTTCGGACAATTAAAAAAAAAGTAAAAGAAAATCCACGAACAAGTGCTCCGCAACTTGCAAAACATACTCAACACGCTACTGATAAAGTAGTAAATCCAGAAACTGTACGTAGGGTATTATGATTCAACGGATTTAATGGACGAGTTCCGCGAAGAAAACCTTTAATTTCCGAACAAAATAGAAAAAAAGGATTGACTTTGCCAACAAATACATTGAACAAAATTTATAGTTTTGGAAAACAGTTTTGTTCACGGATGAGAGCAAATACAACATTTTCGGATCGGATGGCAGAGGAAAAATTTGACGGAAAGCAAATGAGGAAATGAAAGCAAACAATTTCCTCCCAACCATTAAACATGGTGGTGGGTCGGTAATGGTTTGGGGCTCGATGGCGGTTTCTAGGCTAGGGAATTTAGTTTTTATAGAAGGTATTATGGATCATAAACAATATTTGAAAATATTGCAATGCAATCTGAAAAAATCGGCAGAGCGCTTAGGGCTTAGAGGTCGTTGGATTTTTCAACAAGACAACGACCCTACGCATACCGCGCGCGTCGTTCGAGAATGGATCCTTTCCAATGTACCTAAACAACTGCATTCACCTCCTCAGTCGCCTGACCTCAACCCTATTGAGCATATTTGGGATGAGGTTCAACGGAGGGTGCGGAAATACACCGTTACTAATAAGCAAACACTGAAAGATGTGCTAAAAAAAGCTTGGGTAGAAATACCAGCTACTGTGACCGAGAATCTTGTCCTTTCTATGCCAAAACGACTCTAGGCAGTTCTCGATTTACAAGATAGTCCCACAAAATATTAAAAGTTTAGTATTCGTCCATAATTAAGTCAATATTTTTAAATTTAATTTCATAGGGTTCTGTGTATGTAGACTTTTGTGACCTGTTAATTTTAGTTTATATTTTCTTCCTAAGAAAGTGTTATGGTAATACAGATAAGGCGTTTGAAAATGACCCCTAATTAGGTAATAAAATATATTTTTAAAATACAGTGTTCAATAACATGTTGTTTTATTTAACTGGAGTGAATTTACTTGGTGTATGTAGACTTTTGTGACTGACTGTATTAATAATCATCAAATACTTAATTTATGCAGAGCAAAAATTCGAATAAATTTCACTGAAAACTAATTAAATTCTTGAAAATATCACCAAAAATTTAAGTAAATTTGTAAAAATTCCACCAAAGCTACTAAAATTTTTAATAATTCCACCAAAAACATAAAATTTGTAAAAATTCCACCGAAGCTATCAAAATTTTTAACAATCCCACCAAAAACTTGCTGAATTAAAAAAAATATAGTAAAATTAAGATAAATTTCGTCAAGAATTGATTAGATTTTGAAAAATTTCACAAAAATAAAAAAGTAACAATAAAAATTCCACAAAAGTTACTTAAATTGAATATAATTTCACCAAAAATTATTAAATTTGGAGACAATTCTACTAAAAATTTAGTGAATTTTTTAAAAATTCCACCCAAAATCAATAATCTTGGTAAAAATTAAAAAAACTTACTATATTCGTAAAAATTCCACCAAAGTTACCAACATTTTTAACAATTCCACCAAAAACGTACTAAATTTTTTCAATTTTCCACCAAAGCTACAAAAATGTTGAATAATTCCACCAAAAACTTACTGATTTTTAAAAAATACCACCAAAAACTTACCAAATTCATGAAAATTCTACTAAAATTACCAATATTTTTAACAATTCCACCAAAAATGATTAAAGTTAATAAAAATTCCGCCAAAGTTATCAACTTTTTTAACAATTCCATCAAAAACATAATGAATTTTATAAAAATTCCACCAAAAATTAATAAAATTGGAAAAATTTCACTAAAAACTTACCAAATTCATAAAAATTCTACTAAAATTACCAATATTTTTAACAATTCCACCAAAAGTGATTAAAGTTATTAAAAATTCCACCAAAGTTATCAAGTTTTTTAACAATTCCATCAAAAACATACTGAATTTTATAAAAATTCCACCAAAAATTAATAAAATTGGGAAAATTTCACTAAAAACTAAATTCGTAAAAAATCCATAAAAAACAGTGATTTTTTAAAAATTCCATCAAAAATGAATAAAATTCGCAAAAGTTCCACCAGTGTTATCAAAATTTTTGATAATTCCACCAAAAACATACTGAATTTTTTTAAAATTCCACCGAAAATTAATACAATTTGCAAAAATTCCACCAAAAGCTTCTTAAATTCATAAGAATTTTACCAAAAGCACTGATTTTTTTTTATTCCACTAGAAATGAATAAAATTCGCAAAAATTTCACCAGTTATCAAAATTTTTGATAATTCTACCAAAAATATATTGAATTCTTTAAAAATTCCACCAAAAACTTACCAAATTCATAAGAATTTTAACAAAAACACTGAATTTTTTTAAAATTCCACCAGAAATGTATAAAATTCGCAAAAATTCCACCAAAGCTATTAAAATATTTAACAACTACACCCAAAACTTACTGAATTTTTTTTATTCCACCAAAAACTTGGCAAAATCCTAAAAATTACACCGAAATTGTCAACATTTTTAACAATTCTACCAAAAACTTACCAAATTTTTTAAAAATTCCACCAAAATGTCCAAATTCTTTTAAAATTCCACCAAAAATCAATCAAATTAGAAACAATTCCTTTAAAAATTAACTAAAACATTGAAAATTCAAAACTTGGTAGATTCATAAAAATTCCACGAAAATTACTAAAATTTTTAATAATTCTACCAAAAATAATGAATTTTTTTAAAATTCCACTAGAAATGAATCAAATTCGTAAAAATTCCACCAAAGCTATTAAAATATTTAACAACTACACCCAAAACTTACTGAATTTTTTTTATTCCACCAAAAACTTGGCAAAATCCTAAAAATTACACCGAAATTGTCAACATTTTTAACAATTCTACCAAAAACTTACCAAATTTTTTAAAAATTCCACCAAAATGTCCAAATTCTTTTAAAATTCCACCAAAAATCAATCAAATTAGAAACAATTTCTTTAAAAATTAACTAAAACATTGAAAATTCAAAACTTGGTAGATTCATAAAAATTCCACGAAAATTACTAAAATTTTTAATAATTCTACCAAAAATAATGAATTTTTTAAAAATTCCATCAAAATACTTACAAAATTTGTAAAAATTCCACCAAAAATTTACCATTTTTTTTTTTTTTAATTCCACCAAAAACTTACTAAATTCGTAAAGCTTCCACCAAAGTTACCAAAATGTTGATCAATTCAACCAAAAACAATAATTTTTTTTTAGAAAAATACTAAAAATAAAACTAACTAAGTAGTTATATTGTAAAATGTGCAACTTTAAACTGAACTGAATCAGTTGAAGGTTGTCATGCATCTGCAGACTAATTCAAATCATGTTATAGAAGTCAAGCTTACGTTTCTCAATGTCCAATTAAGACCTTTACGTTCATTACTTTAGGCAATTGATCGATACAGAACAGTAGAGCAAAACTCATGGTATACTGTGAGTCTAAAGCACCTAATTGGGTAGTAAAATGCTCGGAATATGAATGCGTATGTCAATAGATACTCTTTGATCAGAAATAAAAACACACCCTTCTCATGGCAGTATATGCAGAAACTGGTGGAATCAAATCTTTGTTCTTAGAGAATCCAATTTTTCAGCTAAACAATGTATACCCATACGTGAAATGGTTTTACAAGGTTCCTTCTAAAATATCTGACGAAGGTGGGTACTTTGGATGTACACAAAGAGCGATTTCAGTAAACGACAAACTGCCTACTTTCATATCGTTTTTTTATAGTCTCATTTTCTGATCAACTATAGTAATTTATACGTTCTCTTGATCTAGGAATAAACACAAACTCATAAGAAGTTAAACTGATAGATAATGTCGTCACAATACACACAAATTACCATCTGGTGGCAAGAAATTACTGAACCACGTACAGAAAAGAAATGTTAAGCGGTCCAGAGTCACAAAATTTTAATCAATTTTTGTACTTCTATGGAACAACATTTCTACCTAATTCTATTAAAAAGTACCCATTCCTTCTAGGTGTTGCAATTTCAATGTCACGCAGTATAATAAGCATCGTCTTTATTATGAAAAAAAAAAATTACCTGAATATTGGTCGGATTAATTTCAATATCGATATTAGAAGTATAAATATAACTTATTAAACTTAATAGAACCGTATCTTTGATTTCTTCTATATATAAACGATTTTCTTGACCGATTGTTATAAATCTGTTCTCAAAAAATTTCGAACAGGATGCCAGGACGACTTTATGAGCAGGAATTTCTGAGGTTTTTGTGACCAAAGTTACGTCGCAGAACAAACCATTTCTAAAAAAATTATTCAAAATGAATTGAGTACCTACTGTAATAAAATGGCTTACTTCCTCATTGAATTCATTTTATACAAAATATTTTGAGCACGTTCAGTTTCATTTTCAACGTTGATCTCTTTTGATATAAAATTATTAAAATCACCACTACCTTTATACATTATTATAGGAAATTTTTTTATCGAAATACAACTAAAATTCAATAGAACTAAATGCCTACTTTTATACACATAATGGAGTTGTGTAATGGCGTATTCATTTGGCTGCACTGGTGTTCACCACAATTTGACCTTGAGTGCATAGTGAGTGCATACATCACATTAGCTTAGTACAAAAAAGTAACAGTTCGATAGAACACGCTATTATGCACTAGTGTAGTGCGCATCAGTTTTATCAAAGGTCAGTGAGTAACGCTTATAAGGTTGTCCAACTCTCTATCCTTCCTATATTGCAAGCAAAATTTCCCATTACATATCCAAGTTCTCGGTTATGTGATATCACGCCCGCCTCTCTCCCCTCAAACACGGCAGTGACGTCATTCGAGTTGCACAATCTTATATCATTACTCTACTGACCTTGGTTACCAGTAGTGGAAAGGACTGAAGAGATAAAGTCGCGCAAATAAAAAAGTCCTAAAACTCCTGTGTTTGATATATTTTTTGTGACTTTATTAAAAACTACTTTTTCTAATTAATACAAAAAAAAATTAAAAAAAAAAAAAAAAATAGAACAAAAATTCGAAATCAATAAATGAAATTTTATTATTTATCTTAAAATTAGTTTTATTTTTTTAAATATTAAATCGTATCAAATGTAAATAAAACAAACCAATCTAATTTTTAGAACCAATTGTATTATAACTGTTTTTTCTATAAAATCAAATTTATTTTCCACATCCGTACATAAGATTAACTTTAATAACGTCAATAGGACTCATTCCGTATCTTTGTCCGATTTCCGCGTCCGGATCTAAAGTAATAATGGTTTTTTCTCCGTTTTTGGAAAAAGCGTAAGCTCCGTAATGAAGAACGCTGCCGTAATCGTAAGGTTGACCGAAATTAGTAATAACATCGGCGGAATGTTTAGCGAAATTATTTTCTGTTCCCGCTTGGATATTTTCCCAGACGATTTCCACGTAATCGTCACGTTCTGTGGAACTTTGTTGATGATAAAATCCGGCTGCGTGTAAAAATTCATGAACTATCGTTCCAACTCTGAAGCAACCTTCTCCAAGTTTTCCACGTTGAAGATTTAAGGTTTGTTTACCACCTCGACGACCTACAGATGACCAACAACCACTATCTTCACCCTAGAAAAAAAAATGTTTAAGAAAAACACAAAAAGAATATTTTAATTGAACCCTTAAGAGTCCTTTATCTAAACATTGTATATATTATATTGTTTTTTGCCAAATCCTAAACATTGTAGACATGCATCTGAGTGCACCTAAATACTCACAATCAGACAAAATACAATAAAATACTGTCAAAATAAAAAGACTTTTAAGAGTTAAAACTTTAATTTAAACTAGTTTCATTTTATTTTTAGTATTTTTCTAAAAAAATTTATTGTTTTTGGTTGAATTGATCAACATTTTGGTAACTTTGGTGGAAGCTTTACAAATTTAGTAAGTTTTTGGTGGAATTTAAAAAAAAATTGGTAAATTTTTGGTGGAATTTTTATAAATTTTGTAAGTTTTTTGGTGGAATTTTTAAAAAATTCATTATTTTTAAAATTATTAAAAATTTTAGTAACTTTGGTGGAATTTTTATGAATTTACTAAGTTTTGAATTTTCAAGGTTTTAGTTAATTTTTAATGAAATTGTTTCTAATTTGATTGATCTTAAAAATTTTAAAAGAATTTGGAAATTTTGGTGAAATTTTTAAAAAATTTGGTAAGTTTTTTGGTAGAATTGTTAAAAATGTTGACAATTTCGGTGTAATTTTTAGGATTTTTGTAAGTTTTTGGTGGAATAAAAAAAAATCAGTAAGTTTTGGGTGTAGTTGTTAAATATTTTAATAGCTTTGGTGGAATTATTGCGAATTTTATTCATTTCTAGTAGAATTTAAAAAGAAATCAGTATTTTTGGAAAAATTCTTAGGAATTTAGTAAGTGTTTGGTGGAATTTTTAAAAAATTCATTATTTTTGATAGAATTATTAAAAGTTTTAGTAACTTTGATGGAATTTTTATGAATTTATTAAATTTTTAATGGAATTTTCAAGGTTTCAGTTAATTTTTAATGAAATTGTTTCTGATTTGATTAATTTTTGGTGGAATTTTAAAAGAATTTGGACATTTTGGTGGAATTTTTAAAAAATTTGGTAAGTTTTTGGTAGAATTGTTAAAAATCTTGACAATTTCGGTGTAATTTTTAGGATTTTTGTAAGTTTTTGATGGAATAAAAAAAATTCAGTAAGTTTTGGGTGTAGTTGTTAAATATTTTAATAGCTTTGGTGGAATTATTGCGAATTTTATTCATTTCTGGTGGAATTTTAAAAAAATTTAGTGTTTTTGGTAAAATTTTTATGAATTTAGTAAATTTTTGGTGGAATTTTTAAAAAATACATTATTTTTGATAGAATTATTAAAAATTTTAGTAAATTTGGTGGAATTTTTATGAATTTACTAAGTTTTGAATTTTCAAGGTTTTAGTTAATTTTTAATGAAATTGTTTCTGATTTGATTAATTTTTGGTGGAATTTTAAAAGAATTTGGACATTTTGGTGGAATTTTTAAAAAATTTGGTAAGTTTTTGGTAGAATTGTTAAAAATGTTGACAATTTCGGTGTAATTTTTAGGATTTTTGTAAGTTTTTGATGGAATAAAAAAAATTCAGTAAGTTTTGGATGTAGTTGTTAAATATTTTAATAGCTTTGGTGGAATTTTTGCGAATTTTATTCATTTTTGGTGGAATTATAAAAAAATTTAGTGTTTTTGGTAAAATTTTTATGAATTTAGTAAGTTTTTGGTGGAATTTTCAAAAAATTCATTATTTTGGGTAAAATTATGAAAAATTTTAGTGACTTTGGTGTAATTTTTATGAATTTACTAAGTTTTTGATGGAATTTTCAAGGTTTTAGTTAATTTTTAATGAAATTGTTTCTAATTTGATTGATTTTTGGTGGAATTTTAAAAGAATTTGGACATTTTAGTGGAATTTTTAAAAAATTTGGTAAGTTTTTGGTAGAATTGTTAAAAATGTTCATAATTTCGGTGTAATTTTTAGGATTTTTGTAAGTTTTTGGTGGAGCAAAAAAATTCAGTAAGTTTTGGGTGTAGTTGTTAAATATTTTAATAGCTTTGGTGAAATTTTTGCGAATTTTTTTCATTTCTGGTGGAATTTTAAAAAAAATTCAGTGTTTTTGGTAAAATTTTTTTGAATTTAGTAAGTTTTTGGTGGAATTTTTAAAAAATTCATTATTTTTGATAGAATTATTAAAATTTTTTGTATCTTTGGTGGAATTCTTATGAATTTACTAAGTTTTTGATGGAATTTTCAAGGTTTTAGTTAATTTTTAATGAAATTGTTTCTGATTTGATTAATTTTTGGTGGAATTTTAAAAGAATTTGGACATTTTGGTGGAATTTTTAAAAAATTTGGTAAGTTTTTGGTAGAATTGTTAAAAATGTTGACAATTTCGGTGTAATTTTTAGGATTTTTGAAAGTTTTTGGTGGAATAAAAAAAATTCAGTAAGTTTTGGGTGTAGGTGTTAAATATTTTAATAGCTTTGGTAGAATTTTTGCGAATTTTATTCATCTCTGGTGGAATAAAAAAAAATTGTTTTTGGTTAAATTCTTATGAATTTAGTAAGTTTTTGTTGGAATTTTTGCAAATTGTATTAATTTTTCGTGGAATTTTAAAAAAATTCAGTATATTTTTGGTGGAATTATCAAAAATTTTGATAGCATTGGTGGAATTTTTGCGAATTTTATTCATTTTTGATGGAATTTTAAAAAAATCACTGTTTTTTATGGATTTTTTACGAATTTAGTAAGTTTTTAGTGAAATTTTCCCAATTTTATTAATTTTTGGTGGAATTTTTATAAAATTCAGTATGTTTTTGATGGAATTGTTAAGAAAGTTGATAACTTTGGTGAAATTTTTATTAACTTTAATCATTTTTAGTGGAATTGTTAAAAATATTGATAATTTTAGTAGATTTTTTATGAATTTGGTAAGTTTTTGGTGGTATTCTTTAAAAATCAGTAAGTTTTTGATGGAATTATTCAACATTTTTGTAGATTTGGTGGGAAATTGAAAAAAATTAGTACGTTTTTGGTGGAATAGTTAGAAATATTGGTAACTTTGGTGGAATTTTTACGAATATAGTAAGTTTTTTAATTTTTACCAATTTTATTGAATTTGGGTGGAATTTTTAAAAAATTCACTAAGTTTTTAGTAGAATTGTCTCCAAATTTAATAATTTTTGGTGAAATTATATTCAATTTAACTAACTTTTGTGGAATTTTTATTATTACTTTTTTATTTTTGTGAAATTTTTAAGAATCTAATCAATTCTTGACGAAATTAATCTTAATTTTAGTATATTTTTTAAAAATTCAGTTTTTGGTGGAATTGTTAAAAATTTTGATGGCTTTGGTGGAATTTTTACAAATTTTGTTTTTGGTAGAATTATTAAAAATTTTAGTAGCATTGGGGGAATTTTTACAAATTTAATTTTTGGTGATGTTTTTAAGAATTTAATTAGTTTTTAGTGAAATTTATTCGAATTTTTGCTCTGCATAAATTAAATATTTGATAATTATTAATAAACCGATCGTTTTAACATTTCATGTGGCATTGGCGTGGTTGGAATAATAAATAACGTTTATGAAAATAGAACCAAGTGTTTTATCGGCCCAAATCGAAAATGACGGAAAACGGGGACTTCGTTTAGGGCTTAAATCGGCCGTTTAAAAAGGAGCCCTGATTCGCATATAACGTTGCGTTATAAAGCCGTTCAGAAGGTTAGCCGGAAGCAGAGTCGCGCAGCCTGTGGCTTTTTGGACAAAAAGTACGTTCGAAAATTAACGAAAATGACAGGCGGACGATCGAGAATTTTAATTTCAATTAAGGCTACCGCAACGTTGTTCGATTTTCATATTATACTTACCGTCACATAAACGTAATCAGTATCTCCTTCTTCGTATTTTCTAACTCTTAAACAAGTTTTTTCGTGGTACTCTTCTAAAGATTTTTCAATCCATTCTACTTCAGCTTCACCTTTAAAAAAAAAACAATTCTTAAATTCAGATGGATCTTAATTTAATTTCATGTCGATTTCTTTTAATAAATTTTCTCCTAAAATAATTTTTAACTTACTAAAGACCCCATCTAAAACGTATGGGATTACATTATCTCTCCAACGATATCTTTCAGCGATTAGTCCATTTCTTTGGTCAGTATCCAAAACCATATCGCCTTCTGTCTGACCGCTTAATTCCCAAATGTTTTGTTTATCATCTTCTGTCCAGGTTTTAAGCCTCTCGACTAGATTTTGACAAAATTATTTAATTAGATTTGAAGAATTTTAATGTTATATTAGAGAAAATCTGGTTGTGAATAATAACTCATATTATTATAAATTATAACTTACCTTGTTCTGGTGTTAGAGGTTTATAATTGGGAAAACCCAAAATACCTCCAACTAGAAAACATAAACCGATTACTAACTTCATTTCGACGACCAAAGACGTAGTAAAAAATATATTTTTGTGAGGGTTCTTATATAAAATTATCTAATTGTAAGAGGTATTTTATCTATAGCAGATTTAAAGATTTTTTTAAGGAGATGAAATTTATATTTTTAATTTTAAGATAAAAAAAATTAAATAGGCACTTAAGAGTAATTTACAAAAATATTATCTTTATCTATTCACGTATACAAACGTTAAAGATCTTAAAATTCTATTATTAACACCCTAGGATTTTTATCTACAATAACACGTCCGGGGAAACTTTTATGAATACTCACGGTGATGGGTAATAAAATCCATTGATTATTTATATAAACGTTAAAGATCTTGAAGTTCTATTATTAAAATTCAAGGATTTTTATCAACAATAACACATCCAGGAAAGCTTTTAGGAATATTCATGGTGATCGGTAATAAAATCCATTAATCGTTTTTTATTTATATGATTTAAGAAATAATTTTTATATTAAATTAAACCTTAAAGATTCTAATTTTCATTAAAAAAGTTCAATTTATCCTAATTTATGTCAAAAAAATACAAAAAAATTTCAAAAATAATGAATGATTTTGAATGAATTTAACAAATTTAGAATCAAGTTTAAAAAAATCATCAAAAATTTATTTTTAGAAGTTGGGAAATAAAATTACATCTGAATACAAATTAAAGTATCTATTTTTAACTAAAGTGATTAAATTTATTCCAACTACTAAAATTAAGATTAATTTCGTTAAGAATTGATTAGATTCTTAAAAATTTCACAAAAATAAAAAAATAACAATAAAAATTCCCCAAAAATTAGTTAAATTAAATATAATTTCATCAAAAATTATTAAATTTGCAGACAATTCTACTAAAAACTTAATAATTATCAAATATTTAATCTATGTAGAGCAAAAATTCGAATAAATTTCACTAAAAACTAATTAAATTCTTTAAAATATCACCAAAAATCTAAGTAAATTTGTAAAAATTCCACCAAAGCTACTAAAATTTTTAATAATTCCACCAAAAACTTATAAAATTTGTAAAAATTCCACCAAAGCTATAAAAATTTTTAACAATTCCACCAAAAACTTGCTGAATTTTTAAAAGATATACTAAAATTAAAATTAATTTCGTCAAGAACTGATTACATTCTTAAAAATTTCACAAAAATAAAAAAGTAATAATAAAAATTCCACAGAAGTTAGTTAAATTTAATATAATTTCACCAAAAATTATTAAATTTTGAGACAATTCTACTAAAAACTTAGTGAATTTTTTAAAAATTCCACTCAAAATCAATAAAATTGGTAAAAATTCCAGGAAAAACTTACTATATTCGTAAAAATTCCACCAAAGTTACCAACATTTTGAACAATTCCGCCAAAAACGTACTAAATTTTTTCAATTTTCCACCAAGGCTACAAAAATGTTAAATAATTCCACCAAAAACTTACTGATTTTTAAAAAATACCACCAAAAACTTACCAAATTCAGAAAATTCTACTAAAATTACCAATATTTTTAACAATTCCACCAAAAATGATTAAAGTTAATAAAAATTCCACCAAAGTTATCAACTTTTTTAACAATTCAATCAAAAACATACTGAATTTTATAAAAATTCCACCAAAAATTAATAAAATTGGAAAAATTTCACTAAAAACTTACTAAATTCGTAAAAAATCCATAAAAAACACTGAATTTTTTAAAAATTCCATCAAAAATGAATAAAATTCGCAAAAATTAAACCAGTGTTATCAAAATTTTTGATAATTCCACCAAAAATATGCTGAATTTTTTAAAAATTCCACCAAAAATCAATAGAATTGGTAAAAATTCCAGGAAAAACTTACTATATTCGTAAAAATTCCACCAAAGTTACCAACATTCTTAACAATTCCACCAAAAACGTACAAAATTTTTTCAATTTTCCACCAAGGCTACAAAAATGTTGAATAATTCCACCAAAAACTTACTGATTTTTAAAAAATACCACCAAAAACTTACCAAATTCATAAAAATTCTACTAAAATTACCAATATTTTTAACAATTCCACCAAAAATGATTAAAATTAATAAAAATTCCACCAAAGTTATCAACTTTTTTAACAATTCCATCAAAAACATACTGAATTTTATAAAAATTCCACCAAAAATTAACAAAATTGGAAAAATTTCATTAAAAACTTAATAAATTCGTAAAAATTCCATAAAAAAAACACTAAATTTTTTAAAAATTCCATCAAAAATGAATAAAATTCGCAAAAATTTCACGTGTTATCAAAATTTTTGATAATTCCACCAAAAATATACTGAATTTTTTAAAAATTCCACCAAAAATTAATACAATTTGCAAAAATTCCACCAAAAATTAATACAATTTGCAAAAATTCCACCAAAAACTTACTAAATTCATAAGAATTTTACCAAAAACAGATTTTTTTTTATTCCACCGGAAATGAATAAAATTTGCAAAAATTCCACCAATGTTATCAAAATTATTGATAATTCCACCAAAAACATACTGAACTTTTTAAAAATTCCGCCAAAAACTTACTAAATTCATGATAATTTTACTAAAAACACTGAATTTTTTTAAAATTCCACCAGAAATTAGTAGAATTCGCAAAAATTACACCAAAGCTATTAAAATATTTAACAACTACACCAAAAACTTACTGATTTTTTAAAAATACCACCAAAAACTTACCAAATTCATAAAAATTCTACTAAAATTACCAATATTTTTAACAATTCCACCAAAAATGATTAAAGTTAATAAAAATTCCACCAAAGTTATCAACTTTTTTAACAATTCCATCAAAAACATACTGAATTTTATAAAAATTCCACCAAAAATTAATAAAATTGGAAAAATTTCACTAAAAACTTACTAAATTCTTAAAAATTCCATAAAAAAACACTAATTTTTTAAAAATCCCATCAAAAATGAATAAAATTCGCAAAAATTCGATCAGTGTTATCAAAATTTTTGATAATTCCACCAAAAATATGAATTTAACAAATTTAGAATCAATTTTAAAAAATCATCAAAAATTTATTTTTAGAAATTGGGAAATAAAATATCTGAATACAAATTAAAGTATGTATTTTTAACTAAAGTAATTAAATTTATTCTAATTATTAGCGAAAAATTTAAAAAAATTCCTAAAAACATTAAAGATTTTTCAATTTCATAAATTTTTGATCGATTTTTAAAAATTTATTTATTTATAGTATTTAAAAAATAATTTTTATATTAAATTAAACCTTAAAGATTCTAATTTTCATTAAAAAAGTTCAATTTATTCTAATTTATGTCAAAAAAATACAAAAAAATTTTTAAAAATAATGAATGTTTTTAAATGAATTTAACAAATTTAGAATCAAGTTTAAAAAAATCATCAAAAATTTATTTTTAGGAATTGAAAAATAAATTTATATCTGAATACAAATTAAAGTATGTATTTTTAACTAAAGTGATTAAATTTATTCTAATTATTACCGAAAAATTTTAAAAAATTCCTAAAAACATTAATGATTTTTGAATTTCATAAATTTTTGATCGATTTTTAAAAATTTATTTATTTATAGTATTTAAAAAATAATTTTTATATTAAATTAAACCTTAAAGATTCTAATTTTCATTAAAAAAGTTCAATTTATTCTAATTTATGTCAAAAAAATACAAAAAAAATTTCAAAAATAATGAATGTTTTTAAATGAATTTAACAAATTTAGGATCAAGTTTAAAAAAATCATCAAAAATTTATTTTTAGGAATTGAAAAATAAATTTATATCTGAATACAAATTAAAGTATGTATTTTTAATTAAAGTGATTAAATTTATTTTAATTCTTACCGAAAAATTAAAAAAAATTCCTAAAAGCATTAAAGATTTTTGAATTTCATAAATTTTTGATCGATTTTTAAAAATCGAGGATTTATTTATAGTATTTAAGAAATAATTTTTATGTTGGATTAATTTATAAAGATTCTAGTTTTAATTAGAAAAGATAGATTTATTCTAATTTGTGTGTATTTCCAAAAAAATACAAAAAAATTTCAAAACTAACGAATAATTTTTTCAAAACTTAAAAAAATCATAATAATTTTTTTTTTAATCACCATACGTTCTTTCTTAAACATTTTACTTTTTAATATCTTTTTAATATTAATATTTTTAAATTCACGTTAATAAACTCGAATTGGAATTTTTACAAACTGGAAAACGAGCAGGTAAATTTCAACCCAAACGCTCGATAATTTCCAGTTTTTTTTTACCCAAGAAAACCAGTTCCCCCTCCAAAAATTAGGGGTTGAACGCGCAATAAAACTTAAATTTAGAAATTCTTCGCAGTTACGTGCGGGTTTTCAATAAATCGTGCGTTCTTTTTAATAATTCGTTTAATCTTTCTTGGAATTAGTGCTAAATAACTTTAGTGTTTGTGAATGTGTTTCAAAACATTGGAGTTCGTCTTTAGATTATCATTTTGAGTCTTCGGATTGTTATTTTGCGAATGTTAGCCGGTAAAATACTTTTGATTTATTAATTATTCTTAAAAAATAATTTTTTTTTAATATTTTTTTTTTTTTAGGAGAGGAAACAACATTCGCTTGGTGAGTCTTTTTCATTTCAAAAACTTTATAATCGTGATTTTTTAAATACTAATTGACGTATTGAGTATTATGAATTGATTACAAAAATCTTCAGAAAGTAAATAATACATAACACCTTCTGAACGGCTTTACAACGCAACGTGTTATGCGAATCGGGGCTCCTTTGGACCCGAAACGGCCGATTTAAGCCCTAAACGAAGTCCCCGTTTTCCGTCATTTTCGATTTGGGCCGATAAAACAGTTGGTTCAATTCTCATAAACGTTATTTATTATTCTAACCACGCTAATGCCACATGAAATATCAAAACGATCGGTTTATTAATAATTATCAAATATTTAATTTATGCAGAGCAAAAATTCGAATAAATTTCACTAAAAACTAATTAAATTCTTGAAAATATCACCAAAAATTTAAGTAAATTTGTAAAAATTCCACCAAAGCTACTAAAATTTTTAATAATTCCACCAAAAACTCATAAAATTTGTAAAAATTCCGCCAAAGCTATCAACATTTTTAACAATTCCACCAAAAACAAAATTTTTAAAAAATATACTAAAATTAAGATTAATTTCGTCAAGAATTGATTAGATTCTTAAAAATTTCACAAAAATAAAAAAGTAACAATAAAAATTTCACAAAAGTTAGTTAAATTAAACATAATTTCACTAAAAATTATTAAATTTGGAGATAATTCTACTAAAAACTTAGTGAATTTTTTAAAAAGTCCACCCAAAATCAATAAGATTGGTAAAAATTGAAAACTTACTATATTCGTAAAAATTCCACCAAAGTTACCAACATTTTTAACAATTCCACCCAAAACGTACTAAATTTTTTCAATTTTCCACCAAAGCTACAAAAATGTTAAATAATTCCACCAAAAACTTACTGATTTTTAAAAATACCACCAAAAACTTACCAAATTCATAAAAATTCTACTAAAATTACCAATATTTTTAACAATTCCACCAAAAATGATTAAAGTTAATAAAAATTCCACCAAAGTTGTTAACTTTTTTAACAATTCCATCAAAAACATACTGAATTTTATAAAAATTTCACCAAAAATTAATAAAATTGGAACAATTTCACTAAAAACTTACTAAATTCGTAAAAATTCCATAAAAAAACAATAATTTTTTTAAAAATTCCATCAAAAATGAATAAAATTCGCAAAAATTCCACCAGTGTTATCAAAATTTTTGATAATTCCACCAAAAATATACTGAACTTTTTAAAAATTCCACCAAAAATTAATACAATTTGCAAAAATTCCACCAAAAACTTACTAAATTCATAAGAATTTTACCAAAAACAGATTTTTTTTTATTCAGCCAGAAATGAATAAAATTCGCAAGAATTTTACCAATGTTATCAAAATTTTTGATAATTCCACCAAAAACATACTGAATTTTTTAAAAATTCCACCAAAAACTTACTAAATTCATAAGAATTTTACCAAAAACACTGATTTTTTTAAAAATTCCACCAGAAATGAATAAAATTCGCAAAAATTCCACCAAAGCTATTAAAATATTTAACAACCACACTCAAAACTTACTGAATTTTTTTACTCCACCAAAAACTTACAAAAATCCTAAAAATTACACCGAAATTGTCAACATTTTCAACAATTCTACCAAAAAACTTACCAATTTTTTTAAAAATTCCACCAAAATGTCCAAATTCTTTTAAAGTTCTACCAAAAATCAATCAAATTAGAAACAATTTCATTAAAAATTAACTAAAACCTTAAAAATTCAAAACTTGGTAAATTCATAAAAATTTAAAGTTACTAAAATTTTTAATAATTCTACCAAAATTAATGAATTTTTTTAAAATTCCACCAGAAAACTTACAAAATTTGTAAAAATTCCATCAAAAATTTACCAATTTTTTTTTAATTCCACCAAAAACTTACTAAATTCGTAAAGCTTCCACCAAAGTTACCAAAATGTTGATCAATTCAACCAAAAACAATAATTTTTTTCAGAAAAATACTAAAAATAAAACTAAACTATTAGTAACATTGAAAATTGTTACTGAATGACGGATTTATGCTACAATGGGATGTTGGTTTTTGCCGATCGGGATGTTACGTGAGCTTGTAAGCTCTTCGTTCGGGGGTGACTAAGAACTATAGTTGTTATATAACGCTTCACATTATTTTTATGGTAAAATCTACCTAAAGTAAATCAGTTGTGAAGTTGAACTCGAGAGCGGTGGTCGAATATAGTTTCGGGTTAAAGTGAGAATTGGTGGAAGTAATAGAAGTACTGGAAGTGATCGGAACCCTAAAGGTAGGATTAGATTAGTCTCTACATTAATTTTCTAGTATTCGAGCACAGATTACTGATTTTTTTTTCAATCAAAGTGTCTACTAAATTCATCAGAATATTTGTACACAAAATCATATTAAGGGGGGAACAACATGGTGGAGATCGCGAAAAAATGCGATAATTAAGATTTTATTTTGGTTCACTCATATATTTTAGAAAAATCGGAATTTGATATTTGTAACTACGGAGTTTAAACTTATTTTAGGAAGTATAGAGAAAAAAAAATCTGTCTTAGAATACATGTATGGAGGGTGTCCAAATGCACTAATATCAAAAAAGCATCTTGTTGTCACTATAAAACGTGTAAAAATAATCTGAAAATAAAAAAGGAAACGTCATTTTAATCTGTATTAATGTAGCTTCAAGCGTACCCGATTTAAAAACAAATAATTGCTATTAAAATGGCACCCCTGCAAAAAAAGAGTTAAGAAGATCGATAAAATAATTAATCTTTCCAGGGGGTAAAGAGGCAGCAAATATTAATACAAATAAAAATCCGTACGCTTAACTGAAGGGAATTTTATATAGATTGAGGACGTCTCAATAAAATTTAAATGCGATTCGCGTTGGTAAAGAAATTGTGACAACAGGTTAAAAAAATTTTACTGGGAAAAAAACGCATTTAAAAAGTTAAGTTTAGTTCTAGATGATATAATGGAGGAAATTTTAAGAGTTACCACAATTCATTAATTCCTGCTCCATAATAAAGGTCTTGTAACGGTTTTATTTTTCGGATTTAATTAAATTTACATTAAGTGTTTCGGGCCATCTGTTGGAAGGTGTCATTTTTAAGATCTCTTGGTTTTATTGCGAAATACAGGATATTGGTTCGTTTCTTAGATTAGTACGATCAGAAGTGGTGGGGATAGTTCCTTCCTGCATCGTAGTTTAGGTAATTTCGTCCTCTTCGTTTTCGATCTTTGGAAGAGCGTAGACGACATTTAGCTCCGATAGTAACTGCGTGGGTGGCGAAGCATAATAGAAGAATTCTCTTTGGTGTTTTTAGGAGAACTTCTTATCGCAATTTGGCGGATCAGCTTCTCATTCCACAGATTTTGGGCACCTGTTTGTGCTTGTAGCGCCGAAATCAACCAACACAAAAATAACACCGCGAGGTTTAGTAGGTTTTGGGTTCCAGCTAGCTTTGAAACATTGGAGACGGGGAGGTTCGATTTTAGAAAATAAGAGCGCCACGGACTTACCAAAATACCTACCAAACGTTCTCTCGCCACACACCAATTAAGTCCGACATCAGCAAAGAAACAGTCAAACACACAAATAACGTAAATAATCTGGTTTATTTTATGTTGCCAAGTATTTTTATAATGAGAGGTTCCTGTCTGTGGCATAAAATTATACTAATAATAATAATAAAAAAATATGAGGGAAATCCCAATCGCAACAACCCTAAATTGAACAAGGTGCCCGTAATACGCACCAAAAAAAATAATAGATACAAAATTAACAACCGCGAACGCGTTTAACCCGAGAGTAGCTACTGTCGAAGTTCGAAAACTAAAAATAAAAATATTCAACCGGTTCCGAAATAAAATTAAAAAGAAAATCTTGCGATCAAGTTACAAAAAAGGAGTAATTATTAAAAGTTATTATAAATATAAAATTATTGAAAATTATTGGAAGAAATGCGTTCGACAGGAACAAAATAACAAAATCTTAAATAAAGTTCAAAATAAAAAAAAAACATAAATCGCTGCAACAATTCAAGTTTCGATAATTAAATAATTAAGATATAGAACTTAATCTTTCCGTGGAGATTAGAAATAAGGTTAAGTTCGCTTATCTGTAATAATTTCTGTGCTGGTTAAGTTGATTGAAGTCGTGGTAGGTGTCCAATTTTTTTTGTGCTGAGACCAAAAGTCGAACCAACTGGGCTAAGGTCGCTCTAAGGTCAAAACGCAAGTAGGATCAAGTGGAAAATTAGTTTCGACGTAGTTCCAATCCCGGTCTAGTTCAAATGACAAATTCTAGACTTAAGGGATATCCAAAAATAAAGGCCTAAGGAAAAGAAATATTACCGTCTAATTCCACAAATAAAGAAAAAGGAAGACATACCTTACGATCTTAAACGGCCTAAAGAAGTTTGACGCTCCGAGAAAATATATCCGGAAATATCTCCGAAAATCGATACAATCGATAAATAAACAGGCCTATAAATCCGTCCAACGACGATAAAGAATCTTATCCAACCAATCTTGGAAACAAAACTTCTACGATAATGATTCTTTTAATAAAAGACCACGTTTTTCGTCTCGGAGCTCAAAGCGCGTCTTCGTTCAATCAGATCACGAAGCCAAAAGAGGACGAGCACGCCAAACCTGCTCTGAAGTTAGATCGAAACCAAACGTCGAAACTCGAATAATCGATAATAGATGACACCCCTATACCAACGACCTTCAAATAAAACGAAATATTACCAGAAAGCGAACCAAGAAAACGAAACCGTTACATGCTTTATCAGATTGATTCCGGATTAATGGGTTTCTATCAGCCAACACGCAGAGCCGATTAACATCGTAAGGCATCGTAAGGAGTTACCACAATTCATCGATTCCTGCTCCATAATAAAGGTCTTTAGAATTTCTAGAACATACATAATTCGACTTTCTTCTTGTTGTCTGAATTGTCTAAGATACTTGAAATTTAACGCACTTGAGCTCGACTTATACGGTGTTGGTCTTTAGCTGTACAAAATGCGTACATTTGGGAACTAATCTGGATTTGTATTTAATTTGCCACCTTTAATAAAGATGCCATTCCATTATTAAAAATGGAAACTTTGAAATAAGTAGCAATTTGCAAAATAACTGCCCGACTTGAAAAAATTTTCGGAGCGAACTTTCAAATGAGGACATTAAACCTCTCATTCGAATTTTGCGTAAATCCGCCTATATAGCGCTCAAGCAACTCCGTCTTGGACAAATCCATATAAATGGGAGTAATAGCATCGATAACATTTTGTGACAATGGTTTTTTATGTTCGTATTCAAGTAATGGCTTCGTGCGCGCGAGCAGAAAAGAGCTATAATTCCATTATTTGCACAAATTTTGTTATAATATTGTAGGACAATGTTCTAAAAGGTACATACTTTCGAAATGCGTAAAGAAAAAAAACGATTTTTCAAAAAATTTACCCTGTCGTTCCCCTTTAATCACAAATCGATTTACCGTTAGATTTTTTTTTTAATTTGAATTGAATAATTTGTTTTTTATAATTGAAGTACTTCAAGATTTTAAAATCCTGATGATATATGACTTACATTTCAGTCTGTAGACTTCCACATTTTTCCCAATAATCGAATTTCCTACCAGAAGCTTTCTTCTTTCGACATTATATCCATGTATTTCTTAAAAACTCTCCCCGATGAAAAGTGTCACCCCTACAAATGGATTTTCGTCAGGAAGTAGGTTGTAACTCCACGCTAGTTTAAATTAAAGATAGATTAAAACATTTACTTTTCATTATTAATGTAAATAAATTTGTTCTGTTTGTTATCGAAAAAATGAAAAAGAAAGAATCAAAAATGGAATATTTTTATTCAAATCAATTAACAAACATTTGCATTACATTTAATTGTTGTTACTTTTCAAATTTATTTAACTTCACGGCCAACAACCGTACATCATTCTTAACTTAATGACATCAATGGGACTCATCACTTTAAATTGCCCAAGTAATCCGAGAAAATTTTCATTAAATGGTATAATTGTTGGTTGTCCATTTTTTGAAAAAGCAGTCTCCGAATAATGCATAATACTTGAATAATCATAAGGTTGTCCGAAATTTGTAATGTAATCATTGTCATATTTATCGAAATTATGTTCATGTCCGTCCATAATATTTTCCCAAACGATTTCGACATAATCATCACGTTCTGTGGAACTTTGTTGATGAAAAAATCCGGCTGCGTGAAGAAATTCATGGACGATTGTTTCGTGCCAAATACAACCTTGCCTTTGGAGATTTAGTTCTTGTTTTCCTCCTAATCTTCCAACCCAAGACCAACAACCTGTATCTTCCCCCTTTTATTTTTATTAAATTAGAATTAAAAGTGTTAAAAAATAAAAAAAAAAACTTACTGTTACATAAACGTAATGTTCATCATTTGGAGTTTTTGGACGAACGGTTACACAAGAAACGTTAGCAAAATCCTTAACAGCTTCGTGAATTGCCGCAGCTTCTTCTTCGCCTAAAAATAAATTATGCGACACATATAATAAAGTAGTAAACGAACAGCGCCGTCTTTTTTTGCCCTCAGTTTGCACCGAACTAACGAAAATCGACCAATTTCGGCGCAGAATTGCTGACAAGCGAATTTTTTACGTTTCTAAACGTCAAACTAATTCCATGATTTCAGAAGAAAGTTTGAATTTTTTTTTAAATTTTTTTGGTAACAATAGAAAAAGATATCTCTTTTTAATTGAAAATAGAATCTTTTAGCTTTAATTTAAACTAAAAATCAATTTCTAATTCCAAAAAATAAAGTCACAGTGATTTTTTAAAGTTGGTGGGTTTTTTAAAAAAAGTTGGGTTGAAACCGTTAAAAATTTTTACCAACTTTGGGAATTTTTTAAATTTTTTTGATAATAACTATAAAAAATCTGCCTTTTTTAAATCAAAACAGAATCTTTTATTTTTCATTTAAACCAAAAATCAGTTCTTAATCTTCAAAAATAAAGTCTGGACGATTTTTTAAAATTGGTCGATTATTTTTTAAGTTAGGTTAGTCACCTGTCAAAAAAATTTTCCAACTTTAAGAATTTTTTTAATTTTTTTGATAACAATTAGAACTAACCTGTCTCTTTTAATTAAAAACAGAATCTTTGAAATTTCATTTAAACCAAAAACTTTTCCTTAGTCTTCATAATTAAAGTCTGGGTGATTTTTTAAAGTTGGGTGATTTTTTAAAAAAGTTTGGTTAGAACTGTCAAACTGTCAAAAATGTTCACCAACTTTAAATTTTTTTTTAATTTTTTTTGTAAGAATTAGGAAAGATCTGTCCTTTTTATTTCAAAACAGAATCTTTTATCTTTCATTTAAACCAAAAATCATTCCTTAATCTTCAAAAATAAACTCTGGACGATTTTTTATAGTTGGTCGATTTTTTTTAAGTTAGGTTAGTCACCTGTCAAAAAAAATATCCAACTTTAAGAATTTTTTAAATTTTTTTGATAATAATTAGAACTAACCTGTCTCTTTTAATTCAAAACAGAATCTTTGAAGTTTCATTTAAACCAAAAATCTTTCCTTAATCTTCATAAATAAAGTCTGGGTGATTTTTTAAAGTTGGGTGATTTTTTAAAAAAGTTTGGTTAGAACTGTCAGACTGTCAAAAATGTTCACCAACTTTAAATTTTTTTTTAATTCTTTTGGTAAGAATTACGAAAGATCTGTAATTTTTATTTCAAAACAAAATCTTTTATCTTTCATTTAAACCAAAAATCATTCCTTAATCTTCAAAAATAAAGTCTGGACGATTTTTTAAAGTTGGTCGATTTTTTTTCTAAGTTAGGTTAGTCACCTGTCAAAAAAATTTTCCAACCTTAAAAATTTTTTTAATTTTTTTGATAATAATTAGAACTAACCTGTCTCTTTTAATTCAAAACAGAATCTTTGAAGTTTCATTTAAACCAAAAATCTTTCCTTAATCTTCATAAATAAAGTCTGGGTGATTTTTTAAAATTGGGTGATTTTTTAAAAAAGTTTGGTTAGAACTGTCAAACTGTCAAAAATGTTCACCAACTTTAAATTTTTTTTTAATTTTTTTGGTAAGAATTAGGAAAGATCTGTAATTTTTATTTCAAAACAGAATCTTTTATCTCTCATTTAAACCAAAAATCATTCCTTAATCTTCAAAAATAAAGTCTGGACGATTTTTTAAAGTTGGTCGATTTTTTTTCTAAGTTAGGTTAGTCACCTGTCAAAAAATTTTTCCAACCTTAAGAATTTTTTTAATTTTTTTGATAATAATTAGAACTAACCTGTCTCTTTTAATTCAAAACAGAATCTTTGAAGTTTCATTTAAACCAAAAATCTTTCCTTAATCTTCATAAATAAAGTCTGGGTGATTTTTTAAGAAAGTTAGGTTAGTCACTTAATATATTAAAGTAGTAAGCACTAGTAAACAAGTAGCGCCATCTTTTCGAGGTTTTTCACTTTTTTCTCCGTGAAAACGAGCTTTTCGACAGTTTTCAGGGGTACTACCGGGACCTGATTCTATATGGGCATTTTCCATAAGCGAGTATGGGTCCCGCACGACGTTTTTTAACGGAGAAAAATGCAAAAGAAGTGTTAACATTTTTTGGAACTAACGCCGGCAGTCGACCATTTTTCCGTTCGTTACGCTCTTAAATGTCAAACTGGCCCTTTTTTTCCGGGCTTTTCCGACCTTGCCGCCTTAGCTGGCGTTCATGTTGATGAAGAAAACGTTAGAATAGAGCCTATTTTATAGGTTTCGGGCCATTGTTAAGCCTAAATCGGTTAAATAGCGCCTTTCCAAACGTTTTTTCCCGAAGCCGATTTTGTGCCATTAGGGCGGGTACAATTTCTATTGACCGTTTTTCGAACAATAAATTTTTCATCGGAAACGGGTAAAATCGCATTTTCTTATGTACTAAATTGTTCAAAATCATAAAAATGGAGTAAAACAAACACGTTTTTGTATCCGTTTTTCGAAAAAGCCGCCTGGAAAAAGTTAAAAAATAACCCTCTTCGAATACCAGGGTCAACCAAGAATGACATTTCGTTTTTGACGTTTGGCAGTTTTCTCCAATATGCCCCGATTCAGCGCAAATTGGCCGAAAATCCTTAAAAACTGTATACAACGGTCTCGAAAACGTCTACCCTTTCGGTTTGGAAATATCGAAACAGGTTAGCTACTTTCACAAGTCTTCATTATTAAAAAAAAAAATTAAAATTAGAATCTAACTTTTTAGCCATGAAAAAAAATATGCTAAAAAAAGTCCAAAGATTCGATTATCTATCAATAAATGGAGTCGGTGATGTTTATTTTAAACTACTTTTATACTTGGAGATATTAAAACAAATTATAAGTGGTATTACATTACTAGTTTTAATCATTAAACTTTATTTATGTTAATCTAAAATTATTAACTTACTAAAAACTGGATCAATTTCGTATGGAATTTCATTATTCTCCCATCTGTAACTCTCATCGATAATACCGTTTTTTTGTCCCGGACGAAACACCATATCACCTTCAATTTGTCCACTTTCTATCCACATATGTTTATTTCCATCTTCCCAAGATGCTAACTTTTGTACTAAAATGAAAAATAAAACCTTATAAATAAATTTGAAAATGTTATTTTTCCACAAAATCAAAAATACATTGTTCTTGGGTTAATTCTTTTCTTGAAGAGATGGCAAAGCCACAAATGAAGGAAATAATGAGAAGTTTTTGAAACATTTTGTTGAGTTTTACTGATGAAATGAATTTTAAGTCGTATTTATAGGTGTTTTGTTGTTCAATTTATAATTTTTCTTGTTCTTATCTATTACACGAGGAGTAGTTTTTAAAAGATAATCAAATAAAATAGCAATTGATTTATTTTATTGTTTAGTTGCTTTAAAAAATCGTTGAGTGTTTATTTATAAGAATGAAAAAATTGAATTTTTATTCAAATCTTAAGATTAAACAATGTTTTTGTTACATTTAATTGTTGATATTTTTCGAATTTATTTTATTTAATTTATTTTTAATTTTTACAAATTTAATAAGTTTTTGTCAAACTAGTCTCAATTTAATTGATTTTTGGTATTTTTTTTGAAAATTCGTAAGCTTTTGGTGGAATTGTTAAAAATGTTGGACAACTTTGGTGGAATTTTTACGAATTTAGGATGTTTTTGGTGAAATTTTTACGAATTCAGTTTTGGTAGAATTTTTACGAATTCAATAAAATTTTAATGACATTTTTAGATAAAAAGTAAGTTTTTGTGAAAGTAATCTCAATTTTAATCATTTTGAGTAAATGTTTTAACAATTCAGTATGTTTTTGGTGGAGATGTTAAAAATTTTGGGAAACTTTGATGAAATTTTTAAGAATTTATTAAATTTTGGTACAATATTTAGGAATTTAATGTTTTTGGTGGAATTGTTATAAATTTTGAGTAACTTTGGTGGAATTGTTAGGAATTTAGCATATTTTTGGTGGAATTTTTACAAATTTAGTAAGTTTTTGGTGGAATTGTTAAAAATTTTGAGTAACTTTGATGAAATTTTTACGAATTCAATAAAATTTTAATGAAATTTTTAGATATTCAGTAAGTTCTTATGAAAGTAATCCCAATTTTAATCATTTTCAGTAAATTTTTTAACAATTCAGTAAGTTTTTGGTGGAAATGTAAAAAATTTTGGGTAACTTTGGTGGAATTTTTATGAATTTATTAAACTTTGGCAGAATGTTTACGAATTTATTAAATTTTTGTAGAATTTTTACGAATTTAATAAGTTTTTGGTGAAACTGTTATGAATTTAGTAAGTTTTTGATGGAATTGTTGAAAATTTTGAGTAACTTTGGTGAAATTTTTAGGAATTTAACATATTTTTGGTGAAATTTTTACGAATTCAATAAAATTTTAATGAAATTTTTAGATAAGCAGTAAGTTTTTGTGAAAGTAGTCTCAATTTTAATCATTTTCAGTAAATTTTTTAACAATTCAGTAAGTTTTTGGTGGAATTTTTACTAATTTAGGATGTTTTTGGTGAAATTTTTACTAATTTAGGATGTTTTTGGTGAAATTATTACAAATTCACTAAGTTTTGGTAGAATTTTTACGAATTGAATAAGTTTTTGGTGGAATTTTTAAGAATTTTAGAGATGTTTGGTGGAATTTTTACGAATTTAATAAGTTTTTGGTGGAAGTCTTACGAATTTAGGATGTTTTTGGTGAAATTTTTACAAATTCATTAAGTTTTGGTAAAATTTTTACGAATTGAATAAGTTTTTGGTGGAATTTTTAAGAATTTTATAAGTGTTTGGTGAAATTTTTACGAATTTGGGATGTTTTTGGTGAAATTTTTACCAATTCAATAAAATTTTAATGAAATTTTTAGATAAGCAGTAAGTTTTTGTGAAACTAATCTCAATTTTAATCATCTTCAGTAGATGTTTTAACAATTCTGAAAATTTTTGGTGGAGATGTTAAAAATTTTGGGAAACTTTGGTAAAATTTTTAAGAATTTATTAAATTTTGGTAGAATTTTTACGAATTTAATAAGCTTTTGGTGGAATTTTTACGAATTTAGTAAGTTTTTGGTGGAATTGTTAAGAATTTAGCATATTTTTGGTGAAATTTTTACGAATTGAATAAAATTTTGATGAAATTCTTAAATATTCAGTAAGTTTTTGTGAAAGTAGTCTCAATTTTAATCATCTCTACTAATGTTTTAACAATTCTGGAAATTTTTGGTGGAAATGTTAAAAATTTTGGGAAACTTTGGTGAAATTTTTAAGAATTTTTTATATTTTGGTAGAATTTTTAAGAATTTATTAAATTTTGGTAGAGTTTTTACAAATTTAATGTTTTTGGTGGAATTTTTACGAATTTAGTAAGTTTTTGGTGGAATTGTTGAAAATTTTGACTAACTTTGGTGGAATTTTTACGAATTTAGCATATTTTTGGTGACATTTTTATGAATTCACTAAAGTTTTAATGAAAGTAATCTCAATTTTAATCATTTTGAGAATGTTTTAACAATTCAGTAAGTTTTTGGTGGAAATGAAGAAATTTAGTAATATTTTGGTAGAATTCTTAAAAATTTTGAGTAACTTTGGTGGAATTCTTAAGAATTTAGCATATTTTTGGTGGAATCTTTACGCATTCAATAAAATTTTGATGAAATTTTTAGATATTCAGTAAGTTTTTGTGAAACTAGTCTCAATTTTAATCATCTTCAGTAAATATTTTAACAATTCAGTAAGTTTTTGGTGGAAATGTAAAAAAATTTGGGAAACTTTGGTGGAATTTTTAAGAATTTATTAAATTTTGGTAGAATTTTTACGAATTTAGTGTTTTTGATGGAATTGTTAAAAATTTTGGGAAATTTTGATGGAATTTTTAAGAATTTATTAAATTTTGGTAGAATTTTTAAGAATTCAAGAATTTTGACGAAATTTTTAGATATTCAGTACGTTTTTGTGAAAGTAATCTCAATTTTAATCATTTTTAGTAAATGTTTTAATAATTCAGTAAGTTTTTGGTGGAAATGTTAAAAATCTTGGATAACTTTGATGGAATTAATAAGAATTTAGTACATTTTGAGTGAAATTTTTAAAAATTTAGTAAATTTTTGATGGAATTTTTACAAATTTAGTAATTTATTATTAAAATTATTCTTTATTTTAATGATTTATAAAACTCATAACTCTCTAACAAACTTAATAAACATACAAAGTGCTTTATTCAATTTTTTTTACTATTTTTAATAAAACTCATTCTAAAATTACTTTCAACATTTATAATTTCATCATTTACAAAATACAAACCAGGATTTAAATCAACTAAATTTTATGATTTAGGTTTAGTTAAAAAAAAATAAAAACCAAAACACTTTTAATATTTTACTCATTATATTTTGTATAATAATAATAATAATACTCTCCAAAGTTATGGAAAAACGCCAACTGGCAATAAAATCAAATCCATATTACTCGACATAATAACAGTCCTTAAATAATCCATATCATTAGCACTAACATCCCAACCACTTAACTGTCCCAAAACTTTTAAATTCGGACAATGTCCCATAAGTAACTCCACGGAAATCGACGTCAAACCTCTCGCCGAAGAAAACCACAATTCCTCCAAACACTGAAACTCACACTCAGCACACAATCTAAAAATATCTCCATCCGTCATCGTTATAACATCCCCGATGACTATTCTTCGTAAAAACGGAGTATTCATCAGTAAATATTGTAAAACACAGGTAGAAATATCGCAGTATAAAATTTCTATCGTTTGAAGATTCATAAAATAAGTTTCGGGAAGTGTACAACATAATTTTAATTTAAAACATTCCAACGTTTGTAAATCTGGTGCGAATGAACATATTTTACTTACATCGACTTTTTGATCTTTAATCATGTTTAGTTTTAATACTTGTAAACGTTCCCCATTTGTTGAAAGATATTTCATAAAGTCTTCGTGACTTGGACGGGATAATTTTAAACAATTAAGTTTTTTTAAGTTTTTAAAGTTGTTTAAAACACCTTCAGATGGTGTATTAAAATTAGCACTTTCTAATTTTGGACATAAATTAATTATAGCTTGTAAAATTTCCGGCGTTGTATCCGTATCGTGTATATAAGTTAATTTAGTTTTATAAAATGGATCACTTTTATATATTTTAAGTAAAGCTGCTCCGGTAAAAGAATAAACTTTTAATACGTTTAAATTCGGTAGTTGTTTAATAATAGTTGAGGTTAATTCAGAAGGATCTTCTTCTTGACAAATTTCTTTTTTACCATACATTCCAATATGAAGGATTTTTATCGAATCACTTTTTAATAATCTTAATCCTTTTTCCGTAAATAAACATTCCCCGGAAATATCTACGATGGTTAATTTATTAAAATTTACTAAAGTTTTTAAAACTTCATCGTCGGGAATGTGTGGAATTATTAACACTTTTAAATTTTTTAATTTTTTTAATAACTTACATAATAAATCCGGATGTTCTTTAATCCAAACTCCTTTTAAATTTAAGTGATTTAAATTACCACAATTTTTCGTTAAAACTTCTAAGATTTTTTCATAGTAAGTACTTGGAAAAACACCAGTATCTAATCTTCGTACGTCTTCTCGAAGTAAAACTTCCAAACAACTAAATCTCGTCGATGCGTCTAAATTTTCAGTACTTAAAATACCTTTTAATAAGTCTTGAATCACTTCTGATGTGGCATCCATTAAGTATTCTTTAACTATTTTGTAGTTTTTTCCTTCATCATCGGATAATGTGTGGATTAATACGTTTGAAACGAATTTTAAACATAGGAATGAAAGGGGGTTGACTTCGTTTTTTGGGGACATTGTTTTTCCAATTGATTAATAAATTTGAATAAATTAATAAATAAATTTAAGGAGGGAAATAATAAATAAGGTTGGTTGTGTGTTTCTGTTGTGGGAACTAACTCGTGTGTATGCGGATATTCTCTTTATGATATTTTTAGAATGTGGCAAAGTGCCATTTTAGTGTGTTTTTGTTCGATGGGGAGATTTTAAATAGTTTAAAGCTACAGGTGTCAAGAGACAAGGTTAATTATCTTTGGTATTTCAATGTCGTACACCTGCCGATTTAAAAACTAAATTGTAGTTTTAATTTAATTATAAAGGAGCAAAGTAGTCAATCTTAAAAAATTCTAAATCTAAAAAAACTAATTGTTCCCTCAAACATTTATTAAATTTGTAAAAATTCTACCAAAAATTTACTAAATTGGTAAGAATTCCACCAAAATTACCTAGAATTTTTAACAATTCCACCAAAAACTTCTGAAATTCATAAAAATTTACTAAAAATGGAAAAAATTGAGATTAGTTTGACAAAAACTCACTAAATTTCTAAGAATTCCATCAAACATTTATTAAATTTGTAAAAATTCTACCAAAAATTTACTAAATTGGTAAAAATTCCATCAAAGTCATTCAAAATTTTTAACAATTCCACCAAAAACTTCTGAAATTCATAAAAATTTACTAAAAATGACAAAAATTCAGATTAGTTTGACAAAAACTCACTAAATTGTTAAAAATTCCATCAAAGTTACCCAGAATTTTTAACAATTCCACCAGAAACTTCTGAAATTTATAAAAGTTTACTAAAAATGGCAAAAAATGAGATTATTTTGACAAAAACTCACTAAATTCGCAAAAATCTTTTCAAAAACTCAGAAATTTCCTAAAAATACCATCAAAATCATACTAAATTTGCAAAAGTTCTACCGAAAACTTAAAGAATTTTTGAAAAATTTACCATAAATGACTAAAATTGAGACTAGTTTCACAAAAACTCACCAAATTCCTAAATAGTCCATTAAAAACTTACTAAATTCGTATAAATTCCACCAAATACTCACTAAATTTGTAAAAATTTCACCAAAGTTAACCCAAATTTTGAACAATTCCTCAAAAAAACACTGAATTTTTAAAGATTTAGTAAAAATGACTAAAATTAAGACTAGTTTCATAAAAATTTACTAAATTCCTAAATATTTCATTAAAAACAGACTAAATTTATAAAAATCCCACCAAAATCTTACCAAATTTCTAAAGATTTCACCAAAAACCTATTAAATTCCTATAAATTCCATCTGTTTTTGGTGGACTAAATTTATAAAAATTCCACCAAAATCATACTAAATTTGCAAAAGTTCTACCAAAAACTTAAAGAATTTTTGAAAAATTTACCATAAATGACTAAAATTGAGACTAATTTCACAAAAACTCACCAAATTCCTAAATAGTCCATTAAAAACTTACTAAATTCGTGTAAATTCTGTCAAAAACAGACTTAATTTGTAAAAATTCCACCAAAAACTTACTAAATTCATAAACATTCCACCAAAGCTACGAAATTCCTAATAATTCCAGCAAAAACTTACTAAATTCCTATAAATTCCACCAAAAACAGATTAAATTTATAATAATTCCACAAAAATCTTACTAACCATAAAAATTTCACGAGAAACTTATTAAATTCGTAAAAATTCCACCAAAGTTTACCAAAATTTTAAACAATTCCACAAAAAATACTGAATTTTTAAAGATTTAGTAAAAATGACTAAAATTGAGACTAGTTTCATAAAAACTTACTAAATTCCTAAATATTTCATTAAAAACAGACTAAATTTATAAAAATTCCACCAAAATCTTACCAAATTTCTAAAGATTTCACCAAAAACATTAAATTCCTATAAATTCCACCAAAAACAGACTAAATTTATAAAAATTCCACCAAAATCTTACTAAACATAAAAATTTCACGAGAAACTTACTAAATTCGTGTAAATGCTATCAAAAACAGACTTAATTTGTAAAAATTTCACCAAAAACTTCTGAAATTCATAAAAATTTACTAAAAATAACAAAAATTGAGATTATTTTGACAAAAACTCACTAAATTTTTAAAAATTCCATCAAACATTTATTAAATTTGTAAAAATTCTACCAAAAATTTACTAAATTGGTAAAAATTCCACCAAAGTTACCCAGAATTTTTAACAATTCCACCAAAAATTTCTGAAATTTATCAAAATTTACTAAAAATAACAAAAATTGAGATTATTTTGACAAAAACTCACTAAATTTTTAAAAATTCCATCAAACATTTATTAAATTTGTAAAAATTTTACCAAAAATTTACTAAATTGATAAAAATTCCATCAAAGTTACCCAAAATTTTTAACAATTCCACCAAAAACTTCTCAAATTCATAAAAATTTATTAAAAATGACAAAAATTGAGATTAGTTTGACAAAAACTCACTAAATTTCAAAAAATTCCATTAAACATTTACTAAATTTGTAAAAATTCCACTAAAGTTACATAAAATTTTTAACAATTCCACCAAAAACTTCTGAAATTTATAAAAGTTTACTAAAAATGACAAAAATTGAGATTAGTTTGACAAAAACTCACTAAATTTCTAAAAATTTCATCAAACATTTATTAAATTTGTAAAAATTCTACCAAAAATTTACTAAATTGGTAAAAATTCCACCAAAGTTACCCAAAATTTTTCACAATTCCACCAAAAACTTCTGAAATTTATAAAAATTTACTAAAAATGACGAAAATTCAGATTAGTTTGACAAAAACTTACTAAATTTCTAAAAATTCCATCAAAAATTTATTAAATTTGTAAAAATTCTACCAAAACTTTACTAAATTGGTAAAAATTCTACCAAAGTTATTCAAAATTTTTAACAATTCCACCAAAAACTTCTGAAATTTATAAAAGTTTACTAAAAATGGCAAAAATTGAGATTATTTTGACAAAAACTCACTAAATTTCTAAAAATTCCATCAAACATTTATTAAATTTGTAAAAATTCTACCAAAAATTTACTAAATTGGTAAAAATTCCACTAAAGTTACATAAAATTTTTAACAATTCCACCAAAAACTTCTGAAATTTATAAAAATTTACTAGAAATGACTAAAATTGTAATTAGTTTGACAAAAACTCACTAAATTTCTAAAAATCCCATCACACATTTATTAAATTTGTAAAAATTCAACCAAAAATTTACTAAATTGGTAAAAATTCCATCAAAGTTGCCCAAAATTTTTAACAATTCCACCAAAAACTTCTGAAATTTATAAAAGTTTACTAAAAAATGGCAAAAATTGAGATTATTTTGACAAAAACTCACTAAATTTCCAAAAATTCCATCAAACATTTATTAAATTTGTAAAAATTCTACCAAAAATTTACTAAATTGGTAAAAATTCCACTAAAGTTACCCAAAATTTTTAACAATTTCACCAAAAACTTCTGAAATTTGTAAAAGTTTACTAAAAATAGCAGAAATTGAGATTATTTTCACAAAAACTCACTATATTTCTAAAAATTACATCAAAAACTTGCTAAATTCATAAAAATGCTATCAAAAACTGACAAATTTCCTCAAAATACCATCAAAATCATACTAAATTTGCAAAAGTTCTACCAAAAACTTAAAGAATTTTTGAAAAATTTACCATAAATGACTAAAATTGAGACTAGTTTCACAAAAACTCACCAAATTCCTAAATATTCCATCAAAAACTTACTAAATCCATATAAATTCCACTAAATACTCACTAAATTTATAAATATTCCACCAAAGTTGCTCAAGATTTTAAACAATTCCACCAAAAACTTCTGAAATTCATAAAAATTTACTAAAAATGGCAAAAATTGAGATTAGTTAGACAAAAACTCACTAAATTCGTAAACAAATTTTCAAAAAATGACAAATTTCCTAAAAGAACCATCAAAATCTTACTAAATTTGTAAAAATTCCACTGAAAACTTACAGATTTTTGAAAAATTTACCATAAATAACAAAAATTGAGACTGATTTCACAAAAATTCACAAAATTTCTACATATGCCATCAAAAACTTACTAAATTCGTATAAATTCCACTAAATTCGTAAAAATTCCACCAAAGATACCCAAAATTTTAAACAATTCCACCAAAAACTTACTGAATTTTTAAAAGATTTACTAAAAATGACTAAAATTGAGACTAGTTTTGAAAAAAACTTACTCAAATCCTAAATATTTCATTAGAAACAGACTAAATTCATAAAAATTCCACCAAAATCTTACTGAATTCATATAAATTGCACCAAAAACAGATCAATTTCATAAAAATTTCACTAAAATCTTGGTAACAAGCCGCATTATTCGTTATAAATATTATTACTTGGATTTGCTGCGGTAACAAACCGCACTATCGTAATGAATGTTATCGTCCAGCTCTGCTACGTGGTAAGTTTATTTCTTTGAGTGGCATGGGAAGCTGAAATGCTTGGTTGCGAATTGGGAGTTTGTTTAGGTTAGGCCTGATATGCGAATGAGGGAAACGCTGAGGTATTAGGACGTGGCAGTAATGGGGCCAATCAAGATATGTGGTCCCGGAACCCAGAGTGGATGAGAAGAAAGAATGATTAAGACGAGAGAGTGTGTCGAGACACGGGAGAACCAAGACCGCGAAATCGTAGAGTTAAGCTTGAAGTTAAAAAGAGTGATTAGAAGTTTCTTTTTTTATTGTCGTAAATTGCAACGTATTAAATTTTTCTTGTATCAACCGAATATTCATAAAAATTGTGAAAGTAACGAGATAATTGTCAACCCAAACCAAGTCTTATCTCTGAGAGCGAGTGGAATGGATGAGTTAACTGTAGTTTGGCTGATTGATCATAACCGCCTAGCCTAAACATTGGCTGCTAGTTTACTGTGTTTCAGATTGCCCGCGCTGTTAATTAGTTTTCTTTTTTCCCCACATAGATTATTAATATCATATGTACTTGCATAATTGTGTAATTGATTTCTTTTCTACAGTTAATAAATTCTCTATTAAGTTAAAGTCTTTATTTTATTGAACAATTCGTAAGGTAAAAGAGACTAAAGTAAATAACCCCGACTGCTGTTCGTTTTCAAACGAACACTAAAGCAGTGTGCCGAACCCCACCAAACGATAACCGGCTAATAAGCAGCAAAGATTGTGCGTATTGCTCAGCTGAGACGCGAGCCGCTCTGCAGATCCGACGAAGCAATCTGCAAATCAAGAAGATCCAGCTACGAGATAGAGAGCTGCTGCTGGCTTGTTACATCTTACTAAATTCCACCAAAACCTTACCAAATTCGTATAAATTTCACCAAAAACTTACAAATTTTGTATAAATTCCACCAAAAACTTACTAAATTCGTAAAAATTCCACCAATGTTATTCAAAATTTTAAACAATTCCACCAAACTTACTGAATTCCTAAAAAATTTACTAAAGATGATTAAAATTGAGACTAGTTTCACAAAAACTTACCAAATTTCTATAAACTCCACCAAAAATAGACTAAATTCATAAAAATTCCACCAAAATCTTACTAAATTCCTAAGAATTCCACAAAAAATTTATTAAATTCATATAAATTCCACCAAAGTTACTCAAAATTTATCACAAAAAAAAATCACAAGTTCGTTATTTTCTTAGACAAATATATTTATTATTTTTCCTATATCACAAAACAATAAATCCATTTATTTACCCATTATGGGTTCACTCACTTTAGTAAGCCACAACCTTACGACATAAAGGACACAATTTAGATCTTTCACGCCAAGACCTAAGACAATTCGTATGAAACCTATGTTTACATTTTAAATTTGAAATAGATTCCCCATGTTTCATAACTTCTAAGCATATACTACAATTCACTTTAGGTTTAGGTTTCCTCTTCCTCCTATTTTAATCAAAAATAACATAGATTAATAAACAATACTACTACTACAATACAACCTACCTTTTATTCGGTTTTTTGGTTTGGGATTCTTTGGAAGTATTTGACGTGTAATGAACTTGTTTAGTGTTTTGATATACTGGTTTATAACGACTGAACGTTGATTGCGATTCATAATTTGATTCGTAGTCATCGTAAGTTGATTCGGGATACTCATCGTAATTTGGTTCGTAATAATCATCATAAGTTGATTCGTAATAATCATCGTAAGTTGGTTCATAGTAATCATCATAACTTGATCCATAATAACCATCGTAATAATTATAATTTGGTCTTGAATAATAAGAATTACTACTTGATCGATTACTTGAGCGTCCGAAAAGTAAATAAGCACCAAGTACACCAGCAGCTATAGCGATTGTTGTACCAAGACCGGGAAAAGGCATCGTGTAGTCTTAATATTTACCTTAAAATCAGTAAAAACTTTTTAGTTAGACGCGTTAGACGTAAATACCACCTACAACATAACCTTTTTGACCATTAACCAGATAAACGAAAATAAACCCGAAACAATCAGTAGTACCAACTAATTTTTGTTTTTCTCATTTATTTATTTCAAAAACAGGATTAAATAGGATTTCAAAAATATATTTTAAAATGATTTATTTTTCTTAGATCACAAAATAACAATCCGTACAATTTTTACATAAAATTAACTTTTAATCGTTTTATTTTTCGTTCGTTTGAAAAGAGTTACTACATTTAAAAACTCTCCGTTAAACATCTACCATTAGAATTAATACTAATGTTAGTTCTAGTCTTCATTCAGTTCACATTAAACATGAAAAGTTTTATATTTATAAATTAAATTTTTGTCATTAACTCTTACTTGTAAAATAAATTATTATCTGGACGGTTCCAATAAATTTTATGCGAATTACTATGTTCTAATTGAGGGCGCAATTTTGGGACGATTACAGATTTCTTTATAACATTGGTTACCATTCTTTGGTTATATTTTAAATCAACAGTAGGCAATACCACTTGAATTTGATTTATTTGTAAATTATTACAAATCACCGTAGGTTTAGGCTTCCGCTTTCCATTTCTAGAAAAATTAACTTTAATTAATAAACAATTCTTCAATAATAACAACATTACTCAACTTACCTTTTATTTTGTTTCTTATTAACAACTTTTTGTTCAGTTTTAGTCTCCTTCGGAGGGTAATAAATTGGTGTAGGTACATAACATGGTCTGTAACTCGGACTTGGGTAATTCGAACTAGTCTCAGGTTTTGAATAATTAGTATTATTATTAGATTTTTTATCAGGTTGTTTATTAAAGCTGCCGAAATATAAAAAACTTATTAAAGCAATTCCTAGGACAACCGTTGTCTTAAAACTAGGAAAATACATCTTCGGACGGTCTCAACTTTCTTAATTTTTACCTGAAAACCAGCAAAATAATTTTATATCAAAGCGAAGCACGCACAGCATAAGCACTTTACCTAGATTTTGATAAATTAAAATAAAACCGGACTCATCAGTAGCACCAACAGCTTTTCTTGTTATATAACATTTCCAAAAATAAACGAAAATATGGAACATATTATTTGTAAAATTAATACTTAAAAAATCATCAGTTTATTAGATTTATAAAGATTAAAAACGATTTGTACATTAAATAATCTATCTTTTTAAAATAAAAATCCAGTAATACCAACAGTTTTTTTTTTTTAATTGCTTTTCTTAGGAAGTGTAAAAAATTTTTACCAACTTTAAAAATTTTTTTAATTTTTTTGACAATACATGGAATAAAAAGTCCTTCTTTAATTAAAACTAGAATGTTTTAAGTTTCATTTAGAAAAAAATCAAATCAAAATATTTAAAAATGAATTTATGGTGAATTTTTTAAAAAATGGTTTTAAAAAATTTTCTAACGTAAAAAATTTTTACCAACTTTGAAAATTTTTTTAATTTTTTTGACAACATTTAGAAAAAAATGGTCTTTTCAAATTAAAACTAGAATGTTTTAAGTTTTATTTAGAAAAGAAATCAAATCAAAATGTTAAAAAATGAATTTTTGACGAATTTTTAAAGTTGGTCGATTTTTTTAAATTAGGTTAGAAGTGTAAAAAATTTTTTACTAACTTTGAGAATTTTTTAAATTTTTTTGGCAACATTTCGAATAAAATGGTCTTTTTTAATTAAAATTAGAATGCTTTAAGTTTCATTTAGAAAAAAAAATCAAATAAAAATCTTTAAAAATGAATTTTTGATGAATTTTTAAAATTGGTCGATTTTCTTAAATTAGGTTAGAAGTGTAAAAAATTTTTTACTAACTTTGAAAATTTTTTTAATTTTTTTGACAACATTTAGAATAAAACGGTCTTTTTTATTTAAAACTAAAATGTTTTATGTTTCATTTTAAGAAAAAATCAAATCAAAATCTTTAAAATTCAATTTTTTATCAATTTTTTAAAAAATGGTTATTTCCCAACCTAAAAAATTTTTTACCAACTTTGAAAATTTTTTTAATTTTTTTGACAAATCTTGGTATAAAACGGTCTTTTTTAATTAAAACTAGAATGATTTAAGTTTCATTTAGAAAAGAAATCAAATCAAAATACTTAAAATTCAATTTTTTATGAATTTTTAAAAAATGATTAATTTTCTAACCTCAAAATTTTTTTACCAACTTTGAAATTTTTTTAAATTTTTTTGACAACATTTAGAACAAAACGGTCTTTTTAGATCAAAACTAGAATGTTTTAAGTTTCATTTTGAGAAAAAATCAAATCAAAATCTTAAAAAATCAACTTTTGACGAATTTTTAAAGTTGGTCGATTTTCTTAAATTAGGTTAGAAGTGTCAAAAATTTTTTACTAACTTTGAAAATTTTTTAAATTTTTTTGACAACATTTAGAATAAAACTGTCTTTTTAAATCAAAACTAGAATGTTTTATGTTTCATTTTGAGAAAGAATCAAATCAAAATCTTTAAAATTCAATTTTTTATGAATTTTTTAAAAAATGATTAATTTTCTAACCTAAAAATTTTTTTTCCAACTTTGAAAATTTTTTAAATTTTTTTGACAAATCTTGGAATAAAACGGTCTTTTTTAGTTAAAACTAGAATGTTTTAAGTTTCAATTAGAAAAAAAAATCAAATCAAAATCTTTAATAATGAATTTTTGATGAATTTTTAAAGTTTATTTTCTTAAGTGAAAAAGTATCAAAATAATTTTTCCAACTTTAAAATTTTTTTTAATTTTTTTGGTAACAATTAGAAAAAATCTGACTTATTTCATGTAAAATAGACACTTTAGTTTATTATTAGCCAAAAAATCTTTTCTTAATTCCTATTAATAAACTCAGTATGATTTTTTAAAGTTAGTCAAAATTTTTCAGGTTAGGTTCGGTTGAAAAATAATGAAAATCTTTGGGAATTTTTTTGATTTTTTTGAGAACATTCAGAATAAAACTGACTTTTTCAATCAAAACTAGAATGTTTTAAGTTTCATCTAGAAAAAAAATTAAATCAAAATCTTTAAAAATGAATTTTTGACGAATTTTTAAAGTTGGTCGATTTTCTTAAATTATGTTAGAAGTGTCAAAAATTTTTTACCAACTTTAAAATTTTTTTAAGTTTCATTTAGAAAAAAATCAAAACTCATACATTATTAAATTTCACCTTTATTTAAAAAAATATACTAATAATATCATAGTCACATTATTTGCTTTGATAAGACACTAATTAATGAAATTAATTACCCCCCATTATTTCAAAATCTAACTTCTCATCCCCTCGTTATAGAATTACGGCATATAGGACATGTTTGCGATACATTAAACCATTCGTTAAAACAATTCTCGTGATATCTATGATTGCATTTTAATGTAACAACATTCTTTCCATTTTCAACGGCTTCCAAGCATATAATGCATTCTGTGTTCGGTTCCGGTGAAGTCGGCTTTCTTGGACTTTAACCCAAAACATTAATAATAAATAAATAACAACCTTAAATGATGTATTTAAGTGTTTACTTACCGTCTTCTTCGAGTATCATTAGATCTACGCTCAAAATTATTCGGGGCGACATGATAGAAGGGTTCGGAGGAGTAATTGTAAGCGTGAGCTTGATTACTTTGGTGGACGTAGTATAAAATACCTCCTATTATTACCCCAGCAGCTACGGCTATAGCTACCACAGGATAGGGCATCGTATCACCCTTTATTTAGGTAGAAAATACGCAGTTTTTTGGATGATGTTGAGCGCAAACGACATAAACACAAATAGAACCGAACGAAGCAGAGATACCAACAGATTTTTACTCCTGTCATTGGAATATATCTATCAATAAAAAAATTAATAAAACTTTATTTAATTATAAAATTAATAATTAAGGTATAAAATTATAAATATTATTAAAATAATTGATTTTCTTTTAAATATAAAAATAAATTTTTCATACAAAAAAAAATTTATTTTATTTTAAAATTTTCTTTAAAGTAAATTAAAAAAAAAAATTAAATATTAAATTTAAATCGTAAATATTATTAAAATAAAGCATTTTTTATTAAATATATAAATAAATTTTTTGTATTAAAGAAATATATAATCTTTAATTTTATGTTGGTATTTCTGAAAATTCAAAATTCAAATTTAAAATTTAAATTTAAATTAAAACACATTTTTTAATTTTAATCTAATAATACAATTTATTGAAGACCGGGTTAATTACAGTTTGTAAAATGTTACTTTACGGTATGTACTTTATATAACATATTAACTTTTGATACAATACACCATTTCTTTTTATACTATGATATGAAAAGAGAAAATTAAAATTGTCACAGATATGCTTAGTTTTCCATCTACTTATTAAATAAGTGCAATTAAAATTCGCATTACAAATATTCAACTACCCTGTAGAATTTCTCTGTAGAGTTTTTCGAGAAAATATAAAGTAAGAGGAAGACGAGACAAGTTTTTTTGCTTTTTTAAAGTACGGTTTGATGTCCAAACGCTATCGGTTTGTGTCCTCGGGTAAATTAAATATTTCTACGTTTACTATCGTTTTAATAGTACGTACATGTATTTTATATTTTATCTAAACACTCCCGGTTATCACGAAATACTCACATTATTTCGTAACAAGCAGATTGTATAACATTTTTTATGATTGAATATTTTCTATGATTTTATACAGTGTATAATTATTAGATTTAAATTCTATTTGAACGTGTTTATATTAAAATAAGTGAAATTAAGTTTTAAGATAAGTTTTTGAGTTATAGTTAAAAATTTAAAACATTTTAAGACATTTTACGACATTTTAATAAAATGGGATTTTTAACAAAAATTACCAATTTTTAAAAAATCACCATGATTTTATTTATAAGAATTAAAAAATGATTTATGTACTATATTAAACCTAAAAGGTTCTTTTTTCAATTAAATTAACAAAATTACTCATATCTATTAACAAAAAATTTAAAAAAATTCCTAAAATCATTGATGTTTTTAAGTTGAAAAAATGAAGGGTAACTTTAAAAAAATCACTAAAAATTTATTTATAAAGATTAAGAAATGATTTATATATCAAAATTAACCTAAAAGAATCTAGTTTAAGATTATGTATAATTATTGAAATATTTCAAAAATTTCTTTGAGATATGGTCAAAAAACTTAGTTTAAGTTAGGTTAGAAGTGTCAAAATTTTTTTATCAACATTGAAAATTTTTTAATTTTTTTGACAACATTTAGAATAAAACGACCTTTTTAAATCAAAACTAGAATGTTTTGAGTTCCATTTAGAAAAAAAATCAAATCAAAATATTTAAAATTCAATTTTTTATGATTTTTTAAAAAAATGGTTAATTTTCTAACCTGAAAAATTTTTTACCAACTTTGAAATTTTTTTTAATTTTTTTGACAAATCTTAGAATAAAACGACCTTTCTTAATTAAAACTAGAATGTTTTGAGTTTCATTTAGAAAAAAAATCAAATCAAAATGGTTAAAAATGAATTTTTTATGAATTTTTAAAGTTACTTTCTTAAATTAGAAAAGTGTCAAAAAAAATTTCCAACTTTGAAAATTTTTTTAATTTTTTTGACAAATCTTACAATAAAACGGTCTTTTTAAATCAAAACCAGAATGTCTTAGTTTTCATTTAGAAAAACAATCAAATCAAAATCTTTAAAATTCAATTTTTGATGAATTTTTTAAGAAATGGTTAATTTTCTAACCTAAAAAATTTTTTACCAACTTTGAAAATGTTTTTAATTTTTTTGACAACACTTCGAATAAAACAGCCTTTCTTAATTAAAACTAGAATGTTTTAACTATCATTTAGAAAAAAAATCAAATCAAAATCTTTAAAATTCAATTTTTTATGAATTTTTTAAAAAATGATTAATTTTCTAACCCGAAAATTTTTTTCCAACTTTGAAATTTTTTTTAATTTTTTTGACAAATCCTAGAATAAAACGGCCTTTTTTTAATTAAAACTAGAATGTTTTAAGTTTCATCTAGAAAAAAAATCAAATCAAAATCTTTTAAAAATGAATTTTTAATGAATTTTTTAATTAATCTTCTTAAGTTAGAAAAGTGTCAAAATTTTTTACCAACTTTGAAAATTTTTTTAATTTTTTTGACAACATTTAGAACAAAACGGTCTTTTTAAATCAAAACTAGCATGTCTTAAGTTTCATTTTGAGAAAAAATCAAATCAAAATCTTTAAAATTCAATTTTTTATGTTTTTTTAAAAAAATGATTAATTTTCTAACCTAAAAAATTTTTTACCAACTTTGAAAATTTTTTTAATTTTTTTGACAACATTTAGAATAAAACTGTCTTTTTAAATTAAAAATAGAATGTTTTAAGTTTCAATTAGAAAAAAAATCAAATCAAAATCTTTAAAAATGAATTTTTGGTGAATTTTTAAAGTTGGTCGATTTTTTTAAATTAGGTTAGAAGTGTCAAAAATTTTTTTAATTTTTTTGACAACATTTAGAATAAAACTGTCTTTTTAAATTAAAAATAGAATGTTTTAAGTTTTATTTAGAAAAAAAATCAAATCAAAATATTTAAAAATGAATTTTTGACGAATTTTTTAAAAAATGGTTAATTTTCTAACCTAAAAAAATTTTTTCCAACTTTGAAAATTTTTTTAATTTTTTTGACAACATTTAGAATAAAACGGTCTTTTTTAGTTAAAACTAGAATGTTTTAACTTTCATCTAGAAAAAAAATTAAATCAAAATCTTTAAAAATGAATTTTTGGTGAATTTTTAAAGTTGATCGATTTTCTTAAATTAGGTTAGAAGTGTCAAAAATTTTTTACCAACTTAAAAATTTTTTTAAGTTTCATTTAGAAAAAAATCAAAACTCATACATTATTAAATTTCACCTTTATTTAAAAAAATATACTAATAATATCATAGTCACATTATTTGCTTTGATAAGACACTAATTAATGAAATTAATTACCCCTCCAATTATTTCAAAATCTAACTTCTCATCCCCTCGTTATAGAATTACGGCATATAGGACATGTTTGCGATACATTATACCACTCGTTAAAACAATTCTCGTGATATCTATGATTGCATTTTAATGTAACAACGCTCTTTCCATTTTCAACGGCTTCTAAGCAGATAATACATTCTGTGTTCGGTTCCGGTGAAGTCGGCTTTCTTGGACTTTAACCCAAAACATTAATAACAATCTGAAATGATTTATTTAAGCTTTTACTTACCGTCTTCTTCGAGTATCATTAGATCTACGCTCAAAACTACTCGGGGGGACATGATAGAAGGGTTCGGAGGAGTAATTGTAAGCGTGAGCTTGATTACTTTGATGGACGTAGTATAAAATACCTCCGATTATCACCCCAGCGGCTACGGCTATAGCTACCACAGGATAGGGCATTGTATCACCCTTTATTTAGGTAGAAAATACGCAGTTTTTTGGATGATGTTGAGCGCAAAACGACATAAACACAAATAGAACCGAACGAAGCAGAGATACCAACAGATTTTTACTCCTGTCATTGGAATATATTTATTAATAAAAAATTAATATATATAATAAAACATTATTTAGTTATAAAATTAATAATTAACGTATAAAATTTTAAATATTATTAAAATAATTTATTTTCTTTTAAATATAAAAATAAATTTTTAATACAAAAAAATTTTTATTTTATTTTAAATTTTTTTTTAAAGTAAATTAAAAAAAAAATTAAATATTAAATTTAAATCGTAAATATTATTAAAATAAAGCATTTTTTATTAAATATATAAATAAATTTTTAGTATTAAAGAAATATATAATCTTTAATTTTATGTTGGTATTTCTGAAAATTCAAAATTCAAATTAAAAATTAAAATTTAAATTTAAATGAAAACACATTTTTTAATTTTAATCTAATAATACAATTTATTGAAGACCGGGTTAATTACAGTTTGTAAAATGTTACTTTACGGTATGTACTTTATATAACATATTAACTTTTGATACAATACACCATTTCCTTTTATACTATGATATGAAAAGAGAAATTAAAATTTTCACAGATATGCTTAGTTTTCCATCTACTTATTAAATAAGTGCAATTAAAATTCGCATTACAAATATTCAACTACCCTGTAGAATTTCTCTGTAGAGTTTTTCGAGAAAATATAAAGTAAGAGGAAGACGAGACAAGTTTTTTTGCTTTTTTAAAGTACGGTTTGATGTCCAAACGCTATCGGTTTGTGTCCTCGGGTCAATTAAATATTTCTACGTTTACTATCGTTTTAATAGTACATGTATTTTATATTTTATCTAAACACTCCCGGTTATCACGAAATACTCTCATTATTTCGTAACAAGCAGATTGTATAACATTTTTTATGATTGAATATTTTCTATGATTTTATACAGTGTATAATTATTAGATTTAAATTCTATTTGAACGTGTTTATATTAAAATAAGTGAAATTAAGTTTTACGATAAGTTTTTGAGTTATAGTTAAAAATTCAAGATGTTTTAAGACATTTTACGACATTTTAATAAGATGGGATTTTTTAACAAAAATTACCAATTTTTAAAAAATCACCATGATTTTATTTATAAGAATTAAAAAATGATTTATGTACTATATTAAACCTAAAACGTTCCTTTTTCAATTAAATTAATAAAATTACTCATAACTATTAACAAAAAATTTAAAAAAATTCTTAAAATCATTGATGTTTTTAAGTTGAAAAATCGAAGGGTAACTTTTAAAAAATCACTATAAATTTATTTATAAAGATTAAGAAATGATTTATATATCAAATTAAACCTAAAAGAATCTAGTTTAAGATTATTTATAATTATTGAAATATTCGAAAAATTTTTTGAGATATGGTCAAAAAACTTACTTTAAGTTAGGTTAGAAGTGTCAAAAATTTTTTACTAACTTTGAAAATTTTTTTAATTTTTTTTGATAACATTTAGAATAAAACGGTCTTTTTAAATAAAAACTAGAATGTTTTAGGTTTCATTTAGAAAAAAATCAGCTCAAAATATTTAAAATTCAATTTTTTATAAATTTTTTAAAAAATGATTAATTTTCTAACCTAAAAAATTTTTTACCAACTTTGAAATTTTTTTAAATTTTTTGACAACATTTAGAATAAAACGGTCTTTTTTAATTAAAACTAGAATGATTTAAGTTTCATTTAGAAAAAAATCAAATCAAAATCTTTAAAAATGAATTTTTTAAAAAATAGTTAATTTTCTAACCAAAAAAATTTTTTGCAAAGTTTTAAAATTTTTTTAATTTTTTTGACAACGTTTAGAATAAAACGGTCTTTTTAAATCAAAACTAGAATGTTCTATGTTTCATTTGGAAAAAAAATCAAATCAAAATCTTAAAAAATGAATTTTTGATGAATTTTTAAAGTTAATCGATTTTCTTAGAGGTGTCAAAAATTTTTTACCAACTTTGAAAATTTTTTAAATTTTTTTGACAACATTTATAATAAAACGGTCTTTTTAAATCAAAACTAGAATGTTTTGAGTTTCATTTAGAAAAAAAATCAAATCAAAATCTTTAAAATTCAATTTTTTATGAATTTTTTAAGAAATGGTTAATTTTCTAACTTAAAAAATTTTTTACCAACTTTGAAAATTTTTTTAATTTTTTTGACAACATTTAGAAAAAAACGATCTTTTTAAATCAAAACTAGAATGTTATAAGTTTCATTTAGAAAAAAAATCAGCTCAAAATATTTAAAATTCAATTTTTAATGATTTTTTAAAAAAATGATTAATTTTCTAACCTAAAAAATTTTTTCCCAACTTTGAAATTTTTCTAAATTTTTTTGACAACATGTAGAATAAAACGGTCTTTTTAAATTAAAACTAGAATATTTCAAGTTTCATTTAGAAAAAAATCAAATCAAAATCTTAAAAAATGAATTTTTGATGAATTTTTTAAAAAATAGTTAATTTTCTAACCTGAAAATTTTTTTACCAACTTTGAAATTTTTTTAAATTTTTTTGACAAATCTTAGAATAAAACGGTCTTTTTAAATCAAAATTAGAATGTTTTAAGCTTCGTTTAGAAAAAAAATCAAATCAAAATGGTTAAAAATGAATTTTTTATGAATTTTTAAAGTTACTTTCTTAAGTTAGAAAAGTGTCAAAATTCTTTACCAACTTTGAAATTTTTTTAAATTTCTTGACAACATTTAGAATAAAACGGTCTTTCTTAATCAAAACTAGAATGTTTTAAGTTTCGTTTAGAAAAGAAATCAAATCAAAATCTTTAAAATTCAATTTTTCATGAATTTTTTTAAAAATGATTAATTTTCTAACCTGAAAAATTTTTTACAAACTTTGAAAATTTCTTAAATTTTTTTGACAAATCTTAGAATAAAACGTTTTTTTTTAATCAAAACTAGAATGTTTTAGGTTTCATTTAGAAAAAAAATCAGCTCAAAATATTTAAAATTCAATTTTTTATGATTTTTTTTTTAATGATAAATTTTTTAACCTAAAAAATTTTTTACCAACTTTGAAAATTTTTTTAATTTTTTTGGCAAATCTTAGAATAAAACGGTTTTTTTAAATCAAAACTAGAATATTTTAGGTTTCATCTAGAAAAGAAATCAAATCAAAATCTTTAAAAATGAATTTTTAATGAATTTTTTAGTTAATCTTCTTAAGTTAAGTGTCAAAAAAAATTTTCCAATTTTGACAATTTTTTTAATTTTTTTGACAAATCTTAGAATAAAACGACCTTTTCTAATTAAAACTAGAACATTTTAAGTTTCATTTAGATAAAAAGTCAACTCAAAATATTTAAAATTCAATTTTATATGATTTTTTTTTTAAATATTAATTTTCTAACCTAAAAAATATTTTTTCCAACTTTGAAAATTTTTTTAATTTTTTTGACAACACTTAGAATAAAACGGTCTTTTTAAATTAAAACTAGAATGTTTTAGGTTTCATTTAGATAAAAAATAAAATCAAAATATTTAAAACTCAATTTTTTATGAATTCTTTAAAAAAAGATTAATTTTCTAACCTAAGAAATGTTTTTCCAACTTTGAAAATTTTTTAAATTTTTTTGACAACATTTAGAATAAAACGGTCTTTTTAAATCAAAACCAGGATGTTTTAGGTTTCATTTAGCAAAAAAATCAAATCAAAATCTTAAAAAATGAATTTTTCATGAATTTTTAAAATTACTTTCTTAAGTTAGAAAAGTGTCAAAAAATTTTTCCAACTTTGAAATTTTTTTAATTTTTTTGACAACATTTAGAATAAAACGGTCTTTTTAGATCAAAACTAGAATGTTTACGTTTCATTTAGAAAAAAAAAAATCAGCTCAAAATATTTAAAATTCAATTTTTTATGATTTTTTAAAAAAATTATTAATTTTTTAACCTAAAAAATTTTTTACCAACTTTGAAAATTTTTTTAATTTTTTTGACAAATCTTAGAATAAAACGACCTTTCTTAATTAAAACTAGAATGTTTTAACTATCATTTAGCAAAAAAATCAAGTCAAAATCTTTAAAAATGAATTTTTGATGAATTTTTTAAAAAATAGTTAATTTTCTAACCTAAAAAATTTTTTACCAACTTTGAAAATTTTTTTAATTTTTTGACAAATCTTAGAATAAAACGGTCTTTTTAAATTAAAACTAGAATATTTCAAGTTTCATTCAGAAAAAAAGTCAGCTCAAAATATTTAAAATTCAATTTTATATGAATTTTTTAAAAAATGATTAATTTTCTAACCTAAAAAATTTTTTACCAACTTTGTAAATGTTTTTAATTTTTTGGACAAATCTTAGAATAAAACGGTCTTTCTAAATCAAAACTAGAATGTTTTAGGTTTCATCTGGAAAAAAAATCAAATCAAAATCTTTAAAAATGAATTTTTGATGAATTTTTTTAAAAATGATTAATTTTCTAACCTAAAAAATTTTTTACAAACTTTGAAAATTTTTTTAATTTTTTTGACAAATCTTGGAATAAAACGGTCTTTTTTAGTTAAAACTAGAATGTTTTAGGTTTCATTTAGAAGAAAAATCAGGTTAAAATCTTTAAAAATGAATTTTTGGTGAATTTTTAAAATTGGTTGATTAACTAACCTAACCTTAAAAAATTTTGCAACTTTAAAAAATCATAGCGATTTTATTTATAAAGATAAAGAAACGGTTTATGTCTCAAATTAAAGCTAAAAGTATCTATTTTAAGATTATTTTAAACGATTAAAATTTACTAAAAAATATTTTGCGTTATATCCGAAAATAAAACATACAACATTTTTTAACTCAATTTATGATAAAAAATAATACAGTATGAGTATTCTTTTTGTTTGGGAAAAATATAAAACAAGTTTTTGGCACTAAATAACATAAAAAATAACAAGAAAAAGAAGACATAAGAAGATTTTTTTGGAAGATCGAAATTTAATTAAGTGGTAAAACTCTCCCCAAAAAAAAATCTTACTCCCTAACAAAAACAAACTCATTGTAGTGATTCCATTTATTTTCTTCGGTATCCACACCTGGCTTGGGTTCAGCAGCGGTTCCTGCGGTTCCAGAACCGCAACTTCCAACCAATTTAAACCCCTGGTCGGTTAACATATCGAAAGCTTGTTCCAAAAACGAGTGTTTTAAGAAAAACCTCGATGTATATCTCTCAACCATTCCATGATCCGGATCTCTACTTTCGTTTAAAGTCTCCCCGAAGACTTCCCTGCATAAGGAAACTCTCCCACAGACCAAAATCCTTGATAACTTCCGGAACTTAACATCCGCCAAACCATCTTTACCAAATTGGAAACTCCCACGATAACCAACAGTAATTACTCCTGGTTGTTGATGTTGTAAACTACTTGTTAGAGATTCAATTAAAGTTGGTAATTGGAAATATTCAGCTTCTCGTTTCAAACGTTCCTTTTCCCTGAACGTTTCCGGAAGAGATAAAGTACCATCTCGAAGGAAATCTATGATGTAGCGAAAAAGTACTCCGTCTCTATCGATAAAAATCCTTCCTTTGGAATCCCTCAAAGCGTTTTCTTTGTTGGTAAAAACCGCACAAAGCTTTGAATCGGGTTGAGTGGTTAACGTACGAGACGTGGTCGTGTAAAAAACACCTCCGACGTTTAATTCGACTATTTCCGTATTGGACATCTTTTTGTGGTGGGTTTTTATTCGGTAATTCTCGTCGCAATTTGAGAGGATGATAACTTTAAAATGAAACTTACCGCACTGAACGTATTTTAATCGTGGATTTTCGTACGGAACGGATGGAACATGGCATATTGTTGTTTTTGGCAGAGGATGGTGTTTACGTCCGTTAGCGACGTCCGTTCAACTGGTGCGTCTCGGCGCCTGTGTATAACAATGTCTCGTTTCTGCCACCACTTCCACCCCTTGCCCGGTTTATAGAAATCAATAACTCCGAAGGGTTTTACGTAAGGACTTTAAAGATGGGAAATATGACTATTTTCAAATGATAAATTTTAAAAAGTACATTTATTAAACAATATTTTAAGATATAAGACTTAATAAGACTTAAAAAGTCAAAATTTGGAAAGTTTAGTTTAAAAATTTTTGAATTGAAGTTAAAAAAAAAATCATAGAAAATTTATTTATAAAGATTAAGAAATGATTTATACATAAAATTAAAACTAAAAGTGTCTATTTTGAAAAATATATATAAAAATCTATTTTTCTTAGAAGAGAAATTGAGATGTAAAATGAAAAAGTGAAATATACTTGGATTTTTAAAAGGAAGAAATATCAATTTTTAAAAAATCGCTTCAATTTTATTTTTAAAGATTATTGAGAACTTTATGATCTAAACTAAAAATAAAAGTGTCTATTTTGAATTAATTTATAGAAATTTACTTTTATTAAGAGATAATTGGAGATATAAGACTTAAAATTTGAGGTTTGAATTTGGTTCTTAATAAAAGAAAAAGTTTAAAAATTCGTCACTACTTTATTTTTGAAGATTGACTAATGATTTATTGTTGATGTTGAAGATAAAATTATCTATTTTGAAATTATGTATGAAAACTCACTTTTATTAAGACACAAATCGAGATATAAACCTCAAAATGTGAGGTTTGAATTTGATCCTTAATAAAAGAAAATGTTTGAAAAAATCGTCACTACTTTATTTTTAAAGCTTGACTGATGATTTATTGTTGATGTTGAAGATAAAATTATCTATTTTGAAATTATGTATGAAAACCCACTTTTATGAAGACACAAATCGAGATATAAACCTCAAAATGTCAGGTTTGAATTTGATCCTTAATAAAAGAAAATGTTTAAAAAATCGTCACTACTTTATTTTTGAAGATTTACTAATGATTTATAGTTGATATTGAAGATAAAATTATCTATTTTGAAATTATGTATGAAAACCCACTTTTATTAAGACACAAATCGAGATATAAACCTCAAAATGTGAGGTTTGAATTTGATCCTTAATAAAGGAAAGTGTTTAAAAAATCGTCACTACTTTATTTTTAAAGATTTACTAATGTTTTATTGTTGATGTTGAATAGAAAACTATCTATTTTGAAATTTTATAAAAAAATCCACGGTTGCTTAAAGAAATTTTCTGATATAGAATTCAAAAGATGATGTTGTTTAATAAAAAAATTGTCAATGTTTGAAGAATCATCACAGGTTTATTAATAAAGATTAGAAAATGATTTATACACAAAATTAATGATAAAAGTCTCTATTTTGAGTTGATATATGGAAATTTACTTTTATTAAGATATAATTGGAGATATAAGACTTAAAATGTGAGGTTTGAATTTGGTTCTTAATTAAAGGAAAATGTTTAAAAAATCGTCACTACTTTATTTTTAAAGATTTTCTGATGATGTGTTGTTGATATTGAAGGTAAAATTATCTATTTTGAAATTATGTATGCAAATTGACTTTAATTGAGACACATTTCGAGATATAAACCTCAAAATGTGAGGTTTAAATTTGATCGTTAACAAAAAAAAAAAATGTTTAAAAAATCGTCACTACTTTATTTTTAAAGATTTACTAATGATTTATTGTTGATATTGAAGAGAAAATTATCTATTTTGAAATTTTATAAAAAAATTCACGGTTGCTTAAAGAAATTTTCTGATATAGAATTCAAAAAATGATGCTGTTTAATAAAAAAATTGTGAATGTTTGAAGAATCATCACAGGTTTATTAATAAAGATTAGAAAATGATTTATACACAAAATTGATGATAAAAGTATCTATTTTGAGTTGATATATGGAAATTTACTTTTATTAAGATATAATTGGAGATATAAGACTTAAAATGTGAGGTTTGAATTTGGTTCTTAATTAAAGGAAAATGTTTAAAAAATCGTCACTATTTTATTTTTAAAGATATACTAATGATTTATTGTTGATGTTGGAGATAAAATTATCTATTTTGGAATTATGTATGAAAATTGACTTTTATTAAGACACAAATCGAGATATAAACCTCAAAATGTGAGGTTTGAATTTGATCGTTAACAAAAGAAAATTAAAAAAAAAAAATCATCACTGCTTTATTTTTAAAGATTTACTAATGATTTATTGTTGACATTGAAGAGAAAACTATCTATTTTGAAATTCTATAAAAAAATCCACGGTTACTTAAAGAAATTTTCGGATATAGAATTCAAAAAATGATGCTGTTTAATAAAAAAATTGTCAATGTTTGAAGAATCATAACAGGTTTAATTAATAAAGATTAGAAAATGATTTATACCCAAAATTGAACATAAAAGTATCTATTTTGAAATTATCTATGAAAATCCACTTTTATTTAAAAAAGTTTTCTAATGTGAAACTCAAAAGACAAAGTTGTAACAAAAGCTAAGGGTTGCTTTTTAACAAAAAGTGGTCAATGTTTGAAAAATCATCACAGCTTTATTAATAAAGATTATGAAATGATTTATACATAATATTGCAGATAAAAGTTTATATTTTGAAGTTGTATATAAAAATGGACATTTGGTTAAACACAATTTGACATAAAAAATTCCAAAATCAGAACTCTACCGTTAAAAAATCAACTGGATAATGTTTGAAAAATCCTCACTATTTTATTTTTAAAGATTTACTAATGATATATAGTTGATATTAAAGATAAAAGTATGTATTTTGAAATTACCAATAAATATCCCCATTCACATAAAACATTTGTTGAAGTTTTGACTTTGAGGTCGCCTAACTTGGTCATTGACTCTCTGATTTTTGTACGGTTTCTTTTAAACGATTCTTTGTTCAATGCTGAGTAAGTTTCTAGAAACGCGTCGTTGGGCTGGATTTAGAAAATTTCTGATGAACGATTCTGCCAACCTCTACACCGAGAAATTTGGCGAAAATTTTGTAACTTTGACTTTGAGTTCGCGTAACTAGGACGTCGATTATCTGATTGTCATACGGTTTGTTTTAAACGAGTCTCCGTTCTTTTCTGAGTTGCACTTTAGAAGAGCGCGATTGTGTTCCATTCAGAAAATTTCTGGCAAACGGTTTTCTAAACCTATGCATCGAAAATTAAATTAAAATTTTAAAGTTTTGAGTTTGAACTCTCATAAATCGGCCGTCCATGGTCTAATTTTCATGCAGTTTATTTTAAACGATTCTCTGTTCAATTCTGACTAGGACACTAGAAAGGCGCCATTGTATTGGGACCAGAACATTTCTGACGAACAATTTTGCTAACCTCTACGCCGAGAAATTAGACAAAAATTTGGAAATTTTGACTTTGAGCTCGCGTGAATAGGCCACCGATCGTTTGATTGTCATACGGTTTATTTTATATAATTCTCCGTTCATTTCTGAGTAGTACTCTAGAAGAGTGTCTTTATACTGGATCTAGAAAATTTCTGACAAACGGTTTTCCAAACCTCTACACCGAGAAATTAGACGAAAATTTTATAATTTTGACTTTGAGTTCGAGTAGCTAGGACGTTGATAGTCTGATTGTCATACGGTTTGTTTTAGATAATTCTCCGTTTATTTCTATATACTATTCTAGAAGAGCGTGCTTGTGCTGTATCTAGAAAATTTCTGACAAACGGTTTTCCAAACCTCTGCATCGAAGATTAGACATAAATTTTCAAATTTTGAATTTGAGTTCTCATAAGTCGGCCGTCGATGGTCTAATTTCCATGCGGTTTATTTTAAACGATTTTCTGTTCAATTCTGAGTAAGACTTTAGAAGGGCGTCGTTGTGCTGGGACCAGAAAATTTCTGACGAACAATTCTGATAACCTCTGCATCGAGAAATTAGGCGAAAAGTTAAACATTTTGAAATTTTCACTTTGAGCTCGCGTAACTCGGCTGCCGATCGTTTGATTGTCATACGGTTTGCTTTGAACGATTTTCTGTTCATTCCTGAGTAGTACTCTAGAAGAGTATGATTGTACTGGACCCAGAAAATTTCTGACAAACGGTTTTCCAAACCTCTTCATCAAGGATTAGACTAAAATTTTGAAATTTTGACTTTGTGCTCACATAAGTCGGCCTTCAATAGCCTAATTTCCATGCGGTTTATTTTAAACGATTCTCTGTTCAATTCTGAGTAAGACTCTAGAAAGGCGTCGTTGTGCTGGATTTAGAAAATTTCTGACGAACGATTTTGCCAACCTCTACACCAATAAATTAGATGAAAATTTTGTAATTTTGAAATTTTGACTTTGATTTTGCGTAGTTAGAACTTCGATCATTTGATTGTCATACAGTTTGTTTTTAGCAATTTTCCGTTCATTTCTGAGTAGTACTCTAGAAAGGCATGATTGTACTGGACCCAGAAAATTTCTGACAAACGGTTTTCCAAACCTCTTCATCGAAGATTAGACTAAAATTTTGAAATTTTAACTTTGAGCTCTCATAAGTCGGCCATCGATCGTCTAATTTCCATGCGGTTTACTTTAAACGATTCTCTGTTCAATTCTGAGTAAGACTCTAGAAAGGCGTCATTGTGCTGGGTTCAGAAAATTTTTAAATTTGATTGAGTTTTTTAGAAATGTCGAAAATTTTTTACCAACTTTAAAATTTTTTTTAATTTTTTTGACAACATTTAGAACAAAACGGCCTTTTTAAATCAAAACTAGAATATTTTAAGCTTCATTTAGAAAAAAAATCAAATCAAAATCTTTAAAATTCAATTTTTTATGATTAAAAAAAAAATGGCTAATTTTCTAACCCGAAAAATTTTTTACCAACTTTGAAAATTTTTTAAATTTTTTTGACAACACTTCGAATAAAACGATCTTTTTTAATCAAAACTAGAATGTTTTAAGTTTCATCCAGAAAAAAAAATCAAATCAAAATCCTTAAAATTCAATTTTTTATGAATTTTTTAAAAATTGATTAATTTTCTAACCAAACAAATTTTTTACCATATTTGAAATTTTTTTTAATTTTTTTGGCAACACTTACAATAAAACGGCCTTTTTAAATCAAAACTAGAATATTTTAAGTTTCATCTAGAAAAAAAATCAAATCAAAATCTTTAAAAATGAATTTTTGGCGATTTTTTAAAATTGGTTGATTAACTAACCTAACCTTAAAAAATTTAGTAACTTTAAAAAATCATAGCGATTTTATTTATAATGATAAAGAAATGATTTATGTTTCAAATTAAAGCTAAAAGTATCTATTTTAAGATTATTTTAAACGATTAAAGTTTACTAAAAAATTTAAAGGTGTAGAGGTTTTCCCAACCTCTACACCGAGAAATATGTCGAAAATTCTGTAATTTTTAAATTTTGACTTTCAGTTCGCGTAGCTACGACGTCGATCATCTGATTTTCATACGGTTTGTTTTAAACGATTTTCAATTCATTCCTGAGTAGTACTTTAGAAGGGCATGATTGTGTTGAATCCAGAAAGTTTCTGAAAAACGGTTTTCCAAATCTCTTCATCGAAGATTAGACTAAAATTTTGAAATTTTGACTTTGAGCTCACATAAGTCAGCCATCGATCGTCTAATTTTCATGCGGTTTACTTTAAACGATTCTCTGTTCAATTCTGAGTAAGACTCTAGAAAGGCGTCATTGTGCTGGATTCAGAAAATTTCTGACGAACGATTTTGCCAACCTCTACACCAAGAAATGAGATGAAAATTTGGAAATTTTGAAATTTTGGCTTTGAGCTGCCATAACTCAGCCGCCGATCGTTTAATTGTCATGCGGTTTATTTTAAACGATTCTCCGTTCATTTCTATTTAATATTCTAGAAGAGCGTGATTGTACTAGATCCAGAAAATTTCTGACAAACCGTTTTCCAAACCTCTGCACTGAAGAATAAGACTCAAAGTTGGAAATTCTGACTTTCTGTTCGTGTAACTCGGGTCTTAACTGCCTGATTTCCATGCGGTTTGTTTTAAATGATTCTCTATTCTATTATGAATAAGATTCTAAAAAGGCTTCGTTGTGCTAGATTTAGAAAATTTCTGATGAACGGTTTTGCCAACGTCTACACCGAGAAATTTGTCGAAAATGTTGTAATTTTTAAGTTTTGACTTTGAGTTCGCGTAGCTGGAACCTCGATCATGTGATTGTCATACGGTTTATTTTAAACTATTTTCCGTTCATTTCTGAGTAGTACCTTAGAAGGGTATGATTGTGCTTGAGACAGAAAATTTCTGACAAACGGTTTTCCAAACCTCTTCATCGCAGATTAGAGTAAAGTTTTGAAATTTTGACTTTGAGCTCACATAACTCAACCGTCGATCATCTAATTTCCATGCGGATTGTTTTAAACAATTTTCTGTTTTATTGTGAGTAAGGCTCTAGAAAGGTGTCGTTGTGCTGGATTTAGAAGTTTTCTGACGAACTGTTTTCCCAACCTCTACATCGCGAAATTAGACGGAAATTTTGTAATTTTGAAATTTTGAGTTTGAGTTCGCTTAGCTAGGACGTCGATCGTCTGATTGTTATCCGGTTTGTTTTAAATGACTCTCCGTTCATTTCCACATAGTACTTTAGTAGAGCATGATTGTGCTGGATCCACAAAATTTCTGGCAAACGGTTTTCCTAACCTTCACTGAAGAATTAAACTAAAATGTTGAAATTTTGACTTTGAGCTTCTATTACTCAGTCACCAATCTCCTGATTTGCATGCCGTTTACTTTAAACGAATCTATGCTCAATTCTGAGTAAGATTTTAGAAGGGCGTCATTTTGTCGGATTCAGAAAATTTTTGACGAATGGTTTTGCCAACCTCTACATCAAAAAATTAAACGAAAATTTTGTAATTTTTTAATTTTGACTTTGAGTTCGCGTAGCTGGAACCTCGATCATCTGAATGTCATACGGTTTGTTTTAAACGATTCCTTATTCACTTCTGAGTAGTGCTCTAGTGCTCGTGTTTGTGCTAGATCCACAAAATTTCTGACAAATGATTTTCCAAGCCTCTGCACCAAAGAACTAGACTAAAATTTTGAAATTTTGACTTTGAGCTCACATAACTAGACCATCGATTTTCTGATTTCCGCGAGGTTTATTTTAAACGATTCTCTGTTCAATTCTGAATAAGACTTTAAAAGGGCGTCGTTGTGCTGGATTCAGAAAATTCCTGACGAACAATTTTGCTAACCTCTACACCGAGAAATTAAACGAAAATTTTGTAATTGTGAAAATTTGACTTTGAGTTCGTTTAGCTAGGACTTCTATCATCCGATTGTAATACGGTTTGTTTTAAATGATTTTCCGTTCATTTCTCAGTAGTACTCTAGAAGAGCATGATTGTGCTTGAACCAGAAAATTTCTGGCAAACGGTTTTCCAAACCTCTGCATCGAAGATTAGACAAAAATTTTGAAATTTTGACTTTAAGCCCGCATAACTTGGCCATCGATCTTCTGATTTTGATGCGGTTTATTTTAAACGATTCTCTGTTCAATTCTGAGTAAGCCTTTAGAAAGGCGTCATTGTGCTGGATTCAGAAAATTTCTGACGACTAGTTTTGACAACCTCTACAAGGAGAAATTAGACGAAAATTTCGAAATCATAAAATTTTGACGTTGAGCTCGCATAACTCAGCCGCCGATTGTCTGATTATCATATGGTTTATTTTAGACGATTCTCCGTACATTTCTGAGAAGTACTCTTGACGGGCATGATTGTACTGGATCCAAAAAAATTCTGACAAACGGTTTTCTAAACCTTTGCATCCAAGATTAGACTAAAATTTTCAAATTTTTACTTTCAGCTCTCATGAGTCGGTCGTCGATGGTCGAATTTCCATGCGGTTTGTTTTAAACGATTTTCTATTCAACTCTGAGTAAAACTTTAGAAGAGTGTCATTGTGCTGAATTCGCAAAATTTCTGACAAATGGTTTTGCTAACCTAAGCCAAGCAATTAGACGAAAATTTTGAAATTTTGTATTTGAGTTCGCGTAACTCGTTTGTCGATCGTCTGATTATCATACGGTTTATTTTAAACGATTCTCCATTTATTTCTGAATAGACTTCTAAAAGACTGTAATCGTGCTCGATTCAAAAAATTTCTGAAAAACGATTTTCCAAACCTCTCTACCCAAGAATAAGACTAAAAGTTGGAAATTTTGACTTTGAGCACCCATACCTCAGCTTTCGATCTTTTGATTTCCGTTCGGTTTATTTTAGACAATCCTCTTTTCAATTTTGACTAAGACTCTAGAAGTGCACGATTGCGCTGGACCCAGAAAATTTCTGACGAACGGTTTTGCTAACCTCTACACCGAGAAATTAGAAAAAAATTTGGAAATTTTGAAATTTCGACTTTGAGCTCACATAACTCGGCTGTCGATCGTCTGATTTCCATGCGGTTTATTTTAAAACATTCTCTATTCAATTCCAAGTAAGACTCTAGAAGGGCAACATTGTACCTAAGCCAGAAATTTTCTGACAAACGTTTTGCTAACCTTTACACCAAAAAATTAGTCGAAGATTTAGAAATTTTAGCTTTAAAAAAAATCATAAAAATATGAATCTAGATTCAAAAGATTGCCAGGAATTTATCTATAAAAATTAAACACCAAATTATACATAAAACTAAACCTAACTTTTAAGAATCCTTTAAATAAAACCATCAAAAATAAAAACGTCAAACCTTTAATATTTATTAAATTGTATTAACACGACAATATAAGTTGAAATAGAATTAATCAAAACGAACAACATCGAATAATCCACCGTCAAAAACCCCGCGGCAGAAAATTCCGGTCGTTTTAAAGAAGTTTCCTTCGAAAGAAAAACCATCCTTTCGCGGAAATCAAAAGAAAATTTCGTTAAGTTTTCATCAGGTAAACTTTGCAAGATTTTAAAACACAACAAACCAGTTCTTCTCAACTTTTTAGAAGTATTATTAGCCATTTTCGATATAAAAACTCCACTAAACTAAAAAAAGAAAAAACATTTTTACTTCCCAATTAACTTAAAAATAAAAATGTTAATCAACTTACTAAAATAAAAAAGAAATATCGTACGAAAATCGAAAAAGACGAAACATCCAATCCTTTAACAGCACCAACAATAACATTATTTATAGGTATTAAAATTCCCAATAAAGAGTTAATAAAAATTAAAAGAATCTGCCAACCAAAAACTTCATTGAATAATTCAACGGTTTCAATTAAAACCGTATAAATTTCAATCCAAATTTGGGGATTCGAATAATTTACAAATATTTTATTCATTTTTAAATCTTCGATACATTTCACCAAGTTGTTATTTAATAAATCAAATTTACTTTCGATACATAATAAAAAATACAACATCATTAATGTCGTTGTAAAACATTGAGAGTTTTCCATAAAATCACATAAAAACCATCTAAAAAAGAACCAATTTTTTGGAAGTTGTACTAAAAAAGCTGCGAATAAACCAACACTTAAAATAATTCCAAAATACACCAGTATTTCCAAAAATATAAATTTCTTCTTTTTTTGGATTATTTTAGTCTTCGTTAAATGATCTAATTTTAAAAGGTTCACTGATATTTTATGTAATCTCTTTGGTTTTAATAAAGTGTTTATAAAAATGGCAAAAAAACATTGTAAAGTGTTACAAGTTTGTTTTAAACCATACATTATTGTTATTGTTATTGATGTGTGTTTTAAATCGCTGATTTTAAATGTAAATCCAATCCATATTAATATAATCATTAAAAAAGCGTAGATTTTGAGTATTTTTGAATTAGAATAATTTATTGTTAATACACATGTTGGGTGTTGTCCTAAAATTATTCCCATTTTTAATAAAGGTTCCATGAAAGACACTTGAAAACGTTGAAATAATTTTGGAAACATTTTCTTTGTTGGAATGTTTTATTTTTCAATATGTAATAAAGTTGTAACTTCTAAATGTTAAATTTTAATGTAATCCAATAAAAAATCCGCTTTTAGAACGTAGTTTAATTTTTGGAATGTTTAAAATTTCAATTAAGAATATTAAGTTTTCTCTTCTGATACATTTTCTCTTCTGAGGGAAAAACTAAAAGTCGTAGAAAATTCATTATTGGTAAAAATAAAGATTAAGTTCTAATCTAAATTCTCATTAAATTGCAAGTCTCATTAATAATTAGTTTTTGAGATATGAATTCTTGAAAATGATTGCTTTTTTAACCTAAAATTTTTTTTTTCAACTTTGAAAATTTTTTTAAATTTTTTGACGACATTTAGAATCAAATGGTCTTTTTTAATTAAAATTAGAATATTTTAAGTTTCATTTAGAAAAAAAAATCAAATCAAAATCTTTAAAATTCAATTTTTCATGAATTTTTTAAAAAATGATTAATTTTCTAACCTAAAAAATTTTTTGCCAACTTTGAAATTTTTTTTAATTTTTTTGACAACACTTGGAATAAAACGACCTTTATTAATTAAAATTAGAATAATTTAAGTTTCATTTAGAGAAAAAATCAAATCGAAATGTTAAAAAATGAATTTTTCATGAATTTTTAAAATTGATAGATTTCTTAGATTAGGTTAAGAAATGTCAAAAAAATTTTCCAACTTTGAAAATTTTTTTAAATTTCTTGACAACATTTAGAATCAAATGGTCTTTTTAAATCAAAACTAGAATGTTTTAAGTTTCATTTAGAAAAAGAATCAAATGAAAATCTTTAAAAATGAATTTTTGATGAATTTTTAAAGTTAATTTCCTTAAGTTAGAAAAGTGTCAAAAATTTTTTCCAACTTTGAAAATTTTTTTAACTTTTTTCACAATATTTAGAATAAAAAGTCCTGTTTTGATTAAAATTAAAATGTTTTAAGGTTCATTTAGAAAAAAAATCAGCTCAAAATATTTAAAATTCAATTTTTTATGAATTTTTAAAAAATTTATTAATTTTCTAATCTAAAAAATTTTTTACCAACTTTGAAAATTTTTTAAATTTTTTTGGCAAATCTTGGAATAAAACGGTCTTTTTTAGTTAAAACTAGAATGTTTTAGGTTTTATTTAGAACAAAAATCAAATCAGAATCTATAAAAATGAATTTTTAATGAATTTTTTAGTTAATCTTCTTAAGTTAGAAAAGTGTCAACATTTTTTTCCAATTTTGAAAATTTTTTTAGTTTTTTTGACAACACTTGGAATAAAACAGTCTTTTTTAATTAAAACTAGAATGTTTTAAGTTTCATCTAGAAAAAAAATCAAATCAAAATCTTTAAAAATGAATTTTTGATGAATTTTTTTAAGAATGGTTAATTTTCTAACTTAAAGAATTTTTACCAACTTTGAAAATTTTTTTAATTTTTTTGACAACATTTAGAATAAAAAGTCCTTTTTTAGTTAAAATTAGAATATTTTAAGTTTCATTTAGAAAAAAAATCCATTCAAAATCTTTAAAAATTAATTTTTTATGAATTTTTTAAAAATTTATTAATTTTCTAACCTAAAAAATTTTTTACCAACTTTGAAATTTTTTTAAATTTTTTTGACAACACTTGCAATAAAACGGTCTTTTTAAATTAAAATTAGAATGTTTTAACTTTCATTTAGAAAAAAATCAAATCAAAATCTTGAAAAATGAATTTTTGATGAATTTTTAAAATTGATTTTCCTAAGTGAAAAAATGTCAAAATTTTTTTCAAACTTTGAAAATTTTTTAATTTTTTTGACAACACTTGGAATAAAACAGTCTTTTTTAATTAAAGGTGGAATGTTTTAAGTTTCATTTAGAAAAAAAGTCAAATCAAAATATTTAAAATTCAATTTTTTATGAATTTTTTAAAAATTTATTCATTTTTTAACCTAAAAAATTTTTTACCAACTTTGAAATTTTTTTAAATTTTTTTGACAACACTTGGAACAATACTGCCTTTTTTAATTAAAATTAGAATGTCTTAAGAATCTTTAAAAAGGAATTTTTTATGAATTTTTAAAATTACTTTCGTAAGTTAGAAGTGTCAAAATTTTTTTACCAACTTTAAAATTTTTTTTAATTTTTTTGACAACATTTAGAATAAAGAGGTTTTTTAAAATCAAAACTAGAATGTTTTAAGTTTCATTTAGAAAAAAAATCAGCTCAAAATATTTAAAATTCAATTTTTTATGAATTTTTAAAAAATTTATTAATTTTCTAACCTAAAAAATTTTTTGCCAACTTTGAAATTTTTTTGACAACACTTGGAATAAAACGGCCTTTATTAATTAAAATCAGAATAATCTAAGTTTCATTTAGAGAAAAAATCAAATCAAAATCTTAGAAAATGAATTTTTCATGAATTTTGAAAATTGATCGATTTTCTTAGATAAGTTAAGAAATGTCAAAAAAAATTTCTAACTTTGAAAATTTTTTTAAATTTTTTGACAACATTTAGAATCAAACGGTCTTTTTTGATTAAAACTAGAATATTTTAAGTTTCATTTAGAAAAAAAATCAAATCAAAATATTTAAAATTCAATTTTTTATGAATTTTTTAAAAATTTATTAATTTTCTAACCTAAAAATTTTTTTACCAACTTTGAAATTTTTTTTAATTTTCTTGACAAATTCTAGAATAAAACGTCCTTTTTTGATTAAAATCAGAATGTTTTAAGTTTCATTTAGAAAAAAAATCAAATCAAAATCTCTTGACAAATCCTAGAATAAAACGTCCTTTTTTGATTCAAATTAGAATGTTTTAAGTTTCATTTAGAAAAAAAATCAAATCAAAATCTCTAAAAATGAATTTTTAATGAATTTTTAAAGTTAATTTTCTTAAGTGAAGAAACGTCAAAAATTTTTTCCAACTTTGGAAATTTTCTTAATTTTTTTGACAACACCTGGAATAAAACGGCCCTTTTAAATTAAAATTAGAATGTTTTAAGTTTCATTTAGAAAAAAAAATCAAATCAAAATCTCTAAAAATGAATTTTTAATGAATTTTTAAAGTTAATTTTCTTAAGTAAGAAAGTATCAAAATTTTTTCCAAGTTTGAAAATTTTTTTAATTTTTTTGACAACACTTGGAATAAAACGGTCTTTTTTAATTAAAATTCGAATGTTTTAAGTTTCATTTAGAAAAAAAATCAGGTCAAAACATTTAAAATTAAATTTTTTATGAATTTTTTAAAAAATGATTAATTTTCTAACCTAAAATTTTTTTACCAACTTTGAAATTTTTTTAATTTTTTTTGATAAAACTTGGAATAGAACGGTCTTTCTTAATTAAAAGTAGAATGTTTTAAGTTTCATTTAGAGAAAAAATCAAATCAGAATCTTGAAAAATGAATTTTTAACGAATTTTTAAAGTTAATTTTCTTAAGTTAGAAAAGTGTCAAAATTTTTTCCAACTTTGAAAATTTTTTTAATTTTTTTGACAACACTTGGAATAAAACGTCCTTTTTTAATTAAAACTAGAATGTTTTAAGTTTCATTTAGAAAAAAAATCAGCTCAAAATATTTAAAATTCAATTTCTTATGAATTTTTAAAAAATGCTTAATTTTTTAACCTAAAAAATTTTTACCAACTTTGAAAATTTTTTAAATTTTTTGACAAATCTTAGAATAAAACGGTCTTTTTTAGTTAAAACTAGAATATTTTAAGTTTCATTTAGAACAAAAACCAAATCAAAATCTTTAAAAATGAATTTTTGATCAATTTTTAAAGTTCATTCTTTTGCGTTAGAAAAGTATCAAAATTTTTTTCCAACTTTGAAAATTTTTTTAATTTTTTTGACAACACTTGGAATAAAACGGCCTTTATTAGTTAACATTAGAATAATTTAAGTTTCATTAAAAAAAAATCAAATCAAAATCTTTAAAAATTATTTTTTTATGAATTTTTTAAAAACTTATTAATATTCTAACCTAAAAAAAAATTTACCAACTTTGAAAATTTTTTTTAATTTTTTTGACAACACGAGGAATACAACGGCCTTTATTAATTAAAATTAGAATAATTTAAGTTTCATTTAGAGAAAAAATTAAATCAAAATGTTAAAAAATGATTTTTTCATGAATTTTTAAAATTGATCGATTTTCTTAGATTAGGTTAAGAAATGTCAAAAAAATTTTCCAACTTTGAAAATTTTTTTAAATTTTTTGACAACATTTAAAATAAAACGGTCTTTTTTAGTTAAAACTAGAATGCTTTAAGTTTCATTTAGAAAAAGAATCAAATCAGAATCTTTAAAATTCAATTTTTGATGAATTTTTTAAAAAATGATTAATTTTCTAACCTAAAAATTTTTTTACCAACTTTGAAATTTTTTTAATTTTTTTGACAACACTTGGAATAAAACGTCCTTTTTTAATTAAAACTAGAATGTTTTAAGTTTCATTTAGAAAAAAAATCAAATCAAAATATTTAAAATTCAATTTTTTATGAATTTTTTAAAAATTTATTAATTTTCTAACCTAAAAAATTTTTTACCAACTTTGAAAATTTTTTTATTTTTTTTAACAACACTTGGAATAAAACGGTCTTTTTAATTAAATTTAGAATGATTTGAGTTTCATTTAGGAAAAAATCAAATCAAAATCTTTAAAACTGAATTTTTGATGAATTTTTAAAGTTACTTTCTTAAGTTAGAAAAGTGTCAAAAATTTTTTCCAACTTTGAATTTTTTTTCAATTTTTTTGACAAGATTTAGAATCAAACGGTCTTTTTTAATTAAAACTAGAATGTTTTAAGTTTCATTTAGAAAAAAAATCAAATCAAAATCTTTAAAATTCAATTTCTTATGATTTTTTTAAAAAATGGTTAATTTTCTAACCTAAAGAATTTTTACCAACTTTGAAAATTTTTTTAATTTTTTTTGACAACATTTAGAATAAAACGATCTTTTTAAATCAAAACTAGAATATTTTAAATGTAATTCAAAAAAAAAATCAAATCAAAATCTTTAAAAAGGAATTTTTGATGAATTTTTAAAATTATTTTCTTAACCCAAGCAGCAATTTTAGACACATGGTCGACACTGTGTCAACACATAAGCCTGGACACGACACATTTTATGGGCACAGTGTCGACACTGTGCCCGCTATGTTTGGGAAATGTGTCCAAAATGGTGACAGAAATGTGTACCATATAGTGCCCAAAATGTACCAAAGTTAGTGTTTAAAATGCGCCTTTTATTGTACTAAAATGTCTCCAGAATGTGTCGCATTTGTGTCGTATATGTTTCCAAAGTGAACGTTTAATGTGTTCAAAATGTTTCTCTTTTATTACCAAATAGATTTGCATGTGTCCATTATGTTCTTACTGCTAAAACTGCTAAGGTATTTTATACTGGTATGTTATAATTGAAGTTTTGCTATGTCTGAGGGTTAAAAAATATTACGGATTCAAATTTTCTGATAATAGTGTGTATGATACCTTTAAATAACGAAAGCGCCTCAAAAATATTGTTTATTTTCAATAAACTAAAAAAGTCAAACATTTTTAGTTACTGCAAATTTCAAGAAATGTTGTCAGAAATTAGTGTGGCGATATTTGGGGTGACAAAAAAATTATTTGCTCGCACATTTATGTTTATTAACGCCAAATATTGTAATTCAGAGCAAAATATAGATATCCGCCATTTTTTTTTTCATCTCGTTGACACAACTTTTCAACGAAAATATGGCGGATTTAATGATTGCGTCCAAATAGAAACACGTGTTCGATATTTAACCAATTATTTTCCGAAAATGGTTCAAACTAACACAAGAAACGTAACGGCTATAATTTGGATTCGTCTTACCAAAACTTGACCGATATGTTGCCTAAAAGTGTCTATGCACACAGAACAAATTTGGGCACATCGTGTCAATTAAGTGTCGACTCATCTGGGATTAAATTGCGTCTACTTAACACATTTTGGAAACAAATTAGAAACGCAAACTTAAGAACAAATTCAAGCACATTGTGTCAATTAAGTGTCGACTCGTCTGTGACTAAATTGTGTTTTGAAGTCGAAAGTAACACATAATGGAAACATATTAGACACATGAATCCAAAATGTGTCTGTTTAGACACGCACTTTTTTCTGACACACTATGTCCATAATTTGTCGACACATAGCGGCTACATTCTTATAAATTGGATACAGGACACAAAACGTCCGATAAGTGTCGACTCAATTCGGACTCAAAAAAATTGTGCCCGATATCGGACACAATTTGCTGCTTGGGAAGTTAGAAGTGTCAAAAATTTTTTACCAACTTTGAAAGTTTTTTTAATTTTTTTGACAACATTTAGAATAAAACGGTCTTTTTAGATCAAAACTAGAATGTTTTGAGTTTCATTTAGAAAAAAAATCAGCTCAAAATATTTAAAATTCAATTTTTGATGAATTTTTTTAAAAATGATTAATTTTCTAACCTAAAAAAAATTTTACCAACTTTGAAAATTTTTTTAATTTTTTTGACAACACTTGGAATAATACGTCCTTTATTCATTAAAATTAGAATAATTTAAGTTTCATTTAGAAACAAAATCAAATCAAAATCTTCAAAATTCAATTTTTGATCAATTTTTTTAAAAAATGATTCACTTTCTATCCTAAAAAAATTTTTTACCAACTTTGAAATTTTTTTAAATTTCTTTGGCAACACTTGGAATAAAACGGTCTTTTTTAATTAAAACTAGAATGTTTTAGGTTTTATTTAGAAAAAAAATCAAATCAAAATGTTAAAAAATGAATTTTTCATGAATTTTTAAAATTGATCGATTTTCTTAGATTAGGTTAAGAAATGTCAAAAAAATTTTCCAACTTTGAAATTTTTTTTAATTTTTTTGACAACACTTGGAATAAAACGGCCTTTATTAATTAAAATTAGAATAATTTAAGTTTCATTTAGAAAAAAATCAAATCAAAATATTTAAAATTCAATTTTTTATGAATTTTTTAAAAATTTATTAATTTTCTAACCTAGAAAAAATTTTTGCCGACTTTGAAATTTTTTTTAATTTTTTTGACAACACTTGGAATAAAACGGCCTTTATTAATTAAAATTAGAATAATTTAAGTTTCATTTAAAGAAAAAATCAAATCAAAATGTTAAGAAATGAATTTTTCATGAATTTTTAAAATTGATCGATTTTCTTAGATTAGGTTAAGGAATGTCAAAAAAATTTTCCAACTTTGAAAATTTTTTTAAATTTTTTGACAACATTTAGAATCAAACAGTCTCTTTAAATCAAAACTAGAATGTTTTAAGTTTCATTTAGAAAAAAATCAAATCAAAATCTTTAAAATTCAATTTTTGATGAATTTTTTTAAAAATGATTAATTTTCTAACCTAAAAAAAAATTACCAACTTTGAAATTTTTTTTAAGTTTTTTGTCAACACTTGGAATAATACGTTCTTTATTAATTAAAACTAGAATGATTTAGGTTTCATTTAGAAAAAAAATCAAATCAAAATCTTTAAAATTCAATTTTTGATGAATTTTTTTAAAAATGATTAATTTTCTAACCTAAAAAAAAATTACCAACTTTGAAATTTTTTTTAAGTTTTTTGTCAACACTTGGAATAATACGTTCTTTATTAATTAAAACTAGAATGATTTAGGTTTCATTTAGAAAAAAAATCAAATCAAAATCTTTAAAATTCAATTTTTGATGAATTTTTAAAAAATGGTTAATTTTCAACCTAAAAAAATTTTACGAACTTTGAAAATTTCTTTAATTTTTTTGGCAACACTTGAAATAAAGCGGTCTTTTTTAGTTAAAACTAGAAAGTTTTAAGTTTCATTTAGAAAAAAAATCAAATCAAAAACTTTAAAAATGAATTTTTGATGAATTTTTAAAATTGACAAATATTAATCGACGTGTAAATTAAGCTAGGTTAGAATTTCTCTTTTCAGAGAAAAATGAAAAGTCGTAAAAAAATTACCTTTGGTAGAAATTAAGATTAAGTTTCAATCTAAATCCTCACAAAATTTAAAATCTCAATAACAATTATTTGTTGAGATATGAATTTTTAAAAATGTACAAGTTTCAATCGACTCGTTCACATTAGAAGTGTTTAAACGGTTTGAATACTTCCGAAGGTTTTATCCTAAACAAATACCCATTTGAACACCATTAACCTTACATAATCATAGAATAGTTTTGTTATTTTTTTCGGTTTGAAACGTTCGAAATTGACCCCCTAATGGGTTGTGTACATTAAACGAAATACTTATAACGTTTAACCATGTGACACCTTTTGGTATTTTCCATTTGTATCCAAATTAAAAATTACATACGTAAATTGTTTATATATTTGGTTGAGTTTAAGTTACTTTAAAAAAACTGGATGGTTTTAAAATTATCTTTACATCGTTAACTGAAAGATTTCGAAAGTTATTAGCCGGTAGTTTTGTAAGAATTTCTCTTGTTGTTGTTAGAAATGCACGTGGATTATCTTTGTTTAAGCTTGTTGACAAAACGACGCGTAATTCTTGATTATTTTCAGTTCAATAGTTGTGTAAATCTTTGTTTGTTTACCGCAAGATGTGTTAAAGATCATAAGTAGTTGCATCTTGCGAGAATTTATTTTTGGACTTCCTGGATGAGTTATATGAAAAGGTATAAATATAAAGTTGGATTGTTTGGTTATTTTGAACTTTGATTTGTATATAAATAGTCATAATAAAGAATCGTTGGATTATTCTTGAGAGATTGTGAGATTATTCTTCTTCTAATGGATGAAAAATTTTTCCAATTTAATTTTCCATCTTTAGATTAAAATAATACAACCAAATAAATATAAAAAATCAATTTTTATTTAAAAAAAGAAAACATTTTTCAAAAAAAGAATAAATTATAAACGATTCATATAAATAAATTGCAAAAACAAGAAATTTTCTTTTTCAGGGTAAAACTGGGAACTTAAAATTATTTAACAAATCCCTGTACGAATCAATAGGACTTCTTCGAGCTTCAGCACCATCTAAAAGCTCACCATCATCATCAAAGTTATCCAAATCTTTAAAAGTCTCCCTTTTTAATCTCTCAATTAAATTTTCATTTTCATTAATCGGCATTGAAATAACCTCAATTAAAACAACGACAATTATACAAAATACAATCTAAAAAAGTTTAATTTCAATCATCTACATCATCTCATAAATCAAACTTAAAAATAAAACTTACTAAAAATGTATTTGTCTTCATTTTCACTTAAAATTTTCTTCTTTTCACTTACAACTATAAAGATATTTGTTTGAAACGGAATATTTTATGGAAACGTTTGAAATCGAACTGTTGAAAACACGTTCTCCGGGTCTCGTTTATATACCCTGGGGGATTAATGAAATTTTCACGTTCTTATTTACCTACCGACTTACGTGCACCATTCAGTCTCTCGACTCCGCATATTGCCTACGCTCGGAAGGCCACAAAACGTGTTTGCACTGGTTTACAAAAGGAATTTACACGTTTGTAATTCTCCCATAGCTGCACAACTGCGTTTACTTTTTTTGTTATTGCAGTCATTTGTAGTAACATTTACTTATTTATAGATTGTGTATGTTATTATTATTATTTTTTCTAGAAGATTTTTACTTGATTAGAATGTACTTAAACTTTAGAGTTTAATTTTTAATCAGCCTGATTAAAAAGAAGTGAGGGTAGTTAAATTATTGGGGTTGAATTGGATAAAAATTAGAATGAAAAATTGATTTTAGAGTTTTATTCAGAATTGAATAAAGAATCGTTTGAAATAAACCCTATAAAAATTAGTCGATAAACGGTTGAGTTACGCGAACTCAAAGTCAAAATTTTAAAATTTTTGTTTATTTACACGGTGGAGAAGTTGGGAAAATTGTTCGCTAGAAATTTTCTGGAAAACCGACGACTACTCCCTTTTAAAATCTTACTTAGAATTGAAAGGGGTATCAGTTAAAATAAACTGTAAGATAAGTAGACGATTGATGGCTAATTTATGTGAGCTCAAAGTCAAAACTTTAATTTTCGTCTAATTTCTCGGTGCAGAGGTGGGCAAATTCATTCGTGACAAATTTTTTGTACTAAATATATTGAAAACTTTCTAGAGTCTTACTCAGAAGTAAACAGAGAATCGTATAAAAGAACCCGTATGAGAATCAGGTGATTGATGGCCAAGCTACGCAAGCTCAAAGTCAAAATTTTAAAATTTTTGTTTATTTACTCGGTGGAGAGGTTGGGAAAATCGTTCGATAGAAATTTTCTGGAAAACCTACGATTACTCCCGTTTAGAATCTTACTTAGAATTGAAAAGGGTATCGTTTAAAATAAATTGTAAGATAAGTAGACGATTGATGGCTAAGTTATGTGAGCTCAAAGTCAAAACTTTAATTTTCGTCTAATTTCTCGGTGCAGAGGTGGGCAAATTCATTCGTGACAAATTTTTTGTACCAAATATATTGAAACCTTTCTAGAATCTTACTCAGAAGTAAACAGAGAATCGTATAAAAGAACCCGTATGAGAATCAGGTGATTGATGGCCAAGCTACGCAAGCTCAAAGTCAAAATTTTAAAATTTTTGTTTATTTACTCGGTGGAGAGGTTGGGAAAATCGTTCGATAAAAATTTTCTGGGAAACCTACGATTACTCCCGTTTAGAATCTTACTTAGAATTGAACGGGGTATCGTTTAAAATAAATTGTACGATAAATAGACGATTGATGGCTAAGTTATGTGAGCTCAAAGTCAAAACTTTAACTTTCGTCTAATTTCTCGGTGCAGAGGTGGGCAAATTCATTCGTGACAAATTTTTTGTACTAAATATATTGAAAACTTTCTAGAGTCTTACTCAGAAGTAAATAGAGAATCGTATAAAAGAACCCGTATGAGAATCAGGTGATTGATGGCCAAGCTACGCAAGCACAAAGTCAAAATTTTAAGATTTTTGTTTATTTACTCGATGGAGAGGTTGGGAAAACCGTTCGTTAAAAATTTTCTGGAAAACCCACGACTACCCCGTTTAGAATCTTACTTAGAATTGAAAAGGGTATCGTTTAAAATAAATTGTAAGGTAAGTAGACGATTGATGGCTAATTTATGTGAGCTCAAAGTCAAAACTTTAATTTTCGTCTAATTGCTCGGTGCAGAGGTGGGCAAATTCATTCGTGAAAAATTTTTTGTACTAAATATATTGAAAACTTTCTAGAGTCTAACTCAGAATTAAACGGAAAATCGTATAAAAGAAACCGTATGTGAATCAGATGATTGATGGTCAAGCTACGCAAGCTCAAAGTCAAAATTTTAAAATTTTTGTTTATTTACTCGGTGGAGAGGTTGGGAAAACAGTTCGTTAAAAATTTTCTGGAAAACCCACGACTACCCCGTTTAGAATCTTACTTAGAATTGAAAAGCGTATCGTTTAAAATAAATTGTAAGGTAAGTAGACGATTGATGGCTAAGTTATGTGAGCTCTAAGTCAAAACTTTAATTTTTCAGTGCAGAGGTGGGCAAATTCATTCGTGACAAATTTTTTGTACCAAATATATAGAAACTTTTCTAGAGTCTTACTCAGAATTAAACGGAGAATCGTATAAAAGAAACCATATGTGAATCAGATGATCGATGGTCAAGCTATGCAAGCTCAAAGTCAAAATTTTTAAATTTTCGTTTAATCTCTGGGTGTAGAGCTTGGGAAAACCCTCCGTCAGAAATTTTTCGGATCTAACATTACGACATCTATTTAGAATCTTACTCAAAATTGAACATAGAATAGTTTAAAATAAACCGTACCGAAATCTGATGACCAGCGGCTGAGTTATGGGAGCTCAAAGTCAAAACTTTAAATTTCGTCTAATTTCTTGGTGCAAAGGTTGGGAAAATCTTATTTCAGAAATTTTCCGAATCCGGCATGATGATGTCCTTCTATATATTTACACAGAATTGAATACAAAATCGTTTTAAATAAACCGTACGGAAATCTGATGACCAGCGGCTGAGTTATGGGAGCTCAAAGTCAAAACTTTAATTTTCGTCTAATTTCTTGGTGCAAAGGTTGGGAAAACCTTATTTCAGAAATTTTCCGAATCCGTCATGATGATGTCCTTCTATATATTTACTCATAATTGAATGCAAAATCGTTTAAAACAAACCGTACTGAAATCTGATGACCACCGGCTGAGTTATGAGAGCTCAAAGTTAAAATTTCTTAAATTATCGAAAATCAAAAAAATTGAAATGCCATTTTTCAGCGATTTCCCGGCGAAATAATGATTTGGTACATAAATAAATACTTTTCAAGCGATTATATATGTTCAAATAATTGCAATTTATAATAAAATAGAAAAAAAATTTTTCAAAATTTTCGTCTAATTTTTCGATGCAGAGGTTCGGAAAAATATCCGTCAGAAATTTTCCCGATCCGATACAATAACGCCCTTTTAGAATCATACTCAAAATTAAATGGAAAATCGTTGAAAACTAACCGCATGAAAATCGGATAATCAACATCCACGTTACACGAGCTCAAAGTCAAAATTTCTAAAATAGCCAAAAAACCGAAAAATCAAAAGGGGGAGGTATGGAATTTTTTTTCGAAAATTGAAAATTTTAGATTTTGCTGAGACTCGTGTTGTTATCTAATTTGATAACGGGGAAAATGATGGTGAAATCCGATTTTCGGAAATCCTTTGATTTTCCAGAAAAATCGGCTAGAATTTACGACGTGCATTAATTTTTCGGTGCAGAGGTTTAGAGAAACGTTTGTCAGAAATTTTCTAGGTCTGGCACAATGATGCTTTTCTAGAACCTTATTCAAAATTGAATGGAGAATTATTTGAAACAAACGGTAAGAAAATCATATGACCAGTGGCTGAGTTATGGAAGCTCAAAGTCAAAATTTCTAAAATGGTCGAAAATTGAAAAAATTAAATCGCGGTTTTTCACCGATTTCTTGGCGAAGGAATAATTTGATTCATAGATAAGTACTTTCCAAACGATTATAAACGTTAAAATAATCAAAATTTACAATAAAATAGAAAAAAAATTGTCATCTAATTTTTCGGTGCTGAGGTTTGGAAAAATATCCATCAGAAACTTTTCGTGCCTGTTACGATAACGCCCTTATAGAATTTCACTCAGAATTAAATAGAAAATCGTTGAAAATAAACTGCACGAAAATCGAACAACCGACGGGTAAGTTATACAAGCTCAAAGTCAAAATTTCTAAAATAGCTAAAAAAAACCGAAAAAATCGTAAGGGGTAGGTATGGATTTTTTTTTTCAAAAAATGAAAATTTTAGATTTTGCTGAAACTCGCGTTCTTATATAATTTGACAACGGGGAAAATGATGGTGGAATCCGTTTTTCCGTAAAACCTTTAATTTTCCAGAAAAATTGGCTAGAATTTGCGACGTGCATTAATTTTTCGATGGAGAGATTTGGAAAAACGTTTGCTAAAAATGTTTTGATTCCGTCACAACAATACCCTTCTAGAATTTTATTCAAAATTGAATGGAGAATCATTAGAAACAAACCGTAGGAAAATTAGACGACGGACTACTGAGATACGCGAGCTCAAATTCAAGATTTGTAAAACGGTCGAAAATTGAAAAATTCGAAACATGATTTTTATGCGATTTCTCAGCGTAGAAAGGATTTGGTACATAGATAAGTGCTTTTTAAACGATTACAAATGTTCAAATAATCGGAATTTGTAATAAAATGAGAAAAAGAAATTTTCAAAATTTTCGTCTAATTTTTCGATGCAGAGGTTTGGAAAAACGTTTGTCAGAAATTTTTTGAGCTTGGTAGGATAATTCCTTTCTAGATTCGCACTTAGAATTAAACGGAGAATCGTTAAGAACTAACCGCATGAAAGTCGGATAACCGACGGCTAAGTTACAGGAGCTCAAAGTCAAAATTTCTAAAATAGCCAAAAAACCGAAAAATCGAAAGGGGGAGATATGGAATATTTTTTCGAAAATTGAAAATTTTAGATTTTGCTGAGACTCGCGTTTTTATATAATTCGATAACGGGGAAAACGATGGTGAAATCCGTTTTTCCGTAGATCCTTTAGTTTTCCAGAAAAATCGGCTAGAATTTACGACGTGCATTAATTTTTCGGTGAAGAGGTTCGAAAAAACGTTCGTCAGAAATTTTCCGGATCTGGAATGATGACACCCATTTAAATTCTTACTCAAAATTGAATAGAGAATCGCCTAAAATAAACCGTTTAGAAATCCGACGATCGACAACCGAGTTAAGCGATCTCAAAATCAAAATTTCAAAATTCTGTTTAAAGATACCAAGTTTGGATCCATTTTTAATAATAACCAGTGGTATTAATAGATAACCAATATTATATAATACGTGAGTATTTAAATAATAATGTACCTTTCTGGTTACATAAATTTAATTAATTCCTTGAATAGTTTCGACCGAATATGATCATCTTCAGAAACACTACAAGATATTTTATTAAATTAATTAATTTCGTTAAAAAAATAAAGATAAAATATTTAAAGTAATACAATGAGCAATTCTACAAATAGCAATACACTTCTAAAAATACTTACGTCACTAATGCGTAGAAAATAACATTATGTAATAATTAAAACTTTGAAATAGTAATTACATGTAAAATTTTCAAATAAAATTTGCAGCCGGGAACACACAGATTAAAATTTTATGGAAAACGTCTACGATTGATAAAACTTAACCGGTTAAAGTGATGCTCGAATAAAATTTGTAACACAGGAACAAATTTCAACGTCAACAGTGCATATGTAGCGAAACAGAGAATATAGTTATTAATAAGAAAAGTTTTAAAGATTTTATTTAAGGAATGAATTGGATGGGGTAAGGAGGGAGAATTGAAATTTTGATTTTAACCCTTTCGTCTCGAATGGTACATATATCTACCATCCACCTTTGAAAAATTCTAAAAGTTTCAGGTGCGGAAATATGTCCTATGGTAACATATAAATTAATTTCACACCTCAAAACTTTTTTTTTGTTATTACCTATATTCAGGGACGAAAGGGTTAAATTTATGATTAAGAAAAAGGGTAGGATGATGATAAGATGGATTTTGATCCATAGAGGAAGCCCACACCTGCAGTCATTTTGATTACATGTATGCGCATCCACCACGGATCATTAGGATAAGGGTCAAAAAGGTAAGGATGGAATATTGAAAGGATTGGTGTCTGCTAGGACCCCAGACAGTGCGGTTGTGGCACGCAGACAGATGTCACAACCCTAAGCTGTACGGGGAAGGTTTGGGTGGGATTTTGGTCTAATCAAAATTCTGGTCTAATTCTAAAATCTAATTCCTGGATGCAGATGTTCGGAAAATCGATAGTGAGAAATTTTCTAGAGATGACACAAAGACATTAATTTAGAACCTTACCCAGAAATGAACAAAGAATCATTTAAAATAAATCTTATGGAAATCAGACGATGGACGATTGAGTTACGCGAGCTCAAAGACAAAATTTGAAAATTTTCATCTTTCCGGGTGCAAAAGTTGAGCAAACCATTCATCAGAAATTTTTTGGGTCTGGTACAACTACACCCGTTTGGAAACTTATTCAGAATTAAACAAAAAATCATTTAAAAGAAGCTGTATGCAAATCAGACGATTGATAATCGAGTTATGTGAGCTCAAAATTTCAAAATTTGTATGTAATTTCTGGTTGTAAAGGATGGAAAAACCGTTCGTCAGAATTTTTTTAGATATGACAGAATGACGTCTGTTTAGAATCTTACTTAGAAATGAACAAAGAATCATTTAATATAAACTTTACGGAAATCAGACGATAGACGATTAAGTTACGGAATCTCAAAGTCAAAATTTTAAAATTTTCGTTTTTCCTGATGCAAAGGTTGGGAAAATCATTTGTCGGAGATTTTCTGGATCCGGCATAACTACGCTCGTTTAGAGACTTATTTAGAATTGAACGAAAAATCATTTAAAAGAAGCCGTACGGAAATCAGACGATTGATGATCGAATTATGCGACCTCAAAATCAAAATTTCAAAATTTTTATGTAATTTCTGGGTGTAAACGTTGGGAAACCCGTTTGTCAGAAATTTTTCAGATATGGCACGAAGACGTCTGTTTAGAATTTTACTTAGAAATGAACAAAAGATCGTTTAAAGTAAACTTTACGGAAATCAGACGATGGATGATTGAATTACGGAAGCTCAAAGTCAAAATTTCAAAATTTTCGTCTTTTCGGGTGCAAAGGTTGGGAAAATCATTTATCAGAAATTTTCTGGGTCTGGCACAACTACACCCATTTAGAGATTTATTTAGAATTGAACGAAATATCATTTAAAAGAAACCGTGTGGAAATTAGACGATTGATAATCGAATTATGCGAATTCAAAATCATAATTTCAAAATTTTTATATAATTTCTGGGTGTAAAGGTTAGGAAAATCGTTCGTCAGAATTTTTTTAGATATGGCAGAATGACGTCTGTTTAGAATCTTACTTAGAAATGAACAAGGAATCATTTAATATAAACTTTACGGAAATCAAACGATAGACGATTGAGTTACGGAAGCTTAAAGTCAAAATTTCTAAATTTTCATCTTTCCGAGTGCAAAGGTTGGGAAAATCATTCGTCAGAAATTTTCTGGATCTGGCACATCTACGCCCGTTTAGAGTCTTATTCAGAATTAAACAAAAAATCATTTAAAAGAAATCGTACGCAAATCAGACAATTATTAACCGAGGTATGAGAGTTCAAAATCTAGATTTCAAAACTCTCGCCTAATTTCTGAATGTAGATGTTCAAATAACCAGTCGCCAGAAATTTTCTGGATATGACAGGATAACGTCCGTTTAGAGTCTTACTTAGAAATGAAGAGAGAATCATTTAAAATAAACCGTACGGAAATCAGACGATGGACGATTGAGTTACGGAAGCTCAAAGCCAAAATTTCAAAATTTTCATCTTCCCGAGTGCAAAAGTTGGGAAAATTATTCGTCAGAAATTTTCTAGATCCGGCACATCTATGCCCGTTTAGAGTCTTATTCAGAATTAAACAAAAAATCATTTAAAAGAAACCGTACGCAAATCAGACGATTGATAATGGAGTTATGAGAGCCCAAAGTCAAAATTTTAAAATTCTCGTCTAATTTCTGGATACAGATGTTCGGAAATTTTCCTCGCCCTCGCCAGAAATTTTCTCGATATGGCACGATGACTTCCGTTTAGAGCCTAAATTAGAAATGAACAGAGAATCATTTAGAGTAAACTTTCCGAAAATCAGACGATGTGCAATTGAGTTACGGAAGTTCAAAGTCAAAATTTAAAATGTTCGTCTTTTCGGGTACAAAGCTTGAGAAAGCAATTCGTCAGAAATTTTCTGGGTCTGGCAGAACTACACCCATTTAGAAACTTATTCAGAATTGAACCAGAAATCATTTAAAATAAACCGCACGGAAATCAGACAATGTACGATTGAGTTACGCGAGCTCAAAGTCAAAATTTCAAAGTTTTCTTCTTTCGAGGTACAAAGGTTGGGAAAACCATTTGTCACAAAATTTTCTGGGTCTGGCACAATTACACCCGTTTAGAGACTTATTCAGAATTGAACCAAAAATAATTTAAAAGAAACCGTACGTAAATCAGACGATTATTAACCAAGATATGAGAGTTCAAAATCAAAATTTTTAAATTCTCGTTTAATTTCTGGATGTAGATGTTCGAAAAAGTGTTCGTCTGAAATTTTCTAGATATGGTACAAAGACGTCCGTTTAGAATTTTACTTAGGAATGAACAGAGAATCATTTAAAATAAACTTTATGGAAATCAGACGATGGACGATTGAGTTACGCGAGCTCAACGCCAAAATTTCAAAATTTTCATCTTTCCGAGAGCAAAAGTTGGAAAAATCATTCGTCCGAATTTTTTTCGGTCTGGCATAACTACAACCGTTTAGAAACTTATTCAGAATTAAACAAAAAATCATTTATAAGAAGCTGTACGCATATCAGATGATTGAAAATCGAGTTATGGGAGCTCAAAATCAAAATTTCAAAATTTTTATGTAATTTCTGGGTGTAAAGGTTGGGAAAACCGTTCGCTAGAAATTTTTTAAATATGACAGGAAAACGTCCGGTTAGAATCTTACTTAGAAATGAACAAATAATCATTTAAAATAAACCGTACGAAAATCAGAAAATTGATGACTGAGTTACAGGAGTTCAAAGTCAAAATTTCAAAATTTTCGTCTTTCTGGGTGCAAAGGTTGGGAAAATTATTCGTCAGAAATTTTTTAGATCTGGCATAACTACACCCGTTTAGAAACTTATTCAGAATTGAACAAAAAATTATTTAAAAGAAACCGTACGTAAATCAGACGATTATTAACCGAGATATGAGAGCTCAAAATCAAAATTTCAAAACTCTCGTCAAATTTCTAGATGCAAATGTTCGAAAAACCGCTCGTCAGAAATTTTCTGGACATGACACAAAGACGTCCGTTTAGAATCTTACTTAGCAATGAATAGAGAATCATTTAAAATAAAGCGTACGGAAACCAAACAATGAACGATTGAGTTACACGAGCTTAAAGTGAAAATTTCAAAATTTTCGTTTTTCCTGATGCAAAGGTTGGGAAAATCATTTGTCAGAGATTTTCTGGATCCGGCACAACTATCCTCGTTTTACCTTGAAACTGTAAGTAAATCAGGCGATTATTAACCGAGGTATGAGAGCTCAAAATCAAAATTTCAAAACTCTCGTCTAATTTGTGGATGTGGATGTTCGGAAAACCCCTCACCAGAACTTTTCTCGATATGGCACGATGACATTCGTTCGAAGCCTAAATTAGAAATGAACAAAGAATCATTTAAAATAAACCGTACGGAAATCAAAAACGAACGACTGAGATACGGAAGCTCAAAAATCAAAATTTCAACATTTTCGTCTTTCCGGGTACAAAGGTTGGAAAAATCAGAGTTTAGAGACTTATTCAGAATTGAACGAAAAATCATTTAAAAGAAACCGTAGGACAATCAAACGATAGACGACTGAGTTACAGGACCTTAAAGTTAAAATTTCAAAGTGTTCATCTTTCTGGGTACAAAGGTTAGGAAAACTAGGAATTAAGTTTAATAAATTGTGGGAAGTCAACCAAACAAGATTTCGAAATTAAACACCTCTTTTATTCATTTCCTAAGCTTTCGATAGATAGTACAATCTTCCGGAGAAAGAATCTATAGAAAGAAATCTATTTGTTTGAGACTTTTTAGCTTACATAACTTGTTTAGCGTTTAATTTTGTTCATTTTAGTGTACCTCTGATGAAGATTAGCAATCGAAAGCTTAGGAAATGAATAAAAACGGTGTTTAATTTCGACATCTTGTTTGGTTGACCTCCCAGAATTAACTAAACTTAATTCCTAGACGTTGTACAACCAGTACTCCTACCCCACTTCAGTTGAGAAAACTGTTCGTCAGAAATTTTCTGGATTCGGCACAACAACGCCAACGCCCGTTTAGAGACTTATTCAAAATTGAACGAAAAGTCAAACAAAAAAAGTCAAAAGTTCAAAGTCAAAATTTTTAAATGTGTGTCTTTCCGGGTGCAAAGATTGGGAAAACCATTCGTTAGAAATTTTCTAGGTCCGGCACAACTACGTCCATTTAGAAATTTATTTAGAATTGAACGAAAAATCATTTAAAAGAAACCGTATGCAAACCAAACGATTGGTAACCGAGTTATGCGACCTCAAAATCAAAATTTTCGACTATCACACCAGTAATAAATAAATTATGGATAATGAAAAGTTTACATTTCCGGGTTTTTGAGCCAATTTTTTAAACGTAGCTTATTAACCAGATTGAAGATGAACAAATTTTCGATATCTTTATATTTCCTTTCGTAATTATATTTCATCTTTATAATCTCATAAATATTTAAGCTCCTTTCAGTTTTATAAACAACCATCATCAATAATATACGTTTAAATTAAAAAACCTTTACGCATAAAATTAAAGAATAAGTGAAAAACCACTCATTAAACTTAACAACGTTGTTTGTGAAGACATCCGAAAACAATTCTTCTACATTCATTTTGTAACGACGTCAATCACTAATTTGGAACAATTAGAGAGTACATATTATTAAAGAAAGGAAAAAAGCGGCATAATCCGCTTCGCAGAAGATGATGTGATGCATCCATCGTGACTGATTTTACTCGTGACAGTTCCTTAAGATCATTTAATTACTTCGTAAGCGGAAGAACCAACAAACCAAGTTGGTGATTTCAATTAACGCCATTTATTTAAGTGTTTTAACGAAAAAATCGAATACAAGCGCGTGCCAACTTTTACAATTAACCAATTTGCGTTAATTAAAAAATACTTTTCATACTTTTAAAGGGTAAAAAACAAATTAATTAAATGAGAAATACTAACAAGAAAATAGTTGTAGTGTCTTATGATTCTTTAATTGGATTCATTAAAATTCACTAAAAATTTTCATCTAATCTAAATGACAATAAAACGATTAAAATTCAACAAATTATAAGTTTATTCATAGAGATAAAGAAATCAAAACACATCAAATTGTAACATAAAAGTATTTATTTTAACATGACATATACTAATTAATGCTTACTTAAAACATTTTTGAGATAACCCCAAAGTTCAAAACTACATTTTTCAACTGAATTTACAAGAAAATTACATCACACAAATGCAAAACATTTCAACAAGATAAACAAACACTTGTTCGCATTCGTAAATAAAAAAAAACACTAAAAAACAAGACTAAAATTAACTTAAATTCATACTAAATAGTTTAATTAAAGTAGCGACGGATAAAATGAAAAATAGAAGTACACAATTACACACGTAGACTTTACTCGTTGATTTTAGTAAATATTGACAAGTTAAAACGTAAAAATAAACTATAACCAGTCGATACACAAAGAAATACTCTTTCTATTTGTAGAATGTTTGAGTATATAAACATCCAATAAGAACTATTATTGAAAGGAGAATAAATAAGTTTGTGTGTATTATCTGAAATAATAAAAAATAAAAAATATAAAAAATGTTTAATTAAAAAAATAAATTAATAAATAAGTAAATAAATAAATAAATACTCAACCTTATTTTGCCATTTTCGATTTATCATACAATTATGATATCTCATATCGCTAAAAGTAACCGAAATGTAAAGTGGAATCCAAAAATTAGGAAATAACCAATAAAAAAACTCATCGATTTTCTTCCTCAATCTATAAGTATCTTTAGTAACTAAATCTCTCATCTCCATATAATTATACATCGCTAATTCGCAAATAGCATGTCCATCGATGACCCTACATTCGCTAAAATCTCTAATACTCTTTTTAAAATCATCCCTGTTCTCATCTAATATTTTATTTAATAAGAAACAATCTTCAAATCCAGCATTCATTCCTTGACCGTAAAATGGAACCATAGCGTGAGCTGCATCTCCTATTAAAAGGAATTTATCTCCGGAATAATATTCCGAGCAATTAATTGAAATTAACGATCTGGGTTTTAATTTTGGTAAAGTTTCTTTTATTTGACTTTCAGTTAATAAATTTATAGAATCTGGAAATTGTTCTTTGAAAAATTCCAACCACTCTTCTGCTTTAGTATAGTTTTTAAATATTTTAAAAGGCATGAATAAAGTAACCGTCCAGGAAGAATTAAAATTTGGTAAAGCGATTAACATAAAGTCTTTTCTAGGCCAGATGTGTAAACAATTTGGGATCATTTCATGATCTTTGGTTGGTTCTATCTTTAATTCGATGTAACCATGTTCGATGTATTTTTGGGAGAAAGAGAATAAGTTATTTTGTTGGATTGTTTGTCTTAAAGAGCTGTGAGCTCCATCAGCTCCGATTATTAGATCAAATTTGATGGTTTTTATTTCACCTTGTTGGTTTTTTATGGTTATTGTTCCGTTTTGAATGTCTGCGTTTATTAATTCATGGTTAAAGTTTAATTGGACGTTTGGTTTATTTCCAACAGCTAAAATTTAAGTATTCTTTTTAATTTTAAATTAATATAATTGTAAATTCTTTAACCCTTTATAGATTGATTCTCCACAAAAAAGTTGTTGAGTTTTGTTCTATTATTTTGTTGTATTAACAATGATTTATGGATTTGGAAAATTATTTTAGAGCTTCTTCTCAACTTTATAGACTCTAAAACATCCCAATTTAATAGCAAATTATTTAGACAACTTTAGAGATCTAATGGCAACTTATATATAGAATTATTTGAAGAAGATGCTTTGAGGAGAATTACTTGTAAACCTTTTACACATAAAATGTTGTTTCAATGTCGTTAGGAGTTTGTATATTATTCAAAAAAAAGGTTAGATTTCAAAGCCTTAACAAATCTTCGATTAATGAAAACGAAAGCAGACATGAAAGTACAGAAAAAGCATAAAATTAGCTGAATTTGAGAAAAATGTGTAATTAGTTAAATTGTAAAAATGAAATAAGTTGATATTCTTATAAAGGTTGAAAGTGTGACTAATTAATACAATAATGTTTTGTGTGCACAAAGTTTTTAATAAATATCTGGACATTCCAAACCTTTACAAGAGTCATAATGGTGGAGGCGCTGGGTGATGTTATATTTTGATTAATAATATATTGATGAAATTGAATCTAACATCGATTAAAAATGAGAACAATGTTAGATTGAGGAAAATCCGATGTTGGATGAGTTATAAAAATCCAATACTAGAAACAAAATTTCAGCTAGTTTTATATCAATCAATGTTAGTGTCAATACTATTGGTAATATTGATGATAAGTGGACAAAAGGTCCGATCTAATACATTAAAAGCTTGAATTAAAATGTAAAAAAATTCTTGAGCTCTAAATCAAAACTTTACTTTTTGTCTAATTTCTCGTTGCAGACGTTGACAAAACCGTTCGACACAAAATTTCTGGATCAAGTACAATGAAACCCATATAGAGTCTTACTCGGAATTGAACGGAGTATCGTTTAAAATAAACCGTGCGATAAGCAGACGATTGACGTTTGAGTTACGTGAGCTCAAAGTCAAAACTTTAATTTTCATCTAATTTTTCGGTGCAGAAGATGGCAAAACCATCCGACACAAATTTTCTGGATCAAGTACAATAAAACCCATTTAGAGTCTTACTCGGAATTAAACGGAAAATCGTATAAAAGAAACTGTATGAGAATCAGATGATCGACGACCGACTTACACCAGCTCAAAGTTAAAATTTCAAAATTTTTGTGTAATTTCTGGATGTAAAGGTTAGGAAAACCGTTCGTCAGAAATTTTCTAGATCCAGCACGACTATCCCTGTCTGGAGTCTTATTTAGAATTGAGAGGAGTATCGTTTAAAATAAACCGTATGAAAATCGAATGATCGACAACCGAGTTACACAAGCTCAAAGTTAAAATTTCAAAATTTTTGTGTAATTTCTGGATGTAAAGGTTAGAAAAACCGTTCGTCAGAAATTTTCTAGATCCAGCACGACTATCCCTGTCTGGAGTCTTATTTAGAATTGAGAGGAGTATCGTTTAAAATAAACCGTATGAAAATCGAATGATCGACAACCGAGTTACACGAGCTCAAAGTTAAAATTTCAAAATTTTTGTGTAATTTCTGGATGTAGAGGTTAGGAAAACCGTTCGTCAGAAATTTTCTAGATCCAGCACGACTATCCCTGTCTGGAGTCTTACTTAGAATTGAGGGGAGTGTCATTTAAAATAAACCTTACGATAAGTAGACGATTGACGGTTGAGTTACGTGAGCTCAGAGTCAAAAGTTTAATTTTCGTCTAATTTCTCGGTGCAGACGTTGGCAAAACCGTTCGACACAAATTTTCTGGATCAACTACAACGAAACCCATCTAGAGTCTTACTCAGAATGGAACAGAGAATAGTTTAAAATAAACTGTACGATAAGCAGACGATTGACGGTTGAGTTACGCGAGCTCAAAGTCAAAAGTTCAATTTTCGTCTAATTTCTCGGTACAGACGTTGGCAAAATTGTCCGACACAAATTTTCTGGATCAAATACATCGAAACCCATCTACAGTCTTACTCGAAATTAAACGAAGAATTGTACAAAAGAAACCGTATGAAAATCAGATGATCGACGACTGAGTTACCCGAACTCAAAGTCAAAATTTCAAAATTTTTGTCTAATTTCTGGATGTAGAGATTAGGAAAATCATTCGTCAGAAATTTTTCAGATCCAGCATGACGACGATCGTCTAGAATCTTATTCAAAATTGAACAAAGAATAATTTGAAACAAACCGTATGGAAATCAGACGACCGGTCGCCCAGTTATGGGAGCTCAAAGTCAAAATTTCAAAATTGTTGGCTAATTTCTGGATGTAGAGGTTAGGAAAATCGTTCGTTAGAAAATTTTCAGATCCAGCATAACGACGATCGTCCAGAATCTTATTCACAAGTGAACAAAAAATAGTTTAAAACAAACCGTACGGAAATTAGACAATCGACGGGCGAGTTATGGGAGCTCAAAGTCAAAATTTTTAAAATTATCGAAAATCGAAAAATGGAAATGCGATTTTCCACCAATTCCTCGGCGAAGGAATGATTTGGTGCATAGATAAGTACTTTCCAAACAATTATAAATGTTAAAATAATCGGAATTTATAATAAAATAGAAATTTTTTTTTCAAAATTTTCGCCTAGTTTTTCGGTGCAGAAGTTTGGAAAAACGTCCGTCAGAAATTTCTCATGCCTGTTAGATAACGCCTTTTTAGAATTATACTCAGAATTAAATAGAGAATCGTTTAAAACAAACCGTACAGAAATCAGACGACCTGAAGCTGAATTAAGGGCGTTCAAAGTCAAAATTTCTAAAATTTTCGAAAATCGAAAAAATTGAAATGCGATTTTCCAACAATTCCTCGGTGAAGGAGTGATTTGGTATAAAGATAATTGCTTTCTAAACAATTATAAATATTCGAATAATCGGAATTTACAATAAAACAGAAAAAAATTTTTTCAAAATTTTCGTCTAATTTTTCGGTGTAGAGGTTTGGAAAAACGTCCGTCAGAAATTTCTCCTGCCTGTTAGGATAATGCCTTTTTAGAATTATACTCAAAATTAAACGGAGAATCGTTGAAAACTAACCGCATGAAAATCGGATGATCGAAGGCCAAGTTACACAAGCTCAAAGTCAAAATTTCTAAAATGGCCAAAATTTGAAAAAATCGAAAGGGTAGGTAGGGAATTTTTTTTTCGAAAATCAAAAATTTTAGATTTTGCTGAAACTCACGTTCTTATATAATTCAACAATGGGGAAAACGATGGTAAAATCTGTTTCTCCATAGAGCTTTTGGTTTTCCTGAAAAATTGGCTAGAGTTTACAATGCGCATTAATTTTTCAATGCAGAGGTTCGAAAAAACGTTCGCTAAAAATTTTCCGGATGTGTCACGATTACACCCTCTAGAATCTTGTTTAAAATTGAATGGAGAATTATTAGAAACAAGCCGTAGGGAAATGAGATGGATGACCGAGATACGCGAGTTCAAAGTCAAAATTTTGTAAAACTGTCGAAAATCGAAAAATCAAAACGCGATTTTCGAAAAAAATCAAAACGAAGGAATGATTTAGTATATAGATAAGTACTTTTCAAACGATTATACATGTTCAAGTAATCGGAATTTACAATAAAATAGAAAAAATTGTTGTCTAATTTTTCGGTGTAGAGGTTTGGAAAAACCCTTCTCAGAAATTTTTCAGGTTAGGTACGATAACGCTTTTCTAGAGCCATACTCAGAATTAAACGGAGAATCGTTGAAAACTTCCCGCATAAAAATCGAACGATCGACGGCTAAGTTACATGAGCTCAAAGTCAAAATTTCTAAAAAAATCGAAAGGGGTGGGTACAGATTTTCTTTTCAAAAGTTGAAAATTTTAGATTTTGTTGAAACTCGCGGTCTTATATAATTCGACAATGGGGAAAACGATGGTAAAATTTGTTTTTCCGTAGATCTTTTGGTTTTCCAGAAAAATCGGCTGGAATTTATAACGCGCACTAGTTTTTCAATACAGAGGTTCGGAAAAACCTTCGTCAGAAATTTTCCGGATCTCGAATGACGACACCCATCTATAGTCTTTCTCAGAATTGAATGGAGAATCATTTAAAAGAAACCGTACGACAATTAGATCATCGACAGTTGAGTTATGCGAGCTCAAAGTCAAAATTTCAAAATTTGCACATCTTTTCTCTGTGTAGAGATTCGCAAAACCATTCCTCAGAAAAATTCTAGATTTAGTACACTGACGCCGCTCTAGAGTCTTATTCACAATTGAACAGAAAATCGTTTAAAAGAAATCGTACGAAAATTAAATTATCGACGGTTGAGTTATGCGATCAAAGTAAAAATTTCAAAATTTGCACATCTTTTCTCTGTGTAGAGATTCGCAAAGTCGTTCGTCAGAAATATTCTGAATCCAGTACAACGACGCCCTTCTAGAATCTTTTTCAAAATTGAAAGAAGGATCGTTTAAAAGAAACTGTATGAAAATTAGACGATCGATAGCTGAGTTAACCGACCTCAAAGTCAAAAGTTCAAAATTTTTGTCTATTTTCTCTGTGCAGAGGTTCGCAAAGTCGTTCGTCAGAAATATTCTGAATCCAGTACAACAACGCCCTTCTAGAATCTTTTTCAAAATTGAAAGAAGGATCGTTTAAAAGAAACTGTACGAAAATTAGACGATCGATAGCTAAGTTAACCGACCTCAAAGTCAAAATTTCAAAATTTTTGTCTATTTTCTCTGTGCAGAGGTTCGCAAAGTCGTTCGTCAGAAATATTCTGAATCCAGTACAACAACGTCCTTCTAGAATCTTTTTCAAAATTGAAAGAAGGATCGTTTAAAAGAAACTGTACGAAAATTAGACGATCGATAGCTGAGTTAACCGACCTCAAAGTCAAAATTTCAAAATTTTTGTCTATTTTCTCTGTGCAGAGGTTCGCAAAGTCGTTCGTCAGAAATATTCTGAATCCAGTACAACGACGCCCTTCTAGAATCTTTTTCAAAATTGAAAGAAGGATCGTTTAAAAGAAACTGTACGAAAATTAGACGATCGATAGCTGAGTTAACCGACCTCAAAGTCAAAATTTCAAAATTTTTGTCTATTTTCTCTGTGCAGAGGTTCGCAAAGTCGTTCGTCAGAAATTTTCTGAATCCAGTACAACGACACCCTTCTAGAATCTTTTTCAAAATAGAAAGGAAAATCGTTTAAAAGAAACTGTACGAAAATCAAACGATCGATAGCTAAGTTAACTGACCTCAAACTCAAAATTTTGTTTGGTTTGAGAAAAGAAAACTGATTTGCAATGGCTATTCGCGGAAGTTATGACTTTTTAAAGACTTTCGATACAATTAGTCCGCAAGAAGCGGTTAAAATTTATTTTGTCAAAGTATTTAGCAATCGTACAAACTCGTATTCGCCGAACGGGCAGGTTTTTTGTATCGCGCAAAATGCATAAACATTCGAGCGCACCTTTGTAACGCTCTCTCGCCTGTTATTAGAGCCTCGATTTCAGTCTGTAAATAAACCAGAAAATAAAGCATTTTAAGTTAAAACAAATTAAAGTGTGATTAAGAGCGAAAAACCAGATAAAAAAATATTAACAGAAGCTATAGTATCGATGGAAGAAGAATATTAACGCTTTCATCTAATTTACTATGAAAAATCAAAGTCAAGATCAGTTTTTTTGAAAGATGCTCCATCGATATGTATTCACTTTTAATAAAAATCTAGTGTTTGAACAACGAATTTTATCCAAAGTCAACATCTAGGACCTATAATTACATACTTTTTGTTGATTTTATCTTATTATAAAAGCAATTTAAGAAAGATTTCACGCAAACACGTACATTTTTAAATTTAAATTAACTTTCCAAAAGTTTATCAAACTATAAAGGGTTAAATTGAACAAACTATAAATTGAACATTTAATCGTTTACCATTTAGTAATAATTTATTCAAATCGTTTCTACTTATGGAATATAAACACTAAAAAGAGAATACAAAAGATAAAAATTAAAACCTAAAGTTTTTCTTACAATATAATCATAAAATCTAAGGAAAATAAACCAACTATTACCTGATTTCCAACCGCGTCATACGGAACAAACGTAGTTTTTCCTTTAACATCGTGAAGTAATCTTCCTTTCATAGGAACCGCACTTTTTAAAATTTCATCTTCCAATCCAACAGATCTCAATGCGTTTCTCCCCCGATTCGATAAAGCTAAATTTATTGATTTTCCAACTACAGTTGTAGTCTTTCTTAAATCTAATAAATAAAAAAATATATGTTTTCTTAATTTTTATTTATCTTATTATTTTTTTTAATTTAATTTTAATTTAATTGTATTTTAATTTTTATTTAATTTTTAGTTTTCGAATTTAGTTTTTTTACCATCTCTTTTTTCATATAAAACAACTTGATAATTCCTTTTAGCCATATAACAAGCACATAAAGCTCCCACCTAAAAAAAATACTTCAGAATATACTCAAACTTAAAATATCATTAAAAAATTACCAATCCTCCTCCGATTACCGCAACCCGAGGTTTTCCATCCATATTTTCCACACTAACAACTTTAAACTTTATCAAATGAATGCACTTTATCGAATGTTAGCTGTGCAATTAATCCCTCTCACCGAACAAAACCCGATATCTCACTTCAACAATGTAAATAATATAACTTCAAAGACTTCAAAGGCTTCGATACTTTACACTTCGGATATGTTTACACTTATAGATCTATTTATTTACGGTCTACTGAGTTTTCGTTCGATTTCTCTGAATTTTCTCAATAGATAATCAACATTTAATGTTTTTTTAAAACTTATTATATACAATAAAGTTGTAATCATCAAACATCAGATTGTAATTTTCAAAGAAAATTTCTGTTTACGAACGTAGTCTAAATTTTAATGCTAAAAAACGGCAATTAAAGACAATAAGTTACATTTCCACTTCTGAGAGAAAAACTGAAAGTTGTAGAAAATTCTTTATTTGTAAAAATAAAAATTAAGTATTAATCTAAATCCTTAGAAAATTTCAAGTCTCAATAATAATTAGTTTTTTAGATATGAATTTTTAAAAGTTGAGAAGTTTTAATCGACATGGAAATTATGTTAGGTTAGAATTTCTCTTCTATGGAAAAAACTAAAAGTCGTAGAAAATTCTTCTTTGGTAAAAATAAAAACTAAGTATAAATCCAAATCATCATAAAATTTCAAGTCTCTAAAACAATTAGTTTTTTAGATATGAATTTTTAAAAATTTCCAAGTTTTTAATAAACATGGTAATTAAGTAAGGTTAAAATTTCCCTTTTGAGAGAAAAACTAAAAGTCGTAGAAAATTCATCTTTGGTAAAAATAAAGATTAAGTATTAATTTAAATCCTTAGAGAATTTCAAGTCTCTAAAACAATTAGTTTTTGAGATATGAATTTTTAAAAATTTTCAAGTTTTTAATAAACATGATAATTAAGTTAGGTTAGAATTTCCCTTCTGAGAGAAAAACTAAAAGTCGTAGAAAATTCTTCTTTGGTAAAAATAAAAACTAAGTATTAATCTAAATCATCATAAAATTTCAAGTCTCTAAAACAATTAGTTTTTTAGATATGAATTTTTAAAAATTAACAAGTTTTAATCGACATGGAAATTAAGTTAGGTTAGAATTTCTCTTCTGTGGAAAAACTAAAAGTCGTAGAGAATTCTTCTTTGGTAAAAATAAAAACTAAGTATTAATCTAAATCATCATAAAATTTCAAGTCTCAATAACAATTAGTTTTTTAGATATGAATTTTTAAAAATTAACAAGTTTTAATCGACATGGAAATTAAGTTAGGTTAGAATTTCTCTTCTGTGGGAAAAATTAAAAATCGTAGAAAATTCTTCTTTGGTAAAAATAAAGACTAAATATTAATCTAAATCATCATAAAATTTCAAGTCTCAATAACAATTAGTTTTTAAGATATGAATTTTTAAAAATTTCCAAGTTTTTAATAAACATGGTAATTAAGTTAGGTTAGAATTTCCCTTTTGAGAGAAAAACTAAAAGTCGTAGAAAATTCTTCTTTGGCAGAAATAAAAACTAAGTATTAATCTAAATCATCATAAAATTTCAAGTCTCTAAAACAATTAGTTTTTTAGATATGAATTTTTAAAAATTTCCAAATTTTTAATAAACATGGTAATTGAGTTAGGTTAGAATTTCCCTTTTGAGAGAAAAACTAAAAGTCGTAGAAAATTCATCTTTGGTAAAAATAAAGATTAAGTATTAATCTAATACATCATAAAATTTCAAGTCTCTAAAACAATTAGTTTTTTAGATATGAATTTTTAAAAATTTACAAATTTTTAATAAACATGGTAATTAAGTTAGGTTAGAATTTCCCTTTTGAGAGAAAAACTAAAAGTCGTAGAAAATTCATCTTTGGTAAAAATAAAGACTAAGTATTAATCTAAATCATCATAAAATTTCAAGTTTCTAAAACAATTAGTTTTTTAGATATGAATTTTTAAAAAATTACAAATTTTTAATAAACATGGTAATTAAGTTAGGTTAGAATTTCCCTTCTGAGAGAAAAACTAAAAGTCGTAGAAAATTCATCTTTGGTAAAAATACAGATTAAGTATTAATCTAAATCCTTAGAGAATTTCAAATCTCTAAAACAATTAGTTTTTGAGATATGAATTTTTTAAAATTTACAAATTTTTAATAAACGTGGTAATTAAGTTAGGTTAGAATTTCCCTTCTGAGAGAAAAACTAAAAGTCGTAGAAAACTCCTCTTTGGTAGAAATAAAGACTAAATATTAATCTAAATCATCATAAAATTTCAAGTCTCTAAAACAATTAGTTTTTTAAATACGAATTTTTAAAATTTAGTATTTAAAATAAAACGACAAAATAGTACATCGTATATCTCTTTATTTATTTACTTGTGTATTTACTTATGTATTTATTTGTGTATTTACCTATGTATTTATTTGTGTATTTATTTATGTTTTTATTTATGTATTTATTTTGTAATTTAAGTACTTTAATTTATTTACAACGATATGTACAGTTCATAAACCTAACGAATAAATACCATAATATCGGGACGCGTCCTTGTCTTCGTTTTTTATGGGAATGATTGTAACAATTCGCGGCGGCGACGCTCGAATAGGTTAATGAGACTGCAAAATGTCCATTTTGAACAACACAAATTACACCCCACATTTAACCCTTTATAACCCTTTATAACCCAGTTCTCTTAAAATCCATTTGTAGACTAAGTTTTTTATCAAAAATTTGAGAACATTTACAGTTTTAAAAAACCTCTTATAAAGGATTAATTTTTTTTTAATTTGGTCCTTTTTTTATGGGGATTAGGGACGAACAAGGCGACTGAAAAAAAGACGCCGCAGCGGTGGTTAAAAAAATATTAAATTAAAAAAAAAATCTCACTCATATTCTTTCATTCTTATTCTCATTCCGATTCTTTCATTCTTTATTCTTCAACCCAACCTTGTTTTAACGTTTATTTTTAAACTGATTTATGCTTGTTTTGGATGTGGAACTGGAACTTGAGGTTGAGGTTTGAAGCATTGTAACAAAAAAATTGTATACGTAATAAAAGCTATAGCAATAGCCATTATCGCGTACATAAATAAGTTTAATTCAGGTTGTCTGAATCGGTTCTTTCGTAACCACTCTAAGACATCTTTTTCCGAACGAAGATCACCACGATATATACTCGGAAACCTTCTTCTAAAGTAAACGATTGCTGGTAGTTGAGTTACGCCCCATTTTCTTGCATATCTCGGATCTGCCATCTTTACGAAAGTTATATCGAAATTATCGGTTTCGCTATCGATGTTTTCTAGCTTTTCCATTATGATTTTACTCTCATCTGAGTGTAATTCATCTAAATGCAAAAAATAAGCCTCATTAATAATTAGCTTTTGAGATATGAATTTTTAAAAATGATTAATTTTTTAAGCAAAAAATTTTTAACCAACTTTGAATTTTTTTTAAATTTTTTTGACAACATTTAGAATAAAACCGTCTTTTTTAATTAAAATTAGAATGATTTAAGTTTCATTTAGAAAAAAAAATCAAACCAAAATCTTTAAAAATGAATTTTTGATGAATTTTTTAAAAATGGTTAATTTCCTAACCTAAAAAATTTTTAACCAACTTTGAAATTTTTTTTAATTTTTTTGGCAACACTTGGAATAAAACATCCTTTATTAATTAAAATTAGAATGTTTTAAGTTTCATTTAGAAAAAAATCAAATCAAAATCTTTAAAAATGAATTTTTGGCGAATTTTTAAAGTTGATCGATTTTCTTAAGTTAGGTTAAGAAGTGTCAAAAATGTTTACCAACTTTGAAAATTTTTTAAATTTTTTTGACAACACTTGGAATAAAACGTCCTTTTTTAATTAAAATTAGAATGATTTACGTTTCATTTAGAAAAAAAATCAAATCAAAACCTTTAAAAATGAATTTTTGATGAATTTTTTAAAAAATGGTTAATTTTCTAACCTAAAAAATTTTTTACCAACTTTGAAATTTTTTTTTAATTTTTTTGATAACACTTGGAATAAAACATCCTTTTTTATTTAAAACTACAATGTTTTAAGTTTTATTTAGAAAAAAAAATCAAATCAAAATCTTTAAAAACGAATTTTTAATGAATTTTTATAGTTCATTTTCTTAAGTTGGAAAAATGTCAAAAATTTTTTCCAATTTTGAAATTTTTTTAATTTTTTTGACAACACCTGGAATAAAACGTCCTTTTTTAATTGAAACTAGAATGTTTTAAGTTTCATTTAGAGAAAAAATCAAATCAAAATATTTAAAAATGAATTTTTGATGAATTTTTTTAAAAATGGTTAATTTTCTAACCTAAAAAATTTTTTACCAACTTTGAAATTTTTCTTTAAATTTTTTTGATAACACTTGGAATAAAACATCCTTTTTTATTTAAAACTACAATGTTTTAAGTTTCATTTAGAAAAAAAAAATCAAATCAAAATCTTTAAAAACGAATTTTTAATGAATTTTTAAAGTTCATTTTCTTAAGTTGGAAAAATGTCAAAAAGTTTTTCCAATTTTGAAAATTTTTTTAATATTTTTGACAACACCTGGAATAAAACGTCCTTTTTTAATTGAAACTAGAATGTTTTAAGTTTCATTTAGAAAAAAAATCAAATCAAAATATTTAAAAATGAATTTTCTATGAATTTTTTAAGAAATGATTAATTTTTTAACCTACAAAATTTTTTAGCAACTTTGAAATTTTTTTAAAATTTTTTGACAAATCTTAGAATAAATCGTCCTTTTTTAATTAAAATTAGAATATTTTAAGTTTCATTTAGAAAAATAATCAGCTCAAAATATCTAAAATTCAATTTTTTATGAATTTTTTAAAAAATGATCAATTTCTTAATCTAAAAATTTTTTTTCCAACTTTGAAAATTTTTTTAATTTTTTTAACAACATTTAGAATAAAGCGGTCTTTTTTGGTTAAAACTAGAATATTTTAAGTTTCATTTAGAAGAAAAATCAAATCAAAATGTTTAAAAATGAATTTTTGGTGAATTTTTTAAAAAATGGTTAATTTTCTAACCTAAAAAATTTTTACCAACTTTAGAAATTTTTTTAATTTTTTTGACAACACTTGGAATAAAACGGCTTTTTTTAATTAAAACTAGAAAAATTTAAGTTTCATTTAGAAAAAAAATCAAATCAAAATGTTTAAAAATGAATTTTTGGTGAATTTTTTAAAAAATGGTTAATTTTCTAACCTAAGAAATTTTTTACCAACTTTGAAAATTTTTTAAATTTTTTTGACAACACTTGGAATACAACGGCCTTTTTTAATTAAAATTAGAATAATTTAAATTTCATTTAGAAAAAAATCAAATCAAAATCTTTAAAAATGAATTTTTGGCGAATTTTTAAAGTTGATCGATTTTTTTTAAGTTAGGTTAGAAGTGCCAAAAATTCTTTTACCAACTTTGAATTTTTTTTTAATTTTTTTGACAACACTTGGGATAAAACGGTATTTTTTAATTAAAATTAGAATGTTTTAAGTTTCATCTAGAAAAAAAATCAAATCAAAATCTTTAAAAATGAATTTTTGGTGAATTTTTTAAAAAATAATTAATTTTCTAACCTACAAAATTTTTTACCAACTTTGAAAATTTTTTTAATTTTTTTGACAACATTTGGAATAAAACGTCCTTTTTTAATTAAAATTAGAATCTTTTAAGTTTCATTTAGAAAAAAAATCAAATCAAAATCTTTAAAAATCAATTTTTGGTAAATTTTTAAAATTGATCGATTTTCTTAAGTTAGGTTAAGTGTAAAAAATTTTTTATCAACTTTGAAAATTTTTTTAATTTTTTTGAGAAATCTTAGAATAAAACGGCCTTTTTTAATTAAAACTAGAATGTTTTAAGTTTCATTTAGAAAAAAAATCAAATCAAAATCTTTAAAAATGAATTTTTGATGAATTTTTAAAGTTGATCGATTTTTTTAAGTTAGAAAAGTGTCAAAAATTTTTTCCAGGAAGAAAAATACTTACAAAAGAAAACTGTAACAAACTCATTTTCCTCTAAAAGCTTCTCCAACATCTTTTTATTAACTTCCTCGATCTCATTTTTAATCTCAAAAACATCCTGAGATGTTAACCAATCTAAAACTTTATCTGCTTGCATTAAATCTCCATCGTAAACCATCGGAGTTTTCTTTCTAAAGTACATTAAAGCCGGTAAATTGTGTAAACCGTGTTCAGCAGCTGCTTCAGGGCTACAAATTTTAACGAAGTCGATTCCAAAAAGATCAGCTTCTCCATCGATTTCTTCCAATTGTTCGAGGATTTCTTCACATTCTGGACAATCTTCTTCGTCTAAGATAAAAAAAAATAAATAAATTTCATTTCTGTACTTTTAAATAAAAAGGAAAGAATAAAAGTGTGTTTTTTTAAAAAAAAACTTACAAAAAAATACAGCTAAAAATGGAGACTCAGCTAGCAACCTCGCTAACATCCTCTCATTAACCGATTCAATTTCATCAGCTAATTCCCGATTATCATCATCAACCAACCATTCTAAAACAGATTCTTCATTTTGTAAATCACCCTCGAATAATAAAGGATTTCCATTTCTAAAATAAACCAAAGCCGGGAAAGTTTTAATGCTGTATCTTTTTGCTAATTGAGGATCTTGAATTTTAACCAAATGTATTCCATAAACATCACATTCATCATCAATATTTTCCAAATCCTCTAAAATTTCTTCACAAATATGACAATTCGCTTTGTAAAAATAAACCGCCAAGTATTGAGTTTCCTCAACGAAAGATTCCAACATAACTCGAGTGATTAACTCAATTCTATCTTCGGTTCTTTGTTGGATTAACCATTGAAGGACTTCTTCTTCTTCTGCTAAGTCACCTTCGAAAATTCCTCCGATTCCTCTTTCAAAATACATTAAAACCGGGAAATTAGTCGCTCCGTATTGTTCGGCTATTTTTGAATCTTCCGTTTTTACGAATGTTATTCCATGTCTTTCGCAATCATCGTCGATGTTTTCCAACTCTTCTAAAATTGGTCCGCATTGTTCACATTCATCTCCATCTTAAGAAAATCAATAATTAATTTTTAAGAATTAATATTTAGAATTAATGAGTTTAAAAATACAAAAAGATTTATTATTTTTTTAAAAAATATATTAAACTTTATAAAAAATAAAATTTAAAATATAGAAAAGAATATGATAAAAAATGTGGAAAAAATATGGAAAAATATGGGAAAAACTGGAACAAAATGGAAAAAATATGGAAAAAATATAGAAAAAATATAAGAAAAATAGTTAGAAAATGAAATTCGCTTTAATTTGAGTACAAACACGACCCATCTAGCTTAAATTTAAAGTTTGATTTAAATCGATTTTTTGAAAAAATTTTTTACCAACTTTGAAAATTTTTTTAATTTTTTTTGTTACACTTGGAATAAAGCGGTCTTCTTTAATTAAAATTAGAATGTTTCAAGTTTCATTTAGAAAAAAAATCAAATCAAAATCTTTAAAATTCAACTTTTTATGATTTAAAAAAAAAATGATTAATTTTCTAACCTAAAAAATTTCTTACCAACTTTGAAAATTTTTTTAATTTTTTTGACAAATCTTAGAATAAAACGCCCTTTTTTTAATTAAAACTAGAATGATTTACGTATCATTTAGAAAAAAAATCAGCTCAAAATATTTAAAATGCATTTTTTTATGAATTTTTTAAAAAATGATTAATTTTCTAACCTAAAAAATTTTTTACCAACTTTGAAATTTTTTTAAATTTTTTTGACAACATTTAGAATAAAACGCACTTTTTTAATTAAAATTAGAATGTTTTGAGTTTCATTTAGAAAAAAAATCAAATCAAAATCTTTAAAAATCAATTTTTGGTGAATTTTTAAAATTGATCTATTTTCTTAAGTTAGGTTAAGAAGTGTAAAAAATTTTTAGCAACTTTGAAATTTTTTTTATTTTTTTTGACAAATCTTAGAATAAAACGTCCTTTTTTAATTATAACTAGAATGTCTTAAGTTCCATTTAGAAAAAAAATCAGCTCAAAATATTGAAAATTTATTTTTTTATGAATTTTTTAAAAAATGATTGATTTTCTAACCTAAAGAAATTTTTACCAACTTTGAAAATTTTTTTAATTTTTTTGACAACATTTACAATAAAACGGCATTTTTAAATCAAAACTAGAATATTTTAAGTTTCATCTAGAAAAAAAATCACATCAAAATCTTTAAAAATCAATTTTTGATGAATTTTTAAATTTGATCGATTTTCTAAGCTTAGGTTAAGAAGTGTCAAAAATTTTTATCAACTTTGAAAATTTTTTTAATCTTTTTGACAACATTTAGAATAAAACGCCCTTTTTTAATCAAAATTAGAATGTTTTAAGTTTCACTTACAAAAAAAATCAGCTTAAAATATTTAAAATCCAATTTTTTATGAATTTTTTAAAAAATGATTAACATTCTAACCTAAAAAATTTTTTACCAAGTTTGAAAATTTTTTTAATTTTTTCGACAACCCCTACAATAAAACGACCTTTTTTAATTAAAATTAGAATATTTTATGTTTCATGTAGGAAAAAAATCAAATCAAAATCTTTAAAAATCGATTTTTGGTGAACTTTTAAAGTTGATCGATTTTCTAAACTTAGGTTAAAAAGTGTCAAAAATGTGAACCAACTTTGAACATTTTTTTAATCTTTTTGGTAATAATTAGGAAAAATCTGACTTATTTCGTGTAAAATAGACACTTTAGTTTATTACTAGCCAAAAAATCTTACCTTAATTCCTATTAATAAACTCAGTATGATTTTTTAAAGTTAGTCAAAATTTTTGAGGTTACGTTTGGTTGAAAATAATGATAATCTTTGGGAATTTTTTTAATTTTTTGGGTAATAATTAGAAAAAATCTGACTTAGTTCGTGTAAAATAGACGCTTTTATTTATTACTAGCTAAAAAATCTTTTCTTAATTCCTATTAATAAACTCAGTTTGATTTTTTAAATTCCATCGAAATTTTTAAAAAGTTAAAAATGTTTTCCAACTTTGAAATTTTTTTTAATTTCTTTGACAAATCAGAAAATTTTAGATGAAATTTAACGGAATTTAATAATTTTAGACAATTTTACATGAAATTTGGTGAAATTTTTGGCGAAATTTGACCATTTTGGAGTACTTTGAATGAAATTAGAACAGATTCAGCAACTTTAGACAATTTTGTGCGAAATTGGATGAAATTTTAAACGAAATTTCACAATTCTAGGCTGAATTAAGTTATTTTTTTTTTAATTCGAAAATTTTATATGAAATTAGACGAATTTCTATAAATTTGGAAAATATACGAAATTGGACGAAACTTCAGATGAAATTCATTGATTTTATAAAATTTTAAATGGAGTTTCATGATTTTAGATAAAACTAAATTATTTTTTAATGATATTCGAAAATTTTTGTTTAAATTAGACGAAATTTAATAATTTTAGACGATTTTATGCGAAATTGAATGAAATTTTAGATGAAATTCGATGATTTTTTAAAGTTTTAGACGAAATTTCACAACTGTAAGCGAAATTAAGTTATTTTTTTAATGAAATTCGAAAAATTTTAAATTTGAAGTGATTAAATCATTTTAGACAGTTTTATACAAAATCTGACAAAAATTTGAATAAATTTAGAAAAGAAATATCTCTTTTAATTGAAAATAGAATCTTTTAGCTTTGATTTAAACCAAGAATCAATCTGTAATTCCAAAAAATAAGGTCTCAGTGATTTTTTTAAAGTTGGTCGATTTTTTAAAAAAGTTAGGTTAAAACCATTAAAAATTTTTACCAACTTTGGGAATTTTTTTAATTTTTTTTGGTAATAATTATAAAAAATCTGCTGTTTTTAAATCAAAACAGAATCTTTTGTCTTTCATTTAAACCAAAAATCATTCCTTAATCTTCAGAAATGAAGTCTGGAGGGTTTTTTAAAGTTCGTCGATTTTTTTTTAATTTAGGTTAATCATCTGTCAAAAAATTTTACCAATTTTGAAAATTTTTTTAATTTTTTTGACAAATCTCAGAATAAAACGTCCTTTTTTAATTAAAATTAGAATGTTTTAAGTTTCATTTAGAACAAAAATCAAATCAAAATCTTTAAAAATCAATTTTTGGTGAATTTTTAAAATTGATCGATTTTCTAAACTTACAAGGAGACCTCACGACTTGCCCGTCACCGATTTTAATGAAAGTAGTACCAATCGATAGATATTGGTACATAGTACAAATGTATAAAATATTAGGGCGCACTATTCAGCAGTTCGCAAGAAAATTGGTGTTAAAATATGCAATCGGCTTATATGTCAATGATTTGTCATTTCCCCTACAACCCCCAACAGCTAAACTGAAAATATACCGGCTTCCAAATCCGTAGTACGGTGGTTCGAATCCCGAATAATACATTTTAATTTTCTTTTTTAATACAATGTTCTAAGTTATTTTTATAACATGTTGATGTAATATTAAAATATTTTTAAAATAACATGAAATATTGTATTCAAAATAAAAATAAAAAAGTTATTGTTCGAGATTCGAACCACCGTACTATGGATCTGGAAACCGATATATTTCCACTATGGCTATTGGGGGGTTGTAGGGGAAATGACAAATCATTGACATATAAGCCGATTGCATACTTTAACACCAACTTTCTTGCGGACCGCTGAATAGTGCGCCCTAATATTTTACACATTTGTACTATGTACCAATATCTATCGATTGGTACCACTTTCGTTAAAATCGGTGACGGGCAAGTCGTGAGGTCTCCTTGTTAGGTTAAGAAGTGTGAAAAATTTTTATCAACTTTGAACATTTTTTTAATTTTTTTGACAATATTTAGAATAAAAGCCCTTTTCTAATTAAAATTAGAATGTTTTAAGTTTCATTTAGAAAAAAAATTAAATCAAAATCTTTAAAAATCAATTTTTTATGATTTTTTTTTAAAATGATTAATTTTCTAACCTAAAAAATTTTTTACCAACTTTGAAATTTTTTTAAAATTTTTTGACAAATCTTAGAATAAAACGTCCTTTTTTAATTAAAATTAGAATGATTTACGTTTCGTTTAAAAGAAAAATCAGCTCAAAATCTTTAAAAATGAATTTTTGATGAATTTTTAAATTTGATCGATTTTCCTAACTTAGGTTAAAAAGTGTAAAAAAATTTTATCAACTTTGAAAACTTTTTTAATTTTTTTGACAACATTTAGAATAAAACGCCCTTTTTTGATTAAAATTAGAATATATTTTGAGTTTCATTTAGAAAAAACACCAAATCAAAATCTTTAAAAATCAATTTTTGGTGAATTTTTAAAGTTGATCGATTTTCTTAAGTTAGGTTAAGAAGTGTAAAAAATTTTTATCAACTTTGAAAATTTTTTTAATTTTTTTGACAAATCTTAGAATAAAACGTCCTTCTTTAATTAAAACTAGAATGTTTTAAGTTTCATTTAGAAAAAAACTCAGCTCAAAATATTGAAAATTTAATTTTTTATGAATTTTTTAAAAAATGATTAATTTTCTAACCTAAAATATTTTTTACCAACTTTGAAAATTTTTTTAATTTTTTTGACAAAACTTGGATTGAAACAGCCTTTTGGAATTAAAAGTAGAATATTTTAAGTTTCATTAAGAAAAAAAATCAGTTCAAAATATTTAAAATTCAATTTTATATGAATTTTTTAAAAAATGATTGATTTTCTAACCTAAAAAATTTTTTACCAACTTTGACAATTTTTTTAATTTTTTTGATAAATCTTAGAATAAAACGTCCTTTTTTGATTAAAACTACAATGTTTTAAGTTTCATTTAGAAAAAAAAAAATTAAAATCTTTAAAAATCAATTTCTGGTGAATTTTTAAATTTGATCGATTTTTTAAACTTAGGTTAAAAAGTGTAAAAAATTTTTATCAACTTTGAAAATTCTTTAAATTTTTTTAACGACATTTAGAACAAAACGTCCTTTTTTAATTAAAACTAGAATATATTAAGTTTCATTTAGAAAAAAAATCAGCTCAAAATATTTAAGGTTCAATTTTTTATGAATTTTTTAAGAAATGATTAATTTTCTAACCTAAGAAATTTTTTACCAACTTTGAAAATTTTTTTAATTTTTTTGACAAATCTTAAAATAAAACAGTCTTTTTGAATTAAAATTACAATGTTTTAAGTTTCATTTAGAAAAAAAATCAAATCAAAATCTTTAAAAATTAATTTTTGGTGAATTTTTAAATTTGATCGATTTTCTAAAGTTAGGTTAAGAAGTGTAAAAAATTTTTATCAACTTTGAAAATTTTTTTAAATTTTTTGACAACATTTAGAACAAAACGTCCTTTTTTAATTAAAACTAGAATGTTTTCAGTTTCGTTTAGAAAAAAAATCAGATCAAAATCTTTAAAAATGAATTTTTGGCGAATTTTTAAAATTGATCGATTTTTTTTAAGTTAGGTTAGAAGTGCCAAAAAATTTTTTACCAACTTTGAAAATTTTTTTAAATTTTTTGACAAATTTTAGAATAAAACGGTCTTTTTTAATTAAAATTAGAATGTTTTAAGTTTCATTTAGAAAAAAAATTAAATCAAAATCTTTAAAAATGAATTTTTAATGAATTTTTAGAAATCGATTTAACCTAAAAATAATCATCATATTTATTATAGTCGTGTTTGATATCAAATTAAAGGATTTTTTTTAATGATTTTTAATGTTTAGGGTTAAATTAAATAAAAAAACATATCAAGCAACTACAACATAAAACACGATGATCCAAAAAAAGCGGAAAGCCTTTGGAGCAAAAAAACTAAAGCAACATACTCGGTCTAATTGTAAGATCATGTATTCACATAGACCGAACCCAGGGCGGTCCAGCAGCCTACAAAGAGGAGGATCTAAATACTAAAAGAACTATGCAAATATAAAAAACACGGTCGTATTGGGGGGATAATTGTACCGGAAAGAGTCAACGCTTCCTCCCCGCTTTCGGGCCGATGCCTGTGATGCTTGCGGCCAGCTTGAAGAAGATTGCTGCACAACACGCACAGCGTTTTATTCCCTGCGTTCAACCACAACGAGTTATAAGTGAGTGACATTTCGAAAAGCCGTTCCCGTTCATGCTGGAGCTAATTTTGATCACTTACAAAAATATATGGCGAGGGCTTCTTCGTTTTCAATAAGGTCCATGAGTTCTTGACCTTCGATCGCTTCGATTACATCTCCGGATGGATCTTTTTGGGTTAGTAACCATTGAAGGATAGCTTGTTCATCATAAAGGTCCCCAGCGTAAATTACCGGTTCTTTCGAATCCATTTTGAAGAAGAGAATAGCTGGAAGGGCGAAAACTCCATATTCTTTAGCTAGGAGTTTGTCGTCGATTTTGACAAAGTTAATCCCCGCTGCATCGGCTTCATCGTCAATATGTTCCACTTCAGTGAGGACCCTTGGGCATTGTTTACAGTCAGCGCTATCTGGAACATAGACTTTGAAAGCCAATTGTTCCGATTTTTATTGGAACTTACATAAGAACACCGCTACATAATCGGATCTTTGACGAATCTTCTCAAACATCTTCCTGTTTACCCTCTCAATATGATCTGTTAATTCCATATTTTCCGGATCGGTTAACCAATCTAACAGTTCTTCTTCATCGTCGATATCACCATCGTAATTGATTAATTTTCCTTTTCGGAAATAACTAACACCGGGTGGATTTCGATAACCGTATTTTTTAGCCATTAGTAAATCATTGCTTTTTACTATTTTTATACCATATTCAGCTGCTTCATCATCTATTAATTCTATATGACGTAAAATTCTTGGACTATCTGGATCTTCTTCATTATCTAACACCACAATTATTTTTTTATATTTGTATTATTAATGTTTCAATTTTTATCAAAACAGTTTTATATAAAATGCGATCTGTTGTTGTTCTTATGAAATTTTATTGGTCAAAAATTTTTTACCAACTTTGAAAATTTTTTTAATTTTTTTGATAATACTTAGAATAAAACGGTATTTTTTAATTAAAATCAGAATGTTTTAAGTTTCATTTAGAAAAAAAATCAGCTCAAAATATTTAAAATTCAATTTTTTATAAATTTTTTTAAAAATGATTGAATTTTCTAACCTAAAAAATTTTTTACCAACTTTGGAAATTTTTTTAATTTTTTTGACAACATTTAGAATAAAACGGTCTTTTTTAATTAAAATTAGAATGATTTGAGTTTCATTTAGAAAAAAAATCAAATCAAAATCTTTAAAAATGAATTTTTCATGAATTTTTAAAATTAATCGATTTTCTTAAATTAGGTTAAGAAGTGTCAAAAATTTTTTTCAACTTTGAAAATTTTTTTAATTTTTTTGACAACATTTAGAATAAAACGATCTTTTTTAATTAAAATTAGAATGTTTTAAGTTTCATTTAGAAAAAAAAATCAAATCAAAATCTTTAAAAATGAATTTTTGATGAATTTTTAAAATTCATCGATTTTCTTGAATTAGGTTAAGAAATCTTAAAAATTTTTTCCAACTTTGAAATTTTTTTTAATTTTTTTGGTAATAATTAGAAAAAATCTGACTTATTTCGTGTAAAATAGACACTTCAGTTTATTATTAGCCAAAAAATCTTTCATTAATTCCTATTAATAACCTCACTATGATTTTTTAAAGTTAGTCGAAATTTTTAAGATTAGGTTCGGTTGAAAAATAATGATGATTAAAGTGTGTAAACGTTTCGTATAGTGTTCGTTGTCTATAAATAGTCTCAGTCAATTTAATACAGAGTCTGTCTAATATTCCTCTCTTCTGGGAATTTCGAATAAAATTCTGTCTAACAATAAATCTGTCATGACGTTGTTTTATTGGCGTTATTTGTGTTCGTTCATGCAATTCTTCGTTCCTGACGTTGTCTAAAGGGTTGTTTGGATGTCTGATTTCCGTAATGATTCATAGGCTTTTTCTTTCGGCTTTGTTTATAACATCTACGGTCTGTCGAGTTGTGTTTGCTGTCAGAATGTGTCCGTACTCTAGTAGTGGTCTGCAGATACTTTTGTAGATGATTGTGGCGTGCTCAAGCGATATTTCCTTGCTATTGTAAGTTAGAGCTTTGAAGTACAGTAAAGCTCCGCGAATCCGAATCTCCAATAATCCGGATTCTCCAGTAATCCGGACGAAATTGAAATATATTATTTACATTATTTAATATCGCCGTTCCGGAACAACATCGACGTAACTGCAATTTTTTGATAAAATGAGATAAGGCCATCAATGTATCCAAAAAATGCTGATTTTAATAATTTTTGCTTCTCCTGCAAAAATTTTTTTTTGCAGTTATGTCGATATTCTTCCAGAACGGCGATATCATAATCCAGATTACTTGTGACTCCATAATCCGGGCTGCCTCGGTTTTCATTGATCCGGATTAGCGGAACTTCACTGTATTTAGATCTCTTTGCAACTTCTTATTAGTTTACAGTGTTTCGTAAGTTTTAATTGACTATCCCATTGGATACCCAGATATTTTATTGAAGGGGATGGATTAATATGGATAACGCTTATCTAAAAGGTACCAACCACCAAATCACGTTTTTTCATATAAATGCACAAAACGCCTTTTATAACAAAGACTTAGTTACTTTAAAAAGATCGAAACACTAAATTGCTCGTAGGAAGCTCTGTATTGAGGATACCAAGTGACACAACACGAATTACGAACTTATTTTTCAGCATTATAAAACTTTAATCACCATTTGCTCAAAACTATAGTTTGGCGATTGGTACCTTTTAGATAAGCGCTATCCATATATTGTTCACCTGTCCATATTCGTGGAGATGACTCGGTGATGCGATAATTTGGGATGATTTGGGATGAAGAATTGATATTTGTCCGGGTTTGGGGAAAGTCTCCACTTGTGAAACCAGTCCAATGTGTTATTATAAAGGGTTTAGAGTTTGTCTATTGTTGCATTCAGGTTTTTGCCGTAGGAAATTAATGTTGTGTCATCAGCGAATTGGAGAATGTGTAGATGTACATCTAGATGGTGTACATTGGCAGAATAAATATCGTGGCAGTATATATTCTAAAGCAAGAGTGATAGGGAGCCTTGAGAGACGCTTTGGAATGAAGTGAAAGGGTTCGAGTAGGAGTTATTCACTCTTACTTGCAATATCCTGTTTGTTAAGAATTGATCCACTGCTCTCAGTAAATGGTTCTTAATTCCTATGTCGTGCATTTTGTAAATCAATCCTCTGTGTCATATGGAATCGAAAGCTTTATTTATGTCTAATAATAAGGTGAGTGGAATAATAAGGTGACAGAGGCTGTACGTCTGTGGAAAAGATGAGAAGCTTGGATGTTGTTAAATAGAATGATTAAGGGGTGTATGGTAGAGTGCTTCGTTTTGAATCCAAATTGGTATGTAGGTACAGCGTCTTTTGCCTTCCTCTCTATTCTTTGGTTTAGTATGTCTTCGTAGATCTTGCCAATTGTAGTAGCATTATTGGACAATCACTTTTTAGGAGGGAACGGTCGTAACCTGGTTTAGGTATTAGGATTATTGTACCTGTTTTCCATATGTCAATTGATTAGTTTTTAAGCGGAAATTCATGAGTTGACGAATGCATTCGTTTGTGTTAGGGTTTAGTCGTCTTAGTAGATATTTTGTGACCAAGTCTCTGTCTAGAGGTGAACTGTTGCATTTCCCGATTTGCTCATTGTATTCCTCGTCGTCGATGCCGGTTAGTCGATTGGCAAGTCTTCATGATTTGATGGAGCAGCCGCCAAGAATTGTTCGTACCACTCATCGATGGTACTTTGATTATATTGGTCGAATGAAGGATGCGGTTTCGGCATAAAAACGTTTTGGAAGTGTGTAGCTAGAACCTCACTAGCCTTCTGCCAAAATGTACGTTCTTTGTCCTCTTCAATTTCTTTGCTCACTTTTAGCCATTCATATATCCGGTGTTTGTCGACTGCTTTATGGATTTTCTTGTTTAGACAGTTGTATTCTGACTCGATGCTTTTTTGACTTCTACTGTTATTTTTTAGAAAATTGTTAACATTATTGTTCGCTAAATTAGTGTTTGTTCGTTTGAGGTCGAGACTTGGGGGATGCTTGGTTAGAAGGGGGTTAATTTCTGTTTGAATTTTAAACGTAATTCCAAGATGGTCGGAACAAAGATCCCCAGTAAGTGTTATGTCCGTTATTACGTCTAACAAGTAGTCTGTGTGCATCAGCACGTTGGGGGTAGTGTCATTGTTCATAGTCATGAGAAACGTTGGGTAACTATGTAGTCTTATAAACTCACAACCTTAATTTTCCCTAAACTTTCCCTATAATACCTATTTTTGTAAATATCCCTCAACATCTTGGGGGTGAATTGCGAAAAACTACCACTTTTCTCGTCCCCTTTCACCCCCAACAATAGATATGGTATCGGGCAGCACATAATTTGAAAGCTATTATCATAACACGTCGTTTGGCGTTTACAGCAATTAGTTATCGCTTTTAGTTTTCGAGTTATAAGGGAAAATGTGTTTTCGACCCTCAACTTTCAACTCTTATAACTTGCTCCAGAGGCTTTTACCGCACGTATAAAAAAATACGTCAACCTTATTTTGACCTATTCTACAACTGTACCAAATTTAAACAAAATCGGTGAGTTACAGTTCTGATACTTCCCTTGTTAGTATGATTTTCTAAAGTTAGCCAAAATTTTTTAGGTTAGATTGAAAAATAATGATGAACTTTAAGAATTTTTTTAATTTTTTTTGGTAATAATTAGAAAAAATCTGACTTATTTCAAGTAAAATAGATACTTTGATTTATTACTAGCCAAAATATCTTTCCTTAATTCCTATTAATAAACTCAGTATGATTTCTTTTTAACCCAACTGTAATTCTTCTTCTTGAAACATTATGAATGTTAATTTCGGACAAAAATCCACTTTTTAAGAAACATCCTTTTTAAGAAATAATTATGTGAATTCAAAATAAACTTTTTAACGTATTTATACTTTAAAAATTTCTTCTTAATTTCCATAAATAACTTGGCGGGATTTTTTAAATTTATAGATAATTTAAAAAATGTACAATTGTAAGTAATAAAACTGTTTTGATAAAAATAGAAACAATTTAAGACTAATAACTGATAAATACATTCATTCTAAAGCAATTTAAACAATTCTAATAAACAAACTTTTTTAAAAATTAGAAAAATATTAAATAATTTCTAAATAATTTCTAAATTTTATCCAAAAAGAAAAGCATAAACCCGATCATATTTAAGTTTTTTATATTTGCATTTATTTATTTTAATCATAAATGAAATCTATCTTTTCTAATGAATAATTTTCTAATGAACATTGAAAATGAATATTGAAAATGAATATTTAAAATGAATATTGAAAATGAATACTGAAAATGAATATCAAAAATGAAATAAAAGCTAAATTGATTTCAAACAAATTTCCTCATTCCTTTAAAATTAATCGTTTTTAGATCTTTTTATGTAATAAAATAAAATAAGTAAGTCTTTACATAAATAAACATAAAAAAATAAATAAAATAAATCAAAACACACTAAAAAATTCTTTTTTACTTACAAAATATAACAGCTAGAAACTCCTTGGTATCAATATACTTGAAAAGTTGCTGTCGATCGATAAGTTCGATACTCTCGTCATTTTTCTGGTCCATCATCCAATCCAAAACGTCGCTTTCGTCGAGTAAATTACCTGAAGACACGAAGCACAAACACACACCATAGTAATCCCTTTAAAAAAACCATTGGGATCGACGAACAAAGTTCTGGAACGGCTAACAATCAATTTTAATCAGATTTTCATCTGATTTAAATCCAATTTTGATCCAATTTTAATCAGATTTTAAACCAATTTTAATCCGATTTTAACCTAATTTCAATTAGATTTTAATACATCGATATTTTTTATAAGAATCGGAATTAATTTCGTAGGAAGAAACAATAAATAGACCGAAATAGAAAACAACCTTTATTCGATAACAACTTGTAAAATACACTGACTTTTTGCGAGGTGTCCGGCAGTGTGGTAGCAACACCAGAGAGAAAATAACGATTTTTTTTTATTTTTAAAGGATTTATAAACATAAACTTAACAAAAAAAGAAATCAACAAGGTTTTTTAGGATTAAGGGATTTTGATGCATTTATATGGAAACTTAAAACAACATACACGTAGAGCTTTTTATGGTAGGTATAAATTGGTTTCCATAAAAATGCTTAAAAATTAACATTTTATTAATTCACTAGAAAAATTTATATTATTATTATTTTTTTTTCTAGTGAAATTTTATTAATAAATTTAATGATGTAAAATATTGATTTGAAATGAAGCTGGCCGAAAAAAAAATAAAAAATTAATTAAAATGAATTAAGCGTTAGAAAGTCGATGGATCTCAAATCACAGAGCGTTTGAATCGAATTCTATGTATTGTATGTTTCATTGAATTCTTCGTCTCATCGATGTTCAACTCGAATCTTCATGGAACATTTTTCTCGATTAAAAAAAAAATTGGTCTACCACCACCAAATATATTTACCCGTACCAAAAAATCCTTTCTTTCCTTTTGCCTTGTCTTGCTTAATTCCAGCCTCCTTCTTACCTTCCTTCGCTGGTTTAGCCATCGATTGCGGTAACGGGTGTTTGCTTACTTTAGCATCTTTTCTGACCTGCGTTAGCGGTTTGTTGACTCCCACGGCTGGCTTTTTCGCTGCCACCTGTTTCGTAGAAGGTGAAATCTTCGCCACTTTCGATTTACCAGCTCCTTGGGAACTCGGACAGCATTGGTACGGCTCGAACGTGTTCTTGGGGAATTGCCCTTTGCCCCCAAGTCCGACGTAGAAACAGCCGTCGCCTGCACCAGGAAGCAAAATGTCAGAATCACTCGCATCAATTACAATTAATATATTTAATAAAACGATTAAAGTTGTGCAGCCAGCCCGGCGCCTCGGTTAGTTGCTAATCTCAAGAAAAACCGTTATTTATTAATTTTTTTGGACGAGAGACAAGGAGTGAGTCTGACACTATGTTCTGCATGCAGCTTGGCAACACTTATTTTCTCAAAAAATTTTTTTGATTTCTGGGGCGTTTAAATCTTTCATTCTTTAAAGGTCACTCAAGGTTTTTTTCAAAAAAAAAAAATCAAAAGGAATGACCTTGCGACATGCACACAGATACATCACAGGATCACTCCCCATCAAAAAAAATAATACAAAAATCTGTATTAGCCGAAGGAAGCCGTAACAAAAGTCCTGGGTTGTGTACGTAGAGTGAAATAGATTTTATGTAGTGTGTTCGTAGGCAGAATCTAAGGGGAAATCGACACGGATTTACCTGGAATAAGCCCCTTTACTAAATCCCGTTTATTAGACTTTTTCTCTTTGCTATCGTCGTCTTCATCATCGTCGTCATCGTCGTCGTCGTCATCATCGTCGTCATCATCATCGCTATCGCCGTCAGAATCATCACCTAAGAAATTTACGCATCATGCAGCGACGAAGCAGCGAAAAAAAGACCAAAGAAGAAGAAAAGCAACTCTCAAAATGTAAAATCTGGGTATCAACGGAACAAACTAATAAAGTAATGGGAAATAACTAATAAAATAATAAGGAAAATTTTTATACAGTAAATTTTGAACCGATTTGCTTTCTCTCTTTCATTACTTTTTTAATTATTAAGAAAAATTAACTTCCTACAACGAACGAATTCTTACTTTTTTGCTCAATAAGCCATTCCAGAACTTTGTCCTCATTTTTCAGATTTCCTATAAAATAACAATTTCATTAGACTTCAACTTCCAAAAAATATTTTTTTTTAGATCTTTAATAAAACTCCTTAATAAATTCTTGGGACATCAATATCCTTAAATTCTACTCGCTTACCGTCGTACATTATCGGCACTCCCGTTTCATAATAAACCAATGCAGGAAAACTGAAAATTCCTATTTCAGCCGCTAGCTTAGCATCCTTCGACTTCACAAATTGAATTCCGTAATTATCCGTATCATCATCGATCGTTTCCAACTCTTCTAGAATTGCCGGACACTCTCTACATTTATCGTCGTAGAAAAATACGGCTAAGTGATCAACTTCATGTATCAATGTCTGAAACGAATAATTATTAACTTTAAAAATTCATTAAAAAATCATTTTTAAACATATTGATTTGATTTTTTTTCTAAATGAAACCTAAAACATTCTAATTTTAATTAAAAAAGGACGTTTTATTCTAAGATTTGTCAAAAAAATTAAAAAAATTTTCAAAGTTGGGAAAAAATTTTTAGGTTAGAAAATTAATCATTTTTTAAAAAATTCATAAAAAGTTGAATTTTAAATATTTTGATTTGATTTTTTTTCTAAATGAAACTTAAAATATTCTAGTTTTAATTAAAAAAGGACGTTTTATTCTAAATGTTGTCAAAAAAATTAAAATAAATTTCAAAGTTGAGAAAATTTTTTTTAGGTTAGAAAATTAATCATCTCTTAAAAAATTCATAAAAAATTGAATTTTAAATATTTTGATTTGATTTTTTTTTCTAAATGTAACTTAAAACGTTTTAATTCTAATTAAAAAAGACCGTTTTATTCCAAGTGTTGTAAAGAAATTAAAAAATTTTAAAAGTTGAAAAAAAATTTTTTTGGTTAAAAAATCCATCATTTTTAAAAATTCATATCTCAAAAATTAATTATTAATGAGACTTGAAATTTGATGAGAATTTAGATGAAAACTTAGTCTTTATTTTTACCAAAGAGAAATTTTCTACGATTTCTAGTTTTTCCCTCAGGAGAGAAAATATAACTAAATGTCTTTAATTGAAGTTTTTTGATATTCTAAAAATTGGACTTCGTTCTAAAAATGGAATATTCTTAGAATGGCAATATAATTTGAGGTTTAGAAATTACAACTTTATTATATACAACAACAACAACTAGAATTTTGATCTTTAAACGTAAAAATTGACATATTGAAAGAGAATTTTGATCTGTAATCGTCAAAAGCGACATATTAAAGATAAAAAGTGACGTTTAAACGGCAAAATTAACATTTTGAAAATGTATTTAGACATTTAAACGTCAAAATTGACATTTTGAAAGGGAATTTTGATCGGTAAACGTCAAAAGTGACACATTAAAGATGAAAAGTGGCGTTTAAACATCAAAATTGACATCTTAAAAGAAAATTTTTATCTGTAATCCTCAAAAGCAACACACTAAAGATGAAAAGTGACGTTTTAATGTCAAAATTGACATTTTGAAAATGTATTTAGACATTTAAACGTCAAAATTGACATTTTGAAAGGGAATTTTGATCGGTAAACGTCAAAAGTGACACATTAAAGATGAAAAATGGCGTTTAAACATCAAAATTGACATCTTAAAAGAAAATTTTTATCTGTAATCCTCAAAAGCCACACATTAAAGATGAAAAGTGACGTTTTAATGTCAAAATTGACATTTTGAAAATGTATGTATATTAGACATTTAAACGTCAAAATTGACATTTTGAAAGGGAATTTTGATCGGTAAACGTCAAAAGTGACACATTAAAGATGAAAAGTTGCGTTTAAACGTCAAAATTGACATCTTGAAAGAGAATTTTGATCTGTAATCGTCAAAAGTGACACATTAAAAGTGAAAAGTGATGTTTAAACGTCAAAATTAACATTTTGAAAGGAAATTTAGACATGTAAACGTCAAGGTTGATACTTTAAGATTAAAAAGTGACGTTTAAATGTCAAAAGTGACATTTTAAAGATGAAAAATGACTTTTTAAAGATGAAAAATGACGTTTAATTTGACGTTTAGAAATTACAACTTTATTGTATACAACTAGAACGTGAAGGTTTTCAGTTTCAATTAAAACCCTTCATTTAAAATATGAAAATTGACAGTTAAAGCTTAAAATTGACAATTTTAGATAAAAAATTGATAATTAGAACGTCAAAATTGACGGTTTTACTGTAAAATTGACATTTCAAACGTCAAAATTGATAGTTTTATTTAAAAATGTTCATTTAAAATGTCAAAATTAACAGTCAAAGCATTCCAATTGACAGCTTTAGTTAAAAACGTTCATTTAAAATACCAAAGTTGACAGTCAAAGCATTCAAATTGACAATTTTAGTTAAAAACGTTCATTTAAAATGTCAAAATTGACAGTTAAAACATTCAAATTGAGAGTTTTAGTAAAAACGTTCATTAAAATGTCAAAATTGATGACGTTAATTAAAAAATGACGTTTAAAATGTCAAAATTGACAGTAAAAGCACTAAAGTTGACAGTTTTACTTAAAAGTTGACATTTAGAACATCAATGTTAACAGTTAAATCATTAAAATTGAGAGTTTTAGTTAAAAACTGATAACTAGAACGTCAAAGTTGATAGTTTGAACCAAAATCATTCATTTAAAATGTGAAAATTGACAGTTTTAGTTAAAAATTGATAATTAGAACGTCAAAATTGACAATTTTAGTTAAAAACTGATAACTAAAACGTCAAAGTTGACAGTTTCAACTAAAAGTATTCATTAAAAATATAAAAATTGACAATTTTAGTTAAAAATTGATAATTAGAGCGCCAAATTGACGTTTTTTACTAAAAAATTGACATTTCAAACGTCAAAATTGACAGTTTTAGTTAAAAACGTTCATTTAAAATGTCAAAATGGACAGTTTTAATTAAAAATTGACGTTTAAAATGTCAAAATTGTCAGTTAAAGCATTAAAATTGACAGTTTTACTTAAAAGTTGACATTTAGAACATCAAAATCGACAGTTAAATCATTAAAATTAACAGTTTTAGTTAAAAACTGATAACTAGAACGTCAAAATTGTCGATTTTACTAAAAAATTGACATTTCAAACGTCAAAATTGATAGCTTTAGTTAAAAACGTTCATTTAAAATGTCAAAATCGACAGTCAAAGCATTCAAATTGACAGTTTTAGTTAAAAACGTTCATTTAAAATGTCAAAATGGACGGTTTTAATTAAAAATTGTCGTTTAAAATGTCAAAATTGACAGTTAAAGCATTAAAATTGACAGTTTTACTTAAAAGTTGACAGTTTTACTTAAAAGTTGACATTTAGAACATCAATGTTGACAGTTAAATCATTAAAATTGAGAGTTTTAGTCAAAAACGGATAACTAGAAAGTCAAAGTTGACAGTTTCAACTAAAAGCATTCATTTAAAATGTAAAAATTGACAGTTTTAGATAAAAATTGACGGTTTTAGTAAAAAATTGACATTTAAAATGTCAAAATTGTCGGTTTTAATTAAAAATTGACGTTTAAAATCTCAAAATTAACAGTTAAAGTTAACAGTTAAAGCATTAAAACTGACAGTTTTACTCAAAAGTTGACATTTAGAACATCAACGTTGACAGTTAAATCATTAAAATTGAGAGTTTTAGTTAAAAACTGATAACTAGAACATCAAAGTTGACAGTTTCAACTAAAAGCATTCATTTAAAACGTGAAAATTGAGAGTTTTAGTTAAAAATTGATAATTAGGACATCAAAATTGACGTTTTTACTAAAAAAATGGCATTTCAAACGTCAAAATTGATAGTTTTAGTTAAAAACGTTAATTTAAAATGTCAAAATTGACAGTTAAAGCATTCAAATTGACAGTTTTAGTAAAAAACATTGATTTTAAATGTTAAAATTGACAGTTAAAGCATTAAAATTGATAATTTTAGTTAAAAATTTATTCCAAGTGTTGTCAAAAAAAGTAAAAAAAATTTCAAATTTGAAAAAAATTTTTGACACTTTTCTAACTTAAGAAAATTAACTTTAAAAATTCATGAAAAATTCATTTTTAAAGATTTTAATTTGATTTTTTTTCTAAATGAAACCTAAAACATTCTAATTTTAATTAAAAAAGGCCGTTTTATTCCAAGTATTGTCAAAAAAATTAAAAAAATTTTCAAAGTTGGTAAAAAAATTTTTAGGTTAGAAAATTAATCATTTTTTAAAAAATTCATAAAAAATTGAATTTTAAATATTTTGATTTGATTTTTTTTCTAAATGAAACTTAAAACATCCTAATTTTAACTTAAAAAGGCCGTTTTATTCCAAGTGTTGTCAAAAAAATTTAAAAAAAATTCAAAGTTAATAAAACCTTTAAATAAAATTTACCTGTAAAGTTTTTCTATCAACACTTTCAATTACATCAGGTTTAGAGTCGCGTAAATTTAAAACCCATTCCAAAATAGCTTCTTCGTGCATTAAATCACCGGTGTAAACCTCTCTAAATCTGTTTCTATAAAAAGCCAAAGCAGGTAAAGATGGTAAATCATATTCTTTTTGAATTCCTTCATCTGATGTTTTTACAAAGTCAATATCTTTTTCTTCACATTCATCGTCGATGTTTTCCAGTTCTTGTAAGATTTTTTGAGCTTTTTTATCCCCTTCTTTATCTTTAAAAAAGAATAAATATTCATTTCAAACTTGCAATTAAATTTTTTTAATTAACACGTTCGTCGCCATGTCAGTCATATGTGTCTGACACTAAGAGGTTCTCCATGAGCCATGTCAGACATATATGTCTGACATACTAATAAAGTTATTTTCACATGGCCCATCTGAAAATTTTTCTGATATTACCATGGCGATGAACGTGTTAAACAAAAATTTTTTTAATTAAAAAAAAAATTTTTAATTAAACAAAAATTTTTTTTATTAAACAAATTTTTTTTTAATAAAAAATTTTTTTTTAATTAAAAAATTTTTTTTAATTAATTAAATTTTTTTTTAATAAGAAATTTTTTTTTAATTAAAAAAATTTTTTTTATTAAAGAAAAATTTAATAAACTAAACTTACAGAAAAATACAACAACATGTTCATTCTCCCCTAAAATCTTATCCAACATTCTCGTATTAACCTCTTCAATCCTATCCGGAATTTCTAAAGTATCTTCATCAGTTAACCAAGCTAAAACTTCATCTTCATCCTCAATATCCCCACTATAAATCAAAGGTTCTTTATTTCTAAAGAACACCAACTTAGGAAACGACTTAATTCCGTGTTTTTTCGCAAAACCTTGATCTTCAGTTGTAACAAAAATAATTCCAGTTTCATCTAACTCATCATCGATATTTTCTAATTCCTCCAAGATGTTATCGCAATGTTCTCCTGAATCGCACGATCCGCTAAAGTAAACAACAACGTATTCGTGTTCTTCAATTAAATCTTCTAAAATTTCATCGGTGACCTCTTCAATGGTTGCTGTGGTTTTTTGCTCGATTAACCATTTTAAAACTTCATCTTCGTTCATTAAATCGCCTTCGTAAATAGATGGGATTTTATCTTCGAAATAAACTAGAGTTGGAAGGTGGTCGATTCCGAATTCTTTAGCTTCTGCGTCGTTGTCGATGCGAACGATGACGATTCCTTCTTTTTCTAAGTCGTCGTCGATGTTTTCTAATTCGTTTAGTACTCGAATATCTTGTTTATCATCTTTATCATCTAAAAAAAATAATTAAGTTTAATTAAAATTAATTAAAACTAAACTAAGAAGCGAATAATTCTTCAAAGAATATTCTTAATAAGAATAAAATAATTTCTTACAGAATAAAACTGCTAAATATTTCGTCCTTTCAATTAAAATATCCATCATTTCATCGGTAATATCAGGAATTTCGGAGTGTTTCTTTTGATGTAACAACCAACCGAGTAATTCCTCTTCTTTTAGAAGATCACCTTCGTAAAGATGGGGGATTTTCTTTTCGAAGAAAACTAAACTTGGGATGACATCAATTCCATATTCTTTAGCTTCGTTATCGTCGTCGATTTTAACGAAAGCAATTCCGTTTTGGTCGCATTCATCGTCGATATTTTCTAATTCAGCTAAGATTTTTTGACTTTTCTTTTGATCTTTATCGTCTGAAATAAGAACAAAAATGTTAACAAACAGATTTTTTTTTTAATTTTCAAAACGTTTTATCACAATTCCCAAAAACAAGTTACAAAAATTTTTGTTGAGAAATTAGAAAAAAAAATTTTTTAATTTTGACTTTGAGGTTAAGTAACTCGAATCTCGATCGCCTGATTTCCGTACGGTTTGCTTTAAACAATTTTCTATTCAATTCTGAGTAAGACTCTACAAATGCTTAATTCTGGATAAGCCAGAAAATTTCTGACGAACGTTCTTCCAAACTATCAAAAAATTAATGCTGGAAATTCACTTCTAGCCGATTTTTCTGGAAAACCAAAAGACCTACGGAAAAATGGATTTCACCATCGTTTTCCTCGTTGTCGAGTTATATAAAAACGCGCCTCTCAGCAAAATCTGAAAACTCTAAGAAAATAGACGAAAATTTTGAAATTTTGACTTTGAGCCCGCATAACTCAACCGTTGATGATTTAATTTTCATACGGTTTCTTTTAAACGATTTTCTGTTCAATTTTGACTAAGACTCTAAAGTGGCATCAGTGTACTATATCTAGAATTTTTCTATGGAATGATTTTTCGAACCTCTACACAGAGAAAAGATGTGCAAATTTTAAAATTTTGACTTTGAGGTGGCATAACTCAACCGTCGATGATCTAATTGTCGTACGGTTTCTTTAAAATGATTCTCCTTTCAATTCTGAGTAAGACTCTAGATGGGTGTCGTTATTCTAGATCCGGAAATTTTCTGACGAAAGTTTTTCCGAACCTCTGCACCGAAAACTATTGTGCGTTGCAAATTCTAGCCGATTTTTCTGGAAAACCAAAGGCTCTACGAAGAAACGGATTTCACCATCGTTTTCCCCGTTATCAAATTATATAAAAACGCAAGTCTCAGCAAAATCTAAAATTTTCAACTTTTGAAAAAAAATCCATACCCTTTCGATTTTTTCAGATTTTTAGCTATTTTAGAAATTTTGACTTTGAGCTCCTGTAACTTGACCATCGATCGTTGGATTTTCATGCGGTTAGTTTTCAACGATTCTCCATTTAATTCTGAGTAAAATTCTAGAAGGGCGTTATCGTACCAGACCCAGAAAATTTCTGGCAAACGTTTTCCCGAACTTCTATACCGAAAAATTTGACGAAAATTTTGAAATTTTTTTTTTAATTGTATTGCAAATTTCGATTATTTGAACATTTATAATCGTTTGGATAGCAGTTATCTATGTACCAAATCATTTCTTTGCCGAAAAATAACTGGAAAATCGCGTTTCGATTTTTTCGATTTTCCACCATTTTACAAATTTTGACTTTGAGTTCGCGTATCTTAGCCATCCGTCGTCTAATTTTCCTACGGTTTATTTCTAATGATTCTCCATTCAATTCTAAATAAGATTCTAGAAGGGTATTATTGTGACATACTCGAAAATTTTCTGACGAAGATTTTTCTGAACCTCTACACCGAAAAATTAATGCCGTAAATTCACTTCTAGCCGATTTTTGTGGAAAACCAAACCATTTACGAAGAAACTGATTTCACCATCATTTTCCCCGTTGTTGAATTATATAAGAACTCGACTTTCAGCAAAATCTGAAAACTTTCGATTTTTGGAAAAAATTCCACCCCTTACGATTATTTCAGATTTTTGGCTATTTTTGAAATTTTGACTTTGAGCTCCTGTAACTTGGCTGTCGGTTGTCCGATTTTCATGCAGTAAGTTTTCGACGATTCTCCATTTAATTCTGAATATGGCTCTAGAAAGGCGTTATCGTATCACGCCCGGAAAATTTCTAACTAACATTTTTCCAAACCTCTACACCGAAAAATTAGACGAAAATTTTGAAAAAATTTTTTCATTTTATTATAAATTCCGATTATTTAAACATTTATAATCGTTTAGAAAGCACTTATTTATATACCAAATCATTCCCTCGCCGGGAAATCGTTGGAAAATTGCGATTTGATTTTTTCAATTTTCGACCATTTTAGAAATTTTGACTTTGAGCTTCCATAACTCGGTTATCAATCGTCCGATTTTCGTACGATCTCTTTTAAATGATTTTTTGTTTAATTCTGAATAAGTTTCTAAACGGGTGTAGTTGTGCCAGACCAAGAAAATTTCTGACGAATGGTTCTCTCAACCTTTGCACCCGAAAAAACGAAAATTTTGAAATTTTGACTTTGAGCTTCCGTAACTCAGTCGTTTGTTTTCTGATTTCCATAAGATTTATTTTAAATAATTCTCTATTCATTTCTAATTCTAATTAAGATTCTCAACGGACTTTATCCGGCCAAATCCAAAAAGTTTCTGACGAACGGTTATCTGAACATTTATATCTAGGAATTAGAATTTAAAATTTTGATTTTGAGCTCGCGTACCTCAGCCAACGATCGTCGGATTTCCATGCGATTTGTTTTAAGTGATTGTCTATTCAATTTTGAGTAAGACTCTAGATGGATGTCGTCATTCAATATTCGAAAAATTTCTGACAAACGTTTTTCCAAACCTCTGCACCGAAAAATTAACGCACGTTGTAAATTCTAGCCGATTTTTCTGGAAAATCAAAGGACTTACGGAAAACGGATTTCACCATCGTTTTTCTCGTTATCGAATTATATAAGAACGTGAGTTTCAACAAAATCAAAAATTTTCAACTTTTGAAAAAAAATCGATTTTTTCGGTTTTTGGGCTATTTTAGAAATTTTGACTTTGAGCTCGTGTAACTTGGCCGTCGATCGTTCGATTTTTATGCGGTTACTGTTCAAAGATTCTCCGTTTAATTCGGAGTATATCTCTAGAAGAGGGTTATCATATCAGGCACGGAAAATTTCTGACTAATGTGATTTTTGAGTTATATGAAAATTTTGAGGTCAAAAAAAATTTTTTTTTTTCTAAAATTTGTTAACATTTAATCGGCAAATTTTTATGTCACATTCAAGGAGATATTTTAATTTATAAATTTTTAAAAAGATTTTATTATAATTCCCAAAAATAAAGGCTGGATGATTTTTTAAAATTTATGGTTTTTAGGTTACATAAAAATTTTGAGATTAAAAAATTTTTTTTTCTCAAGAATTTGTTAATGAAATCGGGGAATTTTTATATCACATTAAAAACGATATTTTAGTTTATAAGTTTTTAAAAAAATTATGTCAAAATTTCCATAAATAAAGGCTGGGTGATTTTTTAAAATTTATGGTTTTTGGATTATAATGAAAATTTTGAGGTTAAGAAAAAAATTTTTTTATTAAAAACTTCTTAATGTAATCGAGGAAATTTTATGTCAAATTAAAGACGATATTTTAGTTTATAAAATTTTAAAAAAGTTTTATCATAATTCCCAAAAATAAAGGCTGGGTGATTTTTTTTAATTCATGGTTTTTAGATTATATGGAAATTTTAAGGTTAAAAAAATTTTTTTTTTCTCAAAAATTTGTTAATATAATCGGAAAATTTTTACGTCACATTAAAAACGATATTTTAACTTATAAGTCTTTAAACAAATTTTGTCAAAATTTCCACAACTAAAGACTGGGTGTTTTTTTAAAATTTATTGTTTTTATGTTATATGGAAATTTTAAGGTTAAGAAGAAAATTCCTTTCTCAAAAATTTGTGAATATAATCGCCGAATTTTTATGTCATATTAAAGACGATATTTTAATTCACAAAATTAAAAAAAAAGTTTTATCATAATTCCCAAAAGTAAGGACTGGGGGATTTTTTAAAATTCACGGTTTTTAAATTATATGGAAACTTTAAGGTTAAAAAAATTTTTTTTTCTCAAAAATTTCTTAGTATAATCGGGAAATTATTATGTCACATTAAAGACGATATTTTAATTTATAATTTTTGAAAAAAGTTTTATCATAATTCCCAAAAATAAAGGCTGGGTGACTTTTTAAAATTCACGGTTTTTAGATTATATTGAAATTTTAAGGTTAAAAAAAATTTTTTTTTCTCAAAAATTTGTTAATATAATCGGGACATTTTTATGTGACATTAAAAACGATATTTTAATTTATAAATTTAAAAAAAAAAATTGTCAAAATTTCCAAAAATAAAGACTGGGTGATTTTTTAAAATTTATGGTTTTTAGATTATATGGAAATTTTAAGGTTAAAAAAAATTTTTTTTCTAAAAAATTTGTTAATATAATCGGGAAATTTTTATGTCACATTAAAAACGATATTTTAATTTATAAGTATTTAGAAAATTTTTGTCAAAATTTCCAAAAATAAAGACTGGGTGATTTTTTAAAATTTAAAGTTTTTAGGATATTTGAAAATTTTGAGGTAAAGAAAAAAATTTTTTTCTCAAAAACTTGTAAATAAAATTGACGAATTTTTATGTAAAATTAAAGACGATATTTTAATTTATATGTTTAGAAAAAAATTTATAATAGTTCCCAAAAATAAAGACTGGGTGATTTTTTAAATTCACGGTTTTTAGGTAATATGAAAATTTTGAGGTTAAGAAAAAAATTTTTTTATCAAAAACTTGTTAATATAATCGGTGAATTTTTATGTCGCATTAAAGAAGATATTTTCATTTATAAAATAAAAAAAGTTTTATCATAATTCCCAAAAATAAAGGCTGGGTGACTTTTTAAAATTCACGGTTTTTAGATTATATTGAAATTTTAAGGTTAAAAAAAATTTTTTTTTCTCAAAAATTTGTTAATATAATCGGGAAATTTTTATGTCACATTAAAAACGATATTTTAATTTATAACTTTTTAAAAAAAATTTATCAAAATTTCCAAAAATAAAGACTGGGTGATTTTTTAAAGTGTAAAGTTTTTAAGTTATATGGAAATGTTGAGGTTAAGAATAAAAAATAAAGTATATTTAAACGAAATTATTTAAATAATCACTCAATACATTGCACCTTGTTTGTAGAGACAAAAACTGACAATGAGAAACACATCATCTTACAAAACTGGCCCACAGTGGAAAAAAATAAATAAAAACGTTCATAAATTAATATTCAATTAGATCCAACAGATTTCTCGAAGCCTGCGAGAGTTAATTATACAAAAGGTAGAACCTACTGGAACGAAATGAAGAAATTATCGAAATATAGAAAAAACATGTGCTCTCGCGTTCTTAAAAACCCAATAAACAACTCCATTTGTAACACGAATTTTGAAAAGGCGCAAGTACATGCAAGATATCTAGAACAATGTTTCCAAAAATCTGAAAATAGTCTATTCTGTAATGAAGTATATGAGCAAATAGAAGACTGGTATCAAACTTTTAAAAACACAAAACATATTTCGATTACTAATTTGATTGTTGAGGATGAGTACTAGGAAATGCTAAGTGGAGGAACAAATACTTCAGCTAGACAAGATAAACTGAAGCATGGAAAACGGGCATAGAAATCCATGCAAGAAACCTAGAAACAAAAGTTATAAAACTTCAAGAAGTAACCAACCAAATTGTAGAATGGTGTAGACTTTGGAGAATCTGCTTATATCCAACAAAGACAACTCTTAATATCGTGTTAAATACTTAGATATAACTTTCGACAATAAAGCAAAATTTCATATACATTCTAAAAAAGCAAAAATGAAAGTAACACCGAAAGCCAAACATTTTAGAGTACTAACATATAAAAAACAAGGCATTTTCTAAAGTTTAAGTTGAATTTTGACGATTTTTAATTAGATAAAAAATGGAAAATTTTAGTATAAAAAATCTAGAGAGAAGAAAAATGCTTAGAAATTAAAAATGAGATTAAGATTAAAAACTTACAAAATAATACAGCAACATATTGCATTTTATCCAAAATCATATCCAACATTTCATCGGTAATATCTTCGATTTCATCGCTTTTAACTTGATGTTCAAACCATTTCAAGACTTTATCTTCATCCTCTAAATTACCCTCATATAAAGTAGGAATTCCCTTTTCGAAATAAACCAAAGACGGAATCTTTTCTATTCCGTATTCTTTAGCTTCATCCGGATTATCAATTTTAACGAAAACAACCCCCATTTTATCGCATTCATCGTCGATATTTTCCAACTCGTTTAAAACTTTTTGAGATTTTCTATCATCGGCATTATCTAAAAAATCAAAATAATCAAATTTTAAAAAATCAATTTATTTTTTTAATAAATTAAAAATTAATTTAATTTTTTAATAAATTAAAAATTAATTTAATTTTTTAAATCAGTACTTACAGAAAAGAACAGCAACCGTTTTTCCATCTTTAACCAACTTATCCAACATCTCATCAGTCACATCTTCAATTTCATCTTTTTCCAATTGTTGTACCAACCATTCTAGAAGCTCAGTTTCTTCCTCCAAATCCCCATCGTAAACATTAGGTATCCCTTTTTCAAAATAAACCACCGCTGGAACACTATCAATACCATATTCATCAGCTCCGCTTGGATCATCAATCTTAACAAATTGAATTCCATGTTTGTCACAATCATCGTCGATGTTTTCAAGCTCTTCAAGGACGTTCATTGAATCTTCATCACCGTGATCATCTAAAATGAAAAAAAAAGTTTATTATTTTGGAAAGAGAGTGATTGATTGATGGTTTAATTACAAAATAAAACTGCTAGATGATCTACGCTATCAATAAGAGTGGACAACGTTTTTAAGGTGACGTCTTCTATGATGTCTTCTTCATCTCCGGTGCTTTTATGTTGAACTAACCATTCTAAGACGTCTTCTTCTCTTGTGAGTTCACCTGGAAATTGTTTGAGGTTTTAATTTATTTATAAATCCAAAAAGGATAAAAAAAAATAAAAAAATTAATAAAGAATAAAAAATAATAATAAAGAATTTAGAGATATACCTTCATAAATAATTGGAATTTGATGTCTATAATAAACCAAAGCTGGTAATTGACCTAAATTATATTCTTCAGCGAGCCCCTCATCGTTAATCTTCACAAATCCAATTCCCAATTGATCCGCTTCATCATCTATGTTTTCTAACTCTTGTAAAACTTTACTGCATTTTTTACATTCGGGTTTATCTGGATAAAGAAAAATATTTTAGACTCACATTATTTTTTTATTTATTTTTGATTGAAAATTGAAATAGACTCAACAATAAGGATATCTACGACATACCAATATAAACTACCACATGCCAAATCGGCAACCTTCAAAAATGTAACACGTTCTAAGAATTTCCTACTCGAATTACATAATAACTCAATAACTCAAAAAAAAAAAAAAAAATAATAGGTAAATAAATAATTAGGATTTTAAAATTAACCCTTTATAACCCAACTAATAATAAAATATGGAGTGTGTATCTTATCATATTAAGAAATAAAAAAGGTTCGTTTGATTAAAAATTTTTTTTTTAATTTTTTTGTTAATTATTAGAATAAATTTATAATTAATTATAGAAAATGAAGTCTTTAATCTTTATTTTAACCTAAAAACCCTGCCTCATTTCTTTTAAATAAAGTTTCAATGATTTTTTAAAGTTTGAAAAAAAATTATGATGATTCCATCAAAATTTTTCGATTCCTTTAAAATTTTTTTAAAAAAATTCGGGGATAATTAGAATAAATTTGGCTTTTATAATCAAAAATAGAATCTTTAAGCTTTAATTTAAACTAAAAATCATTTCTTAATCTTTGAAAATAAACTCAGGATGATTTTTTAAAGTTGGTCAAAATTTTTTAAATATTAGGCTAGTTAACTGTCAAAAAAATTTTATCAACTTTAAGAATTTTTTAAAATTTTTTGATAATAATTATAACAAATCTGCTTTTTTTAAATCAAAATAGAATCCTTTATGTTTAATTTAAATCAAAAATCATTTCTTAATTCTTATAAATAAAGTCGGTATGATTTTTTAAAGTTACCCGAAAAATTATGATTCGAGTATAACTTTTCGGTTTCCTTAAAAATTTTTAAAAAAGTTTCGGTGATAATTAGAATAAATTAGGCTTTTATAATCAAAAATAGAATCTTTAAGTCTTAATTTAAACTAAAAATCACTTCTTAATCTTTAAAAATAAACTCAGGACGATTTTTTAAAGTTGATCGAAATTTTAAAAATTTTAGGTTAGTTAACTATCAAAAAATTTTATAAACTTTAAGAATTTTTTTTAATTTTTTTGTAAGATTTATAACAAATTCGTCTTTTTTAAATCAAAATAGAATACTTTGTGTTCAATTTAAAACAAAAATTATTTCTTAATTCTTATAAATAAAGTCGATATGATTTTTTAAAGTTACCCGAAAGATTGTGATTCGAGCAAAATTTTTTGGTTTCTTTAAAATTTTTTGTAAAAATTTTAGTGGGAATTAGAATAAATTTGGCTGTTTTAGTTAAAAATAGAATCTTTTAGGTTTAACATAATGTATAAATTATTTCATAATTCTTATAAATAAAGTCTGGGCGATTTTTTTAAATTGTTCATTTTTTAAAAAAAGTTAGGTTAACTACCACAAATGTTTACCAACTTTCGGATTTTTTTAATTTTTTTGGTAACAATTAGAAGAAATCTGACTTTTTTAATTGAAAATATGATCTTTTATGTTTAATTTAATGTAAAAATCATCTCTCTATTCTTTTAAATAAAGTCTGGCTATTTTTTTAAAGTTGATCAAATTTTGTAGAAAGCTAGATTAAGTAACTGTCAAAAATTTTTACCAAGTTTAAGAATTTTTTTAATTTTGTTGGTAATATTTAGAACAAATCAATCTTTTTAAATCCAAATTAGAATATTTCACGTTCATTTTAATCTAAAAATTATTTCATAATTCCTATAAATAAAGTCTTGGTGATTTTTTTAATTTATTCAAATTTTCTAAAAAGTTAGGTTAGTTAACTGTCAAAAATGTTTACAAAATTTAAGAATTTGTTTACATTTTTTGGTAATATTTATAACATATTTGCCCGTTTTAAATCAAAATAGAATCTTTTATGTTCAATTTTAAGCATAAAGCTTTTCTTAATTCTTATAAATAAAGTCGTTATGATTTTTTAGAGTTCCCCAAAAAATTATGATTAGAGTAAAATTTTTCGGTTTCTTTAAAAATTTTTTTAAAAAATTTGGTGATAATTAGAATAAATTTGGCTTTTATAATCAAAAATAGAATCTTTAATTGTTATTTTAGACCGAAAAATCATTTCTTAATTTCTAAAAAGAAACTCAGGGCGATTTTTTAAAGTTGATCGAAATTTTTAAAAAGTTAGGTTAGTTAACTGTCAAAAAGTTTTATCAACTTTAAGATTTTTTTTTAATTTTTTGGTAATATTTATAACACATATGCCTGTTTTAAATCAAAATAGAATCTTTTATGTTCAATTTAAAATAAAAATCGTTTCTTAATCCTTATAAATAAAGTCGATATGATTCTTTAGAGTTACCCGAAAAATTGTGATTCGAGCGAAATTTTTCAGTTTCTTTAAAAAATTAAAAAAAAAAAATCGGTGATAATTAGAACAAATCTATCTTTTATAATCAAAAATAGAATCTTTAATTGTTAATTTAGATTAAAAATCACTTCTTAATCTCTAAAAATAATCTCAGGACGATTTTTTAAAGTTGATCAAAATTTTTAAAATGTTAGGTTAGTTAACTGTCAAAAATGTTTACAAACTTTAAGAATTTTTTTTAATTTTTTGGAAATATTTATAACAAATTTAACTTTTTTAAATCAAAATAGAATCCTTTATGTTCAATTTTAATGATAAATCGTTTCTTAATCCTTGTAAATAAAGTCGGTATGATTTTTTAAAGTTACCCAAAAAATTGTGATTCGAACAAAATTTTTCGGTTTCTTTAAAAAATTTAAAAAAAAATCGGTGATAATTAGAATAAATTTGGTTTCTATGATCAAAAATAGAATCTTTAAGACTTAATTTAAACTAAAAATCACTTCTTAATCTCCAAAAATAAACTCAGGGCGATTTTTTAAATTTGATGAATTTTTTTAAATGTTAGGTTAGTTAACTGTCAAAAAATTTTACCAATTTTAAGATTATTTTTTAAATTTTTTAGTAATATTTATGACAAATTTGCTTGTTTTACATCAAAAAAGAATCTTTTATGTGCAATTTGAAACAAAAATTATTTCTTAATCCTTATAAATAAAATCGTTATGATTTTTTAAACTTACCAAAAAAATTGTGATTCGAGTAAAATTTTTTGGTTTCTTTAACAATTTTTTTCAAAAATTCGGCAATAAATAAAATCAATTTGGCTTTTATAATCAAAAATAGAATCTTTTATTGTTAATTTAAACTAAAAATCCCTTCTTAATCACCAAAAAAAAATTCAGGGCGATTTTTTAAATTTGATGAATTTTTTTTAATGTTAGGTTAGTTAACTGTCAAAAAATTTTACCAACTTTAAGATTTTTTTTTTAAATTTTTAGTAATATTTATAACAAATTTGCTTGTTTTACATCAAAATAGAATCTTTTATGTGCAATTTGAAACAAAAATTATTTCTTAATCCTTATAAATAAAATCGTTATGATTTTTTAAAGTTACTAAAAAAATTGTGATTCGAGTAAAATTTTTTGGTTTCTTTAACAATTTCTTTCAAAAATTCGGTAATAAATAAAATCAATTTGGCTTTTATAATCAAAAATAGAATCTTTAAGCTTTAATTTAAACTAAAAATCATTTCTTAATCTCTAGAAATAAATTCAGAACGATTTTTTAAACTTGATTGAAATTTTTAAAAAGTTAGGTTATTTAACTGTCAAAAATCTTTTCCAACTTCAAGAATTTTTTTAAATTTTTTGGTAACACTTGAAATAAAACGGTCTTTTTTAATTAAAATTAGAATGATTTGAGTTTCATTTAGAAAAAAAATCAGCTCAAAATATTTAAAATTCAATTTTTTATGATTTTTTTAAAAAATGGCTAATTTTCTAACCTAAAAAATTTTTACCAACTTTGAAAATTTCTTTAATTTTTTTGACAACACTTGGAATAAAACAGTCTTTTTTAATTAAAATTAGAATGTTTTAAGTTTCATTTAGAAAAAAAATCAGCTCAAAATATTTAAAATTCAATTTTTTATGAATTTTTTAAAAAATGGCTAATTTTCTAACCTAAAAAATTTTTACCAACTTTGAAAATTTTTTTAATTTTTTTGACAACACTTGGAATAAAACAGTCTTTTTTAATTAAAATTAGAATGTTTTAAGTTTCATTTAGAAAAAAAAAATCAGCTCAAAATATTTAAAATTCAATTTTTTATGAATTTTTTAAAAAATGATTAATTTTCTAACCTAAAAAATTTTTTACCAACTTTGACAATTTTTTTAAATTTTTTTGACAACACTTGGAATAAAACGGTCTTTTTTAATTAAAATTAGAATGATTTAAGTTTCATTTAGAAAAAAAATCAGCTCAAAATATTTAATATAAAATTTTTTATGAATTTTTTAAAAAATGATTAATTTTCTAACTTAAAAAATTTTTTACCAACTTTGAATTTTTTTTTAACTTTTTTGACAACACTTGGAATAAAACGGTCTTTTTTAATCAAAATTAGAATGCTTTAAGTTTCATTTAGAAAAAAAATCAGCTCAAAATATTTAAAAGTCAATTTCTTATGAATTTTTTAAAAAATGATTAATTTTCTAACCTAAAAAATTTTTTACCAACTTTGAAAATTTTTTTAATTTTTTTGACAAAACTTGGAATAAAACGGTTTTTTAAATCAAAATTAGAATGTTTTAAGTTTCATTTAGAAAAAAAATCAGCTCAAAATATTTAAAATTCAATTTTTTATGAATTTTTTAAAAGATGATTAATTTTCTAACCTAAAAAATTTTTACCAAAATAACTCAAAAACTAAAAAAGATATCAAAAAATTTTTTTAATAAAACTTATTTCTTATTTACTTGCGAATATTTTTCTTCATAAATTATTTTTTGATATTTTCAATAATAAACGAGTTGGAATTAAAAATGTCACTAAATGTCATTTTTGTCTAAAATTAACAAAGTTGATTTTTAACCTAAAATAACTCAAAAATTAAGAACGATATCAAAAACTTTTTAAATAAAACTTATTTCTTATCTAATTAGGAATATTTTTGTTCATAGGTAATTTTTTGACTAAATGTCATTTTTAAAAAAAAATTAACAAAGTTTTTTAACCTAAAATTTCAAAAACTCGAAAACTAAAAAAGATATTAAAATTTTTTTTAAATAAAACTTATTTCTTATCTAATTAGGAATATTTTTGTTCATAAATAATTTTTTGATATTTTCAATAATAAACGAGTTGGAATTAAAAATGTCACTAAATGTCATTTTTATAAAAAAATTAACAAAGTTTTTTAACCTAAAATTTCAAAAACTCGAAAACTAAAAAAGATATCAAAAATTTTTTTTAATAAAACTTATTTCTTATCTAATTAGGAAAATTTTTGTTCATAAATAATTTTTTGATTTTTTTGATAATAAACGAGTTGGAATTAAAAATGTCACTAAATGTCATTTTTATAAAAAAATTAACAAAGTTTTTTAACCTAAAATTTCAAAAACTCAAAAACTAAAAAGGATATCAAAAAAATTTTTAAATAAAACTTATTTCTTATCTAATTACGAATATTTTTGTTCATAGATAATTTTTTGATATTTTCAATAATAAACGAGTTGGAATTAAAAATGTCACTAAATGTCATTTTTATAAAAAAATAAACAAAGTTTTTTAACCTAAAATTTCAAAAACTCAATAACTAAAAAAGATATCAAAAATTTTTTTAAATAAAACTTATTTCTTATCTAATTAGGAATATTTTCTTTCATAAATAATTTTTTGATATTTTCAATAATAAACGAGTTGAAATTAAAAATGTCACTAAATGTCATTTTTATAAAAAAATTAACAAAGTTTTTTAACCTAAAATTTCAAAAACTCAAGAAGTAAAAAAGATATCAAAAATTTTTTTAAATAAAACTTATTTCTTATCTAATTAGGAATATTTTTGTTCATAAATAATTTTTTGATTTTTTTAATAATAAACGAGTTGGAATTAAAAATGTCACTAAATGTCATTTTTTGTCTAAAATTTACAAAGTCGATTTTTAACCTAAAATAACTTCAACTTAGGAAAAATTCGTCTTTTCTAATTAAAAATAGACATTTTAATTTACACCCAGTTCAAAAATCTTTCATTAATTCCTATAAATAAACTCTTGGGGATTTTTTAAAGATGGTCAAAATTTTAGGTTAGATGAAAAATCTTACTTTTTGGGAATTTTTTTAATTTTTTTTGATACTACTTAGAGAAAATCCACCTTTTTTTAATTAAAAATAGACATTTTAATTTACACCCATTTCAAAAATCTTTCATTAATTCCTATAAATAAACTCTTGGGGATTTTTTAAAGATGGTCAAAATTTTAGGTTAGGTGAAAAATCTGAGTTTTTGGGAATTTTTTTAATTTTTTTTTGACAACACTTGGAATAAAACGGTCTTTTTTAATTAAAATTAGAATATTTTAGGTTTCATTTAGAAAAAAAATCAAATCAAAATCTTTAAAAATGAATTTTTGAAGAATTTTTAAATTTGATTGATTTTCTAATGTTAGGTTAAGAAGTGTCAAAAATTTTTACCAACTTTGAAAATTTTTTTAATTTTTTTAACAAAACTTGTAATAAAACGGTCTTTTTTAATTAAAATTAGAATATTTTAAGTTTCATTTAGAAAAAAAAAATTAAATCAAAAACTTTAAAATTGAATATTTTATGAATTTTTTTTTAAAATGGTTAATTTTCTAACCTGAAAAATGTTTACCAACTTTGAAATTTTTTTTAATTTTTTTGACAACACTTTTAATAAAACGTCCTTTTTTAATTAAAACTAGAATGTTTTAAGTTTCATTTAGAAAAAAAATCAAATCAAAATCTTTAAAAATGAATTTTTGATGAATTTTTAAATTTGATTGATTTTCTAATGTTAGGTTAAAAAGTGCCAAAAATTTTTACCAACTTTGAAATTTTTTTAAATTTTTTGACAAAACTTGGAATAAAACGGCCTTTATTAGTTAAAATTAGAATGTTTTAAGTTTCATTTAGAAAAAAAAATCAGCTCAAAATATTTAAAATTCAATTTATTATGAATTTTTTAAAAAATGGTTAATTTTATAACCTAAAAAATTTTTTACCAACTTTAAAATTTTTTTAAATTTTTTTGGCAAAACATGGAATAAAACGGCCTTAATTAATTAAAATTAGAATGTTTTAAGTTTCATTTAGAAAAAAAATCAAATCAAAATCTTTAAAATTCAATTTTTTATGAATTTTTTAAAAAATGGTTAATTTTATAACCTAAAAAATTTTTACCAACTTTAAGATTTTTTTTAATTTTTTTGACAACACTTGGAATAAAACGTCCTTTCTTAATTAAAATTAGAATGTTTTAAGTTTCATTTAGAAAAAAAATCAGCTCAAAACATTTAAAATTCAATTTTTTATGAATTTTTTAAAAAATGATTATTTTTCTAACCTAAAAAATTTTTACCAACTCTGAAAATTTTTTTAATTTTTTTGGCAACTCTTGGAATAAAACGGTATTTTTTTATTAAAACTAGAATGATTTAAGTTTCATTTAGAAAAAAAATCAAATCAAAATCTTTAAAAATGAATTTTTTATGAATTTTTGGAAAAATGGTTCATTTTCTAACCTAAAAAATTTTCACCAACTTTGAAATTTTTTTTAATTTTTTTGACAACACTTGGAATAAAACGGTCTTTTTTAATTAAAATTAGAATGTTTTAAGTTTCATTTAGAAAAAAAATCAAATCAAAATCTTTAAAAATGAATTTTTGATGAATTTTTAAATTTGATTGATTTTCTAATGTTAGGTTAAAAAGTGTCAAACATTTTTACCAACTTTGAAATTTTTTTTAATTTTTTTGAAAACACTTGGAATAAAACGACCTTTTTTAATTAAAATTAGAATGTTTTAAGTTTCATTTAGAAGAAAAATCAAATCAAAATGGTTAAAAATGAATTTTTGGCGAATTTTTAAAGTTAATCGATTTTCTTAAGTTAGGTTAAGAAATGTCAAAAATGTTTACCAACTTTAAGAATTTTTTCTAATTTTTTGGTAAAATTTACAACAAATTTGCCTTTTTTAAATCAAAATAGAATATTTTATGTTCAATTTAAAACATAAATCATTTCTTAATTCTGATAAATAAAGTCGCTACGATTTTTTAAAATTGACTACAAAATTAAGGAAGTAAAAACGTGCAAAAAATATTGATGAACCAGTTTTATCCCTGTATTTTTACAACATTATAAAGGGTTAATTAAAATGGATTGTTGGTGTGATTTCTTGATTGTGGTGTGGTTTCAATGTGGGATATCGTATACAAATAATTGTATAAGTAATCGAAAAATCGATAAATAAAAAAACGTGTTAATTGCAAGTACGTGTTTGGCTCTAGTTTGAAATCCAAGCGAAATCGTGTTTGTTAAATGGTAAATTAATAAAATACCAACAAAAAAATAAATAATAAAATAGTATAGGAGAGACGGTACTACAGCAAATAACGGACACGAAGTCAAAGGCTAAACGAGAAAGGATTTAAAGTTCGATCAATTCAGCATCGGCCGTTCTTACTTACTTACACCCAGACGATCGCAGGATTCTTTTTCCGGACCTGGAACATTTGTTATCACCCTCAATAGAACCGAATTTGTGGCAGGAAATTAAGCTGATTGTGAGTTGAACATCTCCAGAGAGTTTTTTAAAAAAAATATTTTAATTTACGTAACGTTTCGAAAATAAAACGTATTGTTCTGATGTAAATAGCAATAACCCCAAAAACCAAAAATATTGGCAACAATTCAACTTTGGAACGAAAACCAACGTAAAATTACGAATTATAAAGGAATTTTATTTCGTCATAAGTAGAGAAAATTGTATGTACTTTCATTAATAAACCTATTTGGATTTGATTCAATAAATTAAATTCAAATTGTTAGCTTATTTACTGCCACATAAATTATTACACGATTTTTTTAATTTAATTTCTATCTTAGCCTATTTATTATTGACTGTACAACAAAAAATTTCGATTTTAAACCTTAATACTTACAAAATAACACCGCCACGTATTCAGTCTCTTGTACTATTTTATCCAAAATCCTCGCATTTACTTCTTCTATCCTATCCGGAAGGTCCATAGCTTCTAAACTCGTTAAAAAATCGAGAACACTTTCCTCATCCATTAAGTCACCTAAAAAAATCAAGGTAAATAAGACATAAAAATATTTACACGTTTCATTTGATTTTAAACCGATCGAAATAACTTTTGGCAAGGATCCCAATGATATTTGCTTGATAATAAAGCGTTAAGAATCGCGTCAGTACGTAAAAACCAAAAATACAAATATAATCGCTTAGTAACAAGGAATAATCTTCGGTATTGATCGTAAATCCCTTTTGAAATCACTTTCAAAGCGGGGTTTATAGAAACTAACGTCCCTTTGAGTACAAAGTGATGTGTATTCACACTCTATGAACGATATTGTTCGAGATGTGGACACACAATAGGTTTTGCTATGTTTAGAATATTATCCGGGTTATAAGAATATTATATACGGTGAATTATTTTAAATAAAACAATTTTAATTTTAATTTCAAACAAATCTTGAATTATTAAATGAATTATTCTCAATAAAATAACTTTAGATGTAATATGATTTTTTAATTCAATCGAAATTTTTAAAAAGTTAAAAATTTTTACCAACTTTGAAATTTTTTTTAATTCTTTTGACAACACTTGGAATAAAACGACCGTTTTTAATTAAAACTACAATGTTTTAAGTTTCATCTAGAAAAAAAATCAAATAAAAATCTTTAAAGATCATTTTTTTATGAATTTTTTAAAAAATGGTTAATTTTCTAACCTAAAAAAATTTTTACCATCTTTTAAAATTTTTTTAATTTTTTTGACAAATCTTAGAATAAAACATCCGTTTTTAATTAAAATTAGAATATTTTAAGTTTCATTTAGAAAAAGAATCAAATCAAAATCTTTAAAAATGAATTTTTAAGAAATTTTTATTTTGATCGATTTTCTAATGTTAGGTTAGGAAGTGTCAAAAATTTTTATCAACTTTGAAAATTTTTTTAATTTTTTTAACAAAACTTGGAATAAAACCGTCTTTTTTAATTAAAATTAGAAAGTTGTAAGTTTCATTTAGAAAAAAAATCAAATCAAAATCTTTAAAATTGAATTTTTTATGAATTTTTTGAAAAAATGGTTAATTTTCTAACCTGAAAAAATTTTTTCCATCTTTGAAAATTTTTTTAATTTTTTTGACAAATCTTAGAATAAAACATCCTTTTTTAATTAAAATTAGAATATTTTAAGTTTCATTTAGAAAAAAAATCAAATCAAAATCTTTAAAATTCAATTTTTTATGAATTTAAAAAAAAATGGTTAATTTTCTAACCTAAAAAATTTTTTTCCAAATTTGAAATTTCTTTAAATTTTTTTGACAACACTTGGAATAAAACCGTCTTATTTAATTAAAATTAGAATATTTTAAGTTTCATTTAGAAAAAAAATCAAATCAAAATCTTAAAATTCAATTTTTTATGAATTTTTTAAAAAATGGTTAATTTTCTAACCTAAAAAAATTTTTACCAACTTTGAAATTTTTTTTAAATTTTTTTGATAAAACTTGGAATAAAACGTCCTTTTCTAATTAAAATTAGAATGTTTTAAGTTTCATTTAGAAAAAAAATCAAATCAAAATCTTTAAAATTCAATTTTTTATGAATTTTTAAAAAATGGTTAATTTTCTAACCTAAAAAAATCTTTACAACTTTGAAATTTTTTTAAATTTTTTTGACAAATCTTAGAATAAAACGTCCTTTTTTAATTAAAATTAGAATATTTTAAGTTTCATTTAGAAAAAAAATCAAATCAAGATCTTTAAAATTCAATTTTTTATGAATTTTTTAAAAAATGATTAATTTTCCAACCTAAAAAATTTTTTACCAACTTTGAAAATTTTTTTAATTTTTTTGACAAATCTTAGAATAAAACGGCCTTTTTTAATTAAAATTAGAATATTTTAAGTTTCATTTAGAAAAAAATCAAATCAAAATCTTTAAAAATGAATTTTTAATGAATTTTTAAATTTGATTGATTTTCTAATGTTAGGTTAAGAAGTGTCAAAAATTTTTACCAACTTTGAAAATTTCTTTAATTTTTTTGACAACACTTGGAATAAAACAGTCTTTTCTAATTAAAGCTACAATGTTTTAAGTTTCATTTAGAAAAAAAATCAAATCAAAATCTTTAAAGTTCAATTTTTTATAATTTTTTAAAAAATGATTAACTTTCTAACCTAAAAAAATTTTTACTATCTTTGAAATTTTTTTTAATTTTTTTGACAAAACTTAGAATAAAACATCCTGTTTTAATTAAAATTAGAATATTTTAAGTTTCATTTAGAAAAAAAATCAAATCAAAATCTTTAAAATTCAATTTTTTATGAATTTTTTAAAAAATGGTTAATTTTCTAACCTAAAAAAATTTTTACTAACTTTGAAATTTTTTTTAATTTTTTTGTCAACATTTAGAATGAAACGATCTTTCTTAATTAAAATGAGAATGTTTTAAGTTTCATTTAGAAAAAAAATCAAATCAAAATCTTTAAAATCCAATTTTTTATGAATTTTTTAAAAAATGATTAATTTTCTAACCTAAAATTTTTTTTACCATCTTTAAAAATTTTTTTAATTTTTTTGGCAAATCTTAGAATAAAACGATATTTTTTAATTAAAATTAGAATGCTTTAAATTTCATTTAGAAAAAAAATAAAATCAAAATCTTTAAAATTCAATTTTTTATGAATTTTTAAAAATGGTTAATTTTCTAGCCTAAAAAAAATTTTTACAAACTTTGAAATTTTTTTAAAATTTTTTGACAAAACTTGGAATAAAACGACCTTTTTTAATTAAAATTAGAATGTTTTAAGTTTCATTTAGAAAAAAAATCAAATCAAAATATTTAAAATTCAATTTTTTATGAATTTTTTAAAAAATAGTTAATTTTCTAACCTAAGAAATTTTTTACCAACTTTGAAAATTTTTTTAATTTTTTTGACAAATCTTAGAATAAAACGATATTTTTTAATTAAAATTAGAATGCTTTAAATTTCATTTAGAAAAAAAATAAAATCAAAATCTTTAAAATTCAATTTTTTATGAATTTTTAAAAAATGGTTAATTTTATAACCTAAAAAATTTTTTTACCAACTTTGAAATTTTTTTTAATTTTTTTGACAACACTAGGAGTAAAACAATCTTTTTTAATTAAAATTAGAATGTTGTAAGTTTCATTTAGAAAAAAAAATCAAATCAAAATCTTTAAAAATGAATTTTTGATGAATTTTTAAATTTGATTGATTTTCTAATGTTAGGTTAAAAAGTGTCAAAAATTTTTATCAACTTTGAAAATTTTTTTAATTTTTTTGATAAATCTTAGAATAAAACATCCTTTTTTAATTAAAACTAGAATGTTTTAAGTTTCATTTAGAAAAAAAAATCAAATCAAAATATTTAAAATTCAATTTTTTAGGAATTTTTTAAAAAATAGTTAATTTTCTAACCTAAAAGAATTTTTACCAACTTTGAAAATTTTTTAAATTTTTTTGACAACACTTGGAATAAAACAGTCTTTTTTAATTAAAATTAGAATGATTTAAGTTTCATTTAGAAAAAAAAATCACATCAAAATCTTTAAAAATGAATTTTTGATGAATTTTTAAAGTCAATCGAAAATTTTTAAAAGTTACCTTCATAGATGATTGGCTGTTTTTCCCGGAAATAGGTGAGAGCCGGAAATTTGGTGATTCCATACTGTTTCGCGAGTCGTTTGTCGTTGATCTTGACGAAATCAACGCCGAACGTGTCGGTGTCATCGTCGATCTGTTCAAGTTCGTACAGGACTTTGTCGCAGGTGGTACAACTACGTGCGTCTATTAAATTAAAAGAAAAAAGAAATTATAACCATTAATTGTTATCAATAATATGTTGATCAAGGACCTTTTGCCATATTTCAGGCAGTATCATAATCCCACGTTCATAAAACTTCTGGTTTTTATTAGCAAAAAACTGAATCAGGTACGATTTGACATCATCATCATTATTAAAATTTTTACCATTTAAGTTTTGCAAAGATCGAAACAAAAAGTAATCAGATCAAGGTCAGGACTATATGGTGGATGTGGTAAAACATCCCAACTAAACTCCAATAATTTTTGCCGAGTAATCAAAGATGTGTGTGGCCTTGCATTGTCACGATGGAGTACAACACCTTTTCGATTTGTCAATTCGGGCCGCTTTTCTTCAACTGCATTGTTTAATTTCGTTAGTTGTTCAATGTAGACATCAGAATTGATCATTCGGTTGGGTGGTAAGAGTGTGCTTGTATGTGAGAATGTATGGGAAAATGCATGTATGTGATTGCATGAAGCTGCAATCTTACGTTTATACTGTGACGATCCGAATCGATTATTACTTTGATTAGGACTTCATCAACTTTAACTGGACGACTTTATTTTTCGTCTTTGAGTGAGAAATCACCAGAACGAAATTTGGCAACCCAATTTTGACACTGCCGTTCTTTTACGAAAATGTTCCTTTTGATTTTTCATTTTTCAACGAAGGCCAAACAAAAACTATGCAACCGATCAAAAAACTTTTTTTATTGATTGACTACTGAATTGCCAACTATCAAATAACAAAACGTGTTTTACATTTGTACTATGTCTGCAAATCTAAAAATTCAACTGAAACAATCTATAAGTGAAATCCGCAATTACTTAGCTATCAAACCGATACATAGAAAAAAATCTCTTCTTAATAGCAATAAATAAAGTGTAAGGGCCGATTTATACATCTTTGGATAAATCAATCTATTTGATATCTACCATAGTTACTGTCACTTCTCTTGATTTGATTGACTGTTTATCCAGTAGTCACGGTAAATATCAGATAGATTAATTTACCCAAAGGTGAATAAACCGGCCCTAAACGTTCTAAACGATCTTTTAAACCTGTACTAGTAAAATTGCAAATTCTTGTCTTTGATTTATAATAATTCTTAGAACAATTTACAATTATTTATGGTTGTTTGTTTCTGATTTATAATTACTAGAAAAATTTACAATTTTTTATGACTCTTTGTTCCTTATTTAACATTCTTAGAAGAATTGACAATATTGAATAACGTTTTCTTTTGTGACGATATGACAATTATATAACAATTCTTGATTACTTGTTTCTAATTTACCATTCTTAGCGCTGGTTTATTCACCTGATCATAAAGTTCCCAATAACTTAGTGGTGAATAACTTTATAAGGTAGTTGTTAATACTACTATTTACAGAATCGGGTTTATTCATGGTTTATTCATCATATGTCTAAACACACAAAGTAGTCAAGATTAAAAATCGGAAATCGGGGGAAGAGAAACGAAACAAAGTGTTGGCTTTAATTCTACTAAAATCTTTTCATGTTGTAGATCCGTTTTACCAATAATGATGAATAAATCGACGCTCCCAACGAAGACTGTACTAACTCAAATTTTGAACTTTGGAGATAAATTAAGTAGAACTTTTGAACTACCTCCAATAATTATACTTTAGGCAATATAACTCAAATAACGAAGACTAACTCAAATTTTGAACTTTGGAGATAAATTAAGTAAAACTTTTGAACTACCTCCAATAATTATGCTTTAGGCAATGTAACTCAAATAACCAAAAATTTGAGTTAGTACAGTCTTCGTTCGAAACGTCGAAATATAAAAACAAGTTTTTATGCTTATATTGGTTTTTTTATTAAATCTCTGCCTGACGCGTTTCGGCGTACTACGCCATCTTCGGAGGCTTTCGTCTAGAACTATTTCTTATTACGTCTATACATAAATTTTTCTTCTTTATTTGGTTTTGATTGTTGAAATTTTTTTCTTGTACTCTTGAAAATAAGTTGGGACTCGCTGATGTCGTTTAGACTATAACTTGAGAACTAATGAAAACTAATGAAGAAAGCCTCCGAAGATGGCGTAGTACGCCGAAACGCGTCAGGCAGAAATTTAATAAAAAACCAATATAAGCGTAAAAACTTGTTTTTATATTTATAAAATCTTTTCGTTGATTGTTCCTCTTGGCTACAATTACCACTGTATCTCCTATGTCCTGAAAAATTTGTTGCACGCTCCATTTTTACAATCTATTGCCACAATCAGGGCAAAGCCCATAAGGGGATCGTTGTATATTGCGGAGTTAGCACAAACGCCTAATCGAACGAGTATAAGAAGGCAGGGAATTCAATGGTAGGGACGACTTCTTGCTTCCTGGCCATTAGCCCACCGTCATCTCATTTGAAAAGGTTCAAGGTGCTAGCCGTGTGGTACAATAAAGGCAGTTAACGTCAAGTGGTATATTACTTGTATGTCCCTCTTCCCTTGCGAGTGTTAGTGCAGCTTCAAGGAAAGCCCCAACAGGAAAGTAAGTACAGTGAAAACTCTAGTAAGCGGACACTCTAATAAGCGGACATCTCTCATAACCGGACAAAAACCTAGGCACGAACCTCAGAGATATGTCTTTCCATACAAACTGCTCTCCCTTAAGCGGACGCTCCAATAAGCGGACGCGGACACCATTTTTTCCTCAATAATGGACAAAAATCTCTAATAAGCGGACGCACGGCTCTAATAAGTTACTGAGTATCTGATGTGAATGACGAAAATGTCGATCAATTTATGAAAAAACTGCCGGTTTTGCTACAAGGTTACCGAGATGAGACCATTATTAAATCTGCATGGCAAAAGGTCACTCCAGAAACAATTAGAAATTGCTTTAAAAAGGCTGGATTTCATATGGATCAAGATAATTCAACTGACAATGACTACGATGCTGAAGATGATTTATCACTCGCAATACTAGCTAATTTGAATGTAGTAAAGAACTGGAAGTAGAAAATGTAAAGATAGTGGAGGAATATTTAAATGTGAACGAAGATGTCGAAACAGAAAATTTGGAATTTTCGGAAGAAATAGAAGACATTGAAAGTGAAAATGAGTCGGGAAGCAGGTGGTGCGGAGGAGGACTGCAATCCAATCAGGTCTCATAAAGAAGCATTGGATGTAGTTTCCAGACTTAAATCGTTCATGGAGAATGATTTTACTGGTTTCCAACATGTAAAAAATATAGAAACACATATAGAACGTTGTTTCCTATCACAAAGAGAAGCTTCACCTCGTCAATTAAGTATTTTAGATTTTATTCAACAAAAAAATAAATAGTTTAAATAAAAATATTTTAAGATAAAAAGTTGTTTATATTTTAATAACGTTAAAAATAAAAAATTGTCAGAAATAGTGCAATATTTTCCATTGTAATACCTCTTTCTTATAAGCGGACATCTCCAATAACCGGACAAAAATGTTGGCACCGTCAGTGTCCGGTTATTAGAGCTTTCACTATATATCTCTTGCTTATTTAAGTGACTTGTGACACTACAACAGTCTATAAATTATTTATCAGTCAATTTCCCCATATTTTCTACATGTTGTAATCTGTTCACAGAATTATATCGAGTTTCGACTAATTTAGCTATTGCTACCTCATCTTCTAAAAGTATATCATTGCAATCCTCAGGAGATTCCATGACGAACGTTGTGAATTACAATTAAAACCAAAACTAATCGTCTAAAATCTACTATTTACTTTTTTCAACTGATTTGCAGGCTCCAATCCGTCACATAACCCTTATCAGCCACATAAACCAACCCATTTTTATGTTTATGTGTATGACAAGTTATAAGTTTGTTTATGGGTTGATGAATAAGCTGGTCCTTCGAAGAATTAATAACGTTGTAATGTTTGAACAATTAATTTAACAGAAAAACGAGAAAACTTTTCATAACACCACGAAAAATTTTTTTGTAGATATTTTGTAGCTATAATCCATCATTTATTAAAATTGCTTCATTTCGAGGTGCCAGTAAAATAATAAAATTAAGCTTACAATTTACGAAACCGTTTTGGAAAAATATTAGGAGTTATTCCCTTCTCAAAGGAAGAAGGAATTTGTTTATTTTTGTCTACCCACTTTTCGATTTTCTGTTTGCTGTGTTTTTCTTTTTTTCATTGTACAGAGTTGACAGAAAAGACGACATTTTCGAGCACTCATGAGAAGACAGATATTATATACCAACGGTGGCCAAACGGCGGCTCGCGAGCCACATGCGACTCTTTTTGAGTTGTATTGCGGCTCAATTAAAAAGAAATCATAAATACTTTTACTAGGTTTTGAAAGAAGCAGGAGGTACAATTTACTGAATGTCCTTTTTTTGAAGGGTGAATTTTCCGATGTGGCTCTTCAAAATTTTCGATTTTGCAATGCGGCTCTAAGTACCACCAAGTCTGGCCACCCCTGTTATATACAGTGACATCTCCCTTGGGCGGACACCAACGGAACCCACCAAAAGTGTCCGTTCAAGAGAGGTGTCCGCTTAAGAGAAATGCAAAGTACTTATATGAAAGTCGGACGATTCCATGAAAAACTGTCCGTTCAAGGGGGGTGTCCGTTCAAGAGGGGTGTCCGCGAAGGGGAATTTCACTGTAGATGGTGTTCAATCCTAAGATTTTAACATTTTGTATAAACAGTTGTTAATTAAAACCATAGTTTTAACGATGGAAAATAGCATTTTTGAATACGGTGGTTTGTCAAAGTTTAATGAGCTAATATTTCAATGTGAATAATAATGAAACAATTTCTAGCTAAATTCAGGAAGATGGAATGATACCTTACACCACCAAAACATCAATGGAATGTTTTGAAAATCCTATGGTTTTTTTTTTCAAATGTTTATTATATGATTAAAAGATCTTTTAAAAGCCAAACCAAAAAGAATCCTCGCCTGACCCAGTTCTATTAATACCTGAGACTCACAACTCACAACACGATAAAGTACTTTTGGCCGCCTGTATCAATCTACTAATTCGAATCATCACTATTAAACAACAAGCTTTTATTATTACATTTACTATTACTTTATTATTACATTTTCAAATTTTTTACCTTTAAACTTGTTTTGGCAACGATTTTAAAGTTTATGAAACGCATCGAATCGGTGTGAATGGTCGTAAACTCGCGAAAATTACGTCCGCGTGGTCCGTTTAAGCGTGGCGATCTATTTTAGGGGGCGACATCCGATAGCTGTAGAGCTTTTGCTGGGAATTACACTCCCGCACACGTTGGGCAACGTGTGTTTTTTTACCCGCGGAAATCGCGCTTTCGGCCAACAAAAATCTCTACGTGACGACAGTACAAATCGAAATAGATATTTTCCAATTGTGTTTACACATTTTAAATTGATTTTTTACATCAACATTATAAATTAATAAGTGGACGTTTATTTTTTGTATAAATAATGAAATCGTTTTATACATTTATTATCTTTACACTTACTATCTTTTCGTATAACCAATAAAGGTTAGCTATACAAAATGTATAAATGAAATTGAAAAAAATAAATGAAATAAATGGAATAAAAGAAATAAACTAAATAAAAGAAATAAACGAAATAAATCATTTGTATAAGGTTGAAGTTGATACAATAATTTGGAAAAAAGCCAAATCTTTTAACCATCAATTATAAACCTCAGCCAAAAGATAAACCAAACCGACCCCAAAATAAGATATTTTTTAAGTTTATTCAAAACACGAAGCCCTAATGATCTATTTGACGTCACGAAAATCTCCACCTGTCGATCGTTTTAAGATTGATAGGTTAATTAATTAAGACTACTAAACATTTTTAGACCGAACGGTCGAGTATAAGACCAATATTTTTAGATACGGCCCTGGGAGGACGTGTGGAGCTTTTTGTTTCGTTTATTTTCGTTTGCTAACATTTTATCTATAGTCCGTTTTATTTAAAGTGTGGAGGAGACCGCTCGACTTTAAAAACACCCACTGATTTTTTTTTTTTTTTTTTGTAAGAGGTGAAAATGTTTCACCTCTAAGAAATGCACCTCATTCTAAACGAACGCAAGAAGACTCCACACCTCTGACGTGTTGTGGCCATATGATGTCCGAAAATAACCGTCTAGTATTTAAGAATGACCGGCGACGAGACGTATAAAGATTTACATAATTTAGATTTAGTTTAATAGTAAAAATTATTTGATAATTTTTTTAAAATTAAGTTTTAATGATGTAATAAAAAAATAAATTTGGTTGGGAAAAAAGCATTCATTTTACTCGTGCTACTCGTGCGCGGTCTGCTTAAATTTAGAGCGTCGCGGTGCCGACGCCGGAGGCCGAAAGGCTCGGTGAGCGGCACGCGCCAAATTGGGTGATGCGACATCCAACTCCCGACCGCTGCCGATTCCCGAGCGTCCCGAACGTCGGTTACAAACATCCCGGGGGCCGCGAATAACCGTTTGAAAACGCGAAGACCAACTTTGGGGGACTTACACCAGAACACGGCTACGTAGTCCTTCTCGGCGAGGACGCGTTCCAGCTGCTTGGCCGTCACCTCTTCGATGACGGGCTCTGGGGCCGTTGGGCCTCGCTTGGCCGCCACCAACGCCGCCGCGAACAGCAACCACAGCCACATACCGCCGTCCACTGCTCAAACCGGGACGGAGGCACGGCGTCGCGACGCCTCTCCCCACCGCCAAACCAATCTCTAGCTGTACAGATCATTGCCAATCTTCTTTCTGTTAGACATTTTGGAATGTCATTTCCAATCTGTACTAACAACTCGATTCATAGCCATTCTTCTAACTGAAAAGTTAAGCAAACCAAATATAATTATTAATTTACTTAAAATTTTTTTGTAAGCTTAAATGAATATATACGAGATTTCTATGTTTAAAATTAGAGAGATCTAAAACTATACATAAGTTAATCTAAAGCAATTGAAACTGGATGAAAATCGACCGATTACTTTTTCAAATTCTTGGAAAATAGTCGCTATAAAAATACAACTCGCAAACAAGCTACTTGACAAGAAATTGCAAATTTACTAGAATACAGGGTCCGGCAGTGAAACGGGAATATTTAAAAACACTCCCAAAGTCTTAATTATTAATATGTATTGAACTTTGTCATACAAATATAATGTAAATTAGTGGAAATTAATGAGGATATATAAAAATGTTCATTTTTTGAAAACTGTATCTGTAAGATGGCGTCCTTCGTTTCGAACACATTCTCAAAGTCTTTCGGTGAAGGATCCCATGACTATGCGTAGTATATCCAATGGAATGTTGTTAATCTCTTGTTGGATTCGCTCCTTCAGTTCGTCCCTAGTTCTGGGAGAGTTTGATTCAAAAACCTTTAGCTTTAAATAACCCCACAGAAAAAAAGTCAGGAACCGTCAAGTCTGGTGAATAGGCAGGCCAAGGAATATCGCCATTCCTGCTAATCAAGCGACCAGGAAACGCCAATTTCAGCAAGTCCATCGAAATGTTAGCAGTGTGGCTAGTAGCACCATCTTGCTGGAATACTGACCGATCATTCACATGTTCATCGAAGACAAGCAATGCAAAGTTCACCAACATGTCAGTATACCGTTCGGAGTTCACGGTTACAGTGTTACCGTTTTCACTTTCGAAAAAGTACGGACCAACCACACCTAGAGAGGACATTGCGCACCACACAGTTACCTTTTGTGAATGAAGAGGCTTTTTGTGAAGATTACGTGGGTTATTGTCACTCCAAAACCGAAAGTTTTGTTTATTGACATATCCACAGAGATAGAAGTGTGCCTCATCACTCATCCATACATTATGAACCAGTTGTCCATCTTGATCAATTAAATTTAACAACTATTGACAAAAGCGTAGTCGACTAACGTAGTCTTGAGGTTTGAGAGCTTGGACTACCTGTATCTTAAATGAATGAAAGCGGAAATCATTCCTCAGGATCCTTCTTATGGTTCGATCACTAAGACCGAGCTCCATGCTGTGACGCTTTGCAGATTTTCGTGGACTTCTTGTTAAAGCATCTCGCACCCGATTAACATTCTCGGGAGTACGATCCGTCCTTACACTACCACCTCGTTTCTTTGTTACATTATCAGTTTCTTCAAAATTAAGAACAAATAGAATAACAAATTGAACTCTCTACGGAAAGCACCACTCGTTATACGTTTGCACACCATATTGATGTGTAGGTTCCAGCTTAGGGCAGAGTCCAGGTGCATGTCAAGTAATTTTAGGGACGATTTTTCTCCCCGCATAAAAAAATCTAGTAACTGAGTTTTCCGTCGTTTAATATCAGCTTATTTGCATACCACAAATGCCAATCAAATATCACAATGCGAATTTCTCTGTAACCACTTTCAACTGTATATAAGCCACTCTAAAATCGTCCGTTTTCTTTATGTCTCTCTATAGTTCAAAAATACTCTATTAAAATGTTAATTCACTCAAAGAAAACACAAAAACAGACACAGTTTTAAAAGAAATTAGACACAGAATACTCTGGTTCTATGATGACGATAAGCTGTTAACTCAAAAACGTCAAAATTTGTAAGTTACGTCTGTTTTGTTCAATCCTCCAAGCTTATATTCTATTCAGAATTTTTTTCAATCAAGTTAAAAATGGTTGAGTTCATTTCTCAATTGAACTCTATAAATCAGAGGTGGGGAACTTTTTTATCGTTAGAGGCCACATCTAAATTAGGTAGCAATAAAGAAGGCTGGATGAGTTGATATACCTGAATTGCGAATTTCGAAAAGGGCTCATCTCCGAAAACTAAGTTTTTTCAGGAGGCAAAAGAAACTGAATTTCTCATAAACTGTTGGACATATTATTTAAGTAGTTCATTTTTTAATTACTGATGCAATGTAGGTACGTTGTGACGAAGCAAAATAGTATTGTTTTGATGGAGAAAATTATCTTTACTGTTTCCCGAGATGAGTCCTTTTCGAACTTCATCTAAGGACTTGGACGATTTTAGTAATAAAACTGCATTAGAACTGAACATATTCAATAGAAAATAATCTGTAAAAAATTAAACAAAAGAAATGTTTTAATTAGAAATCTTCTTCGACATCAACACGTGATGATGTTTCTGTCGGCCACTGCAGAATTTTTTCATAAAAATTTTCAAGTTTTTCGATATATATTGCCTTAACTTTTCTAAGTCCTTTATTTTTAAGGTATTGGTGGGCAATTCAGAGGAATAACGTGGAAATTCCTCAATTTTAGGAATGCTTGCACAACAATTTTGCATTTTTGATAGAACAAATACTTCACTGTTCGTTTCGCTGTTAATAAAGTGACGACATAATACTTGACTGGATGTTTTTGGGTCAAAGATGAATTCAAAAAAGGTTGATACTTGAAAGGAAACTTTATCCTTTTTTACCACCTTTTTTCCGTAACACCTTTCGGACAGCGGTTTTACTTTAAACTAAATTTTACACCATGATTTAAAATCTATTATATCACAATGTGATATCATTTTCACATTAAACTTCCTGCATATACTACTATTTCGTATTAAATCTACGTATTGCAAATCGAAAGCCAAATCTATTTCACCTGTACGATATTCTGATATGAGCTGTTCTAGGTCATAAATTGTGAGTCTATGTGAATGCATGGAAAAGGAACGAAAAAGTCTATTTTGAAAAAAATTCGAGATGAGCCCTTTTCGAAATTCACAATTCACCTACAATCGCCAATTTTGTAGTAATATAGGTTCGTAACGCGCAGCCTTAATTGGTCCTTTAAATGAACATTTGTAATTTACGTTTTTAAATTTGTTTTAATTTTTGTCATTGTAGAAAATGTTGGCTTGCAGCAGTAAGTACTTCAAAAACAGGAAAGTATACGGCGTGCATGCTCTCATACGCGTGGATATTCAAAAACATTTTTCCAAATTTCTAACGGATCCTTTTTAGTGTCAAAAAGAGATTTTAGAATGTTATTTTCTGCCAATTTGAATAACTCCGTTTGGAACTCGATAGGAGCCTAAAACTACTAAAAGTGGTTGAAGCACCAGTTTTATAGCAGGAGTGTGTTCATAAAAATCTGCAAATCTTTCAGTATATTCTTCTAATAAAAAATTCAAGACACCTCCGTATTCAACAAATACTTTATTTTCGCATTTCTGCTCATTGTAAATTTTTGCTATCTCCGGAAAGTGTTCTGCAGATATATTCCAGCGAGAAATGTTTTAGAAAATATTAATTTTTTTTGAAACGCCTAGATCTTTTGTCACATTTCATATACATACTTCGTTTTACATTGTAGACAAATACTTGCTTTGTTTTGTCAAAATATCAGACAAAAATGCAATGTTTTGCAAAATACTTCATCTGATAGATCACATACTTTCCCTCTTTCTTGATAAAAATTTAAAATTTGTCGTCGTAAAGTCAAAACTTTTACCAAAACATATCCTGATGATAGCCAGTAAACCTTGCAGTAGTATAATAGACCAACACTGTATGTATCCTCATCTACAGTTAGCATCTCTCGAAATTCACGATGACGAATTGCATTAACGTGTATATAGTTGACAATCCCAATAACTTTATCCAGAGTGTTTTGGGAAACGGTGTATTTTGCGCACTGCATGGAAAATGCAGTGAAATGATATTAATTTTTTCAAGTTCAAAGTCCTCCTTTTTCAATAATGCAACTAATCCTTCTTCTTTACCTCTCATGGAAGGTACCCCATCATTGCAGGCACGTACTAAGTTATTAATAAATATCAAATAATAATCAAATATATGAATTCTCATATAAACCAAGAATAAAACTAGAAGACTAAAATTGAATTAATTCCATGAAATTCAATTCAAAAACTAAGCCTAATATTTGGGTTGGATTTGATCTCAAGGCAATCCAAAAATTGAAATCCTTCATCTCCTATCCAAAATCCTTCCTCTTTTCCTTTTAATAAAACCGCAACCAACTTAACACAGCATCCAACTGAATCATCTACCTTTAACACCCACACAAGGATAAACCAATTTAAATAATCCCAACAAGATCCTAAACCAACCATAAAAGCCTCATCAACTTCTTCAATTAACATTAAATCTGACTCTTTTTCCTTCCTTAAACACTTTAACAACCGTTTAAAATCCCCATAAAAGACCGTTGAAAACCAAACAAACCTAATACCAATCAAATATTTACCATAAAGATGATTAAAGTGGCGCACAGGTAGCCGAGCTTCGCTCAGGTAAATCCTCTGCTCATGCGCCTCTTTGTGCCACGCAGCCGAACGAGACACAGACAGTCTCAAACCGATTCGAGTGATTCGCGGTTGATTTCGACGGACAGGTGGTTCGTGGGATTGGTGAGGAAGGTTGTTGTTTGAAAGAGAGTTCTCTACCAAAGGCGTGTTGAGTTGGTCGACCTCTTCTAAAGGTAAGTCTAAAAGAAAAAAAAATAATTATTATTAAAAATATTTCAAAAAAAAATTAAATTTTAAAATAAAAAAATAATAATTTATAAACAAGTTTAAAAAACTTAAATGTGAGTATTTTAGTGTGTTTGAATGACTAAGTTTTTTTTTAATGTGGTTCTCTGAAAGGAAGTTACACAATAGGTTATTATTACCTGGTATTGATTATGTTTGGTAATCCTTTTACTATACTTAGAATTCCTTTATATAAAAAAACAAATTTAAAAAAATAATTAAAAAAACTTTTTGATTTTTTTTAAGAAAAAAAAATTTCTATTTTTTAGTAAAAAAAAAAAATGTTTCTATAAAATTTTAGTTACGTTAATAGAAACATTAAAAACGTTCACCGAAAGAGTGAGATACGCTTTATCGTGGAAATTTATCTATTAATTACAACCGTTGATAAAATTACAGATTACATTTCTCATCGGTGTTTTTTACTTTTATAATATTTTTTTTTAACTTCTAATATTTTCAAATAAATAATAAAATTTGTAATTTTAATCTATGAAATAATTCTAAAAGTTAATTTTTAATGTAATATAAAGAAAATTCCACTTTTAGAAGGTAGCCGAATTTTTAAAATGTTAAAAAATTTCAATTAAGGACATTAAATTACATTTTCTTTTCTGAGGAAAAAACTAAAAGTTGTAGAAAATTCATCTTTGGTATAAATAAAGATTAAGTATCAATCTAAATCCTTATAAAATTTCAAGTCTCAATAACAATTAGTTTTTGAGATATGATTTTTTTAAAATTAACAAGTTTTAACCAACATGTAAATTAAGTTAGGTTAGAATTTCAAATCTCTAGAAAAAACTAAAAGTCCTAGAAAATTCATCTTTGGCAAAAATAAAGATTAAGTATCAATCTAAATCCTTATAAAATTTCAAGTCTCAATAAAAATTAATTTTTGAGATATGAATTTTTTAAAATTTTTTAATCGACTCGTCAATTAAGTTAGGTTAGAATTTCATTTCTCTAGAAAAAACTAAAAGTCATAGAAAATTCATCTTTGGCAAAAATAAAGATAAAGTATTAATCTAAATCCTCGTCAAATTTTAAGTTTCAATATCAATTAGTTTTTGAGATATGAATTTTTTTAAATTGACAAGTTTTAACCAACATGTAAATTAAGTTAGGTTAGAATTTCATTTCTCTAGAAGAAACTAAAAATCCTAGAAAATTTATCTTTGGCAAAAATAAAGATTAAGTTTCAATTTAAATACAGATAAAATTCCAAGTCTCAATAACAATTAGTTTTTGAGATATGAATTTTTAAAAATTTTTTAATCAACATGTCTATTAAGTTAGGTTAAAATTTCATTTCTTTAGAAAGAACTAAAGGTCGTAGAAAATTCAGCTGTGGTAAAAATAAAGATTAAGTTTCAATCAAAATCCTTATAAAATTTCAAATCTCAATAACAATTAGTTTTTGAGATATGAATTTTTAAAAAATTTTTAGTCGACGTCAATTAAGTTAGGTTAGATTTTCATTTCTCTAGAGAAAACTAAAAGTCCTAGAAAGTTCATGTTTGGCAAAAATAAAGATGAAGTATTAATCTAAATCCTCATCAAATTTCAAGTCTCTAAAACAATTAGTTTTTGAGATATGAATTTTTTTAATTGACAAGTTTTAATGAACATGTAAATTAAGTTAGGTTAGAATTTCATTTCTCTAGAAAAAACTAAGAGTCGTAGAAAATTCATCTGTGGTAAAAATAAAGATTAAGTTTTAATGAAAATTCTTATAAAATTTCAAGTCTCAATAACAATTACCTTTTGAGTTATGAATTTTTAAAAATTTTTCAGTCGACGTCAATTAAGTTAGGTTAGATTTTCATTTCTCTAGAGAAAACTAAAAGTCCTAGAAAGTTCATGTTTGGTAAAAATAAAGATTAAGATTGAATCTAAATCCTTATAAAATTTCAAGTCTCAATAAAAATTAGTTTTTGAGATATGAATTTTTAAAAATTTTTTAATCGACTCGTCAATGAAGTTAGGTTAGAATTTCACTTCTCTAGAAAAAACTAAAAGTGATAGAAACTCCATCTTTGGTAAAAATAAAGGTAAAGCATTAATCTAAATCTTCATCAAATTTCAAGTCTCAATAACAATTAGTTTTTGAGATATGAATTTTTTAAAATTTTAATCGACATGTAAATTAAGTTAGGTTAGATATTCATTTCTCTAGGTAGAAAAAAACTAAAAGTCGTAGAAAATTCATCTTTGGTAAAAATAAAGTATTAACCTAAATCCTCATCAAATTTCAAGTCTCAATAACAATTATTTTTTGAGATATGAATTTTTTAAAATTGGCAAGTTTTAACCGACATGTAAATTAAGTTAGGTTAGATTTTCATTTCTCTAGACAAAACTAAAAATCGTAGAAAATTCATCTTTGGCAAAAATAAAGATGAAGTATTAACATAAATCGTCATAAAATTTTAAGTCTCTAAAACAATTAGTTTTTTAGATATAAATTTTTAAAAAATGATTGTTCCAAAAATTCAAGTAACATTTTCAAATGTTCAACAAAATAACTCCCTTTGTTAACCTTGAACGCGATAAATTCGCAAGTAGCCGACCATCTCGTTCATTTAAACTTTTTACACGCTCTATTTACATTTGACGATTTGTTCAATTGACCGTTTCGTTTCCCTTTCCTCTTTAAACGAACCCACGTACGTAAACCATGCATATTTGTTGTTAAAATGACTCATTTCCACCTGTTTCAACCTTTTATTTAAATGGAAAAATTATACTCCTATCAACAGATCTATTTTTAGATTATTTTCTGAACAATAAAGGAATTATTTAATTATCATATTAAAAAATCATATCAAATTATTACATTAAATCATCATATTAAATTATTACATTAAATCATCACCTTAAATTATTACATGAAATTATTGTATTTAATCATTATATTAAACTAATTGATAAAAATATTTTATTGTTTAAAACCAATCAAAATAAATTTAACTTAACGGAGTATTAAATTAACGAAAAACAAAAATTTTTACCTGATTACAAATCGTTATCTGTAAAAAGCCGATATCTACAAGTAATTTGTCACCGAGATGAATTGAATGGCCGACAATAAAATTCGATATCTGACAATTCCGTTCGTTTCCGTTTCCACGCCTAGCATTAATTAAAACGACACGAGGATTATCGTATAAACGCCCGACTAATCTCTAATTTGTAGCGAGAACTTTATGAATTATGCATAAGAGGTGAGAATTATGGTTTCCGCGTTGTTCTCTGTTTTTAACTTTGTTCTCGATTTTTTAACTTTGTTCTCTATTTTTAACTTTGTTCTCTGTTTTTTAACTGTGTTCTCTGTTTTTTAACTTTGTTTTCTGTTTTTAACTTCGTTCTCTGTTTTTAACTTTGTTCTCTATTTTTAATTTTGTTCTCTGTTTCACTCTGTTCTCTGTTTTTAATTTTGTTCTCGATTTTTTAACTTTGTTCTTGATTTTTAACTCTGTTCTCAATTTTTAACTCTGTTCTCTGTTTTTAACTTTATTCTCGATTTTTAACTCTGTTCTCGGTTTTGAACTTTGTTCAATCGGGGGAAATATGTGTGGTTCCGGTCGCGTTTTGACCGGACCGGAAGTCGTCTTTAGGACAATGGGTTTAATACCGGATATAAAACCCGGGGACAATACTTTATGGGAATCCGATTGTTTGAATAATTAGGTTGGTTCAACCATAAAGAGTTGTTGTATTATAGAGTTGGTTTACAGTGAAATCTCCCTTGTGCGGACACCACAAGAGTCATACACTAGAGTTTACATTACAAGTACACCATAAGACACCAAAAGTACATAAAAATACTCCTCTTTTTCTTTAAACTGATGTCCAGAAATCGTATTTTTAATTTAGAAAGAAGCTTCAAAAGCTCTATCACCATAATTTTGGATTTAATAGATATAAAAATCACAAAGTGGATTTAAAAATGGTGTTTGGTTTGCTACCAAACTGTAGATTAAGGCTCATTTGAATCTGAACAAAATGGATTAGGCATGAATTGAAAATGAATCAAATCTCTTTGTAGCTAATAACAGGAAATTTTTTGAAAGATATGTTATTTAAAAATTGTACTTAAACTCTTAAACCCTAACATCAGGTATATTTTCGGTTGATATAAACTAGGCTCTTCGTCCCCTCTTCTCGGGAATCGCCAAGAATATTATTGTTCTAAAATTTTCCCAACACATCTAATAAGCCAAATTTTCTACCTCTCTTTAGTTCTTTCCATAATGTTTGCTTAATTCTAAAAAGTTAATTACATCTCTGATTTTCAGATCTTTTGGTTTCACTCCGGTAGGAATTTCTTTTGGTTGGATATTCATGGCAGTTTGATTTTGTCTAAAAACTCCTTTAAATTGTACAGTTTTTTAACCGCGCATCTATTGAAAATGGATTTAGTGGGATTTGAATCTAAAGGCTGTCTATTTGATTTGAATTTTTAAGGGATTCGCGCGTTTCTTTAATACAAATTATTGAGTATTTTATGGAAAACAACTTTTTCTAACAGATGGCGTATATATCTCATTTTTGCCCAAAAATGGATTTAGGGGATATTGAAACCAGGCAACTCACTTCTGAATTTTCAATTTCTTGTCCTGAATTTGGGTCTTTAACAAATTTTCATCCATTTTAAAGAAATCATTAAGGTTTTTATTATCAGAAAATTTCAACAAATTCTTATTTTTGAGAATATCTATAACTACATTAAGTGGTAAGTCATCTTCTGGATCAGATGTAAAAACCTTATTTAGCTGGTTTTCACTTTGCATATTGGCATGCTTAAATCCTGCTTTATGGAAGCAATTTTGAACGGTTTTTTTGGTTACTTGAGCCTAAGCGGTTTTTGCAAAGTACAATACATTCGCATATCTTTTTCTACATAGACGTCAAACTAGTATTGAACCCCGTATGTACCGAAAAAATGAGAACTTTTAAATTTCGGTTTACTCGGGAAAGTTCCTCATTCAAGCTAACTAAGCAGAAAGACACGACATAGGCTGCGCTTGTACTTTGCAAATATTTAAGTCGGTAAAACATCGATTAAAGGGAAAATCTTTTATTAGAGACAGTCAAGTTAGCGCACGGAGCGATTGTCCGTTTAAGAGAACATCTTCTAGTGTCCGCATCCGTTCAAAAGAACGTTCATCCAAGAGAGAGTTAAAACAATGCAAATTATATGAGAGTTAAACGGTTCTATGAGAAACTGTCCGTCCAAGAGAGATGTTCGTTTAAGAGTCGTGTCCGCTAAGGGGAATTTCACTGTATTTTAATTTAAACTTAGGTGACTTCAATTCGAATGATAAAAAAGTTTACATGATTTCATTTTCTTGAAGAGATGTAAATTTAAGAATTAAACTTTTATTCTTTTGGATTTGTTTAATTTGTTTGTTAATTGGATTATTATAAAAAATTAGGTTGTTTCAACTGTAAAGAGTTGTTATATTTCGATTTATAGAGCATTTTTTACTTCAAATCGGTTTTTTGACTTTCTAAATTATTAAATACCATATTTTTTTAAAAAATCACCCAATTTTAAAAAATCACCTAGACTTTATTTATGAAGATTGAGGAAAGATTTTTGGTTTAAATGAAATTTCAAAGATTCTGTTATGAATTAAAAAAGACAGGTTAGTTCTAATTATTATCAAAAAAAAAAAATTAAAAAAATTCCCAAAGTTGGTAAAAATTTTTAACGGTTTTAACCCAACCTTTTTTTAAAAATCCACCAACTTTAAAAAATCACTGAGACTTTATTTTTTGGAATTAGAGATTGATTTTTGGTTTAAATTAAAGCTAAAAGATTCTATTTTCGATTAAAAGAGATATTTTTTTCCTATTGTTACCAAAAAAATTAAAAAAAATTTTCAAACTTTCTTTTGAAATCATCGAATTTTATTAAATTTTTTGTCAGATTTTGTAGAAAACTATCTAAATTGATTTAATTGAAGGGTGGAGTGCAAGAAGTACCTAAGTAGCATTTTTATAAAATCTGCCTAGGTTTAAAATCTAGGTTTATCATGTTTGACAAACCTAGATGTCGCGATTCTAATGTCCCGAAATCTGACCCAGAAAAGGACGTTCGGAAAGGCGTTATTTAACCAATTTTTAAATCAAGTTGTATTTTAACGTTTTATTTGTCAACATGAACGACACCTAAGGCGTCGAGGTCGGAAAGAGCGGTTAATTTGACGTTTAGAAACGTCAAAAATTCGCTTGTCAGCAATTCTGCGCCGAAATTGGTCGATTTTCGTTAGTTCGGTGCAAACTGAGGGCAAAAAAAGACGGCTCTGCTCGTTTACTACTTTATTATATGTGCCGCATATGAGATTTCATATTTCGATTTTTATGAAGAGTCATAAATTTAAAATCTAAGGTTTTATTCTTTTGGGTTAAATTGTATTACACTTACTTACTATTGAAAAATTATTTTAGTCAACCATAAAAAGTTATTTTATGTTGATTTAGAGAACATTTTTGCTTCAAATCAATTTCTTGAGTTTCTAAATTCTTAAATATATATGAATTTTCATGTTTTGATTTTCTTAAAGAATCATTAATTTAAGATTTAATCTTCTCTTCTTTTGGGTTAAATTGTATTAGACTTACTATTGAAAAATTTTGTTAGTCAATCTTATATCATAAAAAGTTATTTTCTTTTCATTTATGGAAGATTTTTTCTTTTCCAAACTGATCTCTTGACTTGAAATTATTAAATTTATGCTTTCACATTTCTATTTTCTTAAAAAGTTATAAAGTCTTTGAAGTATTAAAAAGTCTTGAGTTTAGTTTTGGGTTTGATTGCATTAGATTTACTTATTTTATAAAAAAAATCTTTAGTCAACTTTAAAGAGTTGTTTCGTGGCGATTTATAAAGAATTTTTATTTCAAGCTTTGTTTCTTAACTTGAAATAATCAATAGCTAAACTTATCATGTTCTAAGTCTCTCGAAACTCCAAGAAAACGCCAACATATTTAAGAATTAAATTTTTACTCTTTTGGACTTGTTTAATATATTTGTGAATTAGATTACTATAAAAAATTAGGTTGATTCAACTATAAAGAGTTGTTTTATTTTTATTTATAGATTTTTTTTTTATTTCATACTGGTCTCTTGACTTGAAATTGAAATGTATTTCTTTTCATAATTCCATTTCCTTGAAGAGTTATAAATTTAAAATTTAAGTTTTTATTCTTTCAAATTAGGTTCTAAGTTTACTTGCTTTATAAAAATCATTTTAGCCAGTTTTAAAGGGTTGTTTTATTCGGATTTATGGAGAATTTTTATTTCAAGCTTTGTCTCTTAACTCGAAATAATCAATAGTTTGAGTTTTTATGTTCTAATTTTCTTAAAACTCCAAGATAACTACAATATATTTAAGAATTAACCTTTTATTGTTTAGAAATTAGATTGGGTTAGTGTTTTTTACATGGTAAGTTAGGAGAAAGAGATCAATCTTTAAAAATTTGTTGTTCACATGAAACTAACTTGAATAATAAGTCAATTTAATTACCCATTTGAAAACTCATTACTGCCAAGAATTTGAAAAAGTGTTTATGACGAATAATACTCGTAATTAACCAAGTAACATGTTTTCCTTGAAAAAAAATCTCCACCTGGCTCAGAATTCAAGTTATTTTGGACCAACTAAAATTGAACATTGATTTAATCCTGAGACATAGAACAGATTATAATTAACCCTCCGTGCGTACACTGGGTCTTTGAAGGAACAGTCAAAATTTCCGTTTTTCTGACTTTTTAGACGATTCAGACGATTGTTTAATTTTTATTGACAACAGCTTTAAACTTTTGAATTTGGTAACTGCTCGGCCATGTAGTAAACGCTTCAATAAGTAACTCAGAATTTTTCTGGGATTTTTGAAAGCCCAGAAAACTTTGAAAACATGCCTGTTCCCTAAAAGACCCAGTATACACACCGTGTCTCAAAAAATATAATATACACACGCCGGGTTAAATCTCAAATTAATATTTGGATAATTAAATATTACATCTTCTGACTTACTTACATACACACCATTCGGCAAAAGATGTCTCATGTCTCATTACTTGTCACCGTTTTCTTGATGCACGCCAAAAAAATTTTTTAAATCTAATTGTATCGAGTGTTCATTTAAATTCGTGCTCAAGTGTACTTTGAAATTTTGTTAGATGATGCGATGCACAAACTACACTGAACTGCTTGCAATGGTTATTTATCGACAACGCGTTTAGTTTGTAACAAAAAAAATGATAGTAAAGTCTTACATTCATACTGGTTAGAAAGTCGATGCAGTTTGGAACTATTTACAGCATAATTTTATTGGCGATTTGAACATGACCATAAAATTTTGGAAAATCGGTTACTAAAAAGATTGAGATTTAGGTACATTTTAAGCAATACAACTTATTATCCAATTTTTTTTTCGTTTTCTCTTTGTTACTTATAACCTATTGAACATTTCAGCATTATGACATTACTTTAATTAAATTTTCTTGGACATACACCAAAAATGCAGGTAAAATCCATAGCTCATTTGAGCATGAATTTAAATGAGCACCCAGTAGATCACAAGAAAAGACGAAACCTGAAAATATTCGTCTAGGCTACCATAATTAATTAATGACGCACAACGCACAGTGGGGAAATTTCTATAATTCGTGGCTAGAGTTATTATAAATGAACTGTTATTAGTACAAAACTTAAAATCTTGCACAAGTCCGGTTTTGATCAGAAATAGATTTTTCAGGTCGAAAATCATTTTTTTATCGAACATGATATTTTCCTTAGGGATTCGGTATAAAATTAAATAGAACTTTTGTATAAAGTATTTTTTTTTCAGAAAATGTCTATTTTGACTTTGAAATTACCTTACTTGAGGTACTTCGTTTCTTTTTTCGAATTTTACATTTTCTCTCAAATGTTCTAAGGTACCTATTTTAGATTTAGAATATCTGTTATCATTTAGAATCTGTAGAATAAAATATTGAAATCATACATCATATCATGTAGAATGTTCCAACCCAACCCTGTATGAATTCTGATATCGCTTTTAATTTCCAGACGTTTTCTTTAAATTATTGATCATAAATATGCATTATCCTTAATTATTGGCCACTATTATTCTTTATTATTGATAATTTCTGACTGCAACTGATAGATTATAAATAAGTAAGGCACTAATATGTTCCTGTTAACAAAATTAATAATGGATGGAATGTAATACAAACTTTAAAACAGTGGTAATGGAAAGGTAGCAAATATTAGTAGATTCTTTCTTAACATTCCGAAAGTAGATCAATAGTACCTCAATTTCACATAAAAACGATATCCGATAAACAGCGACTTTAATTTTCCTTTCAAAATTCATTTCAAAAATCCTTCCAAAATAAAAAAAACTTAGGATCTGCATACAAAATTCAATTTTAAAGGACTTATGATGATTAAAATGCCACAAAATTAAATACAAAATGCATCAGACTTATTTATATACATTCAAGAAACATAATAATAATTTCATAACTTGTACATAAAATATGTGCACTCCAGCATCACTCACGTATGATTTAACAAGCCATTATTGTGAGCAAACCAGTTTAGTCAAAATAATGATAGTTTTATGAATACGTGAGGTACTCTTTTTGTACTTCATAGGATTTCTTTCTTTCGTAAAAAGCACACTTTCATATTTTTTTGTTATGGCCACAAAAATTGCAAATTACCCCACTGTGCAACGACACATCTTTCTCCGAACAGTTTATATCGTTTGTTAGTTTTATAAATGACATTGCAATCGTGTATAAAAGCTTATTGAATCGGAAACGTTAACTTTTCAATAGAGTTGGTATTTGGAAATTCCCAAAGGGGTGAAAACGTTGATCTTTTAAAAAGATCAATGAAAACTGAAAGTCGTCACAGAGCGTGAGTTTCAGCAGAAGGCGTTCCGCACTGATAACCACCGACATCTCTTCGCCATTGTACTTTTTCGCGTGTTAAACGCACTTGATAGTCCTGCTTTCTACACTTAAGTGATTCGTATAAATATAAATTTTAAAACTGTACTTTTCTTCTCAGTACTTTTATTCTCAACAATTGAAATCCTTTCTATAACCTTTAGAATATCAAATTAACCTAAAGTAATCAAAATCTAATTTAAAAACCTCGTAATTTAGAATTTTTTACGTTGTATTGTTAATAATTGAGATAAATTTAAGTTTCTTAGTCTTTTTTACTAATCTTCATAAATAAAATCTATGATTTTTAAAATCTATTAATGTTAAATGAGATTCGTTTAAAAGTCTTTGGTATATTTAGAATTTTTTTAATAAGAACAATAAAATTGATGTATTTACTAAAGAATAAACACATCCAAGTCTATCCCAAAATTTACATTCTTAATTTTCATAAATAAGTATTAAAAAAATACCTTAATATTATATATATACAGGGTGTCCTGGAAAATGTGGGAAATCTCTCGGATTCTGATAGAACATTAAAAAATATGGTTACAAGTTCCCATAAGTTTTTTTCCTAGCGGCCCTCCCCTCGGAGATACGGCGTCCTAAAAGAAGCCACTGGAAAACATTTTTCTTAAATAAATTTCAAAGTACTTAATTTAATTTAATGAAAATTTAATATGATAAACAGTAGTAAGGACCTCTTTAAAAAATGACCATAAAACATAATTAGTCTCTTTAGTTTATCAGAGGCGTACTAGGTTGTACATTTTAATGCTTACATTTTTAACACCCTGTATGGCAAGGAGTTAAAAAAAATAAATTTAGATACCTTGAATATTTAACTAAAGAAAAGGTACTCTTATTCAGTGTCGATAAAATGAACCATTTTCGAGAAAAAAATTGTAAAAGAAATCATCAAGATTAAAAAATTATTAATATTTCGTAGGTACCATAGTAACGTTTGTAAAAATAGAGCTAAATTTTTTGTCTGCAACATCAGTGTTAAAAAAGCGCTGTTTTTACAAACGTTACTATGGTAACGTTACTATTAATGCGAAATATTAATAAATTTTTAATCTTAATGGTTTCTGTTACAATTTTTTTCTCGAAAACGGTTCATTTTATCGACACTGAATAAGAGTACCTTTTCTTTAGTTAAATATTCAAGGTATCTAAATTTATTTTTTTTAACTCCTTGCCATACAGGGTGTTAAACATGTAAGCATTAAAATGCACAACCTAGTACGGCCCTGGTAAACTAAAGAGACTAATTATGTTTTAAGGTCATCTTTTTAAGAGGTCCTTACTACTGTTTATCATATTAAATTTTCATTAAATTGAATTAAGTACTTTGAAATTTATTCAAGAAAAATGTTTTCCAGTGGCTTCTTTTAGGACGCCGTATCTCCGAGGGGAGGGCCGCTAGGAAAAAAAATTATGGGAACTTGTAATCATATTTTTTAATGTTCTATTAGAATCCAAGAGATTTCCCACATTTTCCAGGACACCCTGTATATATTTTTTTCTTAAAGTTATTTTAGATTTGATCAAAGATCTTGGATGCGTTTAACAGTTGAAACAAATTTGAAACGTTAATTCTCTGCCCTTCATATTTATAAATTCTGTACGAAAAATTCCAATTATTCATTGTTATTTTTGGAAATGTTTAAAAATTCATTAACATTAATTAGAACAAATTTACTAACTTTAATGAAAAGCATAAACACATAAATCTATCTATCCTTAAATATTGTTAAGCTATTTATTCTTATTTTTTATAAATAAACACTTATTTTTATTAAATAGAAAATTTTATGAAAGGTTATCAAAAATTAATTGAAAAATCTTCGGTTTTTTTGAGGGTTATGAAAATTCTTTTATAGCAATTGGAATAAATTTTACAATTTTAATAAAAAAACAGGTAATTTAATCTATTAAAGCACTAGTTTGGTAATTACAACTCTTGACAGACGTAACTCTATGATTTAATTCTATAACTCACGATTTTTTCAACCGTACAAAGCAATTATGTAACCTTTGTAACTGCAACTTCTCAAAACAGTTTACATTAACTACAATTCACTTTAATTTCATATTTTTCACAACATATTACTCACTTGTAGAAAAACTATTATTAATTGTTTCGATTTTGTGATATAACAACCCAAATTCATTTGATAGTAAAAGTATTAACTTTCATAAATACGATTTTTAATCCAAAATTGATCTAAATTTCTACAAGTTAAAAAAAAATCGAAGAAAGTTCGGGTATTTTAAAGAATTTGTAAATATTTTTTGGTAAAATCAAATGTCATAGAGAATAATATATATAACTTCACGTATTTTGACTTAATTTTAAGAATGAATTTTTAAAATTAATTTTCTTAAGTTAGAAAAGTGTCCAAAAATTTTTATCAACTTTGTAAATTTTTTTAATTTTTTTGATATCACTTGGAATAAAACGATCTTTTTCAATTAAAATTAGAATGTTTTAAGTTTCATTTAGAGAAAAAATCAAGTCAGAATCTTTAAAAATGAATTTTTGATGAATTTTTAAATTTGATTGATTTTCTAATGTTAGGTCTAAAAGTGTCAAAAATGTTTACCAACTTTGAAAATTTTTTTAAATTTTTTGACAAAACTTGGAATAAAACGGCCTTTATTAGTTAAAATTAGAATGTTTTAAGTTTCATTTAGAAAAAAAATCAGCTCAAAATATTTAAAATTCAATTTTTTATGAATTTTTTAAAAAATGATTAATTTTCTAACCTAAAAAATTTTTTACCAACTTTGAAATTTTTTTAAAATTTTTTGACAACACTTGGAATAAAACGGTCTTTTTAAATTAAAATTAGAATGTTTTAAGTTTCATTTAGAGCAAAAATCAAATCAAAATCTTTAAAAATGAATTTTTAGCGAATTTTTAAAGTTGATCGATTTTTTTAAAGTTAGGTTAAGAAATGTCAAACAAATTTTCCAACTTTGAAATTTTTTTTAATTTTTTTGACAAAACTTGGAATAAAAAATCCTTTTTTAATTAAAACTACAATGTTTTAAGTTTCATTTAGAAAAAAAATCAAATCAAAATCTTTTAAATTCAATTTTTTATGAATTTTTTAAAAAATGATTAATTTTCTAACCTAAAAAATTTTTTACCAACTTTGAAAATTTTTTTAATTTTTTTGACAACACTTGGAATAAAACGACCTTTTTTAATTAAAATTAGAATGTTTTGAGTTTCATTTAGAGAAAAAATCAAATCAAAATCTTTAAAATTCAATTTTTTATGAATTTTTAAAAAATGATTATTTTTCTAACCTAAAAAATTTTTTACCAACTTTGAAAATTTTTTTAATTTTTTTGACAACACTTGGAATAAAACGACCTTTATTAATTAAAACTAGAATGTTTTAAGTTTCATTTAGAAAAAAAATCAAATCAAAATCTTTAAAATTCAATTTTTTATGATTTTTTAAAAAATGATTGAATTTTTAAAATTGATTAATTTTCTAACCTAAAAAATTTTTTACCAACTTTGAAAATTTTTTTAATTTTTTTGACAACACTTGGAATAAAACGACCTTTTTCAATTAAAACTAGAATGTTTTAAGTTTCATTTAAAAAAAAAATCAAATCAAAATCTTTAAAAATGAATTTTTAGCGAATTTTTAAAGTTGATTAATTTTTTTAAAAAAGTGTCAAAATTTTTTACCAACTTTGAAAATTTTTTTATTTTTTTTGACAAATCTTAGTATAAAACGTCCTTTTTTAATTAAAATTAGAATGTTTTAAGTTTCATTTAGAAAAAAAATCAAATCAAAATCTTTAAAATTCAATTTATTATGATTTTTTTTTTAAATGGTTAATTTTATAACCTAAAAAATTTTTACCAACTAAATTTTTTTAATTTGTTTGACAATATCTAGAATAAAACGACCTTTCTTAATTAAAATTAGAATGTTTTAAGTTTCATTTAGAAAAAAAATCAAATCAAAATCTTTAAAATTCAATTTTTTATGAATTTTTTAAAAAATGATTAATTTTCTAACCTAAAAAAATTTTTACCAACTTTGAAAATTTTTTTAATTTTTTTGACAACACTTGGAATAAAACGACCTTTTTCAATTAAAATTAGAATGTTTTAAGTTTCATTTAGAGCAAAAATCAAACCAAAATCTTTAATATTCAATTTTTTATGAATTTTTTAAAAAATGATTAATTTTCTAACCTCAAAAATTTTTTACCAACTTTGAAATTTTTTAAAATTTTTTTGACAACACTTGGAATAAAACGATCTTTTTCGATTAAAACTAGAATGTTTTATGTTTCATTTAGAAAAAAAATCAAATCAAAATCTTTAAAAATGAATTTTTGATGAATTTTTAAAGTTGATCAAATTCGGAATCTAAATTGGTATAAGAATTCAATCTAGTTTTCTTAAAATAAACCAACCAGAAGACATAACCCGCATTAGAAAGGTACCATAAAAAAAATGATCCGGACGAAACAGGTCCAGATCCTTGGTTACCTGCATTCGACCTCCAGCGACTCGCCAAGTTCATTGAATCCCAACAGAATCGACACTGACCTAACAGTACCACGACATATGGCTGCACCTCTCCTCTACCACTCTCTTCGACAACCATTAAAAGCTTCCATGTATTCCAAACGGTTCGAATTCTACTTGTAACTCCACACTTCCATACCTATCCCATTTCTTCTTTTTTTCCTCTCTCCTTCTTAACCGCATCTCGTACAACTTCCATCGTACTTACAACTTCCAACGTCCAACTTCCTTCACAGATGTTAGACGATTTTAACGACAATAAGTGTCGGAGGCAATTAAAGATCCACTCTTGTACTGGTAATAAAGACTCCCGTTATGTTTCCACTCGTTATTCCTCTTGTTATGTTTCGTCTCTTTATATTTCTTGTAGTTACGATTTATTCTAAGCCCATTAACAGTTGACACGTTTCATAACAAACCCATTTTCTTTCATTTACAGATGTTGATGGACACGGTGTGGGTGCGAGACCCTGACGAAGGGTTCGTACTCGGAAACATCGTCGAAATACTCGAAGACGGCGCAGAAGTTATTCCTTTAAATTCCAAAAGCACACGAAAAGTTTGCACGTTTGCTGATATCTTCCAAACTGGAAACCATGAAAAGGAATATGATGATAATTGCGAAATGATGTTTTTAAACGAAGCTACTTTGCTTAATAATGTCAGAAAGAGATATTACAATAATAAAATTTATGTAAGTATTTTTTCTTTAGTTTTGAAAATTTTTTAAATTTTTTTCCAACTTTGAAAATTTTTTTAATTTTTTTGACAACACTTGGAATAAAAAAATCTTTTTTAATTAAAACTAGAATGTTTTAAGTTTCATTTAGAAAAAAAATCAAATCAAAATCTTTAAAATTCAATTTTTTATGAATTTTTTAAGAAATGATTAATTTCCTAACCTAAAAATTTTTTTTACCAACTTTGAAAATTTTTTTAATTTTTTTTGCAAAACTTGGAATAAAACCGTCTTTTTGAATTAAAATTAAAATGTTTTTAGTTTCATTTAGAAAAAAAAGTAAATCAAAATCTTTAAAATTCAATTTTTTATGAATTTTTCAAAAAATGATTAATTTTCTAACCTAAAAAAATTTTTACCAACTTTGAAAATTTTTTTAATTTTTTGGACAACACTTGGAATAAAACGCCCTTTTTTAATTAAAATTAGAATGTTTTAAGTTTCATTTAGAAAAAAAATCAAATCAAAATATTTAAAATTCAATTTTTTATGAATTTTTTAAAAAATGATTAATTTTCTAACCTAAAACATTTTTAACCAACTTTGAAAATTTTTTTAATTTTTTTGACAAAACTTGGAATAAAACGATCTTTTTAGATCAAAACTAGAATGTTTTAAGTTTCATTTAGAAAAAAAATCAAATCAAAATCTTTAAAATTCAATTTTTGATGAATTTTTTAAAAAATGGTTAATTTTCTAACCTAAAAAAAATTTTACCAACTTTGAAAATTTTTTTAATTTTTTTGACAACACTTGGAATAAAACAATCTTTTTTAATTAAAATTAGGATATTTTAAGTTTCATTTAGAGAAAAAATCAAACCAAAATCTTTAAAAATGAATTTTTAGCGAATTTTTAAAGTTGATCGATTTTTTTAAGTTAGGTTAAAAGTCTCAAAAAATTTTTTACCATGCAAATAAGCTAAATGGAAATAAGTTTATAGTAACTTATATAAACATTGTAACTAATTAACTGAAAAATCGAACTAAATAAGAAAAAAGTAGTGTTTCATATAAAAAAATTGAGTTTTACTCCATTAAGGTTTATGAAAAAAGTTACCAAAATGTAAACCGTGATTTTGAACACTCTGTATATTATTTTTTCAATTTAACCTTACCAAATCAAAGAAGAACCTTTCTTTATTAAAGAAAACAAATTTCATTAATTAATCTCTCAATAGTGATGAGATATGAATTTCTTAAATGAAAGATGAAAAATTGATCATTCTTTAAAAAAGCTTAATTTGTTCAAAAACTAATCGAAATAAGTTTATAGTAACTTATATAAAAATTGTAGCTAATTAAATGAAAAATCGAACTAAAAAAAAAAGTAGGGTGTTTCGTATAAAAAAATTGAGTTTCACTTCATTAAAGTTTGTAAAAAAAAATCCAAAAAGTTGCCAAAATATAAAGTGTGATTTTGAACACTCTGTATATTATTTTTTCCATTTAACCCTAGTAAATTAAAGAAGGATCATTCTTTAGTTAACAAAACAGGTGTCATTAATTTATCTCTCAATAGTAATTAGATATGAATTTCTAAATCCAACATATCAAAATCTAACCTAAAAAATGTTTAGCCAACTTTGAATTTTCTTTAAATTTTTTGGTAAAATATAGAACAAAACGGTCCTTTTAAATTAAAACTAGAATCTTTTTAGTTTCATTTAGTAAAAAAATCAAATCAAAATCCTTAAAAATGAATTTTTGGTGAATTTTTAAAGTTGATTAATTTTCTTAAAAAAGTGTCAAAATTCTTTTCCAACTTTGAAAATTTTTTTAATTTTTTTGACAACATTTGGAATAAAAATCGTTTTTTAATTAAAATTAGAATGTTTTAAGTTTCATTTAGAAAAAAAATCAGGTCAAAGTATTTAAAATTCATTTTTTTATGAATTTTTTAAAAAATGATTAATTTTCTAACCTAAAAAATTTTTTACCAACTTTGAAAATTTCTTTAATTTTTTTGATAACACTTGGAATAAAACGTCCTTTTTTAATTAAAATTAGAATAATTTAAGTTTCATTTAGAGAAAAAATCAAATCAAAATCTTTAAAAATGAATTTTTGATGAATTTTTAAAATTAATTTTTTTAAGAGAAAAAGTGTCAAAAATTTTTTCCAACTTTGAAAATTTTTTTAATTTTTTTGACAAAACTTGAAATAAAACGTCCTTTTTTAATTAAAACTAGAATGTTTTAAGCTTCATCTAGAGAAAAAATCAAATCAAAATCTTTAAAATTCAATTTTTTATGATTTTTTTTAGAAATGGTTAAGTTTCTAACCTAAAAAAAATTTTACCAACTTTGAAAATTTTTTTAATTTTTTTGGCAACACTTGGAATAAAACGGTCTTTTGAATTAAAATTAGAATGTTTTAAGTTTCATTTAGAAAAAAAATCAAATCAAAATCTTTAAAATTCAATTTTTTATGAATTTTTTAAAAAATGATTAATTTTCTAACCTAAAAAATTTTTACCAATTTTGAAATTTTTTTTTAATTTTTTTGGCAACATTTAGAATAAAACGGTCTTTTTAGATCAAAACTAGAATAATTTAAGTTTCATTTAGAAAAAAATCAAATCAAAATCTTAAAAAATGAATTTTTCATGAATTTTTAAAATTGATCGATTTTCTTAAATTAGGTTAAGAAATGTCAGAAAAATTTCTAACTTTGAAAATTTTTTTAATTTTTTTGACAACACTTGGAACAAAACGATCTTTTTTAATTAAAATTAGAATGTTTTAAGTTTCATTTAGAAAAAAAATCAAATCAAAATCTTTAAAACTTAATTTTTGATGAATTTTTTAAAAAACGATTAATTTTCTAACCTAAAAAAAATTTTACCAACTTTGAAAATTTTTTTAATTTTTTTGACAACACTTGAAATAAAACGGCATTTTTTAATTAAAACTAGAATATTTTAAGTTTCATTTAGAAAAAAAATCAAGTCAAAATCTTTAAAATTCAATTTTTGATGAATTTTTTAAAAAATGATTCATTTTCTAACCAAAAAAAAATTTTACCAATTTTGAAATTTTTTTGGCAACATTTAGAATAAAACGGTCTTTTTAGATCAAAACTAGAATATTTTAAGTTTCATTTAGAAAAAAAATCAAATTAAAATGTTTAAAAATGAATTTTTGGCGAATTTTTAAAGTTGATCGATTCTTTTAAAGTTAGGTTAAAAGTGTCAAAAAATTTTTTACCAACTTTGAAAATTTTTTTAATTTTTTTGACAACATTTAGAATAAAATGGTCTTTTTAGATCAAAACTAGAATCTTTTTAGTTTTATTTAGAAAAAAAATCAAATCAAAATCTTTAAAAATGAATTTTTGACGAATTTTTAAAGTTTATCAATTTTTTTAAGTTAGGTTAAGAAATGTCAAAAAAATTTTCCAACTTTGAAAATTTTTTTAATTTTTTTGACAACATTTAGAATAAAACGGTCTTTTTACATCAAAACTAGAATGTTTTAGGTTTCATTTAGAGAAAAAATCAAATCAAAATGGTTAAAAATGAATTTTTTATGAATTTTTAAAAATTACAATTCCTTGTAGATAAAATTAAAATATAATGTTTTTATTTATTTATTTTTTTTTTCAGTCATATGTAGCAAACATCTTAATTGCTGTAAACCCTTACATAGAAATCCCAGAATTGTATTCCTCAAAAACAATAAAACAATACCAAGGAAAATCTTTAGGTCAAGAACCACCCCACGTTTTTGCAGTAGCAGATAAAGCATTCCGAGATATGAAAGTATTTAAAATGTCCCAATCTATAATAGTTTCCGGAGAATCCGGAGCCGGAAAGACTGAATCCACGAAGCATTTACTTCGTTATTTATGCGAATCATACGGAGCTAGTGCAGGCCAAGTCGAGCAGAAAATCCTCGACGCGAACCCCATTTTAGAAGCCTTTGGAAATGCTAAAACCACAAGAAATAACAACAGTTCTAGATTTGGAAAATTCATCGAAGTACATTTCGACAAAAAATTCCAAGTCGTCGGAGGACATATCAGCCATTATTTATTAGAAAAATCGAGAATTTGTTCTGCTTCCGGAGAAGAAAGAGGATATCATGTTTTTTATCTTTTAATGGCAGGAGCTCCACAAAATTTAAGAGAAAAACTTAATCTCACCCAACCGGATGATTTTAATGTAAGTTCTTAAAATTCATTTAACTTTAATTTAATTGAATTTAATTAAATTAATTTGATTGAATTAATTTTAGTATCTAAAACATGGATGCACACGTTATTTCACCTCATCTAAAAACGAAAAAGCTTTAAACCCTTCTCAAAAAAGTTCAGCACATTCATCCCAAGGTCCACTAAAAGATAACCTTTTAGACGACGTTGAAGACTTTAAAAACTTAGATTTAGCGTTAGGTCGGATCGGTTTAAACGAAGAAGAACGAACCCAAGTTTACGTAATGGTTGCTGCTGTTTTACATTTAGGAAATGTTGAGTTTGAGGACGATCCCGATGACACAAGGGGTGGTTGTAGAGTGAAACAAAGTAAAGAAAAATCTTTGATTATTGCCTCTAAATTATTGGGGATTGATCATACGGAATTAAAACAAGCTTTAACTTCGAGAGTTATGCAAAGTGCACGAGGAGGACTTAAAGGAACTGTTATTATGTATGTTTTACATTAATTTTGAGTTGGGTTTTGAATATTTTGATTTTTAGGGTTCCTTTGAAAGTATACGAAGCAACAAACGCACGTGATGCTCTTGCCAAAGCGATTTATAGTAAATTATTTGATTATATTGTGATGAGAATCAATAAAAGTATTCCTTTTCAAGCTTCTAGTTATTATATAGGTGTTTTAGATATCGCTGGTTTTGGTAATTTATTTTTTTTTCTACATATTTATTTATTTATTTATTTATCATAATTAAATTATTAAATTATTTTTTTTGATTTTAGAATTCTTTACTGTAAACAGTTTCGAACAATTTTGCATAAACTACTGTAACGAAAAACTGCAACAATTTTTCAACGAAATTATTTTAAAATACGAACAGGAAATTTACAAACGGGAAGGTTTAAACGTTCCTGAAATTAAATACGCTGATAATCAAGATTGTATCGGTAAGTGTTTAAAAGATAAATAATTTTAGAATAAAATTTTTGTGAGAAATCGATGCGACATTAAATTTCCTTTAATTTGAATACAAACACGACTTATCTAACTTAAATAGTTTTGAAGTTATCGATTTTTTTTTAATTTAAAAAATAATCGATGATTGTAAAGTGATGGAATTCCATTGCTTTTAGTGGAAGTATTTTGGTATTTGGTATTAAATTAAATGATTTTTTTTTAAGATTAGAGAATATTTAATTATTTTGAAACATTTTTAACTTTTTGATTTAAAAGTTTTTAAAGAAAACTTTCTAAAGATTTCTTTAAAATAAGGTTTTTTTTCGTTAAGTCGTTAAAACGTTAAATAGTTTCGAAGTAATCGATTTTTTTAAATCTTAAAAACCCATGATTTGGTGTCATCTTTAAATCGACGTACAACAAATTAAATAAATCTTAATTTTCTGAAGACACATGTATTTATGAGTTTTAAGACATTTCTCACTCAAAAACGAACCTAATTTAGCTTAAAATTGTAAAATTTCGTCTAAAATTTCATAAAATCGTCGAATTTTATCCAAAATTTCATCAAATTTCACACAAAATCGTCTAAAATCGCCAAATTTCGTACAATTTCATCTAAAATTTTCAAATTTCATTAAAAAAATAACTTGATTTAGGTTAAAATTGTAAAATTTCGTCTAAAATTTCATAAAATCGTTGAATTTCATTTAAAATTTTCAAATTTCATTTAAAAAATAACTTCATTTAGCTTAAAACTGTAAAATTTCCTAAAATTGTCGAATTTTATCCAAAATTTCATACAAAATTGACTAAAACCATCAAATTTCCTTGAATTTCATCTAAATTTTTCAAATTTCATTAAAAAAACGAACCTAATTTAGCTTAAAATTGTAAAATTTTGTTAAAATTTCATAAAATCGTCGAATTTTGTTAAAATTTCATAAAATCGTCGAATTTTATCCGAAATTTCATCAAATTTCATACAAAATCATCTAAAATCACCAAATTTCGTACAATTTCATCTAAAATGTTCAAATTTCATTTAAAAAATTACTTAATTTGACTTAAAATAGTAAAATTTCCTAAAATTGTCGAATTTTATCCAAAATTTCATACAAAATCCACTAAAATCACCAAATTTAGTTGAATTTCATCTAAAATTTTCAAATTTCATTAAAAAAACGAACCTAATTTAGCTTAAAATTGTAAAATTTCGTTAAAATTTCATAAAATCGTCGAATTTTATCCAGAATTTCATCAAATTTTATACAAAATCGTCTAAAATCACCAAATTTCGTTGAATTTCATCTAAAATTTTCAAATTTTATTTAAAAAATAACCTAATTTAGCTTAAAATTGTAAAATTTCCTAAAATTGTCGAATTTTATCCAAAATTTCATACAAAATCGACTAAAATCACCAAATCTCGTTGAATTTCACCTAAAATTTTCAAATTTCATTAAAAAATTAACTTAAATTTACTTAAAATTGTAGAATTTCATCTAAAATTTCCTAAAATCGTCGAATTTTATACAAAATTTCTTCAAATTTCTTATAAAATCGTCTAAAATCACCAAATTTCGTACAATTTCATCTAAAATTTTCAAATTTCATTAAAAAAACGAATCTAGTTTAGCTTAAAATTGTAAAATTTTGTCTAAAATTTTCAAAATTCATTAAAAAATTAACTTAAAATTGTTGAATTTCGTCTAAAATTTCCTAAAATCGTCGAATTTTATCCAAGATTTCATCAATTTCATACAAAATCGTCTAAAATCACCAGATTTCGTATAATTTCATTTAAAAATTTCAAATTTCATTAAAAAAATAACTTAATCTAGGTTAAAATTGTAAAATTTCCTCTAAAATTTCCTAAAATCCTCAAATGTTATCCAAAATTTCATCAAATTTCATACAAAATCGTCCAAAATCACCAAATTTCGTTGAATTTTATCTAAAATTTCCAAATTTCGTTAAAAAAATAACTTGATTAAGCTTAAAATTGTAAAATTTCGTCTAAAATTTCCTAAAATCGTCGAATTTTATCCAAAACTTCATCAATTTCATTCAAAATCATCTAAAATCTCCAAATTTCGTACAATTTCATCTACATTTTTTAAATTTCATTAAAAAAACGAACCTAATTTAGCTTAAAATTGTAAAATTTCGTCTAAAATTTCATAATTCGTCGAATTCTATCCAAAATTTCATCAATTTCATACAAAATCATCTAACATCTCCAAATTTCGTACAATTTCATGTACATTTTTCAAATTTCATTAAAAAAACGAACCTAATTTAGCTTAAAATTGTAAAATTTCGTCTAAAATTTCATAAAATTGTCGATTTTTATCCAAAATTTCATACAAAATCGACTAAAATCACCAAATTTCGTTGAATTTCATCTAAAATTTTCAAATTTCATTAAAAAAAATAACTTGATTTAGCTTAAAATTGTAAAATTTTGTCTAAAATTTTCAAAATTCATTAAAAAATTAACTTAAAATTGTTGAATTTCGTCTAAAATTTCCTAAAATCGTCGAATTTTATCCAAAATTTCATCAAATTTCATACAAAATCGTCTAAAATCACCAGATTTCATACAATTTCATCTACATTTTTCAAATTTCATTAAAAAACGAACCTAATTTAGCTTAAAATTGTAAAATTTCGTCTAAAATTTCATAAAATTGTCGAATTTTATCCAAAATTTCATACAAAATCGACTAAAATCGCCAAATCTCGTTGAATTTCATCTAAAATTTTCAAATTTCATTAAAAAAATAACTTGATTTAGCTTAAAATTGTAAAATTTTGTCTAAAGTTTTCAAAATTCATTAAAAAATTAACTTAAAATTGTTGAATTTCGTCTAAAATTTCCTAAAATCGTCGAATTTTATCCAAAATTTCATCAATTTCATACAAAATCATCTAAAATCTCCAAATTTCGTACAATTTCATCTACATTTTTCAAATTTCATTAAAAAAACGAACCTAATTTAGCTTAAAATTGTAAAATTTCGTCTAAAATTTCATAAAATTGTCGAATTTTATCCAAAATTTCATACAAAATCGACTAAAATCACCAAATTTCGTTGAATTTCATCTAAAATTATCAAATTTCATTAAAAAAAATAACTTGATTTAGCTTAAATATGTAAAATTTTGTCTAAAATTTTCAACATTCATTAAAAAATTAACTTAAAATTGTTGAATTTTGTCTAAAATTTCCTAAAATCGTCGAATTTTATCCAACATTTCATCAAATTTCATGCAAAATCGTCTAAAATCAGCAGATTTCATACAATTTCATCTAAAATTTTCAAATTTCATTAAAAAAATAACTTAATTTAGGTTAAAATAGTAAAATTTCGTCTAAAATTTCCTAAAATCGTCGAATTTTATCCAACATTTCATCAATTTTATACAAAATCATCTAAAATCTCCAAATTTCGTACAATTTCATCTACATTTTTCAAATTTCATTAAAAAAACGAACCTATTTTAGCTTAAAATTGTAAAATTTCGTCTAAAATTTCATAAGATTGTCGAATTTTATCTTAAAATTTCATACAAAATCGACTAAAATCACCAAATTTCGTTAAATTTCATCTAAGATTTTCAAATTTCATTAAAAAAATAACTTGATTTAGCTTAAAATTGTAAAATTTTGTCTAAAATTTTCAAAATTCATTAAAAAATTAACTTAAAATTGTAGAATTTCGTCTAAAATATCCTAAAATCGTCGAATTTTATCCAAAATTTCATCAATTTCATACAAAAGCATCTAAAATCTCCAAATTTCGTACAATTTCATCTACATTTGTCAAATTTCATTAAAAAAACGAACCTAATTTAACTTAAAATTGTAAAATTTTGTCTAAAATTTCATAAAATTGTCGAATTTTATCCAAAATTTCATACAAAATCGACTAAAACCACCAAATTTCGTTGAATTTCATCTAAAATTTTCAAATTTCATTAAAAAAACGAACCTAATTTAGCTTAAAATTGTAAAATATTGTCTAAAATTTTCAAAATTCATTAAAAAATTAACTTAAAATTGTAGAATTTTGTCTAAAATTTCCTAAAAAATCGTCGAATTTTATCCAAAATTTCATCAAATTTCAAGCAAAATCGTCTAAAATCTTCAAATTTCGTACAATTTCATCTACATTTTTCAAATTTCATTAGAAAAACGAACCTAATTTAGCTTAAAATTGTAAAATTTCGTCTAAAATTTCATAAAATTGTCGAATTTTATCCAAAATTTCATACAAAATCGACTAAAACCACCAAATTTCGTTGAATTTCATCTAAAATTTTCAAATTTCATTAAAAAAATAACTTGATTTAGCTTAAAATTGTAAAATTTTGTCTAAAATTTTCAAAATTCATTAAAAAATTAACTTAAAATTGTAGAATTTCGTCTAAAATTTCCTAAAATCGTCGAATTTTATCCAAAATTTCATCAATTTCATACAAAATCGTCTAAAATCACTAGATTTCGTGCAATTTCATCTACATTTTTCAAATTTCATTAAAAAAACGAACCTAATTTAGCTTAAAATTGTAAAATTTCGTCTAAAATTTCATAAAATTGTCAAATTTTATCCAAAATTTTCAAATTTCGTTAAGAAAATAACTTGATTAAGCTTAAAATTCTAAAATTTCCTAAAATCTTCGAATTTTATCCAAAATTTCATCAAATTTCATGCAAATTCATCTAAAACCACCAAATTTCATTAAATTTAGAAGCCTTGAAGTCTCTACATCGTCAAAAAACATTTCATGTATGTAACAATTTTTTAATTTAAATATCAAAGTAAACTAAACGCAGCAAAAGGGAAATGTAAAAAATCCTCACTGTCTTTACGACCTTTATCCTAACAAGAAAACTAGGTTTCACTTAACAATGAACCTTTTTGCAATTCCTTCCTACACCAATTTTTTTATATCTAGGTTTTTAAGCTGAAACCGCACAAACAAGTTTAATAAAGCACCTTGAATCATATCCTTATAAATTTTCCGTTGTATAACAACTACACCTAAACACCTGACTTTCCGCAAAGGATACAGGTTTCGCCATTCATACAATAATCATTTATGGGATAATATTAACTAACAAGACATTAATTTTTTCTTTAACAAAGAGTGATTTTATCTTTCTGTTAAGTTTACTTGAAATATAATCGTGTTTGGTATCAAATTAAACGATTTTTAACAACTCTAAAAATTTATAACTTTAACTTTAAGAATTTTTATTTATTAAAAATATTTTTTCTCTTTTTAGATTTAATCGAAAACAAATCAAACGGAATTTTTACGATTCTCGACGAAGAATCAAAACTGCCAAAACCACTTTACACCCATTTTACAACTGAATTACATTCCAAATGGCCTAATCATTTCCGATTAGCTTTACCAAGATCATCAAGATTAAAAGCACATCGTAGCCTTCGAGATGATGAAGGATTTTTAATTAGGCATTTTGCCGGAGCTGTTTGTTATCAAACGGTATAAAAATTTCAAATTATTTATTATTTACTAACATTTTTATTTATTATTATTCATTTTAGAAACAATTTATAGAAAAAAATAACGACGCTTTACACGCATCTTTAGAAGGAATCGTCCAAGACAGTTCAAATAAATTAATCAATTCGTTATTTGCCATGTCAAACACTCAAAAAGGGAAATTAAGTTTTATCAGCGTTGGGAATAAATTTAAAACCCAATTGGCTGAATTAATGGAGAAATTACGACAAAATGTAAGATAGTTCAATCTTAAATTAGAAGTGTAAAAAATTTTTTCCAAGTTTGAAATTTTTTTTAATTTTTTTGACAATACTTGGAATAAAACACCCTGTATTAATTAAAATTGGAATGTTTTAAGTTTCATTTAGAAAAAAATCAAATCAAAATCTTTAAAATTCAATTTTTTATGAATTTTTTAAAAAATGATTAATTTTCTAACCTAAAAAATTTTTTACCAACTTTGAAAATTTTTTTAATTTTTTTGACAACATTTAGAATAAAACGTCTTTTTTTAATTAAAACTAGAATGTTTTAAATTTCATTTAGAAAAAAAATCAAATCAAAATGTTTAAAAATGAATTTTTGGCAAATCTTTAAAGTTGATCGATTTTCTTAAGTTAGGTTAAGTGTCAAAAATTTTTTACCAACTTTGAAAATTTTTTAAATTTTTTTGACAACATTTAGAATAAAACGGTCTTTTTTATATGAAACTAGAATGTTTTAAGTTTCATTTAGAAAAAAAATCAAATCAAAATCTTTAAAATTCAATTTTTTATGAATTTTTAAAAAAATGATTAATTTTCTAACCTAAAAAATTTTTTACCAACTTTGAAAATTTTTTTAATTTTTTTGACAAATCTTAGAATAAAACGGCCTCTATTAATTAAAATTAGAATGTTTTAAGTTTCATTTAGAAAAAAATCAAATTAAAATCTTTAAAAATGAATTTTTGATGAATTTTTTAAAAAATGCTTAATTTTCTAACCTAAAAAATTTTTTACCAACTTTGAAAATTTTTTTAATTTTTTTGACAAATCTTAGAATAAAACGGCCTCTATTAATTAAAATTAGAATGTTTTAAGTTTCATTTAGAAAAAAATCAAATTAAAATCTTTAAAAATGAATTTTTGATGAATTTTTTAAAAAATGCTTAATTTTCTAACCTAAAAAATTTTTTACCAACTTTGAAAATTTTTTTAATTTTTTTGACAAATCTTAGAATAAAACGGCCTCTATTAATTAAAATTAGAATGTTTTAAGTTTCATTTAGAAAAAAATCAAATTAAAATCTTTAAAAATGAATTTTTGATGAATTTTTTAAAAAATGCTTAATTTTCTAACCTAAAAAATTTTTTACCAACTTTGAAAATTTTTTTAATTTTTTTGACAAATCTTAGAATGAAACGGCCTTTTTTAATTAAAATTAGAATGTTTTAAGTTTCATTTAGAAAAAGAATCAAACCAAGATCTTTAAAAATGAATTTTTAATGAATTTTATTCTTTTAGGGAACCAATTTTATAAGATGTGTAAAACCAAACACAAAAATGATTGATAAACAATTCGACGGACCTTTAAGCTTAATGCAATTAAAAAGCTCCGGAATGACCGTTGTGTTGGAATTAATGGAACACGGTTATCCAAGCAGAGCTCCATTTAATGAACTTCATTCAATGTATCAAGAATATCTACCTAAAGAACTCAAAAGCTTAAATTCCAGAGCTTTTTGCGAAGCTATCATCCACAGTCTTCGTTTATACGAAAAAGACTATAAATTTGGAATAACGAAAGTATTTTTCCGTCCGGGAAAATACGCAGAATTTGATAAAATCATCAAATCAGATCCGGAAAATTTACAATGGATGATTTCCAATTTGAAGCAATTTTTAGTAAAGTCACGTTGGTGGAAAGCTCAATTTACAGTTTTAACAACAATAAAATGTAAAGTTTTTAATTATTTTCTCTTCCTTTTTAAATCATTTATTTTATTTATTTAATTTTATTTAAATTTATTTAATTTTATTAAATTTTATTTTTTAATTCCAGTAAAATATAAAATCCTCTATAGAAGAGAAGCACTAATAATGATGCAAAAACACATCAGAGGTTATCTAGTAAAAAAACGTTACGCACCAAGAATAAAAGCATTTAGAAAAATCAACGAACTAAATCAAAAAATGATCGAATTGGAATCGATCGTATCCCAACTTAAAAAAGAAAAAGACGTCAGCGTAAAAGAAATAAACAACCTTAAATCAGATTTACAAAACGCCTCAAAAGCTATTAAAACCAACGATAAAATAACCGCTAAAGACGTTGAGAATTTATACGTTCAATCGGTTAATAAAGTAAACACTCAAATGGCTACGCTTCAAAAACGAGTTTTAGATCAGAAGAATGCCGAAGAACAGGAACGTATACGTAAGTTGCAGGAAGAAATGGAACGTGAGAGGAAACGTAAAGAGGAGGAGGAACGATTGAGAAAGGAAGAAGAAGAAAATCGAAGGAAAAAAGCTGAAATGGAGGCTAGAAGGAAAAAAGAGGAGGAAGAACGTAGAATTCAAGAAGAAGCTGAAAGAAAAGCTGCGGAAACTTTGAGGATTCAAAGGGAGAAAGAAGCGGAAGAAGAAAGAAGATTGCAACAACAACTTGAACAAGAAAGACAAGATCACGAATTGGCTTTAAGATTAGCGCAAGAAAGTAATGGACAACTTGAAGAAAGTCCAACGCCAATAAGAAAGTATGTTTTTCATTTTTTTATGTGTATTTTCTATTCACAATGAGTCCATAAATCCAAGTATAAATTCATTTTGAACAAAAAATAATAATTTTAACGTAAATTCTCTCTAAAATTTTCCTAAATCTTATTTGAAATCATCAAAAAATTGGCTAAAATTGTCAAAATTTTTTCAAAACCATAAGAAAATCGACTAAATTTTTTATGAATTGCTTAGAATCATCGAAAAATCATCTAAAATTATCATTAATTGTTCAAAATCGTAAGAAAATCGACTAAATTTTTAATGAATTGCTTAGAATCATCGAAAAATCATCTAAAATTACCATGAATTGTTCAAAATCGTAAGAAAATCAACTCTACTTTTAATGACTTGTTCAAAATCATAAAAAAATTGATTAAATTTATAATGAATTGTATATCATCAAAAAACTCAGCTAAAATTACTATGAATTGTACAAAATCGTAAGAAAATCGACTAAATTTGTAATTAATTGTTCAAAATAGGAAGAAAATTGACTAAATTTTTTATGAATTGTTTAATGTCATCGAAAAATCGTCCAAAATTGTCATGAATTGTACAAAACTATAAGAAAATCGACTCATTTTGTAATGAATTTTTTAATATCATCGAAAAATCGTCTAAATTCGTCATTAATTCTTCAAAATCTCAAGAAAATCGACTAAATTTTTAATGAATTGCTTAGAATCATCGAAAAATCATCTAAAATTACCATGAATTTTTCAAAATCGTAACAAAATCAACTTCAATTTTAATGACTTGTTCAAAATTATAAAAAAAATGATTAAATTTATAATGAATTGTATATTTTCAAAAAACTCAGCTAAAATTACTATGAATTGTACAAAATCGTAAAAAAATCGACTAAATTTGTAATTAATTGTTCAAAATTGGAAGAAAATTAACTAAATTTTTTATGAATTGTTGAGAATCATCGAAAAATCATCTAAAATTACCGTGAATTGTTCAAAATCTTTAAAAAATCAACTCTACTTTTAATGACTTATTCAAAATCATAAAAAAAATTGATTAAATTTATAATGAATTGTATATCATCAAAAAACTCAGCTAAAATTACTATGAATTGTACAAAATCGTAAGAAAATTGACTAAATTTGTAATTAATTGTTCAAAATTGGAAGAAAATTGACTAAATTTTTTATGAATTGTTTAGAATCATCGAAAAATCATCTAAAATTACTATGAATTGTTCAAAATCGTAAGAAAATCAACTCTGCTTTTAATGACTTGTTCAAAATCATAAAAAAAATGATTAAATTTATAATGAATTGTATATCATCAAAAAACTCAGCTAAAACTACTATGAACTGTACAAAATCGTAAGAAAATCGACTAAATTTGTAATTAATTGTTCAAAATTGGAAGAAAATTGACTAAATTTTTTATGAATTGTTTAGAATCATCGAAAAATCATCTAAAATTGCTATGAATTGTTCAAAATCTTTAAAAAATCAACTCTACTTTTAATGACTTGTTCAAAATCATAAAAAAATTGATTAAATTTATAATGAATTGTATATCATCAAAAAAACTCAGCTAAAATTACTATGAATTGTATAAAATCGTAAGAAAATCGACTAAATTTGTAATTAATTGTTCAAAATTGGAAGAAAATTTACTAAATTTTTTATGAATTGTTTAGAATCATCGAAAAATCATCTAAAATTACTATGAATTGTTCAAAATCGCAAGAAAATCAACTCTACTTTTAATGACTTGTTCAAAATCATAAAAAAATTGATTAAATTTATAATGAATTGTATATCATCAAAAAACTCAGCTAAAATTACTATGAATTGTACGAAATCGTAAGAAAATCGACTAAATTTGTAATTAATTGTTCAAAATTGGAAGAAAATTGACTAAATTTTTAATGAATTGTTTAGAATCATCGAAAAATCATCTAAAATTGCCATAAATTGTTCAAAATCGTAAAAAAATCAACTCTACTTTTAATGACTTATTCAAAATCATAAGAAAATTGATTAAATTTATAATGAATTGTATATCATCAAAAAACTCAGCTAAAATTACTATGAATTGTACAAAATCATAAGAAAATCGACTAAATTTGTAATTAATTGTTCAAAATTGGAAGAAAATTTACTAAATTTTTTATGAATTGTTTAGAATCATCGAAAAATCATCTAAAATTACTATGAATTTTTCAAAATCGTAAGAAAATCAACTCTACTTTTAAAGAATTGTTCAAAATCGTAAGAAAATTGATTAAATTTGTAATGAATTTTAGATCATCAAAAAACTCGGCTAAAATTACTATGAATTGCACAAAATCGTAAGAAAATCGACTAAATTTGTAATTAATTGTTCAAAATTGAAAGAAAATTGACTAAATTTTTTATGAATTGTTTAGAATCATCGAAAAATCATCTAAAATTACTATGAATTTTTCAAAATCGTAAAAAAATCAACTCTACTTTTAAAGAATTGTTCAAAATCGTAAGAAAATTGATTAAATTTGTAATGAATTGTATATCATCAAAAAACTCGGCTAAAATTACTATGAATTCTACAAAATCGTAAGAAAATCGACTAAATTTGTAATTAATTGTTCAAATTTGGAAGAAAATTGACTAAATTTTTTATGAATCGTTTAGAATCATCGAAAAATCATGTAAAATTACCATGAATTGTTCAAAATCGTAAGAAAATCAACTTTACTTTTAATGACTTGTTCAAAATCATAAGAAAATTGATTAAAATTATAATGAATTGTATATCATCAAAAAACTCAGCTAAAATTACTATGAATTCTACAAAATCGTAAGAAAATCGACTCAATTTGTAATTAATTGTTCAAAATTGGAAGAAAATTGACTAAATTTTTTTATGAATTGTTTAGAATCATCGAAAAATCATCTAAAATTACCGTGAATTGTTCAAAATCTTTAAAAAATCAACTCTACTTTTAATGACTTATTCAAAATCATAAAAAAAGTGATTAAATTTATAATAAATTGTATATCATCAAAAAACTCAGCTAAAATTACTATGAATTGCACAAAATCGTAAGAAAATCGACTAAATTTGTAATTAATTGTTCAAAATTGGAAGAAAATTAACTAAATTTTATATGAATTGCTTAGAATCATCGAAAAATCATCTAAAATTACTATGAATTGATCAAAATCGTAAGAAAATCAACTTTACTTTTAATGACTTGTTCAAAATCATAAAAAAAAAAATGATTAAATTTATAATGAATTGTACATCATCAAAAAACTCAGCTAAAATTACTATGAATTATACAAAATCGTAAGAAAATCGACTAAATTTGTAATTAATTGTTCAAAATTGGAAGAAAATTGACTAAATTTTTTATGAATTGCTTAGAATCATCGAAAAATCATCTAAAATTATCATGAATTGTTCAAAATCGTAAGAAAATCAACTCTACTTTTAATGACTTGTTCAAAATCATAAAAAAATTGATTAAATTTGTAATGAATTATATATTATCAAAAAACTCAGCTAAAATTACTATGAATTGTACAAAATCGTAAGAAAATCGACTAAATTTGTAATTAATTGTTCAAAATTGGAAGAAAATTGACTAAATTTTTTTATGAATTGTTTAGAATCATCGAAAAATCATCTAAAATTACCATGAATTGTTCAAAATCGTAAGAAAATCAACTCTACTTTTAATGACTTGTTCAAAATCATAAAAAATTGATTAAATTTATAATGAATTGTATATCATCAAAAAACTCAGCTAAAATTACTATGAATTGTACAAAATCGTAAGAAAATCGACTAAATTTGTAATTAATTGTTCAAAATTGGAAGAAAATTGACTAAATTTTTTATGAATTGTTTAGAATCATCGAAAAATCATCTAAAATTACCATGAATTTTTCAAAATCGTAAGAAAATCAACTCTACTTTTAATGACTTGTTCAAAATCATACAAAAATTGATTAAATTTATAATGAATTGTATATAATCAAAAAACTCAGCTAAAACTACTATGAACTGTACAAAATCGTAAGAAAATCGACTAAATTTGTAATTAATTGTTCAAAATTGGAAGAAAATTGACTAAATTTCTAATGAATTGTTTAGAATCATCGAAAAATCATCTAAAATTGCCATGAATTGTTCAAAATCGTAAGAAAATCAACTCTACTTTTAATGACTTGTTCAAAATCATAAAAAAATTGATTAAATTTGTAATGAATTGTATATCATCAAAAAACTCAGCTAAAATTACTATGAATTGTACAAAATCGTAAGAAAATCGACTAAATTTGTAATTAATTGTTCAAAATTGGAAGAAAATTGACTAAATTTTTAATGAATTGTTTAGAATCATCGAAAAATCATCTAAAATTACCATGAATTGTTCAAAATCGTAAGAAAATCAACTCTACTTTTAATGACTTGTTCAAAATCATAAAAAAAATGATTAAATTTGTAATGAATTGTATATCATAAAAAAACTCAGCTAAAATTACTATGAATTCTACAAAATCGTAAGAAAATCGTCTAAATTCGTCATTAATTCTTCAAAATCGATAGAAAATCGATTCAATTTGTAATTAATTGTTTAATATCATCCAAAAATCGTCTAAATTTCATGAATTCTTCAAAATCTCAAAAAAATCGACTAAATTTGTAATGAATTGTTTAATGTCATCGAAAAATGGTTTAAATTCGTCATGAATTTTTCAAAATCGTAAGAAAATCAACTGGATTTGTAATAAATTCTTTAATATAAACGAAAAATCGTCTAAATTCGTCATAAATTCTTCAAAATCTCAAAAAAAAAACGACTAAATTTGCAATGAATTGTTTAATATCATCGAAAAATAGGCTAAAATTGTCATTAATTCTCTAATATCATCGAAAAAGGGCTTAAATCGTCATGAATTCTTCAAAATCACAAGAAAATCAACTAAATTTGTAATGAATTGTTCAAAATCGTAAGAAAATTGATTAAATTTGTCATAAATTCTTCAAAATTTTAAGAAAATCGACTAAATTTGTAATGAATTATTTAATATAATCGAAAAATGGTTTAAATTCGTCATGAATTTTTCAAAATCGTAAGAAAATCGACTGGATTTGTAACAAATTCTTTAATATAAACGAAAAATCGTCTAAATTCGTCATAAATTCTTCAAAATCTCAAAAAAAGACGACTAAATTTGCAATGAATTGTTTAATATCATCGAAAAATAGGCTAAAATTGTCATTAATTCTCTAATATCATCGAAAAAGGGCTTAAATCGTCATGAATTCTTCAAAATCACAAGAAAATCATCTGAATTTGTAATGAATTGTTCAAAATCGTAAGAAAATTGACTAAATTTGTCATAAATTCTTCAGAATTTTAAGAAAATCGACTAAATTTGCAATGAATTGTTTAATATCCTCCAAAACTCGTCCAAAATTGCCATGTATTCTGTAATATTACCAAAAAATCATCTAAATTCTTCAGAAATTGTCTGAATTTGTTTAACAGCGGTCCAAAATTTGTCATAAATAGTCCAAAAGACATCTAAATTTATCCTAAGTTGTTTAAAATTGTCAAGAAATCGTCGAGAATTATTTGAGTTACACCAAAAATTAATATAAATTGTCTCCCATTGTCTAAAATTCTCTTAAATGCCCTAAAATTGTTATAAATTGTTTGAAATCGTTTAAAATTCATCAATAACTGGCATAATTTGTCTGGATTTCTTAAAAAATCGTTTACAAATTTTCAAAAATAGTTCCAAAATCATCAAAAATCAAATCGTGTAAAATTGGCTTTAAAATTGTTATAAATTGTCTAAAGTCGACCAAAAGTAATCTATAACAGCCGTAATTTGTCTGAAATTCTTGAAAAATCGTTCAAAAATGTTCAAAAATAATCCCAAAGTCATCAAAAATTGCAGTAAATTGTTTCAATTCGTCTAAAATTCTCTTAAATGATCTAAAATCACTATAAATTGCCTGAAATCGTTTAAAACTCATTAACAACTGTCATAATTTATATGATTTTTTTCAAAAATTGTTCAAACTTTTCAGAAATAGACCCAAAATCGTCTAAAATTGTCTGAAATCCACTAAATTTGTTATAAATTTTCTAAAATCATTTGAAAATCATCAATAACTGTCATAATTTGTCCAAGTTTCTTCAAAAATTCTTCAAAATCTATCAAAAATAGACCCAAAGTCATCTAAATTTGACCTAAATTACTTTCAAATCGTCTAAAATTTCCTGAAATCCACTAAAATTGTTATAGATTTTCTAAAATCGTTTGAAAATCATCAATAACTGTCATAATTTTTCGAAATTTCTTCAAAAATCGTTCAAACTTTTCAAAAATAATCCCAAAGTCACCTTAAATTGTCCTAACTTACTTTCAAATTGTCTAAAATTACCTGAAATCCACTAAAATTGTTATAAATGTTCTAAAATTGTTTAAAACTTATCAAAAACTGCCATAATTTGTCTGAATTTCTTCAAAAATTGATCTAAAATTATAAATCATACAAAAATGGTCAGAATTAGTCCCAAAGTAAGGTAAAATTGTCCTAAATTACTTTCAAATCGTCTAAAATTGCCTGAAAAGCTCTAAAATTATTGTAAATTTTCTAAAATCGTTTGAAAATCATCAATAACTGTCATAATTTGTCCAAATTTCTTCAAAAATTGTTCAAAATTGATCAAAATTAGACCCAAAGTCATCTAAATTTGACCTAAATTACTTTCAAATCGTCTAAAATTGTCTGAAATCCACTAAAATTGTTATAAATTTTCTAAAATTGTTTGAAAATCATCAATAACTGTCATAATTTGTCTGAACTTCTTCAAAAATCGTTCAAACTTTTCAGAAATATTGGATTGTTCGGAAAGTAATTTCGTTTTTTACCGACAGAGGATTTAATTGTATTTTTTAAAAATTCGTACAAAATTGAATTTTAAAGATTTTGATCTGATTCTTTTTCTAAATAAAACTGAAAACATTCTAGTTTTAATTTAAAAAGACCGCTTAGTTTTAAATTTTACCAAAAAAATTTAAAAAATTTTCAAAGTTGGCAAAAAATTTTTTTGATTAGAAAATTTACCATTTTTTAAAAAATTCATAAAAAATTGAATTTTAAAGATTTTGATTTGATGTTTTTTCTAAATGAAACTTAAAACATTCTAATTTTAATTAAAAAAGACCGTCTTATTCCGAGAGTGGTCAAAAAAATTAAAAAAATTTTCAAAGTTGGTAAAAAATTTTTTTAGGTCAGAAAATTTGAAGAAGAAGAAATTTTTTTTTTTTGCTTAAAGTGAATTTATACTAACTTTATGGACACACTATTTGTTAAAATGGGTTGTCCCGTTTTTTATATATGTAATTGGGTTTGTTCTTTTTATGTGATTACAATATTTTTTTAATCTTAATTTACACACATAATTTACACACAAAAATGCTTTTATAATTGTTTAGTGATCGTTAAATACGTGTGCTTCTTTATTTCATGCCTCAGCGGAACAGTGGATACAACACGACAGTCCTACAAACTCATCAGGTACATTTTATTACACAACAATAAAAAAATAAAAAAAATTTCCATGTTTTTGGGTTTAGAAACATAAAAAAAACACCTTTTTAAAACCTGATTTTATTCACACAACCTTAATTTTAGATCTGAAGCGATTCAAAATAAACAAGCCGAACTCAGCAAAGGAAAATACGATTTATCCAAATGGAAATATTCCCAATTAAGAGATACAATAAATACTTCTTGCGATATCGAATTATTAGAGGTAAATTATTTTAAGAAATTATTTGAAGAAATTATTTTATAATCACCACCCACAATTAACATAAGTTAAAAATAATTTTTTTAATAAATAGGCTTGTCGTCATGAATTCCACCGTCGTTTAAAAGTATACCACGCTTGGAAAGCCAAGAATCGTAAACGAACCACCATGGATGAGAATGAAAGAGCCCCAAGATCGGTGATGGACGCAGCTGCGAAAACACCAAAGATACAACAAAAACAAAACATATTAAAAGACGAAAACTCTCAAAGATACTTCCGTATACCTTTTGTACGACCGGCGACCATTTCTTCACCTCAAGATCAAGGTGGGAAAAGAGGATGGTGGTATGCTCATTTTGATGGTCAATATGTAGCAAGACAAATGGAATTACATGCGGAAAAACAACCTGTTTTACTTGTTGCAGGTAAATATTAATTATAAAAAGAAATTTTGGAAACTTAGGGTAACTAAGAGCTTTCAATTGATGTTTCGGGTAGTAATTGCAACCTTCTTCGGAGATAAATTCAAATCAAATAAAAGTTTTAGCTCTTAGTTCTAAGTCTAGTATTAAAATTAGTGTTAATATTAAAACTAATATTAGTTCTAGTTAATTAAGGATGTAATCATTGGAACTGTTATAGGTAAAGATGATATGCAAATGTGTGAACTATCTCTTGATGAAACCGGGCTTACACGTAAAAGAGGAGCTGAAATTCTTGAGAATGAATTCAATAGAGAGTGGGAAAGAAACGGTGGGGCACCGTACGTACGACCCGCGGACAGAAAACAATAATTTATTTTTGTTAAAAAATATGTAGGCGTTAAATTTATTAATTTTTTGGGGGGAATTTATTTTTTAAGCAAATCTTATTGCTTTTTGCAGTATTAAAATAGATACAATGTTTAATTTTCATGAAATAAAATCGATTTAAAATCAAAAACCATTTTTAAACCAACCTTAATTACCTGTCTGTATAGTAAACAGTTTGTTTTAGGTTTTACAATTAGCCGGGAGAGGATTACCCCCGGCTTATATTAGACTGTTAAAATAACCGCTTGTAGGCAATCCTATTCACCCGAACCAGTCACCACCCCCTCTTTAACTTCCCATCTCAATTGCATTAAGTACATTACCCAAATTTAAATTTTCAGACTATTTGGACAAGGTTAAGGGCTGCCAAGTATCTAAATCATTACTAAAATACCCTTCGTGCGAGGCGACTCGGTTCTTTACAGGTCTTAACAGGTCTACGCCTAATCATAGGGCTCCTGACGGGACACTGTAAGATCAATAAGCACCTTTATAATTTAGGGTTTGCTGCTTCTCCTCTACGCTTGCGAGCAAGATGTTGAGACTGTTAAACACGTCCTATGTAATTACCTGAATTTCAAGGACTTTAAATTAAGGGGGAACAACAGGGTAAATTTTTTGAAAAATCGTTTTTTTTTTCTTTACGCAATTCGAAAGTATGTACCTTTTAGAATATTATCATACAATATTATAACAAAATTTGTACAAATAATGGAATTATAGCTCTTTTCTGCTCGCGCGCACACATTGTCACAAAATGTTATCGATGCTATTACTCCCATTTATATGGATTTGTCCAAGACGGAGTTGCTTGAGCGCTGTATAGGCGGATTTACGCAAAATTCGAATGAGAGCTTTAATGCCCTCATTTGGAAGTTCGCTCCGAAAATTTTATCAAGTCGGGGAGTTATTGTACAAATTGCTACTTATTTGACGGTTTACATTTTTAATAATGGAATGGCATCTTTATTAAAGGTGGCAAATGAAATACAAATCCAGTTTGGATCCCAAATGTGTACACATTTTGTACAGCTAAAGACCAACACCATATGAGTCGAGCTCAACTGCGTTCAATTTCAAGTGTTTTAGACAATTCAGACAACAAGAAGAAAGTCGAATTATGTTCTAGAAATTCTAAAGACCTTTATTATGGAGCAGGAATCGATTAATTGCGGTAACTCTTAAAATTTCCTCCATTATATCATCTAGAACTAAACTTAACTTTTTAAATACGTTTTTCTCACAATAAAATTTTTTTAACCTGTTGTCACAATTTCTTTACCAACGAAAATCGCATTCAAATTTTATTAAGACGTCCTCAATCTATATAAAATTCCCTTCAGTTAAGCGTACGGATTTTTATTTGTATTAATATTTGCTGCCTCTTTACCCCCTGGAAAGATTAATTATTTTATCGATTTTCTTAACTTTTTTTTGCAGGGGTGCCATTTTAACAGCAATTATTATTTTCTAAATCGGGTACGCTTAACTGAAGCTACACTAATATAGATTAAAATGACGTTTCCTTTTTTATTTTCAGATTATTTTTACGCGTTTTATAGTGACAACCAACAAGATGCTTTTTTTTGTTAGTGCATTTGGCCATCCTCCATACATGTATTCTAAGACAGATTTTTTTTCTCTATAATTCCTAAAATAAGTTTAAACTGCGTAGTTACAAATATCAAAATCCGATTTTTCTAAAATATATGAGTGAACCAAAATAAAATTTTAATTATCGCCTTTTTTCGCGGTCTCCACCCTGTTGTCCCCCCTTAAGGGACTTGGGTGACGACTAACCAACTATAGAATCAGGGATACACCTCTGAACTACATCCAAACCTTTGGTAAATCCCTAGGCTGGTCGATGTAGACAGAGTGACAGAGAGATTATACAAAGGGCGCAATGAGGCCTAAGTACGGTATGCCATCTGGCATGCCCCCCGTTTCCTACATACATAATTCCTAGACATTGTACAACCAGTACTCCTACCCCACTTTAATAAAAAAAGTTCTTACCTGTTCCATTTTAAACTTGATGTCTTCATTTCTCATCTTTAGGTTTCCTTGAATTGAAAGAACACATCTTGTCTCCAAAAATCGTTTGGCTGTTATAATAAATTGATCAAAATTGACGAAGTACAATCTAAAATTGTAAAAAATTTTCTGAATTTCTTCAAAATAATCTAAAATTTTAACAAAGTGTCTAAAATTAACCAAAAATCGATTGAAAAGTTCGAAAAATTGTTTTAAAAATTTCTGTAAATTACCTTAAATGCTGTAAAAGTGTCAAAAATAATCTAATTCCGTCCAAGAATAGTCAAAAATATAAATCGTGGTTATAAATCGTGGAAAAATTTTCTGGAATCGTTTAAATCCTTTAAAATAGTCATAAATCGTCTAAAATTATAGGAAAATCATCTAAAGCTGGTTGCACACGTAGCGATTTACAAGATACAACCCGTTTGCGCAGTTTTAAACGTGTGTATGAACGATGTGAACACTCATTGAATGTGTATATGATAATCGTTTGAGATTTTTAGTTTACACAAACGATCAGCGACAGTTTGCAATCTCTGATTTCTAATTCGATAAATCGTTATCGATTGCGTTTATGCAGTTTTATCATAATTTATGGATGGTACTTAGAGCCATCGTTCGGTTTAGTTTAAGATTATTTAAGAATTTGCTGTAAACATTTGCGACCTGAACCGTTCATAAACTATTTGTTCTCAAGATTAGATACGAATCATTCGTTCGAATCTCGATGTAACGAAAACTGTTTGTATTCTGATGCATCTAAAATCTTTAAAAAATCATCTAAAATTGTCACACCTTGTTACAAATGATGTAAAAAATATTCAAAATCGTGTGAAATTAATTATTATCTTTTAAGACTTCTATAAAAATCACCAAAATAGTCTGAATTTCTTCAAAAATAACTATCTAAAGTTGCTATTTGTCTACATTCGATCCAACATCGTATAAAATTCTCATTAACCGTTTGAGATAGTCGAAAAATCGAGCGAAATTAATAAAAATCGTCGAAATATCGTCTAAAATCACCTAAATTCCTTCAAAAATACTTGTCTAAAATTTTTATTTATCTAAAATCGACCAAAAATTGTCTAAAATTGTCCAAAATTACCCTTAATCGTTTTATATTATCAAAAAATCGTCTGAAATTATCCTAAATGTTTTAAAATTGTCATTAATCGTTTGAAATTATCCAAAAATTGTATAAAATTAACAAAAATCGTCTAAAATTGCCTAAATTCTTTCAAAAATAATTATATACAATTTTTATTTGTCCAAAATCGATCAAAAATTGTTTAAAATTGTCCAAAATTAATCTTAATCGTTTTATATTAACAAAAAATTATCTGAAATTGTCTTAAATGTTCAAAAATTGTCATTAATCGTTTGAAATTATCCAGAAAGGGTATAAAATTAACAAAAATCGTAGAAATATCGTCTAAAATCACCTAAATTTTTTCAAAAATAATTGTCTAAAATTTTTATTTGTTTAAAATCGACCAAATATCGTCTAAAATTGTCTAAAATTACCCTTAATCGTTTTATATTAACAAAAAATTATCTGAAATTGTCTTAAATGTTCAAAAATTGTTATTAATCGTTTGAAATTATCCAGAAAGGGTATAAAATTAACAAAAATCGTAGAAATATCGTCTAAAATCACCTAAATTTTTTCAAAAATAATTGTCTAAAATGTTTATTTATCTAAAACCGACCAAATATCGTCTAAAATTGTCTAAAATTACCCTTAATCGTTTTATATTAACAAAAAATTATCTGAAATTGTCTTAAATGTTCTGAAATTATCATAAATTCTCAAAAGTTATCATAAATTCTCAAAAATTATCATAAATTCTCAAAAGTTATCATAAATTCTCAAAAATTATCATAAATTTTCAAAAATCATCAAAAAAAACAACACAAAATCAACAAAAATCATATCAACTTTATAAATACAGTGAAATCTCCCTTGTGCGGACACCAACGGGACCCACCAAAAGTCTCTGTTCAAAAGGGGTGTCCGCTTAAGGCTGTGGTCTCGGGCCCGAAAAAGTTGTTCCAATATTTCGCGTTAACCGTTTGATAAATCAAAAAAACTTTCAAACGAAAGTTGGATAAAAATGAAAAATCTAGGCAAGCGAATAGAGATATTTAATAAATTATTGTTAATAACTGAGATTATTAAGAAGCATTTTTAAACAGGCTATTCACATGTCTAGATAAATATTCAAGATATATTTTTTCCATTTACCGTTTTTTGATATTTTAAAAGATAAGCGAGAAATTTTGGAAATTCCCACGGTACAAACTTGGGAATATTTTTCAATTTCGCTAGATAGCTCCGCCCTGATTGACCACGTGGTATAGCCGGCGGAGTTGAGTAGGTGCCGTAAGTAAACAAACAAGTTTTTTGTGTAAGTCGATTCTGCTTCGTTGTGCATTTCTGGAGATAAATACTTTGGAGAATTATTCGAGTTTGGAATTCACAGATTTTATTGCTTCTAAAAGTTTTAGAATTTTAGTAAACTAAAATGAATGAAAAGTTCATTTCATAATTTTACTAATCTTTTTGTTATACCGTGTGTCCGTAAAGTAGGGGATATAGGCTATATAATCGTTATAAAGGGTTTATGGAAAAATCGCTGAAACGGGTCTAAAGATTTACATTTTTTGCAATTGTTTAATGAAGATTTTAAATTTTTTCCGCCATTTATAAATGAGTTATGACGTCATCGATACTTTTTTTAAATGGCAACCCCCCATTTTTATTACGGAATATGAAAGAAGATTTTTTTCTAAGTTCAGTACAGTCAATATTAATATCGGTTACATAAGAAAATTTTCGAGAAAAGTTATTTTAAAGTTTCATTCGAATTTACTTAAAATGATAAAAATAGCAATTGCCATGAATCAAGAATTGAGAGAAATGTGAGAAATTAACCATGGCAACTGCTATTTTTATCATTTTAAGTAAATTCGAATGAAACTTTAAAGTAACTTTTCTCGAAAATTTTCTTATGTAACCGATATTAATATTGACTGTACTGAACTTAGAAAAAAATCTTCTTTCATATTCCGTAATAAAAATGGGGGGTTGCCATTTAAAAAAAGTATCGATGACGTCATAACTCATTTAAAAATGGCGGAAAAAATTTAAAATCTTCATCAAACAATTGCAAAAAATGTAAATCTTTAGACCCGTTTCAGCGATTTTTCCATAAACCCTTTATAACGATTATATAGCCTATATCCCCTACTTTACGGACACACGGTATAAGTACCTCGACCTCATGAAAATAAAGTTCGATATTGTAATTTTAAACACTAACTTTTTCTTTACATACACTACATGTAGCAGAGAAAGTATGTACAACTGGGCCAAATTGGTCACTTTTCAAGGGACACTCCTGTTTCTATAAGAAATAGAGGAAAAACAGTATCGGTAACTGATGCTGTTGTAAAATGTTTAATTTTGTGAAAACATTCTCGTGGAAACTTTTTATGTAGATTCTGACGGTGTAGGTTAGTTTTCTCTGTAAGCAATATTTTAATAGCTACATACATAAAAGTGTTTTTTTAATGGAACACTATATTATTACATATTACACGAGAGCCTAGAATTCCCTTTTCAAAAATATGCCTATGAAGTTTGAAAAATGGGATAGATGCGATAATTTGTTTCAGAGATTCTGGAGAAAATGCAGAGGTTGTATTTACATAAACGATATACAGAGAGAAGATAACGTTTAAACTCATTTTTCTCGATGTTAAAAAAGTTTAGATTGTTTGAATCCATAATCTGAACCAAAAAGGCTAAGTGATATCGCAAGCAAGGTATCATGTGTGGCACACTTTTGGAAAGGCAATTTAAACTGCCGTCGAATATGCAAAAATGTATAGGTGTTCCATTTGAAAAAGAAATATTTGTCTGTATCTATTAGAATATTGCTTACAAAAAATTTAACTTACACCAACAAATTCTACATAAAAAGTTGTTTCGGGAATCTTTTCACAGAATCAAATATTATCCAATAGAAAAAAAGTTATGGAGATTTTTTAAAAATGTACTTTTTCGAAAAACACCTGTATTTCCGAAACCGTAAGAGGTATCAATTTGCGGTTTTCACCATCCGATTTCTTATAAACATCGAGCAAGACACCAATATTATTTTACCCTATCTCTTATAGAAACAGGGGTGTCCCTTTACAAGTGTCCAATTTGGCCCACCAGTACAGTACAGTCGATTATCCTATCTGTACTACGAACTGCTGTACCATTTTAAAACATTTAATTTTTTTGCACAGTATTTATTACATATACTAAAATAAGTCAGAATCTTATTAGAATTTGGTAAGAAAGATACATCTAATGTTTCCGTCTTTTTCTACTTTACTAAAACGAACTGAAACTCGATTCATGTATTCACTTCTCGACAAAAGATAAATAAACACATGAGTTTCGAATATAAATCCTTTGTCTCTTATCTACAGAGGGCGGAGCGTAGCCCAAAATTAAGGTCCACCTTCCTGCCTCCGCGCGTCCGTCTCCTGCGCCCCGGAGAAACTCGATGACCGTAAGACCACAGCCTTAAGAGAAATGCAAAGTAGAAAATCATATCAATTTATAAATACAGTAAAATCTCCCTTGTACAGACATCAACGGGACCCACCAAAAGTCTCTGTTCAAAAGGGGTGTTCGCTTAAGAAAAATGCGAAGTAATTATATGAGAGTCATATGATTTCATGAGAAACCATCCGTTCAAGGGGGGGTATCCATTCAAGAGAGGTGTTTGCAAAGGGGAATTTCACTATAATTAAGTATTCTTTAAAAAAAAGGAATAAATAAAAGAGTACATTTTATATAACACCGAAAAACTTAAAAATTAAAAAAGGACTTCATACATAGGAATAAAATGATAAAGAACAAGGAATATAGATATAGTAAACACCTAAAAATTAATTATAAATAATACAAAAGCAATCTTTATTGCTTTTTTAACATCGTACAATATTCAATAAACTAAATTAAACTAAAAACCCAAATACGTTCATTTCATACTCCTAATTTTCTTCTTTTCTTTATACAAGCACATCCCTTGGACTGAATGAACAAAATAAAATATAAAAACAATCATAAAAGATTGTAAAAATTATTAAAAATACTTACTAAAAGGATCAAATCTTATAACCTCCAATTTATCCGCCAAACGTTCCCGGATTTTATTAAAAGTATGACCGCTTACCATACTTTCCATTTGTACCATAACATTCCTAAAAAATTTAGAGTAAATAAACATAAAATAACGGTTTAATTTGTTTACTTACTTGCTTTTAACTCGTTTAAATAAAATATTTGTCAAAAACATTTTTAAGGTTATAAATCACAGAGAAGTACTACCAACATAATTTTTTATTTATAATTTATGGTAGTATTTAAATCAAAATTTTTTTAAAAATCAATTATAAAATTTATTAAATTTATTGTAAAACTTAATTTATATATTATTTAATAAATTTAAATTGATTTTTTAAATTAAAGATTTAAATTAATTATAAAAAACGTTAATTTATAAAATTCAGTTCTACCAACGTAAATCACACGTCATGTGGATCTGACGCGAGCCGCATGATTGGGATCGCGTACAAGTGATGAAATGGGCTGTAATTCGAATATAAGTGATATCGGTGCGTTAAGAACTAAATACTCTTAGCCATGGAGGAAAAGGGGCTCTTCTACTACTTTGTGTTGTACCTCCTTCACTTAACGGTCGATATTTTCGACTTTATTCGTGATAAATGGGAGTACCTAAGGTTGAAGATCTCCGTTTTTCTTTGGAATTACAGTCGGGAGAAGGATTTGGAGGCTCAAATTAAAAAAATAAAAAAGCTGCCAAAACATTTAACAGTGCTAGTTGATCCGGAAGAGCCTAATATTCCATATTTAGCTAATTTTATCTTTTGGGCTGTTACCGCTGGTATACCTTATATTACTTTTTATGATTACAAAGGTCAGTTTGAGATAACACAAACAGGTGAATTAAATTTAACATTGATTTGCTTTTAGGTTTATTAAAAAAACGTATAGAGTGTTTTAAAAGTGAAGTGAATAAACGGAACGAAAACGTACATTTTATTTGGCACGATGAGGATAGTATAGGTTATAAAAACGGTTTTAGTGGGAAAAAAATTCATATTAAGTTATTATCGTCTTCGGACGGTCGAAATAAAATTGCGGAATCGTCTAGGGAATTAATTTCAATTAAAAATCTTCAATTCGAAGATGTCGATCGGGTTTTAAAAAAATCTTTTGAATTTCCCGATCCGGATTTAGGGGTTTATTTCGGTAAAAGTTTTCGTTTATACGATTACCCCCCTTGGCAAATCGCAGTGACTGAATTTGTAAATATTCCAACGCATTACAATTGTCATCGCATACAATTCCTTAAATTATTATTAAGGTATGATAAATGTGAACAGAGGCTCGGTAAATAATACTTAATAATAATTAAGTCTAATTAATTAAAATAAGTGTACAAATTTCTTATGTATATTATGTAATAAATATCTTGGAATAAATTGAATTGAATTGAAATGAAACGATATAATTTACAATTTCATTTATTGTAACCATTTCCATGAGTACAATTTAATAACTCAATTTTAATTTAATTCTATATAAAGTCAAAGGGTGATCTATTTCGAGAACATCCAATTTTCTGTTTATCGATAAATCACTGCACGTGTTTTGAAAACAGAAAGATAAGGAAGACTCTACTATTTTAAAAAAATGTTATTCATCAATCCTATTGATAAGAATTTTCGTACTAACAAATTAGAAATGTTAATATATACATTTAGCTTTTTTTTATTAAACATCTTTAAAATGAGCACTTTTTTAATGTACACTGGTCTCCATACGTTTTCCAGTAAATCTAAATCAAAGAAAAAAATAATTATAGAGTTTAAATATATCTTTTTTTAAAATAAATATCACTTTTTTATAATTATTAGTATTAATTTTTAATTTCATTTTTTATAAGTATGTTTTAAAATTATATTAGATGCTTAGAATATGAAATATATTGGGAAATATTATTCAATTTTAAACAAAAAAGCGGTAGTTATTTATAAAACTAAGTTTCGAGTAAAATTTACGAAATTTTAGAAAACTCAATTTTTTTATTATAAAATACCATTTAGCTTTTATGTAAGACTTTTTTAATTCTCTGTGGTTACATTGTTTAGTGTTATTAATCAAAACAATGACAAGATAGACTTCATAGAAGCTAATATTTGAAAATTGCTACAATTTGCTACACATTTAGACTCTTTAGCGTCTAGAATTACTATTTATCAACCAACACTGTTAAATTAGAACTTAGAGAGTTAAGTAGAGACTACATAACGCTTGCAAATGGTTATTTCCTTTTAAAACCTTTATTTAGGACTTTTTAATAAGTACATAGTTCTTCAATTGAATTTGGAAGTGTGATAGAGTTTTGTGGAAATGATTGAAATATTTTTTAAATCAGAAGAAACTGTTTTGAAGCTCTATTTAATTCCTACATGAGAATTCGTAGCTCTAAGGTTGTGGATTCTTATTTAGAAATTAAATTCTTAGGTGGTATTTTAAAAATAGCATTTAGATTCCATATCCTTTTCAAATCCTAACTTAGCTAATAAAAAGTAATACAGTGAAATTCCCCTTCGCGGACACCCCTCTTGAACGGACACTCCCCTTGGACAGACAGTTTTTGTGGAACCGTCCGACTATCATACAATTACTTCGCATTTCTCTTGAACGGACACTTTGGTGGGTCCTGTTGGTGTCCGCCCAAGGGAGATTTCACTGTATATGGAAGTTAAGCAATGCTTCAAAAAGACAATTTCCGTCTCAAACCTTTATATATGGCATTCCAAGCTTTAGGTAATCGTACTGTGAAGCTTGATAGTGACCAATGAGATTTTTAGAAATGTCTACAGAATGTTTAATGACAAAATTTATTATGCAACACTCACATAATTGTTAGGGTATACATTTTTTTCTTTTTAATTTTTAATCTGGATAATACTCCTAAAATGCCATGTAGCCTCCATGTAAGGCTTTGAAGTTAACGATTAGAAAAGACAATACAAAGGCTTATAGTCTATCTCTACGATACTACAGGACGTTAAACCGACATTGAAGCATCAAGATTGACTCTGTATAACCATAAAACATTGTATGTTGATTGTATTAAGAATGTGTGGTGTTCCGTCCACCGACGGATAGAGGGCGAAAAGATCTAAGGCGTAAGCCGAGAGAAAACGAGTTCGAGTAGTCGTCTGCGAACCTCCGGCACGTCATTATCGTATTGTAAAACTATTCTAAACTATTATTACTGTATTGTTATTTGTGTTATCTTTAATAAACCGTATTAAACCTAACAGAATGACATGTCTCTAAAGACGTACATTTACTGGACGCTTGCTTGTAGGAACGTTGAGCAGCAGAGTATTGTGACTCTAGCTCTTAAGCCTCAGTAGGCCACTTGTATTAGACAACAGGAGATTTGTAGGTGTTCAAATAAGTAGCATTGCTTCCCCATAGGCTCCCCGCAGTAACCAAAGCGACAAGTCACGTCTTGGTTCGGGTTCCTCTTATCTGCGAGGTGCCACTCAGCAAATATACAAACATACTACACACAAGGATGATACACAATAGGAAATATTCAACTGGTTACGGGACCGATATCTTAATAACATCTCGGAAAATCAGTGAAACGACTTGCTGTTAGAATAAAAAGAGCTCAAGCTCACGACATCAAGCGTGGTAACTCCAGAGTTAGCCGATGAGCCACCAACTCCACTATAGCTTCTGTATAGGGCTCTGAAACAGTTAAATAAAATTAAAAAGAATTCTGTAGCTTTTATGACGCGATTTCAAGATTTTCTAATCGTTTAAATCTGAAGTTAACGGCTAGAAAAGTAGCAGTTCACTCCCGAGTTAGCACCCTTGCTGTTCCGGGTTCTAGTACCAGTTATTCTAACTCCAAGTCGCTCCACCGATCTTCAGAGGGGTCGTAAAACCCTCACTCCCACAATCAACTGAACATCTCTGTGTATCACCTTTGTGTGTAGAAAGTTTGTATAACTAAATGCACATTTATGCTCGCTGAACAACATCTCACAAATAAAACGAACCAGAGTCAAGGCGTAGTTTGGGTCGCTTTGATTGCGAGGGGCCTACGACGAAGCAGTACTAATTATTTCAACACCAACAATACTCCTGGGGTTTACAAAGCTAATAAAAAGGGTCTACTGAGGCCTAAGTTATGGTGATGATAACCTTGGGGAATAATATATCATCTAAATATCACGATGATGTCCTGTAGTGTCGTCATAGATCCTAAAGATCCTACAGGCGTAGATCCTGAAGGCATACATTTACTTCACGCCTAGAACGGGCGTTTGATCGCACATTTACTTTTGGAAACTGTACAAATGGTTATTAGATATCATAAAATGGATAGTTTAATGAAAATTTCAAATCGCACATTTGTCGAGTGTTTAACAAAAAGCACACGCTTGAATATGTAATACACTTTTATTAAAATCCTTATACAGATCTGGAAATTTGATTTGAGGACACAGGAAAATAATGCGTGCAACAGCGACGCATATAGGAAGTAGATTAGATAAATAAAGAGCGATATAACTGTTTAACCACGCAACGAACTGACAGTCTGACAGTTCGACAGTTTGTGGGAAGAAAGTGGTTGGTTGGGCGACTAGGGTCGGATCGGAAAAGGCGTGGTTAAACAGTTATATCGCTCTTTGTTTATCTAATCTACTTCCTATATGCGTCGCTGTTGCACGCATTATTTTCCTATGTCCTGAACCGAAATTTCCAGATCTGTATATCAAAATGCACGTTAGAAAACGAGCGACTAAGCATGCGTTTGAAAACGCCACATTAATTCTTACTCTAAATACTATTTATTTAAAATGTAGCAACTTCCGCCTTTCATCTTTAAACCAACTTTTATTTCCTTTCCAAATATTTAATATTCTAAGGTATTAATCAATACAATTCTCCTCAATATAATTCTAAAACACTCCCTTTATTTCTCTAATCACAACCAATTCGATTTTATTATCATCATAATTATCATAGCTTTTTTCTCTTTTATTTCTTTTATTATTATTTTTTTTTATTAAATAAAACTAAAAAAAGGCAAAAAATATACAACCTGTGTAACACCATTTTCTGAGCCGACACGTCAGTATCTACGGGACGATTTCTTACCCCTACCGCTACTGCGCGACCGGGACCTCTTCCGTCTATGTCCGGACTTCCTGCTAGAAGACCGCGACCGACGCCTCGACCTAGACCTCCTCCTCCGTCCGTACGACCTCGATCTCTGTCTTGATCTGGACCTTTGCTTCGATCTGGACCTCTGCTTAGATCTCGACCTCTGTTTAGATCTTGATCTTTGTTTAGATCTTGATCTTTGTTTAGATCTTGATCTCTGTTTAGATCTGGACCTTTGTTTAGATCTCGATCTCTGTTTAGACCTCGATCTCTGTTTAGACCTCGATCTTTGTTTAGATCTTGATCTCTGTTTAGACCTCGATCTCTGTTTAGACCTCGATCTCTGTTTAGATCTCGACCTCTGTTTAGATCTCGACCTCTGTTTAGATCTAGACCTCGATCTTAGTCTCGATCGCGATCTTGATCGAGACATGGAAGATCGCAGGCGACGATCCCTCCTCGAAGATTGCTTCCGAGGACGCGAAATTGACCGGGAACGTCTCTTCCGGTCATCTGAACGCCTCCTTTCCGACCGATACGACTTCTTACGGTCTTTTGATCGACTACGACTACGAGAAGGAGTCGAACCGGTGTCAGAAGAAACGTATTTCGGTTTGTCTTTAGTGGATAAAGAGTCGCTTGATGAAGAAACACGCCTATTTCGTTTCGAATTATCTATAAAAAAAAAGGGATACTTTTAATACAAACAGATTTTAAATACAGTGAAATCTCCCTTGGGCAGACACCAACGGGACCCACCGAAAGTGGGTCTTGAACAGACCCACTGTGTCTTGAACAGACATCCCCCTTGGATGGACAGTTTCTTATGGAACCATCTGACTCTCATATAATTATTTCACATTTCTCTTAAGCGAACACCCATCTTGAACGGACACTTTTGGTGGGTCCGATTGGTGTTTGCACAAGGGAGATCTCACTGCATATGAGAGTCGGACAGTTCCATGAGAAACTGTCCGTCCAAGGGGGGTGTCTGTTCAAAATGGATGTCCGCAAAGGGAATTTCACTCTAAATCTTTTGTTACAGATCGTTAAAAAAGAAATTTCTCTTAATTTAAATACAAATACGAGTTATTTTTACCAACCTGGTGTTTTAGTTTCTATTTGCGTATCTTTATTATCAATTACAGCTGGACTTGTTCCCCTACTTTGTAATAATTCACGTTTTCGTTCAGCTTCGGCAATCTTCTCTTCAATTTCACGTTCAATTTTCACAAAAGCTGCCTTCTTTCGCTTTATTTCTTCCTGTTGTAATTAAAAAAAAATTAAAAATTTTCTCTATTTTATTTTAAAATTATTTACTCTCAATCTATTATCTGAATCGTCATCGTCCGAATTTCCTTCCGTATTTTCACTGTCCGACTCCCCATAAACACCCAATCCTAGAGATTTTACAATTAAAATAAGTATATTTTTAATTTAACTCAAACCGGAAACGAAAATAAGCTTGCTTTTTCGTAAGCAAGTTTTTTTAATGGCCAAACCTGTCTTTTTAAGTTCACTAAACTAAAGTATAAAATAAAAATAAATATAGAAAAGAAAAAAGAAAAAAAAAAAATCAGTCAGAAAAATTATTATTTTAAAAAATCTTTTTTTAATTAATTTAACTGACTGATCTTTTTAAAAATTGATTCTTAATTATATTTTCTTTATTTTTATTAAAAATTGGTCGCCGGCGACACATCGCGACCTTTAAATTCTAAAAACAGGGTTTGAACGGAAGCAACTTACCAAGTCTGGCACTAAGGTTGGCACCACTGGGTGCGGAAACGCGCTGATCTGAAGCTGAAGTTCACACAACACACAAATTAGATCATCCTATCACCCTGTCAACAGTCTCACAGTAACAAGTATGACATCAAAGAGAAATAAAAAAAAAATGATGGTTTTTTTTCGGTTTTTGGTTAAACTGAAATCGCAAAATTGCGGAATTCTCCCAATCGCGCGGATATATTTATTTTTTTTGGCTCTCGCCCCGCTTCCGATACCGTACCTTTCTTCCTCTTCTCATATCTTTCCAATTCTTCCTTACAAATAGTGTGGATTTCGCGGTTTGTTACCTTGAGTAGGATCTCCGTCATTGTTCTTCTTACCAACAGCATCTATAATGAAAAATATCTTTTGTAATCTTTTTATATCTTACTATAAGTTGTTACTGATAAAATACCATAGCCTCACCATAGAAAGAAGTATGTAAAAGTGAGGTTTCTCCGTGTAAATTTACCGTGTACCTTTGATTTTCAAATTTTCACATTTTAAGGAGAAAATAAATACTCATTCAAGATCCATTTTAACCAGTAATGTATATTAGGTAATTAATTAATTTTATACCTTTCTGGTTATTTAAAATTTTATTGCTTGACTAGTTTCGACTGAAATCCACCTTCGGAAGCAAACGTTTGATTCTTCTCAAACAACTTCCTCTTAGTCTCATTTTCAATATTTATTCTGTCTAATTTCGTTTGCTTCTGAAGTTGGTTTTAAGCCAAAACTAATCAAGCAATAAATTTTTTTATTTATCGACAATCATTCACCTTTTTAAATTTTATCATAAATACACAAAATTATAAAATGCAAAAAATTATAAAATGCAAGACAACCATATAATTAATAAATAATTTTTTAACCGACTAATATGCTATCGATAACTAATGACTAATATGCTATATCGATTTTGTGATTTGAGAATTAATCCTTTTCGCTTTTGCTACAAAACTCGAAAAAGGATCAAAACTCCAGACGAAAAAATTAAAGTAGTAAGATACGGAGGGTCTTTTTTCAATAATATTTAAGCCTACAAGACTCTTGCATTAAGAAGAACTGGACAATACTCCAATCCTTCCTTCTACTGTGCTCCGGTCTTAACTTGGTAAAGTTACGAGGAGTAACCGCACTCTTGCATCCTTTTTTCAATAGTGAGGCCCAGGATTAACTTATAATACGCATGTTTTCTATTAAAAACAAAAATAAGATTATACCATTTCCTCTTGAGTCAACCTTTGGGGTTGCGGAGGCGGTTGTTGAATTTCCGGAGTCAATGAACGACCTTCGATATCTTCTTCCGAGTCTTCAGAACCAGAATCCTATATAACAATATTTTCAACTTAATATTTCATAAAAATTCATTTTTAATTAAATAAAAAACTAAAGTCTATTTGATTTTTTGTTAAAATTTAATTAAAATCTTTAAATTAGATAAAAAAAAAAACACAAAAAATTTTCTTCAAAATTTTTATAACAACCTAAAAATCTTAATAGCTAATATTAAAGTATACATTTAAACTTTTTAAACGTTTTAGTAAAAATTTTTAGTCACCTTTATGAATTTTTTTAATTTTTTGGGTAATATTTAGAGAAAAATCGACTTTTTTATATAAAAATAGAATATTTTAGCTTTCAATTAATACAAATTTCATTTCTTAATTGAAAGAAATAAAGTCTCCACGATTTTTTAAATTTGGTCAAAATTTTTAAGGTTAGGAAAAATTTTAGTCAACTTTAAGAATTTTTTTAATTTTTTGGGTAATAATTAGAACAAAACTGACTTTTTTATTACAAAATAGAATATTTTAGCTTTCAATTAATACAAATTTCATTTCTCAATTAAAAAAAATAAAGTTTCCACGATTTTTTAAAATTGGTCAAAATTTTCATTACCAAATTTGACGATTTTAGCAAATTTTAGATAAAATTTTACAATTTTAATCTAAATAAAGTTATTTTTCAATGAAATTTGACAACATTTGTCGAAATCTGGTGAAATTTCAGACGCAATTCGATGACTTAAGGAAATTTTAAATGAAATTGGACGAAATTCAATCATTTCATGCAATTTTATACAAAATTTGGCGAAATTTTAGAAGAAATTTAACAATTTTAAGAAATTTTAGATGAAATTTCACAATTTTAATCTAAATAAAGTTATTTTTCAATGAAATTCAACAATTTTAGACGAAATTTAGTGAAATTTCAAACGAATTTTGAAAATTTTAGTTTAAATTTTACTATTTTTAAAATTAAGTTTTATTTTAATGAAATTGGAAAAAAATTTGATGAAATTTTAAATAAAATTTGATAACTTTAGAAAATTTTAGATGAAATTCAACGATTTTAGATAAAATTTCACAGTTTTAAGATAAATAAAGTTATTTTTCATTGAAATTCGACAAATTTAGGCAAAATTTTGTGAATTTTCAAACGAAATTGGACGAATTTTGAAAATTTTGGTCGAAATTTCACAATTTCAAGCTAAATTAAGTTATTTTTTAATGGAATTCGAAAAAAATTTTAATGAAATTAAACGAAATTCAACAACTTTGCACCAAATTTTGTGAAATCTTGGAAAAAATTCGATGATTTTAAAAAATTTTAAGTGAAATATTACAGTTTTAGACTAAATTAAGTCATTTTTTAATAATTTTAATATAAATTAAGTTAATTAACTTTAATTCTTAAATAACTTTCCATTTCTTTTCATCTTTTTTAATCTTTTTTTAGGTTATAAAAATTTTTTATCAATTTTATGAATTTTTTAAATTTTTTGGATAATATTTAGGAAAAAATTGACTTTTTTATTACAAAATAGAATATTTTAGCTTTCAATTAATACAAATTCCATTTCTTAATTAAAAAAAATAAAGTCCCACGATTTTTTAAAAGTTGGATCAATTTTTTAAAAAAGTGGGGTTATGAACTGTCAAAAATTTTAGTCATCTTTAAGAATTTTTTTAATTTTTTGGGTAATAATTAGAATAAAATTGACTTTTTTATTATAAAATAGAATATTTTAGCTTTCAACTAGTCTTTTTATTATTCTTTAAATTTAATTCTAGGTGAATTTTTAAAGTTTAACTTTGACAGTTCTCAATTAAAATTTGAGGTTATAATTCTTTTTTCCTTTTTTTATAATCTAACTTTTATATTATCATATATTACATTAAAACCAACATTTTAACATATAATTATCCAAAAAAAAACTTTTCATAATTCCTTAAATTAAACTCTAGGTGAATTTTTAAAGTTCACTTTTGACAGTTCGAAATTAAAATTTGAGGTTATAATATTTTTTTTTCCTTTTTTTATAATCTAACTTTTAAATTATCATATATAACATTAAAAACAACATTTTAACATATATTTAAACAAAAATCTTTTCATAATTCTTTAAATTAAGCTCTAGGTGAATTTTTAAAGTTCAACTTTGACAGTTGTAAATTAAAATTTGAGGTTATATTTCTTTTTTTATAAAATAAATCCTCAAATCTACCCCCAAACTTACAAATCGACTTTTAATTTGTTGTTGTTGTTGTTCTTTAACAGTATCCTTTAAAATCTCCAAAGCGTTCTTCTCAAACAACTTCCTTTTAGCCTCATTCTCGGCTTTTTCTTGTTTTTCCCGTTCCTTATCCAACTGTTTCAATTTATCCCTTTCCATTTTTTCTAAACCTTCTCTAATCCAAGCGGGTAGCTGTTTCCTCTTCGCCGCATCCAAACTAACAACTTTCGGAGGTGGAACGGGAGTATTTGCAACCGTAGTCGGAACGTTAACCTTACTATATCTTTTATTATGCGGTTTAATAACTTTAGCCCCACCTGAAGACGTCCAATATCCGCTTTGATAATTAGAAGTAGTACTATACCCATAATTAGAATTATCACTTGCGTTATCTACATTGGAATTGTACTGATTAAAATTAGACGGTGTAGGAAGCAACGGTGGTTTATTAGTATTATTAGACGCTCCGGGATTGTTCCAAGTATTCTCCCAATTCCACGGAGGTTGTTGTTGTGGCGTTTGCCACTTCCAAGAGTCCCCAGAACCTGTCCCATCATTCCACTGTGATTGTATCTCTTCGTTTTCATTTTCCACCTCCATAGGAGCTTCACCACCTTCTGTATCTTTTTTTAAGGGTTTAACACCTTGCTGGGGCGTGATTTGAGGCGGCTCGGGCACCGGGGGACCCGCTTCCTTCATTATAATCCACTGTTGAGCCAATGCGGCCCAATCTACCTGTTCTTTTGCCATATTTTGATAAGCCGCCGGGTTTAAAGCCCATTGGTTAAAGCTTTGCGCGTCTGTGGAGTCCCCACCCGAGTACATCGCGGCGAAACATTAAATTGCGGTCGGAAAACTGTTTAAACGAATATAAAAACCGCTAATTCCGGTGTTTTATTAACCAAAAATAACAGAAGCTAATACAAATGTCAAAATTAATTTAACCGACTTAATACTAGATGGCGGTGTTTTAATAAAGTCAATAAGAAAATTAATTACTTTATAATTTCTATTTATTAAATTTAATTTTTTTTTCTAAAAGTTAATTAATATTAATTAATTAATCATAAAAATATACTTTATTTATTTATTTATTTTTTAATTTTAAAATCAATAAATTGTTAAAACAGATTCCTGTAAAAACCTAACCTAATTTACTCTAATTGTCACATTGATAAATCACCAAAATCATCATAAAAACACGAAAAATGAATGATTTAATAGTAGATTCTAATATAAGAGGATGGGTTTTCCTCCCAATAGTCGTAATAACCTTCTTAGTGGGTATTCTTCGTCACTACATTTCAATCCTTTTATCCTCCCAAAAAAAGGTTGAAATGCAACAATTACAAGATAGTCAAATATTGTTACGATCGCGTATTTTACGCGAAAACGCTCGTTTTATTCCCCGGGCGGCTTTTAATATGCGCCGGCAAGTTTTCAACAACCAAGATAGCGGTTACTTAACCCAAAAACGCGAAAGCCAAGCTCCGAATATGATGACCGATCCTAGCATGATGACCGATATGCTTAAAGGAAACATTACGAACGTTCTACCTATGATTATCATCGGAGGATGGATTAATTGGATGTTTTCTGGGTTCATTACCACCAAAGTACCTTTCCCGTTAACGTTAAGATTCAAACCGATGTTGCAAAGAGGAATCGAATTGAACCATTTGGATGCTTCTTGGGTTTCTTCAGCTTCATGGTACTTTTTAAACGTGTTTGGATTGAGGAGTATTTACGCTTTGGTTTTGGGGGAGAATAACGCCGCCGATCAAAGCAAACAGATGCAAGATCAAATGTCCGGAGCCGCTATGGCAATGCCGCCGGATCCTAAAGTTGCTTTTAAAGCCGAATGGGAAGCTTTGGAAATTGTTGATCATCAATGGGCGTTAACCGATGTTGAAAATAGTATTCAGAAGCAATAATAAGGGTTGCGTTTAGTAAGTTTTTTTAAAAATTATTTAATTTAATTTAAATAAGCGGAAAGTGTAGATTAAATTTATGTTTGAATGGACTTGGTTGTAATACATAATAATATATAGTGTTTTTTTTGATTTGAGGTAATTTTTTTTAAGTATAAAGCTTTAATTTTTTTGTATTTTATCCAACCAGATCCATTTCCTCAATTTTCCGTCTTAAATTTTATAATGTCGTTAATTTTTTGAGTAATGAAAAAGATTTTTTAGTTTTTATGAATTTTTAAGCTTAAATTGAAATTTTTCCAAACATTATTAACCTTTAATTTTCAATTTTAGACGATAAGAGGTCTACGTAGTGACTATAAGGACTCTTTTAGAGGTTATAATGTCTTTCGAAGAGGTTAAAGAGTCTTACAGGGAGTTTAAATACCATTTTGTGTTCACTTAGGATCTTCTAAGATCTAATTTAAGTTCCGAAAGACTATAAAAACCCGCTGAGAGTCTAAAACTTTTATTTTAGAGGGTTGTTAGCCTCGATTTAGTCTCTAATTTCAAATCGGAAAGGATAAGGAATTTACGTAGTGACTATAGAGACCCTTTTGGAAGCTATAATGTTTTCCTAAGGGGTTATAGAGTCCCATATGAAGTATAAATACCACCTAATCTCCATTTAGGATCCTCTAAGATTTAATTTAAGTTCCGAAAGACTATAAAAACCCACTGAGAGTCTATAACATTTATTTTAAGGGATTGTTGGCCTCCATTTAGCCTCTAATTTCAAATCGGAAAGGATAAGGAACTTACGTAGTCACTACTGGGGTCCTTTTGGAGGCTATAATGTTTTCCGAAGGGGTTATAGAGTCCCATATGAAGTATAAATACCACCTAGTCTCCATTTAGGATCCTCTAAGATCTAATTTAAGTTCCGAAAGACTAGATTAGATCCTCTAAGATCTAATTTATGTTTCGAAAGACTAGATTAGATCCTCTAAGATCTAATTTAAGTTCCGAAAGACTATAAAAATCCGTATAAAGTCTATAATATTTATTGTAGAGGGTTATTAGTCACTAATTTCAAATCGGAATTGATAAGTAACTTACGTACTAACTACAGAGACCCTTTCGGAGACTATAATGTTTTTCGAAGGGGTTATAGAGTCCCATATGAAGTATAAATACCACCTAGTCTCCATTTAGAATCCTCTAAGATCTAAGTTAAGTTCTGAAAGGCTATAAAACCCAGCATAGAGTCTATAATATTTATTTTAGAGGGTTGTTAGCCTCCATTTAGCCTCTAATTTCAAATCGGAAAGAATAAGGAAGTTACGTAGTGACTACAGAGACCCTTTTGGAGACTATAATGTTTTCCGAAGGGGTTATAGAGTCCCATATGAAGTATAAATACCACCTAATCTCCATTTAGGATCCTCTAAGATCTAACTTAAGTTCCGAAAGACTATAAAAACCCACTGAGAGTCTATAACATTTATTTTAGAGGGTTATTAGTCTCTGATTTCAAATCGGAAATGATAAGCAACTTACATACTAACTACAGAGACCCTTTCGGAGACTATAATGTTTTCCGAAGGGGTTATAGAGTCCCATATGAAGTATAAATACCACCTAGTCTTCATTTAGAATCCTCTAAGATCTAATTTAAGTTCCGAAAGACTATAAAAATCCGCATAGAGTCTATAATATTTAATGTAAAAGTTATAGAATCTAAACACAAACGTTTTAATATTCTAAGTCGAAGATAAACACCATTTAACCTCTATTTAGGATCTTCTAAGATCTAACTTGGGTTCCGAAAGACTATAAAAACCCACAAATAGGCTATAATATTTAATACAGAGGTTCGAGTCCAACATAGAAACTGTTTAACCAATATTAAGGACTCTTTAACCTCTAAATTTTAATTTAAAAAACTATAGAGGCATATTTAGAGAATTTTGAGATCCTCTTAGAAAATATAAATATTCCCAAAGTCCTAATTTGAATAGTAACCTTAAGTTAACTTTTTTTGAACGATTTTAACTTTTAAAATTGATCCAAAAAGCCTCCACGATTTTTTAAAATTGATCAAAATTTAAAAAAAAAAAAGTTAGGTTAAAAAAATTTAGTCACATTTAAAAATTCTTTTAATTTTTTGGGTAATAATTAGAACAAAATTGGCTTTTTTATTACAAAATAGAATAATTTAGCTTTCAATTAATACAAATTTCATTTCTTAATTAAAAAAAAATAAAGTCCCCACGATTTTTTAAAGTTGGTCAAAATTTTTTTAAGTTGGTCAAAAAAAAGTTAGGTTATGAACTGCCAAAAATTTTGATCATCTTTGTGAATTTTTTTAATTTTTTGGGTAATATTTAGAGAAATTTTGATTTTTTTATTACAAAATACAATACTTTAACTTTCAATTAATACAAATTCCATTTCTTAATTGTAAAAAATAAAGTCTCCACGATTTTTTAAAAGTTGGATCAATTTTTTAAAAAAGTGGGGTTATGAACTGTCAAAAATTTTAGTCATCTTTAAGAATTTTTTTAATTTTTTTGGGTAATAATTAGAACAAAATTGACTCTTTTATTACAAAATAGAATATTTTAGCTTTCAACTAATTTCATTTCTTTATTTAAAAAAATAAAGTCTCCACGGTTTTTTAAAGTTGGTCAAATTTTTTAAAAGTTAGGTTAAAAAAATTTTAGTCAACTTTATGAATTTTTTTAATTTTTTGGGTAATAATTAGAACAAAATTGACCTTTTTATTACAAAATAGAATATTTTATCTTTCAATTCATACCAATTTCATTTCTTAATATAAAAAAATAAAGTCTCCACGATTTTTTAAAGTTGGTTAAAATTTTTAAAAAGTTAGGTTAAAAAAATTTTTGGTCAACTTTAAGAATTTTTTTAATTTTTTGGGTAATAATTAGAACAAAAATGACTTTTTTATTAGAAAATAGAATATTTTAGCTTTCAATTACTACAAATTTCATTTCTTGATTATAAAAAATAAAGTCTCCACGATTTTTTAAAATTGATCAAAATTTTTAAAAAGTTAGGTTAAAAAAATTTTTGGTCAACTTTAAGAATTTTTTTAATTTTTTGGGTAATAATTAGAACAAAAATGACTTTTTTATTACAAAATAGAATATTTTAGCTTTCAATTAATACAAATTTCATTTCTTAATTTAAAAAAATAGTCTCCACGATTTTTTAAAGTTGGTCAAAATTTTTTTAAGTTGGTCAAAAAAAAAGTTAGGTTAAAAAAAATTTTAGCCATCTTTATGAATTTTTGGGTAATAATTAGAACAAAACTGACTTTTTTATTACAAAATAGAATACTTTAGCTTTCAATTAATACAAATTTCATTTCTTAATATAAAAAAATAAAGTCTCCACGATTTTTTAAAGTTGGTCAAAATTTTTTTAAGTTGGTCAAGAAAAAAGTTAGGTTAAAAAAAATTTTAGCCATCTTTATGAATTTTTTTAATTTTATGGGTAATAATTAGAACAAAACTGACTTTTTTATTACAAAATAGAACATTTTAGCTTTCAATTAGTACAAATTTCATTTCTTAATTAAAAAAAATAAAGTCCCCACGATTTTTTAAAGTTTCTCAAAAAAAAAGTTAGGTTAAAAAAAATTTTAGTCAACTTTAAGAATTTTTTTAAATTTTTTGGGTAATAATTAAAACAAAAATGACTTTTTTATTACAAAATAGAATATATTAGCTTTCAATTAATTCAAATTCCATTTCTTAATTTAAAAAAATAAAGTACCCACGATTTTTTAAATTTGGTCAAAATTTTTTTAGGTTAAAAAAAATTTTAGTCATCTTTATGATTTTTTTTAATTTTTTGGGTAATAGTTAGATCAAAATTGATTTTTTTATAACAAAATAGAATATTTTAGCTTTCAATTAACACAAATTTCATTTCTTAATTAAAAAAAAATAAAGTCTCCACGATTTTTTAAAGTTGGTAAAAAAAAGTTAGGTTAAAAAAAATTTTAGTCAACTTTAAGAATTTTTTTTTAATTTTTTGGGTAATAATTAGAACAAAATTGAAGACCCTGGTGCAAGAAGGGGATATACGCCAAATTTTAAAAAAATGAGATATTTACTGAAAACAGTTTAAAACTGTATTTTCCTTTGTTTAGTCGAAGTATGTGTAATATATGATTAGCTGAATAGAAATTATAAGAGAAAATCACCAATCCCATGTAGTAGACTGGTGCAAGAATGTGATAAGTTACGTAGCACTTATCCCGTTGTTGCACCGAACAATCTTGTATCAATTTTGTATTAATAGTGTCGAAAAATAAGTCGAAAAATCATTTTTCGACTTTTGTCTGTTCCATCGACTAATTTTAATCTACAAAGTTAATGTATTTTAATATGTTCAACCTTGTTTCTAAAGTTCCGGGAATTTGTTTTAAATGACATCGTTTCAAATACGTTTTACCTCTGCTTTAAATCCTGAAGAAGATCAAAATAAATGGATCGAAAGCTCGGCATAATAAAAAGGAAGTTTTTTAATTCTCCCCTTTGTTGGTTGAATTCCCAAGAATTATTTTAATTTGTTATTTATGTTTTTCAGTCACCTCTCAAAATCATTATATTCCAGATAATCACATATCCCGTTCTTCCACCACAATTTGTTCTTTGCTATTAAATCACCATTTCTACCAAAATTATGCTCTGACCAAACATAAATGCTCATACTTATTTCAATAAACCATTATAATTCTTTTAAACACTCACATACAAATGAAAATGATTTTTGGCTTTGCTTAAAAATGAACATATTGTTACTTATCCCGTTCTTGCACCAGGCTCTTCAATTGACTATTAAAAAATCCATTATACTCAATGAGCGCAATTTAACCTTGATTTAAGACTCTTTAACCTCTAATTAAAAATCAGAAAATCTTTAAAAACCTACATCAAACCTAAAAATCACAAATTATTCGGTTAATTGAGAAAAGGTTTAAAAATAAAACTCATATTTATGCATTAAAATATATTTAAATGCAAACAAAAGCACAGTTATACTAAATAAACACTTGGAATGTTACACAAATACAATAATTTAATAATTTATTACTCCTACAATCTTTTAATAGTCTTTAAATAATTTCGTCTTCAAAAACTTTCATTTCAGTTTAAAAAATTTCATGTTATCTTCAAAAAATTTCATTTCGTTTAAAAATAAAATTCATTTCATTAAAAAAAAATACATTTCATCATCAAAAAATTTCAAATAAATACATAAATATATTTTTTTTGTCAAAAATTAAAACAATTCCACTTTAACATTAACTTAAAAGATCCATAATATCATTGGTGGTTAATTTTTCCACATTTTGATTATTATTAACCTTATTAAAACTACCCGATGGTTGTAATAAAGGTTGATTTGAAGCCGACATTTGATTCATAGGTACTTTTGATGTATTTTGAGGTAAAAGATTATCCAAAGCGCTCCAATTTTGATTTCCATCATTAGATCTATATCTAGAAAAATTATTTGACATCGCAGTTGAATTATTTGTATTCATATTTGTTTGAAATGGTATCGATTGCCATTGAGTCATATTTGAGTTATTAAAACTCATCGAAGGTTGTAATTGTGGTTGAATCGTATTAAAAGTATTCATCGGAAAGTTTTGATTCATTGAAATTTTATCAAATTGAGTGTTTTTATTAACCGTAGTATTATTAAAACTATTTAAATTCTTTTCTAATAAAGTTGCCGAAAGATCTTTAATTTGTGGTTTAGTTTTGGATTGATTTTGATTTGAAATCGGTTCTAAAACGGTTTGTTTTTGAAAAGTTTTAACGGTTTCTTGTTGTTTTGATAATCTTTGTTTTTCTTCTAATGTTAAAGATGATGATGTTACGGATGATGTTCCGGATGATAATCCGGACGATGATGATGTTCCGTTTGATGATATAGTTACCGGTTTTTCAAAATTATCAAAACCCATCCCTCCGAAAACTTTATCCAACTCAACTTCATGTTTTGGAGGAGGTAATAAACTCGGCATAGAACTTTCTAAAGCTTTTTGTTGCTCTTGAACATTATTTAACTGTTCTAATTTCGTTCGGTGTTCAGTTTCAACCATTTGAAACATTTGTTTTACCAAAGAAACCAAACTATTAAATTGAGATAAAGTCAAACCGTTTTCTATACAAAGAGGGATTAAAAACGGAAGGATTCTCGTAGCTATAACCTCTTTACTTATCCCTAATTTTTTATGATTCAAAGCGAGTTTATAAATCCCTAAAATCCCCATTAAAACAGCCGGTTCCCTCGATGGGATTTGTGGTAAGAAGGGAACAACCTCATCGAGAACCAACCACTTATCTAAATGCTCGAGAAGTCTACCGATACATAATAGACAATTTACTCGAACCGAAAGGCTTGAAGTCGATAAACAAAGCTTTTTAATCCGGGGTAAAAGACTATTTTTAACGTTTGAATGATCTAAAAGACCGGCGAATGTCGGAAGGACCGAAAGGCACAGTTCGTGTACTTGAGGAGAGTTTGAATCCAACCCTCGGTAGAGCATCGGTAAGACGTGTTGTTGGATATCTGTAGATGGGGTTAATTTTAATAAAAGTTCCATTCGTTGAAGCATTAAAAGTAAAATCTAGAAATTAAAAAAAAGAAAAAAATTAATCTAAAAGATTTTTTATTTATTAATATTGATTAATAATTTCAGATAATTTCCAGATATTGAAAAAAAATAGGTTATGTTATTATGGTTATTAATTTGACTCATAGAAAAAGAAAGATTGACTTTAATTATACCAACCACAAAACACAAAAATTAAAAATTTTTAATTTAAATTTTACAAAAATTTCATTTTTAAATTTTGATCTAATTAAAATATTTTTTTAATATATCATGAAATAAATTTAATTTATTAAAATTATATTTTAAATATTACAATTAAAAAATTTACTTAAAAAAAATTTTTATGTTTTGTGGTTGGTTATAAAATTTCAATTGACATAAGTGTTTATGTCATTTTGATTTGTTAGGTTAATGCTAACCTAACTGTCAAATTCAAACGATTTTTCTTAATAATTAAGTAAAAAAACTTACTTGAATTGGTTCAATTAAAGCCATAACTGGTTTTAAACTCGGTAAAATAAATTGAACATACTCTTTTTGAGTACAATCTTGAGCAATATCAAAAATGCTGGGTAAAACAAACGGAACCATCGCCGGCTGAGTTAAATCCCTTATTAAACATGGTAAAACCCTTTGGACTTGGACACGATGCGGTAGCTTCTTCAACGCTTCAGGTAATCCTTTAAAAAACTGCGATCGTTGTAAATTATCCCATTGGAGTAATGAATCGAGATAATTTAATGTTTTAACTCCGATATCTTCAAAATACGGTACTTTTATAAACTGATGAGCGTCCGGTCTTAAATCCGGAGTGATATTAAGCATTAATTTAGCGTATTCTCTAAGATCTTCGGGTATATTTTGTAATTTACTCATTTGTAAGTTTTGTAAAGTTTGTAATCTTCCTTTAAATTGTTGTAAAGTCTTAACAGATTGAAAAGAATCTTCCGATTTTGAATGTAAGGTGTAAATTAACATCCCCAAAGAGAAAATATCACTCGACGGTGAATGAGCTTGAAGTGAAATACATTCAGGAGCCGTGTAACTTAAATTAGGTTGTGCAACGCTAGGTAAAGTTGGACTGTACTCGATAAATGGATAAAACGGTGGTGAATTTGGCGAACTTGTATTCATAACGCAAAAATCAAAGCCGAATATCTTCCAAGCGCCTTGTTGGTTGATTATTATTGTTTCCGGAGAAATATTTCTATGAAGTAATTTAACATCGTTGTGTAAAAAAGCCAAACCCTCTCCGATTTGTAACAAACCGTATTTAATCTCAATATCGTATAATTTATAATTGGATAAATTAGTCGGTTGTGGCATATTTAAATTTTGTCCTAATACGTTAGCTAAACTTGCGAAAACCGGTTCGGTTGCGAACGCTAAACTCTCTCGACTTTCCTCCAAAGGATGTTGAACGATTAAAACTTGCGGGTGTCTTATTTTAGTTAATTGAGTAATCCCTCGTTTTAAAGATTCTAAAATTATATCTCGATCGGTTTTATTCCATTTATCCAGCTGTCGTTTCTCGAATACAAAAATCGAAGCTTCTTGTTTTGTTGAACGTTTCGTTCCTTTGTAAATTTTCCATAAAAGACCCGGACCTCCGGATGCAATGTGACATGTTGCATCGAACTCCCTTGTTACGGGGTTTCCAGGTAAAACGCTTGATAATTGAGAGACTGTGCTGCTCACCGAGCTACTTACATGCGAATAAATCTTGTTAAAAACCTCCATTTGGATTTATTTTATTATTTTAATTGTTATGAGTCATATAATTATTAAAAAAAAGACCAAAAAATGGTTTTAAATCCCCACAAATACTATTGTAAAATATACTTTTTAGTACCTAACCCTTACAACTGTCACTGTCACTTTTGACAGTTCTTACGTCAAAGTACAGCGTTTTATAGCGTTCACTTTTCAATAAAGTGAAGTTAGCTCAATATAACCTTAAATAAATACAATTAAAAAAAATATATTACATAATAATTTTTTTAATTTAAAAATAAAATATTTAAATAAAATGACCTTAAGAAAAGGTTGTATTTAATTATTTATTTTTTAGAATTTTTTTTTTTTTTATATAATATAAATTTTGAGGTTAAGGTTCAAGTATGTACATAAATACTTTTCTAGAGAAAGTTTTTTAGACCCATCCCATGTGATGCAAACGGAATACATTATGTAGTATTGCGTATTCCGAAAAAGGCTACGTTTTAATAAAAATTAACGTTTTAAAGTGATCGGGTTTTAGTGAAAATGGCTAGTTTTAGTGCTAAAAAGCTTTTAAAATACACCGTAATAGGTGGACTAACCGGAGGAACAGTTTTAAGCTTACATAAAAATCAATACCAATTTGATTCTATTGGAATAGTTCGATTAGGAAGAGCTGCGATAACCGTATTTCAAATCGGAACGGTTTACAAAAAGGAATTATATTCTCAAAAATGGGATAAAACATCCACCGAGTATAAAGAAAAACAGAGTTTTTGCCATCAAGAAGGAGCTAATAGATTACTTAAACTTTGCTGTGAAAATAAAGGAGTTTATATTAAAGTAGGCCAACATATAGCCGCTTTGGAATATTTATTACCGAAAGAGTACGTTCAAACGATGAAGATTTTACATAGTCATGCTCCGACGAGTGATCTTAAAGATATTTATAGGGTTTTAAAAGAAGATTTAAAGAAGGATGTAAGTAAATATTTAAAAGAAAATTAAATTTTTTAAAAATTTTCTAAATTTAAATTTGATTTATGTCAAAGAACGCCATCTCTTAATGAAATTATTAATTATTTAATAAATAAATAAATAAAATAATTTAAATAAAGTTTATTAAAGATTCTTTCTTTAAATTTAATAGTTAAATGAAATATTTGAAGAAATATCTCCGGAACCGATCGGTTCAGCATCTCTAGCTCAAGTACACAAAGCGAAATTAAAAGATGGATCAATCGTAGCCGTAAAAGTACAACATCCGGCTGTATTAGGAAACTCCCGAGTCGATATGAAAACCATGGAGTATCTCGTAAAGGTGGTAGAGTATTTCTTCCCCGAATTTAAGTTCCAATGGCTTGTAGACGAATCGAAAAAGAATATCCCGACTGAATTAGACTTTAAAAACGAAGGTGAAAACGCGGAAAAAATCGCTGGGTTATTTAAAGATGTCTCTTGGTTGAAAGTACCATCGATTCGATGGGATTTAACAACGAAACGGGTTTTAACAATGGAGTTTTTGGATGGAGGACAAGTTAATGATATTAAATATATTAAAGAGAATAAGATTAATCCTTTAGAAGTGTCCGATAAGTTGGGAATGTTGTATTCGAGGATGATTTTTATTCACGGGTTTGTTCATAGTGATCCTCATCCGGGGAATATTTTAGTTAAAAGATCGGATAAAGGATCTTGTGATATTGTTTTATTAGATCATGGGCTTTATGCAGTAAGAAAATTATTTAATACAGGGTGATTTAAAAATGATCTTTAGAGATTTTTTATTTTTAAATGTAATTTTAAATGTGTTAGAAAAGTGTCAAAAATGTTTACCAACTTTGAAAATCTTTTAAAATTTTTTGATAACACTTGGAATAAAACTGTCTTTTTTAATTAAATTTAGAATGTTTTAAGTTTCATTTAGAAAAAAAATCAAATCAAAAGCTTTAAAAATGAATTTTTGGCGAATTTTTAAAGTTGATTGATTTTTTTTAAGTTAGGTTAGAAGTACCAAAAAATTTTTTACCAACTTTGAAAATTTTTTAAATTTTTTTGACAACACTTAGAACAAAACGGTCTTTTTTATATAAAACTAGAATCTTTTCAGTTTCATGTAGAAAAAGAATCAAATCAAAATCTTTAAAAATGAATTTTTGGCGAATTTTTAAAGTTGATCGATTTTCTAAAGTTAGAAGTGTCAAAAATTTAGAACCTAAAAAATTTCTTTCCAACTTTGAAAATTTTTTTAATTTTTTTGACAACACTTAGAACAAAACGGTCTTTTTTATATAAAACTAGAATGTTTTAAGTTTCATTTAGAAAAAAAATCAAATCAAAATCTTTAAAAATGAATTTTTGGCGAATTTTTAAAGTTGATCGATTTTCTAAAGTTAGAAATGTCAAAAATTTTTAACCTAAAAATTTTTTTTCCAACTATGAAAATTTTTTAAATTTTTTTGACAACACTTGGAATAAAACGGTCTTTTTAAATTAAAATTACAATGTTTTAAGTTTCATTTAGAAAAAAAATCATATCAAAATCTTTAAAAATGAATTTTTGATGAATTTTTTTAAAAATGGTTAATTTTCTAACCTAATTTTTTTGACAACACTTGGAATAAAATGATCTTTTTTAATTAAAATTAGAATGTTTTAGGTTTCATTTAGAAAAAAATCAAATCAAAATCTCTAAAAATGAATTTTTGATGAATTTTTAAATTTCAGTCTTATGTTAGAAAAGTGACAAAAATTTTTTCCAACTTTGAAAATTTTTTTAATTTTTTTGACAAAACTTAAAATAAAGCGGTCTTTTTTAAGTAAAACTAGAATGTTTTAAGTTTCATTTAGAAAAAAAATTAAATCAAAATCTTTAAAAATGAATTTTTGATGAATTTTTTTTTAAAATGGTTAATTTTCTAACCTAAAAAATTTTTACCAACTTTGAAAATTTTTTTAATTTTCTTGACAACACTTGGAATAAAACGGTCTTTTTTAATTAAAATTAGTATATTTTAAGTTTCATTTAGAAAAAAAATCAAATCAAAATCTTTAAAAATTAATTTTTGGCGAATTTTTAAAATTGATCGATTTTTTAAGTTAGGTTAAAAAATGTAAAAAATTTTTTCCAACTTTGAAAATTTTTTTAATTTTTTTGACAACACTTGGAATAAAACGACCTTTTTTAATTAAAACTAGAATGATTTAAGTTTCATTTAGAAAAAAAATCAAATCAAAATCTTTAAAATTCAATTTTTTATGATTTTTTTTAAAAATGGTTGAATTTTCTGACCTAAAAAAATTTTTACCAACTTTGAAATTTCTTTTAATTTTTTTGAAATTACTTGGAATAAAACGATCTTTTTTAATCAAAACTAGAATGTTTTAAGTTTCATTTAGAAAAAAAATTAAATCAAAATCTTTAAAAATGAATTTTTGATGAATTTTTAAAGTTGATCGATTTTTTTAAAGTTAGGTTAAATGTGTCAAAAATTTTTTACCAACTTTGAAAATTAGGTTAAGAAGATTCGTAAGTCTTAAAATAGACTCGTATATAGAAATAAAATCTTTAAATACTATTTTAAAACACCTTGTATATACAAGAAGATTTCATTTGAAGAAATAAAATACATTTTAGACGTTAAGTAGAGAAGTTATGGTTGAATACGCAAATTTATGGTTGAGTATTTTAAACCGAGATAAAACGGCAATGCAACTTCACACTGCTAAATTAGGAATTGAAGGGAATTTGTACGGATTATTCGCTTGTATGATTACAGGAAGAACTTGGGAATCTGTTATGAAAGGAATCGATAAGTAATAAAATTATCTATCATTCAATTATTCATCATTATTTTAAAAAACTTCATCTTTAATTTTAATTTTAGACGAAAACCGACTGAAAAAGAAAAAGAACTCTTTCAGGAACAAGTGCCAAAATTAGTACCTCAAATAGTGGATGTTTTAGATAAAGTAAATCGTCAACTATTATTAATTTTTAAGACGAATGATTTAATGCGAGGGATTGATCACACTTTAAAGACTTCGGCTCGGATGGGTTCGTTTAAAGTGATGTCTCAATACTGTATACAATCTGTTTATACGAAAAAAATTGATAGTTCTGAAGGAAAATTGAAGAAATTTAAATATAGCGTCGCGAAATTTTGGATGTTATTTAAAATACGGGTTTATTATACTTTTGCGTCTATTAAAGAAGTTTCATTGGGATTATTCGGATGGATATAATAGTCATTTTATTAATTTGATTATTTATTACTTCTTTTTTAATTAATTTGTGTTAGTGGAGTAATTAAAGGCGCGTTTCCACATAAAATTTGGAAATGAAAACTTATACTTTTTTAAATATTGTACTTTTAAATGTGAAATTTTATTTTTTTATTTTTATTTTTTATTTTATAAAAATCCATCTTAAATTTTATGTGAAATTTGTATAAATTTTTAAAAATGTTAATTTTTATCCGATTTAATTACTATTTTAATCATTATTTAACTCATTTAGTTTTCATTTTATCTGGAAACGCTCCTTTACGTCAATTTTAAATATTTATAGATGATTTTAAATGAATTTTATTAATTTGAAGACTTTGAATGAAAATTTGGTTGGGTTTTGTACCAAAGTTTGCCATTGTGTTCATATTGGTTAATTGGTTTAATATAATTTTAAAATTTTTGATTATTATAACGGTTATGTTCGATTTTTTAAACAATTTTAGAGGAATTTAGGTAACTTATTAATCAGAAAACTAAATAGAAATTTCAAATGGGTTTTATGTCAATGTTTGCTTAACCCTCATCCGGACTTCGTTTCTAGAACCAAATCCGGACTTGGTGTATCAAATTGATACAATGCCAGGTAATAATTGTATGCCTATTTTTCTTACGATTGGTTGATTGAATGCATTTCAATAGTTGAAAATAAGGATCTTTCTTTAGTTTTTTATATTTTATTGCCTATTGGCTATTTCACTGAGCCAAAATATCTAGTGAATTCGACCGTAAATAACAAAAAGATTAAAAATTAACTTTGAAAATTGTGTCAATTTGACACAAAATCCGGATGAGGGTTAATGTGTTCTTATTGGCGGACTAATTTACGACAATTTTAAGGCTTTTAACCTCTTGCGCTGGAAAGACGTACCAGGTATGTCGAGATGCTTTTGGTACCGGACTCATCTGGCACATTCAGCAGTGAATTTCTTGCCACTGCAAATGGTTAAGGATTAGAACTGTTAAGTTTGCCATTTTAAACTCACCAAAAGATTTTTTAACACTTTGTTAACGGAGAATGTTACACAGAAACTATGTCATGTCACCGCATGTAAGTGCAATGACGACCAGTTAAGTCGTCACCAAAGTGTTAAAGGTCAATATCTTTAAATGTCGTTCATTTTTCTAAGGTTTATAGAAAATTTTTTATCTATTTACAACAAATTTAGTTAATTTCATTACATTTTAAACGATTTTAAATGATTTTTGATAAATTATCGAGGATCTAAGATATATTTATTTTGAATATTATATCAATCAGCACATTTAGCGCAAACAGCGGATATGAAAAAGCAGTTTTTGTGATGACATTAATAGTGAGCTGCAAGTTTTTGATCGCTAAACGGTAATTCTACTCATCATATTTTTGACATATTTAAAAATTGAATTTCTGACCTCTCTTACATAGTTGATAGTGCTCGTCGTGTAAGGTGCTATAAGTTGATACTAAGCCTCATCATGGAAAGAAGGATGCAAGAATAAAGGATCCGAGTAAACCCCACTGGAGTACAAGTAGAAGGGAAAAGCGGAGTACTGTCTGGCCCTCCTTAATGCGAAGGTCTTGCAGGCCAACACACCATCGAAATCAAGGATTATGATGCAAAGTCGATTTTGCAATTTGAGAGTTAATTGTTCTCGCCTCTGCTGTAAGACTTAAAAAGGGTTAAAATCTGAGAGAAAGAGTTGGAACATCTAAGTGTGGTGGGTCTTTATTCGACAGTATTTTGACTTGCAAGACCTTTGCATTAGAGGTTGAGAGGTAGAGAAGCTCTCTTCCACTGTACACCAGTCGGGCCTCGGTACTCGGTAAAGTTACGGGCAGGAATCTCACTCTAGCATCCTTTTTCTCATAGTGAGGCTTTTTTTTTATGGAGGGGTTTAGGAAATCTGTTGACAGACGAGTGGTCCGAATCACTATCTAAGTGATTCGTATCGATGACCACCCTGTGTTGGGTTGATGTACTCACCTTGAATACATCGACCAACTAAAACCCTTTCCCCTCCGCCTCCGGAACCACCCATCAAGGTATAACTTCAGAGGTATATAAATGTAATTTTCGGAGTCTACTGTACATTTCTTCTTCTATTTTCTAGTTCTCTTTCATGCTTTTCCTTTTTTTTTCATAATGTTTGTTACCATTTCATCTACAGCTCTCCAGTGCTCTTGTTTTTCTAGCATTATATCTATTATGTTTTCTTTTTAGATATTTTTTCCGATTTTATTACGACAAATATTTCTTTCCTCGGCAAAATTATTACATATAAAAAACGTATGTTCTGGATTATCTATTTCTTCACAAAACCAACAAAATTCATTCTCCTTCTTTTTTATTTTGAACAAATAACTACAAAAAATTCCATGACCCGTCAAAAATTGTGTTAGTTAGTAATTTAATTCGCCCCATGTTCTTTCAAACCATTTTTTTAAATCTTTGATTAATACGTTGGTCCATTTAATTCGGTGATTCCATCTTCTGTTCCATTTTTCCAATAATTCTTCTCTATATAGTTTTTTATGTTCCTTACCTCTACTGTATAGGTTACATCTTTGCTCAATTAATAGGTCAATGGGCGGTAGACGAGCCACCACTTCAATACCCACCGTAGAAACCGTTCTATATCCAGAAGATATCCTGATTCCTAATCTTCTATTAATTGAGGAAAGCATATTTAAACAGTATTTATAATTTAGAGCTCTACTCCATGTCGGAGCGGCATACAAAATGACCGAAAGAACAGTAGAAGCAAGGAGTTTCCTTTTCTTTTCTTTGGGTCCTCTGATGCTTGGCATAATTTTCGATAAGTTATTTATCATGACGTTTGCTTTCTTGCAAATTTCGTTTATATGTTCCGTCATTTCCATATCTTTGTCTAAGTAGACCCCGAGATATTTTGCCTTCTTGGCACTCCTTATCTCATTTTCGTTTATTTTTAATTGTATTTCTTTTAGTTTTCTTCTTCCTTGTAGTAATACGATTTCTGTTTTTTCTGGTGCTACTTGAAGTCCCATTCTATCAAGTTCTTCTGTGACCCTTTGAATCGCATAATTAGCCTTTTCTCGTAGAAGAGTGCTATCTTTGTGTGTAATTACGAGCGCAAGATCGTCCGCGTAAGCAATGAAATGAATATTTGGCTCTAGATTAATTTTTAGAATTTTATTATAAAAAATAATCCAAAAGAGAGGTCCTAAAAGAGAGCCTTGAGGAACTCCGCAAGTTACCTTGTAGATTTCCTCGTTTTCAGATATCACGCTTCTGTTTGAGAAATAGGACTTTATTATGTTCATCAAATAGTCACTAATCTTACCCTCTTCTAAAGTTTTTATAATTCCTTTCCAAGGAGCAAAATTAAATGCGTTCTTAATATCGAGTAGCACCAACGCGCATAATTCCCTGTTCCTATAGCTTTTTTCTTTTAATTGATCTACAATGATTTGAACGTTAGAAACTGCGTCTAGAGTTGACTTACCTTTCTGAAAACCAAATTGGTTTCTTTCGATTAGTTTCTTATCTATTACTTCTTCTTCTAGTCTTTTTTTGATTAGTCCTTCTAATACCTTACCAGTAGCATCGATTGGACAGATGGGCCTATATGATTTTTCGTTACTTTTTTTTTGTTTTTCAATTAGTACTAATTTAGATTTTTTCCACATGTCGGGGAAAATTCCTTCTTTTAGACACTTATTAAAAACATTTTTTTAATCTTCGCAGTATTTTTCTACTATCTACTAATTGAGGCTTAGAATCAACTTATAGTACGTCTCACACTGAGGCAACCAGCAACAAGCGATATTGCTACTTGATGACATGTCGACCTATGCAACGAAGACTATTGTAAGTCATTTTTGGTAGAACTGAGTGAGATATAAGCGTTTAAAGGTTTTGAACAGATTGCATTTTAAGAAATAAAATTTTCTATGTAAAAATTTCCTTCTTGGTTGCTATAGATATCTTATATGAAGGGTTCCGAAAGGATTCACCATAGAAGAATAGCAGTTAATTCTGTTTTCTTTTCAAATTTTTCAAAATCACCAAAAATTTTTGACTTACGACAGTTTTCATTGGATAGGTCGATGTTAGGTACATCTCACATTGAGGCAACCAGCAACCGACAATAAGCGAATCTCAATTTGATGACATTTTACATAGAAAAAAAGCAAACAATCAAATTATTTAAAAAAAACGCTAGGTTCAATATCAGCTGTTGCTGGTTACTAGCTGCTGATGCCTCAGTGTGAAATGTACAATAACCCGAAATGGAGCTACAGCATGAAGAGAAAGATAAAAGAGTATGCGGCAATCTTACGGAGAAGGGACTTACTTTTTCACCCTTCTCTTAATGATGCAGCTCCATTTCGGGTTATGGTACCTTACATATAATTATAGCAGAGATCTCACATTGAAACAATCCGATATCACCTCTCTATTTGCAATATCGCATTGCTCCAATGTAAGAGACATGATTTGATGATATTTAAAATGTCATCAAGTGGCAATATGATTTGTTGCTGATTGCTAGTTACTTATTGCTGGTTGCCTCAGTATGGAATGTACCTAAATGTGAAAACAAAGCATCATTCAAACCAGCCAGTGTTGAATTTTAGCTTGAAACTAGTGATAAAGTTTAGTAACCTAATGCCGCTCAACTATTCTGCTTTGTTGTTTTTATAAACTGTCTGTAAATAGGTTGAAATTATCCAAAATTAGCATAAAATCGATCTAGAAACTGTTAATATTGAAAAATTATTTAAATTATCTTTAAAATCTTTATTAAATCATCAAGTTTTCTTACATCACCTGAAAATCTTCTAAAATTTAACTTTACATTATATGAATCACTTCTTTTAAAAATCCCACATGTTTATATTTTCAAAAAAAAAATCAATAGATTCCCCTCAATTGTAAAAATATGTTTTATGGTTTGAAATTTCATTCAATTTGTTCATATACAACAGGGATTCTCAAAGTGGTCGATACTGACCTGTTGGGGTAACTTGGGGTTGATTTTAAAAGTAAGAAATTTGGCCATAGGGGTCTGAGGTAACAGTTCATTTTGGAAAAGGGGTCAATTGTCGAAAATAGTTTGGGGATTTCTGATATAGAAGCTTTCAAAACCAAGATATGTACCCTAACTTTGTAAAATATGTATATTTCGTTCACCGAAAGATGTCTCATGCGTCATCAATTAATTGTGTTATCCTAGACTAGTATTTTCAGTTTTCATCTTTGTCTCTTATGTATCATCGATGCCTATAAAATGTTGAGACACTAAAAATTTTCTTATTGTCACTCAAAATTAATAAGATAATATAACCAGGCATTAAGTTATAATCTAATGAAATATATGGAAAATTTTGTACGCACAAATATTAATTAAAGGAAATAATTAGTAGGGGTTCTTACCTCTTATGCGTTAAAGGAGAAAAAATGTCTCATTACTGCACTGGGATCCAAACCCAGATCTCCTGCTTTCCGGGCAGATGTTTACATAGCCAGAAATTGTGAAAAATCTTGTCGAGCTGCATATTTCTTATTATTAGCTCATAGTTCAATTGGTTAGAACATCTGCCCGGAAAGCAGGATATCTGGGTTCGGATCCCAGTGCAATAATGATACATTTTTCCTCCTTTAACGCATAAGAGGTAAAAACCCCTACTAATTATTTCCTTTAATTAAGTTATAACTTAGAATTTTGTGAGCATTTATTAACCATGACCGGAAATTAAAGGAGTCGAAGAGAGAAAATCACTGAAAAGCAAAACGTGATAAATTTGGAAATCTAGAAAGATGACAGTAGAGAAAAAATGATAAAAACGTTTCAAAAAATGAGAGAATAAGAAGTTACAAGAATCCAAGACTTCTATCAAGTTTGTAGAAATCATGTAATTGGAGTGCGATATGGACTGAGTGTTTGAAGTCTAAAACCCAACCGGAGGAATAACATAACATAACCTGGCATTATAGCCTTCCTTCAAAAAGCCTGATTTAATCGGTATAAATATGATAATTTTTGATATTTTTCAATTGACAATTTGTCCCAAGATTTTTTGAGCACTGATGGTAGCATGAGACATTTTTCGCCAAACGGAGATTAGGTTTTTTTTTAATAACTGATTCAAATATTCACTAAAGATCTAAAAAAAAATCAATTGAGTCAAAATCTTAAAAAATTGTTTAAAAAATCGAACCCAACCCAACATCTCCACTAAAAAATTTAGATTAAAATTATTGAAAATGATCTAAACTCACTTAAAAAGCAATTAAAGTACGCCTTTGATTGTGAATTGTACAAAAATATTTTTTAACAAATTTGTAAAGATATAAAAGGAATTTGTATAAAAGAAAATAAATGTTAAAACTTTAAATAAATGGGATTATATTTTTTCATAAATGTGATTTTTATTCATTTAATTTTTATACATGCTTAACAGTAAATCTTAGTCAGTCTGCTATTCTCATAATTACCACCTAGAAACCGCACTAAAAAACTACAAAATAAACAATATACCTCCGCTATAAAACTCGCGCGCGTATAAATAGTTAACAACAGAGATTTGTGTTACGTATTAACCGGCATTAACAACATCAATTCAAACAAGATACGATTTCAAAAGAAGATCAAAACGACAAGTAAGAAGATAAAGTTGGTGTTTTATAGAAGAAGATAAAAATCGAAAGTAAAAAGAAAAAAAAAATGAAAGGTATAAAATGAAAATAAGACTGTAAGGGGGAATAAAGTGTATATGTACGAAGAGTAGTCTCCAGTAACCTGACCTTGACCGATTGACATTGAAACACCCCGAAGGCGAACGCGTGTGCGTGCGACGTCGTCGGCATTCCGACGACGGCAGCGTCCTTCGCGATAAATCAGTCTTTATTCCTCCTCTTGAGCGTTAATTCGAAGCAATCAGGCGGGACCGCAACGCAACCGGGCAAAACGCTTAACGAGCCCGCTCTCCGTACGTCGTACCTCTGAAAGATATTCGACAAAATGACGAACGTGAAGCACTGGACGAGTTTTTGCCCGATGCACGTCCTCCTCCCGGTGCTGAACGGGATGAAGTGCGCCGGTTTCGACACCTTTCCGTTCGCCAAGAACCGTTCCGGCTTGAATTTGTCCGGCTCCGACCAATGATCCACCCCCATGTTCAACGTGTAGTTGTTGATGAACACCACCGTGTCTTTGGCCACGGTAAACCCTCCGATTTCAGTATCTACCGTGGCCACGTGTGGCACGATCGGACTCGAGGCCACTCTTAAAGTCTCCCAAATGGTCGCTTCCGTATATGGCATGAACTCCTTGTCGAATAAATTCACCGGCCGCTCGTTTTTGGTCACCGAGTCCACCTCGTCTTGGATCCGGACTTGAACCTCGTCGTTTTTAACGACCTCCGCCAATACCACCATCACCAAATTACCGATCGCCGAATGACCACCCAAGAAATCCTCCAATTCGAATATTATATGTTGCCAGTTCATCGTTGGATCACTTTTTAAATGTAATAAAAGTGCGTCTGTAAAATCTCTCGGTTCTGTATTTTCATCCAAATCTTTACTAAAAAATTCCAAAACAAACAAAAAATTAAATTTGTAAAAATTATTTTTTAAGTTTTCATCTAAATTCTCATCAAATTTCAAATCTCATTAACAATTAGTTTTTAAGATATGATTTTTTAAAAATGATTTTTTAACAAAAAAATTTTTTTTAATTTTTTTGACAACTCTTGGAATAAAACGTCCTTTTTTAATTAAAATTACAATGTTTTAGGTTTTATTTAGAAAAAAAATTAAATCAAAATGTTTAAAAATGAATTTTTGATAAATTTTTAAAGTTGATCGATTTTTTAAAGTTAGGTTAAGAAGTGTCAAAAATTTTTCCCAACTTTGAAAATTTTTTTAATTTTTTTGACAACACTTGGAATAAAACGTCCTTTTTTAATTAAAATTAGAGTGCTTTAAGTTTCATTTAGAAAAAAAAATCAAATCAAAATCTTTAAATTTCAATTTTTTATGATTTTTTAAAAAATGATTGAATTTTTAAAATGGATTAATTTTCTAACCTAAAAAATTTTTTACCAACTTTGAAAATTTTTTTAATTTTTTTGACAACATTTTGAATAAAACGACCTTTTTTAATTAAAATTAGAATGTTTTAAGTTTCATTTAGAAAAAAAATCAAATCAAAATCTTTAAAATTAAATTTTTTATAAATTTTTAAAAAATGATTGAATTTTTAAAACTGATTAATTTTCTAACCTAAAAATTTTTTTACCAACTTTGAAAATTTTTTTAATTTTTTTGACAACACTTGGAATAAAACGATCTTTTTTAATTAAAATTAGAATATTTTAAGTTTCATTTAGAAAAAAATCAAGTCAAAATCTTTAAAAATGAATTTTTGGTGAATTTTTAAAATTGATCAACTTTCTTAAGTTAGGTTAAAAAATGTAAAAAATTTTTTCCAACTTTGAAATTTTTTTTAAATTTTTTGACAACATTTAAAATAAAACATTCTTTTTAAATCAAAACTAGAATGTTTTAAGTTTCATTTAGAAAAAAAATCAAATCAAAATCTTTAAAAATGAATTTTTTATGAATTTTTTTAAAATCATTAATTTTCTAACCTAAAAAATTTTTTTACCAACTTTGAAAGTTTTTTTAATTTTTTTGACAACATTTAGAATAAAACGGTCTTTTTTAATTAAAACTAGAATATTTTAAGTTTCATTTAGAAAAAACATCAAATCAAAATCTTTAAATTTCAATTTTTTATGATTTTTTAAAAAATGATTGAATTTTTAAAATTGATTAATTTTTTAACCTAAAAATTTTTACCAACTTTGAAAATTTTTTAAATTTTTTTGACAACATTTGGAACAAAACGACCTTTTTTAATTAAAATTAGAATGTTTTAAGATTCATTTAGAAAAAAAAAAATCAAATCGAAATCTCTAAATTTCAATTTTTTATGAATTTTTTAAAAAATGATTGAATTTTTAAAATTGATTAATTTTCTAACCTAAAAAATTTTTACCAACTTTGAAAATTTTTTAATTTTTTTGACAACATTTGGAATCAAACAGTCTTTTTTATGAAATTAAACGGAATTTAATAATTTTAGACAATTTTACACGAAATTTGGTGAAATTTTTGGCGAAATTTGACGATTTTAGGAAATTTTTGGACAAAATTTCACAATTTTAAGCTAAATTAAACTATTTCTTTAATGAAATTCGACAAATTTAGATAAAACTTGAAGTAATTAAATCATTTTAGATAGTTTTCTACAAAATCTGACAAAAATTTGAACAAAATTCGATGATTTCAGAAGAAACCTTGAAAAATTGTTTTAATTTTTTTTGGTAACAATTAGAAAAAAAATATCTCTTTTAATTGAAAATAGAATCTTTTAGCTTTAATTTAAACCAAAAATCAATCTCTAATTCCAAAAAATAAAGTCTCGGTGATTTTTTGTTGGTTTAAAACCGTTAAAAATTGTTGCCAATTTTGGGAATTTTTTTAATTTTTTTGATAATAATTATAAAAAATCTCTTTTTTAAATCAAAATAGAATCTTTTATCTTCCATTGAAACCAAAAATCATTCCTTAATCTTCATAAATAAAGTCTGGACGATTTTTTTAAGTTGGTCGATTTTTTTAAAAAAGTTAGGTTAGTCACCTGTCAAAAAAAATTTCCAACTTTAAGAATTTTTTAATTTTTTTGATAATAATTAGAACTAACCTTTCTTTTTTAATTCAAAACAGAATCTTTGAAGTTTCATTTAAACCAAAACTCTTTCCTTAATCTTCATAAATAAAATCTGGGTGATTTTTTTAAAGTTGGGTGATTTTTTAAAAAAGTTAGGTTAAAACCGTCAAAAATGTTTACCGATTTTAAGAATTTTTTTAGCTTTTTTGGTAATAATTACAACAAATCTCTCTTTTTTAAATCAAAATAGAATCTTTTATCTTCCATTTAAACCAAAAATCATTCCTTAATATTCATAAATAAAGTCTGGGTGATTTTTTTAAAGTTGGGTCACTTTTAAAAAAGTTTGGTTAGAACTGTCAAAAATTTTCATCAACTTTGAAAATTTTCTTAATTTTTTTTGACAATACTTGGAATAAAACGTCCTTTTTAAATTAAAACTAGAATGTTTTAAGTTTCATTTAGAAAAAAAATCAAATCAAAATCTTTAAAAGTGAATTTTTGGCGAATTTTTAAAGTTGATTGATTTTTTTTAAGTTAGATTAAAAGTGTCAAAAATTTTTTCCAACTTTGAAAATTTTTTTAATTTTTTTGACAACACTTGGAACAAAACGAGCTTTTTTAATTAAAACTAGAATGATTTAACTTTCATTTATAAAAAAAATCAAATCAAAATCATTAAAAATGAATTTTTAATGAATTTTTAAAATTAAAATCAAAATTTTAACTTACTTATGATCATCGACAATCCTTTTTAAAATAAACTTCCTTATCTCCGCAGCCCAATTTGACAACTTATTCATATGACTCGTATAAAACGGCAATAACCACGGTACGAAATCAACCAAATATCCTTGATTTATTTCCCAAAAAATCTCATCAAAAATCCGAACCACTTTGTTGAAATCATTGTCTTCATATCCAAAGCTAGTCGAGCACATATACTCTGTAAACATATTCGCGCAGGCTTTTAATACAATCGGTTTTAAAGCCAATCCCTTTGAAAGATCTTGACCTTCGATGTTAATCAACATCTCGGATACTTCTTTAGATGCTACTTTATTCACATGGTCGTATTGTTGGGATGTAAATCTCGGTGAGCAGTAAGTTCTTGCTATGCTACGACGGGTTTTTTGTAATGATGACCAATCACACAGAGCTAATGCTGAAAATAAAAGAGTTTTTTTTTTTAATTAAAATTTTGATTTTTTAAAGTGAATCATTTAGAATTTTATGCTATTTTATAAAAAAGAAATGGTGGAGGAGCCGGTTTTATTTTCGTGTCATTAAATATTTTTAAAATTTTTATAGTTTTTATTTGAAATACTCTTAATTTTTAATTTGTAAAATACATTTCTAATTAATTAAATTTTTTTTATGTAATTAATATTTCCTATTTTGAAACTAACAAAGAATTTTTTCTTCTTGTTGCATTTAGATAACGAAAGAATGATAAACGCGAGGATGTGTTGGTCGGTTAAGGCATCCGAGCCAAAAGGAGCATCTCAGCCGGTTGCATAACAGTGTGTAAACTCGGCGGCCGCAAAGTGAAAGTCCCAATCGAGAAAATTCCTGCCGACCAGGAAGCGCGTCGGCCGGCTCCGTAAAAGAACCCGGCAGGAATCCGAGATTAATCAGCGATTAGGCAAACGCAGGCCCGAGCAATTCCCGTTTTTGTCCGCAGGCGGAATGCCGACCAATTAACACGCCCGATCAAAAACCTCGAGGAGCTTTAAAACCGAGTTTACGGACTTTGCCTGGAGAGGATTTTTATATAAACTCATACGAAATCTTTTTATTTAAGAAAAAACAAAGATCAGATTTGTAAGTAATTCGAAATTTACAAATTTACTTTAAATGTCAAACTGACAGATGTCAAATTGACATTCAACAAAGAATATATCTCCCACAAAAGAATATCCAACTCTTTTGCTAATTAACATGCCCTATCAAAAATCTCGATTAGCTTTAAAATGCAGTTTATTTGCCTGGAGAGCTTTTTTATAAATGTACACGAAACTATTTGAATTTAACAAAGTTACTTTAAACGTCAATCTGACAGATGTCAAGTTGACAGACAACAAATAATATATTTCCCTCAAAAGAATTTCCAACCTTTTCGTTAATTAACATCAAAAATCTCGATAAGCTTTAAAACCCAGTTTATGAACTTTGCCTGGAGAGCTTTTTATAAACGTACACAAAACTACAGTTGCTCCCAAAAGTATCCGGCCGCCTGGCAAATTCTCACATTTAACACTATATTACTTAAGAATTAAATAATATAACCAATAGTTATTTTTTTTATGATGCTAGTATATTATCATTCAACTTTTGATACATTGCAAATATAACAACAGCAAACAATGTAACAAAGAACATAAATAACATTATTATAGGCACACAAAAGTATCCGGCCACCTATACAAAATAGCTTTAAAAAAACTAAATATGTAACTCTTAAAAGCTATTAATACAGCTTTTTAATATTTTGTGGGGTAACCTTTTGAATTTAAAACATCTCTCAATCTGTTGGGCATCGACTTAACCAAGTTATTCATTTATGAAGAGTTTATCATCTTCCATTCCAGCAGTGAATGGTTTTTAAGCATTTCTTTACTGGAAATGCGCTTTTTGTTCAGACTAACAAAACTGTCAAAATTGCCCATAAATGCTCTATTGGGTTGAGATCTGACTTGTTGCGTTATATAATAACCATTCTCCCGTTCTCATGCCACAATATGTATTAAGTAATATAGTGTTAAATGTGAAAATTTGCCAGGCGGCCGGATACTTTTGGGAGCAACTGTATTTGAATTTAACTGTCACTTTAAACGTCAAATTGACAGATGTCAAGTTGACTATCAACAAAGAATATAAAGTGTCAGCTTATTTGATGCAGGCAACAAAATCAGGTTTCAAGTCATTTAACTTCTGAACCAAATGAGATATCTAAAAAACTGAAATGCTATTTATTCTAAAGAGCGTAACTTTTTCTATAAAATAAACATTTCATATGTTTCATATTTTATTCGTAATTCTTATAAAATAGAATGAAATAAAGAAAACTATTTTGAAAATGAGCGGCTTATTTGATGCAGAATTATAAAATTTAAAAACGAAACAAATTTTTTGATTTTTGCAATACCTTCAGTACTTTGCAGAAGTTCAGTACTTTGTACCTTTTTGTGAGATCACTGCTTTTAGCCGATTTTCCATAGAATTTACTAGTTTTTTGGTTACTTCCAGGGAAATTTTAGTCCATTCTTCGACTGAATTTTTCAAAGTTTCTTTGCTAGAAATGTTATGTTTTCTAATATTGGTTTCTAGCAATGCCCATAAGTTCTCTATAACGTTTAAGTCCGGAGACTGCGCTGGTGGTGCCATGAGGTGATAATATTAGCCAGGTCTGTACAATTCCCAACTTATGTTTAGGGTCGTTATCTTGGTAAAATTTGAAGTTACTACGCAGACCCAGTTTCTCAGCACTTTGTAGCAAGTTCTCAATATGCTTAAATACATGGTTTTATCTATATTCCCGTCTATAAAAACAAGGTTTCCAACGCCTGATGCTGCTATGCAGGCCCAAACCATAACACATCCTCCATGTTTTACACTCGCGCATAAATTTTTTAAATCGAGCTGTTTATTAGACTTGCGCCATACTAACGACCTTCCGTCAGAACCAAATATATTAAATTTGGACTCATCAGCAAAAATTACGGTGTTTCAAAATTTGGAATCCTTGGAAACATGATGTTTGGCGATGGACAGCCGGCTAATTTTATTCTTTTGGCTGATAAAGAACTTCTTGAGTGGTACTCGCCATGAAAATCATGTGATCGCAAGATACGGCGAATTGTTGATGCACTACAATTCTTACCAAGAAAATTTTGTTCCTCATCAGCCAATTTTTGAGCCGATAACTTGGGGTTTACAAATTACAATTAAATTTTTCTGATGATCCATCTTTCGCTACTTGGTGTAAATATTTTATTTGGCGCGTTTCTGCCCTTATCTTTCAGTTGGTTCTCCTTCAAAAATCGTTCTATTATATCGACGCTCTCAAGCCAAAACGGCATAAACGCCAAAACGGCCATTTTTTAGTTAGCTGCACCGTTGAGTAGCATTTTTAAATCCGCATGCAACAGTTAAAGCGGTATACCCGCAAACAAACTTCATTCGCTATAAAATTGGTTTAAAGTTTGCGTAAAAGCCATTTAAGATTCATTATGTCAATCGTTTTTTTGCGTTTTCTGAAAAATTAGGTTAATGGCGTTTATGCCGTTTTGGCTTGGCAGCGTCGATATGCTGGACTGTAGATAATGGTATGTTTACTATTTTAGCTATTAAACTTTGGCTTTTGCCATCTTTATAGTGGTGGATTACTAATTCCCATTGCTCTACGCTAGTATGTCGACCCATGTTAATCTGTCCTCACTCCATAACTTAATATTAACCTTAACAGCTATTAAGTAGGTTATATATACTGCCCAACTAAGGAAAAGTGCCGTATGTCACATAGGTAAGCCTTTCAGAAATCAAGGCCTAAAGTTTAATGATTAGCCGTGAGTGATAAAACTCAATAAATTAGTAACAGTTGGCACTATTGTGTCACTGACAAATTCAAAAACATTTTTAATCAAAGTTTGCTCTCAAAATATTCCGGGAAATGTGTTTTTTCAATAAAATGTGCACATACTGTATTTTTGCGTAGTATTCTCACTATTGGTGGGTTTAGGATGTCAAATCTAAGGCTGTAATCGTAACCGTAGCAGTAACTGTAGTATTTAAAAAAAGTTCAACTATTTTTTTTTTCAATTGTAGCATTTAGGCAACGTCTAGGAATTACGGCAAATTTGATGGTTGTTACAGCTAAGGTTACGGTTAAGTTTGACATCCTAAACCCACTATATATCTCCAAGAAACTTAAACTAAGCAAAAATGCAGTAAGTGACTTTGTTATTATAACTTCTTACCCAAGTATGCTATTTTAGCAATAAAAAAGTGAGTAACGAGTAAAAATAAGCTTGGCTAGATTAAGACCCTCATTTATTTGGATTACCGTTAAAGTTTACTTTAGTACCAAACATTTAAATTGTCAAATTTAATAAAGTTTTGGCCAGTCCTGCATGATTTTCAACACACTTAACATTTTAGCGGATTAATAAGTTTTTCCAGAATGTTTTCCTGTTTTTGGGAAGAACTTCATTGAGTACTTTTAGGATATTATCCCTCTCTTCTTTAGGAAATCCACATGGGGACCCATGGGACTTGGGCATTTTGTTTCCCTTCATAGCCTTTTTCTGTAAGAAATCCAATTCTTGGTATGGACACATAGGATCGTAGTTGGATATACAATATAATACATAATCTCCTCTTCTTGCACTCACATGGACAATGTCACTCAAATACAATCTACAAGGAGATTTCTTCAATTTATGTTGCGATATTAAATCAGGCCAGTCAAAAAAATCAAAATGATGCATTTGCAGCACCTCAACATTTCCCAAGTTTGCTGTTGACACTACAAGCACAAAGTCTTCAAAATCGTATGTTTTTTTTTGTTTTCTCAGGGATTGTTTCACCTGGTGGTGGAAACTATCGGCACTCATGAACGAATGGCCAGATTGAAAATAATTCAAAACAATTTCTTCTGCAGCAATATCAGATGAGTTAATAATATACACAAGAAATGTGAAAAGACACCAGTTCTTGTTTTGAGACGAACAGTTGTCTAGCCAAAGGATGATTTTCTTGATATCTCTATTTTTCTTTAGAAACATATAGAGAGCACTTACATTGTCGTATGTACAGCCACAGTGATAATATTGTTAAGCAAAACTGCCGTATATACTAGAGCTAAGCAAAAGTGCAGTACGAGCATTGGAGTTACTGCATTTATGTTTAGTGTCTTGTACTTACGACACTTTTGCTTAGCAATGGTGGAATTTTAATCTACTTACGGCAAACTACATCTGAATATCTAGAAAACGGTTAGAGATACGGACTGTTTGGCTAGTTTATTGGATTCCTTGTGGTCTAAAGCATGGGAATCAATGTATAACTCAAAATCGATAATTTTGCACATACGGCACTTTTTCTTAGGTGGGCAGTATACTGCTTTAATAACTGTTAAATTTCAAATTCTATCGATTGAAGCTGACTGCATCAAATAAGCTACTCATTTTTAACCCTCATCCGGACTTCGTTTCTAGAACCAAATCCGGACTTGGTGTATCAAATTGACACTATGCTAGATAATAATTGTATGCCTATTTTTCTTATGATTGGTTGATTGAATGTATTTGAATAGTTGAAAATAAGGATCTTTCTTCAGTTTTTTATATTTTATTGACTATTTGCTATTTCACTGAGCCAAAATATCTAGTGGATTCGACCGTAAATAACAAAAAGATTAACAATTAACTTTGAAAAGTGTGTCAATTTGACACAAAATCCGGATGAGGGTTAAAATAGTTTTCTTTATTTCATTCTATTTTATAAGAATTACAAATAAAATGTCAAAAAAATTTCCAACTCTTGTGAATTAACATGCCCTATCAAAAATCTCTATGAGCTTTAAAATCCAGTTTATGGGCTTTGCCTGGGGAGCTTTTTATAAGCGTACACGAAATTGAATTTAACAACGTTACTTTAAACGTCAAACTGACAGATGTCAAGTTGACAGACTTGACATAAGTTGACAGACAATCAAGAATATATCTCCCTCAAAAGAATTTCTATCATTTTTGCTAATTAACAGTCCCAATTAAAAATCTTAAGTTTACATCTGAGTTTACGGACTTTTTAAGAGCTTTTTATTAATGTATACGAATTTTTTTTTTTAATTTTTAGTGTCGCTTTGCTGTGGATAAAATTCGGGGCGGTTTCAGGCGAAATGAAAACCAGTTCGTAAGTGAAGAATTAATCGTGAAGAACTCGCCTTGACCTCGGAACGGTGGCGTAGTGAATTCACGCTCGCGATGCAGGTCAAGGACAAGGAACAGTTAGTGAGAGGACGCGATCGTCTCGATTGCAAATCCTCCGGATATCATTTTACTTTTCCTTTTTTTTCCCAACTAAGGGAACAATAAAAAAATAATTTTTTATATCGATAACAAAAAATAATCTTATCTAAAAGATTTTTTTTTATTTCAATCAATAAAAAAAAATTGTTGGGATGTAAATGTGATAAGTGATAATTTCTTAATAGAATAGTCTTCTTAGTAGTTTTTTTAAGAGATTAAGAGTCCAGTGTCCTTGGTGGTGAGTGGATCGCGTTTGCAGCAGGTGCACGTGCGCGCCCATTCATCACTCGCCGGGTGCGCGTGGTCGTAGTACGCTAGAGTGGTCCTGCGGACACCTGTTCTTAGTTAGAGGGGATCCCGAAGGAAGGGGAGGAAGGCGGGTTGTTTACGTAGCCCGTGGCTGTTCAGGTTTTCATTTTATCAAACCGATTGAATCTTTAAAAGCTTTAAATTCCTTCCTCCTTTTCAATTTCTTTTCCAGTATATTTGATTTCTTTCAAATTATCCAAAAAATTAAAACCAACAAAACAAAAATTAAAAGCCAATAAAATTAACAAAAAATTGAACAAAAAAAAAATTAACAAATAATTGAACAAAAAAATTAACAAAAAATTGAACAAAAAAATTAACAAAAAAATAAATAAATAAAAAATAAGTAATGTAATTATTTTTTTACTTACAGTTATTTCTATCTCCACCGAAAAGTTTATGAAACCTTAAAAAATCTGGTCGTCCACCGAAACTAGCCCCCTTGGCGACGAGTACCTCGCGTATATGTTTAAGATCGTTGACGACGACGCAATCGGAAGCTCCTAGACGGATGCTGAAGACGGAGCCGTAGGTGTTTGCGAGGGCGGCGAACGCTCGAAGGGGAGTTTCGTGGCGGGCGAGTAGGTGGACGCTGCCGAGGAGCGGCCAGGGCCTGGGGCCCGGCGGGCGTCGTCCGCGGGGCTTCCTTCGGGTGGCCACTAGCCGGCGAAGAGCCGCGACCGCCAAGAGGAACAGGACGGCCGCAGCCGCCACCGCGACCGAGAGGACCATAATCTTCCTGTGTCCGCCGCGCTCGAGGCCTCGCTGCCCACTGAGCCCTCGAGAGGACGCAGAAGAGCCCGGCCGGGTGAGTATTCGCCGGCGTCGCCGTCGGGGGGCCGTCTCTCGATTTGGTCGATCGAAATCATTTATCATCAATCTTAAAGAAAGGAAAACAAGAAAACCAAGAGGTCTTAAAGTGAACTCTTCTTTAAAAACTCTTTAATAACATTAATTTATTTTACTAAAATAACAATTTTTATTAATACTAGTTTAGTTTTATTTTTAGTATTTTTCTAAAAAAATTTATTGTTTTTGGTTGAATTGATCAACATTTTGGTAACTTTGGTGGAAGCTTTACGAATTTAGTAAATTTTTGGTGGAATTAAAAACAAATTGGTAAATTTTTGGTGGAATTTTTACAAATTTTGTAAGTTTTTTGGTGGAATTTTTAAAAAATTCATTATTTTTGGTAGAATTATTAAAAATTTTAGTAACTTTGGTGGAATTTTTATGAATCTACTAAGTTTTTGATGGAATTTTCAAGGTTTTAGTTAATTTTTAACGAAATCGTTTCTAATTTGATTGATTTTTGGTCTAATTTTAAAAGAATTTGGACATTTTGGTGGAATTTTTAAAAAATTTGGTAAGTTTTTGGCAGAATTGTTAAAAATGTTGACAATTTCGGTGTAATTTTAGGATTTTTCTAAGTTTTTGGTGGAATAAAAAAAAAATCAGTGAGTTTTGGGTGTAGTTGTTAAATACTTTAACAGCTTTGGTGGAATTTTTCCGAATTTTATTCATTTCTGGTGGAATTTAAAAAGAATTCAGTGTTTTTGATAAAATTCTTATGAATTTAGTAAGTTTTTGGTAAAATTTTTAAACAATTCAGTATGTTTTTGGTAGAATCATCAAAAATTTTGATAACATTGGTGGAATTATTGCGAATTTTATTCATTTCTGGTGGAATAAAAAAAATCAGTGTTTTTAGTAAAATTCTTATGAATTTAGCAACTTTTAGGTGAAATTTTTGCAAATTTTATTAATTTTTGGTGGAATTTTTTAAAAATTCAGTATATTTTTGGTGGAATTATCAAAAATTTTAATAACACTGGTGGAATTTTTGGGAATTTTATTCATTTTTGATGGAATTTTCAAGGTTTTAGTTAATTTTTAATGAAATTGTTTCTAATATGATTGATTTTTGGTCTAATTTTAAAAGAATTTGGACATTTTGGTGGAATTTTTAAAAAATTTGGTAAGTTTTCGGCAGAATTGTTAAAAATGTTGACAATTTCGGTGTAATTTTAGGATTTTTCTAAGTTTTTGGTGGAATAAAAAAAAATTCAGCAAGTTTTGGATGTAGTTGTTAAATATTTTAACAGCTTTGGTGGAATTTTTTCGAATTTTATTCATTTCTGGTGGAATTTAAAAAAAAATCAGTGTTTTTGGTAAAATTCTTATGAATTTAATAAATTGTTGGTGGAATTTTTACAAATTTTGTAAGTTTTTTGGTAGAATTTTTAAAAAATTCATTATTTTGGGTAGAATTATTAAAAATTTTAGTAACTTTGGTGGAATTTTTATGAATCTACTAAGTTTTTGATGGAATTTTCAAGGTTTTAGTTAATTTTTAACGAAATTGTTTCCAATTTGATTGATTTTTGGTGGAATTTTAAAAGAATTTGGATATTTTGGTGGAATTTTTAAAAAAATTTGGTAATTTTTTGGCAGAATTGTTAAAAATGTTGACAATTTCGGTGTAATTTTAGGATTTTTCTAAGTTTTTGGTGGAATAAAAAAAAAATCAGTAAGTTTTGGATGTAGTTGTTAAATATTTTAACAGCGTTGGTGGAATTTTTCCGAATTTTATTCATTTCTGGTGGAATTTTAAAAAATTCAGTGTTTTTGGTAAAATTCTTATGAATTTAGTAAGTTTTTGGTGGAATTTTTAAAAAATTCAGTATGTTTTTGGTGGAATTATCAAAAATTTTGATAACACTGGTGGAATTTTTGCGAATTTTATTCATTTCTGGTTGAATAAAAAAAATCAGTGTTTTTAGTAAAATTCTTATGAATTTAGCAACTTTTTGGTGGAATTTTTGCAAATTTTATTAATTTTTGGTGGAATCTTTAAAAAATTCAGTATATTTTTGGTGGAATTATCAAAAGTTTTGATAACACTGGTGGAATTTTTGGGAATTTTATTCATTTTTGATGAAATTTTTAACAAATTACTGTTTTTTTTACGGAATTTTTACGAATTTAGTCGGTTTTTAGTGAATTTTTTCCAATTTTATTAATTTTTGGTGGAATTTTTATAAAATTCAGTATATTTTTGATGGAATTGTTAAAAAAGTTTATAACTTTGGTGAAATTTTTATTAACATTAATCATTTTTGGTGGAATTGTTAAAAATATTAGTAATTTTAGTAGAATTTTTATGAATTTGGTAACTTTTTGGTGGTATTTTTTAAAAATCAGTAAGTTTTTGGTGGAATTATTCAACATTTTTGTAGCTTTGGTGGAAAATTGAAAAAATTTAGTACGTTTTTGGTGGAATTGTCAAAAATGTTGGTAATTTTGGTGGAATTTTTACAAATATAGTAAGTTTTTTTAATTTTTACCAATTTTATTGATTTTGGGTGGAATTTTTAAGAAATTCACCAAATTTTTAGTAGAATTGTCTCCAAATTTAATAATTTTTGGTGAAATTATATTCAATTTAACTAACTTTTGTGGAATTTTTATTATAACTTTTTTATTTTTGTGAAATTTTTAAGAATCTAATCAATTCTTGACGAAATTAATCTTAATTTTAGTGTATTTTTTTTTTTTTTTTTAATTCAGTTTTTGGTGGAATTGTTAAAAACTTTGATAGCTTTGGTGGAATTTTTACAAATTTTATAAGTTTTTGGTGGAATTATTAAAAATTTTAGTAGCTTTGGTGGAATTTTTACAAATTTAATTTTTGGTGATATTTTCAAGAATTTAATTAGTTTTTAGTGAAATTTATTCGAATTTTTGCCCTGCATAAATTAAATATTTGATAATTATTAATAAACCGATCGTTTTGACATTTCATGTGGCATTAGCGTGGTTAGAATAATAAATAACGTTTATGAAAATTGAACCAACTGTTTTATCGGCCCAAATCGAAAATGACGGAAAACGGGGACTTCGTTTAGGGCTTAAATCGGCCGTTTCGGGTCCAAAGGAGCCCCGATTCGTATACAGGGTGTCCTGGAAAATGTGGGAAATCTCTTGGATTCTGATAGAACATTAAAAAATATGATTACAAGTTCCCATAATTTTTTTTCCTAGCGGCCCTCCCCTTGGAGATACGGCCTTCTAAAGGAAGCCACTGGAAAACAATTTTTTTTAATAACTTTTAAAGTACTTAATTTGATTTAATGAAAATTTAATATGATAAACAGTAGTAAGGACCTCTTAAAAAAATGACCTTAAAACCTAATTAGTCTCTGTAGTTTACCAGGGGCGTACTAGGTTATGCATTTTAATGCTTACATTTTTAACACCCTGTATGGCAAGGAGTTAAAAAAAATAAATTTAGATACCTTGAATATTTAGCTAAAGAAAAGGTACTCTTATTCAGTGTCGATAAAATGAACCGTTTTCGAGAAAAAAATTGTAAGAGAAACCATCAAGATTAAAAATTTATTAATATTTCGTATTAATAGTAACGTTACCATAGTAACGTTTGTAAAACCAGCGCTTTTTTAATACTGATGTTGCAGACAACAAATTTAGCGCTGTTTTTACAAACGTTACTATGGTACCTAGGAAATATTAATAAATTTTAAAAATTTGATTTTCAAATTCAAAGTAAAGGTTTGCTTTTTTCAAAGTTAGAAATAGATTTGTCAAACCTAACCCAAGATTCTTTTTTTAAATCTTTAGAGTGAGCTTAAAAAAAATTTTTCTAAAACTTGATTTTCAAGTTAGAATTGAAGGTTTAATTTTTTTCAAAATTAAAAGTAGATTTATCAACTAGGCTTAACCTAAGATTTTTTTTCTGAGTCTCTAGAAAGAGTCTTAAAAAAAGAAGATTTTTCTAAAATTTGATTTTCAAACTCTTCTTCTTCTTGGCCCCTAGGGTAAGGAAAAGGTAATGGGATTTGGGAACTTAGCCCTTCTGACTCTCAAACACTTGAATAAAAAAATTAATTAACACATAATTTAAGAAAAAATCTCGAATAAATCTTGAAAATACTATCACAAAAAGATCCGCGTAAAGGCAGATATACAAAATAAACTAAAATAAGTCAATGATGGCTTGAAACGAACTTGATAATTAAAGATAATTCAAAGAATGGGACGAACACAAAACACTTCATCCGTTCCCGACCAGAGCCGGAAACGGAATGTATTTTCAAACTTTAATATGCATGTTATAAATCTGGATTGAGTTCTAAAAACTTTAACAACGTCTTATTCTTTTGAAATAGATAGCGAAGCATTTTCATTGTAACAATATCTAATACAAGTTTTAAGTCTAATACGATTTTTTAACTTTAAGAAGGAGTTTGAAAAGAAAAAAATCTTTGAGACAATTTTGATATTTTAAACATCAAATCTTATAGAAAATTACTAATTTTGACATTTTAAACGTCAAATTTTATCTAAAACTGTCAATTTTATCATTGTAAATGACAAGTTTTATTTAGAATTGTTGATATTCATATCTTAAAAGGCAAATTTTATTTAGAATTGTCAATTTCAACATCTTAAACGTCAAGTTTTATATAAAATTGTCGATTTTTGCATTTTAAACGTCAAATTTTACACGAAACTGTCAAATATCACACCTTAATCGTCAAGTTTCATATAAGATTATCAATTTTGACATCTTAAACGTCAAATTTTACATAAAATTGTTAATTTTGACATTTTAAACGTCAAATTTTATCTAAAACTGCCAATTTTATCGTTGTAAATGACAAGTTTTATTTAGAATTGTTGATATTCATATCTTAAAAGGCAACTTTTATTTAGAATTGTCAATTTTAACATTTTAAACGTCAAATCTTATAGAAAATGACTAATTTTGACATTTTAAACGTCAAATTTTATCTAAAACTGTCAATTTTATCATTGTCAGTGACAAGTTTTATTTAGAATGGTTGATATTCATATCTTAAAAGGCAAATTTTATTTAGAATTTTCAATTTCAACATCTAAAACGTCAAGTTTTATATAAGATTATCGAGTTTGACATTTTAAACGTCAAATTTTACACAAAACTGTCAAATATCACACCTTAATCGTCAAGTTTCATATAGAATTGCCAATTTTGACATCTTAAACGTCAAATTTTACATAAAATTGTCAATTTTGACATTTTAAACGTCAAATTTTTTCTAAAACTGTGAATTTTATCATTGTAAATGACAAGTTTTATCGAGAATTGTCATTATTCATATCTTAAAAAGCAAACTTTATTTAGAATTGTCAATTTTAACATCTTAAACGTCAAGGTTTATATAAAATTGTCGATTTTGACATTTTAAACGTCAATTTTACACAAAACTGTCAAATATCACACCTTAATCGTCAAGTTTCATATAGAATTGCCAATTTTGACATCTTAAACGTCAAATTTTACATAAAATTGTCAATTTTGACATTTTAAACGTCAAATTTTTTCTAAAACTGTGAATTTTATCATTGTAAATGACAAGTTTTATCGAGAATTGTCATTATTCATATCTTAAAAAGCATACTTTATTTAGAATTGTCAATTTTAACATCTTAAACGTCAAGGTTTATATAAAATTGTCGATTTTGACATTTTAAACGTCAATTTTACACAAAACTGTCAAATATCACACCTTAATCGTCAAGTTTCACATAAGATTATCAATTTTGACATCTTAAACGTCAAATTTTACATAAAATTGTCAATTTTGACATTTTAAACGTCAAATTTTACACAAAACTGTCAAATACCACACCTTAATCGTCAAGTTTCATATAAGATTATCAATTTTGACATCTTAAACGTCAAATTTTACATAAAATTGTCAAATTGCCTTCGGCCCCATTTAGAGACGTAAGAAAACGCGGTCCTCACCAATATTTTGTGTTCAACTGCGTTTTCCTGCTTTGAGAGGAGGCGGTCTTCGTCGTTTTAAGCTTCAATCTAAATCCTCATAAAATTTCAAGTCTCAACAATTAGTTTATTAGACATGAATTTTTTAAAATGAACAATTTCGATTTATATGTCGTACATTGAACATTTTCAGATAACAAAATGACGAGTTTACGCCAAAAAATTTTTCTAATAACTTATAGATTTATCAAAATCTAATCCAAATTTTTTTTAATCATTAATATCTCTCTTAAAAAAATTTTCCTAAAACTTATAAAACCGAATTACTGAATTATCATACTGGATTAAGTACTATTAAGACTTTTATAATCTCATGACTCATTCCTTATATTTTAAAGAATCATTTTCTATTGAACCCCAATAAATTAATTACTTTTCAATACCTTACAATCTAAATTTTGTAGATTTAGATAACAAAGTAATTAATTTATATTTTAAAAAAAATTCTAAGAAGACTACTAAATAAATTGCTACTTGAAAAAATAAACTAATAAACCGATAACTCGGAAACAAAGCGTTATCTCAAAATATTACACCTACTTCCTTTGATTACAACTCCTTACACAGCCTTTTTTATAAGATAACCGATCAAAATCATACTGATAACACTTCAATTTAATATTTCATAAAACTAGTTTCTCGAAAGATGCATTCGTGGGCGTTTGCTATCGTTTTAACTTTCACTTTTAGTTCCGTTTTATCGGAAACGAAAGAATGTCCAACAAGTAATACTTTTTACAAACTTAATTTGTTTAATAACCATCTTAATTAACTTTAATGAACCCTTTTTAGACGAAAAAGTGGTTGCTTGTTACTTTTCAAGTTGGGCCGTTTACAGAGAAGATATCGCAACGTTTATGGTTGAAAATATCGATCCAAATCTTTGTACTCATGTTATTTACGCATTTTCAGGTTTGAGTATTTACGGTGGAATTGAATCACTCGATCCAGAAAATGATATGAATAGAGGTAAGTTAAATTAGAAATAAAAATAAGTTGTGGACATTTTTTAAAAGGTGTTTTTTAGGAGGATATAAAGATTTTGTTGCTTTGAAAGAAAAAAATCCTTGTTTAAAGACGCTTTTAGCGATTGGTGGATGGAATCAAGGATCTAGGCCATATTCTGTGGTTGGTAAACATTTTTGACACTTTTCTAACTTAAGACTGAACTTTAAAAATTCATCAAAAATTCATTTTTTAACATTTTGATTTGATTTTTTTTCTAAATGAAACTTAAAACATTCTAATTTTAATTAAAAAAGACAGTTTTATTCCAAGTGTTGTCAAAATAATTAAAAAAATTTTCAAAGTTGATTAAAAATTTTTTAGGTTAGAAAATTAACCATTTTTAAAAAAATTGATCAAAAATTCATTTTTAAAGATTTTGATTTGATTTTTTTTTCCAAATGAAACTTAAAACATTCTAATTTTAATTAAAACAGACCTTTTTATTCTAGGATTTATCAAAAAAATTAAAAAAATTTTCAAAGTTGGTTAAAAATTTTTTAGGTTAGAAAATTAATAATTTTTTAAAAAATTCATAAAAAATTCATTTTTAAAGATTTTGATTTGATTTTTTTCTAAATGAAACTTAAAACATTCTAATTTTAATTAAAACAGGACGTTTTATTCTAAGATTTGTCAAAAAAATTAAAAAAAATTTCAAAGTTGGTTAAAATTTTTTTAGGTTAGAAAATTAATCATTTTTTAAAAAATTTATTAAAAATTGAATTTTAAAGATTTTGATTTGGTTTTTTTCTAAATGAAACTTAAAACATTCTAATTTTAATTAAAAAAGGACGTTTTATTCTAAGATTTGTCAATAAAATTAAAAAAATTTTCAAAGTTGGTTAAAAATTTTTTTAGTTAGAAAATTAATCATTTTTTAAAAAATCATAAAAAATTGAATTTTAAAGGTTTTGATTTGATTTTTTTCTAAATGAAACTTAAAACATTCTAATTTTGATTAAAAAAGACCTTTTTGTTTCATGTGTTGTCAAAGAAATTAAAAAAATTTTCAAACTTGGTAAAAAATTTTTTAGGTTAGAAAATTAATCATTTTTAAAAAATTTATAATAAATTGATTTTTAAAGATTTTGATTTGATTTTTTTTCTAAATGAAACTTAAAACATTCTAATTTTAATTAAAAAAGGACGTTTTATTCCAAGTGTTGTCAAAAATATTAAAAAAATTTTCAAAGTTGGAAAAAAATTTTAACACTTTTCTAACTTAAGACTGAATTTTAAAAATTCATCAAAAATTCATTTTTTAACATTTTGATTTGATTTTTTTTCTAAATGAAACTTAAAACATTCTAATTTTAATTAAAAAAGCACGTTTTATTCCAAGTATTGTCAAAAAAATTAAAAAAATTTTCAAAGTTGGTAAAAATTTTGCACTTTTAACCTAACTTTAAAAAATCGACCAACTTCAAAAATTCGCCAAAAATTCATTTTTAAAGATTTTGATTTGATTTTTTTTCTAAATGAAACTTAAAACATTCTAATTTTAATTAAAAAAGGACGTTCTGTTCCAAGTGTTGTCAAAAAAATTAAAAAAAATTTCAAAGTTGGTAAAAATTTTTTAGGTTAGAAAATTCAATCATTTTTAAAAAAATTCATCAAAAATTTATTTTTTAAGATTTTGATTTGATTTTTTTTCTAAATGAAACTTAAATCATTCTAATTTTAATTAAAAAGAGACGTTTTATTCTAAAATTTATCAAAAAAATTTAAAAAATTTTCAAATTTGGTTAAAAATTTTTTAGGTTAGAAAATTAATCATTTTTTAAAAAATTCATAAAAAATTGAATTTTAGAGATTTTGATTTGATTTTTTTTCGAAATGAAACTTAAATCATTCTAATTTTAATTAAAAAAAGACGTTCTATTCTAAGATTTATCAAAAGAATTTAAAAAATTTTCAAAGTTGCTTAAAAATTTTTTAGGTTAGAAAATTAATCATTTTTTAAAAAATTCATAAAAAATTGAATTTTATAGATTTTGATTTGGTTTTTTCTCTAAATGAAACTTAAAACATTCTAATTTTAATTAAAAAAGGACGTTTTATTCTAAATATTGTCAAAAAAATTAAAAATATTTTCAAAGTTGATAAAAAATTTTTTGGTACTTCTAACCTAACTTTAAAAAAATCGATCAACTTTAAAAATTCGCCAAAAATTCATTTTTAAAGATTTTGATTTGATTTTTTTTCTAAATGAAACTTAAAACATTCTAATTTTAATTAAAAAAGACTGTTTTGTTCTAAGTGTTGTCAAAAAAATTAAAAAAATTTTCAAAGTTGGTAAAAATTTTTTAGGTTAGATAATTAATCATTTTTTAAAAAATTCATAAAAGATTGAATTTTAAAGATCTTGATTTGATTTTCTTTTCTAAATGAAACTTAGAACATTCTAATTTTAATTAAAAAGGACGTTTTATTCTAAGATTTGTCAAAAAAATTAAAAAAATTTTAAATGTTGGTAAAAATTTTTTAGGTTAGAAAATTAATCATTTTTTAAAAAATTCATAAAAAATTGAATTTTAGAGATTTTGATTTGATTTTTTTTCGAAATGAAACTTAAATCATTCTAATTTTAATTAAAAAAAGACATTTTATTCTAAGATTTGTCAAAAAAATTTTAAAAAATTTCAAAGTTGATAAAAAATTTTTGACACTTCTAACCTAACTTTAAAAAAATCGATCAACTTTAAAAATTCGCCAAAAATTCATTTTTCAAGGTTTTGATATGATTTTTTTTTCTAAATTAAACTAAAAAGATTCTAGTTTTAATTTAAAAGGAACGTTTTGTTCTATATTTTACCAAAAAATTTAAAAAAAATTCAAAGTTGGCGAAACATTTTTTAGATTAGATTTTGATATATTGGATATAAAAAATCATATCTAATTACTATTGAGAGATAAATTAATGACACCTGTTTTGTTAACTAAAAAATGATCCTTCTTTAATTTAGTAGGGTTAAATGGAAAAAATAATATACAGAGTGTTCAAAATCACACTTTACATTTTGGCAACTTTTTGGATTTTTTTTTTACAAACTTTAATGAAGTGAAACTCAATTTTTTTTATATGAAACACCCTACTTTTTTTTATTTAGTTCGACTTTTCATTTAATTAGCTACAATTTTTATAAAAGTTACTATAAACTTATTTCGATTAGTTTTTGAACAAATTAAACTTTTTTAAAGAATGATCAATTTTTCATCTTTCATTTAAAAAATTCATATCTCATTACTATTGAGAGATTAATTAATGAAATTTGTTTTGTTTAATAAAGAAAGGTTCTTCTTTAATTTAGTAAAGTTAAATTGGAAAAATAGTATACAGAGTGTTCAAAATCACGGTTTATATTTTCGTAACTTTTTAGATTTTTTTTTAAATAAACTTTAATGAAGTAAAACTCAATTTTTTTATACGAAACCTTCTACTTTTTCTTATTTAGTTCGATTTTTCATTTAATTAGTTACAATTTTTGTATAAGTTACTATAAACTTATTTCCATAAAACTTATTTCAATGGTAAAAAAATTTTTGAGACTTTTAACCTAACCCAAAAAAAATCGATCAACTTTAAAAATTCGCCAAAAATTCATTTTTAAAGATTTTGATTTGATTTTTTTTCTAAATGAAACTTAAAACATTCTAATTTTAATTAAAAAAGGACGTTTTATTCTAAGATTTGTCAAAAAAAATTTAAAAAAATTTTCAAAGTTGGTTAAAATTTTTTAGGTTGGAAAATTAACTATTTTTAAAAAAATTCATCAAAAATTCATTTTTAAAGATTTTGATTTGATTTCTTTTTCTAAATGAAACTTAAAACATTCTAATTTTAATTAAAAAGGACGTTTTATTCTAGGTTTATCAAAAAAATTAAAAAAATTTTCAAAGTTGGAAAAAATTTTTGGCGCTTTTTTAACTTAAGACTGAACTTTAAAAATTCATCAAAAATTCATTTTTTAATATTTTGATTTGATTCTTGTTCTAAATGAAACTTAAAACATTCTAATTTTAATTAAAACAGACCTTTTTATTCTAGGATTTGTCAAAGAAATTAAAAAAATTTTCAAAGTTGGTAAAAATTTTTTTGGCACTTCTAACCTAACTTTAAAAAATCGAACAATTTTAAAAATTCATCAACAATTCATTTTTAAAGATTTTGATTTGATTTTTTTTTCTAAATGAAACTTAAAACATTCCAATTTTAATTAAAAAAGACTGTCTTATTGCAAGTGTTGTCAAAAAAATTTAAAAAATTTTCATAGTTGGAAAAAAATTTTGACGCTTTTTTAACTTAAGGCTGGATTTTAAAAATTCATCAAAAATTCATTTTTTAAAGATTTTAATTTGATTTTTTTTCTAAATGAAATTAAAACATTCTAATTTTAATTAAAAAAAGGACGTTTTATCCCAAGTGTTGTCAAAAAAATTAAAAAAATTTTCAAAGTTGGTAAAAATTTTTTAGGTAAGAAAATTAATCATTTTTTAAAAAATTCATAAAAAATTGAATTTTAAAGATTTTGATTTGATTCTTTTCTAAATGAAACTTAAAACATTCTAATTTTAATTAAAAAAGGACGTTTTATTCCAAGTGTTGTCAAAAAAATTAAAAAAATTTTCAAAGTTGGTAAAAATCTTTTAGGTTAGAAAATTAACCATTTTTTAAAAAATTCATCAAAAATTCATTTTTAAATATTTTGATTTGATTTTTTTTCTAAATGAAACTTAAAACATTCTAATTTTAATTAAAAAAGACCTTTTTATTCCTAGTGTTGTCAAAAAAATTAAAAAAATTTTCAAAGTTGGTTAAAAATTTTTTAGGTTAGAAAATTAATCATTTTTTAAAAAATTCATAAAAAATTGAATTTTAAAGATTTTGATTTGATTTTTTTTCTAAATGAAACCTAAAACATTCTAATTTTAATTAAAAAAGGACGTTTTATTCTAAGATTTGTCAAAAAAATTAAAAAAATTTTCAAAATTGGTTAAAAATTTTTTAGGTTAGAAAATTAATCATTTTTTAAAAAATTCATAAAAAATTGAATTTTAAAGATTTTGATTTGATTTTTTTTCTAAATGAAACTTAAAATATTCTAATTTTAATTAAAAAAGGACGTTTTATTCTAAGTTTTATCAAAAAAATTAAAAAAATTTTCAAAGTTGGAAAAAATTTTTGACACTTTTTTAACTTAAGACTGAACTTTAAAAATTCATCAAAAATTCATTTTTTAACATTTTGATTTGATTTTTTTTTCTAAATGAAGTTTAAATCATTCTAATTTTATTTTCTGATTTTTTTTTATTTCTAATTTTATTTTCTGATTTTTTTTTATTAGATGGTAAGCGATTCTGAATACAGAAAGGCATTCATCGAAAGCGTCCTTAGATTATTAGCCGTTTACGGTTTCGATGGAATAGATATCGATTGGGAATATCCAACCGAACGTGGGGGAATTTTAGAAGATAAAGATAACTTTGGTTTACTCCTTAAAGAACTCAAAGAACAATTAGAAAAATGGGATTTACTTTTAACCATTGCTGTACCAAGTTCTGTTGAAATAGCTGAAAATGCTTACGATATGGTAGCTATTGAAAGGTGAATAAATGATTATCTTTAGTAATTTTTATTAAATTCTGTTTTTAAAATTCTATTTTTAAATGTTATTTTTTAAATTTTATTTTTTAAGTTTTATTTTTTTAATTTTATTGTTTAAATTTTATTATTAAATTTTATTTTTTTAATTTTATTGTTTAAATTTTATTATTAAATTTTATTTTTTTAATTTTATTTTTAATTTTTACAGCTCAGTAGATTACGTAATGATTATGGGATATGATATAACACCAACTGATTCAAACGTAACCGGGTTATTGTCACCAATGAGTGAAATTGTAAATATTTTTTAAATTTTATTTTAGTTCTTTTTAATAATTTCTTTTTTATTTTTTTCCTTTGTAGAGTAAAGTTATAAAATATTGGACGAGTAAAATACCGAGTGAAAAAGTCGTTCTCGGAGTCCCAGCTTACGGCAGGACTTTCACGCTCGCTAATCCCGAAGAATCTGATGTAAACGCTACAACGAACGGCACTGGAACGGCCGGCGTTTACACGAAAGAAAGCGGATTTCTTAGTTATTACGAAGTAAAAATATAGATCTAATCGATCTTTTTATTTTTTTGTTCGTTGAGATTTTCTTTATTTCAATTTCTTGATTGAAACTTTTATTTTCAACGAGATTTTTATTTTCATTTTCCTTGAGATTTTTATTTTCAAAGAGATTTTTATTTTCAAAGAGATTTTTATTTTGATTGATATTTTATTATTTTAGGTTTTTCTTGAAATCGCAGCTTCGTACTATAAAGTAGTTTCTGTTGACGAGGAAGAAAATTATTACGCGTATTCTGGCGATCAATGGATTACTTATGAAACTGAAAGTAATCTTAAAGCTAAGGTTGGTTTATTTTATTTTATTTTTTTTATTTATTTTATTCTTTAAATTTATTTTAATCTTTAAATTTAGTATTTAATTGTAAGATTGGAAATTTAGAGTTTTGGGTTAAATTTGATTAAAAGATTGTTGAAAAAAATGATGAAGTTAAAGGTTTGAATTTTACTTAAATTGATTTAAATGAAATTTTTAGGCGGAATATGCCGTAGAGAAAGGTCTTGGTGGGATGATGGTTTGGTCTATTGATACAGATGATTTTAACGCATACAACAATAAAACTAAGTTTCCTATCGTTAATACAATCAAAGCGATCTTAAATCCCGAAGTAGGAGGTTAAAAAAGGATTAAAAAATAATTAAATAATAAATAATTTCTTGCATATTCATATAAATGTTATAAACTTTTTTATATTTCCTTAATTCTTTTTCATTTTCCTTTATTATAATGAAACTAGAGATGAATTTGCAATGTAATAATCGGGGTAGTCGTCGCCGCCACCAGGGCAAGGTTTTTAACCCAATCAAACCTTCCAAAACCGTGGGTACTTGCACTAAAACTCGTGCAGGAAATAAAAACAAATTCGAATAATAACAAAACAACCTTATTAGAAAATACGACGTATTTTGAACACGTGAGTAAACGATCGGGGATTTAACGATTACGATGGGCGGTTACCTGATGGGAAAACCCTAATTGTCGCGTCGAAAGAATGAAATAAAAACTCATCACACCAAACACCCCTTTTGGTTGCGTTTATGTTCTCAGCGGGCGCCTCGTCCTACAGCTGGATGTACTATAACACGAAATGAAGCTGCACCATGAAGAGAAAGATGAAAAAGTACTCGGCAATGTTGCGGAGCGAGGGCTTACTTTTCCATCTTTCTCTTCATGGTGCAACTCCATTTCGGGTTATAGTACGTCTCCGGTAGAATAATCACTAGAGAAGAGCGCGCAAAATCTCGATCATACGAACATAAACGCCGAAATTAATCGGAAAATGTTGACCAGCTGAACTTTACTCGACTTTTCGTTAAGTGTCTTCTAAGAGCACACTGAAAGAAAAGTTAATCCCACACGCAAAATGACTTTAGTATTGAAGATTAAGTGTCTCGTTCAAAAAGTATCTCGTTTAAAAGTCTCGTTAAGAGTGTATATCGTTTAAGAGTCTCATTAAGAGTGATTTTACAAAACGCGAATTCTCTCTAAGTAACTTCGCCCTTGGAGAAGGGGTGAATGAACATTTTGGGCGTTCCTAACGATTGGTTGTTGTTGACCAATGTCGCACATAGAGAAAAATACCCGAAACTCAATCTGGGAACCAGATGCCCGACTTTTTACCAAAAGCTCAAAAAACACAATACTCAAAAGACCCTTTAAAAACTTTCCTAACGTTCGCCTCGTCCTTTATTTATTACTTGAACTTAAGAATTCTTAAAACAATTTCAAACACTTGAGAACGCGACATCGTGAACATATTTATTACACAAATTTATGACTGGGTCCAAGTTCCTACGTGACCTAAAGAAATGCGCAAAGAGAAAACCAAAAAAAAATGTTTCACCTAAAGCCCGCAATATATGGAATTATTACAGCAACATGCATTAATTTTTCAGTGCAGAGGTTCGGAAAAATATTCGCTAACATCATTTCGAGTACGTCACGCAAACACCCTTCTAGAATCCCATTCAAAATTGAATGGGGAATCATCAAAAATAAACCATAGGAAAATTAGACAATGGACAGCTGAGATATGCGAACTCAATATCAAAATTTGTAAAACTGTCGAAAATCGAAAAAATCGAAAAGTAATTATCCAGCGATTTTTCGGCAAACAAATGATTTGGTACAGATAAGTGCTTTTCAAACGATTATAAATGTTTAAATAATCGGAATTTGCAATAAAATAGAAAAAAAAATGTTCAAAATTTTCACTTAATTTTTCGGTGTAGAGGTTTGGAAAAATGTTTGTCAGAAATTTTTTAGATACGGCAGGAAAACGCTTTTCTGTATTTCTATTCAGAATTGAATGGGGAATCATCAGAAATAAACCATAGGAAAATTAGAAAACGAACGGTTGAGATACCCGAGCTCAAAATCAAAATTTCTGAAATGATTGAAAATTGAAGAAATCGGAATGCGATTTTTAAGCGATTTCACGGCGTAGAAAGGATTTGGTACATAGATAAGTGCTTTCTAAACGATTATAAATGTTTAAATAATCGGAATTTGCAATAAAATAGAAAACAAAATTTCAAAATTTTCACTAAATTTTTGGGTGTAGAGGTTTGGAAAAATGTTCGTCAGAAATTTTTCGGACTTGTTAGGATAACGCTTTTCTACAATCCTATTCAGAATTAAACAGAGAATCATTGAAAACTCACAGCATGAAAATCGAACAATCAACGGGCAAGTTACACGACTTCAAAGTCAAAATTTCTAAAATAGTCCAAAAACCGAAAAAATCGAAAGGGGGTATGGATTTTTTTTTTTTCGAAAATTGAAAATTCTAGATTTTGCTAAGACTCGAGTTCTTATAAAATTTGATAACAAGAAAAACGATGGTAAAATCCGTTTTTCCGTAACTCCTTTGATTTTCCAGAAAGATCGGGTAGAATTTACGACGTGCATTAATTTTTCGGTGCAGAGGTTTGGAAAAACGTTCGTCAGAAATTTTTCGAATCTGGAATGACGACATCCATCTAGAGTCTTACTCAGAATTGAATAGAAAATCACTTAAAACAAATCGCATGGAAATTCGACGATCGTTGGCTGAGGTACGCGAGCTCAAAGTCAAAATTTAAAATTCTAATTCCTAGATATAAATGTTCGGATAACCATTCGTCAAAAATTTTTTGGATTTGGCCAGATAAAGTCCGTTGAAAATCTTACTTACAATTAGAAATGAATAGAGAATCATTTAAAATAAACCTTACGGAAATCAGAAAACACACGACTGAGTTACGAAAGCTCAAAGTTAAAATTTCAAAATTTTCGTTTTTTCGAGTGCAAAGGTTGGGAAAACCATTCGTCAGAAATTTTCTGGGTCTGGCACAACTACACCCGTTTAAAAACTTATTCAGAATTAAACAAAAAGTCATTTAAAAGAAACCGTACGCAAATCGGATGATTGATAGCCGAGTTATGTGAGCTCAAAGTCAAAATTTCTAAAATGGTCGAAAATTGAAAAAATCAATTTCCGCATTTTTGCGATTTTCTATTTCTCGGCGAAGGAATAATTTGATACATAAATAAGTACTTTCCAAGTAATTATAAATGTTAAAATAATTGGAATTTATAATAAAATGAAAAAAAATTTTTTTTTCAAAATTTTCGTCTAATTTTTCGTTGCAGAGGTTCGGAAAATTATTAGTCAGAAATTTTCCGGGGCTGATAGGATAACGCTCTTCTAGAGTCATACTTAGAATTAAACGAAGAATTGTTGAAAACTAACCGCATGAAAATCGAACGAACGATGGTCAAGTTATAGGAGGTCAAAGTCAAAATTTCTAGAATAGCCAAAAATCCGAAAAAATCGAAATAGGTATGGATTTTTTTTTTCGAAAATTGAAAATTTTAGATTTTGCTGAGACTCGCGTTTTTATATAATTCGATAATAGGGAAAACGATGGTAAAATCCATTTTTCCATAGATCTTTTGGTTTTCCAGAAAAATCAGCTAGATTTTGCGATGCGCATTAATTTTTCAGTGCAGAGGTTCGGAAAAACGGTCGTCAGAAATTTTCTAGATCCAGAATGACGACGCCCATTTAAAGTCTCACTCAGAATTGAATATAGAATCGCCTAAAACAAACCGTATGGATATCAAACGATCGACGGGCGAGTTACGCAAGCTCAAAGCCAAAATTTCAAAATTCTCGTCTAATTTCTGGGTGTAGAGGTTTGGAAAATCATTTGTCGAAAATTTTTTAGATCCGAAATGACGACGCCCATCTAAAGTTTCACTCAGAATTGAATATAGAATTGCCTAAAACAAACCGTATGGATATCAAACGATCGATGGGCGAGTTACACGAACTCAAAGTTAAAATTTCAAAATTCTCGTCTAATTTCTGGGTGTAGAGGTTTGGAAAATCATTTATCGAAAATTTTTTAGATCCGAAATGACGACGCCCATCTAAAGTCTCACTCAGAATTGAATAAAGAATCACTTAAAGCAAAGTGCATGGAAATTATACGATTAACGGTCGAGTTATATGAGCTCAAAGCCAAAATTTCAAAATTCTCGTCTAATTTCTGGGTGTAGAGGTTTGGAAAATCATTTGTCGAAAATTTTTTAGATCCGAAATGACGACGCCCATCTAAAGTCTCACTCAGAATTGAATAAAGAATCACTTAAAGCAAACTGCATGGAAATTATACGATTAACGGTCGAGTTATGTGAGCTCAAAGCCAAAATTTCAAAATTCTCGTCTAATTTCTGGGTGTAGAGGTTTGGAAAATCATTCGTCAGAAATTTTTCGGATCCGAAATGAAGACACCCGTCAAGAGTCTTACTCAGAATTGAATAAAGAATCACTTAATGCAAACTGCACGGAAATTACACGATTAACGGTCGAGTTATGTGAGCTCAAAGCCAAAATTTCAAAATTCTCATTTAATTTCTAAGTGTAGAGGTTTGGAAAATTATTCGTCAGAAATTTTGTAGATATATCACGATGACATTCGTCCATATTTTTACTCAGAATTGAATGGAGAATCATTTAAAGAAAACCGCACAAAAATCAGATAGTCAAAGACCGAGTTACGTGAGCTCAAAGTTAAAATTTCAAAATTTTCAAAAAAAAACAATTATTTTCATTCTCAAAAAATAATTTTTATTAATTCTTTTACAAATTAAAAATTCAAATTTCTCAAATTTGGATAAAGAAATGTTTGAAATTCGTAATTATTAACATGTTAGAAACGTTGTTGTTTTTAAAAATGTCCAATTTGTAAATAATTATCATCGAAATTAACAAACTGTCACTTTAAACGTCAAACTGACAGATGTCAAGTTGACAGACAATAAAAAAAATATCTTTCTCAATAGAATTTTTAACTTTTTCGCAAATTACGATAAAGAAGTGCTTGAAATTCGTAATTAGGAACATGTTAGAAACGTTGTTGTTTTCAAAAATATCAAATTTATAAGTAATTAACGTCGAAATTAACAAACTGTCACTTTTAGCGTCAGACTGACAGACGTCAAATTGACAACCAACAAAAAATATATCTCTTTCAAAAGATTTTCTAACTCTTTCGCAAATTAGAATAAATAAATGTTTAAGATTCGTAGTTGGGAACATGTTAGTAACATTGCTGTTGTCAAAAATGAGATTTGTAAATAATTAACATCGAAATTAACAAACTATCACTTTAAACGTCAAACTGACAGACGTCAAATTGACAAACAACAAAAAATATATCTCTTTCAAAAGATTTTCTAACTTTTTTGCAAATTAGAATAAATAAATGTTTGAAATTCGTAGTTGGGAACATGTTAGTAACATTGCTGTTGTCAAAAATATCAAATTTATAAGTAATTAACGTCGAAATTAACAAACTGTCACTTTTAACGTCAAACTGACAGATGTCAAATTGATAAACAACAAAAAATATATCTCTTTCAGGAGATTTTCTAACTTTTTTGCAAATTAGAATAAATAAATGTTTGAAATTCGTGGTTGGGAACATGTTAGTAACATTGCTGTTGTCAAAAATGAGATTTGTAAATAATTAACAACGAAATTAACAAACTGTCACTTTCAACGTCAAACTGACAGACGTCAAATTGACAAACAACAAAAAATATATCTCTTTCAAAAGATTTTCTAACTCTTTCGCAAATTAGAATAAATAAATGCTTGAAATTCGTAGTTGGGAACATGTTAGAAACGTTGCTGTTGTCAAAAATGAGATTTGTAAATAATTAACATCGAAATTAACAAACTATCACTTTAAACGTCAAACTGACAGACGTCAAATTGACAAACAACAAAAAATATATCTCTTTCAAAAGATTTTCTAACTCTTTCACAAATTAGAATAAATAAATGTTTGAAATTCGTAGTTGGGAACATGTTAGAAAGGTTGCTGTTGTCAAAAATGAGATTTGTAAATAATTAACATCGAAATTAACAAACTGTCATTTTAAACGTCAAACTGACAGACGTTAAATTGACAAACAACAAAAATATATCTCTTTCAAAAGATTTTCTAACTGTTTCGCAAATTAGAATAAATAAATGCTTGAAATTCGTAGTTAGAAACATTACTATTATCTAAAATATCAAATTTGTAAATAATTAACATCGAAATTAACAAACTGTCATTTTAAACGTCAAACTGACAGACGTCAAATTGACAAACAACAAAAATATATCTCTTTCAAAAGATTTTCTAACTCTTTTGCAAATTAGAATAAAGAAATGCTTGGAATTTGTAATTGAAAATGTTACTATTGCAAAAAAAATGACAAATTTTTAAATAAACAGATCATAAATAACATCAAATTCAAAAATTGTAAACTAAAAGATTATTAAACAGTCATTTTAAGTGTCAAATTGACTAACAAACGTCAAAATAACTAAAAATGTCAAATTAACTAATAAACGTCAAGTGAATTAACAAACGTCAAATGAATTAACAAACGTCAAATGAACTAACAAACGTCAAATTAACTAAAAATATTAAATTAACTAATAAACGTCAAGTGAATTAACAAACGTCAAATGAACTAAAAAATGTCAAATTAACTAAGAAATGTCAAATTAACTAACAAACGTCAAATGAATTAACAAACGTCAAATGAACTTACAAACGTCAAATTAACGAACGTCAAATTAATTAACAAACATCAAATTCACTACCAAACTTCAAATTAAATATAAATACAAAAATATTTCTTTAAATAAAAAAATACAATTATTTTCATTCTCAAAAAATAATCTTTATTAATTCTTTTACAAATTAAAATCTCAAACAAAGCAAAAAAATAAATAATTCAAACTCCCTCTTTAATAATTTTAATACACCTCCTCACTTTATCCTTATTTTTCAAATACCATTTCATCCATTCGGCAACGTGAACATTATTTTTATCACCTTGTACCTCTAATTGTTGATAATAAGCCTCCCGGATGATTCTAAAGCAGTGACTGTTGTGATACGGGAGGCAAGTTATCGGATCGATGTATTTAGCAGGTAAACTAAAAACAAATTCAATTATTCATAGTAAAAATAAAAAAAGAAAAAAAAAATTAAAAATAATTACTTTGTAATTGAACATTTAACTTTTTTCGGATACTTCGGTTTAGGTTTTATATTAAAAACCTTATTAAACGTAACATCATTCGGATCGTTAGCTACGCTAATAAAAGTCCTTTCGTAAAAACGTTTAACTTCATTTTTATCATCATTTTCTTCTTTAATATCTTTAATTTCTGGAATTTCTTCGATAATTGGGAATTTTAACGATTGATAAATAATAGTCGGACCGTTAAATACTTTTTTAGCCGGCCGTTTAGATTTTTTTTCACTTTCTAATTTTTGATACCTTTCAAGCGATTGTAAATTTTCTTTTTCGGTTAATTTAGCTTCTTCGAGTAATTCTTCTTGTGTTGGCATCCATGTTTCTTCTTTTGGTCTTTTCACCTTCCGTTTTTGTTCTAAATTCCTTACTTTAATCCGATAAGCTGTTGCGGCTGATTTAGCCGCTGTAGATTTTCTTATCGACTTCCTTTCAGCCCGATCGATGTTATATTCACTTTCTTCTTTTACTTTTTGTACCGTCGGTTTAGGTTTTGGAAGTTTTGGTTTTTGTTTAACTTGTTGAGGAACCGGTTCCTATTAAAAATTAACATTAAGAGGATTTTTATTAAAAAAAGAGTTGAAATAAATACTTTATAAGCTTTCGTAACTAATCTACGTTTCTTCGGTTGGGATTCGTTATCTTCATTATCAGAAACGGGTTCATCGTTTTCATCTATACTAAAGTCCGAATCAACGATATCTTCTCCTTCTTCTTCGGCTCTATTTAATTAATATTTAAAATGTTAATTAAGTAAAATAAAGGTAATTTTTACTTACTCGTATTCAATATCACTTTCAGTTTCAACAAATCCACCGTAATTAATCTTATAAAAATCATCCTGGCATTCTTCTTCTTCGTTAAGAAGCTTTGCCATGCGATTCCCCGCATTTGTACGTCTTTCACGTTGCATTTTTTAACCAGTAATTAATAAAAATTAATCAAAAAGTACTAAAAATGGTTAAAAAGTGACGTTTATTTGTTTACAATTTTAGGTTAGAATTGGAATATAGGAATTTTAATTGTTAGATAAATTTGTGTTGGTATTCATGATTGATGGAAAATTTTAATTATTTTAAATTAAATCATAAAAAGAGATTTTATAATGTTTTTGGAGGAAAAATGAATTAAAATGATGAAAATTAATCATTATTTTTATTTATTTAATAAGTTGGGTTTATAATAGGAATTTTTTATTTTTAGGATAAATGAACATTAGTGATATTGAATATTAAAAATTTATTTAAATTAATTATGTTAATTATATAAAATCAAATATTAAAAAAGATTTATTTTATATATAAAGAATTGATGAAATTTATATAAGTTAATGTTTATTTATTTATTTTATACTGGTAGTAATATTTTTCCAAATTCTGTTTAAAAAATCAGATTAAATTTATTTTTTGGAGATTAAGAAATGAAGAAAGAAACTCGAAAGACTTTATTTATAGGAATTAATGAAAGATTTTTGAACTGAATGTAAATTGAAATGTCTAGTTTTACTTAAAATATACGGATTTTTGCTAAGTAGCATGAAAAAAATTAAAAAAAAATTCTAAAGACAACGATAATTTTTCACCTAACCTAAAATTTTGCCCATCTTTAAAAAATCCTCAAGAGTTTATTTATAGAAATTAATGACAGATTTTTAAACTGAATGTAAATTAAAATATCTAGTTTTAATTAAAAAAGACAGATTTTACCTAAGTAGCATGAAAAAAATTAAAAAAAAATCCTAAAGACAACGACAATTTTTCACCTAACCTAAAATTTTGCCCATCTTTAAAAAATCCTCAAGAGTTTATTTATAGAAATTAATGACAGATTTTTAAACTGAATGTAAATTAAAATGTCTAGTTTTAATAAGAAAAGACAGATTTTTCCTAAGTACAATGAAAAAAATTTAAAAAATTCTTAGAGACAATGAAGATTTTTCAACTAACCTAAAATTTTGACCATCTTTAAAAAATCGCCCCGACTTTATTTATTGGAATTAATGAAAGATTTTTGAACTGAATGTAAATTAAAACGTCTAGTTTTAATTAAAATAGACGGATTTTTGTTAAGTAGTATGAAAAAAATTTTAAAAAATTCCTAAAAACAACAAAGATTTTTATTATTAAAAAATCAATAATTTTTTAAAAAATTTTATATTTGTAAGTTACAACTTTATTATATAGAAATTTAATATTTTTAATAATAATTTAATATTTTTAATAATTTAATAATTTAATATTTTTACCAAGATTTTCAAATGGGGAATTTCTATTTCTTAAAAAATTTATGTTGGTGGTATTGAGTGTCAAAAACGGTTAAATGTCAAAAACCCTGGTAACCTCAAATCCCCCAAAGTCCGCTTGTTTCGTTGCAAAATTTCCACATTTTAATCGTCCAGATACGATTATCACTCGCATAAACATAATTGACGATGTTAATTATAAACTTATAAATGCTGGGGATGATTATTATGAACGAAAACGGGATTACTCGAATTTTAGAAACATAACCAACATGTTAAAGGTAAATAGATTATTTACCTGGATAATTATTTGTCTTATCTGTATTTAAAAATAAATTTTATTTTATTTGATTTATTGTTTATTTGATTTTTTATTTATTTGATTTTTTATTTATTTGATTTTTTTATTTATTTGATTATTTAAGAAGTAGATAAAAACATTTTTTTATGCGATAGGAAAAAGGCCAAATAAAATTTGAAGATAAATGGCCGTATATGCGACCGATCGTATTAAAATTACTCCGACAAGATCCGGTTTCCCAACAAGAATGGCAACAACTCTTCTACGATGTCCATTTGGTTTGTTTATGGGATGAAAAAGGTCCGATAAAGCTTCGCGATCACCTTCAAGAAGACATCGTCCAGTTTATAAAACAAGCCCAAATTCGGGTTTTATCCCATAAAGAAGAACAAGCCCTTTTAAAAGCTTACATAGCGGAATGGAGGAAATTTTTCACCCAATGTAATTATTTACCGACTCCTTTTCGACAATTAGAAACGAGTTTACAAGGAAAACAAACAACCGGAACGACCAACGTTCAAAACAATACGAAAAAATGTGAGGAGAGTATCGTACGGAAACTAATGTTAGATTCTTGGAATGAAAGTATTTTTATGGATATTAAACGGACATTACAAGAAAGTGCGATGAAATTAGTTCACGCGGAACGTAACGGAGAAGCATTTGATTCTCAATTAGTCATCGGAGTTAGGGAATCGTACGTTAATTTATGTTCAAACGTCGATGATAAAATGCATATTTACCGGGAAAATTTTGAGGCGGCTTACGTACAAAGTACGGAAATGTTTTATAAATTAAAAGCACCGGAATATCTCACGGATAATGGTGTACAAGCTTATATGAGATACGCTGATAGTAAATTAAAAGAAGAAGAACTCCGAGCGCAAAAATATCTTGAAATCGGAAGCACCCGAGTGATTCAATGTTGTGTAAACGTATTAGTCGGAAATGCTTTACCTTTACTTTTAGCCGAATGTGCTCCGTTAATAAAAGCCGGGGAAACAACACGTTTACAATTAATGTTTCGATTACTCGAAAGAGTACCCGAAGGTGTTCAACCGATGTTAGGAGAGTTAGAATCCCATATAACTCAAGCCGGATTAGCCGATATGGTCGCAGCAGCTGATATAATAACCCAAGACTCTGAAAAATACGTCGAAAGACTTTTAGATTTATTCCGGAAGTTCTCAACATTAGTACACGAAGCTTTCGATGATGATCCACGTTTTTTAACCGCTCGGGATAAAGCATTCAAAGCTGTAGTTAACGATACAACTGTTTTTAAATTAGAATTAAATACAAATCGAAATGTAACCTCAAAGTGTTCCCCTGAAAGTAAATGTCCGGAATTACTTGCAAATTACTGCGATATGTTATTAAGACGAACACCTTTATCGAAACGATTAACAACCGATGAAATCGAATCAAGACTAAAAGACGTGTTATTAGTTTTAAAATACGTTTCGAATAAAGATGTTTTTATGCGATATCACAAAGCTCATTTAACGAGGAGATTAATTTTGGATGCTTCCGCTGATAGTGAAAAAGAAGAAGATATGGTTGAGTGGTTACGAGAGGTTGGTATGCCGGCTGATTACGTAAATAAACTAGCGAGAATGTTTCAAGATATTAAGGTAAGCGAAGACTTAAATACACAATTTAAAACTTCAACCGCAAGACACGATGCGATTAATATAAAAATATTAAATGCCGGAGCTTGGGCGAGAGGTTCGGAAAGAGTTACTGTTAGTTTACCGGTTGAATTAGAAGATTACATCCCGGAAGTTGAAGAATTTTATAAGAAAAAACATTCGGGTAGGAAATTACAATGGTATCATCACATGAGTAACGGTACGATTACTTTTGCAAACGAGGTGGGTAAATTTGATTTAGATGTAACTACGTTTCAAATGGCGGTTTTATTCGCTTGGAATCAACGACCTAACGAAAAGGTTAGTTATGAAAATTTACGTTTAGCAACCGAATTACCAGATCCGGAACTTAGAAGGACTTTATGGTCCTTAGTGGCCTTTCCGAAATTAAAAAGACAACTTTTACTTTACTCTCCGATGGTTTCCCAAGCTAAAGATTTTACTGAAAATACATTATTTTGGATTAACCAAGAATTTTCCTTGGTTAAAAACGGTAAACCCCAAAAACGAGGGAAAGTTAATTTAATCGGTAGGTTACAATTAAGTACCGAGAGGTCTCAATTGGAAGATAACCACTCGATAGTTCAACTAAGAATACTCAGGACTCAAGAGGCGATTATTAAGATTTTAAAGATGCGTAAGAGGATAACAAACGCTGCCTTACAAGCGGAACTTGTCGATATCTTAAAAAATATGTTCTTACCATCGAAGAAGATGATTAAAGAACAGCTCGAGTGGCTCATCGAGCATAAATACATGAGGAGGGATGATGACGATATCAATACATTTATTTATATGGCGTAAAAAGTCTGTTACTATTATTAATTATTAATTTTAATTATTAATTATTAATTTTTTTTTTCTTTATTTACCTTTTAATTTCTAATTGTAATTTTTTTTTTGTTCTTTCTACAACTTAAATTGATAAAAGAAATGATAATAAAAGGAGTTTTAAAATTAAAAGTGAATTTTTATTAACATCACCCAAGTATTAAAAAATAAAACGGTCTTTTTTAATTAATTTAAGTTTCATTTAAAAGAAAAATCAAATCAAAATCTTTAAAAGTGAAATTTAAAACTGAAATGAAATGAAAATTCGAATGAAAAATGAATTGAAAATCGAAGAAGATGATTAAAGAACAGCTCGAGTGGCTCATCGAGCATAAATACATGAGGAGGGATGATGACGATATCAATACATTTATTTATATGGCGTAAAAAGTCTGTTACTATTATTAATTATTAATTTTAATTATTATTATTAATTATTAATTTTTTTTTCTTTATTTACCTTTTAATTTCTAATTGTAATTTTTTTTTTTTTTGTTCTTTCTACAACTTAAATTGATAAAAGAAATGATAATAAAAGGAGTTTTAAAATTAAAAGTGATTTTTATTAACAATACCCAAATATTCAAAAATAAAACGGTCTATTTTAATTAAAATTAGATTGATTTAAGTTTCATTTAAAAGAAAAATCAAATCAAAATCTTTATAAATTAAATTTGAAACTGAAATGAAATGAAAATTTAAAACTCGTGGCGTCATCTGTTACAGAGTTACCAAAGTTTCGTAGGAAAAATTTGGTTTGGAATTCAAAAAACTTAAAAATTAAATAAAATAAATTTAAAAGTTCAATTTTAACTTAAAATTTTGATATCTGAGTTTCGAACTACGCATGGTTTGAAACTTTGGCTACTCTAACAAATAAAAAAGGCCAAAAAATAACTTCTAGTTTCCCTTTATTTAAGGACTAGAATTTTGATCTTTAAACGCTAACACTGACACTTTAAAAATGGATTTAGACATTTAAACGTCAAAATTAACATTTTGAAAGACAATTTTGATCTGTAAATGTCAAAAATGACACATTAAAGGTGAAAAGTGACGTTTAAACGTCAAGATTAACAGTTCGAAAGAAAATTTTGATCTTTAAACGTCAAAAGTGACACTTTAAAAATGGGTTTAGACATTTAAATGCCAAAATTGAGACTTTGAAAGGGAATTTTGATCTGTAAATGTCAAAAATGACACATTAAAGGTGAAAAGTGACGTTTAAACGTCAAAATTGATAAAATTTCACGAAATTTGGTGCAAAATTGTTGAATTTCGTTTAATTTCATCAAAATTTTTTCGAATTCCATTAAAAAATAACTTAATTTATTTTAAATTTCGCCTAAATTTGTCGAATTTCATTGAAAAATAACTTAATTTAGCTAAAAATTGTGATATTTAACCTCAAATTTCTTAAAATTGTCGAAGTTCATTTGAAATTTCACGAAATTTCGTCTAAAATTGTCGAATTTCATTGAAAAGCAACTTAATTTAGCTAAAAATTGTAAATTTTTACCTCAAATTTCTTAAAATTGTTGAATTTCGTTTGAAATTTCACGAAATTTCGTTTAAAATTTTCGAATTTCATTGAAAGAAACTTTATTTATGTTAAAATTGTGCAATTTCATCTAAAATTTTCTAAAACCTACCTTTTTTCCAAAATTTCACAAAACTTGGTGTAAAATGATCAAAAATTGTTGAATTTCGTTTAATTTCACCTAAACTTTTTCGAATTTCATTGAAAGATAACTTAATTTAGCTTGAAATTGTGAAATTTCGACAAAAATTTTTAAAATTCGTCGAGTTTCGTTTGAAATATCACTAAATTTCGTCTAAAATTGTTGAATTTCATTGAAAAGTAACTTAATTCAGCTAAAAATTGTGAATTTTTACCTCAAATTTCTTAAAATTGTTGAATTTCGTTTGGAATTTCACGAAATTTCGTTTAAAATTTTCGAATTTCATTGAAAAAAAACTTTATTTATCTTAAAATTGTGCAATTTCATCTAAAATTTTCTAAAACCTAACTTTTTTTCCAAAATTTCACAAAACTTGGTGTAAAATGATCAAAAATTGTTGAATTTTGTTTAATTTCACCTAAACTTTTTCGAATTTCATTGAAAGATAACTTAATTTAGCTTGAAATTGTGAAATTTCGACAAAAATTTTCAAAATTCGTCGAATTTCGTTTGAAATATCACTAAATTTCGTCTAAAATTGTCGAATTTCATTGAAAAGTAACTTAATTTAGCTAAAAATCGTGAATTTTTACCTCAAATTTCTTAAAATTTTTGAATTTCGTTTGAAATTTCACGAAATTTCGTTTAAAATTCTCGAATTTCATTGAAAAAAACTTTATTTATCTTAAAATTGTGCAATTTCATCTAAAATTTTCTAAAACCTACCTTTTTTTCAAAATTTCACAAAACTTGGTGTAAAATGATCAAAAATTGTTGAATTTCGTTTAATTTCACCTAAACTTTTTCGAATTTCATTGAAAGATAACTTAATTTAGCTTGAAATTGTGAAATTTCGACAAAAATTTTTAAAATTTGTCGAATTTCGTTTGAAATATCACTAAATTTCGTCTAAAATTGTTGAATTTCATTGAAAAATAACTTTATTTATCTTAAAATTATGAGATTTCATTTAAAATTTCTTAAAATTGTCAAATTTCTTCTAAAATTTCGACAAATTTTGTATAAAATTGCCTAAAATGATTAATGTTCGTCTAATTTCATCTAAAATTTCCTTAAGTCATCGAATTTCGTCTGAAATTTCACCAGATTTCGACAAAAGTTGTCAAATTTCATTGAAAAATAATTTTATTTAGATTAAAATTGTAAAATTTTATCTAAAATTGTTCAAAAATCGTCTAAATTTCCATAAAACTGTCTAAAATCGTTGGAAAATTGACTACTTTTTAACAAAATTGTTAAAAAATTGTCTACAATCGTTGAAAAATTGACTATTTTTAAAAAAATTGTTCAAAAATCGTCAAAATTTCCATAAAATTGTCTAAAATCGTTTGAAAATTGACCACTTTTTAATGAAATTGTTAAAAAATCGTCTAAATTTCCGTCTAATGGTCTAAAATCATTAGAAAATTATTTATTTTCTAAATTATTAAATTGTAAAATTGTTTATCTTTTGCTAAATCATCTAAATTTTTTGTAAAAGTGTCTAAAATTATTGAATTTAATTAAAAAATAACTTAATTTAGCTTAAAAGTGTGATATTTCGTCTAAAATGTTCTAAAATCGTCGAATTTTGTCTACAATTTCGTCCAATTTCCTATAAAATTGTCTATAATTATTGGATTTCGTCTAATTTCATTTAAAATTTTCGATTCTGTTTCATAAAAATTATCTAATTCAGCTAAAAATTGTAATTTTTTTTTCTAAAATTCTTTAAAACCGTCAAATTTTGTTTAAAATTTCGTCCAGTTTTATATAAAACTGTCAAAAACGACTTTATAACTTTATTATAAATAATTTAATTTTAATTATGCCATCTATTAACATTTATTCAAAGCAAATTTGAAACGTTTAAATGTCATTTTGACATATACATAACCTATAAAAATTTTTGAGGGAATTGTTAGATGCTAAATTAATTAAAAATGGATCAACAATCGGGGACGAGTAATTTTAAATGGACTAAACCTGAAGAAGTGATGAAATTACATCAATTAAAAAAGAGAAAAAATGCTTTACAAGCTCGTATAAAAGCTAATAAGTTGGAAAATAAAATTACTACAAATACTTTTATACCGGAAAAGAGAAAAAATCCTTTTGCAATTGAAACAGAAAGTAAACGAATAAAAAATGAAAATTTAGACGATTCAGATACTTTATTTAAGCTCTTACATTGTACTTCATCTTCATTAAATGTAAATAAAATTAACGATAAAGAGAATAAAAGTGATTTTAATGTTTTAAATGAAAGTGATCAATCGGTTAATAAAAAAGATGTTGAGATTGTTCGTGGGGAAAGTTTTTTCCCAATCGATTGGACCTTAAAGACAAAAGTACGTTTTATCGCTTCAAAACCATTCCAATGGAGTCAAAAATTAAAAACGAGTGAAGAAGCTTCTTCGATGACGGGTTTTGCACGTTGTTTAGACACAAAAACAACTTCAACTTCTTTAGATTCTTCTTCGAATGCTAAATTCCATCAATGTTGTTTATATTGGATTCAACCATCTTTACCGTGGTTAAATTTATTTCCCCGAACATTTCAAAAATCAAATTCAACACCAATTATCGCAACAAACTTAACAATTAAAGAAAGTTTACATCGGTCTTTTACGGATGGTTTAAAATCATTATTTCAATTATTACGTACTCGACAATGCCCATATTTTTATTTATGTACAAATAATTTTACTGCTTTATTTCGAGCCGCTGGGATCGGAGGATTTACAGAAATGAATGTTACCGTTTCACCAACAACGAGGGGGTTTCGACAAATACTTAGAAGTAAAGATATTGAATTTAAAACACCTTTAAAAAAGAAAAATTCTGAAAATGAGGAAAATTCTGAAATGAAAACTATTGATGATAATTTAGAAGAAATTGAAAAAGATGAAGAGGAAGATGTTTCCGAAGAAGAATGGTTAAAACAAATGGGTATCGGAATTGAAGATATTAAAAAAATTAACTTCACACAAGAAAAAATAACAAATAAAATCGAAAGCGAGATAGATAACGGAGCTGAAAGTTTAATTTTTATCGAAGGAATTGAAGTATCATCTTTTTATAACTACTTAATGAATTGTAAAAGTATAATTCCAACAATCGGAGCTTTAGCCGGAGTTCCACCAACACTTTTATCCCCGATAGCTTTTAACGGAGGAACTATAAACTCATTAAAAATCCGGGAGAATAAAATAAACGTTGATAACGAAAGATTTTTTTCTGTTGAATTACAAGGGCCGATTTTACCTCATCTAATACATAATTTATATTATTTATGTCGACCGGAAATGAGTGTTACAGCTTTATTTACTGATTTAAAAAGTACACAACCTTTTAGTAAAGTTAAATTTAAAAAACACGAAAATGAGATGGTAAAAGATGAAAATGTTATGACCCGAAGTGGAAGTGCTGTTTTTAAAAAGGAAAATTTAACCGACTGTGGATTTCCTAAGGAAATTTTAGAAAGTTTTTGCTCGGAAGATCCTTTAAACGTGACTAACTATGATAGTTTAAAGTTTTGTAATGAATCAAAATTATATAATTGGAATTAGTTTAATTGTTTATTTATTTTTAATATTTAATAAAAAAATAAGTTGATTAAAATTTTTTTTCTTTTTAACCTAACTTAAAAAAATCGATTTATTTTAAAAATTCATTAAAAATTAATTTTTAAAGGTTTTAATTTGATTTTTTTTCTAAATGAGATTTAAATCATTCTAATTTTAATTAAAAAAGAACGTTTTATTCCAAGTGTTGTCAAAAAAATTAAAAAAAATTTCAAAGTTGGAAAAAAATTTTAAAAAATTGTTTAAGTTTTAGTAAAATCTTTTAAAAATTATTAGAAATTGAAAGAAAATGTTAGAATTTGAGAAAAATCGTTTAAATTTTGGATTTTTTTTGTAAATAACATCTAAAACTGTTAAAGTTTTTAAAAATTTATTTAAGTTTTAGAAAAATCTTTTAAAAATTATTAGAAATTGAAAGAAAATTTGTTAGAATTTTAGAAAAAGCGTTTAAATTTTGGATTTTTTTGCAGATAACATCTAAAACTGTTAAAGTTTTTAAAAAATTGTTTACATTTTAGAAAAATCTTTAAAAATTATTAGAAATTAAAAGAGAATTTGAGAAAAAGCGTTTAAATTTTGGATTTTTTTGTAGATAACATCTAAAACTGTCAAAGTTTTTAAAAATTTATTTAAGTTTCAGAAAAATCTTTTAAAAATTATTAGAAATTAAAAGAAAATTTGTTAGAATTTGGGAAAAATCGTTTATATTTTGGATTTCTTTTCTAGAAAGCATATAAAATTGTTAAAATTCTTTTAAAACTGTTTGTTTTAGAAAAATCTTTTAAAAATTATTAGAAATTAAAAGAGAATTTGTTAAAATTTGAGAAAAAGCGTTTAAATTTTGGATTTTTTGCAGATAACATCTAAAACTGTTAAAGTTTTTAAAAATTTATTTAAGTTTTAGAAAAATCTTTTAGAAATTATTAGAAATTAAAAGAAAATTTCTTAGAATTTGGGAAAAATCGTTTATATTTTGGATTTCTTTTCTAGAAAACATATAAAATTGTTAAAATTCTTTTAAAACTGTTTGTTTTAGAAAAATCTTTTAAAAATGATTAGAAATTAAAATAGAATTTGTTAGAATTAGAGAAAAATTGTTTAAATTTTGGATTTTTTTGTAGATAACATCTAAAACTGTTAAAGTTTTTAAAAATTTATTTAAGTTTTAGAAAAGTCTTTTAAAAATTATTAGAAATTAAAAGAAAATTTGTTAGAATTTGGGAAAAATCGTTTATATTTTGGAATTCTTTTCTAGAAAACATAAAATTGTTAAAATTCTTTTAAAACTGTTTGTTTTAGAAAAATCTTTTAAAAATTATTAGAAATTGAAAGAAAATTTGTTGGAATTTGGGAAAAATTGTTTCAATTTTAGATTTTCTTTTCTAAATAACATCTAACATTGTTAGATTTCTTTTAATCGTCCAATGTAAGTTGAAAAGAAGTCTGTTAAAAGTTGTCAAGAATTTTAAAAAAGAAAACGTCTAAAATAATTAAGATTCTTAAAAATTGTATCAAAATTATTAAAAAATCGTCCAAATTTCCATAAAATTGTCTAATATCGTTTGAAAAATGTCTATTTTTAATAAAACTGGTAAAAAAACATCCAAATTTCCATAAAATTGTCTATTTTTAATAAAACTGGTAAAGAAAACGCCCAAAATTCTGCAAAATTGTCTAAAATCGAATAAAAATTGTCTATTTTTTAACAAAATTTTTAAGAAACCGTCTAAATTTCCATAAAATTGTTAGAAAATCGACAAAAATTTCCATAAAATTGTCTATTTTTAATAGAACTGGTAAAAAACGTCCAAAATTCTGTAAAATTGTCTAAAATCGAATAAAAATTGTCTATTTTTGAATAAAATTTTTAAGAAACCGTCTAAGTTTCCATAAAATTTTAGAAAATCGTCAAAAATTTTCATAAAATTGTCTATTTTTAATAAAACTGGTTAGAAACATCCAAAATTCTGTAAAATTGTCTAAAATCGAATAAAAATTATCTGTTTTTTAATAAAATTTTTAAGAAACCATCTAAATATCCATAAAATTGTTAGAAAATCGTCAAACATTTCCATAAAAATGTCTATTTTTAATAAAACTGGTAAAAAACGTCCAAAATTCTGTAAAATTGTCTAAAATAGAATAAAAATTGTCTATTTTTTAATAAAATTTTTAAGAAACCGTCTAAATTTCCATAAAATTGTCTAAATTTCTATGAAGTTGTTAGAAAATCGTCAAAATTTTCCATAAAATTGTCTATTTTTAATAAAACTGGTAAAAAGCATCTAAATTTCTGTAAAATTGTCTAAAATCGATTAAAAATTGTCTATTTTTTAATAAAATTTTTAAGAAACCGTCTAAATTTCCATAAAATTGTTAGAAAATCGTCAAAAATTTCCATAAAATTGTCCATTTTTAATAAAACTGGTAAAAAACGTCCAAAATTCTGTAAAATTGTCTAAAATCGAATAAAAATTGTGTATCTTTTTAATAAAATTTTTAAGAAACTGCCTAAATTTTCATAAAATTGTTAGAAAATCGCCAAAAATTTCCATAAAATTGTCTATTTTTAATAAAACTGGTAAAAAAAACGTCCAAAATTCTGTAAAATTGTCTAAAATAGAATAAAAATTGTCTATTTTTTAATAAAATTTTTAAGAAACCGTCTAAATTTCCATAAAATTGTCTAAATTTCTATGAAGTTGTTAGAAAATCGTCAAAATTTTCCATAAAATTGTCTATTTTTAATAAAACTGGTAAAAAGCATCTAAATTTCTGTAAAATTGTCTAAAATCGATTAAAAATTGTCTATTTTTTAATAAAATTTTTAAGAAACCGTCTAAATTTCCATAAAATTGTTAGGAAATCGTCAAAAATTTCCATAAAATTGTCTATTTTTAATAAAACTGGCAAAAAAAAACGTCCAAAATTCTGTAAAATTGTCTAAAATAGAATAAAAATTGTGTATCTTTTTAATAAAGTTGTTAGAAAATTGTCAAAAATTTCCATAAAATCGTCTATTCTTAATAAAACTGTTAAAAAGCGTCTAAATTTCTATAAAATTGTCTAAGATCGATTAAAAATTGCCTATTTTTTAATAAAATTGTTAAAAAACCATATAAATTTCCACAAAATTGTCTAAAATCGTTTGAAAATTGACTATTTTTCAATAAAATTATTCAAAAATGATCTAAAATTGTCTCAAATCGATTAAAAATTGTCTATTTTTTAATAAAATTGTTAGAAAATCGTCAAAAATTTCCATAAAATTGTCTAAAATCGTTTGAAAATTGACTATTTTTTAATAAAATTATTAAAAAATTGTCTAAAATCGTTTGAAAATTGACTATTTTTCAATAAAATTATTTATTCCAAAATGATCTAAAATTGTCTCAAATCGTTTGAAAATGGACTATTTTTTAATAAAATTATTCAAAATTCGTCTAAATTTCCATAAAATTGTCTAAAATCGTTTGAAAATCGACTACTTTTTAATAAAATTGTTTAACAATTGTCTAAAATCCTTTGAAAATTAACCACTTTTTAATAAAATTGTTAAAAAATGATCTAAAATCGTTTGAAAATTCACTACTTTTTAATAAAATTGTTAAAAAATTGTCCAAAATCGTTTGAAAATTGACTGCTTTTTCATAAAATTGTTAAAAAATAATCTAAAATTGTCTCAAATCGTTTGAAAATTGACTGCTTTTTAATAAAATTGTTAAAAAATTGTCTAAAATCCTTTGAAAATTAACCACATTTTAATAAAATTGTTAAAAAATGATCTAAAATTGTCTAAAATCATTTGAAATTTGACTACTTTTTAATAAAATTGTTAAAAAATGATTTAAAATTGTCTAAAATTATTTGAAAATGGACTATTTTTTAATAAAATTATTCCAAAATCGTCTAAATTTCCATAAAATTGTCAAAAAACGGCTAAAATTAAAAGAAAAATGATTTATCTTTTGCTAAATCATCTAAATTTTTTGTAAAATTGTCTAAAATTATTGAATTTTATCTAACTGTTTTTAAAAATCTTGAATTTAATTAAATAAATAACTTAATTTAGCTTAAAAGTGTGATATTTCGTCTAAAATATTCTAAAATGTTCGAATTTTGTCTAAAATTTCGTCCAATTTCCTATAAAATTGTTTATAATTATTAAATTTTGTCTAATTTCATTTAAAATTTTAAAATTCTTTATTAAAGCCCGCTGATTTCGTTTAAAATTGTGATATTTCTTCTAAAATTATCTAAAACCGACGAATTTTATCTAAAATTTCGTCCAATTTCGTATAAAATCATCTATAATTATTAAATTTAATCAAAAATTTTCAAATTCATTCATAAAAGTCATTTAATTCAGCTTAAAATTGTAATATTTCTTCCAAAATCCTTAAAAACCGTCAAATTTTATCTAAAATTTCGTCCCATTTCATTTAAAATTATCTATAATTATCGAATTCCGTTTAATTTTATTTAAAATTTTCGAATTTCATTAAAAAAATAACTTAATTTAGCTTAAAATTGTGAAATTTTATCTCAAATTACTTAAAATTGTCGAAGTTCATTTGAAATTTCGTCTAAAATTGTCGAATTTGATTGAAAAATAACTTAATTTAGCTAAAAATTGTGAGATTCTATCTCAAATTTCTTAAAATTGTCGAATTTCGTTTGAAATTTCACGAAATTTCGTTTAAAATTGTCGAAATTCATTGAAAAAAGCTTTATTTATTTTAAAATTGTGCAATTTCATCTAAAATTTTCTAAAATCCGATTTTTTTTCCAAAATTTCAGGAAACTTGATGTAAAATTATCTAAAATTGTTGAATTTCATTTAATTTCACCTAAACTTTTTCGAATTTCATTGAAAGATAACTTAATTTAGCTTGAAATTGTGAAATTTCGACAAAAATTTTCAAAATTCGTCGAATTTCGTTTGAAATGTTACTAAATATCGTCTAAAATTGTTGAATTTCATTGAAAAACAGCTTTATTCAAATTAAAATTGTGAAATTTCATCTTAAATTTCTTAATTGTCAAATTTCTTCTATAATTTCGCCAAATTTTGTATAAAATTGCCTAAAATGATTGAATTTCGTCTAATTTCATCTAAAATTTTTTAAAGTCATCGAATTTCGTCTGAAATTTCACCAGATTTCGACAAAAGTTGTGAAATTTGATTGAAAAATAACTTTATTTAGATTAAAATTGTAAAATTTTATCTAAAATTTGCTAAAATCGTCAAATTTGGTGATGAAAATTTTGACCAATTTTAAAAAATCGTGGAACCTTTATTTTTTTTTAAATTAAGAAATGAAATTTGTATTAATTGAAAGCTAAAACATTCTATTTTGTAATAAAAAAGTCAATTTTGTTCTAATTATTACCCAAAAGATTAAAAAAATTCTTAAAGATGACTCATTTTTTGCTAAAACGTTCAAAAAATTATAACTTTATTTAATAAAAAAACTTTTTACATATACAAATTATTTTCCGGTGATGATATTTTCAACGCATACCGTTTAACATTTTCCACACCTAATGATCGTATCAACCCGATTAAATTTTCCGTATTGATCGAATCCAACGATGTATCTAAAAACCCGATAAAAACCCCACATTTTTTCCCTTTACATAAACAATACGTTAATAAATCCGCACAAATTCCTGTTATAAAATTTGGAATGGGTAATTTTCTATAATTAACATCCACTTCATTCGTTAAAGCAAAAACCGTTGAGATATCTTCATTTAATCGTTCATTTCCTTGAAACATCGCAATCGATTTTGAAGTTATTCCGTATATAACACTCGAATTATCAATAATATCTAATATATCATTTAAAACTTCCCCGCTGTTATAATTTGGTTTATTTTCATATATAAGTAAGTAATCGCTACTTTTTAAATTGTATAAAATCAATCCTTTTTCGGTAGATTTTTTAACGGGTTTTAATTTCTCGATTACGCATTGTTTAAAAATTTCTATTATTGATTTTGTTTCGATTATAATTAAAGTGTTTATTTTAATTGGATTTGGTGTTGAATTATCATCCCATTTAAAAGGAATCCTTTAACAAAAGAAGAACTTAATTAAAATAAGAAGTTAATTAATAAATTTATTATCACTTACTGAGTGTAAGATGTTAATTCTGTAAAATCATCATCCCACAAAGATCTAGATGAAGGAATTACTATTTCACCAAAAACCATTTTGATTAAAAATTGATTTTAATTCAAAAAAATAATGTCACAATGACATTTATGTTTTTATTTGTAGGTTAGTTTTAGGATGGTTTTAAAGTAAGTGTTGCCAACTTTATTTATGGTATATGATGTTAATGTTAGATGGCAGCATTTCTGTCAAAACCACGTGCTTAATCAATATTTAACCTAACCTAAAAATACTTTAAGACCACAATGTTTAGAAATCTTTTAACAAAGATGTGGAAAGGTTGGGGATAAGGTAACGGTATAAACAAGTTTAATATCCTTCAATAGTCCACAGTTGTACAAACCCATCCATTCGGAGTGCTTCAACTAAAGTTATGGACTTAGAAACAAATCGAATTGTTTGGATCGATATGGAAGTAAGCTTTTATATAATTTTACATTTTATTTTAATTTTTGAAGTTTTTAATAAAATAAAACATAAATTTTAGATGACCGGTTTAGATGTAGACAACGATAAAGTCTTAGAAGTTGCTTGTTTAATTACAGACGGTGATTTAAACATTTTAGCCGAAGGTCCCGATATAATAATCCATCACGATAATAGAATTTTAGAAAATATGAATGAATGGTCAATGAAACAACATCAAAAGGTAAGTTTAAGCTAATAATAATAATAAAAATAAAATAAAAAGTAAAGATTTAAATTTGATTTAAAGACAGGATTAACGGAAGCTTGTAGAACCTCGAAAATCCCCATCGAAGCTGCCGAAGAAGAATTATTAAGTTTCATGAAGAAGCATGTAACCGAACGGATGAGTCCTTTAGCCGGGAATAGTGTTTATATGGATAGATTATTTATAAAAAAATATTTACCTAAAATAGATAATTATTTACATTATAGGCTTATTGATGTTTCTACGATTAAAGAATTGTGTCAACGGTGGAATTATCCGGCTTATAAACAAGCCCCGAGGAAAGCTTTACACCATAGAGCGTTAAGTGATATTAAAGAAAGTGTAAAAGAATTGAAATATTATAAAGAAGCTTTTTTTAAAGTAGATGAAAAGAAATTATTTTAGATAATTTTAAAAAATAGTATAAAATAAATCCATATGAAATTTTAAATGTTTTTTAATCTGTATCTTTAAGTAATTAACAAGTCCGGTTCAATTAAATTCATTTCCAGACCTTTTTTTAAATAAATGTCAGCGATTATTTAGTAGTAAATTAGTTTCCAGTTTAAAAATGATTTAAGCGATTTGAAAGCAATTATCGAACCAGGTGTAAATATTTTTTTTAAAGATTTTGAAAGGTTAGAATCGAAATTGAAAGTTGAGGTTAGAATTTTACATTCGATTTTTTAAAATTTTTTTGAAAAGACTTGGAATAAATTTGATGAGTTTATCATAAAATAGATACTTTTATCTAGATTTGGTGAAAAAATCATTTCTTAGTTCCTAAAAATAAAGTCTAGGCGATTTTTTAAAGTTGGTCTTTTTTAAAATTTAAGGTTAGGATTTTACATTCGATTTTTTAAAATTTTTTTTTTTGGAATAAATTTGATGAGTTTATCTTAAAATAGATACTTTTATCTAGATTTGGTGAAAAAATTATTCCTTAGTTCCTAAAAATAAAGTCTAGGAGATTTTTTAAAGTTTACTTTTTCAAAATTTAAGGTTAGAATTTTACATTCGATTAAAAAAAAATTTTTTTTTTAAGAGTTGGAATAAATTTGATGAGTTTATCATAAAATAGATACTTTTATCTAGATTTGGTGAAAAAATCATTTCTTAATTCTAAAAAATAAAGTCTGTGCGATTTTTTTAAATTTACTCGAGTGAACTACCTTGAAAGGGAGACCTGAAATAAGGCGAAAAAGTGAAAGAAAAAGTCCCGAAAAGCTACCAAAACGGGATCGCTCCGACCACATACGATCAGTATATGTGAAGATATCGAAGTGCAAAGATCCTTAAACCTACATTTAAAAAGACTCCGACTTAAAACTTCTTAAAGACTCACTTAGTTTAAATTAAATGTGAACTTAAATTTTTAACTTCAATTTTAATGATTTAATAATATTCAGGATAAAGAAATTGTAAAAGGTAAAAATCAACCTAAACAATTTTAACGTTAATATCTTTTTTATTTTATACATTATACTGTTAGTGGAGTTAAACCTAGACATACTCGAGCAAAAACTCTCTTATATATAAAGTCAAAACAAAGAACGAAAAAGAAATATACTTACCTTAAAAGAAAAATAAAGAAGAAAAAGTTACCTAAATCCTAATCTGATCCAAAAAATCTTTACCGTTCTTTTTCCTTCTCATTTTTTTTTTGTATAAATAAAATCGCATAAAGCAAAAAAGATACGAAGAAGAAAAAGAATTAATTCGCGATCAAAATGCTTTCCACGATCGAGCAAGTTCATTCGCGCGTTTAGTTCAATCTTTGAGTGGCCGGAATACGCTTCCTGCGGCGTCTCGATTGCGTCGCCAGCCAGTGTTCGTAATGTCTTTCGTTCGCCAACCAATCTTGATATTTGTACCACCACTCCTCCCACTTTATGTAATCTTCCAATGTTAAATCTCTCAAGTAACCCAGATCTTTGTAATACTGATAACGAACGCGGACGTCGTCCCAAGCGGCTAAACGTGAAGGTCCTGCTGATAGAAGTTCTTCGGGATAGTGTCCAGCGGGAACAGGAGATAAACTAAATACAAAAAAAAAAATGTTTTTTCAGTAATTGAGATTTAACCCTCCGTGTGTACACTGGGTCTTTGAAGGAACAGTCAAAATTTCCATTTTTCTGACTTTTCAGACGATTCAGATGATTGTTTCATTTTTATTGACAACAGTTTTAAACTTTTGAATTTGGTAACTGCTCGGCCATATAGTAAACGCGCTTCAATAAGTAACTCAGAATTTTTCTAGAATTTTTGAAAGCCTAGTAAACTTTGAAAACATACCTGTTCCCTAAAAGACCCAGTATACACACCGTGTCTCAAAAAATATAGTATACACACGCCGGGTTAATGTCACTTCCTTGACCAGAAATTTTACTTAGAAACTATGTCATGTCACTGGCAAAGACGAGTGCGATGATGAGTTGAATCGTCACCAATTAGCAACGTTTGGATATGAAAAGATGAGTTAACTCGTCACCGGTCAGCAAAGTGTTATGAAGATTAAAGGAAATAATTAAAAAAAGGTTTTTACCACTTAATGCGTTAAAGGAGAAAAAATGTCTCATTACTGCACTGGGATCCGAATCCAGGTCTTCTGCTTTCCGGGCAGACATTCTAACCAATTGAATTATGCAGCTCGACAAGATTTGGTTCTAACTCTGGCTCTTAGGTAGCCAGAAATTGTAAGAAATCTTGTCAAGTTGTCATTGCATTTGCATTGCGGTGACATGACATAGTTTCTCTGTAAAATTCCTGGTTAACAAAATGGTATAAATGGTAGACAAACATAGCTTTCACATTTCTTATCATTTTTATTTAACTTTAAGAAAAAGACTAAATGAAGACTGATTGTGAATGAAAAAATGAATTTTTTTGGTCGGTCCGTTGATATTACAAAGTGAAATAACTTCTAACTGAGCATATTTCTTGTATGAACGATTGAATAGAGCCAAAGCTTTGAAAATTGTTTAATAGATAATATTAAAATCTAAGAAAGAAGTATCTAAGAAGACCAAAATAGACACATATAAGGCAGTGTTCAGACCGACGCTTACTTTTGGCTGCGAGACGTGGGTACTAAACAAAAGAGATAAGAGTAGACTGCAGGCAGTAGAGATGAGATATTTGAGGAAAGCGAAAGGAGTGACTAGAAGAGACAAAATCAGGAATACAGAAGACAACAACTAAATGTAGAACCACTAAGCGAGTACATAGAGAAACGACAGCTGACCTGGTGAGGACATTTACAAACGATGGGGAAAGCGAGACAGGTCAAGCGAGTATGGCAAGCGAAAGTACAGGGGAAGAAGGCAAGAGGAAAAACAATGAGGGAGGCAGAAAAGCTGTCGAAAAATAAAAAAGAATGGGCGGTTTTTGTGCATGATAAGAAAACGTCTGGGGAAACACAGTGAGAGGAAAATAAAATGACAATGCGCCTACACTTGTAAGGTGGAAGGCCTTTTCCCGATATATACTAAAATCTAAACTTAGTGAAAAATTGATGTAGCGCTTTCTTAGTCTATAGTCTTCATAAACCATTTTCAAACTTCATTTGTATTTCTCGGTTTGATTGACTAAAGCGCATAAGTTATAAAAAAAAGTTATGATTTTTAACGCCTATTTTAATTATCTTATCGTTCTATTCAATTTTTGTTTCTACAGTAAAGTTATTATTTTTGTAGACTTATGTGCTTTAGTCAACTAATTCGAGATTTTCACTTTGGATGTTCATCTTGGAAGAATCATTGGAGGTGATTTCTCTAAGATGAATATTTAACTGTTTGTGTATCAAAGTGTTTTTACAAAACAAGATCGAAAAACGCCAAATACGATTGAGGTTCTTCAATTGAACGTGTTTCTATAAACTGAGTGCGTTGTCTAATTGTCAGTATTGAGGATTAAACGACTAAGACGACGAAATGAAACAAAACGAAAGCAACGATAAGTATAAAGGTTTAAATGTAGTTTAAAAATAGTCCAAAAGTGGATCATAGGTAGTTCAAAGATGGTTCAAAGGTTCAAATGTACTTCAAAAATATTTCAAAGTCGTGCTTGCGAGCTAAACGATGAGACTGTTAAGCACATTCTTTGTGCTTGCTTGAATCTCAAGGACCTCAGATTGAGGGACTTGGGTGACGATTGGCCAACCACGGATGGAATTAGGGTCACACCTCTGAGCTGCATCCTAAGCTTTGGTAAATCCCTAGGCTAGATGATGTAGACAAACAGAGAAAGTGACAGGAAGATTGTACAAGGGGTTGAATGGGGATATTAAGTGCGACGTGCCGTTTGGTGCGCTCACCCGCTTACTACATACATACATAGAATAGTTCTAAGGTAGATCAAAGGTAATTTAAAGTTTCAATTGTAATTCAGAGGTGGTTCAAAAACAGACCAAAGATGATTCAAAGGTTCAAATGTGCTTCAAAAATAGTTCAAAGGTGGCTTTTAATAGCAGTTCAAGAATGGTTCAAAGGAGAATTAAGTTCTTGGGAATTTACAACCAACAGCGACGAGATAGATTAAAACAGCATTTCCTTTTTTCAAGCCAAGCGTTCGGAATAATTTATTCCTTCATTAGAGTAGACTACAAATTATGGTCAAGAAATTGATCTTATTATAAATGATTACGAATTATAAATTATCTACTTACAACAGAAATTAATAATGATTGACTAACATTAGTGCAAATTACGCATTAACTTAACAGACGGACAATGTGGATTAATAACATTCCTAGTTTTACAAGCAGTCTACCCTAATAAAGGAATAAATTATTCCTTTATCGAACTCTTTACAGGCTTAAGGGGTTAGACCACTTTAAACCATGGAAAATTAACGTAATTTCCCCATATTTTTCCGAGAAAACAATAAAAGCTGTGAAAAAATTGTTTATGTATCTTTATTGTACATACATTTAGGAATAAGAAATATATTTTGCTAAATATTTAAAATAAAAAATGAACACGATGTAACTGCTTAATGAAAACCTTGTTAAGCGCTAAGGGGTCTGCGGCCGGAACGATTTTACCTACAATTTTCAATTTAAAACAAAAACGAAAAGGTATTTAATTTTTACAACTCAAAAGCTAGAGAAAGACGTAGGGATTTCTTTTTAATTAATTTTTTGCAGAAATGGTGGGCATATTACAAAAGCTTTGCGTTTTAGTCTAAAAAAATATCTACTAAATTGTTAATAGTTAAAGAACTACGTTTGATATCAAAAAAATCCTACGTCTTTCTCTAGATAATGCTACTTGGAAGGTGCAGTTAAAATTCCAAGTAAATCGGTATAGAATTGTATGAGTTATGTTTCCAGCCGTTTCAAGAAAAGTGGTTTAGAGAAAAACGCATTTAAAGTTTGTTTTACCTGTACCGAGCACACGTTATCCGACAACATTCAGAATCAAAATACAGGCATTTAAAAACTGTTTCCACTTATAACTAACACTGCATCTTATTTTTAAGACCATAAGGCACTTTTTAACGCAAAAAACAAAAATTCGATTTTTTGAAAATTCTAGAGTAGTCTAACCCCTTAAGATAAACAGCGAACTACCAACCAAAGAAGAATTAAGAGACGAACAAATAAAACAGGTCGAACGTTTACACCGACTGGAGAATTTCAAATTTGTATGGATCCAGCTGGCTTGTGGATTCACCGAACAAAACCACCATTATTATTTGAGACGAAGAGTATGACGACCGAAATTACAAGAAAATATCATAAAGAGAGAACATCACCTCTCTTCCCAGCAAAAGGGATTTCCTGCCAAACAGGCCCCTAAATTTTCCAGAACATATGACAACTCATGTGCCATTCTCCTCCTGTGCCATTCAACCTTGTTCGAAAGGTTGGCTTGAAAAAAGGAAATGCTGTTTTAATTTTCCTCATCCCTGTTGGTTATAATTCCCAAGAACTTAATTTTTGGCTCTAACATGTAACAACTGTTACTCCGGTCCATAATATTTGATGGTGTAACACGTTGGGCCTGGCGCCGATCCTTGGGGACCAGCGGCGAACTTTCCGTGTGGCCGGCGCCGATCCCTAGGGACCGGTGATAGCATACAACATTATATCTCTCACCGGCTGCCGGTTGAACGGAAAGTACAGCAAATTCGACGCCAGGCTCAACGTGTTAAGGGTTCAAATGTACTTCAAAAATAGTTCTAAGGTATTTGAAAGGTTGTTCAAAGATTCAAATGTAGTTCAAAAGTGGTTTCAACATATAATCTGAAAAGGATGAAAGTAACTCAAAATACACAAACGGTTAAAGAGACAAAACGTAAACTAAAAGACTTTAAATCTTCTTTTAAGCTTATACAGTTTCATACCAGTGACCAAAATTAGATAATCATAAGTTACTAGCGTATTTTACGATTAAAGAAAAATAATAAAAGGTAAAGATTAAAAATTCAAATAAACCCTGTATTACCTGTATCTTCTTGGTGGTGTACCAAAAAGATAATCATCCGGTTCGATCATAACCTTTAAAGCGCCACCCGTTTTAGTAATTCTCATATTTTCAATATCTCTTCTTTCCCTATCGACACTCCATTGAGCCATTTTTCCAAACCTTTCCGATAAGGTTAATCTCGTTGTTGCTACTATGGGTGAAGTTGAGGAATTTGAGCTTTCGTCTGATGATGAATCACCTCCCGGAGATCCTGGACGTTTTTTGACCTTTTCTTTTTTGATTTTTGTTAGTAAAACCTTAACAAAACGAAAAATTATTTAAAAATTCATTTTTATTTTTTAAATATTTTTAAAAATTCCTCTATTTTTTAAATATTTTTAAAAATTCCTCTATTTTTTAAATATTTTTAAAAAATTACCGGTTCAGAAGAAACTTTCTCCTTAGGTTGTTTGGCACGTACAGTACTTTTAGAATTCCCTCCTGGAGCTGGTGGTTTAACCCCGGTTAAATTAATAATCTCCCCGGTACTATTCCTAGGTCTCGGAGGTGGTGGTCTCCTCCTAGGATCTGTCGGTTTATCTGTCGAAGAAGCCCTAACGGGTCTTCTAGCTGTCGGTGGAGGTGTCATAGGTCGAGGAACGCGTCGCGGGGGCGGAGACGGTGACGGCGACGCGGGACGAGCACGCGATCGCGACGATTTCACCGAAGACGACGGCGGCGACCGCGTCTTAACCGGAACTTTACGGGGCCTCGTAGCCGGCGACCTCGACCTAGATCTAGCGTGCCTGTTATGTTTCGGAGAACAAACCGAGCAAGAATCATCCGAACAGCTACTAACTGAGCTAGCAGACGGCGATCTTCGACATTTATGAGTCGGAGGTGATCTGGGTCTTCCCGGACGTCTCGGTGGAGATCTTCTTCCAACCGGAGATCGTCCTATAGGTGATCGACGACTTACTGGCGATCTTCTCCCAATCGGAGACCTTCTCGGAGGTGATCTCGGAGAACGTCTTCCAACCGGTGATCGACGAGATGGAGGCGAACGAGGAGAACGCGGTGAACGTCTTGTTGCCGGAGAACGTGATCTTGTACGTCTTGGTGATGGGGATGAAGAACCGTCTAAGTAGAGGGATTTGTAACCGCTATGTCTCCACCTTCAGTTAATTTTAAAGAAAAGATACTAAAATAATTATAATTCTTCTCAAAATTAAAAAGAAATTTTATAATTAGAGTCTTATTATTAAATGTAAAGTTAAAAATTTAAAGGTTTGAAGTCTCGATTGATTAAAAAAAAATTTTTTTTATGATTTTTCTCCCGGAAGGCGTTTTTAAACATTCGTAAGAATAAAAAGATTTTTTTATAAATCATTTTTGATGATTTTCAATTAGTTTAAAGTCGTACATTAAATCAGATTGACTTCTAGAAAAGTAACAATGAAGAATTTACTTAAGAAATACTTCAAATGTCTCTAAATTACTAACTCGGAGAACTTTATTATCAAACTTAAGGGATAAATTAGGTTGGAATGGTTTATTAAATTTCATTTAGGGTTAAAAAATGATCCAAATTACTATCTTAGAACCTAATTATCAAACACAAGAGTTAAATTAATTTGAAATGGTTGAAGGTGAAGATTAAAGGTGAGTTTAATGACACAATGGAGTTTACTTAAGAGCTTATCAAATACAAGGAAAAAAGAAAAATGGTAAGAGAGCGATAAGAAATATTTCCGATGACTCTAAATAATTAGCCTATTATTTTAAAACCAAATGAAAAACTTAACTTGGGTTGGAATAACTAACAGAGTATATTCAGAGTTAAAAAAAAATGTTTTTTCTGACTTTATTGACAGAATTGGACAAACTTTTAAAGTTTTGGTAGATTGTAAGTGTTTTTTGTTGTGTATCGCTTTCGTATCTGCATTTAAATTAGTTTGAAACCCAACGTCATACTTTGGATACTTGCCCAAATGTTGGTTTTGTAAATCGCTTTCAAATTGTTCGTAACGGTTGATACCATAGACTACTAAATACATAGACGGAGCCTTTACTATAATCCATGAATGAGAGGGAGTTCATATTAAGGATGAAAGGGGATTAGCTGCATTTCGGTTATATTTGGGTATGTTCAATAAACTTCGGCTGCAAAATCCCTGTACGTACACTTATAAATGAGTGGGTCAGAAGGAAAGTGAACCAAGTCAATTTTTTTTTTTAATTTAGTTAAGAGTATACTTAGGTTCGTTTGAATAATTATAATTTTATGTGCTGACTTATTCAATACTGAGTTCATCAGGTTACCAATAATGTACGCTAGTTCGCTTTAATACTGAATGATTTGCAACATTTTTCATTGAAAAAATGAACCAAGTCCAAGTAGCTTAAGATTCTGTCATAAAGTGGGCTAAGTCAGAACCCTCTTCTGTCGCTGAGTTGAGGAATGAGTAATTGAGTTGAAGAATGAGGCTTCACAACTTTCAGAAAATTATTATGTTTGTACATTTGACTTGCAGAAAGCTCTAGCATTTCCAAAACTAATCACGTCCGTCGCTTATTATTAACGAAATTTGTACATGTATAACTGCGGTGTTCATCCAATTAATTCCGGACCACCTGACAGGTTTGTAAGGGATGAAACAAAGGGAGGCAGGGGTTCGCAAGAAGCTCTGGGTAAAAAAGAGCTCCAGGCCCAGACGGTATTACAACAGAAATATTAAAAATTTTAGTAGAAAAATACTGCGAAGATTTTAAAAATGTTTTTAATAAGTGCCTAAAAGAAGGAATTTTCCCCGACATTTGGAAAAAATCTAAATTAGTACTAATTGAAAAACCAAAAAAAAAGTAACGAAAAATCATATAGGCCCATTTGTCTAATCGATTCTACTGGTAAAGTATTAGAAGGACTAATCAAAAAAAGACTAGAAGAGGAAGTAATAGATAAGAAACTAATCGAAAGAAACCAATTTGGTTTTCAGAAAGGTAAGTCAACTCTAGACGCAGTTTCTAACGTTCAAATCATTGTAGATCAATTAAAAGAAAAAAGCTATAGGAACAGGGAATTATGCGCGTTGGTGCTACTCGATATTAAGAACGCATTTAATTCTGCTCCTTGGAAAGGAATTATAAAAACTTTAGAAGAGGGTAAGATTAGTGACTATTTGATGAACATAATAAAGTCCTATTTCTCAAACAGAAGCGTGATATCTGAAAACGAGGAAATCTACAAGGTAACTTGCGGAGTTCCTCAAGGCTCTCTTTTAGGACCTCTCTTTTGGATTATTTTTTATAATAAAATTCTAAAAATTAATCTAGAGCCAAATATTCATTTTATTGCTTACGCGGACGATCTTGCGCTCGTAATTACACACAAAGATAGCACTCTTCTACGAGAAAATGCTAATTATGCGATTCAAAGGGTCACAGAAGAACTTGATAAAATGGGACTTCAAGTAGCACCAGAAAAAATAGAAATCGTATTACTACAAGGAAGAAGAAAACTAAAAGAAATACAATTAAAAATAAACGAAAATGAGATAAGGAGTGCCAAGAAGGCAAAATATCTCGGGGTCTACTTAGACAAAGATATGAAAATGACGGAACATATAAAGGAAATTTGCAAGAAAGCAAACGTCATGATAAATAACTTATCGAAAATTATGCCAAACATCAGAGGACCCAAAGAAATGAAAAGGAAACTCCTTGCTTCTACTGTTCTTTCGGTCATTTTGTATGCCGCTCCGACATGGAGTAGAGCTCTAAATTATAAATACTGTTTAAATATGCTTTCCTCAATTAATAGAAGATTAGGAATCAGGATATCTTCTGGATATAGAACGGTTTCTACGGTGGGTATTGAAGTGGTGGCTCGTCTACCGCCCATTGACCTATTAATTGAGGAAAGATGTAACCTATACAGTAGAGGTAAGGAACATAAAAAACTATATAGAGAAGAATTATTGGAAAAATGGAACAGAAGATGGAATCACGGAATTAAATGGACTAACGTATTAATCAAAGATTTAAAAAAATGGTTTGAAAGAACATGAGGCGAATTAAATTACTACCTAACACAATTTTTGACGGGTCATGGAATTTTTTGTAGTTATTTGTTCAAAATAAAAAAGAAGGAGAATGAATTTTGTTGGTTTTGCGAAGAAATAGATAATCCAGAACATACGTTTTTTATATGTAATAATTTTGCCGAGGAAAGAAATATTTGTCGTAATAAAATCGGAAAAAATATGGAAAAAGAAAACATAATAGATATAATGCTAGAAAAACAAGAACACTGGAGCCGTAGATGAGATGGTAACAAACATTATGAAAAAAAGGAAAAGCATGAAAGAGAACTAGAAAATAGAAGAAGAAATGTACAGTAGACCCCGAAAATTACATTTATATACCTCTGAAGTTATACCTTGATGGGTGGTTCCGGAGGCGGAGGGGAAAGGGTTTTAGTTGGTCGATGTATTCAAGATGAGTACATCAACCCAACACAGGGTGGTCATCGATACGAATCACTTAGATAGTGATTCGGACCACTCGTCTGTCAACAGATTTCCTAAACCCCTCCATAAAAAAAAAAAAGGGTTCGCAAGAAATATCCACAGTGCTTTACAAGCATTTAAAATATAACGCTAAAAATTGTACTGAAATAACTTTATACAGCGACACTTGCGGAAGGCAAAATCGAAATATTATAAATATTATAATATAACGCCATATAAGGTCACTGAGCTTAAATTCAATGATTGTTTGTCAACCAAAGATTTATTAGAGCACATTACTAATAGAAAAATAAATACCGACAAAGAACCTGTAAATTGGTTGTAGATTCAACGACTTCAGATCAAAAGAGGACACCCATTTTCAATATTTTATAGCGACACAGCTGATAACTTACTTCCATTCAAAGAAATTAACATAAAAGAAACAACAAAAATGGTAGAAATCTTTCTTCGTTGGTATCAATAGATCAAAAACCGTTCTACAACGCTAGGCGCTGTATAACTGGAATTAAGAAAAAAGATATGATTTCATTACTTTACTTCACTTCATACTTTCAATCCACCACAACTTTTATAAGTCATTACCTGTTCAAACGAATACTAGATCGAGTGAAATTCCAGAATGATTGTGCACATACGTTATGAATAAAAATGTTTTTTTTTCTAGTATTTTAATTTCTTTTGTGAGGTTAACTCTTATAAACTGCACTACTTTTCTTACATTTTCCTTAAGAAAAATGTTTCTATAAAAGAAATTGTTATTACTTTTTCACACCGCATTAATAGTTGGACTTGATCGAATTGCGGTAAAAAAAAATCAGAATAAAAGTAAACTAAGTCCACATTTCTTTCTTTTAACCGGTTGTATAGCTAAAATAATGAAGTTTCTTTTAAATAACACCTAAGTAACAATAGTGTAGATACTTATTTACAAATATCAACTTTAAAAATTTCGTTGCCTATTACAGAAAATTAGTAAATGGATCGAAATCAAACGCTCCGTTTTCTCGAAACGAAATTAAGTGGACTTGGTTCACTATACTTCTGACCCACTCTAATATGGATGTGGAAAGAATTTGGTTGTAAGCCACAAAGCCGTATGAGTAAATATAATTAAATGTCTATGGTAGAAATGGATAGACACCAATTTACATAAAATTGTTTAAATGGAGTTTAATTTTTTAACAATTTACAATTTATTTATGTAATTTTTCTACAAATACAAAGTTTAACCACTTCGGTACGGCGCCTATTGGTCACAAAACGTTGCTAACGGCCGGCACTCACCATCTGTATGCTGAAACAGCCGACGCTCGGCTGTGTGGGGTCATCTATGGCCGTCGACGCTCATACCAAAGCGGTTAAGCTTGTGTATTCTACAAGAGATTATTGCCGGTTTTCAGCAACACACAGGGTAGATATCATACAATGCCGAACACAAACGAGTCGTAAGGAAACTAATCAAAGTAGTACTACTCTCCCCGGACTGCTAAAATCAGTTCCCCTTTTCAAACGGCTCCGTCTATGTATTTATTAGTCTATGGTTGATACATATTGGTGATGTCACAATTCAACGAGAAAATAAAAAGATTTTGAAAGCTTTGAAACCACTTCATCGTAAGAAAACACCTTATTTAAGAGTTTTTTAATGAATAACTTATAATCTAATTTTTTTTATAAATTTATGATCATATAAGTGATTTTAAAACATTTTAAGGACTAAAAATCCTTAAAATTTCACGTTAACTAAGGTAAATACCTATTTGGATCTTTCGCTTCAACTTCTAAAAGCTTCTTATCCCAAAAACTCGAAGAATTCGGGGATGCCCGAGCTTTTTTCATAACGCTATCAATCTCCCTTCGACGTCCAGCTGGCAAACTAGGATCTAAACACACCCAAAAAAGTCCCATTATCAATATCCCCAACTTAAAACCCCCCAAATCTTACAATATCCACCTGATATTCTTGTCGTTTGTGGTTTACTATCCATCCGTAACTTAGAAGTCCCACTTTTTGACCTCTCCTTACTCCTACTTCTTCGTCTAGATGACATCCTATCAAAAAATAATAAAAAAATTCTTTTTTATATCTTTAAACAATCATCCACAACTTAAACTTACTTTATCCTTTGTTCGCTCTTCTAATCTTCTTCCAATTCCTCTTAAAACTTCTTTCCGATTCAACTTGAGGAAGGTATCGATGACGTACACTCACGACTCGTCGATGACAAAGTGTTCGCGACGCTAGAATCACGACACGTCCAATCAGGAACTGTTTCGGAGTCTTGCAAAACCATATTTTCACAATTTAACCCCTTAATTTTTACCACATAGACATGAAATTTACCAAGCACATAAATACTCATTCAAAAACTCATACAATCGTTCATAAAAGACACACAAACGTTTATGATTGGTTACGTGTGGTTTAATTAGGTTTTTAAACAAAATTTTAGCAAATTTTATATAAAAAATATATAAATTTGACAGATGTCAAAATGACATTTGAGGTTAAAAAATTTTTTGAGGTTAGGTTTTTTAATTTAGATATTTTTATATTTTGCTAAAATTATGTAAAATATAAAAAAGGAATCGATTTATGTAAAGACAAAAAAAACAAATAAAAAGGATAAATGAGGTTAGGAAAAAAATTGTTGCTTAACTTTTTGACTTTTTAAATCTCTTAAAATACATAACCTCAACGAGAAACGCATGTTTATCGAGAATATTAAAGTTGCCTCTTGGATGTCGTGTCCATGCATAAACGAAATCATCATTTTGTGTAATTCCTGAGTCCTTTCATTTTCTCTTTGTTCGGCTTAACCGCACAAGCCTCCGAGACGCGGCGCTGCGATCGGTACCACCGAGGTGGTCGCGATTTTCGCGAAAAACGCGCCATTTTCCGTGGAAAACGTGTCGCGAGGTTCGCGACGAACGCGCCGTTCGAATCGCGCGCCATTTCCCCCTCGGTCCCCGAAATGAGGGGGTCAATAAACGGGCTCCGATCGATATACGCGATTCGGGAACGGCCTAAAAACTAGACATACACTTACTTTAGGTGAACGAAAATATTACATTCGTTTTCCGGACACGGCGGGCTTTGCCTCCAACGCGAAATCCGCTGTCTGCCCTCGTTTTTCCGGCGATTTTTCGTTAAAATTTCTCGGGAACCGTTCCGCCAGTCTTCGATACACCTTTCACATGACGTTACCAACCGTTCATGTATAAAAATTCCCCTAGATTAATTTTATTTTAAAAGTAATTAAAACTTTTAACATACAAAAATCTACCTAAATATTATATTTTACCCAAAAAAAGAAATTTATTTAAAAATAAACTATATTTAAAAATGATTTATTAAAATAATTCATTTGAACTTGACATTATTTCACATATAAAAATTTCCCTACATTTTTTTATTTTTATCTCAAATAATTCAAATTTTTGAAATACAAAAATCTACATAAATATTATATTTTAATTAAAAAAGAAATTTAATTAAAAATAAACTATATTTAAAAAGGATTTATTAAAATAATTCTTTTGAACTTGACATTATTTAATATACAAAAATTTCCCTATTTTTTTATTTTTATCTCAAATAATACAAATTTTTAAAATACAAAAATCTATTTAAAAATTATATTTTATTTAAAAAGGAATTTTATTTAAAAATAAATTATATTTAAAAAGGATTTATTAAAATAATTCTTTTGAACTTGACATTATTTCATATATAAAAATTTCCCTAGAATTTTTTATTTTTATCTCAAATAATTCAAATTTTTAAAATACCAAAATCCATATAAAAATTATATTTTATCTAAAAAAGAATTTTATTTAAAAATAAATTAAATTTAAAAAGAATTTATTAAAATATTTTTTTAATTGACAGATACATAACCTAAATCAACATAACCTAATAATTTCAAAAATGACTTCTGTTAAGTTTCGAGCGGAATTAACTGATTTTAAAATGATTTACAACGTTTTAAAAGCAACTACATTTAAAGAAGTACCTTCTAAATAAATTCCCTTAATTATAATAAAATTTCATTCGATATTATTTTAGTTTGCTCTTTTCCATCCACTCGAAGAAGGTTTAAAACTAACCATCGAAGAAATGAAATGTGTAGAGACTTCTATTTATTTCCCAATAGATTTATTCACCTCTTATTATGTAGATCCAAACGAAGATATTAAATTTAAACTTAACATAAAAGTCTTAACGGAATGTCTTCATGTTTTCGGAGGCGATGGTTCACCTAGTTTAAAGTTATCATATAAGAGTTACGGTTCACCTTTATGCCTTGTTATAAAACATAGTGAAGAAAACATTTTAGTCGATTGTGAAATCCAAACTATGAATGCCGATGACTTTTCCGATTTAAGTTTAGCCGATGAATGTGCTGAGAATAAAGTTGTTATGGCTGCATCTACCTTTGTGGAACTTTTAAGTGAAATCGATCATAATTCCGATGAGTTAAAGTTGATTTTAGGAGCGGATAATTCTTATATTAAGATATCGGCTAATTACGCTGGGGTAAAAATAGTTTTGTAAAAATATCTTTTGTGTAACAAATACAAGATTTTAAAATAATTTTAATATAATTTTTTGTTTGCAGGGAACGAGAGAAATTGATATATCAAAAATTTCTGATATCGTAACAACCTTCCAATGTAAAAAAGAGAGTAAATTTTCTTACGCTTTTGCTTATATAAGGCAAATTTTAAAGGCTATGGCTTTAGCGAGTAAAGTTTCCATTTCAACGGGTGAAACCGGACTTTTAGGATTACAATTAGTTATTAATATAAATGAAAGACAGATTTTTGTTGAGTATTATGTTATGGCTTTAAATATTTGAAAGATATTTGTTATATTTATAAATAAAGATAATAAAAATTATAGAAATAAATATGTAGTGTTGTTATTTAAAATCTAACGTCTGTACAAATTTTATAGAAGTTTTAAGTTTGGTTCAAAAATGTTCTAAATTTGTGTTCAATGTTCTAAATTTTTTTTTTAATTTTTTACTAACAGTTAAAATAAATTTGATGGTTTTATTAAAAAATAGACATTTTAATCTATCATTCCTTAAAGTTTCCTTTCTTCAATTCTAATAAATAAATTCTGTACGATTTATTAAAGTTCATTAATTTTTTTTAAGGTTAGATTCGATCAAAATGTTTCGGTAATTTTGAAAATTTTTTAAAATTTTTTGAAAATAATTTGAATAAAAGCGATTAATTTATTAAAAAATAGAGATTTTAATTTATCATTTCTTAAAGTTTCCTTTCTTCAATTCTAATAAATAAATTCTGTATGATTTATTAAAATTCATTAACATTTTTTAAGGTTAAATTCGATCAAAATGTTTCGGTAATTTTAAGAATTTTTTTTAAATTTTTTGAAAATAATTTGAATAAAAACGATCAATTTATTAAAAAATAGACATTTTAATTTATCATTTCTTAAAGTTTCCTTTCTTCAAATCTAATAAAAAAAGTCTGTGCGTTTTATTAAAGATCTTTAAAATTTTATAAAGTTGATCAAAAAATTTCGTACTTTTGAGAATTTTTTTTTTATTTTTTTTAAATTATTTGAGTAAAAACGATTAATTTATTAAAAAATAGATACTTTAATCTATCATTTCTTAAAGTTTCCTTTCTTCAATTCTAATAAATAAATTCTGTATGATTTATTAAAATTCATTAACATTTTTTAAGGTTAAATTCGATCAAAATGTTTCGGTAATTTTGAAAAATTTTTTAAATTTTTTGAAAATAATTTGAATAAAAGCGATTAGTTTATTAAAAAATAAACATTTTAATCTATCATTTCTTAAAGTTTCCTTTCTTCAATTCTAATAAATAATTTCTGTATGATTTATTAAAATTCATTAACATTTTTTAAGGTTAAATTCGATCAAAATGTTTCGGTAATTTTGAGAATTATTTTAAATTTTTTGAAAATAATTTGAATAAAAACGATTAATTCATTAAAAAACAGACATTTTAATTTATCAATTCTTAAAGTTTCCTTTCTTCAATTCCAATAAATAAATTCTGTGTGATTTATTAAAATTCATTAAATCTTTTTAAGGTTAAATTCGATGAAAATGTTCCGGTAATTTTGAAAATTTTTTTAAATTTTTTGAAAATAATATGAATAAAAACGTATAATTTATTAAAAAATAGACATTTTAATCTATCATTTCTTAAAGTTTCCTTTCTTCAACTCTAATAAATAAATTCTCTATGATTTATTAAACTTCATTAAAATTTTATAAAGTTGATCAAAAAATTTCGTACTTTTGAGAATTTTTTTAAATTTTTTGAGAATAATTTGAATAAATACGACCAATTTATTAAAAAATAGACATTTTAATCTATCATTTCTTAAAGTTTCCTTTCTTTAATTCTAGTAAATAAATTCTGTACGATTTATTAAACTTCATTAAAATTTTATAAAGTTGATCAAAAAATTTCGTACTTTTGAGAATTTTTTTTAATTTTTTGAGAAAAATTTGAACAAATACGATCAATTTATTAAAAAATAGACTTTTTAATCTATCATTTCTTAAAGTTTCCTTTCTTCAAATCTAATAAATAAATTCTGTATGATTTATTAAAATTCATTAACATTTTTTAAGGTTAGGTTGAATAAAAAAATGTCAATATTTTTGAAAATTTTTTAAAATTTTTTGAGAATAGTTTGAATAAAAACGATTAATTTACTAAAAAATAGACATTTTAATCTATCATTTCTTAAAGTTTACCTTCTTCAATTCTAATAAATAAATTCTGTACGATTTATTAAACTTCATTAAAATTTTATAAAGTTGATCAAAAAATTTCGTGCTTTTGAGAATTCTTTTAAATTTTTTGAGAATAATTTGAACAAATACGATCAATTTATTAAAAAATAGACTTTTTAATCTATCATTTCTTAAAGTTTCCTTTCTTCAATTCTAATAAATAAATTCTGTATGATTTATTAAAATTTCTTGACATTTTTTAAGGTTAAATTTGATCAAAATGTTTCGGTAATTTTGAAATTTTTTTAAAATTTTTTGAAAGTAATTTGAATAAAAACGATCAATTTATTAAAAAATAGACATTTTAATTTATCATTTCTTAAAGTTTCCTTTCTTCAATTCTAATAAATAAATTCTGTATGATTTATTAAACTTCATTAAAATTTTATAAAGTTGATCAAAAAATTTCGTACTTTTGAGAATTCTTTTAAATTTTTTGAGAATAATTTGAACAAATACAATTAATTTATTAAAAAATAGACAATTTAATCTATCATTTCTTAAAGTTTCCTTTCTTCAATTCTTATAAATAAATTCTGTATGATTTATTAAAGTTCATCCAAATTTTATAAGGTTAGGTTGGATAAAAAAAATTCAATATTTTTGAAATTTTTTTTAAATTTTTTGAGAATAATATGAGTAAAAACGCTTAATTTACTAAAAAATAGACATTTTAATCTATCATTTTTTAAAATTTTCTTTCTTCAATTCTAATAAATAAATTCTGTATGATTTATTAAAGTTCATCCAAATTTTATAAGGTTAGGTTCGATGAAAAAATGTCAATATTTTTGAAATTTTTTGGTAACATTTAGAATAAAAACGATTAATTTACTAAAAAAATAGAAATTTTAATCTGTCTGTGGTATAAAAATCTTTTCTTATTTTTTATAAATAAAATCATAACGAATTTTTAAAGTTTCCACATTTTTCGTTTGGGTTAGAAATGTCAAATTTTGTAGAGGTTAAAAAAATATTCTAAAACTGAAAATTTTTATTATCTAACGTCTAGATTTTTATCTATTACTTAAAAATAGACATCTTAATCTGTCTTTCGTATAAAAATCTTTTCTTAATTTTCAAAAATAAAGTCGTAATGACTTTTAAAATTTCTAAATTTTAGGCTAGAAATGTCAAATTTCCAGAGGTTAGAAAAAAAAATTTCTAACTCAAAATTTTTGTTATCTAACATCTAGATTTTTATTTATTATCTAAAAATAGACGTTTTAATTCGTCTTTAGTATAAAAAATCTTTCCTTAATTTTTATAAATAAACTCGCCACGAATTTTTAAAGTTTACAAATTTTTCCTTTAGGTTAGGAATGTCAAATTTTGTAGAGGTTAAAAAAATATTCTAAAACTAAAAATTTTTATTATCTAACATCTATATTTTTATCTATTATTTAAAAATAGACATTTTAATCTGTCTTTGGTATAAAAATCTTTTCTTAATTTTCAAAAATAAAGTCGTAATGAATTTTTAAAATTTCTAAATTTTAGGCTAGAAATGTCAAATTTCCAGAGGTTAGAAAAAAATTTTCTAACTCAAAATTTTTGTTGTCTAACATCTAGATTTTTATTTATTATCTAAAAATAGACGTTTTAATTCGTCTTTAGTATAAAAAATCTTTTCTTAATTTTATAAATAAACTCGCCACGAATTTTTAAAGTTTCCAAATTTTTCGTCTAGGTTAGAAATGTCAAATTTTGTAGAGGTTAAAAAAAATATTCTAAAACTAAAAATTTTTATTATCTAACATCTATATTTTTATCTATTATTTAAAATTAGACATTTTAATTTGTCTTTGGTATAAAAATCTTTTCTTAATTTTCAAAAATAAAGTCGTAATGAATTTTTAAAACTTCTAAATTTTAGGCTAGAAATGTCAAATTTCCAGAGGTTAGAAAAAAAATTTCTAACTCAAAATTTTTGTTGTCTAACATCTAGATTTTTATTTATTATCTAAAAATAGACGTTTTAATTCGTCTTTAGTATAAAAAATCTTTCTTTAATTTTTATAAATAAACTCGTCACGTATTTTTAAAGTTTCCAAATTTTTCGTCTAGGTTAGAAATGTTAAATTTTGTAGACGTTCAAAAAACAATCTAAAACTAAAAATTTTTATTATCTAACATCTATATTTTTATCTATTATTTAAAAATAGACATTTTAATCTGTCTTTGGTATAAAATTCTTTTCTTAATTTTCAAAAATAAAGTCGTAATGAATTTTTAAAATTTCTAAATTTTAGGCTAGAAATGTCAAATTTCCAGAGGTTAGAAAAAAAATTTCCAACTCAAAATTTTTGTTATCTAACATCTAGATTTTTATTTATTATCTAAAAATAGACGTTTTAATTCGTCTTTAGTATAAAAAATCTTTCTTTAATTTTTATAAATAAACTCGTCACGAATTTTTAAAGTTTCCAAATTTTTCTTCTAGGTTAGAAATGTCAAATTTTGTAGACGTTCAAAAAACAATCTAAAACTAAAAATTTTTATTATCTAACATCTATATTTTTATCTATTATTTAAAAATAGACATTTTAATCTGTCTTTGGTATAAAAATCTTTTCTTAATTTTCAAAAATAAAGTCGTAATGAATTTTTAAAATTTCTAAATTTTAGGCTAGAAATGTCAAATTTCCAGAGGTTAGAAAAAAAATTTCTAACTCAAAATTTTTGTTATCTAACATCTAGATTTTTATTTATTATCTAAAAATAGACGTTTTAATTCGTCTTTAGTATAAGAAATCTTTCCCTAATTTTTATAAATAAACTCGCCACGAATTTTTAAAGTTTCCAAATTTTTCGTCTAGGTTAGAAATGTTAAATTTTGTGGACGTTCAAAAAACAATCTAAAACTAAAAATTTTTATTATCTAACATCTATATTTTTGTCTATTATTTAAAGATGGACATTTTAATCCGTCTGTGCTATAAAAATTTTTTCTTATTTTTTATAAATAAAATCATAATGAACTTTTAAAGTTTCCACATTTTTCGTTTGGGTTAGAAATATCAAATTTTGTAGAGGTTAAAAAAATATTCTAAAACTGAAAATTTTTATTATCTAACATCTAGATTTTTATCTATTACTTAAAAATAGACATTTTAATCTGTCTTTGGTATAAAAATCTTTTCTTAATTTTCAAAAATAAAGTCGTAATGAATTTTTAAAATTTCTAAATTTTAGACTAGAAATGTCAAATTTCCAGAGGTTAGAAAAAAAATTTCCAAATCAAAATTTTTGTTATCTAACAGTTAGATTTTTATTTATTATCTAAAAATAGACGTTTTAATTCGTCTTTAGTATAAAAGATCTTTCCTTAATTTTTATAAATAAACTCGCCACGAATTTTTAAAGTTTCCAAATTTTTCGTCTAGGTTAGAAATGTGAAATTTTGTAGAGGTTAGAGAAATATTCTAAAACTAAAAATTTTTATTATCTAACATCTATATTTTTATCTTTTACTTAAAAATAGACATTTTAATCTGTCTTTGGTATAAAAATCTTTTCTTAATTTTCAAAAATAAAGTAGTAATGAATTTTTAAAATTTCTAAATTTTAGACTAGAAATGTCAAATTTCCAGAGGTTAGAAAAAAAATTTCTAACTCAAAATTTTTGTTATCTAACATCTAGATTTTTATTTATTATCTAAAAATAGACGTTTTAATTCGTCTTTAGTATAAAAAATCTTTCCTTAATTTTTATAAATAAACTCGCCACGAATTTTTAAAGTTTCCAAATTTTTCGTCTAGGTTAGAAATGTCAAATTTTGTAGACGTTCAAAAAACAATCTAAAACTAAAAATTTTTATTATCTAACATTTATATTTTTATCTATTATTTAAAAATAGAGATTTTAATCTGTCTTTGGTATTAAAATCTTTTCTTAATTTTCAAAAATACAGTCGTAATGAATTTTTAAAATTTCTAAATTTTAGGCTAGAAATGTCAAATTTCCAGAGGTTAGAAAAAAATTTCTAACTCAAAATTTTTGTTATCTAACATCTAGATTTTTATTTATTATCCAAAAATAGACGTTTTAATTCGTCTTTAGTATAAAAAATCTTTCCTTAATTTTTATAAATAAACCCGCCACGAATTTTTAAAGTTTCCAAATTTTTCGTCTAGGTTAGAAATCTCAAATTTTGTAGACGTTCAAAAAACAATCTAAAACTAAAAATTTTTATTATCTAACATCTATGTTTTTATCTATTATTTAAAAATAGACATTTTAATCTGTCTTTGATATAAAAATCTTTTCTTAATTTTCAAAAATAAAGTCGTAATGAATTTTTAAAATTTCTAAATTTTAGGCTAGAAATGTCAAATTTCCAGAGGTTAGAAAAAAAATTTCTAACTCAAAATTTTTGTTATCTAACATCTATATTTTTATTTATTATCTAAAAATAGACGTTTTAATTCGTCTTTAGTATAAAAAATCTTTCCTTAATTTTTATAAATAAACTCGCCACGAATTTTTAAAGTTTCCAAATTTTTCTTTTAGGTTAGAAATGTCAAATTTTGTAGAGGTTAAAAAAATATTCTAGAACTAAAAATTTTTATTATCTAACATTTATATTTTTATCTATTATTTAAAAATAGACATTTTAATCTGCCTTTGGTATAAAAATCTTTTCTTAATTTTCAAAAATAAAGTCGTAATGAATTTTTAAAATTTCTAAATTTTAGGCTACAAATGTCAAATTTCCAGAGGTTAGAAAAAAAATTTCTAACTCAAAATTATTGTTACCTAACATCTAGATTTTTATTTATTATCTAAAAATAGACCTTTTAATTCGTCTTTAGTATAAAAAGTCTTTCCTTAATTTTTATAAATAAACTCGCCACGAATTTTTAAAGTTTGCAAATTTTTCGTCTAGGTTAGAAATGTGAAATTTTGCAAACGTCCAAAAAACAGTCTAAAACTAAAAATTTTTATTATCTAACATCTATATTTTTATCTTTTATTTAAAAATAGACATTTTAATCTGTCTTTGGTATAAAAATCTTTTCTTATTTTTTATAAATAAAGTCGTAATGAATTTTTAAAGTTTCCACATTTTTCGTTTCGAATTATAGCACACATTTCTCAAAAATGATCTGAAAATATGCAAGAAATGTTTCTCATTTTAATAATTAAGATTATAAATCATCTATTAAAGATCTAAAAAAATTAAAAATATATTTAAAATCCAACGCATCCACCAGTATTAAAAATGGTGGAGGCGCCGGTACTTCCTTACTTTTCTTCTTCTTTAACTTTATCTCAAAACATTTTATTCAATTTTTAATTAACTTAATTATTAATAAAATGAAATTTATACTTAATTAAATAAAAATTTTTATAAAATCAAAAAGTAAATTTAATCAAAATTAATTTCCGTTTAGAAAATTCATCCTACTATAAAAAATTGATAAGATAACGAAAGACACGTCAATTTGGACAGTTCGATTTCCTCTTCAAGGGTGAAAGAAAAAATAATAAAACCCGGGAAACGGTTTCGGTTTTTCGTCGGACAATTCCTTCCGGGCGAACTAATTTTAACGGTCTGTCAACGAATCTCCTTATTTTTTGTTAACGTAAATGTTTCACGGAAGCTATTCAAATAAGCGCCCGAGACGCTTTCGCCCGGGGAGAAAAACGACTCGGAATTAAAAAAGAAAGTAGTAGTCTCGAAGAAACGCGTCCGGATCGGTAGAATAAAGCCGGTAGATTCGCCGTCGTACAGATGACGGTTCGAAAGAATGGTAAAACCGCTTTTATAATATGCACATGTATTTTAAAACGACTCGAATTTGGTACACTTCCGCAAATCGCGTATTATTATGTTAAAAATGTCGGAGTGGAACGACAATGGACTTTCGAGTGTATGGACTTTCGAGGCGTATATGTTTTTTTTTACTTTAACTTGGTTTTCATAAGGGGGTCGGTTCGGTAAGTGGTGGAGGCTATTTTGATCGAATTGTCACAATAGCCATTCGTCAACGGTGCATAACTTAAACGCATTTCAACTTGACAGATGGTCATTATGTGGGCACAAAAGTAAAGAAGTCGATCTTTATCGTATTTAAAACGATTTTCGGACAATTGAAAATACGTTACGTTTTATGAGATTTTAAAATCTGGTAAAAAAAAATTCAACTAGTTTTTTTCTTTTTTTGATATAATTGTGGGAAAGCATTAGGTAAATTACGTAATCAAAAGGAAAATTTATGCTCGAAGTATGGGGGCCTCCGACGAAGTAATTTTTCATTGTTTCCTTCCCGGGATGGTTTCCCTACTTGGCGGGGGAGGGGGAGAGGAAATCCCTCGGGACCCACCTTATAAATCTTGCTCAGCCGGCTCGCTAATTAAAAATGCTAAATTGCGCGTATAAGACGCCGCTCTTTCTCTCCCGGATTTTTTCCTAGCCCCTTTTTTTCTTCCTGTACCTTGGGGTTGGAAAAAAATTTAAATTTACAACGACAGTCTTTCTTTCTTTACCTTCACTAATGGGAATTTCCATAGTTTTTCTTTTAAAAGGTCTTTAGTATATATTAACTATAATTTTATTACTTTACAAGTGGATTAATAATTTTTTAAAATTCCCATCTAAGAAAGTAATTATTGAGATTTGAAATTTTATGAGAATTTAGATTGAAATCTTTATTTTTACCAAAAAATGAATTACCTACGACTTTTAGTTTTTACCTGAGAAGAGAAAATCTAACCTAATTTAATTTACATGTCGATTAATATTTGTCAACTTTAAAAATTCATCAAAAATTCATTTTTAAAGATTTTGATTTGATTTTTTTTCTAAATGAAACTTAAAACATTCCAATTTTAATTAAAAAAGGTCGTTTTATTTCAAGTGTTCTCAAAAAAATTAAAAAAAATTTTAAAGTTGGTAAAAAATTTTTTTAGGTCAGAAAATTCAATCATTTTTAAAAAATTCATAAAAAATTGAAATTTAAATATTTTGATTTGATTTTTTTCTAAATGAAACTTAAAGCATTCTAGTTTTGATTTAGAAAGACCGTTTTATTCTAAATGTTGTCAAAAAATTTAAAAAAATTTCAAAGTTGATAAAATTTTTTTAGGTTAGAGAATTAACCATTTAAAAAAAAAATCATCAAAAATTCATTTTTAATCATTTTGATTTGTTATTTTTTCTAAATCAAACTTAAAACATTATAGTTTTATATAAAAAAGGCCGTTTTATTCTAAATGTTGTCAAAAAACTTTAAAAAAATTTCAAAGTTGGTAAAAAGTTTTTTAAGTTAGAAAATTAACAATTTTTTAAAAAATTCATAAAAAATTGAATTTTAAATATTTTGAGCTGATTGTTTTTCTAAATGAAACTTAAAACATTCTAATTTTAATTAAAAAAGACGGTTTTATTCCAAGTGTTGTCAAAAAAATTTAAAAAATTTTCAAAGTTGGAAAAAATTTTTGACACTTTTCTAACTTAAGAAAATTAACTTTAAAAATTCATCAAAAATTCATTTTTAAACATTTTGATTTGATTTTTTTTCTAAATGAAACTTAAAACAGTCTGATTTTATTTAAAAAAGCACGTTTTGTTCCAAGTGTTGTCAAAAAAATGAAAAAAATTTTCAAAGTTCGTAAAAAATTTTTTTAGGTCAGAAAATTCAATTATTTTTTAAAAATTCATAACAAATTGAAATTTAAATATTTTGATTTGATTTTCTTTCTAAATGAAACTTAAATCATTCTAATTTTAATTAAAAAAGATGTTTTATTCTAAATGTTGTTAAAAAAATTTTTAAAAAATTTAAAATTGGTAAAAATTCTTTAGGTTACAAAATTAATCATTTTTTAAAAAATTCATAAAAAATTGAATTTTAAATATCTTGACTTGATTTTTTTTCTAAATGAAACTTAAATCATTCTAATTTTAATTAAAAAAGACTGTTTTATTTCAAGTGTTGTCAAAAAAATTTAAAAAATTTTCAAAGTTGGTAAAAATTTTTTAGGTTTGAAAATTAATCATTTTTTAAAAAAATCATAAAAAATTGAATTTTAAATATTTTGAGCTGATTTTTTTTCTAAATGAAACTTAAAACATTCTAATTTTAATTAAAAAAGACCGTTTTATTCCAAGTGTTGTCAAAAAAATTTAAAAAATTTTCAAAGTTGGAAAAAATTTTTAATACTTTTCTAACTTAAGAAAATTAACTTTAAAAATTCATTAAAAATTCATTTTTAAAGATTTTGGTTTGATTTTTTTTTCTAAATGAAACTTAAGTCATTGTAATTTTAATTAAAAAAGGACGTTTTATTCCAAATGTTGTCAAAAAAAAGTAAAAGAATTCTTAGGTAAATCTCGAAATTTTGAAAAAAAATGATCAAAATTGAAAAAATCCCCTGGACTTTATTTTCGGGAATTGGGAAAAGATTTTTTACACGTAGTTAGATTAAAGTATTTGATTTATGATAAAAAAGACAGATCTTTCCTAAGTCTTAACAAAAAAATTTTAAAAAATCTTAGATAAATCCCAACATTCTGAAAAAATGGTCAAAATTTAAACAATCCCCTGGACTTTATTTACTGGAATTGAAAAAAGATTTTTTACACATAGTTAGATTAAAGTATTTGATTTATGATAAAAAAGACTGATCTTTCCTAAGCCTTACCAAAAAAATTAAAAAAAAATCTTATATAATTGAAACTATTGGAGGCAAAAAAAATCGAATTGTAATATATTGTAGAGATACAGTACAATCCCGATGATCCGAATCGCGATTTTCCGAAATTCTGTTTATCCGAAATATAGTATTGAAAGTCAGCAAAACCACGAGCCTTCAAGAATATTCGTTCCAATGCTTTTCCTGTTTTGTATAAAAATAAAAAAAAGAGCTGGATGAATGCGAATCTATTTAAAAATTGTTTTTTTGAAAATTTCGTACCAAAAGTAGAATTTTTTTAAAGAGCACGAATACCCCAGAAAGTGTGTTTTGTTACTAAACAATGTTCCTACTCACCCAAGTGCGGAGCAACTTGAAAGTGGGGAAATAAAAAGAATATTTTTGCCTCCTGCAGTAACTTCTCTCATTCAGCCCATGGATTAGGGAGCATATTTTGGAATAAGTAAATGAATGCGTCGATCTCATTGAATGTATAAAGAAGATAAACTTGAAAAATGTTGCATATTGGATAGCTTCAGCTTGGAATCAAGTAAAAGTACCCTGGAAAAATCTTGGTCAAAATTGATTCAAGAGGAGGGACATTTCACAGATGCAGAGTCCGACCATGATGAAAGTTTACATCAAATTTTCACCAAAATACCAGGATGTGAAAATGTTACGGAAACAGAAGTTCATGGATGGTTAAAGAGTGATAGATGATGATGAGAAGATAAAGATGAAATGACTGACTGAGAAATAATTAAAAGTGTTTGCTAAAATGCTATTGAAATAAGCACTGATGACGATGATGATGACGAAGTAGAAGGCACTGACAATATTCCAGTAAATATATCACATTCAAAAGGACTAGAAGCCTTGGAGAAAGCGTTAACTTATCTAAAACAACAAGAAAATGTTAGTGCCGCAGATGTCTTTTTTATCAAACGTTGGATCTTTTGAAAAGGTGTTTGATGCTTTACGTTTTGAATTAGGAGAATTACAGGACGTAACATCGAGAGCAGGTTAAAAAAACATGAGAGGGACATCAGACTGAAGAGTATTCAGTCTTCGGCAATCGCGGAACATTGCCACAAGAAAGGACAAAGGATAGATTTTGAAAAAACCATGTTACTAGCTAGGTTTAGTAAGTACTACAAATGCTTGATAAGGGAGACTATGGAAATTCATCGGCATTGAAGTAACATTAACAGAGAAGATGACTTGGAGCTTAGCCGTACTTGGAAAATGATAATAAACCCGCTGAAGATTTTCTGAACGAAACAATTAGCAAGTAATAAGTTTTTAATTAGCATCTCACGTATAAATTCTTAACCGTTGCAATATGGCATCTGAAAGGTCAAACTTGGTTTCAAAAGACGCATGGTGTAGTGGTACTGTTAAGTAATTAGTATTAGCACATTCGCTGCCGGTGAGATTTGCAATCCGTGCTTCAGAAGCTAATAAAATGCTGTACTATGATATGTCCATATATACGTGGCACTCCTTGCGAAACATCAGCCTTTTATGGAAATAACCGATGGCACACGGTATGCCACATTGGTAGTGAACGTGTTAAAGTAACTAATTAGTGCAGTGTAATCATTTTTATATGTGTCTCTGACTCTTGTCAAGGGTTGATCGCGGAGACGCTAATGTTGTACTTTCCGTTTAATGTTAGACTCTTGTGATTAGTCGACGACGAGCAGTTCGTAAATTATTGACTTGCAACCAATAAATTAAATAAAATTTTTCATTTTGGAAATGAATCCTGGAGTATAAATGATAAATCCCTAATTCTAGCACAACGGTTAAACCTGAAAGCCCCATACTTCTAAGTCTAGTGTTAGACTTCGTATTTATATCGTTAAAATCGAGTGTATTTCTTAAGTTTAAAGTTTCTTTCAGTTAAAATCGATTAAAGGTCGCTTTTTAAAACGATTTTGAGAACCTAGTTTCATGACCTTAGCGCAACTACAATATGTATTTAATAAAAACTAAATAGTTAGTTATAATCTTTTCTTAGAAATTATTATTAAAGTTTCCAAATTTTTCCTTTAGGTTAGAAATGTCAAATTTTGTAGAGGTTAAAAAAATATTCTAAAACTGAAAATTTTTATTATCTAACATCTAGATTTTTATCTATTACTTAAAAATAGACATTTTAATCTGTCTTTGGTATAAAAATCTTTTCTTAGTTTTCAAAAATAAAGTCATAGTGAATTTTTAAAATTTCCAAATATTTCGCCTAGTTTAGAAATGTCAAATTTTGTAGAGGTTAAAAAAATATTCTAAAACTCAAAATTTTTATTATATAACATCTAGATTTTTATCTATTACTTAAAAATAGACATTTTAATCCGTCTGTGGTATAAAAATCTTTTCTTATTTTTTTTTAATAAAATCATAACGAATTTTTAAAGTTTCCACATTTTTCGTTTGGGTTAGAAATGTCAAATTTTGTAGAGGTTAAAAAAATATTCTAAAGCTCAAAATTTTTATTATATAACATCTAGATTTTTATCTATTACTTAAAAATAGACATTTTAATCTGTCTTTGGTATAAAAATCTTTTCTTAGTTTTCAAAAATAAAGTCATAGTGAATTTTTAAAGTTTCCAAATATTTCGCCTAGTTTAGAAATGTCAAATTTTGTAGAGGTTAAAAAAATATTCTAAAACTCAAAATTTTTATTATATAACATCTAGATTTTTATCTGTTACTTAAAAATAGACATTTTAATCCGTCTGTGGTATAAAAATCTTCTCTTATTTTTTATAAATAAAATCATAACGAATTTTTAAAGTTTCCAAATATTTCGTCTAGATTAGTATTGCGGCGTATCCTTAACTCCTATTTTTAAGAAAAAAATTCGGATTTACCGAAATTTCGATTATCCGAAATCACTTTGGTCCACATTATTTTAGATAATCGGGATTGTACTGAATATGTTTACGATATTTAAGGTATTTTACATTTTGAAAATTTCAACTACTTTTAAGATAGTCGCGATTTCTTTGAAGAGCTGAACATAAATTCTTAATTTTTTTTATTCGATCTATAGTAAAATGAATGTGTTCAAGATATCTTAATGATTCCAAATTTCAAAAAATATAGTAGTATAAAAGAACGTACTTCACATAAAGTTGATTTTCAAACCCTCTTCCGGTTTGACGAAGTAAACGTTCAGCGATTAATCGAATAATTCATTGAAAATTAGGAAAGTAAGGAAAGTGTGCTTTTTGCCTGTTTAAAAAATGAAAGTATTTTTATGGTACATAGTAAATTCGGGCTTCCAGAGTGATATTTGCGAAGAATTGGGATGTATACAACCGATAGTCTCTAGAATTATTGATGCCACACTTGCTTTTATTGCAGACAAAGCAAACAAGTGAATCAAATTTTCGTCAGATGAAAAAAAAAATTATGGAAGCCAAAGCGAAATTAGAAAACCTTATTAAAATTAGAAAAATATTTCCTTTCGACAATGAATTCTTAAATTAATAGTTCTAATTAAGCTTCTTTGGAAAAGATGTTTATTTTCTGAAATAAAACCCTCATCTTTAGAGTAAATGCTTCTGTTTATGAATTTCAAAAAAATGAGACTTTTTGCTTTGGTGTAACACTTTTTCCTTCCTTTTGCTATGAATAAAGAATCTTTTAAGATGATTTTTGGAAAAATCTAACAATTTGAAAGTTATACAAATGTCCACAAATTTAATTTCTCAAAATTTTCTTATCAAGTTATAAACATCCAAAAGTTTGATTTTCAAAGTTACTCTTAAAATTTTTTGATCAAACTCAAATTCGGTTTTTTTATACTTTTCTTTTTCATTTTTCGTCTTGAATTATTATTATTTTTTAACTTTTAAATGATTTTTAAAAAAGATTTCTTTGACATTTTAAATTAAAGAGTATAAAGTGAACGTGTGGGTGAAGTTCTTAGTCACCCCGACGATCGTGGAATAAAAAATCCGTATCGATTCTCCTTTAATATAAAGTAGGGAAGAAAAAAACGCGGGGTAACCCTATCCCCGAGCCTGGGTAAGACACAAGATCGATATAACTCTTCCGTGGGGTGAACAGTTCGCCGGCCGTGGGGTGAACTTCTCCTCACGCGGAGCCTTTTTCACCCCCCACAAAAACCATCGAGCTACACTACCTCGACCCGGATCGCTCAAACCACCCCCGTTATCCCATCCTTTTTCCTACTCTAATTTTCCAAAACTTCGCGTTTCTAACGGCAATTTCGGTATCATCCCCTTCGAACTTTGACTTACACGCATAAACCCTATCGTCAAACGTCTTAAAATTTATCGATTGGAACTAATTAAACCGCGATCGGACACGAAAGTCACGAAGGTTACAATCCGGTTGAGTTTTAGGTCGACGGGGTTGATTTTTCGAAAGGACCCTTTGGTAAAAATTTTAATCAAACTACGTCAGCCCCAGTGTTTTTTATGGGAGGGCCTCTGCATGAACAATACCCTGTAATAGGGTAATTTACATTTATAAATGAAGGGCTCGGGGTTTTTAAAATTAATGTACACGGTTTGAAAGTCAAGTGGGTTTATTTAATACAGGATGTTTAAGACTAATAAGATATTTTAATTTTTTCAGTTTATATAATATATTAAGGTAGTAAATTTAATAGTTTTTTTGGAAAGAGCTTTTCGGACGATTCAATGGTTTTACGTCATTCTGCCGACCATTATCTTCACCTCCCGACGATATTGGGGGGTAAGTGACCGATTTCGGAAAAACGGCCCTGAAAATCGAACGACGTTGCGGTAGCCCTAATTGAAATTAAAATTCTCGATCGTCCGCCTGTTATTTTCGTTAATTTTCGAACGCACTTTTTGTTCAAAAAGCCACCGGCTCCGCGACTCTGCTTCCGACTAACCTTCTGAACGGCTTTATAACGCAACGTTATATGCGAATCGGGGCTCCTTTGGACCCGAAATGGCCGATTTAAGCCCTAAACGAAGTCCCCGTTTTCCGTCATTTTCGATTTGGGCCGATAAAACAGTTGGTTCAATTTTCATAAACGTTATTTATTATTCTAACCACGCTAATGCCACATGAAATGTCAAAACGATCGGTTTGTTAATAATCATCAAATATTTAATTTATGCTGGGCAAAAATTCGAATAAATTTCACTAAAAACTAATTAAATTCATGAAAATATCACCAAAAATTAAATTTGTAAAAATTCCCCCAAAGCTACTAAAATTTTTAATAATTCCACCAAAAACAAATTTGTAAAAATTCCACCAAAGCTATCAAAATTTTTTACAATTCCACCAAAAACAAAATTTTTAAAAAAATACTAAAATTAAGACTAATTTCGTCAAGAATTGATTAGATTTTTAAAAATTTCACAAAAATAAAAAAGTAATAATAAAAATTCCATAAAAGTTAGTTAAATTGAATATAATTTCACCAAAAATTATTAAATTTGGAGACAATTCTACTAAAAACTTAGTGAACTTTTTAAAAATTCCACCTAAAATCAACAAAATTGGTAAAAATTAAAAAAACTTACTATATTTGTAAAAATTACACCAAAGTTAACATTTTTAACAATTCCACCAAAAACGTACTAAATTTTTTCAATTTTCCACCAAAGTTACAAAAATGTTGAATAATTCCACCAAAAACTTACTGATTTTTAAAAAATACCACCAAAAACTTAACACATTCATAAAAATTCTACTAAAATTACCAATATTTTTAACAATTCCACCAAAAACGATTAAAGTTAATCAAAATTCCACCAAAGTTATCAACTTTTTTAACAATTCCATCAATAACATACTGAATTTTATAAAAATTCCACCAAAAATTAATGAAATTGGAAAAATTTCACTAAAAACTTACTAAATTCGTAAAAATGCTATAAAAGACACTGATTTAAAAAAAAATCATTAAAAATGAATAAAATTCGCAAAAATTCCACCAGTGTGATCAAAATTTTTGATAAATCCACCAAAAATATACTGAATTTTTTTAAAATTCCACCAAAAATTAATACAATTTGCAAAAATTCCACCAAGAATTTACTAAATTCATAAAAATTTTGCCAAAAACACTGATTTTTTTTTATTCCACCGGAAATGAATAAAATTCGCAAAAATTCCACCAATGTTATCAAAATTTTTGATAATTCCACCAAAAACATACTGAATTTTTTAAAAATTCCACCAAAAACTTACTAAATTCATAAGAATTTTACCAAAAACACTGATTTTTTTTTTAATTTCACCAGAAATGAATAAAATTTGCAAAAATTCCACCAAAGCTATTAAAATATTTAACAACTACATCCAAAACTTACTGAATTTTTTTTTATTCCACCAAAAACTTACAACAATCCTAAAAATTACATCGAAATTGTCAACATTTTTAACAATTCTACCAAAAACTTACCAAATTTTTTAAAAATTCCACCAATACGTCCAAATTCTTTTAAAATTCCACCAAAAATCAATCAAACTAGAAACAATTTCATTAAAAATTAAGTAAAACCTTGAAAATTCCATCAAAAACTTAGTAGATTCATAAAAAATCCACCAAAGTTACTAAAATTCTACTAAAATTACCAATATTATTAACAATTCCACCAAAAATGATCAAAGTTAATAAAAATTCCACTAAAGTTATCAACTTTTTTAACAATTCCATCAAAAACATACTGAATTTTATAGAAATTCCACCAAAAATTAATAAAATTGGAAACATTTCACTAAGAAACTTACTAAATTCGTAAAAATTCCATAAAAAAACACTGAATTTTTTAAAAATTTCATCAAAAATGAATAAAGTTCACAAAAATTCCACCAATGTTATCAAAATTTTTGATAAATCCACCAAAAGCATACTGAATTTTTTTTAAATTTCACCAAAAATTAATACAATTTGTAAAAATTGCACCAAAAACTTACTAAATTCATAAGAATTTTACCAAAAACACTGTTTTTTTTTTAATTTCACCAGAAATGAATAAAATTCGCAAAAATTCCACCAATGTTATCAAAATTTTTGATAATTCCACCAAAAACATACTGAGTTTTTAAAAAAATCTACCTAAAACTTACTAAATTCATAAGAATTTTACCAAAAACATTGAATGTTTTTAAGTTCCATCAGAAATGAATAAAATTCGCAAAAATTCCACCAAAGCTATTAAAATATTTAACAACTACACCCAAAACTTACTGATTTTTTTTTTATTTCGCCAAATACTTAAAAAATTTTAAAAATTACACCGAAGTTGTCAACATTTTTAACAATTCTAACAAAAACTTACCAAATTTTTTAAAAATTCCAACAAAATGTCCAAATTCTTTTAAAATTCCACCAAAAATCAATCAAATTAGAAACAATTTCATTAAAAATTAACTAAAACCTTGAAAATTCCATCAAAAGCTTAGTAGATTCATAAAAATTCCACCAAAGTTACTAAAATTTTTAATAATTCTACCAAAAATAATGATTTTTTTAAAAATTCCCCCAAAAAAACACAAAATATGTAAAAATTCCACCAAAAATCTAGCAATTTTTTGAAAATATCCACCAAAAACTTACTAAATTCATAAGAATTTGATTAAAAACACTGATTTTTTTTATTCCATCGGAAATGAATAAAATTCGCAAAAATTCCACCAATGTTATCAGAATTTTTGATAATTCCACCAAAAACATACTGAATTTTTCAAAAATTCTACCAAAAACATTAAATTCATAAGAATTTTACCAAAAACACTGAATTTTTTTTAAATTCCACCATAAATGAATAAAATTCGCAAAAATTCCACCAGTGTTATCAAAATTGTTGATAATTCCACCAAAAATATACTGAATTTTTTTAAAATTCCACCAAAAATTAATAAAATTTGTAAAAATTCCACCAAAAACTTACTAAATTCATAAGAATTTTACCAAAAACACTGATTTTTTTATTCCACCAGAAATGAATAAAATTCGCAAAAATTCCACCAATGTTATCAAAATTTTTGATAATTCCACCAAAAACATACTGAATTTTTCAAAAATTCCACCAAAAACTTACTAAATTCATAAGAATTTTACCAAAAACACTGAACTTTTTTTAAATTCCACCAGAAATGAATAAAATTCGCAAAAATTCCACCAAAGCTATTAAAATATTTAACAACTACACCCAAAACTTACTGAATTTTTTTTATTCCACCAAAAACTTACAAAAGTCCTAAAAATTACACAGAAATTGTCAACATTTTTAACAATTCTATCAAAAACTTACCAAATTTTTTAAAAATTCCACCAAAATGTCCAAATTCTTTTAAAATTCCACCAAAAACTAATCAAATTAGAAACAATTTCATTAAAAATTAACTAAAATCTTGAAAATTCCATCAAAGTTACTAAAATTACCAATATTTTTAACAATTGCACCAAAAATGATTAAAGTTAATAAAAACTCCACCAAAGTTATCAACTTTTTTAACAATTCCATCAAAAACATACTGAATTTTATAAAAATTCCACCAAAAATTAATAAAATTGGAAAAATTTCACTAAAAACTTACTAAATTCGTAAAAATTCCATAAAAAAACACTGAATTTTTTAAAAATTCCATCAAAAATGAATAAAATTCGCAAAAATTCCACCAGTGTTATCAAAATTTTTGATAATTCCACCAAAAATATACTGAATTTTTTAAAAATTCCACCAAATACTTACAAAATTCATAAGAATTTTTGATAATTCAACCAAAAACATACTGAATTTTTCAAAAATTCCACCAAAAACTTACTAAATTCATAAGAATTTCATCAGAAACACTCAATTTTTTAAAAATTCCATCAAAAATGAATAAAATTCGCAAAAATTCCACCAGTGTTATCAAAATTTTTGATAATTCCACCAAAAATATACTGAATTTTTTAAAAATTCCACCAAATACTTACAAAATTCATAAGAATTTTTGATAATTCAACCAAAAACATACTGAATTTTTCAAAAATTCCACCAAAAACTTACTAAATTCATAAGAATTTCATCAGAAACACTCAATTTTTTTAAAATTCCACCAGAAATGAATAAAATTCGCAAAAATTCCACCAAAGTTATTAAAATATTTAACAACTACACCCAAAACATACTGAATTTTTTTTATTTCACCAAAAACTTACTAAATTCATAACAATTTTACCAAAAACACTGAATTTTTTTTAATTCCACCAGAAATGAATAAAATTCGCAAAAATTCCACCAAAGCTATTAAAATATTTAACAACTACACCCAAAACTTACTGAATTTTTTTTATTCCACCAAAAACTTACAAAAATCTTAAAAATTACACCGAGATTGTCAACATTTTTAACAATTCTCCCAAAAACTTATCAAATTTTTTAAAAATTCCACCAAAATGTCCAAATTCTTTTAAAATTCCACCAAAAATCAATCAAATTAGAAACAATTTCATTAAAAATTAACCAAAACCTTGAAAATTCCATCAAAAACTTAGTAAATTCATAAAAATTCCATCAAAGTTACTAAAATTTTTAATAATTCTACCAAAAAACACAAAATTTGTAAAAATTCCATCAAAAATTTAGCAATTTTTTTTTAAAAATCCACCAAAAACCTACTAAATTCGTAAAGCTTCCCCCAAAGTTACCAAAATGTTGATCAGTTCCACCAAAAACAATAAATTTTTTTAGAAAAATACTAAAAATAAAACTAAACTAGTGTCATTAAGATTAGTATGAAGAATATTGATATTCATTAAAGCGCTTCAAACATGAATACCTCAATCAATAAGCTTCAATCAACTGGTTTTTAAAATTAAAAAAAAAAAATTTTTTGTTGTATAAAACGGTCTTATAAAAAAAATTTATTCACGGAAAATTGTTTAGCAATCACATACCTATTATAACAACCCCATTATAACAAAACCGGTATATTATATTTCACCGTATCGACTGTCAATCAAATCAAACAATGGTATTTAAAAAGTGACAAAATCGAAAATCTCCCCTTATATAAAAAAACGAAATAATCGAAATAATCGAAAAGTAAAAATTAAAAATTTAAATCTAACGAAAAAAAGAAACCTTAAAATCGTTGAAATTAAAACTTATTGTATCCGTTTCTAGAAATCGGAAAGACGTCTTGTCTGTCGGAGGAGAAAAGCGAATAAAAAAGGGGGAAGGCTCAAAAAGCACGGGGTATGGCTTACGGTCCTTGGAACTAATTACGTTACGTTCCCGGTCGAAATTACTTATCATTCATCTCCGAGAAGGCAGCAGCATCCCGATCCTCGGGGTTCTACCCATCCCCCGAAACCCCATTCCCGCCCCATTTCCCTTTTCCCCCGAGACTCTAAAAACAAGTAAAAGAGGGACGAGGAAAAAGTTCTCCGATTATATAAATATGTAATGAAGCTAGATACCGGAGTTTTTAGGGCGGTCGGATTTAATTCCTTTCTTTGTACTAACAAGTAAGATCGTTAACAATACGTAAATTCGATTACTTCGTTGATTTGACCGGAAAAACTGATTAGTTTTTAGGGAAACGAGAAATTTGTAATGCAGAATAAGAGTTTGAGTTTGAGCTTTCCCCCCTTTTTTAGGATCGTTACGGAAACCGGGAGGGAAAAAGGGGGAAGGATTCTAAATTAATTTGGTGCGCTAAACAATGGCCGCCCTGCTAATGGCCCCCCTTTTCTCCCTCTACCGTCTTTCTCAGCTCCACCCCAAAACATAAAATTAACCCTAGATCGAAGAAAAGCAAGAAGAAAACATGTTATATTACTTTCACTTTTATATCACTACTAAAAGTTTTATATCATTCGAAATTAATAACCAAAAATTTTAATCTAACTTACAATTAATCAACATGTTTATTAAATTTTAATTAGAAAAAAAATCATATCCCAAAAACAAATTATTTTAGAGACTTGAAATTTGATGACGATTTAGATTAATACTTAATCTTTATTTTTTACCAAAAATGAATTTTCTATGACTTTTAGTTTTTTCTGCAGCTAAGAAATTCCAACCTAACTTAATTAACATCTAAATTAAAATTTGTTAATTTTCAAAAATTCATATCTAAAAAACTAATTGTTTTTGAGACTTAAATTTTTATGTGGATTTAGATTAATATTTAATTTTTATTTTTACCAAAGATGAATTTTCTACAACTTTTGGTTTTTCTCTCAGAAAAAAAAATCTAACTTAATGTCTTTAATTGAAGTTTTTAAATATTCCTTAGGCTATGTTCTCAAATTGAATTTTTTTTTGGATTATTAAATTTGTTGTTTGGAAATTCTTTGTTAAATAAAAGGTTCTTTGTTATAAAAATGGTTCTTAAAAAAATAGGATCTAACTATTTAGATCGAAGTGAATTTGAGAACGTACGGTTATAACAGAAGGCGTTCGTGGAATGTAGGCCAACTTCTGCACGGTTTCACGAAATTCCTCGACATATGTCGCTGCGATTATCTATAGTGACGTGGAACCGGGCGCCTTTGAAAGGAGCCGTGGATGTTTTAAGGCGCGCCCGGGGCGCCTAAAGGGCGTGAAAGAGGTAAAAAGGTGCCTCTCTACACGCGACCTAACGGGTGCCATCCCGGGTTTTGTTGTCGATTCAGATTTCGCACTGTTACCAAAATCACCCGTTATTCTTAAAAAATATTCTTTAAAAAAGCAAGTTTAGATTTTTATAAGTACAGTGAAATCTCCCTTGGTTGGACACCAACTGGACTCACTAAAAGTGTCCGTTTAAGAGGAATGTCCGCTTAAGAGAAATACGAAGTATGTCTTTTGAACGGACACCCCCTTGGACGGACAGTTTTCGTGGAACCGTCCGGCTCTCATGCAAATTACTTTGAATTTCTCTTAAGGGAACACCTCTCTTGAACGGACACTTTTGATGAGTCCCGTTGGTGTCCGCATAAGGGATATTTCACTGTACTTATATGAGAGTCGGGCGGTTTCATGAGAAACTCCCCGTCCAATAGGGATGTCCGCGAATCGGAATTTCACTGTATCTCCTTAATATTTCCTTTATTAAAAAAAGATGTCTGAATTGAGTTTACTCTTAACATCAGGTTTTCTTTAAGACAACTTTTGTTGTAGTAGACATCTTATTAATTATTGATTTGAGATGGGTTGGAGAATTTATGAATAGAGTCAAGAAACGTTTTCGTTTTGATTTTTAATATCAACTTTCATTCAGGGAAGTTTTTACAACAACAATTAATTTCATTTGAGTCCTAACAATAAATAAAATCTAACCGAAAACAAAAACACCAAATCGAAAATGAACAATTTTTCCTTCAGTAGATATAAATTGAAAATAAAAGTTGAAATTTCGACAGAAAACAGTTTATTTTTAAAGTTAGAGCAATAAAAACAATGAGAGACAATGTATGTTTTCGGTCAAAGGTATTAAATATATCCTCAGTATATCGTTTGCTATTGCCAAAACAGAAACTAAGGACTGAGAACACACTCAATCACTATTGAATCAACCCATCTAGTATGAAGTACGCGAAGAAATTCATTGGCATCTCAACGTTCAAAGCTAAGGAACTCTTAGCATGAAAGAACCCTCTCAATAAAGTTCATTGAGCTTGCATCAAAATTCGAATGGAAATTTTCGGCATATTAGGTTTGCCCGATTCTGTAGAAAGTCGTTTATATCTTAAAGACACATGAAATAATAATGCAGAGTTTATGTTACTGTCTAGAAGTTAGTCGTATTAGTTTGAAAAGGTAGTTTTAGCCCTTGGATTTGAATGATGTTTCCTTGAATAAAATGTTTGCCTTTGTTAGAACAATTAGACTGCAAAATGAAATTTAATGGTTATTTACCGAGGTATAACCGATCCTTTTGGTCGCTGAGCAAAAGTTGTTTCGATCACTTAGCCGATAAATGCAGTAAAAGCTCGAACTCGCGTCAACCGAGATCCGGGTTATCTGAAACGACGCATACCATCGCGACGCGTCGGTTAGAAAAGGAGAGTGTATTGCTACTACGTATTGTGATTACTTTCGTTGATAAATTAGTTGCTATCCAAGAAATTAAAAAAGGAACTTTATTGATAACTGTCACGACTAATTAGCACTTCTATAGTTTCAAAATGAGTAAATTGTAAATTAAAATTTCTAGATCAAGGTGTAAAAAAAATCCTCATATAAAAACCCTGAAAATATCCGACTTTAAAAACGTCACGAGAAAGTTAGAAAATAGCATGCTTTCAATTGGATCGATATTGCAAGAAATGATTATATGATGTTGGCTAAATTATTAGCTGAAGAAGTTTGACAAGTTTAAAAACAGATATGGCAATTTGAATGTATATGGTAAAAAGTTGTCTGCAGATTTAGATACGCTGGATGCTTTCAAAACAGAGTTTGAGAATTATATCCAAAGGTACACTTATTGTTAGAATCAAATTAAATTCCGATTAAAGGTTGGGTTGGGTTTTAAAAAATTTGTTCTTGAAAAACGTAACATACCACTATGGTATGCAACTGATTGGAAATGGCAGGTATGGAAACGGAATGTAAACAGAACGGAAAATGTGTACACGTTAATTTGCTTGACAACCTAAAACATTGTATGTAAACGGAATGGTTCGGATATGGAAAGAAAACGGAACGTATAGTGAGAACCAACCTTAAACGTGTGTTAATTTTTAGGCACTTCTTGCAAAAGCTGAGGATTTTGTAAGCAACTTGAGCTTTAAGGATTCAAAGAAACCCTCGATTCAGGAAATAAAATTAAAACAGAATGAATAACAATTCTTTTGACATCCAAGTCTTCTGACACATTTAAGATTTCTTCGTGCAATCAATTTTCCAAGAGTTTCTTTCTTCAAAAAATTCTAAATCTTGATTAGTCGAAATAATCAGAAACTCTTGGAAATCGTCTGGACGAATAAATCTATAGACTGCCTTCTGTACGTATTGGAAAGTTGGGATAATCTCAAGTCTTGAAGACTCCTTCATGAGTCTTGATTACTCAAAATGTGCCAGTCGTTTTTTTTATAGACCCCAAAAAATGTTCTTAGATGTCTTGTGAATTATTTACCAAATGGTTCAATATTCACTTTGTACAATAATTTAAAAAGTTTTTAGACATATGGTATATTAAGAACAGTGTAACTTTAATAAACAACTAGTAACAATAATAAGTATGAAGAGATGGAAGTTATATGTATTACTTATTCCTGAAGATTTTATTTTGTAATCAATTCATTATACTTCGTCAATTAATACTTAAAAAATCACGATTATAAAGTTTTTGAAATGAAAAAGACTCACCAAGCGAATGTTGTTTCCTTGAAAATCTCCTAAAAAAATATTTAAAAAAAAATATTAAAAAAAATATTTAAAAAAAATATTTAAAAAAAATATTTTTTTAAAATTCTTAATAAATCAAGTATTTTACCTGGTAACATTCGCAAAATAACAATCCGAAGACTTCCTCAAAATGATAATATACTAACTCCAATGATTTGAAACACATTCACGGAAACAAACGCTAAAGTTTTTTTAACACTAAATGCAAAAAAGATTAAACGAATAAAAAAAAATAAGAACACACGATTTATTAAAAACCCGCACGTAACTGCGAAGAATTTCTAAATTTGAGTTTTATTGCGCGTTCGACCCCTTATTTTTGGAGGGGGAACTGGTTTTCTTCGGTAAAAAAAAACTGGAAATTATCGAGCGTTCGGGTCGAAATTTACCTGCTCGTTTTCCAGTTTGTAAAGAAAACTCCAATTCGTGTTTATTAACGTGAATTTAAAAATAAAAATTATTTTTAAATTAATTTTAAGTCTTTAATTTAATTTTTATACATTCTAAAACTTAGCCAGCGTACTAAAAGTGGGATTTCCTTCGGATTACATTAAAATTTTGGCATTTAAAAGTTACAACTTATATATAAGTTTTAAAATAATACAAATTAAGTTTATAGATCCTAAGCAATTAGGATAGGCACAATTTTTTTGGTGTCCAAGGTTTCTAACACACATAAGCGTTGTTCGTGCAGACGATTCTCAATAATTTCTGATTTTTTCAGCCAATCAAGATTTAAAATTTTTTGCATTTGATCAAAACTGAACAATTTGATTGATTGAAAAAATCACAAACTGTTGGAAACTGCCTGCACGAACAAATCTATAGACTACCTCCTATCTGTAGTGAAAAGTCTTACTAATCTCAAGATATTAGTTGAAATGTACTACCCGTTTTTTTATAGACCCTAAAAGAAGTCGTAGGATGTCTTGTAAACCCTTTACCGAATGGTTTAACGAATCCAATGTAATGTGATGTTTTTCGATGATCTATATACATTTTCTTCATATTTCATCTATATCATTTTGTTCATATCACGTAATGGCTTTAATGATGATATTATATAAGTGAGACCTATAGTTAATCAAGGATCAAAACGTCGCGACGCTTCATATAGTAAAAGAGAGCGTATAACAGAAAGAAAGAAAAGGTATATAAAAGGTATTAGCTGCTATCTAATAAGTTAAAAAAGGAAGTTTATTGAAAACTGTCTAATTACAATTTAGCACTTCTACCGGTTCAAATGAATAAAATGTGAATCAACATTTCTGGATTAAGTTGTAAAAAGTCTTTATAAAAAAGACTGAAAATATTTGACTTTGAAAAAGTGGATCAAACACTTTGTCTTTGGTTCATTCAACAACTAGAAAAAAAAACATGGATTTGGTTGGTTTGACATTGCAAAAAGAGGTTAATTTGTTGGCTGAGTTGTTAGGTGAAGAAGGAAAAGACTTTTGTGCAAGGTTGGGATGCTTAAATATAGGGTTTGACGCGATGTTAAATAATTTTACAATGTCGATGAAACGGGTGTTCATTTTAAAATCCTGCTTACAAATTTTTATCTGGTCCATGACACAAAACAAATTCTAACATGCAAAGACTGTCTTCTATGTGCATCGGTTAGAATAACCCCGAGCTTTAAAGGTTATTGCTTGAAATCCGCCATACGTTTTCCATACACCTCAAAAATTCCTAGGATGACTTGTAATCTCTTTACCGAATCGTTTAATGATCAGTATCGAAAGTTAAAAAGTTTGTATCTGGAAAAAGTATGCTTATCAAGGTATAAATTTCTCAATACAAAATTTTTAATTCAGCATTAGGATGACGAAAGTATTTAAACACACTGTGTATTCAGAACATTACAATTTTAATTCGTCAAATTTCCAGATTTTTCGTCAAAGGTATTAAATGTATATCGTTTGTGATTGTCAAAAACAGAAACTGAGAGCTGAGAACAGACTCAGTTACTGTAGAACTGACTCAATCACTGTAGAACCAACCCATCTGATATGAGATAGGCGAGGAAATTCATTGGCATCTTAACGTTCAAAGCTAAGGAACTCTTAGAATGAAGGAACTTTTTCAATAAAGTTAATTGAGCTTGTATCAAAATTCAAATAGAAATTTTCGGCGTATTAGGTTTGCCCGAAGTTGTAGGAATGTCGTTTATGTCTTGAAGACGATAAAGTAGTAATGTATAATAGAGCGCTGCATGAGTAAATAAAAGGTAATCGGAGAAATAAACGGCGAGTACACGACTGAATAATGCGAGTACATACTCGGCATCTCTTCGACAATACATCGCCGATTTATTTCGTGATGACGAGTACTATTCGTCATAACTGCATCACGCATCGTAGCAGGAAGGCAACTGAAGGCAACGATGCCTAGCTAACGATGCCATTACTCACGAGTCAACTCACTGTCAACGTTATTCTGGAACTATAATCGTTCGATCGTTCATTAGCAAATTTCAAATTTGCAACTTGTGTAATAATCTCTATATAAGAAAAATTAAAAACGGTAAATATAAAATAAAAGAAACGTCTTGTAAAAGTAACGTATGGACATGCTTTAAAAGAATTATAAAAGAAATTAATGGTGTTGAAGTAGTGCAACCATATGTGATATGTGCTAAGTGTGAGCATATTTTTAAATACACTAAAGGTTCTAAGTAATCCCATTTTTACCTTCCCAAAGATGTCTATTATATCCTTCAGAATAAAGAAAATCTTACCAATACAATTACCTTCGTTTAACATATCCACTAAAAACTACCTTAAAGGTTATTTAATGTTAAAAGCTCACCTAAACTAATTTGAACCAAACTCAATAACAGTTTTAGTTTATTATAGAGTTTGATATGCGACTGTAATATGTATAGTAAGTTGCAAAAAATAAAAATTGTACTTGAGTATTCAATTATTTATTGTTAGAGCAAATAATTCTGTTATAACTTTCGACTAATAGAGACAATGCGACAAAATATACGTTTCCGGTCAAATATTAGGTTGGGGAAAAAGATATCCATTACTTTTTCGATATAGTCCACGTAAAAATAATAGATATCTTTTTTCCCAACCTAATATATCAATTGGTATATCGTTTGTGATTGCCAAAAATATAAATTGAGGGTTGATAGCAAACTCAATAAGTACTGATGCAACCCATGTGATATAAGACACACGAAGAAATTTATTGGCATCTCAATGTTCAAACCTAAGGAACTCTTGGAACTTTATTGAACTTAAATACGAAGGCTTTAACGGCCGGTTTTAACTGGACTAACAGTAAGACTAGAACTAATATTAACGCTAACTCTAATACTATTAGACCTAGAACTAGGAGCTTTCAGGTTTAGCCGTGCTTCGTTTGAAAAAGTGTTTGATGTTTCGGATGCCATGTTGCAACCTTCTTTAGAAATGAGTTTGAGCTCGTTTAGGTCTAAAGAACTCTATAATGTTAGAGGTAGCCCTAATGTTAGTTCTAGTCTTACAATTAGTCCACTTATTGAGCTTGTATCAAAATTCTATTGAAAATCTTCAACGGAACATTAGATTTGACCGATGTTGTAAAACGTTGTTTACGTCTTGAAGATGTTGAAACAGTGTGGTGAAAACCACATCAAATTCAGAGGGTAGTTTATACTCTCTGGATCTGATTGATCTTCCCCTAAAAAAAGTTTTTGTCTTTGTAAGGGCAATTAGACAACAAAATGAAATCTAACTGGTTATTTATTGGGGTGCAATAGATCAACTATAATCGTGTAATAACCAGTATCCACATTATTAATGTAGATAGAAAAAAAAATTTATTGATTGGAAAATAACTTTTTAAATATTTTCATTAGAAATGATACTACTTAAAATTCCTTATGCTAGCTACACACGTAACGATTTATCATAACGATAAAACTGTAGAGTTCGTTTGCACAGTTTTATCAACAGTAGTAGTGCCGCTACACACCAACGAAATTTGAGTCAATCAGTCAGTTCTCCCCAGAATCTCTGACGAGAACATGTCATCCACGATGGAAGACGATGACGCGCTATTGGCTTTACTTATTTTGTACAAAAAGAAAAGAAAACCATGTAGTGTGAGGGGTAAGGACTGGCTTCTAAAAACGAAGATCTTTGGCTTTAGTCACTCCGCTAATAAAGAAAAATAACACTGTGATGAGAGAAGCAATAAGTTCCCATGACAGACTATCTTCAACACTGAGATTTTTAGCTACAGGTCGTTCCTATGCATGTATGAAGTTTTCCACGATAATATTACCCCAAGCTTTCAATCGAATCATTCCAGAAGCATGCGATGCTACGCAAGACGAATGCACGTTCAAGCATACTCTTGACCTGAACTTGTTTGATCCTGATTGGTATGACCGTCATCCATACTCGGCGATAAAACTGCACAAACATGATCAAAAACGATTTATCGAAAAAAATTGCAATTGCCATCGATGGATTGCAAAAACCAAAAAATCTGTATCAATTCTTAATACACACGTTCGATAAAACTGCGCAAATGAACTGTACAGTTTTATCGTTACGATAAATCGTTACGTGTGTAGCTAGCATTATTGTATATCTGACTGATTATTTACCTGTAGATACTATTGAATACTTGTAATATTTTTAGAGTCAGCAAATTAATTTTTAAATCAGTCTCAATTTAAATCAACCTCAATTTAAACCCCATAAAGAAAGAGACGTAAAAATCCTTCCTTAGGATCGAAAGTACAATGACCAGAAAAAAAAGGGTGCTAGCGAGGCAAAGAGTTAAAATATTGATCGGTCGCTTTTTTTTATTTGAGTCACCCCCGAGGTTTTTTTCACCCTCGTTTTTTTTTCATCCCCTGGATGAGTGTTGCCATAGCGACTGGTGTACAGCAGGTGTCAAGGAAACACGCAACATATAAGAAACCGTTTGAAGAAAGACTAACTTTTCGATCTCCACTTAAAATAAAGATCTCTACTTAAAATAAAATTTTTAAAATAAAAATCACATCTTAAAATAAAAATTTTTAAAATAAAAATCTCTAAAATAAAAATCTCTAAAATAAAAATCTACATAAAATCAATTAGGAGAAAAGTTTAAATAAAACCAATTAGGAGAAAAGTTTAAATAAAACCAATTAGGAGAAAAATTTAAATAAAACCAATTAGGAGAAAAGTTTAAATAAAACCCACCAAATTAATTTTTTAATAAACGAACATTTTTAATAATAAAATATTGACATCGACAATACATTATCCGATTTTTTTTACAATTATTTTTTTTAATTCTCTTATTTATTTACTTTTTGGCATCTGGGCAAATACTTTTCGAGTGTTTTTACACACATTATGTCGGATAATCACATACTCGGGGGTCACCTGTATACAGAGAAAGAGGTAAATGCACGCGGTATACACTTAACATCCACAGAATTTATCATTATTTTATTTTTTTCAATTTGTACTTTGTACAATATTCTTATACAAGTCATCATCACAAATCAACGACGTCGTTTTCTCTCGCAAAATATATATTTACATTTTCATCGCTTGAGGTAGAGCTTGTAAATAGATTTTTTTTTTAATATTACTTAATTTTATGTTTTTTAGCTTGCGCTTAGTTCTTATTTTGGAGTAAAAATATTTACACGGGACCCTGATAACTATCAAAAATCAGTCTTGTCGGAGAAATTATTCTTAAAAATTATTACGTCAATATAATAATGTACAGTTTTTAGTGAGAGGTAGGATTAGGCTTTATTTTTGTGTATTACATCTTTATTTTTTGTACCCTTATTTTTTTTTTCTTTTACGTCATCTTAATAACTAACAATAATACTTAAATTACTTATTACGTTTAATTACACGATATTTTTCTTTATTAATATTAATTATTTCTTTTAAATAATTTTTTTTTAATTAATTTTTTTAAATAATTTTTTTTAATTATTTTTTTTTAATTAATTTTTTTTATATACAAATTTAAAAAAATCATGAAAATAATTAATATTAATAATCAGATATAATTACACGTTTTAATTTTTTAATAATAATAAATTTCAAATAAAATAAATAATCGAAGACAAAAAAAAACGTTTTCAATCCAGTTTTAAGTTACTTAGAAATTCGGTTAGAAAATCAATTGAAAGTATTAATTTCAACCGGATATCGAGAAACTAGACTGATTGAAAACTCGTTTTTTAAGGGTTGTTCGAACCCTTTTAAACCCTCAAAAAAAAGAAATAAATAACTAAACGAAAGGAATTTTTGGTTACTCGATTTCGGTTTTAATTTCAAAACCATTTATTCTCCTTTGTAAAAACACCCTTTTTTCTTCTAAAGTATCATCGTGATCGTGATCGTGATCCGAACTTGGTGACCTCGATGAAGTACTTCGACTCGAACTATTTGAATGTCTCCCTGTACTCATTGATAAATCTTCAGGTTCGGTTTGTTCGGGAAAAACACTTATTTGACGTAGAGATAAGGGTAAAATAGGATTTACTAAAGGACTTATTGGAATTGGGGAAATTGGAATAAGAGGAGGTGATCTCTTCCTTAAAATTTCCTCCTCAACATCTTCCGAAACATCAGAAGAATGTTCCTCTTCATTAATTGTAACCCCACACTTATGTTGTAATAAATGATGTTTCCTTCTAAATTTCGAATGGCATTTTTCACAAGAAAACGGTTTTTCATTCGTATGTATTAACATATGTGCTTTTAATTGATTTGAATCTGAAAATTTCGATGAGCAAAACTCACAAACATACGGTTTTTCACCTGTGTGTACTCTTAAATGTCTTCTTAAATTAGCAACTTGTACAAACTGTCTATCGCAATGATCACAATGATAAGGTCTTTCCCCCGTATGTAATCTCATATGGGTTTTTAAATGATGATCTCTTGTAAACCTCTTATGACATTGTTGACACTCAAAAGGTTTTTCCCCAGTATGAGTTCTTTCATGATTTTGTAAGACGTGTTTATACCCGAAAGATCTATTACAAACACCGCATGTAAATTGTCGGTCTTTTCCAGCATCTTTACTTAAGGATTCAACACTACTTGGGGGTGAAACCGAACTTCTAGGTGATTCTAAAAGTGTTAATGGTACTTCTGTTGGGGTGATTTTTGCATTGTTGACTTTTCGTCGTTTTGTGGTTTTTTCGCTCTCTTCTCTCGTTGATTTTGTATTTCCAAAAAGGCTATTATTGTTGTTATTATTATTGTTGGCTAATTTGCGAAGTTCGTTTGCTAGTTGTTCCGGAACTGATCTTTGTAAAGCTCCGGAAAGTTGCCAAGCTGCTCCGTAACCTCTTAAGTATTCTTCTGCGCGTATATTTCCCGATGAAGCTACTAATTGGCTTGCTATTAATAAAGATGATGATAATCTTTGGCGGAAATTTTCTTGGGGATCTTCCATTTTATTTCCTTTCTTTCTTTCTTTCTTTATTTCTTTCTTTCTTTACTTAAAATTTATTTTTATAAAATCTTAAGTAGAAGATTTTAAATTCTTTTAAGTTGTGATGATTTATCTTTCTGTAAAAAAATAATAAAAAAAAGTTAATTAAAATTTAGAAATTTTAAGGGGTAGTTTTAAATTTTAGTTTTTTATTTTTTAAAAGTGTATTTAAAATTCATCATCAAAATTGTTAACTTGGGTTGGATTAAATTACATGATTTTGGGTTGGTTTAAAAAATTTTACAATTATTTTATAAAAAAAAAATAATAATAAGATTTGTTACGAAAAAATATCAATTTTGTGAATATAATAATAGATGAAAAAATGAAACAAAATTATTTTTATGTTTTCTTTGCATTAATCAATTTGCATTGATCATTTAATTCGATTATGTTGGTCGTTTTATTTTACAAATAAGTATAAAAAGAGGTTTTGTGATTTTTGATCATCAAAACTTATGATAATAAGCAATAGTTTTTATAAACCTAACATTGAGGTATCTTTATGTCGTTATAGTGAAGGCAGAAGTTAATTGTAAGTTCAAAACTATTTGGAAAGTAATTTCATTTTTTCCCAAACTTACTTTGAAAGATGATGTAGCAAAGTTTGTATGTGAAAAAGTCCAATTGAAGAGGTATTTTCCAAAACTAAGTTCAAAAAAGTCTAAAATTGTGTTTTTTTTGTGTTTAAAATAAGTACAAAAAGATTCTCGAAGAAGAACCTCGAAAAGATTTATTCCAAACCTAATCCAAGTCCAAAAAGATTACATTCCAAAACTGACTTAAACTAACATAACTCACGTTCATTAGACTGCGTTGTTTACTACTGGGAAAAACTTCAAACAAAATGTTTGGTAATTTGGCTATTTCCTTTTATTTTTGTGTGCCTGTAATAAAATATTTAAAATGCCGGATGATGGCAATATAGAAGTGCAATTTCACTTAAGACGAAAACGTAAAAGAGAACAGAAAAGTTTCCTCAATATTCATGTGACTCCTTCACTACAAAATATAACATCATTTATATATTAACACATTTCTACTTGTTATAAAAGTTTCTATAAAACTTTTTATAAAAGTTCAGTCATATCTACAAATACTTATTTTGGACTTATTGTTAGTTAGTTTTGGAAAAGTACTCCTCAATTGATTCTACGTGATAGTTTTTGGTTGGTGACCTTTTAAAGAGAGTGGAAAATTCTCTTTCCTTTTTTTATTATAGAAAAAGTAAAAATGCTCTTAAAGCTAAAAAGAAATTAACCTTAATTTATTAATCTGTACGGATAAGACATTAGCTTTGTTCATAAACAAACGATTTCCAACAGTTTCTGATTTTTTCAATCAATCATCAATCAAAATTTAGGATTTCTTGCATGTGATTAAAATTGGACAATTTGATTGGTTGAAAAAATTAGAAATTGTTGGAAATTGCTTGCTCGAACAAACCTATTGATAATATGGTAGTGTTAGAACTAGTTTGTAAAATTTCTATCAGGCAAGTTTGATGTCGAAGATGTACTACGTTTTGAAAGGCAAGTTCAAGCTAATAAAGACGCAATAAAGGTATTAGTCGATGCAAACCGGTAAAAAAAAACAATACGTGAAATCGATAAGAGGTTAAATTTATCAAAATCAACAGTTTATGACCACTTGAAAAGTCTAGATTTAACCTCAAAGTTCAATATGTACTATAAGTTGATGCTAAGTCTCACCATAGAAAGAATGATGCCAGAGTGAGGTTCCTCTCCGTAACTCTCAACCTCTAATGCAAGTGCTCAAGGTCTTGCAAGCCAAAATATTGTTAATAAAGGCCCATCGCACTTCAATATTTTAATTCCATCCCTCGGATTTTGGTCATTTTTCAAATCTTACAGCAAATGCGAGAAGGGTTAACTCTCAAATCACAAAATTCACTTTACATTATAATTCTTGATTTCAACTGTGTTTTGGTTTGCAAGACCTTCACATTAAGGAGGGCCGGACAATATTCCGGTTCTCCCTTCTATTTGTACTTCAGTCGGGCCTACTCGGTAAAGGTACAGGGAGAAAACTTGCTCTTGCATCCTTTTTTTTTAATCACCATTCCTTCTTTCCATGATGAAGCTCAAGATCAACTTCTATATAGTAGGTTCTTTAAGTTTTCTCAAAATAGTTAATTTATACTTTAATAAAATAATTATTCATTACATGAAAATTATCTCTCACTTCCGCAAAGAAAAAACGAAATTACTTTCTGAAGAATCCAATATTTTAGATTTAATGAACTCCAAAACGCATTAAATACCTTGCAAAAGATCTTTTTTTCTAAAGATTTATTGGGATCAGAAAGTATTTACATTTGCCATGTTTTCATATGCCTAAATTTTTTTTTACAATGATGTGTGTTTGTAAAATCAAAACAGGCAGTTATTTTAATACTAATTCCTAAGATGTATTTTTTTTCATAATGTGGAAGAAAATGTTTGGGGTATTATATAACAAGGGTGGCCAACTTGGTGATTTGACCGAGAGACGTATTGAAAAATCGAAAATTTTTAAGAGCCTAAGCCGAAAAAATTCGCCCTCCAAAAAATAAAAAAAAGGAGATCCAGTAAATTATACCTCCTGACTTCCTTTCATTATAGGAAACAAATTTTCTTAAAAATTCAAGAGTATTTAAACAGATTTTATTTACATACTCAAAACCTAGTAGAAATTCTTTATGATTTTTTTTAATTGAGCCGCAATAAAACTCTAAAAGAGCTGCATGTGGCTTAAAAGCCGCCGTTTTTTATATAACATATATCGACCTATGCAACGAAGACTATTGTAAGTCATTTTTGATAGAACTGTGTAAGATATAAGCGTTTAAAGGTTTTGAACAGATTGCATTTTAAGAAATAAAATTTTTTATGTCAAAATTTCCTACTTGGTTGCTATAGATCTTATATAGAGGATTTCGAAAGGATTTATCATAGAAGAATAGCAATTAATTCTGTTTTCTTTTCAAATTTTTCAAAATCACCATTTTTGACTTACACAGTTTTCGTTGGATAGGTCGATATGTTTAGAGTATGTTATAAGACATTTTTTTATCAGATCGCATTGGAAAATTTCTTTAGGCGGGTCTCACATTGACGCAACAAGCAATTAGCAATCAGCAACACGCGGTATTGCCACTTGGTGACATTGCAAATAGAATTAAATCATGTCTCTCACATTGGAGCAGTACGATATCACCTCTGTATTTGCGATAACGAATTGCTTTAATGTTAGACGTTCGCTTTAATTCTATATAAAATGTCATCTAGTGGCAATATTACGTGTTGCTGGTTGCTTATTTATTGTTGGTTTCCTCAATGTGAGACCTGCCTTAAACATTTTATTTAGGAATCTTTTTAAAGATATTTCAAATGTTCTAGACTTTATTTCCATACTGTATATAAAATAATTTGAGATTTTAAGAAATTGAAATTTTTCATAATATTTAAAAAAATTTAAAACTTCATATTTAACATTGCTATTTAATTGTTAGTTAATTCAATATTAAAATTCCTAAAAAAAATCATACATAGAGTTAGGTTGGGTTGAGTTAAGAATTGAATTATGAACATTTTAAGATTTTATCGACGATAACGAGCTTTTTGTAAGTCTTTTAACCGTTTGACTGCGAAGCAATTCTTTCAAGAACGCTAGAAAACTGCGGGATATATTTTGAATTGATTTTGACTTTAGCAAAGTACTATAACCCGAAATGGAGCTGTACCATGAAGAAAGAGATGAAAAAGTACTCGGAAATGTTACAGAAATGGGGCTTACTTTTTCATAAGACGATAATAAACTTTTCTATAAAAGTCCTTTAACCGTTTGACGGCTAAGCAATTCTTGCAAGAACGCTGGAAAATTGCGGGACATGTTTTGACTAAATGTTGACTTTAACAAAGTACTATAACCCGAAATGAAGCTGCACTATGAAAAGAGAGATGAAAAAGTACTCGGCAATGTTACAAAAATGGTGCTTACTTTTTCATAAAACGATAACTAGCTTTTCCATAAAAGTCCTTTAACCGTTTGACTACTAAACAATTTTTGCAAGAACGCTCAAAAACTGCGGGACATATTTTGACTTAATGTTGACTTTAGCAAAGTACTATAACCCGAAATGGAGCTGTACCATGAAGAAAGAGATGAAAAAGTACTCGGAAATGTTACAGAAATTGGGCTTACTTTTTCATAAGACGATAATAAACTTTTCTATAAAAGTCCTTTAACCGTTTGATTGCTAAGCAATTCTTGCAAGAACGCTCGAAAATTGCGGTACATATTTTGACTTAATGTTGACTTTATCAAAGTACTATAACCCGAAATGGAGCTCCACCATAAAGAGAGAAATGAAAAAGTAAGCCCCATTTTTGTAACATTCCCGAGTACTTTTTCATCTTTCTCTTCATTGAACAGCTTCATTTCAAGTTATAGTACGTTTGAAGTTAGACTACCTTTACTCCAATGATGCAAAAAAGGCACACAACTCACAGCGCAAAAGCGCTGCATCGCGGTTTTCAACACAAATGAACAAAGCGCTTTCGCACCTCGTAGCAATCAAACGGTTAATAAAGTTGATGGAAAATTTCAATCATTCATTTCCTAAACTAGCATTTATTCTCACATTTTATTTTTCAATCATTTTTGCTTTTCAAAAGCATGTTATTGAAGAAAAAGGAAGAATTTTTGAATTCAATAAAATTTTTATCAGTAAAATTAAAAACAGAATGTAAAAAAACCAGAGCTTTTTTAGGTGGTTTTTGAAATAAACGATTTACGAAAAATTTCATTATCATTTACGAAAAATCAATCAAATCAAAAATCAAAATGATTAATTAAAAATAATTTTGTGTTGAAATCAGAAATACATTGATTATTCTAAAAATCAATTGTACAAAGATGTACAAACATCAATTATACAAAGATATACAAAAATATACAAAGATATACAAAAATATATAAAGATATACAAAAATTTACAAAGATAAACCAACAACAATTATACAAAAACAGACAAACATAAAAATCAAAACGACTTCTAACGAATTTTTTTTTGTTTGTTAATAAAATTGATAAAGAATTTAATTATTAAATCCCTAAAACATATCCACATAACGTTACTTTTTTTCTATTATTAAATTTCCAAGAAAATATTTTGAGATTTGATAAGTTTATTCAGAATGAGAAATGAGATAAGGTTTATGAGATAAATTTACTATAAAATTAAATAAAAAAAACTGAAATTTAAAATATTTCCTTAATTATTCAATCATATGAATTACTTTGAATTAATACTTTAAATTATTATCAAAATTTTCAAATCTTATGAAGTAAAACAAAAAATTTTTTTGGGTTTATGATTTTTTAAGTTTTTTTATGATTATATAAGTTATAGATATAAATCAATGAATTAAGAAAAAAATTCAATCTTTAAAATGAAAAAAATAGTAATAAAATTTAATAATCTTAAAACTTACTTTAATATACGATGACTACAACACACTCAAATATTTTAATTTAATTTAATTTAATTTTAATTTTTTTTTGATGATATATAAAAAAGTAAACCAACTCGGTTAATAACACGAAAGCTATCCCCAGAATGTCTAATTTGCAACTACCCGGGTAGGGTAACTCGCTCGCGACCCTTAATGACGACGTCGAGGAATCTTTTAATAAAAGCCGGGCACATTAAGGGCCAAATGAATCCGTAAACCCCGCCTCCCCGTGAAAACGGCGCAGGCTCGCGTCGCGACGTCTCGAAATTCATATCGCCTCCCCTTTTTACCCGTCCTCATTAACTCGCCTTCTCCTTTTAACCCTTTAACTACCCGGCACCGAAGAAACGCCCACCACGCGCTCCTCCGTATCGATTAAACACGGCTACTTACCATCCCTTCAAGACGACAAATCAAATCCTTCTACTCGAAGATGGGGAGAAATGATGAAACCCAAAAAAATTTTTTTTCTTCTTTTTTCTTTTCTTATCTTCTCTTTCGTTTTTTTATTGACGATAATGTAGATGATATAAATGAAGATACTGAAGATAGAAAAAGTCCAAAGCACGAAAAACTTAAATTCCGGGTCACGAAGAAATATGAAAGTTTATAAAACGAGGTGAACTACATTAACAGATCACGTTATTATTTATTATTTTTTTAAAATAGAGTTTGTGGTATATTCGAAGTTGATGTTGCTCCGATCGCGTTATCGGTGTTACTGGCTCTCGTTCGGGGGTTGCGTTTTCATTTGACCTAACCTAACCCAACTTGATGTTGTTCCTTCCCCTTCCATTTTCATGCTGTTATCCTTCAAGAGTGGGGAGAACTCGCCTGTGGATCCTGCACGTTAAAGGATCCTCCTCGTGTATGTGGATTGTGGATATACACGCGATATTTACATTCTCGTTACCATCTACTATGTACTTCCGTTCTACTTCCTTTCATAAATTTAATTTGATGATTAGCCATCTTGAAAATTTTTTTTTATTTTTTATTTTTCTCTTTAATTTTTTTATTTTTCCTTTTTCTCTTTAATTTTTTTATTTTTCATCTCATCTATAATCCTATTTACTTAATTTTTCTTCCAATAAATCTCCTCCTTTAAGTATCAAATTATATCAAATAGAACATTCCAAACAAAAAAGTTTTTCAACCCCTTAAAAAAATTTTTTTAAATAATTTTTCTAAACTAACAAAAAAATTATCTTAAAGTGTAAAAAATCCAGTTTGAAAATGACCTACATAGTGTATTATCCTTTGGCTCCCGTCTTCGCTCAGACAATAGATCTGGTGGGGAAAGAGGTACCTGGCGATAATGGCGAAGGATTTTTTTATGGCTTTATGGCACCGACGGTGGAACGTGGCTGCTTTGTTTGGCGAAAATTTCCATACTGCGGACGTTTTGCGTGAAATCGGTAGCGGGAATCAGGTAGTTTTTTTATTGCCCCCGATGAGTAAAGAACGCTGGACGAAATTTATGACGGGCACAATGCGAAATTAAATCGTGCAAAGAAGTTTTGGTCGTTTTGGTGGCGTGGGGCGTATTTACAACCCAATTTAGACACGCAATTTTTTCTTTGCCGAGTTATACTTTAAAATGATAATTTTTCATGCTGTATTCACGAGGTTTTTTTTAAATACTTTCAATAGAATTAATAGAATCCTTTTAGTTGATGATTTTTTTTACTTGTAATTTTTTGTATAAGCTTTTAAATGAACTTGAAGTTGATTTATTGTTAAAAATGATTCTGGAAATTTTATCAATTAAGTTGAAATTTTTTTATTCTTTTTTAATTGAGATTTTTTTTTTTAAGTACCTATTTCTTAAAATTTTTAATCAGTTCAATGACCTATTTATTTGTTCCTATTTACTGTTCTTTTTTCTAAAAATTCCCATTTTAATGATTCCTTTCTTCAATCTTTTTTCAATTGATTGATCAAAGATTGATTCAATTGATCAATGAGAATCCTATATCCAGACGATATCCCAATTTCTAGTCTTCTATTAACTGAATAAAGCTTATTCCAACAATACTTATAATTTAGGACTTAGGTTCTATGTAGGACCGGCATATAAAATGACCGAAAAATCAGAAAAATTAAGAATTTCCTCTTCTTTAGATCCCTCAATGTTTAGCATAATTCTTTTTCATTTGTTAGTCATAACTTTCGATTTTTTACATGTTCAGTCATCTTCAAGTCTTTATTCATATAATTTCCCAGATATTTTGCCTTCTTAGCATATGTTATATAATTACAACTAAGTCTCAATTAAATTTCCTTTAGTTTCTTTCTTCTTTGGAATTTGTACTATTCCAAGTCTTAAATCTTTTTTGGTGCTACTTGAAGTTAAAACCCACAATTTTCAGCTCTTATATTATTCTACGAATCGCATAATTAACCTTGTTCTGGAGAAAGGTACTATCTTTAAGTGTAATAACAAGCGCAAGATTATCCATGTAAGCAACAAGATTAATGTTAGGTTCTAAATCAATTTTGAGAATTTGTATCTAAAAAATTATCAATTATTTATAGATTATAAAAAATAATCTATAAAAAAGAGATCTCAAAAGGTAGCCTTGCAGAACTCCAGAAATTACTTTATAGATCTTCTCATTTTCCGATATCACACTTCTGCTTGAAAAATAGGATTTTATTACGTTTATTAAATAGTCACTAATTTTACATTCTGCCAAAATTTTTATTATTTCTTTCCATCCTGTAAAGTTAAATGCGTTTCTATTATCAAATATGGTTGGTGTCTGACTAAAGCTAGAACGCATGCCTAAGGCTTACAAATTTGAAAAAAAAAATACGATCTTGTATCATAAATTCGTATATGCTAGGTGATTGAACATATCCTGCAAAATAAGACGGGGATTGCTAACGTATTTTTATAAATTACTCACTTGGAAAATATCTCAAAAAGGTATTCATCTCAACACTTTCATAACAGCAGGTTTGGGCAGTGAAACGTCGCCAGTGGCCGGCAATATTTAGGATAATAACAAATAATGACTGGCTTATCAATGATACCACATGAGTGTCACCGGCATACAACGACTTACCTGTCTATGGCACCACATTGGTGTCAGCGGTTGTGAAAGTGTTAATATTAATTCATCAAATAGTTGCTAATATTACCTTCTTCTAAACTTCTTATTATCTCTTTCCATGGAACAGAGTTAAATGCGTTTCTAATATCAAGTAGCATCAACACGCACAATTCTCAATTTTTGAAGGCTTTTTCTTTCAATTTATGCACAATAGTTTGCATATTGAAAATTAAACTGACTTACCTTTTTGGAAACCAAATTGGTTTCTTTCCATTAATTCAGTTTCTATTACAGCTTCTTTAATTCTTTTCCTGTAATAATATGATCATGTATCACATAGTTTGATATGAATAATTCCATTCTTCAGTACGGTAATGTTTCACTGAAGATTTTTTTTTATTTTTGGATCTCGGCTACCCGAGTTTCGATCATTGAATGATTGTCATCAGGCCGATCGCTAGAGAAATACATGAAAAAAAATTTTTTTAATCAAGTCAACGATAGCAACATATTAACACAAGTTTTTAAAGAAATTAAAAATTATTTACTGTCATGTTGTGAAAAATGCGAATTTAATTTTATCGTGTATTTCTCTAGCGATTGGCCTGATGACGATCATTCAATGATCGAAAATCGAAATCCGAGTAGTCAACATTCAAAAGTAAAAAATTTCTTCAGTGAAACATTAACTTTTTTTATTCATTCTTGAACATGTATCATATAGATTGACGAATGCTGGGTTTTTCAAGATGTTCAATAGATGAAGACTGCGATCGTTGACACTTTTTTAAATAAAGTACTTACCTTAGAAATATCTTAAAGAAAGATCTTTACCACTTAATGCGTTAGAGGAGAAAAAATGTCTCATTACTGCACTGGGATCCGAACCCAGATCTCCTGATTTCCAGGCAGAAGGCAGGAATTGAACTCAGATTTTCTGCTTTGCGGGCAGAAAGCAGGAATTGAACCCAGATCTCCTGCTTTCCAGGCAGAAGGCAGGAATTGAACTCAGATTTTCTGCTTTGCGGGCAGAAAGCAGGAATTGAACCCAGATCTCCTGCTTTCCGGACAAAAAGCAGGAATGGAACCCAGATCTCTTACTTTCCGGGCAGGAATTGAACCCAGATCTCCTACTTTCCGGGCAGAAAGCAGGAAATGAACCCAGATCTCCTGCTTTCCGGGCAGAAAGCAGGAGTTGAACCCAGATCTCCTGCTTTTCGGACAGAAAGCAGGAATTGAACCCAGATCTCCTACTTTCCGGGCAGGAATTGAACCCAGATCTCCTACTTTCTGGGCAGAAAGCAAGTATTGAACCCAGATCTCCTGCTTTCCGGGCAGAAAGTAGGAGATCTAGGTTCGGATCCCAATGCAGTAATGAGACATTTTTTTCTCCTCTAACGCATCAAGTGGTAAAAACCTTTCTTTAATTATTTCTTTTTATTAATATTCTTGCGTTAAAATTTCCCAATTATTTCATTATATTAAAAATATCTGAAACAGGTATTGATCTCAATACTAGTTCATGAAATGGTCACTAATTTTACCTTCTGCTAGAGTTCTTCTTATTTTTTTTCCAGGAAGGAGAGTTTCTAATGTCAAATAGTACCAATAAGTATATCTTTTTTCCTTTTTGTAGGTTTTTTCTGGAAACTAATCAATAATTGCTTACCTTTTCAAAATAACGTCAGTTGACTTACCTTTTTACACACCAAATTGGTTTCTTTCAATGAAGTCATTTTCTATTACTTCCTCTTAATTAAGAAAAGACTTATTTCTTAATTAATCCTTTTAGTACTTTACTAGCTTAATCAGAAATATAGGCCTTTATGATTTTCTATTATTATTTCTGTTATTTCCCATTATTCTTCTTTGAGTTTTCAATTAAAACAAATTTTGATATTCTCTGATGTCCAGAAAAATTTCTTGTTTTAACCCAATTCCATTAAATTAAACCCAACCTAAAAAACAATATCTTCAGTAAAATATCAAAGTAAATAATTTTAACAATCTTAAAATTTCATTATAAATACTCTTCTATATCAACCCCTTAAGTGGATATGACGTATATATTGGTCATAATCTTATTTAATTGCAATCCATCGAGCCGCTTAACGGGTTAATTCATAAAATTCAATTAAACCCAATCCAATTCACTTTAACCCATTTTAATCCTTCAATGAGAACCTCTTCATCCTTTTTTTTGTGTACAAATTGACAAATTAATCTGTGGGCTATGAAAGAGTAATAATTCGAATCACACCAAGTTATGACTTGGTGCAAAAGTGAAATCCTTTTAAAATAATTACCAATCTCTAATTATACTGAAGTTTATAAACCCAGTTCAGTTTTAAACCAAACCCAGTTCACTTAAACCGATTCCAACCCTCTACCAAGAACTTCTTCTATGTACAAATTGACAAATTGATCTGTGGACTATGAAAAAGTAATAATTCGAATTGCACCAGCTCATGAGGTGGCGCAGAAGTGTGAACCTTGTCTAAACCCATTCCAACTCTCTACTGAGAACCTCTTCATCCTCTTCCTCTGTGTATAAATTAAGAAATTGGTCTGTGAGCTATGAAAGAGTAATAATTCGTACCGTACCAGGTCATGACTTGGTGCAGAAGTGAGTACCGTTTAAAGTAATTACCAATCTCTAATTATAATGAAATTGAACCAAACCTAGCTCACTTAAACCCATTCTAACCCTCTACTGAGAACCTCTTCATCCACTCTCACTGTGTACAAATTGACAAATTGGTCTGTGGGCTATGAAAGAGTAATAATTCGAACCGCACCAGGTCATGACCTTGCCGGTAATAAATCTCCGGAAGAGTTGAACGATACGGTGGCCCCAGGAATTATCGCACTTTATTAAGGGAGCGGCACGCCATTGTGCCGTTTTTTACGTATTTATCGTACATTGTGCCGTCGACAGGGGGGAGTGATCGGAACGCTCGCAAACCCCTCGAGTGTGTCAGCGGACAAGAATAAAGAGACGAGGGGGGCGAACGACGAATTGTCGCAAACTCTTCAACAAAAAAATAAAAGTAGAAATGGTAACAACTCATTTTAAAAAAATAAATATGCTAACAACTCTTAAAAAAGTAAATGGTAACTGTTAAAAGAGTAAATGGTAACTCTTAAAAAAGTAAATGGTAACTCTTAAAAAAAATAAAAATAGTAACAATTCTTAAAAAAATTGAGATAACTAAAGTAACAACTGATTTTTTGAAAGAACGTCTGCTCTTGATTTTGTGTAGACGTGAGCCGGAAGGAGATAAATCCGAAAGTAAAAGCCAAGGACGTTCTTATCACCTCCCTAACCTATCCTAAGCAAACACGCAACGTTGCGTCCGCGTTTGATAACACTTCTAAGATAGCGAGTGAAGGAATTTTTTTTCTTATATTGTTTAAAATTAGGTTTTTACGTTTATCATTATTACATTTATTAATAATTATTTTTTTTTCCTTCTTCCCGTCTGGCTTTCTACAATTACTTAAAAGATTATTTTGTTTACTTATAACAAAAAAAAGAAAAAACTTGTAGCATATAAATTTTTGTAAAAGACTTGGGGATTTGAGAATCCGTTGAAAGATGTAAAGGCAAAAGGGGGCCGTTATCGGAAAAATCGACGAAGGAATTGTGTCCAGGGCAAATATGCCGGACAATAAGGGGATAAGGGAGCCGGAGCTCGAGTATCGCGGCCCAATAATAATGGCGAAGAGGCAAAAAAACGGCCGATGGCCGGCACACAAAGGGCCCGTTCGGACAAAGAAATTTCTGTATCGAAAACAACCTTTTCGGCCGTTTTTCGATCGGAGGGTCCACGTGCAATAATAACCCGCGTCTTGTGCAACCGATTTTTGCTTATTTTCAAGACCCCCAAGATTGTAGACAAGTAGGCAAGTCTTGCTCTTTATGGTAAAGCTCAAAAGAAGCTTTACCATCATCATTAAAATTACAATTTTATTTTTGCAATTTATATAACTCATTATTGTATACTAAATACACAATAAATATGAATAAACGAAATAAATATTTGCATTCTTTATCATATGGTCGAGTTAAATTTGTCACAATCTACATCCATAAAACCTTTCTATCTTCGTTTACTTAGAAACGAAACAGGTCAAAAATAAACATTTGATAATTTTATCTTTTAGTTTATTTCAACCAAAAACTTTTCCCAATTTTTTTCTTTCTTTCTGCCTTCTAATTTGAAAACTATTTTTTTGATTGTAACTATACTCTTTTAACTCATTTCCAGACTTAAAAAATAATTCATAATCAATATAATATAGAGAATGTACAAAGGACTTTTAAGGGTTAAATTAGTGGAATCTTGGTTTGAATTTGAAAATTCTATATATAAAACCTTTTTGAATTGAAATCCAAAAACTTTTCCCAACTTTTTTTTTGTCTTCCCTTCTTCTAACTTGAAAACAACTTTTTAAAAAAATGTAACTGTACTCCAGAGTTCTAAAAAAGAGTACAAACAGAACCACCGGTGGCGCTATAGACAATACTGTACGCATTGGAAAGTATAAAAAAAACGCCTCCTCCCCTTCTAACAGCGGTTGGGGCAGAAACGTTCGTTTTTCGTCTTGCCGCTGCCGCTTTTTACGTTTTTTACGGAATCGGGGCGCACCTGGAATCGGGAGGAGGGTGACTCGTGCGGCTCCACGTGCTGCGGCAGCACGAGCTCTCTTAAAAAAAAACCGTAGACGCGAGGCATGCGCGAGCCGGTTTTTTATCCGAAAGTTAGATCCCCGAAGAGAGGAGATCGCAGGGGATAAGGTTAGAGAAAGAAGGAAACCATCCGAAACCGTCAATGGAGTTGTAAACGTGATAGATTACGATCATTTTGATTCCTACTCCAAAATATCCATCTTTCTTTTTCAAATAAGTTATCAACATAACTAACTTTTAAAAACATAAAATTTTAGTTTACTCCAAAGAAAATTCCATTTTTAGAACGTAGCTTATTTTTTAAAATGCTCAAAACTTAACACATTAAATTACATTTTCTCTTCTGAGAGAAAAACTAAAAATCCTAGAAAATTTATTTTTGGTAAAAATAAAAATTAGGTTTCAATCTAAATCCTTATAAAATTTCAAGTCTCAATATCAATTAGTTTTTAAGAATTTTTAAAAATTGACTGGTAATAAAAAATAAATAAATTAAAAAATAAAAAAGTAAATAAAAAAATAAAAAAATATTAAGTAATTAAAATTTAAATATTGTAATAAGATTTTTTATTTTATATCTTTCTTAATAAGTGAACTTTCGAGGCAATTATTAAGTAAAGTAAAAGTAGGAAGGAGCGTGGACGGATCAAAGAGGAAACACTCGGACAACGGGCGGTTCAATTTTCCCCGCGAGCTCCCGGTTGAAAAATGCTCATTATTAAATCTCGCAATTGGATGTTAAAAAGGAGGAGGACGAGGAGGAGGTGAAGGAGGAGAGGGACGAAGCGTAAAGGAGGACGGCAAACAGCTGTTAAGTGCGTTAAGACACAAAAGAGGCGAATCTCAAAGAGCCTCGCTCCGCTGCCGGCGTCGAAAATTTTAATAAAGGCCTTTCAACGGCTAAACACTTTTCCGAACTCCTCTCCGGTAGCAATTAAGAAAGGCAAATTAGATCGGATTTTAATAAAATTAAAAATAAAAAGGAAAAGGAAAAAGTTTTTTAAAGGAAGCTAAATGTTTGATGTTTTGTATTTTTTTTTTGTATGTAATATAATATAACAAAGTGAAATTTAAATTAAGAAATAATTTTTATTGCTTAGACACACAAGAATTACTCGAAGGAATTCGAATTTGTTTTTGTTTAGAAGCTGATTTTGAAATCAAATCAAATCATTTAAATTTTAATGGCGTTCAATGATGTATCATGTAAAATTTGTATTTAAAGGTTCAAATTAAAATCATAAATCTGAATCGATGATTAAGTTGAGGTAAAATTGAAAAATTAAAAATCACCCAAAAAATTCAATTAAAAATTCTAAACTTAAGAAACTGATATCAACCACAATCGCAAAAGTTAACAAATTATACTTCACAATAAATACTAAATTCATAAATGAAAGAGAGATATCGAGAAACACCAAAATGAAGATCTGTAAAACAGTATATCAACCTATACTCATCTATGGATGTGAAATTTGGATCTTAACAGAGCAAATGAGAATGAGAGAGGATGGAAATGCGATATCTAATGGCGTTCTTGGTTGGCAGAACTAGTGCACACTGGTGCGCACCAGTTCAACCAAACGAATACGCCGTAAGAAGAGTAAGAGGAGTAATTAGAAAATACAGGATGATGAATACTGATGTCAGAGAAAAATTTGGTGTATAATCCATATTAGAGTATCTTGAAAATGGACATTTATCCTGGTGAGAACACTTGATGAGATTAAAAGAGTGATTTGAGGGAAAAACCAGAAGAAGACATAGACCAAGGAAAATCTGGGATAGTGTGTTAGAATGAATGATGAATACTGAAGGATGAAGATTTGAATTGGAATGAAACTTGGGTTGGGATTAAAAAACTTAGAAATCACGAAAGTTTCGACAATATTAAAATCTGGGGTTGGATTTAAAAATTTAAAAAATAATTTTAATAACAAATAAAATATTACATCAGATTACAAAGACTCTTTCCTTTTCTAAATATAAAAACCCTAAAAACCAATTGAAAAAGTTCACTACATTATAGCTAAGACACGATTCCAAATCTAAAAATAGAATCTCGAGCTTCTGAAATTAAAATCAACTAATTGTAAGTACAATCCATTTTGTCTCAAATATGACTCAAACAGAACCTAATTAATTGAAATAAGAAGGTTATTTTTAAGTAAAAGTACTCCACTTGAAAATTCACTCCGAATTTACCCAACTTTATGCTATCTACAATCAGGGCTTACTTATCCATTGGGCTAATAGGGCTATAGCCCTAGGGCGCCGCTCTATATGGGGCGCCGATCAGTAAATTAAGAAAAATCTTATTGAGAATTAGTTAAGCACAGTTTTGTAATAAAATTCTATCTATATTAAACTGAAGGGCGCCTCAGACTTTAGCCCTAGGGCGCTTGCTTGTCTTAAAACGGCTCTGTCTACAATAATAATCAGAAGATTTTGTTAGAATTGAGTTGAACTGAATTGAAAATTAAAAGAAAAAATGGGTACTAGAAAAATTAAAATTTAATTGGATTCCATTAAATCAATTCAGACATTTAACAGATTACTCAATTCTATGATTCTATCAAGGTTTTGAAAATTTTCTACTAAATAATACCAAAATCTCAACTTCGTAGAACATTAAGATAGCGTTTTCTTTGCTTGTAGTCTTCATATGTGAATTGGGTTTGAGTAAAAATTTTAAGAGTAAAATCTTAAATCTCTCAAATCAAACTCAAGTACCCAAACAGAATTTCAACAGTCAGTAATGAAATCGTCCATAATTCCCTTATTAGTTGTGCTATCGAGACAATTCCTTCGATATATTATAACAATGAAAATCTAGTTTCCATTGATATGCTATACTTCGCTCTAGCACTAAGAACTTGGAGGTTACAAGCAAAAAAAAACTGACTCAAGTACCCATACAAATCTTCCATTAACAAACAGCAATTAAATTGTCCATAGCTCCCTTACTACTTATGCTATTGAAACGATTCCTTTAACGTATTGTAGTCCTAGAAATCTAATTTCTAACGATATACCATAATTTTTATGCACTAAGAATTTGGAAGTCAAAGCCAAAATATTGACTCAAGTATCCAAACAGAACTTCTGTCAGCAATGAAATCGTCCATAGCTCCCTTACTAATTGTTCTATCGAGACGATTCCTTTCGTGTATTACAGCCTTAGAAATCTAGTTTCCAACGATGACGAGAGTAGAGCAGAAGAGAGAAAAGTCAGACGAGAGTGGAAGAGAAGAGAGAAAAGTTAAAATAGAGAACAGTCAGGAGATAGAAAATATAGAACAGATCAGAATTTGAATAGATAAGTCAGAAGAGAGAACAGTCAGGAGATAGAAAATTCAGAAGAGAGAAAAGTTAGAAGAGACAAGAGTCAGAAGATAGAAGACTCAGAAAAGAGAAGACTTAGAAGAGAGAAAATTCAAAGTCAAACGAGAGTAGAACAGAAGAGAGAACAGTCAGAAGAAAGAAGAGTCAGAACAAAGAGAAGTAAGAATAGAGAAGTCAGAAGAGAGAAAAGTCAGAACAAAGAGGAGTAAGAATAGAAAAGTCAGAAGAGAGAAAAGTCAGAACAAAGAGGAGTAAATCGTCATTTACACGGGATAGTAACTTGCGATAGTACTTCTGAGAGTAACTTGCGCTAGTGTTTACATCTAAGCAAATTTTGTGTGCAAGTTCTTTCAGCAAGCGCTCTATAGAGAGAACTTGCTGCAAGTGCTTGCAGGCGCGTTTACATAGTGTGAAAATTTCCCGCAAGTACGCTAGGATCAGTAAGTGATTGCATGAGTACGTCTTATGTGTACGATATAGTATATTCTAGTGTTAAAAAATGTTTCGCCGCAGAAAGAGAGCTGCGGCCGCTGCTGTTCTCATTCCTATTTCACGAAAACGTCGAAGAGAAAAGACGAGAAAAAGAATATGGGCCAAAGAATGGGTAAACAGAAGGCCTATTCTTGGTGCTGATGCAACGCTCTTAAATGAATTAAAAAGTGAAGATCCAGCAACATTCAAAAACTTTCTGCATATGTCAGACACCGACTTTAACATTTTACTTCAATTAATTTCGGATAAAATAGCAAAATTAGATACAAACATGCGTGAATCCATCAAACCAAAGGAAAGATTGGCTCTGACATTGAGCTCTTATAAATTTCATCGGTGCCTTGACCACTTTTCCTTTTTTTAATTTTGTTCCATTCCTGGTTAACTTGAGTGCGTAAATTATGTAGCTTTAGCTGAATTTCAGCCTCGCTTTTATCAAATTTATCTGCTATAAATGTTATTGCCTTTTGTTTCCTATCTCTATCCCTGTATATTTTTGATTTTATTTGCCATATTTCGGGAAATTCTTCAAAAACACCAATTAAAGTCAAAGTTTCCTCTTTTGACCATACGCGTTTGCCCTCCATTTTAAAAACCTACCACTCACTTCCACTATTCACTTGCACGTAAACTTCTAACCAGACGGAAATAAATTCTAACTTCCTAGATAGCTCTCCTAACCTGTTTACACACGCAAGCGATTTTTGCCACGACTACTTGCCGCCACTTCTGCGACTTGCTCTGTGAGAACTTTCAGAGGGTGTTTACACTTTATAATTACAATTTAAATGACGCTTAATAATAGAGAAGCGTTAGAAGAGAGAAGAATTAGGAGAGAGAAAAGTCAGAAAAGAGACGAATCAGAAGAGAGAAGAGTCAGAACAAAGAGGAGTGAGAGTAGAGCAGAGTCAGAATAGAGTTAAAGTTAAAAAAGCGACGAATCTGAAGAAGAATTAGAAGAGAGAAGAGTCAGAATACAGATGTGTTAGAAGAGGAAAGAGGAGAGTCAGAGTGAAAAGAGAGAAGAATAAGAAAAGAGAAGAGTCAAAACAGAGAAGTACCTAAAGAGAGCAGAGTCAGGAGAGAGGAAAGTCAGAATAGATTGCTCTAGCATTAAGAACTTGGATATCACAGCTAAAAAGCTGACTCAAGTACACAAACAGAACTTCTGTCAGCAGATGGAAAGTTAATCATCCATAGCTTTCTTATTAGTTGTGCTATCGTGCCACCTATAATCTATCTTGTTAGTTAAAACTTAAATTATCACTTTGTTGACTGGAAATTTTACACAGAAGCTGTCATGTCACCACAATGCAAGTGCAATGACGACGAGTTAACTCATCACCTGTCAGCAACGTTTGAATATGAAAAAACGAGTTAACTCGTTATCGATCAGCAAAGTGTTATGATTTGTACACAACCTAACTAATTGTAATAAGATGGGGTTTCTTAAAAGGAACATAAATCCCTTCCGAATGAATTAAGCTGAACTTTCAGCTTTAAATTTTATCTACCATCATGATTTGAAGATTTTGTTAAAATTAAGTTGGGTTGGATTATTGGATTTCTTAAAAATTTCTTCTATAGAAATGAAGATTTAATTGGATTAAGTTTTATTAGATCAATTCACATATTTAGTAGATTTTTCAATTCTATCAATGGTAATTGGTTTAGAATCATAATTGTAAAAGTAAAATTTTAAGTTCCTCAACATACACTCCAAATTATTCTTTTAATCAAAACCAAAATGATATATCTATTTTATCTGATTTACATTGGGTACTTTAAGAATAAAAACCCATTTCTTCCAATTTTTTTTTTAAGTTTAAAAGAAAAATCCATCTTTTTTTTCAAAAATCAAGAGTTTCAAAAGAACATATGAAAGCATTTAATTGTAAAAGTAAAATATTAAGTTCCTCAACATGAACTTCAAACCATCCTTTTAATCAAAACTGAAATAATGATTCAAATACTTACTTCATCTGATTTACTTCAGTTAAATTATAAGTAAAAATCCATTTATTCCAGTTTAAAAAGGAAGTCTTTAAAAGAAAAATCTATTTTTTCAAAAATAAAGACTTTGAAGCAAACATGGACCATGTGTTATTAAAAATAAAATTTTAAGTTCCTCAACATGAACTTTAAACCATTCTATTAATCAAAATCGAAATGATTCAAATACTTATTTCATCTCAGAATATCATGTTCAAGGATTTCAAGTATCCAGAATACCAACTAAGAATAAAAAAATCCATTTCTTCAATTTTTTTTTAAGAGTATGGGAAAAATTATTTTTTTTTAAATCAAGTCTTTGAAAAAACATATAGACTCATTTAATAATAATAAATTTTGAACACACGTCGACATTTTTTTTGTTCCTTTTCTGTATCCTTCCCTAAGCGAGATTAAAACAATACGATTCAGACGAACCCTTATGTCGTACGACCACGTATAGGAGAGAGTTATATCGGGAATAGGGTGTAGGCGAGTCGGGAAGGGATTTTCCCTAAATTCGGCAAAAATGAGGGGTGCACCAGGAAAGGGAAGTGCCGAGTACAGCCTGATCTAATGTTACGTCACCTCCCGGTCACCGTCGCTGTCCAGAAACCGTGTGGGATTATTCCTAAGAGGTTTCAAGTTACCAGCCACCAACCATTCCAATCACCTATTCCCAGCCGTGTTTGTTTTTAAGTTATCAAAAGAGGAAGAAAGGAATAAAAACCGAGTAAGTAATTTCCGAGCCGTTTCTTTCGCAAAAAGGGGAAAGACGTCGAAAACAACCTATAGAAAAGTGAACTTAAACCATACGAAACCCACCCACCTCAATCCTCAACATCTCGAGGAGGAGAATCGAAACATTTGGCCATTTCCGTTTCACTAAATATTAAAAATACCATGTGTGCGCCTACCTGCTGCGGACGCGTCCCAGAACGAATCTTGCGCAATGAATGGCCCACAGAATCTTAGGAAGACGCCGAAGGAGAGAAGAGAGAACCCTTATATTGATAAATAGGCCGAATTGCAAATTCTAGGGTGCCCAGGTACGGGGTAATAGAATATTTCGCCCTTTTACCTGGACACACCACCTCCGGGACCTGCTCGGACCGACGCCGCTTGTGTAAGAAGACATAATAATACGTGGGAACGCAAATATGCTCGAAATGGGTTGGCACGGTCGTTTCTAACTCTGGACCACGGACGTTTAGGGTTATTGATTGATCCTTTTCGACGCGAATTTGCGAAACGTGGGAAGGTACCGGACAAAGGATATTTTCTACGGTTTATACCAAAACCGAAAGTTTGTATTTGAATTTGATTATGGGATTTCATTTCAAGAATGAATCTGGGTTTGATTTTTCAAAAGGGGTCGTTTTAAGAAAACATTTATATTTTTCTTTCAAATTATAGGATTCAATGACTTGTTTATAAGTTTCAACCTTTGAATTGAGTTTAAATACCTAATTTTTAACTATTATCTAGATTCAATTCGGATTCAATATAAATATCAACCCATTCCAAGTGTATATGAGAGAATGAAAGCTAAATAAATTTCTTTCATTCATCAAAACGTATCTAAACCACCTCAAAGGCTAACAAAAGTCGTATAAAAAATTTTAATCCATAACTCGAACTCTAAATTAATCCTCTTTTATCCACTTTTCTACCCTTAGAAAGCAATTTCAAACATAATATCCGTTTCGGATTAAACTCACCTCCACAAATCATCACTCAATTTATAATTCCCATCGACGCCATCGCTGTACTTACGCAATAAGTAATTTTCCCCGCTTGATTTCGATTGGTCGTCGAACCCTTTCCCTTTACGGTAACCCGTTAGGTCAACAGAAAGCGAAAGGGTTCGTTCGCTGAAACTACCTGCTGCTGCCATTGGCGCTTCGGTACCCCTTTTATACACAAAACGGTCGCGTTCCAAAGGGTGTAATGACCCTTTACCCCTTTTTCGAAAACTTGTTTACGCAAACACCAGATTTTACATGAATACAAGGACGAATTTTGCGTGGGAATTCGCAATATAGTGATTCCCACTTCTAAAGGTGGATTCTTACTATGTATTCAGTTTCTGTTCCATATACGAATCATTCCATTTATGTAAAATGTTTTAAGTTGCCAAATAAATTGAAATTGTAATTATTAATTAGTAAAACATTACACTACATTATAATACTGGAAGTTTTGTTTGGGTATTTAAGTCAGTTTTTTGGCTGTAGCTTACATGTTCTTAGTGCTAGAGTAATCTATGACAAATCGTTGGAAACTAGATTTCTAAGGCTATCATACGCCAAAGAAATCGTCCAGATAGCACAAATAGTAAAGGAGGTATGGACGATGGCAATGCAGTCTGCTGACTAAAGTTCTATTTAGGTACTTGAGTCAGTTTTTGGGTTTTGACTTCCAAATTCTTAGTGCTAGAGTGAACTATGATATATGGTTAGAAACTAGATTTTCAGGACTATACTACGTTGAAGGAATCGTTTCAATACCATAAGTAGTAAGGGAGGTATGGACGATTTAATTGCTGTTTGCTAACGAAAGATTTGTTTGGGTACTTGAGTCAGTTTTTTTTTGCTGTAATCTTCATGTTTTTAGTGCTAGACCGAAGTATAGCATATCAATGGAAATTTTCATAGTTATAATATATTGAAGGAATCGTCTCGATATCACAACTAGTAAGGAAGCTATGGACGATTTTTTTGCAGACTGCTGACGGAAGTTCTGTTTGGGTACTTGAGTCCGTTTTTTAGCTATAAATCCCAAGTTCTTAGTGCTACAGCAATCTATTCTGACTTTTCTCTCTCCTGACTCTGCTCTCTTTAGGTACTTCTCTGTTTTGACTCTTCTTTCTTGTTATTCTTCTCTCTTTTCACTCTCACTCTCCTCTTTCCTCTTCTAACACCTCTGTAGTCTCACTCTTCTCTCTTCTAATTCTTCTTCAGATTCGTCGCTTTTCTAACTTTAACTCTTCTCTATTCTGACTCTGCTCTATTCTCACTCCTCTTTGTTCTGACTCTTCTGTCTTGTGATTCGTCTCTTTTCTGACTTTTCTCTCCCAACTCTTCTCTCTTCTAACGCTTCTCTATTCTTACACCTCTTTGTTCTGACTCTTCTCTCTTCTGACTTCTCTATTCTTACTCCTCTTTGTTCTGACTCTTCTCTCTTCTGACTTCTCTACTCTTACTCCTCTTTGTTCTGACTCTTTTCTCTTCTGACTTCTCTATTCTTACTCCTCTTTGTTCTGACTCTTCTCTCTTCTGACTTTTCTATCTCCTGTTCAACTCTCATTTAACTTTGAATTTTCTAACTCTTCTCTTTGCGAGTCTGAGTCTATCTTCTGACTTTTCTCTCTTCTGAATTTTCCATCTCCTGACTGTTCTCTCTCCTAACTTTTCTCTCTCCTGTTCTACTCTCATTTAACTTTGAATTTTCTAAGTCTTCTCTTTCCGAGTCTGAGTCTATCTTCTGACTTTTCTCTCTTCTAACTTTTCTCTCTTCTGAATTTTCCATCTCCTGACTGTTCACTCTTCTAACTTTTCTCTCTCCTATTCTACTCTCATTTAACTTTGAATTTTCTCTTTTCTAAGTCTTCTCTTTCCGAGTCTGAGTCTATCTTCTGACTTTTCTCTCTTATAACTTTTCTCTCTTCTGAATTTTCTATCTCCTGACTGCTCTCTCTTCTGACTTCTCTATTCAAACTCTTCTCTCTTCTGATTCGTCTCTTTTCTGACTTTTTTCTCTCCTAATTCTTCTCTTTTCCGACTCTTCTCTTTTCTAACGCTTCTAGCTTCTGACTTTTCTATTCTTGCTCCTCTTTGCTCTGACTCTTCTCTCTTATGACTTCTCTATTCTTACTCCTCTTTGTTCTGACTCTTCTCTCTTCTGACTGTTCTCTCTCCTGTTCTACTCTAATTTGACTTTGAATTTTCTCTCTTCTAAGTCTTCTATTTTCTGAGTCTTCTTTCTTCTGACTCTTCTCTCTTCTAACTTTTCTCTCTTCTGAATTTTCTATCTCCTGACTGTTCCCTCTTCTGGACTTCTGTATTCAAACTCTGTTCTCTTCTAAATTTTCTATCTCCTGATTGTTCTCTCTTCTACTCTCGTTTGACTTTAAATTTTCTCTCTTCCAAGTCTTTTCTTTTCTGTGTCTTATATCTTCTGACTCTTCTTTCTTCTAACTTTTCTCTCTTCTGAATTTTCTATCTCCTGACTGTTCTTTCTTCTGGACTTCTGTATTCAAACTCTGTTCACTTCTAAATTTTCTATCTCCTGACTGTTCTCTCTTCTAACTTTTCTCTCTTCTCTTCTACTCTCGTTTGACTTTGAATTTTCTCTCTTTCAAGTCTTTTCTTTTCTGAGTCTTATATCTTCTGACTCTTCTTTCTTCTAACTTTTCCCTCTTCTGAGTTTTCTATCTCCTGACTCTTCTCTCTTCTGGACTTCTGTATTCAATTCTGTTCTCTTCTAAATTTTCTATTTCCTGACTGTTCTCTCTTCTAACTTTTCTCTCTTCTCTTCTACTGTCGTGTGACTTTAAATTTTCTCTCTTCCAAGTCTTTTCTTTTCTGAGTCTTATATCTTCTGACTCTTCTTTCTTCTAACTTTTCTCTCTTCTGAATTTTCTATCTCCTGACTGTTCTCTCTTCTGGACTTCTGTATTCAAACTCTGTTCTCTTCTAAATTTTCTATCTCCTGACTGTTCTCTCTTCTAACTTTTCTCTCTTCTCTTCTACTCTCGTTTGACTTTAAATTTTCTCTCTTCCAAGTCTTTTCTTTTCTGAGTCTTATATCGTCTGACTCTCCTTTCTTCTAACTTTTCTCACTTCTGAGTTTTCTATCTCCTGACTGTTCTCTCTTCTGACTTCTCTATTCAAACTCTGCTCCCTTCTGAATTTTCTATCTCCTGACTGTTCCTTCTTCTAGCTTTTCTCTCTTCTCTTCCACTCTCGTCTGACTCTTCTCTCTTCTGCTCTACTCTCGTCTATATTCTCGTCATCGTTGGAAATTAGATTTCTAAGGCTGTAATACACCAAAAGAATCGTTTCGATTGCACAACTAGTAAGGGAACTATGAACGATTTAATTGCAGTCTGCTGACGGAAGTTCTGTTTGGGTACTTGAGTCAGTTTTTTTAGCTGTAACATCCAAGTTCTTAGTGCTAGAGCTATCTATGACATATCATTATAAATTAGATTTGTAAGGCTGTAATACACCAAAGGAATCGTCTCGATAGCACAACTAGAAAGAACGCTATGGACGATTTCATTGCTGACTGCTGACGGAAGATGGAAGTTCTGTTTAGGTACTTGAGCCAGTTTTTTGGCTATAACATTCAAGTTTCTGGCTCTAGAGAGAACTATAACATATCGTTGGAAACTAGATTTCTGAAGCCACTAATAATATGCCACTGTAATATGCCGAAGGAATCGTCTCGATAGCAAAACTAGTAAGGGAACTATGAACGATTTCATTGCTGACTGCTGACGGAAGATGGAAGTTCTGTTTAGGTACTTGAGCCAGTTTTTTGGCTATAACATCCAACTTTCTGGCTCTAGAGAGAACTATGACATATCGTTGGAAACTAGATTTCTGAAGCCACTGATAATATGCCACTGTAATATGCCGAAGGAATCGTCTCGATAGCAAAACTAGTAAGGGAACTATGAACGATTTCATTGCTGACTGCTGACGGAAGATGAAAGTTCTGTTTAGGTACTTGAGCCAGTTTTTTGGCTATAACATCCAAGTTTCTGGCTCTAGAGAGAACTATGACGTATCGTTGGAAACTAGATTTCTAAGGCTGTAATACGCAGAAAGAATCGTCTCGATAGCACAACTAGTAAGGGAACTCTGAACGATTTCATTGCTGACTGCTGACGGAAAATGGAAGTTCGGTTTAGGTACTTGAGCCAGTTTTTTGGTTGTAACCTCCAAATTCTTAGTGCTAGAGTGAACTATGGTATATCGTTTGAAACTAGATTTCCAGGGCTATAATACGTCGAAGGAATCTTCCTGATATCACAACTAGTAAGGGAGGTATGGATGATTTAATTGCTGTCTCCTGATGGAAGGTCTGTTTAGGTACTTGAATCAGTTTTTTGGCTGTAATACCCAAGTTCTTAGTACTCCAGTAAACTATGCAATATCGTTAAAACTAGATTTCCAGGGCTATAATATGCCAAAAAAATTGTCTCGATAGTACAACTATGGAGAGCTATGAATTAAACTGAATTTACCTTTTTACCATTGATTCACAGCTAGCAATACAAAAATATTTTGTAAGAATATTTTTATGGAAACGGAATGTGAATAAAATAGAGATGAAATATAAAGTAAGAATCAACCTTAATAAAAAGACCAAGAACAAATAAAAAAATAACACCAAGTTAATTAAGGTTGACTTGTTTGAACGTATTTTAAAAGGGGTTTAAGAACCCTTTTCCCTTTTTAGTATTTTTTCTGTTTGTTTACAGATACACACATCCTTGGTTTAAGGTGGTTTTTTTATGTTAACCGCGACGGGGAGCAAAAAAACACGGGTGTAAAAGCGTGCGCGTGATCAGGTAGGTAGTTTACCGAAGGGTTAAGACGCGCAGCCCTTTTTTATAGCGGCCTTTTTTATTATTAAGTTATTAGAGGTTAACCGCCTATTACCGAGCACGCGACCAGGTAAAAAAAGGGGTATATTTCCTCATTCTGTTTTTTATTACTTTACAATCTACCCGGAACTTAAGTTATTGTATTTACACAGTTTATTTTAACAAGTATATTTCATCCCCTTAAATAAAAAAAGTAAATAAAAATAAATAAATAAAAAATAAAATAAAATAAAAAAAATAAAATAAAATAATAAAATAAAATAAAATAATAAAATAAAATAAAATAACAAAATAAAATAAAAAAATAAAATAAAATAATAAAATAAAATAATAAAATAAAATAACAAAATAAAATAAAATAATAAAATAAAATAACAAAATAAAATTAAAAAATAAAATAAAATAACAAAATAAAATTAAAAAATAAAATAAAATAACAAAATAAAATAAAAAAATAAAACAAAGATTATTTCTAATAATTTCTCATTTTAACGACAACCAACCGCCGAAAACATCATAAATCGTCATTTATCAAACCCCTATTGATTTTTTCTCTCGATTTCTCCTTCGCGTACTCGCAATAATCCGCCACTATTGGTCGGAATGGTTGAAGGGACATGGTCCAGTGGGACTGACCCTTCTCCTTTACTCATTTAGCAACAACCCCTCGTCGATGACGCTTTTTTTTTTCTCTCTACTCTCTTTTGGGGGAGAAACGGCGAAAACGATGATGGCGGGGTGTTGAATGTGCCCACAGTTTCTAAAACTGCAGCGTGCGCTCGTAAAAAGACTCCGAAGCGAGGATAATCGTACTTATTCTATTGTTAGAAGCAATTTACATCTGGTACAGATTGTACTAGACGAAAGGAGACAAGGAAAAAATGAGGGAAAGCAAAAGAGAGAAAAAAATAGAATGATGGATTATACATTTTTAGGATTTTTTTTTAAATACTTCTGGATGTTTTTAAAGGTTGGAATTGGAGGTAATTGAGTTGGATTTCGTATTGAAATTGGTACATCGACACCTTCGACACGAACACCATTAAATCCCAGGTTTAAAAGGGATAATTCCGGGTTCGTGAGTTCGCAAGTGAGAACCGGATCGGCAAACTGATACTGGGAGGTTTTCGGGGTGAATCGGTTCTTTTTTTGGTTTAAAATTTACGATTCTTTGAATTCTGAACTTTTGGGACATCTGGAAAAGTTTTTGACATCAATCAATTGTTAGGGTGGGAGTTAAAAGAAATTTTCAAAATATTTTAGATTTTTTTTTGAAGTCAATTTTTGAACCAACCTAAAGAAAAAAAAGTTTTCTGGTCAATTTTTCTCTTAAATATGAAAAAAAAAAACTAGTTTCAATTCGTTTTTGAGATGCGAATTTTTAAACTTTGACAAATTTTAATAGATATGTAAATTAGGTTAGGATTTCATCTCTGATGAAAAAATTAAAAGACAGAAAATTTATTTTTGGTGAAAATAAAGATTAAATATGATTCAATAACCTGATAAAATTTCAAGCCCCAACAACAAATAGTTTTTTAGATTTTTTAAAAACTGACTAATTTTAGTAAATTAGGTTAGAATTTCTCTTCTGTGGAAAAAAACTAAAAGTCGAAGAAAATTCTTTTTCGGTAAAAATAAAGATGAAGTTTGAATCTAAATCGTGATAAAATTTCAAGTCTAAACAACAATTAGTTTTTGAGATACGAATTTTTAAACTTTGACAAATTTTAATAGATATGTAAATTAGGTTAGGATTACATCTCTGATGAAAAAATTAAAAGACAGAAAATTTATTTTTGGGCAAAATAAAGATTAAGTATTATTCAATAACCTGATAAAATTTCAAGTCCCAACAACAAGTAGTTTTTTAGAATTTTTAAAAACTGACTAATTTTAGTAAATTAAGTTAGGTTAGAATTTCTCTTCTGTGGAAAAAACTAAAAGTCGAAGAAAATTCTTTTTCGGGAAAAATAAAGATGAAATTTGAACCTAAATCGTGATAAAATTTCAATTCTAAACAACAATTAGTTTTTGAGATGCGAATTTTTAAACTTTGACAAATTTTAATAGATATGTAAATTAGGTTAGGATTTCATCTCTGATGAAAAAATTAAAAGACATAGAAAATTTATTTTCGGTGAAAATAAAGATTAAGTATTATTCAATAACCTGATAAAATTTCAAATCCCAACAACAAATAGTTTTTTAGAATTTTAAAAAACTGACTAATTTTAGTAAATTAGGTTAGAATTTCTCTTCTGTGGAAAAAACTAAAAGTCGAAAAAAATTCTTTTTCGGTAAAAATAAAGATGAAGTTTGAACCTAAATCGTGATAAAATTTCAAGTCTAAACAACAATTAGTTTTTGAGATGCGAATTTTTAAACTTTGATAAATTTTAATAGATATGTAAATTAGGTTAGGATTTCATCTCTGATGAAAAAATTAAAAGACAGAAAATTTATTTTTGGTGAAAATAAAGATTAATTATTATTCAATAACCTGATAAAATTTCAAGTCCCAACAACAAATAGTTTTTTAGAATTTTTAAAAACTGATCAATTTTAGTAAATTAGGTTAGAATTTTTCTTCTGTGGAAAAAACTAAAAGTCGAAGAAAATTCTTTTTTGGTAAAAATAAAGATTAAGTTTGAACCTAAATCGTGATAAAATTTCAAGTCTAAGCAACAATTCGTTTTTGAGATGCAAATTTTTAAAGTTTGATAAATTTTAATAGATATGTAAATTAGGTTAGGATTTCATCTCTGATGAAAAAATTAAAAGACAGAAAATTTATTTTTGGTGAAAATAAAGATTAAGTATTATTCAATAACCTGATAAAATTTCAAGTCCCAACAACAAATAGTTTTTTAGAATTTTTAAAAACTGACCAATTTTAGTAAATTAGGTTAGAATTTCTCTTCTGTGGCAAAAACTAAAAGTCGAAGAAAATTCTTTTTCGGTAAAAATAAAGATGAAGTTTGAATCTAAATCGTGATAAAATTTCAAGTCTAAACAACAATTAGTTTTTGAGATACGAATTTCTAAAGTTTGATAAATTTTAATTGATATGTAAATTAGGTTAGGATTTCTAATGATGGAAAAATTAAAAGACAAAAATTTATTTTTGGCGAAAATAAAGATTAAGTATTATTCAATAACCTGATAAAATTTCAAGCCCCAACAACAAATAGTTTTTTAGAATTTTTAAAAACTGACAAATTTTAGTAAATTAGGTTAGAATTTCTCTTCTGTGGAAAAAACTAAAAGTCGTAGAAAATTCTTTTTCGGTAAAAATAAAGATGAAGTTTGAACCTAAATCGTGATAAAATTTCAAGTCTAAACAACAATTAGTTTTTGAGATACGAATTTCTAAAGTTTGACAAATTTTAATAAATATGTAAATTAGGTTAGGATTTCTAATGATGGAAAAATTAAAAGACAAAAATTTATTTTTGGAGAAAATAAAGATTAAGCTTTATTCAATAACCTGATAAAATTTCAAGTCCCAACAACAAATAGTTTTTTAGAATTTTTAAAAACTGACCAATTTTAGTAAATTAGGTTAGAATTTCTCTTCTGTGGAAAAAACTAAAAGTCGAAGAAAATTCTTTTTCGGTAAAAATAAAGATGAAGTTTGAACCTAAATCGTGATAAAATTTCAAGTCTAAAAAACAATTAGTTTTTGAGATACGAATTTTTAAACTTTGACAAATTTTAATAGATATGTAAATTAGGTTAGGATTTCTAATGATGGAAAAATTAAAAGACAAAAATTTATTTTTGGCAAAAATAAAGATTAAGTATTATTCAATAACCTGATAAAATTTCAAATCCCAACAACAAATAGTTTTTTAGAATTTTTAAAAACTGACCAATTTGAGTAAATTAGGTTAGAATTTCTCTTCTGTGGAAAAAACTAAAAGTCGTAGAAAATTCTTTTTCGGTAAAAATAAAGACTAAGTTTGAACCTAAATCGTGATAAAATTTCAAGTCTAAACAACAATTAGTTTTTGAGATACGAATTTTTAAAGTTTGACAAATTTTAATAGATATGTAAATTAGGTTAGGATTTCTAATGATGGAAAAATTAAAAGACAGAAAATTTATTTTTGGTGAAAATAAAGATTAAGTATTATTCAATAACCTGATAAAATTTCAAATCCCAACAACAAATAGTTTTTTAGAATTTTTAAAAACTGACCAATTTTAGTAAATTAGGTTAGAATTTCTCTTCTGTGGAAAAAACTAAAAGTCGAAGAAAATTCTTTTTCGGTAAAAATAAAGATGAAGTTTGAATCTAAATCGTGATAAAATTTCAAGTCTAAACAACAATTAGTTTTTGAGATGCGAATTTTTAAACTTTAACAAATTTTAATAGATATGTAAATTAGGTTAGGATTTCATCTCTGATGAAAAAATTAAAAGACAGAAAATTTATTTTTGGTGAAAATAAAGATTAAGTATTATTCAATAACCTGATAAAATTTCAAGTCCCAACAACAAATAGTTTTTTAGAATTTTTAAAAACTAACCAATTTTAGTAAATTAGGTTAGAATTTCTCTTCTGTGGAAAAAACTAAAAGTCGTAGAAAATTTATCTTTGGTAGAAATAAAGATTAGGTATTAATCTAAATCCCCATCAAATTTTAAGCCTTAATCGTAATTAGTTTTTTAGATATGATTTTTTTTTTAAATTGAGTATATTTTATGTTAAATATTTTAAACTAACCCCTAAGAAAAAGAAAAAAAAACTTCTGACAGATGTAATATAGCACGTGGACGAATCTGCTGTTAAGAAGCAAGCAAGCAAGCAAGCAAAAAAAAAAACTAGTCGAAACATGCGGTGTCCACCCTAAAGTTCCCCTAAAGGCAGAACAGAACAGACCATTGGCGATTGGTCGAAGGGGTTCCCTCTAAGTTTTTCCCAATGTGCGTCACACTCTCTCTCTTGTAATTTAGCAAAAGCACGATGGCGTTAGTCATCAACCAAAGTTATACTTCTCCTTGTTTATAGGTGGTTTTTTTATGTTAAATCAATCGATTGTTATTGGTCAACTCCAATTTACCCATAACAGCTGTCGATCGCTGGCCAAACTCAATAATTATCGATATAGTAGACAAAACCAAGCTTGTATTTCATCATTTCGTATTAAACGCTGAGCAGAAACCGGACAAAATAGAACCCCGTAATTTAAAGACGGAACTAGGCGTGGACCGCTAGATTAAAGGCGAATTTCAAACCTATTGTTGGGTAATTTCGCAAACGGGTGATTTCGTGACATTCGGTCTCTGCCCATTTTTTGTTCTGTTCTATTTTTAGTCAGAAGAAACAAAAAATAAATAAATAAAAGGTTTGAAACGCTTTTTTCTTTTTAGAGTTTTTTTAAAGAGGTTCCAATTAAAATTCTTAGCTACCCTTTAGACTTTTAGACTTTAAAATCGACTCTTAACCCCTTAAAAACAACCAACGAATATCTTACACCTGCCTTTTACTTACAAGGGTTGGTATTAACCCTTAACAAGATTATTATACCACCTGTCATCCTATGTAATATTTTTTAACGAACTTGAATATGAATAAGAACTTTGAATATGAATAAGAAGTCTAAAAAAAATATACCTGTAAAATTTTTAGAATAAGAGATGAGTTTAGAAGAGGGTAAAATAAAATCACCTGTATTTCGATTTAATATTTTAAACTGAACAATGAATAAAAGTTAAGATAATTGTTAGTTGTGAAAAAAATAAATTACGGTATCCCTAATTGAAATTAAAATTCTCGATCGTCCGCCTGTCATTTTCGTTAATTTTCGAACCTACTTTTTGTCCAAAAAGCCGCCGGCTCCGCGACTCTGCTTCCGGCTAACCTTCTGAACGGCTTTATAACGCAACGTTATATGCGAATCGGGGCTCCTTTGGACCCGAAACGGCCGATTTAAGCCCTAAACGAAATCCCCGTTTTCCGTCATTTTCGATTTGGGCCGATAAAACACTCGGTTCAATTTTCATAAACGTTATTTCTTATTCCAACCACGCTAATGCCACATGAAATGTCAAAACGATCGGTTTATTAATAATTATCAAATATTTAATTTATGCAGAGCAAAAATTCGAATAAATTTCACTAAAAACTAATTAAATTCTTGAAAATATCACCAAAAATCAAATTTGTAAAAATTCCCCCAAAGCTACTAAAATTTTTAATAATTCCACCAAAAACAAAATTTGTAAAAATTCCACCAAAGCAATTTTTTACAATTCCACCAAAAACAAATTTTTTTAAAAAACATACTAAAATTAAGATTAATTTCGTTAAGAATTGATTAGATTCTTAAAAATTTCACAAAAATAAAAAAGTAAGAATAAACATTCCACAAAAGTTAGTTAAATTGAATATAATTTCACCAAAAATTATTAAATTTGGAGACAATTCTACTAAAAAACTTAGTGAATTTTTTAAAAATTCTACCCAAAATCAATAAAATTGGTAAAAATTCCACGAAAAACTTACCATATTCGTAAATATTCCACCAAAGTTAACATTTTTAACAATTCCACCAAAAACGTACCAAATTTTTTCAATTTTCCACCAAAGCTACAAAAATATTAAATAATTCCACCAAAAACTTACTGATTTTTAAAAAATACCACCAAAAACTGACCAAATTCATAAAAATTATACCAAAATTACCAATATTTTTAACAATTTCACCAAAAATGGTTAAAGTTAATAAAAATTCCACCAAAGTTATCAACTTTTTTAACAATTCCATTTTAACATACTGAATTTTATAAAAATTTCACCAAAAATTAATAAAATTGGAAAAATTTCACTAAAAACTTACTAAATTCGTAAAAATTTCATTAAAAAACACTGAATTTTTTTAAAATTCCATCAAAAATGAATGAAATTCGTAAAAATTCCACCAGTGTTATCAAAATTTTTGATAATTCCACCAAAAATATACTGAATTTTTTAAAAATTCCACCAAAAATTAATACAATTTGCAAAAATTCCACCAAAAACTTACTAAATTCATAAGAATTTTACCAAAAACACTGTTTTTTTTTATTCCACCAGAAATGAATAAAATTCGCAAAAATTCCACCAATGTTATCAAAATTTTTGATAATTCCACCAAAACATACTGAATTTTTTTAAAATTCCACCAAAAACTTACTAAATTCATAAGAATTTTACCAAAAACACTGATTTTTCACTTCACAAACTTCGCAAAAATTTCACCAAAGCTATTAAAATATTTAACAACTACACCCAAAACTAACTGAATTTTTTTTTGTTCTACCAAAAACTAACAAAAGTCCTAAAAATTACACCGAAATTGTCAACATTTTTATCATTTCTACCAAATTTTTTAAAAATTCCACCAAAATGTCCAAATTCTTTTAAAATTCCACCAAAAATCAATCAAATTAGAAACAATTTAATTAAAAATTAACTAAAACCTTGAAAATTCCATCAGAAACTTAGTAAATTCATAAAGATTCCAAAGTTACTAAAATTTTTGATACTTCTACCGAAAATAATGAATTTTTTTTAAATTCCACCAAAAAATTTACAATATTTGTAAAAATTCTATCAAAAATTTACCAATTTTTTTTTTAATTCCACCAAAAACTTACTAAATTCATAAGAATTTTACCAAAAACACTGAATTTTTTTAAAATTCCACCAGAAATGAATAAACTTCGCAAAAATTTCACCAAAGCTATTAAAATATTTAACGACTACACCCAAAACTTACTAAATTTTTTTTATTCCACCAAAAACTTACAAAAGTTCTAAAAATTACACCGAAATTATCAACATTTTTAACAATTCTACCAAAAACGTAGTAAATTTTTTCAATTTTCCACCAAAGCTACAAAACTGTTGAATAATTCCACCAAAAACTTACTGATTTTTAAAAAATACCACAAAAAACTTACCAAATTCATAAAAATTCTACTAAAATTATCAATATTCTTAACAATTTCACCAAAAATGATTAAAGTTAATAAAAATTCCACCAAAGTTATCAACTTTTCTAACAATTCCATCAAAAACATACCGAATTTTATAAAAATTCCACCAAAAATTAATAAAATTGGAAACATTTCACTAAAAACTTACTAAATTCGTAAAAATTTCATAAAAAAACACTGAATTTTTTAAAAATTCCATCAAAAATGAATAAAATTCGCAAAAATTCGACCAGTGTTATCAAAATTCTTGATAATTCCACCAAAAATATACTGAATTTTTTAAAAATTCCACCAAAAATTAATACAATTTGCAAAAATTCCACCAAAAACTTACTAAATTCATAAGAATTTTACCAAAAACACTGTTTTTTTTTTATTCCACCAGAAATGAATAAAATTCGCAAAAATTCCACCAATGTTAACAAAATTTTTGATAATTCCACCAAAAACATACTGAATTTTTTAAAAATTCCCCCAAAAACTTACTAAATTCATAAGAATTTTACCAAAAACACTAAATTTTTTTAAATTCCACCAGAAATGAATAAAATTCGCAAAAATTCCACCAAAGCTATTAAAATATTTAACAACTACACCCAAAACTTACTAAATTTTTTTTATTCCACCAAAAACTTACAAAAGTCCTAAAAATTACACCGAAATTATCAACATTTTTAACAATTCTACCAAGAACTTATCAAATTTTTTAAAAATTCCACCAAAATGTCCAAATTCTTTTAAAATTCCACCAAAAATCAGTCAAATTAGAAACAATTTCATTAAAAATTAACTAAAACCTTGAGAATTCCATCAAAAATTTAGTAAATTCATAAAAATTCCACCAAAGTTACTAAAATTTTTAATAATTCTACCAAAAATAATGATTTTTTTAAAAATTCCACCAAAAAGCTTACAAAATTTGTAAAAATTCCACCAAAAATTTACCAATTTTTTTTTATTCCACCAAAAATTAATACAATTTGCAAAAATTCCACCAAAAACTTACAAAAGTCCTAAAAATTACACCGAAATTGTCAACATTTTTAACAACTCTACCGAAAACTTACCAAATTTTTTAAAAATTCCACCAGAATGTCCAAATTCTTTTAAAATTCCACCAAAAATCAATCAAATTAGAAACAATTTCATTAAAGATTAACTAAAACCTTGAACATTCCATCAAAAACTTACAAAATTCATAAGAATTTTACCAAAAACACTATCTTTTTTTTATTCCAACAGAAATGAATAAAGTTCGCAAAAATTTCACCAATGTTATCAAAATTTTTGATAATTCCACCAAAAACATACTGAATTTTTTAAAAATTCCACCAAAAACTTACTAAATTCATAAGAATTTTACCAAAAACACTGAATTTTCTTTTTAATTCCACCAGAAATGAATAAAATTCGCCAAAAATTCCACCAAAGCTATTAAAATATTTAGCAACTGCACCCAAAACTTACTGAATTTTTTTTATTCCACCAAAAACTTACAAAAATCCTAAAAATTACACCGAAATTGTCATCAGTTTTAACAATTCTACCAAAAACTTACCAAATTTTTTAAAAATTCCACCAAAATGTCCAAATTCTTTTAAAATTCCACCAAAAATCAATCAAATTAGAAACAATTTCATTAAAAATTAACGAAAACCTTGAAAATTCCATCAAAAACTTAGTAAATTCATAAAAATTCCAAAGTTACTAAAATTTTTAATAATTTTACCAAAAATAATGAATTTTTTTAAAATTCCACCAAAAATTTACCAATTTTTTTTTTAATTCCACCAAAAACTTACTAAATTCGTAAAGCTTTCACCAAAGTTACCAAAATGTTGATCAATTCAACCAAAAACAATATTTTTTTTTTTAGAAAGATACTAAAAATAAAACTAAACTAGTTTTCTCTTAAGATTGGATTATAAAGTTAGAGACCTTTACAAATCATGAAATTAAAAGACCAAAAAAAGTCCTAATCTTTAAAAATTATTTTTTAACTAAACTTAAAAATAAAACTAAACTAGTATGAGTAAAAAAATCTAACAAAATATTACGTTTGAAAATAGAAGATGACTTTAGAAACCTCTAGAAGAGTTTATTTGTCTTGTTACCTCACCTGTCTTCAATGTAATATTTTTAACAGACCGAAAAATGAGTAAAAAGGAAAAAAAACGTCTACTCCTTCGATTTTCCAGTTTGAATTTTACGCCCCAATTTCTCCTCCAAACGGACGTCTCCTTTTTGCAAATTAAGCTCGGCGCGTCAAAAAATATTTATGACACCCCGTTTAGCCTCTTCTCGGCTAGAAATCATCCCTTCTCAGCATGGAATTTTTTTTACCACCACCTTCTTTAAAATCCTTAGTGTTTTAATAACCCCTTCGATTTCTTTCTACATTTTTTTAAACTACATACAATTTTTATCATGTTTTATCATTTTTTATCATTTTTTATCATTTTTTATCATTTTTTTATCATTTTTTATCATTTTTTATCAATTTGTATCAATTTTTGTTAGAATTTTATATGTAAATAAATAAAAAAAATTGTGTCTTTTTCTAGGTAAAAAAATCATCCCTTCTCAGCGTGATATTTTTTATCCACGACCTCTTTTAAAACGTTTGTGGCAGAATCTAACCCCTTCTTGTATCCAACCTTACTTTTTGTTGCTGTTTTCAGGTAGAAATAGTTCGACTATATCACTGACATCACGCCGCTTATTATAGAAGGGTTATCGGCTTTTGTGCAGGGTTAACTACCTGTGAATGGTACAGGATAAAGGATTATTGTTGGTAAATTACCGGATAAAGATGACAAATCGTTTTTCGATAGGTTCACTAGTATTAAATATAACCTTGGTTTAAAATGTAATTCTTTATCGTTTAAATATAATTCTTTATCGTTTATATATTTTTTAAAAGACCCACACAACATATTCATTAATACTAAGGGTAACTTTTAACACTTAGGGCGTGAAATCGACTTCCTTATCTAGATTAGTTTTAAAAAAAAACCACCTGCCTTAACATCCTCCATCCTCCACGCAAAACTGATAAGAAGTTTGGTATCTACCACACAGCCGTTTCCTACTTTTGAAATTTATCAAGGGAAACGTCTGGAGTTAAGAAGAGACAAAACACGCTGGTTTAAAGGTTTAAGACGGAGTAGTTTCTCTTCTAGTCGGGGGTTAGGAAGAAAAGGGACGAGAAATTTGTGCGAAACACATGCCGCGGTCGGAACGGCACCGTGCTCCTCCATTGCGTGAAACGGGGCCGTCCCTGTCCATTCCCGAACGTTATTTATTGCGTCCTGCGGCGCGCTGGACCCGGTCCGAGGGGCATAAAAGGGTACTTTTGCAACCGAACGGCAGCCGGCCGCATCGGAGGGAGGAAAAAAATCCTTTGTGGACGGCTCTCACTCGATTTTTCGTGGCCACCCCTTACACCGATCGATGATAATCTGTTCGGAGAAGAAGACATGTTCTAAACTGTAAATTTTCTCTTTGTTAACACACAAAAAAAAGTTGTCCTAAAAAACTAATTCTTTCAAGATAAAGTTGGATGGTCGGTCGGTTGCTTTTAACCCTCTTTTGACATAATTTTTATTTTTATTTTTTATAATCAACTTTTCAACCCAATATAAAATCCAGATTTTCTCAAATAATCTCTTAAAATCTTGTTTATTAAGGAAGAACAATATCGTTCCATTTTGGTGTCTTCCCAATGAGCTTCCACCTTGCTCTTTGGCTATACCGCACTGATCAAAACTTATAAGTTCGATATACGTGTTTTCGGTTGCATTTTTATGGCGGTTTTGCACTTAATTCAGTTCTTTCCTTATTTTCCCACTGCCGATATTATTCTTCCTTATATTTCTAGACTGGGATATCATGGGAGTGATGTTGTTGCCTTCGGTAGTGAAGCTTGTTTGTTGTTCTTAGATTGAGGATCTCACAGCCGAAGCAAAAAATTGGTGATTAGTTCTCTTACCATTTTGTGTCTTCTTCTGTGTTCCTCAATGAGTTTCCACCTTTCTCCTTGTTATATTTCTAGGTTTGGGTTTCACGGGGAGTGACATCGTTGCCTCCAGTAGTGAAGCTTGTGTGTTGTCCTTAGATTGAGGATCTTACAGCCGAAGCACCAAATTGGTGATTAGTCCTCTGACTATGTTACCATTTTGTGTCTTCTTCTGTGTTCCCCAATGAGTTTCCACCTTTCTCCTTGTTATATTTCTGGGTTTGGGTTTCACGGGGAGTGACGTCGTTGCCTCCGGTAGTGAAGCTTGTTTGTTGTCTTCAAATTGAGGATCTTACAGCCGAAGCAAAAAATTGGTGATTAGTCCTCTGACTGTGTTACCATTTTGTGTCTTCTTCTGTGTTCCCCAATGAGTTTCCACCTTTCTCCTTGTTATATTTCTGGGCTTGGGTGTCACGGGGAGTGACGTTGTTGCCTCCGGTAGTGAAGTTTGTTTGTTGTCCTCAGACTGAAGATCTTACAGCCGAAGCACCAAATAGGTAATTAGTCCTCTGACTATGTTACCATTTTGTGTCTTCTTCTGTGTTCCCAAATGAGCTTCCACCTTTCTCCTTGTTATACTTCTGGACTTGGGTTTCACGGGGAGTGATATCGTTGCCTCCGGTAGCTAAGCTTGTTTGTTGTCTTCAAATTGAAGATCTTACAGCCGAAGTATCAAATTGGTGATTAGTCCTCTGACTGTGTTCTCTTTTGGCATCTTCCCCAATAAGCTTCCACCTTACTTCTTAGGTATATCGTACTGATGAGAACTAATAAGTTCGATACAAATGTCTATGGTTGCATTTTTGTGACGGTTTTGCAATTAATTCAGTTACTTTTTTATTTTCCCATTGCCGATATTCATCTTTCTTTATATTTCTGGACTTGGATATCACGGGGAGTGATGTTGTTGCCTCCAGTAGTGAAGCTTGTTTGTTGTCCTTAGATTGAGGATCTTACAGCCGAAGCACCAAATTGGTGATTAGTCCTCTAACTGTATTCCCTTTTTATATCTTCCCCAATGAGTTTCCACCTTTCTCCTTGGTTATACCATACTGATAAGAACTAATAAGTTCGATACACGTACAGTGGCTCCAAGCCAAACTCTAGGCCAAAAACTAGGCGGAAGCCAAATACGGACAGCAAACAAAACGTATAAAACTTATTTATGTTTTTAATAACTAATATTTGAGGACCCTAGAAGCCAAGGGATACAAATGACAAAAACGTAATATTGTGAAAATGAACTCTAAAGTTATAACACACGTGTAATTAATGTGGAACTTCAACACATAATTTTTTCTTTGATTCTTATCAAGATATCTTTATTGTATATTTTAATTTAATACAAAGCTAGGACGCATTTTCAGATATTCATTGTTTGGCGTTTTTCAAGAAGTACTCTGTACTTATACCCCTTAGCTTCCAACTTCTTTTTAAATAATTAAATAAATGACAGGTACAAGTACAGTAGATAGGAAATTTTATTGAAAAAAAACTTTAGGACCGGTTTTATAAAGCTCAATTAGTTTCTATTATATTAATTACCATGGTCACGCCTAATTCCATTGATGTGAATGGCTATAGAAGGATAATTAGTGGCCTGTTAACTAATTTAACGTAAATTGAGCTTTATAAAACCGGTCGTTTGTGTTTTATAAATTAATTTGTAAGTAAACAATATTAAATTTTTAATCTTCATCAGTAGAGTAGATATTTTCATCAGTTTTTTCATATTCTTTCTGTGAACGTCTTTCCAATTTATTGTCGTAGTCAATATTTTTGTAAAAAGTGTGATATACTGGAGGCACAAACTGTAGCTGATCCATTATATGGCAGTATTTTGCATATTTAATTTTTATTTTTTCGTTAATAGATGACAGTTCTGGTAATAAGGTTGGTTTTTTGCCGGCTCTACTCGACTTCATTGGTAGTGTAAGAAAGTGACTGTTTACGTTTTCTTTGTAAAATAACATATAGGGATTTTCCTTCTCAAAATGAAGCCACTGCATGTTGCGGATTCTAGGTACTGATTTTCTAAAGAAAGGTTGCAGTTTCCTAAGATCAATAAAATCTTCATCCTATATTTATACTACTACAAACTTTCGTAAGGCAGATGCAATTAAATTTGACCAATGTTCTAGAATGTATACTTTTTTATCGATCTTCTTTTTTAGTTCCACTAGACCAAAATCTTGGTCAACATATAGCCAAAAGTTTACAATGAGATGGCTTTTATTTTGCCCTCCGCAATTGTCGCTAAACGCTGTTATGTGCTTAACATAAGCTGGAAGAGTTTTGATAAACTTTAATAAACAAGACGCGATTTCTTGACATCCTCTAGAAGCTTGGCCTCCATGCCAGACAAACATGTGAGCTTTTCCGGTAGCAAGATTATGAATATTCAAATTGTACGTCCATAACTGGCGCAAGTAATATGTCTTAGAATTCGTTAAGTATGGCGTGGGCATAGTTCACTTATACCCCTTGAGCACCAAGCAATTCTATAAACTTAATAAGAGCTTATGTGAATGATCAATAGTAGTCAGTACAGAGGAATATAATCTATTATATCTCCTTGCCACTTAATAGAAAGCTACTCAGAGAATGCACTGGAGTGTATAACTCAAAAATTTCAAAAATGTCATTTATACCCCTTGGCTTCTACGGTCCTCATTTAGTATGGAAGCCTTTGTTTTTATAATTATTTTAAGACGGTTAGGCATTGAGTGCATCAATTTTTCTCAAAAACTTGGTGGAATTTTTCCCATTCTTCCAACAAGGCGCTCTTCAATTCAGTTTTACTAGAAACCTCACGTTCCCGAACCTTGGTATTCAAATAATTCCATAAATTTTCAATGGGGTTGATGTCTAGACTTTGGAGTGGCGTTTCCATTACACGAGGGCAATTATATAATAGCCAAGAACGTACTTTGTACGCCCTGTGTTTCGAATCGTTGTCTTAATAGAATCTCCAGTCGCATCCAAGAGGTAGTTTATCCACTTTACGAGGTAAATTGGTTTTCAAAATGTTTATATACGCATGTTGGCCCATTATTCCCTCAATAAAATGCAAACAGCCTGGTCCAGTAGCTGAAAATGATTCCCATACCATTACCGATCCGCCACCATGTTTTAACGTTAGTCTTAAATTTTTTAAATCCATCTCTTATTTTTTTCTAATGGTTGGCGCACTAATTTTTTCCCTAATTCATTCTCAGCAATAATAGCCAACTTTGGTACACTAAACAACGGATTTGCTTCCATTTTTTTTTTATTAGATACAGTTCATCCGATTCAGTAAAAATTTTATTATGAGTACTCTTTAGCTTGTTTGCTTATTACACTACTGTCCAAGTTTAGCTTGGAGCCACTGTATCTACGGTTGCATTCTTATGGCGGTTTTGCCCTTAATTCGGTTCCTTTCTTATTTTCCCATCGCTGATATTGTTCTTCCTTATATTTCCAGGCTTGGGTATCACGAGGAGTGACATTGTTGTTGAGTGATTAATCCTCTGACTGTGTCTTCCCTTTTTGTGTCTTCCCCAATGAGATCCCACCTTCCTCCTTGGCTATACCATACTGATGAGAACTAATAAGTTCGATACACGTATCTATGGTTGCATTTTTGTGGTGGTTTTACTCTTTATTCAATTCCTTTTTTGCTTATTAAGCTAGTTGTCTTTTTACATAAGCTAATAAAAAGTATAATTTTAGTTAAAGTATTTTCCAGTTAAAGTATTTTTTACCAATTTTCACAAACATTAATAACATCTTCGACCATAAAGGTTAAAAAATTCATTTTTAAAATTAAATAAAACTGAATTCTCACCTTTACCTAATATCTAAAAGCTACCATTTCGGCTTCTCCTTTAAAAGAAAGAAAAGAGAACCATCATCGGTTGGTTCAGTATCGGCTCAAGTCCATTAATCTTACCAGGTCACCGCGCCAATCATTAGCAGACGGAAAAATTATTATTTCCCCTATTGTTTGAGTCGCTCCGTGTGGTATATGGACCGAAGGAGCAGGTTCTTTGTGCCAGGCGCCGCTTCGCCGGCGGGTCGCTTAAAAATTAAAACCACCCCTAATTGCGTTCTCGCCCCCCTTCAAGTAAAAACCTCTTCCCGTCCATTTTTACCTGTTACGTACGCGACTGTATATAAATTTTCCCGGGCACTTTTCCGATCCTTGCATAATTCGTTGAGAGGACCAAGTTCCTTCGGGATAATGGGGTTTGCAGACGACTACGAAAGACGATGAGAAAGCGCCGACGATGGGTCCTCTTAAAAGTCGTGAAATTATTTATCAGCTTTTAGTGTATTATGTAGAAACGTCGCGACGACGCTCTCCCCCTTTTTTTCCCTCTGCCTACCCTTTACAGTTGCGCCATTTTGATTTTAATCGATATTGCCTTTTCCAGGAACCCTCGTTTTTGCGATGGAATTAACGAGAAGACGTAACGTTTAGATTTTCTCTCTTTTCGTCCAAAAAATCATCTCGGTTTACTCGGATATTCGATACTTGGACGTAGCTTTCGATTTCTATGGCAAAAACCACAAAAGATACGGAAGTCCTCGAACCTCTCGAGGTAAAAAATCGGGCACAAAAGGTCATCGAGAATTGCAAAACATGTGTAGGACGTGAACAAAGAAGACCGCTACCTAAGGTTTGTATTTGCACAAAACGCGTTGGGTCAGTTCAAAAATTCATTTAAAATCGCACAATACTCGAATTTCACGGTGGGTGTATTTTTTTTCTCTCATCCTAAAAGATAAAAAATTGTATTTCTTAAATAAGGAGGTTCTTCCTTGGGAAACTATTTTTTTTCCGGGTTTACTGACCTACTGGTGCGAAATTCACCATTAGCGATGGTCAGTAGCTTCTCTCGAACGCCATATGGATGGACGTTAAAGAAACTTTAATGACTTGCATTGTTATCGATTCGACTACCTTTCTATTTCGAAAACTAAACAAATTGAAATTGGAATTTATTTTTTTCACAAACCCACATTATACTTTACTTCCTTCTATCTTCAACCTAATAAAATAAACACGTACCAGTGGTATTTTTAGTGTTTATCCTCCACAGCGGGGTTATCCTTTTGGAAAAAAAGGGGTACATAAAGGCCAATTACCGACGGGGTTTTCGGTCGGAGTTAACTACCGTAAAATAGGAACTATTACAACCCTTTTATACGTTTACAAAAGATCACTTTCACAACCCTTCTTTTCATATACTAAAAAGAGTGAGAGAGAAACTTTTTGTTTCTTTAAAAGAAAGTTTAGAAAAGTGGTAGGTTTAAGTTTAGAAAGGTGGTAGGTTAGGTCAAATGTGTTAGGTGAAAATGCAAAAATCGGTTGAGGTGGACTTCCTATAGAAACGTCGGTACAAAAGCCTCTCACCCTATTATTAAGGGGTACAGATCTGTACAAAAACCTTCCGAAACCGATACTCATTCGAATGCGATTTTGCGCGAAGTTGCATATTGCATATATTTAGGATCGGACAAACGGGCGAGTATAATGGGTTTTTTTCATGTTTATGCGGCAGCTGTTTGGTTTATTGGCGATTTTTGGATTTCCCCCTTTTTTAATCAAATAGTTTTAACGATCATTTTAAGATTGGCATTTTAAATAAAATTATTTATTTTACAAATCATTTTATACTTAAAAAACTTAATTTTATATCTTCAGATTCATTTGTCAATTTCGTAATTTAAGTTATGTCCATGTGGATATTTGAGTAATCATCACTTTGTGATGAGTCTGTATCTGAATCACATTTAGAAGCTGACCTTTGAATTTCTATATCAACCCTTTCATTGTCTTCATTAGAAAGTTGTGCAGAATCAGCAGAATATGAAGTACTTGGTTTTGGTTGTTGTTCCAACTTACTACATTTGAATTTGATTTTCCAGTTTTGAGCTAGGTACGTAATCTTTCCAGCTCTTTCGGTTGTCAATCTACTTCGTCTTTTATGATGAATGAACGAAAAAGTTTTAAAAGATCTTTCAGATTCTTCAAACTGGTGCAATTAAAATTCTTACAGCAGGTTATAACAACGTTGTACCACGCAGTCCTCTTCATCAAGAAACTGAAGATGTAGAGTGGATACAACTCCATAACTTTTGGACCGTAAATTGTGCTTTGAGCGATAATTTGCTAAATATGTCATAACATTTTCAAGGGAATTGACTTTCATATCGGCGGTTACTTTATATATAAATTCCATCTCGTCAATTTGTAGTTCTTGAGTAAGGAGTAAGGTTTGAACCTTGATTCAATGGATCTAGTAATGCAGCTGCAAACTACAGTGGCTTCAAAACACGCTCTTTCCTCTCTTCAAATGATTTCAAAATATTGGCAATATCGTTTTCATTCACGTTCATGTCACTTCCGGAAAGATTTTCTCTTAAATTTACTTCAACATTTCACATATATTCACAAACTTTCGAGTACAGTGAAATTTCCTCTTATGTCATTCAACGACTCCAATTGTAGATCTTTTATTCGGTTGTCCTCTAACTTCCAGAGTGGTTGTTCTTCTAATATATCTGATAAATTTACAGAAGCAAGATGGAATTCCCGATCCGGGAGATAATGAGTGGTCGTTCGAAAAAGCTCTTTTCCCATATGAACGGTACATTCAGGGGTGATTTGAATTAATAAATTTCCTTGTAATTGTCGAACTTCTTGACGGCTTTCGCATACTGTTTTTGCGGTAACGTTTGCTTGAAATAGAATCCATTCAGATTCGGTGGGATGAACCTTCAGCATCCAGACGGTTCCATTTGATGTGGGTACATTCGGCGATTGGCAAAAGTCTTAATAATTCATAAGCGTAGGTTGATCGTTTCTTCGCATCAAGGCTGATGGCTTCACATAACTATTTCCCTCGTTGAAATTCTTTGCACTTGGATGTCATAAAGTACTTATCTTTATTTTAATAATAAAATTACAAAGATTTTCATTTGTTCTACTGTGGTAGTCCTGAGAGTTGATTGCCAATTGTAGATGATAAACTCCTCGGCATGTTCTACGTTGTCCAGGGATTCAGCAATTTGAGCATCTTCCTCAGCTGGTCGGTTCTTGTTGCATCCAGTAATGAAGAACTTGAAAGTTCACTGCGGATGTTTTGTATATTGGATCGATTTGAGACACGACACAAGATCACACGCATTTACCGAATCCTGCTGACTACGCCATTTAAGTTCTTTGATTGAAAGTCTCCGACGATTGGAGTCCAGTTCGATAAAGAAAAAACTGTTATGTCATTTTTTAATTGGCGGTATTTATACATTTTAATGTCTGTCAGCATTATGGTGTTCGTTGTCCTAATTACCATATTAGGAGGTGTTTGGACATGGTAACTCTAGGTGCTGAAGTGACATTTTTGATTTTTTAAAGGATTCGGGGCAGGCGAAAGAACTACCCCAACGTGTTACACGTATATACCCGTAAGGGTATATCCTGAGGGTATATACCACACTGCTGCACTGATGAACAGCTACATATACATACTATAAGTTGATCCCAAGCCTCACCATAGAAAAAAGGATGCAAGAGAAGGTTCATCTCCGTAACTTTACCGAGGAGGCCCGACTGGAGTACAGTAGAAGGGAGAAGCGGAGTATAAAATACCGTCGAAATCAAGGATTATAATGCAGAGTCGATTTTGTGATTTGAGAGTTATCCCTTCTCGCCTCTGCTGTAAGACTTGAAAAATGACCAAAATCCAAGCGAAAGAATTATAAAACATCGAGATGCATTGGGCCTCTATTCGGCGGTGTTTTGGTTTGCAAGACCTTTGCATTAGAGGTTGAGAGGTAGACAAGCTCTCTTCCACTGTACTCCAGTCGGGCCTACTAGGTAAAGTTACGGGTAGGCATCTCGATAGTTGTAACGCCTTATCCAACATAAAATCACGCTAACACAAATATCAACCAAATATTTAGGAAATATCGCAGGTCCAAGCCAGCTCAGTGAAGAAGGGTTGGTTCGATTTATAAGGCGTCACGTCGGTTCTTTATTGTAGGCCAAAATGGACGCCCACAACGTGTTTCAATGAGGACGATAATTTCTATTTACCGCAAGGTAAAGCAAATTCAAAAGGAGACAAGGAAAAAGGCCTCAAGATGATATGAGGCCTTGCACCAAACAGAAGATAATTTCTCCAACGAGTCCAAAATCCGGAATATCCGTAATTCGTTAATAAATTAATTAACAGAAGAAAATTCTTAACATCGATGATTATCCCACAATCAGCGGATTACTTTCTCCGACCCAAACCAAAATGATTTCCAATACAAAAATATTGGTTTTGAAAATTACATCAACGATGCGTACTTCGTGAAAGTTGATGCGAGAAGAGAACGAATTCGAGGCCGACGCCAATATGCCTCCCCAAACTAGTTTTTCGAGAAAAAGAACTAAGAAGTGCAGACCTAAAACAAATAAAATCGCTAACAAAATAATAGATGACTTTAAATAACCCGTGAATAATTGTAGATGACAAACAAAATCAACAAAATCACCCAACCAATTACCACCGGAAATCCAAAAGTAATGAATTTTAAAATTGGCCTGTAACATAGTGCGTCCTTCTTTCCATGGTGAGGCTTAGGATCAACTTATAGTACGTTAATATAACTACGACCGATATCAGCACTGATCGTCAGTTGAGCACTAAAACCATTTAGCCTAAATCAATATTATTTCCCAGTGACAATTTGCATCGATCAGTCGCGTCGCACAGCTAAATGTAACATAAGTAAGAAGCAACCTTTAAAAACACAAACCTTTCTACTCATTTCAAACCCAACATAGTCACATAACAATAAATAATAAGACATTTTTTAAAGTATTTCTTTTTATTTCTATTTAGAGTACACATTTTATTTTTTCTATTTAACATTTTTTTAACTAAAAACATTGTTACACAGAAAACAACCCCCCTAAAACTTATTTACTTATCTATTCTTTAAAAATTCAAAAACATTTACCGTTATCTCCGCACGCAAATTGTCCCTTGCTCTTTAAAAGACAGATTTATGCCGGTTATTCGCAAAAGGACCGACGTTTTTTTATTGTTACGCAACATCCAACCTGCGGAGCACCAGACCTTTCTTTTATCCAAACCGGACACGCTTATTTCACCCGCTGAGATAACCAAAAATAACCGAATTTGCAAAGAAAGACGAAAGAACCCTGGCCTCGATTACTCTAAAAAAAAGCAACATTCATTTTTAACATTCCCCAAGTAACAAGTAGAACCATCAAAACTAGACACGTGTTCCCTTTCCAAGAACATTTTTCCATCGCGTTACCTCTTATTGTCACCCAACCATCATTAATTTCCCCCAAAAGCACGTTCGCTCAATGGTAAGATGTCTTACATCATTAACGCAAAGTTTACTTTGGTAAATGATTTCGGACACTTCGGGCGGATCTCTAAGCGAAGTGAAAGGGGTCGCGAATGTGACCTGAGACGATTTCTAAAGAATCTAAAGACCTAACGTTACACAAAAGAAACTGTCCCGTCTCGTAAAGTGTCCAAAAACTCCTTCTTCTTATTTAACGTTTATGTTACGTGTGTCGGCTACCGAATGATAGATTTATAACCCACCGAATTTCATTCCTTACCATTTCACGAGAGAAGTAGAAAAAAGGAAAGGGAAAGGTCACATATGGGTTTCCGGTGTGGCTTTTTGGGTCGTACTTAAGGGGGTTAAACACGTGAAGGACGAATTCCAATAAGAAAACAGGAAGTTTAAAACCGTTAGAAATCGCTAGACATCGATACATTTAAATCTTTTAATAATAACTTTTTTTTCAAGGTTTAAGGAAGTGCTACGTCAGAGATAGAAGATCCCGACCTGGTTTAACATGTTGGTCGTTGCATACGTAAAGGCAAACATGTGGGTGCTTGTAGGAAGTCGATATTCGGCGATTTTCCTTCCTTTTTTCGCCCCCATATAAAACTGACAGTAAAACTGTTGTGATCCAACACATCAAACCCTTTCTATCCCCGAAATACCGAACAAAGCTACGCGTTAGAACGTTTAGGGTATTTGGTAAACACCCATCCACTTGGATGCACTCGAAAAGGTGTTTTTACACGCTCAGTAGCATCAAATCCAAAGGATTAGTAATCTTACACTCGGCTACTGTCCTTTAAACTTTTAGGCGAAAAAGTAGGAGGAAAGAGTTGGGTTTTTACTTACGGTTCGTCTCAGATCAAAGCCAATCGCGCAACGTTACGCCTTTTCAAACGGTGGTGGTTCTTTTGTAGTTTTTCCTTAAGAAGTTTTAATCCTTACACCTGGAACCTTTTAAGATTCAACACCTTTCCTAAAATACTATAAAATAAATATTACAATATAACTATATAATTATATATAACTAAATAATAATAAAATCATTTAATTTACCTGATATAATAAAAGAAAATTGTTATAATATAGGTTAAATTTTAATTTTTGACTTTTGACGTTTAACGTTTACACTAACCCCATCTATGATTACCAACCATCACTTAAATAAACGTCAAATTTTGAAATGTAGCTAACTTCAATTTATTTGTACCATTGATCTCGTGCCGAGCCGAAGTGAGGTTATTTCTAGAAAAATTTCGGCGTTTAATAAATTGCAAAAATGTCGAGTTTTTCACGTCTACAACGTTTAGTACGTTTAGGCCGAGCTATCACCACCCATCAAACCAGGACAAGGGTCTTAAATCAAAATGTCATTAAACATGCGTATCCAAAAGGTAAAATTTTGAGGTTATGTCATAAAATGTTTTTTAGTATTTATTTAAAATTATTTGATTTTTATTGATTAAAAATTATTTTAAGTGTTTTAAATTATTATTGAAATTGTTAATAAAATTTTAAACAAATAATAAAATTATAAAGAAATAATTTTTTCAATTTTGACAGATAAAAATAATGACATCTATTGAAAATATTTAAAACTTTATACTTATTTATTTAAATTAAAAATTAAATTTTTAATTAATAAAATATATATTTTTAGCTAGTGTTTCAATTAGATTTCAAAGTACAAACGCCGAACCGGATCCAGAACATCACTCAATTATCAAAGACACTGAAAAAACTGTTGGTAAATAAATACACTATGACTTTCGAATTAAAAAATAATTAATTAAAATTAAAAATCTAAAATTAGGTGATTCTTCAACTCATGAATTTCAAGCGGAGACACGTATGCTACTTGATATTGTAGCCAGGTCGTTATATTCTGAAAAGGAAGTTTTTGTTCGGGAATTAATTTCGAATGCGAGCGATGCGTTAGAAAAATTTAGATATTTAGCACTTTCCGGTACAGTTGAAGGTTTACAAGATGCCGATAGGAAGTTGGAAATACATATTTCAACGAATAAACAAGAAAGGATATTAACGATTCAGGTATTTTTTAAAATTTAGAATTTTAGAATTAAAATTTTGAAAGAAAAAATAAATTTTTATTTATTTAAATTAAAATAAATTTTTTAAATTAGGATACAGGTATTGGAATGACTAAAGAGGAAATGTTATCGAATCTGGGGGTTATAGCTCGTTCTGGTTCGAAACAATTCATTGAAGATCTTAAGAAAAACCAATCGACGGGAGAAAATGCCCAAAAAATTATCGGTCAATTTGGGGTTGGATTTTATAGTGCTTTTATGGTTGCTGAGAAAGTTGAAGTTTATTCAAAGTCAGCGACAAATAATCAGGGATATAAATGGTCATCTGAAGGGTAGGTATTCAAAAATTTAAAGTAAAAAAAGAATTAAAGGAGATAAATAAGATGTGTATGTGTAGAAAATAAGTTTTTTTTTTGATATTTTATTTTTATTTGTTCGGACAAAAATTTTTGCATGAAGTTTAGATGGACTTCACATTAAATTTACCCTTGAATTGCCTAGCCTTGTATGTATGTAGGAAACGGGAGGGCACACCAGATGGCATACCACACTTAGGCCCCATTGCGCCCTTCGTACAACCTCCCTGTTACTCACTCTGTCTACATCGATCAACCTAGGGATTTACCAAAAGTTAGAATGTAGTTTAGAAATGCGTCTCTGATTCTATGGTTGGCCAGTCATCACCCAAGGTCTTTAATTAAGGTCCTTGAGATTTGAGCAATCACATGGGATGTGCTTAACAGTCCTATTGTCTTGCTCACAAGCACGACATAGAGGAGAAGTGGCAAACCCTAAATTATAAAGGTGCTTATTAACCTTACAGTGTCCCATTAGGAGTCCTGTGATTAGGTGTAGATCCTCCGTGTTGAGGCCTGTAAAGAATCGGGTCGCCTCACACCAGGAGTATCTTAGTAATGATTTAGATACTTGGCAGCCCTTAACCGTGTCCCAGTAGTCTGAAAATTTAGAATGGGTAATGTGCTTGCAATCGAGATGCAAAGTTAAAGAGGGGATGGTGACTGGTTTGGGTGAGTAGGATCACCTACAAGTGGCCATTTTGGCCAGCCTATCGGCCCATCTATTTCCCGAGCAGTTCCCATGCCCCTTTACCCACTGGAGAGTTACTTTATTGTGAATGGCTGCTACTTTCAGTGCATTATGACTGTCCAATGTAAGCCGGGAGAGAATCACCTCCCGGCTAAGAGCTAAAGCAGACTGTCTATTATCTGTGAGGATAGTAAAACACTTACCATGTACGGTACTGCTGGAAATGCGATTGGCGGCAAGCTTGTTGGCAGTAAGTTCTGCTTGAATGACAGAGGTATCCACCCCAAGGGGTTCTGAGAGGCGAGTCCGGGGGTGATGAGAGAAGATGCCCGCACCTGTAACTGACTATTTTTTAGAGCCATCAGTGTAGACTTTGAGGGTGTTGGTGTAAGCAATATCTGCTGAGAACTGCTGAAAATCCGCTCTACAGTGTAGAATGGGGGCTCTTTTGAGCGTTTCCTACCACAACTGAGAGTTGCTTTTAACAACTTTCGATTTTGAAGACTCACAAGTCGATCTTTATACGATATAAAGCGACCTATTATAGAATGTTTGCCATTTGTTGGTTTTCTAACATGATGATATCGCTCAAGAGCATGAGAGCTAATAGGCATCTTTAATTTTTCAGTAATCCTCACACTTATGCGCTTGGAGTACAGTTCCAAAGTATTAAAACTCTCCACTAATTCTTCATTCCACAATTTCAACTCTGCCATCTTCTATTCCAATCGTCGTACGTTCTCTTTTAACTTCACCATTCGCGTTTTAAGTTTGGTTATTTTTTTTTTTTTTTTTGACGAAAAATCGATCGATATTGCTGAGCTTCAACTCCACAAGACATTTTGAGATCTTGTAAATCTTTCTATTTGAAGTAACTTGATGGTAGTGAAGCTAAAAATACAAATTTTCTATAAATAATTTAAAAATTTCTTATACATTAAAAATCACCAAACGAATTCTTTAGGTATCATGAAGCTTGACTTACAACAATAGTTTGACCTTAAAAAGAAACAAAATCTTGAATTCAGAGCGGAATATAGTTCGATATGTTTCAAATAATACTTTTTTCAAAGGAAACTTTTCTTTAACCCTCCGGCGAGCGCGCAGCGGCACTTTGTGCCACTTTTTTTGTTTTTGTAAAAATAAATGTTTAGTTTATGTTTTGTAATGTTTCATTTTTCACATCTGCGTCTTTTTTTACATTTTTTTGTTAAAATAAATGATTCGTTGATGTTTTAATATCAAAAGTTTTTTTTTACTACTTAATTTGCCATATTTTTTCTAAGCGGTATAAAGTACCGCAGCGCGCCCGGTCGCGTGGTCCGATGAGACGCGCCTGCCGAAGGGTTAAACATTTTCTAAACATCTTTCTAATGTTTAAATTCTCAGACAAATAATTTTTAATTACGTTGGTTAGGTTATAGTGTGAGTTACATCCCTTAAAAGATTTAATATGAGGAAGAATTATCCGAACCCAGACCTCCGAAAAGCAGGAGATCTGGGTTCGGATCCCAGTGCAGTAATAAGACATTTTTTCTCCTCTAACGCATTAAGTGGTAAAAACCTTTCTTTAATTATTTCTTTCAAGAAAGAATTATGTTTTTAGAATTGTTTAAAAGTTTATTAGGATGCCTCACCTTTTTCTTTTAAGGACTTAGATATTTCAAGTTTTTTCTTTCATTATCATTGGATAAAACGTTTTTCAACATATTGCGGCGATTTTTCTTCGAGGACTCAATTGTTAGAGAATCTTACTCATTGTGAAGTATAACAACTTTTTTTGGTTTGAGAGGTTTTCTCTCTTTTCCTGATAGTAGTGTGATTAATCCGCATAAATAGACGTTTTGGTCGTCAAACGAATTTAACTTGTTAAACGGCTTAATTATACTGTCCAGTAAACTGTCCAAATGTTGGCTCCTCAAAAAAAGTTTCCTAAACTCGGCTTTTTTGTAAAAATCTATATAGAAAAACTTAAAGTTCGATTTTAGGCGTTTGACCGAGATTTCAAATACACAATAAGCAATAATTCCAGAATATATACAAATCAGAAAAATGCAAAAAATTCATTTAATTTGGCAAAACATCTTCTTATTCAATACCATGCCAATATAACACAATTTTCATTATGTTCGTTAATATTCCAAAGTTAAATAAGTTCTGACTAATTGTAAGAGTATTGATGCCAAGAACGATTGAATAAAGTCAAAGTTATTAAAATTTTCTAATAGATGATATTAATATCTCAACATTCACTTAACATAACCCTTTTTTTTTGTCTATAGTCTTCAATTATAATAATAAAAAACCTTCTAAAAGTATTCTCTACACTTAAACTAACAACAAGCACTGATCTAATAATAGATACCAATTTTAATAAAGATTAAATTCTTTAGATCTGGAACTTATAAAATTCAAGAAGCCGAAGGAGTTCAACCAGGTACAAAAATAATGATTTATTTAAAACCGGATTGTCGAGAATTCGCTGATGGAGATACAATTAAAAATATAATCCAAAAATATAGTAATTTCGTCGGCAGTCCGATTTATTTAAACGGCAAGAAAGAAAATGTAGTCCAACCTTTATGGCTTGCCGATCCAAAATCAGTCACACCTCAACAACACGGAGAGTTTTATAGGTTCATATCTAACAGTTTTGATTTACCAAGATACACCTTACATTATAACGCTGATGTTCCTATTTCAATTCACGCGTTATTATATTTTCCAGAAGGAAAACCAGGTTTGTATTTATACTTAAGGTACGTCTCACACTGAAGCAACCAGAAATCAGTTCGGGAGGTGATATCATATCGTTCCAATGTGAAAAATTCGTTTCAAGTCTTCAAATCTAAGATTAAAAATGTCATTAAGAAGTAATATCGCTTGTTGGTTGCTAGTTGCTTGTTGCCTCAGTGTGAGATGTATCTAACACTTTGCTGACTGATGACAAATTAACTCATCTTCTCATAGCACTCATAATCGATGACATGACATAGTTTCTATATAAAATTCCCGATCAACAAAGTGTTAACTGATACAAAAAGTTATTACCTAACTTGATAAAATATTTACAAAAAATAAATTTTAGGATTATTTGAAATGTCCCGTGAAACCGAAACCGGTGTAGCTTTATACTCAAAAAAAATTTTAATTAAAAACCGAACAGATAACATCCTCCCAAAATGGTTGAGATTCGTTAAAGGTGTAGTTGATTCCGAAGACATACCATTAAATCTCAGCAGAGAACTATTACAAAACAGCGCTTTAATTAGAAAATTAAGAACCGTTTTAACTAATCGTGTTCTTAAATTTTTAATGGATCAAGCGAAAAAAAATCCCGAAGAGTACGAAAAATTCTACGCCGATTACGGTTTATTTTTAAAAGAAGGAATTATCGTTAATCACGACCAACAAGAAAAAGAAGAAATCGCTAAATTATTAAGATTCGAATCATCACATATGGGAGGAGGTGTTAAAGTCGGTTTACAAGATTATATTTCAAGAATTAAAGAAGGAAATAAATTAATTTTATACTTAGCAGCTCCAAGTCGTGCTTTAGCTGAATCATCACCATATTACGAATCTCTAAAAACCCGGAATCAAGAAGTTTTATTCTGTTATGAACCCTACGATGAATTAGTTTTAATGACTCTTCAACAATTTAATGGTTATAAAGTGGTTTCGGCAGAAAAAGATATGCGCGATGATAAAAAGGCAGCGGATTTAACAAATTTAGGTCAGGATAGTTTAAAAAGAAGTGAAATTGATGAATTAACTAAATGGATTAAAGATCAATTAAACGGAAAGGCTTCTAATGTTAGTGCCACAAATCGACTTGAAAATCATCCTTGTGTGGTTACGGTTGAAGAAATGGCTGCTGCTAGACATTTTATAAGGACGCAAAGTCATCAAGTACCTGAAGAAAGACGATATGCTTTATTACAACCACAATTAGAAATTAATCCCAAGTAAGTATTTTTAAATTTAGAGTTGAGATGATTTAATAAATGGTTGACTAATAATTTTTTATTTTAGACATCCGATAATAAAGAAACTTTATTCACTTTCTCATTCGGATAAAGAATTAGCTGGTTTATTAGCTAAACAACTGTTTGCAAATGCTATGGTTGGTGCTGGACTTGTAGATGATCCGAGATTAATCTTAACTTCAATGAATGAATTGTTAGCTAAATGTCTAGAGAAATTTTAAATTTTTAATGTTTAGATTATGTTATTATTGTTTTTTTTTTTTTTTTGATAATTAAATAAAAATTTTGTAAATATTATTTTGAAAGAAAATAAAAATTTCAAATAAACAAACTTTATTAATTTTTTTTTTAATCAAACTTTTCAAAAATTTGGATCAATTTTAAAAAATCGTGGAGACTTTTTAAAAAGACGTGGAGACTCTAAAATTTTCTAAAATCCGATTTTTTTTTTTTCCACAATTTCACGAAATTTGATGTAAAGTTATCTAAAATTGTCGAATTTCGTTTGAAATTTCACGAAATTTCGTTTAAAGTTGTCGAAATTCATTGAAAAGAACTTTATTTATCTTAAAATTGTGCAATTTCATCTAAAATTTTTTAAAATCCATTTTTTTTCAAAATTTCACAAAATTTGATGTAAAATTATTTAAAATTGTTGAATTTCGTTTAATTTCACCTAAACTTTTTCGAATTTCATTGAAAGATAACTTAATTTAGCTTGAAATTGTGAAATTTCGACAAAAATTTTCAAAATTCAATGTCGTTTGAAATGTCACTAAATATCGTCTAAAATTGTTGAATTTCATTGAAAAATAACTTTATTTAGATTAAAATTGTGAAATTTTATCTTAAATTTCTTAAAATTGTCAAATTTCTTCTAAAATTTCGCCAAATTTTGTATAAAATTGCCTAAAATGATTGAATTTCGTCTCAAATTTCACCAGATTTCGACAAAAGTAGTCAAATTTCATTGAAAAATAACTTTATTTAGATTAAAATTGTAAAATTTTATCTAAAATTTGCTAAAATCGTTAAATTTGGCGATGAAAATTTTGACCAATTTTAAAAAATCGTGGAGACTTTTTTTTTTAAATTAAGAAATAAAAGTTGTATTAATTGAAAGCTAAAATATTCTATTTTGTAATAAAAAAGTCCATTTTGTTCTAATTATTACCCAAAAAATTAAAAAAATTCTTAAAGATGATTAAGATTTTTTTAACCTAACTTAAAAATTTTTATCAATTTTAAAAAATCGTGGAGACTTTATTTTTTTTTAATTAAGAAATGAAATTTGTATTAATTGAAAGCTAAAATATTCTATTTTGTAATAAAAAAGTCAATTTTATTCTAATTATTAACCAAAAAATTTAAAAAAAAATTTTAGATGACTATTCTTTTTAACCTAACTTAAAAATTTTGATCAATTTTAAAAAAAAACGTGGAGACTTTATTTTTTTAAATTAAGAAATGAAAGTTGTATTAAATGAAAGCTAAAATATTCTATTTTGTAATAAAATTGTCAGTTTTGTTCTAATTATTACCTAAAAAATTAAAAAAATTCTTAAAGGTGATTAAGATTTATCATAAAAGTGACTAAAAAATAATTTAACAACTTGTCACTTTTGACAGTTAAACGTCATTGATTATAAAGATAGGTTAAGTTTCAACTTGTTTACAAACATTCTTTTCCTCGAATATTATGTTTCATAAAAATGAATCCTAAACAACCGTTAAAAAACGATTTTTGTTGTCCTATAAAACCTGATTTTGATTTTGGAAGAGCTTTACAAGAATTATATCCAATCTTACCTTTAGTTTTTCGTTATTTACCTATCAAAGACATTAAAAGTGCTTTGGAAGTAAACGAAATTTGGGCGGAATACGTCGAGAAAGAGTTATCGGAGAGGAAATTTTGTGGATACTTTAACAGACAGTTAACTAGAACTTCAGTTTTAATAGAAAGAAGTAATAATTTCGATTTTATCAATGTTGATTTTGTACTTATATTTGGAAATAAAAGGCACTTTTCTAGAATAAAATTTAATACGGATGACGACTTATTTATGGATATTTTACAACATAAATGGGTTGAATTAGGTATTAAACCTTATGGATATTACGTTAGAAAACTACTTCCTAACGAACGTAAGCATAAAAAATAAATTCTTGTTCTTGACATTTTAAAATATAAAAATCAAATAAAAAAAATATTTTTATATTTTCTTTTAGGTCGATTATCATGCTCCGGTTTAATTTTACCAAAATTAAATAATATAACAATAAAAATATATGAAAACGAACATAAAGGGATAAATAACATTTCCGATGAATTACAAAAAGACTTGGATAATGGTTTAGAAGTGAAAGCTTTATTATATTTTTACGATTATGAATTAAGAGAACCGCTGAGATATTTAGAAGATAATCTAAAATATATTTTGGAGAAACAAGCCGATAAAAAATTTGCTTTAGGTGGTGGAGCTGTATTAAACACAATGGAAGACGTATTGGATAAATTTTCTGCTTTAGAAAACGAAAAACCACCCTTTCAACATTTAATTACATTTCTATCTCCACCAAATTTTAACGGTTTTGAAGCACATTCTGTTGTTATCGATTATGAAACTTCTTTCGGAGAAAAATTACAAGAGGTAATTATAAGAGGAGTTTTAACAACTCAAACATTTTAATTTTTCAAATAAATCTTAAACTAATTGTTTTAATTTTAGGTTCAACATAACATAACCTTAAAAAAACATTCCACGGCTATTTTATTTCAATGTTCGCAACTTAAACGTATCAATTTGAAAGAATTTACTAAATATTTTCCTTCCGTTAGTTATATTTGCGTTGGAGTTGAAGGAGAAATTGGATGGGATAATTTCGGTAAAGTAATCAATTATTTTAAAGAAATCTAAAATAAAATATTGATAAATAATTAATCTAATAAATTAATTTACTTACTTGTAAAGATATGCAACCCAATTTACATCTATAATGAGCTTATTTGTCTTAAAATTATGACAAATTAATCTAATTTTTATAAAATTGTTAAACATTTTTCGAGAACTGTCATTTTTTGACAGTTTTCAAAAAAATGACATTTTAAAAAACCCTCCATGGTAACCCTCTTCGTTTCCATAACAACCAGGGAGCGGCCATGTTTTTTTCGGGTTTTAGAGGGGGATTGTCAGCAGTTCTAAAACAAACAATAAAAAGGACACCAAAAAATCAAATTTTATTATTTTTTTTAATTTTAAATAATTTTTGTAAATAAATGGTCTTTTTAACTATTAAATTGATAATTACAATCAAGATTATTTAAATTTCATTTGGATTTTAATCATCAAATGAATTTTTTTAAATCTTAACGATAAAAAAAGTTAAAAAAATGTAAAAAAAATCTAAATGGGTTAAATAATACTCAAAATTTAAAAATACGCTTGGAATTTGTTAGATTTTTGGTTAATTTCAATCAGTAAACTGTATTTTTCTTTTATTTATGTGTAAAATATTGATTTAATTATTAAAAGACATCTTAATTTTGTATACAGAGTGTTTTAAAAGCTACCTCTTCTTAATTTCAAAATTTTTGAAAAGTTAACTTATTTTTAGACCTTGAAATAATTATAAAATATTTATATACAAGGAGAGTTAGAAAGAAGACAGTTTTGACCAAAAATAATAAACTGCAAGTTTTGGAGGCAGTTATTGAAGATCCTCATACCAGTATCTGTGATATTAGTAGGAATCATGGATACTGGTATGAGGATATTTCAATATTTCAACGCGTTCCGTACATCGTGTTCTTCAAAAGTACGAATTCCGTCCATTTAAGATTCAACTGCACCAAGAATTGCAACCTAAAGATTTTCACGCAAGGCTGGATTTCTGCATGTGGGCTATCAACAAAATTAAGCAGGAGGAATCATTTCTCCTCTACGCATAAGGCGCATATTATTTTCTGATGAAGCGACGTTCACACGCCATTAGAATGATAAACCATCAGCAAAGATGGTCGCTGAATGTTTGGGGAGGCATACTTGGAGAACACCTTTTGGGTTCTTATTTCATCGAGGGGCGCCAAAACGGCAACAGTTATTTCATGTTCCTTCACAACGACTTGGATGATCTTTTGGAAAATGTCCCGCTATTCTACGATAGATAGTTTTCCAGTACGATGGAGCTCCTGCACATAATAGCCCTGTCGTTCGGGAATTTCTCGATGAAACGTTTCCGGATTCCCGGATTGGTCGTGGAGGTCTTGTAAGGTGGCCGTAAAGATCACCAGACCTCATTTCCCTTGACTTCTTCCTTTGGGGCAATATCAAAGACGAGGTTTACAGGACGGTACCAACTACTATCGAGGATATGAGGGAGAGAATCCGCATAGCTTTCTGCAGTATATCACCAAAAGTCCTCAGGGCAGTATTTAGAGCCTGTGAGTCGAGGTTGCGGTTATGTTGATATCTGAAAACGAGGAAATCTACAAGGTAACTTGCGGAGTTCCTCAAGGCTCTCTTTTAGGACCTCTCTTTTGGATTATTTTTTATAATAAAATTCTAAAAATTAAACTAGAGCCAAATATTCATTTTATTGCTTACGCGGACGATCTTGCGCTCGTAATTACACACAAAGATAGCACTCTTCTACGAGAAAAGGCTAATTATGCGATTCAAAGGGTCACAGAAGAACTTGATAAAATGGGACTTCAAGTAGCACCAGAAAAAACAGAAATCGTATTACTACAAGGAAGAAGAAAACTAAAAGAAATACAATTAAAAATAAACGAAAATGAGATAAGGAGTGCCAAGAAGGCAAAATATCTCGGGGTCTACTTAGACAAAGATATGAAAATGACGGAACATATAAAGGAAATTTGCAAGAAAGCAAACGTCATGATAAACAACTTATCGAAAATTATGCCAAACATCAGAGGACCCAAAGAAAAGAAAAGGAAACTCCTTGCTTCTACTGTTCTTTCGGTCATTTTGTATGCCGCTCCGACATGGAGTAGAGCTCTAAATTATAAATACTGTTTAAATATGCTTTCCTCAATTAATAGAAGATTAGGAATCAGGATATCTTCTGGATATAGAACGGTTTCTACGGTGGGTATTGAAGTGGTGGCTCGTCTACCGCCCATTGACCTATTAATTGAGGAAAGATGTAACCTATACAGTAGAGGTAAGGAACATAAAAAACTATATAGAGAAGAATTATTGGAAAAATGGAACAGAAGATGGAATCACGGAATTAAATGGACTAACGTATTAATCAAAGATTTAAAAAAGTGGTTTGAAAGAACATGGGGCGAATTAAATTACTACTTAACACAATTTTTTACGGGTCATGGAATTTTTTGTAGTTATTTGTTCAAAATAAAAAAGAAGGAGAATGAATTTTGTTGGTTTTGTGAAGAAATAGATAATCCAGAACATACGTTTTTTATATGTAATAATTTTGCCGAGGAAAGAAATATTTGTCGTAATAAAATCGGAAAAAATATGGAAAAAGAAAACATAATAGATATAATGCTAGAAAAACAAGAACACTGGAGAGCCGTAGATGAGATGGTAACAAACATTATGAAAAAAAAGGAAAAGCATGAAAGAGAACTAGAAAATAGAAGAAGAAATGTACAGTAGACCCCGAAAATTACATTTATATACCTCTGAAGTTATACCTTGATGGGTGGTTCCGAAGGCGGAGGGGAAAGGGTTTTAGTTGGTCGATGTATTCAAGATGAGTACATCAACCCAACACAGGGTGGTCATCGATACGAGTCACTTAGATAGTGATTCGGACCACTCGTCTGTCAACAGATTTCCTAAACCCCTCCATAAAAAAAAAAAAAAAAAGGTTGCGGTTATGCCTCCAGCAGGAAGGTCGTCATTTCGAACCTTCAGTTTAAGTTAAACTTTCTTTATCTGCATTTTTCACTTGAGTAGCAGTAAATCTATCCCTAACTTAGAACAAATATCATGTTGACCATATTTGTGTTTTTTTTCTCCGAAATTTTGTTATGCAATATGTGATTTTTTTTGTACCAATGAAAAATTTTGAGTTTTGACTGTACAATGCCGTATTTTTTTAGGGGGGTGCCATTTGGAATTTTCGAGAAAAATGACAATATGCGAAGATCAATCAAAAATATTTTTTTTCCATAAATTACCCAAAGAAAAAATTATGTAAAGGTATACGAGGTCTTCACCTGTCCCTCAATTCAAAATTTAGGCGTCGACGTCAATTAGTTTCTCTACAAAAAATCTCAAAAATCGGGCGCAATTTTGAAAGAAGGGGTCATAACAACGAAACCGCTAAAGTTAAGAGTATAACATGTTAGATAAAAAAAAATAAGTACTCTTCGAGCACCTTCCAAATCTGCAATAAAAAATAAGGCATTCTATTAAAAAAAAAAACATAAGTTTGGTACGTCACTGGCATACGGCACACCACTGATGATTAGAAATATTTTTTTTACATTTTTTTCGATAGCTTTTATCGTAAAAGAGCTATGATCCGTCCGAGGCGTCTTAAGTGCCACAAAATTATTCCATATTGGGTTGTATATTCTTCCGAATGATTAGAATAATTATTAAATACACACATTTTTAACTTTATTATTACAGTAATATTTAAATTAAATGTTTTTAGATGATATTTCAAGGAGGAGAAAATCTGTAGGGGATCATTTCCACACGTACAGCGTCATCGTGGTAATTTTAACCTGGGATTAACATATATTTTCTTAATCTACCACTCGAATAAATAAAATATTAAAAAAAAGTATTAACGTTAAACTGTTCTTTTATTTACTTTGTTTTAAATTAAATATTACACTTTGTTACATAAATAACTTTATAAATAAAACAAAAAAAAAAAAAACATTTTTTGGTTCTAGTCCTCGAAAATTAAACAATTAAACACACCTGTTTTGTGTAGTTTGGTAATTCGTTAGAATACTGTTAAAAATAAAAACAATATATTAATAAAAATAATAATAACTAAAAGAAATTAAAAAGTACTGACTTGAATAACATTTGATTGAATCATCTAAAAAAATATTCTTATTTTCTAGCATAAAAAGAAAAAAATTAAATCAACATTATTCAACTGCGGGTAAATTGAGTAACGATTGGGTATCTAATCCATCAACCGATACTAAATCGTTATCGGGCATTGTTTCATTTGTGGGTCTACTAAACGGATAAAAGGAATTTACCCGTTTTAATAATGTTAACATTTCATCTTTAAGATGCGACCTTAGCACCACATCTCCTCCACTTAATCTTCTTTGTTGTATTTCGTATATTTCCGCCGTTATAACTCTTGCTGTTAAATCAATTTGAGGAGTTCCACCTTTTGAAATTTCAACAATCGGCAACCATCTTAAATAACATTGTCTCCATAAATCTAAACATGATATCCGATAATCCGGGTTTAATTTTTCTTTATAAGAATCATCGTAAAGTGGATTACAGAAAAATTTTATATCCGAATCGGAAAATTGTTGATGCCAATCCCAAACGCTTCTTAAACGAGTTTTTGACTAAAATTTTAATATGTTAAGATGGTAGAAAATAATTTTTAATTATATTTTTTTAAATTATCGATTAATTTACCGTAATTTTAATTTAATTTTACCTTAAATCGATCCCATTCACAATTAAAAATAAACGTATCAAATATGCTAACGTGAACGGAATCCCATAAAGTGGTTAAATAAGTCTCTGTAAATTGGAAAGCTCTCGGATATTGTTGTAAAAGCTGCCAAACGCAATCGAGAAATAATAAAAAATAAGGTGCTGGTTCATTCCGATCATCTTCTAATAATCCAAGACGATTTCTAAATGGATGACCTAAAACGACCCATTCTTTTTGAATTAAAAGTTGAAAACCGTGTTTCGTTCGAAAGGTTGGATCCAAAATTAATTGTATTAAACTAGATATTATACAATTTAAATCTCGGCCTGAACCTAAAACATCCCAAATATTAAAATATAAAAAAAAATAATAATAAATCAAACCTTCTTGTAAAACCACAGTAATACAATTTTTCGTTAAGTAAATAGAAGCATTTCTCGCATGTTCCAAACAACTAGAAACGTAATATAACCATTTAGTACCTTCTAATAAACTATAAAACTTCCCATCTTGATTTTTAAACGTTCTATACGTATCCGGAGCGCAAATATCTCTTAATTTATTAAAACTATTTTGAAGTTCTTTAGCCGTAGGCAGTACTTTTGTTAATTCCATAATGTAAGGTGAAGATAAACTCGGATGACTCTTCCTAATGTGTTCTAACATGATGTTTTCTTGGGTTCGGTCGGTTATCGTCGGTTCGAGATCCGGCATTCTGACTAGAGCGGCGTTTCTTCGTGTACCCCAAACCCAAACGGGGCCGTTACCCTCGCGGAAGTGTCTCGCGGCGTTTTTCAAAATGTTATCGTCCGCGGAAATTGGGACGACGAAGTATTTCGGAAGACAGGTCATATCGAAGTTTTCGTTCGCGCTACAAACTCGCCAGTTTTTCGCTGAGGTTCTTTCGAGTTCTTTACGCCAATCTTCTTGGGTTTTAAAAGCGAGGGATTCTTTTGGGGATCTATCTTCATACGGAGGACTTAATATAAACAAAAATATATTTGTTTTTATTTTAATTCTAAATATAAATCGTTTATTTATCGTTAAAATATAAACTAATGATTAATGGTTAATATTTTTTTTAATTTTGATTTTTTAAATGATTGAATATAAGTTGAATTTCTGGAATTATCTCAAAATCTTTGAAAATAAACACAAATTGTAATATATCTCTTTAAAATAGATACTTTTAGTTTTTATTTGATGTATAAATCGTTTCTTAATCTTTATAAATAAAATCGTGGTGATTTTTTTAATTTCAATTTTTGTTATGATTCATATGCAACCTCCTAAGTGTTTAGGATTTTCTCAAAAATCTTCCAAATAAAGATTATTTACAATACGGAATTTTAAAATAGACACTTTTCGCTTTAATTTGAGGTATAAATCGTTTCTTAATCTTCATAAATAAACTTTAGGCGATTTTTTTAATTTCAACTTTTTGTTGGAATTTAGGTTAAGTTCAAATTTAAAGTCTTAAATTTTTAGAGTTCTCTCAAAATATTTTCAAATAAGACTCAATTATGATATTATATTATCATAAAATAGACACTTTTATCTTTAATTTGAGGTATAAATCGTTTCTTAATCTCCATAAATAAAGTCGTAATGATTTTTTAAATTTCCATTTTTCTTGTGATTGAGGTTAAGTTCAATTTTAAACTTAATTTCTTTGGATTTTATCAAAAACTTAAAAAACCAAACTAATTATTATCAACTATCATAAAATAGATACTTTTAGCTTTAATCTGAGATAGAAATCGTCTCTTAATCTTCATAAATAAAATTGTAGTGATTTTTTGAATTTCAATTTTTGTTGTGATTCGCATTTAAAATCTTGAATATTTAAAATTTTATCCAAAACTTTAGGAATAAAGATTATTTATAATACAGTATCTTAAAATAAATACTTTTAGCTTCAATATAATATATGAATCATTTTTTTATTTTCATTAATAAAGCCGTGAAGATTTTTTAATTTCAACTATTAAGATTGAGGTTACATGCAGTGTTTTGAATTTTCAGAATTTTCTCCAAAATTTTAGGAATAAAGATTATTTACAATACAGTATCTTAAAATAAATACTTTTAGATTCAATATAATATATGAATCATTTCTTTATTACCATTAATAAAGTCGTGTAGATTTTTTTAAATTTCAATTTTTGTTGTTATTGAAGTTAAGTTCAATTTTAGAGTCTTAATTTTTTTTTTGATTTTCTCAAAAAGTTTAAAAACATAAATCAATTATTACTAATTATTACAAAATAGATACTTTTAGCTTTAATTTGAGGTATAAATCGTTTCTTAATTTTCATAAATAAAGTCGTCGTGATTTTTTATATTTCAATTTTTGTTGTGATTGAGGTTAAGTTCAATTTTAGAGTCTTAAATTTTTTGGATTTTGTCAAAAACTTAAAAAAATCAACTAATGATTATAAATTATCATAAAATAGATACTTTTAACTTTAACAAGACATTTTTTTAAATCACCAAAAGTTTTTGACATAATTTAATATTTTTTAAAATTTTTGATAAAATTTAAAAAATCGTACAGTTTATTTTTTGAAATTAAAAAAAGAAATTTTATACAAAAGTAGGTTATAGTATCTATTTTCTAATAAAATGGTCAAATTTGTTCTAAATGTTACTAAAAAATTTAAAAAAATTATCAAAGACATTGATGATTTTTTACCTAACCTAACAAATTTTTGACCAAGTTTGAAAAATAGTCCTGACTTTATTTTTGGGAATTGGAATTTTTTTTTAAACATAAGTAGATTAAAATATCTATTTTTTAATAAAATTGTCAAAATTGTCCTAATTGTTACTAAAAAATTTAAAAAAATTATCAAAGACATTGATGATTTTTGACATAACCTAAGAAATTTTTAACCAAGTTTGAAAAATCACCCTGATTTTATTTATAGTCATGTTTAGTATCAAATTAAAGGATTTTTAATAAATTTTAAGAATTTGAGGTATAAATCGTTTTTTAATCTTCATAAATACATTCGTAGTGATTTTTTGAATCTTAATTTTTATTATGATTCATATGCAACCTTCTAAGTTTTTAGGATTTTCTCAAAAATCTTCCAAATGAAGATTGTTTACAATACGGAATTTTAAAATAGACACTTTTCGCTTTAATTTGTGATATAAATCGTTTCTTAATCTTCATAAATAAACTTGAGACGATTTTTTAAATTTCAAATTTTTGTTGTAATTTAGGTTAAGTTCAATGTTAGAGTCTTAAATTTTTTGGATTTTATAAAAAACTTTAAAAATTCATACTAATTTTTATTAATTATCATAAAGTAGATACTTTTAGCTTTAATTTGAGATATAAATCGTTTCTTAATCTTCATAAATAAATTCGTAGTGATTTTTTGAATTTTAATTTTTATTATGATTCATATGCAACCTCCTAAGTTTTTAGGATTTTCTCAAAATTTTTCCAAATAAAGATTATTTACAATAAGGAATTTTAAAGTAGACAGTTTTCGATTTAATTTGATAGATAAATCGTTTCTTAATCTTCATAAATAAACTTGAGGTGATTTTTAAAATTTCAAATTTTTAGGTTAAGTTCAATTTTAGAGTCTTGAATTTTTTGGATTTTATCAAAAACTCTCAAAATAAAAACCAATTATTATTAATTACCATAAAATAGATACTTTTAGCTTTAATTTAAGGTATAAATTACTTCTTAATCTTCATAAATACATTCGTAGTGATTTTTTGAATTTTAATTTTTATTATGATTCATATGCAACATCCCAAGTTTTTAGGATTTTCTCAAAATTTTTCCAAATAAAGATTATTTACAATATAGAATTTTAAAATAGATACTTTTCGCTTTAATTTGAGGTATAAATCGTTTCTTAATCTTCATAATTAAACTTGAGGTGATTTTTTAAATTAAAAATTTTTGTTGTAATTTAGGTTAAGTTCAAATGTAATGTCTTAAATTTTTGGAATTCTCTCAAAATATTTTCAAATAAAACTCTGTTATTATATTATTTAAACGTCAAAATTCTCAAAATTGAACAAAAATCATAAAAAAAATCGTTTGAATTTCTATAAAATTGAACAAAAACCTCAAAATAACTTCTGAATTTCTATAAAATTGTACAAAAACGTTAAAAAATCGCCTACATTTCTGTAAAATTTTACAAAAGGCTCAAAAAGTCGTCTGTATTTCTAGAAAATTGTACAAAATCTTCAATAAAATCTTCCGAACTTCTATAAAATTGTTAAAAAATTGTCTAAATTTCTATAAAATTGTACAAAAGCCTCAAAAAATCTTCTGAGTTTCTATAAAATTGAACAAAAACCTCAAAAAACTTCTAAATTTCTATAGAATTATACAAAATCTTCAATAAAATCTTCCGAACTTCTATAAAATTGTTAAAAAATCGTCTAAATTTCTATAAAATTTAACAAAAGCCTCAAAAAAAAATCTAAATTTCTATAGAATTATATAAAATCTTCCGAACTTCTATAAAATTGTTAAAAAATTGTCTAAATTTCTATAAAATTGTACAAAAGTCTCAAAAAAACTTCTGAATTTCTATAGAATTATACAAAATCTTCAATAAAATCTTCCGAACTTCTATAAAATTGTTAAAAAATCATCTAAATTTTTATAAAATTGTACAAAAGCCTCAAAAAATCTGCTGAGTTTCTATAAAATTGAACAAAAACCTCAAAAAACTTCCGAATTTCTATAGAATTATACAAAATCTTTAATAAAATCTTTCGAACTTCTATAAAATTGTTAAAAAATCGTCTAAATTTCTATAAAATTGTACAAAAGCCTCAAGAAATCGTCTGAATTTCTATAAAATAATACAAAGTCGTTAAAAAAATCATTTCTATTGAAAAATTACTAAATCATCAAAAAGAAATTATAGAATCTTTAAAAAACTTTCATAAAAACACTAAAAAATCGTCAAATTTTTTAGAATACAACTTGTAGACAAAATGTAGAATTATTAAAAATACTTACAATTTTTACAAGAAATTAACACTAAAATAACAATTTTGAGAAATTTTTAAGAAATACTAGTATATAATAAAGTTGTAAATTTTAAGCCTCAACAAAAAAGTTAGGTTCTGAACTGTGAAAAATTTTAGTCACCTTTATGAATTTTTTTAATTTTTTGGGTAATAATTAGAACAAAATTGACTTTTTCATTACAAAATAGAATATTTTAGCTTTGTACTAATACAAATTTCATTTCTTAATTACAAAAAATAAAGTCTCCACGATTTTTTAAAGTTGGTCAAAATTTTTAAAAGTTAGGTTAACCGTCAAAAATTTTAGTCATATTTGAGAATTTTTTCTAATTTTCTGATACTAATTAGAGAAAATCCATCTTTTTTAGATTAAAATAGAATGTTTTAGATTTAATTCAATACAAGAATCATGTTTTTATTCCTATAAATAAAGTCTGTACGATTTTTTTTAATGTATTAAATTTTGATGATAGGTTAAGTCAAACATTCCCATCTTTAAAAATTTTTCTAATTTTTTTGATACTAATTAGAGAAAATCCGTCTTTTTTAGATTAAAATAGAATGTTTTAGATTTAATTCAATACAAGAATCATGTTTTTATTCCTATAAATAAAGTCTGTACGATTTTTTTTTAATGTATTAAATTTTGATGTTAGGTTATGTCAAACATTCCCATCTTTAAAAATATTTCTAATTTTTTTGATACTAATTACAGAAAATCCGTCTTTTTCAGATTAAAATAGAATGTTTTAGATTTAATTTAATACAAGAACCATGTTTTTATCCCTATAAATAAAGTCTGTACGATTTTTTTGAATTTCATACTTTTATTGTAATCAATGTTAAGTTCAAAATAGGTCTTAATTTTTTAGAATTATCTCAAAAACTCCTTAAATAAGAGTCATTTATGGTCAATTATCATAAAATAGATATTTTTACATTTCATTTAAGATATAAACCGCTATATAATAATCATAAATAAATTCGTGGCGATTTTTTTTTAATTTCAGTTTTTGCTCAAAATTGAGATTTGAGGTTATGTCAATTTTTTTGAAATTTAAGGTTATCTTAAAAGTCTTCAAATTGATAATTACCTCAAAATTCTTTAAAATTTGATTTGAAACTTTATCAACATTAAAGTTATAAATTTTAAAACCTGTTTTTGTAATGTACTTAAATATTACCACATTACACTTTAATATTGCTTAAATTAAAAGAAACTTTTAAAAACCGTTTGAATTATTCAAACAACATCTAACAAGTTACACAAATAGCATTGTTACATCATCCGATAACCCACTCACATCTTTCAATCTCGATGAATCATAAAATTACACTTGTACTCCTTTAATAATACCTGTATCATACACAAATAACCAACACAACTTGCACCAACAACATATTTCACTTATGACACACTTTGTAACCATATTTACTTACCGATAATCAAATGCAAATAATAAATTCAATCGTTTTGGTGCAACGTGATAAAGAATAGCATTCGTGATATGCCTGGTCAGGTCCCTTTCGACGTTCTTCAAACTAAAATGAAACGTCCTCATATTTTTACAAATAATCAACAATTCTTTAACTCTCCCGGAAACGTTTTGACCCAAATTTAATTTCTTCTTTGACTTATCCCCTAATTGATAAATGCAATCGATAGATGATAAACAAACTTCGTAAGGTCCCAATAAATAATTTTGTTGATAATAAGGTTGATCGTCATCTTTATCCGGGATAAACGACAACTTAAAATTAGTAACCGTAAGCACACCACGTTTCGTTTTGGTCAAATCGCTAATTGACTGGTAAATTAAGACTTTCGAGGCTTCACGAATAATCGCTTCACCTAAAAATGTAACGTTTAAGGTCGTAAGGTTTAAATTTAATTTATTCGAATACCTTCGAGTAGTTTTGATCGTTGTTCCCCGAGCGAAATATCCTAAATTAGATTAATTAGATTAATTAAGTATTTTTCGTGTTTGTACTTACATCCAAGTCGCTCGAACCGTCGATGTAGCTCTTAAACCTGGAGTTTTTAAAGTCGTTCATTACGGTTAATTGGAACATTTATACGGTTCTTAAGAAATTTAAGGACGTTAATTTTATCCCATTCCGAGGATGTGACCCTTTTTTATGCGCTTAAAAACCCGTAAATCATGCGAAAAACACTTCTGTCAAAACGGGACTAAATAAGGTTATGTTTATCTAGGGATATTTTACTTCTTTATTATTTACGTTTACCAACCTGTTTATTTTAAATAAATACTTTTAATTTTTTTTATAAAAATTAAGATTTTTTTTATTGTATTTATATCAGTAAATTGGAATGCCTTTTAATCTTTAACCTTTTAGATAAAGTCATTTTAAAAATGTTTATTCCTTATCTTAGGTGTTAAATACATAACCTCTTATGTGTCATCTGTCATCATGGAAATTTGCCTGTTTGAAATGTTGATTTTGATTGAAAATATGTAAAAAAAAATTATTGTACGTGTTAAAAACGAATGAAAGATCAAAAAATGGTTAAGAGTCGGAAAATTAGCAACACTACTTTAATACAACCCAGGTAGGTGATGTAATTTTATAAATAATTGGTATAAAATGTTTGTTTTTTAGACCAAACGCCAATCCGGGGTTGTGGGTAGGATTTTTGCTACCCCTTTGCATCCTAATTAGTGTAATAAGACACTCGGTTGAAGCTTCCAAGTTGTATCAACTCTCTGCTTTATTAACGTTAGGAATTTTATACACGACAACTGTATTTGTTATTCGATACTCTTCTACGGGGTGTTATGTTATCCCCGTTAAGAGTTTGTTATTTCCTTTTATGGTAATAACAGGTCTTTATGCTTTGCATTTTGATAAAGGTAAAAAAAGAAAAAATAATAAGGAAAAATAATAAGAAAAAATTACGATAAGATGTTTTTAGGATTAGCATTTAGTTGTTTTGCTTCGTTACTATCGACATTTGGTTTTCATAAATTATACGTATTTATTTTGAGAGGATTTCCACAATGTTTCACTTTAGGGGAAGGTTTAGCTTGTGCGCAGGGTTTTACGATATTTATATTTTCTTCCATTGTGAATATTATGGATAGTTTTAAAAATCCACCGAAAACGACTTCACAAATTAGTACGATAACACTTCAGGTAGGTATTTTTTTTATTAAAAGATGGTTATAATTAAAATTTTATTAAAATTAATTTCAATTTTTTTTTTGAATTGTTTAAAAAGGTTGGATTATTAACTGTAACATCTTACGTATACATGTTATACAAACATCCGTCTTTAAGAAAACCCAAGATGTTTTACTCAAGCCTTTTGCTCTCTTTAACCTTTCTTATGGTCATCCCTCTTCAGATTTTAATCTCAAAAAATCCTCTGGTTTGGATTTTTGAATTATTTACACGAGATATTATGCAAGTGAGTTTTTTTAATTTAAAAATTAGTAGATAATAATAATAATAAATGTATTTTAGATAAAAGTCTTTATATACTGGTCTTTATGCATATCAGCGGCTGTTTACACCCTAATAAAGCAAATAAGCGGGGCTCAAAAAGCTTCCTCGGTTGTACGAAAAACATTCCATATTTTAGCCGTATTAATTTACGTACCTGGTTTACTTTACGAGTGTTCGATTCTATATTTAGCCAGTGGAGTTATTTTAGGGGTGTTTATCGGAATCGAGGTAAAAATAAATTTATATCTTAAACAACTAATTTAATAAATAATTAAATTTTTAGACAACAAGATTGATTAGATTACCACAAGTCGTAGCTTTTCTAGAAGATGGTTTTTCAGTTTTCCGTGATGAAAAAGATATCGGATCGGTTGCTTTAACATCTATGTATTTATTAGCCGGAGTTTCATTTCCAATTTGGATTCATCCCTCTCCGTGTGATTTAACAAATTCAGCTGGATTTAATTTATTAGCACTTTTAAGTGGGATTTTATCGATTGGAATTGGGGATTCAGCGGCTAGTTATTTAGGTGCTTGGATTGGAAAACATACATGGAAAGGTAAAAGTTATTATTATACTGCGGGACATTGAAATTGCAATATCTAAAAGGAGTAAATATTATTTTATTAAATTTGGCACTAATGTTGGGTTATAAGAGTACATCAATTGATTCAAGTTTGGAGAAAAAAAATAATAATAAAAGAATAACTCCCTTTTCTTTCATAAAATATTGCTCCGTCCCTGTTTTGTAAACATTGATTAAGACTGTGAGGCATAAATTCAAGTTGTGTATATTATCTTGTAATATTGTATCCCAGGCTATCTGAATTTCGTGTTTGAACGTCTAAGGTCTACGGAAGTTGTGGCAAATTCTTTAATTTTCTACCTATTATATCCCATACCCCATTTATCATTGGGGTAAATCCGGAGATTTTGCTGGTCTTGGTAAAAGGTCTACCTGAACCTCTTCTAAAAAGGTTAAAGTACGCCTTGCCACTTGGAACCGCGCATTGTTTTATTGGAAAATTTTAGTTTCCAGCCCCTGAAGGTACTGGAGAAGATACAGCCTCCCCTATCTCAAAACCTCCTGTATGTATCACTGTGCAGTCAAAGTGCCCTCGATAAAAATTAAAGGGGACCTGCTTCCATAAGCAATCGCGCCCCGTATCATTATACAGGGTGCGGCAATTATAAGACCACATTCCAAAAAATGGTAGTGGCATCGATGGCGACAGAGGCGTGCAAATTAACATGTTCAAACACTCAGTGAGTGTTCACAGATCCGATCACTGATCGAAAAACAATTTTGAGTTGGGTTCACAACTTTAGGACCACATCTTCAGTTGTGGTGTGAAGCGTAGAGGCTCCTCGAAATGGAAGAGGACCCCGGAAAACATCGCCAGAGTGAGGACATCCATTGAGTAATCCCCAACGCGCTCTGCACGGAAATATTCGGCTGCTCTTCGAATTTCCGATTGAACGATGAGACGAATTTTACACTGCGACCTCAAGTTACACCATTACAAAATTGCTGTAGTTCAGGAATTATCCCCAGCTGATTGGGGAAGACGATGGGATTGTTGTAACGCTATCCTCGAGGCGGTGCCACCCACTGCAGTTTTATGGACGAGCGACGAAGCCTACTTCCACCTGTCGGGCTGCGTTAATAAGTAAAACTGTCGCGACTGGGCCTCCGAAAACCCTCCAGAGCTCCATCAGAGACCTCTACACAGCGGTATTACAGTCACCGTGACGTCCCATCGATACTGTAACATGTTGGAGGAAGTTTTGCGACCAAAGATTAAGGAATATGGAGAAGAGAACAACAGAGAGGACTTCTGGTTCCAGCAGGATGGGGCTACGGCCCATACAGCCCGTCGTTCGCGTCAGATTCTGCAGGACATGTTCCCCAGTCAGGTGATCTCCCTACACGAGAGCATTCCTTAGCCTCCTCACTCGCCGGATTTGAGTCCCTGTCAAGGCTGAGATGTTCAAACATCGCCCTAGGACCCTGGAAGTGTTAAAAGAGGCAATTGCGGAGGAAATCATTCACATTGGCAACGGTATGTTAAGGAGAGTCATGGAAAACTTCCGCGAAAGACTTCAGACTCCAAGTCAAAATAAACTTGATTATACAAGCTTGTACCAGCAGTGCATAGGCCTTTCTATAGCGTATTGCAAATTCTTTCTCCACATTTTCGTCTGACCATCTTACGGCTATCATGCATCCTTAAGCAGAATCTAAATTCATCACTAAAGACAAACCCATGCCACTCGATGTTCCAATCAGTCTTTTCCCTGCACCAATTTAAACGTTGACGTCGATGATTGGGAGTAAGTAGATTGGACGATCAGCATCTGCAGTCCACTCTACACCAAATGACTTTGTAGTTGAAAATTCACCTTTCCAACCTAGTAATTTCAAACGGCGATCTTGAGGCGCCGTCGTTTTTTCTTAAAACCCCACTTCCTTTCTGACTTTGTTTCTGAGCATTCTCAAACCACCCTTTCCAACATCTCAAAACTGTGGACTGATTTCGATTTAATCAGGAAGCGATTTCGGCAAATGATAAATTATCCTCTTTCATGCCTATAATTGCACTTAATTGGTCAAAAAATATTCACTCCTTCTATGTGTTGCAATTTCAATGTCACACAGTATACATTTTTTAATTCCTTTACTTTCAACATGGGTTGGATTAAAATTTCTAGGCTCGTTTAAAACTATCGAAGGAACTATTGGTTGTGTTTTGAGTCAAGTATTATTTATCTACCTCTTAATGCATTTGGGTAAAGATTTAAATAAAGTGATAAGGATTTAAACTTAATAAATGATGTCTTAGGTTTTATAGATACGCATTTAAATACGATATTAAGGGTTGGGTTGGCGATTCTTGTGACATCTGTGGTTGAAGCAAAAACGACCCAAGTGGATAATTTGGTGCTTCCCATGGTGATGTATTTGTTCTTGGTTTAAGGGAAAGAATGGAAATGTTTTTAGGGGGATGTTTTGGGGAGAGTTTTTGGGGAGATTTTTTGAGGAGATTTTTTGGGGAGATTTTTTGGGGGGATTTTTTGGACAGATTTTTTGGGGGGTTCTTCCAGTAAAAAGGACTGAGTATACCAAATACAGGGGTTATTATAATTTATTTATCTTATTTTTGATTGAGTATGAATCGAATATTTATACGAATGATGAATTATTAATTGATGATGACGAATAAAAACCATCATTTTATTAAAAGATTAAATTCGATTTTTTTAAGTAGATTCCTTTTAAAATACAATCCTAATTTTCCTTTAAATTGAAAATTAGTAATCAGTGATTTTATAAAAGTTTATTTTGGGTTTAAAGAAATTTTTTGGTAATTTAACGAATTTCTCTTTCGTTAATGCTTTATTTCCGACATTGAAAGGAATTTAATTTAATTTTTAAAAAATTGAAATTCGAAAGACTTAAATTTTGGTATAAACTTTTATATGTTTTTATATCGACCGGTTTCGGTTTCTTATAAAACCATGTTCAGGAATAAATGTGTCAATTTAAGGCTTTAAAACGTAGTGATTAGATGGAATTTGTCCAAAAATCTAGATTTCGAAATGTGGTTAGTTCATTATTATGTAATTTATGGAGAAATATCGTTCAATTACAATGATTTAATCATAGATGAAATAGGGTAAACTGCTCAAATGTCGGCCCCCCTAAAAATGCTTCCTAAACTCGACCTTTCTATAGAAATCCATATAGGAAAACTGGAAGGCCGACTTTAAGCGCATGGCCGAGATTTGGTGAGTTTACCCTATAAGCTTTGTTAGTGAAAGCGATTTCCAATAGTTTCTGATTTTTTTAACCAATTAAGACTATTTTTAAGACTTTCAAAATTAAACAGTTTGATTGAAAAATCAGAAGTCGTTGGAAATCGTTCCTATGAACAAAGCTTTTATATACTGATATAGATAGTTCACTTACGATTTTTAGTTTTTGTTCAATTTCAGCATACACAGCTTAAAAAATACAGAAGGGTTTAGGAAATAACTGAAGGACACTTCTCTGCACAACTGCTAAGACAATTTTATTCTTGTTGATCTTATTCGACATCGTATTCTGGCGACGATTAATAAGAAAACAATTTTTAATAACAGAATAATATCTTTAATAAGTATATAAAAAGAAACCTCGCATCTTTAGTGAATCCACAATTCTCACACCTCGCTATGTTAGTAAAATCAAAGATTCGCATAGTTTCCATTAAGTTTGTTTCACACATATGTGGTTTCATTCGGTTCGGTTTGTTTTCAATTCGTTTTTGGTTACTACCGACAAATGTGAAACGGTATTTCGGTGCTATTTAGTTCCTAATAGAAATCATAAAATATTGAACATTCCCTCGACATAAATAGGTTTCATCAGGTTTGTATAAGGTATGAATTCGAGTACAAGGAACTGAAAGCAATCAGAGCGTTCACATACGCACGGTTTTAACCTGATAACGAGTTGATCTTTTTAAAAATGGTTTTTTATTATTTTTTTTTCGAAAATTGTGTTGTTTTCTAATAAAATAAGCAATTGAGCAGAAGATATTTATATGAATCGTTTGATTTCCGCAATAAAATTTAAACTATACCTTTTCAAGTTCAAATTGGGACTAATCAATGCCAAAATGAGATTAATCAATTTCAAATTGGGACTAATCAATTTCAAATTGAGACTAATTAATTTCAAATTGGGAATAATCAATTTCAAATTGGGAATAATCAAATTCAAATTGGCACTAATCAATTTCAAATTGGGAATGTTATATTTATATAAAAGATACCTAAGTTTTGGTAGTTACTTAATATTAATGAACTATTTTTTTTATTTAGCTATAAAAAATATAATTATAAAACATTAAAACTATAGAAAATGTAAAGGGGTAGTGGCATGTACTATAACCCGACATAGATCTGCACAATGAAGAGAAAGATGAAAAGGTAAGCCTGCTCTCCATAATATTGCCGTGCAGCTCCATTTCGGCTTATAGTACTTTTGTGTACACAGTGTAAATTTCGTACATGTAGCGATAGATATCACTCTGTTTTCCTCACTAAAAAAGAATTGTCTGAATGTCGTTAGCCAGACCAGTCTTGCCTCCAGCTTTAAAAACTGTCCGTACTACTTCTATGAAGACCTCAATGGAATCGTGGTATGGAGCATTATCTGGTACCAAAACCGCAGGTTCTTCGTATATACGTTTGGCATTGCGAAGACGTTGGCTTCAGTCTTTTTAAAAGCATCTTTTTGATTTTCATGATGTATCAGGCCCGTAGTGCCAATACAATCAATTAAATGAATATTTGATTCTTTCATCGCCAGTGAAATAAAAAGATTTAAATTGATCTCATATACACCTTTGCAATGCCCAACGTATATACCAAGAAACTGTGGTACTGGTGACAGATAATGTAAAGAATACTTCCCACTTGGTCGGTAATTTGAAATTAATTGAATTTCAACTTTGATTTATTTAGTCACAATTTGAAATTGATAAGTCCCAATTTGAATTTGATTAGTCCCAATTTGAAATTGATTAGTCTCAATTTGAAATTGATTATTCTCAATTTGAAATTGATTAATCCCAATTTGAGATTGATTATTCCCAATTTGAAATTGATTAGTGCCAATTTGAACTTGAAAAGGTATAGTGCTGCTTCATCAAATGATTTCGTTGGCATTCTGAAATAATTAAAAAATTTACCTTCGTGGAAACCTTATGAAGTGTGTAATGCTCTAAATTCTAACCACGAAGTGATGAGGAAGAAATAACGCAACAACATAACTTCTCTCCATTGATGATCACTATTCACTATGCGAAAATGAAAAATCTATAAATTGTTAAAGAACCACGTATGTGTGAAAAGGTTCCATTCGATTTCGGATGCAACCTAAAACATTTTCTCGACGTACCTTAAATATATTTTTTTATCTAACAACAAGTGTATATGACAGAAAGAGACGAAAACTGAACAGTGTATACGTAATATATTATGTTAGACATATCGTCAATGCGTTTAATTTTGGTCAATAGAGAAACGGTTATTTTATTAATTTCTATTTGTTCAAAAATCAAGATTTCGAAACGTGGACAGTTCATTATTATGTAATTTTTGAATAAATGTCGTCTAATTACAAAGATTTAATACCTTAAATTGACACATTTCTTCCTAAAAATTCTTCCTAAAGAGATTGAAAAATCAAGGCTTGTTTCCCGTTCAAATTAGAATCTTCCCACTTAACCCGGCGTGTGTGTACTATATTTTTTGAGACACGGAGTGTATACTGGGTCTTTTAGGGAACAGGCATGTTTTCAAAGTTTTCTAGGCTTTCAAAAATTTTACATGGCCGAGCAGTTACCAAATTTAAAAGTTTAAAACTGTTGTCATTAAAAATGAAACAATCGTCTGAATCGTCTGAAAAGTTAGAAAAACGGAAATTTTGACTGTTCCTTCAAAGACCCAGTGTACACACGGAGGGTTAAGATAAAAAATATTTCATAATTCCCATAATTAAATTTTATACGATTTTTTTAAAAATCATCAAAATTTTTTTTAAGTTTATATTAATTCCATTCAAAAAATCAAAAAACTTCCTAATAATTCTTAAAAATAAATATGATAATAATGAATAAAATCATTTTATTAAATAAATTAATCTATATTTACATAAAAATTAAATCATCAAGGAATTTTTTGCGGTTTCTTTCCAATATTTTCCGCCTCTTCAATCGTATCCGGTAATTTAGTATTTAAAGTTTCCGGAAATGCTAAAGTTAATAAACCAGCCACAGCTGCCATCCCGGTAAATAAAACTAAAGGTAGTGGTTTCCATAATTGTTCCTAAAAAATACCCAAAATAAATTCCTTACTCTTTCATTTAGTTAATTTAATTTTATTTTTTACCAAAAGAGGCATTTGTGGAGAAACCATCGAACCAATTCTAGCAATCATAGAACACCCTCCCATTAAAGAATGTCTTAAAGGCGTTGGGAAAATTTCACTGGAAATTATATAACATATTGTAAACGCAGCAGTTGCTCCGAATTTTCCTAATAAATAGAAAAATAAAGCGAGAGCATGTTGTTCTATAACAAAAAAATAATTTTTTTTATATTTTAATTTTTTAAAATTAAAAAATTAAATTTAAATACCTTTACTTATAAAAATATAAGCAAAACACGCCGCGGCAGTTATAAAAAACGATACACTCTGCGTCCATCTCCTTCCAAATCGATCAACGGTTACATAAGTCGCTATATAAGCGGGAATTTCAACTAAAGAAGTTAAGATAAAATCAACGTAACTATTTCCGGCTAAAGAAACTGCGTTTAGTGTTAAACCGTAGAATAAAAACGCGCAAGATAACCAACAAAAACAAGAATTAAAAAATCTCATCACTAAAATTCGAGATTTAAATACGTGGAAGAATGGTTCTTGGGTGACTTCTTCAACTGGAACTGTTAATTTTTCCAAAGCGTGTTTTGAGATTGTTTTGCCGTTTATTCTAGCTGCTCGAAGGAGGATATCTTCGGCTTCTTTGTAACGTTTTTGACTTAAAAGCCATCGAACGGATTCTGGTATAAGCCAATGGTATGAGATTATTAAGAAAATTGGAACGTATAAAACTAAAATTATGATTCTAAAATGAAAATAATTAAATAATTATTTTTTTAAGTAGGTACAATGAAGACATACTTCCAATCCATAGCTATCCAAGCTACAACAGCAGCTAAAACTTCTCCAAGAGCGAAACAACAACATATTAATGTACCTGCTAAAACACGTTTTTTCGGACCTACTAATTCAACGGCTAAGACAAAACCAGTGGCGTACGTTCCCGATTGAAAAAGAGCGTCTAGGAATTCAAGAACTGTGAATGTTGGGTAATTTGGGGCGAATGCACGAGCTGTGCCGAAAATTGCACCACCAACCATTCCCCAAATTAAGACGAATTTTCTTCCTAATCTAAAAAATAAAAAAGAAGGTAAAAAAAAGATTTAAAAATAGATTAAAAAATAGATTAAAAAAAGATCCAATTAAAATACTAATATTTTTTTTAATCAACATACTTATCTGAAACTATTCCACTTATTATCAAAGAAAAAAATTGTCCTAAAGTATTAATAGTTCCAACAAGAGTTAATTTCCATAAGTTTTCATCGCAGAATAAACTGTACTATAAGAAGATTAAAAAATAAATTAAATTCAATTAAAAAAAAAACTAAAAAATAACACACAATTAGGTGAAGAAGAAATTTAAAAATTACAGTTGGATTAAGAAAAAATTTAAAAAATTACAGTTGGATTAAGAAGAAATTAAAAAAATCATAATACGATTAAGAAGAAGTTTTAAAAACACAATCGATTTACAAGAAATTTTTAAAAATTACAATTGGATTAAGAAGAAATTAAAAAATTATACTTACAGCGTGTAAAATGGTTCTTTCGGGAGTTTTATAAACAAATTCTTCGCAATTTTCAATGACATTTCGGTCGAAATTACTCGCTGGACATTCCTCTGTTGTTAAATGATCGATGGAATCGCTTGAATTAAAATATTGGTATCTTTCGCATTTTTTCGGGAGATCATCGCTGTAAGGAACAGCGTTTCTTAACCAGGTTGGTTCGAATGGACCGTTTGGTGCATCACATTCAGGAATAAGACATCTGTAACAAAGAATAGAAATACTAGAGATAAAATAATTTCATCAAGATTTTTTTTTATTGAAGGAAATTGGTTTTTATTAAAAAAATGGAGTTGGATTAAGTTTTAATTTAAAAGCGAAGATAGTCAACATTGAGTAGAAGTATAATAAAGTTGTAAACACACATTTTAAAAATTGAAAATAAAAAAAACTATGGAAGATTCATTAATGAAGATGTTTTGATGAAGATAAATTAACAATCTTGAAGATAAATATAAATAATGAGTAGAAAATCTTATCAGAATTGTTCAAGGTTTGTTATGAATCTCTTGGGTTTATTCCATTTCCGACCCGTTGAGGTATATGATAAATCCTTTTGATACTTTTAAAGTTTGAAAGTCGTCATAAACTGATTTATATTTTAATAAATCCGTATACAAGAGAATAAGGCCCGTTACTACTAATTTAATGGTATCCAAGGGATATTCTAAGTGATTATCTATGAAATAATGATGCAATCTAGGAACAATTTTTGGGACTTGTTTTCAAATGGTAACACTAAATCAGCGATCCCCAAAGTGGTTGATATCGACCCCTTGAATGAAAAGTAACACTCTGTATCAGCTGTTTTAAGTTACCAGACCGTTATGAATAAGGAGGTTGATGTTAAAAGTAGGTAATTTGGCCATATGGCTCTGAGGTAACAGTTCATTTTGGAAAAGGAGTCGCTTGTTCAAAATAGTTGGGGATCCCTGCACTAAATGGTCAGAAGACATAATAATTAGGTATTTTCAACATATCTCGTTCAAAACATTCATGAAATTTGCCTCTAAGATAGCGTTAACTAGTGGATAAAGTGTTGTGAATAGCAATCTCACGTATCCGTCTAGTAGAACTATTAGTGTATAGGTGGCGCTTGCTACTTCTGATGAACTCTATAATAAGCCATTAGATTATAAGGCGACCGTGTTTTACCGTCAGTTAGTTAAAGTTCAAAACCGATTAGTTAAGTCGTTGTTGTATTATAAAGTGTTTGTTAAGTGTATAGTTCTTTCTCAATAAAGGTTTCATAAACCTACAACATAAAGTTATCCACGACGTTAACTCTGTACCTTGGTAGAAAAAGGGCCAATGTCTTAATATGGCGTTTTTGAGATAATACGTTTACGATAATGTTAAAGGTTCCTACTTTTAATAGAAAAAAGGCCAAAGTCCTAAAGTGGTGGATTCTCAAGATAATCTGTTTTTAAAATGGCCAATATCCATACCACCTAGAAAGAAAAAGGGCCAATATTAGGACATTGGCCCTTAATGTACTTTTGATTTAACAATGAAAAAGGTAAGAGTTGTAACAGAGAAAAAAAGGAAGTCCGCCTCGAACATTTGTCCAACAGATGGTCGTGGAATGCACTCAAACCATTACAAAATTGCCGAAGAAAGAAAAGATCATATCAGGCAGCATATCAAAATGTTCCCAACGTACACTAGTCATTATTCTCGTGAACGGACATCAAAAAGGTATCTCAGTCCTAATCTTTCTATTACTCTGATGTACCAACTCTATGTGAAACACTGCGCTCAAAACAATATTACGGCTGAAAAGGAATCACTGTATCGAAAAATTTTCAATGAAGAATTCAATTTTTCCTTTCATACCCCTGCGAATGACACTTGCGCTAAATGCGATCAATTTAATTTGAGTTTAAAGGCATTGCAGGATAAACAGCTGACCAAAGAGGAGGAAGACACTAAAAAGAAACTGATACAAGAAAAGGAGATACACTTAAACTTGGCTGAGGCAGCTTATAAAGAAAAGTCGCTAGATAAAGAAAGAAGTAAGAAAAATGAATCTTTTATTGTGGCCTCATTTGACCTCGAAAAATGTTTGCCAACGCCATACCTTAGAAATGGCGTATCATTTTACAAAAGACAACTATGGACGTTCAATTTAACAGTTTTTCAAACAAATACTTTGGGACATTCCGAAATATGCTTTCTTTGGGATGAGACAATAGCAGGTCGTGGTGGTCAAGAAATAGCGTCCTGCATAAGGTCCTTTATATTGTCGTTACCCGAAAAAGTTAAATCACTTCATTCGTACAGCGACTCTTGTACAGGCCAAAACAGAAACATTTATATGTGCACAATGATATGTAAACATATCATTTAGTATTAAATGAGCTAAAAGAACAAAACAGAAATCTGCAGGAAATACACCACAAATTCATGGAACCCGGTCATTCGCATATGGAAGCTGACACAATTCATGCAGCTATTGAATCGGCCAAAAAGAAAACCACCTCTGAAATAGAAGTGCTTCATGATTGGAACAATTTTATACGAAGTATACGGAGAAATCCGCCTTTACAAGTTGTTGAAATGCTACAAAGTAAGTTTCTCAATTTTAATAGCTTATTGCACAATGAATTAGTTCACCGCAAAAAAATGAAGATGGTGAAAATGTTCCCTGGCTGAAAATAAAGTGGTTGAAGTTCACCCAAGACCAGGAATTTCAGTTTTTTTACAAAATCGGTTTCGCAGAAGAAGAAGAGTTCAAAAGAGTGGACATGAGAAGAGGCAGTTTAAGAAAGCGACAAATTGACATGGATGTTAACATTCCAAGTCTTCTTAATGTAGAGCCTTTGGCACTTCCCACTAACAAAATTAGCAATTTGTTAGATCTTCTTCCTTATATCAGTGAATATAATAAGCCGTTTTATCAAAATTTAAAGGAATCTGACTCTGATGGCTTTGCAGATGAAATTTAAAAGTTATGTTATGATCTTGTACTGTAAGAAAAAATGTTTAATAAACTTTGTTCATTTACTCCGACTTTATTGTACACCTTTATTCCCAAACTTTTAGGGCCAATGTCCGCAGTCAGCAAATGTTCTCAGGACCAATGTCCATTGCTTTCTAAACTAAAAAGGAATATTCACAAAAGTATAGCATAATATGAAACTACCTATTATTAGCTACTTCTGTTTAAAAAATCAAATTGTTAATACAAATCTCACAGTTTTTAATCTAGTTTCAAAGCGCTGTCCAACTCTATTCTTTATTTTAGGAAAACAGCTGAACTGGACATTGGCCCTTTTTCTACCAAGGTACAGAACTATGACTGGTAGCAACTGGCCTAAGAAGTTTTCTTCAAAATAATATTTAAAATTTTGTTATTTGACCAACATGAAGAAAAAATTAACTTATATAAAGTAGAATTTTTTTAAATTTTAGCTAATTATTACTTCTTAATCAAGGAATTAAGTGTGATTTTTTTAAGTTTACCAACATTTTTGACTTTTTCATCATGAAATAAAATCTTTTAGCTTTCATTTGAGCTAGAAATCATTTCATAATTCCTTTAAATAAGCTTTGTACGATTTTTTTAAGTTCACCAAGATTTTTAAAGTTAGCTTTAGTCAAAAATGGTTGCTTTCTTTATTTTATTTTTTTATTGTTTGCGACAATTAGGAAGAATTTGATCTTATATTATACAGGCTGTCCCAGAACTCAGTTGCCAAACGCTAACCACGCATTCTAGAGCTGATTTCATGCCGATTCAACGAAAAAGTCCTTAGCCGAAATTACTTCCTAAGAGAACTTACCCTGGTAGCGCTTAACACCTTTACGATGGCAATAAAAAAATTGTTTTGTCAACAAACGATGAAGTATTTCGAAGTTTACAAACGCTCAAAATTTCATTGTGATAGCTAAATCGTTATTAAGATATTTCGAAAAAAACATGATCAGACACGTCATCTTCAGGATGCTCTAGTTCCCTTAGGAAGCAATTTCGGATAAGGACTTTTTCATTGAATCGGAATGAAATCAGCTCTGGAATGCATGGTTTTTGGCAACTGAGTTCTGGGATACTCTGTATTAAAACTATAAACAATCAGCATCATCTTTTCGAGGTTTTTGCATTTCTCTCCGTGAAAACGACCTTTTCGACAGTTTTCAGGGGTACTACCGGGACTTGATTCTATATGGGCATTTTCCATAAGTAAGTATGGGGCCCGTACGACGTTTTTTAAGGGAGAAAAATCCAAAAGAAATGTTAAAATTTTTAAAGAACTAACGTCAGCATTAAATTTCCGTTTTTTCTCTTAAACGTCAAACTGGCCGTTTTTTCTGGGCTTTTTCAACCTTCCCGCCTTAGCTGGTGTTCATGTTGATGAACAAAACGCTAGGATATAGCCTATTGTATAGGTTTCAGGCCATTTTGGGTCTAAATCGGTTAAAGAGCGCCTTTCTAAACGTTTTTTTTTTCCGAGGGCGATTTCCCGAGATTAACGCAGGTACAATTTCCATTGACCGTTTTTAGAACAACAATTTTTTCAATGAAAACGAGAAACATTGTATTTACTTATATAAAAAATTGGTGAAAATCAATAAACGTTAGTGAAACGAATACGTTTTGTATCCGTCTTTCGAACAAACTGTCTGGAAAAAGTTAAAAAATAATTCCCTTCGAGTACGAGGGTCAACCAAAAATGACATTTAGTCGTTTTTATATTATATTTATCTCCAATATGCTCCGATTTAAAGCACAAATTAGCAGAAGATCCTTAAAAATTGTACTATAACCCGAAATGGGGCTGCACCATGAAGAGAAAGATGAAAGAGTACTTGGCAATGTTACGGAGAAGGGACTTACTTTTTCATCCTTCTCTTCATGGTGCAGCTCCATTTCGGATTATGGTACATAGCGGTCTCGAAAACGTTTACCCTTTCCGTTTGGAAATACCGAAACCTACCGAAAACTACCGATAGAGGTTAGCTAGTACATAGCTTTTAGCCATGAAAAAAATTTGCTGAAAAAGTCCAAAAATTCGACTATTTATCAACAAATGGAATCGGCGATGTTTATTTTAAACTACTTTTATACTTGGAAACATTAAAACAGATTATAAGTGGTATTGCAAGTGTACTTTTGTTATCTTTTGAACACAACCGGAGTTTAAAAAAAAAAAAGTCTAAATTTTTGTAATTCTTGACTTGAATTTGAATTTATAGTTATGCAATGTAAAAATAAAAATGAAAATTTTATCACTCACATAAATTAATTAATTGAGGCGAAACCTCAAGACAATCAAAAAGAACTTCTTTTCAAACTACTATGAAGTTAATATGAAAAATTTTGAACGCCACTGTACATTAAAGCCAAGAAATGTGTTGCCGGTAAAGAAGATTTTCTTTTTTTAAACAGATTATATTTGAACTGTCAATTTTCCAATTTTAAGAAGCGTCGTTTTCATGTCCGAGCTTCTTTAAGAATTTTACCCGGTAAAAATCGTTTTGAACGTGTCAATTTTACTCGTGTTAGTTAGTTAATAGGTCAATCTAAGTGTTTTCCGGTTTTAATTTAAGGTAAGTGATATAATTTGAAGAAAATTAGTGTTTTTGATTTACAATTAGTGTTATCACATAAAAGTGGCTTGTGCGCATGCGTTAAATATTCTTTCAAAAATGGCTCTATTAAGGTTAATAATATTTAGATAATTAGATTTTTTTCTCTCTATCATTTTAATTTTCTTTAATTTCAGTGTGTGTTTGTGTTTTTGGAAGGTGTAGAAAAAAGATGTAGCTGTCGTGGGATTGCTATTTTGCGATTGCCAGGAGGTATAAAATAATTGTAGTTTAACATAAATAAAGATGATATAAAACTTTTCTTTTTTTCTATTTTTTTTTAATTAGGTGTTGAGGAAACGATATTCGCTCGGTAAGTCTTTATGTTTGTTTTTACTATTATAGTTAGTATAATATAGAAACTGTTAGATTTCACTTAAACTACAAATCGTTTCTTAAATTCTTTAAATAATTTCCATATGATTTTTTAAAGTTGACTAAAATTTTAATGTTTGAGGTTAAATTCAGTCAAAAATGGTTGGTGTCTTTAAAATTTTTGTTAAATTCTTTGGTGATAGTCAAAAGTAATCTGACTTTTTAGCATAATTTAGAATCTTTTAGATTTCGTTTAAACTACAAATCGTTTCTTAAATCCTTTAAATAATCTCTGTGTGGCTTTTTTAAAGTTCACTAAAATTTCCATATTTTGAGGTTAAATTGAGTCAAAAATCGTTGACATCTTTAGAATTTTTTTTTAATTCTTTGGTGATGACCAAGAAAAATTTGATTTTTTTCTCATAATTTAGAATCCTTTATATTATATTTAAACTAAAAATCATTTCTTAAATCCTTTAAATAATCTCTGTGTGATTTTTTAAAGGTCACTAAAATTTCCATATTTTGAGGTTAAATTGAGTCAAAAATCGTTGACATCTTTAGAAGTTTTTTTAAATTCTTTGGTGATGGCCAAGAAAAATTTGACTCTTTTATCATAAAATAGAATCTTTTAGATTTCATTTAAACTACAAATCGTTTCTTAAATCTTTTAAATAATCTCTGTGTGATTTTTTAAAGGTCACTAAAATTTCCATATTTTGAGGTTAAATTGAGTCAAAAATCGTTGACATATTTAGAAATTTTTTTAAATTCTTTGGTGATGGCCAAGAAAAATTTGACTCCTTTATCATAAAATAGAATCTTTTAGATTTCATTTAAACTACAAATCGTTTCTTAATTCCTATAAATAATCTCTGTATGATTTTTCAAAGTTGACGAAAATTTTAATGTTTGAGGTTAAATTAAGTCCAAAATCGTTGACGTCTTTAGTAATTTTTTTTTAATTTTTTGGTGATAGTGAAAAAAAATTTGACTTTTCCAAGATAATTTAGAATCCCTTATATTATATTTAACCCAGAAGTCATTTCTTAATTCCTTTAAATAATCTCTAAATGAATTTTTATAATTTGACAAAATTTTCATATTTGAGGTTAAATTGAGTCGATTGAGTCCAAAATCGTTAACGTCTTTAGAAATTTTTTTAAATTCTTTGGTGATGACTAAAAAAATGACTTTTTTAATCATAAAATAAAATCTTTTAGTTTTCATTTAAGCTGGAAACCGTTTTATAATTCCTTTAAATAAGTTCTGTACAATTTTTTAAAATTCCACCATTGATGTTAGATTAAATAAAAATGGTTGGTATTTTTAGAAATTTTTTTTAATTTTTTTGTAGACGTTTAACAAAAATTTGACTTTTTCAGTATAATTTAGAATCCTTTAGATTATATTTAAACCAGAAATCATTTCTTAATTCCTTTAAATAATCTCTAAATGATTTTTTAAAGTTTGATAAAATTTTCATATTTGAGGTTAACTTAAGCCCAAAATTATTGACGTCTTTAGAATTTTTTTTTAATTCTTTGGTGATGACTAAAAAAAATTGACTTTTTTATCATAAAATAAAATCTTTTAGTTTTCATTTAAACTAGAAACAGTTTTATAATTCCTTTAAATAAATTCTGTACAATTTTTTAAAATTCAATCGTTGATTTTAGATAAAATAAAAATGGTTGGGTATTTTTAAAAATTTCTTAAAATTTCTGCAAACTGTTGGAAAAAAAATTGACTTTTTTATTAAAATATAGATCTTTTTAATATTCATTTAAGATAAAAATCATTTTTTAATTCCCTTTAATAAACTCAGTATGATTTTTTAAAGTTTGATTTTTTAAAATGTAATTTTTAGTGATTTCAAGTTGGGTTCGTTAAAATGTTAACATCTTTAAAGACTTAAAAATCTCTTTATTGATAATTACAAAGCAAAAATCACCTTTTCCATCATAAAATAGTTTCTTCCAGTTTTAATTTCGATTAAAAACTTTCTTATTAAAACCAAATTTAGATCGTATTACAATTATTTCTCAAATACGGTTAAAAATCAACTGAATTTTGTTCCTATTAACACGTTGTGTACCAAGGGTGATTACGTTTTGCTTCCTACGGGCCCAAGGTTTTATCTCGGTGCATTAGAACGACAGTGGAGAGATATACGGGAAAACCAACAATGTAACTCAAGTAGATTCATGTTTTCTGAAACACACATCGGTAATTTTTTATCCCCAAAATCATTATCCTCAAAATTAATTGAACGGCGTCAAAGTATTGAAAGTGAGAGTAGTGATGAAAACGTTGTGAGTTTTAGAAGAAAAGTTAGAAATAGAATTTCGCCGAGTTCAAGCTCGGATACTGATGAGTCATATGCAAGTGAAGATATTGAAAAATTACTATACTTCATTTAATAACTAGGAGGAGTGATTTGAATTTTGCGCGCCAAAATAGTGAACTCTTATTGGTCGCTCCGCAGTCAAGTTTACAAAGACGAAAAAATTGGTTTTTGTTGTTTATTGTTTTTAACGTTTGAGGTTAGGTGCTTTACCTAATTTGTCAACTTGTTTCTCGCTTTTTCGTTGTGCTCAAATGGTTGCGATCAAAAAATATTAAGTTCGAAGAAGGTATGGTACGATGTCATCTGTTGGATATAATACGTTAACACAAGGAACATCTTTTGGATAAATTTTGAACAATGTACGTACAGATAAACGGCCATAGAGATATTTGGTATGTTCTAGAATACTACGCTCAAACGCTTGGTGTTTTATTGGTTGCATAAATGTGACCGGTTTGAAGTTTAGAATTCAAATTTGCCGCTAAAATGTTTAGTGTATTTTTTAGTTACTTTTTCCTATGTAAATGGGGTTTTGAGATTCACTCCTAGTTATTAAATGAAGTATAGAAGAATTGGCTTTTGACGAAGAAGAGAAATTGAACACAGCTGATAATTCATAGGAAAATATCCAATGGAACGAGTTTGATATTAGGCAACAATCACTTCCGTTCACTGGAAAAAGTGAGCTTTTGTTGGATTTGCCGTCTGACGGTAACCCTGGTGAAGATCTTTCGCTATTCTTGAATGATATAGTAATAAGCTTTTTAGTCACAGAAACTAATTAGATATGCAGATATGCAACCCAAATAGACCCAAAAGAAATATACTGTCTCACCATTTGGAGATCCGCAAGAATCAACAGTCGAAGCCTGTAAGAAAGATGTGCGTACTTTGTTACAAAAGGAAGAGGAAAATGGTCGAACACCAGCAAGCAAGAAAAAACCTTAAAAAACAACAACGTATTGTTTGGATTGCCCAAAATCGCCACAGATGTGCTTGGATTGTATCAATGAAGTTCATGAAATATAATACAATAAAATATGTTATCCTATATAAATGAATAAAAAAGTTGAGTGTTATTTGTGTATTCTTTATATTTTTACGCTGTATATTCTATGTTTATACTTCAGAACTTGTTCCATTAAATTTGTTTTCAAAATGCAACTGAAAATTTTATTTCACTTCAATAAAAAAAGCATCACCCATATATGGGTGATGCAGGTCTCACGGAAACATGCCCGTCATCCAAGTACGGGTGACGCGGTACGCAACGTGTTAAAGCAGGGGTTCTCAAACTTTCTAAATTTTGTACCACACAAATTAAAGACAAAAATTTTATGTACCTTTACTAACAAAAGGGGTTTCGATTAACCCTCCGGTGGGCGCCCCTATCGGACTTACACAAATAGGCGCGTTGCGGCTTTTACACCGCAATAGGATATTTAATGGTTTCACAGTGATCTTAGAAATACTTTGGAAAAAAATGCGGCTAACTGCCGCATACGCGCCCACCGGAAGGTTAAAATAATTTAAGGATAAAATAATTTGAACTTGTTTTATTTATTTATAGTAACACGTAAGCGAAAATGAAATTAAAAAAAAAAAAAACATTGTTAATGCGATGGATGAGCCTGTTTCTTTCTTACTAATTGGGATATATCAGATTTACTTTTCATTAATTTTAATCTTAAATCAGGTTCAAGTTGCAATCGTGTTCTATATTTATTTTTTATTATTAACATTGATGAAAATCCAGATTCACACAGTTACGACGTAGTAAAAGACATTAAAAACTTTACTGCTTTTTCTGAAATGTCTTTGTATTCACTTCGTCTTTGTATTCAAAAATTACATAAGTTTTCTTTTTTGAATTCATTCATTAGGTTTCTGTCACATGAAATTTCTATGAGTTGATCTCTTTCTAAAATAGAAACATTTTGTAGAGCAGTATTCGAAATAGAAAACGGATCTCTTATCCAACTGTCGTTTTCTAAATTTTCAGAAAAATAAGAATGAAAGATACTGACAAGTCCCATGCAATGTTTTTCTATATCTTCAATTAGGTGTTTATTCGGTTCGTTTCCTTGAAGATACTTTTCTAGTATTGGAAACCCAGCAATTTTCTTACTTTTTAAGTTTTTCATTCCGTATTCAGTTTTTTTCACAGTTGCACTTACTTTGTCATGTACATTAAAAGCAGATACTTGTATAAACTAGAATTTAATTCGTTCAATGTTCCAAAAATATCGTGCACGTGCTCCGTCAGCGCACACTACTACACATTTTTTCCAATCTATATTATTATTAGTTACAAACTCATTGATTTTTCTGAAAGTTTCATCACCCGTTGTATAATGTGGAAGTGCTCTACTATTGTTAAATTCTTCATCTATTGTTTGGTTTTTTGCATATCGAATGACGCCATTAACTGCGCAAAGTTTGTGACATCTGTACTTTTATCAAATGTATTGCAAAATATTTGCTCTTCTTTATATTTTCGATCATTGTGTTTTTCAACTGAACTGCCATTACATTAATTTGTCGTGAAACAGTGTCATTTGACAAGGAAACAATATTCAACTTAGCTGCTGCTGCAAATCCTAGAATGCACGTCGCCATGTGTTTAGCTGCAGGTAGTATTAAGGTTTCTTCAATAGTATGGCACTTTGAGGTTTGAGCAATTCTCAAACTAACCAAATATGATGCTTCGACAGCTTTTTCGTTTACTGTATTAAAATAATGGAGTGAGCGTCTATTATTTTTCATTTCTATCCGTTTTCTTTGGAAAAATTTCAGATGTTTACCTTTTAAGTTTGCATGTTGGTTTTGAAAATGTCGTTGCAGAAGAGATGGTTTCATGGAGTGATTCGAAAATTCTTCGTTGCAAACAACACACAAAGGTTGGGGATTATTTTCATCCTCGTTCCAAAAGAATCCGTATTGTAAATATTTTTCATTATATTTTTTACAGTTGTAGTATTTCGTTTTTTGGATACTTTGTCAGAATCAGGATTTGAACTAGAAGCAATTGTTTTCGTGCACGTGTATACTATTGAATTTTTTGGGTAGTTCTTAAATGAGTTTAAGAACTACGAATGATGCATAGAGCATTAAAATAGATTAAAGGGTTTTCTTAAAAAAAAATATTTACTATACATGTAACTCCCTATCTAACGGGGGGCTGGAGGCTAACTTCGCATAGGTATCAAAAATTGTACCATCAAAACCTATGAAATGTACCACTAGTGGTACATGTACCATACTTTGAGAACCCCTGTGTTAAAGATATTGAACTGAAAAAATCATTTTGTTGATAATAACAAAGCGAAAATTGATTTCTTAGTTTAAAAATAGATTCTTCTAGTTTTAATTTCGATCAAAAGCTTTCTTATTAAAACAAAATTTAGATCGTATCAGAATTATTTCTCAAATACAGTTAAAAATCAACCAAATTTATTTCCATTTAAGGTATGGAACTGAAAATATCAAAATATTTCCTTCATATTTATTCATAAATCGTCGTCTAAGATGTCTGATTTCTCTTACAATTTTTAATTTACAGTTTTTAACACCCAACCTCTTATATTTCAAACTCTACTTTCTGATAATTTATTCCAAATCAAACATCCTGTATTTTTACTTCTGTCTTATCAAATCATTTTTTGTAAAAGCACATTAAATTACATTGAATATCAAATCTAAAAATTAGTTTTTGGGAAAATTTAAAAAACGAACATTAAATAGTTTTGTTTTAAGGCAAAAAAAAACGTTAATAATAAATATTAGACTTTTAAAAAATTAATTTCTTTATTGGAAGTTGAAAACTTAAAGAACTAAAATGATAAATCAATAAAAAAATTTTACAAGATAAAGCTTATAAAAATTTAAGTGAAAAGCAATCTTATCAGAATTGTTATTAACAACGTAAAGATTCTGGTTTTATTCCTTTTTAAAAGTGTCGAGGTGAAAAGGTGACGGACTTTGAACCGGAAATTAAAAATAGAAACTTTTTTTAACAGTTATTTCAAAGAAACGAAGCATTTCAAAGAAAAAATAAACCACTTAATAGACAAATCTATTTCACAGTGAAGAAGAAAGAAAAATTTCAAAGAAAATTTCATATGAATTAAAATCGTGAAACACAAACCACATTTAATGTTCTTATAATTAATTCTAATGATTCTTTACAACGTCAATACCTTACATCACGCTTTATTTTCCTTAGAAAATTAACCACGTAAAACCAATTTAAAATTTTCCATTGTCTCTATATTGCAAAATAAGTAGAAAGAGAAATAAACTAAACATACCAGGAATTTTTATTTTATTTTTAACACTAACGATCCACAATTTTACGATTGTTCCACAATTTTACGATTTAACACTCAACAAAAGTTTTTTACCAAACTAACTTAAAAAAATTAAATTCTTAAAGATAACATAAATAAAATAAAATAATTATAAGAGAAAATAAAAAAAACCTACCTATATTGATCATTTTTCGATGTAAAAACGAACGAAACATGTATAGCACTTTGCCACAAAACCGATAAAGCAATAAGGCAATAAACAACAAACTGATATTTTCCAACTTCACCGATTTGTTTCAAAACATTATCCAAACTATCCTGAACAGACGACATTCTTTTAAAATTGAACAAGAGAGAAAAAAAATTAAACTACAAACAACACTAATCCATGTCCTTGATCGATCAACTTAAGTTACTTCTGTTTTTAAATTAGATTCGAATCTGCTACGAGTTCTAAGACGATACCAACTACACTGAGACATTCGGCGACGTTTTACATGTTTTAACAGCGTTTAACCGTTATCTACGAGAGAACTGTGAAGACAAGTTCGAAAATTTGATAAGAGAGTTATTTTTTGAAAATAAACGAGGATAGTTATTTATTATTTTATTACGATATTACGAATGAGATTAAATTAAGGTCAAAGTGACTATACTATAAATAAGTTTATTTATAATTACCTATGTGGAACGTTTAGAGTTAGAAATGTAAATAAACTGAAGATTTGTGCTTGGAAAATGATAAGGATTCCGGTTAGTGTAAATATAAATGTTTGGTATTTTCCGAAATTTCCTAAATTGAGTAATATGTTATCTAAATCGTAATCGATTTTATCTTTTTTATCCTTTTTATCCATTTTATTAATCACTAAAACTACTATGTTGTTAAGATAATGAAATCTTACACTAAACTGGTTTCTAGAGGTTTTATTTGATGGTATAAGTATCCTCTCACCTTTTCTAATAGTTTTTAGATGTTTTTATCAGGTCATAAAAACATTAATTATGATAAAAGGAAGCAAATATTTGAAGGTTTTTTTAGGTTTAGTACTCTTAGGTTTGAGAGTTTTTAAATTGTTATCGTTTTTGAGATTTTTTATTAATTGTTTTGATAAGGATTAAGAAATATTTGACTGTTTAGATATAAAATACAATTTTTTAGTTTTTATTCAAGGTAAAAATATTTTTTAATTTTGGAAGACTTTGGAAAATTTTTTAAAATTTATAAAAAAATTTAAAGTTAAATTGAGTCGAGAAAAGTTGGGTTTTTGAAAATTTTTTTAAATTTTTTGGAAATACTTAAATAAAATTTGACTTTTTTGGTTGAAAATAGAGTCTTTTAAGTTTAATATGAGAAAAAAACTGTTTCCATATGTTTATAAATAAGCTCTGTACGATTTTTTGAAATTCACTAAAATTTTTGAGGTTAGATTGATTCAAAAATGTTTCACTTGGAATTTTATTTTTTTTTTTAATTTTTTTGGTAATAATTATGAAAAATCTATCTATTTAAATTAAAAATAAAATATTTTAGTTCTCATTTGACGTGAATTTATTTTCCAAACTCCTATTCATAAGGTCAGTACGATTTTTTAAAGTCCACATAAAATTTTAGAGGTTAGATTGAGTCGAAAAAAGTTGATGTCTTTGAAAATTTTTTTAAATTTTTTGGAAATGATTAAATAAAATTTGACTTTTTTGGTTGGAAATAGAATCTTTTAGCTTTAATATGAGAAAAAAACTGTTTCCATATGTTTATAAATAAGTTCTGTACGATTTTTTGAAATTCACTAAAGTTTTTGAGGTTAGATTGATTCAAAAATGACTCACTTGGAATTTTATTTTTTTTAAATTTTTTGGTAATAATTACGAAAAATCTATCTATTTCAATTAAAAATAGAATATTTTAGTTCTCATTTGGAGCGAATTTACTTTCAATATTCCTATTAATAAGGTCAGTACGATTTTTTAAAGTTCATTTAAAAATTTGGAGGTTAGATTGAATCGAAAAAAGTTGATGTCTTTGAAATTTTTTTTAAATTTTTTGGAAATGATTAAATAAAATTTGACTTTTTTGGTTGAAAATAAAATCTTTTAACTTTAATATGAGATAAAAATTATTTCCATATGTTTTTAAATAAGCTCTGTACGATTTTTTGAAATTCACTAAAGTTTTTGAGGTTAGATTGATTCAAAAATGTTTCACTTGGAATTTTATTTTTTTTTAATTTTTTGATAATGATTACAAAAAATCTAACTGTTTTAGTTCAAAATAGAATATTTTAGTTCTCATTTGACGTGAATTTATTTTCAAAATTCCTATTAATAAGGTCAGTACGATTTTTTAAAGTTCATTTAAAAATTTAGAGGTTAGATTGAGTCGAAAAAAGTTGATGTCTTTGAAAATTTTTTAAAATTTGTTGGAAATGATTAAATAAAATTTGACTTTTTTGGTTGAAAATAAAATCTTTTAACTTTAATATGAGATAAAAATTATTTCCATATGTTTTTAAATAAGCTCTGTACAATTTTTTGAAATTCACTAAAATTTTTGAGGTTAGATTGATTCAAAAATGACTCACTTGGAATTTTATTTTTTTAAATTTTTTTGGTAATAATTAGGAAAAATCTATCTATTTTAATTAAAAATAGAATATTTTAGTTCTCATTTAACGTGAATTTATTTTCCAAATTCCTATTAATAAGGTCAGTACGATTTTTTAAAGTTCACAAAATTTTAGAGGTTAGATTGAGTCGAAAAAAGTTGATGTCTTTGAAAATTTTTTTAAATTTTTTGGAAATGACTAAATAAAATTTGACTTTTTTGGTTGGAAATAGAATCTTTTAGCTTTAATATGAGAAAAAAAAACTGTTTCCATATGTTTATAAATAAGCTCTGTACGATTTTTTGAAATTCACTAAAATTTTAGAGGTTAGATTGATTCAAAAATGTTTCACTTGGAATTTTATTTTTTTAATTTTTTTGATAATTACGAAAAATCTATCTATTTAAATTAAAAATAGAATATTTTAGTTCTCATTTGGCGTGAATTTATTTTCCAAATTCCTATTAATAAGGTCAGTACGATTTTTTGAAATTCACTTAAAATTTTAGAGGTTAGCTTGATTCAAAAATGACTCAATTGGAATTTTATTTTTTTTTTTAATTTCTTGATAATAATTACAAAAAATCTATCTATTTTAATTAAAAATAGAATATTTTAGTTCTCATTTAACGTAAATTTATTTTCCAGATTCCTATTAATAAGGTCAGTATGATTTTTTTAATTTCACTTAAAATTTTAGAGGTTAGGTTGACTCAAAAAGTACTGACTTTGGATTTTTTTTTAAATTCTTTGGTAATAATTTCGAAAAGTCTAACTATTTCTATTGAAAATAGAATATTTTAGTTCTCATTTGACGTTAATTTATTTTCCAAATTCCTATTAATAAGATCAGTACGATTTTTTGAATTTCACTTAAAATGATAGAGGTTAGGTTGATTAAAAAATGACTGATTTGGGATTTTTTTTTTATTTTTTTGGTAATAATTTCGAAAAATCTAACTGTCTCAATTGAAAATACAATCTATTAACTTTCATTTGAAGCGAAGTTATTTTCAAATTCCTATTAATAAAGTCAGTACGATTTTTTGAAATTCACTTAAACTTTTAGAGGTTAGTTTGACTCAAAAACGACTGACTTTGGAAATTTTTTAAAATTTTTTGGTAAAGATTACGAAAAATCTATCTATTTCAATTAAAAATAGAATATTTTAGTTCTCATTTGACATTAATTTATTTTCCAAATTCCTATTAATAAGGTCAGTACGATTTTTTAAAGTTCGTTTAAATTTTAAAGGTTAGGTTGACTCAAAAAGTGACTGACTTTGGATTTTTTTTTTTAATTCTTTGGTAATAATTTCGAAAAGTCTAACTATTTCTATTGAAAATAGAATATTTTAGTTCTCATTTGACGTTAATTTATTTTCCAAATTCCTATTAATAAGATCAGTACGATTTTTTGAATTTCACTTAAAATGATAGAGGTTAAGTTGATTAAAAAATGACTGATTTGGGATTTTTTTTTTATTTTTTTGGTAATAATTTCGAAAAATCTAACTGTTTCAATTGAAAATACAATCTATTAACTTTCATTTGAAGCGAAGTTATTTTCAAATTCCTATTAATAAAGTCAGTACGATTTTTTGAAATTCACTTAAACTTTTAGAGGTTAGCTTGAGTCAAAAACGACTGACTTTGGAAAATTTTTTAAATTTTTTGGTAAAGATTACGAAAAATCTATCTATTTCAATTAAAAATAGAATATTTTAGTTTTCATTTGACGTGAATTTATTTTCCAAATTCCTATTAATAAAGTCAGTACGATTTTTAAAAGTTCGTTTAAATTTTAAAGGTTAGGTTGACTCAAAAAGTACTGACTTTGGATTTTTTTTTATTCTTTGGTAATAATTTCGAAAAATCTAACTATTTCAGTTGAAAATAGAATCTTTTAAGTTTCAGTTGAGCTGAATTAATTTCCCAAATTCTGGTTAATAAAGTCAGTACGATTTTTTGAAATTCATTTAAACTTTTAGAGGTTGAGTTGATTAAAAAATGACTGACTTTGGATTTTTTTTTTTTAATTCTTTGGTAATAATTTCGAAAAATCTAACTGTTTTAATTGAAAATAGAATCTATTAACTCTCATTTGAGTTAAATTTATTTTCCAATTCCCATTTATAAAGTCAATACGATTTTTTGAAATTCACTTAAAATTTTAGAGATTAGGTTGATTCAAAAATGACTAATTTGGGAATTTTTTTTAAATTTTTTGATAATGATTACAAAAAATCTAATTGTTTTAATTAAAAATAGAATACTTGAACTCTCATTTGAGTTAAATTCATTTTCCAATTCCCATTTATAAAGCCAATACGATTTTTTGAAATTCACTTAAAATTTTAGAGATTAGGTTGATTCAAAGATGACTAATTTGGGAAATTTTTTTAAATTTTTTGATAATGATTACAAAAAATCTAACTGTTTTAATTCAAAATAGAGTCTTTTAATAAGTCTCATTTAAGAATAACTTATTTTCAAACTCCTATTAATAAGGTTAGTATGATTTTTTAAACTCACCAAATATTTTGAGGTTAAAATAAGTGAGAAATAATTGTCATCTTTAAAATTTTTTTCAAAGACTTTGATGATGATTAACGAGAATTCAACAATTTCATTATAAAATAGAATGATTTAATTATCATTTAATGTAAAAATCATTTTTTAATTCTTATAAATAAAGTCAGTACGATTTTTTAAAATTTACCCAAATCTATGAAAAGTGAAGTTAATTCGATTAAAAGTGAATTACCATCTTAGAGATTTTTTTTAAATTTTGTGGTAATGTACAGAAAAAAATTGTCTTTTCTAATTCAAAATAGAATGTTTTAACTTTCATTTGATGTAAAAATCATTTTTATATTCTTATAAATAAGATCAGATTTTTTTTTTAATTTAAACCATCTTTTGCATTAATTTATTAATTTTGTGGTTATTATTATAAGAAAATTAACTTTTTCGTCACAAAATAGAATCTTTTAGCTTTCGTTTTATATAAAAGTCCTTTTAAAATTCGTATAAATTCGATTGTGTAATAAACTAGAAAATTTTTTTTTTCAAAATTTTCGCGTAATTTTTGGGTGCACCATTTCAGAAAAACGTTTGTCAGAAATTTTCCAGATATGGCAGGATGACGTTCTTCTAGAATCTTACACAGAATTGAATGGAGAATCTTCTAAAATAAACTGTACGAAAATCGGAGGACCGATGGCTGAGTTATGTGAGCTCAAAGTCAAAATTTCTAATATGCCTTAAGGCTGCGGTCTCAGGCCCGAAAAAGTATTTCCCATGATACGCTGTAACCGTTTGAGATATCAAAAAATTTTTCAAACAAAAGTTGTCTGATAATGAAAAATCTACGCTTGCACGAAGAGATATTTGAGCAATTTGTTAATAACAGAGATTATTAAGAATAATTTTTAAACGGACTTCGTGCGAGCATAGACAAATATTTAACAAATGTTTTTTCTATTTACCACTTTTTGATATTTTGCAAAATAAATGTGCTGCATTGGAAATTCCCACGGTACAATATCTCGAATTATTTCTTAATTCGGCCAGATAGCTCCGCCCAAATAGAACATGTGGTGTGGCCGGACGAGATGAATAGATGACGTCAGTTATTTGTTTTTTGTCCATTCTACTTTTTCATTCACTTTTGAGGATAAATACTTTCGAGAATGATTTGCAACTCTGACTTCACCGATTTTATTATTTGTGAAAAATCTAATAAATGCCTTAAAAATGTTCAGGTTTTTTAACTAAGATGTTGTGTTGAAGTAAAAAAAACTAAGATTGTTAAAATTTTTTAACAATCTGTAAAGTGCTGTAATTCTATATTTTCGTATTGTAAACTTTTCTACATATACAGGTGTCCCATTTTGATCAGGGCCGGATCCAATAAGTGCGGAGCCCGATTAAATTTGCTTTGCGGGGCCCCACAAAGTTTAAATAAAAATGTTGATTTTGCTGAAATCAAAACATTATGAAACATTTTTTTTTTCATTACTCGCAACGATATGGATATAATTTAAGATGCAATATGGCAGCTATTTCGTACAACACTCGAGGGGGGGGGGGGCACATGAAATTATTTATAAAAGGCTAGGCAACAACAGTATTGGAAAATATACATCAAAACACGCCAAATTAATTTCCGATCGTATTTCCAAACGGAAATTGTGCCACGTTGGAAAGAGACAGAAAATAATTCAACCGGCTGACGAAAATTATGGTTTGGAAGAAGATATTGCCGACACATCTCCTACTTCCTATACTAGAAGAAAAGACAAATTCTTAGATGAACTTCAGAAAACCGAAGAAGAAATTGCCGAAATGGAAATTAGAACGGCTGGCCAAGGCAAAATTCAATTATGGCACGAAGAAAGGGCAAAACGTCTAACGGATTCTAACTTCGGAAGGATTTGCAAAAAAAGAGAGTCTACCAATTGTGCCAATTTAATCAAGCAGATTATATACAAAGGTTTTCCTACCACAAAAGCCATGCAATATGGGATAGATAAGAAACCCATTGCCAAACAACAATTTGAAGATAAATACAATTTAAATGTTATAACCTGTGGTTTATTTATAGATACAAACGACTGCTATTTAGCTGCTTCTCCTGACGGTTTGATAGGAGAAGATAGTTTGATTGAAATTAAATGTCCGTTTTCAGCGCATAAGTATACTCCAAAAGAGGCAATAGAAAACAAAGTAGTAAAATATTGCACTATACAAAATGATGAAATAAGTCTAAATAGAAGACATGACTATTTTTACCAAATTCAATGTCAATTGCACATAAGTAAACGAAGTTTGTTGTATTTTAAAAACATGTTACCAGAGCTAGTGGATCCGCGACATACCAGGAATTTACCAATACGTAATAATTGAACGTAAATTCAAGGGTAGTAATTAAATTATTATTTTTATAACGTCCTAATACTGGATTTTTACGCAGGTATAATATCGGAATTATTTGTAAGATGTAAATATTATTCCCATTTTTTTTGTGTACGTATTCATGGAAGTAATGAAAACAAAAATGAAGGAGACTATTACTACCGCATGATGCCTGAATTAGTGAGCCTGCGAGGATATTCGAAAATCTGACAAGGAAATATGTACATAGCGAGTGATGTACTTTCTAATTTCACATAGTTTGAAACTGTATTTTTAAAAATATTTTGTTAGTATAGTAATAATATTTACTATGGTGCGATTATAATACGTATGCACCTCATATAAATTTAATGTATCTAATTTATTCAATGAAAATTTGGTACTTTGTCACATTTGTATTCAAAGTATTTCTTATAGTCGCTTTTTGCCATTTTTTCTCCTCAAAATATTATTTGAGATTTATTTACACTATAAAATAATGATTTGCAGCTGAGTATTTTATAACATTTTCTTATCGCGAATAGTTCATGTCGTATTATACCTACCCAAATACTAGCGATGTATATCAAATAATCATACAATATTTCCATCTTTGTCTGTTTGACCACAAAAAACTCAACTTTTATTCATACATTCATTCCTCGATAAAAGATAAATAAACACATGAGTTCTGAATAGAAATCTTACGCTTATTATTTACAAAGGGCGGCGCTTAAAGGTCCACCTTTTCGCATCCGAACGTCTCACCCCGAATCCCCTCAGAAACTCAAAGACCGTGAGACCGCAGCCTTAATTCGAAAAAAATCGAAAGAGGTTGGTATGTATTTTTTTCCAAAAATTGAAAGAATTTGGATTTTGGTGAAAATCACTTTTTAATATAATTTATTAACGGGGAAAACGAGGGTGAAATCCGTTTTGCCATAAGTCCTCCGGTTTTTTTCAGAAAACTGGTGTGAAGTAGCGAATTTTCCAGTTAAATAATAAACGAATTTTTTCCTTTATCAAAAATGTTAAAAACCTAATTTAAAATTTTATCCAAAACTAAGTTATGTTCGTTTCAAAAATAAGCTAAAATCGACCTAAAAAATGATTTTCTTAGGAAAATACATAATTTATAAAATAATTTATGTCATTTACATAATTAATTTATGTTAATTACAATAATTTAAAAGTAGCAAATAAACTACCCAACTTTTTCTAATAAAAACTCAACTTGCTTCAAGATCCTAAGCATTAATTAATTAAAGCTTTGAGAAATGCATAATTAATAAACCAATTAATCTTATCGAAAGCCTAAGAAAACCCGTTTAAAGGAATTTAAAAAGTCGTAATGTTATAAAACTCTATAAAAGGCTACTTTTATTAATACCGTAGTTTTTTGCTTTTTTTATTTGCATACACACACATTTTTTTTAAATCTTACCTATGATCGATACTATGTGAAGTAAACACAAAAGCCATATGAACAGCAGTTTGCCAAATAACCGCCAAAGAAACCAAAGTATAAATAAATATTTGATATTTTCCCACTTCACCTAAATGTATTAAAATAGTGTCTAAATTATCATCAAGCACAGTCATCGTTTATGTTTAATAATCACACTCAATATTATTAAATTCACTCAACTAATTTTATTTAAATTTAATGTTTATCACAGCTTAATTTTTGATTGTACGTTTTAATTTTAATTGTTTATTTGTACTGAATAAATAGAAAGTTACCGAGGTATGAGTCAAGGATACCCAAATACCTTGAGTATGTACACATTTGTCGACGCGACAATAAACTGAAACGTTAATACGATGAACGTTAAACGAAGTGTGTTTTATATCGAAAAATTAACCTTAATGTATGAGATAAAATTGGTTTGTGAGGCGATTTTAATTGACAATCTGTACTTACGGCTATTGTCCGATAAATTACCTTATCGAGCATTAAAGTACACTTTTAAAACTTTATTGACTGAAATATTTCTGTTTTATAGAGATAAAGAAGCTGTGAAGTGGGTTTATTATTTATAAGATTTGTGATTAAATCTTTATTGCTTAGATATTTATTTGATAAAAGGTGTTTGGGTTATTTTCTTGTAAATATTTTTTAAAAAATACTTTGAACATCTTTTCAAATTTTTTTGACAACACTTAGAATAAAACGGTCTTTTCTAATTCAAATTAGAATGTTCTAAGCTTCATTTAGAAAAAAAATCAAATCAAAATCTTTAAAAATGAATTTTTGACAAATTTTTAAAGTTAATTTTTTTAAGTTAGAAAAGTGTCAAAAATTTTTTCCAACTTTGAAATTTTTTTTAATTTTTTTGACAACACTTGGAATAAAACGGCCTTTTTTTATTAAAATTATAATGTTTTAAGTTTCATTTAGAAAAAAAATCAAATCAAAATCTTTAAAAATTAATTTTTCATGAATTTTTAAAGTTAATTTTCTTAAATTAGAAAAGTGTCAAAAATTTTTTCCAATTTTGAAATTTTTAAAAATTTTTTTTTCAACACTTGGAATAAAACGGTCTTTTCTAACTAAAATTAGAATGTTTTAAGTTTCATTTAGAAAAAAAATCAAATCAAAATCTTTAAAAATTAATTTTTCATGAATTTTTAAAGTTAATTTTCTTAAGTTAGAAAAATGTCAAAAATTTTCTCCAACTTTGAAATTTTTTTTAATTTTTTTGACAACACTTGGAATAAAACGGCCTTTTCTAATTAAAATTAGAATGTTTTAAGTTTCATTTAGAAAAAAAATCTAATCAAGATCTTTAAAAATGAATTTTTGATGAATTTTTAAAGTTAATTTTCTTCAATTAGAAAAGTGTCAAAATTTTTTCCAACTTTGAAAATTTTTTTAATTTTTTTGACAACACTTGGAATAAAATGACCTTTTCTAATTAAAATTAGAATGTTTTAAGTTTCATTAAAAAAAAATCTAATCAAAATCTTTAAAAATGAATTTTTCATGAATTTTTAAAATTAATTTTCTTAAATTATTAATTAATTTAGAAAAAAAAAATCAAATCAAAATCTTTAAAAATGAATTTTTGAAGAATTTTTTATAATCATTAATTTTCTAACCTAAAAAAATTTTTACCAACTTTGAAATTTTTTAAAATTTTTTGACAACACTTGGAATAAAATGACCTTTTCTAATTAAAATTAGAGTGTTTTAAGTTTCATTTAAAAAAAAATCTAATCAAAATCTTTAAAAATGAATTTTTCATGAATTTTTAAAATTAATTTTCTTAAATTAGAAAAATGTCAAAAATTTTTTCCAACTTTGAAAATTTTTTTAATTTTTTTGACAACGCTTGGAATAAAACGGCCTTTTCTAAATAAAATTAGAATGTTTTGAGTTTCATTTAGAAAAAAAATCAAATCAAAATCTTTAAAAATGAATTTTTTAAGAATTTTTTTAAGATCATTAATTTTCTAACCTAAAAAAATTTTTTACCAACTTTGAACATTTTTTTGATTTTTTTGACGACACTTAGAATAAAACGTCCTTTTTTAATCAAAACTAGAATGTTTTAAGTTTCATTTAGAAAAAAAATCAGCTCAAAATATTTAAAATTCAATTTTTTATAAATTTTTTAAAAAATGGTTAATTTTCTAACCTGAAAATTTTTTTACCAACTTTGAAATTTTTTTTTAATTTTTTTGACTACATTTAGAATAAAACGCCCTTTTTTAGTTAAAACTAGAATGTTTTAAGTTTCATTTAGAAAAAAAAATCAAATCAAAATCTTTAAAAATGAATTTTTAAGAATTTTTTTTAAATCATCAAGTTTTTAACCTAAAAAAATTTTTATCAACTTTGAAAAATTTTTTAATTTTTTTGACAACATTTAGAATAAAACGGTCTTTTTTAATAAAAACTAGAATATTTTGAGTTTCATTTAGAAAAAAGATCAAATCAAAACCTTTAAAAATGAATTTTTGATGAATTTTTAAAGTTTAGTCTTAAGTTAGAAAAGTGTCAAAAATTTTTTCCAACTTTGAAAATTTTTTTTAATTTTTTTGACAACACTTGGACTAAAACGATCCAAAACGGCCCAAACGTTTCAGAAATCATTTGCCAAACGATAACCACGCATTTTAAAGTTGATTTCATGCCAATTCAATGGAAAAATATTAATTAGAAATTGCTTCCTAAACTAGAGCATCCTGAAGATGACATTTTTCTGGAAAACCAAAAGACATACGGAAAAACGAATTCCACCATCGTTTTCCCCAATGTCACATTATAACAGAACGTGGCAATCAGCAAAATCTGAGCAGTTTCGATTTTTATAAAAGAATTCCATATAAACCCCTTTCGATTTCTTCGGATTTCCATCATTTTAGAAATTTTGACTTTGAGCTCCAATAACTCAGCCGCTGATCGTTCAATTTTCATGCGGTTTGTTTTAAATGATTCCCCATTTAATATTGAATAAAATCTTAGAAGGACGTAAACATGCTAGGTTCGAAAAACTTTGTACGAATTTTTTTTCGAACCTCTGCACCGAAAAATTAATGCCAGTCACAGATTCTCTTCTACCCGATTTTTCTGGAAAACCAAAGGCTCTACTGAAAAACGAATTTCATCATTGTGTTCCTTGTTGTAGAATTATATAAAAACCCGACTTTCAGCAAAATCTGAAAACTTTCGATTTTTGGAAAAAATTCCATACTTCACATTCACTTCTACCCGATTTTTCTGGAAAACCAAAGACCCTACTGAAAAACGAATTTCACCATTGTTTTCCTTGTTTTAGAATTATGTAAAAACCCTACTTTCAGCAAAATCTGAAAACTTTCGATTTTTGGAAAAAATTCCATACTTCACATTCACTTCTACCCGATTTTTCTGGAAAACCAAAGACCCTACTGAAAAACGAATTTCACCATTGTTTTCCTTGTTTTAGAATTATATAAAAACCCGACTTTCAACAAAATCTGAAAACTTTCGATTTTTGGAAAAAATTCCATACTTCACATTCACTTCTACCCGATTTTTCTGGACAACCAAAGACCCTACTGAAAAACGAATTTCACCATTTTGTTCCTTGTTGTAGAATTATATAAAAACCCGACTTTCAACAAAATCTGAAAACTTTCGATTTTTGGAAAAAATTCCATACTTCACATTCACTTCTACCCGATTTTTCTGGAAAACCAAAGACCCTACTGAAAAACGAATTTCACCATTGTTTTCCTTGTTGTAGAATTATATAAAAACCCGACTTTCAGCAAAATCTGGAAACTTTTGATTTTTGGAAAAAATTCCATACTTCACATTCACTTCTACCCGATTTTTCTGGAAAATCAAAGACCCTACTGAAAAACGAATTTCACCATTGTTTTCCTTGTTGTAGAATTATATAAAAACCCGACTTTCAGCAAAATCTGGAAACTTTTGATTTTTGGAAAAAATTCCATACTTCACATTCACTTCTACCCGATTTTTCTGGAAAACCAAAGACCCTACTGAAAAACGAATTTCACCATTGTTTTCCTTGTTGTAGAATTATATAAAAACCCGACTTTCAGCAAAATCTGGAAACTTTTGATTTTTGGAAAAAATTCCATACTTCACATTCACTTCTACCCGATTTTTCTGGAAAACCAAAGACCCTACTGAAAAACGAATTTCACCATTGTTTTCCTTGTTGTAGAATTATATAAAAAACCGACTTTCAGCAAAATCTGGAAACTTTCGATTTTTGGAAAAAATTCCATACTTCACATTCACTTCTACCCGATTTTTCTGGAAAACCAAAGACCCTACTGAAAAACGAATTACACCATTGTTTTCCTTGTTGTAGAATTATATAAAAACCCGACTTTTAACAAAATCTGAAAACTTTCGATTTTTGGAAAAAATTCCATACTTCACATTCACTTCTACCCGATTTTTCTGGACAACCAAAGACCCTACTGAAAAACGAATTTCACCATTATGTTCCTTGTTGTAGAATTATATAAACAACCGACTTTCAGCAAAATCTGGAAACTTTCGATTTTTGGAAAAAATTCCATACTTCACATTCACTTCTACCCGATTTTTCTGGAAAACCAAAGACCCTACTGAAAAACGAATTTCACCATTGTGTTCCTTGTTGTAGAATTATGTAAAAACCAGACTTTCAGCAAAATCCGAAAATCCTTTCGATTTTTCAGATTTTTGGTCAATTTAGAAATTTTGACTTTGAGCTCGTGTAGCTTGGCTGTCAGTCGTCCGATTTTCATGCGGTTAATTTTCAACGATTCTCCTTTTAATTCTGAGTATGATTCTAGATGGGCGTTATCGTATCGAGTCAGGAAAATTTCTGACGAGCGTTTTTCCGAACCTCTCCACCGAAAAATTGGACAAAATTTTGAAATTTTTTTTTCCTTTTTTTGTAAATTCTGATTATTTGAACACTTATAATCGTTTAGAAAGCACTTATCTATGCACCAAATCATTCTTTCGTCGGGAAATTTGTGGAAAATCGCATTTCAATTTCCTCGACTTTAAATCATTTTAGAAATTTTGATTTTGAGCTCCAATAACTCAGCCGCTGATCATTTAATTTTCATTCGGTTTGTGTTAAATGATTCCCCATTTAATATTGAATAAAATTTTAGAAGGACGTGAACATGCTTTGAATATGAATCGAAAAAATTGAGAACTTTTCAGCACCACAAATCGCGACTATCACAAAAACAAGTATAAATTTTCAAAATGTAAAATACTTTAAATATCACAAACATATATCTCTATAATATATTACAATTCGATTTTTTTATCTCCAATAGTTTCCGAGAAAAAAATTTACAAAGTTAGAGAATTTTTCGTTAGCTCAAAAAAAATGTCCGAATTTACATAAGAATTTTTTTTAATTTTTTTGGTAAAACTTAGAAAAAATCTGTCTATTCTATCATAAACCAAATACTTTAATCTAAGTATGTGTAAAAATTTTTTTCTCAACTCCCGAAAATAAAGTCTATGGGATTGTTTCAATTTTGATCATTTTTTCAAAATTTTGGGATTTATCTAAGAATTTTTTAAATTTTTTTGACAACATTTGGAAAAAAACATACTTTTTTAATTAAAATTAGAATGATTTAAGTTTCATTTAGAAAAAAAATCAAATCAAAATGTTTAAAAATGAATTTTTGGCAAATTTTTAAAGTTAATTTGTGTCAAAAAACTTTAGTGTTTATTTCCGTGAATGTGTTTCAAATCATTGGAGTTCGTCTTCAGATTATCATTTTGAAAAAGTCTTCGGATTGTTATTTTACGAATGTTACCAGGTAAAATATGATTTATTAATAATTTTAAAAAAATAATTTTTTTTCTCTAAATTTTCTTTTTAGGGAGATTTTCAAGGAAACAATATTCGCTTGGTGAGTGTGAAAAAATAATATAAAAATAAAAATTACCTGTATTTAACCTGATTACTAGCCGTAAATACAAAAGTTATACGAATAGCGGCTGCCACTATAAGTTCTAAATAAAGAAGAGTAAAGATGTTCACTTGGTATCGTTTAAAATCACCCAGTTGTTTTAAAACCACTTCAAAATTTTCATTAACCATCATATAATATAATTTATTTTTTTCTTTCGTTGTGAAGTTTTAAAATTGGCTGGTTTTAAAGGCAATTGAGAATTTAAAACTGATACCTGATGGTAGATTTAATTTGTATAACTCGTATAATCTGTTGAAATATTCAAAAAATTTTCTTTAATTGAAATTTTAATTATTCTTTTTAATGACGCAATACAAAATTACTTATACTTAAAATACGTATACTTAATTAATTTCAGAATTGAAAGTGATACCAGTTTCTTTCAAATAAAACTTGTAAAACTGTCCAAATATTTAGTGCTAGAGAGTATCTTTCTTCTACCAAGTTTTTTTCAATCATTGCGATAGCATAAGTTATAGAAGATGGGAAGTCTTTCTTTAAGGTATTTAAGTCAGTTTTTTAAATGTAACTTCTAAGTTCTTAATGCTGGAGAGTATTATGGCATATTGTTGGAAAATAGACTTTCAAAACGGTAAAATGATGAATTAATAATCGCGATAGCACAAATAATAAGAGATTTATGGAAGATGGAAGGTCTGTTTTTAAGGTATTTGAGTCATTTTTTTTAACTTACCTTCCAAACTTGTAGTGTTAGAGAGTATTATGATACATTGTTCAAAAGTAGACTTTTAAAATGATTAAACGATGAAAGAGTCATTGCTATAGCACAAGTGATAAGAGAATTGTGAAACATGGAAAATCCATTTTTGAGGTATTTGAGTCAGTTTTTTAAACATAGCTCCCAAATTTTTAGAGTTAGAGAGTATTATGAAACATTGTTCAAAGGTAGACTTTCAAAACTATAAAATGATGAAAGAATCATTGCGACAGCACAAGTGTTAAGCGATTTATTTATTTATTAATTATTATTTGTAATTACACACAAAGATAGCACTCTTCTACGAGAAAAGGCTAATTATGCGATTCAAAGGGTCACAGAAGAACTTGATAGAATGGGACTTCAAGTAGCACCAGAAAAAACAGAAATCCTATTACTACAAGGAAGAAGAAAACTAAAAGAAATACAATTAAAAATAAACGAAAATGAGATAAGGAGTGCCAAGAAGGCAAAATATCTCGGGGTCTACTTAGACAAAGATATGAAAATGACGGAACATATAAAGGAAATTTGCAAGAAAGCAAACGTCATGATAAATAACTTATCGAAAATTATGCCAAACATCAGAGGACCCAAAGAGAAGAAAAGGAAACTCCTTGCTTCTACTGTTCTTTCGGTCATTTTGTATGCCGCTCCGACATGGAGTAGAGCTCTAAATTATAAATACTGTTTAAATATGCTTTCCTCAATTAATAGAAGATTAGGAATCAGGATATCTTCTGGATATAGAACGGTTTCTACGGTGGGTATTGAAGTGGTGGCTCGTCTACCGCCCATTGACCTATTAATTGAGGAAAGATGTAACCTATACAGTAGAGGTAAGGAACATAAAAAACTATATAGAGAAGAATTATTGGAAAAATGGAACAGAAGATGGAATCACGGAATTAAATGGACCAACGTATTAATCAAAGATTAAAAAAAATGGTTTGAAAGAACATGGGGAGAATTAAATTACTACCTAACACAATTTTTGACGGGTCATGGAATTTTTTGTAGTTATTTGTTCAAAATAAAAAAGAAGGAGAATGAATTTTGTTGGTTTTGTGAAGAAATAGATAATCCAGAACATACGTTTTTTATATGTAATAATTTTGCCGAGGAAAGAAATATTTGTCGTAATAAAATCGGAGAAAATATCGAAAAAGAAAACATAATAGATATAATGCTAGAAAAACAAGAGCACTGGAGAGCCGTAGATGAAATGGTAACAAACATTATGAAAAAAAAAAGGAAAAGCATGAAAGAGAACTAGAAAATAGAAGAAGAAATGTACAGTAGACCCCGAAAATTACATTTATATACCTCTGAAGTTATACCTTGATGGGTGGTTCCGGAGGCGGAGGGGAAAGGGTTTTAGTTGGTCGATGTATTCAAGATGAGTACATCAACCCAACACAAGGTGGTCATCGATACGAATCACTTAGATAGTGATTTTGACCACTCGTCTGTCAACAGATTTCCTAAACCCCTCCATAAAAAAAAAAAAGTGTTAAGCGATTTATAAAACATGGAAGGTCTAGTTTTGAGGTATTTGGGTGAATTTTTAAACATAGCTTTCAAGTTTTTAATGTTAGAGAGTATTGTGGCACATTATTGAAACGTACTCTTTCAAAACTATAAAATGATGAAATAATAATCGCAATAGCACAAGTCATAAGAGATTTATGGAAGATGGAAGGTCTGTTTTTAAGGTATTTGAGTCAGTATTTTAAACATAGCTTCCAAGTTCTTAGATCTATACAATATTATAGCAGATTGTTGGAAAGTTGATTTTCAAAACGATAAAATGATGAAAGAATCATCGCAACACCACAACTAATAAGAGAGTTATTAGTTAACATCTTTGTTGCTCTATGATTCTTCACTTACATTCCTCAAACATAAACGAAACTTAAGATTAGAATCGAAATTGAAGATTTGATTTTTTTTTAAATTTTATGTAAAGACTTGGAATAATTTTAATAACTTAATGGTGAAATAGACACCTTTATATAGATTTGGTGAAAAAAATATTTTTTAATTCCAATAAATAAAGTCTACAAGATTTTTTAAACATTGACATTATTTTGAAGCTTGTTGAAATCAAAATACAATACTCGATTTTTATTTATATTTCTAAATCTGATATATTTGGAATAAATTCGATTACTTTATCGTAAAATAGATACATTTATCTAGATTCATTGAAGAGATTATATTTTAGATTCAATAAATAAAGTTCAGGCGATTTTTTAATCTTAATTCACGATTAAAAATCAAAACAGAATACTCAAATTATTTTAATTTTTCAGGAAATACTTGAAATGAATTTGATTACTTTGTTGTAAAATAGATTGTTTTATCTAGATTTCATAAAAATTCTAATTCCTATAAATAAAGTCAAGAAGATTTGTTAAACTTTGACATTTTTTTTAAGCTTGAAGTTAGAATCAAAGCAGAATACTCGATTTTTTTTAATTTTTTTGGGTAGACTTGGAATAAATTTGACTACTTTATCATAAAATAGACACTTTTATCTAGATTTCATCAAGAGATTATTTCTTAATTTCTATAAATAAAGTCAAGGCGATTTTTTAAACTTTGACATTCTTTTCAAAGTTTCACGTTAGAATCGAACCAGAATACTTGAATTTTTTTAATTTTTTTGAAAAAACTTGGAATAAATTTGAGTACTTTATCATAAAATAGACACTTTTATCTAAATTTCATGAAGAGATTATTTCTTAAGTTCTATAAATAAAATCTGGGCGATTTTTTAAACTTTGACATTTTTTTTCAAAGCTTGAAGGTAGAATCGAAACAGAATACTTGAATTTTTTTGATTTTTTTGAAAAGACTTGAAATAAATTTGACTACTGTATCCTAAAATAGATAATTTAATCTAGATTTCATGAAGAGATTATTTCCTAATTCCTATAAATAAAATCTGGGCGATTTTTTAAACTTTGATATTTTTTTCAAAGTTTGAAGTTAGAATCAAAGCAGAATACTCGATTTTTTTAAAATTTTTTTTGGTAGACTTGGAATAAATTTGACTACTTTATCATAAAATAGACACCTTTATTTAAATTTCATAAAGAGATTATTTCTTAAGTTCTATAAATAAAGTCTGGGCGATTTTTTAAACTTTGATATCGTCGATGCACCTGCAAAATCCGCTATGGGCATTTTAACAAATTTTACAGGAATGAATAAAAACTAATTAATTTTTTAAAAAAGAACTTCCAATATCTAATCGTTTTTTTATAAAACTTTAAAGCACATAGCTGGTTTTCGTTTATGGCAAATACATAGAGACTTTTACTTTTCACAAAATAATAATACAAATGAATGTTTGGTATATTATAGCGTTTTGTCAGATGGTGTATTCCCATTTGATGAGTCTATTGCGCCATATATCGCGTTTTCGGGAAAAATGTCACATAGCGGATTTTGCAGGCACATCGACGATATTTTTTTCAAAGTTTGAAGTCCGAATCAAAACAGAATACTTGAATTTTTTTAATTTTTTTGAAAAGACTTGGAATAAATTTGACTATTTTATCGTAAAATAGATACTGTTATCTAGATTTAGTAAAGAGATTATATCCTAATTCATATAAATAAAGTCAAGGCGATTTTTTAAACTTTGACTTTTTTTTTAAGTTTGAAGTTAGAATCAAAGCAGAATATTCGAATTATTTTAATTTTTTTGGAAAGACTTGGAATAAATTTGACTACTTTATCATAAAATAGACACCTTTATTTAAATTTCATGAAGAGATTATTTCTTAATTTCCATAAATAAAGTCTTGGCGATTTTTTAAACTTTGACATTTTTTTTCAAAGTTTGAAGTTAGAATCGAAGCAGAATACTCGATTTTTTTTTAATTTTTTTGAAAAGACTTGGAATAAATTTGACTACTTTATCCTAAAATAGATACTTTAATCTAGATTTAGTGAAGAAATTATTTCCTAATTCTAATAAATAAAATCATGAAGATTTTTTAAATTTTGACTGAAAATAGAACTCTCGAATTTTTTTGGAAAAACTTGAAATAAATTTGACTACTTTATCGTAAAACTAGTTTTAATTTTAAAAAGCCGTTTTAGTCTAAATGTTGTCAAAAGAATTTTAAAAAATTTTAAAGGTGGTAAAAAATTTTTGACCCAAAAGTTCTAACCCAACTTTTAAAAAATCGATCAACTTTAAAAATTTGCAAAAAATTAATTTTTAAAGATTTTGATTTGATTCTTTTTCTAAATGAAACTTAAAACATACTAGTTTCATATAAAGAAAACCGTTTTACTCTAAATGTTATCAAAAAATTTAAAAGAAATTTCAAAGTTGTTAAAAATTTTTTTGACACTTAACCTAACATAAAAAAAATCGATCAAATTTAAAAATTCACCAAAAATTCATTTTTAAAGATTTTGAAATGATTTTTTTTTCTAGATGAAACTTAAAACATTCTAGTTTTAATTAAAAAAGACCGATTTATTCTAGATGTTGAGAAAAAAATTTAAAAAAATTTCAAAGTTGGTAAAAAATGTTTGACAGTTCTAACCTAACTTTTAAAAAATCGATCAACTTTAAAAATTTGCCAAAAATTCATTTTTAAAGATTTTGATTTGATTTTTTTTTATGAAACTTAAAACATTCTAGTTTCATATAAAGAAAACCGTTTTATTCTAAATGTTATCAAAAAGACTAAAAAAAATTTCATTGTTTATGAAAAAATTTTTGACTCTTAACTAACCTAACATAAAAAAAATCGATCAAGTTTAAAAACTCACCAAAAATTCATTTTTAAAGATTTTGAAATGATTTTTTTTCTAGATGAAACCTAAAACATTCTAGTTTTAATTAAAAAAGACCGATTTGTTCTAAGTGTTGTCAAAAAAATTAAAAAAATTTTCAAAGTTGGTAAAACATTTTTGACAGTTCTAACCCAACTTTTAAAAAATCGATCAAATTTAAAAATTCACCAAAAATTCATTTTTAAAGATTTTGATTTGATTCTTTTTCTAAATGAAACTTAAAACATTCTAGTTTCATATAAAGAAGTCCGTTTTACTCTAAATGTTATCAAAAAGACTAAAAAAATTTCAAAGTTGATAAAAAAATTTTTGACACTTAACCTAACATAAGAAAAATCGATCAAGTTTAAAAATTCGCCAAAAACTCATTTTTAAAGATTTTGAAATAATTTTTTTTCTAAATGAAACTGAAAACTTTCTAGTTTTAATTAAAAAAGACCGCTTTATTCTAAATGTTGTGAAAAAAATTAAAAAAAAATTCAAAGTTGATAAAACATTTTTGACAGTTCTAACCTAACTTTAAAAAAATCGATCAACTTTAAAAATTCATCAAAAATTCATTCTTAAAGATTTTGATTTGATTCTTTTTCTAAATGAAATTTAAAACATTCTAGTTTTAATCAAAAAAGACCGATTTGTTCTAAATGTTGTCAAAAAATTTAAAAAAAATTTCAAAGTTGGTAAAACATTTTTGACAGTTCTAACCTAACTTTTAAAAAATCGATCAAATTTAAAAATTCACCAAAAATTCATTTTTAAAGATTTTGACTTGATTCTTTTTCTAAATGAAATTCAAGACATTCTAGTTTTAATTAAAAAAGACCGATTTGTCCTAAGTGTTGTCAAAAAATTAAAAAAAAATTATCAAAGTTGGTAAAACATTTTTGACAGTTCTAACCTAACTTTTAAAAAAACGATCAACTTTAAAAATTCATCAAAAATTCATTTTTAAAGATCTTGATTTGATTCTTTTTCTAAATGAAATTTAAAACATTCTAGTTTTAATCAAAAAAGACCGATTTGTTCTAAGTATTGTCAAAAAAATTAGAAAAATTTTCAAAGTTGGTAAAACATTTTTGACAGTTCTAACCTAACTTTTAAAAAATCGATCAACTTTAAAAATTCATCAAAAATTCATTTTTAAAGATTTTGATTTGATTCTCTTTCTAAATGAAACTTAAAACATTCTAGTTTCATATAAAGAAAACCGCTTTACTCTAAATGTTACCAAAAAATTTAAAAAAAATTTCAAAGTTGTTAAAAATTTTTTTGACACTTAGCCTAACATAAAAAAATCGATCAAATTTAATAATTCGCCAAAAATTAATTTTTAAAGATTTTGATTTGATTTTTTTCTAAATGAAACTTAAAACATTCTAGTTTCATATAAAGAAAACCGTTTTATTCTAAATGTTATCAAAAAGACTAAAAAAATTTCATTGTTGATGAAAAAATTTTTGACTTTTAACTAACCTAACATAAAAAAATCGATCAAGTTTAAAAATTCACCAAAAATTCATTTTTTAAGATTTTGAAGTGATTTTTTTTCTAAATGAAACTGAAAACTTTCTAGTTTTAATTAAAAAAGACCGCTTTATTCTAAATGTTGTGAAGAAAATTAAAAAAAAATTCAAAGTTGGTAAAACGTTTTACCAGTTCTAACCCAACTTTTAAAAAATCGATGAAATTTAAAAATTCACCAAAAATTCATTTTTAAAGATTTTGAAAGGATTTTTTTTCTAAATGAAACTGAAAACTTTCTAGTTTTAATTAAAAAAGACCGCTTTATTCTAAATGTTGTGAAAAAATTTTAAAAAAATTCAAAGTTGATAAAACATTTTTGACAGTTCTAACCTAACTTTTAAAAAATCGATCAAATTTAAAAATTCACCAAAAATTCATTTTTAAAGATTTTGATTTGATTCTTTTTCTAAATGAAATTTAAAACATTCTAGTTTTAATCAAAAAAGACCGATTTGTTCTAAATGTTGTGAAAAAAATTTAAAAAAATTTCAAAGTTGGTAAAACATTTTTGACAGTTCTAACCTAACTTTTAAAAGATCGATCAAATTTAAAAATTCACCAAAAATTCATTTTTAAAGATTTTGACTTGATTCTTTTTCTAAATGAAACTGAAAACTTTCTAGTTTTAATTAAAAAAGACCGCTTTGTTTTAAATGTTGTGAAGAAAATTTAAAAAAATTTCAAAGTTGGTAAATCATTTTTGACAGTTCTAACCTAACTTTTAAAAAAATCAATCAACTTTAAAAATTCACCAAAAATTCATTTTTAAAGATTTTGAAGTGATTTTTTTCTAAATGAAATTTAAAACATTCTAGTTTTAATCTAAAAAGACCGTTTTGTTCTAAATTTTACCAAAAAAATTAATAAAATTTTCAAAGTTGACAGAATTTTTTTTAGGCTAAACTAAAAATTCAATAATTTTTTAAAAATTCATAAAAAATCGAATTTTAAAGATTTTAATCTGATTTTTTTTCTAAATGAAACTAAAAGCATTCTAGTTTTAATCTAAAAAGACCGTTTTATTCCAAATTTTGTCAAAAAAATTAAAAAAATTTTCAAAGTTGGTAAAAAATTTTTTAGGTTAAATTCTCTAAAAATTCAATCATTTTTTAAAAAATCATAAAAAATCGAATTTTAAAGATTTTAATTTGATTTTTTTCTAAATGAAATTAAAAACATTCTAGTTTTAATCTAAAAAGACCGTTTTGTTCTAAATTTTACCAAAAAAATTAAAAAAATTTTCAAAGTTGGCAAAACATTTTTTAGGTTATTTCCTAAAAAGTCAATCATTGTTTAAAAAATCACAGAAAATCGAATTTTAAAGATTTTAATCTGATTTTTTTTTTAATGAAATTAAAAACGTTCTAGTTTTAATCAAAAAAGGCCGATTTGTTCTAAGTATTGTCAAAAAAATTTAAAAAAATTTTAAAGTTCGTAAAAATTTTTGAGTTTTTAATTAGAATCGAAATTAAATACTCAATTTTTTTTTTTAATTTTTTTGAAAAGACTTGGAACAAATTTGACTACTTTATCATAAAATAGATACTTTTATCTACATTTAGCAAAAAGATTATTTCTTAATTCCAATAAATAAAATCCAGACGATTTTTTTAAAATCTTACCTATGAGATATACGCCGAGCAGTCCAAGTAAAAAGTGTATACGTAGTACCTTTACTTATCGAAGCTATATAAATAAAAATCAGTACAACAACTTGAAACTTTCCAAAATTCCCAATTTCCTTTAAAAATTGATTATAATTAAAGTGATTTTCTTTCGACATCGTAAATTACAACTTTTTTTTCGAAAAGTTATAAAAGAACTGAACTTAAACTTCAATTAGTACTAACAATAAGCTTCGTACTCAATCTAATTTATTTATTTCTGTTTGTTTAACAATTTTAATTGTTGTAAAATCTAAATTTTATGTTAATAACCTTCCATATCAGTTGAAATATTTAAATATTTAAAGAATTTTTAAAATAACTCAAAAACCAAAAAATATTTTTTAAATTTTCAAATAAAGATGAGTTATAAAAGATTTGTTCTAAGATTTTTTTTTAATATTAAGTGATTTATAACCAAAAATATCACCCAAATTTTATTTTATTTTTAAAAGTGAGATACCCAACTTTGATTTTAAATAACTCAAGAATTAAAAGAGATACAATTTTTTTTTTCAAATAAAACTTGTTTCTTATTTAATTATGAATCTTTTTAGCTATAAAGTTTTTCTTTTATATTTCTAAAATTTTCACATAACCTCCTTAAAATTTTTTTTGATTGTAATTCACATTATTTTTTATTTTTTTTATAGGTACTCAACCCAACTTGTTTTTAGAATAAAATAATATAAAATTACCTGTAAGGATGCTGAACTTTAGCCGTAAATATAAAAGCGATATGAATAGCAGACTCCCACACAACGGCTAAAACAAGAAGCCCAATAACTTCCGCCTGAAAGCGCCCATAATCACCAAGTTGTACCAAAACGATATCCAAAGGTTCACTAGCCATGATTATAATTTCTTTTTATTTACCAAAAAACTAAATTTACCAAATTCTAATCTCTACAAAGTCTCATTTGTACGAATTACTAATGTGATGTGAGATTTTAACTTTGGGCAAAGTCTTCAGACCAAGTGAGAGTTTAAACTGATCCCTAACCGGACCATTTATGATTTTAACGTCCGCTTAAATGGAAAATTGGACTCGTGTTGAGATTGATCTACGTGAAACCTCACAGCTTTACGAACAATAATTAGGACTTTTTACGACCGTTTTTTGTATTTTACGACTTTATTAGCACTTATTAAAGTACTTTGTTAGCCAATTTAATCGATAAAATGCATTTTCAAGGTTTCATTTTACATAAATCAGTAAACATTTTCAAAAAATTTAATTAAGAACTAAAGTAAGAGTAAAGAAAATCGTTCTTAATTTACAATTAGACCTCTTCGAAGTAGTTCTAAACTTGGACGACCTAAAACCGACTCTAGTACATTCTATTAGCAGACGTAACGAATTCTTTAAAGCGAAAACGTTCTTCCCCCTTGAAAACAATTTATTCTTGTGTCACACATACCTCTGGGACACTGCTACGTGTCGAATTATCACGGATAACAATCGTTAATTCGAGCACAGATTCACAAATAGCCGTTTTCCTGCTTAGTGTGGGGACGGACATTTTTTTACCACATGGAATCATTGCACGGGTTATCCTTGAACTTAATGTGCCTTAAACGTTCCCATGTGTATCATCATTATAATGATAAATAATTATGATTAATGGTTTTTTGTAATTTTTAAACGTGAATTTTTTTTAATTTTTTGGTTAATACTCATCTTTAATTTTTTTTTAATTTTTTTGGTAAAATTTAGAACAAAACGGTCTTTTTAGATTAAAACTAGAATGTTCTTAGTTTCATTTAGAAAAAAAATCAGATCAAAATCTTTAAAATTCGATTTTTTATGATTTTTTTTAAATGATTGAATTTTTAGAGAATTTAACCTAAAAATTTTTTTACCAACTTTGAAAATTTTTTTAATTTTTTTGGTAAAACTTGGAATAAAACGACCTTTTTTAATTAAAACTAGAATGCTTTTAGTTTCATTTAGAAAAAAATCAGATTAAAATCTTTAAAATTCGATTTTTTATGAATTTTTAAAAAATGATTGAATTTTTAGTTTAACCTAAAAAAATTTTTGTCAACTTTGAAAATTTCTTCATTTTTTTTGGTAACATTTAGAACAAAACGACCTTTTTAATTAAAACTAGAATATTTTTAGTTTCATTTAGAAAAAAAATCAGATCAAAATCTTTAAAATTCGATTTTTTATAATTTTTTTAAAATGATTGAATTTTTAGAGAATTTAACCTAAAAATTTTTTTACCAACTTTGAAATTTTTTTTTAATTTTTTTGACAAAACTTGGAATAAAACGACCTTTTTTAATTAAAACTAGAATGTTTTTAGTTTCATTTAGAAAAAAATCAGATTAAAATCCTTAAAATTCGATTTTTTATGAATTTTTAAAAACTGATTGAATTTTTAGTTTAACCTAAAAAATTTTTTACCAACTTTGAAAATTTTTTTAAATTTTTTGGTAAAATTTAGAACAAAACGGTCTTTTTAGATTAAAACTAGAATGTTTTTAGTTTCATTTAGAAAAAAAATCAGATTAAAATCTTTAAAAATCGATTTTTTATGAATTTTTAAAAAATGATTGAATTTTTAGTTTAACCTAAAAAAAATTTTACCAACTTTGAAATTCTTTTTAATTTTTTTGGTAAAATTTAGAACAAAGCGGTCTTTTTTAATTAAAACTAGAATGTTTTTAGTTTCATTTAGAAAAAGAAATCAGATCAAAATCTTTAAAATTCGATTTTTTATGATTTTTTTTTAAATGATTTAATTTTTAGAGAATTTAACCTAAAAAATTTTTTACCAACTTTGAAAATTTCTTTAATTTTTTTGACAAAACTTGGAATAAAACGACCTTTTTTAATTAAAACTAGAATGTTTTTAGTTTCATTTAGAAAAAAATCAGATTAAAATCTTTAAAGTTCGATTTTTTATGAATTTTTAAAAAATGATTGAATATTTAGTTTAACCTAAAAAAAATTTTGCCAACTTTGAAAATTTTTTTAATTTTTTTGGTAAAATTTAGAACAAAAGGGTCTTTTCAGATTAAAACTAGAATGTTTTAAGTTTCATTTAGAAAAAGAATCAGATCAAAATCTTTAAAATTCGATCTTTTATGAATTTTTAAAAAATGATTGAATTTTTAGTTTAACCTAAAAAAAATTTTGTCAACTTTGAAAAGTTTTTTAATTTTTTTGGTAAAATTTAGAACAAAACGGTCTTTTTAGGTTAAAACTAGAGTGTTTTTAGTTTCATTTAGAAAAAAAATCAGATTAAAATCTTTAAAATTCGATTTTTATGAATTTTTAAAAAATGATTGAATTTTTAGAGAATTTTTTTGATACTAATTAGAAAAAATCCGTCTTTTTTACATTAAAATAGAATGCGTTAGATTTCATTTAATACAAGAATCATGTTTTTATTCCTATAAATAAAGTCTGTATGATTTTTTTAAAATGTATTAAATTTTGATGTTAGGTTATGTCAAACATTCCCATCTTTAAAAATTTTTCTAATTTTTTTGATACTAATTAGAGAAAATCCGTCTTTTTTAGATTAAAATAGAATGTTTTAGATTTAATTTAATACAGGAATCATGTTTTTATTCCTATAAATAAAGTCTCCACGATTTTTTAAAGTTAGGTTAAAAAAATCTTAGTCATCTTTAAGAATTTTTTTAATTTTTTGAGTAATAATTAGAATAAAATTGACTTTTTTATTACAAAATGGAATATTTTAACTTTCAATTAATACAAATTTCATTTCTTAATTAAAAAAAATAAAGTCTCCACGATTTTTTAAATTTGGGATTTCTTTTAAGTTTGGAGTTTCTGTTAAGTTTGGAGTTTGATTTAAGTTTAGAGTTTAGAATTTCTCTAAAAGAGAATTATAAAAAACTTAAAAAAGACTATCTATTAAAAAAAAATAAGTATTTATTTATATTAGAATAATCTTTAATGAATTAAATGTAAACTTTTATTTTTAATTAATTAATTTAAATTTTTAACTTTAATTTTAGTCGTGACATCTATTATTTTAAAATCAAAACTATCAAGAAGGATAATGTAGATTCCTACATTATAAGTTACAAAGTGACATTTCTTGTAAAACAACCTAACCTCAAAGTGTAAACAATCAAATTGATTTGAATTATTTACAGTTTTTGTGATAATTTATTAAGAAAAACCCATAAAAATGAGTCGTAGGAAGAAATCTAAGGTATTTACTTTTAATTAATCACCGTTTGATATTAAAACATTTAAAAACTTAACCTAATTTTATATCAACTAAAAAAAATTTAAATTTAGACTTAAATTTAAACTTATTTAGGTTGAGTATAAAGAAATGGAAGAAAAATATAATAATTTAGAAGAAGATACAAACGGTGAGAGTAGTGAAAAGCATAAAACACCTATCGATAAAAAACCAGCTACGAGTACATCAAAACCTCTTAAAAAAGACAAAAAAGAAGATGTTAAAAAGGAAGATGATAAGAAAAAAGACGACCCTGATTCAGAACTAGATGATCCAGTAGTAAAAGAATTATTTTCCGGTTTAGAAGGAGCAGCGTTTCAAAGTCGTATGCCTTACGATAAAATGACAAGTACCGAAGCAGCTTGTTTTCCGGATATAGCCGACGCAGCTTTACAAACAGTCAAGGTTTATTTACATATCCGCAATAGAATCCTCCAGGTTTGGTTAGATAATCCAAAACAACAATTAATCGTCGAAGAAGCTATCGAAAAAGTTGAACCACCTTATAACAGCGATGTACCTTTAATAAAACGAGTACATGCGTTTTTAGAACGAAATGGATTTATAAATTTCGGTGTATTTAAAAGAGTAAAACCTCTACCATCGAAAAAATACGGAAAAGTCATCGTAATCGGGGCCGGAATTGCCGGTTTAGCAGCTGCACAACAATTACAACAGTTCGGATTAGAAGTTATTGTTTTAGAAGCTAGGGATAGAGTTGGAGGAAGGATCGCAACCTTTAGAAAAGGGAATTACATCGCAGATTTAGGCGCTATGGTTGTAACGGGATTAGGAGGAAATCCGGTAACTACTTTAAGCAAACAAATCGATATGGAACTTCATAGAATCCGTCAAAAATGTCCTTTATATCAATCAAACGGAGCAACAGTTGATAAAGATAAAGATGAGATGGTTGAAAGGGAATTTAATAGATTGTTAGAAACAACTTCGTATCTTTCTCATCATCTTGATTTTAATTACGCCGGGAATAAACCTGTAAGCTTAGGACAAGCTTTGGAGTGGGTTATAAAACTTCAGGAAAAGCACGTTAAAGAAAAACAGATTCAACATTTAAAATCTGTTATTGCCCTTCAAGAAAAATTAAAAGCAAATCAAAAACAAATGGTTGGAGTTAAGGAACATATGGAGGAGTTGAACGAGAAGGTTAAGGAATGGGCGAAGGTTGATAAAAGGGATGTTCAGTTGGAGTTTGCTTATCGAAGTGGGATAAGGGATTTAAATGCATGCGGTAAGGAATGGGATTTGCTTAAAGAGCAAGCTAAGGAGATTGAGGAGAAATTAGCTGAGTTGGAAAATTCTCCACCAAGGTATTTAAAATAATAATAAAAAAAATGAGTATAAATAAATGAGTTTAAATATTTATTTAAAAATTTAATTAAAAAAAAAAAAAGATTTTATTTTTATCTATTTTGGTTTGGGAGTTATTTAAAGAAGAGAAAATTCTCCACCATTTATGTCTCATCTTTAGATTGATATAAAATTGAAATATATTACAATTCAAAGATTATTCTTTGAGTTTTAATATACAAAAAAGGTTCTGTTTTTATCTCTTTTACTTCGGGAGTTATTTAAAGAGGAGATGATATATGATTATGGATTGGTTTAAAATGTACTTTAAAATTGTGTCAAGTTCTTGGTTAGTCTGATATAAAATTGAAATGTATTATAATTGAAAGACTATTTTTTGGGTTTTAAAATACAAAAGATATTTTATTTCTATCTCTTTTACTTCGAGAATTAATTAAAAAAGAGACGATATACAGTGAATGACAGAAGTCTACATTCAGTATTAAATTATAGGGTTTTGTAAAATGCTTACTACGTTTTGGTATAAGAAAAAATATGGTATTGTAAATCGATCAGAGATACTTATTTATTCACAAAGAAAAAATCACAAATGGCTTCCATAACTATAAACTATAAAATAACAAAATAACTCAAAAATTATACAAAAATCTACTTACAGCGCAGTTTTCAACTAAAAACAAATTATTAAGTCCAAATAACGACATTTTTTATAACATTCAATACTTTGTTGGCCCAACTTGAGCCTCTATAACTGCGGATAAGCACCATGGCATTGACTCAACTAAGTTGAATATTTCTTCTGGCGTTATCTTGCTCCATGATTCTATTAACTCTTTGAGGGTTGGTGGGTGGCTTAATGTACCACTTCGAATTTTGACCTTTGTGCTCGCTGGTACACATAATAAACCATTTTTTTTAATTTCTACTACTTTTCCTGTACAGTGGTTGAGAGCGCGTACCACCTCACCACTTCAAGCTCAGATTATGCTTTTTGCCAATCTCTTAGATGACAACATCTCTGTTGTGCCCACTTTGGGTTTCTTTATTTGAAAATGTCCGCCCCTCAAAGAGTTCAAGCTGATTTCATTGTTTTCACATCAGTTATCCTGTGTTGTCGAATTCTACGGTTCAAAAGCTCCCAAACGCGCTCTATTGGGTTTAAATCGGGGCTTTGAGGAGGTGTGTTAAGTTGTCTGGGCGCATAGTATAACAACAGGTGCTTAACTTGATTTTTTTTTGATAACAATGTGTGCGGTATGCTTGGGGTCGTTGTCTTGCTGGAATATCCAGCGACCTCCAAGCTCCAAGCTTTCCACTGATGGTTTTAGATGTTGTTCTAATATATTTTTGTACTGGAATCGATCCATAATTCCATCAATGAACGCCAACTCCCACAGCGTTGGTTACAAATTTTTTACCTCCATCGTAGTGTTCCGCATTCTCCAAATTTTGACTCGACTATCGCTTGCAAAGATGTTGAACTTTGACTCATCAGTAAATAACACCCTAGACCTAGTCCATTCTCTTGTCAAAGTGTCTGAGCAAATTCTAGCCGAAGATGGCGATTTTTTTCTAAAATTAGGGCCTTTTTTCGAGGTGTTTTACTAAACAGTCCATTCTCGTGTAGAACTCTTTGTATAGTTCTTGGATGTACACTCATAGTCACAGGAAATGAACTTCAAAGCTCTGTACGAGAGCGATAACTAAAACGATCTCGTGTTCGCTCGGCTTTCGAGATAATAAAACTTGGCGTGAGGCTATAATTCATCCAAGTCAATGTTCGTTTACCTGCTTCGTTTTTATGGATACCGTATTGAGTAGGGCTTCTGCCCTGTCCACGTGATTCTAGACTCACGCCAGGTTTCATTATTTTGAAAACCGACTGTACCCGAGATCTCTTCTAGCTATCGCTGTCGCACAAAGCTCTGAAGTTCATTTTCGTTAACCGTGAGTGTACACACTTATTTGAAACAGCCGCGATATGGTTGGTTAGTTTTGATGCACTGAGTCTGGGATTTTGATTTACTTCTTTTAATATAGAGCTGATATCTGTTCTGCATAGTTTCTTTGGTTGGCCTGTTCGCTTTTTGCTATTGAAGGAATCGGTTTCGTTGTAATTTCTGATGATGGTCTGTACAGTTGCTCAACTTATTGTTAGTTTTACAATCTTGGCAATTTCTCCATAGCATTTCTTTTCTTTTCGCTGTAGTACGACAATTTTTCTAATTTCAACAGAAATTTCCTTTATCTTACTACGTTTTACAAAACCCTATAATTTAATGCTGTATGTAGACTTTTGTCTTTCACTGTATGTTTGTGAATTGGCTAAAATCTGCTTTTAAATTGTATCATGTTCTTCTTTAGTCTGATATAAAATTAAAATGTATTACAATTGAAAGACTGTTCTTTGAGATTTTAAATACAAAAAAGATTTTGTTTCTATTTCTTTTACTTCGAGAGTTATTTAAGGAAGAGACCATATGTAATTTTGGATTGGTCTAAAATGTACTTTAAAATTGTGTCAAATTTTTCTTTAGTCTGATATAAAATGTCTAAGAGTTATACAAGATGTCCGGAAATAATGTTGGTATACAAAGAAGCTATGACTCTTTGAAGACGGTACTCATTGTATGGTCTTTTTCTAATTATTTCATTTATCATACAGAGTTTGATGATGAATTTTGAAACGCTCCATATTTCAAATGCAATTTTAGATTTTGGTTTACATAGGAAACATGGTGTTAGTAACGAAACAATCTACGATAAATACTATGGTGCGAACCTTTTGTGATGTTTCAAAATATTATGAACATTTTATGTGCACTGCTAAATAATCGTTGAATTTCTCAAAATGGGTGCATGATACGATACCGTATGTTCATAACTTTTTTATGTATTTTTGTCTAAACATTCCAATTTTGAGATCAGATTTTCAAAAAATAATTAACAAAAGAAAATTCTGAACTTCAAATGCGTTTCTCAGCTTCAGTACCACCGCTTGTTCATCGTAGGTTAACCATGACCATATTTTTTATGTAAATAATACGGGATTTTCTAGAATTCAATATCAAATTTTGCAGGATACGTTATATAATTTAAAAAACCCAGACATGAATATCAATTTCAAAGTGCTGTAGCTCCTTTAACCGTTTGCTACGAAGCGCGATAATGCTTCGTTCATTTGTGTCGAAAACCGCGATGCAGCGCTTTTGCACTGCGAGTTGAAACTCAACAAAACACACTGAAGTGTGCCTTTGTTGCACCATTGAAGTAAACGTAGTCTAACCTCACATGTACTTTGCTAAAGTCAAGATCAAGTCAAAATAATATGCCCCACAGTTTTTAAGCGTTCTTGCAAGAATTGCTTAGCAGTCAAACGGTTAAGAAGCATTTGCGGATGCACGTTGAACTTTCTTTCATATTTTTTGCTGTAGAGCTACCTCCTCAAATATACAAATGTTATTTCCGGATACTCTGTATAAGGAAGAGACGATATATGATTGTGGATTGGTCTAAAATGTACTTTTAATTTGCGTCATGTTCTTCTTTAGTCAGATATAAAATAAAAATGTATTTTAACCCTTTCCTGGATAAATTATATTTTTGAGAGTTTCGCCACTTTTTAATTAATCGATCCGTAGTGGTAATGTTGTAAAATACACTAAAATATAATAAAGTTATAACTATTAAACATCCAATTTTAATGTAATTAACAGAAAATTCCGCTTTTAAAATCTAGCCTTATTTTTAGAAAGCTTAAAATTTACAATCAAGGACATTAACTTATATTTTCTCTTCTGAGGAAAAAGATTATTCGCTAACTCGCTTAGTTTTTGAGTTAGAGGAAGCCAAAGTTGTGGTATGTCGTTTTGAGGTTGTTCCAATTTTTGGACTATACCTCTATAAATATCGATTATATGAAAAAAAATTTATAACAAAAGATGTTCGCCGTTGAATAGGGAATAACTTTTATTTAAAATATTTTTCGCTAACTCGGTTAGTTTTAGAGTTAGAGGAAGCCAAAATTTAGGTATGACGTTTTGGGGTTGTTCCAGTTATTGGGCTACAACTCCATAAATATCAATTGTACGAAAAAAATTTTATGACAAATTATGTTCGGAATCGAATGTGGAATAACTCTTATTTAAAGTATTTTTTCCTAACTGGTTTAGTTTTTGAGGTAGAGGAAGCCGAAGTTGAGGTATGCCGTTTTAGGGCTGTTCCAGCTTTTGGGCTACAACTTCATAAATATCGATTGTACGAAAAAACGTTTACAACAAAAGATGTTCGCAATCAAATAAGGAATAACTTTTATTTGAAACATTTTTCGTTAACTTACTTAGTTTTTGAGTTAGAGGAAGCCAAAGTTGAGATATGTTATTTTGATATGAATTTTTAAAACTTGACCAATTAGTAGATTGTGGTTTCGTTTCTGTAGAAAAAAACTAAAATTCGTAGAAAATTCATTTCTGGTGAAAATAAAGATTAAGTTTTGATCTAAATCCTGATAAAATTTCTAGTCTTGAGAATAATTAGTTTCTTAGAAATGAATTTTTAAAAATTGACTAGTTGCACGTAAGGTTAGTAGTAAGTATGTATACCAATATCTGCGAAAGGGTTAATTCGAGAGGTATATTAGGAAGAGACCAAGTATCTTCCTAGATTAGTCTAGAATGTACTTTTAATTTGTGTCATGTTCTTCTTTCATCTAATATAAAACTGAAATGTAGTACAATTGAAAAACCATTCTTTAAGCTTTTAAATGCAAAAAAGATTTTGTTTTCATTAATTTTTGTTGATGAGTTATTTAAGGAAAACTAAGCCTGGTCTTTAAAAATCTGTCAAAAAAAAATTAGTAATAGCTACAATAAACTTGTCGTTTTAGTCACAAAAAAGACATTTTAACCCAGATTTCTTTCTTAAATTCCATAAATACAATTTGTATGATTTTATTTAATTTCACTACTTTTAATATCAAGATTTTCAACAAAATCTTGGACTTTTTTTTGGACAAGTTTAATTTTTTTTTTTTGATATTTAAGACTAATTTGCCTTCTTAAGGGGGAACAACAGGGTAAATTTTTTGAAAAATCGTTTTTTTTTTCTTTACACAATTCGAAAGTATGTACCTTTTAGAATATTGTCCTACAATATTATAACAAAATTTGTACAAATAATGGAATTATAGCTCTTTTCTGCTCGCGCACACGAAGCCATTACTTGAATACGAACCTAAACAACCATTGTCACAAAATGTTATCGATGCTATTACTCCCATTTATATGGATTTGTCCAAGGCGGAGTTGCTTGAGCATTGTATAGGCGGATTTACGCAAAATTCGAATGAGAGCTTTAATGCCCTCATTTGGAAGTTCGCTCCGAAAATTTTATCAAGTCGGGCAGTTATTGTGCAAATTGCTACTTATTTGACGATTTCCATTTTTAATAATGGAATGGCATCTTTATTAAAGGTGGCAAATGAAATACAAATCCAGATTAGTCCCCAAATGTACGCATTTTGTACAGCTAAAGACCAACACCGAATAAGTCGAGCTCAAGTGCGTTAAATTTCAAGTGTTTAGACAATTCAGACAACAAGAATGAAGTCGAATTTTGTTCTAGAAATTCTAAAGACCTTTATTATGGAGCAGGAATCGATGAATTGTGGTAACTCTTAAAATTTCCTCCAGTATATCATCTAGAACTAAACTTAACTTTTTAAATGCGTTTTTCTCACAGTAAAATTTTTTTAAACTGTTGTCACAATTTCTTTACCAACGAGAATCGCATTCAAATTTTATTGAGACGTCCTCAATCTATAGAAAATTCCCTTCAGTTAAGCGTACGGATTTTTATTTGTATTAATATTTGCTGCCTCTTTACCCCCTGGAAAGATTAATTATTGTATCGATTTTCTTAACCCTTTTTTTGCAGAGGTGCCATTTTAACAGCAATTATTATTTTCTAAATCGGGTACGCTTAACTGAAGCTAAATCTTAATTATCGTCTTTTTTCGCGGTCTCCACCCTGTTGTTCCCCCTTAATAGCAAAGCTTTCTAACACCTGATCAAACCTGATTTACCTGATATTAATTTTTTTATGATTATTTTATTTTATTTATTTTATTTTTTCAGTGATGTGTACTTATCATCAAAAGATCGACAAATCTTAGACTGGCACTTTGCAAACCTGGAGTTCGCGAACGCCACTCCCCTTTCTAATCTCTCGCTGAAACATTGGGACCAGGACGACGACTTCGAGTTCACCGGCAATCACCTAACAGGTAGGATTTTACGAATTTTTGCTTTTCGCCGCGTCTCATTTGCAAATTGGGGTAAACCGAAAGGACACATGCTCGGTCGTGCCTCGTAAACAAACCCGCGGTCGTTATCTCGCGCCGTAACGTCGCTTTGCTCGTTAACGGCGTTACCATTCGCTCGTTTACTACCGAATCAGTTAGGTTTTCAGAGTTTATTTGCGACAAAGAAGCGAGATATACTTAGGCGAAGAATCATACGTTAGATTAGTCAATTATAATAAAGATGAAAACACATTTATTTTTAGAATATGATGTTAGAGGTGATTGTTACAAACAAGACAATTATTTATTTTTTAGTCTTTAAAAAAGAAAAATTATATTCATATTTCCTGTATTAAAAATAATCGTTAAGTAACACAAAGTGGTCATATTAAAGACCTACTGTTTGAAATTATATGTTTCAAACAAGACAATTCTTTAACCCTTAAAAGTTTTCTTATGTCTTAATAATATTAGCTGAGTCTCATTATTTCAAACATAGTACTCAGCAAAGAAAAGTATAATATCCATGTCTGGAGAAAGGACTTAAAACAAGAAAAATATTCATACTTTTAGTATTAAAAATAACCATTATGTAACAAAGTGGCATCATTTTAAAGACCACCTACTGTTTGAGAAACAAAGATCTCGCGTAAAACTCTTTGAATCTGTTCTTTAACGACGTCTCAATCGTGGGGATGTCGCGCGGACGTTGGGACCGTCGTCGTCGAAAGGTGGTCATTGTGCGGACGTCGCCCGGTCTTTTGTTTCTGGACGCGGAGTCGCACGCCCGGGGGCCCGACGCCGGGCGGGGCGGAGGCCGGGGGCGGCGCCCGTGTCCGATCGATTCGGCGCGGTGCATTGTGTTTTATCAATTGGAGCCGGCGAACGGATTCCGGGAATCCGTCGCGGCCCCGTTTGGAGCCTTAAAAAAACGAACGGTAGGTACGGTGATAGAAACGCGGATAAAGGAAAAAAAGGAAAGGTATGAGAGGTGGAAGGACGGTTTTTGACTGGAGATGGCGCTAGCGGACCGAAACGGACTACGCTTTGTGTAACCGGATGGGTTTCGGTGAATGAAATGTTTTATTTTCTTAGAAAAATTTTTATTGTTGTTGTTATTATTATTATTTAGCTGGAAATGGATTTCTAATCCTTTCTTGAATTTTTCTTTTTTAATTTTTTTTTGGTTTAGTTTACCTGCAGTGTAAGTACAAAAATATTCACAATCAGTAATAAGTTGTAACGCTTCAAAATTTCATTTGAATTGAGATTTAACAATTTTATAAAATTGCTTTGAATGTGTAATAAATCAGAAAAAAAAAAATTTTCGATCTGATGTCTTGTATCACAAAATGAGTGTCCATTCTGCTTCTTCTGTCAATTAGTTTTTTGTTAGTGCTGGTTTCTTTCATTTTGGAATTTTTCATCGTTGAAGTACTGTTCCTTTTAATTACAACTCTTAATAATGTAGGAATGCTACATAATAACTTTGAATTTTACGATAAAATGTTTGGCATTTTTTTTAAGTATCTTAAGAAGTTCTAGAATTTCTGAAACTAAGAAACTGATTTCAGAATTTGATGTAAAGCTTTATAGAATGATACTAGCAGAGATTTATGTGAGAAAGAGGGAAAAAAGACTTTTCTTTACTAAAAGTAAAGATGGGGTTGATCATGCTTTTCAGTCTTTATCGTGTAGTTTAAGCTACGTCAATTGACAGATATTTTTTCTGAAAACGCAGAAGACACATTTTTTCTAGAATAATATTAAAGGCTTTGAGACACATTTTAGTATGTTAGGAAACTCATCGCATTGTGATGACTGACTCACAGAGTGTACTTTTGATATTAAGACGTGGTGTGGATTTGATGTCAGACCAAGAATACTGGACTAACAGGATGACCCAATCTGCGATAATCACCCGCCACCTTTTAACGTCATTGCCAAACTTAGCGTCTCTGTCTTACACTCGATTGTCTTAAGCCGGCTACTCACTGCGTGGTACTTTCAGAGTAACTTGGCTTGAAGTAAACTTGAGAAGTACTCGTTCTAGTCGAATTAAGTTGTACACATTATGCGCCCACTTTCAATGATACAAGTTTTTCGGGAAGTGCAAGTCGGAGGACGAGTAAAGTAATTGAGGAATTATGGCTTCTGCTTTTTGAGTTTTGAAAAAGCCTATGTTACTGCAGCCAAATAAAGTAGCTCTTGTAACAATGACATGCTGTTTCCTTCATAATTTTCTGCGTAAAAGCAAAAGTTCTGATATAAATAATACAACAAGGCAATCTTTTGACAGACAATATTACATCCCTATTGCCTATACAAAAAGAAGTCAGGGAACCAAATTGTGAAGTAAAAATATCAGAAGAACTTGCGGAATATTTAATTAATGAAGACCAAGTTGCGTGGCAGGAGAAATATTAACCGTCAAAGCAATCCCCGATTGAAGCCTGTTTCCTCATCGAACTCCAATTTTAGCAAAAGCAAACCAATGTGCTTTATATACAGGGTGTGGCACTTAAGATGCCTCGGACCATAGCTCCTTTACGATAAAAGCTATCGAAAAAAAAGTAAGAGCAAAGTGGTGCATAATTACCGTCGCTATGTTCCTAAAATATTTCTAATCATCAGTGGCGTGCCGTATTCCAGTGGCGTACCAAACTTATGTTTTTTTAAATGGAATGGTATAATTTTTATTGCGTATTTTAATTCTACATGTAAAAATAAGTAGACTTTGGTCAGGGTTGTTGTTACTTATCGTTTTTCGTTTTCGAGTTATTTTGATTTTAAGATTTTTTTGACAATTTTCAACCTGTTGTTCAAAATCACATTTCTGAGTCACTGTTCAAGCAAGAAAATTAATAACTGGTACGATTACTCTCCAGACATTGCCAAATAGAACGCCACCACCTCCACCCTTCTTTCATGTACAGGATGGTCAGAAAGATAATTACCGTTCTGCCATATTCAATTGCAAAAAAGTCGAAAATTTTAAATGGAACACCCCATATTTTATTAGCCTATCCGATAGAGAATTTAATTCTCTGCCAACCTTCAATACAGTTCCCTATACCTATCGATCAAAGTTTTGAAGATATAAGGGAATTTATCACAATTGTGCCTAATATGCCAAAATTGTTTGTATTTTATTAATAAGTTATGAAACTTGCACTGTTTTTTTCTCTAAATACGCTTATGTTGCCATTTCAGTAGTTATACATTTATCTTTTTTAAGGTTCTTAGCATGATTTATTAACTTGACATTTTATATTCGATTTTGACAAATTCCCTTATATCTTGAAAACCTTAACCGATAGGTATAGGGACATGTATTGCAAGTTTGTAGAGAATTAAATTCTCTATCGGATAGGCTAATAAAATATGGGGTGTTCCATTTAAAATTTTCGACTTTTTAGCAATTGAATATGGCAGAACGGTAATTATCTTTCTGACCATCCTGTACATGAAAGAAGGGTGGAGGTGGTGGCGTTCTATTTGGCAATGTCTGGAGAGTAATCGTACCAGTTATTAATTTTCTTGCTTGAACAGTGACTGAGAAATGTGATTTTGAACAACAGGTTGAAAATTGTCAAAAAAATCTTAAAATCAAAATAACTCGAAAACGAAAAACGATAAGTAACAACAACCCTGACCAAAGTCTACTTATTTTTACATGTAGAATTAAAATACGCAATAAAAATTATACCATTCCATTTAAAAAAACATAAGTTTGGTACGCCACTGGAATACGGCACGCCACTGATGATTAGAAATATTTTAGGAACATAGCGACGGTAATTATGCACCACTTTGCTCTTACTTTTTTTTCGATAGCTTTTATCGTAAAGGAGCTATGGTCCGAGGCATCTTAAGTGCCACACCCTGTATATTACAGGAACCAAAACTACTTATTTCGCTGGCCGTCAATTTAGCCTTGCAATTATGGAATGTAGCCAAATGCGAGTTTTTCTTTTTAAATTAATCTATGATGACCTCCGGAGAAAATTCGTTTTGCATTCGTTTCCACGCATCGCATATTTCGTTCCGGTTTTTATGTAATTTATGAAACGCATCCCAAATTACTCTTTCTTTTTGGTAACTATCCAAAAACTTTAAAGTTAACTCGTTATTCCACTCCATTATTCCACAATCACTTTTGACACTCCTACTCCCTAAATGCAGCGTAGTGTAACGCGTGCATAAAAGTAAAGAAATTATTTACTCGTCCTCTTTGACTTGCGACCGTTTTCCGACCCACGAGGAGAAGTAAAGGTACTTTCTCGACTTTATGTGTCTTCATACACACAACTTGCTACTTGCCAAGTACTTTGCAATTACTTTGCAAGTATCGCGTAGTGAGTAGCCGGCTTTACACTCGACTCTCTGTCTTATACTCGACTCTCTTACACTCCACTGAAACCACAACAAGTGCCGTCAAACTGGCGGTTGAGCACTAACTTTCGGCGTATATATATCTTATGGGATTGAGCCATCCTGTTAGTCCAGCATCCTTGATGTCCGACCATCCTATATTGATTGACATTGTTCAGTTGCTTTAGTTTTATGTAGTAGTGGAAAAGAAGCGTTTTTTACCGAATTAAGAAAAATTTGGCTTTGCAACACATTGAGACTTTAGATCATATGGCTAGAAAGTTACGATGAGGAATGATGAGGGTTGTGAGAATGGTTTGGTCAGTGGAGATGTTCTATCGTATTGCTAGACTCACGAAATATTAAGATAACTACTAAGAAGATCATCCTATATTGATTGACATTGTTCAATTGCTATTAGTTTTACGTAGTAATGTTAAAGACTTGTCTTTCTATTTAATTAAGGAATATTCTGCTTTGCAACACAATGAGACTTTAGATCATATGGCTAGAAAGGTGTACTATACCCAAAAAAATAGACTAAAATTTTGAAAAAAATTTTTTTTTGAAAAACCAAAAGACTTACTACAACACGGATTTCACCATCGTTTTCCCCGTTCTTGAATTATATTAAAAAGTGATTTTCACCAAAATCCAAATTCTTTTAATTTTTGGAAAAAAATCCATACCTACCCCTTTCGATTTGTATCGAATTTCAGCCATATTAGAAATTTTGACTTTGAGCGCGTGTCACTCAACCATCGATTCTCCGATTTTCGTGCGGTTTGTTTTAAACGATTCTCCATTCAATTCTGTGTAAGATTCTAGAAAAACGTCATCGTGCCATATCTGGAAAATTTCTGACAAGCGTTTTGCCGAAGTACTACACCCAAAAAAATTGACTATAATTTTGAAAAAAAGATGTTTTTTATGTTACTACAACATCCGATTATTTATATTTAGAAAATTGTTTCTTCATCCAGAAATCGCACTGTATCGATTTATGAAATGGTAAAATGGAAACTTCATGTTTCAGGATAATTTTCTGAAAAACCAAAAGACTTACTGCAAAACGGATTTCACCATTGTTTTCCCCGTTATTGAGTTATATTAAAAACTGACTTTCACCAAAATCCAAATTCTTTCAATTTTTGGAAAAAAACCATACCTACCCCTCTCGATTTTTATCTTATATTGATTAACATTGTTCAGTTGCTTTAGTTTTATGTAGTAGTGGAAAAGAAGCATTTTTTTATTGAATTAAGAAAAATTTGGCTTTGCAACACAATGAGACTTTAGATCATATGGCTAGAAAGTTACGATGAGGAATGATGAGGGTTGTGAGAATGGTTTGGTCAGTGGAGATGTTCTATCATATTGCTAGACTCACGAAATACCAAGATGACTACTAAAAAAATCATCCTACGTTGATTGACATTGTTCAATTGCTATTAGTTTTACGTAGTAGTGGTAAAGAATCTTTTTTTTTATTGAATTAAGGAACATTTGGTTTTGCAACACAATGGACTTTAGATCATATGGCTAGAGAGGTATGATTAGGGTTGAGAGAATGGTTTGTGACTGATGAGGGTTGTGAGAATGGTTTGGTCATTGAAGACGTTCTATCATATTGCTAAACTCACGAAGTACTAAGATGACTCCTAAGAAGATCATCCTATATTGATTGACATCGTTCAATTGCTATTAGTTTTATATAGTAGTGATAAAAAATCTTTTTTCCATTGAATTAAGAAATATTTTTTGCAACATAATGAGATTTTAAATTCGTATGAGATTCGTATGGCTAAAGGTGCGGTTAGGAATGATCAGATTTATGAGGATGGTTCACTCATTCAAAACGTTTTATCATATTGCTGGAATCACGAAATAACATTAAGATGGAATGAGCATAGGAAGGGTTGGGTCTTCGAAACACACGACTCAGTATGCTTTGATACATCTCGAGGTCGTATTTAAACCTTGGTATGCAAATCATAAAACATCACGAAATTTTTACTCCACAATAGCTCGTTTAAAGTTTGGACATGGTTCATTTCCAACTCATTTACATAAGATCAATGTCGTGCAATCCCAGCTTCTTGTTTGCTTGGAGAGTCTGGGGATTTGAACCATTTTTTTTTAGTTGTCCATTGAATCAACAAGATTTAAACTGATACTGAAGATTAGTTATATTGGTTTTTTCTTTTTTGGTTTTTAAAAATTTTTTGTATTTTTATTTCGGATTGAGGAGATTGAGATTCTAATTCTCAACTCCTCCTAACTTAAAGGGTTCATTACAAAAAGTAACCTGATACTCGTCTGTAAATTAATAGCTTTCGGCAATTACGTCGTTACCGTGATTAGGCGAGCTTAATTACTCGGGAGACCTCTTCGCGTATCTGATCGACGGAAATTGGCCGAAGATAATTCCCCAATCGCGTGTCGAGCGAGATTAGATTCCCTCGGAAGATATACCCGAGAGAGTCTCTCTCACTGAAATTATTAGCGGCTAATAGATGTGTTGCGGTGACATTTCGTAGCAACGGCAAAGACGAATGGCCGCGGTCGAGATACGGCCGCATTCTTCGTCTCGGCGGACCATAATTCATAAACCGAGAGCAATTCTCTCTCTCCGGACTCTATACGGTTAGGCGAAGGCTGCAGCCGATCGAAAACGTGCCCACCTGATTAAGTTTTAAAGAGTTCTCCACGTATCTAGGATTTAGATGGAGGAGGTGCTGACATTTTCAGTCTTAGAGATAAGGTTATTATTATTAATCGTGAAAATATCGCCGGGAGTATGTCTACGAGTCTACGGTTATGTAAAAGCAATTAGTTGAAAATTTTTTAAAATTTTGATGAGATATCAAGATTTAAAATTTACGGTCGGTTTGTAGAAACTTGCTTGTTTGGTAAGTGGTTGCCATTTGCAGGCGCATGTAAATATTTATTTACACGCTGTAATTTCGATGTCGTCCGGTTGGAAAAGGGCGCGATAAGGGCGGTAAATCATAGTCTTCTGAGCCGTATATCACGTCTCTGTACCGGCGGTAGCGTCGGCCGTTCTCGCATGATCTATGAGGTAGAAGGCGATGTCGTCGTTTTGCCGCTTTCGATTTCCGCCGCTAAGTAGGATTAAAGTCAGTTTCACACGGCGGCCCCGACCTTTACCATTGAGACTCAAGATTTGTGGTCGAGCCGCCCCAAAGATATGTATATTCAATTATGTTCCATCCGAGAATTCAACATCTACAATTCTTCTTGAACGATTCTTAAACGTCACGAAAAACAAGAGATATTGACATAGAACATAGAATTAAGTAACTAAGAACACGAAGAAGTGCTTTATTATTCTTATTGAGTTGGAAGATTTGTTACCAAAACGGTTGAAAACGTGTAAGGATCAATTGACGCCGAATTAAGCAACTAACCCGCGGACACAAAGAATAAATGCTTCATTGTTCCCAAACGGCACCAAGAAGTCCATTAGCCACGCAGGAGGCGTTTTCATTGTCCCGCAATCATCTGGACGGGTCGAAGGAGCGCATAATTCATAATTAGGGAACAATTGCCCAGTGGTTAAGCGTAAAATCGAAAAGAGATGTAATTGAAATGAAAACAAAAAATTAAATGGCTAGTTAAAAAATAATTTTTAAAAATTAGGTCTTTTTTTGGTCTTTTAATTTCATGATTTGTAAAGGTCTCTAACTTTATAATCCAATCTTAAGAAAAAACTAGTTTAGTTTTATTTTTAGTATTTTTCTAAAAAAAAAAAATATATATTGTTTTTGGTTGAATTGATCAACATTTTGGTAACTTTGGTGGAAGCTTTACGAATTTAGTTTTTGGTGGAATTAAAAAAAAATTGGTACATTTTTGGTGGAATTTTTACAAATTTTGTAAGTTTTTTTGTGGAATTTTTAAAAAATTCATTATTTTTAAAATTATTAAAAATTTTAGTAACTTTGGTGGAATTTTTATGAATTTACTAAGTTTTTGATGGAATTTTCAAGGTTTTAGTTAATTTTTAATGAAATTGTTTCTAATTTGATTGATTTTTGGTGGAATTTTAAAAGGATTTGGACATTTTGTTGGAATTTTTAAAAAATTTGGTAAGTTTTTGGTAGAATTGTTAAAAATGTTGACAATTTCGGTGTAATTTTTAGGATTTTTGTAAGTTTTTGGTGGAATAAAAAAAATTCAGTAAGTTTTGGGTGTAGTTGTTAAATATTTTAATAGCTTTGGTGGAATTTTTGCGAATTTTATTCATTTCTGGTGGAATTTTAAAAAAATTCAGTGTTTTTGGTAAAATTCTTATGAATTTAGTAAGTTTTTGGTAGAATTTTAAAAAAATTCATTATTTTTGGTAGAATTATTAAAAATTTTAGTAACTTTAGTGGAATTTTTATGAATTTACTAAGTTTTTGATGGAATTTTCAAGATTTTAATTAATTTTTAATGAAATTGTTTCTAATTTGATTGATTTTTGTGAAATTTTAAAAGAATTTGGACATTTTGGTGGAATTTTAAAAGAATTTGGACATTTTGTTGGAATTTTTAAAAAATTTGATAAGTTTTTGGTAGAATTCTTAAAAATGTTGACAATTTCGGTGTAATTTTTAGGATTTTTGTAAGTTTTTGGTGGAATAAAAAAAATTCAGTAAGTTTTGGGTGTAGTTGTTAAATATTTTAATAGCTTTGGTGGAATTTTTGCGAATTTTATTCATTTCTGGTGGAATTTTAAAAAAATTCAGTGTTTTTGGTAAAATTCTTATGAATTTAGTAAATTTTTGGTGGAATTTTTACAAATTTTGTAAGTTTTTTGGTGGAATTTTTAAAAAATTCATTATCTTTGGTAGAATTATTAAAAATTTTAGTAACTTTGGTGGAATTTTTATGAATTTACTAAGTTTTTGATGGAATTTTCAAGGTTTTAGTTAATTTTCAATGAAATTATTTCTAATTTGATTGGTTTTTGGTGGAATTTTAAAAGAATTTGGACATTTTGTTGGAATTTTTAAAAAATTTGGTAAGTTTTTGGTAGAATTGTTAGAAATGTTGACAATTTCGGTGTAATTTTTAGGATTTTTGTAAGTTTCTGGTGGAATAAAACAAATTCAGTAAGTTTTCGGTGTAGTTGTTAAATATTTTAATAGCTTTGGTGGAATTTTTGCGAATTTTATTCATTTCTGGTGGAATTTAAAAAAAAATCAGTGTTTTTGGTAAAATTCTTATGAATTTAGTAAGTTTTTGGTGGAATTTAAAAAAAATTCATTATTTTTGGTAGAATTATTAAAAATTTTAGTAACTTTGGCGAAATTTTTATGAATTTACTAAGTTTTGAATTTTCAAGGTTTTAATTAATTTTTAATGAAATTGTTTCTAATTTGATTGATTTTTGGTGGAATTTTAAAAGAATTTGGACATTTTGGTGGAATTTTTAAAAAATTCATTATTTTTGGTAGAATTATTAAAAATTTTAGTAACTTTGGTGGAATTTTTATGAACTTACTAAGTTTTTGATGGAATTTTCAAGGTTTTAGTTAATTTTTAATGAAATTGTTTCTAATTTGGTTGACTTTTGGTGGAATTTAAAAGGATTTGGACATTTTGTTGGAATTTTTAAAAAATTTAGTAAGTTTTTGGTAGAATTGTTAAAAATGTTGACAATTTCGGTGTAATTTTTAATATTTTTGTAAGTTTTTGGTGGAATAAAAGAGATTTAGTAAGTTTTAGTTATAGTTGTTGAATATTTTAATAGCTTTGGTGGAATTTTTGCGAATTCTACTCATTTCTGGTGGAATTTAAAAAAATTCAGTGTTTTTGGTAAAATTCTTATGAATTTAGTAAGTTTTTGGTGGAATTTTTAAAAAATTCATTATTTTTGGTAGAATTTTTAAAAATTTTAGTAACTTTGGTGGAATTTTTATGAATCTACTAAGTTTTGAATTTTCAAGGTTTTAGTTAATTTTTAATGAAATTGTTTCTAATTTGTTTGATTTTCGGTGGAATTTTAAAAGAATTTGGACATTTTGGTGGAATTAAAAAGAAATTGGTAAGTTTTTGGTAGAATTGTTAAAAATGTTGTCAATTTCGGTGTAAGTTTTAGGATTTTTGTAAGTTTTTGGTGGAATAAAAAAATTCAGTAAGTTTTGGGTGTAGTTGTTAAATATTTTAATAGCGTTGGTGGAATTTTTGCGAATTTTATTCATTTCTGGTGGAATTTAAAAAAATTCAGTGTTTTTGGTAAAATTCTTATGAATTTAGTAAGTTTTTGGTGGAATTTTTAAAAAACTCATTATTTTTGGTAGAATTATTAAAAATTTTAGTAACTTTGGTGGAATTTTTATGAATTTACTAAGTTTTTGATAGAATTTTCAAGGTTTTAGTTAATTTTTAATGAAATTGTTTCTAATTTGATTGATTTTTGGTGGAATTTTAAAAGAATTTGGACATTTTGTTGGAATTTTTAAAAAATTTGGTAAGTTTTCTGGTAGAATTGTTAAAAATGTTGACAATTTCGGTGTAATTTTTAGGATTTTTGTAAGTTTTTGGTGGAATAAAAAAAATTCAGTAAGTTTTGGGTGTAGTTGTTAAATATTTTAATAGCTTTGGTGGAATTTTTGCGAATTTTATTCATTTCTGGTGGAATTTTAAAAAAATTCAGTGTTTTTGGTAAAGTTCTTATGAATTTAGTAAGTTCTTGGTGGAATTTTTAAAAAATTCAGTATGTTTTTGGTGGAATTATCAAAAATTTTGATAACATTGGTGGAATTTTTGCGAATTTTATTAATTTCTGGTGGAATAAAGAAAATCGGTGTTTTTTCATGGAATTTTTACGAATTTAGTAAGTTTTTAGTGAAATTTTTCCAATTTTATTAATTTTTGGTGGAATTTTTATAAAATTCAGTATGTTTTTGGTGGAATTGTCAAAAATGTTGGTAATTTTAGTAGAATTTTTATGAATTTGGTAATTTTTTGATGGAATTTTCAAGGTTTTAGTTAATTTTTAATGAAATCGTTTCTAATTTGATTGATTTTTGGTGGAATTTTAAAAGAATTTGGACATTTTGGTGGAATTTTTAAAAAATTTGGTAAGTTTTTGGTAGAATTGTTAAAAATCTTGACAATTTCGGTGTAATTTTTAGGATTTTTGTAAGTTTTTGTTGGAATAAAAAAAATTCAGTAAGTTTTGGGTGTAGTTGTTAAATATTTTAATAGCTTTGGTGGAATTTTTGCGAATTTTATTCATTTCTGGTGGAATTTAAAAAATTCAGTGTTTTTGGTTAAATTCTTATGAATTTAGTAAGTTTTTGGTGGAATTTAAAAAAAATTCATTATTTTTGGTAGAATTATTAAAGATTTTAGTAACTTTGGTGGAATTTTTATGAATTTACTAAGTTTTTGATGGAATTTTCAAGGTTTTAGTTAATTTTTAATGATATTGTTTCTAATTTGATTGATTTTTGGTGGAATTTTAAAAGAGTTTGGACATTTTGTTGGAATTTTTAAAAAATTTGGTAAGTTCTTGGTAGAATTTTTAAAAATGTTGACAATTTCGGTGTAATTTTTAGTATTTTTGTAAGTTTTTGGTGGAATAAAAAAAATTCAGTAAGTTTTGGGTGTAGTTGTTAAATATTTTAGTAGCTTTGGTGGAATTTTTACGAATTTTATTAATTTTTGGTGGAATTTTAAAAAAATTCAGTGTTTTTGGTAAAGTTCTTATGAATTTAGTAAGTTCTTGGTGGAATTTTTAAAAAATTCAGTATGTTTTTGGTGGAATTATCAAAAATTTTGATAACATTGGTGGAATTTTTGCGAATTTTATTAATTTCTGGTGGAATAAAGAAAATCGGTGTTTTTTCATGGAATTTTTACGAATTTAGTAAGTTTTTAGTGAAATTTTTCCAATTTTATTAATTTTTGGTGGAATTTTTATAAAATTCAGTATGTTTTTGGTGGAATTGTCAAAAATGTTGGTAATTTTAGTAGAATTTTTATGAATTTGGTAATTTTTTGATGGAATTTTCAAGGTTTTAGTTAATTTTTAATGAAATTGTTTCTAATTTGATTGATTCTTGGTGGAATTTTAAAAGAATTTGGACATTTTGTTGGAATTAAAAAAAAAATTGGTAAGTTTTTGGTAGAATTGCTAAAAATGTTGACAACTTCGGTGTAATTTTTAGGATTTTTGTAAGTTTTTGGTGGAATAAAAAAAATTCAGTGAGTTTTGGGTGTAGTTGTTAAATATTTTAATAGCTTTGGTGAAATTTTGGCGAATTTTATTCATTTCTGGTGGAATTTAAAAAAAATGCAGTGTTTTTGGTAAAATTCTTATGAATTTAGTAAGTTTTTGGTGGAATTTTTAAAAAATTCAGTATGTTTTTGGTGGAATTATCAAAAATTTTGATAACATTGGTGGAATTTTTGCGAATTTTATTAATTTCTGGTAGAATAAAAAAAAATCAGTGTTTTTGGTAAAATTTTTATGAATTTAGTAAGTTTTTGATGGAATTTTTGCAAATTGTATTAATTTTTGGTGGAATTTTAAAAAAATTCAGTATATTTTTACGGAATTTTTACGAATTTAGTAAGTTTTTAGTGAAATTTTTCCAATTTTATTAATTTTTGGTGGAATTTTTATAAAATTCAGTATGTTTTTGATGGAATTGTTAAAGAAGTTGATAACTTTGGTGAAATTTTTATTAACTTTAATCATTTTTGGTGGAATTGTTAAAAATATTGGTAATTTTAGCAGAATTTTTATGAATTTGGCAAGTTTTTGGTGGTATTTTTTAAAAATCAGTAAGTTTTTGGTGGAATTATTCAACATTTTTGTAGCTTTGGTGGAAAATTGAAAAAATTTAGTACGTTTTTGGTGAAATTGTTAAAAATGTTGGTAACTTTGGTGGAATTTTTTCCGAATATAGTAAGTTTTCAATTTTTACCAATTTTATTGATTTTGGGTGGAATTTTAAAAGAAATCACCAAGTTTTTAGTAGAATTGCCTCCAAATTTAATAATTTTTGGTGAAATTATATTCAATTTAACTAACTTTTGTGGAATTTTTATTACTACTTTTTTATTTTTGTGAAATTTTTAAGAATCTAATCAATTCTTGACGAAATTAATCTTAATTTTAGTATATTTTTTAAAAATTTTGTTTTTGGTGGAATTGTTAAAAATTTTGGTAGCTTTGGTGGAATTTTTACAAATTTTGTTTTTGGTGGAATTATTAAAAATTTTAGTAACTTTGGTGGATTTTTTACAAATTTAATTTTTGGTGATATTTTCAAGAATTTAATTAGTTTTTAGTGAAATTTATTCGAATTTTTGCTCTGCATAAATTAAATATTTGATAATTATTAATAAACCGATCGTTTTGACATTTCATGTGGCATTAGCGTGGTTAGAATAATAAATAACGTTTATGAAAATTGAACCAACTGTTTTATCGGCCCAAATCGAAAATGACGGAAAACGGGGACTTCGTTTAGGGCTTAAATCGGCCGTTTCGGGTCCAAAGGAGCGCCGATTCGCATATAACGTTGCGTTATAAAGCCGTTCAGAAGGTTAGCCGGAAGCAGAGTCGCGGAGCCGGTGGCTTTTTGGACAAAAAGTGCGTTCGAAAATTAACGAAAATGAGAGGCGGACGATCGAGAATTTTAATTTCATTTAGGTCTATCGCAACGTGGTTCGATTTTCAGGGTTGTTTTTCCGAAATCGGTCACGGACTCCCCCAAAATTGCTTGCTTACTACTTTAATAAATTATAAAGTTACATTAAATATGGTCATTAATTTTTTTTTTATTAATTTATAAAAATTTCTTTTAAAGATGTTAGTTACATCACTTAAAACGTGCTTTTATGTTGATAGAAGTTTAACTTAGAGAAAGTTTCATGTTATAAATATAATCTTAATAGGTAAGGTAAGATAATAAAGTAAAAAGGACAATAAATTCCAAAGTCTCTCTATCATTTATTAACGATTCCATTGAACGGAAACGAAGTTGTGCAACTCCCGGGTACTTCGAGATGACTATTAATACGGACCGTCTGTCAATTGGTATCTCGATTATGAATTGCTACGGCGGCGAGGAAGGCGTTTAATTATTGATATTACAATCTCCGAAGCCGGCGAGTATTGTCAGCGTTGCGGACATGCAAAATCGAGCGTAACGCGTGATCGAGGGCCCCCTTGCCGGTCACACCTTCCTCTAGCACTTTGTTCGACGCCTTTATCCGACTCCTTTCTTTATCCGACGTTAACATCTCTCCGCAAATAATCGAAAAAGCTTCCGCTTTTCGACGACGGGGAATGTCTTTTTTTTTTAATAAATAAAATAAAGTTTTAATCGCCGAGACGTGCCGCGCAATAAATTCCTCCTTTTGTCGCGTTTTAATTATAACAAATGTCAGCGTTTTATTTGATCGTTTGTCGGCGAATATAATAATGAAATTCGATGTGAACCATCGAGCTTTAACTCTTTTACTTCGCGTGTCAACATCGGGGCAATTTCACACGCTGGGACTGCCGACGGTGGCTTTTTTCACACGGTACCCGGCTTAATTTGCGGAAGCCCTTAATTTGTCAAAGTCCGCGCCGCGACCAGATACCGGCAATAATTCACGGCTTTCGGACGTCTTTGCGAGCTTCAGACGACGTCTTAATCACCCCGGGGTAGCCAGACTTTGATTAGATCATTTCCAACTTGTTTATCAACGAAGGAAAACCTTGGAAACCAAAAAAAATTTTTTTTCTCAAAATTATCTAACAATAAAAGGATTTTCAATAATTTTCAGAAAAAATGTTCTAAGAAAGTGTAAACTTAGAATAGAGAAGAAAAGAATTTTTGAAGTTTGACTTTGAATTTGTGTCTAAACAAGGTTACAACATGACATCCGAATCGTCAATCACTTTTTCAAAAGTATAACTGTTTTTAGTTGTTGAATTTACACGATTTTAATAATTTTTACTTTGAGTTCAAGTAACCCAATTATTTGTCCTCCGATTTTTGTATGGTTTCTTTTAAACAATTCTTCGTTCAATTCTAAGTAATATTCTGGAAAAACAAAGTCGTACTATATCCGGAAATTTTATGACGAATGTTTTTCTAAACTTTTGCATTAAAAACATAGACCAAAATTTCAGCCATATTAGAAATTTTTACTTTGAGCTCTTGTCACTCAACCATCGGTCCTCCGATTTTTATACGGTTTATTTTAGAAGATTCTCCATTCAATTCTGTGCAAGATTCTAGAAAAGCGTCATCGTGCCATATTTGGAAAATTTCTGACAAGCGTTTTGCTGAAGTGCTACACCCAAAAAAATAGACTAAAATTTTGAAAAAAATTTTTTTTTATTTTATTACAAAATCCGATTATTTATATTTAGAAACGTTTGGAAAAGTAATTTTTACATGACAAAATCGTGTTTCTTCATCGAGAAATCGCACTGTATTGATTTATGAAATGAAAAATGGAAACTTCCTGTTTCAGGACAATTTTCTGAAAAACCAAAAGACTTACTGTAAAACGGATTTCACCATCGTTTTTCTCTTTATTGAAATATACTAAAAAGTTACTTTCACCGAAATCCAAATCCTTTCAATTTTTGGAAAAAAATCCATCCCTTTCGATTTTGATCGAATTTCAGCCATATTAAAAATTTTGACTTAGAGCTCGTGTCACTCAACCATCGGTCCTCCGATTTTCGTACGGTTTATTTTAGAAGATTCTCCATTCAATTCTGTGTAAGATTCTAGAAGAACGTCATCGTGCCATATCTGGAAAATTTCTGACAATCGTTTTTTCGAAGTACTACACCAAAAAATATAGACTAAAATTAAAAAAAAAATTTTTCTGAAAAACCAAAAGACTTACTGCAAAACGGATTTCACCGTTGTTTTCCCGGTTATTGAATTATATTAAAAACTGACTTTCACCAAAATCCAAATTTTTTTCGAATTTCAGTCATATTAGAAATTTTGACTCAGCCATCACAGCCAGTCACATAACCTAGCCATCGGTTCTCCGATTTTCGTGCGGTTTGTTTTAAACTATTCTCCATTCAATTCTGTATAAGACTCTAGAACAACGTCATTCTGACATATCTGGAAAATTTCTGACAAACGTTCTTTCGAAGTGCTACACCTAAAAAAAAAGACTAAAATTTTGAAAAAAAATTTTTTTCAAACGACAAATGACGAAACAAATGTCCTGAAACAGGAAGTTTTTGTTCTGAAACTTCCTGTTTCAGGACATTTTTCTGAAAAACCGAAAGATTTACTGCAAAACGGATTTCACCATCGTTTTCCCCATAATTGAATTACATTAAAAACTAACTTTCACCAAAATCCAAATTCTTTCAATTTTTTGAAAAAAATCCATACCAACCCCTTTCGATTTTTTTAGAATTTCAGCCATATTACAAATTTTGACTTTGAACTCCCATAACTCAGATATCGGTCCTCCGATTTTCGTGCGGTTTATTTTAGAAGATTCTTCATTCAATTCTGTGTAAGATTCTAGAAGAACGTCATCGTGCCATATTTAAAAAATTTCTGACAAACGTTTTGACGAAGTGCACACCAAAAAAAAAAAATAGACTAAAATTTTGAAAAAAAAAAAAAAAAATTCATTTTATTACAAAATTCGATTATTTATATTTAGAAACATTGGGAAAAATCGTTTTTGTGTGACAAAATCGTTTCTTCATCTTCAATTTAAAAGATAACAAAACGATCTATCGAAAAAATTCTCTTAATATGCTTTAAAGGGGATGTTAAGCCGTCAGTCCCAGTTTTTTAAAAATATCTTTGTGAAATGTAAGAAGTTAACTTAAACGTTCAATTTAGAAGTTTTTTTCAAATGGAATGTAAAGTGTCAATCATATTAATTCGAAAGATGAGCCCGGAAATGAGAATAATTCCCACTATTTTTTTTAAGGGATGTTAAGTCGTCAGCCCTGTTATCACTTGAAGAATAGATAATAATATATTATTACTTCATATAGGAAGATTACACATCGTTAAGAATTTAAATAACACGATCCTAAATAAGGATTCCGATTAAGAGTTGGGTAGGAAACAAAGACCTTTACGATCTGGCGCACCTCATCAACAGTTATTTGCGTTAGCCAAGTGCGCTCTATGATGATTAATGTGAAGAGTTGGGCAAAGACAAAGCGTTGCGCTCGACGTGGCGGAGTAATAACGCGCTCCGAAGGTAATTACGTGGATTTTTGCCACCCGCCGACATCAATCTCCATCGGCGCTAATCCCGCGGCGGGAATTTGAGGAATTGCGGCGTGAAGAAGCCACACGGTGCGGTTTCGAACGTTTTCTTCTATCCGGTTCGTTTTCGAACACCCTACCGAAGGACGTGCGGCCTGAAAAGGAGCAGGTCTCTAAAGGATCGGCCTTATTATCCCGTCCAATTTATGGCGCCCAATCATAACGAATCGGGACGCGGGCAATTTTAATAATTATGCAAATTTTTATTGCTGCTTAGGCCGGCGCAAATTGCCGTCCGCGGGCCGGCGATGAATTACTGCGACCGGATTATTTGCACAGACCCGAATCAATTTACTCAAGGTCGGCCTTCACCCCGCAATCGGAATAAAACCAGCATCCAACAGACGGAATCCAACCGATTTCGACCGCATAAATCAACCGCGACGGGCCCCAATTAGCAATTACCCGCAATTAATATCGTTTCGAACGCCCGGAATATCTTCATTTTCAATTACCCGAGTCCCCGATCGACCGAATGGCCCCGGCTAAATAATCGCGCATTAATCCGCGAATTAACAAGTTAACGGCATCTCACGCGACGTTGAACCGTTTTTCGGCCACAACCGCCCCGAAACCGCGGTCACGAATATGCAGATGAGATGCGATTAATTGGATCGCATGTCCCGTTCCCCTTTTTAACCATATAACCATCTACAGGGTGGTTATAACCTTAAATCCAACCAGGTGTATTACCATAGGTGATCGTTTACGACGGCTTTAATCCTTATAAATCTTTGTAGAAAAAAAAAATTATAAATCAACAAAAAAATAATTTCAACTAAATTACTGTCATTTATTGATTTCCCGGATGGTTGTGGACTGTAATTGTGTATAAATCACTCTGTATATAATACGCACAACGGTTGCTCGGACTAAATGAACGTCTGGTAAACTCGTCTCCATTATTTTTTATTAACGAACCGCCGATTAATCACGATCGTTACGAGTAAGGCGAGCAATGCAGTAAGAAAAAATTAACCTGAGAAAATTCTGTAAGCGGTAATATTGTATCAAAATCGATAAGTTTTAAGAAAAAAATTTTTTTTAATTCAAAAAAAAATTTTTCTCGTCTGGAATATCACAAGGAATATCAATCTCTTAAAATTTTTTATAAATAAAGTACAAGAACTTAAAAATTTAAAAATTTAATTAATGTATTATACAAGATGATTTTTACAAGATTTAAGTCAACTTAAAGTAGATTGGGAATTTAGTTTTTTTATTTTTTTTTTTTAGATTCTTCAATGCAATTTTATAAAAAAATTTATCCTGATCTAACTTAAAAGGATCCAATTTCTCATCGTTGAGGAGATTTTTTACATTCCCTAAAACACTTTTTTAAATATTTGAAGCTGTCCTAACTTAGCTTATAATTCTACGATCCTAAAATTTTCATTCCAGAACAATTTGTTTTAATAAACCACACCTTCTTTGTTACATCTTTAATATTTCGTTTTTGTAAATAAACTTTATTGTACGTTACATTCTACAAATTCCTTTAAAGTGAATTTAAAGTCAATTCTCACTCTCGGATTGTCTTCTGTATGCAAACCACGAGGCGATACGTGACCGTCACGTCGCGCCTCGTTTGCCTACCGTCAGGATCTGGTCTGGGAAAACGTGCCCGAGTTTCGATATTAGGGCCATACAGCACTCGGTTAATAGACAGCTGGAATTCGAGCTTCGGTTTCGTTTAAATAAAAAAAAGTTGGTGTCGACGTCCTGGAAATGATTCGGTGCGACGTTCGAACCCGTTCGAGCAAGTTCTAGACGGTAGCTAACCGTCGTAAAACAAAATTCTTTTCTTCTCGATTCCAAGGTTTCCCTTCACTGATAAACACGTTAAAAATTGTCTTATAAAGTCTTTGACTAAGTATTTTGACTAAGTTTATAGATTCCACTTACTAATTTTTTTCTGTAAGTTCAAAACCTGAACTAAGGCTACTTTAGCATTGATTCTAATAGTAGATCTAGAATTAGGAGCTTTCAGGTTTAACAGTACGCCTTTTGAAAAGGCGTTTGACGTTTCGGATATCATGTTGCAACCTTCTTCAGAGACATATTTGAAATTCTAACACTAAACCTAAAAGTAGGAACTTTCGACTTTAGCCATGCGTATTTTGAAAAGACGTTTGACGTTTCGGATACCATGTTGCATCTTTCTTCAAAAACATGTTCGAAGTTTTAACACTAGAGCTAGAAGTAGGGACTTTCGAGTTTAGTTGTGCATCTTTTGAAAAGGTGTTTGAGGTTTCGCCATGTTGCAACTTTCTTCAGAAACATGTTTGAAATTCTGATACTAGACCTAGAAGTAGGAGCTTTCGAGTTTGTGGTGAAAGTCACTTTTTAGTGTAATTCAATTATGGGGAAAACGATGGTGAAATCCGTTTTGCAGTAAGTCTTTTGGTTTTTCAGAAAATTTTCAGATATGGCATGACGACGTTCTTTTAGAATCTTACACAGAATTGAATGGAGAATCGTTTAAAACAAACCGCACGAAAATCGGAGAACCGATGGTTGAGTGACACGAGCTCAAAGTCAAAATTTCTAATATGGCTGAAATTCGATAAAAATCGAATGGAGTATCGTATGTATGGATTTTTTTCCAAAAATTTAAAGAATTTGGATTTCGGTGAAAGTCAGTTTTTAATGTAATTCAATAACGGGGAAAACGATGGTGAAATCTGTTTTGCAGTAAGTCTTTTGGTTTTTCAGAAAATTGGCGTAAAACAGGAAATTTGTATTTTACCGATTTTATAAATCGATACAGTGCGATTTCTCGATGAAACTCTTTCTCGAGAAACGATTTTGTCATGTAAAAATGAATTTTCCAAACGTTTCTAAATATAAATAATCGAATTTTGTAATAAAATGGAAATAATTTTTTTTTCAAAGTTTTCGTCTAATTTTTGGGTACAGCACTTTAGAAAAACGTTTGTCAGAAATTTTTCAGATATGGCATGACGACGTTTTTCTAGAATCTTACACAGAATTGAATGGAGAATCTTTTAAAATAAACCGTACGAAAATCGGAGAACCGATGGTTGGGTGACACGAGCTCAAAGTCAAAATTTCTAATATGGCTGAAATTCGATAAAATTCGAAAGGGGTAGTATGGATTTTTTTCCAAAAATTGAAAGAATTTGGATTTCGGTGAAAGTCGGTTTTTAATATAATTCAATTATGTGGAAAACGATGGTGAAATTCATTTTGCCATAAGTCCTTTGTTTTTTTCACAAAATCAGCGGAAATTGGTGAATTTCCAATGCATAGATTTCATACTACAATAGTGCGATTACTCCATGAAAAAATGATTTTTTTAATATGGATAAGAGCTTTCCAAACAATTGTAAATATAAATAATCGAATTTTATAAGAATATGATAAAGATTAAAAAAATATATATATATTGTGGTATCCTACAAGATTAGAAATACCAAAAATGTCAATAATTTGTTAAATTTTATACAAATTTCTAATGTATTCTTACATTTCATAAAGATATTTTAAAAATACTGGGTCTGACGGCTTAACATCCCCTTTTAAAGCATATTAGGAGAAATTTTTGGGTAAATTGGACAAAATATTATTTCTGGAGTTATCACCAAGAGTTCTGGGATCGTTTCTAACTGTGAACTAACTAATTTAAACCCGAAATTTGTTTTTTTGAAACTAGGCGAATAATTAAGAAAATGATTAACACCAAATTTTTTATTTTATTTCCTTTGAGATTAAAAATACTAAAATTTCCATAATTTGTTAAAATTTATACAAATTTCTTGTTTATTCTTACATTTTATAAAGATATTTAAAAAATATTGGGACTGACGGATTAACATCCCCTTTTAAAGGATATTAGGAGAAATTTTTGGGTAAATTGGACAAAATGTTGCCTTTCAAGTTATTACGAAGAGTTTTGGGATCGTTTCTTACTGTGAACCAACTAATTTAAACTCGAAATTTGGTTTTGTGAAACTAAGTGAATAATTAAGAGAATAACTAACGAACATTTTTTTATTGTGATATCCTACGAGATTAAAAATACTAAAAATTTCCATAATTTGTTAAAATTTATACAAATTTCTTGTTTATTCTTACATTTTCTAAGATATTCTTAAAAGACTAGGACTGACGGCTTAACATCCCCTTTTAAAAGATGTTAGGAGAAATTTTTCGGTAAATTGGACAAAGTATTGTCACTCAAGTTATCACGAAGAATCTAGGATCGGTTCTTACTGTGAACCAAATAGTTTCAATCCGAAATTTGCTTTCAATCTAAGCAATTAACAGAAAAGTTTATGGAATTTTTTATTGTGATATCTTACAACATTAAAAATACTAAAAATTTCCATAGTTCGTTAAAATTTATATAAATTTCTTGTTTATTCTTACATTTTATAAAGATATTCTCGAAACACTGGGACTGACGGATTAACATCCCGTTTTAAAGGATCTTAAGAGAAAGTTTTGGTTAAATTGGACAAAATGTTTCCTCTCAAGTTATCACGAAAAATTCTGGGATCGTTTCTTACTATGAACCCACTAATTTAAACTCGAAATTTGGTTTTTTGAAACTAAGCGAATAATTAAGAGAATGATTAACGAGAATTTTTGTATTGTGATATCCTATAAGATTAGAAATACCAAAAATGTCCATAATTTGTTAAAATTTATACAAATTTCTAGTGTATTCTTACATTTCGCAAAGATATTTTAAAAAGCCTGGGTCTGACGGCTTAACATCCCTTTTAAAGGATGTTAGGAAAAATTTTTGGGTAAATTGAACAAAATATTGCCTCTCAAGTTATCACGAAGAATCTGGGATCGGTTCTTACTGTGAACCAAATAGTTTCAATCCGAAATTTGCTTTCAATCCAAGCAATTAACAGAAAAGTTAATGAAATTTTTTATTGTGATGTCCTATGAGATGAAAAATACTAAAAATGTCCATAGTTTGTTAAAATTTATACAAATTTCTTGTTTATTCTTACATTTTCTAAGATATTTTAAAAAGACTGGGTCTGACGGCTTAACATCCCCTTTAAAGCATATCAAGAGAATTTTTTCGGTAGATCGCTTTAAATATTATCTTTTAAATTGAAGTAAAATGTATATTGGGTTCGATTCCAAATGACAACTAACATCATTTCTCGAGAAACATTATACATAAGTATTTGAAATGTCTAGATCGTGCTTTAAAGTCGTTTTTAAGAAAAGTAAGAGGGATTTGATGAGATGACGACTCAAATATGTTATCTATCAATTTAATTTGAATGGTGTTTTAGGTTCGATTTCAAATGTGAACTAACATCATTTCTAATCTGAAGTGTTTTTTTAAATCAAGCAGTTATCTTCGTTTTTTTAGTTGAAGATGATGTTAATGAGTGGTGGCAGGCCCACCACCACTCCAGTCTGTATTGGTACGTAAGAAACAAGGATCGGAGCCTAATAGACATTAATTAATGGAACCGGTCGTCGAATATTATCGCCGGGTTGGCCGTCACGCGAACGTAATTGATTAATCGCGGCCGCCTCTGCACTTTATTTATTGTTAGATTGATTGGATCGGGCCGCGCGTTTCCCGCGGCCGTAAAAATCGGATTCTAATGGATCGGCCGCCCCACTTACGTCAACCCGTCAAGATCGGTATCGGAAAAAGTGCGCTCGCGCGGTCACGGGAATTCCTAAGAAACTCTTATCAGCCGGTTGATTAAATCTCCGACCTTTTACTACACCGAAGGAATGAATACGGTAGTAACACCTGAAGTCGCGATTGCGCAATTACTACTATAAGATTATAAATATAGTACCGTTTACTTTCACTTTACCTTAGAATTGAAACGGAATCGTTTAGAGTTTATCGTGTGATCGGACGTTGAAATTTCGAAAGATACTTTTAAAAAGGGGTTGTTCCCTTTTATATAGGGGACGAATTTAGGGAAGGGATGAGGATTATATTGTGGTGGATCAAAAGGACCGCTTTTGAAGATGGGTTGGGAATCGTACACCGGATCCTGTCGTCGTTTGCATAGAGATCCTTGTCAAAGGCGGCCGCTCTTTGCGAACATGAGTCCTTTCCGGTGGCCGTTATCTTCAGAATAAATTCGATAGAGGGGCCCCCATCACGATTTGAAAATAAAATACGATTTATTACCGAGGCGCGTCAATAACGGGAGATGAAAAATGTGAAACAAACGATTACAACATTGTTAACAGGGCCGGCGGTTGCGCAACTCCCGACATATACCACCTATCAGCGGAACCATTTATAATTTTCAGTTGGAAAGAGATGCGGGAAAAGAGAAGGAACGAGGTTCGGTTAATCCCCCGGATGATTTACCGTCGGGGACATAAACAAGCGAAATTGGCCCGCTGTTTATGGGTCATCCCGAAACCGATTATTTCGCGATCCCGCGGTGGCCGCCGTCCGGCGACCAATCAAAGCCCGATTAAACCGTCCTCCGGCATCAGACCGCTCGTTCGGGCGCCGAAATTATGAGGGCCTCTCCGGGTCCGAACCGCCGCCGCTGTTTGTCCGATTTATCTTTATCGTCATCCGACCCGACCGTCATTCTACCTCCACTCTCTTAGTATAAAAAAGAATTATCTTAAACACTTTCCATTTAATTCTAGTCGTTTACTTTAAATATATGAGATTCGATTGAATTAAGAAATATATTATCTTGAGAGTTGGGTTGGTTTTAAACTAAAAAATCCCCAAAAAAAGTTTTTTTTTCGTATGTTGAATGCTTTCGGTTTCAGGTAGGTACAATTTTAAAAATAAAAATGTGTAATTATTAGAGATGCTACCGAAGCCGAATAATTATTCGGTATTCGGCTTATTCGGCTTCATTTGCAATATTCGGTTTTCGGCCGAATATTGAATTTGTTTACCGAATATTCGGTTGTCTATGTGACTGTTGTAAGTTTTAATAAATTCGAAGAATATAGTGAATGAGCATACAAATGATAAACTATTCAGAGAATAGCTGCTCACTGAAAACTGTATTTGATGGGGCTGATAAGTAAACTTTTGCGAGTTTACTCATTTTTGGGTAATTCAAGCTATGTTGTTTCCACTAAACAAATAGAACTTGCTCTCTCATTAGTAATTCCTCAAACAAGTAACCGTCCAGTTCAATTGCTACTCTATTTCTAGGACTGCACTCATTAACGGCCTTACTAGATGTGGCTATGGCTTTATAACAGTCTCAAAACGAAAAATGACTTCGATTTAAGTTTTTATCTGTTGTAAAGGACAGTTGCTGAATATTTGTGTTTATACTCATCTTATCATTTCTCTTCCAAGTGCTTCCAAAAAATAGTATGTCTTATAACGGATATGTTCTCACATGAAAAAAATTTAAGCGATATCGGGGATTCAACAACGTTGCCATAAAGTAATTTTTTTCCCTCTGTATTTCTTTGAATCTTATTTTCACGCCATTGAACAAAGACCGAATATTCGGTTCAAATTTAGCCGAATGTTCGGTATTCGGTTATTCGGTTGAATTACTATTCGTCACATCACTAGTAATTATTGACTTACATAATCATATATCAATTGTAACTTTAAAAGATTTGAACTATTCAGAAGAATCTGTTTGTTATAAATTAGGAATAAAATAAAATTCATTTTGGTACTTTTAATTCCAATCCAATTGAATCAAAGGTAACTCTTAATTGGTCTGGTAATGATAAGTAGATACCTACCTTAGATAACTAAAAAGTCGGATAATACGGATTTATTTTTAAAAAGAAATAAGCACAAATGTACTTTAATCGGTTTACTAATATTGAAATAGTTGTCTATGTGCTGCTGTTTCATATTGCATCTTCTGTTTCTTGCTGCTATGTTTCTCCATCTGTTAAGAATCGCCTCAACAGAAAACATAACAAAAAGATTTGCCTCTAATTGTTGTTCGATATATCTTAGAGCTTTTTCCAGAGAAGCAAAACTTTCTTGATGGGAGATTTTAGTGGAAGGCTGTCCATCCACAGCTTCATCGTCGTCGTCTGATTTTTCGGTTTCCTGAAAGGCATTCGTTAGTTCTTCAATACTCATTTCTTCTTCTAAATCATCTTCTGTTTCTTCCTGCTATGTTTCTCCATCTGCTAAGAAGAAGCAAATCCTCAGGAGTTGCCTCTGATTGTTGTTCGATATACCTTAGAGCTTTTTCCAGAGAAGCAAAACTTTCTTGATGGGAGATCTTAGTGGAAGGCTATTCATCCATCGCTTCATCGTTGTCGTCATTTGATTTTTCGGTTTCCTGAAGGGCATTTGTTAGTTCTTCAATACTCATTTCTTCTTCTAAATCATCTTCTGTTTCTTCCTGCTATGTTTCTCCATCTGTTAAGAAGAAGCAAATCCACAGGAATTGCCTCTGATTGTTGTTCGATATACCTTAGAGCTTTTTCCAGAGAAGCAAAACCTTCTGTATGGGAGATCTTAGTGGAAGGGTGTTCATCCACCGCTTCATCGTCGTCGTCTCATTTTTCGGTTTCCTGAAAGGCATTCGTTAGTTCTTCAACACTCATTTATTCTTCTAAATCATCTGCTGTAGCCCATTCAATAACGTCTTGTCAGATTTTCGCAACCTTTTAAGTTTTGTATTAATTCAAATAAATTTTGTCCTTTTTCTTCTTGTGTCTCGGTGTCAAAATTTGAAGAAGGCAATTCTCCCCGGCTTCTCTATTTCAAAGCCAATTCATTTAATGGAATATCATCTTCACTGTCATAGTTCTCAATTTCAATAACCTTTGACCACATTTTTTTTAATTACCGATTGAGTCTTTAGATTGGTTCGGTTGATCTGTAGCTGGAATAATTCTGACTCGGATAATCGGGGTTCTACTCTACTTATTTTTATATCAATAAGAAGACAAATATTTTTCTGGATTTGTTAGCTGGAAAAAGTAGGTTTGAAGTAGGCCGTACTATAAATTGATCCTAAGGCTCGACATGTTAGAAAGGATGCAAGAGTGAGGTTCCTCTTAGTAATTTTACCGAATAGGCCCGAGTTGAGTACAGTGGAAAGAAGCTTTTTTATCTCTCAACCTCTAATGCAAAGGTTTTGCAAGCCAAAATACCGTCGAATGGAGTCCCACCTCACCTCGATGTTTTAACTCTTTCGCCCAGATTTTGGTCCTTTTTCAAATCTTACAGCAGAGGCGAAAAACATTGCATTTGCATTATAGTTCTTGATTTTGACGGTGTTTTGGCCTGCAAAATGTTTTGCATCCTCCTCCCACCTGCGAAGGATCTATTTTAAGAGAATTTTGTTACAACCAAGAGGATTTTAAACGATGAGAAGGTTTTTGAAGAAAATGTCGCGATGTTTATCCTCTTACGTTTCGCGATAAAATGTCAGATAATTTTCATTGGTCGCATATTTATTTGTATACTTTATGAACTGGCCGACGAAGGGTAGCGTGTTTTGCGTACATAATTAGTTGGTCAGCAGTGAGGATAATTTTTAGTATCCTTCACACTGAATATACAAAAACTGCACAAGAACTACTCTTGAAGCAGAACAGTCTGTAGGGAGGAAGCACTCTGTGATTACACAGCAAACGGCTCTTGCTTTTATAGCAATGCTAAATTTGGTGGGGAATTTTTAGATCTTTCGGGATACGTCTACCGTACATGTTCAAACATGTTACTCTTCATAACGTACATAAATAAATATCAGCGTAGAGATATACTATAGTATGGACACTCCTTTTTTTTTTGACGTTCAATTTTTACGTCCGCATGAGTTTGCACTTCCACAGTTCTCCGCTTGTGGCAGCACAGTAGGTGTTTTGTTTTGGTGACTTTAAGGTTAGATTTTCATTCTTTCTACTCCACGTGACAGCATTGAGCGGATGGTTTTGAAAGTGTTTTAAAGTAATTGTGTCTTAATTAGTTTGGTTTTTTAAAGTAGATTACAGTTTTAGATGTAGATTGTTAGGATTTAGACTAGATAGCTTTGAATTTACATTAAGATTTTATTGTCTTTAGCAAATATTTATAGCAAATATATGCATAGATGCTTGATAATAACATTTTAAAAAACGATGTCTTGATAAAAATAAATTTTAGAAATGACATTTCCCTTAGTGCGATCTCTTGACCTATTGTAGAAGTGCAAACTGAAACTCCGCCATGTTGCCTTAAAAATCGCCTCACCTACATCAAAGGTGCCGACGGAGAGTGTCCATACTATAGTATATCTCTACGCTGTAAATATACGATTAATACAAATTATCTGACATTTTATCGCGAAACATGGGGGGGTAAACATCACGACATTTCTCTTCAAAAACCTCCTCATTGTCTAAGATCTTCTTGGCTGTAATAAAATTCTTTTAAAATAGATCCTCATTCCAGAAAATCACGCTTTGGAGAGGAAGAACCTCCTCGTACGCAAATGAGAGGAAGATGCTAAACATTTACCATCACATATTTGTCGCTTTCGGAACCTCCTCCTCGAACACAGGTGTGAGGAGGGGTCCCAAAATATTTACCGATTCAAGAACCTCCTCCTGGAACGCAGGTTCGAAGAGGAGGTTCTTGAATCGGCAAACACATATTACTTACCCCCTTTTACTGTAGTCTACACCCTTCTACTCTCTTCTACTAAAGCTACGAGAGAAACTTCGCTCTTGCATTTTTCTTTCTATGGTGAAACTTAGGATCAACTTATAGTACATTGTCAGATAACATCGGACCAGTTAAGAGTTAAGCGGTTCATACACAATGTTCTTGAAACTTCTTATATACGTCTTACTGTATGTATGGAACTTAAGAAACGACACCAGAAGGGTAAAGGCGACGTTGTTGCTGAGCACCCTGCAAGAGCTAACGCATATGGATTTATCACAAGCATATGTCACTTCCACTGCAAGCTGCAACCATGAACTTTCGAAAAAATGTGAAAAATCTGTTATTGTAACAGATGTCAAAAACGTACGAACACCGATAGCTATAAAGCCCTGAATATGCAACCACATTATTGGCTCTTGAAGACATATGGAGTATGATTAAGGTGACCAGACGTCCCGCTTTTGGCGGGACAGTCCCGATTTTTCACAATTTGTCCCGCGTCCCGCTACGTTTTTCAAAAGTCCCGACTTATAGAATTAAGTGAAATTTTATATTTATGAAAATCATTGTTTTGCGTTTTAAGATTCCTACGGGTTACGATGACTAGCATATCGCTTTTGCTGCGGAAGTTGAATATTATAAAATATAACAGTATATATTTTAATACGTCGATACAGTTAAAACGCGTTGGTTAGCTCTTCTGTCAGCTATCGAAAGAATTTTGAAAATGTATAATCCTACTTTCTATCACAGAACAAATGAGGACCTTGGAGCAAGAACGGGATAAGTCATTTTGTGAAAATATATGTGTTCATGATGAATCCTTAATCTTCTAACTTTTCTAGTTCTTGTTCCAGTTTTTGCATCGTTTTGTACAAGAACGAGAAAACAGCTTCCATAAATAACAAGGTTATTGATTTCCTTAGCTCGTCTTTGTTTAAGATTTTGAGCAAAAACGGAATATATCGCGAATTGAAGCAGTGACTTATCCCCTTTTTGCACCAAGGTCTTCAAATGTTCTAGAATTTTAGAAAAGTTTTTTGAAAGAGAATCTTCAAACATTTCGCTAGAGTTTCTACAAAATCAAGCTGCTCATTTTCAAAACATAAAACTTATTGAAGGTGACAAAATATTGGCAATATTGGAAAGTAATTTTCTAACGTTGACTATCCGCAATAGTATAAATCAGCTCGAAGAGCAAGGTGCTTATAAATCGTCAAGATATCATGAACCATGTCAAAAGTTTTCTAGTAACTGCAAAGATTATTTAGAAGACTGGACGGTACAATGATATTGATCATTTTCGTTGGCTTACATTAAAACCAGAACTTAATTGGAGCGATGTGCAGAAATCATTTGATTATATTTCTCAAAAATTCCCAAATAGTAATACTTTCGAAAATGATCTTTTTAATGAAGTGTCATTAGTAGACAAATATACTGATAAGAAAAAGCTTAAATATTGGGCATCTCAAAAAATCACTGTAGAAAACAAATGGTTAGATATATTTTATCATTTGGAAACAAACTATGTTCCATTCAATAATGCATTAAAAATATTATTTTTATAAATATTATATAAAAAATATTATATATAACTTTCTTCTTAGTTGTCCCGCTTTGCCCATCTAAAAATCTGGTCACCTTAAGCATGATCCAACAATCTACCAATAAGATTTTCGATTCAGAGTGGTGAAAGGAATTTGGAAAAATTTTCAAATCCCAAGAATTGTGCTCATCTAGTTTCTGAAGGTACAAACCCTTCGTAAAAGAAAAAATCTTTATTTATTTGGGTGGCTAAATGAAAATCCATTTTATTTCTAGAGACTCGCTTACAATCTTCGATACCTAACTTAACTGTAATCGTGCACATCAACCAAGAATTGCATTATGCCTATGTTTGCTACGTTTGCAAAACTCCCTACTTATGCTGTAGTATTATTCCATTATAACCTGACGACATGATACCCTATTGACAATTCAATATCAGTAGCATGTTTTTATCAAAGATTTTTATTAAACCCCTTTCTAAGTAGTAATCATTTCTAATTATTGGATTTAAAAACCAATTCTGGCCGTGGCTCTGATGGCATAGTTGCAAATACGATGATTGTATATGTTGTTTTGACTCTTGAAATAAATTATATTCGTGTTTAAAGCACCTCCAAACTAAGAACTATTTATTTACGTTTTACATAAGTTATTTTATTTTGTATACAAATTTATACCTACATGAATTCAACCATTATTAGAATCTATTGTCTATTTCTTTGATTACCTCACAAATTTTTAAATGTTGTCAATCATCGTATTAAGTAACAAAAACCATATAGATGAATGTAAAGAAAAGGTTATAAATTACGACAATACGTTATATGACGGACGTGAAAACAATATGGAACAATTGCAAATACAAGAACTCGAGTCACGGTAAGTTTTACCTATAGAAAAACACGTAATAGATTATTTTGCAATTACAAGCCATTACCGGCAGCTATTACACTGCAATCAAAGCGCCTATTCACTTGCCACTTACACGACTAGCGATTAATAACTCTTTGGACGATTCTTGCAAAAATCGCGTCCGTCAGCGTTCGCAATCTATCAATATCTTTTGCGCAAATCGCGCGAGCAGTTGAGAGCTAATGAACTTTCTCCGATACGAGAGGAGAGGTTTTCTTCTTCCCCGGGATTCGTTATTGCATTCTCCGGGCCCGATGATAAATGCCGCGCATTTATCCCGGAGATATCGTAATCGCGACCCGTAGCGAGAGTGATATATTTATTTAACACCTGCTTAACGCAAATTGGGCACAATCCTAATTTATCGCCCGAATTTACATGATTGGAGGGGGGCTGAAACGGCCGATTCCGCCGCGGATGGAGCCGTTTCTCGGACACGCGGCCATTTATAACACCTTTTCGTAATGATTCGAGTATTAACCGCTTTCAGCAGCGCGACGGCAATAATAAATACGCGGACGCGTACGCAAGCGGTTTTTATTGTTCGTTTTTTACGACGTTTTAATAATTTAATTAGCCAGCGTTTCGAAATGGCGCATAAACTTGATGCGAAACAATCGGCCGATATTGCCCTTTTCAGTTTGTTTTTATTGCCGCAATTAAAAGGCTTTAATGGTCGGGTCATCATATTTAATTATTTCGCAACCGTTTCCCGGTACCACAAGAAATACGCGGAGTTTATAAAAACACCCACCTTCATAACTTAAACGGCATTTAAATTTTTATTTGAGGGTATGCATAAAACCATTACATGCATAAAAACATTAAAAAAAAAGAATAAAATTTTCCCAAATAAAATTATATGTTTAGGTAGAAGTTTTTTATTGTGCTTATATCTACAATACAACTTTAGCTATAAAATTATAGGTGTGTATCTATCTCTTTGTTTTCTTTGTCTGTGGAGTTTCAAAACATCAATGTCGATAAACCTTTTAAAATTATAATCGTGTGATTGAAATACAAATCACTTTCTAGAAATAGATAAAAAGATTTTTACTGCTTAGGGATTATTTTTTTTTCAAAATTCGAATCTAATCCAACCCAACTTTAAATGTTAATTTGGATAGTAAATGATAATGATTTTGAACTAATTGTAAGACTAACCGCAGTATTGCCATTACTTCTAACACTAGAGACTAGATCTAGAACAAGAAGTTTTCGGGTTTAGTCGTGCGTTTTCGAACTTGTGTCTGAAGAAGGTAGCTACATGATATCTGAAACGTCAAACGCTTTCTCAAAAAGACGCACAACCTAATCTGAAAGTTCCCAGTTCGGGGTCTAGTGTTAGAATTAGTGTTGATATTAAGTCAAGTCTCCTAATTTTTAAAACAGTCAACGCTATATATAAGCAATCTCTCTATAAGCAACATCCTTTATAAGAAACCTCTGTACAAGCAACTTTTTTTAATTCAACTCTTCTGTATAAGCAACTTATTTTTTTAAAGCTAAATATTTAACTTAAGTTTAAGCCAATTCAGAAGTAAAATAAGCTGTTCACAACAACACAACCTCAAATTGTAAAAAAACAGTTATTGGATTATGTTTGAGTTTTGTGCTGCCAGTATTGAAGTGAATTTCTGTTAAATAGAATAGTTACTTGAATTCTGTTAGTTTCTGTTAATTAATGAATGGATTAATTAATATTTTTGTGCTTTAAAGTCAACCATAAAACATGAATCAGAAGAAAAAAGTCCATTTTCGTTAAAAGATAAACTATCCGTTTTAAAGGACATTGAAAATGGTAAAAAAAACAAAGAATATTTGTAATGAATATAAAGTTGCTAAATATACAATAAGTAGAATAAAAGAAAAAAAATTAGAAGAATGTGCATCCAAAACGTGCCTTGGTTCTTGAAGCGGCGACAATTAAACGATTTAGTTTCAAATGAAATGATAAAATTAAAAGCACTTGAAGTAAGTAGATTAAATAATGGACCTAAAACATTTATAGCAAGTGATGGATGGTTAATGAAATTTAAAAAACGTCACGGTATAGGAATTTTATCTGTTTGTGGAGGAAATATATCTTGCAATGTGATTAGATTTGATGATGACATAGATTAGATTTGATGATGACATAGATTAGATTTGATGATGATAGGGAAATCGAAATCTGCTTGTTGCTTCAAAAATATCGATTTACCATTATATTACAAATAATCCTAAATTCTTGACAAACTTATACATTTTTTAGCGACTGGTATAATGATATATTCATACCTTCAGTATCCTTGACACTTGAAATTTAAAAACTTTCCCGTAAAAGCCCTTCTCTTAGTATATAATGCAACTTGCCATGGGTCTGAGAATAATTTTACTGGTAACTCAAATTTCAAAGTTATGTTTTCCCCTAATTACATAATATTATTGCAACCACTAGATCAAATGTGACAAAATCACTAAAATAATGCTGTCCCAAGCATCTACTTGCATTTCTTGCAACATTTGGTGCAAAAGATGGAATACTTTCAGCACTGAAAAATATAAATTTGAAAGATGTTTATTTAGTGGTGCTGGCATGGAATCAAATTCCCGTGTCGGTTATACAAAATTCATTTAAACATCTTTTCTCATCAAATGATGAAATTCAAGACAACATTCCTTCTGATAACTTTTCAGAAAAAGATGATATTCGCTTGGCAAGATTGTATAACTCGATTTTTAATGATTGTAATTTAGCAGACAGGTGAAATTATGTAATGGGTAAGTGGAACAAGCGAGGCAAAACATCCATTTAACCTTAAAGAAAATCCTGAAGTAGAAAGTGAAGTTATTCCTGCTGACGAAAATGAAAAAACTTTGGATAACTCTAACGAAAACATCAATCATGTTACAAATTCTTTTAATTTGGTGATAGAATGGGTAAAAGAAAATGATTCCTTTTTTTCCTGTAAGCAACTTTTTCCAATAAGAAACTGTTTTATTGGAATTGGTTCAACTGAGTTGCTTAAATAGAGCGTTCCCTGTATTACAAATTCTAGGATTCTTCTAAAAATGAACCTTCTGGAATTTCTTGAAATAATCTTATTGTTAGAAGATTCAGAGTGATTTTTTCAAATTCTAATCAAACCCAACAAACCAAAATCAAATTAAGTCATTAACTCTTCTTAAATTTAATAGATACAACACAATTTGAGGTTAAAAAATTTGCCAATTTTTAAAAATTCATATCTAAAAAACTAATTGTTATTGAAACTTGAAATTTTATAAGGATTTAGGTTAACATTTAATCTCTATTTTTACCAAATATGATTTTTTTATGACTTTTAGTTTTTCAAAAAGTAAAAATATAACTCAATCTCTTTAATTAACATTTTCATTCTTCAGAATCAAGTTTCATCATTTTTGGATTGAATTATTCTTTAACAAAACATCTGTCTTCGAAGTATTTCTTTTTGTTGTTCTTATTTCTAGTTTACTTTTGTTAGATTGAAGTTTTTTCATGTTTTCCAAATTTTTTTTTTATTATTTTTTTAAGTGTTTGAATTTAAACTTCAAGTGTTTACAATTAGATTTCCCTCGCTTAGTTTCTGTTATGGTCAAAATTAAGTAAATATTCAAAAATAAATATACGTTATTTTAAAAGTTTTCTAAAATTATTTTATTACATTAAAACCAAGAAAACCGGATTTGTTTACAAATTTAATCGGCCAGGTTTAAAACAGGTGTTCGCCAGATGTGGTTTGAAAGTATTCTGCGCGTCCTTACTTGTTGATAGTTTGTACGTCGGAAAACGTCTTTGTACGTCTTTGAAAGAATCTTACGGGTTAACAAGTGAAATTATTAAGTTACTGATTATCTGAGTTAATTATTAAAGATTCGGACGATAGTTTTCTTTATATTAGTGCGTGATTGGAGTTTTAAACCGGAGTTAAGGAAGTTTATCGTAAATGTATGACACTTTTTTTTATTGAATGCAAGTTCTTGAGGATGTTATTACTTTTGGAGACTGTTCGAGTTAAAATTTTGGTTTTTGGTTTTGCATCTACAACAAAGTTGAAGAAGTAAGGTAGGTGTTATCCAATTTATTACTTGTGTAAGGAATTTGCGACTTTTTTTGACCAACGCGTCGAAACTAAGAGGCCTGGAAAATTAATTTTTAGTGGAAATAAAGATTAGGTTTTCATCTAAATCCCCATAAAATTTCAAGTCTCAATAACAATTAATTTCTTAGATATGAATTTTTAAAACTTAGCAACTTTTAATTGACATGTAAATATAAGTTAGGGTTTGTCTTCTAAAAATCTAAAAATGGAAAAAATTAAAAATCGTAGAAAATTCATCATTGCGGTGACCAGATTTTTAGATGGGCAAAGCGGGACAACTAAGAAGAAAGGGGAATTTTCATACAGAATAAAAATAATATTTTTAATACATTATTGTATGGAACATAGTTTGTTTCCAAATGATAAAATATATCTAACCATTTGTTTCCTACTGTGATTTTTTGAGATGCCCAATATTTAAGCTTTTTCTCATCAGTATATTTGTCTACTAATGACACTTCATTAAAAAGATCATTTTCGGAAGTATTACTATTTGGGAATTTTTGAGAAATATCAAATGATTTTTGCACATCGTTCCACTTAAGTTATGGTTTTAATGTAAGCCAACGAAAATGATGAATATCATTATATTGTACCGTCCAGTCTTCTAAATAATCTTTGCAGTTACTAGAAAACTTTTTGACATGGTTCATGATATCTTGACGATTTATAGCACCTTGCTCTTCGAGGTGATTTATACTATTGCGGATAGTCAACGTTAGAAAATTACTTTCCAATATTGCCAATATTTTGTCACCTTCAATAAGTTTTATGTTTTGAAAATGAGCAGCTTGACTTTGTAGAAATTCTAGCCAAATGTTTGAAGATTCTCTTTCAAAAAACTTTTCTAAAATTCTAAAACATTTGAAGACCTTGGTGCAAGAAGGGGATAAGTCATTGCTTCAATTCGCGATTTATTCCGTTTTTGCTCAAAATCTTAAACAAAAACGAGCTAAGGAAATCAATAACCTTGTTATTTATGGAAGCTGTTTTCTCGTTCTTATACAAAACGATGCAAAAACTGGAACGAGAACTAGAAAAGTTAGAAGATTAAGGATTCATCAAGAACACATATATTTTCACACAATGACTTATCCCGTTCTTGCTCCAAGGTCCTCATTTGTCCTGTGATAGAAAGTAGGATCATACATTTTCAAAATTCTTTCGATAGTTGACAGAAGAGCTAACCAACGCGTTTTAACTGTATCGACGTATTAAAATATATACTATATTCTCCCTGTAACTTTACTGAGTAGACCCGAGTGGGGTACAAGGGAAGGGAGAACCGGAATTTCAAGCGGTCCTCGCAAACGCAAAGGTCTGACCTGAAAAAGGGCCAAAAGTCTGACCGAAAAAGTTAAAACAGTGAGGTGCCGCGGGCCTGTCTACGATGGCGTTCTTACCGGAAGACCTTTGCGTTTGCGATGACCGCTTGAATCTCCGGTTCTCCCTTCCGGACGTCTGGGTCACCTTATCTTTGGTAGAAATAAAAATTAAGTATTAATCTAAATACTAAAATTTAAAGTGTCAGAAACAATTAATTTTTTAGATATAGAAAATAGTATACTTAATCTTTAAAAAATTATGAGATTTTTTTTTCAAATGATTTCGCATTGATTTAAATTTTTCCAATTAAAACCTGCTTGTTAGACGCATATTTAAACGTTAAAGTTCAATCCATCTCCATATTATCCTCTTCGTGTATGGAATTCCAAAGAATTAATATCGTTAGACCTCGTAACATTAAAACCGTGCGATCCAAACACAAACCCCTTTCTAGAAATAGACAAAACGGCTCTCACGGCAGACGGTTTCCTTTCACGGCATCGAGAGTCGTCTCTTCGGTACGAGACAGCGAGGCTAATTGCACCAGACGTCGTTTGAATAAAATACGACTTCTAAACGCGCGCATCATCGATAGATGGGACGTCGTCGTCGTTCGCGGACCTGTCATAATGCTAGTATGATTAATCACTAGAATCCTCCTCGACCGGTATAATTTTATAATTTCATTATTATAGTGCCGAGGCGTAAATCGATGTGTACACCGAAGTAAGCGGTCAACAATTAGGTTGCGGTGTCGAATTAATTATTCATACGCGAGCCTCGATGAGACTCGAAGGCCGAGATCGCCGGCTTAGATAAATGTATTTGAATATGTCCGATCTGATAATTCGATAGATATATTAATTGATTGCAATTAAAACCGGGTCGGCGATACGATCTGGTCGGTACACGAATTTCCTTGTACGGTCGTAAAAAACGCACGTCATCGCGTCCGGTGGAAGAAAAACGTCGAAGAAGAACGGCAAAGAAGAACGGCGAAGAACGTTTTCATTCGCGAGAAGTGGAATAAAAACGGTGTCGAAAACGTTGCGGACAATCATTAGCGCCGCGGGAAGGAAGATATTCGATATTAAATTACCGTGTCCGGCTGCAAAACGTTATTTATAAGCGAATAATTCAAACTCGGCCGGTGTAATTGCCGGGTGTATTACAAGCGACCGCGGGTTAATGGTGTAATTGCGGTGTCGCGTCGATAAATCCGACGTTAAATTGCGCTGGCATTTCGGTATCTGGAACGCGCGGGATTCGTCGTAGATTTCAACGATAAACTGGGTCGCAATCTCGGTTTACAAATTCACAATGTGGCTTTGTTTTAATCTGATCTTTTAGATGGTATGGAATTGGTTTTGAAAGTATCACCAGTTGACAATCCGTCAGAATGCCTTAGAACTACACTATTTTATGTCTATTTCTCAACAATGTATACAGGGTGTTTAAAAAAGATGCGGCAATATTAAAGGGGGTGATTGTCCAGGTCATTTTATACAAAAAAGTTTATAATAAACATGGTCTGGAAACATGAATCGCTATACGAATGCCGAAATGACCAACGTGCGCTACATTTATGGACTTGCTGATGACAATGCATATGCTAGGTGGTTGTATACAGAAAGATTTCCTGGCCGTATTGCTCCTGATAGAAAAATTTTCGAAAGTATTCATCAACGTCTTTATGAAACACATTTAGACGAAATGGAGGAGCAGGAAGGCCAAGGACAGCAAGAACGGTAGTGATGGAAGAGGATGTGCTAGACATGATTGAAGAAGATCAAGGTACTGCTACTCGAAAAATTGCTAACGCTTTGAATTTAAGTAATGGGACTATTTGGCGCATTCTGAAGGAAAATTTATTGTACCCATTCCATATACAACGCGTTCAAGCTTCCTGCTGATTTTCCTCTTCGCATTGTATTCTGGCTTTTGCAGAAAATGAAACCATGTATTGTGTGACGAGAATCCACATGAAATGAAGATCGTTTTCAACATCAGCTTTCTTTGAACATTAGGCTTGAAATTATGACTGCCTAATTGAACCGGTATTTTTAACAAGAAACTTACCGGAGAGGTGTATCGCAAGTTTTTTGAAAACACGCTCCCTGGTTTTCTGGTGGACGTAGCATTAGCAATTAGAGTAGCTCGTGATTTCTAAACACAAGCATATGGAAATTGCTGGATTGGCCGAAGTGAACCTCACTTAAGCTGAGTTTAGACTATGCGCAACATACTCGCGCAACTGTTTCGCGAGACTGTTTCACTTGATGGTCGTCTCATCTGATGCATTTAGACAGAGCGAAACATTTCCGCGAAACATGGTGAGCTGCCAGTTTGGACGAGACAAACTTGTCTGTTGTACAATCGGGTGCTGTTTCTGCGTTCGCGGTCGTGGCGATATTATATTTAAACCAGAAAAATAAAAAAAAAAACGACGTCGCCGCTGGTGGACGAAAGAATTGTTTCGTTGGCGATGCCAATATGGTAATGAACTAATGAGGGAAATGGCAGTAAAACATGTAGAAGAGACTCCGCATGACCACAGAAGATTTTGAGTATCTTGTATAGCACTTGTTGGACCCAAAATTGAAAGAATAGGCACACAGCTAAGAAACGCAATTACTGTTATCGAAAGGTTGGCTGTCACACTACGGTTCCTGATAGTATGGCATTTTATTTTATTTTTTTCATATATTACTTCAGTTAGTTATCCTGTGTAGTTAGGATGTTGTACAGTTGTCCCTATTGTATTGGTTGCAAGTCAGGCAATACAGGACTTATGTGTCCAGAGGATATTTCAGACTCGAATGTATAGGTGCCAGGTGATGCCCTATATGCTCGTTGTCGGTGTAGATTGCTATCATAAGATGACATCCTTCCCATGTCTACCTCAAACAAAGTGTTTTCAATGGCTTTTTTGACGTGTGCAAGTGTTTGAGGATCATATTTTTTGAGTTCATTGGCTAAATTTAATGCATATGTGAAGTATGGGTCATTTGACGGAGTGGTGGATGATTTCAAAATTTGTAATGCTTTACCCACCATTTTATCGAAGTCTAAAATCTCTCTTATTTTTTCGTTTGCGACCTTCAGTAATCTTTCTTTTAGTCTCTAAATGTGACTCGTTGTCAATCATGTCTTTCCCAAGTTGTGTTGCATTAGACTCCGTTTCTACCAAAATGTACTACTCACTACAGGACAAACGACGACGTTTACACTATGCGAATCAGGTAAAGCGAAACACTTTGATTCACGTCCAAAAACCGACAGACCCCCGGGTCGCTGTGAAGCTGTTTCGCGCAACGTGTTTCGAGTTGGAGCACACGTGTACACTAGGCGAGTCTTCTTTCGCGAAACAGTTGCGCTAGTTTGTTGCGCGTAGTCTAAACCCAGGTTTATAGCCTGCACGATCCCCGGACTTAAATCCCCTGGATTTTTTCCTATGGGGCCATTTGCAATCCTTGGTGTACGCTACTCCATTGAAAAACATAGAAAACTTAAGAAATCGAATCCTTGTTGGGTGCAACTCAATTAAAATAGATTCTAGTGTTTTTGAGAGAGTTCGCCGAGGAGAGAGTTCAATGAGAAGAAGATTGGATTCTTGCATCCGAGCTCAAGGTGGTCACTTTGCACAGTTTTTGTAATTTTTGCTTGGTAAAATTGTTGGTTTGGTAAAATATTTGTTTTTGTCCTTGAATAAGACCCTTGTTCTTAAAAAAATTTTTTTTTATTATAAACTTTTTTGTATAAAATGATCTGAACAATCACTCCCATTAATATTGCCGCATCTTTCTTAAACAAGTTGTACGTCGATGGTTGGTTTGTTTTTCCCAACCCGCCCATAGTTGTGTCATCACGAATCAGCTTCTACATAAGGATCCAGATGATTCAAATCTTATAACGTAAGTTTTTTTTGTTAACCGTTCTAGTCTTCTAAATACACTTCTTCAAAATTTTCAAAACCCTTGTTCTTTAAAAAAAATTCTTTTATTATAAACTTTTTTGTATAAAATGACCTGAACAATCACTCCCATTAATATTGCCGCGTCTTTTTTAAACATGTTGTACGTCGATGCTTGGTTTGTTTTCCCCAACCCGCCCATAGTTGTGTAATCACGAATCAGCTTCTACATAAGGATCCAGATGATTCAAATCTTATAACGTAAGTTTTTTTTTGTTAACCGTTCTAGTCTTCTAAATACACTTCTTCGAAATTTTCAAAACCCTTGTTCTTTAAAAAAGAATTCTTTTATTATAAATTTTTTTGTATAAAATGACCTGAACAATCACTCCCATTAATATTGCCGCATCTTTTTTAAACAAGTTGTACGTCGATGGTTGGTTTGTTTTCCCCAACCCGCCCATAGTTGTGTCATCACGAATCAGCTTCTACATAAGGATCCAGATGATTCAAATCTTATAACGTAAGTTTTTTTTGTTAACCGTTCTAGTTTTCTAAATACACTTCTTCGAAATTTTCAAAACTCTTAAAATCCTTGTTGAGATAGATACTTGATATTTCTCCCTCCCACATTTCATATAAAAACTCTTAAACACTTCTCGGAAATGTTAAAAATTCTTTAAATCACTTATGAGATAGATTACTCATATCATCTTAGTATTTCGTTTAAAAACAAGGTGAAAGCCTCGTTAGTCAACGTAAACACAGTCCCGAAACTTAAATTAGATTAACGATCTTTAACGAATACGCCGCTAAGAGTAGTGACTGGGCGGTTTTTCGAAAGAACGCGGCTTTCCAATTATGATCCTTTAGCGGCGTAACCTTTTCGGGCTGTAATTGGACGAAAGCGCCGTCCAATTTCGCGTTTTCTCTTTCGCTTTCCGCGATCGCATCTCGTTATGCCCACGTCCCGAGGCTCGATTTCAGCGTGCGGTCACGCGTAATTGTGTCCGACTCTCGCTTTCTGTCCAAGATTTTAGATAATGTCACTGCGGGAATCGTCCTCGGTTCTTCGAACTTTTGGAAAGGATAAAATAAGATTTAGGGTCTATCTTCATGATCTATCTTCATGACACTACAAGACGAGAAGATATTCAGACATATTATTTTCCCTATGACTAGCACACATTTTAGATAAGTTCATTGCAAGAAACATGGTTGGTTTTTCAAACTTTTGGAAAGTATAAAATAGGATTTAGAATCCATCTTCATGCTATTACAGGATGACATGATATTCAAACATGTTATTTTCCCCATGATTAGTATACAATATTGCATGAATACAGTGTAGCAAAGTTTGAATGCTTCTATAAGAATATATGGAGGCAACTTTTTTCAACTTGATATCTTGTAATGTCATAAGGATGCTAAGAGGTGATAAAAAAATAAAATAAAATAAAAATTGTTAATTAATAAATCCCGGTTGTGTAGTGAATGTAAATAAATCGAATCGGATTTCACGTCAATGTCGGATAAACCCACGGTTGGTTTTTTCATTAAATATTTATCAGTTCAGGTAGCGCTTCGAGCGGCCATCCAGAGAGGGAAAACGTTGTAATTGGCCGGTTGTTCGCCGACGATACAGATCTGGAATTAATGCGCGTCCCTTGTTACGTTTATTGCTTTTTATATTTGAAATTTCAATTCAGTAAGGGTACTTTTATGCGTACCTTGAAAGTGAACTTAAAACTTTTTTTTTAATCGGAAATCGGTTGACGCAATAACATAAAGGACAATTCCCACAGCTCATCAGCAATAAAGAATTGTCGAAAGCTTTATGCCCACAGTTAATCCTCGTTTTATATCAATTGTTTTCGAAACCATACGTCTGATAGCGCACGTTACTTTTATGTGCAATAAAAAATTTAATAAATTCCGACCTGTCTATTCTTCTCTCATATTTTCCGTCTTTTTCAGTTCGTATGCTTTGATCCTTGGCGATTAAATAAAAAAAACCCATCGTGCAGTGACGATTAAAACGACGCGGTTTCGCGTAAAACTTCTTCGGGTAAAATCGACGACTTCGTCTTTGCATTTCGTGTCGTAACGGATTTAGAAAGCGAAAGCAACCACCTTCCGCGGACCGCGAGGTTCGCGCGCCACGACGAAATGTCAAACGGAATTACAATGGAGTCCATTAAACCAGATGTAAATCTGCACGGTATCTGTTAATAGGGGCACGTTCGACGGCGCTACTTTCGTAATACGGTTGCTCGAGCTCCAAGTGCCTTCGCAATGTCGAAGGTTTATTGTCACCGTGTGTGCTTGCACGTGTAGGTACAGGGCTTAGCAAAAACCGAGTAAAGGACTTATTTACATGTCTTTTATGTCTCCTACGTGGGTTTTAATATTCCGTTTCTATATATGAACCGATAGAAGGTGTACATATTTCAATTTCTAGAAGTTGACTCCTTTTGTTTGGTTTCTAGAACTTATATGATTGAATAATTTTTGAAAATATATTTATTTTTATGTTTGGAGTAAAAAATATTTTTGAACATTAAAAAATTTATTTGTTGTTATGAATTTCTATCGTGAAACATGATCCTAGTGAATTATTGTGTAGATACTCGATGTATTATAGTAATAATGATGATTACATAAGTAACAGACAAGTAAACATCAAACTCCGGAAACACGATATAATGCAATTTGTGGGGAATAAAATAACCAAGTATATACAATATCTTACAACTTAATTTAACGTGGTAGATAATTGTACAATCGTGTACAGCTCACAAGAGTAATGATTGTTATGTTATATGAGTAATGTGAACGTATAATAATATATATTTTCATTCCATTGAGATTTTTTTTCCATGTTATGTAACCAAGATCTATTTTTAGTACTTGATTTATTTATATAAACTTTCTATTATTAGTACTTTTCTATAAAGACTAGTTTAGTTTTATTTTTAGTATTTTTCTAAAAAAAATATTGTTTTTGGTGGAATTGATCAACATTTTGGTAACTTTGGTGGAAGCTTTACGAATTTTGTAAGTTTTTGGTGGAATTTTTACAAATTTTGTAAGTTTTTTGGTGGAATTTTTAAAAATTCATTATTTTTGGTAGAATTATTAAAAATTTTAGTAACTTTGGTGGAATTTTTATGAATTCACTAAGTTTTTGATGGAATTTGCAAGATTTTAGTTAATTTTTAATGAAATTGTTTCTAATTTGATTGATTTTTGGTGGAATTTTAAAAGAATTTGGACATTTTGGTAGAATTTTTAAAAAATGTTGTAAGTTCTTGGTAGAATTGTTAAAAATGTTGACAATTTCGGTGTAATTTTTAGGATTTTTCTAAGTTTTTGGTGGAATAAAAAAAAAAATTCAGTAAGTTTTGGGTGTAGTTGTTAAATATTTTAATAGCTTTGGTGGAATTTTTGCGAATTTTATTCATTTCTGGTGGAATAAAAAAAAATCAGTGTTTTTGGTAAAATTCTTATGAATTTAGTAAGTTTTTGGTGAAATTTTTAAAAAATTCAGTATGTTTTTGGTGGAATTATCAAAAATTTTGATAACATTGCTGGAATTTTTGCGAATTTTACTCATTTCTGGTGGAATAAAAAAATAATCAGTGTTTTTGGTAAAATTCTTATAAATTTAGTAAGTTTTTGGTGGAATTTTTGCAAATTGTATTAATTTTTGGTGGAATTTTTAAAAAATTCAGTATATTTTTGATGGAATTATCAAGAATTTTGATAACACTGGTGAAATTTTTGCGAATTTTATTCATTTTTGATGGAATTTTTTAAAAATTCAGTGTTTTTTTATGGAATTTTTACAAATTTAGTAAGTTTTTAGTGAAATTTTTCCAATTTTATTAATTTTTGGTGGAATTTTTATAAAATTCAGTATGTTTTTGATGAAATTGTTAAAAAAGTTGATAACTTTGGTGGAATTTTTTGTTAACTTTAATCATTTTTGGTGGAATTGTTAAAAATATTGGCAATTTTAGTAGAATTTTTATGAATTTGGTAAGTTTTTGGTGGTATTTTTTAAAAATCAGTAAGTTTTTGGTGGAGTTATTCAACATTTTTGTAGCTTTGGTGGAAAATTAAAAAGATTTAGTACGTTTTTGGTGGAATTGTTAAAAATGTTGGTAACTTTGGTGGAATTTTTACGAATATAGTAAGTTTTTCGTGGAATTTTTACCAATTTTATTGATTTTGGGTGGAATTTTTAAAAAATTCACTAAATTTTTGGTAGAATTGTCTCCAAATTTAATAATTTTTGGTGAAATTATATTCAATTTAACTAACTTTTGTGGAAATTTTATTGTTACTTTTTTATTTTTGTGAAATTTTTAAGAATCTAATCAATTCTTGACGAAATTAATCTTAATTTTAGTACATTTTTTAAAAATTCAGTTTTTGGTGATATTATTAAAAATTTAGTAGCTTTGGTGGAATTTTTACAAATTTTGTTTTTGGTGGAATTATTAAAAATTTTAGTAGCTTTGGGGGAATTTTTACAAATTTAATTTTTGGTGATATTTTCAAGAATTTAATTAGTTTTTAGTGAAATTTATTCGAATTTTTGCTCTTCATAAATTAAATATTTGATAATTATTAATAAACCGATCGTTTTGGCATTTCATGTGGCATTAGCGTGGTTAGAATAATAAATAACGTTTATGAAAATTGAACCAACTGTTTTATCTGCGCAAATCGAAAATGACGGAAAACGAGGACTTCGTTTAGGGCTTAAATCGGCCGTTTCGGGTCCGAGGGAGTCCCAATTCGCGTGTAAAGTTGCGTTATAAAGCCGTTCAGAAGGTTAGCCGGAAGCAGAGTCGCGGAGCTGGTAGTTTTTTGGACAAAAAGTACGTTCGAAAATTAAGGAAAATGATAGGCGGACGATCGAGAATTTTAATTTCAATTAGGGCTACCGCAACGTCGTTCGATTTTCGGGGCCGTTTTTCCGAAATCGGCCTCAGACTCCCCAAAATCGCCGGAAGGGTGAAGATAATAGTCGACAGAATCGCGTAAAACCGTTCGATCATCCAGAAAATTCTTTCCAAAAAAATTATTGAAAAAGGCGCTGCTTGGTTACTACTTTAATATATTTGATTTTTTCATCATTCATATTTGGTAATTTTTTTATATTAAATAAAATTCCTAATTCAGGACAAAAATTGATTCTCTTAATCCGATTTTAAATTTAAATTAAATCATCTTACTTTGTAATTTTTTTGATTTTAATTAATCACACTAACGTTAATCTCAACTGAACGTATTTATTTAGTATCAGACACCAAAAATCCTTCATTGCGTGTATTGAAAGGACCTCGGATAAGATGGAATCCGACTTAAATTGGCCGTTATTAAGATTTAAAATCGGCGCTAAGCCACAAAGTAATCGTTATTAATTGTTCCTGGTAAATTTACAGAAGGGATAATGAGGGATAGCGTTAAGATAATTGCAATTTATATTACCTCTCGACTTTTGTCTTTGCGCTAATTGCGCGCAATAAAATAATTTAGTACCCGCGAGCTCGTTAAGGCTTCGGGGGGAGGTATTAGTGGTAAAGAAACCGCGAATTCAGATTATTTACTGCGGTAACACCACCGTAATTACCCCGTAAACGCTATTAAGATTCCCTTAATTTTAATTCTTTAAGTCTTCGAGAAGGTAGAAACCGACAGTATATGGTTATCGTTCTCTTTGTTTCCCAACTCGACCCACACGACTGCGTTCTTAGCTATCCTTCAACCTGGAGGCATTACCATTAGAACCGCGATTATTATCACTCTTGTTTTCTCCCGAGCGCGAACGAATGGTGATATGTGGGCATGAATTAATCATTCCAAATGTTACCGAGAAATACCATTCGGAATTAAAGAAAAATTTTGTATAGGGACGGTTATTTTAAGAGTGCAGAAAATGGTATTTCATAGTAGGGTGCAGACACTAATTAGTGCGACCGACAGAGCGAGGACTTGACAACGCATCTGTTTGCCCACCTGTTTTACATTGGCGTTCGCCTGAGGGCCACCTGCGAGTGGTAGTTTGTTCATGATGTCGCTTTAAAATCGCTTTCAATTTCTAAGTAGTATTATATTAAATAGCCTTCGATTATTTATTTAAAGTTAGTTTAAAATTCGTTCGTTTAAAATTATTTATGTCTCCGGGGAAAGTTTAGGTGACCAAATACCCACAGACGATCGATCATAGGCGGTTTCGCTAATGCCTTTATCCGTTTCCATTGTCGACCTGGCGTCATGAATAATGCAACGGGAACGCCTCGGGTTAGGCAATAGATAAACCGGACCGGATCGCGTCTGGCAGCTGTCCGCCGGACACAAACGGCCGCACCACTTCTTCGGATTGATACGCGTAGGACCATTATGCAATCCTCGATTTCCATGTACATAAATATCATTCCGGCGGGGCGAGGAGCACGGAGGTATTTGTCCGGACAATCGATGATCCGAAATCGATCGAAGGCGTGATGTAAATCGCTGGCTGGACGTGTAAATCAAACGATAACTCTGCTCAGGTCTTTAAAAAAGGAACGCGTTTTATCGACACTGTAAATCCCTGCTGCGAAGGAAAGATACCGCGTCCTGTTATAGCAGGACAACTGGGGGAACAAGACAACTGTAGAAGCAGGATAACCGTAGAAGCAGGATTATTGTAAAAGCAGGATAACCGTAGAAGTAGGATTACTGTAGAAGCAGGATAACTGCAGGAGCAGGATGGTGTTTACGACCCCGGGCTTCTCCGGCCCTTCTTGTTCTCTTTGTTATTAATCATCGCTCCGTTTGCCGAGCGCAAATTCCCGTCGGGTCGGCTCGCAAGAAGCCGCGCGAAACCCTTTTTGCGACCGTTAAATTACTCGCCAATTAATCCGTCAGCGGCCCACCGATCGAAAACACACAGGCTGCGTACTACACGATGACGACGGCGCCGTCGGCATCCTCGACGCCGTAATTACAACCGTCTCGGTTTTTGGTAGATCCGAGCCTTTTCAACGTCAATTCAACATCCGGTTACCAACGGATTTTTCCCTTCCCTTCGGCTAATTCTAATTACCAATTTAATTAACTTTACGTTAGAATATTAGTTTTACAATTATTTAACACATTTACTCACAGTACTTGTTTTTATAAGCAACCATTAAACTTTATGCATTACCTACTATATTATATACATTACTAGAGAGACATAAAAAATATGAAGCAAAACCAGAAGAAACAGCCGTTAAGCTTATCCGATAGACTCGGAACGGTGATATCCTCATCGAACTTGGGAAGAACCCCAAAAACAAGGAAAGCTTCCGAAAGAAGATATGTGATGTACTTGGAGGCGAGGCCCAAGTCACCAATTTAGAACCGAAGACTAGCTTAGGACTGTTGGACCTTGATTGTATTACTACGGAGAAAGAAGTGATAGCAGTTATCCGGGCGAGACTTCCGGAGTTGACAGACGACATGAAGATTAGACCCACTCAACCCAACAAACAACAGTTGAAGAAAGCTATTGTCCAGATAAATACACGCGACGCTAATACTCTTCTGAATTTGTCCCGCATTAAGATCGGCTATGTCTCGAGCAGAGTAGAGGATCGAATGCTGCTTCAGGTGCTTCGAATACGGCCATGGACAGGGTGAATGTAAATGACCGGATAGGAAAAACCTGAAAATGTGCCTTAATTGTAGAGAAACCGGCCATTTTCAAGAATGCAAGAGCTCGCCAAAATGCTTCCTATGCGAGGGGATCGAAGATGAATACACACGACGCTGATACTCTTCCGAACTTGTCTCGCATTAAGATCAGTTATGTCTCGAGCAGAGTTTAGGATCGAAGTAAAACGCTGCTTCAGGTGCTTCGAATGCGGCCATGGACAGGGTAAATGTAAAGCACCGGATGAGAAAAAACCTGAAAATGTGCCTTAATTGTAGAGAAACCGGCCATCTTCAAGAATGCAAGAGCTCGCCAAAATGCTTCCTATGCGAAGGCATCGAAGATGAATACACGCGACGCTGAAACTCTTCTGAACTTGTCTCGCATTAAGATCGGCTATGTCTCAAGCAAAGTTTAGGATCGGAGTAAAACGCTGCTTCAGGTGCTTCAAATGCGGCCATGAACAGGGTGAATGTAAAGGACCGGATAGGAAAAACCTGAAAATGTGCCTTAATTGTAGAGAAACCAGCCATCTTCAAGAATGCAAGAGCTCGCCAAAATGTTTCCTATGCGAAGGCAACGAAGAATAGAAGAACCATCCACCTGACTTAGGGCACTGCGAAACGTTTAGAAAGGCCCTAGACAAGGCAAAGAAATGAAAACGCTTTCAAGATAATGCAAGCGAACATCCATCGATGTAAAACAACAGACGCACTCCTTTGGCAGCTTCAAAATGAACACCAGTGCGATCTGCTGCTAATCAGCGAACAACACAAAAACCGAGACGAAGATAGCTGGTGGACGGATGGGCTCAACACGGCGACTATCTGGATTAATAGAAGGTATAGGAACAAAATTCTATGCCAGGAAGCGCGGGAAGGGTTCGTCTGGGTGCAGCTACGAGACATCACCATTGTAAGCTGTTATTTGACGCCTATAACGAACCTATAGCGGACTTTCATCGCAAACTGAATAATCTCGAAGACGAGCTACGAGAGAGATGATGCACCTAGATGCCATAGACATGACGGGTGAAGCGAGGACGTACATGATGGTTCCCGACTTTGGTTTACTGAAGTTATACCTTCTTGGTGGTTCCAGGGGAAGAAGTTATTGTTGATTTGAACACAACTAGAGAGACATACTTTCCTAAAGCGGCCCTTAGACCGTCAATAATATTGTGGTAATATATTGTACAATATTATTACTGGTTATCCTACACGGTACAATATTATTTCTCGATACAGTTACTCAATATTTAGTTGACGTTTAATACTTCAGTAGTCAACATAACAAATGATGAGGAGGCTATTTGCGTGGCAATTGCACTAGCTGTTTGCTTAAAAAAGAAGAGAAAGCGCAGGTGGATGAAAGATTGGTTAACAAAGAAGAAATAAATACACTCATGAACATTTATTGTCCGATCTGCGACTGAGCGAACCAAATGATTTTCGAAACTTCCTAGGACTAGATGGTATGTCATTTGATGAACTTCTGAAAATGATTACACCTCGAATTACTAAAAAGAATCCTACAATGAGATACTGAGAGATACTATTCCTCCAAGCCAGCATTTGTCAATTACCCTTCATTGCCTTGCTACTGGCAATACTTTTGAAGACTTAAAATTCAAAACTGTAGTATCATCATAATCAATAGGCATAATTGTTATAGAAATTTGTGCAACTATAACATATTGCCTGAAGAATTACGTTCTGAACATTTTATTAAAACTTTATAATATATAAGTATTTAGTTAGAATTATTGAAAATGTGCAAAATATTCAGAGGTATTCAACGATTTTTGTGTTATGGGCAGCGGAACTTTATCTTGTAATGAATGATCATACTGATATGTCACAGAACTGGGATGAAGAATGTAGGGAGTGGATGTGCGGATCGAATTAATTTGTACAGAAACCCTATGGAATGTGCTCATTTGACCTTCAAAAAGAATATCATTTATGGCCTTCTTAGCAAACAATTGTTGCTGTGGATTCATCTTTTGTAGATCTACTGCCCAAGCCAACCCAATCTTTTCAAACTCACTTTGTGGTTGTAGAAGACGTTTTCGGGCCAATGAAATTAATTCTTGCGATTCGTCGCTTTTTCTTTTTTCTGCACTGCTCCGCCCGTGCGGTGTAAAAACGAGATCTTTGCAGTGAAAATATTTTTGATTTGTATTGTATCTAATTTGCTTTAAAATTTCATATTCAAATTGCAGATTTGTTCATATTGCTCGTTTTTTTTACACGGTTGCTGTAGTCTTTACTTTTTATATCCCATAAAGTCGGTAACGACTGGTACAGTTCAATACATTCTACAACATATTTTCTTTCAGCTTCTTTTGCCGCTGTAGCCATGTTTGTTCCGGTAATTTTAACCTACTTACTCCACGTTCGAAGTAAAACTAAGCTAGTATTGCGCAATTCTAGCCATAGATTATGCAATTTATTCCACATTGCACAATAAAAATCAAAATCGTTTTGATTTACTCAATATATTGCGCAAACCTTAAATATGATCACCAAACGGTCAATATTATTGTATAAAATCAAATATTGCACAATAATATTGATCGTGTAGGGGCCGCTTAAGATTATTATTCATTCAAGTAAATGAGTTAGGTTTTCAATGGAACTTTATTTATTTCTTGGTTTATTTGCTAGTATAGAGTTACTATAGAATTACTACTATTGAGTTTCATTTGGGACCGAGAATTTTTAATTAATACGGAAAGGGCTGACAGTTACAAAGAAATAGGTTCAATGAAACGGTAAATGAACGTTTTCAAGTCCGATTTATACAGGTTTTAAGGAATTTGGGAAGAATTTTAATTTAGAATCGAGATGAAGTCAATAACCAATTATTCATTAGGTATTTGACGAATGTTTGTCATTTAATGATTGTTCGCTTTATCATGAATGTTCGCCTTATAAATTTTTGGTACCTCTTTGACACCTTCTCGCTTTCCTACAGTCCTGATAGTTGATATTGAGTTTTTTCAGCATTGAGGTGACTTGCTTATTAGATAGTTCATAGGAGAACATAGAATTAGAAACACAGTTATAAGGTAAGAGTTGGGTTGGATTCTACAATGGTTTTCATCGAGAAGAAATGTCCAGGTAGTTAAAAATAAATTTAAAAAATTAAAAAAAGTTTTTATATTTTGCAATTTATTACCTACCTCCATAGAAAATTGATTGGGTGTAGCTGTTATAATGTTTACTGTTCGTAAGTTATAATCTTTCTTTGGTTACAAGTATAAAGCATTGGCAGTTTGTTACAAGCACGAAGCACACACCCAGCCAATTTAACGGTTTGTTTGAGCCAAAATCATGACTCGAGAACCCATACGCCACCCTTCTGCGTTAAGGCTGTCATACGGAGCGCGACCTCGTCGACTTGAGAGGTCTTGCGAACGAAGTCTTGCGAACGGAGTCTTGCGAACGGAGTCCTGCGAACTCTCGGTCCTGTTCCAATTAACCGGACAAAGTCGGTCTCTAACCGAGCGTGACTCGTCCGACGGTCTCTCGTATTTCAGGCGTGAAACCGGCCGCCCGCGGTCCGATTACGGTTCGAGCTTTCGGAGCTTTAGGTGGGATCGATCGACGTCGGTCGGTCTAATTTTGATTGACGCCTCGGAAATCACTAACAATCAATTCGCGGGGCTTTTCGAAATTTGGACGCCTTAGAATCAATCACGCGGCGGCGTAATCTCGGAGGCTGTCACGAGAGGTAATTAAAAGAGGTGGAGTGCTTTGACGGGTTAGGTTGTTTTTCTAACGTTCTTTTATCTATTAACTAAGTGTTTTTAATGGATTTTATCTGTCGTGTGGCGGATGGGATTTTAAAGTAAAAGAGGTTTTGTTACTTTGTACGTTTTAATACTTTTAATTTGCGTTGTAAATTATGGTTAATCGATTTTCTTTGTGGTTGATTAACGATCGGTTTTATATTTCCGATAACTACTCGCGTTTAAGTAAACATTGTTAACTCGCCAACGAACAGAGGCAATTATCTTAGTGCTGTCGCCGACTTATTACCGGTTAAATTATTCAGCGTTTCTCGGGAATTTACCCTCCGCCGGTGGTAATTTGTTAATTCCTGCCGCTTCCTGCGGCCGTCCGAGGGCCCAATTTCGGGCTTCGGTCCGTTACGTGATCGGCGGTAACGAGCGCGAGGGCCTCTTTATCGGACGAGCTCCGCGGACGGTAATAACAGTAATCAGGGCTCGGCCAGTAATGACGGTGACATGAAAAAATGATGGATCTCTCCTGCCGCGCCAAGCCTCCGGGTCCGGCTTCTTTGTTTGCTCAGGCGACCGTTTCAACAAGAGTAACTGAAATTTCTAAGAGAATACATTCCGTGCTTTCCGGGCAAACAAAGCGGGCAACTTACTAAGTCCTCGGCACGGGATTTTTGTCGCGTCCGTTCGTTAGAACCTGTTCTCGACATCATAAACTTTCGTGAACGTACGTCGAGGATGTTGCCAACGTCTGTTCCTTCGCGGTATGTGTTTAACATAACTCGACTGGTCTCAAAACTTTTTTTAAATTCTGTTATAAACGTTCAAACGTTCGATCAAAACCCGGTTGAGGTCAGCGAGTCAACGAGGAGTTGTTTGTTTTAACCTCCCTCCGATAATTATATGTGAGGCATCACGACCGGCCGCTCGAAGGACTCAACACGTCGCAGGTATAAGCTCGCGTCAAGGTTGAAAACGAACGAACTTCTTTCTCTAACGAGAAATTGACAGGACTTTGGTGTACGCCTCTTTCTTCTACTACGCGTCTCCGGCGATTTAAATGAAACGGATTATTAGGGTTAAAAAGGGTCTGAAGTAATTACCGAAGACCGTTTAGACTTTACAAAGGGGACTTAACAAGCGTTGGACACGAAAAGGAGAAAGATGGAGTCGTAACGGTTTTGAGACGCTTCTTCATTATCCACGACACGATATTTCCTGATTCTCGAGAGAGTCATCTTCGTTCTCTCTTTATTACTACGGTAAGATTCATTCCTTAATTCTTATTGGTGGTATTATAAATGAGTGTCGGGATGATTTAATGGCATTTTTTATGAAACTCTTAAATCTTTAAGATTCCATCGAGTTTATGAAAAATATTTATCGAATTAAGCTGCCGGGTTACACGATGTATTAAATATAACTTCGTGATATCGATTTTTTTACCCTACCTATTTGTAACGGTTTTATTTTTCGTTTTTAATTAAATTTGAATTATTTGGTTTGGGCCATCTATTGGAAGGTTTCATTTTTAGATCTTTTAATTTTATTTCGCAATACAGGATATTGGTTGGTTTCTTAGATGAGTGCGATCGGAAGTAGTGGTGGGGATAGTTCCTTCGTAATTTAGATTATTTCGTCCTCTTCGTTTTCGATCCTTGGAAGAGCGTGGACGTTATTTGGCTCCGATAGTAACTGCGTGGGTGGCGAAGCATTGTAGAAGCATTCTCTTTGTTGTTTGGGAGAACTTCTAATCGCAATTTGGCGGATCAGCTTCTCACTCCACAGATTTTGGACACCTGTTTGTGCTTTGTCGGATTGATTCCGGATTATCAGGTTTCTATCAGCCAACACGCAGAGCCGATTAACATCTTAAGGGTCCTTTTTCCTTTTTCTTTTTGGTTTTTCTTTTAGAGTTATTGCGTCGAAATTTTAAGTTAGCCCCCCCCACCCCTGGCGGCCATCATTCATCACTATACTGAAAGTCGTTAGAAGAACAAGGACGGTATAACATCTAGCCGACTTCGAGGCGACGCATGTAGTTGAGAGCACATTTGATACGAACTTAATTTTTTATTTCTTTATAACTTGAGTTTTGCGCTACACATTTTATGTACGGTAATCAAGAAAGGATAATTATGGTTGGAGATCAATTATTTTAACAGACTATTAATTTTATATCGACCTCGAAAAGGGTTAGTCGCCTAACTTAACGTCGGTATCTTGGTAGGAAAAAAAGTCGGATTTAAGTGATTAAAGTACTATAAATCATATAATTCGCTCGTAATTAATACGACAACATTAAGAAGAAAGATAAACCGGTGGTTTGGTCGGATTTTTTTAATTAATCCACCACTTAAAACTCGCTTTAGACGAGACAACAAAGGAGGACCGCGTTGAAGCGCATTATGGCGATTAACGGTGACCTTGACCTTAACTTCCTGTTGAGGAAGAATAAAATTCGTTTTTCAAATTTCGCTTGTTTCCACCGTAATGAGTTTATTGTGCTTTCATGTTTCTTATAAATATCTTAATAAACCGAACAATAGGAACTTCCTCGTTCTTGTCTCTTCGGGATGAAAGCTCACGTCTGGTTTAATTAATTCGAGGATGGAACGTAATGGGTTGGTTTGGTCTTGATGGTTTCTTTCTCAGACGTCGTCTGGCGTAATCCGCCGGAGAAACCTTTACATAAGAAGTGATTACCCGTTTCCATTTGCGGCGACGTCCATCGAAACAAGGAGCAATCATACTAAGGCAGCAGCGCAATTAGAATAAACCGCTAAATTAGAGCACGCGGTACGTAATTTGCTCTCGGCTCCAGTCGAGCGAGAAAGCGACCTCTCGCTCTCAAGTCGCGAATCCATTAGCCGGTCGAATAAGGAATATTTAATTACGGCCCCCGTAATTACCGAGACTTTGTTAAAAAATTAAGAGGCAAAAGCCGGCTCTGTATAAACGGCGGCATGCAACGAAGAACATGAGACGAAGCGACGCAAGAGTTGGTTCGCACAATCGCGCCCTCGAAGGCATTTTTCGTCCGGCGATAGTATAACCGCTCGGTAAAACAGATTGAATTAACAATCGTCCGGCCACCGAACGCTAATTTATTTATCGCTATCGGCGTTACCGGCGGCGTTAATGGAAAATTATGCCCGCGATAGGCCGGCGGGAATTCGCGGGCCCCGCGTCGCTCGCTGACGATTAACGGCTGTCGCCGATTAATTTTAATAATTCACACGTCGTTACTCGGCCCATTGTCCGTCGATTTCACGCCGCGGCCGCCCGTTTATTAGGGTAATGGGCAAACGGGTTTTTACGCAGCTACGCGAGCACGTAATTACTCGTATTATCAGCAGGTTATAAACAACCACTTCTAGTTTATTACGTAAAGACGCAATTTATATGTGAATCTTGTCATTAGTTATATACCTACCTACCGTATGTGGTGTGTGGAGAGTTGGTTATATAAATTAATCAATATGTTTATGAGAAGAAATTTTATTATTTTAATTAAATTAAATTATAAACTGTAATGTATTAAGCTTATTTTTTATTTTCTTGGTGTGGAGTTATAAAACAAGTTTTAGCGTTTTTATTCTATAAATGCTAAAAATAGACCTGAAGCACTATTTAGCTCCCTGAATTTAGCTCCCTATTATCCACATCATTTAGTTTTAATGGGGGTTATGTCTTCGTATAAAGCCCGCTCCACACACATGGCGAGACTGTTCGTTGTCAACGAGAGTGTGAAGACATTGTTTTTCATTGTGGCGAATATTGACGAGATCGCTTTGACTCAGACCAAAATACCGACATAAAGCGGTGACATAGTGAGGTAAGAGGATGACAAGACGACGAGCTAAGGTTGTCCACACTTTCGGTCTCGGTAACCCTTGCCATGTCTCACCGAGTGTGTGAAGCTGGGTTAAAGGCCCCTACAGACGCTCCGACTTACCGGTACGCAGTTTTGGCCTGCATAGGCCGCCTAAACCATGGAATTGCCTCCACACGTACAGTCCGATTTGCTGGATTAGCTCAGTTTTTTAGCATGGAGGAAAGTAGTGATAGGATCTACTTCCTGCATTTTGTTGACCAACACATCGTATGACGCAGATTTTTTATGTTTATCACTATATTCTTTGGATTTCACTTTCCAAAGACATGGAAAGTTTTTGTAATGTTCGATGAAACTCAATAAAAAGTCTTTTGAAATACTTCTCGTAATTTTGTAAATTTACGTAGAGAAAACTAAGTATGTTCACTTTATAGGTTAAGTGAAGTATTTTAACCAGTTACTTTACGACAAAAACTGAGCTAAAGGACTGAGCCTGCCTACACACGTACGAACTTGCCTGCACAGTTTTATAAAAATATCAAACAAGACGGATTTAGCACAGGCCAGGCCATCCGCTTGCACAGGCCACCTGAATCGTGAAAAATTACTACGACTTGCCTGCGCAGTTCCGGTTTGCGCAGGCAAGTCGTCGGATAAGTCAGAGCGTCTGTAGGGGCCTTAAGGAAGCAATTGGAACATTAAGGGTTCGATTGTCGAAATATTCTTCACCGTTTAGATCGAGGGTAATAGACCCTAATTGGGTTTGTGTGGAAGTTGGGTTTTCTCTTGCGAGTGTTACATTGGAGGGTTGTTCAATTGAACGTTGTAATCGAACGTTGTTACCGTAAAGCCGGCTCCACACACTCGGCGAGATCTCTCGCCGAGACTTCATTCGTTGTCGAGATAGTTCTCTACACCCTCGTTTATTGCACGAGTGATCAATATCAAAAGGAGACTTACCGAGACATACACGAGGCTCATTCATTCACAAAAATGGACGTTTGTTTGTTTCACACTTTGAAGTTCTCTAAGTTGGGTTTCACTATGGTAAAAAAAATTCTCTGCTACGTGACTACCTGACCAATACGTCATGTCATAATGGGTCGATCTATCTAAATCTACAGACGCAGATGACGATGGACGAGTTTGATGTGTGGTCGAAGTTGTTTAAGAGAAAGGCGGTTGATCTTGGAAGTTTCGGTTTAAAAATAAGCCATCTATTTTATACATCATATGTATAAAATTTAGTCGTTCTTCTTCCGACAACTTTTGAAACTTTTTAGCCAACATTCAGCCATATAATTCACATTCGTCCTCTTCAGCTTTTTTGGTTTCTAGGACTCTAAGCAGAGCACCCAGAGCTTCATTGACAGTACGCTCTGCTTCTTTAAGCTCTGGGGGCATCTGGTTTCTTCTTTTGGTGACGTTCGTAGGTGTGGTTATACTAGTATACGAGTACTTTTGAAGCTTTTTAGCCAACATTCAGCCATATAATTCACATTCGTCCTCTTCAGCTTTTTTGGTTTCTAGGACTCTAAGCAGAGCACCCAGAGCTTCAGTGATAGTACGCTCTGCTTCTTTAAGCTCTGGGACATCTGGTTTCTTCTTTTGGCGACGTTCGTAGGTGTGGTTATACTAGTGTACGAGTACTTTTGAAATATTTTAGCCAACATGCAGCCATATAATTCATATTCGTCCTCTTCAGCTTTTTTGGTTTCTAGGACTCTAAGCAGAGCACCCAGAGCTTCAGTGACAGTACGCTCTGCTTCTTTAAGCTCTGGGGGCATCTGGTTTCTTCTTTTGGCGACGTTCGTAGGTGTGGTTATACTAGTATACGAGTACTTTTGAAACATTTTAGCTAACATTCAGCCATATAATTCACATTCGTCCTCTTCAGCTTTTTTGGTTTCTAGGACTCTAAGCAGAGCACCCAGAGCTTCATTGACAGAACGCTCTGCTTCTTTAAGCTCTGGGGGCATCTGGTTTCTTCTTTTGGCGACGTTCGTAGGTGTGGTTATAGAAACATCTCGTTCGTTTTCTACATCACCCTCTTCTTTTTCTTCCCGTCTATTAACGTTTTGATTCTAAAACACAAAATTTGATATTTAGTAATATGCACACGTTTCTTCTTTTCTGTTTTCATTAACTCCAGAAGGATGGTTGGAAATTGAGAGAGGTTTTCAACAAAAATTTCGATAGATGTACACATTGTCATACAATGCCATTCTAAATCTGGATCGGAGTACTTTAATTATAAGAAAACTTTCAGCATCGTGCTTTTAGCTCTAGTTGATAGCCAATCAAATTTTTGTTGATATTGGATGTCAAGGTCGAATAAGGTGATATACTTAGAAGTAGTGAATTGTGGCAGAAACTTTCAACCAACGATCTGAATTTACCACCATCTCAACCACTTCCAGGATCTGGAAGTTTACCCTACGTTACGCTCTGATCACATTTAACAGTCACTAGTGACAAAAATTAGAGTGTGGAGGCTTGTCCACACTCTCGGTCTCGGTAACCCTCGCCATGTCTCGCCGAGTGTGTGGAGCCGGCTTAAAAGTTTGAGTCGAGGCATCCATCATTGGTTTGCTTTAAGTGTTGCTAAGTTGGTCATAAGAGAGAGATTGGTTCGAAATTACTAGAGATTGATTCAAAACTACTAGAGATTGATTCGTACATAAGAATTAAAATATCTAACTCTAATCTAAAATTGTTACCATTTAGGTCAATTAAAAGTTTTTAATTTTTGAGAATCATTAAGACTAAAATTTACCCAATCTCGACAAATTTTTAAAAACGATCCTTAAGTAATCGAATTGTTTAAATTTGGAATCGTTTAAAATTAATATAAATTGGTGAAGTTATGAATGGTTTTATATTAATAAAGAGTAATGGTTATGATTTATCAAAGTTGATAAATGAAATGGAGTTGGACGTCTGGATATAAACGTTTTTCCTGCGTTCCGGGTCTTGGCACGTAGCCGGACGGCTCCTTTGGAGCGAGATTCCTGCAAGTTCGGACGCAGGAATGGCCGGCGGGAGGAGAGCGGTTCGAATTTGGCCGTCTGGGAAGAATGGGATTGCCTTCGCATACCAGACTTAAAAGTGATAGTTGGCTCGCGGCGCAACAATCCAAAGCGGCCGCGACAGATAATATCTCAGAGGGCGCCGTCCGCGGGCAACTAGATTACTCTTTATTCAGATAGCGCCCGATTGAGACTTAAACGGGGACGGTGTTATGTGAAAAACGCTCGGATGCCGATGCGCGCTCCGCGCTCCGTTAATCGCGCGATAAATCGCGCATAATGCGATATTTATTTAAATGGCAATTATGCGACACGTTCAGGAACGGACTCAGCGAATCGAATAACTTTCTTTTTAAATTAATCGCTTATTCGATGTCACCTTAAACATTTCCTCATCGGGAAATCATTGGGTTATGAATCAAGTTATGAATCACCCGTCTTATTTGCATTTGTGGTACCGTGCCCAGTTTGCAATTAGGAAGTATAATCGCCTGGGACGTCCATTATGTCTCCTCGGCCTAATATTCGTGTCGGAAACACATGTACGGCGTCCGGCGGCCGAACTGGCGCGGGAATTTAATATTTATCGATCGTGCGCTGAAATATTCAACAGCGGCGACACAATGGGTTCTAAATATTTCCATTTATATGCCGATAGGGGCCATTACAATTGCAGACGGCCCCCGCCACTGCGCCGGCGACGCTAAGTGAGGCGGCGGCGGCCGATCGCGGTTAGTATAAATCCTCTCTTATCGCGAAATTTATTGTAATAAGGCGGATCGCGGACGAGCCGGACACGACCTGCGCTCGCCGCATTCGAAAGCGGACATTACCGGCCAATCTACGAGATTCGAATCGCCCCCGGCCGGGGAACGGTCGCCCCATTCCCCCGAAGACTCGCGTACCCATAGTACCTGTATTCAAGTAACCTAACCCGGAGAACTAATGGAATATGAAAGATTCATGCGAACGTTCTACGAGATTTACTAAACTCTACAACCCTTCGAACTTTGAACGTAAGGAATAGTGGAGCAAGTTAACAAAAATAAGTAAACAGAAGACCGACGATCAAAACGTTTTTACTCGAGGCGAAAGTGATCGAGTATCGGCAAAATACCGTCGTAGTAGACACGTGTAACTTGTTGGCGCGTTAGCGGATTCCAGCATCTTTGTTACGAGCGACTATTTGAGCTTATCTGCCGGACGGCTACGTCCGCATCGCGTTACTACGACCACTCGCCGGGGCCATATATAATTTAATATTTATCTGATGACGGCCCGGCGAAGAGGCCAGCAGGTAATTGTTCCGTGTAGTGTAACAGCTGCGCGACAGGACTTTTCTCTCGAAGAACGAACGAACGAACGCTCGGTGGAATTTCGCACGATTCCCGCTAACTCCGTGACCGATGGCGGTAGCGAATCTCTTGCTCTTTGCGCGCGATCATCAATTTCCACCGAGGCCACGGCGCTTGATTATTAATAACACGATTAACATGGGACGACGGTTTCTCGTCACGATCGGTGGCCTGCAGAAGTTACACGCGATTCTCTCTCGACGATTCTCGACAATTCTCGACGTCCTTCTTGCATAACTATTCAATGGCGTATCATCACTTTGAATCTTATTCACAAAAAAGAAAGATACGATATACCTAAAAAAAAATATCCATAATGGTCGGTTCATTTTCAATACACGTAACTAGATAGATTTGATCTTAAGCTCTCGTGGTCTACAATGACCAATCTGAGTCAACAATCTTCAATCTCGTCAACGATCGTCGAAAGCACGTGAAGATCGCCGGTTTCGTCGGAGTACATCGGCCCAGAAGTCGGTACGCCACTGAATACGAGAGCCGAAGATTAATCTTGGCGTTTTTTGCCGCGTGCAGAGTAATGGCTCTGCGCTGCTCATTATATCAATTAGCGCTGGGCAAAATGGGACGACAGCGCGTCCGAAGAGACGAGCCCGGTCGTTACCGACCGACTCGCCATTGTCGGCCGCGGCCACTCGAGCTGCCGCGACGAGGCGCTGCGCCCGCTGCGATGACTGCGACATATGTAGGTTATTTATCATCCGTTTTGTTGCGGATCGTTGAGGAGCGAGCCACGGCAAAAAGACCCACGCCGATTGTGGCCCGGCAGCGAGAGGGGTTACCGAGACCGCAGACTTTGCAAAGAAACGATTTTTTGATGAGACCGGCTTTCAAAGAGAAACAACCAGACAATTTTTAACTACTATACTTAAATGACAACAATTGAGAATCTTCAGGTTTTGTAGGAGGTTTCCAATGCTTAAATGTATATAAATATTTGATATAATACCGACGCCTTAACATCCCCTTCAAGCTACGATAAAACAATTTGATGCAAAATCAATAATTATAATATATTAAAGTAGTAAGCAAGCAGCGCCTCTTTAAAAAAAGACGCCGCAAGCGCCTAGTTCTTTTTTTTTAATAGTTTCTTTGGAAATCGCTTTCCGGACGATTCAATGGTTTTACGTCATTCTGCCGACCATTATCTTCACATCCCCGACGATTTTGGGGGGTCCGTAACCGATTTCGGAAAAACGGCCCTGAAAATCGAACAACGTTACGGTAGCCCTAATTGAAATTAAAATTCTCGATCGTTCGCCTGTAATTCTCGTTAATTTTCGAACGCACTTTTTGTCCAAAAAGCCATCGGCTCCGCGACTCTGCTTCCGGCTAACCTTCTCAACGGCTTTATAACGCAACGTTATATGCGAATCGGGGCTCCTTTGGACCCGAAACGGCCGATTTAAGCCCTAAACGAAGTCCCCGTTTTCCGTCATTTTCGATTTGGGCCGATAAAACAGTTGGTTCAATTTTCATAAACGTTATTTATTATTCTAACCACGCTAATGCCACATGAAATGTCAAAACGATCGGTTTATTAATAATTATCAAATATTTAATTTATGCAGAGCAAAAATTCGAATAAATTTCACTAAGAAGTAATTAAATTCTTGAAAATATCACCAAAAATTAAATTTGTAAAAATTCCTCCAAAGTTACTAAAATTTTTAATAATTCCACCAAAAACTTATAAAATTTGTAAAAACTCCACCAAAGCAATTTTTAACAATTCCACCAAAAACAAAATTTTTAAAAAATATACTAAAATTAAGATTAATTTCGTCAAGAATTGATTAGATTCTTAAAAATTTCACAAAAATAAAAAAGTAATAATAAAAATTCCACAAAAGTTAGTTAAATTGAATATAATTTCACCAAAAAATATTAAATTTGGAGACAATTCTACTAAAAACTTAGTGAATTTTTTTAAAATTCCACCCAAAATCAATAAAATTGGTAAAAATTGAAAACTTATTATATTCGTAAAAATTCCATCAAAGTTACCAACACTTTTAACAATTCCACCAAAAACGAAGTAATTTTTTTAAAATTTCCATCAAAGCTACAAAAATGTTGAATAATTCCACCAAAAACTTACTGATTTTTAAAAAATACCACCAAAAACTTACCAAATTCATAAAAATTCTACTAAAATTATCAATCTTCTTAACAATTCCACCAAAAATGATTAAAGTTAATAAAAATTCCACCGAAGTTATCAACTTTTTAACAATTCCATCAAAAATATACTAAATTTTATGAAAATTCCACCAAAAATTAATAAAATTGGAAACATTTTACTAACAACTTACTAAATTCGTAAAAATTCAATAAAAAACACTGAATTTTTTAAAAATTCTATCAAAAATGAATAAAATTTGCAAAAATTCCACCAGTGTATCAAAATTTTTGATAATTCCACCAAAAATATACTGATTTTTTTAAAAATTCCACCAAAAATTAATACAATTTGCAAAAATTCCACCAAAAACTTACTAAATTCATAAGAATTTCACCAAAAACACTGATTTTTTTTATTCCACTGGAAATGAATAAAATTCGCAAAAATTCCACCAATGTTATCAAAATTTTTGATAATTCCACCAAAAACATACTGAATTTTTTAAAAGTTCCACCAAAAACTTACTAAATTCATAAGAATTTTACCAAAAACACTGAAATTTTTTAAAATTCCACCAGAAATGAATAAAATTCGCAAAAATTCCACCAAGGCTATTAAAATATTTAACAACTACACCCAAAACTTACTGAATTTTTTTTATTCCACCAAAAACTTACAAGAGTCCTAAAAATTACAACAAAATTGTCAACATTTTTAACAATTCTACCAAAAACTTACCAAATTTTTTAAAAATTCCACCAAAATATCCAAATTCTTTTAAAATTCCACCAAAAATCAATCAAATTAGAAACAATTTCATTAAAAATTAACTAAAACCTTGAAAATTCCATCAAAAGCTTAGTAAATTCATAAAAATTCCACCAAAGTTACTAAAATTTTTAATAATTTACCAAAAATAATGAATTTTAAAGTTAATAAAAATTTTTTTGACAATTCATTGAATTTTGACGAATCTTTAATAAATTTTGACGAATCTTTAACAAATTTTGACGAACATGAACGAATTTCGTCAATTTTGTACAAATTATTAATAAATTTGATTAAACTCGATCGAATTTTGACAAATTTTCAATAAATTTTCACGAATTTCAATGAATTTTTAACAAATTTTCACGAATCTTAATGAGTTTTTAGCTAACTTGACCTAATTACATCGAATTTCAACGAATCTTTAATAAATTTTCACGAATCTTAACGAATTTTTAGCTAACTTGACCTAATTACATCGAATTTCAACGAATCTTTAATAAATTTTCACGAATCTTGACAAATTTTGTCCATTTCGAACAAATTATTAACAAATTTGATTAAATTCGATCGAATTCTTAACAAATTTTCAACAAATTTGACGAATCTTTAACAAATTTTAACGAATCTTGACGAATTTTCTCCATTTCGAAGAAAATATTAACAAATTTGATTAAATTCGATCAAATTTTTAACAAATTTTCAAGAATCTTGACGAATCTTTAACAAATTTTAACGAATCTTGACGAATTTTGTCCATTTCGAACAAATTATTAACAAGTTTGATTAAATTCGATCGAATTTTTAACAAATTTTCAAGAATCTTGACGAATCTTTAACAAATTTTAACGAATCTTGACGAATTTTGTCCATTTCGAAAAAATTATTAACAAATTTGATTAAATTCGATCGAATTTTTAACAAATTTTCAAGAATCTTGACGAATCTTTAACAAATTTTAACGAATATTTACGAATTTTGTCCATTTTGAACAAATTATTAACAAATTTGATAAAATTCAATCAAATTTTGTCAAATTTTCGACAATTTTTAACAAATCTTGATTCATTTTACCGACTTTGAACAAGTTATTAACAAATTTGATTCAATCGTATTTTGACAAATTGTTAACAAATTTTGACGAATCTTGACGAATTTTTGGCTAAATTGATTTAATTTAATCGAATATTGACGAATCTTTAACAAATTTTGACGAATTTCAACGAATTTCGTTAATTTTGTACAAACTATTAATAAATTTGATTAAATTCGATCGAATTTTGACAAATTTTCAATAAACTTTGACGAATTTCAATGAATTTTTAACAAATTTTCACGAATCCTGGCGAATTTTTAGCTAACTTGATCTAATTTCATCGAATTTTTAAAGTTGATAAAAAAAAATTTTGACAGTTCTAACCTCACTTAAAAAAAATCGATCAACTTTAAAAAATCACCAAAAATCGAATTTTAAAGATTTTGATTTGATTTTTTTTCTAGATGAAACGTAAAATATTATAGTTTTGATTAAAAAAGACCATTTTATTCTAAATATTACCAAAAAATTAACAAGAAAATTTAAAGTTTGTGAAAATTTTTGATGATTTTAACCTAACTTTTTTTAAAAATTGACCAACTTTAAAAAATCTCCCAGACTTTATTTATTAAGATTAAGAAATAAATTTTGTTTTAAGTGAAAGATAAAACATTCTAGTTTTTTAAAAATTCCACCAAAAACTTACTAATTTTTTTTAAATTCCACCAAAAACTTACTAAATTCGTAAAGCTTCCACCAAAGTTACCAAAATGTTAATCAATTTAACCAAAAACAATATTTTTTTTTTTAGAAAAATACTAAAAATAAAACTAAACTAGTAATATAAATTATAGGTATTCAATTGATTACATGACTGACATATTAACAACCCCCTTTAAATTATGATAAATTGGCTCGATATAAGATAATGTAGGAGTGTTCTATATACGTAAATCGATTCCCATTGTAATTTTCCCCTATAATCCATTCTCAGAGAGTAGTTTTAGTTTGCGGTTTATTGTATGAGGATAAAGAGTAAAAAAAACCTAAACGACCGCGTGAATTGAAACTGTTAAACTGGATGGGTTGGAGTACGCGGTCTTTTCAGTGTATCCCAATCGAGTTAATGAAAGGACTAGAACGCAGTACAAGCAAGAACGAGTTCCCGATGGCGGCCAATTCCGTAATTCACGCATAATCGTCCGATAAAGCCGCGGCGGTCGCGGCTGGACTATGAGCCTTAACTGCCTCCCGTCCGACGACGACAGCAGCCATAACAGTCGTACTGACATCTCAGGACGAGATATTGCTAATTAAGGCATTAGCATTCGAGGAAAGTCAATTTACATGCATATGCGTGTTGGTTTCTTTTCTGTATTCCGGTACGAACGACGTTTTCGTTTTCAATTACCCGAAGAGGCGATTGTTTCCCAATTGGGATGTAATTTATTATCCCCGGCGAAGCTCGTTTGCAAGGACTGTCTTCATCCATCATTCGCCGTCCATACGGATATGGCGTTCGCGAGATTGGTACGATAGGAGGTGCGCGAGAAGCCGCTCCGTTCCGGCATAAGCTACCGCGGAGTATTGTTTATTTGCGAAGGCCGTCTGATTTGTTGTGAGGCGAATCGCCATAAGACGCCGCTTTTATTAGAACCGATGCTGTGGGAAACGCGTCCGACGACCGACCGAACAATAAACGTTGACGCGCTCGTTCGTTAGCAGCAAGTCCAAAAGGAAGACGTTCCGAAGAAAAAGAAAGCCGGATAAACTGAAATAGTCATCGTCGACCTTGTCCTCGATCGTATAAACAAATCTAACGACCGGTCGTTTATGTGAACGAGGGTAATTAAGCGATATTCGCGCCATCTCTCGGTGGGCGCTGTGGTGATAAAGCGCCGGCCCCTTCACGGCCCATTAAATTTATTTACATGGGCCGTGATAAGGGCCCGGGCGGGCCAATTAAGCCAATAAATAAGATAATGTCGAAATTAGCGAGCGCGATGTTACCCCGGCGCGGCCAAGTAATCCCGTTTAATTACAAGGATCAGTCGGAGATGCCGCGACCGTGAACTTAAATTTATATTAGAGGTACCCACACATTTTCAATTAGTTCCGAACAAGTTATTACATCTTTATACGATCTTACCTTACAGATACATAATCATTCCCGAGTACAAACTTATACCTACTTACATTGAAAATAATTGATAGCTTATAGATACTTCTAAATAATAGTATAGGTTGAACACAACAAAAGGGGGCGTTGGGAAAATATTGCTGAGAGAAAGAATCTACTTGGTCGATAATTGAGCGCTCGGCGGGGACAATAGGCGTATCGGTGTCCCTTATTATGCAATCGTGACACCCGCGGCTTTAATGAAACCCATAAATCGGGCCTTTATCTGCCCACGTACTTGAATACGATTATGTGTTAATATACAGTGCGCGATCGTATCGGCCGCGCCGGTCTCTTCGCGAACGAGACGACTTCAGATCCTGCCACGGTGAGCACCCAGATTCCCAACCCAATCCTCCAAGATGTAATCCAACGCGACCAGATCCTTTTCAAAATTATCGCTATACGAATAAATTGGAACGCTATACGAAACGATTTCGGATCAGAAAATATTAATGTTGACGTCGATTAAATTTTTATCCAACCGCCACAAACGTAATCCAAGTATCAATTTAATTTCGTTTAAGATTATCTTAATTATTCGATACAAGATTTTCCACTCTTACATATTGTTAGTTTATTTAATGTTATGTTAATCAGATTATAATAAAGTATATTAAAGGAGGACATTAAAATACTACAATGTCTTGCGCAAAATATCAAGAATGGTAATGAAATTCAATCTGATCGAACGTATGACCTCGGGTTATTAACTTACAATTTTATATAGCGGTCGCTTTAATATCTTTTTAAGGAGAAATTGAGTTGTCAGTACTGTATTCAGGAAATTTTTTATAAAAGTAAATTGAATAGAAATAAGAAAAAGGGCCCTAATTAGCAAAAGCTAATTTTTCAAGAGCAGCAAAAAACTGTATGCTTTGGAAAATCTTTTAGCTAGACTAGTTTTGAGGATTTCTATTTCATTGGTGGATAAAAATTAAAAATATTGTACAGAATGGTTACGCAGAGACAAAGAATGATTGAGAAATATGTATTCAAAAATGAGAAAAATGGGCCTTTTTTCTATTAAATTTGGGGACGTATGGTTTTATATACCATAAAATGACAAAGAAAAAAAATTGTTTATTTTTTAATTACATTAGTAAACTAAATACTCAAGGTTAACAAAATAATAAAAAGAACCAGAAAAAACAACATCCTATGCGTTGCATTGCAACAGAAACATTTTCAACTTCAGTAACTAATTGTACGTAGTACTTTAGTCTCTCTCTCCTTTATTCCTCTTCATCGTCGTCCAGGGCGTAGTTAGAGCATTTAAGCTCGTTATAGAACGAAATCGCACGTTTGCTCGTAAGATATTTCGTTAACTCTTTAATATTCTGTAGTTTTAGCGGTTTTATAGGTAGCTCTTCTTTGTACAAACGATTTGTGGGAAGAGGGACCTTTTCAATATCTGGTTTCAACAATCAAAAGTATTGAGACACAAAACCATTAAGAGACTGGCTGACTGTCATTGTATACTTGGATGTAGCACTAAATTCAAACAACTTATACTTAGTGATCTGGAATCTTTCCCTATTTGCTGTAACATTCTTTTTGAAGTATGATTCACTCAGACCATCGACGAAATCCTTAACCGTATTTTGGTTTACTTCTATTACCGTAAATTTCGTACCAATCATAAAGTTCCAGTCATCAGGGGATTCAACCCGTTCCCTTTTTCTTTGCATTTTTTCTATTATGGCAAAATGCCGGTCACAGGGTAAAAAACTGTGACCCCTTTGTGGAAAATAATGAATCTACTTCCTTACGTCCTCTACAAAACTTCTACTTCCTCACGTTCTTGTGCTTCTTTTAAACAGCAGTTCAACTTATTATAGAATAACTTTGCTTGCAATTTATGAAGCCTCAGCTCACTCTCGAAACTAGTTTCTAGAGATTCAGTATTTTCACGTGAAATTTTTGCGTGCAGTTCTTCACATGTAGTGCAAATGTCTGAACGTGGACGACCAAATAAATAGTTATAGTTACTACGAAAATGCTTCAGGTAAAACGAATACTTCACATCACATTTCAGATGCTGAAGGTCGGTGCCCTCGGTTTTCGCAGTGGAGAGTGTTTCTGGATAATACTTTTCCAGAAAGAGTTCATACATTTTAAGAACTCTTAATTCAGAAATTAAGTGTTCCAACCCAACCCAAATGCTACAGATGGGCCCTTCTTCTGTTAAGTAAATTCTTAACAGTTGAATTTATAGACGTTCAAATGCAGCTGGTGGTTTTTTTTCTAGTGTGTCAATGCGCATTAACAGCCTAAATAAAATTTCGAAAAAATGTCAAAATATGAATTTGCGTCAGATGGACCCTTCTTCTTATAAGCTATTCAATTATTAGATTAATGTTCATTCATTGAATGTAATTTTGAGAATCTAAACATTTGAAAAAGTTACACAACTTAGTTATCAATAAACTAAGTCTAAAATCAGATTAGTTTGAGAGGACGTTAAGTCGTCAGTCTTGTATCTAGGAATTTTGAGTAACAACTAAGTGAACGTTAACAGTCATTGAATGTAATTTCGAGGATCTAGTCTAATTGGAAGTCTTTAAAAAAGTTATGTTTACTAAGCATAAGTTAATTTTAAATTTGTGCTATGGGTCAGTTTGAAGGGACGTTGAGTCGTCAGTCGTGTATCCAGGAATTTTGAGTAACAACTAGGTGAACGTTAGCTGTCATTGAATGTAATATCGAGGATCTAGTATAATTGGAAGCCTTTAAGAAAGTTATGTTTACTAAGCCTAAGTTAATTTTAAACTTGTGCTGAGTGCCAGTTTGAAGGGACGTTGAGTCGTCAGTCCTGTATTCAGGAATTTTGAGTAATAACTAGGTGAACGTTAGCTGTTTGTCATTGAATGTAATTTCGAAGATCTAGTCTAATTGGAAGTCTTTAAAAAAGTTATGTTTGCTAAGCCTAAGTTAATTTTAAATTTGTGCTAAGTGCCAGTTTGAAGGGACGTTGAGTCGTCAGTCCTGTATCCAGGAATTTTGAGTAACAACTTGGTGAATGTGACCTGTCACTTAAGTACCGATCATTGGTCTGACAGACCGGAGTGTGATTTGAAGTTAAAAATATGTGTACTTCGACAAATTTTAGAGAGATAGCAGAAATAATTATTTTTTTAATGGCTACTTGTATATGGGGCAAAAATTCGGATGGTCAGACTCTAACAGATCGCGAAAGAAAGTACCAAAGACCTACTCAGTCTGTTTTACGACTTGCAACTCCCATTTACAACACAAATCGAAATATTTCGGCAGACAATTAGGTTTACTTCAATTGAACTGATATTTTGAGGAGCAGAGGAGTTACTTATGTTGGAACCATAAAAAAAATAAAAGAGAGATTCCGCCTGAATTCCTCCCGAAACGATCTAGAAAAATAGGCCCGGTAATATCTATATGGTTTTAACGACAATATGACCATAGTTTCGTTTGTACCGAAAAAGTCGAAAGCAGCCATTTTAGTTAGCTCTATGCATCACACAGCCTGTGTAGATAAAGACTCTGGAAAACCGGAGATAATTGTTTACTATAATAACACGAAAGGAGGAGTAGATTCTCTTGATGAGAAATGTAGCAAATATAGCACAGCAAGAAGAACTAGAAGATGGCCACTGGCTATATTTTTTCGAATTTTTAAAAATCTTTACAACAGTTTTAGGGAAAATCTTGAACTAACTCGATTGCAATTTATGAAAGATCTTACGTTCTCGTTAGTAATACCAGAAATGAAACGAAGGGTAGCAAATACTTCTATGAATCGTGAAATTCGTCAAATCATGAGACGTATTTTGACTTGTCGAGGATATTCTATAGATGTCGACGCGCCGGTTGTCAATGATGAAGGTAGACTCCTGAAAAGAAAAACATGTTCGATATGCCCTTACCAAAAAAAGAGAAAGACACAGTACACCTGTACCTCATGCGAGAGTCCAGTTTGTCTCCAATCTTCCCAAAAAATCTGTAAAGACTGCTGTTAGTTTTTCAAATTTTTCTTGTAGGTTTTTTGAATACATACTTTTTTACTTTTCATTTTTATTTTTATTTACATATACCTATCTTTCTATCGTACTTCCAATTAAATTATGACTTTTGGATAATAGCTCACAACAACACAGTGATATTTTTGAGTACAATTTTACCAATATATCAACCGTAAATAAATAAAATTCAGATATCACCCTCTACTTTTATTGTAATATATAATGGAAAGCAGGGTAGATTAAATATTAGTTTTATAAGGTTTTGTTTCACTAGTAAACTCGTAAGGTTTGATTATGCTGTATGCATTTGTATCAAAGAAGATTTTGGTTACCTTAAAGTGCAAAAAGCAAAAGAAATTGTTAAAAACGGCCAAAATAAGATAGCGGTCTGAAGGACCGACGGTCGGTGGTTATGTTCCAATTTTCTGACGTCGGTACTTAAGAATTAAGTTTCAATTTACGCTGTGGGTCAGTTTGAGGGGACGTTGAGCCGTCAGTCCTGTATCCAGGAATGTTTGAGTAACAACTAGGTGAACGTTAGCTGTCACTGAATGTAATCTCGGGATGTAGTTTAATTGTAAATAAACTAATATATAAACTATGTCTAGATTTACGTTATAAATCAGTCTGAAAGGATATTGAGTAGTCAGATCCGTATTCAGGAAGCTTAGATTTGGAGAAGGATTCAGGTCTTCAATAAAGCTGTCTAAAATTAGTCATCGAAGTCCAAGTTTCCATTCTTCAAATCCAAAGGTTTCTATTCTTTAACCGCCTCAAAATAACAAAGAATATTGAATGGTATAATAAAAGAAAATAATAACAATCCTTAATGAATTCTCAAAGCAATCCTTCGATTACACGGTAATTAAGAAGGTTTTATTTGCTACCTTGTGCTACCCCAAGGGTAATAGGTCGTCATAATAGAAATTTATAGCCTGCGTACACTTGGAAGTCAATAAAGGCTTCGCACTGGTAGGTAGTAGTGGTGGTAGTAGTGGTGACATGGTCACGTAGTGAGTGAATCGAAACGACGCTGTAGCGAATGTGATAAATACGTAATAAATCGCCGATGGGGCGAATTCCGGAAGGAGGGAAGATCCCTCCGTTTTCCAGAGGCGTCCTTCCATTACCGCCAGTGCTGATTAATTACCTTTTATTTTGTGTTACGGTTACGGCGTTGCGTTGCGTCACGCTCGCGTTCGCGGACGTGGCTAAACGTTATTGATGTTAGCGGCTTTTCGGACCGAGTTGGGCCGCTAGAGAGAGAGTTATTAATGGAGCGCGCGGATAGATGGCCTGTTGATTTATGTTCCCGAAAGGCCCGCAGCCGTGTTCACACCAGAACCGTTTAGGGCCGTGTACGCCTGTAATGCCAAGGGACCACACTGAAGAACGACAACCGTTTCCTCTCATAACCGCGTTCGGAGTTTGTAAAATTCGCCGGCGACGCAAATGAAATACGAACGAGGAGGTTTTAATTACGAGCGGAAAATATCGATAAATATTCATGTAGCGATCGCGCCCGAATCCATCTCCCGGGGCGATTTTTTATCCGGAGAAGGGGGTGAATTTATAGGCCTCGAAAAGCCATTTGTACCCAATTAATATGGGTGTTTGAGGACATAAATAAGGCTGGATGAATGGCGGCCCGGCGCGAGCTAGACCAAAACTCGTGTCGAACAGCAAGAACACTATTTCGTTTCACTCCCAAGCGCCCACTCGGTCCCGGCAAAAAGCGCAAAAAGCTCGGCGTAGGAGTTAAGAGAATAGGAGCGACGATCCTCGCCGCAAGTGAGCACCGGTACGCATTTCGAAGACCCATTATATCCTATTCACGCCGAGTTATTGTTCCGGCTGATTGTTTCGGCGTAATGGCTTCTTTTCGTATAACATGCAAACCGTGGCCAAAGGGTAACCGCGCCTGGGTAATTAAACGAAATCATTTGCCGTTAGTTGACCTCACAAAAGCGAGATCTTTAATACTTAACTATTTCTAACTCGATAAAACGAAAACATTCTCTGTTTGATTAGTTAATAAACAAGATTATACATGTAACCCATTCGATCTAGATTAATAATGATTTACATACTAGGCTGTAATTAGGTTCTTCTTTAAGACCTCGATTTATTATTAAAACCTCGTCTACATAAATTCCCGACTAACGATTCCATTTATAATCCTCCTAAGTAAGCGCAAATATTTTCTCACGAAAAAACCTGAAAGCAAACACTAAGATAGGCGCGCATGCGCCGGTTGTGCACGTGCAAAAAACCAATAGAATTGTAAATGGCTTACTTAACGAGACCGTCGTCCGTGCAAATGAGTCACCTGCGGCAAAACGAGGAGCCCGATCGGAAATCGGCCGGTCCGGGGTCGCGGACCGCTCGGATATCAATTAAAAGCGAATCTAAGCCTTATCCGACCGCGGCCGTTCAATTAGCGATGATGTATGCGCCGTTTTCCCTCCGAGAGACGCGCGGATCACGGCCGAGGACGCGTCCGCAATTACGGTTTAAGAAATGCGAGTCCCGTGCAATCACGCCGAAGCCGCTTTTTCTCGAACCGGGAATTATTATGATTTACAATTTAGATTAATTCGCGTAATGTATGCCCGTCTTCCGTTGGTCTACGTCCATGAAATATCCACGCCATCAAATATAACCGCGGTAATGAGAACCACGTCCGAGTCTCACATACTCCGATAGACGTAGAAATATTACCGTTTGATATTAATTTATAGAATGTTAATTTAAAAAGTTAACTTGTTTTTTAGTAGAGGTGGGGATTTTAACATATGTCAAGAACGTTAGCTTTCACTGAATGTAACCTCGAGGATTTAGTTTCCGCTTATGAGAAAGTTACTTTACACTAGCTAATGAAATAGTGAATAATTAAGTCTAAATTTATGCCTTAGATGAATTTGTGAGGACGTTGAATCATTAGTTTCATAGTTAGGGATGCTAAATAACAACTAAGGAGAATGTTGAAGATTTGGTTTTATAAGAATACTATAGTTTTTATCAAAAAATTAACTAGGGAGACCATAAGACTTTGAGAGAAAACGAATTGAAGGTTGGTTCGTGGTGACTCAACAAGGGGCGGTTTCGGGAACAATCCAACCAGTGATATATAAGTGGTGTGGTCTTCATAATATTTTACACGTTTGTACTATATGCTAATACTTATCGATTGGTATCGGGTGTTCTTTTAAAATTGTGCTTAAGCATGTCTCGAGTTTCTATTAGACGAGGGTGGAGAGAATTTGAAAATTTTGACTTTGAGCTCGCGTAACTTGGTCTTCGATCATTTGATTGCAATACGGTTTATTCTAAATGATACCCCGTTCATTTTTGTGTAGAATTCTAGAAGAGCGTGATTGTACTGCATCCAGAAAATTTCTGACAAACGGTTTTCCTAATCTCTACACCGAGAAATTAGACGAAAATTTTGTAATTTTGAAATTTTGACTTTGAGTTCGCCTAACTCGGCTGTCAATCGTATGATTTCAGTGCGGTTTAGTTTCAACGATTTTCTGTTCTATTCTGAGTAAGATACTAGACGAGTGTCATTGTATTGAAACCAGAAAATTTCTGATCAACAGTTTTGCCAATCTCTACACAGAGAAATTAGACGAAAATTTTGTAATTTTGTAATTTTAAAATTTTGACTTTGAGTTCGCGTAACTCGGCTGTCAATCGTATGATTTCAATGCGGTTTAGTTTAAATGATTCTCTGTTCTATTCTGAGTAAGGTACTAGACGAGCGTCATTGTATTGAAACCAAAAAATTTCTGATGAACAGTTTTGCCAATCTCTACACCGAGAAATTAGACGAAAATTTTGTAATTTTGAAATTTTGACTTTGAGTTCGCGTAACTCGGCTGTCAATCGTATGATTTCAATGCGGGTTAATTTAGACGATTCTCTGTTCTATTCTGAGTAAGATACTAGACGGGCATCATTGTATTGGAACCAGAAAATTTCTGATAAACAGTTTTGACAATCTCTACACCGAGAAATTAGACGAGAATTTTGTAATTTTGACTTTGAGTTCGCGTAAAGGAGCTAACACACTTGTCCGTCACGTCACGTCACGTCACGTCACCTAAAAATTCGGTTAGCATAAAATACATTAAAATAAATGAACGTGCGCACACTGATCCGATACGTCCCGTCGACGGAGGTCCGTTGACGGAAAGCATTCTCAGGATGGAATCCTTTCCGTCGAACGCCGGATCCTACCGTGACGGAACGGTCCAGTGTGCGCTTAACGGACGTCAAGCGCATGCGCATATGCGTTTGCGAGCATGTCAAATAGGTTATTCCCCTATGAGGAGATAAGTTATTATAATAGCAACTTTGAATTTGTTTAAAATTGAGAGAATTTCAAGTTAGGTTTATCTTTCGCATAACAGTTTAACAGTTGATTTTGAAAACAATAGGATATGTGCTAATGTGTTAATAAACGTTACGGTTATTTAACTCGAATTCCCAAAGGGTTTCAGCATTGAAATCAGTTTGTGGGAATTATTTAAACATTTTCGAAATGGAGAAAATTGATAAAAGAGGAAATAAAGAACTTGTTAAAATTTCAAAGTAGTAGATGTAAAATCGAGAGGTGGTTCTACGTATTCATTACTATTTCTTGTACAGATCCGTTATAAAGATTATTTTTATGATACAGAAGTGATAATATTCATTTGCAATTGAAAAAAATCAATAGAATAACATTCTTAGTTTTCGTACTATAGAAGTTACCCATTAATAATTAGATTTAAATGAGTTAATTAATAATTAGTTGATATTAATTGTATCATTAATTAATATTATTAAAGTAACAGCAAGTCTCTCTTCTTTGGGAATTGCTCTACAAAAGTGAGAGTTATGTAAGTTTGGATTCAGGCAAATTAAGTAGTTCTGCAAATTTAGTAGGTATCATTCTAAAATACTGGAAGAATATCTGTTCATCACTCTTCAAATTTTCAAAGAGATGGTAAAATTCACCAAAATCTTGCCGTTTTGCGTTAACAGGGTGAACTCACATCCTTCTTTTCATTTTTTTATTATTTTTGCTTAAAATGAACGATAATATGATAACTTCTTCCTCAGAATCGGAGCTACTCATAATTACGCACTTTTTAAACTTGGTAACCGTAAAGTTTGTGACCGTCTTAACCGGAGACCAACGTACAAATGTGCGGTGGTACCTTATCTTTTTGACGGAAACGAAATTCGACGTAACGTGACGTGACGGACTAGTGTGCCAGAACCTTGATTGTCATACAGTTTGTTTTAATCAATTCTCCGTTCATTTCTAAATAGTATTCTAGAAGAGCGTGATTGTACTGGATCCAGAAAATTTCTGACAAACGGTTTTCCAAACCTCTGCACTGAAGGATTAGACTAAAATTTTTAAATTTTGACTTTGAGCCTATAACTTCCTATAACTCAGTCATCGATCTTCTGATTTACATGCGGTCTATTCTAAACGATTTTCTGTTCAATTCTGAGTAAGACACTAGAAGGGCGTCGTTGTGCTGGTATCAGAAAATTTCCGATGATTATTATTTCAGATAACCATGAGTTTAAATGAGCTGTGAAATGAATGAATGAAAATTTGTGAGTATAACGTCGTGTGGTTTCCTTGTAGGTGAAGTCTGCTTTGTGGATTAGATGATGGTTAGTTTGATGGTCATTAAGCCGTCAGTCCCGTAGTCAGAAAATTTTAATAAAAATTAGATGAGTGTTAGTTAGCTGCACCAATTAATTAGTTAACTGTATATTAAATCTAATCATTAATGAAATTTCAAAGCAATTTTACGTTTAAATCGAATGTTATTCGAACGTATAGACAGAAATTTTGGTTTGAATATAAAAGTATAGAATGTAAAAGAAGTGTATTTTTTATAGATTGGGAATTTTAAAGTTAAAACGTTTAAATCGAACGTTAACATCAATTTACTTCGTGAAACAGATCGATTTATCACGCCGAGTCATCGAGACCGGACACAGGAATCCGATTTCACGTTTAACCGCGATTTTCTTCGAATTAATTCGTCCTGTTTCTTTTCCGAATTCGGTACGTAAATTTAAAAACGTAAGAAAACGATAGCGATAAAAGCAAACCATTAGAAGAAGCCTCCTCTTTCCGTTCCTCGTTTAATTCCATAGGTTCACGTCCCGGTAATTCGATGATTGCCCTTGATGACGCCCGTGGAATTTTAATACCCGAGAATCGTTGCCCCTCGATGGCATTCCCGTAATGCCGAGCAGCACTTTCCGTAATTCACTATCCGGGGAGATATCTTACATATCCCCGTTAAATCATAATTAAATTTATCTACTTGTGAGCGGCGTTACGTTTCCACCCAAGTCCATTACTCAGTTGTCCGCGCTTTGCAAATAGCGGCCATTACGCGATAACGAATCGCCATTGGCACAATGGAGACACGCGTACGATAAAAACGCGCGTGCCACCACGCTGACACAACCGTCATAAAGGCCCGCGGGTTTAATCTAGTTCTCGTGACATTTGTAGAGCTCGACAACTCCCTTAGAACGATTTAAAAGCTACTCGTACGCGAGACCGTTTTCAATCTCTCCGACCGCGCGACAAGTTCTTTATTAAAAACGTATTTACGATTCGCGAACGACGTATCGAGTTACGCCCGTGAAGAACTAGTTGCTCGAGTCGTTAACTACCTACGTACATTCATCTTGTAAAACGGGGAGTGTTACTTTATGGTTATTCACTCGTTATATTAAAAAATTTTTCATTTTTTTTTTTTAAACTATAATTGAGGACTTGGAAGTTTCTACGAAATATCAAGGATACAAAGAAAATTCTTTTGGAAAGATGTAACTGACCGGAATATAAAATTTCCTAAATCAAGATAATTTTGGTTGCGATAGAAGCAATTATGTATCATGTATCAAGAAAGAAAATTTTTTCATTACTTTTCAATTTAATCGTTTATTAACGGCTACCTTTAGAAATAGGTAATTATTAATTTGCTATTAAATTAAATGCCGTGAATTTTGAAATGATAAAAATACTCAATAATATATATTTTTTGCAGAGTAATTGAATAAGACGTGCTTTGTTTGAGTTTACAGTGCGAACTTTAAGTACAACAAATACAGTGGCTAAAACCGTAAAACCTTTCATTAACGATAGTCTGCGTTTGCTTAGGCGGGTGTTAAATTTTACGATTTTCCTTTGGGTTTGTCTTGGGTTTGGTTTGTCTTTGGCCGGTTGTTTTACATTTTACGTTTTACGCCCTGGGCGTGGGAAATCGAATTCCTCGTCGTTTTTCCCGCGATTTTTTCTCGCTGGGAGTTCTTTACGGTCGCAGGCCGTCGGAAGGCCCGAAGAGAAACGCGTCCGTCCAAGAGCGTGCCAGAAGGCGATATTTCATAAAAAGTCTCAGTGTATCCACGATACGTCACGGCCGCGGCCGGCGTCGCTTGTTAGATATAATTAATGAGCGCTCATGATATATTCTACGTGTTGCCCCCTTCAACACCTAAGCCCTTCGTGTTGCGACGAAATTAACCGCAAGACTTATCGCGGCGGCATTCGCTTGTTGTGACAAAGCGATCAAAATAACGACTCTTCGTATTTCTTGCCTAACTCGGATCGTTTCGTCATCTCAAGTCGTTGACCTTTAAAGGAACTTTAAAGGTAAACTCGAAATGGAAGTTGTTATTAGAAGATTTTACTTAAGTAAAACGTAGTAGGTTGTTTGTAATCGGGATCCATGTAATCGGGATTCATGTAATCGGGATCCATGTAACCTGTCCCATTTCCATCCCGGGCGTCTTGTCCCAACCTTATCCCGCGCATCCAGGCTTTTATCACCATCGGTTTCTGCGGGAAAAAACCGGGTACACCGGTCGCCTAATTAAGAAGCCGCGCTTTATCGGATTTCGCCGCTTCGCGGGCCGGCGTAACAGAGGAAGAGACCTTATCGACTAATTAACTGTGGTAGATCTTGCAGGAACAGGAATCGACAAGCCCGGGCAGGACCGATCGATGCGTCGATCGCCGATAGGGAGCGCTGCGTGCGCCGACGTGCGCGTCCCCTGTCACGTTTAACGATCTACTGTCCGGTCGCGTCGGAACCTTGTTACATTTTCATAATATCCCGCTTTAAATGGAATAGTTTTATTGCCATAGGAGCGCCCGACGAATGCCAACCATCCGTTCAAACGCAATGCTTCGACGTATTTCCTTCGTTCCCATCGGTTGCTTATCTTCTTTACTTTATGTATTTTCTTATAAATAATGATTCCATTTCCAATATCATTCATTTTTGTACAGATACATTCCTTATTGGAATCTACTTAAAAATCATCAGTAATTTCTATATCACTCACAGTATAATATTTGCCATTGAGCATCGATCGGGGAATCTAGAAGACCATTCCAAAACTTGTACTATAAAACGATCCTAGCCCACACAATGGAGAGAAGGATGTAAGAGCGCGGTTCCTTCCCGTAACTTTACCGAGTAGGCCCGACTAAAATAGAGTAGAAGGGAAGACCGGAGTATCAACGGGTCTTCAGGCAAAAACGCTGTCGGCAACAGGTTTACCGCAGCTCGCTATTTTAACTTTTCTTGAAGAATTAAGTCTTTTTCTGTGGGTTCTAATGGTGGTTCTGTTGGTGGTTCGCAAACTTCACATAATTCCGATAGTTCTGTTGATGTTGGTGGTTGGATTTCTTCTGGTTGGGTTGTTATTCTTTCTGGTTGAGGTATAATGTCTTCTTGTTGAGTTATAACTTCTTCTTGATGAGGTATAATTTCTTCTTGTTGAGGTATAGCTTCTTGGGTATCTAGAATTCTTTCTGGTTGGGTTGTAACTTATTCTGATTGGGGTATAACCTCTTCTGGTTGAGTTACAACTTGTTGGCTTTCTGGAATTTCTTCTGGTTGAGTTGTAACTTCTTTTGATTGAGGTATAATCTCTTCTGATTGAGGTATAACCTCTTCTGATTGAGGTATAATCTCTTCTGGTTGAATTACAACTTCTTGGATTTCTGGAATTTCTTCTGGTTGAATTGTAACTTCTTCTTGTTGAGGTATAACTTCTTTTGGTTGAATTACAACTTTCTCTTGTGTTTCTGGATTTTCTTCTAGTTCAGTTTTATCATCTTCTGGTTGAACAACTTTTTCTGGTTCATTTATAACTTCTTATTTATAACTTCATTTATAACTTCTTCTGATTGGGGTATAACCTCTTCTGGTTGAGTTACAACTTGTTGGCTTTCTTGAATTTCTTCTGGTTGAGTTGTAACTTCTTCTGATTGAGGTATAATCTCTTCTGGTTGAATTACAACTTCTTGGATTTCTAGAATTTCTTCTGTTTGAATTGTAACTTCTTCTTGTTGAGGTATAACTTCTTCTGGTTGAATTACAACTTCCTCTTGTGTTTCTGGATTTTCTTCTAGTTCAATTTTATCATCTTCTGGTTGAACAACTTTCTTTGGTTCATTTATAACTTCTTCTGGTTCAATTTTGACTTCTTCTGGTTTAATTTTGACTTCTTCTGGTTCAATTTTTAACTTCTTCTGGTTCACTATCAACTTCTTCCCCTCCAGTGTGATCTTTTTCCTCATTAGGTTCTTCAGGAATCGTTTCTAATTCAACCGGAGGTTCAAAGTCCCCTTCTTTCCTCTCTATTTCTTCTGGACTTTCATCTTGATGACTTTTTTCAGGTTGTTTCTTCTCTGGTAAAACGATATCGATGGTGTCTAAAACTTGAAACTTCTTTTCTCGAATTAGTTTAAGTCTGAAAGACTTGGTTCCATCGGGATTATCAGTTTCTGAGTATTCTGAGGTTGGTAGTATATTTTTGTGGATGTTCATCACTATTTCTGAGATGCTTTTAACATCTTCGTCTTTAAAAATAAAAATAATCAGAAAAATGAAAGTGAAAAAAGAGATTGATGTAAGATAAAACTATCGGGTGTTCATTTAAATTCATGCTCAAGTAAGTAGTGGATTTTACCTGTATTTTTGACGTACTATAAGACGATCCTAAGCCACACCATGGAGAGAAGGATGCAAAAGCACGGTTTCTCCCCGTAACTTTACCGAGTAAACCCGACTAGAATACAGTAGAAGAGAAGACCGGAGTATCAACAGATCTTCACTAACGCAAAGGTCTTCAGGCAAAAAAGCTCTTGGGAACAGGCCCAGCGCACTTTGCTACTTTAATTTTTTCGGTTAGACTTTTGGCCCTTTTTCGGGTCTTACAGCAATTTAATGTTAACTCTCCAACCACAATTTTTGGTTATAGTTTTAATCAAATTTTATACACATTAGGTTATGGCATCACAAATTCGCTTTCACTGCTACCAATTTATTATTCTTTAAAAGTTAAAGTAGCGAGGTGCGGTGCGCCTGTTCCCGATTGCGTTTTGCCTGAAGATTTTGCGTTAGTGAAGACCCGTTGATACTTCAGTCCTCCCTTCTACTGTATTCTAGTCGGGCCTACTCGGTAAAGTTACGGGCAGGAACCGCGCTCTTGCATCCTTCTCTCCATGGTGTGGCTTGAGTTCGTCTTATACTATATTCTATGTGATTGTCCGAATCTCAAAGGGCTCAAATTGAGGGATTTAGGTGACGACTGGTCCATGGAATCAGGCATATACCTCTGAGCTGCATCCTAACCTTTGGTAAATCTCTAGGTTGGTTGATGTAGATAGAGTGAGCGACAGGGAAGTTGTAAAACGGGCGCAATTGGGCTCAAGTGCGGTATGCCATCAGACGCGTCCAAAATTATTAGAATCATCTAAATTAAGACTGTAACTAATATTAACATTAACCCTAACGCTAAAGCTAGATCGAGGAGATTTCATTTTTAGCTGTGAGTCTTTTGAAAAGGTATTTAACGATTAAATTAGGTGAATTAAGGGATGTAACATCAAGTGCTGGACCATAAACATGAAAGGGACATCAAATTGAAGAGCGTGCAGTCTTTGACAGCCACGGAACATTGCCACACAGAAAGATATAGGATAAATTTTGATAAAACTAAGGTACTAGCTAGATTTAGTAAATACTACAAACGCTCGACAAGGGAGACTATAGAGGTTAATCAAGAGTCCACAAGCAAACACTTCCACCACTAGAAAGATATTCAATCTTCCCATGCTGTGCAGTTTGGTTTGGATTGCATGGTTGAGAGCTGCCAAATCGGTCTCTCGAAGACATCGAAGCTTTTTACTGGTCGACCAGATCGTTTCATAAATGTTGGCAACCTAAAAGTGCCTTGTAACCAGTCCTTATTTTTTGAAAGTAATTTCATCGTCTTATAGTACCTGTCTAGTTATTTTCATTCGCTTATCTCATCATTATGAATGTTATTTCTTTATGGTTCTCAAATTTCAAATTACCTTTACTGATTTTAACGACACCATTCCTTAAAAAAAAATGTTTTCAAGTTGGGAGAAATTTCCAATTGGATTGTGTTAAAAGGCTTTGTTCTGAGGATAGACTCTAATATATGCAGTCGTGATACAACTTTTAAATTGGGAATAAAGCAAGGGGTTATCATAGATTCCATCGTCATTACGTATTTTTTACTCTCTTATCTTAAAAGCACTATTTTGTCAAAGCTAATTTCATAACGAAGCTGGTAACAAATTTCAGTTGTAAGTAGGTCAGGGTTTGTTAATATTCTACCATGGATGTGTATTATTTTCATCGAACTAATCACATACTAAGCTCAAAATGACATTTTCATGAGTCATAATACAAATTTTTAACTTTCGATAGATCTGGGGATTATGGAGACCACTCAAAATTTTATAGTTGTATAATTTCTATTCATAATGAATTTTATTCGTTTGTATTTTGGTTATTTAACATCTCTACTTGAGAAAATGTTTTCTAATTAACTTTTTTAAAGTAAGAAAAAATTTTTTTGTCGATCGACACAAATTTTGAATTATTGGAAATAAATCAGGTGATTGTGGAGACCATTCAAATCATGTTACACTACCTTTTAAAAGAAGATGATTGTAAAAGATAACTCCGCCTACAAACATTTGGATTACGATTGTATTTCTTTCTCACCGGATTAACCTAGCTATAAGTTTCTTGAAAAAAAAATCTCGACCAGCACTAAACGAACATATCATTCCCGCTGGGATCACAATGCGTGACGCAATCGGCTAATTGTGTCTACTTGTCCATTTTAATCAAGCGTTGATTGTCGGCCAGTCGTCCCGTTACAATTTTATATACATTTCTTAATCGAGCATTTACGCGGAATTTCCGAAGCCCGACTCGTTTGAGCGCATTGTGTCCGTTTTGGGTAACGGTTTGCGAGTGCTCGCGATCGATTATCGCCCTAAACGACGTAACAACGCTTTATTAGCCTCCTTAGTGCAACCCGATTCTTTCTTAACCATCCTAATTCCTATCTATGACGTTCTCTTTTAAACTGAAACGAATTGGTGTGTACTTAATTGACGGCCGCATTCCCGCGGATTTGAATGCATCCAAGTACGGGACCAACAGACCGAAACTAAACCCGGGCGTTTCCCTATACGAGTTGATACCATCGCTTTTGCGTCCGTGTTTCCCCGTAATGACGGGCTATTAATGTATGTTTGCTTAAGTTACATTTTGATACGGACGAGGGGGGAAAAGGTAAAAACGAGAATTGAAGCGGCTCGGTCGATTTCCTAACTTAAAAATGCTTCGAGACGATATTACACGTTCGAAACTCGTTAAGTTTGACGTGTGTCGCAACCGGTAACGTCTTCGGAGGTTGTTTATTGGGCTTTTTAGAGCTAATGAGACGCGTTCCCGATGACGCGCTACGCTGCGCACGAAACGTTGGGAAACGGGCGGATTTTTGCATATTTATGGCGCATAAATTCGGGGGCATCCCTGTTTTTAAGGAAAGAGGCGTGTTAGATGGTAAATTTAAATAGATAAATATGCTAATGTACCGGTAACGTAAATACAAAGAAACGACGTTGGCGTTTAATGAAAATATAGGTGGAGGTACAGTTCTCACCACAAGAAAAAAAAAAAAAAATTAAAAAACATTACTAAGGTTTATTGCTTTTAAATTTGTTTTTGAGTTGTTTCTGTTATTTTTAGATAGTTTATCGATTGATTTATAGTCGATAAATTTTCGTTAATTTGTTTTAAAGTCTTCTTCAAGATTTATTCAGAATAATTTAGGAGGTACAGTTTTGAACAAAAAAAGTTAGAAGTAAATAAATTCTATTGGGTTGTTTGGAATCTATTGAAAATTTTTTTGCCAACTTTGAAATTTTTTTCCAACTTTAAAATTTTTTCCAACTTTGAAAATTTTTTAAATTTTTTTGGTAAAATTTAGAACAAAACGAACTTTTTAAAGTAAAACTAGAATGTTTTTAGTTTCATATAGAAAAAAAAATCAGATCAAAATCTTTAAAATTTAATTTTTTACGAATTTTTAAAGAATTAAAATAAAAATTTTTAAACCTAAAAATTTTTTTGCTAACTTTGAAAATTTTTTAAATTTTTTCGATAAAATCTAAAACAAATCGGTCTTTTTAAATTAAAACTAGAATATTTTTAGTTTCATTTAGAAAAAAAATCAGATCAAAATCTTTAAAATTTAATTTTTTACGAATTTTTAAAGAATTAAAATAAAAATTTTTAAACCTAAAAATTTTTTTGCTAACTGAAAATTTTTTAAATTTTTTTGATAAAATCTAAAACAAATCGGTCTTTTTAAATTAAAACTAGAATATTTTTAGTTTCATTTAGAAAAAAAATCAGATCAAAATCTTTAAAATTTAATTTTTTACGAATTTTTAAAAAATTAAAATAAAAAATTTTTAAACCTAAAATTTTTTTTTGCCAACTTTGAAATCTTTTTTAATTTTTTTGGTAAAATCCAAAACAAAACGGTCTTTTTGAATTAAAACTAGAATGTTTTTAGTTTCATTTAGAAGAAGAATCAGTTCAAAATCTTTAAAATTTAATTTTTTACGATTTTTTTAAAAAATATTCATTTTTAAAATTATATTAATTTTTAAACCTAAAAAATGTTTTGCTAACTTTGAAAATTTTTTTAATTTTTTTGATAAAATCTAAAACAAAACGGTCTTTTTAAATTAAAACTAAAATGTTTTTAGTTTCATTTAGAAAAAAAATCCGATCAAAATCTTTAAAATTCAATTTTTTACGAATTTTTAAAAAATTATTGAATTTTTGAACCTAAAATATTTTTTGCCAACTTTGAAAATTTTTTTAATTTTTTTGATAAAATTTAGAACAGATCGGTCTTTTTAAATTAAAATTAGAATATTTTTAGTTTCATTTAGAAAAAAAATCAGATCAAAATCTTTAAAATTCAATTTTTTACGAATTTTTAAAAAAATATTAATTTTTAAAATTATATTAATTTTTAAACCTAAAAAATTTTTTGCCAACTTTGAAAATTTCTTTAATTTTTTTAGTAAAATTTAGAACAAACTGATCTTTTTAAATTAAAACTAGAATGCTTTTAGTTTCATTTAGAAGAAAAATCAGATCAAAATTTTCAAAATTTAATTTTTTACGAATTAAAAAAAAATATTCATTAAAAAAAAATTAAAATAAAGAATTTTTAAAGCTAAACAATTTTTTGTCAACTTTGAATTTTTTTTTAAATTTTTTTGGTAAAATTTAGAACAGAACGGTCTTTTTAAATTAAAACTAGAATATTTTTAGTTTCATTTAGAAGAAGATTCAGATCAAAATCTTTAAAATTTAATTTTTTACGAATTTTTAAAAAAATAAAGTAAAAAATTTTTAAACCTAAAAATTTTTTTGCCAACTTTGGAAATTCTTTTATTTTTTTTGGTGAAATTTAGAACAAATCGGTCTTTTTTAATTAAAACTAGAATGTTTTTAGTTTCATTTAGAAAAAAAATCGGATCAAAATCTTTAAAATTCAATTTTTTACGAATTTTTAAAAAATATTCATTTCTTAACCTAAAAATTTTTTTGCCAACTTTGAAATTTTTTGGTTGTTATCGAGAGATGTGAGCTAGATTTATAGTTTTTTAAAGAAGTTTTAAAACAATTCTCAACATTTTAAATTGCTTCTATGGTTCTAACAGTTCATTGGTTATTGAACTTTGTTTAATTCTGCGATTGAATGATTGATGGATAATTCATAAGTTTTTGTAGTATTCTTAAATTCTTCATTAGAATTGATTTATCAATATTTTTTTAGATTTGATTCGTCATTTATTATTTTTCTATGGTTATCATTGTACACTGTTTCAATTTAATTTAAACTTTCTTTTCTTACAAGGAGACCACACAACTAAGCCTTTACCGGTTTTAATTAAAACGGTATCAATCGATAGATATTAGTATACATTTATAAATTATTAAAACGCAATATTTAGCGATTTGTGAGTAAATCGTTCCTAAATTTTGGAATTTAAGAGCACTTTGCTTTACATCAGTGTCATCAAAAACCTGTTCTGGTTCTTTTTTTAATAAAGTTACGTCATGGGATTCGAATTTGGGACGGTATGTGTAAGTTGATTCGTTATGACTCAGCGAGGGGCGGTTTTGGAAAAGCAAGCCAAACCACAGACATTTAAGTGGTATCCAAGGATTAAAGTGAGTCAATCGAGTAAAAAATAGAGATGTTGTACCTCAAAGGCAGTGACGTCAAAGGTGACGGACGATTTTCGCTGATTGAGCAATCCTTTTAGTCCAGTATCCTTGGGTGTGGCCCTAATTTTTGAACTAATTTACTATTTACTCGTGAAATGCTGAATAGTTCGCACTAATATCTTACTTGTGCTTTATACTAATACCTATCAATCAGTACTACTTTCATTACTACTAGCTAAAATTTCATTGATAAAGACGTAATACTCAACTATCAGGAGTGGACAAACCCCGAAAAGGAAAAATGGGATTTCAGGGATGGACAAACCTCTTCGAGGGAGATTTTAGGGGTTGACAAGCTTTGTTGAGGGACATTTCAGGGGTTGTCAAACTTTCTAGAAACCAAATTCAAGGATAAGTAAACCCTCTATTTCTCAAGCGGGATTCAGGGGTGGGAAAACCTCGTCGAGAGACATTTCAAAGGTTTGCAAACCTCGCAGAAACCCGATTCAAGGACAAGTAAACTCTCAATTTTTCAAACGGGCTTCAGGGATGGACAAGCCTCATCGAAAGACATTTTAAGGATTGACAAACTCGATTCAAGGATAAGTAAACCTTCGATTTTTCAAACGAACCTTAAGGGTGGGCAAACCTCGTAGAAATGCATTTTAAGGGTTGGCAAAACTTGTCGAGAGATATTTCAGGGATTTTTCAAAGTTTGTTGAAACCCGCTCCAAGGATGTAAACCGTCGATTTTTTAAACTGACTTCAGAGGTGGGCAAAACTCGTCGAAAGACATTTCAGGGGTTGGCAAACTTCAGAAAACTCCGATTCAAGGATAAGTAAACCCTCGATTTTTCAAACGAACTTTAAAGGTGAGCAAACCTCATCGAGAGACATTTCAGAGGTTGACAAACTTCGTAGAACCCTGATTAAAGGATAAATAAACCTTCGATTTTTCGAACTGACTTCAGGGGTGGGCAAAACTCGCCGGGAGACATTTTAAGGGTTGGCAAACCTCGTCGAGAGACATTTTAGAGATTGACAAACTTCATAGAAACCCGCTTCAAGGATAACTAAAACCTCGATTTTTCAAATAGACTTCAAGGGTGGGCAAATTTCATCGAGAAACATTTCAAGGGTTGACAAACTTCGTAGAAACTTGATTAAAGGATAAATAAACCCAGGATTTTTCGAACTGACTTCAGGGGTGGGCAAAACTCGCCGAGAGACATTTTAAGGGTTGGCAAACTTCGTAAAAACCCGATTTAAGGATAACTAAACCCTCGATTTTTCAAATAGACTTCAAGGGTGGGCAAACTTCATCGAGAGACATTTCAGGGGTAGATAAACTTCGTAGAGACATTTAGAGGTTACAACTTTATTATATATAAAATGGGTGAGGACTTTTTCGTGAGATCTTAGATTAATAAGTTTAAAAAGTGATTCATTGGGTGTGGTTGTCTACTATTATTTTGTAGGATGATTTTGTAGGATGCGTTGAATTATCTCATGTGGGTAGTAGTCTTGGAATAAACCGAGGCGAACGAGTCCTGCGTGAGCATATTTTTTTTGTGAGAATGCTTACACAGTCCGCGCATATTTGCGCGCGTGTTTCCAAACCTGACTGCGCCGGTATTCGCCGTAATGGGACGGGCGGGACGGCTTTTTTTCGGAATTATTCCCCGGCCTTACCCGCCCGCTTTTTACAATGTCCTTAACGTTTGGATTTTTAGGTGGGACATCCATATTGAAATTATTTCCCGTTTTACGATCGCGCGGGGACTCGAAAAAACGGCGATAAAAACGAAACGCGCGGCAATATTAATATTTTTTACGGCGTATAAAATGCAAATCGCGGTCGTTTACAAAAGGGAGCGACCACAAAACCAACAGCGATGCCAGTAGTTGACCGTTCACACATTGTCCGCCCGCGAGGCCAAAAACGATACATTTTACGACCCTCCGCTCTTTAAATATGTATTTTTTACGACGGTAGGCGACCCCCGTCCGCGTTCAAGCGGTTTTCTGGGAAAATACGCCGGTAAAGTCTTCGGCCTCGACGATTGATTTGTATTCCGGTGGAATATGTATGAGCCATTGACAAGTTTTCTTGGGCCGCGGCCGGCACTTAGCGTTTTTCGATGTGTAATTCGGTGCTGCGTCAGCTCCGATGAGGAAAACACTCCATTATTCATCGACGCCGCGGTTTTTATTAATTAAGAGTGTTCTTTGTAATGGTTTAATTGAAATATCGGCGCGGCGTTTCCATTAAACATGAGATGAAGACAAATTCTCGTCTCCGAACGGACAAGTTACAATTTCTCGTTTCCCATTCTCGCTCGTGACCCGTAAACCCATAAATACGGTACAGCAGTCGTGTCCGAAATATAATGGCCCGGCCATTACGCTCTCCGTCTCGTACTGATTTAAATAAAAACTCTATAAATACTCGCGGTACAGCGAGAACCTGTGTTCCCGACTGCGCCCGAGACAAACAGTCCCGGCTTAAGGTACGCAACGGTCGTTTTCGGTCGCGCAAGCACCGTCCTGACCCGAAGGAGAGATCCGAAGCGACCGTTTGTGTAACAGACACCCCATTGTCGAGGCGCCCGACCGCAATAACTCATCTCTTATTGCTAATTATATCGCGGCGGTTTGTTTTTCGGACGACCCATTAGCTCAAGGATTATTGTTCATAATTGCCGCTAATTGAGACTCCTTTGACAGTCGTGGGCGCGCCGCCTCTTTTACATTTGAACGGAAACAAATCCGGACGTTTCCTGGAAATCGATAAGTGCTCCGGACTCCTAGCTAATTACCGTGACCGCTCGAAGGTGGCAGTACCTCTTTACGATAGTGATCGAATTCAAATTAGGCGATGCTTGTCTGGCGAAAATTAACGATCCCATGGTTAGGTAGGATTCGAGATCTCAAACCGTACCGAAGCGATACAGTTATGTAATTTTTTCTCGTGCGAACGAACGGTATTGCGGAAAACCGGGAATAATCGGGCGGATTCTTTTCGCGGAACAGTTTCTAATTTCGATAAATGAAAAAATCGAAAAATCAACGTCTTTTTAAAAGAAACCCAACCCGGATCCTTGTGGTTGTAGAATGGAAGTGTCCGCATCGTAAACCGCTAGCTATCTTAATTTATTTAAATTTACGATCGATCATAAGCCGTATTAACTCATCAGAGTGACTTTACTGCCACGCGCGGCTTATCTCGGATGCTAAACCGGCCCGGTTTCGCCTTAATTGGGCGCTTTCCAGCGCGCAAGCGCTCGCAGGTTGTTGCACAGACAGTTTATTTACCGGAATGGACATCAAATTTCACGATTATCAGCTCCAATCTATACGGTATCGACAAACTTCTCCGTAACGGTTCGCCCGGTGAAAGGTTACCGGGCTTATTGTCCTCAACGCGAACGTTGCACAGTTACTCGCCTGATATTCCTACTTTCAAGCCCCGATTTGGCCTCACCGTGGAGATACCGGAATGCACGAACGGGGCGTCAATCAAAATTCAATTTAGGAGTCGTCAATGAGGTGTATCCTTTGCTGGCCTCCCTTTCTTCTGCCGGACAGGCGATGGACACCTCAAATAAAACCTGTCCAACGCCCACACAATGCCATAACCGCAAGCGAATGCAAAAAAGATGTTACAATAATGTTTCGTTCTTTCCATCTGTTATATTTATAGACGAATTGGTTTCATTATAATACTTTTTAGTGCTATGTTATTCTCTTTCTACTATCTTTTAGCTACTCGGTTGGGTTAACTGTCGAGAGTATTTACTAAACTCTCAACTACTGATTATAAACTCAAGTCCGTACTTAGAATTGAATACTCTCTAAACAGGCATTTTGCACTCTCACAATGTTAAGAAGATAGATTATTAGGAGAGATAGATATTGAGTTGGATTAATTTTGGAAAACTTGGGAAGAAAAGAATTGAGGTTCGGTTATACAGGGAAAGATATGAATTAGAATGGATTAGATTTGGATGTTTTGAGCCAATAATTCTGAATAAAAAAGTAAGAGTAGGGAGAGATTTATGTTGATTTAGATTGGATTCTGAGAGTTATACTATAGTATACCATGTGCACCCATTCGACCTGCGGATAGACGTATTAGCAACAGTTAGGCGATTGTAAGTGGGAGGAGCTTGCGCTCTCTCAAGTAGTATGGCTAGAAAAGTGCGGTTGATTACGTTTGTCTTCGAGATACTTCGAAATTCGTGTGCTTACTGCGACCTGCGGATAGGGCTTTTCAATGTGTTAAACAAAGAGACACATATCAACTCCAATCGGAGCTGAATTTGGTAAGAAAGATACATCTAATGTTCCCGACTTTTTCTACTTTACTAAAACGGACTGAACTTCGATTCATGTACACTCAATTCTGTTTTTACGCGACAGATACGTTCCCAATAAATTCGCGTAAAAGAAAATCGCATAAAAAAAGATATGGTACTTATATGAAAATAGGGGATAGGTTCCAACATTTCAAACTTTCTTTCTCAAGCTGTACTTTGAAGTACAGTACACTTCAGTACTTCTAGTCACAAATTCTGTTATTGATTGTTTGTATTCCTGGTTTGATGAGGCTATATAACAATGTACGATAATTGCCCATTGATAATTTAATTTCACAATGAAATTTGTTAGATTTTTCCTCGATATGATCATGCTTCTGAAATTGACTTCCTAATTCAGCAGCCAGTTGTAGTCCTTTTTTGATTAAATCTGTAGTACGGAAAGGAACCTCTTCGTCATTATCACTACATTCTTTAACATAAAGGCCGGTCCAGACGCTACGTTTTGCACTACCTTTTGTCTACGCAGTTCAACATGTTGCAGACAAGACGTTGCGTGTAGATCGGAAAATTACGCAGTTTTGAAACCTGCGCGAGGACTGTACAGTTGCAGCGATAACTGAGCTAAAGAACATAGATTTCCTAGAACTCTGCGAACAAGTCGGTGCGTGTAGATGGTAGGTCCGTTTTCCAATTCATTTTATACCTCAGTTTCAATTAGTCAGGCGACCATGGCTGACCTACGGCAATGTTCAAAGATATGACACTTAATTCACAATTTGTTGTGAATTCTATGTCTTTGAAACTTCTGCCAGTTCATGTGGTGATATTGCTGTTCTCATACAAGTATTTTCTTTGATGATATGCGGTGTCACTTATTCCAATGAACTTATACCAAACGTCTCACAAGTGTCAGACGTTCCAATCTTTTCTTTTTAACAAGACACCATACCAAAATAGACAAAAGTAGTACCTCATCCATGACGATATCACTCAAAGCTGAGCGAAATATACAGATATATCTACACTGTGTGGACGCTTCAAAAATTACAACGTTTTCATTCCGTTTTCAGACTGCGCAGGCAAAAGGTAGTGCAAAACATAGCGTCTGGAACGGCCTTTAGGAGTCTCAAGTGATAAACTGATGATTCCATCACAGTTCTAGAAGTTAATCGATATCTGCAGATGATATATCATCAAATACTTCTTCGCCTATTTCATGAGCTATAGCAATAATGTTAGGGTATTGATCTATATTAGAAGACACATGAACTTTATTTTTGACACATTCTGGCCAAAGAAATCTCCAACAAATGTTTAAAATTGATGGAGTTAGTTGAGATAGTGCAAATCCACCATGTTTGATTAATATCAAAATTATTCTAGATTAAAATTTCTTGCATCGCGTTAAATCAAATTAAATCGCGTAAAAAAGACTGAAATACAGTTTTTAAATCGCGTTAAATCAAATTCGCGTAAAAAAAGTTCGCGTAAAAACAGAATTAGGTGTATTTACTTCTCGGCAATAAATAAATAAACACATGAGTTTTGAATAGAAATCCTTTGTCTCTTATCTACAGAGGGCAGAGCGTAACTTAGAATTAAGGTCCACCTTCTTGCTTCCGCGCGTCTGACTCCTGCGCCCCTCAGAAACTCGATGACCGTAAGACTACAGCCTTACTGTCGCCATTTTTCCACTTACGTTAAACGTATCCGCAGCTCACCGACGTGCACTCTGTATAGACGATTTTTATAATATAGAAAGGTGATTCTAATTAAGCCTTAAGACTCTAAGAAAATCTAACAAAGTTTGAAGTCTATCCCCAAAATCTAATATCATAGTTGATGATATACTTCCTAATGGCTTCCTAGACGTAATAATTATCTTTAAAAGTTAGGTTACCGTGAAAGATAGGTATATAAAAAATGAAAAGGTTTCCTTAACCAGTCTGTTCTTTATTTAAGATCCACCTTCTTGCTTCCGCGCGTCTGACTCCTACGCCCCTCAGAAACTCGATGACCGTAAGACTACAGCCTTACTGTCGTCATTTTTCCACTTACGTTAAACGTATCATCAGCTCATCGACGTGCACTCTGTATAAACGATTTTCCTAATATAGAAGGATGATTCTAATTAAGTCTTAAGACTCTAGGACTAAGAGAATCTAACAAAGTCTGAAGTCCATCCTCTAAATCTAATATCATAGTTGATGATATACTTCCTAATAGCTCCCTAGACGTAATAATTACCTTTAAAAGTTAGGTTACCGTGAAAGATAGGTATATAAAAAATGAAAAGATTTCCTTAACCAGTTGTTCTTTATTTCCCTCATTTCCTCAAAAAAAGCACTTAACAATTGTGAATGTAAATGACCCGTACCATCACGAAATGAGTAACCATTTGTTTTTATAACGGGCGATAGGCAATTTCCTGGTTTGTACGTTCTTCGGAGGCGTGTCTAACGATCCCTTCCTTTCGTGTTGGCCCGTCGTTAGAAACCGGCGGTGTTTCCAACGTTACGCGATCCTGAAAAATAGCTCGGTTTGAGACCGTGCGAGGACAGCCGTGTAACTAGATCCAGCCGCATTTGCAATCGGTATTTATTCTTAATGGGTACCATAACAATCGTTGTGAGCGGTTTCCACTTACCCCGTGAGTTAGGAGTGCGTGCATCTCGGGTTAGAGCGCGGTTTCGGTGACGTCATTATACCACACGGGCTTATTTTCCGTATGTTTTATCGCCTGGCGTAATAATAAGGTAGCGAAGCATCGCCCGGGAATGTTAATAACCGGCATGTTACGACCGCAACGCAGATTTGCAAAGCAAATGCGGTAGTGGTAGATGCGTGCGGATGTTATTATGGTAAAATAAATTTACTCTTCTTCTAACTGTGGCTGTTTAAGTTGCAATTGTTGAGTTATAACGTGGATTTGTAAGTAGATATAAGGATATAAAGTAGGTAATCGCTCTAGTTATGAAATACCTCGGCCGGTTTCTTCTACGGGTTCCTTCTACGAGTTTCTTCTCGACTCTCCTCGGTTAATGGGAACAGGACGCGGAGGAAAAATGAACCGGCGAGTCGAGTATGTCTCAACGCGTAATAAATCGCCGGTGAGACGTCCCTCTTGAAAAATAGTTAGTGCTAATGGCGTACCCGATTACGGCTCGGTCGGATATTAATATTATGCAGATTAGGTTGCCCGCTTTCAGTCGACGAAAGAATTTGTTTGATGCCGTTTAATACGTTTTCGTTACCACCTAGTATATTTTATTAGCATATTCGACTTCATAAAAAAGACATTAAATTAAACGCCGAGTGATTTCTTTGATGGCGTAAAAAAGGCGCGGGTTTAATAGTCGCGTCAGTATCGTAACGGAATGAGAAAAAAACTTATGGCGACGGAAAACGTCGTAAGTAATGACGCTTGCGCAGTTCGGACAGCGGGCGACCTTTTCTCTTGCGCGGTTATAACTCAACTTTTCACTGTAAATCTCTCTTAAGGATCCGGGCGGCGAATTTATGTTAAAAATTTTCGTAACTGCTACAAGTTAATGGCGATGCGACGCGAGGAGCGTCGTTTCCCTCCCATATTGAAACTCACTCGCCCGTCGAAGGTCAGCGGAATACATAAATTTTTCGACCCGGCGATGTATTTATGCCCCTACGAGTAGTTTATTCGTTTTTTATTGAAATTATCTCGCCAACAGCGACTATATACCAGTAACTAAAGTTTACTCTTCAAGTTTTTAAAATTTTCTCAAAAGACACTTCATTTAATTTTCTCTACAGTCATGTTACTTTTTTATAAAGGCTTGAAATATCATATTTAAGAAAAAATTATTCTAAAAAATGATTTTCAATGTACTTAGCAATAAAGAAATTTATGTTTACTTTTAATCAAATGGAAATGTTTTCACAATACTTCCTTATATAATGCATTACTGCATGAATTAACGTCTAGATAATATCCATAATAAATCCACACACCTTATTATGGATATTGATCACGATATCAGCGGGTAGTTTACGAGGTTTCGAGTGCAATGCTCACTCATTTTTGCATAGTTATCTAACGTGACATTTAAGCTCGGGAGTATGTCCCGGCACGTGGAAACCGCTTAGATTTACGCGTGGGATAAATATTTGCTTTATCTTAACTGGCTGTTGATTTATCGCTAAGTTCCGCGAATTTCTTTGTGCTTTCACCGTCATTTCCCATGTCGCCCCAACGAGGCTGTAGAAGCCCAGAAATCGAGCCACGACCGGGCCGCAGATAAGCCGGTAATTATTGGCCTCCTTCAGATAAGTTATACGACCTCTTTAATTACGTATCTGATCAGGAACCAGCGGAGGGCCTCTCATATTTCTGACCCGACAACGAGCTAACGGTCCGCTTCGGGACGGTGTTTTGGGCTTACCTGGAAAAAGATCGCCATAAAACGAACCGAGTCCGCGTCCTTATCGTCTCCCGGGACCTGTTCGTCGGGAGAGAAATTGCGGAACCGTACCATTTTAGGTATAAAAACCATCTGCTTCTCCGTATCTATCAAAACTTGTCCGAAATGTGATACCGCCTGCGTCAAATCGACCTGCGGCATCGAGAGGATGCCGCGCGAGCTGATTTGCATAATTATAACCAATTGATCACGGGGACAACTCCCGTGACAAGATTAAATACGAGCTACACAGGGCCCGGCCGAGGTGCGGTAACACTTCTTGTAAATAATGGCCCCTCCGGCTTAAACAACAATGTTCCCCAAGCCCCCCGACCCCGCCTCGACACGCGGCCATTAAGAAACGACGACGTCGTTTAGGCACTTTTAGACGAGACCGTTGTCTCTAAGCAGCCACTCTTTAAGTTAATGAGTTTTTTCCAAGACGGAAAATGTCCTCTTTTGTGCCAGCTTTTTATTCTCATTTGTCTTTTCTGTCACTCTTCGTCCGGACTAGTCCTTTCGACATACGTATCTTGAATCTACTGTGGTTTTATTAACTCTACTTTAGTCTTTTCTGTTGGACGAGTTTCTCCGGAACTTGTTTTACAGCATAGAAAGAAGGATGCAAAAGGCCCCTCCTTGTATCTTCGTAGACTGCATAGTTCTATTATTTCTATTCTAAAATTGCATCTTGAGCAATAAAAAAAAGGGTTAGTTAGAGATTGTTAAGTACATCCTATGTGATTGTCCGAATTTCAAGGACTTTAAATTAAGAGACTTGGATGACCACTGGCCAACCATCAGAATCAGGAACACACCTCTGAACTGCGTCTTAACCTTTGGTAAGTTCCTAGACTGGTCGATGTAGAGATATAGACAGAGTGAGTGACAGGGAGGTTCTACAAAGGGCGCAATGGGGCCTTAGTGCGGTCTGCCATTTGTAGTACCCCCCCATTTCCTACATACATATACATACAAGGGTTAATTAGACTTAAAAGGAGTCTTTAAGACTATTCCGTCACTAATTTTAATGAAATCGATCGATACGTATCTGTACATCACTGCGATAGTTTGCAATTTATTAACCCTTTTAGTGCCGGGCAAAATCGAAGTGATTTTACACGATTTTACTAAGGTTTGGAAAAAGGCTCATAAAAGCCAAACAAAAAACAGTATTTACACAATTCACAAAGCAGAGTAATGGACAGACTAGATATAGAAGTATTTATCTTATTTTGAGGTAGAGTTCTGGTAAAACGATGCAAAGTGCGAGCCGATATAACGACCCTGGCATTTTCCGCCAGTGCAGCAAAGGCCGATATATCGGCTTCCGGCGCTATAAGAGTTAAAAAATCATATGAACTATTTATTCAGCCAGAGATTTTCGACTGATTGCGGGAACGACGGTTTTAAGACCCCTCCAAAGGTTAGACTTTTCATGAATGTAGATTAGAGATTACTTGCTTGCAAACTATCGTTGTTAGAGTACACACCATTATCAAATCACACCAGATGTTTAGTCACAATAGCATCGATAAGCGAATTAAAAAAATTTATATGTCTATTATGTCTTCTGAGATAGAAATCAATTTGCTATAAATAAAAGCATTATCACACAAAGCTAATACACAACCAGATGTATTCGATTGGTTGCGGGAACGATGGCTTTAAGACCCCTCCAAAGGTCAGACGTTTCATGAATGAAGACTAGAGATTACCGGCTTACAAACTCGCTGCTACAGTTCACACCTTCATAACACCAGATGTTAAGCCAGAATAACACCAATAAACGAATTAAAAAGTTTTGCCTGTCTACTATAAGTCTTCTAAGATGGAAATCTCCATCAAATATGCTATAGATAACAATGTTATCATACAAGGATAATATACAAAAAGAGACTTTCGACTGGTTACGGGAACGACGGCTTTATGACCCCTTTCAACCCGAACTTCACTTCAAAAACCAAGAAAATTTAACCCTTTTAGTGCCGGACGAAATCGAAGTGTTTTTATACGATTTTACTAAGGTTTGGAAAAAGGCTCATAAAAGCCAAACAAAAAACAGTATTTACACAATTCACAAAGCAGAGTAATGGACAGACTAGATATAGAAGTATTTATCTTATTTTGAGGTAGAGTTCTGGTAAAACGATACAAAGTGCGAGCCGATATAACGACCCTGGCATTTTTCGCCAGTGCAGCAAAGGCCGATATATCGGCTTCCGGCACTATAAGGGTTAAGCTACTTATACATAAAATGGTTGATTTGTTTCCCCAAAATTACCCCTAGTTGAGTCACCAAGAACCAGCTTCCACATAAAAATCCATATATTTCGAATCTCATAACGTTAGATTTTTAATACAATTAAAATCTTTAATATTTTTCATCCTTCTTTCTATGGGATAAAACACATTATACTCATGCTACTAATACATCTAGAATTAGATATAAATCTAGTGCGGTTTTGTATAAACCAAGTGTAGAAAGGTATAAAATTCTGTGGGAATCGTTTTTAGAAGAAAGACGAGTGTATCGCGATACGGAATTAAACATCAATCATCTTATAACGGCTCTTTTATACTAAGATTATCTCTGGGTAAAATTGTAACTGCAAGCTAGGGTTCAATTAAGAAATAAATGGTGAATTATGATATACAATACGACTTTACGACGTATCAATTTCCAAATTACTCAAATTATCAAGAAATAATTGAGTAGTCCGAAATAGTAGCGAGTCGTTTAGAATCTAAACGACTTTAGGTGGATTTCATGTTTTAGGCTATAAAATTAATCGATTTCTGGGTATTTCAAGATGGGGTAACTGCATTGGAGGATATCGGATAATAGCCGGAATAGTCGAGAACGAATCGCATAATTTCCAATTTTCCAGCGATAATCCTATGCATCGGTCATTATTCGGATAATAAAAGGTGGATTTAGCGACGGATTGTGACGGAATTTAGTGCTAATTAGCGAATTTTCAACTAGCGTCGGTTGCCATCGCCCGAAGTCACTGATCTCGGCGTCGATCTCTCTCTTTCCGTCTCTCTCCCACGGCCGTCCTCGTCCATCAGGCCTCGTTAGGACTGGTCCCGCAGCGGCCGGAGCTTTTACCTGTTGTTCTTGCCCTGTTTGCCCGCTAACAGAGGAAGTCTGCAGGTGTGGCACAGGACCGAGAAAGAAGCGATTCCTCGTTGCCAGTCGCTATCTTCTAATCAATAAGCGCTGCTCCGAGAACTCTACCTGCTGGCAAAGCCTTTAAGAACCGATCAGTCCTCCGGCAGTGAAAAGACCAACCGCGATAAGCGGTTTACCGTGCGGTGTAATGGAGACTTAGAGGGAATTATGGATTTACCCTTTTGTTTGATTCCTTTTCGTTTTTTTGAAGCACTAGATAGTGATTAAAAGTGGATGGTTTTTAAAGATTGGAATTTTTGAGACTTCAAATTCATTGGTTATAAATAGATAAGTAATTAGAAAAAATTGCAATAAAATCATAAAAGGGGCGTGTAATAAATTTCTGATTGAGATGATTGCTTTTAAAGTGCTAACTCGTCAATGTAATTATCATTAAAGTAATTTTTTACGACTTTTCTAACAGCCTTTTAGTAGCAATCGAAATGTCGTCAATAGAGACGTAACCTAACATTACGGTTAGTATAACAGTTATTGTCGATTTTCTACCGACAAGAGTGGTTGGTCGATGGTAACATGTAACTTCCTCATGTTTGAACAGTTACTCTTAACCGCGTGATGGACTTATTTTATGTTATTTTATGTGGTTTGAAGGGAAAAAGTTATAAAACCTATTTATCTAATATTCCAGACTTTATTTTAAAAATATACAAAAATCGGACTTGGACTCGGTTAGTCCAAAAAAAGGATCCAAAAATTGAATAAATATCTTCTATAAAAATATATGTATAAGTTATTTACAGGATGTGTTATTTAGAGACGTCGCGGAATTGACTTACGTTTAAAAATTTTTTTTTACAGTTAATGTTTAGTTTATTCTTTAGTTTATTCACCAGTCCGTATTTACTGTAAATTTTTCTTCATTATTTACATGATTGAAGGGATTGGCCACATTCACACACACATTATTTACATTTTTACTCGGTCCTCACCCCAAAATATCACAATTTTCATCTACTACGATTGCACTTGTGTATATCACAATTTTCATATATGGATAGCGACCGTTCTCTGTGGATTAGCGTTGCCGGTGGTTGCTCCTTGAGCTCGGGGAGTTGTCGGATGCCTATGGACGTGATGATGAACGTGGGGACCTCTGGAAGAACCCCTCCTTCGTTGTACATCCGGCAAGGCGTATCGCAGCTTTTCCCAGAACAGTTTTTCACCCCATTGCAAATACACGTTCGTTTTTAGATAAAGTCTTATATCGGGATCTAAATCTTTTTGTGGAACCTCTCCTAAAAGCACTACAATCAACCTTCTGCGTCGATCGCGTAACACTTGATGATGAGCCGATTTAAATTCAAAACGACACCACTCGGATTTTATAAAATTTTCCGATAGGATCATTATGGTCCTTCGCGAGGACTCCACAGCTTGCACTATAGTGTCCGCGAGAAAAGCACCAACGGGAAAATCTCTATAGTGAAGGCAAAGTTTATAATTCGGTTCTAAAGCCGGAGCTAACACTTCCGCAACCCAAGCTTCGTCTTTCGAACTGTAACTTATAAACGCATCGAAAAGTTTATCGCGATCGTCTCTTTCCAAATCGGTGGAATGTTGAAATAATCTCACTCCGAACTTTGAGTGGAACCACACGCGTAATTCTTGACGGAATATAAACAGGAACAGAATCAAACTAACAACTACGGCGAAAACTACTAAAGTTATTACCAAAAGTGGCATATAATCCATAACTTGGTATTTTAATATTGTCTTTGTTGCGGTTAAATTACCATTAACACTATTATCAATGTTCGCAGCTCCCGTACAAATAGAATCGTTTTTATACACATAAAAACCAAGATCGGGATTGTCCATAAAAGTAGATTCACTATAATAATCAATGTTTGTTGCATTGTATAAACATCTCACTTGGTTTAAATCCAAAACAGCATCACCTCGAATCATCCATTCTCTTAATTTTTCGGTATATTCACAATCACAACTCCATGGATTATAAGCTAAAGTTACCTCTAATAAACTAATAGGTAGACTCCATACACTAAATTCAATAATCCTATTGTGATCTAAATTTAACACTTTTAATAGCCTCAAATGGGTAAATGTCGTATTTAAAATACTTCCAATTCGATTACGTTGAAGATAAATTTCTTTTAATCCATCTAATCCTTCAAATTCATATCCTCTTAATTCGGTTAATTTATTTCGATCTAATCTTAAAATTTCCAACTCTCTTAATCCATTAAATGTTCGATTTTGTATCATTTCTATATTTGAATCGTTTAAATATAAAATTTTTAATTTTTTTCTTCCGATTAAAGCGTGGCTATTCAACGATCGTAAATCGTTTCCATCTAAATACAATTGTGTAGAATCCATGGGAATTTGCCCGGGTAATTTTTCAACGTAACCTCTTGCTGAGCAATCAACGACGTTCGCCGACCACGTTTGGTCGTGGTAACAGGTGCAGTTATACGGACAAATCATTTCGCAATCGCAAGCGTCGAAATCACAACAGTGGCACAATGAGAAACAGTGTGTTTCGTAGGTACACAAAAACTGGTATGGTGCGACTTCCAATAACGGTAAATACGATCTTCCGCGGTTATACATGAGATGGCAGTAGATATTTTCCATATTTACCAGTTTCGGTTGCGTTCTAGCTCGATTTCCTGCGTTTACCTTTTGTAACCATTCCATTGTGCAGTCGCACATGTAAGGATTGTTGTCTATTCGGAATTCAGGAAGGTCCTTTTCCGGTGGAACGCCTGATATTCTTAAAGAATTTTCATCCAAGTGTGTTATTTGATTTCCGGCGAATTCCACTTTAGTTAAGTTAGGTTTTTTAAAGAAAGTGTACGATTGAACTTTGGAAATTCGATTATTATTGAGGATTAAAGTTTGTACGCTATCTGGAATTGCATTTCCGGTGATTTCAGTCAACATATTCGAACTAGCATCAAAATAAATTAACGATAACGAGGATTCAATCTCAAAGTAATTTCCCAACTCTTCAAGTTGATTCGCTTGGATATCCAATAACTTCAAACTCGTTGGAATTTGAGCGTAATCAAACCATTTTAATTGGTTATCCGAGATATTCAATCCGATCAAATTAGGAAGTTTTGCAAATAACTCATTTATATCAGTCAGATAATTAGTATCTAAACGAATCGTTTCTAAATTTTGATTGGCATCGAAAGATCCTGCTTCGACTTTTTGAATTTTATTCGCAGCTAAATTTAAAGCTTTTAAATTAGGAAGTTTATCAAAAACTCCTTTTGTAATATTCGTGATATAATTATCAGTTAATCTCAATCCAGATAAGTGCTTCATTTCTCCAAAAGTGGTTGGCGATAAAGCGTTAATATGATTTTTTCCTAAATCGAGATGAATTAATTTAGGAACTTTTGAAATCGCCTCGGGAACTCTCAATAACTTATTTTCATTTAAAATTAACATTTTTAAATCAGACGAGTTGCGTAGAGCTTCCGGATCGATTGATGAAATCCTGTTACTTTCCAAATCCAAGATGGATAATACAAAAAGCCCGTTGAAGGTATCACTTTGAATGTGGGTAAGTCGATTGTTAGACATGTTGAGTGTGTGAACATTGTAGAGTTCAGAAAAGGTGTTTTCTGGAATGTATTCGATGAAGTTATGGTTGAGTTGAAGAATTTGTAAGCTGTAGAGTTCGCGAAACACTGATTGTTCAATTTTTTGGATACGGTTATAAGCTAAGTCCAAAACCACTAAACGCACTAAACCCGCGAATGTAGGCGCGTTTATCCAATCGGAAGTGAGTTCATTTTGGGAGAGATCCAAGACTTGTAGTTGATTGAGTTCGTTGAAGAGTCCCGGGGCGAGTACATTGATGGAGTTATTTCGTAGATACAATTCTGTTATTTCTCGGGTATCTGAGAATAATTCTGGGGGAAGGGATACTAATCGGTTGTTGGATAATTTAAGGATCCTTAGGGAGGAAAGACCTTCTAAAGCGCGATCAGCAACATAGGATAATCCATTTTCTTGAAGGTAAAGTTTTTGAAGGGTTGCTAATCCAGAAAGTTGTCCAGATGGGAGTTTATCAATTTTATTTTTAGACAGGTCGATGATTTTGATAGATCCTCCACATCTTTCGGTGGAGTGTTGGGTAAATTTAAACGAGGAGACTTCTCGAATACGGTTATGGGTAAGGTTGAGATTTTCAAGGGAGTATAAAGGACAGAATATTCCTTCGGGGAGGTTCCAGATGTTATTCTCGCCGAGATCGAGACGCTCTAACATTCGTAATTCATCGGTGAATATATTCGGGGAGACTTTTAAGGTCATCGCCGACCAATCCGTGTTATGGGTTTTAACGGTAAGGTTCCGGAGTTGTTTGAGACCCCGGAAGGCGCCTTCGGAGAGATTTCCGATCTTGCAGTATTCTATGGAAAGGTCGCGCAGTTCGACGAGGTTCGCGAAACTGCCGGCGGCCAGAGAGCTCTGGTAGAAGAGGTCGTCGCATTCGAGCCGGAGCCGAACCGTGTGCTGCGCTTGGATAATGCTGAAGTTGGTCTTGTCGAGTTCGCTGTTGATGGTCCGAACGCGGCAGACGAGCGCGACGGCGTCGGGGGCGTCGCGGCCCTCGACGTAACTTTTACAGTCGTCGGGCGCCTCGTATCGCAACGCCTTACTTAGGGACGCGGAAAGCACTCCGAACACGGTGCCGAAAAGGATCGCGCACATCACCGACGTGGGGCCCGTCATCGTCGGTCGCACTCTCGCGGCGGCATAACGTCCGAACGGGGCGCGAACCGTCGCCCAGTGGGTCCACGGCTAAACTGGCGCGCCGAGCGAACGAACGCCGAGGACAAGGACATTGCTCGGCTATGCGGCGGCGGCGGTGCCCCCACTTCGCCCCACACGGCCGACTGGTCTCGGACCCCTCGAAAAAACTGTTAAACTCCGGCCGCCGAAGGCAGAAAAGAAGGAAGGAAAAGGGACGCGCGCGGATTCGAGGGGGCTTGCGATCTGATCGGGCGTCGAAGGCACCGGCCGACCGACCGTTCGTTTCGCGCCGTAGACTTTGAAGGATTCCCGCTGACGATAAATTGTATCTACCATGAATTAGCTCTTTCCATCTTTTACCTACATAAACTTCATACCTACATACTCAATAAAATGTTATAAATTATAACTGTACTAAGAAGAGAAGTCAGTATCGTAAGTAGCACTCATCGATTTTGATAAAATTTGGTATTTTTTTAAAGTTGGATGGGTGGAATGGGTCAAAACAATCATTATAACGGTTCTGCCATGAGATATTCTTTAACGTTTATGGCCATCATTTATCATTGATAATTTTTGAGTTGTAAGCGAAAATGTACTTTTGACCCATAACATTCAACCTTTATAACCCCCTTTAATACTTTTTCTCGTACGTATGAATAAAAAATGGAGATGCATAAGGTACTAATTTTTTATATTGTTGTATACCAGGTATGAAATACAAATCTGGAGCAAGGTATTGACAATGAGTACAATCCAAATACCCGATATATTTCCTTAAATCAGGGATTCCCAAAGTGGTCGATATCGGTTTTCTAGGGGTCGACATAAACGAAAACTGATCTTAGGGGTCGACAAGGTTGATCTTAAAAGTACAGGTAACCCTCCTATAACACGGTAGTTAGGTTCCTAGAAAATGCCATGTTCTGTAAAACCGTGTTGTGTGAAATCGTGTTGCATGAGACCCAGAGCTAGTAGAAAAAGAGAGGTTACGTTCCGTTTTCCCCTCTTAAAAAAATCTGTAATCGAACTTTGCTTACTGGTTCTTACTAGGTCATTGTAGATTTAGCTAGCGCCCTCAAAATGGATTTGGTTTGCATCAAGGGATGCAATTTCCATCAAATCCGCTTCGTCAACTTCTTCTTCCATTAATAAATCTTGAATATGTTTGGTAACCATATCCACAAAACTTTTCGATTGATTTAGCAACTTCTAATATAACACCAATTTAATTTTCAGATGTTTCATGCATGTTTTGTGTTTTAACTGCAAAGAGCCATATCTTCTTCCAAGACGTTTCCATTACCTCCATTAAAGTTGATGTTTCCAAGCTTCCATTACGCTAATTGATTTCAGATCGGTTGCGTCTAAAATCCACTACAAGGATCTTCTTGAAATTAATCCAACAGTTGGAGCAACGAAGTACTGTTAGGTGGTAGGAACACTATTTTGACGTTGATATGTGTCAAATCTTGTGGGTGGCATGGAGCATTATCTAACAGTAGTAGTGTCTTGAAGTTCAAATTTTTCTACCTTAAATAACACCCAACGCTTAGCACAAAACAATTTGAAAACCAATCTTTAAATAAATTACCTGTTACCCAAATTCAAATTCAGATTCAAAGATCTATAAACTAGCAAGGGTTTTGTCATGAAGTCCCCGATGCGTTATTGCAGAAAAGGAGCGTTAGATGATCTTTGAGACACCTTAAATCTGGGTACAGCTTATTTCCTTTTTTCAATATAAAGGTTTTACTGGGCATTTTTTCCACCAAAGCCCAGTTTCGTCGGCATTGGAAACCTGATTCGCTGTATATCCTTGCTCGGCTATAATGTTTTGAACTTTTTCTGGATACGTCCTAGCAGCTTCATGATTAGCCGACGCAGACTCTCCTTGAATTCTTATGCTATGAATTGCAAAAAGCTTTTTGACTTTTTCAAACCAACCTTTTCATTGCGTGCGAAACCGTGTTATAGGATGCCGTGTTGCAGGAGGGTTCCCGCAATTTACGAATTGTGTTATAGCGAAACCGTGTTATAAGATACCGTGTTAGAGGAGGGCTACCTGTAGATATTTGGCCATGGAGGTCTGAGGTAACAGTTCATTTTGGAAAAGGGGACACTTGTCCAAAATGGTGTGAGAATCCCTGCCTTAAATCATATATAGTACAGGCAACCCATTTTTTATCGTGAGTGGTTACAAGTATCATGTCTTATAAGAACAGTAAGATGTGGGATTATTTCTCTTTGGATAATGATAGTCTTTGGCTAGGGTGAACTTCAAGTTTATTACTAAATCGCGAAATTAAGGAAATAAAACTTCAACATTGAGCTAACAATGAAAGAATTTTAGTATATTGTAGTAAGTGCTACATATATTTCTTTGAGTATTATAGAGACATCAGACACATCGTCAAAATTGAAAGTGAAAATGTGTTAAATAGGTTAACAGTTAACTGAGGATACATTGAAAAGAAAACTCAAGAAAATTTAAGAAAAATAACAAACTTCATTCAAAGAAATTATGTCAAAGAAGTTTCTTACTTATTTTTTCACAAGGTCAGAAAAGTGGTGAAAAACTTTCTTTCTTGCCGTCTAAAATCTGAAAATCTGCGTAGACAGGTAGAATAAACCCTAAATTAAATAATATGAACGCTTTTAACCCGACACAATAAGTTTTCTAGACGATTTTTATAAAAATCTTATATTACACTTAAAATCTTATATTAAACTTTTGTCACCTAATCTAACTTAAAAAAAAGTCGATCAACTTTAAAAATTCGGCAAAAATTCATTTTTGCAGATTTTGATTTGATTCTTTTTCTGAAGGAAACCCAAAACATTGTAGTTTCATACAAAAAAGACCGCTTTATTGTAAATGTTGTCAAAAAAATTTAAAAAATTTTCAAAGTTGATAAAAATTTTTTGAAACTTTTATTGTAGCATAAAAAAAATTGATCAACTTTAAAAATTCGCCAAAAATTCATTTTTAAAGATTTTGATTTGGTTCTTTTTCTAAAAGAAACCTAAAATATTTTAGTTTTAGCTAAAAAAGACCGTTTTATTCTAAATGTTGACAAAAAAATTAAAAAAATTTTCAAAGTTGATAAAAAAATGTTAACACTTCTAACCCAACTTAAGAAAATTGATCAACTTTAAAAATTCGTCAAAAATTCATTTTTAAAGATTTTGGTTTGATTTTTTTTCTAGACGAAACCTAAAATATTCCAGTTTTGATTTGAAAAGACAGTTTTATTTTAAATGTTATCAAAAAAATTTAAAAAATTTTCAAAGTTGGTAAAAAATTTTTGACACTTCTAACCTAACTTAAAAAAAATCGATCTACTTTAAAAATTCGCCAAAAATTCATTTTTAAAGATTTTGGTTTGGTTCTTTTTGTGAATGAAATTTAAAACATTCTATTTTTAATCAAAAAAGACCGATTTGTTCTAGGTGTTGCCAAAAAAATTAAAGTTGGTAAAAATTTTTGAGTTCTTAGGCTACTTCCTAAAAGTGGAATTTTCTTTTGATTACATTAAAATTTGATCTTTGCCTGAAAATTTTCGAAATATGCTGGAGCACGAAATTAAATGAACGTTTATTTAAATATTCAGTAAGTTATTTTCGGTGACAGGAAACATATTAACCCCTTCCGGTAAAATGATGAGTCTGATTCTTCAATGCTTTTAAATGGCATCAAAGGGGTTAAAAGTATAAATAAGGACTATTCGTTTTAAATATCATTATTTTACAACTAATTATACACAAACTACAAACACATATTCTTATTGGTCTCGATCTGTTAAAATTTTCTTTTTAATTTTTTAGTTTGATAGATTGATTTGGTAAATTGTATTCTTAAGAAAAGAAATAGAAAGTTTAAAGATTTCTTTATACTTTAGCTTAAAACTTTAAAAATCGTCTTAAGTCTCCTCTTTAAGTCGCATCTTTTCAATATTCCGTTATACACGTGATATTTCTCAACTTTAGCTACTCATCCTCGAACCGAAACGAATTTATCTTTTAACCCAAACCGAGTAACTTCACGGTGGCGGGTTTTAAACAACAATAGCATCGACGATATCACAGGTGTCCCCCAGAACCCACCCCTGACCTATTTCGCGCCCCTTTTTTACGATGGGTGGTCTGCAGCTTCCATTGCAGGTAACGTTATAAATGCGTACTGGGAAGCGAACAGAAGAGAAGAAGCGGTTGTCGCTTCGCAGTTCTTTTCAGGTCCGTGCGTTGCTTCTTAAGGAGCAGGGCGAGGGGTCGTGGGGAGGGGCTCCGGCAGGGACAATACCATCCTCTCCACCTCATTATGCTAAAGAGGTGTAATTGTAATGCATCATTCCTACACCCTTTTGTTCTGCGAAGAATACGGCTTCGATTAGCGGCGCACAGTGGTCCCCGGTTGAATGCGGGGCCCCGTACCCCCACGCAGTTTTGGGGGGAGGCGAGGGGGGTGCGGCCCCACTCGGGCATTCCGCAGCCTGACAGGGAACTTGTTTATTTATTGCGGAGCGGCGAACTGCGACCGATTCACCCTTGTAAAGTGTTTCAAGATGGAAGGTGAATTTTTCTTCGTTAATTGTTTTTAAATCCTAGAAAACCGCTGTCTAAAGACTGGTCATTCTTCTAAAATTCTTTTTCGATTTTTCATCCGGGCTAAAGGGTAGGTATAAAGGAATTTGACAAATGTCTATTCGGTGGAAACCCCAAGAGAAGTGATCGGCTATAAATTACGCACACAATCGCGCTACCTGAGTTGTTTGTCCGTGGTTACGTTCGAGACACAATGGGGGAGAACAGGTACAAAGCCCTTTTAACACTTCGGTTACCACCGGAGATACGAGGCGTCGTAAAAAATACTATATGCACACGAGCAAAGTATGTAAACAGAACGGCCGCAGCAGCCGTTTCAAAATCGAAAATTGGGGTGTCAAACAGATGTTAAACGCGCCCGTAGACGGGAAATTACTTCCTTCGGGCCGATTATTATTCATTTAATTTGTTTTCGAGCCGGTACAAGACGCGTATTGACGCGGTGATTAATGACGATGAAATATTGGAGTCGGCGCGGCTACACGAGAGGTTTACTTTCGACGGGCTAACGATTACCTATAATTACTTCTGCTTATTTTCGCAGCCCTTTTCTTAACGTATTCAAATTTATACCTTTTATCATGCAAATTCCACTCGATCACGTATCGGTAATTAATCGGGTTTAATTAATCGACGTAACGGTACGTCCTCGTACGGTTTCTCCTCGACGAATTCTTTCTTTGACGTTTAAGAATCGGATCGGTTTTTTTGACGAATGTCCGGATAGGAGTGCGAGTTTGAGTGCTCCCGTATAATTAAAGGACGGCTGTAGGTGTCCGGGCGGCTTAAATAAAATGCAAATGCCGCCGAGGCCGGCGCGGAAACGATAATTCGTGAGTAATTGTTGTTCGGGCCGGTGGTGAATTATCGGCATCTGTGGGGGTTCCAGAACCGAGGCCCCCCCGTAGCTACCTTAACAAGTTCTGCCGGCAGCGCCACACCGTCGAACCTACCGTTTTTTTCCACGAAAATTTGCTCGGTTGAATCAGGAAATTTGTTAAACCGTAAGACCATAATACAAATTTAATTAAAGGTATTTATAGAAATTTAATTAAAACGGGGAATACACTCGCAATATAAATTTAATTAATAAATTTAAATTACTCGCAGGTTGCACTTTATATCTATTAAGAGATGATATCTACACCGTTATCATATTATAAGCTTTAACGCGATGTTATTACCTTTTAATTTAATCGATAAAACTTCCTGTCTATCATCCGAAATAAACAAACCTTCATCGTCAATTAGGTTCGAAGAGCGAACCGATTGTGGACGATATCTCGATCTGACAGGACAAAAATCCCTCACGTCTTTCGATTGCAATTCAATAAAACCTTTTACCTCGTTTTATTATTATCAGATCGACATTGATTTCCCATCAAAAAGCGACCTGAAAAGTCCCGGTCGATTAACGCGAAGGCCGGGGCTTGAAAGTTTTCAATCTCCGATGGTCCCGGGGGCGGCCGCAGCGGCATCGCCGCCGATCCCCTCGCACCATTTACATATTCAAATAGCCCGCGCAGGCCGGCGAAAATGCCCGCAAATTAACGAGCCGCTTCCAGATTGGGAGATCGCATATTTCACATAGCGGCCGGCCGAGGGAGATAAACAATGCGCCCGGCCCGGCCCATAAAACATATATAATGAGATTCGTTGCCGAGAAATTACAATACGACAAGGGCGAAAAAAGAGCAAGCGAAGAGGTGGAAGGCCGGTTCGGCCGCTTGCCACGGGACGCGTCCGTAACGAAGTTATCACTTAACCTTTGCTCCGCGGTTATCTTTCACGGCTCGCGGCGCTGCGGCTTCGTCTTTTCTCTCTGTTTTGATTGCCCTCCGAATGGGATTGAATGGTGATGAGTGGCGAACCTCATCAACTTCTCATGCTAGATATTGCCAGGCTACAACATGTGTTTTCCTTTAGAAGATTTTTTTCTTCTCTTTTAAAAAGAAATGGGTATAAATCTAGAGATAATAACAAAATTGATATCACTTATGATGTTGTTGATCTATCAACATTCAAACTCATGAGGATGGAATGAGATATACAGATCTGGAAATTTTATTTGAGGATATAGGAGAATAATGCGTGCAACAAAGAAGCATATAGGCAGTAGATCAGATAAACAAAGAGCGATATAACTGTTTAACCACGCAACGAACTGACAGTCTGACAGTTCGACAGTTCGTGGGAAGAAGGTGGTTGGTTGGGCGACTATGGTCGGGTCGGAAAAGGCGTGGTTAAACAGTTATATCGCTCTTTGTTTATCTAATCTACTTCCTATATGCTTCTCTGTTGCACGCATTATTTTCCTATACCCTCAAATGAAATTTCCAGATCTGTATAGGGTTTCAGGGGGATATATAGTTAAATATGAATAACGTTAATTTATAATTTCATTTATTAAACTTTAATTATATCAAATGCTCAAAATGAGAACTGCGACTTTCAATACAAGCATGTAATCTTCTGCTCATCGACTGTCGCATATGTTCCAAAATTCAGTGTTGCGTATGACATTACAAGAATTTACAATTCAATTAAATCATGTTCATTTTCAACTGGGGTTTCATAAACAAGCGACTTCAAAATCCCCTAAAGAAATAGTCCAGCGGATTACATTCTGGAGATCATGGTGTCCACGGCTGAGTTTCTTCCCGACCTATCCCTGAGTAAAAGTGTCATTAAGATATTGACGAACAGCAGGACTAAAATGAGCAGGTGCCCCGTCGTGCATAAATCGCATTTCTGGTTGTAATATATCATCTAACAGACTAGGCTATGTGTCATATAGGAATTGTCTATAAGTCTCACCATTCAGTCGAGGAGGAAGGAAATGCGGTTCGATGATCACCAAGAACTACAACTCACACATTGACCGGAAACTTCTGCTCCATGTTCTTCAATGGAATGGGATTTTTCATAGTCCGAAAAATGATTATTGTGGAAGTTTCTACATCACGTGAAAAACTTGCCTCATCTGTGAATAGAATTTTAGATGTAAAATTGGGATTCTATTTTTTTGGAGAAACCATCGATAATAATCTAACCGTGCAGGAAAATCTCTTGGCAACAGTGGTTGCACGCGTTGAATGTGGTATGGATATTCAGGAAGCATTCTTAGATGGTTTCTATAACTGCCTATATCTTCTTGTCGCATTTCCTTAAGCAGACAGCTGCTTGCTCCATAGTTTTCCCTTCTGCTAATCCAATCTTTCACCCAAATACATCTTCTTTTCCTCTTTGGTCGTATTATTTTACCTACGCATTCTGCTGCAAGTAGCAATACAATATTATTTCATTCACTTCGAATACTTTCCATGTGTTTCACTAGCTCTGAAAATTTGAAAAACTTCACTACGGACACCAAACTCCAAATGGCATGTGCATCCCTGCTTGCCTTTCAAGGCGTGCCAGGAAGGAGTTTGCAAACAACTTTACTTGCAAATGTATCCTTAGTGTGCCATTATTGCTTGCATGCGATTTTTAGGCATGCAAGTTACTTTCCAAAATTCATGGCATGTGTATGTGAAAATTGCTGCTCCATGTTCTTCAATGGCATGGGATTTTTCATAGTCCCAAAAATGATTATTGTGGAAGTTTCTACATCACGTGAAAAACTTGCTTCATCTGTGAATAGAATTTTAGCCGTAAAGTTAGGATTCTCCGTAGTTTTTTTTTTTTTTTTTTGGAGAAACCATCGACAATAATCTAATCATGCAGGAAAATCTCTTGGCAAGAGTGGTTGCATGCGTTGAATGTGGAATAAAGTAAATTTCTATGCAAAACCCTCCAACCACTTTGATGACTGATGTTAAAGTTTACAGATAATTTTCGCGTACTACTTGACGAATTAGTTTCCACTTCTTGTAAGATTGCTTCTTCTAGTTGTGGTGTCATTATTGTTTTCGGTCTACCAATATGTTCAGGGTGAGCATTTACAAATCCAGTTTCGCAAAGTCTAGCATGTAGTCTTGTGAAAGTTCTTGCTGTTGGAAGTGGTCTATTGGAATATCAGTATAGTCGACAGACTTCTGCAGCATTTCCGTCTGCTAGTCCATAAATGAAATGCATTTCAGCTAATTCAACGTTATTCATAGTTAACTGCAAAATAACAGATATTTACTAAAATCGACTCCTCATACTAGATATTGCCAGGCAACAACATCAGCTTTCCTTTAGAATATTTTTTCTTCTCTTTCAAAATGAACCCGGTATAAATCTAGAGATAATAGCAAAATCGATATCTCTTATGTGATGTTATTTATGTAGCAACATTCAAATTCGTGTGGATCGGTGATAAATCTGTACAGGTTTAGTATCAGTTCTAATAAATTGACTTACAAATAAAAAACCAAAACGCAGCTTTGCCAAAATGTTTCATGCATGTTGCAGTTAAAAGGTATGACCTTCTGATTGAAAAAAAAGAACAAAATTGAATAAACGAAATTACGAGTAAATGACAAAGGATTTATTTGGAAGGGAGCACGCAGATTTTTGTTACGGGGCGAATTAACGTAGTAGTTGGTGTTCGTACGGTTACGACACGATTATGACCATCAGCACCCGGATGTAGTTCTTTTACTCGGGCTAACATCCATTTGCCAGGAGGAAGACGTTCGTCCTTAAGAAGAACTAGATTTTTCCTTCAAACCATTTAGTAGCGTTCTGTATGGATTGAAGATAGAATTTCTTCCATTTGGCCCAAAAGTCTTCTGTTATTTTCCGTAGGAGTTGCCATCGTGAAAGTCGTGAAACGTTTTCGTCAAGCAGAGACGGCTCGGGAAGGAGATTTAATGCACCACCGACCAGAAAATGCACAGGAGTTAGAACATCATAGTTATGAGGGTCGTCTGAAATCGTACAGAGAGGTCTGGAGTTTAGCACAGCTTCTATTTGTATGAGAACCGTAGAGAATTCTTCGTATGTTAACAATGTTGACCCTATAACCTTTTTTAGATGTGTTTTTACTGAACGAACTCCAGCTTCCCATTTTCCTCCAAAATGTGGAGCTGCTGGAGGGTTGAAACTCCATTTAGTACCATCGCCAATAAGAAGGTGAGCTAAGTGTCTCCACTCTTTGTTCGCAGAAGAAAACATTGATCGAAGTTCTTTGTCAGCACCAACTAAATTTGTTCCTTGGTCACTGGCATGTACTTATACCTCTTCTGCCGGTAAATCTCTTATAGGCTGCGATAAAACCTGAGGTGGAGTAGTCTGGTGAAATTTCCAGGTGAATTGCTGAGGTAGCTAAACAGACGAACAGAATAATGTAAGATTTATAAGACGAAAGTAAACAGGATAAAGAAAAATAAAAGCTTAATCAATTTTAAACACCTACGTTATGCATTCATATTACTGAAGTGTGAAAATTTCATTGATCATCGTCGTCGGAGCAAAAAGCTTTATAATTGCGATACCAAATACGTTTTCAGTAAACGTCACACTCGACGTTGTTAGGTTAAAGGTACTATAATCCGAAATGGAACTGCTCCATGAAAAGAAAGATGAAAGAGTAATGTTCATGGTGCAGCTCCATTTTGGGTTATAGTACTTCAAGAGACTAGTGTTCAGAAATTTCAGTCAATGTCAGTAGACAGGTTTACCTAGATTTAAACACGAATTGAGAGAATTCATGGATATAAATAAGATTTAAGCAAAGTTGAAATTCACATCTGTGTGTCTACTGAAAGTCCTAGATATTTAAGTGAATAGATAAGTCAGTGGATAGATCAACCAAAATTCAAACCTATGTCATGTCAGAAATAAAGTGTTTCCAGCAAAACATTTACCCAGATTCAAGTCCACAGATAGAATCTAAACGCACAACTAGGTTCAGCATTATTTAATATCAGTATTATGCCATATCATTGGATGGTTAGATCAGTAGACTATTAGGTTTGCAAGTTCGCTTTAAATCTTGAAAATTTTGAAGCATTGCAGGTTCTTCAAACTGGTAATAAAATAAAATTATAAAAGTAATTTTTATTTTGTATCAAAACCTCTCTGTAATTTTATGAACTTTCATATAATTATACCCTTCAGTGACCTTAGCATTAACCATAAAATAATTGTATGTTAATTTGTCGTGAACAACCTCTTTTGTCTTGCAAAAGTGTCAAGGTTCAAAAATGCGTTGTAGACGTAATCGCCTCCTGGAAATTCAATTGGTAACATAGAGGTCCGTTCGAGCCAAACGCGGCACCGTAAATCCATACTTAGATGAATTCAGAGTCGTTAAAGGACGAGCTTTCTTGCGAGGGCAAAAAGTTAGCTCGAAGCCGTTTTGACGTCGAGTTGCGCTTTTTCCAGCGGAATTGATTACTCCACTAGCTTTTTTATCCGTCCGAGCCGCTCGTCGTACCTTAAACAATTCAACGTTTATAGTAATCCATAAACCGCAGCCCGGATCGGTCTGCGCGCGTAGATGTCGCCGTCTGGTGACCAAATCGACCAAAACGACAGCACGACCGCGGGAATATTACATTTCCACACAAACGGTCGAGGAAACGTCGTTAGAGAAGTATCTTGGCATAATTTGGGAATTAACGTTGTATATACGAGACGTAGTCGTCACTTTCACCTTAACGGGGCTCTTTTGGGAATTAAAATACCCGGGTCGAAATAGTTAGAATCGTCCGGGCGATAAGAAAAGCAACGTCGGTAAGTCAGGCATCTTATCTATCGAGCAATCGGGCGACCCGGTCCATACCATTAAATTAAAAACCAATGATTCCCGAATTCCAATTTGAGGCCGACGAATTTATGTCGGTCCGCTCGCAACATGGCCGAGCGGCCGCGCACATAAAGATGCCACAAGAGGCCGCTTCTTACCTCCAATACAAGCCTCGTTTATACTTGTTACGAAATAGTAAAATCCTCTCCAAAAAATCAATATTTACTTAAGAAATTTATGTTTACAAAGAAATAATTTTTGTAGTAATCGTTTATTTATTTATATCTTTGAAAAATCCCATTAGATTCGATTTAATTGTTGTTTAAAGTGTAACCACAACTTAACCTCGGGTAGCATCTGCCTTTCAGACTTCAGCCGCTTCTGCGCCCGCGACATTTGTCGTCGCACGTCCATGAATCAAACATGAACAATTGCAATTACTGTTTGATGTCTTGTCGCGGAGTATCAACCGTGCGTCGTCCGTACGTTTTTACTTTATACTCGTTCGAGATTTGATAGAGAGATCGCATCTAAGAACATCAATATCCACTTTTCCTTAGAGACTTTGACGTCTCATCATACAACGTCCTCATTGGAAAGTCTCTTTCTTACCATATTACGTATAGTTGCCACCATAAAATTTTAAACATCTAACAATCAAAAAACGTACGTGTAAAATAGACTTTAGATTTTTAATTATCAATTATATTAATAGTAAAGGAATTTTAAGTGTTACTTTAACAATGATGGGTGGATTACACGAACCGTTTTTAAAATTTACTTGACCCATCTCATTTTAGCAATAAAGGGATGTTAAATGAAAATAAAGGGTGATTACACGATTGTCTTTTTATGTTAACATGGCGTTAAAAATTTGATGGCTGGATTTTCGATTTTTATAATTATAATATTATTTAAGAATTTAAAAAGTTAATTTGTAACTTTTTGTGTAAAGACTTTAATAGTGCGTCTAACAAGGAACTCATTGAAAGTCCCTCCTTACAAAAACAAAGTAAGAGTTGTAAACCGTTCCTAATATAACAATTAATAAGACACCCGGCAATTTAAGGCTCGTAAAGAAAAAAAAATCGCTGTTAGCGCCTAGTTGAGTCGATTTCCATAATTAATACAGTGCGAGCGGGCACAAAGGTCCGGCTCACACGATTCCGCCCTCCCCTTTGGCCCGCGCTAACAGAGTTGCTAACAATTGACTGCGGGCAGGGCGAGGTGATAGACATCTGGGCCGCTTCAAACAATAAAATTTGCATAATTGACGGGATAATTAACATATAATATGACTCGGCAGCCATCTCGTTCACCGTACTACGGAAAAAAGGCACCTTTCAGCCTCTACCGGTACGAGAAACGGAAAAAAGAAGCTTTATTACCCGCTTGTTAGGGTGGCTACTCCGCCGAAGGGAGTGGAAGGGAAACGAGGGACGTTACCAGCCGTCGGGACTCTAATGAGTCACATTAAGGTGTTATTTCAGATAAACTGGTTATGATAACGGGCCCGTAAAACGTTTTTACCTCATTAAAGTCGTTGCTGTCCGTCCGCGTGCTTACTCGGTGAAGAATCTTTCAGATGTGACTAGGTTTCATTGTTGGAATTTACTCTTTAACCATTAAACGTGGGAATTAGTAGTGTAAAATAATTGTAAAGAAGTTTATCGAATACCTACGTTAGATTAATATTGCTTTTACTTCTAATCTTTTAAAGGTACTTTAATACTAAATTTGAATTCTTTTATTTTTCAGGTAAGCTTGGATTTAGTGCTGAACCGAAGATTTGTATTGATGTAAGTACTGACAAAACGCGCTCGGCATCGGTTAGTTAATTTTTCAATGCTTAGCTGATTGATAGACGAAACGTTCAATGCTCTCCGATATATTAGTAAAATTAGAAAACACACCATGACACACCTCAAGCCAATATTTTAATCGTGCAGCACATATTATGAGACAAGTCCCTTAACTCTGGATGCAACCAGAGTTTGTTTCTTAGCCGTTCCATATCAATGTTCGATTTGTTATTTAAGAGAACTGTGTGCGCACTGACGAATCTTCCAAATACTAAAAGCAGTAATACAATGTAAAAGTCTGTCAGCTGACTGACGTACTATAAACACAAATGAAGTTGCACCATGAAGGAAAAGATGAAAAAGTAAGGCCCTTCTTCGTAATATTGCCGAATACACTTTCATCTTTATTTTCATGCTGCAGTTCCATTTCAGATTATAGTACGTCAATGGGACGCATTCAACCAAGAGTATTCATACGTGCCGCGTAGCCGTACGCACGTAGTTGCTCATCAGTGCAGTAGTAAACAGCAATGTAATGCAGACTCTTTTTTGAGTTTTACAACAGAAGTTAGAAGGGTTGGATCAAAAATTCGGGCGAAAAGGTTAAAGTAACAAGCTGCAGTGGGCCTCTTTTCGATAATGTTTTGGCCTGCAAAAACTTTGCATTAAGGAGGACTGAACGATACTCAAGTTTTACTTTCTACTGCACTCCAGTTGAGCCTACTCATTGTCAGTAAAGTCACGGAAAGGAACCTTGCTTTTGCATCCTTCTTTCCATAGAGAAGCTCAAGATCAACTTATAATACATAAATTAGTAGAAAAGATACACCTGCGACTTTCTTCATTTCATTCTGAGTCGAAAGCCTAAATATCAAAATGTTGTACTGCGCTTCATAAGTCTTTATGAACTTCATACAGTTTGGAATTTGAACCTATAAAGCTGGATTTAGTACTCAACCGATGATCTATAATCTGTACTAATGTCAGTATTGACTAGACGCGCTCATCGTCGGTTAGTTGAGTGTTGTTCAATGCTTAGTTGATTGACAGGCAGAAACAAAGTTGTATACTCTCAAAAAAATTTGACGCTTTCCGAAATATTAGGAAAATTGGAAAACAAAGCTTGATACACCTCAAGCCAATACTTTAACCCTTTCGCAGATATTGGTATACATACTTACCACTAACTTTTAAAAGGATTAAAATGTTTATAAGCATTTGATAATTTTTTCCCAACTGTTCCACTAGTAAAGACTTTGCTTACAGAGAAAATATATATATGTGGTACATTGCGAGCTTCCCGGAAAGGATTGCCAGAAATGCTAAAAAAATGATCACCTCAAACGGGGAGAATTCATGTATTTGTCGAAAGACAATATTCTTGTTACCAAGTGGCAGGATAACAAACCAGTGGTTATGATATCCACAGTTCGTAACCCTTGAGTTATTGAAAATGTGAAAAAGAAAAATAAAGACGGGAGCATAACCAGTATTCCAGCACCAGAAGTAGTATGCAAGTATAACTGATTATGGGTGGAGTTGGCCATTTTGATCAACGTCACGAGCGATATGAAATTAGCAGACGATCATCAAAATGCTGGCAGAGAATTTTCTATTTTTTCGTGGATTTTGCTATTATCAACTCATTTGAGTTGTGGTGTTTAGCTAAACAGCAGAAACATCGATACACTTCGAAAAAAACTCGTGGAGCCTCAGTCACATACAGGGTGTCTCCGAAATGCGTGTACAACGTAAGACCATAGATTCCTTTGCTCGAAATAGGTCGATTTAAGTTAACTTATCTATATCCAAAGTTGCTTCGTTTCGCCGCTAGAAGACTTTAAAAATAATATTTTCCATGAGTTTTTCTTAAATTACTCGAAAAATCTTCATTAGATTTTATTTATTTTTTGACCACGTCTTTATATCAGCTGGGCACAGCTTTCTGTGGAACAAATTCGAATTTCGCAACATACAGAGTGTTTAGAAACACTCTTACCGCAAGTTATTCATCCAAAACTTTTTAACCACCCTGTATAACTTTCTAACCATTCTTTTTCTGAATAGCTACATTCATTTGGAAACTATTTTCTCTTTTACAAAATTTCAGTTGGGCAAACGGTTTAGGCATAAAAGAAGATTTTCTAAATGCCTACAAGCCCAAAACGGTAAATTAAGGTAACATTAACAATATTCAAAGTACCAATTTCTTCACGGGATATGAAGATCTTTCAAGAAAACCACATGTTATAGGTTTGGAAGTAATTTATTGCTTAAAATTTTCAAAATTTCGCCAGCATTTGTGTACGTTATCAGGGTTTAGCCCTTTTAGTCCATATTATGCAGATTCTACTGCAGAATCGAAGGAAATAAAGAGGAAATCATGCTCCTGTAAACTGGTCAGCAAGATCAATAAACCTAGCACCTTTTGATTTTGTTTATTGGGTATCATAAAAGCAAAGATGCAACGAAAAGTGCAAACAGTAAAAATTTTGCACACTATTATTTTTGCCCTGATGATGATCACAAATCCTGGCAACATTTTGAGCAAAAACTATTTCCAATCCTCTAAAATGTGATTTTCTTGAAAGAGCTGCATATTCTGTGAAGAAATTACTACTTTGAACTGGGTTAGTGTTACCTTAACACTTTGTTGACCGGCAATTTTACGTAGAAACTATGTCATGTCACCGCAATTTGACATAACAAGTGCTATGACGACGAGTTAACTCATCACCGGTCAGCAACGTTTGGATATGAAATGACGAGTTATCTCGTCACCGGTCAACAAAGTGTTAACTTACAGATTTGAACTTTCAAGGAGTTAGAAAATGTTTTTTTGTGGCTAAACCGTTTGCCCAACTGGAATTTTATAAGAGAGAAAATAATTTCTAAATTAATGTAGCTATTAAGAAAAAAAGATTGATAGAAAGTTATACAGGCTGATTAAAAAGATTTAGATGGATAACTTGTGGTGAGAGTGTTTGTAAACGCGCTGTATGTTTGGAAATTCGAATTTGTTCCACAGAAAGCTGTAGTCAGCTGATATAAAAACATGGTCAAAAAAATGAATAAAATCTAATACAAATTTTTCGAGTAATTTAAGAAAAACTCATGGAAAATATTATTTTTAAAGCCTTCTAGTGGCGAAACGAAGCAACTTTGGATATAGATAAGTTAACTTAAATCGACCTATTTCAAGCCAAGGAATCTATGGTCTTACGTTGTACACGCATTTCGGAGACACCTGTATAAGTCGACAAAACGGGGAGTAGTTGCCATTCCAGAGGAAGATATTGTCAAATCGGCACCCATATGCCGGTTTCTGGTGGAAGCTGTAGGAGAAGCAGATTGTGTAGCTCTAGCCAAAAGCAAAAGCGAACAAAAATAACTTGGTCTTCTTGTTCTGTTCCCTTGTTTTTCAAGTTTCCATAAAAAATAAGATTTAAATTTTCGTTCTTCTTGCTGTGTTTCCTTGTGTTTTACGCTTTGTTTTTCAACATTCCATATTAAAATTAAAGATTGACGAAGAACCTATCATAGAACTAATATAAACGGATCGATTAATTAAAAAGTGGCTAAACTCTCAAAATATAATTTATCCACGAAAGGGTTAATAGAGTATCACAATCTTTACACAAATTGAGACAGGTCCCATAGTTCTGCATGCAACCACACTTTGGTTATTAGCCGTTCCATGTCAATATTTATTTTGTTCTTTAAGATGACTGTACGCACACTGACGAACCTGCCAAACACTTAAAGCTCTAATACAATATAGCAATCTGTCAGCTAACTAATGTACGCTAGGCTGACGCATATGACCGACAGTCTTCATTCATGCCGCGTAGCTGTTCACCAATGACGACTGATGTCAGCGCTAATCATCGGTTGAGCACTAATAAGGGGAGGGCGCGAGGTGTTTTTTTCTAAATCTGTCCTTTAGCTGAGTACTTGCAATTAACAAAGTACTAAAACGCAGTATTCAACCAAAACTGAATAAATCGCGTTTGAAATTTAACGCTCTGTTTATATTTTGGACAAGTAAACTCGTTTCCAGTTATTCGATAGCCGAACCGTTAAGAGCGGTGAGTCAGATATCGAGAAAAAGCGGACATCGCTGGTCCGACACTGCGCTCAGCCCAAAAATCTTTAAACGCGAGGGATTACGCGTTAACACTCGCTTTGAGTTCTACGTGCTATTAGTATAACGTTCACATGAGCACTATTCAGCCAAAACTGAATAAATCGCGTTTTAAATTTAACGCTCTGGTTATATTTTGGATAAGTAAACTCGTTTCCAGTTATTCGATAGCCGAACCGTTAAGAGCGGTGAGTCAGATATCGAGAAAAAGCGGACATCGCTGGTCCGATACTAGCCTCAGCCCAAAAATCTTTAAACGCAAGGAATTACGCGTTAACACTCACTTTGAGTTCTACGTGCCATCCGTATAATGTTCACATGAGCATGTTTTTATCACGAAACAGGTTGTTGTGGGAATATACCAGATGGACGTTATATCTGGTCTGTAGTTTGTGAAAAATGGTTGAGTCTGTAAATATTAAAATCGACTTGCTAATTGATGAAATAGAAAAAAGATCGGGAATTTGGAATATAGGTTCGGAATGATATAGTTTTTCACTGGGTGAAATACATTATCTAATTGCATTTGGAGGTACCTTACTATAATCCCAAATTAGTTACAGCAAGTCATCAAATGATTTCAGAGACATTCTAAAGTAGTTTTCCTTCATTATCTCTGAGTGTCTCGGAGATGTCTCATTCTCAGATGTACTATCTCGAAAACGTTTTGAAGCCAACTGATCTGAATTGATCTAATTTTTTTTGTGCGTCACATGTGAACCCAACCTAAAACTATCCTAAATATTTTACAAACCATTAGTTGTCATTACAGAATCGGACTAATTTTGAAGCTATTTACTTTGAACGTCTTGAAAAGTCATTGGTGGAATGTCAAAATTCCAAATTCCAAACACCAAACAGAAAATTTTTTTTGTTGAGTTCTATATTTAATATTTAGCACACGTCAAAGTGGAAGCCACCCTATGTTTATATCGGTTTGAGGTCCATCTGCAACCCCTGGGGGCCGGCAATTCGCCCATCAAAGACGTCGACGGCCCAGAAATCTATAATCACGCATTGAATTAGAGCGCCGGGCCAAGTGGGCGGCGTCTTAATGTCGGGGTACGTCTGCCGGTCGTAAATCTACGATAGAAGGAGCCGGGTGACTTCCTGTCGCGGTCGCGGCTCTTGAAATATGAACTGACGATCGGTCTGTAATTTGAGCGAGAGCAGCGCTTATTACGACGTTCCCCGTTTGAAATATGGACGGGCGCGCGGCCCGCGTATCCCGGGGTGTTATTTTCTAAACAAACCCGGGCGACACGGCCCGTGAGCGCTTCCACGAACCGATTTATCGCCGGGAAACGGCTTTGATACGGTTTTTTCCCGCCGACGCCTTTTCTCCCCCCTCGATATAATTGCACAGCAACTTAAATGCGTATCCTGTAAAACTAGTAAACTAGTAGCTCTTTGTTTTAATTTAATTTAAGACTATCGATTTAAATGTCGCTAACGAGAGGTGTTAGCAAAAAGGTATAAATCAATTTGTAAGCGTTATGAATAATTAGCGGTGCGATACGTGAGCTATTACAAGTGAAATCAGTGTCGCTTACGAACCCACGTATACAACCTCGCATGTTAATGCTTGTTGCATCAACGTAAATAGTGAACGGCTGGCGCAAGGTGAATGGTAATTCAATCGATTAATTCCGGTAAATGACAAGCGATGTCGAACGCGGCTTATCGACGCGTTACGACTCCATTTAAACTCGGCGATTGTTTCGTGAAAAAAGTTCGCCTCCCTCGGCGTTAATTTTCCTCGGGATATACTCGTTTCGTTTGAAAATGAGACGAAGATCAATTCGAAATGGGGCATAAAACAGCGCGACCCTCTCGCGCAGATGGAGATTTCGTGTCGGCCGGATTCCCGGGTGGATTTTTATTAATTGGGCAATAACTAGCAGCGCCACGCCGCGGCCGGGTTTATTGCCGCCGCGGCGGTTTCGGCCGTTAACGAGGGCCTCGGCCCATCGACACCGAGGGCGCTCCGCCAATTTATCACGTGACCGCGAAATTACCGCCGTGATTTATTTGCGGGCGCCATTTGCATGCGGCTCTCGCCGAAAATTAACGTTCGAATTGCTTTTTCGCTTGAGAGAAGACCCATTCTAAACCTTTTTATTACGATTTTCTACACGCGTTACTTTCGTTTTTCAACACGGTTGGAAATAAATCACGTTCAAATGACAGATACCGATTTAAAAAATTTAAAAAATTAGTATTATTCTAGCTTTTGCACTCTATCTTTTGAGGTAATTTAATCTTGAGAAGAAAGGATACGGTTCGGTGGAGTTTGTTCAAATTCAAAAAATATTAAAGCCTCTATTAGCGTACATGCTTCTTGCGAACATTCCACTCCATTCCAGTGAGATTCCTAAAATAGGCTTCGACTAGTGGGTGACGGCTTAATAACACACCGCTTGTCCGCAAAAAGCTCTCAACCGAGCTCGGCGGTAAATCATCGACCCGATTTCTGGAATTTCTCGCGTATCGGAACGAGCGGACTGCGCTCGGTCGTTACTTGCGCCAGTCCATTGAGCACAATTATAAAATGATATGGTTTCGCGCACCCAACCGATGCAGGTGCTGGCATCGACGATGCGTTTCGGATTTATAGCCAATCGACGATTTTTTTACACCTACAAATCTTTATTGAACGCAAAATATAAGTATAGTAGACAGATACTGACCATCTCTTAGAAGAAATAATTCATCTATGTGATCAACCTTAGTTAACACGTTGAGTGCCACGCGGTTTTATATCGACTTACCTGTCAGGCCGCTGTGAGTCACTCTCGGCCTGAACGAAAAGTTGTTAGTTAACTGATGACTAACGTGGCCTGAACGGAAAGCTCGGTGGCGGTCATCGATGACTGACATCATACTCAACGTGTTAACAACAGTTTAATACAGTGATGGCGAAACACTGACCCACACAATCCTTTTAAGTAACCCATACCTTGAATTTTGCAAACATATTTTTTATGTCGTATTATTTATGAAATTGAAGAGAAAAATGCAAAATCCATCCTCAACCCAGAGCTCTAACGCTCGGATCTTGCAGATTTCTCTTATAATACATTGAAGAGAAGAAGACAAAATCCATTCTTAGCCCAGAAGTCTAGTGCTCGGATCTTGAATTTTCCTCTTCGTGGTGGTATTAGAGAAAAATGCAAACTCCGTCCTCAACCCAGAAGTCTAACGCTCCGATCTTGCATCTTTCTCTTATAACCCAGAGGTTTAGTGCTCGGATCTTGAATTTTCCTCTTCGTGGTGGTATTAGAGAAAAATGCAAAATTCGTCCTCAGCCCAGAAGTCTAACGCTCCGATCTTGCATTTTTCTCTTATAACATGAAAAGGAGAAAACAAGATCTGTTCTCAACCCAGAAGTCTGGTGCTCGGATCTTGCACCTTCCTGCTCATGGTGCTATTAGAAAAAAAATGCAAAGTCTGTTCTCAATTCAGAGGTCTAGCCCTCAAATATTGCATCTTTCTTTTATAACACCATGAAGAGGAGGAGACAAAATCCATTCTTAACCCAGAGATCTAGTGCTTTGATCTTGAATTTTCCTCTTCGTGGTGGTATTAGAGAAAAATGCAAAATCCGTCCTCAATCCAGAAGTCTAACGCTCCGATTTTGCATTTTTCTCTTACAACCCAGAGGTGTAGTGCTCGGATCTTGAATTTTCCTCTTCGTGGTGGTATTAGAGAAAAATGCAAAATCCATCCTCAATCCAGAAGTCTAACGCTCCGATCTTGCATTTTTCTCTTATAACATGAAGAGAAGAAAACGAGATCTGTTCTCAACCCAGAGCTCTGGTGCTCGGATCTTGCACCTTCCTGTTCATGGTGCTATTAGAAAAAAAATGCAAAGTCTGTTCTCAATTCAGAGGTCTAGCGCTTAAATATTGCATCTTTCTTTTATAACACCATGAAGAGGAGGGGACAAAATCCGTTCTCAACCCAGAGTTCTACTGCTCGGATCTTGCACCTTTCTTTTCATGGTGCTGTAAGAAAAAAATGGAAAATCCGTCCTCAACCCAGAAGTCTAACGCCCCGATCTTGCAATTTTCTCTTATAACCTAGAGGTCTAGTGCTTGGATCTTGAATTTTCCTCTTCGTGGTGGTGTTAGAGAAAAATGCAAAATCCGTCCTCAACCCAGAAGTCCAACGCTCCGATCTTGCATTTTTCTTCAAAATCTGTTCTCAATTCAGAGGTCTAGCGCTCAAATATTGCATCTTACTTTTATAACACCATGAAGAGGAGGAGACAAAATCCGTTCTCAACCCACAGTTCTACTGCTCGGATCTTGCACCTTTCTTTTCATGGTTCTGTAAGAGAAAAATGCAAAATCTTTCTTCAACCCAGAGGTCTAGCGCTTAGACCAGTGATGGCGAACCTATGACCCATAGGCCATATACTGACCCCCACAATCCTTTTAAGTGATCCATACCTTGATTTTTGCAAACTTATTTTTTATGTCCTAGAAAGAGAATAAATAATTTTATTTCAACTATCTATTTATTAATAAATAATACCATTATGTCATAGTATGTATGTAATTTTATCTTGTTCAGTCAAATATTTAGTGTAAGGAGTACTAAATAGTGTCATCCCAATGATATTATCCACTTGTAATCAATTTTTATTTTTTAATTTTTACTTACTAATGTAAAAGTTGTAAAACAAAAAGGAAAAAAAGCTCTTTTAGTCCTTAGTCTTAGAAGTAAGGATATAAAAAGTAAGTTTATTAAAAACACATTTTCCTTTTGCATGTGACTTAATACTGTGTGGGCTAGCACGAAAACAACATAGTAAACAAAATGTGACCCACTGCGCCAAAAGGTTCGCCATCACTGGTTTAATATGTAGAATTGAGGAGTATATTAGAAGGTATGTCTTCTTCATGTTGGATATGAAAGTCAATGGACACCTTTTTCTTATTGGTAGGAAGAATAAGCAAAATTTATATTGAAGGAGAAACAACAAATTTAACAAATTTTTTTCAGTCACATTGACATTATCTTAACGAAATAATCTATTTAAGTTTACGACTTAACGTTAACCTATGTAGTCAACAATTTTTCACTATAACTTTGAACCAAAATAGGAAGCATATTGCCTTTGTGAAACTGGACATGTCTTTGTATGGTAGGAAATTGCAGTTCGTGTAAATAGAGAGAACAAGTTTGCGATGGTATGTGCGTAAAATATCTAGACTTGAGAAGTATATGGTTGTATACGTCTATGTTCGTAGGTTTGCATATGTTTGCATATTTGAAATTCAGATTAATATTGTAAATGATAAAAAAAATTTGATTGGAAAGAAAAATTATATTTTGGTAATTCAAACCAACATAAATCAAATTAAAACCCATTATCCCGTTCATTAACGTACCGAGCAGTAACACTACCATTGTAGAACCGATCCGAAAAGGAGTAACATTCAGGTGGAAAGACGAATGCGCGTTTTTTGTGAGACCGGTGCTGGTACGAGATGAGTTACGGCCGTACAGTTTCCTACAAAAGGTTCGGTGCGCGGCCCCGAAAAATATGATTTCGGTGATTTACTTCCCAAAGTCGCACACTGGGTGATAAATACGACCGGGAACGCGCCATAGAAAATCCCGCGATAAATTTCCGGTCACAAAAGGATTCCGCGACGGGATCTTTACCGCGCAATTTGTTACTCGGTTCGCAAATATCATTTGTTACTCGGGTCTGCGACCGCCCAATTAAAACGGGCGCATTCTTCGCGATGCCGCGGTTCAGCTGCACTCCAAATTCCCAGACGGCGTCCCCTAAACTCAATGGTTTATCCCCGGAGACCCGTTTGCGCGTAAAATGGCAGTTTTAGCGTTCGAGGTTAGGATCCGACCCTCAATTACCATAAAGAACCTACCGATGCGACGGCGCGCATAAAATCCGCCAACGTTTAACTGAAGGAGCCGGTACGTCACTGTGCGCGTCTGCGGGTGAGCTTCTTTAAAAGCGTTTTAATGTAAATGCGACCGAGAATTCGTTACGTTGCGGATTTTATTAGTCACCACGTAAATCTATCCATTTTAATCTCTTTTTCTATATCTACTCTTTACATTCCATCGGTTATTACCCGAGTTATTCATATTACCCGACAATAACTGTAATTCAAGTTTGTATTATCAATATCCGATGATTAGACGCCTTGGAACACCGGTCGTTCCAGAAGCCATTACGATCGGTTTCCGTGACGCCCTCAAAAAAACCCTATGGTCATTCGATAACAAACTCGCTCGCCTGAAACGGCGTTTTAGCAAAAACTCCGGGCATTGTTCGACTATTACCGGCCGCATGAACGAGCACAGATCCGCATCGACTTCGAAAGAAAGATTTTTCAGCCGTACAAAGCTTGAATCGCCACTTTTGCGCCTCGATTGTCTTCTTAAGGATAATCGCGAACGGTAGGGAAGTAATTAATTCTCGTTATTAACGTCGCGAGATCAGAACGCGAGGCATCTGATTGCACCGCGTGATACCACGTTTCGTTTGATTAATGGCCAATCTATCGTGCGCCATATGGCACTGACTTGCACACTGACGTTATACCATCTTTACCTTCTCTTCCTGTCTGTTAAGGACGGAGATTTCTATGATATCTATGATATATCCAGCGGGAACCCTTTATCAGATAGAATTTATAAAAAAAACTTACAAGTTGTATTGTATCAAAACCTATTATTAAAATGTACAAGTTTTATTTTTAGTATTTTTCTAAAAAAAAATTATTGTTTTTGGTTGAATTGATCAACATTTTGGTAACTTTGGTGGAAGCTTTACGAATTTAGTAAGTTTTTGGTGGAATTAAAAAAAATTGCTAAATTTTTGGTGGAATTTTTACAAATTTTGTAAGTTTTTTGGTGGAATTTAAAAAAAATTCATTATTTTTGGTAAAATTATTAAAAATTTTAGTAACTTTGGTGGAATTTTTATGAATTTACTAAGTTTTTCATGGAATTTTCAAGGTTTCAGTTAATTTTTAGTAAAATTGTTTCTAATTTGATTGATTTTTGGTGGAATTTTAAAAGAATTTGGACATTTTGGTAGAATTTTTAAAAAAAATGGTAAGTTTTTGGTAGAATTGTTAAAAATGTTGACAATTTCCGTATAATTTTTAGGATTTTTGTAAATTTTTCGTGGAATAAAAAAAATTCAGTAAGTTTTGGGGGTAGTTGTTAAATATTTTAATAGCTTTGGTGGAATTTTTGCGAATTTTATTCATTTCTGGTGGAATTTAAAAAAAATCAGTGTTTTTGGTAAAATTCTTATGAATTTAATAAGTTTTTGGTGGAATTTTTAAAAAATGTATTATTTCTGGCAAAATTATTAAAAATTTTAGTAACTTTGGTGGAATTTTTATGAATTTACTAAGTTTTTGATGGAATTTTCAAGGTTTTAGTTAATTTTTAATGAAATTGTTTCTAATTTGATTGATTTTTGGTGGAATTTTAAAAGAATTTGGACATTTTGTTGGAATTTTTAAAAAATTTGGTAAGTTTTTGGTAGAATTGTTAAAAATGTTGACAATTTCCGTGTAATTTTTAGGATTTTTGTAAATTTTTGGTGGAATAAAAAAAATTCAGTAAGTTTTGGGTGTAGTTGTTAAATAATTCAATAGCTTTTATGGAATTTTTGCGAATTTTATTCATTTCTGGTGGAATTTAAAAAAAAATCAGTGTTTTTGGTAAAATTATTATGAATTATGTAGCTTTTTGGTGGAATTTTTAAAAAATTCAGTATGTTTTTGGTGGAATAATCAAAAATTTTGATAACATTGGTGGAATTTTTGCGAATTTTGTTCATTTCTGGTGGAATAAAAAAATATCAGTGTTTTTTCATGGAATTTTTACGAATTTAGTAAGTTTTTAGTGAAATTTTTCCAATTTTATTAATTTTTGGTGGAATTTTTATAAAATTCAGTATGTTTTTGATGGAATCGTTAAAAAGGTTGATAACTTTGGTGGAATTTTTATTAACTTTAATCATTTTTGGTGGAATTGTTAAAAATATTGGTAATTTTAGTAGAATTTCTATAAATTTGGTAAGTTTTTGGTGGTATTTTTTAAAAATCAGTAAGTTTTTGGTGGAATTATTCAACATTTTGGTAGCTTTGGTGGAAAATTGAAAAAACTTAGTACGTTTTTGGTGGAATTGTTAAAAATGTTGGTAACTTTGGTGGAATTTTTTCCGAATATAGTAAGTTTTTTTAATTTTTACCAATTTTATTGATTTTGGGTGGAATTTTTAAAAAATTCACTACGTTTTTAGTAGAATTGTCTCCAAATTTAATAATTTTTGGTGAAATTATATTCAATTTAACTAACTTTTGTGGGATTTTTATTACTACTTTTTTATTTTTGTGAAATTTTTAAGAATCTAATCAATTCTTGACGAAATTAATCTTAATTTTAGTATATTTTTTAAAAATTCAGTTTTTGGTGAAATTGTTAAAAATTTTGATAGCTTTGGTGGAATTTTTACAAAATTTATAAGTTTTTGGCGGAATTATTAAAAATTTTAGTAACTTTGATGGAATTTTTACACATTTACTTATATTTTTGGTGATATTTTCAAGAATTTAATTAGTTTTTAGTGAAATTTATTCGAATTTTTGCTCTGCGTAAATTAAATATTTGATAATTATTAATAAACCGATCGTTTTGACATTTCATGTGGCATTAGCGTGGTTAGAATAATAAATAACGTTTATGAAAATTGAACCAACTGTTTTATCGGCCCAAATCGAAAATGACGGAAAACGGGGACTTCGTTTAGGGCTTAAATCGGCCGTTTCGGGTCCAAAGGAGCCCCGATTCGCATATAACGTTGCGTTATAAAGCCGTTCAGAAGGTTAGCCGGAAGCAGAGTCGTGGAGCCGGTGGCATTTTTGTACAAAAAGTGCGTTCGAAAATTAACCAAAATGACAGGCGGACGATCGAGAATTTTAATTTCAATTAGGGCTACCGCAACGTCGTTCGATTTTCAGGGCCGTTTTTCCGAAATCGGTCACGCACCCCCCAAAATAAAACCATTGAATCGTCCGGAAAGCGATTTCCAAAAAGCTATTAAAAAAAGAACTAGGCGCCTGCGGCGCCCTCTTTTAAAGAGGCGCTGCTTGCTTACTACTTTAATATATTAAAATATAATATAATATAATAATTTTATTTGAATTAGTTTTAAGTTAGAAAACCAACCAACTTGAAAATAATCTTGGACTAGTCACGATTCTTATTTTTATTTTAACATCTTCTCAATTTCTTCTTGTTAATACATCATCTTAAGTGACTACAAATACGTGTAAACAACGCGTCCTGCGAGGACAATAGCAGTGGATCGGTACTCGCCTGGCAGAACCATTACCTGATAATTTATGGGCTTGGGGTCACGCCTGTTGAGGTAAAGGATGGACTCTCAACGTCCTCGCTTCAAAACCACACAAAGAAACGCGACATTTTTCTATCGATTTCGAGCTCGAGATGGTCGAAAAGAGCATTCAGTTCGTAATAAAATAGGTGAAGAAGTTTGCGTAACCGACACTTTGCAGTCCATTGTCCGAGGAGTGTTATTGTAGCTTTTGTGGGCTCTCTCTTCAATTAAACCCCTCTTGGACGTGGCTGCTTGCGTAGGAAGAGCCGTAATGAGATTCGGAGATCCCGAGGCGACCCGGACGTCTATTGATACCTCGACAATGAGCTAGGAAAACAACCTGCTATCGGCCATCTTTATGCCCTCCTCTTCGACAGACGAAATGAAAATGAAACGAAAATGAAACGAAAACGAAACGAAAATGAACCCGGCCGAAAGAGATTTCGAAAGGTTTGGTGTCAATTAAGGATATGGCGAGGGAATGCCGCGTATTCCCGGGGATTAAGTTTTTCGCCGGTTCACATTACGCATTCATATATTCATCGACGGTCCTCTCGGATTCGGCGGAATCCGACGTCGCGACAGCGATTTGAAAGTCAACCGTTGGTTTCTGTCGGCTTCGCCACGCAGATCGCGCCCGTGGGCCCGATAACGTCTCACTCGAAGAGCGCGAATAAATCCGTACGAAAATACGGGTCCGAATCGAACCGAAGAAGGGCCCGCTGCCGTTCTGAATTAGGCAATAGCAGATTTATACCGCCACGGCTGGCGAGCAAAGTGCCACTTGGAAATTACCCCCATTGTCTCACTTTACGATTTATTCTTACTTCTTTGCTTTTACGATACCTTCGCGCATTTACAAGACAGATTGGTGGTACCTTTTGTGAAATTGAAATTGTTCGTTTTGGGCTATAAAAATATTTCTTTTTTTGGATAATGTGGTAGTTTGGAGAGAAGTAATTTGGAGAGAAGTAATTTGGAGACAAGTAATTTGGAGAGACGTAATTCTGGATTTCTTTGAAAGGAAATCGGACGAATCGTTTTATTGGAGGTTGGGTCGATTGGGGAGCGTTTACGGTTTCGCGAGACAAATGCGTCGCCCCGCGACCGCGCTAATGAATTTTAAGGGGACCCGATTTGCACACAATGCGCCGGCGGCGCAAAGCGAGAACGGCCGACGCCGGAATGCGGCTTAAACGGCAGCAGTCCGCGTAATTAATATCCCACTTCGGGGGCTGGCCGAGGACCAATTACCGCCTCTTCGGGCGCGATTTGCAACGCAGCGGGTCGCGAAGTCCCCAACTTAAAAGAAACTCTCGCTGTATTATAAAAATCTTTTAACTTTCACAGGTGTGCGTTCAATAGACCGGAGGAAACAAACAAAAGCGTAGAGATACTTCCTGGCTCCCCTGACAGGATAATTATGGGGAAGACTTCCTCGTTTTAAAAGAGAAAAAAGAGATCAAAGAAATGGCGTTATGGTTAGATGACATTAATTAGTACCGGGTAATTTACCGTAGTTTAAACAGTTGACACATTAACGAGTTGCGGGTAGACGTAGGAAAAGTTAATTGGATACGTGTCTAGCGTGCGAAAATAATTGCGAGGTTTAATTTAAGTTATTGGGCACGCGGCGGTGTTTCAACAGATACGGATAGTTTAAGCCGCATTAGCGTCAGGACGCCGAGAGCGTCTATTTTTACCCTTCCGAGTCGCGCTAACGAGGGAAGATGACGGGGACTCGTATTTGGACCGTTCTTTGGAGAGGAATCCGAGCCGGCAATCGCCTTCCATTAATCTTTGTAGGCGATCCATAGGCGAACGGCGCCAATTTTTGCATCCCGGCGGCACAACGCCGGAATTATTGCCGACATTTATATTAACCATGACGGCCGCAACCCCGCAGACTCGCCTCTTCGCGTTATTTATTTTGCCCGCGCTCGCGTCTTCATCTCGGCCTTCTTAATGAAACGTCACTGGAAGGCATCGAAGTTATCAATCCCAAACCGCATCGTTCGTACACACTCGAAGAAATTCTATACGAGGAGGACACAAAACAAGTCAAAACAATACAAATAAAAATCACATTCAACTTAAATTTTTTTTTGCCGAGTTGGATGAAAAGAAAAGAGAGGTGAAAAATACTTAAGTACTCTTTAGATTTTCTATTCGTCCTTTCTATACTGGATGTTCCAGAACTCAGTTGCCAAACGTTAACCTCGCATTCTAGAGCTGATTTCATGCCGATTCAACGAAAAAGTTCTTATCCGAGATTACCTCCCAAAACAGTTTACCCGGGTAGCCCTTAACACCTTTACGATGGCAATAAAAAAATTGTTTTTCCAACAAACGATGAAGCATTTCGAAGTTTACAAACGCTCAAAATTTCATTGTGATATCTAAATCGTTATTAATATTTCGAAAAAAACATGATCAGACACGTCATCTTTAGGATGCTCTAGTTCTCTTAGGAAGTAATTTCGCATAAAGACATTTTCATTGAATCGGCATGAAATCAACTCTGGAAAATATGGTTTACGTTTGACAACTGAGTTCTGGGACACTCTGTATGATTCAGCGTTTCTCAACTTTTTTACATTTGCGACCCAATCAATCGCAATTCTCATCGCGCCTCCCCTTCCTCTCATTTCACTGAAATCGTGATTGTAATCTTAATTTTTATTTAATTTAATTATATTTTGACACTAAAGCTATTCTACGATGTTAAACCTTAAAAACTACTACACATGGAGATTTCCAATGAAATGAATCCTGGTCTGGACTTTGTGCTAACAACAGTGGTTACCGTAGTAAATTATATAAAAATAAAACCACTAAAATCAAAAATCTTTTCTGCACTTTGTAAAGACATGGGAGCAGTACATCCAGCGTTACTGTTTTATTGCGAGGCAAGATGGCTATCACGTAGAAAATGTTTGAAACGTGTTTATGAATTAAGAGATGAAATCGCCATTTTTCTAGAAGAGGAAAGTCGACCGGAAGCCGAGAACTTTCGGGATGATTTATTTGTGATGAAATTGAGCTATTTGGTCGACATATTTGAAAAATTAAATACCTTGAATCTTCAACTCCAAGGAACAAACACTCATATGTTGGATACGAGTGACAAAGTTAATACTTTTTGTAGAAAACTAGAATTGTGGAGTAGGAACGTAAAGCAAAAAAGTCTAGAAATGTTTGCAAATGTGGATGAATGTGTCAAAAATTTTAAAAAGTATTTCCTTGCTGACCTTAACTTGATAGCAAGTTACGAGCGGGTTAGGGACTCATTTCAAACTACTCCTAAACCGCCGATGAAGAAATCTTTATAGACCTCACGGCAAGTGACGAAATAAAAAAACAGTTTAGTGATAAATCAGTCTTTGAATTTTGGACAGGGTTGGATGATGAGTTTTCTACACTAAAATCAGGAGCACTGCGTGTGCTATTACCATTTTCCACATCCTACCTTTGTCGAAAAATTTTCTGCGTTGACTGCTTTGAAGACAAAATATAGATCACATCTAAATATAGAGAAAGAGCTTAGAGTGTCAATTTCTAATATTAAACGTTCCTTCGAAAAACTTTGCTCTGCGAGACAGGCCCAAGGTAGTCACTAATAATTATTAATTCTGTTTTATATTTTATATTAGAAGGTATTTTCCTTTTCTTTCATAAACTTTCTGTGATCTTTTTACTAATGGTTTTTCTTATTTGTTGTTGCTTTGTCGCTTTGCTCGCACCCCCCCTCCCCTCCCCTTTAGTTATATCATGCGCCCCACAGGTTGAGAATCGCTGATATAATTTTATAAAATTGACTCAATATTTTCCCCTTCAAATCGGTTGTTTTATTTAGTAAGAGGAGAAAGGTCTTCGAAATTAGGGTCGCGTGGGTCGGATACAAGAGATAAGAGAGGCGGTCGTCGGTCGTAAATTAATTAAAAGTTTAATCGGGCTGTCGTTTTTATCAAAGAACACCTGCATTTACTAAAATTGCAGTTAGATATTCCATATAATACTCGTGTCGCGGTTAATTCGACGGGACAAGCGAATTGATACAATGGTCGGACCTCGAGACGTCAAATTCGTCGGTTCGGCGAAGAAGAGACATGAAAACGAAACCGCACGTCGTAAAGTTCCCGGGTTAGAGGAGAACCGTAGGAGGCGATAAACGTGAACGACGAATTACGAATCCGCTCGGATCTCGATGGGGCGTTTAATTTAATCGAAACGCCGGCGCGGCTCGCATGTAATTTAATAGGACGCGTCGCCGGCCCGTAAAGAACGGCGCGTCGAGTGTTTAACTAGTTAATCTCGGGGGAAACCGCCGAGTATCGCCTTTCGGAGCGGTCCGACCGCAGGACGTGCGTACCACTTTTGTTGTACACGTTCCTCTATCGTTTTTGCGTGCTAAAGGTATTGACGGTATCTCTTGTTACACAGATCTCGAATGTTGGGTTAAAATCGAAGTTAAACTTAAATAAAAGAGGAGATGGGAAGACAGGAGGAGGTGGAGGAGATGGGGAAAAGATCGTTATTGCTCGGGTCGAGTGCAAAAAGAAGTTGAGAAAAGTTCCAAGACGATTAGCGAGGGCATATATTCGAACTGTCGCGTATAAATACGTTTGAGGCAATCAGCTTGGTATCTCGTAGCAATCGTCGATTTAATTGTTCAATATATATGCGTGTAAGAACTAGTTTGGGACGGCTTGGGACGCAAGCTACGGGACGGCTTCGTGAATATGTATTAGATAATTAAAGGTGGTAATCTGAGGTCGGGCTTATCAACGTGGTTTTCCCTATCTGAAAGTGCTTAACCTGGAGGTGAAGGTCACGAAAAGGGGAAACGTTTTCGGACGAACAACGGGGCGTGGAGGGCGGTAAGAGTAAACGTTCAATTATGTCGTCAACGTGGCCGACCGCTGATCCAATATATTAGAACACAATGCACGTCCGGCGCGGAGGTGAATCGACACATTTTATTAAAAAGGGTATAATTAAAAAAGCCGGTCGCCGACGGACAAAGTCCGAGACACGCGCACGTCCGACCCGGCGCCAAATACGGTAAAAATGACGACGCTGCCGCTTCGAGCTCCCGCTAATTTACGCTCGGAATACGAACGATCGATTTACCCCCATAAGAACGGAGAAATGTTCTCGATTTTATGTCGCGGTTCTCGGAACCGCGCGTCGTTCGCTTTTTACGTGGCATAATATTAGCTTAATATTATCGACGACCTTCGGGCGTTTTTGCTCGTTTCTCGGTTCTTCTCCCTTCGGCGGCGGTAGTTGGTCGGTTTTTAGAAGAAGCGTCTGGTCTTTTAGAAGAGGAATCCCGGCGAGTTTCCGAAAAATTCTCGCCGGGGCGACGTGCGGTAATTGGTTTCTTCGTCGCTCTTGTACGCTGTCGCCGTTATTTATCGACGCGGCGAGCGGAACAGGTCCCGTTCGCCAAAAAGTGACGAAAAAGGCGGTCGCGCGGGTGAGCGGCCGAGCCGAAAAGTAACGAGCGCGCAGAATTCCCGTCTTCAGCAAGTGTCGACAGTAAAAATAATGAGGTGGCGGCCTAAGTTATGGGCCCGGAGAGCGCGCGGGACGTACGCCGCGTCCTGGTGCTTGTCGTCGCTTGCGAGCTCCTTTTTTCCACTTTGGGATACAAGAAATGCCACTTTGGCGGCCACCAAGCCACTGATGGGAACCGATGGATTTCCCAATTTTACTTGTTTCCTTCAAATCCTCAAAAATCCCATCAAGTTTTGTTCCCAAGTCACCTTCACTACCTTTCAAAAACACCAACCCTCAAATTTTGAACAAATTTCAAATTTTGATCACATCAAGTATATCTTGCAAAGTTTTTCGCCGCTTGTAAGCTCTTTTTTCCACTTTGGGATACAAGAAATGCCACTTTGGCGGCCACCAAACCACTGATGGGAACCGATGGATTTCCCAATTTTACTTGTTTCCTTCAAATCCTCAAAAATCCCATCAAGTTTTGTTCCCAAGTAACCTTCACTACGTTTCAAAAACACCAACCCTCAAATTTTGAACAAATTTCACATTTTGATCACATCAAGTATATCTTGCAAGGTTTTTCGCTTGCGAGCTCCTTTTTTTCTACTTTGGGATACAAGAAGTGCCACTTTGACGCCCACCAAGCTACTGATGGGAACCGATGGATTTCCCAATTTTACTTGTTTCCTTCAAATCCTCAAAAATCCCATCAAGTTTCGTTCTCAAGTCACCTCTACAACCCCCAAAGACACCCAACCTTATATTTTGAACAAATTTCACATTTTGATCACATCAAGTATATCTTGCAAGGTTTTTCGCTTGGGAGCTCCTTTTTCCCCTTCGGTATACAAGAAATGCCACTTTGGCGGTCACCAAATCACTGATGTGAACCGATGGATTTCCCAATTTTACTTATTTCCTTTAAATCCACAAAAATCGATCAAGGGTCATCCCCAACTCACCTTCACCATTTTTCAAAAACACCCAACCCCATACTTTGATCAAATCTCACATTTTTATCACAGCTAGTATATATTGCAAAGTTTTTCGCGTGCGAACTCCTTTTTTCCACTTTGGGATACAAGAAATGCCACTTTGACGGCCACCAAGCCACTGATGGGAACCGATGAATTTCCCAATTTTACCTGTTTCCTTCAAATCCTCAAAAATCCCATCAAGTTTCGTTCTCAAATCACCCTTCAAAAACACCAAACCTCATATTTTGAACATATTTTACATTTTGATCACATCAAGTATATTTTGCAAGGTTTTTCGCTTGTGAGTTTCTTTTTTCCACTTTGGGATACAAGAAATGCCACTTTGGCGGCCACCAAATCACTGACGGGAACCGATGGATTTCCCAATTTTACTTGTTTCCTTCAAATCCTCAAAAATCGATCAAATTTCGTTACCAAGTCACCCTTCAAAATACCAAACCTCATGTTTTGAACAAATTTCACATTTTGAGCACATCAAGTACATCTTGCAAGGTTTTTCGTTTGCGAGCTCCTTTTTTCCACTTTGGGATATAAAAAATGCTACTTTAACGGCCACCAAGCCACTGATGGGAACCGATTGATTTCCCAATTTTACTCATTTCCTTCAAATCCTCAAAAATCCCATCAAGTTTCTTTCCCAAGTCACCCTTCGAAAACACCAAACCTCATATTTTGAACAAATTTCACATTTTGATCACATCAAGTATATCTTGCAAGGTTTTTCGCTTGCGAGCTCCTTTTTTCCATTTTGGGATACAAAAAATGCTACTTTGACGGCCACCAAGCCACTGATGGGAAATGATGGATTTCCCAATTTTACTTGTTTCCTTCAAATCCTCAAAAATCCCATCAAGTTTTGCTTCCAAGTCACCTCCACTACCCTCTAAAAACACCAAACTTCATATTTTGAACAAGTTTTACATTTTCATCACAGCTAGTATATCTTACAAGGTTTTCTTAATAGATAGTAATATTATTGCCTTCTAGATTTGTTACCAACACAAAATTCTGGTTAAAATTGAGGTTTTCGACTAATTACGGGATCGACTACTTAACGTCCCCTTTCTACTACTTCACTAAGAAATCCAATTGATATATGTTTAAGATCCCTTTTTAAAACTTGCTAACTTGAGGTGTCTTTAGTATCTCGATCCACCGATATCATATGCTGGAATATCGGTCGAATTGTTTGCAAAAAGAAGGAGGAACGAAGGCGAAAGCTCTTCGTCGTGACCTCGTTGGTCGGCACTTTTGCCTCCCGTAATTGAGCGCGGACCGAGCGTCCGAGCGTCGGCGCTGGCGGACGCCGTATCGACGCCTACTATCTCCGGGAACACAATTATAATTAACCATAAATAACGGCGGCCGCGTTTCCCTCTCTCACATGTTGCAATGATATAATCGGGCTGTCTCTCGCTGATTTACCGGCGCGGTCAGGTGGTTAATAATTAAGGAATATCGCCTCTTGCTCCCAGTGTGCCGGTGATTTACTCGCAAGTCCTCTCTCGCGCCGAATCTGCGCGTCGCATCGCAACGCGCCGCCGACAATTAAACGACGCCCCCGGCGCAGTAAATCACCGCCGCGGACGTCGATATCCCGAAATGCCAATTTTGCCAATCACCGGGTCCAGAAGAATTTCCGAAGGTCGTTGCCTCTTCCATTCTTCCACTCTTCCACACTTCCCGCCATCTGTTGTTGAATATGGTAATAGTCCCGAGTCCCGGGGCGTTACGCTAAGACGACGTGATGTTTTAATTGTAAGCTCCTTCTGTGTCAGACCCGTCGTCCTACCCGGCGAGATTATGTCATATCGATAAAGGAACGAATACCTTAAGATGAACGCATCGCCGCGCTAATACCTACTTACTTATTTTGTAGATGAACCGGCTTTCTCTTCTTCCTTAGATTATTTGTTCTTACAATCTTCTAAGCTTTCTTGATCCAATAAAGAATTCTAAATATATCCTCTTTCGTCATCGAGATTATACTCCAGTTCTTCAATTGCAATTCGAAACCACCTCCTTAGAGCTTTTTTAAGTTTTAACATAATACCGGGCGGAATTCAAATCGCATTCGCCCCGATATAACAATGCCCCGTTAATAAATAAAACATGTCGTGGCCGCACCTCGCGTACAGAGCAATTCTCTATGTGTTTTTTTTTCTTTGTTACGGTTGGAATACAATCTCAAATTGAATCATCAACCCGCCATTATTACCCGGAGGAGCCGAGCTGGGCGCAATTTGTAATGGCACCACCGATCCCCTATCGGCGTCGTTGGTGCACTTTACCGGACGAGGGTAGGGATGCGTAATAGCAATGCTAAACGGATGCACCACGCCCATTCAGACGTCGATCGTGTTCTAACTTGCACTAATATTCACGGTGTGGGTACGAATGTATAATTTCCCCATTTGCGTGCTGCCCTCTAGCTATTGAATCTAACCCGGAGGTGTTTGCACGATTTTAAAGTATTATAAGCACTTAATATACATCCACTTTAGTTATTTTAATAGAATAGTAGCCCTCGTTGAAAAATTTTTTCTTAAGCGGTATTCAAAAATCGTCTAATTGGCGCTCGAAAAACAGGACCAACTGTGAGAATTGCCACCGCATCTCGCGCATCGCTCGGCATCTGACAAAAAAACGGGGGATAATTGGGGCCCGAGATATGCCGTTGGGGGGGCAAAAACCGGACGCCGATTTCGGCCTAGAATACAACCGGCATTCCCCGATAGGTGGCGTTATAAATATTACTTTTTCCGCGTCGACCGAAAATTTCGCGGTCGGAATACGCTAGTAAATCTGTCGCCGACGCTGGACCGTAGTCGGACTACAAAACAACCCGTCAAGCTAAGTCTACACTTCCACTTAACACCTGTTACCCTTTTATAACATTTTCATTTCAAGTTTTCTTTACATTCCCCATACTCTTTAAACAAATTTTTATAAAAAATTAAAAATGTTTCGTTTGAAGAACTGGTTTTGATTTGTTTTTAAAGTCAATTTGAGTGGATACCCAACTTAAAAATCCGGCCGCCCATACACAGCTTGTTACGTGGGTCTCGGACAAGTGGGGGGATCGGGGAGAACCAGTGTTGACTCGCCGCACGCCCTCGCGCTACCAGCGACACTTGCGGCTTCGCCACGAACTACAGCGAGTAGGTGACCGCAACTTGGCTATTAGACCGCCACATCCTGTATGGTACTACAAAGGACGGAACCGCTCGATTCATTATTTCTACGTGATTTAAAAACGTTTTAAATTTTTTAAAAACGTCATGAATGAAGTTTTACCAAAAAATTTGAAAGCTGTTAATGTGCGAAACCCGTCTTCGATTCGTTACATTGATCTTATCTAATGTCCCACCAGGAGTTTATACCGCTGTAACCGACGGCCGTTACACGCAAATATTTCAAACAGTACAAGGTCGGGATACATGTTAGCGGGCGTCCCGCGTGTTAACTCTTTTTTACGCGAAATATGGGACGCGATAACGCGTGGGTACTAATTCCCGTGCTCGTGCTATCGTGGTTTACGATGGTGTTTTGGTGTTGTTCGATAAGCTCGAATCCGAGGTGGATATACGAAAATCAGAAAAGGCGTCATGCTAAGTTTTATGTTTAAGGATATATTTAATCAAGTCGTAAACCGAAGCCGAGCCTAACAATAAAGCACAATCGATGGCGTTTCGATGTTGCGCAATAGGTTCATAGAGGGAATCGGAATCGGAGTCGGAGTGTATAAATCAAAAAATAGAAACTTCCTAGAAGGAGAAACAGCGTCTCTATTGTGCGCAACCCAAACAATACATCACTCGGGAGGAAAACGGCCGAATCGAGCCGACAAGCAGCTCGCATGCTCCTGCCCACGCGGTCCCACGAAAAATACAATTGTTATCCGAAGGATTATCATAACAATGCGTAATAATTCAATTACCGTGGCAGCGCGTCCAGCGGGACTCGTCGGCAGGACGAGGGAGAGTACACGCACCTAAATTTCTTCGGTTGTACTCGTCGTAGGAATTGAAAACTTGGAGAGCAGACACGTTTCTGCCAACCCAACCAGAAGGTAGGTGTGTCCCGCGGAGCGATGTTACGGCGACACCACAATGCCGATACACGGCGAATCGCCCAACCGGCGGAGGTGGACCGTAATTACCTACTTAAGATAATCTGAGCGGTGAAATACGCCGAACGACCGCTATTTTTGTGTTAAACCGTACAGAGCTCGCCTCCCACGTGAGCCGCTTTCCTCCAACCGCTAAAGAACGAACGACTTCGGCGACGTCCGAAGACACCTAACGTCCTCCCGACAATACCTTCTTTATTTGGCTCTTGTTTATGGACGCGTCCTCCGGAGGAAGGAAATTCTGAATTCCGAATGACAGTATGGATGCAAAACACGATCCGGCTGTCGTCTTCGGCCGCCCGGGCAATTGTTTATGCGGCCCGAGACGACTCAATCAATTGCGCGGGTCCGTCATGAAACTGTCCGCTTCCATTCGCTCATTTGGCCGCTTATAATATGTAAATGGGGCCGCGTCGGGTAAGACGAGGTGTTCCAGTCTTCGGAAGAGAGTGGTAGGGGCCGATAGGCATCTACTGACTTAGAATCTCTTTGCCGGACGCCGTCGAGCTCCGTCGGAGGCTCGCCGCCGATACGATCGAGTGTCATTACAATAACAAATAACAACAGAAAGGCAACGTGTTCGGCCGCCGGTCCGGGCATAAATAGCCCCACGGAGTCGCCGGAGCGGACCTACAAGTGTCCCTTCTTGTACGACGTGGGGAATACGTTCGGTCGAACTATCGAATGTAATCCAACTGGAATACCAATGACGATGAGAATTTTCACTTTTCGGAAAAACCTTGTAAAATGTATAAGGGAAGGATAGCCGGTTTAAGAGTTTAAAATCGGGAATTCTGCGAATCCTTTACGGTAATAACAGTAATCAAAACCGCTGGCGATAAATCGAGGTTTTTTTCATTCGATAAGTCGGGGACGGAGAGAAGACTGAAAATTGGATTTACGATTTCGCGTTTGGCGCAAAAACCGGTGGACAATTTCATGCCCAAATTATCGTCGGCCGCGCCATTGTCGTCCGGCCGTCTTCGTATTGTTTGCGGGATCGTTTTCCTCAATTTTTTCCATGGCCGGCTGCGATCTCGCGGCTCGGTGCGCAGGCGACTAGTTTTTGCGCCCGTCGACGATGGCAGCAGGAGATACGGGGCATAAACAATGCGTTGATGGCCTGGACGACCGTCCGAGAGACGCTCACCGCCGCTTCCAGATCTCTATCAATAAATTGGTTAATTTAAAAATATTGATTCATGAGAGCATCGCCGCTCTCTATGCCGCCCGCCGCTCAATTTTTGGTCCATCACGAAATAACTGTTATTCGATACACTTTGCCACAATATACAATTTAGCGACTCGTAAGTAATTATCTTCGTCCTCGTCGTTGAAACTAAAGTAAAGATCTTTCATCAAGACCTGACCCGAGGATATTACACTACGTCACTATCTTGACGAAATCCATCTTAATGGCGTATAGTCCTCAGTGCGCAGGCGATACGTGGGCTGCGCACTGAAACGGCGCATCTCGAAATAATTATCAAGCTGCCCGCGGCGGTCTCGTCCAAGGCCACCTCGACACGGCACGTACAGCTAAGTTATGCCTAGGCCGCGAGCGTGAGAGGGTTGGTACGATTGTGAATGAATGCGGAAGCACAGGTTCCTAGATACGAGACTAATTGGCCGATAAACGGGCCGACCGCGATTGTCCGTCGAAGCTATTTCTCTGGAAGCTCTTAGTCCGGACGAAGAAGAAAGGGACGACGAAGATTAATTGGGGCGAATCGTCGCCAATTAATAACCGGCGAGTTCGGCCGCGGTGATTAATGCCGCTGACGCCTTCGAGCGCAATTATTGTCGTCATTGTGGCAGCCCTGATTGATCTCTCGGCGGCCCGGCCGGTTGGCAAATGGGCTGACAGCGAAACCAGCTACTGATGAGGTCAATGAAGAAGGAAACCGTTGTTTCGATATGTTCAACTTGTACTCGAGAATTAACCTTCTCGGATGGATCACGATGGTAGAAAATTTTCGTTCGTTCGGTTTAGCGCTTGAAGGAAAGAACAACAACAGCCGGCTTGCCGCTTATTTTTTGTTTCGAGACGCCGTCTGTTGTTTCACGACCGACAGATGGTGCGTGCACAAATTAGGATGGAAATACGCGCTAAGTTGTGTAAATACGTTGACGCGACAGACCCAAGATAAAATCTCCTCGTCGGTCCGTCAAATCTGGAAGGTAACGTAACGAGGCGCGAACCGGCCCCCAATATTTCGCGAGGTGTCGTCTGCCACGTTCTTTTGGCAGGCTTTCCAAAAGATAAAGAGGCTTCGCGTACCGTTGTTACCGCCTCGTGACATTACGGAATCTGAAAAGGAAACAAAAACCCCGAGGCTCGTAAATTATGGATTACGAGGCGCCGACCAATTACGGCAATTACAAAAGATCCCGCGTGAGCCGTCGGATGGTTTCATTTTCTGGTGACGAGACGTAAGCTGATAAAAACGGTTAAAGAGGATTTATTCGTTTTGGGACAAATTGGTTCATATACTCGGACGGGACTCGGGCGGGTTGGTCGTTGGTCGCCACACCGAGGTCAGATTTTCTAATTAACACTAACGGTACGTCCGTGATTGATTCGTAAGCCGCAATGGCACAGCGCCGACCCGCGGCTCGAGGAAAACCTTTAATCATTCCGGTTCATTAACATGCCGTTGCGCAACGCGGATTTGGATCCTCGCCCGGGGCGCCAGCTCGAGATCTAGAATAAACAAACGTAGCAGCCAACATACGGGAAAATTATGGATGATATGGACGCGTGACAAATTGCAAATGGGGCTGGGTGCGGGAAAGGCAAACTTTACCATTACGGCAGGCGTAATAACGGCTTTAGGCCGGAAAAATCTGCCACGCCGCGTCTACCTTATGAATTATACGCTGTCGACGCTGGAAAAACGATGGAATTAATTACAGAGCAGAACGTGGATTACATACTTCTAGACGCAACCAAAGAAGAATCACTTCTTATATCTACCTTACTAGAAAAGAATATAAACAGAAAGAAATTATAAATAATATACACGTTTTGTAATACTGCGATTATAAAATGTAAGAGATTGATTTGAGCTTTCCTTTAACGGTACAACATATCATCATCCATCCCTTTCCCCTCTATATTTTAAGGTACCCAAAAAACGCGTCAGACGAAATTAGTGCCCTATTGAAGGCCAGTTTGGTTTATTGCCAGTCAATCCGGCGCGTCCTCTCGCGGGACAATCGGTTTAATTGGCCACTTTCACCGGTTCGATTAAAGTACGACCCACCTGGCGCAATTAGCGAAACGTCGGGTCCGAAGGAAGAGTCGTGCGCGACGCCGCGCTCGGACAATTATCATCCGCGCGTAATTAGTCGTTCATTTGCATATCGCGATGCGCCTCAATTAACGGGTCGGCCGGAATCCTCCTGCGGATTCGTTGAACCGCGGACGACGTTTCAACGAGAAACGTCGTACGACATTTCGATCCATCGACGATTGGGCAACGATTTGCTGCGCTGTTATTTCCGCGAGTGAGCGCGCACTCGTGACTCGCGAGCCGCGATGGTATCGCCGTTATTGCCGGCGATATTGCCGTAAATCCGGAATCGCATGGGAGAACCATTTACCGGAAGCTTTCACCGCGCGATGGCCGCCCTTTGATACCGTGCCGAAAAGGTCACTGATCGCCAATTCTATTTTATAAAGTTTTCTAGAGTTGAAGTTATGCAAAGGCAATGTTAGAGAATCATTCCAGAAATAAAAATTAATAGTAAACAAAATGAAATTTTTTTGATGACTTTCTATTAAGTAAGTTGAACGAGGGCATCACATATTATTATAAGTATAAAGTCATGCTCAAGGCAAACGACCGTCGAAAATCGTTGAACGCAAACTCGTGTTTATCTAAGGACCCTCCCCTTTCGACGCTTTCCCCAGTATCCGAACGGAATCTCGTCCATGGGCGTGTCGGAACGCGTCGTCCGTCGTGTTGCGCTCGTCTCGCGCCGGTCGCCGCGAGTAAAACGTGAAGAGATCGGCTCCGGATAGCGGAGGGTTGGCCAATTTCTCATCGTTGATTGACAGCCTCACGTGGTGTAAGATTCGTACCCTTCTCGGCGTATAGGCGGCGACGGGGCGTCGTATTGCGTGTCGACGACCTCGCGGCGACGATGATGACACGACGGGACCTTCGGCCGGAGTCCGGACTCCGGAGGGACCTAAGACGACGACGACGACGGACGGCCCTAATCGGGCGCGTTGCGCGACATAAATCAGCGCGTCGGTTATTAAGCAGTTAACACCGGCCGCGTTATGATTTATCGCTGTTTGCATCCGTCGTTGCGGACATTTAAATTGCAAATGCGATTTGCATTCGCCGGCCGGCGATAGACGCAAAAAGCGGAGATGATCGACGAAGATAATATAACGCGGCCATTTGCCGAAGCCTTCCCCGCGAACGCTAAACGCCAGATTATGTACGCTCTACAAACAACCGGCCGTATTTATTGCCCTCCGCGGCGAAGTCAAGAATTACAAACCGGGGGCCTTGTTCTCGTTACCATTTACTCCTTTTTTCTACAAACGCCGACCGGGACCACAATTCATCTTTATTTTAATGAGGCGGGAGCTAAATTTGCACATTGGGTGGCTTCTTTACGCGGGGCAATCTCAAACGGTTTAATATCTGTCCCCATAACCCATTCGCGGTATCTCCCGGCGTAAATTCTCGGGATAATCTCGACAATTACGTCGGCATAAAAGTCGTCGCATAAAGCGGGTTTATCTTCGGTACGGTGACAGCGGGCGCGACGTCATACTCGCCTTTCGAGGGACGTGTTCGGACGCGCGCGAGTATCTATCCGCCGCTGCATTGTACCCTCCCGACCGCCTTCGGAATCAATTACCCGGGCTTTTAGCTCGTTTTATTGAAATCGACACCGGCTGCGTCCAATTCGCTCCGGGATTTATCTGATTGCCGACCCATATACAGTCTGGAAAATAATTATCGATATCTACCGGCACGCCTCTTTTCTCTGGCAAATTGCAACGACTACTACGATTCAGGCCTTGAAAGGAGGTACTATTATTAGTGCACTATCTTTAATATCTTGTTAATGGTCTATTAGAAATTGCTAGGTTGGTACTTTGGAATTTAAACGATTCCAAACTCGATCAAAACTTATCAAACTCAAGTTTCATCTAAATTTTCTACACATCATAAATAGAGGGAGAAGTCGAAACCCGTCTTGAAACTCAAACGAGTTTCGATTGCCATTCACGATGTCAAAAGATTTTCCGGTTTTATTTAAGTATACTAGTGTGGAGTATCACTTGAGTGTACGCATACTATGAATAAGTAAAAATCGCTTTGTAAACCGTTGGTGCGCACAACGGCCGTCCTTTCGGGGACTTCAAATCCGTCAAAAACTCTATGGCGACGCGCCGGAGATTTGCCGGCGATTTGCCGGAGATCGGTCGATGTCAAAAACGTCAATAAAATCATAATTTATGTCAGATTAATATTGTATATTTAAAATCGATAGGGATTTGAATTGGATGTATAGTGCCAATACATCACAAATCACGTTACAAATCACCGGCCATTCACCAAAACGGAGATCGCTGGGAGTTCGACTATGCATCACAAATTTTATTCCGACCGTCCGCCAGCGAGTCTCCGGCGAATCTCCGGCGAACCTCCGGCGAATCGCCAGCGATCGACTATGCATACGAGTGCAAGCATTTTCTGAGCCTTATCAATATTTTTAATTTGAAATCATTGTTTGTCTGATTTTTAATTCTATGCAAATCGTACCCGTTCTCAAATTTTAGTACTAATGTGGATTAAATTCGGATTCACAAAAAGGATTTTGAAGTGATGTTACAAATGATCGTTACAACTCTCCAAGTTTACTAAATAACTTGTAAATAAGATCTAGAGAATTTAAATCAGCGCAATTGGTTCTGAAAGGTATTGAATTATTCCGGAACCATCAATGGGCAAATTATTCAACGAATCGCACTGATCAAAGTATTTTTTCAATACTTCTTTTTTCGTATTGACCAAAAATTAAACGAAAGTTGCTTACATTATTTTTGAAGTAAATCACGGTAAAATATAATTTCCGTTCCGTAAAAGATGTCTCATGCACCATTATTTGTCACCGTTTTATAGACCTACACCGTACATGGCAAAAAGAGACGAAAACTGAAAATATTGGTGTAGGATAACACAATTAATTAATGACGCATGAGATATCTTTCGTTGAACGGCATATACAGATCTGGAAATTTCATTTCAGGACATAGGAAAATAATGCGTGCAACAGAGAAGCATATAGGAAGTAGATTAGATAAACAAAGAGCGATATAACTGTTTAACCACGCAACGATCTGACAGTTTGACAGTCTGACAGTTCGACAGTTTGAGGGAAGCAAGGTCATTAGAGTAATGCTTATAAGGTTGTCCAACTTCCTATCCTTCCTATGTTGCAAGCAAAATTTCCCCTCACATACCCAAGTTCTCGATTATGTGACGTCATCCTTGTCCTAGCCGTCCGCGATATACGCGTTGTTTGTAAATTTCACGTTATTATTTCACGTATTGCCTTTAAAGTACGGATTGGAAATTTGGAGGGTGAATTTAAAAAATATTTAGGGGAAAATGTTAACCACAGAAAAAAAAACAGTAAAAAAATTGTATAAAAAAATATTTCACATTTTCCTGAGAATTTTCATCACATAATTAAAGTTTATATTAAACAAAGGCTATTTATTAGAATAAATTGTTTAAATACAAAAATCAGACTTTAAAAAAAGTCAATATTTTAAAAGAAAAATTTTCAATATAAAGGAAAAACAAAAAATTCACCCACTAAAAATCATTTTTTATCAGTGAATTATCATTATTTTCAAAATATGTAAAATTTCCTTTTTACTATATTTTGTTGTAAGAATTATTGATAAAAATTTCATCTTGCCAGAAAAGCCTGACGTCACGCCTGCCTCTCTCCCCTCAAACACGGCGTCACTCGAGTTGGACAACCTTGTACCATTACTCTATTGACCTTGGTGGGAAGAAGGTGGTTGGTTGGGCGACTAGGGTCGGATCGGAAAAGGCGTGATTAAACAATTATATCGCTCTTTGTTTATCTAATCTACTTCCTATATGCTCCTCTGTTGCACGCATTATTTTCCTATGTCTTGAAATGAAATTTCCAGATCTGTATGTGCTTCCAAGAAATCAAAGAATTGTTCCCTAAAATCCTTAAAAATGATACAAAACGGTCTCGAAAATAATAACTTCTCGTTCGGAAATGCCGAAATAAGTTAGAGCACTTTGTTATAAGGAATAAAAATTCGAAGCATAAATACCCTCTGCACCAACAAAAACACCTGCGCACCAACTCCAACTCTTAGAGATAAAGAACGAGAGGAGAAGGAAAATAAAATTTTAGGAAGAGGGAAAATAGTCAAAGGAGATCTTCGGAGTAACGTCGCTGTAAAAAAAACTATTAACCAACAAAATGTAAAAAAAAAAAAAATACTTTCCTAAATAAACTAACAATAAAGCAAACTAAATTACCAAACCAGGCAACCTAAAATACTCCCAAACAAAACCAAACATCAACATACAACCAAAAGGAAACATTAAATCAATTAATGTATTAATCAATTAATCAGTTTCTATCCCTTAATTAGAAATTTTTTTAATACTTTCGTGGATATTTCTCTAGTGGCTTGTCACGATGTCAAAAGATTTTCCGGTTTTATTTAATTATATTAGGTACTTGGCGTCCCTTTTCGCGGGTCGCACGTCTTCCGATAGATAGATTTATTTGCGGTGGAGCGGTGAGGTGCCATTGTTTGCAAATGGTCGGGTTCCCGGTGCTTGTCTCCATTGTTGGTGTGTCGCTCGCCCGTTCGCTTAAATACCGTACGAAAACACGGCTACAGTCATTACTGGCCGGTCTTTTTGCCATCGTCCGGGACCTGTCTACGACCTGGGAGCTCTTCCTTGTTTTGTCGTGCTCCGTTCGACTGGTTACAACGGTTCCCTCACGGAATCCGCGCTTTAAATAGTCGCCGCGCATTTAGACTTCGTGGAAAACAATCAGAGTGGAAAATTATCCATTAGTTACGGAAAAAAAAAAATTGGTGTAGGTTGTGAAGGGGGAGGGATCTTCGGCATTCTTCTACCTTTCCCGGTGGTACTTACGGCGTCCTAAGCTTAGATTTACGTCCGTCCTAACTCAAAGCCGCGGAGACAATGCTTAGGCGGAACATGCAGCCTCCGGGACAACAATAGCAGGTTCGCTTTTGCCGTTTGTGCGTGTGAGTTATTGTCGGATCACGTGACACCGCTACCGCGCGAGATAACATCTAAGAAGCTCTCCTTGTGTGGCGAATCCCGCATACTGCACACCTCTGAGGACCGCGGCCCACGTCCCTGCGGACAATGAGGAGGACCCTTCGGGTCCCGATCGGCCCCGGAATTTGCAAAGACGCTCCTCGGTTAGACACTCCGTCGGTCCGCCGGTTAACAAGTTTCACTCGCGGCGTGGCACCTCATTTGTAGTAAATCTGCGGGAGTCTCATGTCGGACCGTGAACCCGGTCGGCGAGCCTCGGTATCGATCACGCGCAATTACGGTACCTAAAATACCTTCTCTTCTTTCGATCCGACCGGTGTCATTGTGTTGTCCGCGACCCGGCTCGATTTTGACGGTTACTCGTCATTCCCGCGGCGTGCCCAGATCTTATCTTCGGACGTTCTTCGAATGGGAGCCACTGGCGTCGAATACCGAAAATATCTTCGAGATCAATGACAATCTCGGATCTTATCTGACGCCCTGAACCGGGACAAGGTTAGGTAGTACAGTCGACTACAAAGTTATCGGATATCGTTCTTTATTCCGTTCGGAAGATAATCGTTCGGGTTAATTAGACCGAAAATCGATGATTTTCGTGAACCAGAAGCGCGAGTAAGACCATTAGGGCGGCCGGAGGGCATCGTTAGCGCCGAAATCATCCCCTCCATCATCATTAACGGCGCGATGTCGCGGAGGCGGAGGCGGCGGCGGAAGGCGGCGGTGGCGGTACGACCAACGCGATCGCTATCTTCGGTCGCCGCGCAATTTATTTGCTTCTAAATTAAAATCGTACGTCCGAAAATCAATTTACGATAATTGCCTTTCGCTCGGCCCTCCTTCGCTCGGACTTCTCTGTCCCGTTCCGGCGGAATTTCGTGTGCCGATCGTATCGTCGCTGATCGGTTCTCTCGATAACGAGGCGCGAAACTCTCTCGACCTGCGCCGTTCGAACAACGGAGGTGTTGAAAATTAGCTTTGTCTAGAAGAGGGATTCGACCATTCGACCAGCCGGATTCGACTTTGTTTCGAAACGGAAGGATGTTGAATTAGTTTAAATTAGACCACCCATTCGGAATAAGCAAAAAACGAATCGCCCGCATGTGCGTAGTCGTATTTTAAACCTTTTAAAGTACTTACCTACCAGCACCACTCGGGGAGCAATTAGTATGCGGCGAGATCATTTCGACCGTTTTTATCGCGCAGATTATAATCTTAATTGTTAATTAAATATTGAAATGTCCCGGGATCCTTTATAAATCTAACGGGGCGCCGGTAAATGGCGAACCCGTGTTGTTTTCGCGTTTATCGCCGCGGTGGGTGTACGGATTCGAAAATAACGTTTTTCTCGGATGCAAATCGCGGCTAAATATGGATCGCGTCGGTCGTGTCGTAAATACCGGGGCCGTTTAAACCGGAACACTCGTCCGATTTTTATCCTTTAAATTAAACCGGGCCCCTCAAATCGAGCCGCGAAATATGCATAAATCTGTGTTCCGCACGGAGACAGGCCGGTGGGCGAGGGTCGTAAATACAGCACTCCCATAGGGCCGGACTAATTGAGTGCAGCGACACCTATAAACAAGCCGTGATTGCGCCGGCCCCGAGAACCCATAAAACGGTTTGTTATGAATATACGGGCTTCGCCCCCTATCGCGAGAATGGAACGAAACGGCTTGGAAGTTGGAAAGAAGTTCGGAACGCGTTAGGAAGTGTGATGGAGTTTTCTCCGTAAAATGGAGAGGAGGCTCCGCGACCGGAGGCTCTCGCAATACTTTACTGTCGCAGGTGGCGCTATGGGGCACACATCACCGAGGACGGCGCGACGCCTGAAAACGAGGAATTATTGCAATTACCTTTATGACCGATGGCGGGATGCGCTAGCGTCTTGTCGGTAATCTATTAGGAGTTTCTCGAAAAGGAGCTGGAATTTTACGGGTTTATCTTCTTTCGTTCCTAGGAAATGGATTTAAAGTCGATTTTAATATTAATATTTTATTTCCTCACACTAATTTCTCGTTTACCGCGAATCCGTGGCTTATTATTAAAAGTAGACGGTTTAAAATTTATTAGATTCGCAGCGGGAAGCGACGAAACGAGCGATGAGTCGACGACGGGTCCCGGCGTTAATTGGATGAGTTGGCAACGTAACGTCCCAAAGTCGAGACGTTTCGAATCGACTCGACCGTAACATCTTCCTTCGGCACCGTCCCTTTTCGACACCGACGTCGAAAACAATCGACTATGGCCCTTATATCGGCCGCGTAACCCTTTCGCTGGATTTTATGGTATCTAGTTGACCTTCGGCTCAGACGGGGACGTTGACCACTTCTCCGCCGTCCGAACCGCAGCAACTTGTAGCTTTCTACCGAGCAGAAGAAGCGAGAGGCAGACGGTTACCGGCGTATCTCTTTCCTCGGCCGGCTTTTATACGCCAGCCACCTTCGTTCCGAAATGAGCGAAATATATTGCGCCTTCGTGGCGTATTTGCATGCGTATGTGATTGCTTAACCATGTTCGAAATCGGGCGAAGTACCCCATTCGCGGATATTTATGGTCGGCCGGTTAAGTTTTATGGACTCGTCTCGGTATGTGTATTAAAAGAACAAGCTTGTTTATTCGAGGAAAGAAAGCGATATTAAAACGAATAAGCGACCGACCACCTGACGGGTTGTCGCGATCAATTACAGATCGAATCGTGCCGTCCCATGCTAATCAAACGTCCGGCCATTATTTTAATTAATAGCTCATTAGGGGCACGAAGACGCGGCCCGGATCGAGATAAAATCGCCGCCGGGACGCCAGATAAGGAAACATTAGCCGGAGGGTGCGGAATCCTGCGAGATGTCAGCACGATACTCGAGGACCACGTAAACTATTCCGTGTCACGATCCCGGTTCCGATACCGGGGATACCGCCCTAAATATGCGGCTAAATTGGGAACGGACCGCGAGAAAGAGAAAGAGCGAGAGTAATGACGGCCATTAATACGGAACACCGAGCAAAACGTAATAAATTAGGCGCTATGTAAAAATGTCGACGCGACCGCCATAAAAATGCCTCGCCTCGCCCGGCCAACTTTAATCTTCCGTATAATTAAAGTCGAAAGCCGGGCTCCGAATCGTAATCTACTTTAATTGCTCTCAAATGAAAACAAATGGCGTAGCCTTACCAAAACTTTAACATCTCCAATATAAATAGATCACTTAAAAGAGTTGAAAGAAAAAATCTGTACACTCAACGTATAAACTAATGCCTCCAATAATACTTTACTTATAGGCAACTTCCTTTACAATTTTGTCTTAAAAATGCTGTCTTAAGCCCGGTTCACATTATTCCAGTCTAGTAATCCAGCTAGTCAATCCAGTCTAGTGCTAGACTGGATCATATCGTTCACATTATTCCAGTCCAGCAATCCAGCTTCTCAATGCAGTCTACTCCTGAACTGGATCTTATACATGTTCACGCATGTATCCAGCACTGGATTAGCTGTCTACACTATTCCAGTGGTCCTGGAATGGGCGAGCTGCATTGAAAAAGTAGACCGTCAATCCCAGTTTATATTATTCCAGTCCAGTAATCCAGCTAGTCAATCCAGTCCAGTGCTAGACTGGATCATATCGTTCCCATTATTCCAGTCTAGTAATCCAGTTAGTCAATCCAGTCCAGTGCTAGACTGGATTGTATACATGTTCACGCATGGATTCCAGCACTGGATTAGCTGTCTACACTATTCCAGTGGTGCTGGAATGGGCGAGCTGGATTGAAAAAGTAGACCGTCAGTCCAGTCACTGGACTGGATTGCTCACTGGAATGAGTGCATTCCAGTTTATTCCAGTGAGGGTTCACATTATTCCAGTAGTATTCCAGCACTGGTTTCGATCACTGTGTTGGAATACTACTGGAATAATGTAAACTGGGCTTCAGTCCAGTCACTGGACTGGATTGCTCACTAGAATGAGTGCATTCCAGTTTATTCCAGTGAGGGTTCACATTATTCTAGTAGCATTCCAGCACTGGTTTCAATCACTGTACTGGAATACTACTGGAATAATGTGAACCGGGCTTTATATATGCTCTCCACTTCAACCAATTTTATTTATCTTATTGGGGTTTCTTCAATATCGATACCGTTCGGTTATAAAGGATTCATTTAAGTTAGTTCAAGATATAGTCAAGAACAGTTTTCGGGTCTGCCTTCAATCATCGTTTTTATCACGACGGACGTTGATTGATTCGGCGGACCCTCGCGGCGCGAAGACGTGAATTTAATTAACACCTCCGCGTCCCGATCGTATCGGCGGCCGTTTTCGTCTCGTTTTTTGCGGCCGGGCGCGTCGCGTCGCGGCGTGATTTGTATTCGTAATTTTGATGCGGCCCCGGCGGGCGCCAGAAGAGGGGCCCGAGGGCTCTTTTGTTGGCCACATCTCGAGCTTTCTTCACGTGACGTGACTGCGCGGATCAGTTATGCGACCGCGTGCTCCGACGATTCCGCAAACTTCTTCTGGATCCATGGCTTCAGATAGCGAGGAAACACCTGCACCGGTCTCCTCGTGAAGCGGCCCCTCAAATCTCGACGTCACGAAAGTCGTAACGAGCAGGGGATCGGATCGCCCGGCGCTGTCCACAATTAGGATAATGGGACGGCCGAGTATCGGGGGGCCTCGTATTGTGTTGGCCCCGGAATTCGTGTGCGACCGACGTACGGCTAGTTATGGCTATTATCCTCGGAGAACGTGCAGATAGAGCGAAATATTTTTGTACCAAGTCGAATCAACGCCCAGCGCAAATTGTCTGTGTTTGTTGACACAAGGTCAACAAACGATAATTTATCCATTTTTACAACGCTAAATTACATAATAACACGTTCGTTGAAGGTGACCTTAGTCTCACCTAATTGGCCAGTTAGCGACAAAATAAATACGCCCCGTTGCAACGAAGAAAAAACGATTCTTTCGGTTGTTTGCGGTAAAATTAACAAGGGATCATTAGCAGTGGAAACGCAAAAAACGCTGGAAACTGGTCGTTACGTCCGTCGAAGAGTTTGTAGGGTGCGTAGTCGAGGATCGAGGGTACGCAATTATGGCATTTGCATGATGCGCGCCCAATTAGGGGGGTCCGCTTTAAAACAATTTTACCGCATCGACCTAACAGACGTTTTCTCCGCAGGAATTATCGGCGGGAGTCGCAATTAGTGATATTAACGTCTCGGGCGACGAAATGCGCGCCGGTTATGATAAACACGATCGGATCTACATAATTAAATGTGGTAATTAACGATAATAACTGTTGATACGCCAACTGGCGTGGCTTGGCGTTTAGTAAATATAACGACTTCCTGCGATACTATATTTATCATTAAGCAATTAATTTATAAGTAGATATGAAATATACCTACATGGTTGGAGAAAATGAATTGAAAAGTTTTAAAAGGTAAACTAGAAGTCGTGTGTTAACCGATCAAATCGATATCGAAACAATCGAGGAGTAAACGTGGAGACTGTGCGGAGATGGTGTGCGCATTCCTGTGGATCAAACGCAGTGGGAGAGAAACGCACCGGCGGCGGGGCGATAAATCGCCACTGCAAATAGCCGGTATTAGCATAGCACCAATATCTTTACGCCATCTTGAATAATTCGCCGTGTTCCGCTATCTGTACAGATGATCTGGACGAGATCGGGGGACAATTGTATCGGTTTGCCATCTCTTTCTGTCGCGGTTCACGCACCGACGCTAAATGGAAATAAAGCCGCTGCTTTATGACCAGATCGCCCAGGACAATTACGTCCTTCGAGATACCTCCTTAAATTTACCGGCTTTGTTTCCATTTATCTCGGACAATTGTGTCGTTCGAGATTATTCGATTATCCTCGCGGATGCCGTGTCAAATTTGACTCCTCATTAGGGGATTTTAATTAGGGGCGTTGCGTGGCGCCTCCTGCGACGATCGGGATAAGACGCGTCTCTAATTAACGAAACGACGACGACGGTATCGTCGGCCGCCAATTAAGCGTTTTCTAGCGGCGTCTAAGGCGAGCACCCGGAGGTTGGCCACCATTTGTAACCATCTGGAAACAAAGGGGCGCTGAAGTGCGAATGCGGCGCCTAAATAATGGCCCCGCGGCACTGAAAGGTGTAGAACCGCGGCCCCGCGGTGCGCTATTGATGGGTACATAGCTCGGACGAGAGCTCCGTAGGCGTTTCCATTCTTGTTCGGCCCTTGCAAAAACGCCACGGTCCGAGATTGAATGTAAAACGACGTGTTGTCCGCGTCTGCCTTTCATACGGTCAGTTCACATCTAAATTAGCGCGGGTAGTACCCACCTTGAAACATAAGTCTTTCAGAAGGAAGACTATTTACTTGCATGATCACTCAAAGACTTAGTATTTCATTTAATGGGGATGTTAACCAGTCGGGAATGTAATTTCATAATTTAATATAAAATACTAGCCGGAAGCAGAGTCACGGAGCCGGTGGCTTTTTGGACAAAAATCGTTTTTCCGAAATCACCATCGGACCCCCCAAAATCGTCGGGGGAAGTGAAGATAATCGACAGAATCGCGTAAAACCGTTTGTTCGCCCGGAAAATCCTTTTCAAAAAAACTATTAAGAAAAGAGCTGGGCGCCTGTGGCGCACTCTTTTAAAGAGGCGCTGCTTGTTTATTTCTTTAATAATTATAACTAGTGTAGAGTGGATCGCCTTTTTTATACGAACCCTTGAAGGGTGTGAATCCGAGAAAGGTGGCAAACAGTAGGGAAAAATCGTTTCTCGTGCACGGTCCGACCGGCCTGCGGCCGGCACTGTCCGGACGTGAGCGCGCACGCGCACGATTCGCCGTTCGAATGGGAAACTCACACCCGTATGCATAGTCGATCGCTGGCGATTCGCCGGAGATTCGCCGGAGACTCGCCGGCGAACGGTCGGAATATAATTTGTGATGATCTCCCAGCGATCTCCGCTTTGGCGAATCGCTGATAATTTGTAACGTGATTTGTGATGTATTGGCACTATACATTCAATTCAAATCTCTATCCATTTTATATATACAATATTAATCTGACATAAATTGTGATTTTATTGACGTTTTTGACCGATCTCTGGCAAATCTCCGGCAAATCTTCGGCGCGTCGCCAGAAAAAACAGCATAACGCACGTGAATGATTCCATGGAGATTGACTGCAACGGAATTTTCTATTGGCGAATGGAGAATCCGGCGAATCGCCGGCGAGTCTCCGGAGAATCTCCGGCGAATCGCCGGCGAACCGCCAGCGATCGACTATGCATACGGGTGTCAAACTCTGCCGGTATTTATTTTATTTATTTATGATATATATAATTATCGGACGGATGGACGGCCGAAGGAACGCTCACTCGTTCCGATGGAAATGGAAAAATTTCTTCATCGAAGGGATGGTACGCGGAAGGTTACGACGACGACGAAGGAACGGTCCGAGTTAAAACAGAACGCTCGCCATCGAAATGGGATCGAAATGATGAAAGGGAAAAGTTTTTCCAACTGTTTTGGGGGTTAACCAGGGGGGTCCGAAAAAAGGGCTCAAATTTTAGGGGGGCTCGCGAGCGAAATTTAAAAATTGACCTCAAGTCGCGATACTTTTTAATCGATTAAAAAAAAAATCATTTACTTATACATAGTGTAAGAGAGATTTAGCAAGTTATAGACAACGGTAGTGATAGTTTGAAAGTAATAATCAACGTATTATGTACAACGTAAAGTCGGAGAATGGAGGTCTGTAATCGTAGCATTTGCGGGGTAATCCGTACGAAATTAAAGACGCTGTTACATCGATCCGATTAAAATTACTATAATCGAGGGTTCGTCGCAGCACAAATTGGAAGTGAGCCGAAAACGACCGCCTGCGAGGTGCGAACAACTTTCCTCGATTATGCTAATCGGTGCGAACGATCCGGGCTATTGAAATAAGCCCTCTCAAGTATAGACGACGTCGTCGTCGTCGCCGGATCGTCGTTGAAAGGAGGCCGCCGAGTTTTTCTCGGTTTCGCTTTCAATTAAGAGCAATTTGTAGAGGAGGTAATTAAATTAAGAGGCAATTTACGCAGAAAGAGCGGCAAAAACGGAGTTGAGCTTTTTCTAACGTAACTGGTCGGTACGTGCGGATTCCTGGTCGCGGATAAGGCCCTTGATTTGTATCTCGCGCGGGTCGCGTCCCTTTTTTTCCCCCGTTCGCGTCGTAATCCACTTCTGTCCAGTTTTAGAGGTCGGCATCTGCAGTCCATAACTTGGCGACGCTTCGACAAGAACTGTACGAGAAGATATACGACCGCCGGCCCGTGTATCTTCGCCGAGGGCATATCTACTTGTCGCAGCCGTTGTCCGCTCGTACACTTTGACTGTGCCGCGCTTCAGCTCTTTTTAGCGGGAAAAATAGTGGTCTTACGCGAAAGGAAATATTAATATTGGAAGAGCTAAGCGCGGACCGGCACCGTACGTGCTTTGAGTTATCCCGGCGCGGAAACACCTTGTATAGTTTGGACTAATGCGTCTCTGGACAATCGTCAGGTGAAACGGGCCATTTAGTATTCAAGTTATGGAACATTTTCCTATTCAGGTCCTTCTCCTCGCAGTAAATCGTAATTACACGAAAAGTCTTTGTGTAGCAGCGTTTTCACCGGAGTCATTTCGAATCGTCGACGACGGTACAGAGTAAGAATTCAATAAAAACGGTCGTCGGGGACAGTTTATGGCCAGCAATCGTGCCATCTCGATAAAGTCGGCTCTATATCGAGGATCGAGAGTAGTCCGACCGTTGAATAAAACATAGAAGCGGTGGTATTGTCAGAGGAGCAGTTGCGGCCATTTTTTCGCTATATAGGTCGGTTGGCATTTTCGTTAACCGACTCGGCGCACCAAAACTGGGTCTAACGGCCTCCGCCGATCTGCTACCGCCACCTACAGCGAGACGCCGTTTCGTGACTGTTTTCGCGAAAACAGCTGAACGCCTGAAAAAATAACAAGCCGACTCTTAAGGAGGCGACCGCGACGACGACGCTGTCGCCGCCTTTTTCTTTCTCGTCCCTCTCATTTTCTCGTCCCTCTCGTTTTGTCGTCCCTCCGCGATCCTTTGTTGTCCGGCTGCGGCCGTTAAAAATTATTGTCTTCAATTAAAAGCGCTGCCCGAATGTGTTCGGCCCGTTCGACGCTGAATTTAGCGGCGATTAAGCGTTTTTCGGGGGGCCGTAAACCCTCTAAGGTCAAAAGGTGGGAATTTACTGCTCCGTTCATTCTCTTCCTCGTCGCCGCGCCGTTTTCGGCTAATTAAGAACCAACGATCTTGTCTACCTTTTCAACCTTCTCAACCTCCTCAACCTTAAAGGAGAACCTTATCTTGTAACTTATTGCTGATGATTCAAATCATAAAATGCTATTCCAACCTTCTCGTAGTTGTGTCTTAATTAGTCACCGGGCGATTAATTAGTCGCAAATTGCGGTCGGTAAAGGTATAAGATAACTCGCCGACAACGTGATCTCGCTTTGGGGCATTGTTGGTTTTGCCAGGATCGTGCCTAGGTTGAAAGAAGAAGACCTGCCGAGGTGGAACGGTTAACCCACGACTTAGACGTCGGTCATTTGCCGGACCGGCGAGGTGTGTAATGAATTTCATTTTCCAACCAAAAATTTTTCTTATTTCCGATGTCTCACAATCAGTTGTAATGGTGGATGCGGTAGAATGAAGACGACCTCTTCTGCCCCAAGGCGATGGACGAAGTTGCGTCCGTCGACTGTTTATGGCCCAATTAACCGCGACACACCTATAAACTTTTTACTGCATTATTAATTGTTCGCCCCGATTGCTTTATGCTTGCCGTAAAGCGCTTATCTTGATTTTTGGAAGCGATTTCGGGCGACGTCCCGGGAACCAGTCGGAAGACGCGGCCGTAAAGGTAAATAAACGGGAATGGACGGTCGGGGGCCCCGTTTTTATTGCAGCTCGTAATTTCTAACCTTTTACGTAAGCCGTTCGGGTAATTATACTGCCGGCCAACTCGATTCCGATCTAAACGACCGATTGAAAAACGTACGCCTACGACAGGTGGTCTCGCATACCGGCTCCCGCCAAAACTCCTTTTTCCTTACCACAACTCTCCAAAACGACAATAATAACCGGGTAAGGAACCGTTCTTAAGTAAGCGGTTTCGCCCGAAAAACAAACTCGCAGACTTCCCACGAACCGACGATGGCGTCGTTTACCTCTTTCGCCGTCATTACGCCCGGAATGCGGGAGGAGAGCTTCTTCGGTCTTTGTAACGAGTGGTTCGTGACCCCTCGTGCAAACCCCATTGGCGCGGCGGCCATTGCAGACCATCTGCGGACCCCTCGTTTTTCTTTACAAAAACGGCATTGACTCTCCTTCAAATCTATATATTTTAACTCCTTCCATACTTGATACACTAAAAACATGAATTTTCTTATATTATAAGACGATTCATTTCATCCTGAATGTACAAAAATGTAAACGTACAAAAAATCTTATGAAGTATTAACCTTGAAACAGTAGCTATAGTAAGAAGAAAATAAAATAAAAAGTGAGGGGGCAGACGTTTGTGTCGGTGTGTGGGGCGAAATCTCTCTGAATCTATTAATTGGGACTGTCTGTCCAAGTCAATTTAGATTAATTGCCGATAGATGGTGCCGGCGGCCGACGCGACCATTTTACCGGGCGCCATATCTGATGGAAATTGTTTTTGTAATGAGCCGCGGATTAGGGCCAATCCAAATCTGACACTTGCTATGACAGCCGCGTTTAATGCGGCACAACTCCGTAAATGGTAATATTTCCTTAAACGTTAAACCGGGAATTTAATAACTATTAATTAAAATGGAATTTTGCGAAAATTACGACTTGGCGAATCGCGTCGTTCGCTGTCGGCTGTAATAAAGCAATAATAGGTAATAACAATTGATAAAAATCGAGTTAGCGACGTGGGCAACAATGCGCTTTGTCATTGTTTTCATTAAGCGATGACGCGGTCCAAATCGATTCGCGTCTGCCCGCTGCGCACGCGTGTGAACCGGGCCTGAGGGCGATGTTTTCTCACGCAACGTGACACCATAAAACCGATCCGAAAATCCGAAACATCATAATTCGAATTGTCATGTGCGTGCCTTCCGATTAATTCGCGCAATTTGTCGAGTCAACAAAGTCGAACGAATTTTCCAAACCCCGAGAGAAATCGACGTCGAGATTTCGTGCGTTTCCCATTAAGCAAATAAATTGCCGACCGGAAACGATAATTCGAGAAATTACCCGTTTTCCATCGACAATTACGGTCCTTACGGCCTTTCAATAATTGCTTCCCTGTCTGTTAATTGTTTTCAGAGTTTCCCATCGGCGTTACATTTTACTTTATGATTGCTCTCGACCTATTATTGCAATTATTACTACCAACCGGAAAAAATGTACGTCCCCTTTGAGTAAAAATACTCTCAACAGACCGCCTTGCCAAGTGAACCCGAAAATAATTGGCCAATGGCGTGGGCTCAAAGCTTTCAAAACCCCTCCCTGAAAGTCTTGCGCCGTTGCTATCCAACCAACGAAAGGGGCTCCGCAATTTCGGGGAAATTACTTCTCGCTTCGCTCGTGTGAACATATGTGAAAACATCGTTCGGCGGAAACGTGTTGTTTATTTCCAGGAAATTGGTATTTTACTTCGGCGACCGTCTGGAATTTATGGTTGTATAATTCGTAAAAGCAGGTGTTGTGGGGGTGGAGGTAATTTTGTCTCGGGGGTGTCTAACGGAAATTCAGGTCATAAATTGGTAGTTTATTTCCTGGGAGTGCTTCCACCTAACTGTTCCTATATCTATATTACAGTATGCGGCAATAAAAAAAAAACATTTTTTATTTCTCCACGATAAAAACTTTTTCTGCAATAGTGAGAACCATCTTCAAGCAACTAACACTACAATGACATTCACATATGTTATAACCTCATTCGGAAACCACTCGGCACGTTTCGGCGCATGCCTCATAGACATTTGACACATGCGCATTTCAGTACTGTTTATTTTGCCGCATACCGTATTTGAATTGAGTATCAAAAAGACTTTTAAGTTAAAAAAATTTTTATCATCTTAATTGAAATTACGATAGCATTTTGAATTTTTCCGATAATCATTCTGCGAAAACACTTGAAATGCACAATGTGGAGAGAATGTCGAGGAGAATGAATTAAAACACAAAACATGTAGAAGGAAGGTTATACAAGAAATGGCATGAGTTGATAGAGACTGAGAACTTGACTCACAATAAAAAGATTTAGATACCCAAGAGTAATATATTGCCACGTTTTGGATTAGATATAGGAGTACATATATTATTTAAACATAATAATTGAAATGTCGCTGATAAAGATATGATGGCAGTTTGTTAACGTGTAAATAAAAAGAGCTTTTGGAAAGGGTGCCCGCTGATGCGTATCTTCACCCATAACTCACCGACAGTGCCATAAATTTCCCTACAATTCTTCATCGCTTCGCGATCTAACCATAAATTGTATCGACACGTGATATATGCGGGCACTTCCGACTCAGCTATGCCTTTATCTACGGTTTCGCAATAAATAAAGAAATAAAGCGGTTCGCGTTTCTAGTACGTAGTAACTTTGAAATTTGTAAAAAGAACAAACATCGATCATAATCTGTAAACATATATTGGATATGTTAAATGTTAAAGTATGGTTTTGAGAATAGAGAAAGTATGCACAGCCTTTACTTTGCATGACAGAAGTATTTATTCCCTCGGACAGGTTGCGGTTGTTAGTTTCTAATACTAATAGATAAATCGCTTAGTTAATTTGTTAATAACGTTTAAATGGTATAAGTAAATGTATATAAGTAAGGAAGGTGGAGTTATAAAGGTACACGAAGAGTAGATCTCGGGAGTAGTTTTTTCTGGTTTCCACCGCTGTTTACACGATTCCCCCCGGACAAAAGAACGAGAACGAAGAGCTGGAACACGTTCCTCGTTCACCACCAGCAGATACAGATAGCACAATGCCGGGCCACGGCCCGTTGGATGGTCGTGATTAATTTTAATATACGGGTTGTTCTCGCAGCGCCGCGGTGGTAGCAGTCGGTCCGGAGGATGCGTGCCTCTTGGACCGTGTGGTCTATGGTCACGAGCGGGATGGAGGGCCATAAAGCACCCTCCGCAGATTATACAGCACGGTTCGGATAATACGGGACAGCTGAGAGCGAGCAAACACTCGTGTCTAGGGATTTTTCGACGGCACGAAACAACCGTCCTTCGACGGGCTTTGTTTAATCATGGAAAATCGCTTCGCCAGGTCCAAATTGAAATACCAACAACGGCCCGACACATCCTGCGATGTTATCTCAACAAGTACAATGATACGCTGGCGCGGAACGAAATTCAGCGGCCCGAGTTTTCGGTATCAACAATCGCCCGCGATAAAATCTTGTTCTTCGTCTTCTTCGTTGTTCCGTTCCGCCTTCGGGACGACGACGACGACGTCTCCGACGCCGCGTTTTTCACATTAGCATTGCTAATGCCAAGATGACGTCGGGCCCCAAATCGATTTTGCCAGGTCCAATTTGCATGTGGAAGGGACCCTTCGCGGTCGCGGCGGTACCCTGTTTGTTTAAGGTGCAATTACGGCGGCCCGACATTGTAATTACACCGGCCCAATTAAAATAATGGACCCATGCCACGAACTATTAACATTTCGTCGGGACCCGTTCCGAAGATGCACCGGCTGAACCTCCGGACCCGCCCAATCCCGGCTATTGGTTTTTATTGCTTATTGGGAGGCGGGTCGATCGTGCGTTTCTACACGAAATCACCCTCAACCGTCTTACAAACTACTGACCCTACAAGGTCAATAAATATTTTATCTTCATCATCCATTTTTGCAATTTTATAAATGAACCAGATCATGGTTAGAAAAATTCTTCATCTTTCTCATAAATTTTTGCAATGTTAACGCGTTCAGTGTTGATGAGATTTGCAATGCGAACGTTCGAAGCTAACAAAATACTGTGCTATGATACATCCATGTATAAATGGCATACTTTGTGTGACATCGTCTTTTCATGGAAGTAGCCGATCACACATGGTGTGTGACGTTTACAGTGAACGTGTCAGGCCCTCCGCACATGAGTCGACTGATTTGCAATCCGAGTTTCAAATCAATTGAAGATCCAACCATTTGGTGACTTTACCCTTGTATAGGAGCGAAGATCCACACACAAGCAATAGAAATGAGACCATTTTGCAATCAATATCCAACTGGTTTAAAACTCAGGCTGCCAATCGGTCGATCCGTGTGCGGAGGGCCGCAAAGTACACATTGACTTCTGGAAACTTTTAGGCACGTTTCACACTGAGGTAACTTGCAACAATCCACTAGCGATCAACAACAAGCGATATTGCCACCTAATGACATTTTACAAAGACTTAAAGCAGACGCCCCACATTGGAGCAATTCGATATCGCAAATAGAGAGGCTATGTCGAGTTGCATCAATGTGAGAGACATCATTTGATTATATGTAAAATGTCATCAAGTGGCAATCTCGCTTGTTGCTGGTTGCCTCAGTGTGAGACCCATCTTAGACTATTCTTAAGTAAAGCAATACACGGTTAGAGGAATTTTTTAAGAACTCCGAATCCGAAAACCGTAATCTGCAATCCGTAGACCCGTAACTCCACAAATCCGTAGATCCGCAAAACCGTAGATCCGGCTCGAAGGACCAGAAGAACTTTCTCCTAATAAAATGCTTGCTTGTATGTTCGACTCGATGTAATTTATTTCGTCCCAGTGCCATTAAAAAGTTCTTCTGTAAGTACTATTAACAACTATTTATACACTTTTGCTATTCACGATACGAACTAGAACACTAACATAACATTTTTCTGTTAAAAATTCTATAGTGTGAATAGTTTGGATTAGGATGGATGGATAATTGAGGAAAAGCCGTAAAGTTATTTTCCATAAAGCTCATCATGGTTAGAAAATTCTTCATTATCATTAAAAATTTGCAATGTTAATGCGTTCACTGCCGTTGAGACTTGCAATGCAAACGCCTGAAGTTAACAAAACACTGTGCTATGATGCATTTATATGACTCTTTGTGTCATGTATTATAACCGGAAATGGTGATGCAGAAAAAGATGAAAGAGTAAAGGTTGATTCTCACTATACATTCCGTTTCCCTTCCATACACTTTCCATTCCGTTTACATGCAATGTTTTTGGTTGTCAAGCAAATTAACGTGTTCACATTTTCCGTTCCGTTTACATTCCGTTTCCATATCTGCCATTTCCAATCAGTAGGTACTATAGTGGTATGCTATGTTTTTCAAGAACAAATTTTAATATTTTCTAATATTTTGCAACAAATTTTAGATTATAAATGATTTTCAAATAGTAATTATCAACTATTAAAAAATGTTTATGCCTGTGAAGGTGGTTGCATTAATTTAATTAAATGAAAAATATCGATTTTCTCGCCAGTAAGCAAAGAGCTTGATTTGCAGAAAGGTAAATCCAGTTTACAGAAGAATTAATATGTTTTACAAAGGAGTGCATTTAATTAAATAAAATTTTAAGCATTACATACAGCATAATGTCATTCATATTGTGTTGAAATGCCAATGTCTCCAAAACGTCTCCTGTCCGTAAAAAAATACGTAAGCAGTATGGAACATGGATGGGAATGGAACAGAAACGGTATGAAAATGGAACGTAAAGTGTGAACACATCCATTGATTTACAGCCAAGAATATTTTTATGGAAACGGAACGGAACGTATAGTGAGAACCAACTTTACATCTCCTCTCCGTAACATTGCCGAGTACTCTTTCATCTTTCTCTTCATGGTGCAGCTCCATTTCGGGTTATAGTATGTGGCACACCTTGTATAACGTTGACTTTTCATGAAAATAGCCGATGGCAAACGGTGTGTAACGTTGGCAGTGAACGTGTTAATGTACACATTGACTTTTGTAGACTTTTAAACTATCCGTAAGTAAAGCAATTCATGGTTAGAACGATTTTTCAGATGTATTGGATTTAACTTATTCTTTTAGGTGTTGCTTTATTAAAACTCATAACGTACTTTGAGGTAGCCTGGTTTATTCCTATTGTTACATTATATTATAATTGAACTGTTAGCAACAGCAAATTTTTTAATAATCCTACTTAAGTGCTACGTATTCCTATTTACCTAAACTAATTACGCCGCTCCGATTACAAAAATGCAAACTAATACTATTTCCGCAATCAAGGTGCATTGGACTTTAATTGGTACCTTTAAAAGCTGAATTTGCAATATGACAATTTATTGAAAGAATGTTTAACAAATATGAACAATTTATAAAATAATATGTCCATTACACAGCTCTATCGTCTAATTTTGCAATATTAATAAACGTATTTGTAAGTAGATTGAGTTAGAATCGATGATACGTAAGGAAAAGTCATAAACTTATTTTTCCATGAAGCTGGTTATGGTTAGAAAAATTCTTCATAACATTAAAAATTTTTAACTGTTAAAAGCGCTTTTAAAATTCAAATACTTCTTTAAAGTTAGTAAATAAATTTTTATTTATTTTATTTTTTTCAGTACGTAATGGATATTCATGTGTACCCTTGGCATTGGCAGATGGATTGGATATAAAATTGAACGCAGCAGTAAAAAAGGTAGAATACAACCAACGCGGGGTGGAGGTAACTGTGTACAACCCCCGCAATCCCATGTCGACCAATACTTATCACGGTGCGTATCATCAATGGTATCAGTTGAAAATAGCTCGTTCGGTTTAGTGCGCATGTTCGTTCTCGCCTCCGCTACGTTCTTCGGACGTATAGTCCGTTCGGCGTGTAATTGATGTGGGATATTTACGACGTGCATTAACCTGGACCGTAACAGCCGGACCGGAGTCTGGAAGTGCGAAATTTACGGCGGGCTGTAAACCGCGTAGGGGATGGATTTTATGGTGCAGAGGCGCGGCGAGATATTTTTTTTTTATTTTCCTATCGGTCCATAAAAATCGGATTTTCAAATATCACGGTTTACGACCGGCCACGCATTCTTCGACGCTTAAGAGACCGCCAATAACTAGTAGTTGCGTGCGCGATTTTTCGCAATTATCTCCTGGTTTTCTGCGAATCGTCCGCGCGGACGCAAATCACCGTCTTCGTCTATGAGAACCAGTCGACTAAAAAATCAATTGGTCACGCCATCGTAGAGTAAATAAACACCCTGCAATTACCGGCTCGGTTCGTACTAAACTCGTCTTTTCTTTATTTCAGCTGACGTGGCACTTTGTACGCTCCCTCTCGGCGTCCTCAAGCTTAGCGTCGCTCCCGAAAGCAGTCAAGTTAATACCGTTCAATTTTCACCACCGCTTCCAGACTGGAAAGCCGCCGCCATAAAACGTTTAGGCTTCGGGAACCTTAACAAAGTAGTTTTATGCTTCGAGCGTATTTTCTGGAATCCTCAAGCCAACTTATTTGGTCACGTTGGAAGTACCACCGCGAGCAGAGGAGAACTTTTCTTGTTTTGGAACTTATACAAGGCTCCCGTACTACTTGCTTTAGTTGCCGGAGATGCTGCAGCTATTATGGAGAACGTAACTGACGATGTAATCGTTGGAAGGTATTTTTTTAAAATCGTTGGAAGGTATTTTTAAAATCGTTGGAAGGTATTTTTAAAATCGTTGGAAGGTATTTTTAAAATCGTTGGAAGGTATTTTTAAAATCGGAAGGTATTTTTAAAATCGTTGGAAGGTATTTTTAAGACTATTGATTAATTTGCCGTCTCATGTAATTTCGTAAGATTCGACGGTCTATTAGTCAATTAGGGCCGACGTTTTAATTGGATAAGCAGATAGGCGCGCCTTTTTTTTATTCACTACGTTAACAAGCGGTGACATTTCATATTTTTCCTCTTGTGTAAATTCAGATCGAAGTCGATACTAAGTTGTATAACCGAATTGCAAAACGAATGATATTTAATAATTGAATACCTTCGAAAGTTACTCAAGCGACCGTTTGAATAGAGATCACTTTCAAAGAAGTGACTCAATCTAGTTTTATTCTTGTAGGTGCATCGCCGTATTGAGAGGAATTTTTGGTCAGTCGGGTGTTCCACAACCTAAAGAGACTGTTGTTACTCGATGGAGGGCTGATCCTTGGTCAAGAGGGTCGTATAGTTTTGTCGCCGTGGGAAGTTCTGGGAGTGATTATGATTTTTTAGCTTCTCCAGTTATACCACCAACTTCCCAAGGACAATCTGTAACTTCCGGACCGGCTAGGGTTTTTTTCGCAGGTGAACATACAATAAGAAATTATCCTGCAACCGTTCATGGAGCTTTTTTAAGTGGGTTGAGGGAAGCAAGTAGGATTGCTGATCAAATAATAGGTAATCCGTGTTTACCAAATGCGGATTAATTAAAAATCATTTTAATAAAAGTAAAATCGTTTATGTGCTTATTGTAATTCTTTGTCTTTATAAATCTTTTTTTGAAAAGGAACGTTGTGACATCTTTTTTCAGTTTTACGAACGTAATCCCTTTTTTTGCGAACCGCGATCGACGAAACGAAAACTGTAAACGTCAATTAGGGCGCACTTTACAAGTTCCCATAACGGGCGCTCGACCGTATTCGCTAATAAACGTATAAATTAATATAATTTACATGATCGCTCGGGTGCTTTGCGAGATTGACACGATGTGATATAAAAGAAGTAACACGCGGCTTACGGATTACGCGGGATAATTAAGAAGTAGATTAATACTTTTCGGTGCGCGGAACGTAATAAAGATAAAAATATCTCCGTTTCGATCGAATAAAGCGAGAGAGACCCGGAGAGAAGTAATCTCGCCGATCCGCCATTAGCGTTGAAATTTGTTTAGCGCCTCTTCCTCCGTGTCCCGCGGAGCCGCCGGCTGCCGGCGCATTTTTTCGTAACAACAGGAATCCTTCGGCCATGAATCAAACCTTTCAATATGCTAATGGAACCCGCTCGGCCGCCATCCATCACGACCGCACTGACATGACAAATCGACACGCCGAAAGTGGGACCGACCGTCTTCTGGCTGCAAATTGGACCCGAACACGAACTTCAACTTCTTTTTTACCTCCCTTCCTTTTCGTTCCTTCTATTTTAAACTTTTTTTCGTTACTCACGGTAGCTCCCAACACAAACGAAAAAACAAGATGTTAGATTTTATATATGCATAATCAAGAAACCTTTCATTTTATGATTTAAAATTTAATTTTTATTTTCTAACTAAAAAATCAATATAAGATTTTATGAAAAATCAAATAATTAAATAAATTTTTTTTAAAATTTATTTTAAGTTCTTGGTGAATTGAATATTTCAATTTGTTCGGGCTTGGTTGTTATCGCGTACGTTGTGCGGACATTCGGGGGTCGGTCAGCTGCCCCCCGAAACCCAATAAATAACAATTAATTAAAATATTTAAAAGTTAATCGAGTGCGAGCCGGATTCGTTAGAGGGGGCGTGGCCGCGTTATGCCCGAGATTAATGATCCGATTAAATTTTTAATCAACATTTTTTCCCGGGGCGACGGCGTCACCGCCCCGCGGGGGCCGGGGGCGAAGAGGATTTCCGAAGAAGACGACGGGCCCCGTGATGCGGGTCAGTCGGTAGCTCGCTTGATTTAAACTCTGACGACTTAATAGATAGCATCTCCGTAAACATTCGTTAAGTGGTTCGAAAGGAAGAGGCTGCTCCCGGCCAAAAACCAACTTCAAACCTCCACGCGCATCCCGTATTCCATTTTATATCGACTATAAATATTTTGAATTATTATAGTATACTCAAGTTGGTTTAGATGTATCATACCATCGTAATTTACCCGACTCTGAAATGTTGAAAGTTTGCGCACCCCTAGTCGGATCACAATAAATAAAATTTCATTGTAAAGATGTGGTTCGAAACTTGGCTATCAGGAGTGTGCAAACCATTCACTTGAAATCTTTAAGTTATAGCGCCACCTCTTGCACAGTAACTACTGTGCAACAAATGGCGCCACAATTTTAACGTTTTTTAAATTTAAAAATCGAACGCTCCTCCTCCCCTGATTTTCATTTGAAAAAAGATAATTAAACTGTAAGAGATGCAAGAAATAAAATAAAAACACCTGAGTTGTATTAAAATATATCAGGTGTTCATTTAAATTCGTGCTAAAGTAACCTATGGATTTTTCTCGCGTTTGTGAAGTATGTCTGAAATAAAACACAGTTGACACACTTAAATGTTGTATAGGTTATCATGTGACATTATGTCGCCGTTCCGGAACAACATCGACGTAACTGCAATTTTTTGACAAAATGAGTTAAGGCCATCAATGTATCCAAAAAATGTTGATTTTAATTATTTTTGCTTTTCCTGCAAAATTTTTTATTTTGCAGTTATGTGGATGTTCTTCCGGAACGGCGATGTGACAAAACAGTAAAACAAGGCAGAATTATAGAATCAAAATCCTTAATATTAAACTAAGAACCGGCAAAATATCTCATAACCTGTGTTTAAAATGCTACCCAAACCTGATTGCAGATTTCGACCTTACGCATAAAATTTTGCATCACATTTCCTAAAACTGCAGTTATTGCTAAGCTCCAAACATTACAATTCATTTATAGTTTCAACGCGGGTTTGGAAAATGGAATTTTTGAGATAAGGCCACAAAAAGAAGACAAGAACGAGTTGGTCAAGGTATTAAGGCTGATTATGCGGTAGTCAAAAAATTCTGCAATAAAATTTAACGTGTCCCGCGTTGTGTGGAGTCTAGCACCATCTTGTTGAAAATACCAATATTTTCAGTCATTCAGTCAGGAGTTCATCGTCATGCAATTGATGAATAAATGGTTCTAGAATTTCCAAACGATGTCTTTGAGCATTTAATGTACCTGAAAAAGTGATATCGTAACGTAAACTAAGGTTCGGTTTTTTATTTTGGATATCTCGCCTTGAAAGAAATTGGGACCAATAATTCGTCTATGACTGAAAGTTGCCCAAAGTGGCAAATTTTCATGTGGATTTTCAGTGCTCCAAATTCTCGTGTTTTTTGAATTCAAGTATCCCGATTTATAAAACCAAGCCTCATCAGAAAATATAATCTTTTTGTAAAATTCTCCATTATAATTTATGTTGATAAACCAATTGCAAAAATGTATTCTACCCTGATAATCAACTGCCAACAATTCTTGAACAATGGTAATTCTATAGGGATACAGTTGGAAATCTTGACGTATCATTTTATGAGTAGAGCCAACAGAAAGATCGATTTGCTGATTTAATCGCATGATAGAAGGTTTTGGATTATTATTTAGAATTTCTTCCGCTTGTACAATAACTTCTGCGGTGCGTTTTCTGGACCGACTATTTCCTGATTTTCTTAAAAGATTCCCAGTTTTGTTAAAGTTACAGCTCTGTTTAAGGGTTTCTTAAACTGAGCATATTCTACCGGTGCATTAGGAAATTCATCATTAAATTCGTTAATACAGGTTTGAAGTGAATATTTTCAGATTCCCACCAGTTTGAAAATATGTTCTCACCATAAATATTTTTTGTTGCAACTTAAACATCTTATTAAATATTGTATGATTTGAACAGATTTGACTTCTGTCAAATTTGAAATTTTTGTGATTAGAGTGCGCTAATAATGCGACATACATTTTTCTCTCTACCTTCGTCTAACAAAATTTCATAGCGCATTTGAGCATGAATTTAAATGAACACCCAATATTTATTTAAAATTAGTAATATATTAGTGTTTAATTAGGACCGTAAATGAGAATTAATTAAGACTTTTCTGGAAATGAACGAGAGTACTTACTAATAGTTCAAAACGGTAACACTTAAATTTAAATAAAGCTCGCAGAACACTCTTAAACACTATATTAAACTAACTAAGAAAGTTATATGCAAGAAATTAATTACTAAGTTTGAAAATCGTGAATAATTTATACTCAAAAAGGTTTTAACTAGCGAAAGAACACTGAAAACGGTCGAACGAAAGCTGACTGACAAAGAGATCTTGAACAACTAGTAAAAATTAGTTACTCTGCCAACAGGGGCGTTTCTGTCTTCTTTTTCATAAGACATTTCAAGTTTTGGCCCCCTCCATTTGATGTTCTCCTGAAACAAAGTAAAATTTCTTTCTGGGGACCCAGAAATACCGGGAATTGGGTAGTGGAGACGGGGAGCGGAGTGGGGGGACGGCTTATCCAATGGTATTTCGAAGAGGTGACTACCCCAAAGTGGTATGCGAAATTTGATCGCTGTCAGAGAATTTTGCAACGAATTTTTCCGTATCGGCGAAAACGTGAGATGGCTGAGTGCCGAGAGCAACGCGCGGCCGTGAAATTTTGTTTTTTGTTAGGAAAAACACCCGGGGATACCCTTGTGATGCTGAAAACAGCTTACGGGGATTCTGCTTTGAGCAAAACGCGTGTTTACGATTGGTTTTCGCGTTGCAAGAAAGGAGAGATGTCAATTGAGGACCAACCTCGTTCTGGGCGCCCCTCAACTTCAAGAACGGATGAAAACGTTGAAAAAATCAACACTCTCATTCGTGAAGACCGCCGCCGAACCATCGATCAACTGTGTGAGATGTCAGGATTGTCATGGAGCTCAATTCAAAGGATTTTAACCCAAGATTTAAACATGACAAGGAGTGCAGCAAAATTTGTTCCTCGCCTTCTCACTAACGATCAAAGGGAGCGTCGACTTCAGGCCTGTCTTGAGCTGCAAAATCAAATGAATGAAGACCCAGATTCTTTCCTCAAGGTCATAACTGGTGATGAATCGTGGTGCTATGGTTACGACCCCGAAACAAAGCAGCAATCGAGCCAATGGAAAACACCTCACTCTCCTCGTCCGAAAAAAGCACGCCAAGTGAAGTCGAACATCAAGACATTGTTGATTTGTTTCTTCGATTGTAGAGGTGTTGTGCACGCGGAATTTGTTCCTCCTGGCCAAACGGTGAACCAACACTTCTACCGAAAGGTTTTGAAGAGGCTGAGGGAAAACATCCGGAAGAAAAGGGCGGACCTCTGGCGCACAGGGGACTGGTTCTTCCACCACGACAATGCACCTGCCCACACAGCGTTGTCCGTGAAGCAGTTTTTAACCAGAAACGGCATGACACCGATTGTTCACCCCCCTTATTCACCGGACCTTGCCCCCTGTGACTTTTTTTTATTCCCCAAGCTCAAAAGGGACATGAAAGGGAAACGTTTTCACACTCTGGAAGAGGTGAAGCGAAAATCGCTGGAAGGTCTGAACAAGATTACAAAAAGTAATTTTCAAAACTGTTTTGAGCAATGGAAGCAGCGATTAAACAAGTGGATTACAGTCACTGGGGATTACTTCGAAGGTGATAAAAATTTGGTGTGAAAAAATTCATAAATAAAAAAGTAACAACAAAATACCCGTTTTTTTTGGGTCCCCCCTCGTACAAAGTAGAAATTTTTAAAGTAAATTTTCGAAAGACTTTGTATGGGGTCGGGAACCCAAAAAAATAAGAAGCTGATGAAGAAATAATGGGAATACCTCCTTCGATTGATGTTTTCCTGATACTAAATCAGAATCAAAGGTGAGGAGGTGACAAAAAGGCAGGAATGGTTCAATCATTCATCAGAAAATGGTTCAATCTTTGTATCAAGAAAACATCAACTAAAGGAAGTTAGTTGTTTCCCTGATACAAAGTATCAGGATCGTAAAAAAGTAAAGAGGTATGAGGAGTAAATTCTTCGACCGATGTTTTCCCGATATAAAGTTTCAGAATTAAAAGATGGAAGGTGTCGGCGAAAAATGTGAAAATACTTCTTTCATCCAATGCTTTTCCAATACCAAGTTGATATTTTTAAAGTAAAATTTTCGAAAATTCAGTTTTGTATTAGCATTCCTCTATTTCTTCACAAATTCATTGTTGTTTCCTCATCTCAAATGATGCTCTACACTACTCCATTAAAAGACACTATTAAAAGCCCGTAATGTTCCATTAAAATTCTCCGGTTTTAATTAAAATAAATTAATCCTTTCGGTTCGAATCTATTTCCTCCGTGGAATATGTTTCACGTGGTGAGAACTTACCTCAACCGCGAAATCCGATAAGCCAACAACTGGCACCGATAAATTCTCACAGAGGAACACCGTTAACGTCTTAATGTACTTCTTAAATTATGCGAATGTAACCACCAAAGCATTTTAAGAAAGCCAAACCACCATTTACGAAGTGGTTTTGATTACATTAAATCAAGATTTTAAACAAAGGCTTTTAAGGTGAACTCATTAAAATACAATGATTTCTATTACTTTTTCTTTAAGAACTTCTATTATATAACTTCTCTTTTGAGCTATAATAAGCTATAATAAGTGTTAATTCTTAGATATAAATGATTAAAATTCATCTAACTTCATGTTCATTAAACTCACAGTCAGCGATTTCGATCATTTAAACATCACTTATACCATGAAAAGAAATCATGAGAACAACGTGGGATCATAAACAAACTGGATGCAGTCGTGCGAATTGAAGAAAATTGCCGATATTGACCCTTACGCCCTTCCATACGTCAACGGTACCGTGTTATTTTGTCTTGTTAGCGATGATAGACTATCGTGGTATGGAACGTTGTAAAAACGTATTTTCTAGCCGTTTTACCGAGGAGGAGAAACCGACGAAGTAGATAAAACGCCACGTCAATGACCATCAACGTCTAATTAACAAACAAAGCAAGTGCCGCGGACAATATCGACGGCCGCGAGCGTTTTAGAGCTTTGCGCAATTTCGCATTCGAAATGGAACACACTTCGAACTCGATCCGGAAAAAAGCTCGCCTTACCAATCGTTATTTATCGTGTCGTACAAGTCAGATTTTATCGTACGGTTGCAATCCTGTTAGTACCAACTTCGTTGCAACATTAAATGGCAACCGGGCGAATATATGGCTACTGAAAAATGAGGAATTGGCGACGGGTTGTGTTACTGGGTGACTGATTGATTCAAGAAAGTGACCTACTATTTGTTCTCACGGTGGGTTTAGTTTACTTTAAGTTTAACTTTTTAATGTCAGTTTATACAATGAGGTTTGAAAGTAATGAATGTACCAAATGTCATATTAAATTGAATGATAGTCAATCAATGAAGAAAATGAGATTAGTTTTTGTACTTAAAGACTCTTACTGATGAAATTATTTCCCCACTAAGGTATTCAAAGAGTTGCAAATGAAGAAGTAATAATATTCGAGTACAACATAATCTCAATTGAATAAAATTGATTTAATTAAGACGACTGTACGCACCAGGTGTACCGATACAAATAACAACTAGAGCGAAAAAATATAAAATCGTTCGCATAACTCTTACAAGACCCGTTTACTGAGCAAATACCGCAGTAAATTGCGTACAAATATAGTAGCGCGAATCGATACGACCCTGGAGGTAAATTATAACTAGATCGGTATCTGTCCGGGTATTGTGTTTCGATTTAAAACGTTTCCACCGTAACGATTTATAGAGATAAATCCCAGTTGGGTTACTTCAACCGATAATCGTTATAAAACCTCTTAAAAAAAATTTTACTTTTTACAACGACAAAAATGAAATTAAAAAAATCGTTTCTTCATATAGCAATCTTTCAATTACCAAACAAAGCGGACTTCGGGTTGTAATGGCGACTCCTTTATGTCCATTGTGATCGTTCCGTATGCACCTCTCGATACGTCGGCCCATTCTCGACCCGTCACGGGTCGGAGACAGGAGAAACACAGTCGGCACACGATCGGGGAGAAGAACGAGAATCGCAAGCACCTCCACGGTCGACTCTCCCATCAAAGGAAGCCGCTGGTATGAGTTGCAAAAATCCTCTATGCAATCATTTCACGCGGGCGTCCTGTCGATTTTTCTCTACCCTTTATTCCGACGGCCCCGTCTGCATTATTGGCGCGGTGCCCGGGCTTTTTTACATCTGTCAGGGCCTTTGTGGGTCCGTAATGAACCAACTACTTGGAATTGGTCGACAATGAATCAAGAGGTTGGCCACCGGATCAACCTTTCGATACCAAATTATAAAATGGAGCTGGATATAAATTGTATCTGTTGTTTATTCTTATAAACTCACTTTCTTCTTGCTTTGCTACAAGCTATCTTTTAAATAACGTTTCAAAAAAATCCTAACCCAACTAAATCAAATGTTCTATATTCTAATTTTTATAAATTTTAATTTAAGTCCTTTTGAAATTATTTTAAAGACATTTTCAAGGTTTAAGAGCTTAAAGCTTTTTAATATATACAACGCCATCTCATTTTAAGACTCCCAACCATTCAGATCCTGAATAAAAGCTTCCTGAAACTTTCCTGAAAATCTTCCTGCAATACAGACAATTCCCGCCATCTATCAACGAAATTTTAAACATATCCCTTCCTAAATTATATTGGGTTGTCTATATTAAGGCGTATTCTTTACCATAAACTAACACAATTTCCCAAAGTGGTTTTTTAAAAATTACATTTTTATTTCTGTTACTATAAAGATTTTTTTAATCATATTTTTAATAGGAATAAAAAATTTTACTTGTCATAAAAATGATTGATAATCTAGTTGGGTAAAAGGATAGGGAAGTGAATTAACTTGATTGGAAACAACTTCCGATTCGAGAAGTTGGGTAATTTTTCATTTCGTACACCCAACCCTTTCAAGCCGGATGGAAAAATTTATGGCATTACGAGTTGATAAAGTTAAAAAGTTCCCCTTTTTAAAACCGGACCCTTTTAGCTCTATTACCGGACGTTCCGAAGAAAAAATTTCGCCGTATTGATGGACGTTTGATGTTTATCGGCCGTAAACAGTTAAATTGAATTCTATTAGCGCTCGGCCCGCCCCCAAAACAGTGTCCGAATGATCAATAAATCCGGATCCACTTTAAATTCAAATGAGAGAGAGACCCAGTTCGGGTCGTTCAGATAACGCAAAAACGCGCGGCCCGCGATACGCGCCCAATACGACGTCCGTCATAAATTAAAAACGCCCCAATTATTTATAACGGACTGGAATTAATCGAACTATTAAATAAATCCAACCAGATGGCTCTCTCATTCCAATCACCAAACGTATTTATTCAATAAAGTAACCTGACAAATACGATTCATATCATTTTACTCGACATTTCACGTATTTACCATTATTTATACTTAATTCCTATACAGATTTGGAAATTTTATTTCAGGGTATATGAAAATAATGCGTGCAACAGAGAAGCATATAGGAAGTAGATTAGATAAACAAAGAGCGATATAACTGTTTAACCACGGCTTTTCCGATCGGTTGGTTGAACCAACCACCTTCTTCCCACGAACTGTCGAACTGACAGTTTGACAGTCGGACATTTTGTGGGAAGAAGGTGGTTGGTTGAACCAACCACCTTCTATATGCTTCTCTGTTGCACGCATTATTTTCCTATACCCTCAAATAAAATTTCCAGATCTGTATAAGGGATCAATTTAGAACATAGAATCTATTTTAATCACTCTGGAGTTATATAAAAATGTAGAATATGATTATCCTTAGCTGTGAATTGTTAATAGGACGTTTTGAGTGGTTGATAGAAGGTACTTTTATCATTGTAGAGCTGTAATGTAGTGATCCTTAGTTGTGGTTGGTTGATAAAACAATTGTGTGGTTGATAGAACAACTTTTTATCTTCCTATAGTTGCAATATGATGACTTCAGTTTTGAATGTTTGATAAAGCTTATTTTTATCATTCTATAGTTCTAATGCAACGATCCTTAGATGTGATTGTTTGATAGAAGAGATGGAAGTGAATGCCAGAATCTACTTTTATCACTCTAAAGTTGTAATATGATGATTTTTAACTGTGCTTGACTGATACAACCCAATCCAACCTTCTATGACTTTAGAATTGCAAAATGATAATTGGGATTTATGATTAGTTGATGTAACTATTGAAGTGATGGTTTAAAATGTAAAGAATGGTATTTTTAGTTATTGTTTCCTAACACGTTTTGGTCGAGAACGTCCTGTGGCCATTACCAAGAGAATTAGAGTCGTTCGGTGTGTTCATTGTTATTCAGAGGTTAGCACAACGTTGGGGGTGCAAAGTCCATACGGACAGGCGCGAAAAACGTGTCGGGAAAAGTAAAACAAAACGGTCGGGGGGATGGAAAGAAAGAAGGAAGCGGACAAGGACGAATCTAATCTGTTGTTTCGCAAACAACGTTAGAACGGAAACGTCCGAGTTCGGTAAAATTCTAATGCCGGACCGCGTTCGCGTTTATTAAATTTATAACTTGGGGCAGATGGCGCAAGTTGGGTGGGACCGCGGTCGCGCGGGGTGTTTTATCCGTTCGATTTACATTTCAATCGGCTGCAAAAACACGGGACAACGCGACAATGAGGTCGCGTAAAGAGCTAAACAACCGTGACACCATCTGCAGGCGGTGCCGCTTCGAGCTTTGAATAGCGAAAGCTCCACCATTAAATTCTGTGAACCCTCTCCAATGGGATCCGTACCGGCGGCGTTTCGTCTCGGTTTCCGATTGGTTCGTTTTACACTTCGGATAAACCCTACGAGTTGGTTTTAAACATGTACGATGGTGAAAAAAAAGTGACCAAACTAAAAATTTACCACCTGCTTAAACGTAATGAAACCGACGAGAACAAACGACAACGTGCATAAAAGATCCTCCCTTCTAATTTCGTTCTCGTTAAATATACAAACAGGATTTTGCATACAGAGTGCGGTGTTCAACTTTGACAAAATCCCGATCCGACAACTCGCGCGCAAATTCGCTAAATGCTCCCGCAGCCGGTAACTCCATTAACGGCGGTCGGACGCACACGTGGGACGACGCACAACCTCGGCAACACTTCGCCAACTCCCTCAAATATGTTCGCCAATTAAATCCGCGGACTGAACGATAATTATACCGGAATGTCGGACCGAAAATCCCTCCCCACGGAGGCGCAGTTCCTCTCAAAGGGTCGTAATACCACGTTGCACGGTCCGAGCCGAAGTTACCAACGTTGCCGCGACCAAAGGCTTTGTACCAACCGGAAATGTCGAGTACGCATTCACCGAGTCGCGATTTGCTCGAGGAATCGTCTATTCAGACCGATTTCACGCCGTGAAGGGATAATTACAAACACATCTAACATTGATGTGAGATGGAATAGATATAACGTTCTATGCAACTAAACTAGTTTAGAAATGTTTATTCAAACTGTTAACTATTAGCTAAGTAAGCTCATATAAATGATTAAAAGATATTTAGTTGCGGATTTAATTAACAATTTACTAATGGATGTAGATATCTTTTAAAAATTTGATAATTAAGAAAATGCCATTTTCTTAATTACTAGATTTTTTTTCCATTTTGATTTACTTCATTTATTTTGTGGAGATGTAATATCGAGATCGGCTGGTCATAGGACTCGTTAAAGAATAATGTCCACAGTGGCTGGATAAAAGATTTTTAAGAGTTAAGGTTGATTTTTTTCCTTTAGACTCTTAAATTGTAACTCATCGATCAAGTTTTCAATTTTGATTTTCCATTCTTAGATAATCTTCTCAATGGCCTATTTTTTCTCATCTGGTTTTCATATTGGTAGTAATAGTATTGATTTCCAATTGAAAGTCTTCTACTTCGCTAGGAAGACATAGTTTAGCTTTCTTCAAAGCCACAGTCTTTTAATTGAGTGTTTCAATGGTTTCTTCTACTTTGGCGAGACGAGCTTAGACTTGCCTTTTGATTTCTTCAGTAGTAGAACATTCAGATTTATACTTCAATCTCGAGATTCATTTCCTTTAGACTCTCTACGCTAATTGTAACTCATCGACCAAGTTTTCAACTTTGACTTACCATTCTTTGATAATCTTCTCAATGGCATATTTTTTTCTCATTTGGTGTTTTCGTATTGGTGGTAATAGTATTGATTTCTAATTGAAAGTCTTTTGCTTCGCGGGGAAGACAATGTTTAGATTTCTTCAAAGCCACAGCCTTTTGATTGAGGGTTTCGATGGTTTCTTCTACTTCGGCGAGATGAGCTTAGAGTTGTCTTTTGATTTCTTCAGTAGTAGAACATTCAGATTTATACTTCAATCTCGAGATTCATTTCCTTTAGACTCTCTACGCTAATTGTAACTCATCGATCAAGTTTTCAACTTTGACTTTCCATTCTTTGATAATCTTCTAAATGGCATATTTTTTCTCATCTGGTGTTTTCGTATTGATGGTAATAGTATTGATTTCCAATTGAACGTCTTCTACTTCGCTAGGAAGACATTGTTTAGCTTTCTTCAAAGCCACAACCTTTTGATTGAGGATTTCGATGGTTTCTTCTACTTCGGCGAGATGAGATTGGTCTCGCCGAAATCTTTTGATTTCTTTGAGTAGTAGAATTTGGTTTCTTCAGTAGTAGAACTTTCAGATTTATACTTCAATCTCAAGTCTTGACTCAAGACTCTCAAAACTCTTGGGATTCATCGGAAATTTTGAATTGGGGTCTAACGTCTTCATGATTTTTTTGGTGTCATCTTTCAATTTTTTGGTATTATGCAGAACCTTTTCAAAATTCTTTTGACGTTCTTTTGGGAGTTTTAACAAAGCGTTTGCTTCAGCTTCTTCTAAACGGATTTTAAGTTCCTGTATTTGGATTTCGTGAGATTTAGGAAGTTTCTCTTGCGTTTGAGCGTCGTCTTGTTCGGCTTTGAGTTCGTTGGCTAATCTGGCAGCGTTTACAATTTTGTAGCTTTTTTAGCTTTCTCTTCGGAATTCTTGGCTTCGTTCAGAAGCTCGTCAAGGTTGGAATGGAGGGTTTGAAGTTCGATTTCCAATCTCTTACAATGTTTAGCTTCTTCTAAACGGATTTTAAGATCTTGTATTTGGAATTCGAGGGATTTAGGGAGTTTCTCTTGGGTTTGAGTGTCGTCTTGTTCGGTTCTGAGTTCGTCGGCTAATCTGGCAGCGTCTACCATTTTTTAGCTTTTTTAGCTTTCTCTTCGGAAATCTTTGCTTTGTTCAGAATTTCGTCAAGGTTGGAATGGAGGGTTTAAAGTTCTATTTCTAATCGCTTACAATGTTCATCTTCTTCTAAAAGGATTTTAAGATCTTGTATTTGGAATTCGAGGGATTTAGGGAGTTTCTCTTGGGTTTGAGGGTCGTCTTTTTCGGGTTTGAGTTCGTCGGCTAATCTGGTAGTGTCTACCATTTTTTAGCTTACTCTTCGGAAATCTTCGTTTCGTTCAGAAGCTCTTCAAGTTTGGAATGGAGGGTTTGAAGTTCGATTTCCAATCTCTAAGAGTGTTCAGCTTCTTCTAAACGAATTTTAAGATCCTGCACTTGGATTTCGAGGGATTTAGGAAGTTTCTCTTGGGTTTGAGTGTCGTCTTGTTCGTCTCTGAGTTCGTCAGCTAATCTGGCAGCGTCTACCATAGCCTTTTTACTTTTCTCTTCGGAATTCTTAGCTTCGTTCAGAAGCTCGTCAAGGTTGGAATGTAGGGTTTGAAGTTCGATTTCCAATCTCTTACAATGTTCAGCTTTTTCTAAACGAATTTTAAGGTCCTGTATTTGGATTTCGAGGGATTTAGATAGTTTCTCTTGGGTTTGAGCGTCGTCTTGTTCGGCTTTGAGTTCGTCGGCTAATCTGGCAGCGTCTACTATTTTGTAGCTTTTTTAGCTTTCTTTTCGGAATTCTTGGCTTCGTTCAGAAGCTCATCAAGGTTGGAATGGAGGGTTTGAAGTTCGATTTCCAATCTCATTTTCCGGCTAACATGGAGGCATTGGAGGCCACTATCTTATTGAGTTGTTCCTGATTTCCAATTGACAGTCTTCTACTTCGCCAGGAAGAAACTGTTTAGCTTTCTTCAAAGCCACATCTTTTTGATTGAAGGTTTCGATGGTTTCTTCTACTTCGGCGAGATGAGCTTCCAGTTGTTTTTTGGTTTTTTCAGTGGTAGAACTTTCAGACTTATACTCCAATCTCGAGTCTTAACTCAAGACTCTCAAGACTCTTGAGATTCATCGGAAATTTTGAATTTTTGGGGCCTAACGTCTTCTAACATGATTTTTTCTAGTGTTGTCTCTCAATTTTTTGGTATTATGCAGAACCTTTTCAAGATTTTTTTGACGTTCTTTTTCGAGTTTTAATAAAGCGTTTGCTTCAGTTTCTCTTTCTCTTCGTTCAGAAGCTCGTCAAAATTGGAATGGAGGGTTTAAAGTTCGATTTCCAATCTCTTACAATGTTCAGCTTCTTCTAAACGGATTTTAAGACCCTGTATTTGGATTTCGAGGGATTTAGGAAGTTTCTCTTGGGTTTGAGCGTCGTCTTGTTCGTCTCTGAGTTCGTCGGCTAATCTAGCAGCGTCTACCATTGCTTTTTAGCTTTCTTTCGAAATTTTTGGCTTCGTTCAGAAGCTCGTCAAAATTGGAACGGAAGGTTTGAAGTTCGATTTCCAATCTCTTACAATGTTCAGCTTCTTCTAAACGGATTTTAAGATCGTGTATTTGGATTTCGAGTAATTTAGGAAGTTTCTCTTGGGTTTGAGCGTCGTCTTGTTCGACCTTAAGTTCGTCGGCTAATCTGGCAGCGTCTACCATAGGTTTTTTAGCTTTCTCTTTCGAATTCTTGGCTTCGTTCAGAATCAACGAATCTGAAGTCAAGGTTGGAATGGAGGGTTTGAAGTTCGATTTTCAATCTCCTTTTTTCAGTTAACATGGAAGCATTGACTCCCACTACCTTATTGAGTTGTTCCTAAGCGTCACCCAATTTGATTTCTGATTTTTCAAGTGTTTTTTGGACTTTGATACCGAATTCCAAACTTCGCTTCAATGAAACACTTTCCTTTAATACTGCCATTAAAAAGTCCTCGACCTTTCTATTAGATTTTCCAAAATAATCGATTAATTTTTTGTTACCCATCGGTAATGGAATAATGGTTAGAATAGTTAAAAAAAGTCACATAATTTACAATAAGAGTAAGAATTATTATTAATAGATGTTATTTAAGCTTTACTAGTATAACGTAGAATCTAATAGAACAAATTAGATTTGTCTTTGTGATATTTAGCTTGAAATCTTGGTATATAGTAGAAACTGCTTTGTCTCCGATAACAAAGGATAAAGGACATTGCGTCTCCGTAATGTTTCTACACGATCCGGTTACGCGTACTGTCATTAATTAAGCGTCGGACGCAGTCGACCAAGGGGCGATTTAATTAGGGAGAAATTTGACCGAGCTTTGGATTACTGGCCATTAACGAAGTGGGAGGCTTCTAGAGAAAAAAAAATCCCTGTTATAACCGTTCCGGGAAAAACTCGAAAAACGTATCGAAGGGTGTAAAAGGGGAAATCGTTTGCCGGTTATTGGATATCCAAGAAGCGAACCTTTTTTTATCCCCGGGGATGAATCGATTTGATTTTTCATTTCCATTCATGGGTCTCTAAGGTCGAAATCTCGACGTTTCCGATTCTGTATCGATCTTCATCTTTAATCACTCAACGTTGACACTTAAATGTATCGGTGTTAATGGAGGAAACGTAGCGGGAGAATAAATCGACGTATGGTTTCCGTTCGGGGTTTTTTCAGGAAATTAAATCACCTCAAACGGGACGTAATGAACCCCCGAAAGAAAATAGAGAAAAGCGTCTCCTACACGGATCTTTTTAATCAAAAGTTCCGAACTTCCAATCTCGTAACTTCGCCTGTCCCATCGCAGGATCGGAGGGTTGACCCCGGACTTTGACAAATGTCCGCATCATTTCCAACTCGTTTAATTAAATTAACGTCGCGGCGAGTGGGGAAATTAAAAAGTGGACCTTTGTTAATTAAGGATCACCCCGCCCGGAGCGATTCCGCTTCCGCCGCCTCCACCACCCTTATTGTGCCCCGTTTCTTTCAATTCCGGGGAGAACCAAAGCTTCGGATATTAAGTTCACGCCCTTACCGCTCCCACTTTTGTCCGAAATCCGGGTTATTATTCGGGAACTGTAGAGATATCATTAAACGTAACATAATTTTTTAACCTTTTGTTTCGTCGAATTAAATTTTAACGCCGCGCTCGTAAATTACGACCGAAGAAAAAAACTCATTACGTCCGGACTCATGAGGAACAATGTGTGTCAGTATAATCAACTTTACGGGGAGGCGAACGAGCGGAAAAAAGCCAAAAGGACCAGAAATATCTTCATTAAACGCGGTGCCGGAGGATCCGACCCCCTGGAAAATAATAGAACAAACGGGACGCCGAAAACGCACTAATTCGAGATGGAGAGAGAGAGACCAACGTTCTGTCGTAGTCGTCGTCGTCGTCGTCGTTGCCCTTTTTCCGTTTTACCCAAACGGCCGTACTGAGTTATAACCGTTCTGCTTCGGTTGTAATTAACAACATTTGCAAAAACGGCATTCGACCCCGAGGCGTTCGGACCCTTTTTCACCCGCTTTTCGAAAATAATTTATTTTACGGCGCGCTCGTAGTCGACTTAATCCACTTCTTTTTCCGGAGAATTTCATTTTATATCCTTAAATGTTTTAATTAACTTGATCAACTTCAAAAGAATCATTTTAAATAATATAACAACAATTTACTCTCCCCTAAAACGATCATAATCGTTATAAGTGATGCTAAATCATCGCGCAAATTACATTCTAAGCTGTCTCTGAGCTTTAAAGCGAATTTATCTAACACTGTAATAAAATCGTAATTTGCCCTAACTGTAAACCCGACGAAGCGGAATCAGCTGCAGGACAACACTCAGCAGGACCTCAATAAACGTCATGCAAAGGATCCTCTCAAGTTTCGCTCGAAACCCGACAGTTACTCTCGCGAAATTACTTCAAACCGGAAAGGGTTAGTTTTATTGCCTTCGGCTGGGACGTCACTAAAAAGCTTCACTTTTACGATCCGTGCAAAGTCGGTACTACTCCTATCGTATTTTTAATAGTTTACCAACGATCTTACCAAATTACCCGGTATATTTTAGTTAAAGTTTCAAATCTACCGAAAATATTTTGAAAATATCGAGCTTTTAGAGCATTAAATTAACGTTAAAATAATTTTTTATTTCCTATGAATAAAGTCTGGGCGATTTTTTAAAGTTAATCAAAAGAGTTTTTAAAGTTGGTAAAAAAAATCTTTAATTTTTCAAAAATTTTTTAAATTTTTTCGGGGTAATGGGATAAAGTTCACTTTAATATTCAAAAGTTCAAATAAATTTATTAAAAATTCGTTAAAATTCGATCAAATTCATTCAAAATTGAGAAGATTTCTGAAAATTTCGAAAAAAATCGTAAAAAAATTGTTTCAATTTTACAAAATTGCATGAAAATCAGTACAATATGCTCAAGATTCGTCTTAATTCAAATAAATTTATTAAAAATTCCTTAAAATTTGATCAAATTTGTCCAAAATTGACAAGATTTCTTAAAAATTCAACAAAATTCGCTTAAAATTCGTGAGTATTCGATCAAATTCGTTTAATATCAACAAAATTTAAAAAAAAATTATTTCAATTTCATAAAATAGGTTGAAAATTGGTAAAATATGTTAGAATTTGATCAAATTTGTCCAAAATTGACAAAATTTCTTAAAAATTCGAGAAAATTCGCTTAAAATTCGTGAGTATTCGATCAAATTCGTTTAAAATCAACAAAATTTTGTAAAAAATTATTTCAATTTCATAAAATAGGTTGAAAATTGGTAAAATATGTTAAAAATTCGTTAAAATTTGATCACATTTGTCCAAACTTTAGAAGATTTCTTAAAAATTCAAGAAAATTCGCTTAAAATTCGTGAGTATTCGATCAAATTCGTTTAAAATCAACAAAATTAAAAAAAAATATTTCAATTTCATAAAATAGGTTGAAAATTGGTAAAATATGTTAAAAATTCGTTAAAATTTGATCAAATTTGTCCAAAATTGGGAAGATTTCTTAAAAATTCGAGGAAATTCGCTTAAAATTCGTGAGTATTCGATCAAATTCGTTTAAAATCAACAAAATTTTTTAAAAAAATATTTCAATTTCATAAAATAGGTGGAAAATTGGTAAAATATGTTAAAAATTCATTAAACTTTGATCAAATTTTTCCAAAATTGAGAAGATTTCTTAAAAATTCGAGAAAATTCGCTTAAAATTCGTGAGTATTCGATCAAATTCGTTTAAAATGAACAAAATTTTTTAAAAAATCATTTCAATTTCATAAAATAGGTTGAAAATCGATAGAATATGTTAAAGATTCGTGTTAATTAAAATAAATTTGTTAAAGATTCGTCAAAATTCGATCAAATTTGCTAAAAATTTGAGAAAATTCTTTCAAAACCAACAAAATTAGTTGAAGATTCGTATTAATTTCATTAAATTCGGCAAAATTCAATAAAATTTGTTAAAAATTCGTCGAAATTTAAATAAATGTGTTAAAAATTCGTTGAAATTCGTTCAATGTCGAGAACATTTGTTAAAAAATCGTAGAAATTCGATAAAATTCGTCTAAAATCGCCAAAGTTTGTTAAAAATTCGTTAAAAATTCTTCATAATTTCATAAAATTTGTTAAAAAATTGTCTTAATTTCATAAAATTCGTCCAAATTCGTTAAAAATTCTCTTTACTTTCATGAAATTCGTCATATTTCGTCAAAATTCGATAAAATTTGGTAAAGATTCGTCGGAATTTAAAAAATTCGTCAACATTTCCAAAAATTCTTTAAAATTCGATCCTATTCATTAGAATCAACAAAATTTGTTAAAAAACAACAGAATTAGTTGAAAATTCATATAAATTTCATTAAATTCGGCAAAATTCAATAAAATTTGTTAAAAATTCGTCGAAATTTAAATAAATGTTAAAAATTCGTTGAAATTCGTTAAAATTCGTTCAATGTCGAGAACATTTGCTAAAAAATCTGTAAAATGTAGAAATTCGATTAAATTCGTCCAAAATCGCCAAAGTTTGTTAAAAATTCATATTGAATTCTCTAAATTCGTTTAAAATTTTTCATGATTTCATAAAATTTGTTAAAAAACTGTCTTAATTTCATAAAATTCGTCCAAATTCGTTAAAAATTCTCTTTACTTTCATGAAATTCGTCATATTTCGTCAAAATTCGATAAAATTTGTTAAAGATTCGTGTTAATTAAAATAAATTTGTTAAAGATTCGTTAAAATTCGATCAAATTTGTTAAAAATTCGAGAAAAATCGTCCAAAACCAACAGAATTAGTTGAAAATTCGTATTAATTTCATTAAATTCGGCAAAATTCAATAAAATTTGTTAAAAATTCGTCGAAATTTAAATAAATGTGTTAAAAATTCGTTGAAATTCGTCCAAATTCGTTCAATGTCGAGAACATTTGTTAAAAAATCGTAGGAATTCGATAAAATTCGTCCAAAATCGCCAAAGCTTGTTAAAAATTCGTATTGAATTCTCTAAATTCGTTAAAAATTTTTCATAATTTTATAAAATTTGTTAAAAAATTGTCTTAATTTTATAAAATTCGTCCAAATTCGTTAAAAATTCTCTTTACATTTCATGAAATTCGTCATATTTCGTCAAAATTCGATAAAATTTGTTAAAGATTCGTGGGAATTTAAAAAAATTCGTCACCATTTCCTAAAATTCGTGAAAATTTGCTAAAATTCGCCAAAATTCTCCAAAATTCGACAAAATTCCGGAGAATTCATTATAAAGTCATCAAAATTCGTCAAAAATTGCAGATTTGTTAAAAATTCGTCTTGATTTTATAAAATTCATTATAATTTGTTAAAATACCTCATAATTTTATAAGATTCAATTAAAATTCATAAGAATTCGATTAAATTGGTTGAAAGTTGATAAAATTTGCTAAAAATTCGAGAAAATTCTTCAAAACCAACAGAATTAGTTGAAAATTCATATTAATTTCATTAAATTGAGCAGAATTTAATAAAATTTGTTAAAAATTCGTCGAAATTTAAATAAATGTGTTAAAAATTCGTCAAAATTCGTTCAATGTCGAGAATATTTGTTAAAAAATCGTAGGAATTCGATAAAATTCGTCCAAAATCGCAAAAGTTTGTTAAAAATTCATGTTGAATTCTCTAAACTCGTTAAAAATTTTTCATAATTTCATAAAATTTGTTAAAGAATTGTCTTAATTTTATAAGATTCGTCCAAATTCGTTAAAAATTCTCTTTACTTTCATGAAATTCCCGATATTTCGTCAAAATTCGATCAAATTTGTTAAAGATTTGTCGGAATTTAAAAAAAATTCGTCGAAAATTCGTCAACATTTCCTAAAATTCGTGAAAATTTGCTAAAATTCGTCAAAATTCTCCAAAATTCGACAAAATTCTGGAAAATTCATTATAAAGTCATCGAAATTCGTCAAAAATTGAGAAGATTTGTTAAAAATTCGTAAGTGTTCGATCAAATTCGTTCAAACTCAACAAAATATGTTAAAAATTCGTCTTGATTTTATAAAATTCGTTATAGTTTGTTAAAATACCTCATAGTTTTATAAGATTCAATTAAAATTCGTCAGAATTCGATTAAATTGGTTGAAAATTGATAACATTTGTAAAAAGTTGGTTTTAATTTCATTAAATTCGTCCAAATTCATCAAAAATTCCTCATAATTTTAGAAAATTCATTAAAAAATCGTAGAAATTCGATAAAATTTGTCCAAAATCGCCAAAGTTTGTTAAAAATTCGTATTGAATTCTCTAAATTCGTTAAAAATTTTTCATAATTTCATAAAATTTGTTAAAAAACTGCCTTAATTTCATAAAATTCTTCCAAATTCATCAAAAATTCCTCATGATTTTACAAAATTCATTAAAAAATCGTAGAAATTCAATAAAATTCGTCCAAAATCGCCAAAGTTTGTTAAAAATCTGTATTGAATTCTCTAAATTCGTTAAAAATTTTTCATTATTTCATAAAATTTGTTAAAAAACTGTCTTAATTTCATAAAATTCATCCAAATTCGTCAAATATTCTCTTTACTTTCATGAAATTCGTCATATTTCGTCAAAATTCGATAAAATTTATTAAAGATTGGTCGGAATTTAAAAGAAATCGTCAACATTTCCTAAAATTCGTGAAAATTTGGCGAAAAAATAGTAAAGCTATTTCAAGTTTGGTTAAAATTCTCGTTTAATTTCATGAAAAACACCCTGTATATTTTTATGAAAATGAAAAAAATTTATGTATAAGTTACTGTAGTTTATAGTTATAGAGTTGGTCACATATTTCGTTTACCGGACGAATGTTGGTAGCTGTAGTTGGTAGTAGAGGGGGTTGCTGACGTATTGTTTGTAACCGCGACGTGGGTGTGGCGCCCTCAAGCGAGCGGGACGGGCGACTGAAATATGAACCAAGTTTGTTTCACCGTTGCACCGGAGACGGTTCAGCAGTGAATTAATCATTGAAGGGGGCGATCTTACGTAATGGGGCCAAAGAAGTAAAACGAAAAGGAAAACGAAAAAAAAAAAAAAATTACATCGAACGGATCGGAATACGTTCTACTTCGCGGAAGAAGACTTTAAACGCAATTTATTTCGCGATTAAACGCCGCGTAATAATTCGGGTTTCGGGCAACTTTCGAAAGATAAACTTCCAAGTATCGGATGCCCCGTTTTGGCTTTTGTTTCCGCGCCCAACTTTCGCCGAACTCTCTCGACCCGCTTAATTATCGTCTAACGTTTATATCGGGCATTAATTCCGCGGCGACCGACCGTCGGGGCCCCCGAAGAAATTATCTCGAAAATAAGTCGTATATCCTCCGGGCTGCCGGGTGATTTATCTCCGATAAGGCCCAGTCCGAACTCGCTAGGAGATGTATCATATTTTCCGCTGACTTTGCACCAGCTATCGTCTAAGAACAGAACCATAAATCTAACCATATTTGTGGCGATAATTAAACACGTCACTTATAAATCAATTTCGAAATTTAACTCAATCACTCATCAATAATTGATCGATTTTAATAAACGTTGACTTATTATTATATAAGATATTAAAGTAGTAAGCAAGCAGCGCCTCTTTAAAAGAGGCGGCGCCTAGCTCTTTTTTTAATAGTTTTTTTGGAAATCGCTTTCCGGACGATTCAATGGTTTTACGTCATTCTGCCGAGAATTATCTTCACCTCCCCGACGATTTTGGGGGGTCCGTGACCGATTTCGGAAAAACGGCCCTGAAAATCGAACGACGTTGCGGTAGCCCTAATTGAAATTAGAATTCTCGATCGTCCGCCTGTCATTTTCGTTAATTTTCGAACGCACTTTTTGTCCAAAAAGCCACCGGCTTCGCGAGTCTGCTTCCGGCTAACCTTCTGAACGGCTTTACAACGCAACGTTATATGCGAATCGGGGCTCCTTTGGACCCGAAACGGCCGATTTAAGACCTAAACGAAGTTCCCGTTTTCCGTTATTTTCGATTTGGGCCGATAAAACAGTTGGCTCAATTTTCATAAAAGTTATTTATTATTCAAACCACGCTAATGCCACATGAAATGTCAAAACGATCGGTTTATTAATAATTATCAAATATTTAATTTATGCAGAGCAAAAATTCGAATAAATTTCAGTAAAAACTAATTAAATTCTTGAAAATATCACCAAAAATTAAATTTGTAAAAATTCCCCCAAAGTTACTAAAATTTTTAATAATTCCACCAAAAACTTATAAAATTTTGTAAAAATTCCACCAAACCTATCAAAATTTTTTACAGTTCCACCAAAAACTAGATTTTTAAAAAATATACTAAAATTAAGATTAATTTCGTCAAGAATTGATTAGATTCTTAAAAATTTCACAAAAATAAAAAAGTAACAATAAAAATTCCACAAAAGTTAGTTAAATTGAATATAATTTCACCAAAAATTATTAAATTTGGAGACAATTCTACTAAAAACTTGGTGAATTTTTTAAAAATTAAACCCAAAATCAATAAAATTGGTAAAAATTCCACGAAAAACTTACTATATTCGTAAAAATTCCGCCAAAGTTACCAACATTTTTAATAATTCCACCAAAAACGTACTCAATTTTTTCAGTTCTCCACCAAAGCTACAAAAATGTTGAACAATTCCAAAATTTACTGATTTTTAAAAAATACCACCAAAAACTTACCAAATTCATAAAAATTCTACTAAAATTACCAATATTTTTAACAATTTCACCAAAAATGATTAAAGTTAATAAAAATTCCGCCAAAGTTATCAACTTTTCTAACAATTCCATCAAAAACATACTGAATTTTATAAAAATTCCACCAAAAATTAATAAAATTGGAAAAATTTCACTAAAAATTTACTAAATTTGTAAAAATTCCATAAAAAACAATGATTTTTTTAAAAATTCCATCAAAAATGAATAAAATTCGCAAAAATTCCACCAGTGTTATCAAAATTTTTGATAATTCCACCAAAAATACAGTGAATTTTTTAAAAATTCCACCAAAAATTAATACAATTTGCAAAAATTCCACCAAGAACTTACTAAATTCATAAGAATTTTACCAAAAACACTGATTTTTTATATTCCACCAGAAATGAATAAAATTCGCAAAAATTCCACCAATGTTATGAAAGTTTTTGATAATTCCATCAAAAACATAATGAATTTTTTAAAAATTCCACCAAAAACTTACTAAATTCATAAGAATTTTACCAAAAACACTGAATTTCTTTAAAGTTCCACCAGAAATGAATAGAATTCGCAAATATTCCACCAAAGCTATTAAGATATTTAACAACTACACCCAAAACTTACCAAATTTTTTAAAAATTCCACCAAAATGTCAAAATTCTTTTAATATTCCACAAGAATCAATCAAATTAGAAACAATTTCATTAAAAATTAACTAAAACCTTGAAAATTCCATCAAAAACTTGCTAAATTCATAAAAATTCCACCAAAGTTACTAAAATTTTTAAAAATTCCACCAAAAACTTACTAAATTCATAAGAATTTTACCAAAATACTGAATTTTTTTAAAATTCCACCAGAAATGAATAAAATTCGCAAAAATTCCACCAAAGCTATTAAAATATTTAACAACTACACCCAAAACTTACTGAATTTTTTTTATTCCATCAAAAACTTACAAGAATCCTAAAAATTACACCGAAATTGTCAACATTTTTAACAATTCTACCAAAAACTCACCAAACTTTTTAAAAATTCCATCAAAATGTCCAAATTCTTTTAAAATTCCACCAAAAATCAATCAAATTAGAAGTAATTTCATTAAAAATTAACTAAAACCTTGAAAATTCCATCAAAAACTTAGTAGATTCGTAAGAATTCCACCAAAGTTACTAAAATTTTTAATAATTCTACCAAAAATAATGATTTTTTTTTTAATTCCACCAAAAAACTTACAAAATTTGTAAAAATTCCACCAAAAATTTACCAATTTTTTAAGAATTCCACCAAAAACTTACTAAATTCATAAGAATTTTACCTAAAACACTGAATTTTTTTAAAATTCCACCAGAAATGAATAGAATTCGCGAAAATTCCACCAAAGCTATTAAAATATTTAACAACTACACTCAAAACTTACTGAATTCTTTTTATTCCACCAAAAACTTAAAAAAAATCCTAAAAATTACACCGAAATTGTCAACATTTTTAACTATTCTACCAAAAACTTACCAAATTTTTTAAAAATTCCACCAAAATGTCAAAATTCTTTTAAAGTTCCACAAAAATCAATCAAATTAGAAACAATTTCATTAAAAATTAACAAAAACCTTGAAAATTCCATCAAAAACTTAGTAGATTCGTAAAAATTCCACCAAAGTTATTAGAATTTTTAATAATTCTACCAAAAATAATGAATTTGTTTTAAATTCCACCAAAAAACTTACAAAATTTGTAAAAATTCCACCAAAAATTTACCAATTTTTTTTTAATTCCACCAAAAAGTTACTAAATTCATAAGAATATTACCAAAAACACTGAATTTTTTTAAAATTTCACCAGAAATGAATGAAATTCGCAAAAATTCCACCAAAGCTATTAAAATATTTAACAACTACACCCAAAACTTACTGATTTTTTTTTATTCCACCAAAAACTTACAAAAATCCTAAAAATTACACCGAAATTGTCAACATTTTTAACCATTCTACCAAAAACTTACCAAATTTTTTAAAAATTCCACCAAAATGTCCAAATTCTTTTAAAATTCCACCTAAAATCAATCAAATTAGAAACAATTTCATTAAAAATTAACTAAAACCTTGAAAATTCCATCAAAAACTTAGTAGATTCGTAAAAATTCCATCAAAGTTACTAAAATTTTTAATAATTCTACCAAAAATAATGAATTTTTTTAAAATTTCACCAAAAATTAATACAATTTGCAAAAATTCCACCAAAAACTTACTAAATTCATAGGAATTTTATCAAAAACGCTGATTTTTCTTTATTCCACCAGAAATGAATAAAATTCGCAAAAATTCCACCAACGTTGTCAAAACTTTTGATAATTCCACCAAAAACATACTGAATTCTTTAAAAATTCCACCAAAAACTTACTAAATTCATAAGAATTTTATCAAAAACACCGAATTTTTTTAAAATTCCACCAGAAATGAATAAAATTCGCAAAAATTCCACCAAAGCTATTAAAATATTTACCAACTACACCCAAAACTTACTGAATTTTTTTTTATTCCACCAAAAACTGAGAAAAATCCTAAAAATTACACCGAAATTGTCAACATTTTTAACCATTCTACCAAAAACTTACCAAATCTTTTAAAAATTCCATCAAAATGTCCAAATTCTTTTAAAATTCCACCAAAAATCAATCAAATTAGAAACAATTTCATTAAAAATTAACTAAAAACTTAGTAGATTCATAAAAACTCCATCAAAGTTACTAAAATTTTTAATAATTCTACCAAAAATAATGAATTTTTTTAAAATTCCATCAAAAAACTTTCAACATTTTTGATAATTCCACCAAAAACTTACTAAATTCATAGGAATTTTACCAAAAACACTGATTTTTCTTATTCCACCAGAAATGAATAAAATTCGCAAAAATTCCACCAACGCTATTAAAATATTTAACAACTACATCCAAAACTTACTGAATTTTTTTTATTCCACCAAAAACTTACAAAAATCCTAAAAATTACACCGAAATTGTCAACATTTTTAACAATTCTACCAAAAACTTACCAAATTTTTTAAAAATTTCACCAAAATGTCCAAATTCTTTTAAAATTCCACCAAAAAGCAATCAAATTAGAAACAATTTCATTAAAAATTAACTAAAACCTTGAAAATTCAAAACTTAGTAAATTCATAAAAATTCCACCAGTTACTAAAATTTTTATTAATTCTCCCAAATATACTGAATTTTTTAAAAATTCCACCAAAAATGACTAAAATTTGCAAAAATTCCACCAATGTTATCAAAATTTTTGATAATTCCACCAAAAACATACTGAATTTTTTAAATTCCACCAAAAACTTATGAAATTCGTAAAGCTTCCACCAAAGGTACCAAAATGTTGATCAATTCAACCAAAAACAATAAAGTTTTTTTAGAAAAATACTAAAAATAAAACTAAACTAGTTATTTCAATTTCAATAATTAAATTTTTCATTTACATATAAACTAATTTGAAAATCACCTTTAATTATTATATCTAACTCGTTTTATGAAGCATCTTCAATCAAACGTTATTTATCGAGAGAATTTAAAATCTTTTCGTTGCTGGACTTTGGGAATTATTCTACCGTGATGGGACATCGAAGAAACTTAAAGACAAATCCGGCCGGATGTCGAGACCTGCTATTGGACAGATTTAACAGGACAAATAAGAAAGGTCCCCCGAAGGTCCCCCAAACCCCCCAACTTTGTACGTCGAAAATATCGTCGCATTCGAGTCGCTCGCTTTTGAGACGTGCATTTGGGATTTACTGGGTCCTTGTGTTTCTTGGATAACGAAATTTTTCGGCTTGCATCTGCGCAAATTACCACTTCGTTTCTACCTTTATAGAGTATATTCAATAAAGTTGTGATGTAACGTAAATCCTCTTATTTTTAGCTTTAATAAATTCCAAATTAGATAGATCTATTCCGGTTGTAATACGATACATATCCCTTCATAAGAACATAATACATCTTCCTGATCCATATCATATTTCGTTTCAAAACGGTTATGACACAAGCCGAAAAGCTTCTGGCTTTCTTTCTATTATTTCTTTTTTTGTAATCTGGATAGATTGTCACTTCGTTGAATCGTCAAAAAAAATCGTAAAAAAAAATCGAAAAACCAGGATAGAGAACGACGTTGTTATCTCTAGGGAGATTCTACTTCCTCTTCGTTCGTTACGACGAGGAATTTATGAAAGAGAACGCAAATAGGGAACGCTCGGCCCTCGCTAATCATTTCCGTGCAGTTTCATGAAAGAGCGTAGCTTTAGCCTCGGGGTAGAGCTTTGTCCGCCGTTACGGTCCTGCGCTAGGTCCCCCTTTTATGTATGTCGGTCACATCATAGGCCATAGAAGGGCGGAAACGATTTTCGTGGGCCCGTGGGCCGGTTCGGCTCACGTAACGAAGAAAGTGCCTCTTTGTTTTCTCCCTTTTGCCCCCGCGAGGCCGTCGCACGTATTCGGTTTACTTTTTGAGCCCAACTATAATTGCTTTTGTACCGATCACGTTTAGGGTTGATGGAGGTAACAAATTATATACAAGAAAACTCGTCCAGGAAAGGTCAACGGAATTCGGGTCGAAGAGCTGCCGAAGAGCTACCGAAAAGCTACCGAAAAGCTATCGAAAACCTACCAAAAAGAACGCGAAAAGCTTTGATCATGGTAAAAGTCACTACGAAGGTATCGAACCGTTATTAATTTGAAAAGTGAAGCGAAGTGAATTAACGCCGGAAGAAGCTCCAAAATGGGCGGGGTATTTAATTTTTAGCGCTACGCGAATTAATTGCGACTGAAATTTTAAAGTTTGTCCCCTTTGAAAAGCTCCTTGAAGGGAAAGGAAAAAAATCGTTTCCTCAATTAGCGATATTTAAAGGACATTCTCTGTAGATGAGGTCGAGCGACACACAAAGGGATGTTTGAAATTTCGATGGGGAGCTAAAAGGAGTGGAAACATCGGAGGGTTGGGGGTTGGTGGAGGGCGCAATTTTCCAATCACTTGGGCGCCCAATTGAATTTTAATACAGCGCCATCTCGGACGGTTTTTTGCTATCTATTGAAAACACGCCCTGAAAAGGCCTTCTTTCCCTTTAAAGAACCGAACTAAAAACAAAAATGTACTTCGCTACACTAACTCTAAAGAAGAAAAACGAAATCATAAAAACAAATAAAATAAAATAAAACTACAACATTAAATTTTAATATAAAGTTGCGTTTTCTCTTCTGAGGAAAAAACTAAAAGTCGTAATAAATTTATCTTTGGTAAAAATAAAGATTAAGTTTCAATATAAATCGTCGTAAAATATCAAGTCTTAACAACAATTAGTTTTTTAGATATGATTTTTTTAAATTAGGTTAGGTTAAATACCTGTTAAAAATTTGTACTAACTTTAAATTTTTTTTTAATTTTTTTGGTAGCATTTAGGAAAAATTTGGCTTTTAAAATCGAAAATAGGATCTTTCAAGTATCATTTTATATAAAAATCTTTTTTCAATTCCTAAAAATAAAGTCTGGACGATTTTTTAAATTTGGTCTAATTTTTAAAAAAGTTGGGTTAAATACCTGTAAAAAATTTTTACTAACTTTAAGAATTTTTTTAATTTTTTTGATAGTATTTAGGAAAAATTTAGCTTTTAAAATTGAAAATAGTATCTTTCTAGTTTCATTTTATATAAAAATCTTTTTTCAATTCCCAAAAATAAAGTCTGGACGATTTTTTAAATTTGGTCTAATTTTTAAAAAAAGTTAGGTTAAAACACCTGTAAAAAATTTTTACCAACTTTAAAATTTTTTTTAATTTTTTTAATAGTATTTAGGAAAAATTAGGCTTTTAAAATCGAAAATAGGATATTTCAAGTTTCATTTTAAATAAAAATCTTTTTTCAATTCCTAAAAATAAAGTCTTGATTTTTTAAAGTTGATCTAATTTTTAAAAAAAGTTGGGTTAATAACCTATCAAAAATGTTTACTAACTTTAAAAATTTTTTTAATTTTTTTGATAGTATTTAGGAAAAATTTAGCTTTTAAAATTGAAAATAGGATATTTCAAGTTTCATTTTAAATAAAAATCTTTTTTCAATTCCTAAAAATAAAGTCTGGACGATTTTTTAAAATTCATCTAATTTTTAAAAAAGTTGGGTTAATAACCCATCAAAAATTTTTACTAACTTTAAAAATTTTTTTAATTTTTTTGGTAGCATTTAGGAAAAATTTGGCTTTTAAAATCGAAAATAGGATATTTCAAGTTTCATTTTAAATAAAAATCTTTTTTCAGTTCCTAAAAATAAAGTCTGGACGATTTTTTAAAGTTGGTCTAATTTTTAAAAAAGTTGGGTTAAATACCTGTAAAAAAATTTTTACTAACTTTAAAAATTTTTTTAATTTTTTTGATAGTATTTAGGAAAAATTTAGCTTTTGAAATTGAAAATAGGATCTTTCAAGTTTCATTTTATATAAAAATCTTTTTTCAATTCCCAAAAATAAAGTCTGGACGATTTTTTAAAGTTTGGACGATTTTTTAAAGTTGGTCTAATTTTTAAAAAGGTTGGGATAAATACCTGTAAAAAATTTTTACTAACTTTAAAATTTTTTAATTTTTTTGATAGTATTTAGGAAAAATTTAGCTTTTAAAATCGAAAATAGGATATTTCAAGTTTCATTTTAAATAAAAATCTTTTTTCAATTCCTAAAAATAAAGTCTGGACGATTTTTTAAAGATGATCAAATTTTTTCATTACATCGAAGAACACAAGACACAAGAATAAGAGTAAATTTTATCGCTGAAGGTGTATAAAATACTTTGTTAAATTTACAACTAGTGAATAATATTTTATCAATCCATTTTTCAACATAAAATTTAATACTTTAATCAAAATCATTTCAAAATTCCACGAGTGAAATTGATGGCTTGGCTAAATTAATTTTCGTTTTAAATTATCCATACATAATAAATAATTTATAATTACATTTAACCGATTTAATTCTGTATCAAATCCGTAAATAAATCAAGAATTATTTAATACATCAAAAAGGGAAGAATTACAAACAGTAATTTAAGTGATGAATGGGAATCCATCACTTAACTGACAGACACACGCTTCGAAAATTTTTCCACTCCACGCACCCTACACGTGGCAAATTAGGGACGGCCTGGAGAACCCTCTAATGTTAATTATCGGCGGTCGCCGTCGCGGAAACATTCGCGAAATTCGACCGAACGTTTATGTACGCGCCATTAGCGCGGTCCGTTTCGGACGCGCGGCGCATTCCGCGTCGACGATAAATTACGAGCCCGCGGCCGCCATTTTGGACGCAGACACGTGTAAATAAACGCACGAACACGCGTGCAGACATGTAAATTAACGCCGGACTCCCCCTCTACGAGCGAACGCTTATGTTTCACATTCCCTCCGTACGTCTGCTTTCAACGTTGACATTTAGTAGATTCTCGTATAGTCTCGCTTGTAGTGCTATTATTTTTTCTCTTTTACATTTACAAAATACATTTAACAAGTTGAATATAATTGAAATAATTCTAAATGATGAGTTCTTAGTTGTTTGGATTATAACGTTATGATATGTAAAGTGAGTACATTGATATCTCGATATACAGGCGCCCTAATATACGAGTGTTTTGAGATACGAGCCTCCGAGCAAGTGATATTTTGTTTTGAGATGAGAGCAAGATTTGAGATACTAGGAATCACACATTAGACAATGCCCCCGCTCACCCACCAAATTTAGGAGGTGATTTATTCGAAGAGTTCAAAGTTATAAAGGTTATCTACCTACCACCCAACACCACTCCTATCTTACAGCCCATGAATCAGCAGGTGATTTCTAATTTTAACCCGGCGTGTGTATACTATATTTTTTGAGACACGGTGTGTATACTGGGTCTTTTAGGGAATATGCATGTTTTCAAAGTTTTCTAGGCTTTCAAAAATTCTAGAAAAATTCTGAGTTACTTATTGAAGCGTCTACTACATGGCCGAGCAGTTACCAAACTTTTTTTAGGGGTGGGTAGCCGAAGCCTACCCTCTATCCATAAGAGAGAATTTCGAATTTCAAATTTTGACTGTTCCTTCAAAGACCCAGTGTACACACGGAGGGTTAAGAAGATGTACTATAATCCAAACTCAATTTACACCTTGGAGAGAAAGATGCAAGAGCTCGCTTTCTCCCCGTAACTTTACCGAGTAGGCCCGAGTGGAGTACAGGGAAAGGGAGAACCGGAGTTTCAAGCGGTCCTCGCAAACGCAAAGGTCTTCCGGCAAGAACGCCGTCGTAGACAGGCCCGCGGCACCTCACTGTTTTAACTTTTTCGGTCAGACTTTTGGCCCTTTTTCAGGTCAGACCTTTGCGTTTGCGAGGACCGCTTGAAACTCCGGTTCTCCCTTCCCTTGTACTCCACTCGGGCCTACTCGGTAAAGTTACAGGGAGAAAGCGCGCTCTTGCATCCTTCTCGCCATGGTGTAAATTGAGTTTGGATTATAGTACACCAAGCATATTTTTCGGCGCTGTTTTGAGGTGATGGAAAACACAAACTTTACGCTTCGAGAGTTCTGGAAGGACCACTTTAACATCGTGATATGCTTAAGAATTATTGGTCAGGCCTGGCTGGATGGATGTTGCAACGACGACCTTAACCTCTGCATGGAAGAAGTTGTGGCCTGATGCTAAAGCTCAAAGGGTCTTGAAAGGAATGGAACCCGAAGTGTTAGTGGTAGAGGAGATTGTTTCTCTAGGAAAATCCATGGGTCTGTAGGTGGATGAGACAGATGTGAATGAACTCGTCAAGGAACAGTCTCAGGAGCTGACAACCGAGGAGTTACACGATCTATATTCGCAGCACCCAAGCAGCAATTTTAGACACATGGTCGACACTGTGTCGACACATAAGCCTGGACACGACACATTTTATGGGCACAGTGTCGACACTGTGTCCGCTATGTTTGGGAAATGTGTCCAAAATGGTGACAGAAATGTGTACTATATAGTGCCCAAAATGTACCCAAGTTAGTGTTTAAAATGCGCCTTTAATTGTACTAAAATGTCTCCAGAATGTGTCGCATTTGTGTCGTATATGTTTCCAAAGTGAACGTTTAATGTGTTCAAAATGTTTCTCTTTTGTTACCAAATAGATTTTCATGTGTCCATTATGTCCCTACTGCTAAAACTGCTAAGGTATTTTATACTGGTATGTTATAATTGAAGTTTTGCTATGTCTGAGGGTTAAAAAATATTACGGATTCAATTTTTCTGATAATAATTCAATTCAATTCATAAATTCAATTTCAACTCTTTCTGATAATAGTGTGTATGATACCTTTAAATAACGAAAGCGCCTCAAAAATATTGATTAATATTTTAACAAACTAAAAAAGTCAAACATTTTTAGTTATTGCAAATTTCAAGAAATGTTGTCAGAAATTAGTGTGGAGATATTTGGAGTGACACAAAAAAATTATTTGCTCGAATATTTATGTTTATTAACGCCAAATATTGTAATTCAGAGCAAAATATAGATATCCGCCATTTTATTTTTCATCTCGTTGACACAACTTTTCAACGAAAATATGGCGGATTTAATGATTGCGTCCAAATAGAAACACGTGTCCGATATTTAACCAATTATTTTCCGAAAATGGTTCAAAGTAACACAAGAAACATAAGGGCTATAATTTGGACTCGTGTTTCCAAAACTTGACCGATATGTTGCCTAAAAGTGTCTATGCACACAGAACAAATGTGGGCACATCGTGTCAATTAAGTGTCGACTCATCTGGGATTAAATTGCGTCTACTTAACGCATTTTGGTAACAAATTAGAAACGCAAACTTAAGAACAAATTCAAGCACATTGTGTCAATTAAGTGTCGACTCGTCTGTGACCAAATTGTGCTTTGAAGTCGAAAGTAACACATAATGGAAACATATTAGACACATGAATCAAAAATGTGTCTGTTTAGACACGCATTTTTTTTCTGACACACTGTGTCCATAATTTGTCGACACATAGCGGCTACATTCTTATAAATTGGATACAGGACACAAAAAGTCCGATAAGTGTCGACTCAATTCGGACTCAAAAAAATTATGCCCGATATCGGACACAATTTGCTGCTTGGGCAGTATACAGAAACTACATAAAGGGTAAAAATGCTGTTCAAGCCAGAAAGAAATTGACCGATGTGTATGGAGAAGGTGTGTTGACAGTGCACCAATGCCAGAACTGATTCGCTAAATTTCAATCCGATAATTTTGATGTTGAAGATGCACCACGTTCGGGAAGGCCGGTTGAAGCTGATAAAGACACGATGTAACGGTTTCATTTTCTTGGTTCACTTGCCGGTAATATTTCGTTTTATTTGAAGGTCGTTGGTATAAGGGTGTCATCTATTATCGATTATTCCAGTTTCGACGTTTGGTTTCGATCTAACTTCAGGGCAGAGTTGGTCTTCTCGTCCTCTTTTGCATCGTTAGCTTCATTGAGCGCAGACGTTCGTTTTGAGCTCCGAGTTTGTGAAACGTGGTCTTTTATTAGAAGAATCCTTATCGTTGGAGATTAGTAACCAAGATTGGTTGGATAAGATTCTTTATCGTCGTTGGACGGATTTGTGGACCCGTTTATTTATGGATTGTACCGATTTTCGGAGATATTTCCGGATTTATTTTCTCGGAGCGTCAAACTCCTTTAGGCCGTTTAAGATCGTAAGGCCTTTTTTGTTATCCCTTGAGTCTAGCCTATATCTTCGGAACTAGACCGGGACTAGATCTACGTCGAAACCATTTTACATCTGATCCTTCTTTCGTCTTGACCTTGAAGCGACCTTAACCTTGTTGGCTCGACTTTTGGTCTCAGCACGTTAGATTTGGACACCTACCACGACCCCGAACATCTTCACCAGGCCAAGAGATAACTCAGATAAGGGAACCAAAACCTTTACTTTTATTTTCCCGAAAAGATTAAGATTTATATCTTAATTTAATTAAATTAACGATATTTGAATTGTTGCCGCGTTTTATTTTGTTGTGAACTTTATTTAAAATATTGTTTTGTTCCTGTCGATCGCATTTCTTTCAATAATTTGAGTTCACAGAACTCACCTTTTTTTGTGACTTGATCGCAAGATTTTCTTTTTAATTTTATTTCGGAACCGGTTTAATATTTTTGTTTTCAGTTTTCTAACTTCGACAGTAGCTACTCTCGGGTTATACGCGTTCGCGGTTGTTAATTTAGTATTTTTTTTTTTGGTGTGAATTACGGGCACCTTGTTCAATTTAGGGTTGTTGCGATTGGGATTTCCTTTATATTTTTTTATTATTATTATTGTTTTATGCTACAGACAGGAACCTTTTTTTATAAATATTTGGCAACATAAAATAAATCAGACTATTTACTTCATTTGTGTGTTTGACTGTTTCTTTGCTGATTTCGGACTTAATTGGTGTGTGGCGAGAGAACGTTTGGTAGGTATTTTGGTAAGTCCGTGGCGCCCTTATTTTCTAAAATCGAACCTCCCCGTCTCCACTGTTTCAAAGTTAGCTGGAGCCCAAAACCTACCAGACCTCGCGGTGTTATTTTTTTTTTGTGTTGGTTAATTTCGGCGCTACAACGAGAAAGGTATTAGTTGATGCGAACCGGCGAATAACAACACGTGAGATCGAATTGAGGTTAAATTTACCAAATTCTAGTTTATAACCACTTGAAAGGCCTGGGATTACCTTCGAAGCTCAATGTATAGGTTCCCCATGTTCTCTACTACCATCAGCTGGACAAACTGAATGATGCACTTCAACAAAAAAGGCCAGAACTAACCAACAAGAAAGGTGTAGTGCTTCACCAAGACAACGCGAGACCTCACATAAGTTTAGTCACTTGCCGAAAGCTTTTACAGCTTGAATGGGATACAATGCCACTCCCACCATATTTTCCAGATCTGGATTATTCCTGAATCACCATCGAATTATTATTTGTTCTGGTTACTCCAAAATTTTTTAGACGGTAAAACCTTCACTTCAAATGAGATGGCGAAAAACCACCTCGATCAGTTTTTTGCCAGCAAAGACAAAAAATTTTATGAGCTATGAAAATTTATATTTATATGGAATTATTCTCTTACCAGAAAGATGGCAAAAGGTGTTGGACCAGAAACAGAAAAATTAACCAATATTTAAAATTGATCAATTTTTTGAGATTAGGCCGGTAGAAGAAAACATAGTTGTTTTTGGGAATTTTTTTAATTTTTTTGGTAATAATTAAAATAAATCCGAATTTTATAATCGAAAATAGAACCTTTTAGCTTTCATTTAGCACAAGAATCATTTCTCAATTCCAAGAAATAAAGTTACAGTGATTTTTTTAAGTTGACCAATTTTTTGAGGTTAGGTAGAAGAAAACATAATAGTCTTTGGGAATTTTTTTAATTTTTTTGGTAATAATTAAAATAAATCCGAATTTTATAATCGAAAATAGAACCTTTTAACTTTCATTTAGCACAAGAATCATTTCTCAATTCCAAGAAATAAAGTTGCAGTGATTTTTTTAAGTTGACCAATTTTTTGAGGTTAGGTAGAAGAAAACATAATAGTTTTGGGAATTTTTTAAATTTTTTTGGTAATAATTAAAATAAATCCGAATTTTATAATCGAAAATAGAACCTTTTAGCTTTCATTTAGCACAAGAATCATTTCTCAATTCCAAGAAATAAAGTTGCAGTGATTTTTTTAAGTTGACCAATTTCTTGAGGTTAGGTAGAAGAAAACATAATAGTCTTTGGGAATTTTTTTAATTTTTTTGGTAATAATTAAAATAAATCCGACTTTTTTAATCGAAAATAGAACCTTTTAGCTTTCATTTAGCATAAGAATCATTTCTCAATTCCAAGAAATAAAGTTGCAGTGATTTTTTTAAGTTGACCAATTTTTTGAGATTAGGTAGAAGAAAACATAATAGTCTTTGGGAATTTTTTTAATTTTTTGGTAATAGTTAGAATAAATCCGCCTTCTTTAATCGAAAATAGAACCTTTTAGCTTTCATTTAGCACAAGAATCATTTCTCTATTCCAAGAAATAAAGTTGCAGTGATTTTTTTAAGTTGACTAATTTTTTGAGGTTAGGTAAAAGAAAACATAATAGTCTTTGGGAATTTTTTTAATTTTTTTGGTAATAATTTAAATAAATCCGAATTTTATAATCGAAAATAGAACCTTTTAGCTTTCATTTAGCACAAGAATCATTTCTCAATTCCAAGAAATAAAGTTGTAGTGATTTTTTAAAGTTGACCAATTTTTTGAGGTTAGAGGAAAACATGATTGTCTTTGGGAATTTTTTTTTAATTTTTTTGGTAATAATCAAAATAAATCCGAATTTTATTATCGAAAATAGAACCTTTTAACTTTCATTTAACACAAGAATCATTTCCCAATTCCACGAAATAAAGTTGTAGTGATTTTTTAAAGTTGACCAATTTTTTGAGGTTAGAGGAAAACATGATTGTCTTTGGGAATTTTTTTAATTTTTTTGGTAATAGTTAGAATAAATCCGTCTTCTTTAATCGAAAGTAGAATCTTTTAGCTTTCATTTAATACAGTTCATTAAATTTCATACAATTCATCATTTCTCAATTCCAAGAAATAAATTTGTAGTGATTTTTTAAATTTGACCAATTTTTTGAGATTAGACGAAAACATGATTAATTCTCAGATAAAATCAAATAATTTCAAAAAGATGTGAATGATCTAAGGATTATTCAATAAAGCCAAGTTCTTATAATTACGATTAATAATTTATATTAAAATCTTTTTAAAAAAAATTATGGATTTTTAAGTATGCAATAAACGACGAGCTTTTAAAAGTCCGGAGGCTTTAACTTGAGGTCAACATAGATTGGAATGTGTAGAATTTAATAAAAGCGGATGGAGAAAAAGACCATCACATCATCTTTATGAATTTTTGATTTTCAAGAATATTATAAGAGAAAATTAAGAGATATAATTTACTTTTCCGACGCTTCCACCAAACAATTACTTTAGTCATTCGTTTTTAAATCAAAATTATAAAAGATTTTTAATCATATTAACGTTTTCTTTTTAATTAAATTTGTTTTTAATTTTCAATCTTCCAAAAATATCTCATTTTACCGGCGCCTCCACCCAAATTTTTTTTGTCATTTTAATCAAAAGTATGAAGTATACCAAACAATTTTTTTTTAAGAATTTATTAATTTTAGATTTTTAAGAATATTATAACTTGAAATTAGAGACAACTTATTTTACCGGCGCCTCCACCCAAATTTTTCCTTGTCGTTTTTAATCAAAAGTATGAAACATACAAAACAATTTTTTTTAAGAATTTATTAATTTTTGATTTTTAAGAATGTTTTAACTTGAAATTAAGAGACAACTTATTTTCCCGGCGCCTCCACCCAAAATTTTTTGTCGTTTTTAATCTAATAACCCAAAATTTTTTTTTAATACAGACTTTATGAATTTTTTAATAATTTTTAAGACAATGGGGGAAAATTTGAACTAGTAAATTTAATTTTATCATCGCCTCTATCAAAAAAAAAAAAAAATACTTTAGTCGTTTCGAATCGAAAGTGTGAAATATGTTGACAATTTTATCTCGACCATCGTGGGTGGAGACTTCTCCATCATCGGGAAAGCCTACCGGAGCTGGGAAAGAGGCGGGAACCGCTCTCCAAAACGGGATATTTCCCGAGGGAGCCGGTTCGAAGAAAATAGATTTCTCGTTGCCGCGTTCATCGATTCCCCGGGCATTGTTTTTCCCGGTCGAGACCCCGTGAACTTGAGTGATTTTAAACTGTGTACATTTTCCGATATCGCATATCTGGGTTGTTGGGGGAAAAGCAAAAAAGCAGCAAACAAAAAAAAATTGGAGAAGAGAGGAAAGGAGATTCGCACAGAATAAACCGATACCTACATTCCGTTCGTTCAATATTTGCGCTTTATAAATTTTTAATCAAATCTCGTCGGTCGATTTGGAAGGGGAAGGGTAAAGATAATCCGTTCGGATGGAGGCTAAGGAGTCGAGAAGCGAACGTTCCATTAATTGAAAATTAATACCGAGCTTTCTTCGGGACCGAATTAATACTCGATGAGTTTGGAACGTTGCCACATTTCCCTGAGTTTGTCCTAATTATCCCGCGGGACTGATTCGAAAATTGATTCGAGCTTGAATTAATTTTCGGCCGGGGTCTATTTCGTGTTTACTCCCATCGATTGTACTCAATGACACATCTCCGGCGCATTCAGTTCCCAAACAGTTGTCCTACATTGTTCGCTATCGTCTCGTTCCATTCACCGCGTTCGGCAAACAAATCCGATGAATGAATGTCCGAACAACAAACAGTCGCTTTCGAACCGACCGGAATTAACGATGTGCGAGTTTATTGGGTTTAAAATTGATCAGGTAAAAGTATGGGCCCCCCGATAAAAGCCCAAGAGCTTGCCGAACAAAAGGAACGAAATCGGCGGGAAGTCGGGAGAAAATCAATTACAAGAACGGGGCGCCGTTGCGATCTGTGCAAGACGATTGGGCGGTATATATTTTACACGGTTCCCTTCTGCCCGGTTTTCCGGGCTCCTTTCGGGTCCCGGGAAACTTTCGGAGCTTTCCTGTACGGCCACGATAACGTTTTTCACGCCGGCAGTCGAACCAAGTTATTTTTGCAGAGATAACTTGCGCGGACGGTTACCGGATTCGAAGAGCAAACCAGAATCCCAAGAGACATTCTTTTGCTATTTTCCTACCTAGGTTATACACCGTCACGTCACACCATAGAAAAAGCTTTTCCATATGTTTACCTCTCTACGTAGAGATCACTATTGGGCAAACATGAATCGTGGTCCTTCTGATGTTTTGATTAATGATAGTCTTCATTCGAAGTAACGATTAATTAATCGTCAATCACCACGATTCTACCACGATTGACGTTTCCCCAACACTGGTAGAGCTTATAATTTAATCTTGAAATATAATATATATAGCTCTTTTTTTAATAGTTTTTTTGGAAATCACTTTCCGGACGATTCAATGGTTTTACGTCATTCTGCCGACCAACATCTTCACCTCCCCGACGATTTTGGGGGGTCCGTGACCGATTTCGGAAAAACGGCCCTGAAAATCAAACGACGTTGCGATAGTCCTAATTGAAATTAAAATTCTCGATCGTCCGCCTGTCATTTTCGTTAATTTTCGAACGCACTTTTTGTCCAAAAAGCCACCGGCTCCGCGACTCTGCTTCCGGCTAACCTTCTGAACGGCTTTATAACGCAACGTTATATGCGAATCGGGGCTCCTTTGGACCCGAAACGACCGATTTAAGCCCTAAACGTAATCCCCGTTTTCCGTCATTTTCGCTTTGGGCCGATAAAACAATTTTTTCAATTTTCATAAACGTTATTTATTATTCTAACCACGCTAATGCCACATGAAATGTCAAAACGATCGGTTTATTAATAATTATCAAATATTTAATTTATGCAGAGCAAAAATTCGAATAAATTTCACTAAAAACTAATTAAATTCTTGAAAATATCACCCAAAATTTAAGTAAATTTGTAAAAATTCCATCAAAGCTATTAAAATTTTTAATAATTCCATCAAAAACTTATAAAATTTGTAAAAATTCCACCAAAGCTATCAAAATTTTTAACTATTCCTCCAAAAACTGAATTTTTAAAAAAATATCGTCGGCTAAGAGTGCTAACCTGCTAACTCCACAAAACAAAACTTTACAGGACACAATAAAAACTGTATAAATTTGTTAAAGCAAATATTTATTCAATGGTAACGAATACTTTATTTTCAGGAGACAGTATTACAACTTTTTTAAACATAATATACAACTTGAATTGAATGAAAATATTTTTTAAGGGGGATTAAAGGAGATAGCAGGTAAATGAACGCATGACTTTTTAGTCACTTCAGAGTTGACAGGTTTTCTTAAAGCAACTGCTTTCAATTAAAGTGAGAATTAATGCAAAAATAACAGAAATATTTTCATGTACATTCTAAATATTTTCATTAAAAATAAAAAAAAATAAAGGCCATCATTCGTGAGATAGATTATTGTAGAACTCATGATAATCGGCTTGTAAAGTACTTTTCAAGTCTCTCTGTCTTCTTGTAGGCACAACCATAATCGTGTTGTCTACATAGATTTTCTTTTCACCACAATTAAAATTCCAAAACCTCTCAAATATTTTTTTCTTTCATATTCAGGTATGGATTTGCATTTTATTAGGCTGGGTTCTTTACCTTTGCATCCACATCGTTTTTCATTTCACGATTTTTCTTTTCTATTTCATACCTCCATTCCCCATTTAATTTTTTTCTTCCGTAATATCTTTTTCCCATCTCTCTTCTATTCTTATTTTTTTCAGCATACCATGAGTCTGTTTTTACCTGGAAACGTTTTTTACGTTTTTGGCTTTTTTTGGGTACATCAGACTCATCAGAATCTGAATGTTCTGAGTATGATACTAGAACAACTCTGTTCCCATCAGTTTCTGATATGTCTTCGGTAAATTCAGGCTCTTGCAAATTTTGTATCACTGTATCTGTTTGCATGCTTATACAAGTAAAGGCTATTGAAGACATCTATTAAAAAGAATGATAAGCTATATGAAAAAAATATCTTATTTGCTAATAAATGATTAATTTCGGTTTAAAAATGCGTGCTATAAAAGCTATCGTAGAGCTTTTACAGACACTTTGTATAAGTGAAATGATACAATAAACATACTTACTTTTCTATCAACTGCGTTGCGCGATAAGTAGGAAAGGGGAGTTAGCAGTAATTCGGCAATTAGGTGTAACCGTGGAGATAACAGTTTTACGCATCAGACAAATTAAATACTTTAACATGTAATATGAACTATTTTCTTTTGTTAACTGGTGCATAAAGAATTGTAGATGTAAATTACACTAAAAACTCAAAAACTTCAAAAAGTGGAGTTGGCAGGTTAACACTCTTAGCCGACGATATACTAAAATTAAAATTAATTTCGTCAAGAATTGATTAGATTCTTAAAAATTTCACAAAAATAAAAAAGTAACAATAAAAATTCCACAAAAGTTAGTTAAATTGAATATAATTTCACCAAAAATTATTAAATTTGGAGACAATTCTACTAAAAACTTAGTGAATTTTTTAAAAATTCCACCCAAAATCAATAAAATCGGCAAAAATTCCACGAAAAACTTACTAAATTTTTTCAATTTTCCACCAAAGCTACAAAAATGTTGAATAATTCCATCAAAAACTTACTGATTTTTAAAAAATACAAAACTTACCAAATTCATAAAAATTCTACTAAAGTTACCAATATTTTTAACAATTCCACCAAAAATGATTGAAGTTAATAAAAACTCCACCAAAGTTATCAACTTTTTTAACTATTCCATCAAAAACATAATGAATTTTATAAAAATTCCACCAAAAATTAATAAAATTGGAAAAATTTCACTAAAAACTTACTAAATTCGTAAAAATTCCATAAAAAAACACTGATTTTTTTAAAAATTCCATCAAAAATGGATAAAATTCGCAAAAATTCAGTGTTATCAAAATTTTTGATAATTCCACCAAAAATATACTGAATTTTTTAAAAATTCCACCAAAAATTAATACAATTTGCAAGAATTCCACCAAAAAATTTACTAAATTCATAAGAATTTATCAGAAACATTGACTTTTTTTATTCCACCAAAAATGAATAAAATTCGCAAAAATTCCACCAATGTTATCAAAATTTTTGATAATTCCACCAAAAACATAGTGAATTTTTTAAAAATTCCACCAAAAACTTACTAAATTCATAAGAATTTTACCAAAAACACTGAATTTTTTTAAATTCCACCAGAAATGAATAAAATTCGCAAAGATTCCACCAAAGCTATTAAAATATTTAACAACTACATCCAAAACTCACTGATTTTTTTTATTCCACCAAAAACTTACAAAAATCCTAAGAATTACACCGAAATTGTCAACATTTTTAACAATTCTACCAAAAACTTACCAATTTTTTTTTAATTCCACCAAAATGTCCAAATTCGTTTAAAATTCCACCAAAAATCAATCAAATTAGAAGCAATTTCATTAAAAATTAACTAAAACCTTGAAAATTCTATCAAAAACTTGATTCATAAAAATTCCACCAAAGTTACTAAAATTTTTAATAATTCTATCAAAAATAATGAATTTTTCTTAAATTCCACCAAAAAACTTACAAAATTTGTAAAAATTCCACCAAAAATTTACAATTTTTTTTTTAAATTCCACCAAAAAGTTACTAAATTCATAAGAATTTTACCAAAAACACTGAATTTTTTCAAAATTCCACCAGAAATAAATAAAATTCGCAAAAATTCCACCAAAGCTATTAAAATATTTACCAACTACACCCAAAGCTTACTGATTTTTTTTTATTCCACCAAAAACTGAGAGAAATCCTAAAAATTACACCGAAATTGTCAACATTTTTAACCATTCTACCAAAAACTTACCAAATTTTTTAAAAATTCCACCAAAATGTCCAAATTCTTTTAAAATTCCACCAAAAATCAATCAAATTAGAAACAATTTCATTAAAAATTAACTAAAACCTTGAAAATTCAAGACTTAGTAAATTCATAAAAATTCCACCAAAGTTACTAAAATTTGTAATAATTCTACCAAAAATAATAAATTTTTTAAAAATTCCACCAAGAAACTTACAAAATTTATAAAAATTCCACCAAAAATTTACAATTTTCTTTTTAATTCCACCAAAAACTTGCTAAATTCATAAGAATTTTACCAAAAACACTGAATTTTTTTAAATTCCACCAGAAATGAATAAAATTCACAAAAATTCCACCAAAGTTATTAAAATATTTAACAACTACACCCAAAACTTACTGAATTTTTTTTATTCCACCAAAAACTTACAAAAATTCTAAAAATTACACCGAAATTGTCAACATTTTTAACAATTCTACCAAAAACTTACCAAATTTTTTAAAAATTCCACCAAAATGTCAAAATTCTTTTAAAATTCCACCAAAAATCAATCAAATTAGAAACAATTTCATTAAAAATTAACTAAAACTTTGAAAATTCAAAACTTAGTAGAATCATAAAAATTCCACCAAAGTTACTAAAATTTTTAATAATTCTACCAAAAATAAAGAATTTTTTAAAAATTCCACCAAAAAACTTACAAAATTTGTAAAAATTCCACCAAAAATATACTGAAGTTTTTAAAAATTCCACCAAAAAACTTAAAAAATTTGTAGAAATTCCACAAAAAATTTACCAATTTTTTTTTTTAATTCCACCAAAAACTTACTAAATTCGTAAAGCTTCTACCAAAGTTACCAAGATGCTGATCAATTCAAGCAAAAGCAATAAATTTTTTTTAGAAAAATACTAAAAATAAAACTAAACTAGTAAATAATATAAACACAAAGAGAACGATACTCGAAAGAGATGATCAAATATTAAATTTTCCTCTCTGGGTGATCTTTTTTTCGAGCAGTGAAAGCAACAAAAAGTAAATTTTTTAGACAATTAAACTTTGAGAGAATAAAGTCAAAAACTAATCTACTCAGTGGGAAGAAAATCCTTCCTTGTAAAAAGATTAGGTTTAAAAAAGGGTGAATCTCGCGTATAAGGGTCGTATAACAAAATTTATGGCGTTACCTTTTTTTCTTCTCTCAAGAATCCCTCCAATTTGCCTACACTCGCTCGGAAAGAGGATGTAAATCCCACTTTTGTCCCGTGTTGGCAAACGTCGGTCAAACAAAAACCGCGCCTCCCAGTAATTCAATATACGAGCCTTTGAGGGCCGCCATATAAAGGTGATTCCCGAACCATTCACCATACGTCCCTTTTGAGAACGTCCCCCGTTCCCCGTTCACCAACATCTCACAAAAAGTACGTGCCCTCGTCGTCCAAACAGAGATTTGAGTTCATTTGTCGTTAAATATGTCAGCGAGAACCATTGCGAAGGCTTGAAATATTACCTTTGTCCCGTTCGCGCGTCGCTACTCGAATATGGGACAATATGGCCGTGTAAACACAATTACTCCTTCTATTTGTCCATGTTCAAATTTTTTCGTTGTAAATCCAAATATTGCAAAATTCGATTATCGCGGCAATAATTTCAAACGAGCCGCAACTCGTTTATGGTGAATAAGCGTTAGATTGTGGGCATACATAATTCCCGAAATGCAATTTCAAACGCATTATCACCGGTAAATTACTAACGATTAACTCGTTTTTAATGTAATTAATAATTTATGATTTTAAGCGACTCTATACGTATGATGATTTAATTATTGGGGGTGCATTATCTGATACAAATAGTTAATCTGATGAAATATCAAATTTAGTCCTATAAATGTTCAAATGTATTCTTTTATTTCAATCTATAACTTTGAGACGTGGTAATAACTGAATGGTAATAACTAAGACTGGTTATTTAATTTGTATGGAATAAAAAAAATCATCCTGTATATAAAATTGTACTAAATTTCAATAAAAAATGTTCCAATTTAGATCTTCTATCTTATTCATCGTCGTATACATAATAGAAAAAATTCACAGTCCCTACAATATCGTCTCCTTCAACGAAAAGAACCGTGAGCCAATTTCCGGGGACACGAAGGCAGAAAAAATAAAGAGAAATGGTCCCGGCAATGACAACGGACTATAAAATATCCCGAGGGATGAAATTTGAATGAACTGCGGAGGCGCGGGTCTCCCTAAGCAAAAGGACGGGGCTAATAAAAGGCGAACCGGGCCTACGACACCCTTACAAAGTTCCTGGGGTTTCCCCGTTGAGTTGCTTGGGGGTCTAAGACGCTCGGCGGGAAGCCCCCCGTTATAAAATCAAAACGAGGGACTAGAAAACGTGCCGTTTCTAGACCGGTCGCGTATTTACATATGCATGTTTACTTCTCGATAAAAATGTCCTGCGGAACACGACGCGGTACTTTGGGATCGAGAAAGCCGAAGGTTTTTCCTGCAGACGAGGAAACTTCCTCTCCGGGGCACATGCAAAGTTCCCACGCAGCGAGGAAAAATCCATCACGCGACTGTCGCATATTTTATGAGGCATTTACTTGAATTTATATGACATATTATCGTCGGGACTCGAAAATTCCGGCAGACGGGGCGTCCGTCGTTTTTTAATTCAATTTCGGGCCGCAAAATGTGTGTTTTGACAAGAAGTTCTCGAGTTTTCCCGTCGGGAATCGCATCACGCTCGGGTAACCGAGGTTTACGCTCCAACGGATCAACATTTCCATCTTTCGACTCTGATTGTCAAAGGTAAAGTCCTTTTTAAAGATCCCGGACGACTTGAGCACTTAAAAATTCCAAATGGCCCTCTCGCGGCTGTCGTTTACGTACTTCCACTTACCGTAGGTACTTCCACCTAGCAAAATCTTCACCATCCCCCCGTTTAGTTTAAAACCCGTAAAATTTCGCGTCGCGAAGGTGCCACAAAGAAATTTCAGCCCGCGCGCCGTACGAGATAATGGGCCCCTTTTGTGCCTCGCTAAATACACTAAGAACTGGGCGGCCGTAAACGCTAACGGCTGAATTCCAAAACGCGTATCTCGAAACTTCCCTTATTATCCGCTGTTGTTCGCGAGGAAAACGCTAATTTAATCTGCCGACGCTCCTAGAGGTGGATGCTCGACGAAATTCGAATAAATCCCTCCGAACGCCGCTCTCCAGATAGCGCCCGTTAAGCCGAGGTAAGAATTTCTAAATTCGCCGAGTAGTTGGCTCTTAATATGCGAGAGATAACGCTCGTTAACTTCTCACCAACGACTAGACGTCGCGTCGAACGCCTTTATTTTTACACCTTCGTTTTTTATTCAAAAAGTTTTATTGGATTTCCTTTCAATTTACTTTAATTTATCCACAGTAAAATTAATAAAGAAACAGAGTGTTGAATCAATCTTAAACTAGATAGTCACTTAACCCAAAAAAGTACTATATTACTATAACCTCGCATTCTAGAGCTGATTTCATGCCGATTCAACGAAAAAGTTCTTATCCGAAATTACCTCCCAAAACAGTTTTCCCTGGTAGCGCTTAACTCCTTTACGATGACAATAAAAAATTGTTTTGTCGGCAAACGATGAAGCATTTCGATGTTTACAAACACTCAATATTTCATTGTGATAGCTAAAAGCGTTATTAAGATATTTTGAAAAAACATGATCAGACACGTCATCTTCAGGATGCTCTAGTTCTCTTAGGAAGCAATTTCGGATAAAGACTTTATCGTTGAATCGGCGAAAAGTCAGCTCTTGAAGTTAGCTTTTGGCAACTGAGTTCTAGGACACTCTGTATATTGATACCATGTCACTTACGAAATTACCTCCCAAAACAATTACCCTGGTAGCGCTTAACTCCTTTAAGATGACAATAAAAAACTGTTTTGTCGGCAAACGATGAAGCATTTCGATGTTTACAAACACTGAAAATTTCATTGTGATAGCTAAAAGCGTTATTAAGATATTTTGAAAAAAACATGATCAGACACGTCATCTTCAGGATGCTCTAGTTCTCTTAGGAAGAAATTTCGGATAAGGACTTTATCGTTGAATCGGCGTGAAGTCAGCTCTGGAATGCGTGGTTAGCTTTTGGCAACTGAGTTCTGGGACACTCTGTATATTGATACCATGTCACTTAAACACCCACACACATTACGCTTGACTTGCCGCAAGGTTTGGAGCAATCAAGACATACCTTTATGCATGAGTAAGCAAGATCACTCACAACTTTAGGTAACTTCACTTAAGGCTGTGGTCTCGGGCCCGAAAAAGTTGTTCCAATATTTCGCGTTAACCGTTTGATAAATCAAAAAAACTTTCAAACGAAAGTTGGATAAAAATGAAAAATCTAGACATGCAAATAGAGATATTTTATAAATTATTGTTAATAACTGAGATTATTAAGAAAGATTTTGAAAAGGGCTATTTGCATGAATAGATAAATATTCAAGATATATTTTCTCCATTTACCGTTTTTTGATATTTTAAAACATAAGCGAGAAATTTTGGAAATTCCCACGGTACAAACTTGGGAATATTTTACAATTTCGCTAGATAGCTCCGCCCTGATTGATCACGTGGTATGGCCGGCGGGGTTGAGTAGGTGCCGTAAGTAAACGAACAAGTTTTTTGTGTAAGTCGATTCTGCTTCGTTGTGCATTTCTGGAGATAAATACTTTGGAGAATTATTCGAGTTTGGACTTCACAGATTTTATGGCTAGTAAAAAATTTTAGAATTTTAGTAAACTAAAATGAATGAAAAGTTCATTTCATAATTTTACTAATCTTTTTGTTATATAAATACCTCGACCTCATGAAAATAAACTTCGATATTGTAATTTTGAACGCTAACTTTTTCTTTACATACACTACATGTAGCAGAGAAAGTATGTACAACTGGGCCAAATTGGCCACTTTTCAAGGGACACTCCTGTTTCTATAAGAAATAGAAGGGAAAAAAATATCGGTAACTGATGCTCGATTTTTATAAGAAATCGAATGCTGAAAACCTCATATTGATATCTTTTACGGTTTCAGAGATATTGGGGATGCTTTTCGAGAAAGTGCATTTTTGAAGTCTTCATAATTTTTTTCCTATTGGAAAATGTTTAATTTTGCGAAAACATTCTCGTGGCAACTTTTTATGTAGATTTTGACGGTGTAGGTTAGTTTTCTCTGTAAGCAATATTTTAATAGCTACATACATAAAAGTGTTTTTTTTTAATGGAACACTATATTATTACATATTACACGAGAGCCTAGAATTCCCTTTCCAAAAATATGCCTATAAAGTTTGATAAATGGGATAGATGCGATAATTTGTTTAAGAGAATCTGGAGAAAATGCAGAGGTTGTATTTACATAAACAATATACAGAGAGAAAATAACGTTTAAACTCATTTTTCTCGATGCTAAAAAAATTTAGATTGTTTGAATCCATAATCTGAACCAAAAAGGTTAAGTGATATCGCAAGCAAGGTATCATGTGTGGCACACTTTTGGAAACGCAATTTAAACTCCCGTCGAATATGCAAAAATGTATAGGTGTTCCATTTGAAAAATTTTTGTCTGATTCTATTAGAATATTGCTTACAAAAAATCTAATTTACACCAACAAATTCTACATATAAAGTTGTTTCGGGAATCTTTTCACAGAATAAAACATTATCCAATAGAAAAAAAAGTTATGGAGATTTTTAAATAATGCACTTTTTCGAAAAACACCTGTATTTCCGAAACTGTAAAAGGTATCAATTTGCGGTTTTCACCATTCGATTTCTTATAAACATCGAGCAAGAGACCAATATTATTTTACCCTGTCTCTTATAGAAACAGGGGTGTCCCTTTACAAGTGTCCAATTTGGCCCACCAGTACAGTACAGTCAATTATCCCATCTGTACTACGAACTGCTGTACCATTTTAAACCATTTAATTTTTTGCACAGTATTTATTACATATACTAAAATAAGTCAGGATCCTATTAGAATTTAGTAAGAAAGATACATCTAATGTTTCCGTCTTTTTCTACTTTACTAAAACGAACTGAACCTCGATTCATGTATTCACTTCTCGACAAAAGATAAATAAACACATGAGGTTCGAATATAAATCCTTTGTCTCTTATCTACAGAGGGCGGAGCGTAGCCCAGAATTAAGGTCCACCTTCATGCTTCCGAACGTCCGTCTCCTGCGCCCCGGAGAAACTCGATGACCGTAAGACCACAGCCTTAACCGTCTTGTTTATGTAATTTTGAAGCAATTATCTTTCTAATTGTAAGTAAGAGTAGGTGGTCAATTTAGATAAGAATGCGATAGTAAAATATTACATGTTGAAAAGAAATTTTATTTTATTTTATTTCCTCAAAACATACATCTATAAAATGGTTGACTAATAACCAAGAAATTACACTTATGATATGTAATGTAGTAAAATATGAACAGAATCCATATTGCTCTTAGCTTGCCAGAAGACATATCTTGGGTAATCAAGACATACCTTTATACATTAGTAGGAAACCCAACTCACAAGTTTAGGAAAGTGCACTTTACTCCCGTCCTTGTAATTTTGGCACAATTGTCTTACCAGATGAGAGTAGGTGCTCAATTTAGACAAGGAGGAGAGTAGGAAATGCAATCACAGCTCGAGCAGAAATCGCAGGAGGACGAGGATTTGCATCTTGTTGCATCCGCACGATCGATTCCCAATTGGAAACCGCTCAAAACGTAATCCTGAAACTCGAGGACGTTGTACGTAATTAAGGGTTGCAAAATGCGCACGTCGTCGCCTCCTCGGGAGCCTTATCTCGACGTTATCGAGCGGGAGAAAAGGAAACAACCCGGCGTGTCGTCTCAGCAGTCCCTCGAGAACGCGAACTAAGAAGATACCATCCGCTGTCAATATATGTCGTCTTCTCCGGGAGTCTCCTATCATTACGTCCCCCCATGTCATCGTTTATCTGGGGACCGAGGGGAAAGCGATACGTTGCATTTCCCCCTTTCCCTAATGACGCGAGCTTTCAACATAAATTCCGATTTACTATGACTGATATCGGGTTTGCTATCGATTTTTCAAAACCCTATTCCTTTCCGCGTTTCGTAATTTTTTCCATCTTTTCCTCATAACGGAACCAGCTGTAATTCGCAACTAGCCGTAAATAAGTCCGCGGAGATAAATTAGTGTTGAAAGTACGGCTGGAGCGGGGGCAGTTGAGCTTATTTATAGCGCGATGTTTCCTCAGGGAACCCAAACACGTTCCGTTTTAGTAAAAATTTATTGAAACGGATGTTTGACGTGCGAACGCAGAAGACGCGACGAGATTCAGATTCTCTGGCGAACGTCCAATGTACTTCCACCGCATCGGCTCCCGCCAAGTTATAAAAGTTAATCGCCGCGGTGATAACAATAAAGCGACCCCGGACGAATGACTTTAATCCCGTGACGAATGATCCAAGTTTTCCCATGAAATGGGATACCCGGTAATTATCGCCGCTCGGATTGCTTCTTTTATGTGGCCACCGTGGACCCGCAGTACGACCTTTTTCATTTGGAAAAGAAAACTTTTCAAAACATAAACGACCCTCACAATACTACTAACCGTATTTTTTTTATTACTTCCTACTCATCTCCTAAATCTAAAAAACTTTTACTTTCGAACGTAAAATATTAAGTTGGTGTTTTAAAGCATCACTTAACATTTAGAATTCTGCACGTAAAGGTTAAAAATTTCTATATAGAGACCCTATATGCAGTGTGCACCCATTCGACCTGCGAATAGATGCATTAGCAACATTTGGGCGATTGTAAGTGGGCGGAGCTTGCGCTTTCAGAACGGTTCGGTTGATTACGTCTGACTCCGCCACACTTCGAGGTTCGTATGGTTACTGCGACCTGTGGATGGGGCTTTTCAATGTGTTAGACAAGGCATCGAATTGCATACGATTCTAATCAGCTAGATAAAGAGACACATATCAACTCCAATCGTCACCCTTTTTCCACTTACGTTAGACGTATCCACAGCTCATCGGAGTGCACTCTGTATGTCTATCCTCGTATTTTATTACTTAAAGTATGAAAATGCAGAATCAGGAAAAGCGATAAAAACTAACTGACAAAAAAAATCAAATTATCCATTATTTTTTTTTTAAGAGACCATCATCATAGCAATTTCTTTTGATCCATCTAGTTAAAAAGCATCACCAACATCTATTTTGACGACGAGTTTTGTAGAGGGGAGGATCACTAATCGAGGCCATAATTCCAACTCATAAAGCTCGACGTTTCGGCCGTAGAGGAGCCATCCTCGGTCCCCGTCTTTCTCGGGAGAGATGATCATAACAGTTTCCCTTAACGCTTGCCATAGCGGAACGGGTCATATCCGGTAACGCGGGGAAATAACTTTCGGTAGGTGAGGTGGGCGATTTTGCACCTCGTGGCGTGTGCATCGTCGGTAATCGATAACTAAATCGCGTAAAGCGACGTTCGCCGTTCGAGGAGTCGAAGTTTAATTTGAGTGAGAGTTCGTTCGGTCTCGAATGGGTGCTCGAATGGCGATTGTGAGCGACCGCCAGTAGTAGTAGTAGTGTCTTTGTGAGAACTTTCGAGTCCGTGAAATGAGGAATGAATTTAAATTGAATCGGCAATCGCTAAACAGCGCGCGGACGGACCGATAGGGGTGCTGGCGTCGCTATTGACGGAATAAATTTAAAGCAAACAGGACCGAATGCCGAACGGCGTGTTTTCCCTTGTTTTAATTAAAGCGATAGTTCTCTGTTTGCCGGATCGCGATATCCGGCACGCGAAATCGTTTTCTGGCTCAAAGCGACGCGTAGTTTTTCAATCCGCAAACAGCGTGCTTTTGATGAGTTTTCCAACCGTCCATAGGGAGAGCCTCTTTGCCTTTGTTATTGAATAAAAACATTGCGGCTCGATGCATAATATTCCCTCCAATATACAAAGCCTTTCAATAATTTTTATTTTTTGGTGTAGTCACAATAAAATCAACTTTATATTCATACTGATTCTGAATAAAACAACTCGTTGAGGTATAATATACTATACCCCATTATTTTATAATAATTACGACCATAAGAAATGACCAATTACATTTCAAAAACTGATCATTTCTAATGGTCACAACATATAAAAAAAAATTATAATTATTATGGTCAAAAGAGATGACCACTTTCATACTGTAGTAAAACCGGAAATTTCCAATGATCATAATATGTCAAAAAACTTCTATAAATCACAAAATTTTAGCTTCTACACTCGTATTAAGGTATGACAAACGCTCAATCATCGCTTTATTAACCGTCAGAGGGCCGGTTGATTTACGCGCGCGTTTTAATAATGGCCGTAATCGCGTCTGCGCAATCGTAATTAAATCTTTATTAAGTCGCGCCGGCCCCTCTCCTACGGGAATATTATGCATCGGTCCAACGGGAGCTTTCCCATTTATTCGTTACCGAATTTTACGACCGAATTGTGTTTATAGTCGCCGTAAATTATATGTATGAGGTTTCTTCGAGAGTAAAAATGGATATAGTTTCGTATATAATGTTTTAATGAAATTGGGGTATTGCAAAATTAGCAGGGCACGAAATAATTCATGGATCCGAACAAACACATACAATTAGAGCCGGGTGGCGCCACCGCGCGGATTAAACTCGCGATCGACCGGATAAATGTTTAAACCTATAATATCGGGGCGGCTCGCTTTTTAATTGTTTGCCGGTGCGAATTTTAATTTAATAATTGAATTCCAGCGCGGGATTGTTTTTAATATTTAATTTGGCGATAAATTTCTTGCCCGGCTGATACTGCGGTTTTAATACATAAATGCAACTTGAAATAGAAAAAAACTTGAAAAAAACTTTTTGGAAATAGGCGTGATTTTTATTTTTATTTTTTTTGAGATAGTGGTAAGAATTTTAAAACTTTCCAATAACTCGATCAATGGCAATTGAGGGGTAAAAACTTGGGAGAACCGAAAATCATATTTAGAAAGTGGCCTAACTCCGCAAAAACTGCTGATTGGGGTTCGCGCGGAAGAAGAGAAACTTTTCCTATTAAGGCCCGTCACACACGCGCGGAATTTGTGTCGCATTTGCATTATCGAGTTTCTAGGGTTGGCGGCAATTTGGCCCCCTTATTATTTACCCCGCCGCGCGGCGCCGAAAATTGGCGGAGATTTTTCTCCTTGGGAAATGTAATTTCCCAGCTTTCCTGGAACTAAGGCCGCGCCCCTAATTCCCCGGGACAAATCTCTCCCGTCCGTGATGTCTGAGATCATTCCGAATACGAATTCAATCCTACAACTGTTTTAAGATCTTGAGGAATTTTCTGACATTCATCTCAAGTTAGTTCTTTAATAGTGTGGAAATAGTTCAGTCGATTTTATTATTGGTTGCTCCACAGTCAAGTTTACAAAGACGAAAAAATTGGTTTTTGTCGTTTATTGTTTTTAACGTTTGAGGTTAGGTGCTTTACCTAATTTGTCAACTTGTTTCTCGCTTTTTCGTTGTCTTCAAATGGTTGCGATCAAAAAATATTAAGTTCGAAGAAGGTATGGTACGATGTCATCTGTTGGATATAATACGTCAACACAAGGAATGTCTTTTGAACAAATTTTGAACAATGTACCTACAGATAAACGGCCATAGAGATATTTGGTATGTTCTAGAATACTACGCTCAAACGCTTGGTGTTTTGTTGGTTGCATAAATGTGACTGGTTTTAAGTTTAGAATTCAAATTTGTTAAAAATCTTTAGTGTATTTTTTAGTTACTTTTTCCTATGTAAATGGGGTTTTGAGATTCACTCCTCCTAGTTATTAAATGAAGTATAAAAATGTTGTATATAAAAGAATATTTATGAAATGAAATTTCTGTTGGTTTAGAATTGGTTTTATTATAATAGTAGTGGAAGATAGGAACCAGTCATCTTCTTCATCCACGTTTCCACGTCAAGGCATTGTTCGTTGTATCGACATCGTTTTCTGGCGTTGTAAGGTTGAGAGACATCGTCCTCCCGAATTGGGAATTCTCCGGAGAACGGGACAATCTCCCGACCGGCAAAGGCGATGAATAGAATTAGGTCAGATCACGCTGCGCCTCGGATTTTGACACACAACGCTGCGGTCGTTTCCTGCTGCGACCAAAGCCGACTCAGAGCACGTCCCTTTACTGTTATGGGGCACTTAGCGGCGCGGTTTTCCTTGATAACGTACTGTATCCCATCGACGGCGTATTCTTCCAAGAGGAGAAATTCCCGTCACTCCGCAGGAATTTCCAATTACGGCTTCTCGGAAGACAAAGCGAACATAATTCCTTACTTAGTTAAAAATCCATTACGCTGGCTCCACCCTTTTCTTTGCGGGAGTCGGTTTCGGCCCGGGGCCATCCTTCTTCCCGGAGGATGGGAGCGACAGCCATGGAAATAACGCGTCCCCGCGGAGGAAACTTTTTAATTTCTCCCACAATAGCCGCGGGCGTCTTATTTACATCGGAGGGCGTCGGGAGCTATATTTACGACGCCGTAAACCATCCTCTAACGTCGAATTTCGCTAACACAACGCCGTAGATGTCTCCCAAGCTTCGGGAATTGCTTCCTCGCGGATCGCAAATTTAAAATTGGCTTCTTAGAAATATGTAAAACCGCGACTTTCGTCGACGCGCGCGCGACTGAATATTCATCGGCCCCCCGACTCATTTGCAATGCAGATGGCGACACCGCCGTCGCCGCCGCCGCTCGGATTCCTGCAGACAAACCCCTCTAATTATTGGTTATCAAAACGCAATTTTGGCCCGAGTAAACTTTCCCGTTCCCCCGGGGATACACCCTTCACGGTAGAGCGCCGCCGAGGAACGGTGAACTGGAACGTCCAAAACGAATATTAAACCGCGTCTGGCTGCAAGTTGTCAAAATATTTGCGCGACCGACAGAAATAATTGAATAATTCAATTGCGAGCCCGAACTAATTGTTGTTTCCCACGCGAGCCGTTTCGACTGCCGGATTAATATCGCCGGATCCGGGCGGTCAGTTAAACCGACGCCGGGTGACGTCCACCAACGCCAGATGTCGCTCGTAGTCGTTTTAGTCCCCCCCGCACCAAATAGTTTCAACCCCGTGATTTCCAGGATACGTTATCCCATCCACCAACCGCACCCTCAAACATAGTGAACCAGTTATACTAATGCAAGAAGAAATCTGCAAACCTGATATCACCTTTTTCTGTTAATTTATTCAGAATCTGTCGAGTTTGAAATAAAGAGAAAATCAAAAAAGAAATATTACCTCACTTGTAAATTACATCATTATCCCATTCAACAACTGCACCTTCGAACATATTGAACCAGTTATACAGATGTATGAAGAAATCTGCATACTCTCTTTTCTTAAAATAATAACTACCTGTTGTTCCGTTTGAAATTTGTTCTAAATTCGTTGAGATTGAACCAATAAAGACATGAAAAATGAAATATAGTCTCACCTTTAAATTATATTTTCTTTTTTTAACATAAACGTGATTGCACCCAGTTTATTCATTTATTCACGCGGGCATTTCGTTCCTAATAAAATTCTCATTCGCCTCTTGGCCCGAGATGCGAGAGCGAAGGCGTTATTATTTAATGTGAAACGTTGGGCCACGACCTCGCAATGGGGTGCAGTTTATTTCCACCTATTTCCGACGTAATACAAAGCTCCTTAAGACGACTAGCGCCCCCGCTGGTGAAAACCCGCCGAGATGGCGTAATACCCTTATACCATGGTATTGCACCATACTCTAGTTGTTAAAAGAGTATTGTAACATGTCCATCTAACCACAAATTAAGCAAAATTCTTTTAGGCGATAAAGTATAAAAGGAGAATTTGTCTTCTTAGGCCTCTTCTTTATTAATTCCACTATTGTATAGTGTCGAGTAGTGAGGTTTTTTGAGGGGCGAAACCCCCTTTTATTAGCTCCTTATCTTCCCGGAACGACGAGACGCTTTCTTCCCTCGGGGCGAAAATGAAACTTTATAACATTTTTCACAATGCGCCCTCCCCGAGGAAGCAATCCCGTTGTAGTGCATTGTGCTGTTCGGGCACCAGATTATATCTTTTTATTATCGGCCGTCGAGGTCCGCGACGTGATAAAACCGTTACGTGGCGTATTAATATCAATTTTCGTTTATTGCTTGGAGCCACCCCAACATTTGACGGGGCAACCGTTTTTTAATAAACCCGCCGAAAATCCACCCCTTCTCGCGATACGAAATAAACCGAGTTTATCGGTTCGATTCGATGGATCCGCCACTCCCACTTCTACTTCAATTCGCGATGGAGAGATATACGAAAATATGCAACCGGTAACTCGTCGTAGGAGCCGCGCTCGCGTTCCGCGTCGAGTTACGACGTACGTGCCACGCAGCGGCACATCAAAGCCGAGCAGAAACATAAGGGGAATAATAAATGCGGCCGAGGCGTTCGCGAAGATACGTGTAGAGGAAGGGCGCAATGCGACGGGAATATGAAATGGACGGCACAAAGAGGCGGTTATTGCGTTAGCAATCTTCGTCTGTCGCCGTCTGATTGAAACCTCTTACGTAGGGATGTTTCTGAATCAGTCAAACTCACTTTCAAAACCTTCGATATTATTAACTTGTATATTCACGTTTAGAAATTACTTCAAAACATTTAGCTTAATTTAAACGTTTTGTACAGAGTATTTCAAAGGTCAAACGGAGTAATTTATTTCTGTCGTATTTCCAAAAATTTGTACGACAGAGAATTTAAAAATCCCAAAAGGTGCTAGATTCTTCGGAAGAAGACACTATGGATTGCACGACAATGAAGGAAATGATAGAACAAGAAACGAGACAAAATCACAGCGAAAAAGAATTCACTATACCCAAATTAGCGAATGCGCCAACCACTTCCAGCAACAGATACGCCTTATTAGCTACAACTCCCGACTTGGGATCACAAAAAGCCCCAAGAAGAAGACTCCTATGTCTCTACACATAGATGGTTGTACGGACCACTTTAAACTTATTGGTAACCTGAATAAATGAATAGAAAAAGATAGTTATACGTTTAGATACACCTCCGCTGGATGTACTGTATACACCAAAAACCCAGAGAAAAGATACTCTCTAATCACACAACTAAGGACCGCGAAAATCTCATTTCATACCCACACGTCCAAAGAGGAGCGTGAAAAAACATTTTTTACTGACGGCCTACCGCCTTAAATTGAACCAAATGATATACAAACAGAATGAAAGAATGAATATGGCAATGAGACAGGAAAATGTTTCTGCATGAAAGGAATTAGGTTCCCAAAATATCTGTCAACGATTAGCAGCGTTAAGTTACTTAAAGAAGCTCCAAGAAAATGTAAGATACAAGTTCTCATACAATGTAAAAATTGCCAGTAATGGAGACATGCCACCTCCAACTGTTATCCGCCCTCCAGGTGTGTTAAATGCATAAGGCCGTCCGCACACGGAGCAACCGGAAAGCAACGCAACGGCAATGTGATATCGCCTCTCGGTTGCTTACTAGGTAATAGAGTGGAGGTCCGTCAACGGAGCAGTTTAAAAGCAACCTATGGGCGATATAAGCGATATGCGCGATCTAGGCAACCTTAGCAACCTGCATGGAAGTCACCAAGATCGTAAGTTGCTCATATCGCCTGTTGACAATTAGGCATTTAATACTAAATACGTGGGTGACATGGAAAAATATTAAAAATATGACCGAAGGCGACAGTTTCAAGCAACAAAGTCACCAATAATTGGACTTCTCGAATACACATCATGTATTAAAATCACGGGATATGTTTGAGTGATTTTAAATTCAGTACTTATTGTCATAAAATATTCTTTAGAATAGAGAAAGAAATCAGTGGGCTCACACAGAACTTACTTCATTTACATTTGAAAGTAGAACGTTTTTATGGAAAGACCCTATACATAAGCTCCACAATGTAATTCCTTTGCTTAATGAAAAATTTGCCAAAATGGAAATTTGTAGTTCTTTGATTAACAATAAGCCGACGAATAATCCGACAAACAAATAGAAGATGTCCGATTATACGTTTGAACGAATATAGTAGAGCATCGATAACCCGAATCCCAGTTAACCAAACTCTTTGATAATCTGAATTGCCTTCTGTCCTAATTCGGTTGAAAGTTTAACCGAGTATTCCTTATTCGGCTAAGGCAGGTACTATTCATTATCTAGCATCCTAAAAAACACTCCTAAAGATCACTAAAAAACGCCCTACTTTAACTTTTGTATAATATTGTTTACAGAAATACTATTTTTGGAAATATATTAATTATACAGGGGGTTTCACGCAACTGCTTAGAACCATTAGAACTGGTTCGTTACAACCTTTTAGAGTTTCATTCGTACTTTTTTAAAGTTTTGTATATAAGGACTATTCTTGCTACTGAATGTAGGAAATAATTTATTATTTTCAATGGAATATTTTTTTAGTGTATATTTCAATTGCAAAATATTTGTTGTATTTTAATTTCCACTTTGTATGTACTAAACATTTAGCCACCATTTAAGAAAATTTTAAAATTGGCTCAATTAGTCTTCAAACGTTGTTAATACTTAATATTTAGTAGCACTCTCTGCTTGGAAGCTACGAGTTGACTAACAAACAAATTGCCCCGTGTGCGGATGGCCTAACTGATCACAAAACCTGGTCATAGACGTACGACAAGGACACTGGACTGATAGGACGGACAGGACGGACCAATCTGCGATAACCGTCCGTCATTATTTAACGTCACTGCTAAGCTTAGTATCTCTGTCTTACACTCGACTGACTTACACTCCACTGTCTTATACTCGACTATCTTACACTCGACTCTCTGTCTTACACTCGATTGAAACCACAAGTGACCGCTGCGCACTAAATTTTGGCGTATACACATCTTATGGGATTGAGTCATCCTGTTAGTCCAGTATGCTTGGTTGTACGAATGCAAGGGGTACGAAAAGTTTGGCTGTAATTTAAGTTGTCTAAGCACAAGTATTTAGTATTTTATGAAGAGTGTGTAATTACTTAGAACTTCTAAAATTAAGTTTGTTACACATTTTTTTTGTTAAATTAACTCTACTACTCGCTCTAAATTTTCCTTATAAATAATTTATTAGTCTGTAAAAGTAAACCTCCTCTACGTAATATTGCCAAGTATGTTTTCATCAATTTAATATATCTATGGTTTGTTTACATCTAAGATTTAGAGTTCCAATTAAGGATGCCAACCGACAAACGTGAAATTTACTTTTTATTTTGAAAGACCCCGATAAGACACTATTTGACTTTGGAATACTCTGTTTATCCATAATTTAAATTAGGTGCATTTTTAATTTTAATGAGTATATATTAAAATTTTTTTTAAGAAGGTATAAAAATAAGCAATAATTATGATATGATAGTAACTGAAAATAAATAGTAGGTGATTCTTTACGCGTTATCTTTCCTCTTTGCGCTCCTACTTGACCGTAATTGGGCATTTATTCTCCTAAGCAGCGCGATTTATAAAGAAAATTGAAATGGGAGACGGAAAAAAGTGCACCAAGTTCGCCGCTCAGCGATTTATCGTTTCAATTACCACGAAACGAAATATTTCCGCTTTTTTAAGGTCGACGTACCTCTCGGAATTGTTGAATTAACGCCTCAATTATCTAACATAACAAATTTAATTTGGCCCACACGCCTTTAATAAAATAATCATCTTATTTACAATATTTTTAACTACTCGATTTTTTTTAACACGAGACATTTACTTAATTACATAATATCGCTTATTATTATGCACGAGATTATTAAACACAAGAAAAATCAAATTATTTTAATTGTTGACCTCAGAAATTGTTTCACAATTATCAAATTACGAAATTTAAGATGACCTTTACTTACACGCTATTTATCAATTAAAAATAAACATCTTAAATTGACGTTTGTGAAATTTTAATTTTAACTTAGACGATAAACTCGTTTTTTTCGAAGTCTTTAAATATATAAAACCCCGAAACAAAACATTCAACATTCAACCACAAACATCCTTGAAAAATGTTGGTTTTAATATTATTAAGTATTACATCAGCATTAATTTATTTTTATTTACGGGGTAAATATAATTATTGGAAAATAAGAAATGTACCACATCCAAAACCTCATATTTTATTTGGTAATATTAAAAATTCGGTTTTAATGAGAAGGTCTGTTGGGCAAGATTATTCTGATCTTTATGAGTAAGTATTTTTTAATTTTGTATTTTTTAATTTTGTATTTTTTTAATTTTTTATTTTTTAATTTTGTATTTATTTATTTTTTTATTAATAACTTTGTAAATATATAAAAAAATTATTTCTTTTTCCAAAATAGGCAATTTCCAAACTTACCTTACGTAGGATTTTATAAACTACAAAAACCAGGAATTTTATTAAAAGACGCCGAATTAATCCATAACATCGCCGTAAAAGATTTCGGTAGTTTCAACGAAAACGATTTTAAAGTTGATGAAAAGTACGATGCTTTAGAAGGTAGAAATCCGGCTTTTCTAGCCGGGGATCGATGGAAAGTTGCCAGGAACCAAGTTACGGTATGTTTTACATCGGGAAAATTGAGAGGTATGGTTCCAATCATGGAAAATGTAGCGAAAAAAATGGTAAATTACATCGATAAAAATATAAATTCCGGAATAAATACCTTAGAAACGAAAGAATTATGTACGAAATTTACAATAGATAATGTAGCAAATTGTGGTTTTGGATTAGACGGAAAAACCTTCGAAGAAGAAAATTCAGAATTACGAACTATGGGAAGAATTTTATGCGAACCATCAGTCATTCATGGAATTAAAATGTTACTTCTTACATTTTTACCATCGATAGCTCACGTAGTAAGAGCTAAATTCGTTCCTGATGAAGTTGAAGATTACATTAGAAATATGGTAACTTCAATTTTAAGTTATAGAGAAAAAAATAAAATCGTACGAAACGATTTATTAGAAATTGTTAATCAAATAAGAAAAGAAAACTTTTCTTCTGATGATGTAGCAGCTCATGCTTTTTCTTTCTTTGAAGATGGATTTGAAACTTGTTCAATTACTATTAGTTTTGCTTTATATGAATTAGCAGCTAATCCACATACTCAAATTAAAGCACGAGAAGAAGTCAAGAGAGTACTTGAAAAATATGACGGAAAATTTTCTTATGAAGCTATTAAAGAAATGGAATATTTACATTGTATTATGTGTGGTAAGTTTTTTTTATATAAAATTATCTTTATTTCAAATTATTTTTATTTACAATTATTTTTTATTAAAAAATTTATATTTTTTTATCTAGAATCTTTAAGATTACACCCCCCTGGAATGACATCAACTAAAAAATGTACAAAACCTTATACACTACCACCTATAAATGGTAATAAAAATAGTTTGGTTATCGAACCAGGAACTCCAGTTATTATCCCAACATTTGCCATTCAAAGAGAAAGTAAATATTGGCCCAATCCGGAATTATTTCAACCAGAACGATTTTTAGAAGAAAATAAAAACGATATCGTGAGCGGTACTTGGATACCTTTTGGCGAAGGTCCAAGAGCTTGTTTAGGTCAAAGATTTGCAATGTTACAAGTTAAAGTCGCTCTCGCTTCGATACTAAAACATTTCGAATTTGTTGTTAATAATAAAACTAAAGTACCATTAGAATATGATAAAAGATACTTTAGGTTAGTAACGACAAGTGGATTATGGCTAGATTTTAAAAAATTAATTTAAGTGTATTTTTTATATTTTATACGTCGTAAAGAAGTAATAAAACTTTTCCAATTGCAATTGTAAACTTTTCTTGGGGTAGTTTATGGTCGAGAAATTGACCGGAAAAGTCCTACCACTTGAATATTTTAATTCATCGTTTTCCCAACTGGCGAAAAACAGCTCCCGCATCATAAATTTCCCGCGATTTGGTCATTAGACGTATCGAATTGGCAATAAACGTCGGCGGACAGGAGTTGCCGGTTTTATTACGGTCCTAACTCAGCTTTATGTAGGCGAGTATATTGTGTACACTCAGCTAGATGAACTATAAAATCGGAGGCGCATAATCAGCCGAATAGTTGTCAATTAAATGATTGATGCGAGGGGGAGGCGGCCGACGCTTTATAGACGTGATGGCGTCGAATTTGGCGCAATTGTAACGCGTAAAAGCCTGCGGAGTCGACGCTAATTGTATCTTTAGTCCTTGCACAGTCCATTATGTGACGGGGAAAGCCATTAGAGGAGCTGAGAGCGCACAGGCGTTTCTGTGCATGTCTTGGCATGTTCTCCAACCCTCTCGGAACAATGCCGGGTCACGTTCGACGTTACCTTTGACTGCATATCGTTCCTACGGCAATTGGGATGAAATTTACATTCGCGTACGATCGGTCGCGCTTTTAGATTTAGCGAGCAATTAAATTAACACCACCCTGTCAGGTTAAAACGCGCGCCGTATAAATTATTTAAATTCCGCGCGCGCCACCGACGCCCGAATTTATCGTTTTGCAGTACATTTCATTAAACGGGCGCGACAATCGTAATAGTTTTGCAAACTGCGCCCTCTCTCTCCGGGTAACCTGGTGATGGATGGCACGCGAATTTCCGAACCGGAGAACCTAAAATAAACGCCCCGCGCGCGATTTCAGTTCGCGATTCAAGGCCACGCCACTTATATGTCAATGGTTGACCTCCTTCCGACCCCGCCTCTTGTTGAGTCACCACGAATCAGCTACCACATGTGAAACAATGTCCAAAACTAACATTAGCACTCACCTTAACATTAGACCTAAAACTAGGAACTTTCGAGTTTAACCTTTCGTGTTTCGAATACCTTGTTGCAACTTTTACAGAAACGAATTCGAAATGGTTTCTGAAAAAGGAGCCTTAAATCTGAACTTTAACCTCAAATTTCTTCATACTTTCTATAAAAAACCTCTGTACGATTTTTTAAAGATAGTAAAGATAGCGCGATGTAATGACGTCTCCGTACGGAAACGGATCTTTTTCCTCGAGAAATAAATCCCTCATTAAATTCAATCCTTCCCGCGGTCGTAGATCACCCGGAATCCTCGCGCGGACGTGCCTTCCAAAGAGAATAACCGGTATATATGGGGTCATTATAAAATTTGCGTCGCGACGGCCGCGAGGGGCCGCTCGTGCCGACTCAGAGCATGGATTTGAAACGGTAATGGCACCATATATTTGTCCATTTATTTGTTAAGAGGCGCCTTTATGGCCCATAACTTCTTATTCCGATGAAATACGGCGTCTGTTTCCTTACGAGGGATGAAACGACCGTTTACCTCGTCCAGTTTGGCAAATAACCCCTTCATACTTATCAACAAATTTCATCCATATATTCCTAACTAAAATCTATGTTATGAATCAACCAAATAAAAGGTACAGACAGTAAATAAAGATAGTAAGACTTTCAAAGGAAATTTGAAAGTCTTACTATCTTTAAAAAAATCGCACAGAATTTTTTTTATGGAAAGAATGAAGAAATTTGAGGTTAAAGTACAGGTCAAGTTTTAGGTCTAATATTAAGGTGAGTGCTAATGTTAGTTCTGGTCTTACAAGGAGACCTCACAACTTTGGAATCACAAAACCACCCTTACAATCGTCAAAAAAGTTTGAGCGACTTACATGTCAACGTTAAGCCACTCCCCTCGAGATCTATGTTATGAATCAACCAAATGAAAGATACAGAAATAAAAGGAATTTGATAGTTGACTTACTATCTTTAAAAAATCGCACAGAGGTTTTTTTTATGGAAACAATGAAGAAATTTGAGGTTAAAGTACAGGTTAAGTTTTAGGTCTAATGTTGAGGTGAGTGCTAATGTTAGTTCTGGTCTTACAAGGAGACCTCACGACTTTGGAATCATAAAACCACCCTTACGATCGTCAAAAAAGTTCGAGCGACTTACATGTCAACGTTAAGCCACTCCCCTCGAGATCTATGTTATGAATCAACCAAATGAAAGATACAGAAATAAAAGGAATTTGATAGTTGACTTACTATCTTTAAAAAATCGCACAGAGGTTTTTTTATGGAAAGAATGAAGAAATTTGAGGTTAAAGTACAGGTCAAGTTTTAGGTCTAATGTTAAGGTGAGTGCTAATGTTAGTTCTGGTCTTACAAGGAGACCTCACGACTTTGGAATTATAAAACCACCCTTACGATCGTCAAAAAAGTTCGAGCGACTTACATGTCAACGTTAGGCCACTCCCCTTAAGATCCACCCGTAGCGAAAGGGCAATCAATCGGCCGGCTTTCAGATGCAAATGTGGATGGTTCGAATCCTGAATAAAATAACTATTTTTTCCTTAATTTATAAAATATTATAAACATAAAATGAAATATAGCATTAAAAATAAAAATTAAGGGAAAAAATAGCTATTTTGTTCGGGATTCGAATGTTTGCATTTGAAAGGCGGCCGATTGCCCTTTAGCTACGGACGGATCTTAAGGGGAGTGGCCCAACGTAAGTCGCTCGAACTTTTTTGGCGATGGTAAGGGTGGATTTATTCCCGAACCGTTGAATAATGCACCCTAATATTTTACACATTTTTATTATGTACGAATACCTATCGATTAGTACCACTTTCATTAAAATCGGCGAATCCAAAGTCGTGAGGTCTTGTTAGTTCAATTAACAACTGCCGTGAAAGCCTTCGTATTTATAGATTTCCATTCTAATTGTTACTAAAAAAATATTTGTTAGAAATCAAAAAATAAATCAAGAAAAAACAAATTTTCTTTTTTACTCCTCCCTTATATTTCTCTTCGATTTTCTAAAGCTGAATATTTAACATAATAAAAATGTAAAATCGTTGAAATTTATCAAAAAGCTTCGTCAGAAAAGGTTGTTACGTCAGTGGGGCCGTAAATCAGATCCTCGGAAGAGGAAGTTCGAGGTAACAGATCGGGAACAATCCGATTTCCCGTGCCTGAAAGAAATCTCGGAAATGACGGAAATGCTAATTCGATAGCCGGTTACGTCCGTCTGGCAATACGGGACGGATCGGGGTGATCTGGATTACAATTCGCCGTAACATGTTAAATCGTCATTCCTTAATGAAAATCGATTCACCAGTTAGGAACGAACCACTTTTGAATTAGGGAAGTCAATTAAAAGTTCCCGATGGAAACGGATTTGTAGATTTCCCCTGTAGGCTTCCCAACTACAAAAGGGATGCTATTAGCCCCCGATCGGAGTCGAGTAGACCTTTTTCCGCCCCCGCCCTTGTACCTTAGGGAGACAATTTTTGCACTCGAGACGTATCTAGTCAATATATCTAAGCGTTGCCCTCGAGTCTCTATATAGGATGCACTGAGCTTATCTAAAATTGCCGCCATGCAATTTGCTTTATCTCTTGTTGAGAAAAAGCGCGCGAGATTCCATGTTTATCCCGGAAACACACATAACCCCGGGGATGCAGCAAGAAGCGGAGAGGAGGTTAATGTAAGCAAGCTAACATCGAGATAGGCAAAACCCTAATCGAATATCGCGGGGAAAGGGTTTATATTAACCGGAAACGCGAAGATTCCGACTCAACTAGAACCGAGCGAACGCGCAAAAGTGGCCCACCCCGGGCGGTATCGTTTTCCCCATCAGCAACTCATAATTTCGGCACGCCGTGTGCGGAAACTTCCCAGAATTCGCGGCGAATTTCAGAAAAGGCGTTCGTCGCGACGGCGGCGCTTCAACAACAACCTTCCCAACAATGCCGCGCAAAGTGCCGAGCAAACTTTCCTAATTAGCTCCCGGCACTTGACAGACTCGGCGATATCTCCAAAAATTAGCCTACCTACACTCCGGAAGGGTTATTGTCGGCAGTCACTCGGTAACGTCAAAACCGAGCAGCTTAATAACGCAAGACAATGAACACAACTTCTCTACCTCATTCATTTTACTCCCCTTTTCCACCCAACTAATCCCACACATGGAAATATCTTGTTAACAAGTTAAAGAGAATTACCATTCAAGTCTAGTTCATTATCATTCAATTCCAAAAACTTTTCAAAATATAAAATTGTAACAAAGGTATACAGATCTGGAAATTTCATTTGAGTGTATAGGAAAATAATGCGTGCAACAGAGAAGCATATAGGAAGTAGATTAGATAAACAAAGAACGATATAACTGTTTAACCACGCCTTTTCCGACCCGACCCTAGTCGCCCAACCAACCACCTTCTTCCCACAAACTGTCGAACTGTCAGACTGTCAAACTGTCAGTTCGTTGCGTGGTTAAACAGTTATATCGCTCTTTGTTTATCTAATCTACTTCCTATATGCTTCTTTGTTGCACGCATTATTTTCCTATACCCTCAAATAAAATTTCCAGATCTGTTTACTAATATCCAGAACTTTTAAGGGAATAAACTCATTCTTGGAAAACGTAAAAAACACAAATAAAACGTAAAAAATACAAATAAAACGTAAAAAACACAAATAAAACGTAAAGAATAGAATAAACCTATTACTTGGTAGTAAAAGTAAGTCTCAGATGAAATGCTTTGGACTAAAGGTGGAACGAGGTAGTTCATAGTGCCGTCCTTAAATTTTCAGGACGAAAATATTTCGCCCCCGGTACACGTTGTCGCAGGAAGCACGAAATCCCGGCGCCGCCGCCGCTTCCCGATATAATAAAACTTTCAGGGACGGCAGCCGAACGGTTTGAATCATATTTTACGACGACTTACATCGACCTGCTTTAAATAAGGAACCTTGTTTGTCTTCTATTCGATTTGATCGTGGCATCCAATTATAGTGAACGTTTTTCTTCAGAATGAAACTTTTTTGAGAGTAGAGATTTTTGTATACGGTGCACGCCGGTGAGATCAATTCGATTCCTTGTCTAACACATTGAAAACCCCTATCCGCAGGTCACAGTAACCACACCAACCTCGAAGTACGACGAAAACAGACGTAATCAACCGCACCGTTCTTAGAGCGCAAGCTCCACCCACTTACAATCGCCCAACTGTAGCTAATGCGTCTATCCGCAGGTCGAATGCGTGCACACTGTATGTGAAAGTAATGAAGATTGAAAAACAAAGGTGAATAACTTGGATTATACTTGAAGCATAATCCATTAACATTCTTTAAAGTTTTTATTAACTTGATTGGTTTCTATATTAATGATCTTTTTTGAGAGTGGATCTAAAATAATTTTTTGTGTATGTGTATAAAATAAAGATGGAGAAACTTTTTCCCCTCTTCATTATTACTTAACGGAATAGAAATATTCTAGAAGCGTGCGTCCCCTAGGGAAAACCCACGGTTCCGGAATTACGCAATATTTCAAGGCTCTAATACAGACAGATAAGCCAATTTGTTCGGTCCGCTTTAAAGTTTGAACGAGCTTTTTTCGGATCAGTTCTGACCGGGAGTCAATCCCCGTTTGAAGTTTAGCAATAAAAGCCGTTATCCTTACTGGGAAATTTGTCTCCGAATACAAGTAGAAGGCTCGTCTAGACGCCTCGCTGATGTATAACTGTATTACGCCGGGGGTGGAGACCCGAGAGGGTTGAAGGGGCGAACGTAATCTCACCTTTCCCTCACAACACATTGCCGCTGTCACTTAACATTACTAAGCCATGGAGAAATTTCCATCCGCGTTCATATTTCCTGCTTCCTCGAGCCTCTACGTAATATATGTACTCGGGAGACGAGAGATGATTTCGTCCTTTATCCATCTTAACTAGCGCTCTCTCGCGGTGCGAAGGAAGCGAGCTCGCGCGACTACGTTGTTTAATAATAACGAGGGTTTTCTTTCCAGGGAAATAACGTACCTACTCCTCGCGTGCCACGCAAACTCATTTCCTGCGCAATTAAACACCCGGCGGGAAATTGGAATTGTACCGTTTACTTCTCCGAAGAGATGTCTTGCCATGTTTATCAAATAATATTACATCGGTTCGCTTCGCGGCATATTTAAACGAAAACCAAGCTCGCTACAGAACCTTTAATGCGCTTTTTAGGCATGCAGCGGTTGCCACATCAAAGCACATTTTTTTGCAAAGCTCGACTTATTACATCGAGCTTCTTGCATTTTCCAGCGGAAATCAAAGCGGCACTTTACCGCCCTGCGACGCCTAACGATATCATTACCCCTACAAAACGGCCCCGGCAAAGGAAAACATTTTTACTAATTGCGACATCTGCATTTACCGGGCGAACCCACCCTCTGGAGTCGAAAACGGGTGGTATGGTGGTATTTTTCTCTACAAGGCGCCTTTACGCGATTTATGGCTTAGATAAGGGCGTCGGCGAAGACCCCGTGGGAAATAAGGCCTTGGTAACAAAGTGGAATTATAAATATATGCATGGTGTATGCAAAAGTTGCCCCGAGGACGGATGGAATCTCGGGGAGGAAGGCGAAAAAGTAAACTTTTTGGCCAAGGAATCCCATGGAAGTTATCATTTAGATTAAGGGGAACCTGTAGGCAGCTCACGTGCTGTACTCTTTCTCGAGGAGACGGCACGGAATTAGACCGGGGGGAAATATTAAAACTTTGCCTGTCTCGCGTAGGCCCACTCCCTCTTGAGTTAAAGTTCTCTTCGGAATAGTCAAGGTAAAGAACTTTTTACTACTCTATGTTAACTTTTAACCTCTTGATAATTACCCATTAATATGTGTCATTAAATAGAATTTAATAAAATTATCCTACCTTTACATTCACATTTGGATATCTTTCAGTCCTTCGAGCCGGATCATCTAGAAAAGAAACATTATAACTAATTATACATATAAATATAACATATAAATTCGTTTTTAATAAAAAATCAATCTAAAATAATAACAATAAATCAGAATTAGACCGGGGGAAATGTTAAAACTTTGTCTGTCTCGCATAGGCCCACTCCCTCTTGAGTTAAAGTTCTCTTCGGAATAGTCAAGGTAAAGAACTTTTTACTACTCTATGTTAACTTTTAACCTCTTGATAATTACTCATTAATATGTGTCATTAAATAGAATTTAATAAAATTATCCTACCTTTACATTCATATCTTTACATTTGGATATCTTTCAGTCCTTCGAGCCGGATCATCTAGAAAAGAAACATTATGACTAATTATTCATATAAATATAACATATAAATTCGTTTTTATTAAAAAAATCAATCTACATTAATAACAATAAATCAGTAATACAATATTCCAGATGTTTTCATTTAATAAAATTACCAGTTATAAAAAAATAATTACAGATGAGAATTGATATGTGCCATTAAACGGGTGTATATTGAAATAAACGCGCGAGGGTAATATTACGCGAGTTTTAACGGGATATTGAAACAATATTTGGTGTCGAAGGGCGCAGTAGGTTTTGTTTAACGGCTCGTTTTCGCTATCGACACCGTCCAGTCTCTAGTTACGAACTGGAACGACTGCGTTTGTTGTAAATACGTCCCGGCGTTTAAAGGCTAATAAAACTGTTTATACCGGAATCGTGTCGGTTTCCGAAAGGTTACTTTAGGTACGTTACAGGTCTTTTTCCTCTCCGGTACCGGAAGTGGCGGAGGTGCCGGAAAAACCGAACATAAAGTCTGAATTATTGATCAAAAACCCTCGAGCGTCCGCTTCGCGTGAATAATTTAGCTTTGTTAGGTATTCTCCCGGTTTATAAGTTGATTAAGGTAATTTTCCCCTTTCGAATGAAGGCTATTGAAAAGAAATTTTGTTTAAAGTTTATCCTTTGACAAAGGTGTTGAGTTGCACGTATATACGGTCGTGTAGGTGTTCGTACAACTCGACGACACCGACCGTACCGGCGATTGCCTAATTAATTTCGAACCGATAGTGCACACGAGCTGCTCTCCGAAGCACTATCTACGCTCGTTACGCCATGCAGACAGTATGTGTGCGCTCGGCGATGTCTGCCAGAGATAAACTAGTTTCGGTTTATCGATTGCGCCCTCCTTCTGCATTACCAGACCCTTCCTTGTACTAAACAATAACGTCCAGTTCGATTTTAATCGATATTTCGACTTATTTTCATTAAGGGCTATAGTGGAAAAAGTAATTTTAAATAATTGATAGATTGAGCCGTACTCTCGGTCGGATTGCCAAATACAGTAAAACGCTTTCGGGCAATATCGACGGTATTATTAAAATTAATAGGGCCGATAATGGATCGTTGTGAAAAATTGATGATTTATCGGATCGGCGAGTAATTAGCGGTCGGGTTGATTGCGCTTATTTCAACCGGTTCGTTTGTTAAAACTCAAATATTAACGCTTGTTTTGTAATTAACAGAATTCGACCAGATTCGGTTAATCAGCTTCATTTCAATTTGATTTATAACTTTTTTTTTATTAATACCAATCAAAGAATTAATTTAGTTAAATTCAATTATTAACTAAACCATAATTTAGTATCCCTTACTCTATATACAATTAGAAACGAATCCATGTGATATGCAATTAGTAACACACTAAACTAAGAATTCACTACTTTATAAATCCTTTACTTCTTCTTTAATTCACTTTAGTTCTCTTTCGCTATCTTAAATTAGAAGCGAATTTAATTATAAGTAAATTTACTGTGATATACTCTATTAAGTCCAGAAGGTTAGATTCTCTCATTACCTTCAACTAAGTAGATGTAAACCCTAGTCAAGTCCAATTACCCCCTTACTTATGAAGCAGGTTCGTAGAGTCATCCCTACTATAAAATCGACCTTAGTCTCTTATTTCATTGAAATAGGCTCAAATTCAAGTAGAAGTCAACTAATTACGACTTATTAATAGCTGTAATTACTATGATATACTAACAAGGAGATCTCAAGATTTTGAAATCGCTGATTTTAATGAAAATGATACCAATGGATAGATATTGGTACACAGTACGATTGTGTAAAATGTTAGGGCGCTCTATTCACCTACTAGCGAATAAATTCAGCCTTACAATCGCCAAAAAAGTTCGAGTGACTTGCATGTCAACGTTACGCCACTCCCCTTAAGTTCGCCCGTAGCCAAAAGGCAATCGGCTACTATTAATAAGTCATAGATCATTTAATTATCTTCATTTAGAAATAAATCCCAGTTAAAACCATGCTTATATCCTTCCTCTACTTTATTCTAGTAGAATCTACTCTAATTGTAAGTAGAAGTAAACCCTAGTCAAGTCCAATTACCCCTTTACTTATGAAGCAGGTTCATATAGTCATCCCTACTATAAAATCGACCTCAGCCTCTTATTTCATTGAAATAGACTCAAATCCAAGCAGAAATTAACAAATTGCGACTTATTAATAACTCTACTTCTCTTCTACTACCTTATATTATGAGTGAATTTATGTAAATTTACTATGATATACTAACAAGATCTCACGACTTTGTATTTAATGCCGATTTTAATGAAAGTGGTGCCAATCGATAAATATTGGGACTTAGTACGAATGTGGAAAATATTAGGGCGTTCTATTCATCGGTTTGGGAATAAATCCATCCTTACGATCGCCAAAAATTTCGAGCGACTTACATGTCAACGTTAAACCACTCCCCTTAAGTCCGCCCGTAGCCAAAAGGCAATCGGCTACTATTAATAAGTCATACATCATTTAATTATCTTCAATTAGAAGTAAATCCCAGTTAAAACCATGGTTATATCCTTCCCCTACTTTATTCTAGTAAAATCTATTCTAAGTCAAATCAAACCCACTCCGACTTCATTAAACCAGCTAAGTTTTCTAAAACTTCCTGAAAATTGTTTAGAAATGTACTAAGTTTTCTAAAACCTCCTGAAAATTGTTTAGAAATGTCCTGAGTTATGAAAAACTTCCTGAAACTACCTGAAATAGTCCTAAATTTTATAAAATCAGAAAGAATTCCCTTCAGTTCGTTTAAATCTGTCCTCAATTATCTGAAACTTTCTGAAAAGTGTCTAAAAATGTACTTAGTTTTCTAAAGTTTCCTGAAAATTGTCTAGAAATGTCCTGAGTTATGAAAAGCTTACTGAAATAGTCCTAAATTCTCTAGAATCACAAAGATTTCTCTTCAATTCATCTAAAACTGTTCTCAAATATCTGAAACTTCCTGAAAATTGTCTAAAAATGTACTAAGTTTTCTAAAACCTCCTGAAAATTGTTTAGAAATGTGCTGTCATAAAAAACTTCCTGAAACTACCTGAATTAGTCCTAAACTCTCTAGAATCACAAAGAATTCTCTTCAATTCATCTAAAGCCGTCCTCAATTATCTGAAACTTCCTGAAAATTGTCTAAAAATGTACTAAGTTTTCTAAAACTTCCTGAAAATTGTCTAAAAATGTCCTAAGTCATGAAAAACTTCCTGAAACTACCTGAATTAGTCCTAAATTCTCTAGAATCATAAAGAATCCTCTTCAGTTTATCTAAAATCATCCTTAATTATCTTAAACTTCCTAAAAATTGTCTAAAAATGTACTAAGTTTTCTAAAACGTCCTGAGAATTGTTTAGAAATGTTCTGAGTTATGAAAAACTTCCTGAAACTACCTAAAATAGTCCTAAATTTTCTAAAATCAGAAAGAATCCTCTTCAGTTTATCTAAAATCATCCTTAATTATCTTAAACTTCCTAAAAATTGTCTAAAAATGTCCTAAGTTTTCTAAACCTTCCTGAAAATTGTCTAAAAATGTCCTGAGTTATGAAAAACTTCCTGAAACGACCTGGAATAGTCTTAAATTCTCTAGAATTATAAAAAATTCTCTTCAGTTCATCTAAAACCGTCCTCAATTATCTGAAACTTTCTGAAAATTGTCTAAAAATGTATTAAGTTTTCTAAAACTTCCTGAAAATTGTCTAGAAATGTCCTGAGTTATGAAAAACTTACTGAAATAGTCTGAAATTCTCTAGAATCACAAAGACTTCTCTTCAGTTCATCTAAAACCGTCCTCAATTATCTGAAACTTCCTGAAAATTGTCTAAAAATGTACTAAGTTTTCTAAAACGTCCTGAAAATTGTTTAGAAATGTTCTGAGTTATGAAAAACTTCCTGAAACTACCTAAAATAGTCCTAAATTTTCTAAAATCAGAAAGAATCCTCTTCAGTTTATCTAAAATCATCCTTAATTATCTTAAACTTCCTAAAAATTGTCTAAAAATGTCCTAAGTTTTCTAAACCTTCCTGAAAATTGTCTAAAAATGTCCTGAGTTATGAGAAACTTCCTGAAACGACCTGGAATAGTCTTAAATTCTCTAGAATTATAAAAAATTCTCTTCAGTTCATCTAAAACCGTCCTCAATTATCTGAAACTTTCTGAAAATTGTCTAAAAATGTATTAAGTTTTCTAAAACTTCCTGAAAATTGTCTAGAAATGTCCTGAGTTATGAAAAACTTACTGAAATAGTCTGAAATTCTCTGGAATCACAAAGATTTCTCTTCAGTTCATCTAAAACCGTCCTCAATTATCTGAAACTTCCTGAAAATTATCTAAAAATGTACTAAGTTTTCTAAAACTTCCTGAAAATTGTATAGATATGTTCTGAGTTATGAGAAACTTCCTGAAATCACCTGAAATAGTCCTAAATTTTCTAAAATCAGAGAGAATCCTCTTCAGTTTATCTAAAATCATCCTTAATTATCTTAAACTTCCTAAAAATTGTCTAAAAATGTACTAAGTTTTCTAAAACTTCCTGAAAATTGTTTAGAAATGTTCTGATTTATGAGAAATTTCCTGAAATCACCTGAAATAGTCCTAAATTTTCTAAAATCAGAAAGAATCCTCTTCAGTTTATCTAAAATCATCCTTAATTATCTTAAACTTCCTGAAAATTGTCTAAAAATGTACTAAGTTTTCTAAAACCTCTGAAAATTGATTAGAAATGTCCTAAGTCATGAAAAACTTCCTGAAACGATCTGAAATAGTCTTAAATTCTGTATAATCATAAAAAATTCTCTTCAGTTCATCTAAGACCGTCCTCAATTATCTGAAACTTGCTGAAAATTGTCTAAAAATGTATTGAGTTTTGTAAAACTTCCTAAAAATTGTTTAGAAAATGAAACCTGAAAATATTAAACCAGCAGGTTACATATCCATCCTGCGCTTCCACCACTTTCAATTATGAATGATCCTATCTCAAATTTAATTAGTGACCTGCTTAACTGATGAGATGTCCAATTACTATGAGATCTATTATTTACTTATGAAGCAGGTTCATATATTACTCCTACTATCCTTAAAATCTGTTAGATTTAAGCATAAATAAAGTTCAAGTAATTTTTCACATAAGTAGATTTCAACACAAGTAGATTTAAACCCAAATAAGGTGATTTATTAAAGTTGCAAAGTTGCAAGCTACAAATCTGATTTTTATATTAAAGAAAAATATTATATATCCATCCTCATTTCGAGAGATATCTCCATTTAATTACTTCCAACTATGAATAAAGTCTAACCGCCAATTACTAACATATGTTAGTAAAGTAACAGGCTATTGATCCACCCTTACACCGTGATATGGAAGTGAACCCAACCCAAGTCTAATTACTAACATACTAACGTTGCAGGTGATGGATCGATCCTCACCTCGCTTTATCTCTCAGTACATTCACTTAGGAGAACATTAACAACGCTGTACAAATTTCAATTTAATTCCGAGGAAAAATAATCTTGTATAAAGAAACAAAATTCCCAAAAATAAAATCTGGATGATTTTTCAAAGTTAAACTTTGACGATTTTAGATTGGGTAAAAATGTAGAGGTTTACAAAAAAAAATTTTTTTCAAAATTTTTTTTATTCTAATCTATAAATTTTCACACTACATAAAAGAAGACATACTATATTAAAATTATCCAAGAGATTTTCTCAAAATTTCAAGAAATAAAATCTGGGCGATTTTTTTAAACTTGAACTTTTACGATTTTAGGTTAGGTGAAAATGTAGAGTAACTTCGTGATTGATAAAATGTAGCGGTTTAGACAAATTTTTTTTCTCAAAATTTTCTTAATTTAGCCTAAAATTTTTTACATTACCTAAAAGAAAACATTTTTAATTATAATTTTCCAAGAGATTTTCACAAAATTTCCAAAAATAAAATCTGGGCGATCTTTTAAAGTTAAACATTGACGATTTTATTTTAGGTGAAAATGTAGAAATTTAGAAAAAATTTTTTCTCAAAATTTTCTTAATTTAGCCTAAAAATTTTTACATTACTTAAAAGAAAACATTCTAAATTATAATTTTCCAAGAGATTTTCTCAAAATTTCAAGAAATAAAATCTGGACGATTTCTTAAAATTAAACTTTGACGATTTTAGGTTAGGTGAAAATGAAGAAGTTTAGAAAAATTTTTTTTTCTCAAAATTTTCTTAATTTAGTCTAAAAAATTTTACATTACCTAAAAGAAAACATTTTAAATTATAATTTTCCAAGAGATTTTCTCAAAATTTCAAGAAATAAAATTTAGGCGATTTTTTTAAACTTGAATTTTTACGATTTTAGGTTAGGTGAAAACGTAGAAGTTTAGAAAAATTTTTTTTCTCAAAATTTTCTTAATTTAGCCTAAAAATATTTACATTACCTAAAAGAAAACATTTTAAATTATAATTTTCCAAGATATTTTTTCAAAATTTCCAAAAATAAAATTTAAGCGATTTTTTTAAACTTGAACTTTTAAGATTTTAGGTTAGGTGAAAACGTAGAAGTTTAGAAAAAATTTTTTCTCTCAAAATTTTCTTAATTTAGCCTAAAAATTTTTACATTACCTAAAAGAAAACATTCTAAATGATAATTTTCCAAGAGATTTTCTCAAAATTTCAAGAAATAAAATCTGGGCAATTTTTTAAAGTTGAAGTTTAACGATTTTAGATTAGGTAAAAACGTAGAAGTTTAGAAATTTCTTTTTCTCAAAATTTTCTTAATTTAGCCTAAAAATTTTTACATTACCTAAAAGAAAACATTATAAATTATAATTTTCCAAGAGATTTTCTCAAAATTTCAAGAAATAAAATCTGGGCGATTTTTTAAAGTTAAACATTAACGATTTTATTTTAGGTGAAAATGTAGAAATTTAGAAAAATTTTTTTTCTCAAAATTTTCTTAATTTAGCCTAAAAATTTTTACATTACCTAAAAGAAAACATTCTAAATGATAATTTTCCAAGAGATTTTCTCAAAATTTCAAAAAATAAAATCTGAGCGATTTTTTAAAGTTACACATTGACGATTTTATTTTAGGTAAAAACGTAGAAGTTTAGAAAAATTTTTTTTTCACAAAATGTTCTTAATTTAGCCTAAAAATTTTTACATTACCTAAAAGAAAACATTTTAAATGATAATTTTCCAAGAGATTTTTTCAAAATTTCCAAAAATAAAATTTAGGCGATTTTTTTAAACTTGAACTTTTACGATTTTAGGTTAGGTGAAAATGTAGAGGTTTACAAAAAAATTTTTTTCTCAAAATTTGTTTAATCTAATTTACAAATTTTCACATTGCCTAAAAGAAGACATTCTAAGTTATGATTTTCCAGAAGATTTTCCTAAAATTCCCAAAAACAAAATCTAGGCAATTTTTTAAATTTGAACTTTGACAATTTTAGATTAGGTGAAAATGTAGACATCTAAAATAAATCATAAATTTTTAAAATAAATCAAATAAATTATGCATTTTAATTCAAAGTATACAAAAAAAAGTATGAATACATCCTCAAAACCTCTTTAATCTCAACTACCCTTATTTTCGGTGAAATTAAAACCTAGTTTAAATCTTTTAAAAAAATTTTTGATATAAAAACTTAATTTGAATAAAATTCAAAAAGGGTTCTTTTCGTAGCGTTAATGAATTTTTGAAGGATCTCTCTTTTTGTTTAGAATCCAACGCTGTGGATCGACCCTTTTACCCGCTTCAAACTCGCCCAGTAGATGGGATAAATTGAAAGCCAGGTCCGGTAATTGGCGCCCGGCTCGGCAGACGGTACTAATTACCATGGATATTACGCGTTGACACATCGGCAGACCGCGAAATTTCAGTTCTATATGCCGGGGCGTTTTGTTTTTCCCGCCGGGCGGTTATTCAAATGTAGGGGCCTTCATCAGAAGCCAGACGGGCCGAAATGACGAAATTAAGTACGGCACGTCGCGTTGCGTCTCTGATTTTTGGGGAACACGTATTGGCAATCAACGGCGCGAAATCCGCAAGATTTGCGATGCAAATTCGATCCCGTCAAGGCTTTGATATGCTAACGATCTCGTAAGATATACATATTTTTCAAGTATAAACAAAAATTCCAACGGAGTCGACTCTTCAAAGAGTCCAATTAAAATCGACTGTGGATTTTTGATTTATAGACTGGTTTGGGGGACGGGAGAGAGAAGGGGGAACATCACAGAGCTTTACCGACTGGACACAGTTTGATTAATTGATGTTCATATCCAGCGGTGGCGGTAAATTGTGAGCCTGTATCGCGCGGGTGGAAAAAAACGGACTGAAAATATTAGTTTCCATACTTTGCCCCCCGGTTCCAATGTCCTCTGGCATGTCGAAAAAGGATATATGCGATTTCGGGCTAGTGCTGACACGACCCATCCATTTTGAACGACTAATAAAGGGATACGAGGTGTTTTTGTATACAATCTGTCGAAAATGTCGTTTATTGTTCTAATAAATCGACACGTTTGGTTTATAAATGGGAGTTCAATTTTAACCTTTTGGTCATTAACGCGAGTAACTACCGGTGCGAAACGTTGAAATTTCAAACTTCCCCTTCACCGAACACATCGTACGTAAAATTAATTTCCTTTCGCTAATTTTAATGGAGTTACGCACTGGCGCCAAGTAGAATTACTCGGTCCACCTTCCAGTTGATTAAAATTAATTTAATTAAGAGCCAGATTCGTACCGTCTCGCTTAGAAATACTTCCTGCCGAGCGGTAGTATTGAAAACTCGACTCAGCGGGCGAGCTTTTATTCTAATGAAGGCAGCTTTCGATTCCGGTTTCCGTACCTACTTGCAACGGCGAGGCCAGGTTATTTTTCTTGACTTAATCAAAGATTTCCGCTCGGCTGATTACCGCCATCTGTTAAAATTTACGTTAAACTTGTCCGAGCGAAATTTCGACGATTAATCTTCGCGGTTCGGGCAAGTTGATGTTTGCGACAACTGCTGACCGCCGTTGATGTCCCGTCCAGTTCTTCTTCCGCTTCGTAAAGTTGCAGGGCTGTAGACCGCCGCAGGCCGAAACTTGGCAACATCTGGAGCGGATGGGCACTTGACAAATAATGTAAATTGTTAGGATTACCCCGGGTCGCAATTGGCCGTTTTATTCCCCCAACAATTCCCGCCGCTACCAATCCAATTGATACAAATAACCGCTGTGGATATTTCTCTGGGCGGCGATAATTTTTAAAGCCGCAGCAGGAAGGCCGTGAGTCACTCCCTCCTGCCGCTCGGTGATTTACAGGTCTCCGAAGCGCACCGCATCCCTTATGGCCTTCAAGATAACTTAGGACCAGACCTATTTAGCGGGAAAAACTACTCCCCCGTACAAATATTTGTATTCTTTTTAGAAGAGTGCCGAAGCCCGCAGACCCGAGTTATCGTAATATACGAAAGTGGGGAAGCTGTCGCAGAAATATGTAAATACATTGGCGACGCTCCGTCGCGACGTCTTCTTAGGGAGCGCCGTGAGAAGCCCTGCAGCTGATGCGGGAACTAGGACGCAGTTTTCCTGCTGTCGGGGAGCTTTGCAAACGTAATTGGACGCGCCGATATCTGATGGCAAGTCGTTGTTTGCTCGGTATTCGCTTACCAGAACAATTATTTTGATGTTTCCACGCTTGATAAAACGATACTTTGTTAATTATTTGTTTTGGTTGGAAAGTCTGTTAATTATACAATTAAAATATCGTGTATACAATCAAAAATGTCGTGTATACAATCAAAAATATCGTGTATACCAGGGGTGGGCAACCTTTTGTATAGTGGGGGCCAGATTATAGTTTACCTTTCGTACTCGGGCCGGAGTAGAAAACTGACAAATGTTTGATACAAGTTTTTGTTTACAATATAAAAAACAAACTTCAAGATTAAATCTCCCAGATCTTCTGCTTTCGATCGGTAGAACAACTGCTCAGAAAGCAGGAGTTCTGGGTTCTTATCGAGGAGTCGGGTGTAAGATAGTTGAGTGTAACACAGAGACGCTAAGCTTGGCAGTGACGTTAAAGGGTGGCGAGCGATTATCGCAGATTGAGCTATGCCGTTAGTCCAGTGTCCTTGGTCTCTGAGTATCTTAAGCCGCAATTCCGTTGCAGCGGACTCAAATGGTAAAGAGCTCCAAGGGTGGATCGGCCGTAAATCCTTTAAAAATTGACTTATAAAAATTTTTTTTAAGCCGCAGACATCCCTCAATTCTTATACAACTGCCCAGAAGGCAGGAAGTCTGGGTTCGTATCGGCGAGTCGGGTGTAAGACAGTCGAGTGTAAGACAGAGACGCTACGCTTGGCAGTGACGTTAAAGGGTGGCGAGCGATTATCTCAGATTGAGCTATCCTGTTAGTCCAATGTCCTTGGTCTCTAAGTGTCTTAAACTGTAATTCCGTTGCAGCGGATTCAAATGGTAAAGAGCTCCAAGGGTGGATCGACCTTAAATCCTTTAAAAATTGACTTATAAAAATTTTTTTAAGCATCCCTCAATTCTTATACAACTGCCCAAAAGGCAGGAAGTTTCGGTTCGTATCAGGAAGTCGGGTGTAAGACAGTCGAGTGTAACACAGAGACGCTAAGCTTGGCAGTGACGTTAAAGGGTGGCGAGCGATTATCGCAGATTGAGCTATCCCGTTAGTCCAGTGTCCTTGGTCTCTGAGTATCTTAAGCCGCAATTCCGTTACAACGGACTCAAATGGTAAAGAGCTCCAAGGGTGGATCGGCCTTAAATCCTCTAAAAATTGACTTAAAAAAATTTTTTTAAGCCGCAAACATCCCTCAATTCTTATACAACTGCCCAGAAGGCAGGAAGTTTCGGTTCGTATCAGGGAGTCGGGTGTAAGACAGTCGAGTGTAAGACAGAGACGCTCAGCTTGGCAGTGACGTTAAAGGGTGGCGAGCGATTATCGCAGATTGAGCTATCCCGTTAGTCCAGTGTCCTTGGTCTCCGAGTATCTTCAGCCGCAATTCCGTTGCAGCGGATTCAAATGGTAAAGAGCTCCAAGTGTGGATCGACCTTAAATCCTTTAAAAATTGACTTATAAATTTTTTTTTAGGCCGCGGACATCCCTCAATCTTTATATAACTGCCCAAAAAGCAGGATATCTGGGTTCGTATCCTTGTCCAATAATGAGGCTTCTTTTTCTATAACACATTAGTGGTAAAAACCTTTCCTTAATTATTTCTGTCTATTACAAATTTTTGATTTAAAACAAAAATTGTTTATTATTCTTTCTAAAGGTCTCGAGGGCCAGATTAGACCCTCGTGCGGGCCGGAGTTGGCCCGCGGGCCGGGGGTTACCCAGTTGGTGTATACAATCAAAAATATCGTGTATACACCAACCACGATTGAATATGCATGACAATCCGTGTATATAAGCAAATTCCTTTACAAATAGGATTGGGAAGTAAATTGCGTCTGAAATAAGATCTTTGATGGGTTAATACGTAAATTGAAATCGATTACCCTTCTTGCATAACCAAAGATATGTTCAAAATGTGGTTTGTACACCTCTTAATGTTGGAAATATAAACAGTTCCTTCATGTCTTTTGCAAATTAAAAAATCAAATAAATTGAGGAAGTCAATAGTATTGGCTTTGTAATTTAGATTCAGTTGTGATGGGTACAGATAGTAGAAAAGGCGAAAAGAGTTATTGCAAAGTCTTTGAGGTTTGAAAATTTTCCCGCCAATAAATTAGGGTGGCCTAATTGAGTCCGGGGATGCGGAAAACATATTTCCAGTAGGAATTCTTTTGGGCCGGCCGCGAGGGGGCGTTTTTTGCCGCGCCGCAGTTGTGCATTTGAATATAAATTAAGGCGTTAGCATCTAAATAACTCCATTTCGCGCAGATAAGGCAATTTAAAATCTACAGGTCGATGTAATACTGTTCGGAGGCACGCTTTGCGGTCTCCTGCAGTGCGGTATTAATCCAGCACCGTCCGTACATAATCCGAGACTTAGAACTATATCGTCACCGATTTCCGGATCGAAGGGCGCCCGGTGTTTTCATGGCCATTAAACTTTGGACGTAACTCCACGTCAGCGCACCAGCTCGAAATGGGATAGGTGCCGATACGGGCACAACTTTTCCTATACATCATTTTCCGGCATCGGCTTCTCGTCGATAAATCCGAGCGTAATCCGTTATTCCTGATAGACTGATTTCCGCAAAGTCGTAAATATCCAAGTGGGACTCGATAAACCGTCAGACAGGTTCTAGAAAGCCTCGGAACATCAGAATATACCCTTTATTGACCTACATCTCACCTCCAAAAGAAGGCATAACTCATCTCCCGGTGCTGCAACGTTATATTTCCGGAAAAATTGTTTTCAAACACCGGGGCAAGGCAATTTAGGCACGAAATGGCTGCTCACTCGGAAATCGCGGCAATTTGGCAACGATGCGGGCGCTTAGGAGCTGACGAAACGTGTTAACACGTGTTTCTGGTGGCATCTGCATAGCGCCCAAATACCGCTTGCGCCAAATTACCTTTGATAGACTACCATTGCGAAATAACATCCAATCCAAATCCTATCTCAATTAACTTATATATTATTTTCCTAACGATCTTGTTAGTTCTATAATAAAATAAAATAAAAATTTTATCATGATATAGTTTTAGAGCAACAAGCTCAACAGACCAAAAAAAACTATAACAGCGTTAAGGGTAGAAATTTCACACGGATGGTGTAACAGGGAAGGTGTAGAGGTGAGCATAGCCTGCCCCATTAAATATTCATGGGGCGGGCCTGGACATTGAATTAATTCGCACCTTCCCGGTCCGGACAACTGCCAATTACCGCCCCTTTTAAATTCCACCTTCCGAAGCGGATTCGATCCGAAACGAGCTAGTCCAGATCGTTATCGAGCGAGTTTCCCTTCTAATTCCGGCCGGAAATTAGAAACCGAGACGTTGAAGAAAACGCCGCGATTGTCAAATAAGAAACCGAGAACGATCGATTAGGGAAACGTTCCTGGAGGGAAATATCTCTTATATTAAAAGTCAACGTTATCTAGATTTGGCTTATGGTAATTTTAATTTAATAGGTCTCTTGAAGTATGGTGAGGGTAACGCGACGTCGGAGAATAGGGGGGCGGTCGTGGTGCGGGGTTCGGTGGAGCGAAACGACGGAATGCCGGTGTCTAATTAAATTTTCAATATAGCAGATTGAAGTGGCACGTCGCCGCCCCCCGCATTGTACTTCGCAATCTCTATTTAAGAACCTTATCGCGTAATCCAATCTGCCCTCTTGTTTGAACTTGTAAATTAATTGCTGTTAAATTATTGTCGACGTCTCGACTAAGGTATTTAATCTTCTCAGAACGGTACGATAACATTTAGTTCCTTATATACAACCTACAGAACAAAAAACAATCTTACAATGCGAAAACACACCCTGTATAATCCGACGGTTTGTATTCCGACCCTATTGCTTTTGTCTTCGTTGTGTAGGGAGCCGAGGAGCAAATCCGAAACTGCGTTATTGCCAGGTCCGTTAATAGAATCTCCCAAGGGCGAATTCAAAGAAGAGAGGAGAAATAATAAAATGGAAGACGGAGGTATGTAAGCGGAAGCCGCGGCCCAATCAAATCTATATACGTCCCAGTAAAACGCCAAAAGAAACGGCCGGAGACCGGAAAACAAAGGGCCGCATAAATTCCTATAGGCGGAGGTGGTCGTAAGGAGCTATGGCGGAAAAGTATATCATATCATAAAAAATACGACCAGTAAAAATAATTCTTTTATTGTCGACCCTTCGATATTTATTGCTACCGATTTATGTAACGATCACCTTATGTTTTCCGTTAATATCAAGTTAATATCAAAAAGATACTAAGAAAGAGAAATACTTTTATAAAATTTATTTGTTAAAAAGCTACTTAAAAGAATCGCTGGCATTTAGATAGATGAATTTTAGCGATTTCAACCGAACGCTACCAATCACGAGGCGAACCACGTGCCCCCGTGGCCGTAAATATCAATTTTCGACCAGCAAGGCCGTAAAGACCTTAACGACGTCCGCTCGGCGTTTTTAAATTCCCTTATCGATGCCCGTGGACCGTCATAAAATCGAACGCGCGAGAAACAATTTCCCGCCCGCCAAAGGGCAGAGTCGCCGAAAAAGGTCCACCTCGTCACATTTGATTTATGAAGAGTAAATTTAAAATCAATTTTTGATATTGAACCAAAAGTAAACTTCTTCTCACATTTTATTTTTTCACCCGGTATAATACAAATTCTTCTTAGAAATCTTAGAATCTCGAATATTGATATTCCCAAGGATCTCAAAGTCAAGATATTCTACAATTAAGGATGTGCAGTTCAAAGACATTCAAGCATCGTTGATAATAATCAATTAGCTAGCATAGAACAAAGAAACTCACCGTTTGAGATGCTTTAAAATTAAATCAAAGCAATATTATAGTCACGTGCAGAAATAATGACACAATAGACAAACTTTTTGCAAATGTATCATCCCTAATACAGATTTTTATTTTTATAGAACCTCCCCCTTTAGAATCCTAAATTTAACTTTCAAGTCAACCAGATGTCGACCCCCAATATAGTAGGTATGACGTCTGGGAATTGCTTCTGGTTCGTTATTGCTCCTTATTGCTAGTGGAGGGGTCGGGACAAAGGGGAGCACCTTCTCGCAATTAATCATCGTGGGGAAACCCTTTGCCCTAATAAAATCGGCCCGCATTATTATCGCTCCTAACGCAACCTCCGACGAATCTGGTCGCAATAACGGCGCGTTTTGCGTGTAATGGCCCCAATTCCTCCGGGCTCAAAAGGCATTCTTGGGATTATAACGCATTCGTTATAATTACGATGGGCGCGTGAGTTATCGCCACTAAGATTTTTCGCCTACCCCGTAATGGCACTTTGCATTCCTTATTGTCGTACGGGGAGACTTACGTTATGGCTGAGTAAACGAAGTGTAGTTTCTTTAATTGCTCACCGGGGATACATTTCTTTCAAGATAATTTTATGTGTTTGTAGATAAATTAGAATTGTAAGATCAACAACCTTATGTATCGATTCGTTTGTGTTGGTTATTAATTTTTGAAAGAGAAAGTTTACCCTTAACTTTCTATCATTTGAAAAGTGATAATCTTGATTTCTAGCTTTGTTCATTGAGTTGCATATATCATTCATTGAAGTTTCACCGCGAAGAGAAGGGTGCAAGATTTTAACTCTACTTAACACTATTGCAACTGAATGTACTATAAGACCATCTGAAGCCACACCATGGAGAGAAGGATGCAAGAGCGCAATTCCTTCCAGTAACGTTACCGAGTAGTCTTGATTGGAATACAGTAGAAGAGAGGTCCGGAGTATCAACCGATCTTCACTAACACAAAGGTCTTCAGGCAAAAACGCCGTCGAGAACAGCCAACTAATGGGTATAAAATTTGATTAAAACTATAACCAATAATTGTGGTTAGAGAGTTAAGATAGCTGTAAGACCCGAAAAAGGACCAAAACACTGACCGAAAAAGTTAAAGTAGCGAGATGCGGTGGGCCTATTCTCGACGGCGTTTTTGCATGAAGACCTTTGCGTTAGTGAAGATCGGTTGATACTCCGGTCCTCCCTTCTACTGTATTCCAGTCAAGATTACTCGGTAACGTTACTGGGAGGAACCGCGCGCTTGCATCCTTCTTTCCATGGTGTGGCTTGAGATCATCTTATCGTACTGAAGAATCAAAATCCTATACTACCCATTAATCTCTTTATTATGTTGCATATCTATTTGAATACAAAGAATACTTTCTCCATCCAGAATTTTTTTGGCTTTTGAGATAATGTGTTAATAAACAAGAGAGTCTATTATTTTGCGAACAAAAAATAAAGTGGTAACAACAGTCGACAACTTGGCTAATTTCATTTTCGTTGAAAGCTTGTAGCGCGGGAATAAACAATAAGCTGGGCCATTGGGTTTGCGTGTTCTTGGAGCTAAAATTCGAGTAGTGCATCGAACGAAGCAGCCACTCAGCTTGATTGGGGACGACCGGTCCGGCTTGGCGACGGTCGCGTTTGCGCTCGCCATTAACGAAATTATACGGGGAGGGAAGAACTCTCTGTTACGTAACCCCGACGAACAATATTCCGGCAATTTCTGCCGTCGTAACTATGCGCGATATTGCTGTCACATTGCGGCGCAGTAAATAACGACGCCGGTGGCGCATTTTGCGGTCAATCCGTCCGCACTACGTAAATCACCGGGTGGAGGCGACCAAAGTAGCAAAAACGGGGAGGCTTGTGTTCTCTCCCCGGTGGCGGGCGGCGCGTCCTAAGTACGTTTTCGGTTACAAGTTTCGGGGACAAGATAATCTTGTCCGCTATGATTAATCACTGTGACAGCTTCCGGAGGCGCCTCGACGGCTTCTTGCGCGGCCGAAACAGCCCGAAAAACGGCGCTTAGCGAAGACAAGGGGTAGACGCGCCGTTCCACCCGAATTAGATGGAATAATGGGGAAAGTTTGGAAAAAACAAACGCGTTCATTTGCACCTATTTCGCGCAATCACTGGCTAATTGGACGTTATTCACGCGCGGGACAAAAGGAACAAATGGGCCGGTTCGACCGTTAATAATTCATGGTTTTATTGTAAAATTGAAACGGATCGCGGCCCGACGCTAATCGGGACAAATATTTCGGAAAATTGGGCTAATATATTCAACCTCATACCGATTTCGACGCTATTGTTTTTGATCGCTTCACAGACTAACCGGAATAATGGCTTCATCAAAAAAATATATAACAGTAATAACTGTTTATTGAAATTCCCTTTGATTTTACCAATTTAAAACTTTCCATAATTATATTAATCAAGTTTATTTATTTGTATTTCATTATAAAATTTAACATTCGTGTTCCAATATTAAAAAAAAATTAAAGAGAATCCTTCATTTAACTAACACAAAAGAAAACCTATAAACTCGTTTAGAATAATAATTTTTCTTTTCTCTTTTCACTGCTTATCCAAGTAAACGTCTAGACGAGGAAATAAGCCATTGAGTCTTTGTACATCACTTGTACATTCCGGGGTCGTGCCTGACACAGGTGGAATCAAACAAACGACAGACACAAAGGACGCGCACGACGTTTCGTCCGCTCGGGCCATCAGCAGGCATCCCTTTCACGTTACGGAAAAGGCCGCGGGCGAAAAAATGCCAAGAACGCCGAATATAAAAGTCGCCGAGGTAAATTTAATAAAACCCAAAGACACGGGACCCTTTGAAAGTAAAAGCTCGGTCCCCTTATCCGGGCCAATTTGTCCCTACGACCCTCCGGTCCGACCCCGACATTGCCAATATCCCTGTTTTAAAATTCGCGGGCGAATTTAGTTTGCGTCACGACTCCTCCGGGTTCGCATTTTGATGCACCTCTACGAGTCACGACTTTAATACGTTCCCGGCTCTCGTAGGCAGGTGTCGTGTCTCTTCTTTTTTTCGTATTTCTCCGGACGTGGCAACAATCGCACGTGAGACTGACGGGAATATAAGGCGATTATGGTAATTCTAGGGCGTCTGGGCGGCCAACCGCGAGGCGTGGAACGTCTCCGAGATTATATCGCTCCTCCGTGTATAGAAGAGCGAAGGATAACGATCCTCCGAGTTGATTGAGAAGCAGATTACCTTCACTCGGTCAAAAAAAAAACGGACGCTTTGTTGTCCTAGAAAAGGATTAAAGTCCGAGAGGGCAACCCCGATAGCGGAAATTGTCTAGCGGAAGTGTCACCACCTATCCGATTACTCAACCCTCCCGAACCCCCCTTTTAACCGTCAGAGACGCCCTCAACATCCCGAAGACGCCGGTCGATTGATATCGACTCCGGAACGTTAATCGAGCGCGAAAACAACGACGACATTTCGACGACGCTTCCCTAATTACCCTCCGAGATGTTTATTTTGATTAACACCACCTGTTGAACAAGAAACAACTCACTTTGATGTTATTTGACTTGTACAATGTTAAAATTGCTTTTAAAAAGATAAAGTAACTAATTTCGAGATAACGTATAATTCACACCTTTAGTGTAATCACCGTTAAATTATTATCCTCCGCGATTTTGCAATGAAAACTAACAAATCAGTCGCGATAGGCCTGTAATTTTCGCCCGGATATAATTAGCTTGATGATAGGCATCGGTCGGTTTTCAATGAGAAACCGGCGACGCCCGATCCGGCCCTGGGCCTCGTTAACTTTTTCACGGCCGGCAAAATCAATCGGCTTATAATTAGCGTTATGATTTACGAGTTCGCGCGCGCAAATAACAGGTATTGGGCGCCGGCAGGACAGCAGGAAGGCCCCGGACGGGCTCCCCGCTAGAGATATGCTAATCTTCCACGCCCGTCTAACGCGGACTCCGAGAGCCCTCGGACGTGTTGAAAAACGCGATTGCCTGCGAAATAAACCAGCAGGACCGCTTGTACCGTATACTTAGCGCGCTGCAGCCCGATCCATCTAAAAAACACATAAGCGTCCATATAATTATGGACGGGTTCGCGCCACGGAGGTCCATCAATGTGTGGACTCTGGCATTTTACCTGAGGGGTCTTTGTTTTACATTCAATCCACAACCGTATAACCTTGGACTTGCATCTAATTTAAAAAGTGCTACTTTGTATTAACTCAAGGTCTCTCTTCAAAAAAATTCCACAAGAAAGTACAAAGACTACAAAATAACATGGAATATGTAGAATATATGCTCTTCCTTTTACTATGAAGCATTATTTTGTATACAATGTAATTTATACAATGATGGGAAACAGTAGCAAACACTAATAATCGATACTACTTGGTAATAATTGATGACATTCTGTAGACATTGAGACTAAAATTGTTGGTTTATGTGGATAATATTTCATTCATATGTAAATCATATTAGACTTAACACGTTTTGCTTGTAACCACGATATGTTGCATATTACGTTATACGTCATCATGATCTATTCTGATAGGAATGCTTTATGTACTAAATGGGGTAACTCCACTTAACTCCATAGCAGGGATATGTCTATAGCAATAATGAGGAGAACTAAAAGCTGATGCTTGAATATTTATTCCGTGCTTGATGACCAAGTTCTTCTTAACAACCGAAACTTTTATTATCAAGCACGAACTATGTCCTCAAATTTCACTTTTTAACTTTCCTCATTATTTTTATCACAATTCAAGAAGGAAGAAGTATATTGCTGGTTTATAAAGATGTTACTTTTAGTTAGTTGAATAGAAATCGGCAGTCATCGATACATATCGGCAACAATCGACTGAAATCGGTTAACATCGAACAACTAGTGTAAGTTTTAAACCAATCAGGGCAGTGACACTTAAATTCTTGTTCCGTTATAAATATTAAGTTGCATTACGGGTCATCATAGTATATTCTCTTAGTAACATCACAGAGTAAATGCCTGAAGGCGTAACAATTGAATTTATTGTTATTACGGTCCTGTACCGCCCGTATCGAGTCCGGCGCGCCGATTAGGTTTAAATTATAGCGTCCAGATAATCTACACGACGCGGTAAAGAGGCTAAAATGGAAGTAACTGCGGTGCCGCGTCGGTATTTTTCGAAAATCCTCGGTACACTATTTGCAACCCATCATCCGCATGGAGACCGGGGATAGTCCGGGTTAGTAATATTTCAGGGAGGGTCGGGTAGGGATGTGGCAATTTTTCAAAAGGGGGCATTGCATTATCTCGCGAGAAAGCGCGGCCAACTTTTCAATCCTGCATAAGGTATTCCGGCCGCAAACAGAACGCATCGCCTAGTCTATAAATCATTAGAATTTATCCCGGGAACAGGACCGGACGGGCCGGACTTAGACGCGCGCAGTTAATGCCGCCGGTAAAGTTTGCACCCACTAAATCAAGGTTAATCTGCGGTGAAACTAACGGGTATATTCACCCGGCGACGCCATATAAAGTTAGAACCAAGTCAGTTTGAGTTTAGAATTAATGCGTAGGAGGTATTTTTAAGACCATCCGGCTATGTTTTTTTCGTCTTATTATTAATCTCGTTTAGACTCCAATAATCGCCTCGAACTTTGCCAGTATACATCGCGTTTACCGTAAAACGTCGCGACAGCGGCGCCAACGCTTCTTCCTCGTATATAGCGTACGTGCTTCCGACCTCTTACAAGAAACCTCCATTAGTATTCTACGTGGCCGGTCCGACCTACACCGGGACGTTTTACAAACTATAATTGAATAAGTTCCATAACGGCTGATAAGTTATAATTGGTCTTAATAGGTCCAATCCGATGGGTTTACGTTTCAAGACGATTGTTGTTAACTCCGTTACCGTTTCCAATCTAAGTTCTTGGCTCGTACGGTGTACATAATACACTTCAAATTGCAGCTATTGCAATCCATTTCAAAATAATAACAATCGTTTATACACCCGGACAGCTTTCGGGCAATAACTACACGAAACGAGATTGTTCGAGTCGTAAAGAAACACGGACGAGATATTAGATACGAATTGCAGCAAAGTGGTGGATCCGATGCGGCTCAGGGTAAGGGATGAGATATTTCCTGGCACCGGGAAAGGGTATATTTGAATGGGGCCGTAATTTTTCGGCAAAGGGTGGATATTGCAGTCTTTAACTCAGCGGCGAGAAGGAAAGCGACCTCAATGCAAATCGCTACCTATTAAGGGACTTCATAAAGTCCTTTTGAGATCACTTCGGTCAGATTTCCATCCGAAATAGTGATATTATCGCTAGTAATAGTGATCCATCATTCACACCCAACTATAACAAGGGGTGCAAGCTTAATAAAATTAAACACACCAGCGCAATCCTTATTGTTAGTCGCGGGGCGCGCACCCCGCGTCACCATAACCTCTCTAATCCGACAAAGTAAAATATATCGCCCGATGCATTTAATATTGCTAATGCGGTGCGCCGCGGCGGCCACACGACCCCATTCGCCCGATTTATGTGCGAACTGCAAACGGGATAAAAAGCCGCCCCACGCTAAAGAATGGGCCGCGGGCCGCTAATGAATCCCGATTAGATTAAAGTCAATTTTTTAGATTTACGACCGCCAGCCGCTAAGGAGTCCGCAAACGGTCGTGTTTATTTGATTACGGCGCCGCCGTTAAATCATCTTTATCGGCCAGTTATGCTAATTTTTTAAACGCCCGACCGCAGTCGCGATGCCGACTCTCTCGACCACCAACCCCCATCCCTTTTGTTTACCCAACCTTATGCACAACGCAGGTTTTAATTTTATCCTTTTAATGGCCATACTGTGTAATGAAATAGTGTAAATTTACACTCAGCTAGTTTTAATCTTTAATTTAATTACTTTCTATGTCAATACCAAGAACAATCAGAAAGGATAGTCAACATAAAAGAGATTCGGAATTATTAAAATTTAAACTTTGTTCTTAGTCCTTCGAGCCGGATATTTTTCGTTTATATGGGAAAATCTAGCCTGATCTTCTAACCTTGCTTAATCAAAAATAATAATAACAATATTGTAAACGCGATCTTTTCAGATGGTTTCGAGTAAACATCCCAACAATAACAACCAGACAAAGTGCATTCTGGCGATTTTCCATTGGCCATTTAACTTGAAAAGAGGGAGGCTATTTACTTCGCAGACCTTATAGGGCAAGATGCGGGTAAAATCAACGCACGTCTCTATCCATAATTTAATTACTTTCTATGTCAATATCAAGAACAATCAGAAAGGATAGTCAACATAAAGGAGTTTTGGAATTATTAAAATTTAAGCTTCGTTCTTAGTCCTTCGAGCCAGATATCTTTCAAGCTTGGTTAATCAAAAATAATAACAACATTGTAAATGCGATCTTTTCAGGTGGTTTCGAGTAAACATTCCAACAATAACAACCAGACAAAGTGCATTCTGGCGATTTTCCATTGGCCATTTAACTTGAAAAGGGGGAGGCTATTTACCTTGCAGACCTTATAGGGCAAGATGCGGGTAAAATCAGCGCACGTCTCTATCCATAATTTAATTACTTTCTATGTCAATATCAAGAACAATCAGAAAGGATAGTCAACATAAAGGACCTTTGGAATTATTAAAATTTAAAGTTTGTTCTTAGTCCTTCGAGCCAGATACCTTTCATGCTTGGTTAATCAAAAATACTAATAACAACATTGTAAATGCGATCTTTTCAGGTGGTTTCGAGTAAACATCCCAACAATAACAACCAGACAAAGTGCATTCTGGTGATTTTCCATTGGCCATTTAACTTGAAAAGAGGGAGGCTATTTACCTCGCAGACCTTATAAGGGAAGATGCGGGTAAAATCAGCGCACGTCTCTATCCATAATTTAATTACTTTCTATGTCAATATCAAGAACAATCAGAAAGGATAGTCAACATAAAGGAGCTTTGGAATTATTAAAATTTAAAGTTTGTTCTTAGTCCTTCGAGCCAGATACCTTTCAAGCTTGGTTAATCAAAAATACTAATAACAACATTGTAAACGAGATCTTTTCAGGTGGTTTCGAGTAAACATTCCAACAATAACAACCAGACAAAGTGCATTCTGGCGATTTTCCATTGGCCATTTAACTTGAAAAGAGGGAGGCTATTTACCTCGCAGACCTTATAGGGCAAGATGCGGGTAAAATCAGCGCACGTCTCTATCCATTCCTTCCGTGGAGAATTCCGGTATCCGTTCCGACGGATTTTTCGGATTTACAATCGGTGGCCGGCCGTTTGCGAGCAACGTGAGGGAAAATACAAGCAAGCTGTGACCCCCGGTTTCACAATGGACGTCGTCCCGGGCGTTCAATCGACCGTGCGGCATTTCCGACCGCCGAAAGCAGCTCTTTTGAGCGGCTTTAAGCTCTCGGTTCGGTTTAAAATTAGGCGGACCGCGCGAAATCCCGTTCGAAAATTGAATGATTGACGTTAGAATCGCCGCAAACCCCAGAGAAACCGACTTATCGGTGGCGACGGCGCTGCCGGCAGAGGCGATCTGCCGGAACGAATGTCCTCATCGATCGCCCGACGTAAAGAATTAGCGTTACAGCTGGCACCGGGTAACTAACTGCGACTGGTATCTCTCCCGGCTCGATATCTTCAGATTAGCGGTCGCCGGGAGACAATCTTGGCCGATCTCGATGTGGCGCAGTCCCCAAACGGCGCCGCAAATTTATGGTCGTATTTTCGACGAGGGTTCTACGCACACACACAGACGAAACCAAGCACCGTCTTCCACAGACCGTCAAAAGTTCACAAATTTATCGCCGACGCTTGTAAATTGGGATTTTTATCCGTGTTTACACAGATACCACCCATCTTTGATTGCTTCTCTTTTTAAGTTTTAAACGTTTAAGTTTCCATTTTAGATCATAATCTTAAAGTTGAGACAGTGACACATCTGATAACTTTAATTGCATTTCTATGCCATCTTCGCTAAAGATCACATCATTATCTGCATTGGTTAAATAGGTTGAGTTAACCGACAATTATCTCTTGATTTGCATATACTTGTCTGTCCATTAAGTCCTCCATCATATTGAGTTAAGTTTGGTTAAGTTGAATGTAATGTTCCAAACGTTTGATGATGTAAAGCTTCATCAACTACTAATATATTAAAGCCAAAAGATCGTCGCGCCCCCTATAAAATCCTTCGAAACTGGGGAACTAATCGATTTTTCGGAAGAAAACGATCGAAACGCGTTAAAACGGTCGCGCCGACGATTTCGGGGGGCGCGAAAAAAGAGTTCGGAAGACGGCGAAGCCGTCGGACGGGCCCGGAGGGCCCGCACGCGGAGCCCGTTTGCGTACGATCCGAATTAAAATTAACCTAAAATCTCGGACGTCTCTCGCGCGGACTCGCGCTCCTTTCGTCGACGGAGGCGTCCTCTAAGAACGGAGCTGTTAGTGCGGCACATATAATAAAGTAGTAAACCAGCAGCGCCGTCTTTTTTTGCCCTCAGTTTGCACCGAACTAACAAAAATTGACCAATCACGACTCGGAATTACCGACAAAGAATTTTTGACGTTTCTAAACGTCAAACTAACCGTTCTTTCCGACTTCGGAACGGTAGGTGCCATTCACGTTGACAAACAAAACGTTAAAATACAACTTAATTCATAAATTTGATGCCATTTCTAGGCCTAAATCAATTAAATAACGCCTTTTCGAACGTCTTTTCCCGAGTTCGATTTCGGGAAGTTAGCGCGGGCACGATTTCTATTCACCGTTTTTCGTATTACAAATTTTTCAACGAAAGCGGATAAAATCCAATTTGCTTATTGAAAAGATTGTTCTAAATCATTAAAATTGAATAAAACGAACACGTTGTTGTACCGTTTTTTCGAAAAAACTATTTGGAACATTTTTTCGACGGTTCGTTTCTCGGCTATTATTAGTCGACGGTACGTTTCCCGGCTAAACGTCTAAATATGCCCTTTTGAAACGCTATATTCACCCGAAAAGCGGCCGACTTACTTTTCTTTGCGAATCGTTCCTTCCCCGAATCGTCGGATATAAGCTTCAAACGAAACCCCCGTTTTGCCTTGAATTTCCGAATTTCTTGACGGTTCATTTCTCGGCTATTCTAATTAAATATCAAAACGTTGAAAGTACATTTTGGCAACAAGAACAACGATACCCTTCGTGAAATTACACCCTTCAAGGGTCCGTGGTAAATATGACAAAAGTAGTAAATATTCTACACTAGTAATCAAATAAAGTTACACAAATGAAACCCATTTATTTAATTTAGACTAATGAAATTTGAACAAAATCTTACTAAATCGGATAAAATCCAATAACAAACATATCGCAGTTTCCGATATGGATTTACCGGTAGGTTGAAACATCGCTAATTGCTGTTTACCTCGAGTTTTAACGTGTTTGCCTTATCGATCGTGAACGTAAAGTTCCGCACGAAACCGTAAGGCCTCATTAAAGTCGAAACGAAAACTAGCGTGGATTTCGTAATTTCTAGTTATCCGAGCGAATTATTAAAAAGCTAAAGGGGAAAGCCGGGCGGTGCGTCGGCGGCAGTGTTTGGTCTAAATTAAACTCGGGAAATGAAAGGGGAGTCCTTTGATGAAATTACGAAAGGGTCGGGGCGCATATGCGGAGCATACATGTCGTATGTTTATCGTTTCGCTCATTGTCTGACGGGGCACGGCCAGTTTAAACACGCGGCGCGTTCTCCCCCTAATAGATGGCACTGTGTGTATCCGATGTTTTCCGGTTCGTACTTAATCAAGTTCCGCTGCGATGGGGACGTAATCGCGTTATTGGTACAAAATTGCGATGCAACGTGATGTGGCCTGAGTCCTCAGTTCGGGTTTAATTCAGGAGAATCCTCGACAAATGACGCGCTTTGTATTCATTTCGGGGAACGGCGGTAATGAAAATTCCACTTCTTCTCTTGATAAGACCGGCGTGAAGTATTGATACGTTTAGAGTCCCGGATCCGGACTCCAAATTGGGCTAAAATTCTGGTCGGTAAAGGGCGAAGGTCTTAGACGGAATTTATTCCACTCGGGGGAGATAGCGCATGAACCAATTTAAATTATAATTTCGGTAGGACAACTCGGTGGGAGAGATGGGAGTCGGTAGCTCCACGACAGAAAGTACGTAGTTCGTTTTTCGGCCGTGGTCGGGATTGATTTTCTACCCTCATAGTTTCCGTTTTATTAAATTTCCCGCCCGGGGTGTCGAGAAAACGCGAAAAGAGAACAAAGACGATCACGACTATCTCCGGCGATCCCTCCGGCGCATCTTCTCGCCGCCGAAAGCCGAACAACCCCGCTGTCAATATTCATTTCTCAGCGGAATGGCTCCATAAAAGCTGATAAATAACGGACCGCGCGTTTCGCCACGCCCGCGGCGCCCCCTTCCGCCGAATTCCCGCTCAAACGACGTGTAACGCATGAATCACGGCCCTCTGGATGCCGCGAGCCGATCATCGACCATTCGACGATAGCCGCCTTACGTGGATAAATTTCCGGCCGTTTGGTCGCCGGATGAAACTGAAATTTCAGCGGAATCGCGTACACTCTAACAGTATATCATTCGGAATGGGTTTAAGTCTCATTCCCGCCGCCAATGGCATATCTTTATTCCCATTTAAAATGATTGACGGTTAAAAAATACAATCATAATTCGAAAGAATGTAAAGTCCTATTAAAAAATTATTTTCTAATTGATGATTAGAAAATTTAATTATAAAAGTAAGCAATATTTTATTTAAAAATTGTGTTCTAATTGTAAATAACAAGTAAATGAGTGAGCAACCGAGAAGAGCTTGTTACTTTGTTGAGAATAATTATTCAGAGAACTCCAGGGGGCTCTAATTGAAACGTACAGGCCGCGAAAGTTAGCGGTGGATATAACTCCATCGCGGGAAACTGTCAGGAGTAATACGAAACCCATTGGTCATAATTTGGAGAGCCCGGGGAAGAGACGCTCCATCAAAAAGCCAATCTAAGGAGCGGCGCGCAACTTAAAATCAAATTAACGGTCGGCGGCGGCGGTCGTTTTAATTCCGCGGACGCGGAATTGGGGCAAATAAGAATTTAGGAACTCATCGCGAGCCATTTGAGCGTCTCCGTTCTCTTCCCTCCTTGTTCCGTCTTCTCCCCCGGTGGCGCGCGTCCCGGAGGGAATAAATCTAGACGAATATAGCGTCGGCGTTGTCTTAACGCGCCAATTTGTCTTCATTACGCGATGTGGATGCACCCCCGGTTGCACAACGGCGCTTTAATAAACCCCCCGGAAGAAGAAAGAGGCCCTCGAAGGAGAGGGTGAGTTTCTCGCGACGCGGCGATTTCGAAGGCATGAAATTTTAATTGCAACAACGTTTCAATGGGCGCCCAAGGCCGTAATTACGCGTCGTTTTTGAGGCGTTTTAATTAATACACACCTGAGGGAAGGCGGCGGGGGACGGTTACGTAAACGCCGGGGGCCGTTTATTGCTTTAATTACGGGGCTGGCGGCGCGAAAGAAAATTCTGCTCTCAAAAGCTCGCCAAGAAGCTTTGAATAACGCGATTACGTAACGTTTCCCGCCCACATCCCGGCTCCGGTAATCCAAACCAGCTGCCGAGACCTTCGAATTTCCCTTCGATGGTATTTTCTACATATACCAACGCGCCTCGTCCCGAAAGTATGGGAAAGCTTTACGCATCGTCGCCCTTTTTCAAAAGCCGCTAGAGAAGTCGAAAGGGAACCGTCTTAACAGCCTCTTACGACTCCAATCGGAGGTATCAACGACAACATCTAAACTGGGGAAAGTGAAAGATGAAAGATGAATAAAAAACGAGGGTTTAAACTTGGGTATTATAGTCAAGCTCTTCAAGTTTGCTCAAATTATTGACTATGTTTACACGAACGATGGTTTTCGGGATTTCCCCATTTTTTGTCAAGTCCTGGCGAGATAACGACCGTCCGGACGAAAGGATTTCGTGATATCGAACGCCTCGGCTCCTACTAGAGGGAAAACGTAGTTCTCTCGCAGGAAATATGACATAAATTCCGTTCCGCGACGTCTAATCTGGTTGTTTTTTCCATTATGAGTGACCCTGTTTCGAGAATTCCGTGCCCGTAAATCTATCGCACTTCCTCCCGGTATCAATTCTACGGATAAGACGAATTTATGCCTTCCTTCAACCCCCGTAAAAAGTTCAAAATTGTCCCGTGCCCGCTTTTGTGACTAAGCGGCTTCCTGGAGGGTCGGTTTTCCCACACGCGCGAGGGTGAATTTAAAAAACTCAGCTCGTAATCGAGGCGAATAAATAACGCAAAAGACAAGTACAAGTTCGGTCGCGTGGCCTCGGTGCGTACGCAGGAAGACGCTCCCCATTTCTTTTGTCGCACGAAATAGTTTTGTGGGTGCAAATGCGTGCGAACAAAGGAAGAGGACCGCGTGACCTTTACAAGGCTTTGTGTACAGCTTTCGGGGAGGACTTTCATCCTATTAAGCTCCGAGGGCGTATCGAGGAGTATTGCTTCGGAGGGCCGAGGGATATTTGAGACAAATTTAATCTCCTTTTATGTCTTTTCGCTTTAATAGGTTCCGAACGGTGTATCGCGGAACTTCGGAAGCGAAAAAGAACCAATAAAACCCCGCTACTTAAGGGACTCTAGACTCTAAACTCCAACAGAAAATATTACTACACGACGCGTCGTCTCATTCACTCATAAAACTTTACAGTTTATAAAACTTATTGAAAAATTTTATCCTCATTTATACCGCGGTTACATTGAAATGACAATAAAACCCAATAAACACACCTCGCGTAAAGAGAGCTCTCCCGCTAAATAAATAATTCCGTGAGCGGGATATTTCGTAGATGTAGCACGGCGAAAATACCCGTCGTGAAAAAACCCGACGCAAAAAAAAATTCCCATTTATTTCCGCCTATTTGTCATCATCACGGCAACATCTGTTTTCGCTTAATATTAATTAAAGCAGCATCAAAAAGCGCGTAATCAAGCACGGTTCGTGAGCGTATCAATTTTCAATGGCCTACTCGCCCTCCACTCGGATTAGTTCATAAAGGCTCGCATTATTGCAGAATGGTACAAAAAAAATTGGTTTGGATTTAGCTGGATAAAAAAAAATTTGTTGTCGATTGCAGAAAAATATTGCGTTTAATTACTGAAGCTATCTCAATTAAAACTCAACATACATGGGAGTAAGAAATGGAATTAGATAGACAAGTAGGAATCTTGTATTTTCAAGTCTTCATTTTTTGATAGGAGGGAGATGACTCAAAGTCTTGCAGACTTGTTTTCTAGTAATCGCCCCTAGTTGAGTCCCCACAAATCGGCTTTCACATACAAACCCTGATAATTCAAATCCCAAAGCGTAACTTTGAGTTACAAACTAGTTAAAGACAAATGTCGCTTAAGTGTGTCCAACTTTAATGAAACAAGGGTTTAGTGTATGCTTATCTAACAAATTCCTACTAAATGAATCGCAGATAGAGTGGTTCTCGAGATATCTTGTGAGATATACCGTAGGAATTTTGTATTTAAAGTCTTCATAGTCTCTTGCATTTTTTGATAGGAGACAAATGACTCAAAGACTTATCTCGCAGATCTGTCTGCAATTTAAAGCCACGCCTATGCATCAATCGTTGGCTTTTCTATAGTAATCGCCCCTAGTTGAGTCCCCACAAATCAGCTTTCACATACAAACCCAGATGATTCAAACCCCAAAGCGTAACTTTGAGTTACAAACTAGTTAAAGACAAATGTCGCTTAATTGTGTCCAACTTTAATGAAACAAGGGTTTACTGTATGCTTATCTAACAAATCCCTACTAAATGAATAGCAGATAAAGTGGTTCTCGAGATATCTTGTGAGATATACCGTAGGAATTTTGTATTTTCAAGTCTTCATAGTCTCTTGCATTTTTTGATAGGAGACAAATGACTCAAAGACTTGTCTCGCAGATCTGTCTGCAATTTAAAGCCACGCCTATGCATCAATCGTTGGCTTTTTTATAGTAATCGTCCCTGGTTGAGTCCCCACAAACCGGCTTTCACATACAAACCCAGATGATTCAAACACCAAAGTGTAACTTTGAGTTACAAACTAGTTAAAGATAAATGTCGCTTAAGTGTGTCCAACTTTAATGAAACAAGGGTTTACTGTATGCTTATCTAACAAATCCCTACTAAATGAATCGCAGATAAAGTGGTTCTCGAGATATCTTGTGAGATATACCGTAGGAATTTTGTATTTTCAAGTCTTCATAGTCTCTTGCATATTTTGATAGGAGACAAATGACTCAAAGACTTGTTTCGCAGATCTGTCTGCAATTTAAAGCCACGCCTATGCATCAATCGTTGGCTTTTTTTATAGTAATCGCCCCTAGTTGAGTCCCCACAAATCAGCTTTCACATACAAACCCAAATGATTAAAACCCCAAAGCGTAACTTTGAGTTACAAACTAGTTAAAGACAAATGTCGCTTAAGTGTGTCCAAGTTTAATGAAACAAGGGTTTACTGTATGCTTATCTAACAAATCCCTACTAAATAAATCGCAGATAAAGTGGTTCTCCAGATATCTTGCGAGATATACCGTAGGAATTTTGTATTTTCAAATCTTCATAGTCTCTTGCATTTATTAGGAGACAAATGACTCAAAGACTTGTCTCGCAGATCTGTCTGCAATTTAAAGCCACGCCTATGCATCAATCGTTGGCTTTTTTTATAGTAATCGCCCCTAGTTGAGTCCCCACAAACCAGCTTTCACATACAAACCCAGATGATTCAAACCCCAAAGCGTAACTTTGAGTTACAAACTAGTTAAAGACAAATGTCGCTTAAGTGTGTCCAACTTTAATGAAACAAGGGTTTAGTGTATGCTTATCTAACAAATCCCTACTAAATGAATCGCAGGTAAAGTGGTTCTCGAGATATCTTGTGAGATATACCGTAGGAATTTTGTATTTTCAAGTCTTCATAGTCTCTTGCATTTTTTAGGAGACAAATGACTCAAATACTTGTCTCGCAGATCTGTCTGCAATTTAAAGCCACGCGTATGCATCAATCGTTGACTTTTTTATAGTAATCGTCCCTAGTTGAGTCCCCACAAACCAGCTTTCACATACAAACCCAGATGATTCAAACCCCAAAGTGTAACATTGAGTTACAAACTAGTTAAAGACAAATGTCGCTTAAGTGTGTCCAACTTTAATGAAACAAGGGTTTACTGTATGCTTATCTAACAAATCCCTACTAAATGAATCGCAGATAAAGTGGTTCTCGAGATATCTTGTGAGATATACCGTAGGAATGTTGTATTTTCAAGTCTTCATAGTCTCTTGCATTTTTTGACTCAAAGACTTGTCTCGCAGATCTGCTTGCAATTTAAAGCCATGCCTATGCATCAATCGTTGGCTTTTTTTTACAGTAATCGCCCCTAGTTGAGTCCCCACAAACCAGCTTTCACATACAAACCCAGATGATTCAAACCCCAAAGTGTATCTTTGAGTTACAAACTAATTAAAGACAAATGTCGCTTAAGAGTGTCCAACTTTAATGAAACAAGGGCTTACTGTACGCTTATCTAACAACTCCCTACTAAATGAATCGCAGATAAAGTGGTTCTCGAGATATCTTGTGAGATATACCGTAGGAATTTTATATTTTCAAGTCTTCATAGTGTCTTGCATTTTTTAATAGGAGACAAATGACTCAAAGACTTATCTCGCAGATCTGTCTGCAATTTAAAGCCACGCCTATGCATCAATCGTTGGCTTTTTTTATAGTAATCGCCCCTAGTTGAGTCCCCACAAAGCAGCTTTCACATACAAACCCAGATGATTCAAACCCCAAAGTGTAACTTTAAGTTACAAACTAGTTAAAGACAAATGTCGCTTAAGTGTGTCCAACTTTAATGAAACAAGGGTTTACTGTATACTTATCTAACAAATCCCTACTAAATGAATCGCAGATAAAGTGGTTCTCGAGATTTCTTGTGAGATATATCGTAGGAATGTTGTATTTTCAAGTCTTCATAGTCTCTTGCATTTTTAGGAGACAAATGACTCAAAGACTTGTCTCGCAGATCTGTCTGCAATTTAAAGCCACGCCTATGCATCAATCGTTGGCTTTTTTTATAGTAATCGCCCCTAGTTGAGTCCCCACAAATCAGCTTTCACATACAAACCCAGATGATTCAAACCCCAAAGTGTAACTTTGAGTTACAAACTAGTTAAAGACAAATGTCGCTTAAGTGTGTCCAACTTTAATGAAACAAGGGTTTAGTGTATGCTTATCTAACAAATCTTACTTAATGAATAGATAAAGTGGTTCTCGAGAAATCTTGATACATTACTCATTTTTAATTTTGAACAAGAAGAGAAAAAAAATAAAAAGATTTATAAGGGTGTTCATTGTTGGTTTGGGTTATGTTCGTTCTTGCTTGAATGAAATATATCAAGTATTTTTTGTGACAAGTATATTGTCACAGGCCTCCTTCATCGGGACCATCGATCTTCTGGTGCCGTTCCGATCGCGCCTTGAGTAGGTAGGTAAAAAAACGCGAATGGAGCAACGGGAAGATGTGGAGTTATTTCATTGACACTTCGAAAGCGAGTAGATCAAAGCGGATCGCGTCTGGTCGAGTCGGGAACGAGAAAAATGAGAGTGCCCGATCTTTTTAACCGGTTTTACTGACGCTAATCTCTTAGATCTCTTTGTAACGACCCGTTCCATCTACCCGGGATCCATCCCCCATAGAAATCGGAAAGCCCTTTCAAAGTTTCCGCTCGCAGCGTCAGTTCGACGAATCCGAAGAATTAGATGGGCCCAGATAAACCTTCCGCTAATAGAATCTCGGTATAATGGTTATTATTTGACTTAGCGAGTGACCAAAATTCCCCGGTGGATTACGTCTTTCCGGAGGGGACTCGGTTTTGTACGATAAACGGCCTTAACTGGTAATTAGATGCAGAGCGTCTCCGGCGAATTACAATTTCCACTTGTTTATTTACCCGTTTGCGGTCTGCGAGCTCGGGACAATTCGTTAAGAAATTTAATTAGTCGCTCCGGGCTATTTGCCTGCGCATAATTTGATTCAACCCCTACGGACTGCTATTTCAATTTCTGTTCAGCTCAGGTACAGAGGAAAATCGACAAAAATATAAAAAAGAAGACACTTATACCACCAAGTATCGGTTTACAAAATGTGGTATCTCTCGATGTTTCATTCTTTCGGAAATCCGAACCCGAGGATTAATAACATCCCGATAAACCCCACTATAGGACCGGGAGTTGTAATTAACAGCGCTGCTTTGTCGGTGGCATGTTAAAACAAACTTACACGGCGCTAAATAACGTCGAGTCGTGTATGCAAAAACCGACGCGGGCTTATTTATCCGTTTCGCTCTCGGACAAAAGGATAAAGGGCATTATGCGCGTTTGAAACGCTCGCAAGTAGCTCGAGGCTGCTAATCAAAACTTGTCCAGTCTAGACTACGCGCAAACTCAGTCTCCCATCTCCTACTAACGAGAATTTCGGGGTTTGTTCAAAAAAATTACAACCCATTGCTCATAGCGAATTTATACCCAAATCCACACGAATTTATCGGTAATGGATTAAATCCCGGCTTTTCTAGACACCGAACTAATACAAAAATCCAACAACAATACCCTTCCTTTCTTCTCTCTCGTATTTTTTTTAATACATACCCCGTATTGTCCGATCGTACATTGTTTGGGTCGGGACGGCGCGTTTAATACTGGCAACATTTGCCGCGCAAATATTGGCCCGGCCTTTAAAAAGAAGGTTTAAAGGATTTCTGTTTAATGAAAGCTCCCGGCTATGGAGATAAAAAAACAGCAAATATAGATCGAAATGAGCAAGGGGAATAATAAGAGAGAATTTTACATCTTACTAAACTTTTCAAAAGGTTTCCAGTTACACTTCCAATCTTACCAAACAATCAAAAAGTATGAGCTGTGATATACAGTGTGCACCCATTCTACTTGTGGATGGGTGCATGTCTGCGCAGACGCATTAGCAATAATTGGGCGATTGTAAGTGGGTGTAGCTTGCGCTATCAGATATATCGAAATAGTTAAACCAGAAAATATGACGTATTGGTTGATACATTTCATCAGTGGGTGAAATAAAGCATTTTTAAGAAATCACTTTTTAAAAAAAGAAAGAAAAAAATTACCAATATTTTTAACAATTCCACCAAAAACATATAAAATTTGTAAAAATTTCACCAAAGCTATCAAAATTTTTAACAATTCCACCAAAAACTTGCTGAATTTTTAAAAAATATACTAAAATTAAAATTAATTTCGTCAAGAATTGATTAGATTTGTAAAACTTCACAAAAATAAAAAAGTAATAATAAAAATTCCACAAAAGTTAATTACATTGAATATAATTTCACCAAAAATTATTAAATTTGCAGACAATTCTACTAAAAACTTAGTGAATTTTTTAAAAAATCCACCCAAAATCAACAAAATTGGTAAAAATTCCACGTAAAACTTACTATATTCGTAAAAATTCCACCAAAGTTACCAACATTTTTAACAATTCCACCAAAAACTTACTAAATTTTTTCAATTTTCCACCAAAGTTACAAAAATGTTGAATAATTCCAACAAAAACTTACTGATTTTTAAAAAATACCACCAAAAACTTACCAAATTCATAAAAATTCTACTAAAATTACCAATATTTTTAACAATTCCACCAAAAATGATTAAAGTTAATAAAAATTCCACCAAAGTTATCAACTTTTTTAACAATCCCATCAAAAACATACTGAATTTTATAAAAATTCCATCAAAAATTAATAAAATTGGAAACATTTCACTAAAAACATACTAAATTCGTAAAAATTCCATAAAAAACACTGATTTTTTAAAAATTCCATCAAAAATGAATAAAATTCGCAAAAATTCCAGTGTTGTCAAAATTTTTGATAATTCCACAAAAAACATACTGAATTTTTTAAAAATTCCACCAAAAATTAATACAGTTTGCAAAAATTCCACCAAAGACTTACTAAATTCACAAGAATTTTACCAAAAACACTGATTTTTTTTATTCCACCAGAAATGAATAAAATTCGCAAAAATTCCACCAAAGCTATTAAAATATTTAACAACTACACCCAAAACATACTGACTTTTATTATTCCACCAAAAATTTACAAAAATCCTAAAAATTACACCGAAATTGTCAACATTTTTAACAATTCTATCAAAAACTTACCAATTTTTTTAAAAATTCCACCAAAATGTCCAAATTCTTTTAAAATTCCACCAAAAATCAATCAAATTAGAAACAATTTCATTAAAAATTAACTAAAACCTTGAAAATTCCATCAAAAACTTAGTAGATTCATAAAAATTCCACCAAAGTTACTAAAATTTTTAATAATTCTACCAAAAATAATGAATTTTTTAAAAATTCCACCAAAAAACTTACAAAATTTGTAAAAATTCCACCAAAAATTTGCCATTTTTTTTTAAATTCCACCAGAAACTTACTAAATTCATAAGAATTTTGCCAAAAACACTGAATTTTTTTAAAATTCCACCAGAAATGAGTAAAACTCGCAAAAATTCCAGCAAAGCTATTAAAATATTTAACAACTACACCCAAAACCTACTGAATTTTTATTATTCCACCAAAAATTTTAAAAATCCTAAAAATTACACCGAAATTGTCAACATTTTTAATAATTCTACCAAAAACTTACAGGATTTTTTAAAAATTCCAAAAAAAAGTCCAAATTCTTTTAAAATTCCACCAGAAATCAATCAAATTAGAAACAATTTCATTAAAAATTAGATTCGTAAAAATTCCACCAAAGTTACTAAAATTTTTAATAATTCTACCAAAAATAATGAATTTTTTAAAAATTCCACCAAAAAACTTGCAAAATTTGTAAAAATTCCACCAAAAATTTACCAATTTTTTTTTAATTCCACCAAAAACTTACTAAATTTATAAGAATTTTAACAAAAACACTGAATTTTTTTAGAATTCCAACAGAAATGAATAAAATTCGCAAAAATTCCACCAAAACTATTAAAATATTTAACAACTACACCCAAAACTTACTGAATTTTTTTTATTCCACCAAAAACTTACAAAAATCCTAAAAATTACACCGAAATTGTCAACATTTTTAACAATTCTACCAAAAACTTACAAAATTTTTTAAAAATTCCACCAAAATGCCCAATTTCTTTTAAAATTCCACCAAAAATCAATCAAATTAGAAATAATTTCATTAAAAATTAACTAAAACCTTGAAAATTCCATCAAAAACTTAGTAGATTCATAAAAATTCCATCAAACTTACTAAAATTTTTAATAATTCTACCAAAAAAAAATGATTTTTTTTAAATTCCACCAAAAAACTTACAAAATTTGTAAAATTTCCACCAAAAATTTACCAATTTTTTTTTTATTCCACCAAAAACTTACTAAATTCATAAGAATTTTACCAAAAACGCTGATTCTTTTTTTATTCCACCAGAAATGAATAAAATTCGCAAAAATTCCACCAAAGCTATTAAAATATTTAACAACTACACCCAAAACATACTGATTTTTTTTATTCCACCAAAAATTTACAAAAATCCTAAAAATTACACCGAAATTGTCAACATTTTTAACAATTCTACCAAAAACTTATCAAATTTTTTTAAAATTCCACCAAAATGTCCAAATTCTTTTAAAATTCCACCAAAAATCAATCAAATTAGAAACAATTTCATTAAAAATTAACTAAAGCCTTGAAAATTCCATCAAAAAGTTAGTAGATTCATAAAAATTCCACCAAAGTTACTAGAATTTTTAATAACACTACCAAAAATAATGAATTTTTTTTAATTCCACCAAAAAACTTACAAAATTTGTAAAAATTCCACCAAAAATTTACCATTTTTTTTTTAATTCCACCAAAAACTTACTAAATTCATAAAAATTTTACCAAAAACATTAATTTTTTTAAAATTTCACCAGAAATGAATAAAATTCGAAAAAATTCCACCAAAGCTATTAAAATATTTAACAACTACACCCAAAACTCACTGAATTTTTTTTATTCCACCAAAAATTTACAAAAATCCTAAAAATTACACCGAAATTGTCAACATTTTTAACAATTCTACCAAAAACTTACCAAATTTTTTAAAAATTCCACCAAAATGTCCAAATTCTTTTAAAATTCCACCAAAAATCAATCAAATTAGAAACAATTTCATTAAAAATTAATTAAAACCTTGAAAATTCAAAACTTAGTAGATTCATAAAAATTCCACCAGTTACTAACATTTTTAATAATTCTACCAAAAATAATGAATTTTTTAAAAATTCCACCAAAAAAACTTACAAAATTTGTAAAGATTCCACCAAAAATTTACCAATTCTTTTTTAATTCCACCAAGAACTTACTAAATTCGTAAAGCTTCCACCAAAGTTATCAAAATGTTAATCAATTCAACCAAAAACAATAAATTTTTTTTAGAAAAATACTAAAAATTTAAACTAGTTTTAAAAAAAGAAAGAAAAAAACTTAATTTCAATAGTTTCTTCATATAGAAATTTTCTCACTTCCAATCGCTCCCCCTCAAAATGAACTTATAGAATAACCAAGTAGAAATTCAATATCAAAAATTTTAAAGTTAGTTCCGAGGAGACGTTGCGACGGCGACGTCTGCCTGTGCGGCGCATTTGCGTGTTTCCCGCCGGACGGGGGTTGCGCCCTTCACAAAGGGCGCCCCGTAACCGGATTACTATCGCGACTGGGGCTCGGCAGATGGCGTCGAGGAACGCATTTTAATAACCACCGGAATCCTTTCGGCGTGCAATATTTCGGGGGCGTAACTTCGTTACGCGGAATGTCTTTGACGCGCGTTTGCGTCCGGCGACGCTTGTAACGATGATTCAATAAGCGAAGGGAAAAGGGGGCGATGACACGACGTTTCGAGGGAGTTGAATTTCTCTTTTCCCCCGCTCCGGTATGTAAATGTAATAAGCCAGACACTCGGGGGCTAATTGCTCTTTGTCATATGTTAGTGGTGGTATTTACCGGAATATAAAGGGCTTAGGAAGGGCGTATTTATCATTATCCTTTTTTTATTCCATGGGAGGTTTAAATCTGATACAATCCCTTCCACTCGATCCAATTAGGGTCACATTGACACTTTGAAGGGTTTTAGAAAGTGTAGCGTGCAGGGTATGACAAGCAGGTGACGTCAATTAACACTTACCCAGGGGAGAGGTACAAGAACGTGTATCCTTCATCCTTGAAGAAAAGAGCCGTCAATCACGCGTCGATCCAACCCTGGGAATTGCAGGATTAGCATTTCAAAGAGGCGCGGCCGATAGCGTGCTTGCTAAGTGCTTAATTCCCCTTATTCCCTACTTTAGAAGCACGCAGTGTGTTATAAGAAGTGATGATGGTTTAAATTTTAAAATATGCTTTAGTTCCTGAAGGGGTGCCCATAAATTTTCCTTCAAGATTCAGGTAGATACCATTCTAAGACACCAATAAATAAGAATCCTTGAGGAAAAAAATTTATACATAGACAAGAAACAAAGTCTCGTTCTTATCCAGGAATCTTCGGATAAAAGCTTGTAAAGTATTCCTGTTTTGACACAAGCCGACCATTCTGCGGAATTCTCGTTCCGCCGGTGACGTGAGGCACATTCCTACCATGATTAATTGCACCTGTAATTGTTTAAAACCGCCTGTTATTGCGTTTCGCCCGCTCTGCGCTCACCAAACGGCCTTTGTTGAATACGTGACCATGCGAAGTCTGAATTGCGACGATTAGTACCATTTCCGCGACACTGGTTTTCATCCTATGCTATACAGGCCATCAACAACCTTTACCCATGCTTTTCAACGCTGATGGCCTTTTAATGATTAATTTAAATTTCCTTTGAGTATACAACGAATTTAATTTTCTTTCAATCATTCATTTTTATGAATGTCCAACCCAATAGATGCTTCGTCTATCAAACTATCTCTCAATTTATTAGAGATAATTCAGTGGTAATCCTCTATTCTTATATGTAAACTATGGATGGATAAATAGATAGCTAAGTTGGATTGACTGACAGGAAACTTCATCAAACTCTTTGAAGCACAACAAGAATTGAAGAGAGGAACTAAGATGATCTAAGAGAAGAACTAAGTCTTCTATTCAGATATGTAACCCAAAAAACAAGTCAAGAAGAAAATAGGCAACTTATCTCTCAAGCAAATAAATTGCCTAATGTACTTATGAAAGATGGATGAAAAAAATATCATTCATTTTTTACGAATGTCCAACCCAACAGATGTTTCGTCTATCAAACTATCTCTCAATTTATTAGAAATAATTCAGTGCTAATCCTCTATTCTTATATGGAAACTATGGATGGATAAATAAATAGCTAAGTTGGATTGACTGCCAGGAAACTTCATCAAACTCTTTGAAGCACAACTAGAATTGAAGAGAGGAACTAAGATGATCTAAGAGAGGAACTAAGTCTTCTATTCAGATATGTCACCCAAAAAACAACTTAAGAAGACAATAGGTAACTTATCTTCCAATCAAATAAATTGCCTAATATACTTATGAAAGATGGATGAAGAAAATATCATTCATTTTTACGATATGTCCAACCCAACAGATGTTTCGTCTATCAAACTATCTCTCAATTTATTAGAAATAATTCAGTGCTAATCCTCTATTCTTACATGGAAACTATGGATGGATAAATAAATTGCTAAGTTGGATTGACTGCCAAGAAACTTCATCAAACTCTTTGAAGCACAACTAGAATTGAAGAGAGGAACTAAGATGATCTAAGAGAGGAACTAAGTCTTCTATTCAGATATGTAACCCAAAAAAACAAGTCAAAATAGGCAACTTATCTCTCAATCAAACAAATTGTCTAATATACTTATAGAAGATAGATGAAAACTTAAAGTGCCAATTCATTCTCAAAGACCTAGTTATTTGAATACTTCACCATAAAATGGTTTACTAGGTTACATAATGCTACTGGGACTATAAAGCATTTCTAACTAGCAAGTTCTATTTTTGTCGAACAGAGAGACCGTTCAGCCTATTTGCCCCAACCCCCATAACTCAATACCAGGTCATCTATTTAATATTTATGGGCGCATTTGTCTTGGACTAACGGCTCGCCCGGACGCATTTCGGTCCCCTGTCAAAACGCCGGTAAACCAACGGGGCACATTAACTCCGGGCAGAATGCGGGCACAAATTATCTCTCTCTCTCGAAATAAGAAAGGTGCAGTTTTTCGTTTAATTAGTTGGGTGATTAATGGCCCTCCCCGAGTATGCTTCACCCGGCTATTAAAATATTAAAAATTCCGAAGCGGAGAGGACACGATTGTTTGGGGGATCGTTCGGGGGATGCATCGAAAGAGGATAAAATCCGGGATTAAATGTTAACATGACAAAGAACCGCACCTGCATCTCCAAGGCGACATAATCCCGGATTATCGATATAAAACTCGCACCTAACGTCTCTATGTCACGCGGTTGGGATCTTCAAATAAGAGACTATAAAGTTTGTCTCGTTTAGGAAAATAAAGGGATGTAGCGACTAAGAGTTCTCACGGATGACAACTTTAGGTCTTCAGTTCCTGTTCGTAAATTGGACGTGAAGAAGCGATTTAACACTCTTCCTTTGGCGAGGATCGTGTTTCGAAATAAACGAGAACACCGACGGAAATTTTGCATGCTCGAGTAACTTTCGAGATATTTGATATCGGGGAAATAAAAAATTTAAAAAAAGTTTATTCAATTTTAGTTACTAAAATGGAATTAAAACGAGTCGCTTGTAAAAATGGAAATATTGGAAAAACATTCAAATTTAATAATGTACTAAACTTTTGTTGATTCTAGTTAGGTATATTGTTTCGATTTTTGAAGACAAAAAATTTTTTGGACTATACGTTTTATTTTTACAAATTATAATTCAAGTTTTAATTCGTTATACGTGAATAGGGAATTTTCACAGAATTAAACCAAACATGAAACGAATATTTATAAAATGTAATTTTCAATGGTAAAAGAGCTACGTGACTTCTCTCCCGTTACGGTTCCATCAATTAACGATATTTGATTTAACATCCGCGTTATAAATAATAATAATTTCAATTAAAAAGTAGCGCGATAACGAATCGTTTCAATTAAAACGGCTAGTCGTGTTTATTTTTCGAATTTGTTTAAAATAAAGACGGATTTATCGGACTAACCCATTCGGTGTGATCGTCCATTTTCTCGTCCATTTTCTCGTCTATTTTCTCGCCCATTTCCCGCGGGCGAACTTTAATCCCGTAGGCAAACGGGATCGACCATTAGGCCTCACGTGGAACTCCTTTTTTACAGGAAGCTTTTACCGTCGGATCAATATAACCTTTCGAAATGAAAACTGCTGATAATACCATTTCGGACGAACGCGTATCACTCGGCCAGAAGTTTTCGGTTTTCCGGTCGCGGCCCCCGCAGTTATTAAAATGTTTGTTCAGTAAAGGGGGGACTTTAATACGAAACAGAGACCCGAGATTCCCCGGAACTCGAGACTTATTTGCATAATGTCTCTCATCGAGTCGAAATTAATTACGCCCGGGACGGGACTTTCGCTTTTTCCTCGGCTCGGGACGTGTTTATTTTTAGAATGAGATTCGTTCATAAATACATCACGAACAAAAACTCATAATCATTTCGGGATCAGTTATTTAAAACTTTAATTTGATTTCGAGTCGATTAGAATATTTCAATTAGTAAAAACAAGAAAAGTATAAAAAGTAAAAAAAATAAAAACACAGCTATTTGGATTTGAATTGGACGGAAAAAAAACACAAAAACTACAGGGAGAAAACTCTCCCCATCTAAAAAAGTCTCCTTCTTTTTTCGCTCCTTCGTTTTACAACAACGGAAGGCGGAGCGGGGCAACTCACGCTGCGCTCGATAAATATTTAAATGAGGCGTCAGGCGGCGCTGTTTAATTTTTCCGCCGACCCGCAAAGCGAACAAAAAGCTCCAAGTGTAAACTCCGTCCGGAATTTGATGGACCCCGCAATTTCGCGAAGGGCGATAATTATAACGATCGAAATTGGCTCGAAATTGCCGCTCGAAAAAACGACCTTGGACCGTTTCCTGCGGTTAGCCGTGGCGGCGGCGCTAACTCGGCGAAATTTAACGGGGGCCTCGCTTTAATAACAAGCCCCGGAATTGCAATGGCCACGTAAAAATACAATGTAAACGTCCGACGGCGTCGACCGTTAGCAGTTTTCAGTTGGGCGGAGATGCCGTCAGTAAAAAGGGTTGATAATATCCAGCCGTTACGGCGCTACTTCTGAGAGGCGTTGAGGTCCGAAATGACCCCCATAACGGGTTGGAAAACAACTACTCCGTTTGGCCATCAAGACCAGGAAAAGGAAAAATCGTCTTGGGGGCTACTAGAACCTCATACGGAGACAACTATCCATAACTGTAAACGATTCTCTTATTTCAGATTGTTTCAGTCCACATAGAGTGGATAAAACGGAAGTTGTAAACCGAATAACTTAGTGATTACTGCTTTTGCTAAGCAAAAAAAAATCATAATGGTCTTGGGGGCTACTAGAACCTCAGACGGAGACAACTATCCGTAACTGTAAACGATTCTCTTATTTCAGATTGTTTCAGTCCACATAGAGTGGATAAAACGGAAGTTGTAAACCGAATAACTTAGTGATTACTGCTTTTGCTAAGCAAAAAAAAATCATAATGGTCTTGGGGGCTACTAGAACCTCAGACGGAGACAACTATCCATAACTGTAAACGATTCTCTTATTTCAGATTGTTTCAGTCCACATAGAGTGGATAAAACGGAAGTTGTAAACCGAATAACTTAGTGATTACTGCTTTTGCTAAGCAAAAAAAAATCATAATGGTCTTGGGGGCTACTAGAACCTCAGACGGAGACAACTATCCGTAACTGTAAACGATTCTCTTATTTCAGATTGTTTCAGTCCACATAGAGTGGATAAAACGGAAGTTGTAAACCGAATAACTTAGTGATTACTGCTTTTGCTAAGCAAAAAAAAATCATAATGGTCTTGGGGGCTACTAGAACCTCAGACGGAGTCAACTATCCGTAACTGTAAACGATTCTCTTATTTAAGATTGTTTCAGTCCACATAGAGTGGATAAAACGGAAGTTGTAAACCGAATAACTTAGTGATTACTGCTTTTGCTAAGCAAAAAAAAAATCATAATGGTCTTGGGGGCTACTAGAACCTCAGACGGAGACAACTATCCATAACTGTAAACGATTCTCTTATTTCAGATTGTTTCAGTCCACATAGAGTGGATAAAACGGAAGTTGTAAACCGAATAACTTAGTGATTACTGCTTTTGCTAAGCAAAAAGAAATCATAATGGTCTTGGGGGCTACTAGAACCTCAGACGGAGACAACTATCCATAACTGTAAACGATTCTCTTATTTCAGATTGTTTCAGTCCACATAGAGTGGATAAAACGGAAGTTGTAAACCGAATAACTTAGTGATTACTGCTTTTACTAAGCAAAAAAAACATAATGGTCTTGGGGGCTACTAGAACCTCAGACGGAGACAACTATCCATAACTGTAAACGATTCTTTTATTTCAGATTGTTTCAGTCCACATGAAGTGGATAAAACGGAAGTTGTAAACCGAATAACTTAGTGATTACTGCTTTTACTAAGCAAAAAAACAACATAATGGTCTTGGGGGCTACTAGAACCTCAGACGGAGACAACTATCCATAACTGTAAACGATTCTCTTATTTCAGATTGTTTCAGTCCACATAGAGTAGATAAAACGGAAGTTGTAAACCGAATAATTTAGTTAACAAAAAAAAATCATAATGGTCACTGCTCTTTGATCGTTAAGAAGCACGCAAGACCGTTTAGAAGAGTTATTAAGAGGAGTGGCACAACGATAATTGGCAGTCGTTACCAAGTCATTTAAATCTTAAAGTCTTTCAACAAGATTAACTTTATTAGTCATATCAAGGTTCAAAAACACGCATTTACTTCCCAGTGTTAATCCCGGAACAAAAACCTCTTTATTTCTTATTTTTTGGAAAACATTTTTTAGAAAACATTTTTCAGCTATCTTTTTATCTCCAAAAGCGCAGCAAAAAGGATAAACTTAAAAAAAAAGGTAAGCGCAATTACGTCGCGACGGTTGAAAGAATTCCAGTCGCAGCGAGCTCCAACGGCATTCGGCGTAGACTGACACTAGATGGAGCCGCCGCAGTCACCTGAAACATTCTGGATCTCGCCAGACGTGCAAAAACCGTGGCATCCGCTCTGACATAATATTTCATATAATGGCCTCGTTAACACCGGTCGAAATCGGTCCGAACGGCCACGCAAAAAAAAACAAAACGCTTTTAAACATTCCTTTATCTTTAATTTGGGTATTAACCTCAACAGCTTAGGTGCGCTGAGACAAGTGCGGCGAGATCGCATTGAAAACAGTTGTCGGTAGCAAATCACGTGCGGCAAAAAGACGTTAAGGTTCGTTATCCGAACTCGGCGGCGGCGTATCGCGCACGGAATCGGATCCAGACCGGTCGGATTCTAATAACCGAGCTCGGAAAAAGCCCGCGCCGCAAAAAGCCTGCGAGACGGCCGCATTGATAAACCGTAAACGCCGGGAACCGCATTGATCTCCCGGTTCCTACCGCCCGGTACATAAACGTCCATTCATTCCTGCGCGGACCATTTATCATACTTAATGATAGCAACGTGTTCGCCGATTCAAAGCGGCCGAACGCCGACGTCCGGGGCTGCCACTGCACTTCGACTGTGCCGCATGTTTCGACCGTTTTACGATTCCCCCTTTACAATTTATCTCATCAGGTTCTACTGAAACTTTGTTAAACGCGAATTCCCAAGTACGTGTAACTAACTAAAATGGATATTCTTAGAAAAGTCAAATAACTTTAATAAAATCTCACTTAAGAGACATTCATATAATCATCTTACAAAACCTTCCGAATAAGTATTAAATATTCTCTCATTTAGTGTTATTTAAAAACTTTCTATGTAAGCTTTAAAGTTTCGCAAGTGAAATAAAATCAACTCTTACCTTAACCAGGAATTACATTCGACTGCTTCTCGCAGAGCGTCTGGGCTGACATAACATCCCAACTGGTAAGAACCTGTAATGATATTACATTGTAATTCATTGAGTCAGCACTAAAAACCTATTAATGAGTTCGTCAACTCAATGAAAGTGTAACCTGAATCAAATAAAGAAATCTAATATATTAACCCAACTTGGACTTTAATTGAAACATCTCTAATACCCAAAATTACATCTTCCATAACATATCGTCGCCGGGCGTGCAATACCTCCAATGTGACACACCTTCCTAAATCTAGGTTTTGACACTAAAAGACGTATTGGAGATTGCCGCATCTTCTGGCTATATCTCTAATGTTTCGCAGTCCACTAACATGGTATTCAAGACAACTTTTTCAATCGCCAATGTGACGCATGCCCAAATACTATGACAGAAATATACCCAATGCGCAATTAAGCAACATTGATGTTATTTACCAGGCTTTTCCTCGTCTTCCCCGGAATCGCCGCAGGGCATTCTTCAGGGGTTCTCTTACTCCTCTTCCTTCCCTCCTTTCTTTCTTCTGCCTCTCAACGTTTCCTTCCGGCTCTACCCCTCTGCTCCACTGGACGTCTTAGTGCTACCCACTGTTCTTCTTCCACTTCGCCTCTTTGGAGGTTTTCCCGTCTTCTCTCCTCACTCTGCTTCTTCACCATTATGTTCTTCATCATGTCGGCCACCGCCCTCCATCCATCCTCGTCTTTCAGCAGTACAGCGTGTATACTTCCTCTCTTCATTTTCTCACCACAACTCCTCTCACACCTCATTCTTTCCTCAGCATGTCCCACATATTCGAATAATGTATGGTTTGCGTCGTCCTCCTGCGCCTCGCAAAACCAGCACGCAGCCGTCTCCTGCTTTCTGATCGTCTTGAGATACTGTCCAAAAATCCCATGCCTGGTGATGCACAGGGACATCCAGTGGTCTACGTCCCCCCATCTTCTGCCCATCCAGAGTCTTACGTCCTTTATAAAGGTGGACGCCCATCCGTCGTACAGCTCCCATCTTTCCTGCCAACTTTGGAGGAGCCTCCTCCTTGCCTCGGTTATTTACCAGGCGTTCTATACCTCCGATGTACGTTCTTTAGTACATTGGATTTATATTTTGAGACTGAATGCACATCGGTTGTATTTCCTAACCTCTAAATTCAATTCAATAGAAACGTGTAATGGCATTATTTACGTAGAGGAGCCAGGTAATAATGATAGATATCTGCACACGAATGACACAAAAAAATCGAATCAAGGTAGGAAATGCAGATTGGCATTCAACTTTTGATCTGGGTGAAAATCCAAAAAGCATCGGACTTGAAAAACTCGAAGAATTACGAAGAAGGTCACATTTTGTGCTAATTCACGTTCTAGAGGAGATGGAGAACGCAGGAAGAGATACTGATTTTGGATCTGTCAAAGATCTTTGTACTAAAACAACTAAGAAACAGAGAATGATGTCGGTGAAAAATTCGAGAACGTCAAAGAGGCAGTAGAGGGCAAAGAAGAACAAAAACTATGAAGATCCATATTCTGATTCTAGAGGAGGTACAGAGATGGGTAAAAAATATAAACAAAAAAATGCAGAAAACGATTCTGATTTTGAGCTAAAAAGTACCAATGCGGAAGGCGAAATCATTTTAAAGAAATGATTTGAAGCGAGGATACAAAATTAAAAAGAGTTCGAGGTAAAAATGTAGCGCACAAACTCAAGTTATAATATTATTCGGATTGAAGATCCGTAATAACAATTAAAATAAAAACAAACGATAATAAAAGAAAAATATAAAGCGTTGGCTTATCTGTTGGTGGTGTCTCTGTCTGGTTTCACAGGAGTGGCCTCTCTTTCTCTCTCTTGATTAAGTGCGTCGCTTGAAGTCGGCTGGTGTACTTCCGTCCCTGTTTTTCTAACGGCGTTCTATGTAATGATGAAGAAAGATGGCCGCCAAGGGATCCACTCAAAATTGCGACGCAGTAAATTTTCAATCCAAAGTTTCGACGAAATTACCAAAATAAATCCAAAAATAAAAATAAAAAGCCTAGGGAAAACACGAATTACAAAATGATCCAAACGAAAAGATTCTAGTTCTCTCAAAGCGTAAAAAAAGCATACCTTACGATGTTAATCGGCTTGAAGTGTTGGCAGATAAAAACCCAATTATCCGGACAATCCGTTAATTCTCAAATACTGTACTAAATTTGTGGTGAGCGAAGTTGATCCGCCAAATTGCGACCTAGAAGATCTCCCAAATATCAACGAGACGCTTGTAAAAACTTTGTCACCCACGCAGTTTTTATCGCAGCCAAAAACGTACGTTCTCTTCCAAAGCACAACAACGAAGTGAGCGAAATTATCTCAATTGCGACACTGGAAAGAACTATTCCCCCCACTATTTCCGATTGCACTAATCTGAGAAACCAACCAATATTCTGTATTGCACAACAAAACCAAGAGATCTAAAAATGACAGATTCCAACAGATGGCCCAAACCTAAATAATTTTAAATTTAATTAAAGACGAAAAATAAAACCGCTACAAAGCTTATGAAGGTTACAGAAGAAATAAAGAAAAACATATAACACGTACTCCAAGACTAGACATCTAAAGGCAAGATGCAATCACAATACAATAAGACAATAGGAATAGAAAAAATAACAAAAAAATCTTTTTTGTGCGCTTCACTTGCCGATGAGGACAGACAAGAAGCAGACACAGAACAGAAGTTAGATACTTGGAATGAAAAAAAAAACTATTTGTCCGAAATCTTGTTGCCACCAGACTAATTCGCAGACGATGAAAAGACAATAAAGGATTAAAAATAAGAATGGTGATTTCAATAAAAATGAAAGTCATGACTATTTTCTTACGAAGCGAAATGGAAAGACTCAAAGTTTATCAAAAGATGTTTTTACATACTTTAAGTTTGGGTGAAGACTGCTTGAAGAGATGGCTAAAAGAAAGCAGGTTGGTCTGTGAATCTGTCGGCCTGTTATATTTTTCCGAATCTCCTTCAATTATATAATTTTTTCGTTCTCCTGTTTAAAATTTTATAAAAATTTATAATTATTCACATTAGAGGTATTGCACGCCCGGCGACGATATATTTAAATAAACAGAAATAATTAAATTAAAATATCATTTTAGTTAATTAGATTAAAGAGATAACACATCTAAACAAGATGTAAGATTAGCTTTCGTATTTTGTAACCACATTTGCATCCGTCCAATTAAACTTTATCGACTGCGCAAACACACATATACGCCATAAAGCCGACCGCGACGACGTACTCGGAAGATTTATGTTCTCGACCTCCCCTTCAGCGCCGCGTATTATGGGGAGCTTCACCTGACCTACAACCGGCACCTACCGGGCCGCATTAATCGCCGTTTTGTTGCGGAAAGGATAATTTCCGAACGACTCCGGGTCGAAATTTCAATCAGGGGGCGTAATAAGTGGCTGGAAGTTCACGAGAATTGATGCTTTTACCACAAAAGGAGCTCCACATTCGTTACCGCGGTTTTGGTAATTAAACGCCAAGTTACCGGAATTAGGCTTGTAATTATTCCCACCATCCTGTTCTAGTCGGTTCGAGAATCTAAGTAATTGTCTCTCGGAGATAATGTTTCATTGAAAGGACTTGGGAGAGTGTATAATAATTATGTTATCTTGGGAACGAGTTGGAAAATTATTTTTAAAAGCTCTGTACTTTTTGTTGGTGAAAGATATGAGTTTACCACATGCGACACGGTGACACGCAAATTCGGTGCCCCCTGCTGGTGACACGTCAAGCTTAAACTGTGTCCTCCCCAGAACACGAAGTGTGACTAAACCAGTCCTTCAACCCTCCGGAATAAAAAAGGCTGTTCCTGCCGTAGGCGACGAGGGGTCACTTTGTATGCGACCCGCACAACGTATTTACGCTTGGGGGCTGTCTGGGAAGTTGTCCCGTGCAGGATCCTGGTGGAAGAATAAAGAAAATCGGCTCCCAGAAGAGCATCAAACATCAAGGATATTCATTCAAACGGTAAACTTTAAAAGCCATGGGGACGGTTGAAGGTGGGCGGTTGAAAATGGGCGGTTGGAAATCGAAGAAACAAACCCCTTTGAGAATTTAATTAAATGTAAACCAAGCGACCGCAATCCGACCGGAAAGCATACATAATGTAAATTTTCATTAGAGCAAATAGAATATACACCACGTAGATAAATGAGACGATACCAACTTCTATAATTAAACTACAGGAGGGGTGTTCGCAATACACGGGCCGCTCGAACTTCGAAATTTTGCGCGAGAGGCGCGATAATATCGCGCAATTAGTAGCAGCTTTCGCGTCGGGCGCCGCGCCCAGACTTTATTGCCAAAATTTGTCAAACGAAATGAATTTTAACGGCTCACGTCGAACGAAGCGCGTGACTTCGCCGAATTTGTACCTCTCCCCGTTTCATTAAGACCCAACTTCCGAAATCAATTCTTCACGCCACTTCGGGAATATTTCGAAGAATGGGAAGAAGAGAATTTACGCGATTTGAAACCTTCCCATGGCTATCGCGGAAGTCGCAGAAACGACTCGACTCCGAGAATGGTTTCGTGGCAAAAACTAATGGTCACTGACTCTTTGATCGTTAAGAAACACGCAAGACCGTTTACCGAGAGTTGTTACCCAGAGGTCTTTTTAACGAAGAACAGAATATAAGTTATGTACTCTAATTAGCTTTGAGTTTCCGAGGCAGTTATTTCTTAATTTCGATCTGGGGGAAGTAACTGTTTCGAAAGTTAGCAGTTACGCAGCCTTCTCCGACGATGTACACGCCGGCAACTTTGACAATAAATCAGGGAAAACAAAATCCAGACACGAACGCCAGCAAATTGCTTAGCGGAGGTGGAGGTGGTGGCGGGTGGATTTTGTTATAACTTAATTCGAGAAGTAGAAGCCGCGCTGACGTACAACCGACCCGTTTTAATAAATTTCTGTGCGATAAGTTTTCGGCGGTTGAAACTTCGTAGGCGATACAAAAACGCCTTCGGCCCCCCGAACCGGACCCGAGTTATTCAGTTTCGACTTTAAATTGAACGCCGCCGAGCCTTTTGTGACTTTAATAACGTCCGGATCACAAAGGGTCCCAATTAAAGGGCACAATCGTCGTCGAGTGCGGCAACACACGTCAAATTAACCGCGTGCGAAACAAAGCCCGCCCGCGGAGCCAAATTCGATATATGTTCCCCCAAAACTTTCCTCCCGCTGGCCCCCCTCGTGTTACGAAATGCCACGAATTGCTAAATTAAGACGATTCCGCCTTGAAGTTTAAGCGCGGCACTCTCGCAACTCTACTAATATTCGCGACATGTACGGATTCGTCATTTTGCCTGCATTGTTTCCTCCTACTCTATCTGTTTCTCGTACAACGGCAGACGTGACGTGACGACGCAACACAAACTGCCAGGAACTGTACTACACGTGCTTTTGTATAGGATTGACGTCAAAATAAAGACAATTTCAATCGATGTTCATTTCATTACATAAAACATCTCATTACATAAAACATTTCATTACATAAAACATCTCATTAAATCTCATTTTTATATTTCACTTCCGTTTGCATAATCAATTTAATTAAAACCTAATTAATACTAATAATCAAATTAGACACTTTTAACGTTACGACAGCAAAAAGCTTTCTAGAAATAAACGATTTCCAACTTTACAACCCAATTTTCAACTCAGTCCTTTTTCGATCGATGAACGCACTTTCCTCAGCTAATTTACTTCTCTCCAGGACGCAATTTTCTCAACTCTGGGTCTAATTGAGTCATTTAGCGGTCACTCTAACTTACATATAGGACCCTCGTCAATTTTAAGTTAAAAACTTTTAATTCTCCTCGCGTAAAATCAATTTAGACGTCCTTTGATAAGTTTCAGCCTTCGAAAAGCTTAAGAAGCTTCGAACGTAAAAATGTCATTTTAAAATATCGCCCGTAGGTTCGCGATAATCCCGTAAAGTATTTCGAAAAAGCGCCCGCAGACACATTAGCAGATTAACTAAGTTTTGGCCGAAAGCTCGGAGCTTTGTCGAATAACTTTGTTTCGGCGCGGAGAAGTCTCCGTCGAGACACGAGTAAAAAAGCTCGGTGGAAATGCCGAAATTATTTATCGAGAGAGTTTTCCGAAAGCTAATCCGCACTTTTGTTTGGCGAATTCTTGACATTATCGGTGCGTGAAATCGAGAGCTTTTTGAATTTAACGGGCCGCCGGTCCAAGCCAAAAGCTTGCAGCTTTGGGCAGCTTTAGGGCCTCGAGCGGCCTCCCGATCCCGCTCGATCGGTTTATTATTTACCCTCGGGCTTTTCTTCGATGAAACGGAGCTTTCGTTCCACGTTTATTTACCTTTGACCTTTCGAATAAAGAATAAAATGCGGAAAATTACAGGGGATGGAAATCCCTTTTTCTTTTATTCAATGAGTACGGACGACCGAGTAAATGTAAATATGTTGCTTAATTAATTAAGCTAACACGCGTAATAGCCAGCCCTCTATGAGAGACGAGCAAAAGGATTAAGCAGCTGACCGCGTCAGAGAAACACTACACCCAAGGCAAAGGACACACCATTAGGATAATTATTAGTCCTGGTAGGCGTTACCCTACCGAGTTAATTTTATTAACCGCTTCGTAACATGTTAAACAAATAAGTTTTTATGTCCTTTTCATAATAGAATCCCGCAGTTATCAAAATTATCCTCGCTCGGAACAATAACATTCTTAACAAACCAATCCGAGCCGCCCCACTGACAACCAATATAAACGCCATAAAACCGACCGATCTGAATACGCCCCCCATCGCCACCGCAATTAAAAAGATCCCATCTTAAGAATATAAACCGAGGGTCGACCGTCCGCCAGAAGGACAATAAAATAATAAAATTCGATACCGGGAGTACAAACCTGGCTTTAATTACACAATAAATAGCGGCGAGGGATTAAATTATCCGAAATTAATGAAGACATCTGCAGACGCAATGAATCAGACCTTCATCTCGTCCAACAGCGGCGACCCGCCCCCCGAAGGGCGATCTCGAGACAGGTGAGTACCGGCAAATTTATCATTCCGAGGGAGGTGAATTATGAACTCTCCTCAAGGAAGCGAGGAAGCTTTTCCAAGGATGAAAATTATAAGAAGAGGAAAAAGCCACCGAAAATATAATTATTAGTATTGGTGATGTTGTAACATAAACAACATTAACATAACATCCAGGAGACATGTCATTCTACCTATGGTCAGCATAAAATGTTGCATGGATTAATGTCTGGATGCTCCCATAAGAATATATAGGGGAAAACTCGAGACGTCAATCTCGTATTAATGTCCTGATGATACCTTAGTGTAATGGGAATAGATTCTGAGCTTTGAGTAGAGAAAAAGAAAGCTTATTGATGATGTTAACATCTGTTGGCAAGAATTTGTACCAATCTCGACCTTTGGTATGATATACTATTCTTAGGCAACAAAAAATACATCCATGTATTGTAATTTTTATGAAAAAGAATGTAAAAAATGTTCCATTTTTTGAATAAAATGTTCTTCTTAAACCTTTTAATAACTACGTTAATGATTGGTTGCATGGATGTAATGTCTGGATGCTCCAATAAGAATATATAGGGGTAACCTCAAGACGTCAATCTCGTGTTAATGCCCTGATGATACCTTAGTGTAATGGGAATAGATTCTGAGCCTTGAGTAGAGAAAAAGAAAGTTCCTTGATGATGTTAACATCTGTTGGCGAGAATTTGTACCAATCTATACCTTTGGTATGATATGCTATTCTTAGGCAACAAAAAATACATCCATGTATTGTAATTTTTATGAAAAAGAATGTAAAAAATATTCCTTTTTTTTAAATAAAATGTTCTTCTTAAATTTTTTAATAACTACGTTAATGATTGGTGGCGTGTTAAAAAAACTAAAAAGGTGTTATAAAATGAAAATAAATGTTCGGTAAATTGTTGAACAAATTAATTGCAGTTTTGGTTTTACGGTTGGACGCGGTACAAACAATTTGATTGGCGTCTGCAATTATAGTCCGGTTGGAAGGACACGGTTTTTAATTGATCGCGGTTTTGTCAGTCAAATAACGTTCCAAAATATAACAATTTTATTGAAATTTTTGCTAAAATAACACAGTGGTTCATTAAAGGGCAAGTCCCCATTCAGGTAGAAATGAAGAGCAAAAACGTTGACTGCGAGCGTCACAACGGCAAAATTGCTAATTTCAACCCCATAAAAGCACTTTCAGCCCCCCAAAAGATAATCGTTTCCTTTCATTTGAAGGCACGTAACTGGGGCGCCGCCCTTCGAGCGTTTTTGAACGCGACGTTCCCCTGGAGCGCGACACCCTCAATTCAAACCTCCTTGTACTCTGCGAATTGGGGTGGTATGTAAATGTGTCAGATTTCACGCCCCGATTGACTCGAATTTCCTGCCACCCTCTTTCCGCCCTCGCGGCCCTCGCTCGTTTCTGGCTAATAACGCGTTCGCGGACGTCTTGTCGCAGACACTCCGGCATTGACGGCCGCTCGTAATCGCTGCCCCCGAGGACTATCGATCCTCCCGAAGCCATTAACATGAATTTCTCGGATTAGTCGACTGCCGGATGATTGATTCGTCGGGAATCCGCGCTGATTGCCCGACTAAATGGACTTCCGAGCGAGATAACGAGCCGTCGATGACGTGGCCAAGAGTGAGGCGACCCCGACCATTTGAAATAATCGCGGGGTGCGTCCGTCGGAATCGTGACGAGCCGCCTATGGTCGCGTGAGTGGCGCGTACGTCGACCGACCATAAATCTACGATTAATCGGCGGCAATCGTGTGATTAGCATAGGTAACGAGCTCGATTGGAGAGGTCGGCCCCCTCTTGTCCCCCCAAAACCCCCCTTTTACGTCGCTCTCGTCCTACCGGTAGTCCCTAATTAATCGAGCTCGATAAGTTCGAAGTTGCTGGGATCCAGTTTTAATTTGTTGGATTTATATCGCTTTGGGCCTTTCGCAATTAATTTTAGGATTATTTTCACTCTTTATTTTTGTTCTATTTCTTTAAGTTTTGTAATCGACCCATAAGCATTTTTTTTGTTGACTAAGAAATTAATTTATTTGATTGTAAGACATATATTTGTACATTAACTTGTTAAAAAACTAAAATCGATTTAAAATATTGAGGATAGTGAGGATTAGGTACACTTTTACGTAGGGTAATTTACATTATCCATAAATCAGGAAGCGCGTTTGCGGACCGTCCATTTGCCGGTAATGTAAACATATTGACGCGGGGGTGATTTACGCCGGCGGTGGCCTCGCTAAGCCGAAGCTTCGCGCCGCCACCACAAATACCTGTGCGGCGCTAGCGTCGCCAGAGCCGCCCGCAATTAACCCACTTTTTCCGGCTGCGATAACTTTTAAGCCCCGCCATTGACGTTTAACGTATCGCTAAACGGTCCCGAACGCTTGTTACCGCTTATGATTCAAATCCCCCGGAGACAACCAATTTTTAAAACGCCATTTAGAAAAGTTCCATAAAACTATTCTTGCAGCCGGAGCGGTGGAAATTGTTTTTGGGGGTTGAAAAGGTTCAATTTCGAGTAGCGTAAAAGCGTCGAGACCGCGGAGATCATAAATTCCGTCCATACAATGTACGCTCCATCTGTCATAAAATTCGCCCGGAATAAATCAAGATTCAGACCGTCTCCGCTGGATAACCGCGTTTCCCCGCCGGGTTCTTGCACTTTCTCGCCGATGAACTCAATTGAGACGATTGATTCCTCGCGGGACTAGACTTTACACCTCTATTCATCTCGGCTTGATTAGGAGCGGTGTAATTCGGAACACTTACAACCTCCCGGAGAAGCGTCGAGGCGAAACTTCAAAGCAACTAGTTCGCTTGTTGTCGCGGAGTATATTTAGACAGGAGATGTTAGGATCTAACCGGGGCGTTAACTCCGGATCATCTTCATAAAAATTCATAAGCCCAAACTTCCCGTCGCCACTTTGAGTATTTAGATCCTTGATCTCCGCGGACAAATTACACGGAACTTTGTCCGAGTTCGCGAAACTTTAAAGCTCGGGCCGAGTCGTAAAGCAGGTGTCACGACGGAGAGAAGGGCAATCGCCATAATTGACTCGCTTCCGGTACCTCGGAAAACAAACGTGCGCTTTTAATATTCGTCCGGCGAGAAAATATGGCCATTTGCATTTTCCCCGTTCGCCGACGTCGACGGCGACGCCGCAAAAAACAGGGCAAAAAAAACAATCGACATAAACAGTCGTAAAGTGGTCCCTTTCGGGGGGAGACCATTTGCATAATTCGGTCTCTCCTCGCGCCCTTTTACGCGACACTATCTGCAACGCTTCACTTCATTTTATGACGTTCGCCTAATGGGAGACCTCTCTTCTTTGTTTCTCCGCTCAGGTATTCCAAAGAATGTTTACAGTGTTTAGAATTTCAATTCAATGTAGCTCACCGAGTGTTTTCGTTTTTACCTAAATATTCGCCCGAACGTAAACTGTCTTCCGGCGAGAAGTCATTTATTTCAGTCCTCCCTCGGGACCCCGAGAACATCTTAATTGTCCCTTAAATATTTATAATTCGGACGCGGCAAGTTCGTTTTTATCAAGATCTCTGTCAACGACGACGCCGTCGTTTTCCACCAACGTTTTTCCCCCGAGGACGTCCGAAATTTAGATAAATTGTTACGACCGACATTGAACGTTTCGTTAATGGAAGATGCCAGTTTTACGTCGTTAACAGTCACTTGTTCATTTACTTTTGTTAAACCTCGTAGCAAATACACTCGTATAAAAGTCTTTTAGCTTGTGTCTCAAGAATAGACTACACACCATACAATGTTGCTATATAGGCAGTACCCATATTATCATACAGAGTTATTGAAAAGTTTGCATAAATGCTAATGGAACTGTACAACAACGCATCGATAGGCTTTTGTTTGAAACCCAGCAGCATATCGCAACCTTTCCACATAAACAAACCGCGCATAGAGGGCGCGTTCGTCCGAAATTCGGCAACAATGGCGCGCTGTTTAATTTAATACATGCGCGGCGAGTGCAAATCACCCTTCTCCCGTCGTCAGTGTAATGAATATTTATTAACAAATATCGGCGCTTAAATTTGTTTGCGGTACGCGAATGTGCTCGCGGCCATTTTATACAATGACTATGGAAAATTAATTTTCGCTATTTTTAGGACAAACATTTGGCGGCTTGTATCTTCGAATAGTGTTTCGGGTGTTTAGGTGAATGTAGGGTTTAATTCGTAAACCGCACACTAGGTGGATAATCCCGGTACGGTCGTAGCCACTGCGGAAGGCATTAGCGAGCACTTGATCATCAAAACGAGATGGGCGAGGCTAATTAATTGATTATCACGCCCCTGAAAATTACTGTTGGTTAATATTAAACAAATTAGGATTTAGTGCCCGACCGGCGGCCGCATAGAGGGCGCAGTACCTACGCCGCCCGTCGTTAATATCGGTCTTATTGCCGTGTAATTTACAATGGCGCCGCGCAGTGCATTTGCCGGTAATTGTAGGCCAGACCGAAACGCGTTTTAATTTATCGACGAGCCTCGGCCAGAATGTTGCGGAACTGACGCCGCGCCGAGCGCCGATCTCGCTCTCTTTCAGCCCGCTCTAGAGACAAGCGCTTCAGGTCGGGTTGCTTACGTTAAACGACCCTTTCGGACCTAATTGCCGTAAGAATTGGGAGTCGCTTCCAGCGAATTTGAATTTTTCGGCCGACTACGCTCTCTCGATAATTGTAGGGCTGTTCCTGCTGGAAATTGGACCTTTCCCAGCCGACCTTCTCTCCTCTCCTGTCAATTGCACACTTTGTATAAACCAGGGCAATAATTGGCTGTTAGAGCAGATGTCTCGTGAGAACAATTCTTGTTCTACGTGACGAATCAAAATCATTTTGGTTGTTGAACTTTTAAAACCTAGTGAGTTACTATTTGGGGTTTTCAACTGTATTCCAAAATTACTTCTTGTTAATTGTTTAAGATTTCAAATTGAACCTTTTGTATAACCTAGTATAATAATTAACTGTTGGCTGAGATGTCTCATTTCTTCCATGTGACAAATGAATAGGTAGTGAAATCCACCGAGTATCGATTGAGGTTGCAGAAACATTTGCATTTCCATTTCCGAGATTATTTGTTGATTTCCAGGTTTGAAATAGAAGGTAAACCATAGCTAACCTCGATTCCTGCGGAAGGCAATCGGTTCCAGGGATGTGATTGATTTCTCCTGGGATCGGGCCGGGCCCATCCATCAGGGGTGATTAAACGGAGCCCCCAACGTGGATTATCGGCTAATATCTGGCTAATGTATTTTTTATGTAACCGCGCGGTGCGCTTTTTCCGAAAGGGGCGTCCTCGCGTCCTGCGGAAACGCCATTAGCTAATGACTGATACGTTCGACGCGTTATCTCGTAATTGGTCTCGGTCCTGGAAATCGTCAAACGCCGCCCCGTGAATTCGGGGGTTGATTAACAGGGAGCGGCATCCGTTACGTCCGAAACAGCCCCGCTGGCCGGGACGTTAAGGAGGGGCGAAAGAACGGGCGGAAAAACGAGATAAACTCCGGCGGGATATCCTACATAATTCATCTGCCGGCCCCGGATCCACTACACTTCCTTCCGGCTACATTTCCACCCGTGTCCTGACTGGAATTCCACCCGGTGCAGTCGATATTCGTTCCCCAAGAACCGTACCGAGGCGAGGCTCTTTCGCCTAACTCTTACTATTAGGCGATTCTAGAGACTTAAGAACGCGTTACGTAATAACCAATCGAAATGATCGCAGTCGATCGATCCAAATCCCGATGGAGGCATTTCTCGATTGCTCAGCATAATAACTCCCGAGCGGACGAGATTCAATTCCTTTCCCCTTCCGCATTAAGCGAAGAAATGAATATTAAGCCGGATCGGTCGGCTCCCAGAAACTGAAGGCAATAACGGATCCAATCTTCAAGACTCCCAACGGAGATAGTGCGTATTGACATAGCATTTTCTCATAAATCCCTAGACAAGTCACATTCACGTCGTATTCTTGGCAACTTTTACCAAACGTTATCCTCAACACAACTACTTTGGTTTAATTTTTTATCGCCAACTCCCGGACAGATTTTAATTTATTTACAAGGGAGCGAGCCGCGATAAGGAATAACGTCCCGGTGATAGATGACCCACTTTGGATTCACCTGCCCGTATTTTAATAAGTTATTAAAGGCCGTCGGCAGGAAGGCGGAAGGCGCCCCGATAAAATCGGCATCCTCCCAATCCGGCAGAGATTGATGCGTTTTATATTCAAATCGGGCAACACTTAGCGTAAGTCCACGTTTGGTTCCCGATCTTCTTCCGACAAAAAGACCACGGAAACCGTTTACGAATGATAACCTAACGAAAAGTACAAGAACAAAACGACCACTCTACACCTCAACGCACTCTTCGATCCTCGTCGAAGAGATAGAGTTTACAAGGATCAAGGGAGCTAGGCTATCTCTAATTATACGGTCGGCAAGGCCTTTGTAGGTAATTATCCGGTCGTCCGTGTGGCCTTTAAAATTGATAAGAACCGAAAGAGATAGAATCGAGTAAAATCCACCTGGGTTGATATACCGGAAAGGTACTCTGAACGTGGTTAATTTCTTATAAAGAAAATTAGAAATAATTTCAAAGGGGTCGATTTATTTTTAAGCGGCTTACTCCTCGGTCTATTCTTCGTAAATATTTCATCGCGATTTTCATTAACCCGCCCGTCAGCCCTTAGCTGCCCCGGGATTAAGATAATACCCGGTCGGAGACGTCGTCCAAATTACAGAAAATAATCTCGGGCGATTTGTAAGAAGGGCCTCGTCGAGACAGCGCCCGTCGCCGTCATCCTTAATTTTCAATTCCGGCCCTTTTCACTTCTAACGTCCCGGAAGGGCGGGGCGGGGCGGCGCGGCGGTTTTTTTCCGTCGATCGTGTAAAACGTGTGTCCACCCCGAGCTAATGGGTTGTTTTTAATCAATAATCCCGTATTTGCGCTGTTTTCGGCGCCCAATCAATCCGAAACCGACCGTCAATTTATCAGTGTCGGTGTACATCATTGCGCGTCAATTGGGACCTATTTATATTTCGATTATCGCGACCGACCGCTGGGAATTTTTCCCTAACAAAACTTTTCCGTAAAAGTTTTCTTGGTCAGTAATCAGAGCACGTAAATTATGGAGATAAGCCTACGCGAACTTAGCACATTATAAGTAAACGTGCTATAAGTTAAAATTAGGTGTTCGCGCAACTCGGAATGACTTTCGCTGCAGTTCCTATAAACTTTGTTGCATATTCCGGCCGCACCTTCTGGAAAATTTCCGCGCGCAGCCGGAAAAACGCCTCCTGAAGCCCCCGTTAAGGCCGTAACTCAGCCCGTTCGCTTCCTTTTTCCCCGAGGCTCTCGGGTTAATACCGCGAGGTATTCACCTGTTAAAGCACAACAAACGCAATAAAGATAATTACGACCCGGAAAACTTCCACCCACGTTATATTCGCGCTTCCCTTGCAGGAAAACTTTTAAACTTTGCAAGGCGAACTGGAAAAAATTAATTCCAAATTGCGTTTCACCCGGTAATTTCCTGCCTGGGAATTTTTGCATAACCTCCTCGACGAAGAAATCCACGGCCTGTCCCATAATTGAGAAAGTTTAATTCCGTTATAAATCCAACGGCGCGTTGGTGATTAAAACGTGAAATCTTGCGAAATGTCCGCAAAACTCGTCCGACACGCAATTACCAAGTTAATACGATCCTGTGTCAACAGGCATATGTTTGTATCGCGCAGTTAATTTGCATAGTTACTCCGCTGAATTGAACTCAGAATTACATTAATTTGGACTAAACGAACGGGGCGAACGCACGAACGAGCAAATTTCATTTACTAAATTAAGTATCACAACATGTTCTTCCATTACATCATATATTCAACAAAATAACATAATATAAAAAATCATCAATCTATATTCACCCAGATTTATGGTGAAAAATTTACAAATTTGTATCTATTATATGAAAAATTTAGAGACTATGAAATCAAATAATAAAATCATAAATTTGGAAAATACTGAAGAATATGAGAATGTGTTCCAGTGTAAAAAGTAGTTAAGACTCTGGGAAATATTTAAGAATCTAAGAATATTTTCCAGAACATAAAATTAAATGCTGAAAACTCTTGAACTTTACGCAGATCCAACTAATTTTAACAAATATATTTTTGTTGTATTGAAACACCTTTGATAAGTAAAGCTAATTTATAAAATCTAATGGCGCAAAATTCCAAGCATGAAGATAGATCAAAAAAAGAGTTGGAGCATTTCCAGGGTCCAGAAACATCGTCAAAATGACGGTGGCAATCACCAACAGCATTGAAAAGTAGTACCTAATTTATAAAATCTTATGCCTCAAAATCCCAAACATGAAAAAACGTCGAGAAAAGAATCGAAGCATCTCCAGAATCCAAAAACATCATCAAAGTGACAGTGGCAATCAGCAACACTTTTGAAAAATGACACCTAACTTATAAAATCTAATGGCTCAAAATCCCAAACATGAAGAAACTTCCAAAAAAGAGTCGGAGCATCTCCAGATTCCAAAACCATTGCCAAAGTGACAGTGGCAATCACCAGCACCTTTGAAATGTAGTATCTAACTTATAAAATCTAATGGCTCAAAATCCCAAGCATGAAGAAATGCCCAGAAAAGAGTCAGAGCATCTCCAGATTGCAGAAACATCGCCAAAGTGATAGTGAAAATCACTAGCAGCTTTGAAAAGTAGTACCTAGCTTAAAAAATCTAATGGCTCAAAATCTCAAACATGAAGAAACGCCGAGAAAAGAGTCTAAGCATCTCCAGATTCCAGAAACATCGCCATAGCGACAGTGACAATTACTAGCAGCTCTGAAAAGTTGTACCTGATTTATAAAATCTAATGGCTCAAAATCCCAAACATGAAGAAACGTCCAGAAAAGAGTCGAAGCATCTCCAGATTCCATAAACATAGCTAGAATGACAGTGGCAATCACTAGCAGCTTTGAAAAGTAGTGCCTAACATAAAATTTATTAGCTCAAAATTCCAAACATGAAGAAAGGTCGAGAAAGGAATCGGAGCATCTCCAGATTCCAGAAACATCGCCAAAGTGACAGTGGCAATCACTAACAGCTTTGAAAAGTAGTACCTAACTTATAAAATCTAATGACTCAAAATTCCAAACATGAAAAACCTCGAGAAAAGGGTCGGAGCATCTTCAGATTCCAGAAACAGACCAAAGTAACACTGGCAATCACTCGCAGCTTTGAAAAGTAGTACCTAATTTATAAAATGCAATGGCTGAAAATCCCAAACGTGAAGAAACATCAAAAAAAGAGTCGAACCATCTCCAGATTCCAGAAACAGACCACAGTGACAGTGGCAATCACCAACAGCTTTGAAAAGTATTACCTGATTTATAAAATCTAATGGCTCAAAATCCCAAACGTAAAAAAACGCCGAGAAAAGAGTCTAAGCATCTCCAGATTCCAGAAACATCGCCAAAGTGGCAGTGGCAATCACTAGCACCTTTGAAAAGTAGTTCCTAACACAGAGTCTAATGACTCAAAATCCCAAACATGAAGAAACTTCCAGAAAAGAGTCGGAGCATCTCAAGATTCCAGAAACATAACCAAAGTGACATTGGCAATCACTAACACTTTTGAAAAATGGTACCTAACTTATAGAATCTAATGGCTCAAAAACCCAAACATGAAGAAAGGTCGAGAAAAGATTCGGAGCATATCCAGAATCCAGAAACATCGCCTAAGTTATAGTAACAGTCACCAGCAGCTTTGAAAAGTAGTACCTGATTTATAAAATCTAATGGCTCAAAATCCCAAACGTAAAGAAATGCCGAGAAAAGAGTCTAAGCATCTCCAGATTTCAGAAACATCGCCAAAGTGGCAGTGGCAATCACTAGCACCTTTGAAAAGTAGTACCAAACACAGAATCTAATGACTCAAAATCCCAAACATGAAGAAACATCCAGAAAAGAGTCAGGCCATCCGGGCCATCCAGAATCCAGAAACAGACCAAAGTGACAGCGGCAATCACCAGCAGCTTTGATAGTAGTACCTGATTTATAAAATCTAATGGCTCAAAATCCCAAACGTAAAAAAAAACGCCGAGAAAAGAGTCTAAGCATCTCCAGATTCCAGAAACATCGCCAAAGTGATAGTGGCAATCACTAGCACCTTTGAAAAGTAGTACCTAACACAGAATCTAATGACTCAAAATCCCAAATATGAAGAAACTTCCAGAAAAGAGTCGGAGCATCTCAAGATTCCAGAAACATAACCAAAGTGACATTGGCAATCACTAACACTTTTGAAAAATGGTACCTAACTTATAGAATCTAATGGCTCAAAAACCCAAACATGAAGAAAGGTCGAGAAAAGATTCGGAGCATATCCAGAATCCAGAAACATCGCCAAAGTGATAGTGGCAATCACCAACAGCTTTGAAAAGTAGTACCTGATTTATAAAATCTAATGACTCAAAATCCCAAACATGAAAAAAACGTCAGGAAAAGGGTCAAAGCACCTCCAAATCCCAGAAACATCGCCAGGGTCACAGTAGCAATAACTAACAGTCCTCGTCAATCGGTTCATATGAAAAGTGGTCAAAACACAATTGAAGACCTAAAGTAAATAACGGGCTAAGGGACCAAAAAATCTTAAATTAGTTTTATTCGTTTAAAGTGGACTAGGTGCCATCGCCTTTAACCTACACAACGAGCTTTGCAAAAATGCACCGCCAAATGCTTTAATTTTCAGCCTTAATGTGATGCATCTGTCAACAATATTTTACGTTTTACAAAGTTTTTATATCATAACTAAAAATATTTTTTTTGGCACTTAGCCCCTTATTTACTTCAAGTCTTCAATTGTTAGAATTGCCATAGACGATTATGTTTTCCAAAAAGTAAGTAAATCTGAGGGCCAAGCTTGTATTCTCATAGTAGCCATAGACCATCAGGTTTATCGAAAACAGAAATAAATTATCGGCAAGCAGATCTAGCCTTCCGATCGATTTGTGCACAAATAATGAGTTTTGCTGTATGGTTTAGCGGAAGAAAGGCTTGCCTTCTGGAAAAGCCACCCTTATAGTAAGGTTTACCGAAAAGTTTAGCGGCTGGAAGACTTACTCAACCTTCTAATGAATGAATAAATGAATGAAGGTTCCATTGAATTTTCCGCCAACAATTTGGCGGAGAATCAATATCAAGACTAGGTCTAAATTTTCAGTTTCCCAAAGATCTCCTGACCTTTGAATTCTTATTAGAAGGCTTGCCTTACCTCTTACAAGCTTAAACGTGTGTGGGTCTAACAAGCCCACAGGCCGAAAATTTATCAATACCTGAACGAAATTATCATCCAAAACCGAGAGTGTACTAGTACCATGAACATATGACAAACCTGATCATCTATGACCCTTACATCTGATATCTAAGGATAACCATAGGCGATCAGGTTTGCCAGAAGGAAAACCTTCCGATCGCTACACCTTTCGGCAAACCTTACAGTTAGTGAACAAATAGGGTTGAATTCTCCCATTAATTAATTGAAAAAATATAAAATTGAATTATACCACTAAGAATAAAAGCTCGAGACTCTGGAAAATTTTTAAGAATCTGAGAATAAATTCCAGCACACAAAAACCTACAACATTCCCAAGCCAGGTCATGCTTGTTATTCCAACTTAACCCAATTACAACTAATCTTAACTATTGTTGTATTGATCAGAGCACCTACAAATCCCAAAAACATCGCCAGAATGATGGTAGTAATCACTAACAGCTCTTATCAATCAATATGGTAGCTAATTGAAAAAAATTGAATAACACCAATAAGAGTAAAGAAATAAATTTTAAATAGAATTTTTTATAGCTAATGTTAAATCAAACGGTGAATATTAATCTTTTATTTTATTATTTCATAAAATAAATATGTCATCAATATCAAATGAAAGTTTTTTTTTTTTTTTCATCCAAAAAAGTTTCCGTGTGCTACTTTATAAAACCATTCCATATAAAATTATTTTCATGTTATTGAACATACGACACATTTTTTTTAACACGAAAACAAATAAAAAGTGCGCAAAAATGAAAAGAAATATGGCAGTTGGATAAAATTTCCGGTAGAAATAACTTTTCCCTGTTCACTTCGAGGGGCAGACCGAATCCGCGTCATGTTTATAGCGTCGTCGCGTGCTCGTATATTTTATTCAGAGATTCGAGACACGTCCGTCCACTCCTCAAACACATCCCGCTCTTATAGGGGGAGCCCCATAACCGCGTTGACGTTCGATTTGCGGGCGGGAAAAGTGGGTCGAACCTCTCGGTTAATGTAGCGTAAGTTATCCGGACGAAACCTTCGATATTTTCCGGGCTGCCGGCCGTTTTATGAGAGGCCGCGATAAGCGCGCCGCTCAAAAAACGAAAATTGCCCGGGGAAAATCGTGCGGCATCGATTCCCCGAACGCGTTTCGTATGCAAAGCGCGTTCGCAACTTTGACTAACTGGGTCCCAAATATCCCATTACGCATTGATCCTACCAATATGTATTCAATAAACGTGCTCGTGTAATTGTACCTGCGATATCCAGCTGAAATATGAACTGGTCACGCACCATCTGAGATTTCGCAATAAAACGATATTAAATACAGTGTTAATGTTTTACTTCTTCGTTTTACCTCTTTCATTAAGTTGTAATTACAGTAAGGACTTCCTACTTTTTTATCAGCTACGCTCCCTGTAATTCTCCTTGCGGAACATCTTTCTTCGATGTTATTCCCAGCATAAGCGATTCCTAAAACTTGATAATCATTAATTTCTTCGTTCCAAATTACTTTATCTTCAATTTTTTTAAGATAACTTTTTGGAATAACCCCTTTTATTATTTTATCAGCTAAATTAACTTCTTTCATTCTAGTTTTATAATCAATATATAAATTTTCAATTTCCTTGCTATAATCATTATCCCTCTCAATATATTCATCTTTATATTTCATCAATAATTTTTGTGCCAATTCAATTTTTTTATCTAACATTTTATTTTCATCTTGAAGACTCAAATATCTCTCTTCAATATCAATTTTTGTAATTCCAACCTCCGCCATTTGAACTTCAAGTTCCTCATAAGTTTTATCCAAATCCTCCAATTGTAAATTAGATTCTTCTAATAAAAAAATTTGTTTTTGAGCTTTTTCTAATAAATTTTCACCCCCAACTAAAATTTTCCTTTGTATTACAGAAATCTTTCCCAAAATCATTTCTTTTTCCTTTAAAAGTTTTTCCAATTCTTTTTCAACTTTTTCATCTTCCATTTGAATATTCCATTTGATTGCTTTTTCCTCACGAAGATTTATTAGAGAAATTCTTTTTTGCAATCTAAGAATTTCTTTTTCAAAACTTTCAATTAAACTTTGTTTAGTTTCCACGTTAACTTTAACGATGTTTTTAATATATTTTACTCGTGTGGCATATCTTAACGTGCAAAGACTTTCTTCGTAATCTTCTTGTCTTGGTGTTATTAAAGCAATCATTGCTGTTTTTGAGTTTCCACCTAAAGAATCTTGTAATAACCTGGTTAGTTTGGAATTTCTATAAGGTATATGAGTAGCTTTTTCATCAACCAAAGCTGAAATAACATTTCCTAACGCTGATAACGATTGGTTTATATTACTTGCTTCTTTAAGTCTTTCTCCTTTTGCTTGGGTTCGAGATAATCTTTCAGATCCGGCTAAATCAACCAAATTTAACTTTCCCAAAGTCACCTGATTGTTTGTTTTTGATTCTATGAGAATTGAAAAGATCGCATGTGATCTAGAACTGATTTTATTCATCAATGTTGAACTGGTGCTTCGATTCATATTTCCTCTATTTAATAAATCGGTTATTGATTGAATAGAATCAACGGTGTAACCATTTAAATTTTTTACATAAACCCCAATATCAGATCTTTCTCGAATTTCTAATTTAGTTTTTGGATTAGTTGAAAGTAAATCTCTAACTTCTTCGTTATAAATTTCTAAATAAGTTGCTGTTATGGCGAAAGTTGTTTCTTCTGAGAATGTTGAAATTTCATTGAAAATGTGGTTAAAGGTATTTGGAATAATACCGAATTTTTCTGGGTGGTTTTCACCAGTCATGGTGTAAGTTTTTCCCGTTCCCGTTTGACCGTAAGCGAAAATAGTTCCATTGTATCCTTGAAGGATTTTCTCGACGATGGGAAAAGCTACGTTTCGGTAAATTTCAATTTGGGAGGTATTTCCATGAAAGATTTTATCAAATCTAAATTTCCTAGGGGTGGGATTACCAAGTTTTTGTAAAGTGATGACGTCTTCATCGATAGTTAAGATTTGATTATCTTCGTAGTCGATTGGTTTGATTCGGATGGAAACTTTGACATTTTCTTGACAAGTTGCCATTCAGATGACATTGGATGACATGAAGTTGAATTATAAACAATCTATGGGGCAATAGACGCAGCGATGAAGTGTGTTGGAAATGATCCAATGAAAGTCTTGGAAAGTCTATCTTCACGACACTACAAGACGTCAACATGACATTCAAACGACATGTCATTCTCGCTATGATCATCATACAATGTAGCATGGATATTGTGTAGCAGAGTTTGGACGCTCCCATGTATAGGCAACCTTATATGAAAGCAACCTCAAGGCACCAATGTCACATTGGCATCAAAACATATTTCTTGTATTTAAAAAAAATAAAGTTCAGAAGATGAAGGATGGGTTAGGTATTTTTCAAAGTAGTTAGGTTGAGTTAAATCCTAAATGGATATTCCCTCGATTGAAGAAAAGAATAGAGGGTAGCATCATCTTGTATGCATTAAAATTTTCATTTAAATTGATTAATTCGCTCGTTTGAAGAAGTTGGTATAAAGAAGATTAGTTTCCCAATGATGGCAGAATACAAAATTGTCCAACATGATTTCTAAAAACGTTCATTCCATTCCAAGTTGAAGGAAATTCTTTCCTTCGAAGAGAGAACAGTATTCCTTTTAGTATGATTATTCTTATAATGGCTTGAGTATGACATTCATTCTCTTGACAAGTTGCCATTCAGGTGACATCGGTGACATGAAGTGGCAGAATTATAAACAATCCATGGAACCATAGATTATAAAGATGAAGTGTGTTGACAATGATGAAAAACTATACTCCCTCTATCTCAAGAAAAGAAGGTTCAGAAGGTGAAAGATCGGTTGGAAACTTTTCAATGTAGTTAGGTTGAGATGAATCCTAAATATGGATATTCATTCGATTGCAGAAAATAATAGAAGGTAGCATCATCTTGTAGGCATTAAAAATCTCATTTGAATCGATTAGTTCTTTCTATTTAAGAAGTTGGTGTCCAGAAAGATTGATTTCCCAGTGATGCCATAACACAAAATTGTCAAACATGATTTCTAAAAACGTTCATTCCATTCCCAGGTGAAAGAAATAGAGAACAGTATTCCTTTTAGTATGATTATTCTTATAATGGATTGAGTATGATATTCTCTTGACAAGTTGCCATTCAGGTGACATCGGTGACATGAAGTGGCAGAATTATAAACAATCCATGAAACCATAGATTACAAAGATGAAGTGTGTTGATTGATGAAAAACTATACTCCCTCTATTTCAAGAAAAGAAGGTTCAAAAGGTGGAAGATCGGTTGGAAATTTTTCAATGTAGTTAGGTTGAGTTGAGTCTTAAAAATGGATATTCATTCGATTGAAGGAAATAATAGAGAGTGGCATACCCTTGTAGGCATTAGAATCCTCATTTCAATCGATTAGCTCTTTCGTTTTATGAACCCAGTATAAAGAGAAATGGTTTTTTCAGTAATGGCATAATACAAAATTGTCCAAAATGATGTCTAAAAGTGTTCATTCAATTCTAATTCTAAATTGAAGGAAATAGAAAACAATATTTTTTAAAAATATGATTATTCTTGTAATGGATTGGATATGACATTCTCTTGACAAGTAACGATAATAAACAATCGAGTAAACGGTAGGGAAATGATGAAGTGTTTTCTGGCCGTCATGTTTCACTCGTTTAGCTTTTCCGGCCGAATTGGACATTGCCGATTACCGGGTAAACCCACGGAGCGCTGTCAAATTGGACTAATCGAGTGGGGGTCAGTAAAAAAGCGGGCTATTGTAGCCGAATTCGATAAGCGTCCGGAAATTCGTGTTTTTTGGCCAGAGCATTGTTCGAAGTAGGCCATGTGTCGCGGCTGGCGCCATTATTCGATTTGCGCACCGCGTCATCAGGTAAGAGATCCCGGGAATTTGTCGAAAACGGCCAAAACCGCCCCAGCCAGCCAGTGTTTTCCCGCGGGAACGAATGGCCCGGAAGGAAAACCGAGCGAACGCGATCCTACGGTTCGGAACGGATTTCGAGCCACCAATTGCTTGGAGAGCGCATCATAACCCCGCGATAGTCCTTCCAGCCGAGAAACGGTGACGAACGAGTTGGCAGCCTTCCAGGGGCACAATAACTCGGAAAACTTTATTCACCGAAGGCGGCGGTAATATAATACCTGGAAGTACGTTTCTGCCGCGTAAATCTATCCACTACTCCTACGAAACGTACTTACGGCGAAGCGTCCTCCCTAAACCCCCCCACAAACCTACCCTTATCCGGACAACTGCGGAGACAGCAAAAACTTAACACGTTGTTAGATGGAATATACAACTTTTCTGAAAAGACATGTTTCTTGTTTCTTTTAACATCTCTTTACTTCTGTATTTTTGTATTTATGTGTTTGTACTAACTTTGATTCTATATAAAGAGGAAACTCTACAATAATTTTATATCTAAGCATATATTTCATATTTTCAGAAAATACAAACAGCTTTAAATCGAACCATGATTACTCTCTCTTAAATATGTTTATCCCTTGAATGGCAACTTGTAAAAAATGAAATACTTATCTCTCTTCGAAGGAAAGAATTTCCTTCAACTTGGAATGGAATGAACGTTATTAAAAATCATGTTGGACAATTTTGTATTATGTCATCACTGGGAAACTAATCTTTCTTTATGCTGACTTCTTAAAAAGAACGAACTAATCGATTTAAATGAGAATTTTAATGCCTACAATGCCTCTATTCTTTTCTTCAATCGATTGAATATCCATATTTAGGATTTAACTTAATCTAACTACATTGAAAAATTCCTACCCCATCCTTCATCTTCTAAACTTTACTTTCTTGAGATACTGGATACAAGAAATATGTTTTGACGCCAATGTGACATTGGTGCCTTGAGGTTGCCGTCATATAAGGTTGCCTTCATATAAAGTTGCCTTCATATAAGGTTGCCTATACATGGGAGCGTCCAAACCCTGCTACCCAATATCCATGCTAGATTGTATGATGATCATAGCGAAAATGACATGTCGTTTGAATGTCATGTTGAGGTCTTGTAGTGTAGGAATAAAATCTCTGTCACTGAGCATTCATATTATGATACTCAGAATCAGACCTAATGGATTGATATCTTGGTCAGATTTTTTTAGAAAAATTCTTTGAAGACTAAGAACATTTATTATCAATTATTTTAATTTATTACTTTAATATTTGCTCTTCTTTAAACTTGCTTTCTATGCTAAGTAGTTGTCATAATACAATAGTTCTCATATCGATACCTTACTTTGAAAACCTCGTAAATCCATATCAACTAATTTTACAAGAGCAACAAAAAACTTTTTTTTTGCAAAGTACTATTGGAATTTTGGCATGAATGTATGTTTCAAAATACTATTTCACTTGCAAATTTCATATGTCGATTCAAAATTAAAATAATTTTGTTTCTGAAGGGTTTAACCACAACTTACGACCTTATGGCAACGAAATATGCCCGCATGCCAAGTGTTAAGTAATGAACATCATACGGTTTAGGCAACTTTCGAGCTTTCTGACAATGTACGGCATACTCTGCAGGAATGTTAATCTTACGATTTTTGAACCATCTTTCAATACACGCATGCATGCTGTCTACCTCCACTTGCGTGTGACATTTCTCTAAGTACCTTTGTATGATGTATATATTTTTTTTATATAGCAAAATTCAAAAGTGCGTTACATAAAGTAGAGTTTCTATTTTGGTAGCCACAATTGTCGCTATAAAGAATGACTTCTTCTCCAACTTCTATTTCCTGGTTCAAAATGAAATTGCAAATAATGCTGGCAAATTCTGAAGCAGATATAGCACCTCCCCCTCATGCCATATGAAACAAAATCCGTAATGATTCTTCATATTATAAAGAGTAAAGTTATGAGCACATAGTTTGCGTTTGTAATATAAGGAAGAAACCGTCGAATGTGGAGACAGTAACACCTTCTGTAAATCCATACAATAAACATATTTGGCTTCTGCTTTGTCCTTTTCCTTTTCTTTCCTACAAGCTTCTTTACTTTGCCGGTGTTTTAAATAGTTCTCTTCAGAAAGATTTCTCATTTTAAAGCTGGTGCAAACATCGCACTGATCTTTTTTAGGTACATACAAACTTAGATTCAATTTCTCAAACACCGATGCAAAAGTTTTTATACAAATTATTCTAATTTCTGGATTTAGATCTTTGGCAAATTTTTGGTATTCCAGGAAAAACTCAGCCTTAGACTGCCAAATAGGTTCCAGATACAATTTGTTACTTCTTGAACAAATCTCTCTTTCAACAAAAAGATTGAAGTTACGAGGTGTTCGGTTTCTAGATAATGAAGAAATTCTTACGAGGTTTGCAAATTGTTTTATAGATAGTGTAATATTGATATATAATTCTCGAGATTTTTACAGCACTTACAAAATGTGGGTTTTCGCAAGATATTCCAAAAAACTCAATTTCGCAAAAAAGTGAAGTTACGAGGTTTTCAAAGTAAGGTAACGATATATGCATTTGAACCAGTTTCTGAAGAAGGTTGCAACATGGCATCCGAAACGTTGAACACTTTTTCAAAAGACCCACGGCTAAACTTCAAGCTCCTAATTCTAAGGCCACTGTTACAGTTTGTGTCAATGTTAGAGCTTGTTTTACTTTAGTGTATCTTTAATCTTTTTCTAAACCCAACTTAAACCAACCCAAATCTTCAAACAAACCATTGAAACAGATCAAATGAATGTCAGAGCAATCTCAAACCATCTAAATTTTGACTGATGATGGAATGAAATCAACTATTCTTGTAACTATTGATGGATATTACATCCAAATAGAAAAATATCACTACTTACTTTTTGTTATCACGTGTCGATATTTCATCCACGATCGGGTATAGAACGGTGGAAAAAGGTTCCGGAAAGAGAGGCCTTATCCCGCGAGATCGGCATGCGATATCAAGGAAAACGCTTAGTGCCCTGACCCCGGCGGTCGTGGGTTATTGAGAGATTTGAAACGTGCGGCTTTTTTTATTTTAGCACAAAAGTTAATATCGGACGTGACGGGAATCTGGGAACGCTTCTGCTGACCGGCGGCTCTTAGAAAGGCCGGGGAATCGATGGAACCAGCTCGGTTTTATGCTAGATTTTCATAGCGGGGAATATCGGAGAAATTTATCGCTGGTATTAGAATTTTTCGGCCGAAGCCCGCCGCCGGCGGCGCCTTATAGTTTAAAATTTCCGGGCTCGTTTTGCACCTCGTAAAAGTTTAGGGCTGTCGTTTCGCGGTCCAACGTAAAAACCCTAAATACAGCTAAAAGGAAAAAGTGGAACGGACGAATCTTCTAAAAATCAATACGAGAACGAACACAAACGAACGAGAACAACATCTCATCCCAACTTATTTCAAAATAAGTAGCAGGATGAAAAAATTGTACTTTTCCCCTAACAACTTTCATTTCACTAAATCACGCAACGGCAGGAATTTATACGCGTCAATGAGATAAAAGAAGCTTTGCCGACGTCGCGGCATTAATCCAAATGAGCTGAACGCAGTCGATTTGTAAACGTCTCGAGTTCGAGCAGATGACAAGCGGCCACTCGAGAATGCAAAGAAGAGTAACGACTCAATATGTCAGTGTCAGCGCCGATAAAGACGCATCTTATCTCAATTAGACATCGTTTGGTGCCTCTTTATACTATGAATACATTTCGTGTTTATTTCTTTAAGCTTACGTTGTCTCTGATTAACATCCAACATCCGATTACCCTAATCTTAAAGGAATACTAACAAAGAAAAAAAAACAAAGTAAAATTAAATAAATTTTATTTATGACGTCACTTAAGCAATTATTTTTAATAATAATTAATTAATTAATATATACATAGAGTTGCTTTGGAATCAGTTTCAAAATATAATCTTAAAATCGCCTCTGTACATTATTTACAAACAATTCTAGTTTTAATTAAGTAGGAATGTCCGAGTATACGTTTCTAGCCGAAATAAGTACGACCCTATAACACGGTTTTAAATCTCGAACAGCAAGAAATCGTTGTATGAAAAAATAACCGACGTTTTTCCAAAAGAAATTATCAAAAACCTCACTCAAAATTTAAAATCATCCATCACAACCATTAATACCTGTTTAAAAAATTTCATTCGGAAAAACGTCGGTATTTCAATTTTCGACGGAAGATGGAGAAATATGAAATATGGACGAAAGACTTTATATTTTAATTTCTTTTAAGACAATCCTCCCCATCGTCGAAAACCTTTTAAAAATCAACACCTACAAAAACAAACCCGTCATCATTTCAACGCGATATGACAAAATTCGATTATTATTTACACTGGTTTAAATGTTATTTACATTATTCACTCCGGGTTAACTGTTTACACTTTTCTTGGCAAGCGACCATATTTAGTCCATGGCGGTTTAGAATCATCTTGAAAAAATATCACATATCACTGCAAATGAAGGTGACGGCGTCACTGAAGACTCTTCAATCGTACGAGTGAAGTAGGTTTAGTCTGTTCGGAGCGCTGAAAGAAAAAAAAAAAAATTTAGGATCAAGAGGGAATGATTTGTGGACCCAAACAGTACTGTATAAGCTCTACGAATTATTTGATGCTAAACAAAGGCGCCCGGAGGGGTAACCCACCCTAAACGGTGCCTACCCAACCCGACCGAGAAGATCGTTAACAGATAAAGCCAATTTATAAAGGCCATGTGGGCTTTACGAACGAAAATAAAGTTTAAAAGCGACATTTTCGATCCTTTCAATAAACGACAGACGTTTGCACCTTAGTTTTCGGGATTTTACTGTCACGCGAGGCGAGAAAGGAAAGAAGAGATGTAATTTCGTTAATTTTCGGCTCGTTTTTTTTTCTTCTTCCTTCCAGAGAGGCCGTAAAGCTCCCCTTAAAAGCTCCGCCGCGAGATTGGGAAACTCCACGGCCTACTTTTCCGCCTTCCCCAAAACGGTATATCGACTTTAGCGCGAGCTTTTCCCCAATGGGAAGGTTTTCTCGTTTTTCAAATCCTTATACTTTGCAATCGCTTGACCGGATTTGTATCAATCCAAAGATAAAAATTCAAATACGGTTTTAAATTAAAGACTTCTAAGATTAACTTTAAAGTACACGCGCTCTTTTTTGTTCGCGCGACTGCACGCAACGGACAGTGAGTACGGGTTCGGAAAATAAATAAGAGAGGGAGCTGATACGAAATAAAAAATTATTTAATAATGTCAAATCGTCTTCTTCATTTTCATCTTCATATTCTGAAACGTTGTTGTCCAATAATAGGTTTTCATCCTCTTCCTCCTCATTATTGGACAACAAGTTTTTGTTCCTTTCTTCGTTATAGCTCATATTTTCGAAATAACTGATTATGAAATTGAATTCAAACTCAACACCCGATGCATTAACAGATAAGAAAATGTCGATAAGAAAGAAATTCATCAAAAAAATTATGGTCAGGGCAAGTTCGAAATAACTAATAGATGGGGCTCAAAATCCGGACTGACAGTCCGGTGCGTGTAGCAAAAGGTTAAATAATCATCTAGATTAAATTTATTATATAATTTTTTTAAATCCTTATAGATGAGAAACTAAAATAGAATTTAAAAATCATAAATTAGTTGGGCATTTTATTGAAGACTCAAACAAATGTTTTTGGTCAGAAGCATAAGTGAGCTTTTATAAAAGGACCCGGACGACAGATGTTCCCGACATAGGTCGTTGCAAAAGGGTGCAAAATGGGGTTCATACCTGCCCTGCACCTTACACACCGGGGGGCTCTATTGTACGGGGTTCCCGACCTCTCCCGTATCCGAATTCGTTACTTTACCCGCAGTTTTATCGACTGGGCTCATCTAGATTTAATTAAGTCCCGTATTATCGAGCCGGCGGGTGCCGACCCTTAGTAAAAAAAGCTCCGCGGGAAGCTTTTGATATTTTTGCCGTTAATAAGCCGACATTATCTATCTAATTTATAATATTGGTTCTGGGGGAGGTAAAAAGCGCGTTACAAATCCATCCCTAACGGATGCGGTGATTTCCTTTGACCGAGTAGACATCAATTACCGATTTCGTAGGAGCAAAAACAAGGTCGAAATTCGGTTCAGGTAGCGCCAGACGGCGAACGCGCCCGTCCAATTAAGAAAGGGCCACATTTTAAATTACACAAAATGGACCCTCTCTCTATCAGGGATCTCTTAGAACAATGGGGGCGACAGCTGGCGTTGCGGGACGAGGTTTGTTTTGCACGATTCTCGAGCGGTGGCACCTCTTTGTGAGAAACACAAAAGAATCAAGTGCCTTAACGGTCGAAATTTAAGCACTAACGTTTCTATTTCCGAAACGCAATCGACGATCATCTACTCCATCTCTCTCTCGCTTCCGCTAACGTCGCAGGATGAACCAGGACGAGTTAGAACGAGCCAGGATCTGCCTCGTTTTAATAGTTTGGATACCTGCACCCGGTCGTTTTCCTTGCAATTAAGGCCACCGTACTCTGACTTCGTAGCTCGTAAAAATTTACAATTTCACCCGGACGTATCCCTCTACACCATTAAACAGGATTTGCATAGATTTCCACTGAAGGTTTATAGTTATGCGCTAAACTATCAAAAAGCGTTATTTTGAATCAACAAAAATACCTTTATGTATATCGAAAAACATCCCCCCTTGACCAGTTAAAACAAAATAAAAACCTCCCTATCAGTTTGTAATCCCACTCCGGCTGCGAACGCAAACACATAAAAAACGCGTAATCCTTTTAATGTGACAGTCTCGGACAAACAAATCCTAACATTCCCACCAGGCCGAACGATACCCGGGGTGGATTTCGACCCTTCGCGTATTAATTCGACACACCCTGAACAGGACCGGGTGGGTTCGTTAGGCCGCGATTGTCCTGCTGCCGTAAGCTCAGAACAACTAGGAAAGTTCCGCACGATCCGGTATAGTTCTGGAGTCGCACACGGTTCCACCAAACGTAATTGCATCATGTTTCCGACGCCCGAAGTGTCCAGTCTCGATAATTTAATCAGATACCTCCTTTACAAATCATAAACCAGGGCGTAAATGACGTCTCGTGCTTCGCGTGCGTCGTCATCATTTGAAATATTCACACGATTATCCCACCCTTAAAACGGTTCAACGATATTATAACGTCGCCGAGCAAACAACGTTTTAATGACCGCAATTATTCCCTAACGACCTTCCGATCGAGCCGTGGACGATAATTTAGATTTAGACAGTCTCGTGGGGAGCGGAAAATTTGAAATGACCAAAATTTTTGACAAGATAAGTGAGGACTTCCATTTTTTTTTCCTAGGCGAGATAATCCAAAACATCCGGTTCTAGTTAGACTCGCTCTACTGAATAGAATAAAAGAGGTTGGAGGTAAACGAAGGTAAGCGTTGATAGGTCGTAGAAAAAAATTTAGTACCGCCCATCCAAAGCCCATCCATAGCTCATTATTTGTGGATTTTAAAACAAGGGTTTTGCTGTATCAGGATTTTTTGGCAACAAACAGGGGGAATATAGATTACCGCGATGGCGCCGGCGGCGGCAATAAAACCGTCTGCAACGTCCCCGCTTGGAAAAACAATTTTCCTTAGAGTTTTCCGGCCGCGTGAGTGTCCGCGGAGCGGTCGGTTCCGCCTAATGAAATTCTTCGAGAAAAATCCGACCCGCATTCAAAAGGAACGAAGATTTACATGTGGCCTGGTAAACAAAATAAATTCGCGGAGAAAATTTTCTCGCGAAGGAAAAACATAAAGAAGTCATTTGCATTTCAAGGGAGTGGATGTCTTTGTTTCTTTTCTCATTTTTTTTTTTTCTTTTTTCCTTTTTTTTGTTATTCTCCGCCCGGTTCTGTCGCCTCCGGTAAATACCTCCTTTTGTTTTACTTTTACGAGCGATTCTCGCGGTCCGAGATAATGTACAAGATAAGTTTTATGGATTATTAAAAATTAAAGCGGTTTTGTTATCGGGAAAATGGGAAAAAAACTTAACTGTGAAACACTTGTAAGTTAAAAAATAAAACACCTTAATCGTCAGTTTTAAAGATTATAAAGTTAAATGTAAATAATAAATAAGTTGACCGTCTAAAAAATTGAAATAAAACCTTGGTTGTATATAAATTAAAAATTATTTTTCTTTATAACCACAAAGATTTCAGATTTACTTTAAGATGTTCGACTCGAGGAAATTTTTCAATTTTTCTTCCCCGCCGGAATTCTTATTGTGGTAGAAAAGCGTACAGGACAAACGACAAGCGACAAATAACTTAAATTGCAATTTGTCGCAACTCGGACGAGAGAATTCCTCTGGCTGGTCACTCGCAGACAAAACGACAAAAGGGTCCGCCGAGAGCGGCGCGGGACAATGCGAAAAACATCTCTAAATTAACCGGAAAAAACAAAGCGAGGGAAAACTCGCGTATGTGGGTCACACTTTTCTCGTTGTCTTTTATTACCCTCGTTCTTTGGCCCTCTTTGGTCCTCGGTCCCTTTTACTTGGAACTTGAAAATTATTATTTAAAAAAAATAAAAGATAACAAACAGAATACATAAATAACCCGAAGCAGATGGGCGTTTTTAACTAAACCCCAAAACCGAAATAAATATTAAATATCAAACGTCAATCAGACTCATTTTTACTCTCTACGAGGGGAAACACGATATACAGAGTGTTCCTCCCGGTATCCATATTCATAAATCTCGGCACTCTTTCGAACAAATGTTTACGCAGCTAACGGGTGGTGTACTCTTGAGGCCCGTGGGACACTGTTGACAGACCACTCGAAGCCCCCTTTCGAGGTCTGGTCCCTTTAGCTACCTTTTAACGAAACGATTCTCGCCTCTCTTTAAATTGGAATCTAAACCAATTTATTTTCTTTCCTCACAAGTTTCTTGTTCTTTTTATTGTATTTTTTTTAGTTTTTTAACAAAAAAACTTCATTCTCCCTCAACGACTTTAATACCCATCGATGTTAATATACAATAAATCGCCCTTAGTTGACTACCACGAATTGGCTTATACATGCGGATTAACTTTTATAAATTTTCCCTCCTCATAAGATTGTGTTATATAAAAAAAATTAAATATAGACACAAAGCAACATAAAATACATATCTGATTGATCATCAACTCAAATTTTCCGGTAGATGGTTGTTCTGTGAAGCGACATCGAGCGGAAATGAGTTCGCACTGAACAGGATCCGTGGGGGGTTTCGTACACGGTCGGAATGGAAGACGGGATAGGAGACAACCCTTTGGAGTAATTTTCGATGATTTCATGGGCACGCCTCGAGGGAGGAGGCGACTATTGATGTCGGATGGGGCCCGGATTACGTCGGGATGAAACGGAATCGCCAAGCATATCGGCCCCGGTGGGTTAATGGGGGCCGACGGAGCGCGGCTTTGAACCTTAATTTCACCGGATTGCGTTAATATCGCGCGTTCGGGACTTCAGTAATTATAAACAAGACTTTCCACTTTGCGTAACCGAAGACCAACCCCAAATACGACCTTTAGTTTTCTGCTTATGCTACTTTAATATAAACCAAGTGAATTATTTATTAGAATATTAGACGTATAATGTTGGTACTGGGGTTTTGAAATGACTATAACGGAATACAACTAACTCAATTTACTTGAATACTCTTGAAAGCACCCATTAAACTTTCTGATTATATCTATGTGACTACACTTCATTTAATAACTAGGAGTGATTTGAATTTTGCGCGCTAAAATAGTGAACTATTATTGGTTGCACCGCAGTCAAGTTTACAAAGACGAAAAATTTGGTTTTTGTCGTTTATTGTTTTTGACGTTTGAGGTTAGGTGCTTTACCTAATTTGTCAACTTGTTTCTCGCTTTTTCATTGTGCTCAAATGGTTGCGATCAAAAAATATTAAGCTCGAAAAAGGTATGGTACGATGTCATGTGTTGGATATAATACGTCAACACAAGGAACGTCTTTTGGATAAATTTTGAACAATGTACGTATAGATAAACGGCCATACAGATATTTGGTATGTTCTAGAATACTACGCTCAAACGCTTGGTGTTTTGTTGGTTGCATAAATGTGACTGGTTTTAAGTTTAGAATTCAAATTTGCCGCTAAAAATTTTTAGTGTATTTTTTAGTTACTTTTTCCTACTTTAGTTATTTTTTATGTACATAGGGTTTTGAGATTCACTCCTCCTAGTTATTAAATAAAGTATAGAAACTCTCATTTCTACAATTTCTGTTTACATTTACACATATAAGGTTGCAATTTCGTGAGCAACCGTTTTCATAACGAGTCGTCCATCAAACGCCAGGTGTTTTTGGACGAGGACCCAGTTGAATAATCTACCACTTACTGCGACAATGGCTTTTGCGAGGGCCAAAACTTGGCAGCCCAAGAAGCCTAGGGAAAAGGGGAACATCAGGTAGGAACGCGCCTGGCCATTATAAACGCATTTCGTAGCCGTTTTCTCGCGCAAACTCGTTTTTAAGCGGTCGCAAAATTTGGGCCGTTGCCGTCAATTATCCTTTCCCCCGTTTTTTTCCTCTTTATTCTCCGAAAGCAGAAACTAGGAAATGCCAGATTGTCATTCAAACGATGGATTTCTGCGAAACGTTTCCAATTCAACGGTGATCTTTGATCCAAGCTATAAGAAAAGCTACCTCGTCAGCATTCGATTAGAACCCTATTGTGATATTCGCCGACCGCTATGCGGAAGCCAAACTGTCGGAGGCATAATGGCACCCCATTAAAACGTATGACAATTTGTAGCCGGTCGAGGAAGTGTACCCAAAAGAAACCTCAACGGTATTCAAAAGCTCGAAAATCCAAGATATCTTATTTGCGTCGACAATGGCTCGGATGAATCGAATAGACAGGCTTTATTTGCTTTGGTTAAGAGCGCAAACTGTCTGGCGACCGAAAGAAAGGACTCTCTCTACCGAGGGGACATTTCTTTAGTGCCCTTTGTCGTTTGGGATCACCTGGTCCATGAAATTGTCAACCGGCTCTCGCATTACGTATACATTTATACCTGGCTGAAGACCTTTGTCGAGGAAATAAAGGCCCTGATTAGAGCTACACTAATCTGGTTGCTGCCGTACCTTCGAAGGGAATTAAGAGAAAATTTCTTAACAAGTCCCGAATGGAATCCCGAAAAGAAGAATAAGAAAAACCCCCGTGGAGTCCCTTTTGGTAAAATTAGGTTAATGGGAAGTTGTCTCGTGTCAGATTTAACTTCGTGGAAGAGATCTCGGTCAACGTTACAATGTTTCTAAACCCGTAGGGTGCCCTTTATGTGCTTGACAACCAAATCAAAGTCATCGAGAATCCTTTAAAAGGATTTCAATTAGCAAATCCCCGACCAGGTACGATTTCCCTTCGATTTTCAACGAATCAATCCCGGTTTTTTTCAACCCGAAACCGTACACCACCCGGTGTCCAACGGTAATTAACCGTTATATATGGAAATTAATTGGGTAATTATTCGCGTTTATTGATTATTCCTCTAATTAGGTCAATAGCTGGCGTTCAATTAATCGCCTGTGTTCGCTCGACTCCGGCTTTAACCGGAATCAGTTTATTTCAAAGCCGCGTCGCCGCATGAGATCACGCTTTATAAAAGCAGCGCCAAAGACAGCGGGAATAATTAACATACGCGTAATTTCGACCGGGTTTAATTAGCGTTAACTCGGAATGCAGACGCCGCGCCGGCTTCTTCTCGCCCCGTTTTGTGACATCATCAGCCCGTTACCGCCCCCGTAAAATACCGATCCGAAGCTTTTTAAAGCTACTTTAACGGTTCCAGTCGTAAAGTAAATACCGGCAGTAAAAGTTCGGCAATTAATTTCCCTTTAAAAAAATCTGATACTAATTAAAAGAAGGGCGTTATAAAGTTTATATCTCTTCCCGAATGAGAGAAAAACGGAATAAAACAAAGCTGCACGTCGATATCGATATATAAAGATCGCTGAGTAAGCTCTAAAGAAAAGGAACAAGAAGCGGGATTGAGAGGTCGGCTTTTAAGAGAAAAGCTCTCCAAACTTCCTTCCGGGGAACTTCTCGTTTTTCCCAGAAACAAAGCTTCAGCACTCAAAGACCCGAAGTTGTATTGCGACGAGAACGATCAATTTCAATAAAAAAATTTACCTTTTACATTTCAAACGTTAATCAATGATTTAAAAAAAACGCGGAGAGAGTTGTACTTTATAACGCTAACTTAACCCATAAATAAATTGGCTTAGAGTGGTCAATTACATTTTAAATTGAGTCGCAAAAAAATGCAAATTGTTAATTTCCTGCCTTCTATATAAATTATGGTATGTTATAGGTCGGAGAAAAGTTATAAGTTTAAAAATTATAAGTTTAAAAGTTATGAGTTTAAAAGTTATGAGTTTAAAAATTATGAATTTAAAAGTTATGAGCTTATACAGTACGTTTTTTAAAAATCATAATAAATAATTCACTTACCTGTTATTAAACAAGCGCTACGCCCACAAAGGATGAGGAACCTGCCGTCCATCCCTTGGTAAACTAGGTGGGTGTTGCAAAAACGGTGGTAACTTCCCTGGAGGTGGAGGAGGCGGTAAAGCTGGACTCCTAGATCTCTCCAAGTGCGTAGGTGTGGCCGTAGCATAGATATTTATCGAACCCCTTTGATGTACACAACCTCTCTTCACATCAGGCATCGCAAATTGCAATTTCTGCCAAAATTGTCTGTCCCCCCATTCAATCACCGTATTCGTCTTTAGATAAAGCCTCAAATCAGGATCTAAATCACGTTGGGGTAACTCCCCGGTGACTATGAATATTAACTTCCTCTTCCTATCCTTTAACACTTCATGAAGCGCCGATTTGAATTCAAACCTACACCATTCATTATGAAGAAAGTTCTTACTTAAAACAACTATGGTTCTTCTTGATGATTCAACGGCTTCAATAATAGTATCAGCTACATAAGCCGAAACGTTAAAATCTCTATAGTGTAAGCAAAGTCGATATTGAGGATCAGATCCCTCAAGTCCAGGCGCTAACACTTGAGTAATAAACCCCTCATCTTTAACGCTGTAACTAACGTAGGCGTCAAAGAGGCGGTCTTTATCTTGTTGCTCTTCAAAAGCCGTGGTTTTATAACACATTCTTAAACCACATCGAGAATAAATCCATACTCTTAATTCTCTTCTATAATAGAAAGCTCCGCATACTAAAACGACGCTAACGATAAAAATACACATCGTTGTAAGAAGTAATGGTAAGTAATCGTTTACGACTTGGTTTTCAATTATTGCTCTTGTATCGCTTGTATAAGCAGAACAAGTTGTTGAATTAAAATCATTTAAATGCGGGCCAAAAGTTTTTGTAACATTATTATACATACAAACGATTTTATTTGAGTCTAAAACTTTTCCTTGATTAATTTGCAACCACTTTCTGTAATTTTGAACATATTGGCAATCACAAGACCATTGATTATCACCCAATCCAATATCAACTAAATAAGGGTTTAAAGAAAATTGCCAAACTTCGAAAAATCTCAATCGATTTCCATCCAATCTTAAAACTTCCAAATGTTTTAATTCTAAAAACGTTCTATTATCAATATGATGAATCATATTTCCTTGTAAATAAAGTTCTCGTAAATTTTCCAAAGTAGCCAATTCAAATCCTAACAATTCTTTAATTTTATTATTTTCTAAATGAAGAATTGTTAATCTTCTCAAACCACTAAATGTGTGATTATAAACAGCTGCTATATTTGAATTATTTGCATATAAAACTTTAAGGTTTTTTCTTCCTATAAAAGAATGACTTGATAATTCCCCAAAGTTATTACCATCTAAATAAACTTCCGTAGCATCCATTGGAATTCTACTTGGCATTTCAGTATATCCAACACCAGAACATTCCACAACATTAGCAGACCAGCTTTGATCGTTATAACAAGTACAATTAGTTGGACAAGTCATTTCGCAATCGCAAGCATCAAAATCACAACAATGGCAAAGTGCAAAACAGTGCGTTTTATAAGTGCAAAGAAATTGTGAAGATTCTGCGTTAATTAATGGAAGATAATTACTATCTCTATTATACAACAATTTACAATAAATACTCTCCAAATCCATAACTCTAGGATGTTGTCTTAAATGATCTAATTTATTAATTCTTTGTAACCACTCCATTGTGCAATCACATTGAAATGGATTTCCTCCTATATAAAACTCGGGAAGTGGTTTTTCCGGATCTACAGGTGTTAATCTCAAAGCGTTCAAATCCATTCTAGTAATTTGATTGGCGTAAAGGTCAACTCTAGTTAAATTGGTTTTCTTTGCAAAAGTGTGCGGTTCCACCAGTGAAATTAAGTTGTCGTTCAAGAACAACAATTCAATACTATTGGGAACGGAGGCAGCATTGACAGCTGTTAACTTATTGAAACTCGCGTCTAAAGTTTGTAGTTTAACCTCGTTTTCTAAGGAATAATGGTTTCCCAAATGACCGACGTTGTTCTTATGCAAATCTAACCATTGCAAATTCTTCGGTATCATCGCGTAATCGAACCATTCGATTTTATTATCGGATACGTTAAGCCATAATAAGCTTGGAACGTCAGAAAATAATCCTGTTATGTCAGTTAATTCGTTATGATCCAATCGAACGGCTTGCATATTCGAACTGTATTCGAAAGCTCCCGGTTCGATACGTCTTAACTTATTTCTAGCTAAATTAAGAATTTGCAAAGCCGGAAGATCGGAGAATACCCTTTTTGTGATCGTTTCTATTTGGTTTCCCATTAATCTAAGCCCGTATAAATTAGTCATTCCCCGGAAACCGGGTTCCTCGAGAGAAGTTAAGGAATTTTCCCCTAAATCGACCGTACGCATTAATCTCATGTCTTTTAATGCTAACGGGACCGCTCCTAATAAGTTGCCATTTAAATTTAAATCTTGCAAGCTGGAGCAATTTCTAAAAGCTTCCGGATGAATGCCTTTCAACACGTTACTATCCAAAGCCAATAAGGATAAAACGTACAGTCCGTTCAGCGAATATGCGTCTAGGTAGGTTATTTTATTGTAGGAAAGTAATAAAGTATGGAGATTATTCATAGGGGCAAAGGTATCAGCTGGAATAGTTTCGAGTTGATTATGATCTAAATGGAGGATTTGTAAGGTGTAAAGATCACGGAAGAACGTCGGATCTAATTTTGTGATACGATTATTGGATAAATTGAGAAGGACCAAACGGATTAATCCGGAAAATGTGTCTCCATTTATCCAAGCACTTGTTAAATGGTTCCTCGATAAATCTAACGCTAGTAATTGCTCGAGATTTGAGAACAATCCAGGCGCTAAGACGCTTATAGAATTATTTTGAAGGTAAATTTCTTTAATAGAATATGAAGAGTCTTTAAATAATTCCGATGGAAGAGCGACAACTTTATTATGAGATAAATCAAAAATTTGCAAAGTTTTCAAACCTGCTAGAGCTTTATCCGCGACCATACTGATTTCATTATGGTGGACGTAAAGTTCTCGAAGTCTTCTCAAGACGCTGAAACCATTAGCCGGTATCAGAACGAAGTGATTATACGACGTGTCTAAGATTTGGATATCTAAACTACAAGGATGAGTAAAAGTTTGTGGCGTAGCTGAATGAAGAAGGTGTTCATCTTCTTGGGGGGACATTAATGGTTGCGGGGGTTTAGGAGCTTTCTCTCTAAATCCTAAGTCGCTAATATCTTGAAGGCGATTTTCGCTTACGTTCAAAAACACCATATTCGTTAGGGGGCAGAAGATATTCTCCGGGAACGACCAGATGTTGTTACAGCTTAAATCTAGACGTTCCAATTGTCGTACGGGGTTGAAGCTATCTTGAGAAAAATCCAAGCTCATCGCCGGCCAATCGGTGTTGTGCGTTCGAACCGTTAAGTTTCTTAAATCCCTTAATCCCGTTAACGTTCCCGAAGGCCACCTCCCCAACTTGCAATGTTCCAATTCCAACTCCCTTAACTTATTCAGATGGAAGAAGCTCCGATCGTCCAAACTACTTCTCGACATTATGTCCTCGTCACACTCGATCCTCAAAGCCGTGGTGTGTTCAGAGGGAATAACGCTAAAGTTTGTCGTGTCGAACTCGCTGTTGATCGTCCTTAACTTACAAGTTAAAGAGACCTCAGCCGGGGAGTCCCGTACCCACCATTGACAATCATCAGGCGCTTCGTATCTGATTTGTTGGGGGATTGAATCTGTCGGAAGTGAATCCAACGACCAAGTCCTCGCGAATAATTGGACACAAACACACAAAACTAAAAACAATGCCATTTTTGTTATCTCGTTCAGTCACTATGGCATCACTAGTATTCGCGCGACGAGCTTCGCGGTCTTCAAAGAAACCGGAAGGTATTCGAATTGGGCGCTCTGACCCGTTCACCACCGGGGCGAACGCTGACTGAAGCTTCCGATGCGGACCTCGAAGGTTTATGTGTAGGGCCGCGATCGGCGCCGACGACGCACGAGCGTCGCCCCGCCTATTTCGCCGAAGAAGAAAATAGCGATTTACGCGCAGGCTACCTCTTGTTTGCCGAAGATAAAAGCGCAATTAATGTTTGATTAATAATAACCGGCGAGGACGATTATCAGAGACATCGTTAGCGTAATTAAAGACGACTGTTGTACTCGTTTATCACTCGGTTGAATTCTTACAACTTAAATACACACAATAAACTTAAACCAGTGACACACCGATAAGATTTGGCATAATAACTCGATTTATATTTAAAATTGGCACCATTTACTTAAAAAAATGACTCACTTTTGTGGTAATATCTAATTTTAACTAAATTGCTCTTAATGAAAATAAAAATTTTAAATACATTAAAATATTTTAATGGAAATTCCATCATCAATTGTGAAAAGAACGTCCCTAATGGCTTTCCACGGAACGAAATCAAGGTTAAAAAGTTACAATGTGAATGAATACAATACGCAGTCGGGGAGCAAATGAACCGGCAGAAATTAAAGCGTGGCCACCCGCCGGTGTCAATTTTCGCGAAGAAGCGACGTCGCCGTCGGTGCCTCAAGGTATCGATTCCGCGGCGATAAATAAAAAGGGAATTCCGACGTCGGGGGGCGGGCGGCGAAAAACGACGCCCGCGACGCCGCTAAGCGAAACTATCGAAAAAAGGGGCGTCGGCGACCCGCCGTAATCGAGTGAACCCGACGCGGACGCCTTCGAGTAGCTCGGTCGTTTGTCACTATTAACGCCGTTCCGACGCCGCCGCCACCGTCCCGACGCCCCGGGACGCCAGGTGGTACCTTCGGGCTCCGGAAGTGATTTTGACCGGAACGCAAACACCTTGACCGGGTAATTCGATGTCGATATTCGAGGCCGAAGCGATACCTTATTGATTTACGAGCTTGAACGTGTTTACTGATATTAAACCAGCGGTTAAACGAAGCCAAATTAGAAAAGCAAAGCTAAGTAAGTAAGCATTAAACACTTACCATTCTGTTTGACGTTGAAGATTTCTTAAAAACCTGTAAAAAAGAGAATGAGTTATTAGAAAACGTAGTCTGGCATTATCAATTAATTCTCTACTCTCCGAGGAAGTTTTTCCTCTGGCAAAGACGCCAAAGACGTAAGTGTAGTTTTTCTCGGTAGTAATTGCTAGCGGGAATAAAGGATTTGTTTGTGGGTCAAGGGTTGGAGAAGACTCCGTAACAAAAGGAATCCCATCTTGTTTGCTGACCCGGACGCAGATAGACGCAGCGCGGCAAAGAAAACTCAAAAATCGATTACCGCATCGAGTCTAACTAAATTAATTCGAGATCGAATTTTTTCAATTCAAGCGGCAGGTTTCACCAGAAAAATAATTTATGGATCGTCAGGGCGCTGACAGGGCGGCTCCGGCGACCTTTCGAAGCCTCAAAAACGAACAAAGCGAGGGCCGCCACCCGCCGAAGCGACCGGCGGTTTCTTTTGAATCTATTCGTAGATCGCGCAGAAATTATTGCGCCCTTTGTAGCAGGATATCGAAAAACGCGCTGCCGCAGCCATTGTCTCGTCTAGTCCTTGTAGACTTTGTCCCCCGGACGACCGTAATAAATTAGATCAGCAGACTCCGACCGCGACCCATTGTACCAAAGTACAGGCCTATTGCCCCGCTTTTTTCAAGTAATCGTTCGTAAATTTCGGTGTTTGTTCACTACGACACACAGTGGTCGGAATTGCGAAAAAGCTGGACAAAAGTCAAAATTTCAAAGTCGTAATTTTCGCGTTAATACAATAAAATGTACAGAAGGAGCTAGTGCATCATTCTATGAAAGAACAAAACACTCACCCACGTGTATGGACCGCGGTAGTGATCGGAAGTTTACTGAATCTCATTAGCATCTGAAACCAATTACTGACCTCTTAAAAACCAGTGGATTGAAAATATGGTCAAATTTTGTATTAGTCAAATCGTTATCTGCAATATGGAAGGCGTACCTGGAGATAAGTGTAATATATTTATGTATCCATAACCTAATTTTTCAAAAGTTGCAAGTTTTTAGCATATAAACAACAACCCCTTACGATTTTCATCGAATTCAGATTACTGGAATAGTGAATCATCGAAATAGTTGTAATCCTATTGCTGCAGTATTGATTCTTGGAAATCACACACAGGAGTGTTAAGATTATATATCAGAAGAGAAAACTATTCTCGCCGGTTTCGAGCTTTGAGTCATTAAATTGTTATTAATTTTTGATATCGTTTTTGATTGGTTTGAATTAGATTCATTTGAAATTAACCCAACTTCATTTTTCGTCGTATCATCTTCAATACTTTGTATTTCGGCGATCGTATCGTCATCTTTAATTATCCGAATTATCCGAAAAACCAAATTCGAATAAACGAACCCGAATGTATAGAAGCATGAACTATTAAGCTATAGTTTATACTTCGAACGCCTTGTTCGTATTTTTTAATTTCGCTTAGTTTTAAATCAACTTTTTTTAACAAAATTTTCGGTTTGTTCGGATAATTTTCAGTTAGGTTTAAATCGCTTTTTGGTGGAATAAAATCGCTAGTGGTTTTAATTGATGATTTATTTCTTGATTTTGTATCAAGTGAACGACTTCAAATTTTTTCGGTAACTTTTAAAAAAAATTCGGAAATTTTTGAAAAATTATCTGAAATCTTTTGAATATTTTCTGGAAATTTTTGAATATTTTCGGATTTTTTGGAATATTTTCGGATCTTTTTGGGATATTTTTGGAAAATGTTGAAGCATTTTCTGGGATTTTTGTAACATTTTTGGATGTTTTTATGATTTTCGGGAATTTTTGTAAAATTTTCGGATTTTTTTTAACAATGTTCGAAAAATTCAAAATTTTCTGTAAAATTTTCAGGAACTTACATCTTCGGGATTTTTAGGAATAATTTCGGATTTTCTAGAAAAAATTTCGAAAATTTCGGATTTTTAAAAAAAAATTCGGATTTTTTAGTAAAAATTTCGGACTTTTTAGTAAAACTTTCTGATTTTTTAGTAAAATTTTCGGATAATTTTGTTACATTTTCAGGATCTTCTGTAAGATTATCGCAAATTTTTATATTTTCAGAAATTTTTTTAATATTTCCATAATTTTTTGAAAAATTTTGGGATATTTTTGAAAAATTTTCTGATATTTTCGAAAAATTATCTGAAATTTTTTGAATATTTTCGGATTTTTTTGGAATATTTTTGGAAAACGTTGAAGCATTTTCTGGGATTTTTGTAACATTTTTGGATGTTTTTTATGATTTTCGGTCATTTTTGTAAAATTTTAAAACTTTTTTGAACAATTTTCGAAAAATTCAAAATTTTCTGTAAATTTTTTAGGAACTTACATCTTCGGGATTTTTAGGAAAAATTTCGGATTTTTTAGAAAAAATTTCGGACTTTTTAGAAAAAATTTCGGATTTTTTAGTAAAATTTTTGATTCTTTAGTAAAACTTTCTGATTTTTTAGTAAAACTTTCTGATTTTTTAGTAAAACTTTCTGATTTTTTAGTAAAATTTTCGGATAATTTTGTTACAAATTTTTATATTTTCAGAAATTTTTGTAATATATCCAGAATTTTTTAGAAAATTTTCGGATATTTTCAAAGAATTTTCGGATATTTTTGAAAAATTTTCTGAAATTTTTTGAATATTTTCGGATTTTTTTGGAATATTTTTGGAAAACGTTGAAGCATTTTCTGGGATTTTTGTAACATTTTTGGATGTTTTTTATGATTTTCGGTCATTTTTGTAAAATTTTAAAACTTTTTTGAGCAATTTTCGAAAAATTCAAAATTTTCTGTAAACTTTTTAGGAACTTACATCTTCGGGATTTTTAGGAAAAATTTCGGATTTTTTAGAAAAAATTACGGACTTTTTAGAAAAAATTTCGGATTTTTTAGTAAAATTTTTGATTCTTTAGTAAAACTTTCTGATTTTTTAGTAAAACTTTCTGATTTTTTAGTAAAACTTTCTGATTTTTTAGTAAAATTTTCGGATAATTTTGTTACAAATTTTTATATTTTCAGAAATTTTTGTAATATATCCAGAATTTTTTAGAAAATTTTCGGATATTTTCAAAGAATTTTCGGATATTTTTGAAAAATTTTCTGAAATTTTTTGAATATTTTCTGGAATTTTTTGAATATTTTCGTTTTTTTTTGGGATATTTTCGAAAAATTTTCGGATAATTTTATTACATTCTCAGAATTTTTTAAATTTTCACTCTTCCTTTTAACCGGAAGTCCTACCTGAAAAATCTTAAATTCCGACCTTACATACGTTTTACGCGGCCTCGATATCTGGTATACTCAATATTGCAAACAGATTCAAACAATTAACGCTATATATTGGTCATTTTGTGTCAGCCATTTTTTATTTGAAACTTCCGATTGCGAATTTGGTTTTAGCGACTTGAAAAGCATAAAAATCTAATTTTTTATGATCACGCAAACCTTTTTGGATTTTTGTCCGGCTTTTTCAGAATTCCGGCCACAGTGCGACAACCTAAACTCGACAATTTATGAATGAAGCAAAAAATTCATAGATAAGATACCCTAATGCGGAACTTGTGCAAAATGGGTAAAAGACAAACACAACTCACACCGGAGCAGTAATTACGGTGCATTGCCGTCGGGCGTCGCGGCGCTGTCGGCGCAACGTATAAATAGTAACGCGGCAACGATGCCCCCTGACGGTCTAATTTGCACAGCAAATATTTGCTAGCTCATCTAACTCGAGTTATTAACGTCCGCGATCGGCAAGCTCCGATGTTACATCTACCGGAACTTTACCCCGTACCTAATAAGGATAAGAACAAGGATAACAGGGCGACTTAATAAGGATAACGCGGAGAACGGGCGCCTTTATTTCTTCAGACGAACGAATTCGATTCGGCGGCCTCCGTTCACAAAAGTCCATTGTGTCGTTAATTAAAAATCGGAGGGGGCCTTAATTAAATTATTGAAAAGGCGAAAACGTGGGATCATGTTCGAATCGGTACGTCGCGTCTCTTCTTCGATGTCGTATAAACGAGTGGCGACGTGCGCGATTCGCGACTTCCTCAGACCGTGATCTACCGTACTTAAGGGCCTGTTTCAATTGCGTCCGCTACGTCATGCATGAATCACGTTTCCCTACGGATCGTGAGCTCGGCAGACGGTTTCGTGACTGACCCTACTTGTGATACAGAGCCGTACTTGACTTTTATTGAAAAACTTTACCGAAATATTTCAACAAATTTATTAAATTAAATACCATCACGTAAATCAGAGATGGCGAACCTATCACCCATGGGTCAGACACTGACCCACACAATCCTTTTAAGTGACCCATACCTTGATTTTTACAAACATATTTTTTATGTCCTATTATTTATGAAATTGAAGAGAAAAATGCAAAATCCATCCTCAACCCAGAGCTCTAACGCTCGGATCTTGCAGATTTCTCTTATAATACATTGAAGAGAAGAAGACAAAATCCATTCTTAACCCAGAGGTCTAGTGCTTGGATCTTGCATTTTTCTCTTATAACTCAGAGGTCTAGTGCTCGGATCTTGAATTTTCCTCTTCGTGGTGGTATTAGAGAAAAATGCAAAATTCGTCCTCAACCCAGAAGTCTAACGCTCCGATCTTGCATTTTTCTCTTATAACATGAAGAGGAGAAAACAAGATCTGTTATCAACCCAGAAGTCTAGTGCTCGGATCTTGCACTTTCCTGTTCATGGTGCTATTAGAAAAAAATGCAAAGTCTGTTCTCAATTCAGAGGTCTAGCGCTCAAATATTGCATCTTTCTTTTATAACACCATGAAGAGGAGGAGACAAAATCCGTTCTCAACCCAGAGTTCTACTGCTCGGATCTTGCACCTTTCTTTTCATGGTGCTGTAAGAGAAAAATGCAAAAGGGTATAAATTAAATACCCAGTATTACACTTGAATGTAAAGTAGGCATACACGGTATATTATTTAATTGCTCAGTAAAAAACTAGCCGCTCAGTATTAATATAAATATTCAGTACGGAAACTAAATGACCATTAAAAATGTTAAATGCAGAGTCAATATACTAAATGCTCAGTAAAAATCCTAAATGTTCAGTACAAATCTTAACTGTTCAGTAATTATACCAAATAATCAGTAAAAAATCAAAACTACATTTAAAAAAATAATATGCTCACACTCAACATAACTTGAACAAATTTAAAGAATTGTACTGAGGCTATTTTTGGAAATTCAAAAAAAAATTTAAATAGAAATACATTAATCCATCTATTTTATGCTAAGCAAATCAGATTTATCCTAGCTGTTTCCAAAAAAATTTTAAAAATTCCCAAAGTCATCGACGATTTTTGCCCGAACCCAAAAAGAATTGAACAAATTTGAAAAATCGTACTGAGCTTATTTAGGAAAATTTTGAAAAGCTTTTTTAAACAGAAATACATTAACATATCTATTTTATGTTAAACAAATCAAATTTACTGTAGCTTTTTCCGAAAAAATTAAAAAAATTCCCAAAGTCATCAATGATTTTTGGCCAAATTCAATATAACCTGAAAATTTTTAAAAAATCGCACTGGGCTTATTTATGAAAATTTTGAAAAGATTTTTGGAATAGGAATACAATAAAGTGTCTATTTTATGTTAAACAAATCAAATTTACTGCAGCTGTTTCCAAAAAAATTAAAAAAAAAATCCCAGTCATCGATAATTTTCGCCCGAATTTAGTATAAAATGAAGAATTTTGAAAAACCGCTCAGAGTTTATTTATGAAAATTTTTAAAACATTTTTGAAATAGGAATATATTAAAGCGTCTATTTTATATAAAACAAATGAAATTAATTATAGCTGTTTCTAAAAAAAAAAACCAAAGTCATCGACGATTTTTGCCCAAACTAAACATAACTTGAACAAATTTAAAAAATCGTGCTGAGTTTATTTATGAAAATTTTGAAAAGATTTTTTATATAGAAATACATTAAAGTATCTATTTTATGCAATACGAACCAAATTTACTATAACTGTTCCCAAAAAATTTGAAAAAATTCCCAAAGTTATCGATGATTTTTTCCCAAATTCAACAAAATTTGAAAAATCTCATTGAGTTTATTTATGAAAATTTTGAAAAAATTTTTTGAATAGAAATAGGTTAAACTATCTATTTTATGTTAAAAAAATCAAATTAATTGTAGTTGTTCCCAAAAAAATTTAAAAAATTCCCAAAGTCATCGATAATTTTTGCCTGAACAAAAAAGCAGTTTGTTCGTGTTCACTTTCTCTTTCATCACTCTCGTAATGAGATATTTCATTCATTTTTAATCTAAAATTTTGATGAACACTTTTGAGGTTAGAAACACACAGCGAGCACTGTAAACGGTGATTTCCGATGTCAGTGTTGCCAACCAGTTAAAGCAGTGCCTCACATTTACTGATTTACTTGATACCCATTAAGCAATCGTAATTCTTTACTGGGAGTTATTAAATTTCATACTATGCTTTAAATATTTAACATTTCAAATATTTTACTGAGCATTTTTTGTTTCTATACTTAACATGTTTAAAATTAAATACTGACTGTTCAGTATTTTTTACTGAGCAATAAGGTATAAAAATACTGAGCATTTAAATGCGATCCAATGCAAAATCTGTCTTCAACCCAGAGGTCTAGCGCTTAGACCAGTGATGGCGAACCTATGACCCATGGGCCAGGCACTGACCCACACAATCCTTTTAAGTCATCCATACCTTGATTTTTGCAAACTTATTTTTTATGTCCTAGAAAGAGAATAAATAATTTTATTTCAACTATCTATTTATTAATAAATAATACCATTATGTCATAGTATGTATGTAATTTTATCTTGTTCAGTCAAATATTTAGTGTAAGGAGTACTAAATAGTGTCATCCTAATGATATCATCCACTTGTAATCGATTTTTATTTTTTAATCTTTACTTACTAATGTAAAAGTTGTAAAACAAAAAGGAAAAAAAGCTCTTTTAGTCCTTAGTCTTAGAAGTAAGGATATAAAAAGTAAGTTTATTAAAAATACATTTCCCTTTTGCATGTGACTTAATACTGTGACCCACGAGCTAGCACGAAAACAATATAGTAAACAAAATGTGACCCACTGCGTCAAAAGTTTCGCCATCACTGACGTAAATGATTCAAATATTACCTACACTAACATTAATTCATTTTTTATTTTTTTTTATGAGTGTACCAATATTATTCTTTTTAAAATCAACCCCCAAAGAGTAAAAAAAAACTAATCCTATTAAAACTGAAACAAAATTGAAACCTATCTCTACCGATGTTCAACACAAAGCACTAACTATTCACAAATGCGAATATACCTGATACTAAATAATGTAAAGCCATCACAATAGAAAATGATTCAAATACCATACATCTACGCAACAAGCATATACAAAGCGCATCTAATTTGTATTTCGTGGAAATGAAATTGCATGCTGGAACATAATAAGATCATTTTGTAATTTACTAGGTGTACCTATAATACTCTTTTTATGAACTCACAGTGAGCTTTAGAAAAACCCTAATCGTATTAAAGCAGGAATAAAATTGGGAACCCGCTGATGTTCAATACAATGCTCCAACTAATTACATATGCGAATATATCGGCAGTTTATTTGTTCGTGTGTTGTTTGCAGGAAAGCGTAAATATTTGGTTTGTTACTTTGCCTGTTTTCGGGTTGATTATTTCCCTCCGCGAATCGAAAGCAAACAGTATGCGGCATTAAATATAAATAGGTCGGGTGATGATTAATTATTCGTAGGAGGAATTTAAAAAGTAATTGTTTGATTAAAACGATCATTACAAATGCCAACGGGTGTGAATGAGAAATTAGTTTTCATCGTTGGAAAGCACGTGTGTGATGTGGTAAGAATAATAGGGCGTTGACGCGCTTAATAGGAGGAGAGCGTTGACAATCCCGATGTCTATTACGGTGCAGGAAGTCTTTTCCCTCGGGAAGAAAACGGAAAACGATGGGAACGAGTTTACACGGAAATCCTTTTCGACGTTTCAAGTCGCATTGAGGATTTTTAATAAACCGAAATGTAATTACTAAACTAGCGGTGTAAAGAAAGACGGGGAGGAGTGGGTTCCCCTACACAGAACCCGGAAGAGACGCACTCCCGGGGAAAAGTAATTAGTTTGAATTCGTTTCAAGTGGAATTAGAGCTTCGGCGTCTGGAGGCGGTCGGCGGCGCAACTTTATTTAGTTTGATTTCTTGCCTTGGCCCGGTCGCGTCGAGCCTTATTTGATTTAACCCGGATTTACCGCTTCGGTTTTGATTATTTTGGCGCGAACATCAACCCAAAGAGTTGAACAAAATTAAAAAAAAGCGAAGAAAATTTAAAAAAGCGAAGAAAATTAAAAAAAAAGAAAATTAAAAAAAAAAGAAAATTAAAAAAAAACAAGAAAATTACAGACGAATACGAAATTTTTCTCGTAAACGATCAGTAATTTAAAATCGTTCTACATTAATTAATGCGAATTAGAGCGGTTTAGCGACTGATTAAAAGCGACCGGGGGCAATTAATTAAAAAAGTTAAATCTGAGGACCGGCAAACGATTATTTATCGCTACGACTCTTCTCGCTCTGTAGCGTCATCCTCCGTTAATTCCTTCTCTTTCTTTCACTTCGTTCGCCAGCCACAGGTGTTGTATTATTTACTGCGCGATGCCGCGGGGTCGCTGCAGGATTGCGGCAGTAAAAATTACCAGCGGGACCAATTGCCAAACGACCGGTGATATATATCGCGTCTTTAAAGGCGTTTTTTCGCTCGATTTTGCAGCAAATTCCCCGTCCTTCACTCCAAGTCAATTTACCGATGAATACCCGAGCTTCGTAATCGGACCCGAGCGTCTAAGGGTGAGTTTTCAACGGTCGAGAGCCTACGAGGCCATCTCACCCTTCTCTCCGCTTTGAATATGGCCCTTTAACGAACGGCTGATTTCGCAAAAACCACTCCAAAGTCCCTCTCTTCTCTACGAACAGAAATGAGCAGCAAATTGAGCTCACTAAGGACTTGTCCGACAAATTCTAAAACGACGATTCTAGATATTCTAATTAAATTCGCAAAAAAATGCTTTTTAAAAACGGATAATTAGAAAAGACTAATTATATTATCTCGAATCGTACTAAATCAAGTGGATATTATTTAAACTTTATTATCCGGCGTCGCCGCGAAACAAAACGCAATAGGCGTCGCGGAGCCCAGCTGTGGCGCATTAATTGCGAGCCTAAGTGCTTTAATTATGGAGTCGAACGTGGCGTAGGCTCCGGGAATTAATCCGCACCAGTCGCCGTAATTGGCCGAGTCCCGCTCCTTAGGAATTTTGCAGGCGTCCTGTAATTACCCCGGTCGGTTAATTAGGATTATTGCGCTGAAAAAGTGGCAATTAGCGGCCGTCCCGGAATTATCAGGTCGCAAGGATAATAAAAGAACTGAAGACTTCAAGCTACTTTGGTATTTTACTATTTTCAATTTTTTTTTTTTTTTCTTTTTAAGGAAAATGTAATATATTTGAAATAAAATGATCAAAAATCCACGACCGAAAGAAACAAGGATAAGTGGCCGAACGACGTGTAGACGTGGAGTTTAGCCTGTCGAGGGTCCCCAATCAGCCGACATCAAACAAGGAGGAAGGAGTCCTCGGAAAGAGGAGGAGAAGGCGTGTCGGAGACGAAGAAGGCACCGAGAGCTGCCCGACGCAACAACATAATGACGGTCGGCCGAGGAGATAATAAGCGGACCGGCGGAATGACCGGGTCTCTTTCGACACCTGCTTAGTGCCCGTAATAACACCTTTGCGAGGCGCTATCGTCGCATCGCGCATCGCCCGGGGCTCCGCTGCGAAAGCGAAAGTGCGAGGCCCCGTTTAGATAAACGAGGATCAAAAAGAGACGCCGCAGCTCCGGCGGAAAACAAATAACCTACCGTGGAACAATACTTCCGGGCGTCGCGACGTCCGAAGATGCGCATACGGGAGGACTGCCGGAAGATTGATGGCCGTCGCTTTTGTACCCTACCCGAAAAAAGATTAATAACGAGGCCGGCCTGTGAATTTTTAACAAGAGTCCGTCCCTTTGATTTATGTGCCCGGAGCGGAGCTTTTTCGTTGTTTTCGGCCGCGTCGAAGCCCGTCCGGTCGACAACGCGCCCGGTCGTAATTAAACGCTCCCGTTCATGGAAGGAAATAAATGGCGAACGGGGAACACTTTCGGAATACCGTGTAAACGTCCGGTGAGCGGATCCACCACCTCGTCTTCCTATCTCATATATTCAACCGTGTTTTACAACACTACATTTAACTAACAACACATTAAATCACTTCTATTATGCAACTTTACTCTCACAATCATAGAAAACCCAAAATGCATTTAGTAATTCCTTTCCAAACATTACTTTTCACTTTCGAATTGTTTTGAATCCTTTGCACTTACATAAGCTCATCCAAGGATGATTGTAAGTTCATCAAATTATATTGAAGGATGAACTCAATGTTCGTCATTTGACAAAAGTTTGTGATTTGGTGCATATTCGCCATTTGACGAATGTTCGCTTTATGACGAATATTCGCTTTATGATAAATGCTCGCCTAAATTATTTTATAGCAAAAGAATATCTACGCGAGATCCTATCTTGATAACCCTTCACTTTCTCATCATACTTATTTCATACTAAAAATGAAATCATTACTCAAATTTTATTGAAATCCTAGAAAAATTTTCAAAAACCACGACTTTCATTAATTCAGTGCTACTTTATGACGAATATTCGCTTTATGATAAATGCTCGCCTTATAGCGAAGGTTCGCCATTTGACGAATGTTCCCCATTTAACGAATGCTCGTTATTTGACTAATATAATATTTCTGGGATGCTAATCCAAAATGTTATTTTATAGCAAAAGAATATCTACGCGAGATCCTATCTTGATAACCCTTGAGTTTCTCATCATCCTTATTTCATATCAAAAATGAAATCTTTACTCAAATTTTATTGAAATCCTAGAAAAATTTTCAAAAACCACAACTTTCACTAATTCAGTGCTACTTTATGATGAATATTCGCTTTATGATAAATGCTCGCCTTATAGCGAATGTTCACGATTTGACGAATGTTCACCATTTAACGAATGTTCGTCATTTGACTAATATAATATTTCTGGGATCCTAATCCAAAATGTCATTTTATAGCAAAAGAATATCTACGCGAGATCCTATCTTGATAACCCTTCAGTTTCTCATCATCCTTATTTCATATGAAAAATGAAATCTTTACTCAAATTTTATTGAAATCCTAGAAAAACTTTCAAAAACCACGACTTTCATTTATTCAGTGCTACTTTATGACGAATATTCGCTTTATGATAAATGCTCGCCTTATAGCGAATGCTCGCCATTTAACGAATGTACACCATTTAACGAATGCTCCTCATTTGATTAATATAATATTTCTGGGATACTAATCCAAAATGTTATTTTATAGCAAAAGAATATCTACGCGAGATCCTATCTTGATAACCCTTCAGTTTCTCATCATCCTCATTTCATATCAAAAATGAAATCTTTACTCAAATTTTATTGAATCCTAGGAAAATTTTCAAAAACCACGACTTTCATTAATTCAGTGCTACTTTATGACGAATATTCGCTTTATGATAAATGCTCGCCTTATAGCGAAGGTTCGCCATTTGACGAATGTTCCCCATTTAACGAATGCTCGTCATTTGTCTAATATAATATTTCTGGGATACTAACCCAAAATGTTATCTTATAGCAAAAGAATATCTACGCGAGATCTTATCTTGATAACCCTTCAGTTTCTCATCATCCTTATTTCATATCAAAAATGAAATTTTTACTCAAATTTTGTTGAAATCCTAGAAAAATTTTCAAAAACCACGACTTTCATTAATTCAGTGCTACTTTATGACGAATATTCGCTTTATGATAAATGCTCGCCTTATAGCGAATGTCTGCCATTTGACGAATGTTCACCATTTAACGAATGCTCGTCATTTAACTAATATAATATTTCTGGGATACTAATCCAATATGTTATCTTATAGCAAAAGAATATCTACGCGAGGTCCTATCTTGATAACCCTTCAGTTTCTCATCATCCTTATTTCATATCAAAAATGAAATCTTTACTCAAATTTTTTTGAAATCCTTGAAAAATTTTCAAAAACCACGACTTTCATTAATTCAGTGCTACTTTATGACGAATATTCGCTTTATGATAAATGCTCGCCTTATAGCGAATGTTCGCCATTTGACGAATGTTGATCATTTAACGAATGCTCGTCATTTGACTAATATAATATTTCTGGGATACTAATCCAAAATGTTATTTTATAGCAAAAGAATATCTACGAGAGATCCTATCTTGATAACCCTTCACTTTCTCATCATCCTTATTTCATATCAAAAATGAAATCTTTACTCAAATTTTATTGAAATCCTAGAAAAATTTTCAAAAACCACGACTTTCATTAATTCAGTGCTACTTTATGACGAATATTCGCTTTATGATAAATGCTCGCCTTATAGCGAATGTTCGCCATTTGACGAATGTTCACCATTTAACGAATGTTCACCATTTAACGAATATTCGTCATTTGATTAATATAATATTTCTGGGATACTAATCCAAATTGTTATTTTATAGCAAAAGAATATCTACGCGAGATCCTATCTTGATAACCCTTCAGTTTCTCATCATCCTTATTTCATATCAAAAATGAAATCTTTACTCAAATTTTAATGAAATCCTAGAAAAATTTTCAAAAACCACGACTTTCATTAATTCAGTGCTACTTTATGACGAATATTCGCTTTATGATAAATGCTCGCCTTATAGCGAATGTCTGCCATTTGACGAATGTTCACCATTTAACGAATGCTCGTCATTTGACTAATATAATATTTCTGGGATACTAATCCAATATGTTATCTTATAGCAAAAGAATATCTACGCGAGGTCCTATCTTGATAACCCTTCAGTTTCTCATCATCCTTATTTCATATCAAAAATGAAATCTTTACTCAAATTTTTTTGAAATCCTTGAAAAATTTTCAAAAACCACGACTTTCATTAATTCAGTGCTACTTTATGACGAATATTCGCTTTATGATAAATGCTCGCCTTATAGCGAATGTTCGCCATTTGACGAATGTTGATCATTTAACGAATGCTCGTCATTTGACTAATATAATATTTCTGGGATACTAATCCAAAATGTTATTTTATAGCAAAAGAATATCTACGAGAGATCCTATCTTGATAACCCTTCACTTTCTCATCATCCTTATTTCATATCAAAAATGAAATCTTTACTCAAATTTTATTGAAATCCTAGAAAAATTTTCAAAAACCACGACTTTCATTAATTCAGTGCTACTTTATGACGAATATTCGCTTTATGATAAATGCTCGCCTTATAGCGAATGTTCGCCATTTGACGAATGTTCACCATTTAACGAATGTTCACCATTTAACGAATATTCGTCATTTGATTAATATAATATTTCTGGGATACTAATCCAAATTGTTATTTTATAGCAAAAGAATATCTACGCGAGATCCTATCTTGATAACCCTTCAGTTTCTCATCATCCTTATTTCATATCAAAAATGAAATCTTTACTCAAATTTTAATGAAATCCTAGAAAAATTTTCAAAAACCACGACTTTCATTAATTCAGTGCTACTTTATGACGAATATTCGCTTTATGATAAACGCTCGCCTTATAGCGAATGTTCGCCATTTGACGAATGTTCACCATTTAACGAATGTTCACCATTTAACGAATGTTCGTCATTTGACTAATATATTTCTGAGGTACTAATCCAAAATATTATTTTATAGCAAAAGAATATCTACGCGAGATCCTATCTTGATAACCCTTCAGTTTCTCATCATCCTTATTTCATATCAAAAATGAAATCTTTACTCAAATTTTGTTGAAATCCTAGAAAAATTTTCAAAAACCACGACTTTCATTAATTCAGTGCTACTTTATGACGAATATTCGCTTTATGATAAATGCTCGCCTTATAGCGAATGTTCGCCATTTGACGAATGTTCACCATTTAACGAATGTTCGTCATTTGACTAATATAATATTTCTGAGATCCTAATCCAAAATGTCATTTTATGGCAAAAGAATATCTACGAGAGATCCTATCTTGATAATCCTTCAGTTTCTCATCATCTTTATTTCATATCAAAAATGAAATCTTTACTCAAATTTTATTGAAATCCTAGAAAAATTTTCAAAAACCACGACTTTGATTAATTCAGTGTTACTTTATGACGAATATTCGCTTTATGATAAACGCTCGCCTTATAGCGAATGTCCGCCATTTGACGAATGTTCACCATTTAACGAATGCTCGTCATTTGACTAATATAATATTTCTGGGATCCTAATCCAAAATGTTATTTTATAGCAAAAGAATATGTACGAGAGATCTTATCTTGATAATCCTTAACTTTCTCATCATCCTTATTTCATATCAAAAATGAAATCTTTACTCAAATTTTATTGAAATCCTAGAAAAATTTTCAAAAATCTTTCATTAATTCATTGCAAGTTGAATGCAAAGAAAGACGTTTCTCGTTTATAACTTCATTATACATATAATAATAATCCTGTGGGGTGAAAATTTCGATTACACGTTAAATCAAACCCGTTGCCGTTGTCTTGATTTAAGAAAATTGCCACGGACGCCGTTATCTCTAATTACCTGTGCGCGAGCGGCGACAATGGGGACCCTAGATTAATGCCGAGCCGAAATGTTACTAAATCCACAATAAAGTTAATTGGGAGATAAGACGGGCTAATGACTGAATTTGCGTATCAGATTCGCAAAAGCCGGGGGCGTCGGGAATGCCTTTCGCTATATTTAATAAAACAAATTACGTGAGCCAAAGAGGGTTTTTGCCTGGAAAAAAATATAATAAAGTATATAACGAGGTTAATGACAAAACCGCATTAGGGCTTTCTCGTCTCGTTTTTACGAGATTTAAGGTAAAAGGTTTTTTAACACCGGGCATCAGACGCGTTTGAATATTGAAAGGATACGAGCTACAACACGTGCTTCACTCTAAGAATAGTTTTTATCACTTTCGAAAATTATAATTGGAAACTACCGGGGCGGACGGTGGTTCTTCCAAAAACTCAACGAGGGTCAGGTGGGCGCAGCTGAGGGTATAATTAATTTTTTCGCCGGTAAGGTGTCCCATCAAAAACCCATCTCGCGCGTTTAAGCGCGCCCCCGTGCGATCATTAGCGGCTCGAGTTCAATTACAGGATCCGTGCTACCGGGGTTTGGCGATCACGCGTCCGAACAATTACAATTTCGAGCAGCTGGAACGCCTCAGGTGTACGCTCAGACTTAAAGAAAGACGGAGGCGTGTTTACACTGAACGTCGTAAATTGGTACCGGACGGTCTTTTCTATCTAATCGCAGCGCTAATTAATTTCATTACGGTCCACTTAAGGTCCGAACTCGGTTCTTTCCGTTTTTATCTTGAAGATTTAAGACCCCCTCTTGTCGTTTTAAGAACCCTACGAGTGCACTTTTAAAGACCTTTTCATTTTCTTTTAAGATTATTATATTCGAACGTTCGAACGTAAATTATTATTTAAATATAACAAATCCTGATTAAGTTTAAACTTTAAACTTAAGTTTCTTAGCTTTATTGGTAAGCAGCGGCTTCCATCACCATAAAACCGCTATTAATCCTGCCTTCCTACCCGCACATCTGTTTAACTTTTAATTAATCCGGCGAATTTCTTTCAGAGCCTCCCCGGAAGACAGTTTCAGCAGCTCGCTTTACTGCTCCTTTATTGTCCACGGCACCGGACGCCCTCGTGCAGAAAACAGCCCGAGGGGCGGATCCCGTCGTCGCCGACCTCATTTCGCAACGGCCGCGAGCGTGTACGTAATTTCCGGCCATTTTTCCCAACCTCCTCCACCTTTCCTTTCGCCCTTTTCATCCCTTCCCGTCCTTCACGTAAATGTAGATCAGGAGTTTCACTCTCCACTCCATCCGGACACTTAAAGATGCTTACAGAGGCATTTCTACGCTCGATATCGTCGATTTCCTTTTCATACTGAAAGCCTAGCGACTTCAAATAATCCCCGACTACCTTCGCCATACAAAAAAGAGGCTAAAGGACCCCGATCCTTTTAATTTAAGACCGGGATTCGTGGCTTATCGAAACTAATTCAAATCGCATTGTTTCAGTGGCTTTTAATTTGACCGGGCGGACGAAATGGGGCGAAATTAAAAGCCTGGCCGCGTGGGGCCCTATTAAAACACCTGCCCCCGTTCGTTCGGACGGGAAATTAGAGATAATTCTCTGGGGGGCGCTTTACGCGCCTTTACGGTAATTGGATCGGTTCAGAAACTTGTCTAATTGGAAAATTTATGGCACGATTATTTTTTACTTATTTATGAGTTTAAATCAAAGCTAATTATGGAATAGATAATAACACAAAATTATAGAATAGAGGCGATTATATTAGATGGGGATATCAGAAGAAAATTAGTTTCATTCTTCCAGCTGTTAAGTTGCTACCTAACTAACAGATGTTAGGTTGGGTTGGGTTTATCTAATAGGATAACTCAACAGATACTTTTACCCATGATAAGTAGACTTTGAAGTAATATCATGAGATTTATCTTTAATGGGGCTTCAAGAGATGTGTCTCTCCTATTAAGACAAGTCGATATGAATCAACGATACAATTGCTTGTTGCTCAACAAGTCCTCAACCCTAACTTGAGGTTGTACAAAAATTTGCATTAAAAGTATAAGCCAAGAAAATTTTTAGCGTAAACCCCCCCTAGGGGAAATTTCTCGGTACGCTACTGGCCTCAGCTTTATACCTACACATGCTTATTAAGTTGCATATACTTACATATAAAAAATGAATATTCAACTAATGTCATTCATCCCAAGGAAGAAGACAGTTAGTGATAAACATTTCATATTGAGTTGGGAAATTTTACCCCCTTTTCCAGAATGAACAATATGAAATTTTATCAATTGTATGGATTACAATACTTTTTATTGTGTTTGTGAAGGATAAACAATATGAAAAATTTTGCAATAAACCTGTGTTATACTTTGTACAGTTAATCCATCATCGGAACAATACGGTATAATTAGTCCTGAACCCTTTAAAAATCCATCGACAAGTAGATGAGTGTATTGGCAGGCCAAAAGTTGATTACAGCGGAACAAGCCAAACAAATCCGAACCCAATCAGCAGCCTACCGCCAAATTTTAATTCCGACCAAAGCCGTGCGCCCAAATAAGCGCGCAGTTGCGTTCGAGGGCGGCGGTTTTTCCAATGGTGAAGTGCCCGATAAATACTCGGGCGGTAATTGGAAATATAATTACTGAAAATCGGGCGCGCGCTGCGGTCGCCGCACCAGATGCGGGCAAAAACTGTCCAATCGCCCAATTTCAACTTAATTGACGGCGACTAGGAATTTTTAATTAACGGAAAACTATACCGACCGCAGGACAATGGCCCGAAATTAAATACCCCGCCGTTCGTCCGGCGGCGCGGACGGGCGTTTCGCCGATTTCTGATAAAACACGACATAAACGGCCGCTTTGCACGCAAGAAAGCATAAATAACGAAGGGCCCCGAGAAGGGGCCGTGCCGAAACGCGTACGAGCGTAATTAACGGCCGGCGCTGTTCTGTCAGGACAATCGGGTCCGGTCCGCCGCAGGATTGATGGGCAGCCCGCAATTTTCATGCTAATTTCTTTGGTATTGACACAATTTGTCTGCAAGGACCTTGCCATACATTTCGCGACGAGACACTACGATTTACGTCCTTGTTAAGTCGACCGGGGGGATAGATCAAACCACAAGACGCGCCAGACAATGGCCATCAATTGCTCCGGTCCTTCCACTGCACCATCGGACTACAATTGGGAGTGTTGATGAATTTATCACCCGAAAACTTCCTGCTAAGGCAATACGGGGGGTGATGGCAATGCGAGGATGGTGGCAATACGGGGATGATGGCACACCAAACGTAAACCTTGCGCTCGTAAACATAACAAACGATGTTAGATAACGCGCTTTTAAAACCGCTCGCATTGTTACGTCAAATCGCTAAACCAATTAGAATGGACTTTTTGTGTCTGCAAGGGAGCCTTGGGAATAATAGTTTATTCAAATCGCAACTCATTGTGTAGTCCTATCTCAACATCTCTACGCCACCATTAAATACCTCGACTCCTTTAAATACAGAACTTATTCCTAGAATTTATTTTTATGATTTTCAACTTAAACAAGTACGTTCTACAAAGTTCGAACGGACGCGAAAGAGCAGCTCGGCAAAGGGCACGGCTCACCGGTCCATTTACCACGGTTAACAGTTTCCGGTAAATTTGCTGACGACGCCGGCTCTAGGGATACCGCAGAGTGGCGTTGCGACGCCGATGGTATCCAACTCGGCTTATTTCTCACTATCGACCACACAGCTATTCACTTTAATCAAGCATACTTAATGTAACACTAATTAAAATATAAGTTACAACATAATTTAAGAAAAACTCGATATAAATGTGTCATGAGATATAAATTTTCTTTTTAACGTTTTTCTAAAATCATTTCGACACCTGTGATACTAATCCAACCCAATTTAAGTCTTATCTGACGTGCCTGGCACAAAAATTAAGCGACATCGCGACGCGACTCGAAGCTAGGTCGCGATAAAGAGGATTTCATTGCCAATATATCACGGCCCGATTTTTTCCGAGCCCTTTTTTCCGTCCTAATACCCCCATTTAAATGCATCGCGCCTCGTGGTATAAATTTCGCAAGTTCATAATAAATCGCGACCAATAAAAGTCGTTTATCCGTAAGAGATATTAGAAGGTCGGTAAGTGCGTCTCCGCCTTTAAAGGGGCGGGCAAATCGAGTCGAATTAGCGGTCGGTCCTCGTACGCCTCGCAAAAGACGCCGACCGCCGTATCTCTGCGATCAATTAAAATCGCGGCGGCCGTTACAAGACCGTCGCTTATCTGATTATCAGTCGGCCCCGCAGTTTGTCCTGTCGGCACGTAACTCGAGACAATGCGATCTGATGTCAGCAGTGGCCGCGTTGCGTGCCCGCTCTTTTAATTTGCGGACCGTCTTATGATGTCCTCGGAAGGACCAGAAAGGAAATAAATGCCCCACGACTCGTCCGCGATTGTTTTTTTCAAACGAACACAAACCGGCTCAATTAATTAATGCGATGTTTACCGTATATACCGATTTCTCGCATTGTGTATAGCGACCTCGTTCAACGTTCAGACCGATGTTCTCTCTACTGTTAAATTGACGATGCCGGGCAAACATAATCTGTATTTATGCTCGAGTAATGGACAAATACCATCCGATACAATGTGGTGCGTATAACCGGAATGTTAACCTCCATAATCAGTTTCGCTGTACCTTTTACGCAAATTAACAATCATTATACAAGTCATTTTTTATCAATAATCCCAAAAAATATAGCAACTTCGAAACATAATATTCTACCTTTACGATCGAGTAATAGACCAGTATTCCAATTCACTGAATGCAAGAAAAGTTCGTATGTCTGTTGAGTTGCATACACTTTTTATCAATAATCCTAAAGAGATGTCAACTCAGCAACTTAATAATCTATGTTTATACTCGTATCATGGACAAACATTCTCAGATATTACTACGTCTAAAGTGTTCTTAACCCTGAACGCGAACTGATTTTTACGCTATATCGATTTTTCAAGTTAGGTTATTTTACATTCGTGGTTATTGTAAGTTTTTACCAACATGGAATGCACAAACGAAAAAAACTTCAGTTGATTGAATTATATAGGAATGAAACCTGTGGGATCCAAAGTCAAAACTGTATAAACTAATAAACAAAAAACGGATGCATGGAATCTCTCTATGCTCTCTACAGAGAGAGCACATCTCGGGAATAACATAACTTATTGCAGATGTTGAAATTTTGAACAAATATTTGAGACTTGCATAGGAGTCACCCGTTGCAAGGAAGCGAAGAGTCACTAGCCGTCGTTCTTTAGCTGTGATTGCTTTTTTGAAACTTGTATCCTCTCTAGAAATGTTAGGTTCAACTAAATTTAATAAGAATTCAAAATTTTCCGTTGACATTCTGCAGAAGTTGGTGACTTGGACCAAATTGCCATTCATTAAATCCATTAGCAAAGCTTCCCCTCCCGTTTTGCTTCTTTTCTTTAATAAATTAGAACACCACACTCCCCTCTTTCTTTTTTTCTCGGACGGTCCGGCAATAACTACAAAACTAGCGGCGCCGGTGCTAACTAAAATGTCTTCATCCGTATCCGACATCGTGAACGAATAGATCATCGACGAACGCGAATCTTCGCTCTAATTTAACCCTTTCATTAAGGGTGCCGCCTACAGGCGGCGGCCGCGTGATGATCTGTGTGTACGGGTGCCGACTATAGGCGGCGGCCGCGCGACGACCTGTGTGTACGGGTGCGTTTAGTGGCGTCACTCCAGCGGAGCGGATTGCCGTAAGGAAAGGGTTAAACGCTCCTGTTTTATAGACAACAAACGAACGAGCGAATACCTGCGAATTCGTTCCTTCGTTCGTTCGGATTAATTTAAATGCACTTTAAGTTGTTTATCAATAACCCTCACAAAATGCCAAATTGATAACATAACCAGACAACTTAACCAGACTATCCAGTAAAAGCAAATAAAGTAATCCTAAAAGATTTTACATTCACCATAAACTCTAAACGACGACCCTAAATCCGCTGTCGTTTAAAGGCGAATTTTCCCGCGAGTAAAATTTTTATTTTTCATCCGGTCGCCCCCGTAGTATAAACTATTTACTATCAGAGCGCGGATGGTGATTGCTACAGTGTTGTTAATTCTGCACCGAGTCCAGCATACAACCGCTTTTACGTTCCTCATTTGGTCGCGGGAGGAAAAGTAATTTTATGCAGATTGAAGCGAAGGCTGCAAAATTTTAACGTTTTTTCCACCAATCCTCGATATCCCCATTATTCACCGGGGGCAAACAGGCCGAAACGCACCACTCGAAGAATCCAATATCAGCATTTCCGCCCTTCAATCCGGCGAGGCCATTTTTCAGGAAAACGCGACATCTCACGGGAAAGTCAACTATCTGCCGTCGGCTGGCAAAATTGACTTTGATGCCGAACGTTAAGAAACAATATTTCACGCGGCCGGTGACGTTTTTTCATTATCCTCGCTGCGTGACTTACTTTTATTGCATTCCCGCCGAAATTTCCAACGGGGGGGAAACCAAACTATGCACTTTTACCACCGCACAACATCTTCACTCCCTCTTGCTCGTCACGGACTCCCTTCAACGCTGGTCACGGACGATCCCAAGGGAGTGGTTTATGCGTACACGTCCCTTACCATCAACCATCAGGGAATGCGTACTCATCTCCCAGGACTTCCCAGAACGTTCCTCCTGAATCCTGATACGACATCATACGAGCTACACTCGCATGAAACTTGAAACTTGTAACTTGTTATGCATCAGATTAGTTCACCAAAAACTTTCCCCAAGTAATATCGCCTTAATCAATGTTGAATACTAATTTTCTCAACTCTCGGTGTAAAATTTTTCTTTTTATTTTTAAAATGATAAATATACCTACGTATAAGTGTTGAAATTGAAATAAACGACTTCTTCTAAAATAACGACTAGGATCGTAAATTTTTCACGGGATTTCGCGGGTATTCGTGACAGATCCCCCGGGATACCCAAACTGGAACCAATCCAAGGATACGGGATATTCAAATAAATGGTTAATTTTGAGCGGGTCTGTCGGGATTGCGTTACCTAGGAGTTTGTCTGGCAATAGGACATAACTACTACCAGCGGTATCCCGCAGGAACATAAAGCGGTCGTTGAATAAGCAAAAGCGACGAGACCGTGTACGTGGACAAACTACCGAATTCACGGTTCCGAATCTATAAATATTCGACCGTTGCAACGAGTCGGCAAAAATAATTGCACACGTGCTAAACGTGCTAAAACGTGTTCGTTCGGCACTCGTAATTGTCGAGTCGGCGGGAATTTTAAGGAGGACGACTAATTGGGGCATTAGTTTCAACGTACCTCCGACGAACTGTTCGAAATCGACATCGATTTCTTCCCTTGCGAACATTTTATTGCAAGAGAGAGACCATTAACAGTAACCATTTAGATAAATATTTATTTGTGTTCACATAAAAAAAGAATTAAAAGAATTTTTTATCAATAACCCTATAAGAATAGCAACTCATCAACATAAGAATTTGTTAAATAAATAAACTTTAGTTCTGTACTTTTACTGGTGTATTGTAGATTTTACTGAAGATTCGTGATATTGTATTTTTTCGAGAAGCTGCCTGAAGATGGTTAACAGCCGAAACTAGTAGCATACTTCTATGATAAACCAGTAAAAGTACAGAACTAAAGTCTATTTATTTAATTATTACAAACTGGTAGCATGGATCACATTTTTTAATTTTATTCTTTATAAGAATTTGTGTTTATGCTCCAATAATAAACATATATTTTCAGTCACAATTGTGTGGGAGCACCTCTGAGGAACTTTTCGAAATCGACATCGATTTCTTTGCAGACAAACGTTCTATTATAAGAGAGAGACCGTTAACGGTAACCATTTAGATAAATATTTGTTTGCGTCAGCATAGAAAGAAAAATAAAACAGATGGAAAATGGTAAATATGGTAAAAAGCAGTTACTGATAAACTCATATCAGAATGAAACGGCTTTTTTATTATAATAACGTAGGTTGGACGCAACAAGCTTAGTTGTTGGTCGCCCCCTGTTTTTTAATTAAAAACATAAAAGCTTATTGCTTTAATTTTTAAATAAAGCCGGATTGCAATCTTGCGTTTCAACATCGTTAAGCTTGTTATGTAGGCGGATTATATCGAGGTTCAAAGTGGGTTAACGGTAAAAATAAGTAATTTTAGCCTTAACTCGAAGGAACGTCCGCTACGGCTACTTTCCCCGCAAAATCCTACTAACTGTCGGGTCGGTTTAATCAGCCATTTTGCAGCGAAGGAAAAAAACGGCCGGCGACACGTGCGGAAAAGCCTTTTCTCGCACTTTTCCAGAGCAAGCAATAATCTCGGCACATCTGCGCCGGGAAATGTAATTGCAGGAACGAGTCGGAATTACAGGCGTGGCAGGAAAGAGGCACCGAGGTCGGGACGTGCCCATCCATCATTCCGCGAATCGAATCCTTACGACAGGGTTATTATTTCGGAATTAACAAACGGAAGAGGGCTTTTCGGAAACCCGATACCGAAGACGTATCGTCCGTCCAAATTAGGACTTTACATTCAATTGGGATTGGGATTCAGAATTGGCTTAATCGAACGTCTGCCTGCTTCTAAAAATGGAAAATAATTCAATTTTTACGGTCCTTTCGAAAGTTTTAACGGTTATGTGGGTCCCATCGATTCTTTGTCCCCCCGAAAATCCCCTTTTGCTCTCCCCAAATTTAATTAACCGTCCAATAAAAAGTGGATTACAGGCGACTTCATAGTTCGTTGGGGCTTTGCTTAACGTCGAAGTTATATATCAGAGCGTAATCCGCTTTCGGGGGTGGTGCCTTTGCGGCGGGCAGTTAGTTCGGGAGGGGGGCCAACTTCCGGTCAGATTAGGCGGGGATTACATGACGGGTTTTGACCCGAGTTATTTAAATTCAAATCGCCGAAAATTCTCTGTAACGCTGCCCTACTATGAACAGAGATCAAACTCGCAAATTTAATGATGACGCGAACCGATCAAAGGATTATTGTTTTAGTAATTAGATTTATTAAATTTATACATCTCATCCGTAATTCTCCAACATAAAGGCTATAATTATTGGGAAACACAATCACAAAGCGCACATAATCTGTCACAATAGATCTAACTAATTAGCATTACCTAACATTAGACGCGATTGTTGTCAGTTAATACCATATAATAGGTTATAAGGTAAATATTAACCAATAATTTCGACCCCACTGCCAGTTTCAACGCAAGCGGAAAATATACTGCAAAAAGTTTCGTCGAAACTCCGGCCATTAATATCGGCTCCTAACGTTTTAGGTGAATCTCCAGTGGAAATTTCGAAATGGCCGCTAATTACCGTGGCCGGTAAGTGCTTTGGAAAAGTTCTGTTTTTCCCCCTTTGGAAAACCAGGGGAAGGGGTAATTATAAACGTGGACCCTTTCCAATTAATAAATTCCCAATGGTAAATATCAATTTTGAGTTTTCGTTCAATTTTAAGGTGAATTCAGTAAATTTGTGATATTTTATGTGGGAAATTTGAAAACTTTGGTAGAAATTTCAGTTTAATGGAAATTTAACGATTTATAATAAAAATGTTGTTTGATATACAGTCTTAGAAGTTAGCTATCTTCTCCAGTAGATATATAATGTGGGGTTTAGACTGGGTTTTTTGATGTATAGGGTCCTGCAAGTTAGCTAGTCCTACAAGAACTTTCTTCAGTTGGTACATAATTGGAGTTCTAGCTCATCTACCATCCACCCATATGCATAGAGTCATAATGTCGAATGACTACCCCATAAATAGGTTCGCCCCATACAGTCATCAAACGGACGGACAGTGGTCGAAATTGCGAAAAAGCTGGACAAAAGTCGAAATTTCAAAGTCGTAGTTTTCGCGTTAATACAATAAAATGTCGTGCAGAAGGAGCTAGTGCATCGTTCTATGAAAGAACAAAACACTCGTCCACGTGTATGGACCGCGGTAGTGATCGGAAGTTTACTGAATCTCATTAGCATCTGGCACCAATTACTGACCTCTTAAAAACCAGTGGGTTGAAAATATGGTCAAATTTTGTATTAGTCAAATCGTTATCTGCAATATGGAAGGCGTACCTGGAGATAAGTGTAATATATTTATGTATCCATAACCTAATTTTTCAAAAGTTACATGTTTTTAGCATATAAACAGAAACCCCTTGCGATTTTCATCGAATTCAGATTACTGGAATAGTGAGTCATCGAAATAGTTGTGATCCTATTGCTGCAGTATTGCTTCTTGGAAATCACACACAGGAGTGTCAAGATTATACATCAGAAGAGAAAACTACCGGATCTCGCCGGTTTCGAGCTTTGAGTCATTAAATTGTTATTAATTTTTGATATCGTGTTTGATTAGTTTGAATTAGATTCATTTGAAATTAACCCAACTTCATTTTTCGTCGTATCATCTTCAATACTTTGTATTTCGGCGATCGTATCGTCATCTTTAATTATCCGAATTATCCGAAAAACCAAATTCGAATAAACGAACCCGAATGTATAGAAGCGTGAACCATTAAGCTATAGTTTATACTTGGAACGTCTTCTTCGTATTTTTTAATTTCGCTTTGTTTTAAATCAACTTTTTTTAACAAAATTTTCGGTTTGTTCGGATAATCTTCAGTTAGGTTTAAATCGCTTTTTGGTGGAATCAAATCGCACGTGGTTTTAATTGATGATTTATTTCTTGATTTTTTATCAATTGAACGACTTCAAACTTTTTCGGGAATTTTTAAAAAAATTTCGGAAATTTTTGAAAAATTATCTGAAATTTTTTGAATATTTTCTGGAATTTTTTGAATATTGTCGGATTTTTTTTGGATATTTTTGGAAAATTTTGAAGCATTTTCTGGGATTTTTGTAACATTTTTTGATGTTTTTTATGATTTTCGGGAATTTTTGTAAAATGTTCGAATTTTTTTGAACAATTTTTGAAAAATTCAACATTTTCTGTAAAATTTTCAGGAACTTTTGTTACATCTTCGGATTTTTTAGAAAAAATTTCGGATTCTTTAGTAAAACTTTCGGATTTTTTAGTAAAACTTTCTGATTTTTTAGTAAAATTTTCGGATAATTTTGTTAAATTTTCAGGATCTTCGGTAAGATTATCGCAAATTTTTATATTTTCAGAAATGTTTGTAATATTTTCAGAATTTTTTAGAAAATTTTCAGATATTTTCAAAGAATTTTCGGATATTTTTGAAAAATTTTCGTATATTTTCGAAAAATTTTCGGATAATTTTATTATATTCTCAGTATTTTTAACAATTAACGCTATATATCGGCCATTTTGTGTCAGCCATTTTTTATTTGAAACTTCCGATTGCGAATTTGGTTTTAGCGACTTGAAAAACATAAAAATCCAATTTTTTATGATCATGCAAATCTTTTTGGACTTTTGGCTTTTTCGGAATTCCGACCACTGTGGAACGTTCACAAATCTTTCTGTGGAGACTGGGTTTTTTGATGTACAGGGTCCTGCAAGTTAGCTACTTTCTTCAATAGACATATAATTCGAGTTCTAGCTCATCTACCATCCCCCATATGCGTAGAGTCATAATGTCGAATGACTACCTCATAAATAGGTTCGTCCCATACAGTCATCAAACGGATGCTTGCAGATCTTTCTGTGGAGACTGAGTTTTTTGATGTACAGGGTCCTGCAAGTTAGCTACTTTCTTCAGTAGACATATAATTCGAATTCTAGCTCATCTACCCTCCCCCATATGCGTAGAGTCATAATATCGAAAGATTACTCCATAAATAGGTTCGTCCCATACAGTCATCAAACGGACGCTCACAGATTTTTCTGTGAAGACTGGGTTTTTTGATGTACAGTCTCCTGCAAGTTAGCTACTTTCTTCAATTGATACATAATACGAGTTTTAGCTCATTTACCATCCACGCATATGCGTAGAGTCATAATGTCGAATGACTACCCCATAAATAGGTTCGTGCCATACAGCCATCAAACGAACGCTCATAGATTTTTCTGTGGAGACTGGGTTTCTTGATGTACTGGGTCCTGCAAGTTAGCTACTTTCTTCAGTAGACATATAATTTGAGTTCTAAGTCATCTACCATCCCCCATATGCGTACAGTCATAATCTCAAATGACTACCCCATAAATAGGTTCGTCCGATACAGTCATCAAACAAACACTCACAGATCTATCTGTGGAGATTGGGTTTTTTGATGTATAGGGTCCTGCAAGTTAGCTACTTGCTTCAGTAGATATATAATTAGAGTTCTAGCTCATCTACCATCTGCCCATATGCCTAGACTCATAATCTCGAATGACTACCCCATCTATAGGTCCATCCATATCTTTCGACCAGGAATTCCCCGAATAAGCTAAAATACAGGTAGAGAGATTCGTTCCATACAGTCATCAAACGGATGATTACAGGTCTTTCTGTGGAGAGTGGATCTGTCTATGCGTTGATTTGTCCAAGAATCCCCATGACGCGTCAGGTGACAAGTCTGTCTATATGGAACGAACCTAAGAATAAAGGACTAACACTAACAGAATTGCTCAAACTCATAAAATCTGTATGCACGGAATTTCTAATTTGCAGCCGTTAGTAAAGTGAGACAACCAAGTGTAAGGCAATGACATCATTCCTGGGAGAGACGTCAAAGGTGTCGGGAGATTACCGCAGATTGAGCAATCCTTGTTAGTCTAGTATCCTTGGGACAAAACTACCTATCTCTTTGTTGGTTTATTCAGGGAATCGCTTATTGAATTGTATGGATAGACTTATAGATGGGGTAGTCATTTGCAATTATGAGTCTACGCAAGCAAGCAAGTGGCTAATAAACTAGAACCCACATTCTATATCTACTTTTTTCTGCAGCTCACAATCAGTTATGAAGCAACATAATATCAATATTTTTCCTGCGTATCAGAACGTACATTCTGAACTTATTTTGCGACAATTTGGTCAAAATAACTGAGATATTGCAACCTGTTAATTAAAGTACTCTTCCACTAAACCTCATAATTGAAACATTATCTTGATGGTTCGAAAGATAAATTAGTGTAAAAATTACCTCCTGGATCCTTATTTACAGAACGAGTTCAAAAATGAAAAAGTTGTTATCGCAAATGAATACCGAAATGGGTGGGTGGGTAACTTAAAACTGGTAAAAGGGATTTATCAACTTGAAAACAGATGTGTGTATTCCACAGAGATAATAACGGTTCTGTTGGCGAATTAGAACATGTATTTAAATTTGAAACAGTACCTGTATGTCGGCATCGACGTGAATAGGCGGCCAAATTGAAAATTTGCCTCGTGGGTACTCGATATCGCATGACACCGAAACATGTTAACTTGTTTATCCAAACATTTGCGCTCCGCTTTAGTCAGTTTTAATGACATCAGCGCTTTTATCCTGGAAGATACACGCGGCCGGAAACGTGATATCGTAATGGACGCGCGAGCGCCCGCATTTGCCATTGTTACATGTTTTATCAACAAGCTTGTATAAGACCGAGTTTTTCGTTTGGTAAACTTTTTTAAATTAAACCTTAAATACTTAATATTTTCTACTTCGACGCAAACATTCGACGAGAGACTGTCGGGAAGTTGTCGGACGGAGAAAACTCGGTATTTACAGACTGCTAGTTTCCAGAACGAAGCAGGGCGTCTCGTGTTGATGTTGGCATAAATTAAGTTGCCCGTATTAGATATTGTACACACATCAAAGTAAATGCTCGGCACGAGCTCGAACCGCCACAGATTTATTCCGTCTCGTCCGATCTCGAACTAATTAAAGTTAGTAAACAGATAACTTCCGCCCTCCTTTGGCAAAACGTTTCCGTAACTCATCCTTAGTTTGAAGTTTATAAGACCCCGAAGAGACGAGACGACGCGAAGCTCCGAACGAATTACATCTCGTAGGCCTCCAGGTGACGTTAGCGTTTAATGACTTGACATCTTGACTAGAAAATTGAAATCTAGTTTGGGGGCTCATTGTACGATAACGAGTTCCATCAAACCGGCAGCGAGACGGGGTTAACGCGGTTATTTCGGGCTCAATTAACCTACCCTCCGGCGCTGGTGTATTTAGTTAGGGCGATCGAAAAAACGGAAACGCGTTGCCCGCGGAAAATTGCCCATAAATTAACGGCAAATCGACGGCCCGCCCAAAAACAAATCATCGTTTATCGGGACGGCCCATATGTATTCATTAATGCGCCCGCCTATAAATAAATTTATGTTAATAAGTCGCGACGCGCGCGGAATTTAATTTCATTATGACAGCGACATATTTTGCGGCCGACGGTGAATTGTGGAAAACGTCAAAGGTTATTTTACGACGCGAACTGCTCGACACAGATACGTTTGTTTTTACCCGGTGCAATTAATTTCCATTTTGTAACGATAATTACTTTTTAGCTTTACAACTAGCAAAACTCATTTCATAGATTTTTTAACACCACCGTAGATATCGCACAAAAAAAAATTTATAACAAAAAAATATTGCACGTTTTTCAATATTTTATACAATTTTTCATTTTATTTATTGTAACTGACATTCTCAACATTAAAAAAAAAACAATATATGTAATAATTTATTGATAGATATTTTACTAATATCAATCTTTGATAAATAAATTGTGAATACTATATTTTTTTTAAATCAAATAACTTTTTTAATTAACTCTTTGACTGTTACAAGCGCAAATATACACCCAATCGAAAGCTATCATTGTGACCACACATATAGTCTATGATTCGCATCAGAGTACTCAACAGTCAAAGGGTTAAATACAAAATAAAAATTATATTGACTATTTGTATATTTTATTTATTAAAAAATAACAGTAAACAAAATAGTATAAATATATGAGGGAAAATATGTTCAAATAACTATTTACCGCACATATACTGAACAAAGCATTTTAAAAATTGTTTTTATTTGTACGTATTTATATAGGTATGTAGGTATTTATAGAACACACAATAGAAAAATCGAACAAAATCCATAGTCGCGGTTGATTGTATGTACGGGTTCGACGTTGGAAAACGGTGACGGTTTTCCCGCGGGAAATGAGCGATCGCGGGAAATCGGCACGATTGACCCGGCTTTCAGCGGCAGACGTTGGGGGCGGCGTGTGGACAAAAAAAAACCGTGTCGCCGGGCGCCGCGACGTCAAAGGACGCGTTTCCAGCGGACTTGTCAGCGGCACGACCCGACCAGATGACGTTCCCACAACGGGAAGCTCCGGCCGCTCCCGACCGGAACGGGTATTTCCCGCGGAAAATCCCGACCGATCGACGGCGCGCTCCAATTTCCGATATCGCGGACAATGCCCGTTCATTAAGAAATATGTCAGCGGGCGTGATTTGCGTTCGCAATGCCTTTTAAATAATTTACGTTCCTAAAAATAAATTTCTATTTTCTTCTCTACATATACGCGTTTGTAAAGTGGATGTCAAAACGCTTGGAACGCTATCTTTCGTATACTCGACGTGAAAGCGAACGATAAAATCAGTCAGAAACGTTATCTTTTTGCTCGTCGCCCTCTCTTCTGCTGGATCTGTTTGCGTTCCGCCCGCATCCGCTATATCATTAAGCGCGGTTTCGCTGACTGTTTACCGGTCCCGACGTCCCGGATCGTATTCCCTTTCGCTCCCGTCGGTCGCTCGGTCGTTCGCGTAAAAAGGACGCCGGGAAATTACCGACGAGTTTTATGTAGCGCCGTCCGGGAAGAGTAAACACGATATATATTTCAAAGGAACCGACGACTCCGGTAGTATTCGTGCGGAACTGTCGTTTCCATTGTCGGATTAAATCGCTTTTGGAATGAATTATTTTCTTTGTGTTTCCATTCAACTTTGACATTTGAACCACAGTAGGAAAAAACTTTATTCAATTAAAAAATTAACCACTTCAAGCTACTCTATGACAGATGAATGCAACCCAACAAATCTTTCTATTGATCGTCTTAAAAACCATTTAAATCATAGCGAATAGAAACGAACGAACAAATTCTCAGGTATTTTCTAATTCGTTTCTTCTTTTAAAATATGAATAAATTAAGAACCAATGTTCACATTCGTCAATAATCCGTTTGTTCATTATGTCAGATAAAGATGAGCTTATTCTAATAAATGCTGCTAATTCTATCGGTGTAAAGATAACAGTAAGAAATAATAAGAAACTTCGAAAATAGCTGAAAAATCATAGAGATTCGTTAAAGTGCACAAATAAGGTTTCAACTCAAACAGAAGCTAATAGAAAGATCTAAACTAAATTCACCCCTGAAATGTCTCTGACGAGATTTGATTACCCCTGAAATGTTTCTAACGAGATTTGCTCACCCCTGTAGTCAGTTCAAAAAAAAATGGAAGATTTGTCTATCCTCGAATCAGATCTTTACGAAATTTTGCTACCCCTCAAATGTCTCTAACGCGGTTTACCCACCTCTGAAATGTCTCTGATGAAGTTTGTTCAACGCTGAAATGCCTCTGAGGAGATTTGCTCACCCCTGAAGTCAGTTAAAAAAAATGAAAGGTTTGTCCATCCTAGAATTGGGTCTCTAGGAAATTTTTCGACCAATGAAATGTCCCTGACGAGGTTCGTTCACCGCTAAAATGTCTCTGATGAGGTTTACTCACCCATGTAATCAGTTTTAAAAAATGGAGAGTTTGTCCATCCTCGAATTGGGTCTCTACGATATTTTCCCACATCTGAAATGTCTCTGGTGAGGTTTATTGACGCCTTAAGTCAATTAGAAAAAATGGAGGGTTTGTCCATCCTCTAACTGAGTCTCTAGGAAATTTTTCCATCCCTGAAATGTCTCTGGCGCGGTTTACCAACCCCTGAAATGCCTCTGACGAGATTTGTCCACTATTGAAATGTTTCTGACGAGGTTTGCTCACCCCTGAAGCTAATTCAAAAAAATGGAAAATGTGTCCACCCTCGAATCAGGTCTCTGCGAAATTCTCCCACCCCTGAAATGTCTCTGTTGAGGTTTACCCACCTATGAAATGGCTCTGACGAGGTTTGTTCATCCTTAAAGTCAGTTCAAAAAATGAAGGGTTTATTCATCCTTGAATTGGGTCTCTACGACATTTTTCCAAACCCTGAAATGCCTCCGGAGCGGTTTATCCACACCTGAATTCGATAAAATTGAGGTCTTTGACGAGGTTTGCTCACTCTTGAAGTCAATTTAAAAAATGAAGAGTTTAACCATCTTCGAATCGGGTTTCTACAAAATTTTCCCAGCCCTGAAGTGTCTCTGACGAGGTTTGTCCACTGATGAAATGCCTCTGGTGAGGTTTGCTCACGCCTTAAGTCAGTTAAAAAAAATGGTGTATTTGTCTATCCTCGACTCGGGTATCTGGTGCGATTTACCCACCCCTAAAATGTCTCTGTCAAGTTTATTCATGCCTTAAGTCAGTTTTTAAAAATGGAGGGTTTGTCCATCCTCGAATTGGGTCTCTAGAAAATTTTTCCACCCTTGAAATGTCTCTGGCGCGGTTTACCCATCCATGAAATGTCTCTGACGAGATTTATCCAGTCCTGAAATGTCTTTGGAGCGGTTTATTCATGCCTTATGTCAGTTAAAATACAATTTAGGGTTTGTCCATCCTCGAACTGAGTTTCTAGGAAGTTCTTCCACTCCTGAAATGTCTCTAGCAAGGTTTGTTCACCGCTGAAATGTCTCTAGCGCGGTTTGCTCACCCCTGAAGTCAGTTCAAAAAATGGAACGTTTGTCCATTCTCGAATTAGGTCTCTACGAAATTTTCCCACCCTTGAAATGTTTCTGGTGCGGTTTCCTATCCTTCAAGTCAGTTAAAAAAATGGAAGGCTTGTCTATCCTTGAATTGAGTCTCTACGAAATTTTTCCACCCCTGGAATGTCTCTGGCGCGTTCTATCCACCCCTGAAATTTGATGAAATTGGGTCTTTGACGAGGTTTGCTAACTCTTGAAGGTAGTTTAAAAAATGGAAGGTTTATCCATCCTTGAATCGGATCTTTACAAAATTTTCCCACCCTTGAAATGTCTCTGGTAACGTTTGCACACCCTTAAAGTCAGTTCAAAAAATGGACGGTTTGTCTATCCTTGAATTAGGTCTCTACGAATTTTTTCCACCCCTGAAATCTGTCTGGCGCAGTTTATTCACCCCTGTAATTTGATGAAATTGGATTTTTTCGTTTTGGAGTTTGGGGCTTTTACGAGATATGCTCACTTTTGAAGTCAGTTTAAAAAATGAAGGGATTATCCATCTTCGAATCAGGTCTCTATAAAATTTTCCCACCTCTGAAGTGTTTTTGACAAAGTTTGCTCACCCTTGAAGTCAGTTCAAAAAATGAAGGGTCTATCCATCTTCAAATCAAATCTCTACGAAATTTTTCCACCCCTGCAATATCTCTGACGAAGTTTGTTCACCCCTAATATCAGTTAAAAAACTAAACGATTTGTCTATCCTCGAATCCAATCTCTATGAAGCTTTCCCACCTCTAAAATCCCGTTTTTGTTCTTCAGGGTGTGCCCCTAATCATCCCTAATAGCCGAGTTTCAAAGCCTATCTCTATCAATGAATTTTTATCTAATTTTCTATATTACAGTGTTTTTATCAATTCAAAGATTTAAATTTTATTAGATTTGCCATTTCTAGAAAATAACTTTCAAAAAACAATTACGATTTAACAAAAAATATACAGGGTGTCCGGAAATGTCGTGTACAACGGAGTACCACAGATACCTTGGTCAAAAACATGATGATTTAACCCAACTTATCCCTATACAAAGTTGCTTAGTTTAGCCGCTAGAGGACTTTAAAAATCATATTTTTCATGAGTTTTTCTTAAATTACTCGAAAAATCTGCAATAGATTTTATTCATTTTTTGATCATGGCTTTATATTAGCAGGATGCAGCTTTCTGTAAAACAAATTCGAATTTCGAATCATACAGGGCGTTTAGAAACACTCTCGCGACAAGTTATCCATCCAGATCTTTTTAACCAGCCTGTATAACTTTCTGTCAATTTTTTTCTGAATAGTTATAATAATTTAGAAACTATTTCTTCTCTTATAAAATTTCAGTTGGACAATCGGTTTAGCCATAACAAAATGTTTTCTAAATCCCTGCAAGCCCAAATCGATAAGTTAAGGTACCATTAACAAAGTTCAGAATAGCAATTTCTTTAAGCGGTATGAAGTTCTTTCTGTAATACCAGATGTTACTGGTTTATAAGTACTTTATTGCTTAAAACATTCAAATTTTCGCCAGGATTTTTAACCATCATCAGGATTTAACCCTGATTGGCCAGCAAGATCACTAAACCTAAGACTTTGTTTATGGAGCGTTATCAAGCAAAAATGCCACGAAAAAAGCAAATTGTAAAAATTTTGCACTCTGTATTATTTTTAGCTCTGATGATGGTCATAAGTCTTGCCGAAAATTTGAATATTTTAAGCAATAAAGTATTTCTAAACCTGAAAATTTCGGTTTTTTTGAAAGAACTTCACACCGTTTAAAGAAATTGCTACTTTGAACATTGCTAATGGTACCTTAGTTTATCAATTTGGGCTTGTAGGGATTTAGAAAATATTTTTTTGTGGCTAAACTGTTTGCCCAACTAAAATTTTATAAGAGAGAAAATAGTTTCTAAATTAATATGGCTATTCAGAAAAAAATTGGCAGAAAATTATACAGGCTGGTTAAAAAGATCTGGATAGATAACTTGTCGCGAGAGTGTTTTTAAACGCCCTGTAATTTTCAAAATTCGAATTTGTTCCACAGAAAGCTGCATCCTGCTAATATAAAGCCATGATCAAAAAATGAATAAAATCTATTGCAGATTTTTCGAGTAATTTAAGAAAAACTCATGAAAAATATGAATTTTAAAGTCCTCTAGCGGCTAAACTAAGCAACTTTGTATAGGGATAAGGTGGGTTAAATCATCATGTTTTTGACCAAGGTATCTGTGGTATTCTGTTGTACACGACATTTCCGGACACCCTATATACCTATCCATAGAAAATTTCTTAAATCACACTCTCCACATAAAGCAATAATTTTCTTTGATAACTGATTTATTGACAGATGTTAAAACACGAACATAGAGTTCATTTCACATTTGATTGTCGATATAAATAATACGAGATTTTCCATTAATTCAATATAATTTCACTAGATACGCATAAAATTGATGAAAATTTATAAAAGCATCACACATAAAAGAAAAATTGTTCCAGTGTTTTTAATGGTGGTTCATGAAAATATTTTGAAAGGGCTAATATTAAACCGGCGTCGATGGGTTGGTTTAAATAATGCATATTTACGTAATATTTGCGAATTTTTCCAATAAAACCCAATTTATTTTAAAAGCGCGCGCTTCGATATATTAGCTCGGCGTGAAAAATTAAAGGTCACGTTCGATAAATAAAGTTTTCATTAACAAACGTATATACCTGGCGTATTAAAAAAAAAGGTCGGTGGAAATTAATATTGCAAAAATGCAAATTCGGGCCAAGTCGAGTGTGTGGTGTTCGACTGGAACCGGAGCACCAGCCTGGGCGATGGCTAATTTAAATTAATTAAAATTTCGCATTAAAAATTTAATATAAATCGGTTTAAGTTTCAGCCGGGCGAAACTTTTTAATTAAAATTTCTAATAGGCGAATCGATTTCCTACCGAGAAAAAAGCCCCCTTTTGTAAATATAAAAAAAAATAAATAAAAATAATAATCGCAATAAAAACAACAACACTCGACGTGAGAAAGACGGTTTCTGTTCGCGATGTGTACCGAACTATTTAACGAAAGATTGATTAACTCCGGGGCCGGCTATTCGCATTAATTTGTTTGCGTTAGAGAGGAACTCTTAATTTTCTTATTCTCGACCTGTCAAACCGAATGGATTAACTACTTTATTATTCCCCACTCGAATCGATTCGCACGATTCATTAACTCTCGCCCGGGCACGACAAAGACGCGACTCTAAGTTGTTTATGGAAAATTTTCTCTCCCCGGCGGGAGCGATGCCAACGCAATCATTAATATTGCCGCGGTACAATATGTCGCCGTTCTACTACGGAAACGCGCGATTAATCTTTACTCCCGTACGATCATAGTCTTATAGTTTTATTTTTCACTTCGTTAACTATCCGATCTTTATTCTTTCATTCTACTTTATTAATTTAATCTGGTTTATCTTTCGGTATTCCATCAAGAATTATACAACTCAATATACAAGGTGACAACTAGTATATTGCTCTCTTCAAGGAACTGTAGCTGTTTTAGGAAGCATTTTTCAACAAATTCTTTAAAAGAGGGCGCCGCAGGCGCCTAGCTCTTTTTTTAATAGTTTTTTTGGAAATCGCTTTCCGGACGATTCAATGGTTTTACGTTATTCTGCCGACCATTATCTTCACCTCCCCGTCGATTTTGGGGGGTCGGTGACCGATTTCGGAAAAACGGCCCTGAAAATCGAACGACGTTGCGGTAGCCCTAATTGAAATTAAAATTCTCGATCGTCCGCCTGTCATTTTCGTTAATTTTCGAACGCACTTTTTGTCAAAAAAGCCACCGGCTCCGCGACTCTGTTTCCGCCTAACCTTCTGAACGGCTTTATAACGCAACGTTATAAGCGAATCGGGGCTCCTTTGGACCCGAAACGGCCGATTTAAGCCCTAAACGAAGTCCCCGTTTTCCGTCATTTTCGATTTGGGCCGATAAAACAGTTGGTTCAATATTCATAAACGTTATTTATTATTCTAACCACGCTAATGCCACATGAAGTGTCAAAACGATCGGTGTATTAATGATTATCAAATATTTAATTTATGCAGAGCAGAAATTCGAATAAATTTCACTAAAAACTAATTAAATTCTTGAAAATATCACCAAAAATTAAATTTGTAAAAATTCCACTAAAGCTACTAAAATTTTTAATAATTCCGCCAAAAACAAAATTTGTAAAAATTCCACCAAAGCTATCAAAATTTTTAACAATTCCACCAAAAACTGAATTTTTAAAAAATATACTAAAATTAAGATTAATTTCGTCAAGAATTGATTAGATTCTTAAAAATTTCACAAAAATAAAAAAGTAACAATAAAAATTCCACAAAAGTTAGTTAAATTGAATATAATTTCACCAAAAATTATTAAATTTGTAGACAATTCTACTAAAAACTTAGTGAATTTTTTAAAAATTCCACCCAAAATCAATAAAATTGGTAAAAATTCCACGAAAAACTTACTATATTCGTAAAAATTCCACCAAACTTTATAACATTTTTAACAATTCCACCAAAAACGTACTAAATCTTTTCAATTTTCCACCAAAGCTACAATAATGTTGAATAATTCCACCAAAAACTTACTGATTTTTAAAAAATACCACCAAAAACTTAACAAATTCATAAAAATTCTACTAAAATTACCAATATTTTTAACAATTCCACCAAAAATGATTAAAGTTAATAAAAATTCCACCAAAGTTATCAACTTTTTTAACAATTCCATCTAAAAGATACTGAATTTTACAAAAATTCCACCAAAAATTAATAAAATTGGAAAAATTTCACTAGAAACTTACTAAATTTGTAAAAATTCTATAAAAAAACACTGAGTTTAAAAAGAAATCCATCAAAGATGAATAAAATTCGCAAAAATTCCACCAATGTTATCAAAATTTTTGATAATTCCACCAAAAACATACTGATTCTTTTTTAAATTCCACCAAAAATTAATACAATTTGCAAAAATTCCACTAAAAACTTACTAAATTCATAAGAATTTTACCAAAAACACTGATTTTTTTTATTCCACCAGAAATGAATAAAATTCGCAAAAATTCCACCAATGTTATCAAAATTTTTTGATAATTCCACCAAAAACATACTGAATTTTTTAAAAATTCCACCAAAAACTTATTAAATTCATAAGAATTTTACCAAAAACACTGAATTTTTTTAAAATTCCATCAGAAATGAATAAAATTCGCAAAAATTCCACCAAAGCTATTAAAATATTTAACAACTACACCCAAAAACTTACTGAATTTTTTTTATTCCATCAAAAATTTAGAAAAATCCTAAGAATTACACCGAAATTGTCAACATTTTTAACAATTCTACCAAAAACTTACCTAATTTTTTAAAAATTCCACCAAAATGTCCAAATTCTTTTAAAAATCCACCAAAAATCAATCAAATTAGAAACAATTTCATTAAAAATTAACTAAAACCTTGAAAATTCCATCAAAAACTTAGTAAATTCATAAAAATTTCACCAAAGTAACTAAAATTTTTAATGATTCTACCAAAAAATAATGAATTTTTTAAAAATTCCACCAAAAAACTTACAAAATTTGTAGAAATTCCACCAAAAATTAATACAATTTGCAAAAATACCACTAAGAACTTACTAAATTCATAAGAATTTTACCAAAAACACTGATTTTTTTTATTCCACCAGAAATGAATAAAATTCCCAAAAATTCCACCAATGTTACCAAAATTTTTGATAATTCCACCAAAAACATACTGAATTTTTTAAAAATTCCACCAAAAACTTACTAAATTCATAAGAATTTTCCCAAAAACACTGATTTTTTTTATTCCACCAGAAATGAATAGAATTCGCAGAAATTCCACCATAGCTATTAAAATATTTAACAACTACACCTAAAACTTACTGAATTTTTTTTATTCCACCAAAAACTTACAAAAATCCTAAAAATTACACCGAAATTGTCAACATTTTTAACAATTCTACCAAAAACTTAGCAAATTTTTTAAAAATTCCACCAAAATGACCAAATTCTTTTAAAATTCCACCAAAAATCAATCAAATTAGAAACAATTTCATTAAAAATTAACTAAAACTTTGAAAATTCAAAACTTAGTAAATTCATAAAAATTCCACCAAAGTTACTAAAATTTTTAATAATTTTAAAAATAATGAATTTTTTAAAAATTCCACCAAAAAACTTACAAAATTTGTAAAAATTCCACCAAAGATTTACCAATTTTTTTCTTTTAATTCCACCAAAAACTTACTAAATTCATAAGAATTTTACCAAAAACACAGAATTTTTTTAAATCCCACCAGAAATGAATAAAATTCGCAAAAATTCCACCAAAGCTATTAAAATATTTAACAACAACACCCAAAACTTACTGAATTTTTTTTATTCCACCAAAATCTCAAAATTCTTTTAAGATTCCACCAAAAATCAATGAAATTAGAAACAATTTCATTACAAATTAACTAAAACCTTGAAAATTCCATCAAAAATTAATACAATTTGCAAAAATTCCACCAAAAACTTACTAAATTCGTAAGAATTTTACCAGAAACACTGATTTTTTTTTATTCCACCAGAAATGAATAAAATTCGCAAAAATTCCACCAATGCTATCAACATTTTTGATAATTCCACCAAAAACATACTGAATTATTTAAAAATTCCACCAAAAACTTACTAAATTCATAAGAACTTTACCAAAAACACTGAATTTTTTTAAAATTCCACCAGAAATGAATAAAATTTGCAAAAATTCCACCAAAGCTATTAAAATATTTAACAACTACACTCAAAATTTACTGACTTTTTTTTATTCCACCAAAGATTTAGAAAAATCCTAATAATTACACCGAAATTGTCAACATTTTTAACAATTCTACCAAAAATTTACCAAACTTTTTAAAGATTCCAACAAAATGTCCAAATTCTTTTAAAATTTCAAAGCTTCCATCAAAGTTACCAAAATGTTGATCAATTCAACCAAAAACAATAAATTCTGTTTAGAAAAATACTAAAAATAAAACTAAACTAGTATTTATTTAAGCTTTTATTCTTATTTTTGAACGTAGAATTTCCTAGAAACGTATCGTCATCTAATTTCGAAGCACTCTGCATAAATTAATAAAATAATTTTTTTTATGATTGTATTAAGTGTTTTTGCTAGAGATGGTTTTAGTAATAAATGTTCTGAGTAGAGTGCAGAGAGGCCTTACTTTGAATACTCTCTGTGTAATGGGTGGAAACCTTTCGCCTTTGTAAACTCGACTGAAAACCGTAAACTATCCACTTTAGGGGCTGCGGAGCACGCGGGCCTCAGCTTATTTGCTCGCGAATCCCAGATAAAGTTCTTCTAATTAGATTTCCGGCGTCCCGACCAACTTCGGCATATTTTGGCGTTTAATGCGCGCCGACTGCCGCGTTTGAGCGCGTAATCCGAGAAAATTGCGCGTATTCCGAAACTTCGCTCAACGCGGCGTCGAAACTTTATCCGAAACGACAACAGGATACGCGAAGATTTTAACACCGGGATTACGGGTAATTCTTCTAAAAGCGTGATATACTCGATCGTGGGGGTCAAACGGTCTCTCCGAGTAACGGTTTTCTTCATTAGCTTGACCGCTAATCCCAACTTTCCCTCATTTTCCGTTTTCGATCGAGTAATTATAGATTAATTAAACGGCCGGCCGGTAATTGACTTCATTACGGAGATGTGTTTGCTTGCATTTTTAACAATGCCAGTGGCGTAACGGTATCGTGTAACGTGTAATTACCGGTACGGTAATAATTTTCCGTAAACTAAACTTTCGACCAACAAAAAAAAAAATAAGTTAAATGTAAACGTTTGGGATAAAATAGGGGAAAATATAAAGGGGGAGAATTAAAACAAATTCTCCTGATTACGCGGGCGCCACCTGGCGACGGTCGCGCGCGGTTTTGAAATATTCACGAATTTATAGGCGCCACCCGAAACCGACACAAAACGGGACATAATCGATACAACCCCGACCCGGCGTGTGGCGTTTCCATATTTATGGCGCCCCCCGAAATGGAATAACCGAATTTTGGCGCTCGACGTTGCCCGGATAACGTTGCGTCCTTAATTTCGAACGGCGAATATCATTATCGTTGGCCGTTTAGTCGGTTTACCTTTTACTATACCTACAAACCGATTATAAATGATTATTAATTATTTGAATTAAATTAAATTTAACTAGTACTGAAATTATTTAAATAATACAGTTACAAAATTTATTCCACTGTTTAAATGTTAATCGAATATATAATTTCGTTCATTAAAAATTAAAAAAAAAAAAAAATTGTAAAGTGATATGGGAAAATTTAAAAGTTAAAGTTAACGACTAAAAATTGTTTTAAAAAATTTTCATCGCGCCCCTCTTCCTCTCATTTCACTAAAATCGTGATTGTAAGCTTAGTTTTTATTTAATTTAATTATATTTTTAATTATAATTATATTTTTTAAGATATGGAGAGAAGATGTAGTCACTCAACTTTATTTTAATATATTAGACTTCAATCTTATGTTATAAAAATAAGAAATGACATAAAAATAAAAAGTCCAAACGTGATTGTAATTTATAAAACTTTTCGAATGGCATATTTTGTTACGATCAAATTCTACAGGTACTCTACCTTAGTACCCTAAGAGGATCCTAAGCCACACCTTTAGTCTAGGCCCGACTAGAATACAGCAGAAGGAAGACCGGAGTATCAGTGGATCTTCAGGCAAAAACGCTGCCGGGAATAGTCCTACCGCACCTCGCTACTTTAACTTTTTCAGTCAGACTTTTGGCCCTCTTTCGGGTCTTAAAACCATTTAATGTTAACCCCCCAACCACAATTATTGGTTATAGTTTTAATCAAATTTTATACACATTAGGATGTGGCATCATAAATTCGCTTTCACTGCCACCAATTTATTTTTCTGACCGAAAATGTTAAAGTAATGAGGCGTGCTGGGCTTGTTCCCGATAGCGCTTTTGCTTGAAGACCTTTGCGTTAGTGAAGACCCGTTGATACTCCGGTCCTCCCTTCTACTATATTGTAGTTGGGCCTACTTGGTAAAGTTACGGGGAGAAACCGCACTCTTGCATCCTTCTCTCCATGGTGTATCTTAGAATCGTCTTATAGTACTACAGCATTTCTCATCCTTTTTACATTTGCGACCCAATTGTCAATCGCAATTCTCATCGCGCCCCCCCATCCTCTCATTTCACTAAAATCGTGATTGTAATCTTAGTTTTTATTTCATTTAATTATATTTTGACACTAAAGCTATTCTACGTTCTTGATAAACCTTAAAAACTACTACACATGGAAATTTCCAAGGAAATGAGTCCTGGTCTCAACTTTGTGCTAACAACAGTGGTTAGAGTAGTAAATTATATAAAAATCCGAATACTAAAATCAAGAATCTTTTCTGCATTTTGTAAGGACATGGGTGCAGTACATTCAGCGTTACTGTTTTATTGCGAGGCAAGATGGCTATCACGTGGAAAATTTTTACAACGTGTTTATGAATTAAGAGATGAAATCACCATTTTTCTAGAAGAGGAAAACCGATCGGAAGCCGAGAACTTTCGGGATGATTTATTTGTGATGAAATTGAGCTATTTGGTCGACATATTTGAAAAATTAAATACCTTAAATCTTCAACTCCAAGGAACAAACACTCATGTGTTGGATACGAGTGACAAAGTTAATGCTTTTTGTAGAAAACTAGAATTGTGGAGTAGAAACGTAAAGCAAAAAAGTCTAGAAATGTTTGCAAGTATAGATAAATGTGTCAAAACTTACCAGGCTGGAGAACAACATATAGCAGTTATTTTAGTAACTTTTGAAAATCATCTAACCTAACAAAGAATTTTAAAAAGTATTTCCTTGCTGACCTTAACTTGATAGCAAGTTACGAGTGGTTTAGGGATTCATTTCAAAATACTCCTAAACCGCCGAAGAAGAAATCTTTATAGATCTCACGGCAAGTGGCGAAATAAAAAAACAGTTTAGTGATAAATCACTCTTTGAATTTTGGGTAGGGTTGGATGATGAGTTTTCTACACTAAAATCAGAAGCACTGCATGTCTATTACCATTTTCCACATCCAACCTTTGCGAAAAATTTTCTGCGTTGACTACTTTGAAGACAAAATACAGATCACAGCTAAATATAGAAAAAGAGATTAGAATGTCAATCTCTAATATTAAACCTTCATTCGAAAAAATTTGCTCTGCGAGACAGGCCCAAGGTAGTCACTAATAATTATTAATTCTGTTTTATATTTTATATTTTATATTTCATATTGTTAATTTAATTAATAAATACGTTGAATTCTATTTATAAGTGCAATATATCAGTGTAAACGTGCAATTTGTTTTTTATTATATCAGAAAGTATTTTCCTTTTCTTTCATTAACTTTCTGTAATCTTTTTACTAATGGTTTTTCTTATTTGTTCTTGCTTTGTCGCTTTGTTCGCGCCCCCCCTTTAGTTTTATCTCGCCCCCCTAGGGAGGCGCGCCCCACAGGTTGAGAATCGCTGTCTTAAAGACAAATTTTTATTTTAATTTATGCCTTTTTAAAGTTCATAAAAAACCACACAATCTTGTACTTATTTTGAAAAAAGCACACCATTTCGAAACCGCCCCTCGTTGAGTCACCACGAATCGGCTTTCACATATAAGCCAAGTGATAAAAATCTCGTATCACAATTGACTAAAAACATAAAAAAACTTTGGAAATCGCCTCCACGAACATAATTCAAATTTCTAAAGTATCAACTTAAAATTACAAAAAAAAAACACTAAATCATGACTCTATAAAGATTTTTATTGAACATATTGTATGTTAACGTTCACTATACTGTTGGTTGAATTTTATGACCCCCAATAAACAATCGTTTGTCGTTCAAACAACCAATCACATTAAATTTATAACTCTTTGAATAAAATCAATCGAAAAAGGGAGTAAAGTTGTAAAGTTGTAACATGAGTGTTTATATGTCACAATAGAGAATATTCATAGCGCGTACACAGAGGGACGTATTGATTAATTTAATTGCGATATTGAACGTAAAGTACACGCGGCGCGTCCTAATTGATTCATTACGCAAACGAACGCAATTAATTGTTCGCGTCTCGCCGGACGCGCAAGAATTTCGTTTGTCGGTCAATGCGGTCGGCGGCGCGCTCTACCGGTAAATATCGTCGGTCGCGTCAATTAGATTGATTAATCGTTGACGGTCAAATCTCGTCTCTCGTCCCTCACCGGCCATCGTTGCCGTGTGGCGGTGGCGATCAATCTCCTTCTCGTGGGAGTGGAATAGTTAAAAACCGGGTGGGAAAGCGATAAAGTGGCTCCAACTTCCGCAAACTGGACACGAGAACCGAGAGCGGCTCTTGGCGGCAATAAAGTGGGCTTTGTGCGCGATAAGTGTTTATTGTAGTTTAATGATGTCCCGGCGTGTGGCTCCGCGGTCGCTTTAGTTATGGCGGAAGTCGAGGGATAGAGTAACGACCCGGAAGGGGAAACCGACCGCCAATAACTCATAGAATGCGTTACGATTACGTTCCGCGCGATATATAAATATAATTCGGAGTAAATTAAGATTCTTTTCTCGTTTTGCGGGTAATCAATCGGCGATTGTAAGCGAGTCTTTCAAATCGCAGCGATCCATTCCGGCCACGTCCAACACGTGTCCGAATTGGAATCCCTTCAAAGACAACGGCGGTTCCCCGAAATCAGGCTGCGCAAATTGCCGGGACAAAACGCCTCGTGCAAAAGCGACCCGGATTTCAGGGAAGAAGACCAATCGAAAAGTAATCCGTTAAATCAATATTGAACCACTTGATGTCCGACTACCGCAAATTCCGAAGTAATTGCACAACGTACGCGGTTTGTTTTGGTATCGGAAAGCGTCTTTGGCGCCCTTTATTCGGTTTATTTTCTAGATACAGCTTTGTGTCCGATCCACAATACATAATCGATTTTGTTCGGTATTTTTCCAACAAGAACTAAAAGCAAAAGGAGCATGAAATCTACTCGTGGCGAAAGGCCAAAAAATTCTTTCAATTTCGGTCAAGTATCGGGATATTATTTACACTCTTAAATTCAACTTCATTTATCCTTCACAACACAAAAGAAACTTGTTAATCCTATAATAAAATTGAACTTACTCAAAATTATAATAAATTCAAATTATTTAATTTATTAAATCAGTGCTTCAATGTTCAAAATGTGGAAAATAAACTTTCCTTCATTCGAAAAGTTTTATAAATTAAAATTAAGTTTGCACTTATTTTGATATCACTTCTTATTTTTATAAGAATGGAGTCTAATAAATTAAAATGAGGTTGAGTGACTACATCTTTCATCCTTATTCTTCAAAAATGATACATTCAACAAAACACATTATTTTTGCATGTAAAAAAAATCTTAAGTCAACGATTCTCAACCTGTGGGAAGAAATTTGAATTTTATTCGTGGACGCGATTTCCAAAGTTTTTTTTATGTTTTTAGTCAATTGTGATACGAGATTTTTATCATTTGGCTTATATGTGAAAGCCGATTCGTGGTGACTCAACAAGGGGCGGTTTCGAACCGATGTGCTTTCATCAAAATAAGTGCAAGGTTGTGCGGTCCTCTTATGAACTTTAAAAAGGCATAAATTAAAATAAAAATTTGTCTTTAAGACAGCCTCAACCTGTGGGGCGCGCCTCCCTAGAGGGGCGTGATAAAACTAAAGGGGGGGGGGGGGCGCGAGCAAAGCGACAAAGCAAGAACAAATAAGAAAAACCATTAGTAATCACAGAAAGTTAATGAAAGAAAAGGAAAATACTTTCTGATATAATAAAAAACAAAATGGACGTTTTCACTGATACATTGCACTTATAAATAGAATTCAACGTATTTATTAATTAAATTAACAATATGAAATATAAAACAGAATTAATAATTATTAGTGACTAACTTGGACCTGTCTCGCAGAGCAAAGTTTTTCGAAGGAGGGTTTAATATTAGAAATTGACACTCTAAGCTCTTTTTCTATATTTAGCTGTGATCTATATTTTGTCTTCAAAGCAGTCAACGCAGAAAATTTTTCGCAAAGGAAGGATGTGGAAAATGGTAATAGCACACGCAGTGCTCCTGATTTTAGTGTAGAAAACTCATCATCCAACCCTGCCCAAAATTCAAAGACTGATTTATCACTAAACTGTTTTTTTATTTCGCCATTTGCCGTGAGGTCTATAAAGATTTCTTCTTCGGCGGTTTAGGAGTATTTTGAAATGAGTCCCTAACCCACTCGTAACTTGCTATTAAGTTAAGGTCAGCAAGGAAATACTTTTTAAAATTCTTTGTCAAGTTAGATGATTTTCAAGGGTTACCAAAATAACTGCTATATGTTGCTCTCCAGCCTGGTAAGTTTTGACACATTCATCTACATTTGCAAACATTTCTAGGCTTTTTTGTTTTAATTTCTACTCCACAATTCTAGTTTTTTTACAAAAAGCATTAACTTTCTCACTCCTATCTAACACATGAGTGTTTGTTCCTTGGAGTTGAAGATTCAAGGTATTTAATTTTTCAAATATGTCGACCAAATAGCTCAATTTCATCACAAATAAATCATCTCGAAAGTTTTCGGCTTCTGTGGTTTTCCTCTTCTAGAAAAATGGCGATTTCATCTCTTAATTCATAAACACGTTGCAAAAATTTTCCACGTGATGGCCATCTTGCCTCGCAATAAAAAAGTAACGCTGAATGTACTGCACCCATGTCCTTACAAAGTTCAGAAAAGATTCTTGATTTTAGTGGTTTCATTTTTATATAATTTACTACGGTAACCACTGCTATTAGCACAAAGTTCAAACCAGGACTCATTTCTTTGGAAATCTCCATGTGTAATAGTTTTTAAGGTTTAACATCGTAGAATATCTTTAGTGTCAAGATATAATTAAATTAAATAAAAACTAAGATCACAATCACGATTTCAGTGAAATGAAAGGATGGGGGGCGCGATGAGAATTGCGATTGACACTTGGGTCGCAAATGTAAAAAGCTTGAGAAATGCTGTAGTAATATAAGACGATTCTAAGATACACCATGGAGAGAAGGATGCAAGAGCGCGGTTTCTCCCCGTAACTTTACCAAGTAAGCCCAACTACAGTATAGTAGAAGAGAGGACCGGAGTATCAACGGGTCTTCACTAACGCAAAGGTCTTCAAGCAAAAACGCTATCGGGAACAAGCCCAGCACGCCTCGCTACTTTAACATTTTCGGTCAGAAAAATAAATTGGTGGCAGTGAAAGCGAATTTATGATGCCACATCCTAATGTGTATAAAATTTGATTAAAACTATAACCAATAATTGTGGTTGGGGAGTTAACATTAAATGGCTATAAGACCCGAAAGAGGGCTAAAAGTCTGACTGAAAAAGTTAAAGTAGCGAGGTGCGGTGGGACTATTCCCGACAGCGTGTTTGTCTGAAGACCCATTGATACTCCGGTCTTCCTTCTGCTGTATTCTAGTCGGGCCTAGACTAGTGGTGTGGCTTAGGATCCTCTTATGGTACTAAGGTAGAGTACCTGTAGAATTTGATCGTAACAAAATATGCCATTCGAAAAGTTTTATAAATTACAATCACGTTTGGACTTTTTATTTTTATGTCATTTCTTATTTTTATAACATAAGATTGAAGTCTAATAAATTAAAATAAAGTTGAGTGACTACATCTTCCCTCTATATCTTAAAAAACAATAAATTCAACAAAACACACATTATTTTTGTATGTAAAAAAAAATCTTAAGTTAAAAATAGTAAAGGAATTTTAAAAATCTATAACCTCTAAAGATAGAACTTTGAATAAAATCTAAGACTTTTCCGCCATGGGACATTTCCCCCTCGAGACCCTTATACGCTTTCGTGTGATTTATTAAAGCTCCTACGAGATACGTTTAAAGTTTTATCAACGTATCTAATCTGATCAGTAATCCCTTACGCGCTAACGCATGTAGCCCGTCATTAACAGTTCCGTCCATTAGCGGAAAGCTTCCGATCCGGGATAATTCACTCGGTTCGTGGAGCGGGACCTCTCGTTTCCTGCCACGGCTAAAAATACGACATGCAGTTTGCGATATCGTCGCGGGAGACGGAAATGGAGCCGTCAGTTGGAAACTCGTCGATTTTTCCGTCGACGGCGGCGCCACAATGCGTCTAATCAGACATGTGAACTTCTCTCTCGAAGATGCATATTTTATTCTTACGGAGACGGGAGTTTGTCCCTTTTTTTGGAAATTCCCCCGGGCGTAGATTGAACGCAGTCGAATCGTTCCTCAGGCCGACTGTAAATTAACCTGAAACTTTGATATTTACGGCCCGGAATTCGGAGTCGGTCGCCAAGTTGTGTTTCTTGCCTCCCGCCTCGAGGGGCGTCGCGCTGGTTGCCGAGGGACCTAGCCCTTGATTTATGGTAATAACTACTGTGACAGGTCTATTAAAAAGTTTATTTTCGGTAGTCGCGCGCGTAGAAAAACACCTTCTTGCCACCAAAGAAAGGATCGGGAAGACCGAAGGGAATTTATGGAGGACCTGCCGCTACCGGCGTAAACTCTAAACTCTAAACAACGGAAGGAAAACTGAAGATCGATTCCCAAAACCGGTTTTAATTTAGAATAAACCTCGCTCGGATAATGCTAATATCCTGTTGGCTCATGGGCCGGCCGTTGAGGTCGCAGTAACGACTTGCCACGCTGTAATTTAGAACCTATTAAGCACAATGGCGCCGGGCTCGGGTCAAAGGATTACCGGCCGAAGGAAGTGCACGGAATTTACGTCCACGGTGCATCTAACGGCCCGTATTTCCCAATTATTGCCGCGGTAATACGCCTTTCCGCCGTTAGATCCGTCAAGCGCCCGAATAATTAAGTCGTCGACGTTATTCATGCTCCTCACCGGGGAATTAATACCTCGGGGACGTAAACGTAATCTTATTAGACGCCCCATTCGACGAAATACGCCGGGAAATACCTTCAAGAATTCGGAACCGAATCGACCAAGAAAGCTTTTACTGGCACCTGCGGCGCACGGATTTAAATATTCAGAGCTTTCAGTGTAAACCTTCATGACAATTCCTTCTTCGCGTGAAATATTCACGTACTAAAAGCCTAAAACGCATTTTCAATTTTTTCCCTTACCCAGTCGGAAGGCTTATTTACAGCGGAGGGCTAAAAGTCCCACTCCGGAGTTAAAAATGCACGAATCGGGAAGAAGTTTTGCTGTTTTTTGACCCGGAAATATCGTTAATTTCTCATGAGGCCACAAAAATTTACCGCGAAAAGCCGAGGGGACCATCTTGCTTTGAACTCGTCGATGAAGTGGGGGCGAAACTTTTTTATTTTTTTACTTTCCTTTTCTTTTCAAGTTTCGAGCAATTAATGATTGTCGGAGAGTCTGTATGCTGCGGTGCAACGCCACTTCCGGTTGTTGGTAGCTCCTTGGCTTCTAACTCCACTGAATATGCAACGGAAACTCCGCTAATGGCTCCGCCTTGGGTTTATATCGGTCCGAGTCGAGTACAATTTCTGTAACGACGTCTGGTAAACTCTCCGAACTCAAACTTGGGATTGCACCCGAACACAGTTTACGACGCGAGGTGCGAGGACGGATGTATTGCATAAGCGGGGACCGAGTTGAGGATGTAATTTAAATCTTAAACGAGGACTTCATTAGTTCATATTTTACGAGGGCCCTCGTTCCCGCCCCCGAAACCCTTTCCCCCGCGCAATAAAAGTCATTATTAAGGGTCATATATCGTCCGGCAGTGTTTAGTTCGGCAGTAAATCGGGGCGCGACGGGTCCACAGTAAAGCAATTCAAGTCAGCGCCAGTCGGCGGCGATCGTGATTTGTACACGTTTTAATGATTGTTCCTTCGCGAGGGACCGGCCAACGGGCCTCCTACGGGCCGGATCGATAACTTCTCGGCTCGATTATCGGCCTGCCTCCGTTGGGAATCAATTAAGAATTTAAGTCTCGGCCGGAAAAAGCGGAAGAATGGGTCGCGAACTGCCGAGTTGGAGCGTTGCCGCCGCCGGCAACTTGGAAATTAATATACAATGGCGAACTTCGCCGTCGCCGGTTCATAGCTCGGGGAGTTATTGAGGGCGCCCGAACTCGCGCCAACTTCTCGGTAATAAAAGAACCGGCCGGAATTTCGATACTCGAACTCGCCGACGATTAAAAACCGCTTCAATCTTTCTCCGGCTAAATTTTCCCGATATGAGAGAAATTTAATTGAATAACTGCCGAACACTTACCAACCCTCCAAACTCCACCATCTATTTTCTTCCAGAAATCTATTACCCCTCAAATATTCTTTGTAATTTTAACTTTCAATATCAAATTTCATTTATTTAAAAATTTTTATTGGAAAATAATTTCTATGTTTATAATTTTTTAAATTTATTATAAAATGACTGGAAAATATTGATAAGTCTATGAGATAATAGCTTGCCAATCGTAGTGTTGAAAATTAGATTGCCTATCAATTACTCCATTTGTCTGGTTATTAAAAAACGTTTGTTACATTGAAGTACCAAAATCTAGACTATTGAGCATCCACCTATCTGCTGATTTATGAGTCTATAAAGCTAATTAGATTATACTACAACAATTATTAAATATACCGGGTCTTCATAAATGATCGAAAGTTTTCAATTAACGCGCCAAAATATCGCAAGTTATTTTTATTATTTTGGGTTGGCAGTAACACCGAATTCCTCATTGACGTTCTCATTCCGTTTGTCAGTTGGTGTAGTTATGTTAGTTGGCGTGCACGCCACTGCAGGCGTTTTACTTGCAGGGCTACCATTTTTGTAAAATAAGTTGCCTAACATCTAATCGTAAGGTAACGTACGATCATTTATGAAGACCCGGTATATGGTAAAGCTACAGATACAGCTTGGTTATTTTATCCAGGTGTATGTTTGGTAGAGGGATTTCTAGTCGACTAAAATGCCTTTGGGATTGAACAACAAATATACTGTCTGTTTATCCTTCTAGAAATTACCTGTTAAAGGTCTCTCTATTACTCCTCTTTCTTAGCAAGACGTTTCTTGAGTTGAATCTAAAGATAAACTTCCTCTTCGTCTATCTAGATATCTACACGTCTACTAGTTTGTTAATCTTGTCTACCTATCTACCTAAAAGCATCTATTGACATGATCTTCAATAATTGATCTACCTATCTGACTATTTGTTCCTATATCTACTTTTTTGTCTATCCATCTTCCTTCTTATCTCTCTATGTTGACTACATATGTATCTACCTATCTATTTAACACAATTATGTGCACTATCCTTTTATACAGAAACAGGATTTAGGAAACAAGATCAGGCTACAGTTTCAGGCGGATTTGAGTTTAAACATGTATTATGTTAGGCTGCATTAACTACCTCTGTATTTATCTACCATGTTGTCTATGTAAATTATCTAGAGGATTGGACTGAATTGAAATTCCTATCTGTTTAGGAATTTATCCTGCTGATAATCTATCTATCTGAATTTTTTTGCCTATATATTTATTTACCTATCTGTATACTTATGTTTCTATTCTATTTATATGTATCTAAAAGCACTTTTATTTGAAGAGCTTTGGTTCATTATACACAAAGTCAATCTTCATCGGATACTCTTTTCCAAATATTCTTTTTTATTAAAACAACATGAGCTTTGATGTGTGTTTTTGAAATCTCGACGGATATTGACGTGGATGGCTTTCAGGGTTTACTTTATGCCCCGTACAACAAATACAAGCGGAAAAAGCAATAAAAAAAGCACCTCTTCGATACAATATAGCCTTCCCCCGACAGCTGCACGACGAGCTGTTTGTAAAAGAGACTCCTTCCGAACAAACACACTCCGTTTTGTTTATATTTCCTGCGATATCCTCCACTTTTCCCGTTTGCCCAAACTTTTCTCTCCCTCTCCATCTTTCTCTATCTCCGGCTCTATTTCAGCACTTATTTTAAAAACAGTATCGCAAAAACTAATTCAGTTCCTCCGGTCTCCTCCTCCGGTCGAGACGAGCGAAAAGGGGGAAACAAAAGACCTCGCTCCATAATGACTTAAAGCTCGTATTATTGGGCACCGTCTTAGATCTGGGCTTTATTCGCGAACGTGTGCTCGCTCGGGCTGACAGTTCATTACAATGGCTTCCCGCTTGCAGCGCCGGGCTTCGCTAATTTGATTCGGCGTAATTAAAACGGCAGGCCCCGTCTGCCGGCGTCTTCGAACCGCTCGACGGCGTCGTTTTGTGCAGTTTTCCATTCGCCGAACTAATTTATATTGCGAGGCGGGCGCGCCCGGAAGTAATGGAATAGTTGCGAGGGCCGCGAACGCGCGCGTGTCATCCCCGATACTCTCGCGTACGTTTTACCACTTCGAAAACGGGAAAATTCGCTCATTAGACGACGACCGATATTACCTCCGACCTTTTGAACGCCGAGTGGTTTGTATGATAGCCCCGACCCGCTGCCGGTCAAGGGTCAGGTATTAACCGCGTTTGAGCGGTCCGCCAGCGCAACCGAGGCCGGAAAATTTAATATTCCAGCGGGATTTCTTATTCAAGAGGGCCACGTACGCGTGTACGGTTTTATTTTCCTTGTTACTATCTCAAAAAAAAAATTCCACAATTTTTATATTCACGGAACTACTTGTTAACCTGACTAAAAGTTTAATGAGGGTTTTCAAGTACGTCACTTACCTTACCACGAAGTACTGCAAAAACCAACAAAGAGTTGTACTCCAGTCCTAAAATTAAAAAAAAAATAATTTTCATTAAAACATTTTTCTTAAGTGAAAAAAGATAATGTATTTTAATTTCATTTTAACCTCGATATAATAAAACTAAAAAAGAGATTACATTCGAATTCATCTTCGAGAACTTTTTTAACCAAAAAATCTATATATATTTTTTTATTTATAGAACTATTGTTGTAGCCATAAGGTTTTAGCCAACTTTTGACAATAAGCAGATGTACGTGTAAACCAGGATTTAAAATTTTCTAATCAGAACTTATTCAATTAAGGGATCTAAGTAAAATTTTTAAAAAATTAAAAAAAAAATTTTTACCTTAAATGATGTTTAAAGTCTTAAAAATAAAGTATAACTGCTATTACACCAAAAAAAATTTTAAGTGATACTTACAGGCAACTTAGAAAGTAACATACGACACACGCTCAAGATTTTTTTGTGTAAATTATATCGGTAATATTTTACAAATTAAGTTGGCACTGTAAAACCGGTTTATGAAGATTTGAGTAGGGATGACTTACTCAACCGCTGTTTAGGAGTTTTTACACAAAACAGTAATGAAAGTTTTAATCAACGATTTGGTTCATCGCCCCAAAAATATCATCAAGCGGGAAGCAATTCGTTGACATCAGTACTAACCTCGCAACGTGAATTTTTAATGATGGATTATCAATTATTATGACTGTAATGCAAAGGTTACAATTAACTGTAGGTCATAATTGCCATAATTTCTGCGTCGAAAGCGATGCACGCCCATCAAGTTTTCCGAACGCTCCCTTACTGATGCCGCTAAGGAGGCACGTAAAGCCTCAACTTTTTCGAGGAGATTTGAACAGGAAGAAGATATTCATGTAGAAGGGCATTTGTATGGTGCAAGCATCGCAAAGTAATGGCAAAAATGGGAAGGTTGGTTAAGCAATACGAAATAATATTTGTGTGAACTTTAAATGCGATTTCCTCAAAATTACAGTTTTCAAATTGGCTTGCAGTATAACTTTAAAAAAAACTTATCCAAGCGATTTGAAATTTTTACGGTATCTTCTAAACAAAATTCTCTAAAGAAGTACATAGAGTTTTTACGATTGGTTAAGAACTTTTGTTGTAAAAAATATTTTTTTGTTGAAATTATTGAGTAAAATTGATACTTTTGTTTGAATGCTTGCCATTTGTAGAAATATCAATATTTTAATGAACACCTATATACTGCTCTAGCAAATACAGGGTGTCCTGGAAAATGTGGGAAATCTCTTGGATTCTAATAGAACATTAAAAAATATGATTACAAGTTCCCATAATTTTTTTTCCTAGCGGCCTTCCCCTCGGAGATACGGCCTTCTAAAAGAAGCTACTGGAAAACAATTTTTTTAAATAAATTCTAAAGTACTTAATCTAATTTAATGAAAATTTAATATGATAAACAGTAGTAAGGACCTCTTAAAAAAATGACCTTAAAACGTAATTAGTCTCTTTAGTTTATCAGGGGCGTACTAGGTTCTGCATTATAATGTTTACATTTTTAATACCCTGTTTGGTAAGGAGTTAAAAAAGATAAATTTAGATACCTTGAATATTTAGCTAAAGAAAAGGTACTCTTATTCAGTGTCGATAAAATGAACCGTTTTCGAGAAAAAAATTGTAAAAGAAACCATTAAGATTAAAAATTTATTAATATTTCGTATTAATAGTAACGTTACCATAGTAACGTTTGTAAAAACAGCGCTTTTTTAATGCTGATGTTGCAGACAAGAAATTTAGCGCCGTTTTTACAAACGTTACTATGATACCTACGAAATATTAATAAATTTTTAATCTTGATGGTTTCTTTTACAATTTTTTTCTCGAAAACGGTTCATTTTATCGACACTGAATAAGAGTACCTTTTCTTTAGCTAAATATTCAAGGTATCTAAATTTATCTTTTTTAATTCCTTACCATACAGGGTGTTAAAAATGTAAGCATTAAAATGTACAACCTAGTACGCCCCTGGTAAACTAAAGAGACTAATTATGTTTTAAGGTCATTTTTTTAAGAGGTCCTTACTACTGTTTATCATATTAAGTTTTCATTAAATTAGATTAAGTACTTTAGAATTTATTTAAAAAAAATGTTTTCCAGTGGCTTCTTTTAGGAGGTCGTATCTCTGAGGGGAGGGCCGCTAGGAAAAAAAATTATGGGAACTTGTAGTCATATTTTTTAATGTTCTATCAGAATCCAAGAGATTTCCCACATTTTCCAGGACACCCTGTATAATGTAGATTAAAACAAAAAAATTCTTTGTCCTCAGTGGAAATATACGACACTTCTGCTGCAAGCCGTGTAAGTTTGTTATGAAAACGCTTGTCTACTTGGCCAGCGTTAATGCCGCCATATTAAAAGAGAAAAATTGCAGAATTCATCTTTACACATTTAAAAGGACGTACATTAAAACCTATAAAACCAGATTGTTCCATGTCTTGTTGTTTGGCTAAATAAAGATCCCAAAGCTACTTCATGTTTTCAAACATTTACTTAGATGTTACCCCTTAATATTTAAAATCTCAAGAACAATATAGAGAGTTACATTTTAAGTTTCTTTTCATGAGTAACCGATTAACACGCTGAGTGCCATGTCAGTCATCGATGACTGACACCGAGCTTTTTGTTCAAGCCGCGTCAGTCATTGGAGACTGACACAGCTTTTGGTTCAGGGCGCGACTATCACCAGTGGCCTGACGGGGAAGTCTTTATAAAATCGCGTGGCACTCAACGTGTTAAAACCATTCGGTCAGGAACCTGTCTCTGTTTGGTGTATACTCATCCTTGTTTAATAATCTCAAAACCTCATCTAACCTTCAAATTACTATTTGATACTCTTGATAGCTCAACCAGTTTGCTACATTACTCTTAACAAATTCAGTTAAATATTTAACTGATCATAAAATGTGAAAAATGAAAATTGGGAGGGAAAATTTTTAAGGAGAAGAAGTAATTTAGGATAGGAAGTTTTGAGACCGCTAGGGCCCCAAACAGTGCGGATATCTTACGCGGTCTCGGAAAAGATATCCATAAGCTGTTTGGGGATAACTTTTAAAAGGATATCGGAGGAATTTATATAGAGATGTTTTGTTCAGAAGAACTTGATCATTAAGACATTCTAGGTCTGTGTTAATTTCTTTAAATTTTTCTATTTCAAAAGTGTCCGTTCAAGAAGGATGTCCGCTTAAGAGAAATGCGAAGTAATTATATCAGAGTTGGGCGGTTCCATGAGAAACTGTCTGCCCATGGGGGGTGTCCGTTCAAGAAGGGTGTCCACGAAGAGGAATTTAACTTATGTCATTTATCCAAACACAAAGTACTGCAAACCATCAAAGAATTTAACTTCCAATTTAAGAAAAAAATAAGCTGAATGAAAATTTCTTAAGTGGAAAGGAGATAATACATTCTAATTTAATTTTGATCTCGATATAATGGAGATATAGCGGGGATTGCGCTCGAATGCACCTCTAAGGATTTTTTTAAATAAAAAAAAGGGCGCCAACTTCAAAAACGCCGTGACGTCCCATGATGGATGACGCGTCATTGTACTCGGGCGTCATTCATTGCAGCCCCGATCGACGATACCATTAGTTATCATTCAATCGGCTTAATCCACGACCGCTTTGATGATTGATGTCGCGCGATTCGTCGAGGCGTGGATTGTCTCGATAAAGTCCGACTCCTTTCGAATTTAATTACGTACAAAGAGGAAACGGGACTTAATACAAAACGGGGAGCCAGCGAATTAATTAAAACCATCGCCCACGACAACTTGTACAATTTGGTCGTTGTTTGACGACAACAAACAACCGTCGCCTCGTCGAGAAGACGAGGGAGTCTCTTGCGGAGTCCCTTTTAATGAACAACTTGAAAGGATTTTTCCTTAAAGAGTGATAATATCGATCTAAGAGACGATTCGCGCGTTACAACAAAGGTTAATTTTATGGTTCGCGTCAAAGTTGGCAACTTAATCCGGTAAACCGAGCCGCGTTGGGCCTCCTTCTCCTCTACCCGTCAAACTTCGAGGAACGGGCCGAGGAACAATGTGCGAAGTTGCGTCGCCCGGGATCTCGGGGAAATACTTGACTCGCCGCCCCGTAATTAATTCCGAAGAGGAGCGCGATCCGTCCGTCAGGCGCGCCGCCCCTCTGACGGATTAATATGGCCCCGTCACCGGTTTCGGGGCCCCTTCGAACATCCCCGGGCCACCAACTTAACCCGTCTTCGCCCCGAACCAGAAGAAAAAAACTTAACCGACGAGCAACGAAATTCCCAACTTCGAGCCACGCTCAACTGAGTTACGTGATTCAGAATGTTAATACGTCGGAGAATCGCGGTTAAATACGAAACCCGCGAGAACGGGAACGGGTCACGTCTTGCTAAATATTGCAAATCGTGGTAATTACAAGTTAGAACCGAGTCGAGTCGAGCCGACGAGCTAGAATTGATCACCTATGGGAATTATCACAAAATTTTAGTGGAATTTGATATTTACTCTGAGGAAATCATTTTAATAAGAATTGGAAATTGAGAAATTTTAGTTGTTCTAAAGTACATTTTAAATTAAAATTTGCTCCAAGTAATTTTTAATATGAAAATATTGGGTTAAGAGCTATTTATCCGACGCCTCCACCATTTTTTTTTAAATTTTAACACCAACTTTAAAAATTCTTAAAAAATCTAATTTTAAGAGTGTGGAAATGAGTTTTATTCTAAATGAAAATTAATTCAACCTAGTTTTAACTAAAAAAGTTGGTTTTATCCCAAGTGTTACTAAAAAATTTGTAAAAATTCCCAAACTTAGTAATCATTATTAACAGTTCTAAACCAACTTTAATAAAAACTAGTTTAGTTTTATTTTCAGTATCTTTTTAAAAAATAATTTATTGTTTTTTGTTGAATTGATCAACATTTTGGTAACTTTGGTAGAGGCTTTACGAACTTAGTAAGTTTTTGGTGAAATTAAAAAAAAAATTGGTAAATTTTTGGTAGAATTTTTACAAATTTTGTAAGTTTTTTGGTGGAATTTTTAAAAAATTCATTATTTTTGGTAGAATTACTAAAAATTTTAGTAACTTTGGTGGAATTTTTATGAATCTACTAAGTTTTTGATGGAATTTTCAAGGTTTTAGTTAATTTTTAATGAAATTGTTTCTAATTTGATTGATTTTTGGTTGAATTTTAAAAGAATTTGGACATTTTGGTGGAATTTTTAAAAAATTTGGCAAATTTTTGGTAGAATTGTTAAAAATGTTGACAATTTCGGTGTAATTTTTAGGATTTTATAAGTTTTTGGTGGAATAAAAAAAATTCAGTAAGTTTTGAGTGTAGTTGTTAAATATTTTAATAGCTTTGGTGGAATCTTTGCGAATTTTATTCATTTCTGGTGGAATTTAAAAAAAATTCAGTGTTTTTGGTAAAATTCTTATGAATTTAGTAAGTTTTTGTTGGAATTAAAAAAAAATTGATAAATTTTTGGTGGAATTTTTAAAAAATTCATTACTTTTGGTAGAATTATTAAAAATTTTAGTAACTTTGGTGGAATTTTTCTGAATTTACTAAGTTTTTGATGGAATTTTCAAGATTTTAGTTAATTATTAATGAAATTGTTTCTAATTTGATTGATTTTTGGTGGAATTTTAAAAGAATTTGGACATTTTGGTGGAATTTTTAAAAAATTTGGTAAGTTTTTGGTAGAATTGTTAAAAATGTTTACAATTTCGGTGTAATTTTTAGGATTTTTGTAAGTTTTTGGTGGAATAAAAAAAATTCAGTAAGTTTTGGGTGTAGTTGTTAAATATTTTAATAGCTTTGGTGGAATTTTTGCGATTTTTATTCATTTCTGGTGGAATTTAAAAAAATTCAATGTTTTTGGTAAAATTCTTATGAATTTAGTAAGTTTTTGGTGGAATTAAAAAAAAATTGGTAAATTTTTGATGGAATTTTTACAAATTTTGTAAGTTTTTTGGTGGAATTTTTAAGAAATTCATTCTTTTTGGTAGAATTATTAAAAATTTTAGTAATTTTGGTGGAATTTTTACGAATCTACTAAGTTTTTGATGAAATTTTCAAGGTTTTAGTTAATTTTTAATGAAATTGTTTCTAATTTGATTGATTTTTGGTGGAATTTTAAAAGGATTTGGACATTTTGGTGGAATTTTTAAAAAATTTGGTAAGTTTTTGGTAGAATTGTTAAAAAATTCAGTATGTTTTTGGTGGAATTATCAAAAATTTTGATAACATAGGTGGAATTTTTGCGAATTTTATTCATTTCTGATGGAATAAAAAAAAACACTGTTTTTGGTAAAATTCTTATGAATTTAGTAAGTTTTTGGTGGAATTTTTGCAAATTGTATTAATTTCTGGTGGAATAAAAAAAAATCAGTGTTTTTTGTAAAGTTCTTATGAATTTAGTAAGTTTTTGGTGGAATTTTTGCAAATTGTATTAATTTTTGGTGGAATTTTTAAAAAATTCAGTATATTTTTGGCGGAACTATCAAAAATTTTGATAACATTGGTGGAATTTTTGCGAATTTTATTCATTTCTGATGGAATAAAAAAAAACAGTGTTATTGGTAAAATTCTTATGAATTTAGTAAGTTTTTGGTGGAATTTTTGCAAATTGTATTAATTTTTAGTGGAAGTTTAAAAAAATTCAGTATATTTTTGGTGGAATTATCAAAAATTTTGATAACATTGGTGGAATCTTTGCGAATTTTATTCATTTTTGATGGAATTTAAAAAAAAATCAGTGTTTTTTTATGGAATTTTTACGAATTTAGTAAGTTTTTAGTGAAATTTTTCCAATTTTATTAACTTTTGGTGGAATTTTTATAAAATTCAGTATGTTTTTGATGGAATTGCTAAAAAAGTTGATAACTTTGGTGGAATTTTTATTAACATTAATCATTTTTGGTGGAATTGTTAAAAATATTGGTAATTTTAGCAGAACTTTTGTGAATTTGGTAAGTTTTTGGTGGTATTTTTTAAAAATCAGTAAGTTGTTGATGGAATTATTCAACATTTTTGTAGCTTTGGTGGAAAATTGAAAAAATTTAGTACGTTTTTGGTGAAATTGTTAAAAATGTTGGTAACTTTGGTGGAATTTTTACGAATATAGTAAGTTTTTCGAGGAATTTTTAACAATTTTATTGATTTTGCGTGGAATTTTAAAAATTCCACTAAATTCACTAAGTTTTTTGTAGAATTGTCTCCAAATTTAATAATTTTTGGCGAAATTATATTCAATTTAATTAACTTTTGTGGAATTTTTATTATTACTTTTTTATTTTTGTGAAATTTTTAAGAATCTAATCAATTCTTGACGAAATTAATCTTAATTTTAGTATATTTTTTTAAAAGTTCAGCAAGTTTTTGGTGGAATTGTTAAAAATTTTTATAGCTTTGGTGGAATTTTTACAAATTTACTTAAATTTTTTGTGATATTTTCAAGAATTTAATTAGTTTTTAGTGAAATTTATTCGAATTTTTGCTCTACATAAATTAAATATTTGATAATTGAAGGGTGGAGTGCAAGAAGTACCTAAGTAGCATTTTTATAAAATCTGCCTAATTGGCAGATCCTAGGTGTATCATGTTTGATAAACCTAGATATCGCGATTAGGCAAATTTTATAAAAATGCTACTTAGGTACTTCTTGCACTCCACCCTTCAATTGTTAATAAACCAATCGTTTTGACGTTTCATGTGGCATTAGCGTGGTTAGAATAACAAATAACGTTTATGAAAATTGAACCAACAGTTTTATCGGCCCAAATCGAAAATGACGGAAAACGGGGACTTCGTTTAGGGCTTAAATCGGCCGTTTCGGGTCCAAAGGAGCCCCGATTCGCATATAACGTTGCGTTATAAAGCCGTTCAGAAGGTTAGCCGGAAGCAGAGTCGCGGAGTCGCGGAGTCGGTGGCTTTTTGGACAAAAAGTGCGTTCGAAAATTAACGAAAATGACAGGCATATTATAAAATGCCAAATTTTTATTAACCGGCCCACAGTGTTCGGAATTACGAAAAAGCTGGACAAAAGTCGAAATTTCAAAGTCGTAATTTTCGCGTTAATACAATAAAATGTCGTGTAGAAGGAGCTAGTGAATCGTTCTATGAAAGAACAAAGCACTCGCCCACGTGTATGGACCGCGGTAGTGATCGGAAGTTTACTGAATCTCATTAGCATCTGACACCAATTACTGACCTCTTAAAAACCAGTGGATTGAAAATATGGTCAAATTTTGTATTAGTCAAATCGTTATCTGCAATATGGAAGGCGTACCTGGAGATAAGTGTAATATATTTATGTATCTATAACCTAATTTTTCAAAAGTTGCATGTTTTTAGCATATAAACAAAAACCTCATGCGATTTTCATCGAATTCAGATTACTGGAATAGTGAATCATCGAAATAGTTGTGATCCCAAGTGATCCTGCAGTGTTGATTCTTGGAAATCACACACAGGAGTGTCAAGATTATATATCAGAAGAGAAAACTACCGGATCTCGCCGGTTTCGAGCTTTGAGTCATTAAATTGTTATTAATTTTTGATATCGTTTTTGATTGGTTTGAATTAGATTCATTTGAAATTAACCCTACTTCATTTTTCGTCGTATCATCTTCAATACTTTGTATTTCGGCGATCGTATCGTCATCTTCGCCGGAATTATCCGAATTATCAGGAAAACCAAATTCGGATAAATCAACCGAACCCGAATGTATGGAAGCGTGAACTATTAAGCTATAGTTTATACTTGGAAAGTCTTCTTCGTATTTTTTAACATCGCTTGGTTTTAAATCAACTTTTTTTAACAAAATTTTCAGTTTGTTCGGATAATTTTCAGTTACGTTTAAATCGCTTTTTGGTGGAATAAAATCGCTAATGGTTTTAATTGATGATTTATTTCTTGATTTTACATCAATTGAACGACTTCAAACTTTTTCGGGAATTTTTAAAAAAATTTCGGACTTTTTTGAACAATTTCCGAAAAATTCAAAATTTTCTGTAAATTTTTCAGGAACTTTTGTTACATCTTCGAGATTTTTAGGAAAAAATTCGGATTTTTTAGAAAAAAATTCGGATTTTTTAGTAAAATTTTCTGATTTTTTAGTAAAATTTTCGGATAATTTTGTTACATTTTCAGGATCTTCTGTAAGATTATCGCAAATTTTTATATTTCCAGAATTTTTTGGAAAATTTTCGGATATTTTCAAAGAATTTTCGGATATTTTTGAAAAATTTTCTGAAATTTTTTGAATATTTTCTGGATTTTTTTTTATTTTCGGATTCTTTTGGGATATTTTTGGAAAATTTTGAAGCATTTTCTGGGATTTTTGTAACATTTTTGGATGTTTTCTATGATTTTCGGGAATTTTTGTAAAATCTTCGGATTTTTTTGCACAATTTTCGAAAAATTCAAAATTTTCTGTAAAATTTTCAGGAACTTTTGTTACATCTTCGGGATTTTTAGGAAAAATTTCGGATTTTTTAGAAAAAAATTCGGATTTTTTAGAAAAAATTTCGGATCTTTTAGAAAAAATTTCGGAGTTTTTAGTAAAACTTTCTGATTTTTTAGTAAAATTTTCGGATAATTTTGTTACATTTTCAGGATCTTCTGTAAGATTATCGCAAATTTTTATATTTTCAGAAATATTTGTAATATTTCCAGAATTTTTTGGAAAATTTTCAGATATTTTCAAAGAATTTTCGGATATTCTTGAAAAATTATCTGAAATTTTTTGAATATTTTCTGGAATTTTTTGAATATTTTCGGATTTTTTTGGGATATTTTTGGAAAATTTTGAAGCATTTTCTGGGATTTTTTAACATTTTTGGATGTTTTTTATGATTGTCGGGAATTTTTGTAAAACTTTCGGATTTTTTTGAACAATTTTCGAAAAATTTAAAATTTTCTGTGAAATTTTCAGAAACTTTTGTTACATCTTCGGGATTTTTAGGAAAAATTTCGGATTTTTTAGAAAAAATTTCGGATTTTTTAGAAAAAATTTCGAATTTTTTAGAAAAAATTTCGGATTTTTTAGTAAAACTTTCTGATTTTTTAGTAAAATTTTGGGATAATTTTGTTACATTTTCAGGGTCTTCTGTAAGATTATCGCAAATTTTTATATTTTCAGAAATTTTTGTAATATTTCCAGAATTTTTTGGAAAATTTTCAGATATTTTCAAAGAATTTTTGGATATTTTTGAAAAATTTTCTGAAATTTTTTGAATATTTTCTGGAATTTTTTTTATTTTCGGAATTTTTTGGGATATTTTTGGAAAATTTTGAAGCATTTTCTGGGATTTTTGTAACATTTTTGGATGTTTTTTATGATTTTCGGGAATTTTTAGGAAATATTTCGGATTTTTTAGAAAAAATTTCTGATTTTTTAGTAAAATTTTCGGATAATTTTGTTACATTTTCAGGATCTTCTGTAAGATTACCGCAAATTTTTATATTTTCAGAAATTTTTGTATTATTTTCAGAATTTTTTGGAAAATTTTCGGATATTTTCAAAGAAATTTCGGATATTTTTGAAAAATTTTCGGATACTTTCGAAAAATTTTCGGATAATTTTATTACATTCTCAGAATTTTTTAAATTTTCACTCTTCCTTTTAACCGGAAGTCCTACCTGAAAAATCTTAAATCCCGACCTTACATACGTTTTACGCGGCCTTGATACCAGATATACTCAATATTGCAAATAGATTCAAACAATTAACGCTATATATCGGCCATTTTGTGTGAGCCATTTTTTATTTGAAACTTCCGATTGCGAATTTGGTTTTAGCGACTTGAAAAACATAAAAATCTAATTTTTTATTATCATGCAAACCTTTTTGGACTTTTGTCCGACTTTTTCGGAATTCCACTGTGCGGCGCCTCCACCAATTTTCTTCTTTTGATTATTAAACTTAAAAAACTTCAAATTTTATGTTTGAGTTCATACTTGAATTCAACGATTTTACTCACTTCGTCAATTAATCCTGATTGATGACATTCTAGCTTTAAATTTTGTACAATTAAGGCTGACTTTTACCAACCTCCTGTTAATTTAACCAGCGGTTTAATTTCAATTTCAACTTATGCGATTGGCTACTTTGCTAATAACCATGGTAATAAACCGCTGGTTAAATTAACAGGAGGTTGGTAAAAGTCAGCCTAAATAAAAAAAGAATTCCAATGATCTGATAAATAATTGGTATCACCTAATTTTTCCGAGTACAATTCTCGTTCAAAGCATAGTTTAGCAATTTTGAAACTCCAAATTGCGAGATATCGAACGTTAACGCGTCAGGGAGATACAGGTTAAATATGAACCCCAAACCGGAGTTCGAGAGCCGGTCACGTTCCGTTAAATATTCCAAATCGCGATAGTTTGTAACCTGTCGAAACGTTACTCGAGTTAAACTTGTATTGTTTCCCTACGGGGAATTGTAACGAAATTTTCGTTTAACATTGCAACTAATACTAGTATTGGGTATATTAGGTAATTCCTTTTTCCATATTAGTACTTCTTTTTTCCACATTAACTTCCTTTTTTATAAAAATAAACTTTTCATATTTAGTTATATCACGCAATAAAAAAAATGCAATATAATAAAAATTAAAAACACAAAAGCAAATATTTATACGTAATAAAACAACAACCATCCATTAAAACTTTGTATTTTCCCAACTCTCAAATAACATAACAAAATCAATGCAAGAACCGCTTAAATTCAGCTTATTATTATTACTACAACCGTTTCGACAATAACCGCGCGGTTTACACCAAACTTTACGACGAGTGGGCGGGCTTAAAGCGCGCATCGGCCGTGTTTGTTGTTAAAACGCTGGTGTTTGCGCGGAAAGTTTAGACGCTTCCGGTCCGCGTTATTGTTAGATTAATTATATCCACGAGGGAACGCGATAAATACGGATTTGCATACTTCCGGTCCGCGAATCGCCAACTAAAAGCAAACGTACCGTATACGTTTACGTACGTTATCTTTAAACGTGAGCGCGATTTATTCGCGCGCGAGCCCTTCGGGTTCTTTTGGTCGACGCCGCGGGCGCCGACGCAGGGGGCGTCGCCGTGATAGATGAGAATTTAATTGTAGCCCCGCGCGCTCGTTCTTTGGAATGCTCGTTAGAAAACCGGTCGCAAATTAAAGAGAAACCGGCGGGAAAATTACAGGGAAATCTCCGGGAATTATCGTGAGGGAAACGAAAAAATTCCCCTCGAAAACAAAAAGAGTTTCGTTTGCTTTAACACCGATAATTACAAAGTATGTTTTACTACACCATATCAATAACAAGTATCTATTTACAAATTGATTCCTTATCTAACTATCTATCTGCTTTCCAGACTATCTATCTACTTATATTAAGTATGTGAACAGCTATCTGTCTACTAATCTGTCTAAAATGTCTGATTGGATGGAGTACTTTCCGTTACTTGTCTATCGAATTATGTCTTTCTAGGTATTTATGTTAGCTTTAGGGTTTCGCAAGTGAAATATTTTTAGGTAGATTTTATCATAAAAATAAACCAAAGCGTTACTCAAAAACTAGTTCTTACAATTAGTCACACTCGAATGAAGAGTGGCTAAACTCAGGTAACATCCCAACTCGTAAGAACTAACCCTCTATGATAACATTTATCTAGATAAATCGACGCTGCCAAGCCAAAACGGCATAAACGACATTTACCTAATTTTTCAGAAAACGCAAAAAATGATTGACACAATGAATCTTAAATGGCTTTTACGCAAACTTTAAACCAATTTTATAGCGAATGAAGTTTGTTTGCGGGTATGCAGCTTTAACGGCCATTTTATAAAAAAATGGCCGTTTTGGCGTTTATGCCGTTTTGACTTGAGAGCGTCGAAATATCGATTTATTTACTATACTTCATTTAATAACTAGGAGGAGTGATTTGAATTTTGCGCGCCAAAATAGTGAACTATTATTGGTCGCTCCGCAGTCAAGTTTACGAAGACGAAAAAATTGGTTTTTGTCGTTTAGTGTTTTTAACGTTTGAGGTTAGGTGCTTTACCTAATATGTCAACTTGTTTCTCGCTTTTTCGTCGTGCTCAAATGGTTGCGATCAAAAAATATTAAGTTCGAAGAAAGTATGGTACGATGTCATCTGTTGGATATAATACGTCAACACAAGGAACGTCTTTTGGATAAATTTTGAACAATGTACGTATAGATAAACGGCCATAGAGATATTTGGTATGTTCTAGAATACTACGCTCAAACGCTTGGTGTTTTGTTGGTTGCATAAATGTGACTGGTTTGAAGTTTAGAATTCAAATTTGCCGCTAAAAATGTTTAGTGTATTTTTTAGTTACTTTTTCCTATGTAAATGGGGTTTTGAGATTTACTCCTCCTAGTTATTAAATGAAGTATAGTCATTCTAGCTATCTACTAATCTGACTAAAACCTTTACTTGAATGAATTTGACTAACTAGTTGCCTCTCTATCCAGCTACTTATCTGCCTGTTTGCCTAGTTGTCTGCCTACGTATCTATTTACTTATTAGATGAAGTGTTGATTTGAACTATAATTAAGCTACGACTACGTTGACACGCTTCAACGCCATTATTCACTCATTTTTTTTGAAAACCGAGCGTATTCAGAGGTCGTTCTAGTTATCACTCTCGCACATAGCTTTGAAATTTATTTTCAGTGACCATAAGTGTACCTACAGACCTATCAACTTACCTATTTGTCTAAACCAGTGATGGCGAACCTATAACCCATGGGTCAAACACTGACCCACACAATTCTTTTAAGTGACCCATACCTTGATTTTTGCAAACATATTTTTTATGTCCTATTATTTATGAAATTGAAGAGAAAATGCAAAATCCATCCTCAACCCAGAGCTCTAACGCTTGGATCTTGCACATTTCTCTTATAATACATCGAAGAGAAGAAGACAAAATCCATTCTTAACCCAGAGGTCTAGTGCTTGGATCTTGAATTTTCCTCTTCGTGGTGGTATTAGAGAAAAATGCAAAATTCGTCCTCAACCCAGAAGTCTAACGCTCCGATCTTGCATTTTTCTCTTATCACCCAGACGTCTAGTGCTCGGATCTTGAATTTTCCTCTTCGTGGTGGTATTAGAGAAAAATGCAAAATCCATCCTCAACCCAGAAGTCTAACGCTCCGATCTTGCATTTTTCTCTTATAACATGAAAAGGAGAAAACAAGATCTGTTCTCAACCCAGAGGTCTGGTGCTCCGATCTTGCACCTTCCTGTTCATGTTGCTATTAGAAAAAAATGCAAAGTCTGTTCTCAATTCAGAGGTTTAGCGCTTAAATATTGCATCTTTCTTTTATAACACCATGAAGAGGAGGAGACAAAATCCGTTCTCAAACCAGAGTTCTACTGCTCGGATCTTGCACCTTTCTTTTCATGGTGCTGCAAGAGAAAAATGCAAAATCTGTCTTCAACCCAGAGGTCTAGCGCTTAGACCAGTGATGGCGAACCTATGACCCATGGGTCAGACACTGACTCACAAAACTTTTAAGTGATCCATACCTTGATTTTTGCAAACTTATTTTTTATGTCCTAGAAAGAGAATAAATAATTTTATTTCAACTATCTATTTATTAATAAATAATACCATAATGTCATAGTATGTATGTAATTTTATCTTGTTCAGTCAAATATTTAGTGTAGGGAGTACTAAATAGTATCATCCCAATGATATCATCCACTAGTAATCGATTTTTATTTTTTAATCTTTACTTACTAATGTAAAAGTTGTAAAACAAAAAGGAAAAAAAGCTCTTTTAGTCCTTAGTCTAAGAAGTAAGGATATAAAAAGTAAGTTTATTAAAAACACGTTTCCCTTTTGCATGTGACTTAATACTGTGACCCACGAGCTAGCACGAAAACAATATAGTAAACAAAATGTGACCCACTGCGCCAAAAGGTTTGCCATCACTGGTCTAAACCATCTAATAAATTAAGCTCAAGCCTGTCTAATATGTGACATATGTTAACTTTAGGACTTCGTATGTAAAATAAGACCAACTTTGACTCCCATAATAACATCTATTTGTCTGTCCGTGTATGTTCCTGTCTTATACATCTATTAGATTAGATTACACATACACTAACTAACTGTCTATGTACTCAGTTACCCACTAGTCTGCCTAAAACACCTGTTGAAATGAACGATAGACTACTTCTCTGTCTGTTAAATAAATTAAACGTAGAGTTTCTACATAGACATTAAAACTCACTTTTGTCTGTCGTTTCGGGTTCATGTCTTAGGCTTAAGGTGTTGAAATCGGAGCATAGGAACTTTAAACGTCGAGTATTCTTTTTCCAAATTTATTTACCACTTTTCGACTTTAAACTTAAATTTTTTTTTTTAACAACGTAGTTTATGATTCTTCTTTTTACTTGCTCTTCGATCGACAGGATGATGCTCAGTTGTAAGATCGAAACTGGTAGTCAAGAGCTAATAAATCTCTTGAGTAGAAACTCTACCGTTCATTTATTTAACTGTCGCCTCATTTGAAGAATGGAAGCATTTATATCATCTTTAATTCTCTGTCTATTTGGCTATTTCGACGCTCCCAACGAAGACTGTACTAACTCAAATTTTAAATTTTGGAGATAAATCAAGTAAAACTTTTGAACCACCTCCAATATTATTTATTTTGTTTGTTATTCAATTTCTTCTTCTTCCACACTCTCATCCTCGTCTTCGCTACACGTCGAATTTTTGTTCGTCGGAATACGACTTGAAAATAAATGTTTTAGGCAATGTAACTCAAATAACCAAAAATTTGAGTTAGTACAGTCTTCGTTGGAAGCGTCGATTTGTCTGTTTTTTTGGTTGCCTGTCTATCCATCCAACTATCTACTTATTTATGTACACTCATGGTCAATGGAATTGAACTTCAAAGCTCTGTGCGAGAGCGATAGCTAGAATGGTCTCGGGTACAGTTGGTTTTCGAGAGAATGAAACCTGGCGTGAAACTAAAGGTGTAGAAACACGTTGACGGGACAGGAGTCCGACTTGATACGGTATCCATAAATACGAAGCAGGTAAACGAACATTGACTTTGGTGAATTAGCCTCACGCCAGGTTTTATTATCTCGAAAGCCGACCGAAACCAAGATTGTTCTAGTTATCGCTCTCGCACAGAACTTTGAAGTTCATTTCCAGTGACTATGAGTGTACATGCTTATCTATCAATCTGCCTATACGTCTAACTAAAATGTCTACTATACTTCATTTAATAACTAGGAGGAGTGAATCTCAAAACCCCATTTACATAGGAAAAAGTGACTTAAAAATACACTAAACATTTTTAGCGGCTAATTTGAATTCTAAACTTCAAACCAGTCACATTTATGCAACCAACAAAACACCAAGCGTTTGAGCGTAGTATTCTAGAACATACCAAATATCTCTATGGCCGTTTATCTATAGGTACATTGTTCAAAATTTATCCAAAAGACGTTCCTTGTGTTGACGTATTATATCCAACACGACATCGTACCATAATTCTTCGAACTTAATATTTTTTGATCGCAACCATTTGAGCACAACGAAAAAGCGAGAAACAAGTTGACAAATTAAGTAAAGCATCTAACCTCAAACGTCAAAAACAATAAACGACAAAAACCAAATTTTTCGTCTTTGTAAACTTGACTGCGGAGCGACCAATAATAGTTCACTATTTTAGCGCGCAAAATTCAAATCACTCCTCCTAGTTATTAAATGAAGTATAGTTATCGCTCTCGCACAGAACTTTGAAGTTCATTTCCAGTGACTATGAGTGTACATGCTTATCTATCAATCTGGCTACACGTCTGACTAAAATGTCTACTAAGATGAATTACTAACCAGATGCCTATTCATCTGACTATTTATCTGTCCATTTGCCTGCTTGTCTATCCATGTGACTATTTACTTATTAGATAAAATGTTGAATTAATCTACAATTAAGCTACCTTTCTGACTATTGATCTCTTTAGTTATTTATTTAGCTATCTATCTACGTAATTTTCTATCTGATTAAAAGAAGTCCTCAATTAGGCTACAAATACACTAGCTGTCCACTTATTTAGATATCTTTGTATGTACCCACAGACCTATCTGTCTAAAACGTCTCATAACTTAGACTATAGCTTGTCTAATTTGACTATCTACTTACCTGTTTATAAAAAAATAATTTTTTTCTTTCTGTCAATCAATAACAGATTGAGGGAAAATTATAAGAAAATCTCCAAATATTATCGTAAGGGGAAAGAAAAATCGACCGGAACGAAACAACTTTCGTTTGCTTTAGCACAAATAATACCGTACTGCATTTTGCTATACGATACCAATAAAAGATTAGTAAAGATTAGAGACCCTATCGTCTCTACAAACCCTAGAGTCTTTACAATCCCAACACTCCCGTCAATTCCCACCCTCTATCCGTATCTAAGCCATCTGGAAGGGTGTAGGAAAAACTAACCGCCTCTGATTCATTCCCAGCCTTGTTTACTATCTACCCTACACAATATATTTCGATGCACCAGGAGGAAATTTGTCACGCGACTACGCTCGAAATCCAACCGATTTGTCACAAACTGTCTATAGTTATAGCCAAAAATTGAATCGGTACAATCCGTCGGTCTTGATGAAAACGAGCTTGATCTATCACCGCTATAACTTCAAAATTGCCCGACTAATAACCGCCCTCCCCAAAACACTAGTTTTCCAAGTCATTCAGCATTGATTACCGCGGAATGCAGTGTTTTATTGAACGCCGCATCAAACATTCACCGCCGAATTTAGCACTTTTTGTAGACACTTCGCGAATATTTTATGTCCCGGCGACGGACGAAAAAAAAAAATCGGACGCCCGGCGTCGGAATGTCGCGTCCCGCTGCATATTTCATATATTTCCAGCGGGAAATGCATTAATCATCGCACGAAAATGCACGTACGCGGCCGTGATAGATCTGGTAGGCGTTCGCCTAGTTTTTCCCTCTTTAAATAATACAGTTTTCGCATTAGCATACAGCTGAATGTATAAATAATTTCGCGGGGGCGATGAGAATTGTATGTAATAAAACCCCGGCATTTTTACGAAAAAAATAAGTTTTACTACGTATATTACTTATGGTTTATCAAACAGTCACGAAATACACTATACAGGGTGATACATTTACCTATTTGGTAATAAATCGTTAATGTAAAATACATAAATAAAATTAAACGAGAATCCAGCTGTACTTAAAATGAGATTAACCAATTCTTTGGCCAAAATAATCAACTTCCGACGAAAAACGCCGTCTCAAAGCAAGTAAACGCAGTTGAGCATAAAATATAGCTGAACTGCTCCTCGCTCACGTTTCTGAATATGAACCTTAGCACATTGAGTGCCATGAGAATCAAATATTGATGCATAAACCAAACGGTCAATATGTAAGGTGGCCAGACGTCCCCTTTTGGCGGGACAGTCTCGATTTTTTACAATTTGTCCCGCGACGTTTTTCAAAAGTCCCGACTTTTAGAATTAAGTGAAATTTTATATTTATGAAAATCATTGTTTTGCGTTCTAAGATTCCTACAGGTTACGATGACTAGCATATTGCTTTTGCTGCGGAAGTTGAATATCATAAAATATAATAGTATATATTTTAATACGTCGATACAGTTAAAACGCGTTGGTTAGCTCTTCTGTCAGCTATAGAAAGAATTTTGAAAATGTATGATCCTACTTTCTATCACATGACAAATGAGGACATTGGAGCAAGAACGGGATAAGTCATTTTGTGAAAATATATGTGTTCTTGATGAATCCTTAATCTTCTAACTTTTTTAGTTCTTGTTCCAGTTTTTGCATCGTTTTGAATAAGAACTAGAAAACAGCTTCCATAAATAACAAGGTTATTGATTTACTTAGCTCGTCTTTGTTTAAGATTTTGAGCAAAAACGGAATAAATCGCGAATTGAAGCAGTGACTTATCCCTTCTTACACCAAGGTCTTCAAATGTTTTAGAATTTTAGAAAAGTTTTTTGAAAGAGAATCTTCAAACATTTCGCTAGAGTTTCTACAAAATCAAGCTGATCATTTTCAAAACATAAAACTTATTGAAGGTGACAAAATATTGGCAATATTGGAAAGTAATTTTCTAACGTTGACTATCCGCAATAGTATAAATCAGCTCGAAGAGCAAGGTGCTATAAATCGTCAAGATATCATGAACCATGTCAAAAAGTTTTCTAATAACTGTAAAAATTAGAAGACTGGACGATACAATATAATGATATTGATCATTTTCGTTGGCTTACATTAAAACCAGAACTTAAGTGGAACGATGTACAAAAATCATTTGATTATATTTCTCAAAAATTCCCAAATAGTAATACTTCGGAAAATGATCTTTTTAATGAAGTGTCATTAGTAGACAAATATACTGATAAGAAAAAGCTTAAATATTGGGCATCTCAAAAAATCACAGTAGAAAGCAAATGGATAGATATATTTTATCATTTGGAAACAAACTATGTTCCATTCAATAATGTATTAAAAATATTATTTTTATTCTGTTTGAAAATTCCCCTTTCTTTTTAGTTGTCCCGCTTTGCCCATCTAAAAATCTGGTCACCTTATCAATATGGATATAAGAAGCACCACATTCTCAAACAACCTTTAATCTCCAAAAATAAATATCACAACTTTCCTCAAACTATCCCCAAAAAAAGAGGAATTTCATTTCATGTAATTTATCTACGTCACAGCTAGGCTATAATATGTATCGAATTCGCTTCATATGTCCGCATAATGCGTCAGCAGGTTTCAGGCAACCTCCTCCGGGGGGATTTCGTGGGGGGCCCCAAACGGCACAGCACGGTACGGCACCGAGCTGTAGCTCGATTCCGTAATTAGGTCACCGGTGGTCAACTGACCGAGTACGGTCGAGGCCGTGATTGATGGCAGAGCGCCGCGACGCACCTATTATTGTTGACACTGCGTCCCCCATAATTAATGCCCGGGGGCGTCGCGACGTATGCCGGCCGTTCGCGCCACCGTGGACGGCCGACGTTTGCATATCTGGCGTCGAGACGCTATCTGAAATTGAATCGACGCTCGGACAGCTAGCCCGTGCGATCGGAAACAAACGGTTCGAGTTCTCCGAGGAAATCGCACTTCGGCGCGGCCTTTGATCGCGATCGCGCGATTTTAATCGGAGTCATATTCGACGAGCGGGCGAATCAAAGCCCCGTCCGGGGACGCCGTTAATAAAACCGAGGACGGAGGAGCCGTCGACGCGTTTAATTTAGAAAATGCGATTCGACGCGGCGTCGGGTTTTCAAAGGGAGAGAGAGCCCCTCGCATTTTTTCCCTGACGAACTATAATATAATACGGGTTCGAGTCTGGCGGAAGAATCAGCTTTCGCTGTGACGAAATTTATTGAGCTTATTTAATTAAATGAACAGGCCAATAAATTTATTTCAATATCTAAAGGGGACTTTATACTTGAAACGTTGTTATACCGTTTCAATCAATATATCACTTTCAATCACCCTGTATATAATAAATCAACTTAACAAGTTTAATTTTTGAAATTGTGTATTAAAATAATCATCTAAAACTCAAAACAATCTGAATTTTAAATCATTTTTAGACGAGTTTATAAAATTTTATAGAAATTCAGACGATATTACGAAATTATAAACGATTTTTTTGATGATTATCTATAACTCTTCAGAAACTCAAACGATGTTTCAACAATTTGATAAAAATTTTGCCGATTTTTTAATTTATTTACAGAATTTTATAGAAATTCAAACGATTTTATAAAACCTTAAATGATTTTTAGACGATTTTGCGAAATTTTAGTTAACATCTTTGACGATTTTATATAATACTAGCTAAAATTTCATTGATAAAGACGTGATACTCCAATATCAGGGGTGGACAAACCCCGAAAAGGAAAAATGGGATTTCAGGGGTGGGCAAACCTCTTCGAGGGAGATTTTAGGGGTTGACAAACTTTGTTGATGGACAATTCAGCGGTTGTCAAACTTTCTAGAAACCAAATTCAAGGATAAGTAAACCCTCTATTTCTCAAACGGACTTCAGGGGTGGGAAAACCTCGTCGAGAGACATTTCAAAGGTTTGCAAACCTCGTAGAAACCTGATTCAAGGATAAGTAAACTCTCAATTTTTCAAACGGGCTTCAGAGATGGACAAACCTCATCGAAAGAGATTTTAGGGATTGACAAACTCGATTCAAGGATAAGTAAACCTTCGATTTTTCAAACCGATTTTAAGGGTGGGCAAACCTCGTCGAAATACATTTTAAGGGTTGGCAAAACTTGTCGAGAAATATTTCAGGGATTTGGAAAACTTCGTAGAAATCCAATTTAAGGATATGTAAACGCTCGATTATTTAAACTGACTTCAGAGGTTTTGCGAAATGTCTTTCGCAAAACTCGTCGAAAGACATTTCAGGGGTTGGCAAATTTCGGAAAACTCCGATTCAAGGATAAGTAAACCCTCAATTTTTCAAACAAACTTCAAAGGTGGGCAAACCTCATCGAGAGACATTTCAGAGATTGACAAATTTCGTAGAAACCCGATTAAAGGATAAATAAACCCTCGATTTTTCGAACTGACTTCAGGGGTGGGCAAAACTCGTCGACAGACGTTTTAAGGGTTGGCAAACCTTGTCGAGAGACATTTTAGAGATTGACAAACTTCGTAGAAACCCGATTTAAGGATAACTAAACCCTCGATTTTTCAAATGGACTGCAAGGGTGGGCAAACTTCATCGAGAGATATTTCAGGGGTTGACCAACTTCGTAGAGACATTTAGAAGTTACAACTTTATTATATAAAACTTCAGAAGCTCAAACGATTTTTCAACAATTTGATAAAAATGTTGTTTTCAATCATCACTCTGTATATAATAAATCGACTTATGCTAAATTTTTTAAATTACTAATCATCTAAAACTCAAAACATTTTTAAAAAATCGATGGAAAAATGAAAAATATAATCACCCTGTATATAAATAAGAAATTAGATGTAATTCATTCTTTTATTGTTTAAAAATTTATTAAAAAATCAACTAATAATTATCTAAAATTCAACTAAATTTCTAAAAATCAACTCAAAAAGGTGAAATTTTACTCAAAATTTGTTTCAAACCCAAATAATTTCATTTTTAGTGGGTTTTGAATCAACAACTCAAATTTTATTTATTTTTTTATTTTCACCCTGTATATAGGATAGTCAATTTGACAACTTTTATTCATTTATTGTTTAAAAAATGATAAAAGAATCGTTTAAAAGTCAATACTTAAAAAATCATCTTAAAAAGATGATAAATATAAACACCTTGTATATAAAAAAAACTTATTTCAATGAACTTTATTTACTTATTGTTTAAAAATCTTTCAAAAATTCATCTAAAACTTCTCTAAAATTTTATTAAAATCTTTAAACATTGATTTGAGAAGTGTTTCGATCAAAAACCCAAGTTTTAAGTTTTTTTTTGTATTTTCACCTGTATATAGAACAGTCAACTCGACAACTTTTATTCATTTATGGTTTAAAAAATGATTATAAAATCGTTTAAAACTCAATATTTAAAAAAAACATCTTAAAAAGTGATAAATATAAACACCTTGTATATAAAAAAAAACTTATTTCAATGAACTTTTTTTACTTATTGTTTAAAATTTGTTTAAAAAGTCAACTAAAACTAGTCTTAAATTTTATTAAAATCTTTAAACATTGATTTCAGAAGTGTTTCGATCAAAAACCCAAGTTTTAAGGTTTTTTTTTATTTTCACCCTGTATATAGAACAGTCAATTTGCAACTTTTATTCATTTATTGTTTAAAAAATGATAAAAGAATCGTTTAAAACTCAATATTAAAAAAAATCATCTTAAGAGATGATAAATGTAAACACCTTGTATATAAAAAAAACTTATTTCAATGAACTTTATTTACTTATTGTTTAAAAACTTTTTAAAAATTCAACTAAAACTCCTCTTAAACTTTATTAAAATCTTTAAACATTGATTTGAGAAGTGTTTCGATCAAAAAACCCAAGTTTTAAGGTTTTTTTTTATTTTCACCCTGTATGTAGAACAGTCAATCTGACAACTTTTATTCATTTACTGTTTAAAAAATGATAAAAGAATCGTTTAAAATTCAATATTTAAAAAAAAACATCTTAAAAAGTGATAAATATAAACACCTTGTATATAAAAAAAACTTATTTCAATGAACTTTATTTACTTATTGTTTAAAAACTTTAAAAATTCAACTAAAACTCGTTTTAAATTTTATTCCCATCTTTAAAACATTGATTTGAGAAGTGTTTTGATCAAAAACCCAAGTTTTAAGGTTTTTTTTATTTTCACCCTGTATATAGAACAGTCAATTTGACAACTTTTATTTATTTATTGTTTAAAAAATTAATAAAAAAATCGTTTAAAACTCAATATTTAAAAAATCATCTTAAAAAGATGATAAATATAAACACCTTGTATATAAAAAAAACTTATTTCAATGAACTTTATTTACTTATTGTTTAAACACTTTTTAAAAATTCAACTAAAACTCCTCTTAAATTTTATTAAAATCTTTAAACATTGATTTGAGAAGTGTTTCGATCAAAAAACCCAAGTTTTAAGGTTTTTTTTATCTTCACCCTGTATATAAAAAATCAATTTGGCTCATTTACTTATTGTTTAAATATTTCATTAAAAAAATTGTTAAAAACTCAATTTTTAAAAATCAAAATTTTAAAAACCACCTGTATATAGCAAAGTAACAATTTTTATATATTTATTATTTAAAAAATTAACCAAAAAATCATCTAAACCAACACTTCCTTAAAATAATCCTCCAAAAATTAAAAAAAAATTAAAAATCATCATCAGCATATAACAGCTGTTTTATTTAAAATCGTGTTGAAACGTGTTTTAAAATTTATTAGACAAAGATGAAAAGATACGTCAGAAACATAAACAAGAAAGACGTTAAATCATTCAAAGACTGCTTAACCACCACTTGAACAGGAGATTATATATTAAAAACAACTTTAAGAAATAAAAAAAACTTAATCTAATTAAAAAATCCAATTACCTGTATATAAAAAGTCAATTTTGGTCGAATTTTTTAAAAAATTCACCAAAAATCAACTAAAACTCGAACCGACGCGCACCCACTAAGACCTAAGAATGTGACACACGACGCTTGTAATTCTCGCGTAGAGACGCTATCTGAAAATTAATAAAAATACACCAAAATAATCGTCTACAACCCAATCTAACCTTCAAAAATTAATTTATGAAGTTAAAAATATAATTACCTGTATAAACAAAGTCAGTTAGGATTCAACGTCTCGAAAAATAAACCAAAAGTCAACGCAAAACCTGAACCGACGCACACTACACACGAAAATCAAAACCACAAAGACCGAATTTTAATACCAACATAAATTATTTTCCGTATTAAAATTTTTCTTAATAAAAATTTTTTTATTTACAAATTTAAACATAAATGTTTAAATCATTGTAAATTAAAACAATACGATTAAAAATAGTGATTGTAATTATTAAAGAAGGAATTCTTATAATTAAATAAATCAAAATAAAAATTAGCACAAATGTCACTTTAGGGAAATTTTTAATTTGACTTTTTGAAAGTTTAAATAAAATTTTTCTTAATATGAATTTCTAATTTACAATTTGAAACAAATTAGTGTATTTTATTTAAAAAAAATGATTAATAATGTTAATTATTATAATTAAAAACGCAATAAAAAAAAATAATAAATTTCCTTGTCAAAATTTTTTAAACATAACCTCAAAATTTTAATTAATTTATCTTTATTAATTTAATTCTTAACTCGGGACTTAAAACTATATGCAAATATGCAAAACACAAAATTCTAAAGTAGCATTTAATTGATCAATTACTATAAATTACCTTTCACTTTTTTTTTTGGAATACGTAGACTAATCGGAAGATATTAGGTTTACATGTCACTTAAGGATTAAAAATCAATAAAATCCTTATTAAACTAAAATAAAAACCACATTCTTTTCCACATTTTCCATTTTATTTTCTTTGAAAACTTGTCTATACAAATAAAACACCCAAGCTTCGGCCTTAACCTTGCTTCTGAGCCAATTCCTTAGCCTTAGCCCGTTCCAACTTAGCGATTCTGGCGGCTGATTTCGAACCAAGGATACCACCGCCCCAGTGACGTCTGATCTCATCTCCACGGTCGTTAAAGTTCGTCTTAATAACTTCAATAAGCTTATTGAAGCTCGCTCTGTCACCAGAATCAACCTGGCACAAAGCTAAACTCGAACAGGTCTTTCGTCTTACTAAGAGTCCCAATCTCGCTTTACCTTTTATTATGCAATATGGAACGCCCATTTTTCTACATAAAGCTGGTAGGAATAAAACAAGCTAGAACATTAAAAAATAAAAATTTATAGAAATTTTTAATAAAAAATTAATTAATTAAAAAGTAATTATAAGATTAAAAAAAAATAAATGTTAAGATTTTTGCTCAGTTGTCAAGTTTCTTCAAGCGACTGAAATGGTCTAATAAAAGGTTAAAGCCACATTCAGTTGAAGAAATTCAAAGCAACTATGACCATCATTGCAAATATACTAAATAAAAACCTTATAAATGTTATTTTAAGGCTTTTTGAAGTTATGTTTGCTCAGTTGTCAAGTTTCTTCAAGCGACCGAATGTTCTAATAAAAGATTAAAGTCACATTCAGTTGAAGAAATTCAATAGTGTCCATCATAGCAAACATTTAAGAAATTAGAGGCGTTATATCTTTTATTTTAAGGATTTAATTTCTGCTTAGCCTCACTTTTTAAAACAATTAACTTTATAATCAATTTTTTATCTTAACACTTTAACGACCACTCACACATGTGTGCAATAGCTAGAACAACCGTTAAGGACCGCTCACACAACATGTGTGTATGCTACCGCCGAAGGTTGAAAGAGCACTATTTTCACTTGTGTTTTGTTGAAGCAACAACAAGTAACAATATGACAACAATAAATACACTGCCGGCCCCTGGCGACATTTGACTGTGTAGACGTGCGGTCGTTAAAGTGTTAAAAAGTTTTTAATTAACCTCAAATCTGTTCAATATAAACTTGATACTGGGGTTTATTATGCTCAATAAATACCTATTCACCTCAAATAAGTTATAGTTTGTTTAGCAAGCTTCAATCTAATCTCATTTTTATTAATTATTAACTTCACCTTTACTAATTATTAACTTTTCGTTTACTCAATTGAGGTTTCATTTGCTCAATTTTATTCTTAGATACTTTTCTTACTCAACAAGCAACAATCAAATACAAATTTTTGAATTAATTTTTTACCACAATAAAATTAGTATTATGAAGTATTACAAATAAATGAGCCTTTTCAAGTTCAATAAACACTTACTCTCTTTTCGCGGAAAGATGTCTCATGCGTCATTACTTCTCACCGTTTTCTCGACATATCGACCTATGCAACGAAAACTATTGTAAGTCATTTTTGATAGAGCTGAGTCAGATATAAGTGTTTAAAGGTTTTGAACAGATTGCATTTTAAGAAATAAAATTTTCTAGGTAAAAATTTCCTACTTGGTTGCTATAGATATTTTATAAAGGATTCCGAAAGGATTCACCACAGAAGAATAGCAATTAATTCTGCTTCCTTTTCAAATTTTTCAAAATCACCATTTTTGACTTACGATAGTTTTCGTTGCATAGGTCGATATGTCAAATATTTTTTTCTTTATTTAATCATATATGTCAGATAGAGACGATAACCGAAAATAGTAGTCTAGGATAATATAATTAATTAATGACGCATGAGACATCTTTCCGCGAAAAGAGTATATTTAAGCTAGGTGCACATAAAGACGTAGACTTATCAATACCTTCTTGCATATCAGAACGTAGTACAAAGCAGCACAGTAACTTATGAGGCAGAAAGAGTGTCGGGCAGTTAACAAGATAGTTTTCTGCAGTTGATAACGTTTATTCATGTTTGGTTTGAAAGACAAATCAAATACAGTGAAATCTCCCTTATGTGGACACCAACGGGACCCACTAAAAGTGTCCGTTCAAGAGGGGTGTCCGCAAAGGGGAATTTCTCTGAATATGAAAATGGGTGACACCGAAAAATTAGTGGGAGTTGTATGGGGTTATGATGTGTTGTATATTATAAATAAATTTGTAAAAATGCTGAAGTTAAATGAAATTCTCTATGAGATTCAAGTTTTCGCATGGAGCTACTTTTCTGAGCTTAAGTTGATGTCTTTTATTACACTACCAATGCAGAATTGTTAATCAATGTGCAATCTTTACTGCGTAATCACATCTTTTGAACAATTTTTGTGTGTTGTACCTATTCTACATCTCCGTTCTTATGTGTGCTTAGCCTTAATCACAATTTTATAAAATATAACATTAATAAATTTTTTTGTAACTATTTTTCTACCTCAAATAAACTTTTTTCTGATCTATAAACTCTTACTTAACCACTTTGGTACGGCGAAAATCAGTCACAAAACGTTGCCTACAGCTGGCATTCATCATTGGTACACTGCATCGTTCATTGACAGATCTGTGATGAGATAAATTCCTGGCTGTGGACTATAGCCAACACTCGGCTGTGTGGGTTCATGTCACAGCCGTCGACTATAGGGAACGCTTGGTTGTGTGAGATCATTGGAGGCTGTAGACCAAAGGCGGGCAACCTTTTGTATAGTGGGGGCCAAATTAAGGTTTACCTTTCGTACGCGGGCCGGAGTAGAAAATTGACAAATGTTTGATGCTTACAAGTTTTTCTTTTTAATATAAAAAACAAAGTTAAAGATTAGATCTCCGAGATCTCCTTTCGATCAGTAGAACTATCCAAAAAGCAGGAAATCTGGGTTCGTATCATATTTATTTCAGTAATGAGACTTTTTTTATAACACATTAGTGGTAAAAACTTTTCTTTAATTATGTCTTTCTATTACTAATTTTTGATTTAAAACAAAAATCGTTTATTATTCTTTCTAAAGGTCTCGAGGGCCAGATTAGACCATCGGACGGGTTGGAGGCTGCCCACCGTTGCCATAGACTATAGTCGACGGTTGTACCAAAGTGGTTAACCCAACTATCATTAAAAATAAACATTTTAATTCATTCTTTTAACTCAATTAAACCTTATTTTGTTCAACAAATTCCATCCTAACTTCAATTTTACATATTCATATAAATATCAACATAATAAATTTTTTTTTTTACCTCAATTGGATCAACATCATGAGCGATAACAACTAATTGTGCTTTTTTCTGTTCGACAAGCTTCGTAACTGTGTTGGTACCAGCTCTAATAACGTTAGCCCTTTTCGGTGGGGCTTCTTCCTTCTTGGCGGTCTTAGCTTCGGCTTGAGCCTTCAGCCTGTTCTTTTTTTGCAAGGGTGTCTCTCCTCGGTATTTTTCAAGAAGTTTAAACAATTGGGTTGCTAAAAAAATACTCATTTTAGACCCAAAAAATATGAAATAACCAAGAAAATTATTTTTAAAATAACCTCAGACATTCTATTGGTGGTAGAAATGCTATCTTCAGGTTTACATCAGATAGCAAATACTTTAATCATCATTTAAAACAATTTTAGAAGATTTTAATACTTTACTGACCAGCCATCAATTAATCTACGTTTTGTTCTCAATGCTTACCGACTGATAGTCAATTACCGTATTCGTTTGAATCTAAACCGCACTAGTTTTGCTGTATAATCATTCATAAAACTGGGGTGCGGCTTACATTCGAACAAATACAGTAATCAATTTTCGTTTAATTGCCATGATCAGGTTGATACCATAAAAGGGGATCATTGTAAATGCGGAATTAGCACCGAAGCCTAATCGAAGAAAAGTTAATAAAAAGACGGGACTTGCTAACAAAGCATGGTTCGCAGAGGTCAAGGTGCTGGCTCCGCTTGAGACGAATAGATTGTTGTCTAATTGTAAGTCAACAAACTGGTTTTTATAACATCTCTGAACTCCCATTTACCAGTGCCAGTGAAGATACCAAATGAACGGTAAGTACCTTTTGCTTATTTTTTTCCCCCCGAGTAACACAGTAAACAACGAGTAGCTCATCAGTACGCAACATTATTATATCCCATAATAACACAAACCATACAATTTTACCAGACCATAAGAAAAGTAAATTTATTTCCACGGAACAGTTGAATTGTAAGCCGAAACCGAGTCGGTTACTTCTACGATATGCGGCTAAGTGGCCGATAAGAACGGCATGGGATTTTCAAACCACTAACAGTTGGTAAGGTGATAACTAGGGCGCGAACAGTTTAGGCAAGTGGCACCCGAAATTCCTCCCACCCCGGCCTCAGTGCAATACATATTGGCATATGGCCGGTACGGTATGGCAGGTAAGTGTATGACGACGTTCCGTACGTGCCGCTGCCGACCGTATCGTGACCGTACCAAGACCGTGCTTGCCCGAAGTGGTGGGGGATGGTTTGCCTAAAACGTCCGCGCCTTAGTGATAATACATTACCAACCCCTAGTGTTTCAACAGCATACGCACATCCGACCAGCCACTCAGCTATGGATTCTCCCTGGTGCCGGCAGTAAAAAAAATTTTTTTAACGCCAAGACAACCGATTAATAGACTACCCGTCGGCAAGTGTTAGTGAACAAAAGTCGATTAATCCCCGACCAGTCGGCAAGCTTTGGTGACAAAAAAGCCGATTAATCAGCTACCGATCAGCAAGCATTGGTGATAAAAAGCCGATTAATTGGCTACTGGCCGGTAATATGTTAAATAAAAAAAAAAACGAACATGTTTTAATAATACAAACCTGTTTGTTTATCAAGCGTTTGAGTAAATTGATTAATTGGTGGCGGAACTTTAAGACGTTTTTGTAAAACAGCCTTTTGCCTTTGAATACGGATGTATTTTGGCCATCTAACAAACCTGGAAAGGTCTCGAACAGGTTGAATATCCTGACCTAGATTAAAAATAAGAAAAAATTGTTTTTATTTCAATTGATTATAAAAAAATACATCAAATTTTAAAATTTTATTTGATTAAATCAGAATTAAAAAGCTCGTTTTGGTATTCAACACTAAAATAGTCAGAATAATTTTTTAAATCATCATTTTTACATTTTCATTAAAAAAAAAGTTAGGTTACGTTAAATTAAAACATAAAATTTTCAATAAAATCTAAATTAACAACTAAAATAAAAATATATATATAAATAAGAAGCTAATTTTTATTTTTAATTATAAATACAACATAATTCAAGAAATTTTTTTGAGAATTTTATTAAAAAGTGAGGTTAACCTCAAAAAAACTTACCGATTCCAAAATTCCTCGTTCTTTTTTCAAAAAGGGGGTTTGTAACCTTCTTCTGTTCGACGGTTTTTGTTGCTAAAGGAGCTGCAGCTACCTTCTTACGAGTTACCTTCTTCTTCGGCTATAAAATAAAATTATAAACTAAACATAACCTCAACATTTTTTTAAAGTATCAAAATAACAACACAATAGCTCAATTTATTTATTAAAAATTACTTATTATACACAAAGATGATTAAAAAATTAGAAATATAATGAAATAACATAAAATTATAAAATAAACATAACCTCAAAATTTTTTAAACTATCAAAATAATAAAAAAATAACTCAATTTATTTATTAAAAATGATTTATTACATATAAAGATTTTAAAAAAATTATAAATTTAATGAAATAAAACTGAAATCTTTAAAAAAAAACAAGCCACATGTAAACAACTTGAATAAACCTAACCTTAAAATTTTTCAATTTTATTTTTTTAAGGTAAATTTATAAAATAAACCTTAAATATTAATATAAACGTTTAGATTAAACACTTACCTTCTTTTGCACCATATTTAAGTCTTACGAAGACTAAAGATGACGCGAATAAATAAAGATTTTGTGTGAAGATCGCCTGTACGGTCTTTTCGACAAGAACCCGTACGTAAAAGAGCGCCCTCACGGAAGTAAATAGCTAACAAAACTAACGTCAAATAACGCGGGAAATTTAAAAAATCATGTTTGCCAATCGTTTAAAATAAAAATTTACTTTCCTTTTAAAAAAACCATAATAAAGTAAAATGTAAATGTAAAACTTTAAGTTACTAACAAACAATTTAAGTGAATTTTATTTTTAGAGGTTTTCTAACGAATGAGATCATCAAAGAATGAATAATTCCCGTTTCTAACCTTAAAAGTAAATAAACGTCAAATTGTATTTCTCTGTACAAGAATGTAAAAATTTCTAAATAATCAATTTTTTGGCTTGGTTTTTGATATTTAAAAATGAGTTTGGATAAATATAGAGATTGGGATCCGGTAAGCGATCAAGAATTGAATAGTTTAACACCAACGGCTACGGCTCGTATTAAACGGTAAATCAAATTTAACCCCTTAAAAGAATAAATTGATAATTTTTAACTGATTTAGGGATCTGATGGGTTTATACACAGAACCTCCACCGGGAATTTTTGCTGTTGGTGATGAAACAAACATAAAATTTGTTTACGCTTTAATAATCGGACCGATGGGGACACCATACGAAGGAGGATTCTTTTATTTTATACTTAAATGTCCCAACGATTATCCGTTACAACCACCTAAAGTTAAATTTTTAACTACCGATGGTGGGAAACTTAGATTTAATCCTAATTTGTATAAAGACGGGAAAGTTTGTATCAGTATTTTAGGGTAAATAAGCTAACGTCAGTATGATATTTTAAAATGTCAATATATTTTGAAACGTCAAGGTGACATTTTAAAACGTCAAGGTGACATTTTAAACGTCAGATTGATTAAAATGTCAAAGTGACATTTTAAATGTCAGATTGATTCAAACGTCAAAGTGACATTTTAAATGTCAGATTGATTAAAACCTCAAGTTGAGATGAAATGAAACATTTTTATTATATTTTAGAACTTGGACTGGCCCGGCTTGGAGTCCCGCTCAACAACTATCAAGTTTATTAATAACGATTCAAAGTTTATTAACGGAAAAACCATTTTTCAACGAACCAAACGTCAAAGTAACTTTTTTTTAATTCACTTTTAATTAATTAATAAAAATGAATAAATTAATTCATTTTAAGGAGTTATTTCCGGGTGATTCAAATCGATACAATGAAGTTATAACCTACAACACTTTAAAAGTAGCCGTAGCCGGAATGGTTGAAAACGATTCTCACTTACACATTCCGACAAGATTACGAAACATTATTAAAAAGTCTTTTTTAAATTATTACGATCACTATATGAGTGTTATCCAAGAAAAAATGCATTTAGATGGTTCCGTTTACCCGGTAAAATATTTTAAACATTCTTAAAAGAAAAATAAATTTATATTTTTGATTTTAGGAACCATTTTCTGGTGAAAAAGTCCTCTTTCAATATAAATTATTAAGATCAAGATTCGAAGCTTTACATGCGAAAATTTCCAGCGAGGAAAATGTTTCTACAAATTAAAATTTTAGGTTAGGTTGTGTTTATTTTTTTATATTTTATAAATACGTTTTTGAGATCAAAATCTCTGTATGTTATATTATTAATAAAATTAAAAAAACAAAAAAAATATTCAAATTTTAGATTTAAATAATATCTTAAATTTAAATAAACATTTTTTTAAATAAACATTTTAAATAAAAATTAGATTATTTAACTTATTAGTATATTTGATAATTAGTCCAAATGATTTTCTCTTTTTGACATTTAACAAACCTAACCTGTCAGATTCCACCTTTCAATGATATTTTCCCTTCAAATCCATCATTTCATCTCTTTCTAACCCCATCTATTACAATGAGATAAAAAGAGAGGGTAAAAAATGACGTGATGATCATTTTGAATGTCTTCACTTGAATATTGTTAAAGTGAAAGGTGTCTGGAAATCGTGTTATGCTTTCCTGAAGAGAAAAACGGTGTGTTTTTATCAGTCTTTTGGTTATTAATTCTAAAAAGAGCCTTTTTTTAGTTGAGAATTTCAAGGAGACGTTTGAAGGAATTTTGAGGTTAGTTAAACTTTGTTATAAGGTTTTTTGGTGGGTTTATGTAATAGAAATAAGACGATTTTAAAAAGAAAGGTATATATTTTTATTATTTACTTATAATAGTGTTTATTTAAAATAATATTTTTAATTAATAAAATATTTTTATTGGTTTTATCTTTTATAGCACATCTTTTTAGGTTACGTGATTAGGTCAAGAAAACATATTGTTGTAATTCTTGGGTTTTTACAATTTTGACGTCATATTCCGGTTATTTGTTAAATTTCCTGGTAGTCTATAATAGACATTTTTTACCTTTTTTATTTACGGTTTATTTTGTAACATTAAAAAATTATTGTATAGTCATCCAAATGAAGTGAGTTAATTTGGATGGATTATTATATCATTTATCATTCATTTTTCATTTCATATCATTCATTATTCATTTCATATCATTTATTATTCACTTCATATCATTCATAAATGATATAAAATATAAAAAAATCAAGGGGAAGAACATATTTAGTCGTAAAATTCAAAAATAAGATGGAAAAATTTAAAAAACTGTTTTTGTACAAAGTGTATCAAAAGTAATTTAATTTATTTACAATTTAAGTCTTAAAATATAACTCAAAAGATAAAAAAAAATATTTATTGATTAATAAATTATGTATTAAATCTACATCTGGGATTAAATAGGATAACTGTAGAATTTTTTTTTATATAAAATAATATCGGTTTATATGTATAGTCTTCCAAATGAAAATTGGTTTTTATAGATTGAACCAAATATGGCGAAAAAGGTAGATTTTAACTGCAAAATGCTTGAAATTTTGAAGAAATTGAAGAAAAGTCAAGTTTTAGATAAAAAATATTGAAAATAATAAAATTTAGAACTAAAATAATAAATTATTAACTTTGAAATGTCAAAAATATTAAAATTTCAACTTAAAAATGGCTTAAATGTTAGATTTTTGACTTAAAAAGGGTAAAATATGAAAGTTATAATCTTAAAATTAATGTTTAAATATCAGATTTAAAGAAACATTGACACCTTTTCGAATATTTGTCGAAAATATTCAAACTTTAACTTGAAAATGGCTTAAATGTTGAATTTTTGACCTAAAAATGGTAAAATATGAAAGTTATAACCTTAAAACTAATGTTTAAATATCAGATTTTAAGAAATATTGAACATCTTTTCGAATATTTGTCGAAAATATTCAAACTTTAACCTGAAAATGGCTGAAATGTCAAATTTTTGACTTAAAAATGCTAAAATACCGTGCGTTCAGAAATGATTGTAGATCGTTTGAATTTGGCGCGCTATAGATTAATTTTTAAGGTTGGCATAAATACAATAATGTTAATCATATTTCATAGGCGTGTCATGGAAAGTGTTGAAAGCTGTCATAAGTTGTCAAAAAACCGTAAGAGAAAGATATTTTATTGAATTTATTGAAATATGCCATTGCAATTGATATCCGATCTCCAATAATTATCAATGTATGTACATATACACTTAATACTGAAAAGAATACATCATGAATAAATCCGGCTACGCCACTGATATGCAAGATACGACGTAGGTAATTCATAGGTAACAATACTGACCATCAAAAATCACTAAACTACGAGCGCGCCAAATTCAAACGGTCTACAATCATTTCTGAACGCACGGTATAAAAGTTATAACCTTAAAACTAATATTTAAATATCAGATTTTAAGAAATATTGAAATCTTATTTTTAAAATTTCAAAATATTAAGTTCTAACCTCAAAATGTCTTAAATATTGACAATTTGAGCTAAAAATATCGAAATAAAATTAAGTTGTAACCTCAAAATTTTGAAAATATTGAAGTTTAAACACAAAATTTGCAAAATTATTGCATCTTTAATATGCTAACATTGAAATATTAAAAATATAACCTAAAAATCCCTTAAAATATTGATATTTTGACTAAAGAAGGGAAGAAAAATGCAGAAATATGAAATTTTTGTTCTCAAAATGTCAAAAAAATAAATAAATAAAATAAAGCTTTAACCTCAAAATGTTCTAATATTCAATTTTTATCCTGAAATTCTTAAAAATAAAAATAGAATTCAAAATGTCTTAAATTTTTAGCTTCTGTAACCCAAAAATTTTGAAAATATTGAGGTTTATCCACGAAATTTGCAAAAATATTGCATCTTTAATATACAAATGTTGAAATATTAAAGATATAACCTAAAAATCCCTTAAAATATTGATATTATAACTAAAAAAGGGCAGAAAAATGCAGAAATATGAAATTTTTATTCTCAAAATGTCAAAAAAAATTAAAGCTTTAATCTCAAAATGCTTTAGTATTCAATTCTTATCCTGAAATTGTTAAAAAATAAAAATAGAATTCAAAATGTCTTAAATTGTCAGGTTCTGTAACCCAAAAATTTTGAAAATATTCAAGTTTAACCACGAAATTTGCAAAAATATTGCATCTTTAATATACAAACGTTGAAATATTAAAAATATAACCTAAAAATCCCTTAAAATATTGATATTTTGACTAAAGAAGGGAAGAAAAATGCAGAAATATGAAATTTTTGTTCTCAAAATGTCAAAAAAAATTAAAGCTTTAGCCTGAAAATGCTTTAATATTCAATTTTTACCCTGAAATTCTTAAAAATAAAAATAGAACTGTCAAAATATCTTAAATTTTCAGGTTCTGTAACTCAAAAATTTTGAAAATATTCAAGTTTATACACGAAATTTGCAAAAATATTGTATCTTTAATATATAAACGTTGAAATATTAAAGATATAACTTAAAAATGCCTTAAAATATTGATATTTTGACTAAAAAAGGGAAGAAAAATGCAGAAATATGAAATTTTTATTCTCAAAATGTCAAAAAAATAAATAAATAAAATAAAGCTTTAACCTCAAAATGCTTTAATATTCAATTTTTATCCTGAAATTAAAAAAATATATATAGAACTTTGAAAATATCTTAAATTTTCAAATTTTGTTGTCATAAAATTCTAAAAACACTAAAATTCAAACAAAGTTTCCAAAGATATTGAAGCTTTAACATAAAACTGTCAAAATATTTAAGTTGTAGTCAAAATCCCCTAAAAAATTAAAATTCTGACTTAAAAAAGTCGAAATATTAAAACTTTGAATCTCAAAATCTTAAAAGTATTGAAGCTTTAACCTTAAAAATGGGGAAATATTAAAGCCTTGTTGTAAAAGGTTCCAAATATTGAAATTCTAACCTAGAAAATCTCTAAATGTTAAGATTTTCAGCTAAAAAATGCAGAAATATTAGGATTTTTAATCTTACAAGGTATTTAACATTAAGATTTTAATTAGAAAATGAGAAAAAATAAAAATTGTAATTTAATATGTTAAAATTCGAACATCAAATTTTCAGAAATGTGGAGAGAGAGTGTTTTAGTGTACTAATTCGAGGATAACTTGAAATTTATTAGTCTGCAGTCTGTAATTATTTGGGATTTTTAATGAGTAATATAATGCCAATCGAAATTTGTTTTTAACTTTTGTAAAGAAAGTGAACAAGTTGCAAAAATTTTTGTTGAGAAATTAAAAAAAAAATTTTTTCTAAATTTTGATTTTGAGGTTAAGTAACTCGACTCTCGATTGCCTGATTTCCATACGGTTTGCTTTAAACAATTTTCTGTTCAATTCTGAGTAAAACTCTAGAAATGCGTTGTTGTGCATAAGCCAGAAAGTTTCTGATGGACGTTTTTCCAAACTATCGAAAAATTAATGCGAGTTGCAAACTAACTTCTAGCCGAATTTTCTGGAAAACCAAAAGACCTACGGAAAAACGGATTTCACCATCGTTTTTTCCATTGTTGAATTATACAAGAACCCGACTTTCAGCGAAATCTGAAAACTTTCCATTTTTGAAAGAAATTCCCACCCCATCCGATTTTTTCAGTTTTTGGGCTATTTTAGAAATTTTGACTTTGAGCTCGTGTAACTTGGCCGCCGGTTGTCCGATTTTTATGCGGTTAGTTTTAAACGATTCTCCATTTAATTCTAAGTGTGAATCTAGAAAAGCGTTATCGTATCAGGTCTGGAAAATTTCTGACTAAGGTTTTTCCAAACCTCGGCACTGAAAAATTAGCCAAAAATTTTGAAAAAAAAATTTTCATTTTATTGAAAATTCTAATTATTTTAACGTTTATAATCATTTAGAAAGTACTTATCTATGAATCAAAACATTCCTTTGTTGAAAAATCGCTGGAAAATCGCATTTTGATTTTTTCGATTTTCGACCATTTTAGAAATTTTGACTTTGAGCTCTCATTACTCGACTCCTAGTTGTGTACTTTTCATACGGCTTATTTCAAACTATTCTCCATTAAATTTTGATTATAATTCTAGAAAGAAATTATTTTACCACGCCTAGAAAATTTCTGGCGAACGTTTTTCTAGACCTCTGCACTGAAAAATTAGCCAAAAATTTAGAAAAAAAAAAATTTATTTTATTGAAAATTCTGATTATTTTAACATTTATAATCAATTAGAAAGTACTTATCTCTAAATCAAAACATTCCTTTGTAGAGAAATCGCTAGAAAATCGCGTTTTGATTTTTTCAATTTTCGACCATTTTAGAAATTTTGACTTTGAGCTCGCATAACTCAGCTATCAATTTTGTTTATTTTTTGTTTAATTCTGAATAAGTTTCTAAACGGCTGTAGTTGTGCCACACCCAGAAAATTTCTACCGAATGGTTTTTTCTCAACATTTGCACTCGAAAAAACGAAAATTTTGAAACTTTGTCTTTGAGCTTCCGTAACTCAGTCGTTCGTTTTCTGATTTCCGTAAGGTTTATTTTAAATGATTCTCTGTTCATTTCTAATTGTAAGCAAGATTCTCAACGAACTTTATTCGGTCAAATCCAGAAAATTTCTGACGAACGGTTATCCGAACATTTATATCTAGGAATTAGAATTTTAAATTTTGACTTTGAGCTCGCGTACCTCAGCCAACGACCCAGCCAATGCGATTTGTTTTAAGTGATTTTCTATTCAATTTTGAGTAAAACTCTAGATGAATGTCGTCATTCCAGATTCGAAAAATTTCTGACGAACGTTTTTCCAAACCTCTATACCGAAAAATTAATGCACGTCGTAAATTCTAGCAGATTTTTCTGGAAAATGAAAGGACTTACGGAAAAACGGATTTCACCATTGTTTTTCTCGTTATCGAATTGTATAAAAACGTGAGTTTCAGTAAAGTTTAAAGCTTTCAACTTTTGAGAAAAAATCCATACCCACCCCTTTAAATTTTTTCAGTTTTTTGACTATTTTAGAAATTTTGACTTTGAGCTCGTGTAACTTGACCGTCGATAATCCGATTTTCATGCGGTTAGTTTTCAACGATTCTCCATTTAATTTTGAGTTTAATTCTAGAAAAACGTTTGGAAAATTTCTGGCGAACGTTTTTCTAAACTTCTACACCGAAAAATTAGACGAAAATTTTGAAAAATTTTTTTTTCTATTTTATTGTAAATTCCGATTATTTTAACTTTTATAATCGTTTAGAAAGTACTTATCTATGAATAAAAACATTCCTTTGTTGAGAAATCGCTGGAAAATCGCGTTTAAATTTTTTCGATTTTCGACCATTTTAGAAATTTTGACTTTGAGCTTCCATAACTTGGTCATTGACCGTCTAATTTTCATACGGTTTATTTCAAATAAATTTCCATTCAATTTTGAATAAGTTTCTAGAAAAGCATTATAGTGCCAGACCTAGAAAATTTCTGAGGAACGTTTCTCTGAACCTCTGCATCAAAAAATTAATTCGAGTTGCAAATTCCAGCCGATTTTTCTGGAAAACCAAAAAACCTAGGGAAGAACTGATTTCACCATCGTTTTCCCGGTTGTCGAATTATATAAGAACGTGAGTTTCAGCAAAATCTAAAGTATTCAACTTTTGCGGAAAAAATCCCCAACCCCTTTCGATTTTTTCGGTTTTTTGGTTATTTTAGAAATTTTGACTTTGAGCTCGTGTAACTTGGCTATCAATCGATCGATTTGTATGCGGTTAGTTTTCAACGATTTTCCATTTAATTCTGAGTATGACTCTAGAAGAGAGTTATCATATCAAGTCTGGAAACTTTCTGACTAAAGATTTTCCAAACCTCCGCACTGAAAAATTAGACGAAAATTTTGAAATTTTTTTTTTCTATTTTATTGAAAATTCGGATTATTTTAACATTTATAATCGTTTAGAAAGTTATCTATGAATCAAAACATTCCTTTGTTGAGAAATCGCTGGAAAATCGCGTTTAGATTTTTTCGATTTTCGACCATTTTAGAAATTTTGACTTTGAGCTTCCATAACTTGGTCATTGACCGTCTAATTTTCATACGGTTTATTTCAAATAAATTTCCATTCAATTTTGAATAAGTTTCTAGAAAAGCATTTTAGTGCCAGACCTAGAAAATTTCTGAGGAACGTTTCTCTGAACCTCTGCATCAAAAAATTAATTCGAGTTGCAAATTCCAGCCGATTTTTCTGGAAAACGAAAAGACTTACGGAAAAACTGATTTCACCATCGTTTTTCTCGTTGACGACTTATATAAGAACGTGAGTTTCAGCAAAATATACAATTTTCGATTTTTGAAAAAAAAATTCCATACCCACCCCCCTTGATTTTTTCGATTTTTTGCCTATTTTAGAAATTTTGACTTTGAGCTCGTGTAACTTGGCCGTCGATAATCCGATTTTTATGCGGTTAGTTCTCAACGATTTTTCGTTTAATTCTAAGTATGACTCCAGAAAAGCGTTATTGTATCAGATCCGGAAAATTTCTGACTAAAGTTTTTCCAAACCTCTACACCGAAAAATTAGACGAAAATTTTGAAACTTTTTTGTCTATTTTATTGTAAATTCCGATTATTTGAACATTTATAATCGTTTAGAAAGTACTTATCTATGAATCAAAACATTCCTTTGTTGAGAAATCGCTCGAAAATCGCATTTAGATTTTTTCGATTTTCGACCATTTTAGAAATTTTGACTTTGAGCTTTCATAACTTGGCCGTCGATAGACCGATTTTCATGCGGTTAATTTTTCACGATTCTGCGTTTAATTTTGAGTATAATTCTAGAAAAGCGTTATCCTACCACGTTTGGAAAATTTCTGGCAAATGTTTTTCCGAACCTCAGCACCAAAAAATTATACGAAAACTTTGAAATGTTTAATTCTTAATATTTTTTTTTTGATTCTTAATTGAGATTTTAAGATTGATCTTAAACATCAAGATTCTAACCAAAAAATCCTTTAAATGTTGAGATTCTAACCTAAAAAATTTAAAAATATCACATTTTTACTCTCAAAATACTAAAAATATTGAAGCTCTAACCATAAAAATATTTTAAATATTAAAATTTTAATCTAAAACTAAATTAATTTTTTTTAATTATTTTATTTTCTGTAAGAAAACTAAAAATTCCAACTTGTTTTTAACAAAAAAATTTTTTTAATGTCGGGTAAAAAGCCTTAATCCGGTCCTGAGCACAATAATCCGAGATATAAGTCCTTACCATTTTATTTTTTCTCTCTTTTATAACATACCATCAGATAGATTTCATGTGAGTTATAAAAACCAACCTCGACTTGGAAGACTATACATAACTACTTTTAATATACAAGTAAAATCAAAAGTTTATTAAAAATCAAGTTTAAATTTTAAATAATCGGTAAGTATTAAAATATTACTTGATGAAAAAAGAAAAAAATATATTTCTAAACGATTTATCGATTAATCCTATCGCATATAAAGCGTTTAATGACGTCAATTGATATCTCAATGGCTTTTATTGATTTTAAATTGATACCAAATCAAACACTAAACGGAATAAAATGTATTGAAAGATTTTCTTTACTAACAATAAGATAATAAAAAGACAAAAACCGAGGTGAATGTAACTTTTAAATGAACGGTATTTCGCAAAGAAAAACTTTCATAAAAATCTACAAGGTTTTTGTTATTTGTTAACACATAACTTTCACAAAATACAATTTATCACTTTTTATATTCTAATAATAGATAAAATTCCCCTTTTATTTATTTTTTTTTCCTTTTGTTTAAACCAAAAGTAAATGTGATAAGAAACCGCAATTTCCTTTTGATGTTAAACAAAAGTATTTTTGTTTAATTGTAAAAGAATTTTAAAAATTTCCTGTTAAAAATTTTTTTCTGTCTTGTTTTCCAATAATAAATAATCGTTAATCCACATTCTCAAATCATCAAATTTCGCTTATCAAAACCGACCGACACTTATTTTTTGCACGTATAGCCGTTGTCTGTTGTCTAATCGGTTTTAAACTTTTGGAACGTCGTTCGAAACGCGCCGATAACTGCTTGGCCACGTTACCATGGCGGCATATAACATTTTGCGCACGGCACCAACGTTTGGTTAAAGTGGGTCGTGTGCAAAAGTATTGGTGTCGTGTGCAAAAAACGTTTCGAACACCTGAATATAGGCTTTATCATCGTACACCATAAAGTTGACTTTTAAACAAAAGTATGAGAGTTTTGGAATTGGTATTTTATGAATAGGTCCGTGTGCAATGATTGAAACTTTTTTATCGATCGATTTTATTAAAAGTTCGATTAGTATGTCGAGTTTGACTAAATTGTCGTGACTTCACATTAAAAAAAAATTTAAGCTATGAATAGAATGAGGAGCTATTTATATTATTAATAAAATGAGTAAGGATAAGAAGGTTGAATTTTTTTGTTAGTTGTAAGCTTGGGAATTCTAATTAGTTGTTAATTTTTTTATAATAACATAAAAAAGAAAAAGAAATTGTTTTATGTTCCAATTATTTTTTCAATTTACTTTGAAAAATAACAAACAAAAAAAAAATTTTTTGTACAAACCCTGTAAGTTGATTATTTTTATATTTTTAGTTACGAAGGTTGATCAAAAAGTATGATAAGATTTTATTTAAAAAATGGCTTGTTATTGAATAAAATTTCTTGTTTAACGATTGTAAATGATTTTATATAAGATTTTTTTAAATAGATATTCAATACATATAAATATTTTAAACGATTTTTAAGACGATTGATTGAATGATTAAATGATTATTTTTTTAAATGAATTTTTAGTCGTAATATTAAAAAAATTTTAAATTTAGTACAATTTTAGTTGATTTTAAGATTTTCTATTTCATTAAAAATGTTTCAGGGTTCTTAAATGATTTAAAAAGTCATTTTGAAGGATTTTTTTAAAAGAAGTTTGAATTTTTTGAAATAATTCTGTAAAATTTTGAGAAGTTTTTGTTCAATTTTAGAAAACTTCGAAGATGTTATTACGTCGTTAATCAAATTTTAAACAAATTATACGTTTTTGAAATAGTTTGAAAGATTTTCTATTGAAGCATCAAGAATTTTTGAACGATTTTAGACGATTAAAGAGTCATAGGAATTTTTAAAGAAGTTGGAATAATTTAAAATGATTCTTAAGAAAAAAAATTTAATGTTTTAGTGCTATTTTAGAAAATTTCGAAGAACTTAATTGAATTTTAAACAAGTTATACGTTTTTTTGGAAGAGTTTGAAAGATTTTCTGTTGAACCATCAAGAATTTTTGAACGATTTTAGATGATTTAAAGAGTCATAGGAATTTTTAAAGAAGTTTGAATTATTTTAAAGGATTCTTAAGAACAAAAATGTTAACGTTTTAGTGCTATTTTAGAAAATTTCGAAGAACTTAATTGAATTTTAAACAAGTTATACGTTTTTTGCAAGAGTTTGAAAGATTTTCTATTAATTTATCAAAAATTCTTCAACGATTTTAAAAAATCTTAGAGATTTTGAAAGAATTTTTATTAAACTATCAAAAATTCTTCAACGATTTTAAAAAATCTTAGAAATTTTGAAAGAATTTTAAAAAAGTGTTGAATTTTTTCAAATGATTCTGTAACATTTTCAGACGTTTTTGTTCAATTTTAGAAAATTTCGAAGAAGTTATTACGTCGTTATGATTTTAAGCAAACTATAAGTTTTTGGAAGAGTTTGAAAGATTTTTCTATTAAACTATTAAAAATTCTTCAACGATTTTAGACTATTTTAAAGAATTTGGGAGAATTTTAAAGAGGAAAGATTTTGGGAGAATTTTAAAGAGGATTGAATTCTTTCAAATAATTCTGTAAATTTTTGAGACGTTTTTGTTCAATTTTAGAAAATGTGAGAGGTTTTCTATTAAACTAGAAAAGATTTTTGTAGATTTAAGACTAATTTAACCGAATTTTTAAGAAGATTTTGAAAAAGTTTTTATTAAACTATCAAAAATTCTTTAACGATTTTGGACTATTTTAAAAAATCTTACAGATTTTGGGAGAATTTTAAAGAGGATTGACTTCTTTCAAATAATTCTTTAAATTTTTGAGACGTTTTTGTTCAATTTCAAAAAATTTGAGGGGTTTTCTATTAATCCAGAAAAGATTTTCGGAGATTTAAGACTAATTTAATCGAATTTTAAAAAGATTAGAAGATTTTGAAAGAGTTTCTATTAAACTACCAAAAATTCTTCAACGATTTTAGACTATTTTAAAGAATCTTAGGGATTTTGGGAAAATTTTAAAGAATCTTACGGATTTTGGGAGAATTTTAAAGAGGATTGAATACTTCGAAATAATTCTGTAAATTTTTAAAACGTTTTTGTTCAATTTTAGAAAATTTGAGGGGCTTTCTATTAAACCACAAAAGATTTTCGGAGATTTAAGACTAGTTTAATGGAATTTTTAAAAAATTAGAAGATTTTGAAAGAATTTCTATTAAACTATCAAAAATTCTTCAACGATTTTAGACTATATTAAATAATTTAGCAGATTTTGGGAGAATTTTAAAGAGGATTGAATTCATTCAAATAATTCTGAAAATTTTTTGTCGTTTGAGTCGTTTTTGTTCAATGATTTTCTATTATACTATAAAAGATTTTTGGAGATTTAAGATTAGTTTAATCGAATTTTTAAAAAATTAAAAGATTTTGAAAAAATTTCTATTCAACTATCAAAAATTCTTTAACGATTTTAGACTATTTTAAAGAATCTTACAGATTTTGGGAGAATTTCAAAGTGGATTGAATTCTTTCAAATAATTCTGTAATTTTTTTGTCGTTTGAGACGTTTTTGTTCAATTTTAAAAAAATTGAGGGGTTTTCTATTAAACTAAAAAAGATTTTCGGAGATTTAAGATTAGTTTAATGGAATTTAAAAAAGATTAGAAGATTTTGAAAGAGTTTCTATAAAACTATAAAAGATTTTCAGAGATTTAAGACTAGTTTAGTCGAAGTAAAAAAATATAAGAGTTTGAAACAGTTTCTATTAAACTAGAAAAGAATTTCAAAGATTTAAAACAAGTTTAATCGAATTTTAAAATTTTTTAACAATTTTGAAAGAATTTCTATTAAATTAAAGAAGATTTATAAAAATTTGAGACAAGTTTAATCGAATTTTAAAAAAATTAGAAGATTTTGAAAGAATTTCTATTAAACTATCAAAAATTCTTTAACGATTTTAGACTATTTTAAAGAATCTTACAGATGTTGAGAGAATTTTAAAGAGGATTGAATTCTTTCAAATGATTCTGTAAATTTTTGAGACGTTTTTGTTCAATTTTAGAAAATTTGAGGGGTTTTCTATTAAGCTAAAAAAGATTTTCGAAAATTTAAGAGAAGTTTAATCGAATTTAAAAAAAAATTAGAAGATTTTGAAAGAATTTCTATTAAACTACCAAAAATTCTTCAACGATTTTAGACTATTTTAAAAAAATTTAAAGTTTTTGGGAGAATTTTATAGAGGATTGGATTCTTTCAAATAATTTTATAAATTTTGAAACGTTTATGTTCAATTTTAGACAATTTGAGGGGTTTTCTATCAAACTAAAAAAGATTTTCAGAGATATAAGACTAATGTAATCGAATTTTAAAAAAATTAGAAGATTTTGAAAGAGTTTCTATTAAACTATAAAAGCTTTTCAGAGATTTAAGACTAGTTTAGTCGAAGTAAAGAAAAAATAAGATTTTGAAACAGTTTCTATTAAATTAGAAAAGAATTTCGGAGATTTAAAACAAGTTTAATCGAATTTTAAAAATTTTTAACGATTTTGAAAGAATTTCTATTAAACTATCAAAAATTCTTTAACGATTTTGGACTATTTTAAAGAATCTTAGAGATTTTAAGTGAATTTTAAAGAGGATTGAATTCTTTCAAATAATTCTGTAAATTTTTGAGACTTTTTGTTCAATTTTAGAAAATTTGAGGGGTTTTCTATCAAAGTAAAAAAAAATTTCGGAGATATAAGACTAATTTAATCGAATTAAAAAAAATTAGAAGATTTTGAAAGAGTTTCTATTAAACTATAAAAGATTTTCAGAGATTTAAGACTAGTTTAGTCGAAGTAAAGAAAAAAAAAAGATTTTGAAACAGTTTCTATTAAACTAGAAAAGAATTTCGGAGATTTAAAACAAGTTTAATCGAATTTTAAATCTTTTTAACGATTTTGAAAGAATTTCTATAAAATTAGAGAAGATTTCCAGAAATTTGATACAAGGTTAATCAAATTTTAAACATTTTTAACGATTTTGAAAGGATTTCTTAAATTCTTCTTAAATTAGAGAAGATTTACAGAAATTTGAGACAAGTTTAAATAAATTAAAAAAAAAAGAAAAATAGAAGAGTTTGAAAGAGTTTCTATTAAACTATAAAAGTTTTTCAGAGATTTAATACTAGTTTAGTCGAAGTAAAAAAAAATGTAAGATTTTGAAACAGTTTCTATTAAACTAGAAAAGAATTTTGGAGATTTAAAACAAGTTTAATCGAATTTTAAAAATTTTTAACAATTTTGAAAGAATTTCTATTAAATTAGAGAAGATTTATAAAAATTTGAGACAAATTTAATCGAATTTTTTAAAAATTAGAAGGTTTTGAAAGAGTTTCTATTAAACTATAAAAGAATTTCAGATATTTAAGACAAGTTTAATCGAATTTTAAAAATGTTTAACGATTTTGAAAAAATTCCTATTAAATTAAAGATTTCCAGAAATTTTAGATAAGTTTTATCGAATTTAAAAAAAAATTATATGATTTTGAAAACGATCCTATTAAACTAGAAAAGATTTAAAACGAGTTTAATTAGAATTAGAGAAGAAAATTAGAGAAGATTTCCTGAGATTTAAGACAAGTTTCATCGAATTTTAAAAATTTTTAACGTTTTTGAAAGAATTTTTATTAAATTAGAGAAGATTTCCAGAAATTTAAGACAAGTTTAATCTAATTTTAAAAATTTTTAACGATTTTGAAAGAATTTCTATTAAATTAGAGAAGATTTCCAGAAATTTGGGACAAGTTTCATCGAATTTTAAAATTTTTTAACGATTTTGAAAGAATTTCTATTAAATTAGAGAAGATTTCCAGAAATTTGAGACAAGTTTAATCAAATTTTAAACATTTTTAACGATTTTGAAAAAGTTCTTATTAAACTAGAATTAGAGAAGAAAATTAGAGAAGATTTTCAGAGATTTAAGATAAGTTTAATTTTGAAAATCAAATTTTAAACATTTTTAACGATTTTGAAAGTATTGCTATTAAATTAGAAAAGATTTCCAGAGATTTAAGACAAGTTTAATCGAATTTTAAAAAATTTTAACGATTTTGAAAGTATTTCTATTAAATTAGAGAAGATTTTCAGAAATTTGAGACAGTTTAATCGAATTAAAAAAATTATATGATTTTGAAAAAGTACCCATTAAACTAGGAAAAATTTTCAAAGATTTAAAACGAATTTATAGAATCTTAGAAATTTTAAGAGAATTTTAAAAGGGTTTAAATTATTTCAAACAAGTTAATTAAACTACCAAGAATTTTTTAAGATAATTTTTATGAATTTTAGGAATTTCTAGCCATTTCTAAAAAACTTGAATTGCAAATCTTTTTAATTAATTTTAATCAGCTTTCGTTAATTTGAGAGAAAGTAAAAAAAAAGAATTGAACATTATAATTTTTTAAACACTTCTAAAAAATCAAAGATATATATCGATGAATAATGATTTTATTAAAGAAGATTTTTTAAACGTTATGTAATCTCCAAAAATTTTCATCAATGAGCTTCTTAACGAAAATCATTAATTTTTTTTAATCCATTTTAGAAGATTAGAAAAACTTCTGTGATTTTAAAATTGAAAACTAGTCTATTCTAAACGACTTTGAAAAATTATAAAATATTGCAAATAATATTCTCGTTAAATCTCGTTAATTACATAATGTCTTTAATTCAATTTACAGAAGATATAAAATTCAGAATGAATTTGGAAAAGAGTTGAACGATTTTTTAAATTGAAGAAAGAAATTTGAAAGTTAAAACCTTTCAAAGCCCAAAACCAAAGCCTTCAAACCTTTAAATCGATCATCAAAAAGTATTTTTATATGAAATTTAAAAATTCTCCCCAATTTTTAAAGATCTTACTTAATCTTAAATATCATGATTGATTTTGAAATGTAAGGATTTCATAATAGCTTTATTCGTTGGGTGAAAACTTGCATTGCACTAACAATAAGTTACACTATGGTGCAAAGGTGCAGTTTCATGCAGCATTTAAAAGGGAGTCCAAATTCAGTGTAATTTGGCACCCTTTAATGCAAGTATGAAATGTGATCTAACGAACGCACAAATAACTAAAATTTAATAATGCACTAAACTGCTAAGTGCAAGTAGTGCAGACCTTAGACCATTTTAATATTCAAAGTTTTTCGTAAAACGATTTTTTTTTTCGCAATTAGCAAATTGGAATAAAATTAAATTATAAAATTGTTAATAATTGCAAGCAACAAAACATTTTCAGTAATTAAGTATGAATTTTACTTTAATTTGGAAACCTAAAATTTGTAGTCATAAAATTTTAATCGATGTAACACAATTTTCAATCATTTTTATTAAACATTAACGATTTCTATAATGATTTTAATCACTTCTCATTAATTCTCTAAAGTTTTCATTTCAATTCGAAAATTTTATTTAAAATTTTAATTCATTAAAAGTGGAATTAATTTTATAACATTTTTTAAAGATCCAATTCAAAGTAAACCTTCAGAATAATTTTTAAGCAATTTTAAAACGTTCAAGAATGCATCACATAATAAACAAAGATAATAGAAAAAATTAGGACATTTCTTATCTGTTTGTGTATTCGTTTTTAGTTTTACTTCTCACCTTACACGATAGTAGGTAAAGTTACAGATAAATAATTTTTAGATATTAGTCTAGACCTAAATTTGAAAAAATAACAAATCTATTATTATTAAAACACATAAAAATATTTCTAATAAATCAAAATTTAAAATCATACTTGTCAATTTTCGATATATTTATAAGTATTAATCTAATAAAAAAAAATTGTTTAATTTTTCTTTTAGATTTTATTTTTTCAGTCCAAATTTTTTAATTTTTCTTTTAGATTTTATTTTTTCAGTCCAAATTTTTTATTTTTAAGTCCAAAAATAAACCTAACATACAAGCTTTGTCCAAAAAAAATTTTTTTATTATCAAAACGATGGTTCACAGCACGATTTAGGCCTTTATCACAATACTTCCAATACCTGTCTCCTTCCCTTTCTCTCTTCAAGCCCCCCATTCCGCGATAAAGACCGCGAATTCTTACAAAACGAATTAGAACGTTTCGACCACTACAACCGACAGTTTAAAATCACTGTCTTTTAGTTTTACTTCAAATTCATTCCTTTAGTTTTACTTCAAATCGTGCTTAGTGCTTATTAATTTTATAACGCCTTCCAAAAACACTTTGTGAGTCTTCAAACACAAATAATAAGACTTCATTAAATTTAAAAACAAATAATAAGACTTAAGACTTATTATTTATTTATTTTATAATTTCTAAATAATAAATTTTTAATTTATTTACAGATAATAACTTATTAATTAACCATGGCTCACGACCATCATGCTCATCACGCCCATATGGATATGACAACAGTAAACCCTTCAATTATGCCCATGCCGATGGATATGGATCATTCAGATCATTCGGATCATTCCGATCATTCAGATCATGGCTCGCATAGTATGTCTATGTCTATGGCAGTAAGTATTCTATTTTATTTTTAATTTAATTTTATTTATTTTTTTAATAAGGAATTTTTTTTTTAATTTTTAGTTCCATTTTGGAACATCGGAAACTGTATTATTCGATAGCTGGGCTTTTACAACAACCGGAGGACTTATCGGCTCGATGGTTGGGATTTTTTTCATGGCAGCTTTATACGAAGGATTAAAATATTATAGGTAGTTAAAAAATTTTAAAAAACATTAATTAGGAAGTAGTTTTTGATTTTTTTTAATCTATTTAGAGAGTATTTATTCTGGAAGACTTATAATTCGTTACAATATCGTGCTGTGACTCTTCAACAAGATAAATCAGTCGTTTCGGAAGATAATCAAATTGTTCAGTAAGTATTAATTGGGATTTTTATAAATTTAGGTTAAATTTAAAAAAGAAAAAAACGGTGGTGGGTTTTTCAATGATTTTTGTATTTGTTTACTTAGTGTGGTTGGAGAGGTTATCCACAAGCAACCGTAAGTTGGTTTGTTTGTTCGTTAAGCAGTGTTTACTTCCTGTTTTTAATCAACTTTATTTATTAAACTAACAAGTTTTGATTTTTTTATAATTTCCTCTTCTAATTATTTATTTTTTTATCTCTATTATTATTTTTCACCTTTATTTCTAATTTCTTTTATACAAATGTACTATAATTATTTTTCTGATTTTGTTTGGTTTTAATTTTAATTTTATTTTTTTTATTTTTAGGCCAAGTATGTTAAGCTTAATGCACGTGATACAAACAGGCCTCCACATAATCCAAATAGTCCTATCGTACTTCCTGATGTTAATTTTTATGACGTACAACGTTTGGCTGTGCATAGCCGTAGTGGTAGGAGCAGCGGTGGGCTACTTTTTGTTCGGATGGAAGAAGTCTGTAATTGTGGACGTAACGGAACATTGCCATTAATCAATTCCTATTCCCATCGGCTAAAAACTTGGTTTTTTAATCAATTATTTTATCCTAGAACTTAAGCCAAACATTTTTTTATCTTCTCGGTTAATTTACTTTTATAATTTAATCTATAAGAAGTAAAAACCTTACTATGAATCTATCCAAAAAGAATTGATTGAGAAGAAACAAGATTTTTAAATCATTTTTATCAACAAATGACAATATAAGTATATTTTAAAATCTTATTTTGTTTTGATTTTTAAGGTTAATTAAAATTTAAAAAACGTATTTTCAGAAAGGTTTCAGCTATAATCTTCTTGAATTATACGTTAAACAGTTACGTAATGAGATTATTAGACGTGTAAGTAAAATTTTAAAAAGGTCTGAAAATGGACTTTAATGTAAGATAAATATATTATAAATTGTACAATATTATACATTTTTTTTTTGTTATATAATTACAAATATATTATTGTTTTCGGCATAATTTGGGTTTTTTGTTACTTTAGTTAACTTTTTCATTAATTATTTCCAGTCAAAATTTGACAATTCTAACCTTAAAAAATTGGTCAATTTTAAAAAATCCCACCGACTTTATTTATGGAAATTAAAACATGATTTCTTAAAAATTAGATAAATTAAAATGTTCTTTTTAAAATAACACATAAAAATCTATATGTTAGATCAGGGGTTCTTAAACTTTCTAAATTTTATACCACATAAATTAAAGACAAAAATTTTATGTACCTTTAGCAACAAAAGGATTTTTGATTAAAATAATTTAAGGATAGAATAATTTGAACTTGTTTTATTTATTTATAGTAACGCGTAAGCGAACATGAAATTTACCAAACTTACCAATTGGGATATATCAGGTTTGCTTTTCATTAATTTTAATCTTAAATCAGGTTCAAGTTGCAAGCATGTTCTATATTCATTTTTATTATTAACATTGATGAAAATCTAGATTCACAAAGAAACGACTACTAAAAACCATTAAAAATGTTACTGCTTTTTCCGAAATGTCATTGTATTCACTTCGCCTTTGTATCCAAAAATTACATAACTTTTCTTTTTTGAATTCACTCATTAGGTCCCCGTCACATGATATTTCTATAAGTTGATCTCTTTCTAAAATAGAAACATTTTGTAGGGCAGTATTCGAAATAGAAAACGAATCTTTTATCCAACTTTCGTTTTTTAAATTTTCAGGAAAGTAAGAATGAAAGTTACTGACAAGTCCCATGCAATGTTCTTCTATGTCTTCAATCCGGTGTTTATTCGATTCATTTCCTTGAAGATACTCTTCTAGTATTCTAATTTTTTCACAGTTGCATTTACTTTGTCGCGTACAGTAAAAGCAGATACATTGGAACCTTGTAAACTAGAATTTAATTCGTTCAATGTTCCAAAAATATCTGCTAAACAGACTAAACGTAAAAGCCAGAGTTGGTCACTAAAATAATAGCGGAGATCAAGGTTGGTATCTGACAGAAATATTTGAACTTCGTTACGTAATTCAAAGAGTCGCGTTAAAACTTTTCCCCTTGATAACCAACGTACTTCCGTATGTAACAAAAGCTTTTTGTGATTGCTGCCCATTTCAGTGCACAAAATTGTAAACAACCGTGAATTTAAAGCACGACATTTAATAAAATTAACATTTTCACAGCTTCATCTAAAACAGTTTTTAGTTATGCTGGCATTGCTTTGGTTGCTAGTGCCTCACGATGTATGCTACAATGAGTAAATTTTGCATCTGGGACAACATTTTTAATTTTTGTAAAAATACCGCCACGATGCCCAGGTATAGCACGTGCTCCGTTAGCGCATACTCTTACACATTTTTTTAATAAAATCATTGATTTTTCTGAAAATTTCATCTGCTGTTTTATGATGTGGAAGTGCTTCACAAAACAGGAATTCTTCTTCTATTGTTTGATTTTTTTCATATCGAATGAACGCCATTAACTGCGCAAAGTTTGTGACATCTGTACTTTCATCGAATTGTATTGCAAAATATTTTCTCTCCTTTTATATTTTCGATCAGTGTGTTTTTCAACTGAACTGCCATTTCATTAATTCGTCGCGAAACGGTGTCATTTGACAAGGAAACAATATTCGACTTAGCAGCTGCTGCAAGTTCTAGAATGTACGTCGCGATGTCTTTAGCTGCAGACACTGTGAGGATTGAGCAATTTTCAAACTACCCAAATATGATGCTTCGACAGCTTTTTCGTTTACTGTAGTAAAAGAATGAAGTGAGCGTCTATTACTGTTCATTTCTGTCCGTTTTTTTTGGCCAAATTCCAGAGCTTTATCTTTTAAGTTTGCATGCTTGTTTTGAAAATGCCGTTGCAAAAGAGATGGTTTCATGGAGTGATGCGAAAATGCTTTGTTGCAAACGCACAGAGGTTGGGGATTATTTTCATCCTATTCAGTTTGCATATTTACCAATTTATTTAATATCCGTTATAAATCCTAACGTTCGGGAACATAGACATAAACAAACTGCTCGTATCAATGTACTATAACCCGAAATGGATCTGCACCATGAAGAGCAAGATGAAAGAGTACTGGGCAATGTTACGGAGAGGAGACTTAGTTTTTCATCTTTCTCTTCAAAAATTGTACCATCAAAATCTATGAAATGTACCACCAGTGGTACATGTACCATAGTTTGAGAACCCCTGTGTTAGATAATAAAAAAATTTACTTAGGAATTTTTTTATAAACCTCTACAAAATTTGACACTTCTAACCTTAGAAAAAATGGTCAATTTTAAAAAATCCCACTGACTTTATTTATGGAAATTAAAAACAGATTTCTTAAAGATTAGATAAATTAAAATGTTCTTTTTAAAATAACACATAAAAATCTGTATGTTAAATAATAAAAAATTTGAGTTAGGAATTTTTTTATAAACCTCTACAAAATTTGACATTTCTAACCTTAAAAATTTGCCATTTCTAAAATTGGTCAACTTTAAAAAATCCCCAAGACTTTATTTATGAAAATTTAAAAAAGATTCCTTAAAGATTAGATAAATTAAAATGTTCTTTTTAAAATAACACATAAAAATCTATTTGTTAAATAATAAAAAATTTTAGTTAGGAATTTTTTTATAAACCTCTACAAAATTTAACATTTCTAACCTTAAAAATTTGACATTTCTAAAATTGGTGAATTTTAAAAAATCCCACCGACTTTATTTATGAAAATTAAAAAAAGATTTCTTAAAGATTAGATAAATTAAAATGTTGTTTTTAAAATAACATATAAAAATCTATATGTTAAATAATAAAAAAATTTATATTCTAACCACGCTAATGCCACATGAAATGTCAAAACGATCGGTTTATTAATAATTATCAAATATTTAATTTATGCAGAGCAGAAATTCGAATAAATTTCACTAAAAACTAATTAAATTCTTGAAAATATCACCAAAAATTTAAGTAAATTTGTAAAAATTTAAAGTTACTAAAATTTTTAATAATTCCACCAAAAACTTATAAAATTTGTAAAAATTCAACCAAAGCTATCAAAATTTTTAACAATTCCACCAAAATCTTGCTGAATTTTTAAAAAATATACCAAAATTAAGATTAATTTCGTCAAGAATTGATTAGATTCTTAAAAATTTCACAAAAATAAAAAAGTAATAATAAAAATTCCACAAAAGATAGTTAAATTGAATATAATTTCACCAAAAATTATTAAATTTGGAGACAATTCTACTAAAAACTTTGTGAATTTTTTATAAATTCCACCCAAAATCAATAAAACTGGTAAAAATTCCACGAAAAACTTACTATATTCGTAAAAACTCCATCAAAGTTACCAACATTTTTAACAATTCCACCAAAAACGTACTAAATTTTTTCAATTTCCCACCAAAGCTACAAAAATGTTGAATAATTCCACCAAAAACTTACTGATTTTTAAAAAATACCACCAAAAACTTACCAAATTCATAAAAATTCTACTAAAATTACCAATATTTTTAACAATTTCACCAAAAATGATTAAAATTAATAAAAATTCCACCAAAGTTATCAACTTTTTTAACAATTACATCAAAGATACTAAATTTTATAAAAATTCCACCAAAAATTAATAAAATTGGAAAAATTTCACCAAAAACTTACTAAATTTGTAAAAACTCCATAAAAACACTGATTTTTTTAAAAATTCTATCAAAAATTAACAAAATTCGCAAAAATTCCACCAATGTTATCAAAATTTTTGATAATTCCACCAAAAACGTACCGAATTTTTTAAAAATTCCACTAAAAATTAATACAATTTGCAAAAATTCCACCAAAAACTTACTAAATTCATAAGAATTTTACCAAAAACACTTATTTTTTTTTATTCCTCCAGAAATGAATAAAATTCGCAAAAATTCCACCAATGTTATCAAAATTTTTGATAATTCCACCAAAAACATACTGAATTTTTTTTAACTTCCACCAAAAACTTACTAAATTCATAAGAATTTTACCAAAAACATTGATTTTTTTTTAAATTCCACCAGAAATGAATAAAATTCGCAAAAATTCCACCAAAGGTATTAAAATATTTAACAACTACACCCAAAACTTACTGAATTTTTGTTATTCCACCAAAAACTTACAAAAATCCTAAAAATTACACCGAAATTGTCAACATTTTTAACAATTCTACCAAAAACTTACCAAATTTTTTAAAAATTCCACCAAAATGTCCAAATTCTTTTAAAATTCCACCAGAAATCAATCAAATTAGAAACAATTTCATTAAAAATTAACTAAAACCTTGATAATTCCATCAAAAACTTAGTAAATACATAAAAATTCCACCAAAGTTACTAAAATTTTTAATAATTCTACCAAAAATAATGAATTTTTAAAAAATTCCACCAATAAACTTACAAAATTTGTAAAAATTCCACCGAAAATTTACCAATTTTTTTTTAAATTCCACCAAAAACTTACTAAATTCGTAAAGCTTCCACCAAAGTTACCAAAATGTTGATCAATTCAACCAAAAACAATAAATTTTTTTTGAAAAATACTAAAAATAAAACTAAACTAGTGTTCTTTTTAAAATAACACATAAAAATCTATATGTTAAATAATAAAAAAATTTATTTAGGAATTTTTTTATAAACCTCTACTAAATTTGACATTTCTAACCTTAAAAAAGTTGGTCAATTTTAAAAAATCCCACCGACTTTATTTATGGAAATTAAAAAAAATTTCTTAAAAATTAGATAAATTAAAATGTTGTTTTTCAAATAACACATAAAAATCTATGTGTTAAATAATAAAAAAATTTAGTTGGGAATTTTTTTATAAACCTCTACAAAATTTGACATTTCTAACTTTAAAAAATTGGTCAATTTTAAAAAATCCCACCGACTTTATTTATAGAAATTAAAAAAAGATTCCTTGAATATTAGATAGCTTAAAATCTTCTTTTTAAAATAACACATAAAAATCTATATGTTAAATAATAAAAAATTTTAGTTAGGAATTTTTTTATAAACCTCTACCCACAAAATTTGACATTTCTAACCTTAAAAAAATTGGTCAATTTTAAAAAATCCCCAAGACTTTATTTATGGAAATTAAAAAAATATTTCTTAAATATTGAATAAATTAAAATGTTCTTTTTGAAATAAAACATAAAAATCTATATGTTAAATAATAAAAAAATTTAGTTAGGAATTTTTTTATAAACCTCTACAAAATTTGACATTTCTAACCTTAAAGAAATTGGTCAATTTAAAAAAATCCCACCGACTTTATTTATGGAAATTAAAAAAAGATTTCTTAAAGATTAGATAAATTAAAATGTTCTTTTTCAAATAACATATAAAAATCTATATGTTAAATAATAAAAAAATTTGAGTTAGGAATTTTTTTATAAACCTCTACATACAAAATATGACATTTCTAATCTTAAAAAATTAGTCAACTTTAAAAAATCCCACCGACTTTATTTATGGAAATTAAAAACCGATTTCTTCAATATTAGATAGCTTAAAATCTTCTTTTTAAAATAACACATAAAAATCTATATGTTAAATAATAAAAAATTTTAGTTAGGAATTTTTTTATAAACCTCTACAAAATTAAAAATTTCTAACCTTAAAAATTTGACATTTCTAACCAATTCGAAAATTTCAATTTTCAATTCAGGAAGAAGTTTTTAAGGAATTTTCAAAGACAACACAAAACATTTAAATAAAACAATAAAACACATCATTATTAATTTCATTTTATTACAAATACATAACCCTAATTACTCTCATCGATTAAAAACTGAGCTACGCTTTCATGATAACCCGGATGTAACTCCTTTTTCAACTCATTTCTATCCAACCATTTATAATCACCAACCTTTTTATTGATTATTCCTTTCGAATAACGACCAAAATAAAAAAACACCTTTAATTTAACAAAAATTTTTTTATCCGTTAACCTTAAATTAAAATAAACTTACTTTCGCACCAACACAACCTTGTTTTTCCCTTAAATTAACGGGGTATTTATATTTGTAAACTCCACAAGGTGCATTTCCGTGAATTTGTACTTTTAAATCATCACCGAAAGTCTCTTTAACAATTCTATCGGCAACCTATAAACATTTCAAGTCATATTTGAAAAAAAATTATTAAATTAAAATTATTTAAATAAAAAAACAACCTCTCTCATTGTTTCACCATCCTTTCTAACACTTTGCGGAAGTAAATAATGATCTTTATTACCTAATTTTTGCTTCATAACAAGTACCAAGTGTTTATCGAGCTTTCTATTTAACGATTTTAAATTTTTATTTTCCGTTTCTTTAAAAAATTAAAATTTAATACTTTTTTTTTGTTAATTTTTTAAAAAACCCACCTGATTCTCTTTCGGCAACTTTAAATTTCTTTAATTCTTCTTTGCTTGCATCGAGAAAATCTTGAGCGGTTTGTTTTAAAGCTAAATCAACATCGCCATCACCTTTTTTAAGTAATTCGGCTTGTTTTCTATTTAAAAATTAAATTTAATAACAAATTAAAACAAATTTTAAACATTTTTATACAAACAATTTGAATTATTACAAATAAACAAACTTACAAATCTAATTCATGTTGGATTTCATGATCCGATTTATGACTCCGTTCCAATTCAACTTTTTCCAAGTATTTTTTAAAATTTTCTTGTAAAATTGTCGGTGGGGGAGTTAACGTTGGTCGTCTTTCAATACACACAGCTGAGAAAAGATCCCATTTTTGAGTTGTTGAAGAACTTAATTCTTAACAAAAATTTTAAGGTTAGAATATATTAAAAGGGTTTTAGATAAAATGACTACCTCTAATTGATGTTTTTGATAATTGTAAGACTCTAATTGAGTGTCTTAACATTTTTTAAGTTTAGTTTTAATAAAAAATTATATAATAAACCGTATAAATGTGATTTTAAGTTCTTGAATTTGAGGTTAGAATGGTTGTCAAATTGACATTTTAAAAATTACTTTTTTAAAGTTATTTTTTTATTTTTAAAATTAAATTTTAAATTAATATGTATCATTTAAATTAAATTTTAAGTAAATTAAAATGAAATTTTATAATTAAAAAAAGGGATTTTTATTTTTAATAAATTAAAATACAAAAAGTGAATTAAGAACCATCTGTGAATGTTTTAATGAACTACATTCAAAATTCAAATTTAAATAATAAAATTTTTAATATTTTATGATTTTTATTAAAATAAACTAATAAGTGAATGATTTTTGATCTAATTATGTTATTTAGTTAAATATTGATTAAACAAAAGTAAATGTAGATTTTTAAAATGGTTATAAAAGTTGTGTTTTGAGTAAAAACTTTCCAATATTTTGGAAAACTTGGAAATACGCGGAAAATTTGGAAATAGACGGAAAATTTGGAAATACGCGGAAAACTCGCGATTCCGCATCAAGTATATTCCTGCGCGCACCCGTCCAAGCTACGGGGGGGCATATCGACCGACAGCACGTTGCGTCAGTCTCGTCAGTCTTCCGTGGAAGTCCTAGCAAACGGGATGCTGGATCCCGGATTTCCTACATGCCATGTCCTTCTGTCCCGCGGCTTCCAACAGCGCCTCTTTAGGCTCCGATGGCCCCTTTTCCACCTCTAGAGTCCCCGTCAGCCGAAGATTACTAAGCGCTTCCATCCAACAAGAGCCCCAATTCGCCGTTCTTCCATCGGCTTCCATTTATCAACCCAGTAGAAAACGAGAGGAGGCACGTGCTCTTCAAAATTTAAGACGGAGAGTTCAGAGTTTGAGGATTGTCCATGCTAGCCCTTCTGGAGAGGATGGGAAAAGTGGGAATGCAAATGGAAATGGAAATGGGAATGAAGGGGAACAGCAAGAGCTTGACAATCGTCCGCAACTTTTACATAAGGTAAGTTTAAAAATAAAAATAAAGGTTGGAAAAGTTCAATGGTCTTGAAATGGAGGTTGAGGGAAAGTTGGATTATGGATAAGAATTGAAATAAGCAATTATTGTCACGAAGGTGGCGTGTTTAATGGGGTTATTTGCATATCATGGTTGGTTAGGAATCGTAAAAGGTAATCTGTAGTCATAAATTTTCTTCATAATTCATCATAGGTTTTCTTTTATAATTTTTATGGGTTTATTTTGTAAGTTTATTTTATAAGTTATGATAGAATTATGATAGACTTCCACAAAAAAACTTTAGTACTTTTGGGACTTTTTTTTATTTTAATGAAAAATATTTAAAAGAAAATTGCCCTTTTTAATGATAAATGGATAAACAACGCATTGATTCTTACAATAATTTGATAGAAAATCTTAAGATGAATGACCCAGGAATGTGGAAAACAACCAAAAAAACTGTCATCAAAAAATTACCAATTAGAAAAGTTCCTGGCCACGACCTCATTCCCAATTCTATAATTAAAAACTTACCGAATCAAATTTTGAATATATTGAGCTCCATTTTCAACATCTGCATATATCTGGGATATTTTCATAAAATATGGAAAGAGGCAGAAATACTAATGTTAAAGAAACTTGGAAATTACTTGCAACTGTGGGTAAACTCTTTGAAAAACTAATTTAGGGACGCTTGCAATCCCATATCACCTTCATACCTAACATCCAATATGGCTTGAAACCAAAACACTTAATAGTACATTAGCTAACATGAGTTGCCGAGATAATAGAAAGTGGTTACGAAAATAAACAATACACGACAGTTGCATTCTTAGATATAACTAAATCCTTTGATTCAGAATGGATATATGGACTAAAGTATAAGCTATTGAAAACTAACATTCCAGAAATGCTTATACATCTGAATCTAAACTTATTAGGATAGTATCCTCTCACCTCTTCTATTTAATATCTGTCTACATGATGTTCCAATTCACGCAAATGATGAAAAAGCCTTATTTTCGGATGATATGGTTATTATAACGCACAATGTAGTCCTGGAAAAATCTATTAACTAGCAAAGCTCAATTAACGAAGTACAGAAGTGGTTGTCCATATGGTGTTTCTATTTAAATCCTAGCAAATGCGAAGTCAAAATATTCACTCTCAGAAAAATCAAAAATCCATCAATAATAATAGAAAACCATCCTTTAAACTGGAATCCCAAAGAGAGTGCAGTCAAGTACCTAGACCACATACTTACATGAAGAAATCAACAAGAAACTAAATAAGGACTATGCTAAATTAAGTGAGTTATACCCTGTTCTTAATAGAAAATCAAAATTAAAAATTGAATGTGCAATATTGCTACAGTATGTCTACAAACCACTAAAAAGACCTATATTAACATATGCAAGCCCAGTTTGGGGCTCTATAGCAAAATCTAATATTAACCAAATCCAAGTTCTTCAAAATAAAATAATACTTAGAACAAATTTGTCTTTTTTAATGGAAAATAGAATATTTAAACTTTAATTTAAAACAAACCCCGTTTCTTAAGTTTCATAAATAAACTCAATAGAATTTTTTTTAATTTGTTAAAAATTTGGAAGGTTAGGTTGGGTTCGATTAAAATCTTTCAGTGTTTTTGAGAATTTTTTTAAATTTTTGAGTAATACTTAGAACAAATTTGTCTTTTTTTAATGGAAAATAGAATATTTAAGCTTTAATTTAAAACCAGCCTCGTTTCTTAAGTTCCATAAATAAACTCAATAGAATTTTTTAAAGTTGGTTAAAAATTTGAAAAGTTAGGTTGGGTTCGATTAAAATTTCTCAGTGTTTTTGAAAATTTTTAAACATTTTCTTTTGTAATACTTAACGTAATACTTAGGTAATTTAATGTTTTCCGGCAAGAGATTGTACAGTTTGACGCTTTGAAAATCCGCACCCTGTTCAAAAAGTTGTTTATTTCGTGTATGGTAGGAATGCGTCTGTGAGAAGGTTTTGAAGTCATTTTTGTAATTGTGCATGTAGTTTAGGCACGCCAGAAGGTAGGCACCAGGTATGGTAGGAATATTAAGTTTTTTGAAAGATGACCTACAACTCTCGCTGTTCTTCAAGTCATCTAGGGCGCGGATACAGCGCTTCTGTAGGTGGAAGATCCTCTTAATCCCTGGAGCCATTCCCCAGACGACAATCCCGTATACTGCGATGGCGTGGAAACAGGAAAAGTAAGCTGCCCTCGCGACCTCTAGGTTGGCATACCTTTTCAACCGCCGCACTAGAAAAACAACACTCGCGACACGCTTGCACACCACATCGATGTGTAGGTTCCAGCTTAGGGCAGAGTTCAGGTGCAGGCCAAGTAATGTTAGACAGGACTTTTCTCCCCGCATAAAAAAAGTAACTGAGTTTTTTCGTCGTTTAATACCAGCTTATTTGCACTCATCCAGTCGGCAGTTGCGTCAAGGATTTCTTTACTTCTTGAAATTACAGCTTGCGACGCAACATTCCGCACGACAATCGTTGTATCATCGGCATAAAGGCATGTGGTACCGAAAGCCAAGCAATCCGGCAAGTCATTCACACAGATAGTAAACAACAAAGGGCCCAGGATAGATCCTTGAGGCACACCGCAAACATATTTTCTTGCTGTAAAAATTTTTCCCCTCCAACCGACAGATTGATATCTATCCTCAAGGTAGGGTTGTATGAGTTTATGTGAAGTACCTCTTATTCCATAATAGTCAAGTTTATCTAGCAGTATGTTCTGATCTACCGTATCGAAAGCTCGGCTGAGATCGCAACAAATCATTCGAGTTTTTTCAAAATTGTAATGTGCATCGATTATGTCTTTTATGATTTTTATAATAGCCATTGTATGTGTTCTACAAAGATTTTTATAACCAAGACGTTTTCAATCTAACGACGAATGTGTTTTTACCGGGTTCTGAGAGTATGTGAAAGCTGATTACCAAAAATAAAGTGCGGCAATTTTACCAGAGAGAGATTGGGAGGGATGAAATAAGCGAATGAAGATGCTAAAATCTAAAGATAACCCCTAGCTAGCCATACAATGTGATTTTGGCTTTATTTTAAAGTCTTATCGAATTTTGAAAAAATTCTAGGCGAATTATTTCAATTTGTTGAATTAAAATCGTTTCAAACGTTAATTTTTTAACGATTTTATTTAAGTCTATAGAAATTTTAACTTATAATTAATGACATTTTAAGACCAATTTGTTATGCTTATAAAGCAACTCTATAGTTGAAGTAAATTCGAGAGGTGGAAGATCCTACCTCCAGTTTATCTCCGTATGGGTTTTTATAGTGTTAATACTATGATGATTATACATCATGAAAAAACTGTTAATAAAATTTAAAAAAAACCGAAAATACAACAGTTGTGCAATACACTTCTCCATAACTATACTTCTTCAGTTGGTAATTAAGGAAACAACAAGATATACTGAAGCTTATTTATTAAGTTCTTAACTACCTAGGTTTCAGCATCTTCGCCATCATCAGGTCAGTCGCCTCGAAAGCTATAATTGAACATGTATTAATTCCGTGTTAACAAGTTAACATTTTATAAAATAGAATCCAAAAAATAAACATATCTCCAATTATCTCACTATTTACTTTTACAGCTAAATATATGATAATGTGTGTTGAACAAACACCAACTTAACCCGTTCAAGACGACGATTTTTGTTCGAACAAGGTCCTCAGGAACGAAGTTTTCTTTCTTTATGTTGTTCCTTTACTGTTACTGCACAGATGGTGTGCAAGCCATCTTACAGCTTCGGAAATCAAATGTACACACAGTGTGCTATATCCCGAAATGGAGCTGCACCATGAAGAGAAATATGATAAAGTAAGCCCCCTCTTTGTAACATTGCCGAGTACTCTTTTATCTTTCTGTTCATGGTGCAGCTCCATTTCGGGATATAGTACAATCAATCTCGAATAGGTTAAGACTACTTAAGATGCAACACTTTACCTCTCACTTATAGAACTATTTTCAAGTTCCTTTTTTTTAATAATAATCGATTGAAACGTTAATGGCTCATCTTCAATAAAGTAAACTCTTACTATTTATTAATCATTATTTTTCCAGATACTTTCCAACCGTCCAGTAAGCATGGTCTTAGACATTTCTGACTTGAGAACAGCTTGGCAAGACAGCGATTTTATCACAGATTGTCTCTGCTGGCATAACGTCTACCGACAAAGACACACATCTCCAGCTTTAACAATGTCTTCAGAGGTAATCTCCAACCTTTTATAATTCATTAAATACAATAAAATTTCTTAAACTGTTTTTATCTTTTGTATTTTTCAGTTGTGTCATTTAGCACAAACCTGGGCAAATCACTTAGCCCACACAAACCGTTTTTATTACCGAAACGATAAAGATATCGGCCAGAATTTATTCTGCCGACCGTCCACTCCGCTTCAAAACGACGTTTCCGGCACAGAAGTCGCCTCGTATTGGTACAGCGCGGTAAGGCAATACGATTACGGTAAAGAACCAGACGTTTTACACGCCAATGTAAATGCAGGTAAGTTAATCGAGAACAAAGCACGCAGAGCTTGTCAAAAACGTCCGCCCCGTTTTAAATAACACCTAGCGTGACTAAGAGTTGATTTACAACGAAGGAAAATCGATCCGGTTCCTTTTAACGATTTTTAACAAAACATTCTAATCCTTAACAGTTTAAAAATTCGGATATACAATGAGAATATCTCACAAGATTTTTGTTTCATAAAATAAAAATACCAAAATAACGTCTAACATTAAGAAAAATTTTGACAATTTTAAAAAATCGTATAGACTTTATTTTTATAAAAATTAAGAAAAGATTTTTTGTTTATAAACGTATTAAAGTATCTATTTTATATTAAATAAATCAAATTTGTCCTAATTATTACTGAAAAAATTTAAAAAAATTTTAAAGACATGGATGATTTTTTTCGATCTAACCTAAAAATTTTTGACCAAATTTAAAAAAAATCATACTGACTTTATTTATAGGAATTAAGGAAAGATTTTTTGGATAATAATAAACTAAAGTGTCTATTTTACACTAAATAAGTCAGATTTTTTCTAATTATTACCAAAAAAATTAAAAAATTTTTAAATACTACTTTGATTTTTCAACCCAACCTAAAAATTTTGACCAACTTTAAAAAATCATACTGAGTTTATTTATAGGAATTAAGGAAAGATTTTTTGGATAATGATAAACTAAAGTGTCTATTTTACACTAAATAAGTCAGATTTTTTCTAATTATTACCAAAAAAATTAAAAAATTTTTTAAATACCACTTTGATTTTTCAACCCAACCTAAAAATTTTGACTAACTTTAAAAAATCATACTGAGTTTATTTATAGGAATTAAGGAAAGATTTTTGTGGCTAATAATAAACTAAAGTGTCTATTTTAAACTAAATAAGTTCGATTTTTTATAGTTATTTCCAAAAAAATTAAAAAAATTTTTAAAAACCATTATGATTTTTTCAACCGAATCTAACCTCAAAAATTTTGACCAACTTTAAAAAATCATACTGAATTTATTTATGGAAATTAAGAAAAGATCTTTTGTCTAATTGTAAATAAATGTGTCTATTTTACACTGAATAAGTTAGATTTTTTCTAATTATTACCAAAAAAATTAAAAAAATTTTTAAATACGACTTTGATTTTTCAACTCAACCTAAAAATTTTGATCAACTTTAAAAAATCTTAATATATTGTTACAGGTCATTTTACCCAATTAGTTTGGAAAAGTTCCAAGTATTTCGGAGTGGGAAAAGCTCGTTCGAGATCGGGAAAAGTTGTGGTTGTGGCGCATTACGCCCCAGTTGGAAACATATCAGGAGCGTATAAATATAACGTTTTACCTCCGATCGCCGAGTATCCGGCTTTACCAGCCGGTAATAAACCGAGATTGATACTTTCTTCGGGTAGTACCGAAACGGATTCGAGTGAAAATACCACTACGACGAGTAGCAGTTGTAAAAGATAGCGTTAAAGGTAGTAAAAAAATGTTACAAATGGAATGAGGGGATGTTAGTGATGTTTTGGATACTTTAGGATTTAAGATACACTCGATTTTTATTGGGGAAACAATCCTAGAAAGTTTTTAAAATGAATCTAGTTTTGGTTTCCTCTTGCACCTTAAAAAAAAAGGCTTTTGCCACAGCTTAATCGTTAAAATATGAGGATTAAAAGTTAAATAGGGAAATTTTTTTAATAATCTAAAATTTTATCTAAACAGATTTTTATTTATTAAAAAATCAAATATCTACCCAATTTTAATTAACAAATCATTATAAAAATAATTTAAAATGAAGTAAAACATCCGTCCAAGTTTTACTTTTTAATTATTAATTAAAAAAAAATTATTAAAAAAAGTACAGAAAAAAAAACTTCCCATTTAACTTTATTTAAGATAACAAATCTCCTCGAAAAAGCATTTGCAATTTAAAAAATATCAAAAAATCTAATCTTATGGCAATCATTATTGCTCACGTTAACCCGTTGTTAGCGCCTTTCAGCTGGTTTTAAACTAATTTTTAATCAAAAAAAAATCTCATTTAAGTTTTAAAATTTCTAAAATAGAAAGATAGAGCAATATAAATCGAGGTATACAATCATTTTAACAATCGTTAAAGAAACCATCATAAAATAACAAAAATCATACAATTTTTTTTAAACCTTAAATAAAAAAATAAAATAAATAAAAAAATTACAAAAAAAATTCCGAATCAAAATAATTTTTTAACATAATCAAAAAAAATAAACATAGAACGCTTCCATTTTTGTACAATTAAAACGAATGAGAGATTATAAAACGTAAAAATTGTGATTTTTTGTGAAACAGGTAAAAATATATTTTAAAGAGACGAAAAGCTTTCGGATGGTTTTATATATTTCAATGAAAAAAAAAAATAATAATAAATAAATAAATAAAAATGAAGAAAAATGAAGAAAAATGAAGAAAAAATAAAATGAAATAATAGTGCCAATAGTTGAAAAAATGTAGAAGGTATATAAAACCAGCCATAAATCGACAAATTGAGCCGAGATCAAATCAAAAACGTCGATGTCTAGCGCTTAAGTGTTATCATTTTTTACTCGTAGACTGTAGAAGGCTGTGAATTAATTAATTAATTAATTATCTATGTAACTATGTAACGCAATTAAAAGTAAAACGAAAATAAACCGGCGCTATAAATGTAATTATTATTAAAAGTTGTGATTGTTAAAGTTATTTAAAATAAAGTAACTCATTTAAAAAAAATGTCTTTTTGGAAATTTACCAAATTATTTAGTATAGTGATCCAAATCAAAATTCGTTTTTACGATTATATTTATGAAAATGGTAAAAACCAAGTTCAGAAATGTTTATAAAGATTGTTAATGACCATTGTATCACCGAAATGGACGTTTTAAAGACAGAAATGAGAATTCGGGAATTTCTCTTCACTGAAAAACTGGATATCGAAGAATACATACAACCCAATAATATGCGCGTGTTTGGATTTTCTGAAGGCAATAAAAATGATTTAAGAAATTTAGTGTTATCAGTATTTAATAAAAAAAAAAACTAAAATTTTCCATCCCACTTGAAAATATTGATAAATGCCATTAAATCAGTACATGTAATAAGAATCGAAAAAATCTGAGTACTGTAATAGTGAAATTTATCAGTTTGAAATTTGTGAGTGAACTCAAACAGTGGTTTATATTGCTAGACGGAAATTAAAGGCGTCTAGGACAGTTATTCAAGTAGATTTAGCCAGTAGATGATTTAATTTGTTAAATAAGACAAAGTTAATGATTGGTTGTGGAAGGGCATAGATTCGTGATGGGAAAACTGTGGTTGAAGAGAATGGATCAATTACTGAATTCAAAGATAGTGCAATATCTTAAACATTCTACCAAAGCTACTAACATTTTTAATAATTCCACCAAAAACTTATAAAATTTGTAAAAATTCCACCAAAGCTATCAAAATTTTTAACAATTCCACAAAAAACTGAATTAAAAAAAAAATACACTAAAATTAAGATTAATTTCGTCAAGAATTGATTAGATTCTTAAAACTTTCACAAAAATAAAAAAGTAACAATAAAAATTCCACAAAAGTTAGTTAAATTGAATATAATTTCACCAAAAATTTTTAAATTTGGAGACAATTCTACTAAAAACTAAATTTTTTAAAAATTCCACGCAAAATCAATAAAACTGGTAAAAATTCCACGAAAAACTTACTATATTCGTAAAAGTTCCACCAAAGTTACCAACATTTTTAACAATTCCGCCAAAAACGTACTAAATTCTTTCAATTTTCCACCAAATCTACAAAAATGTTGAATAATTCCACCAAAAACTTACTGATTTTTAAAAAATACCACCAAAAACTTACCAAATTCATAAAAATTCTACTAAAATTACCAATATTTTTAACAATTCCACCAAAAATAATTAAAGTTAATAACAATTCCACCAAAGTTATCAACTTTTTTAACAATTCCATCAAAAGCATATTGAATTTTATAAAAATTCCATCAAAAATTAATAAAATTGGAAAAATTTCACTAAAAACTTACTAAATTCGTAAACATTCCCTAAAAAAAACACTGAATTTTTTAAAAATTCCATAAAAAATGAATAAAATTTGCAAAAATTCCACCAGTGTTATCAAAATTTTTGATAATTCTACCAAAAACATACTGAATTTTTTTAAAATTCCATCAAAAATTAATACAATTTGCAAAAATTCCATCAAAAACTTACTAAATTCATAAGAATTTTACCAAAAACACTGATTTTTTTTATTCCACCAGAAATGAATAAAATTCGCAAAAATTCCACCAATGTTATCAAAATTTTTGATAATTCCACCAAAAACATACTGAATTTTTTAAAAATTCCACCAAAAACTTACTAAATTCATAAGAATTTTACCAAAAACACTGAATTTTTTTAAAATTCTACCAGAAATGAATAAAATTCGCAAAAATTCCACCAAAGCTATTAAAATATTTAACAACTACACCCAAAACTTACTGAATTTGTTTTATTCCACCAAAAACTTAAAAAAAATCCTAAAAATTACACCGAAATTGTCAACATTTTTAACAATTCTACCAAAAACTTACCGAATTTTTAAAAATTCCACCAAAATGTCCAAATTCTTTTAAAATTTCAACAAAAATCAATCAAATTAGAAACAATTTCATTAAAAATTAACTAAAACCTTGAAAATTCCATCAAAAACTTAGTAAATTCATAAAAATTCCACCAAAGTTATTAAAATTTTTAATAATTCTACCAAAAATAATGAATTTTTTTTAAATTCCACCAAAAACTTACTAAAATCATAAGAATTTTACCAAAAACACTGAATTCTTTAAAATTTCACTAGAAATGAATAAAATTCGCAAAAATTCCACCAAAGCTATTAAAATATTTAACAACTACACCCAAAACTTACAACATTTTTTTTATTCCACCAAAAACTTACAAAAATACTAAAAATTACACCGAAATTGTCAGCATTTTTAACAATTCTACCAAAAACTTACCGAATTTTTTAAAAATTCCAACAACATGTCCAAATTATTTTAAAATTCCACCAAAAATCAATCAAATTAGAAACAATTTCATTAAAAATTAACTAAAACCTTGAAAATTCCATCAAAAACTTAGTAAATTCATAAAAATTCCACCAATGTTATCAAAATTTTTGATAATTCCACCAAAAACATACTGAATTTTTTAAAAATTCCACCAAAAACTTACAAAATTCATAAGAATTTTACCAAAAACACTGAATTTTTTTAAAATTCTACCAGAAATGAATAAAATTCGCAAAAATTCCACCAAAGCTATTAAAATATTTAACAACTACACCCAAAACTTACTGAATTTTTTTTTATTCCACCAAAAACTTAAAAAAATCCTAAAAATTACACCGAAATTGTCAACATTTTTAACAATTCTACCAAAAACTTACCAAATTTTTTAAAAATTCCACCAAAATGTCAATATTATTTTAAAATTCCACCAAAAATCAATCAAATTAGAAACAATTTCATTAAAAATTAACTAAAACCTTGAAAATTCCATCAAAAACTTAGTAAATTCATAAAAATTCCACCAAAGTTACTAAAATTTTTAATAATTTTACCAAAAATAATGAATTTTTAAAAAATTCCGCCAAAAAACTTACAAAATTTGCAAAAATTCCACCAGTGTTATCAAAATTTTTGATAATTCTACCAAAAACATACTGAATTTTTTAAAAATTCCACCAGAAATGAATAAAATTCGCAAAAATTCCATCAAAGCTATTAAAATATTTAACAACTATACCCGAAACTTACTGAATTTTTTTTATTCCACCAAAAACATACAAAAATCCTAAAAATTACACCGAAATTGTCAACATTTTTAACAATTCTACCAAAAAAATTACCAAATTTTTTAAAAATTCCACCAAAATGTCCAAATTCTTCTAAAATTCCACCAAAAATCAATCAAATTGGAAACAATTTCATTAAAAATTAACTAAAACCTTGAAAATTCCATCAAAAACTTAGTAAATTCATAAAAATTCCACCAAAGTTACTAAAATTTTTAATAATTCTACCAAAAATAATGAATTTTTTAAAAATTCCACCAAAAAACTTACAAAATTTGTAAAAATTCCACCAAAAATTTACCAATTTTTTTTTAAATTCCACCAAAAACTTACTAAATTCGTAAAGCTTCCACCAAAGGTACCAAAATGTTGATCAATTCAACCAAAAACAATAATTTTTTTTTAGAAAAATACTAAAAATAAAACTAAACTAGTTATTTTTTAAGACAACACTAAAAAGTATACTTTTCCGACTTAAAATCCGTTTTTATCGTCGCTAGGTCGTTCCTAGTAACCCTTCCTAATAAGTTCGAGTTGGAAGAGTATAATACTGCCCTCATAAGGATAAACGCAGTATGTTCAAAATTTTTCAAATTTGAGTAGTAATATGGTTTATTGTACATCTATTTAATCGTCTAATAACTAATTTTATCGAATAAACTATAGTCACAAAACAAAGGTATTCACCCAAGAAAGTAAAGTTTTATGACATACATCTAAAGGCTGAGAGAGAACATAAAAAACGTGTTTTCTCACACCCGTATGCATAGTCGATCGCTGGCGGTTCGCCGGCGATTCGCCGGAGATTCTCCGGAGACTCGCCGGCGATTCGCCGGATTCTCCGTTCGCCAATAGAAAATTCCGTTGCAGTCAATCTCCATGGAATCATTCACGTGCGTTATGCTGTTTTTTCTGGCGACGCGCCGGAGATTTGCCGGCGAATTGCCGGAGATTTGCCGGAGATCAGTCGATGTCAAAAACGTCAATAAAATCACAATTTATGTCAGATTAATATTGTATATATAAAATGGATAGGGATTTGAATTGAATGTATAGTGCCAATACATCACAAATCACGTTACAAATCACCAGCGATTCGCCAAAGCGGAGATCGCTGGGAGATCATCACAAATTATATTCCGACCGTTCGCCGGCGAATCTCCGGCGAATCGCCGGCGATCGACTATGCATACGGGTGTCAGTTTCATGTTTTTGTAACATACCGCGTTCTTCTTTATGAGGGCAGAATAAGCAAGAAGTTACATCTTCTTCCTTAGGTTCTTTAAAATCTTTCAATTTTTTACATTCTCTAGATTTTTTCGATTCTATAGATTCTTTAAATTCTTTAGTTTCTTTGAATTCTTTTGGTACTTTATATTCTTTAAAATTTTTACCTTCCAAAGAATTATTATTCAAACAACTAACATTTTTACAAGTGGTTATAACTTCAAAACAATAACCTTTACTTTTTTCTTGTTTAATATATTCTTCAGTAAGTTTCAATTTAATTTCAACGACAGGAGGAGATTCTAATTTTTTCTAAGATCCACCACAAGTTTTTTCTATGAAATTTTTTGATTCTTGCGATTGATTTTTCGATTTTTCAGATTTATTTTCGATTTTTGAAATTGTATGTAAATTCTTTAACCACTTCCGGTATAACCACAGGTCCTGGATGACTAAAAATATGTTTAAAATGTAGTTTACCATGTACTAAATCTGTGTATAAAATATCAAAGTCATCAGACTTGTAATTTTTGAAATATTTCCCATTTCGATGGGACATCCTGTATAGTTCGCAATAAAACTCGAATTGGAAGAGTTAAATAACCAAAAAACTACCAAATTGAAAGTAAAAATTCCCTTTCAAAAGACTCAAAATAAATTTATGGGGAGTATGAACGTTAAAAATTATTTATAAAATTGATAAAAACTAAGTTTGAGTTAAATTAAAACAAACCAGGAAGTTAACGAAATTAGAGCGCACTAAATTCCGCGCCAGGTTTTAAAAATAAACATTCGTTGGAAGATATATCCTTAAAATAATACCAATACCACCAAAAATGATTAAAGTTAATAAAAATTCCACCAAAGTTATCAACTTTTTTAACAATTCCATCAAAAACATACTGAATTTTATAAAAATTCCACCAAAAATGAATAAAATTGGAAAAATTTCACTAAAAACTTACTAAATTCGTAAAAATTCTATAGAAAACACTGAATTTTTAAAAAATTCCATCAAAAATGAATAAAATTCGCAAGAATTCCACCAATGTTATCAGAACTTTCGATAATTCCACCAAAAACATACTGATTTTTTTAAAAATTCCACCAAAAATTAATACAATTTGCAAAAATTCCACCAAAAACTTACTAAATTCATAAGAATTTTACCAAAAACACTGAATTTTTTTAAGTTCCACCAGAAATGAATAAAATTCGCAAAAATTCCACTAATGTTATCAAAATTTGTAATAATTCCACCAAAAACATACTGAATTTTTTAAAAAGTCCACCAAAAATTTACTAAATTCATAAGAATTTTACCAAAAACACTGAATTTTTTTAAGTTCCACCAGAAATGAATAAAAATCGCAAAAATTCCACCAAAGCTATTAAAATATTTAACAATTACACCCAAAACCTACTGATTTTTTTTTATTCCACCAAAAACTTACAAAAATCCTAAAAATTACACTGAAATTGTCAACATTTTTAACAATTCTACCAAAAACTTACCAAATTTTTTAAAAATTCCACCAAAATGTCCAAATTCTTTTAAAATTCCACCAAAAATCAATCAAATTAGAAACAATTTCATTAAAAATTAACTAAAACCTTGAAAATTCCATCAAAAAGTTAGTAGATTCATAAAAATTCCACCAAAGTTACCAAAATTTTTAATAATTCTACCAAAAATAATGAATTTTTTCAAAATTCCACCAAAAATTTACCAATTTTTTTTTAATTCCACCAAAAACTTACTAAATTCGTAAAAATTCCACCAAAGTTACCAACATTTTTAACAATTCCACTAAAAACGTACTACATTTTTTCAATTCTCCACCAAAGTTACAAAAATGTTGAATAATTCCACCAAAAACTTACTGATTTTTAAAAAATACTACCAAAAACTTACCAAATTCATAAAAATTCTACCAAAATTACCAATATTCCAACTATTGTTTAAATAAAATTATTTTAAATTGAGTAACTAGTCTTTCTCTAAACTGGTTTTTACAATCATTTACGCGATAACTTTCACGATTCTAAATAAATAACACGTTCGAGTTGTAAGATTATAATAAACGAGGAAGTTAAATCAGGTACACAAACAAATCAGGTGCCAAATGGTTTTAAAAATAAACATTTTGTTATTCGAAAGAAAACAATTTGTCTCAACTATAAATAATCTTTATTCATAGTGGAACAAATACAAAAAAATGAAGTAACACTTATATAGCGCACCTAGTGCTCGTAGAATATCAAAGGAAAAAAATAAACAAATTCCTAAATAAACGCGAAAAAAAAAAAAAAATCTTATATGGCCAATGCGCGGAAGTAGTTTTATCGACCTTAAAAGAGTCTGTTGCTCTTAAAAAAATGCTGATCGCCTTCGGAAACGTAACGCTTGCGGCCCCTCGGGGGCAACTTCTTAGTAACGTTCTCGGTTAGAAACCCTTCTTTGTAGCAACGATCGACAAACCGATCTAAAATGATGTAAGCCAATGGTACATCCATTGAAATATCCGGTAGATCGTCGAAAACCCGGAAAAATCCCCTTTCCATCTGATCGGTAGTAACCAAAACTGCAGTATCAAAAGCTTTCAACAATCTACATAAAGCTTCTTCTTTATCGGCGTTATTCGCCTCTAAAGCCATTACAACGGCTTCGTAAACCAACTCGTGGTGAAAATGAGGAACTTCTAAAGCCCTCAAACAACGACTCGCTTCTTCAATGTCGCGAGATGAAATATATTCTTGTAGTAACAAAGACATTTGTCTTGTTAAGTATTTAACCGGTCTTAAAGCTCCTCCAACTCCCCAAACGTTATGTAAACGTACCAAACCGTGTTTCATGGATAATAAAGTATCCGCACGACCTAAAGTCTCAATGAATACTTCATTATCGCTTTTTTCTTTCATTGTAATTAAAAATTTCGGGGGAATGCAATCATCAGCGATAGCCCTAGCTATAAAATTCCCAATAACCGTCGGAGCATCGGGAATATCAAGTATCAAATCGTTTACATTCGCGAGTAAATTTTCGAATGCTTTAGTTATATCGGATTCAACGATTACATGACCGAATAAATCCGAAATCAAAACGGAAGTCATTTCGCGATGAGATGGTTTATGATCCATCGCGATTTCAATAAGGTATTGGACGAAAAGGTCCCTACGACTGTACGGGATGGTATCTTCCACAGAAACGGCCGCTTCGTGAGTATCCCCATTTTCGAAATACTCCAAGATAATCGGCTCGACTTTTTTGCGAATTTCCTCGTCGGAAACTTGAGGAACGACCATTTTTAACTCGATATCGCCGTTACTCAAATTCTCGCTGTCGTAATTCGGGTCGTTTACATCTTCGTAAGCTTCGAGTAGTTCAGAACCGGGTGCGCCCCAAACTCCTTTACCTCCGGCGCCTCCTTTCTTCGGTAAACCACGTCCGTAACCGTTACGAGAACGACGACTGTTCTTCCAACTGCGGGGACTTTGGAAAAAACTCGTTGTTACGACGTTTTCCCGGCTACTTTGACGACTGATCTTCTTGTGCTTTTTCTTGTGACTTAATGGAATCGGAGCTGCTGCTGCTCCTTCTACTTCGAGTTTATCCGAAGGATCTAATTGTTTTTCGATTTCAGCGTCAAGTCCTTCTGTTGCCATTATTCACTAATATAAAAAAAAATAAAAATATGAGAGGATGATTATTAATTAATAAGTTTAAAAAATAAGTCAATAGATTTAAAAAAATAATAAATTTAAAAAAATTGTCAATAAATTTAAAACATAAATCAATAAATTTAAAAAATAAATCAATAGATTTAAAAAAATAATAAATTTAAAAAAATAATCAATAAATTTTAAAAAATAAATCAATAAATTTAAAAAAATAATCAATAAATTTTAAAAAATCAATAAATTTAAAAAAAAATCAATAAATTTAAATAAATCAATGGATTAAAAAAATAAATCAATAAATTAAAAAAAAAAATAAATCAATAAATTAAAAAAATAAATAAATTTAAAAAAATCGATAAATTAAAAAAAATAAATCAATAAATTAAAAAAAAAAATCAATAAATTTTAAAAAAATCAATAAATTTTAAAAAATCAATAAATTTAAAAAAAAATCAATAAATTTAAAAAAAAAATCAATAAATTTAAATAAATCAATAAATTTAAATAAATCAATAGATTAAAAAAATAAATTAATAAATTAAAAAAATAAATCAATAAATTTAAAAAATAAATTTAAAAAAATCGATAAATTAAAAAAAAATAAATCAATAAATTTAAAAAAATCAATAAATTTTAAAAAATCAATAAATTAAAAAAAAATCAATAGATTTTAAAAAAATCAATAAATTTAAATAAATCAATAGATAAAAAAAATAAATCAATAAATTAAAAAAATAAATTTAAAAAAATCGATAAATTAAAAAAAATAAATCAATAAATTTAAAAAAAAAATCAATAAATTTAAAAAAATCAATAAATTTTAAAAAATCAATAAATTTAAAAAAAAATCAATAAATTTAAATAAATCAATAAATTTAAATAAATCAATAGATTAAAAAAATAAATTAATAAATTAAAAAAAATAAATCAATAAATTTAAAAAATAAATTTAAAAAAATCGATAAATTAAAAAAAAATAAATCAATAAATTTAAAAAAATCAATAATTTTAAAAAATCAATAAATTAAAAAAAATCAATAAATTTAAATAAATCAATAGATAAAAAAAATAAATCAATAAATTAAAAAAAATAAATCAATAAATTAAAAAAATAAATTTAAAAAAATCGATAAATTAAAAAAAATAAATCAATAAATTAAAAAAATAAATAAATAAATTTAAAAAAATCGATAAATTAAAAAAATTAACCAATCAATTTAAAAAATAAATCAATAAATAGATAATAAAATTAAAAAATAGAAGAATATAAAGAAGAAAAAACTTTTTTTCCTTAAAATTCTAATAAATTACTTAAAATTGATTAAAAACTTTGACGAAAATTGTCTTAAAACAGTTTGAAATTGTTTCAAATTGGTTTAAATCCCTTTGAAGTTATCTTAAAGTCTTTTTAAATCAATGATAGCATTTTAAATCGTATTAGATTGATTAAAATCTTTGAGAATCATCAAAATTATCCTTAAATCGTGTTAGATGGGCTTTATATTGTGTTAGGTGGTCATTATTCATGTTTGATAGTCTTTTTTTGTATTAGATGGTCTTTATTCGTGTTTGATAGTCTTTATATTGTGTTAGATGGTCTTTATTCGTGTTTGATAGTCTTTATATTGTGTTAGATGGTCTTTATTCGTGTTTGATAGTCTTTATTCGTGTTAGACAGTCTTTATATCGTGTTAGATTGTCTTTATGTTGTGTTAGATGGTCTTTATCGTGTTAGATCGCCTTTAAATCGTTCAAAATGACTTAAAATCATTTCAAATCTTAAAAAATCTTTTTAAAATTTTTAAAATTGATCAAAAAGATGCAAATTCAATTTAAAATCATTAGAAATCGGCTTAAATCGTCTTAAAATCCAACTAGATCATCGTAAAATGATATTAAATTTTGTTAAATTCTTCAAAAATTTCTTTTAATCAATGAAATTATTTTAAATAGTATTTAAATTGATCAAAATCCTTTAAAATTATCAAAGTTACTTTTAAATCGTGTTAGGTTGGCTTTATATCGTGTTAGATCGTCTTTAAATCGTTCAAAATGACTTAAAATCATTTCAAATCATAAAAAAAACTCTTTAAAAATTTTAAAATTGATCAAACAGATGCAAAATCAACTTAAAATCGTTAGAAGTCGTTTCAAATTGGCTTAAATTGTCTTAAAATCCAATTAGATCATCGTAAAATGATATTAAATTTTGTTAAATTCTTTAAAAATTTCTTTTAATCAATGAAATTATTTTAAATAGTATTTAAGTTGATCAAAATCCTTTAAAATTATCAAAGTTAGTTTTAAATCGTGTTAGGTTGGCTTTATATCGTGTTAGATCGCCTTTAAATCATTCAAAATGACTTAAAATCATTTCAAATCATAAAAAATCTTTTTACAATTTTTAAAATTGAGCAAAAAGATGTAAATTTAACTTAAAATCATTAGAAATTGTTTCAAATCGGCTTAAATCGTCTTAAAATCCAATTAGATAATCGTAAAATGATATTAAATTTTGTTAAATTCTTTAAAAATGTGTTTGAATCAATGAAATCATTTTAAATCGTATTTAATTTTATCAAAATCCTTTAAAAAGTTAGTTTTAAATCGTGTTAAGTCGGCTTTATGTCATGTTAAATCGTCTTTAAATTTTTCAAAATGACTTAAAATCATTTCAAATCATAAAAAATCCCTTTAAAATTTTTAAAATTGATCAAAAACTTGCAAATTTAGCTTTAAATCATTAGAAATCGTTTCATATGGACATAAATCGTCTTAAACTCCAATTAGATCATCGTAAAATGGTATTCAATTTTGTTAAATTGTGTTAGATCGTCTTTGAATCGTCTAATATGACTTAAAATAATATAAAATCTTATAAAATCGTTGAAAGTCGTTTAGAATCGTCTAAATTACTTTCAAATCGTGTTAGATAGCGTTTAAATCGTCCAAAATACATAAAAAAGTCTTAAAACTTCGTTAAATCGATTAAAATCATCCAAAAATATATAAAATAGCCTTAAAATTTCGTTAAATCGCCAAAAAATACAAGAAACGAGCCTTAAAGTTTTATTAAATGGCCTAAAATCTTCCAGAAACACAAAAAATAGTCTTAAAATTTTATTAAGTTGCTTAAAATCGTCAAAAAATACATAAAAAAGCTTTCAAATTTATTTCAATCGCCTAAAATCATCCAATAACATATAAAAAATCCTTAAATTTCCATTAAATTGCTTAAAATCGTCCAAAAATATTCAAAAATAGCCTTAAAATTTCGTTAAATAGTCAAAAAATACAAAAAACAAGCCTTAAAGTTTTATTAAATGGCCTAAAATCTTCCAGAAACACAAAAAATAGTCTTAAAATTTATTTCAATCGCCTACAATCGTCCTAAAATATATAAAATAGCCTTATTTTCATTAAATTGCTTAAAGTCGTCCAAAAATATTCAAAAATAACCTTAAAATTTCGTTAAATCGTCAAAAAATACAAAAAACGAGCCTTAAACTTTTATTAAATGGCCTAAAATCTTCCAGAAACACAAAAAATAGTCTTAAAATTTTATTAAGTTGCTTTAAATCGTCAAAAAATACATAAAAAAGCTTTCAAATTTATTTCAATCGCCTAAAATCGTCCAAAAACATATAAAAAATCCTTAAATTTCCATTAAATTGCTTAAAATCGTTCAAAAATATACAAAAATAGCCTTAAAATTTCGTTAAATCGCCAAAAAAATACAAAAAACGAGCCTTAAAGTTTTATTAAATGGCCTAAAATCTTCCAGAAACACAAAAAATAGTCTTAAAATTTTATTAAATGGCTTAAAATCGTCCAAAAATACATAAAAAAGCCTTAAATTTTCATTAAATTGCTTAAAATCGTCCAAAAATATACCAAAAAAGCTTTAAAATTTCGTTAAATCGTCCAAAAATTACTCTTAAAATGTTATTAAATCGCCTAAAATCGTCAAAAAATATATAAAATAGTCATGAATTTTCGTTAAATCGTCCAAAAACATATAAAAAAAATCCTTAAATTTTCATTAAATTGCTTAAAATCGTCCAAAAATATACAAAAAAACATTAAAATTTCGTTAAATCGTCAAAAAATACATAAAATAGTCTTAAAATTTCGTTAAATTACTTAAAATCGTCCAAAAGCAAATAAAGTAGTTTTAGAATTTTATTTAAATGGATTAAAACCATCCAAAAATATACAAAATAGCCTTAAAATTTCGTTAAATCGTCCAAAAATACACAAAAAAGCCTTAAAATTTCGTTCAATCGTCTAAAATCGTCCAAAAGTATATAAAATAGTCATGAATTTTCGTTAAATCGTCCAAAAATGTACAAAATTGCCTTAAATTTCGTTAAATCGTCCAAAAATACACAAAAAAGCCTTAAAATTTCGTCCAATCCCCTAAAATCGTCCAAAAGTATATAAAATAGTCATGTATTTTCGTTAAATCGTCCAAAAATCCTGCAAAAATATACAAAATTGCTTTAAAAATTCAATAAATCCTCTAAAAATACATCAAATAGCTTTAAAATTTCATTAAATCGTTTAAAAGCATCCAAAATATAAATAAAAATGCCTTAAAATTTCATTAAATCGCTTAAAATCGTCCAAAAATTTACAAAATAGTCTTAAAGTTTCATTAAATCGTTTAAAATCATCCAAAATGTAAATAAAATAGCCTTAAAATTTCATTAAATCGCTTAAAATCGTCCAAAAATATACAAAATAGTCTTAAAATTTCATTATATTGTTTAAAATCGTCCAAAATATAAATAAAATAGCCTTAAAATTTCATTAAATCCCTTTAAAATGGTCTAAAAATATATAAAATAACCTCAAAATATTATTAAATTGCTTAAAATCGTCCAAAAATATACAAAATAGTCTTAAAAATTCATTAAATCGTTTAAAATCATCCAAAATATAAATAAAATAGCCTTAAAATTTCATTAAATCCCTTAAAACAGTCTAAAAATATATAAAATAACCTCAAAATTTCATTAAATCGCTTAAAATGATCAAAAAATATATAAAATAACCTTAAAATTTCCTTAAATCACTTAAAATAATCCAAAAATATACAAAATTCGATTAAAACCGTTTGAAATACAACATTTAATTGTTTAAATAATCATATACTTCAAATCTAAATCGTATAAGACCGACTTTAAGTCGTGTAAAATCATTTAACATCATAAAATCGTATAAAAATTGCATCAATTGATTTAAAATCTTTCAAAAACATGTAAAATTTATTTCAAACACATAATTGACTTAAATCAACATTAAAATCATTAAAAATTTTATTCAAAATGACATAAAATAACCTTAAAATTTTATTTAAATACTTACAATACTCCAAAAAAACCTCCAAAACCTGGAAAATTATTTTTATTAAGAAAAAAATTTTTTTTCTTCTTTATATAACAATTAACAATTTTAATTAATAATAATTTTTTAAATTAGGAAATAAAACTACTTACACTCTTAACTTCTAACCTTAAAAATTTTAAAAAATACCACACAAAATCACCGTTAAATAAAAACTTCAACCGGAAATAAAGCAAGAACAAAAAAAAATGTTATAATTAAACACCACAAAGAAAGAAAAAATGTAAATTAAGCGGGTTCAGCAATAAAGTAAACTAGAAACTACTTATTACTTAATCGGAATAAAAGTAAGATTTACAAACATCGTGGTTTCGTCCGATAAGTAAACATAAACACAAACGTAAACGAACCTCGCCATCTGGTTAAGGGAAAACGGGACGATGGGATCTTGTCAAAGCGTAAGGGGCTCACGATAAACGTATCGGGGGGCGTATTACCTCTTCGCTGGTTCAAACTGGCGCCTTGCTTCGACTTATTTTCGGCGAATTCACTTTTTGCGTAATACACGTACAGCGGTCTGCCATAAACAATGCCTCCGGCTGAGGATTTTCTTCACGTCAACAACGGTTGGTAGACGTGCGGTTAATCCACGCGGTTTATACTTACCATTGACATAATGTATACAACCCACTTCTTCAAATACAATTTACACCTTAATTAAAAAGATTTAAAATATTTTTTTTATCTAATTAGAAAAATAATCACTTACTTAATTTAATTATTATATTCTTTTTAATAAATAAAAGTAAATTATAAAGAAAAATAATTTTGTTCAATGACGTTTGATGTTTAGATTTGGTTAATATGTCGTTGGATTGGTTGTGATTGAAAAAAGATAGAGGGGTGAATGGAGTCAGGTTCTAGAAACGACAAACCTCGTGGTCGGACGAAAACAAACTAGAATAACGTTCGCGGTGATTGTACTGGGTGTTCTAAAGATAGACGTTTTGCCTTCCCCAAGTAAACCGAGGTCGCTACTACGTGCATTTTAGTGCGTAGTTTGGTTTACAAAAGTATAAACAACGTTATCGTTTATGTAAAAGAGACACACCTACGTTTCTCATTGGAAAACACATAAAAATATTTAATAAAAAATTAACAATCAGTTTTTTTAATAAACCTTACTTGTATTTCGAGAAAAACAAGATTTTATAAAGGTAATTTTCAATTTAAAGGTAAAATTTCAGATGTTAAAAAGTAATAATGAATGATTTATAAAAAAAATAATTTTATATTTATAAAATTTATTTTTTATAAAATAATATTTCAATTTAGTCCAAATTAGTTGATAAACATAAGTTTTTAAATAAAATTAGATTTTATTTTTTATATTTTCAAATTCAAATTGTAAATTAAAACAGTGCCATCTCTTAAAAAATCGATGAACTTTTCTAAGTAACTAAATCTTAATCTTAACAATATTAAATCCCCTAGTTTAGTTGTCAAAACTATTTTCATTAATTTTATCATTAATATAATTTATTTATTTAATATCTCTCATTATATGTATTATTATACATATTTCGAGGATAACTATTAATAACAAAGTCATATTGAAAGTTTTAATATCGAAAAAATATTTGGAATTTTCTCACTAAAAAAAAACCTTTTTAATTAATTTGTTTTATTTTAATTTATAAAATGTAAAATTTGTGAGAATTTATGAAATGAAAGGTTTGTGTAAATTTAAGTTATAAAAATGTATTATTAAAATAATTTTAATTAAAATCCTGGTTTTAAAATTTTAATTTAATAAAAAAATAAAGGTAAGTTTTAAGGTTGGTAGTTTTGGAAAAATGTCAACCAACTTTAAATGTCTAGATTTTAAGATGGTTGCAATTAAGGTTAAACTGATTTAGATTAATTTTACTCGTTTTAGGAAGACTTTCTGTATTGTTTGAACCTTTTAGGATTAATTATAGATATAAATTTAATAATTTTTATAAAAATTTGTAAGTAAATATAGTAATTTTATCTTAAAAATTGTGTAAAATTGATGTTCGATAACAAATATGTTTAACAAATATGTGTAAATTGAAATAATAGTATTGTGAAAATAAGTGTAATTAAAATCTGTCTTATTTTAGGATTTAAAGTAGCCAAAGTAAGTTTCAAGATTTATAAATTAAATTAAATTCCATCGTAAAGAGGTTCTTCGGGTTGAATTAAGTTCAAAGCGATTTAGGTTAATTTTAAACCTTTTTGGACGATTTTTTGATATTGTCTGGATGTTTTTAAATAAACTATTTGTGTAAATTTAATACTCTTCTAAATCTCTACTTAAATGATATAATTTTAGTCTAAAAATTTCATAAAATTGATGTTCGATAACTAGTATTTGTTATCAATAACAAGTTTTTGTAAATTAAAGTAATAGAAAAACTAGCATTAAGGTTTTAAGGTTGGTACAGATGGTAAAATGTTACTTTTAGATAACAAGAGGATTTTCAAATGGTTTCAATCATATTTGAAGTGATTTGGAGTAATTTTATACGGTTTCGGACAATTTCTGGATCATTCGGATAAAATAAATACTTTTTTTTAAATCAAAATAGAGTCTTTTAGGTTTTATTTAAACCAAAAACCATTTCTTAATTTTCATAAATAATCTCCTTGGAATTTTTTTAAGTTGGTTGAAATTTTCAAGTTGGGTTGAAAAATAGTTGATGTGTTTAAAAATTTTTTTAATTTTTTTGATAACAATTAAAATAAATCTGATTTATTTAACATAAAATAGACACTTTAATTTATCTCTATTTCAAATATTATTTCTTGATTTTATAAAATAAAGTCAGGGCGATTTTTTAAAATCAGTCAAAATTTTCAACAAAAATGGTTGACATCTTTAAATTTTTTTAAAGTTTTTTTCTAATTGTGAACAAATAAAACACATATAAGATTTGAAGTAGATGTAGATTTTTAATTTAAGAAAACTGTATGTATCCCAAGTTTTTTTTTTGTATGTTAATGTATACATTTATGCATTATAATAGATTTGTATGTAAAATAAAAGTGCAGAAAGAGGACGCACACGAGTACACATTGCAAATACGTAATGTATGTTATAATAGAAGTACACTTACGGCGAATTTACATACGAAACTGATTTTACATATTTATACAGGGTGGTCTGTTAATTCCAAGACAAACTTCGATAAATAATACCTAATGAATTTCTAAATATAGGAACATAAATTTAATATAAACCTAACAAACCACCCTATATAAAGCTCTCCTGGCTAAAATTGTAAAACCTGTACGAAAGTATAGTTGCTAGTTGTAGCACATTTAGAAAAAGATAGGCACTCCATTTTCAATAATGGACATTTATACTGTTTTCTTTTTTTCGTTTACACACATTGCTAGTTATTATTACACATTTTTTAGCTAAAAACACCGACTTATCATAATATAATTTAGTATTTCGTATAATTTAATCTGGTTTTGATTGTCCAACGTTACAAATGATACATTTTAAAATAGTTATTTATTTAAATCGGATTTGTAAATATGTAGTTTGTAGAATTGACAAAACGGCGAAAATCTGCCATAGTTTTTTTTTATTATTAGTTATAAGATTAGTTTTACAACACGACAAATATAGACATTTATATTTATAGATTGATAAATAAATTTTATTTATTTTTTCTTTAAAAGTCTTAAAATTAATTCATAATCTTATTTACATTATGTATATTAAGGATATATGTTATAATAGGACGTTTTTAAATTAATTTTAAGTTAAAGTTTAATAATTTTAATGAAAACTAACCTAAAAATGATTAAAAATTTTTGATGTTTTTAAAATTTTTTTGGTAAAAATTAGAAAAAATCTAATTGATTCAGTGTAAAATAGACACTTTGATTTATTATTATCAAAAAAATCTTTTCTTAATTCCTATAAATAAACTCAGTGTGATTTTTTAAAATTTGGTAAAAACTTTTAGGTTGGGTTGAAAAATCAAGATGGTTTTTAAAATTTTTTTTAATTTTTTTGGTATTAATTAGAAAAAATCTGACTTATTTGGTGTAAAATAGACATATTTGTTTATCATTAGACAAAAGATCTTTTCTTAATTCCCATAAATAAACTCAGTATGATTTTTTAAAGTTGGTCAAAATTTTTGAGGTTAGATCTGGTTGAAAAATCATGATGATTAAAAAAAAAATTTTTAATTTTTTTGGCAACAATTAGGAAAAATCTGATTTATTTAACATAAAATAGATACTTTACTTTATCTCTGTTTCAAATATTATTTCTCAATTTTATAAAATAAAGTCGGTATGATTTTTTAAAGTTTGTCGAAAATTTCAAAAAAATGGTTGACATCTTTAAAAATTTTTTTAATTTTTTTGACAACAATTAGAAAAAATCTGATTTATTTAACATAAAATAGATACTCTACTTTATCTCTATTTCCAAAATAATTTCTCAATTTTATAAAATAAAGTTGGTATGATTTTTTAAAGTTAGTTAAAATTTTCAAGAAAATTATTGACATCTTTAAAAATTTTTTCTATTTTTTTGACAATAATTAGGAAAAATCTGATTTGTTTAACATAAAATAGACACTTTATTTTATCTCCATTTCCAAAATAATTTCTCAATTTTATAAAATAAAGTTAGTCGAAAATTTCAAAAAAATGGTTGACGTCTTTAAAATTGTTTTTAATTTTTTTGACAATACTTGGAATAAAACTGTCTTTTTTAATTAAAATTAGAATGTTTTAAGTTTCATTTAGAAAAAAAATTAAATCAAAATCTTTAAAAATGAATTTTTGGCGAATTTTTAAAGTTGATTGATTTTTTTAAAGTTAGGTTAAGAAGTGTCAAAAATTTATTGCCAACTTTGAAAATTTTTTTAATCTTTTTGACAACACTTGGAACAAAACGGTCTTTTTTAATTAAAATTAGAATGTTTTAAGTTTCATTTAGAAAAAAAATCAAATCAAAATCTTTAAAAATTAATTTTTGGCGAATTTTCAAAGTTGATCGATTTTTTTAAAGTTAGGTTAAGAAGTGTCAAAAAATTTTTACAAACTTTGAAAATTCTTTTAATTTTTTTGGCAACACTTGGAATAAAACGATCTTTTCTAATTAAAATTAGAATGTTTTAAGTTTCATTTAGAAAGAAAGTCAAATCAAAATCTTTAAAAATGAATTTTTGGCGAATTTTTAAAGTTGATCGATTTTTTTAAGTTAGGTTAAAAGTGTCAAAAATTTTTTGCCAACTTTGAAAATTTTTTTAATTTTTTTGATAACACTTGGAACAAAACGGTCTTTTTTAATTAAAACTAGAATGTTTTAAGTTTCATTTAGAGAAAAATCAAATCAAAATCTTTAAAAATGAATTTTTGATGAATTTTTAAAGTTGATCGATTTTTTTAAAGTTAGGTTAAGAAGTGTCAAAAATTTTTTACCAACTTTGAAAATTTTTTAAATTTTTTTGACAACAATTTGAGTAAATCTGATTTATTTAGCATAAAATAGACACTTTAATTTATCTCTACTAAAAAAATCTTTTCTTAATTTCCATAAATAAAGTCTGGGCGATTTTTTAAAAGTGGTCAAAATTTTTGAGGTTATCGGTTGAAAAATCATGATGATTAAAAAGATTTTTTTTAATTTTTTTGATAACAATTAGGAAAAATCTGATTTATTTAATATAAAATAGACACTTTAATTTATCCCTAGTAAAAAAAACTTTTCTTAATTTCTATAAATAAAGACTGGGCGATTTTTTAAAATTGGTCAAAATTTTTGAGGTTATCGGTTGAAAAATCATGATGATTAAAAAATTTTTTTTTAATTTTTTAACAACAATTAGGAAAAATCGGATTTATTTAACATAAAATAGACACTTTAATTCATCTCTAGTAAAAAAATCTTTCCTTAATTTCCATAAATAAAGTCTGGGCGATTTTTTAAAATTGGTCAAAATTTTTGAGGTTATCGGTTGAAAAATCATGATGATTAAAAAAAAATTTTTTTTAATTTTTTTGACAACAATTAGGAAAAATCTGATTTATTTGTCATAAAATAGACACTTTTATTTATCTCTAGTAAAAAAATCTTTTCTTAATTTCTATAAATAAAGTCTGGGCGATTTTTTAAAATTGACCAATTTTTCTCAAAATTTTAGGTTAGGTTCAATCAAACATGAAAAAATTTTTTTTCTCTTTTTTGACTAAAATTAGAACAAATATAACAATTTTAATTAAAAATAGACATTTTAATCCATCTTTAACCCCAAATATTTTCCTAAATCTCCATAAATAAACCCTCCAGAATTTTTTAAAGTTAATAATAAACTTTTATTAAAAACTATTAAACTTAATATATCTTTATACCTTCAAAAAAAACTTCAAATTTAATTTTAAAACGTCCCATTTAAGAATAGTCTTTGGTAAGAAGAATAAACAGCTTGAAAAAGTACAAAAAGTGAGCACTTACAACTATTTCACGATCAAAAACAGTTCCAACCACAAAAAAAGTTTTACTGTTTTTTTTTTTTTGATCGTTTTGAGTGTTTTTTGTGTTTTATAAGAATCGATATGAAAGTTTGGAATGTATTTTGGCTTTGTAAAAATGATTTTTTAATGTGCTTTTAATATCATTCATTTCAGTATTTATTTATTATTTTTTTTAATAATTTAGTTTAAAAAAAATCTTAAAATTGAAAAATTTCTTTTTAAAATTTAATTAATTTATATTTTAAAATCATTTATTGTCCTTATTTTATAACAACAAAAAAAATCAACAAAAAATAAATATATTTAAACTAATAAAAACTTAATACTTTAAAAAAAATCTTAATTTTTAACTTAATTAACCATAAATATCCCTTCTTTTTTTAAAATAACTTCCTTTTAACAGCTGTATATCTTTCCATATAAGAATCATATCCATCAACATTCATCAATTGCTTCATTTCGAATAAATTCCCCTCCAAAGACAAGTTGGAAATCTTCGATTCTTTTAAAATCCTCGGACTAATCGCGTTTATCTGCAAACAATTCTCTTCCAACCGAAGTGTTTTTAATCTGGGACAATGAACGATTTGATTGCTCAAATCCGAAATTTGGTTCTGATTTAAATTCAATTCGGAAACGTTCAAACCGGAAATTTCCGATGGAACGCATCTGATTTCATTCCTGGACAAATCCAAAACGTCCAAATGTTTCAAACCGCAAAAAACTGTGGGAAACTCTTTAAAATGATTCTCGCTTAAAAAGACTTGTTTTAAATTAATTAAATTCGTGATCGTTCGGGGTAAACTGGTTAAGTTGTTGTGACATAAGTTGAAAGTTTCGAGTTTTGTTAGGGCTCCGATGCAATCGGGGATTTTGGTGAGTTTGTTTTTATTTAGATTGAGGTGTTTTAGTTGCATGAAACGGCTGATGTCGTTCGGGAGAGTTACGAATTTGTTGTCGGATAAATCTAAAGTTCTTAGGGAGCCTTCGAGTTGGATGAATCCGGGTGGGAAGTCGTTTAAGCTGCCGGAAACTCGTAAAACGCCGGTTTTTTTGGCTGTTTCAATATGTTGTGATAAACCGGAATTTCCCATTTTTATCTTCTTAACTATAAAATAAGAAAAAAATATTAATCTTTAATTTTTAAACTAAATTTGTGCATAAAACATGGATTTAAAAGGAATAAAAAAGTGAAATTTTTAGAAATTTTTCTAATTTTTTGGGTGTTTGTTTGAGTAAATTTTCTTATTTGGGATTAAAAAGAAAAGTTTTATCTTTAATTTAAGATAAAAGTTATTTTTTAATTCTTATTAATAAGTTTTGTGGGATTTTTTAAAGTTGGAGAAATTTTTTGAGGTTAGATTTGGTTGGAAAAATCATGATTGTCTTTAAAAATTTTTTTAATTTTTTTGGTTATAATTAGAAAAAATCTAACCTATTTGGTGTAAAATAGACACTTTAGTTTATTATTAGTCCAAAGAACTTTCCTTAATTCCTATAAATAAAGTCAGTATGATTTTTTAAGTTGGTAAAAATTTTTAGGTTGGGTTGAAAAATCAAGATGGTTTTTAAAAATTTTTTAAATTTTTTTAATAATAATTAGAAAAAATATGACTTATTTAGTGTAAAATAGACATTTTAATTTATTATTATCCAAAAAATCTTTTCTTAATTCCCATAAATAAACTCAGTATGATTTTTTAAAGTTGGTCAAAATTTTTTTAGATTTGGTTGAAAAATGAAGGTCGTCTTTAAAAATTTTTTAAATTTTTTTGGTAAAAATTAGAAAGAATCTGACTTATTTAGTGTAAAATAGACACATTTATTTATCATTATCTAAAAAATCTTTTCTTAATTCCCATAAATAAACTCTGTACGATTTTTTAAAGTTGAGCCTAAGTTTCCAAAAGTTAGGTTAAGTTCTGTCAAAAATCGTTAAACGAATTTATTAGTCTCTCTTTTTAGAGAGATATGAAATTAAATTTTAATGTAGATTGTTAAAAACCATTCCAAAATTCCTGTTAAATAAATAATCTTAAATACGGTTTAAATTAAAATATATTAGAAAACCAGGAGAAAAAAAAGGTTACCTTCAAAAATTTTTTTAATTTTTTGGAAAAAATTTTTTACAAATTGAAACATTTTAAGTTAATAAAGAAGGTTTTATCTTTAATTTAAAGTATAAATTATTCCTCAAGTCGTATAAATAAGCTCTGTGGAATTTTTTAAACTTCCAGAACGGTAAGAATTTCTTAGGTTAAAAAATCATCCAAACATCAAAGTCTTTAAATTTTTTTTTAATTTTTTTGGTAATAACTAGAAAATATCTGATTCATTTAGTGTAAAGTAGACACATTTATTTATCATTAGACAAAAGATCTTTTCTTTATTTCAATAAATAAACTCAGTATGATTTTTTAAAGTTGGTCAAAATTTTTGAGGTTAGATTTGGATGAAAAATCAAGATGGTTTTTAAGAATCTTTTAAATTTTTTTGGTAATAATTAGAAAAAATCCGATTTATTTCTTGTGAAATAGACATTTTAGTTTATTATTATCCAAAAAATCTTTTCTTAATTCCTATAAATAAACTCAGTATGATTTTCTAAGCTTAGTAAAAATTTTTGAGGTTAGATCCGATTGAAAAATCATGATTGTTTGTTATTGAGCTTCTTTAACCTAGCCAAAGAAACTTTATTACCTCAACGAGTAAAAAAAACGACTTTTAGAGTTTAACGGTAATCATATTTAAAGTGTACAGGAATAAAAATGAGTTTTATCAATATTTTTTAACATAACTTTTTGTAATTTTTAGATAAGTTTAATATTTTTTGGAAAAAATTAACTTTTGAAGTTTATAATTTAAAGTAGAAGTCGTTCTTTTATGACTATAAATAAAATTTTGGCGATTTTATTCATAAATAAACTCTAAATTAAATTAAATAGAAAAAAAAAGTTAGGTTAGTTAACTGTCAAACATTTTCTTTTTTAGTTTGGATTTTTTTTTAATTTTTTTGGTAATATTTAGAACAAATTTGACTTTTTTAATTGAAAATAGAATTTTTATCTTTCATTTAAACCAGAAATCTTTTCTTGATCTTTAAAAATAAAGTCTGGGTGATTTTTTAAAGTTGATCAAATTTTTTAAAAAAGTTAGGTTAAACTGATAAAAAATTTTTACCAACTTTAGGAATTTTTTTGACAACAATTACAACAAATTTGACTTTTTTAATTGAAAACAGAATCTTTTAACTTTCATTTAAACCAAAAATCATTTCTTAATCTTCATAAATAAGGTCTGGGCGATTTTTTAAAGTTCACCAGATTTTTTTTAAAGTAATAATTCCCATAAATAAGTTCAGTATGATTTTTTAAAGTTGGTCACAATTTTTGAGGTTAGATTTGGATGAAAAATCAGGGTCAACTTTACAATTTTTTTAAATTTTCTTGATAAAAATTAGAAAAAATCTGACTTATTTAGTGTAAAATAGACATTTTAATTTATTATTATCCAAAAAAACTTTCCTTAATTCCTATAAATAAACTCAGTATGATTTTTTAAAGTTGATCAAAATTTTTGAGGTTAAGTCGAAAAATCATCGAAGTTTTAAAAAAAATTCTTTTAATTTTTTTGGGGACAATTTTTGTAAATTTACACATTTTAAATTAAAAAGAAAGGTTTTATCTTTAATTTAACATATAAATTATTCCCCCAGTCTTATAAATAAGCTCAGTGGAATTTTTTAAAATTAGTCAAAATTTTTGAGGTTCGATTAAAAAAATCAAGATAGTTTTTAAAATTTTTTTTAATTTTTTTGGTAAAAATGAGAACAAATCTGACTTATTTAGTGTAAAATAGACATTTTAATTTATTATTATCCAAAAAATCTTTTCTTAATTCCTATAAATAAAGTCAGTATGATTTTTTAAAGTTGGTCAAAATTTTTGAGGTTAGATTTGGATGAAACACAAGGTGATCTATAAATTTTTTTTAAATTTTTTTGATAATAACTATAACAAATCTGACTTATTTAGTTTAAAATAGACATTTTAATTTATTATTATCCAAAAAATCTTTTTTCAATTCCCATAAATAAACTCAGTATGATTTTTTAAAGTTGGTCAAAATTTTTGAGGTTAGATCCGGTTAAAAAATCATGATTGCCTATTACTGAGCTTCTTTAATCTAGCCAAAAAAACTTTATTACCTCAACGAGTAAAAAAAACGACTTTTAGAGTTGAACGGTAATCATATTTAAAGTATACAAGAATAAAAAATGAGTTTTATCACTGTTTTTTAACATAACTTTTTGTAATTTTTGGATAAATTTAATATTTCTTGGAGAAAATTAACATTTGAAGTTTATAATTTAAAGTACAAGTCATTTTCTTATGATTATAAATAAAATTTTGGCGATTTTCTTCATAAATAAACTCTAAATTAAATTAAATAGAGAAAAAAGTTAGGTTAGTTAACTGTTAAAATTTTTTTTTTAATTTGGAAATTTTTTTAATTTTTTTGGTAATATTTAGAACAAATTTGACTTTTTTAATTGGAAATAGATTTTTTTATCTTTCATTTAAACCGAAAATCATTTCTTAATCTTTAAAAATAAAGTCTGTGTAGTTTTTTAAAGTTGATCAAATTTTTTAAAAAAGTTAGGTTAAACTGTCAAAAAATGTTATCAACTTTGGGAATTTTTTTAATTTTTTTGACAACAATTACAACAAATTTGACTTTTTTAATTGAAAATAAAAACTTTTAACTTTCATTTAAACCAAAAATCATTTCTTAATCTTCATAAATAAGATCTGGGCGATTTTTTAAAGTTCACCAGATTTTTTTTTAAGTTAGATTAGTTACCTGCCAAAAAAATTTTTTAATTTGGAAATTTTTTTAATTTTTTTGATAATAATTAGAAAAAATCTGACTTATTTAGTGTAAAATAGACACTTTAATTTATTATTAGACAAAAAATCTTTTCTTAATTCCTATAAATAAACTCAGAATGATTTTTTTAAATTGACCAATTTTTTTACAAATTTGAGTTCGAGTCATGCAGTTACTTTGTAATTTTTTTATGATTTACTGGTAATAATTAGAGCAAATTTGATTATTTTAATGAAAAATAGAGATTTTGATTTATTCACCTTTAAAAAATCTTTTCTTAATTTTCATAAATAGTCTCTGTACGATTTTTTAAAGTTGAACCTAAGTTTCCAAAAGTTAGGTTAAGTTCTGTCAAAAATCGTTAAATAAATTTGTTAGTTTCTCTTTTTAGAGAGTTTCGAATTCAAATTTTAATGTAAATTGTTCAAAATCATTCCAAAATTCGTGCTAAATAATCTTAAATATGGTTTTAAAACAGATTAGAAAACCAAGAAAAAAAGGGTTATTTATTAATTTTTTTTAAATTCTTTTGAGAAAAATTTTTACAAATCTAAATATTTTAAGTTAAAAAGGAAGGTTTAATCTTTAATTTGACGTATAAATTATTTCCTAAACTCTATAAATAAGTTCTCTGGAATTTTTTAAAGTTGGTCAAAATTTTTAGGTTAAATCGAAAAATCATAGGTCTTTAAAAATTTTTTTAATTTTTTGAAGAAAGTTTTTGACAAATTTACACATTTTAAATTAAAAAGAAATGTTTTACCTTTCATTTAACGTATAAATTATTCCCCAAGTCCTATAAATAAGTTTTCAGGATTTTTTAAAGTTGGTCAAAATTTTTTAGGTTAAATCGAAAAATCATCAAAGTTTTTAAAATTTTTTTTAATTTTTTTGCGAACAATTTTTACAAATTTACACATTTTATGTTAAAAAGAAGTGTTTTATCTTTAATTTAACGTATAAATTATTTCCCAAGTCGTATAAATAAGTTCTGGGGAAATTTTTAAACTTGGTAAAAATTTTTTAGGTTAAAAAATCATCCAAACATCAAAGTCTAGGAATTTTTTAAATTTTTATGGTAATAATTAGAAAAAATCTGACTTATTTAGTGTAAAGTAGATACATTTATTTATCATTAGACAAAAGATCTTTTCTTAATTCTCATAAATAAACCCAGTATGATTTTTTAAATTTGGTAAAAATTTTTAGGTTAGGTTGAAAAATCAAGATGGTTTTTAAAAATTTTTTTAATTTTTTTGGTAATAATTAGAAAAAATCTGACTTATTTAGTGTAAAATAGACATTTTAATTCATTATTATCCAAAAAATCTTTCCTTAATTCCTACAAATAAACTCAGTATGATTTTTTAAAGTTGGTCAAAATTTTTTAGGTTAGGTCAAAAAATCATCGAAGTTTTTAATTTTTTTTTAAATTTTTTGGAAGAAGATTTTTACAAATGTACACATTTTAAATTAAAAAGAAATATTTTATCTTTAATTTAACATATAAATTATTCTCCAACCTGTATAAATAAGCTCTGTGGAATTTTTTAAACTTGGTCAAAATTCTTGAGGTTCCATTAAAAAAATCAAGATAGTCTTTAGGAATTTTTTTAATTTTTTTGGTAATAATTAGAAAAAATCTAACTTATTCAATGTAAAATAGACATTTTAATTCATTATTATCAAAAAATTTTTTTGTTAATTCCCATTAATAAACTCAGTATGATTTTTTAAAGATGGTAAAAATTTTTAGGTTCGGTTGAAAAATCAAGATGGTTTTTAGGAATTTTTTTAATTTATTTGGTAATAATTAGAAAAAATCTGACTTGTTTGGTATAAAATAGACATATTTGTTTATCATTAGACAAAACATCTTTGCTTAATTTTCATAAATAAAATCAGTATGATTTTTTAAAATTGGTCAAAATTTTTGAGGTTAGATCTGGATGAAAAAATCAAGATAGACTTTAAAATTTTTTTTAATTTTTTTGGTAATAATTAGAAAAAATCTGACTTATTTAGTGTAAAATAGACATTTTAATTTATTATAATCCAAAAAATCTTTCCTTAATTCCTACAAATAAACTCAGTATGATTTTTTAAATTTGGACAAATTTTTTTAGGTTAGGTCAAAAATCATCGAAGTTTTTAAATTCTTTTTTTAATTTTTTGGAAGAAGATTTTTTACAAATGTACACATTTTAAACTAAAAAGAAAGATTTTATCTTTAATTTAATCTATAAATTACTCCCCAACTCCTATAATTAAGTTCTCTGAAATTTTTTAAAGATGGTAAAAAATTTTTAAGTTAAAAAATCATCCAAACATCAAAGTCTTTAAGAATTTTTTTAATTTTTTTGGTAATAACTAGAAAAAATCTGACTTATTTAGTGTAAAGTAGACACATTTGTTTATCATTAGACAAAAAATCTTTTCTTAATTCTCATAAATAAACTCAGTATAATTTTTTAAAATTGGTCAAATTTTTTGAGGTTAGATTTGGATGAAAAATCAAGGTCATCTTTAAAAATTTTTTTAATTTTTTTGATAAAAATTAGAAAAAATCCAACTTATTTAGTATAAAATAGATATTTTAATTTATTACTATCCAAAAAATCTTTTCTTAATTCCTATAAATAAAGTCAGTATGATTTTTTAAAATTGGTCAAATTTTTGAGGTTCGATTAAAAAAAATCAAGATAGTCTTTAAAATTTTTTTAAATTTTTTTAGTAAGAATTAGAAAAGATCTGACCTTTTTAGTGTAAAATAGACATTTTAATTTATTATTATCCAAAATATCTTTCCTTAATTCATATAAATAAGTTCAGTATGATTTTTTAAAGTTGGTCAAAATTTTTTAGGTTAAGTCAAAAAATCATCGAAGTTTTAAATTTTTTTTCAATTTTTTTGTGAAAAATTTTTACAAATTTACACATTTTAAAATAAAAAGAAAGGTTTTATCTTTTATTTAACGTATAAATTATTCCCCAAACCCTATAAATAAGTTCTCTGGAATTTTTTAAAGATGGCCAAAATTTTTTAGGTTAAAAAATCATCCAAACGTCAGTTTTTAAGAATTTTTTTTTAATTTTTTGGTAATAATTAGGAAAAATCTGACTTATTTAACATAAAATAGATACTTTAATACGTTTATAAACCAAAAATCTTTTCTTAATTTCTATAAATAAAGTCTATGGGATTTTTTAAAATTGATCAAAAATTTTTTTATTAGGTTAGAATTAGTTCAAAATTTAAAATTTTTTTTATGTTTTATTCCTAAAAATTTGAGTAAATTTTATGTTTTTAATAAAAAGTAGATATTTTAAATTATTTATATTTAAAAGATTTTTCCTTAATCTTTATAAATAAAGTCTATGGGATTTTTTTAAGGATTCAAGTTGGGTTTTCAGGTAGTTTTAAACAATGAATGGTTTTATAGGAACAAAAGGAAGAGATAAAAGGGTTTATCTTTCTTTTTTAAAAACTACTTCAACTAATGAATGTTAAAAAGAAATAATTTCAAATAAACCCAATTAAATTAATTACTTACTTAACTTTACAAACCATCCAAAAACCTATCCCAAAGAAACCTTTTAAAAATCAACCTTTTTAAACAAACTTAACCTTCACAACTTAACCACGACCTTTTTACATTTACCCCAAACACACATCCCGACAAACCTTAACTAATATCTGAGTTAATTTCGCCTGTGGGGCCTCGAAAACACTTTAAATTAAAAAAAATTAGCCCCACGACCGTTCACGATGACAGCCAGGTGACAGCTGCGATTTTACCGACCGAGCAGTCAACCGCTCTATCGATCGCCCATTCGAAACGTCAAACGTCAAAGTAGATGGCGACTGCGGAGCTTTCGGAGGTTGTTTGGGGGGACACACGACTTTATTGACGTTTGCGCGCCCCCATCGAGGGACTGCGCCCCCTTAGGCCCCCCTCACGGGTGTACGAGCCGGTTCGAGCATGTAGTGCGCGCGTGCGACCATTCAATCGGATCTAGATAATAACGAAAATGTGGGTCGAAAGTCTTTAAATATGACATCAACGCCGAAATCGGGAAAATATGTTCACGGTAAGTAATAAAAATAAATTAAATAACTTTCTTTTATATATATTTGTAAATAAAAAAAATAATTTTTAAAAAATTTATTTTATTAAAAGTGTAGAAAATTTTATTAAAAAATCATGTGATTAAAATGGCAAATTTTTTTATCTGTCAAAATGACAGATGTCATTATGACAGATCTAATCAAATTTATTTTTTTAATATTTTTTAATATTTTTTTAAATTTTTTTAGTTTTAAGACTACCCCAATAAATCACACAATTTCTACAAACGTAGTAGTAGTAACCTAATATCGATTTGACTGTTTAAATAAACACAACTTGATAAAACCATTTGTGACGTAGATGTTTTGGAATTGAGAGTTTAATTTTGTAAGTTTCGATTTCGATCTATAACCTTTTTATTTGTACACAATGCGGTTATTGACTTTTGAACGAACCTACTTTTTGAATGGGTTCAAAAAAAGAACATTGAAATGCTACTTAAATATGATAAGTTATTTAGTAATGTTTTGAGAGTGATTAAAGAGAAATTTTCTTATCGTTTTATCGCTTTTTAAGTTAAATATGTATCAGGAAGTTTTGTTATTTTGTTTAGATAAAAACGAACGATTTTTATTTTATATTTTACCGTGAGTTTGGGTTTTATTGAAGTGTAACGTGACCTTTGGCCTTTAATTCTTGTGTAGGTGTGTTGGGAGTGAGAAAATGGACTTAAAAAGGTCTTGGGTTAAAGGTATGTATGATTTATAAAGTTTTTTTATTTAATTTGTGGGTTTTTTATTTAATTTATGGTTTTTTATTTAATTATATTCCCTCTAAAGAGTTTAAAAATGTTAAACTGAAGAAATTATGGTTGAATTTGAATGGAATTAATAAAGTTTATATAAGTAATGTGTTTTTTTTTTGTTATTTGTGGTTATTTTTGTGTTATTTTTTTGGTTATAATAAGTGTTAATATTAATATCGACTTGTATTAAAAGATTTTTTTTATTTGTGATTATTTTTTCTTTAGGTGATTTAATTTTAAACTTGATTTCATATCTGAAACTTATGATGTTTAATTATAATGCTTTTCTTAGCCTTTTTAACGTTTATTTTGATTCTAGTTAAATGATTTTTAAAAAATATGGGTTTTAAGATGCTTTTTATGTCCTTTTTTCGTTTGAAATTTTTTTTCCTTTTGTTGGTTTAAAATTAAACTTGATTTGATATCTGAATTTTAAATTTTCTCTAATAAAATATTTTATTTTTAATTATGATACTTTTCTGGGCTTTTTTAACATTGATTTCGATTCGTATGAAAAGATTTTAGAAAAATATACACTTTATGGTACTTTTTATATCTTATTTTTAGTTTACGATTTTTTTCCTTTTGTTGGTTCGAATGTAAACTCGGTTTGAAGTCTGAATCTATAAATTTTCCTCAATAATGTGTTTTATTTCTTATTATAATACTTTTATTGGCTTTTTTAACATTAATTTCGATTCTTTTTTTAATGATTTTGGAAAAATACACTCTTTAAAGATTTTTCTATTAGTCTTTTTTTAGTTTATTTTTTTTTTCTTTAGTTGGTTGAAATTTAAACTCGATTTGGTATCTGAATCATTATAATTTTTTCCTAATAAAGCATTTTACTTTTGAATGTGATGTTAATGTGATGCTTTTTTAGCCTTTTAAACGTTCACAAGTCTATTAGATCATTATTACGGTAAAATATTAAGTTTGAAACCGGTTTTTAATAAAAATTTATTTTGATATTAACTGTCAAAGTGACGTTTGATAAACAGGACAGTACTTAGGTGCTGAAAAAACTTCTTTTTTAAGGTTTTTTGTATTATAATTACTTTTTTATCGAATAAATAAAAAAAAACAAGAGATTTTGTCTAAAACTTCGCCAAATTTTGTTATAAAATTGTTTAAAATTATTGAATTTAGTCTAATCTCATCTAAAATTTTCGAATTTCATTAAAAAAATAACTTAATTTAGATTGAAATTGTGAAATTTTTTCTAAAATGATTAAATTTCGTCTGATTTCATCTAAAATTTTAGAAATTCATAAAAAAATGACATAATTTGTCCTAATTTCGTTAAAAAAAATAACTTAATTTAGATTGAAATCCCGAAATTTCTTCTAAAATTTTCTAAGATCATGGAATTCTGTCTAAAATTTCACCAAATTTCGTATGAAAATATCTAAAATTATTGAATTTCTTCTAATTTTATCTAAATTTTTCGAATTTCACTAAAAAGACAACTTAATTTTGCTTAAAATTATGAAATTTAATCTAAAATTTTCTAAAATCGTGGAATTTTGTCTAAAATTTCACCAAATTTCGTATGAAAATATCTAAAATTATTGAATTTCTTCTAATTTTATCTAAATTTTTCGAATTTCATTAAAAAGACAACTTAATTTTGCTTAAAATTACGACATTTAATCTAAAATTGTCTAAAATCATGGAATTTTGTCTAAAATTTCATGAAATTTCGTATAAAATTATACAAAATTATTGAATTTCGTTTAATTTCATCTGAAATTTTCAAATTTCATTAAAAAAATAACTTAATTTAGATTGAAATTGTGAATTTTTTTCTAAAATGATTGAATTTCGTCTGATTTCATCTAAAAATTTAGAAATTCATAAAAAAATGACATAATTTAGTTTGAAATCCAGAAATTTCTTGTAAAATTTTCTAAGATCATGGAATTTTGCCTAAAATTTCACCAAATTTCGTATGAAAATATCTAAAATTATTGAATTTCTTCTAATTTTATCTAAATCTTTCGAATTTCATTAAAAAGACAACTTAATTTTGCTTCAAATTATGAAATTTAATCTAAAATTGTCTAAAATCATGGAATTTTGTCTAAAATTTCATCAAATTTCGTATAAAATTATATAAAATTATTGAATTTCGTTTAATTTTATCCAAAATTTTCGAATTTCATTAAAAAAAACAACTTTATTTACCTTGAAATTGTGAATTTTCTTCTAAAGTTTTGTAAAATCATTAATTTTTTTTTCTAAAATCTCGCCAAATTTCCTATAAAATTCTCTAAAATTATTGAATTTCATATTTTAGATCATTATTAAGGTAAATTATTAAGTATGAAGTCGGTTTTTAATAAAAATTTATTTGGACATTAACTGTCAAAGTGACGTTTAATAAGCAGGACCGTACTTAGGTTCTGGAAAAATTTCTTTCTCAAGATTTTTCGCATTATAATTAGTTTTTTTATCGAATAAATAAAAAATCATGGGATTTTGTCTAAAATTTCGCCAATTTTTTTTATAAACTTATCTAAAATTATTGAATTTCGAGTAATTTCGTATAAAATTGTCTAAAATTATGGAATTTTGTCTAATATTTCGCATGAAATTCTCTAAAATTATTGAATTTGATCCAAAATTTTGCTAAATTTCATACAAAACTGTTGAATGTTTTGTTAACTGTTAAAATTACTGAATTTCGTCTAATGTCATCTAAAATTTTCGAATTTCATTAAAAGAATGGTTTAAAATTATGAAATTTTATCTTAAATTTTCTAAAATCAAGGAATTTTGTCTAAAATTTCGACAAATTTAGTATGAAATTGTCTAAAATTATTGGATTTCGTCTAATTTCGTCTAAAATTTTCGAATTTCATTAAAAAATAACGTAATTTAACTTGAAATTATGAAATTTCATCTAAAATTTTCTAAAATCATCGAATTTCTTCAAAAATTTCGTCAAATTTTGTATAAAATTGTCTCAAATTATTGAATTTCGTCTAATTTCATTTAAAACTTTCGAATTTCATTAAAAAATAACTTAATTTAGCTTCAAATTATGAAATTTCATCATAAATTTTCTGAAATTATGGATTTTTGTTTAAAATTTCTCCAAATGTCGTATAAAATGGTCTAAAATTATTAAATTTCGTCTAAAATGTTCTAAAATCATAGAATTCCGTCGAAAATGTCGCTAAATTTTGTATAAAACTGTCTAAAATGATTGAATTTCGAGTAATTTCATCTAAAATTTTCGAATTTCGTAAAAAGAGTAGCTCAATTTAGCTTGAAATTGTGAAATTTCTTCTAAAATTTTCTAAAATCATAGATTTTTGCTAAATTTTGTGTAAAATTGTCTAAAATGATTGAATTTCGTGTAATTTCATCTAAAGTTTTCGAATTTCATTAAAAAAATAGCTTAACTTTCTATAATCAAGGAATTTTGTCTAAAATTTCGCCAAATTTAGTATGAAATTGTCTAAAATTACTGAATTTTGTCTAAGTTCGTCTAAAATTTTCGAATTTTATTAAAAATAACTTAATTTAGTTTGAAATTATGAACTTTCTTATCAAATTTTTTAAAATCACGGAATTTTGTTCATAATTTCGCCAGATTTCGTATAAAATTGTCTACAATTATTGAATTTTGTTTGATTTAATCTAAAAATTTCGAATTTCATTAAAAAATAACTTAAATTAGCTTGAAATTGTGACATTTCTTCTAAAATTATGGAATTTTGTCTAAAATTTCATACAAAATTATCTAAAATGATTTAATTTCGTTTAATTTAATCTAAAATTTTAGAAATACATAAAACATTAACTTAATTTAGCTTGAAATCGTGATATTTCTTCTAAAATTTTCTAAAGTCATGGATTTATGTTTAAAATTTCGCCAGATTTCGTATAAAATTGTCCAAAATGATTGAATTTCGTATAATGTTGTCAAATTTCTTCAAAAATTTTCTAAGATCATCGAAATCCGCCTAATATTTCGCCAAATTTCATACAAAATTCTCTAGAATTATTAAATTTCGTCTAATTTCATTTAAAATTTTCGAATTTCATTAAAAAATAACTTAATTTGACTTAAAATTATGAAATTTTATCTAAAATTTTCTAAAATCACGAATTTTCGTCTAAAATTTCGCTAAATTTCATATAAAATTCTCTAAAATTATTGATTTTCATGTAAAATTTGGAATTTCATCAAAAAATAACTTAGTTTAGCTTGAAATGATGAAATTTCATAATAAATTTTCTGAAATTATGGATTTTTGTTCAAAATTTCCCCAAATTTCGTATAAAATAATCTAAAATTATTGAATTTCGTCTAAAATTTTCTAAAATCATCGAATTCCGTCAAAAATTTCGCTAAATTTTGTATGAAATTGTCTAAAATTATTGACTTTTGTCTAATTTCATCTAAGATTTTCAAATTTCATTAAAAAGTTAACTTTATTTAGCTTAAAATTATGAAATTGCATCTTAAATTTTCTAAAATCATTGATTTTCGTCTAAAACTTCGCCAAATTTCATATAAAATTCTCTAAAATCATCGAATTTCGTCTAAAATTTCATCTAAAATATTCGAATTTCATCAAAAAAATTCTGAATTTAGCTTTAAATTGTAAAATTTCGCCAAATTTCGTATAAAATTGTCTAAAATCATGGAATTTTATTTAAAATTTCATACAAAATTGTCTAAAATTATTGAATTTTTTCTAATTTCATCTAAAATCTTCGAATTTCATAAATAAATTCTTAATTTAGCTTGAAATTGTAAAATTTCTTCTAAAATTTCACCAAATTTCGTATAAAATTGTCTAAAATCATGGAATTTCATCTAAAATTTCATCAAATTTCATACAAAATTTTCTAAAATTATTGAATTTTTACTAATTTCACCTAAAATCTTCGAATTTCACAAAAAAAGTCTGAATTTAGCTTGAAATTGTTTAAAAACATGGAATTTTATCTAAAATTTCATCAAATTTCATACAAAATTGTGTAAAATTATTGAATTTTTTCTAATTTTACCTAAAATCTCCGAATTTCATAAAGCAATTCTGAATTTAGCTTGAAATTGTATTTTTTTTCTAAAATTTCGCCAAATTGTCTAAAATCATGGAATTTCATCTACAATTTCATCAAATTTCATACAAAACTGTCTAAAAATATTAATTTTTTCCGATTTCATTAAAAAATTCTGAATTTAGCTTGAAGTTTTAAAATTTCTTCTAAAATTTCGCCAAATTCATACAAAATTGTCTAAAATTATTGACTTTCGTCTAATTTCATCTAAAATTTTCGAATTTCATAAAAAAAGTAACTTAATTTAGCTTCAAATTGTAAAATTTCTTCTAACATTTCACCAAATTTCCTATAAAATTGTCTAAAATCATGGAATTTCGTCAAAAATTTCGTATAAAATTGTCTAAAATTATTGAATTTTTTCTGATTTCATCTAAAATCTTCGAATTTCATAAAAGAAATTCTGAATTTAGTTTGAAATTGCAACATTTCGTCAAAAATTTCGCCAAATTTCGTATAAAATTGTCTAAAATCATGGAATTTCGTCAAAAATTTCGTATAAAATTGTCTAAAATTATTGAATTTCTTCTAATTTCATCTAAAATCTTCGAATTTCATAAAAAGAATTTGAATTTAGCTTGAATTTGTAAAATTTCTTCTAAAATTTCGCCAAATTTCGTATAAAATTGTCTAAAATCATGAAATTTCATTTAAAATTTCGCTAAATTTCATACAAAAGTGTCTAAAACCATTGTTTTTTTTTCTAATTTCACCTAAAATCTTTGATTTTCATTTAAAAAAAATTGAATTTGGCTTGAAATTGTAAAATTTCTTCTAAAATTTCGCCAAATTTCGTATAAAATTGTCTAAAATCATCAAATTTCATCAAAAATTTCGCCAAATTTCATACAAAATTGTCTAAAACTATTAATTTTTTTCCAATTTTATCTAAAATCTTCGAATTTCATAAAAAATTCTTTATTTAGCTTGAAATTGTAAAAGTTCTTCTAAAATTTCGCCAAATTTCATATAAAATCATCTATAATCATGGAATTTCATATAAAATTGTCTAAAACTATTGATTTTTTTCTAATTTCATCTAAAATTTTCGAATTTCATAAAAAAATTCTTAATTTTTCGTCTAATTTCATCTAAAATTTTCTAAAATCATAGATTTTTGTAAAAAATTTCCCCAAATGTAGTATAAAATTATCTAAAATGATAATTTCGTCCCATTTCATCTAAAATGTTCAAATTTCATTAAAAAATATCTTAATTTAACCTAAAATTATGAAATTTCATCTAAAATTTTCTAAAATCATCGATTTCGTTTAAAATTTCGCCAAATTTCAAACAAAATTGTTTTAAATTATGCAATTTCGTCTAAAATTTCGCCAAATTTCGTATAAAATTTGTTTAAAATTGTTGAATTTCCTCTAATTTCGATATTACATCACTGGCTTTGAGATCATTTCCATAATTTTTCTTATTCACAATTTCTTCCTTTGATTGGTTCCAATTTAAGTTAGATTTGATATCTGAATGTTTGTATTTTTCCTAATAACTCATTTTACTTCTAATTTTCATCGCTTTTTGAACATTCATTTTGATTTTCTTTAAAATATATGCTTTTACGAACGAGGATTTTATTTTAAACTCTTCAAAGTGATTGTTTTTAACTTTGTGATTGTCATTTTAAAGCTGATTTTTTTATTATTATCTCCTATTTTTATTAGATAATTTTTTTTTAATAAATCGAATAAATATCATTTAGAATTAAAATTTTCTTTTTGCACATTTTAAAAGTTCTAATCTTTTTTGCTTTTTAATTTTATTTTTAAATAAAATGAATAATAAATACATAAGTCTCTTTTTAAATAATGAATTTGTATTAGAATAATATACCTAAAGATGTAAAACCCTCTTTAGAATTTCTCTCATAAGATTACATAGAAATCTCTTTCATTCCTAGTTTCATTCATGTTCTCATCCGGTAGATAAGCGGATTATACAGGAAGAACCAACGCAGATGTTCACGATCTTATCCTAAACGGAAAAACTAAAATCTCCATTTAGATTAATTAACTTTACTAATTCCATAAACAAGTTGTTCCTTATTAGCCTTATTTTACAATTTATAAAATGTTTTGTTTGAATGTTTACAATTCCGCTTCATTGATTAACATTCATGAAATTCCCGGAATATTCTAAAAATAATTACAAACGTAACGAGTAACGACAGACCGCCTAAATACAATTCGCGAACTGTATAGCGACGCGACGTAACCAGAACCTAATTATAGCGATTTTGGCGATAGAGACACTTTTTTCGTGGGGTTTTACAACCGTTTTTATGTGTTGGCATCGAACCGAGTTGCGTTTTGGATGTGTTCAATGTGTTGAATGTGTTGGATGTCGTCAAGGTGTCAGTTATTAGGAATACAACTGTGTGTTCGGTTTATTTCACTTTAATTTGTAAAAAAAATGCCTGATTATAATGATTACGTTGAAGAACCCGCTGGGAAAAAGCGGAAGTGTAGAATCTACTCGAGAAATTTGACTACTAATGTGGATTTAGTTCGGGGATTAACTTTAAATCTTTTATATGGTGAGTGAGTTTGTATCATTTCTATTGTTAGGAATCTTGTCATTTTTTTTTATTGTTTTATGAATGTTTTTATAAAGAGGGAAATATTGATTACGATCGATTTGTTTTATGCAACTTCTTTCACATTAAGTTAGATCATTCAGCTCCAGTTAGAGGATTTCTCCAGCATCTAAAAATCTTTTAAATGAGGAATTAAAAAAGATAACTAGTTTAGTTTTATTTTTAGTATTTTTCTAAAAAAAATTATTCTTTTTGGTTGAATTGATCAACATTTTGGTAACTTTGGCGGAAGCTTTACGAATTTAGTAAGTTTTTGGTGGAATTAAAAAAAAAAATTGGTAAATATTTGGTGGAATTTTTACAAATTTTGTAAGTTTTTGGTGGAATTTTTAAAAAATTCATTATTTTTAAAATTATTAAAAATTTTAGTAACTTTGGTGGAATTTTTATGAATTTACTAAGTCTTTGGTGGAATTTTCAAGGTTTTAGTTAATTTTTAATGAAATTGTTTCTAATTTGATTGATTTTTGGTGAAATCTTAAAAGAATTTCAACATTTTGGTGGAATTTTTAAAAAATTTGGTTAGGTTTTGGTAGAATTGTTAAAAATGTTGACAATTTCGGTGTAATTTTTAGGATTTTTGTAAGTTTTTGGTGGAATAAAAAAATCAGTAAGTTTTGGGTGTAGTTGTTAAATATTTTAATAGCTTTGGTGGAATTTTTGCGGATTTTAGTCATTTCTGGTGGAATTTTAAAAAAATTCAGTGTTTTTGGTAAAATCCTTATGAATTTAGTAAGTTTTTGGTGGAATTTTAAAAAAATTCAGTATGTTTTTGGTGGAATTATCAAAAATTTTGATAACTTTGGTGGAATTTTTATGAATCTACTAAATTTTCGATGGAATTTTCAAGGTTTTAGTTAATTTTTAATGAAATTGTTTCTAATTTGATTGATTTTTGGTGGAATTTTAAAAGAATTTGAACATTTTGGTGGAATTTTTAAAAAATTTGATAAGTTTTTGGTAGAATTGTTAAAAATGTTGACAATTTCGGTGTAATTTTTAGGATTTTTGTAAGTTATTGGTGGAATAAAAAAAATTCAGTAAGTTTTGGGTGTAGTTGTTAAATATTTTAATAGCTTTGGTGGAATTTTTGCGAATTTTATTCATTTCTGGTGGAGTTTTAAAAAAAATCAGTGTTTTTGGTAAAATTCTTATGAATTTAGTAAGTTTTTGGAGGAATTTTTAAAAAATTCAGTATGTTTTTGGTGGAATTATCAAAAATTTTTATAACATTGGTGGAATTTTTGCGAATTTTATTCATTTCTGGTGGAATAAAAAAATCAGTGTTTTTGGTAAAATTCTTATGAATTTAGTAAGTTTTTTGGTGGAATTTTTAAAAATTCATTATTTTTGGTAGAATTATTAAAAATTTTAGTAACTTTGGTGGAATCTTTATGAATCTACTACATTTTTGATGGAATTTTCAAAGTTTTAGTTAATTTTTAATGAAATTGTTTCTAATTTGATTGATTTTTGGTGGAATTTTAAAAGAATTTGAACATTTTGGTAACTTTGGTGGAAACTTTACGAATTTAATAAGTTTTTGGTGGAATTAAAAAAAAATTGGTAAATTTTTGGTGGAATTTTTACAAATTTTGTAAGTTTTTTGGTGGAATTTTTTAAAAATTCATTATTTTTGGTAGAATTATTAAAGATTTTAGTAACTTTGGTGGAATTTTTATGTATTTACTAAGTTTTTGATGGAATTATCAAGGTTTTAGTTAATTTTTAATGAAATTGTTTCTAATTTGATTGATTTTTGGTGGATTTTTAAAAGAATTTATACATTTTGGTGGAATTTTTAAAAGATTTTGTAAGTTTTTGGTAGAATTGTTAAAAATGTTGACAATTTCGGTGTAATTTTTAGGATTTTTGTAAGTTTTTGGTGGAATAAAAAAAATTCAATAAGTTTTGGGTGTAGTTGTTAAATATTTTAATAGCTTTGGTGGAATTTTTGCGAATTTTATTCATTTCTGATGGAATTTTAAAAAAATTCAGTGTTTTTGGTAAAATTCTTATGAATTTAGTAAGTTTTTGGTGGAATTTTTAAAAAATTCAGTATGTTTTTGGTGGAATTATCAAAAATTTTGATAACATTGGTGGAATTTTTGCGAATTTTATTAATTTCTGGTGGAATAAAAGAAAATCAGTGTTTTTGGTAAAATTCTTATGAATTTAGTAAGTTTTTGGTGGAATTTTTGCAAATTGTGTTAATTTTTGGTGGAATTTTTAAAAAATTCAGTATATTTTTGGTGAAATTATCAAAAATTTTAATAACACTGGTGGAATTTTTGCGAATTTTGTTCATTTTTGATGGAATTTTTAAAAAATTTAGTGTTTTTTTATGGAATTTTTACGAATTTAGTAAGTTTTTAGTGAAATTTGTCCAATTTTATTAATTTTTGATGGAATTTTTATAAAATTCGGTATATTTTTGATAGAATTGTTAAAAAAGTTGATAACTTTGGTGGAATTTTTATTAACTTTAATGATTTTTGGTAGAATTGTTAAAAATATTGGTAATTTTAGTAGAATTTTTAAGAATTTGGTAAGTTTTTGGTGGTATTTTTTAAAAATCAGTAAGTTTTTGGTGGAATTATTCAACGTTTTTGTTGCTTTGGTGGAAAATTGAAAAAATTTAGTACGTTTTTGGTGGAATTGTTAAAAATGTTGGTAGCTTTGGTGGAATTTTTACGAATATAGTAAGTTTTTCGTGGAATTTTTACCAATTTTAAAAAATTAGGAAATTTCATCTAAAATTTTCTAGAATCATCGAATTTCGTCGAAAATTTCGCCAAATTTCCTATAAAATTGTCTAAAATTATTGAATTTTGTCTAATTTCATTTAAATTTTTGGAATTTTATTATAAATATAACTTAATTTAGCTTAAAATTGTGAATTTTTTTCAAAAATTTTCTAAAATCATGGAATTTTAATCAAAATTTCGCTAAATTTCATACGAAATTGTCTAAAGTTATTGATTTCGTCTAAAACTTTCGAATTTCATTAAAAAAATGACTTAATTTTACCTAAAATGATGAAATATCATCAAAAATTCTAGAATTTTCTAGAATCATTGAATTTCGTCTAAAATTTCGTTAAATTTCGTATAAAATTATCTAAAATTATTGAATTTCGTTTAATTTCATGTAAAATTTTTGAATTTCATTGAAAAACTAACTTAATTTTGCCTAAAAAGTTAAAATTTCATCTAAAATTTTCTAATATCATAGATTTTTGTCAAAAATTTCGCCCACCTTTGGTATAAAATTATCTAAAATTATTGAATTTCGTCTCATTTCACCTAAAATTTTCGAATTTCATTAAATAACAACTTAATTTAGCTTAAACTTGTGAAATTTCTTCCAAAATTTTCTAAAATTAAGGAATTTTGTCGAAAATTCGTATAAAATTCTTTAAAATGATTGAATTTCGTTTAATTTAATCAAAAATTTTTGAATTTCGTTAAAAATAATTTAATTTAGCTTGAAATTGAAAAAATTCTTCTAAAGTTTCCCCAAATTTCGTATAAAATTATCTAAAATCATGAAATTTCAACTACAATTTCACCAAATTTCATACAAAATTGTCTGAAGTTATTGATTTTTTTTCCACTTTCATCTAAAATCTTCGAATTTCATAAAAAATTTCTGAATTTAGCTTGAAATTGTGAATTTTTTTTTTAATTTCGCCAAATTTCAAACAAAATTGCCTAAAACTATTGAGTTTTTTCTAATTTCATCTAAAATCTTCGAATTTCATAACAAATTTCTTTGTTTAGCTTGAAATTGTAAAATTTTATCAAATTTCGTATAAAATTGTCTAAAATCATGAAATTTTATGAAAAAAAAAAAAAAAAAAATTCAGTAAGTTTTGGGTGTAGTTGTTAAATATTTTAATAGCTTTGGTGGAATTTTTGCAAATTTTATTCATTTCTAGCGGAATTTTAAAAAAATTCAATGTTTTTGGTAAAATTCTTATGAATTTAGTAAGTTTTTGGTGGAATTTTTAAAAAATTCAGTATGTTCTTGGTGGAATTATCAAGAATTTTGATAACATTGATGGAATTTTTGCGAATTTTATTCATTTCTGATGGAATAAAAAAAAAATCAGTGTTTTTGGTAAAATTCTTATGAATTTAGTAAGTTTTTGGTGGGATTTTTGCAAATTGTATTAATTTTTGGTGGAATTTTTAAAATATTCAGTGTATTTTTGGTGGAATTATCAAAAATTTTGATAACACTGGTGGAATTCTTGCGAATTTTGTTCATTTTTGATGGAATTTTTAAAGAATTTAATGTTTTTTTATGGAATTTTTACGAATTTAGTAAGTTTTTAGTGAAATTTTTCCAATTTTATTAATTTTTGGTGGAATTTTCAAGGTTTTAGTTAATTTTTAATGAAATTGTTTCTAATTTGATTGATTTTTGGTGGAATTTTAAAAGAATTTGAACATTTCGGTGGAATTTTTTAAAAATTTGGTAAGTTTTTGGTAGAATTGTTAAAAATGTTGACAATTTCGATGTAATTTTTAGGATTTTTGAAAGTTTTTGGTGGAATAAAAAAAATTCAGTAAGTTTTGGGTGTAGTTGTTAAATATTTTAATAGCCTTGGTGGAATTTTTGCAAATTTTATTTACTTCTGGTGGAATTTTAAAAAAATTCAATGTTTTTGGTAAAATTCTTATGAATTTAGTAAGTTTTTGGTGAAATTTTTAAAAAATTCAGTATGTTTTTGGTGGAATTATCAAGAATTTTGATAACATTGGTGGAACTTTTGCGAATTTTATTCATTTCTGGTGGAATAAAAAAAAATCAGTGTTTTTGGTAAAATTCTTATGAATTTAGTAAGTTTTTAGTGGAATTTTTGCAAATTGTATTAATTTTTGGTGGAATTTTTAAAAAATTCAGTATATTTTTGATGGAATTATCAAAAATTTTGATAACACTGGTGGAATTTTTGTGAATTTTATTCATTTTTTATGGAATTTTTAAAAAATTCAGTGTTTTTTTATGGAATTTTTACGAATTTAGTAAGTTTTTAGTGAAATTTTTCCAATTTTATTAATTTTTGGTGGAATTTTTATAAGATTCAGTATGTTTTTGATGGAATTGTTAAAAAAGTTAATAACTTTGTTGGAATTTTTATTAACTTTAATCGTTTTTGGTGGAATTGTTAAAAATATTGGTAATTTTTGTAGAATTTTTATGAATTTGGTAAGTTTTTGGTGGTATTTTTTAAAAATCAGTAAGTTTTTGGTGGAATTATTCAACATTTTTGTAGCTTTGGTGGAAAATTGAAAAAATTTTGTACGTTTTTGGTGGAATTGTTAAAAATGTTGGTAACTTTGGTGGAATTTTTACGAATATAGTAAGTTTTTTTAATTTTTACCAATTTTATTGATTTTGTGTGGAATTTTTTAAAAAATCACTAAGTTTTTAGTAGAATTGTCTCCAAATTTAATAATTTTTGGTGAAATTATATTCCATTTAACTAACTTTTGTGGAATTTTTATTGTTACTTTTTTATTTTTATGAAATTTTTAAGAATCTAATCAATTCTTGACGAAATTAATTTTAATTTTAGTACATTTTTTTAAAATTTTGTTTTTGGGTGGAATTGTTAAAAATTTTGATAGCTTTGGTGGAATTTTTACAAATATAGTAAGTTTTTTTAATTTTTACCAATTTTATTGATTTTGGGTGGAATTTTTAAAAAATTCACCAAGTTTTTAGTAGAATTGTCTCCAAATTTAATAATTTTTGGTGAAATTATATTCAATTTAACTAACTTTTGTGGAATTTTTATTGTTACTTTTTTATTTTTGTGAAATTTTTAAGAATCTAATCAATTCTTGATGAAATTAATTTTAATTTTAGTATATTTTTTAAAAATTTTGTTTCTGGTGGAATTGTAAAAAATTTTGATAGCTTTGGTGGAATTTTTACAAATTTTATAAGTTTTTGGTGGAATTATTAAAAATTTTAGTAGCTTTGGGGGAATTTTTACAAATTTAATTTTTGGTGATATTTTCAAGAATTTAATTAGTTTTTAGTGAAATTTATTCGAATTTTTACTTTGCATAAATTAAATATTTGATGATTATTAATAAACCGATCGTTTTGACATTTCATGTGGCATTAGCGTGGTTAGAATAATAAATAACGTTTATGAAAATTGAAAAAAGTGTTTTATCGGCCCAAATCGAAAATGACGGAAACCGGGGACTTCGTTTAGGGCTTAAATCGGCCGTTTTGGATCCAAAGGAGCCACGATTCACATATAACGTTCCGCTATAAAGCCGTTCAAAAGGTTAGCCGGAAGCAGAGTCGCGGAGCCGGTGGCTTTTTGGACAAAAAGTGCGTTCGAAAATTAACGAAAATGACAGACGGACGATCGAGAATTTTAATTTCAATTAGGGCTACCGCAACGTCGTTCGATTTTCAGGGCTGTTTTTCCGAAATCGGTCACGGACCCCCCAAAATCAAAAATAATGATTGGCAGAATGACGTAAAACCATTGAATCGTCCGGAAAGTGATTTCCAAAAAAAAAAACTATTAAAAAACTTAAAATTTTTTACGATTACATTTTTATTTCATTTTATTTTACGGACACAAACAAACAGATACAAAAATTACAATCGACAAATCCTACCAAAGACCTTTAGAATATCCACCAGGTGGAATCCTACTATTACTCTGACTTGGGTTCGGTTTAATATCACCATCGTAACCTTCCCCTAATAAAGGATTCCCTCCACGTCTTCTAGTACTTTTCTTAACTTCCTCCACATCAACTCCAGCCCCAGTCAAAGGATTTCTAAAGAACGGAAGAGGTTTAGCACTACTGGGACGTTTCTTCGGTGTATTATCTATCAATCCAGCGTGTTCTCGAGCTTCCCCAGCATCTAAAAATCTTCTGGGACTTAAAAGTTGATCGCTTGGTGGATCTTCAGGACATCCCATACACCCAGCAGGAAAAACCGTACTCGTGTGATCACGTAATTTATTTAATCTTCTCGGAGGTGGTGGATTTAACGTCGTCGATTGCGGCGCTGAAGACAATGATTTATTATCCATGTCCTTTTTTAAAATGTTACTGTCGCTGGTTAATTTTCTCGAGTGTTCGCATAAACTTTGATCGGAATCGAAATTTTCTTTCCGTTCCATAACCGTTTCAGTTAGGGATTCTTCAGAGGTGTTCTTACAGCCATCGGGGAGACCGTTTTGAGTTTCATTTTGATTTTCATTTTGAGTTTTCTTTTGAGCTTCATTTTGAGTTTTCTTTTGAGCTTCATTTTGAGCTTTCTTTTGAGCTTCATTTTGAGTTTCATTTTGAGTTTCACTTTGATCTTCCATCTAAATAGAAATTCCGATTAGGGTTGACAATAGTTTGTATTGTTTGTTATTGAAATGTTTTGATAACGAGTTCTAAGAAAATTATTTATCAGTGTTTACGTTTTTATTGGAATCTCATCCGACTGTCTCACAACTTGAATAAGTAGAGGATTTATTTCTTGCGGTGGGTAGAGAACCGTGGCTGGATGGACACTACATTAATTTCAGACAATATAGAAAAACGTCTTTTGACACTACATCTGCCAAACAATTACGACATAACTTATTAAAGTATGTTTGTTTATTTTTAAAATTTTTTTCAGGGCATTCTCATTTATTTCATTCGGGAATTAGGCAAAAAATTTATTTATAATATTTTGCGATTTGATTGGAAAATGTGGAAAGTTTAAAAATTAAAGAAAAATATTAAAAGTTAAAAAAAAAATCTGGAAACTTGAAAGTCTTATAATCTTATAAAACGAGTTAGTAAATAAAAATAAATTCACGGTACGAAAAAACTTTAGATTTGCGTGTAGATGAGTAATAAGCATTAAATTTATCTTGGTACTACACAGGCTTTTATAAATACATGAAAAATTGTCTATAATAGGGAATAAAAACTAACCAAGGTTTGCATAGATAGTGATATGGTAGCAAAATGGAATGATTGATGAATGGAAGACTACAAAATTTGGGCGGAACAAATAAATGTTAGTCATTCGAAAATAAAAAAGTAAATGAATGGCTTCTTGTAACTGGTTTTTATCACCCAGGGTTATGTACAGGTACTAAAATAAAAATAGCAGTTAGATAAAATCAAGTCATGATTTTTGCATTGAGAGATCGAAAATAAAACTCTAAAATGCTTCAAAGCTGCATTTTGGAAGCTCAAGGAATAGACAGTAAGCGTTTTCACTTTCAAGAAAGGTTGGATGAAGAATGATTTAAAAGTTTGCAGTTCATGAACAGGATCTTTGCTTACTACAGCTCATAAAAGACATAGATTTGCTTTCGCATGAGATAATTACTAATTGGACAGTGATTCGGCTCTGCAAAAAATTTTCGAATAGTTTTTGTAACTGACTTTTATCATTCACAGCTAGGTAGAGGTACTAAAATAAAAGCAACAGCCAGATAAAATCGAGTCATGATTTTTGCGTTGAAAGATTGAAAACAAAACGCTAAAATGTTTCAAATCAGCATTTTGAAAGCTCAAGGAATAGACAGGGAATGCTTTCCCTTTCAATGAAGGTTGGAGGAAGAATGATTTATAAGCTTGCAGTTCATCAACAGGATCTTTGCTTACTACAGCTCACAAAAGTCATAAATTTGCTTTTGTACTGCAACACATTAATTGCACATAAATTTGACTGTGCAAAGAGACTTATGAATGGTTTCTTTTAACTGGCTTTTATCATCTATAGCTTGATACAGGTACTAAAATAAAAACAACAGCCAAATAAAACCGAGTCATGATTTCTGCATTGAGAGATTCAAAACAAACTGCTAAACTGCTTCTAAGCATCATTCTAAAAGCTCAAGGAATACACATTGAGCGTTTTCACTTTCAAGGAAGGTTGGAGGAAGAATAATTTAAGAGCTTGCAATCCATCAAAAGGACTTTTGCTTATTACAGCTCACAAAAGTCTTAAATTTGCTTTCGCATGAGATTACATTAATTATATAGTGATTCAACTTTGACAAAAGACATATAAATGGTTTTTCCTAACTGAATTTTATGACTCACAGCTCGATGCAGGTACTAAAATAAAAATAATAGCCAGATAAGACTCCTTTGTCATGATTTCTGCATTTGGATATCCAAAGAAAACCGCTAACGGATACCATGCAAAATTTAAACTCAACCCCTTTTGTGGTATTTTCGCTGCGGAGGCGTATGTGATTCTGGAGGTCTTGAAATACGGAATTTCCATTAGTTCCCTGACTGACCTTTCGGGTACTTTGTGTCTCCCTGGAATGGCCCCCAAATTGACCCAAAACAGCCTTTTGAAAGTTTCCGAATGACGTTTAAGCGTCCTTAGGAGTACCTTTGAAGGGGTAAATTGATCGCTGAGCTACTTTTGAACCTTCGCTGACCAACCTTTGAACCTTCCCTGACCAACCTTTGGGTCACCTTGGAGCGACCCCACAAACTGCCTTTGGGCACTTTGGATCACTCTAGAACGACCCCCAAACTGCCCCAAAACAGCTTTTTGGAAACGTCCGAACGATATTTAAGCGTCGTTAGGGATACCTTTGAAGGAGTAAATCGATCGCTGAGCCACTTTTGAACCTTCCCTGATTGACCTTTAGGGCACCGTGGGTCACCCTGGAACGACCCCCCAAACTGCCCAAAAACGGTTTTTTGGAAGCGTCCGAACGACATTTGAGGCTGTCAGAAGCCAATGTGACTAACTTCATTTTTTTCAAAATTTAGATAATAACATTGTTTGGTTGCAAATTTCAATATTATTTCGGTGTTCAACCTGATTGACTCCACAGTCCACTTGTTTGCCACCAGAATGCGCTAACTGCTTTGGCAACTGAACACTTCAGCACCTGTTTTTTTATGAACTTTTAGCTTTACCTTTTGGTACTGAAAATTGTCATTATATGGAGTTAGTCACATTGGCTTCTGACAGCTTCCTTTAAGCGTCGTTAGGGGTACCTTTGAAGGAGTAAATCGATAGCTGAGCTACTTTTGAACCTTCCCTGACGACCTTTGGGGCACTTTGGGTCACCCTGGAATGGGTCCCGTAGGTAGTGGACATCCTTGTGAGTCACGCCTCTCTGATCAACCAGTTTTTGCCGTTTTGTGTGGTTGAAGGACCATGCCGGCATCCTGCATAATGAACAAGTGGAGCTTTTGGTTAAGGAAGCATCAGAGGATGACAAATATATTGATGGTGGCTTATCGTCATCAGACGTGCTACCGATTTGCAAGAAGAAAGAAATTCACAATAGGCATTAATTCACCCGGTTGTGCCATTCAGACAATGGTATGCGAGAGTATGTATTTGGCGCAGGTTTTCATCCACTGTGGCCAGACTGAAGTTTGGTCACAATTGAAGATCATGTCGTCTCCAGACTGCAGGTGTGAATGGACTAGGATCCCGCTAAGCCATAAAAACAATGCTAGAATGCTCCAAAGCAGCATTCTCGAAGCTCAAGAAATAGTAATCGGCATTTTAACTTTTCAACGAAGATTTGGAGAAAATGGTTTAAGACTTTGAGGTCCATCAAGAGGACCTTTGCTTACTACAGCTCACAAAAGACGTAAAGTTGCTTTTCTTTTAACTGGTTTTTATCACTCATGGTTCGATATAAGTACTAAAACAAGAACAACAACCAGAAAATATCAAATCCGGATTTTTATATTGAGATATGGAAAGCAAAGTGCTAGAATGCCCCAAAGAAGGGTTGTGAAAGCTCAAGGAATAATAGTTTGTGTTTTCACTTTTCTAGGTTGAAGGAAAATGGTTTAAGAGCTTTCAGGCCATCAACAAGATCTTTGCTTATTACAGCTCACAGAAGACATCGATTTGCTTTCGTACGAGAACACATTAATTGGATTGAATCTTGATTTCTACATTGAGAGATGGAAAGCAAAGTGCTAGAATGCGCAAAAGAAGGATTTTGAAAGCTTAAGGAATAATAGTTGATGTTTTCACTTTTCTCAGTTGAAGGAAATGGTTTAAGAGCTTCTGGACCATCAACAGAATCTTGGCGTATTGCAGTTTACAGAGGACATAGATTTGCTTTCGTACGAAAACACATTAATTGGACAGTGAATGGCTAGAAATGGGTATTGGTTGGATATAAATGCAGAATCTGAACAAAAACTAGAACTAACCTTAGCACTAACTCAAATACTAGACTTAGAATTCCTAAGTTCGAAGTCGTATCGTGAATTTATTTCGACTTCGAACTTCAAAAGGTTGCAACATGGTATCCGAAATGTCAAATGCAATTTCAAAAGATACACGCTGCTAAACCCAAAAGCTCCCAATTCTAGGTCTAGTTTTAGAGTTAGTCGTAATAAGGTACACAAAAGAGCTGATGAACGATATCTTGTTTATATTCAGTCCCTTTGAGTAGTTTCTTTAAAACCTTGGGGTTGGCTCACAATTAGCAATGTTTTGAGAAGGAATTCTTTTGAGCCCGATACGAATCTCGAGTTATATTAATAAAAAATCAAAAAGGAAGTTTATTCTTAATATTATCATATTTAATTTGGAAGTTAAACATTCAGATCAAAATACATCAAAAATTAAAAAAAAAAAAACTAGGAAACTTAAAAATAAATAAATTAAAGCCTTTAATGATTATTAGAAAAGTTGGAAGTGTATTGAAGCGTTATATAGATAAAGAGTAACTTGTTGAGGTGTTATCTGTTTAAAAACGTCCAGATAAGAAGAGTGTCGCCAGTCGCCAGTGTTGTACCGTCGTTTGCGGCAAACGGACGCCTCGCCGATAGAAAACGCGTCTAATTTTATCCAGACGATGGTATGCGTCTCACTTGCGCTTTCTTCGGCTTAAATCGGGACCGGGAGTTATTTTTTTCCGAGTTGCGTGGTCGTGACAGTCTCTGCTCGTCCATGAGTCAGACGAGAACCATCAACTTCAAGGCGTAGGCTCTCTCACATCTTCTCATTCATCTACGCGAACCAAACTTATATTGTGTTTATTGTTATTGTGTTTAAAATCAAAACATATTTTTTATCTTGGATTAATTAATCAAAATAGTAAGTTTTTTTTTTACTTTTAAATTAAACTTAATTTTAAAATTAAAAAATTTTATTTAGTGAAACTCATTAAATAAAAATTCTTTTGTTATAAAGTGTTACGTCTGTTTTGTGGTCGATTATAAACGTTAACCGTGCGTCATTTCACCAAAATAGGCGATGTCACGCACTTCGTGGTCGTTCAAACACGTACGTTTTATAATTAACCCGCGCAATCAACAGATACCATCGATTTTTCCCCGTTTGAAATTCCGGCCGGTAGAGAAGAGGAAATTTTTCGGGGAAATTCTTCGATTAAGATCGAGGAACGAACGCGGATCGTGTGTTGGTTTTCAGACGTGTTCGCGTTCCGCAATAATGGGTGTTTTCGCTCGGACGGAAGTGTCGTCACGTGCGGACAACCGTAAACAACTGTCGTGATGGTAATTCGCGACAATCGCGACCCTAACATGCTCATACAAGCCGATAGAAAGTGTTAATGCGGCGACGGATTCGAATCGTGTTAATTAAGGTTTTGTTTTATTCATGAATTGTGTCAGTTTAATGGAATTAATAGTTTAATGGGTGTATGAGGAGAATTTTTAAAAAATCTGGTTGTTAAAAAAGGAGTTTTTATTTTAACTCTTTGAGGGGTGGACATTTTTAAATAAAAAAAACCCAAAGTGGGTTCATCATCTTTTAGCAAAAAGCATAATTTGAGCTTGAAGTTGTGTGGTGGTACGTGCTCTCAACTACTGTACAGTAAAAGGAGCAGAGATAAAAAAAGTGGTTTATTTTGTGTACCAGCGAGCAAAAAAGTCAAAACTTAAAAAGGTAGACTAGGCCACCCACCAACCCTCAAAGAGTTAAATAGTAGTTAAATGAAAAAATTTTAATCTTAATTAAACTCAACTTAAAGAATTTAGGTGAAGTTTGAAGAAGCCTACGAACTTTACTTTTAGGTATTAAAAATTGATTTTTATTTCAAATGGAAGTTAAAAGATTGTAAATTGTAAGAAATGAATAAAATTTTTTTTAATTCTTAACAAAAAAATTAAAAAAATTTCTAAAGATGTGGAAAATTTTCAAGACAACCCAAATTAACCTTAAAAAAGTTTGGTAAACTTTAAAAAATCCCACCAACTTTATTTTTATGTATTAAGATCTGATTTTTATCTCAAATGAAAACTAAAAGTTTCTTTATTGTGGTGGAAAAGTCAAATTTTATTCAATCTTTGTCTAAAAGATTAAAAATATTTCTTAAGATGTTGATAATTTTTAATACAAACTAAAAAATTTATGTAACCTTTACAAAAAATTTACAAACTTTATTTTTGAGTATTGAGAGTTGATTTTTATCCCAAATGAAAGTTAAAAGATTCTATATTGTAAGAAATGAATCATATGTTTCATAATGGTTACCAAAAAAATTTAAAAAATTCCCAAAGATGTGGAAAATTTTTAACTGAACCCAACTTAACCTTAAAAAATTTTGGTAAACTTAAAAAAATCGCACCAACTTTATTTTTAAGTATTAAGAATTGATTTTTATCTCAAATGAAAGTTAAAAGATTGTATATTATGAGAAATGAATTAATTTTTTTATATTTCTTACCAAATAAATTTTAAAAAAATGTAAAGAGGTAGAAAAGTTTCGATAGAATCCTACTTAACCTTAAAAAATTTTGGTAAATTTAAAAAAATCGCACCAATTTTATTTTTAGGTATAAAGAATTGATTTTTATCTCAAATGAAAGTTAAAAGTTTCTTTATTATCATGAAAAAGTCAAATTTTACTCAATCTTTGTCAAAAAAATTAAAAATATTTCTAAAGATGTTGATAATTTTTGATAGAAACTTAAAAATTTAGGTAACTAAAAAAAAATTGTACAAACTTTATTTTTGAGTATTGAGAGTTGATTTTTATCCCAAACGAAAGTTAAAGGATTCTATATTGTAAGAAATGAATCATATTTTTCATAATGGTTACCAAATAAATTAAAAAAAATTCTAAAAATTTGAAAATTTTCAACACCTAACCTTAAAAATTTTGGTAAACTTTAAAAAATCATTCCAACTTTATTTTTAAGTATTAAGATTTGATTTTTATTTCAAATGAAAATTAAAGGATTCTTTATTATGATGGAAAAGTCAAATTTTTCTTAAATGTTGCCTAAAAATTTCAAAAAATTCTTAAAGATATTAATAACTATTGATCGAAACTTAAAAATTTAGGTAACTTTAAAAAAAATTCACAAACTTTATTTTTGAGTATTGGGGGTTGATTTTTATCTCAAATGAAAGTTAAAAGGTTCTATATTGTAAGAAATGAATCATATTTTTCATATTTCTTACCAAATAAATTAAAAAAATTCCTAAAGATGTGGAAAATTTTTAATAAAACCCAATTTAACCTTAAAAAATTTTGGTAAACTTTAAAAAATCCCACCAACTTTATTTTTAGATATTAAGAATTGATTTTTATCTCAAATGAAAGTTAAAAGATCCTATATTATGAGGAATGAATTAAATTTTTCATATTTCTTATCAAATAAATTAAAAAAATTTCTAAAGAGGTGGAAAATTTTCAGTAGAACTCAACTTAACCTTAAAAAATTTTGGTAAACTTTAAAAAATCCCACAAACTTTATTTTTAGGTATTAAGAATTGATTTTTATCTGAAATGAAAAGTTAAAGTTTCTTTATTGTGATGAAAAAGTCAAATTTTACTCAATCTTTGTCAAAAAAATTAAAAATATTTCTAAAGATGTTGATAATTTTTGATAGAAACTTAAAAATTTAGGTAACTTAAAAAAAAATTGTACAAACTTTATTTTTGAGTATTGAGAGTTGATTTTTATCCCAAACGAAAGTTAAAAGATTCTATATTATGAGGAGTGAATCATAATTTTCATAATAGTTACCAAATAAATTAAAAAAAATCCTAAAGATGTGGAAAATTTTTAACCGAACCCAACTTAACCTTAACAAATTTTGGTAAATTTAAAAAAATCATACTGACCTTATTTTATAAAATTGAGTAATAATATTTGGAACAGAGATAAAGTAAAATATCTATTTTATGTTAAATAAATCAGATTTTTCCTAATTGTTAAAAAAAAAATTAAAAAAACTTTTAAAGACTTCAACCATTTTCTCTAAAATGCAAACTAATTTAAAAAAATCATACCAACTTTATTTTATAAAATTGAGAAATAATTTTTCATTCAGAGATAAAATAAAGCATCTATTTTATGTTAAATAAAACAGGTTTCTTCTAATTGTTGTCAAAAAATTTAAAAAAATTTTCAAAGTTGACAAAAAATTTTTGACACTTCTTAATCTAACTTAAGAAAATCGATCAACTTTAAAAATTCATCAAAAATTCATTTTTAAACATTTTGATTTGATTTTTTTTCTAAATGAAACTTAAAACATTCTAATTTTAATTAAAAAAGACCGTTTTATTCCAAATGTTGTTAAAAAAATTTCAAAGTTGCCAAAAAATTTTTGACGCTTTTAACCTAACTTTAAAAAAATCGACCAATTTTAAAAATTCATCAAAAATTCATTTTTAAATATTTTGATTTGATTTTCTTTCTAAATGAAACTTAAAACATTCTAATTTTAATTGAAAAAGACAGTTTTATTCCAAATGTTGTCAAAAAAATTAAAAAAAATTTTCAAAGTTGACAAAAAATTTTTGACACTTCTTAACCTAACTTAAAAAAAATCGATCAATTTTAAAAATTCATCAAAAATTCAATTTTAAAGATTTTGATTTGACTTTTTCTCTAAATGAAACTTAAAAGATTCTAGTTTTTATTAAAAAAGACCGTTTTTTCCAAGTATTGTCAAAAAAATTAAAAAAAATATTTAAAGATGTCAACCATTTTTTTGAAATTTTCGACCAATTTTAAAAAATTATACCAACTTTATTTTATAAAACTGAGAAATAATATTCGGAACAGAGATAAAGTATAGTATCTATTTTATGTTAAATAAATCAGATTTTTTCTAATTGTTGTCAAAAAAATTAAAAAAATTTTCAAAGTTGGCAAAAAATTTTTGACACTTCTTAACCTAACTTAAGAAAATCGATCAACTTTAAAAATTCGCCAGAAATTCATTTTTAAAGATTTTGATTTGATTTTTTTTCTAAATGAAACTTAAAACATTTTAATTTTAATTAAAAAAGACCGTTTTATTCCAAATTTTGTCAAAAAAATTAAAAAAATTTTCAAGTTGACAAAAAATTTTTGACACTTCTTAACCTAACTTAAGAAAATCGATCAATTTTGAAATTTCATCAAAAATTCATTTTTAAAGATTTTGATTTGATTTTTTCTCTAAATGAAACTTTAAACATTCTAATTTTAATTAAAAAAGACCGTCTTATTCTAAGTATTGTCAAAAAAATTAAAAAAATTTTTAAAGATGTCAACCAATTTTTTGAAATTTTCGACTAATTTAAAAAAATCATACCAACTTTATTTTATTAAATTGAGGAATAATTTTTCAAATAGGGGTAAAATAAAGTATTTATTTTATGTGAAATAAATCAGATTTTTTCTAATTGTTGTAAAAAAAAATTAAAAAAATTTTTAAAGATGTCAACCATTTTTTTGAAAATTTCGACCAATTTTAAAAAATCACACTGACTTTATTTTATAAAATTGAGAAATTATTTTGGAAATAGAGATGAAGTAAAGTATCTATTTTATGTTAAATAAATCAGATTTTTCCTAATTATTTTCAAAAAAATTAAAAAAGATTTTTTTAATCATCATGATTTTTCAACCAAATCAAAAATTTTGATAAACTTTAAAAAATCGTACAAACTTTATTTTTAGGTATTAAGAGCTGACTTTTATCTCAAATGAAAGTTAAAAGATTCTATTTTGTAAGAAATTAATCATATTTTTCATAATTGTTACCAAGAAAATTAAAAAAAAATTCAAAAAATTGGAAAATTTTCAACACCTAACCTTAAAAATTTTGGTAAACTTTAAAAAATTGCCCCAACTTTATTTTTAGGTATAAAGAAGGTATTAGGTATTAAATCAAAGCTAAAACATTCTATATTTTTACGAATAAGTCTATTTTTCTAAATCCCAATTTAAAAAAAATCCAAAAATTTTTGAGTAAACCCAAATTGTATAAGAATGCAGCTTTACTTTAAAAAATCATACCGACTTTATTTTTGGTAATTTGGAAAAGATGTTTAATACAAAAATGAAAGTTAAACGATTCTATTTTATACTAAAAATGTTAAATTTCCTTAAAAATTTTTCTAAAAATTAAAAAAAAAAATGTAATCATGAATAATTTTTAATTGTATTTAACTTATTGTTAGAAAATTTTTTATCAACTTAAAAAAATCGAATATAAAATCGATTTACTTACAAATTAAAGTTAAAATATTCTATTTTATATCAAATTTAATAATCATTTTTATTTTATTGATGATTTCTTTAATCTTTAAAGTCCTTTCTTCAGACATTGTATACATTATGTTTTTTACCGACCCCTATATCCAGATATTGTAGAGATGCATTTCCAGACAATATTAAAAACCCTTAAAAATACTTAAATACTTTTAAGGGTTGATATTAGATCATTGGGATAAGATTTTAATTTTTACTAATTGTTTCAGAACCCGACAGTCCAAATTCATCACCGCTTTCAGGCCCGGAGCCAGGCGGTCATAAAGCCTCATTTCGAAGCACGAAGCTCGCGAAAAGAGCCCGATCTTTCAAAGACGACGTCTTGGAAAAGATATCGCAGATGCGTAGCCCCACGAATCAAGGACTTAAAGGCAGACCGCCAAAAAGAGCGGATGCTTCGGATAGTTCATACAATAAAGGTCCAATTGACGAACTTAATCAACAATTTAAACAAGTTTGTATTTCTTAAAAACACTTCTAATCTCTCTAACTTTATTATTAAAATTTTTTTTTAATTTATTTAAAAAAACATTTTTATTATCCAGCTCCAACTTGCTTTAAAACACTTCCGAGATGTGGTATCCAAAAAGACGTTGGAAATGCTCCCCGGAAACGGTACAATCGTCTTGGATACCATTTGGGCGATTAATTTAATCGTTCAAAGAACCATCGGTCCAGCGGATAAAACAAAAAGTATAAAAAGCGCCACTCAAAGGATGTATAATTCCGTTGGGAAACTTATAAAGTTGTGTGATGACGCTTTGATTGATGAAACTTGTTCCGCTTTGGATAAACAAAATGTTGATGAAGTTGTTAGTCAATTAGAAGATTCGGTTAAGGTAAATACTTAATATTTTATTTTATCTTTTTGATTTAATTTGATTTTAATGATTTACTTTATTTTTGAACAGGCGTTGATAAAAGAAGTCCAAGAAAAAATGACCACACAGCCTAATTCGGGTTATATGAGCGCACCGAGACCTTCTCATAGTACTTTAGACGCTCCCGCCCAAAGAAATTCCCTTCCAGATATTCCATTAACACCTAGAGACTTGGAAAAATTAGAAGATAGCTCATGTCCTTCGAGAGTTGTTAGAAGCAGTCATAGTACGGAGTCGATACTTAGGGATTCTAGTCCACCGCCTAAACCACCTTTACCAAGAGGGTAAATTCTTCAAAACTTATCTTAAACTTAAAAAATAAACATTTTAATAATTAATTTTTTAAAGATTATATTTAAAAGAATCTGGATCAATAATGACACCTCCACCGTTACCACCAAAGAAAAAACACCTTGAAAATTTCGCTTATTTCAATTCGGATTCATCTATATTTAAAAATAGTTTTGAAAGAATGTCTTTAATATCCCGTTCGTTAGAAGATTCCAGTTCGATTTTATCAGAAAGCGCCGGCAGCTTAGATTCGATGTTAAATAACTCCCGCGATGAAGAAGAAGAAGACGAAATAACGGCTATTATGGATCCTAGTACGGACAATGAAAGTATCCTCGAAAGCGACCTTTCCGGGATGACTTCGAACGGTTTGTGGCACGACGACATCCAGAACGCGTCGCATTCGTCGCAAACGAACGAGGACAACAGTTTTACGCTCCATCGCCTTTCGAATACCGATTCCGGGTTTATGTCCGTTCAATCCCATCGTAGTTCGAGTTATTCGAAAAGGAGTTCGCAACAGAGCGTTGTTAGTACGCAATGGACGTCTCAAAAGACTTCTTCTTCTACGAAACAGGAAGTTATGTTTTCTAGTTCGAAAATTTCGAGTAGTAATACTATTGTATCCGAGTTTAATACTAGTTATGGGAATGTTGATGAGTGTGATGATGTTCAAGATGAAAATGTACCACCGCCTATTCCTCAGAAAATGAGGAGGAGACAACCGTCGCCGTATGATAATGTTCCAGAAAATAATATGGGTAAGTTTTAGAAGATTAATAAAAAGATGTTTTTATTTATGAAGAGTCAAAAATTAAAAAAAATTAAATCACGTAAAATTTTTAAATATTCTCAGAGATCATTAAAAATATTTTAATTTCATACCTTGAACTTGATAGTTTGAAAAGTTTTTTCAAACTATAATTTACTTCTGCTATTATGTGTCTTATAGATTTAAATGTTGACTGGTTTGAGGATTTGGGATTCTATGCAAATGCTTTTTTGAAACTCTCCTATGTTTCAGACTGCGTTTCATATGATTTACTTGCCTCTAAACTATCATTATATAACCTAAGTGCCTCAACATGAAATTTACTGCAATCTCATTTGTTCAATCGTTTGCTATCTATCTGAGTCGATTCGACTTTAGAGCTTGAAGCTACCGAGCGTTCATACGACGGTTGCCTTTTATATTTCCGGATTGGAGCACAAAAACAAATATTAATCATCGAAAATCGCTTTATTTTATTTTATTTTATTTTTTAATATTCCCCATGAAGATCTATACATTTTTGCATGCGTTTGAACTAATTGCCAAAGCACTTTTGCCACTCTGATTGAGGTATTTCCAAAACATGCATTCTGAACGCAGCAACCGCTTCTTCAGGTGTCGAAAAACGTTGATCTCTCAGTTTGTTTTTTTACATACGGGAATAAAAAGAAGTCATTTGGTGCCAAATCAGGACTATATGGCGGATGACTCATCAAATCGATGTTATGAGTGCTCAAAAATGCAGTTGTTTGAGCCGATGTGTGAGAGCTCGCATTGTGGTGAAGAGTGATCCGTCCTCGGCGGTTGGTTTTCCTGATTTCTTGGAAGACAACAAATGGTTATATACCGCCATGAATTGACTGCTCTGCGTTGTTCTAGTGGTAGGGTTGCGACATGTCCAAGTTTTTCGAAAAAACAGGCGAGCATTTGCTTGGAATTGTTTCGTGTGTGAAAAACTTTTGTTAGATTTGGCTCATCTTGAAACATTCATACAGTCGACTGCCGTTTACATTCGGGTTTATACGCGTAAATCTATGATTCATCACCTGTCCCGATGTCATAGACGTGTTTCAAAGCGGTCGTATTTTTTCAGCATTTCTTTCGCCCAATACGAGCCTCTTTTTAAGCGATTGACAAATTGTGTGGGATCCAACGTGAACAAATTTTTTTGATAGTCAAACGTTTATGCAATATTAAATATATACTGGTCTCACTAATGCCTAAGGTTGTCTCAATCTATAGGTCACATAACGATCTTGCAATATCAATTCGCGCATAGCATCAATGGTTTCTTAACAACTGATTTTGGATGACCTTCACGAAATTCGTCTTGGAGTGAACTACAACCTCAATTGAATTCACCATATCATCGATAAACACTGGTCTTTGATGGAGCTTCATCGCCAAAAATTGAATTCAGTTCATCCATGCACTTTTGCTGAGTTAATCCACGTCTAAAAGTTGTAAAGTTGTAAAAAATAATCGCATGAAAATGTTCACGATTTAATTCCATTATTTGGCTGACAATGAGATGAACGTTTTAAGTTACTGTAAACAACACAAATAGCACTCGTATGTCAAAACGATCTGAGTACGTATAATCTCAAAAATATCAAACTTTACCATAGAGCTGGCAGTTGCCAGATTGCAATACTAGGGTTGTCCAATCCAGAAATATAAAAGGCAACCTACGTACGTGGGTTCATTCAATCACCAAACGTTATTCAGAATGGATCTTTAATTTATACTGGTTGATTAAATCAAGTCAATTTAATTTCAGTTTTTCGATTATATTTTCGTCTTTTTTCAAATTTGTAAGCCACGATTTATGATGCCTTCAGCTTTTATATAACATGCCTTCAGCCTTAATTTTTTGAATTATATCACGCCTTCAGCCTTCACATTTTTCAAATTTTTTGAATTTTAAATTTTTAATTATCTACGCATCTCTCTAACTTATAACTTTAAAATTTGTTCATCCCGAAGTTTATGTCCGATTTTCTACTAACTTGACGATGTGCCTGATGACGCGTAAAGCGAAACATTAATGTAGCACTTAATACAAAAATAAAAACTTTTATCATCGTGGTTTACAAAAAACTACCAGTTTTATTCATTTGTTAATCACACACGATGAACCCGGAGTACGAACTTGCCCAGTTACGTACGTGAGTCGTTAAAGCCGGGGATTTTTATTCTACATGCTGATGGCATCCTCATACTTACGAGAGGCAATTCGTTTAATGAAATGGTTTCCCATCAGACTCAATTGAATGAAGAGGAAACGATGAACCTAACGTTCACGTTGTTTCATCACAGGGTTCACCTCTCTAGACGATGATCTTCTTGTGTATTTCTCTTGCATTCGCTTTTTAAGACTGTCTTCTAAAGCGTACTCCTGTCAACTTGTTTTTCATTGATTCAAAATCAAGTTATGATCTTCTAGCTTGGTGTCACTCATCGATTCTTTATCATCTTTTTTATATCCAACGGGGAGTAGTTAGAGTCTTACAAGGGGAGGGCGCGAGGTGGTTTTTTAAAATAAATCTGCCCTTGAGCTAAGTGACGAGGAAGAAGACTCGGTATCATAGAGTATCATACAAGAATTCAATTGACAAAGTACTAAAAAGCACTATTCAACCAAAATTAAATAAATCGGGTTTGAAGTTTAAGGCTCGGTTAATATTTTGAATAAGCGAAGTTGTTCACAGAGCTTGGTATCGAAATTGTTAGCATGGTGAGTCAGTGATGTGGACAAAACCAGACAGGGTGTTAAACTTCAAATTTATTCAATTTTGGCTCACGCGTTTTAGTACTTTGTCAATTGAATCCTTGTGTGGTACTCTATTAACGAACTCAAGGACAGATTTTAAAGAAAAAAAAAACACCTCACGCTCTCCCCTTCTTAACTGGTTTAAATTACACTAATACCTCGCTTTGCGTCGTTTCGTTTTGCGTTTTTTCGAAGTTGCTTCGCTGCTTAATTAGTACTAATTTTCATTGTGCGTCGTTAGATTTTCGAGGTTGCATTGTTTTGGGTTCGAATCTTTAATTTTTATTTTTTTTAATGGAGACTGGCATAAATGCTAATCTCGCCCAACCAAGGATTCTCTAATGGAGAACTTTTACAACTGGAATTGCAATTTGTTAAGGAAGATGACAGTAACCTTTTAATAGAAATTTCCAAAGAACAAAATTTAACATCCAAACAAATTTCCAAAGAGATGTGTTTGATTGACGAAGCTATGGAGATTTTTTTTACAAACGATCCTGATAACAGAAGGAGTTTTAAAGTTTTCCAGGCAGTAGTTACGAATTTTAATTGCTACAAGGAAATTTATTTTACGTTGAAAAAAAAAGCTGTTCAGCAAACATTGGACAATTTTTTTTGTGAAAGAAAGCCGACTTACAACTATGGTCTCATCAGACAGTGATTAGTTTTAATTTTATTATTCATAAATTAAGTGAATAATTTACTTTATTCAATTTTCTTTTTAAAAAGTACTAATTTCGTAACTCTGAAACCTCTCTTCGATCTCTACATGGTTTGCTATAGAAAATCTTAATACACTTTGTGTCATTTCAATTTACGTCGTGATTTTTTGGAACGTATCTCTGAAGCAAAGTGAGGTATTGGTGGATAGAGAATTATAGTTATGGTTTGGATTTCTGAAATGAAAATAATAAACACATCAGTATTCTATATTTTCACTAATTGAACAACATGATCCTTCCAAGTCAGATTAAAGTTTAAATAAACGGAAAGACTTCCAGTTTCTCAGATATTTCGATTAACTTCGATATAACACCCTGCATATTCAACCGCATGCAATCTGTCCAAATCGATTTAACAGCATTAAAGGTTTCGTTCCTCAAGGATCAATTCTTGGGTTTCTGATCTCCGTTTTGATTGAAATTTGTTTTTGATTTTTTTTAACAACTTATCAGGTATTTCTATTTTATATACCAATTAGCTAAAAATCCATTGGTAAAGATACGGTTTGAAACTCGTCTATCAGGAATGGACAAACGCCGAAAAAGAAAAATAGGGTTGCAGGGGTGGGAAAACTTCGTAAAAATGCGATTTGACGATGAACTTCAGGGATGGACAAACCTAACTTAGAGACATTTCAGGGGTGAGGAAATCTCGCCGAGAGACATTTCAGTGGTGGGAAAACTTTAGAGATCCGATTTGAGGATGGGCTAATATTTGATTTTTCGAATAAATTTCAGGCGTGGACAAACGTAGCCGAGAGATATTTCAGGGATGAGGAAACGTCGTTGAAAGACATTTCAGGGATGGGAAAACTTCGTAGAGATCTGAATTGGGGATAGGCTAATCTTTGATTTTTCGAAAGAACTTCAGGGGTAGACTAACCTCGTCGAGAGATATTTCAGGGGTAGGAAAACCTAACCGAGGGATCTTTCAGAGGTAGGGAAACGTCGTTGAAAGATATTTCAGGAATGGGAAAACTTCGTAGAGATCTGATTTGAGGTTGGGCAAACCCTTGATTTTTCGAATGAACGTCAGGGGACTAACCTCTCGAAAGACATTTCAGTGGTGGACAAACTTCCTAAAGGGATAATAAAGTTTTATAAACATAACTAACCAGTTTTGAAAACTTTAGACGAAGATAATAAACGTTTTCAAATGCAGTTTATACCAGTTTCAAGGAATTTTGGAAAAATTTTTATTTACAATTGTTGCGAAGATAAAATGTTAATAGCGGAATGTCATCTCATAAACATTTTATTTGCCGCGATATTCGAAAAACGATCAACATATCGCCGTTCCGGAAGAACATCGACATAACTGCAAAATAAAAAATTTTGCAGAAAAAACAAAAATAATTAAAATCAGCATTTTTTTGATACATTGATGGCCTTAACTCATTTTGTCAAAAAATTGCAGTTACGTCGATGTTGTTTCGGAACGGCGATATGTAAATTGTACTGGCGTCAAGGTTATGAGATATGATTCCTTAAAATCGTCCTAAAAACGTTATTTTAATCGATTTATGTCGATAAAAGACTTGAAATTTAAGAAATAAATGAATCTAACGATCTTTGTATCAACTTCTAGAGTAACAAAGGTTGCAAGGTAGAAAAAAATGAGAAAGGTAGCGGTTGGTTTAACTTTTAAAAACGTCAAAAATGGTTAGTTCGTTTGCTACTTTATTATAACAATGATACTACCGACACATAATTTTGAGAGGCAATTTGTTCAATGAAATAGTTTACCATCAGACTCAAGTGCAAAATAATACAAAAAGAATGGTTTAGGGGAAACTTATTGATCCTTGAATGAAGTGATACTCTTTTGGATGTTTACATGAACTCTAAGCTCAAGTGGTGTCACGGAACTCAACTTCCTGCGTGATTTTCTTGTGTCATATTAAGAGTAGACTCTAGGTTCAACATTGAATTTGTAATAAAACTAATTTTGACTTTTGAACCAACGAAGTCAGCGTCATCAAGCATATCGTCAATGTATTGAATCATATTGAAAGATGATTTTGTGTATTTCTATTGTATTAGCTGCTTGAATCTGTTTTTTAGAGTGTGTACTCTTGATAATTTATTTCTTATTGTTTCCAAGTCACTTACTTTATGGTTTCTTACTTTGAAGTCACTCAGCAAACTTTTATCATGTTCTTGCTATTTAGCAAAAACACATCGTTGGATGTCAAAATATCAACTCGGTTACAGTACATAAAATTCTTAAATGTTCTCAAAAATCATTAACAACTGTTGAAAAATTGAACAAAATTTTTGAAACTTCTTTAAAAATTGAAATTAAAAAAAAAAAATCGATTTTAAAAAAATTAATTTAATTTTCTAACGATTTCTATTTTTTTTTAAAGGTGATTTATTGGTAACATGTCATCTACATCAATCTCACAGTAGATCAAACACAACCGTCTCCATGATCGAAGATAATGGTAAACCACCACCTTTACCATTAAAAAAACGCCACAGTAAGTTTTTTTTTAATATTTTATTTAAACGTATCTCTCAGTGTTATTGTTTTGAATCGGTGTTTTTATCTCTAATATTATTTTTCATAGTGTTCCAATCGGTGGCTTATTCGGGTAAGTCAAAGCCACGATTTGCAGTGCAAAAACCGATTTTATACACTGAATTTTTAAAAAATCTTGAATGTGACAAAGATTGAAAATTTCGCTTATATGAAAAAAATAAAATAAAAATCACTTTTTTTTTTCACAAATTCACGCTTTTATTTTTTTATTTTTTGATTATTTTATTTTTTATTTTTATTTTTTTTTTTATTTTTTTGCAAATTTAAAGCACATTCACACCTTTAAAAGACCAGGTTTGTGGCATGTTGAATGAATAAATTTTTTTTGTATATAAAATTTGCTTTTAATTTTTTTTATTATTTGGATGGGTAATTTCTTTTTTAATTTAGTTATGGCGTATATGGAAATGTTTGGAAATTGTTCGCATTCTGGTGATAATGAATTCATCTCCGAAAGGCACTCGATGGTTATCCAAGGGCAAAGAGCTCAACTTCCTAAACCGGGTTTACCAACTACTCAATCGTGTTCGTTTTCACATACAAGTTCGAGTTTATGTAGATCGATGCATTCTCAAACGCTCACTATTCCACATACATCTGGTGAAATAAGGTATGAAAATATTTATTTTTTATTAAAATTTTTTTTTTATTAATTAATTTTTTTATTTTATTAAAATCAGTCCAATTCCTTCTCCAATTCGTTCACCAAATCTTTCCGTAAGTCCAATTCCAAGTACCACCCCTCCAGCTTTACCCCCAAAGCGATCAAGATCAAGTTCAGCGAAATCTTCACCACCTCCAACTCCCCAAGGTATTCAAGAAAAAGCTCCGGCTAAATCACTCCCAGATCTTTTAGAACACACTTCAGCAATTAAAGAAGAAATTCCTTTAGTTGAAGTAAAACCATGCGATGTAGACTTAATGGAAAAAACGGATGTAAATGAATATCTAGTTTTTAAATCTCCGGAAGATGATGGCCCCGATATTCGAGGTGGTTGCGTCGACGCTTTAATAATCCAAGCAACAAAAGCTACCAAAAACGGTATTTGTACTTACCAAGAAGCTTTTTTAACAACATACCGAACATTTATCACACCTTCTAATTTAATTTCAAAACTTATAAGGCGATTTAAATACTTTTATCCCCAACCGGATAAAAAACCAGAAAAGAAAAAAGAAGCTTTCGCTTTATTAATTCGCGTAGTAAGTGATTTAACACCATTAGATTTAGATAAAAACGTACAGCAAATGTTAATGGATTTCGTACAATTATTAATATCTTACGGCGAAATAACGCTGGCTAAAGCTTTAAGAGTAAAACATCTCGATAAACACGATTGTAAAGTATTAAGTCAACGTCCTCCGGTTGTTGAAATCGTAGCAAGACACCAACAAGCAAGCTTATTGGATTTTAAATCAGAACAAATCGCCGAACAAATGACGTTTTTGGACGCTGAACTTTTCGTTAAAATCGAAATACCGGAAGTTTTAATTTGGGCTGAAGAACAAAACGAGGAACGTTCGCCGAATTTAACAAGATTTACGGAACATTTTAATAAAGTTTCGTATTGGACAAGAACTAAGGTGCTTTTGGCCGATGCTAAAGACCGGGAAAAATATTGTATTAAATTTATTAAAATTATGAAGCATTTGAGGAAGATTAATAATTTTAATTCGTATTTGGCGTTGTTATCTGCTTTGGATTCGGCTCCGATAAGACGTTTAGAGTGGCAAAAACAAATACAAGAAGGATTGAAGGAGTATTGTGCTTTGATTGATAGCTCATCGAGTTTTAGAGCTTATAGAATGGCTTTGGCTGATGCTCAACCACCATGTATACCTTATATGTAAGATTTCTTTTTAAAGATTTTAATAATTTTAAAAATTTGAATGAATTTAATGGTTTTTTTTTTGTAGTGGTTTAGTTCTTCAAGATTTAACATTTGTTCATATAGGAAATACTAATTTATTATCAAATGGTTTAATTAATTTTTCAAAACGGTGGCAACAATATCATATTGTAGAGAATATGAAGAGGTTTAAAAAAGGGTAAGTTAAGTTTTATTATTTTTTATTTTGTAAAAACTAATGCAACTTGAAATTTTACGAAATAACTTTTGATTTTAATTTATTATACAACTAGAAAAAATGTTTGATGGATTAAAATGTTGGATGGTTCGAAACCCAAGCGAATGAAAAATATATCGTAGAAATAATTAATAACTTCCTTGCATTTCAATTCTAGGTTAGAATTATCAAATATAATTTGCAATTATTAATTATATTCTCAGCAATATTTTCAATGCATCACCTTTTATATTATAAATTCTTCCAAAATAATTCGATTTTTGATTTCCACTTACTATAACTTCATTTAAGGATAGATAAAATAAAATATACAAAATGAATTCATATTAATAATAAAATTATTGCTAATTTTTTGGATAGAATACCTTATAAGGTACCTGTGCCAAATAGGGTCATGCGCGTAATAAGACCACATTTATTTTTGGTCAAAATACAAATCTAAAACTTGATTTGCAACTGATGATGGGATACACATAATATCGCCGTTCCGGGACAACATCGACGTAACTGCAATTTTTTGATAAAATGAGATAAGGCCATCAATGTATCAAAAAAAATGCTGATTTTAATTATTTTTGCTTCTCCTGCAAAACTTTTTATTTTGTAGTTATGTCAATATTCTTCCGGAACGGCGATATGTCACGCATATGTTCTGTCACAATTTGGTGTTGACTATAGAAAAAATAATATACAGGGTGTCCTGGAAAATGTGGGAAATCTCTTGGATTCTAATAGAACATTAAAAAATATGATTACAAGTTCCCATAATTTTTTTTTCTAGCGGCCTTCCCCTCGGAGATACGGCCTTCTGAAGGAAGCCACTGGAAAACAATTTCTTTAAATAAATTTTAAAGTACTTAATTTAATTTAATGAAAATTTAATATGATAAACAGTAGTAAGGACCTCTTAAAAAAATGACCTTAAAACGTAATTAGTCTCTTTAGTTTACCAGGGGCGTACTAGGTTATGCATTTTAATGCTTACATTTTTAACACCCTGTATGGTAAGGAGTTAAAAAAAATAAATTTAGGTACCTTGAATATTTAACTAAAGAAAAGGTACTCTTATTCAGTGTCGATAAAATGAACCGTTTTCGAGAAAAGAATTGTAAAAGAAACCATCAAGATTAAAAATTTATTAATATTTCGTATTAATAGTAACGTTACCATAGTAACGTTTGTAAAAACGGCGCTTTTTCTAATACTGATGTTGCAGCCAAAAAATTTAGCGCTGTGTTTACAAACGTTACTATGGTACCTACGAAATATTAAGAAATTTTTAATCTTAATGGTTTCTTTTACAATTTTTTTCTCGAAAACGGTTCATTTTATCGACACTGAATAAGAGTACCTTTTCTTTAGCTAAATATTCAAGGTATCTAAATTTATTTTTTTTTAACTCCTTACCATACGGGGTGTTAAAAATGTAAGCATTAAAATGTACAACCTAGTACGCCCCTGGTAAACTAAAGAGACTAATTATGTTTTAAGGTCATTTTTTTAAGAGGTCCTTACTACTGTTTATCATATCAAATTTTCATTAAATTAAATTAAGTACTTTAAAAGTTATTAAAAAAAATTGTTTTCCAATGGCTTCTTTTAGGACGTCGTATCTCCGAGGGGAGGGCCGCTAGGAAAAAAAATTATGGGAACTTGTAATCATATTTTTTAATGTTCTATCAGAATCCAAGAGATTTCCCACATTTTCCAGCACCCTGTATATTTGGTGTTGACATTTCTCTCACTTAATTGTGAAATTATAGTTGTGCATTTTGTCGCGTGTGTTTTATAACATTACTGTCAGAATTGTTACGATTTAAAATCGTTGATAACGATTTTATTATTTCTTTTCTATAAGCACAGGACTGCCTCATTTTCGCTTAGTTAAACTGGTAAGTGACGATAGATTTATAGGTAGAATTTTCGAAGGCAACAATGATATAATACAGTTTAACGATTCTAATAAGGCCATGTGTTTTCTCGGTGTCCATCGGCCTTGTAAGGAATAAAATTTTTTGTTGACAGCGCCCAAATCTTTGCAAAGAAATTTCAAATGTCTAAAAAACGAGCTTTATGGTTTGAAAAATCCATGCAAGGAGGCGTTCCAGAACATTAGGAATGGATTACCTGTTCTCACAGCAGCTAAAAAATATGAAATTTCTCGCCGAACGTTGAGGAACTATTTAGAGAGTGGCAGCACTGAAAGAAAATTAGGCAGGCATTCTGTTTTATTCTGCTGATCTAGAAAATGAATTATGTAGAAGGATTTTTCGATTAGCAGAAGTAGGAGTGCATATAACGAGCAAATTTGTCCGAAGGTCGGTGTTTACGTTTGCTGAACAAAATAAATTAAAGCATTGTTTCTCATCACAAACTCAACTAGTTGGTAGGAAATGGTTGACAGCTATTAAATTCTATTAAAGCAGAAAGGTAAATACTTTCAACATCTGAAACAAACTCTAATAAATTTAAATCTTACGAATAAACCCCAATTGAATTACAACATCAATGAGAAGGAGTGCAGGTTAACCCTCCATCACCAGCAACAAGTGTTTACTCAAAAAGGTGCAAAAAGAGTGCACTTCATTGGTCCAGAGCATGTTGTGAATGTGACGGTAGTAGCTTGTGGAAATGCATTAGGACAAGCCATTCCACCCATCAGTTTATTTAAAGGCAAACGACAAAGACCAGAATGGATAGATTCGATGCCACCTGGATCATCAATAGAAAGGACAATAAAAGGTAGCATGACCACGCAACATTTGTTAAATGGGTAAATCACTTCGCAAAATATAAGCTTCATTGTCAATGTTTGTTAATATTTGACGGTGCACGTTCACACCTAGAAGCAAGTATAGTAGAGACTGCTGAAACACATAATATAACCCTTCTTTGCCTGCCATCAAATACAACCCATGAACTTTAACCGCTAGATAAGAGCGTGTTTAGATCTTTCGAACATTTTTGGGATGAAGAAGTTTTGAAATACTGGACGCGAGAACCTGAAGGGAATATGTCTAAAGGAAGATTTGAACATATTTTGAGTGCTGTATGGCCCAAGGCAATGTCAGCGGCTAATCTATACCTTTTCAAGTTCAAATTGGGACTAATCAATGTCAAATTGAGATTAATCAATTTCAAATTGGGACTAATCAATTTCAAATTGAGACTAATCAATTTCAAATTGGGAATAATCAATTTCAAATTGGGAATAATCAAATTCAAATTGGCACTAATCAATTTCAAATTGGGAATGTTATATTTATATAAAAAATACCTAAGTTTTGGTAGTTACTTAATATTAATGAACTATTTTTTTTATTTAGCTATAAAAAATATAAGTAATTATAAAAAATTAAAATTATAAAAAATATAAAGGGGCAGTGGCATGTACTATAACCCGACATAGATCTGCACAATGAAGAGATAGATGAAAAGGTAAGCCTGCTCTCCATAATATTGCCGTGCAGCTCCATTTCGGCTTATAGTACTTTTGTGTACACAGTGTAAATTTCGTACATGTAGCGATAGATATCACTCTGTTTTCCTCACTAAAAAAGAATTGTCTGAATGTCGTCAGCCAGACCACTCTTGCCTCCAGCTTTAAAAACTGTCCGTACTACTTCTATGAAGACCTCAATGGAATCGTGGTATGGAGCATTATCTGGTACCAAAACCGCAGGTTCTTCGTATATAGGTTTGGCATTGCGAAGACGTTGGCTTCAGGTTTTTTAAAAGCATCTTTTTGAATTTCATGATGTATCAGGCCCGTAGTGCCAATACAATCAATTAAATGAATATTTGATTCTTTCATCGCCAGTGAAATAAAAAGATTTAAATTGATCTCATATACACCTTTGCAATGCCCAACGTATATACCAAGAAACTGTGGTACTGGTGACAGATAATGTAACGAACACTTTCCACTTGGTCGGTAATTTGAAATTAATTGAATTTCAACTTTGATTTCATTAGTCCCAATTTGAAATTGATTAGTCTCAATTTGAAATTGATTATTCTCAATTTGAAATTGATTAATCCCAATTTGAAATTGATTATTCCCAATTTGAAATTGATTAGTGCCAATTTGAACTTGAAAATGTATAGTATCAGAGTTTAGAGTTACAGGAATATATCCGTTTAACTCGGACATACTACCAGATGCTGGCTATGCTCCTAGTTCACTGTCTGAGAGACTAATACAAGAAGTGTTTAATACAGTTACTTCTGCAGATAATCCGCAACATGAGTGTAAGTCTGATTCAAGTTGGTCGGATTCCGACACAATACCTCTCAGTTTTTGCAAAGCATAAATTACCTGAGGACACGCAACAGCGTTTAGGTGGTGATAGTCAATCGATAGAGACTTCTATCAGTTTTAATAACCTACTCCCTACACCTGAAAGAAAGCCCTCTATAAAAAGAAGACGTAAGGCATTAAATTCATCTGCCCAAATTGTCACTAAAAATCTATTTGATTCACTAATCTCAAACGGTAACATACGCATTCTAAAACGGAGGGAGATACAGTAGAATATTACATTGTTATACAGGGTTTCTCACGCAACTGGTTCGTTAGAACTTTATTGGGTTCCACTATTAGTAGATTTTTGAGATTTTGCCAGTAGGGGTTGTTCATCAGGATCTTTCGATTTAAAATATTTTCAAGATGGCTGCCACTTCCGGTCGACCGGAAGTAGGATACAACTTCGTTATTTTAAATGGAATGGTATAATTTTTATTGCATATTTTAATTCCACGTACAAAAATAAGTAAACTTTCATAAAGGTTGTTGGTGCTTATCGCTTTTCGTTTTCGAGTTATTTTGATTTTAAGATTTTTTTAACAATTTTTAACTTGCTGTTTAAAACCACATTTCTTAGTCACTGTTCAAGCAAGAACGTTAATAATTAGTACGTTTACTCTCCAGACATTGCCAAATAGAACCCCACTACCCCTACCCTTCTTTCGCATACAGAGTGGTCACAAGGAGAATTACCGCTCTTCCATATTCAATTGCAAAAAAGTCGAAAATATTAAATGGAACACCCCATATTTTATTAACCTATTCGATAGAGAATTTAATTCTCTACAAGTTTGCAATACATGTCCCTATACCTATCGGTTAAGGTTTCCAAGATATAAGGGAATTTGTCAAAATCGCGTGCAAAATGTCAGAAGAAGTCTTGTTTTTATTAGTAGGCTATGAAACTTGAACAGTTTTTTCGCTTGATACTGTAGAAAATTTAATTCTTTACCAATCTTCAATACATTTCCCTATACCTGTTGGTTAAAGTTTTGAAGATATAAGCGAATTTATAAAACTTGCGCGTAATATGTCAAATAAAGTTTTTCTTTATTAGTAGGCTACGAAATTTGAATAGTTTTTTGATAAATTCCCTTATATCTTCAAAACTTTAATCGACAGGTATAGGGAAGTGTACTGAAGGTTGGTAGAGAATTAAATTCCCTATCGTGTCAAGCAAAAAAATCGACCAAATTCCATAGCCTACTAATAATAAAAAAAAAACTTCTGACATTTTATACGCAATTTTGACAAATTCCCTTATATCTTGGAAATCTTAACCGATAGGTATAGGGATGTGTATTGCAAATTTGCAGAGAATTAAATTCTCTATCGGATAGGCTAATAAAATATAGGGTGTTCCATTTAAAATTTTCGACTTTTTTGCAATTGAATATGGAAGAACGGTAACTCTCTTTGTGACCAGCCTGTATATTAAAGAAGGGTGGAGTTAGTGGCGTTCTATTTGGCAATGTATGTGGAGCAATCGTACCAGTTATCAACTTTCTTGCTTGAACAGTGACTGAGAAATGTCGTTTTAAAGAACAGGTTGAAAATTGTCAAAAAAATCTTAAAATCAAAATAACTCGAAAACGAAAAGCGATAAGCACCGACAACCCTTATCAAAGTTTACTTGTTTTTGTACGTAGAATTAAAATATACAATAAAAATGATACCATTCCATTTAAAATAACGAAGTTGTATCCTACTTCCGGTCGACCGGAAGTGGCAGCCATCTTGAAAATATTTTAAATCGAAAGATCCGGATGAACAACCCCTACTGACAAAATCTCAAAAATCTACTAATAGTGGAACCTAATAAAGTTCTAACGAACCAGTTGCGTGAGAAACCCTGTATATGCTTGATAAAAAAGTGTTTAAAAAAATATGTTTTTAGTTAATTAAACAATTTTCAAAATGTAGTTTGAAATTTTACTGTTGGCCTTATTAGGTACACTATGCAATTCGTATAGCCAATGCGCGCATTCTGCATTTTTGTGTACAAAACGTGGTAGGATCAATATAAACAGATAATAATTGTATAACTACGTAGCAGAAGCTCCAGCAGCGAGGTACACAAAATTGTAATCAATTATCTCCAAACATTGGAGAGAAAAGAAATGTCCACTCTTAAGGTGGCCTTGTTTGGTACAAGTACTTTAATACGTATACATACATACATATTTACATGTTAAAAACGTTAATAAACCAATTAAAGTACATTTGTCTTTATTTTTTTAAGAAATAAAAAATAAATCCGTATTATCCGAGTTTTCAATCATCTGAGATGGGTGTCTCCCCACATTACCTCGGATAATCAGGGTTCTACTGTAATTACTTTTATTTGATTCGACTGTATTCAAAATATACATTAAAAAAATATAAATTAAATGTATTTTTATATAATATAACAACAATAATCATTTTTTTTATTATTTCAGTTCTTATCAATTTAAAAAGAACGAAAAAATAATCGACTTCTTCCAAAATTTCGACGATCACATTTCCGAAGATGAAATGTGGGCGAAATCGGAGGCGATAAAACCCCGCGGGGCGAAAAAGACACAATGAAAAGTTTTAAACCTTTCGGCTATTAACATTTTTAGGAAATTATTTCACCATTCACTTCCTCCCATGGTTACCCAAAAATAAAGGCATTTATTAGAAGAAATCGAAGAGAGAGAAAGAGATCGAATACGTACGTATTTATAAAAACCGTTTTATCGGTTTTATGTATTAAAAAGAGTCATTTCAAGACGTTCCGAAAAAAAAAGAAAACAAAAAATTATTAAAAAATAAATAAAATAATAAATTAAAAAATAACAGAGATTTGACTGCACAATGAATTTCCGCGGTGCAACGAAGCAACAAGTTTTTGCATTTTATATAAGTTACAAGTTACACGATCAATCTATAATTTTTATTTCCCGGGTGAGTTTTTACGATACGACTGATATTATGTAAGTATTATAAGGTAAAAATGTTTACGTGCAATAGAAAGTCAAAAAAAAATAATAATAAATAAACGCGGTTAAGGTTTGGTTTTTAAAGTTCACCCAAAAAAAAAAAAAATATTAGTAAATTTTTCGCTGATTAGCTTAAGAAGTAAATCAACTATTTAGATGGCCTAATTAAAGTATAAGATCTTTAAAAAAAAAAAATAATAATACTTAATAATAAATTTAAAAAAATGATTTTATCCATAGAAATGTATTTTTTTGTTTTTAGTGCAATAATTTTGGTTTTTATTTTAAATTAAATAGTAGATAAAGTCGTGTGTGTAATAAAAAGTAGATATGTGTGCAGAATTTTTAGCGTAAAGAAAGCTGAAAGTAGTAAATTAATCCATATTTAAACCAAAATAAAAATAATTATAATTACGTATATAAATAAACACAATTAGCCGGTTCTTTTATACACATTTACGAACAAACAAGATTTAAAAAATAAAATAAAAATAACTTGCATGCATATCAAGTACTTCAGTGATATTTTAATGATCGATCGACAAAAAAATTTAATTACATCATATAATCATCATCATCACTAAAAATCACAATCATTTTTAATTTTTTTTTTTAATATTTTAATATTTTATGTTTATGCCAGAGCTACAGTTTTCAAAATCACTAACACAAAAGATAAAATGAATATTTAAACCTGGTGCTGTTTTAGTTTTTAGTTTAGAAAAAAATCCCGACCAAAAAGAAAGAAAAATAAATTTTAAAAATAAAGAGGAAACAGAACAAAAAAGAATTAAAAAAGGAATTTTAAAAAAATTGTACCGCGTGAATGACTGATTATTAAGTGTTGAGAACTTGGCATCTTGCACGTCTACTGTGATTATTTTTAACCCTTTTTCTTGAAGCGAATGACGGAAAATTAAAAAAAAAAAATAAATAATAATAAAAAAAAAAATTAAAATAAAGTAATATATGTAACATATATCGAAACGATATTTTTTGAGCGTGTATTCCTTACAGTATTTTATATCGTTACACAAACAAAAAAAATAAACTCTTCTTTATTTCTTTTCAACCCGATTTTTTTGATTTTATATACGTTTTTTTATGTAAATTTTTTTTTACATAAGATTTTTTTTTTCTAAATAAGATTTTTTTATTTTATTTTAACGGTATTACTCTGTACGTGTATATAAAAACTGTGTATAAGTAATAATAATTATGTATAATAGTTTTTTAGACTTAGTAAAGTACAAAAAAAAGACTTGTCGCTACTGAGTTGTGCCATGAAATTAATTAATTAATTAATAAGTCAGATTTTCTCGTTTTCTTAATTGTATACTTATTATTATTTTTTTGTCCTGTCCCTTTTCACCTTACGATTAGCTGTACTTTTTTTTTGTAATCTTTCTATTTTATGAGATTAAAACCGTGCATAATATTCGTGTGTTTTATAAAAAGAAAAAATCAGCAGCATGCCGACGTTTAGTTTCTATATAACTATATGCTTTTAATCTACAGTATGTCTGTATGTGTGATATAAATAAAAAAAATGTACTTCTGAGTACCTAATTAAATTATATCTATATATTTGTGTGTTTTATTTCATTTAAAGGTTCAATTGAATCGGTGAAATGAGAAATAATACAAATCCAAATTTTAACAATTTTAGTTGAGACATTTTACATTACCTTCTATAAGAAACAAGCATGTGTTACTTGCCATTGAGTACAAAAACAGTACAAGTCCGGACTCGTACTGTTTTTCATCTTACCAATTCAATTCTGGTTAAGGTCACTGAAGATCACTATCACCGATCTAATACGAGAGAGCATATAAAGTGGTTACATTCATCCGAAGCACACAGAATTAAAGACCAAAATCTTAATGACACTGCCAAGCAAGTGGCAATAGCAGAACTGTTGGTTCATAAGAGAGGAGCCAAAAAATTCTATGCTAAACTAAAAGAAGTAGAGGAAATGTGTAATACTCGAAAAGATGTTATGGGATTAACATTTGACTACAACCAAAACATGCCTCTTCCACATATTCCAGTTCAAGAGATCTTTTACTGCAGAAAACTGTGTGTATATGGCTTTGAAGTACATAATATGAAAAATAATACAGGATATTTTTACACATACTATGAAGAACAGGCACGCAAGAGACCCGACGAGGTTTGCACTTTCCTGAATCATTAACAAATAAATATAACAAACTATATTCCAGCTGAGATAACGGAGTTGCATTTGTATTCTGATGGATGCCCAGATCAGAACCGCAGTCATACAGTAGTCCGATTCCTGCTTGCACTACAGGCGACTAAACGTTTCAATAAAGTTTACCACTGTTTTCCCATGCGAGGACATTCCTTCTTGCCTTGTGACCGCGATTTTGGCACTATTAAACGGGTTTTTAGACGACATGACAGGGTAATGACTCCTGAATACAAATCAAATCTCCTGATATAACTGACTTTAAAAACTGATGGTCTTCGAACTATAAGAAAACTTGTACTTCCCTTCGCGAAAACAATGCCAAAACAGAAGCATTCGCCATTTCCAACTGTAGGCAGTTTTCTTACGATAGTTGCACTCCTGGTTATGTCACAGCATGGGAATATATGTGCCCATAATTATGAAAGTGGTCTAAGTCAAAATTAAAAAAAAATGAGTTTATCACTTATTTCACACCACATTATTCTAAACTAAATTTATTGAATGTAATTTTTCCGATATCGGCAAAAATGAACCTTTAGGTAGTGGTTGTAATTTCAACGTTATACGGAATTCATTTAGTGTTAATTATGAAAGTGGTCTAAGTCAAAAATCATCAAATTTATATATTGAAAAATAATATTGAAACGTTAGACTATAAATTTTTGGTATCGGGTCATTCCTTTCTACCAAATGACCGTGATTTTGGTTTAATACAAACGAAAATAAAAAAAAAACAAATTTCTTATACAACCCTGAGCGTTATTAGGAATTGATAGAAAGGTGTAGAAGACGAAATACACTTTCGATAAAACGAATGTCACAGTCGGATGTTATTTCAATGAAATCACTAGAAGAATTATCAACAAGAGTAAAAAATACCTCAGGCGAATCTGCCTCTTGGCTGCAAATTCAGTGGATGAGATTCTTGAAAAATGAACTTTATAAAATGTTTCATAAAACTTCTTTAGATTATTCTGAATTCCACGTTTTGGATCTTTCACCTAAAAGAGGAAGACCAAAAATATACGGAAATATTACTTTACTTCCATTATAGACCTCCATTGGACCAGCAACAGAAGAAAAACATAAAGATATTATATGTTTACTACCATACACCCCTCCAGTTTTTCAAGAACATTTTAAAAATCTTAAAATCTCGGAATGATAAAAATGGAGTACTTTTTAATTAATAAATATTCATAAATTATTTTATTAAAGTTATTGTTTTAAATGAAATTTATAGTTCTTTACTGCTCTAAGTCATTCATTGGACATTCAGTTAATTTTGAAAATGGTCTAAGTCAATTCAAGCTTTAAAAATAACATTTTAGTATGAAATTCACACAAAATTTCATATTCATAATAAATTTCCATTAATCAAGACTAATAAAATTATAAATTAATATGCCGTATAACGTGAAAATATTTTTTAATTCGTTTAATACAATTCATTAAATATCTCGAAACAAAAAATATATGACTTAGACCACTTTCATAATTATGGGCACATATAGGAGGTTTTATATCATTCACCTTTAAACTCCTAAAATAGAAGAAAAGGAAGGAAAATCCAGTCCTCCCCACCGATAAGCGTTATAGTTTTAACCAACCTGTTCCCATTAACAAAAAGAAACTGGACGATATTAAGAAAGTAATGCAGTACCTATATTACTGGGGAAAACTTGGAATTCTATTATCATGTAACTTCATGGTTTACTAAAAATGCCGAAGAGAATAGACTTTCGATTCTTTAATAAATAAATACAAATTTTGTAATAAATGGGTACGTCGTGTTTTTTTACTTTTTGAGTCATTTTATCATTTTATTAACCCTTTTTTTGTCGCTAGAGTTGAAAAACAGTCTACAACCTTTTTTATGGCATAATTGAATTTATGGACGCTTTTCTCGAAATATATCTATTTGATACAATCTGAAATTACAAGAACTATGACTACCCTGTGGAAGGAAAAATGCTATATCAAATAGTTTTTAAACTATATAATCTTTATTGATTTACTCAGAACTAAATTTTTTGGACTTGTACTGTTTTTCATCTCACCGATTCAATTTTTGATCATGGTGAAAATTATGTCCTTTAAAAATTTTTTTTTTAAATTTTTTAATGATAATTAGAATAAATTTGGATTTAAAAATCAAAAACAGAGTCTTTAAGGATTAAATTAACGTAAAAATTATTTCTTAATCTTTATAAATAAGTTCTGTACGATTTTTTAAAGTTGATTAATTTTTTTTTTAATTAGGTTAGTTAACTGTCAAAAATTTTCATCAACTTTAGAATTTTTTTTTGTAATTTTCAGTAACAATGAGAACAAAACCGACGTTTTTAAATGAATCTAGAATGTTTTAAGTTTCATTAAACCAAAAATCATTTCTTAATTTTCATAAATAAGTTCTACACTATTTTTTAAAGTTGATGGAATTTTTTAAAAAAGTAGGTTAGTTAACTGTCAAAAATGTTCACCAACTTTGGGATTTTTTTTTATTTTTTTTGTAAAAATTAGAATAAAACCGAGTTTTTTAAATCAAAGTAGAATGTTTTAAGTTTAATTATACTAAAAATCATGTTCTCATTTTTATAAATGAAATTCTTACGATTTTTTAAAATTTAGTCAACATTTTGAAATTTGCGATGAAAAGTCTTGTTTGTAAAAAAATTTTTTTAATTTTTTTGTGGACAATTAGAATAAATTTGGCTTTAAAAATCGAAAATAGAGTCTTTAAGGATTAAATTAACGTAAAAATTATTTCTTAATCTTTATAAATAAGTTCTGTACGATTTTTTAAAGTTGATCGATTTTTTTAATAAATTAGGTTAGTTAACTGTCAAAAATTTTCACCAACTTTAGGAATTTTTTTAATTTTTTGGATAATATTTAGAACAAAACCGACTATTTTAAATCAAACTAGAATGTTTTAAGTTTCATTAAACCAAAAATCACTTCTTAATCTTCATAAATAAGCTCTGTACGATTTTGTAAGGTTGAGCGAGTTTTTTTTTTTTAAATTAGGTTAGTTGACTGTCAAAAATTTTCACCAACTATCGGATTTTTTTTTAATTTTTTGGGTAACAATTGGAACAAAACCGACTTTTTTAAATCAAAATAGAATATTTTAAGTTTAATTTTGTAAAATATCATTTCTTAATTCTTATAAACAAAGTAGTCACGATTTTTTTTATTTAGACAACATTTGAAAGGTTCGATTAAAATTCGTCTTTTAAAGAAATTTTTTTTTAATTTTTTTGGTGCCACGTAAAACAAATCCGACTTTTATTATCAAAAATAGGATCTTTCGACTTCAATTTGATCCAAGAATCGTTTCTTAATTTTCATAAATAAACTCTGTACGATTTTTGAAAGGTAGTATAAAAATTGTAACTTGATGTTGCGTTCGATCAAAATTTTTCGGTTTTTTCAAAATTTTTTTTTAAATTTTTTGGTGCCACTTATAACAAATTCGACTTTTATTATTAAAAATAAAATATTTTGATTTCAATTTGATTCAAGAATCGTTTCTTAATTTCCATAAATAAACTCTGTACGATTTTTTAAAGTTCATATTTATTAAAAAATTAGGTTAGGTAACTGTCAAAAATTTTCACCAACTTTCGGATTTTTTTAAATTTTTTTGGTAATATTTAGAACAAAACCGACTTTTTTAAATCAAAGTAGAATATTTTAAGTTTAATTTTATAAAAAATCATTTCTTAATTCTTATAAATAAAGTTGTCACGATTTTTTTAAATTTCGACAATATTTGAGAGGTTAGATTAAAATTCCTGTTTGCAAAAAAAATTTTTTTTAATTTTTTTGGTGATAATTAGAATAAATTTGGTTTTGAAAATCAAAAATAGAATCTTTAAGGATTAAATTAACCTAAAAATCATTTCTTAATCTTTATAAATAAGCGCTGTACGATTTTTTAAAGGTGGTCGAATTTTTTAATAAATTAGGTTAGTTAACTGTCAAAAATTTTTATCAACTACGAATTTTTTTAATTTTTTTGGTAACAACTAGAACAAATCCGACTTTTTTATATCAAACTAGAATGTTTTAAGTTTCACTAAACCAAAAATCACTTCTTAATCTTCTTAAATAAGTTCTGTACGATTTCTTAAAATTGATGGAATTTTATAAAATTAGGTTAGTTAACTGTCAAAAATTTTCACCAACTTTACGAATTTTTTTAATTTTTTTTGGTAACAACTAGAGTAAAACCGACTTTATTACACCACAATAGAACATTTTAAGTTTAATTGTATAAAAAATCAAATCCCCATTTTTATAAATAAAGTTGTTACGATTTTTTGAAATTTAGTCAACATTTGAGAGGCTCGATTAAAATTCCTCTTCGCAAAAAAAAAATTTTAATTTTTTTGGTAATAATTAGAATAAATTTGGTTTTTATAATCAAAAATAGAGTCTTTAAGGATTAAATTAACGTAAAAATCATCGTCAAAAATTTTCACTAATTTTATAATTTTTTTAAAATTTTTTGGTAACAATTAGAATACAACCGACTTTTTTAAATCAAAGTAGAATATTTTAAGTTTCATTCAATTAATATGATTTATTAATATTCGTCAATAAGCCCTGTACGATTTTTTAAAATTGATCGACTTTTTGAATGTTAGGTTAGTTAACTGTAAAAAATTTTCACTAACTTTAGAAATTTTTTTAATTTTTTTAAAAATCATATCCCTATTTTATTTTATATTATAATAAAGTTGTAACTAAACATCGAATTTTAATATAATTAAAAGAAAATTCCGTTAACTCATTTAGTTCTTGAGCTGGAGGGAACTAAAGTTGAGATATGCCGTTATGGGGTTCTTCCAGTTTTTGGGCAACAACTCCATAAATATCGATTGTACAAAAAAATATTTAGAATAAAAGATATTCACAGTCGAATATGGAATAACTTTTATTTGAAATATTTTTTCCTAACTCACTTAGTTTTTGAACTAGAGGGAGCGAAAGTTGAGGTATGCTGTTTTGGGGTTGTTCAATTTTTTAGGCTATAACTCCATAAATATCGATTATATTAAAAAATATTTATAACGAAAGATGTTCGTAGTCAAATACGGAATAACTCTTATTTGAAATATTTTTCCCTAACTGGTTTAGTTTTTGAGTTAGAGGGAGCCAAAGTTGAAGTATGCCATTTTGGGGTTATTCAAGTTTTTAGGCTATAACTCCATAAACATCGATTATATTAAAAAATATTTATAACGAAAGATGTTCGCAGTCAAATACGGAATAACTCTTATATGAAATATTTTTCCCCAACTGGTTTAGTTTTTGAGTTAGAGGAAGCCAAAGTTAAGGTATGCCGTTTTGATATGTTAATCAAGTTAGGTTAGTTTCTCTTCTGAGGGAAAAACTAAAAATCGTAGAAAATTCCTTATAAAAATTCAAGTCACAATAACAACTAGTTCATAAATAAAGTTGTTACGATTTTAAACTTGGTCAACATTTTGAAAGGTTCGGATAAAATATCTCTTGAAAAAAAAATTTTTTTAATTTTTTTGGTGATAATTAGAATAAATTTGACTTTTAAAATCAAAAATACAATGTTTAAGCTTTAAATTAATGTAAAAATCATTTCTTAATCTTGATAAATAAGTTCTGTACGATTTTTTAAAGTTGATTAAGTTTATTAAAAAATTAGGTTAGTTAACTGTCAAAATTTTCACCAACTTCAAGATTTATTTTAATTTTTTGGGTACAATTAGAACAAAACCGACTTTTTTTAAATCAAAGTAGAATGTTTTAAGTTTAATTCTATTAAAAATGATTTCTTAATTTTCATAAATAAATTCTGTGGGATTTTTTAAAACTGATCAAATGTTTTTAAAAATTAGGTTAGTGAATCGTCAAAAATTTTCACCAACTTTGAGAATTTTTTTAATTTTTTTGGTAACAACTAGAACAAAACGGACTTTTTAAAATCAAACTAGAATGATTTAAGTTTAATTTTATTAAAAATCAAATTCCTATTTTCATAAATAAAGTTGTTACGATTTTTTTTAAATTTAGACAACATTTGAGAGGTTCGATTAAAATTCATATTCGCGAAAAATTTTTTTTTAATTTTTTGGTGCCACTTAGAACAAATCCGACTTTCCTTATTAAAAATAGAATCTTTTGAGTTCAATTTGATCCAAGAATCGTGTCTTAATTTCCATAAATAAACTCTGTACGATTTTTTAAAGTTCAAATTTATTAAAAAATTAGGTTAGTTAACTGTCAAAAATTTCCACCAACTTTAAGAATTTTTTTAAATATTTTTGGTAACAATTAGAACAAAACCGACTTTTTTAAATCAAGCCAGAATGTTTTAAGTTTTATTAAACCAAAAATCACTTCTTAATCTTCATAAATAAGTTCTGTACGATTTTTTAAAGTTAGTTAATTTATACCAAATAATGAACCCTTTTTATTTTTGTATTCATTTTTTAATAATATGAATTTAACTTAAAATTAATCAAGTTTATCATAAAAATAATCAAATTAATCATAAAAATAATCAAAAAATCATAAAATAAAGTTCATTTTAGTTTGTAAATAATAAATTTTAATTTATTAAATAATTCCATATTAAGCAAATTATTAATTAACAAAAGTAATTTTTAAGTTTTAAAAGAAATTATTCCTTAATGTTCATAAATAAGTTTAGAGTGATTTATTTTTAAAAAATTACATTAAATTAAACGAATTTAATATTTTAATTAAATTTATTTATAAAATCTAGTCATTTTCTAATTTAAACGTTGGTATTACAAAACCAAACGGTTGCCCAGAGCTAACTTCACGCTTTATTTATATGTCTTTTTAGAAGTGCTTCTTTCACAGTCAACATGGGTGAGTGTTTTTTCCCCAATTTTATATACTTTTTAACTAAAACCAACCCAAAAAACTTTAATAACATCTTTCCTTTACATTCAATTAACCCATTTTCAATAAAAAAATTCCCCAATATATTTCCCAACGAATTAAAACCAATATTAAAACACGTCAAAGTGAACATAACCTAACTAAAAATCTTAATCTTAATCATCCGCCCTTAAAAGTGGGTTTTTTATAATATTTTTAATAAAAAAATCGTTTAGAAATGAATAAATTATGATTTGGTTGTAATATTTTTGTTGTATTTATGTTTTTTATTTTGTGATTATTGATTTTTTTATATGGATGTCTTAAGGTAAGCCCCGTGGATTACGTACAGCGAGAAAACACGTGAATCATCGTAGGGAACAACGATGGGCGGATAAAGATTACAAAAAGGCTCATTTAGGTACCCGTTGGAAGGCTAATCCTTTCGGTGGAGCTTCGCACGCTAAAGGAATCGTCTTGGAAAAAGTGTAAGTATGTTTTTAATGTAAGACGATGTAAGAGGAGATGCACTTTGAGACTACTATATGATTTTTTTTAATTTTTATATGGTATTTATTTAAAATTATGTGCTAGATTAAATTAAAGGGCTCTGAACCATTGGGAGGTTGTCTTAAATGAACCTTACGCTCTGATATGTGCCCTACAAATATTTAATTACTTAAAAATGGTATTTTTGGTATTTACCCTTCGCAGGATTTCTTTGTGAATGGTTTTATTTAATTTTTAATGCGCCAATCACAGGAGAATTCTGTGCGGGGTTTTTACTCTTTGATCGTCGATGTAAGTAATGTTTAAAATAAATAAATAAATTTAAAAATAAATAAATGCGTTTATTTAAAAGTGTTTTATTTAATATAAAAAATTATTTAGTGGTGTTGAAGCTAAACAACCCAATTCGGCTATTCGCAAATGCGTAAGGGTCCAATTAATTAAAAACGGAAAGAAGATCACGGCTTTCGTACCTCGGGATGGTTGTTTGAATCATATTGAAGAAAACGATGAAGTTTTGGTTGCTGGATTTGGTAGGAAAGGTCATGCCGTTGGAGATATTCCCGGTGTTAGGTTTAAGGTGGGTTTTCTTTTTAATATGGTGAGATATCCCTTGTGCGGACACCAACGGAATCCACCAAAAGTCTCCGTTCAAGGGGGGTGTTCGTTTAAGAGAAATGCGAAGTAATTATATGAGAGTCGGACGGTTTCATGAGAAACTGTCCGTTTAAAGGGGGTGGCCATTCAAAAGGGGTGTCCGCAAAAGGGAATTTCACCGTACTTATATATTTTTTTTTAATTAAACTTTTTTTTTATTAAATAAAAAGAAAATAAAAAATGATTTTAAAAATTAGAGCCAATCCAATGATTTTTTTTGGTGATTATTTTAAGTTTTATGATTTTATTTTATTATAAATCAATTTTTTATTTTATTTTTTTGAGGTTTATTTAAAATTTTTATTAATTTTTGTGTTTTTTTCTTTAATTTCAGGTTGTTAAAGTAGCTAACGTGTCTTTGCTAGCTTTATATAAAGAGAAGAAGGAGAGACCAAGATCGTAAATGATTTTGTAAGATAATAATAAAAAAAAATGTTAAAATAATCTTGTTTATTTATTTATTTATTATTTTTTTATTTATTTATTATTTTTTTATTTATTATTTTATTATTTATTTATTAGTCTTATTTTAAAACCATAGTTTTTTTTTAATTGGATGTGTTTTTTTAATCCAATTTAAGCTTAAAAAATCTTAATTTTATTTCTGATGATTAACAAATAAGATTTATTTTTAAGAATTTGTATGTTTTAATGTTTTATCTTTAAATTTTTTGAGATGAAACTTTAAATTTTCAAGCTTGGTTTACATGACTTGAAATTACATGATTTTTATTATTTCCGAATTGAATCTAATGAAAATTTGATTTTATGATTTCTTAATTTTATTTATGAATTTGATTTTTCATGAAATTTTCAAGCTTGGTTTACAAAACTTGAAATTACATGATTTTTTTTTAAATTTATGAATTGAATCTAATGAAAATTTGATTTTATAATCTCTTAATTTTATTTATAAATTTGATTCTTATTTAAATCACCTAACTATTTATTAAAGACTTTACAGTTCCTTTTAAATCATACATCGCTCTATTTTGAAGATAATAATCATAATTATCATTAAAAACGATCGTTGGAATAAACGTTATTGAAGGTTGAACGTTGTAAGTTTTATCTCCGTTTTGTGCTAATAATTCTTTTCCTTTTGTACCTTCGTAACAACTTGAAAGTTGATTCCATTCAATTCCATTTGATTCCGCGCACTTAAATTAACCCAATTAGTTTTCAATTAAAGTTTAATTAATTAAACATTAAAAAAAAAACTTATAATCACCTTTTTTATTGTTTGTCTTTTTGATGGATCCTTTGAAGACATAACACAATGAACAAAATTCATTTTATCATCTTGATTTGGTGCATACTCTAATCCGCAAGCTTGTAACATGTTTCCATTACATTCTTTGGGACCGTGTTGGCATTTAAAATCCCAATTATCTAATAGTTTGTTATGCTAGAAGAAATTTTTTTATATATTTTTTTAATTTTCTTTTAAATTGAATTTGAATTTACCGTAGCTTTTCCAAATGGTATAAAATCAAAATCAACATGGTCTTTTATATCTTGGTAGTTTGGAGCGAGTTGGTTTTTAATAAAATTAACGCTATCACTGCATAAAGATTCATAATAAATGGAAATTTTAACTCGATTGGGCTAAAAATTAAATTGTGTTTTGATTTAATTGGGGATTTTAAAAACTTACCTTTTGGGATGAAATTTGTAAATTGAACAGGAAAAACGCTAAAGTGGTTGTTGTTAAAAACATATTTTTAAGAAATCTGAACGTGTACTAAATTTTAAAGAAATTTATTATCACAATTTGATAAATCTTGACATTAAGGTCATTATTACTTGTCAGTTAAAAACTCTGAACATTTTTCTTATCAAAAGTGAGTTTTTAAATAAGTTTTAAATCTTCTTTTTACAAAAGGTTTACAACAGTTTTTAAGAAATTAACTAATGATTTGGATTGTAAATCGGAATTGTAAACGTTATTATAAATAATTGTCGGAATATAATTAATTTCTGGTATTATAGCATGGGTTTTATCACCATATGAGGCTAAAATCTTCGCTCCAACTCCATTTTCAGAGCATGTTACCATGTTCTTCCAACTAATTCCATTAACGTTGGCACATTTTTCCATTGTGCGATTTGAAGATGGATATCTTGCCGACATAACGCAATTAATAAATTTTACTTTTGTTGCTTGGTCATCGGTTTCTTTTAATCCACAAGCTTGCATCATATTTCCGTAACATTCGCCTTCACCGTGTTGGCATTTGAATTGCCATGAACCATCCACCAATTCATGCTTTAAACATAAATAGAAGAAAGTTTGTAATTAATGAAAAAATCTCAGTACTTCATACATTACGTTTGTTTTTCCTGAATATTATATCCTTAATATATGAATAAAGCACTTTTAAGGGTTAAGAGATAACTATTTAGTTGGTTCAGTTACAGTTGCTCCCAAAAGTATCGGGCCGCCTGGCAAATTCTCACATTTAACACTATATTACTTAAGAATTAAATAATATAACCAATAGTTATTTTTTTTATGATGCTAGTATATTATCATTCAACTTTTGATACATTGCAAATATAACAACAGCAAACAATGTAACAAAGAACATAAATAACATTATTATAGGCACACAAAAGTATCCGGCCACCTATTCAAAATAGCTTTAAAAAAACTAAATATGTAACTCTTAAAAGCTATTAAAACAGCTTTTTAATATTCTGTGGGGTAACATTTTGAATTTAAGACATCTCTCAATCTGTTGGGCATTGACTTAACCAATTTATTCGTTAATGAAGAGTTTATCATCTTCCATTCCAGCAGTGAATGGTTTTTAAGCATTTCTTTACTGGAAATGCGCTTTTTGTTCAGACTAACAAAACTTTCAAAATTGCCCATAAATGCTCTATTGGGTTGAGATCTGACTTGTTGCGTTATATAATAACCATTCTCCCGTTCTCATGCCATAATATGTATTAAGTAATATAGTGTTAAATGTGAAAATTTGCCAGGCGGCCGGATACTTTTGGGAGCAACTGTATAAACTTTGTGCAAAAATTAAAAAAAAAAAAAAAGTAAAGGTGATTTTTTTGTATAATTTTTAAGTAGAGTTGACAAATTGATAGATATTTATTTTTTAATCAAATAAATAGGATGTAGGGTAAATGCACTGGTTAGCCGACCGGCACTGGATCTCGACCATTTTGTCATTTAAAGTCGAATAATAAGAAATATATTCGCCATACTTTAAAAAGGTGTGAACATTTGGTTTTGTACTTCTATAGCACTTTTTAAGTTGTTCTCAAAATGCAGATAAAAATTTGCGTTATTCCGTTAAAAATCAGTAAATACATGTCTATCGCGATGACAGTATAGTTTCATGTAGAGCAGGGGTCGGCAGCCTTTTTCGGAGGGTGGGGCATTTTCAAAATAAATTTTTTTGTGCGGGCCGCATATTCAAATGTAACTTAAATAGTGCGTTTATATCATATACGAGTATAAATATTATTACAAATAAGTATAGAAAAAAAATTATTTTTTGTTGACATGCTATAATAACAATAATGTTAGAACAAAAATTTGACATTCCTTAAAAGTAAAATAATATAAAATATATAAAATATTAAGGAAAATAATTTGTTTCATTTTACTCATTCATTAAAATTCGATGCGCTTTTTGTTCTTGAATATTGTTTGATAATTCATTTAAGTCAGTTCTATTTCACTGGAAGTGATTTTTCTATTCACTTATCCAGTTAAAATTCGATAATTGAGGACCTTGGTGCAAGAACGTGATAAGTCACTATTTTTGCAAAATTCAGATATATGTTTTACAACATTCTACAAGACCTTGTTTACCTTTTGGCGCAAAAACTTTATATAAAATTTTCTTTAACTTATTGTTATTTATGAAAGCACAACTCCCGTTTTTGCGCCAAAAGGTAAATAAAGTCTTGTAGAATGTTGTAAAATATATATCTCAATTTCACAAAAATAGTGACTTATCACGTTCTTGCACCAAGGTTCTCAATTCTGGTATATCATTTTTCTGTCAAAAACATTTCGATCTCATCTATCAACTCGAAAAATCTTTTTAAAACTTTCTCACTGCTGAGCCATCTTACTTCAGAAAAATAAATTATATCTTCATATTCTGCATCAATTTAATTCAAGAAATTCTGGAATGTTCGATGGTTCGTACCGTTTTTGCGAATATAATTAACGGACTTTACAACAATATTCATAACATATTTCAAATTTACAACTTTTGCGCAAAATGGATGTTGATGGATAATGCAATGAAGTTGTAGTTGTAGAGGAGTTTGTGTAATATTTAATTCTTTCAATTTCTTATTAATCATGCCTACCAAACCAGTATTGTGACTCGTCATGTTCTTTGCACCGTCAGTTGTCACATTTTTTAATTTTTCCCACTTGAAATCGTATATATTGAAAACATCTAATAGTTGCGAAAATATATCTTTACCTGTTGTATTCCCATGGAAGCTTTTTAACGCAGCAAGTTCTTCTGTTACACAAAATTGTTTATCAACTCCAGGGATAAAAATCAGCAATTGAGCGGTGCTAGTTATATCGCTGCTTTCATCACTTGCTAGTGAAAAACACTCAAGTTGTGAAGAATTTTCTTTCAATTTATCAAACATATTAGTAGATATATTTTCAATATGTCAAACTACTAAGCTACACCATGAAGAGAAGGAAGAAAAAATAAGTCCCCTCTCCGTAACGTTGCCGAGTACTCTTTTATCTTTCTCTTCATGGTGCAGCTCCATTTCGGATTATTGTACGTGCAGACAAACTAATATCTTCAAATTGCTTAATTTTTTCCGGACAAATTTTGTTAAAAGCAGCCAAGATAATTTTTTTAATGAACTCTCCATCCGTAAATGGTTTGTTGTGTTCAGCAATTAATTTCGAAATATGTAAGTATTATATTGGTGCTTTGGCGGGCCGCGCAAAAAGTCGCAAAGGGCCGCATGCGGCCCGCGGGCCGCAGGTTGCCGACCCCTGATGTAGAGTATAAAAAAGTGGTAACCAAACTCGGCCAGAAAATAGTAAATAATTTTGATTTCAAACACGTCAAGAGATTATATTATGGTTTATATCAATTATTATTTATACTTGCTTATATCTTTTAAGAAAAAATTGGCTCACAGTAAATTTTTTGCTTAATATTTTATGGTCGCCAACCAATATTAAAATAATTGCCTTTTTCAGTTCTCGACCAAAATGGTCGAGAATTAGTAAGCTTTTAAAAAAATTAATTGGTTTGGTAATACCACCTATTTAAGAATTCTTGGTATTTTTGTATATACTTCCATTAATTTATATAGGGTGTCCGGAAATGTCGTGTACAACAGAATACCACAGATACCTTATTCAAAAATGTGACGATTTAACCCAACTTATCTATATACAAAGTTGCTTAATTTAGCCGCTAGAGGACTTTAAAAATCATATTTTTCATGAGTTTTTCTTAAATTACTCGAAAAATTGTTAATAGATTTTATTCATTTTTTAAAGATGTCTTTATATTAGCAGGCTACACCTTTCTGTAGAAAAAATTCGAATTTCGAGTTATACAGGGTGTTTAGAAACACTGTCGCGACAAGTTAGCCATCCAGATCTTTTTTACCAGCCTGTAGAATTTTCTGTCAATTTTTTTCTTAATAGCTATATTAATTTAGAAACTATTTTCTCTCTTATAAAATTTCAGTTGGACAAACAGTTTAGCCACAAAAAAATATTTTCTGAATCCCTATAAACCCCAATTGATAAACTAAGGTACCATTAGCAATGCTCAAAGTAGCAATTTCTTTAAACGGTGTGAAGTTCTTTCAAAAAAACCAAAATTTTCAGGTTTAGAAGTACTTTATTGCAAAAATATTTAAATTTTCGGCAAGACTTATGACCATCATCAGGGCTACAAATAATGCAGAGTGCAAAGCTTTTACAATTTGCTTTGTTCTTGGCATTTTTGCTTGATGACACCCCATAAACAAAGTCTTAGGTCCAGTGATCTTGCTGGCCAATCAGGGTTAAATCCTGATGATGGTCACAAATCCTGGCGAAAAATTGAATATTTTCAGCAATAAAGTAGTTATAAACCTGTAACATCTGGTTTTATAGAAAGAACTTCATACCGCTTAAAGAAATTGCTATTCTGAACTTTGTTAATTGTACCTTAACTTATCGATTTAGGCTTGCAGGGATTCAGAAGATATTTTTTTGTGGCTAAACTGTTTGTTCAACTGAAATTTTATAAGAGAAGGAATAGTTTCTAAATGAATATAGCTATTCAGAAAAAAATTGAGAGAAAATTATACAGGTTGGTTAAAAAGATCTGAATGGATAACTTGTCGTGAGAGTGTTTTTAAACACCCTGTATGACTCGAAATTCGAATTTGTTCCACAGAGAGCTGTAGCCTGCTGATATAAAGACATGATCAAAAAATGAATAAAATCTAATAAAGATTTTTCGAGTAATTTAAGAAAAACTCGCAAAAAATATTGTTTTTAAAGTCTTCCAGTGGCTAAACTAAGCAACTTTGTATATAGATAAGTTGGGTTAAATCGTCATATTTTTGACCAAGGTGTCTGTGGTACTCCGTTGTACACGACATTTCCGGACACCCTGTATAACAAAAATAACGAGGTTTTGAATTTTTTGTTAGGTTATAGTGTAAAAAAATTAAATTGAATCTGTTCAAAGAAAGGAAAAGCAAATTTTAACACATTGTTGACCGGCAATTTTACGTAGAAACTATGTCATGTCACCGCAATTTGACATAACAAGTGCTATGACGACGAGTTAACTCGTCACCAGTCAGCAACGTTTGGATATGAAATGACGAGTTATCTCGTCACCGGTCAACAAGGTGTTAATGAATGTATGTCCGAAAACACTGTTGGATTGTTAGGGAAGGTCTGAAAATTAAATTTGTTATGAAAATAGGACAAGATTGTCCCAATTCATGTGATTTCCGTGTTGACATACGAATTGCTGAGAATCATCCACAAATTCAAAATGGCAAGAAAATTATTTTAGAGAAAATAAAATGTATCTATGGTCTATCTAATTCGGTCATAAAAAAATTAAACATATTTGTTTTTAAAACTGATTTATTAAAGAGGTAACATCTAAGTACTTAATCCTAATCTAACAATAAGTTAGGATTTTTTTATTGCCGATACAACAAAATATCTAAATCTTACAAGATAACACTTAGATAACAATCTGGTTTAGATAACCATCCAAATTTTAAACGTATCAGTACAATTCGATTTGTAATGTTACATCAAACGATAAATAAAAAAAATCTATAACAAGTATGTGACAGTCTTTAAGAAACTCTTCAAAGATGTAGTTTGTAAGTCAGTATCATAAACATCATTGTAAATAATAGTTGGGATAAATGTAATTTTGGGTTTTACATTATGTGTTCTATCACCATAAGCCGCCAAAAGTTCCGCTCCAACTCCATTTTTAGAGCACGTTACCATGTTTTCCCAACTAATTCCATTAGTGTTTGCACATTTTTCCATTGTGCTATTTGATGGTGGATATCTTGCCGACATAACGCAATTAATAAATTTTACTTTTGTTGCTTGGTCATGGATTTCTTTCAATCCACAAGCTTGCATCATATTTCCGTAACATTCGTCTTCACCGTGTTGACATTCGAATTTCCATGAACCATTGACAAATTCGTGCTTTGTATACAAATTATTTTAGAGAAGGTAATCGATTAATAAATTTTCTAAGATTATTTCTTTTTATAAACGCTTCAATCGTTTAATAGACTGTTTAAAAACCCATTAAAATTTAAATTATTTTAGATTACTTACCGTAGCTTTTCCATATGGTATGAAATCAACAAATATGTTCTCAGCGAGTTCGTTGTAATTTGGGGCTAATTCCTTGGTGATGAAATTGACACTATCTATACATATCGATGCGTAGAAGACTGATACTTTTAATGGACCCTAAATAAATATAAAAACCATTAAATTAGATTGGGGTAATAACTTTAAGTTTGTGTTGTCACTAACTCTTAACATTAAACCAAAAACTTAGTTCGTCAACTTTTCTAGCAAAGGATTTCCCAAATAATTAAATGAATCGGTCATTTCAAAAACCGCATTAGTCACGTTTTTCTCAAAAATGCTTTTTTTGCTACGAACGCTTCCTCAAAGGTAGACGCATATTCTGGATAAAAACCACGTAAGTCAGTACATTCCTTCCTCTCCAAACACGAGCGCGTAATTGACGTTCATTGCTTAAATAACATAAGTCAGTGACTTAAGTGGTTTTTGCATCCAGTACCAGATTGCGGACCGTGATTTTGGAGTTATAAAAAAAACCTGCAAAAACATGATCGCATCTACGTTCCAGAAGAATACATTAATTTGGTTTCGAACTCTAATTCAACATTTTCAGTCAAAGAACTAAAAACTGAACATGTTTTGGATTTTCAGAAATGGTGGCCAACTTTATACAAAAAAAAATGTTTATTAACAGAATCGTGCGGTAAATGTGTTCCAAAAGAACAAAAAATAATATTTTCTCCTTCGACATATATGAGTTTTCATTATGATTCAGATAAAAAAGGTACTATCATAACCACGGAATTTATTGATGGATTCATTAAACATTCATTCATATTAATGAAAAAACTATTAACTCTTGTGTCACTTCCATTAGCCAAAGCTTATGATTTGAGAGTGCCAATTAATAGTGAAAAATTAGATGATTTAAAGCGACTTCAGGACAGTATTCTGGAAGAGCATATCGCCGTTCCGGAAGAACATCGACACAACTGCAAAATAAAAAATTTTGCAGGAAAAGCAAAAATAATTAAAATCAGCATTTTTTGGATACATTGATGGCCTTAACTCATTTTGTCAAAAAATTGCAGTTACGTCGATGTTGTTCCGGAACGGCGATATGTCATTTTATCAAAACTATTTAGCTGGTCAACTGTTGAAGTTAATACAGATGAGACTGATGGAGAATATGATTTCGTACCATAATTATAATATGAGTGGGTCAGAAGGAAAGTGAACCAAGTCCATTTTTTCTAAAATTTAGTTAAGAGTATATTTAAGTCCGTTTGAATAGTTATAATTTTATGTGCCGACTTATTCAATACCTAGTTCATCAGGTTACCAATAATGTACGCTAGTTCACTTTAATACTGAATGATTTGCACCATTTTTCATTGAAAAAATGAATCAAACGGTCCGTTTTCTCGGAACGAACTTAAGTGGACTTGGTTCACTTTACTTCTGACCCACTCATATATTAAAGTAGTAAACGAGCAGCGCCTCGCTCTTTTCTTAATAGTTTTTTTGGAAAGAGTTTTTCGGGCGAACAAACGGTTTTACGCGATTCTGCCGGCCATTATCTTCACCTCCCCGACGATTTTGGGGGGTCCGATGGCGATTTCGGAAAAACGGCCCCGAAAATCAATTGAAAAAAAAGTGGCCCTAATTGAAACTAAATGCGATCGTTGGTCGACCGAGATCCGTCTGTCATTTTCGCCAATTTTTGAACGCAATTTTTGCCCAAAAGGCCACCGGATCCGCGACTCTGCTTCCGGTTAGCCGCCTGAACGGCTTTACACCGCAACTTTATATGCGAACCGGGGCTTCTTTGGACCCGAAGCGGCCGATTTTAGTCCTAAACGAAGTCCCCGTTTTCCGTCATTTTCGATTTGGGCCGATAAAACAGTTGGCTCAATTTTCATAAACGTTATTTATTATTCTAACCACGGTAATGCCACATGAAATGTCAAAACGATCGGTTTATTAATAATAATCAAACATTTAATTTATTCAGAGCAATAATTCGCTTAAATCGTGCCAAGAATAACTCGAAATGGTATCTAGGAAACATTTTTAACCGCCATCGCGCGTTTTGAGTTGTAAGTATTTGCAAAATCAATTTGACTTTTTTATCCAAATTTTAGGATGCGTCAAACGGTTTCTTATCGCACAAAACCGTAAAAAAAGCTCTAAACTCACACCATTTAGTTGTTATTCCTGCATTTTTACTGTTCAAGTTGGTGCACATGTTATAAATTGTAACTCTATGCAGGCAGTTTGGAGTATATTAAAACGTGTGGAAGCCGTAATTCGAATTAGTTGATGATTTCTTTTTCAAATAACGCAATCTTTTAGATTTTTCGTCCCCACAACTCCAAATTTAATAAAAGGCCTTTCAATAAGGACCCTCGAAATTCCTTAGGTTTCAACAACCATATTTTCAAAGCAACAACTTTTAAATTTATTGTGAATTGTCCCATAATATTTCGCAGATCATTATGGAAGGATATAATGCCCTGTTCAAAAACATTTCTATACACTTTTCGCGGAAAGATGTCTCATGCGTCATTACTTGTCACCGTTTTCTCGACATATGTCAAATATTTTTTTCTTTATTTAATCATATATGTCAGATAGAGACGAAAACCGAAAATAGTAGTCTAGGATAATATAATTAATTAATGACGCATGAGACATCTTTCCGCGAAAAGAGTATACAAATAAGTTTTGGGCACTAAGCGATTTTTACAACTTGCCAAAATAATCGAATCAAGTGCCACCTAGCAAAACCGCAGGAGACACTTCAAGGATTTGCAAAATCATTCTTAATGCCATAAAATGTTCTTTCAAACTAAAAGAGAAATGAGTGGATACCTCACAAGGAATTTATTTTATTTACTTTTAGAAACAGAGCGCCTTTATTGGAAGATTCTATAGTTAGGTATCTTCACGAATTTCTATATTATCTTTTTGAAATTTGCAACCTTTTACAAGATCTAAAAACTGTGGTTTTGTAGAAAAAAGAAGTTGAAAACTTGAAATGATATTTGTTAATTTTAAGTAAATAAAGCAGTAAGGATGATTGAGAAAAAGAACAACCCAATAAAAATGCCATTTAAGACATTCAAGCTTCCATTGGATGTAAAAGTGGCAATACTATGATAAACCACAAGATGTAATAAAAATTAATGCAAAATGGAAAACTACTAAACAAGGGCAGGGAATGATTAAAAATGATATTGAGGAAAAAATAACAACGTGTAGGTATTTAAACCGTATCAAAAAAATGGCAGAATTGATTGCTTATAGCTTTCATATATTACAGTAATTAGTACTTAGCAGAACATTTCTCATCAAATAATATAAGGCTAACTGTTTGAGGTAAATTTCTACCTGAAATCACAACCGTCTTAATGGCTTCAAAATATATCGAACGCACTTACGAATTAAAGATTTTTCACCTATAAATTCTCAGAAACACTGAAAAGAAACTGATAAGATACTTAATCAATTTATGAATCCGAACATATTTTGTATTAGTACTAAAGTTAAGGAATTGATAGGTCTACCACAAAAGTTAGGAACATGGATAAACGGAATTTAAATCAACGAATCGTGCTAAGGGTTTAGGAAAAGCTTGCACGGCATTGGCAGCTTTTATTAACTGCGTACGAGCCATTTACAAGATGATACTGTACTTGATAGTAATTTTTACCTATTCAGAGTATCCTTACACTCAAATGATAGGTTACGCTAGTGATAGTAAAACATGAAAATGTAAACATGTAACATATTAATAAGATAATGTTTATGTGTAATTTTCAATAATATTGATTAAGAATATGATTTATATGACTGTTTTGTCTAAATTATATACCATCTAACCCTGTTCCTTGCTAAAGCAACATAAGTCAAGAACAGGTTTCAGGTTTTTTTATTATTATTATTCATAAATTATAAAGATTATTCGATATTTCAATCTTTTAAAGTTCAAACACTATAATCAGCCTAAAAAAGTCCTTCAAAACTCGTTTACTTGTGAATGACACAGTTTTTATTGATTCCTGAAAAATTCTAATTGTGTGACTTATGCCATTTTTGAAATGACCGATTCAAATGTATTCAACCAATATAAAATATACTATTTTCGGTGAAAGATGTCTCATGCGTCATTGATTAATTATGTTATCCTAGACTACTATTTTCGGTTTTCGTCTCTCTCTGACACGTATAATTAAATAAAAAAAAATTATTTGACATATGTCGAGAAAACGGCGACAACTAATGACGCATGAGACATCTTTCGCCAAAAATTCTATAATTTAAAAAACGCACTAAATAAAAAAAAAGACAAGTTTACCTGATTGTGAGAAGAACGATCTAAAAGTCGTCTGCTAAAGAGTACAACGATCGGTGACACGATTATGATGGCTATGATGATTTTTATAAATGTACCACGTGTGAAACTCTTGGGTGAAATCTTAGGTTCATTCTTTTTGCCATCGATTTGAACTTCTTTGTGAATTAATTTGGGTTGACTGTGGTGAGACCATCCATCTGACGTTAAAAGACTAGGATCTAATGCGAATTCTCCTCCTGATTCTGTTTCTTTTATAATAGTTGTAGAAGTTTTATCATCGTTATATTTCCATCCATCTTGTATTAAAAAACTAGGATCTGATGCAAATTCTCGTAATTCTGTTTCTTCCATAACAGTTTTAGAGGTTGCTCTCTCAAGAAGTTTCTGTAATTCATTGTCTCGTCTTCCCACATCCGAAGATAAGTGAGAATCAGGTGGTAATCCTCCTCCTCTTAATCTTTTTCTTGGAGGAAATACTCTATCACGAAGGTTCTTAAATACATCTTTAAAATATTTCCATTCATATGGATTTTCAGGATTAGAATCTGATGTGGATGTTACTCCTGTTAATACTTCCCCAACCGTTGAAGACGTTATTTCAAGTTCTTTCTGATATATAGCGCCGTGTTTTTCTACGTAATAATTTTTCCTAAATATAGGATCGAAATGTCCTCTATCGTGAAGTTTCTTAGATTCGCTTCTTCCTGTTGTTCTTTTTTCTAAATCGTGGTTGTCTTCCTCAAGCCCTTGTGTAGAAGGAATCCGATCTATGTTACGACGCCTCATTGTGAGTACAACGATTTTGTAGAGGATACAAATAAGATCACATATAAATTCCCCTCTAGTTGTATTTACTGTCAATAGTAAATTTAATCGATTTTTTTGATTGACTCCTGTTTAATTATTTTGAGTTTTTTTAAATCTTATTTATAAAGAATTACACTTACCTACCCGAAAATAATGATATAAAAAGAACAAAAATAATAGAATAGTTAGTTATTAATTGGAGAATATATCTTCATTTAACCAACTAAAATTTAACCTACAAATCACTTCAGAATAAGATAACAAGTAAAAGTAAGATTAGATTACCAACCATCTGAATTGCTATGAATCATCGAATTGATGTTTTCATGGGAAACAAATTACTTTAAAGAAAATAATAAATAGCCATTATTTATATATTATGTTGTAAAAGAACCAAACACCTTTCTTTTTAAAATTGATTAAATTGGGTTTGGTGTCTTTGGGAATTTTAAAAACTTACCTTTTGGGATGGTCATTATTACTTGTCAGAGGGAAAACCCAAAACATTCTTTTATAAAATTAATTTATTAAAACATATTTCAAAGATACTTTTTACACTTGGTTTTTTACAGTTTTTAAAAAATTGACCAAAGATTTTTCTTGTAAATCTTCATCATAAACGTCATTGTAGATAATAGTTGGAATAAATGTAATTTTTGGTTTTACATTATGGGTTCTATTACCATAATCAACCATAAGTTTCGCTCCCTCTCCATTTTTAGTGCACATTACCATATTTTCCCAACTAATTCCATTCGAGTTGGCACATTTTTCCATTGTGCCATTTGAAGGTGGATATCTTGCCGACATAACGCAATTAATAAATTTTACTTTTGTTGCTTGGTCATCGATTTCTTTCAATCCACAAGCTTGCATCATATTTCCGTAACATTCATCTTTACCGTGTTGACATTCGAATTGCCATGAACCATTTACTAATGTATGCTTTAAAAGATAAACTATTTTGTAAAAAAATAATGACCGGTAATAATTGAAAATGAACATTTTGAGAAATAAATTAAAAACTCATTAAGACTCTGTTTTAGATTACTTACATTAGCTTTACCATATGGTACAAAATCAATTATTATGTTCTCAGCTACAGCATCGTAATTTGGGGCTAATTGCTTGGTGATGAAATTGACACTGTCTATACATATCGATGCGTAGAAGACTGATACTGTTAGAGATCCCTAAAAAAGAAAACATTAATAACTTTGAATAATAGTTACGAATACTTTCATATATCTAGAACTAGAAGCGTTAATTAGTTAACTTTTCCAACAAGGGGTTAATTGAAGACCTTGGCGTGAAAAGTATGTATGCCACACATTATAACTTTCGAAAAATTAATCAAAGAAATTTCTTTTAAATCCACAAAATCCATTTTACATTCAATACATTTAATTTTAGGAAGAAAAAATAAGATAGATTACTTAGTACTTTTTAGATAAAAAGGAGTTGGAAAAAAAACACTGGTGTTGCTTTTTTAAGATTTATTTGCTTAAAAAATCTGGCTAGTATCCTTTTACATGAAAAAATAAACGGTGATTTGAAACAACTTAAGAATTAAAAGTAAGAGATTAGTTATCAGCGAGCGAGTAATCTTCATCCATATGCTCTACTTCGATTATTGATTGTTCAATTTCTTGATGATTGAAATTTTTAGCATCGGTTTCCAAATAAAATTATTGTTTCACTTAGGGTAATACACAAAAAAAAGATTTAATAAAAGTTTTAAAATTAACAATATACAGAATTTGCCTTTGAGGCAGGAAAATTTAAAGTTTTTGCATTGTGAAATGTTGGTAAATTTTCGCTCAAGATTTGAAGAATGTTTTCCTAGAAACGGCTTTCCCTTGAGCGTTGTTAATTTTAGAAAATAAAATGACGTGGTTTTCTGAATTCAAACAAGAAATAATATTTGTCGAAAAAATGGAACACTTCACAATTTCTCGCTTCGCTGGCGGATTCTGTGTTTGCAAAATTACATCACAATTTTCAGTAAAAGGGTACCGGTGAGAAGCTAGCCATAGATTCCAGCCATAGATTTTTTATTATAAAATAATTAATTGTAAAATTTGTAATTATGCGGCAATGATTCAAATCGCTCAATTCATCGTTAATAACACTATTTAATGTAAACAATAACATATTTGCTCTTTTTATTCATTAATCAGTCGCTTAAAGGCGGCCGAGACCGAATGTACAAATATTCAAAGTTGGATACCGAAATTTGGAAATTTTATTACACAGGGTTAATCTACACCCCTTAAGCGACTAGAATCCGCAAAATCCAGGTGACAACCTTTTCAATTAAACGTTAAAGAAATTTCCAAAGTTAGCTCTTTGCATACGTACAGCGTATGGGGTATTTTCAAAAGCCAAAAAATTTCAAAGTTGGACATCGAAATTTGAATATTTTATTTCACAGGGTTAGTCCTCACCCCTTAGATTAATAGAATCCGCAAAATCCATGTGACAACCTTTTCAATTACGCGCTAAAAAAATTCCCAAAGTTAGCTCATTCCGTACGTACAGCGGGGTATTTCCAAAAATCGAAAAATTTCAAAGTTGGACATCGAAATTTGGAAATTTTATTTCACACGGTTAATCTTCATCCGTTAAGCGACTAGAAACCGTAAAATCCAGCTGACAATCTTTTAGTTTACAACTAAACCTTATAGTTAACTGGATTGAAACTCCTGTCCCATGGTAATTTATTTAATAATACTTGTAATATAATGTATAGGGTAGAGGTGTTCAAGAATAAGGAGACAATCTCTCGGAATCTGAATGTTTGAGTCAAAATATCACTATGTGTTCCTACAAAGTTTTTCGATACCATGCACCTTTATGGAAATATATGCCCTTAAAAGGGACATTCCGAAGGTCATTTTTTGCTTATAAGTGTTTTATTTGTAAATATACTTTTATAAAAATTTATGTGTTGCTATTGTGAATGTAGACGGTTAAATTAGTAAATGAATGTTAGTGATATGTAAGGAAGAAAGGGTTTGTGTAAGCTACCCTTATGGGTTTTTAACGAATATTTTTAATACCTCTGGAATATCTAGCTTCTGACAGCTTTTTTTTAGTTTTTTAACTTCTCTAAAGTAAAAAGGTGCTCTTATTAAATTTCAATAAAATGAGCCGTTTTGGAGAAAAATGCATCATTAGGTGTCACCTTTACTGCGAATTTGCTACAACGGATTCTAGTCGTCTAAGGGGTGTATATTAACTCTGCGAAATAAAATTTCCAAATTTCGATGTCCAACTTTGAAATTTTTCGACTTTTGAAAATACCTCGCTCTTCTTACGGAGAAAGCTAACTTTGAGAATTTTTTTAGCGCTTAATTGAAAAGGTTGTCACCTAGATTTTGCGGATTCTAGTCGCTTAAGTGGTGTAGATTAACCCTGTGAAATAAAATTTCCAAATTTCGATGTCCAACTTTGAAATTTTTCGATTTTTAAAAATATCTCGCTCTTTTTACGGAGAGAGCTAACTTTGAGAATTTTCTTAGCGCTTAATTGAAAAGGTTGTCACCTGGATTTTGCGGATTCTAGTCGCTTAAGTGGTGTAGATTAACCCTGTGAAATAAAATTTCCAAATTTCGATGTCCAACTTTGTATATTTGTACTTTCGGTACTCGGCCGCCTTTAAGCGACTGATTAATGAATGAAAATAGCAAACAATTTATTGTTTACATTAAACAGTGTTATTAACGCTAAATTGATCGATTTGAAACATTGCCGCATAGTTACAAATTATGCAATTAATTATTTTATAGTGAAAAATCTATGGCTGAAATCTATGGCTAGCTTCTCACCGGTTAAAAGGGTGTATGCCACATAACCGCAAATACATACCTGTTGCTCTTCGGAGGATGATGAATTCTCTTGATTATCACTTTCAATATACAGTGAAAGCTCTAATAAGCGGACCCTGACGGTGCCAACATTTTTGTCCGGTTATTGGAGATGTTCGCTTATAAGAAACAGCTATTAAAATGGAAAATATTGCACTATTTCTGACAATTTTTGATTTTTTAACGTTGACGAAGCGAAGCTCTGATAGGAAACAAGGTTCTATATGTGTTTCTATATTTTTTACATGTTAGAAACCAGTAAAATCATTCTTCATGGACGATTTAAGTCTGGAAACTCCTCTGCACCACCTGCTTCTGACTCATTTTCACTTTCAATGTCTTCTATTTCTTCTGTTTCTTCCGAAAATTCCAAATCTTCTGTTTCGACATCTTAGTCCACATTTATATATTCTTCCACTACCTTTACACTTTCTACTTCCAGTTCTTTACTACATTTAAACAAATTAGTTAATCGTTCTTTAGAGAGCTTCCCTCCTTTACATTTTTCATGTTTTAAAGATAAAGTTTTATTCGTTAATGCTCGAAAAAAAGAGTCCACTTTCATCGGCGTTCAATTATCCTCTTCTCGGTAATCTTGTAGCAAAACCGGCAGTTTTTTCATAAATTGATCGACATCTTCGTCATTCACATCAGCTGCTTCCCCGGAGATACATTTAAATGTAATGTTTCTCAAACGCCACTTTTGTAACCACCCGTCAGAAGCTCGAAATGTACTCACTCTTAATTTTTCTGCAATTTCCCTTGCTTTTCTCTTTACTAATGGTCCTGATAAGGGAATGTTTTTATTTCTTGCTTTCACAAACCAATCGAGACACGCTTTGTCAATTTTTAAACTTTCACTACTTAAGAAGTTTTTCTTCGTTTTTATAACCCCAGACTGCCATTTCTTTCGAATATCTTCTTTATTTTTAAATATTTTCGCCGCTTGCGTTTTGCCAATGTTAAAACTTTTAGCTATATCTCGAACTGTCAGCTTTTCTTTGTCTAATAAACAAACTATTTCCATTTTCTCCTTTAAGGTAAGTATTTTTTTCTTGATTGCCTTGGTTGCATGCTACACCAAAGCGAACAAACTAATAATAGTAACTCGCAGTACCTAATGGGAATTACCTGTCTTTGACAAGCGAAACGCACAAAGAGGGAAATCCCCGAAAACTTATCGGTAAATATGTACACCTACTACTGTTTAGTGACGTGTTCGTCTAACTTATTAGAGCCGTTCGTCCGCTTTGTAGAGATTTTTATCCATTATTGAGGAAAAAATGGTGTCCGCGTCCACTTATTGGAGCGTCCGCTTAAGGGAGAGCAGTTTGTATGGAAAAACATATTTTTGAGGTTCGTGCCAAGGTTTTTGTCCGGTTATGAGAGATGTTCGCTTATTAGAGCGTCCGCGTACTAGAGCTTTCACTGTAGTTTCTGTCCCTAACGCTATCATCTGAGTCAAACTGATAATTATTCTTTTCGTTTAAGGCTGTGGTCTCACGGTCATTGAGTTTCTCGGGGGAGTCGCGGTAAGACGCTCGGAAGCAAGAAGGTGGGCCCGTAAGCGCCGCCCTTTGTAAATAACAGGCGTAAGATTTCTATTCAGAACTCATGTGTTTATTTATCTTTTATCGAGGAATGAGTGTATGAATAAAAGTTGAGTTTTTTGTGGTCAAACAGACAAAGATGGAAATATTGTATAATTATTTGATATATAGCGTACTATTTGGGTGGGTATAAGACGACATCAACTATTCACGATAAAAAAATATTATAAAATAATCAGTTGCAAATCGTTATTTTATAGTGGAAATAAATCTCAAATAATATTTTGAGAAGAAAAAGTGGCAAAAGTTGACTATAAGAAATACTTTGAATACAAACGTGACAAAGTACCGAATTTTAACTGAATAAATTAGATACAATAAATCTATATGAGGTGCATACGTACTATAATCGCACCATAGTAAATATTATTATGATACTTATAAAATATTTTTTAAAATACAGTTTCAAACTATGTGAAATTAGAAAGTACATCACTCGCTATGTACATATTTTCTTGTCAGATTTTCGAATATCCTCGAAGGATCACTAATTCAGGTATCATGCGGTAGTAATAGAGTCTCCTTCATTTTTGTTTTCATTACTTCCATGAATACGTACACATGAAAAAATGGGAATAATATTATATAAAAATCCAGTATTAGGACGTTATAAAAATAATAATTTAATTACAACCCTTGGATTTCTTCGATCAATTATTCCGTATTGGTAAATTCCTGGTATGTCGCGGATCCACTAATTCTGGTAACATGTTTTGAAAATAAAATGTATGTAATTGATTTTGCATTTTGGTTTTCCAGAAATTGTCGTCCTTAGAAATCTACAAAATTTTAAAATAATAAAAGTGAATATTATCCTTAATATTTAGTACCTTCTCTACTTCCATTCCATAAGGTGTCCATAAAACAAAGTAACACATACTTCGTTTACTTATGTGCAATTGACCTTGAATTTGGTAAAAATAGTCGTGTCTTCTATTTAGACATATTTCATCGTTTTGTATAGTGCAATATTTTACTATCTTCTTTTCTATTGCTTCTTTTGGGGTATACTTCTGCGCTGAAAACGGACATTTAATTTCAATCAAACTCTCTTCTCCTATCAAACCGTCAGGAGAAGCAGCTAAATAGCAGTCGTCTGTGTCTATAAATAAACCACAGGGTATGACATTTAAATTGTATTTATTTTCAAATTGTTGTTTGGCAATGGGTTCCTTATCAATCCCATATTGCATGGCTTTTGTAGCAGGAAAACCTTTGTATATAATCTGTTTAATTAAATTGGCACAATTAGTGGACTCTCTTTTTTGCAAATTCTTCCGAAGTTAGAAGCCGTTAGGCGTTTTGCTCCTTCTTCGTGCCATAATTGACTTCTGCCTTGGCCAGCCGTTCTAATTTCCACTTCGGCAATTTCTTCTTCAGTTTTCTGAAGTTCGTCTAAGAATTTGTCTTTTCTTTTACTGTAGGAAGTAGGAGATATGTCGGGAATATCTTCCTCCAAACCATAATTTTCGTCTGCTGGTTGAATTATTTTCTGTCTCTTTCCAACGTGGCACAATTTACGTTTGGAAACGCGATCGGAAGTTAATTTGGCGTGTTTTGATGTATATTTTCCAATACTGTTGTTGCCGCCTAGCCTTTTATAAATATTTTCAAGTGCCCCCCCTCGAGTGTTGTACGAAATAGCTGCCATATTGCATCTTAAATTATATCCAAATCGTTGCGAGTAATTTACTCTCTTACCGCCAACATATTTGCAAACAACAGCGTTGTAGGACTCCGCAACATTGTTGGACATGTTTAAAATTAAGCTGTGTGCGTGATAAATTAAACGATTTACGCAAGATTTTATGTCATCGTACAAGCCACAATTAATTAAAGCTTGCACCGAATTCGGTTCATTAATATTCTGTCTTTTGCAAAAGTATTGGTCACAGTTTTTATGTTGTCCAAATACATGGTTTATGCTATTAGCCAAATCCTTACGTAATAATGTTTCCTGCCTTTGAAGTCTTCTATGTTTTGCAGCGGCAACGGCAGCTGTGCGTAATCTTTTTATGCTGCCTTCTAATAATTTTCTCAATCGAATAGGTACAAAAATACCCCGTGAACTAAACTTTCGACCACATAGCTCTTTTAATCGGATGCAATAATTACGTAGTAAATGATTGGCACACTCAATTTTTTCTACCAAATGTGTTCCATAAGGTCTCGCTTCCAATAATTTTCGATAGACACTACTGTCACCATCGCCAATTAATTTCTTGAATTTAGCATTATGTAATTCTAAACTCTTTTTGAAACCTTCTACAATTATGCTTGATTCCATTCCCGTCGAAGATCCGCTAAAATTTTTGTAGCATACATGTGCTTTTACATCAATGCCTAATGTATTCGCTCGTTCACAAATCACACAGTATTTATTTTTTATTCCTAGGAATAAAATTTTTTTTGTGCGCATGCCTATTATGCAAGCCTTAAAAAATGGTTTGAGGTAAATGTTGTGGTAATAATGTTTATATGTTACTTACTACTCCCGAAGGCGCATTATAGTTGGTTCTGTAGGATCGCTTACACCAAGCACCATCCGCAATTACTGTAAGCAATGGAATTCCATTCTCATCGACATCTCCATGTTCTATCGCCAGAGCTACTTCTTCTTTGCCAGCTTTCTCTAGTTCATGCCATGTACATTCTTCAATTATGGGGTTCAATTTTTCCTGGCAATTATAATATTGTCGTTTAGCTATAGGTGGTATGTTGAGTGAAGCAGTTAGTTCGGTCAATTGTTGAAAACCATTTCCTGATATTATTGTTCCAGACACAGCCGCCAAATTTACATTGGGTTGTAATTGGGTTACATAAATATAAAATGTTAAGTGGCGTAAAAATGGTGATTATACTGGTTCAAAATATTATTATAATCCAAAAGTATGTAATTATTATACAAGTTGTCCCACCGAAGTGGACTGGTCGAAATATCTAGGAAACTACAAATCCGAAGACTTTGAAATTTTGTACATAAATTTAGTACATACTAAACTACATTTTGAAAACATTTTCAATCATCCATTACTTCCGGTTATATCAGAAGGTGCTAAGGAATTATTTTATTTGAACGTAACGTTTATTTTTCGTTAGGTAGATTAATTTAAAAATAAATTTTGTTTGAAACACTTTTTTCTATCACTTGTAGTTTCAGAGAAAAAAATATTTTTCATAATTTTTTGACTTCAACAAAATCAACATTTTTATTTAAACTTTGTTGGGCCCCGCGAAACAAATTTAATCGCACCCCGCTTTTATTGCAGCCGGCCCTGATCAAAATGGGACACCTGTATATGTAGAAAAGTTTACAACACGAAAATGTAGAATTAAAGCACTTTATAAATTGTTAAAAAATTTTAACAACCTTATTTTTTTTTTACTTCAACACAACATCTTAGTTAAAAAACCTGAACATTTTTAAGGCATTTATTAGATTTTTCACAAATAATAAAATCGGTGAAGTCAGAGCTCCAAATCATTCTCGAAAGTATTTATCCTCAGTAGAGAATGAAAAAGTAGAATGGACAAAAGACAAATAACTGACGTCATCTATTCATCTCGGTCGGCCACACCACATGTTCTATTAGGGCGGAGCTATCTGGCCGAATTAAGAAATAATTCGAAATATTGTACCGTGGGAATTTCCCATGCTGCACATTTATTTTGCAAAATATCAAAAAGTGGTAAATATAAAAAAAAATTGTTAAATATTTGTCTTTGCCTGTACAAAGTCCGTTTAAAAATTATTCTTAATAATCTCTGTTATTAACAATAATTGCTCAAATATCTCTTAGAGCAAGCCGAGATTTTTCATTATCAGACAACTTTTGTTTGAAAAAATTTTCGATATCTCAATCGGTTACAGCTTATTGTTGGAAAAACTTTTTCGGGCCTGAGACCGCAGCCTTAAATCACCAGAAAATTGGTGAAAATCACGAGAATACCCAGCACGCGTATCACTCATGTTAGTGGCTTGTAACCTTATTTTGAAAATTTGCGCTGTTTACTCGAAATTATGAAAACGTCATTTTACCGCACCGGGGCTTATTATTGAAGAATCGCTAAAAGTAGTTGTATATGGCTAATACCTTCATTTCTGAATCATTTGGACCGAAAATCTCATTTTTTAAATTTTTGTGGCTTGCACCCTTTTCATGCCAAGGTCTTCAATTATAACATTCAAATAATACAAAAAAAAATAATTAAAAAATAGAACAAAATTTACCTTAGAGGAAGGATAAAAAAGTAGAACACTAGCAATGACAATGATTGTTACCATGATCAATGGTATAAAAATCGAACATAAGTAACTGTTGTATAAATTGCTAGTTGATTTATCCTTCTCGGAACTAAGCAAGTTTTCTTTAGACGATGCATTTACATCATCAGTATAGATAGTTAGTTCACTTTGATTAAGTGCAGTGTGGTTGTTGCTTTTATCAGTCGATGTTTGGAGAGAAGAGATGTTCCGATGTCTCAGGGTGACCTCGCTGTCTCCGTCGAAGACAGACTTAGAATCAGATTTGAATTTTCTTCCTGTTGCGTTTTCTGTTAGATCGTCGCCCTCAGTTTCGTTAGTGAGTCTCATATCAGAATGTATTTTCTCATGGAACTTCTTGGTCTCATCAGCAATACGTTTCGTTTCTTCTAGAATTTTTAGAAACTGAGGATCGGATGCGGATCTTCCTGTTTCTTTTTTCGTGAAATCGTCGTCTTCAGTGTCATCGATCGATCTCATCATATCATCATATTCGTCGCGGATTCTTTTGAAATTCTCGACAAAATATTTTAGTTCATTTAGAATTCGAAATTTAGGATCGGATGCGAATTCATCTCCTGTTGCTTTTTCCGTCAGATCGTCATTCTCATTTTCGTCGTTCGGTTTCATCGCCTCGACGACTTTGTCAGGAATTTTTTTGATCTCATCGGCCACATTTTCGTGTTCGTCTAACATCGGAAAACTAGGATTAAATACAAATCCGCTTCCTGTCGCATGTTCTCTTGAATCGTCGGCAGTATTTTTATCGATCCGTTTCTTTCTGTTATAAATTCTAAGAACGGATTGACCCAGTCTTTGTACTGGAATTACATCCTCACTTTTATAAAACATTCCGATCATATCAAATATTTTCATCATTATACGATCGGTTACATTCTTTCTTTTGGTGAATAGTCCCATCATTACAGAATATTTTGTGAATGCATCATCTAAATGTTCATATGTTGCGTCTGTTGTTAGATCGTCGTCCTCAATTTTATGGGTCCGTTCATCAACTAAATGTTTCCATATACCTTGTGATATAAAAGAAGAAACTGTTTTTTGTGTTGGATTGCTTTCACTTTCACACGTGCTCACAATCGTGTCAATTTGGCTACGAATTTTCTTGAACTCATCAATAAAATATTCTCGTTTATCTGGCATTAGATTGATAAGAAGGTATATGAGTTCTTTTTGTACATTTCTACTTCTTCGTTTACTTATCTGACTATTATATGTTACCATTTTCTTTTTTTCATCGAAAGAACCCTTCATATCTCCAATACCTTTTAGTCCACCAACTTCATCGACTGGTTTTAGTACTCCAACCACTTCATCGACTGAATCATGATCCCACATCGTGAATTTATTAATTTCGTCCGCTACTCAAGTACAATTGTGTGTGTAGAGTTATTGTATGCTACTACTCCGATCGATTCCTTATTTTATTTTTGTTATTAATTGATGAGTGTTTTCACGTTTTCTTCATCTAATTTACAAAGAAGAATGTTAATTGTAGCGCACAAAATTCAAGTTATAAAGAAATAAAAATTAAGTTCGATTCAAAAGCTAAAACAACCGTTGATAGGACCGGGCTCCGATTCACTCTGCGGAGAAGGGGGGTTCAGATGTTAAATGAAAGGGTGCCACGAACTTAAACCGATACCTACCAACCTTCACTTATCCTAGGATCAGGCAAGTCCGAATCCACGATCGAAGGACAACAACAAAATAAAAGACAATTTTGAAAACCAAAATTCACTTGTATTGAAAAGAAACAATGAAATAATAAAGATGAAAAATAAAGAATGTTCAAGTGAAATGTATCCATAAAATTTACACAAATAGTAATAAACCCCTATCGCTGCAGTTGCTTCAAAGAATTAACAAACAAATAAAATCCTGAAAATTTTAATGTTAACGCGAATACAAAAAAAAAAATAATAAATGATAACAGCTGTTGTCAAATATGTATCACACTTTCAAATCAGTGTCTAACTTTAAACCGAAATAAAAAAAAAACCTGAGCGATTAGGTACACAAATGATTTTGTTAAATGGTAGTAAATAAATTTAGAACAATACAAGTTACTCCACAAGTAAAAGCTTATCAAGGATTGAAGATCCCCAATAACTAAATTAAATAACAGTAGGGGAGACTGGGGACAAAAGTAACATTTTTTAGTTTCATGTCGATTATTAACTCATTTACAAGAGTTGCACAGAATGGACGTTACCTGTACAAAGGTCATTCATTTCTTTATTAATAAACGCAAACTTTAAGCGCGATGTGCAGCGGTTGTTTATTTATAAGATTTTTACTGCGAAATGTCAAGTGTTACTTTCATCCCATACATACAGGACGAAAGTAACATATTGTGGGGATGAAAGTAACAGGATTTGGACTAATGAATAGATTATAATAACAAAATAAATTTGTTCGAGAAATTAAATAAAAAGTGTAACATAAATTATTCGGATATAGAGTCATCATCTTCAGGCTCCACAGACTTTAACTCAGCCTATGAAAACTTATAGAAAACTTGTAGCGATCTAGAACTTATTTCAAATTGTCAAAGAGCGTATTAACATTAGTTTCATCGAAACTGGTTGCACATGCTAAGCTTGTGGCTTGAGGAGTACGTAAGGCTAAAGTGGGATGTCTATGTGTAAAACAGGAAAATCATTCGGCTTCAACTAAGTTATTGTTGTACCACGTTTCTGGAATCTTTTTATCATCTGCCACAGCTAATTGGCAAGCCAATTTTATCACTTTTTGATGACGAAGTCCATAATATAAATTTCCCGAATCTACAGTATATCAGGTTGGCAAACAAAATATCCATTATTTTTACGTGAGCCAAAAGTAGGTCGAAAAAATAATGGATTTCTTTTTCCCCAAACTAATATTTCTCAAACATTTTTTCTTCTTCTTCAGTAAAAACGCGTCTGACACTATGATATCTCACCATTGCCGATATGTCGCCTGCTTTTATTTGTTTATATATTTTAATAAGGTAATATGGCAAATTTCGTACATTTAGCCGCCGCGCTAATGCTTAAATTATTTGTTAAATGTTCTGCTGCTGCATTTTCATAAATTTTTATTTTGCTGTCCCCCTATTTAATAGTTTTCCTAATACGTGTACGAGGCATTCTAAAAAGTTAGATTTGAAATTTAAACATAATATTGTAATCGGAATTTGTTGTGGACATAAGTAACATGTTACTTTCGTACTCAAAGTACTTCGTTACTTTTGTCCCCAAACGCGTATTTAAGGACAAAAAATTTACAGCTCCATTGCACTATATTTGACAAGTTCCCAAATTTATAAATTAATAAAGTAGACATTCAAGAAACGAACTAACAATGTTTGAACCTATTACAAATAAAATTAATGATATTTTTCTATATAAAAATAAAAGCAGACATACTTACTTTAGTCACTTTGAAACACAAATTGTGACATACAACTACAAGATTGCACGATGGCCCCATATCACTTTATCGTTTTCATGGAGACAGAAATACACAACTATTAGCGAAGAGTAAACCTCTTAAAAGCATAAGTGCAAATTAGGAGAAGCATTGTTACTTTCATGACGTGTTACTTTTGACCCCGGTCTCCTCTACACCTAAGTCTGTTTTTACACGGTCTTTTCGTACACGGTTTTGATATAACACGGTTTGAAAATTGAATATTTTTAATTTTTTTACACGATTTTATTCCATTTAGCACGATTTGAAATTTTATGTACTTAAATTTTTTTTGTCAAATTTAATTTTTGCGAAGTATGTTCATATCACAAAAAAGTATTTATGAAAGAAAAAAGTCTGAAACCATCGATAGTATCGATAGTTTGCGAACACTAGCTTAAAGATTTAAGTGAATTCCCCTTTAGCGCGTACAAACAATTTTTACTGGTCAAAGCAAATGTGAATAGCACTAATTTAGGGGAATTTCCTTTATGTGCATACAATAAAATTTACTGGTCAGAGCAATTGAAACGTGTTAATATTTTGTGAACTGTCAATGCAATAAGACGTGTTTGGTAAAGAAATTTTTTGCAGGCAAATTTGATTTTCCATTAAATTTAATTTTAACGCATTAAGATAAAAGGTAAGCCAAAAAATATTTTGTATTTATTCAGTTATTTATGTTTTTTAATTTTGTTAAATATTTTATGTATCCCTAAAAGGAAATGTCAGATATAAAACTAAAACGGAAGGCAATTTCTTTGGAAACCAAGATTAAAATTTTAGATCGCCTTCGAAATGGAGAAGGCTCAACTGCTCTTGGTAAAACGTTCGGTTTAAATGAAGCCACAATAAGAACTATAAAGAAAAATGAAATTGCAATTAGGCAATCGGTGATTTCTGGAACGAACCTATCTGTTAAGTCTTCATCATACACTAGAGATGCTGTTAAAGAAAAAATGGAAAAAGCACTCATAATATGGCTGGAGGAAAATGCCCAAAAAAGAATTCCCGTAGACGGAAACAATATCAAACAGCAAGCATTAAGGTTCTATAAAATGATAAAAGACGAACAACCGTCTACATCCACACAAACAACTGCTGAGAAGAGCTACGTATTTTCTGCAAGCACAGGTTGGATGAGGGGATTTCTCCATAGGCATGCGCTTCATAACATAAAAATCAAGGGCGAGATTGCTTCTGGAGATCAGAAAGCCGCCGAAGAATACCAACTAAAACTTAAAAAAATAATAGCGGATGGTGGATACAGTCCAGATCAGGTTTTTAACGCTGACGAAACCGGTCTTTTTTGGAAAAAAATGCCGAGGAGAACATATGTGGCCAAATCGCAAAAAAGTGCTGGGGGTTTTAAAGTTGAAAAAGATCGAGTCACATTTTTATTGTGCAGTAACGCTTCTGGAGATCGGATGTTAAAGCCCCTGCTTATCAATCGTGCATTAAAGCCTCGAGCAATGAAAGGTGTCGATTTTGATACATTGCCGGTTAATTGGATGGCCAATAAAAAAGCATGGGTGACGACTACAGTTTTCACAGAATAGTTCATTAAATATTTTGTGCCAGAAACTAGAAAATATTTGAATGAAAAGGGCTTAGAATTTAAAGTTCTTCTGTTGGTAGACAATGCACCCGGGCATCCTCAGTTGGAACACGAAAATGTACAAGTTTTGTTCCTGCCACCAAATACCACATCCCTAATCCAACCACTGGACCAAGGAATTATCGCAACATTCAAAACTTATTATATCAAACGAACATTCCAGTACATTTTGGACACTTTGGATAGAGATAAAACTCTAACAGTAATTGATGCCTGGAAAAAGTTTTCTATCAAAGATTGCGTTACACATGCTGCTTTAGCATTGTCAGATTTACGACCATCAACCTTAAACGGATGTTGGAGAGCAATTTGGCCAGAATGTGTAAAAAGTAAAAATCCTGTGGAGAAAAATACAAACGAATATCCCAATATAATTGCTTTAGCACACGCAGTTGGTGGGGAGGGTTTTGATGACTTGGTATCTGATGACATTGATGAACTGATGAGTTCTTAGCGAAGACGAAATATTACATTTTGCCTCACAGAATGCTGATGTTATAGAAAGCAGTGATAGTGAAGAACCTGTAAAATTAACTGAAAATTTAATTCAAGAAGGGCTTCAACTTGCAAATAAATTAGGACACCATTTCGTCAAAAATGATCCCAATGTCGAAAGAGCTGCACAATTCCAACGTGAGCTGAATTCTTGTATGGCTCGTTACAAGGAATTATACAAAGAGGTAGCAAGAATTGGCGAACAACGGCTCATAACAGAGTTCATTTTTCAAAATGTAGATGCCGAACGAGCAAGAGAAAGTCCAGTTCAAAATTATTCCAGCGATGATTCCAGCGTTCGAAGCAAGCGAATGCGAATAACTGATGACGACAGCAATTAAACTTATGTTGTTGTATTTATGATTATCACTTATTCTATTTTATTTTATTTTTTACCTTAAAAATTGAATAACCTATTCTTTTCGTTCACAACATAGTTTTTTAGTTCCTGAACTTGCCATACATTTAATTTATATTACTTTTAAGATTAGAGTGCATATCTTTTTTATCATTAATTACTATGCTTGTGAAAATAAGCATTATATATTTGATTTAATAAAATAAACATGAATTCTTGTTCTTAAAAATTCTTGTTTTTCACTAATTTTAATAGCTTTTAGAGATTAGGAACAAATCACCCATTTTTGTATAAGATCAATGTCTTTTTTACACGGCTTCTTCTGGAACCAATCTACCGTGTAAAAACAGACTTAGGTGTAATTTAATAAAAGAAAATACAAAGCGTGGGCTTATCTCTGTTGCGGTGTCTCGGTCTGCCAGGAGTGGTGTCTCAAGATACGTGCGTCGCCACGAAGTCGGTTCGATGTTCTACCGTCCTTGTTCTTCAAACGGCTTTCAATAATGATGAACGATGGCCGCCAGGGGGGGGGGGTTGACTCAAAAATTTCGACGCAATAACTTCAAATCCAAAAAAAAAAAACCCAAAGAAAAAGGAATCCAAAAAGAAAAAGGAGCCTTACGATGTTAATCGGCTCTGCGTGTTGGCTGATAGAAACCAATTATCCGGAATCAAATCCGACAAACCACAAGCAGGTGCCCAAAATCTGTGGAGAGGGAAGCTGATCCGCCAAATTGCGATTAGAAGTTCTCCCAAAAACACCAAAGAGAATGCTTCTATTATGCTTCGCCACCCACGCAGTTACTATCGGAGCCAAATGTCGTCTACGCTCTTCCAAGGATCGAAAACGAAGAGGACGAACACAGAACAAATATAATGAGAAGTGGAAGGTCAACGTTATAAAACGGCTGATTGGGCTATCCCCACTTTCGAGCGGCCTAGGTGCGCGCGAAAATGACGGATTTAAAAATGTAAACAAATCTGTATTTATAACCTATCTTTATTTTTACATTACACTTATTCACTGTAGTGAACAAAATTTTGTCACTACAGTGAAAAAATATAACATAAACATAAGAATGAAAGAAAATACCAAAATTACAAATAAAAGTACAAATAATTTAAAATATTTATTTCACTTTTAATTTATATAAATTTTACAACATGTTTCATTACAATAAAATGATCTGTAATAACAAATAGTATTATATTAAACATATTTATGCTATAAAGAATAGAAAATTTAAAAAATAAAATTAATAAAATAAAAGAAAAAACATCAAACACGAAACACATTTTCTAGAGCTAATTTTAAATTGATTCGATGCATATCTTCATTCCAAATTCTTTCTTAGGGAAGTTAGATGCTTTTGAACCATCCAGACCAGTCCAAACGATACTATACTTGATTCTTTCTTAATTTGTAAACGACTTTTTCTTCTTGCAAAACGTTGTGTCCACATGAAACAAAAAAAAGGGGTTAGCAATTCTTTTTTATAAGTAAGTTTTAATAGAATAAAACCAAATTAAATGGTCTTCCACAAAGAATAAAACATTAAATTCTCAAACCACCCAGGACCTTTCATTCTAGGCTCCTTTCTCATTATTTTAAATGGTGAGATCGCCAACAAAATCAAAATTTGGAGAGCCCTACATAATCATTAGGGTAAACTCTCCAAATCTCGGCCATGCGCCTAAAGTCGGCCTTCCAGTTTTTCTGTATGGATTTTGATAGAAAGGCCGACTTTAGTAAGCATTTTTAAGGGGGCCGACATTTGGGCAGTTTACCCTATATAATAATTTCTACAGGAAAAAAATTGGATAAATAATGATAAGGATATGCTCCGTGGAAGTGAGAACGGTATCTATAGCACACGAAGCACATAAAAAATTAAGGAATATGGAGTGAGTTGGGATCTCTACCTTATAATAAAAATATATCACAATATAAGTATTATATTAATAAATTAAATAAACTCATAAAAAACAAAAAAAAAAGATATCACAATAAAAGTTGATATAAGCGTTTTTGCAAGATGGAAACCGGCAAAAACGCTTTTTCTGAGGTAAGGAATATGCTTGAGACATGGTTAGGTGTATACTTCAAATTACTAACAATAATTAGAAAAAATATTTAAAACCTTACCGTAAAAACAAGATAACACAACACACCACTAACCTCACATAGCGTCCAAAATGCCGGGAAACGACACTACTACCATGCTACTACGCCGCTACTTATTCCGCGCAGACGCACTGTGACAACGCGGTGTTGCCACATGATTTGACGTGACATCTGTGTTTCTGAGTCGGGCATTGCCGGGTTTTGTATCCGAGTTTCATCCCCGTGAGGACGAAATTACCTAAACTACGATGCAGGAAGGAACTATCCCCACCACTTTCGATCGCACTAATCTAAGAAACGAACCAATATCCTGTATTTCGCAATAAAACCAAGAGATCTTAAAAATGACACCTTCCAACAGATGGCCCAAAACATATAATGTAAATTTAATTAAATCCGAAAAATAAAACCGTTACATAATAAACTTACATGAAAGAAACAATAAAACTACAATTCCTTTTAAATTATACTTCGTCCTTTGTTCAAGATAATAATCATAACGGTTATTATTAAAAGCAATGGTTAAATTGTTAAAATTAAAATTATAACTAATTCTCTTTTTACCTTAATAACAACAGAAAAGTTAGTTCTTTTGAATTCCCTGCAATTAAAACGTGATATTTGTTGCACTTGTTGAAATTGGAACAGTTGTATTATTAGATTGATCATACTTATAGATCTAAAATGACGATGCGGAATAAGTTAAATAAAATTAGATAAGATAAAAAAACGATATCCAATTTTTCAATTCTCAATTTTTTTTGTGATCAACAATTAATATTTAAGAAGGATGTGAAGGAGGAAATTATAATATTTAAGAAGGATGTAATTTACCTAAATATTTATAAGGTGAAAATATGCAACCCAACTGATACTTACAGGTATACAGGTGTCTCCGAAATGGGTGTACAACGTAAGACTACAGATTCCTTGGCTCAAAGTAGGTCGATTTAAGTTAACTTATATTTATCTTTAAAAATAATATTTTCCATGAGTTTTTCTTAAATTACTCGAAAAATTTATATTAGATTTTATTCGTTTTTTGACCCAGTGTATATTATGTTGTAAAAGAACCAAACACCTTTCTTTTTAAAATTGATTTATTAAAAAATATAATATCTAATTGTAAGTACTCAAAAATAACCTAAGTTACAATTTTCTTTATTTGCGATACAATAAAATATACATGTATTACACATTTCATAAAACCTTACATAAATTGAATTAAAAGGTACCATAAAAATTTTTAAGTTGATTGGATCAGATTACTGTTGTTATGATCCAAACTTGCAAAACGTAACTTTAAACTTTATAGTAGGTACTTAATTCCATTTTTTAGTTTTATTATTTTGTGTTGTGTATTGATCTTACTTCAAATATCATCGAAATTGAGTATTTTAAAGTTTAACTTAAAGTTAAGTTAAAAACTCAATATTCATTCTCACCAATCATCATCTTGAATCTTGGAACATTGAAAAAACAAAATTTTTTAAACATTTTCTTTGATTCTTTTTCAATTTTTTTAAATCATTTCTCTTTTTTAAATTTGTTTAGATGTTACGTTTTGAAACCAAACATCCATTTATAAATTCTTTTTATATATTGGAATAAGACGGTTTTTGGGAAATTCTCCAAAGAATTCTTTTGTAACGTGTTATCATAAACATCATTGTAAATAATAGTTGGTACGAAATTAATTTTTGGTTCTAGAGCGTTGGTTCTATCCCCATAATTAGCCAAAAGCACCTCTCCAACTCTCTTTTCAAAGCACATTACCATATTTTCCCAACTAATTCGACTGGCGATAGCACATCTTTTCATCACTGTATCCGAAGCGGGATTACTCTCCGACATAGTACAAATAATGAAATTTACTTTGGTTGCTTGGTCATCGGTTTCATTTAATCCGCACGCATGCATCATATTTCCGTAACATTCTTCTTCGCCATGTTGACATTTAAATTGCCACCAAGCATTTAGAAATTCATCTATTAAAAATGACTAGAAGAAAATTTATGATCAATGAGAAAATCTTTGAGAGATAACTGGTTGGGTTGAGCTATAAATTTTTTGTACAAAAATTTAAAAAAAATAAAAACCTGATTTTTTTGTATAACTAGTTTAGTTTTATTTTTAGTACTTTTCTAAAAAAAAATATTATTTTTGGTTGAATTGATCAACATTTTGGTAACTTTGGTGGAAGCTTTACGAATTTAGTAAGTTTTTGGTGGAATTAAAAAAAAAATTGGTATATTTTTGGTGGAATTTTTAAAAAATTCATTATTTTTGGTAGAATTATTAAAAATGTTAGTTACTTTGGTGAAATTTTTATGTGTTTACTAAGATTTTGATGGAATTTTCAGGGTTTTAGTTAATTTTTAATGAAATTGTTTCTAATTTGATTGATTTTTGGTGGAATTTTAAAAGAATTTGGACAATTTACTAAATTTTTTCAATTTTCCACCAAAACTACAAAAATGTTGAATAATTCCTCCAAAAACTTACTGATTTTTAAAAAATACCACCAAAAACTTACCAATTTCATAAAAATTCTACTAAAATTACCAATATTTTTAACAATTCCACCAAAAATGATTAAAGTTAATAAAAATTCCACCAAAGTTATCAACTTTTTTAACAATTCCATCAAAAACATACTGAATTTTATAAAAATTCCGCCAAAAATTAATAAAATTGGAGAAATTTCATTAAAAACTTACTAAATTCGTAAAAATTCCCTAAAAAAACACTAAATTTTTTAAAAATTACATCAAAAATGAATAAATTTCGCAAAAATTCCACCAGTGTTATCAAAATTTTTGATAATTCCACCAAAAATATACTGAATTTTTTAAAAATTCCACCAAAAATTAATACAATTTGCAAAAATTCCACCAAAAACTTACTAAATTCATAAGAATTTTACCAAAAACACTGATTTTTTTTATTCCACCAGAAATGAATAAAATTCGCAAATTCCACCAATGTTATTAAAATTTTTGATAATTCCACCAAAAATAAACTGAATTTTTTAAAAATTCCACCAAAAATTAATACAATTTGCAAAAATTCCACCAAAAACTTACTAAATTCATAAGAATTTTGCCAAAAACACTGATTTTTTTTATTCCAACAGAAATGAATAAAATTCGCAAGAATTCCATCAATGTTATCAAAATTTTTGATAATTCCACCAAAAATATACTGAATTTTTTAAAAATTCCACCAAAAATTAATACAATTTGCAAAAATTTCACCAAAAACTTACTAAATTCATAAGAATTTTACCAAAAACACTGATTTTTTTATTTCACCAGAAATGAATAAAATTCGCAAAAATTCCATCAGTGTTATCAAAATTTTTGATAATTCCACCAAAAACATACTAAATTTTTTAAAAATTCTACCAAAAACTTACTAAATTCATAAGAATTTTACCAAAAACACTGAATTTTTTTTAAATTCCACCAGAAATGAATAGAATTCGCAAAAATTCCACCAAAGCTATTAAAATATTTAACAACTACACCCAAAACTTACCAAATTTTTTAAAAATTCCACCAAAATGTCCAAATTCTTTTAAAATTCCACCAAAAATCAATAAAATTAGAAACAATTTCATTAAAAATTAACTAAAACCTTGAAAATTCAAAACTTAGTAGATTCATAAAAATTCCACCAAAGTTACTAACATTTTTAATAATTCTATCAAAAATAATAAATTTTTAAAAAATTCCACCAAAAAACTTACAAAATTTGTAAAAATTCCACCAAAAATTTACCAATTTTTTTTAATTCCACCAAAAACTTACTAAATTCGTAAAGCTTCCACCAAAGTTACCAAAATGTTGATCAATTCAACCAAAAACAATATTTTTTTTTTAGAAAAATACTAAATATAAAACTAAGCTAGTTATATAATTAAATATGTATTGATTTTTTATAACTTTGCAAAGTTTCATTCTTCAATTCCAAATAGTTTGGAAGAAATTATTTTTTAAACTCGAAAGGTAGAATAATCTAGAATAAATGTTCCACAATGATGGTGATTGTAATTAGTCATAAATGATAACAAAGATAACAAATGATAAATTTTAGAATACTCACTTTAACTTTACCATATGGTACAAAATCAATAATTATCTTCTTGTCGAGTCGATTGTAATTTGGTGCTAATTGTTCAGTGAAGAACTTGATACTATCTAAACATCGTGAATCATAAAAGATGGATATTTTAATAGGTTCCTAAAAATATCTCATGTTTAGAACCTTAGATATAAAATTAGTTATTCCTCATTGATAACTTTTTATTGTTAGTATTTAAAAAGAGAATAATTAAACTTACTTGAGAAGAACGAGTAAAAGAAACAAATGGAACAATAACGATCAGAACGATCAAAACCACACTTATTGCCATAATAATTATCAACTTCCAGTATTCTCTAAGCACCTTCAAATATGTTTTTACATTTGAAGGACAATCATATTCGTCATCCACATTTTGTGGCGCTCTTTCGATGAAACCGTTATCGAATCTCATTGTTCCTTCAATATTTTTCCTATTGTTGATTTACATCAATAACTGTTAATGATAACTGATCTGATCGAATGTTTATTATTTGTAACACTACTTTTTAAAGAATATTCCCCTATTCCAAAATTTAAATCGATTCAAAGAATTGAATTTAAATCGAAGGATTCAACTCACCTGAGGAGAACAATAAGTAAAAAACTAATAGAACAGTTATTAAGGAGAATAAAGGAGTGTAGCGTATTGGTGGACAGATGCTTCTAGAATGAGTCCAGATAAGATTAACGTCACTTTATCTTTATAAAAAATTTGTTATGGATAGTTCTAGAATAATATAGATAAGTTCCCTTGAATTTTTTTTCCGATGGCTTCTGATTTTTTTTTAATAGCAAATTTCTCAGCCTAATTGAGACACATACCAAGAAGAAAATCAAACAATCTTTTTCTCAAATTACTTTATTAAAATGTTTCAAATATGGCACTGAACATTTCATTAAAAAAAATAAGTCTACGATTCACGATTTAATAGACCTGTAACAGTTCCTAAGAAATCCACCAAAGATCCGGCTTGTAAATCAGCATCGTAAACATCATTGTATACAATCGTTGGAACGAAGGTAATTGTCGGTTCCACAGCGTGAGTTCTATCGCCCAAAGCTGCTAAAAGCTCCGCTCCGACTCCGTTTTTAGAGCACGTTACCATATTTTCCCAACTAATTCCACTGGCGTTGGCACATTCTTCCATCGAAGCATCCGAAGCGGGATAACTAGCCGACATAACGCAATCGATAAATTTTACTCTTGTCGCTTGGTCATCAGTTTCGTTTAACCCGCATGCTTGCATCATGTTTCCGTAACATTCATTTTCACCGTGTTGGCATTTGAATTGCCATGAACCATCTACTAATTCATGCTTTAAAAATAAATAAAAAGAAAAAAAAATTATAATCAAGTAGAAAATTTTATTTAAGGGGAAAATAGGTTGATTTAAGTTGATTGTGTAAGGAAATTAGATGTACTAGAGCTTATATTTAATATAAGTTTCGGCATCTACGCCATCATCAGGTCAATCGCCACGAAAAAACATGATAGAAATAAATACAACATTTTCTGGGTTGAATAAAAAAATTCTTTTAAGAAAACCAAAAAACTTAGAATCTTGAATTTTAGTACAAATAAAGATTATATCTTATTTTATTTATAATTCCACCAAAATATCACTAAATTTTAAACGATTTACTTAAAATATCATAAAATTTTTCAAAAATGTTACTAAATTGTGAAAATGTCATCAAATTTTGAATAATTACACCAAAATGTAACAAAATTTTAAATAATTCCACCAAAATCTTATTAGGATTTTTATAATTCCACCAAAATATTCTTAATTTTTTAAAAATTTACTTAAAATATCATTAATTTTTTTCAAAATGTTACCAAATTGTGAAAATTTCATCAAATTTTGAAAAATTCCACCAAAATATATCAAAATTTTAAATAATTCCACCAAAATCTTATTAGGATTTTTATCATTCCACCAAAATATTCTTAAATTTTTAAAAATTTACTTAAAATATCATTAATTTTTTACAAAATGTTACCAAATTGTGAAAATTTCATCAAATTTTGAATAATCACACCAAAATATGACAAAATTTTAAATAATTCCACCAAAATCTTATTAGGATTTTTATAATACCACAAAAATATTCTTAAATTTTTAAAAATTTACTTAAAATATCATTAATTTTTTTCAAAAATGTTACTAAATTGTAAAAATGTCATCAAATTTTGAATAATTACACCAAAATATAACAAAATTTTAAATAATTCCACCAAAATTTTATTAGGATTTTTATAATTCCACCAAAATATCACTAAATTTTAAAAAATTGATATAAAACATCACAAAATTTTTCTAAAATGTTATTAAATTATGAAAATGTCATCAAATTTTGAATAAGTACACCAACATATAACAAAATTTTAAGTAATTCCACCAAAATCTTACTAGGATTTTTATAATTCCACCAAAATATTCTTAAATTTTTAAAAATTTACTTAAAATCTCATTATTTTTTTTTCAAAATGTTACTAAATTGGGAAAATGTCATCAAATTTTTAATAATTACACCAAAATATAACAAAATTTTAAATAATTCCACCAAAATCTTATTAGGATTTTTATAATTCCACCAAAATATTCTTAAATTTTTAAAAATTTACTTAAAATATCATTAATTTTTTACAAAATGTTACTAAATTGTGAAAATTTCATCAAATTTTGAATAATCACACCAAAATATAACAAAATTTTAAATAATTTCAACAAAATCTTATTACAATTTTTATAATTCCACCAAAATATTCTTAAATTTTTAAAAATTTACTTAAAATATCATTAATTTTTTACAAAATGTTACTCAATTGTAAAAATTTCATCAAATTTTGAATAATTGCACCAAAATATAACAAAATTTTAAATAATTCCACCAAAATCTTATTAGGATTTTTATAATTCCACCAAAATATTCTTAAAGTTTTAAAAATTTACTTAAAATATCATTATTTTTTTACAAAATGTTACTAAATTGTGAAAATGTCATCAAATTTTGAATAATTACACCAAAATATAACAAAATTTTAAATAATTCCACCAAAATCTTAGTAAGATTTTTATAATTCCACCAAAATATCACAAAATTTTAAAAAATTTATATAAAACATCATTAAATTTTTCAAAAATGTTACTAAATTGTAAAAATGTCATCAAATTTTGAATAATTACACAAAAAAATATAACAAAATTTTAAATAATTCCACCAAAATCTTATTAGGATTTTTATAATTCCACCAAAATATCCTTAAATTTTTAAAAATTTATTTAAAATATCATTAAATTTTTCAAAAATGTTACTAAATTGTGAGAATGTCATCAAATTTTGAAAAATTACACCAAAATATAACAAAATTTTAAATAATTCCACCATAATCTTATTAGGTTTTTTATAATTCCACCAAAATATCACAAAATTTTAAAAAATTGATATAAAACATCATTAAATTTTTCAAAAATGTTACTAAATTGTGAAAATGTCATCAAATTTTGAATAATTCCACCAAAATATAACAAAATTTTAAATAATTCCACCAAAATCTTATTAGGATTTTTATAATTCCACCAAAATATTCTTAAATTCTTAAAAATTTACTTAAAATATCATTAATTTTTTACAAAATGTTACTAAATTGTAAAAATGTCATCAAATTTTGAATAATTACACCAAAACATAACAAAATTTTAAATAATTCCACCAAAATCTTATTAGGATTTCTATAATTCCACCACAATATTCTTAAATTTTTAAAAATTTACTTAAAATATCACTATTTTTTCCAAAATGTTACTAAATTGTGAAAATGTCATCAAATTTTGAATGATTACACCAAAATATAACAAAATTTTAAATAATTCCAGTAAAATCTTATTAGGATTTTTATAGTTCCACCAAAATATTCTTAAATTTTTAAAAATTTACTTAAAATATCATTAATTTTTTACAAAATGTTACTAAATTATGAAAATGTCATTAAATTTTGAATAATTACACCAAAATATAACAAAATTTTAAATAATTCCAGTAAAATCTTATTAGGATTTTTATAATTCCACCAAAATATTCTTAAATTTTAAAAAATTTACTTAAAATATCATTAATTTTGTATAAAATGTTACTAAATTGTGAAAATGTCATCAAATTTTGAATAATTACACCAAAATATAACAAAATTTTAAATAATTCCACCAAAATCTTATTAGGATTTTTATAATTCCACCAAAATATTCTCAAATTTTTAAAAATTTACTTAAAATATCATTAATTTTTTATAAAATGTTGCTTAATTGTGAAAATGTCAACAAATTTTGAATAATTACACCACAAAATAACAAAATTTTAAATAATTCCACCAAAATTTTATTAGGATTTTTATAATTCCACCAAAATATCACTAAATCTTAAAAAATTGATATAAAACATCATTAAATTTTTAAGAAATGTTACTAAATTATGAAAATGTCATCAAATTTTGAATAATTACACCAAAATATAACAACATTTTAAATAATTCCATCAAAATCTTATTAGGATTTTTATAATTCCACCAAAATATCACTAAATTTTAAAAAATTGATATAAAACATCATTAAATTTTTCAAAAATGATACTAAATTGTGAAAATGTCATCAAATTTTGAATAATTACACCAAAATATAACAAAATTTTAAATAATTCCACCAAAATCTTATTAGGATTTTTATAATTCCACCAAAATATTCTTAAATTTTTAAAAATTTACTCAAATATCATTAATTTTTTACAAAATGTTATTAAATTGTGAAAATGTCATCAAATTCTGAATAATTACACCAAAATATAACAAAATTTTAAATAATTCCACTAAAATCTTATTAGGATTTTTATAATTCCACCAAAATATTCTTAAATTTTTAAGAATTTACTTAAAATATCATTAATTTTTTGCAAAATGTTATTAAATCATGAAAATGTCATCAAATTTTGAATAATTATACCAAAATAGAACAAAATTTTAAATAATTCCACCAAAATCTTATTAGGATTTTTATAATTCCACCAAAATATCACTAAATTTTAAAAGATTGATATAAAACATCATTAAATTTTTTAAAAATACTACTAAATTGTAAAAATATTATCAAATATTTAATAATTCCACCAAAATCTTAGTAACATTTTTATAATTCCACCAAAATATCCTTTAATCTTAAAAAAATCACCTAAAATATTAACAAAATTCTTAAAAATTCACCAAACGTTGAATAATTTCACCAAAATTAAATTCTGAAAATTTTACTAAATTTTAAATAATTCCACCAAACGATTACTAAATTTGAAAGAATTTCCTTAAAATATTAAATTATTTAAAAATTTCAGTAAACGATAAATGATTGAACCAAAATTTCATTAAATTTTCACCAGATTTAGTGGAATTTTACCAAAAACAAGAAAAAAATGTATCGTCAAATAAAATCTGGTAAATTTATAAAGTTTTAGTGTATAATTCCAAATAGTTTGGAAAAAATTGATTTTTAAATCCAACTGGAATATCTAAAAATTGACAAATTTTTTGGGTTGAATAAAAAATTTTTTATAAGAAAACTAAAAGTCTTAGAAACTTAAAATTTGGTAAAAATAAAGATTATTTCTTACTTAATAAATTTGTAAAATTTCATTCCTCAATATTAAATATCTTAGAAGAAATCATTTTTTTTAAATCACCCTGTAACATTTCTATTATTGGTTTGATACCTCTTAGGATTTTTTTTTAATTATTAAAAATTTAAAAATACCTAAGAACTTATTCATGATTCATACTAAAAATAAACCTTCTTTTTATGAGAAAACCCAATCATTTAAATTCAAATTAATGGAAACCCATTAAGATCCTAATCGCTTTAGATTACTCACCGTAGCTTTACCATACGGTACAAAATCAACAAATATGCTCTCAGCTAAGGCATTGTAATTTGGGGCCAGCTGCTGGGTGATGAAACGGATACTATCCGGACATAGTGACTCATAGAAGACGGATACTTTAAGGAGTTCCTAGAAAAGTGACTCTTATTACTCTTAAAATTTCTTAGAAATACTAAAGGTCAATCAATTAATCAGATTTTGTTCTAGTTTTTTTTTTCTTTATTTTAATTTTCTTGTTTAATTTTTAATTTGTAAGAAATTGTAAGTTTTTAATGATGAAATAATGATAAAGTTACGTAAACGTAACCATATATTATTAAAGTAATTCAAAAGTAATTTTCAGCACGATATCTTATCTTTAATCTAAAGTGCTATCGGTTTACTTTTTTATTAATTTCTAAACTCAATAAAAATTTATAGATAAACTTGAAAAAAAAATCGTTAAAAATCATTTTCTTTGTTTGAAATTTTTTAATTTTTAGCAATTTAAATGAAATTTTTAAATATTACATCACCACTAATAACCTTTTCTTAGTTCGTTAACTTTTTCAACAAAGGATATCTTTTAGCCTCGTATTCCAAGTATAAAAAATTTTTTTTAAAGAAAAGAAAACTTTAAAATGAAAAATAAAATCAATAAAGAAAAAATAAAATAACTTACCTGAGAAGTTCCAAAAGAGGCGAGTAAAAGAACACCAATCACAGCGGTTAAAACCATGATTAATGGTATAATTATCAACTTCCCAAATAGTCTAAACACCTTGAGATGTTTTCGTACAATGAGTGGATAAAAACCGATTCGGTCTGATTATGAGGATCGTTGTCGTTGTAGTTGCCAGTCGCTTTTCGGACGGGAGAGATACTTTTAATACTCTCATCGTGAGCTCACGTCGTCGAGGACAGGTAGAATCGCGTGCAAATCCTCCTCCTGGTTGCTTTTTCCTGTCGTGCCGTTGGTTTACCTCAGTCACGGTCAATGGCAACGGACTCGATCGTCGCTTTGATTGTTAATTGCAAAAAGATTCGTTTTTTATGATGTCTGCTTTTTATTTGCTTACAAAGCAGAATTACAAAGCAGGTTATTTTTGGGTTTAAGAAGGTTTAATTAAATGAAATTGAATTAAATTAAATTAAATTAAATTTAATTAGTTTTGCATTTCATTTATTACATTTTTTATTTTAATATATTTTATTGAAGATTTTTTATTGAATATGTTTTATGTTTTTTTTTGTTATGATTTTATGATTTTATGATGTTATGAAATTATTTAATAAAAACATTTTTTGGTGTTTATAAAACACCCAAAAAAACTATGAAACTAATTCTTTCTTAATTACAGTTTATTAAATAATTATAAGATAATTAGTAAACCTGTTAATTATCCTTCAGAGATTAAGAGATTTGTATTTGAAAGTGTTTTTATTAAAAGTCGTAAACAGGTTTTAAGTTTATTGTCTTTTTGTTAAAAAAAAAATAATAAAAAATAAAAATATTTGTAAATTTTAAGTTTATTGCTTGATATGAAGTGATTTAGAAAAAATATTTGTTTTTAATTTTACTATTAACATTGAAAAGTTTAACTACTAAATTAAGTTTGGTTACAAATTGTTTTGAAGAAAACTAAGGTAGGTACATCTGGTACGATATTTGTTGAGCCAAAATCCAGAAAGGAAAAATCTAAAAACATTCTATTCTCGGAAGGCACCGGTCTGTCACAGCCTGATATCTATAAGCAGTGGCGTATCTTTAAATTTTCCACGTTACGTTGAATATTTTTTGCACTTTTTGGTGAATATCTCAGAAATTAATCTGAATTTTGGCTCAATAAATATCGTACCGGCTGTAGAAACTTGAATGTTTCTATAAATAAAGATATATTCTCGATTTATAAATCAGCAAAGTTTTATTCTTGAGTGACAAGTGGTTTATAAGAAATTATTTTTTAAACTGCAATATGACATTGAAGATTTAATAAATTGGGTTGGATTAAAATTTTTTATAAAAAAAACTAATAGGGTTAGAAACTTGAATATCTCTGGAAATGCAGATACATTCTTGGTTTATAAATCTAGAAAGTTTCATTTTCGACAATCAAATAATTTAGAAGAAATGATTTTTTTTTTAAATTCAATATAAAATCGAAGTATTGAGAAATCAGGTTGGATTAGATTTTTTTATAGAAAAACTAAAAGGGTTACTTAACTTAAATATCTCTATAAATAAAGATATATTTTTGATTCATAAGTCTGAAAAGTTTCATTCTTCAATGTCTAGTAATTTGGAAGAAATTATTTTTTTAAGTCTAATATAACATCGAAGATTTGACAAATAAGTTGGGTTGGATTGAAATTAAAAAAAAAAAAAACTAATAGAGTTAGAAACTTGAACGTCTCTATAAATAAAGATATATTCTTTATTTATAAATCTACCAAGTTTCATTTTCGAATGTCAAGTAGTTTAAAAGAAATTATTTTTTTAATTTTTATAAGTCAAGTATAATATTGAAAAGTTGACAAATTAGTTGGGTTAGATTAAAAATTTGTAATACAAAAATTAAAGGAGTTAGAAGCTTGAATGTTTCTATAAATAGAGATATAAACAGCCTACACACATAACGATTTGTCGTACTGCACGCCGAACTACAGGTTGGAGAGAAAATCGTAGGAATTGCAGTACTGTCGTTTTCTCTACACACGGTTCAAACACACCGGACTACAGTAGTTAAGATTATTGCAGTAGTAGTCTCGATGAGTGTGAATTACACACGTTCAAGTACCAAAATGCCAAAAAGTGCTGGCGCACTTGTAATTGCACTATTATTGCTTGATGAAGATTATTTGATGATCCTACACATAGATGTTTTGCACATATAGTTCAATAAATTGTTCCCAGAATGTCTTGTTTTTAACGTCCATCGTCAAACTCAATTAACTCATTTAATCAACAAACTTATTTGAACTCAATGTAACCATGTTAACTAGAAAAGTCACCTACAACCACCGTTGCTCTCTACACACGTATCAACTTGCTTCCAAACGAACTGCAGACGATTCGATCAGTGCGTACTACGAAGCATACGATTCGCCTACTGCGTGCAGGACGAGAAATCGTTACGCGTTTGGGCTGTTATAGGGCAAGCCCACCAAATCTCGGCTATGCGCCTAAAGTTGGCTTTCCGGTTTTTCTGTATGGATTTTGATAGAAAGGCCGACTTTAGGAAGCATTTTTAGGGGGGGCAACATTTGGGCAGTTTACCCTATTCTTGGTTCATAAATTTATACAGTTTCATTTTCGACAATTGAGAAGTTTAGAAGAAATGACTTTTTTTAATTCAACATAAAATCGAATATAACATAAAATCGTATTGAGTTAGGTTGGACTAGATTTTGAAAATTCTCCCAAAATGCTGCTCACAAAATTCAATTGTACCTTCTTCTTTCGTAGGACAAGTGAGAGATGTATAAAGTTTTTGTCTCGAAACCCTGAATTTCAGTATTCTGGTATCGTCTGTTCTTAGCAACATCTGTGGATTGAGTTTTTGACCATAAATTTTGGGCATAAGTCGAGGTGAAAGTAAAAATGTCAACAATTCTTTTCTCAAAAATTTTTTGTATATGTTACCGACCAAACCCGATATTAGGATCAACTAGTTTCGCCTAGGCCAAACCAATTCTTTCTACACGGGATAGGACAAATCAGTATAGCCCAAGTCAAACTCGTTCATCCTGTTACCCATAGGATAAGCCAGTTTCTCCAAGGTCGAATCGCTTGATCCTAGTTAGAATTTATATGCTTTAGGATAAACTGATCCGTCCTAGTCTGAACTAATTTCACTTAGTTTGTATCTTCTATAAGTTTTTCAAAGTAATCTGAATAAAAGAATAGAAATAAAACAGTCAATCTTTAAAGTTATTTATTAGCTAATCAGTAATTTCACATTTATCACTAGATCAACATCACCCATTCGTCTACAGAAATCACCTTATCTGCAATTTGCTTATTTACTTATTTTTGCAAAGTTTACTCTGGTGGCACTTTGAATTGCAGAGTACTTTGTTTTTCTTACAATTGTATTTTTTTGTTGTACAGTTTTTCATGCAACTGCATTTATAAAGCCTTGCCCTAATCCAACAAAATGTTTTATGGCTGCAGTCCTTAAAGATATTTCAATATCCTGGTTAATATCTCCTACAACCAAAACTTCTTGTTATATCTATATACAGACATCGAAGACAGACGCATCACCAATTTTCAAAATAACAAATCGTTTCAGGCTTCTTTATTGGAATGATGTCCTTTCTTCGAACTTTTTCACGTCTTCTACTTGTTTAACCAAATTTGCATATTCGTCTATTGATAATACATTAAAATGAGAAGACCTTTTGTTTTCACTCTGCAAAGTTTCCTCTAAAAACTTTCCTCGAAGTACACGAAGGCTCATCCATGATAAAACGCCTCATAATAATTATACTAGGATTATAATGAAATCCTTTAAACGCAACCAGCAACCTAACTTGCGGACCCGTCGATGCAAAATACCGTTCAAATCAACGAACAGGGCGAGCGAAAAGCGGTTAGGTTAGGTTGATGGGCGAGCCTGAGGTGATTCAGGGACTTCCTGTTTGAGTAAGATGAAAGAGTACCCGGCAATGTCACACAGAGGGGACTTACTTTTTCATCTTTCTCTTCCTGGTGCAGCTTCATTTCGGGTTATAGTATGTTGAAATGCTTTAGTTACCGGAACGCCAGTGACATGCTGTGCACGTCGTCAGACCATTGTCAGACCATAAACAACATCTAAAATTGCTGTAAAAACTTCACATTCTTCTTATAGAATCACATTTTTCTGATCAAAACTATTTATAAATATCTCAAATATTCCTTTAATAATCTTCCCCAAACAGCTTAAGGATAACTTTTCCGAGACTGCGTAAGTTATTCGCACTATTTGGGGTCCTAGCAGTCTCAAATTGATCCTTTTCAAACTGATCCTTAATATTACTTTTCCTTATTTTCCTTCCATATTCCTTTTTTTTACACTTATTCTAATAATAATTTATTTTTCAATTCCCCTAATCATCCCAAAAACTACTTATTAACTTTTTCTTTTACTCACGTCACACGATATAAATTCCACTAAACGTAAAACCACTTTTTTGATTCACTCCTTTATCATTTCATATTTTAACGTACTTTCATATGTGTTCAACAGTTTTATCTGGTGTATTTTGTTAAAATTTGATATTTATTATCAGTATTTTAATTGAATCAACCCATTTTATATGTGTATATTTTGTGGTTCTAAAAAAAAAACGTTTTTTTAAGATCAAAAAGGTAACAAATTGATTGACTAGATTTACATTTTTTTTATAAGAAAAACTGAAAGAGTTGGAAACTTGAATACCTCTTTAAATAAAGATATATAGATTTATAAGTCTATAAAGTTTCATCTTCTTGAAGCCTTTGCAATAGAAAAATTTAAAGAAATTAATACAGACTTAGAATGAGATATAGAATGTTTTAATGATCAAGTTCTTTTGAACAAAACACCTGGATATAAATTCCTCCGAAATCCTTTTAAGAATTATCCCCAAACAGCTTAGGGATATCTTTTCCGAGACCGCGTAAGATATCCGCACTGTTTGGGGCCCTTGCGGTCTCAAAACTTTCTATCTTTGATTTCTCCCTTTCCTTAAAATTTCCCTCCCAACTTCCACTTTTCACATTTTTACGATTGGTACAAAATTTAACGCCCCATCCCAGTCCTAGAATTAATTTAACTTCTACAAATTAATTTAATGTATTGAAATTTGAATGCTTGATAAACATAACAGGTTGTTCCTTTGTTCACAACGAAAGACATAAAATCCACCAAACTGAAAAACCATTACTCATTTTTATTTTAACATATCGACCTATGCAACGAATACTATCGTAAGTCAAAAATGGTGATTTTGAAAATTTTGAAAAGAAAACAGAATTAATTGCTATTCTTCTATGGTGAATCCTTTCGGAATCCTCTATAAGATATCTATAGCAACCAAGTAGGAAATTTTTACCTAGAAAATTTTTGTATTTCTAAAGATGTATTCTTACTTTATTAATCTACAAAGTTTAATTTTCAAATCTTAAGTAGTTTAGAAGAAATTATTTTTTTATCAAAAAGTTGACTATTTCATTTGATTGGGTTATAACTTTTTTATGAAAAAAAAAAAAACTAAATGACTTAGAATTGAAACTAACATTTATTTATTTAACCAAAAGTATATACATATTAAAAACATTAATATTTCAAATCAAATCCTTAAACTTGAATCCAGGTTGTATCCATTAATCCATCTTAATTTCTTGATCCACCTTTTAACTGGTATAATTTGGACGCAAAGCCGAACAAGCCTCAGGAGCGTTATGAGCCAAAACCTCACAAGCAACCTTCTTAAAATTCTTCTTAGCCCTTTCATCCAAATCCGGCTTGAAATTATCATTAAAAACGATTCCAGGTAATCCCATAAATGGAAACGTATTAGTTATATTCCTATAATATGCAAGTATAGAATTGGAATTTTCCTCTTTTGTACATTCTTGCAATTTATTAAAATCGATATTTGTAGAAACTGCACACTAAAGAAATTTCAAAAAAATTTAATAAATAATAAAATAAAGTTAATAAATAAATAATAAAATAAAAATTAATAAAGAAATAGAAAAAAATTAATAAAAAAATAATGGAAAAAATAAAAACAAAAAATTTACATACATCATTTATATCCCCATCGGTATAATTACTACTTGCAATCATACAATTAACAAATTCAACAGTTATTTCATCCGGTAATTTATAACTTGCAACACAAGCATGGATTCTATTTGCGTAACAATATTCTTTATTAGGTTCACTTTTGCAGAAAAAATGTAATGTTCCACTTTCATTTAAATACTAAAGAAAAACCAAGTTAAAAAAGTGAACTTAAATGAAAAATAAAAACCAAACCTTAGTTGTTCCATAAGGTACCAATTCAACATTTAAATAATCTTTTAATTCAAGATAAGCTGGATAAAACTCTTTGGTTATAAAATCTCTACTACAATCGCAATAAGCTTCGTATAAAATTGTCACTTTAGTTCGTTTAGATTTTTCTAAACTCTATTAAAAAAAAAAATAATAAATAAAATAAAAAAAAAAATAAATAAATAATTTCTATTTAATTGTAAGAGAAAAAAATCTTTTTGGTTTGTTCTTACCTCTGTATAAAAGACTCCTAAAGCCAAAGCAAGTAGGAAGATAACTTTACCAAACATTTTTTTTTTAATGGAAAATTCACTTTTATAAATTTTTATAATTTTTTATAAATTTTTATAAACTTTTATACACTTATATAAATTCGAACCGTTTTAAAGTAATAAAAACAGGTATACTGACTAAATCTATTTTTTGTTGGGTTTTTATACTGTTATAAACGTGATTCAAATGAAATACTTTAATATAGATAAAGTAACAAAGTCATCGATGATGTGTCAAAGGTGCAGGTGTTAATATTATTGGATTCTTTTCATATTTCATGTTTAAAGGTGGTATTTTTAGTACAGAAGTCTAAAATTAAATATCAAAGTATGAAATCACTCGATAAAGTCTATTTAAAGAATTGAAGGAATTTTTATCAGTCATCAATTTTGAAATGTTAATTTAAAATTAAGATATTTTTCAAGGTATTTAAAATTAAAGCTTGAAACTTTGTAAATTTATAAAATAAGATATAATCTTTATTTGTACTAAAATTCAAGATTCTAAGTCTTTTAGTTTTCTTATAAAAATTTTTTTATTCAACCCAAAAAATTTGTCAATTTTTAAATATTACAGTATGGTTTAAAAATCAATTTTTTCCAAACCATTTGGAATTATACACTAAAACTTTATAAATTTACCAGATTTTATTCGGTGATACATTTTTTTTTTGTTTTTGGTGAAATTCCACTAAATCTGATGAAAATTTAATAAAATTTTGGTTCAATCATTTATCGTTTACTGAAATTTTTAAATAATTTAATATTTTAAGAAAATTCTTTCAAATTTAGTAATCCTTTGGTGGAATTATTTAAAATTTAGTAAAATTTTCAAAATTTCCATTTTGGTGAAATTATTCAACGTTTGGTGAATTTTTTAAGAATTTTGTTAATAGTTTAGGTAATTTTTTTAATATTAAAAGATATTTTGGTAGATTTATAAAAATGTAACTACGATTTTGGTGGAATTATTAAATATTTGATAACATTTTTACAATTTAGTAATATTTTTGAAAAATTTGGTGATATTTTATATCAATTTTATAAAATTTAGTGATATTTTGGTGGAATTATAAAAATCCTAATAAGATTTTGGTGGAATTATTTCAAATTTTGTTATATTTTGGTGGAATTATTAAAAATTTGATGACGTTTTTACAATTTAATAACATTTTGTAAAAAATTAATGATATTTTAAGTAAATTTTTAAAAATTTAAGAATATCTTGGTGGAATTATAAAAATCCTAATAAGATTTTAGTGGAATTATTTAAAATTTTGTTATATTTTGGTGTAATTATTCAAAATTTGATGATATTTTCACAATTTAGTAACATTTTTGAAAAATTTAATGATGTTTTATATCAATTTTTTAAAATTTAGTGATATTTTGGTGGAATTATAAAAATCCTAATAAGATTTTGGGGGAATTATTTAAAATTTTGTTATATTTTGTTGTAATTATTCAAAATTTGATGAAATTTTCACAATTTAGTAACATTTTGTAAAAAATTAATGATATTTTAAGTAAATTTTTAAAAACTTAAGAATATTTTGGTGGAATTATAAAAATTCTAATAAGATTTTGGTGGAATTATTTAAAATTTTGTTATGTTTTGGTGTAATTATTCAAAATTTGATGACATTTTCACAATTTAGTAACATTTTTGAAAAATTTACTGATGTTTTATATCAATTTTTTAAAATTTAGTAATATTTTGGTGGAATTATAAAAATCCTAATAAGATTTTGGTGGAATTATTTAAAATTTTGTTATATTTTCGTGAAATTATTCAAAATTTAATGAAATTTTCACAATTTAGTAACATTTTTGAAAAATTTAATGATGTTTTATATCAATTTTTTTAAGATTTAGTGATATTTTGGTGGAATTATAAAAATCCTAATAAGATTTTGGTGGAATTATTTAAAATTTTGTTATGTTTTGGTGTAATTATACAAAATTTGATGACATTTTCACTATTTAGTAACATTTTTGAAAAATTTAATGATGTTTTATATCAATCTTTTAAAATTTAGTGATATTTTGGTGGAATTATAAAAATCCTAATAAGATTTTGGTGGAATTTTTCAAAATTTGATGAAATTTTCACAATTTAGTAACATTTTGTAAAAAATTAATGATATTTTACGTAAATTTTAAAAAAATTAAGAATATTTTGGTGGAATTATTTAAAATTTTGTTATATTTTGGTGTAATTATTCAAAATTTGATGACATTTTCACAATTTAGTAACATTTTGTAAAAAATTAATGATATTTTAAGTAAGTTTTTAAAAATTTAAGAATATTTTGGTGGAATTATAAAAATCCTAATAAGATTTTGGTGGAATTATTTAAAATTTTGTTATATTTTAGTGTAATTATTCAAAATTTGATGACATTTTCACAATTTAGTAACATTTTGTAAAAAAATAATGATATTTTAAGTAAATTTTTAAAAATTTAAGGATATTTTGGTGGAATTATAAAAATCCTAATAAGATTTTGGTGGAATTTTTTAAAATTTTGTTATATTTTGGTGTAATTATCCAAAATTTGATGACATTTTCACAATTTAGTAACATTTTGTAAAAAATTAATGATATTTTAAGTAAATTTTTAAAAATTTAAGAATATTTTGGTGGAATTATAAAAATCCTATTAAGATTTTGGTGGAATTATTTAAAATTTTGTTATATTTTGGTGTAATTATTCAAAATTTAATGACATTTTCTTAATTTAGTAACATTTTTGAAAAAATAGTGATATTTGAAGTAAATTCTTGAAAATTTAAGGATATTTTGGTGGAATTATAAAAATCCTTATAAGATTTTGGTGGAATTATTTAAAATTTTGTTATATTTTGGTATAATTATTCCAAATTTGATGACATTTTTACAATTTAGTAACATTTTGTAAAAAATTAATGATATTTTAAGTAAATTTTTAAAAATTTAAGAAAATTTTGGTGGAATTATAAAAATCCTAATAAGATTTTGGTGGAATTATTTAAAATTTTGTTATATTTTGCTGTAATTTTTCAAAATTTGATGACATTTTCACAATTTAGTAACATTTTTAAAAAATTAATGATATTTTAAGTAAATTTTTAGAAATGTAAGAATATTTTGGCGGAATTATAAAAATCCTAATAAGATTTTGGTGGAATTATTTAAGATTTTGTTATATTTTGGTTTAATTTTTCAAAATTTGATGACATTTTCACAATTTAGTAACATTTTGAAAAAAAATAATGATATTTTATGTAAATTTTTAAGAATTTAAGAATATTTTGGTGGAATTATAAAAATCCTAATAAGATTTTGGTGGAATTATTAAAAATTTTGTTATATTTTGGTGTAATTATTTAAAATTTGATGACATTTTCACAATTTAGTAACATTTTGTAAAAAATTAATTATATTTTAAATAAATTTTTAAAAATTTAAGAATATTTTGGTGGAATTATAAAAATCCTAATAAGATTTTGGTGGAATTATTTAAAATTTTGTTATATTTTGGTGTAATTATCCAAAATTTAATGACATTTTCACAATTTAGTAACATTTTTGAAAATTTTTGTGATGTTTTATATCAATTTTTTAAAATTTAGTGATATTTTGGTGGAATTATAAAAATCCTAATAAGATTTTGGTGGAATTATTTAAAATTTTGTTATATTTTGGTGGAATTATTCAAAATTTGATGACATTTTCACAATTTAGTAACATTTTTGAAAGATTTAGTGATATTTTATATGAATTTTTTTAAATTTAAGAATATTTTGGTGGAATTATAAAAATCCTAATAAGATTTTGGTGGAATTATTTAAAATTTTGTTATATTTTGGTGAAATTATTCAAAATTTGATGACATTTTCACAATTTAGTAACATTTTTGAAAAATTTAATGATGTTTCGTATCAATTTTTTAAAATTTAGTGATATTTTGGTGGAATTATAAAAATCCTAATAAGATATTGGTGGAATTATTTAAAATTTTGTTATATTTTGGTATAATTATTCCAAATTTGATGACATTTTTACAATTTAGTAACATTTTGTAAAAAATTAATGATATTTTAAGTAAATATTTAAAAATTTAAGAAAATTTTGGTGGAATTATAAAAATCCTAATAAGATTTTGGTGGAATTATTTAAAATTTTGTTATATTTCGGTGTAATTATTCAAAATTTGATGGCATTTTCACAATTTAGTAACATTTTGTAAAAAATTAATGATATTTTAAGTAAATTTTTAAAAATTTAAGAATATTTTGGTGGAATTATAAAAATCCTAATAAGATTTTGGTGGAATTATTTAAAATTTTGTTATGTTTTGGTGTAATTATTCAAAATTTGATGAAATTTTCACAATTTAGTAACATTTTTGAAAAATCTAATGATGTTTTATATCAATTTTTTTTAAATTTAGTGATATTTTGGTGGAATTATAAAAATCCTAATAAGATTTTGGTGGACTTATTTAAAATTTTGTTATATTTTGGTGTAATTTTTCAAAATTTGATAACATTTTCACAATTTAGTAACATTTTGTAAAAAATTAATGATATTTTAAGTAAATTTAAAAAAATTTAAGAATATTTTGGTGGAATTATAAAAATCCTAATAAGATTTTGGTGGAATTATTTAAAATTTTGTTATATTTTGGTGTAATTATTCAAAATTTGATGACATTTTCACAATTTAGTAACATTTTTGAAAAATCTAATGATGTTTTATATCAATTTTTAAAATTTAGTTATATTTTGGTGGAATTATAAAAATCCTAATAAGATTTTGGTGGAATTATTTAGCAATTTTTTTAGATTTTACACTTGGATTTAAAAATCAATTTTTTTCTGAACTATTTGGAATTAAGTAATAAAACTTTGTAAATCTATAAAATAAGAAGTAATCTTTATTTTTAGAAAAGAATCAATTTTCTAAGTCTTTTAGTTTCTATATAATAAATTTATAAAAAAAATTCCTTTTTAATTTTCAATGAAACAAACACAATTCTAATTCTAATCATAGTTTATTACTCCTACAGTTCATTTATTCACTTATAAAGTATTAGTTGGAATATGTGAAGGTGGTAATAGATAATTTTTCGAAGTTGACGTATTATTAAGTAGTTCGGGTACAGGAATTCTTGTATCATACAAAGAAGGTGCTTGAAAAATAATCCCACAAGTTCCACCGATACAAGCTAAGGTAAACACCCAAAGAAAAAATCGATCTAACACCATTGAAACAAATTTCCACTCTTCGACAATCTAAAAATTTTAAATTAACCTAAACTAACGATAAAAGTAAAGATTTTACCTCATTATCTTTATCGGCATCTCTAATATGTTGAGCAATAAATCTAACACCTTCCAAAGCTGCTATAACATTAGCCGAGAGAGTTTTAGGTGTGATAGTTGAAGAACAAGTCACTAAAATAAAAATTAAAGTTACAAAATAACTTTTTTTTTGATGATTTTTTAATAATTACTTGACGAATGTGCTTTAATTTTATCATCTTGCTCTTGATCTTGAAGTACAAAACTCGGCTCCCTCGTCGTTATCTTAAAATCCGAAGTAAAAGGATCCCCCATATTCAATTGCATATCCATGTCGCTTGTAAAACCCCTCGGAGGTTGATTATCATCATACTCGGGTAAAGCATAAGTAGTTCGTCTCATCACCAACAACCTTGGCATCCATTCTAAGAAAATTTTCCTCACCCAAGGTGACATTTTATGCGTGGAAGGTGATCGGAAATGAACGTTTAAAACACAAACAGTTACCCAAATTGATGATGTGACTAAAATCATTGTAAAAAGAAGGTATTTTCCCAAAAGAGGGACTGCTAAAGAAGTTGGGGGGATTATCTCAGCTAATAGGAGGAAAAATACAGTTAGTGAGAGTAAAATAGAAACGCATAAAGTCATTTTTTCGCCGGAATCTGATGGAAGGTAGAAAACTAAAACGGTTAGGAATGTTATTCCAACGCATGGAATGATTAAATTTACGGTGTAAAAAAGGGTTTTTCTCCTCATGGTTATTTTAAATGTTATATCTAAAAGTAAATTTTATGATTAATATTTTTTTGGGGGAAAATAAAACTATAAAAGTATATAAATTTGAGTACCTGAGAAAGGTTCGGGACAACATGGATAATATTCTTCGTTTCTTGTAGCTGGAACGGCTAAAATATCCCATTCGACTGATAAGTAAAATTCTAATAAATCGATTCCCATGTTTACTCGGTTACTTCCTTCTTTTTGAGCAACGTGTTTTAAATCAACCTAAAATTTGATACTGTATATAAACTTTATTAAAAATCAATACTCCATTTAGAAAAAAAGATCCCAACTTTTAAATCCTTTCAAAATATTTTATAAAAAAACTAGTTTAGTTTTATTTTTAGTATTTTTCTAAAAAAAAAAGAATTTATTACTTTTGGTTGAATTGATCAACATTTTGGTAACTTTGGTGAAAGCTTTACGAATTTAGTAAGTTTTTGATGGAATAAAAAAAAAAATTGGTAAATTTTTGGCGGAATTTTTACAAATTTTGTAAGTTTTTTGGTGGAATTTTTAAGAAATTCATTATTTTTGGTAGAATTATTAAAAATTTTAGTAAATTTAAATTTTCATGAATTTAGTAAGTTTTTGATGGAATTTTCAAGGTTTTAGTTAATTTTTAATGAAATTGTTTCTAATTTGATTGATTCTTAGTGGAATTTTAAAAGAATTTGGACATTTTGTTGGAATTTTTAAAAGATTTGGTAAGTTTTTGGTAGAATTGTTAAAAATGTTGACAATTTCGGTGTAATTTTTAGGATTCTTGTAAGTTTTTGGTGGAATAAAAAAAAAGCAATAAGTTTTGGGTGTAGTTGTTAAATAGTTTAATAGCTTTGGTGGAATTTTTGCGAATTTTATTCATTTCTGGTGGAATTTAAAAAGAAATCAGTGTTTTTGGTAAAATTCTTATGAATTTATTAAACTTTTGGTGGAATTTTTAAAAAATTCACTATGTTTTTGGTGGAATTATCAAAAATTTTGATAACATTGGTGGAATTCTTGCGAATTTTATTCATTTCTGGTGGAATAAAAAAAAAATCAGTGTTTTTGATAAAATTCGTATGAATTTAGTAAGTTTTTGGTGGAATTTTTGCAAATTGTATTAATTTTTGGTGGAATTTTTAAAAAATTCAGTGTTTTTTATGGAATTTTTACGAATTTAGTAAGTTTTTTTGTGGAATTAAAAAAAAATTCATTACTTTTGGTAGAATTATTAAAAATTTTTGTAACTTTGGTGGAATGTTTATGAATTTACTAAGTTTTTGATGGAGTTTTCAAGGTTTTAGTTAATTTTTAATGAAATTGCTTCTAATTTGATTGATTTTTGGTGGAATTTTAAAAGAATTTGGACATTTTGGTGGAATTTTTAAAAAATTTGGTAAGTTTTTGGAAGAATTGTTAAAAATGTTGACAATTTCGATGTAATTTTTGGAATTTTTGTAAGTTTTTGGTGAAATAAAAAAAATCAGTAAGTTTTGGGTGAAGTTGTTAAATATTTTAATAGCTTTCGTGGAATTTTTGCGAATTTTATTCATTTCTGGTGGAATTTTAAAAAAAATTCAGTGTTTTTGGTAAAATTCTTATGAATTTAGTAAGTTTTTGGTGGAATTTTTAAAAAATTCATTATTTTTGGTAGAATTATTAAAAATTTTAGTAACTTTGGTGGAATTTTTATGAATTTACTAAGTTTTTGGTGGAATTTTCAAAGTTTTAGTTAATTTTTAATGAAATTATTTCCAATTTGATTGATTTTTGGTGGAATTTTAAAAGAATTTGGACATTTTGGTGGAATTTTTAAAAAATTTGGTAAGTTTTTGGTAGGATTGTTAAAAATGTTGACAATTTCGGTGTAATTCTTAGGATTTTTGTAAGTTTTTGGTGGAATAAAAAAAATTCAGTGAGTTTTGGGTGTAGTTGTTAAATATTTTAATAGCTTTGGTGGAATTTTTACGAATTTTATTCATTTCTGGTGGAATTTAAAAAAAATTCAGTATTTTTGATAAAATTCTTATGAATTTAGTAAACTTTTGGTGGAATTTTTAAAAAAATTCAGTATGTTATTGGTGGAATTATCAAACATTTTGATAACATTGGTGGATTTTTGCGAATTTTATTCATTTCTGGTGGAATAAATAAAAATCAGTGTTTTTGATAAAATTCTTATGAATTTAGTAAGTTTTTGATGGAATTTTTGCAAATTGTATTAATTTTTGGTGGAATTTTTAAAAAATTCAGTATATTTTTGGTAGAATTATCAAAAATTTCGATAACACTGGTGGAATTTTTGCGAATTTTATTCATTTTTGATGGAATTTTCAAAAAATTCAATGTTTTTTTATGGAATTTTTGCGAATATAGTAAGTTTTTAGTGAAATTTTTCCAATTTTATTAGTTTTTGGTGGAATTTAAAAAAAATTCATTATGTTTTTGGTAGAATTATCAAAAATTTTGATAACATTGCTGGAATTTTTACGAATTTTAATCATTTCTGGTGGAATAAAATAAAATCAGTGTTTTTGATAAAATTCTTATGGATTTAGTAAGTTTTTGGTGGAATTTTTGCAAATTGTATTAATTTTTGGTTTAATTTTTAAAAAATTCACTATATTTTTGGTGGAATTATCAAAAATTTTGATAACACTGGTGGAATTTTTGCGAATTTTATTCATTTTTGATGGAATTTTTAAAAATTCAGTGTTTTTTATGGAATTTTTACGAATTTAGTAAGTTTTTAGTGAAATTTTTCCAATTTTATTAATTTTTGGTGGAGTTTTAAAAAAATTCAGTTTGCTTTTGGTGGAATTATCAAAAATGTTGATAACATTGGTGGAATTTTTGCGAATTTTATTCATTTCTGGTGGAATAAAAAAAATCAGTGTTTTTGATAAAATTCTTATGAATTTGGTAAGTTTTTGGTGGAACTTTTACAAATTGTATTAATTTTTGGTCTAATTTTAAAAAAATTCGCTACATTTTTGGTGGAATTATCAAAAATTTTGATAACACTGGTGGAATTTTTGCGAATTTTATTCATTTTTGATGGAATTTTTAAGAAATTTAGTGTTTTTTATGGATTTCTTACGAATTTAGTAAGTTTTTAGTGAAATTTTTCCAATTTTATTAATTTTTGGTGGAATTTTTATAAAATTCTGTATGTTTTTGATAGAATTGTTAATAAAGTTGACAACTTTGGTGGAATTTTTATTAACTTTAATCATTTTTGGTGGAATTGTTAAAAATATTGGTAATTTTAGTAGAATTTTTATGAATTTGGTAAGTTTTTGGTGGTATTTTTTAAAAATCAGTAAGTTTTTGGTGGAATTATTCAACATTTTTGTAGCTTTGATAGAAAATTAAAAGAATTTAGTACGTTTTTGGTGGAATTGTTAAAAATGTTGGTAACTTTGGTGGAATTTTTACGAATATAGTAAGTTTTTTTTTTAATTTTTACCAATTTTATTGATTTTGGATGGAATTTTTAAAAAATTCACCAAGTTTTTAGTAGAATTGTCTCTAAATTTAATAATTTTTGGTGAAATTATATTCAATTTATCTAACTTTTGTGGAATTTTTATTATTACTTTTTTATTTCTTTGAAATTTTTAAGAATCAATTCTTGACGAAATTAATTTTAATTTTAGTATATTTTTTAAAAATTCAGCAAGTTTTTGGTGGAATTGTTAAAAATTTGGATAGCTTTGGTGGAATTTTTGCGAATTTTATTCATTTTTGATGGAATTTTCAAAAAATTCATGTTTTTTTATGGTATTTTTAGGAATTTAGTAAGTTTTTAGTGATATTTTTGCAATTTTATTAATTATTGGTGGAATTTTTATGATTACTTTTTTATTTTTGTGAAATTTTTAAGAATCTAATCAATTCTTGACGAAATTAATCTTAATTTTAGTATATCTTTTAAAAATTCAGTTTTTGGTGGAATTGTTAAAAATTTAGATAGCTTTGGTGGAATTTTTACAAATTTTATAAGTTTTTGGTGGAATTATTAAAAATGTTAATAGCTTTAAATTTTTTCAAATTTACTTAAATTTTTGGCGATATTTTCAAGAATTTAATTAGTTTTTAGTGAAATTTACTCGAATTTTTGCTCTGCATAAATTAAATATTTGATAATTATTAATAAGCCGATCGTTTTGACATTTCATGTGGCATTAGCGTGGTTAGAATAATAAATAGCGTTTATGAAAATTGAACCAAAATTCTAATAAATCAATTACCATCACCATGTTTTAAAAAAATGCGACAATATTAATGGGGGTGATTGTCCAGGTCATTTTATACAAAAAAGTTTATAATAAACATGGTCTGGAAACGCTTCGTTACCGATCTACAGCGTGTTGAAGTTTAATTTAAAAAAAGGGGTAAAAATTTACATATTTTGAAACAGTCCTGTTTTATTCACTGACATATTTGTTGAATTTCCTTATCATGAATCGTTATATGAATGCCGAGATGACATGCACTACATTTAGAAGCTGATGGCAATGCATTAGAAGCTAGGTGGTTGTATACCGAAAGATTTCCTGGCCGTATTGCTCTAGATAGAAAAACTTTCCAAAGTATTCATCGACGTCTTTATGAAACACATTTAGACGAAATACAGGAGTAGGAAGGCCAAGGACAACAAGAACGGTAGTGATGGAAGAAGATGTGTTAATGATTGAAGAAGATCAAGGTACTTCTACTCGAAAAATTGCTAACGCTTTGAATGTAAGTACTGGGACTATTTGGAACATTCTCAAGGAAAATTTGTTGTACCGATTCCATACAAAACCCGTTCAAGCTTCCTGCTGATTTCCCTCCTTGCATTGCATTCTGGCTTTTGCAGAAAATGATTGAAATCCCTCAATCCGTTGATTCTTGTTAAATAAAATGTATTTTAAACTATATATTATTAGTGTGAAGTTAGTCAAGTAAGAAGCGTTGAGTTTGTGAGGGCGTCGTTGGGAATAAAAAGTAATTAGATTATTAAAAAGTGCTTTTAATCGAGTCTATCATTTACAAAACGATCCAAAAACCTATCAATTCTGTTCACCAATGAAGCGAATTTTTCAAGAAATGCAATACGCAATTTCCATAATAACCATGTATGGTGTGAGGAGAATCTACATGAAATGACGATCGTTTTCACCATCAATGTTCTTTGAACATTAGGCTTGGAATTGTATGACTGCTTAATCAGACCGATATTTTTACCAGGAAGACTTACCGGAGAGGTGTCTCGCACCTTTTTGGAAAACACGATCCCTGATTTTCTAGAGGATGTATCATTAACAATTAGAGATGCAATGTGGTATATGCACGATGACGCACCAGCCCACTTTAGTCAAGTAATTCGCGATTTCTTAACTCAAGCATATGGAAATCGATTGGCCGAGGTGGACTTTACTTAAGGCCTGCACAATCGGACTTACATTCCCTGGATTTTTCCTGTGGAGCCATTTGAAGTCCTTGGTGTACGCCATTTCATTGGAAAACGTAGAAGACTTAAGAAATCCAATTGTTGGGTGCAACTCAATTAAAACAGATTTTAGTGTTTTTGAGTTTGTCAGTCAATGAGGATGATTCTTGCATCCTAGCTCGAGGTGGTCACTTTGTTTTTGAAATTTTTGCTTACAATTAGTAAAATTGTTCTTTAAAAAAATTTCTTTTATTATAAACTTTTTTGTATAAATTAGGGACAATCACCCCCTTTACTATCGCCGCATCTTTTTTAAACACCCTGCATAATTACATAAAAATCAATACTCTATTTAGAAAAAAAAAAAATCCCAACTTCTAAATCCTCCAGAATATTTTATAAAAAATTCATAAATTCCAACACAAACTTTTCGTATGCAAATGTCATTGTACAACCACAAACTCAAAACCCCCATAATCTCCCGTATAAACCTCTAAAACTTCCCCGTAACCCCTCAAGACACCCCTCAAAACAACCCCTCAAACCCCCGAAGACGCCATAATACCTGTAATCCGTTATAAGTCCACGAACCGAACTTCATAAGACAACTCTGTTCGTCGAAAGGGAAATACTGGACGTTTATCTCACAGCTGGACTTGTAAATTGAAGGAGGTTTCCATTCGACTTCCCCCGTATATTTCAAAGTGGCTTTAGTCATTAGGGTTACTTCGTAATTTCCATCAGCACTATAATAAAAATAAAATTTCTTTAAATAAAGTATTTTTTTATAAGGTATTTAAAGTAGGTTGAAATAGTAAATTTACTTGTTAAAAAGGACTATGTCAGGTAGCCAAATGTGTTCTGATGGGACGTAGAGCATTTCAACTCCACCGTAGTCCTCGGGCTTCCATTGTAACTTATAATCGACCCATTTCTAGAGGAGTTTGAAATGAGAGTGATTATAATCTGGATTAGTTTGGTGTTGAAATGAGGAAGTTTATTATATGTTAGTTTTATGAACTTAGTTGGTTCAATTCTTACTCATAACTCATGAAGAGGTTTAGATATTTTTATGATTCCTTCAATATTTTAAAATGAAGTGTTTATACTTTAAGAAAATTAAAAAGGTTGGGTTTTATTTACTTTAGGTTGGTTTAAAAAAATTTTTTGAAATTCGATTTTGGGAGTTTTCAAACACCTTATTACATTTTTCGTCATAGCTCATCGATTAATTGAAATATTTTCATGGTTCTATCAACAATTTAAACAAAAATATCTGTCTTTTAAGAAAACTAAGAAAATTTGGTTTAAATTACTTTGAGTTGCTTAGAAAAAATTTTGAAACTCGACGTTAAAGTTCTTTTAGTACAACACATTCAAACACCGAACTATATTTTTAGTTGTAACTCATCAACTAGGTTAGATATTTTTATGATTCCTTTAATATTTTAAAAAGAAGTGTTTATACTTTAAAAAAATTAAAAAGGTTGGGTTTTATTTACTTTAGGTTGGTTTAAAAAAATTTTTGAAAATCGACTTTGGGTGTTTTCAAAAACCTAAGTACATTTTTCGTCATAGCTCATCGATTAATTGAAATATTTTCATGGTTCTATCAATAATTTAAAGAAAAATATATGTATTTTAAGAAAATCAAAGAGATTTAATTTGAATTACTTTGAGATGTTTACAAAAAATTTTGAAAATCGATCTTAAAGTTCTATTAAGAAAACACACAAACGCCGAACTACATTTTTAGTTATAACTCATCAACTAGGTTAGATATTTTTATGATTCCTTTAATATTTTAAAAAGAAATGTTCATACTGTAAAAAAATTAAAAAGGTTGGGTTTTATTTACTTTAGGTTGGTTTAAAAAAATGTTTGAAAATCGACTTTGGGTGTTTTCAAAAACCTAAGTACATTTTTCTTCATAGCTCAACGATTAATTGAAATATTTTCACGGTTCTATCAATAATTTAAAGAAAAATGTATGTATTTTAAGAAAATCAAAGAGATTTAATTTGAATTACTTTGAGATGTTTACAAAAAATTTTGAAAATCGATCTTAAAATTCTATTAATACATCACACTCAAACACCGAACTATATTTTTAGTTATAACTCATCAAGTAGTTCAGATATTTTTATGATTCCTTCAATATTTTAAAGACAAGTGCTTATATTTTAAGAAAATTCAGGGGATTGGTTTTTATTAACTTTAGGTTGGTTATAAAAAAATTTCGAAAATCAAGTTTGGGAGTTTTCAAACACCCAACTACATTTTTCATCATAGCTCATCGATTAATTGAAATATTTTCATGCCTCTATCAACAATTTAAAGAGAAATGTTTACATTTTAAAAAAATGGAAAAGATTTTGTTTGAATTGCTTTTAGTTAATTACAAAAAAATTTCAAAATCTTTTTTAAAAATCTATTAATGCCACTGGACTCATTAACAGAGCTATATTTTTAGTTAAAACTCATCAACTAGTTTAAATGTTTTTATGTTTCCTTCAATACTTTAAAGAGAAGTCTTTATACTTTAAGAAAATTCAGGAGATTGGCTTTTACTTACTTTGGGTTAGTTATAAAAAAATTTCAAATAATGATTTTGAGTGTTTTCAAACACCTAACTACATTTTTTGTCATAGCTCATCACTTACTTTAGACATTTTCATGGCTTCATTTACAATTTAAAAATAAATGTTTATATTTTAAGAAAATTAAGAAGATTTGAATGACCTTTCATTATTTACAAAAAATTTTTGAAAATCGACGATTTTCCAACCCAACATCGAACTATATTATAACCTTTTAACTAATTTAAATATTTCGATAATTCTTTTAGCAAATTGATAAAAAGTATCTATATTTTACGAAAATCTCAAAGGTTCAACTTCAATTAGTTTGGGTTGGTTATAAAAAAAATGTATAAAAAACAACCTAAAATTTTAATTTTTCTCAACTCAACATCTAACTACAATTTTAACTATAATTCACGAACTAATCAAGATAACTTCATGATCTCTGAGCAGTTTGAAGAAAAATGTTCATACTTCAAGTTAATTTATCAGATTTGGTTTGAGCTCATTTAGCTTAGTTATAACGAATTTTTTAAAAATTGAATTTTTTTATGTATCTTAAATCTGACATTACAATACATTTTTAGTTGTAGCTCATTAACTGATTTAGATATTTTAATGATTATTTGAACAAATTAGAGAGAAATGTTTGTATTTTAAGAAAATCTAAAAGATTCGACTTCACTTGACTCAAGTTTTTTATAAGAAATTTTTTAATACCTAACCTTAAATTTTGATTTTTTTCATATGAACACCTAAGTTTAATTTTAGCTATAATTCATGAACGGATTAAGTTAACTTAATGATTTTATCAACAATTTAAAGAAAAATGTTTATATGTTAAGCTAATTTATAAGAATTTGTTTGAATTCATTTAATTTGGTTATAACCATAAAAAAATCAAAATTTTTTGGTATCTTAAATCCGATATTGGATTACATTTTTAAGTATAACTCATCAACTAATTTAGATATTTTGATGATTCTTTCAACAACTTATTAAGAAATGTTTATGTTTTAAGAAAATCTAAAAATATCGGTTTTATTTGATTTAAGTTGGTTATAATTTTTGAAAACCCAAATTTTTATTTTTCCATCCCAACACCTGATTACAATTTCATCTGTAGCTCAAAAACTAGTTAATATAACGTCATGATTTTACCAATAATTAAAGATAAAGGTTCATATTTCAATCTAATTTATAAGATTTAGTTTGAATTTATTTAGTTTGGTTATAATCATAAAAAAATCGAAATTTTTAGTGTCAAAAATTTTTTCCAACTTTGAAATTTTTTTTAATTTTTTTGACAACACTTGGAATAAAACGGTCTTTTTTAATTAAAATTAGAATGATTTAGGTTTCACTTGGAGAAAAAATCGAATCAAAATTTTTAAAAATGAATTTTTGATGAATTTTTTAAAAAATAGTTAATTTTCTAACCTAAAAAATTTTTTCTAACTTTGAAAATTTTTAAAATTTTTTTGACAACACTTGGAATAAAACGGTCTTTTTTGATTAAAACTAGAATGTTTTAAGTTTCATATAGAAGAAAAATCAAATCAAAATGTTAAGAAATGAATTTTTTTTGAATTTTTAAAGTTCAGTCTTAAATTAAAAGAACGTCAAACATTTTTTCCAACTTTGAAAATTTTTTTAATTTTTTTGACAACACTTGGAATAAAACGATCTTTTTTGATTAAAATTAGAATGATTTAGGTTTCATTTAGAAAAAAAATCGAATCAAAATCTTTAAAAATGAATTTTTGATGAATTTTTAAAGTTAATTTTCTTAAGTAAAAAGTGTCAAAAAATTTTTCCAACTTTGAAAATTTTTTTAATTTTTTTGACAATACTTGGAATAAAACGGTCTTTTTTAATTAAAATTAGAATGATTTAGGTTTCACTTGGAGAAAAAATCGAATCAAAATCTTTAAAAATGAATTTTTGATGAATTTTTTAAAAATGGTTAATTTTCTAACCTAAAAAATTTTTGCCAACTTTGAAAATTTTTTAAATTTTTTTGACAACACTTGGAATAAAACGGTCTTTTTTGATTAAAACTAGAATGTTTTAAGTTTCATATAGAAGAAAAATCAAATCAAAATGTTAAAAAATGAATTTTTTTTGAATTTTTAAAGTTCAGTCTTAAATTAAAAAAAAATCAAACATTTTTTCCAACTTTGAAAATTTTTTAAATTTTTTTGACAACACTTGGAATAAAACGATCTTTTTTGATTAAAATTAGAATGATTTAGGTTTCATTTAGAAAAAAAATCGAATCAAAATCTTTAAAAATGAATTTTTGATGATTTTTTTAAAAAATAGTTAATTTTCTAACCTAAAAAATTTTTTCTAACCTTGAAAATTTTTAAAATTTTTTTGACAACACTTGGAATAAAGCGGTCTTTTTTGATTAAAACTAGAATGTTTTAAGTTTCATATAGAAGAAAAATCAAATCAAAATGTTAAAAAATGAATTTTTTTTGAATTTTTAAAGTTCAGTCTTAAATTAAAAAGACGTCAAACATTTTTTCTAACTTTGAAAACTTTTTTAATTTTTTTGACAACACTTGGAATAAAACGGTCTTTTTTGATTAAAACTAGAATGTTTTAAGTTTCATATAGAAGAAAAATCAAATCAAAATGTTAAAAAATGAATTTTTTTTGAATTTTTAAAGTTCAGTCTTAAATTAAAAAAACGTCAAACATTTCTTCCAACTTTGAAAATTTTTTAAATTTTTTTGACAACACTTGGAATAAAACGGTCTTTTTTAATTAAAATTAGAATGTTTTAAGTTTCATTTAGAAAAAAAATCAAATCGAAATCTCTAAAAGTGAATTCTTGATGATTTTTTTTTAAATGGTTAATTTTCTAACCTAAAAAATTTTTGCCAACTTTGAAAATTTTTTAAATTTTTTCGACAACACTTGGAATAAAACGGTCTTTTTTAATTAAAATTAGAATGTTTTAAGTTTCATTTAGAAAAAAAATCAAATCGAAACCTCTAAAAGTGAATTCTTGATGAATTTTTAAAAAAATAGTAATTTTCTAACCTAAAAATTTTTTAGGTATCTTAAATCCGACATTGGATTACATTTTTAACTGTAACTCATCAACTAGTTTAGATATTTTGATGATTCTTTCAACAACTTATTAAGAAATCTTTGTGTTTTAAGAAAATCTAAAAAATTCGGTTCTATTTGATTAAAGTTGATTATAAAAAATTTTTGAAAACCCAACCTCAAATTTACATTTTTCCAACCCAACATCTGATCACAATTTCCTCTGTAGCTTGTGAAATAATTAGGATAACTTCATGATTTTACCAACAATTAAAGATAAAGGTTCATATTTCAATCTGATTTATAAGACTTGGTCTGAATTTATTTAGTTTGGTTATAATCATAAAAAAATCGAAATTTTTAGTGTCAAAAATTTTTTCCAACTTTGAAAATTTTTTTCATTTTTTTGACAACACTTGGAATAAAACGATCTTTTTTGATTAAAATTAGAATGATTTAGGTTTCATTTAGAAAAAAAATCGAATCAAAATCTTTAAAAATGAATTTTTGATGAATTTTTAAAGTTAATTTTCTTGAGTAAAAAGTGTCAAAAAATTTTTCCAACTTTGAAAATTTTTTAAATTTTTTTGACAACACTTGGAATAAAACGGCCTTTTTTGATTAAAACTAGAATGTTTTAAGTTTCATATAGAAGAAAAATCAAATCAAAATGTTAAAAAATGAATTTTTTTTGAATTTTTAAAGTTCAGTCTTAAATTAAAAAAACGTCAAACATTTTTTCCAACTTTGAAAATTTTTTTAATTTTTTTGACACTTGGAATAAAACGGTCTTTTTTAATTAAAATTAGAATGATTTAGGTTTCATTTAGAAAAAAAATCGAATCAAAATCTTTAAAAATGAATTTTTGATGAATTTTTTTAAAAATGGTTAATTTTCTAAACTAAAAAATTTTTGGCAACTTTGAAAATTTTTTAAATTTTTTTGACAACATTTGGAATAAAGCGATCTTTTTTGATTAAAATTAGTATGATTTAGGTTTCATTTAGAAAAAAATCGAATCAAAATCCTTAAAAATGAATTTTTGATGAATTTTAAAAAAGATAGTAATTTTCTAACCTAAAAATTTTTTAGGTATCTTAAATCCGACATTGGATTACATTTTTAACTGTAACTCATCAACTAGTTTAGATATCCTGATGATTCTTTCAATAACTTATTAAGAAATGTTTGTATTTTAAGAGAATCGAAAAAATTCGGTTCTATTTGATTCAAGTTGATTATAAAAATTTTTTGAAAACACAACCTCAAATTTACATTTTTCCAACCCAACATCTGATTACAATTTCATCTGTAGCTCAAAAACTAATTAATATAACGTCATGATTTTACCAATAATTAAAGATAAAGGTTCATATTTCAATCTAATTTACAAGATTTAGTTTGAATTTATTTAATTTGGTTATAATCATAAAAAAATCGAAATTTTTAGTGTCAAAAATTTTTTCCAACTTTGAAAATTTTTTTAATTTTTTTGACAACACTTGGAATAAAACGATCTTTTTTGATTAAAATTAGAATGATTTAGGTTTCATTTAGAAAAAAAATCGAATCAAAATCTTTAAAAATGAATTTTTGATGAATTTTTAAAGTTAATTTTCTTAAGTAAAAAGTGTCAAAAAATTTTTCAAACTTTGAAAATTTTTTAAATTTTTTTAACAACACTTGGAATAAAACGGTCTTTTTTAATTAAAATTAGAATGTTTTAAGTTTCATTTAGAAAAAAAATCAAATCAAAATATTTAAATTTCAATTTTTTATGAATTTTTTTAAAAATGGTTAATTTTCTAACTTAAAAAAATTTTTATCAACTTTGAAAATTTTTAAAATTTTTTTGACAAATCTTAAAATAAAACGTCCTTTTTTAATTAAAATTAGAATGTTTTAAGTTTCATTTAGAAGAAAAATCAAATCAAAATATTTAAATTTCAATTTTTTATGAATTTTTTAAAAAATAGTTAATTTTCTAACTTAAAAAAATTTTTATCAACTTTGAAAATTTTTAAAATTTTTTTGACAAATCTTAGAATAAAACGTCCTTTTTTAATTAAAATTAGAATGTTTTAAGTTTCATTTAGAAAAAAAATCAAATCAAAATCTTTAAAAATGAATTTTTGATGAATTTTTAAAGTTAATTTCTGACAGTGGATTACATTTTTAGCTGTAACTCATCAACTAGTTTAGATATTTTGATGATTCTTTCAACAACTTATTAAGAAATGTCTGTATTTTAAGAGAATCTAAACGATTTAACTTTACTTTTTTCAGATTGTTTATAAAAAATTTTTGAAAATCCTACTGTTAAATTTTTAGTTTGTGTTTTTGAGCCCTAACAAAACAACTCCAGTAAGTGATTTTAAACTTCCGCTCGGGTCACCCACAAGTCTACGAAAGTTGAAATATTTGTACACAAATCCTATTATTAGCCGTACAACAACAAACAATTCCATTAAGTGCCCACATCGCGTAACGACATCGAATAAACGTGGATTAAACCGGTACGAAATGTCGATATTTCTGGACTATTTTCAGGTTTATTACTCCATACTTCCAACGTCAAAAACTCAATTCAATTTTCAATTTAATTTAAAATCTTAAAAACTGTACACATTTACAAAGTAATAAATCTTTGTTTGAAATACTAAATATCTAAACCCTTCGACTCTTTTAGTTTTTTCAAAAAATATTTTTGAAAAATTTTTCTTAATAAATAAATCACCTACCTGAACAACCCACAAATTCGTCGTCATAATTTGATTTTTAAGATTCATTTCGATCAATTGAGACAACTTAAGCCCCAAATAAACCGTTAAAGTCTCTGTGTGATTTACCACAGGTCTAATAAGTCGATTGTAATTACTTAAAAGGTCATCATAAAGTCTCTTAGCATCCGGATTCGCTTCGATTTGTTCAATTGCACCTAAATCAATTATAATTAACTTCCAAATACTCCCCCAAAAAAACTAAACTTACCTTTCGACAGATGACAAAGAGTTAAACACACCAACACTAATTTCAACATGCTTTTTATTTAAGGTTTTTGTACAAATTTCAGCCTGAAACTTTCAGCACTGTGTTACACCCAGCATCTCTCTACTGAAAAGCAAAATCGATAATTTAACGCTTGCTCTGTATTTGGGGAATTTTAGGGTGGATTTAAAACTTAAAAAATAATATTTATACTAAATATGAATGCATTAAAAAATACATTTTGTATGGATTTATTTTTATAGCGTTATAAAAATTAATTCTTGGTGGATTTTATTATACATTTTGGATTATGTTTAGATTATGTTTTCCCATATGGAATTTATATGTTAATTTATGTCCGTACGATAACTTTGGTGTGTAAACCGAGGGAAATAAAAGTGAAAATTGAACGCGATATCGCATTATAATCCGGTTTTCGCGATAATGGGATGTTTGTTCGTTGGAGTATCGAATTATGTTTCGCGTAACGAATTTGTAACTAACCGAATAATATCGTTCGTTTTACGAAATTTAGATATTCCCCGGGTTAAAATGCGAACGTGTCCAAACTAGTTCGAGTTGTAAAGCGGCGAAACTTTATTGTTATCTCATTTACGCTACACGACGATTTCCCGGCATTTTGACCTGCGTTTAATGAAGTTTAACTTTTGGCTTAACTCCGTACGGGATTCAAAATGTTCAAAGAGCGTACATTTCAGCAATGTATAATATTTCTAGGTTGGTAAATTTTCCAAAAGGATTATTTGGAATTAAAAAGAAATTAAATTGCTTTAGGTTTAACTCGAAAAAATTTTTTGGTTACATTTTTATTTATAACTCATAAAAGAATTTAGATATTTTTATGCTTCTTTCAATAATTTAAAAATAAATGTTTATATTTTAAGAAAATTTAGAAGATTTGGTTTTAATTGATTTAGGTTGGTTATAAAAAATTTTTAAATATCGATCATAAAATTTTCAAAAATACAATTACAATTTTTATCATAGCTCATCGAAAAATTTAGATGTTTTTACGGCTCTTTTTACAAATTTTAACTGTTTATATTTTAAGGAAATTGAAAAAATTGGGCACAATACATGATTCAATAACAAAAATGTTGAGATAGAAATGTGGATAAGAAGTCATAAAACCCAAAGTTGTTTGTGATTACAATGATACTGTGGGGGTTGTTGATCGGTCTGATTAGGAAATATCATACTGCCCTTCCACTAGAAACCAACAACTTAAATACTATAACAAAATTTTTTGACATTTTATTGATAAAGCTGTTTGGAACTCCTACTTTATATATTTCAAAGTTTCACGCAAAAAAAAAATGATTTAATAAAATACCCCATACAGCTGGAAGAAAATCATATTGAAAAATCTTTGAGTTCAAGTTTTCAAACTCAAAAGGAAGAGCAAGCGCGATTCCTAACCCAAGGATACTCGACTAACAGGATGGCTCAATCCCATAAAATGTTTAAGACAGTTTAACGTCACTTGTGGCTTCAGTTGAGTGTAAAGCCGCGTTTTCTCGAGTCAATCGGAGTCGAGCGATCATTGAATCGTAAGCAAATTGAAGTAAAATTGAAGGTGTAAACCAAGTTTCGGCGTAGTCACGCGACGAGCATTTTGATTCAATCAAAGTAGAAAGACAGTCTACTTTTGTTGAACGATCGTCGCCGAACGCACATCGACAGCCAGAACGATAAGGTTCGACTTGTACTGAGCACACTAGACAGTAGACAACAGCACACAAAAACTCAAGTACCCAACCCAACACTTTGGAATTCTATACAAGGCAGAAAGAGAGCAATAGCTGTCACCAGTAGCTAAGAACCGCAGAACTGCATGTAATTTCAATCGGGCTGGTAGGGCCTTTCTCATCAACATATTTTGTTTTTGAATGAATGGTGCAGTTTTCTGTAGCAGGTATTCGAAGTGTGCGTTATCCATTCTCAGATGGTTTTGGTAATCCTCTGGATTTTCTGCTAGTAATTCTTCTAAGAGAAAACTAGAAGATCCCAAGGGCATCACGTCTCAAAATACACGGTCGTGTCCACCAACGTCGTTTATTTTTCTTTCTTCTTATCTCTCGTTTTATTTAGTTTTTCAACACAGTACAAATTATTTATACTCCCACACTAATTATCTCATTTGACGCCATTTTCATTTTTTATATTACTTAAACTTTAGTTGCATGGTGTAAACGTTTGCTGTCTTTCGATCTGATTGAACAACCCAGATCGCTAGACTCCGATTGACTCGTGAAAACTCGGCTTAAGATAGAGAGTCGAGTGTAAGGGTGGCAGGCGATTATCGCAGATTCAGCCATCCTGTTACTCCAGTGTCCTTGCTTCTAACTCACTTAGGCTTACAGCTCGTTATTTTGCTAGCCACATTCTACCAAATAATGTAAAAAGAGATGACGACAATGTGCTGTTTGCTGCTCAAAGAGTAATGAAAATGGTAAAGAAGTGAGAAGAGAAACCAGTATTTGATGTACTTACAAAAAATTTTGAAAATCGATCTTAAAATTCTATTAATACATCACACTCAAATACCTAACGACATTTTTAGTTATAACTCATCAACTAGTTTAGATATTTTTAAGATTCCTTCAATACTTTAAAAAGAAGTGTTTATACTTTAAGAAAATTGAGGAGATTGGCTTTTATTAACCTTAGGTCGGTTATAAAAAAATTTCGAAAATAAAGATTGGGAGTTTTCAAACACCTAACTACATTTTTCGCCATAGCTCATAGCTCATTGATTAATTGAAATATTTTCATGGTTCTATCAACATTTTAAATAAAAATGTCTGTATTTTAAGGAAATTGAGAAGATTTAGTTTGAATTACTTTCAATTGGTTAGAAAAATGGTTACTAAATTTTGAAAGTCAATCTTAAATATCTATAAATACAGCTAAGTGCACATGTATTAGACACCCCTATATTTTTTTATAGAAACAAGGAAAGAAAATAGTTTTGAAATAAAACAATGTTAAAAATCTGTTCTATGAAGTATTTTATTAATGTATTAATACTTTACTACAGCTTTTAGCCGATTTGACATAGTTGCCAAAAAGTTTAAAACACAAGTTCTGTGGAGTTGTATTTCATTCATCAATAATTTTTTGTCGGAGGCGGTCTTTTGAATTAGTGTGATATTTCTATATATTCCTTTTTAAAATATACCAAAAATGTTATATTGAGGATAAGTCTGGGGACTGTGCAGGCCAATCAAGGAGGCGCACCCCATTCTCGGCAAACCACCGTGTTGTTGCACGCGCACGATGACATGGCGCATTGTCTTGTTGAAAATAAATCCCAGAACTGTCTTCCCCAAAAATTTTCACAATTGAGGGTTCTAGCACCTCCTCTAACACCTCGGTATACCGGCCACTGTTCATGCGTCCTGTGCATAAAAATATTTCACCAACTCCTGATGCCGACATACAACCCCACTCCATAATGCTGCTACCTCTATACTTTACTGTAGGAATGAGACACTCTTCACGAAAGACTTCCCCTGGTTTTGGACGTACTATAACCCAAAATAGAGCTGTACCACGAAAAGAAAGATGAAAAAGTAAGACCCGCAAAGTACAAAAAGTAAGTAGTCCGCAATGTTACGGAGAGGGGACTTACTTTTTCATCTTCCTCTTCATGGTGCAGCTCCATTTCGGGTTATGGTACGTATTGAGGCCCAGGTCTTCCAAAAAGCTACAATAACATTTAAAAAAACAAACTAATTTTCATTTTCATTTTAACGGTAAGTTAAGTTGAGCAAAGTGTTGCTAATATTAGGGGAGAGGGGGGTAGGTTCGGACGCTTTTTGTCAAGGTGACTTTTTAACCACCCTTGAAGAATATGAGGCTTTAAACCTATGCCAGTACATTCTTCGATATGTTGCCCAACCATTTTTTTAAATAAAGTTGGAAGGAAATCAGCAGTTTTACTGTAAATAAGCTTGTTGGAAAAAATTGCGTTAGTCCGAATCTGCCCCAGGATGGGGCAGTTTTGGACATGCAATGAGGCAGATTCGGACGTGAATACATAAAATTAAACTTATACGACAAGTACACTTTATTTCATGTTAAGGTGATCAAAATTAATATTAAACTTAAGAAAACTTGCTAAACGTGATGTACCCACAACAGAAGTTGGTTTAGGGAGTTTTGACTCTATGCCACTTCTGCAAATGCTGGAAATATCATCCACTGCAGGAAAGGTGAAGTGATTCTTTGAGTGTCTTAAAAATTTCACTACAAAGTCGCCGGCCTCAAATTCTATCCCTTAGTCCACATAGTGGAAAACATTCTTCTTAGTAGGAAATCTTACCAAAACGTAGTCATCACGAAGGATCTCATCATCATCTATAATGTTCCATTTCAGTATTCCATTCCAGTATAACATTCCAGTTTGAATGCATATTCATAAGCCAATTTACGAGTAGTTATGTATGTTAAACTGTACAAGTGGGATGACTGTCTGAGATATGCTTCCAATTCACCTTGTTCTTTATTTGTAAACACTTGTCTTGTGGCATATTTCGATAAACCAGATGATTCGTGATCGCTATCATTTCCAGAATCAGATGTGGCTTCCTTTTTCCTGGATTTTGAAACTCTATCATGCAACGTAGATTTCTTAACATCAAATGTACTAGCAGCGATCCGTATTGACATAGCACCCTGAAGCACGTTTGAGACGGCAACTTTCATCCTCTCCTCAGAAACGTCGGCACTATTTCTCTTTCTAACGTACGTTCGAACCATATCTTTGCAATTTTGAAATTTGAAATTAAATATCTATTCTATCGCGTAAATCATTGGAAAAAGAAGTATTGCGATTTGAAAAACTATGTGGTCTTAGGAATGGATTTCTGCAATACTTACTTTAAGGAGCACATTTAAACTTTTAGTAATAACTTTATGAAAACTTAAGATACCATCTGATAACTTTGTCGCTAGTCGTTAAATGGTTACTGTTATCAACCTCTAGGATTTCATGTTTCTACTTCACTCACAATTAGGAAAATTTAAAATGTCCGGATATGCCTCATGTCCGAACGTGCCCCCTTCTACCCTACATTGTAATATAATACACATTTAAAAACCGCACCTCTATATTAGATTAATCCGAAAAAATTACCCGGGACCACTCCTCCACAGTCCAATAAACGTATTTTTTGGCCCATTCTATATGTTTTTTACGATGAGCCTGTGTTAAGTAGGGTTTCTTCCGAGCTACGCAACCGCGTAAATTGACAGCGCTAAGGCGTCTTCTAACAGTGCTGGAGGATAGGGAAACTCCTTGGCGAACAAATAATTCGCTACTTAACTCTTTAGAAGATTTTCGCCTATTCTTAACACCCAACCTTATTAAGTAACGACTGTCCCTTGGTATCGTCAGTCGTTTACGCCTCGATTTTGGTTTGTTTTCATAATTACCAATATCTTTGAACCGTTTTATTGTGGTTTGTACTTCACATCTTGAACATTTCATTCGCTTAGTTATGGCGTACTGTGAAAAACTCTAAGCGTTCAATAAAACAATTTGTCCACGCTCTACAACTGTTAGTTCTCTTCTTTTAGGCATTATTTGATTTATTAAACACTGTATTGCACTAATAAACTGATACACTCGTAATTTCTCAAGTATTCACTCCTCACAATAGCACACTTTATCAGAAATAAATATGGTAAGTGAACGAATTGAAGTACAAACGTTTAAAACAAGTCAATACTTGTTTGGAACTAAGATCTATGAATAATTTAAAGAGAAATATTCATATTTTAAGAAAATTGAGAAGATTCGGTTTGAAATTTCTTTGAGTTAGTTAAAAAAATGTTTAAAAATCGATCTTGAAGCTCTATTACTACAATTCACTCAAACATTGAACTATATTTTTAGTTATAACTCATCAACTACATCAGATATTTTTATGCTTCCTTCAATACTTTAAAGAGAACCCTTTATACTTTAAAAAAATTAAAGAGGTTGGCTTTCACTTACTTCAGATTGGTTATAAAACATTTTCGAAAATCCATTTTGACAGTTTTCAAACACCCAACTATGCTTTTTGTAATAAGTCATTAATTACTTTAGATATTTTCATGGTTCTATTTGCAATTTAAAGACAAATGTTTATATTTTAAGTAAATTGAGAAGATTGAGTTTCAATTAGTTTTCTTTAGTTACAAAAAAATTTTGAAAATCGACGATTTTAAAATCCAACATCGAACTATATTTTGAATTATAACTTCTTAATCAATTTAGATATTTCGATGATTCTTTTAACAAGTTAGTAAGAAATGTTTATATTTTACGAAAATTTAAAAAAAATTAACTAAAACTAGTTAGGGTTGGTTATAAAAATATTTTGAAAACTTAACCTCGAATTTTTATTTTTCCAACACCTGATCATAATTTCATCTGTAGCTCATAAACTAATTAATATAACTTCATGGTTTTACAAACAATTAAAGATAAAGATTGATATTTCAAGCTAATTTATAAGACTTGGTTTTAATTCGTCCAATTTGATTGTAGAAAAATTCAGGAACAATTTAAAGAAAAAACATTATCGCATTTACGCTGAAAGATTCCGGGATTTTATCCATCGTTTAATGAAGTTTGACTTCCGGCTTAAGTCTATCCCGTTCCCATTATGCTTAAGGACCATAAATTTCAGCGATACATAATCTCTCGGTCTCCGAACGGTCCGAGAGGAACGTTTAAATTGAAAAGAAATCCCGAGCCGCTAATAAAAGCTCAGACTTTCAAGACTTGAATCAATTAAAGTTCGCTGAAACTTTTAAAAAATTATCTCTTACAAAAGACTTTTTTATGCATCCCAACTCAACTCTTATTTTAATTTTTTTAATTTAAAATTTAAAATTTTTATTTTTTTAATTTAAATTCTTTATTTTTTCAATTTAAAATTATAATTTTTTTAATTTAAAATTTTTATTTTTTTAATTGAAAATTCTTTTTATTTAAAATTTTTATTTTTTTAATTTAAAATTTTTATTTTTTTAAATTAAAATTTTTATTTTTTTAAATTAAAATTTTTATTTTTTTAAATTAAAATTTTTATTTTTTTTTAAGAATTTATTTTCTTCTTAATCTAAAACATTTTAAACAAACACATCCAAAATCCTCATTATCCTTAGAATCGACCTGAACGTCGGGAGCAAAAATCTCATTCCGTTCGAAGGACTCCCGAGAGGAGGTGATGCTGGCGACGTCGTAAAACTCCATATCGACGTTTTGCCTTCTCCTCGAGTCCGCCAATTGCTTAATTTCGCTTTCGCAGTTTGTTTCGTTCTCGGTCCGCGTCTCGATTTGAATACCAACAGGTTTTAAGGGAGTTTTTATCAATTCCTCTCCTCTCAGTTTGAACGTGTCGTCGTCGAGGACGTCTGAACACTTCAAATCCTCGAAATTTATCTCCTCCACCGTTTCAATTTCGCCATCTACCAACCGGAAATCGCCCAAGATCTCCCTACAATACTCTCCGCTCAAATAATCTCGGTTCGTTTCAATTTCTCTTAATTTAGGCGTCTCGGGTTTTGATTCGTTTTCGCCCCTTTGCGTTTCTGTCGGACTACCTACTGTGTTTGGAGTGTTTGTTTTCAGGTTTTCGGAGGAAACTGAAAGGTGGGGAAGTGTTAAAAAGAGTTCTGAGTTTATTGGGGAATTTGGAGAAATCTGGAAAAATGAAATAAAAAATGAAATAAAAAAATGAAATAAATAAAAAAATCAAGTCGAAATCCTTTAAAAATGAATTTTTGATGAATTTTTTAAAAAAAGGTTAACTTTCTAACCTAAGAAATTTTTACCAACTTTGAAAATTTTTTTAATTTTTTTGACAAATCTTAGAATAAAACGTCCTTTTTTAATTAAAATTAGAATGTTTTAGGTTTCGTTTAGAAAAAAAATCAAATCAGAATCTTTAAAAATGAATTTTTGATGATTTTTTTTAAAAATGGTTAATTTTCTAACCTAAAAAATTTTTACCAACTTTGAAAATTTTTTTAATTTTTTTGACAACACTTGGAATAAAACACCCTTTTTTGATTAAAATTAGAAAGTTTTAAGTTTCATTTAGAAAAAAAAATCAAATCAAAATCTTTAAAAATGAATTTTTGATGAATTTTTAAAATTAATGTTCTTAAGTTAGAAAAGTGTCAAAAATTTTTACCAACTTTAAAATTTTTTATAATTTTTTTGACAAATCTTAGAATAAAACGGTCTTCTTTAGTTAAAATTAGAATGATTTAGGTTTCATATAGAAAAAAAAATCAAGTCGAAATCTTTAAAAATGAATTTTTGATGAATTTTTTAAAAAAAGGTTAACTTTCTAACCTAAAAAATTTTTACCAACTTTGAAAATTTTTTTAATTTTTTTGACTACACTTGGAATAAAGTGGTCTTTTTTACTTAAAATTAGAATGTTTTAAGTTTCATTTAGAAAAAAAATCAAATCAAAATCTTTAAAACTGAATTTTTGATGAATTTTTTTAAAAAATTGTTAATTTTCTAACCTAAAGAATTTTTACCAACTTTGAAAATTTTTTTAATTTTTTTGACAAATCTTAGAATAAAACGTCCTTTTTTAATTAAAATTAGAATGTTTTAGGTTTCATTTAGAAAAAAAATCAAATCAGAATCTTTAAAAACGAATTTTTGATGAATTTTTTTAAAAATGGTTAATTTTCTAACCTAAAAATTTTTTCCAACTTTGAAAATTTTTTTAATTTTTTTGACAACACTTGGAATAAAACACCCTTTTTTAATTAAAATTAGAAAGTTTTAAGTTTCATTTAGAAAAAAATCAAATCAAAATCTTTAAAAATGAATTTTTGATGATTTTTTAAAGTTCAGTCTTACGTTAAAAAAAGTCAAACATTTTTTCCAACTTTGAAAATTTTTTAAATTTTTTTGACAACACTTGGAGAAGAACGGTCTTCTTTAGTTAAAATTAGAATGTTTTAAGTTTCATTTAGAAAAAAAATCAAATCAAAATGTTAAAAAATGAATTTTTGATGAATTTTTAAAGTTATTCTTAGGTTAGAAAAGTGTCAAAAAGTTTTTCCAAATTTGAAAATTTTTTTAATTTTTTTAACAACACTTGGAATAAAACGGTCTTTTTTGGTTAAAATTAGAATGATTGGGGTTTCATTTAGAAAAGAAATCAAATCAAAATCTTTAAAAATGAATTTTTGATGATTTTTTTAAAAAATAGTTAATTTTCTAACCTAAAAAATTTTTACCAACTTTGAAAATTTTTTTAATCATCAACCAGTTTAGATATTTTGATGATTCTGTCAACAACTTATTAAGAAATGTTCGTATTTTAAGAGAATCTAAAAAATTCGGTTCTTTTTGATTTAAGTTGGTTATAAAAAATGTTTGAAAACCTAACCTTAAATTTTTATTTTTCCAACCCAACACCTGATTACAATTTGGTCTGGTGCTCATAAACTAATGAATATAACTTCATGATTTTACCAATAATTAAAGATTAAGGTTTATATTTCAAGCTAATTTATAAGACTTGGTTTTAATTCATTCACTTTAGTTATAAAAAAATTTCAAAGTTGATGTATATATTTTCCTTATAGAACACAAAAAGAACCGTTTAATTAAATCCCTTTAAACGTAACAAAACAGCAAAAAAAGGATTTCGTTCACATTTTAGAAAGTTTAATTCAGACATAGAAAGAAAAAGAAATCTCTTCTCCCTCTCGTCGTCGACGACCGTTTTATTTTTAATCTCGTTCGGTTCCCATTAATCCGAATTCCGGTCCTTAAATCCTGCCGAGAGCCCGTCCGAATCGGGTCCGTATTGTGTCAGGAAGAACTTTAAAGCAACAGATACGCCCCTATTTTGTTTTAATCCCTTTACAGGGTTTCCAACCCCTACAACGTTCGAATTGACCGAAACATGTCATTTATAAATCTTTTTTTCTCGCGTTCGTTTAAGAAGATTAATTTTAGGAGAGGAGGAGGATTTTTGGGTCGAAACGGTTCGGATTAAAGCCGAGTTTTTCGATTTAATTATAGGTTTTCAGACAAATAATATCCCTAATTAATTGTCGATGTTTTTGGAGCCAAATTGGAAATAAATTAAACCCTCATGAATATTCCGAAATGGTAAATTATTCATTGTGGTGATTTTAACGAATTGCCGTTAAAACAATTCGAAACTGAATCGGTATTTTTCGGTGAAATTTAGTTTATCAAACTAAATAATATTGTTATTGTAACGTTTTAATTTTGATTTTATTCTACAATCGATTTAAACATTTTTACTAAAATTTCATTGTAATCTTTTAATATTGGTTTTGATTAAAAAATTCTCAAAAATTTGTACCACCTTTGAAAATTTTTTAAATTTTTTTGACAAATGTTGGAATAAAACGTCCTTTTTTAATTAAAATTAGAATGTTTTAAGTTTTATTTAGAAAAAAAAAAATCAAACCAAAATCTTTAAAAATGAATTTTTGATGAATTTTTAAAATTGATCGATTTTCTATACTTAGGTTAAAAAGTGTTAAAATTTTTTACCAACTTTGAAAATTTTTTTGATTTTTTTGACAACACTTGGTATAAAACGGTCTTTTTCAGTTAAAATTTGAATGATTTAAGTTTCATTTAGAAAAAAAATCAAACCAAAATCTATAAAAATGAATTTTTGATGAATTTTTAAAGTTGATCGATTTTTTTAACTCAGGTTAAAAAGTGTACAAAATTTTTTCCAACTTTGAAAATTTTTTTAATTTTTTTGACAAATCTTAGAATAAAACGGTCTTTTTTGAGTTAAAATTAGAATGTTTTAAGTTTCATTTAGAAAAAAAATCAAATTAAAATCTTTAAAAATGAATTTTTGATGAATTTTTAAAAAAATGGTTAATTTTCTAACCTAAAAAATTTTTACCAACTTTGAAAATTTTTTTAATTTTTTTGACAGCACTTGGAATAAAACATCCTTTTTTAATTAAAATTAGAATGTTTTAGGTTTCATTTAGAAACAAAATCAAATCAAAATCTTTAAATTTCAATTTTTCATGAATTTTTTAAAAATGGTTGATTTTCTAACCTAAAAAAATTTTTACCAACTTTGAAAATTTTTTAAATTTTTTTGACAATACTTGGTATAAAACGGTCTTTTTAAATTAAAATTAGAATATTTTAAGTTTCATTTAGAAAAAGAACCAAATCAAAATCTTTAAAAATGAATTTTTGATGAATTTTTAAAATTGTTCGGTTTTCTATACTTAGGTTAAAAATTGTTAAAATTTTTTACCAACTTTGAAATTTTTTTAAATTCTTTTGACAACACTTAGAATAAAACGATCTTTTTTGATTAAAATTAGGATGTTTTAAGTTTCATTTAGGAAAAAAAATCGGCTCAAAATATTTAAAATTCAATTTTTATGATTTTTTTAAGAAATGATTAATTTTCTAACCTAAAAAATTTTTTCCAACTTTGAAATTTTTTTAAATTTTTTTGACAAATCTTAGAATAAAACGTCCTTTTTTAATTGAAATTAGAATGTTTTAAGTTTCATTTAGAAAAAAATCAAATCAAAATATTTAAAAATGAATTTTTGATGAATTTTTAAAAAAATGGGTAATTTTCTAACCTAAAAAATTTTTACCAACTTTGAAAATTTTTTTAGTTTTTTTGAAAACATTTGAAATAAAACGGTCTTTGTTATATAAAATTAGAATGTTTTAAGTTTCATTTAGAAAAAAAATCTAATCAAAATCTTTAAAAATGAGTTTTTGGTGATTTTTTTTTTAAATAGTTAATTTTCTAACTTAAAAAATTTTTACCAACTTTGAATTTTTTTTAATTTGTTAGACAACACTTGGAATAAAACGTCCTCTTTTAATTCAAATTAGAATGTTTTAAGTTTCATTTAGAAAAAAAAATCAAATCAAAATCTTTAAATTTCAATTCTTTATGAATTTTTTAAAAATGATTGAATTTTCTAACCTAACAAATTTTTATCAACTTTTAAATTTTTTTAAATTTTTTTGACAAATCTTAGAATAAAACGGTCTTTTTTAATTAAAATTAGGATATTTTAAGTTTCATTTAGAAAAAAAATCAAATCAAAATCTTTAAAAATGAATTTTTGATGAATTTTTAAAATTGGTCGTTTTTTTTAATTTAGGTTAAAAAGTGTCAAAAAATGTTTCCAACTTTGAAAATTTTTTTTAATTTTTTGACAACATTTAGAATAAAACAGTCCTTTTTAATTAAAACTAAAATATTTTAAATTTCTTTTAGGAAAAAAATCAAATCAAAATCTTTAAATTTAAATTTTTTATGATTTTTTTAAAAATGATTGAATTTTCTAAGATACAAAATTTTTATCAACTTTGAAAAATTTTTTATTTTTTTTGACAAAACTTGGAATAAAACGGCCTTTTTTAATTAAAATTACAATGTTTTAGGTTTCATTTAGAAAAAAAAATCAAATCAAAATCTGTAAAAATGAATTTTTAGCGAATTTTTTAAAAATGGTTAATTTTCTAACCTAAAAAATTTTTACCAACTTTGAAAATTTTTTTAATTTTTTTGAGAAATCTTAGAATAAAACGGTCTTTTTTAATTAAAACTAGAATGTTTTAAGTTTCATTTAGAAAGAAAATCAAATCAAAATCTTTAAAATTCAATTTTTTATGAATTTTTTAAAAAATGATTTATTTTCTAACCTAAAAAATTTTTACCAACTTTAAAAATTTTTTTAATTTTTTTGACAAATCTTAGAATAAAACGTCCTTTTTTAATTAAAATTAGAATGTTTTAAGTTTCATTTAGAATAAAAATCAAATCAAAATCTTTAAATTTCAATTCTTTATGAATTTTTTAAAAATGATTGAATTTTCTGACCTAAAAAAATTTTTACCAACTGTGAATTTTTTTTTAATTTTTTTGACAAATCCTAGAATAAAACCGTCTTTTTTAATTAAAACTAGAATGTTTTGAGTTCCATTTAGAAAAAAAAGCAAATCAAAATTTTTAAAAATGAATTTTTAATGAATTTTTTAAATTGGTCGATTTTCTAAACTTAGGTTAAAGAGTGTCAAAAATTTTTACCAACTTTGAAAATTTTTTAAATTTTTTTGACAACACTTAGAATAAAACAGTCTTTTTTAATTAAAATTAGAATGTTTTAAGTTTCATTTAAAAAAGATCAAATCAAAATGTTTAAAAATGAATTTTTGATGATTTTTTTTTTAAATGGTTAATTTTCTAACCTAAAAAATTTCTTCCAACTTTGAAATTTTTTTTTAATTTTTTTGAGAAATCTTAGAATAAAACAGTCTTTTTTAATTAAAATTAGAATATTTTAGGTTTCATTTAGAAAAGAAATCAAATCAAAATCTTTAAAAATGAATTTTTGATGAATTTTTAAAATTGATTGATTTTCTAAACTTAGGTTAAAAAGTGTTAAAATTTTTTACAAACTTTGAAATTTTTTTAAATTTTTTTGACAACACTTTAAGTAAAACGATCTTTTTTGATTAAAATTAAAATGTTTTAGGTTTCATTTAGAAAAAAAATCAAATCAAAATCTTTAAAAATGATTTTTTTATGAATTTTTTAAAAAATTATTAATTTTCTAACCAAAAAAATTTTTTTCCAACTTTGAAATTTTTTAAAATTTTTTTGACAACACTTGGAATAAAACGCCCTTTTTTAATAAAGACTAGAATGTTTTCATTTTCATTTAGAAAAGAAATCAAATCAAAATCTTTAAAAATGAATTTTTCATGAATTTTTTTAGAAATTGTTAATTTTCTAACCTAAAAAATTTTTTACCAACTTTGAAAATTTTTAAAATTTTTTTCACAAATCTTAGAATAAAACGGCCTTTTTTGGATAAAATTATAATGTTTTAAGTTTCATTTAGAAAAAAAATCAAATCAAAATTTTTAAAAATGATTTTTTTATGATTTTTTTAAAAAATGGTTAATTCTCTAACCTAAAAATTTTTTACCAACTTTGAAAATTTTTTAAATTTTTTTGACAACATTTATAATAAAACGGTATTTTTTAATTAAAATTAGAATGATTTAAGTATCATTTAGAAAAAAAATCAAATCAAAATCTTTAAAAATGAATTTTTGGTGAATTTTTTAAAAAATCTTAAAAATTTCTTAAGTTAGATTTTTCTATTTTAAATTTTACCTCTGATGAACTACTTCTGCTACAATCAACCGAATTTCTCCTCACTCTCCACGACCTTTTCTTCTTTACCTTCACCCCACCTTTCTTTTTTAACTTCGCCTTTATTTCCTTTTCACGACTTCCCCCGTCATTCGGAGCATCCCCCATGGGACTACTACAAGATTTATTCGAAGGAGATTTCTCCAAAACAATTATATTAGGCTCCAGGGTAACGTTTGAAGAAGAATTTTCATCTGCATAATGTGGCAAGTTTGTTACATTCTCAACCTGAGTACAAATCGATCTTTTTTCAGTATCTTTTATACTTCTAAAGATGTAGGTCTTACTTCCTATCTTAACCCTTTGATTTGGAAGAATTATTTGATCGAGTTTTTGATTTGGAATAATTATTTGATCGAGTTTTTGATTTGGAAGGATTATTTCCTCAATCCTTTCATTTGGAAAGATTTTTTTCTGGATTCTTTCATTTGGAGAGATTTTTTCCCCAATTTCTTGACATTCTTTAAAGATAATTGGAGTTTTCGGCCGAATACATTTCCTTTTAGGAGGTACTTCTTTCTGCCTCGGTGTTAAAATAACCTCTGAGTTATTTGGATTAGATTCAAGTGAATCCCCAGATATATTAAACTCTTCATTTTCATCTATTGCTTTTAAACTAGAAACTCGATTAAAAACTTTTGGGATTGTTAAAGGAGCGCTGTGAATTAATCTACAATAATTTTTTACTTCTTCGATTTGAATTTCTTCCTTTTTATGGGGGTTTTCATTTTTATATTGTTTAAGTTTTTCTAAATAAAGTTGATTTACAACTTCCCAATCTTCAAGATTATCGTTTTGGGTTTCATCATCGCTTGATATACTTGAACACAGTAAATATGACGATTGGGAGTTTCTACTTTGGTAACTTTTGTAACTTTTGCTACTTTCATGAAGTGACGATGAGAAACTTTTTCTGGATTTATTCAAAAGACTGCTTCCGGTTGAAGAAAGACTTTTTGATGATAATCTTGATTTTGGAATCGATTCAATGTCTGTTTCACTGTCATCGTTTTTTTCTGACATTTTTTTATGATAGAGTTTTAACTTAAAAACGTCAAATTTGAATGAAAACTAATTTCAAAAATTTTTACCAACTTTGAAAATTTTTCTAATTTTTTTGACAACACTTGGAGTAAAACCGTCTTTTTTAATTAAAACTAGAATGTTTTAAGTTTCATTTAGAAAAAAAATCAAATCAAAATCTTTAAATTTCAATTTTTTATGAATTTTTTAAGAAATTATTAATTTTCTAACCTAAAAATTTTTTTACCAACTTTCAAAATTTTTTTAATTTTTTTGACAACTCTTGGAATAAAGCGGTCTTCTTTCATTAAAATTAAAATGTTTTAAGTTTCACTTAGAAAAACAATCAAATCAAAATCTTTAAAAATGAATTTTTGATGAATTTTTAAAGTTGGTCGATTTCTTTAACTTAGGTTAAAAAGTGTCAAAAATTTTCTCCAACTTTGAAAATTTTTTTAATTTTTTTGACAACACTTAGGGTAAAACGGTCTTCTTTAGATAAAAATAGAATGTTTTAGGTTTCATTTCGAAAAAGAATCAAACCAAAATCTTTAAAAATGAATTTTTGGTGAATTTTTAAATTTGATCGATTTTTTTAGGTGAGCTTAAAAAGTGTCAAAAATTTTTACCAACTTTGAAAATTTTTTTAATTTTTTTGACAACAGTTGGAATAAAAGCTCCTTTTTTAGTTAAAATTAGGATGTTTTAAGTTTCATTTAGAAAAAAAATCAAATCAAAATCTTTAAATTTCAATTTTTTATGAATTTTTTAAAAATGATTGAATTTTCTAACCTAAAAAAATTTTTTACGCACTTTGAAAATTTTTTTAATTTTTTTGACAACACTTAGAATAAAACGGTCTTTTTTTAATAAAATTAGAATGTTTTAGGTTTCATTTAGAAGAAAAAATCAGATCAAAATCTTTAAAAATGAATTTTTGGCGAATTTTTAAAATTGATCGATTTTCTAAACTTAGATTAAAAAGTGTCAAAAATTTTTTCTAACTTTGAATTTTTTTTTAATTTTTTTGACAACACTTAGAATAAAATGTTCTTTTTTAATTAAAATTAGAATGTTTTAAGTTTCATTTAGAAAAAAAAAAAAATCAAATCAAAATGTTAAAAAATGAATTTTTAAAGATTTTTTAAAGTTATTCTTAGATTAGAAAAGTGTCAAAAATTTTTTTCAACTTTGAAAATTTTTTTAATTTTTTTGACAACACTTGGAATAAAACGGCCTTTTTTAATTAAAATTCGAATGTTTTAAGTTTCATTTAGAAAAAAAATCAAATCAAAATCTTTAAATTTCAATTTTTTATGAATTTTTTAAAAAATTATTAATCTTCTAACCTAAAAAATTTTTTATCAACTGTGAAATTTTTTTTAATTTTTTTAAAAACACTTGGAATAAAACGCCCTTTTTTAATTAAAATTAGAATGTTTTATGTTTCATTTAGAAAAAAAATCAAATCAAAATCTTTAAAAATGAATTTTTGGTGAATTTAAAAAAAAATTGTTAATTTTATAACCTAAAAAATTTTTTACCAACTTTGAAAATTTTTTTAATTTTTTTGACAACACTTGGAACGAAACGGTGTATTTTAAATGAAATTAGAATGATTTAGGTTTCATTTAGAAAAAAAATCAAATCAAAATCTTTAAAAATGAATTTTTGACGAATTTTTAAAATTGGTCGATTTTTTTAATTTAGATTAAAAAGTGTCAAAAATTTTTTCCAACTTTGAAAATTTTTTTAATTTTTTTGACAACACTTGGAATAAAACCGTCTTTTTTGATTAAAATTAGAATGATTTAAGTTTCATTTAAAAAAAAAATCAAATCAAAATCTTTAAAAATGGATTTTTGGTGAATTTTTAAAATCGATCGATTTTCTTAACTTAGGTTAAAAAGTGTCAAAAAATTTTTTCCAAATTTGAAAATTTTTTTTAATTTTTTGACAACACTTGGAATAAAACGTCCTTTTTTAAGTAAAATTAGAATATTTTAGGTTTCATTTAGAAAAAAAAAAATCAAATCAAAATCTATAATTTCAATTTTTTACGAATTTTCTAAAAGTGGCTGAATTTTCTAACCTAAAAAATTTTTTACCAACTTTGAAAATTTTTTTAAATTTTTTTGACAACACTTGGAATAAAACCGTCTTTTTAATTAAAATTAGAATGTTTTAAGTTTCATTCAGAAAAAAATCAAATCAAAATCTTTAAAAATGAATTTTTGATGAATTTTTAAAATTGATTGATTTTTTAAAGTTAGGTTAAAAAGTGTTAAAAATTTTTTCCAATTTTGAAAATTTTTTTAATTTTTTTGACAACACTTGGAATAAAAAGCCCTTTTTTAATAAAAATTAGAATGTTTTAAGTTTCATTTAGAAAAAGAATCAAATCAAAATCTTTAGATTTCAATTTTTTATGAATTTTTTAAAAAATCGTTAATTTTCTAACCTAAAAATTTTTTACCAACTTTGAAAATTTTTTAATTTTTTTGACAACACTTAGAATAAAACGGTCTTTTTTAAATAAAATTAGAATGTTTTAGGTTTCATTTAGAAAAAAAATCAAATCAAAACCTTTAAAAATGAATTTTTGATGAATTTTTAAAATTGATCGATTTTTTTAACTTAGGTTAAAAGGTGTCAAAAATTTTTTACCAACTTTGAAAATTTTTTTAATTTTTTTGACAACACTTGGAATAAAACGGTCTTTTTTAATCAAAATTACAATGTTTTAGGTTTTATTTAGAAAAAAAATCAAAACAAAATCTTAAAAAATGAATTTTTGATGAATTTTTAAAAAAATTGTTAATTTTCTAACCAAAAAATTTTTTACCAACTTTGAAAATTTTTTTAATTTTTTTGACAACACTTGGAACAAAGCGCCCTTTTTTAGTTAAAACTAGAATGTTTTAAGTTTGATTTAGAAAAAAAAATCAAATCAAAATCTTTAAAAATGAATTTTTGATGAATTTTTAAAATATCCCATCCACCAAAATTAAAAATGATGGAGGAGCCGAAATTAGTCTAACTTTCTCTTTATTTCTTGTCTTATATAAACCTTTTTTGTATTTAATAATGAATATATTTTATTTATTTAACTAAAACTATATATTTTAAAGTGTGTGAAAGAAAGGAAGGAAAGATAGAACGATAGAACGACAGAAAGGTTATTGTGGAATTCTCGGAGCATCTCATTGTCAGTCTGATGCGCGCTAGAAGTTTCAGAACTTCTCCGGGAACTTTGACACGGGAAAAGATAGATATAATAAGTTATGCCCGTGATATCTCCGACTTCCGACTCCGGTTGTAAAATCGAGCATATGCACGTTGGAATGGAACGCTTTAAAACATTTTCTCTGCATATTTTACATGAGATACCTACTACAATAACAACCCCGTTTGTTTTTGTTGTTTCACTTCTAGTTTTCAGACGTAAGAAACGTTCTCTAACGTTCAAGTTGGAGTTTAAAGTTATAAAGGAACGAAAATGGAATATTTTAGATTTAATCAACTTTTTATGTTTATTTATTACATTTTCTATTGTAACTCATTAACTAATTTAGATATTTTTATGATTCTTTTGAGAGATTAGAGAAAAATGTTTGTATTTTAAGAAAATCTAAAAGATTTCACTTCATTTAATTCGGATTTTTTATAAGAAATTTTTTATAACCTAACTTCAAATTTTGATTTTTGGGAAGGAAAAATTTTAGTCAACTTTAAGAATTTTTTTAATTTTTTGGGTAATAATTAGAACAAAATTGACTTTTCTATTATAAAATAGAATATTTTAGCTTTCAATTAGTCAAATTTCATTTCTTAATTAAAAAAAAATAAAGTCTCCAGGATTTTTTAAATTTGGTCGCAATTTTTTAAAAGTTAGGTTAAAAGAATTTTAGATCTGTCAAAAATTTTAGTCACTTTTCTGAATTTTTTTAATTTTTTGGGTAATAATTAGAACAAAATTGACTGTTTTATTGGAAAATAGAATATTTTGACTTTCAATTCCTACAACTTTCATTTCTTAATTTAAAGAAATAAAGTCTCCACGATTTTTTAAAATTGACCAATTTTTTAGAGGTTAGAAATGTCAAATTTTTTAGAGGTTAGAAACGTCAAATTTTTTAGAGGTTAGAAACGTCAAATTTTTTAGAGGTTTAGAAAAAAATTCCTAACTAAAAATTTTTATTATCTAACATCTAGATTTTTTTGTATTATTTTAAAATAGACATTTCAATCTATTTTTCTTATAGATTTTTTTTCTTAACTTTCATAAATAAAGTCTTGGGGATTTTTTAAAATTGACCAATTTTTTAAAGGTTAGAAGCGTCAAATTTTGTAGGTAGAGGTTAAGAAAAAAAATTCCTAACTCAAAATTTTTATTATCTAACATCTAGATTTTTTTGTATTATTTTAAAATAGACATTTCAATCTATCTTTAGTATAAATTATTTTTCTTATTTAAAAAAAGATAAAGTCTCCACGATTTTTTAAAGTTGGTCAAAATTTTTATAGGTTAGAAAAATTTTAGACCTGTCAAAAATTTTAGTCAACTTTACGAATTTTTTTAATTTCTTGGGTAATAATTAGAACAAAATTGACGTTTTTATTGGAAAATAGAATATTTTAGCTTTCAATTAGTTAAATTTCATTTCTTAATTTAAAAAAATAAAGTCTCCACGATTTTTTAAAGTTGATCGAAATTTTTAGGTTAGAAAAATTTTAGACCTGTCAAAAATTTTAGTCACCTTTATAATTTTTTTTTAATTTTTTGGGTAATAATTAGAACAAAATTGATTTTTTTATTGGAAAATAGAATATTTTAGCTTTCAATTAGTTAAATTTCATTTCTTAATTTAAAAAAATAAAGTCTCCACGATTTTTTAAAGTTGATCGAAATTTTTAGGTTAGAAAAATTTTAGACCTATCAAAAATTTTAGTCAACTTTATGAATTTTTTTAATTTTTTGGGTAATAATTAGAAAAAAATTGACTTTTTTATTACAAAATAGAACATTTTAACTTTCAATTAGTCAAATTTCATTTTTTAATTTAAAAAAATAAATTCTCCACGATTTTTTAAAGTTGATAATTTTTTAGTTTGGTAAAAATTTTCTAAATTAGGTTAAAAAAAAATTAGGTAACTTTATAAATTTTTTTAATTTTTTGGGTAATAATTAGAACAAAATGGATTTTTTTATTACAAAATAGAATATTTTAGCTTTCAATTAATACAAATTTCATTAGAACAAAATTGACTTTTTTATTGGAAAATAAAATATTTTAGCTTTCAATTGGTATAAATTTCATTTCTTAATTTAAAAAAATAAAGTCTCCACGATTTTTTAAATTTGATCAAATTTCTTTTAGGTTAAAAAATTTTTTTCAACTTTAAGAATTTTTTTAATTTTTTTGGTAATATTTAGAGGAAATTTGACTTTTTTATTACAAAATAGAATATTTTAGCTTTCAATTGGTTAAATTTCATTTCTTAATTTAAAAAAATAAAGTCTCCACAATTTTTTAAAGTTGGTCGAAATTTTTATAGGTTAGAAAAATTTTAGACCTGTCAAAAATTTTAGTCAACTTTAAGATTTTTTTTTAATTTTTTGGGTAATAATTAGAACAAAATTGACTTTTTTATTACAAAATAGAATATTTTAGCTTTCAATTAGTATAAATTCCATTTCTTAAATTAAAAAAATAAATCCTCCACGATTTTTTAAAGTTGATCGAAATTTTTAGGTTAGAAAAATTTTAGACCTGCCAAAAATTTTAGTCAACTTTATGAATTTTTTTAATTTTTTGGGTAATAATTAGAACAAAATTGATTTTTTTATTGGAAAATAGGATATTTTATCTTTCAATTAGTCAAATTTCATTTCTTAATTTTAAAAAATAAAGTCTCCACGATTTTTTAAAATTGACCAATTTTTTAGAGGTTAGAAATGTCAAATTTTTTAGAGGTTTAGAAAAAAATTCCTAACTCAAAATTTTTATTATCTAACATCTAGATTTTTTTGTATTATTTTAAAATAGACATTTCAATCTACCTTTAGTATAGATTTTTTTTCTTAATTTTCATAAATAAAGTCTTGGGGATTTTTTTAAAGTTGACCAATTTTTTAAAGGTTAGAAACTTCAAATTTTGTAGATAAAGGTTTAGAAAAAAATTCCTAACTCAAAATTTTTATTATCTAACATCTAGATTTTTTAATATTATTTTAAAATAGACATTTCAATCTATCTTTAGTATAGATTTTTTTTTCTTAATTTTCATAAATAAAGTCTTGGGGATTTTTTAAAGTTGACCAATTTTTTAAAGGTTAGAAACGTCAAATTTTGTAGGTAGAGGTTTAGAAAAAAAATCCTAACTCAAAATTTTTATTATCTAACATCTAGATTTTTTTGTATTATTTTAAAATAGACATTTCAATCTATCTTTAGTATAGATTTTTTTCTTAATTTTCATAAATAAAGTCTTGGGGATTTTTTAAAGTTGACCAATTTTTTAAAGGTTAGAAACGTCAAATTTTGTAGGTAGAGGTTTAGAAAAAAATTCCTAACTCAAAATTTTTATTATCTAACATGTAGATTTTTTTGTATTATTTTGAAATAGACATTTTAATCTGTCTTTAGTATTATTTTTTTTCTTAATTTTCATAAATAAAGTCTTGGGGATTTTTTAAAGTTGACCAATTTTTTAAAGGTTAGAAACGTCAAATTTTGTAGGTAGAGGTTTAGAAAAAAATTCCTAACTCAAAATTTTTATTATCTAACATCTAGATTTTTTTGTATTATTTTGAAATAGACATTTTAATCTGTCTTTAGTATTATTTTTTTTTCTTAATTTTCATAAATAAAGTCTTGGGGATTTTTTAAAGTTGACCAATTTTTTAAAGGTTAGAAACGTCAAATTTTGTAGGTAGAGGTTTAGAAAAAAATTCCTAACTCAAAATTTTTATTATCTAACATCTAGATTTGTTTGTATTATTTTAAAATAGACATTTCAATCTATCTTTAGTATAGATTTTTTTTCTTAACTTTCATAAATAAAGTCTTGGGGATTTTTTAAAATTGACCAATTTTTTAAAGGTTAGAAACGTCAAATTTTGTAGGTAGAAGTTTAGAAAAAAAATTCCTAACTCAAAATTTTTATTATCTAACATCTAGATTTTTTTGTATTATTTGAAAATAGACATTTCAATCTATCTTTAGTATAGATTTTTTTTCTTAATTTTCATAAATAAAGTCTTGGGGATTTTTTAAAGTTGACCAATTTTTTAAAGGTTAGAAACGTCAAATTTTGTAGGTAGGGGTTTAGAAAAAAATTCCTAACTCAAAATTTTTATTATCTAACATCTAGATTTTTTTGTATTATTTTAAAATAGACATTTTGATCTATCTCTAGTGTAAATTATTTTTCTTAATTTCAAAAAATAAAATCTCCACGATTTTTTAAAGTTGATCGAAATTTTTAGGTTAGAAAAATTTTAGATCTGTCAAAAATTTTAGTCAACTTTATAAATTTTTTTAATTTTTTGGGTAATATTTAGAACAAAATTGACTTTTTTATTATAAAATAGAATATTTTAGCTGTCAATTAGTTAAATTTCATTTCTTAATCTCAAAAAATAAAGTCTCCACGATTTTTTAAATTTGGTAAGAATTTTTTAAATTTGGTAAAAATTTTTTAATTTAAGTTAAAAAAAAATTAGGTAACTTTACGAATTTTTTTAATTTTTTGGGTAATAATTAGAACAAAATTGACTTTTTTATTATAAAATAGAATATCTTAACTTTCAATTAGTTAAATTTCATTTCTTAATTAAAAAAAATAAAGTCTCCACGATTTTTTAAAGTTGATCGAAATTTTTAGGTTAGAAAAATTTTAGACCTGTCAAAAATTTTAGTCAACTTTATGAATTTTTTTAATTTTTTGGGTAATAATAAGAACAAAATTGACTTTTTTATTATAAAATAGAATATCTTAGCTTTCAATTAGTCAAATTTCATTTCTTAATTTTAAAAAATAAAGTCTCCACGATTTTTTAAAGTTGATCGAAATTTTTAGGTTAGAAAAATTTTAGACCTGTCAAAAATTTTAGTCAACTTTATGAATTTCTTTAATTTTTTGGGTAATAATTAGAACAAAATTGACTGTTTTATTGGAAAATAGAATATTTTAGCTTTCAATTAGTTAAATTTCATTTCTCAATTTTAAAAAATAAAGTCTCCACGATTTTTTAAAATAAACCAATTTTTTAGAGGTTAGAAATGTGAAATTTTTTAGAGGTTAGAAACGTCAAATTTTTTAGAGGTTTAGAAAAAAATTCCTAACTCAAAATTTTTATTATCTAACATCTAGATTTTTTTGTATTATTTTAAAATAGACATTTCAATCTATCTTTAGTATAAATTATTTTTATTATTTAAAAAAGAATAAAGTCTCCACGATTTTTTAAAGTTGATCGAAATTTTTTAGGTTAAAAAAAATTTTAGTCAACTTTATGAATTTTTTTAATTTTTTGGGTAATATTTAGAACAAAACTGACTTTTTTATTACAAAATAGAATATTTTAGCTTTTAATTAGTATAAATTTCATTTCTTAATTTTAAAAAATAAAGTCTCCACGATTTTTAAAAGTTGATCGAAATTTTTAGGTTAGAAAAATTTTAGACCTGTCAAAAATTTTAAGTAACTTTATGAATTTTTTTAATTTTTTGGGTAATATTTAGAACAAAACTGACTTTTTGATTACAAAATAGAATATTTTAGCTTTTAATGAGTATAAATTTCATTTCTTAATTAAAAAAAATAAAGTCTCCACGATTTTTTAAAGTTAATCGAAATTTTTAGGTTAGAAAAATTTTAGACCTGTCAAAAATTTTAGTCACCTTTATGAATTTTTTTAATTTTTTGGGTGACATTTAGAACAAAATTGACTTTTTTATTACAAAATAGAACATTTTAACTTTCAATCAGTTAAATTTCATTTCTTAATTTAAAAAAATAAAGTCTCCACGATTTTTTAAAGTTGGTCAAAATTTTTTAAAATTTAGGTTAAAAAAATTTTAGACCTGTCAAAAATTTTAGTCAATTTTATGAATTTTTCTAATTTTTTGGATAATAATTAGAACAAAATTGACTTTTTTTATTAAAAAATAGAATATTTTAGCTTTCAATTAGTTAAATTTCATTCCTTAATTTTAAAAAATAAAGTCTCCACGATTTTTTAAAGTTGATCGAAATTTTTTAGGTTAGAAAAATTTTAGACCTGTCAAAAATTTTAGTCAACTTTATGAATTTTTTTAATTTCTTGGGTAATAATTAGAACAAAATTGACTTTTTTATTATAAAATAGAATATCTTAGCTTTCAATTAGTCAAATTTCATTTCTTAATTTTAAAAAATAAAGTCTCCACGATTTTTTAAAGTTGATCGAAATTTTTAGGTTAGAAAAATTTTAGACCTGTCAAAAATTTTAGTCAACTTTATGAATTTTTTTAATTTCTTGGGTAATAATTAGAACAAAATTGACTTTTTTATTACAAAATAAAACATTTTAGCTTTCAATTAGTCAAATTTCATTTCTTAATTTTAAAAGATAAAGTCTCCACGATTTTTTAAAAATTGATCAAAATTTTTAAAGGTTAGAAAAATTTTAGTCAACTTTACAAAATTTTTTAATTTTTTGGCTAATAATTAGAACAAAACTGATTTTTTTATTACAAAATAAAACATTTTAGCTTTCAATTAGTCAAATTTCATTTCTTAATTTAAAAAAATAAAGTCTCCACGATTTTTAAACTTGGTCAAAATTTTTTAAATTTGGTAAAAATGTTTTAAATTAGATTAAAAAAATTTTAGTTAACTTTTTAGTTAACAAAAAATTTTTTTAATTTTTTGGGTAATAATTAGAACAAAATTGATTTTTTTATAACAAAATAGAATATTTTAACTTTCAATTAATACAAATTTCATTTCTTAATTTAAAAAAATAAAGTCTCCACGATTTTTTAAAGTTGATTGAAATTTCTTAAAATTTTTATTTTAAGAATATAGACAACCCAAATTACACCTAACACTTTTAACAAATCAAACTAGATGGTGTTAGTGTTTCGTGTTCAAACGTCCCAATTCGGCGAAAATCGTCGGATCTGTCAGTTCGCATCTGACAGCCGTGTAGTAAGTTGCCTCCAAAATTAAGCTCTGCTCTCCCGGAAAAGCTGCGATGTGTTCCCGCTGGATACACGGCTGAATCAGATCGCTTCCCGATTAATTTTTTTTTGTTAAAACCGTCCGACCCTCTAATTAGGGTTCGGTCGCGCGCTTCGGTTTCCTTAAAAAATAATGCGATCGGCGACCGAGTGTTTGAAATTGTGCAGCCGTTTGACTTGTGGAAAGTGTCCCGTAGAAAGCTCCCCAGTTGTACGTTTTTCGGGGCTTCAAACCATTTGGTAAGTAAATCACCCCAAAAAAATCCTTAGATTTTAAAGAATAAATCATAAAAATAACCAACTAAAAAAGTGAGGTTATGTTGGTTGATAAAAAGGGTGGTTTTTTAAAAATTTTTCCTCCACAAAGACCTAATTATGAAATCGTCCCTGAAAACGAAGTAAGCGTCTTTTATAATACTCCTTAAGTAGCGAAAGTTTCTCTACAAACAAGGACATTCACTTCTCTCGTATTTAGATTCCTTGCGATCATATGGTTGGTCATAAATACTGTTAAAAACTTAGTACTTCCTTCTTACAAGTTGTAAGTCGATTTGGTAAAGTTAATTTTGTGGTTATTAAGCTGTCATTAGTAAATTGCGGCTTAAATTTGCATTAACCTTGATGTTTCCTGCTTTTATTTTCTTCCAGTTGCGTTTGAATCGTTTTAAACAAAGAATTGTTTAAATGGGAGACTTGTTAATCGCGATAATTTATACGAAGCTGTTAAATAAAGTAATTGCCTTTCACAAAAATTAATTTTATAACACAAAAAAGAAACTATATTGAGTTACGTTTTGATTGAGTAATTTTGTTATTAAAAATTAAAAATTATTTGTTTTATTTTTTCTGGTTAAGCGAAAGTTTTAAGTGTTATGAAAAATTTTTATGTTTTCGTAAAAAAAGGAATATTTTAGCTTTAATTTAAGATATAAATCTTTCTTTAATTCGGTGAAATAAAATTCTGGTGATTTTTTAAAGTTAATATTTTGAAGTTATTTTTGGTTAAAAAAACATCGGTAAGTATAAAATTTTTTTATAAGTTGTTTAGATTGATTTTTGTATTTTAAATAAAAAAAAATCTTTTAGTTTTAATTTAAGATACAAATCGTTTTTTAATTCTTTTAAATAAAATTGTAGTGATTTTTTAAAATTTGAGTCATTTTTTCTAAGGTTGGGTTACACTTTGTTGCTCAAATCTTCCAAGTTAAGAAATTTTGGTGTAAAATTTTATACAGGTGTCTCCGAAATGTATGTACAACGTAAGACCACAGATTCATTGGTTCAATATAGGTCTGTTTAAATTAACTTGCTTCGTTTCGTCGCTAGAAGGCTTTAAAAATAATATTTTCTATGAGTTTTTCTTAAATTATTCGATAAATTTGTATTAGATTTTATTTATTTTTTGACCATGTCTTTATTTCAGCTGACTACAGCTTTCTGTGAAACAAATTCGAATTTCCAAACATACAGGGAGTTTACAAACACTCTCACCACAAATTATTCATCGAAATCTTTTTAACCACCCTGTATAATTTTCTATCAATTCTTTTTCTGAATAGCTACATTAATTTAGACATTATTTTCTCTCTCATAAAATTTCAGTTGGGCAAACGGTTTAGCCACTAAAAAATATTTTCTAACTCCCTGCAAGTTCAAATCTGTAAGTTAAGGTAACATTAACCCAGTTCAAAGTAGTAATCCCTTCACAGAATATGCAGCTCTTTCAAGAAAATCACATTTTAGAGAGTTGGAATTAGTTTTTATTCAAAATGTTACCAGGATTTGTGACCATCATCAGTGCAAAAATAATACAGTGTACAAAATTTTTACTGTTTGCTTTTTTCGTTGCCTCTTTGCTTTTATGATACCCAATAAACAAAATCCGAAGGTGCTAGGTTTACTGATCTCGCTTGCCAGTTTACAGGAGCATGATTTCCTCTTTATTTCCTTCGATTCTACACTAGAATCTGCATAGTACGAGTTAAAAGGGCTAAACCCTGATAACGTTCACAAATGCTGGCGAAAATTTGAAAATTTTAAACAATAAACTACTTCCAAACCTATAGCATGTGGTTTTCTGAAAGGATGTTCATATCCTGCGAAGAAAAATTGGTACTTTGAATTTTGTTAATGTTACCTTAATTTATCGATTTGGCCATGTAGGCATTTAGAAAATCTTGTTTTGTGCCTAAACCGTTTGCCCAACAGAAATTTTGTAAGAGAGAATATAGTTTCTAAATGAATGTAGCTTTTCAGAAAAGGAATATTTAGAAAATTATACAGGCTGGTTAAAAAGATTTGGATGAATAACTTGCGGTAAGAGTGTTTCTAAACACTCTGTATGTTACGATATTCGAATTTGTTCCACAGAAAGCTGTATCCAGCTGATATAAAGACATGGTCAAAAAATGAATAAAATCTAACACAGATTTTTCGAGTAATTTATGAAAAAGTCACAGAAAATATTATTTTTAAAGCGCTCCAATGGCGAAACGAAGCAACTTTGGATATAGATAAGTTAACTTAAATCGACCTAATTTGAGCCAAGGAATCTGTGGTCTGACGTTGTACACGCATTTCAGATACACTCTGTATAAGCCATGATAATCATAAAAAATATTCAGATATTAAACGTTAATTAAATCGTGTAACCAGAAGTGATAGTTTGCCTAAACATATTTTTAAGTTTTTTTTTTTCGTATAAAATTTGCAGGTTAAACTAACTACTTATTACGTCTTTTCCATGAAGAAGAACCTTATGTACGGTATTTGGCATGTTGTACCATAGATATTTGTTAACAAACATTTTTGCTGTATCTAAACCATTTTACTTAACCCTTTGGCCTATAACCACGAGTCTGACTCGTGGTAAAAAATTTGTGCCATAAGCGAAAACCACGAGTCTGACTCATGGTAAAGATTTGTGCCATAAGCGAAAACCACGAGTCCGACTCGTGGTAAATCTTTTGTCCTTAGTTTTTTTTTTCTCGCCAGTTCGGGTACACGGCTAAACGCAGCTAAACGGTTGAATGTCACGGCGCGCGATCAATTTTCTCGTATACTATGGCACGCGCAATTGGCAGATGTTGTGTAGGCCAAGGGGTTAAATGCCTCAATACCTATTTTATGGTTACAATTAATTGTTTCCAAAATAACTGAAAATCTATGGATTAAATCCTCATCAACGTTGGTAATCTCAGTAGTTAGTTTTGTGTCTTCAAAAGATCTTCGAGATATGTTTCCAGTATTTGTTGTACCTGCACCTTGCTTCATAAAATTTACTTTCAACCTCAAGCGCTCTCTACAGGCTTGAATTTTGTTCCTTTTTTTCTCTTAATGGGTGTGTTTTGGAATTTGTTTTCCACGCTTGGAAAGGCATACTATATGCAACATGTAAAATGCCATCCATAAATATTATACGTGCTTAAAATTAGATATGCCGAATCTTTACGAAATCTTCCCTGCTAATTCGTTTTTTTATAGCGTCAAGATTGTTTTAAAGCGCCAAACTTTAAAATATGAGACTATATGAGACTAAATATGAGAAAATATGCGACAATATTATAAGTTCTCACGAGCTATTATAGCGATCTGATTAACTGTACTTAAAACGCACAAATTTAAACTTACTTTACAGATAAACTATCGTGGCAAGAGACGTGGCTTTGCTTGTTTCTACATCTTAAGAGTTTTAAGAATTGATTTATAAACATTTTTTTGTTAATACTGAAAGTCAAAAAATTGTTTTTTCCGCTCATTGAACACTGTGTGACGCACAAAATGTATGTATTATTCGGGGAATTGTATTCCATGCTTTAAAACTTAAAGTACAAATCCAAGTACTCCCCGAGTTGAATTTATTTTTTTATATGAAATACTATGCGACTACGTGCGACAAATCCCATCTCAGGGGATCAGTCGCAAGTCTGATGTAGTCGGTCAGCATGTCGTTCGACTACTAATCGTGCGACTACTTAGTAGGTTGCATTGGACGCGGTTCATATACTATCTGTGTATTGGGATTAGTGGCGTCATTACAGACGTGTACACACGACTTTCTAGTCGTACGACTACACGACCAGTGGACGACCAGCATCGGAACGACCCCTCATAGTAGCTGCTGCTTCTTCGATGCGATTTCTTAGCTCTTCTTGCGTGGCAATAGACGTAGAATAAACCACAGATTTCATCCAGCCCCACCTAAAATAATCTAACGGAGATCAGCAGATCGTGATGGCCATTTATCAGGTTTATTTCGGCCAACCCATCGGTTACCATATGCTGTGTTTAAATAGTCGGTGACAATATAAGAAAAGTAAGCAGGGGTACCATCATACATAAACGACATCTACTGCCTGTTGGCAATCGGACCTCAGGAAGTTAGGATCTCTGCATTGTCGATGAACCACTGACAGAAATGTATGCACTTGTTATAATCTTCTGGTAACAAATGTTGCACACACGTAATGTGATATGGATACGATTGTTACTCGCTCAATGTTCGCCATATGCAGATGAAACATTGAAATGTGACAATTTTCTGGTGCTATACTTCATTTAATAACTAGGAGGAGTGATTTGAATTTTGCGCGCCAAAATAGTGAACTATTATTGGTCGCTCCGCAGTCAAGTTTACGAAGACGAAAAAATTGGTTTTTGTCGTTTATTGTTTTTAACGTTTGAGGTTAGGTGCTTTACCTAATTTGTCAACTTGTTTCTCGCTTTTTCGTTGTGCTCAAATGGTTGCGATCAAAAAATATTAAGTTCGAAGAAGGTATGGTACGATGTCATCTGTGGGATATAATACGTCAACACAAGGAACGCCTTTTGGATAAATTTTGAACAATGTACGTATAGATAACCGGCCATAAAGATATTTGGTATGTTCTAGAATACTACGCTCAAACGCTTAGTGTTTTGTTGGTTGCATAAATGTGACTGGTTTGAAGTTTAGAATTCAAATTTGCCGCTAAAAATGTTTAGTGTATTTTTTAGTTACTTTTTCCTATGTAAATGGGGTTTTGAGATTTACTCCTCCTAGTTATTAAATGAATTATAGTAGTGGGAGATAGAACAACATTGAGTATCCCTTCTTCAACGTTAGCAGGTCGTCGAAATCTTTCTCAACCAGCTTTTTGTCGTTGTGGTTTTAGCCTGCCAGTTTCGCTAAGACATCTTTCAAATTCAAACGCTTTTCGATTTGGTATCCTCCTAGTTGATGTTCATATTTTCGAACAGCAGCATCATTTTTATGTACCTCGCCATAAATTAAGAGCATATTTTGTTCTTCAAAAACGAATAAATTTGTGGTGTCTTTCATGATAATACAAAATAAAAGTCTTCTTATTAACTCATACGAAACCGCGCAGAAATAGTAAAACAGATTACTTATTTACACGAACAGTATTTAATACTAATCGGTTTAATGATCTGTCAAACACAAAAGCAACATCCTGTATATATTTTTTATATATTTTTAAATCTACCATTAAAAAAAAAGATAATAACTGCATTTAAAACATTACCCAACATCCAAAGTCTAACAATTTATTAAATAATAATACCATATTAAATATACACCAACAATCAAATATGTCATTGACACAAAAAGAAATTAAACGTTTGTACATTCGATTTTATATATTATATCAAAAAGCGGATATGAAATTTTAAATAAGCGAAGTAAATAAATAAAACTGATTGAATAAACGTCCATCATAGGTAAAACCATCTCTCGCCGCGGACCTTTTTCACTTTAAAACTGCCCGTTTTTATCGAGCTCTCTCGTACGGTTTTTAAAGTGATTCGATCGAATGCTTTCACGTATATATCGAGGCAATTTGAGGTATTTTAAGGCACTTCGCACCTAATGGATTGCTGTTGACGCGGTAAATATGTACGAAAATAGTAAATTTCGAGAGGGAAATATAAAATATAAAATAATAAATAAGGAGATTGGGGTTTTAAGTTTTAAGATTTATTAAATAAATTTTAATGGAATATAATTTTCTTTTAGAAGGGAATTTAGTATTAGTGATAAATATAAATAACTATAAATAAAATATGAACAAAAATATAAATAAATAAATAAAATAGAATAATAACAATTGTGTATTGATTTATATTAAAGCCGTAAATATAATAAAATACAAAAAAGTATTGTTTAGTTTTTAAATGGACTTGAAATTGGAATATTTGAGGGTTTGAATATTGAATGATTGAAAGCTATTCTACAAATTATTTTTTCTATAAATAACGTTACAATCAAAAAATAGTCATAAATCCCAAACTAGTCACATACATCATTTGATAATTCACACCTGAACAACAACAACAACAACGAGAACAAGTTACAAGTTACAATAAATTTCCACTTCATTAACTTTTTTTTTCTCTTCTTCCTCACGTTTACACACGTAACAAATCACCTTTACGTAACAGATTAATTCCCAGCTTTTCCCCCATCGTTGATTATTATTAATTTACATTTCTCGTGGTCGACCCGAATAAAATTAATGCAAATCATCGGGGATTGAATAGTTTGAAACGCCCAAATCCATCCGGTAGATAGCACACGCACACCACTCCAGATATCGTAAATCCCGCGGGATAATAGACGCCGGGCGTCGTCAATGCGAAAAATATCGGGAAAGCCTCACGTCGCATGCACCTCATCTGACGACGTGGATTTATGATGTTTTCGTGTGCTCGATCCGGTAGATTATAAATATCGATCGTTTTTTTTCACCACACACACCTTAGAAGAAGTTTTCTGAAGAAAGTTTACACTTAAACCCCATATAGTAATTGTAACATTGTAACTATTAAATGTTAATCTTTAAAGTAATCTTAAAAAAGTCAGTTTAAGGACGAATTTTTAATGTTAAATGAATAAAAAAAATTTTTATGTTTAAAAACATCAATTAAAGACGTTAGGTGATATTTTCTCTTTTAAGGGAAAAACTAAAAGTCGTAGAAAATTCATCTTTGGTAGAAATCAAGATTGAGTATCAGTCTAAATCCCCATAAAATTTCAAGTTTCAGCAACATTTAGTCTCTTACAAGGAGAGGGCGGTGGTAGCTTTTTTTAAATCTTTCCTTTAGCTGAATGGTAGAATATCAAACAAGGATTCAATTGACAAAGTACTAAAACGTACTATTCACCCAAAACTGAATAAATCACGTTTGAAGTTTAACGCTCCGTTTATATTTTGGATAACTAAACTCGTTTACAGGTACTCAATAGCCGAACCGTTACGAGCGGTGAGTCAGATATCGAGAAAAAGCGGACATCGCTGGTTCGAATCTTTTCGTGTTTTTTAATTTTTATTAATATCCTAATTTTTAAACATTTGTTTACAACTATTAAGAACTAAACAGAATTTTTTCATGTCATGATGATTTGTCCATAGTGTACAGTGTACACCCACCCTAAGCACTTTCGCTTGACGAACAGCAAGTAAGCACAGCTGGAGCGGAGCGCGATTTGAAAGTAAAGGAACGAACGAACGAACCAACGGTCGTTCTTTACCTTTCTGTTCACCTTCGTCTCCGGCACTTTCGATACCGCGACGAGGACTATAAAAAAGGAACTGTAGCTCGCTTTGTAGGTTCTTTTTAATTAGATGCACGACGGACACATTCTTGCTAAAACTGGGCGTGCAAAGGTTAACACATCACGCGTAACTTGAACAACGTTGACTATAACGTTGATATGAAATTATTGATTATATAAATTAAAGGCGTTTAGAAAAAAATCGTTTTTCTAATCTTTGTGTTTAATCGTTTTTCTATACTTGGTGTTTAAACGTTTTTCTAAATAAAATTTATTTCTAGGAATTAAAACGATTTAATAAGAAACGATTCATGTTTTTAAATTAAAATGTTAAAATATTCATTTTTTAGTTAAAACCTTGAAATGAATACTGATAATTCCTAGAAATAAAATCTTAGAGACTCATCAATGTTTTTAACTACTAAACGCGACCTTGAAAATGCTTGAAAACTTGACCAACTTTAAGAAATCGTAGAAAGTTTATTATTCGTAGGAGTTGAGAAATGATTTATGGCTTAAAATTTAATGTTAAAAGATTTCTTTTTTATATTTTCCATTAAAATAATAAAATCGATTTTTTTTTAAATTTTATGGTTCTGATAGTTTTACATATTTCGGTAGAGGGCATTAATTTGCTTAGAGGACCAAATCAGACCTCACGGGCGGTTTACTAACTACAGTAGAACCTCGATTATCCCGGGTAATGACAAAGACGGGGTTACACGGATAACTGAAAACCACGGTTAATCCAAATACTCTTTATTTTATTTATTATTGGTGTGAAAATAGTATGATGTTATCAATTTTTGTTTATTTCGATTTGCGACTATGGTCTTAACATCAGATCTAATTTTTTTAAAATTTATGTCATTTCACTCGAAGTTTTGCTGCTCACAAAATTTTACAACAATATCAAGTGCTTCCATTGCTTCCGTTGCAGTGGGACAAGACCGGCTTAAACGTAGCAAAAATCAAAAAATTAAATGTAAAGTATACGGTTCTTTTATCTGACTTACAAGGAGACCGTACGACTTGCCCCTCACCGATTTTAACGAAAGTGGTACCAATCGATAGATATTGGTACATAGTACAAATGTATAAAATATTAGGGCGCACTATTCAGCGGTTCGGAAGAAAATTGGTGTTAAAGTTTGCGAATAGCGTCTGTCAGTGACAAGTACCGCCCTTTAAGCCCCGCCCATTGTCGTACTGAATATGTATAGGCTTCCACATACGAGGTTCGAATTCGTTTTATAATAAAAAATACCCGCATAAGTAATGTAAAATAATTTATTATATTGCTTACATTTAACTTATACGTGTTATCTATGTACATGATATTACATATTATACACTAGGGATCGATATTATGATTATATTGATAATGATTCAAAGTAGCAAATCAACGTTACTCTTGAGTGATGCTTATGTTAGTTGTATTTTGAAAAACTGCTAATGAAAAGTGATCTTGTGACTGTGGAACCAACCGTGGAAATTTCAAAAGGCGCTATGTAAATTGGCGAAGAAATACTTAATATCGCTCTCGACATCTCGACAAAGACAACATTTTTTGTAAGTACGGATGACTTAATACTCATGGACTAAACTGACGAAGAATGTGCTTCTGAATTCGTGTTTCCGTTTGACGCAAATTTATCTCCGGAACTGCCGATAAAGCAAGTACAAGACGATTGTAATATTCCCTTTCATTGCAAGTTAAAAGTTGTGAATCGCGCTAAAGGACATCCCTATTGGCCTTTGCAAACTCTTCAGAAGTAAGGATGTTGACGCTTAAAAAGCATAAGAGAATTAAAGAGATGGGAAGAACATGCCAGAAAAGGAGGAACGATTGTCGATAAGTATAAATTGATTGACTCTTGTACATATTATTGTTTTGAGGATCGTTACGTGCTACCAGCCAATTTACATGGAACAAGATAAAATGTAATTAAATATACGTTATAAAAGACTGTTAATCAGATTCACATAATACGCAAACATGGATTGCCTTAACGCCATCATCATCTACACAAGCACATTAATTGTACGTTTTCTTGTGTTTGGAGTTTAATCATAAAATGTTTCTTTTTAATCAGTTTTTCATCTTCCTTTTTGTGTCTTTTAGCCTTCTTCTTAACACTGGATTCCACATGTTACCTTATCTCCCCGTCTTATCTCATCTTCCCCTAAATAAAGGAGGTAAGACTGGATGTTTACGTGGGTATTTTTATTATAAAACGTTTGATAATAAATAAAAAATACCATTTTAAACGGTAAAGAAGAAATTGTAAAGAATGATTCTAATAAAAGTACCGTAAGTTTCCTAAACATAGAAGTAAAGAAATTAAAAAGTAGGATAACGAAAGAGTGTCCTTAATTGATTATATTTTGTAATATCAAAATATTATAAAAATAAAGTGAAATGTTGCATTAAAAATAAAAATGGAAATAAAAAAAAGTATTATTCAGAATTCGAACCTCGTATCTGGAAGCCTATACATATTCAGTACGACAATGGGCGGGGCTTAAAGGGCGGTACTTGTCACTGACAGACGCTATTCGCAAACTTTAACACCAATTTTCTTCCGAACCGCTGAATAGTGCGCCCTAATATTTTATACATTTGTACTATGTACCAATATCTATCGATTGGTATCACTTTCGTTAAAATCGGCGAGGGGCAAGTCGTAAGGTCTCCTTGTTAGGCTAACCACTATCCATTGCACCGTTTATGACAATAACCTTTCGTCTTTGATATAAATATTTTCTTATAAAATAGAAAATAGAAATAGAAAAAGAGAAAAGAACTTCTTAATATCATGAAAACCTCTGGAGCTACTGACATCGAAGAACAATTTGGATTTTTAATAGAAGAGGTCAGAACACGAACAAGTTGTGATGGTGATTCGCTGGATGAAAGCACACAGAATAGACGCAGAATTTCAAAGCAGTAATAATGAGTGGTTGGATACTTCGATTACATTTCAGACACCTTTAACGAAGCGAGGTCGTCCTCATATTGCTTTTGAGCCGTGTTCTGAACAAACAAAGCGACTCAAAACAACAGATCTAAGAAGTTCCACCCCTCTTTCTCTTTTACCCTATGCCACACAAATGAGCCTCAGAGCAGAAGGACAATCAAAGGCTTCGAAAATTTTAAAAGAAATAACTTCAACAAGTCCACAACGTGCGAAATATAGCAAAGCTTACCAAAAGTTACAGAAAACAGAAAAATCAATGTCAGGTGAAGACGCTTTAGCTGTTTTGATAGACGCCAAACTATCCCGACATCAGTACAATATTATAAGGGCAAATGCACCGACAAGGTTTCCCTCCTATAAAGTTGTACAGTCTGCAAAATAGCTTTGCTACCCTAAGGACATAAAAATTACAGATGCCTGTGCTGTGGTTACGTTACAAGATTTGCTAGACCACACGGTTGAACGTTTACTTATGACGTTACAACCAGTCATTGAAACCCTTCAAAATGACGAAGTTCATCATTGATCATCCATCATTCTATTGGCTACTTGGCCAGTAACCACAGTAATTATACCAGAGATAGTTATCTGGGACTTGGTCGTACTGGTCTTTAGTGCTACCGGTAGATGTAAAGGGAAAATATTCAGTGTAGAAATCCATTTGAACAGTGCTCGATTTAATGCCAACTTGGAAGCTCTCTTGCCCCACTGTGCGTTGGTTGAGTTTTTCCTTCCTTGAAACTGGAACCGCTGTCATCGTCACTGCCATCGTTTTGCGAATCATCTCGATTTGAGATAGTTGGGGTATTTGTCCTCATGTAATGTGCTGCTATATCACTGTCAGCTAAACGTTCGAATCCTTCTTCATTTTCATCGTTTTGCAACCAATCAATAATATCGTCTCGGTCGAAATTAACAAAATTAGGAAGTGATCTTGATACCCGGAGGCAGGCTTCTATATCTTCATCTTTCGTATTTTCTTCCTCCCTGTAGTCTTGATGTAAAATTTTTGTCCAGGAAAACTTTAATGTATTTCCAGGTAGGTTTCCCACACATTGTATACTGCAAAAATAGCATCTTTTATTGTCCACATTTTAAGGATCTCTTTCATTGAACCAATACAATTTTCTTGGAGAAGAAAACGGATGAAAGTTTTTTTATGCCGTCGTTTCAAGCAGGATATCATTCCTTGATCCATTGGCTGGATTAAAGAAGTTACATTAGATGGTAGGTAGTAAACGAAAATTTGACCGTCCTCTGTTTTTAAAATGGATTTTGAGGGATGAGAGAGTGCATTATCAAGTAGAAGAAGGGCATTTTTGGGAAGCCCTTTACTTTCCTGAAATTTTTTCACACACGGCACGAAAACATTAAAAAAACATTTTCTAAAGATAATTTGGTTCATCCAAGTTTTGGATGATAATAATAACATGGGAGATTTCTAGTTTCTGTTCTTTTAAAGGATCTTGGTCTTTTAGCTTTCCCAATCACTGTCAATTTTGTGCATATTAGTTGCATTTAAGCACGTCATAATTATCAATCTTTCCTTGCTGGATTTTGGGCGCTGATCTTTTAGAGATTTTCCAGTGTTTTCAAGAGCATCGTTTTCCAAATAAGGCCACTCTCATCCACGTTATATATTTGGCCAAGAGACAAGTTTAAAGAAGAAACTATTGAATCAAATTCTTCGTTAAATTCAGCCGTTAAATCGCCACTCATTGTTTCGCTGTGAATGTCGAATTGTACCATATCGATTTTTAAATCTAAGTAGCCACCCTTGTGAAGCAGTAAACATTCCATTAATTTTGAGATTTTAACCATACTGCCTTCTCATACACCATTAGCCCAGAGATCGGAATTCCTTCAGCTCGTTTCTGTTTGAACCACTCAAACAGAGCAGACTCCATATCAGCGAGTGTTGATTTTTTCATTATTTTTCTCGTGACCGATGTACTGGACGTAGACACAAACTTTAAAATCTCATCTTTTCGTTTAATTACATTATGCACTGTTTGTTCATCAATACTGAATTCATCCGCAAGCTTTTTTACACTTTCCCCTCGATCTACTACACGATTTATGATTGCAACCTTTTTCTCGAAGGAAAGAACTACACGTTTTCGCTTTGAGCCCATCGTTAAGAAGCGAATCTCATGGAAAATAAAAAAATACTGAAGAGAAGTGAACGAAACCATCAAAGGATTTCTTAAAAAGAATTATAAACTACATCTGATGAAGGTTGATAGTCGTCCATCGGTAGTTTTTGTTGAGAGACATGGGTACGGTTAATCGCGAACATGGATAATCGAGTCCTGGGTAATCAAGATTCTACTGTACTGGAAACTGATTTGAGCAGTTCACTGAGAGTTGACCTCTATTTTACAGGTGTCCCGTTTTGATTGTCCGATTTACTAAAGCATTCCTTGGCTAAAAATAAGCAAAAAAGTCCTAATGAACATGCACTCAAAAGTGATTCGTTTACCTTTACCAATAAAGAATCGGACAATCATAACGGGATGCAGGTGGAATAAATATGAAATTATTAATCTTTATTTTTCGACTGAACTCAGCATTTCAATGAGAGTTAGCCTTCTATATTATATATTACTTCTTCTATGATACTATTCTAACCTATAAATGTAGGTAGGTGGAATAAATATGAAATTATTAATCTTTATTGATCTAGAAGGGTTTATATCGGTAATCTAAAAGCGATTATTCGATAGGAAAGGTTAAATTACACCGAACCATAGAGGATAAATCGCGTAGATTTTTATTCCGGCTCTCCTCGTGCCATAAACATGAAAAATCGATCCCATAAATCCGCGTAAGGGGCGATAAATTTCAATTCGCGCGGAAAATACAAGGAGAAACGTTATAAAAAAGTGTCCCGACCGCGTATATGTGCGTACGCTTATACGTTTTGATTTCGTTTTAATAATAATTGAAATCCGGGTTATAATAATATCTGTTAATCAAACAAATCGAGGGATTTAACGCGCGTTTCGATGCGCCGGTTTATTTAATAACAATAATTCCGTTCGTTCATTAGCTCGGTGTTTGTTGGTTTGATTAGAATTAATTCAATTATATCCTATATCGTTCGTTTGAATCACAACCAAGTTTTGATTTAAAAATACCCAATCGATATTAAATCTGTCCCACTACTAGAAAATCCCTCCTTAATTCCTTTATCAATGATTCAATAGGTTACAAAGGAAACACTTTGGTGACGATTTTCGATTCTCTTTGTATAAAGTAAAATCAAACGGAACGTTTCTACCTGGTTCTACTACTTGTAAATAGCATTTCTCGTTAAAATAAAATATGTACCTTAATCTGACCGCTAGGACGAACGCAAAAAAAAGGAAATTAAAAAATTTCCCCCCTCGTTTTTATTAAAACCATCGCGGCAACAACCGGAAGTTATTAAACGATACCGAACAGCCGGGAGATTATAAAACACCAAATCGAATTATTCCCATTTCCTCTTCCCCGTTTTCTTCTTTGTATTTTTAACCACGATGGGTTAATCCGTGTTGATTTCATATCCGTATCGTATTCATTGTATGTGTGTAGTTAAGTAAGTTCGATTTGAATGTGAATATGTTCAAGTTAAATATTAAAGAATAAAATTGGGATGTTTTAGTACTTTTAGTTGGGTTGTAAAATATAAATCTTTTTTTTTTTATTCTTATAAATAAAGTTGTGGTGAATTTTTAAAGTTATTTTTTAAGTATTTTGAGAATACACTTTTGTTTATACAGCTTTTAGTATTTTTAAAGTAAGTTCGATAAAAAATTAATTGAAAATCATTTAAAATTTCTTAAGGTTGGTTAAAATCGGTTAAAATTTCTTAAAATTAGCTAAAGTTAGGTAAAAATCAAGGACGCTGGACTAACAGGATACCTCAATCTGCGATAATCGTCCGCCAACTTTTGACGTCATTGGTAAGCTTAACGTCTCTGTTTAACACTCGACTAAAACCCCAAGTGACGTGAAACTGGCGGCTGCGTAGTAAATTTCGGCGTATACACATCTTATAGGATTAAGCCATCCTGTTAGTCTAATGTCCTTGGGTAAGAATCGTCTAAAATTTCTTAAAGTTGGTCAAAATCAACAAGAAATTTCCTTAGATTTACCTGAAAGTTTTTTAAATGATGTGATAGCGTTGAAATTTTCATTAAATTGACTAAAAATAACCATGAATTATCTAAACTCTTAAAAAAATTTTTAATCACCCAATAATTACTTTAAAGTTTCAAAAATTATCCTGGAATCATCTAAAGTTCTTATAAATAAGTTAAAATCGATTAACATTTCTTAAAATTAGATAAAGTTAGGTAAAAATCAAGGACGCTGGACTAAGAGGATAGCTCAATCTGCGATAATCGTCCGCCAACTTTTGACGTCACTGATTAGCTTAACGTCTCTGTCTAACACTCGATTGAAACCATAAGTGACGTCAAACTGGCAGCTGCGCAGTAAATTTCGACGTATACACATCTTATAGGATTGAGCCATCCTATTAATCCAACATCCTTGGGTAAAAATCGTTTAAAATTTCTTAAAATTGGTCAAAATTAACCAGAAATTTCCTTAGATTTACCTGAAAGTCTTTTAAATGATGTGATATCGTTGAAATTTTCATCAAATTGACTAAAAATAACCATGAATTATCTAAACTCTTAAAATTTTTTTTAAATCAGCTAATAATTACTTTAAAGTCTTAAAAATTATCCTGGAATTCTCTAAAATTCTTATAAATAAGTTAAAATCGATTAGCATTTCTTAAAATTAGCTAAAGTTAGGTAAAAATCAAGGACGCTGGACTAAGAGGATAGCTCAATCTGCGATAATCGTCCGCCAACTTTTGACGTCACTGATTAGCTTAACGTCTCTGTCTAACACTCGATTGAAACCATAAGTGACGTCAAACTGGCAGCTGCGCAGTAAATTTCGACGTATACACATCTTATAGGATTGAGCCATCCTATTAATCCAACATCCTTGGGTAAAAATCGTTTAAAATTTCTTAAAGTTGGTCAAAATCAACCAGAAACTTCCTTAGATTTACCTGAAAGTTTTTTAAATGGTGTGATATCGTTGAAATTTTCATCAAATTGACTAAAAATAACCATGAATTATCTAAACTCTTAAATTTTTTTTTTAATCAGCTAATAATTACTTTAAAGTCTCAAAAATTACTCTGGAATCATCTAAAGTTCTTGTAAATAAGTTAAAATCGATCAGCATTTCTTAAAATTAGCTAAAGTTAGGTAAAAATCAAGGACGCTGGATTAAGAGGATAGCTCAACCTGCGATAATCGTCCACCAACTTTTAACGTCACTGAAAAGCTTAACGTCTTTGTCTAACACTCGACTGAAACCACAAGTGACATCAAACTGACAACTGCGCAGTAAATTTCAGCGTATACACATCTTATAGGATTGAGCCATCCTATTAATCCAACATCCTTGGGTAAAAATCGTTTAAAATTTCTTAAAATTGGTCAAAATTAACCAGAAATTTCCTTAGATTTACCTGAAAGTCTTTTAAATGACGTGATATCGTTGAAATTTTCATTAAATTGACTAAAAATAACCATGAATTATCTAAACTCTTAAAAAAAAATTTAATCAGCCAATAATTACTTTAAAGTCTTAAAAATTATCTTAGAATCATCTAAAGTTCTTATAAATAAGTTAAAATCGATTAGCATTTCTTAAAATTAGCTAAAGTTTGGTAAAAATCAAGGACGCTGGACTAAGAGGATGGCTCAATCTGCGATAATCGTCCGGTAACTTTTGACGACACTGATAACCTTGACGTCTCTGTCTAATACTCGACTCAAACTACAAGTGACGTCAAACTGGCAGCTGCGCAGCAAATTTCGGCGTATACACATCTTATAGGATTGAGCCATCCTATTAGTCCAACTTCCTTGGGTAAAAATCGTCTAAAATCTCTTAAAGTTGGTCAAAATTTATCAGAAATTTCCTTAGATCTACCTGAAAGTGTTTTAAATGATGTGGTATCGTAAAAATGTTCATCAAATTGACTATAAATAACCAAGAATAATCTAAACTCTAAGAAAAGTTAAGAAACATTTTTTAAAATTTTTGTTTTTAATTAGGTTCAACTTTGTTATTGTTCATTATTATAACCACAATAAAATTATTTTATATAAAAAACTAGGTTAATTTTTTACAAAACATTTTCCTTCCATTATAATTTATATTTTTTCTCATTGAAATTTTTTTTTTATTATAATTTTTTTTTTAATTTTCATAAGAACTAAGCGAAAGTTCTTTATCAAACGCTAAACCAAGGACGGTCGCGACCATTAAGCGGTTGTTTAATCGCGTGCAAAGAACCAACATTGAAATACCAGCTTTATTTCCATACGGATTTACATTTCGAAAACGTTTTTCCACCGTCTTGTTTAAAACGCGACCGTTTAAAACGTCGAAACCTCAACCAGACGTAGATTTAGAAAGAACGACGACGAAATGTTATCGTTGTGGGACACGTTTCGTTGCCGGTCTCCACATTTCGCCCTACATTTCGCAACTTTTTAATCCTCGAGACTCGATTACGCATCGAGGTTACTCGGTTTACGTTTAAATTAGAACACTCGCCTCTTTTTTCCACCGAAAGAAAAAAAAAATTATTTACATTTTATTTAGATTTTATTTACGTTTTAAGTTAGTTTTGAAGCCACTTTGAACGTCTTTCCGGTCTTTAAACGCGTTGAAAGTGAAACGTCGACTCGTCCAAGTTGTATAACGAAAACGAGTAGTCTTATAATGGAATGTGGGGCAGCGAAATCGTCACAGATGGAGATGGAAGATGGTTTCTTGGGGATAGAAACGGTATGTAGGTGGGATAGATATAAAATTATTAATCTTTTCAAATTAATTTTTTATCGAGATATTGAAAAGTGGATTGCAATTGCTCCTTTGTGTTTGATAGATGATTAAACCGATTAGTATTAAATACTGCTTGTGTAAATAGGTAATCTGTTTTACTATTTCTGCGCGGTTTCTTATGAGTTAATAAGAAAACTTTCATTTTGTATTATCATGAGAGACACCACAAATTTAGTTACTTTTGAAGAACAGGGATGCTCTTAATTTAGGGCGAGGTACATAAAAACGATGCTGCTGTTCGAAAATATGAAACAGTTCCAATTAGGAGGATACCAAATTGGAAAACGTTTGAAGCCATTGAAAGATGTCTTAGGGAAACTGGCACACTAAAACCACAACGACAAAACGCTGGTCGACAAAGATTTCGAGAAACTGCTAGCGTTGAAGAAGGGATATTCAATGCTGTTCAGCTATTTCTTACTATTAGCACCAGAAAATTGTCACATTGTTTCAAAGTTTCATCTGTCGTGTTCAAATCAACAATAACAATGCATAAGTTCCCCATCTTCTTCCCCTGGGACCACCAAGAAGGTATAACTTCAGGGAACCAAAGTCTGGAACCATCATGTACGTCCTCGCTTCACCCGCCATGTCTAGGGCATCACAGGTGCTGCAGGAGGGGGGTGTCTTAATACTCTCCGGAATGTTGGTGTATTTCCGCGATTTAGCACGTTGAATCCTAATCTTGCCACCATTTCCAGGATTCTTCGTCCTCTCGAGTCGGTTCTGTCACTCCCCCATTCCACTCCCTTGGAATTCATGTCTCCGGCTAGCACCACTTTCCCGCCTCTCTCTCGTAATTCGTCTTTGTGATTGTCCAGTTTGCGTTGAAAATCAGCTATGGGTTCGTTCGGCGTGAAATAACAGCTTACAATGGTGATGTCCCGTAGCTGCACTCAGACGAACCTTTCCCGCACCTCCCTGGCATCAAATCTTGTTCCTGTACTATGAGACGACTTCAAACCACACCATGAAGAGAAGGGTGCAAGAGCGCGGTTCCTCCCCGTAACTTTACCGAGTAAGCCCGAGTGGAATACAGTGGACGGAAGGACCGGAGTATCAAGCGGTCCTCCCTTTCACTGTATTCCACTCGGACCTACTCTGTAAAAGTCAATTCTTCGACTCATAAAAGTCGGGAGGAACCGAGCTCTTGCATCCTTCTCTGCATGGTGTGGCTTGAGTTCGTCTTATAGTACCTTCTACTAATCCAGATAGCCGCCGTGTTGAGCCCGTCCGTCCACCAACCATCTTCGCCTCGGTATTTGTATTGTTCGCTGAATAGCAGCAAATCGCACTGGTGTTCATTTTGAAGCTGCCAAAGGAGTGCGTCTGCTATTTTACTTCCATGGATGTTGGCTTGCATTATCTTGAAAGCGTCTTCAGCACTTTCTTTGCCTTATCTAGGGCCTTTCTAAACGTTTCGCAGTGCTCTGAGCCAGGTGGATGGTTCTTCTGTTCTTCGTTGCCTTTGCATAGGAAGCATTTTGGCGAGCTGTTGGCGAGCTGACCGAATGCTCTTGCATTCGGCACGAAGATAGCCAGTTTCTCCACAATTAAGGACATTTTTAGGTTTTTCCTATCCGGTCCTTTACATTCACCCTGTCCATGGCCGTATTCGAAGCACCTGAAGCAGCGTTTTACTTTGATCCTCTCCTTTATTCCTGTATTGTGTCCTGCTCGAGACATAGCCGATCTTAATGCGGGACAAGTTCAGAAGAGTATCGGCGTCGTGTGTATTCATCTGGACGATAGCTTTCCTCAACTGTTGTTTGTTGGGTTCAGTGAGTCTAATCTTCGTGTGGTCGGTCAACTCCGGAAGTCTCGCCAGGATAGTCGCTATCACTTCTTTCTCCGTAGTAATACAGTCAAGGTCCAACAGTTCTAACGTAGTCTCCGGTTTTAAGTTGGTGACTTGGGCCTCGCCTCCAAGTACATCACGTATCTTCTTTCCGAAGCTTTCCTTGTTTTTGGGGTTCTTCCTAAGTTTGAGGAGGATATCACTGTTCCGAGTCTGTCGGATAAGCTTAACGGCTGTTTCCGTTTCTTCTGGTTTTGCTTCGCAACGAATCTTGCGAAGAATATCGGCGTAGCTTTTGCCTTCTGCCGGTTTTATCAGTAGTGCAGGGTTTCTACTGCATTTTAGTTTTAGGCTTTTCTTGTATTTGCGTTTTTAGGCTTATATTGTATTTGGGTTGTTTCCCGATGTTTTTTGCGTCGGTTCGGTCTGGTTGCGTAGCGGTAGGTGTTCCCCTTTCTTGCCGTCTCTCTTTTCGCTTCTGTTCTTCCTTCTCACAACACTTATCGAGTCCACATTTTTTGTATGTATGTAGGAGTTCGAGGCAGGGTAATATCACCCTAACACTTAGGCCTCAGTACGCCCTTTGTATTAAACCCCAGGAGGTTTGTCGATGTTCAAATAACCAGTACCGACTTATCCGCGAGGTGCCGTTCAGCGAGGGCAAACGCGCATCTGGTTATACAAACCTCCTACATACAAGGGTGATACACAATCAGAGATGTTCGACTGGTTGCGGGACCGACGGCTTAACGACCCCTCCGAAAGTCGGTCTACATCTCTTATTGTCGGCGTGGACCGATCGAGGGGTGTGACCGTGATCCTCGTTGTTATCTTGCCGTCTTTCTTTTTCTTCTTTAGATAGTCCGCAGAGCTCGTTGCAGCTCGCTTTTTGTTTATAACCTCTTTTGGAGACGGTTGGGTTGCTTTATGCGCTGCCTAAGTCTTCTTTTTTTTCCTCTGTTCTTATTTCTATCTGTTTTCCAACTTTCTCCTGACATAACTTGCAGAAAGCAATTACTTCTAGTGATTCTTCAAGCTCAGAAATACCTTTTTTTATGTCATTTGAGATGTTTTTCTGTCTGTTAGTTGCCAGTCATCAAAAAGTTTATTTCGTGCTGGAGAACATATCCCTGAAATAACACCGAACAATTCTGAAACAGCCTATATAATAAAGTAACAATTAAGGACATTTACATTTTCTCTTCTGAGGGAAAAATTAAAAGTTGTAGAAAATCCAATTTTGGTAAAAACAAAAATAAAGTTTTAATCTAAATCCTCATCAAATTTCAAGTCTCAATTAGTTTTTTAGATATGATTTTTTTTAAATTGACTAATATGAAGAAATAATTTAGTAAAATTGTTTAGTAAAAATTTAAAATAGTCCTTTTTAAAATAGTTTTTGTTAATTATATGATTCAGTAATTTCAAAACAACTCATTGTGAGTAATTATTGTTTTGAAATAATTTTAATGGTTTATTTATCATCTGCCGCGTGTGTTATGATGATAATATTAAATCTGAACGTAGTTGTTAACCTGAGGGTAAAGGATTTTCGAGATGGAAAAGCCGCACTGGACAAGCTCAAGTTATGGTTGTCACGACGGAGTTATTTATGACATGATGGCATAATACGTTCGCGCTGATATGACGTCTGACCGTGACGTATATACCGAGTGATTCATTATTTTGTATTCAGGTGAGATAGATATTTCGAGGGGAGTAAACCAAACCGAACCGAATAATAAGGGATGAATTTTTTTTTTTTTCAAAGAGTGACTTTTGTTGTATGAAACAAACTGTGAAAGTTTTGTTTTGTAAACTTTAAACGTTTCAGCTTTCTTACTTTCTCTAATTTAAAATTATTGATTTACAAATCTTGTCTTACAAAACTTACGATTTTTTTTTCGTTTTTTAATTTTATTTTATTTTTATTTTTGATTTAAAATTTTATTTTTATTTTTGATTTAAAATTTTATTTTTATTTTTGATTTAAAATTTTATTTTTATTTTTGATTTAAAATTTTATTTTTATTTTTGGATTTATAAGTGGAAATTCTAATCAAGGTCGCTTCTGGTACGAATCCAAGAAACCAATTTCCACGGTAATCTTTGCATGCGATTTATCGGCTCATTGTACCGTCGTTTTTATTGCGCCGTATTCGATTCAGAAGAGGTTTTTATCGGAAAATCGTGGGCAGTAAACTCTATTGTTAAATGGAACGCTCGCTCGTGCCATATTCCATCCATTTCCAAACCGTAACTCCTTCATGACGCACGCTTTTAAGTCGTGTAGTTAACGAAAGACGAAAAAAAAAAGTTCATTATCGTTTAGACTTTTGATGAACTAAGAAAGTGACTCTTTGACTTGTGATTGTGATTCGGTGACGGACTATAAACAGATTTTTATTATCTTAAGGTTTGTTTTTGTAAATATTTTTTTTCTAAAGGTTAGGATAAATAATAAACATTGGTGACCACGTTTTAAAATATACAGTTCCATTTTTTTATCCACTTTACACTTTGTCGAAAGTCTTGTAAAGTGAAATTTAAAACTTCCCTACTTAAGCAAGGGTTTATTCCATAAATCACTGTTTAATAACTTTCTTTGAAAAGTTTTAGGCGTGATACAAGTTTAATATTTCGTATCATCCTTCAATACATGTGTTTAAACTTAGATTTTGATAATCAATTCCTTGTTCAAATTATAATATATTAATAGTTTTTTAATAGTTTTTTTGGAAATCGCTTTCCGGATTCAATAGTTTTACGTCATTCTGCCGACCATTATCTTCACCTCCCCGACGATTTTGGGGGGTCCGATTTCGAAAAAACGGCCCTGAAAATCGAACGTTTCGGTAGCCCTAATTGAAATTAAAATTCTCGATCGTCCGCCTGTCATTTTCATTAATTTTCGAACGCACTTTTTGTCCAAAAAGCCACCGGCTTCGCGACTCTGCTTCCGGCTAACCTTCTGAACGGCTTTATAAGGCAACGTTATATGCGAATCGGGGCTCCTTTGGAGCCGAAACGGGCGATTTAAGCTCTAAACGAAGTCCCCGTTTTCCGTCATTTTCGATTTGGGCCGATAAAACATTCGTTTCAATTTTCATAAACGTTATTTATTATTCTAACCACGCTAATGCCACATGAAATGTCAAAACGATCGGTTTATTAATAATTATCAAATATTTTCTTTATGCAGAGCAAAAATTCGCATAAATTTCACTAAAAACTAATTAAATTCTTGAAAATATCACCAAAAAATTTAAGTAAATTTGTAAAAATTTAAAGTTACTAAAATTTTTAATAATTCCACCAAAAACTTATAAAATTTGTAAAAATTCCACCAAAGCAATTTTTAACAATTCCACCAAAAACTGAATTTTTAAAAAATATACTAAAATTAAAATTAATTTCGTCAAGAATTGATTAGATTCTTAAAAATATCACAAAAATAAAAAAGTAGTAATCAAAATTCCGCAAAAGTTAGTTAAATTTAATAGAATTTCACCAAAAATTGTTAAATTTGGAGACAATTCTACTAAAAACTTAGTGAATTTTTTAAAATTCCACCCAAAATCAATAAAATTGGTAAAAATTAAAAAAACTTACTATATTCGTAAAAAGTCCACAAAGTTACCAACATTTTTAACAATTCCACCAAAAACGTACTAAATTTATTCAATTTTCCACCAAAGCTACAAAAATGTTGAATAATTCCACCAAAAACTTACTGATTTTTAAAAAATACCACCAAAAACTTACCAAATTCATAAAAATTCTACTAAAATTACCAATATTTTTAACAATTCCACCAAAAATGATTAAAGTTAATAAAAATTCCACCAAAGTTATCAAGTTTATTAACAATTCCATCAAAAACATACTGAATTTCATAAAAATTCCACCAAAAATTAATAAAATTGGAAAAATTTCACTAAAAACTTACTAAATTCGTAAAAATTTCATAAAAAAACACTGAATTTTAAAAAATTCCATCAAAAATGAATAAAATTCACAAAAATTCCACCAATATTATCAAAATTTTTGATAATTCCACCAAAAATATACTGAATTTTTTAAAAATTCCACCAAAAATTAATACAATTTGCAAAAATTCCACCAAAAACTTACTAAATTCATAAGAATTTTACCAAAAACACTGATTTTGTTTTATTCCACCAGAAATGAATAAAATTCGCAAAAATTCCACCAATGTTATCCAAATTTTTGATACTTCCACCAAAAACATACTGAATTTTTTAAAAATTCCACCAAAAACTTACTAAATTCATAAGAATTTTACCAAAAACACTGAATTTTTTTAAATTCCACCAGAAATGAATAAAATTCGCAAAAATTCCACCAAAGCTATTAAAATATTTAACAACTACACCAAAAACTTACTGAATTTTTTTTATTCCACCAAAAACTTACAAAAATCCTAAAAGTTACACCGAAATTGTCAACATTTTTAACAATTCTACCAAAAACTTACCAAATTTTTTAAAAATTCCACCAAAATGTCCAAATTCTTTTAAAATTCCACCAAAAATCAATCAAATTAGAAGCAATTTCATTAAAAGTTAACTAAAAGCTTGAAAATTCCATCAAAAACTTAGTAAATTCATAAAAATTCTACCAAAGTTACAAAATTTTTTAATAATTCTACCAAAAATTCACCATTTTTTTTTTTTAATTCCACCAAAAACTTACTAAATTCGTAAAGCTTCCACCAAAGTTACCAAAATGTTGATCAATTCAACCAAAAGCAATAATTTTTTTTTAGAAAAATACTAAAAATAAAACTAAACTGGTTTTATTTTATTAAAAAAAAAAAAAAAATTATAAAGCTTACAGTTTCGTAACAGTAATTAATTCAATACTCATTCCCCTCTTTGTTAAGACGGTAATTATAAATTTAATTAACCTCGTCCTTTGACGACGCTCCGAGTAAAATAACGAGATTTCTATTTTGATTTTATTTCTGTTTTCCTCCGTTATTTTATTTTATTCCATGCGATTATTTTAACTTTTTATTTTTTACTTTAACTTTTTATTTTTTATTTTTACTTTTTATTTTTTAAATTCTTTAATATTAAAGTTGAGGTCAGTTACCTAAAGTTTAAAAACATAAACATCTTATGTGTGGATTTTATTGGTTCCAAACACGTATTTCCTGTGTGTAGAATCGAATAGTCGATGTAAATTTTAAATTTACTCGATGAACGTCAACAAAGATAAAGATAAAGGTTCTCCGGGATTTCCGTTTTAAATTGATTACGATTTTATCCTTTGGACTGTTTAGTTTTGCCCGGATTTATTTAATCTAAATAAATTTATTTCAATTTCAAATTGATTGTAAGGTTTTAAATAAAACTGCGAACGATATTAAACGGGTATAAATAATTTGTTTACGTTCCGAATCGATTTGTAAAGCTGAAACGTTCGTAAACGTAATTTCGGATTTTTGGAATAAAATTTAATTTATCGTTAAAGCGGTGGAAAACTATCGTCCTAATTTCGGACGATTTTCAGTTTCAACGACAGAGAGAATTTAATAAGACTCACTTCGGCGGGATTTAATAAAAGGAGAGACAGTAATAATATTGGCGAAGGCAATTTTAACGAGTTTAAGGTTCTCGATGAAAAAGATAAGAATGTATAAATAAAAATTTAAGTGTATAAATAAAAATTTGAGTGTGTAAATAAAAATTTGAGTATGTAAATAAAAATTCGTGTGTAAATAAAAAAATTGTTTTAGTAAAGTGAACATTTTAAAGGTTCTTTAAATGTTAAGGTTTGGATATGGGACTGTACCGGGTTTATTTATTATGTTGTAAAATTGGAAATCCCCGTTTTTAATTAGTTGTTTGAATAAAACAGATTGATGTTAAGCTTTTAAAACAAGATGTTAATTAAATTACAATTTTGTTATTCATTTATTGAAGGTATGTTGTCTATATTAAATCGATTTATTTTTCATTCTTAATAACACGAGTTTCATTCAGTAGCATTAGTTTATTAAAGATAAACATGTCGAATTTAGTGCCAACAAATTACGATTTGCAGACAGCACTTTTCTGTTTTCATCTGAAGAAAATCGCAGCCGAATCGCATCAAATGCTTGTGGAGGCGTTTGATGAGCTTTCTAAAACACAGTGTTTCGAATAATTCAAACGGTTCAAAAGTGGCAATTTTGACGTGAGGAACGAAGAACGTGGAAGACCACCGAAAAAGTTTGAAGATGCTGACCTGCAGGCCTTGTTGGACGAAGACGACGCTCAAACACAGTAACTGGCGGATTAGGTGACCCGAGAAGCCATCTCCCTTCGGTTGAAAGCCATGGGAAAGATAGAAAAGGAAAATGAGAGGACGAGAGACGAAAACCACAAAACCTTATGCGAAATGCTGTTCGCCAAGTTCAAAAGAAAGTCATTTCTCCATCGAATTGTGACTGGCGATTAAAAGTGGATATACAGTAGAACCTCTATTAACCGAAACAAAGGGGGGGAGAGGTGTTTCGGATAAATAAAATTTCGGATAATAATCAAAATGTAATTTTTGCTAATCAGGAATCGTTTTTTGAAGTTTTGGATAAAAAATAAATGAAAATACAATACATATACAATATTAACACAGTATTTTAATAAATCCAAACTTTGTATTAAAAAAAACCTTTTCAATAGCGCATATAGAGTATAGTGTATACACAGTACAGCTACTTTTTTTTGAAAAAGTCTTCTATTTTCTTTTGTTTTTTGTTATCATACCGTTTTCTAGCCACTATATCACGCCACCGTTTCATTAACAGAACGTAAGAAAGTTTTGATTCGTCACATCTCTCGACGAACCTTAATGCTCTCTGAAAATATAAAAAATTGTGACAAAACGCGCCTTTTATAGAGTTTAATTTTATATCTCATGTTTTAAACTGTTACCTCTAAGGCGTTGAATACTTCGTCTGCGGTGTCATGGCTAGTACTTTCTTCTACATCACCGTCTTCGTCGTCTACAGTGTTGTTGTTGTTGTCTTGTGATTCAGGGAGTACCATATCAATAATATCTTGGTCACTGAAATTTAATTCCGAGTCATCACCATTTACCCATTCACTCATTTCATCTTCGCTGATTCCTTCACATCCTTGTAATTTTTTAATCAAGTTTGCAAGGTTCTCATCGTTCCCAGTATTGTCATCTATTAAAATTCCGTCAAAAAGTTTATTCCAGCACTTTTATAGGATTGATGATTTTATCTTCTCCCAAGATTCGCACACCAATAAACAACATGCTTCATGTTAATGGTTTTCAGGATTTCAGGAATACTTTTTGACTCGTGTGCCTCTTGCAATAGATATCTAAGAAACAACGCCCGATACTGCGTTTTGAAGCATTCTATTATACCTTGATGTAGGGGTTGAATCAGACTTGTGACATTAATAGGTAGAAACTGAACAACAATGTCACCATTCTGCAGATTCTGTGGGCGTGTAGGGGCGTTGTCGATTAACAAAACTGCTTTTCTTGGAAGATTTTTCAACTTTAAAAAAGACTAAACACTGGGGACAAACTCATTATTAAACCATTCGGTAAACAAAGCAGCGGACATCCAGGAACTTTTTTGGTTACTATAGAAGACAGGAAGAGCATTTGCCGAAATATCTTTTAAAGCCCTGGGTTTTTTAAGTTTTCTTATGCACTCGAGCCGCAGTCGGTAAGTTCTTGAAGCATTGCTGCAGAACAAAGTTGTCACTCTTTGTGTATTCACAATGTCTGATGACTTACATCATAAATATATCTTTTAATTACCGTTCTGGTTGTTTCGGTTAAATGCTATTTCGGTTAAAAGTGTTTCGGATAATAGAGGTTCTACTGTATTTCGCAAATCCTAAGCGCAAAAAGTCATGGGTTACTCCGGGTGAACCATCAACATCCCAAAGACCGCTACGGACGAAAGACAATGCTCTTTGGTGGGATCAGAAGGGCGTAATCTACTACGAGCTGCTGAAACCTGGGGAAATTATCAATGCTCAACGCTACCGACAACAAATGACCGATTTGGATCGAGTTTTAAGTGAAAAACGACCAGAATACCAACAAAGACAACACAAGGTGATTTTGTTGCATTGTCATCAGCACACAAAGTAAAACAGGTCCAAGAAACGATAGAGTCGTTCGGTTAGGAGATTCTTCAGCACGCGCCTTACTCACCGGACTTTACCCCATCCGATTACTACTTGTTTTTGCATCGATGGAGCACACGCTTGCTGAGCAGCGCTTTACTGCTTACGAAGATGTACGAAAATGGCTCAATGACTAGTTTGCCTCAAAAGAGCAACAGTTTTTTTGGCGGGGAATCCACAAATTGCCAGAAAGTTGGGAAAAATGTATATGTTACCGGCAATCTCCATTACGCCGGCATACCTAACATTGACTAGGCTATTCGCACATTGCCCGAGCATTTTTGACCAAGTCTGAAATAACTTTTTGTTTTGGGGTTTGCCTAGTATGTAACTAGGTAAACTTAGGTGTGCCAAACGAGGCTCAGGCAAAGTCCAAAAAATGTAAATTAACTTCGGATTGCCTAAGTGGTTCAGGCAAACTTAGGTTTCACGTGCTTTCTTGTCAGAAAATACTATAGCATCAACTCCGTTTCCTGATACAGAAAATACTGTGGGTTCAACTCTGTTTCCTGATGCAGAAAATACAATAGGATCAACTCTGTTTCCTGATACAGAAAATATTCAAAGAACAACTCCTGCCCATAATGTTGATATGGCAAAATTGTTGCATATGCGAAAAGGAAACCTCAGAAATCCACAAGTGTTATAGCCCTGCGCAGGATGTTCATGTCATTTGTGCCCAGAGCACAAGCAATACCAACGTGGAGTACGGAACATCAGTTTTATGTCTTCGATGTGCAAATAGAAAAACGGTAATTTCAAATCCGGAGAAACCTTTCGAAGGATTGAAAGAGCAGGCAGGGAAAATGATATTTACATCTAATAAAAGATTTCCACCGATTGAGGTTGGAACATCAGTTACTGTGCTTATTTCAAGCCTTGACAGGAGCAAAGGAGATACGCGAAACTTAATTGGCGTAGTTTTGGAGACAACAAATGATGGACTTTATAAAATTGCAACCAACAAAGAAATTATTAGCTCGCTGTATTCAAGAAATTAAATTCAAGCGTGTAAAGATACACTTTTGAAAATTCAGGACGTCCCAGAGACTGAAATCTCGCTGCGTCAAATTAGTAGCCAAAATTCTGTCTTCGGGGGCTAAGGGTTTTTGAAGTGTAACTGCAATAAGAAATGCCAAACAAATTTATGCAAATGTAAGAAGGCTAAAGTGCTTTGCAACTCGAAATGTCATCATTCAAGTTCGTGTTCAAATAAGTAATGGTTTACACAGTTTCCCATATAATCTTACGAGTTGTTATTTTTTGTTTGTTTTTTTTTCCTTTATAAAAATAAAGTTGTATTGGGAAAATTCCAATTGCGTTATTTTTATTGTTAGTTAAAAAACCAAAGGATGCGCACACAAAGACAGCTTGTTGATAACGCTGGTAGCAGTAAATAGTTAATAATAGTAAATAAATTGCCTAAACCCATTTAGGTCCGAAGTTAATCACTTTTCGCATTTCTCCTGAGTCTCATTTGGCGCACCTAAGTTTACCTAGTTGCATACTAGGCAAATCCCGAAACAAAAAGTTATTTCGGACTTGGTCAAAAATGCTCGGGCAACGTCCGAAGTGCCTAGTCAATCTTAGATGTGCCGGCGTAATGGAGTTTGCCGGTAAAATATAGACAGCGACGGACAATACTTGAATAAGTTGTTTTGTATCATATCATTACAATAAACGTGTTTTTTCTGTACAAAAATTCCGGTTTCATACTTACACACCTGGTAGAAATATCTGAAAAACTTTAAAAAAATGTTAACCAATCTTTTATCTATTGTTACAATTGTCATAAAATTATTCACACACATTTTTAATACCACCCATTTTACAAAATCAAATAAATTGAGTAAAAAATGTAATAATAAATGAAAGTGGACGCTTTAAAATTTAATATCGTTAAAAAACGATGTACCTACATAAAACGCGACCTGTTCAAACGTATCCATACGAGTTGTTGAACACACACGTATACACGGACCACATTGCGAGATATATAAATTTTTTAACAGAATCCCTCGAATACCAAACGTATGTTTTCAATAGTTCAGTTCGCGTTACAGCTTTTTTTTTATATCCCGATTTAATACTATACTCTTTTTTTTCCCCTCTCTAAATTCATTTTGTCCATACGGTTTTAATACCCGGGCCAAAAGCTATAAACACATAACATTAGAGCTTTTAGTGACCCCACTCTGTACTACGCCGAAGGGTATGGTAATAATTCCACCCTTCCTACCCCCGTGACCTTTCAAGTCCAGGTGAAATATTTAGCAATTCTCGACGTTAACGAGCTGCATTAACCCTTTAGGAATTTCAACACAATAAACAATTTTTAACAAAAAAAAATTTTTTTTTTTTTAAATTTTTGTTTCAAAATAAAATTTTGTATTTTAAAAGATTTCAAAATAAGAGAGGAAATAACCAATTGAAACTTTTTATTCTATTTGGGGTGAAGATGACAATAGATCGGATCGTTATAAAAGAGAGTTGGGGTTTGAATGGTGTTGCAAGTTGCAAATTGAGTATCGCAGCCGATTCGAGCCCCGAAGAGGTCTTTTATTAAGGGTTCGGCGGCAATTACTTGTTCGAACGCGCGCGTGGTGCGTGGTTTCAGGTTGGGGTCGTTAAAATTCATTTGACGCCGCGTAGAAGGAAATCGATCCCTTTCAGTCTATTTTCTACGGACGCGAAATCGGGGGGAAGGGGGCTGTTTAGCACGAAAAGAATCCTCCCCCTTTTCTCTTTTATAATTCAACGGGGGTGGTCCTTATTTCTTAACGCGAGCGGTTTCGAGTGGGTTTCCGTGTAGTAGATAATTGACCCAAACAACCTCTCTACGATTAGTATGAATATCTGGATGGAATCTATAATAAATTAATAACAATGTTATAATTTAATTAATGTTTTATTTTGAGGGTTGATTTATTCACAACCTATCCAACCTATATGGGATTATTATCTGTCGAATATATTTATGGGTTGATTTATGTAGCTGATAGGAGTTATTTGACGGATTGGAAGGTGCAAATTAGTCAAAAGAAAGTCAAAAAAAAATTTTTTTTTCAATCGATTTATTTTGGTTTTAATTATAATTCAGTACGTTTGTAATAAAACTTTTCGGCGATTTGGATGATATTCTTTTAGAAGATGATGTAGCAATAGATAATCTAGTTCGAACGCGATTGACCCTCTGCTATGGGTGGAAATGTGCGTCAACATAGACTATGAGGCAACATGTGCGCCCATATAGTGTATGTGGATAAAGTAACAGTAATTGGATTCTGTACAGTAATACTTCTGTAAAAGTATTTAGTAACTAACGATAATTATTGCCGGTCGCACGCAGAAATAAAAGGGTTAATAGTATAATTATTCACCTTATAAATTGATTGCTTGTTAAGTTATCGGGAACTTTATGGACTGGTGAATAAACCCGATTTTTTTAATAGTGATATTAACAGTTACCTTATAAACTTATTGTCTACCAACTTATCAGGAATTTTATGGATTGATGGAAAACCTGGTTTTAAAAGATATAAAAAAAATGTTAAGAAAAAAAAATACAACGATTTCCAAATCATTTTTTAATCTAAGTATATGTTTTGATAAAATCTGAACTGATTTTTTTAGTGAAACATCCCTTGGATTGAATTGTATTAGATTGAGGTGCTTTTTTTTAATTTACTTTTTTTTTGTAAATTTACATTTACAAAATTTTACCTGAAATGGAGCTGCGCCATTATTTTTTCATCTTTCTCTTCATGGTGTAGCTTCATTTCAGGTTATAGTAGGTTAAATAAATCTTTTTATACAGAGTTTTTCACACAACTGGTTTGTTAGAACTTTATTGGGTTCCACTGTGAGTTGTGTGAAAACTATTTGCGTGAAAACCCCTCTATAAAAAGATTTATTTGACATACGTCGAGAAAATGTTCAAGTACTATAATCCGAAATGGAGCTTTCACTTTTGTCTTCATGGTGCAGCTCCATTTCGGGTTATAGTACGTGAAGATGTACATCGAACGATTAAGATGAATAACCCCTACTTGCAAAACCTCAAAACTGTACTAACAGTGAAACCCAATAAAGTTCTAACTACTACTATTCATGCCAATACTTAAGTCAGTCAAGTTTGTCATCCTCGTAGTCCCAAACTTTTCGTTGCAAAAAAATGGGGGTAAAGACTGTCATGATTGGTGATCATTTCTGCATAACATAGCCAAAATTCAAAATCGTAGGTCACGTGGTTTAGGAAATACTATGAGTTAAATGAAAAAATCATCGCTTTTTTGACCGGTCAGTGGAAAACGCAAACTTTGGTTTTTTTTTTCAGAAACCTCTGGAGAAAAAAATTGAGGACCTTTTGTAAGGTGAGGCCACATGTGTTGAGTATAACGTGGTACTTTTTCTAAACAGATGAGACCACTAAAGGTCTTAATTCTTTTTTTAATTTTTTTTTCTTCAGTGGTTTCTGAGAAAAAAGTTCCAAAGTTTACGTTCTCCATGGATCGGTCACAAAGCCGGTCCTTTTTTTCATTTAAATCGCGATAGGGTACACTGCCCAAATGTAGCCCCCCAACTAAAAATGCTTCCTAAAGTCCGCCTTTCTATAAAAATCCACATAGAAAAACTGGAAGGCTGACTTTAGACCAGGAATTCCCAACCTTTTTCTTGTATCGACCTCTTGTAAGAGAACAGTTTCTTACATCGACCCCCTAGCACTTTTACAATATTTTGTTGAAAAATCGTCAATGTGATGGCTGCGCTTGATGTGTAGATACTATTTTTTTAATATTTGGCTTAAAATTAATGCAATTCTTAAGTCCCCTCGTTCGAAAACATTCAATCTATTTCTTATTTTACACAGCAAGTTGTTGAGGTGACTAAAACCTGCTTCCACCAAATAAGAAGAGGAGAACGTTAATAGTAGTGGTTCAGTAATAACTAGTAATTGTGGATACTTTTCCCTGATGATTTTCAAATTCCAAAACTTTGCGTATCCGTGTGTTTTGAATAACAGTTGTGCTTGAACATTTTCATTCAACGCAATTAACTCTTCTTGCACCATAATATTATATCGAAATATATCGCACTGTAATGGATCTATAAGCCATGCTGGCACATTCAAATTTTCTATGTCTCGAAAGCGAACAGCTATAGCTATAGACCCCCAATCGACCCTCTGATCAACATTGACCCCTTCTACAACTTCATTGACCCCCAAGGAGTCGATACCGACCCCATTGGGAATCCCTGCTTTAGACGCATGGTCGAGACTTGGTAAGTTTACCTTATTTGCTTTCAAAATATGTGAGATCATTTCTTGACTTTATCTCCTATAAAATGCCATTTCTATGAATTCTTTTCTTCCAACTGTTGATATGCAAACCTTGAGGGATATCAACAACTCAATAAACCCATTTGAGTCGTTAGATAATTTTTTTCCGAAAACTGTACAGATTACTAGTGAATTTGGAGTACAATTTTTTCTTAGAATATGGTATTTTTATACTTGAGAACTATTAAAAACCACCAAAAATAGACAATCGTTGCTCATCGTCTTAATCTTTCTTCATAGTCTTCATCTCAAACTTAATCGACTTGACTTTTAACTCGGATAGTGGATTACTATTTTCAATTTTCGTCTCTTTCTTCTATGTATTTTGATTTTTGCTTATACTACGCAGAAATCATCGCCAATCATGGCAGCCTTCATTTCAAACTTGACTGACTTGACTTTTGGCTCGGATAGTGGATTATTATTTTCAATTTTCGTCCTTTTCTTGTAGGGTCTCTCACACAACTGATTCATTAGAACTTTATTAAGTTCCACTGTTAGTACAGTTTTGAGGTTTTACCAGTAGGGGTTATACATCGAAAAATTAGGATGAATACAACGAAACATTCATCTAAATGCATACATCGAAAGATTAGGATGAATAATTCTTATTGGCACAACCCCAAATTTGTACTAACAATGGAACACAATAAAATTCTAACAAATCAGTTGCGTGATAGACTCTACATAATTATATATTTAAGAAAGATGGAAATTGAAGACTAATTTAGATGAAAATTGAAGACAGTAATCTAGGGCAACGATGGGCAACCTCCGGCCCTCTGGCCAACTCCTGCCCACATGAGGGTGCAATACAGATATCAATAATAAATCATTTTTGTTGTAAAAAAAGAAAAATTTTCATTAATAGAATGAAATAATTAAAAAAAGATTTTTACCACTAATGCATTAGAGACAAAAAAAATGTCTCATTAGTGCAATGGGATTCTAACCCAGATCTCTTGCTTTTTGAGCAGTTGTACCAAGGGAGGGAGGAGATTTGGGAGATCTAGTAATTAACTTTGTTTTTTATATTAAAAAAAGAAACTTATAAGTAACAAAAATTTGTCAATTTTCTACTCCGGCTCGTGTACAAAAAGTTAACCGAAATCCAGCGTCCAGTATACAAAAAGTTGTCCATCCCTGATCTAGAGTAACACAATTAATTGATGATATATCAGATAGTATTTCGCCGAACGGAATATATTTTACTTCTTAAAAAAAAAAATAAAAATTTCGTCTTTAATATTTAATAGAGATTTTTAATAATTCTACCAAAAATAATGAATTTTTTTAAAATTCCACCAAAAACTTACTAAATTCATAAGAATTTTACCAAAAAACACTAACTTTTTTTAAATTCCACCAGAAATGAATAAAATTCGCAAAAATTCCACCAAAGCTATTAAAATATTTAACAACTACACCCAAAACTTACTGATTTTTTTTTATTCCACCAAAAACTTACAAAAATCCTAAAAATTACACCGAAATTGTCAACATTTTTAAGAATTCTACCAAAAACTTACCAAATTTTGTAAAAACTCCACCAAAATGTCCAAATTCTTTTAAAATTCCACCAAAAATCAATCAAATTAGAAACAATTTCATTAAAAATTAACTAAAACATTGAAAATTCCATCAAAAACTTAGTAAATTTATAAAAATTTCACCGAAATTATTAAAATTTTTAATAATTCTACCAAAAATAATGAATTTTTTAAAAATTCCACCAAAAAACTTAAATTACCAAAAAGTTTTACAATTCCACCAAAAATTTACCAATTTTTTTTTAATTCCACCAAAGTTACTAAAATTTCTAATAATTCTACCAAAAATAATGAATTTTTTTAAAATTCCACCAAGAACTTACTAAATTCATAAGAATTTTACCAAAAAACACTGAATTTTTTTAAATTCCACCAGAAATGAATAAAATTCGCAAAAATTCCACCAAAGCTATTAAAATATTTAACAACTACACCCAAAACTTACTGAATTTTTTTTTTATTCCACCAAAAACTTACAGAAATCCTAAAAATTACACCGAAATTGTCAACATTTTTAAGAATTCTACCAAAAACTTACCAAATTTTTTAAAAACTCCACCAAAATGTCCAAATTCTTTTAAAATTCCACCAAAAATCAATCAAATTAGAAACAATTTCATTAAAAATTAACTAAAACATTGAAAATTCCATCAAAAACTTAGTAAATTTATAAAAATTTCACCGAAGTTATTAAAATTTTTAATAATTCTACCAAAAATAATGAATTTTTTTAAAATTCCACCAAAAAACTTAAATTACCAAAAATTTTTACAATTCCACCAAAAATTTACCAATTTTTTTTTTTAATTCCACCAAAGTTACTAAAATCTTTAATAATTCTACCAAAAATAATGAATTTTTTTAAAATTCCACCAAAAACTTACTAAATTCATAAGAATTTTACCAAAAAACACTGAATTTTTTAAATTCCACCAGAAATAAATAAAATTCGCAAAAATTCCACCAAAGCTATTAAAATATTTAACAACTACACCCAAAACTTACTGAATTTTTTTTTATTCCACCAAAAACTTACAAAAATCCTAAAAATTACACCGAAATTGTCAACATTTTTAAGAATTCTACCAAAAACTTACCAAATTTTTTAAAAACTCCACCAAAATGTCCAAATTCTTTTAAAATTCCACCAAAAATCAATCAAATTAGAAACAATTTCATTAAAAATTAACTAAAACATTGAAAATTCCATCAAAAACTTAGTAAATTTATAAAAATTTCACCGAAGTTATTAAAATTTTTAATAATTCTACCAAAAATAATGAATTTTTTAAAAATTCCACCAAAAAACTTAAATTACCAAAAATTTTTACAATTCCACCAAAAATTTACCAATTTTTTTTTAATTCCACCAAAGTTACTAAAATTTTTAATAATTCTACCAAAAATAATGAATTTTTTTAAAATTCCACCAAAAACTTACTAAATTCATAAGAATTTTACCAAAAAACACTGAATTTTTTTAAATTCCACCAGAAATGAATAAAATTCGCAAGAATTCCACCAAAGCTATTAAAATATTTAACAACTACACCCAAAACTTACTGATTTTTTTTTTATTCCACCAAAAACTTACAAAAATCCTAAAAATTGCACCGAAATTGTCAACATTTTTAAGAATTCTACCAAAAACTTACCAAATTTTTTAAAAACTCCACCAAAATGTCCAAATTCTTTTAAAATTCCACCAAAAATCAATCAAATTAGAAACAATTTCATTAAAAATTAACTAAAACATTGAAAATTCCATCAGAAACTTAGTAAATTTATAAAAATTTCACCGAAGTTATTAAAATTTTTAATAATTCTACCAAAAATAATGAATTTTTTAAAAATTCCACCAAAAAACTTAAATTACCAAAAATTTTTACAATTCCACCAAAAATTTACCAATTTTTTTTTTTAATTCCACCAAAGTTACTAAAATTTTTAATAATTCTACCAAAAATAATGAATTTTTTAAAAATTCCACCAAAGTTACCAAAGTTTTTAACAATTCCATCAAAAATTTACCAATTTTTTTAAAGATTCCACCGAAATGTCCAAATTCTTTTAAAATTCCACCAAAAATCAATCTAATTAGAAGTAATTCCACTAAAAATTAACTAAAACCCTAAAAATTCCACCAAAGTTACTAAAATTTTTAACAATTCAACCAAAAACAATAATTTTTTTTTAAGAAAAATACTAAAAATAAAACTAAACTAGTTTTATTTCTTAAAAAAAAAAAATAAAAATTTCGTCTTTAATATTTAATAGAGATTTTTTTTTAAGTTTGATTTCACTTCAGTAACATTTCAAAAAATCACCTCATAAAATCATTTCAAAATTTATTATAGAGTTAATAAATTACGTTTTGATAACCTATTTCTTTTTCTTAAAATAAAAAAAAAATTATATAATATTCCCATAATCATTAATAGAAAAACCAAATTAAAGTAAAATTTAAATTTAAATGTTAACGATACAAAATAGCAACCAACTACCATTCCATAATTACAGAAGAATCATTAGCATAATGGCTAGTAGAACGCTATCGGGCATACGGAGCCGTTTTGAAATACCAATTTCGCAAGACAACGACCGATTCCGCTATCAAAAGCCGTCCCGGCCACAAAGAGAAGAGACTCTCTCGTTCCGTTTCGGACTTTTGTTGTTTCGCAACCGTTTCAACCTGTTCTTTCGCGAACCGATTACCTATTCATTTATAACGTAGCGGACGGCTTAAATAACCGCCAAACAAGGTCGTAAAACAACTAAAACAACTATTATACTTTGAATAATAAAAACACGCGGGATGCCCCGGTTGGAAAAGCGCGCTTTGTTTAGTGGTTAATTTTGTGTTTGGTTTTAATTTATTAAAGTGCAAAATTTGTTGAAACGGGAACGGGACCGGGACCGGACCGGAGGGGACTTAATGCGGGTACCGTCGGCCGGGGCTTATTAATTCGACGATAACAAGCGCACTAAACAGTTCGAAATTACTCCGGAGTTGATATCGCGACGCGACGTGGTTGATTGGGAAAGTTTGCTGACTGTTACGTTTAATACTGCTGTCGTAACTGGTTTATGTTACGTGGTGTTTTTGGGACGAAACGACGGTTTATTACTTGGTTTATGTCACGATAATGTTTTGTTAAAACGTTAAGTTGTTTTTTTACATTTAGGTATGTTTTTTTATTAAAATTTAATTTATTAGTGGTTAAGTAAATTTAAATTTTATTATGATGGAAAAGTTTGTAGGATTTATAAGGTAAATTTTTGAATGGTATGAAGTATTTTATTTTAATTAATGATATATCTCATCAAATTTATCTTGTTGAATTATGTTAGGATGTTGATTTCTCTTTTAAGAAGGTAAAATAGAAAAATAACCAACCTAAAAGTAATTAATTGTAAGATAGGAAGTTAATAGGTGCTTAAAAATGTTCTTTAATATACAGAAATATATCAACTCAAGGTAATTTAACGTAATTTTGAAGAAAAAAAAATGTCTTAATTTAATTCAAACTTTCATAAAAATCATTACTCCAAAATTCAAGTCTTTGAGTAAATAATAGACAGAATTGAATAATATGACAGAAAAGTATTTTACACTAAACTTCAATTTTTGACTTACTTTTAAAATTTGAAGAGGAATAAAAATCTGAATGGTATCAAGCCTTGAAATTTTGAAAAAGCATTGAAAATTTGACGCTTGAATTGAATTACATTGGAGTTTTTTCCTTAGAAATACAAATAAAAAATCAAAAACAAATCAAAATTCGAAACGAATCTATAATTTTAAATTCTAGATTTTCTGAATGTTTGAAAAATTAAAGCAAATCAAAAAAAAAAAAAAAATGAAAAAAAAATGTATCGATAATAAATATGTGAGTGTGAAAGATAATTTTTCTCATCACTTTTTAAGAAAGTTTTAAGTTTGAAAATCGTAAAATTGCAAAATCTCATTTTTTAAAGAAAACTCAAGGTGATACTCAGCTTAACCAAATTTCTTGTAAAAAAATGATACCTTAATTTAATTCAAACATTAATAAGAATTATTATTTCAAAACTTAAGCTTATTCACTGCTCTCTGGATGAATAGAAAAATGTTACAGAAAATTTTCTTTATACAAAATTTCAATTTTTCGGTCATTTTTAAAATTTGAAGAGAAATAAAAATGCAAACAACATTGAAAATTTGAACGTTGGATTGGGTTAGGTTTTTGTCTCAGAAATGATAATAAAAATAATGATAATAAAATAAAAATCAAAAAAGAACCAAAATTTTAAACGAATCTATGATTCTAAAATCTAAACTTTTTGAAAGTTTAAAATGGTAAAAGTAAATCAAATAAATAGAAATAAGTTTAAATCGAAAATAAATGTGTGAAAAATAAAAATTTTTCTTAAAACACTTTTTGAGCTTTTGAGCAAAGCCTTAAGTTGAAAAAACATGCAAAATTGCAAAATCTTATTTTTTTAGGAAAATTCAAAGCGATATTACTCAGCTTAACCAAATTTTTCAAACACATTTTGAACTTTTGAGGAAAGCTGTTGAGAAAAAAATGCAAAATTCCAAAATCTTATTTTTGTAGGAAAATTTAAAGCGATATTACTCAGCTTAACCAAATTTTTCAAACACATTTTGAACTTTTGAGGAAAGCTGTTTGAAAAAAAAAATGCAAAATTGCAAAATCTTATTTTTGTAGGAAAATTCAAAGCGATATTACTCAGTTTAACCAAATTTCTCACAAGAAATGATACCTTAATTTAATTCAAACATTAATAAGAATCATTATTCCAACACTCAAGTCTCTCAGTGAATAAAAAAATTTAATGACTCAAAAATTTTGTGTACTAAGTTTCAATCTTTGATTCATTTTTTAAATTTGAAGAGAAATAAAAATCTAAAAAATGTCCAATCTCACAGTGAAAATTCGAAAGTTTTATTGGATTAATTGTAAGATAAAGTTTTCTTCCTTTGAAATGATTGAAAATAAAAATCAAAACAGAAACAAATCCTAAACGAATTTATAACTCTAACATCTAAACTTTTTGAACGTTTGAAAAGGTAAAAGTAAACCAAAAAATTAAACTTGGTTTTTAACTTTTCTAATGTTTGAAAACATAGAAGTAAACTAAAAATAAATTTCAATCGATAATAAATATGTGAGTGTGATTGGTGAAAATCTTTTTCAAGACTTTCTGTGAAAGCTTTAACTTGGAAAACTATAAAATTGCAAAACCTCATTTTTTTTTTAGAAAACTTAAGGCCATTTTACTCAGCTTAATCAAATTTCTCGCAATAAATAATACCATACTTTAATTCAAACATTAATTAAAATCATTATTCTAAAACTCAAGTCTCTCAGTGAATAAAAAAATTTAATGACTCAAAAATTTTGTGTACTAAGTTTCAATTTTTGATTAATTTTTTAAATTTGAAGAGGAATAAAAATCTAGACAATGCCCAATCTTACAGTGAAAATTCGAAAGTTGAATTGGATTAAGTTGACTTTTCTTCCTTAGAAATGGTTAAAAATGAAAACCCAAAACTATCTAAATCCTAACTGAATCTACAATTCCAAAATCTAAACTTTTCTAATGTTTGAAAACATAGAAGTAAATTAAAAATAAATTTCAATCGATAATAAATATGTGAGTGTGAAAGCTGAAAATCTTTTTCAAGACTTTTTAGGAAAGCTTTAACTTGGAAAACTATAAAATTGCAAAACTTTAACACAAGTTTAAGAAATTTAACGCAAAATTACCCAACTTAACCAAATTTCTCGCAAAAAATAATACCATAATTTGATTCAAACATTGCTTAAAATCATTATTCTAAAACTCAAATCTCTCAGTGAATAAAAAAATTTAATGACTTAAAAATTTTGTGTACTAAGTTTCAATTTTTGATTCATTTTTTAAATTTGAAGAGAAATTAAAATCTAACCAATGCCCAATCTTACAGTGAAAATTCGAAAGTTAGATTGGATTAATTGTAAGATAAAGTTTTCTTCCTTAGAAATGATTGGAAATAAAACTCAAAATAGAAGCAAATCCTAACCGAATTTATAACTCTAAAATTTAAACTTTTTGAACGTTTGAAACGGTAAAAGTAAATCAAAAAATTTAAAATAAATTTAAGTCTTAAAATTTCTTAAAATCGTCCAAATTTAAATTTCAAATCTTAAGTCTCTGAGTGAATAGAAAAATATTACAGCAATTTTTTTTTATATTAAACTTTAATTTTTCACTCACTTTTCAAATTAAAAAAAAATAAGATTCTGTATAATATCGAACCTTGCATTGAAAAATTGAGGGTTGGATTGATTTGAGTTGAAGTTTATTTTTTCTGGGAAATGATTAAAGATAAAAATCAAAAAAGAAACAAAATTCTAAACGAATATATAATTCTAAAATCTAAACTTTTTAAATGATTGAAAAGACAAAAGCAAATGAAAAAATAAAAATAGGTTTGAATCGATAATAAATATGTGTGAGTGTGGAAAAAAAGTTTTTTTCAAGATTTTCTAAGAAAGCTTTAAGTTAGAAAATAGCAAAATCTCATTTTTCTAAAAAATTCATGGCGAGATTACTTAATTTAACCAAATTTCTTTCAAAAAATGATACATACTTTAATTTAATTCAAAAATTAATAATAAATCATTATTCCAAAACTGAAGTCTCTCAGTGAAGAGATAAATGAATATGACATAAAAATTTTTTATACTAAACTTCAATTTTTGATTCATTTTTTAAATTTGAAGAGAAATAAAAATCTAAACAATGCCCAATCTCACAGTAAAAATTCGAAAATTAGATTGGATTAATCGTAAGATAAAATTTTCTTCCTTAGAAATGATTGAAAATAAAAATCAAAACAGAAGCAAATCCTAAACGAATGTATAACTCTAAAAATTTAAACTTTTTGAACGTTTGAAAAGGTAAAAGTAAATCAAAAAATTAAAAATAAATTTAAGTCTTAAAATTTCTTAAAATCGTCCAATTTTAAATTTCAAATCTTAAATCTCTGAGTGAATAGAAAAATATTACAGCAAATTTTTTTTATACTAAACTTTAATTTTTCACTTACTTTTAAAATTTTGAAAAAAAATAAGATTCTATATAATATCGAACCTTGCATTGAAAATTTAAGGGTTGGATTGGGTTAAGTTGAAGTTTTTTTTCTGGGAAATGATCAAAAATAAAAATCAAAAAAGATCCAACATTTTCAACGAATCTGTAATTTTAAAATTTAAACTTTTTGAATGATTGAAAAGACAAAAGCAAATGAAAAAATAAAAATAGGTTTGAATCGATAATAAATACGTGTGAGTGTGGAAAAATTTTTTTTTAAAGATTTTCTAAGAAAGCTTTAAGTTAGAAAATTGCAAAATCTCATTTTTCTAAAAAAATCAAGGCGAGATTACTTAACTTAACCAAATTTCTTCCAAAAAATGATACACACCTTAATTTAATTCAAAAATTAATAATAAATCATTATTCCAAAACTAAAGTCTCTCAGTGAAGCAGCGCTTCTCAACCTGTGGGGCGCGCCCCCCCTAGGGGGCGTGATAAAACTAAAGGGGGGCGCGAGCAAAGCGACAAAGCAAGAACAAATAAGAAAAACCATTAGTAAAAAGATCACAGAAAGTTAATGAAAGAAAATGAAAATACTTTCTGATATAATAAAAAACAATTTGCACGTTTGCACTGATATATTGCACTTATAAATAGAATTCAACGTATTTATTAATTAAATTAACAATATGAAATATAAAATATAAAACAGAATTAATAATTATTAGTGACTACCTTGGGCCTGTCTCGCAGAGCAAAGTTTTTCGAAGGAAGGTTTAATATTAGAAATTGACATTCTAAGCTCTTTTTCTATATTTAACTGTGATCTATATTTTGTCTTCAAAGCAGCCAACGCAGAAAATCCGGTTTCGCAAAGGTAGGATGTGGAAAATGGTAATAGCACACGCAGTGCTCCTGATTTTAGTGTAGAAAACTCATCATCCAACCCTACCCAAAATTCAAAGACTGATTTATCACTAAACTGTTTTTTTATTTCGCCACTTGCCGTGAGGTCTATAAAGATTTCTTCTTCGGCGGTTGAGAGACCTCCGGGAGTATTTTGAAATGAGTCTCTAACCCACTCGTAACTTGCTATCAAGTTAAGGTCAGCAAGGAAATATTTTTTAAAATTCTTTGTCAGCACGGTTAGATGATTTTCAATGGTTACCAAAATAACTGCTATATGTTGCTCTCCAGCCTGGTAAGTTTTGACACATTCATCTACATTTGCTAACATTTCTAGACTTTTTTGCCTTACGTTTCTACTCCACAATTCTAGTTTTCTACAAAAAGCATTAACTTTGTCACTCGCATCCAACACATGAGTGTTTGTTGCATGAAGTTGAAGATTCAAGGTATTTAATTTTTCAAATATGTCGACCAAATAGCTCAATTTCATCACAAATAAATCATCACGAAAGTTCTCGGCTTCCGGTCGGTTTTCCTCTTCTAGAAAAATGACGATTTCATCTCTTAATTCATAAACACGTTGCAAACATTTTCCACGTGATAGCCATCTTGCCTCGCAATAAAACAGTAACGCTGAATGTACTGCACCCATGTCCTTAAAAAGTGCAGAAAAGATTCTTGATTTTAGTGGTCTCATTTTTATATAATTTACTACGGTAACCACTGTTGTTAGCATAAAGTTCAGAGCAGGACTGATTTCCTTGGAAATTTCCATGTGAAGTAGTTTTTAAGGTTTATCAAGATCGTAGAATAGCTTTAGTGTCAAAATATAATTAAATTAAATAAAAACTAAGATTACAACCACGATTTCAGTGAAATGAGAGGAAGAATCGCGATGAGAATTGCGATTGACAATTGGGTCGCAAATGTAAAAAGGTTGAGAAACGCTGCAGCGAAGAGATAAATGAATATGACATAAAAAATTTTTATACTAAATTTAAATTTTTCACTCATTTTTAAAATTTGAAGAAAAATAAAAATCTAGACAACATCAAACCTTGGATTGAAAATTCGAAGGTTGGATTGGGTTAAGTTCAAGTTTTCTTCCTTGAAAGTGTTTGAAAATAAAAATCAAAAAGGAACCAAATCCTAAACGAATTTATAATTCCAAAATTTAATCTTTCCAAATGTTTTAAACTATAAAAGCAAACATTTTAAATCGACAATAAATGTGAGTGAGTGTGAAAGATAAAAATTTTTCTCAATATTTTTTGAGAAAGCTTTAAGTTGGAAAACTACAAAATTGAAAAATCTGATTTTTCTAGAAAACCCAAGGTTGGATTGGGTTCCCAAGCAGCAATTTTAGACACATGGTCGACACTGTGTCGACACATAAGCCTGGACACGACACATTTTATGGGCACAGTGTCGACACTGTGTCCGCTATGTTTGGGAAATGTGTCCAAAATGGTGACAGAAATGTGTACCATATAGTGCCCAAAATGTACCCAAGTTAGTGTTTAAAATGCGCCTTTAATTGTACTAGAATGTCTCCAGAATGTGTCGCATTTGTGTCGTATATGTTTCCAAAGTGAACGTTTAATGTGTTCAAAATGTTTCTCTTTTATTACCAAATAGATTTTCATGTGTCCATTATGTTCCTACCGCTAAAACTGCTAAGGTATTTTATACTGGTATGTTATAATTGAAGTTTTGCTATGTCTGAGGGTTAAAAAATATTACGGATTCAAATTTTCTGATAATAGTGTGTATGATACCTTTAAATAACGAAAGCGCCTCAAAAATATTGATTATTTTTTACAAACTAAAAAAGTCAAACATTTTTAGTTATTGCAAATTTCAAGAAATGTTGTCAGAAATTAGTGTGGAGATATTTGGGGTGACACAAAAAAATTATTTGCTCGAATATTTATGTTTATTAACGCCAAATATTGTAATTCAGAGCAAAATATAGATATCCGCCATTTTTTTTTTCATCTCGTTGACACAACTTTTCAACGAAAATATGGCGGATTTAATGATTGCGACCAAATAGAAACACGTGTCCGATATTTAACCAATTATTTTCCGAAAATGGTTCAAACTAACACAAGAAACATAACGGCTATAATTTGGACTCGTGTTACCAAAACTTGACCGATATGTTGCCTAAAAGTGTCTATGCACACAGAACAAATTTGGGCACATCGTGTCAATTAAGTGTCGACTCATCTGGGATTAAATTGCGTCTACTTAACACATTTTGGAAACAAATTAGAAACGCAAACTTAAGAACAAATTCAAGCACATTGTGTCAATTAAGTGTCGACTCGTCTGTGACTAAATTGTGTTTTGAAGTCGAAAGTAACACATAATGGAAACATATTAGACACTTGAATCCAAAATGTGTCTGTTTAGACACGCATTTTTTTCTGACACACTGTGTCCATAATTTGTCGACACATAGCGGCTACATTCTTATAAATTGGATACAGGACACAAAAAGTCCGATAAGTGTCGACTCAATTCGGACTCAAAAAAATTGTGCCCGATATCGGACACAATTTGCTGCTTGGGTTAAGTTCAAGTTTTCTTCCTTGAAAGTGTTTGAAAATAAAAATCAAAAACGAACCAAATCCTAAACGAATTTATAATTCCAAAATTTAAACTTTCCAAATGTTTGAAAAGATAAAAGCAAACATTTTAAATCGACAATAAATATGAGTGAGTGTGAAAGATAAATTTTTTTCTCAACACTTTTTGAGAAAGTTTTGAGTTGGAAAACTACAAAATTGCAAAATCTCATTTTTCTAGAAAACCCAAAGTTGGATTGGGTTAAGTTCAAGTTTTCTTCCTTGAAAGTGTTTGAAAATAAAAATCAAAAACGAACCAAATCCTAAACGAATTTATAATTCCAAAATTTAAACTTTCCAAATGTTTGAAAAGATAAAAGCAAACATTTTAAATCGACAATAAAGGTGAGTGAGTGTGAAATATAAAAATTTTTCTCAACACTTTTTGAGAAAGCTTTAAGTTGGAAAACTACAAAATTGCAAAATCTCATTTTTCTAGAAAACCCAAGGTTGGATTGGGTTAAGTTCAAGTTTCTTCCTTGAAAGTATTTGAAAATAAAAATCAAAAAGGAACCAAATCCTAAACGAATTTATAATTCCAAAATTTAAACTTTCCAAATGTTTGAAAAGATAAAAGCAAACATTTTAAATCGACAATAAATATGAGTGAGTGTAAAATATAAAAATTTTTCTCAATACTTTTTGAGAAAGCTTTAAGTTGGAGAACTACAAAATTGAAAAATCTGATTTTTCTAGAAAACCCAAGATTGGATTGGGTTAAGTTCAAGTTTTCTCCCTTGAAAGTGTTTGAAAATAAAAATCAAAGAGGAACCAAATCCTAAGCGAATTTATAATTCCAAAATTTAAACTTTTCTAACGTTTGAAAAGATAAAAGCAAACATTTTAAATCGACAATAAATATGAGTGAGTGTGAAATATAAAAATTTTTCTCAATACTTTTTGAGAAAATTTTAAGTTGGAAAACTACAAACTTGTAAAATCTAATTTTTCTAAAAAAACTCAATGCGTTATTAATCACCTTAACCAAATTCCTTTCAAAAAATGATACCTTAATTTAATTCAAACATTAATAAAAATCATTATTCCAAAATTGAGGTATTTCAGTTAATAGAAAAATTAACCTTTTAAACGCGTATGCCGAATATAATTGTCAGAAGGAAAGTGGCTACTAAATGAGTATGACGAACATATTCTAACCTAAAATTTTTTTCACCAACTTTGAAAATTCTTTAAATTTCTTTGACAACACTTGGAATAAATCAGTCTTTTTTTATATAAAATTAGAATGTTTTAAGTTTTATTTAGAAAAAAATCGAATCAAAATCTTTAAAAATGAATTTTTGATGAATTTTTAAAGCTGATCGATTTTTTTAAGTTAGGTGAAGAAGTGTCAAAATTTTTTACCAACTTTGAAAAATTTTTTAGATTTTTTGACCACACTTGGAATAAAACGGTCTTTTTTCATTAAAATTAGAATGTTTTAAGTTTCATTTGGAAAAAAAATCAAATCAAAATTTTAAAAAATGAATTTTTGGTGAATTTTTTTAAAAATTGTTAATTTTCTAACCTAAAAAAATTTTTACCAACTTTGAAAATTTTTTTAATTTTTTTGACCACACTTGGAATAAAACGGTCTTTTTTAATTAAAATTAAAATGTTTTAAGTTTCATTTAGAAAAAAATCAAATCAAAATCTTTAAAAATGAATTTTTGATGAATTTTTAAAGTTGATAGATTTTCTAACGTTTGGTTAGAAGTGTCAAAAATTTTTACCAACTTTGAAAATTTTTTTAATTTTTTTGACCACACTTGGAATAAAACGGTCTTTTTTATATAAAATTAGAATGTTCTAAGTTTTATTTAGAAAAAAAATCAAATCAAAATCTTTAAAAATGAATTTTTGATGAATTTTTAAAGCTGATCGATTTTTTTAAGTTAGGTGAAGAAGTGTCAAAATTTTTTACCAACTTTGAAAAATTTTTTAGATTTTTTGACCACACTTGGAATAAAACGGTCTTTTTTAATTAAAATTAGAATGTTTCAAGTTTCATTTAGAAAAAAAATCAAATCAAAATCTTTAAAAATGAATTTTTGATGAATTTTTAAAGTTGATAGATTTTCTAACGTTTGGTTAGAAGTGTCAAAAATTTTTACCAACTTTGAAATTTTTTTAAGTTTTTTTTACCACACTTGGAATAAAACGGTCTTTTTTAATTAAAATTGGAATGCTTTAAGTTTCATTTAGAAAAAAAATCAAATCAAAATCTTTAAAAATGAATTTTTGATGATTTTTTTAAAAAATCATTAATTTTCTAACCAAAAAAATTTTTACCAACTTTGAAAATTTTTTAAATTTTTTGGTAAAATTACAACAAATATGACTTTTTAAAACCAAAATAGAATCTTTTAGGTTTAATTTAATATAAAAATCATTCTTTAATACCTATAAATAAAGTAGGTATGATTATCTAAAGTTAGTTAAAAAAATTTTGAGGTTATGTTTTAAATTCATATGATTTAATTATTATAATTTTAACCTAATTACTTGTCCACAATTTGGATATTAAAGTGATACTGAATGGAGAAAGCGATTTAGGTCATATATTATGTATTATTAAAGGTAGGGTACTTTGATCTAATGAATGTTTCAACCTGTTTTGCACTTCGATTGTCCCATTTCCTTTACATGCAGTTCTTCGACACCACTGAATTTTTCATCAACGATATTATTACTTATTACACATATGTCATAAGTTTGTTCGTGCAAGCAATTTCCAACAATTTCGAATTCTTTCAACAAATCAAATTGTTCAATTTTAGCTACATACAAAAAATCCAAAATCTTGATTGAATGAACATGAAAAATATTTTTCTCAACTTTTTTTGATAAAGTTTTAAGTTTAAAAACTGTAAAATTGCAAAGTCTCAGTTTTTCTCAAACATTAATAACAATCATTGTTCCAAAACTCAAATCTTTGAGTGAATAGAAAAGTCATAACAAAAACGTTTTTTACTCAACTTAAAAATTTATAACTAAAAAAATTGGATAATATCGAACATCAAATCAAATCCTAAACCAACCTACATTTTCTAAGAAAGAAGCTTTAAAATGAAAATCATTACAAAATCCCATTTTTCTTGAAAATTCAACACCGTATTACTCAGCTTAACCAAATTACAAAAAGTGGAAAATAATAGGTTTACGTTACGTGGCGTCTTTGTGACGAAAACTTGTTTATTACAATTTATTTTACATCAGTCTAATGTTAACATGTTCGCATTTTTACGTTTTAAAAACCTATTCAAATATCTTTACCGCCTCTAAAAATTTAAAATCAACGTCTTTGTTATCTCGAAACTACCTGCGATAAAATCCAAACTACTCAAGAAATCGAATTGTCTATTGTCCAAGTTTTGTAACCCTTTAAAAAAATTTATGGGAGTTCATAAATTTTCCATTTTTACCATACACACAATAAGTATACACACAATAACAATACACATTGTTAGTATTATAGCTTTATACTTTGTAAATATTTTAAAATTTCTTGTATTAGAAATGGAAAAAACTTATGTAATTATAAAGCGATTTCTATGAAGAGATAGATATCTCCGATAATTTCAAATCTAAAATCTCTCGTTTGAGATGGACGCGATTTCTCTCTCTCAACATTTAGAGAAGACAAACACAATTCCTGTTCGGTTTATGTAACGAGTCAAGGCTGGCCGCGATGCGGTTGACAGTTACGCAACGATTTCGTGTTGTACAGTCAAGTTCAACATGCCCCCCGGTACAATGGACGTGTTGAAAACGTGTACGTGTGTGTGTATCGATTCGCACGCGATACCCCGTCATCGCCTCGCTCTCTTGTCGTCCGATGGGGCCATTGTTCGGTGCCGATTTAACCCGAAATTGCCATTTTGGGTACTATACGATTTCGACAGCGTGTGTCTACAAAACGATTTATAATTTATTTCTGTGTGATACTCGTGATGAAGGATTATTTATCTTTTGTAATTTATAAATAAAAAAAGATTAGAGATGTTTATTGTTGTTTGGTAAGTTATAAATTGGTTAAAATCTTATTATCTTAATGGTAAAAAATAATTATCTAAGAGAAAAGTTTTAAAAGGACTATGGTTAAATTGAAGTGTTAACTTTTAGAGACAGCTCAAAGAAAATTTCAATCAATCTTTTTTTTCTGTGAAAAAAAAAATAATAATTTTGGAATGAAGAAAAATATTAATTTGAATTTCAATTTTTGATGATTTAATAAGAAAGGAAAATCAAAACTATGTTCCGTTTCCAATCTCATTGATTTAATTTTCATTTAATTTGAAAAACAGATTTTTATTTAAATTTTAAAAAAATCGATTTTCTACATTTATCTTTTCCAATTATTTCGAAAACGACCGAAAATTATAGAATAATATTGCAGCTGAATTTGAAACTAACTTCAGGTAAAGCAAAAAAATTAAAAATAGAAGTGTAAGAGAATCTTTGTATGAATGAAAAAAATTTTGTATGTTCATCCTGTAATCTATCTTCGCATCTTAATTCAGTATCTCTTAATTGTTCTTCGAGTATGTTTATCCTCGCTTGTAAAGCGGCATTTTCCACCTTAACCCTCGTGTTTCACTCATCCTTCTGCAAGGAGGAATCCTGAAGGACTCCGATCCGCTGTTGAAGCAGTTGCATTTTATCTGTGACGTCTTCGCACCATATATGAGTTGAAGTCTTCTTTACTCCATTTGTATTATGAGGTAGATAAGGTGGTGGTTTGAGTAAACCATGAGATTAGACGTTTTGAGGATGCGGACCCAAAAATTCAAAATGTCCATCTCACATATCATAGTTTAAGTCTTGTACTTCGTACTCTGAGTCGCTCATTTTGGCTTAATTTCCGAAAACAATAAAACAACTTAAAAGATTTCTCGGTATGGTAAATTTTTACCATAGATTTATTCCTAATTGTTCTCAAATCCTTCACCCACTTCATTCAGTTTCCACAGATGCCCAAAAACTTAACCAGATTATTATTATTAACAACAGAAAATAAATACGTTTTTTCGAGGGAGGAAAAGCTTTTGCGAACATTCCTATAAATATTTTAATACAAAATTTTATAATTGCGAAGAGTTTAGAACTACAATTGGGTTGACAACTAAGTAATTGCACTCATAGATTGCTTCAGTTGAATTTTTAAGTTTGCAGACGTAGTACAAATGTAAAACATTTTGTTATTTGATAGTTGGCAATTCAGCAGTCAATCAGTAAAAAAAGTTTTTGGTCGGTTGCGTAGTTTAAAAAGAAATGGAAAATCAAAAGGAACATTTTCCTCATATTTTGCTTTTTTATTTCTACAAAGGGAAAAACGCATCGAAGGCTTATAAAAAATATGTTGTATATGGCGACTAAGCCTTAAAAGAACAGTGTCAAAATTGGTTTGCCAAATTTCGTACTGGTGATTTTTCACCCAAAGACGAAAAACATGGTCGTCCAGTTAAAGTTGATGAAGTCTTCAAAGCAATAATCAATTCGGATCGTCACAGTATAAACGTGAGATTGCAACTTCATGTATCATATACATGCATTCTCCCATACATTCTCACATACTTACTCTTACCACCCAAACAAACGATCATTTCTCATGTCTACATTGAACAACTAAAATTAAACAATGTAGTTGAAGAAAAGCGGCCCGAATTGACAAAATGAAAAGGTGTTGTATTCCATAATGATAATGCAAGGCCACACACATTTTTGGTCACTCAGCAAAAATTTTTGGAGCTTGGTTGGGATCTTTTGCTACATCTGTTATCAGCAAACTCCATTACGCCGGCACACCTAAGATTGACTAGGCAATTCGCACATTGCCTGAACATTTTTGACCAAGTCCGAAATAACTTTTTGTTTCGGGATTTGTCTAGTATGCAACTAGGTAAACTTAGGTGCGCCAAACGAGGCTCAAGTAAAGTCCAAAAAATGTAAATTAACTTCGGACTTTGCTTAAGTAGGTCAGGCAAACTTAGGTTTCACGTGCTTTCTTTGTCAGAAAATAGTATAGGATCAACTCCGTTTCCTGATACAGAAAATACTATAGGACCAACTCTGTTTCCTGATGCAGAAAATATTCAAAGAACAACTCCAGCCCTTAATGTTGATATGGCAAAATTGGAACCTGTTTGTGGCATATGCGAAAAGGAAACCTCAAGAATCCACAAGTGTTATAGCTGTGCGCAGAACGTTCATGTTATCTGTACCCAGAGCAGAAGTAATACCAACGTGGAACATCAGTTTTATGTCTTCGATGTGCAAATAGAAAAACGATGATTTCAAATCAAGAGAAAACTTTCGAAGGATTGAAAGAGCACGCAGAGAAAATGAAGCTCACATTTAATAAAAAATTTCCCCCGATTGAGGTTGGAACATCAGTTACTGTGCCTGTTCCAAGCCTTTACAGGAGCAAAGGAGATGCGGGAAACTTAATTAGCGTAGTTTTGGAGACAACAAATGATGGACTTTATAAAATTGGAAACAACAAAGGAATTATTAGCTCGCTGTATTCAAGAAATCAAATTCAAGCGTGTAAAGACAAACTTTTGAAAATTCAGGACGTCCCAGAGATTGAATTCTCGCTACGTCAGATTAGTAGCCAAAATTCTGTCTTCGGGGGCCAAGGGTTTTTGAAGTGTAACTGCAATAAGAAATGTCAAACAAATTTATGAAAATGTAAGAGGGCTAAAGTGCTTTGCAACTTGAAATGTCATCATTCAAGTTCGTGTTCAAACAAGTAATGGTTTATACAGTTCCCATATAATCTTACGAGTTGTTATTTTTTGTTTGTTTTTTTTTTTTTTCATTTACAAAAATAAAGTTGTATTGAGAAAATTCCTATTCCGTTATTTTTATTGTTAGTTAAGAAACCAAAGGATGCGTACACATAGACAGCTTGTTGATAACGCTGATAGCAGTAAATAGTTAATAATAGTAAATAAATTGCCTAAACCCATTTAGGCAATGTCCGAAATTAATCACTTTTCGCACTTTGCCTGAGTCTCATTTGGCGCACCTAAGTTTACCTAGTTGCATACTAGGCAAACCCCGAAACAAAAAATTATATCGGATTTGGTCAAAAATGCTCGGGTAATATGCGAATTGCCTAGTCAATCTTAGGTGTGCCGGCGTAATGGAGTTTGCCGGTAACACATCCATTATATAGTCCTGACCTTGATCTGATTACTTTTTGTTTCAATCTTTACAAAACTTAAATGGTAAAAATTTCAATAATGATGATGTTAAATCGTACCTGATTCAGTTTTTTGCTAATAAAAACCAGAAGTTTTATGAACGTGGGATTGTGATGATGCTTGAAAGATGGCAAAAGGTCATTGATCAAAATGGGCAATACATTACAAAGTTATTTACTTCCATGAACAAGTTGTTTTTGAATTTCTAAAAAAATCCACAATTACTTAGTTGCCAACCAAATAGAATTAAGATTTATGCGCAATCACATAAAAAAAACTATAATTGCACAGTCCAATAGAGGGTTAAATAAAAATTACCTTAAATATTACAAATGTCGAAAACCAAATGAACTGAAAATCAAAGAATTAAACGTAAAGACGAAATTCAAAACCAATTTTAAACATTAAAAGTAAAAATTTATTGGGAAATATTTGAAATTTTTCTCTTTTAAAATCCCTTTTCCCTTCTCTATTTCAAAGGAAAAATTTGAACCCAACCTAAAACAAAAATTAAAAATTGTTAAAAAATCTGGTTCAATTTTTCTCTCAAATTTCCATTTCTTTTTTTAAGATTTTTTAAAAATATTTTTGACCTAAAATAAGTTGAACAGAAAATACTTTTAACCTTGTTAATCAAATTTGAATTTGAATTTTTCAAAAATAATACAAATAATAAAAAAAATAGTAACAATAAATAATTTACACAAAACAGTTAAAATGCAATGTTTAAAGAAGAAATTTTTTTATAATAATTATTAAAAAATGAGGTATTTAAAGGATTTATTTTTTTTTGTCCCTCGTTCTTGAAGATATACTGGCACGAGAATTTACGGACCTCGTTTAAGAAATTCCAACGTTCCGAGAATTTTATCGCCTTCCCTCTTATTTATATTTTTAATTATGTCCAAGGCTTTCAATATAAAATTAAATGGAGGGGTCGGTTTGCCGTTCGGTGTCGCTCGGACGGTTTTATTACTCCCCCGGCCTTCAAAAAAGAAAAAAAAAGGAGACGTTTTGAAAAATAACTCAATTCTATAGCTTAATTTAACACAAAGTACCCACCTTTTACGTAGTTTTTTTTTAATGTAATTAAAATCATAAATTTTTTCTTTGGTTTTAGGTATCTTTAAAACGAACCGATGAGTATCAGGATTAATCCTGTTGCGGACGTCGCCACGAAATCGACTCCACAGGCTTACAATTAACAAAGAAAATTTTCAACAAAAGAAATTTTTAACAAAAAAAATTTTTTAACAAAAAAAAATTTTAAACGTAAAAATTAAAGAAGAAATATTAAAATAAAGCGGAGGAAGAGGAAGAGGAGAGTTTAATCTACGACATTTACTACGAGAATTGTGCGAGAGCTTTTTTTATTCTTTTTTATTATGGTCTTGGTGAAAATTCTCGGTCTGGTGGTGTGCCTATTCGCGGGAAACGTCTTCGGAGGAGAGTCTCAACGCTCGGCGCCAGTATACACCAACGAATTCGCTGTACATATCCCTGAGGGGGGTGATGTTGCAGACGAAATCGCCTCCAAACATGGATTTGTCAATCGCGGACAGGTAAGAAAACTTTTCTTGCATAAATAATGATTCGTCACATCTTTTTCGAGAATGGAGAATAACAAAAAATAAAAATAAACTGCTTGCCAAAAGAAAATGCAGCAACCAGAAGTACACGAGGAAGTGTACTATAACCCGAAATGGAGTTGCACCATGAAGAGAAAGATGAAAGAGCACTTTTCAATGCTTTTTCGTCTTTCTCTTCATGGTGCAGCTCCATTTCGGGTTATAGGACATGTATACACACGAAAATTTCAAGTTCGTACGACTATAAGTTCTAAGTGTTGATTTTCTTTTGACTATCAGTATACAAATCAAACCAAAATCTCATAAACAAAATTTGGAGCTTTACCAAATATTGAAAGATGATTGGTAAAGCTCACTTCTAAGCGAATGCTTTCGTCAAGAAGCAAAATTTTACCCATCGAACCGAACCGAATCCGAATTACTTCCACAAAGTCGCCCCCAACACCAATTTATATAGATAAAATTTATTATCTCCTCTACTTTAGTTTAACGTTAAAACGATCTGGGTAAGCTTTAAATTTTTCCCTTAAACTTTAAACTAAATAAAACGAGGGTTTTAGATCGTCCTCGACGGTCGTGTTATTTCGGGTCGGACTGTTCCCTCGGGACCCTGAGCGGGAATTAATATTGTATCGCCCGGTTTAGCGCACTACCGGCTTTAAAACGGGGCCGCTCGTTAGTTATTGAAACGTCTGCGCCTTTTCGCGGCTCCCTCAGGTTTGAATTTTGAACACAATTGAGGTTTAATGAGGTATAAAGGGATCCGCTGCGCGGTCTTTTCCTTAAAGTGTTACTACTACTACAATTGCCCTTTAGAGATGGGTAGTTAATTAGATGAAGATCGTTCTCTTTTCTTTTCACTTAATCAATACATTTTTTTTGCGTTTTTATTTAGATCAAGGTAAAAACTGTTGAAGAATCTAACACATTGACGGACACTTGCGTCTATAACCGTCAAAGCGAAGTTCACTATGTGGCATGACGGCAACAGCAGTCCAAAACGAAATGGTCGTCTTTAGTCTGGTGTCATGTTTTGGAAAGAATTTTTTAGGTTGATTTTCGTTTTCCACCTGTTACACCACTTGCAGTTTTAGTATGCAGTTTTAGTAAAAAGATGGAAATTAGTAGTGAGGCAAGCAACAGTGAATCTGAAACTGAAAATAACAGTTCGAGTAGTGAAGATAATGAATCAACTACAGATGAGGAATATGAAGCACCAGAAGAACCAGAAAATGATGAGACATGGCATACCAATACAATACCTATAAGGAACTTCGTTTTTGATGCAGATGCTACTGGGATTATTTTGCATATAAATAAAAATGTTTCTCCAATGCAGGTTTTTGAAAAGATATGGGATGACCAAGTAATGGACATGATTATAAAATCTACGAATGATTACGGCATAAAACTTTGCAATCAAACACGGCCACATACAAGGCATATTGAACCAATATACAACGCATAGGAAAGCAAATTTCAAAAATACTGGTAAGATTGAAATGAGAAAGTTTTTAGGTTTGTCTTTGCTTCAATCCCAGCTAAAATTCTCCAGCATTAGAAAACTGTTTTCCATTGACGCATTACATTATCACCCAGCATTTCCCTCACAAATCTCTGGAAGGAGGTTTGGGCAAATATTGAGATGCTTTTGTATAGAAGAGGAAAATTCAAACGACCCTTTACGGAAAATAAAGATATTTTTGGATTTGCTCATACAAAAGTTTGCGAATGCATATGCACCAAATGAAGCATTATCATTAGACGAATCTTTGTTATTATTTCAAGGAGGGCTTTATTTTCGCACGTACATAGAAGGCAAAAAGGTGAAATACGGAATTAAATTCTACGAACTTTGTTCAGCCCAAAGCTTTGTTTTGAATATGGAAATACACAAAATCCGTCGAGAAAACAATGAAAACATGTCAACTATTGAAAGTCTTGTGATGCGACTTCACTTATTCCTACTGTCCGCTAATGTGTTAAAATATCTATTAGAAGGTGTGGCAAAAGTCCTTAAGCATGGTACATAGTCTGCCAAAAACAGAACGAATAAATAAAATTTGCTATATAGTTTATTCAAAGTGTCAACAAAAATAATTTAACATCAAAGTTCGAAATATCCTTCCTTGGCTTTGATGCAGGAATGGTGCTTTTTGAAGGGGGCGCTTCAGAGCGTCTAAAGTGGTGAGTGCCCTCGCGTAAGCTTTCTGCTCAAGCACTTAGACGGAGAAATCCAGTAGATTCAAATCCGAGGAGTACGGTGGCCATTCCGAGGAGGTGATCATGACAGGAAAATTGGCCTTGAAAATTGAACCATTCTGGCCTTGTGAGCGGGCACGCTGTGCTGCTGGAAAGTCCAGGGACGTTCGTTGAAGTGTGTCTGGTTCCAGGGAAGCACTACCTTCTTTAGAATATCACTTTGTCGTTCACTTCGACGCCCTGATCGGCGAAAATCAGGGGCGTTTTACCGATGGAGGTGATACCACCCAAGATCATGACCTGGATGTGAGCTTCTGGTGACGTAGCGACTAGAGTTTTCAAATTTCGGGATTGGGATTGAATTTCAGGATTTTGTATTTCAATCCCAGGATCCCGGGATTAATCTCGAAATCCCGAAAAATTAGAAAAATAATTTGTAAGGTTAAAATAACTTATATTTTTGACTATTTTAATAAAAGAACTTGGAAATGTAATATGTAAGTCTTATTGTTTAATACACAAGTTACGTAACTAGAAAATAATATTGTGAACGCAAATTTAAACAAAAACATAAAATTTTAACAAACAAATTATATTTACAACTTAGAACGGAAATGGCTTCTGAGCATCACCAGTGCATCGAAGGTAGAATCGGCTAATCGAGATCTTATTTTTGTGGCAAGCGATGACGCAGAAGAAAAAGCTCGTTCCGATTCCACACTGGTGGGTTGAACTGTAAGCAAGCATTCAAAGCACCGCTGCAAATGTAAATGGTGGATTTCCACGCAATCCATTTTCTAATAGGGCCATTTCTTTTTTCACCACCTTTAAAACATCAATAGATTTTCCTTTCAATGGTTGTTGTACCGGTTTCTTCGCATTTGTTATAGCCTGTTCGAGTTTGTTTTTGAGACTTAAATTTTCATCTCCTTTCAATCGGCTGATTGGCAACTTATCTTCAGAGTCGAAACCGTCCTCGTCAAGATTTATTGTAGTTGGTTCAGTTTGGTTGCTGGGAACGGTTCCTGATAAGCTTTCTGAAATATTTTTGACGAAATTCGCAATTATGTCGGTAGGGGGCAAATTAAGAAAAGGATCCTCGCTGTCTTGTTTATTGGAATTTTAGAGATAATCCACGTCTTCAGACATTATGGTTCTTCGCTCTGATATTCGCTGAATTTCGGGACTGAATCGGGGTTTATTTCGGGATTTTTTCGGGATTTCTGGATTGAAAAAACATCGGGATCCCGGGATTGGAAACCCTAGTAGCGACCCTTCTCATTGGCATCCCGGACCGATTGAGCAAGGATACGGTCATTCTAGCGATTGAAGCACTGCTCCACGGTGAACAACTTCTCGTTGGTGAAGAGGACGTCCATGTGGCCTGCCGGAGAAAATCTTTTCAGAAGTTGATGACACTTCTGAAGCCGAGTGGTCTTCATCTTTCTTTCATCTTCGCAATTTGATGCTGCGAAGCTTGAGATGCTCTTTGGTGATCTTGCCGACGGAACGAACGCTGATATTCAGGTCGGATGCCATTTTTCTGAAACTCCGCTTGGGGTTCGATCTGATCCTCTCCCGGACGCGCTTCACCATGGTGGGAGTCACTGTAATCTTCGGTCTTCTTTTCCTAGGACGGTCCTGGACCGTATCAAGCTCCCTGTAGCAATTTAGGGTGTACTGGATCGTCGATCGGGAAAGGGAAAATCCGGTGATGATTCGGATCTCACAGTTGGACTTTCCGGCACGGTTCAAAGTCAGAATGGTGGTCCGATCTGCTTCAAAGACCATAATTCTGAAAGTAAGATAGGTAGGAGCATGAAATTTGGAAGAATGATTAACAACAATATAACGAACAAACACGCAAACAATCAACGAAATAGAAACAACAAACAAAAAATTTACGATATGGGTCCTGGAGGCTTAAGGACTTTTGCCACATCTGATTCAAAAACTAAACGAGATAGGAAAAAATTTTTGAAATAAAAGTTATTCCTTTTTTAATCACGAACATTTTTTATTAAAAGGATTTTTTTCAATTTTCGATATTAAGGGAGTTATAACCTAAAAATTAGAAAAAAACTAGAATAACCCCAAAACCCTATTTTTACAACTTTGGTTCCATCTGACTCAAAAACTAAACGAGATAGGAAAAGTTGTTTCAAATAAAAGTTATTCCTTTCTTAATTATGAACATTTTCTATTCTAAATATTTTTTTCAATTTTCGATATTAAAGGAGTTATAACCTAAAAATTAGGAAAAAATTAAAATAACCTCAAAACCCCATTCTTTCAACTTTGGTTCCTTCTGAGTCAAAAAGTAAACGAAATAGGAAAAAAATGTTTTAAATAAAAGTTATTCCTTTTTTAATTACAAACATTTTTTATTCAAAAGATTTTTTTCAATTTTCGATATTAAGGGAGTTATAACCTAAAAATTAGGAAAAAAATGAAACAACCTCAAAATCAAATTTTTCCAACTTTGTTTCCATCTGACTCAAAAACTAAACGCGATAGGAAAAAATGTTTTAAATAAAAGTTATTCCTTTTTTAATTACAAACATTTTTTATTAAAAAGATTTTTTTCAATTTTCGATATTAAAGGAATTATAACCTAAAAATGAGAAAAAACTAGAATAACCCCAAAACTTCATTTTTCCAACTTTGTTTGCATCTGACTCAAAAACTAAACGAGATAGGAAAAAAATGTTTTAAATAAAAGTTATTCCCTTTTTAATTACAAACATTTTTTTGTTATAAATATTTTTTTCAATTTTCGATATTAAGGGAGTTATAACCTAAAAATTAGGAAAAAACTAGAATAATCTCAAATCCCCATTTTTTCATCTTTGGTTCCATCTGACTCAAAAACTAAACGAAATAGGAAAAAATGTTTTAAATAAAAGTTATTCCTTTTTTAATTACAAACATTTTTTATTAAAAAGATTTTTTTCAATTTTCGATATTAAGGAAATTATAACCTAAAAATTGGGGAAAACTAGAATAACCCCAAAATTCTTTTTTTTTTCAACTTTGGTTTCACCTAACTCAAAAACTAAATGAGATAGGACAAAATATTTCATATAAGAGTTATTCCTTTTTTAATTATAAATATTTTTTATTCTAAACATTTTTTCAATTTTCGATATTGAGGGAGTTATAACCTAAAAATTAGGAAAAAATTAATATAACCTCAAAATCCAATTTTTTTCAACTTTGGTTCCATCTAACTCAAAAATTAGACACGATAGGAAAAATTGTTTCAAATAAAAGTTATTCGTTTTTTAATTATGAACATTTCTTATTATAAACATTTTTTTCAAATTTTCATATTAAGGGAGTTATAACCTAAAAATTAGGAAAAAACTAGAATAACCTCAAAACCCCATTTTTTCAACTTTGGTTCCATCCGACTCAAAAACTAAACGAGATAGAAAAAAATATTTCAATTAAAAGTTCTTCCTTTTGTAATTATGAACATGTTTTATTATAAATAATTTTCCCCATTTTCAATATTGAGGGAGTTATAACCTAAAAACTAGAAAAACTCCAAAATTCAATTTTTTCAACTTTGGTTCTATCTGACTTGAAAACTAAACGAGATAAGAAAAAATGTTTTGAATAAAAGTTATTCCTTTCTTAATCATGAACGTTTTTTATTCTAAAGATTTTTTTCAATTCTCGATTTTAAGGGAGTTATAACCTAAAAATTAACGTAACCGCATTTTTTCAACTTTGGTTCCATCTGAGTCAAAAAGTAAACGAAATAGGAAAAAATGTTTCAAATAAAAGTTATTCCTTTTTTAATTATGAACATTTTTTATTAAAAAGATTTTTTTCAATTTTCGATATTAAGAGAGCTATACCCTATAAATTTGAATAATCCCAAAATCCCATATTTTTCAACTTTGGTTCCATCTGACTCAAAAACTAAAGGAGATAGAAAAAAATGTTTCAAATAAAAATTATTTCTTTTTTAATCGCAAACATTTTTTATTAAAAAGATTTTTTCCAATTCTCAATATTAAGGGAGTTATAACCTAAAAACTAAAATAACCTCAAAATCACAATTTTTTTCAACTTTGGTTCCATCTGACTTAAAAACTAAACGAGATGGGAAAAAATGTTTTAAATAAAAGTTATTCCCTTTTTAACCACGAACATTTTTTATTAAAAAGATTTTTTTCAATTCTCGATTTTAAGTGAGTTGTAACCTAAAAACTATAATAACCCCAAAATCAAATTTTTCCAAATTTGGTTCCATCTGACTCAAAAATTCAACGAGATTGAAAAAAATGTTTGAAATGAAAGTTGTTCCCTTCTTAATCACGAACATTTTTTATTAAAAAGATTTTTTTCAATTTTCCATATTAAGAGAGGTATAACCTAAAAATTAGGAAAAAAACTAGAATAACCCCAAAACCCAATTTTTTCAACTTTGGTTCCATCTGACTCAAAAACTAATCAAGATATGAAAAAATGTTTCAAATAAAAGTTATTTTCTTTTTAATTACGAACATTTTTTATTAAAAATATTTTTTTCAATTCTCAATATTAAGGGAGTTATAACCTAAAAACTAAAATAACCTCAAAATCACAATTTTTTTTCAACTTTGGTTCCATCTGACTTAAAAACTAAGCGAAATGGGAAAAAATGTTTTAAATAAAAGTTATTCCCTTTTTAACCACGAACATTTTTTATTAAAAAGATTTTTTTCTATTCTCGATTTTAAGTGAGTTATAACCTAAAAACTATAATAACCCCAAAATCAAATTTTTCCAAATTTGGTTCCATCTGACTCAAAAATTCAACGAGATTGAAAAAAATGTTTCAAATGAAAGTTATTCCCTTCTTAATCACGAACATTTTTTATTAAAAAGATTTTTTTTCAATTTTCGATATTAAGAGAGGTATAACCTAAAAATTAGGAAAAAAACTAGAATAACCCCAAAACCCAATTTTTTCAACTTTGGTTCCATCTGACTCAAAAACTAATCAAGATATGAAAAAATGTTTCAAATAAAAGTTATTTTCTTTTTAATTACGAACATTTTTTATTAAAAATATTTTTTTCAATTCTCAATATTAAGGGAGTTATAACCTAAAAACTAAAATAACCTCAAACCCCCAATTTTTTTCAACTTTGGTTCCATCTGACTCAAAAACTAAACGAGATAGGAAACATTGTTTCAAATAAAAGTTATTTCTTTTTTAATCGTGAACATTTTTCATTAAAAAGATTTTTTCCAATTCTCAATATTAAGGGAGTTATAACCTAAAAATTAGGAAAAAGTACAATAACCCCAAAGCACAATTTTTTCAATTTTGGTTCCATCTGACTCAAAAACTAATCAAGATATGAAAAAATGTTTCAAATAAAAGTTATTTTCTTTTTAATTACGAACATTTTTTATTAAAAATATTTTTTTCAATTCTCAATATTAAGGGAGTTATAACCTAAAAGTTAGAATAACCCCAAATCACCCATTTTTTTCAACTTTCGTTCCATCTGACAAAAAACTAAACGAGATAGGAAAAAATATTTGAAATAAAAGTTATTCTTTTTTTAATATTCAATTTTCAATATTAAAGGAGTTATAACCTAAAAATTAGAATAACCCTAAAACTTCATTTTTAAATACAACTTTTCTTTTATTTCCGTTGATTATCAAAGCTTGATATTTCTATAAATCATTGTAAAAAATAAGTAGAAAAATGTAAGTTAAGATATTTTTTTTCTTTTTTTGATTCCTGAAAATATTTATTCAGTTACTTTGAAAATAAAATAGCTAAAAAAAAAGTATAGAAGTTTTCTACTCTTAAAGTAAATTGATATATGGGTAGGTTAGGAATATTTTTCTTCCTTCCGTTGATCTATCAGCGTATTTACCGTTTTCAGTCGGCCCCGAAGGCATTATATTCGTTCGGTTCTTCGGTCGGACGTCTATATTCAATTTCCCGACGACGACGCTTTCTTCTCGGCAACGATACAGGATATCGCGGATTACGCGATGCCTTATTGAAAGCTATCGCATTTCGCTTCCGGATTCGTGATATATATCTCGCACAACGATGCGCTTTAGCTTTCGCATATAAAGAAAAATGTAAATAAAATAAAAATTTCCACCAGATATGCTTTTTTGAAAGGTTGTTTTTAAACATTTTCGAAATTGGAATTTATCAACAAGTTCTCTTATTATATAAACGATTCTTGTTATCATTCTTGTTAGAATTTTTGTTATCGCTTTATAAATAGTTTTATTAATAGTTTATTATCGGTTCTATTAACCCAGTAACCTATTATTAGGTTCGATAGCGATAGTTTGGAATTTACCCTTAGTGCATAGTAAACATAGTAACATAACTTCTCGTTGCATCAGACAAGGCGGAGTGGAATAGCACGGTCATAAATTATTTAAAACAACGTTAGCATAATAGACTAATTACTCGAAATCGATACTTTGCAGTTCTCAGTTTTGGTTTGCGGATGACTTTTTTTTGGTTTATTTTTTGGAATTTCTCTGTTATCATTCTCGTTTCACTAATGGATGTGATGTAACCAACGTACTACGTTTTTACGAATTACTTTTTTTTTATTCTTTTGACTAGGTACCAAAAATTTTATTTTTTTTTTGTAATTTTTTTATGTATTTTTTTTTTTTTTTTTTTCAGGTGGGAAGTTTAAAAGGATTTTATTTATTCGAACACAATCACATTCACAAACGATCGGCGGATGTAAACGAATTTTATTATCAATCGTTGGATGACGAACCGAGGGTAAGTATAAAAAAATAACATTGTTTTTATTTAATTAAAAGTAAAATGTTTGTTTTGGTCGTTGTTTAGTTTGTAATGTGTAAAAATCGCGTTCATTCGTAGTTGGTCAAAAAATACCGGGGCTGGTTTAAGTTAAAAAGACCGCGCCGAACATCAAAGGCTGGTTGGTAATGCGCGATTTATTACGCCGGGATGATTTCTTTAATAACATAGCAACGAGTGCGTTCTGGTTACTGGTAGTGTATACGTTTCGCGTTTTGATGGTTTATACCGTACAAAAAAAAATGGTTATGTGAAAGTATTTCTTTAATAAAGGTGTAATAATGAAAATTTTTGTTGAAATAAGAATGAATAATCATCAGGGTATTAATTGAAATATAGGAAATTTTATTAATCAAAGAAAAAAAATCTAAAGTTGATTAATATTGATAAAATGAAAAGTAAAATGTTTAAGTTAGGAAATGTAACGAATGAAAAATATACAAATATACGTCTCCGAAATGCGTGTACTATAAGACGATCCTAAGCCTCACCATGAAGAGAAGGATGCAAGAGTGCGGTTCCCCCTCGTAATCTTACCGAGTAGACTTGAGTGGAGTACAGTGGAAGAGAGGACTAGAGTATCAACCGGTCCTATGTTTGTATATCCATTTGTAAACCCTATTTTTTCAACTTTAGTTCCATCTGACTCAAAAACTAAACGAGATGAGAGAAAGTATTAGAAATAAAAATTATTCCTTTTTTAATTACAAACATTTTTTAATATAAATATTTTTTTCAATATTCGATATTAAAGGAGTTATAACCTAAAAATTAGGGAAAAAATAAAACAACCTCAAAACCCCATTTTTCAACTTTGGTTCCATCTGACTCAAAAACTAAATGAGATAGAAAAATATATTTCAAGTAAAAATTCTTCCTTTTTTAATTATGAACATATTTTATTCTAAACAATTTTTCCAATTTTCAATATTGAGAGAGTTATAACCTAAAAACTAGAAAAACTCCAAAATTCAATTTTTTCAACTTTGGTTCCATCTGACTTGAAAACTGAACGAGATAGGGACAAAAGTTTTAAATACAAGTTATTCCCTTTTTAATCATGAACATTTTTTATTATAAACATTTTTTTCAAATGTTTATATTAAGGGAATTATAACCTAAAAATTAGTAAAAAGCTAGAATAACCCCAAAATCCCATTTTTTCAACTTTGGTTCCATCTGACTCAAAAACCAAAGGAGATAGAAAAAAATATTTCAAGTAAAAGTTCTTCCTTTTTTAATTATGAACATATTTTATTATAAATAATTTTTCCAATTTTCAAAATTGAGGGAATTATAACCTAAAAACTAGAAAAACTTCAAAATTCAATTTTTTCAACTTTGGTTCTATCTGACTTGAAAACTAAACGAGATAGGAAAAAAGTTTTAAATACAAGTTATTCCCTTTTTAATCATGAACATTTTTTATTATAAATATTTTTTTCAAATTTTTATATTAAGGGAATTATAACCTAAAAATTAGTAAAAAAACTAGAATAACCCCAAAATCCCATTTTTTCAACTTTGGTTCCATCTGACTCAAAAACTACAGGAGATAGAAAAAAATATTTCAAGTAAAAGTTCTTCCTTTTTTAATTATGAACATATTTTATTATAAATAATTTTTCCAATTTTCAAAATTGAGGGAATTATAACCTAAAAACTAGAAAAACTTCAAAATTCAATTTTTTCAACTTTGGTTCTATCTCACTTGAAAACTAAACGAGATAGGAAAAAAAGTTTTAAATAAAAGTTATTTCCTTTTTAATCATGAACATTTTTTATTATAAACATTTTTTTCAAATTTTTATATTAAGGGAATTATAACCTAAAAATTAGAAAAAAAACTAGAATAACCTCAAAATCCCATTTTTTCAACTTTGGTTCCATCTGACTCAAAAACTAAAGAAGATAGAAAAAAATATTTCAAGTAAAAGTTCTTCCTTTTTTAATTATGAACATATTTTATTATAAATAATTTTTCCAATTTTCAAAATTGAGGGAATTATAACCTAAAAACTAGAACAACTTCAAAATTCAATTTTTTCAACTTTGGTTCTATCTGACTTGAAAACTAAACGAGATAGGAAAAAAAGTTTTAAATAAAAGTTATTGCGTTTTTAATCATGAACGTTTTTTATTCTAAACATTTTTTTCAAATTTTTATATTAAGGAAATTATAACCTAAAAATTAGTAAAAAACTAGAATAACCGCAAAATCCCATTTTTTCAACTTTGGTTCCATCTGACTCAAAAACTAAAGAAGATAGAAAAAAATATTTCAAGTAAAAGTTCTTCCTTTCTTAATTATGAACATATTTTATTCTAAACAATTTTTCAAATTTTCAAAACTGAGGGAATTATAACCTAAAAACTAGAAAAACTCCAAAATTCAATTTTTCCAACTTTGGTTCTATCTGACTTGAAAACTAAACGAGATAGGAAAAAAAGTTTTAAATACAAGTTATTCCCTTTTTAATCATGAACATTTTTTATTATAAACATTTTTTTCAAATTTTTATATTAAGGGAATTATAACCTAAAAATTAGTAAAAAACTAGAATAACCCCAAAATCCCATTTTTTCAACTTTGGTTCCATCTGACTCAAAAACTAAAGGAGATAGAAAAAAATATTTCAAGTAAAAGTTCTTCCTTTTTTAATTATGAACATATTTTATTATAAATAATTTTTCCAATTTTCAAAATTGAGGGAATTATAACCTAAAAACTAGAAAAACTTCAAAATTCAATTTTTTCAACTTTGGTTCTATCTGACTCAAAAACTAAAGAAGATAGGAAAAAATGTTCTAAATAAAAGTTATTCCTTTTTTAATTATGAACATTTTTTATTATAAACATTTTTTTCAAATTTTTATATTAAGGGAATTATAACCTAAAAATTAGTAAAAAAACTAGAGTAATCCCAAAACCCCATTTTTTCAACTTTGGCTTCATCTGTCTCCAAAACTAAAGGAGATAGAAAAAAAAACATTTCAGTAAAAGTTCTTCCTTTTTTAATTATGAACATATTTTATTATAAATAATTTTTCCAATTTTCAAAATTGAGGGAATTATAACCTAAAAACTAGAAAAACTTCAAAATTCAATTTTTTCAACTTTGGTTCTATCTGACTTGAAAACTAAACGAGATAGGAAAAAAAGTTTTAAATAAAAGTTATTGCGTTTTTAATCATGAACGTTTTTTATTCTAAACATTTTTTTCAAATTTTTATATTAAGGGAATTATAACCTAAAAATTAGTAAAAAAACTAGAATAACCCCAAAATCCCATTTTTTCAACTTTGGTTCCATCTGACTCAAAAACTAAAGAAGTTAGAAAAAAATATTTCAAGTAAAAGTTCTTCCTTTTTTAATTATGAACATATTTTATTATAAATAATTTTTCCAGTTTTCAAAATTGAGGGAATTATAACCTAAAAACTAGAAAAACTCCAAAATTCATTTTTTTCAACTTTGGTTCTATCTGACTTGAAAACTAAACGAGATAGGAAAAAAGTTTTAAATAAAAGTTATTGCGTTTTTAATCATGAACGTTTTTTATTCTAAACATTTTTTCAATTCTCAATTTTAAGGGAGTTATAACCTAAAAATTAACATAACCTCATTTTTTCAATTTTGGTTCCATCTAACTCAAAAACTAGACGCGATAGGAAAAATTGTGACAAATAAAAGTTATTCCTTTTTTAATTACGAACATTTTTTATTAAAAAGATTTATTTCAAATTTCGATATTAGGGGAATTATAACCTAAAAATTAAGAAAAAACTAGAATGACCTCAAAACCCAATTTTTTTCAATTTTGGTTCCATCTAACTTAAAAACTAAAGGAGATAGGAAGAAATGTTTTAAATAAAAGTTATTCCTTTTTTAATTATGAACATATTCATTTGTTCATAATTTGTTCATGTTTGTATATCAGCAAGCTACAGCTTTCTATGGAATAAATTCGAAATTTGAAAATTACAGTGTTTAAAAACACTCATCATCAGTTTTCCATCCAAATTTTTTTAACCACTTTCTATAATCCTCCATCAATTTCTTTTCTGGTTATCTATCTTGATTTAGAAGCTATTTTTTCCCTTAAAAGACTTTAGTTGGACAAACGGTTTAGCCACGAAAAAATATTTTCTAAATACAAACCCAAATCGAGAAGTTAAACTATCATTAACAAAATTCAAAGTAGAAAGGTTTTTACGCAATGTTTTTTTTTTTCAAGAAAACTAGAAGTTGCAGGTTTAGACATAGTTTATAGTTTCAAATTTTCGCCAGGATTTGTAAACATCCTGTGGATATAGATAAGTTACAAATCGACGTATTTCCAACCAAGGAACCTGAGCTCTCACGTTGTATACTCATTTCGGAGACACCCAGTATTTTATTTTATTACGTTTTATATTGTATTAGTTTTTTATCGCTTATTAAATGAATTTTAAGTATTACAGTTGCTACCATCATTCATCATTTATTACCATTTTCTAAAAAATGCACTGTGTTTATTAATTTTCTTTAGAATGTATCTGTTTTGTTGTAAGAGCTAGTTTTGTGACGATTTTTTTTGTGCATTGGAAGAAACCTAACGTGAATTATCTAAAATCATAGATGATTTTGGATTTGAAAAATGACTTTTTGAGAAATAACATATTTGTGCATAAAAAACATAGCAAAATTCAATAAAGTTGTTGATGTTTGGAGACAGATAAGAGATACGTCATAAGGAGATTGCTGTTTCTTCTTATTGTTAGAAAAGAAATAGATTTTTTTGCTAATTCAAGAAATTTTATTTGAAAACTCTTTCAAAAAAATTTTTTTTTTTTTTTAGTTTCATTCCTGCTGATATGATGATTCCTCTGAATTGATTAGAGAAGTTTAAAAATCCCATATTCATCTAATTTAAAGCAAAATATTTCCCCACAATCAAAAAAAAATCTTATGAATGAAATAAAAAGACTAAATTTCATCAAATCTTCGGCAATTGATGGTAATTTATATCCAAAAAGATATTTTTTAATAATTTATTGTTCACGATTGTTCATCGATTTTAGACTTCTAGTTTTTCTAGATTTCCACACTTAATTACACAGGCTCACAAAATTTTATGAAAAGTGGGACCCATGGATCAATTAGTACTTTTCTAAAAGGTTTTGGCGCGCTGAGTTCAAATTTGGCCTCATAATTGTTCCATCACCTCAAGTTTTCAAGATATTTTAATCTATAGATGTAAAAAACGCGAATTTTGAACATATTTGAAATTCAATAACGTAACAAATAAATTTTCATCTACAAAACTCCTTGTAGCATCCGAATGCACCACGTTTCCCATTCAAAACGCATTTTGATTTTTTTCAGTACCTTAATTTCTTCATGAAAAAATCTTTTTTAATCCCCCAATCGTAATCGTCAGTAGGGCAAACTAGTAAGCAATGATTTGGTCGTAGTCTCAAAAAGATGTTAAGGTTTTCAAACCTTTGTTTCAAATGAATGTTGCAGTAACTCAACCCAACTTATGGAATTATCTTCCCTTTTCTTTCATCATTCTTTCCTCCCATTTACACTGATTTTTTTATGTCAAAACGTGCAGAAATATAACAAATATAACAAATTTTATTAATTTTTTAATAGAGTGACTTCTTGAAGTCATCGTTGTCTGCAAATCATCTAAATTGTACAGATTACGCACGCTAGAATGACATTATAGACCAAAATGATTGGACAAAAAGTGATGTTTTAGAAATTACATTCCTTCAAGAAGAAATGAAGATATATGAAAAATTCTAAATACGTTTGAAGTAGGAACAGTGGTGCTTTCAGATGCCGCATGGAATTTTGTGACTAAAAATGTATTCGCTGTGTTATTTAATCCCGAACATGTTTAAAAACCGAGGTTTTTGCATCTTTAAGTTAGAATGTTTCAAAAACCTGATGTGATGGAGGAATTCTGAGGCCAACTTTGAATTCAGCGCGTCTGGAACTATTAGGAAACTATTATCTGATCTATGGGTCTAAAAAATGTTGACCAGTGTTATCTTCCAAAATTGTGCAGTTATTTTCTATTATATTATAAATTTGTATTTGACTACTTTTCGTTGTAAATTTCTCAAAATTTCGTTGCAAGCATTTTATTAAAAACAAAATTATTTGTAAGGTTAAAATATTCCGTTATTTAGCTTTGACAAAACAGCTTTGACAAAAAATTAAAGAACCTGGAAAATTCAGAGAGTTTTAAAATAAACTTAAGATAGGTGCTATGTGAAAAAATAGAATAAACATTTTCAACGCAACTCAAAAAATATCAAACATTTTTATAGTTCTATAATAGATTGAATTTAAAGGTATCTTGAATCGATTCAGTTTAAGCTCAATAATTCTTTTAAGCTCCTTATTTTCAATAAACAAGTAGAAATTGTATAGTTTGACATTAAATAGTCTCTCTTCTTATTATGTGAGAATTCGACTTTTTAAAGAAAATAAATGGGTGATAGAACATCCAAATCGAAGAGAAGACAAACTACTATCTATGATAAAAATCAAGGCTGATTTGAAGGGTTTATATTCTATAAGTTTCCTTTGAAAAAGATCGGGGTGAACATCTTTAAAAGCATTTCTATGAACATAGGATAGATTTAGAAGCTGTAAATCACTCACTTCAAAAGATATCCTGAATTACAGTTTAAAAACCGATTTTTTTAAAAGACCGATTTTTTGACTCGTTCGAGAAAAACTAAAATTTTTAATTTTTTTTTTCTTAGAAAACGTTGAAGAACAAAAAATTACAATATTTTTCATGAAGAAATCTTACCTGTTTTCAATAACGTAGCATTTTTTTAATTTTTAAAAGTAAATCAAACTTTATAAAGGAAGATATGAAAGAAGAATATGAGAAAAACTTCACCCAACCCAATTGGAAATTATTTTTAAAGAAAAAAAAAATGGAATAAATTAAACACTTTCATCCAGTGAGTTAATTTACTTTAATTTGGAACATTCTCTAGATTAAGATAAAAATATTTAACTCAATCTAAAAAAAAAGACTCAAAAGAATTTAGTTTTCTTTAGTACTTTTTTTTCTGGATATTTTCAAAGTATCGTTTGGAATTTTTCTCAAATTAAGGGGGAACAGCAGGGTAAATTTTTTGAAAAATCGTTTTTTTTCTTTACGCATTTCGAAAGTATGTACCTTTTAGAATACTGTCCTACAATATTATAACAAAATTTGTACAAATAATGGAATTACAGTTCTTTTCTGCTCGCGCGCACGAAGCCATTACTCGAATACGAACATAAACAACCATTGTCACAAAATGTTATCGATGCTATTAATCCCATTTATATGGATTTGTCCAAGACGAAGTTTCTTGAGCGCTGTATAGGCGGATTTACGCAAAATTCGAATGAGAGCTTTAATGCACTAATTTGGAAGTTCGCTCCGAAAATGTTATCAAGTCGGGCAGTTATTGTGCAAATTGCTACTTATTTGACGGTTTCCATTTTTAATAATGGAATGGCATCTTTATTAAAGGTGGCAAATGAAATACAAATCCAGATTAGTCCCCAAATGTACACATTTTGTACAGCTAAAGACTAACACCGTATGGATCGAGCTCAAATGCGTTCAATTTCAAGTGTTTTAGACAATTTAGACAACAAGAAGAAAGTCGAATTATGTTCTAGAAATTCTAAAGACCTTTATTATGGAGCAGGAATCGATGAATTGTGGTAACTCTTAAAATTTCCTCCATTATATCATCTAGAACGAAACTTAACTTTTTAAATGCATTTTTCTCATGGTAAAATTTTTTTAACCTGTTGTCACAATTTCTTTTCCAATGAGAATCGCATTCAAATTTTATTGAAACGTCCTCAATTTATATAAAATTCCCTTTAGTTAAGCGTACGAATTTTTATTTGTATTAATATTTGCTGCCTCTTTACCCCCTCGAAAGATTAATTATTTTATCGATTTTCTTAACTCTTTTTTTTTTGCAGGGGTGCCATTTTAACAGCAATTATTAGCATTTGGAAATCCTCCATACATGTACTCTAAGACAGATTTTTTTTCTCTATACTTCCTAAAATAAGTTAAAACTGCGTAATTACAAACATCAAATTCCGATTTTTCTAAAATATATGAGTGAACCAAAATAAAATCTTAATTATCGCCTTTTTTCGCGGTCTCCACCCTGTTGTTCCCCCTTAATATTATTTTTAAAATTTCAAAATCTTGATAAATGGAGAAAGAAAAAAAAAGAAAACTTAATAAATGAACTTTAATGAATCAGATTCCTCTCATATCAAATTAGGTTAAGATTCATTTTCATCTGGTTAAGTTCAAAAGTTTATCACGATTTATAAATTTTATGAATTGAAAAGTTGAGATAAATTTAGTATGTTGAGTTTTTGTTTAACAAATTTTATAATAATGTTGTAATCGGTGATTATTCAATTAAAATTATTCTATTATAAATTGAAGACAATTTTTTACTAAATTGTTTTCTTTTTTTAAGATCAATCGTAAGTTTTGAAACGGTTTTAATTAAATGGGAATGAAAAAAAAAATAAAAAAAAAAAAATAAATAAATAAAATGTACTGGTTGAATAGGATTTGAATTCTATAGAAACCCCATTTTTTTCCTAAAGAGAAATCTCTTTGAAATACACCGTTTTATAAAGTAGAGGTTCTATGTGTGAAATTACCTTCATTCCTACCGATGTTGTACTCGCGAACAGATCGACGAGAAATGCTTTTGAAAACCCCCGTTGTCAATACGGTGTCGTTTATTTTCCTTTTCCCCACTTCACATTTTCCTAGGAAACAATAGGAATACGAATTCCTATTCTCGTTCCTCTCCGTTAATTTTATTCCTCCCGTTTTGTGATTAAAAAAATAAAATGAAATAAAAGGGGAAAACATTCGTGATTAAATCTGAGCAATTTCCGTTGACAATAAACGACGTAAAGTTTTTTGTCTCTAATTCCGGTAGAAAACAGCCGGGTGGAGATGCATTAACATGCCCGAACATGCGGGGAACGGTCCCGAACTTTTACCGGGAGGCCGCAGGAAGTTGCGACGCCGAACCTAATAAAATTTAACTACGGTAAAACCGCTAATTCGCAGGAATTGCGAAACGCGAACGCGCGGCGTCGGCGGCGGGGTTGAGGAATAAAGGAAGCGGACAATTGCGTGCGACTCGTCGGGGGCGCTCGTTAAGATAAAACTTCGTTAGCGACGAAAAGGGGCTATCGCTTCCTGCGAACGCTCGCGTGCCCCGCAAACCCATCATTTCTATACCTTTCTCCTACCGTCCTACACTCTACCGCGAATTACACACAAATTGAACTAGGGTTTTTTTATTCCGGCTATCGATCAACATCTAGATCTTGAATACATTCACGAAACAATTTTATTTCTACATAAGTATAAATTTCCTTATTTAAAACAGAATTTTTTTTTTCTATGTCCTACTTTAATGCTTTAAGGGGGAACAACAGGGTGGAGACCGCGAAAAAAGGCGATAATTAAGATTTTATTTTGGTTCACTCACATACTTTAGAAAAATCGAAATTTGATATTTGTAACTACGCAGTTTAAACTTATTTTAGGAAGTATAGAGAAAAAAAATCTGTCTTAGAATACATGTATGGAGGGTATCCAAATGTACTAACAAAAAAAAAGCATCTTGTTGGTTGTCACTATAAGACGTGTAAAAATAATCTGAAAATAAAAAAGGAAACGTCATTTTAATCTATATTAGTGTAGTTTCAATTAAGCGTACCCGATTAAAAAAAAATAATTCCTGTTAAAATGACACCCCTGCAAAAAGGAATTAAGAAAATCGATAAAATAATTAATCTTTCCAGGGGGTAAAGAGGCAGCAAATATTAATACAAATAAAAATCCGTACGCTTAACTAAAGGGAATTTTATATAGATTGAGGACGTCTCAATAAAATTTGAATGCGATTCTCGTTGGAAAAGAAATTGTGACAACAGGTTAAAAAAATTTTACTGTGGGAAAAACGCATTTAAAAAGTTAAGTTTAGTTCTAGATAATATAACGGAGGAAATTTTAAGAGTTACCACAATTCATCGATTCCTGCTCCATAATAAAGGTCCTTAGAATTTCTAGAACATAATTCGACTTTCTTCTTGTTGTCTGAATTGTCTAAAACACTTGAAATTTAACGCACTTGAGCTCGACTTATACGGTGTTGGTCTTTAGCTGTACAAAATGCATACATTTGGGGACTAATCTGGATTTGTATTTCATTTGCCACCTTTAATAAAGATGCCATTCCATTATTAAAAATGGAAATCGTCAAATAAGTAGCAATTTGCAAAATAACTGCCCGACTTGATAAAATTTTCGGAGCGAACTTTCAAATGAGGGCATTAAAGCTCTCATTCGAATTTTGCGTAAATCCGCCTATACAGCGCTCAAGCAACTCCGTCTTCGACAAATCCATATAAATGTGAGTAATAGCATCGATAACATTTTGTGACAATGGTTGTTTATGTTCGTATTAAAGTAATGGCTTCGTGTGGACGAGCAGAAAAGAGCTATAATTCCATTATTTGTACAAATTTTGTTATAATATTGTAGCACAGTATTCTAAAAGGTACAGACTTTCGAATTGCGTAAAGAAAAAAAAAAACGATTTTTCAAAAAATTTACCCTGTTGTTCCCCCTTAAGTAGTCAAGTTCATGAAAAGTTAAAAATTCATATCTAAGAAATTAATTCTTGTTGAGATTTGAAATTTTATCTACATTTAGTTTAAAATTTAATCTTTATTTTTGCCAAAAATAAATTTTCTATTCTTTGACTTGTTGACTTCCTAATTTCCACCTTTTTTCATTTCATAATCTCCAAATTTCTAAACTTCTTAATTTCTTAATTTATTCGCTTTTTGGCTTTTTGATATCCTGGCTTTTTGATATTCTAGCTTCTTCATCTTCTGTCTTTTTGATTTTCCAACTTTATCATTTCTCAACTTTTGATTTGATTTGATTTCCTGATATTTTGAATATTTTTCCGAACTATGGTTTCTTTTCTTACTGGCTTAATGATTTCTTAATTTTCTCCTTTCTTAACTTTCTGATCTCTTGATTTCCTTAATTATTCCAACCCAACCCTTTGCCTTTTTGACTCCCCAATTTCCAGCTTTTCTTCATTTGATAACTTCCAAATCTCCCAACTTCTTAATTTCTTAATTTATTCTCTTTATAATTTCATGATTTCCTGACTTCTTCATCTTCTGTCTTTCTGATTTCCCAACTTTATCATTTTTCAACTTCCTGATCTCTTGATTTCCTGATATTTTGAATGTTTCTTTAATTTTCCGAGCTATGATTTCTTATCTTACTGGCTTAATGAGTTTTTAATTTTCTCGTTTCCTAACTTTCAGATCTCTTGATTTCTTTAATTAACCCAACCCAACCCGTTGACTTTTTGACTCCCCAATTTCCAGCTTTTCTTCATTTCATAACTTCTAAATCTTCCAACTTCTTAATTTCTTGATTTATTCCCTTTCTAACTTCCTGATTTCCTTACTTCTTCATCTTCTGTCTTTCTGATTTCCTGACTTCTTCATCTTCTGTCTTTCTGATTTCCCAACTTTATCATTTCTCAACTTCCTGATCTCTTGATTTCCTGATATTTTGAATGTTTCTCTAATTTTTTTATGGTTTCTTATCTTAATGGCTTAATGATTTCTTAATTTTCTCGTTTCCTAACTTTCTGATCTCTTGTTTTCTTTAATTAACCAACCCAACCCTTTGACTTTTTGGCTCCCCAATTTCCAGATTTTCTTCGTTTGATAACTTGCAAATCTCTCAACTTCTTAATTTCTTGATTTATTCGCTTTCTGAATTCTTCATTTTCTGTCTTTCTGATTTCCCGGCTTCCTGATGTTTTCATCTTCTATCTTTCTGATTTCCCAACTTTTTCATTTCTCAACTTCCTGATCTCTTGATTTCCTGATATTCTGAATGTTTCTTTAATTTTTTTATGGTTTCTTATCTTACTGGCTTAATGATTTCTTAAGGCTCCTGGACCACGGTCCTAAAGTTTCTGAGGGGATTCGCTGTGTGGGGGGAGGAAGCTCAAAGGCGGGCCGGTGGGTATGGTCTAAAACTATCACGTGACCGTTTCTGTTTATAGGATATGAGAGGTTCAAATATCGGCAAAGATAAATACCGGTTCTTTACAATTTAAATAAAGAAAAGCAATGCTTAAAATATCAAAGCACCTACGTATAAAATGTTCGATAGAACGAAATGATGTATATTTTAATATACATCGAAACATATACACTACGTGTACAGTACTTATTATTTAAATAATTTCCGTGAATATTTGTATTACGTTAAGGTAGATAACGGAAAAAGCATTATAAAAATGTTAGACATATGTTAAATGCTGGAGAATAAAAATAACCAATTAAAATTGAAAAAAAAATTATTACTACCAGATACAAGGTCAACTCCAAATTACGAAGAAAGCAAAATGTTTTTTCATGATATGGAGTCCAGTAGGATCACCCCATATTGAAATAATTGAAAAGGGCGATAATTTTTGGACTGCTAAAATAAAACCGAAATTGAACGAATTTTTCCAAACTCATTTATTACCAGAAATTTTAAAACAACCTATTTGATATTGTTTTATTTACAAACTAGTCCATTTTTAAAACTTCGTAAGTAAGAAACTAATTACTGTTGTAACTTGAAATTTTATTAGTATTTAGGATGTTTATTAGGATTAGGATACTTAATCTTTATTTTTATCGAAAATAAATTTTCTACGACTTTTAGTTTTTACTACGAAAACGAAATTCTAATCTAACTTAATGAACATGTTTAGTAAAACTTGTCAATTATTAAAAAATCATATCTAAGAAACTAATTGTTGTTGAGACTTGATATTTCATGAGGATTTAGCATGAGATTGAATCTTTATTTGTACCAAAAATGTATTTTCTACGACTTTCAGTTCTTTCTACAAAAAATAAATTCTAACCTAACTTAATTAACATCTCAAAAACTTGTCAATTTTTAAAAATTCATATCTAAAAGACAAATTGTTGTTGAAACTTCAAATTTTATTAGAATGTTGCTTGAAAATTAATCTTTATTTTTGTCAAACAGGAATTTTCTACGACTTTTAGTTTTTATCAGAAAAAAATCGTGATTTAACGTCTTTAATTGATATTTTTAAACATTAAAAGTTAGACTGTGTCCTCAAACTGAAATTTTCTTTAGATTACATTAAAATTTAACGTTTGGTAGTTACAACTTTATTATATATAATTCTGCTGTAATTAAATTGAGTACATTTTATATCACTTGCCTATTACAGTCATATTTATTTGTTCTTTCCTACCTCTTTCTCTTTCCTATTCAAATCACAACATCACCGCTGTTAATATCTGGTTTCACCAGTCATAAAAACGAAACGTAAACAATGAATGCTCGATCAGCTCGTAGACCACGCCATGTGTTCTTTGGGGGCGGGGCCAAATTCAGATTAACGAAGAAATTCAATTTACAACTACCGTGAGAATTTCCAATTTTTCTTGATTATTTAAAAAAATATCAAAAACATTTATTTACAAAAAGCGACCGTAAATTAATTATCTAGGGCAATCCGTTGTCGGTTTAAAAACAGTTCTTAATAATCTCCGTTATTATCAGCTTTTAACCAAATATCTCATCGGAAAGCCCTAGACTTTGCCTTTCTAATCACTTCTTGTTTGAAAAGATTTTTGATAAAATAAATAACAATCGCGAAAAAATGGAACAAAATTTTTGAGCCCGGTTCAGGAGCCTTAATTTTCTCGTTTCCTAACTTTCTGATCTCTTGATTTCTTTAATTAACCCAACCCTTTGACTTTTTGACTCCACAATTTCCAGCTTTTCTTCATTTCATAACTTCCAAATCTCTCAACCTCTCAACTTATTAATTTCTTGATTTATTCCCTTTCTAACTTTCTGATTTCCTGATTTCTTCATCTTCTGTCTTTCTGATTTCCCAACTTTATCATTTCTCAACTTCCTAATCTCTTGATTTCATGATATTTTGAATGTTTCTTTAATTTTCCGAACTATGGTTTCTTTTCTTGCTGGCTTAATGATTTCTTAATTTTTTCGTTTACTAACTTTCTGATCTCTTGATTTCTTTAATTAATAATTTAAAAAAATAGAAAAAACAGAGACAAGGGCAGAGACAAGGGCAGAGTCAGAGACAAGGATAGAGACAATGTCAGACATAAAGACAGGGAAAAGAAACAAAGACACTGACGAAGAAGAACAAAGATAAAGACAGGGACAAAGGCAGATAGGAAGAAAAACAAAGACAAAGATAGTGACAAAGTTAGAGAAAAAATAGAGACAAAGACAGTGACAAAGTTGGGTTGAGAGAAAAAACATAGGCAGAGGTAGAGACAAAGACACAGATAGAGACAAGGATAAAGACGAAGACACAGACAGAGACAAGGATAAAGACAAAGACAGAGAACAATGAAAGAGACAAAGACACTGACGAAGAAGAACAAAGATAAAGGTAGGGACAAGGGTAGAGACAAGAACATAGACAGAGACAAAAACAGAGATGAAGACAAAGGACAAGGAAAGAGACCAAAACACAGATAAAGATAGAAACAAAGAAAGAAACAAAGGCAGAGATGCAGAAGAACAAAGATATAAACATGTACAAAGGTAGATACGAAGAAAAACAAAGAGAAAGATAATGACAAAGTTAGAAAAAAAGCAGAGACAAAGACACTGACGAAGAAGAACAAAGATAAAGACAGAGACAAGGACATAGATAGAAACAAAGACAGAGATAAAGACAGGAAACAAAGAAAGAGACAAGAACACGGATAAAGACAGAAACAAGGAAAGAAACAAAGGCAGAGACGAAGAAGAACAAAGATAAAGACAGGGACAAAGGCAGATACGAAGAAAAACAAAGAGAAAGATAATGACAAAGTTAGAAAAAAAGCAGAGACAAAGACAGAGACAAAGTTAGAGAAAAAAAAACAGAGACAAGAGTAAAGACAAAGATAAAGACAGAGAACAAGGAAAGAGACAAAGACACTGACGAAGAAGAACAAAGATAAAGACAGAGACAAGGACATAGATAGAAACAAAGACAGAGATAAAGACAGGAAACAAAGAAAGAGACAAGAACACGGATAAAGACAGAAACAAGGAAAGAAACAAAGGCAGAGACGAAGAAGAACAAAGATAAAGACAGGGACAAAGGCAGATACGAAGAAAAACAAAGAGAAAGATAATGACAAAGTTAGAAAAAAGCAGAGACAAAGACAGAGACAAAGTTAGAGAAAAAAAACAGAGACAAGAGTAAAGACAAAGATAAAGACAGAGAACAAGGAAAGAGACAAAGACACTGACGAAGAAGAACAAAGATAAAGACAGAGACAAGGACATAGATAGAAACAAAGACAGAGATAAAGACAGGAAACAAAGAAAGAGACAAGAACACGGATAAAGACAGAAACAAGGAAAGAAACAAAGGCAGAGACGAAGAAGAACAAAGATAAAGACAGGGACAAAGGCAGATACGAAGAAAAACAAAGAGAAAGATAATGACAAAGTTAGAAAAAAAGCAGAGACAAAGACTGAGACAAAGTTAGAGAAAAAAACAGAGACAAGAGTAAAGACAAAGATAAAGACAGAGAACAACGAAAGAGACAAAGGCACTGACGAGGAAGAACAAAGATAAAGACAGAGACAAGGACATAGACAGAAACAAAGACAGAGATAAAGACAGGAAACAAGGAAAGAGGCAAGAACACGGATAAAGACAGAAACAAGCAAAGAAACAAAGGCAGAGACGAAGAAGAACAAAGACAAAGACACAGACAAAGGCAGATACAAAGAAAAACTAAGACAAAGATAGCGACAAAGTTAGAAAAAAAAGCAGAGATAAAGGCAGAGACAAAGTTAGAGAAAGAACAGAGACAAAAACACAGACAGAGACAAGAATAGAGACAAAGACAGGGGACAAGGAAAGAGACAAAGACACTGACGAAGAAGAACAAAGACAGGGACAAGGGCAGACACAAAGGCATAGACAGAGACAAAGATAGAGACATAGACAAAGATAAGGATAGAGACAAAGACAGAGATAAAGAGAGGGGACAAGGAAAGAGACAAGAACACAGATAAAGACAGAAATAAGGAAAAAAACAAAGGCAGAGACGAATAAAAACAAAGATAAAGACAGAAGCAAAGGCAGAGACAAAGAGGAAAATTTTTCTTTTCTTTTTTTTATGTCTTAATTGACTTTTAGTTTTTCCCTCATAAAAAAATGTAGCTTAATGTCTTTAATTCACGTTTTTAAACACTAAAAATTAGACTACGTTCTCAAATTGAAATTTTCTTTAGATTACATTAAAAAATTACCGTTTAGTAGTTATAACTTTATTGTACAAGTGTCCGGAAATAATGTTCATATACTGAAGGGGATAATTCTGCAGCAAAAGATATAAAGAAAAGTCCATATCAACATGTGTTGGGAAATCCTTCCCAAATAAGCTACAGCTCTTTGAAGATGAGACTCATTGTGTGTTTTTTTCTAATTTTTTCACTTGTCGTACAGAGTTAGTTCGCAGTAGGTTCGCTTCACACTGTTTATTGTAGATGGTTTGATTACTATCACCACATTTCTTACGTAAATCAAAATCCAAAATTGTCTTGGAAATGTGTATTCCAAAATCCATCATCTAACTCTGCACGACAAATGAAATATTTAGAAAAAGACTACATAATGAATATCATCTTCAAAGAGCCATCCTTTAGAAGGCATGTCTACACACTTTGTATATAATGTTTGTTGTTTTTAGTTTGTATTTAACAAAATTTTTCACCGTAAAAATTTTAATGAAGTTTAAAAGATCATGCAAATTTTATTTAAGTAAATTAAGAGATGATCTTTTACAAACCGATTAATTTCCAACTTAACCACTAAATTTAAATTGTCTTTCCCACCCAAGATTTTCTTAAAAGTTAACCATAAGGGGTTTGCCCCGTTACGGCCACGGACCCGAACTTAAATTTACACTTTTGACATCCCCGCGAAGTTAAACTTTAGAATTTCATGTCAACCTACTTTAGTATCGCGTAACAACTTTCAAGAACTTATCTCGCAGCTTTTACACGTTATATAACGTTTCCAGATAAACAAATTTATACGGGATGGATTATATTTACTCCGCTAACTCGGTACGTTTCTTTGCTTCGTTTATAGGTGCACTGGGTACAACAGCAGCACGAAAAGAAACGCAGAAAACGAGACTACAGTCATTTGGGGACCGTTTCGCCTTTTTTACAATACTTTGGAGCAATAACGGGAGCGGGGAAGCGAGGACACGCGAGTTATAGGGCTTCGGGAATCGCTCAGTTTCCGGATCCACTTTTCAAAGAACAATGGTACCTGGTAAGATTAAAGGAAAGATGGTAAGACTTCTTTTTTTTAATTATTGTATTGTATTCTTGTTAGAATGGTGGTGCTAAAGATGGTTTGGATATGAATGTGGAACCTGCTTGGAGGAAGGGATATACTGGAAAGGGAGTTGTTGTTTCTATTTTGGATGATGGGATTCAAACTAATCATCCGGATCTTTTACAAAATTATGTAAGAATTTTTATTATTATTAATTTTTATTTCTTTATAAGCAAAAAACATGACTATTTTTTATCAGTCGTTGGATATTGATTGTTGAATTATTTGAGGTAAAGAAAATTTTTTTTTATACATGAACTAAAACTGACATTAGTACTAACTCTAAACCTAGAATTAGGTACTTTCGGGTTTAGCTGCACGTTTTTTAAAAAGGCATTTGACATTTTGAATGCCATGTTTAAACCTCTTTTCCTCCTAGTGTTAGGGATAATAATATAGTGCTAGTATTAGTTCAAGTTTTAGTTCAATTAACGACCTGTGAAAGACTTGAAATTTATTTCTTGGGTATTTGTTTGTATAGCCTCGAAAAAAAAATCATAATCAAGAAGAAAACTTTATTATTTATCAAGAAAATCATTAAATATTGAATATTCAGGGAACGATCTCATATCTGTCCGGTTAGGAAATATTAATCCGTACCGTATCCGGACATTTTGATTTGCAACCGTGAGAGGAGTTTCCTGTATTAAGCTATAGCATTATGTCCATCAGAACGGGCCCCGTTTATTATTCATACATGGCCGTATCTCTTCCGCGCCCTGCTTTGATCCATCGGAATCAGATAAGGGGGCGTAATTAATTCTAATATTGCAGGATCCGCTCGCCAGCACGGACATCAACGGGAACGACGACGATCCGATGCCGCAGGACAACGGGGACAATAAGCACGGCACTAGGTGTGCCGGGGAGGTTGCCGCCGTCGCATACAATCAGTATTGCGGCATTGGAATTGCTTATAATGCCAGTATAGGAGGTAAGAAACTAAATTAAAATCAATTATGTAATCCATTTATACTAATTACTAGTTTAGTTTTATTTTTCTAAAAAAAATTTATTGCTTTTGGTTGAATTGATCAACATATTGGTAACTATGGTGGAAGCTTTACCAATTTAGTAAGTTTTTGGTGGAATTAAAAAAAAATTGGTAAATTCTTGGTGGAATTTTTTAAAAATTCATTATTTTTGGTAGAATTATTAAAAATTTTAGTAACTTTGGTGGAATTTTTATGAATTTACTAAGTTTTTGATGAAATGTTCAAGGTTTTAGTTAATTTTTAATGAAATTGTTTCTAATTTGATTGATTTTTGGTGGAATTTTAAAAGAATTTGAACATATTGGTGGAATTTTTAAAAAATTTGACAAGTTTTTGGTAGAATTGTTAAAAATGTTGACAATTTCGGTGTAATTCTTAGGATTTTTCTAAATTTTTGGTGGAATAAAAAAAATTCAGTAAGTTTTGAGTGTAGTTGTTAAATATTTTAATAGCTTTGGTGGAATTTTTGCGAATTTTATTCATCTCTGGTGGAATAAAAAAAATCAGTGTTTTTGGTAAAATTCTTATGAATTTAGTAAGTTTTTGGTGGAATTTTTAAAAAATTCAGTATGTTTTTGGTGGAATTATCAAAAATTTTGATAACATTGATGGAATTCTTGCGAATTTTATTCATTTCTGGTGAAATAAAAAAAAATCAGTGTTTTTGTTAAAATTCTTATGAATTTAGTAAGTTTTTGGTGGAATTTTTGCAAATTGTATTAATTTTTTGGTGGAATTTAAAAAAAATTCATTATTTTTGGTAGAATTATTAAAAATCTTAGTTACTTTGGTGGAATTTTTATGAATTTACTAAGTTTTTGATGGAATTTTCAAGGTTTTAGTTAATTTTTAATGAAATTGTTTCTAATTTGATTGATTTTTGGTGGAATTTTAAAAGAATTTGGACAATTTGGTGGAATTTTTAAAAAATTTGGTAAATTTTTGGTAGAATTGTTAAAAATGTTGACAATTTCGGTGTAATTCTTAGGATTTTTCTAAATTTTTGGTGGAATAAAAAAAATTCAGTAAGTTTTGGGTGTAGTTGTTAAATATTTTAATAGCTTTGGTGGAATTTTTGCGAATTTTATTCATTTCTGGTGGAATTTAAAAAAAATTCATTGTTCTTGGTAAAATTCTTATGAATTTAGTAAGTTTTTGGTGGAATTTTTAAAAAATTCAGTATGTTTTTGGTGGAATTATCAAAAATTTTGATAACATTGATGGAAATTTTGCGAATTTTATTCATTTCTGGTGGAATAAAAAAAATCAGTGTTTTTGGTAAAATTCTTATGAATTTAGTAAGTTTTTGGTGGAATTTTTGCAAATTGTATTAATTTTTTGGTGGAATTTTTAAAAAATTCATTATTTTTAAAAATTTTAGTAACTTTGGTGGAATTTTTATGAATTTACTAAGTTTTTGATGGAATTTTCAAGGTTTTAGTTAATTTTTAATGAAATTATTTCCAATTTGATTGATTTTTGGTGGAATTTTAAAAGAATTTGGACATTTTGGTAGAATTTTTAAAAAAATTTGGTAAGTTTTTGGAAGAATTGTTAAAAATGTTGACAATTTCGGTGTAATTTTTAGGATTTTTGTAAGTTCTTGGTGGAATTTTAAAAAAATTCAGTGTTTTTGGTAAAATTCCTATGAATTTAGTAGGCTTTTGTTGGAATTTTTAAAAAATTCAGTATGTTTTTGGTGGAATTATCAAACATTTTGATTACATTGGTGGAATTTTTGCGAATTTTATTCATTTCTGGTGGAATAAAAAAAATCTGTGTTTTTGGTAAAATTCTTATGAATTTAGTAAGTTTTTGGTGGAATTTTTGCAAATTGTATTAATTTTTGGTCTAATTTTTAAAAAATTCAGTATATTTTGGTGGAATTATCAAAAATTTTGATAACATTAGTGGAATTTTTGCGAATTTTATTTATTTTTGATGGAATTTTTAAAAAATTCAGTGTTTTTTATGGAATTTTTACGAATTTAGTAAGTTTTTAGTGAAATTTATCCAATTTTATTAATTTTTGGTGGAATTTTTATAAAATTCAGTATGTTTTCGATGAATTGTTAAAAAAAGTTGATAACTTTGGTGGAATTTTTATTAACTTTAATCATTTTTGGTGGAATTGTTAAACATATTGGTAATTTTAGTAGAATTTTTATGAATTTGGTAAGTTTTTGGTGGTATTTTTTAAAAATCAGTAAGCTTTTGGTGGAATTATTCAACATTTTTGTAGCTTTGGTGGAAAATTGAAAAAATTTAGTGCGTTTTTGGTGGAATTGTTAAAAATGTTGGTAACTTTGGTGGAATTTTTACGAATATAGTAAGTTTTTTTTAATTTTTACCAATTTTATTGATTTTGGGTGGAATTTTTAAAAAATTCGCTAAGTTTTTAGTAGAATTGTCTCCAAATTTAATAATTTTTGTTGAAATTATATTCAATTTAACTAACTTTTGTGGAATTTTTATTATTACTTTTTTATTTTTGTGAAATTTTTAAGAATCTAATCAATTCTTGACGAAATTAATCTTAATTTTAGTATATTTTTTAAAAATTCAGTTTTTGGTGGAATTGTTAAAAATTTTGATAGCTTTGGTGGAATTTTTACAAATTTTATGTTTTTGGTGGAATTATTAAGAATTTTAGTAGCTTTGGTGGAATTTTTACAAATTTAATTTTTGGTGATATTTTCAAGAAATTTAATTAGTTTTTAGTGAAATTTATTCTAATTTCTGCTCTGCATGAATTAAATAGGGTCAGTGCATTGGTTCTCGACCAGTTAACAAAAAAATTGACTTTGAATGTATTTTACATGTCGAAAAATGATTCAAACTTTAGTACACCTAGACTTCAACGATTCCTCAATGAGTTCGTAACAGTGTGCAAGCATGCTTTTTCCTTTCTTACAACAATATTTATTAAAATTTCAATAAAAATAAAAAAAAGTACAATATCACTACTTCTCGACCACTCCGCGGGGTTCTCGACCATTTTATATTAGTTCTCGACCACCACAAATTGGACAAATTTCTAAGAAACTATATTTAGAACAATGGATTTCATTAGAGAAAAATATAAATTCAAACAATTTTAATATACGTATACATATATTTTTGACTAAACAGACATAAACAGGAAATTACAAAAAATAGATTATTATGTTTTACTAATAAAGAAAGTGACATTCATCAATTTCCTTGTTGATGTGGTCGAGAACTAATTGATTTTCGACCACCCATAGTAAGAGTGTAAAAAAATAATATTTAGATCTAATTTAATGGTCGCAAACTAAAACTTAAAAAGTAGGTATATAAATTAATTGAAGTATAGACAAAAATACCAACAATTCTTAAATAGATGATATCACCAGAACAATTAATTTTTTTTAAAACTTACTGATTCTCGACCATTTTGGTCGAGAACTGAAAAAGGCAATTATTTTAATATTGGTTGGCGACCATCAAATATTAAGCAAAAAACTTACTGTGAGCCTATTTTTTCTTAAAATATATAAGCAACTATAACTAAAAATAGATATAAAACATAATATAATCGCCTAACGTGTTTAAAATCAAAATTATTTACTATTTTCTGGCTGAGTTCGGTTGACACTTTTTTACACTATACATGAAACTATACTGTCATCGCGATAGACATGTATTTACTGATTTTTCACGGAATAATGTAGATTTTTGGCTCCATTTTGAGAACAAACTTAAAAGTGCTATAGATGTATAAAACCAAATATGCACACCTTTTTAAAGTATAGCGAATATATTTCTTATTATTTGACTTTAAATGACAGAATGGTCGAGATCCAGTGCCGGTCGGCTAACCGGTGCATTTACCCTATTTGATAATTATTAATAAACCGATCGTTTTGACACTTCATGTGGCATTAGCGTGGTTAGAATAATAAATAACGTTTATGAAAATTGAACCAACTGTTTTATCGGCCCAAATCGAAAATGACGGAAAACGGGGACTTCGTTTAGGGCTTAAATCGGCCGTTTCGGGTCCAAAGGAGCCCCGATTCGCATATAACGTTGCGTTATAAAGCCGTTCAGAAGGTTAGCCGGAAGCAGAGTCGCGAAGCCGGTGGCCTTTTGGACAAAAAGTGCGTTCGAAAATTAACGAAAATGACAGGCGGACGATCGAGAATTTTAATTTCAATTAGGGCTACCGTAACGTCGTTCGATTTTCAGGGCCGTTTTTCCGAAATCGGCCACGGACCCCCCAAAATCGTCGGGGAGGTGAAGATAATAGTCGACAGAATGACGTAAAACCATTGAATCGTCCGGAAAGCGATTTCCAAAAAAAAACTATTAAAAGAAAAGCTAGGCGCCTGCGGCGCCCTCTTTTAAAGATCCGCTGCTTGCTTACTACTTTAATATATTATAATATGAGAATAAAATAAGATTTGAAGTATTTTTTTGTACTTTTATCTTGATTTTCACCATCATCAGAGATACATCTAAATTAGGATCTATCCCCATGATATTGCAGGACGTCAACATGACATTGATGCCTTTGAGGTTGCTTCCATATATTATTGGATCATCCAGACGTTCCAACAATACATCCATGCAACATTGTATGTTTGAATAATGACAATTTAATGTTATGTTGACGTCCTGTAGTCTCTTGAGGATAGATCCTTAGTTCCAAGATATTAATAATGCATTCCCATGGTTAAATTAAAAATATCTAATTTAGACTTGTCTCTGATGATGGTGAAACTCAAAACTAATCAGATAATAGTAAAATAAAGACTAGTAAAAGTATACGTTATTTAAATCTTATTTTATTATCTAAAAAAATACTGATATCAAATGCTTTTTTTCTCTCGAATTTCTTATCTGACTTTTTTTTTGTTAGGTGTTCGAATGTTGGACGGTGTGGTGAACGATGCGGTTGAAGCGAGAGCTTTAGGTTTAAATCCGGAACACATAGATATCTATAGTGCGTCGTGGGGTCCGGAAGATGATGGGAAAACGGTTGACGGTCCGGGGCCTCTGGCAAGAAGGGCTTTTATCTACGGAGTGACCAGCGGGAGAAAAGGAAAAGGATCTATATTCGTTTGGGCGTCGGGAAATGGGGGTAGACACACCGATTCGTGCAACTGCGACGGATACACAAATAGTATTTTTACCCTTAGTATTTCCAGCGCGACGCAAGGAGGGTAAGTAAATTTTCGTACGGAATTCAATTCTTCGTACGACAGAAAGAATGTACGAAAAAAAGAAAGAATGTACCCAAAGAAAAGTGTACGAAAGAATATATGAAAGAAAGAAAGAATAAACGAATGAAAGAGAATATACGAAAAAATCAGAATATACGTAAAAAAGAAAGAATATACAAAAAAAGAAAGAATATACAAAAAAAGAAAAAATATACAAAAAAAGACAGAATATACAAAAAAGAAAGAGTATTCGAAAGAAAAACAATAATGTATTTCTTTCGAGGAAATAAACCATGATTCACCTAGTTTAAAAACGCTTTTACGTATTCCAAGTAAATATTTTTTTGCCAAAATTAACAAGTAAAATCGTTTATCGTTTGTGACGGGTCTCGGTGACTCACTTAACCAGGTGAAGGCCTAAAAAACTTTCCGGGAATTGTGTTACGAGTTCGGCGTTGCCGATCGAATTTCGAGGGAATAATCGGGGGGTTTTAGTAAAGATTTTCACCCCGGTGGACCTTTAGTAAGGCTCTCCATTCAATCTTTTGTATTCTATTCACTTATACATTTTATTCCACTTTGGTTTCTTTTTGAAAACATCTTTTAAAAATAGAATTTAAGAAGGGGATTTTTTAATTTTATTGTTGGAAATTGAAAAAGGTATTTACAAATATTCTTTTTTTTATGATTTATAAAAATGTCTCTTAACTTTATAATGGTTTTGTTGGTAATTGAAAATTTGGATTTTATCAAATAATTTAGCTTTTATTTCCTTTAGAGATTTCTTTCTTTTTTTCGTAGTAGATAAAAGAAGTCTATCGTTGGAGTGGATCTGTTTATGATTAAAAATTTGAATTGAATTGGGATAAAATTCTAATTGAGATTTTCGTTCTGAGGGAATTTTCACTAAGCTTCTATTTTAATAACGTTATTTTAACCCATTCGAGACCAATTGCAAACTGTGTGTACAATTGATTTTCGAGGCTATAAGACGGTCTGCACACTATGTGTACTACAATAACAGTAAATGAACGACATAATAGATTAATAGCGTTTTTGATAATCAATCGTGAAGATTGAAGAAGGTTGAATAAGTTAATCATTAGCTAATAAAACATTAGCTCTAACTTTAATATTAGATCTAGAAGTAACAACTTTCGGGTACAACTTTAATCGTACGTTTTTTAAAAAGGCGTTTATCATTTTGAATGCAACCTTCTTCAGAAACAAGTTCGCAGTGAAGTCACTTTAAACTGCAGTCGCTTCGAAAAAGAAATGTTTTTGAAATGTTACAGAGTATTCCAAGGCCAAAGTCAGTGATTCATTGGGGTCTTTAGTAATTTTTATGTTTACTTGATGGCGTCTTGAAATCCCATTCCCATATTCTGCAGTAACGAAAACCACTGTCGTGTCAATTCTAGTTCAAATAAGTTAAAATGTGTAAATGTGTTGAAAAGTTAAGTATAGTGAAGCTTCGCTAATCCGGATCAATAAAAGCCGAGGCAATCCGAATTAGTGAAACATCCGGATTATTGGAACCTTTTTAAAAGTCACAAAAGTATGTTAAATACATGTAGGGATTTATTAAATAAAAACACACACTACTAACATATTGAAAATCGTCGATGTACCAACTCCATACTTAGTAGTCAACACCTTTCCACTAACACCACTTTTTAATTTTTGCAATATATCGTGTTTTTCCGCTAAAGTTAATGTTTTGTGTGTTCTCTTTGGCGCCATGATGCTGTTTAACGAACTGCTTTTTACATGAACAGTGTGACGAACATTTATGGCAAACTGCGCAATCTACGATCCGGATTATGGAATCACAAGTAATCCAGAAATCCGGATTATGGAATACATAATGCAAATAACTAATATTTCAATTTCGTCTGGATTACTGGAGATTCCGGATTATTGGAGTTCGGATTAACGAAGCTTTACTGTATTGAGAAATTGCAGCAATGCTTATATAATAAGAACCGCCTTCATAAAACAGTTAATTTAACTAAAAGAATGTATCAAAACGTCCAAGAGTAATAAAATTAAATTACATCAGAAACTTTCGTTCCCCTTGTGTTCACCCGCCTATGATTAAGTGGAGAAGGAATATTTGGATTTTCTATGGTACCAATTTTTGAATACACTACAGAAATGAGTCACTGGCTTTTACTTTGCAATACTCTATACTAACAGTGGAACAAAATAAAGTTCTAATTACTACTATCTGTGTCAATAGTTAAGTCAAGTTTGCGACGCTCGTAGTCCGAAACTTTTCGTCGAAAAAAAAATCGGGGTAAACACTGTCATAATCGGTGATCATTTCTGTGCAATATTGCCAAAATTCAAAATTGTAGGTTGGGCGGTTTAGGAAATATCGCGAATTAAAGAAAAAAGGATCGATCTTTTTTCTCAGAAACCGCCGAAGAAAAAATATGAAGGATCTTTTGTAAAGTATAGCCTCATCTGTTTTGTATAATGTGGTACTTTTTTTTAAATCGGTGATCATTTCTGTGTAATATTGCCAAAATTCAAAATCGTAGGTCGGGCGGTTTAGGAAATATCGCGAATTAAATGAAAAAGGATCGATTTTTTAACCAGTCTGCGGAAAACGCAAACTTTGGGATTTTTTTTTCTCAGAAGTCGCTGAAGAAAAAAATATTAAGGACCTTTTGTAAAGTGTAGCCTCATCTGTTTTGTATAATGTGGTACTTTTTTTTTAAATCGGTGATCATTTCTGTGTAACATTGCCAAAATTCAAAATCGTAGGTCTTTCAGTTTAGGAAATATCGTGAATTAAATGAAAAATGATCGATTTTTTGACCAGTCCGCGGAAAACGCAAATATTGGGAATTTTTTTCTCAGAAACCGCCGAAGAAAGAAATATTAAGGACCTTTTGTAGAGTGTAATCTCATCTGTTTTGTATAATGTGGTACTTTTTTTTTAAGAGATGAGGCTACACCCTTCAAAAGATCCTATTTTTTTTTTCACCGGTTTATGAGAAAAAGATTCTCAAAGTTTGCGTTCTCCACGGACCAATAAAAAATTCGGTCCCTGGCTTTTGCCTTGGAATACTCTGTAGAAGTGTTTGGTTTGTATTTTAGAAAAATCGTTTGATTTCCAAAGGTTAGGTTATTAAGAATCTTGAAGCTGCTTTGAAGACTTTGGCGTATTTTCCAATATGCGTGTATCATACAGTTGAGTCTAGTTTTAGTTTATTTCTATTTCACTTTTCCAAATCAAATCCAACCCAACTTATTCAACTTTATTCAATCTTCATGAGTGATTGTCAAAAACTCAATGTTAGATATTAACCCTTAAAAGTCCTTTGTTCAGACGTTGTGGACATTTTATTGGTTTTGCCGAGTCCTATGTCCAAACGTTGTAGACAACATAATGTCTAAACGTTGTACATAACATCTAGGCAAAACCAATGTAATGTTTGAAGTACAGCTAATATCATCAGCTGAGTCAAAAATAAAGACTTTTAAGAGTTAAAATTAACATCGTTAATCAAAATCAAATCAAATATACAGTTGTATCATCTATAGATTTCTTTTGATTGCAAAAAATTTAATGAAATCAGGTTAAAATAATATTTTAATTGAGATTTCCATCTTTTTAAATCTTCATCTTCGATTTTTCCAAAAATAACTGAATGTATTTTTTCGTTTTTATTGATTCAAAAAAAACTTTTCATTATTTTCGATAGAATTTTTTTGTAATATTTCAAAATTAGCACTTATATTGATTTAAATATGACTTTTAGAAGTGTTTAGAAGTGTGTTTAAAAGAAATTTCAATGAAAAATTATCTATTAATCAGATAAAATCGGTTAATTAATTAAAAGAAAATTTTGATTTAGATTGAATTGAGATGGTAAAATGTTTATTGGGATTTTCATTATATTTACACCAAAGCTTGGTTTTATAAAGCTTAATTAAGCTAAAATTAATTATTTACCATTAAATGCGTCTTTTTCGGCCAATCATATCAATTTAATTAATGGTAATTACTCGAATGTTAATTCAATCATAAAATTCAACTTTAAAAAACACAAATTTGAGCTTCTATTTTAATTTTTCTAACAAATTACATCCAACCCAAATAAATTTATGATTCTTTAGAAAATTCTTCCTTTAAAAAAATGTATATAATTTAGTGGTTAATAAGAAAAAAATAAATAATTATCTCTTAAGCGGAGATTAATTTATATTTTATTTATTATTGAAAATATTAATTCATTCGAGACGACAATTTTTTTCGAACACGGTTCTGAGGAGCGAATTTGCTTTTATTACTTTGATTATCATTGATTGCTTCCTGCATTCCTGATATTCCTACCTCAGGATCTGACATTTTAGGATCTAAGTATAGAACTAACTGTCTATTGCTTGAGAATTTTTCTGTAAGACTGAATTATTACGCATCGTCGTTGCTGGTCAGTTTATATCGGGTAAAAAAATATAGAGTTGCGGAAGCAAATTTCTTATTTATTCACCGAAAAAGAAGGCTCAAAAAAAGTAAAAACTTATTATCTTAAGCCTACACAGTCTGCATATCAGCTTCTATTCATATCGCCTAAATGAGAGTTACTATTTTAAGCCTGCACTGCATATGTATTCATAATATTTTACATGTAAGGAAAGCGTCAAATAATTTCTAGATTTTTTTGGTACACAGTAAAGCCAATACCAATTTTTTTCCTGCATTCTACTGATTAGTTTAAGAAAAATCATGTTTCGACGAAAAACCAAAAAAATTCGGATGGGACATCAGTTGTCTGTTTCGACCAAATGCCCTGGCTTTCTTGAAACAGAATCTGAAGAGTGCGAAAGTGGCTCGTGGTACGCAAACGATTAAGCTCATAATCAAACTTAAATTTTAGTTTATGATTGAAAAAGCTAGACAGTTTTGTATGAGGCGTTGAAAATAGGAAGATCGAATTCAACAAAGTATGATTTTGAGACAACCCTGTTTTTAATATTTTGCATAAAGGTGAACTCATCAAAATAAATGTTTCGTAATAATTATTTTTTTTAGTTATGAGGTAAAAACTCAAATTCGACAGTTTTTATATTATTATATAAGAGACTCACTATTCTATCTATACATTGTTTGACAATTAACAGTCATTTAAATTAACCGTTTGACTGCTATGGGCGCAAATGTGCGTCCGGCAAAAGCGATCTTGTTCTGGTTTACTCAGAATAACTGATAATTACACAATGACAATTGCACACACGCTATGCAATTCAAGGTCTTGAATGGGTTAATTGTATTAGTTCAGGATAAGATTTTATCTGACATTTTCATCCCACTTTATATTCACTACTGTTTTTTCTTAAAAAAATTGAGGAATAATGAGGATTATTTATTCCAGTTTAGGGAAAACGTAAAAAATCCATTATTAAAAAGAGAAAAAATACTGATGTACTAAATATTTACCTTTGGGGTGTTTTTTGTGAATAAGTTTCTTGGAATTTTCGTTTTCCTGAGTTTTTACTACGTCTCAACCCAAATTTTCCTTCTAATTTTTCAACCCAAACCAAACTTTTTACAAACTTTTTTTAAAGAATTAACAAATTAGTTTAAGATCAAAAATTTTCTGATATTTTCATCCCACTTTATACTTATTTATGTCTCTTCTTCAACAAATTGAGGAATAATGATGATCATTCATTCCAATTTGGAGAAAAAGTAAAAAATCTTCTATTGAAAAGAGAAAAATACTGATGTACTAAATATTTACCTTTGGGATGTTTTTTGTGAATAAGTTTCTTGGAATTTTCGTTTTCCTAAGTTTTTACTACGTCTCAACCCAAATTTTTCTTCTAATTTTTCAACCCAAACCAAACTTTTTACAAACTTTTTTTAAAGAATTAACAAATTAGAATTAAGATCAAATATTTTCTGATATTTTCATCCCACTTTATACTTATTTATGTCTTTTCTTCAACAAATTGAGGAATAATGATGATCATTCATTCCAATTTGGAGAAAAAGTAAAAAATCTTCTATTGAAAAGAGAAAGAATACTGATGTACTAAATATTTACCTTTGGGATGTTTTTTGTGAATAAGTTTCTTGGAATTTTCGTTTTCCTAAGTTTTTACTACGTCTCAACCCAAATTTTCCTTCTAATTTTTCAACCCAAACCAAACTTTTTACAAACTTTTTTTAAAGAATTAACAAATTAGTTTAAGATCAAATATTTTCTGATATTTTCATCCCACTTTATACTTATTTATGTCTTTTCTTCAACAAATTGAGGAATAATGATGATCATTCATTCCAATTTGGAGAAAAAGTAAAAAATCTTCTATTGAAAAGAGAAAAAATACTGATGTACTAAATATTTACCTTTGGGATGTTTTTTGTGAATAAGTTTCTTGGAATTTTCGTTTTCCTAAGTTTTTACTACGTCTCAACCCAAATTTTCCTTCCAATTTTTCAACCCAAACCAAACTTTTTACAAACTTTTTTTAAAGAATTAACAAATTAGTTTAAGATCAAATATTTTCTGATATTTTCATCCCACTTTATACTTATTTATGTCTTTTCTTCAACAAATTGAGGAATAATGATGATCATTCATTTCAATTTGGAGAAAAAGTAAAAAATCTTCTATTGAACAGAGAAAAATACTGATGTACTAAATATTTACCTTTGGGATGCTTTTTGTGAATAAGTTTCTTGGAATTTTCGTTTTCCTAAGTTTTTACTACGTCTCAACCCAAATTTTCCTTCTAATTTTTCAACCCAAACCAAACTTTTTACAAACTTTTTTTAAAGAATTAACAAATTAGTTTAAGGTCAAATATTTTCTGATATTTTCATCCCACTTTATACTTATTTATGTCTTTTCTTCAACAAATTGAGGAATAATGATGATCATTCATTCCAATTTGGAGAAAAAGTAAAAAATCTTCTATTGAACAGAGAAAAATACTGATGTACTAAATATTTACCTTTAGGATGTTTTTTGTGAATAAGTTTCTTGGAATTTTCGTTTTCTAAGTTTTTACTACGTCTCAACCCAAATTTTCCTTCTAATTTTTCAACCCAAACCAAACTTTTTACAAACTTTTTTTAAAGAATTAACAAATTAGTTTAAGATCAAATATTTTCTGATATTTTCATCCCACTTTATACTTATTTATGTCTTTTCTTCAACAAATTGAGGAATAATGATGATCATTCATTCCAATTTGGAGAAAAAGTAAAAAATCTTCTATTGAAAAGAGAAAAAATACTGATGTAGTAAATATTTACCTTTGGGATGTTTTTTGTGAATAAGTTTCTTGGAATTTTCGTTTTCCTAAGTTTTTACTACGTCTCAACCCAAATTTTCCTTCCAATTTTTCAACCCAAACCAAACTTTTTACAAACTTTTTTTAAAGAATTAACAAATTAGTTTAAGATCAAATATTTTCTGATATTTTCATCCCACTTTATACTTATTTATGTCTTTTCTTCAACAAATTGAGGAATAATGATGATCATTCATTTCAATTTGGAGAAAAAGTAAAAAATCTTCTATTGAACAGAGAAAAATACTGATGTACTAAATATTTACCTTTGGGATGCTTTTTGTGAATAAGTTTCTTGGAATTTTCGTTTTCCTAAGTTTTTACTACGTCTCAACCCAAATTTTCCTTCTAATTTTTCAACCCAAACCAAACTTTTTACAAACTTTTTTTAAAGAATTAACAAATTAGTTTAAGATCAAATATTTTCTGATATTTTCATCCCACTTTATACTTATTTATGTCTTTTCTTCAACAAATTGAGGAATAATGATGATCATTCATTCCAATTTGGAGAAAAAGTAAAAAATCTTCTATTGAACAGAGAAAAATACTGATGTACTAAATATTTACCTTTGGGATGTTTTTTGTAAATAAGTTTCTTGGAATTTTCGTTTTCCTAAGTTTTTACTACGTCTCAACCCAAATTTTTCTTCTAATTTTTCAACCCAAACCAAACTTTTTACAAACTTTTTTTAAAGAATTAACAAATTAGTTTAAGATCAAATATTTTCTGATATTTTCATCCCACTTTATACTTATTTATGTCTTTTCTTCAACAAATTGAGGAATAATGATGATCATTCATTCCAATTTGGAGAAAAAGTAAAAAATCTTCTATTGAACAGAGAAAAATACTGATGTACTAAATATTTACCTTTGGGATGTTTTTTGTGAATAAGTTTCTTGGAATTTTCGTTTTCCTAAGTTTTCACTACGTCTCAACCCAAATTTTCCTTCTAATTTTTCAACCCAAACCAAACTTTTTATAAACTTTTTTTAAAGAATTAACAAATTAGTTTAAGATCAAATATTTTCTGATATTTTCATCCCACTTTATACTTATTTATGTCTTTTTTTCAACAAATTGAGGAATAATGATGATCATTCATTCCAATTTGGAGAAAAAGTAAAAAATTTTCTATTGAAAAGAGAAAAAATACTGATGTACTAAATATTTACCTTTTGGATGTTTTTTGTGAATAAGTTTCGTGGAATTTTCGTTTTCCTAAGTTTTTACTACGTCTCAACCCAAATTTTCCTTCTAATTTTTCAACCCAAACCAAACTTTTTACAATTTTTTTTTAAAGAATTAACAAATTAGTTTAAGATCAAATATTTTCTGATGTTTTCATCCCACTTTATACTTATTTATGTCTTTTCTTCAACAAATTGAGGAATAATGATGATCATTCATTCCAATTTGGAGAAAAAGTAAAAAATCTTCTATTGAAAAGAGAAAAATACTGATGTACTAAATATTTACCTTTGGGATGTTTTTTGTGAATAAGTTTCTTGGAATTTTCGTTTTCCTAAGTTTTCACTACGTCTCAACCCAAATTTTCCTTCTAATTTTTCAACCCAAACCAAACTTTTTATAAACTTTTTTTAAAGAATTAACAAATTAGTTTAAGATCAAATATTTTCTGATATTTTCATCCCACTTTATACTCATTTATGTCCTTTCTTTAAAAAATGGAGGAATAATGATCATTCATTCCAATTTGAAGAAAAAATAAAAGATTATTGAAAAGAAAAAAAGAAAAAATACTGATCTAATAAATATTTACCTTTGGAATGTTTTTCATGAATAAGTTTCTTGGAATTTTCATTTATTTAAGTCTTTATTACATCTAAACCCAAGTCTTCTATTTTAATTTTTCAACCAAAGCTAAATCATTAGTTCATCAATTTGTAAATCAATACAAACTTTTTTTTAATTAACAAATTTTTCAACTCAACTCAATTCATTTCAAGTTGCTTGAAATCTCAATTTTTCTAAGTCTTTACTACATCTAAACTCTAATTTCCATTCTAATTTTTCAACCCAACTCAATTCATTAATTCATCAATTTGTAAATCTTTAGAAAATTTTTTAAAAAATCAACAAATTTATTAACCCAACTTAATTCATTTCAAGTTTCTTGAAATTTTCATTTTTCTAAGTTTTTACTACATTTAAACCCAAATTTCCATTCTAATTTTTCAACCCAACCCAATTCATTAATTCATCAATTTGTAAATCTTTAGAAATTTTTTTAAAAAATCAACAAATTTTTTAACCCAATTTAATTCATTTCAAGTTTCTTGAAATTTTCATTTTTCTAAGTTTTTACTACATCTAAACTAAAATTTCTATTCTAATTTTTCAACGCAACTCAATTCATTAATTCATCAATTTGTAAATCTTTAGAATTTTTTTAAAAAATCAACAAATTTATTAACCCAACTTAATTCATTTCAAGTTTCTTGAAATTTTCATTTTTCTAAGTCTTTACTACATTTAAACCCAAATTTCCATTCTAATTTTTCAACCCAACTCAATTCATTAATTCATCAATTTGTAAATCTTTAGAAATTTTTTTAAAAAATCAACAAATTTTTTAACCCAACTTAATTCATTTCAAGTTGCTTGAAATTTTCATTTTTCTAAGTCTTTACTACATTTAAACCCAAATTTCCATTCTAATTTTTCAACCCAACTCAATTCATTAATTCATCAATTTGTAAATCTTTAGAAAATTTTTTTAAAAATCAACAAATTTTTTAACCCAACTTAATTCATTTCAAGTTTCTTGAATTTTTCATTTTTCTAAGTCTTTACTACATTTAAACCCAAATTTCCATTCTAATTTTTCAACCCAACTCAATTCATTAATTCATCAATTTGTAAATCTTTAGAAACTTTTTTAAAAAATCAACAAATATTTTAACCCAACTTAATTCATTTCAAGTTTCTTGAAATTTTCATTTTTCTAAGTTTTTACTACATTTAAACCCAAATTTTCATTGTAATTTTTCAACCCAACTCAATTCATTAATTCATCAATTTGTAAATCTTTAGAAAATTTTTTAAAAAATCAACAAATTTTTTAACCCAACTTAATTCATTTCAAGTTTCTTGAAGTTTTCATTTTTCTAAGTCTTTACTACATTTAAACCCAAATTTCCATTCTAATTTTTCAACCCAACTCAATTCATTAATTCATCAATTTGTAAATCTTTAGAAAATTTTTTAAAAAATCAACAAATTTTTTAACCGAACTTAATTCATTTCAAGTTTCTTGAAATCTTCATTTTTCTAAGTCTTTACTACATTTAAACCCAAATTTCCATTCTAATTTTTCAACGCAATTCAATTCATTAATTCATCAATTTGGAAATTTTTAGAAATCCTTTTTTAAAAATTCAACAAATTGAATAAAAACAAATCTTTACTTTTAGAACGAATGTGTGACTATTTAATTAAAAATTTGAATTGGAATTTGAAATAAATCAGTGTAAACTTTTTTTTATATAATTTATTCGTGAAATATTTCCCCAATTATATACATTTATTTAAATTTCCCAAATAACCAAAGCTTCAATCGGAATTTTTGCCCCATTAATCCCCTCATCTATTCATTTAACGATCAGTTCGACACACATACATCCATTTTTTTTATTTAATGAAGCTATTTTATAAACCCCCTAATTGGTAACATCAACCAGTTTCGATACATTTTATATCTAACAAAAAAAAAAAAACATCCGTCTCACTCATTTATAACTCTCTCATTTATAACTACATAAATTACAGTTTTGTTTAATAAATCGGTGAAAGTTTTATACAAATCCCGGAAATTATATTTTATACAAATCCCAGTAATTAAAAAATATTTAAAAAACTTCATCATGCATGATAAAATTTTACGAAATCATAATTAAAAAAATCTTAATTAAAAAAACACTCTCACTTATTTCAACATAATTTTTTTTCTTTTATTACAGTTACAAACCTTGGTATCTTGAAGAATGTTCCTCAACCTTAGCAACAACTTATAGTTCCGGAACGCCAAGTCATGATAAAAGCGTAGCAACTGTAGATATGGACGCACGTTTACGTCCCGATCACATATGTACCGTAGAACATACAGGAACATCCGCATCAGCACCTTTAGCAGCTGGAATATGCGCTTTGGCTTTAGAAGCAAATCCAAATTTAACTTGGCGTGATATGCAATATTTAGTTGTGTTAACATCTCGTTCAGCTCCGTTGGAAAAAGAAGCCGGTTGGATAACAAACGGAGTAAAAAGAAAAGTCAGTCATAAGTTTGGTTATGGACTTATGGATGCGGCCGCTATGGTTAATTTAGCTGAAATGTGGGTTTCCGTTCCACCTCAACACATTTGTAAATCTCAAGAGCTTTTGGAAGATCGACAAATTGATTCTTCCCCGAAATACACTTTAACTCTTCATATGGATGTTAGTGCTTGTAAAGGAACTTTAAATGAAGTTGTATTTTTAGAACACGTACAATGTAAAATTTCTTTGAGATTTTTCCCAAGGGGTAATTTAAAGATTATGTTAAAATCTCCGATGGGTACAACTTCAACTTTATTATTTGAAAGACCAAGAGATGTTGTTTCTTCAAATTTTGACGATTGGCCGTTTTTAAGCGTTCATTTTTGGGGTGAACAAGCAGTGGGAAGATGGACGTTACAAATTATGAATTCAGGAAGTCGACATGTTGATCGACCGGGGATCTTAAAAAAATGGCAATTGATATTTTACGGAACTCAAGTAAATCCAATTCGATTAAAAGAACCTAATTCGGTTTCGTATAAATCCTTAAAAGCTTTAGATTTACCTGTTTTTAACCCGGAACCAACTCCACAACCCATTGTAACGGATAACTTATATAATAGTGATGTTTTTCGTGGATTTAACAACTATCAGAATGTTTATAGTTTTTCCGGATCAAACCCCGAAGAAGCTATAACTTCTTTAGATGGGAAAAAAACAATCGTGAGAAATAATAATAATGTTATTGAATTCGAAGAAGAGGAACGTAAAGATAACTGTCACGATCAATGTGATGGTCAGGGTTGTTTTGGTCGGGGTGCTGAAAAATGCATTGCTTGTCGGAACAACCGTATGGATAAGTAAGATAATTTTTATTTTAATTTTATATGCTTATAAGTTTTTATTTTATATGCTTAAACACGTTTTTCTTTTTTATAGGACTTGCGTTAGTGTTTGTCCTCCGAGGAGTTATTCAGATAGGGATAGAGTTTGCCAACCTTGCCATGAATCATGTTTTACCTGTTCTGGTCCGACTCAACAACATTGTCTGTCTTGTTCACCCGGATACGTTCATGTTATTGATCTTAATGTTTGTCTTCAACAATGTCCGGAAGGATATTATGAAGGTAATTTTGAAAAATTGGGGTTTTTAGGGGAATAATTTATTGTTTTTTTTTTTTTTGTAGATGTGAGAAGTAAAAAGTGTATTCCTTGTCAACCGAATTGTAGAAGTTGTCAGGAGAGACCTGATGATTGTCTCAGTTGTGAACGACATTTGGTTTTATATCAAAATAAGTGCCTGGCGTCGTGTCCGCCTAAAACTTATGAAACTGAAGATTACACGTAAGATTGTTATTTTATTTTTTATCATATCCTAAATATGAATCAATTGAAGTTGTTTCCTAAATTTCTCTACGATTAAAATACATAACAAAACTTTTAAGTTTTGTTGTTTTAGTTCAAACGGAAGCATAATTCACCCTTTTTCGAATTTCAAACAACAAAATTAAATACAATTATCTATCAACCAAATAATAGCTATGACAGTTGATATTCTTAACCAGTTACGTGTTTTTGACGAAGATTTTCGTCATAAAAAATTGTTAAATTTGATGTTATGACCAATATACCGTATTCGTTTGAATCTAAACTGCACTATTTTTGCTGTATAATCGGGTGCAGCTTAGATTAGAACCTAATTCAAAAATATAAAATACCTAATAAAAAAATTTAATCGTAATATTATGATTTACTTATTTACCAACTTTATCTTAAGAAACTTTTTTTACTAATCATTCACAGAAATAGGGTGCGACTTGGATTCAGGCGCGGCTTACATTCCAACAAATACGGTACTTGTCGTACGTCTTCAATAGTAACCATTGGCAGTTAAGTTTGTAATTTTAGTTTAAAATAAAATGTACTTCTGAACTGCAAGAAGTTAGAAATATTTTGAAGCCAAGTCGATATAAAAATAATTAATAAGGAGGTATAAATAATTATTATAAAAGAAACTTATGACTTAGCATGAATTATTTTTCATAAATGTGTGGTTGTCTTTCATTAGTTTTCAATAAATGGTGTATCTGCTAATAAAAAACGAAATGATGATTCTTTCGTTTCCCGTTTACCTGTATGCAACAGGAAAATTTTTATGGTTTTCTGGGGGATTTGATTTGTTTCTAATTTAATATATGGACTACCTAGTTGCTAAGAAAGTCACCAAGTGGTGGTACTTTGGTGCTTTGGTGAAACTTTGGTGCTAACCAAAGTTCTCTCTTAGAAAAATAACGGCATATTTATCTCAAGTTTTATTATCAAATATACTTTGGGTTTAACGGATATGTTCGTGATCGTTTACTTTGTACGACACTTAAAGAACGAATTTTCCAACAAAGTCGAAACAGTTAACTGGTTAATAATCCATCTACTTTAGACGCCTAAGGCTAGGCGCCGACAGTGCAATTTTTAGTCGACCGACTGTTTGGTTGCATGAGTAGTGTCAAAAAAATTTAAAAATTCCTATAGACAAGGAAGATTTTTCACATAATCTATAATTTTGACCATTTTTAAAAAATCATGAACTGCAGTCAGTAACATGTTAAAACTCGTATAACTCATTCTATAGTAATTGAAGAATTTCATGGGGTGATCTTTCAATGTTTCACACAGTTTATAAAATTGATCATTAAACAGTCGCTGAGTAATGAGGAGATGAACCCAAAAACGTCTGTTCTTCCTTTGATAATCAACGCGCAGACACATGCTACATCAGTAGTGTCCATGTTCAAAATTTAAGACTGCAGCAACTATCTAGTTGATAGTGCGCTGAGCGGAAATCTAACGGCAACTTTTTAATAGAGCGATTTTTAAGTTGGTCAACAATAAAGTGGCGAGTGCGCGCTTGGCCTAAGTCTACAGAATCTTATTTAAATGCGCTCGCATGCAACCGAGTAGTCGGCCGATTATTTAGTTTGTATTTTATCACAAATTGAACGCAACGAAGTAGTTGCGCAACTACCATGTGAACTTGTAGAAGCCATGCGAAACGTATTTGCGCTCACGTGTTTTAAACAGTTGTATTGTTTGGTGGTGTTTTTCCGACTAATCGGTTGCACTTGTGAGCGCGGAATTTCGACCAGCCAACGATCGGAATTTCAATCAAATAATCGGCCAACTAGAAATTGCACTGTCGGCGCCTAACCTAGCAATATCTAAAAAAAATGTCTAATTGATCGACTCTCTCTTATTGTTAGTGAAGAAAAAAAAATCTTGCTGATCCTCTCAATGCTTTCTTTCTTTGACAACTGAATCCAATTTTTGGCTTTCTTTCCAAAAAAACTTTCTTCTAGTCCAGAGGTCTCCAAATTTTGAAGCCTTCGGGTCACAATGATTTTTTCAGTGTGTTCCAAGGGCTAAAACAGTTTTAATTTTACTGCCCTTAACTATATTTCTAGACAACAATAGTCGCAAAGTGTGCGATATAAGCAAATTGATGACACTAGACTTAAGCTGTCGCGGGCCGAATTGATGGCAGTGGCGGGCCGGATTTGGCCTGCGGGCCGTGGTTTGGAGACCCCTTGTTCTAGTCAAACAAAATATTCTACTTTCGATAAGGAACTGTCTTGAAGAATTCCTTTCACAAAAGCAATGATCTTTTGTCCAAATCTTCACCTTTCTTTCTTTGTCAACGTATGTTTCTAATATAGCTATGGAAGCAGTTCTTTATCAAACTATAGATAATAAAACCCAACCTTTAGCTTTATTTTCTAAAAAAAATTTCTTCTGCTCAAACAAAATATTCCACTTTCGATAAGGAACTTCCTTATCGATTCCTTGAAGGATTTCTTTCACAAACCCAAAGATCTCTTGTCCAAATCAACAGTTCTTTCTCATTCTTCTTCCAATGCCTTTATTTCTTTGACAACTGATGTTTCTAATATAGCTATAGGAGTAGTTCTTTCTTAAATTATTGATAATAAAACCCAACTTTTAACTTTCTTTGCCAAAAAAATTCTTCTAGTCAAATATTCCACTTTCGAAAAGGAACTTCTTTGTCAATTCCTTGAAAGATTCCTTTCGCAAAGCCAATAATCTCTTGCCCAAATCATTGTGTTGCTCATCTTCTCAACGCTTTTCTTGCTTTGACAACTGTTGCTTCTAATATACGTATGGAAGCAGTTCTTTCTCAAACTATTGATAATAACACCCAAACTTTAACTTTCTTTTCCAAAAAAACTTTCTTCTAGTTAGACAAAATATTCCATTTTCATCAAGAAATTTCTAGCATTGTGCTATCAAATTTTTCAAACATATCTTTCAGTTGTGTACATATTTTTTTAGTACACCTATCCCTCATTTTACACGGTACTCTATTTACACGATTTTGAAAATCGACGACTATTGACTTTTTGTGATATTAAATTTTTTACCATTAGATGGCAATTTTGATTATTATTGTTAATTAGTAAAAAAAACATAATTTTCATCTAACAAATTCACAATTTACTTCAAATTCAGTATAATTTGTCGATTTTAAGTGGAAATTAAATAACTATTTTCTATAAAATGATCATAATGTGGAACGAGTTCTCCGTTTTTAAAGAGATATTAATAAATGTTTATCTCAATGTGAGGAGCTTTATAAGGATTTGATCAAAAACAATACACCACAGTTAATAACAGACTTTATGGTAAAATCTGGTCAGCCTGAAATTGTTTCAAGTAAATCTAATACAGAATTACATTAAGTTAAAGTATCTAATGATGAAAGTGATATCATACCAATTACGAAGAAAATATTAATTATTTACGAAAGTGATAACCGCTTGTAATATCTTCTATGTAGGTAATTAAGTTTACTTTCGTGTTTCCGTAGGTATAATAAATTTTATGCATATTCGTGCACATGTTTATTTATTTGTTATATGTTTTATAAACAAATTGCCACTTTTATCTGGTAGGAAATGATATATGGTATTTAATTACTTTCCAACATTGGTTAACGTTGAAAGAAATGATTAATCATGTATATTTTATAGACTAGATATGTTCAATTTACACGGTTTTCTGCGGAACCTATCTTCCGTGTAAATCGGGGGATAGGTGTATTTTATTTCTTTTTATTTTAAAATTTAATTTTCTTTTTAGATGTGCCCCTTGCCATAGAACTTGTGAAACCTGCCAAGGTTCCAACAGCTCGCAATGTGTTAGCTGCGGCTCAGATCGTTTCTGGTTAAAAGGTCGTTGCGAGGAAAAATGTCCAGACAGACACTACGCCGATCCCATCCAAAGAGAGTGCATAGAATGTCCCGTTGGATGTACAGAGTGTAATCGTACGAATTGTTTAGTTTGTTTAAAAGGTTGGGAGGTAAACGGAAAAGGTCGGTGTGTACCAGTTGAAAGCCAAAAATGTGATCCAGGTAAATAATTCATTATTCTCATTTTTTTTAACACTTTGTTGACTGAGATTTTGCATAGAAGCTTTGTTCGTTGGGGTAAAACTTACACTGCACTTACACTACGGTGCAAAAGTGCAGAATTTAAAGGGGAATGACTGTAATACAGTGTAATTTGGTACTCTTTAGTTTGGATATGAAAAAGATGAGTTAATTCATCACCGGTCAGCAAAGTATTAAGATTTTTTAAAACGATAAGAAGTTAGACATTTTTTTTTTTGTTTAAAAAAATTTTTTGACCTAAAAAAATTTTTGTTTTAGACCAATATAAAGATGGTGGGTTTTGTAAACCTTGTCACTCAACTTGCGAAACCTGCGACGGTCCAACCGAAGACGCGTGCCTTTCCTGCGCCGATCCCCTACTTTTAGAATCAACCCACTGCGTTTCCCAATGCAACAAAGGTTTTTACAAAGATAAATTTAGTAAAAATTGCATCCCATGCGTTCATACCTGCGCCGAGTGTCTATCAAAAAATAACTGCACCGAATGTACCAAAGGATTGTTACTTCAAAACGGCCAATGTTTGGTTTCCTGCGCGGACGGCTATTACAGCGACCGAGATATTTGTACAAGATGTCATTTAAGCTGCGAGACTTGTAGCGGCCCCGGAAGCGATCAATGCGTTACTTGTCCAGACGGATGGCAATTTGCCGCTGGCTCTTGTCTACCAGATTGTCCGGAGGGTTTTTACAAGACTGATTATGGTTGTCAAAAGTGTCATTTGAGTTGTAAAGATTGTTTCGGTAAGTTAACATAAAAAAAGAAATTTTAAGATATAATTTTTAATAATAAAAAAAATTTTAGGTTGTAATTCACCAATTAAAGATCGTAAAGATGATGGAGTTAGCGTCGAAGCTTATTTAGTCTCTTCAGAACCAGTTAATTCAACACTACAAGTCATACATCCATTCGTTTTTATAATAGGAACGACGATATTTATCTGTTTATGTATTGTTTTAATTGTGGTGATGTTAGTTTTACAGGTTAGTTAATTAAATTTTGTAATAATTTTTTTTATTTATTATTTATTTTATTTTATTTTTTGTAGAGAGGAAATGATCATATACCTTCAAATGAATACAGTAGAATCTCAATAAAAAAACCAAAGGTGACATGTAACTACAATATTTTACCTGCAAGCGACGCTGATGAATCATCAGATACAGATAGCGGGGAACCAACAAGGACGTCAAAGTTGTCGAATTGTTAGTTTTGTAAAAGATTAAGGGAGAAAAAAGTAAGTTATTAATAATTAAAAAAAGTGTAACAACCGTGTGTATATACATATACATAATGTAAAGATGTAGGTAATTGATTTTCGAGTCGGTTTTTTAAATGAAAAATCCGGTGATAAGGAGACGCGAGAAGCCTTAAATTTTTATCTATAGTAGATTCTGGAATTTTATTTTAGTGTAAACATTATGTTTTTTTTTTCTTTAAGAACAAAATAAAGATGATCACGTTTTTAACTTTATTGTGAAAGAAAGAAAGTAAAAGAAAGAAAATAGTAAGATGAAAAAAAAAATAAGATGAAAAAAAAATCTATTTTATTACAAATTTGTTTTTTATATGGAGAAAAAAACTACCAAGATACAAAAAATATTAAAATAAAATTAAAAAAAATAAGATTGTAAATAGTAGATATTATAATTATTAATAATTATTATAAATAAATAAAAAAAAGCGAAAACGAATTTGATATTTGTATAGAATTGTGTAATTAATTGTTTAATTGAGAAAAAAAAAAGATGATAAAAAAATGATAATTAAATGAAAATTAATTTATATAATTTTTAATTGAGTACATATCACTGTGTCGAGAAGTTACCAAAATATGTGATTGACGTTTTCGTATTGTTGTATGTGATGTGCGGGCGACTTGTACGTGCCCGTGTATTTTTTATATAAAAGTAAACGATTAAACGGTCGTGTTTATATACGTGTGTGCGCAAATTTTCGGGCGAAGACTTTTTTTTCTGTTCTTTTCTATTGTCTACGCGCAATTATGCAATAACGATAATAAATGATCTTTGGATTCATTTTGCTTTGTTTGATTTAGTTTTTATTTTGAGTACCCTGATTTATTTTTGTATCGATGTGGTTTGAAACTCGGCTATCAGTAGTGAAAGAACGAAAATTTTAAATAGTCAAAAAATTTTAATTAGGATATGAAAATTTTAAATAGTTGAGTTTCAAACCAAGTGTGGATTGAAACTCATTTGATGTTCTCCTGAAACAAAGTAAAATTTTTAAAGTAAATTTTCGAAAGACTTTGTATGGGGTCGGAATACTTTAATTGTTGTTTGTCTCCTCTTTTCCTTTAAACTGGCGTCCAGAAATCGTATTTTTAATTTAGAAAGAAGCTTCAAAGACTCTATCACCATAATTTTGGATATTCTCTGCTAGTACTGGAACCTCATCGACGTCAAAATCTTCAGATAGTTCTTGCACTTCTGGATTTTCAATTTCTGGTCCTGAATCAGAAAATTTATGAGCGTAATTTCACTTCATCAGATGATTTCGACGATGATAAACCAGCTGTGAAAAGTTATAATGTAACAGGTGATGATTATAAATCGTCAGATGATGCTTTACCCAGCAGTGAAGTAAGTGATAGTTCTAAATATTTTAAATATTTCGGGATCCCAGAAAAATAAGAAGCTGATGAAGAAATAATGGGAATACCTCCTTCGATTGATGTTTTCCTGATACTAAGGTTAGAATTAAAGGTGAGGAGGTGACAAGGAAAAAGGCTGGAATAGTTCAATCATTCATCAGAAAATGGTCCAATCTTTGTATCAAGAAAACACCAACTAAAGGAAGATGATTGTTTTCCTGATACAAAGTATCAGGATCGTAGAAAAGTGAAGAGGTACGAGGAGTATATCCTTCCACCGATGTTTTCCCGATATAAAGTATCAGAATTAAAAGATGGAAGGTGGTGGCGAAAAATGCGAAAATAATTCCTTCGTCGAATGCTTTTTTGATACAAAGTCGAAATTTTTAAAGTAAAATTTTCGAAACCTTAGTTAAGGTGCAGTAGTAAACGTCAAAAGTGACACTTTAAAGATGAAAAGTGACGTTTAAACGTCAAAATTGACATTTTGAAAATGGAATTTGACATTTAAACGTCAAAAGTGACATTTTAACCAGAAATACTCACATTTTAACGTCAAAATTGGCATTTTGAAAGAGAATTTTAATCTGTACATGTCAAAAGTGACCCTTTAAAGATGAAAAGTGACGTTTTAGCCGTCAAAATTGACATTTTGAAAGTGGAATTTAACATTTAAACGTCAAAATTGACATTTTGAAAGAGAATTTTGATCTGTAAACTACAAAATTGACATTTTGATAATGGATTTTAACATTCAAACGTAGAAATTGACATTTTAAGAATGGATTTTTACATTTAAACGTCAAAATTGACATTTTGAAAGAGAATTTTGATCTGTAAATTTCAAAATTCACATTTTGAAAATAGATTTTGACATTTAAACCTAAAAATTGACTTTTTACAAACGGACTTTGACATTTAAACGTCAAAATTGACATTTTGAAAGAGAATTTTGATATGTAAACTACAAAATTGACATTTTGATAACGAATTTTGACATTTAAACGTAAAAATTGACATTTTAAGAATGGATTTTTACATTTAAACGTCAAAATTGACATTTTGAAAGAGAATTTTGATCTGTAAACTTCAAAATTGACATTTTGAAAATAGATATTGACATTTAAACCTAAAAATTGACTTTTTACAAACGGATTTTGACATTTAAACGTCAAAATTGACATTTTGAAAGAGAATTTTGATCTGTAAACTACAAAATTGACATTTTGATAATGGATTTTAACATTCAAATGTAAAAATTGACATTTTAAGAATGGATTTTTACATTTAAACGTCAAAATTGACATTTTGAAAGAGAATTTTGATCTGTAAACTTCAAAATTCACATTTTGAAAATAGATTTTGACATTTAAACCTAAAAATTGACTTTTTACAAACCGACTTTGACATTTAAACGTCAAAATTGACATTTTGAAAGAGAATTTTGATCTGTAAACTACAAAATTGACATTTTGATAACGAATTTTGACATTTAAACGTCAAAATTGACATTTTATGAATGGATTTTTACATTTAAACGTCAAAATTGACATTTTGAAAGAGAATTTTGACCTGTAAACTTCAAAATTGACATTTTGAAAATAGATTTTGAGATTTAAACCTAAAAATTGACTTATTAAAAACGGACTTTGACACTTAAACACTTTGTTGACCAATGACGAGATAACTCGTCATTTCATATCCAAACGTTGCTGACCGGTGACGAGTTAACTCGTCGTCATTACACTTACTTATGTCATGTTGCGGTAACATGACATACAGTTGCTCCCAAAAGTATCTGGCCGCCTGGCAAATTCTCACATTTAACACTATATTACTTAAGAATTAAATAATATAACCAATAGTTATTCTTTTTATGATGCTAGTATATTATCATTCAACTTTTGATACATTGCAAATATAACAACAGCAAACAATGTAACAAAGAACATAAATAACGTTATTATAGGCACACAAAAGTATCCGCCACCTATACAAAATAGCTTTAAAAAAACTAAATATGTAACTCTTAAAAGTTATTAAAACAGCTTTTTAATATTTTGTGGGGTAAACTTTTGAATTTAAAACATCTCTCAATCTGTTGGACATTGACTTAACCAATTTATTCGTTAATGAAGAGTTTATCATCTTCCATTCTAGCAGTGAATGGCATTTCTTTACTGGAAATGCGCTTTTTGTTCAGACTAACAAAACTTTCAAAATTGCCCATAAATGCTCTATTGGGTTGAGATCTGATTTGTTGCGTTATATAATAAGCATTCTCCCTTTCTCATGCCACAATATGTATTAAGTAATATAGTGTTAAATGTGAAAATTTGTCAAGTGGCCGGATACTTTTGGGAGCAACTGTAGTTTCTACGTAAAATTGCCGGTCAACAAAGTGTTAATTGGACATTGAGAAACGCAAGCTTTTGACTTCAATAACAGGATTTGAATTAGTCTGCAGATGCATGACAACCTTAGGCTGATTCAGCACAGTTCTGCAAAGTTGCACATTTTGCAATATAATGTTGAAATGTTCATCCATGTCCATTCAACGTACTGTTAGAGTTATGATATGGAACGTCATTGTTTATGACAGTACATTGCCTTTAATGTGAACTGTACGAATTTATAACCCCTAGTAACAAAATGTTGAACTCAATCTTGTTTAGCACCGTTAAGAGGTTCGAAATTTCAATTTTAGAGCAAAGAAGAGTACACGCACGTACGGTAAGCCTTTTAGAAAAGTTTTTCTGGAACATCTGATGGCAATGGACCGCTTTTAGTTTATTTGGATAGTAGTTTTAGCAAATGAAAAACGGTCCACTTTCATACCGGTATTTTTACCTCATCAATTTCCTTTAAATGACAAAAAATTATGTACTGTGTAGGAATAATAGGAATCTCAGAAGTTATTGTCAGAATAATAAAAAATTACTGAAGTATCTACAGAAAAGAAAAATTAATTTTGCCAAGCTTATGTTATCTAGGGCATCAATATTTTAATCGATTGTTATTACATTACACTTCTATAGAGCAACATTTTTACCAAATTTTATCAAAAAATGTATACTCCTACTAGGTGTTGCAATTTCAATGTCACGCAGTATACAAAATACATAAAGTTAAATGAGATCCTTCGGCAAAAATGATTAAATCCTGATGAAGAACGTCCTTTTAAAGCGGGTTAATACAGTTCAGCATAAAACATAAGGGAGGAACGGCTCAGAAAGAGCTCCCTTTATCAAGACAACCAATACAGTTGCAAAATACATAAAGTTTGAGACCCTTCGACCAAAATAACCAAGTTCAGATGAAGAACGCCTTCTCAAAGTAGATAAACACTGGGCTGCTCCTCGCTCACGTCTGTGAATACGGGCTTAAATAACTTTCAAATCTTTAAATTTAAACCGTTAAAGATCCTTTTATTTTGGCACATATGATATTACTTTTTGTCCGCACTAGTTTAGTTTTATTTTTAGTATTTTTCTAAAAAAATTTATTGTTTTTGGTGGAATTGATCAACATTTTGGTAACTTTGGTGGAAGTTTTACGAATTTAGTAAGTTTTTGGTGGAATTCTTAAAAAATTGGTAAATTTTTGGTGGAATTGTTAAAAAATTCATTATTTTTGGTAGAATTATTAAAAATGTTAGTAACTTTGGTGGAATTTTTATGAATTTACTAAATTTTTGATGGAATTTTCAAGGTTTTAGTTCATTTTTAGTGAAATTGTTTCTAATTTAATTGATTTTTGGTGGAATTTTAAAAGAATTTGGACATTTTGGTGGAATTTTTTAAAAATTTTGTAAGTTTTTGGTAGAATTGTTAAAAATGTTGATGACTTGGTAAGTTTTTGGTGGAATTTTTAAAAACTTTGACAATTTCAGTGTAGTTTTTAGGATTTTTGTAAGTTTTTGGTTCTGGAATAAAAAAAAAATCAGTAAGTTTTGGGTGTAGTTGTTAAATATTTTAATAGCTTTGGTGGAATTTTTGCGAATTTTATTCATTTCTAGTGGAATTTTAAAAAAATTCAGTGTTTTTGGTACCATTCTTATGAATTTAGTAAGTTTTTGGTAGAATTTTTAAAAAATTGAGTATGTTTTTGGTGAAATTATCAAAAATTTTGATAACATTGGTGGAATTTTGCGAATTTTGTTCATTTCTGGTGTTTTTTTTGTGGAACTTTTGTGAAATTCAGTGTTTTTGGTAAAATTCTTATGAATTTATTAAGTTTTTGGTAGAATTTTTACAAATTGTATTAATTTTTGGTGGAGTTTTAAAAAAATTCAGTATGTTTTTGGTGAAATTATGAAAAATTTTGATAACATTGGTGAAATTTTTGCGAATTTTATTCATTTTTGATGGAATTTTTAAAAAATTCAGTGTTTTTTTATGGAATTTTTACGAATTTAGTAAGTTTTTAGTGAAATTTTTCCAATTTCATTAATTTTTGGTGGAATTTTTACAAAATTCTGTATGTTTTTGATGGAATTGTTAAAAAAGTTGGTAACTTTGGTGGAATTTTTATTAACTTTAATCATTTTTGGTGGAATTGTTAAAAATATTGGTAATTTTAGCAGAATTTTATGAATTTGGTAAGTTTTTGGTGGTATTTTTTAAAAATCAGTAAGTTTTTGGTGGAATTATTCAACATTTTGGTAGCTTTGGTGGAAAATTGAAAAAATTTAGTACGTTTTTGGTGGAATTGTTAAAAATGTTGGTAACTTTGGTGGAATATTTACCAATATAGTAAGTTTTTTTAATTTTTACCAATTGTATTGATTTTGGGTGGAATTTTTAAAAGATTCAGTAAGTTTTTAGTAGAATTGTCTCCAAATTTAATAATTTTTTGTGAAATTATATTCAATTTAAGTAACTTTTGTGGAATTTTTATTATTACTTTTTTATTTTTGTGAAATTTTTAAGAATGTAATCAATTTTCGACGAAATTAATATTAATTTTAGTATATTTTTTAAAATTCAGCAAGTTTTTGGTGGAATTGTTAAAAATTTTGATAGCTTTGGTGGAATTTTTACAAATTTTATAAGTTTTTGGTGGAATTGTTAAAAATATTGGTAATTTTAGTAGAATTTTTATGAGTTTGGTAAGTTTTTGGTTGGTATTTTTTAAAAATCAGTTAGTTTTTGGTGGAATTATTCAACATTTGTGTAGTTTTGGTGGAAAATTGAAAAAATTTAGTACGTTCTTGGTGGAATTGTTAAAAATGTTGGTAATTTTGGTGGAATTTTTACGAATATAGTAAGTTTTTTTAATTTTTACCAATTTTATTGATTTTGGGTGGAATTTTTAAAAAATTCACTAAGTTTTTAGTAGAATTGTCTCCAAATTTAATAATTTTTGGTGAAATTATATTGAATTTAACTAACTTTTGTGGAATTTTTATTATTATTTTTTTATATTTGTGGAATTTTTAAGAATCTAATCAATTATTGACGAAATTAATTTTAATTTTAGTATATATTTTTTTAAATTCAGTTTTTGGTGGAATTGTTAAAAATTTTGATAGCTTTGGTGGAATTTTCCAAATTTTATAGGTTTTTGGTGAAATTATTAAAAATTTTAGTAACTTTGGTGGAATTTTTACAAATTTACTTAAATTTTTGGTGATATTTTCAAGAATTGAATTAGTTTTTACTCGGACCCCCTAAAATCGTCGGGGAAGTGAACATAGTGGTCGGCAGAATCGCGTAAAACCGTTGGATCGCCCGGAAAATGTTTCCCAAAAAAACTATTAAAAAAAGAGCTAGGCGCCTGTGGCGCCCCCTTTTAAAGGAGGCGCTGCTTGTTTACTACTTTAATATATAATTACATTACTTTTGGACTCAATCACACTTAAATTTTTAGATTATTTATTAAAATTAGTTACTTTAAAAGTCCTCCTGGAGGGGAATAACGATAACATAATAAATCTTGATACTCTTGTCTTAATAATATCCCCAAAATGCAAGCTGTCCCTGCTCCGAGTGAATGTCCAACTAAAACTAATTTAAATTCTTTCATTCCCCTTTTCGGGGAATAGTCAAAAGAGTCAAAAGCTTTCTCTAACAAATTTTCCGATTTTAATTTGTCTAAAATGTACTGAGTCGCTTGTACCATGCCTTTGTGACCCAACCATTCTTCTTGCGGAGGATCTAAAGGTAGTGTTTCTGATTCTGCATTCAAATCTGTTAGAATATCCTACAAAAAAAAAAGATTTTACTTCCAAACATAACTTCAATTTCTAATTCAAATCTAATTCTTCATTCCTTAATTCCAATCATTTTCATCGTCAACAAAATTAATAAAAACTCCAATAAAAATTAAAAAAATAAATAATTTTTTAAATTAAATATTTTTCAAGGTCATTTACAACAATGAACTTAATCAATTAATAATACCCCCAACAAAAACACCTCTACTTCATTAAAAATTCATCCAACGCGATAAAACATCTCTATATAAACACATTTCACGTTTCATATTTCCAACATAACTCTAAAGAGAGAAATAAAACGTTTATTGTAGAAATACATTCATTGTAAAAAAACATTTATTAAAAGTTAAAGTTATTAAAAAAGAAGAAAATGTTTGAAAACAAAATACGTCGAAACTTTCTCTTTAACTTCCTACTTTTCGCCCGTTTTCTAACCTGTGGCCCATCATACGACCGTTTAAGAAAAAAACTAACCCATTTTTACTTATGGAAAATCTACCACTTATTATTCACATCAGGAATGTGTTATTTACACTATCTAAGTTTAGCATTTCCAGACATTCCAAAATATCCATATTCAAATTATTTACTCGAAGTAACATGCACATTTATAATCCGTTTAATGCTTTTAATAACAATGCTAACTTTGGTTTTAACCGGAACTAAAAAATGGGAAGAAATGTTAACCCACATCTTAGAAATCGAAGAAGAACTAAGCAAGTATTTAAATTTGAGTAAAAATTTAAAAAAACCTTGGATGTTTTTGGAATATTTTAAAATGTTTCTATTATTTATTGTTTTATTTATCGGAGAAGCGATTTCTTCACCTGAAACATATGGAAAATCGCTTATTTTAAGAGGATTACCTTTATTAGAAGCAAATATCATAATAGTTATCATCGATAATATTGCATCTATTGTAAATAGCGATTTTTATTTATTAAATGAAATTTTAATTCAAGATTATATAATAAAAAAATCTCAAAAAGGCACTCCAATTGATATAAATCACGTTTTAAAAATTTATGCTAAATTATATAAAACCATCGACTTATTTAATGAATTATTTGGATGGGAAATCGTTTTAATGTATATTTTAACCGTTATAAGTTCTTTACCTGCATTGGAAGACATTATTTCTTTACAATTAATAGATAAGAAGGATTTTACAGATATGGTTTTGGCATTTTGGAGAATTGTAAGTAATTTTATTTTATTTTATTTTTTCTATGGGGGGAATTGTAAATTTAATTTTATTAATGTAATTTTTTTAATGTAATTTTTTAATGTTTTTTTTTTTATTTATTTAAGACACCTTGTATGATAATTACAAAAACTTGCGACCACGCAGCTAAAAAAGGACGAAGATTTGGAACGTTAATTTATGAAATATCAAATAAATTACCTCGAATGTCCGAATATGAGTTGATTCGAGACGATATCAAGTTTTTAAGGGAAGTTTACAGCGAATTTAAACCGGAATTTTCTGCAGCTGGAGTTTTCTCAATCGATTATTCGGTTTACTACGCTTTGTTTACTTTAATTATGTCTTATTTTGCTATTTTAATGCAGTTTAAATATGATGGTAATTAAGCAAACTTGAAAATTTTTGTTCGAATTTCACCTCGAAATTATCACCAAGTTTAAAAAATCACCAAAAATTTATTTATGAAAATTGAGAAAAAATTTTTTAACTTGAGGTAGATTAAACTATCTATTTCTCATTAAAATAGTCAAATTTTTCCTAATTGATGGTTAAAAAAATAAAAAAATTCTTAAAAAGTTTAAAAATTCTTGTTCGAATTTAACTTCGAAATTATCACCAACTTAAAAAAATCACCAAAAATTTATTTATGAAAATTAAGAAAAAAATTTTTAACTTGAGATAGACTAAACTATCTAGTTTTCATAAAAATAGTTAAATTTGTTCTAATTGATACTCAAAAAAATAAAAAAATTCTTAAAAATTTCGAAAATTTTTGTTCGAATTTAACCTCGAAATTATCACCAACTTTAAAAAATCATCAATAATTTATTTATTAAAATCGAGAAAAAATTTTTTAGCTTGAGATAGATTAAACTATCTATTTTTCATAAAAATAGTTAAATTTTTCCTAATTATAACCAAAAAAATTAAAAAAATTCCCAAAAATGACAAAAATTTTTAATCTAACCTAAGTTTTTAAAAAATGAACTTCAAAAAATCGCACCGACTTTATTTCCAGGAATTATGAAACGGTTCTTGTATTAAATTAAAGATAAAAGTACCTATTTTTCTTTAAAATAGACAAAATTTTCCTAAATATTACCAAAAAAATTCGCAAAGATGACAACAATTTTTAATCTAACCTAAATTTTTAAAAAATGAATTTTAAAAAATCACCCAGACTTTATTTCTAGGAATTAGGAAATGGTTCTTGTACTAAATTAGAGATAAAAGTATCTATTTTTTATTAAAAGAGACAAATTTTTTCTAATTATTACCAAAAAAATTAAAAAAATTCCCAAAAGTGACAAAAATTTTTAATCTAACTTAAATTTTAAAAAAATAAATTTAAAAAATTAGCACCGAGTTTATTTATAGGAATTAGGAAATGGCTCTTATATCAAATTAAAGATAAAAGTATCTATTTTTATTAAAAAATTCAAGTTTCTTCTAGTTATTACCAAAAAATTAAAAAAAAAATTTAAAGATGTTAAAAATTTTACCTAACCTCAAAAATTTAAGTCAATTTTAAAAAATCGCCAACACTTTATTTATGAAAATTAGGAAAAAAAATTTATACTAAATGAAAGCTACATGTTTCTATTTTATACCACAAAAGTCAAATTCGTTCTAATTAGTATCCAAAAAATTAAAAAAATTATCAAAGATGTTGAAATTTTTTTGTCGAAATTGACATTAATAAGTTAGGTTAACTTTAAAAAATCGCTAAAAATTTATTTGTGGGAATAGAAAAATGATTTTCTAGCTAGTGATAGATTAAAGTATTTACTTTTTAATAAAATCATCGAATTAGTTCTCAGTATCTTAAAAAATTTTAAAAAATTCGTAAAAACGTCAGATTTTTCCTAACCTCAAAGATTTTTAATTAACTTTAAAAAATCGCCAAAAGTTTATATCTCAAAATTAAAGAAAATTTTTTTTACTAAATGAAAGTTAAAATATTCTATTTTATATGCCATAAAGCAAATTTGTTCTAATTATCACCCAAAAATTTAAAAAAATTCTTAAAGAAATTTTGATCGAATTTAACCTTAAAAATCAACTTTAAAGAATCGCAAAAAATTTATTTATTAAAATCGAAAAAAGATTTTTTAATTACAGATAGATATTATTCATAAAAACGATCAAAATTTTTCAAATTGACATCAAAAAAATTAAAAAAATTATTAAAAATTTCGAAAATTTTTGTTCGAATTTAACCTCGAAATTATCACCAAGTTTAAAAAATCATCAAAAATTTATTTATTAAAATCGAGAAAAAATTGTTTAGCTTGAGATAGATTAAACTATCTATTTTTCATAAAAATAGTCAAATTTGTTCTAATTGGTACTCAAAAAAATAAAAAAATTCTTAAAAATTTCGAAAATGTTTGTTCGAATTTAACTTGAAAATTATCACCAACTTTAAAAAATCACCAGAAATTTATTTATTAAAATCGAGAAAAAAATCTTTAACTTGAGATAAATTAAACTATCTATTTTTCATAAAAATAGTCAAATTTTTTCTAATTATTACCAAAAAAATTAAAAAAATTCCCAAAAATGAGAAAATTTTTTAATCTAACCTAAGTTTTTAAAAAATGAATTTCAAAAAGTCGCACCGACTTTATTTCTAGGAATTAGGAAATGGTTCTTGTTTAAATTAAAGACAAAAGTATATATTTTTTATTAAAAAAGACAAATTTTTCCTAATTATTACCAAAAAAATTTAAAAAATTCGCAAAAATGACAAAAATTTGTAATCTAACCTAAGTTTTAAAAAAATGAATTTCAAAAAATCGCACCGACTTTATTTATAGGAATTAGGAAACGGTTCTTGTATTAAATTAAAGATAAAAGTATCTATTTTTTATTAAAACAGACAAATTTTTCTTAATTATTACCAAAAAAATTAAAAAAATTCCCAAAAGTGACAAAAATTTTTAATCTAACCTAAATTTTTAAAAAATAAATTTAAAAAATTAGCACCGACTTTATTTCTAGGAATTAGGAAACGGTTCTTATATCAAATTAAAGATAAAAGTATCTATTTTTTATTAAAAAATACAAGTTTCTTCTAGTTATTACCAAAAAAATTAAAAAAAAATTTTAAAGATGTTAAAAATATTACCTAACCTCAAAAATTTTAAGCCAATTTTAAAAAAATCGCCAACACTTTATTTATGAAAATTAAGAAAAAAATTTTATACTGAATGAAAGCTACATGTTTCTATTTTATACCATAAAAGTCAAATTCGTTCTAATTAGTATCCAAAAAATTAAAAAAATTATCAAAGATGTTGAAAATTTTTTGTCGAAATTGACATTAATAAGTTAGGTTAACTTTAAAAAATCGCTAAAAAATTATTTTTGGGAATAGAAGAATGATTTTCTAGCTAGGGATAGATTAAAGTATTTACTTTTTAAATCATCGAATTAATCCTCAGTATCATGGAAAAAAATTTAAAAATTCCTAAAAACGTTAGATTTTTCCCAACCTCAAAGATTTTTGATTAACTTTAAAAAATCGCCAAAAGTTTATATCTCAAAATTAAAGAAAAATTTTTATACTAAATGAAAGTTAAAATATTCTACTTTATATTCCAAAAAGCAAATTTTTCCTAATTATCACCAAAAAATTTAAAAAAATTCTTAAAGAAATTTTGATCGTTAACCTTAAAAATCAATTTTAAAAAATCGCAAAAAATTTATTTATGAAAATCGAGAAAAAATTTTTTAGCTTAACATAGATTAAACTATCTATTTTTCATAAAAATAGTCAAATTTGTTCTAATTGATAGTCAAAAAAATAAAAAAATTCTTAAAAATTTCGAAAATTTTTGTTCGAATTTAACCTCGAAATTATCACCAACTTTAAAAAATCACCAGAAATTTATGTATTAAAATCGAGAAAAAATGTTTTAACTTGAGATAGATTAAACTATCTATTTTTCATAAAAATAGTCAATTTTTTTCTAATTATTACCAAAAAAATTAAAAAAAATCGCAAAAATGACAAAATTTTTTAATCTAACCTAAGTTTTTAAAAAATGAATTTCAAAAAATCGCACCGACTTTATTTCTAGGAATTATGAAATGGTTCTTGTATTAAATTAAAGATAAAAGTATCTATTTTTTATTAAAACAGACAAATTTTTTCTAATTATTACCAAAAAAATTAAAAAAATTCCCAAAAGTGATAAAATTATTAATCTAACTTAAGTTTTTAAAAAAATGAATTTCAAAAAATCGCACCGACTTTATTTCTAAGAATTAGGAAATGGTTCTTGTATTAAATTAAAGATAAAAGTATCTATTTTACTAATTATTACTAAAAAAATTAAAAAAATTCCCAAAAATGACAAAAATTTTTAATCTAACCTAAGTTTTTAAAAAATGAATTTCAAAAAATCGCAGCGACTTTATTTCTAGGAATTATGAAATGGTTTTTGTGTCAAATTAAAGATAAAAGTATCTAGTTTTTATTAAAATAGACAAATTTTTCCTAATTATTACCAAAAAAATTTAAAAAATTCACAAAAATGACAAAAATTTTTAATCTAATCTAAGTTTTTAAAAAATGAATTTCAAAAAATCGCACCAACTTTATTTCTAGGAATTATGAAATGGTTCTTGTATTAAATTAAAGATAAAAGTATCTATTTTTTATTAAAACAGACAAATTTTTTCTAATTATTACCAAAAAAATTAAAAAAATTCCCAAAAATGACAAAGTTTTTTAACCAAATCTAAGTTTTTAAAAAATGAATTTCAAAAAATCGTACCGACTTTATTTCTAGGAATTATGAAACGGTTCTTGTATTAAATTAAAGATAAAAGTATCTATTTTTTATTAAAACAGACAAATTTTTCCTAATTATTACCAAAAAAAATTTAAAAAAATCGCAAAAATGACTAAAATTTTTAATCTAACCTAAATTTTTAAAAAACGAATTTCAAAAAATCGCACCGACTTTATTTCTAAGAATTAGGAAATGGTTCTTGTATCAAATTAAAGATAAAAGTATCTAGTTTTTATTAAAAATGACAATTTTTTTCTAATTATTACCAAAAAGATTTTAAAGGTGTTAAAAATTTTACCTAACCTCAAAAATTTTAAGTCAATTTTAAAAAATCGCCAACACTTTATTTATGAAAATTAAGAAAAAAATTTATACTGAATGAAAGCTACATGTTTCTATTTTATACCATAAAAGTCAAATTCGTTCTAATTAGTACCCAAAAAATTAAAAAAATTATCAAAGATGTTGAAAATTTTTTGTCGAAATTGACATTAATAAGTTAGGTTAACTTTAAAAAATCGCTAAAAATTTATTTGTGGGAATAGAAAAATGATTTTCTAGCTAGTGATAGATTAAAGTATTTACTTTTTAAACCATCGAATTAATCCTCGGTATCATGAAAAAAAATTTTTTTAATTCCTAAAAACGTTAGATTTTTCCCAACCTCAAAGATTTTTAATTAACTTTAAAAAATCGCCAAAAGTTTCTATCTCAAAATTAAAGAAAAATTTTTATACTAAATGATACTTAAAATATTCTACTTTATATCCCAAAAAGCAAATTTGTTCCAATTATCACCCAAAAATTAAAAAAAAATTCTTAAAGAAATTTTGATCGTTAATCTTAAAAATCAACTTTTAAAAATCGCAAAAAATTTATTTATTAGAAAAAAGATTTTTTAACTGAAGATAGAATAAATTATTCATAAAAACGATCAAAATTTTTCTAATTGACATCCAAAAAATTAAAAAAATTATTAAAAATTTCGAAAATTTTTGTTCGAATTTAACCTCGAAATTATCACCAACTTTAAAAAATCGTCAAAAATTTATTTATGCAAATTGAGAAAAATTTTTTTAACTAGAGATAGATTAAACTATTTAATTTTCATAAAAATAGTCAAATTTGTTCTAATTGATAGTCAAAAAAATAAAAAAATTCTTAAAAATTTCGAAAATTTTTGTTCGAATTTAACCTCAAAATCACCACCAACTTTAAAAAATCACCAGGAATTTATTTATTAAAATCGAGAAAAATATTTTTAGCTTGAGGTAGATTAAACTATCTATTTTTCATAAAAATAGTCAAATTTGTTCTAATTGATAGCCAAAAAAATAAAAAAATTCTTAAAGATTTCGAAAATTTTTGTTCGAATTTAACCTCGAAATTACCACCAACTTTAAAAAATCATGAAAAATTTATTTATTAAAATCGACAACAAAATTTTTAGCTTGAGATAGATTAAACTATCTATTTTTCGTAAAAATAATCAAATTTGTTCTAATTGATAGTCAAAAAAATAAAAAAATTCTTAAAAATTTCGAAAATTTTTGTTCGAATTTAACCTCGAAATTATCACCAACTTTAAAAAATCACCAGAAATTTATTTATTAAAATCGAGAAAAAATCTTTTAGCTTGAGATAGATTAAACTATCTATTTTTCATAAAAATAGTTAATTTTTTCCTAAGTATTACCAAAAAAATTAAAAAAATTCGCAAAAGTGATAAAATTTTTAATCTAACCTAAGTTTTGAAAAAATGAATTTCAAAAAATCGCACCGACTTTATTTCTAGGAATTAAGAAACGCTTCTTGTATTAAATTAAAGATAAAAGTATCTATTTTTTATTAAAAAAAGGCAAATTTCTTCTAATTATTACCAAAAAAATTAAAAAAATTCGCAAAAATTACAAAGTTTTTAATCTAACCTAAATTTTTAAAAATTCACCCAGACTTTATTTCTAGGAATTAGGAAATGGTTCCTGTACCAAATTAAAGATAAAAGTATCTATTTTTTATTAAAAAAGACAAATTTTTCCTAATTATTACCAAAAAAATTAAAAAAATTCCCAAAAGTGACAAAAATTTTTAATCTAACCTAAGTTTTTAAAAAATGAATTTCAAAAAATCGCACCGACTTTACTTCTAAGAATTAGGAAATGGTTCTTGTATCAAATTAAAGATAAAAGTATCTAGTTTTTATTAAAACAGACAAATTTTTTCTAATTATTACCAAAAAAATTAAAAAAAATCCCAAAAGTGATAAAATTTTTAATCTAACCTAAATTTTTAAAAATTGAATTTTAAAAAATCACCAAGACTTTATTTCTAGGAATTAGAAAATGGTTCTTGTACCAAATTAAAGATAAAAGTATCTATTTTTTATTAAACAAGACAATTTTTTTCTAATTATTACCAAAAAAATTAAAAAAATTTCCAAAGATGATAAAATTTTTAATCTAACCTAAGTTTTTAAAAAATGAAATTCAAAAAATCGCACCGACTTTATTTCTAGGAATTAGGAAATGGTTCTTGTATCAAATTAAAGATAAAAGTATCTATTTTTTATTAAAAAATACAATTTTTTTCTAATTATTACCAAAAAAATTTTAAAAAAATCAAAAAAATCGCAAAAATGACAAAAATTTTTTACCAAATCTAAGTTTTTTGGTAAAATCTAATCTAAATTTTTAAAAATTTTAGCTAGTAAATAAAATAACATTTAAGAATAATTGAAAAAAAAAGAAATAATTAAGAAAATAAAAATAATTAATTAAGGTAAAAATAAAATATCTGTTGGAACAACATCAAAAATCCCCTTTAAACAAATATTAATCAACCCTTCAAAAATGTCAATAACAGCAGGTTGAAGCACTTCGATAAAATCCTTCCAATTATCATTAATTAATTTATTCGTAGCGTCACCTAATCGTTTATCGCCATTAAATAAATTATCAAAATAAAACGAAGCTTTTCCAAATAAAATCTTAGTGTTTGATTTATCGATTGAAAAATACTCCTTATTTCCCTTTTTTATCGTTTTTACTGTCGCTTCGTAATTAGTATCCATCTCCGATATATTTACATGAGTTAACCCAGTTCCAACAATTGGTAAACCCATTAATTTCATATTCATTTCATAGTTAAAATCACCCGAAAAACCTTCATCCAATAAATGTATTTTTATAAAACCGTTTTTGGGATTAAAACTAAAAAGAAAAAAAATCAGGTGGTTTATTTTGGTGTTTAGTTATTTTTAAATTACTCCAATTCTTTGAATTTTATGTTTTCAAAAACGTGTGAGACGAGGATTTTCGTAAAATTAATCTTTAAATCTTCTCCCATATTTAATTCGATTTTTGGAATTATTAAAGGATCCATTTTTGGGATTTTATAAGTTTGATCGCCTTTTCTTAATTGAGGAATTGCATTTTGAGCGTTTTGTAAAACGCATGATTTTAAATTTGGGTCTGATAAGCTACATGGTTTTATATAAGAAGCTGCAAATAAAAATAATAAAATAAAATCTAATATTAAAAAATAAAATAAAATTCAATATTAAAAAATTAAATTAAGGAAAAATTAAATAAAAGAAAATGAATACTCACGTAAATTTAAACCAAAACAACTTGAAAACGTAATCACTAAAGACAAAAGTAATTTTATGTCTGCGTTTGATAACATTTTGATTCGATTTGATTCCGAGTTGAGTTATTTTACAAATTTATAGGTGTAAAAAAATGTAATTAAGAACAATTTAGCGTTATTTATGGAGGTAAATTGAAATAACAGGAACATTAATAACAATTTTCTATGCAATCGTGTTTTGATAAATTAATGGGAATGATCAAAAGTCGTGTGTTTGGAAAATAAAAACGGGTTTTTATTAGGAAGTGAGCAACTGAATCAACAAATGTAATGAATTTTTATTAAAAAATTTGTCTAGAGGTTAGAATAATTAAAACATACTTCGCATTTTAAAGTTTTATAAATATTATTGATTTTTTTAAAAACTTTTTTGATCTATATTTGTCTTTAAGGATTAAATTTTTAAAGTTGGGTTGGATTTTTTGTTTATATTATTTGGTTGGAGATTTTATTTAAATTATTAGGTTTACTCATTTGAATTAAAAAGTTGTTTTATAAAAAATTCCAAAAAGGCGATAAATTATTAAAGTATACAAAAAATATATATATTAAAGTGATTTCTTAAAGTTGTTTTTATGTTAAATGTGAAATTTTTCAAATTACATTTAAGATCCTTTACGAAAACATTGAAAAATGTGATAAAAAAGCTTTCTACAATTACGGCTCCTCCGCCATTTTTTTAATTTGGTGAATTTTCCAAAAATATATATATTTTTGATGTCTTAAATGATGTTTATTTCTTTAATAAACATGTATTCGATTATTTTACATACCAATTTGATAATTTTTCTTGAAAATTTTTGAGATTAAAAACTCGTTTTTTTTTAGAAAAAAAAACAAAATCAAACAAAGTTTCAAAAACTGTCTTTTCATATTTTGTTTTAAACCAGATTCGATATTTAAAAATATATATTACTTTAGCTTTGTTCGTTGAGCTAGAACTTGTTCTTTATTGATTGTGAGTTACACTATGATGCAAAGGTGCAATTTCGTGCAATATTTAAAGGGAAATGACTGTAATTCAGTGTAATTTGGTACACTTTAGCACAGGTATAAACTGTGATCCAACCAACGCTTATGTAGGAAATTTGGCTGTGTTTAGGGACTTGATTTTTGATAATAAAGTTTGATTAATTGCTTGTTTAATTAAAACAATATAAATGAATATATTTAGCAGTAATATGTACAATTGTTCGTCTTTCTACGCCTAAACTATCGCGTCTTTTCACAACTCTCGGCTTTACGCGTCTTACGTTGTTATACATCTCAACCCAATTCAGTTCTCTACTCGACACTCGTCGTTATTCGTCTTTCGTCTTTACTCATCTAAACTCATCTTACGTCTTTACAAAACTTGATACTCTACCCAAATCTATTTCCATCCCGAACCATCTATATCTACTTCCGCGTTCTTACTAATAAATTTTGTATTTCTTACAATATTTATTACCTATAATAATCATAAAGTCGACATTTTCTATAATTTTTGTACGACCATCGTTTAGTACGAACCATCCTTCTAAAGTTTTTGCCATTGCACCTTCACTACACCGTTTGAACTTATTCCAAAGCTGGTTCAATAAAAACAGTACCATCTTGCACTGGCTGCACGAAGCTGCACTGCGCGTAGAGCAAGGAATGGTATGAGTGCAACTATCTTAAAAGGCACTATGCCCAACGAACACGCGATATCTGTACTGAATTGCCAAGTGCAAGCAGTGCAGCTCAAACGAACAAAGCTTTTATTGTTCGTGAAAAATAAGAGCTTTTTCATTAGAAGAAATTTTGAGATATATAAAGTTTCCTAACTTATGATTTTTTCGATGAAAATGTGATTTAATCGATCCGAAATGTGTTCTATCGTACAGATTTGGTCGAATTGTACCGCGGAAAAGCATTTTTACCGGAGGAAACCCTATATAAACGCTTTTTTTTGGCCAAAATAGAAAATGTACTTACATGATTTTTTTCGTATTTTAGTCCAGTTTTGTTCAATACATACAATATATTAATCTTCTTTTACGTTTTTCATACTGTTTTAAACCCAAAATGGTACGAAAACTTTAATAATTATCAAAATATGGCACATTTTCCGCGCCTCACAAGTGCGAGTTTTGACATTTTGAATTAGTGGTCAGTAAAACCACTTCGTTGCCTAGCAACGAATATTCGTTAACCGATATAAAGAGGATTATTTTTGTATTTTTTTTTTTTTTTTTGAAATCGTCGTTAAATTTGAACCGACTTGTGGCCATGTTTACATAATTCAATATTTAATTAATAGATCTGAATATTCATTTGAATTTTGATATTCACTGAAATGTATGACAGTCAAGACTATGATGTGTCAAAATTCAAGATACACTCTGTCTTTGTCAAGAGTTACAACATAAATACTATTGGAATCACATGAGTCTTCCTCAAAGTGATTATTTTCATCCTGTCATACATTCCAACAAATGAACATTTCATATTTATTAACTAAATATTAAATAATGTAAACATAGCCACAAGTAGGTTCAAATTTATCGACGATTTCTAAAAAAAAAATCAGTTATTTGGTCAGATCTTCGAATAATCATTGGAAGAAGGTTTAAAACATTTTTAGCAAAGTTAAAATTGTCAGTAATCTTTAACGTAACTATACAATCTAAAAGAAATACGGCTATTAAAACAAAATATCTGACAAAAACAATCAAAGATCATAATAACATTTGTGCATAGATGACATATACTTATATAGATAGGCGACTCTCCTATGTTTGGCTGGAACTCCGTTTAGTTGCGGATGATGTCACCAATGGCGCTACATTCGATTTGCAGTTTTAAGTACTGGCGGGAAATTTAAAAAATTCTCAATTTTATACCTCTTTTCAATTTTTGTTTCATAAAATACTAAAAGTGACAACATTAAAACCACCTAATTTTGTTAAAGAAACTCATGGATTTATTGACCAATAAAAATAATAATATGTGTTTGGGTTCACAACTAATACTTATGTATCTAATTTTCGAATTTTGCTGTTTGGTATTCATTCTTCTTGCAAATTCTGGTTTATCAAATCACTCGAAACACCAAAACCAAATCACTTAAAATCCACTGAACAAATTAGAATCACTTCAAATAACTTGCACAATTCTCGCTTTTCACAAAAAAAAATAAGACATGACAAGGAATGTCAACTTTCTAAATATGAAAATATTTGAAACCTGTGCGATATCAACTATGCCCTGGACAAATGATGCGCAGTGCATATTAATCATATAGATTCCTATAAAAAAGCTGCCAAAATAAATTTTATAGTAGAATGCAGCGCCATGTGTGACATCATCCGGTACTAAACGTAAGTTTTGACATTATGATAGGAGTGAGCAGTGCATGCATTTGTGTCATTTATTACTTCACTTGAGGAATATATACCACCAAAATTTTAAGGTCGTACATCTATCTCTTCAGGATATTGCTGTGTGTTTTTTTTTTAGGAAGTAGTTTATTTGATAATAGTTATTTAAAGAAAGAATAATTTCTTCGTAAGGTTGCAGCTTTACTGGTACCGGTTTAGACCATATCAGACCATATAAGTAGCTAGAGTTGTATCTTCAAATCGCGACAGACACATTTCCACCAGATACGTACACTCATAGACACTGGAAATGAGGAAATGGACTTCAAAGCTGTGTGCAAGAGCGATAACTACAACGGTCTCGGGTTCGCTCGGCTTTCGAGATAATAAAATCTGACGTGAGACTATAATTCAACCAAGTCAATGTTCGTTTCCCTGTTTCGTATTTGAAGCGTACAAATGCAAAACCAGACATTTGACATTCGAATAGTTTTGAGTAAAGCGCGAAAAACCTCTCACTGGCTTTTAAGTCACTTAATCGACTTGGTATTTTAACCAAAAGTAGATAATACATCGACTCGTCTTTATGTACTTTAAAGCGCAAGTCAGGCTTATAGTAAAAAAGTTATTTTGATAAAAAAATGAGATTATTTTGTTTTGCATCTAAGGCTTGGAAGTCTCTGCTTCGTAAACTGCAAAGTTCTGGATTTGGCGTTTCTATAAAAATACTAACAGTATCTGCACTAATAAAATTTAGAATTACGATAAAAGAGATTTTAAGGAAGCTGATTTTATTGAAAAAAAAGTAGAAAATTAATTTCTTAGGTGCAAATTTAAATTTGTAAGTTTATATCAGACTCATTATCAGAAAACACTAGTGTGTTATTCACATCCGCCTGAGTTTCCAAAAAATGTTGGCTTGATTGTCTTGAAAGGCGTTTTTTAAGAACTTCAAACGTTCATCGTTTTCCCATTCTGCACCATAGTGTTTGGCTAGCAAAGAGGAAATGCTTCTTATCTTATCAGGTAAGGCTTCTGCCTTAAACCTCTGTCTATTTGTCTTGGCTTTTTCACGCTTCCACTCTTACTTATTTGCTATTCTCTTTCGCCCTTTGCCACGAGGACTTGGCTCAATGGTAATGTTGTTGAAGGTAATCAAAACTCCGTAATAAATTCGTTACCACGCTCTCGTTTAAACTAATCATGCAGAAGCGAGCAAAACTAACAGCTACTTCAATGTCACGGCTATCATGTGAGGTAATGCGAGATCTGGATAGGTTCAAACACAAACGTCCGCTTTTGCACCTAACTACTTGGCGCAAATGTCTGTTTTTGCATTTAAAGCGGAATTTATTATTGCAATAACTCGCTTAAATGTATTGTTATGCTCCTGGGGGCCACAAAAATTGATTTCTCGCTAAATTTACAATACAGATCCGTGTCTAACTAATTTTTGAAGAAAATGTCGAATGTCTGCTTTTACATTTATACGCTTCATTTATGGATACCGCATTCAGTTGGGCTTACCCCCTAATAAAGAGGTTTCAACTTCTCCCAGAACAAAATTGTCCTTGAAAAATTGAAACAGATAGTTCTTGTTTTCTCTCACCGTTTTCTTTGTTTATTTCCTCGGTGTAGAATTGGTTGTGGAGTTTTAACGAAAGTGTCGGCAGTTGGGCTGTTTGTTTATACTCGGTTTCATCTGATCGGGTAAAAATCTTTTGGGGTGGTTAAACTCCCCCTTATCCTAACCACCTCGTTAATTTTTTCCAAATCCAAGTTGAGCTCTTGTCCCCTTGACGTGTTTCTACGCCTTTATCCTCACGCTAGGTTTCATCCTCTGGAAAACCGACTGTACCTAAGACCGTTCTAGTTATCGCTCTCGCACAGAGCTTTGAAGTTCATTTCCATTGATCATGAGTGTACTATAACTCAAAATGGAATTGCACCATTTGTTCTCTTCATGGTGCAGCTCCATTTCGGGTTATTATAGGTGTACTTTCCAATGGTCAGTACGGTTCAATCATGTTTCATATTCTGTCAAGCAATGACCGTATTTACTTTTCAGACAATGGACAAATCAATGTTAATCATCATCAGAGAAAATCTACAGAGAAGTACTCTCTAAACTTCTCAGGGTAATTTCAAAGTTTTTAAGAAGCTTTTGTATACTACCCTTCTTCGTGTGATTTGTATAACATATGCATACAATAACGACGTTTGGGTTTGTTGTATTTACTGGTAATACTTTCCATTAGCCATTCAACCCATTCATCGGAATCTAAGGAATTCATTTTAAACCTCTTCGGAACTCTTTACTAAATATTAATAACCTCGTGTGATCTGATCTTGTCTGGTTTGATCTAATCTGAACCGACTACAATGACGCCTCTACATAAGCCTCACTTGCTTTCAACTATTGATAATGTTTTAATCACACATCACTCTATACTTAACAACAATTTTAACTACACTTCAATTTGTACTTAATAACAATTTGAATCATTCATAATATATTACATAATCATATTGATATAAAAGTTTTATATACTACTGTACAGTTAATTATTTAGATTACTAAATGAGTTGAAAGCAGTAAATTGGTTTAATTGTAACCAAACCAAATATAAAGACGGTTGTTTTTGTGTTTCTTTCTCTGTTTCGTTGTTTCGTCAAATTTTCCAGGTAAGAAATTGACGTCAATTGAAAAAAACTTGAAATAAACTCCAAAATGTAAGGTTCTGTATAACATATTATGCAGTATCTGGTTCATAAAAATCCGAACACAAATAACTGACAACAAGATATGGTTTTGGTCATTTTTTATCTGACACCCTGTATAGGATTGTTTTTATAAAGGAATTTCTTGGGACCTTTCAAAAAATTCATTATAGAGAAAATTCTTCATATAAAAGTTCATTATGTATATTATGTAGATTTCCTTCTGTACTTAAATCATGTTCATTTACTTAATAAGCATATATTCGAGTATTAAACTATCTTATACATAAAATTAAATAAACTTTTCATTCATTATGACATTATTTTTGTCCCACATTGTACTTAAATTAAATTTGCTGTCTTCTAAACACAAAATTAAACTACTTTATATTTAATTTTCAATGTTTTTGAACTAAATTGTTTGAGAAAAAAAATTAAAGTTTCGCTTTCATTTCATTTCCAATCATTTTTCTTAATTCCCTTCTTAATATCTTTCCACTAGCATTTTTTGGAATAACATCAACGAATCTAACACCTCCTCTTAATCGTTTTTGATGAGAAACATTATCTACAAATTTATTTATTAAAAAAAAAATAATAATAAAATATTTTTATTTTTTCTTTTCAAAAAAAGTAAATTAAAATTTACCTGAAACATATTTAATAATTTCTTCTTCTTTTAAATCTTTACCATATGGTTGTTTAACAATAAAAGCTAAAGGAAGTTCCCCAGCTTTTTCATCCGGTAAGCCAACAACCCCAGCATCTAAAACTTTAGGATGTTTCAATAACAACCCTTCTAATTCAGCCGGAGCTACTTGAAAAGATTTATATTTAATTAATTCTTTTAAACGATCGACGATAAAAAAATCTTCTTCGTCATCGTAATATCCTAAATCTCCAGTTCTAAAGAAACCGTTTTCCAAAAATACTTCTTTATTAGCTTCCGGGTTATTAAAATAACCAGCCATAACCATATCACCTTTAACTACAACTTCTCCTATTTGATACGAACCGAGAAATTCTCCGTTTTCAGGATTTCTAATTCCTGCCATCATTCCAGGAACTAATCTTCCAACAGAACCTTTTTTCCACATATTAACAGGAACGCAAGTTATATTTAAAGTTGTTTCAGTCATTCCGTAAATTTGTCTAACGTATTTTACATTTAGACGGTCAACTATTCTTTTTTCAATATCTTCACTTAAAGGTGATCCTCCAGTTAAGATATCTTCTAAGCTGGATAAATCATATTCATCTACAGTTGGACTTTTAGCCAATAGGATGGTTATAGTTGGAACAACACCGATTAAAGAGATTTTATACTTTTGAATCGCTCCTAAATAATCTCTTTCGTTAAATTTTGAAAAAACTCTCGTACAATTTCCCAAGAGAATAGAAACTGTATAAGTCATCATTCCAGAAGCGTGGAAAAATGGAAGAATACCCAAAACTACATCTTTAGGTTCAAAATATTTCAATCTTGGATCACTAAATTAGAGTTTTAAAAAAATTAAAAAAAAAATATGACTTTTTATGACTTTTTTAAGAATTTTTAAAAAAGAAAAAATAATCTTACCGAGCATGAACCATCCGACAAATATAATTTTTATGAGTTATCATAACTCCCTTAGGTAAACCAGTCGTTCCGGATGAAAATAAAATTAAAGCTATGGTTTTATCAATGTTTAAGTTTTTTAAACTCACTTTAAAATTGTCTACTTTTCCAAACTTATTAATAAAAGTGTTGAAATTTTCAACTCCGTTTGATTTTTCTTCATAATCCATAACAACAACGTGTTTAATAAAATTGAATTTATGGCGAATTTTTAAAAAGTTTTTATAGGTTTGTTTGGAACAGAATAAAATCGAAGGTTTTGTTAAATTTAAAGCGTGAGTTAATTCACCTGTTTTAAAATAAAATTTTATTTTATGTTAATACTTTCTATTTTAAGTCTATTTTAGTCATAATAAAATTTATTTGAATAAGAAATTACCTTCTAAATAATAATTACTAATTGGAACTGTAATAATCCCCAAATATAAAGCAGCAATCATCGGTACGAAATAAAAAATATTATTTTCACTGTAAATTGCAATTAAATCGCCTTGTTTTAGATTTAAATTTTCATAAACTGAGCTTAGTTGGGATGTTATTTTTAAAATTTGATTGTATGATAAAGTTTCACCGGTATATTCATCAATCTGTTAAAAAATCAACAATAAAATTAGTGAATTCGTTTTCTAACAAAGAAAAAAAAATTGGAATACTTACAAAAGCTGGTAAATTTGAGTATTTTATTAAACTGTCGTAAAATAATTTTCCTAAAGATTCGTTTGGTAAATCCATATGGTAATCGGGACCTTTTAAAACTTTTTCTATCATTTTGTTTGTTTTTCTTTAATTTTCTTTACCCCTTTTTTATGGTATTTGAATCTTTTTTAATTTTTTTAAATAATTTTTAATTTCAATCTTTTTTAATGGTATTTCAACCTTTTCTTTAATGGTATTTAAACTGTTTCTTTAATACTAATTAAACAGACTTAAAACATCAAAGACAACTGTAAGATGAGAAATAAATAGTGTTTTGAACGTTTATCATTGCTTGATGATTACATACACGGGTTAGAGGTCGTTTGAAAGAGTTCATTGAGATATTTATGTTTGATGAGAAACTAGTTTGATAAAGCTAAAGCGAAAAAAGAAAACGGCAGGTTTGTTTACAAATTTGTCATTTACGTAAATGTAGATTAAAATTTTAATAACAGCTAAAAGTTTTATTACAAAAAGGAGGATTTATTTTAAGTTTATAAGAATTTCGAGTTTACAAAAAGAAATCTTTCCTGAAAATCTTAATAAAAAAGAAAATCAAGAAAGAAAAAACGAATTAGAAAGAAAAATAAGATCTAAGAAATTCTAATTTAGAGGAAAATTAACTTCCCAAGAAGAAGAATCCCAAAGAAGGTTTCAACCAAAATCTAAATCAAGCAAAAGATTGAACATTGAAGTGTAGCGGTTTTGTTTTTCGTCTTTAATTAAATTTTGAAATTATTTGATTTGGGCCATCTGTTGGAAGACGTCATTTTTAGATCCATTGCTTTTATTTCGCAATACAGAATATTGGCTGGTTTCTCAGATTAGTGTGATCGAAAGTCGTGGAGATTTAGTTCTTTCGAGTGTCGCAATTGAGGTAATTTCGCCCTCTTCGTTGTTGTGCTTTGAAAGAGGATAGACCTTTTTGGCTGCGATAAAAACTACGTGGGTGTCGAAGATTCTAGAAGCGTCTCGTTGGTGTTTAGTAGAACTTCTAAGAACGCAATTTGGCGGATCAACTTCGCACACCACAAATTTAGTGTTGTATTTGTGAGTTATCGGATTGATTCCGGATTAATTGGGTTTTTACCAGCCAACACTTCAAGCCGATTAACATCGTAAGGTATGTTTTTTTTACGCTTTGAGAGAACTAGAATCTTTTCGTTTGGATCATTTTGTAATTCGTGTTTTCCCTAGGATTTTTATTTTTATTTCTGGACCTATTTTTGGTAATTACGTCGAAATTTTGGATTGAAAATTTACTGCGTCGCAATTCTGAGTAAATCCCCTGGCGGCCATCTTTCTTCATCATTACATTGAACGCCGTTAGAGAGACAGGGACGGAAGTACACCAGCCAACTTCAAGCGACGTACTTGATCGAGAGAGACAAAGAGAGACGACCAGCCCTGCGAAACCAAACAGAGACACCACCAACAGATAAGCCAACGCTTTATAGTTTTCTTTTATTATCGTTTTTTTTTCTTTTTATTTTACATGTTATCACGGATCTTCAATCCGAATAATATTTTAACTTGTGTTATTCTAAATTTATTGAATATCATTTTACGAAACTGTTTTGTGTACCTAATCGCTCAGAGAATTTTTATCCCGATTTAAAGTTAGACACTAATTTGAAAGTGTGAAACATATATATTTGACAACAGCTGTTATCATTTATTTTTTTTTTGTGTTCGCGTTAAATTTAAATTTCAGGTTATTTGTTTATAATTCTTTAGAGCTACTGCAGCGATAGGGGTTTATTACCGTTTGTAAATTTTTATATGAACATTCCTTTTGAACATTCTTTATTTTTCATCTTTATTATTTCCAAGCTATTCAATATAAGTACATTTTTGGTTTTCAAAATTGTCTTTTATTTTGTTGTTGTCCTTCGATCGTGGATTCGGACTTGCCTGATCCTAGGATAGGTGAAGGTTGGTAGGTATCGGTTTAAGTTCGTGGCGCCCTTTCATTTAACGTCTGAACCCATCCCTTCTCCGCAGAGTGAATCGGAGCCCGGTCCTACAACGGTTGTTTTTGGCTTTTGAAACGAACTTAATTTTTATTTCGTTATAACTTGAGTTTGTGCGCTACAGAAGGTGATGGTGATTTTGCTTTTATATGAACATTCAGAGAGGATAAATTTAGTCCTTTTGGATAAAATAACAAATCAAAAATGTGGTAAAATCCTAAAGAAGGTTTCAACCAAAATCCACACCAACCAAAAGACTGAACATTAAAGCTGATGGTGATTTTTCTATTGTCTGAACGCTCAAAAAGGATAAGTTTAATCCTTTTTGGTAACCTAACAAATCAAAAAAGTGGTTAAATCCTAAAGAAGGTTTCAACCAAAATCCAAACCAAGCAAAAGACTGAACATTAAAGTTGATGGTGATTTTTCTTTTATCTGAACAGTCAGAGAGAATAAGTTTAATCCTTTTTGATAAACTAACAAATCAAAAACTGGCTAAATCCTAAAAAAGGTTTCAACCAAAATCCAAATTAAACAAGAAACATAACATCATTGTAAAAACATTGAACCTAATCGTGATTTCTTTTTATTCAAGATTTTTTTTTCAAAGAGGATAAATTTAATCCTTTCTGGTAAACTAATAAATCAAAAAACTAGCAAAATAGCTAATAATACCACCGTAATTTCGTCAGAAGTTTAATTAATACTTAATAAATCACCAGATAGTTGCATTTATTGATTGATTAAAAGACAGTTTATTTAAGGGGGAACAACAGGGTGGAGACCGCGAAAAAAGGCGATAATTAAGATTTTATTTTGGTTCACACATATATTTTAGAAAAATCGGAATTTGATATTTGTAACTACGCAGCTTAAACTTATTTTAGGAAGTATAGAGAAAAAAAAATCTGTCTTAAAATACATTTATGGAGGGTGTCCAAATGCACTAACAAAAAAAAGCATCTTGTTGGTTGTCACTATAAAACGTGTAAAAATAATCTGAAAATAAAAAGGGAAACGTCACTTTAATCTATATTAGTGTAGCTTCAGTTAAGCGTACCCGATTTAGAAAATAATAATTGCTGTAAAAATGGCACCCCTGCAAAAAAAGAGTTAAGAAAATTGATAAAATAATTAATCTTTCCAGGGTGTAAAGAGGCAGCAAATATTAATACAAATAAAAATCCGTACCCTTAACTGAAGGGAATTTTATATAGATTGAGGACGTCTCAATAAAATTTGAATGCGATTCTCGTTGGTAAAGAAATTGTGATAACAGGTTAAAAAAATTTTACTGTGAGAAAAATGCATTTAAAAAGTTAAGATTAGTTCTAGATGATATAATAGAGGAAATTTTAAGAGTTACCACAATTCATCGATTCCTGCTCCATAATAAAGGTCTTTAGAATTTCTAGAACATAATTCGACTTTCTTCTTGTTGTTTGAATTCTCTAAAACACTTGAAATTTAACGCACTTGAGCTCGACTTATACGGTGTTGGTCTTTAGCTGTACAAAATGCGTACATTTGGGGACTAATCTGGATTTGTATTTCACTTGCCACCTTTAATAAAGATGCCATTCCATTATTAAAAATGGAAACCGTGAAATAAGTAGCAATTTGCACAATAACTGCCCGACTTGATAAAATTTTCGGAGCGAACTTCCAAATGAGGGCATTAAAGCTCTCATTCGAATTTTGCGTAAATCCGCCTATACAGCGCTCAAGCAACTCCGTCTTGGACAAATCCATATAAATGGGAGTAATAGCATCGATAACATTTTGTGACAATGGTTGTTTATGTTCGTATTCAAATAATGGCTTCGTGCGCGAGAGCAGAAAAGAGCTATAATTCCATTATTTGTACAAATTTTGTTATAATATTGTAGGACAATATTCTAAAAGGTACATACTTTCGAATTGCGTAAAGAAAAAAAAGCGATTTTTCAAAAAATTTACCCTGTTGTTTCCCCTTAATACGATTCATTCGTGTGTTCTAACCAAAATAATAATTTAAAAAGAAAATCAGGAGGATCTAAGAAATCCTAAACTAGAAGAAAATAAATTCTTCAAGGAAAGTAATCCAGAAGAAGGTTTTAATCAAAATCCCACCTAACAAGCGAACATGCCGAACCCGAACTAACCGATTTTTTTCAAAATCGGTACATTTAAAGAGGGTCCCAACTTAAGTAAAACCCTACTTTTCGTTGCTGTCCAAAAACGGTTTAAAGGGGTGAAAACGACCCCTGAAAATTGAGCAGTTTTTGGAAAATAATATTTTCTCCTAAACGATTCGTGATATCAAAAAAAGTTTCAAGTAAAAAAATGTCCCCACTTAGGCCCTCTCTCTAACCCCTGTTAAAAATTTTTAATCTGAAATTTTTATCGGGAATTAGAAAGAGAACAGTGGGGACATTTTTTACTTGAAACTTTTTTTGATATCACGAATCGTTTAGGAGAAAAAAAATATTTTCCAAGATTTTCATTTTATTTAGGTTGGTCCCAACCTAAATCTTCAAATGTACCGATTTTGAAAAAGAAATCGGAGAGTTCGGGTTCGGTATGTTCCCTTGTAAGTAAAAGACATAACATTGAAGCTTATCGATACCTTACTTTAAAAACCTCGTAAATCCATATCAACTAATTTTACAAGAGCAACAAAAAACTTTTTTTTTGCAAAGTACTATTGGAATTTTGGCATGAATGTATGTTTCAAAATACTATTTCACTTGCAAATTTCATTTGTCGATTCAAAATTAAAATAATTTTGTTTCTGAAGGGTTTTACCCCAACTTACGACGTTATGGCAACGAAATATGCCCGCATGCCAAGTGTTAAGTAATGAACATCATACGGTTTAGGCAATTTTCGAGCTTTCTGACAATGTAAATGAATGTTAATCTTACGATTTTTGAACCATCTTTCAATACACGCATGCATGCTGTCTACCTCCACTTGCGTGTAACCTTTCTCTAAGTACTTTTGTATGACGTATATTTTTTTTATATAGCAAAATTCAAAAGTGCGTTACATAAAGTAGAGTTTTTATTTTGGTAGCCACAATTGTCGCTATAAAGAATGTCTTCTTCTCCAACTTCTATTTCCTGGTTCAAAATGAAATTGCAAATAATACTGGCAAATTCTGAAGCAGATATAGCACCTCCCTCTCATGCCATATGAAACAAAGTCTGTAATGATTCTTCATATTACAAAGAGTAAAGTTATGAACACATAGTTTACGTTTGTAATATAAGAAAGAAACTGTCGAATGTAGGGACAGTAACACCTTCTGTAAATCCATACAATAAACATATTTGGCTTCTGCTTTGTCCTTTTCCTTTTCTTTCCTACAAGTTTCTTTACTTTGCCGGTGTTTTAAATAGTTCTCTTCAGAAAGATTTCTCATTTTAAAGCTAGTGCAAACATCGCACTGATCTTTCTTAGGTACATACAAACTTAGATTCAGTTTCTCAAACGCCGATGTAAAAGTTTTTATAAAAATTATTCTAATTTCTGGATTTAGATCTTTGGCAAATTTTTGGTATCCCAGGAAAAGCTCAGCCTTAGACTGCCAAATAGGTTCCAGATACAATTTGTTACTTCTTGAACAAATCTCTCTTTCAACAAAAAAAATTGATGTTACGAGGTGTTCGGTTTCTAGATAATGAAGAAATTCTTACGAGGTTTGCAATTTTTTTTATAGATAGCGTAATATTGATTTATAATTCTCGAGATTTTCACAGCACTTACAAGATGTGGGTTTTTGCAAGATATTCCGAAAAACTCAATTTCGCAAAAAAGTGAAGTTACGAGGTTTTCAAAGTAAGGTAACGTTATGATGATTTTCTTTTTCATCTGAGGATTTTTTTTCTTTCAGAGAGAATATGTTTAATTGTTTCAGGTAAACTAACAAAACAAAAAAACTGGCTAAGTAGCTAATAATACCATCGTAATTTCCCCAGAAATGAAATCAATGATTAATGAATCGATAGATAATTGCAGTTATTACTTCATTAAGAGATAGTTCATTTGCTACGATTCATTCGTATGTTTTTAACTAAAATAATAAATTGAAAAAAAAATTAGATCTAAAAAATCCTATCACTAGAAGAAAATATATTTTTCAAGGAAAATAATCTCAAAAAAGCTTTCAATCAAAATCTAAACTTAGCAAATGACATATCATTGAAGCTGATGATAATTTTTTTTTTCATCTGAGGATTATTTTTAAGATAGCATAATTTTAATCCTTTCTGCGAAACTAATAAATCAAAATTTTAAACTAGCTAATAATACCATCGTAATTTCCCCAGAAATTAACTCTATAATTTAATAAATCACTACATAATTGCAGTTATTGATTTATTAAAAGACAACTCATTTGCTATGATACATTCGTATGTTTTAATCAAAATAACATATGATAATTTAAGAAATTTATCAATATCGACCTCGAACTAGCAATATTTCATCATCAGCGTAAAGAATGCAATCCACATTCTTATCAGTGTAAAGTGAGAAGTTGTTGATATATCGTCGCGTTAGAATCAAACTATTCTATAAATTCTATAAGTCTTATAAATTTTAAAGAAAATGCGTTTTCAGTTTAGACATTCAATGTGATAAGAGCATTTATGAACATTCTTGCAAAAAACAAATCTATAATACAAAGACACGAATAGAATAGTAGATTGATTTGAAATAAACTCTCAGAAAATGTTTGAAACATAGCATTGGTTGGTGTTAAAACTCAACTTTAAGAAAATTTGACCATGGTATTACTCTATGAACATTCTTACAAAAAGCCATTCAATAGTATATAGATACGAATAGAATAATAGATTGATTTGGAATAAACTCTCAGAAAAAGTTTGAAATACAGCATAGATTGATGTTAAAACTCAATCAAAAAAAATTGAAATTGAAGTGAAAAAATCAAAACTGAATTGAAAAATAATTCAGTAATACACAGGCACGAATAGAATAGTAGATTGGTTTGAAATAAACTCTTAGAAAAAGTTTGAAATATAGCATAGGTTGGTATTAAAACCCAACTTTAAGAAAAATTGGGCATGGTATTGCTTAGTTTCAAAGGGACGATGTAGTATAAAAGGTATAAGTTTTAGATTAGAGCTTTATGGGACACTATGGACTATGAAAAGTCCACCAGATACTCTTGAATTACAATTTACACACTAGAATCTTTGATAAAGATAGAATCAACTTAACACATTCACTGCGATACGGGGTTAATAAGTCCCGTATAAATAAATAAATGAATAAATGACCTGCAGCGAACGTGTTAATAAGCATTATGTAATAAGTTTGAAGGTAAGATCATCTGTATACAAAACATCTGTAAGAGCATCTATATACAGTGAAAACTCTAGTAAGCGGACACTCTAATAAGCGGGCATCTCTCATAACCGGACAAAAACCTAGGCACGAACCTCAAAGATATGTCTTTCCATACAAACTGCTCTCCCTTAAGCGGACGCTCCAATAAGCGGACGCGGACACCATTTTTTTCCTCAATAATGGACAAAAATCTCTAATAAGCGGAAGCACGGCTCTAATAAGTTACTGAGCAGCTGATGTGAATGACGAAGATGTCGATCAATTTATGAAAAAACTGCCGGTTTTGCTACAAGGTTACCGAGAAGAGACTATTATTAAATCTGCATGGCAAAAGGTCACTCCAGAAACAATTAGAAATTGCTTTAAAAAGGCTGGTTTCATATAGATCAAGATAATTCAACTGACAATGACTACGATGCTGAAGATGATTTACCATTCGCAAGACTAGCTAATTTGAATGTAGTAAAGAACTGGGAGTAGAAAGTGTAAAAGTAGTGGAAGAATATTTAAATGTGAACGAAGATGTCGAAACAGAAAATTTGGAATTTTCGGAAGAGTAATTCGTGATTTGCTAATTTTTCGGTAGGTGTACGAATACGAGTTTTGCATACTGTATTATAAAAAGAAAAACTTGTAAGCATCAAACATTTGAAATGAAATATCTAGTAATATTTCAATTTAAAACCAGCTCCTCCACCTCTTTCAAATTTGGTGGATGCGCCGGATATATCTTCTAAAAACTCTTCTTTTTTATAATCTAGGGACATTTAAATCCCCATTAAAAAATGTCAAAGTAACTTCAAAGTCATTTTTTCTCTACTTTAAACATAAAAAATTTCAAATTACATTCAAAATTCTTTAAGTAAAAACAAAAATATGACCTGGTAAGATGTCCAAATTAAAAAATATTAATGAGAGACGATCTAAAGCGGTTCATTTTCGATTTTGGCGTGAGCGGATCGGCCGCGATCGTTTCAAAAACGCTAATAGCACCGGTTGAACGCGCGAAATTCATCCTTCAAAACCAAGATTACGCCCTTCAAGTACTAACGGGAAAACAAAAACCCTACAAAGGTTTATTGGATTTGTACAAACGCGTTCCAAGCGAACAAGGACTTTTAAGTTTATGGAGAGGAAATGGAACGAACCTAGCGAGATATTTTCCATCTCAAGCACTCAATTTTTCTCTATATCATTATTACGAACATTTTTTTACCACCTGCACGGTTAAAGATAATTATTTAAATGGTCTTATGTGTAAACTAGGAGCTGGAGGACTTGCCGGAGCTTGTTCGGCCGCTATAGTTTTCCCATTAGATTTCTGCCAAACGAGATTAGCTTTAGATATGGGTCATACAAAAGCACAACATCATAAAACAAAACCGAGGGAATTTCACGGAATGTTTAGTTGTTTCTACCGTATTTCAAAAAATGACGGAATTAAAGGTCTTTATAAAGGTGTACATCTATCCGTTTTGGGATTTGGAATTTACAGAGCGTTTTATTTCGCTTTGTACGATATCACTAAAATTGTTTATTTTGATAAACATCACGCGAGTCATCCAAACGATGATTCTGATAAAATGCCGTTAATGTTATCTTTGGTAGCTGCTTTAATATGTACGATTACAGCTGGTTGGTCTTCGTATCCTTTAGATACAATGGCAAGACATATGATGTTAGATTCGGGAAGACCGGAACATCTTAGGAAGAATAAAACAGCTGCTATTACAGCTAAGAGAATTTGGAGAAAGTATGGGGTTTATGGGTTTTTTAGAGGGGCGTTTGTTAACGCTATGAGGTGTACTGCAGGTGCTCTTGTACTTGTTATGTACGATGAGTTTATGTATTATACTTATAAGTGGAAAATTATGAAAAAATAAAAATATTTTGAGATGTTTTTGTGTACATTTCTTTTATGAATTTGGTTCATATTATGTCTATAAAAGATTTTGTGTTCATTAGACTTAGGTGCTCATCATATTTATATTTCAACATATCATCCACAAAGTAACGGCATTCTTGAGAGATGTTAACATTAAAGACGGCTTTATTAGTTAGAGGTGATACACTTAATTGGAAAAATGAGCTTTCTATAGTTTTTTTAAGTCTTCGGACAATTTTTAAGGAAGACTTAGGTTGGTCTTCTGCTAAATTAATTTACGGAGTTCCCTTAAGACTTTCTGGTGAACTGGATACTTTTCTCAATCTCATCGATGGATATAACACCTCTTCTCGATAATTTAAATAATACATTTACCAATTTGAAGCCAACAATTTATTTGAGGTAAAGGGGATGGTTCTTCGTTTAAAAAGGATCCTTGCAAAGGTAGTAAAAGCTCTTTAATATTGATCGGGTGCCTCCAATGGGACGTTTGGGGAGTAAGTCCAAGATGACCAAAAGTGCAACAATGGTCGGTCTGGGGTGGTCGAAAAGTGGCTGAGCAATCGTTTAAAAACTCAAATGTGGGCCAAAGGACGCTTTAACATTGATCGGGCGCCTCCAAAGGAACGTTTGGTGAAAAAATGGCTGAGCAATGGTTTAACCACTCAATGGTAGGCCAAAGGACGCTTTAACATCGATCGGGCGTCTCCAAAGGGACGTTTGAGGGCAGTTGTGAAGTAAGTCCAAGGTGACCAAGAGTGCTAAAAAGGAGGAATGTAAAGAGATTTGTAAGAAAATGGAAACTAAAAAGGATCCAACTAACTTGTTCAACTAAGAAAGAAGATCCGTGTGGGTCGAAAAAGGAACCGTGTGGGGAGAAGAAAAAAGATCCTTGTGGTCAAAAAAAGGATCTTTGTTCAGAAAAAAAGAAAGATCCATGTGGACAAAATAAAAAAGATCCTTGTAGGGTAAAAAATTAACCTTGTGGGAAAAAGAAAAAGGATCCTTGTGGTCAAAAAAAGGATCCTTATTGCCAAAACAAAAAGGCTCCTTGTAGATCGCAAAGAGATCCCTGTTCGGAAAAGAAGAAAGTTTCCTGCAAAAGTAAGAAGGATCCGTTTGCGGAGAAAAAGAAAGATCCTTGTGGAATGAAGAAAAAAGATCCTTGTAAAGTTAAGAAAGATCCTTACGGGGTAAAAAAGAACCTTGTGGGAAAAAGAAAAAGGATCCTTGTAGATCGCAAAGAGATCCCTGTTCGGAAAAGAAGAAAGATCCTTGCACGGCGAAGATAAAGTTTCCTGCAAAAGTAAGAAGGATCCGTGTGCGGAGAAAAAGAAAGATCCTTGTGGAGTGAAGGAAAAAGATCCTTGAAAAATTAAGAAAGAAGCTTGTGGGCCAAGAAAAGATCCATGTGGATCAAAGAAGGATCCTTGTGGAGAGAAAAAAGATCCTTGCGGAGCTAAAAAATCTCTTTATGAACTAAAGAAAGATTCTTGTGGTCAAAAAAAAGGATCCTTGTTCAGAAAAAAGAAAAATCTATGTGGACAAAATAAAAAAAATCCTTGTGGGGTAAAAAAAGTACCTTGTGGGGAAAACAAAAAGGATCCTTGTGGTCAAAAAATGATGCTTGTGAATCGCAAAGAGATCCCTGTTCGGAAAAGAAGAAAGATCCTTGCACGGTGAAGAAGAAAGTTTCCTGCAAATGTAAGAAGGATCCGTGTGCGGAGAAAGAGAAAGATCCTTGTGGAGTGAAGAAAAAAGTCCTTGTAAAGTTAAGAAAGAACCTTGTGGGCCAAAAAAAGATCCATGTGGATCAAAGAAGTCTCCTTGTCAACTAAAAAAAGATCCATGTGGTGTCAAGAAATATCCTTGTGAACCAAAGAAAGATCCTTGTGAAGCTAAGAAGTCTCCTTGTGAACTAAAAAAAGAGTCTTGTGAAGAAAAGAAAGATCCTTGTAAAGCTAAGAAGTCTCCTTGCTAACTAAAAAAAGATCCATGTGGTGCCAAGAAAGATCCTTGTAAAGCTAAGAAGTCTCCTTGCTAACTAAAAAAAGATCCATGTGGTGCCAAGAAAGATCCTTGTGAAGCTAAGAAGTCTCCTTGTCAACTAAAAAAAGATCCATGTGGTGTCAAGAAAGATCCTTGTGAACCAAAGAAAGATCCTTGTGAACCAAAGAAAGATCCTTGTGAAGCTAAGAAGTCTCTTTGTCAACTAATGGCGAATTCGATTGGTAAAACTAGTGCGCATTGGTGTGCACTAGTGCACAGTAGAGTGTTCTATTGAACTGTCAATTTTGTGTACTAACCTAATGTGATGTATGCACTAACATGCACTCAAGGTCAAATTCTGGTGCACACGAGTGCAACCAATCGAATACGCCATAAAAAAAGATCCATGTAGTGCCAAGAAAGATCCTTCTGAAGTTAAGAAGTCTCCTTGTCAACTAAAAAAAGATCCATAAAAATCTGGATACCGATAGCGTATCCAAAATTAGAAGTGACAGCAAGATGAATTCCGAAAATTCTGATATAGGTAATTCACAAAACCAAAATGGCTCAAACCAAATACCAAACCACACTTGTGCGCACTTATGTATTTTAGTCTGACTTACAGGAAAAGAGAGAGAACGGGAATTGAAAATTCGAACCATATCCTCTGCACCAACAAAAAAGAATATGCGCACCTAGAAGAGTACGCAAAGAAGGAAAACCAAATTTTATGGAGGAGGGAAAATAGTCAAAGGAAATCTTCGAAGTAACGTCGCTGTAAAAGAACCGTTAATTATCAAAATGTAAAATTTCACCTAATAAACTTTAAAACAAACAAAATAATCAATTTCGGCAACTTAAAATACCTCTAAACAAAACGAAACCCCAACATACAACCAAAAGAAAACATTAAATACCTAAAAGAAAAATTCGAATCCTTACAACATGTTCACGCGAATTTTTCTTCATATTTTCTACTGTAAAATTTCGTCCTTAAGTATACGAACATTAATTCCGAACACTCTGTGTTTGCGATATCGAATTGCTCCAATGTAAAACACATGAATTAAAAGCTGGTTGCTCATTGTGGGAAGCAATGAATCATTTAGAAGTGAATGATTCTTGTCCATTTGTTCATAAACCAACAACCTTGTTTAGACTTTAAGAAAAATAAATTGGAAGAGAGATTCCATAAGAAGGTGATTTCAAAACAAAACTCTCAAAATCCACCAATTAATTTTACTTTTGAAAATATAGAATGTTCAGCTTTTAGTAAACCTGTAGCTGTAGATAAAAGTTCAGGTCCTATAAGAACACCAACTTCGAAGATTGGAACGAAAGTTGAAACAATATCTACTTCGAAGATTGAATATGATGAAAAAAGAACTTGTGGTGCATATTCTGATTTTACTAAGGGTTATAGTACGCAATCTAAAACACCTAAATGCCAAGTTAAAATTATTCCATTTCAAGATCAAGTAATTTAATTTCAAGATCAAGTAATTTAATTTCAAGATCAAAAAATTCCATTTGAAGATCAAAAAATTCCATTTCAAGATCAAATAATTCAATTTCAAAATCAAAAATTCCATTTCAAGATCAAAAAATTCCATTTCAAGATAAAAAATCCATTTCAAGATCAAAAAATTCCATTTCAAGATCAAAAACTTCCATTTCAAGATCAAAAAAGTCCGTTTCAAGATCAAACGATTCCAACCTAAGTCCTAACAATTTCATGTGAAGATCAAACGATTCAACTCAAAATTCGAACGATTCCAACCTAATTTCAAAGGATTTCGTGTCAAGATCAAAAGATTTCATAGCAAAATCAAAAGACTTCATAGCCAAATCAAACGATTTCACCTCAAAATCAAACGATTTCTTCTCAAGATCACACGATTCGATCCAAAATTCAAGCAATTCCAGCCCAGGTTCAAACGATTTCATCTCATTTTCAAGCCCTTCCAATCAAACATGTCTACAATTCTGAACAAACATGATTTATTGTAGAAAAATCTCACCATGTAAACGGTAGTGTTTAGTCACAACTTCGCTGGAATTATAGTTTAGCTTTAAACTCGACTCATCTTCTTCTCAACTAAATTTATAATATATTAAGCTAATTGTAATGTATAAGGTACAATAACATAAAATGTAATCAAAAAAAAATCGTAATTTAAAAATTTCAAAAGGAGTAAAATAACTCTACTTGTAAAAAAAATGACTTAAAATTAACTTTAATCATGCAACTCATTTTATAACTTGTAGCATTAAAATTACAACTTTGTTTCTAAAATACATAAATATCCATCTACATAGAATAAAATTAACAAAAAAATAGCAAATTCCGAATCTCCCATCGAGGTTAATATACATTTCTAATTAGAGCTTCCTGTTTAAGGAGATCGCAATTTCACGATAGTAATCGGCGATTTATTTAAATCGCTCCGTTTCTTGCTACCCGCGTAATTACATCCTTTCGACCAAATGAGAAACAATCAATAACCTCTTTCTTCCATTCCATTCCAATCTCCACACCAAATCCATCATCACAACGTCTCCTCATTTTTTCTTCTTCCTTATTTTTCCATCGAACCGTCGATTTTTATTTTTCCCGCGAACTGTCGATAAGACTTTATGGTTTCTAGTACTGAACGGTCGCGTATTCCATTCCAGGTTAAAGAATCGTAATTAAAGCTTCGACGAAGCTTCGTCCGGTGAGGATTATGGTGAAGGCACGGTTCGAGAAGGCATCGCGACGCCATAAAAAGTCGCGGGACGCCCCGAAAGGGGTCGTCGCGAGCCGTTACGAAGCCGCCTTCTCGGAAGTCGGCAGCGCCCTCCGCGGACGCCGCGTGCGATACCCAAGACGCAATTAAACGCGCTTAAAAAGCTATACTTTTTTTTTGGATTCGATGTTGGAATCCCGTCGACATTTCAAGGAGAGGAGACGATCGAGCTTTTTTTCAGAGAGGGATTCAGGAATAATTTTAAATTATTTAAAAATTCTAAATAAAATTTTTTTGTTAGAGGAGCGATTTTTTTCGGCAACGACAACGAAATCGTTTAACCATTAATTTGGAATTATCGTTGGACGATATTTCATGGAGAGAGGAATGATCTTATTTAAAATTTGAAAAATCAATTTATCTAAAAATTGTTAACTTAAAAATGCGATAAATCGCGTCTACTAAAGCGATTTTATCGCAGCGACAAAATTGTCTAGTTTTCAATTTGACATTTGAAAGTAAAAATATCAAATTTTTTTTCAGATTAGGTTAAATAAACTTAAAAAAAATATTTAAAATATTTGCTGAAACGATTTATTCGCAGCGACAATATAATCATTTAATCATCAATAATAATGAAAACCCTCAGTTTTTAATTTAAGTAATGTTTCAAAAACATAAAATTGAATTTCTTTTTAAGAGTTGGAAACTTTAAAATCTGTATGTTTAAAATTTTCAATAAAAATAGTCCACCAAACGCGATTTTTTTAAGAGCGACTATAAAATCGGTTGATAAAAGTAAAGGGAGTGATTTATTTATTATATGATAACTTATTTTAATGACTTGTGGAAATTTTAGAAAGATTTTTTATTTGATATACTTGAAAGAAAATATAAAAGCTAAATTCGGTCCTGTATAAGAAGTTTTGCCATCTTAAGAGACAGTCTCGTCCAGTTTTTGCTTCGTTTGGTGGACGCCAAACTGGTCTTTAGTCCATACACGTTGGTAATTATTATTTTCTGGTACGATGGTTATACCTCGACTCTCATGGGGGTTTAAGGTCAAAGCACTTAAAAGCTTCGATTTAATTTAAACAACTTTTTTTCAATGTACCGATGCGCAATTAATACCTAACATTTAAAATTAATTTAAAGTGTACCAAGTTGTAAGAGTATCGTCTTGGTAATAGCTTAGGGCGAGCGACCAAACCAGCCAGCAGGAGTCCGGCCCATTCTGCTTAGCAACAGACTTGCAATACTACTTTCATGCCTTTATAATTCCCTTTTGAAACTTCTTCTCCGTCGCTTGACGCGCGGTCGATTCACCTCTTGCTTTCTCATTCCTTCATCTCATCCCGTACAATCAAAGCAAAGTGAATTTTTAAAAACCTCGTCATTCGAAATTTATCTTTTTAGAAGTAGAATTTCTTTTTCGATTTTCGAGGTCGGTTAGTAAAAGGTTCTTTTTAAAAGTTGGTACATTGTCTTCGGAGGTGCGTTACCCGGGTTGACCCGAAGGAGGCACGCAACGACGTTCGTGGTTGCTGGAACCGGAGGAGGTTCCACTTCTTCGCGATAGCGTATCTGCCGGTCCGGACGGCCCTAACCTATAAAATAGTTTGGTTACGAGCGGGCCGCGTGTAAAACCACCGGACCCGGTCTTCGGCTTCGCAGGCGCCTTCGTGAGGGACAGGTGGACTGAGTGTCCACCGACTTTCCAGTGGTTCTCAACAAAATTTAAGAATAATAAAATGCATAGTAGTCGAAATGCACACTCTCGATAAAATGCATATCGTCGGCATAATTTTAAAACCTCCTAAGTCATTTTTGACTGTTTTTAGAGGAATACCAAAAAACGTAGAATTTTAGAAGGAGTAATTTGGGATTAAATTTAAATAATTAAAACTGCCGATATATGTCGCCGGATGCAAGCCTGATGTACGACGTTTTAAAATACGATTTGTATTCAATTATAAAGACGAAATAAACAATAATCTCAATTCCAAATTTTTTTTACTTACAAGGTTTTAAAATTAGGCCGACGATATACTCAAAAGTTAAGGAGAAAGGTATCAAGGTAGAGTTATATTAAGAAGAAAAGTATCCAACCTTTAAAGTTAGTTAAAAAACTAATAGTTTTTAAAACAAGATCAAATAATTAAAAGATAATAAATTATCCACAAAGATAATTTATTATCTTTGATTATCTAAAGATGTTTGAATTAGGTTTTTCTATTCAGTGCCTCAAAACCCTGTAGGAAAGTGCTATTTGATCCATAGGCTTTACCTTTTGTAAAATTTGAAACCTTTCAAGAAATTGTGAAATTGTAACTAGTTAAAACAATCATCGTTATCCATAGAAAGCTTTCGACAGCTTTAAGATAGTAAAAATCTATGTAATAATAAATGCTTTTGAAAACTTTGACTTGGATTGGTTTATGAGTTAGAAAATCCTTGATTATTTGAAAAATTATCGTTTTCCATTAAAAGTTTTCTAAAATCTAACGATGCTTGAATTAGGTTTTTGTATTCAGTGCGTCAAAACCCTGTAGGAAAGTGCTATTTCATTCATGAGTCCCACCTTTCATAAAATTTTAAACCTTTCAAGAAATTGTGAAGTTGTAACTAGTTAAAACAATCATCGTTATCCATAAAATGTTTTCGACAGTAAAAATAGTAAAAATCTATGTAATAATAAATGCTTTTGAAAACTTTGACTTGGATTGGTTTATGAGTTAGAAAATCCTTGATTATTTGAAAAATTATCGTTATCCATTAAAAGTTTTCTAAAATCTAAAGATGCTTGAATTAGGTTTTTGTATTCAGTGCGTCAAAACCCTGTAGGAAAGTGCTATTTCATTCACGGGTCCCACCTTTCATAAAATTTGAACCCTTTTAAGAAATTGTGAAGTTGTAACTAGTTAAAACAATTATCGTTATCCATAGAAAGCTTTTACAACTTTAGGATAGTAAAAATGTATGCAATAATAAATGCTTTTGAAAACTTTGACTATTGTTGGTATATGAGTTAGAAAATCCTTGGTTATTTGAAAAATATCGTTGTCCATTAAAAGCTTTCTAAAATCTAAAGATGCTTGAATTAGGTTTTTGTATTTAGTGTATCAAATCCCTGTAAGAAAGTGTTATTTGATCCATGGGTCTCACCTTTCATAAATTTGAACCATTTTAAGAAATTGGGAAATTGTAACTAGTTAAAACAATCATCGTTATCCATAAAAAGTTTTCGACAGCTTTAAGATAGTAAAAATCTATGTAATAATAAATGCTTTTGAAAACTTTGACTATTGTTAGTATATGAGTTAGAAAATCCTTGGTTATTTGAAAAATTATCGTCATCCATTAAAATCTTTCTAAAATCTAAAGATGCTTGAATTAGGTTTTTGTAGATTTATAAAAAATACATCTAAAACCATCGATTTATGTTAATTCTTTAAGCTCAAATGCATTTTTTATGTTTTGATTGATTAAAAAATCATCGTGATTCATAAAAATCTTTCTAAATTTTGAAAATACCATAAACGTAATTAATGTTAATTATCGTTATCCATAAAAACCTTTCTAAAATCCCAAGAAGCTTGAATGATGTTTTCGTAGATTTATAAAAAACGCCTAGAAGCATCTTCTAGAAGCATCGATTTAAGTTAATTCTTTAAACTCAAATGCATTTTTTATTTCTTTATTGATTAAAAAAATCATCGTTATTCATAAAAATTTTTCTAAATTTTGAAAATACCATGAAGATAATTAACGATTCCTAGTAAAACGTTTAAGATTATTAATTTGGCTTGATTCGTAAGTTAGAAAATCTATCATCGATCGAAAAAATTATGATTTTCCATAAAAAAATTTTCTACAGTTTTAAGATATTTCATTAATTTATTGATTTCTGGAATGTACTTGTGATAGTATTGATTATTGATGTGATAGTGTTTCTTTAAACGCAAAAGAACTTATATTTTCCGAAAAACGCTGTCGTCTGTAATAAGCCCTTTAAAATTTATGTTAAAAATTTTTTTAAAGATCTTTGCTAATGATTTGTATTGGTTTTGATTTTGGTTTACTTTTTGAATCATGAAAACAGTTAAAAAATTCATTCAACTTATGTTTCTGAAAGTATTAATTTTGGTTACAACTTAGAATACGAAAAATTTAAAAATTCACGACTTTTCAAAAAGTTATCATAATCCATAAACAGCTTTCAAAAGTTTCAGTTCATATAAAATTTTCATAAGCCATTTCTAGAAAATTCTCTAAAAGATATCGCTTCAGCTCGATTCGAAAACCATGAAAGAAGTTAAGAAATCACACAAATCTATCAAAAAAGATCAAAATTCACAAAAAGCTCAGAAGAATCTCAAGACGATTAAAACATGTTTTACAATTTCTAGTAAAGTGCTTCTAAAGAAATCAATTTGGGTTGGTTCCTGAACCCCGAAAAGAGTTAAGGAGTTCATTTAATTTTTTAAAAATATTGGTTTGAGTTGCTACTTACAATATCAAGAGTTGAAGAATTCATAACTTTTTAAAAAGCTTATCATAATCCATCCGAAGCTTACAAGCCTTAAGTCATATAAAATTCACTGAAACCATTTCTAGAAAATTCGTCGAAAGAAATCGCTTCGGGTTAATTCTTAAACGTTGACAAGAGTTACAGATCAAAGAAAGATCACAATCCATGAAAAGCTCCCAAAAATTTGAAAATGATTAGAATTTATTTTAGTTTTCAATAAAATGGAATCAATTTGGGTTGGTTTTTAAACCATGAACAGAGTTAAATTGAGTTGCTACTTAAAATACCAACAGATTGAAAATTCAAGACTTTTCAAAGAGTTATTATAATCCATATAAAGCTTTCAAAAGTATCAGGTCACATAAAATTTACTGTCATTTACCGTCAAAAAGTCGTTTTTAGAAAGTTTTTCTAAAGATATCGTTTCAGTTCAATCCTTAAACCATGAAAAGAGTTTAGCAATCATACAAATCTATCAGAGAAAGTTCGCAATCCATTAAAAAGCTAACCAAAATCTTAAGAGGATTAAAACTTATATAACAATTTCTAATAAAATGCTTGTAAAGAAATCAATTTAAGTTATTTCTTGAACCATGAACATAGATTTGAATTGCTACTTAAAGTACAAAAAAATTGAGAATTTACAACTTTTCAAAAAGTTGTCATAATCCATAAAAAGGTTTCAAATATCTCAGAATATATAAAATTGACTCAAGCCATTTCTTAAAAAAAATTCTAAAGATACCGCTTCGAGTCGATCGTGAAAACATGAAAAGACTGTAAGAATTATACAAGTCTATCACAATTCATAAAAAGCTCAAAGAAATCTTCAGTAGATTAAATCTTATTTCACCATTTCTGGTCAAATGTTCCCAAGAAATTAATCTTAGGTTTGTTCTTGAACCACGAATAAAGTTAGGGATCTCATTTAACTTTTTGAAAATGTTGATTTGAGTTGGTACTTAGAATATCAGAATTCCCAAGCTTTCAAGTCTCAGAGTATATAAAATTGACTCAAGCTATATCTAGAAAAATTTTCTAAAGGTACCGCTTCGAGTCGATCATTAAAATATGAAAAGAGTTCAGGAATCACAAAAATCTATCGATGAAGTATCACAATCCATAGACAAGAGTTAAGGTATCGTACAAAGTCTATCAAAAAACGATCACAATTCATAAAAAGCTTATAAAAATTTCAAGATGATTAAAACTTATTTAACAATTTCTAGTAAAATGCTTCCAAAGAAATCAATTTAGGTTGGTTCTTGAACCATGTACAGAGTTGATTTGGGTTGCTACGTAGAATACCAATAGTTTGAGAATTCACAATTTTTCAAAGAGTTATCATAATTCATATAAACCTCTCAAAAGTTTGAAGTTACAGTAGAAAAAATCCGAACTAATTAGGACCATAGGTAGTTCGGATTTTCAAATTGTTTAGGTTTTCGAACATAACCCAGGAAATTAAAGCCAGGTCATTTTTGTCAATATCCCACCATTCCACAGCATCAGACTTGTCACACTTGTGAAAACTAGGAACTAACTGGCATAGTTTTGCCACATCTTTTATGTTGTCAAGCATTTCAGCTTCATTTTCACTATTCTCTTCTCTAATTTCATCTATTGTCAACCCAAAACTTATTCCATGCTTTTTTTTTATTCTCTACAATGAGTAAGTTCCATAAATTAGGATGTACAACGAAACCTTTAAGTTTAGCTTTTTGGAAAATTCAAGAACGCCCTTTTCGTCACTTTCACTTAAAAGAAGTTTACGTAACATTTGTTTTCTATACAATCCCTTTAATTTTTGAATTACACCTTGGTCCGTTGGTTGAATGAATGGGGTGACGTTAGGTAAGAGAAACATCACCTCAAATTCGTCATCGATTGGGTTTAACATTTTCACGGACGGGTGTGTTGGCGCATTATCCATAATTAACAACACATTTCTTTGAAGTTTTTTTTTCTTTTCGAAGATTTTTCACATTTCGCATGAACACATTTTTATACCACTCTGTAAGTATGTTGCTGTTCATCCGAGCACTTTTCTGTGCTCTATAAAAAATTGGAAGACTTTCGGTTATGTTCTTGAAACACCTTGGTTTTTTACTCTTTCCAATTACTAATAAAGGCAGTGAATGATCTCCAGTAGTGTTTGGACCAATCATCAACCACAAATGATTTTCAAAGTTACCATAGTTCAAGATTAAGAAATTAAAACAAAAATGTTATTTTTTTGGTGTTTGCACAAAGATATTTAAAATGTTTAAAGGCGTTCGGATTTTTGACGTTCCACTGTATATCAAATTTACTCAGTTTCTTAAATATTCTTCTAAAGATATCACTTCGGTTAGAGCTTTAAACCATGAGGAGAGTTTATGAATCATGGATATCTATTAAAGACAGATTATAATCCAAGAAAAGCTCAGAAAAATCTCAAGATAACCTAGAATTGAACCTTTAAACCATAAGAAGAGTTAATGAATCATACAGATCTATTAAAGAAAGGTCATAATCCATGAAAGGCTTACAAGAATCTCAAGACAATCATAATTTATTTACCAATTTCTGATAAATGCTCCTGGAGGAATCAATTTGGGTTTGTTCCTGAACCTCGAACAAAGTTAGGTAGTTCATTTGACTCTTTGAAAATGTTGTTTTGAGTTACTACTTAGAATACCAAAAGTATGAGAATTCACGACTTTCCAAAGAGGTATCTTCATCCATATAAAGCTTTAAAAAGTCTCAAGTTATATCAAATATTCTAAAGCCATTTCTAAGGAACTCTTCTGAACATATCACTTCAGCTCGCTTCTTAAATCATGAAAAGAGTTAAAGAATCGTACAAATCTATCAAAGAAAGATCACAATCCATAAAAAGCTCAAAAAAATTTCAAAACGATTAGAATTTATTTCACAATTTTTTGTAAATGCTTCTAGAAGAATCAATTTAGGTTGGTTCTTGAACTATGAACAGAATTGATTTAGGTTACTACTTAGAACACCAACATATTGAGAGTTCATGACTTTTTAGAGTTATCATAATCCATATAAAGCTTTTAAAAGTCTCAGATCATATAAAATTTACTCAAGCCATTTCTAGAAAATTTTCCAAAGATATCTCTTCAGCTCGACTCTTAAACCATAAAAGGAGTTAAGGAAATATACAAATCTATCCGAAAAAGATTAAAATCCATAAAAAGCTCCCCAAAAATTTCCAAATAATTAGAATTTCTTTCACAATTTCTGGTGAGATACTTCTAAAAGTATCAATTTACGTTGGTTCTTGAACTATGAACAGAGTTTTTGGGTTGGTACGTGAAGTACCAAGAATTCGAGAATTCACGACTTCTCAGAGAGTTAGCATAATCCATAAAAAGCTTTCAAAAGTCTCAGATCATATAAAACTTACTCAAGCTATTCCTAAAAAATTCTTATGAACATATCATTTCAGATCGATTCATAAACCATGAAAAGAGTTAAAGAATCGTACAAATCTATCAAAGAAAGATCAAAATCCATAAAAAGCTCAAAAAAATTTCAAAATGATTAAAATTTATTTCACAATTTTTTGTAAAAACTTCTAGAAATATTAACTTAGGTTGGCTCTTGAACTATGAACAGAGTTTTTGGGTTGGTACTGAAAGTACCCAGAATTTGAGAATTCACGACTTCTCAGAGAGTTAGCATAATCCATAAAAAGCTTTTAAAAGTCTCAGATCATATAAAATTTACTCAAGCCATTTCTAGAAAATTTTTCTAAAAATATCTCTTCAGCTCGATTCTTAAACCATGAGAAAAGTTAAGAAATCATACAAACCTATCAAAGAAAGATCAAAATCCATAAAAAGTTCCCAAATTTTTCAAAATAATTAGAATTTCATTCACAATTTCTAGTGAGGTGTTTCAAGAAGAATCAATTTAGGTTGGTTCTTGAACTATGAACAGAGTTGATTTGGGTTGCTACATAGAACATCAACATATTGAGAGTTCACGATTTTTTAGAGTTATCATAATCCATAAAAAGCTTTCAAAAGTCTCAAGACATAACAAATTTACTCAAGCCATTTCTTGAACATTTTTTCTAAAGATATCTCTTCAGCTCGACACTTAAGCCATGAAAAGAGTTAAGGAATCATACAAATCTATCAAAGAAAATTCCAAATCCATAAAAAGCTCCCAAAAATTTCAAAATAATTAGAATTTCATTCACAATTTTCGGTAAGATGCTTCAAGAAGAGTCAATTTAGGTTGGTTCTTGAACTATGAACCCAATTGATTTGAGATACTACTTAGAACACCAACATATTGAGAGTTTACGACTTTTTCGAGTTATCATAATCCATATAAAACTTTCAAAAGTCTCAGATCATATGAAATTTACTAAAGCCATTTCTAGAAATTTTTTCTAAAGATATCTCTTCAGCTCGATTCTTAAACCATGAGAAGAGTTGAAGAATCATACAAATCTATCAAAGAAAGATCAAAATCCATAAAAAGCTCCCAAAAATTTCAAAATAATTAGAAGTTATTTCACAATTTCTGGTGAAATGCTTCAAGAAGAGTCAATTTAGGTTAGTTCTTGAACTATGAACCAAATTGATTTGAGATACTTCTTAGAATACCAACATATTGAGAGTTTACGACTTTTTAGAGTCATCATAATCCATATAAAGCTTTCAAAAGTCTCAGATCATATAGAATTTACTCAAGCCATTTCCAGAAAATTTTTCTAAAGATATCTCTTCAGCTCGATTCTTAAACCATGAGAAAAGTTAAGGAATCATACAAATCTGTCAAAGAAAGATCAAAATCTATAAAAAGCTCCCAAAACATTTCAAAATGATTAGAATTTCTATCACAATTTTTGGTAAGACGCTTCAAGAAGAATCAATTTAAGTTGGTTCTTGAACTATGAACCAAATTGATTTGAGATACTTCTTAGAACACCAACATATTGAGAGTTTACGACTTTTTAGAGTCATCATAATCCATATAAAGCTTTCAAAAGTCTCAGATCATATAGAATTTACTCAAGCCATTTCCATAAAATTCTTCTAAAGATATCTCTTCAGCTCTATTCTTAAGAATATTTAACTCTTCTCTATTCCATGAGAAGAGTTAAAGAATCATACAAATCTATCAAAGAAAGACCAAAATCCATAAAAAGTTCCCAAAAATTTCAAAATGATTAGATTTTATTTAACAATTTCTGGTAAAATGCTTCCATAGGAATCAATTTGGATTGGTTCTTGTACCACGAAAAGAGTTAGGGAATCACTGGTCTGCCGAAGAAGACACCGGCAATTACGATAAGCGACGCGGCGCGGCGCTGCAGTCGAGGTCACGCCGCCGCCCGTACAAAGGAGCCCGACGGCCAACCAACGGACGGGCGCAAACCGGTATCCGTGCACAGACTTGACTTTTCCACTTGGTTTTATTCTCATTCTTCCGCGGGTCCCTCCTCCTCCGGTAATGTTAGCGCGGCCGCCTCCGGTGCCCGGCCAGTCTGGCGTCGTCCGTCGCCGCGACAGTCACTACTACTCGCTCAACACTAAACACACTCACTCAACATTTCACTGTTCGCCGGCCGCGACGCTCACGCGATCAAACTTTTTATCCCACCTTTTTAAAATTTTTTTTTCTCCTTCAATTTAAAATTTTAAGTGATTTTAAAAACCGGGAGTGTTTTTAAAAAAAATTAATTCGCTTAAAAACGAGTAAAACTTAGAAAAGAAGACTTAAAGGTAAGTTTTTAAAATTCTTTTAATAAAGGAGTCGTGTGAATCGGGCTTATAGGCGTCAGGTGGGGTGAGAGTCAAGGTCAGGTGCAACGCCCTCTACGGGGTTGCGAGGGGAAATAGGAGAGGGAAGAGCGGAAAACGCTTAAGCCCGTCGCCCCCCTCGGCTGTCTGACGGCCACCGTTTCTTAAAAAAGCCCATTTGAAACAAGTGCGCAAGCGTTGATCTCTAAGTACAGTGAGAATCTAAAGTTTTTAAACAAGCTTTTTTATCTCTTTTGATTTTTTAAAGTAAAAAAAAATTTTTTTTAATGTTTAAAAAGGTTTTGAACTAATCCAAAACTAGATAAAATAAAATAATATTAAAATTTAACATAAAAAAAGAGATATCAACAGTAAATTAAGAAAAGTAACTTTTTATAAAAAAAAATGTCTTTAATTAACTAAAAATGTTTACATTTTTATCTGGCTTATTGTTAGTATAATCTCTAAAGGCGTATTTCAAAAATATAGATAAGTTTGACTTCAAAATACAGTGAGAATCAAAAGTTTTTTTTTCTTTTCATTAAATCTTTTTGTATTATTTATTAATAAAAAAAAGTTTTAATAAGAAAAATACTTTTAATTCTCTTTAAATTTATTTACTTTTAATAAAATTTAGATTTAAACTAAAAGTTCAAAATAAAAACGGAGCTTCCAACAGTCACTTAAGAGACTAACCTTTTGTTACGTTTTCCTTCTATTTCATTGAGATAAATATAAAAAATTTTATGTAGTATAAAAATGTAACTCTTAAATATATAAAAAAAATCTCAAAATTGTTTTGAAACTTGGGTTGAAAATGGCTTAAAAGTTCAAAAAAGTAATGGAGATACCAACAGTCAATAAAGCGAGTAACTTTTTATTAAAATTTTCTTCTATTTCATTGAGATATAAAAAATTTTAATGTAATATGAAAATATAACGCTTAAATACATAAAAAATCTCAAATTTTTTTAAAAACTAGGGTTAAAAATGGCTGAAAAGCTCAAAAAACTTTTGGAGATACCAACAGTCAATTAGGCGAGCAACTTTTTATCAATATTTTTTTCTTTTTACTTCATTAAAAGCTACAATCTAACTTAATCTAACTTAAAAGTGTATTTGAAGAACAAAAATAAACTTTCATCTTTAAATACAGTGAAATTTTTAAAGTTTTTAGACAAGTTTTTTTCACCTCATCGATTTATAACCTTTTTTAAGAATAAATTTTTTTAAATCATTTTTGAATGATCAGAAAGCTTGGAAATAGTCTTGAAATTTGAATACTGAATACTTTTAATGACCTTTCGATTAGAAATAAAATTTCAAAATAAAAACTGAGATTTTAACAGTCAATTAATTGAGTAACATTTTACCACATTTTTTTGTCTATTTTATCGAATTTATCGAATTAAAAATAAAAATATTAATGTAATATTAAAAACTTAGCCTTAAATATATAAAAGACATTAAAATAAACTTAAAAATTGGAGTAGAAATAGCTTAAAAGCTCAAAAAAGTGATGGAGATACCAATAGTTAATTAAGCGAGTAACCTTTTTTACATTTTTCTTCTATTTAATTGAGATGTAAATAAAAATTTTCATATAATATGAAAATATAACTCTTAAATATATGAAAAATGTCAAAATTGTTTTAAATCTTGTGTTAAAAATGGCTTAAAAGTTCAAGAAAGCTTTGAAGATACCAACAGTCAATTAAGCGAGTAACCTTCTATTAAATTTTTTTCGAATTCATCGCGAAAAAAATAAAAATTTTCATGAAATATGAGAAATTAAATCTTAAATATATGAAAGACATTAAAATAATCTTAAAAATTGGGATAAAAATAGCTTAAAAGCTCAAAAAAGAGATGGAGATACCAACAGTCAATTAAGCAACTAGCCTCTTTTACAATTTTGTTCTATTTCATTGAGATATAAACAAAAATTTTCATATAATATGAAAATATAACTCTTAAATATATGAAAAATGTCAAAATTGTTTTAAATCTTGTGTTAAAAATGGCTTAAAAGTTCAAGAAAGCTTTGAAGATACCAACAGTCAATTAAGCGAGTAACCTTCCATTAAATTTTTTTCGAATTCATCGAGAAAAAAATAAAAATTTTCATGAAATATGAGAAATTAAGCCTTAAATATATGAAAGACATTAAAATAATCTTAAAAATTGGGGTAAAAATAGCTTAAAAGCTCAAAAAAGAGATGGAGATACCAACAGTCAATTAAGCAACTAGCTTCTTTTACAATTTTGTTCTATTTCATTGAGATATAAACAAAAATTTTCATATAATATGAAAATATAACTCTTAGCTATATGAAAAATATCAAAATTGTTTAACAACTTGGGTTGAAAATGGACTAAAAGCTCAAAAAAGTTTTGGAAATACCAACAGTCAATTAGGCGAGTAACCTTTTATTAAAATTTTTTTCATTCCATCGGGAAAACAATAAAAATTTTACTGTAATATGAGAAATTAAGTCTTAAATATATGAAAGGCGTTAAAATAGCCTTAAAAGTTGGATTAAAAATGGCTTAAAAGCTCAAAAAAGTTTTGGAGATATCAACAGTCAATTAAGCGAGTATCTTTCTATTAAGATTTTTTCTTTTTACTTGATTGATAGCTACAATCTAACTTAATCTAACTTAAAAATGTATTTGAAGAACAAAAATAAACTTTCACCTTTAAATACATTGAAAATTTTAAAGTTTTTAGACAAGTTTTCTTTTCCTTTTCGATTTATAACCTTTTTTAAGAATAACATTTTTTTTAATCATTTTTGAATGATCAGAAAGCTTGGAAATAGTCTTGAAATTTGAATACTGAATACTTTTAATGACTTTTCGATTAGAAATAAAAATTCAAAATAAAAACCGAGATTTTAACAGTCAATTAATTAAATGATATTTTACCACATTTTTTGTCTATTTTATCGAATTTATCGAATTAAAAATAAAAATATTAATGTAATATTAAAAACTTAGCCTTAAATATTTAAAAAACTTTAAAATAATCTTAAAAATTGGGGTAGATATAGCTTAAAAGCCCAAAAAAGCTTTGGAGACACCAACAGCCAATTAAGCGAGTAACCTTTTTTACAATTATCTTCTATTTCATTGAGATATAAATAAAAATTTTCATATAATATGAAAATATAACTCTTAGATATATGAAAAATGTCAAAATTGTTTAAAAAATTGGGTTAGAAAGGGCTTTTAGCTTAAAAGCTCAAAAAAGTTTTGGAGATACCAACAGTCAATTAAGCGAGTAACCTTTTATAAAAGCTTTTTCTATTTCATCGAGAAAAAAATAAAAATTTTCATGTAATATAAGAAATTAAGTCTTAAATACTTGATAAACGTTAAAATAGCCTTAAAATTTGGGTTAAAAATGCTTTAAAAGCTCAAAAAAGTTTTGGAGATACCAACAGTCAATTAAGCGAGTAACTTTCTACTAAAGTTTTTTCTATTTCATCGAGAAAAAATAAAAATTTTAATGTAAAATGAGAAATTAAGACTTAAATATATGAAAGACATTAAAATACCCTAGAAACTTGGGTTAAAAATGGCTTAAAAGCTGAAAATAGTTTTGGAGATGCCAATAGTCAATTAAGCGAGTAACTTTTCATTAAAAAGCTTTTTGAATTATCATTAAATTTTAACCACAATTCTATCTATTGACTACTGTTTGTTGAAAAAAGTCGTTTTGATGTAAATTTCGATCTTTAAATCCTAAAATTTTAAAACGATCTTTTTTCGTTCCTGATTTTAAGAATAAAAAATAGTTAATAAATACTTTTCAACGTTTAAAAAGTTTAAAAACACTCTTAAAACTTGGATAATTTATTAAATACAAGTGACTAATCTAACTTTCTTAAAAAATCGACCAACTTTAAAAAATCACCCAGACTTTATTTATTGGAATTAAGGAATAATTTTTGGTTTAAATAAAAGATAAATGATTCTATTTTGAATTAAAAAAACAGATCTTTCCTAATTCTTACCAAAAAAAATTAAAAAAAATTTTAAATTTGGTGAAAATTTTTGTTAGTTCTAACCAAACTTTTTTAAAAAATCACCCAACTTTAAAAAATCGTCCAGACTTTATTTTTGAAGATTAAGAAATGATTTTTGGTTTAAATGAAAGATAAAAGATTCTGTTTTGATTTAAAAAAGACCGGTTAGTTCTAATTATTATCAAAAAATGAAAATTAATTTTTAAGTTGGAAAATTTTTTTGACAGGTGACTAACCTAACTTTAAAAAAAATCGACCAACTTTAAAAAATCACCTACACTTAATTTTTTAAGATTAAGGAATGATTTTTGGTTTAAATGAAAGATAAAAGATTCTGTTTTGAATTAAAAAAGACAGGTTAGTTCTAATTATTATCAAAAAAATTAAAAAAAAATTTTAAGTTGGAAAAATTTTTTGACAGGTGACTAACCTAACTTTAAAAAAAATCGACCAACTTTAAAAAATCACCCACACTTCATTTTTGAAGATTAAGGAATGATTTTTGGTTTAAATGAAAGACAAAAGATTCAGTTTTGATTAAAAAAAGGCAGATTTTTTATAATTATTACCAAAAAAATTAAAAAAAAAAAATCCTAAAGTTGGTAAACATTTTTAATCCAAAAGTTTTACCCCAACTTTAAAAAAAAATCGACCAACTTTAAAAAATCACCAAGACTTTATTTTTTGGAATTCGAGATTGATTTTTGGTTTAAATTAAAACTAAAAGATTCTATTTTCAATTTAAAGAGAGATTTTTTTTTAATTCTTACTAAAAAAATTTAAAAAAATTTTCAAAGTTTCTTCTGAAATCATTTTATTCAAATTTTTGTCAGATTTTGTATAAAACTAAAATGATTTAATTATTTCAAATTTCAAATTTGTCGAATTTCATAAAAAATAACTTAAAAAAATAACTTAACTTAGCTTATAATTGTGAAATTTCGTCTAAAAATTTCCTAAAACCGTCGAATTTCGAAAAAAATTTCATCAAATTTCGTGTAAAATTGTCTAAAATTAATTCCATTAAATGTAATCTAAAATTTTCGAATTTCGTTAAAAAATAACTTAATTTAGCTTAAAATTGTGAAGTTTCGTCGAAAAATTTCCTAAAACCGTCGAATTTAAAAAAAAATTAATCAAATTTCGTGTAAAATTGTCTAAAATCATTAAATTCCGTTAAATTTCATCTAAAATATTCGAATTTCGCTAAAAAATAACTTAATTTAGCTTATAATTGTGAAATTTCGTCTAAAAATTTCCTATAAAACGGTCAAATTTCGAAAAAAAATTTCATCAAATTTCGTGTAAAATTGTCTAAAATCATTAAATTCCGTTAAATTTCATCTAAAATATTCGAATTTCGCTAAAAAAATAACTTAATTTAGCTTAAAATTGTGAAGTTTCGTCTCAAGTTTTTTAAAACCATTGGGTTTCGTCTAAAATTTCGATCAATTTTATATAAAATTGTCTAAAATGATTGAATTTCGTCTAATTTCATTTAAAAAATTCGAATTTCTCGTTCATTACTTTAGTATTAAATGTGTACAAGAAAGACGAATTATAATTTTATTTATATAAAATAGAGTTTTGTACTTTTACTGGTTTTTATTGTCTAATGTCTAATGCTACTAGTTTCGGCTTTTCGCCATCATCAGACAGCTTTCCAAATCATACAGTTCTTTACATCATACAGTTTTATAAACATCACATAAGTTATTTTACGTTGTACATTTTGTAAACTTGTGTATTGATAATCATCTTGACTTTGGAAACTTTTGGGAAGTTGCCTGATGATGGCGAAAAGCCGAAACTAGTAGCATTAGACATTAGACAATAAAAAACAGTAAAAGTACAGCACAAAAGTCTATTTATTTACTAATTATCGATTGGTAGAATGGATCTGATTTTTGATTTTCAATCCTTGGATAAATTTAATCGATTTTCCTTCCTTGGAACAAATATATAAAAAAAATTCCTTCGTTTAAAGCTAAATGTAGTAAATCTGAAAGAGATTAATCGTTAAAAAAATTAAAAAAATAAAAATAAAGGACAACAAGTGACGTTTGGTTATCCATCACCTTTAATTCAAAAAGTAAAAGGATGTATTGGCATGATAATTACCGGTTCGAAGGAAAAAAATACCTTGAAAGTACGTCGATTTTCCGGTGTGATGCAAAAATGGTATCCTGTCACTTATTTAATCCTTAACACGTGGATTAAAAGTTTTAATCAAAATAAATTTTAATAAAAAATAAATTTTAATCAAAAATAAATTTTAATAAAAATAAATTTTTATAAAAAAATCAAAAACTTCCTTCAACACTTCAAAAAAATCTTAAAAAGACTTTTTAAAATTATCCTTGGACTTTTAAAAATAGTTAACAAGAAGAAAAAAAACCAACTGTAACATTACACACTGATTATTCAATAAAATCTTGTATTACAATTTTTTTTCCTTCGTCAAAGTCTTACTTCTTACTTCTCAAAGTTTAAAAAGTCTTACTTTTTATAGTTATTAATGTTTATGGATTAATACAGCTTGGTTTTTTAATCGACTCCTTATATATTTCTCGTATACTTTCTCGTATAAGATGGGGGTAAAAAGTTGACCTAGGTAAGCTAAGCTATAATCGAGTCTCATTCCTTTTGGGGCTGAAGGCCTCTCTTTTCTCCGTCCGGGGAATTATTAGCAAACGCAAACCGCTTTTTGCGTATCCATAAATTATCGGAACGATCGTCGGGAGACGACCGCGACGACAGATGGCGTCCGCGGCGTAAAACAGGATTCCCGGCCGGATGAAAATCTTTTGAATAATTTAGCGATTTCCAACGCGCGGTTTTGCAAAACGAAGAAACGAACGAACGCGAGAGGCGAAATTAACGAACCGGCGAGTGCGAGTGGTGTGATGGCGATGGTGTCCTTGTAAAGGATGTTGACTTCCCATACTTGTGTATGGATCATAATGAAAAAATATAAGCATAAAAAATATAGGTATAAAAAATATAGGTATAAAAAATATAGGTATAAAAAATATAGGTATAAAAAAATATAGGTATAAAAAAAAACATGGATACAAAAAAATAAAGGAAGTTCTAAAAAGGAAGAATTAGATTTTTAATTTTTAAATGTCAAAAGATGATTAAACTGGATAATAATAAATCTCTAACTCTAACAAAGATTAAAAATCCTTAATTAGGAAATTTAAACCAAATTCATTATTCGTACAAACATTTTTGGAATGTGTACTTTAAATTTATTTAATAATTTCTAACAAATTTATAAATAGAGATTTAAATTGGTTTTGAATAAAGAAATTCTTTGGATGTCCTTGTAAAGGATATTCACTTCTCATACTATGTCTATGGTTAATAATAAAAAATATGTACAAAAAATGAAGGAAGTTCTAAATAAGGAAGAAGGTAGAATTAGATTTTTAATTTTTAAATGTCAAAAGATGATTGATTTTTTTTTTACCAGATAATTAATCTTCAATTTTAATAAAAATTAAAGTTTTTAATTTAATTTTAATTTAATTTTTGGTAAAATTCTTATGAATTTAGTAAGTTTTTGCTGGAATTTTTACAAATTGTATTAATTCTTGGTGGAATTTTTAAAAAACTCAGTCTCATTCTTAAATTTTAATAAAAATTAAAGTTTTTAATTTAATTTTAATTTAATTTTTGGTAAAATTCTCATGAATTTAGTAAGTTTTTGCTGGAATTTTTACAAATTGTATTAATTTTTGGTGGAATTTTTTAAAAACTCAGTATATTTTTGGTGGAATTATCAAAAATTTTGATAACACTGGTGGAATTTTTGCAAATTTTATTCATTTTTGATGGAATTTTTGAAAAATTCAGTGTTTTTTATAGAATTTTTACGAATTCAGTAAGTTTTTAGTGAAATGTTTCCAATTGTATTAATTTTTGGTGGAATTTTTATAAAATTCAGTATGTTTTTGATGGAATTATTAAAAAGGTTGATAACTTTGGTGGAATTTTCATTAACTTTAATCATTTTTGGTGGAATTGTTAAAAATATTGGTAATTTTAGCAGAATTTTTATAAACTTGGAAAATTTTTGGTGGTATTTTTTAAAAATCAGTAAGTTTTTGGTGGAATTATTCAACATTTTTGTAGCTTTGGTGGAAAATTGAAAAAAATTAGTACGCTTTTGGTGGAATTGTTAAAAATGTTGGTAACTTTGGTGGAATTTTTACGAATTTAGTAAGTTTTTGGTGGAATTAAAAAAAAAATTGGTAAATTTTTGGTGGAATTTTTACAAATTTTATAAGTTTTCTGGTGGAATTTTTAAAAAATTCATTATTTTTAAAATTATTAAAAATCTTAGTAACTTTGGTGAAATTTTTATGAATTTACTGAGTTTTTGAATTTTCAAGGTTTTAGAGTTAATTTTTAATGAAATTGTTTCTAATTTGATTGATTTTTGGTGGAATTTTAAGAGAATTTGGGCACTTTGGTGGAATTTTTAAAAAATTTGGTAAGTTCTTGGTAGAATTGTTAAAAATGTTGACAATTTCGATGTAATTTTTAGGATTTTTGTAAGTTTTTGGTGGAATAACAAAAAATCAGTAAGTTTTGGGTGTAGTTGTTAAATATTTTAATAGCTTTAGTGGAATTTTTGCGAATTTTATTCATTTATGGTAGAATTTAAAAAAAATTCAGTGTTTTTGGTAAAATTCTTATGAATTTAGTAAGTTTTTGGTGGAATTTTTAAAAAATTCAGTATGTTTTTGGTGGAATTATCAAAAATTTTGATAACATTGGTGAAATTTTTGCGAATTTTATTCATTTCTGGTAGAATAAAAAAAAGACAGTGTTTTTAGTAAAATTCTTATGAATTTAGTAAGTTCTTGGTGGAATTTTTACAAATTGTATTAATTTTTGGTGGAATTTTTAAAAAACTCAGTACATTTTTGGTGGAATTATCAAAAATTTTGATAACACTGGTTGAATTTTTGCGAATTTTTTGATTCATTTTTGATGGAATTTTTAAAGAATTCAGTGCTTTTATGGAATTTTTACGAATTGAGTAAGTTTTTAATGAAATGTTTCCAATTGTATTAATTTTTGGTGGAATTTTTATAAAATTCAGTATGTTTTTGATGGAATTGTTAAAAAAGTTGATAACTTTGGTGGAATTTTCATTAACTTTAATCATTTTTGGTGGAATTGTTAAAAATATTGGTAATTTTAGTAGAATTTTTATGAATTTGGTAAGTTTTTGGTGGCATTTTTTAAAAATCAGTAAGTTTTTGGTGGAATTATTCAACATTTTTGTAGCTTTGGTGGAAAATTGAAAAAATTTAGTTCGTTTTTGGTGGAATTGTTGAAAATGTTGGTAACTTTGGTGGAATTTTTACGAATATAGTAAGTTTATAATTAATCTTCAATTTTAATAAAAATTAAAGTTTTTAATTAATTGAAATAATTGAATCATCGTTATTAATTTTTTGGGATTTTGAAAATAACTACTGTAAATTTATTTAATCATCTCTGAATTTTCTTTTTAATAAGTATAGATTTGGATTGGTTTTAAATACAGAAATTCTTTGTACGTCCTTGTAAAGGATGTTGACTTTTGTTGTATGTCTATATTTAAAAAATGGTAAAAAAAAATCTAAAAGGGAAAGACGAAAGACATCTAATGAGAAGAAGAAAAAAAAAACTTGATCCGTTAACTTTTTAACTTTTGAAATGTCAAGAGACATGATGGAGCACTATTTTTTTTCTTTTCTTTTTTAACTAGATAACGTCAATCTTTCTTAAATTCTAATAGATTAAAATCTTTCTCATGAGTTATAAACATGCTTAGCTTTAATGATTTTGCTGTTCATTAAGAATTTAAGAAAAAAATTGGATGTTACAACCTTCTTAGTGTTCATCTTCTTTATCATTATCTTTGAGTTAATCTTTCTCGTCATCATTTTCGACTTAATATTAATCTTATTTGTCATTATCCTTTATGGCTTCTTTTTTGGTAATAATCTTAATTAGATTGATTATTAAATTTATTATAATTATGATAAATAACATTTCAGATTATTCAAGGTTAGTAAAATTACCGAAGAATTGAAAAAAAAACATTGAAGATTTTTTGTTGAAATTAAATCGAAAATTTAACCTGTTTTTAAAAAATCGGCTGGATTTTATTTATGGGAATTAAGAAAAATCGTTTTAAGAAAAGCTAAACCAAGGTGTTTATTTTTTATTAAATCAATCAGATTTTTTATATCTATTTCCAAAAAAATTAAAGAAATTTCCAAAGAAGTTAAAAAAATTTCCAAAGACATCGAAAAATTTTCACCTAACCTTTAAATATTTTGATTAATTTTAAAAAATCGTCTGGATTTTATTTACATGAATTAAGAAAAATCATTTTAAGGAAAGCTAAACTAAGATGAAATTTAAAAAAAAATCCCAAAGAAATTAAAAAAAATTTCCAAAGATATCGAAAAATGTTCACCTAACTTATAAACATTTTGATCAATTTTAAAAAATCGTCTGGATTTTATTTGTGGGAATTAAGAAAAATCCTTTTAAGGAAAGCTAAACTATCTATTCCCAAAGAAATTAAAAAAATTTCCAAAGAAATTAAAAAAATTCCCAAAGACATCGAAAAATGTTCACCTAACCTATTAACATTTTGATCAATTTTTAAAAATCGCCTGGACTTTATTCATGGGAATTAAGAAAAATCCTTTTAAGGAAAGCTAAACTATCTATTCCCAAAGAAATTAAAAACATTTCCAAAGAAATTAAAAAAATTCCCAAAGACATCGAAAAATTTTCACCTAAGCTTTAAACATTTTGATCAATTTTAAAAAATCATCTGGATTTTATTTACAGGAGTTAAGAAAAATCCTTTTAAGGAAAGCTAAACTAAGCTGTTTATTTTTCATCAAATTAATCAGATTTTTTATATATATTTCCAAAGAAGTTAAAAAAATTCTCAAAGACATCGAAAATTTTTCACCTAACCTTTACATATTTTGATCAATTTTTAAAAATCGTCTGGATTTTATTTACAGGAATTAAGAAAAATTCTTTTAATCAAAGCTAGATTAAGATGTTTATTTTTCATCAAATCAATCAGATTTTTTATATTTATAACCAAAAAAGTTAAAAAAATTTCCAAAGATATCAAAGAAATTTTTACCTAAGCTATAAACATTTTGATCAATTTTAAAAAATCGTCTGGATTTTATTGGAAGGAATTAAGAAAAATCATTTTAAGGAAAGCTAAACTAAGATGTTTGTTTTTCATCAAATCAATCAGATTTTTTATATCTATAACCAAAAAAGTTAAAAAAATTCCCAAAGACAACGAAAAATTTTCACCTAATCTATAAATCCTAAAAACATCAACAATTTTTTCACCTAACCTATAAGCATTTTGATCAATTTTAAAAAATCGTCTGGATTTTATTTACAGGAGTTAAGAAAAATCCTTTTAAGGAAAGCTAAACTAAGATGTTTGTTTTTCATCAAATTAATCAGATTTTTTGTATCTGTTTCCAAAGAAGTTAAAAAAATTCCCAAAGATATCGAAAAATTTTCACCTAACCTATAAACATTTTGATCAATTTAAAAAAATCGTTTGGATTTTATTTGTATGAATTAAAAAAAAATCCTTTTAAGGACCGCTAAACTAAGATGTTTATTTTTCATCAAATTAATCAGATTTTTTCTATCTATTTCCAAAAAAATTTTAAAAATGTCCAAAGATATCGAAAAACCTAACCTTTAAACATTTTGATCAATTTTTAAAAAAATCGTCTGGATTTTATTAGAAGGAATTAAGAAAAATTCTTTTAAAGAAAGCTAAACTGAGATGTTTGTTTTTCATCAAATTAATCAGATTTTTTATATCTATTTTCAAAGAAGTTAAAAAAATTCCTAAAGACAACGAAAAATTTTCACCTAATCTATAAATCCTAAAAACACCGAAAATTTTTCACCTAACTTATAAACATTTTGATCAATTTTTAATAATCGTCTGGATTTTATTTACAGGAGTTAAGAAAAATCCTTTTAAGGAAAGCTAAACTAAGATGTTTGTTTTTCATTAAATCAATCAGATTTTTTATATCTATTGCAAAAAAAAAAATAAAAAAATTCCCAAGTACATCGAAAAATTTTCACCTAACTTATAAACATTTTGATCAATTTTAAAAAATCGTCTGGATTTTATTTGTGAGAATTAAGCAAAAATTATTTTAAGGAAAGCTAAACTAAGATGTTTGTTTTTCATCAAATCAGTCAGATTTTTTGTATCTACAGCCAAAAAAGTTAAAAAAATTTCCAAAGATATCAAAAAATTTTTTACCTAACCTTGAAATATTTTGATTAACTTTAAAAAATCGTCTGGATTTTCTTTGTGGGAATTAAGCAAAATTATTTTAAGGAAAGCTAAACTAAGATGTTTGTTTTCCATCAAATCAATCAGAATTTTTATATCTATAACCAAAAAAATTCAAAAAATTCCCAAAGATATCGAAGAATTTTTACCTAACCTTTAAACATTTTGATCAATTTTAACAAATCATTTGGGTTTTGTTAGAAGGAATTAAGAAAAATTCTTTTAAGTAAAGGTAAATTAAGATTTTTGTTTTTCATTACATCAATCAGATTTTTTATATCTATTTCCAAAGAAGTTAAAAAAAAATCCCAAAGACATCGAAAATTTTTCACCTAAGCTTTAAACATTTTGATCAATTTTAAAAAATCTGGATTTTATTGGACGGAAAATAAGAAAAATTCTTTTAATAAAAGTGAGATTAAGATGTTTGTTTTTCATCAAATCAATCAGATTTTTTTATATCTATTTTCAAAGAAGTTAAAAAAATTCCCAAAGACATCGAAAAATTTTCACCTAATCTTTAAACACTTTGATCAATTTTAAAAAATCATCTGGATCTTATTTGTGGGAATTAAGAAAAATCCGTTGAAGTAAAGCTAGATTAAGATGTTTGTTTTTCATCAAATCAATCAGATTTTTTGTATTTATAACCAAAAAAATTAAAAAAAATTCCAAAGACAATGAAAAATTTTCACCTAACCTTTAAATATTTTGATCAATTTTAAAAAATCCTCCAGATTTTATTTATAGGAATTGAGAAGTTTTCTTTAAAGCAAGTATTGATTAAAACGTTTAGTTTTCACTAAATTAATCAAATTTTTTGTAGTAATTACGAGGCAAATTAAAAAAATTCCAAAGTCGTTGATAATTTTTCGTCGAATTCAACCTAACTTTCAAAAATCTTCGTCACTTTTAAAACATCATCTGGATTCTCTTTAGGAAAGTTGAGAAATTATTTTTTAAGTAAGTACAAATTAAAATCTCTAGCTTTTATTAAATCAATCAGACTTGTTGTAATTTTTACGAAACAAATTCCAAAGTCATTGAATTTGAACCTTCAAAAATCTCCATCAACGTTAAAACATCGTCCAGACTTTATATATGACAATTGAGAAATTATCTTTTAAGGAGATGCAGATTAAAATCTCTAGTTTTTATTAAACTAATGAGATTTGTTGTAATTTTTACGAAACAAATTCAAAAAAAATTAACGTCATTGAATTTGAACCTTCAAAAATCTCCATCAACTTTAAAGCATCGTCCAGACTTTATTTATGACAATTGAGAAATTATCTTTTAAGGGAGTACAGATTAAAATTTCTAGTTTTTATTAAACTAATCAATTTTTTTATAAATACCATCAAAAAAAATTAAAAAAAATCCAGTCATTGGTATTTTTTTGTCGAAATTAACCTAACTTTTAAAAATTTCAAATTTAAAACATCGTCCAGACTTTATTCATGGGAATTGAAAAATTGTCCTTTAACCCGGCGTGTGTATACTATATTTTTTGAGACACTGTGTGTATACTGGATCTTTTAGGGAACAGCCATGTTTTCAAAGTTTTCTAGGCTTTCGAAAATTCTAGAAAAATTCTGAGTTTCTTATTGAAGCGTCTATTACATGACGGAGCACTTGTCAAACTCAAATCGTTAAGGGTACGCGTTCATTAACTCCGAGAATATCGCTAATGAGGTTTCTAACATTTTTCTGTAAGATAGGTTTTTTTAGACGAACCTCTAAATCGACGCTCTCAAGCCAAAACGGCATAAACGCCAAAATGGCCATTTTTTAGTTAGCTGCACCATTGAGTAGCATTTTTAAATCTGCATACAACAGTTAAAGCGGCATACCCGCAAACAAACTTCATTCGCTATAAAATTGGTTTAAAGTTTGCGTAAAAGCCCTTTAAGATTCATTATGTCAATCATTTTTTGCGTTTTCTGAAAAATTAGGTTAATGTCGTTTATGCCGTTTTGGCTTGGCAGCGTCGAAATGTGGTTTCAACAGACTTCGAACCAATTGTGTGATGAAATCGCGACGAATCAAGGAAGGGTTAGCTTCTCGCAAATTATATAAAATTGCGCTGTTCACTCCTGCATGATCCAGCATCCTAAAAAAGAAGTACATCGGTCATCGTTTGATGATTCGGCTTGTCGTATAATTTTTGCAAAGTTCATCAAACGTGTTCATTCCACCTTTTGTAAGGTTGTAAAAACCAATAACTTCTGACTTCCCGATTTTTTTATCCATTCGGCCAGCTCTATGCAAGTTGGATAATAGCAAAACTACCTTGTTTTGATTGTTTTTTCAAAGAAAATTTTGACTGTTCCTTCAAAGACTCAGTGTACACACGGAGGGTTAAGCAACTACAAATTAAAATCTCTAATTTTCATTAAACTATTTAGATTTTTGTAAATACTATAAAACAAATTAAAAAAAAATTCCAAAGTCGAATCCAACCAAGCTTAAAATAATTTTTAACTTTAAAAAACTGTCTCAAATTTATTTATGGAAATATCGATTTATTCTATTATATAAGTGTCTATTTTTCATTAATCGAATCAAGTTTTATGTAACTACCTCCAAAATAATTAAAAAAAATCCAAATATAACCAAAATATTTTATGAAATTTAACCCAACTTTAAAAATTATCGACCAAATTTAAAAAATCATTGAGAGTTTATTTGTAGGAATTGAAAAGTATTCTTTTAAAGAAAGATTAATTAAAATGTATACTTTTTCTTAGATTAAGGATATTTTTCGTAACAATTACAAAATAATTAAAAAAAAATCCAAACACATCAAACATTTTTAACCAAACCCAACCTTAAAAAATAGATCGATTTTAAATAATCCTAAAGGTAAAGACGACGGTAAAGGTAAAGACGAGAATTTTTCGTTAATCGAATTAACTTTTATGAAATTAACTCCAAAATAATTTTAAAAATTCCCAAATACAACCAAGATATTTCATGGAATTTAACCCAATCTTAAAAATATCAACCAACTTCAAAAAATCATTGAGAGTTTGTTTGTAGGAATTGAAAAATATTTTTTTAAAATTAAAAAATATTTTTTTAAGCAAGTACAGATTAAAATCTCTAGTTTTTATTAAACTAATTAGATTTTTTATAAATACTATTAAAAAAATTAAAAAAAAAATCCAAAGTCTTTGGTGATTTTTCGAAGAAAATTAAGAAGCAAACATACTTATTCTCGAAGTCCAATTTGGAATTCCAAAATGTAGGTAAAAGTGTTATCTGGTATAATCAAAAATGTCCAGATGATAGATGTTAAGTAATTCTTAAAATTTAACAAGATACATGCTACGTAGATTACTAAAATTGATGATAAATCATCTCATGTTTAAAATTTACGAACGCACTTTTCTCTAAAACTATTAATTTTTTATAAGCATTATGTTACCTTAAAATAATTCTTTTTTGATTGCACGTCCTATCAAATTCTTATAAAAATTAAAAATCTCTAACGGTTTAAAAGTTATAGAAGAGAGGCGTTTATCTAAAGTCGCCCTGTATATTAAATTAATTGAGACAACTAGAAACAGAAAATATAAAAAAAAATTCTTTAATAAAATCCTTTTTAAAAAATCAAAACAATCCAATAAAAAAATAAAAAAAATCTTTTAGTATCTATTTAGCTCGAAGGAAAATTCCTACGATTATAATTTTTTTTCCAACACACCAAAAATAATTCCTGAAACATTGACCTTTAATTTTTTTTTCTATAAAGTAGGTGTGATTTTTAAACACCTAACGTTCATTCTTACTTTTAACTTTTAATTCAACCAGATTCTTTTTTACAAATCCAATCTAATAAAACATCAATAAATCTTAACATTTATAATAAAGAAAAAGGCCAAAATCGAAATAATTTAGTTAAATTAACAATAATTACCTAGTGGCAATGAAATTCTTGGTCGGTAATGACTTTGGTAGTCAGGGCCGAGTCTATTTAGCGAAAGCGTCGGCCGAGAGAGGCGCAGCAGGCCGCAACATAGGCAGGAAAGAAGTCGGTTGGCTCTCTCTCGGCTGCCGTTCGTCGTTACATGGTTACGGCGAAGGTGTTTGACCGTTCAGGGTCGCGCACTTTTTGTCGTATTATTGACCCGATGCGGTGGGAAACCTACCCAACCAAACCTCCGTCTTAAAGAACAAGAAGAAGATGAAGACGAAGACGAAGCCGAAGAAAAGGAGGAGGTGAATAAGACGAAGAAGGAGAAGAATAAGAATGCTTTTGTTCTTCTATAAGCTTTTTTTAATTCTTAATTAACCGTAAATTGTTAAAGGTGTATTGTATGTATTCTGTGTATTCTATGTATTGTATATATTCTGTGTATTCTATGTATTGTATGTTATGGGAATGATTTTTTTAATAAGTTGAATAAAATGAAAGGTTGGAAAAATTTTCGATGTCTTAAATTTTTCTTTAATATATTTTTTTAATTTTTTTTAATAATTATTATAAAAATAAAAAATTTAATTGGTTTAGTGAATAAAAGATATTTTAATTTACTTAAGTTTACATTTATCTTTCATAAATCTTAAAAATAAAGCTTTTAGGATTTTCTAAAGTCAACCGATTTTTTTTTAAGTTTTGGTTTCCAGCCTGAACGAAAAGTTGTGTCAGTCATCGATGATTGACATGACACTCAACGTGTTAATTGACAACTAATATGTGAAAGCTATAAAACTAACACAATAAAATTATTGTAATAATGCCTAATTTGTCAAAGAATTTTAAATGAATTGAACAACGTCTCTAAGAGAAAACCTGGTTTACTAAGGACAAATGCTACAAGCAACGAAGAATATGAGCGGTTAATGAGAGAAGATCATTATATCGTATATTTGACAAAATCCATTTGAATCCATAGTTACTGCTAAATGGAAAACACTTTCCTGCTAGCGTAAAAAAAATATATTGAAGCGTGAAACGCAATTACATAGGAATCCACAAAAAATTTGTATTTTCTCTACTTCTGAGAGTACAAAATGTTGTAGTAAATAATGGGGAGATGAAAAAGCCTAATTTAATCGATATAAATATGGTTATTTTTAACATTTTTTAAATGATAGTTTGTTTCAAGTTTTTTAGACACCGAAAGGACGTTTTTCGCTCCATTGTCGTCTAACAAAATCTCAAAGTATACTTGAGCACGAATTTAAATGAACATCCAATAGTTCTTGAACTATTAATAGTACATTATTTTCTTTTCAAACATCGTAATTAATTACAAAACTCATTTTTGTGGAAACCAAACGATTCTTCCACGACACAACGATGAAACTCATGTGTAGCACGTGAAATAAGACCACGCCCACACAAGCGATTAAATCGCAACGATAGAATATAGAATCGCAGCGATTTTCAGATAAAAGTGTTAATATCTCAAGCGAAATTCACAAAATTTATGTTTACAGGTTGAAATTTGTTTATGAAATAAAACTCTCATGACATATTGTTTTACGAGATTGTCACCCAAAGGGTTAATTAGACTTTTATTAAGTTAGGTTTGCAAAATATTTTTTACACTTTTCCCCCAAATTTTTACAGCTTATTCTAACTTTTTGTATTTCTTAAATCGATTGATGACTTTTAACTTTTACAGTGAGACTTGATAGAATTCTTGGATTCTTGTGACTTCTTATTCTCTTCTTCTTTGAATCATTTTTATTAGTTTTTTATCTTATTATCTTTTTGGTTTTCAAATTTACCAGGTTTTTGCTTTTTAGTAATCTCTCTTCGGCTAAGGTTATATCGCCGTTCCGGAAGAACATCGATATAACTGCAAAATAAAAAAATTTTCTGGTAAAGCAAAAATAATTAAAATCAGCATTTCTTGGATACATTGATAGCCTTAACTCATTTTGTCAAAAGATTGCAGTTACATTGACGATGTTGTTCCGTTTTAAGTTTTAACACTCAGTTCATATCACACTCCAGATACAGAATTTCCGCAGACTTGATAGAATTCTTGAATTCTTGTGACTTCTTATTTTCTTCTTCTTTGAAGCGTTTTCATTATTTTTTTCTCTTCTGTAATCTTTTTTGGTTTCCAAATTTATCAGGTTTCCCTTTTCAGTGCTCTTCTCTCTTTGTCCAGGTTATATACCCTTTTCCTTTAATACATTTTAATACATCAAATAGCAATTAGCTGACAAATCCAAAGTTGGACACACACTAAAAATATTTTCAGTGTTCCAACATTTTATGAGCACCGTTGGATGTATTGATTTGGAATAAACTTTTATGAAGAATTTGAAACGTAGCATAGGTTGGTGTTAAAAAAAGCAGTTTTAAGGAAAATGGGGCATAGCATAATCTAGTTCTAAAGCAATGAATTATTAAATTTTTTCATTGTGAAGTCAGTTGTGAGTGATTGTCTCTAGTATATGTATTTCAGTGTTCATTTCCATAATGATATCTTGTGATTTGATGGGACAAAAATCTCATGAGATATTCTCATAGTGGATTCGTATCTTTAAAATAAAGTTGTGTAAGATTTGATCGTGAACTTGGACAATTAAACGATCTTCGTGGAAGGTTGCAATTTGCAATTCCCCACCACCTCCTTGCATCCTTTCTAACAGGCTTCCAACTGCCGTAGTCCTACCTAATCGCCTCCTTTACGTCCATTCCGGCGAGCATATGGCACACGGCACGGCCCGAGGGTATTTTTAGAAAACAGCTGACCGAACCTTCTTTTTTACCGTCATCGTCGTCGGTTTTCTTACGTAACAACCGACACTGTCTTTCTTTTTAAAGGTTATCACAATCACCAACCGCTTTTTCTATTTTTAACTATACTTAAAATTAAATACTAAATTAAAAACTAAAAATAAAAAAAAATTATTCATAATTTTTTTTATTAATACTTAAACATTTAGTCTAAAAAGAAGGAATTATTTCACAAAGAAGAAAAGAAACTTTATCATAATTTAAAAATTAAAAATTATCTCGGTTAGTTTATTATCTATGTAAATGCACTCGTTGAACGAGTTTATCAACACTAACCTTTTTCAAGTGCGGGTTTTCGAACGTTAATGAAGTGGGTAATAATAATAAAACTTAACTAACAAGTCGCGTAGGTTTGATAAATGTCTTATGTACCTACCGGGAGATTAATATGCGAGAATTTTAATTTGAAAACTGTCTAAGTAGAGATTTAATCGAAGGGAATTTAAATTTTAAAAAAGGAAGATATCCCAAGATGTTAGGACTAAGAATTATTACATATTTTTTTTCTCGTCTTACATTTTTGTTGTATAATTTCTCGAACGTCTCGAATAAAATCGAGTGAGAAGTTACGTATTCTAAACAAACTTGACATTTACCTTTTAAATTCTTTTATAGCGGAGTCAAGGTAATGAACAATTGATCATTAAAGAGACGACAAGATGTGTTTCTAACCAATATAAGTTAAAATGTATAAATTCAAGTTCATTGTATAAATTTTAATTTTTTTTTAATTTAGTGCCTATGAAAGATTTAAAAATGGATTAAAAATTCAGTTAGATGTGAAATTTAATTTGTTTGAATAATGAAATTAAAAAGAAATTTTTCTATCTATTTTAGTTTTTTCTTTGTAATTTTAAGTTTTAAGAAATAATTGTGAGTGGTATTGATTCTAATAATTCAATTAAAAATGTTAAATTAAAAAGACTTTTCATGATATCAATCACATTCAATTCAAAATGTCTAAGAAATTATATTTTCATAGTTTATAAGAAATACCAACCTTGAATTAAGTATAAAATCAATTAAACTTCCTGAAAAGTTTAAATTTCACAACTTTTACTAAAAAGTCTTGATTTATTTTAAAAAAATCGTCTAGATTTTATTTGTAGGAATTGAGAAGTTTTATTTCAAGGAAGTACAGATTAAAATCTTTAGTTTTTATTAAACTAATTAGATTTTTTGTAAATACTATCAAAAAAATTTTAAAAAAATCCAAAGTCTTTGGTGATTTTTCGTTGAATTTTACCTAACTTTTAAAAATTTCCGTCAAATTTAAAACATCGTTCAGACTTTATTTATAGGAATTGAGACATTATCTCTTAACCACTTGCAGTGGCGAGAAATTCGCGACTGAGCTGGTTAAAAATTATTTAAAAAAATTAAAGATTTAAATTAGTTTTTATTAAACTAATTAGATTTTTTGTAAATACTATCAAAAAATTTTAAAAAAATCCAAAGTCTTTGGTGATTTTTCGTTGAATTTTACCTAACTTTTAAAAATTTCCGTCAAATTTAAAACATCGTTCAGACTTTATAGGAATTGAAACATTACCTCTTAACCACTTGCGGTGGCAAGAAATTCACGACTGAGCTGGTTAGAAATTATTTAAAAAAATTAAAGATTTAAATCCAAAGATATTGCATATGTATTTACATTTGAGTGGGTCAGAAGGAAAGTGAACCAAGTCATTTTTTTTCTAAAATTTAGTTAAGAGTATACTTTGTTCCGTTTGAATAGTTATAATTTTATGTGCTGACTTATTCAATACTTAGTTCATCAGGTTACCAATAATGTACGCTAGCTCACTTTAATACTGAATGATTTGCACCATTTTTCATTGAAAAAATAATCACAATTGTCCGTTTTCTCGAAATGAACTTAAGTGGACTTGGTTCACTTTACTTCTGCCCCACTCATTTGTAAGAATTAAGAAATGGTTTTTTACACTAATCTTTGAGAATTAAAAAAAAATGATTGGAAAAGAATGGATAAAATAATCATTGTGCGACAGACGCGTTGGGAAAATTTAATTTTGAGTATTATAGACTAACCTGGATATTGGTTGGTTGGTTGGTTGGTTTGATATCCGATTTCCTCAAGATCCTCTGACAATTTTCCAGTATTCCATTTTCCAGTAGCACTCCCGAAATATAAATCGTTTTTATCGTTAAATGTTCACTGTATTAAACGACCCGTATTTTCACTTGTAACATCACGCGTTCGCGTACCTCATTTCTTTATCTCTCGAAATCACCCCCTCTTCTAGTTTCCGTACAGGTTTTAAAAACAAAGTGGGGAAGGGAAGAAAACTGCGTCGATGTAACACAATAGAAATTCTAAAAATAAAATAAAAAAAACTGACCTGCCAACATGTGCGCTAAACCACTAACGTAAATCAATATTTCATTTTAAAAATGTTCATGAGTTTTTAAAAATTACGGTGGGTTTAATTATAGGAATTGAAGATTTTTTTTTAATATAAGTAGATTAAAACGTCTATTTTATATTAAATGAATTAAATTCCTCTTAGTTATTATTAAATTAATAAAATGCCATGTAACAAATACTTCTAGTTTTTATCCAAAAAAATCTCAAAATCTGTTTTTTCTTTTTTTGGGAATTAAAAATTACCCTTAAAAATTTTTCATCAACTTTGAAAAATCACCCAAACTTTATTTATAAGAATTAAGAAATGATTTTTACATTAGTTTGAACGTAAAAGTTTCTATTTTATATTAAAAAATGATTTGTTCTAATTGTTACCCAAAAAAAATTTACAAAAATTCTAAACTTGGCTACACTTTTTAACAGTAACCTAACTTAAAAAAAAGATGTGTCAACTTTAAAAAATCATACGGAGTTTATTTATGAAAATTAAGGAATGATTTTGGTATTAAATTAAAACTTAAGTATTCTATTTTTGACTGTAAACATAAAATTTATTCTAATTGTAAACCAATTTTTTTTTTTTTTAATTTTTGAAAATTCCGAAAATTTTGACCTAAATCTAACATAACTTCAAATTTCTATTTGAGCAACTTTGAAAATTCGTCTGGACTTTATCTGCATTAATTAAAAAATGATTTTTACATTAAATTAAAGATTTTTTTTTAATGATAATCGTAAAATTTCTTCTATTTCAATTTTTTTAAATTTTTGGTGAAAGACGTCGATAACTAATAACTCTTTTATTCTTTTACCCTTCAAATAGATGATTTCTCAAAAAAATTGAAGATACATAATATAATCAGAGTTACAGGCCTATTTTGTAACTCTTAACGACATCGTTATGAACCTATTATCGTTCATGAACGACAATTCGTATTTTGTAACTTCTAACGACATCGTTATGAACGACTTTCAGGTTAGGTTTGGTCGTTTGGTGAACGATATCCCTGTAACAGTCATTTACGTCGTTAGCATAGCAAAATTTAATTTTAAAATGAGTTGCGTACCGAGTGTATTGAACAAATGTCTTTTTATATATTTAACTGTAAGCTCAAAATTTGTAAGATTATCTCTTGCATTATCTCTGGTTTAAGATCATCGTTTGGCATCTCTGTAAAATTCCATTTTTACAAGTTCAACCCTTGATACCCTAACATGGAAGGATGCCAGAAACTCACTGAACCCATTTGAAATGCCAGATAACATTTTTTAAAAAATACAAATTTCTAATACATTTTTCAGAAATGATTTCTTCTTTCAAGTTATGCCATTTTCCTCAAGAAGGTACAAAAATATTACTACCTATAATTTCTTGTGAAACTATACTTCTATGCTTGAAGAAGCTATCAAAGCTATTTCTAAAGCAGATTCAAGAAAAATATTAGTGATTACAGCTTTCTTTCAGAAAATAATGTCAAATAATGGATTCTTCTAAAGATAGCTCCTTCATCAATCTGCGTCATTAATTGTCAAAGCTTGCCAAAATGCAGACATAAGTTCCCCTTTAAGGTTATGTTGTTGGTTCAAAAGATCTAACATTAGATAAAAAGTGACATTTGATGTTACTGTCCTATATGAAAACATTAACTTCTGTCGTTACAGCTGAAATTCCTAACGACTGATTTACAAAATACGGTTTTAACAAAAAGTCGTTTGGGATTGGAGTCGTTAGCTGAACGATGTCGTTAGGTAACGACAATTACAAAATAAGCCTGTTAGTTGAAGGAAATTTTATTTAAATCTCCAAACTGTTATTTTAATTTCACATTTCTAGCTGAAACCATCAGCAATCAAGATTAGTAAATAACCAATGTTTGTCTAAAATCAGTTTTGATTGATTTATTCATTGCTAATGATTGGAGAATTTTATAGCTAAATTCTTCCTTTTAATAGATGATTTTTTTTAAGAAATTTGGAGAGAATAATAAATCAAAATTGATGTCCAATCTTTTTTTTTATTTCACATTCCTAGCTGAAACCATTGGCAGTCAATATCAATAAATAAACAGCGTATGTTTCAATTCCGTTTTGATTAATTTATCCATCTTTGAAAAATAGAGTTTCACTGCTAAATTCCTTCAAATAGATGATTTTTCAAGAAATTTAGAAATATATAATAAATCAGAGTTCATCGAAAGAAATTTTACTTACATCTCCAAACTTTTTTTTTTTAATTTCGTATTTCTAGCAGAAGCCTTTAGTAGTCAAGATTAATAAATAATTTTCAAATAGATAAATAAAATTTCTGTTTGAATTTCGTTTTGATTGATTTATCGATCTGGGAAATAGAGACTTTATAACTAAATTCTTCTTTCAAATAGATGACTTTTTAAGAAATTTAAAGATACATAATAAATCGTGAGTTCATCGAAGAAAATTTTATTTCAATTTGCAAACATTTCTTTTTTTTAATTTCAAGTTCCTAACCGAACCCAAAATGAAAATCATCAAATTCTTCTTTCGTTAATAAAAACAGAATTAAGACTGAAGCTGTTTATTTATTTAATTTTGACTACTAATGATTTTCTCTACCTACTATTGTCTTCTGATCATCCTGTTAGTGAAAACCAAATATCTGAAATCATAAAACTAAAGTCATTAGTAATCAAGATCAACAAATAAACAGCTTCAGCCTTATTTCCGTTTTTATTGATTCATCTATCGCTCAAAAATGAAGAAATTCATAGCTAAATTCTTCTTTCTTCATCTTAAAATTGATGATTTTTCAAGAAATTTAGAGACACATAATAAATCAAAGTTTATCCAAGGAAATTTTATTTAAATCTCCAAATGATTTTCTATTTCACATTTCTAACCGAACCCAACATCAAAACCATCAAATTTTCTATTCGTTAATAAAAGCAGAAATAAGACTGAAGCTGTTTATTTATTGATCTTGACTACTAATGGTTTTCTCTACATACGGTCTTCAATCTGAAGACCTGAAGACTTCAGGCCATCTTGTAAGTGGAAACCAAGTATTTGAAATCATAAAACTAAAGTCATTGGTAATCAAGATCAACAAATAAACAGCTTCAGTCTTATTTCCGTTTTTATTGATTCATCTATTGTTCAAAAATGAAGAAATTCGTAGCTAAATTCTTCTTTCAAATTGATGATTTTTCAAGAAATTTAGAGATACATAATAAAATTATGTATCTCGAAGGAAATTTTATTTAAATTTTCAAACATTTTTTTAATTTCACGTTTCTAACCGAATCTATCATCAAAATCATCAAATTCTTCTTTCGTTAATAAAAATGGAAAAAAAATTGATGCTGTTTATTTATAAATCTTGACTACTGATAGTTTCCTCTACATATTGTCATCAAATCATAACTTTAGTCGATACCATCTATCCTAAATCATGTAACTAAAATCATTAGTAATCAAAATCAACAAATAAACAGCTTCAATCTCACTTCTATTTTTATTGGTGGAAGAATGAAGAGCTTCATAGCTAAATTATTCTTCCCTCTCTAATATTACTTTCTAATTCTAGTTGAAATTCAAAAAAAAAAATCATAAAACTTTCAATTTTGGATTAAAATTGAATTAAATTTTCAAATTTAATCAACTCAACCCAACATCAAAATTTACCATTTTTTTCATCATTTTAGCATTCCTTTTAAACTTCCCTCAAATTAATAAAAAAGTAAAACTTGTAATTTTATGTTTTTTATTAAATAATATGAATACTTAATACTCCTATTTATTTTTAAATTCTTACAATAGACTACAAAGAATTTAATAATTAATATAGAATAGGCCAGTAGCCTTAAGTAACAAACTTGCTTTAACTTTCTATAACGGAAGGCGGTGTGTGCGTTATTTATTATTTAACCGGGGTAATCATTTACACTTGCTTTCCCACTTGTTCATGACCATGACACGACGACGGCTAACGCCTCTATTCCCAAGGTTAGGGGCTTTGCACCGTCACTTAATACACATGTTACCCATTTATTTATTTATAGATCGGTTATAATATCGATAAAAAAACGGTGTCTTTATCCCATTCTTTAATCCGAACGCGATCGCTTATGATACTTAATATTTTATAATATTTTTTTTTACTTACGTTCGTAACAATGAAACCCGAGCTCCTGTTATTTATAAGAAGTTGTCTTGTCTTGACCACACCTACAAAATACTAACAATAGGCTGTGTGCTTGTATAACATTGCAAATCAACGTTTTTAATACAGTTAGAATTTTGTTATCTAACGAAGGTTTTTTTAAATTAGATTGGAATTAGATTTATTTTATTATTATTATTATTAAAAAAAATAAAATAACGTTGGAAAAAAATAGAAATTTCTTGGTTATATGAAGAGTGTATACAATGTTGCTTTATTTACAGTAATTAGTGATTTACAATTCATTAGTGTCTCGAACGGTTGCGATTAATTAATCCACGTTTAATACGCGTTTAAATTTTTCTTGTACGTCGTAATGTGTGTAGGCAACTGTAGAAGTAATTAGGTATTCTGAGATGCTGATGAAATGTTGTTGGATTTTTTTTAATGGGTTGGGATTTTGATTTTGAGATAGGATATTACTTAAGAAGATTTCTTAGGAATGTTTATTTAAAATGATATCTAGGAAAATTGGGAGAGTTATTAGTTTTGTTCGTAGAAGTGATTTCTAACAGTTTCTGATTTTTTCAATTAATCAAGATTTATGATTTTTACAAATGATCCAAATTTAACAATTTGATTGATTGAAAAAATCACAAATCGAAATGAAAGATTTTTTCAATTAATCAAGGTTTAGGATTTTTGCAAATGATCAAAATTTAACAATTTGATTGGTTGAAAAAATCAGAAATCATTGGAAATTGCTTCTATGAACAAAGGTATTACAATTTTTTTTTCAGGTTTGGTAAGAATTTTCAGATTTGGGTTGGATTAGATTAAATTTAGTGGACTTTAAAAAAATGAAAATAAAAACTTGTAGTTTGAGGTTTTTTTATTACCTTCTTGTATTCATTTATAATACTTCTATTTACTTTAAAATTCTTATTATAAACTCACCAAACCTCGGCCATGCACCAAATGTTGGCCTTCCAGTTTTTTTATATGGATTTCTATAGAAAGGCTGACTTTGGGAAGGATTTTTTTGGGGGTCGAGATTTGGGGAGTTTACGTTACTAAAGATTTCCCAAGAAATTTCTTTAGAATAATATCTAGGAAGATTGGAAGAGTTGTTATTAAAAGATTTTTTCAGATTGTTTAAGAAGATTTTTTTCCAAGAAGTTAATTCAAGAAAAGTTATTCAAGAAGATTTTTTTTTTCTTAAAATAATTTATTTATTTTCAAGATATTTGAAGAAAATCCTTAAGAACTAAGTTGTAGTGAGGCATGGTAACTCCACCACCGTTGGCGTCATATTTTTCTGCCAGCGGTTGAGGAGTTCCTCAACCTCACAGCATTCCCACAATAGTTCACGCCATCGGGATCCATCTGAATTCTGGAACATCAACAATTAACGTTATAAGTAACGTTGTAAGTCTATAAATTAGTTAAGAATTGATTAAGAGATTAGTTAAGAAGTGATTAAGAGATTATTTATACAATATATTCAATATAAGAAAATAAAAATATTCTACCTTCCTTCTCTTTATAGCTCTACAAAATAAGGATTTTATTTTCTGGTAGATTTAAGTTAGTAATAGACTTCAGATTGTATACATTGTATATTTGAACATTTTACACTTGGGTTTGATTAAAAATTAGTAAGTCTTTATCCTTTTTTATAATATAGTTTAAGAAAAAAAAAAAATAGAAAAAAGTATAAAATTGTAAGTAAAGTACTTTCGATGGATTTAAAATGTTGATTCAAGTCCAAATAATTAAAGATTACTGTTGATTAAATTAGACTTCTTGAAGAGCTAAATTATAGACATCATTGTTGTTTTGAAGTTTTGATAAATTTTTATGGATCAAAGTCAAATTTATCTAACGTAGACAAACCAACACACAGCAAAGAAAAAAAATTAGGTGTTCCAATATTTTCTTTATAGTACAAAAAAAAACGACAGTAAAGTAGAAAGTCGTCAGTTGATTTAAAAAAGACGTCAACAAGTTGAAATAAGCTCTAAATAGATGGGAAAAAGTATGAAGAATGTTTATGAACCTAACTTAATAAAACTCTAATTAAAAAAAGGAAGTTGTAAAAAGAGTGTCTATGATAAAGATCGTTAGTCAGTAGATTAACCCCTTAAGCGGCTATGACGTATATATTCGTCATGATCTCATGTAATTTCAATCCATCGAGCCGCTTAACGGGTTAAGAAGAAATGTTAGTTACAATAGTCGACAAAAAAGGGAAGGACAACAAAAAAATTTACCAACCTATCCAAATCTAAATTTTATCTGCACGATTGATGATACAAAGCGAACAAAACAACAAAAAAAATTGTAAAAAAAATCTTTATCAGTGTTAAAGATCGTACTGCACGCCGAACTACAAGTTGGAGAGAAAATCGAAGGAATTGCAGTACTGTCGTTTTCACTACACACGGTTCAAACACCTTGGACTACAGTAGTTAAGATTATTGCAGTAGTAGTTTTGATGAGTGTGAACGACACACGTTCATGTAATACAATGCCAAAAAGTGCTGCCGAATAACCTGCATTTCTCTTTTAAATAATCGTGTTTTGCCCATATAGTTCAATAAATTGTTCCCAGAATTTCTTATTTTTAACGTCCATCGTCTAACTGATTTACTCAAAAAACTTATTTAAACTCAATATAACTATGTTAACCAGAAAAGTCACCTACAACAATCGCCGCTCTCTACACACGTATCAACTTGCTTCCAAAAACGACCGTTGATACGATATTTTATGGAAGTCTCAAATTGCAGATAATTCGATCTCTGCATACTACGCAGAATCCGATTTGCGTACACACGTTACAATTTACCCTTACTGCAGTAGTTTCGACTAATGTCATACTGCGTGCACTGCGACAAATTAAACCGTTTAAGAAAATATGTTAGTTACAATAGTCGACAGTGAAGGAAAGGATTCTTCGAAGTTTGAAGAAAATTTAGTAATCTATCCCAACTCAAATTTTATCTACACGATTGATAATACAAAGCGACTTGTATGTCTTTTTGTCAATTAACTCTGACTGTTAAACGGCCCACACACGTAACGAATTCTCGTACTGCACGCAGTGCGACATTAGTCGAAACTGCTGCAGTAAGGATAAATTGTAGCGTGTGTAGGCAAATCGTATGCTTCGTAGTACGCAGTGATCGAATCGTTTGCAGTTCGGCACTGCCATAAAATATCGTATCAACGGTCGTGTTTGGAAGCAAGTTGATACGTGTGTAGAGAGTTGTGTGTAAGGATGTATGTGTAGTTTACACTCATCGAGACTACTACTGCAATAATCTTAACTACTGTAGTCCGATGTGTTTGAACCGTGTGTAGAGAAAACGATAGTACTGCAATTTCTACGATTTTCTGTCCAACCTGTATTTGGAAAGAAATCGTTACGTGTGTGGGCCGCTTTATGGACGCAAATGTGCGCCTATCGAATACTATCACTGTGGTCACACATATCCGTCCATAGTCTATGTGGATAAAGTAATAGTAACTAAATTCTGTACTATATTACAATTGAAAACATCGCCGAATAGATTCAGATTGGGTGCAAATTTAGTCCCCAACGATAGCTACTGCCAGCTGTATACCGTGGACGCGTTTTAAATCAAAGTATTCAGCAGTCAAAAGCTTAAAAAGGCAATTAAAATCTTTAAACATTATATGCATGGCACTAGAGTTCTTTTTTACTAAAAAATCTTGGGTTGGTTTAAATTTATACATCCAAGATGACTTTAACATGCATGTATTGGGACATATCTTAACATTAGCTTTATTCATAGAAATAATTTCCAACGGTTTCTGATGTTTTCAACCAAATTGTTTCATTTTAATCCCATGCAAAAAAATCCAAACCCTGATTGATTGGAAAAAAATTAGAAATCGTTGAAAATCGCTTCTACGAACAAAGCTATTAAATCGAAGACGAAGTAACAGAGTACTCGTAAAGTTTAAGCTTCTAAAGTCTTAACGAGAAAAAATAATTAAACTCCAAAACGAAAAGTAAAGAAACTACGTTGTTATTATTTCTATAAGACCTCTTTGTTAAATTCGTCGAGCTTTCGAACTACCATGACATGTGTTTTCTTTGACGTGTATTTTTGTAGTTTTAATAATGAACTCATGGTAATTCGAAAGCTCGACAATTGTAATAAAGATGACTTATAAAACTAATAACAAACGTAGTTTCTCTACTTTTCGTTTTGGAGTTTAATTATTTTTTCCTGTTAAGGTACGTTTCACACTGAGGTAACCAGCAATAAGCAACTAGCAACCAGAAACTAGCGATATTGCCACTTGATGATATTTTACTTACAATTAAAATTAAAGCAAACCTCTCACATTGGAGCAATTCGATATCGCTAAATTCAGAGGCGATATCGAATTGCTGTAATGTGAGAAACATCATTTAATTACAATGAAATTCTCCTTCGCGGACACCCCCTTGAACGGACAGCCCCCTTGGATGGACAGTTTCTCATGGAACCGTCCGACTCTCATACAATTACTTCGCATTTCTCTTAAGCGGACATCCCTCTTGAATGGACACTTTTGGTAGGTCCTGTTGGCGTCCGCGCAAGGGAGATCTCACTGCATATGTAAAATGTCATTTAGCGGCAATATCGTTTGTTTCTGGTTGCCTCAGTTGGAGATCCGTCTAAGACCTTAGAAGTTTACAGCTTCACAACCGTTGATACCAATGTGGTGCCATAGACAGGCCAGTCATTGTATGCCGGTGACACCAATGTGGTGTCATTGATAAGCCAGTCGTTATTCATTATTATTCAAAATTTTGCCGGCCACTGGCGACGTTTCACAGCGCAAACATACGATTGTGAAAGTGTTAAAGATTGTTACACACTATAGCAACACTGTAGTATGCGACTCTGTATATCACTTTATGCACTAATCAAAACTTGCTCTACCATAATAGCTTAATACAATATTTTGTTGCATCGCACAGTGTAGCTCTAGTGTGTACCCACCTTAATATTTCAATAAATGAGATCAAATAAGATTTACCTAATCTCACTAGAACATCAAATTTGGACTTTGTAAAGTTGGTAAAAAGTAATTGATCTTGCATATTCTTAACACGTTCGCGACGTAGTGTATTTTAGAAGTCTTTCTTTACAGCCGTAACCATTTTTCCCAATCATTTAAAATAAGCTACTTCGTGTACCACCGGTGGTACACGCCGGCCCCAGAGGATAACCGTCGTGTACCACCGGTGGTACACGTCGGCGCGAACGTGTTAATGTAACAAAAACAACAAAAATACACAATCATTAGTTAACACGTTGACTGTTAGGCATATCTCAGAGCAAAATAGATTTCTTATTTATCCAGATTTCACACACCTTATTATTTTCAAACACTCTCTGGAACATTTTTAAATAACAAAAACCAACCCAACTCAAATCAATTCACCTCTAACTTCTAGAGTAACCAAACTTGTAGAAAAATTTATTTATAAGTCATTTATATTAAGGTCAAATTTCAAACTCATGGACTGATAAAAACTTTATAAAATATTCTACTTTAAATCTGAAATCATCCAACATGTTAACCCAATTTTTATTTTTTATTTATCGGAGCAGTTTTTCTGAAACTATACTTACTTTTTTTTATTAAAGTAAATAAATTCCACTGTTGTTTATTATCTCAACAAAACTAATTATTCATTAAGACATATATTAAATCAATATCCTATAATCCCACTTTATAATTAATACCTAAAAAAAATTAAATTACAACTCTATAAAACCAGATAAAATCTATACTTACGTTTTTATCAAAACAACATCAAATACACTACTGTTTAAAACACTCCAACAAACTTAACTATTTATACTTTTACAAATCAACTTACTTACTTAAGTAGTTCAGGTCTTTTTTAAAATCCCGGATAAGGATCCCACACACGCGGAAAAAACAATACCATGAATCATAAAACTTTTTATACTTTTTTAATTTTAATCGTTTAGAATAAAATCGTTTATAATTCCCCGACAAAACCGCAAACGTATCTGTATAAATATTTACTTTACTTACCCAATAACACAAATATTACCCCACTTCAAATCCCATCTTTTTCCCCACTTAAAAAACGTCCAATGACAAAAAAAAAATAATTCTTATCAATTGGATTTTCCATATTCGAATAGATAAAAGATTACATTTACAAGAGGTCGGGGAAGAATCGGGAAATGAATCAACGATTCGTCCTCTATTTTTGAAGGAAAACCGCGACAACCTCGACTGTCGCGTTCCTAGAATCACCATAAACGAGTTCGGTTGTGTGAGTTGAGTGAAAATCCAACTCTCAGTTTGTCGCTTGAGACGACAGGTGACAGTCGCTTAGGTGATAATTTGTCGGCTAAACTCTTCGAAGTAACCAAAAAGTGTAAGTTTTTTTTTTCGACCCGAAGAAGAATTTTTTTCGGTCGTAAATTAACACCCCGGTTTGTTTTCTTAAAGTGTTTGTATGTTATGTAAGTGTTAATTTAGTTTAAAAATTTTTATTTATTTTTAAATTATATAATGAAATAAAGAAGTAAAATTTACTTTTAAATAAACACCTATTTGTATGCATAATCAAAAAAACGAAAAAAAAAGTAGATGTGAATTTCTTTTATACATTGACCTCAATGGAATTTTAATTATGTTTGGGAATCACCGAATTTAAATTTATAATTTTCGACAGGGTTTCTTTGTAAATAAATTGTAAATAGAGTTTAAATTAGATCTAAATATGATCGTAGGTAATAAAATAATTAAGTTTTTTGTATCAATAAAGCGGTTATCTGTCATATGTGGTAAATATTTTGATTGTAATTATTTCCAGTCGATTTGCACTATCTATTATCACTCGTTTAGAGATAAGACACCCACCAGTCTGTTTTCGCGGTTTCAACGTTAAGCATACGGTAATAATGTGAAAATATAAGATTGATACGATTGTTGTGAGGTAAGTACGATATCAAAATAAACAGGAAGGTGATATATTTGATACTTTTTTTATAAATGAGTCATTAAGTTGTGAAGTAAAATTAAATAAAAATTAGTACTAAAAATAGAAAGTTAAAAATATTTGTTGGTGATTGACAAAAAAAAATTGAGACATTAAAGAAAAGAAATTGATGGTAAAATTTAAAAAAAATCAGTTATAGTTTAATAATTCGACTAAAATGAACAATAAAGCACTTGAATTCGATTGTAAGGTACAAAAATGGACATTAAAACGAAAAAATAACGCTGTGAATTTATAAGACACAAAAATCGATAGTAAATTAAAAGTTTTAAACATCAACAGTAAAGAAAAATCTACTATAAGGGAAAATATTGGCAGTAAAATAGACTGTAAGGTACAAAAATGGACATTAAAACGAAAAAATAACGCTGTGAATTTATAAGACATAAAAATCGATAGTAAATTAAATATTTGAAACATCATCAGTAAAGAAAAATCTACTATAAAGAAAAATATCGATAATAAAATAGACTTTAAGGAAAAAATCAACATTATTACGGAAAAATAGGGCTGTAATTTTATAAGACACAAACATTGATAACAAAATTGAAATTTAAAATATCAACAGTGAAGAAAAATCCACTCTAAAGGAAAATATCGGCAGTAAAATACATTGTAAGGAAGAAAAATCGATATTTAAGTAAAAAAATTGGGTTGTAAGCTTATAAGACAAACATCGATAACAGATTTTAAATTTCAAATATTGACAGTAAAGAAAAATCTTCTAAAAAGGAAAATATCGACAGTAAAATAGAGTGTAAAGTACAAAAATCAACATTAGAGTGAAAAATTTGGGTTGTAAGTTTATAAGACACAAACATCGACAAGAAAAATCGACTGTAAAGGAAAATATCGGCAGTAAAGGAAAACAGTTTGGTCATAAGGTACAAAAATAGACTATGAAGTTGAAAATATGACACACAAAACCAACAGATTGGATAACAAAGTACCAACAACGATAATAAAGTTAAAAGCTTTGGTTGAAAGGTTGAAAATTTTAAACATCAATCGACAGTAAAGAAAAATCGATTGTAAATGAAACAAATCGGCAGTCAAATAGAACAATTTAGTCATAAGGTTCAAAAATAGACTATAAAGTTGAAAATATGATGAATAAAACAAACAGATTGGATTGGAAACAAACTAACAAGATTGATAATAAAGAAGAACAATATCGGCGGTGGAAAAATAAGAAAGGAACCGAAATTAAGGGCAAAACCGACGCAAAGATGAAACCGTAGACACGTTTTTCAAACTTATTAATTCTCATCAGTAAGGTATAGCTAAGGAGCAAGGTGGAGACTCGTTGAGGAAGGCACAAAAAGGGAACAGAATTAGAGGACTAATCACCAATTTGGTGCTTTGGCTGTAAGATCCTCAATTTGAGGACAACAAATAAGCTTCGCATCGGAGGCAACAACGTCACTCCCCGTGAACCCAAACTCCCCATTAGGTTGTGACGTTCCCTTCAGAATCCCTTTTTGTGTCTTCCTCAATGAGTTTCTACCTTGCTCCTTGGCTATACCGTACTGAAGAGAACAAATAAGTTCGAAACACGTGTCTACAGTTGCATCTTTACAGCGGTTTTGCTCTCAATTTCGGTTTCTTTATTGATAATAAAATTAAACGCTTTGGTTGAAAGGTATAAAAATTGACAATAAAGTAGAAGAATAACAAGAAAATAGAGATATTAACACTTAACAAAATCAAAAGTCAACTAAAACACTTCCAGTTTCTAGACAACAAAATCTTAAAGATACAAAAATCAATAGTAAAGTTGAAAATGTAAAATAATATAAAAAAAATCGATAATAAAATTGACGTTTTAATCTCGATATTTGTTAATTAATTAAAATCTTACATGTTTCGGAATCGTTCCATCATCAGGGACGTGTCGAATATCAAAAATATAAAATTTACAACACAAATATAAAATAGTCAAAATCAGACTTTTATTTGTATGAATATAAAATTAACAACACAAGTATAAAATAGTCGAAATCAGACAAATAAAAGCCTTGCGTTGTTAATTTTATATCTTTTGATATTCGACAAGCCCCTGATGATGGATCGATTCCGAAACATCTAGGACTTAAATTTAGTAATAAATATTCAGATTGAAACAAAATTACTTCATGTTATTTTGCATCTTGATTATACTCTATTTAATCCGGAAATTATGAATCCAAACAAACTTAAGATTTTGTTGACCGGTAATGACCGTCTTTTTATTTCCAAACGTTGCTGACCGGTGACGAATTCTCGCCGTCATTGCACTTGCATTGCAGTGACGTCACATAGTTTCTGTGTAAAATTCCTGGTCAACAAACTGTTAAAGAATTAATAGCAAAGTGAATAAAATCGTTTTTAATTAAAAATCAATAGGTTGTAAGATTCGAAAAACGACAGGAAAGTTTTAAAAGTCAAAATGATCAAAAATAAAGTTGAAAAATTTTAAAATAACATCCAATCAACAAATAGGTCAAAGGAATCCATAGTACAATAAAAAATCGAGAGTACAATTAAGCAATTCGCTTGTAAGATACAAAACTATCCAATTTAGTTGACGATATCCTCACTAAAGAAAATATTTCCACAGTAAACTCAAAACATCGACATTAATAAAAACCATGCAGAGTAAAGACAGAAAGATCGATAGTAAAAAAAGTCCAATTTGGATGTAAAACAGAAAAATCCATAATCAAGTTGATGAAATCTTAAGTAATAAAATCATCAATGAAATAATAACAATTTAGTTGAAAGGTATCAAAACCGACAAAAATTTCGCCGAATATCAATTAGATTTGATCTAAAATAATCAAGTCTGGAGAGGTTTTTTGGCTTTTGTATTAGAGACGGTATGTAAAACAAACTTATAACGATTAGCAAAACTAATATCGATCAAATAACTCTCTGCTGAGTAGATGCAAATTTATATTCGTTTTACAACATTTTGATTTTTGTTGGAATGATAACATAATTTTGTTTCCAAATTGATGACTTCTTCAATGTTGACTTTTAAGACTTGCAACGTTTGAGAATTGTTACTGTAAGGACAAAAATTCAAATAACAACTTGAAAGAACCAGATGTTAAACGAATTTCTTGCACCTCGTTGTTAAATTGGTTTTCCACCATTCTTACAATTAATTTTAGAAGATTGAGCAACTGCTCACACAGCTCTATCGACGAAAAAGTTTTTCAAATAGAAGTATTAAATTTCCGGATGTTGTCATGTCTCGTTTTTTTGGGAATTTGAAGTAGCTGGTCTTGATTTGGCAGATCTAACGTCGTCAGACTTCATTACTTGAGACGAATTCAACTTTCTCAACAAACTACAAAACTTGGAATTCTTGAAAGCCAACATTAAAGAAAAATTTGTCTCGCAAGGAGACCTCACGACTTTGGAATCGCCGATTTTAATGAAAGTGGTTCCAATCGATAGGTATTAATTAGTACATAGTATTAATGGGTAAAATACTAGGGCGTACTACTCAGCGATTCGCGAGTAAATCGTGGTTTATGTTCGCGAACGGCTTATATGTCAGTGATTAGCCACGCCCCTTAAGGTTCGCCCATACCCGAAGTGAAATAAGCCGGCTTCTACACGATTTACTCACGAATCGCTGAGTAGTACGTCCTAATATTTTACACATTAGTACTATGTACTATATTTCATTTAATAACTAGGAGGAGTAAATCTCAAAACCCCATTTACATAGGGAAAAGTAACTAAAAAATACACTAAACATTTTTAGCGGCAAATTTGAATTCTAAACTTCAAACCAGTCACATTTATGCAACCCACAAAACACCAAGCGTTTGAGCGTAGTATTCTAGAACATACCAAATATCTTTATGGCCGTTTATCTACAGGGTTTCTCACGCAACTGGTTCGTTAGAACTTTATTGGGTTCCACTGTTAGTAAGTTTTTGAGATTTTGCCAATAGGGGTTGTTCATCCGGATCTTTTGATTTAAAATATTTTCAAGATGGCTGCCACTTCCGGTCGACCAGAAGTAGGATACAACTTCGTTATTTTAAATGGAATGGTATAGTTTTTATTACGTATTTTAATTCTACATGTAAAAATAAGTAGACTTTGATAAGGGTTGTTGGTACTTATCGGTTTTCGTTTTCGAGTAATTTTGATTTTAAGAGTTTTTTGACAATTTTCAACCTGTTGTTTAAAATCACATTTCTTAGTCACTGTTCAAGCAAGAAAGTTGATAACTATTACGATTACTCTCCAGACATTGCCAAATAGAACGCCACTACCCCCACCCCTTTTTAATATACAGGCTGGTCACAAAGAGGGTTACCGTTCTTCCATATTCAATTGCAAAAAAGTGGAAAATTTTAAATGGAACACCCTATATTTTATTAGCCTATCCGATAGAGAATTTAATTCTCTACAAATTTGCAATACATGTCCCTATACCCATCGGTTAAGATTTGCAAGATATAAGGGAATTTGTCAAAATTGCGTATAAAATGTCAGAAGTTTTTCTTTTTTTTATTAGTAGGCTATGGAACTTGATCGATTTTTTTGCTTGACACGATAGGGAATTTAATTCTCTACCAACCTTCAATACACTTCCCTATACCTATCGATAAAAGTTTTGAAGATATAAGGGAATTTATCAAAAAACTGTTCAAATTTCGTAGCCCACTAACAAAGAAAAACTTTTTTTGACATATTACGCGCAAGTTTTATAAATTCGCTTATATCTCCAAAACTTTAACCAACAGGATAGGAAAGTGTATTGAAGATTGGTAAAGAATTAAATTTTCTACCGTATTAAGCGAAAAAACTGTTCAAGTTTCATGGCCTACTAATAAAAACAGGACTTCTTCTGACATTTTACACGCGATTTTGACAAATTCCCTTATATCTTGAAAACCTTAACCGATAGGTATAGGGACATGTATTGCAAATTTGTAGAGAATTAAATTCTCTATCGAATAGGTTAATAAAATATGGGGTGTTCCATTTAAAATTTTCGACTTTTTTGCAATTGAATATGGAAGAGCGGTAATTCTCTTTGTGACCACTCTGTATGTGAAAGAGGGGTAGGGGTAGTGGGGTTCTATTTGGCAATGTCTGGAGAGTAAACGTACCAATTATTAACTTTCTTGCTTGAGCAGTGACTGAGAAATGTGGTTTTAAACAGCAAGTTAAAACTTGTTAAAAAAATCTTAAAATCAAAATAACTCGAAAACGAAAAGCGATACGTACCAACAACCCTTATGAAAGTTTACTTATTTTTGTACGTAGAATTAAAATATGCAATAAAAATTATACCATTCCATTTAAAATAACGAAGTTGTATCCTACTTCCGGTCGACCGGAAGTGGTAGCCATCTTGAAAATATTTTAAATCAAAAGATCCGGATGAACAACCCCTACTGGCAAAATCTCAAAAATTTACTAATAGTGGAACCCAATAAAGTTCTAACGAACCAGTTGCGTGAGAAACCCTGTATAGGTCATTGTTCAAAATTTACCCAAAAGACGTTCCTTGTGTTGACGTATTATATCCAACAGATGACATCGTACCATACCTTCTTCGAACTTAATATTTTTTGATCGCAACCATTTGAGCACAACGAAAAAGCGAGAAACAAGTTGACAAATTAGGTAAAGCACCTAACCTCAAACGTTAAAAACAATAAACGACAAAAATCAATTTTTTCGTCTTCGTAAACTTGACTGCGGAACGACCAATAATAGTTCGCTATTTTGGCGCGCAAAATTCAAATCACTCCTCCTAGTTATTAAATGAAGTATAATACCTGTCAATTGGTCCCACTTTCGTACAAAAATCGGCGTTTCTAAAGTCCTGAGGTCTCCTTGTCAGTGCAGTAATGAGACATTTATCTCCTTTAACGCATTAGAGATAAAAAACCCGATTTTATTTGACCTTTTCAGACCTCTTTCTTTGAAGTTTTGTGTAAAAACGTAAAAACCAAGCGTCTAAGCAAAGAAGTAAGAGACTTTTGCAGCTCTAAAGGATGTCAATTGTATAACATTCGACATTTTTCAACAATCAACTCATAAACTTGACGAAACCATCTTCAATCTTTTTTGCCAAAAACCTTAACAGTTCAAATAAGATTTTAAAACAATGCCCATTAAAAATTTTCTTTTATTTTCAAATTATAACCAAACAAAATTAGGTGTAAGTTAAATTCGAAAAAAATTGTTAGCACATCATAAACTTTCTAACAAAGTTGAACGGGATTTTTGGTACTGTCTCAGGTAAAAAATGGTCAAGTACTCTCTACCGCACAGTAGCCGAGGTTTTCATTTTATGTGAGTTGTAATTTCGAACCTTGGTCAGGACGACTACACAAAACTCGACAGCAAAGTCAAAGAATCGAAGGTAAAGTAGAATGAATCGGTTGTATAGTAACAAAATGGACAAAAAAATTGAGAAAATCGACAGTAAAATTGAGAAATTCGATAGTAAAATTAAGAAATTCGACAGTAAAATTGAGAAAATCGACAGCAAAGCAAAAGAATTGAGAGTAAAGTGGAAAAATTCGGCTGTAAGGTAGACAAATCGATCTACAATTTAGTTGAAGAATTTCTCAAATGAGTGAAGATAAAATGGACAGTAAACCAAAACAACTCGGTTTTCAAGCATGTTGTTAAACAGAAAGTAAAACCATTTTTGAAAAAAAAATTGTCCTGAAAACAAGTCAAGATACAAACACAAAGTAAAACAGTTTAAATCGAAACTAAACGATCTTATAATTAGGTAATGATATTGTATAAGCTTCATTCTTATCTCAATAACCTTACTATCTTGCAAACATTTAATGTAAGATTAATTTCAAAATCATCCAATTCCTAGTTGCCAATTTGTAAGAGACTCAAATCTTGGAGTTTGTAAAATCGTCCCCTTTTTTATAAACTGTAATTAGTTTAGGCTGTAAATTTCAAGATAAAGCGCTGTACCCAAACTAAAGAGGTTCCATCCATATTTATGAATGTTATCATCAACAACCATAGCAACTTCTCCCAACACTTAATACACACGAACTTCTATCTTTTTTAACTTCAAAGAAAATTATGAGAACCGAACTCGATTATGAGAACAATCTTTCTATCTAATTCCGTTAGATCAGTACAAAGAAAATTAAGAAATCCAAACGAAAAAGAAACAAAAACCAAATAAACCAGTTTTTTCATCAACCTCCCAAAGAAAATCTTTAACTTTCAATATATTAATGTATGAAGTCAAAACTCAAAACCCAACCCAATCCTAATTATTAAAAAAAAAATACCCAAAAAAATGTTTCTTCTTTAACAGGATTTCTGTAAAGTCTGAAAGATGTAATCCTTCAAGAAATCTCTAAGGATATATAAAGATGGTGTACAACGATAGAATTTATCTACCATCAGAAACAAACGGAGTTGGAACAACAGAGTATTTACAAAAGTAAGTACCCACATTACAGTTACAAGAAAAATTGCGAAAATAATTTCCTCCCATATCGAGAGAACCGTCCGAAGAGAACCAACAATAGAGTCAGAGCGTTGCAAATATACATGAGATTTTTTTATTTCTCATCCGATCCGTTCGTCGTCTTGTCGTGTAAAAATGGCCGACCGACCGGCAGGAGTTCAGTTTTTGAGCAACAACCCCGGCTGAAACGGGCAAAACCAGTCGTCGTCGTAGTCGTCGTCGAGAGAACCATTGCCTTCTTCTTATAAATAACCAGACGGGTCCGCCAATGGCATTCATGAACGATTCATGAGAGCTCGTGAGAATCCTTTTGCGTTTTTTTCAATTCATCCGTACGTTCATCGTCGACTTGTTTTCCTTTTCGTTCGCGACGTTTCGTTTTCTAACGTTAAGACCGTTAAAACGTTAAAAACGTTTAATTACGCGCCGATTCGTCGCTTTTAATTTCGCGTTAATTATTTCCCTCCCTCGAGCGCGATTAGACGGGGAGACGTTTGACGGAGGATATTAACGCCGGCCTGGTCGCCAAATTGGAAAATAAAGCACGTGTCGCGACCGCGAACGTGTGAAATTGCACACAATTCGCCATCAACTGTAGAAAATTGTTTCCTACGATCCGACGCGAGGAGTCTTTCGCTCGCCAGGCGTCTTCGTGTCGTAATTAAAATGGTAATTGGTTGCTTGACTATCTCATCAAATACCTAAAACATAAAGAAGAAAAAAAAATCTTTTATTTTATTTATTTATTTTTCTTTTTTCATGATAATTAGAAAAAAATCATTTATTTAATGTAATATAGACATTTAAATCTTAAAGTTAAAAAATCACTTCTTAAATTTTATAAATAAAATCTGGATGAATTTTGAATTTTTAGTGAAGTTGATCAAAATTTTTTAGGGTTAGGTTTGGGACAAAAATTTGATTAACTTTGGGATTTTTTTTAATTTTTTTGGTAATAACTAGAATAATTTCGATTTATTTAGCGTAAAATAGATGTTTTCAAATATTTCTAGTTCAAAAATCTTTATTGAATTCCAATAAATAAAGTCTGTACCATTTTTTTGTACCAAAGTTGATAAAAATTTTTAACCCTTTTAGTGCCGGGCGAAATAAAGGTGCCTATGCGAGAAAAACCGGCAAATTTCTCAGTTTTACAAGGGTTCGGGTATGTCCCTTTTTGAAATAATGCTCTTGCTAACAAAATATGTACTTGTGAAAAAATTGTCTGCTACCACGTGATAACCTTTCATAAAATAGTTTCCTATATCCAATAATTTATGGATCACCACGTGGCTAAGACCATTATTCTTTATCCGTTTGATCCCTAGCTCCTCTGTATACGCCGTACCAGCTATAGTGAAAGTGACTCATCGACTTATGGTACAATATTGCGCATGCGGTCCAAATCATGTCAATAAGTTGATGTGTGTTAGAAAGAGAGCGCATATTATTAGTACATCTGTTCATACGCTTTTAAGCGATGAGTCACTTTCAGTATAGCTGGTACGGCGTATAGCAGTAAAACGATAAAGAGTAATGGGTTACTGCATCAGACAACATTCAAAACTTGATGCCCCACCTGTGATGCTTTTTATTTGGCATATATGGAATCAACGATAGAATTCAATCATCTACCATACACTTTGTGCCGACTAACGAGTCATCAATACTTCGATGCTGATTAGGCGAATAATGGAATTTGAATTTATTATTTGCGTAGACCACGGCTGGATGAAATTTCGCTGTAGGGTCATATTCGGGACTACTATGTGTTGGTAATTTTTCATTATCTACCACATGGAAAAACTTACAAACTAATTGAAACCGGTTGCGACTGAACATTTTGCCAAACCGCGGGATATGCCTGTTGTTTGTAGACCAATAATTAAAAAGTGCCAGTCTACGTGTTACACCCATTTCCACAAGCACAGCAATAAACGCCGTCATCTCTGACACTGTGGTTACCTTTCACTCTGTTGCTCTGGATCCTGAGGGAACATTAATCCTATTCAGGAACTGCCTCGCATATCGGTTAGTCTTGCTTCTCAATGTGCTCAAAAATTCTTCGGTGAAAAATAGATCAAAATATGCTCTCGGCATGGAATTTCTTACTGGCATATGTCTAGGTTGAACAATTTCCATAAATTATGGCCGAGGGTTATTTTCGCTATCATTGGCCATGGAAATTTCGCGGAAATCTCTCAGCTTTTCCTCAGCATAGTTTCCCTTTAATTCTGATTCGTTATCTTCGCTTGTTTCACTATCACTGTAGATTCTACATGGATGCCAACTTCTTGATGCTTTCTTCCTCGTCACTATGTGATAGATCAGTGATGGCGAACCTTTTTGAGAAGTGGGTAAAATTTTGTGAATTGTATTTGTTTAGTGCTTCTTCGTGGGTTACTAATTTAAAATCACTTGGAAGGTCATCACTTAAATCTTTCTAAAGAAAGCCATGGGACATAGTCGACGTCTAAAAAAAAAGAAAGGTCATGATGCACAAGTGGACATTTTTCTATATTATAAAATCGCTTCATAGGCGGCCCTTTGTGGGTCACTTAAAAGGTTTGTGTGGGTCAGTGTTTGACCCGCGGGTCATAGGTTCGTCATCACTGTGATAGATCCACCTGGTCAACCAGTCGGACTAATTCCGCGTCGTCCATGATGGTGCATTTTTTATAAAAAGGTTGGTGGCAAAATGTTCGAAATTCTGTCTTGCTAATCGTTGGTTTGTCAAATACAGTAACAAAATGACACTTTGAAACTGCAACTAGGACGAAATGAACTGTTCACAACAACGATCGAGGAGAAACTAACTGACCCTACGTCTTGTTGTGGCATCGTTATTTCGTGAGAGTCTTCAAACAGTTGTTTTTATCAAACGCATTCGACAAATTCTGATAAGGGCTCAACGCCACAGCCACTTAAGGCCCCTACAGACGCTCCGACTTACCGGTACAGGCGGCCTGTGCAATCCAAAACTGCACAGGCCGCCTGAACCATGGAATTGCCTCCACACGTACAGTCTGATTTGCTGGATTAGCTCAGTTTTTCAGCATGGAGGGAAGTAGTGATTGGATCTACTTCCTGCATTTTGTTGACAAACACATCGTATGCCCCAGAATTTTTATGTTTATCACTATATTCTTTGGATTGTACTTTCCAAAGACATGGAAAGTTTTTGTAATGTTCGATGAAACTCAATAAAAAGTTTTTTGAAATACTTTTGGTATCCATTTTGTAAATTTACGTATAGAAAACTAAGTATGTTCACTTTATAGGTTAAGTTAAGTATTTTAACTAGTTATTTTACGACAAAAACTAAGCTAACGGACTGAGCCTGTCTACACACGTACGAACTTGCCTGCACAGTTTTATAAAAATATCAAACAAGACGGATTTAGCACAGGCCAGGCCATCCGCCTGCACAGGCCGCCTGAATTGCGAAAAATTACTAGGACTTGCCTGCGCAAACCGGAACTGCGCAGGCAAGTCGTCGGATAAGTCGGAGTGTCTGTAGGGGCCTTTAGGCCGCAGGTCGGATGTCGCCTGAGCGGCGACTATCGCTGTATATGTTAGATTTCGGTGCCTCCAGTCGATAGGAAAAAGGTCGTCCACAAAGAGTTGAAACAAAAAAATATTATTTTAATTATCTCGAAATGAAATTAGATCATTTATAATGCATTACAAATTTATTTTGAGATAGCGTTCCCCCGCAATGCGAGTAGTAAACCTCTACAAGGGCCGATAGCTGCTGCTGGACCGTGCTGCAGGAGCCGATATATCGGCTCTCGGCATTAAAAGGGTTAAGATTAGAGTTGGGACAAAAATTTGACTAACTTTAGGAATTTTTTTAATTTTTTTAGTAATTTCTAAAATAATTTCGATTTACAGTAGAGCGTCGATTATCCGAACTAATTGGAACTGAAGGGTGTTCGGATACCGAAATGTTCCGATAATCGAACAAAGATATACAGATCTGGAAATTTCATTTGAGGACATAGGAAAATCATGCGTGCAACAGAGAAGCATATAGGAAGTAGATTAAATTAACAAAGAGCGATATAACTGTTTAACCACGCAACGAACTGACAGTTTGACAGTTCGACAGTTTGTGGGAAGAAGGTGGTTGGTTGGGCGACCTGGGTCGGATCGGAAAAGGCGTGGTTAAACAGTTATATCCCCCTTTGTTTATCTAATCGACTTCCTATATGCTTCTCTGTTGCACGCATTATTTTCCTATGTCCTCAAATGAAATTTCCAGATCTGTATAAATGCACAACATGCAAAAGAAACGCAAAAGTTCAAATTTTTTTTTTTAACCAAATTTGTAAGCCTTTTTTTGCAGCTAAATCTCTTATTCTTTATAATAAAAGAAGTTGCGTTGGGATGTTTTCCTCTTGTTACTCATATCAAGTCAAAGCCGTTTCATGTGCTACAAACGCTGCTTCATGTATTGGTCCATTGTTGTTCTCTTCTAAGTCATCTTCTTCATCTTCACAAAGAGGTTGATCTTCATCCTTTACAGCTGAAAGAATTTGATCCTCACTTAAAATTTGAAGTCCAGGATCGTTATCACTCTGTAGCCACATTTTTGCATCACTTCGCTCACATTGTGAAAAACAAGAAATTTTTTTAAAGAGATTTTCAATTTCATTTAAGTCTTTATCAGAGTTTGTTTCAGCTTTTTGATTTTGTTCTTCATTTCCTAGCAATTTATTGCAAGCTTTTTTAAGATTATCTTGTGTCAGTGTAGTCCACAAATCAGCTATCATGTAACAGCAGTCTTTAAGATTGAGCTTTCTTGAAATACTTACAGCAGTTTCTTCGTCCTCTGCTAGAAGTAGACGACGTAATACTTGCTTTTTATAAAGCCTCTTTAATTTTTCTAAAATGGAGTTAAAAGTGAGGCTACGACTACGACTCTTTATCGCACGATTTTTTTGTCGCAAAAATAAAATGGCTTGTTTTAAACTGGAATACATGCACTTGCGACAGAAAAATCGTACCCAACCATCCTATGCTTGCTTCGGACAACTGACCTTCCCAGTCCCCACCATGTCCAATTTTACTCGGTTCGGATAATTGACGGTTCGGATAATTGACGTACGGATAATCGACGTTCTACTGTATTTAGAGTAAAGTAAACATTTTCAAAAAATTGTTAATAAAAAATCATTTCATAATTCCTACAAATAAATCCTGTACGATTTTTTAAACTTGACCGAAATTTTTATGGTTATGTTATTTTTCAATCAAGAACTTTGGGATTTTTTTTTATTTTTTTCTTAATAACTAGAATAATTTCGATTTATTTAATGTAAAATAGATATTTTCAAATATTTATAGTCCAAAAATCTTTATTGAATTCCAATAAATAAAATCTGTACGATTTTTCAAAATTGATCAAAATTTTTAAGGTTAGGTATGGGACAAGAATTTTACTAACTTTGGGAATTTTTCTAATTTTTTTGGTAATAAATAAAATAAACCCGATTTGGTTAATGTAAAATTGAGATTTTAATCTAGTTATAGTTAAAAAATCACTTCTTAAATCTTATAAATAAAGTCTGTACGATTTTTCAAAGTTGATCAAAATTTTTAAGGTTAGGTTTGGGGCAAAAATTTTACTAACTTTGGGAATTTTTCTAATTTTTTTGGTAATAAATAAAATAAACCCGATTTGGTTAATGTAAAATTGAGATTTTAATCTAATTGTAGTTAAAAAATCACTTCTTAAATCTTATAAATAAAGTCTGTACAAATTTTCAAAGTTGATCAAAATTTTTAAGGTTAGGTTTGGGGCAAAAATTTTACTAACTTTGGAAATTTTTTTAATTTTTTTGGTAATAAATAAAATAAACCCGATTCGGTTAATGTAAAATTGAGATTTTAATCTAGTTATAGTTAAAAAATCACTTCTTAAATCTTATAAATAAAGTCTGTACGATTTTTCAAAGTTGATCAAAATTTTTAAGATTAGGTTTGGGGCAAGAATTTTACTAACTTTGGGAATTTTTCTAATTTATTTGGTAATAAATAAAATAAACCCGATTTGGTTAATGTAAAATTGAGATTTTAATCTAATTGTAGTTAAAAAATCACTTCTTAAATCTTATAAATAAAGTCTGTACAAATTTTCAAAGTTGATCAAAATTTTTAAGGTTAGGTTTGGGGCAAAAATTTTACTAACTTTGGAAATTTTTTTAATTTTTTTGGTAATAAATAAAATAAACCCGATTCGGTTAATGTAAAATTGAGATTTTAATCTAGTTATAGTTAAAAAATCACTTCTTAAATCTTATAAATAAAGTCTGTACGATTTTTCAAAGTTGATCAAAATTTTTAAGATTAGGTTTGGGGCAAGAATTTTACTAACTTTGGGAATTTTTCTAATTTATTTGGTAATAAATAAAATAAACCCGATTTGGTTAATGTAAAATTGAGATTTTAATCTAATTGTAGTTAAAAAATCACTTCTTAAATCTTATAAATAAAGTCTGTACAAATTTTCAAAGTTGATCAAAATTTTTAAGGTTAGGTTTGGGGCAAAAATTTTACTAACTTTGGAAATTTTTTTAATTTTTTTGGTAATAAATAAAATAAACCCGATTTGGTTAATGTAAAATTGAGATGTTAATCTAGTTATAGTTAAAAAATCACTTCTTAAATCTTATAAATAAAGTCTGTACGATTTTTCAAAGTTGATCAAAATTTTTAAGGTTAGGTTTGGACCAAAAATTTTGCTAACTTTGGGAATTTTTCTAATTTTTTTGGTAATAAATAGAGTAAATTTGATTGATTAAATGCAAAATAGATATTTTAATCTGTTTGTAATTCAAAAATTATTACTCAATTCCTCAAAATAAACTCAGTGTGATTTTTCAAAGTTACTCGAAGACTTTTCAGGTTATGTTACATTCGGTGAAATACAAATTTTGATAATTTTTTAAATTTTTTTAGCAATAACTAGAAGAAATTTGATTTGTTTAACATAAAATAGACGCTTTAGTCTACTTTCAATTCAAAGATTTTTCCTGAATTTCTAAAAGTAAACCTTCAGCAATTTTTTAAATCTCATGAATTTTTTAAAATTTTGAATAAAAAATGTTGGAGAATTTTCTATTTTTTTTTTAATTTGTTTTAACCTCTTTAGATACATAGAAAGAGAATTTCCAAAATCAAACGGAAACGTTACCATCCACAGCGTCCCAAAAACTTTCCAAAAAACCGGAGAAAAACAAGCTGTTTTAGCTGAAAAAGTCGTTTTTCATCGACTTCATGGTTTATCCTCCGAATATCGAGCTAAAGGACTTTGGTTAACATTTTTTCACAGCGCTTCATACGCAGGAAGATCTTTTAGAAACCAACGAGATGGAAAATTAATGATAAGAGAACACGATTTTGTATTATTCATCAAATATTTCGGTAAGTATATTTCCCTAACTCGAAAATAAGTTTCCTTTACTTCAAAATAACTTTCCTTAACTTTAAAATAACTTTCCTTAACTTTAAAATAATTTTCCCCAACTGTAAAATAATTCAAACTTTCATTAACTTTAAAATATTTCTTAAAAAAATCCAAAATTAGATAAATACCACATAGCATTAATCGAAGTAAAATCCACACACGATTCAAACGCAACGATAAAAGATTTGGAAATAACCAGCGATGCTAAAGTGATAAAAAATAATAAAAGATCTGCTCAACATCAACTAAGAGATCATTTGGAGGTTTTATTAAGATTTTTGGGAATCCCCGAAGCCGAAAATGTCATTCAAATGTATATTATGTGGCCGTTTTTGTGCTCGTTAACGAGAGATCCTAAACATCAGATAATTAAACGATGGAGAGATGAACCCAACTTGCATGTTTTTGAAGAAACTTTAACGAGACAAGAATATTTTAATCAATGGTTTTTAGATTATGTTTTAACTGCCAAATCGATTCAAGAGGGATATTTTAATGATTTATTAAACAGGTAGGTTACTTTAATAAATAATATTTTGAGTTATAACAAAAATTTTTTTGTGGGTTTGATTTTTTCTAAAATTTAACTTAATTTTGATTTTTTCATTTACATTTTTTCATTTACATTTTTTCATTTACTTTTTTTATTTTCATTTCAATGAAAAGAAAATTAATAATTACAAAAGTGATGATGGTTTTAGTAAAAAAACTTTCGTTTTAAATTTACTTAAAAAGTTCCATCTCAACTTCCAAAAATAAATTCGGTATGATTTTTTAAAGTTTGATAAAATTTTAGGTTAAGTTCAAAAATTATCCATCTTTTTGAAAATTTTTATAAATTATTTGATAATAATTAGAACAAAATTAATATATTTAGTATAAAATAGACAGTTTAATTTAGCTGTAGTTGAGAAATTATTTCTTAATTTCTATAAATAAACTCTGTGGATTTTTTTAATTTGCCAAAAAATTTCAAGGTTGATTCAAAAAAAATCCTTGTTTTTAAGATTTTTTTTTTAATTTTTTTAGTAATAAATAGAAGACATTTGATTTATACCATGTAAAATAGACATATTAATTTATTTATAGTTAAAAGGTTTTCTCTCAATTCTTATAAATAAACTCTGTACGATTTTTTAAAGTTGATCGAAATGTATTAAGGTTAGGTAAAAAATCTTTTTAGGTAAAAGTCTTGTGAGCTAATTTTTTTTTATTTTGTTGGTAACAGTTGCAACAAAAACGACGATTTTAATCATTAATAGACATTTGATTGTATATTTGTTTAAAAGATCTTTGCTCAATTCTCATTAATAAAATCGCTGTGATTTTTTTAAATTGACCAAAATTTTCTTTAAAATTATGTTAGATTCGATCAAAAAACTTGAAATTTTTGAAAATTTTTATAAATTTTTCAGTAATAATTAGAACAAATTTGATGATTTTTATGAATAATAGATATTTGGTTTTACAATTATTTAAGAAATCTTTTCTCTATTTCTTTCTACACAAAAATAAAAAAGTAACAATAAAAATTCCACAAAAGTTACTTAAATTGAATATAATATCACCAAAAATTATTAAATTTGGAGACAATTCTACTAAAAACTTAGTGATTTTTTTTTAAATTCCACCCAAAATCAATAAAATTGGTAAAAATTCCACGAAAAACTTACTATATTCGTAAAAATTCCACCAAAGTTACCAACATTTTTAACAATTCCACCAAAAACGTACTAAATTTCTTCAATTTTCCACCAAAGCTACAAAAATGTTGAATAATTCCACCAAAAACTTACCGATTTTTAAAAAATACCACCAAAAACTTACCAAATTCATAAAAATTCTACTAAAATTACCAATATTTTTAACAATTCCACCAAAAATGATTAAAGTTAATAAAAATTCCACCAAAGTTATCAACTTTTTTAACAATTCCATCAAAAACATACTGAATTTTATAAAAATTCCACCGAAAATTAATAAAATTGGAAAAATTTCACTAAAAACTTACTAAATTCGTAAAAATTCCATAAAAAACACTGACTTTTTTAAAAATTCTGTCAAAAATGATAAAATTCGCAAAAATTCCACCAGTGTTATCAAAATTTTTGATAATTCCACCAAAAATATACTGAATTTTTTAAAAATTCCACCAAAAACTTACTAAATTCATAAGAATTTTACCAAAAACACTGAATTTTTTTAAATTCCACCAGAAATGAATAAAATTCGCAAAAATTCCACCAAAGCTACTAAAATATTTAACAACTACATCCAAAACTTACTGAATTTTTTTTATTCCACCAAAAACTTACCAAATTTTTTAAAAATTCCACCAAAATGTCTACATTCTTTTAAAATTCCACCAAAAATCAATCAAATTAGAAACAATTTCATTAAAAATTAACTAAAACCTTCAAAATTCCATCAAAAACTTAGTAAATTCATAAAAATTCCACCTAAGTTACTAAAATTTTTAATAATTCCACCAAAAACTTACTGATTTGTAAAAATTCCATAAAAAACACTGAATTTTTTAAAATTCCATCAAAAATGAATAGAATTCACAAAAATTTCACCAATGTTATCAAAATTTTTGATAATTCCACCAAAAATATACTGAATTTTTTAAAAATTCCACCAAAAATTAATACAATTTGCAAAAATTCCCACCAAAAACTTACTAAATTCATAAGAATTTTACTAAAAACACTGTTTTTTTTTATTCCACCAGAAATGAATAAAATTCGCAAAAATTCCACCAATTTTATCAACATTTTTGATAATTCCACCAAAAACTTACTAAATTCATAAGAATTTTACCAAAAACACTGAATTTTTTTAAAATTCCACCAGAAATGAATAAAATTCGCAAAAATTCCACCAAACCCATTAAAATATTTAACAACTACACCCAAAACTTACTGAATTTTTTTATTCCACCAAAAACTTACAAAAATCCTAAAAATTACATCGAAATTGTCAACATTTTTAACAATTCTACCAAAAACTTACCAAATTTTTTAAAAATTCCACCAAAATGTCCAAATTCTTTTAAAATTCCACCAAAAATCAATCAAATTAGAAACAATTTCATTAAAAATTAACTAAAACCTTGAAAATTCAAAAACTCAGTAAATTCATAAAAATTCCACCAAAGTTACTAAAATTTTTAGTAATTTTACCAAAAATAATGAATTTTTTTTAAAATTCCACCAAAGAACTTACAAAATTTGTAAAAATTCCACCAAAAATTTACCAATTTTTTTTAATTCCACCAAAAACTTACTAAATTCGTAAAGCTTCCACCAAAGTTATCAAAATGTTGATCAATTCAACCAAATACAATAATTTTTTTTTAGAAAAATACTAAAAATAAAACTAAACTAGTTGTCTTTAAAATTATGTTAGGTTCGATCGAAAATCTTACCATTTTATGAAATTTTTTTTTTAATTTTGAGTAATAATTAGAACAATTTTGATGATTTTAATGAATAATAGATATTTGGTTTTACAATTATTTAAGAAATCTTTTCTCAATTCCCATTAATAAAATCGCTGTGATTTTTTTTTAAACTGACCAAAATTTTGTTTAAAATTATGTTAGATTCGATCAAAAATCTTCAACGTTTTTGAAAATGTTTATAAATTTTTCAGTAATAATTAGAACAAATTTGATGATTTTAATGAATAATAGATATTTAGTTTTACAATTATTTAAAGAATCTTTTCTCAATTCCCATTAATAAAATCACTATGATTTTTTTTAAATTGGCCAGAATTTTGTTTAAAATTCTGTTAGATTTGATTCAAAATCTTGGTATTTTTGAAAATTCTTATTCATTTTTTAACAAAAATTATAAAAAATAATACCTTCCATAAAAAATACACTTTAATCCATCTTTCCTTTTAAAACCCATAAACAATCTTCTTATAAAGCTTTTTTCTCTCCTTCTTCTAAGATCTAACATCTAAGATTCTTTTCTACGATCTCGTTTTTTCCTCTTCTTTTCCTCGTACCATCAACTATACCAGATCGATCGATAAATAATAAAAATTCCTCCACCGTCAAGACGTGAAGAATCCGCAAACCGCCTTCTCCATATAAAGACGGTCGTCATCGCGGCCGGAAAAAAGCTCCCCCCGGATAAACGCTGTTAGATCGTCGTCTCTAGCCGAGAGTCTTTTAAAACGTTAGCCGAGCTTTTTTTCCGGCCGTTTCTCGTCGGCGGAGTTTATTTTATGGTTCCGGCGAACCGTCCGACTCGCCAGAACTGACGTTAATTAATTCTCATAGACCGATTACTGTGTATACGAACGACGAGCGGCGTCAAATGGAGTTGAGACCAATAAAAGACTTCTTTCCAACGGTTTTATTCACGTCAAATTCATACAGAGATGGATTCAGGGTCAATATACACACTCAATATAAAAATCTTATTTTCCAAACTTTCTTCTTCTTACCAAAACTAAAAAAAAATTAAAAGTTAAAAAAAATTTTTTTAAATAAATCTCCTTTTTATTTTAGAAAAATTAAAAAAAATAAAAATCAAAGCCGAATCTAAAAAAATTAATCTTTAAAAAAAATCATGTTAGTTTTTGTTTCTAAACTTATAAATCTAAACAGAAATAAAAATTAAAATGAATTATTTAATTTGCCAGATTTTTAGCTTTGTAAGTAGTAGAATTAAAATGTTTAAGTACGGTGCTGATTCTTCTTAGAAAACAATGACGGATGGAATATACAGGTAAAAGCTCGTCAAATGCCGTAGCGGGAATTACAGGTAGACCATAGATGGCGTTAATGGCGCGCGCAGGTCCGGACTTCGGCGCGCGCTTTGTTAGAAAAACGATTTATCCGCTCGGTTAACGGCCCATTAAAATCCTAGACGAAAAAGTGCCATAATAGAAGTTGGCACTCGAGAAATGTTACGTGTAACGACTCTTCGCGGATGTCTCGAGCTTTACTAGGAAGAACGTGCTTGTTCTTTCCTGTTTAGAAACTTAAGTCAATAAAAAGCTCCCACAAAAAAAAATTAAAATTTTTTTTTTTCTTTTAACCAAAGTATTTTTATTTGTAGGTATGTTGTGTTAAGCTGTGGAGTTTTCGTCGATGAAATACATCAAGGAATGGTTGCTTTATTAAATCAAGAACAACTGGAAATTTTAAATAGTGATGTTTGCAAGGTGGAAAATGGAAAACCGTTGGTTGTTCATGGAGCTGCTGGAACTGGGAAAACTTTATTAATTTTGAAAAAATTAGAACAGTTGTTTCATGAAGGAAGGTTGAATGATCAAAATAGGGCTTTGTATATTTGTTATTGGCCTGGAATAAGGTAAATAAAACTTTTCTACATCTTGAGCTTCTTTGTATTAAAGTTAAATGAAAATAATGGGTTGTTTGGAATGTAATTTAAATTTTTTGTAAAAATAAAAGAAAATTTTATATGAAAAAAATCCATAAGTCGAGTTTCAAAATTAAATTTATATCTTTTAAGTAGTCATAAATAGTTGAATTTGAAAAATTAAACTTCTCACCAATTTCAAGTGTTATCATTGGTTGATTTACATAAATTAATGTGTCTTTTGTACTTTTATCAGCTTTAATCCAGCTTCCATATAAAAATTCCTTGATAAAAATTAAATGCCTTACCAGGAAAAAAGAAATTACTTTCCAAACAACCAAATAAAAATGGTTCATATAACTCATTGATGGTGCTTTTCAAATACTAGTACTAAACACTAGTAGTAAATGTATAATGCATTCAAGCTAATTGCTGTGCATGATTTTTTGAAAAGGGTCAAAAAATTGCGAGGTTATTCAATAAAATCTAACCCTTTCATCTTTTTTTTGAATATTTCTGCAGTTCTTTGTTGTCATTATAATACTATATAATTTACAATTGGATTTTTGTAATTTGATTTTGACTGTTGCAAACTGTAAAACGTTCCGAACCTCAAAAACTGTTCACAAAGTCCACAATGAAAATAAATAAAGGGTATTTCAATAAGTGCGCAAGATTTTAGTTGCACGCCATGTTTTACAGTCATAATCTCACATGATTATAATATCACAGATCGAAAGTTGACAGACGGGAGTTACTAAATATGAGGAATGTAGATGCAAAACTCACATTCTCCATTTTCTTAAAATATGGAAGTAAATATATCACCGTGTTGGTCTTGTTAAAGCGAATCAAATTCTGATAGCAATTTACAGCAAAACTTATAGTTTAACACCACAAAACTGTAGCGAAAATCGCGTTTTGAAACAAAAGTCACATTATCCAACAGTTATTCTGCTACAAAATTCACATTCTCTTTCTTTGCCCTCTGTTTATGTTTTCGTCGATCTCACAAACCTGCTAAATTTCTATGATCAAACCTGCTAAACTTCATTTTAAACTAGGAGCCTGCAGAAGATTAATTTTGACAGAAACCAATCAAAAGAACGTACTCATTAGAGGAGAGAGTACAAATCCGACCTTGGAGTGCCTAAATCCTAAGCCTGGTAAACAGTTTTTAAATATGAAACTAACTAGGTCAAACGCAATAAAGTAATCCTAAAAAGTTGACGTCAACAACTTATTAAAGAAACATTATGGAGATCAGTTTAGAAAGATTGAAGATAGAGAGATTGAAGATGTGGTATTTTATAAAAATATTACTGATGGCGCTGAAGACAATGAAGAAGATGAGCCAACATGTAAGCCGACAGAAGAAGTCAATATCTTTAAGATCTAAAAATATTAACTTACCTCTACTTCCAAATTATATTTTGCAATAAAATTAGTTCATTACAGCTAATGCATTTACTTCCTTTGTTACCAGTTGATTCCAAGATGTGATACTGTTTTGCTTCAAAACCAACACTATCCATGTGAATTTGTTACAAAACCCACATTTGACCATATTTTGGCTCAAAACTTACATTTTACCAGTTTGAAAATAAAATTACAAAAAAAACCTCTTCAACTAAAAGGTTTGCAATGCAAGTAAACAGTTTATTTGGTTACAAAATTTAAATTAAAAAAAAATTGCAGTAATACAACTTGAACTTCAATACGTCCTAGTTTTTTACGTTTTTCCAAAAATTTGGAAAAGTGGAGAATGTAAATTTTGCATCTACACCCCTCATATGGCACATTACACTGTAGAACGACGCGTCCTGATTGTCAAAAATTATTATCAAAATGGTGAGAGTTTAATTGCCACTATTCGTAAAGTGCGTCCAATGTTCGGTCGAAATAATGTGTCTAATTCATATACTGTGAAAAGAATAATCGAAAAATTTGAAGCTATTGGTTCGGTTAGTGATCTAAAACACAAGATACGAACTCGTAGAGGTCGAAAGGCCAGAGACGTCAATTCGCCATCGAGCACAAGAATTGGATATTTCAACAGGCACTCTTCAGCGAATTCTCACAAAAGATTTACAGCTGCATGCCTACAAAACCCTACTGAGTCAACAACTTCTGCTAGTAGACCATGAAAAACGAAGAGAATTCACTAATTGGATCCTTGAGCAACCTGCTGATTTTGCTAACAAAATCATTTTCAATGAGGCCCATTTTCACCTTGTTGGCTTAGTTAATAGGTACAACTGTCGCATTTGTGACTCAGAAAATTCACGAATCATCAGAAAGCAATGCATTCACAACAGGTCACTGGTGTGAATTATGGTCTGGAGGAATAATTGAACCATTTTTCTTTGAAAACGAAGATGGTAGTGTAGTAACGGTGAATGGCGAACGTTATCGTGCTATGATAGCACAGTTTCTTGTGCCTCATTTGGAAGCTATTGATCTTGACGATATGTGATTCATGTCATACCGCCCGTGAAACATTGATGATCTTGCAAGAGTTTGCTCCTGGTCATTTTCCGATTTGGTGACCAGAATTAGCCTTTAATCTTGCGATTTAACGCCATTAAACTTCTGGCTGTGGGGTTATCTGAAGTCACAGGTTTATGTCAATAAGCCTGCAACCATCGAAGTTTTAAAAGCCGAAATTAAACGCTGTATCTATGAAATACAATCACATATATTCAATAACGTTATTGAAAATTTTGTCAAAAAGGTACGCATATGCCACCAAAGCCGTGGCGGCCGTTTACAACGTATTTTGTTTCATACATAACTCCAAAATCTATACGATTTTCGGCGAAAGATGTCTCATGCGTCATTAGTTATCGCCGTCTTCTCGACATATGTCAAATATTTTTTTTTATTTAATTGTACGTGTCAGAGAGAGACGAAAACCGAAAATAGTAGTCTAGGATAACGCAACTAATCAATGACGCATGACACATCTTTCCCCGAAAATGGTATATATTTTCTTAACTAATAAATATTTCAATACTTTGCTACAAAAAAAAACATGTTTTATTGAACACTGAAATCTTGTGCTCTTATTGAACACCCTTTACAAAAGTAAAATATCAACTTGCAGTTTGGTTCCAATTTATCGCGAAATAATGATAGGTAGAAGAGGTGTTATTTCAAAAAAGTAATGTGTACCATCGATGACCACAAAATCTTAGGACAAATTCGAAGTTGAATAATATCTAACCTAGTTGACTTTATTCTTATTAGAATCAGACTCTTTGAATGAAGGTCATAATGCCAGATTATTGATTGAATGATCGATAATGTCTAGGTATTGAAGTAAGAGTCTGAGTATTTATGAATAATCAGAATATGGCAAAATCGAGAACAGGAACCGAGGATTATGATGTACTATATAGAGTGGTATGCAATTATAATCCTTTCTGCTAACAAGGAAAATTTCAAAAGTATAATTTATTATCATTTAAAAACCCGTACAGAGCAAGATGTATTTCTAGATCATCATCAGCAAGCAAAGAAGTTAAGTTGTAAGGGGGATATCTTCCTTTTGACATTAATTTGCCAATTACATTATTTCTGGCTAGTTTATACCTGTTGCATGCGAAAAATAAATGTTTCAAATCACCATACTGTCTACAGTCGCAATTTAGGTTTTGTCTCATTGTCAGTTTAACTCTAAGAAGATGAGCCACGGAAATAGCGTGTCCCAGACGAAGTCTTGAGAATAAAGGTACTATAACCCAAAATGGCGCTGCACCATGAAGAAAAAGATGAAAAAGTAAGCTCCCTCTCCGTAACATTGCCGAGTACTCTTGCATTTTTCTCTTCATGGTGCAGCTCCATTTCGGGTTATTGTACGTCCTCGCTTCCGTACCCGCCCTAGACCCGCCAGGTCTAGGGCATCACAGGCGTGGAAGGAAGGGGGTGTCTTAATACTCTCCGGAATGTTGGTGTATTTCCGCGATTTAGCACACTGAGCCCTAATCTTACCACCATTTCCAGGATTTTTCGGCCTCTCAAATCAGTTCTCTCACTCCCTCATTCCAATCCCTTGGAATTCATGTCTCCGGCTAGCACTACTTCCCCGCCTCTCTATCGTAATTCGTTTTCGAGATTGTCCAATTTGCGTTGAAAGTCCGCTATAGATTCGTTCGGCGCGAAATAACAGCTTACAATGGTGATGTTCCGTAGCTGCACCCAGACGAACCCTTCCCGCGCTCCCTGGCATCGAATCTTGTAGATCGCACTGGTGTTCATTTTGAAGCTGCCAAAGGAGTGCGTCTGCTATTTTACTTCGATGGATGTTGGCTTGCATTATCTTGAAAGGGTCTTCAGCGCTTTCTTAGCGTTGTCTAGGGCTTTTCTGAACGATTCGCAGTATCCTGAGCCAGATGAATGGTTCTTCTGTTTTTCATTGCCTTCGCATAGGAAGCATTTTGGCGAGCTCTTGCATTCGGCACGAAGATGGCCGGTTTCTCCACAATTAAGGCACATTTTCAGGATTTTCCTATCCGGTCCTTTACATTCAACCTGTCCATGGCATTATGAACGAAGTGTCGTGGGTTAATTGTTGACGGCACAGGCAAGCGTGGTGCTCACACCTCAGATCAAATATGTTTGATTTCTGCTATGAATTCGCTTTTGTATGTCGATAAAAATGACGACAAGTAATAAAACGAAAAGTCATGTTATTAGATTACAAAACAATGAAACCATGCGGTTCCTTGAATTGTATGTTGTTGAAAAAGTGTTGTATGATGCAATGATTGAAGACTACAGAAATCGAAATTTGAGAATGGAAACAGCTAAGTCAATTTCTGATGCAAAATCCCTGGATTTGGACCGAAAGACGTTATATTAAAACTTAAAAACCTGAAGAGTTCATATTGTAATTTTGAAATCAGTGCTGAAACGGCTTCCAATAGGTAATCAAAGTCACCTTCAGATTTTCGCAACAAGTTTTTAAAATCCTCTGTGTAATAACTTCTTTGCTTCTTGTCTGTTAAATTATGTGCTCTCGATTTTATGTCAATTGTCTACTTCCTAACCCAGCATCTCATTTTCTTCCGTTTCTCTCTCGATTTTAGCAAATGATTGGTTACTCGTGCTAAAATAGCACCAAAACCTGAATTCACCACACCACAAGCCTCGATGAGCGTGATACAGTTTCGTTTTAACGTTCCATGGGAACGCACCTTAACGAAAGAAAATTTTTTGATACAATGAATGTTAGTAAGACAAATCCAAAGTAAATCCAACATTTTCTGGTCACCGATGATACATTATATGCACATTACACATTGCACTGATTGTGCAATACACACTAAACAGCACTGTTATAAATACCAGCTAACTGTAAACTAAAATCTTATAACTTGAATTTAATATTAATCTTAATTTCTCAATTTCCATAAATAAAAACTTAACTACGACTTCTTAACACTTTGTTGACCGGCAATTTTACGTAGAAACCATGTCATGTCACCGCAATATGACATAACAAGTGCTATTAGGACGAGTTAACTCGTCACCGGTCAGCAACGTTTGGATATGAAATGACGAGTTATCTCGTCACCGGTCAACAAGGTGTTAAGTATAATAAAAAAAAATCTCCACTAAAGCTAGAATCAATCAAAATAAGCAATTATTTTTTTACATTTTCTACAAATAATATAATTCCTACAAATAAATCTTGCAATTTTGATTGTAACTCCTAATTTTCCTCAATATTTTTTTTAGATGTGAAGTAGAAGAAAAACTAAAAACCCTCAACATAAAACAATACGTCGACACAGCAAGATTTTACATTTCCCAATCGGGTTTCATGCACCTAAACAAAACCTCCTACAAACACGTTTTTATGGACGAAGCTGAAGCCATATGTTTAGCATTCGATAAACAAATTATGTTACAAACTTTATCAACGATTTTTCAAAAATACCACGATGGAAATCTCAAAAACCCCACTTCAAATAACTGGGGTGAATTATGGTTTTTAGTAGATATGCACCAAGCTTCCCTATTCCTTCCAAAACACTCCCCGAGTTTATTAAAAACCCCTTCGGTTATTTTAAGCAAAGTTATGCGATCAACCGGATATATTTTTAACATTTTCAAACAATTTTACTCGAATCCCATGCCAAATCTTCCACAAAAAATCCTAAATAACATAAACATTCCTAATATAACTTTAGGTCATCATATTCTCGGTCCACCAATTTTTTGGGTAAATACAGATATTGATCATCAAACCCCAACGTTAAAATTAACCGTAAAATTAATAATCGATTTATGTGGTACAAAAGGTTTTAAACCAAACGATATTTGTGTAATACCTTTTTTCCTAAACGATGATTTAACACCGGAAATGTTTAACGAAGAAATCGATCGTTATTTTGTTGAAAAAGGTTACCGTCCGAATGGTGTTGGAGAAATTGAGGATTTTATCGCGAAAAAGGGAGTGAATGACTTTCTTATTTCGTGGGCCCTCAAAACCAAAGGGGTTGAATTTAAAGTTGTCGTTTTAGTTTTTGATCGGGATGATTATGACGTTAACGATGGAGAAGATAGGAAGAGATCTTATATTATGGCTTCTAGGTGTACTTCAATGTTAATTTTCGTTTGTCCTGGAAGGACGAAAAGGGAAATTGATTGTGATGGTGTTTTAAAAGAATATCCTTTTAATATTAAGTTGTAATTAGTAATTATAAATTTATGATTGTTTAAATAAAAATTTTGATGAATTTTTTTAATTACTTAGGTTTTAAAATTATAATTCCTCTCTTTGTGCAATTAATTCTCCCCATTTTCCGTTAATTTCCCTCTCATTTTCCTTTAATTTTCATCTCTGGACAATAAAATCAAACTGATTTGAGATGGTAATAGGAAGTAAGTATCCACTGATTTGTAACTAAGATTATCATAAAAAAGGAATAGTTTGGAAATAGAACGGAGACCAAATTTCACGTTTAGTCTTAAAATAGAACCTCTTATTCATAATCCAAATATTACGATCGTTACTTAAAGAAGTAAGAAATTATTTATAAAGAAATATTACCGGATGAAAAATAGTATACTTACCTAATAAAGTGATTCAAGTTACATCAACGGTTCTTATCATAAGAGATCAATTAAAAGAATTTTCTGGAAAAGCTTGATTGTGATCCACAAGACGTAGAATAAAATCTATCAATCAGCACTTTTTCTGGTTTCAACTTAAAACATCTTCAGAGATAAATTGTCCTAATAAATAAAATCGGTTGGAGATATTAAAATACATTGATAATAAATATTAAAATTGTTTTAAAATACACAAGATTAAATAAAATAAAATGAGTGGAGGATGGTAGATACGAAAACACGTTAAAATGTAAACCGATAATGGAAGCCACTTCCATTAATTAATATATTTTATTAAAATTCTGCCAATTTTCTTATTGAAATTGTACAGCAAAATGAGTAAATTAGACACTTTGTGTTAAAAAATATAAAACTTGTGTGGTATAATAAATGATAAATATAAATAATAAAGGTTTGACTGCCTAAAAATTCTTTACCTGTCTTGGTCCAAGATTGTTTTTGGATATTGGAAGAGGAACTACAAGGAGTCATTTATTCAGGATCCGGATATGGATTATTTTGGGTATTACAATTTTCTTTCAATAAAACAACAATAATAATCTTGGAAAGGAGAACAAGGAGCTAAAACATCCTTGTTTACTATGACAATCAGAAAATCTTTTCTTCCGGTTTCTAAAACGAAATAAATAAATTAGTTACTTTGTGTTGAAAAATGTAAAATTTGTGTGGTATTGTCACGATAAGGGCAAGGCCCAAAAAGGGGGTCATTGTACATTGTGGAGTTAGCACAAACGCCTAATCGAACAAGTATAAGAAGGCAGGGAATTCAATGGAAGGGACTATTTCTTGGTTATTCGTCCTCAGCCCCATCGTCAGCTCGTTTGAAGAAGTTCCAGGTGTTAGCTCCACCTGTGAGGTACATAAAGGCAGTTAAGGGAATGTCGGCTGGTAAGTTACTTGAACGTCCCTTTCCCTTACAAGTGTTAGAGCAGCTCGAAGTAAAGCCCCCAACAAAAAGTAAGTACAGTGAAATCTCCCTTATGCGGACACCAACAGGACCCACCAAAGTGTCCGTTCAAGAGGTGTCCGCTTAAGAGAAGTGCGAAGTAATTGTATGAGTCGGACGGTTCCACGAAAACTGTCCGTCCAAAGGGGGTGTCCGTTCAAGAGGGGTGTCCGCGAAGGAGAATTTCACTGTACAGTGAAGTCTCCCTTGTGCGGACACCAACAGGACCCACCAAAAGTGTCCGTTCAAGAAAGGTGTCCGCGAAGGGGAATTACACTCTATACCTCTTGCTTATTTAACCCCGTAACCAGAAATAAGCGAGTGACTCTTGAAAATATATCAAATAGAATATAAGGCTGGTTTTAGTGCTCAACCGACGGTCGGTACCGACGTCGGTCGCGCGTAGCTTATCAACGTATTTATATGTGGCTGTTCAGTGCTGCACTGATGAACCCTACGCGCGTACGGTACGCGGCGCGTACGTCAACCAACTGACAGATTGCTGGATTATATTACAGCGTTCATTGTTTGGCAGATATGTCAGTATGGTCAGTACGTGTACAGTCATCGTGAAATAATGAGCATAGACACAGAACGAACGGAAGTCCGGTTGCATCCGGAATTATGGGACTTGTCTCATAATTTATATAAAGACCGTGATACACGGTTAAAGAATTACAGAACAATGAAATACCCAAGTATCGTACAATTTGTTAATGCGTCCATTTTTCGTGAGACTGTACAAACTGACGGTCAGCGCGTTTTGACAGATCTGTCAATCAGCTAAGCACTGAACAACACAAACCGACGATCAGCGCGTTTCGTCAGTACTGACGGTCAGTACCGACCGTCGGTTGAGCACTAAAACCAGCCTAAATAATTAAGGTTTGGCAACTCAAAAATACTTTACCTGTCTTGGTTCAGGATTATTTTTGGATATTGGATGATGAGTCATTGATTCAGAATTCGGATATGGATTAATTTGGGTAATACAATTTTCTTTCAGTAAAACAACAAATAACAATCTTGAAAAAAACCAAGGGGTTAAAACATCCTTATTAACTATTACAATCAGTGAGTTTTTTTCCTCCGGTTGCTTCAATCAAACGAATAAATCAATTATTTTGTGTTGAAAGGCACAAAACTTGTATGGTATAACAAATAATAAAGGTTTGATTACCTAAAAACTGTTTACCTGTCTTGGTTCAGGATTATATTTGGATGTTGGATGATGAAGTCATTTATTCAGGATCCGGATATGAACTATTTTGGCTATTAACATTTTCTTTCTGTAAAACAATAAAAATTTTGAGAGGTAACCAAATAGGTAAAACGTCCTTATTTGCATTGACAATCTGGTAATCTTCCGATTTCTTAAAAACCAAAAGATTTTTCCGATGTTAACCTGGAAATATCGCGATAACATTGCAAAAATTGACTGTTCACGTTATTTTAATCACGATTATTTTAGTGTGGATGTTAGGTTCACAAAGGAATTGAACAAAAATATTTACTCAGTTCTCCGAACTCAAATACGATACGAAAAAGCATGTTTAAAGCCTGTCTCAGACTGAGGCAACCAGCAACAAGCGATGGTACCACTTGATGACATTTTACATACAATGAAATGATTTCTCACATTGGAAGAATTCAACATCGCACACAGGGAGGCAATATCGGATTACTGTAATGTGAGACGTCTGGTTTAATTTTATATAAAATGTCATTAGATTTCAATATCGCTTGTTGTTCGTTGCTAATTGCTTGTTGCTGGTTGCCTCAGTGGGAGACGTACCTAACACTGACACAACCAAGAACTAGCTATTAGCAACACGCAATACTGCTACTTGATATTGCCATAACTACATTTTACGTAGAATTAAGGGAAACGTTTCACATTTCATTTTGATATCGCGAATACACAGGTGATATCGAATTGTTCCAATATGAAAGTTATGATCTAATTCAATGTAAGGCTGCGTATTGATTATGCGAGACTGCTCACTATCAGGAATACTTCGCGATACATTAATTATACAGTGTGTCCCCGGATAGGTGAAACGACTCTTATAAAAGGTAAAACATTTTTGATGTGAATTTTCATCTTTTGGGGTTTAGCCCTGCTTGGTTAAAGATTAATTTGTAATATATTTTCACTTAAAGAAAAACATGCGAATCTGGACAGCGAAGAAAAAACACTTTCTGCAGCAGGTAAAGTACCTTTTCTGTTTACCGTAACTCAAACTGGTACTAAGATATTTTGTTCAGGATGAAACATTATGTCCATATGCAAATTTTTAGAATGATCGGCCTACTTTGATGAAATGCATTGTTATTTTCGTTAGTAGCACATCACGATTTTTTTGTCGAGTATCATACCTTTTTGGAAGAGGTAAGGGAAACGCTCTTAAACTAGCTTAAGAAAAACGCAATAAAAAAGAGAGTACCTCCGGTTAAGCAATATTTTAAACATAAAACAAAAACAATTATTGCAAGATATTTAAAGTTGCTACCTGTTGGCTTAACTCTAATAAATCATTATAAAACACGATTATTACAGGATACTTAATTATTAAAGGTAACTCTAAGGCCTAACGTTAATAACACACTATTGTAATAATAGTAAGTTATAATTTCAAACTACATTAAATTTTCTATCAAGTCTCCTAAAGTCATAGATTTTTCAAAACGATATAGAAATGCTCTAAAAACTTCCTGCACGTTCTATAGGAATAGATCGCACTGCACACTACTCTATTTGTCAATATTTCAAGGCTATTGAAAATCCTGTTTGGTGAACTATTTGTTTTACCCTTCCCCAAACAAAAAATCCATAATTGAAAGATCTGCAGACGTGGCCGGCCAAAATATCGCGTTCGTTCTTCCAAACCATCTTTCACCAAATTTATTAATGAGCCAGTCAGTGATCATTTGTGTTGAATGGGCAGGGCAACCGTCATGTTGGAAGAAATGCGTCTATCGAACAAGCAAAGGAAGTTCGTCAACAAATTTTTAGAGAATCCTCAAATAAGGGTGTTGATTTAATCTTCCTTCAATAAAGAATGGTCGAATGACTCCTAATTCATACGACACAGCACATCACACATTTACTTTCTTAAAATACTGCCTTTTTCTATTAATGTTACATAATGGGGATTGCCTCTGCTCCAGTGCTAATGAAAATAACAATGCGTTTCATCAAAGTAGGCTGATCATTCCAAAAATTTGCATATGCACATAACGTTTCATCCTGAGCAAAATATCTTAATAATGGTTTGATGTATGGTAAACAGAAAAGGTACTTTACCTGCTGCAGAAGGAGTTTTTTCTTCACTGTCCAGATTCGCTTGTTTATCTTTAAGCGAAAATATGTTACAAATTAATCTTTAACCAAGCAGGGCTAAACCCCAAAAGATGAAAATTCTCATCGAAAATTTTTTACCTTTTATAAGAGTCGTTTCACCTATCCGGAGACACACTGCATACTCTGTACTTTATTCCCATAACAATAAGATGCAAGTACTGTATAACTACAATCGCGATTCCAAAAAGGACCACGAGAAGTGCAGCAGTGGACAAATTAACTGTGTCCACTAGTATACAGGGTGTCCTGGAAAATGTGGGAAATCTTTTGGATTCTGATAGAACATTAAAAAATATGATTACAAGCTCCCATATTTTTTTTTTCCTAGCGGCCCTCCCCTCGGAGATACGGCGTTCTAAAGGAAGCCACTGGAAAACAATTTTTTTTAATAACTTTTAAAGTACTTAATTTAATTTAATGAAAATTTAATATGATAAACAGTAGTAAGGACCTCATAAAAAAATGACCTTAAAACATAATTAGTCTCTTTAGTTTACCAGGGGCGTACTAGGTTATACATTTTAATGCTTACATTTTTAACACCCTGTATGGTAAGGAGTTAAAAAAAATAAATTTAGATACCTTGAATATTTAGCTAAAGAAAAGGTACTCTTATTCAGTGTCGATAAAATGAACCGTTTTCGAGAAAAAAATTGTAAAAGAAACCATCAAGATTAAAAATTCATTAGTATTTCGTATTAATAGTAACGTTACCATAGTAATGTTTGTAAAAACATCGGTTTTTTAATACTGATGTTGCAGACGAAAAATTTAGCGCCGTTTTTACAAACGTTACTATGGTACCTAGGAAATATTAATAAATTTTTAATCTTGTTGGTTTCTTTTACAATTTTTTCTCGAAAACGGTTCATTTTATCGACACTGAATAAGAGTACCTTTCCTTTAGCTAAATATTCAAGGTATCTAAATTTATTTTTTTCAACTCCTCACCATACAGGGTGTTAAAAATGTAAGCATTAAAATGTACAACCTAGTACGCCTCTGGTAAACTAAAGAGACTAATTATGTTTTAAGGTCATTTTTTTATGAGGTCCTTACTACTGTTTATCATATTAAATTTTCATTAAATTAAATTAAGTACTTTGAAATTTATTTAAGAAAAATGTTTTCCAGTGGCTTCTTTTAGGAGGCCGTATCTCCGAGGGGAGGGCCGCTAGGAAAAAAAATTATGGGAACTTGTAATCATATTTTTTAATGTTCTATCAGAATCCAAGAGATTTCCCACATTTTCCAGGACACCCTGTATAATATAAATTCATTATATTGTAATCTGCCGTACGCTCACAGAATAATATAAAAGACGCGTACGCTTCTCACAATCAGTCTTCAAAGTGAGGTATCTACAAGCTTATATAAACATCAAATGCTGATGATGAATAGGCGAACCACCGCATTATTATTTTGATAATTCAAACAAACACGGTCTTCAGCTCAGGGCCAGACCCAAGTGCGGGGCCCGATTACATTTTTTTTCGCGGGGTCCTACAAAGTTTAAATAAAAATGTTGATTTCGCTGTTTACATATTAAAACAATATAAACTTTAAACATTGAATCTTTCTAAAAAAAAAGCTGATACACAAGCACAATCGACGTCTAAAAAAAAATCATGATACACAAATCAACGTTTTTCTATATTATAAAATGTTCACTTCATGAAGCTTTATAAAATCGCACACTACATAATGCAGGGCCTCTTCAAGCGCGGGGCCCCAATTTTAAAATGCGGGGCTTCTTCAAGCGCGAGGCTCGATGGGGCGCATTCGCTCCAGTCGCCTCATAGCCGACCCTACTTCAGCTATCAATCAACCTTACTGAGATAAGATTGCAACACCTGGTTCTATCATATTAGATCATATCAGCTCGAAATAAGTTTGTTATACGAGCACCATTGAGTCACACAGCTTCGCACTGTGAATACACGACTTGAGCAATGTTTCATACAAAAGCAATCAACAACAATTAACTAGGAATCAACAACACATAATATAACTACTTAGCGATATTTTACATAGAACTAAAACCTATCTCTCACATCAAGGGAATTCCATATCACAAATACAAAGGTCATATCGAATTGTTCCAGTGTGAGATGTTTACTTTAATTCTATGTAAAATTATCACCAAGTAGGAATATCAGATATCACTGATTATTATTTCCTTATCATTGGTTGCCTCAATAAAAATCCATCCAACTTAAAATTATCTAAAAAACAAATAAATAAACACTCAACAACTACACTACCTACAAAAAAAAATAAAATTTTTCAACACACTAAAATAAATAACAAACATACAATAAAAAATCTTTACAAATATATATATTTATCGAAAAATACAAGAGAAAACAACAATTTAGCGATAAGAATTGATATTTAAACCGTTCCGCATTCACCTTCCAACTTATTTTTCCTCCTTTTTTTTTAATTTTAATTTTAATCTTCATTTTTAACTATTTTTTTCGTTTATTTTTTTTACAAACGCGGTAACGACATTATTTACATTTAATTAAGACCTAATATAAATATCTTCTAGGCTATAACAAGTAATTAATTTCCAAAAAACAAAATGCAGTTTCTTTATTTACGCGACACCCCTATTTAGGACAGAGAGCTTTTAAAACTTCCTTTTCCTTCCGTTTCTTTCGTTTTTTTTTTTTAATTATTTTTTTTAATGTAATTCCATTTTTAACTCGCCCGACAAATCGTTTGGTTAGAATTTGAAGCATCAGCATCTCCGTATCTAACACGATAACCCATATTTACTAACATCGTTTCAAACGGATCCATTGACATCCTCATTTGATTTACTTCGATCATTCTTGAAAGATCGGAGATTTTATGAGGGTTTATTAAACCATCCTAAAAATATAAAGAATAATAATTAGAATACTAATAATAAATGGAATAAGTATCCCATTAAAGTGGACTAAATGACTGTATTATTCATTAAAATTGAAATATCTCAAAAATTACAAATCTGATGAAATTGAATAATTTTTTAACCCCTTAATGCACATTTTTTTCATCAATTTAAGTACAAAAAAAATCATTTATTTGTCATTAGTAACCGTGACATTCACAAAGCTGCACAATTCTGCCGGTAAACGTTGCCCGTATATGTCACGGAGGTGTGCATTAAGCGGTTAATCATTTCTGGTAGAATTTGAAGTCATAGATTAATGAAAATATTTTCAAAATGAATCCACTTTGATGGAACACCTTATAGAATAAAATAAAATTTAAAAAAATATAATTATACTTCTTTTTTAGGTGTCCAAAGTTTAACAGCTTGATCAATTCCACTCGAAGCTAAAAAACAAGCTCTAGGATGAGGTTGTACACAATTAACGATTGAACTATCCCCCGTTAAAGCGGTTAAAACCTCTGTTGATTTTCTATCCCATATAAAAATTAATCCATCATCGGAACCGGCACAAACAAAATTCCCTTCTTCACCTAAGAAATTAGCTTCTTTAATATCCGTAGTTGTATTACAATGACCAACGAATCTAAGCTCAAAATCCCTCGAATCTAATCTTAATTCTTGTTCTTGCTCAGTTATTAAAGGACAAAATTGTCCAAAACCCGATTCATTAGTAGGATTATTATTATTACTATTAGCAGCTTTCATTCCTTCGATTGCTTCTTCAATAATTTGAGTTAATTTCGGATCTTCATCAGGAAATTGTTTTTTATAACTAAACAACCAACTTTCCGTCTCTTTCAACCATTTTAAATGTACCAAACAATTAATTAACGATAGGTAAAGTTTAGGTTGTTCAGGTTTTTCCTGTATCGCTAATAAATAATACCTAGCGGCGTGATACATATCTCCAACCCAATTTCTTTGAAATAATTTTAAAGCTTTTTCAATATAAACATCAGAATCACTTTTACCATTTTCTTTAATCTCTTTATTTTTATATAAAAATTGTTCGGGGATTTTTAACTCATCTACGTGTCTTTGATTGTTTATATCGAATAAATAAATATGTTCGCCACCCATATTAACTAATAATTCCGATCCGGATGAATTAAAAGTAACATAAGTTGCGGCGTATTTATTCCCTAAATCTTTAACGTTATCCTTGGCCAAATGTCCCGGTGCGAAATATTGTACGCAAAGTGGATCTAAACTCGCCTCTTCTGATTTACGATAATTTTTATACCTTACAGCTTTTATCATTCTTCGATCGTACAATCGAACGTAACAATCGTTCGCTCCGATGGCTACTAAATGAGGTCTAGTTGGATTAACAGCGATACATTTTAATTCTTTCCATCTGCTAAGATCAATAAAGACTTTACTCGTTACGTTGCATTTGTGTGATTCTCTTATATCGTATTGGATGACTAAACCGTCTTCGCTGGCCGACCAAAAGAGTAAAGGTTGATCGGGACATTTTGCAAGTCTTTTTACTCGATTTAAATGACATCCACAGTCGATTAAAGGGGCTGTGGTTTTAGACTCGTCGATTGGTTTTACTATAACTCGGCAATCGCCTGCTCCGGTTGCTATTAATGAACCATCTCCAAGAAACTTAAACAAAAAAATAAGCAATTTTTATTTTTGTGAAAATTAAATTTGTTTACTTTGACAGAGAAAATGTTTCCGATGTGACTGGTTTGTATGATGTTTAAACATTTGTGAAGGAAGGGATCCCATAAGTGGACGTGGGTGTCATCCGAACCTGAAGCTAAAATACTAAAGGAAAGAAATAATGATATATTAATAAATATTTAAAGAGATAAAATAACTTATTCAATTTTAACTTTGTAACTTTTTAAAAATAAAAAAAAACACAAAACGTCTTAAAGTAAAAGTCTTAAAAGTCTATGAAATTTCCGAAAAATCCACAAAAAGTCTCCAAAATAGCTTTAATATACTTAAAAATGATTTAAAATTATTGATAATTACTATTGATTTAAAAATCTTTAATATTCTCAAAAAATCTAAACGAAATTTTGTAAAATCTTTAATAAATTGATAAACATTTTCAGTTTAGTCAAAAAAAAAAATCTCTCAAAAGTCTATAAAATTTCCAAAAAATCCTCAAAAAATCTCCAAAATAGCTTTAATATACTTAAAAATGATTTAAAATTCTGAAATCTTTAATATCCTTAAAAATTCTTAACGAAATTTTGTAAAATCTTTAATAAATCGATAAACATTTTCAATTTAGTTAAAAAATCTCTCTCAAAAATCTATAACATTTCCAAAAAATCCTCAAAAAGTCTCCAAAACAGCTTTAATATACTTAAAAATGATTTAAAATTCTGAAATCTTTAATATCCTCAAAAAATCTTGAGGAAATTTTGTAAAATTTAAGAAATCGATAAAATCTTTAAGAAGTCGATAAACATTTTCAATTTATTGTTAATCAAAAAAAAATCTCTCAAAAGTCTATAAAATTTCCGAAACATCCTCAAAAAGTCTCCAAACTAGCTTTAATGTACTTAAAAATGATTTAAAATTCTGAAATCTTTAATATCCTCAAAAAATCTTAAGGAAATTTTGTAAAATTTAAGAAATCGATAAAATCTTTAAGAAATCGATAAACATTTTCAATTTAGTCAAAAAAAATCTCTCAAAAGTGTATAAAATTTCTGAAAAATCCTCAAAAAGTCTTCAAAACACCTTTAATATACTTAAAAATGATTTAAAATTTTGAAATGTTTAATATCCTCAAAAAATATTAAGGAAATTTTGTAAAATTTAAGAAATCGATAAAATCTTTAATAAATCGATAAACATTTTCAATTTATTGTTAATCAAAAAAAAATCTCTCAAAAGTCTATAAAATTTTCGAAAAATTTTAAATAAATTTAAAATTTTTTTTCAAAAGTCTCCAAAACAGCTTTAATATACTTAAAAATGATTTAAAATTTTGAAATCTTAAATATCATCAAAAAATCTTAAAGAAATTTTGTAAAATCTTTAATAAATCGATAAACATTTTCAATTTAGTTAAAAAAAATCTCTCAAAAGTCTATAAAATTTCCGAAAAAACCTCAAAAAATGTCCAAAACAGCTTTAATATACTTAAAAATGATTTAAAATTCTGAAATCTTTAATATCCTTAAAAAATCTTAAAGAAATTTTGTAAAATCTTTAATAAATCGATAAACATTTTCAATTTAGTTAAAAAAATCTTTCAATTAGTCAAAAAAAAATCCTTAAAAAGTCTATAAAATTTCCGAAAAATCCTCAAAAAGTCTCCAAACTAGCTTTAATATACTTAAAAATGATTTAAAATTCTGAAATCTTTAATATCCTTAAAAAATCTTAAAGAAATTTTGTAAAATCTTTAATAAATCGATAAACATTTTCAATTTAGTTAAAAAAATCTTTCAATTAGTCAAAAAAAAAATCTTTAAAAAGTCTATAAAATTTCCGAAAAATCCTCAAGAAGTCTCCAAAACAGTTTTAATATACTTAAAAATGATTTAAAATTCTGAAATCTTTAATAAGCTCAAAAAAATTTAATGTAATTTTGTAAAATCTTTAATAAATCAATAAACATTTTCAATTTAGTCAAAAAATCTCTCAAAAGTCTATAAAATTTCCGAAAAATCCTCAAAAAGTCTCCAAAACAGCTTTAATATCCTTAAAAATGATTTAAAATTCTGAAATCTTTAATATCCTCAACAAATCAACGAAATTTTGTAAAATCTTTAATAAATCGATAAACATTTTCAATTTAATCAAAAAAAATCTCTCAAAAGTCTATAAAATTTCTGAAAAATCCTTAAAAAGTCTCCGAAACAGCTTTAATATACTTAAAAATGATTTAAAATTCTGAAATCTTTCATATCCTCAAAAGATTTTCACGAAATTTTGTAAAATCTTTAAGAAAAGAATTTATTTCGCAGAAGACAAAAAAAAATTGAAAAATGTACAGTAATTAAATTAGATTAGTAACCTAAATAATACATTTTTTTATTTCCCTTGGAAATAAGCTGTCGACCTCAGTCCTTCAGTCCAATCTAAGATCTTTTTTTTTTTCTATTTTAAGTACATATTTTATATTTTCACGATTTGATTATAAATGGTGTGCCACGTGCTGTGTTATAGAACGAATAGTTTCGAAATGTTGTTCTTCATACCGCTCATGCATTTCTTTGCCAATATTGAAAGGCGCTCTGCCAGCGGTCTAACTCTGGTTATTCAGTAAAGACAGGTATTAGAGATATTATGTAAGAGGTTGTTTGGATGTCGTATTTTGGTTAAAGTACGAAGACAAGATCTTTCCCCAACTTCTAAGTTGTTCATTATACCTCCTTTACTACCAGCTGTTAAAATGTTTCCGTATTTCAAAATAGGTCTGCAAATGGATTTGTAGATGTATGCACACTTGGTGTTAATGCCTTGTTTTTTGTATGTTAATGCTTTAAAATGTTTCACTCTCACTGTTGCTTTCATTTTTGCTTTCATTTTTGCTTTTTTTAGAATGTTTGATTTGTGTTTGCTCAATATTTATCATTGGGGAATTGTCCTTGTTCCGATGAAAAGGTATTAACACTTTCACAACCGCATGTTGGCGCAGTAAAACATCGCCAGTGGCCTGCAATATTATGGATAATAATGAGTAACGACTGGCCTACCAATGACACCACATAAGTATCACCGGCATACAACAACTGGCCTACCCATGGCACCACATTGGTGGCAGCAGTTGTGAAAGAGTTAAGAGCTGTATCTTTGTTGGATTTATACTGATTCTCCAGAGTCTACACCATTCTACAATTTGGTTTGTTATTTCTTGGAGTTTTATAACAGCTGTTTCTAGGTTTCTTGCATGGGCTACCAAGGCAGTATTGTCGGCGTACTGTAGTATAAACGACTCACCAGCACCATCACACTTCGTCATATCGTAAGCAAAAACGATGTACAAAAGTAGTGAAATTGGAGAGCCCTGAGAAACGCCTTAATGAATTTCAAATTTATCTGAAAGGCTTTCATTCATTCTAACTCGGAATGTATGCTTTTTAAGGAAATTTCTATATTAATCCATTGTGCCACACCGAGTCAAATGCTTTTTGGATATCGAGAAACAAGGCGGCCGACTTTTTCTTTTGCAGACGACAAGTATGTACCGGGTGGCCAACTAAGAATGATCACCGGCCATATCTCAATGACGGATCATCCTATTTTAATGAAACAAAAATTTTTATAAGGAAAGTGGCCATAAAAAATCGCTGGAAAATATTTTCAAGTTTCTTAAATGGCCCCTAGGGGGCGTAACCTAAATGACTGAACAGAAAATCACGATTTTTTTCATTTTCTTCAAGATTAAGGGGTATTGAAAACAAATTAATTTGAAAGATAAATGAATTTCGACTGACATGTATGAAACACTTTTTGTCGTATCTCCAAAAATAAAGTGGTGGGGATGAGTTGAAAATGTTCATTTTCGATGGCCGATTACTCCGGTCATACTGAACAGAATTTAACAAACTTAATCTCGTTGAAAAAGGTTTTTCGTGGTCTACTAACGACTCCTTACGCTGTTCTGATATGAATATTCGTTTCTCCGCCAGAGGGCGATATCTAGAATTTTGACAAATATAATAGCTTTCCTCAAAAAATGTAAATGGGACGGTATGTTCATTTTTACACGATAAAATAAAGAATTAAAAGCTTAACATGGCGCTGTAAACCCGAGCTCGCTATCTTGCTCCTAACGGTAGATATTAGCCAAAAAGCAAAAGCTATAGTTTTTACCCCTCATTTTAAAGGCGAATAATAACAAAACTACCCCGCGGAAAAAAACGAAAAACGGTGTCGTTGGTAGCGTCATTTAACTTTGTATTATCAGTAGAAACTTCAAATTTTGCCTTCCACTCGTATAATAATTATGACAGGTTTAATAAAAAAAAGTACCCGGTTTTGGGCTCTCGGGGCATTACCTCAATTTTGCGATTTTTTTACACGGGAATAGCTTGTCGAAAAAACTTGAAATTTCAACAACACATTGCCTTAAGTGTCCTAAACATGTTGGTAATTTTTATTTGTAATTTTTCTCTCACGTGTTTAAATAACAACACATTATGTGAAATAACGGTATCTGGATAAGCCGTTATCGTAGAAGTTTGAAACTGACACCATTCTAACAGTCATATTAAATTGAATAAAAATTTAATATGCGTTATAAACCTCGTATAATAAAAAAAATAAATGCGAAATAGTTTTCGTAGGTGCGATGAGTAAGGCGGGAGCGCAGGCGTAGTCGAACAGTCGGTCGGGTCTGCTAGCATATAAATTGGTATCAAATATCAAGTAAGTTGTGGAAATCAGACGATAAAAAAACGTATGTCAAACATATGTCAACAATGTAACATCGATCAACTAAATCGTATAATGCTATAGTTTTTGCCTTTTGGCTAATATCTACCGTTAGAAGCAAAATAGCGAGCTCGGGTTTTTCAGCATCATGTTAAGCTTTTAATTCTTTATTTTATCGTGTAGAAATGAACATACCGTTCCATTTAAATTTTTTGAGAAAAGCTATAATATTTGTCAAAATTCTAGATATCCCCCTCTGGCGGCGAAACGAATATTCATATCAAAACAGCGTAAGGAGCCGTTAGTAGACCACGAAAAACCCTTTCCAACGAGATTAAGATTGTTAAATTCTGTTCAGTATGACCGGAATAATCAGCCATCCAAAATGAACATTTTCAACTCATCCCCACCACTTTATTTTTGGAGATACGACAAAAAGTGTTTCATACATGTCAGTCGAAATTCATTTATCTTTCAAATTAATTTATTTTCAATACCCCTTAATTTTGAAGAAAATGAAAAAAATCGTGATTTTCTGTTCAGTCATTTAGGTTACGCCCCCTAGGGGCCATTTAAGAAACTTGAAAATATTTTCCAGCGATTTTTTATGGCCACTTTCCTTATAAAAATTTTTGTTTCATTAAAATAGGATGATCCGTCATTGAGATATGGCCGGTGATCATTCTTAGTTAGCCACCCGGTACATTGGATGTAAATCATTAATAAATTCGTAAACATTTTCAATTTAGTCAAAAAAAATCTCCCAAAAGTCTATAAAATATCCTAAACATCCATAAAAAGTCTCCAAAACAGCTTTAACCGTTTGAGTCCCAAGCAGCGCGATCGCGCTGTTCAGATTTTATGTCGAGAAAACCCAGGATACGTAAATACACATATAGGGAAGCGCGATCGCGCTGCTTGGACAGTGTTCGACAGTGTTTTTTCAAAACCGTCTGGGACTCAAACGGTTAATATACTTAAAAATGATTTTAAACTCTGAAATCTTTAATATCCTCAAAAGATCTTAACGAAATTTTGTAAAATCTTTAATAAATCGATAAACATTTTCAATTTAGTTAAAAAATATCTCTCAAAAGTCTACAAAATTTCCGAAATATCCTCAAAAAATGTCCAAAACAGCATTAATACATTTAGACGAATTAAAATTCTAAGAAATCTTTAATAACCTCAGAAGTTATCAATGGTATTTTGTAAAACCATTGATAAATTCATAAACATTTTCAACATAGTTAAAAAAAATCTGCCAAAAGTCTATAAAATGTCTCAAAAATCCACAAAAAGTCTCAAAACAGCATCATTACACTTAAAAATGATTTAAAACTCCAAGAAATCTTTAATAACCTCAAATGATTTCAACCCAATTTAGTAAAACCATTGATAAATCCAAACACATTTTCAATTTAATCAAAAAAAATCTCCCAAAAGTCTATAAAATCTCCAAAAAAGCATTAATACATTTAAAAATGATTTTAAATGTTTAGCAATCCTTAACAAATGAAAAGAAACCCCCAAAAAACCTTTGAAAATATCGCAAAAGTTGTTCAAAGCATTCAAAGAATTAATTTTTCAAAGACTATTGAAAACCTTCCAAAATACTTCAAAAAATCTTCTAAATCTCTCAAAAAGATTCACTAAAAAGCTTCCAAAAAACAATTATAAGTGATTTAAAATTCTAAAAAGTCTTTAAACGCTCAAAAACAACCCAATTTTTCGAAATCTTAGGAAAACCAGCGAGATATTTTGCAAAAAAAAACTCATATCTCCAAATATCTACCAAAAACAAATCCAAAACCTCATCAAAACACATAATAACTTCTAACCAACCCAAACCAATACATTAAGGCTGATCGTACACTGGAACCTGTGGTACCACATCCCTTAAATGGATTGGTACCACATTCATTAAATGGATTGCTGAAGTTTTTGGTAACCGATAATGGACCACAGTTAGTTTCGGGGGAGTTTGAAGAGTTTTGTTATGCAAATGGAATAACCCGTGTAAAGGTTACCCCCTACTATCCGAAATCCAATGGTTTGGCGGAACGAGCGGTTCGAACTTTTAAAAAACATATGAGAGCCAGCGACCAGAAGTTAAGCCAAAACTTGAAGCTACAGGATTTCCCTTTCTCATATAGGAACACAATAAGACGATCAACAAAAAGAACGCCAAGCCAATTGTTGATTAGACGTTATTTGCGCTCTCGTTTTGATCTGTTGAAGCCAGACGTTATTAATAATATGGAGGTGGAACAGATTATACAAAAGCAATATCACGACCGGGGGACTATGAGCCAAAATTTTGAAGAAGGGGATGCGGTATGGGTTGATAATCCTTTAGATAAGGGCTCTAAACCAGGTATTATAGCGAAGCGGACGGGGCCACTCTCATATATTGTTGATATGATGGAAGGTGATAAACGAAGAAAGCATAGTGAGCAGCTGTGGAAGCGTTCAACGACTGATGTCCGATGTAACAAGAACACGGAAGAACTGTTCATGGATTCTTCGGATTTGGTCGTCCCTGATAAGTTGAAAGACGAAGGTCAGGCGTCGCTGGAAGTTGAAGTTGAGGAAATGATGGGTACACCCGAACAAACTCTGGAAGATGGAACTAAAGAGCAATTTCAGGGTTCACTTATACCACCGAGACGGAACCCAGCAAGAAACTGGAGACCTCCAGAACGTTACAGGAGTTAAGGGTGTTTTTGTTGTGGGGGAGGGATGTGGTACCATGTGGTGTCCCTACCACTGCCGCTTAGGGGTTTAAACCACGGGCAACGACATGGTGGCAAGACGGCTACGTACAGAAACACAAGAATCTATTGTTATTTACATAATATTTGTATACAGTTTTCTTTATTCAATAAACAAATACTACAGAACCGAACTCAGCCGGCTTCAAGGGTCGTCCTTTAACGACCAACTAAGTTGATCGAGCAAACCTCGCACATTGCAACCAACTTAAAACAGCCGACAATAATAGTAATATTCTCATTAAAGATGTCTCATTAGGCTTGCGTTTGTCAGGATGAGTAGTAAATTGTTTCATTTAATGGAAAACTCCTATCCCATAAAACGAAGGGTGCAAAGAAGAAGAAAGTGTTGGGCTAGCCCTATCTTACAAAACAGGAACAGAAAAGGAGAGTTTCATCATCTCTCACAAACAACTGAAGGAGATGAAGGAAGCTGTCTAATGTCTGTATGACTATAGTTTCTTTCATAAATTAAATTTTAAGAAACAAAATTACAAAAGAAACAAATACTTCATCCGACTAACCCAAAAAATCTGGGTCTGTCCATTTAATTGGATGTATTCGGACGTGTTGGTCGGATGCAGTGTATGTAAGCTGATGCTCGTTCATAATTTTGGATTGCTCAGACATTGGTTGGATACATTCGGAAGATATACGGATAACCACCATTCGGCCGAGTTCAGTTCGAGGGTACGGTCAGCCTAAAACCTTCTAAAAACATTAAAAACCTCTTATATACCTCTTAAAACTTCACAAAATTTTCTAACATTTCTAAAATCATCAAAAATTAATCTTTTAAAACTTTCTAAACTCTAAAATCCTTCAAAAAATATCCCAAAACGTCTCTAAAATATCCCGAAACATCTCTAAAATCCCATAAAAAATTTTAATATCATATTCCCATGAAAACACACAAAAAAAATTAACAAAATTTTTAAAAAATTAGGTTTTAAATTATTAGATTATTAAAAAACAATTTATAAATCATTATAATATACATTAAAATTCTCAAAAATGAAAAACCACAAGAAAGCTCAAAACAATCCATTAACCACTTCAGTACGGCGCCTACCGATCACGAAACGTTACCCACAGCCGGTATTCATCGGCCAAACGCTTCCTCGTTCATCAACAAATCTGTGACGAGATAGATTCCTGGCTGTTAACTATAGACAACGCTTGGCTGTGTGGGGTCATGTCATGGCCATCGACTATAGTCGACGCGCGGCTGTGTGGAATCATCTGTGGCCGTCAATTATAGTCGACGCTCATACCGAAGTGGTTAAAACCTTCCAAGAAGTTAAAAATCCATAAAAAATCACTTAAACCTCCATTATAATCTTGACAAACCTTAAAATCATCAATAATTTCAAAAAAAAAAAAATTCAAAAACCCCCCTAAAACCTTCAAAAAATCCCCCAAAACCCATCAAATAACTTTATTTAATATTTCCAATTTTTATTTTATTACAAATTCCCCTTTTAAAACTCAACAAATCCCTTGACAACCTCTTACCGTCCATCAGAGCTCCATTCTAAACAATTGACACAACCCTGATGTCCGTCAAGTTCCTTCTCGAGACCGAGCCGTCTCAACAAAGGAGCCGTAAACTGACAGTTCTGTTCGAGCCTCCTCGCCCGGTGAGCGTCCTTCTGACGACCGCTCAACAAATTAACGATGTTCCGGTTCGCATCAGCTGCGGTATACGTGGGGCCGTACATCTGTAAACAAATTGATGTAAAAAAAGCAAATACGTTACGTAGACATCCAAAAAGTATATTTTTTATGTTTAAAATAAGTGATTTATAAACGTTACCGTTGCAGTCACACTCGGACATTATAACGAACACCATACGATGTCGGAGAACTCAAAGGAGCACTCATTACATATCCAAATAGTAAATAACGAAGGCTCGAAGGAATTTTGATAAACGTCAAAATAAATCTGTCATTTTGTAAGTGATTTTCTAGGTTGGTTGTATAGAGGGGATTTAAAATAACCCGATGGAAGTTTATATGAAATTAAGATGGAAGAATTAATCGGGTTGGAATGAATTGGGTGTATAGTTTAAAAAGACGGTTGGTAACATTGGTTTTTAATTTAAATAGGATGAAAAATTATTTTTTATTTAATTTAGAAAAATTATGATAATAATTAGAAAAAATTAATTAAATATTAATAAAAAATGAATTTATTAAAATATAAAAACAAGGTTAAATATATACAAAATATAAAAAATAATATTAAAAGTATTTAAAAACAGCAAAACCATTACCGTTAATTTAATGCGATTGTAAAATAAATATCTGTACAAAAAGTCAATTGGTAAAATAATTTCTTTTAACAAATAACATGAATGGGGAATGTTGAATTCCTAGCAGCAACTCGAATGAGAAGTTTTTGACCGAGTTCTTTTGACGTTTCATGCCAAACACATTTACCGATTATCGGTACTTCTTCTAAAGGTGGTTTAAAAGCGATTAAAATGGTTAAACATAATCCATCTGAGTTATTATTTGGGTTGTGTTCAACCTAAAATAATTTTTTAATTAATATTATGATTAAAAGGGATTTAAATAAGGTTATACAGATAAAATTCCATGAGGTCGATGCGGTGGAACATCAGCTCCGAATAATTCAATCATAAAATTCCTTAAAACCGAATGAAAAGATTTTCCGGGGTTTATTTCACAAACGGGAATATGCCATGAATTCCTTTCGCTTAATAAAACATGTACTTTATTAGTAGATCGTTTTTTAATAACGATAACAGTTCTTAAAAGTAATTTATTATGTGGTCGTAAACCCGGTAAAATATCGGAATGCCAAGTTTTATCTTTTTGTTGCTTGGAGAGTTTATAAGCTCTGGCTCGATCAATTAAATGTAAAATATCAGTCGCTCTTAAAGTTAATTCTTCCAAATTTAATATCCATTTAGCTTGAAGTGATTCTCGATCGGCTTGAGCCGGGGTTTTTAGAGTCCCCCCGGTTACAACTCCGGTTAAAACAAATCTAAACCAGGATCTCTTTGCGAATTCAATCATAAGTAAAGTAGTTGGTTTAACTATTAATCCAGTTTCTTCGAGAACTTCTCTCGACATTGCTTCGCAAATTGTTTCACCTTTTTCCATCCTTCCAGCGGGAAGATACCATTTTCCAGCGCAAGATTGTTTAGCTTCTTGCATCATTAAAACCTCCCCTTCATCATTAATAATAACCCCGGCGACAATATAAGTTACCGTTTCTTCTAACACCGGTTTAAAATTTACATCGATATTTCCAGCTTTACCTTCCGATTCTAAAGCAGATTTTTGTTCCTCTAAAGTAAAATCACATATTACAGCTTCTTCGGTTTCTAAAGCAAACCCTTTGAGTAATTTTTCCACATCGGTTTCTACAGTATCCGGCATTTTATTATTTACTTTTTATTATTTACTTTTTATTGTTTACTGCTAAATAATTTACTTTATAAACTTCCAATTTTTTTTATGTTTTCACTGTCACTTCTCAAAGAAAACTTAAAAATTAAGTGTTACTGATTGATTTTCGTGGCCGCGATTAAAAATAAGGCAGGAAACGTAACCATAACGCGTACATACCTCGTCTAACGGTGGAATGCAGCGATTTTTCAACGCGAGACAGCGGATTTATACGAGATTCGACTTTAATACGAAAGGATTTAAAGGCGATCGCCTTCTATGTTTACTATACCGTAAAATAAAACTCGTTTTCTTGGACGTTCGCTCGCCTAGAACACGCCTTTTAGCATTTTAATTAGCTGCTAACACGTGATGTAATAAAGAATCGTTTTTTTTTTAGTTGTCTTTAGTCATTAGGTTATTTAGGTTATGTCAGGTTATGTTTTGAGTTTTTTTTTTACTTTTTTTAAATAAGTTTGGGGGGAATACCCTAGAATTATATCCAAAAAAAATTGTAAATATATTTTGATATTTTATTTTTTTTTATAGAAAAATGATTTTTTTATAAATCCAAAGATTATTAATTTGTCTTAATATCAACCATAATTTTTAAATTAAAAAAATTAAGTTGGTACTTCTAATATTTCCTGTCAAATTTGACGTTACGAAGATATTTTTGACGTTTTAAACGTCAAATTTCTCAATTTAAGAACACTTTTAATGTTTGAAATGTAATTATTCGATATTAATATTTAAAATAACGATATGTTTTAAGGTTATAGATCTGTAAAATTCACTTTTTGATGATTTAAGTATCAAATTTGACATTTTATGATTATTTTGACGTTTTAAATTGACGTTTTTGTTCAAATTTGGGTATTTCAAGTTAACTTTCTATATTTCCAACCTCAATTTTCATGGTTTAAGATTAGTTTTGACGGTTTAGACAAAAAATTTGTTATTTAAAGGTAATTTTTGACGTTTCAAACGTCAATTTTGACGGTTTTAAGATTATTTTTGATGATTTAAATACAAAATTTTATGTTTGCGGCTAACATTTCAATCGTCAAACTTGACATTACAATATTATTGTGTTATATAGATTTTAAAGGTGATCTTTGACATTTCAAACATCAATTTTGACAGTTTAAGATTATTTTTGATGATTTAAATACAAAATATTATATTTACAGCTAACATTTCCAACGTTAAACTTGACATTATAAAATTGTTGTATGTTATATATATTTTAAAGGTAATTTTTGACATTTCAAACGTCAAGTTTGACATTACAAAGGTGTACTTGACGTTTTAAACGTCAAATTTGACATTACAAAGGTATAAATGACCATTAGACGTCATATTTGACAGTTTAGTCTTATTTTTTGACAATTTCAGAATAAAATTTGATGTTTTTATGTCATTTTTGACATTTTAAACGTAAACTTTGACATTACAAAGATATTTTTGACGTTTTAAACGTCAAATTTCTCAATTTAAGAACATTTTCAATGTTTGAAATGTAATTATTCGATATTAATATTTAAAATAACGATATGTTTTAAGGTTATCGATCTGTAAAATTCACTTTTTGATAATTTAAGCATCAAATTTGACATTTTATGATTATTTTGACGTTTTAAATTGACGTTTTTGTTCAAATTTGGATATTTCAAGTTAACTTTCCATATTTCCAACCTCAATTTTCATGGTTTAAGATTAGTTTTGACGGTTTAGACAAAAAATTTGTTATTTAAAGGTAATTTTTAACATTTCAAACGTCAATTTTGACGGTTTTAAGATTATTTTTGATGATTTAAATACAAAATTTTATGTTTGCGGCTAACATTTCAAACGTCAAACTTGACATTATAATATTATTGTGTTATATAGATTTTAAAGGTAATCTTTGACATTTCAAACATCAATTTTGACAGTTTAAGATTATTTTTGATGATTTAAATACAAAATATTATATTTAAAGCTAACATTTCAAACGTTAAACTTGACATTATAAAATTGTTGTATGTTACATATATTTTAAAGGTAATTTTTGACATTTCAAACGTCAAGTTTGACATTACAAAGGTGTACTTGACGTTTTAAACGTCAAATTTGACATTACAAAGGTATAATTGACAATTAGATGTCATATTTGACAGTTTAGTCTTATTTTTTGACAATTTCAGAATAAAATTTGATGTTTTTATGTCATTTTTGACATTTTAAACGTAAACTTTGACATTACAAAGATATTTTTGACGTTTTAAACGTCAAATTTCTCAATTTAAGAACATTTTTAATGTTTGAAATGTAATTATTCGATATTAATATTTAAAATAACGATATGTTTTAAGGTTATAGATCTGTAAAATTCACTTTTTGATGATTTAAGTATCAAATTTGACATTTTATGATTATTTTGACGTATTAAATTGACGTTTTTGTTCAAATTTGGGTATTTCAAGTTAACTTTCTATATTTCCAACCTCAACTTTCATGGTTTAAGATTAGTTTTGACGGTTTAGACAAAAAATTTGTTATTTAAAGGTAGTTTTTGACATTTCAAACGTCAATTTTGACGGTTTTAAGATTATTTTTGATGATTTAAATACAAAATTTTATGTTTGCGGCTAACATTTCAATCGTCAAACTATAATATTATTGTGTTATATAGATTTTAAAGGTAATCTTTGACATTTTAATCATCAATTTTGACAGTTTAAGATTATTTTTGATGATTTAAATACAAAATATTATATTTAAAGCTAACATTTCCAACGTTAAACTTGACATTATAAAATTGTTGTATGTTATACATATTTTAAAGGTAATTTTTGACATTTCAAACGTCAAGTTTGACATTACAAAGGTGTACTTGACGTTTTAAACGTCAAATTTGACATTACAAAGGTATAACTGACCATTAGACGTCATATTTGACAGTTTAGTCTTATTTTTTGACAATTTCAGAATAAAATTTGATGTTTTTATGTCATTTTTGACATTTTAAACGTCAACTTTGACATTACAAAGATATTTTTGACGTTTTAAACGTCAAATTTCTCAATTTAAGAACATTTTTAATGTTTGAAATGTAATTATTCGATATTAATATTTAAAATAACGATATGTTTTAAGGTTATTGATCTGTAAAATTCACTTTTTGATAATTTAAACATCAAATTTGACATTTTATGATTATTTTGACGTTTTAAATTGACGTTTAGTTCAAATTTGGGTATTTCAAGGTAACTTTCCATATTTCCAACCTCAATTTTCATGGTTTAAGATTAGTTTTGACGGTTTAGACAAAAAATTTGTTATTTAAAGGTAATTTTTGACATTGCAAACGTCAATTTTGACGGTTTTAAGATTATTTTTGATGATTTAAATACAAAATTTTATGTTTGCGGCTAACATTTCAAACGTCAAACTTGACATTATAATATTATTGTGTTATATAGATTTTAAAGGTAATCTTTGACATTTCAAACATCAATTTTGACAGTTTAAGATTATTTTTGATGATTTAAATACAAAATATTATATTTAAAGCTAACATTTCAAACGTTAAACTTGACATTATAAAATTGTTGTATGTTATATATATTTTAAAGGTAATTTTTGACATTTCAAACGTCAAGTTTGACATTACAAAGGTGTACTTGACGTTTTAAACGTCAAATTTGACATTACAAAGGTATAATTGACCATTAGACGTCGTATTTGACAGTTTAGTCTTATTTTTTGACAATTTCAGAATAAAATTTGATGTTTTTATGTCATTTTTGACATTTTAAACGTCAACTTTGACATTACAAAGATATTTTTGACGTTTTAAACGTCAAATTTCTCAATTTAAGAACATTTTTAATGTTTGAAATGTAGTTATTCGATATTAATATTTAAAATAACGATATGTTTTAAAGTTATTGATCTGTAAAATTCACTTTTTGATCATTTAAGCATCAAATTTGACATTTTATGATTATTTTGACGTTTTAAATTGACGTTTTTGTTCAAATTTGGGTATTTCAAGTTAACTTTCCATATTTCCAACCTCAATTTTCATGGTTTAAGATTAGTTTTGACGGTTTAGACAAAAAATTTGTTATTTAAAGGTAATTTTTGACATTTCAAACGTCAATTTTGACGGTTTTAAGATTATTTTTGATGATTTAAATATAAAATTTTATGCTTGCGGCTAACATTTCAAACGTCAAACTTGACATTATAATATTATTGTGTTATATAGATTTTAAAGGTAATCTTTGACATTTTAATCATCAATTTTGACAGTTTAAGATTATTTTTGATGATTTAAATACAAAATATTATATTTAAAGCTAACATTTCCAACGTTAAACTTGACATTATAAAATTGTTGTATGTTATATATATTTTAAAGGTAATTTCTGACATTTCAAACGTTAAGTTTGACATTACAAAGGTGTACTTGACGTTTTAAACGTCAAATTTGACATTACAAAGGTATAATTGACCATTAGACGTCATATTTGACAGTTTAGTCTTATTTTCTGACAATTTCAGAATAAAATTTGATGTTTTTAGGTCATTTTTGACATTTTAAACGTCAACTTTGACATTACAAAGATATTTTTGACGTTTTAAACGTCAAATTTCTTAATATAAGAACACTTTTAGAGTTTGGGATTTAATTATTCGATATAAATATTTAAAATAAGAAGCGTTTTGAGATTATCGATCTGTAAAATCTAATTTTTGGTATCTAAAACGTCGAATTTGATATTTTAAAACTGTCTTTGATATTTTAACTTTAACTGTCTTTGACGTTTTTATTCAACTTTAGTGTTTCAAGGAAACTTCTGGTATTTCAAACGACAATTTTGACAGTTTAAGATTATTTTCGACGGTTTAAGTGCAACATTTGATGCTTTATGGCAATTTTTGACATTTCTAACGTCAAATTTGACATTTTAAAAGGCAATTTTGATATTCCAAAGGTATAATTGACGTTTTAAACGTCAGTTTTGACAGTTTAATAATATTTTTAACAATTAAGATGAGATTATTCGATATTAATTTTTAAAATAGAAAAAATTTTGAGATTACCGATCTTTAAAATCCAATTTATGACAATTTAGACGTTGAATTTAATTGAATTTTTAATTCAATTTTATATCTACGATTTTCATTGACGTTTTAACTTGACATCTTTGTTCAAAATTGACATTTTAAGGTAAATTTTGATATTTTCAACGTCAAAGTTGATGGTTTAAGGTCACAACTGTTAGGTTTTAACGATTTAAGTACAAAATTTGACATTTGAAGGTAATTTTTGACATTTCAAACGTCAAATTTGACATTAAAAAGGTATACTTGACGTTTTAAACGTTAAATTTGACAGTTTAATCTTATTTTTGGCAATTTCAAAATAAAATTTGATATTTGAAGGTAATTTTTGACATTTCAAACGTCAATTTTCACATTTAAAAATCGCTTTTGACGTCTATTTTGTTCAAATTTAATAATTCAAGATGGTTTTTGACATTTAAACGTCAATTTTAACAGTTTAAAATCATTTTGGACGTCTTGTTTGTTGAAATTTAGCAATTCACGATGATTTTTGACATTTAAACGTCATGTTTGAGGTTATGAATGTATTTTTGACATTTCAAACGTCAAATTTGACATTTCAAAAGTCAAATTTGACATTCCGAAAATATAACTGACGTTTTAAACGTTAGATTTGATAGTTTAATAATATTTTTAACAATTAAGATGTGAATATTCGATATTAATTTTTAAAATAGAAAGAATTTTGAGGTTGTCGATTTGTAAAATTCAATCTTTGACCATTTAAACGTCAAATTTGACAGTTTAATCTTATTTTTGACAATTTCAGAATAAAATTTGACATTTGAAGGTAATTTTTGACATTTCAAACGTCAATTTTCACATTTTAAAATCGTTTTTGACGTCTATTTTGTTCAAATTTAATAATTCAAGATGGTTTTTGACATTTAAACGTCAATTTTAACAGTTTACAATCATTTTGGACGTCTTGTTTGTTGAAATTTAGCAATTCACGATGATTTTTGACATTTAAACGTCATGTTTGAGGTTATGAATGTATTTTTGACATTTCAAACGTCAAATTTGACATTTCAAACGTCAAATTTGACATTTCAAAAGTCAAATTTGACATTCCGAAAATATAACTGACGTTTTAAACGTCAGATTTGATAGTTTAATAATATTTTTAACAATTAAGATGTGAATATTCGATATTAATTTTTAAAATAGAAAGAATTTTGAGGTTGTCGATTTGTAAAATTCAATCTTTGACCATTTAAACGTCAAATTTGACAGTTTAATCTTATTTTTGACAATTTCAGAATAAAATTTGACATTTGAAGGTAATTTTTGACATTTCAAACGTCAATTCTCACATTTTAAAATCGTTTTTGACGTCTATTTTGTTCAAATTTAATAATTCAAGATGGTTTTTGACATTTAAACGTCAATTTTAACAGTTTAAAATCATTTTTGACATCTTCTTTGTTGCAATTTAGCAATTCAAGATGATTTTTGACATTTAAACGTCATGTTTAAGGTTATGAATGTATTTTTGACATTTCAAATGTTAACTTTAAAAGTTTAAAATTGTTTTTGGCCTTTTGTTTATTGAAATTTAGTAATTCAAGGTAATTTTTGACATTTAAACGTAATTTTAACAGTTTAAAATCATTTTTGACATCTTCTTTGTTGCAATTTAGTAATTCAAGATGATTTTTGACATTTAAACGTCATGTTTAAGGTTATGAATGTATTTTTGACATTTCAAACGTTAATTTTAACAGTTTAAAATTGTTTTTGACCTCTTATTCGTTGAAATTTAGTGATTTAAGACGATTTTTGACATTTAAACGTCAATTTTAACAGTTTAAAATCGTTTTGAACATCTTGTTTGTTGGAATTTAGTAATTCAAGATGGTTTTTGACATTTAAACGTCATGTTTAAGGTTATGAATGTATTTTTGACATTTCAAACGTTAATTTTAACAGTTTAAAATTGTTTTTGACGTCTATTTTGTTCAAATTTAATAATTCAAGATGATTTTTGACATTTAAACGTCAATTTTAACAGTTTAAAATCATTTTGGACGTTTTGTTTGTTGAAATTTAACAATTCAAGATGATTTTTGACATTTAAACGTCATGTTTAAGGTTATGAATGTATTTTTGACATTTCAAACGTTAACTTTAAAAGTTTAAAATTGTTTTTGGCCTTTTGTTTATTGAAATTTAGTAATTCAAGGTAATTGTTGACATTTAAACGTAATTTTAACAATTCAAAATAGTTTTGAACATCTTGTTTGTTGAAATTTAGTAATTCAAGATGGTTTTTGACATTTAAACATCATGTTTAAGGTTATGAATGTATTTTTGACATTCCAAACGTTAATTTTACCAGTTTAAAATTGTTTTTGACGTCTATTTTGTTCAAATTTAATAATTCAAGATGATTTTTGACATTTAAACGTCAATTCTAACAGTTTAAAATCATTTTTGACATCTTGTTTGTTGAAATTTAGTAATTCAAGATGGTTTTTGACATTTAAACATCATGTTTAAGGTTATGAATGTATTTTTGACATTTCAAACGTTAATTTTAACAGTTTAAAATTGTTTTTGACCTCTTATTCGTTGAAATTTAGTGATTTAAGACGATTTTTGACATTTAAACGTCAATTTTAACAGTTTAAAATCGTTTTGGACGTTTTGTTTGTTGAAATTTAGTAATTCAAGATGGTTTTTGATGTTTAAACGTCATGTTTAAGGTTATGAATGTATTTTTGACATTTCAAACGTTAATTTTAACAGTTTAAAATTGTTTTTGACCTCTTATTCGTTGTAATTTAGTGATTTAAGACGATTTTTGACATTTAAACGTCAATTTTAACAGTTTAAAATCGTTTTGGACGTTTTGTTTGTTGAAATTTAACAATTCAAGATGATTTTTGACATTTAAACGTCATGTTTAAGGTTATGAATGTATTTTTGACATTTCCAATGTTAATTTTAACAATTTAAAATTGTTTTTGACGCTTTGTTTATTGAAATTTAGTAATTCAAGGTAATTTTTGACATTTAAACGTAATTTTAACAGTTTAAAATCGTTTTGGACATCTTGTTTGTTGAAATTTAGTAATTCAAGATGGTTTTTGACATTTAAACGTCATGTTTAAGGTTATGAATGTATTTTTGACATTTCGAACGTTAATTTTAACAGTTTAAAATTGTTTTTGACCTCTTACTCGTTGAAATTTAGTGATTTAAGACGATTTTTGACATTTAAACGTCAATTTTAACAGTTTAAAATCGTTTTGAACATCTTGTTTGTTGAAATTTAGTAATTCAAGATGGTTTTTGACATTTAAACGTCATGTTTAAGGTTATGAATGTATTTTTGACATTTCAAACGTTAATTTTAACAGTTTAAAATTGTTTTTGACCTCTTATTCGTTGAAATTTAGTGATTTAAGACGATTTTTGACATTTAAACGTCAATTTTAACAGTTTAAAATCGTTTTGGACATCTTGTTTGTTGAAATTTAGTAATTCAAGATGGTTTTTGACATTTAAACGTCATGTTTAAGGTTATGAATGTATTTTTGACATTTCAAACGTTAATTTTAACAGTTTAAAATTGTTTTGGACGTTTTGTTTGTTGAAATTTAGCAATTCAAGATAATTTTTGACATTTTAAACAACAAATTTGAGGTTAGGAATGTATTTTTCAGGTTTTAAATGTTTCAAATTAGTTGGTACTCTTCTTCAAGAACGTTAATTTTTTTTTAATTATTTCAGGTTGATTTAAAAGCTTTTTTTGATAACTTTTAATCGATTTTGTTTAATTTTGAACGATTTTTCAACAATTTCAAACGATTTTTTTCCATTTTCAATGTATTTTTTGGGAATTTTGACATTTATTTAAGGATTTTTATTTTTTTTTATTGATTTCTCTTAAATTTTAGACATTTTTTAATCATTAGACAGCTACTACATTATTTTAATCCAATTTAATCCAATAATTTGTTTATAAAATCTTAATTTTCGACTTTTACTAAATAGATTTCATCGATTTATATAGTTATATCGATTTTATAAGTCTCTTTTGATGGTTATTAAGAGATTTTATTTCATTTCGAACGATTTCTTAACAAATTCAAACGATTCTTTACAATTTTCAAGTATTTTTGATAATTTTGTCATTCAATTAAAGATATTTACAAATTTTTTGACGATTTTTCTTAAATTTCAGACGATTTCTAACCATTAAAGACAACTACATTATTTAAATCCAATAATTTATTTAAAAAATTAATTTTCGACATTTAGTAGATAGATTTTAGCAATTTAAAGACTTAGAACGATTTTATAAGTCTTTTTTGACGGCTATTATTTGATTTTGTTTCATTTTAAAAGATTTTTCAAGAATTTCAAACGATTCTTTACATTTTTCAAGTATTTTTTTATAATTTTGTCCTTTATTTCAAGATTTTAAAAAATTTTTGGTGATTTCTCTTAAATTTTAGTCAATTTCTAATCATTAAACACAACTACATTATTTAAATCCAATAATTTATGTATAAAATCTTAATTTTCGACATTTAGTAGACAGATTTTAGCAATTTAAAGACTTAAAACGATTTTATAAGTCTTTTTTGACGTCTGTTATTTGATTTTGTTTCATTTTAAAAGACTTTTCAAGAATTTCAAACGATTCTTTGCATTTTTCAAGTATTTTTTTTATAATTTTGTCCTTTATTTCAAGATTTTAAAAAATTTTTGGTGATTTCTCTTAAAATTTAGTCGATTTCTAATCATTAAACACAACTACATTATTTTACTCCAATAATTTATTTATAAAATCTTAATTTTCGACATTTAGTAGATAGATTTTAGCAATTTAAAGACTTAAAACGATTTTATAAGTCTTTTTTGACGTCTGTTATTTGATTTTGTTTCATTTTAAAAGACTTTTCAAGAATTTCAAACGATTCTTTGCATTTTTCAAGTATTTTTTTTATAATTTTGTCCTTTATTTCAAGATTTTAAAAAATTTTTGGTGATTTCTCTTAAAATTTAGTCGATTTCTAATCATTAAACACAACTACATTATTTTACTCCAATAATTTATTTATAAAATCTTAATTTTCGACATTTAGTAGATAGATTTTAGCAATTTAAAGACTTAAAACGATTTTATAAGTCTTTTTTGACGTCTGTTATTTGATTTTGTTTCATTTTAAAAGACTTTTCAAGAATTTCAAACGATTCTTTGCATTTTTCAAGTATTTTTTTATAATCTTGTCCTTTATTTCAAGACTTTAAAAAATTTTTGGTGATTTCTCTTAAATTTTAGTCGATTTCTAATCATTAAAGACAACTACATTATTTAAATCCAATAATTTATTTATAAAATCTTAATTTTCGACATTTAGTAGATAGATTTTAGCAATTTAAAGACTTAGAACGATTTTATAAGTCTTTTTTGACGTCTGTTATTTGATTTTGTTTCATTTTAAAAGACTTTTCAAGAATTTCAAACGATTCTTTGCATTTTTCAAGTATTTTTTTTATAATTTTGTCCTTTATTTCAAGACTTTAAAAAATTTTTGGTGATTTCTCTTAAATTTTAGTCGATTTCTAATCATTAAAGACAACTACATTATTTAAATCCAATAATTTATTTATAAAATCTTAATTTTCGACATTTAGTAAATAGATTTTAGCAATTTAAAGACTTAGAACGATTTTATAAGTCTTTTTTGACGGCTATTATTTGATTTTGTTTCATTTTAAAAGATTTTTCAAGAATTTCAAGCGATTCTTTACATTTTTCAAGTATTTTTTTATAATTTCGTCCTTTATTTTAAGATTTTTAAAATATTTTGGTGATTTCTCTTAAATTTTAGTCGATTTCTAATCATTAAAGACAACTACATTATTTAAATCCAATAATTTATTTAAAAAATTAATTTTCGACATTTAGTAGATAGATTTTAGCAATTTAAAGACTTAGAACGATTTTATAAGTCTTTTTTGACGGTTATCATTTGATTTTGTTTCATTTTAAAAGATTTTTCAAGAATTTCAAACGATTCTTTACATTTTTCAAGTATTTTTTTATAATTTCGTCCTTTATTTTAAGATTTTTAAAATATTTTGGTGATTTCTCTTAAATTTTAGTCGATTTCTAATCATTAGAGACAACTACATTATTTAAATCCAATAATTTATTTAAAAAATTAATTTTCGACATTTAGTGGATAGATTTTAGCAATTTAAAGACTTAGAACGATTTTATAAGTCTTTTTTGACGGTTATTATTTGATTTTGTTTCATTTTAAAAGATTTTTCAAGAATTTCAAACGATTCTTTGCTTTTTTCAAGTATTTTTTTTATAATTTTGTCCTTTATTTCAAGATTTTAAAAAATTTTTGGTGATTTCTCTTAAATTTTAGTCGATTTCTAATCATTAAACACAACTATATTATTTTACTCCAATAATTTGTTGATAAAATCTTAATTCTCGACATTTAGTAAACAGTTTTTAACAACTTATAGATTTCTGTCAATTTTTTATGTTCTTATTGGCGTCGATTAATTGATTTTATTTCATTTTGAAGGATTTTGTAACAATTTCAAGCGATTCTTTACAATTTTTCAAATATTTTTTGATAATTTTGTTATTCATTTACCAATTTTTTAATTTTTTTAACGATTTTTCTTAAATTTTAGACAATTTTTAACCATTAAACAACAACTACATCATTTTAATCTAATAATTTGTTTATAAAATCTTAATTTTCGAGTTTTACGAAATAAATTTCTACTTTTTCTGAATAGATTTTATTAACTTATAGACTTATTTCGATTTTATAAACATATTTGTTTCTATTTAGGATCTTATTTTATATTAGTTACTATAAAACACTAAAATATACCTTTATAGAAAACGTAAATTCAAAGAGAAATAATATGCAATCCAAATTACATGAAAATATGTAAAAATCACCAACACAAATAAATACAACTTAGCTATTCGTTCAAAAAAACACCTTAAATATTAACCCAAATAAAAAATACAACTTGTACTACTTCCAAAATATTTAACCTAATTATTAACAAATGTTTATAAAATGATAAAAGGTAAATACCTGGCATTATGCAATCCAAAACGCACCAACGACTACCTGTTGACGAAGGAATTAGTCTACCTGAGAGTCTCGCATTGTTGAAGTGCTCGCGAACGCTTCGTAAAGTTTTTTTTGGGGACGAAAAACCCATCTACGAGACTTATTACGCACGATCCAACAATCCAATCCACCTGTAAGTATTTAATTAGTTAATAAAAACTCAAATTTTAAACTTAAAACTAAAAATACAATCTATAAAGTTATTTTTTAAGAAATTATCGGTCAAAAACTTAAATCTAACTGTACAAATAATTTATAAGTAAAATAAGTATAAAAATAAAATTTTATTTATTTTTTTTTGCTTATTTTATGTTAAAAAAATATGTATAAATAAAAAAATAAAAAAGACAAGAAGTTAAAATGAGAAACTCGTTAAAAATAAACTGAATGTGGATGAAAGTCTGTGACATTGACACCAAAAATATACTTGTGAATCGTAATTATTACCATATGAAGTAAAAAATGTTAAAAAAAATCTTTAAAATTAAATCTTATTTCGTACCGATGGTTTTTCCCCATTTTAAAAGTGGGAAAAAAAGTTTTTATTCTTTGTATTCTACGTCATTAACGTCATCATCCACGGTCTACATAATTAAGTTACATTTCTGACCTTGGTTTCAACTTTAATATTGTGTACTTAACGATTTCATATCTATTTTGTTTGACTTTTAATGTTAGTTTATTTTCTAACTTTGTATTACTCAGAATTCTCTTCTTCTAAGAAGATTCTTCTTTTAAAACTCTTCTAAGACGTTTCTTATTTTAAAACTGTTCTAAGACGTTTTTTATTTTAAAAACCTGGTAAGTTCTTAAATTTCTAAAAATCATTTTTAAGATTTCCATTTCTGTTTCTATTTCTATTTCTATTTTTAATCTTTGAATGCATCAATATTAATAGAAAACTAAGTGGGTGATCTTTATTAAGTTCTAATTAACTGTTAGATGTGTTTTTTAGGATAACTTTAGACTATTAACTTTAAATGAAAATACTTTAAATGATAAATTTTATTATTAAGATTATAAAGGTAAATAAATAGTAAAAAGAATGGGTAGTTTTAATGATAAGATATAAATGTGAAAAACAAGGAAATATTTAAAGGTTAAATAAATAAATTTATAAGTATTTTTTTACGTGAGTTTAAACACAGCAAGAAAAATCGATTTATTTATTTTATTTTTCATACCTCAGCAATTCTAGGAATTGCTGAGGAACACATTTGCATTTTTCTTTTAATTATTTTAGCGGTAATGACCCCTATTATGATTAATGAATCATGGTAATTAGCGTTGTTGGTTCTTTCTTGAGCCGAAACAACCTAAAAATAGATAGAGAATTATTCTCCCTGATCTTTAGACTAAAAATACTTTGGTTTGTGTTTTTATTTTTTGTCAGATTTTAACCCAACTAAAGTGAAGTTTAAAAAAAAATCATACAGAGTTTATTTATAAGATTTAAAAAGAGATTTTTTAACTAGAAATAAATTTAATTGTCTATTTTGTGTTAAACATATCAAATTTGTATTATTATCAAAAAAATTAAAAAAAAAAATTTAAAGATGTCAACCATTTTTTTGAAAATTTTGACTAATTTTAAAAAATTATACCAACTTTATTTCATAAAATTGAGAAATGATTTTTCAAATATAAATAAACTAAAGTATCTATTTTACGTTAAATAAATCAGATTTGTTCTAATTATTACCAAAAAAAATAAAAAAATTCTTAAAGACGTCAACCATTTTTCTTGATTTAACCTAACCTTAAAAGTTTTGGTCAACTTTAAAAAATCGTACTGACTTTATTTCAAAAAATTAACAAATAATTTTCGATCTGGATATAAAATAAAGTGTCTATTTTATGTTAAATCAATCAGATTTGTTCTAATTGTTACCAAAAAAATTCAAAAAATTCTTAAAGACGTCAACCATTTTTCTTGATTTAACCTTAAAAATTTTCACCAACTTTAAAAAATCACACTGACTTTATTTCAAAAAATTAACAAATAATTTTTCATCTGGATATAAAATAAAGTGTCTATTTTATGTTAAATCAATCAGATTTGTTCTAATTATCATCAAAAAAATTAAAAAAATTCTTAAAGATGTCAACCATTTTTTTGAAATTTTTGACTGTTTTTAAAAAATCATACTGACTTTATTTTATAAAATATCAAAATTATTTTTCAAATAGAGATAAAATAAAGTATCTATTTTATGTTAAATAAATCAGATTTCTCCTAATTATTACCAAAAAAATTAAAAAAATTCTTAAAGATGTCAACCATTTTTTTGAAATTTTTGACTGTTTTTAAAAAATCATACTGACTTTATTTTATAAAATTGAGAAATGATTTTTCAAATAGAGATAAAATAAAGTATCTATTTTATGTTAAATAAACCAGATTTTTCGTAATTGTTGTGAAAAAAATGAAAAAAAAAAAATTTAAAGATGTCAACCATTTTTTTGAAATTTTTGACTGTTTTTAAAAAATCATACCGACTTTATTTTATAAAATTGAGAAATGATTTTTCAAATAGAGATAAAATAAAGTATCTATTTTACGTTAAATAAATCAGATTTGTTCTAATTAGTACCAAAAAATTTTAAAAATTCTTAAAGATGTCAACCAATTTTTTTGACTTAACCTAACCTTAACAAATTTTCACCAACTTTCAAAAATCGTACTGACTTTATTTCAAAAAATTAATAAATAATTTTTAAGCTGGATATAAACAAAAGTGTCTATTTTATGCTAAATAAATCAGATTTGTTCTAATTGTTGTCAAAAAAATTAAAAAAATTTTTAAAGATGTCTACCATTTTTTTGAAATTTTCGACTAATTTAAAAAAATCAATCCGACTTTATTTTATAAAATTGAGAAATGATTTTTCAAATAGAGATAAACCAAAGTATCTATTTTATGCTAAATAAATCAGATTTGTTCTAATTATTACCAAATAATTAAAAAAATTCTCAAAGACGTTAACCATTTTTCTTGACTTAACTTAACCTTAAAAGTTTTGGTCAACTTTAAAAAATCATACTGACTTTATTTCAAAAAATTAATAAATAATTTTTAAACTGGATATAAAATAAAGTGTCTATTTTATGTTAAATCAATCAGATTTGTTCTAATTATTATCAAAAAAATTAAAAAAATTTTTAAAGACATCAACCATTTTCTCGAAAATTTTGACTGATTTTAAAAAATCATACCGACTTTATTTTATCAAATTGAGAAATGATTTTTTGGATAAAAATAAATAAAAGTGTCTATTTTATATTCCATAAATCAAATTTGTTCTAATTATTACCAAAAAAATTAAAAAAATTCTTAAAGACGTCAACCATTTTTCTTGACTTAACCTAACCTTAAAAGTTTTGGTCAACTTTAAAAAATCATACTGACTTTATTTCAAAAAATTAATAAATAATTTTTAAACTGGATATAAAATAAAGTGTCTATCTTATGTTAAATCAATCAGATTTGTTCTAATTATTATCAAAAAAATTACAAAAATTTTTAAAGACATCAACCATTTTCTCGAAAATTTTGACTGATTTTAAAAAATCATACCGACTTTATTTTATCAAATTGAGAAATGATTTTTTGGATAAAAATAAATAAAAGTGTCTATTTTATATTCAACAAATCAGATTTGTTCTAATTATTATGGAAAAAATTTAAAAAAAAATTAAGACGCCAACCATTTTTCTTGATTTAACCTAACCTTAAAAATTTTCTCCAATTTCAAAAATTCGTACCGACTTTATTTCAAAAAATTAACAAATAATTTTTGAACTGGATATAAAGCAAAGTGTCTATTTTATGCTAAATAAATCAGATTTGTTCTAATTATTACACAAAAAATTAAAAAAAAATTTAAAGACGTCAACTATTTTTCTCGAAAATTTTAGCTAACTTTAAAAAGTCACACCGACTTTATTTTATCAAATTGAGAAATGATTCTTTGGATAAAAATAAATAAAAGTATCCATTTTATATTCCATCAATCATATTTGTTCTAACTATTACCAAAAAAATTTAAAAAATTCTTAAAGACGTCAACCAATTTTTTTGACAACCTAACCTTAAAAATTTTCTCCAATTTCAAAAATTCGTACCGATTTTATTTCAAAAAATTAACAAATAATTTTTGAACTGGATATAAAGCAAAGTGTCTATTTTATGTTAAATCAATCAGATTTGTGCTAATTATCATCAAATAAATTAAAAATAATTTTAAAGATGTCATCCATTTTTTTGAAATTTTTGACTGTTTTTAAAAAATCATACTAACTTTATTTTATAAAATTTCAAAATTATTTTTCAAATAGAGATAAAATAAAGTATCTATTTTATGTTAAATAAATCAGATGTTTCCTAAATGGTGTAAAAAATATTAAAAAAAATTTTGAAGATGTCAACCATTTTTTTGAAATTTTTGACTAATTTTAAAAAATCATACTGACCTTATTTTATAAAATTGAGAAATAATATTTGAAACAGAGATAACTCTGAATAGATTCGAACTGAAAACGAAATCAACCGAACCAAAAAATCCAATATTAATCAGATTTGAACCGAAATCGAGTTAAAATGAATTAATTTTAATAAAATAGAACTAAATAGAGTTATATCAAATCGAAATTAATTCATTCAAATAGAAATAACTTCGAATTGAAACCAGTTAACAAAAAATTCAAACCAAATCGAACGAAATTGATCAAAAATCGATTAAATTCGAATCTAAATCGAATATAATCGAAATTAAACGAACTTAAACCAAATAGATTCGAACCTAAACCAAATAGATTCGAACCAAAAACGAAATCAACCGAACCCAAATAAAATATCGATTAGATTCGAACCAAAATCGAATATAGTCGATATAAACCAAAATTAAACCAACCAAAACTGACTAGATTCGAACCGAAAACGAAATTAACTGAACCCAAATCAAATATCGATTAGATTCGAACTGAAATCGAATTAACTCAAATCTAAACGAAAAAATTCCATTAAAAACAAAGATTAAAATGAAATTATATCGATTTTGAGTTGGATTCATTCAAATAGAATTGAATTCGAATCAAAACTGATTTAAATCGAACATCCAGATTTAGATAGAATTAAAACCGAATCGAAATCGAATAAAATTGACCAAAAACCGGTTAAATTCGAATCGAAATCGAATATAATCAATGTAAATCAAAATAAATCGAACCAAAATCGAATAAATTTGAACAAAATCGAATAGATTGGAACCAAAAACGAAATCACTTGAATCCAAATCAAATATCGATTAGATTCGAACTGAAATCGAATTAACTCAAATCCAAACGAACCAATAAAACCAATTTCATTAAAAACAAAGATTAAAATCAAATTATAACGGTTTTGAGTCAGGTTCATTCAAATAGGATTGAATTCGAATCAAAACTGACTTAAATCGAACAAATAAAGTTGGATAGAATTAAATTCGAGCTAAAAATCGAATAAGATTGAACAAAAATCGATTAAATTTGAATTGAAATCGATTAAATTCGAATGAAAATCGAATATATTCGATATAAAACAATATTAAACGAACCAAAATTAAATAAATTCGAAGCAAAATTAAATAAATTCGAACCAAAATTGAATAAATTCGAAAAAAAATTAAATAAATTCGAAGCAAAATTAAATAAATTCGAATCAAAATTGAATAAATTCGAACCAAAACCGAATAGATTCGAACCGAAATCGAAACCAACCGAACCCAAATAAAATATTGATTAAAATCAAACCGAAATCGAATTTAAATCAAACTTGAAGGAACCAATTCCATTAAAAGAACATTCTAAATCCAATAGAATTGAATTCGAATCAAAATTGACTTAAATCGAACAAATAAATTTGAATAGAATAAATCAGATTTTTTCTAATTGTTGTCAAAAAAATTTAAAAAAATTTTAAAGATGTCAACCACTTTCTCCAAAATTCGAACTAATTTTAAAAAATCATACCAACTTTATTTTATAAAATTAAGAAATAAATTTTCAAATAGAGATAAAATAAAGTGTCTATTTTATATTAAATAAATCAGATTTGTTCTAATTATTATCAAAAAAATTAAAAAAAATCTTAAAGACGTCAACCAATTTTTTTGACAACCTAACCTTAAAAATTTTCTCCAATTTCAAAAATTCGTAACGAGTTTATTTCAAAAAAATAACAGATAATTTTTGAGCTGGATATAAACTAAAGTGTCTACCTTATGTTAAATCAATCAGATTTGTTCTAATTATTACCAAAAAAATTAAAAAAAATTTTAAAGATGTCAACTATTTTTTTGTAATTTTTGACTGATTTAAAAAAATCATACCGCCTTTATTTTATCAAATTGAGAAATGGATCTTTGGCTAAAAATAAATAAAAGTGTCTATTTTATGTTTAATAAATCAGATTTGTTCTAATTATTATGGAAAAAATTCAAAAGAAAAATTACACAAATCAACCATTTTTCTTGACTTAACCTAACCTTAAAAGTTTTGGTCAACTTTAAAAAATCGTACTGACTTTATTTCATAAAATTAACAAATAATTTTTGACTTGGATATAAATTAAAGTGTCTATTTTATGCTAAATCAATCAGATTTGTTCTAATTATCACAGAAAAAATTACAAAAATTCTTAAAGACATCAACTATTTTTTTCGAAAATTTTAGCTAACTTTAAAAAATCATACCGACTTTATTTTATAAAATTTCAAAATGATTTTTCAAATAGAGATAAAGTAAAGTATCTATTTTACGTTAAATAAATCAGATTTTTCCTAATTGTTGTCTAAAAAATTAAAAAAGTTTTTAAAGATGTCAACCATTTTTTTGAAATTTTTGACTGTTTTTAAAAAATCACACTGAGTTTATTTCATAAAATTGAGAAATAATTTCTCAAACAGAAATAAAGTAAGGTATCTATTTTATGTTAAATAAATCAGATTTTTTCTAATTATTACCAAAAAAATTAAAAAAATTCTTAAAGACGTCAACCATTTTTCTTGACTTAACCTAACCTTAAAAATGTTCGTCAACTTTAAGAAATCGTACTGACTTTATTTAAAAAAAATAACAAATAATTTTTTACCTGGATATAAAATAAAGTGTCTATTTTATGTTAAATAAATCAGATTTGTTCTAATTATTATCAAAAAAATTAAAAAAATTCTTAAAGACATCAACCTTTTTCCCGAAAATTTTGACTGATTTTAAAAAATCATACCGACTTTATTTAATAAAATTGAGAAATGATTCTTTGGCTAAAAATAAATAAAAGTGTCTATTTTATATTCCATAAATCAAATTTGTTCTAATTATTACCAAAAAAATTAAAAAAATTCTTAAAGACGTCAACCAATTTTTTGACAACCTAACCTTAAGAATTTTCACCAACTTTAAAAAATCGTACCGACTTTATTTTAAAAATTAACAAATAATTTTTGACCTGGATATAAATTAAAGTGTCTATTTTATGTAAAACAAACCAGATTTATTCTAATTATTATCAAAAAAATTAAAAAAATTGTTAAAGTCGTCAACCATTTTCCTGAAAATTTTGAACCAAGTTTAAAAAATCATACCGACCTTATTTTATAAAATTGAGAAATAATTTTTCAAATGGAGATAAAATAAAGTATCTATTTTATGTTAAATAAATCAGATTTGTTCTAATTATTATCACAAAAATTTAAAAAAATTTTAAAGACGTCAACCATTTTTCTTGACTTAACCTTAAAAATGTTCGTCAACTTTAAAAAAACGCACTGACTTTATTTTAAAATATTAACAAATAATTTTTAACGTGGATATAAATGAAGGTGTCTATTTTATGTTACATCAATCAGATTTGTTCTAATTATCACCAAAAAAATTCTTAAAAACGTCAACTATTTTTTTCGAAAATTTTAGCTAACTTTAAAAAATCATACCGACTTTATTTTATAAAATTGAGAAATGATTCTTTGGCTAAAAATAAATAAAAGTGTCTATTTTATATTTCATAAATCAGATTTGTTCTAAATATTATCAAAAAAACTAAAAAAATTCTTAAAAACGTTAACCAATTTTTTTGACAACCTAACCTTAAAAATTTTCTCCAATTTCAAAAATTCGTACCGACTTTATTTCAAAAAATTAACAAATAATTTTTGAACTGAATATAAAATAGAGTGTCTATTTTATGTTAAATCAATCAGATTTGTTCTAATTATCATCAAAAAAATTATAAAAATTCTTAAAGATGTCAACCATTTTTTTGAAATTTTTGACTGTTTTTAAAAAATCATACTGAGCTTATTTTATAAAATTTCAAAATTATTTTTCAAATAGAGATAAAATAAAGTATCTATTTTATGTTAAATAAATCAGATTTTTCCTAATTGTTGTCAAAAAAACTAAAAAAATTTAAAAAATTCTTAAAGACGTCAACCATTTTTCTCGACTTAACCTAACCTTAAAAGTTTTCATCAACTTTAAAAAATCGTACTGACTTTATTTGAAAAAATTAACAAATAATTTTTGAACTGGATATAAAGCAAAGTGTCTATTTTATGGTAAATCAATCAAATTTGTTCTAGTTATTATCAAAAAAATTTTAAAGACATCAACCACTTTCTTCAAAAATTATGACTGATTTTAGAAAATCATACTGAATTTATTTATAAAAATTAAAAAAAGATTTCTTAACTATAAATAATTGAAAGTATCTATTTTACTTTAGACAAATCAAATTCTCTCTAACTATAACCAAAAATCCAGAAAAAAAAATCAAAAACATTAAAGATTTTTTCACCATGTTTTCCTACAATACACCCAATTCATTTTAACCCGACGGAATCTTCCATATCTTTCTTTATAAAATTCCATCATGTTGTTTTAAATTACCTATATACAAAATCATCCAAATCACATTTTAACCATTTTTCATCATTTAAAACCAATTTTTCATCATTTTAAACCAATTTTTAACAAAATTTTAATCAATTTTTAACAAATTTTAACCACTTAACCAAATTTTTTTCTAATTTTAAATAAAATTCTTTTTTATTCCAGATTAACCATGAAACAACACCTAATCTTATTAATTCTGGCAATATTAAACCTCCAAATCGACTCGAGAGACGCCCACAACCAATGCCGATCAAAAAAACTAGAAAAATGTTACTGCGGAGACACATTCTACATGGAACGAAGTTACTTCTTAGTTAATTGCACCGGACAAGGATTCACAAACGTAACAATGCTTCAAGAACTACCATCAGACACCGAAGCTTTAATTTTCAGCGGACACAACATTGAAACTTTACCAATAAACATCTTCGGAGACTACATGAACCTCACAAAATTAAAAATAGTCGATATGAGTAACAACCGGATAAAAAATATTAAAGGAAAAACATACCATCACGTTCCAAATGTTGAAACATTAATCTTAAACCATAATGAAATCATAATAAACGATGATTATAATGATTATGATGATGTTACGTACCATCATCCGAGAGTATTTTCAAATTTTATTAATTTACAAGCTTTACATTTAACAAACGCCTTTCAAGATAACACAGATGAGCAATTAGCAAACGATTTACATGATATTTTCGTTAAAAGTAATTTAACCAAGCTTTATAAATTACACTTAGAACAAAATGAGATTAAAAAATTCAAAGATGATAAAGTTTTTTGCGATTTACCTTCGCTAAAACAACTATATTTAGGTACAAACGAACTACCACATATTAATTTTGACTTAAAATGTTTAAATTTACGTTTTTTGGATTTGGAAAATAATAAAATTACTCAATTATCGAAGAAAGATTTAGCCGGATTGGATAAATTGGGTTCTCCGGTTAAAGATAAAACTTTAACTGTTGATTTTCGTGGTAATCCACTTAAATGTAGTCAAGCAGCTGATTTATACAATTGGATGAATCGCACGAATGTTATTATTAGAGATAAAGAGAAATTAGAGTGCGATTTGAAGACTACATCGGGGAGACGTTACGTTATTAATTTAAAAGAATTAGCTGAGATGAAACATGCTAAATTTTCTAAAGCTGTAACGGTTTTATTGGTTGTTTTAGTTTTAGTGTTGATTTCTTTAATGGGAGCTTACGGTTATATGCATAGAGATAAAATCCGTATGAGAATGGCTCCGATTTTAGATACAGTTTCAAGAAAAGTTCAATATACAACAATAGACTCTCAAATTGTTTAAGTTTTTTAAGTTTTGTGACTTTTTTGGAAGAAATTTGGAAGATATTTCGAAAAATTAAGAAAAAAATTTTAAAAAAATTACAAAAAAAGGTGCTATTATCGACTGAATGTGTTCTTTTTTTTTGAATAAATTCGATTTTAATAACTGGCTAATAATATTAAAGTTAAGTAATAGTTTAATAACAACTGTGATTAAAACAGTAACTTTTTTTCCTGTATTTTATAAATTTTATTTTAAAAACGCACGATTTTTAATGTTAATTATTAATTAATTATGTTTTTAGTTCTAATTTTATTAATTTAATTGTATATAAGGCGATTTTTTACATGTATATCAATAAAAATTAATTCTACATATTTGTAAAATTTTTATCAACTTTAGAAAATTTCGATCAACTTTAAAAAATCGTGGAGACTTTATTTTTTTTAATTAAGAAATGGAATTTATACTAATTGAAAGCTAAAATATTCTATTTTGTAATAAAAAAGTCAGTTTTGTTCTAATTGTTACCCAAAAATTTTAAAGAATTCATAAAGATGACTAAAATTTTTGACACGTCTTAAATTTTTCTAACCTAAATATTTCGATCAACTTTAGAAAATCGTGGAGACTTAATTTTTTTAAATTAAGGAATGAAATTTGCATTAATTGAAAGTTAAAATATTCTATTTTGTATTAAAAAAGTCAATTTTGTTCTAAATTTTACCCAAAAAATTAAAAAAATTGTTAAAGTTGACTAAAATTTTTGACAGGTCTAAGATTTTTTTAACCGAACTTTTAAAAATATCAACTTTAAAAAAATTCTGGGGACTTTATTTTTTTAAATTAAGGAATGGAATTTATACTAATTGAAAGCTAAAATATTCTATTTTGTATTAAAAAAGTCAATTTTGTTCTAATTATTACTCAAAAAATTAAAAAAATTCATAAAGTTGACTAAAATTTTTGACAGGTCTAAAATTCTTCTAACCTAAAAATTTCGATCAACTTTAAAAAATCGTGGAGACTTTATTTTTTTAAATTATGAAATGGAATTTATACTAATTGAAAGCTAAAAGGTCCTATTTTATAATAAAAAAGTCAGTTTTGTTGTAGTTATTACCCAAAAAATTAAAAAAAATTAATAAAACTGACTAAAAAATTTTTTTTTAAACCTAACTTTTAAACATTTTTACTAACTTTAAAAAAATTATGAAAACATTTTGAGTCGATTTTCCAAGATTTTAGAAAATTTTAGTTGATTTTAAGACGATTTAAACCTATATCAATTAATTTTTGATCATTTCGAGACGATTTTAGACCCTTTTAAGAATATTTTGAGAAAATATTGATTAATTTTAGCATTTCTAAGTTGATTTTAGGTAATTTTCAAAAATCTTAGTTTATTTTAAGACAACTTAAGCGTCTTTAAGTTCATTTTTGATGATTTTAAGTCGATTTTAAACAGTTTTAAAAACATTTTGACAAAATATTGGTCAATCTTAGCAATTTTTAGTTGATTTTCGAAGATTTTAGTCGATTTCAAAACAATTTAAGTGTTTTTGAGTTAATTTGAAGCTCATTTAAACTAAACTCATTTAGTTTTTATATTTGAGAATTTGTATTTCTTCGTAGTTGTCTCTGAAGATGACATTTTAATGCCGAAACTTGTTAGACAGTAAAATAAATTTATAATAACCAGCATGGTGCAAAATTTTTTTATTTCCTACTCATTTAAACGTTTTTGAATAAATTTTTGATCATTTTGAGTTGATTTTAGACGTTTTTGAGCAAATTTTTGCTAATTTCGAGACGATTTTAGCCAGTTTTAACATTATTTTGAGAAGAAGTTGGTCAATTTCGTCAATTTTAGCATTTTCGAGATGATTTTAAACGATTTTCGAAAATCTTAGATTTTAAGACAACTTATTAAGCATTTTTGACTTAATTTTTAACGATTTTGGGACAATTTTAAACAATTTTAAGAATATTTTGAGAAAATATTGACTAATTTTAGTATCTTTGAGTTAATTTTAGACGATTTTCATAAAATTTAGTTGATTTTAGATGATTTTCGAAGATTTTACTCGATTTCAAAACAATTTAAATGTTTTTGAATTAATTTGAAGCTCATTTAAACGTTTTTGAATAAATTTTTGATCATTTTGAGCTGATTTTAGACGTTTTTGAATAAATTTTTGATAATTTCGAGACGATTTTAGATAGTTTAAAACTATTTTGAGAAAAAGTTGGTCAACTTTAGCATTTTCGAGATGACTTTAGACGATTTTCGAAAATCTTAGTTGATTTTAAGACAACTTAAGCGTTTTGGACTTAATTTTTATCGATTTTGGGACGATTTTAAACAATTTTAAAAATATTTTGAGAAAATGTTGACTAATTTTAGTATCTTTGAGTTAATTTTAGACGATTTTTCGTAAAATTTAGTTGATTTAAGATGATTTTAGTCGATTTCAAAACAATTTAAGTGTTTTTGAGTTAATTTTTAACGATTTTGTGACGATTTTAAACAATTTTAAGAATATTATGAGAAAATATTGACTAATTTTAGTATCTTTGAGTTAGTTTTAGACGATTTTCGAAAATCTTAGTTGATTTTAAGACAACTCAAGCGTTTTTGACATAATTTTTAACGATTTTGGGACGATTTTAAACAACTTTAAGAATATTTTGAGAAAATGTTGACTAATTTTAGTCTCTTTGAGTTAATTTTAGACGATTTTCGTAAAATTTAGTTGATTTTAGATGATTTTCGAAGATTTTACTCGATTTCAAAACAATGTAAGTCTTTTTGAGTTAATTTAAAGCTCATTTAAACGTTTTTGAATAAATTTTTGATCATTTTGAGTTGATTTTAGACGTTTTTGAGTAAATTTTTGATAATTTCCAGACAATTTTAGACAGTTTTAACCTTGTTTTGAGAAGAAATTGGTCAATTTTGGCATTTTCGAGATGACTTTGGACGATTTTCGAAAATCTTAGTTGATTTTAAAACAACTTAAGCATTTTTGACTTAAGTTATAGAAAATTTAGTAACCTAACATATTTTGAAAATTTTGATCAACTTTAAAAAAATCGTAGAGACTTTATTTTTTTTAATTAAGAAATGGAATTTATACTAATTGAAACCTAAAATATTCTATTTTGTAATAAAAAAATCAATTTTGTTCTAATTATTACCCAAAAAATTAAAAAAATTCATAAAGTTGACTAAAATTTTTGACAGGTCTAAAATTTTTCTAACCTGAAAATTTCGATCAACTTTAAAAAAACGTGGAGACTTTATTTTTTTAAATTAAGGAACGGAATTTGTGTTAATTGAAAGCTAAAATATTCTATTTTGTAATAAAAAAGTCAATTTTGTTCTAATTATTACCCAAAAAATTAAAAAAATTCCTAAAGATGACTAAAATTTTTGACAGGTCTAAAATTTTTCTAACTTAAAAATTTCGATCAACTTTAAAAAATCTTGGAGACTTTATTTTTTTTAATTAAGAAATGGAATTTATACTAATTGAAAGCTAAACTATTCTATTTTCTAATAAAAAAGTCAATTTTGTTCTCAATATTACCCAAAAAATTAAAAAAATTTATAAAGTTGACTAAAATTTTTGACAGGTCTAAAATTTTTCTAACCTAAAAATTTCGATCAACTTTAAAAAATCGTGGAGACTTTATTTTTTAAAATAAGAAATAAATTTTGTATAAATTGAAAGCTAAAATATTCTATTTTGTAATAAAGAAGTCAATTTTATTCTAAATATTACCCAAAAAATTAAAAAAATTCTTAAAGTTGATTAAATTTTTTTAACCTATCTTTTTTAAGAATGTTGATCAATTTTAAAAAATCGTGGAGACTTTATTTTTTTTTAACTAAAAAATGGAATTTATACTAATTGAAAGTTAAAATATTCTATTTTTCAATAAAAAAATCAATTTTATTCTAAATATTACCTAAAAAATTTAAACAATTAAATACTTTCTACTTACCGTTAAAAACTTATAAAAGAATTTTTAAACATGTCAAATGTCATCTTTACTATACACCTAATTCATTTTAACCCGACTAAATCTTCCATATTACCCTTATTAAAATTATTAAAATTATCATCATGTTATTTTAAATCCCCTTTATACATACAAAATGACATTAAAATAACCTCTTAAGAAAGCACATCTAAAATCGAATTTTTAATCTTTTTTACATTAAAATTTCAATTAGTCCCAAAATTAATCAAATACACAAAAAAAATAAATTAAAAAAACAAGTTGGTTATATTTTAGGGATTTTCATTTCTCTAAAGTTACCAATATTGAGTTCGAGAATCAGTGCGTAAGCGGCTTGGCTATATTTTGATTGTCAAACACATCAATTTTCCTCACTAATTAATACTTTACCGATCGATTTAAACTTTAAATCGATTAGATAAAACACCACCGCGTCTAAACGACCTAAAATGCACCGGTTTTTATCAAGCTCCATCTAATAAAACCGCCGTTTTGTAATGACATAAACATCAACAACTAAAAATGTCAAATAACAACACGAACGGTACCGCCAAAGTTCGAGGCCCGGGAAGGCCCCCGAAGAAGATAATATCTTGCACGTGGTGTAACGAGGGTAAACTCCCTTTAAAATATGTCCTACCGACACAAAATGGTAAGAAGGAATTTTGTTCCGAGACTTGTCTCTCTGAATTTCGTAAAGCATACGTAAAAGGGGCTTGTATACAATGTGACAACGTTATAAGGGGGAGTAATAACCCCTCGAAAGATTATTGTTCGATATATTGCATGAATAAACATCAAAAACGTAACGATGGCAATGGTAAGATCTTGGCTGTGACTCCGACGACTACAATGGAAAGTTCGCAAGGTTCTCCCGGACCGTTTCAATACGAAACATACCAACCTTTCGATTGGGATGAGTATTTACGTGAAACAAACTCAGTAGCGGCGCCGAGTAGTTGTTTTAAACAAGCACCGAATCCCCCGGTTAATGAATTTAAAGTCGGGATGAAATTAGAAGCTTTAGATCCAAGAAATGTAACTTCTACGTGCATAGCGACTGTGATAAGCGTCCTAGGACCGAGATTACGGCTTCGATTAGATGGTAGCGATAATAAAAATGATTTTTGGAGGCTTGTCGACTCAAGCGAGATTCATCCGATCGGACATTGTGAAAAATCGGGGGGAATGTTACAACCCCCGCTTGGTTTTCGTATGAATGCAAGTTCTTGGCCTATGTTTTTGTTAAAAACGTTAAATGGAGCTACGATGTCGCCAGCTAAAGTGTTTCAAAAGGAACCCGTTGGACCGAAGTCGAATATGTTTCAAGTCGGACAGAAATTGGAGGCTGTTGATAAAAAGAATCCTCAATTGATTTGTACGGCGACTGTTGGGGCGGTTAAAAATGATCAGATTCATGTTACGTTTGATGGGTGGAGGGGGGCTTTTGATTATTGGTGTCGGTACGATAGTCGGGATATTTTTCCCGTTGGTTGGTGTGCTAAATCGGGACATCCTATGCAACCGCCCGGACAGAAAAATAGTAGCACAGCAAGTCGGTAAGAAAATATTAGGGAAAAAAAGATTTTTTTTTAATTTTTATAAAAATTTTAAGGTTATGTTTACCATCTGTCAATCCAGTTATGAATGTTGAGCATTTCTAATAAAAAGATTTGAATACTTACATATAAAAATCCCATAAATCAGTCATTTTCTCGAATTTTTCTTCATATTTCGGTTAATTTAACTTCTTTTTTTCATTCCTAAACTTGAAAATTCTAGAATTTTGACAGATTTCAAAAATGACATTGACGTTCAAAAGTTAATTTAGTGCCAAGCTGAATCAAACTTCATGTTTCTTATACCAACCTAGTAAAAAAAAATAAACAAGATATTTTTTACTTTTTAAAACTTTCTAACAATTATTATTAAATTTAATTTTTATAAACATATTAATAAAAATCTTTTTAATAATAATAAAAATCTTTTTTATAATAATAAAATTATTTTTTGATTTTTTAGTTTTAAATTAAAAATTTATTTTTTGATTTTCTAGTTTTAAATTAAAAACAACACCGATATCAACAACCCAACCCGCACCGGTTCAACCCCCAGCTCCGGTAACATCATCAACGCCTCCGACGCCCGCCACAACGATAAGCTCAAGCACTCCGGACGTTCAATCGCCAGAAGCGGATACATCAGCCCCACCTCCGCCCCCGATAGTTGTGTATCTCTACAAAACATGTCTTGGGGGGCCATTGTTCGACGCGTCTCTTTTACGACCGTCCGTTGAGGATCAGTCAGCTGTCGGGGTGGCTAAAAAGCTTATTGCGGAGATTTTAAGGACGTCTCATAAGGCGGAGACGATACTAGCTCGATTGGGGGCGCTTAGAGGGGATGAAATGGTTATTACTCACGGTGGGAGTACATATACGATAAAATTACCGGCTTTGGGGGGTAAAGGTGACTTGGAGGCGGTTTTTGAAGCTTTATCTACGTCTTTAGGGTGTTGTTCGAATTTATTTGGTAAGAAATTCGATTTTATTCGATTTGTTTTCAGCTAATTTGAATTAATTTGATTAGATTTTCAATTATATAATTTTATTATATAATTATATAATAAAATATAATCCAAAATTTGATTAAATTTTGGATTAATTTGAATAAATTTGGTTAAATTGTGATTAAATTGAATAAATTTGGTTAAATTTTGAATAAATTTGGTAAAATTTTGAATAAATTTGGTAAAATTTTGAATAAATTTGGTAAAATTTTGAATAAATTTGGTTAAATTGGGAATTAATTTGATAAAATTTCAATTAATTTGGTTAAATTTTGAATTATTTTTTTATAAATTTGATTGATTTATTTAGGTTTAGAACGTTCAACGATTGACTGTAAAAATTGCGTTGCTAAACCACCTCCGGCTAAGCGTAAACCAGCTGAGCAAGAGGCGGCAACTTCGACGACGGTTACTGATAGTGCTTTAGTGGAGTCTCCGTTGGCAACATTAAACAGGACGCCAACACAAGAATGGGGGATTGAAGAGGTGATACAATTTATCGAGTGTACTGATCCTTGTTTGGGGGCTCACGCTGATTTATTTAGGAAGCACGTAAGTATTATTATTATTATTTTTTAATCCATTAAGGCATGAAGGTTTAAAGGAACTCGTAATTTGTTAAAGGAACGTTTAGTATGGACACGCCTTTATTAATAATAAAAAAAAATTAAATGTGTTCAATAAAAAAAACTTCTAAAATGCCATAACTTAATATTTTTCTTTATTTTGAGTTGGGTTATACTTTAAATTAACACCTGAAACGTAAAAAAATGCGTTTATCTTAAAAATGTATGTCAAAAAATTTAATTCTCAAATTTCAATTAGTAATTAATACTTTACACGTTAAAGAGAAAAAAATGTCTTTGCTGGGACATCACTGGGAGTTAAACCTAAGGTTTCCTGCTTTTCAGACAGTTCTAACCAATTAAATTATAGATCTCAACAACTTCTGTTCTCTTTAACACCCGTATGCATTGTCAATTCGCAGTCTCCAGTGAATGATTAGAATGTACATATAAAAATTTGTTTTGCATAGTTGGTAGCGCTCTATGTTTTGGCGAATCCGTGATTTGTAACATGATTTGTAATGTGTAACATAGCACCCTTACTCAATATACCAAATCAGTTAAATTTATGAGAATGAATTATAGAAGATAAGCAAACTGGCACTTAGGCCCGGTCTTATAAAAGGCAGAATAAGTTATTCTTGGAATAATTGCCAGAATAACTTCTATTTCAGCCACTCACTTTACTTAAAAAAGGCATAACTATAGCAATTAAACGTCGAGAATTCCCTGAATATTAACAATTCTTTTGATATTTTAAGTCAATAATTGAAGGGTGGAGTGCAAGAAGTACCTAAGTAGCATTTTTATAAAATTTGCCTAATCGCGATATCTAGGTTTATCAGACATGATACACCTAAGATCTGCCGATTAGGCAAATTTTATAAAAATGCTACTTAGGTACTTCTTGCACTCCACCCTTCAATTATTGACTTAAAATATCAAAAGAATTGTTAATATTCAGGGAATTCTCGACGTTTAAATTTTCCTTTTTATAAGAGCTTCTGTTAGGAAGTTGATGACTTAGTGGCTATCACTCTCGCGTTGGGTTGGGTTGGCTTTCGAGTTAGCACGTTGGATAGCCAGGTTTGAGCCCCAGTTATTTCAATATTGTTGCTCCACCGACTTTTAGAGGGGTCGGAAAGCCGTTGGTCTCCCAATTAGTCGAATATTTCTGGTTGTGTATAACCAGATGCGCGTTTGCTCATTGAGTAGCATCTCACGGATAAGACGGATCCATACCAAGACGTGGTTTTCGCCGCGCTTGCTAGGAAGCGGTACTGGTTATTTCAACATCAACAAATCTGGAGTTTAATACAAGGGGTCTATTAACAAGGGAACATACCAAATCCGAACATGTGTATAATAATTTTTAATCTGAAATTTTTAACGGGTTAGCAAGAGGACCTAAGTGGGGACATTTTTTATCTGAATTTTTTTTTGATATCATGAATCATTTAGGAGAAAAAAATTATTTTTCAAAAACTGCACAATTTTCTGGGGACGTTTTCATCCCTTCAAACCGTTTTTAGGTAGCAACGGAAAGTAAGGTTTTACTTAAGGCCCCTACAGACGTTCCAACTTATCTTCAGGCAGGCCTGCACAGTCAACCTACTCAGTCCACCTAAACAAAGAAAATTGGATCCCCAGATTAACCACACGCAACGACTTACCTGCGCAACCCTAGACTGTGCAGGTAAGTTGTAAGGTAAGTCGGAACGTCTGTAGGGCCCTTTAGGTTGGGACCCTCTACATATGTACCGATTTTGAAAACATCGACGTGTTCGGGTTCGGTATGTTCCCTTGTAACACCTAAGTGGTGATACCCTGTCCTATACTCACTCACATACATACAAGGACTTATGTTAAAGATATGACTGTCGTGATTGTTTCCAGGTTATCTTTCCACAATATCTAATATTTCTAAATTGGTTCCAGCCAACGATCTGACAACGTCGCTCGCTACGCTCTCTCTGGATGGAGCATGATCCGGTTTGTTTTGTAATACACATAAACAGTAAACAAAGCGGCCTCCTATCCTCATGCTTGTAAACAGTTGAGTGTTTATGTTTATGATCTGAGTTTTGAAACATAACCTATGAAGTCTTATTCTAAATTTGCTTTTTCAAATATCGAAAATCCTTGATTTCACGATTAAAAGTTTTTTATTTCATTAACTTTCCAAGTCCCAAGTTATCAAATTAATGTTTGTAAATAAACCTACGGTGTTTGTAAACATAAAATCAGCAAGATGGCGGCATTCATCCTTGTTACAAAACAAACCGGCAGAATACAATAGCAAAGCTCCATCCAGAGAGAGCGTAGCGAGCGACGTTGCCAGATCGTTGGTTCCAGCAGTCACTTATACCATAGGTGCTCAAAAAAAATTTGAGACAAGTCCGAAGTTGGATAATGTCAAAAATAACAGAATTTGAGTGTGGCTTTTTAACCTTCCAGTGCACGCGCTTTTTAAAACATCGCGAGTACACGCGCCGGACTCACAGTCCCAAAACAAATGGCAATTAGGCGAAAGATGGCGTTAGTAAAAATCGCAAAATTATAATTTTTTTGAAATTTTTATTGGTAATATAAAACATTATTTGAATAAAGATAAATAAGAAATTGATGCACAATACACGTATTTACGTAAGTTCATTATTAATGTAACATTTTGTGCAAACGAATTACAATGTCAATACACAAACTGTCAATTTCTTAAAAATATTTAGTTGGTCGGTTTTTAATACTGCTGCTATATGCACAACGACTTCGTTATGGAAGATTTTCGTCATTCGATGTTAGTCCAATTTTAACTACACAAACAACTAACTAATGCTATTACTACACTAACACTTCACTATTAAAATTATTGGCTGTCAACCACATACGTCAAACGTACGTTCATGATAAAATAATTGTACTATTCATTAATATATGGCGCCACAGTCAAATTACACCATTCAAATTTTTCGGACTCACAGTCCTAGCGCGTGTACTGAAAGGTTAAAGGAAGGTTAAAATGTCATATTATATTGCCCTATTAACACTTTGCTGACTGATGACGAGTTAACTCGTCTTTTCATGCCCAAACATTGCTGACTGGTGACGACTTAACTCGTCATTGCCAGTGATATGACAGAGTTTCTAATAGCGTATTCAATTGGTTGCACTGGTGCGCACCAGTGCATAACAGCGTGTTCTATTGGTTGTTTCGTTGTGTTCTATTACATTTTATTATTGTAGTTTATAAAACATTTTAAACATCATCAAGCCTTGAACACACTTACAAGTGATGTGATGATTATGTTTGATTTCATCGCATTCTGTTGAATTTGCCCTTTTTTGCACTAAGCTAGTGTGACATATGTCACAATTTGCACTCAACGAGTGCGCACCAGTGCACACTAGTTCTGCCAATCGAATTCGCCATAAGTAAAATTCTCTGTTAATTCAACAAAGTATTAATTTTGAAATTTCTACACATCAAATGACAATTAACTGAGAAATCCAAAGTACTAGATACACTAAAAAAATGACATCCGTTGATATCCGGTATATTTCTGGAGATAGTACTAACCATCTCTAGCACATCGTCAGGAAAAAGAACAAACATAAAGCACATGAGTAATTCTATGGCGATTGACTGCGAAACTCTATGTGTCATAATTTTCGAGGAGTGTTCTGAGAAACTTCATCGAGTTGATGACTAACAACTATGCATACAGGTGTAAAAACCTAGTTATGTAATGTCATATTTAAAAGAGCAGCATTACTTAATCTAAGTAAATAAACCCTGAAAACAGGAAATCTGGGTTCAACTTCCACTAGTTAACGTGTATAAAGTATTAATAACTTCTGTTAATTTTCATGAAATGTTTATGCGATAACAAATTTCAAATAAATAAATAAATTGATAAATTCAAATAAATCAAGTTTTTTTTATTGAACGTTCAATACGAAACAAATCCTTTTTTATTTGGGATTTCTATTTTGAATTTATTTTGTGTTTTTTATATAGGAGATTGATGGAAAAGCTTTACTTCTGTTAAATTCTGACATGATGATGAAGTACATGGGATTAAAACTGGGTCCGGCTTTGAAAATTTGCAATCTGGTTGCGAAGTTAAAAGGAAGAAGACATAATATGTTGTAAATTAGGTGTTAACGTCTTAATTATCTGGTTTATATTGTTTTTTCTATTATTATTATTATTATTTTTGGAACGTTATTGTATTACATTTCTTGGTGCTGATTTAAACGTTCTATACTTATTATTATTATTTTTTTCTAAATCAATCCCAAAAACTAACTCAGTCCTTAATTAAATCTAATCAAATTAAAATTAAAATCCAATTAAATTTAAATCTAATTTAACCTATTCAAATCCAATACAAAATCCAATCTAACCAAATTTAATTCAATCCAACCCAATTTAACCAAATCTAACCCAATTTATCCCAAATCCAATTAAATAAAATCCAATTTATCCCAAATCCTATTAAATAAAATCCAATTTATCCCAAATCCTATTAAATAAAATCCAATTTAACCCAAATCCAATTAAATAAAATCCAATTTAACCGAAAACCAACTTAATAATAAACAACCCAATTCAATCCATTTGAATTTAAACCCAACCTAGTACTAACAAGTACTAATTCAATCGAACCAAATCGAATTTAACCCAAATTAACCTCAATTTCCTATTTTTTTCCTTTGGTTTTGTTTTCCTCAAAGTCATTATAAGGTTTTTATTCTTAGATTTTAAGACTTGTAAATACACATGTTGAAATTATATAAAAAAAAAATAAAAATTATATATTATTATACATAACACGTACGAATGGGATTTATGTAAAAAAAAACGAACCTAGTTCGGAAAGTTTTTATGATTTAAGGCACCGATTTTTCGAATAATATAAATATTTTTCTATAAAAATTTTGTTGTCAAATTATCAAAAGTCTTTTATCATAAAATGTTGAATGGAAATATTAAATTAAAATACTTTAAGTGTATTTTTGTTTTTTTTTTTTTCAAAATAAGTTATTAAATTTCTATCTTTAAACGTTTTGTTAATAAAAAATAAATTTTATTTTATTAAAAATTTCATTTCCATTCAACGTTTTAAGATGATAAAATTATATAATTATATTAAACAAACAAAAAAATAAAAATAAATGTGTATATCTTATCTCAATCACTCTGTACATGTGTATTTCAATCGTTTTTCTCAAACTGTTATTTCTCCGACTGAACGCGTAAGTTATTCCTTGAGGTGTAGCGATTAAGGTTGATTTAATTCATTAAAAAGTAATAAAATAAAAGTTTTTTTTCATCCTATATTTTGTAGTATTGAAAATATATATATTATTAAATAAAAATATCCAGATAAAAATTAATACGTTGTATTTGTTCATTTAATTATAATATATTAAAGTAGTAAGCAAGCAGCGCCTCTTTAAAAGAGGACGCCGCAGGCCCCTAGCTCTTTTTTTAATAGTTTTTTTGGAAATCGCTTTCCGGACAATTCAATGGTTTTACGTCATTCTGCCGACCATTATCTTCACCTCCCCGACGATTTTGGGGGGTCCGCGACCGATATCGGAAAAACGGCCCTGAAAATCGAATGACGTTGCGGTAGCCCTAATTGAAATTAAAATTCTCGATCGTCCGCCTGTCATTTTCGTTAATTTTCGAACGCACTTTTTGTCCAAAAAGCCACCGGCTCCGCGACTCTGCTTCCGGCTAACCTTCTGAACGGCTTTATAACGCAACGTTATATGCGAATCGGGGCTCTTTTGGACCTGAAACGGCCGACTTAAGCCCTAAACGAAGTACCCGTTTTACGTTATTTTCGATTTGGGCCGATAAAACAGTTGGTTCAATTTTCATAAACGTTATTTATTATTCTAACCACGCTAATGCCACATGAAATATCAAAACGATCGGTTTATTAATAATTATCAAATATTTAATTTATGCAGAGCAAACATTCGAATAAATTTCACTAAAAACTAATTAAATTTTTGAAAATATCACCAAAAATTTAAGTAAATTTGTAAGAATTTAAAGTTACTAAAATTTTTAATAATTCCACCAAAAACTTATAAAATTTGTAAAAATTCCACCAAAGTTATCAAAATTTTTAACAATTCCACCAAAATCAAAATTTTTAAAAAATATACTAAAATTAAAATTAATTTCGTCAAGAATTGATTAGATTCTTAAAAATTTCACAAAAATAAAAAAGTAACAATAAAAATTCCACAAAAGTTAGTTAAATTGAATATAATTTCACCAAAAATTATTAAATTTGGAAACAATTCTACTAAAAACTTAATGAATTTTTTAAAAATTCCACCCAAAATCAATAAAATTGGTAGAAATTTAAAAAACTTACTATATTCGTAAAAATTCCACCAAAGTTACCAACATTTTTAACAATTCCACCAAAAACGTACTGAATTTTTTCAATTTTCCACCAAAACTACAAAAATGTTGAATAATTCCACCAAAATCTTACTGATTTTTAAAAAATACCACCAAAAACTTACCAAATTCATAAAAACTCTACTAAAATTACCAACATTTTTAACAATTCCACCAAAAATGATTAAAGTTAATAAAAATTCCACCAAAGTTATCAACTTTTTTAACAATTCCATCAAAAACATACTGCATTTTATAAAAATTCCACCAAAAGTTAATAAAATTGGAAAAATTTCACTAAAAACTTACTAAATTCGTAAAAATTCCATAAAAAAACACTGAATTTTTTAAAAATTCCATCAAAAATGAATAAAATTCGCAAAAATTCCACCAGTGTTATCAAAATTTTTGATGATTCCACCAAAAATATTCTGAATTTTTTAAAAATTCCACCAAAAAATAATACAATTTGCAAAAATTCCACCAAAAACTTACTAAATTCATAAGAATTTTAAAACTTACTATATTCGTAAAAATTCCACCAAAGTTACCAACATTTTTAACAATTCCACCAAAAACGTACTAAATTTTTTCAATTTTCCACCAAAACTACAAAAATGTTGAATAATTCCACCAAAAACTTACTGATTTTTAAAAAATACCACCAAAAACTTACCAAATTCATAAAAACTCTACTAAAATTACCAACATTTTTAACAATTCCACCAAAAATGGTTAAAGTTAATAAAAATTCCACCAAAGTTATCAACTTTAACAATTCCATCAAAAACATACTGAATTTTATAAAAATTCCACCAAAAGTTAATAAAATTGGAAAAATTTCACTAAAAACTTACTAAATTCGTAAAAATTCCATAAAAAACACTGAATTTTTTAAAAATTCCATCAAGAATGAATAAAATTCGAAAAAATTCCACCAGTGTTATCAAAATTTTTGATAATTCCACCAAAAATATTCTGAATTTTTTAAAAATTCCACCAAAAATTAATACAATTTGCAAAAATTCCACCAAAAACTTACTAAATTCATAAGAATTTTACCAAAAACACTGAATTTTTTAAATTCCACCAGAAATGAATAAAATTCGCAAAAATTCCACCAAAGCTATTAAAATATTTAACAATTACACTCAAAACTTACTGAATTTTTTTTATTCCACCAAAAACTTGGAAAAATCCTAAAAATTACACCGAAATTGTCAACATTTTTAACAATTCTACCAAAAACTTACAAAATTTTTTAAAAATTCCACCAAAATGTCCAAATTCTTTTAAAATTCCACCAAAAATCAATCAAATTAGAAACAATTTAATTAAAAATTAACTAAAACCTTGAAAATTCCATCAAAAACTTACTATATTCGTAAAAATTCCACCAAAGTTACCAACATTTTTAACAATTCCACCAAAAAAGTACCAAATTTTTTCAATTTTCCACCAAAGTTAAAAAAATGTTGAATAATTCCACCAAAATCTTACTGAATTTTAAAAAATACCACCAAAAACTTACCAAATTCATAAAAAGTCTACTAAAATTACCAATATTTTTAACAATTCCACCAAAAATGATTAAAGTTAATAAAAATTCCACCAAAGTTATCAACTTTTTTAACAATTTCATCAAAAACATACTGAATTTCATCAAAATTCCACCAAAAATGAATAAAATTGGAAAGATTTCACTAAAAACTTAGTAAATTCGTTAAAATTCTATAAAAAAACACTGAATTTTTTAAAAATTCCATCAAAAATGAATAAAATTCGCAAAAATTCCACCAATGTTATCAAAATCTTTGATAATTCCACCAAAAATATTCTGAATTTTTTAAAAATTCCACCAAAAATTAATACAATTTGCAAAAATTCCACCAAAAACTTACTAAATTCATAAGAATTTTACCAAAAACACTGATTTTTTTTTTATTCCACCAGAAATGAATAAAATTCGCAAAAACTCCACCAATGTTATCAAAATTTTTGATAATTCCACCAAAAACATACTGAATTTTTTAAAAATTCCACCAAAAACTTACTAAATTCATAAGAATTTTACCAAAAACACTGAATTTTTTAAAATTCCACAAAAAATGAATAAAATTCGCAAATATTCCACCAAAGCTATTAAAATATTTAACAACTACACCCAAAGCTTACTGAATTTTTTTATTCCACCAAAAACTTACAAAAATCCTAAAAATTACATCGAAATTGTCAACATTTTTAACAATTCTTCCAAAAACTTATCAAATTTATTAAAAATTCCACCAAAATGTCCAAATTCTTTTAAAATTCCACCAAAAATCAATCAAATTAGAAACAATTTCATTAAAGATTAACTAAAACCTTGAAAATTCCATCAAAAACTTAGTAAATTCATAAAAATTCCACCAGTGTTATCAAAATTTTTGATAATTCCACCAAAAATATTCTGAATTTTTTAAAAATTCCACCAAAAATTAATACAATTTGCAAAAATTCCACCAAAAACTTACTAAATTTATAAGAATTTTACCAAAAACACTGATTTTTTTTATTCCACCAGAAATGAATAAAATTCGCAAAAACTCCACCAATGTTATCAAAATTTTTGATAATTCCACCAAAAACATACTGAATTTTTTAAAAATTCCACCAAAAACTTACTAAATTCATAAGAATTTTACCAAAAACGCTGAATTTTTTATAATTCCACAAAAAATGAATAAAATTCGCAAATATTCCACCAAAGCTATTAAAATATTTAACAACTACACCCAAAACTTACTGAATTTTTTTATTCCACCAAAAACTTACAAAAATCCTAAAAATGACACCGAAATTGTCAACATTTTTAACAATTCTACCAAAAACTTACCAAATTTTTTAAAAATTCCACCAAAATGTCCAAATTCTTTTAAAATTCCACCAAAAATCAATCAAATTAGAAACAATTTCATTAAAAATTAACTAAAACCTTGAAAATTCCATCAAAAACTTAGTAGATTCGTAAAAATTCCACCAAAGTTACTAAAATTTTTAATAATTCTACCAAAAATAATGAATTCTTTTAAAATTCCACCAAAAAAACTTAGAAAATTTGTAAAAATTCCACCAAAAATTTGCCAATTTTTTTTTAATTCCACCAAAAACTTACTAAATTCGTAAAGCTTCCACCAAAGTTACCAAAATGTAGATCAATTCAACCAAAAACAATGATTTTTTTTAGAAAAATACTAAAAATAAAACTAAACTAGTTTTCTATTAAAGGAATAAATCAATTCAAGGATTAGATAATTTAGGGATTATTAAGGTAAGGTTTTTAAATAACCTCTTTAAAATATAATTTATTCAATTAATAAATTCTTTAATACTTTTTCAAATATGATTTTACACACAGCTTTACAATTTTTATTTTATACATTCATATTAAAATCTTTCCTTTGATTTTCTTTAATAGTGCATTATACAGAGTGTTTATTTACCTTTAAATTGAAATTTTCTAACAAATTTTTTTCAACTTAAAATTTACAACTTACAATTAAAGAAAAAAAAAAATTAATATCGTACATTTTTTTTTAAGTTTAAAGACTAAAAAGGACTAAATATAAAACTTTGGATCTTTTTATTTGTTAGAACCAAGAATTAAAGAAGAGAAAAAATTCCAAGCTTATTATTATTGTGTGTTGTTTTAAATTAATTAATTAATTAAAAGCTGCCTAATTAAAAAATGTGTTAATCCCTTTTTTTTTGTATGTATGTATATAAATGGACGTATCGAGTAAAAAGGCACTCAAAAATCACAATACAATCGACGGTTTCAGAATTATTATATACACAGCCTTCAAATATAATATGTTTCGTTTGTTAATTAATTAATTATTTAGTTTTATTTGTTAATGTTTGCGTTTAATCGGCTCAATTGCAAAATTAAAATTGCACGGAAATAAAATGATTAATTTAATTAATTTAATAGATTAAAGCTAAATTTTTGATCGTTATTTTAATTAATTTGTTCGATAAAAATAATTAATTTGATAAAAATAATTAATTTTTTCAATAAAAATAATAAATTTGTTCGATAAAATAATTAATTTTTGATTGATTAAAATAATTAATTAAATGAGCCTTGTTTGTTTTAAATAATGTATCAATAACGAGTAAACAAATCGATATTGGGCGATCGTTTGAACCATATAAGCCCTTTGATGTCTTAATAATCCAACTACGCGTGGAATATCGACTTCCTACAATAAAATTATCTTTTTTTTCTCAAAATTTTCTTTAAAATCCACAATAAAAATAAATATTATACAGAATAAATACGTGCAACTTCATCTACTGGCTTAAGAAAAATCATCAACTTTAAAAATTCATCAAAAATTCATTTTTAAAGATTTTGATTTGATTTTTTCTCTAAATGAAACCTAAAACATTCTAATTTTAATTAAAAAAGGACGTTTTATTCCAAGTGTTGTCAAAAAATTTAAAAAAAATTTCAAAGTTGGTAAAAAATTTTTAAGGTTAGAAAATTAACCATTTTTAAAAAAATTCATCAAAAATTCATTTTTAAAGATTTTGATTTGATTTTTTTTCTAAATGAAACTTAAAACATTATAATTTTAATTAAAAAAGACCGTTTTATTCCAAGTGTTTTCAAAAAAATTAAAAAAATTTTCAAAGTTGGTAAAAAATTTTTGACACTTCTAACCTAACTTTAAAAAAATCAATCAACTTTAAAAATTCGCCAAAAATTCATTTTTAAAGATTTTGATTTGATTTTTTTTCTAAATGAAACTTAAAACATTCTAATTTTAATTAAAAAAGACCGTCTTATTCCAAGTGTTTTCAAAAAAATTAAAAAAATTTTCAAATTTGGGAAAAATTTTTGACACTTCTAACCTAACTTTAAAAAAATCAATCAACTTTGAAAATTCGCCAAAAATTCATTTTTAAAGATTTTGATTTGATTTTTTTTCTAAATGAAACTTAAAACATTCTAATTTTTATTAAAAAAGGACGTTTTATTCCAAGTGTTGTGAAAAAATTTTAAAAAAATTTCAAAGTTGGTAAACAAATTTTAAGATTAGAAAATTAACCATTTTTTAAAAAATTCATCAAAAATTCATTTTTAAAGATTTTGATTTAATTTTTTTTCTAAATGAAACTTAAAACATTCTAGTTTTAATTAAAAAAGACTGTTTTATTCCAAGTGTTGTCAAAAAAATTAAAAAAATTTTCAAAGTTGGAAAAATTTTTTGACACTTTTCAAACTTAAGAAAATTAGCTTTAAAAATTCATCAAAAATTCATTTTTAAAGATTTTCATTTGATTTTTTTTCTAAATGAAACTTAAAACATTCTAATTTTAATTAAAAAAGACCGTTTTATTCCAAGTGTTGTCCAAAAAATTAAAAAAAAATTTCAAAGTTGGTAAAAAATTTTTAGGTTAGAAAATTAATAATTTTTTAAAAAATTCATCAAAAATTCATTTCTTAACATTTTGATTTGATTTTTTTTCTAAATGAAACTTAAAACATTCTAATTTTAATTAAAAAAGGACGTTTTATTCCAAGTGTTGTCAAAAAAATTAAAAAAATTTTCAAAGTTGGTAAAAAATTTTTGACACTTCTAACCTAACTTTAAAAAAATCAATCAACTTTAAAAATTCGCCAAAAATTCATTTTTAAAGATTTTGATTTGATTTTTTTTCTAAATGAAACTTAAAACATTCTAATTTTAATTAAGAAAGACCGTCTTATTCCAAGTGTTTCAAAAAAATTAAAAAAATTTTCAAAGTTGGTAAAAAATTTTTGACACTTCTAACCTAACTTTAAAAAAATCAATCAACTTTAAAAATTCGCCAAAAATTCATTTTTAAAGATTTTGATTTGATTTTTTTTCTAAATGAAACTTAAATCATTCTAATTTTATTTAAAAAAGGCTGTTTTATTCCAAGTGTTGTCAAAAAATTTAAAAAAAATTTCAAAGTTGGGAAAATTTTTTTAGGTTAGAAAATCAACCATTTTTTAAAAAATTCATCAAAAATTCATATTTAAAGATTTTGATTTGATTTTTTTTCTAAATGAAACTTAAAATATTTTAATTTTAATTAAAAAATGTCGTTTTATTCCAAGTATTGTCAAAAAAATTAAGAAAATTTTCAAAGTTGGTGAAAATTTTTTACAGTTCTAACCAAACTTTTTTAAAAGTGACCCAACTTTAAAAAAATCACCCAGACTTTATTTATGAATATTAAGGAATGATTTTTGGTTTAAATGGAAGATAAAAGATTCTATTTTGATTTAAAAAAGAGAGATTTGTTGTAATTATTACCAAAAAAACTAAAAAAATTCTTAAAATCGGTAAACATTTTTGACGGTTTTAACCTAATTTTTTTAAAAAATCACCCAACTTTAAAAAAATCACCCAGATTTTATTTATGAAGATTAAGGAAAGAGTTTTGGTTTAAATGAAACTTCAAAGATTCTGTTTTGAATTAAAAAAGAAAGGTTAGTTCTAATTATTATCAAAAAAATTAAAAAAATTCTTAAAGTTGGAAAATTTTTTTGACAGGTGACTAACCTAACTTTTTTTTAAAAAATCGACCAACTTAGAAAAATCGTCCAGACTTTATTTATGAAGATTAAGGAATGATTTTTGGTTTCAATGGAAGATAAAAGATTCTATTTTGATTTAAAAAAGAGAGATTTTTTATAATTATTACCAAAAAAATTTAAAAAATTCCCAAAATTGGTAACAATTTTTAACGGTTTTAAACCAACTTTTTTTTTTAAATCGACCAACTTAATAAAATCACCGAGACTTTATTTTTTGGAATTAGAGATTGATTTTTGGTTTAAATTAAAGCTAAAAGATTCTATTTTCAATTAAAAGAGATATTTTTTTTCTAATTGTTACCAAAAAAAATTAAAAGAATTTTTCAAGGTTTCTTCTGAAATCATCGAATTTTGTTCAAATTTTTGTCAGATTTTGTAGAAAACTATCTAAAATGATTTAATTACTTCAAGTTTTATCTAAATTTGTCGAATTTCATTAAAGAAATAATTTAATTTAGCTTAAAATTGTGAAATTTTGTCCAAAAATTTCCTAAAATCGACAAATTTCGCCAAAAATTTCACCAAATTTCGTGTAAAATTGTCTAAAATTATTAAATTCCGTTTAATTTCATAAAAAAGACCGTTTGATTCCAAATGTTGTCAAAAAAATTAAAAAAATTTGCTAAAAATTTTTTAGGTTAGAAAATTAACCATTTTTAAAAAAATTCATCAAAAATTCATTTTTTAACATTTTAATTTGATTTTTTTTCTAAATGAAACTTAAAACATTTTAATTTTAATTAAAAAAGACCGTCTTATTCCAAGTGTTTTCAAAAAAATTAAAAAAATTTTCAAAGTTGGTAAAAAATTTTTGACACTTCTAACCTAACTTTAAAAAAATCAATCAACTTTAAAAATTCGCCAAAAATTCATTTTTAAAGATTTTGATTTGATTTTTTTTCTAAATAAAACTTAAAACATTCTAATTTTAATTAAAAAAGACCGTCTTATTCCAAGTGTTTTCAAAAAAATTAAAAAAATTTTCAAAGTTGGGAAAAAATTTTTGACACTTCTAACCTAACTTTAAAAAAATCAATCAACTTTAAAAATTTGCCAAAAATTCATTTTTAAAGATTTTGATTTGATTTTTTTTCTAAATGAAACTTAAATCATTTTAATTTTATTCAAAAAAGGCTGTTTTATTCCAAGTGTTGTCAAAAAATTTAAAAAAAATTTCAAAGTTGGGAAAATTTTTTTAGGTTAGAAAATCAACCATTTTTTAAAAAATTCATCAAGAATTCATATTTAAAGATTTTGATTTGATTTTTTTTCTAAATGAAACTTAAAATATTTTAATTTTAATTAAAAAATGTCGTTTTATTCCAAGTATTGTCAAAAAAATTAAGAAAATTTTCAAAGTTGGTGAAAATTTTTGACAGTTCTAACCAAACTTTTTTAAAAGAGACCCAACTTTAAAAAAATCACCCAGACTTTATTTATGAATATTAAGGAATGATTTTTGGTTTAAATGGAAGATAAAAGATTCTATTTTGATTTAAAAAAGAGAGATTTGTTGTAATTATTACCAAAAAAACTAAAAAAATTCTTAAAATCGGTAAACATTTTTGACGGTTTTAACCTAATTTTTTTAAAAAATCACCCAACTTTAAAAAAATCACCCAGATTTTATTTATGAAGATTAAGGAAAGAGTTTTGGTTTAAATGAAACTTCAAAGATTCTGTTTTGAATTAAAAAAGAAAGGTTAGTTCTAATTATTATCAAAAAAATTAAAAAAATTCTTAAAGTTGGATAAATTTTTTGACAGGTGACTAACCTAACTTTTTTTAAAAACTCGACCAACTTAGAAAATTCGTCCAGACTTTATTTATGAAGATTAAGGAATGATTTTTGGTTTCAATGGAAGATAAAAGATTCTATTTTGATTTAAAAAAGAGAGATTTTTTATAATTATTACCAAAAAAATTTAAAAAATTCCCAAAATTAGTAACAATTTTTAACGGTTTTAAACCAACTTTTTTTTTTAAATCGACCAACTTAAAAAAATCACCGAGACTTTATTTTTTGGAATTAGAGATTGATTTTTGGTTTAAATTAAAGCTAAAAGATTCTATTTTCAATTAAAAGAGATATTCTTTTTCTAATTCTTACCAAAAAAAATTAAAAAAATTTTTCAAGGTTTCTTCTGAAATCATCGAATTTTGTTCAAATTTTTGTCAGATTTTGTAGAAAACTATCTAAAATGATTTAATTACTTCAAGTTTTATCTAAATTTGTCGAATTTCATTAAAGAAATAATTTAATTTAGCTTAAAATTGTGAAATTTTGTCCAAAAATTTCCTAAAATCGACAAATTTCGCCAAAAATTTCACCAAATTTCGTGTAAAATTGTCTAAAATTATTAAATTCCGTTTAATTTCATAAAAAAGACCGTTTGATTCCAAATGTTGTAAAAAAAATAAAAAAATTTGCTAAAAATTTTTTAGGTTAGAAAATGAACCATTTTTAAAAAAATTCATCAAAAATTCATTTTTTAATATTTTGATTTGACTTTTTTTCTAAATGAAACCTAAATCATTCTAATTTTAATTAAAAAAGATCGTTTTATTCCAAGTGTTGTCAAAAAAATTAAAAAAATTTTCAAAGTTGGTAAAAATTTTTTAGGTTTGAAAATTTACCATTTTTTAAAAAATTCATCAAAAATTCATTTTTAAAGATTTTGATTTGATTTTTTTTCTAAATGAAACTTAAATCATTCTAATTTTAATTAAAAAAGACCGCTTTATTCCAAGTGTTGTCAAAAAAATTAAAAAAATTTTCAAAATTGGTAAAAAATTTTTAGGTTAGAAAATTAATCATTTTTTAAAAAAATCATAAAAAATTGAATTTTGAAGACTTTAATTTGATTTTTTTTTCTAAATGAAACTTAAAACATTCTAATTTCAACTAAAAAAGGACGTTTTATTCCAAGTGTTGTCAAAAAATTTTCAAAATTGGTAAAAATTTTTTAGGTTAGAAAATTAACCATTTTTTAAAAAATTCATCAAAAATTCATTTTTTAACATTTTGATTTGATTTTTTTTCTAAATAAAACTTAAATCATTCTAATTTTAATTCATAAAAGCCGTTTTATTCCAAGTGTTGTCAAAAAAATTAAAAAAATTTTCAAAGTTGGTAAAAAATTTTTAAGGTTAGAAAATTATCCATTTTTTTTTTAAATTCATCAAAAATTCATTTTTTAACATTTTGATTTGATTTCTTTTCTAGATGAAACTTAAATCATTCTAATTTTAATTAAAAAAGACCGTTTTATTCCAAGTGTTGTCAAAAAAATTAAAAAAAATTTCAAAGTTGATAAACAATTTTGACACTTTTCTAACTTAAGAAAATTAACTTTAAAAATTCATCAAACATTTTATTAGGAAGTTGCACGTATTATCTATAATATTTAATAAAAATAATCGAAAAATAAATAAAAAAAAATATATATCTTACCTGGTTGTGATCGACTGTATAAAGTAATAAATCGCATAAAATAGTTAATCCGGTACGTCCAACCCCCGCAGTACAATGGACCAAAACGGGTGGGTTTTTATTATGTCCGGGAGGTATTTCCGACATTGAATGTTGCTGGACCGATTGTAACTCCTCTAAAAATCCTAAAAAATGAGCTACCGAATGCGGACAACCTTGGTCGCCCCAATCCGTGTAATGAAGGTGCCACAAGGTTCGGTATCTTCGGGACGTTACATGACAGAGTTTTACTTTGCTCGTTATGCAATGACCAGTTTTTTGGGAGAATTCCCACCAAACCTGATAATCCTAAAAATAAAAATTAATGAAGGATTATTTGAATTAAGAAAGGATTTTTTTTAGAAAAATTAATTACTTGTCCAACGTCTATACATCGTTCGTTAGCATCCGGTAAATAATTTAAATCTTCTGTTGGGTCTGTTAGTTGAACTAAAAGGTATACTTCGGATTCCCAGACGCACTGCCAGAAGAATGGGAGGGTTTTTACTGAAGGACCTTGAGCTGCTATGTAAAAACGTTGTTTGCTACCCACAGTTGCCTAAAAATAAAAGAAAAGTTAAGAAATTAAAATCACTTTTGTTATATTATGAGTCTAAAAGACTGTAGTAGAAATACTTTAAAGGATCGTCTAATAAAACTAGAAATTCAAAAAGAAAAATGCACAGAAAGACTGGTAGGGGTAGAAAGTCATCCAAAAACTTAGAAAAATCTATTTAAATGTACTCTCTTTCAGCGAAGATCTCATTTACCATCGGTTAGTAAATGAATTACAACCAGGAACAGCAAGACGCAAGATCCGAGCATTAAATCTCTGGCTAGGGAATAAATCCTACATCGGTTGGTGAAGAAATTACACCATAAAAAGGACGGAGCGAGATCCGTTCCCAATCCAATGATCTAACACTCGGATCTTGAGTCTTTCTGCTCATGGTACAATTCGTTTACCAACCGATGACACACAGATATTTACAGTTGGTTTTCACGTTGCTGATTTTTTGCAATTGTAGGTTCGATGCGTTTTAGTTTTTGTCTTTGCTTTATTAGCATTTTCCACCTGCATTGGTTCTACCGATGCCTTAACCTCTAAATTGCAAGTTTTTTTGTACCTTTTATCAGCCTGAATGTTTGAGATTTAGCTTAAGTAACTGTCTAGCGTTTAGTTTTGTACTTTTTTAGTGTACCTCTGATGAAGGTTGTAATTTTAACTGAAAGCTTAGGAATTAATAAAAGAGGTGTTTAATTTCGACATCGTTTTAGTTGACTTCTCAGAATTTACTATATTTGATACATAGATACTTTTTATAAGCGGACAGATTCTCAAGCAGTGAAAGAACTTTAAATAACTAAATCGATCTCTTAAAGAAGCATATTTGAGACAACTGGACGTCTCCGATTAAAAGAATTTAGATTGTAATTACACAATCGTTTAGAAATCGTAGATAATTTTACAAAGTTTTTAAAAAATCGTTTGAAATAAAGAACTAGGAAGATTAGAAGAACGTAATCGTTGAGAAAAATCCAGAAATTAGTTTAAAAAGATTAGATAATCATTTAGAAGATGTAGGAAAGTCGCTAAAAATATAATTTAAAAATTTCAAGACACTGAATTACTCAGAAAACCTAGATAATCGTTCAAATAGTTAGGTGATTGTTAAGGATGGTTAAAAAAAAATTCTAAAATGTTGGGAATATCACTTTAGAATGTACATCAACACACTGTTCAAGAAAAATTAAAAAATCGTTAAAAAATCATTTAGAATATCTCAAAATTTGGTTAGAATATCATTTGGAAAGTTCAAAAAGAATAAATTATTAAAAAAGTTACTGTTCAAAAAGTTTTGGAATACTGAATTATTTAAAAAATCTTAGAAAATCATCAAAAAATTGGATAATCGAGAAGAAACTACAGAGTATTCCAAGGCCAAAGCCAGTGACTCATTTCTGTAGTGTGTCCAAAAATTGGTACCACAGAAAATCCAAATATTCCTTCTGCACTTAATCATAGGCGGGTGAACACAAGGGGGGCAAAATTGTCTGATGTAATTTAATTTTATTGCTCTTGAAAGTTTTGACACATTATTTTAGTTAAATCAACACTTTTATGAGAGCGGCGCCTCTTATAAATGTATCGCCGTAATCTTCCGACACGCGTATTTGTACATTTTAACTTATTTGAATTAGAGTTGACACGACAATGGTTTTGGTTACCACAGAATGTAAGGAAAGATGTCAAACCGGCATCAGGTAAACATGAAAATTACTAAAGACTTCAATGAATCATTGGCTTTGGCCTTGAAATACTCTGTAAACAATTATTCAGAAAAGTTATAAATTCATCAAAAGCTCTAGAAAATCAACCAGAAGGTCATTTAAATTGTCATCTAGAACAGGGGTGGACAACTTTTTGTATAGTGAGGGCCGGATTATGGTTTACTTTTTGTACGCGGGCTGGAATAAAAAAATTAACAAATATTTTTTACTTATATTTACTAACAAACTTATAGTAATTAATAAAGTAAGTTATTAGGTCTCCCAGATCTCCTGGTTTCCTTGGTACAACAACTTCCCAGAAAACAGGAAATTTGGGTTCGAATCCCAGTGCAGTAATGAGACATTTTTTTTCTCTAACGCATTAAAAAAATTATTTATTATTCTTTCTAAAAGTCTCGCGGGCCAGATTAGAGCCTCAACGCGGGCCGGAGTTGGCGCGCGGGCCGTAGGTTGCCCACCGTTGATCTAGAAAACAAATTGTTCAGAAAATCTAAAATATCGTTTAGTTTGATTAAATAATTTTCTAAAGAAACTCGATAGTCGCCCAGAAACATAAAATTTTCCTAAACCATTAGAAAAATTTAAAAAAAAATCATCCAGAGAAATCACAAAGATAAACTATAGAAAAAAATCTAAAAAATCTTCTTTAAATTGTCTATCAATCTTCTAACATAGTCTATAAATTTTTCAACATTGCCTAGAAATATTGAAAAAACGGAATTCTTCACAAAGCGTAAGAAATAGTTTAAGGAAATTACAAAAACGGAAAAAAATGGTATAAAAAGATAGAAAAATCGTCCAGATTATCATTTAGAAAACCTAAATTATCCATAAAGTCTAAAAAATTATTCAGAATATCATCTTAGCGAAGTATATTCTTTAACATTTTTAGAACAATCTCCAATATCATTAAATCATCGTAAAAGACTATGTAATCATTACAAGAGATTATAAAACCGTTCAACAATACTGTAACCTTTTAATTACGAGTTTAGATAAAATTTAACTTTTAAGACGTCAAAACTAACAATTCTAAATAAAACTTCGTATTTAAGACTTCAAAATTGGTAGTTTTAAGTGAAACTTGACTTTTAAGATGTCAAAATTGACAGCTTTAAGTAAAACTTGACTTTTAAGATGTCAAAATTAACAATTTTAGATCAAACTTGACGTTTAAGATGTCAAAATTGACAATTTTAGATACAATTTGATGTTTAAGGTGTCACAATTGACAATCCTAAATAAAACTTGGTATTTAAGACTTCAAAATTGGTATTTTTAAGTAAAATTTGACGTTTAAGATATCAAAATTGACAATTCTAAATAAAACTTAACTTTCAAGATGTTAAAGTTAATAATTTTTTGATAAAACTTGACGTTTAAGATTTCAAAATTTACAATTCTAAATCAAACTTGGTATTTAAGAATTCAAAATTGGTAGTTTTAAGTAAAACTCGACTTTGAAGGTGTCAAAATTGACAATTTTAGATAAAACTTGACGTTTAAGATGTCAAAATTAACAATCCTAAATAAAACTTGGTATTTAAGATTTCAAAATTAGTAGTTTTAAGTAAAACTTGACGTTTAAGATGTCAAAATTTACAATTTTAGATGAAACTTAACGTTCGAGATGTCAAAATTGACAGTTTTAGATGAAAGTTGACGTTTAAAATCTCAAAATTGATAGTTTTAAGTAAAAATTGACGTTTAAGAATTCACTTCTATTCAAGATGACTAACCAATAGATAAAAAGCATCATCTACTTCTTTATATCGAATTATAAATCACCCACCATTTATTTATTTTATTATTGTTTTTTTTAACCTACCGTAATATGTGAAGCATTAATATATCCGTATTTATTATCTTTGGAAGGAGTCAACCGTAATCGATTATCCTCGTAAGGAAGAACGTCTTTAAAATGATTAAACAGACTATTTTCCGGAAGTAAAGCCGTCGTAAAATCAGCGTTCTGTTTCTTCTTTGGAATCTTATCGAATTCAAAGAATAAATGGCTGTCGGCTAATTTATTTTCTAATAATTGGCACTAAAAATCACACAAAATTAAAAAATTAGAAAAAATAAAACAATATCTTCCCAGTTCATTTACAAGAGTTGGAGCACAAGTCATGTTGGGTTAGTGTATGTTCATAAGAACAATTATCTCTATAAATATCTTTAATAGCACAGAGAGGAGAGTCAAATCAAACATCTGGCTATTGCCATACGAAATGGATGTAACTTAACATTTAGCTGACTAATCGGGGAGATCTCCCCGTTTCAATATAAGTCGCTGCCCGACCGATCAGGGAGATCTCCCATATTCACCTTAACAACGCGTTCACGGACTTGCGAAACCTGTGTGGTGGACAACGTAGTTTCAGGTGCTCGAGCATGGTGGAAACCGTACCGTCTTGGAGAGAATGCCCTTTCATATCGGACAGTCATGAGGTGGAAAAAAGGATTTCAGCAGGGATGCAAAACCACCAGCGATAAGCAACAAACAGGTTGATCTATGGGTATGTAAAACTGATATGGTATAAGATGTAATCCAGCATCTGTTGGAGGAACACAAACACTGCTGTGGAGTTGGACACTGCTTGAACTACAGAAGGAAAGTGCAATCAAGAAACACACTATCCCCTGGTTCTTGACGAACGATCTGCATCTAAAATTAAAACAATCTAGGTGTTACATGCACTGATAAACGTCCAAAAGTGGATACGAGTTACATCAATCTCTCATTTCCGTAGTCAGACACCTGGTTTAACTCTCTGAACTAGTATGTATATAGTAAGCGGGAGGGCTAAATGTAGAGTACTTAAGTCCCATTGCGTCCCTTGTACAACCTCCCAGTCACTCGTTCTGTCTACATCAATCAACTTAGAGATTTACCAAAGGTTAGGATGTAGCTCAGAAATATGTCTTTGATTCTATCGATGGTTAGCCATACATTCATTTTGTACCTTGTTAACCAGACATACAATTTAACTTTCCTTTCCGTGCTAGCATGTATATAGACAGCGGGATGACAGTCGCACTTAAACCCCATTGCGTCCCTTTTTCAACCTCCATGTCACTGTTCTGTTTACATCAATGAACCTAGGGATTTACCAAAGGTTAGAATGTAGCTCAATGTGTCTTTGGTTCCATCGATGATTGACCAGCCTTCACCCAAGTCCCTCAATCTAAACTCCTTGAGATTTTGGGTAAATAAGGTAAGAAAAAAAAATCTTAACCTCTCTATGTTATTAAAGACACTAATAGAAATAACTATTATTATAAACACACCCTAACCCAAGATATCTTTCATGCATCAAATGTAATTTTGTAACAACAATTTTTTTCAAAACAAAAATAATTACCATCACTTATGCCTCAACTTATTTTATTTTCTTTTTAAATTATACCAACCATAGTTTCTTTACTAATCGATGGCGGAAGCGGATGTTGTAACCTAGGTAAACCAGTCGACCACCTATGTCTATTATTACTCTGTTGTTTATCCTTACTCTTTTCCTTTTCCCTCCCCAAAGTAGCACTTTTAACCTTCTCACTCGATTTACTCCTCCCAATCAAAATCCCCCAACGTTTCTTCTTCTTAACATTACTCCCCGAAGACGAAATCGTCACATCACCAGATCCATCAGTAGTCGAAGACTCATTAAAACTACTACTCGCAGGCACACTCATCAAATTCTGCGGCTTAGTATTCATCAAAAACGTATTCGTCCGACTTCTAATCTGACTTTGTTCACCTTGTTGACTTTGAGGTTGCAAAACATTTAAATTCTGACTCGATTTATTAAAAATCTTAATCTCATTTAAATTCGTTAAAGAAGTCTGCTTATTTAATTCCGTTTTCGACTGACTACTGATATTAGCGTATAAATTCTCTTTACTCGGATTAATTTGCGGTAAATTAACCTTAGATTGAATCGCATTAACCACCGTTTGATTAACAACTTGACTTACTTCCGGAGCGGAATGAATACTTTGAGTTCGAGCCCTCATCTGACCGTTACTCTGCCAAGGTAACGGAATGTTCTCGTAAATTGGCTCCGTTGAACCATTTAATTCCGGTGAATGAGCTACTATGGCATTTTGATTCCTCGTTACTACAAATCCCGTACTTGGAAGTTGATTTTCTTGTAAAATTTGTTTCATATTCGCCGGCATACAATAAATTATATTTCCATGTTCATCGTAAACTTTTTTTATGTGCTTTGTTACGTTTGGATTTTCCATTATTACCGCTTGAGGTCTTCCCAACATGTTATTATTAAAGATTGAGGAGAGATTTTCATACGTTCCATGTTGAGGAGGTAGATAACTATGAGAACGATGTACTGGATGTGCTGGTTGGTTGGCGTATAAATGAGTTTGACCGTAATGTTTTAGATATTGTTGATTTATAAAGTTTCCTGGGGAAAAAAATTGTTGTATGTATTTATTTTGAGATTTAAAAGAAAATGATCTATGTTATATTTAGGTCAATGGGAAAATAATTAATTTTTATAAATTTTTAAATTTAAATTTTAATAAAATTTATTGAAAATAGTAGCTAATTTAATCTAATTTGATATAAAAAAGATTTCAAGAAAAAATTTTTATAAATAAAGTAGTTATAAATTTTTAAACTTTATAAATTCTCTTTTTTAGGTTATGTTACATTTTCATTTTTTTTAATTTTTTGGTGAAAAGTATAATAAATTCGATTTATTTAATGTAAAATAGACATTTTTAACTATTTGTAGTTAAAAAATCTTTTTTTAATTCCTATAAATAAAGTCTGTGTGAATTTTTAAAGTTGACTAAAATTTTTCAATGTTAGGTTCAGTCTAAAAAATGGATGACTTTGAGAATTTTTTTAAATTTTTTGATAACAATTAGAACAAATTTGATTTATTTTATGTAAAATAGATATTTTCAAGTATTTGTAATTAAAAAATCTTTCTTGAATTCCAATAAATAAACTCTGTTCGATTTTTCAAAGTTGATCGAAAATTTTTGGAGGTTACGTTTGGTCTAAAAAACGGGTAATTTTCAGATTTTTTTAAATTTTTTGGTAATAATTAGAACAAATTCAATCTATTTAGTGTAAAATAGACATTTTTAATTATTTGTATTTAAAAAATATTTTCTTAATTCCTACAAATAAAATCTGTGCGAATTTTTAAAGTTAACCAACATTTTTTAAGGTTAGCTTCGGTCAAAAAATTGACTATTTTCAGATTTTTTTTTAAATTTTTTGGTAAGAATTAGAACAAATTCAATCTATTTAGTGTAAAATAGACATTTTCAACTATTTGCATTTAAAAAATCTTGTCTTAAAACCTATAAATAAAATCTGTAGGAATTTTTAAAGTTAACCAACATTTTTTAAGGTTAGCTTTGGTCCCAAAAATAGATGATTTTAAGAATTTTTTTTAATTTTTTGGTAATAATTAGAACAAATTTGATTTATTTAATGTAAAATAGATATTTTTAAGTATTTGTAGTTCAAAAATCTTTCTTGAATTCCAATAAATAAAGTCTGTGCGATTTTTCAAAGTTGATCGAAAACTTTTGGAGGTTACGTTTGGTCTAAAAACGGGTAATTTTCAGAATTTTTTAAATTTTTTCGATAATAAATAAAACGAATTTGATTTGTCTAATCTAAAATACACATTTTTAAGTATTTGTAGTTCAAAAATCTTTCTTAAATTTCAATAAATAAAGTCTGTGCGATTTCTCAAAGTTGATCGAAAATTTTTGGAGGTTACGTTTGGTCTAAAAAATGGGTAATTTTCAAAATTTTTTTAAATTTTTTGGTAATATTTAGAACAAATTTGATTTATTTAATATAAAATAGACATTTTCAAGTATATATGTTTAAAAAATCTTTTCTTAATTCCTACAAATAAACTCTGTGGGATTTTTTAAAGTTAACCAACATTTTTTAAGGTTAGCTTTGGTCCAAAAAATGGATGATTTTCAGAATTTTTTTTAATTTTTTGGTAAAAATTAGAATAAATTCGATTTATTTAAAGTAAAATAGACATTTTTAACTATTTATAGTTAAAAAATCTTTTTTCAATTCCTATAAATAAAGTCTGTGTGAATTTTTAAAGTTAACCAATATTTTTCAAGGTTAGGTTCGGTTCAAAAAATTGAGAATTTTTTAAAATTTTTTGGTTATAATTACAACAAATTTAATTTATTTTATATAAAATAGACGTTTTCAATTATTTATAGTTAAAAAATCTTTTCTCAAATCTTATAAATAAAGTCTGTAGGAATTTTTAAAATTGATCAAAATTTTTAAGGTTAGATTTGATCCAAAAAATTAGTGATTTTTGGAATTTTTTTTAAATTTTTTGATAATAATTAGAATAAATTTGATCTATTTATTGCAAAATATACAGTATCAAGTATCTGTAGTTAATTTTTTTAAATTGAATTCCAAAAAAATAACCCCTGATTTTTTAAAGTTGATCAAAATTTTTTAAATGTAGGTTCGATCTAAAACGTCAGTAACTTTAGGGTTTTTTTTCATTTTTTTAGTAACAAATACAATTAATTCGATTTATTTAATGAAAAATAGACATTTTAAACGATTCTTAATTAAAAAATTTTATCTTGATTCCTATAAATAAACCATGTGGAAATTTTCAAAGTTGATCATGCATTTTTAAGGTTATGTCATAATGCAATCATCAATAACTCTAAAAATTTTTAAAATTTTTTTGATTTGATTTATTTAATATAAAGTACAAATTTTTAACCATTCGCAATTAAAAAAATCTTTTTTATAAACATAAAAATAAAGTCGGTGCGAATTTTTAAAATTGATTAAATTTTTTCAAGGTTAGGTTGGGTTCAAAAAATGGACTATTTTCAGAATTTTTTTAATTTTTTTGGTAACAGTTAGAACAAATTTGGTTTATTTAATGTAAAATAGATATTTTCAAGTATTTGTAATTAAAAAATCTTTCTTGAATTCCAATAAATAAAGTCTGTGCGATTTTTCAAAGTTGATCGAAAATTTTTGGAGGTTACGTTTGGTCCAAAAAACGAACAATTTTCAAATTTTTTTTAAATTTCTTGGTAATAATTAGAACAAATTCAATCTATTTAGTGTAAAATAGACATTTGTAACTATTTGTATTTAAAAAATCGTTTTTTAAAACCTATAAATAAAGTCTGTAGGAATTCTTAAAGATAACTCAACATTTTCTAAGGTTAGCTTCGGTTCAAAAATGAACGATTTTAAGAATTCTTTTAAATTTTTTGGTAATAATTAGAAGAAATTCAATCTACTTAATGTAAAATAGACATTTTTAACTATTTGCATTTAAAAAATCTTTTCTTAAAACCTATAAATAAAGTCTGTAGGAATTTTTAAAGTTGACTAAAATTTTTTAAGGTTAGGGTGCAAAAAACGGTCGATTTTCAGATTTTTTTAAATTTTTTGGGTAATAAATAGAACAAATTCAATCTATTTAATGTAAAACAGACACATTTAACTATTTGTATTTAAAAAATCTTTTCTTAATTCCTACAAATAAAGTCTGTCCGAATTTTTTAATTTAACCAACATTTTTTAAGGCTAGGTTCGGTCTAAAAATGGATAATTTTCAGAATTTTTTTAAATTTTTTGGTAATAATTAGAATAAATTCAATCTATTTAGTGTAAAATAGACATTTTTAACTATTTGAATTCAAAAAAATCTTTTCTTAAAACCTATAAATAAAGTCTGTAGGAATTTTTAAAATTAACCAACATTTTTTAAAGTTAGCTTGGGTTCAAAAATGAATAATTTTCTGATTTTTTTTTTTTTAATTTTTTGGTAATAATTAGAACAAATTTAATCTATTTAGTTTAAAGTAGACATTTTTAACTATTTGTATTTAAAAAATCTTTTCTTAAAACCTATAAATAAAGTCTGTGCGAATTTTTAAAGTTGACTAAAATTTTTTAAGGTTATGGTACAAAAAACGGTCGATTTTCAGAATTTTTTAAATTTTTTTGGTAATAATTAAAACTAAATCAATCTATTTAATGTAAAATAGACATTTTTAACTATTTGCATTAAAAAATCTTTTTTTAAAACCTATAAATAAAGTCTGTAGGAATTTTTAAAGTTAACCAACATTTTTTAAGGTTAGCTTCCGTCTAAAAAATGAACGATTTTAAGAATTTTTTTTAATTTTTTGGTAATAATTAGAACGAATTTGATTTATTTAGTATAAAATAGACATTTTTAATTATTAATTAATAAAGAAATGTTTTCTTAATTCCTATAAATAAACTCTAAGTGATTTTTTTTAATCTTCCAAATTTTTTTTAAGGTTAAATTCAAAACATCGACTTTATTTTCCTTTTCTTCAAATTTTAGAAACAGTAAAGAAAATTTTGATTAGTTTATCTTAAAATAAACACTTTTATCTATTTTAAAACTAAAAATAATTTCTTCCCTTCCAAAAATAAACCCTTAAATCCAAAAATAAACCCATAAATCCAAAAATAAACCCATAAATCCAAAAATAAACCCAATAAACAACTAAATAAATAAATAAATAAACCCCATCAAAATAAATACAACATAGATCACAATTTATCTAAATTTAACCACAACACACTCAAAATTTACCTGTTGAAACTAAATCCGGACTCGATCCAGAAACAATATTATTAAAAAAATTCAAATGAGGCTTTCCCTGCTGAGAAATCCCGGCCAAATCCGGTGTAGAACTCGAACTAATCCTATTCGTAGGATACGGAGGTGGAGGTTTATACAAATGTAACAACCTCATTTTTTCCACCATATCAGCAATATTAGAATGATTCTCAATCTGACTTTGTTGATACCCCGCATTAAAAACCCCAGCTTTTTGCTGCTCGATATTATTATGAGTCACATCCGGATACATATGCGCAGCAAAAGCCTCGGTTTGATGTATTTCCGGTTGAGAACTGTACAACATCGTATGAGCACTTCTTATCGGATCTCTAGCTTGTACATTTCCCGCCGAATTCCTATATTTTTGTTGCATCGCCGTTTCGTAATCGGGAGCTGGACGATAAGACGGTAAAAGACTCCTTAATTTATCAATATCGGTCGGTGTGTTTAAATCGAGGGCGGAAGTCGATTGAGCCCTTTGATTAAGTAGTTGAGAAGCGCTCGGTCTTTCCCAATGTTGAGATGATGTTACGTCTTCGTAACTTTCCATCTGCCAGGGTTTTTCTTCTTGTTTTTGTTGGAAATTCGGCGAGTTTTTATCGGTTTGATCGCAACACGCGTAATTCATTTCGTGCTGACGGTAAAACTGATGTTGTAACACGCAGAACTTCCAAGCGTTTTTTGAACTTTCCACGTCGGAGAATTGGAACTCCGCTCGGTCGCTACTTATCACCGATTCGATTGTAAAATCTATTTTATGATTTATCACATTGTTTATATCCGTCCAACTGAAGCAAAAATAAAATTATTAGTTTTATTCGTAGAAGCTAAAATTTCTTTTCTAAGATTTTTTGTATGTAATCAAAATTAAAATATATTTTTTTAAATATAATATCTTAATTTAATAATAATTATAAGAAATTTGACTTATTTTTAATAAGTCAAATTAATCTTAAAATATTTTAAGATTAAGTTGGGTTCGATGAAAAAAATTTTAAGATTAGATTCAAAAAACGGACGAATTTGGGTTTTTTTTTTATTTCTGGGTAATAACTAGAATAAATTTGATTTATTCCATTAAATATACAGTGTGTTTCATGAAGTTCTCCCGGCACTAATGTAATATGTTGTTTAGGTGATTTGTAATAAAAAAGTTCATATATGAACATGTATTCCATTCACGTCACTTATTGAGTTATATGAATTTGAAAATAATATTTAAAAATGGTGGCATTACGGCCCAGCGCGGGGCTCAAAGGTTAAATGAATGCATTAGTAAAATAAAGTACTTATTAGGGCTCCTACTTCAATACACTTATCTGCACGTCTGTGAATGGCTCGCGTTGCATTTTTATCTTTGCATGATGATCCTTTATTTGCGTTGCAGCATCAAAAATTCTTTGGATTGAAGCCTCATGTCTGTCTACTTTTTCTTAACACACTAAATGTTTCATCCAACCCCACATGTTGTAATTCAGAGAATTGAAATCTGGAGATCTGGCTGGCCAAACGTACGGTCCACCTCGACTGATCCAGTGGTTAGGATAACATTCATTTATATGATCGGTGACTCTACGATAAAAATGAAATGGAGCTCCGTCGTGTTACAAATACATTCTCAATCGTCTTGCCAGAGGTACATTCCACAGTAAATGCAGAAGTTCTTCTTCCAAAAAGTGCAAGTTCCTTTGTCCGGTAAGATAATCTTCAAAAGTAAACGGTCCTATAAATTGATCGTACAACACTGCACACCGCACAATAACGCTAAATTTGTTTTGAAAATTACTTTCTATGATAGCATGAGGGTTAATGTCAGACCATTTATGCAAAGTATGGATGTTATTTGTGCCATCTCGAGTAAATTATGACTGATCCGTAAATAAAATGTAGCAGTATAAGTTCTGATTATTATTTAATCACTGACAAAATATCAAACGCCTAGGGAAGTCTTCAGGCTTCAGATGTTAAACATGCTGTAGATGATACGGATACAGATTTTTTTTTAATGTCGCGTACTTATGCTGGGATTGCGCTCGACAATGTCAAGGATGTTCTCTTCCTCTGCAACATTCCGTTGTGTTACTCGTTCTTCCTGCATATGAACGCTCGGAAGTAAACCAGTCTATGCAATCAATCATACTAATGTAGTCATAGTTTACTTGAACCATAACAAATCACCTAAACAACATGCTCTATTAGTACCGGGAGAACTTCATGAAACACCTGTAGATATTTTAATCAAGTGCAGTCCAAAATTTTTTCTGAATTCGCATAAATAAACTCTGTATGAATTTTTAAAGTTGTGACTGTATTTTTAAGGTTATATTAAGTTCAGTATTTTTTTTTATTTTATTGGTAATAATTAGAAGAAATCCAATTTGTTTAATAGAAAATAAACATCTTTAATTGTTTGTGGTTCAAAAATCTTTTCTTAAATCCTATAAATAAAGTCTGTACGAATTTTTAAAGTTGATCAAAATTTTTTAGGTTAGGTTCGGTCCAAAAAATGGATGATTTTAAGATTTTTTTTTTTAATTTTTCGGTAATAATTAGAACGGATTCACTATATGTGATGTAAAATGGACATTTTTAACTGTTTGTAGGTAAAAAATCTTTTCTTAAATCCTATAAATAAAATCTGAGTGAATTTTTAAAGTTGACTAAAACTTTTCAAGGTTAGGATCAAAAAAACGATCGATTTTTAGAATTTTTTAAAATATTTCGGTAATAATTAGAACGAATTCAATTTATTTAATGTAAAATAGACATTTTCAACCATTTATAATTAAAAAATCTTTTCTTAATTTCCATAAATAAAGTCAGAATAAATTTTTAAAGTTCATTCAATTTTTTAAGGTTAATTTTGATCCTAAAAATGGTTGATTTTAGGATTTTTTTTAAATTTTTTAAAAATAATTAGAACAAATTCACTTTATTGAATGTAAAATAGTCATTTTCTATTATTCATGGTTAAAAAATCTTTTCTCAAATCCTATAAATAAAGTCTGTGCGAATTTTTAAAGTTGACTAAAACTTTTTAAGGTTAGGATTCAAAAAACCGTCGATTTTCATCATTTTTTTTTAAATTTGTTGGTAATAATTAGAACAAATTCACTATATGTAGTGTAAAATAGACATTCTTAACTGTTTGTAGTTAAAAAATCTTTTCTTAAATCCTATAAATAAAGTCTGTGCGAATTTTTAAAGTTGATTAAAACTTTTTAAGGTTAGGATTCAAAAAACGGTTGATTTTCAGAATTTTTTTAAATTTTTTGGTAATAATTAGAACAAATTCACTATATGTAGTGTAAAATAGACATTTTTAACTGTTTGTAATTCAAAAATCTTTTCTTAAGTCCTATAAATAAAGTCTGTACGAATTTTTAAAATTGATCAAAATTTTTCAAGGTTAGGTTCGGTCCAAAAAATGGATAACTTTAATAATTTTTTTAATTTCTTGGGTAAAAATTAGAACAAATTCACTAAATGTAATATAAAATAGACATTTTATATTATTCACGATTAAAAAATCTTTTCTCAAATCCTATAAATAAAGTCTCAGTGAATTTTTAAAGTTTACTCAATTTTTTTCAGATTAAATTCGATCTTAAAAATGACTGATTTTCGGATTTTTTTTAAATTTTTTAAAAACAATTAGAACAAATTCAATTTATTTTATGTAAAATACACATTTTCAACCATTTATATTTAAAAAATCTTTTCTTAATTCCCATAAATAAAGTCAGTAAAAATTTTTAAAATGTTCTAAATTTTTTAAGGTTAGTTTCCGTCTAAAAAATGGACGATTTTAAGCATTTTTTAAATTTTTTCGGTAATAATTAGAATAAATTCTATTTATTTCACACAAAATAGACATTTTTTACTCTTTATAATTAAAAGAATTTTTTATTAACATCCATAAATAAACTCTGTACGATTTTTTAAAGTTCACTAAATATGTATAATCAAAAAAATTTGAGGTTATGTTAACCCTCAACCGGTAAGCCAGGTCATTGATGACCCAAACATATTTAATAATGCTTTGAAAGTGCACTAATTCTAACCCAAATATAAGAAACCCTACCTATACCCTTTCCCCCACCTGTCTTCAGTGCGCTTACGAGCTTACTGTGGGGTAACTCTGATTAGTTATTGGTCTAATTTCAACGGTGAACGTTACGAAACCGGGTTACAGGCGACCTGGTTGACCATCACGGGTCACCCAAGTGTCACAGGTGACCCACCTTACCAGTTTCGCAAGTTTTAAAGACCTTACCGGTAGAGGGTAAACTTTGATCAAAAACCATCAGAATTTTTTATTATTTTTTTTTACTTGTAGAAATTGTATTAACCTCAAAAAACCTACCTGTAACTCCTACCTTCCCTACCATTTTTATAACTAACATGAATCCCAGTTAACGAGACTCCGATGATGGCACTTTCCCCGTTTTTATCCTTCACGGAAAAAACCTCCTGTCCGTAACCTTCCAATCTTTGACAAGCACAAATATAATATTCCTCCGCCGTACCTTGAGGAATATTCAATAAAGCTGCATGTTGTTTACTCGCCGAGTCCGTTAAAGACTCCAAAAAGTTTGGATCTGTAAAACTCTTAAAAAAAATAAAAAATAAATCAAAAAAAATAAAAAATAAATCAAAAAAAAATAAAAAATAAATCAAAGAAATAAAAAATAAATCAAAAAAAATCTTTATTTTTAATAAAAAAAATAATAATAATTAAATAAACAAATAAAATACCTTCGGAAATAATTGAAAATCCTTTAAATAATGTGCTGTATGTCTTTCGGCATTAAAATTTCCAAATTCCGCTTGCATACAATAACCGGCTAATTCAATCGCCTGCATCGGAGTACACGATATCCTCTCTTCGATAACATCCGATTTTAATTGTAAAAAATAATGATATCTCGTCACCTCATCATTTAACAACCTTACGCCGGATATAACATAGTACATAACCCTCAAATACACACACAATCCTTTTCCAAACTTATCCAGCTGCCGTTTTATCGGTTTATCCAATTCCAACCAACTAAAAGTATTCTCTCGTATCCTATTCATGTATTGTAATCCGAAAAACTTGGGTTGATTGAGTCCCAACTTCTGACACACAACGTCTAAACAATCTTGACCTGTACTTTCCGAAGATAAAGTACACTCGACGTTGGTGTTATCCAGCATCTCAACCGAGATGACAAAAACCGACTTTGAAACGACACTGTAGTGTCGGGACTTCTTCAATTTTAATTTGAACGGCATTTTCGGGCGGGTCTGTAAATTGGGGTGGATATTATTTTAAAAAAAGGGGGCGGATCTAACCGTTATTATCAATAAGTAAGGATTGGTGAGGTTTTTTAGGTGATTGAGGGTAGGATTAATGCTTACCTTGGTATTATATGGATTGCGGAAGCATATTACGCCTTTTAGAAGAGGTTTTTTTTTAAAAAAGCTTATTTATATTCTGCACGCATTTTGACAGCAGTGTCAAAATGTGTCTTGCATACGCTTATTACAGATTACTATTTTAACGACATTTACATTCCTATCTTGGTTTATTTTATTATCGTAAGATGGAATTTATTAAAATAATTTAAAATTTAATTTAATTAATTAATTAACTATTCAAAACATGTTACTAAAGTAAATCTAACCTAATCTAACCTACTTAATGACAGTTGTCAATGTCAAAATTAAAATGTAAACAAAGTGACATTTAGAATAAAAAATCACTAAAAAAAAGGCGCCAAATTCAAACATTTTCATTTATAAACTTTTTTTTAATTAATTTTTAATTAATAAAAAAAAAATTAAAAGAATTATAAAATCTCAAATTAAATAAAGCAAAAAATTCTTATAATATATTTTATTATTACAAGATTATTGCAAATTAACACTTTACTTCAAAATGTTACTTAATTTGCATTTTACAAAAAGAAAATAATAATAAACAAGAAATGAAATGTATTGAAGTCAATGCGAGATAAAAAGAGGATAGTACCAAAATAGAAATTTTATCCTAGATTATATTTTTACGTTTATAAACCTTTAAAGGTTTATTTTTTTCATTTAAAAGGAGAGAAATTTTATTTTAATCACGTTTTAAGACATTATTTTGTACTCTAAATACTTTTATTTTAAATTAAATGATTTTTTATGCCAATACGAAAATAAAAAATTAAAAGGAGACGAATTATTTACAAGAGAAAATGAAAAAAATGGGAAAAAATGAAGAAAAATGAGGAAAAATTAGCAAAAATAGAGGAAAAATGAGGATAAATGAGGAAAAATTAGGAAAAAATGAGGAAAAATTAGGAAAAAATTAAGAAAAAAGGGAAGATTTTTAATGAGGCTTTAGTTAACTATCACTTTTCCAGAGTTTTATGGTCTTGTCGTTTTCAAGAGCAGCCGAAGCTATTATGTTCTCCGTCGGATGACATGTTGTACATAAAACAACATCTGAAACAGACAAAAATAAAATAAAATGAATACATTATTTGATATTAATCAAAATATTTCATTAAAAACTTAAGTTTGGTTTAAAAACATTAAAAAAATTTGGAATTTTTTATGATTTTATGGTAAAATTTAAAATAAAGTTAGAAAAAATTAATGTTTTTATTAAAAATTCTTAAAGTTTATTAAAAATCCTTTAATTTGATACCAAACACGACTATATTCGGTAAAAAAACAAAAAAGTTAGGTTAGTTTAAAAAATTTCAAGATGGCCGACTTCCGGTTGTCATTAAAATCAAAAATGTTGATAACTTTCGACCTATTAAAGTTAGATACGTCGTGTTTGTACTCAAATTAAAGGAAATTTAATTTCCTATCGATTTTTAATCAAAATTTCGTTCCAAAATCATTTTTGACATTTTTTCTTCGAAATCTTTTAACATTTTTGATAGATTTCTTTGAAAATTTTAATATTTATTTGAAAATTTAAATATTACCTAAGAAAATTTAACATTATTTTTAAAAAATTTTGACTTTTCTTTTGGAAAATTTGAAATTTTTACTAAAAATTTGAAATGTTTACTAAAAATTTTAAATGCTTATTAAAAATTTGAAAATTTTATTAAAAATTCTTAAAGTTTATTAAAAATCCTTTAATTTGATACCAAACACGACTATATTCGGTAAAAAAACAAAGAAGTTATCTTGATTTAAAAAAATTCAAGATGGCCGACTTCCGGTTATCATTAAAATCAAAAATTTCGATAACTTTTGATCTATTAAAGTTAGATAGGTTGTGTTTGTACTCAAATTAAAGGAAATTTAATTTCCCATCGATTTTTAGTAAAAATTTCGTTCTAAAATCATATTAGATATTTTTTTTTTGAAATTTTTAAAATTTGTTTTTTAATTTTTGATACTTTTGTCTTTTTTCGAAATTTCTTGAAGTTTTTAGATATTTCTTTGAAAATTATTAATTATTTTTTTTTTGAAAAATTGGAATTTTTAAACATTTTTTTTAATTTTTACTATTCTTATCTTTTTTTTAGAAATTTCTTAAAGTTTCTAATTGATTTCTTTGAAATTTTTGATATTTCTTTTTGAAATTCTAACAGTATTTCAGAAAATTTGATATTATTTGTGAAAATGTAGACTATTTTTTTGAAAAATTTGAAATTTTTATTAAAAATTCTTAAAGTTTATTAAAAATCCTTTAATTTGATACCAAACCCGACTAAATTCGGTAAAAAAACAAAGAAGTTATCGGGATTTAAAAAATTTCAAGATGGCCGACTTCCGGTTGTCATTAAAGTCAAAAATTTCGATAACTTTCGATTTATTAAAGTTAGATAGGTTGTGTTTGTACTCAAATTATTGTTGACATTGACAAATTTTTACTTCTTTTTTGAAAAAATTTAAATTTTTATAACAAAGTTGAAATTTTCATTAAAAATTCTTAAAGTTTATTAAAAATCCTTTAACTTGACACCAAATACGACTATATTCGGTTAAAAAACAAAGAAGTAATCTTGATTAAAAAAATTTCAAGATGGCCGACTTCCGGTTGTCATTAAAATCAAAAATTTCGGTAACTTTCGATCTATTAAAGTTAGATAGGTTGTGTTTGTACTCAAATTAAAGTAAATTTAATTTCCCATCGATTTTTAATAAAAATTTCGTTCTAAAATAATTTTTGACATTTCTTCTTTCGAAATTCTAAACATTTTTTTTGAAATGTTTACCATTTTTATCTTTTTTTGAAATTCCTTAAAGTTTTTCACTGATTTCTTTGAAAATTTGGATATTTCCTTTTGAAATTCTAACAGTTTTCGGAAAATTTGATATTATTTTTGAAAGTTTTTACATTTTGTTTTGAAAAATTGAAATCTTTATTAAAAATTTGAAATTTTTATTAAAAATTTTTAAAGTTTATTAAAAATCCTTTAATTTGATACCAAACACGACTATATTCGGTAAAAAACAAAAAAGTTATCTGGATTTAAAAAATTTCAAGATGGCCGACTTCCGGTTGTCATTAAAATCAAAAATTGTTATAACTTCCGATCTATTAAAGTTAGATAGGTTGTGTTTGTACTCAAATTAAAGGAAATTTAATTTCCCATCGATTTTTAATAAAAATTCCGTTCTAAAATCATTTTTGATATTCTTTTTTTAAAATTTTTATCATTTTTCAGAAATTTCACAAGATTTTTAAATAATTTTTGAGGTTATGTTCAATTTTTTTTTAAATTTTTGACACTTCAAGAATTTTTTAAAACCTTTTTTGACATTTCATGAATTCATTAATTTTTTTTTGACATTCCAACAATTTTTTTAATTTTTTTGACATTTCAAGAATTTTTTAATTTGTTTTTCACATTTCAAGAATTTTTTTTAATTTGATGAAATTTTTAATCATTTTTTAGAAATTTCATAAAATTTTTAAACAATTTTTGAGATTATGTCAAATTTTTTAAAAAAATTTTAGATGCTCCAAGAATTAAATTTTTTTTTTTTGACATTTCAAGAATTTTTTAATTTTTTTTTTTTGGCATTTCAAGAATTATAAAATTTTTTTTTGAATTTTAAGAATTTTAAACATTTTTTTTTAATTTGATGAAATTTATAATCATTTTTTTTAGAAATTTCATAAAATTTTTAAACAATTTTTGAGGTTATGTTAAATTAAAAAAAATTTTTTTTGACGCTTCACGAATTTTTTTAAATTTTTTTGACATTTCAAGAATTCTTTAATTTTTTTGACATTTCTAGATTTTTTTTTTCAATTTTTTTGACATTTCAAGAATTCTTTAATTTTTTTGACATTTCTAGATTTTTTTTCAATTTTTTTGACATTTCAAGAATTTTTAAAAATTTTCTTACATTTCAAGAAATTTTTTTGACATTTCAAGAATTTTTATTTTTTTTTTTGACATTTCAAGAATTTTTTTTAATTTGATGAAATTTTTAATCATGTTTTAAAAAAAATTATCATTTTTTAGAAATTTCATAAAATTTTTAAACAATTTTTGAGGTTATGTTAAACTGTTGACGCTTCAAGAATTAAAAAAATATTTTTTTGACATTTCAAGATTTTTTTTTAATTTGATGAAATTTTTAATCTTTTTTTTTTTAATTTTTATCATTTTTTTAGAAATTTTTAAACAATTTTTGAGGTTAGATTTTTTAAAATTTTTTTGACGTTTTAAGAATTTTTTTCTAAATTTTTGACGTTTCAAGAATCTTTTTTAAATTTTTGACATTTCAAGAATTTTTTTAATTTGATGAAATTTTTAATCATTTTTTTAGAAATTTCTTAAAATTTTAAAAAAATTTTTGAGTTTATGTTAGATTTTTAAAAATTTTTTTTTGACATTTCAAGAATTTTTTTAAAAAAATTTTGACATTTCAAGAATTTTTTTAAAAAATTTTTGACATTTCAAGAATTTTTTTTTTAATTTGGTAGTAATTAGAATAAATTTTATTTATTACGCTAAAAATATATACTCTTTTTAATACAAGAAACCCTTTTTAATTCTTAAAAATAACTAAAAAATAACATAAATATAACCGAAGAAATTCCTCGAATCTTTATTTTGAGGTTACCTTAAAAAAACCAACCTGTATGTCCTTGTAATTTCTGTACAATCTCCTTCGTCTGCAAATTCCAAATATAAACCATACTATCTTCCGATCCGCTAACAATCCATTTACCTCCGGTAACCGAAAAATTAGCAAATATACAATACTTCTCGTTTTTATGTCCCGAATAAGTCTTCAAACACTTCCCCTTCGAATAATCCCACAATTTCAAAGTATTATCCAAAGTAGCCGCTAAAATATACTTTCCATTCGGTGAAAACTTTACAAACGAAACCGGAGGGTTATCGTCATCGATTAAAGTTTTTAAACATTGTCCGGAAGCTGTATCCCAAATACGACTAAAAAAAAACCATTAAAATAATTCATTATTGTTACTAAAAATGATTATATTTTATAATAAAAACCTACCATAAGCCATCGTAACTACTACTAACGATCAACGAACCATCTCGATTGAAATGAACGGCACTTACAGGATCGGAATGAGCCGGTAAAGTCTTTAAACACTTTCCGGTTCGAACGTCCCATATTCTAACCGACTCGTCAAACGATCCGGATACAATTAAATTTGATTGTGGGTTAAAATTACAACAAAAAACGTAGTTACTATGTCCTTTTAACGTTTTTAAACATTTTCCGGAACTTAATTCCCAGATTTTTAATGTTTTATCGTCACTCGCCGACACTAAAAGCCTACTATCACTCGACCAAGCTACATCACTAATTCCCAATTTGTGTCCTTGGATTGTTTTTTCAAATTTACCGTCGTAAGCCCCCCAAATTTTAATTAATTTATCGGCGGAAGAACTAGCGAGCCATTCACCGTTCGGACTAAATTTAACCGAAGAAACGGCTTTTGTATGACCGGCTAATGTAAATTTTAATGTATAATTCGGTTTCTAAAATATAAAAAAATCAAATACAAAATCTAAAACCTAACCTCAAATTTTTTTCAACACCTACCACATTACTACCTTTATTAGCACCTCCGGTGGGTGTTAAAGCATTTCCAGACGTTGCGTTTGGATTCGAAGAAGAGCTATTATTGTGCATATTTTGTGAACTAGCTAAAGGAAGCATAATAACAACAATTTAAGCGCTCTTTCGAGAACGTACCATTTTCACGCTGAATATACACAATAAATACCCAACTTTTAGTGTTAAATTAAAGCTAAACACTTTAACAAACTTTTCTTATATAGTTTAAGCGAATAAAATGATTGTTTTCGACCAAATTTTAGATAAACTTTTTATGTACGCCGTTTATCCACCATATTATGAGAAAACGCGGCGCAAATGTGGATAGTTGATAATACCAACCCAAAAATATTAAAAATTACTAAATTTTATTTTCAATTAAATATTAATTTTAAAATCAAATTTGATTATTACTTAAAAAAATAAGCGTAATATTTTATAAGTATGTTATCTAAGTTGATTATTTAATTTATCAAAAGCTAGAAAATTAAAAATAAAATGTAACCATCCTAAAAAATAAAAATAGTTTTTAGAAAAATTTAAAATTTATTTATATTTTTTAATTAATATATTAAAATAAGTATAATATTTAATAAATTAATCATTTTGCCCATTTTTTTATTATATTAAAAGTTTAAAACGCAAAAATTATTTGAAATTTTATTTTTATTTAAAATAATTGCCAACCTAAAAAATTTAAATAACTTTAAATATATTTTTTTTTATTTATTTAAATTTTAATTTATTTTTAGCTTTTTTAATCATATTTGATAATTTTCTTTAAAACAACACCTCTTTTTATTCTAATTGGAACTTCTTTTAAATAAAAATCAAAAAATTTTTTTTTAAATTTGGGTTATTTGCCAAAAAAGTATTTAATTAACATAAAGCTGTAAAACTAGTATGTAAATTTATTATTTAGTCTAACAATATCTAAAAATACCGCTTTGTAAAGTCTTTTTACCGTTTTAAATCATTGGTAAGTTTTTACATTGATTCTAACCTCAAATTTTTTTTTAAATTGGTTAAAAAACCCCTTTTTACCCAAAAATAAACACAAAATTGTTTTAAAAAAGATATTTATTTACTCAAATTAACTTTATTTTTATTAACTTTTCCATAAACATCTAATAAACCTCTTTCCCCCTTTTCTTTCCTCCGTTTCCGATCAAAACTTTTACCTTTAGCCGTCGATTTACCCAATTTATTTTTCCCACTTTGTTGTAACTTAACCATCTTTTCTTCTTTTAATTTCAACCGTTTCTTCTCTTCGATTAACTCCTTATAATTTTTATATTTATTTTTCGGCGGTTTAGCTCCTAATTTTATCGCAAGTTTTATTTTGGCTTCTTCTTTCTTTTCCGGGTCGAAACCAGACATTCCAAATTTCATAATTTCAAATTTAGCACGTTTCATATTTAATTCATTGGATGGAATTTCAAGTTTTTCATTTTGAGTCTCCGTTACATCTTTATTTTTACCTTTCGGTTTGTAGGATTCATATTTGATTACTTGAAAGTTTTTTTGGGGGTTTTTATTAACTTGTGAACCTTTTGTTGGTATAAAATCATCCATTTTATCGTATTATTAGTATAAAATCCATAAAATGTTATTAAAGTGAAAATATAACATAAGACATAACCTAAAATGTAAAATCTGACAATCAGGTTTACCAACATATTTTCTTTCGATTTTTAAATGAAATTTTTATTGAAGATTTATTAAATTTTTTATTAAATTATATTAAATTTTTAGAAATATTAATAGTACTAATTAGATTTATTTAAAAATATAAATAAGTTTTCATTTCATAAACAAAGAACTCATTAATAAATTAAACGTTGGTAGTATTTGCAGACAAAACTTGACAAGTTGTGACAAGTTTAACAAATATTTGTGAAATATTCCTCTCCGGAGGTCGTTGTGTGCCAAGTTTTTCTCGAATTAAAATGAATAGGTGCATAAAAAGGTAAATAATAACTAAAATAGTTAATTGGCATTCGTTTTTTAGACCCGAAGATGAACTGCAAGTACAAATTCGCAGTTGAAGAAGAGTTGGAGAATATTAAACAAAGCGTGAATGTACTCGCTTTGCTCGATCAGCTTTACGAAGTCGGAATTGTAACGAAAGAATTATGCAGCAAAATTCGGGAGGTAATTATTAACAAAAAAAAGCTATAAAAATTAATCTAACCTAAAAATGTCAAAAATGACAGGTGTCAGAAATTCAAGCGAATGAAATATTTTACGATTATTTGTTGAATTACGAGACCAAATATGAAAAGTTTGTGAATGTTATTTTAAAAACTCACGTCGATTGGATTTACGATAGGATTAGGAATCGATTAGAGGATAAAATTAAGAACGAAGAGTTGTTTAAAAGCGTTCTTAATTTCGGTGATTTTCCCCGAAAGCCTTTACATTACGTTAATAGGAAAGATAAGGTATTTATTTAATTTTTTTTCTTATTTTTGATCTTTATATTAAAAATTATTTATGAAACGCTTAAAGACGTGGATAAATCGGGTGAGTTAACCTCAAAAAAAAATTTTTTTTTTAATTTATATTAATTTAAATTAATTAAAAAAATGTTTTATGAATATTAATTTATCAATTTATAGATTACCCAAGTTCAAAATGTCTTACAAAAATTACCCGTCGATGGAAAAGTCATTTTATACGGAATGGCAGGTTCCGGAAAATCAAATTTAGTCATCGGAGTGATGAATATCGATTTAGTTTTGGAGGTATTTGGGGGAAAAGTTTATTGGATAACCGCTGGGGATATAAACTCGGATCAATTATTAAAATTACTCGCTAAGTAAACAAAAATCAAAGTATTAAATAAAAATTAAAGTTAATAATTTAATTTTAAAATTTAGATTGTATTTAAAATTATTTGGAAATGAAACGAATGAAAATTACTCATCGATTGAAAGTCTTAAGATAAAATTACAAAGAAAAATCCGGGAAAAACAACTTTTTAATCACATGTTGATCATTTTGGATAACGTTTACGATAGATCTGTTATCGATGCTTTCGATTTAGGTTGTAGAATCATGATAACTACTCAAAATAAGAGTATTTTAGCTAATGAGTCGAGTACGCATCTCATTGAGGTAGGTTAAGGTTTAAAATTTGATGTTATATGATGTGATCTCTTTTAATAAAACTTCTGGTTGGTTAAAAATTAAATAAATTGTTAAAATAATTATTAAAATAAAAAAAAATATATTTCTTAAAATTTTAGTTGCAAAATTCAATGATTTTAGAAAATTTTAGGAGAAATTTCACGATTTTAAGTCAAATTAAGTTGTTTTTTAAATGAAATTTAAAAGTTTTAGATAAAATTAGATGAAATTCATTAAATTAAGACAATTTCATACAAAATTGGGTGAAATTTTAGATGAAATTTAACGATTTTGGAAAATTTTAGGCGAAGTTTTACATTTTTAGGTAAAATGTCAATTAGAACATTTTAATTGTTAGGGATTTTTATTTTTTCACGGTTGACATTAAACTAATACAGATTGACGTTTTCGTTTTTAACAGTTTCATAGAAAAAATAATATACAGTTTTATCCGATCCGTTTTAAAATCCGTTTTAAATTTATAAATTCTAACCGTATCGGTTAACTTAAGTTTCAATCGAAGTGTTTTCAATAAGGTTTCATCCTGGGAAAACGGTAAAAGATGTAATTTTAAGTGAATAAGTTCTATCGCGATAAAATTTCGGACGGCTTTCGGAAAAAATTAATGAAGAATTTTTTACTTTAAAATGTGTTAAATCGGTATTAATTTATCCGGTTTTATATAAAATATACATTTCTAGTGATTTTTTCTTTTACTATAGGCTAAAAAGTAAGTTTTAAATTAATTTCATTAAATTGGAATTAATTCTAGTTCAATTGACAGCTCATAGATGTCACTAAATTTTTTAATTTAAAATGATTAATTTTTATCTAATAAATTTAATTTTATTAGTTAAATTTAATTTTATTAGTTAAATTTAATTTTATTAGTTAAATTTATTTACTAATTAAATTAAATTATTTTTAAAATTTTTATTTTTATTTTTTATTTTGTCTAAATATAAATTAAAAAATAATTTTTAATAAATTAAGTTATTTTTTAAAAGAAATTTGAAAATTTTAGATAAAATTAGATGAAATTCAATAAATTAGGACAATTTCATACGAAATTGGGTGAAATTTCAGTTGAAATTTTATGATTTTAGAAAAAATTAGGAGAAATTTCACGATTTTAAGTCAAATTAACTCGTTTTTTAAATTAAATTTTAAAATTTTAGGTAAAATTAGACGAAATTTAATAAATTAAGACAATTTCATATGAAATTGGGTGAAATTTTAGATGAAATTTGATGATTTCTGAAAATTTTTGAAGAAATTTCACGATTTTAAGTTAAATTGAGTTATTTTATAAAAGGAATTTGAAAATTTTAGATGAAATTAGATGAAATTCAATAAATTAAGACAATTTCATACGAAATTGGACGAAATTTTGGCCGAAATTTGACGATTTTAGAAAACTTTAGGCGAAATTTTGCAATTTTTAGTCAAATTTAGTTATTTTTTTGAATGACATTTGAAAATTTTAGATGAAATTAAACGAAATTTCATAATTTGAGACAATTTCATACGAAATTGGGTGAAATTTTGGACGAAATTTGATGATTTTAGATGAAATATCACGATTTTAAGACAAATTAAATAATTTTTTTAATGAAATTTTAAAATTTTAGATAAAATTGGACGAAATTCAATAATTTTAGACAATTTCATACGAAATTGGACGAAATTTTAGACGAATTTCGACGATTTTAGTAATTTTTAGAGGAAATTTCACAACTTTAAGTCAAATTAGTTATTTTTTTTAAGAGATATTTGAAAATTCTTTATTAAACTAAACGAAATTCAATAATTAATGACAATTTCATATAAAATTGGGCGAAATTTTATACAAAATTGGACGATTTTAGAAAATTTTAGGAGAAATTTCACAATTTTAAGTTATTTTTTTAATGAAATTTGAAAATTTTAGATGAAATTCAATAAACTAAGACAATTTCATATGAAATTGGGGGAAATTTTTATCGAAATTTCACGATTTTAGAAAACTTTTTAAAAAATTTCACAATTTTATGTGAAATTAGTTACTTTTTAAGAGATATTAGAAAATTCTTTATAAAACTAAACGATATTCAATAATCAAAGACAATTTCATACAAAATTGGGTGACATTTTAGATGAAATTTGATGATTTCTGAAAATTTTTGAAGAAATTTCACGATTTTAAGTTAAATTGAGTTATTTTTTTAATGAAATTTGAAAATTTTAGATGAAATTAAACGAAATTCAATAATTTAAGACAATTTCCTACGAAATTGAGTGAAATTTTGGCCGGAATTTTATGATCTTAGAAAATTTTATGAGAAATTTTACAATTTTAAGTCAAATTAAGTTGTTTTTTAAATGAAATTTGAAAATTTTAGATGAAATTCAATAATTTAAGACATTTTCATGTGAAATTGGGTGAAATTTTGGCCGAAATTTGACAATTTTAGATGAAATTTCACCATTTTAAGTCAAATTAAGTTATTTTTTTAAATAAATTTGGAAAATTTTAGATGAAACTAAACGAAGTTGAATAATTTTAGTCAATTTCATATGAAATTGGGTGAAATTTTAGATGAAATTTGATGATTTTAGAAAATTTTAGAAGAAATTTTATAATTTTAAGTTAAATTAAGTATTTTTTTTTAATGAAATTTCAAAATTTTAGATTAAATTAAACGAAATTTTGATAATTTAAGACAATTTCATACGAAATTGGGTGAAATTTTAGTCGAAATTTGACGATTTTAGGAAATTTTAGAAGAAATTTTGCAATTTTAAATCAAATTAAGATAATTTTTAAAAGAAATTTGAAAATTCTTGATAAAATTAAACGAAATTCAATAACTAAAGACAATTTCATGCGTAATTGGGTGAAATTTTGGTCGAGATTTAACGATTTAAAAAAAAATTAGAAGGAACTTCACTAACTTAGGCCAAATTAAGTAATTTTTTTAATGAAATTTAAATATTTTAAATAAAATTAGATGAAATTCAATAATTTTAGACTATTTCATACGAAATTGTGAGAAATTTTAGTCGAAATTAGAGGATTTTAGGAAATTTTAAAAGAAATTTTGCAATGTTAAGTCAAATTAAGTTACTCTTGAAAAGAAATTAGAAAATTCTTGATGAAACTAAACGATATTCAATAACTAAAGACAATTTTATGCGAAATTGGGTGAAATCTTGGTCGAAATTTGACGATTTAAAAAAATTTTAGAAGAAATTTCACTAATTTAGGCCAAATTATGATGAAATTCAATAAATTAAGACAATTTCATGTGAAATTGGGTGAAATTTTAGCCGAAATTTGACGATTTTAGATAATGTTTAGAGAAATTTTACAATTTTAAGGCAAATTAAGTCATTTTTTAAAAGAAATTTGAAAATTCTTTATTAAACTAAACGAAATTCAATAATTAAAGGCAATTTCATACGAAGTTAAGCAAGATTTTAGGTGAAATTTCATGATTTTAGAAAATTTTAGAAGAAATTTCACAATTTTAAGTCAAATTAAGTTATTTTTTAAATAAAATTTGAAAATTTTAGATGAAGTTCAGAAAATTAAGACAATTTCATATGACATTGTTTCACCCAATTTTAGTCGAAATTAGACGATTTTAGAAAACTTTTAAAAAAATTCACAATTTTAAATCAAATTAAGTTATTTTTCAGTGAAATTGTAAATTTTAGATGAAACTAGACGAAATTTGATAATTTAAGACAATTTCATACGAAATTGGGTGAAATTTTGGCCGAAATGTCATGATTTTAGGAAATTTTAGGAGAAATTTTCCAATTTTAAGTCAAATTAAGTTATTTTTTAAATGAAATTTGAGAATTTTAGATGAAACTAAACAAAATTTGATAATTTAAGACAATTTCATACGAAATTGGGTAAAATTTTGACCGAAATTTGACGATTTTAAAAAAATTAGAAGACATTTCACTAATTTAGGCCAAATTAAGTAATTTTTTAAAAGAAATTAAAACATTTTAGATAAAATTAGATGAAATTCAATAATTTTAGACAATTTCATACGAAATTGGATGACATTTTGGTCGAAATTTAACGATTTTAGAAAATTTTAGGAGAAATTTCACAATTTTAAGTTATTTTTTTAATGAAATTTGAAAATTTTTATTTAAATAAGACGAAATTCAATGATTGAAGACAATTTCATAAGAAATTGGGCGAAATTTTAGACAAAATTTGACAATTTTGGAAAACTTTTAGATAAAACGAAACGAAATTTAATAATTTAAAGACAATTTTCTTTAAAAGTTTTTTTTATATCACTTCTCTCAAAGAAAAACAATTTCTAAGTTCTAATTTCACTACAGAGTGTTTATTAAAAGAGAATACACATTAAAATAACATTTCTTACGACTTTTTAACAAATTTTATTTAAAATCAGGTTGATGGAACTTTTAAAATCGACGAAACTTTCGAATTATTCGCTAGTTGTTTAGGTGTTAACGTAGAAGAAATAAAAAAGAAACCGGAAGCCATGGAAATTCATCATTTATGCAAAGGCCATCCTTTAAGCATCGCCCTTTTCGGCTCTTTAATGGTTACTCAAAGAGAAAGTTTATTAAAAAATAAATCATCCTGGAAATCATTTTCCGAAATGTTAAAAGGAAGAAATTATCAGTAAGAAAAATTCTTCGATTTTTAATTTATTTTTTTTTAAATTATTTTTATTTTTAAAATTTTTTTTTTAATTTTTATTTTTAAATTATTTTTTTTTTAAATTAATAAAAAATAAAAAATATATTAAACTAAAAATTTATTTTATAGTGAACAAAATAGTGCCATAAAATCGTGCATAGCTAATTTAAACCCCGACCTACGTAAAAAATTCGAAGACTTTGCAATCTTCCCCGAAGACGTAAACATAACATCAAAAGTACTTCAAGTTTTATGGCGTTCGGACGAATTCACCATAAACGACATCATGACACAACTAGAAAATAAATCATTAGTCGTTTCTTATTACAATAATCACGATCACAGTTACAATTACGGCATCCATATCGTTTTGCTCAAGTATTTAAAAAGTACCGTTCGTAATAACGACGGCCATCAGAGACTGATCGATAACTACATGATCTCATGCAATAATGACTATTCGAAACTGCCAGATGACAATTACATTTATCAGTATATAGGGTATCATTTAAAAGAGGCTGGTTACGTCGATAAGTTTAAGATTTATTTCGATTTGAATTTTATCGATGCTAAGATTAAAGCTGCCGGAGTTGGAGATTTATTGAGGGATTTTGAATTGTACGAGAAACAGATTTTAAACGATCCTAGTTTGGTTCATAAGAATCTTTTGAATGAACTGAAGGTTTTTGTTATGAATTTTGGGAGGCATTTACACGAACAGAAGGAGTTGAATTTAATACAGAGCGCTTTGATGTATTCTAAAGGGAGTACTTTGAGGAATTTAGCTTTGGATACTGCTAAAGCTAATAAAGAAGCTTTATATTTTGATATGGAGTAAGTAAATTAATTTTGGTTTTTTTTTGATGGGGTTTGTTATTGAATTTTTGATTTTCAATAAAGATAAATATATAATATATTAAAAAAATTGTATTTTTGTTTTATTTATTTATTTTTTTTTATTTAATTTTTTTTTTAATTTTATTTATTTATTTTTTTTAATTTTATTTATTTATTTTTTATTTTATTTATTTATTTATTTAAATGTTAAATGATAATAATTTGTTTTTTTTGTAATTAGGTGTTTTCCCGGTGGTTGTAAATGCGCACCAAATAAATATTTCATTCCGGAACAGACGACATTTGTATGTTTTGCTCTCGAAGAGACTCAAGTATTTTGTGGGACGAAAGAAGGTGAAATCGAGGTAAGATTTTTATTAAAAAATTTTGTCTGTGTTAAGATTTTTGTTCTTTTCTAAAAAGAGAATTATGTTTTTGTGATGTTTTTGTAATATTTTTTTAGATTTGCAATTGAATTGTAATTTGATTGTCACCCACTCAATAATCTCTCAATTATGAAATGAAATGTAGGTAATTTTTAGTTAGAATTAGAACAGTTTTTAAGCACATTTTTATTTTAATTAAATCTACTCACTTTTTTCACTTTGTTTTAACTGTGGGCTTTTTAAAGTGTTTTTTTTTTGTTGGGGTTTTATACTTATGAAGTTTTTCACGTTGTATATTATTTGAGTTGTTTGGTTTCAAATCCCCTTAAGTTCAAATTTTTCGATTTTGAGAAAACGACAAAAAAGTATTTTGGGATGATTTTGGTGTTATTAATTCAAACGTAATTTATTTGTTAATAGAAGACTTACTGAAGTTTCAAAAATTCTATAACCACGTCTTTTGAAATAGATATAAAAATCACAAAGTGGATTTGAAAATGGTGTTTGGTTGCGTTTGCTACCAAACTGTGGATTAAGGTTCATTTGAATCTGAACAAAATGGATTAGGCATGAATTGAAAGTGAATTAAATCTCTTTGTAGCTAATAACAGGAAACTTTATTTTTTGAAAGATATGTTATTTAAAAACTGTACTTAAAAAAACTCTTAAACTCTAACATCAGGTATATTTTTGGTTGATTCACATAAACTAGACTCTTCGTCCCCATTGTCTTCTTGGGAATTACCAGGAATATGTTCTGAAATTTTCCCAAGACATCTCTATAATAATGCAAATTTTCTACCTCTCTCCAGTTCTTTCCATAATGTTTGCTTAACAAGTTATTTACATCTCTCATTTTCAGATCTTTTGGTTTCACTCCGGTAGGAATTTCTTTTGGCTGGATATTCATGGCGGTTTGGTTTTTCCTAAAAACTCCTTTGAATCTATTGTACAGTTTTTGTAACTGCGCATCTATTGAAAATGGATTTAGCGGGATTTGAATCTAAAGGCTGTCTATTTGATTTGAATTTTTAAGGGATTCGCGCGTTTTTTAATACAAATCATTGAGTATTTTATAGAAAACAACTTTTTCTAACAGATGGCGCATATATCTCATTTTTGCCCAAAAAATGGATTTAGGGGATATTAAAACCAGACAACTCATTTGTTGTGCACATAATATTCTTACAAAGGGAATAATTTATAAAATAATTTATAATAATCACGGTGTCTATCTTAAAATTATTTGAAAATTGGTGAAAAAATGTTTATAGTCTGAATTGCAAACGTCTCAATAAATAAATCGGTTTAAAAAGGAAATTTGTGAACATATTTTGCTTCGTTTCACAAATGATATTTCGATTCACGACCATAGACCGAACATAAAGTGAATGAAATAACAGAATGTAGAGTGAACGTGACTCAAATTTTATATTTTGGTCTTTTCAACCGGTTTTCGTTGTTGCCCGGTAGAATTTTCCACACAATTCGACCCAATTTGTTTAAAATTTTTAGTTTCGATAATATTGATTTATTGTTAGTGCGTGTCGGTTCGTGTTTATCCCGTGTCTCTAATTGTTTACATTGTTGCAATTTCTTCCGTGCTTTTTTTAATAACTCTTTTCGATAGATGTTTAGAAATGAATTTAATTTAACCGTTTGACTGCCACAGCGCTGCGAGTTTCAATACATTTATATTATCAGTCAAACGGTTAAGTTACGTTGTGGGAAATATCCAATGAAATTTTGCTACGTACCGTGAAATAGGGCGATTAGAAACTTGAAGGTAAATATGCGTGATTTCTACTCGACCGTTCTGGCACGCTCAGCCGTGAATTTCTTTCCACCGGAAGTGGTTAAATAAATGAAATGTAGAATTTCAACTGAAGAGATTGTTAAAATTTATACATTTAAAGCTAAAAGGTGATAAAATTTTTTTGAAAATGACTACCCAATGTTTAAAGATCTCAAACCTAAGACCTCGGGTAAAAAAAGTAGAATAAATGAAAATAATCGATAAACTGAAAAATTAAAATAAATGAAACTTATTAGTAAATTATAATTTAATCTACTAACGCCTCCACTTTATATTTTAATAAATAGAATTATTTAGATTTTAATAACGGGTTTATTTAAATTTACGTTCGCGAGTGTTTTAAGATTTTGTAGAGGTTTGGAAAAACGTTCGCCAGAAATTTTTTAGGTCTGGCATGATGATACTTTTCTAGAATCTTATTCAAAATTGAGTAGAGAATTATTTAAAACAAACCGTATGAAAATCAGACGATTAATGGTTGAGTTATGGAAGCACAAAGTTAAAATTTCTAAAATGGTCAAAAATCGAAAAAATCAACACGCGATTTTCTAGCGATTTCTCAACGAAGGAATGTTTTGATACATAGATAAATGTTTTCCAAACGATTATAAATGTTTAAATAATCGGAATTTGCAATAAAATGAAAATTTTTTTCTCAAAATTTTCGTCTAATTTTTCGGTGTAGAGGTTCGGAAAAACGTCCGTCTGAAAATTTTCGGGCCTGTTACAATAGCCCCATTCTGGAATCGTATTCAGAATTAAATGAAAAATCGTTGGAAACTTACTGCATAAAAATCGCACGACTGACGGCCAAGTTACACGAGCTCAAAGTCAAAATTTTTAAAATAGTCAAAAAACCGAAAAAATCGAAAGAGGTAGGTATGGATTTTTTTTTTTCAAAAATCGAAAACTTAGATTTTGCTGAAACTCACGTTCTTGTATAATTCGACAACGGAAAAAAGAATGGTGAAATCCGTTTTTCCGTAGGTCGTTTAGTTTTCCAGAAAAATCGGATGTAAAATTGCGATGAGTATTAATTTTTCGTTACAGAGGTTCCGAAAAACGTTTGCCAGACATTTTCTAGGTCTGGCCCGATAATGTTTTTCTAGAACCTTATTTAAAATTGAATAGAGAATTATTTAAAACAAACTGTATAAAAATCAGACTACTAATGGCTGAGTTATGGAAGCTCAAAGCTAGAATTTCTAAAATGGTTGAAAATCGAAAAAATCAAAACGCGATTTTCTAACGATTTCTCAGCGAAAAAATATTTTGATATATAGATAAATACTTTTTAAACGATTACAAACGTTAAAATAATCGGAATTTATAATAAAATGAAAAAAAAATTTCAAAATTTTCATCTCATTTTTCGGTGTAAAGGTTCGGAAAAATATTCGTCAGAAATTTTTCGGTTGTGATACGATAATGTTCTTCTAGAGACATACTCAGAATTAAACGGAGAATTATTTAAAACTAACCGCATGAAAATCGGACGACCAGCGTCTGAGTTACGCGAGCTCAAAGTCAAAATATCTAAAATAACCAAAATGCCGAAAAAATCGAAAGGGGTACGGATTTTTTTCCATAAATTGAAAATTTTACATTTTGCTGAAACTCACGTTCTTATATAATTTAACAATGGGGAAAACGATGGTGAAATCCATTTTTGCGTAGCTCCTTTGGTTTTCCAGAAAAATCGGCAGTAAAATTGCGACGAATATTAATTTTTCTATGCAGAGGTTCGAACAAACTTTTGCCAGAAATTTTTTAGGTCTGGTACGATGATGCTTTTCTAGAATCCTATTCAAAATTGAATAGAGAATTATTTCAAACAAACCGTATGAAAATCCGATGACTATTGTTATACATTTATAGGATTTTGTTACAAAAATGTTCCAGGCATATTTCCAATTTCCTTCTAGATGTTAATCAATGGATCTTCCGTATCACCTCTAACATCCTCCTGTTCCGTATTATTCATTTCATCCATCATACTTAAAAGAAGATTCTTCAAATCCTCCCGATCAGGTTGCATCTTATACGCTATTTCAATTTCATGAAATCCTCGTTCTCTTAGTCCAAATTTAAACAAAGCCCTTCCCCTGCGAACTATACAAGTACCATGATCTAAAAAATTAGCAGAACATTCTGGTTTAAGTAGTTCTGATTGAGCTCAATATTCTGGTTGAGCAGTTGAACAATCGGTAATGGTACGTTGCATATTCCCTTGGACAAAATGGGCTTCTGAACGTTTAATGTAAAGATCGACGTATTTGTGACAAAGTTTTAAACCAAAAGTGTATGCGCTGATCCTTCCGAGGTAATTTTCGTTTTTTAAAAATTCGTCGCCTTTAGTTTTGAGGAACATTGGATTTTTTTCTTCGGGATGTAAATCGTCGCTGTCAAAACCAACCGAGCGACGAACTTCGGCTTGTTTTCTAAACCATTCTTTTTCTTCGGCTAATCTTGATTCTCTCGATGGAGTTGGAAGTTCGCGCTCGGTGAATTCGACGGTGATTGAAGTGGTTTTTCTTGGTAAAGGGATGTTTGTGTTTTAAAACTTTTTAAAGTCGTATTTTAGGAATTTTTTCCAGAATTTTTGGAGGTATCTTTTTCTTAATTATAGGTTTAGGGTTTTCTTCTTCTTCGCTTTCGGATTAAGTTAATTCAATAATTTTTTCCTCTTCAGGAGGAGGATGAGAAGCATGATTCTTTTCTGTATTTTTTATATAATCGATTTGTATCAATTTGAATTTGCTCTCTCACCGCTAACTTTTTTAAAGCATGTTTTTTATCCAATTTTTCTTTACAATCTTCTTGAAATCTTTTATGTACCTCTTCAATTAATTCTTTTTTTAATTTATTTTTCTCTGCTTTAGGAAGATCGATTTCCAACGTTTCCCATTCGCCTTTTTTAACTTTAACCAATTCAAAAACTATTTCCGTATCTGTTAGCGTACATTTGCTTTCTAACGGATCGATAGAAGCTGAGTTATGAAAGCTCAAAGTTAAAATTTCTAATCTAAAATGGTCGAAAATCGAAAAAATCATTATGCGATTTTTTAGCGATTTTTCGGCGAAGGAATGGTTTGATATATAAATAAGTACCTCCGAAACGATTATAAATGCTCAAATAAACGTAATTTACAATAAAATGAAAAAAAAATAATTTAATTTACATCTGATTTTTCGGTGTAGAGGTTCGGAAAAATATTCGTCAGAAATTTTTCGGATGTGATACGCCAATGTTCTTCTAGAACTATACTAAGAATTAAACGGAGAATCGTTGAAAACTTACCGCATGAAAATCAAAAGACCGACGGTCAAGTTATATGAGCTCAAAGTTAAAATATCTAAAATAGTCAAAAAATCGAAAGATGGGTATGGATTTTTTTTTTCAAAAATTCAAAATTTTATATTTTGCCGAAACTCTCGTTCTTAAATAATTTAACAATGGGGAAAACGATGGTGAAATCCGTTTTTGCGTAGCTCCTTTGGTTTTCCAGAAAACTCGGCAGTGAATTTGCCACAAGTATTAATTTTTCGATGCAGAGGTTCGGAAAAACTATTACCAGAAATTTTCTAAGTCTGGCACGGTGATTCTTTTCTAGATCCTTATACAAAATTGAATAGAGAATTACTTGAAACAAACCGTATAAAAATCAGATGACCGATAGCTGAGTTATGGAAGCTCAAAGTCAAAATTTCTAAAATGGTTCAAAATCGAAAAAATCAAAACTCAATTTTCCACCGATTTTTCGGCGAAGGAATGTTTTGATACATAGATAAGTACCTTCCAAACGATTATAAACGTTAAAATAATCCTAATTTACAATAAAATGAAAAAATTTTTTTTCAAGATTTTCGTCTAATTTTTCGATGCAGAAGTTTGAAAAAACATTCGTCAGATATTTTCCGGTCCTGATACAATAACGCCCTTTTAGAGTCGTATTCAGAATTAAATGAAGAATCATTGAAAATTAACCGCATAAAAATCGAAAACCGACGGCCAAGTTACACAAGCTCAAAGTCAAAATTTCTAAAATAGCCAAAAACGGAAAAAATTGAAAGGGATGGGTATGGATTTTTTTTTTTCAAAAATCGAAATTTTAGATTTTACTGAAACTCACGTTCTTCTATAATTCGACAACGGGAAAAACGATGGTGAAATCCGTTTCTCCATAAATCTTTTGGTTTTCCAGAAAAATCGGCAGTGAAATTGCGACAAGTGTTAATTTTTTGATGCTGAGGTTTGAAAAATCGTTCGTCAGTAATTTTCTGAATCCAACACAACAACGCCTTTCTAGAGTCTTACTCAGAATTGAACGGAGAATCATTTAAAATAAATCGTACGAAAATTAAATAATCGACTGACGAGTTACGCGAACTCAAACTCAAAATTTCAACATTTTCGTCTAATTTCTCGATGTAGAGGTCGGCAAAACTGTTTGTCAAAAATTTTCTGAATCCAACACAACACCACCCTTCTAGAAACTTACTCAGAAATAAATAGAAAATAGTGTAAAACAAACCGCACATAATCATACGATTGAAGGCTGAGTTGCACGAACCCAAATTCAAAATTTTAAAATTATCGTCTAATTTATCGATGTAGAGGTTAGCAAAATCGTTTGTCAGAAATTTTATAGGTCTGGCACGATAATACTCTTCTATAACCTTATTCAAAATTGAATAGAGAATCACTTGAAATAAACTGTAGGAAAATCAAACGGCAAATGGCTGAGCTTCGGCCCCTCAAAGTCAAAATTTTTAAATCGACTGAACATTAAAAAAAAAAAAAAAGAAAAATGAAAAGACTCGGATTTCGATGAAAGTTTGAAAACGAGAAGAACGATGATGAAATCTGTCCGTTTTCTTCTTTACTTTGGTCTTCCCTTTCATTTCTTCTTTTAGTCTTCTTGAATTTAAAGCAGATTTTGGCAAAAAAGAACTCCTAGTTTTTAAAATTCTTATAAACTGCTCGCCAAAAATAAATAAATAAACAAATAAACGATAAAATATCAAACGAAAAAACAACAAATGATTTCAAATAAAAAATATAAGAATCCATCAGAAAAAAAATTTCAAAAAAATGTGGAGGCGCCAGTTTTTTTAAGTTTTCATTCACCAATAAGTTCTAATCTACCAATTATTTTTCTTCTTTTCTAACAATAACAAAGAAATATTTAAAAAATATACCAATAAATTCAAAATGTTTTATTATTTACTTAAAAAAATACTTACAATTAGATAAAAACCTGAAAAATTTGTATAACATTTTAAAATTAAACTTATTTTATTGTGACACCGTGATTTTTTTTAAGTGTGTGCTTTTTTGTGTTTTTTAGACTTAAAATTGAATTATAATTTAATTCACCTATCATATAAAATCAACCCCATCATAAATAATTAATAATAAAATAGAAAACTAGGTAATTTTTTTTAACCAAAAACTTAGAATTAGAACAGTTATTAATTTTTAAGCACAGTTTTTTTTAAATCCTCACTTATCTTAACTGGGTGTTTTTAAAAAACTATTGTACATTAATTTACTTATAAAAAAAATTTACTTATAAAACTCATTCACATTAAAAATTATTTTGCACTTAATTTAAAAAAATTAAAAAAAATAATGTTTCATTAAATTTTTTTTTCTAGTTGATTGATTTAACAGACCAAAAAGTATTAAAAACCTACAAAGGTCACAATCAAAGAATAACCTACATAGAAGTCTCACCAGATCGCGATAAATTCCTTTCAGTATCCGAAGACGGTTCAGTAGCTATTTGGTATTTAGAAAGCGAGTTAAACACATCTCAACCATCAGTAAAACAAAATAATTACAAACATTTTTACAACGATGATAAATCATTAAGACCCTCTGAAATATTAAGACTTGATAACTCGAATATTATTTCCGCTACGTTTGGAAATCGAACCGAATCAATTTTAATCGGTACAAATAAAGAAACCGTTCAAATATGGACTCCAAAACCAAATTCAACCGAAATGTGGAACAGTTATTACGTTTTAGAGAAAGAAATTCCATCTAAAATTTCCGTAAAACATCTTAAATTTTTATTAGATGATGATTTAATCGTTGGGGCTGATTCAGACGAATTAATAGTTTATGATAATTGTGGATTGGAGGTTTTACATGCAAACGTTGGTGAAAGAATAACTTCTTTAATCGTCGTTGATGAAGATTCTTTCGTTACTATTTACGGAGGAAATGTTTCTTGGTGGAGTGTTATTTCTAAAAGAATGCCGGGTGAAATGATACCCGGAATCCAAGAAAAAACCATTTGTACGCTTGAAACTAATTCTGTATTTTTATTAGGATTTGTAGATTTGATGAGATTTAACGAAAGAGTACTTTACGTTTTATCCGATGATAATATAACAAGAATGTTTAGTATTCCATCTGGAACTTTAAAATGCACCTCACATAATTACGAATCAGCTATTTCAGTTGATATATTTCAATTTAGCGAAAAAACAACAACGTTTCTTTATAGATACTCAGATAATACAATAAAAATACATAATACAAAAACAATCATGCAAACGATTTCAAGAAAAACACCAATTTTTGATTGTTACTGGTCAAAATCAGATGTTGTTTTTCCAAGAACAGTAATTGTTAAAGAAACAAACACTTTAGAAATATTAAATAATTACCAACCTTTACGAGATTTAACAACAACTTTAACCATCCATACAGTTTCATTTTCCCCCTGTGGGAATAAAATTTTATACGGACTTGAAAACGGAGAAGTAATCGAATATGAAATTAAAACGAATACCACCCAAAGAATATTAAAACTATCCTCTCCGGTTATTTATTTAAAAACTTTCGAAGAACGTAAAGGAAATTTATTAATCGCCGGTGGTTTAAAAGGAGATCAAATGATACGATTTTTAAATGAAAACATGTCTTTAGTAACCATAAATACAGTTTCTTCGTTTAAATTTGAACCGGTTATTGAAACTTTTTACTTGAGCGATATTGATTGTTTGATTACGATTATGAAAGATCGGGTTATAAAGTGTTGGAATCGATGTACGAGTCCTAGGAGGAGTTTGGAGGTGTTGAGGGGACGTAAAAGTGATGCTAGGCAGCCTTATGCTGTTACTTCGGCTTCGATGAGTAAGGATAAGAAGTTATTGGCGATTACTATGACGAATATGTTTGATATTTTTATGGTGGAAGTCTCGAATGGAGGAGTTATTTTAAATGATTTAAGCGGGAGGATGGTTAATAGCTGTTTGTATTGTTGCTGTTTTAGTTTTGATTCGAAGTTTGTTGCGTTTGGTGGAGAGGATAAAGTTATTATGGTGAGTTTGGGTTTGGGTTTGGTTTTGATAATTTTATGGATGTAAATTGGGTTGGAGAAAAAAAAAATTCTTAATATTATTTAATCTTTTAATTATTATGTGTTAAATTAAAGAAGATATTTTAAAGTGTAAATTTTTAAAAAGACTTTTTGTTAATTTCTAAAAGTAGAATTTGGTCGATTTTTTAAAATTTGGAATAATCTTTGGATCAGTTAAAAAAGTTTATTCCCTGATCAAATTTTTTCGTTACGAAAAAGTCGTCATATCGATTGAGAAGACTCATTGAGACGAAATATTTCGTCATATTTAGTTAACAAATTAATTATTATTATAGAGCAGGAAATACCCTTTGAAACTTTGCTCAAAAGACATCTGTAATAGTTTCAGTCCATAAATACGAAGGTTTTCACGGTTGGTGTTAACTGATTGTGAGCTACGACTAGAACTAACATTAGCTGTAATTCTAACACTAAACCTAGGCGTTTTCAAATGCTTTTTCAAAAGACGAACGGCTAAACTTAAAAGCTCCTTGTTCTACGTCTAATATTTAAGTTAGTGCGAATGTTTTAGTCGTAGTTTAGCTTCAATCTATCGAGATGCAAATTAATTTCTTATTAGTTTCTTAAGGTGTTATAACCTCTTCCTTTGCATAATTCTAGTTAATAAATTTTACGACCCCTGTCCCTGTTTGCTTAGTTTGCAAGAATTTCTAATTGTTATCTGACGGTCCCTTGTTTTCTTTTTGGTTTGGGACTACCACGCCAGCCTTTGCGCCTTTTAATTTCATCCTGCGGGGTTAAAAAATTCGTAGTTGGATTTTGGGTTTGCACCGGTTTTTGAATTGTTAATATTTTTAGCTTTGTAACTTTTCTTGTCATTCTGTTCGTTTTTTAAATTTATTTGAATTGGAATAAAGTTACGCCCCCTATCCGTCAGTTCCCCAATTCGCAACCTCTCAAGTTGCTCCCCTTCATTTACCCTTGTCAGTACATACGCTTCAACCTGTTGATCTAACACGCATTTTAATAATTTTAACTTATAGTTTCACGTTTCCTGTTTATTGTTGTAATTTCGGCGCCTGGCTTTTGAGTAATGCATTTTAAGATTTCAATTTATGGTTATTTTATTGTCATGGTAAGAATAATTTTGATTCCTTGTAAGTTAGACGCTCGACCGTTGTTATTCTTTTTTAGCCCTGAAGATGCTTCCAAATTAGAAGCGAAAAGTAGGCCCTTTGACACAATAAATTGAAATTTTTTAACACGTATCACTTGTGTTTTTTGGAAAGAGGTACTGGACCGCCCTAACTTACCAGTTTACTCCTTACGTAGTGCTCTTGTACGTCTTTTTATATGTAGTTTGTGTTAGTTTCTGTTCCACACGAACGAAAATATCACATTAATACATTAGGTGAATGGAGGTTTTTGCCTCCTCTCTGCATCCTCTACAGCAGTGTTTCCCAACGTGGGGCGCACGCTCCACAGGGGGGCAATTTGATTGTCAAGGGAGGCAATTTCGCCTTTTCAGTGTATGTTTCGAAAAGTAAATTCCCTACTGATTTCTTGGTAAAAGGTATCATTTAACTTTCTTATGTGAACAATTCAATTTTGTAATAGTAAACATTATGACTTTAAAAAGCTGTGACCTTTTTTTTTTTTAGACATCGATTGTGTCCCATGACATTTAATGTCTCAACTTTATATTGTTTTCATATGTAAACAGAACCAAACCAACACATTTTTACATTGTGGGGCCTCGCGAAACCTTTGGGGGACATAAGAATAGTAGAAAACCTAAGATGGGGCATGCCACAAAAAAGGTTGGGAAACACTGCTCTATAGCAAGACTGGCCAAACGGCGGCTCGCGAGCTACATGCAGCTCTTTTAGAGGTTTGCTGCGGCTCCATTAAAAAAATTTCATCAATACTTTCCACTAGGTCTTCAATGACTAACAAAATTTGATCACTATGCTTAAATGAGGCTTAAAAAATGGCTAAACGGCGGCTCTTTTTCAGTTTTATTGCGGCTCAATTAAAAAAAAAATAGGTTTTGAAAGAAGCAGGAGGTGCAATTTACTGAATGTCCTTTTTTTGAAGGGTGAATTTTCCGATGTGGCTCTTAGTATCACCAAGTGTGGCCACCCCTGCTCTACAAATTGGGTCCTTTACGAGTGCCATCTTGCTAAGGTGCTATACAAATGATTTTTGTTTTATTGCAATCTCAGTCCACAATCTAAAGGCGTTTTGCTCAGCCTGAATACTTTTCCGACATTTTTCTAGAGGCACTGTCTGATTTGATTCTCGAGATAATTCTCTCGCCATCGTTATAGTTGGTTATCGATTTCTCTCTGAATAACCTCTGTAGCAACACCAAAGAATAGTTCAGGTCCTACGAGGGGCTTTGATTCGCCTTTCTTGGCTATTGTTTCGATCGTCAACCCTCTCATTTCCTTGTACGTCAATATGAGCTGATACTCGCACTAGTGCTAATCTTGAATTCTTCCCAAGTATGTTCTGCGCCTGGATATAATCTAGTACCAACCCTGATCTTGTGTCATCATTATTCAGAACTTCTGGATTCTCCTGGCTATCCGTGACTTTGAATACCCCGGCACCATTGGTTATTTTTAGTAGCATTCGCGAACACACCGCGATTGTGTATATCTCTGTCTGGAAAATAGTCATGTGCACCCCTAGACTAATCGATAGCATCAGATTGTCCACACTCAAGCTCCAGTGCCAAACTGTTTCTTAGACCTGTCTGTATAGTAGATCAAGCCATTTAGCTTAATCTCCCCCAATTGATTGAATGTACCACCACTGTACAAGATTTGCGTAGATATCATCATCTTGTAGATCTAGTGAATCACTCTAACAATAAGTTGGAGCTGCACCATGAAGTAAAAGATAAAAGAGTACTCGGCAATGTTGCGCAGAGGGGACTTACTTTTTCATTTTTCTCTTCATGGTGCAGCTCCATTTCGGGTTATAGTACAGACGGCCTTGTGAGAGTCATCCACTTGGTAAAGGCAATTACACTGTTTTTTTACGATAACTACCAATCCTTGAACAGCCATTTCATCGTTCATAGGTTATTACCTAGTTATGTAACAGGTTGGCCTAGAGGTTTAGGGGTTGGGGGCAAACAGGACGAATAATGATTATATTTTTCTACCCTTTTTTATGAGTCTTACCCCTGTACCGCAGATAGCGTTTATTACTACTGCCACCACCAACCTCTATATATGAGGGAAAATCATTGATCCAGTTTCTATTCATTTTAAGGCCAGGCTCTTAATGTAGAGGGTCCCATACACCAGCACTAACATCGCAAAGTTATCTTGTATCCCTTTTTTGGGGTATTTTACGCCGACTGTTCAGTTACACCGACTCTCTTAAGAGTTAAGTTCGAGGCTCACGTTTCGCGAATTTTGTACGAGTTCCCAAAACGTAGATTAGCGAGCTTGGACCTTACTACAGTTATTCTAACAGGATGAATCCTTCAGCCCTGAAAATCTAATTTCCAATGATATATTATAATCTACTCTGGTTCTAAACACTTGGAAGCTACATTTAAAATCCCATTTCTCAGTATAGTTTAAAGCCATCAGTATCTTGTTGGATAAGATTTTCTCATACTTTCCTGTGGTGCTGATAGTAATGCCGACAAATGGCACTATTCGTCACCCCAACAGTAAACGACAGAACGTTTCCTTCCAGCTAACTTTTAGTGACACCCATCTCCCCAATGCAATCATTCAGATCCTTAAAGTCAATGACTATAGTTCCCCAATAAATTTTCAATCAATTTCTATTAACAAAATTTTGGTACTTATTTAAAATTCAATTTCAAGTTTATTTTTCAATTATAAATTTATTTTACAAGAAGAGGGATGGGGTGTTAAAAAATGCCCTTTAGCTGAGTGATAGAGTGTGATATTTTGGATAAAGAAATTCATTCACAAAGCTTCATAGCGGAATTCGAAGTCTTACTGACTCACCACGCTCTTCGTAATGAGTCAGCCATTCAAACAAATCGGACTCTGTGAGTTTGAACTTTTCCATATCTTTTACTTTTTTATTTTTGAGAAAAAAATACAACACCGAGTTAAATAATATTAACCAAGCGTAATACCTTAAAGGCGATTTATTTTTTTTTCAGCGAAGAATTTTACCAGAATAATGCATTTTAATACTTTGTTTATTGAATCCTTGTACGATACTCCACCATTTATTGTAAATTCCTGAACAGATTAAATAAAACACACCTCACACCTTCCCATTGTTTGATTTATTTATTAATTTTCTTTTGAAATATTTTTAGGTTTATTTTATAAACATAGAAAAGCAAAAACTACAAGAATTCGCAAAATTACAACTTCACGTATCTCCAGTTAGGTACATTTTATCCTCCCCTTTCTCTTCACTAATATTTGTTAGCGTCGGAGAACAAATCGCTTGGTGGAATTTGGCCAAATTACCATCAAACACATTTACAAGGTAAGAAAACTCTCCTCTTATTTTCACTCTAACATTTTTTTAATTTCCAGAAAACCAAGTTTAAGACAAATAAACAATCGTGAAATCTTCACCGATTTTTCAACATTTTCAAACGATCCAATCTCGAATAAATTAGGCGACTTAAACAAACCGTACCTATTAAGGACAATCAAACTAAAAGGATCTTATGCGAATTTCGTGTCAGTCTCGCCGAATTTTACGAATTTCGTGACGTTAGACGACGAGGGAATCAGCTACCACATAAAAGTCTTAAATAACGATTAGATTTTTGAGACTTGTTGTAGGTGCAATCGAACAGAGTGCATTTTGTATGCCAAATGTGTTCACCATTAATTATTATTATCGTCTTTTTTTGTGATTATATCATGTGATGATGTCGCGGACGTAACTTTATTAAAACAAAAAAAGTTAAAAAAAATTAATTAATTTAAATAAGTAAAATAATAATAAAGAATTATTGTTTGAAACGTTCGCGACGTCACAGTCCCATTTTATATAATTATTATTACATTTTAATTTTATTATTACCTAGTTGTATTGTTATGCATTTATTGTGCATTATTAATCGAAGTTATGATCAAAAAAAGTATATATTAATAAATTATATTTGTGTAAAAATATATTTGTAATAAAAATTTTTTACAAAGAAATTTTATTTTGTTTACTTATTACATTTTATTTTTTTTATTAAATTTTATTATATTTTTTTATTAAATTTTATTTTGTTTATTTATTAAATTTTCTTTTCTTAATAAAATATTATTTTTATTGTTAAAAATTAAGTTTAAATGATTTTTTAAAAGTGGATTTTTAACGATTTTATGTTTTAGGTGAAAATGTAGCGGTTTGGAAAAAAATTCTTTTCTTAACATTTTTTTAAGTTAAGGGAAATTGTTATATTTTATATTAAAGAAAACATTTTTAAGGACAATTCCCCAAAAAATCTTGTTTTTATTTGAAAAAATAAAGTCTAGGTGATTTTTTTAAGTTGAACTTTGAGGATTTTAAGTTGGGAAAAATGTAGACGTTCAGAAAAAACATTTTTATGAATATTTTTATAGCCTAACTTATAAATTATTGTCTTATATTAAAGAAAACACTCTAGCCTACAACTTTCCAAATGATTTTGATTTTATTCCTGAAAATAAAGTCTAAGCGATTTTTTAAAGTTAGACTTTGATGATTTTAGGTTAGCTGAAAATGTAGTAGTTTAGAAAAAAAAAAATTTTCTTAAAATTTTTTTAATCTAATCTACAAATTTTCACATTGTTTAACAGAATACATATTATATTATAATTTTCCAAAAGATTTTTTTTTAAATTCCCAAAAATAAAATCTGGGCGATTTTTTAAACTTAACTTTTGACGATTTTAGGTTAAGTGGAAATGTAGAGGTCAACAAAAAAATTTTTTTCTGAAAATTTTTTTAATGTAATCTAGAAATTTTCATATAATCTAAGAGAAAACATCCTAAGTTATGATTTTCCAAAAGATTTTCTCAAAATTCCCAAAAATAAACTCTGGGCGATTTTTTAAACTTGACTTTTGACGATTTTAGGTTAAGTGGAAATGTAGAGGTCAACAAAAAAATTTTTTTCTGAAAATTTTTTTAATATAATTACAAATTTTCATATAACCTAAAAGAAAACATTCTAAATTTGGATTTTTAAAAAGATTTTTGTCAAAATTCCCAAAAATAAATTCGGAACGATTTTTTAAACTTGAACTTTGAAGATTATAAGTCCGGTGAAAATGTAACCACTACATTTTTGAATTTTTAGAAAAAAATTTTTTTCTCAAATTTTTTTTAATCTAATCTACAAATTTCTACATAACATAAAAGAAAACATTCTAAATTTTGATTTTCCAAAAGATTTTCTTAAAATTCCCAAAAATGAAATCTGGGCGATTTTTTAAACTTTAATTTTGATGATTCTAGGTTAGCTGAAAATGTAGTTTAGAAAAAAAAATTTTTTTTCAAAATTTTTTTAATCTAATCTACAAATTTTCATATAATCTCAAAGAAAACATTCTAAATTATCATTTTCCAAAAGATTTTCTTAAAATTCCAAAAAATAAAATCTGGGCGATTTTTTAAACTTAATCTTTGAAGATTTTAGGTTAGGTGAAAATGTAGACGTTAACAAAAAAATTTTTTTTTTTAAATTTTTGTATTCTAACCTAAAAATTTTCACATTGCCTAACAGAAAACACTCTAAATTACGATTTTGCAAAAGATTTTCTCAAAATTCTCAAAAATAAAATTTGGGCGATTTTTTAAACTTGAACTTTGATGATTTTAGGTTAGGTGAAAATTCAAAGGTTTAGAAACAAATTTTTTTCTCAAAATTTTTTTAATCTAACCTAAAAATTTTCACATTACCTAACAGAAAACATTATAGATTATAATTTTCCAAAAGATTTTCTTAAAATTCCAAAAAATAAAATCTAGGCGATTTTTTAAACTTAAACTTTGAGGATTTTAAGTTGGGTGAAAATGTAGAGGTCAACAAAAAATTTTTTTTTTCTCAACATTTGTTAAATGTAATCTAAAAATTTGTACATTACCCAACAGAAAACATTCTAAATTGTCATTTTCTAAAAGATTTTCTCAAAATTCCCAAAAATAAAATCTGGGCGATTTTTTAAACTTGAACATTGACGCTTTTAGGTTAGGTGAAAATGTAGAGGTTTAGAAAAAAATTTTTTTCTCAAATTTTTTTTAATCTAATCTACAAATTTCTACATAACATAAAAGAAAACATTCTAAATTTTGATTTTCCAAAAGATTTTCTTAAAATTCCCAAAAATGAAATCTGGGCGATTTTTTAAACTTAATCTTTGAAGATTTTAGGTTAGGTGAAAATTCAAAGGTTTAAAAAAATTTTTTTTTTTCTCAAAATTTTTTTAATGTAATCTACGAATTTTTATACAACATATAAGAAAACATTCTTAATTATGATTTTCTAAAGGATTTTCCCAAATTTTCCAAAAATAAAATCTAGGCGATTTTTTAAACTTAAACTTTGATGATTTTAGGTTAAGTGAAAATGTAGAGGTCTAGAAAAAATTTTTTTTCTCAAAATTTTTTTAATGTAATCTAAAAATTTTCATATAATCCAAAAGAAAACATTCTAGATTATAATTTTCCAAAAGATTTTCTCAAAATTCCCAAAAGTAAAATCTGGGCGATTTTTTAAATTTAAACTTCGACGATTTTAAGTTGGGTGAAAATATTGAGGTTTATAAAAAATTTTTTTTCTCAAAATTTTTTTAATCTGATCTACAAATTTTCATATAATCTAAAAGAAAACATTCTAAATTATGATTTTCCAAAAGATTTTCTCAAAATTCCTAAAAATAAAATTTGGGCGATTTTTTAAACTTAAAGTTTGAAAATTTTAATTTGGATGAAAATGTAGAGGTGTACAAAAAAAATTTTTTCTCAAAATTTTTTTAATCCTATCTAAAAAGTTGCACATTACCTAACAGAAAACATTCTAAATTATAATTTTCCAAAAGATTTTCTCAAAATTCCAAGAAATAAAATCTGGGTGATTTTTTAAAATTGAACTTTGACGATCTTAGGTTAGGTGAAAATGTAGAGGTCAACAAAAAATTTTTTTTCTAAAAATTTTTTAAATCTAGTCTAAAAATTTTCACATTACCTAACAGAAAACATTCTAAATTATGATTTTCCAAAAGATTTTCCTAATATTCCCAATAATAAAATCTGGGCGATTTTTTAAAATTGAACTTTGAGGATTTTAAGTTGGCTGAAAATGTAGAAGTCAACAAAAATTTTTTTTTTCAAAATATTTTCAATCTAATCTACGAATTTTCATATAATCTAAAAGAAAACATTCTAAATTATGATTTTCCAAAAGATTTTCTCAAAATTTCCAAAAATAAAATCTGGGCGGTTTTTTAAACTTAAAGTTTCATGATTTTAAATTAGGTGAAAATGTAGAGCTATACAGAAAAAAAAATTTCTCAAAATTTTTTTGAATGTAATCTACAAATTTTCACAATATTTAAAAGAAAACATTCTAGATTATAATCTTCTAAAAAATTTTCTCAAAATTTCCAATAATAAAATCTGGACGATTTTTTAAATTTGAACTTTGAAAATTTTAAGTTGGATGAAAATGTAGAGGTTTAGAAAAAAATTCTTTTCTCAAAGTTTTTTTAATCTAACCTAAAAATTTTCACATTACCTAACAGAAAACATTCTAAATTATGATTTTCCAAAGGATTTTCTCAAAATTCCCAAAAATTAAATCTGGGCGATTTTTTAAATTTGAACTTTGACGATTTTAGTTTAGGTGAAAATGTAGAGGTTTAAGAAAAAATTTTTTCCTCAAAATTTTTTTAATCTAATATAAATATTTTCACATTACCTAACAGAAAACATTCTAAATTATGATTTTCCAAAAGATTTTCTCAAAATTCCCGCAAATAAAATCTGGACGATTTTTTAAACTTGAACTTTGAAAATTTTAAGTTGGGTGAAAATGTAGAGGTTTACAAAAAATTTTTTTTCTCAAAATTTTTCTAATCTAATCCAAAAATTTTTACGTTACCAACAAAAAGACATTCTAGATTATAATTTTCCAAAAGATTTTTTCAAAATTCCTAAAACTAAAATCTCGACGATTTTTTAAACTAGAACTTTGAGAAATTTTGGTTAGGTAAGAATGTAGAAGTTTAGAAAAAAATTTTTTTCTCAAAAGTTTTGTAATCCAACCCAAAAATTTTTACATTACCTGAGAGAAAACATTTTAAACTATAATATACAAAAAGATTTTATCAAAATTCCTAAAAATAAAATCTCCGCGATTTTTTAAATTTGAAGTTTAGTGATTTTAGGTTAGGTGAAAATGGAGAGGTTTAGAAAAAAATTTTTTTCTCATAATTTTTTTAATCTAACCTAAAAATTTTCACATTACCTAACAGAAAATATTCTAAATTATGATTTTCCAAAAGATTTTCCTAATATTCCCAATAATAAAATCTGGGCGATTTTTTAAAATTGAACTTTGAGGATTTTAAGTTGGGTGAAAATGTAGAGGTCAACAAAAAAATTTTTTTCTCAAAATTTTTCTAATCTAATCCAAAAATTTTTACATTACCAACAAGAAGACATTCTAAATTATAATTTTCCAAAAGATTTTTTCAAAATTCCTAAAACTAAAATCTCGACGATTCTTTAAACTAGAACTTTGAGAAATTTTGGTTAGGTAAGAATGTAGAAGTTTGCAAAAAAAATTTTTTTCAAAAGTTTTTTAATCCAACCCAAAAATTTTTACATTACCTAACAGAAAACATACTAAATTTTGATTTCCCAAAAGATTTTCTCAAAATTCCTAAAAATAATATCTAGGCGATTTTTTAAACTTGAACTTTGCCGATTTTAGGTTAGGTGAAAATGTAGAGGTTTAGAAATAAAAATTTTTCTCAAAATTTTTTTAATCTAATCCAAAAATTTTCACATTACCAACAAGAAAACATACTAAATTATGATTTCCCAAAAGATTTTCTCAAAATTCCCAAAAATAAAATCTCAGCGATTTTTTAAAATTGAACTTTGTCGATTTTAGGTTAAGTGAAAATGTAGAGGTTCAGAAAAAAAATTTTTTCTGAAAATTTTTTTAATCTAATTCAAAAATTTTCACATTACCAACAAGAAAACATACTAAATTATGATTTCCCAGAAAATTTTCTCAAAATTCCAAAAAATAAAATCTGGGCGATTTTTTAAACTTGAACTTTGAAGATTTTAGGTTATGTGAAAATGTAAAGGTTTAGAAAAAAAATTTTTTCTTAAAATTTTTTTAAGCCAATCTACAAATTTTTACATTATTTAAAAGAAAACATTTTAGATTATAATTTTCCAAAAGATTTTCTCAAAATTCCCAAAAATAAAATCCGGGCGATTTTTTAAAATTGAACTTTGTCGATTTTATGTTAGGTGAAAATGATTTCTTGATTTTTTTAAAGATTTATCAGTCAATGGGTTAAACGTGACATTCTAAACTATTAATAATTAAAAAACTTTTATAAATTAAACCCAATTTATTCATTTTTAAATAATTTTTTTAATCCTCTTCTTCTTCATTTGTAACTTTAGGTTTTTCCTCAACAACTTCTTTAACCTCCTCCTCTTCAGGTAAAATTTCCTCCGAAGGTGTTTCATCCTCTTCAATTTCATCAAGCCCATTCCTATTTCTATACAACAACTTTTTAATTTTATCAATCGTAATTTTTTCAAAATCCATTTCCCTAACATTCAACCAATGTAAACTCCTATTAATCGTTAAAGCATTAATCAATTCTTCAACATGTTGTTCATCAAACCAATTCGAACTGATATCTAATTTAGTTAAAGTTTTATTTAATTTTATCATATTAGCAACTCTTAAACCCGTTTCATCCCCAAACATCGTAGCTGAAATTCTCAACTCTTCCAAAGGAGCTTCTCTAACCAACGCTCGTAACAACCCCATAACTCCATCATGTTTTAAAGGATTTAATCGTACATCTAAATGATATAATTGACAACATTGTGGTTGTAATAAAGCATAACCAATTCCTATTCCACCTTTAGACGTTATATTATTATTACCTAAAATTAAACATCTCAAAGTATTCATTGTAAGCATTACTTTCGCTAAACAAAGAGCTCCGATTTCACCAATTAACCCATTTGAAAAATCCAAAGTTGTTATTGTTTTGTGTTTGATGAGATTTTCAAGTAAAGCTTTTAAATGATCATCATCGATTGCAGAACGATGTAAACGAAAGATTTTTAAAGTTTTTAAATAAAGTGTAGCTTTTCCTAAATGTACACAATCGGAAATTGAAAGTTGAAAACTTTGCCAATTAAAATTTAATTCTAAATTTTTCATGCCGTAACAAATATCAACTTCAACGATAAATTCTAATTTTTGAAAGATCGGTTCGAAGTTTATATGATCGATGGGGTATTTTTTAGGTATTTCGTCTTTTTCCCATGTTAATGGTGGTTTCCAAGCTTGTAATTGAGTAACTGTTAGTTTATGAACGTGTGGGTTTAATAATTTTAATAAATCTCCCATATATTCTTCATCACTGTATTGTGGTTGAGCTTGTTCGAGTACTTCTCGGAGGTAATGTTCGATATATAAACATTTCCAAGACCAATTTTCATGTTTTACGTATTTTACGATTCCATACTGGTCGTTGTATCGTCTTTTCCAGTATATTTCTTCTTGGATTATGGGGATTGCTAATTCTAATGGGATATCTGTTGGAATTTTTTCTAATAAATGTTCTCTATCGGCGCATGGAAGTTCGTTTAGTAATGGTTTATCTTTGAAATTTTTTGCTATGACTTCAACACATAGGGTGGTTAAAGATGGGCAAAATCCTTCATCCCAGTTGAAATTTTCCGGGAAAATTGATCGATCAGGTTCGCCAGATAATTTTTCCGATGCTGGATGTGGTGTATATGCTATTTTTGTATTATCACTTATGAAATGAGGGAATCTCATTTTTAAAGAATTTAAATTTATAAATTAAATTAAAAAAAAATCTTAAGAGTCTTTAAAAAAATGTTAGTTTGACTTTAATGTCATTTTTTATCATTTTTTGTCATTTTTAAGAGAGTTTTTACAAATTAGGAAACATATGATGTTTTAAAACTTAAGTTCTTTAACGATTTTGAATGAAAATATAGAAATTTAGAAAAAAAAATTTTGAAAACTTCTTTAGCTAACCTACATATTTTCATAGGTCACATTAAAGTAGATATTTTAACTTGTAATTTTTCAAAAAAATCACCTTTAAATATCTAAAAGTCAACTTTGAGCGATTTTTTAAAACTTGAACTTGATTTTTTACGTTTTTAAATTGGATGGAAATGTAGAGGTTTACAAAAAATTTTTTTTCTTAAAATTTTTATAATCTAACCTATTAATTCTTATATATCATATTAAACTAGATACTTTAAACTGTAATTTTACCAAAAATCTTGTTTTAATTCCTAAAATTAAAGTTTGGGTGATTTTTTAAAGTTCAAATTTGACGATTTTAGGTTAGGTGTAGATGTAGAGGTTTAGAAAAAAATTCTGCCCTCCTAATTTTTATAACTAATTTACTAATTATCGTATGTCCCCTTAAATTAGATAGTTTAAACTACATTTTCTCCAAAAGGTTTGTTTCAATTCTTAAAAATAAAGTCTGGATGATTTTTTAAAGTTGGATTTTGAAAATTGTAGGTTAGGTGTAAATGTAGAGGTTTAGAAAAAAATTTTTTTCTTAAAATTTTTATAATCTAACCTTTTAATTGCCGTATATCACATAAAACTAGATACTTTAAACTACAATTTCCCCAAACATTTTGTTTCAATTCTTAAAAATAATGTCTGGATGATTTTTTAAAGTTGGATTTTGATGATTTTTCCTTATGTATAAATGTAGGTGTTTGGAAAAAATTTTTTTTCTAAAAATTTTTATAACCTTACCTACTAATTGTTATATATTATATTAAACTAGATACTTTAAACTACAAATTTACCCAAAAATCTTGTTTTAATTCCTAAAATTTAAATCTGGGTGATTTTTTAAAGTTCAAATTTGACGATTTTAGGTTAGGTGTAGAGGTAGAGGTTTAGAAAAAAAATTCCATCCTTCAAATTTTTATAACTAATTTACTAATTATCATATGTCCCCTTAAATTAGATAGTTTAAACTTAATTTTTCCCAAAAGGTTTGTTTCAATTCTTAAAAATAAAGTCTGGATGATTTTTTAAAGTTGGATTTTGAAAATTGTAGGTTAGGTGTAAATGTAGAGGTTTAGAAAAAAAAAATTTCTTAAAATTTTTATAATCTAATCTTTTAGTTGGCGTATATCACATAAAACTAGATACTTTAAACTACAATTTCCCCAAAAATTTAGTTCCAATTCTTAAAAATAAAGTCTGGATGATTTTTTAAAGTTGGACTTTGACGATTTTCCTTACGTATAAATGTAGGTGTTCACAAAAAAAATTTTTTCTTAAAATTTTTATAACCTTACCTACTAATTGTTATATATCATATTAAACTAGATACTTTAAACTGTTATTTTACCAAAAATCTTGTTTTAATTCCTAAAATTAAAGTCTGGATGATTTTTTAAAGTTCAAATTTGACGATTTTAGGTTAGGTATAGATGCAAAAGTTTAGAAAAAATTCTGTACTCCAAATTTTTACAACTATCTACTAATTATCATATGTCTCCTTAAATTAGATAATTTAAACTTAATTTTCCCCAAAATGTTTGTTTCAATTCTTAAAAATAAAGTATGGATGATTTTTTAAAGTTGGATTTTGAAAATTGTAGGTTAGGTGAAAATGTAGGGGTTAGAAAAAAAATTTTTCTTAAAATTTTTATAATCTAACCTTTTAATTGCCGTATATCACATAAAATTAGATACTTTAAACTACAATTTCCCCAAAAATTTTGTTTCAATTCTTAAAAATAAAGTCTGGATGATTTTTTAAAGTTGAACTTTGACGATTTTCCTTACGTATAAATGTAGGTGTTAAAAAAAAATTTTTTTTCTTAAAATTTTTATAACCTAACCTACTAATTGTTATATATCATATTAAACTAGATACTTTAAACTACAAATTTACCCAAAAATCTTGTTTTAATTCCTAAAATTTAAATCTGGGTGATTTTTTAAAGTTCAAATTTGACGATTTTAGGTTAGGTGTAGATGTAGAGGTTTAGGAAAAAATTCTGTGCTCCAAATTTTTATAACTAATCTACTAATTATCGTATATCACATAAAACTAGATACTTTAATCTACAATTTCCTCAAACATTTTGTTTCAAGTCTTAAAATTACGGTCTGGATGATTTTTTAAAGTTGGATTTGTTGGAGAGGTTTAGAAAAAATTTTTTTTCTCAAAATTTTTTTAATCCAACCTACAAGTTTTCACATTACTTAAAAGAAAATATTCTAGATTTTAATTTTTTAAAAGATTTTCTTAAAATTCCTAAAAGTTAAATCTGGACGATTTTTTAAACTTGAACTTTAAAGATTTTAGGTTAGGTGAAAATGTAGAGGTTTACAAACAGTCCTCTTTCTCAAAATTTTTTTAATGTAATCTAGAAATTTTCACGTCATCTAAAAGAAAACATTCCAAATTGTGATTTTCCAAAAGATTTTCTCAAAATTTCTAAAAATAAAATCTGTCCGATTTTTTAAACTTGAACTTTGAGGATTTTAAGTCGGGTGAAAATGTTGAAGTTTAGAAAAAAAATTTTTTCTTAAAATTTTTTTAATCTAATCTACAAATTTTTACACTGCCTAAAAGAAGACATTCTATTTTATAATTGTCCAAGAGAATTTGTCAAAATTTCCAAAAAGAAAAAATCTGGGCGATTTTTTAAAATTAAACTTTAAAGATTTTAGGTTAGGTGAAAATGTAGAGGTTTACAAAATGTCCTTTTTCTCAAAATTTTTTTAATGTAATCTAGAAATTTTCACATCATCTAATAGAAAATGTTCCAAATTGTGATTTTCCAGAAGATTTTCTTAAAATTTCTAAAAATAAAATCTGTCCGATTTTTTAAACTTGAACTTTGAGGATTTTAAGTCGGGTGAAAATGTAGATGTTTAGAAAAAAATTTTTTTCTTAAAATTTTTTTTATCTTACATACAAATTTTCACATTACCTAAAAGAAATCATCCCATTTTATAATTGTCCAAGAGATTTTCGCAAAATTTCCAAAAATAAAATCTGGGTGATTTTTTAAACTTGAACTTTGACGATTTTATGTTAGGTGAAAATGTAGAGGTTTACAAAAAGTCCTTTCTCTCAAAATTTTTTTAATGTAATCTAGAAATTTTCACATCATCTAATAGAAAATGTTCCAAATTGTGATTTTCCAGAAGATTTTCTCAAAATTTCTAAAAATAAAATCTGTCCGATTTTTTAAACTTGAACTTTGGGGATTTTAAGTCGGGTGAAAATGCAGAGGTTTAGAAAAAAATTTTTTTCTCAAAATTTTTTTTATCTAACGTACAAATTTTCACATTACCTAAAAGAAGACATCCCATTTTATAATTTTCCAAGAGATTTTCGCAAAATTTCCAAAAATAAAATCTGAGCGATTTTTTAAAGTTGAACTTTGACGAATTTAGGTTAGGTGAAAATACAGAGGTCAACAAAAAAATTTTTTTTTTCAAAATTTTTTAAATCTGATCTACAAATTTTCATATAATTTAAAAGAAAACATTCTAAATTATGATTTTCCAAAAGATTTTCTCAAAATTCCCAAAAATAAAATCTGACCGATTTTTTAAACTTGAACTTTGAAGATTTTAGGTTAGGTGAAAATGTAGAGGTTTTGAAAAAAAATTTTTCTTAAAATTTTTATAGTCTAACCTACTAATTGCCACATATCACATAAAACTAGATAATTTAATCTACAATTTCCCCAAAAGTTTTGTTTGAATTCTTAATATTAAAGTCTGGACGATTTTTTAAAGTTAGATTTTGACTTGAAAACTTTGCTTTGTAAATTTCTGAATTCCTCTTTCCTATGAATGATTTCTAAATTCTGGATGATTATTTTCCCCACACAGCTTAGGGTTATAACATTTGTCTGCGTGTTATAACCGCACTGTGTGGGGTCCCAGCAGACATTCCATCCCTTCACTCCCTTATCATCCCTTCTTATAACCCTTAGTCGTTAACATCCATATTTTAACGTCCCTTTCCTTACATACCTCCTTTCCTTTTTACCCTTCTCTATTTGGTTTTTGATAATTAAATTTCTACATTTTTAATGAACATATTTTTATCTGGTATTATTTTCTCTTTCATACCGTTATTAAAAAAATTTCTAGAAAAAAAAATTTTTTTCTCAAAATTTTCTTAATTTAGGCAAAAAAATTTTACATTACCTAAAAGAAAACATTCTAAATTATAATTTTCTAAAGGATTTTCTCAAAGTTTCCAAAAATAAAATTTGGGCGATTTTTTAAAGTTAAACTTTGACGATTTTAGAATAGGTGAAAATGTAAAGGTTTACAAAAAAAATTTTTTCTCAAATTTTTTTTAATCTAATTAACAAATTTTCACATTGCATAAAAGAAGACATTTTAAGTTATGCTTTTCCAGAAGATTTTCCCAAAATTCCCAAAAACAAAACCTGGGCGATTTTTTAAACTTGAATTTTGACGATTTTAATTTAGGTGAAAATGTAGAGGTTTACAAAAAAAAATTTTTTTCTCAATTTTTTTTAATCTAATTTACAAATTTTCACATTACCTAAAAGAAGACATTCTAAGTTATGATATTCCAGAAGATTTTCTCAAAATTCCTATAAACAAAATCTGGGCGATTTTTTAAAGTTGAACTTTGACGATTTTAAGTTAGGTGAAAATGTAGAGGTTTACAAAAAATTTTTTTTCTGAAATTTTTTTTAATCTAATTCACAAATTTTCACATTGCATAAAAGAAGACATTTTAAGTTATGCTTTTCCAGAAGATTTTCCCAAAATTCCCAAAAACAAATTCTGGGCGATTTTTTAAACTTGAACTTTGACGATTTTAAATTAGGTGAAAATGTAAAGGTTTACAAAAATTTTTTTTTCTCAAATTTTTTTTAATTTAATCAAGAAATTTTTACGCTACCTAAAAAAAGACATTTCTATATTATAAATTTCCAAAAGATTTTCTCAAAATTCTCAAAAATAAAATCTGGGCAATTTTTTAAAGTTGAATTTTGACTATTTTAGGTTAGTTGTAAAGGTAGAGGTTTAGAAAAAAATTTCTCCTCAAAATTTTTATGCACAAAGCTATGAGTTATCCTATATTATATTAAACTAGAGACTTTAAACTATAATTTATCCCAAAAATCTCGTTTCAATTCTTAAAATTATAGTCTGGATGATTTTTTAAAGTTGGATTTTGAAAATCTTAGGTTAGGTGTAAATGTAGAGGTTTAGAAAAAAAAAATTTCCCCAAAATTTTTATGCACAAAGCTATGAGTTATTCTATATTATATTAAACTAGAGACTTTAAACTATAATTTACCCCAAAAATCTCGTCTCAATTTTTTAAATTATAGTCTGGATGATTTTTTAAAGTTGGACTTTGAAAATCTTAGGTTAGGTGTAAATGTAGAGGTTTAGAAAAAAATTTCTCCCCAAAATTTTTATGCACAAAGTTATGAGTTATCCTATATTATATTAAACTAGAGACTTTAAACTATAATTTACCCCAAAAATCTCGTTCCAATTCTTAAAATTATAGTCTGGATGATTTTTTAAAGTTGGACTTTGAAAATCCTAGGTTAGGTGTAAATGTAGAGGTTTAGAAAAAATTTTCTCCCCAAAATTTTTATGCACAAAGCTATGAGTTATCCTATATTATATTAAACTAGAGACTTTAAACTATAATTTACCCCAAAAACCTCGTTCCAATTCTTAAAATTATAGTCTGGATGATTTTTTATAGTTGGACTTTGAAAATCCTAGGTTAGGTGTAAATGTAGAGGTTTAGAAAAAAATTTCTCCCCAAAATTTTTATGCACAAAGTTGTGAGTTATCCTATATTATATTAAACTAGAGACTTTAAACTATAATTTACCCCAAAAATCTCGTTTCTATTCTTAAAATTATAGCCTGGATGATTTTTTTAAATTGGACTTTGAAAATTTTAGATTAGGTATAAATGCAAAGGTTTAGAAAAAATTCCTTCTACAAAATTTTTAAAACTAAACCTACTAATTATCATATCACATTAAACTAGACACATTAGCATGTAATTTCCCCAAGAAATTTGCCTTAATTCTTAAAATTAAAATCTGGACGATTTTTTAAACTCCAATATTAAAGATTTTATGAGTTTGAATTCAGAGTAGATGTAGAGGTAAACATTTTTTTTTTTTAATCTTTATTATAAAGTATCTTTATGACATAAATAATAACAAATCGCTTAAATATAAAAAAAGATAAAAAAATTAAAACGATTTTTATAAAAAACCTAAAAAATAAAAATCATTTTTCATGACTACTCATCTTCTTCTTAAGCGATTCTGGCATTTCCGGTGGTGGAGGACGAGGCAACCTTACCAAAACTTTAAATCCATCGTAAATAAACCATTGAGCACCCGTTAAAGTACCAATCATAATAATCCTAGGTAACAATCCTTTCCAAACTCCAAAGAAGCCCAATTTTCCTAAAATTCCAAAAGCCCCAGCTCCAGGTTCTTGATTTAATTTAGAAACAACCGTATCAGCTGGATGTGAAACCACAGCACAAAAAACTCCGGCTATATAACCAGCTGCAAAAGTAACGATAAGTTGTTCTCCTTTTGTACATTCAGCTCGAGGTTTTGGAACAACGTGTTTGTATAAAAGTTCCAAAGTACGTTCGAAAGAAGCAAATTTAACCATTGTATAAGGTATTTGTCTTAACCAAAGTGGCACTAAGCTTTTATAAAAAGCGTTGATTCCTTCTTGGGCGTACATTTTCGGTGCAGCTTCCCTCATTGTATTTGCAAATCCGGGGGTAGTTTGGATTTTAACTTTCATAGATTCAAAAGGACATAAACCAATATCAGCAAAGAATTCCGCTGTGGCGGATGCAGCTAAATATACGAAAGTCCTATAAAGGAAATAGTTTTCCTCGCTTAATAATCCACCATAGAAGACTTTAAAAACTTCGTATAAACCAAATTTTCCTAATCCTTGGACCGAATATCCGATTAAAGTTGGTGCCCATCCTTTAACTAAACCTTTATAACCTTCTTCTTTAATGGACACTTTAAAACCATTCCCTATGTTTTTATACTTTGCAGGATCGACTTGTATGCGACACTTTACAATGTCTAAAGGTACTACTCCGGTGTGAGTGCTTCCGCAGGAAATGAGACCTCCCAAAGCGCATAACATAAAATATTTGTTCGAACCGAAAGCACAACTTTCGTCTTCTCGTTGAGGTGGAGGAGTCGAAGCTGCTGATATTTGTCTCCATGAAATTAATAGTTTTTCGTTTAGGTTTGAAGAAGTTTTTTTATGATGTGTTTGTGGATTTTCCATCGTTATATAAAGACAGATTTGTTAAGTGTATAAACTTCAATAAAAATAATGACATGAGTCAAAATTACAGACTATTTTTTAACCCTCTATGGGCTGATTTTTTGTTTTAAATCCCAAAGAAATGGGAGAACAGAAAGTCAGCAATTATGAACCTATATACATACATATATACATGAAAAAGAAAAAGTTCCGTTTAAACAATTTTATTGCAGTATATGCACTATGTAACTTTCAATTCAATTCAACTTTCAATTAAGAGTAGAATTCCACAAAACAGTTTGCATTTGGGGTTAAACATAAATGAATATTACATTTGGAACATTTAATTTTTGGGACTCCTTTACATCTGGGCTTTTTGCAACGTCCTCTGTTATCCGAAAAAATTGGCCAATGTGCCACTTCATCTTTTGGCACGTCTTCTACAGGTAGCGTTGTACTTTGTCTCTTTTTTCTTTTATTTTGTAATTGTTTATATACCTCGTTTAAAGTAGGACGCCACCGTTTCTTCTGGGTTCCTTTGTGTTCCTGGCATAAATAAGATGCAATGTCACTTTTAAATTTTACTAAACTATACTGATTGCCGAGGCTTACAGAATATAATAAGCAATCTTTCTTATACAAGAGCCTGGCATTGACCACTCCATCGCCTATGACTCATAGTATCTTCAACAGCAGATACCTTTGTCTTTGAATTCCAATACATTGCAGTACTCGATAATTCGTAAATTGACATAAAAAACAGCAGCCGAAGAATTGTTCAATTTCATTCACTGAAATAGCAATGGGGTTTGCTGTTATATATATTGCTTATTAATATTGCTTATATTTTTTTGTCAAATAGTTGTCGAAAATAGGTCATAGGAGAATGAGGGTCTTCATCAATCTCCTTTCCAAAGGTTATAACAGCTATTATTACTCTTTTCGGGTAGTGGTTGGCAAAACAATTTTTTGTGGCTCTGTGTCTTCCTCATCTAACGTGGATTGAGCACTGAATTCTTCATCGTTATCAATAATATTTATTGGACCTATTACCGCTAATGCGTCTAATTATAATACCTCTATTATTTCTATCTCAGTAACAACTTAAAAATTGAAATGCAAACTGATAGGTTGATATTAGTATACGAACCCAGAACTATTATCTGCACTATTTTTAGTTTCCTAATCACTGATAGAAGCACAAATAACATCAATTCGATCAAATGGTTTCGCTTATATGTAGTGCGGACAGTTTGCACAGCATTTACTTTGTTATTTGAGGTTGAGGAACCTAGCAGTGGTCATAAATGTTATATTTGTTGTCTTAACAACGTCAGAGAATTAAGATTTATGCATCATCTCATTAAAAAAAAACTATAATTATTTGGTAAAATCTTAATAACTTAATAAAATGTGACCTGAAAGTTACACGGTCCAATAGAGGGTAAAATTCTTCAAATTAGGAAAAGAATTTTTAATGAATTTTAAATTAAAATGTATATTTCCATATAATACTGTAATATTTTATAAGAAAAAGAAATTGTCGATCTTTGATGTTTTTATTTAAGGAGTATCTTTTCTTTGATAATTTTTAAAAAATTGCCCAAACTTGACTTTTTAAAATTTTGAGAAAATCTTTTGGAAAATTATAATTTAGAATGTTTTCTTTATAGGTAATCTAAAAATTTGAAAATTAGATTAAAGGAAGTTTGAGAAAAGAACTTTTTTGTTGATCTCTACATTTTCACCTAACTTAAAATCGTCAAAGTCAAACTTTAAAAAATCGCCGAGGTTTTATTTTTGGGAATTTTGAGAAAATCTTTTGGAAAATTATAATATGGAATATCTTCTTTTAAGTAGTGTGAAAATTTGCAGGTTAGATTTAAAAAATTTTGAGAAAAGAATGTTTTTCTAAACCTCTAAATTTTCACCTAACCTAAAATCGACAAAATTCAAATTTAAAAAATTGCCCAGATTTTATTTTTGGGAATTTTGAGAAAATCTTTTGGAAAATTATAATCTGGGATGTTTTCTTTTAGATGATGTGAAAATATCTAGATTACATTAAAAAAATTTTGAGAAAAAGAACTTTTTGTAAACCTCTACATTTTCACCTAATTTAAAATCGTCAAAATTCAACTTTAAAAAATCACCCAGATTTTATTTTTAGAAATTTTGAGAAAATCTCTCGGATAATTATAATTTAAAATGTCTTCTTTTAGATAATGTTAAAATTTGATGATTAGATTAAAAAAATTTTGAGAAAAAAAATTTTTTATAAACCTCTATATTTTCAACCAATCTAAAATCGTCAAAGTTTAACTTTGAAAAATCACCCAAATTTTGTTTTTAGGAATTTTGACAAAATCTTCTGGATAATCATAGCTTATAATGTTTTCTTAAGTAGTGTATCATTATTTAGAGATTACCTCATAAAAATTTTGAAAAAATAATTTTTCTGAACCTCTAAATTACCTTCCAAAATCATTCAACTTTAGAAAATCATACAGACTTTAGTTTTAGGAATTAAAAAAATTTCTTTTGGAAAAATTTAAAACAACATGTATATTTTAACGTGACATATGAGATTATTTAGGTTAGCTTATAAAAAAATATCATTTTATGTCAAAAAAAAAGACATTTAAAATAGTGACTTTTAACAAAAAAAATCTTCTATAAGATCTTTTTTAAATGGATGAGAAACGTCTAAAATTAAATCTCCCACCATGGCACGTTCCATATTTAGAAAAACACCGAATAATGGAACTATTCCACGTAAATATCCCCCCAACCTAAATAAACCCCCAAAATCCATTAAAACCCTCAATTCATTAGGAACTCACTCGAGAATTAATCATCCAACAACCAGTAGATCATTTACTATTCATCAAACAAATCCTTCATCGCGCTGCTTCAAGCGTTGGAACGTCAAGAGTTATTATCCTTCATTCCCCAAAAGTAAACACTACAGAAGTCGCAATGCAAATAGCTCAACAAACAACTCATTACGTGATTACCGAAGATATGCTTTTAAGAACTTGTGGAGTGGTTTGTTAAAAAAAACAATTATAATTCTTTTTTTGATGGTAAATTTAGCATTCTAGAAATGATTTAAAACCCGGAGCTTTAGCCGTTTGCCTTTCTTATATGCTCCACATGGAAGAACCCCAAAATCACGGTTGGATTTTAGTCGGTTGTATTAAAACAGCTAAAGAAGCACAAAAAATCCTCCAAACTGGGATTATTCCAACTCATGTTGTACATTTAATTCCACCTTTTTCCCCAGATTTAAATGAACTACTTTATTGTAATGTACATCCTTCTTGGCCGGGTTATAGAAGAGAAATTATGGCTATTAGGGAGATTTTTAAAACTAAATTAGTCGTAAATTTTAAAATTTCTTAATAAATAAAAAAATTATTTATTAAGAATTTTTTTTTTTTATTTAATTAATTTATTTTTTTTAATTTAAGGAAATATTTTTACGTCAAAGATACATTCACGAAGTCGTTAAAGAATGTATCGAAGTAATAAAAGTAGTTAAAAGTATTGGATGTCCTAAACAAATTCGGTGTGTTATTTTGGGTCCTCGAGGATCGGGAAGGAAAACCCAAGCGAAGCTTTTAGTGCAGAAATTTAATTTCGTTCATAGTAAGTTAATTTTTCTCGGTAATTTACCTTTTAAATTATTGACCTTTTAATTTATTTACTTCGTTCAGTTGATTTTCCAAAGTTACTATGTCAAGAATGGAATGCACCGACTGATTTTGGTGAAAGTTTAAGGGCGGAAAAAGACGAACTTTGTTTTCGATCTGATTTGATGACTCAAGTTCTTAATAAAAGAATCCTTCAAGATGATTGTTTGAGTCAGGGTTGGGTTTTAACCGGGTTTCCTTTTAATGTGACTGATTTTAAGTATTTGGATACTTTGGATACACCACCAAATAGGTAATATTTTTTTTTTGAAAAATTTTTATGATTTTATCTAATTTTCTATATATTATATTAAAGAAGATGTTTTAGTTTATAAATTTTTAAAAGTTCTTGTTTTGATTCTTAAAAATAAAGTTTATCAGACCGTCGCCCACGATCAAGTACCTAGGAATTCGACTGGACAACCGACTTAAGGGGTAACAAAAGGGTGGAGACCGCGAAAAAAGGCGATAATTAAGATTTTATTTTGGTTCACTCATATATTTTAGAAAAATCGGAATTTGATATTTGTAACTACGCAGTTTAAGCTTATTTTAGGAAGTATAGAGAGAAAAATCTGTCTTAGAATACATGTATGGAGGGTGTCCAAATGCACTAACAAAAAAAAGCATCTTGTTGGTTATCACTATAAAACATGTAAAAATAATCCGAAAATAAAAAAGGAAACGTCATTTTAATCTATATTAGTGTAGCTTCAGTTAAGCGTACCCGATTCTGAAAATAATAATTGTTGTTAAAATGACACTCCTGCAAAAAAAGAGTTAAGAAAATCGATAAAATAATTAATCTTTCCAGGGGGTAAAGAGGCAGCAAATATTAATACAAATAAAAATCCGTACGCTTAACCGAAGGGAATTTTATATAGATTGAGGACGTTTCAATAAAATTTGAATTCGATTCTCGTTGGTAAAGAAATTGTGACAACAGGTTAAAAAAATTTTATTCTGAGAAAAACGCATTTAAAAAGTTAAATTTAGTTGTAGATGATATAATGGAGGAAATTTTAAGAGTTACCACAATTCATCGATTCCTGCTCCATAATAAAGGTCTTTAGAATTTCTAGAACATAATTCGACTTTCTTCTTGTTGTCTGAATTGTCTAAAACACTTGAAATTTAACGCACTTGAGCTCGATTTATACGATGTTGGTCTTTAGCTACACAAAATGCGTACATTTGGGGACTAATGTGGATTTGTATTTCATTTGCCACCTTTAATAAAGATGCCATTCCATTATTAAAAATGGAAACCGCCAAATAAGTAGCAATTTGCACAGTAACTGCCCGACTTGATAAAATTTTCGGAGCGAACTTCCAAATGAGGGCATTAAAGCTCTCATTCGAATTTTGCGTAAATCCGCCTATACAGCGTTCATGCAACTCCGTCTTGGACAGATCCATATAAATGGGAGTAATAGCATCGATAACATTTTGTGACAATTGTTGTTTATGTTCGTATTCAAGTAATGGCTTCGTGCGCGCGAGCAGAAAAGAGCTATAATTCCATTGCTTGTACAAATTTTGTTATAATATTGTAGGACAATATTCTAAAAGGTACATACTTTCGAATTGCGTGAAGAAAAAAAATAATTTTTCAAAAAATTTACCCTGTTGTTCCCCCGTAAACTGACAAAGCATTATAAACTGGTACAGACAGAAATGACAAGACGTTCAAAGCACTTCAGGGCACTAACGTACAAGAACAAGGGAATTTCAACTATCCACGCAATATCCATATGCAAAAGCATTTGCAGACCTCTACTGGACTACGGTCATGTCCTAACGACTGAAATTCCCCGCAATACCTGGGACGTAATAAGCAAATCCGTAATAAGAAAGAAAATGCCTGAGGATCATAACCAAAATAAGACATCCCGATAATCCACTACACAACATCAGCAACGACCAACTTTGCAACCAATTTTGAGAGTTTAAAACTAAAATTTTCGCAAAACCCCCGGACTATGTATAAAATTGACGGCCCCAAATACGAACCGACTACGCACCCTCTACGACACATTGATAATAAATGTAACACACCCGACCTAACAAGATTGCTAATACTAGTTCTCTTATGTATATTATAATCATTATGAAACTATGTAAGAGAATCTGTATATACATACTGGCGGAAAGACCTTCGGGTCGATAGCCAAATAAAGATTATTCTCTCTCTCTCTCTATACTAAAATTTCCCAAAAGGTCTTCTTTCAATTTATAAAACTAAAATCAGTTCGATTTTTTAAAGATGAAAATATAGAGATTTTTGAAATTTTATTTTTTTTCTCAAAACTTTTTTTATTTAATCCTCAAAATTTTGAGTGATTTTTTAAATTTGGGTGATTTTTTTAAACATGCGTCAAAACGTTGAGGTTTAGAAAAAATTTGTGAACTAATCTATATATTCTTATATGTTACATTAAATTAGACATTTTAAACCAAATTTTTCAGAAAAAAATATTTCCTTATTTCTAAAAATAAAGTCTGACAAGGAGAGTGCAAAGTCTTAGGGTCATGGATTTAGTTCAAATTTTGTAGAATGGTAGATTTAGTGTCCCTGTTGATGAAGATATGTGGTTAAAGGGGCCACTATTCAATATTTTTTTAGATATTTGCAATTGAAGATGCAATTCACTCATTAGGACGTCCGAAATTGGATAGTGTCAATAATAGCTGAATTTATACAAATTAAGTCAGGCTTTTTGAAGGAAGGTTATAATGTCTGGTTATTGATTGATAAGTTCAGGGTATTGGAGTTGCAGTTTGAGTGTTTAGCTCTTCTTCTCCAGTCTCGATGTTTATGCACACTCAAAAACTGTTTCGGGGACGCAGCATTTTATGGTCACTAATGACTTTATGTGTAAAAATATACATATCATTAAAAAAAAATTATTCACATTCCCCGAACTCGAATCTGGCGTCTGATGACGAAAAACACTGATATGTTGCTTCTATGCTAAATCCATTACGTTTAATTATTTGCTACAGAATTGAATTTAACTAGTGAATTGTATTTTCAAATGCAAATATCGAAAAAGCTATTAATTAGTGGTCCCCACAACCATATCTTTTCATCAACAAGGAGACTAAGTCTACCATCGTACAAAATTTGAACTAAATTAGTGAATCCAAGATCTTACACTTTCTTTGTGAGCGATTTTTTTAAAATTAAATTATAACTTCCCGACTGAGGTAAATGTAGAGGTTTGGAAAAAAAATTCTTCCTCAAAATGTTTACAACCCAAGCTATAAATAATAACATGTATTCTTAAAATAGACAGTTTAGGTTGTATTTAGCAAAAAATCTTTTCATTATTCCTAAAATAAAAGTCTCGAGGATTTTTTGAAATTGAATTTTAATGATTTTAAGTTGGGTGAAAATGTAGGGGCGAACAAAATTTTTTTTCTCAAGATATTTTTAATCTAACCTTTGAATTTTGATAATATCTAAAAGAAAATATTCTAAATTATAATTTTCCAAAAGATTTTCTCAAAACTTTCCAAAAAATAAAATCTGGGCGATTTTTTAAAGTTGAATTTTGACGATTTTAAGTTAGGTGAAAATGTAGAGGTTAAGAAAAAAATTTTTTTCTCAACATTTTTTTAATCTAATCATCAAATTTCAACATTAATTAAAAGAAGACATTCTAAGTTATAATTTTCCCAATGATTTTCTCAAAATTCTGAAAAATAAAACCTGGGCGATTTTTAATTATTGAACTTTGACGATTTTAAGTAGGGTGAAAATGTAGAGGTTTAGAAAAAAAAATTTTTCTCAAAATTTTTTCAATCTAATCGTCAAATATTAATATTATTTAAAAGAAAACATCCTAAATTATAATTTTCCCAATGATTTTCTCAAAATTCTGAAAAATAAAACCTGGGCGATTTTTAATTATTGAACTTTGACGATTTTAAGTAGGGTGAAAATGTAGAGGTTTAGAAAAAAAAATTTTTCTCAAAATTTTTTCAATCTAATCGTCAAATATTAATATTATTTAAAAGAAAACATCCTAAATTATAATTTTCCAAAAGATTTTCTCAAAATTCCCAAAAATAAAATCTGACTGATTTTTTTAAAATTAAACTTTAACGATTTTAACACGTTCGCGCCGTAGTGTATTTTAGAAGTCTTTCTTTACAGCCGTAACCATTTTTCCCAACCATTTAAAAAGAGCTACTTCGTGTACCACCGGTGGTACACGCCGGCCCCAGAGAATAACCGTCGTGTACCACCGGTGGTACACGTCGGCGCGAACGTGTTAAGTTAGGTAAAAATGTAGAGGTATGCAAAAAAATTTTTTTCTCAAAATTTTTTCAATCTAATCGTCAAATTTTAACATTATCTAATAGAAAACATCCTAGATTATGATTTTCCAAGAGATTTTTTTTAAATTCCCAAAAATAAAATCTGGGCGATTTTTTAAACTTTAACTTTGACTGTTTTAGGTTATACGAAAATGTAGAGGTCAAAAAAAATTTTTTTTCTGAAAATTTTTTCAATCTAATCGTCAAGTTTTAACATTATCTAAAAGAAAACATTCTAGATTATAATTTTCCAAAAGATTTTCTCAAAATTCCTAAAAATAAAATCTGGGCCATTTTTTAAACTTGAACTTCGACGATTTTAAATTACGTGAAAATATAGAGGATTAGAAAGAAAATTTTTTCTCAAAATTTTTTCAATCTAATCGTCAAATTTTAACATAATCTAAAAGAAAACATCCCAATTTATAATTTTCCAAGCGAGTTTCTCAAAATTCCTAAAAATCAACTCTCCACGATTTTTTAAATTTGAACATTGACGATTTTAGGTTAGGTGAAAATGTAAAAGTTTAGAAAAAAATTTTTTTCTCAAAATTTTTTTAATTGAACTTAAAAATTTTCACATTACCTAAAAGAAAACATCCTAAATTATAATTTTCCAAAAGATTTTCTCAAATTTTTCAAAAATAAAATCTGGGCGATTTTTTAAACTTGAACTTTGACGATTTTAAGTTAATAAGAATGCAGAGGTCAACAAAAAAATTTTTTTTTCAAAATCTATTTAATCTCACATATAAATTTTCACATTATCTAAAAGAAAGCATTCTAAGTTATAATTTTCCAAGAGATTTTCTCAAAATTCCCAAAAATAAAATCTGAGCGATTTTTTAAACTTGAACTTTGACGACTTTAAGTTAGATGAAAATGCAGAGGTCAACAAAAAAATTTTTTTTTCAAAATTTATTTAATGTCATATAAAAATTTTCACATTATTTAAAAGAAAACATTCTAGATTATAATTTTCCACAAGATTTTTTCAAAATTTCCAGAAATAAAATCGGGCCGATTTTTTAAAATTGAACTTTGACTACTTTAAATTAGATGAAGATGTAGAGGTTCAAAAAAATTTTTTTTCTCAAACTTTTTTTAATCCAACCTTCAAGTTTTTACATTGTCTAAAAGAAAACATTCTAAATTATAATTTTCCAAAAGATTTCCTCAAAATTCCCAAAAATAAAACCTAAACGATTTTTTAAACATAACTTTAAGTTTAATTTAGATCTCCTTTTAAATTAAACTAAATCAAACTCACTTTATTTTTCTTCCAGAGTAATTTTCCTCGAATGCGACTTAAACATTTGCCGCGAACGAATAATAAACCGTCGATACAACGTTTATTCAGGTTCAGTAATCGACATAATAAAATCCCCCGAAATGATCGCCTTAAAACGCTTAGAAACCCACCCTAAAGATAAACTAGGAATCGTAAACGCCGAATTAAATTACTATTGCGAACAATACGGAGGGTTGAGAAATTACTGCGGCGAAACCGGACACGTTATTAACGCAGATCAACCCGAACGATGGATTTTTGAAAGTATCCTTTCATCAATCGCCAAAGGAAACTTAAGTGCCCATCCTAGAAATCCCTGCTTAGATGAAGATCAATCAATTTCATGTACATCTTCATCAGATATTAGTGACGTTGATCAAACTGTTAGTACAGTTTCTGAACCGATTAATAAGGGAATGGGATTTTTTCAAGATGCTATTTAAAAAAAATTACCTTTTACATTTATTTAATTTATTGATTTATTTATTTATTTATTTATTAACAATTTTTTTTTATTTTATTTTATTCAAAATTAAAATGAAAATAGAATACAACTTACTACTTAATTTTGTTTGATCTTTTCTAAACATTTATAGAGAGGATTAAATAATATTTTTGTCTTATCTTGTTTTTTCTTGTCTTGTCTTTTATTTTTTTTTGTTTTCGATATTTCTTTTTCTAATCTATATATTTTTTTGAAATGTACAAAAATTAAAGAAATAAGTTAGAAACTAATCTAAAAATAGACAAGTATAGAAAAGCTACCATCATTTTACATAAGAGGAAAAATCTACCGAAAAGGAGTGGTTTTTCTTTACTTAATCTGAGTATATTTATTATATCTTTATACACTTTGAACTATCTCTTACGTAATGTAATTTTGACCTCTTTTTTACATATTATCGTCTAATTTTCATATACATTTTAATACAAGTTGCGTATAAATTAATCTGAGTTCTAAAAATTTAATTTATTAAATATTTCCCAAATAAAAAATAATTTTAGAATAAAAATTTTATTAAAAATCGATAAAAAATAAAATTTTCTTTTATTTGAGTACAAACACGACCTATCTAGCTTTAATAGTTTCGAAGTTATCGATTTTTTGACATTTTAAAAACAATCGACGATCGCCATCTTTAAATCGACGTAGATTTTTTGCTTTTAATCGAAATATAGTCGTATTTGGTATCAAATCAAACGATTTTTGATCATTTTTAACAATATTTAAGAATTTTTAGTCATTTTCAACATTTTAATCATCGATTTTTCTTAAATAAAATTAAAAAAAATGATTTTAAAATTAAAATTTGTTAATAAATCGTTAAGAAATTAAATTTCCTTTAATTTGAATACAAACACGACCTATCTAGGTTCAATAGTTTTCAAGTTATCGATTTTTTTAACTTTAAAAATAATCGACGACCGCTATTTTAAAATTGACGGAACTTTATTGTTTTTTATTGAAATATAGTCGTATTTGGTATCAAATGAAACAATTTTTGACCATTTTTGACAATATTTAAGAATTTTTAGTCATTTCTAGTACTTTGATCTTCCATTTTTTAAAAATATTTTTTTTTAAAACACATTTAGAATCAAAATTTTATTAGAAATCGATAGGAAATTAAATTCTCTATAATTTAAGTACAAACACGACCCATCTGGCTTAAATATTTTCCAAGTCATCGATTTTTCTAATCTAAAAAATAATCGACGATCGCCATTTTAAAGTTGACGGAACTTTATTGCTTTTTATTGAAATATAGTCGTATTTGGTATCAAATTAAACAATTTTTGACCATTTTTGACAATATTTAAGAATTTTTAGTCATTTCTAGTACTTTGATCTTCCATTTTTTTAAAATATTTTTTTTTAAAACACATTTAGAATCAAAATTTTATTAAAAATCGATAAAAAGTTAAATTTCCTTTAATTTAAGTACAAACACGACCCATCTGGCTTAAATATTTTCCAAGTTATCGATTTTTCTAACCTAAAAAATAATCGACGAACGCCATTTTAAAATCGACGGAACTTTTTTTGTTTTTTGTCGGAATATATTTGTAATTTTTAAGAATTCTTAAAAATTTTAAGAATTTTTAAGTATTTCTAACGTTTTAATCCTCGATTTTTTATAAATAAATACTTTAAAAATAATTTTAGAATAACATTTTCATTACAAGTCGATAAAAAATTAAATTTCCTTTAATTTAAGTACAAACACAACCTATTTATCTTAATTCGATTCAAAGTTGTCGATTTTTTGACATTTTAAAAACAATCGACGATCGCCATCTTTAAATCGACGGATTTTTTTTTTGCTTTTAATCAAAATATAGTCGTCTTTGGTGTCGGATTGAACGACTTTTGACCATTTTAGACAATATTTAAGAATTTTTAGTCATTTTTAACACTTTGATCTTCCATTTTTCAAAAATAATTTTTTTAAAAAAACATATAGAATCAAAATTTTATTAAAAATCCATAAAAAGTTAAATTTCCTTTAATTTGAGTACAAACACGACCCATCTAGTTTCAATAGTTTCCAAGTTATCGATTTTTTTAACATTAAAGATAATCGACGACCGCCATTTTGAAATCGACGGAACTTTTTTGGTTCTTATTGGAATATATTTGTGATTTTTAAGCATTTTTAAGAAATTATAAGAATCTTTAAGTATTTCTAACGTTTTAATCGTCGATTTTTATAAACGGATGATTTAAAAATAATTTTAGAATAAAAATTTTATTGAAAATCGATAAAAAATTAAATTTCCTTTAATTTGAGTACAAACACAACCTATTTATCTTAATTCGATTCAAAGTTGTCGATTTTTTGACATTTTAAAAACAATCGACGATCGCCATCTTTAAATCGACGGATTTTTTTTGCTTTTAATCAAAATATAGTCGTCTTTGGTGTCGGATTGAACGACTTTTGACCATTTTAGACAATATTTAAGAATTTTTAGTCATTTTTAATACTTTGATCTTCCATTTTTCAAAAATAAATTTTTCTAAAAAACAGTTAAAATCAAAATTTTATAAGAAATCGATAGGAAATTAAATTCCCTTTAATTTGAGTACAAACACGACCCATCTGGCTTAAATACTTTCCAAGTCATCGATTTTTCTAACATTAAAAATAATCGACGACCGCCATTTTGAAATCGACGGAACTTTTTTGTTTTTTATTGGAATTTATTTGTGATTTTTAAAGATTTTGACGAAATGACAAATATTTCTAACGTTTTAATCGTCGATTTTTTATAAATGGATGCTTTAAAAATAATTTTGGAATAAAATTTTTATTATAAATCAATAAAAAATTAAATTTCCTTTAATTTGAGTACAAACACGACCCATCTAGGTTCAATAGTTTCCAAATTATCGATTTTTTTAACCATAAAAATAATCGACGACCGCTATTTTAAAATCGACGGAACTTTTTTGTTTTTTATTGGACTATATTTGTAATTTTTAAGATTTTTTAAGAAAATTTAAGAGAATTTAAGAAAATTCAAGATTTTTTAACGTTTTAATTGTCGATTTTTTATAAATAAATACTTTAAAAATAATTTTAGAATAAAAATTTTATTAAAAATCGATAAAAAATTAAATTTCCTTTAATTTGAGTATAAACACGACCCATCTAGGTTCAATAGTTTCCAAATTATCGATTTTTTTACTTTAAAAATAATCGACGACCGCTATTTTAAAATCGACGGATATTTTTTGTTTTTAATCGGAATATAGTCAACTCTGATAACAAATTAAACGATTTTTAAGACATTTTTTATTTTTATTTTTGTTTTTTTTTAAATAAAAACAATCGATATCGATTAAACGACAACAATCTTTAAATCGACATATCTCCCTTGTTTTTAATCGAAATATAGTCGTGTTTGGTATCAAATTAAAGGATTTTTAACGACCTTTAAAAATATTAAAATATTTTCTTTAAACAAATTAATTTATACACACTTTGTATATAATTTTGAGGTCAAAACACATTTTATTTTTAAAAATATTATTTCTATTGCTTGACTAGACTATTACATAGACGCTCTCAGGTATCACATTGCAAAGGTATTAATAAACTAACACTTTTTCAATTTTTATTATTCAATGTCTTTAATTTATTAATTTTAGACTTTTTTATTATTCAAAAAATAATAATAAAAAAATAAATAAATAAAATTGAATAAGCGTTAGTTAAAAAACGATTAACTATAAGTATCTCACGTGGTTTCGAAACAATTTTTGTTTCGTTTTTTGATTAACAATTAAAAATTTCTCTATTTATTATCTACAAGATATCGATTTTTTTTTAAGCGCTGTTTTAATAAAAACTTTACGATTTTTTTTTAATTATTAATTAAAGGTAGTAATTTTAAATTCATTTCTTTGGCTTTTGAAAATGTATAATGTTTATAGTATACGTTAAGAAATATAAAAATTTATAAAGTATAAGATCTTAGAAAAGTATAAGATTTTTTTTTTTGATTTGATTTGTTTAAATAGATTCAGACGTATTTAGATTTCTCTTTGGCACGTTTTAAAAAAGTCAAAATAACCACCTTTAGAGTTAATTAAATCATAAATAAAAAAATTTTTTAGATACATTTTTTTACATCCACTTTTGATTTCTCATTTGAGTTAAATCAACTTCTCAATTGGGGGAAATCAAGTTCTCAATTGAGTGAAATCAAATTCTCAAGTTAAATCAAATTTTCAATTGAAATCAACTTCTCAATCAAGTTAAATCAAGTCCTCGATCAAATCACGCCATTTCGAAATGATTCCTGTGCAAAACCGGTGAATCCCCGGTTTGATAAACGTTATTCTGTTGATAATTCCTCTGTTGTATCAACAGCTGTTGCTCCCTCGCTTGCCTATACTGTTGGTACTCCCTCGCTTGCTGATACTGCAACTGATGGGTGTAAACCTGCTGCTGAATCAGCTCTCCGTTTGAGTACACGTGATTCGGAATAACCCCGTAAGAATGAGGCGGAATGTTACTTTGTCTCGGCGAATTGTACAGTCTTTGTGTCTGCTGTTGGTACGATTGAGCGCTCACCAGAGCTTGATATGGATAAGTTAATGATTGATGAACCGATTGGTGTGATTGATGAAGAGTTTGATGGGGTTGTTGAAGAGGTTGGTGAGATTGTTGAAGGGTTTGATGAGATTGAAGAGTTTGAATAGGTTGGTGTGGTTGAACTGATTGATTTGATTGATGACTTTGATGTGATTGATGAGATGGATGTGATTGATGAGTTTGATGTGATTGATTTTGATGAGTTTGAAGTGATTGATGGCTTTGATGTGATTGATGTGGAGGACTATGATAGGTTTGTGTAGGATTATATACAGGGTGATAGTTGATATGCGGGTTGACGCCATAACTTTGATGCACGACACTTTGACTGATCGGTTGTTGGTAGGCTCTTTGTTGAACGAGGCGTATTTCCGCGCTTCTAATAGAGGCGAATTTGTCGTTTGTTGGTCGCCAGGTTTTCTTTGGGGTCGCTGGAAGCGACCTAGAACCGGCGCTGGCGGTTTCCCAGTCTTTTAATAATGCTGTTAGACGTGCAGCTTCGGCTGCTTTTTCGGCTTCACTTGATGAATCATAATCTGGACCCTGGAAAAGAAAATATTTTTTTAAAACATTCTAAAAGTGTCTTAAAAAATGAACTTACGTTTTCTATTTTTTCATCTAACATTTTGAAAAAATTTTGTTGGCTTGTTGACAATTCCCTAAAAAGTATCAAAGAGATAATTTATAAAAATACTATTTTTTATTATTAATAATTAAAAATAATTCTTCTTTAATTATTAAAAATAAAAATGATTTAAGTTACTTTTGAGCAAGCAACGGTCCTCCACCTGGTTTTATCTTTATTGTCTTTTTATCGCCTTCATCAACGTCTTCACATTCGTCAGGTTCGTTTTCCACGGTTTCTTCTTCTTCTGACTCGTCTTTTTCTTGGGTAACTAAAAAAAAAAACATAAAATTGACAATCAAATTACATTACTTTGTAAATGCAGTATAAAGTATTCTTAAAAAAAATAATAATATTTAAAAAAATTGGTCCAAAAATGAAAAAGTAACTCAAAATTCGGTAAAAAATCATTGATAACTTTAGGAATTTTTTTTAATTTTTTGGTAATAGTTAAAATAAATTTAATATATTTTATGTAAAATAGATAGTTTAATTTATTTCTAGTTAAAAAATCTTGGATTAATTTTTATAAATAAACTCTGTGCGATTTTTTTAAAATTGATGTCTTTAAGGTTATGTTCAGTAAAAAATTATCGGCAACTTTAGGAATTTTTTTAATTTTTTTTTTATTAGGTACAACAAATTTGATGTATTTTATGTAAAATAGATAGTTTAATTTATTTCTAGTTAAAAAATCTTGAGTTAATTTTTATAAATAAGTTTTGTACGATTTTTTAAAATTGATGTTTTCCAGGTTATGTAAAGGTAAAAGATTATCGGCAACTTTGGGAATTTTTTAAATCTTTTTGATAATTGTTAAAACAAATTTGATTTATTTCATGTAAAATAGACATTTTAATTTATCTCGAGATAGAAAATCTTGGGTTAATTTTCATAAATAAACTCTAGGTGATTTTTTAAAATTGATGTTTTTAAGGTTATATAAGGGTAAATATTATTGGCAACTTTGGGATTTTTTTAAATTTTTTGGGTAATAGTTAAAACAAATTTGATTTATTTTATCTAAAATAAACATTTTAATTTATCTCTAGATAAAAAAATCTTGGGTTAATTTTCATAAATAAACTTTGTGCGATTTTTTAAAATTGAGGTTTTTCAGGTTATGTGAGGGTAAAAATTATCCGTAACTTAGGGATTTTTTAAAATTTTTTTGATAACAGTAAAAACAAATTTGATATATTTTATGTAAAATAGATAGTTTAATTTATTTCTAGTTAAAAAATCTTGGGTTAATTTTTATAAATAAGTTCTGTACGATTTTTTAAAATTGATGTTTTTCAGGTTATATAAGGGTAAATATTAACAGTGAATTTGGGAATTTTAAAATTTTCTTTGGTAATTGTAAAAACAAATTTAGTTTATTTTATGTAAAATAGACATTTTAGTCTATCTCTAGATAAAAAATCTTGGGTTAATTTTCATAAATAAACTCTGGGTGATTTTTTAAAATTGATGTTTTTCAGGTTATGTAAAGGTAAAAAATTATCGGTGAGTTTGGGAATTTTTTAAATTTTTTGGTAATAGTTAAAACAAATTTGATTTATTTTATGTAAAATGGATATTTTAATTTATCTCTAGATAAAAAATCTTGGGTTAACTTTCATAAATAAACTCTGGGTGATTTTTTAAAATTGATGTTTTTAAGGTTATATAAGGGTAAAAATTATTGGCAACTTTGGGAATTTTTTAAATTTTTTTGGTAATTGTTAAAACAAATTTGATTTATTTTATCTAAAATAGACATTTTAATTTATCCCTAGATAAAAAATCTTGGGTTAATTTTTATAAATAAACTCTGTGTGATTTTTTTTTTAATTGATGTTTTTAAGGTTATGTGAGGGTAAAAATGATCAGTGATTTTGGGAATTTTTTTAATTTTTTTTGTTAGAACTAGAACAAATTTGATTCATTTTACGTAAACTAGATACTTTAACTTATTTCTATTTACACCAGCACCTAGTAGCAAAGACTTTACATAACGATGCTGCGTTACAAAGAATCTGGTCGAAGAAAGAAAAACGAAGAAAAAGTGCATCAATGATGGGAATCTCAAAATCAAAAGAAACAACCACTAATCAAGAAATAACCGAGACAGAAGCTGTAAATGTATGTATTTTAAATTTTTTAATGAAGCTGATGGAAGAGTACAATCGTAGAATAAAGAAAAGGACAGTTAGAAGAGTTGCGTCCAACTCATTATCAGCAATTTAAGCGAATTATTTTCATCAACAACAGGAACAACGGAAAGAAGTTCATTTCGAAGTGCCACGAACCGGAAGTTGTTGTGAGTGTAAAAGTTATACAGTGATTTACAATGTGTTAGTGAAGGAAGGTGTTTATGGAGACCGTTTTATAAACAAACTCCATGCGATTTTTAAAAAATGTTGGTTTTGGTCAAAAATCATCGATAGCTTTAGGAATTTTTTTAATTTTTTAGGAACAGCTAGGACGAATTTGATTTATATTATGTAAAATAGACATTTTAATTTACTTCTAGTTAAAAAATCTTGGCTTAATTTTTATAAATAAAGTCTGTGCGATTTTTTTAAATTGATTGTTATTAAGGTTATATTCAGTGAAAAATAATCGGTGACTTTGGAATTTTTTTTAATTTTTTTGGTTACAACTAGAATAAATTTGATCAATTTTATATAAACTAGATACTTTAGTTCATTTCTATTAAAAAAATCTTTTGTTAATCTCCATAAATAAACTCTGTACGATTTTTTAAAAATGTTGGGATTGGTAAAAGAATCACTCATAAAGTTAGGATTTTTTTTTAATTTTTTTGGTATTAGCTACAACAAATTTGATTTGTTTTATGTAAAATAGACATTTTAATTTATCTCTAGATAAAAAATTTTGGGTAAATTTTTATAAATAAACTCTGTGTGATTTTTTTAAATTGATTGTTATTAAGGTTATATTCAGTGAAAAATAATTGGTGACTTTGGGAATTTTTTAAATTTTTTTGGTTATAATTAAAACAAATTTGATTTATTTCACGTAAACTAGACACTTTAATTTATTTATATTTAAAAAATCTTTTGTTGATCTCCATAAATAATCTCAATACGATTTTTTAAAAATGTTGGGTTTGGTAAAAAAATCACCGATAACTTTAGGAATTTTTTAATTTTTTTTAGTAATAGTTAAAACAAATTTGATTGATTTTACATAAAATAGACAATTTAGTTTATTTCTAGTTCAAAAAATTTTAGTCTAATTTTGATAGATAAAGTCTGTGCGATTTTTTAAAATTGACGTTTTTAAGGTTATGTGAGGGTAAAAATTTTCGGTGATTTTGGGATTTTTTTAAATTTTTTTGATTAGAAGTAGAATAAATTTGATTCATTTTACGTAAACTAGATACTTCAGTTTATTTCTATTTAAAAAAATCTTTTGTTAATCTCCATAAATAAACTCAATACGATTTTTTAAAAATGTTGGGTTTGGTGAAAGAAATCACCGATAACTTTAGGAATTTTTTTAATTTTTTTGGTAATAGATACAATAAATTTGATTTATTTTACATAAAATAGACATTTTAATTTATTTCTAGTTAAAAAATCTTAGCTTAATTTGAATAAATAAACTCTGTGTGATTTTTTTAAATTCATTGTCATTAAGGTTATGTTCAGTGAAAAATAATCGGTGACTTTGGGAATTTTTAAAATTTTTTTGGTTATAATTAAAACAAATTTGATTTATTTCACGTAAACTAGACACTTTAATTTATTTATATTTAAAAATCTTTTGTTGATCTCCATAAATAATCTCAATACGATTTTTTAAAAATGTTGGGTTTGGTCAAAATTCACCAATAACTTTAGGAATTTTTTAATTTTTTTTAGTAATAGTTAAAACAAATTTGATTGATTTTACATAAAATAGACAATTTAGTTTATTTCTAGTTCAAAAAATTTTAGTCTAATTTTGATAAATAAAGTCTGTGCGATTTTTTAAAATTGATGTTTTTAAGGTTATGTGAGGGTAAAAATTTTCGGTGATTTTGGGAATTTTTTAAATTTTGTTGGTGAGAACTAGAATAAATTTGATTCATTTTATGTAAACTAGATACTTTAGTTTATTTCCATTTAAAAAATCTTTTGTTAATCTTCATGAATAAACTCTATACGATTTTTTTTTAATGTTGGATTTGGTAAAAAAATCACCGATAACTTTAGGATTTTTTTTAATTTTTTTGGTTAGAACTAAAACAAATTTGATTCAGTTCTCATAAACTAGATTCTTTATTTTATTTCTATTTAAAAAATCTTTTGTTAATCTCCTTAAATAATCTCTGTACGATTTTTTAAAAATGTTGGATTTGGTAAAAAAATCACTGATAACTTTAGGAATTCTTTTAATTTTTTTGGTAATAGCTACAAGAAATTTGATTTGTTTTATGTAAAATATACATTTTAATTTATTTCTAGATAACAAATTTTGGGTTAATTTTCATAAATAAACTATGTGCGATTTTTTAAAATTGATGTTTTTAGGGTTATGATGTAAGGGTAAAAATTTTCAGTGACTTTGGGAATTTTTTTAATTTTTTTGGTTATAATTAGAACAAATTTGATTCATTTCACGTAAACTAGATACTTCAATTTATTTCTATTTTAAAAATTTCTTGTTATTTTTTATAAATAAATTCCATACGATTTTTTAAAAATGTTGGGTTTGTTAAAAAAAATCAACGATAACTTTAGGATTTTTTAAAATTTTTTTGGTATTAGCTACAACAAATTTGATTTGTTTTATGTAAAATAGACATTTTGATTTATCTCTGGATAAAAAATTTTGGGTTAATTTTTATAAATAAACTCTGTGCGATTTTTTAAAATTGATGTCTTTAAGGTTAGGTGAGGTGAAAAATTATCGGTGACTTTGAGAATTTTTTTCTCAAAATGTTTTCATTTTAATCGTCAAATTTTAACATTACCTAAAAAAATACATTCTAAATTATAATTTTCCGAAAGATTTTCTCAAAACTCCTAAAAACAAAATCTGTGCGATTTTTTAAACTTGGTTGTCATTAAGGTTATGTTCAATTAAAAAATATCGGTGACTTTGGGATTTTTTTTTTAATTTTCTTGGAAGCAGCTACAGTAAATTTGGTTTGTTTGACGTAAAATAGATGCTTTAATTTATTTCTATACCAAAAATCTTTTCGATATTTTCATAAATAAACTCAGTGAGATTTTTCAAATTTGGTAAAAATTGTTGGGTACGGGGAAAAATTATCGATGACTTTGGGAATTTTTTTAATTTTTTTGGAAACAGCTACAATGAATTTGATTTGTTTAGCATAAAATAGATGGATTAATATATATCTATTTAAAAAATCTTTTCTTAATTTCCAGAAATAGCCTCAGTACGATTTTTCAAATTTGTTCAAGTTGTGTTTAATTTGAGCAAAAATCGTCGTTCAGTTTGGGAATTTTTTTGGGAACAGCTACGACGAATTTGGTATGTTTTGTATAAAATAGATGCTTTAGTGTATTTTTATTCAAAAAATCTTTTCAAAATTTTCATAAATATACTCAGTACGATTTTTCAAATTTCTTCAAATTTTGTTGGTTTCGGTAAAAAATTATCAATGATTTTGGGAATTTTTTAAATTCTTTTAGGAACAGCTACGATGAATTTGATTTGGTTAACATAAAATAGATGCTTTAATGCATTTCTATTTAAAAAATCTTTTCAAAATTTTTATAAATAAACTCAGCAGGATTATTCAAAATTTTTCAAGTTGTATTAAATTCGGGCAAAAATCATCGATGACTTTGGGAATTTTTTTAATTTTTCTGAGAACAGTTACAATGAATTTGATTTATTTAACATGAAATAGATACTTTAATTTATCTCTAGTTAAAAAATTTTGGCTTAATTTTTATAAATAAAGTGTGTACGATTTTTTTTTTTAATTGGTTGTGATTAAGGTTATGTTCAGTTAAAAATTATCGATGACTTTGGGAATTTTTTTAATTTTTTTGGTTAGAACTAGAACAAATTTGATTCATTTCGCGTAAACTAGATACTTTACTTTATTTCTATTTAAAAAATCGTTTGTTAATCTCCATAAATAAACTCGATACGATTTTTTAAAAATGTTGGGTTTGGTAAAAAAATCACCGATAACCTTAGGATTTTTTTAAATTTTTTTGGTATCCGCTACAACGAATTTGATTTATTTTACATAAAATAAAAATCTTAATATATTTCTAGTTAAAAAATTTTGGGTTAATTTTCATAAATAAACTCTGTAGGATTTTTCAAATTTTGTTGGGTTCGGACAGAAATGATCGATGACTTTGGGAATTTTTTTAGGAACAGCTACAGGAAATTTGGTTTGTTTTATATAAAATAGATGCTTTAATATATTCCTATTTAAAAAATCTTTTCAAAATTTTCATAAATAAACTCACTACGATTTTTCAAATTTGTTCAAATTTTGTTGAGTTCGGGCAAAAATTATCGTTGATTTTGGGAATTTTTTTAATTTTTTTGGGAACAGCTACAGAAAATTTGGTTTGTTTTATATAAAATAGATGCTTTAATGTATTCCTTTTTAAAAAATCTTTTGAAAATTTTCATAAATAAACTCACTACGATTTGTCAAATTTGTTCAAATTTTGTTGAGTTCGGGCAAAATTGGTCGATGATTTTGGGATTTTTTTTTAATTTTTTTGGAAACAACTACAGCAAATTTGATCTATTTTATATGAAATAGATGCTTTAATGTATTTCTATTTAAAAAATCTTTTCAAAATTTTCATAAATAAACTCAGTAGGATTTTTCAAATTTTGTTGAATTCGGGCAAAAATGATCGATGACTTTGGGAATCTTTTTATTTTTTTTGGGAACAGCTACAATTAATTTGATTTGTTTTATATAAAGTAGATGCTTTAATGTATTTCTATTTCAAAAATCTTTTCAAAATTTTCATACATAAACTCAGTAGGATTTTTCATATTTTGTTGAATTCGGGCAAAAATGATCGATGACTTTGGGAATTTTTTTAATTTTTTTGGGAACAGCTACCGGAAATATGATTTGTTTTATATAAAATAGATACTTTAATGTATTTCTATTTAAAAAATGTTTTCAAAATTTTCATAAATAAACTCTGTGCGATTTTTCAAATTTGGTCAAATTTTGTTGAGTTCGGGCAAAAATTATCGATGACTTTGGGATTTTTTTTAATTTTTTTAGAAACAGCTACGATTAATTTGGTTTGTTTTATATAAAATAAATGTTTTAATGTATTTCTATTTAAAAAATCTTTTCAAAATTTTCATGAATAAACTCCGTACGATTTTTTAAATTTATTCAAATTTTGTTGAATTTGGGCGAATACCATCAATGACTTTGGGAATTTTTTAAATTTTTTTGTGAACACCTACGATGAATTTGATTAGTTTTACATAAAATAGATATCTTAATGTATCTCTATTTAAAAAATCTTTTCAAAATTTTCATAAATAAGCTCAGTACGATTTTTTAAATTTCTTCATATTTTGTTAGGTTAGGTCAAAAATCATCGATGAGTTTGGGATTTTTTTTAACTTTTTTAGGAATAGCTATAGTAAATTTGATTTGTTTTATATAAAATAGATCCTTTAATGTATTCCTATCTAAAAGTTTTTTTCTGAATCTTTATAAATAAACTCAGTGCGATTTTTCAAACTTATCCTACGTTTTTAACATTATATCAAGGTTTAAACTTTTAGATTTTTTTTTTTAATTTTTTCCTAATAGATAAAATAAAATTGATTTATTTCACCAAAAATAGACACTTTAACCTATATATTATAAAAATTTGTATTCATAAATTTTATAAATAAACCCTCAACGATTTTTTAAAATTAACCCAACACTTTTCAAAATGCTTTCCAAATCAATTAATGTCATTTTTTTAAATTTATTCCATTTGAATTATAATAAATTTTCCTTTTTTATTAAAAAATAAACATTTTAATCTATATTTTTAACGAAAATCTTTATTTAATTTCCAAAAAATAAAATCTACACAAATTTAAACTTAAATTTGTAAAGAAAATGTTCAATGAAAATGATAGGCGTTAGTTTGATTAGTGTATTTCGCCGTAAATCGAACTTGTAAAGGCTGCGAAAGTTGGCACGCTGCCAATAATCTGTCAGACGGTTACTTAACGAGCTTTTGTACGGTAATTCTGTTAATTAGTCGTTTATATGGGGCTCGTGCCGCCACAAAGAAAAGCCCACGATCTCGTTAAAGTGTTACACGCACACACGATGACAAATCACCTCGTAAATCTTTCCACAAAGTATTTTTTCTTCTTGTTTCCAGCAAAAACTTTTCGTTCGACCTTATTTCACCGGTTTTTTCTAAACTTTTAGATTTATTTATATACAATTTATTTATATACAATAATAAAAAGACGATTTTTATTTTCAATTTTCAATTCGCGCCTTAAATCCTAAATACTCAATCCGAACCCAATCCCAAATACTAAACCGAATGGAATAATAGAACGAAAAAATGGGGTTATAAATCTCCTAGTTTTCGTTTGAACCGAATCTCGTACGTTTATACAAATCGAATCAAGTGGCATTGAGCGTACAGAGAAAATAATCAGTCGTTTTGATCGATTATTTGTTCAGGCTTTACGGAATTTCGTGTAAATTGCGTGTTCCGATCGAATCGGAGGTTTTAACTTGATTTTCGAAAATACTCTTCTACTCTACTCGAAGGTTCTTTGGAATTTCGATTGCCGTTTCGGTTTGAATCACACACCCGGCTTGTCTCGAGAAATAACAAACGGATTATTGGCATTGTTTGCTTATGATCGTTCGGTTTGTTGGTTTTAAACGTGAATAAGACATCTTATTAACTCGTACATGAATAATTCAAGTTTAAAAAATCGTATTGGGTTTATTTATGGAGATTAAGAAAAAATTTTTTGAGTAGAAATAAATTAAAGTCTATATTTTCCATAAAATAAATCAAATTTGTTCTAACTTTTTTCAAAAAAAATTGAAAAAAACCCCAAAGTCATTCGTTTTTTAATAAAACCGAACTCAAATTTATGATCAACTTTGAAAAATCGGTCTGAGTTTATTTATGGAGATTAAGAAAAGTTCTTTCGAAGAGAAATATATTAATGTGTTTAGTTAACGTCGAACAAATCAGATTTGTTGCAGGTGTAATCAAAAAAATTTAAAAAATTCCCAAAATCATCGATGATTTTTTGGTCGAACTCAACAAAAATTGAACAAAATTTGAAAAATCGCACTGAGTTTATTTATGAAAATTTTGAAAAGATTTTTTAAATAGAAATACAGTAAAACATCTATTTTATATAAAACAAATCAAATTTACTGTAACCATTTCCAAAAAAATTTAAAAAATTCCCAGAGTCAACGGTAATTTTTGCCCAAATTCAATGTAACTTGAAGAACTTTGAAAAATCGCACAGAGTTTATTTATGGAGATTAACAAAAGATTTTTTAATACGGATAACCTAAAACATCTAGTTTATGTAAATCAAGTTAAGTTTATTGTAACTGTCATCAAAAAAAATAAAAAAATTCCCAAAGTCATCGATAATTTTTTGGCCGAACTCAACAAAATTTGAACAAATTTGAAAAATCGTACTGAATTTATTTATCAAAATTTTGAAAAGATTTTTTAAATAGGAATACATAAAAGCATCTATTTTATGTAAAATAAACCGAATTCACTAGATCTGTTTCCAAAAAAAATTAAAAAAATTCCCAAATTCATCGATGATTTTTGCCCGAATTCAACAAAATTTGAAAAATCCTACAGAGTTTATTTATGAAAATTTTGAAAAGATTTTTTAAATAGAAATACATTAAAGCATCTATTTTATATAAAATACATCAAATTTGCTGTAGTTGTTTCCAAAAAAAATAAAAAGAAATCCCAAAGTCATCGATAATTTTTGCCCGAATCCAACAAAATTTGACCAAATTTGAAAAATCCCACATAGTTTATTTATGAAAATTTTGAAAAGATTTTTTAAGTAGAAATACATTAAAGTATCTATTTTATGTTAAACAAATCAAATTTACTGCAGCTGTTTCCAAAAAAATTTAAAAAAATTCCAAACTCATCGATGTTTTTTGACCTAACCTAGCAAAATTTGAAGAAATTTGAAAAATCGCACTGACTTTATTTATGAAAATTTTGAAAAGATTTTTTAAATAGAAACACACTAAAGCATCTATTTCATATAAAACAAATCAAATTTACTGTAGCTGTTCCCAAAAAAAAATTAAAAAAATTCCCAAAGTCATCGATGATTCTTGCCCGAATTCAACAAAATTTGAAAAATCCTACAGAGTTTATTAATGAAAATTTTGAAAAGATTTTTTAAATAGAAACATATTAAAGCATCTATTTTATATAAAATAGATCAAATTTGTTGTAGTTGTTTCCAAAAAAATTAAAAAAATTCCCAAAATCACTGATAATTTTTACCCAAACCCAACAAAATTTGACCAAATTTAAAAAATCCCACAGAGTTTATTTATGAAAATTTTGAAAAGATTTTTTAAATAGAAATACATTAAAGCATCTATTTTATATAAAATACATCAAATTTGCTGTAGTTGTTTCCAAAAAAATTAAAAAAATTCCCAAAATCACCAATAATTTTTACCCAAACCCAACAAAATTTGACCAAATTTGAAAAATCCCACAGAGTTTATTTATGAAAATTTTCAAAAGATTTTTTTAATAGAAATACATTAAAGCATCTATTTCATATTAAACAAATCAAATTTATTGCAGCTGTTCCCAAAAAAAAAAAAATAAAGAAAATCCCAAAAGTCTTCGATAATTTTTGCCCGAATTCAACAAAATTTGAACAAATTTGAAAAATCGTACAGAGTTTATTTATGAAAATTTTGAAAAGATTTTTGAAGGAGAAATACATTAAAACATCCCAGAATCAAAAAATATCCAAAAACATTTTGGAAAACAAAGCGATCTCTTGGGGTAATTGATGCCCCCACTTGCCAGAACTCGTTTAACTCTTAGTCATTAGCGCGTTTCTTTGCTGAACCCCCTATAATATAACCATTGACGATGCAACTAAGATGGCCACAATTCGAAGCCACAATTGAAGATGCACAATTCAGTGCATCCTCTATCCATTATTCTTTTTCTCTTACTCCAGTTACGTCCAGTGAAATGCGTGAAGCCTTGCTTTACTCTAGGTCTAGGTCTGTGGGTGCGGATGGTATAGGCATCCAATTGCTCTTACCAATTTTAGATGCAGTTATTCTTCCGTTAACTAACATTTATAATTCGTCTTTTGAGCTGTTTGAGTTTCCTTCTGGCTGGAAGCTTTCTCATGTTGTCTCTATACCTAAAGTGAAATCCCCATCACACCATAGTGATGAACCATAACTTGATTAGTGAATTTCAATCTGGTTTTCGTGATATATGATATAAAGTATACTTGTGACCACCGCCGCATTACCCTCTTAGTATTGCTTGACTTCACCAAAGCGATTGACTCACAATCAGTGGAGCATAGCATCTTGCTTTCTGTGCTGTCTGCTATTGGATTTACTCCTTCTTATGTTTCGTGGTTTCAATCTTATTTTTCCCATCACCGTCTATGTGTGCGATCTGATTCTAGTTTCCTCCTATTATGCAACTACAAGTGATCTCCCTCAAGGTAGTGTGTTGGGTCCATTACTGTTTTCTATGTTTATTGACAGTATTACTAAAGTTATTTTGTGTAACTACCACTTATATGACCTTCAAATTTAGATTACATCCACTGCTGATGAGTTTCTTGAAGCCGTGTTGCGTTTCAATACTGACCTCTCTAATATTCAAAACTGGTCTAAGCGTTTTGGTCTTAACCTAAATGCAGCTAAAACATCATTGTGTTTGGTACAAGACCTTTACTCGCCAAAGTAAATAAGTTTACGTCAGCGCAGTTGATTCTGGATGGCCAATTAAAGTATGAATCGTCGTGTTCAAATCAACAATAATAACAACGCTTGATAAGTTCCCCCGTCTTCTTCCCTTGGGACCACCAAAAAGGTATAACTTCAAGGAATTAAAGTCGGGAACCACCACGTCCGTCCTCGCTTTACCCGTTATGTCTCGGGCATCACAGGTGCGGAAGGAGGGGGTGTCTTAATACTTCAAGAGGCACCTCCCTTTAGTATTCCATGGTTTCAGCTTATCTGCCCCGCATAGGGAATCGGTTCGTTATTGCCGTCAGGTCATCGTCAGTAATCTTGTGAAAACTGTTGAAGGGGGGCTCTTGAGTCTGTATGGGTTTCTCTTCTCTATGTGTCTTTCAGATTTATGGACGTTTCTTGGTCATCCAGCATCTTGACCACGACATTGTCCGGAGTTAAAACCCCCACCTTAGTAGTTAATTGCGCTCTTTCCAGTCTCCAGTGGTTGCAATGGAAAAATGTATGTTCGGTGTCGTCGATTTCTGAGTCCGCAAAAATACAGGTTGAAGTTTCTGTTTTTCTGCTTTTCTGATTGTATGTACGTATTTAAATATCCGTGGCCAGTGAGAAACGTCCCACTTGGTTTTCCAGGTTTGATAGGCCTGTTCACGTGTTTCCCGCTTAGCCATCGTTTTGTCTTTTGTTGTTCTGTTTTCGTAGATGGTTCTCCTTAGCGAGGCCATTAAGTTTAGCGGGAGATTGCCTGTTACTACCTGTACTGCCGGTACCGACACCGTTCTGTAAGCACTGGCGATTCGTAGCATCCCCCTTCGCTGGATATTGCATAGACTTTTCCATTTCATGGCAGTCAGGTCTGCCGACCACACCTCGCATCCATATAAAAACGCGGTTACACGGTGCGTGGTTCGCCGAACCTCTCTGGACGAACTACGAACCACAAGCCGTCTGATATAGCCGGTTCGCATTGTTCCGTGGTTCGTGGTGCGCGGTTCGCTGATTCCCATCGAGTGTCGGTAAACTTGGTAAGATCAAAGGAGAGCTCGGGCAAGGTTCGTCATGGTTTGTGTTGGCTCGTGTTGGCTCGACGTTACAAAGGAACTTCGTTGCAGATTTTGTAGGTTAAACAACGTAGGTACATCATTCAATTCCTTCGGGTTAATATGGCGTGGTCTACAGAAAGGACATTTGAATTTATTGAAGACGTGGAACAAGCCCCGGAAATATGGAACCCCAAAGACATGAGCTATCATGACCGCAATATTGTGCATACGGCAAGGGCTAGATTAAAAAAAGAAATACGCCGTTTCTATAAAAGGATTAAAAAAAGGAATATTTGCTACTTATGGAAAGTATGCAAAGAAAGTGGCAGAGTCAAATAAAGTGGAAGTGGGACGCAGGAGATATATGAACCGAACTGGCAGTACTATAAATCGGTTGACAAATTTTTGCTGTCGGTTTATACAATTCTTCATTAATAACGCACAATGACGCAGTGACAATAACCTTTTGCCTGTCATCTATGATTCCAATTCAGGACTGACAGACCTTCGGCAAACCACGGACGAACCAAATCACGTTAAAAGTCTGACAAACCGAGCACCGTGTTGTCACTACTGGTTCGTTAACCCCTTAAGCGGTTATGACGTATATATTCGTCATGCTCTCGTGTATTCCGTAGCGCTCATGACGGATATATACGCGCCTGGGACGTATAGATTTCCATGGCTGCAAAAATATGCGGCCACTAGGAAAGCCACTACCTGTAATCCACCAAGCCGCTTAACGGGTTAAAACGCAAGCCACCCCGAACTGGCTTGTAGGTTCGTGGTTCGGCGAACCACGCGCCATGTAACCGCACCTTAAGAGGATCGCATGTGCCACCGTCATCAGCAATCGACGTATTTTCGCGGGTGGACTCCCGACGTTCGCCATCATCCTTGACAGATTCGAAACAACTTTAGCTGCTTTATCGCAGGCCATCCTAATGTGTTCCGTAAAAGAGACTTTGTTGTCAATAGTCAAACCCAGATATTTCGTGTTCCTTCTAGATGTTACTTCCACACCATGAATCCGAAATGGGACCTCGAGCGGTGTTCTTTTTCGGGTTAAGAGTATTATTTCAGTCTTTTCCGTGGCAAGAGTTAGGGTACGTTTACATTAAGGTTAGTAAATGAGTTAGTTACTTGTACCAGTAAGTAGCCTACCAGTGGACTAGCCCAAGTCCAAGGTAAGTAACTGTCTATACATTAAGTATTTTTTAAATCTATACTAGCTACTAGTAGCAATTTTGTAGTGGAAAAGCGATGGCTTTTCACAGTCGTCATAATATTTAGTGGTCAAAACTGATTTTGCTCAAAAAGTGTGGAATAAATATTTCGCTGTGTCTAATAGAAGAAACCGCGAATCTATTGGGCGAAGAAGAATCTACTACAAAAAGATTATGATGTAGAAAATGGATTAGTAGAAGGAACAGCAGAGGAGGATCTGCCTTGCTCTTAGAGGAACTATCAACAGAGGATCCTTAGGAAAACAGACTGTGTCTTCGTTTAACTTCTGAACAATTTGAATTTCTGTTAACTTTGGTATCATCTGCAATTCAAGATTTCATTGACTTCTCAATTTTTTGCAACTCTTGGCTATATGTGTTCCTTAAATTTTTAATTTTCGTTCTCACATCCGCCACTGTAAAGTCTTCTCTTCCCATTTCTTCAACAATTTTTTGTAATGATGCCAATCGTTGTTGATTATTTCTGTATATCGGTTTCGTTACATTCCAAAGGCACTCATATTCTCTGTAAAGCTCAGCAAATTTCACTGTGTCTCCATCAGACCACCTCATTGTAAATACAAAAATTAAATGATATCTAAACCACGTATTCAAATCGCTCAACTATTCAAACCACTGGCATCAACGTGTTTACACCAGGCGAGTTCAGAGACAAGTAGCGCGACTAGTACAATTTTAGCGACTGGGGGAAGGCTAGTGGGTAAGTAAATAGCCTACCAAGCTATTCACTACCCTGGCTAGTCCACTGGTACAAGTACTGGTGCTAGTACTTGCCTACTAAGCTTACATTGGGTTAGTTGCTGTCTTGTAAGTTACTAGTACAAGTAACTAACCCATGTACTAACCTAATGTAAACTCGCCATTAACCCCCGATCGTGCATCTAGGTAAGTATACGTCGCATTACTCCATTTAATTTCCTCTGTGTTTCAGGTATGTCCCTAGCTGGGATAACAGCCGTCAGGTCGTCTGCGTAACCCACCAAGAAGCAATCGTCTGGCATCTCAATCCGGAGGACCCTGTCGTAGAAGACATTCCATAGGGTGGGCCCCAGAACAGAGCCTTGAGCGACTCTTCATGACATTTTCCTAGTCACTTGCCCATTGGACGTGTTGTAAGTAAGTATCCTGTCCTTGAAATAGTCTTCAATAATTCTCGTTATGTATGCCAGCATAAGAAATCTCTCTCATTTCGGACATCCAGGGTCATCAGAACCACCATAAATAGAAATACATTAAAGCATCTATTTTATATAAAACAAACCAAATTCACTATAACTATCCCCAAAAAAAATCCCAAACCCATCGAAAATTTTTGACCTAACCTAACATCTCTAAACCATGAAATTAACTTTAAAAAATCACCCAGACTTTATTTATGGAGATTAACAAAAGATTTTTTAAACATGAATAAACTAAAATATATACTTTATGTAAATCAAAGTAAATTTATTCTAGCCGTCTTCAAAAAATTAAAAAAAAATCTCAAAGTCACCGATAATTTTTAACCTTAAAACATCAACTTTAAAAAATCGCAAAGGGTTTATTTATAAAAATTAAGTCAAAATTTTTGAAATACAAATAAATTAAAGTATCTATTTTCCATGATATAAATCAAATTTTCTCTAATTATTACCCAAAAAATTAAAAAAATTCCCAAAGATGCTAAATTTTTTTTCGTATGGGAAACTTTAAAAATCATCAATTTATAATCATTAACTCATACGTTGGGTAAATTGTAAATTTCCCATTTTCCCCATTCATTTCAACTCACTAATGGTTTTCTGAAAACCGACAATCATAAACGGATTACTGGTTAATATCCCATTTCGGTTTTTGCGGTTTTCAATTCGCTTTCAAATCCGGTCGATAACGTGACCGTGAATTAGTTATCGATATCTTGGCGAGTGTGCCTCGGATGCAATTCCCTCACTGGTAAATATTTGATGGGAAATCACCCGTGGAACGTGGGAAAACATTGGAAAAGCAAAAATTACCTCGTATCAATTTTCCAACTCTCAGAATCAATAAAATATTAAAAGAATAAATAGAACGAAAAGAAAGCTCAAGAAAATTCAAGAAAGCTCAACAAACACTCACCTGTTTTTTTATTATTGGTCTTATTTCGCGATCTCTTCGGGTAAATATTAATCTTACTGTGACCGCAGCCCATTATTTCCCTCAACAGAACCTATTTAACACATTCATTCCATTTGAGGAATGTTCTCCTTTCGTGTATCTTTAACCTTTACATCTTTGCCTCTTTCTTCGTTTTCTCAACATGTGGATGTTTCTTTTTGATTGATCTGCGAACATCTGAAAAAATTTCTTTTTTTAAAAGTCTAAAAATGGAAATTAAATGAATACAAGAAAATTTGTAAAAAAATAAAGGGAATTATTTAGTAGGGAATTTTTTAAAGTATAAATTGCGGTGTTTCCTGCGAAATCGATACGCGTTTTGGGTCACGTCGGGTCATATTCTCTGCTCTTCCCTTTTTCCTAACGTTATAGCACTGAATTCCGATGAGAGACGAAACGAGGCACGAAGGTGTCTTGGAATTTTACCACTAAAATCGATCGATGATGTTTTGTACTTCATGGAAAGTTATGGAAAGTTCTTATTAAATTTAATAGGGATAAAGGGATTAAATTAACTCCCTTTTTTCATTTTATAAAGGATTATATTATTAAAACTGCATTATAAATTAACTTATAGCTTGGGTTTAAATTTTAATGAAGATTAGACTAAAAATAAATCAGTTCTTTTCTATTATTAGATTTAAAAAATGATTTTATAATAAAAATTTTATTAAAAATCGATAAAAAATTAAATTTCCTTTAATTTGAGTATAAACACGACCCATCTAGCTTCAATAGTTTCCAAGTTATCGATTTTTTTAACATTAAAAACAATCGACGATCGCTATCTTTAAATCGACGGAAATTTTTTCCTTTTAATCGAAATATAGTCATATTTGGTATCAAATCAAATTATTTTTGATCATTTTTAATAATTTTTAAGAATGTTTAATCATTTTTAACATTTTAATCATCGATTTTTCTTAAATAAAATTTAAAAAAATAATTTTATGATCAAAATTTGTTAATGAATCGATAAAAAATAAAATTTCCTTTAATTTGAGTACAAACACGATATATCTAGCTTCAATAGTTTCCAAGTTATCGATTTTTTTAACCTTAAAAATAATCGACGCTCGCCGTCTTTAAATCGACGGAAATTTTTTGCTTTTTATCGAAATATAGTCATATTTGATACCAAATCAAACGATTTTTAATAATTTTTAACAACATTTAAGAATTTTTAGTCATTTTTAACATTTTAATCATTGATTTTTCCTAAATAAAATTAAAAAAAATAATTTTAAGATCAAAATTTGTCAAGAAATCGATAAAAAATTAAATTTCTTTTAATTTGAGTACAAACACGACCTATCTAGCTTCAATAGTTTCGAAGTTATCGATTTTTTGACATTTTAAAAACAATCGACGACAGCCGTCTTTAAATCGACGGAAATTGTTTGCTTTTAATCGAAATATAGTCGTGTTTGGTATCAAATCAAATGATTTTTGATCATTTTTAATAATATTTAAGAATTTTTAATCATTTTTAATGTTTCAACCATCGATTTTTCTTAAATAAAATTTAAAAAAATAATTTTAAGATCAAAATTTGTTAATAAATCGTTAGGAAATTAAATTTCCTTTAATTTGGGTACAAACACGACCTATCTAGGTTTGATAGTTTCAAAGTTATCGATTTTTTGACATTTTAAAAACAATCGACGATCGCCATCTTTAAATCGACGTAGATTTTTTGCTTTTAATCGAAATATAGTCGTATTTGGTATCAAATCAGAAGATTTTTGATCATTTTTAACAACATTTAAGAATTTTTAGTTATTTTTAATACTTTAATCTTCCATTTTTCAAAAATAAATTTTTCTAAAAAACATTTAAAATCAAAATTTTATAAGAGATCGATAGGAAATTAAATTTCCTTTAATTTAAGTACAAACCCGACCCATTTGGCTTAAATACTTTCCAAGTTATCGATTTTTCTAACCTAAAAAATAATCGACGATCGCCATCTTTAAATCGACGGAACTTTTTTGTTTTTTTCGGAATATATTTGTGATTTTTAAGAATTTTAAAGAAATTTTAATTATTTTTAACGTTTTAATCGTCGATTTTTTATAAATAAATACTTTAAAAATAATTTTAGAATAAAAATTTTATTAAAGATCGATAAAAAATTAAATTTCCTTTAATTTGAGTACAAGCACGACCCATCTAGGTTCAATAGTTTCCAAGTTATCGATTTTTTTTAATTTTAAAAATAATCGATGACCGTTATTTTGAAATCGACGGAACTTTTTTGGTTTTTATCAAACCTTTTTGTTTTTTATTGGAATATATTTGTGTTTTTAAGAATTTTAAAGAAATTTTAATGATTTTTAACGTTTTAATCGTTGATTTTTTATAAATGGATGCTTTAAAAATAATTTTAGAAAAAAATTTTATTAAAAATCGATAAAAAATTAAATTTCCTTTAATTTGAGTACAAACACGACCCATCTAGGTTCAATAGTTTCCAAGTTATCGATTTTTTTTATCATTAAAAATAATCGACGACCGTTATTTTGAAATCGACGGAACTTTTTTGGTTTTTATTTAACTTTTTTGTTTTTTATTGGAATATATTTGTGATTTTTTAGAATTTTTAAGAAATTTTAAGAATTCTTAACATTTTAATCGTCGATTTCTTATAAATGGATGCTTTCAAAATAATTTTGGAATAAAATTTTTATTAAAGATCGATAAAAAATTAAATTTTCTTTAATTTGAGTACAAACACGGCATATTTACCTTCTGTTTCTTTGTAGTTATCGATTATTTAACTTTAAAAATAATCGACGACCACCATTTTGAAATCGACGAAACTTTTTTGTTTTTATTGGACTATATTTGTAATTTTTAAGATTTTTTAAGAAAACTTAAGAGAATTCAAGAAAATTTAAGGTTTTTTTACGTTTTAATCGTCGATTCTTTATAAATAAATACTTTAAGAAGAATCTTAGAATAAAAATTTTATTAAAAATCGATAAAAAATTAAATTTTCTTTAATTTAAGTACAAACACGACCTATCTAGGTTCAATAGTTTCCAAGTTATCGATTTTTTTATCATTAAAAATAATCGACGACTGCTATTTTGAAATCGACGGAACTTTTTTGCTTTTTATCTAACTTTTTTGTCTTTTATCGGAATATATTTGTGATTTTTAAGAATTTTTAAGAAATTTTAGGAATTTTTAACATTTGAATCGTCGATTTTTTATAAATGATTGATTTAAAAATAATTTTAGAATAAATTTTTTATTAAAAATCGATAAAAAATTAATTTTTCTTTAATTTGAGTACAAATACAACCCATCTAGGTTCAATAGTTTCCCAATAATCGATTTTTTTAACTTTAAAAATAATCGACGAAACTTTTTTGTTTTTTATTGGACTGTATTCGTAATTTTTAAGATTTTTTTAAGAAAATTTAAGAGAATTTAAGAAAATTTAAGGTTTTTTAACGTTTTAATCGTCGATTCTTTATAAATAAATACTTTAAGAAGAATCTTAGAATAAAAATTTTATTAAAAATCGATAAAAAATTAAATTTTCTTTAATTTGAGTACAAGCACAACCTATCTAGATTCAATAGTTTCCAAGTTATCGATTTTTTTAACTTTTAAAATAATCGACGACCGTCATTTTAAAATCGACGGAACTTTTTTGTTTTTTATTGGAATATATTTGTGATTTTTAAGAATTTTTAAGAAATTATAAGAATTTTTAAGAAAGTTCAAGATTTTTTAACGTTTTAATCATCGATTTTTTATAAACGGATGATTTAAAAATAATTTTAGTATAAAAATTTTACTAAAAATCGACAAAAAATTAAATTCCTTTTAATTTGAGTACAAACACGACCCATCTACCTTTAGTAGCTTTGAAGAGATCGATTCTTTTAACTTTAAAAATAATCGACGACCGCTATTTTAAAATCGACGGAACTCTTTTTAACAAATTACATTAGAATAACAAATTAAGCGATTTTAAGGCATTTTTAATGGTTTTATTTTTGTTTTTTTTAATAAAAACAATCGATATCGATTAATCGACAACAATTTTTAAATCAATATAACTCCCTTGTTTTTAATCGAAATATAGTCGTGTTTGGTATCAAATTAAAGGATTTTTAACGCTCTTCAAGAATATTTAAAAATTTCAAAGATAAATTTAAAATTTTAATTTTCAATTTCTTAAAAGCACAAATTTTAATATTTCAAGACTCAATTTTTTGAAATGTAGTATCATATTTCATACATAATTTTAGTATCAAGCACTTTCTAATCCACACATAATAAACTAATCTCCTTTGGTAAACTGTACCAGCTAGTTTTGGAAGTACAAAGTTCTATTAGCCAAATTGAAGCGACAAAGCAAACAGGGACACGCTGATTGGACCAGATTGTGACGTCGAACGTTCTCTGGTTCTCTCCCAACTGTAACTCTGGTAATCAAACAAACGGCTTAACTGTTAATTAACTAAATGTAATGCGAATCGTTACTTTACTATCTATCGAAAGGAGCGTAATTTCCCGATCGTTACGCGTAATAACTTAATGGACTTAAAAATAGATGGAGTCCTTGAAAGTTCAACCCTCGTCGTACACAATGGAGAGGATCCGTCGTCACACCACGAACCCATTTCCGCGTGTGCGAACCTTCCTCTTCGTAAAATCAATAGTTCGCGTCATTCCCGTAATAAATTTAGAACGACAGAACGGCCTAATCGCTTATGGGAGTTTGGGAATCCCATGGAAATCCCGGTTGGGGGAAATCTTTACTGAGGTGGTTTAAAATTGGAGGGTTTACTTTGGAAAGAAAAGTTTTTAAAGGATTATTTTCATAAAATGAACAAATTTAACTGCTTTGATTTACATAAAATTAATTTTTTAAAAACTTAAGTTAGATTAAAAATTTTATCATTTTTGGGAATTTTTTTAATTTTTTTGGTAATAATTAGGAAAAATTTTCCTTTTTTAGTAAAAAATAGATACTTTTATCTTTAATTTGATACAAGAATCGTTTCTTAATTCCTCGAACTAAAGTCGGTGCGATTTTTTGAAATTCATTTTTTAAAAACTTAGGTTAGATTAAAAAATTTTATCATTTTTGGGAATTTTTTTAATTTTTTTGGTAATAATTAGGAAAAATTTAACTATTTTTATGAAAAATAGATGGTTTAATCTATCTCAGGTTAAAAAATTTTTTCTCGATTTTAATAAATAAATTTCTGATGATTTTTTAAAGTTGGTGATAATTTCGAGGTTAAATTCGAACAAAAATTTTCGAAATTTTTAAGAATTTTTTTATTTTTTTGAGTACCAATTAGAACAAATTTGACTATTTTTATGAAAAATAGATAGTTTAATCTACCTCAAGCTAAAAAATTTTTCCTCAATTTTCATAAATAAATTTTTGGTGATTTTTTAAAGTTTGTCATAATTTCGAGGTTAAATTCGAACAAAAATTTTCGAAATTTTTAAGAATTTTTTTATTTCTTTGAGTACCAATTAGAACAAATTTGACTATTTTTATGAAAAATAGATAGTTTAATCTACCTCAAACTAAATTTTTTTTTCTCGATTTTAATAAATAAATTTCTGATGATTTATTAAAGTTGGTGATAATTTCGAGGTTAAATTCGAACAAAAATTTTCGAAATTTAAAAAAATTTTTTTAATTTTTTGAGTACCAATTAGAACAAATTTGACTACTTTTATGAAAAATAGATAGTTTAATCTACTTCAAGCTAAACATTTTTTCCTCGATTTTAATAAATAAATTTCTGATGATTTTTTAAAGTTGGTGATAATTTCGAGGTTAAATTCGAACAAAAATTTTCGAAATTTTTAAGAATTTTTTTATTTTTTTGAGTACCAATTAGAACAAATTTGACTATTTTTATGAAAAATAGATAGTTTAATCTACCTCAAGCTAAAAAAAAATTTCTCGATTTTAATAAATAAATTTTTGGTGATTTTTTAAAATTTGTCATAATTTCAAGGTTAAATTCGAACAAAAATTTTCGAAATTTTTAAGAATTTTTTTATTTTCTTGAGTACCAATTAGAACAAATTTAACTATTTTTATGAAAAATAGATAGTTTAATCTATCTCAAGCTAAAAAATTTTTTCTCGATTTTAATAAATAAATTTTTGGTGATTTTTTAAAGTTGGTGGTAATTTCGAGGTTAAATTCGAACAAAAGTTTTCGAAATTTTTAGGAATTTTTTTATTCTTTTGAGTACCAATTAGAACAAATTTGACTATTTTTATGAAAAATAGATAGTTTAATCTACCTCAAGTTCAAATTTTTTTTCTTGATTTGCATAAATAAATTTTGGGTGATTTTTTGAAATTCAGTTTTAAAAACTTAAGTTAGATTAAAAATTTTTGTCTTTTTTGGGACTTTTTTTAATTTTTTTGATAATAATTAGGAAAAATTTGACTATTTTTATGAAAAATAGATAGTTTAATCTACCTCAAGTTAAAAAATTTTTTCTCGATTTTAATAAATAAATTTCTGATGATTTTTTAAAGTTGGTGATAATTTCGAGGTTAAATTCGAACAAAAATGTTCGAAATTTTTAAGAATTTTTTTATTTTTTTGAGTACCAATTAGAACAAATTTGACTATTTTTATGAAAAATAGATAGTTTAATCTACCCCAATCTAAAATTTTTTTTCTCTATTTTAATAAATAAATTCCTGATGATTTTTTAAAATTGGTGATAATTTCGAGGTTAAACTCGAACAAAAATTTTCGAAATTTTTAAAATTTTTTTTATTTTTTTGAGTACCAATTAGAACAAATTTGACTATTTTTATGAAAAACAGATAGTTTAATCTATCTCAAGCTAAAAGATTTTTTCTCGATTTTCATAAATAAATTTTTGGTGATTTTTTAAACTTTGTCATAATTTCAGGTTAAATTCGAACAAAAATTTTCGAAATTTTTAATATTTTTTTAATTTTTTGGATGTCAATTGGAAAAATTTTGATCGTCTTTATGAATAATTTAATCTATCTCCAGTTAAAAAATCTTTTTTCTAATAAATAAATTTTTTGCGATTTTTTAAAGTTGATTTTTAAGGTAAACGATCAAAATTTCTTTAAGAATTTTTTTAAATTTTTGGGGTGATAATAAGAACAAATTTGCTTTTTGGGATATAAAGTAGAATATTTTGACTTTCATTTAGTATAAAAATTTTTCTTTAATTTTCAGATATAAACTTTTGGCGAATTTTTAAAGTTAATTAAAAATCTTTGAGGTTGGGAAAAATGTAACGTTTTTTGGAATTTCTAAAATTTTTTTCATGATACTGAGGATTAATTCGATGATTTAAAAAGTAAATACTTTAATATATCCCTAGCTAGAAAATCATTTTTCTATTTCCCACAATAATTTTTTATTTTTTAAAGTTCACCTAATTTATTAATGTCAATTTCGACAAAAAATTTTCAACATCTTTGATAATTTTTTTAATTTTTTGGATACTAATTAGAACGAATTTGAATTTTATGACATAAAATAGAAACATGTAGCTTTCATTTAGTATAAATTTTTTTTCTTAATTTTCGTAAATAAAGTGTTGGCGATTTTTTAAAATTGACTTAAAATTTTTGAGGTTAGGTAAAATTTTTAACATCTTTAAAATTTTTTTTAATTTTTTTGGTAATAATTAGAAGAAATTTGTCTTTTTTAATAAAAAATAGATACTTTTATCTTTAATTTGATACAAGAATTGTTTCATAATTCCTAGAAATAAAGTCTGTGCGATTTTTTGAAATTCATTTTTTAAAAACTTAGGTTAGGTTAAAAATTTTTGTCAACTTTGGGAATTTTTTAAATTTTTTTGGTAGTAATTAGGAAAGATCTGTCTTTTTTAGTAAAAAATAGATACTTTTATCTTTAATTTAATACAAGGATCGTTTCATAGTTCCTAAAAATAAAATCTGGACGATTTTTTTTTAATGGGTATGTTTACTAAAAAATTGATAATTTTTAAAAATTCATATCTCAAAAACTAATTGTTATTAAAACTTGAAATTTTATCAAGGTTTAGATTAATACTTAATCTTTATTTCCACCAAAGGAAAATTTTCTACGACTTTTAGTTTTTCCCCCAGAAGAGAAAATGTCACTTAATGTCCTTAATTATTCACATAAAAATGAATTAAACTGTACTTAAATTTATTTGTAGTGAAAAATAGATGTAAATGTTGAATCTATTTCTGAGCTAGAGTTTATTTTCACGTATGGAAGTGGATCGAACAGGTGACTGAGGTTTGGAGAGTCGTCAGGTCTCGGTATTTTTAGAGGAATCACCCACCACGATGAGATGACATTCAGACTGACGAGAGACGGTTGTAACCGGTATGATTCGACCGAGATTAAAGTTTTCGATTGAAAAGTATTTCTATTTTCTCTTTTAAAGTATTGGAACTCTTTTATATTTTTAGTTTTTTTAATATCTCTTCTCAATTTAATGAGATGGCTTTTAGAGGGTTTTAATATTCGATAAAAGATTCAGAAAAATTAATTTTTCTCCTTGTATTTATTTTCTTTTGACATAAATCTTTCTATTGAACATGAAAAATAAATGTGAAATTGATAAAATTTTTAAAAAAACTTAGGTGAGATTCGATCAAAAAATGTTCTCAACTTTGCGAATTTTTATATTTTTTTTGGTATTAATTAGGAAAAATTTGCCTGTTTTAATAAAAAATAGATACTTTTATCTTTAATTTGATACAAAAATCATTTCTTAATTCCTAGAAATAAAGTCTGGGTGATTTTTTAAAATTCATTTTTTAAAAGCTTAGTAGGTTAATTAAAAATTTTTGTCATCTTTGGGAATATTTTTAATTTTTTTGGTAATAATTAGGAAAAATTTTTCTTGTTCAGTAAAAAATAGATACTTTTATCTTTAATTTGATACAAGAACCATTTCATAATTCCTTGAAATAAAGTCTTGGCGATTTTTTGAAATTCATTTTTTAAAAACTTAGATTCGGTAAAAAAAATTTATTATCTTTGGGAATTTTTTTAATTTTTTTGGTAGCAATTAGGAAAAATTTGCCTTTTAAAATAAAAAATAGATACTTTTGTCTTTAATTTGAGCCATGAACCGTTTCTTAATTCCTGGAAATAAAGTCGGTGCGATTTTTTGAAATTCATTTTTTAAAAACTTAGGTTAGATTAAAAATTTTTGTCATCTTTGGGATTTTTTTTTAATTTTTTGGTAATAATTAGGAAAAATTTGCCTTGTTTATTAAAAAATAGATACTTTTATCTTCAATTTGGTACAAGAACCGTTTCAAAATTCCTAGAAATAAAGTCTGGGCTATTTTTTTAAAATTCATTTTTTTAAAACTTAGGTTAGATTAAAAATTTTTATCATTTTTACGATTTTTTTTAATTTTTTTGGTAATAATTAGGAAAAATTTAACCATTTTTATGAAAAATAGATAGTTTAATCTACCTCAAGTTAAAAAATTTTTTCTCGATTTTAATAAATAAATTTCTGATGGTTTTTTAAAGTTTGTCATAATTTCAAGGTTAAATTCGAACAAAAATTTTCGAAATTTTTAAGAATTTTTTTATTTTTTTTGAGTACCAATTAGAACAAATTTGACTATTTTTATGAAAAATAGATACTTTAATCTACCTCAAGCTAAAAATTTTTTTCTCGATATTAATAAATAAATTTTTGGTGATTTTTTAAAGTTGGTGATAATTTCGAGGTTAAATTCGAACGAAAATTTTCCAAATTTTTAAGAATTTTTTTATTTTTTTGAGTACCAATTAGAACAAATTTGACTATTTTTATGAAAAATAGATACTTTAATCTACCTCAAGCTAAAAAATTATTTCTCGATTTTAATAAATAAATGTCCGATGATTTTTTAAAGTTGGTGGAAAATTTCGAGGTTAAATTCGAACAAAAATTTTCGAAATTTTTAAGAATTTTTTTAATTTTTTGAGTACCAATTAGGAAAAATTTAACTATTTTTACGAAAAATAGATAGTTTAATCTACCTCAAGCTAAAAAGATTTTTCTCAATTTTCATAAATAAATTCTTGGTGATTTTTTAAAGTTGGTGATAATTTCGTGGTTAAATTCGAAATTTTTAAAAAAATTTCGAAATTTTTAAGAATTTTTTTATTTTTTTGAGTACCAATTAGAGCAAATTTGACTGCTGTTATGAAAAATAGATAGTTTAATCTACCTCAAGCTAAAAAATTTTTTCACAATTTTCATAAATAAATTCTTGATGATTTTTTAAAGTTGGGGATAATTTCGAGGTTAAATTGGAACAAAAATTTTCGAAATTTTTAAGAATTTTTTTATTTTTTTTGAGTACCCATTAGAACAAATTTGACTATTTTTATGAAAAAATAGATAATTTAATCTACCTCAAGTTAAAAAATTTTTTCTTGATTTGCATAAATAAATTTTTAGTGATTTTTTGAAATTCATTTTTTAAAAACTTAGGTTAGATTAAAATTTTTTTTCATTTTTGGGAATTTCTTTAATTTTTTTGGTAATAATTAGGAAAACTTGACTATTTTTATGAAAAATAGATAGTTTAATCCACCTCAAGCTAAAAATCTTTTTCTCGATTTTAATAAATAAATTTTTGGTGATTTTTTAAAGTTGGTGATTATTTCGAGGTTAAATTCGAACAAAAATTTTCGAAATTTGTAATAATTTTTTTATTTTTTTGAGTACCAATTAGAACAAATTTGACTATTTTTATGAGAAATAGATAGTTTAATCTACCTCTAGTTAAAAAATGTTTTTTCGATTTTAATAAATAAATTCTTGGCGATTTTTTAAAGTTGATTTTTAAGGTTAACGATCAAAATTTCTTTAAGGATTTTTTTTAATTTTTGGGTGATAATTGGAACAAATTTGCTTTTTGGAATATAAAGTAGAATATTTTAACTTTCATTTAGTATAAAAATTTTTCTTTAATTTTGAAGAATGAATTTTTGGCGATTTTTTAAAGTTAATTAAAAACCAGGTTAGGAAAAATCTGACGTCTTTAGGAATTTATAAATCCCCTTTTTTTTTAAATAAATTAATAAATTCAATTTACACTACACTAATAAAAACTAGAGATGGGACCGAAGCCGAATAATTATTCGGTATTCGGCTTATTCGGCTTCATTTTCAAATATTCGGTTTTCGGCCGAATATTGAATTTATTTGCCGAATATTCGGTTGTCTATGTGACTGCTCTAAGTTTTAATAAATTTGAAGAATACATTAAATGAGCATAGAGTGGATTTTTGCGCAAATGTCGATTAGTTTTCTTTGTCTGTTTTCTGCTTCAGAGAACAACTGGTCACTGAAAACTGTACTTGATGGGGCTGATAAGTACACTTTTGCCAGTGTCCTTATTTTTGGGTATTTCAAGCTATGTTGTTTCCACCAAACAAATGGAACTTGCTGTCTTTTTAGTAATTCCTCATACAAGTAATAGTCTAGTTCACTAACGACTGGATTGGAGTCACTAACGGCCTCACTAGATGTGGTTATGGCTTTATAGCAGTCGCAAAATGACTTCGATTAAAATTTTTACCTTTTGTAGGGACAACTGCTGAATGTTTGTGTTTATATTCATCTTATCACTTTCGTCGCTACTACTGCTTCTGGAGTTTAGCGAGTCTAAATCTCTTCCATGTGCCTCCGAAAGTATGCCTTATAACGGATATGTTCTCACATGAGAAAAAGTTTAAGAGATATCGGAGGTTCAACGACGTTGCCATAAAATAATCTTTTTGCTTCTCTATTTCTTTGAATCTTATTTTCACGCCAGTCAACAAAGGCCGAATATTCGGCCGAATATCCGGTTCAAATTTAGCCGAATGTTCGGTATTCGGTTATTCGGTTGAACTACTATTCGTCACATCACTAATAAAAACGTCCTTTTGCTTTTAACCCACTTTAAAGCTCACAAATTCAAATTTATTCATCTATTAATATAAAAAAAGTTATCTTTCATTCTGACACGAATAAAAACTTTTCACTCGTCCATTCCATTAAATTAAGTTGTAAGACAAAAGGAATTGAGGTCGAAGTGACATCTAAAAAGTCAAACAGTAAAGTTTATAAAGTTTATCGCCTAAATTCGTTGACATACGTTTCTGTTAGATTGTGGATGGACGAGGTCGGTCGTAAATAAATTTCCGTATGAAATTATATATGTATTTCTTTCTTTTTTATAACGGGTGTTGGAAGGGAGCCAATATTTTCTAAAATTATTGCCGCGCAACTTATTTTCGATCCGACCGTAAATATTTATAACGATTTTATGTGATTGCGATCGAAATCGGAGTGTTTAGGGAAAATTTAAATGTTATAAGTACCCCGAATGTTAATTTTTTTTAAGTTAGAAAAGTGTCAAAAATTTTTTTCCAACTTTAAAATTTTTTTAATTTTTTTGACAACACTTGGAATAAAACGATCTTTTTTGATTAAAATTAGAATGTTTTAAGTTTCATCTAGAAAAAAAATCAAATCGAAATCTTTAAAAATGAATTCTTGATGAATTTTTTAAAAATGATTAAAATTCTAACCTAAAAATTTTTTTACCAACTTTGAAAATTTTTTTAATTTTTTTGACAACACTTGGAATAAAACGGTCTTTTTTAATTAAAATTAGAATGTTTTGGGTTTCATCTAGAAAAAAAATCAAATCAAAATCTTTAAAAATGAATTTTTGATGAATTTTTTTAAAATGATTAATTTTCTAACCTAAAAAATTTTTTCCAACTTTGAAAATTTTTTTAATTTTTTTGACAACACTTGGAATAAAACGATCTTTTTTTATTAAAATTAGAATGTTTTAAGTTTCATTTAGAAAAAAAATCAAATCAAGATCTTTAAAAATGAATTTTTGATGAATTTTTGAAGTTTTCTCTTAAGTTATAAAAGTGTCAAAAATTTTTTCCAACTTTGAAAATTTTTTTAATTTTTTTGACAACACTTGGAATAAAACAATCTTTTTTAGTTAAAATTAGAATGCTTTAGGTTTCATCTAGAAAAAAAATCAAACCAAAATCTTTAAAATTCAATTTATTATGAATTTTTTAAAGAATGGTTAATTTTCTAACCTAAAAAATTTTTTACAAGCTTTGAAAATTTTTTTAATTTTTTTGACAACACTTGGAATAAAACGACCTTTTTTAATTAAAATTAGAATGCTTTAAGTTTCATTTAGAAAAAAAATCAAATCAAAATCTTTAAAAATGAATTTTTGATGAATTTTTTAAGAAATGATTAATTTTCTAACTTAAAAAATTTTTTACAAACTTTAAAAACTTTTTTAAATTTTTTGACAACACTTAGGATAAAGCGGTCTGTTTTAATTAAAATTAGAATGTTTTAAGTTTCATTTAGAAAAAAAATCAAATTAAAATCTTTAAAATTCAATTATTTATGAATTTTTTAAAATATGATTAATTTTCTAACCTAAAAAATTTTTTACAAACTTTGAAAATTTTTTTAATTTTTTTGACAACACTTGGAATAAAACGGCCCTTTTTAATCAAAATTAGAATCTTTTAGGTTTCATCCAGAAAAAAAATCAAATCAAAATCTTCAAAAATGAATTTTTGGCGAATTTTTAAAGTTGATCGATTTTTTTAAGTTAGGTTAAAAAATGTCAAAAATTTTTTCCAACTTTGAAAATTTTTTTAATTTTTTTGACAACACTTGGAATAAAACGGTCTTTTTTAGTTAAAATTAGAATGTTTTAAGTTTCATTTAGAAAAAAAATCAAATCAAAATCTTCAAAAATGAATTTTTGGCGAATTTTTAAAGTTGATCGATTTTTTTAAGTTAGGTTAAAAAATGTCAAAAATTTTTTCCAACTTTGAAAATTTTTTTAATTTTTTTGACAACACTTGGAATAAAACGGTCTTTTTTAATTAAAATTAGAATGTTTTAAGTTTCATTTAGAAAAAAAATCAAATCAAAATCTTCAAAAATGAATTTTTGGCGAATTTTTAAAGTTGATCGATTTTTTTAAGTTAGGTTAAAAAATGTCAAAAATTTTTTCCAACTTTGAAAATTTTTAAAATTTTTTTGACAACACTTGGAATTAAACGGTCTTTTTTAATTAAAACCAGAATATTTTGGGTTTCATTTAGAAAAGAAATCAAATCAAAATCTTTAAAATTCAATTTATTATGAATTTTTTAAAAAATGGTTAATTTTCTAACCTAAAATTTTTTTACAAACTTTGAAAATTTTTTTAATTTTTTTGACAATACTTGGAATAAAGCAGCCTTTTTTAATTAAAATTAGAATGTTTTAAGTTTCATCTAGAAAAAAAATCAAATCAAAATCTTTAAAAATGAATTTTTGGCGATTTTTTAAAGTTACTAAATTTTTTTTTAGGTTAAAATTTTAGAAATTTTTTTTTGTAAATGTCTAATTTTCATATGATTGAGATTGAAATCGAAGTGTTTAGTGTATATTTAAATGTTATAAATCCCCCCACATAAAATAAATTTAAACCCATAAAAAAAATTAATCCTAAAATTACGAGAATATACAAAAAGAATTTTTTTTTAATTGGTAATTGTATTCAACAAGTTGCTCGTTAAAAATACGAGCATACCTATTGATCCACTTTCCGTTGTTACAAATGACGGTATTAATAAAGTATTACAACCCTGGCATTTTTAGATTAATTACGAAAAAAAAGGAGGAAGTGACGCAATGAAATTATTGAGTTTTTTTTTAATTTGAACCGTTCTATTTTTATTTGAACAGTTCTATTTTTATTTAAACAGTTTTATTTTTATTTAAATTATTTTATTTTTATTTGAACTGTACTATTTCTTAATTGAACAGTTCTATCTTTTAATTGAAAAAGTAGAAAGAGTGAAGTGTTAATTTTTCAATTAATTTCCAATTAATGATCAAAATGATAAACGATACAATTATAAAGTACACCAGAAAATAATTAATCTACCTTTGAAAATGCCTTTACGAGTCGCTTTAATATGAAACAAAGTAAAAATTGATAAAGGTTTTGATTATACTGTAATTGAGATAGATTTAAAACTCTCTGTGTTTGTGTATTATTGAATTGTTTTGCTTCCACACAGATAAACTGACAAACAAACAAGCACATACAGGTTTTTTAAATTATTTGTTCATTTTAAACCCTCTAATAATGAATCACCATGGTTTTTATTTTCAAAGGGATCAAATTAAGGCGAAAGAATGCACATAAAATCGAAAATAAAAGGTTTTATTTGTTTTATCGATTTCAAAAAATCGCACCGACTTTATTTTTAGGAATTATGAAACGATCTTTGTATCAAATTAAAGATAAATGTATCTATTTTTTATTAAAAAAGACAAATTTCTTCTACTTATTACCAAAAAAATTAAAAAAATTTTTGAAGATGTTAAAAATTTTACCTAACCTCAAAAATCTTAAGTCAACTTTAAAAAATCCCCCACACTTTATTTATGAAAATTAAGAAAAAGATTTTATACTAAATGAAAGCTACATGTTTCTATTTTATATCATAAAAGTCAAATTCGGTCTAATTAGTATACAAAAATTTAAAAAAATTATCAAAGATGTTGAAAATTTTTTGTCGAAATTGACATTAATAAGTTAGGTTAACTTTAAAAAATCGCTAAAAATTTATTTGTGGGAATAGAAAAATGATTTTCTAGCTAGCGATAGATTAAAGTATTTACTTTTTAAATCATCGAATTAATCCTCAGTATCATGGAAAAATTTTTAAAAATTCCTAAAAACGATTTTTCCCAACCTCAAAGATTTTTAATTAACTTTAAAAAATCGTGAAAAGTTTAGATCTCAAAATTAAAGAAAAATTTTTATACTATATGAAAATTAAAATATTCTACTTTATATCCCAAAAAGCAATTTTTCCTAATTATCATCCAAAAATTAAAAAAAAATTTTAAAGAAATTTTGATCGTTAACCTTAAAAATCAACTTTAAAAAATCGCAAAAAATTTATTTATTAGAAAAAAGATTTTTTTACTAGAGATAGATCAAATTATTCTTAAAAACGATCAAAATTTTTCTAATTACATCCAAAAAATTACAAAAATTATTAAAAATTTCGAAAATGTTTGTTCGAATTTAACCTCGAAATTATCACCAACTTTAAAAAATCACCAAAAATTTATTCATTAAAATAGAGAAAAATTTTTTTAGCTTGAGGTAGATTAAACTATCTATTTTTCATAAAAGCAGTCAAATTTGTTCTAATTGGTACTCAAAAAAATAAAAAAATTATTAAAAATTTCGAAAATTTTTGTTCGAATTTAACCTCGAAATTATCACCAACTTTAAAGAATCACCAGAAAATTATTTATGCAAATTGAGAAAAAAATTTTTAGCTTGAGGTAGATTAAACTATCTATTTTTCATAAAAATAGTCAAATTTTTCCTAATTATTACCAAAAAAATTAAAAAAATCCCAAAAGTGATAAAAATTTTTAACCTAACCTAAATTTTTAAAAAATGAATTTCAAAAAATCACCCCGACTTTATTTCTAGGAGTTATGAAACGATTCTTATATCAAATTAAAGATAAAAGTATCTATTTTTTATTAAACAAGGCAAATTTTTCCTAAATATTGCCAAAAAAATTAAAAAAATTCCCAAAAATGACAAAAAGTTTTAATCTAACCTAAATTAAAAAAAAATGAATTTCAAAAAATCGCACCGACTTTATTTCTAGAAATTATAAAACGGTCCTGTTATCAAATTAAAGATAAAAGTATCTATTTTTTATTAAACAAGGCAAATTTTTTCTAATTATTACCAAAAAAATTAAAAAAATTCCCAAAGATGATAAAATTTTTTAATCTAACCTAAGTTTTTAAAAAATGAATTTCAAAAAATCGCCCCGACTTTATTTTTAGGAATTAAGTAACGGTTCTTGTACCAAATTAAAGATAAAAGTATCTATTTTTTATTAAACAAACCAAATTTTTCCAAATTATTACCAAAAAAATTAAAAAAATTCCCAAAGATGATAAAATTTTTTTACCAAATCTAAGTTTTTAAAAAATGAATTTCAAAAAATCGCACCGACTTTATTTCAAGGAATTAAGAAACAGCTTTTGTATTAAATTAAAGATAAAAGATTTTATTACAAAAAATGAATACCGTTAATATTAATGTGAAAATGCGGGGAAACGTAGGAAATGAAATTTTGTAATTAGAACGCGAATAGATAACGAAGTGCGCTCCCAACCGTTTTAATATCTCGAAATACTCGAGCAAATAAACGTTCGCGTTTCAGATAGGGGAACGATCATAAAATCCAGTAGAATACTGCCCTGCTAATAAATTATTTTACGCGATATTAACGATAAGTCGATTTACCTTAACTTTTTGCTTTTATCTACATCAGTTACTGTCATTCAAATAACATCAAATTTCTATATAAAAAAAATATATTTAAAAACTAATAAATTAAATTAAAAAATATATACAAAATAAAAATTCTTATTAAAAAAAAAATACTTACTTAAAATAAAATTCCCAATTATAAAAAATATCCTTCCACAATTAATAATTAAACACTCTGTCTTAAAAAAATCCACACTTACAAACTCACAAATCTCACAAATACATTTAATTTAATATCAAAATTTAATTTTCATCATTCACCACATAAAAAAAAATTCATTTCTTTTAATCAACTTAAAAAAAATTTTTTTTATCCCTTGAAAATTCTTTATTAGTGTCTGTTGTGATCGTCGCCACCTGACTGACGCCTCGTTCGGCGTCGCGACGCCTCCGACCGACGCTCGTTCGGATCGAGTCGGCGTAGCATCGACCCCGGGTGTGCGGACGATGGGGTGCCGGCGACGCCGACGTCGGAGCCCCCCTCTCGGCGTCGCGACGCCCCCTTTGCGTTGCAATCGTAGTACGAGAGTTGTAGTAGGAACTTTTGATGTTCGAGGGAGGGGAAAAATTAAGTTAGAGGAAAGATGCAAGAAGGACGGGGGAAATTGGATGGGAAGGATGAAGGGAAAATTAAATTTGGGGTTTGCGCGGTGCATAAAATGAGGATTGGAAGTCGATTTGTATGTGAGTGTGTGAGGAGGGTAAATAAATTTGGGGTTGTGAGAAATTTGGTTGGGTGTTGAAGTGGTAAATAAATAGGGGTGGGAGTTTATTTATAGGAATGATTCTTGTATCAAATTAAAGATAAAACTGAGATCCTAAGGATTTGTTCTGTAGGGTTTGAATTTTTTTTCATATTTGAGGCTGCTGAGTTACTTCAAACCGGGTAAGGATAGGTGACCAGTGGTCTAATAAGAGCTTTGTAGAGGAGGAGAGTGCACTCTATTCTCATATGAGATGTTCTATTAATTAGGGGAAAAAGCTGTCTAAGCCTGGCATATCCTTGGTTGAGTTTTGCGTTGATGTATTTCCAAGTTAGGTCAAGGAATATTCCAAGGTATTTGATTGCTTCGTCTTTTACGTTCCACGGGATAGGGTTGTTGATAATAACGCAAGGGGCATTACGATAAGGTCTTAGCACAAAGATTTTGGATTAACATTTTTTGCCATTGAGCATAATGCCTCACTTTGTTAACCAATGGTGGATTTTATCAATTGATTTTTGCAGTGATTCGATTGCGTCGTTAAGGATATCATTTTGTGCCATTATTAGCATATCATCATCAAACATTGCCATTTTGAAATTTAAGTCAGAAGGGATATCATGCATAAAAATGTTAAAGAGGCTGGGGATAAGCTGCTTCCTTGGAGGACTCCTGTGTTTTCCGGGTTCTGGAGAAGAATCCATTGATGACAATTTAACAGATCTTTCCTTCAAGAAGGATAGCAGGATAGTAGGTAGTTGCAGATTCTAATTTTATTAAGTTTAAATTTGAGTCCTTCAATCCAGACTATATCAAACGCCCTTGCTACATCCAGAGAAGCAGCAGCTGTCAATTTTTTGGCTTCGAAGCCTTTCTCTATGAATGCCGTCACTCTGGCTAGCTGATGAATTGTAGAATGTCCCTCTCTGAAACCGTACTGAATGTTTGGTATGGTTTTGAGGAGACTTAGCTCATCTCGAAGTCGTTCGTTCGAAAAGTTTAGGTAGTGGTGAAAGCAGGCTTATTGGGCAGTAGTTAGCTTTAGTTAATAGCCCATTTCTAAGCAGCGATTAACAATTGCTGAGATGTAATTCAGCAAATTCTCAAGAATATGTTTCATGACTATGTTGGGTATTTGATCTGGGCTTGGGGCGTTTTGAATGAGGAGCTTTCCTATTTCTGCTTTAAGTTCCTAGGAGGAGATGGTATCTATTTCGGTAATCGCGGCAGTTAGGTGGGATTCATTATATAACTGGATGTATCATATTTACTAGCGTAGTGCATCAATTGAGAGTACGGATACTATGAGTAGGTAAAATTGCTGTCATGGACAATTCGCCTTGTAAACCGTGTGTATGCAAGACGGGAAATTTAAATCCACCAATGGCGTCCAACAATTTCCTAAACGTTCAACGTGATTGATTAATTTAAATTCCTTAGCCTTATCAATATTTTAAATTTCAGATAATTGCTTTGCTGTGTTTTAATTTTATGCAAATCGTATCCATTCTTTAAGTTTAATACTAATACGGACTACGTTCGAGTTCACAAAAAGGGTTTCAGTCTGACCGATATTATGGCTGATAAATAAGTTTACTTAACTATATAAAGAACCTGTAAACATGATTTAGAGAATTTGAATCAATGTGGTTGGTTAATTTTAATTCAGAGCTTTGTCCATGTTTTAAATTTGTAATATTGCTTTGGACGTTTTTTAGTTCTGAAAGGAATAGAATTTGGTATTGATACTAAGGCAAATCGTATTCCGCGATTTTTGTTTTTTTCCGGTGATCTTTAGTGGTAACAGTTAATTATTTCACACTTATACATTTTTCTGGCATCGCAATTTCTTTCCCCTGATTAAGTTTTTTTAATGGCTTTGCAGAGTTTTCTCCATTTTCTCCAAATTTCGGTTTATAATAATCAAACATTTGTTTTGTCCATTTGTTAATGCTATTTCACTTGAATTTCGAAAATGCAGATTTTTTTATTTTTACTTAAAATTTATTATCCTATTTTTTTCTCTTTATTCTATAGGCTTTTCTTTCCCTTTTAACTTGTTCATTAGTAGAATGGTATCTTCTTTAAAATTAACATTAACCATATTAAAATTGATTACTGTTTTCTCATTACTCCTTTTGAAGTTTCCTGTTGTTTTTTATTTATTAATATCAATAAATCTAACATATCGTTAATATCCCGTGATTGTTCTATCGAAAGTACCATTTCTTTTTAGCCGTATTTGATCTAACAAAGCTACAGCATATTATTTCTTCCTCTGAACATCGTTTTTAACTGTTCCTGCAATTGATTTTAATATAATACATTGTTGTTGCTCGTTTTTGGCATTGATAATTCTTCATAGAAGTTACAAAAGAACTTCTTCTTGATTGTCTTAAGGTTTCACGTCACAATCAAGTTTATTAATTTATGGAAGTGATAAACCTTTCATTTTGTATCATTTTTACATTGCAAAACTTTATAAATTCAAATTCAAGTCAAAAATTACAAATACTCCAGAAAAGAGACGTTCTTTTTCGAAAAACTCCGGTTGTGTTCAAAAGATAACAAAAGTACACTTACAATATCACTCATAATTTGTTTTAATGTCTCCAAGTATAAAAGTAGTTTAAAATAAACCTCATCGACTCCATTTGTTGATAGATAATCGAATCTTTGGACTTTTTCAGTAGATTTTTCATGGCTAAAACGTTAGATTCTGATTTCAAAAAATTCTTAAACAACGAAGACTTGTGAAAGTAGCTAACCTGTTTCGATATTTCCAAACCGAAAGGGTAAACGTTTTCGAGACCGTTGTATACAATTTTTAAGGGTTTTCGACCAATTTGCGCTTTGAATCGGGGCATATTGAAGAAAACGGCCAAATGTCAAAAACAAAATGTCATTCTTGGTTAACCCTGGTACTCGAAGAGGGTTATTTTTTAACTTTTTCCAGACAGTTTTTTCGAAAAACGGATACAAAAACTTGTTTGTTGTACTCAATTTTTATGATTTTGGACAATTTTATACATAAGGAAATGCGATTTTAGCCGTTTTCGATGAAAAATTTGTTGTTCGAAAAACGGTCAATAGAAATTGTACCCGCCTAATTGGCACAAAATCGGCCTCGGGAAAAAACGTTCGGAAAGGCGCTATTTAACCGATTTAGGCTCAAAAATGGCCCGAAACTTATAAAATAGGCTGCATTCTAACGTTTTCTTCATCAACATGAACGCCAGCTAAGTCGGCAAGGTTGGAAAATCCCGGAAAAAAACGGCCAGTTTGACGTTTAAGAGCGTGGCGAACGGGAAAATCAACGATCTGGCAACGTCGCTCGCTACGCTCTCTCTGGATGGAGCATGAGCCGGTTTGTTTTGTAATACACATAAACAGTAAACAAAGCGCCCTCCTATCCTCATGTTTGTAAACAGTTAAGTGTTTATGGTTATGATCTGAGTTTTCAAACACAGCCTATGAAGTCTTTTTCTAAATTTGCTTTTTCAAATATCGAAAATCCTTGATTTTACGATTAAAAGTTTTTTATTTCATTACGTTTCTAAGCCCCAAGATATCAAATTAATGTTTGGAAATAAACCTACGGTGTTTGTAAACACAAAATCAGCAAGATGGCGGCATTCATCCTTGTTACAAAACAAACCGGCAGAATACAATAGCAATGCTCCATCCAGAGAGAGCGTAGCGAGCGACGTTGCCAGATCGTTGGGGAAAATGGTCGACTGCCGGCGTTAGTTCCGAAAAATTTTAACACTTCTTTTGCATTTTTCTCTATTAAAAAACGTCGTGCGGTCCCCATACTCGCTTATAGAAGATGCCCATATAGAATCAGGTCCCGGTAGTACCCTTGAAAACTGTCGAAAAGCTCGCTTTCACGGAGAAGAAAGTGAAAAACCTCGAAAAGATGGCGCTGATTGTTTACTACTTTAATATATACTGCTAATAAGACTGTGGTCCCTAAATTGCTGAATACTGATCGCGCGATTTTTCCGAATCTAAGCCCCCAATCAATGGCAATCTAGCAGTTGAGGCAAGATAGCTGAATAACTTCCCGAAGCTTGCTTAAGTTGCTTATTTTCCAATTAAATATTCTAAGTCTTAGGAATAAGCTCACTGCCTTAGAGACTTTCCTTTTCCAATATGACGAAAAATTCTTGGACTTTTGTTTATCTGAAAACTGGCTTGGATATGAGGTGATTGAGAGTTTGCGAATTGCTGGATATAGAGTCGCAGATTCTTTTGTGAGATCTGTGGTTGTTTTTGTTCATAATGATTTTAATTGGCTCCAATGGGTAATCTTGATAGCTTCTTAAACACCTTATACATTGCACTTGAATTACTAGAGAAGTCCCAAATGCACATTATTATCTCCGGTGACTTTAATGTTCATTTTAACAACCTATTCAACCAACAATCAAATCAGGTCATCGAGTTCTGAACATGGTTTTTCTACCAATTTCAAATCAGCAACTCGTTTGTTCAACTATTTGGACAATATTTTTACCAATATGGACACTGTATTGCCTCACTTTACGTATGTCAGGATGAAATTATTTATCGATAAACTGGCGCGAGCTGCATCTTTTGCTTTTCCCGAGAGAACTCTATCTTATAGGCATGCAAGCAACTCTTGCATGAAGTACAACAAAAACAATCTCCAACTCTATAACGAATTAAAAAAAACATTACAGAATAGCTTTAAAAAAGTCAAATTTAATGCGAATGAGAGATACGTGAGCCGTCATCAAAATTGTCCACGTGCTATTTGGTCAATTATGAATAATAACACTGGCCAACATTTTTTAGACCCATAAATAAGACAATAGTTTCCTAGTAGTTTTAGGTGCGCTGGACTCTAATTTGGTCTCAAAATTGCTTCATCACATCAGGTTTTTGAAATATTCTAACCCAAAGATGCAAAAATTTCGGTTGTTAAACATGTTCGGGATTGAATAACATAGCCAGTAAATGTTTATTCACAAAATTCCATGCTGCATCTGAAAGCACCACTGTTTCCAACTTAAACGTATTTTGAATTTTTCGAATATCTTCATTCCATCTTGAAGGAATGTAATTTCTATAACATCACGTTTGTCCAATCAGTTTGACCTATAATGTCATTCTAGCGTGCGAAATCTGTACAATTTAGATGATTTGCAGACAACGACGACTTCAAGAAGCCACTGTGTTAAAAAAAATTAAGAAAATTTGTTATATTTGTGCACGTTTTGACACAAAAAAGTGATACATTGAGTGTAGATAGGACGAAAGAATGATGGCCAACCATTGCTGATCTTTGAAAAGGAAAGATAATTCCATAAGTTGGGTTGGATCACTGTAACGTTTATTTGAAACAAGGATTTGAAAACTTAAACATATTTTTGGGACTACGACCAAATCATTGCTTACCACTTACTGTTAGTTTGCCATACTAGGAATGTCTACGATTGGGAGATTATAAAAACAAAATTTTTTTCATGAAGAAATTAAGGTATTGAAAAAATTCAAAATGCATTTTGAATGGGAAAGGTGGTACATTCGGATGCCACAAGGATTTTGTAAATAACAATGTATTTGCTACGTTATTTAATTTCAAATTTGTTAAAAACTTGTGTTTTTTTACATCTATAGATTAGAATATCTTAAAAATTTGAGGTGATGGAGTAATTCTGAAGTCAAATTTGAGTTTACTGCGCCAAAACTTTTTAGAAAAGTACTATTTGATCTATGGGTCTCACCTTTTATAAAATTTTGTAGGCTTGTGTAATCGTCAGGTTACTACCACACAAAATCACTCTGCGAGTATCAGAGAGATTTTTTCCTTAATATTCTTGGTGAGCTACCTAATGACTGGTGAACAGCCTTTCAAATTTTCGACAGGTCTCTCAAGTCTAGGTTCGGAATGTATTAGTTTAAAAACTAGTAGAAGTAATGACTACTACGGTATGAATATTTTAATGATTAAAAAAATTAAAAATATTATCACTGAACCGCTCACCAGATTAATTAACACGTTGAATGCCGTGTCAATCATCGATGACTGAAACCCAGCTTTCCGTTCAGGCCGCGTCAGTCACCAGTGACTGGCACAATTTTTCGTTCAGGCCGAGAGTGACTGACAGCGGCCTAACGAGTAAGTCGTTATAAAACCGCGTGGCACTCAACGTGTTAACCAATGCGTACGTGATAGCGCTTTTCTTGATGTTCTTAAGACTGCTGTACTGCCTATTCATAAAAAGTGCCCCACTGATAATCCTGCCAATTATCATCCTATCAGCATTCTACCGGTGTTCTTAAAATTTTCGGAAAGCTTCTCTACTTGTAATTGATGAAGTTTTTTGAAATACATAACTTGCTTAGCAATTGCCAATTTGACTTTAGAGTTGGGAGATCTACCACTTCTGCCATAATGTGCCTCACCGATCAGATAGTCGACTCGTTTGAGAACCCAGAGTTCTGCACAACTGCTTTTTTGGGTCTATCTAAGGTTTTTGACCGTGTCTCACATGACTTGCTTGTGTCTAAATTATCATTATACAGGGTGGGGCGTGATAACTTCCTTTTTTGAAAATGTAATAAAACACTGTACATGTTTCATACAACATTATTCTTATTTTCAGCCTGTCGCACAACATTGGAGATTTGAATTTACACAGTTTTAAAAAGAATTTGTGGCAAATGTCGCCCTCCATTGTCAATACACTGATTCAATCGAATTTTAAAGTTTTGGTGCACTCTATCAAGCATATCGTCTGGGATATTGACAATTTCGACTTGAATGTTGTTCTGTAAGTGTTCCAGGGTATTGGAACGATAATTGTAAATTAGGGACTTGAGATAACCCCAGAGGAAGTAATCAGGGGGAGCTAAATCTGGCGAGCACGTTGGCCAGTTTATGTCCCCTCGCAGGGAGATCAGTCGTTTGGGGAAAGCTGCTCTCAAAACATCCATGGACACCCTGGAGGTGTGGGCCGTACCCTCATCTTGTTGGAACCAGACGTTCTCAAGATTCATTTCTTCGAGAGCCAGTAAGAAGAATTGCTGGATCATTGCCACAAATCGGTTTGAATTGACGGTAACAGCACGACCGTTTTCTTGAAAAAAGTAAGGGCCAATGCTCCCTACCCTTGATATGGCACACCATACTGTAACGCGATCCGAATGAAGAGGCCTCTCGTAGAGTTCTCTGGGATTTGTGTCACTCCAGTATTGCATGTTCTATTTATTTACGCAGCCACTAACACTTCCTCGCCCCTCTGTTATCATCGCTAACTGCACTATAGTATATTCAAAAAAGGAAGTTTCCACGCCCCAACTTGTACATCCTCAGTGAGTTTTCTTGCAGTTTATTGCAGTCTTATTTGTCCAATCGTATGTAATATGTTCGTATAGATTCAACATCAGAGCTTGGGCATATATCCAGCGATATAACCTCAGGGTTCAATTCTTGGTCCCTTGTTTCTGATTTTTATTAATGACTTGTCTGAGTCATTGAAGCACATTTATTCTTTATGCCAATGATACCACCATACGGCAGATAATTCGCCCTGTGAAACGGTCTCCAAACTCAATTCCTAAGTAATGCGCAGAAGTGGTTTGAGGCAAACTTGCTGACCATGAATAAGGTGAAAACGGCAAATCTAACCTTCACTTTTAAGCGGGAGAATTATAATAAACGACAATATTGTTACGAGTCACTCGCTTGTTCCTAGTTACGTGGCTAAATAAGCAAGAGGTACACTTACTTTCCTGCTGGGGCGTTCCTTGGAGCTGCACTAATACTTGCAGGGGGAGAGGGATGTACCAGTAACACACCACTTGACGTTCACTGCCTTTATTATACCACACGGCGGAGCTAGCACCTGGAACCTCTTCGAACGAGCTGACGGTGAGCGGATGACCAGGAACCAAGAAGTCATCCCTACCATCGAATTCTCTGCCTTCTTATACTCGTTCGATTAGGCGTTTGTGCTAACTCCGCAATATACAATGACCCCCTTTCGGGGCTTTGCCCTGATCGTGGCAATATGATAAATTTTTGGATGTTTTCATTGATTCTGAGCTAAAGTAGTGTCATCACGGGGACCATCTCTCTGCCCGTATCTTCTTGCGTATTTCTCCTACGTCGGTTGTCTGAAACTGTCTCTCAGAAAGTGCCAAGTCCTGATAACTCATTTCTTATTGTTTCAAAGTCACCTGCTTTACGTCCTCTTGGCATGGGGTTAGGCAGCGATCCTTCATCACCGAAATTGCTCCAGAATTAAATAACCAAAATGGCCCGAAACCTATACAATAAATAGACTGTATCCCAACGTTTTGTTCATCAAGGTGAACGCCAGCTAAGGCGGCAAGGTCGAAAAAGCCCGGAAAAAAACGGCCAGTTTGACGTTTAAGAGGGTAACGAACAGAAAATGGATTTTACTGAACCCATACTCACTTATGGAAGATGATTGTTTTCAGGGAGAGAAAATTTAAAAAAATCTCGAAAAAATGGTGCTGATTGTTTAATTTTTTTTTTTTTTAATTTTCCAAAATTTTTTTTGATAGTCTTGCAATTTTTACTTTAAGAATGAATGAATGAACATTTGGATAAAACTGTAGTAAAATTTCAAAACGATTTTCGATTCGTCACATATCTGACATTCGGTTGGAAAACAAACCGTCCCAGAAGATTGTTTTCCTAACAATTCCGGTTGCAGACGCGCCCATAAATCCAAGTCCCGTTCGGCTTATTGACTTTTCCTCCGATCTCTTTAGTTCCACAATAAACACGTCCGCGGGAAAACGCTAATGAACGGCAGACGGCTTGAACTCCGGCCAAAATCTAAACACTACACCGAACCAAACTTACTTACTTACTTACTTGCACCGGCATTAATTTGATTTACCGTCTCCGTTTCTCATCTTTCCTCATTCCAACGAATTTATAACACTCAATCTAATATTAACTCTAACTTAATCACAATGTAAATTCATCCCTTGTATATATTTTCTTTTATTATTATTATTTTTTTTTGTAGAAAGTGGAAATATTTAAATATTTTAATTCGTACGTCTGCGTTAAAGTAAATAAAATATTAATAATAAAATCGCGGTCATAACTCATTCGGAGCCGTCATGTGGGCGATTTCTCCGCTTGGATTCATTTCCAAAATTCCACGGTTATTTTGAGAGCCACTAAAAACTGTTTTTGTTCATTAACCTTAACGCGTTTTGAATTAACGTTTGAGAAGAGGGTAATAAAAGTGTCGGAAAAGTTTCAAAGAAAAACATACGTTTTTATGATCGTTAATTAAGAGGTTTGTAAAAAAAAGAACATTAAAAGTATTTTCAACAAAGTTTAAAAAATCATCTAAAATTTATTTTTAAAGATTTTGATTTGATTTTTTTTCTAAATGAAACTTAAAACATTCTAATTTTAATTAAAAAGGGTCGTTTTATTCCAAGTGTTGTCAAAAAATTTAAAAAAAATTTCAAAGTTGGTAAAAAATTTTTTAAGTTAGAAAATTAACCATTTAAAAAAAAATCATCAAAAATTCATTTTTAAAGATTTTGATTTGATTTTTTTTCTAAATGAAACTTAAAACATTCTAATTTTATTCAAAAAAGGACGTTTTATTCCAAGTGTTGTAAAAAAATTTAAAAAAATTTTCAAAGTTGGTAAAAATTTTTTAGGTTAGAAAATTAACCATTTTTTAAACAATTCATCAAAAATTCATTTTTAAAGATTTTGATTTGATTTTTTTCTAAATGAAACTTAAATCATTCTAATTTTAATTAAAAAAGACCGTTTTATTTCAAGTGTTCTCAAAAAAACTAAACAAATTTTCAAAGTTGGTAAAAATTTTTTAGGTTAGAAAATTAATAATTTTTTAAAAAATTCATCAAAAACTCATTTTTTAAGATTTTGATTTGATTCTCTTTCTAAATGAAACTTAAAACGTTCTAATTTTAATTAAAAAAGGACGTTTTATTCCAAGTGTTGTAAAAAAAATTTAAAAAATTTTCAAAGTTTGTAAAAAATTTTTTAGGTTAGAAAATTAACCATTTTTTTAAAAAATTCATCAAAAATTCATTTTTGAAGATTTTGATTTTATTTTTTTTCTAAATGAAACTTAAATCATTCTAATTTTCACTAAAAAAGACCGTTTTATTCCAACTGCTGTCAAAAAAATTAAACAAATTCTCAAAGTTGGAAAAAATTTTTGACACTAAAACTTGAGAAAATTAATTTTAAAAAAATTCATTAAAAATTCATTTTTAAAGATTTTGATTTGATTTTTTTTAGATGAAACTTAAAACATTCTAAATTTAATTAAAAAAGGTCGTTTTGTTCCAAGTGTTGTCAAAAAAATTAAAAAAATTTTCAAAGTTGGTAAAAAAATTTTTAGGTTAGAAAATTAACCATTTTTTTTTTTAATTCATAATAAATTGAATTTTAAATATTTTGATTTGATTTTTTTTCTAAATGAAACTTAAAACATTCTAATTTTAATTAAAAAAGATGGTTTTGTTCCAAGTGTTGTCAAAAAAATTAAAAAAATTTTCAAAATTTTGACACTTTAACTTAAGAAAATTAAAACTTTGAAAATTCATGAAAAATTCATTTTTAAAGATTTTGATTTGATTTTTTTTCTAGATGAAACTTAAAACATTCTAATTTTAACTAAAAAAGACAGTTTTATTCCAAGTATTGGCAAAAAAATTAAAAAAATTTTCAAAGTTGGTAAAAAATTTTTTAGGTTAGAAAATTAAGCATTTTTTTAAAATTCATAATAAATTGAATTTTAAAGATTTTGATTTGATTTTTTTTCTAAATGACACTTAAAACATTCTAATTTTAATTAAAAAGTGTCGTTTTATTCCAAGTGTTGTCAAAAAGATAAAAAAAAAAATTTCAAAGTTGGTAAACATTTTTGACCGTTCTTAAAAATTCGCCAAAAATTTATTTCTAACAATAGAGACGGGTTTTTTTGTCTTAAATAAAATTTAAAACATTCTATTTTGTATTATAAAAGTTAAATTAGTCGTTTGAAAAAAAGTCTAAGAAATACCTTATGATTTTTTCACACTCTAACCTACAAAAATTTACTAACTTTGAAAAATCGCCAAAAATTTATTTATAAGAATTTCAAAGCGACATTTGTTTTAAATTAAACATTAAAGATTCTATTTTCTCCTCTTAAAGTTAAATTAATCGTAATTATTACCAAATAAATTAAATAAAATCTAAAGTAACTTATGATTTTTTTCAAATTTTTAAAATTTGACAAACTTTAAAAAATCGCCAACAATTTATTTATAGGAATTAGGAAACGGTTCTTGTCTCAAATGAAACCTAAAAGATTCTATTTTAAGATAAAAAGGTCAAATTTGTCTTTATTATTGGGAAAAAAATTGAATAAAATCTAAAAGAAACTTTTGATTTTTTTCAATTTCAAACTTAAACATTTAACCAATTTTAAAAATCGCCAACAATTTATTTATAAGAATAGAGACCTGATTTTTGTTTTAAATGAAACCTAAAACGTTCTATTTGATGCTATAAAAGTTAAACCAGTCGTAATTATTACCAAAAAATTTTAAAAAATTCAAAATGTACTTCCGATTTTTCTTAAACTTTACCAACTTTAAAAAATCGCCATAAATTTATTAATAAGAACTAAAAAACGATTTTTATCTTAAATGAAACATAAAATATCTTATTTTATATTAAAATAGTCAAATTGATCTCACAATTAGTTATTGGGGGAAAATCAAATAAATTCTAAAAATATGATTTTTCCAAAACCCTAACCTTCAAAATTTTACCAAGTTTAAAAAATTCACACAGAATTTATTTATAGGAATTAAAAAGCGGTTTTGGTCTTAAATGAAACATAAAAGATTCTTATTTTTATTAAAAAAGTCAAATTTGTTTTACTTATTGACAAAAAAATTGAATAAAATTTTAAAAACTTGATTGATGATTAAGCGATATTTCTTAAAAATTTTAGCAATCTTTTTAAGCGTCAAATTCATAATTCAAACGTCAACTGGATTTTTTAAAACGTCAAGTTGACATTTTAAAACGTTAAGTTGATATTTTGAAAAGCCAAGTTGACATTTTAAACGTCCAATTCATAATTCAAACGTCAAGTTGATATTTTAAACGTCATCAGTAATTTGAAAAGTAATATTTGACAGCTCAAACGTCAAATTGACAACTCAAACGTCAGACTAACAGCTTAAAGGTGAAATTTGACAGTGGAAATGTCAGGCATAGAAAAAGAAAGATATAGAAGGTGAACTCCCACTATACTTCATTTAATAACTAGGAGGAGTGATTTGAATTTTGCGCGCCAAAATAGTGAACTATTATTGGTCGCTCCGCAGTCAAGTTTACGAAGACGAAAAAATTGGTTTTTGTCGTTTAGTGTTTTTAACGTTTGAGGTTAGGTGCTTTACCTAATATGTCAACTTGTTTCTCGCTTTTTCGTCATGCGCAAATGGTTGCGATCAAAAAATATTAAGTTCGAAGAAGGTATGGTGCGATGTCATCTGTTGGATATAATACGTCAACACAAGGAACGTCTTTTGGATAAATTTTGAACAATGTGCCTATAGATAAACGGCCATAGAGATATTTGGTATGTTCTAGAATACTACGCTCAAACGCTTGGTGTTTTGTTGGTTGCATAAATGTGACTGGTTTGAAGTTTAGGATTCAAATTTGCCGCTAAAAATGTTTAGTGTATTTTTTAGTTACTTTTTCCTATGTAAATGGGGTTTTGAGATTCACTCCTCCTAGTTATTAAATGAAGTATAGATTTTTGAAATGCGTCAAATTTAGTACGTAAACCGAGAACTCACAGCGCTGATGTGCAACTATTCAAAAAAACCGCGAAATTTGAAATAAAATATTTTTTTATTTAATTTTATTTCTTTATTCGTACTACAATAAGTGAGCCATAAGTGACTCACTTATTGTGTACGAAAAATAAGTAGCAATGATAAAAGAAAAAACATTTTTTAAAATAGATTAATATTTTTTATTTTCACTTATGAAGCTAATACAAGAATGCGTAATTTATTAAATAAAACAAATATACCTAATATCCACTTAGCCCAAATCCACTTATTTAATCTCTCCGAATCCTTACTGCAATTCGGGAATCGATAGCGGGAAGACTCCTTATCATTACAAATAGAAACCGTACACGCTATATATATTTGAAAAGGAAACATAATGTAACGAAAGGTTGTAAAAATGTTAAAGTCAATCAACACTTACCGGTAATAGAAGTAAAAAAAAATACTACGGAACACAATTGTAGTCACTGTAAACGTTATGTTTCACGTTTAAGCTCGAAATGATCAAAAATCAATTACAATAACTCCGAATGCTCTTACATGAAGTTAAAATATGTTTTGAACGTGTTGTCATGGAAACGTTGTTGTATTTTCGTATTTGTTTAAAATGAATATCCCTAGATTTATAAATCTAGGGACTTCAGTAAAAAATTATACATCAGCGCTAAAGGTGTTTCGGTTTACGTACTAAAAATCAATTTCAAATATTTTACATAGAGTTCGCCCACCCTGATGTCAGGTTAACAATTAAAACGACAAATTTGTCAATAAAATTGTCAAGTTAACAATTAAAATGTCAACTATGACCGCTCAAACGCCAGACTCACAGCTTAAACATTAAATTTGACAGTAGAAATGTTAAATTAACAATAAAAACGTCAAATTTAGCAGCAAAAACGCCAAACTGACAGTTTAAACATCAAATTTGACAGTAGACATATCAGGTTAACAATAAAAACGTCAAATTTGACAGCTCAAACTTCAAATTGCCAACTCAAACGTGAGACTAACAGCTTAAAGGTGAAATTTGACAGTAGAAATGTCAGGTTAACAATTAAAACGACAACTTTGACAATAAAATTGTCAAGTTAACAAATAAAAGGTCAAATTTTACAGCTCTAATGTCAGATTCGCAGTTTAAACATTAAATTTGACAGTAGAAATGTCAAGATAATAAGAAAACGGCAAATTTAACAGCTAGAACGCCAAACTGACAGTTTAAACGTCAAATTTGACAGTAGAAATGTCAGGTTAATAATTAAAACGTCAAATTTGACAATAAAATTGTCAAGTTAACAATTAAAATGTCAAATATGATAGCTCAAACGTCAGACTCACAGCTTAAATATTAAATTTCACAGTAGAGATGTTAAATTAACAATAAAAACGTCAAATTTAGCAGCTAAAACGCCAAACTGACAGTTCAAACATCAAATTTGACAGTGGACATATCAGGTTAACAATAAAAACGTCAAATTTGACAGCTCAAACATCAAATTGTCAACTCAAACGTGAGACTAACAGCTTAAAGGTGAAATTTGACAGTGGAAATGTCAGGTTAACAATTAAAACGACAACTTTGACAATAAAATTGTCAAGTTAACAAATGAAAGGTCAAATTTTACAGCTCTAATGTCAGATTCGCAGTTTAAACATTAAATTTGACAGTAGAAATGTAAAGATAATAAAAAAACGGCAAACTTAACAGCTAGAACGCCAAACTGACAGTTTAAACGTCAAATTTGACAGTAGAAATGTCAGGTTAACAATTAAAACGACAAATTTGTCAATAAAATTGTCAAGTTAACAATTAAAATGTCAAATATGACAGCTCAAACGTCAGACTCACAGCTTAAACATTAAATTTGACAGTAGAAATGTTAAATTAACAATAAAAAACGTCAAATTTAGCAGCTAAAACGCCAAACTGACAGCTTAAAGGTGAAATTTGACGTTTGACAGCTCAAACGTCAAACTGACAACTCAAACATCAGATTAACAGCTTAAAGGTGAAATTTGACAGTAGAAATGTCAGGTTAACAATTAAAACGACAACTTTGACAATAAAATTGTCAAGTTAACAAATAAAAGGTCAAATTTTACAGCTCTAATGTCAGATTCGCAGTTTAAACATTAAATTTGACAGTAGAAATGTCAAGATAATAAAAAACGGCAAATTTAACAGCTAGAACGCCAAACTGACAGTTTAAACGTCAAATTTGACAGTAGAAATGTCAGGTTAACAATTAAAACGACAACTTTGACAATAAAATTGTCAAGTTAACAATTAAAAGGTCAACTTTTACAGCTCTAACGTCAGACTCACAGCTTAAACATTAAATTTGACAGTAGAGATGTTAAATTAATAATAAAAACGTCAAATTTAACAGTTAAAGCGCCAAACTGACAACTTAAACGTCAAATTTGACAGTAGACATATCAGGTTAACAATAAAAACGTCAAATTTGACACCTCAAACATCAAATTGCCAACTCAAACGTCAGACTAACAGCTTAAAGGTGAAATTTGACAGTAGAAATGTCAGGTTAACAATTAAAACGACAAATTTGACAATAAAATTGTCAAGTTAACAATTAAAAGGTCAAATTTTACAGGTCTAACGTCAGATTCACAGTTGTGACACCTTAAAGACAAACAAGACACAAACGATGAACAAAACTCAATCATACACTTTGATTAGATTCTCCAACGCAGGTCCTCAGCCGGCTCAGTGAAGACGGGGGGGTTGATTTTTTTAAGGCGCCACACAGTTCTCCCCGCGTTGTGCACGAACTGTGACGTGAGGTGGTATAAAAAGGTATGATTCGAACAAAGAAACACCACAAAAGAAAAACGAAGTATTTCAAGTTGCCTCGGTTTATTAAAAAAAATAAATAATAAAAGTTTAACCATAAGCAAAGGTCAGTATTTTTCTTTTTAAAGTTGGCGCAAAAAAAAAAAAAATAATAATAATAATAATATAATCAACAAGAAGTATATTCTTTTAATTTCCGGCGTTCGAACAAATCTAAATAAATGAAAATACCAAAAGAAACAATAAAAAAATAAAATAAATTGAAACCGTTCTTCGCGCACGACCCGTACCCCTGACGTCAAAGTGGTATCGTTTATAAAAAAGAAAGTTTCGATATTTGAAGGCTCAAAAAAAAGGAACGCCGAAATTTTACAAAATAACATAAAAGTAATCTGCGCCAAAATGTACAGTAACAATCTTTTTTGTAATCAATCAAAAGTTAATTAATATTTCGAGTTAATGTCTTCTTTTAAATCCAAAAGACCGAACAAAATGTCACGACGGTAATATGAAGTAAAAGTAAAAAAAATAGTCGGTCTGACCTGGTACGCTGTCTGGATGGTGCCTAGGTTGTTTACTACCTTTAAAGTGACCTTCACTGCGACGTACTCCTCCAATATAGGATAAGGATAACTTTCGGAGGTCCTGGAAATGGGATTGACGGCCCCGAAGTAGACCCAGAAAAGAATATTTCCCAACCAGAGAGAGAATGGCGTCTCAGGAGTAAACTTAAAACTTCCAGGAAAATTACGCTCCTTAGATAGAAACTTGCTCTCAGACTTATCAATTTTGCTCCCAGATTAAAAAAAAAATCTTGCTCTCTTGTATAAAAATTTTGCTCCCTGAGTAAAAACCTATGAAATAATGGAGTTAGAGACGCAAAAAAAAGGATGAAGAAAAGTAAAAGTAAGACGTAGAAATAGTTTAGGATTTTTCTTTGAATAAGGATAATTTTTGATTTAGTAGGTGGAGGGTTTTAAAATGAAGGAATGAAAGATGAGTGCGAGGTGATTTATGAAAGAAAGAATGTCGTGAAACTTACCTCAGTTCTTCGAGGTTTAGACAAAATAAATATGCGGAGATGAAAAATACTGATATATCCGGGTAAAACCGAAATTCTGGACAACGATAAAGTTTTCCAAAAGGACTGTGTCGCAAAGATGAATCCCGAAAATTCGGAAAAGGTATTCCACCAAAATCCAATATGGCTCAACAATAAACCCACTCTTATGCGCACAGAGCACTTTACAATCTCGCATACAGGAAAAGAGAGAGAACCGGAATAAAAATTCGAAGCATAAATACCCTCTGTACCAACAAAACACCTGCGCACCAACTCCAACTCTTAAAGATGAGGGACGAGAGGGGAAGGAAAATAAAATTTTAGGAAGAGGGAAAATAGTCAAAGGAGATCTTCGGAGTAACGTCGCTGTAAAGAAAACTATTAACCAACAAAAGTAAAAAAAAAAACTTTCCTAATTAAACTAACAATAAAACAAACTAAATTACCAAACCAGGCAACCTAAAATACTCCCTAACAAAACCAAACACCAACACAACCAAAAGGAAACATTAAATCCCTGAAAGAAAAATTCGAACCGTAACACAGTTTAAACATTAAATTTGACAGTAGAAATGTCAAGATAATAAAAAAACGGCAAATTTAACAGCTAGAACGCCAAACTGACAGTTTAAACGTCAAATTTGACAGTAGAAATGTCAGGTTAATAATTAAAACGTCAAATTTGACAATAAAAATGTTAAGTTAACAATTAAAAGGTCAAATTTGACAGCTCAAAGGTCAGACTCACAGTTTAAACATTAAATTTGACAATAGAAATGTCAAGTTAACAATAAAAACGTCAAATTTAACAGCTAAAACGCCAAAGTGGCAGTTTAAACGTCAAATTTGACAGTAGAAATGTAAGGTTAACAATTAAAACGTCAAATTTGATAGTAGAAATGTCAGGTTAACAATTAAAATGACAAATTTGACAATAAAAATGTCAAGCTAACTATAAAAATATGAAATTTGACAGCTCAAACGTCAAACTGACAGCATAAATGTCAAAATTGGACAGCTAAGACGTCAAACTGGCAGTTAAAAATATTAAAAATGTTGAAGTTGATGGTTTGATTATAGCTTTAATAATATAATAAGTTCGGTACGATTTTTCTAGAATTTTTTTAAAATTAGGTTAAGTTATCTGTCAAAAATTATAGTTGTCTTTCGGATTTTTTTTAATTTTTTTGAGAAAAGTTGGAACAAATTTGACCGATTTAAGATAAAATAGAATATTCTAGGTTTCATTTAACATAAAAATCGTTTTTTCACTCTTATAAATAAGTTCAGTATGATTTTTTAAAAAATTACTAAGTTTATTAAAAGTTAGGTTAAGTTAATCATTACCTTATTATTAGATATTTAAAAAAATCACCAAAAATTTATTTTTTTAAATTAAAAAACGTATTTTATTTTAAATAAAACTTAAGAATCTATATTTTATTATGTTATAAAAATTTTTTATCAATAATATTTAAACCATCTTTAATCTTATTGTTAAACCAACTAAAAATAACAAAGATTAACTCATTTAATACTTTTTATTCAATATAAATTACATAACCATCAAATAAATATAACATAAAACTGTTTAATTAGCAAAAAGAAAAAAAAAATTAATTTATAAAGTATATTTTAATTTCATTCCAAAGAAAAAACCTTTCATTTCACCAAAATAATTTTTTTTTTAAATACTGAACTTTTCATCCAATCGAAAATCAAAGTTCTTTAAAGTAGAGCCAAAACGCAAGCAGCCACCATCGAAACACCAAACATCGCATAACCACTCGAATAAACCTCTTTAATCGAAAGTAATTTCCCCATATCCCAACACAAATGTCGAATTCCATTCGCATAGTGGTAACATAAAGGTACGGCGAAGCACATTTTACCGATAAAGTGAGTGAACCAACCGATATTTTCCAAACTGGACATCCAGTAGGATAAATCGTGGGATGTTAACATCGTTCCGGCACTTAGACAAATTAGATAGAATCCCAAAGCCATACCTTTAATAAATCAAGAGAATGTTAATAAAGAAAATATTAATAAATCAAATATCGATAAATCAAATATCGAAAAATTAAAAAATCGACAATCATTCAGTAAATAAAAATGATTAATCATTTTTATGATTAAATTTAACACTTTACCAACTGGTAGTGCTTTTAAAAATCTTATATCGTTCTTACCGACCACTCAGTTCCAAATTGTAAGAGATTACGAGATCGTACAATTGTTGAATAATCATCGAATAAATGACAACCAATCGGTAGAGTTTTAAGCCTAATTTTTTTTAAATTTACCTGTCGCCCTGTGCGTAACTGATAATAAAGAAGTTAATTGAGGCTTATAAATGGTTAAATGAGGCGAAAGAGGCCTTCCGATCTTCATATTCTTCTCATCGTAACCTTCCTCGCATACGCTTGGTGCCGGTTGTGCCTTAATAGTAACCGGACGAGCCAGGAGGATTAAACTCTTATTAGCGGTCACATATTTAAGAAGTTGACGGTTTTGAAGCCTGTTTTATTACATAACAAAAAAAATTTTTAGGTTAGGAAATTTCAAAACATAAAAACATTGTTAATTTTACTCCATATTAAAATATATTTATAAAAACATTTATTTAAGATTAAAAAAAGTAGTAAAATAGGTGAATTTAGACCGAAATTAAATAAATTTTTACCTGAAAATTAAAGCCATTTTTAACTGTCAGTCAAACGTCAAACTCCCAAATAATACTAAAAGAGTCAATTGAGAGTTTAAATTTTAGGTTGTAATTTCTTAAATAAATTATTTCATATAAAATTATTAAATTAAATAAAATGTTTTATAATTAATAAAATAAATTAAGATGATTTTTGAGTAAATTAATTTTTTAATAAAATTTTTAATAAAAATTTTTAAATTTAAATTATTAGAAATTTAGTAAACTTTTGACCCTAAAGGTAAAAAACCAACCAATCAAAACACTTTATTTCGAAACGATTATAGCGTGCTTGGAAAGCGTCACTCCCGTTAAAAAAAGCGTCTTTTTCCTTTTTAAGTGATTAATTTTTATGATTTTATTTAAAAACCCGATAAAAATTTATAAAGGTAGGTTTTAATTTTACCCCAAAATAAATTTATTTTTATTTTAACTAAATTATAAATCCCCCCAAACGTCTATTTTTAACCTCACCTAACCTATCATTATTTTTAGATGTCAGGTAGGGCCCCCAAAGAGGAAGAAACTCGAACGCGACTTCGTACCCGTCCTACGCGATCACCGGCTAGGAAAAGAAGTCCCGGAAGACCTCTTAGAAGTGCTAAAAGTAAATCTCCAGTGAGGAAAATGGAAACAACACCGAAAAAACGTAAAAGCCCGGCTAGAACGACCCCCGGGAAAAAAAGTCCAAGTCGGATACCTCGTTCGGAGAGTTTTAAAGAACCCCCGTTGATTAAAATCACCACAAGTACTCCGATTTTAGACGTTGATACCGATTCCGACACTGAGACTAAAATACCAAAGCCGTTAACTCAAATTAAAGGTCGGGAGAGAACAACAAGGAAAGATTTAACTCCGATAAAGTCTACGTTAAGTCATTTCGATTTAGATTCATTTACAAAAAGGGTAACGAGGTCGATGACGCCTAAAAATATGGATACCGTTGATCGAAGAAGCACCGATAAGATTGTTCATTTAAAAGGGGATTTTTTTACAAAATCCGAAACAAAATTAACTGAATTTTCCGATGAGGATGAAATCCCACTTAAAAAAACCATCGATTTAGTCGAACCAATCAAAGAAACTCTTTTTAAACCAAATTTTAAATTTCGCACCGAATATGGTGGAATTTGGGGCACAATTTTCTTAATTTTCTTTTTACCTTTATTTACAATAACAATTATACAACATACAATCACAAAAAAACTACCAAATTTTAATTTTTCTTTATCTTTCTACTATAATTTTTATTCATACTTTGGTTTTATTCTCTTCGCTTTTATAAACTTTTTAATTATGATGATACCTTTCGGATCTAAACCGGAAGGTCAATTAAAAGTTTTAGCTTCGTCTAAATTTATCGCGAATGGATTTATTAATTTTATTGTTAGTTTGATGATTATTTTTGGTTTGGAATTTTATGATATTGAGATTATGGAACATATCGATCGAAATTATTTACAATTGAGTGTCGGGGGGTTATTGTTTGGGGTTGTATTGTCTTTTGTGTTGTTTGTAAAGGCTCATTATGTGCCTGTTAGCATGTTGAATATCATGGGGGATACGGATAGTGATGTTTATAATTTTTTTATTGGGAAGGAGGTCGCTCCGGTTGTTTTCGGGGTTCATATGAAGATTTATTTGATTAGGTTGGCGTATATTGGACGGGTAAGTTTAGTTTTTAGAAAATTGGGTTTAAAATAAAAATAAATATGGCTTTTTTTAATTAGAAAAATTACTTAAATGAATTTTGAGAGTATTTTAACAAGGATTTAAGTTAGTATTATTGTGACGATTACTATTATTGTAATATTTAACAATTAGAATGATTTGAAAATAATGTGAAATAAATTTTATGTTTGATAGATGATTTTAAAAAGGTTGGAATAGTTCTGAATGTTTCTCAAATATTTTTGATGTATTTCCGATGATTTTAAGATGATTCAAAAAAATTTTCTAAGCTAGGATTAAAAAATATGAGTATTTGTAGTTAATTGACTCAAATTTGAAATGTTAATTAAAATCATGCACGATTTTTAATGAATTTTGAACGACTTCGAAAAATGTTGGACTATTTTAATATATTATTGTGACGATTACTATTATTGTGACATTTAACAATTAAAATGATTTGAAAACAATGTGAAATAAATTTTATATTTGATAGATGATTTTAAAAAGGTTGGAATAGTTCTGAATGTTTCTCAAATATTTTTGATGTATTTCCGATGATTTTAAGACGATACAAAAAAAGATTCTAAGCTAGGATTAAAAAATATGAGTATTTGTAGTTAATTGACTCAAATTTGAAATGTTAATTAAAATCATGCACGATTTTTAATGAATTTTGAACGACTTCGAAAAATGTTGGACTATTTTAATATATTATTGATGGTTTGTAAATGAATTTAAGAGGCTTCCAGACGATTTTAAGGTGCGGTTACACAGCTTGCAATCTTCAAATCTTTCTGAACGAATCATGAACTATAAGCTATTGAACCTCAAGCTGTCTGACATAACGTCTATCAGTGTTGAGGAAATATCAATAGTGGTAGCGATTGATGATCGCTTTCTGGCATTAAGATTAATAATAATCGTCAATTGCCTAAATTGAAAGTTTCGATTAATTAGTCGTAAATCGTCTTTTCTTGGAATTACGATTAATTCAAACTCACAGTGAAGGTAATTGATTATTATTAATCCTAATACCAGAAGGCGATTGACGATTAATTAATCGTCAATCGCTACCACGATTGATGTTTACCCAGCACTGGTGTCTATGCTCACAACATTGCAGGATGTCAACATGACATTGACATCTCAAAATTACGCTCATATATTCTTGTGATAGCAACAAGACGTTGCTACATTACATCTATGCAACATTGTGATCATAGGAAGAATGACAGGTCGTTTTGAATATCATGTTGATGTGATGTTGATGTCCTGTAGTGTCATGAGAATAGACATGTTACGTTGGGGAAAAAGAATTCCATTATTTCTTCGATATAGTTCACATAAAAATAATGGATACAGTGGGTCACAAAAGTGTTTGGTTACCACAAGTAAAAAGAATTCGGAAGCTGCTTTAAAAAAAACTGACTCAAATACTGCTCTAGCTGATACAAAAACAGACATTCCTTAGTCCATAACTTTCTTATTACTTGCGCTATTCTGAAAACTCTTTTGGAATTTTGTAGCCTTTATAATCTACTTTCCAACAATGTACAATAATACCCTGTAGCTCGAAAATCTTGAAAGATTCGTATAAAAAACCAACTCAAATACCTCTCTGATTGATTGAAAAACTATATATTTATGTTCTATTGTCCATAATTTACTTATCACAATGATTTTTTGGCATTTTATAGCTTTTGAAGTCTACTTTCTAATGATTTTGAGATTATGTTTTTTTATTTTGAAATGAGTTCTTTGTTTTTATATGATTTTAAGAGATTTAAAACAAATTCTAACCCAAGATTGCTAAGTATCACTTAAAATAAATTCTCTCAAATTTAAAATTTTAATTAGATATCCGGATGATCTTTTTTCGAAAATTTTTAGTGAGTTTCGAATGATTTCTAATAATTTAAGACTATTTTTAAATGTTATGAATCGGTTTTAGACGTCTTTACGAAGATTCTGGTAGATTTTAGAAAGTTTTGGACAATTAAAAAAAATTGAGATGACTTCTGCTTGATTTTAGATTAATTTATTGGATTTTAGTCAATTAAAATGACTTTATTAGTTGTTAAATAAGTTGTTGAATAATTTTTTAAAATTTTAATAAATTTAAAGTGGAACGAAGTTTTTGGACAATTTTCAATAATTTCAAACCATTTCTGGTTAATTTCAGTCAGATATAAGAGATTTCAGATTATTTTTATATCATTTTAAACGTATTTAAAGAATTTTAACGATTTTGAAACAAGTTAGACTGAAATTGAATGAATATGAACAATTTTAAACGATTTTCGGTTAATTTTATGTTGATATAAAGGATTCCAAACGATTTTTGTATGATTTTAGACGAGTTTAAAGAATTTTAAACGAGTTTGAAGAATTTTAACCGAGTTTAAAGAATTCTAGCCGATTCTGAAAAAAATTCAAACTGAAATTGATTGAAAATGAACAAGTTTAAACGATTTTCGCTTAATTTTAGTCAGATATAAGAGATTTCAGATTATTTTTATATGATTTTAAACGTGTTTAAAGAATTTTAACCGATTTTGAAAAAAGTTAGACTGAAAGTGAATGAATATGAACAATTTTAAACGATTTCCTGTTAATTTTATGCTAATATAAAGGATTCCAAACGATTTTTGTATGATTTTAGACGACTTTAAAAAATTTTAAACGAGTTTGAAGAATTTTAACCGAGTTTAAAGAACTTTAACCGATTCTGAAAAAAATTCAAACTGAAATTGATTGAAAATGAACAACTTTAAACGATTTTCGCTTGATTTTAGTCAGATATAAGAGATTTCAGATTATTTTTATATGATTTTAAACGTATTTAAAGGATTTTAACCGATTTTGAGAAAAGTTAGACTGAAAGTGAATGAATACGAACAATTTTAAACGGTTTTCGGTTAATTTTATGGTGATATAAAGGATTCCAAACGATTTTTGTATGATTTTAGACGAGTGAAAGAATTTTAAACGAGTTTAAAGAATTTCAATCGATTCCGAATAAAGTCAAACTGAAATTGAATGAAAATGAACAAGTTTAAACGATTTTTGCTTAATTTTAAACTGGTATAAAAGATTTCAGATTATTTTTGTGTGGTTTTGAACAAATTTAAAGAATTTTAATCGATTTTGAAAAAAGCCAAACTGAAATTGAATGAATATCAACAAGTTTAAACGATTTCCGCTTAATTTTAGACAAATATAAAGGATTTCATATGATTCCATATAATTGTTGAAGTATTTCAGACAGTTTTTGATGCGATTCTAATAAAGAATTTGGGGAATTTTAATAATTGAAAAAAAATTTAGACTTGCTGACTAATTTTGTTAAATTACGTTGATTTTAAAGAAAAATTCACGCGATTCCGAACAACTACTGAGGATTTTAGACGATTTTACGGAGATTCCAGACAATTTTAGAAAGTTTTTAGACAATTTTCAAAAATTTTAGACGATTTTCGCTTGATTTTAGACTAATATAAAGGATTTGATACGATTTCAGATAATTGTTGAAGTATTTCAGTCAGTTTTTGGTGCGATTTTAATAAAGAATTTTAGGAATTTTAACAATTTTGAAAAATTTTAAACTTCCTGACTAATTTTGTTAAATTACGTTGATTTTAAAGAAAAATTCACGCGATTCCGAACAACTACTGAGGATTTTAGACGATTTTACGGAGATTCCAGACAATTTTAGAAAGTTTTTAGACAATTTTCAAAAATTTTAGACGATTTTCGCTTGATTTTAGACTAATATAAAGGATTTGATACGATTTCAGATAATTGTTGAAGTATTTCAGTCAGTTTTTGGTGCGATTTTAATAAAGAATTTTAGGAATTTTAACAATTTTGAAAAATTTTAAACTTCCTGACTAATTTTGTTAAATTACGGTGATTTTAAAGAAAATTCCACGCGATTCCCAACAACTACTGACGATTTTAGACGATTTTACCAAGATTCCAGGCAATCTTAGAAACTTTTTAGACAATTTCAGAAAGTTTTAGACAAGTTTCAAAAATTTTAAACGATTTTCGGTTAATTTTAGACAAATATAAAAGATTTCAAATAGCTTTTGTCTGATTTTAAACGATTCTAAAAAAATAGACTGATATTGAATGAATATGAACAATGTTAAACGATTTCTGGTTAATTTTATGCTGATATAAAGAATTTCAAACGATTTTTGTATGATTTTAGACGAGTGAAAGAATTTTAAACGAGTTTAATGAATTTTAACCGATTTTGAAAAAAGTTAGACTGAAATTGAATGAATATGAACAATTTTAAATAATTTTCTGTTAGTTTTATGCTGATATAAAGGACTCCAAACGATTTTTGTATGATTTTAGACGAGTTTAAAGAATTTTAAACGAATTTAAAGAATTTTAACCGATTCTGAAAAAAAGTCAACTGAAATTGAAAGAATATGAACAATTTCAAACGATTTTCGGTTAATTTTAGACTGATATAAGGGATTCCAGATGATTTTAGTGTGATGTTAAATGAGTTAAAAGACTTTAAATGATTTGGAAAAAAGTTACACTGAAATTGAATGAATATAAACAATATTAAACGATTTTGAGACACTTTAGACGTTTCTTGGTCATTTTTGAATCATTGAAAACTATTATCACAATAATTCTAAACATTTCTTCTTTTTCTGAACAACGTTAGACAGAAATTGAATGAATATGAAAAATTTTGAACGATTTTGACACATTTTAGACTTCTCTTGATCGTTTTTGAAAAAGTTAAAACGATTTTCAGAATAATTTCTAACGATTTTCAAACATTTTAAACGATTTTAGAAAGGTTTCACACAATATCGTACAATTTTCGATTTTATTCATGTTAAAAGATTGAAGTTCCAAGAAAGAAACTAATGATAGTCTATTTTTCAGAATAATTTAAAACGATTTACAGAATAATTTCTAATGATTCAATCATTTTCAAACATTTTAAACGATTTGAGAAAGGTTTGACACAATACCATATAATTTTCCACTTTGTTCATATTAAAAATTGAAATTCCAAGAAAGAAACTGATGATAGTCTATTTTTCAGGATAATTTAAAACGACTTACAGAATAATTCTGAAAATTTCTTCTTTTTTCTGAACAAACTTAGAGAGAAATTGAATGAATATGAACAATTTTGAACGATTTTCAGAATAATTTCTAATGATTTTCAAACATTTTAGACCATTTTAGAAAGGTCTGACACAACACCATATAATTTTCGATTTTCCCTGCATTAACAATTAAAGTTCCATGAAGAAGACTGATGATAGTCTATTTTCTAGAATAATTTGAAACGATTTTCACAATAATTCTGCAAACTTCATTGTCTTCTGAAAAAAAGTTAGACAAATTGAACAAATGAACAATTTTGAATGATTGCCAAATACTTTAGACGTTTCTTGATAGTTTTTGAACAATTTAAAACAATTTTTAGAATAATTTAAACCGATTTTCTAACATTTTAGCCGATTTTAGAATGATTTGACACAATACCATATATTTTTCGATTATGTTCATATGAAAAATTGAAGAGTCAGGACAAAAACCAATGATAGTTCATTTTGTGAAGGAAGAATAAACTAATAATGACATTATTTTTGCTGATTTGTGAAATATATTATGGACTTTTTAAAAGAGTATGAATAAAATTGTAAAAATAATCACTTTTCCAATTTGATTTTCAAAAATGTTGAGTTTTAGATCGTATTTAGATTATTTAAAACATCTCGAGATTTTTTTCATTGATTTTGGATAATTTATAAGACGATTTCAAAATGATTTTAAACAACTCCAAACAAATTTAGGCGATTTAAGAAGACTTAATGATATTAGATTAGTTATGGTTGTCTTTTATCAATTTTCTTTTGAATTTAAAAAGAATATAATTGTTTTGAAACGATTTTTGATGGATTTTTGAGCGGTTTTTGATCGAATTTTGATCATTTAAGATAGCTTTATAGTTTTGATCGATTTCAAGTCATGCACAAGAAACTTTCAAACCAATTTTAGAGAATTTCTAACATTTTCAGACCAGTTTTGGATACTTAATTCCAAATTTAACCCGTTAAGCGGTTCGATGGATTGAAATTACATGTAATCATGACGAATATATACGTCATAGCCGCTTAAGGGGTTAAGAAATTTCAAAATGTTTAAACGATTTTAAATAATAACTCGAAGATGATATTGAAAGATTTTGGATTGTTTTGACACGATTTTTTATTGAATTTTAATAATTTAAGACAACTTCATAGTTTTAATCGATTTTTAGGTCATTTACAAGAAAATTTCAAAACGATTTTAGAGACTATCTAAAATTCTTTGGTGATTTTTAGATACTCAATTCAGAATTAATTAATTATTATTCCACCGGTGGTCACGCGGCGCTTAACGTGTTAAAGAAATTCCAAAATATTTCAAACGATTTTAAATAATAACTCGAAGACGAAATTAAAAAATTTTCAACTGATTGATTATAAATGAAACATACAAAAATCTCAAAATTATATCAAAATTTGATATAATAAATATTTTAATTACTTCATTTGATCATTTAAAACAATTTTAGACGATTAAAATACAATTAAAAGCAAATACTTATTTTTAAAGAGATATCTTTTAAAATAAGATATCTAATAATAAGATATCTTAAAAATAAGTTACTAAAGAAGCCATAAAATCTTTATCCTTCATGCTCAATGATTCATATCGAAATAAATACTCTTAGAACACATAACACTATAACCTTTTTTTTTCTTTTTCATTTCAGAGCATTTTAACAACAGTAACCTTAGCAAGGAGTCTTGACATCAACAAAATAATATCTTTATACCCGAATTTTACCAATTTAACCTCCCTGGATTTAAATTACACCCTTTTAACGGTGTGTTTTATGACTTACATATCAGTTTTCGATCGGATATTTTACGAAAAAACCATGGCAAGTACTTTCGAGATTCGCGACGAAGGACACGGATACTTAGCGAACATTTATTTCCTAAGTACCTTATTTTTATATGGTTTGATACCTAAATACGTACAAGACGCACATTTACAATTAAATCCGTACATTTTGGGATTTATTTCTTTGGTATTTTTCCTTGGATATATCATCAATCGAGGGAGTAACAACCAAAAGTATTCGTTTAGAGTGAATCCATTTAGTTTAAAAGTATCTCGTAAGTTTTTAATTTTAACTTTTAAATTTTTAGTTTTAATTTTTTAGTTTTAATTTTTTAGTTTTAATTTTTAGTTTTAATTTTTTAGTTTTAATTTTTAGTTTTAATTTTTTAGTTTTAATGTTTAGTTTTAATTTTTTAGTTTTCATTTTTAGTTTTCATTTTTTAGTTTTATCTTTTAGTTTTAATTTTTTAGTTTTAATTTTTTTTTGTTAGTTTTGATTTTATTTTTGTTTTAATTTAATTTTCATTTTTATTTTAAAGATTTATCAACAATACCAACCTCTCAAGGAAAGAAATTATTATGTGATGGCTTCTGGGGAATCGTCAGACATCCAAATTACTTCGGAGAGTTACTTATGAATTTAAGTTACGCTCCGTTTACCTGCGGATCTACTTTATTACTTTATATTTTATCTACAATCCCAACGATGATTTACAGAGCGACTCGAGTTGAATACAGAGCGAGACAAAGATACGAAACAGGATGGGAGAGATATTGTCAAAATGTACGAAAAATGTTCATCCCAAAGGTTTTTTAAAAACGTTTGGAAAAGAAGTACAAAGTGCTTTTAATCTCTTTTATTGTCTTTTATTTATAAAGACTTAATTAAGATAATTATTATTAATTATGATTTATTATATAATTTTTTCTCAATTATTATTTTTTTTTGTGCAATTATTTAAAGATTTTTCTTTTAATTTAGATAATTTACCTCTTTATAAGTACAAATAAGATGTGTTGAAACGATTTGATCAATTTTTTTTTAGTAAACCCTGATGTTTTGGGTTAAAACTTAGCGATGTAAGAGAATTTTTGTAAATTGTAATTTTTTACAAATACAATGACTTAGTGTAAATGTTTATTTTTATGTCTTAGACCTTAAAATAATTAAAATTAATTAATAATTTGTTGAATATCTTTTAAACTTCTTAGATTTAAGTTGTATGTATGTAGGAAGCCGGAGGGTACGTTGGATGTATTGTACAATATTTCTGTCACTCACTTTGTTTACATCGACCAACCTAGGGATTTACCAAAGGTTAGGATGTAGTTCAAAGATGTGTCCCTGATTCTATGGTTGGCCAATCATCACTTAAGGTCCTTAATTTAAGTCCTTGAGATTTGGGCAGTCACATAGGATGTGTTTAACAGTCTTAATGTCTTGCTTGCAAACACGACAGAGGAGAAGTGGCAAACTCTAAATTATAAAGGTGTTTAGCCTCACACGAAGGGTATCGTAGTAATGATTTAGACACTTGGCAGCCTTTAACCGTGTCCCAGTAGTCTGAAACTGGTTGAGAGTTACCTTAACAGTGGGTTATTGTGCATGGTTGCTACTTCCAGTGCATTGTGACTGTCCAATATAAGCCGGGAGGTGGTCCTTTTTCGGCTAAGAGCTAAAACAGACTGTCTGCTATCTGTGAGGATAATAAAACACTTACCACGTACATTACTGCTGGAAATGCGGTTAAGGCAGTAAGTTCTACCTGAATGACAGAGGTACCCACCTCAAGGGGTTCCGAGAGGCTAGTCCGGAGGTGATGGGAGTAGACCCCGCACCTGTACCTGACTATTTTTTAAAGCCATCAGTGTAGATTTTGAATGTTGGTGTAATCAATCTCTGCTGACTGGTTTAGAAGGGTGAGGTAACTTCTCAAACAATTCCCAAAGCTTTAATTAAGGGGGAACAACAGGGTAAATTTTTTGAAAAATCGTTTTTTTTTTTCTTTACGCAATTCGAAAGTATGTACCTTTTAGAATATTATCCTACAATATTATAACAAAATTTGTACAAATAATGGAATTATAGCTCTTTTCTGCTCGCGCGCACGAAGCCATTACTTGAATACGAACATAAACAACCATTGTCACAAAATGTTATCGATGCTATTACTCCCATTTATATGGATTTTTCCAAGACGGAGTTGCTTGAGCGATGTATAGGCGGATTTACGCAAAATTCGAATGAGAGCTTTAATGCCCTCATTTGGAAGTTCGCTCCGAAAATTTTATCAAGTCGGGCAGTTATTGTGCAAATTGCTACTTATTTGAAGGTTTCCATTTTTAATAATGGAATGGCATCTTTATTAAAGGTAGCAAATGAAATACAAATCCAGATTAGTCCCCAAATGTACGCATTTTGTACAGCTAAAGACCAACACCGAATAAGTCGAGCTCAAGTGCGTTAAATTTCAAGTGTTTTAGACAATTCAGACAACAAGAAGAAAGTCGAATTATGTTCTAGAAATTCTAAAGAGCTTTATTATGGAGCAGGAATCGATGAATTGTGGTAACTCTTAAAGTTTTCTCCATTATATGATCTAGAACTAAACTTAACTTTTTAAATGCGTTTTTCTCACAGTAAAATTTTTTTAACCTGTTTTCACAATTTCTTTACCAACGAGAATCGCATTCAAATTTTATTGAGACGTCCTCAATCTATATAAAATTCCCTTCAGTTAAGCGTACGTATTTTTATTTGTATTAATATTTGCTGCCTCTTTACCCCCTGGAAAGATTAATTATTTTATTGATATTCTTAACTTTTTTTTTGCAGAGGTGCCATTTTAACAGCAATTATTATTTTCTAAATCGGGTACGCTTAACTGAAGCTATACTAATATAGATTAAAATGACGTTTCCTTTTTTATTTTCAGGTTATTTTTACACCTTTTATAGTGACAACCAACAAGATGTTTTTTTTTGTTGGTGCATTTGGACACCCTCCATACATGTATTCTAAGACAGATTTTTTTTTCTCTATACTTCCTAAAATAAGTTTAAACTGTGTACTTACAAATATCAAATTCCGATTTTTCTACAATATATGAGTGAACCAAAATAAAATCTTAATTGTCGCCTCTTTTCGCGGTCTCCACACTGTTGTTCCCCCTTAATTTATGATCGATTTTAGATACTTTTTGTCAATTTTTAACCGATTTTATGTTATTTTATGAAATTAAAACGATTCTAAATGATTCTAAAACTTAAAAAAATCAAAACAAATCAAGATAGGATTTTTTTTATTTACTTATTGTTCAAGTCTTGCATATAAATTATTAAGATATAGAAACAGATACACTACACATTCAAAAAACATTTAACAATAATTTATTGTACTCGTTTTTTTTATTATTATTATTTATTTATTATTAATTTAATTTTTAATAGTAGTTAAGTTATTTATGTACAAAGTAGGGGTTCGTTGAAAGCTTTTTTATTACTTGATCTCAATCGATTTTCCCTCAATTTTCTCTCAATTTTTTCCCCATTTCAAATAACTCCGATAATCTTTAAATTATCCAATCTTTAGATTATTAAACAGTCTTAAATCCTCGCACAGTTAGTTCTTAAATCCTTATAAGAAACCAATCGAAAGATGAGGTAGTCTTTAAAATGGCAGTTACTCGTTGTTTTTACTATGTTCTTAAACAGAAGATTCATCAATTACCGTAATAACCCGGTTTGGAAACACCTTCCATTTGTTATTTTTACTCAAACCGTTTTCATCTTCGATCCCATTCTCCTCCGATTGGCTTCCGTTTTTAGAAGGACGCGCTAAAGACCATCTCCGACCTTTCCGGTCCATTATCACAGGCATCTCCGCGATTAAATTATTTTCAAATTCGCTTAACATCAAGTAATTTTCAACTTTGTTACAGGAAGTGATACAATCTCCGATGTAATCTAAGTCGTCTAATAAATTATCTGGTAAATCCATATCTGCGATGCCTTCTTCAGATATACACGTTAATTCTGGTTTGTCGTTTGAACAGATTATGTTTTCTATTAAACCTCCGGGTTGGTTAGGTATTAAATCCGTTCCTAAAACTAAAGCTGCAGCCGCAGCTCCTGCTGTTACACCAGGTTCGTTATCACCGTCTTGAGTAAATGATAGCTTTCTTCTTTGGGGGCAATTTTCCGATACGCAAAGATGTTTTGTACCGTTTTCTCGGGTGTGTTTGTGTCTGGTGATGTTACGACGGTGTAAATCGATTAAAAATAAAGTTAGGCTTCCGACTAAGACGCAGGTTGAACTGAAGTAATAACCTGCTCGATCACCACAACGTTCGTTCATGTAACCTGGAAGTAGAAAGAAATTAGTGTTGTATAAAAAAATCTAGTCTTAAAAATCTAGTGTTGGGTAAAAATCTAGTCTTCAAAATCTAGTGTTGGGTAAAAATCTAGTCTTAAAAATTTAGTGTTGGATAAAAATCTAGTCTTAAAAATCTAGTGTTGGATAAAAATGTAGTGTGGGAATTTTATTATGAGACAAAGGGAGGAAACTTTCTGGAATAAATTTCCCCCTTTTTTCCGGACGAACAAATCAATTCGGCAATTGGTCCTCGAGAAGGAAGCTATAAATCTTAAAGAATTCCGTCTTGGCCTGGTTATCTATAGGAGAAATTTTACGCTTCGATCAGTTTTATTTTCTTGAGTGTCTAATTATAATAATTTTGAGGGTCAAGTTGGAATTTTATTTCTTAGTCTTTATTCATTTTGATTTACACTGCTCGTTAAAAAAAAAGAAAACAACATTCAGAAAGGATGGCTGAACTTGAAATATGGTCTTTCTATTTCAAAAAAGAACTTCAGAAAAAGGAATTTCAGAAAAGAAGTCTCCAATTAAGTACTGGATTAAAGTGTTTGTGGGTTATGAAAAAAAAAAGACTTATAACTCTCTAAAATTTGTATCCAGAGTATTATAAACATTAATTTTATAAAAATTCAGTACATTCCTTGACCTGTTTAAATGGAGGGATGTCGGAAGGAGATTATTTCGGCTACGAGTGGATTAATCAAGCAAATTTTCATGTTTGCGGAGACTCTCCATAAACAATGTAACCGCCTTGAGACATTCAAAGATATAGAGGTTGGAGAGAGTTAAAATCTTTAGATTCCTGAAGTGATTTCGGCATTCACTCCCATAATTTAAACCCATCAGGACTCTAATGGTGGGTTTAGGATGTCAAACTTAACCGTAATCGTAGCAATAATTTTAATCGTAACTGTAAAAGATGTAGTGCTTACAACTGCCTAGTTGAGGGAGATTGTTGAGATTTTAAAACTTAAATAATTAACCAATAAAATAATAAGGAATGTAACTAACGTTTTCGGACGTTCATAATGATTGATGTTCTTGTTTTTTTACTTGCAATTGATTGAATCGCTAAGAATTCGAATTCAGATGAATGAGGAAAAAATAGTTGTTGGTGTAACAAGAGCAATTTTGTTGATAGCTTAGGTTCTTGTTGTGGCCAAAAGAAAAATTAGAAAACGCCGGCAGTTTTTCAAAAGATCAGTGAACCAAAATTGATAGTTGGAAGGTCATCTTTTGATCTTAATAAATGATATATTTATGTAAAAAAGAAGGACATGATCAATTTTTTTTAATATCTATGATTTAGAACAACGGTGGGCAACCTCCGACCCGCGGGCCAACGTCGGCCCACATGAGGGTCTAATCTGGCTCACGAGACCTTTACAAAGAACAATAAATAAGCAGATCCGATGCTTTCCGTGCAGTAGTTCTACCAAGGAAAGCAGGAAGTCTGGGAGATCTGATAATTAACCACTTGAGTACGCATTTATTTTGAACATAATGCAACTTACGACGAGTCTCAGAGGTCAAATGTACTCAAAGGGTTAACTTTGATTTTATATAAAAAAAACTTATAAGTAACAATAATTTGTCATTTTTTTACTTTGGGCCGTTTGCGAAGTCGTAATCTGGCCCCTACTATACGAAAGGTTGCCCACTCCTGGTTTAGAACACCAAAAATTTGCCCAAAAATTTTTTTTCTTTAGAAAATTGTGAATTAAGTCCTGTTGATGTAAAATATCAACCTCTTCCAAAATTAAAAAGAAGTGGACATACTTTGATTTGTGCTCTAAATCATCGATGACATAGACAGCCATATCTTCGCTGATTGGGCTTTAGAGCAGTTGGAAGTCGAACCCGGTTTTGGTCAAAAAATCATCTTCAGCAATAAGGCATATTTTTGAATAAATAATAATGTCAACAAGCAGAAATGCCATTATTGGGCTGAGAACAATCCACAGGAGGTCCACCAGGTTGCAATGCACCCAGTAAAGGTAACTGTTTGGTGAGGATTTTGGGCCGGAGACATCATCGGGCCGTACTTCTTCGAGAACAATGATGATAACCAGCAGATTCATGATAACCAACTTTTTCTGGCCTGAAATCGACAATATGGATGTCGAGGATATGTGGTTTCAACAGTACGGCGCTATCAGCCATACAGCGTGCGCCACAATGGATCTTCTGCACAACCGCTTTGGAGGAATGGTTATCTCGCGCGAAGGACATCAACTGGCCACCGAGACCGTGCGATTTAACCCCACTAGACTATTTCTTGTGGTGTTTTCTTAAATCGCAGGTCTAAATGAAATAAATTTCATTTATACTGCTCACACAACATGCTTTATTTCATTTTAAAGATCGAGCACGCTTATTGGCTAACCCTTTACAATGAAAACTAATAAGGTTAGCATCGAGTCAATACAATTGACATTGTCAATACGTTGACAGAACATTATTGGTATTTAAGTTTGAAATCCTAAACCTACCAAAATTGCTCTTCGTTGGATAGCAAAAACACGATGAAGGATCGCTGCATGACTCCAAGCTAAGAGGTCATAAAGCAAGTGACTTTTAAACAATGAAAAATAAGATGTTAAAAGTCTCTGTGATGGTACCACGTTAGCTCAGTGTCCAGTGTCAATGAAAACGCCCAAAAACTTAAGGGAGTACCGTCGTTTGGGGTGAGATTGATAACCGGGGGTGAGATTGATCACCAAGTTGCTTCTTCATAAATTTAAATCTAGCGCGCAAACCAACTATTAGATTCGTTTTTCGCTAAACCAACACAAACCTAGTGGCGAAAAACGAATCTAATAGCTGGTTTGCGCGCTAGATTTAAATTTATGAAGAAGCAATTTGGTGATCAATCTCACCCCCGGTTATCATTCTCACCCCAAACGACGGTAGTTTAGATTTACCGTTTTAACCACCTCTGTGCATTATTTAGTAGCTGAGTTGAGTTGGAAATCGTTTTACAGAGCAAATTACCTTTCGTAATTATGGTAGTATTCAGAAAACGGTGAATTAAGTCATTGGATAGCAAAAACACGAGAGGAATCGCTGCATGACCCCAAGCTAGGAGGTTATAAACCAAGTGACTTTGAAACAATGAGAAATAAATTGTCAGAAGCACTTTCTCAGAGATAGTCTCAAACAGCTGACGCAAGAAGACAAATGGGTAGCAAGTTGGTCTCTGTGATAGTACCACGTGAACTCAGTGTCAATGGAAACGTCCAAAAATTTAAGAAAGTAGTTGAGATTTACCGTTTTCTCCTCATTTAGAGTCGGGAAGTTTGCCCTAAACCACCTCTGTGCATTAGTGAGGAGCTGAGTTGGGTTGGAAATCGTTTTACAGAGCAAATTACCTTTCGTAATTATGGTAGTATTCAGAAAACGGTGAATTAAGTCATTGGATATCAAAAACACGATGGAGAATCGCTGCATGACCCCAAGCTTGGAAGTCATAAAACAAGTGACTTTGAAACACTGAGAAATAAGTTGTCAGAAGCACTTTCTCAGAGATAGTCTCAAACAGCCGGTCCAAGAAGACAAATGGGCAGCAAGTTGATCTCCGTGATGATACCACGTGAACTCATTGTCAATGAAAACATCCCAAAATTTAAGAGAGTAGTTTAGATTTACCGTTTTCTCCTCATTCAGGGTCAGGAAATTTGCCCTAAACCACCTCTGTGTATTATTTAGCAGCTGAGTTGGGTTGAAAATCATTTTACAGAGCAAATTACCTGTCATAAGTATGGTAGTATCATTCTCGAATTATTGCAAAATCTTTTTGAATAAATTATTTTGGAGTTAAGTCGGAATCATTTTTAATCTTCTTTCAATTTGATTTACACTGGTCGTCAAAAAAGAAAACACTGAATTACAACGTATAAAGTAAGATTGTAATAGTGTAAACACGCAGTGTGACGCCTTTTCACCCTTACAATTATCTTTGTTGAAGTTTTTCGCTCAAAACAAGAAATACGTAAACCTTAATTTTCCTTAGACTTTCGTGATGCTTAGTTTTGTAAATATCTCTAAACATCTTGGAGGTGATTTGCGAAAAATTACTACTTTTCTCGCCCCCTTTCATCCCCAATTATAGATGTAGTATCGAGTAGCACATCGTTTGAAAGGTCCTATCATAACACGTTCTTTGGCGTTTGCAATAATCATTTATCACTTTTAGTTTTTCAATTATAAGGGAAAATGTGTTTTCGACCCTCAACTTTCAACCTTTGTAACTTTCCCCAAAGGTTTTTACCGCACATATTAAAAAATACGTCAACCCTATTTTGAACCATTCCACTACTGTACCAAATTTCATCAAAATTGGCGAGTGACATTTCTGATACTCCTCTTGTCAGAAGAGATGATCATATGAACTTGAAATAGACTATTCTATTGAATAATCGTTATAGTTAGAGTTCAAGTACAGTATAGAATACTTGGTTTTTAGTGAAACACCACCCCAGAGTCTGTTTCGACCACTTCAACGACAATTTCACCCCATTTTCTTCGCTAAATCGTTCGTTGTGTCGTTAACTCATTGAGTAAGATATCATTATAACTCGTTGATAAGAGGTTCGATCTCTCTACCATCGGGAATGAATTCCTGGGCTCTGTATCCCCTTGAAAAATTCATCCCCAATAGTTAAAAGACAGTCAATCTCAGTTTTCACGTTAACACTCTCTTTCACCTCTTGACTTAAGACTTGTCTTAAGTCAAGAATTTGAACAAGAATTGTGTTAAGTGAAAACGTTGTTGCATAGTGAGAACAAGCTTAAAATTTAAGAAATCTTGTTGGTGCGTATTAGCAAATAAATAATTATTAAGAAAAGAACCACCTTTTTATTAAACGCCTCAAGAATCCAATACTTTAGTCTTGTATGAACTTCAATTAGACATTTCATACTCGAATTATTGTAGAATCATTTCGACTCAAGTTTCCAACAATTTTATTTAAAAATTTTCATATAACTTGAAGAGTAAAGTACATACCATCAAAATTTCAAGTTTTCACAACTATCTCTTTTTGGAGTTGTGATATTCTAACAAATAATTTATTTTATTAAAAAAAAATCTTACCTGAAAATGGTACACCAATAACAATAGGAATCGCTTGTGAACATTGTACAAATCCCCAAGTCCTGGCAAAATTCCTCGCTCTCACTCGTTCATAAGTATACATCTTCAAAGAATAATGATAACCTCCACAAAAAATCCCATAAATCCACGCAAACATAACATAAGCGTGGTAATTTCCACTGACGACTGTAAAAGCCAATATGGATAATCCACACATAAAAACGGCAGTTTGGCAAAGATATTGCCTGGCGATTCTACATTCTGTAGAATTATGAAGCACCAAAGTACTAAAAACGACACATCCAACCGTCCACGCAATCCCTAAGTACATTTGAAGAAACATCGTTGAATCTCCAAGTCCTTCAACTTCAGCTTGGTAAGCCAAGTAAAATAAAGGGGTGTTTATTCCAAAAGCACTTATCCCCGTTGATATCAATAATATCCGGACAGTTTTACTTTTAAGAGTACTAAAATCAAAAAATGGGATTTTATCTTCGATTTTATTTTTGTCTTTAATTTTCCTCTTTTGATTTTTTATATGAAGAATCGCTCGTCTTTGTGGATGATATAAAGAAGCCGATCTGTAGAAGGTTCCTAAGATGAAAGTTATGGATACTGCACCGGTTACAACTTGAAGACCTAATCTCCAACCCAAAGCACCTATTGTTGTTTTAATAACAGCTGACATTATTGCAATTCCCAATCCACTTCCGGATACTATAAAAATCTCGACGAATTCTCTTTTACGTTTGAAGTATTGAGCGACCATTAACGTTGAACAATCTCTTGTTATTCCAACTCCAATTCCAACAACTGTTCCATAGCTATAAATCGACAATTTTACAAAAATCAATTTTACAAAAATAAATTTTAAGTAAATAATTAATATATTACCTAAAAAATAACTGATGAAATTGAGTAGCAAAAGATGTAAAAAGACATCCTAAAGCTGTTATCAATCCTCCCATCACAGCAGTAACTCTGGTTGATTTTCTTCTACAAAAAGCGATCGTTACTGGGGATATTAATAAAGCGACTCCTGTTGAAACAGCTCCAAGCCATCCTGAAATTAAATTAAAAAGGATTTAAAAGAAACTTTTAAGATTAAAAGAATTTTTTTAAGAGTTTTAATTGTAAAAATTTGTTTGAATTGTAAAAATTGTTTGAATTGTAAGAATTATTTTAATACTAAGAATTATTTTAATTGTAAAGATTATTTTAAATGTACCTGTTGCTTGACCAGAAGGTACATGAAAATGTTTAAGAGTTTCCGCCGAAAACAAACCGAAAGAAATAAGAAAACCTTGGCTTAAAACGTTTACAAGAACGCCAACGACAAGAACAACCCATCCCCATCCTCCTTCGGGGTAGTAATGTTGTTTTAGGGTTAAAATTTGTCGTAAATCAGCTACAAGACGTTCACTTCGACTAACTTGAATTCCATCACCACCTGAACCCTAATTCAAAAATAATCAAATTGACTTCAACGAAAATCTAAAAAGGGATGAAGAACAAACCCCATAATAACTTCCTAATCCGGAATCATGTTGCGATAATTGGGGTAAAGAGTGCGATCTGGAGAATGTATTTCTCCGGGGTCTGTCTTCAGAGGACAGATCTTCGAAAGTTGCCATTCCAGAAGCTTCATCTCATCGTTTATCGAGATTTACATTGTTCCTATTGAGAATGATGTTAGATTTTGATTTTTTCAATTGACGATAGTCAAAAGAACGTCGACCAGAACGCATAAGAAATCGTCATTTTAAAAAAGAGAAAAAAATTCTTAGACTACGTTTTAATAAAGAGATAGGATAATTAAAGCGTGAAGACTTAATTGAGTGTTCCTTTTCAATGGAAAAGGAAAGTAACAATCGATAAAATCAAGAACAAGATGAATTGAAACAGATCTTATTTCTGTATCAATAGAAATAACTCTTTCATGTTTGAAAGTCTTGTTTTGAAATTAAATCACTTGTAGACTCAATAACACACTTCTAGCAATAATTACTTTCATGATTTCCAATATAGGATTTAATTTTTAATGTTAACCCTTCAATTTAATAAAAATCAGAAGTTCAGAAAAAATATGGAATGTGAGAAAACATCGTATTACAGAATAAGATTGAGTGAGGTTGGCATAAGTCTCAAAATACTGATAAATAGCAAGATAAACACTTAGGATGATATAAGATTGCGGGAAATGTCGAATGATAGACAACACAAGATGGCAGAAAATATACCACCCCAAAACATGATATAATAGAGGATTTAGAATGGTAGGAAGCCTCGTATTGAGCTACTTATATGATATATAGAGAGCTACTTATCTCAAAAATCGATTAAATGGTAAAGATAAGAATAAGTGATAGAATAGGATTGAGTTGAGTTGGCAGAAGTCTTAGCATATTGATAAATGGCAAGATAAACACTTAGGATGGTATAGCATTGCAAAAAATTTGGAATGATAGACAACACAAGATGGCAGAAAATATACCACCCCAAAGCATGATATAATAGAGAATTTAGAATGGTAGGAAGCATCCTATTGAGCTACTTATATGATATATAGAGAGCTACTTATGCCAAAAATCGATTACATGGTAAAGATAAGAATAAGTGATAGAATAGGATTAAGTTGGGTTGGCAGAAGTCAGTATATTGATAAATGGCAAGATAAACACTTAGGATGATATAGGATTGCAGAAAATTTGGAATGATAGAGAATACAAGATGGTAGAAACCATAGCATACCAGAGCATGACATGATAGAGAACTTAAAACGATAGGAAGCATCATATTTAGATATTTATATGATAGATCGAGAGATTTGAGGTTTATTCACTGACAAACACTATTAGAATGAATGTACACCGCTTAATTTTTACCGATGCTGGAAATGAACTCAATAGGTTATGGGCTCAGGAATCACGGAGTGAAGAATTGGTGAATAATGAATTGTCAACGTGGAGAAATGTAGAAGAAGAAGCTCTTCTGGATACGAAGCCGCAAATTGGATGAACTATCCTGCAAGGTAGTCTGGTAGGAGTACGAGATGGCGTACAAGTCGGAATTGATGCCAAAAGTGGAGAAGCTAATTGGTTCCGAGAACTACGAAATATGGGAGGAGTCCATGTTGATGTTATTTTGTGCGGTATGAGTTCTAAATGTGGTGGAAGGTGGCAGTTACCAATGGTGGTTGCGGAACCCATAGAAAAACAGAAGTTGGAACTGGAGACTTACGACGCGGATTGCACTCGTGCACAGTTGTACTATAATCCAAGCTCAATTTACACCATAGAGAGAAGGATGCAAGAGTGCGCTTTCTCCCCGTAACTTTACCGAGTAAGCCCGAGTGGAGTACAGGGGAAGGGAGAAACGGAGTTTTAAGCTGTCCTCGCAAACGTAAAGGTCTTCCGGCAAGAACGCCGTCGTAGACAGGCCCGCGGCACCTCGCTGTTTTAACTTTTTCGGTCAGACTTTTGGCCCTTTTTCAGGTCTTACAGGAAAAGCGGGAAGTGTTAATTCACCAACCACAATCTTTGGTTGTAGAATTCGGAAGATATAATCACACATATTGGTGAATTACATAATCTCTTCAACGAACTCAACAAAGAGCTACTTAGCTCAGAGATCGATTGCATGGTAAAGATGATGGGAAAAGTTATCAAATGACCATGAAAACATATATACTTAAAAACTAATTGGGAGATTACACCAATTCATGCAATTATATTCATCCACATTCTGTCATCTTTGTCTTTCAATGAAAACTTAAGCTTATAAATAGGAATATGTTATTCGTAAGCAACCCAATTAATGAGAAATCATAGTTTATCCTTTATTCTTCATCATTCCGTCTATCACCTTATGTTTTCTTCTTAATTTTTCTATTGATAACCACTTAACCAATTGTATCGTCCTAAAATTAGTTTTTAAGTATATATGTTCCAACCCAACCCATTCATATTCTCTATCATTTTAAATTTCATCATTTTCTTCCTTCGAACACAATCAAAAATGAAGTAATATAATCAGATAACCTAATTTTCAAATGAAATTATGCAGTAACTCTTCTTTAAACTTAACCACCGAGATATTCTTGACCACCCACACATCTGACCATAAATCGGCATTATGCGGACGTATTTACAACCATGTTTTGGCGTATTCCCTATAAATAATTACCCGATACGACCGTGCGTACATCGGCGACAACTTACCCGCTGATAATCCTGAGTTATTATCCTGGCGCGTACAAGAGATCGCCCGCTACACCGCGAACCCGCTAAGACACCGAATTTATCGACGGATACTATTGAGGTCAACTTGTCTGACGTTTAATAATATTACTGCATAATAAAACGTTTAAATATTTTTTTTAATTCGGGGAAAAATAGGGATTTCACGGACGATTTTGCAATTTCAGACTTATCCCGGTTGCTTTACAATGTTACGGACTTTCTGTTTACGGACAGAAGTAGACTATCCCACACATCTATCACAAATAATTGACGTGAAATGCACCGTAGACGAACTCGAGACGTCTAACAACAATAAACGATGAAATATGCATGTGAAAGACAAGTTAAAAAGACTATCAAGAGGTTGTTTTGGAATGTACCTGTTTGTTCGAAAGAATTCTTATACGTGGAATGAGAAGAGATATGTGTGACTTAAAAGCTTTCAATTTATGAAAGACATTGAAGGTTTTTATCTACATTACAAGATAGAAGTAGGTTTTATTTGTGGTTGTAATGTGGAAAGTTATGGTCATTAATTTTTATTACAGTGTCATGGTTTTCTCTGTCATTTCATATCTTCGCCTTTCTATATCTTGTAATCTCTTTATCAAGTTGATCAATTATTGGGTCATATGATTTGTCATGTTATTATAGACAGACTGTTATTATATTAATACTGTTATTATAGAAAAACTGTTATTATATAAATATTGTTATTATCAATAATGTCCTCATTTCATACTTCACCAAATGACTTTTTCTATCTTATCATTATCATAATTTCCTTCTGGATGATTTCTTTTTTTAGACAACCATAAAAAGATGAACGTGATATGATAAATATATACGAAAAAAGTATTTTTCCAAAGTTGTAAGTTACCTTGAATCTTAATTACAACTTAAGTGTATATCGTCGGTTTGATGCAGAAACTCATTAAGTCAAAATTTGCGATTTTTTGAATTTTTATATATTTCGTTAAGAAATAGATCATACAGAATATGAGTTCAAAATACACATCAAGTCATTTTTATTAGTTGTGTAGAAACACAAAAACTCATCAAGTAACATAGTGAGTTTATACGCAGTGAATTTTATTTTAATTTGTCGTCGTTATGAAGTATCAGATGGAAAAAAAGCGTAGTGATTTAGAAGAGGACTATAGGAATCTGTGTGATTCCTATAGGAATCACACAGCTAGAAAAAATAATGCGGCTAAAGCAAAGGAAATTGACAAGGGCAGAGCCCAGAGCGACTCTTCATTTCTTTCTGCAACATTCGACTTACAGTCTATTTTACAAATATCATCTTCTGATGTATCTCCTATGTACTACACCAGAAAGATAAACATGTACAATTTAACCATTTACGAATCCCCACGACTGCACAAAGCGTACTGTTTTGCCTGGAGTGAATTAAATGGAAAGCGAGGCAGTTCAGAAATTGGTACATGCCTATACAAATGGCTAGAAGGAATAGACCCTGAAGTAAATCACATCACGGTTTTTTCTGATATACGCGGAGGTCAGAACAGGAACCAAAATATTGTTGTACTCTTTTTATACCTTGTTCAAACATCTTCCATAGACATCATTGAACATAAATTTTTGGAAAGTGGCCACTCGTTCATGGAGGTTGACTCCATGTACAGTGCCATTGAGAAAGAAAGAAAGTATCAACCTGTTTATATTGTGAACGACTGGCTAAATATTTTTTGAAGGGCTAGGTCGAGGCGCAACAGAAATAAAAATTGTGCCCCATACATTACAAAAAAATTTAAATTTAATGAATTCGTAGATTTGAAAGATTTATCCAAAAACTTATTAAAAAATAAATTGTGTAATTGTGATAATGAGACAGTCAATTGGTTTAAAATTAAATGCTTTAGGTTTCAGAAATCACAACCAAACTTTGTTGAATACAGATATAATTATTTCGGCGATTACAAAACGATCAACATCAAGGACCGAGCGCGTACTGTTCAAGAAGTGGACTATACTGACATTAAACTGAAAAAGTTGTATCAGAGCGCTTTACCAATATCTGCTAATAAAAAAGCAGATCTTCTTAAACTCTGCGAAAAGGAAATTATTCCAAGTGAATATCATGGGTGGTATAGGTCACTATCAACATCGTCTGCAGCTAGAGATGTTATTCCCGAATTAGAAAGTCTTGAAAAAAGTTATCAATAATAGGCAGTTTTGTTGTATCGATATTGAAGATTTGTAGTTCGTTTAATAAATTCAATGTTGACATTCTAAAAGTTCTTTTCATAGTAATTATTTACCGAAATTATCCTTAATTCTAATAATTTACTTAAAATAATTGAAAAATTAAAAACTCATTAAGTTATTTTTTTATTTTTCTTTAATTTCATTGAAAGTGGTTTACTTCTGATAAGAAATTTATTGACAAATTAGGTAGATGTACTTTTTGTTCAATGGTGACATAAAAATCAGAAAATATATCCGTTCTGTATGAATTAAATGTCATAAAACATAACTTTTTTTTAAGCGCCATTTTCTCGAAATATACTTATTTCGACTTATTTTAACTTAATGAGTTTCTGCACAAAGCCGACGATATGTTATTACCATGAAAACTAATTAACTATGAAAGAATATCTATTTGAAGTTTTTTATAATTCCTTCTGTCATTTTAAGCTTTCTTCTTCATTCTTCAATTGAAAACTATTTAGTTTGAAGTGTAATCTCCAAACTGGTTTTTAAGTATATATGTTTCCATGGTTATTTCATAACTTTTTCCAACATCTTTACCATGCAATCGATCTCTGAGCCAAGTAGCTCTCTGTTGAGGTCGTTAGAGATATTACAAGAGATTATCCAATTCACCAATATGTGTGATCATATCCTTTTTCTCCGAATACGTGTATCCAAAGAACTGTTTTAATAATTTGTCTAACCTTAAGTTCCTTTTCCAAATGTACGCTTTAATCGCTCCCACATTTTTTTTTTTGCGTTTTGCACCCCAGAATGTGCCGCTTGATTTGCTGATTCAGCGCTCGAGTAATGTACAACTGTGCACGAGTGCAATCCGCGTCGTAGGTCTCCAGTTCCAACTACTGTTTTTCTATGGGTTCCGCAACCACCATTGGTAACTGCCATCTTCCACCACATCTAAAACTCGTACCGCACGAAACCAATTAGCTCCTCCACATATGCCATCAATTCCGACTTGTACGCCATCTCGTACTCCTACCAGACTACCTTGCAGGATAGTTCACCCAATTTGCGACCTCGTATCCAGAAGAGCTTCTCCTTCAGCACTTCTCCACGTTGCCAATTCATTATTCACCATATCTTCACTCCGTGATTCCTAGACCCATAACCTATTGAGTTCATTTCCAGCATCGGTAAATATTAAGCGGTGTACATTCATTGTAATAGTGTTTGTCAATGAATAAACCTCAACACTCTCAATCTATCATATAAATATCTAAATTTGATGCTTCCTATCGTTTTAAGTTCTCTATCATGTCATGCTCTGGGATGCTATAATTTCTACCATCTTGTATTCTCTATCGTTCCAAATTTTCTGTAATCCTATATCATCCTAAGTGTTTATCTTGCTATTTATCAATATACTAAGACTTCTGCCAACCCAACTCAATCCTATTCTATCACTTATTGTTATCTCTACTATGTAATCGATTTTTGAGATAAGTAGCTCTCTATATATCATATAAGTAGCTCAATAAGATGCTTCCTACCATTCTAAATTCTCTATTATATCATGTTTTGTGGTGGTATATTTTCTGCCATCTTGTATTCTCTATCACTCCAAATTTCCTGCAATCCTATATCATCCTAAGTGTTTATCTTGCCATTTATCAATATACTAAGACTTCTGCCAACCCAACTCAATCCTATTCTATCACTTATTTTTATCTCTACCATGTAATCGATTTTTGAGATAAGTAGCTCTCTATATATCAGATAAGTATCTCAATACGATGCTTCCTACCATTCTAAATTCTCTATTATATCATGCTTTGGGGTGGTATATTTTCTGCCATCTTGTGTTGTCTATCATTCCACATTTTCTGCAATCCTATATCATCCTAAGTGTTTATATTGCCATTTATCAATATACTAAGACTTCTGCCAACCCAACTCAATCCTATTCTATCACTTATTCTTATCTCTACCATGTAATGGATTTTTGAGATAAGTAGCTCTCTATATATCAGATAAGTATCTCAATACGATGCTTCCTACCATTCTAAATTCTCTATTATATCATGTTTTGGGGTGGTATATTTTCTGCCATCTTTTGTTATCTATCATTTATGTATTCGCTATCATTCCAAATTTTTTGTAATCCTATATCATCCTAAGTGTTTATCTTGCTATTTATTGATATTCTGAGACTTATGCCAACCTCACTCAATCTTATTCTATAATACGATGTTTTCTAACATTCCATATTTCCTCTGAACTTCTGCTTTTCACTAAATTGAAGGATTAACATTGAAAATTAAATCGTATGTTGGAAATCATGAAAGTAATTATTGTTATAAGTGTGTTATTGAGTCTGCAATTGATTTAATTTCAAAACAAGATTTTCGAACCTGAAAGAGTTTTTTCTATTGACGAAGAAACAAAATCTGTTTCAATTCAAAGATGACTGAATGGTAGAGGTAAGAGGAAGTAATAGAATAGGATTGAGTTGGGTTGGCAGAAGTCTTAATATATTAATAAATGGCTAGAAAGACACTTAGGGTGATTTATGATTGTAGGAAATATGGAATGATAAACAATACAAGATGGAATATATACTTAAAAAATAGTTTTGTCACAATATAATTGGTTAACTGGTTATCAATAGAGAAACTAAGAAGAAAACATAGGATGATAGAAGGAATGATGAAAAATGAAGGATAAATACAATTTTCCATTAATTGAGTCACTTAGCAATACCATATTCCTATCTATAAGCTTTGAACGACAACAGAAGGTGACATAATATTAATGAATTGGTTTGCATGGTAACATATATAGTTTAAAAAATGGTTTTGTGATGATTTAACTGATTAAATGGTTACTAATAGAAAAATGAAGAAGAAATCACATGATGATAGAAGGATTGACGAAAAATCTAAAATAAACTATAATTTTATAATTGGGATGTTTAGAAGTAACATTTTCCCATCTCCAAAGTTGTAATTGAGAAGCAAAATTACAACTTTGAGAAACTAATTTTTTTGATGTCTTTTGATATCTTTTGTATCTTTAGATAGTTGTAAGTTAGAAAAATGAAGTTATTCAGAAGGAAAATTATGTGAGTCAAAAGAAACGAGGTACAAGTTGGAGATGTAATTCACGAACATTGTTTGTCTCTTGGACCTATTTAAGAGCGACGTCTCCCAACTCCCAACTCGCAAACAAGTAATCCTGTTGGAGAAATACGAACTTTGTTTGTTCGCGAGGAGAGATGAGAGACGGTTGAGAAGCGGTAGCGGCAGGTATCGGGTTCTTGTCTTTTACAGGAAGCGTTTTCTATAAACCGGGAGATCGTTCGTTGGAAGTTTTGCTTCGCCATCGTCCTTTCGATCATGCAGGACAAAGGAGATAAGACGTTGCTGCACCCGCGCTCCACTCTATCTTGTAGATTTATTGTCCACAAATCATTCCCCAGTATTTTTTGGTTTTTCTTCTAAATCTGTTTCTAAATTTGATCCAAGAAATTCGAACGATCGCGAAAGAAGTAGGATCCGGCTGCATCCTCGTTCGTTTTGCGTTTTGCTCTCTTTGGATGTCTCGAAAATAACCGAGCTATTTTTAGCCGGGGCGCGATACGATCTCGCAATCTTTTCATCCGCGTATCTTGCCACTCGAAATCGTTACGCGAAATTAAACTTACTTCTGAATTTCGCGAAGGAATATTTTAAACGAGATTCTTTGTTTGACAAGCTTTAGATATTGATTCGTCTCTCGGTCAGACGTCCGAAAAAGTTAATATAATTTTTACGAGATCTCGTCGCCCCCGGAACGAAATAGAAGGGCCGATTTTACGTGCCGGGGAAAGTTATTTTGACGCCGGGCTGCGACGAGATGATAAAAATTACGGTCTCGCTCGTAAACTGCATTTTATCCGAAGCGTAAATAATTTCGAGTTTTTTTTTCTGCATTAGCTGCAAGTTACAAAATGTTCAATCTCGGCCTAAACGTTATCTTAAGAAAAGTGGGAGGAGATGAAGGTTCGGAAGATCGAAGGAACGTTTAAGGATATAAAAGGGGGATTATTTTCAATGAACACCCACGTCAAAAGGGGACGACAGGATCTCGGCAAGGATACCGTTTAGGCGCATTTGAGTCTTTTTTTCGGGGTAAAATAGGATGATAGGATGATAAATGATACCAGCGAGGGGGGTTATTGTAGATTAAAAGGGGCAAATTTTAAGGGAGGTGGGAAAATTTTAGGGGAGGTAGGAAAATTTACATCTAAAATTTCTCTTCTACATTATTCTAGATTATGATTTAAAACATTTAAACAGATTTAAAAAGATTTAAAAAGATTTAAAAGGATTTAAAAAGATTTAAAAGGATTTAAAAAGATTTAAAAAGATTATCTTCTCAATTTTACCCATTTTTATGTTTACCACCAAAAAGTAATCGTAAAAGTGTAGTAAAATCGGTTGTCCTTAAACATTATCGAACGTACAAAGATGCATCCAATTTCTTTAAGAGAATTTTCACGTCTAGCTCTTTCGGTTAATCAGGATAGAAGCATCACGATAATCAGACAAGGCGAAATCTGCCTCCCAGTAGTTTTTACAAGAGAATTTATCTGCCGTTAGGGAAACTTCCCTCCCAACAGTCTTGACAACGAGGGCGGCTTCTCTAACTTTAACTTTTTATTCGCTCGAGTCAACTACTTCTTTTGTACCAGACTTTTATACTACTTTACAATGTTAAGTTGAATATAATATAATATACAGGGTGATTTAAACGCCGTACAGCTGTGTTTTTAAGAGTAAGGTAAAAATGAGTTTTTAAAACGTTGGATATAATCTCGTTTTTACAATTTCATAAAATCACCTAAAATGCAGGGTGAGTTAACTTTCAACAATTAACATCTGGAAATTTTTAATGATCCCAAATTACACCTTTATTTACATTTCATAATTTCAAATTGGATTTGTTCGAGAATAAGCAAGACGTTTACTTCTTAGTTCAGTTTTTGAAGAACAAAAATCGCCTTTGATCGAAGCTTGATATTTTGTAAACCAGTTGATAAAAATATTAGAAGGTACAATCTGCGTAGATTCAAATCAGATATTTTCTGATAACAATTAAGTTATATCAAAAAATTTGTTTTGTATAAATGCTTAGTGGTTAATAAAATAGAAAGTTACAACACGCCCTATTGAAGTTCTATAACAATTTTTGTAAAATCTCAGTTCTAAAAACAGTTTAGAAGTTACAAAGAGGGGCGTTTATCCACATTCACCTTATATACCTTTCAGATTTAAGAAAAAATCGTGCAATTTTAAAAAATCTAATGATTTTTTCTTCAAAGTCTAAATAGACTTTGATTTTAGACATTAAGAAAAAATCTTTTGGGGAAATTATAAGTTAGAGTGTCTATTTTAATGTAATATATGATTACAAGTTAGGTTGTAAATATTTTGAGAAAAAGCGTTTTTGTAAACATGTCTACTTTAACGTAAAATAGGAAAAAATGAAGGTTAATTTTGAATAACTATAGAGTCCGTTGTTTTGGGAATTAGGAAAAGATTTCTTTGAAGAAATTGTAGATTAAAATGTCTATTTTAATATAACATATGATAATTTATAGGTTTGGTTATAAAAATTTTGAGGAAAAAATTTTTTTGTAAATTGTCACCTAACCTAAAATAAGGAAAAGTGAATCTCAACTTTAAAAAATCATAGAATCTGTTCTTTTGGGAAATAGGAAAAGATTTTTTGAACAAATTATAGATTAAAATGTCTACTTTAATATAACATATGATAATCTATAGCAGTGATTCTAAACCTTTTTTTTCCCCATGGCACACTTTTAATAACTTAAAAACTTGGTGGCACACTAACAATTAGATAAATTTAAAAACATAGTTTATTAATTGTTATACCTATAATACGATATATTTTGTAAAAATAGCAAGGATGATAATATTCAATGGAATATAAAGTAAAATATCCTTACAAAGTAAAGATAATGTTTACTTAATGTAATAAGACACTTAAAATTTTTTGTGATATTATTGAGTAATCGAATCTAACTATAAGATTAATCCAGAAAGAATTAAATGATTCTTCTGAAAATTGTGAAATTAAACCTCGGTTATTACACAGCAAAATTAGTTCTCCCTCTTCTTTCACTGTTATTTCATATAAGGACGTGTCACTTATCACAAGTGAATTTTGAACCAAATTAAATTTTTTTATTTCTAAATTCGGAAAATATTGAACAATTCCTTGCCCTAGTATTGTCAAATGATCAACAACTGTTTTATGAATTACTTTAGAACACTCTTTTGGAACTGATTCAAACTTTTCTAAACTACCTTCTTATGCTTTATTCTTCCAGAAAGTAATCTTTTTGAAACTCCATTAGTTTAATGGTAGAGGCTAAAATATTCTCTGTCGGTTTTTGCATACTTGTATTTATGTTATTCAAAATAACAAATATCAAATAAATAAACTAGCTTGGCACACCACGTTTTGTCATCTAACAGATCAGCAAAATCATTACTATCTTGTTCAAAAAATATCCTTATCTCGTTTTTCAACTCAAGCACGCGAGATAAAACTTTCCCTCTGGACAACCACCTAACTTCCATGTGCAGTAACAATGATTCATATTTAGACTCTATCGCCTGGCATAATCGACTGAATGGGCGACTTTTTAATACTCTTGATTTTATGTAATTATTATTTTAATACACTTTTCCAACATTGTTTTCAATTCTAATGATAACTGTTTTCTACTGAGTGTTTCCCGATGCAAATACTGAGCTAGCATTTGTATCAGGTGCGCATTCATTTTAGTTATCGAAATCCTTTAAATGTAGACAATCTTTATCTTAAGTTCTGCTTTCCATATTTCTGTTTTATTAAACATTAATATTTTACTGTTTGCATCTGTAAAATTTGGCGGCACATTTCAAGAATCTAGCGGCATAGTGAAGTGCCGTGGCACAGTGGTTGAGAATCACTGATCTATAAGTTAGGTTATAAAAATGTTGAGAAAAAAAGTTTTTCTAAACCTCTACATTTTCACCTAACCTAAAATCGTCAAAGTTCAATTTTAAAATATCCCCCAGATTTTATTTTTGGGAATTTTGAGAAATTCTTTTACAAAATTATAATCCAGAATATTTAATTTTAAATAATGTGAAAATTTGTACGTTGGATTAAAAAGATTTTGAGAAAAAAATTTTCTTCTAAACCTCTAATTTTCACCTAACGTAAAATCGTTAAAGTTCAATTTTAAAAAATCGCCCAGATTTTATTTTTGGAAATTTTGAGCAAATCTCTCGGATAATTGTAAAATAGAATGTCTTCTTTTAGGTAGTGTGAAAATTTGTAAATTAGATTAAAGAAATTTTGAGAAAAATTTTTTTTTGTAAACCTCTACATTTTCACCTAACCTAAAATCTTTAAAGTTCAAGTTTAAAAAATCGTTCAGATTTTATTTCAGGAAATTTTAAGAAAAAATTTTGGAAAATTATAACTTAGAATGTTTTCTTTTAGATAATGTGAAAATTTGTAAGTTAGATAAAAAAAATTTTGAGAAAAAAAATTTTATTTAAAATAAGGAAAAATGAATGCTAATTTTAAAAAATCATAGAATCTGTTCTTATAGGAATTAAGAAAAGATTTTCTCGGCAAATTATAGATTATAATGCCTAGTTTAATAAAAGATATGATAATCCATAGGTTAGGTTATAAAAATTTTGAGAAAAAAATTTTTTTGTGAATTGTCACCTAACCTAAGATAAGGAAAAGTGAATGTCAACTTTAAAAAATCGTAAAATCTGTTCTCATAGGAATTAAGAAAAGATTTTTTCGCCGAATTATAGATTATAATGTCTAGTTTAATAAAAGATATGATAATTAATTGGTTAGGTTATAAAAATTTTGAGAAAAAATTTTTTTGTGAATTGCCATCTAACCTAAAATAAGGAAAAGTGAGTGTCAACTTTAAAAAATCATAGAATCTGTTCTATTGGGAATTAAGAAAAGATTTTTCGGCGAATTATAGATTAAAATGTCTATTTTAATATAATATTTTATAATTTGTAGATTAGGTTATAAAAATTTTGAGAAAAAAAATTTTTGAAAATTGCTATCTAACCTAAAATAAGAAAAAGTGAATGCCAATTTAAAAAAATCTTAGAATCTGCTGTTTTAGGAATTAAGAAAAGATTTTTTCGGCGAATTATAGATTAGAATGTCTATTTTAATATAACATTTTATAATTTGTAGATTAGGTTATAAAAATTTTGAGAAAATTTTTTTTTTTGTAAACTGCCATCTAACCTAAAATAAGGAAAAGTGAATGTCAATTTTAAAAAATCATAAAATCTGTTCTCATAGGAATTAAGAAGAGATTTTTTCGGCGAATTATAGATTAGAATGTCTACTTTAATATAACATATGATAGTTTATAGGTTAGATGATAAAAATTTTGAGAAAAATTTTTTTTTATAAGTTGTCACCTAACCTAAGATAAGGAAAAGTGAATGTCAACTTTAAAAACTCATAAAATCTGTTCTTTTGGGAATTAAGAAGAGATTTTTTCGGCGAATTATAGATTAGAATGTCTACTTTAATATAACATATGATAGTTTATAGGTTAGATGATAAAAATTTTGAGAAAAATTTTTTTTTATAAATTGTCACCTAACCTAAGATAAGGAAAAGTGATGGTCAACTTAAAAAATCGTAAAATCTGTTCTCTTAGGAATTAAGAAAAGATTTTTTCGCCGAATTATAGATTATAATGTCTAGTTTAATAAAAGATATGATAATCCATAGGTTAGGTTACAAAAATTCTGAGAAAAATTTTTTTTTGTGAATTGCCATCTAACCTAAAATAAGGAAAAGTGAATGTCAACTTTAAAAAATCGTAAAATCTGTTCTCTTAGGAATTAAGAAGAGATTTTTTCGGCGAATTATAGATTAGAATGTCTAGTTAAATAAAAAATATGATAATCCATAGGTTAGGTTATAAAAATTTTGAGAAAAAAATTTTTTTGTGAATTGCCATCTAACCTAAAATAAGGAAAAGTGAGTGTCAACTTTAAAAAATCATAGAATCTGTTCTATTGGGAATTAAGAAAAGATTTTTCGGCGAATTATAGATTAAAATGTCTATTTTAATATAATATTTTATAATTTGTAGATTAGGTTATAAAAATTTTGAGAAAAAAAATTTTTGAAAATTGCTATCTAACCTAAAATAAGAAAAAGTGAATGTCAACTTTAAAAAATCATAAAATCTGCTGTGTTAGGAATTAAGAAGAGATTTTTTCGGCGAATTATAGATTGGAATGTCTAATTTAATATAACATATGATAATTAACAGGTTAGGTTATACAAATTTTGAGAAAAAAATTGTTTTTTAAATGTCATCTAACCTAAAATAAGGAAAAGTGAATGTCAACTTTAAAAAATCATAGAATCTGTTCTTTTAGGAATTAAGACAAGATTTTTTTGGCGATTTATTAGTTAGGATGTCTATTTTAATATAACATATGATAACTTGTAGGTTAAGTTATAAAAATTTTGAGAAAAAAATTTTTTTGTAAATTGCCATCTAACCTAAAATAAGGAAAAGTGAATGTCAACTTTAAAAAATCATAAAATCCGTTTTTTTAGGAACTAAGAAAAGATTTCTTCAGCAAATTATAGATTATAATATCTAATTTAATGTAACACATAATAATTTACAGATCACATTATAAAAATTTTAAGATACAATTTTTTTGTATTCCTCATCCAACTTAAATTCGTTAAAATTGAACATCGACTAAAAAAAAAATCATAAAATTTGTTGTGTTAGGAATTAAGAAAAGATTTTTTGGCGAATAATAGATTATAATGTTTACTTTAATGAAAGATATGATAATTTATAGGTTACATTATAAAAATTTCAAGAAAAAAATTTTTTCTCTACTCTATATCTAACATAAGGACGAGAAAATTAAAAGTCAACTTTAAAAAATCCCCCAAATCGTAATTTTACAAATTAATAAAAGATTTTTTTAGTAAATTATACTTTAAAATGTCTTTTTTAATATAACCTAGTAATTTCTACGTTGGGTTATAAAAATTTTGAGAAAAAAAATTTTTTGTAAAGCATTTTAAATTAAAGCATTTTGTACATTTTAAATTCCTCAAAATTCAACTTAAAAAAAAATCGCCCCAAGTTTATTTTTAAGAATTTTAAGAAAAAAATTTTCCAGTAGTTTTATTTTGATGACTAACCTCTATAAGTAAAGTTAAAACCCTTACTTAGGCAAAATCCTTTTTTTTTATAGGCACAAGGGTCAAGTTTTATTCGCCCATCTCTCCACCTGATTGGTATGTATGAAAATCCCGAATCTAACAATAAGCCCAACCTATTACGGATATTTTATGACTTCTAGGTTATTTGGTTCTTGTATACTTTGTTTTCCACCCGGAATTCTACCCAGTATTTATTGGTTTTGACGGAAGAGAACGATAAAGAAATCCCGAAAAGAGAAAAACTAACATCTAAAGAAGGAAGGAAACATCTAAATTTATAACTCCAATAATTAACTCTTCTTCCTCTCTTTGAAAATTTTTATATATAGTATAAAATATTTTATAAAGTATTTTATAAAGTATAAACACGTCATTATAGTGTATATTTATGTAAAAAGTTTAAAAATAATTCCCGTAAAGAATCTGTATTATAATCTAAAACATTCCTAAAAGATTTCGCGTGAGATTCTACATCGGTAAGTTTAAAACTAGCTCAGTTATCTCTTGGCAGGACGATTCTCGGAAACTTTATCGAAGTTACCCGCGCGAACTTTCCAAGTAGTTAGCTTTATCTCATCCTGCAGCGCAGGAGAGAAACTTATGCGTACTGGTCGACTCGTTATTAAACAAAATTTCATTCGGAAACGATCAGGATCGGATACAACCTTTATCCGGACGTTCCTCCTGCTCGAAATCAACTTCTTTAAGAAAATCTTCTTCAAGGAAATCTTCTTCAAGAATATCTTCTTCAAAAATATCTTCTTCAAGAATATCTTCTTCAAAACAATCCCATTTTTCTTCTAATTTTCTATTATTTTTCAAACTTAAAGTCTTCGTAAGAGTAAAAACACGTGGACGAGTCGTTGAACTGATCTGGAACGAACCGCCTGGTGTTTCTCTGCGCACAGATCCGCGGCCAGACGGAAGTCGACTGAGGCTGGTTTTGCTCCTGCTGTGTGTAGACCAACGACTGGCGAAGTGCGCCGAATATTAAAGTCACTCCAAATGGAGTCCGGAGCGAAAGACAGAGACGGCGGCAAGAAAGACGAAATGAAATGAAACGCGCTGGATGCTATATAGTGGTCAGCTGGTCGACCTGTTCTGCACATCAATCTACCACCTGAAGAATGAAGAAGAAGAGATCTGGGAGATGTATTTGATCAATTCTGACTTTTATTCCAATTTGAAAGTCTTTTTTAAATCTTTTTTAAAAGTCTTTTTAAATCTTTTTTAAAAGTCTTTTTTAAAGTCTTTTTTAAAAGATTTTTTTCAAGTCTAAAAGTGTTTTTTTAAGTCCATTTTTAAAAGTTTCATTTTTTTTGTTGTTTAACTTGAATAAAAGTGAATTTCACAACGATGTAAATAATTTATCGCCAGTTAAAAATACAAGAATCTTCGATTAATTGGTCCATTAGCTTATCGGCTACCGACACGTACGGTCGCCAGACGGCGATTTTGGTGTCCCAAAAAAGGACAACCGCACGTTTCGGACGGTCAAATTAATTCGTCAAATTGACAGCGAGAATGACGCTATCGTAATTCGTACATTCTGGGGCTCCCGCGCGACTCTTTCTATTGCTTAACGCCTCGCGCCCGGACCAATAAATCAATCATCGGTCTTGTCGGGGCATTTAAAAGTCCGCCGGATGATGGATACGTTCGAGTAACCGTTTTACAATCTCTCTCCGTAAAGATACGAAAATAATTCACTCGTTTGGCTTTAAAATTCCACATTTATCCGGGGCAAAGCGACAAGTTGTTTTAAGTCAAAAATTTCGCCCGGATGAGTCGTTTGCGGTATTTCTGTTGCTCTTAAATTCGAACCGAGGGATGGGTAAACATCGTTAATTGCCGAAACGCGACCGACATACTCTGCGTTTTTGCATTTTTTATGCATCCGGCTCTGTGGGGGACGTTGTTTTGATATGTGGCGCTTGTTTAGTGCCCCAGTATTTCTCCGAATGTCAAAACGAACATGTGAGTGGAAAAATTTACGAGTTAATGACGATATAAATAAATCTTTCAAAAATCAAGATAAAAAAATATTAACTTGAAGAATTTTTGGGTTATTTTATGAACTAGAGTGTCATCTTTAACAATATGACACTCAATGCAATATTTTCATATACACTACAATCATTAAAATTAAACGTCAATTTTAATGTAATTAACAGAAAATTCCTCTTTTAAAATCTAGCCTTATTTTTAGAAAGCTTAAGATTTACAATCATTATTAACTTAAATTTTCTTTTCTGAGGAAAAAGATTATTCGCTAACTCGCTTAGTTTTTGAGTTAGAGGGAGCCAAAATTGTGGTATGCCGTTTTGAGGTTGTTCCAATTTTTGGACTTTTGGAAAGATGTTCGCAGTTGAATAGGGAATAACTTTTATTTAAAAGATTTTTCGCTAACTCGCTTAGTTTTAGAGTTAGAGGAAGCAAAAATTTAGGTATGCCGTTTTGGGGTTGTTCCAGTTATTGGGCTACAACTCCATAAATATCAATTGTACGAAAAAGTTTTTATGACAAAATATGTTCGGAATCGAATGTGGAATAACTCTTATTTAAAGTATTTTTTCCTAACTGGTTTAGTTTTTGAGGTAGAGGAAGCCGAAGTTGAGGTATGCCGTTTTAGGGCTGTTCCAGCTTTTGGGCTACAACTTCATAAATATCAATTGTACGAAAAAATTTTTATGACAAGATATGTTCGGAATCGAATGTGGAATAACTCTTATTTAAAGTATTTTTTCCTAACTGGTTTAGTTTTTGAGGTAGCGGAAGCCGAAGTTGAGGTATGCCGTTTTGAGGTTGTTACAGTTTGTGGACTATACCTCTATAAATATCGATTATATGAAAAAAAATTCTAACAAAAGATGTTCGCAGTCAAATGAGGAATAACTTTTATTTAAAATATTTTTCGCTAACTCGCTTAGTTTTAGAGTTAGAGGAAGCCAAAATTTAAGTATGACGTTTTTCGTTTGTTTTAGTTATTGGGCTACAACTCCATAAATATCAATTGTACGAAAAAATTTTTACGACAAAATATATTCGGAATCAAATGTGGAATAACTCTTATTTAAAGTATTTTTCCCTAACTGGTTTAGTTTTTGAGATAGAGGAAGCCGAAGTTGAGGTATGCCGTTTTAGGGCTGTTCCAGCTTTTAGGCTACAACTTCATAAATATCGATTGTAAGAAAAAATGCTTATAACAGAAGATGTTCGCAATCAAATAAGGAATAACTTTTATTTGAAACATTTTTCGTTAACTTACTTAGTTTTTGAGTTAGAGGAAGCCAAAGTTGAGATATGTTATTTTGATATGAATTTTTAAAACTTGACCAATTAGTAGATTGTGGTTTCGTTTCTGTAGAAAAAACTAAAATTCGTAGAAAATTCATTTCTGGTGAAAATAAAGATTAAGTTTTGATCTAAATCCTGATAAAATTTCTATTCTTGAGAATAATTAGTTTCTTAGAAATGATTTTTTAAAAATTGACTAGTTGCACGTAAGGTTAGTGGTAAGTATGAATACCAATATTTGCGAAAGGTTTAAAGTAAAATTTCAAAACTTGGAACTTATATTTTCAATCTTTTAAGAAAAGTTAAACGGAATTAAAACTACTATCCATGACATAAGTCAAGTCAGTCAAGTTTCCGATAATCATACTCCAAAAGTTTTTATCGAAAAAAATTGGGGTAAAGACTGTGTTGATTGGTGATTATTTCTGGATAACATAGCCAAAATTCAAAATCCTAAGTCACGAGGTTTAGAAAATATTGGGAGTTAAATGAAAAAAGGATCGGTTTTTTTTGACTGAACTCCAGAAAATACAAACTTTGGGAATTTTTTTTCTCAGAAACCGATAAAGAAAAAAAATTAGGACCTTTTGTAAGACATCAAAGATGTTTTAATTGTTTACCTAGTTTCTCCCACGTAATATTGGCCCGGTATTATTAGGAATGCCTAAAATGAATGTTACAAAATTGTACAACTTTGCCAAATAAGTCACGGTCATAGTTAGTTAGTCTACATTATAGTTAATTAGCGTCCTCTGACACTTTTCCTTTTTTTTTTCATAATGTTTGTTACCATTTCATCTACGGCTCTCCAGTGCTCTTGTTTTTCTAGCGTTATATCTATTATGTTTTCTTTTTCTATATTTTTTCCGATTTTATTACAACAAATATTTCTTTCTTCGACAAAATTATTACAAATAAAAAACGTATGTTCTGGATTATCTATTTCTTCACAAAACCAGCAAAATTCATTCTCCTTCTTTTTTATTTTAAACAAATAACCACAAAAAATTCCATGACCCGTCAAAAATTGTGTTAGGTAGTAATTTAATTCGCCCCATGTTCTTTCAAACCATTTTTTTAAAATCTTTGATTAATACGTTGGTCCATTTAATTCCGTGATTCCATCTTCTGTTCCATTTTTCCAATAATTCTTCTCTATATAGTTTTTTATGTTCCTTACCTCTACTGTATAGGTTACATCTTTCCTCAATTAATAGGTCAATGGGCGGTAGACGAGCCACCACTTCAATACCCACCGTAGAAACCGTTCTATATCCAGAAGATATCCTGATTCCTAATCTTCTATTAATTGAGGAAAGCATATTTAAACAGTATTTATAATTTAGAGCTCTACTCCATGTCGGAGCGGCATACAAAATGACCGAAAGAACAGTAGAAGCAAGGAGTTTCCTTTTCTTTTCTTTGGGTCTTTTGATGTTTGGCATAATTTTCGATAAATTATTTATCATGACGTTTGCTTTCTTGCAAATTTCCTTTATATGTTCCGTCATTTTCATATCTTTGTCTAAGTAGACCCCGAGATATTTTGCCTTCTTGGCACTCCTTATCTCATTTTCGTTTATTTTTAGTTGTATTTCTTTTAGTTTTCTTCTTGTAGTAATACGATTTCTGTTTTTTTCTGGTGTTACTTGAAGTCCCATTCTATCAAGTTCTTCTGTGACCCTTTGAATCGCATAATTAGCCTTCTCTCGTAGAAGAGTGCTATCTTCTAGTAGTCTTTAGTGCCCTCTGACACTAAAGACCTCTCAATGATTGAGAATAAGAAACAGTTATTACTAGCTACATCTGGTTTATGTTTTATGTTATCAAAATTAAGAATGAGATCTTATCTATTAGACAGGATTTTCGAATTTTGTTGTTTAATTCTATCGCACAATATCGCCCCTAGAATATTTTTCAAGTCGTGGAAGAACTTCGCGATAATATGTTTATAGACTATAAGAAACTATTCAAAATATAGACTTAATTATTCAAAATATACAAAAAATATATGAGACTTTTCCAAGTTGTTTTCTTCAACAGTTATGTATATAAACTTGTAGGTATTCCATTTTGCAACTAATCTCCGTCAAGAAAATTTTACTATTAAGATGGAAACATAATCGCAAACCAAAAATGTCCTTTTTTTGATAGACAAAAATGGATTACTTATACAGATCTGGAAATTTCATTTGAGGACATAGGAAAATAATGCGTGCAACAGAGAAGCATATAGGAAGTAGATTAGATAAACAAAGAGCGATATAACTGTTTAACCACGCCTTTTCCGATCCGACCCTAGTTGCCCAACCAACCACCTTCTTCCCACAAATTGTGGAACTATCAGACTGTCAAACTGTCAGTTCGTTGCGTGGTTAAACAGTTATATCGCTCTTTGTTTATCTAATCTACTTCCTATATGCTTCTCTGTTGCACGCATTATTTTCCTATGTCCTCAAATGGAATTTCCAGATCTGTATACTTTTCTCTGATTGAGTAAATATTATTACTCAAATATTAGATTTAAACTATTTAAATCCGTAAAAAAATCTCAATAAATGTTTCAATAATTGAAGTCTTGACATTGATAAGGAGTTAAGTGTCCTTTGATTGAAGACGTAGTAGAGCATATTTTTATGCCTCCCTAACCACGTACTACTGAAAAATTAAGTATTGTTCACAGCAATGAATAAAAACATCTGTTTGCTATAACGTGGTATTTTTTTTCTTTTTTTAAAATTCCGTCAATTTTCGTTGAAAAATTCAATTTTAGAAATAGTCGATTTAGAGAATCGCTGGTTGCATCGTAATGAGATTGCTGCCAGATAGTAGTTGAGAATACTATCTTTAGATAGAATGCTGATTATTTCTAGTAGAAATAATATTTGAAACCAATCACTAAACCTACAATTAAGTTTTCGAGTTTAACTATGCTTTTTTGGAAAAAGTGTTTGACGTTTTGAATGTCATATTGCAATCTTCTTCAAAAATAAGTTCAAAGTCAGAATTCTACCCAAACTTAATTTCTGAAGAAGGTTACAAAATGCGATTTAAAATGTCATATATCTTTTCAAAAGACGTACAGTTAAACTTGAAACCTCCTAATTCTAAGTAAGTTTCGTGTTAGAGTTAGTGCTAATGTTAGTTCTAAGTAGTCTTAGAAGAGGAGGGTGCGAAGTGGTTTTTAAAAAAAAATCTGTTAAAAACTGTCCGAAAAAATGTCCATTATTAATTCCTGGACTTATGATCGGTTTAAAGAAGGTCTTGGTTTGCAACAAATAACTACGAGAAACCTGCAACAGTGGACTTTAGCTGTAGGAAGTCAATTTCCAGGGCAAGAATTTCAAGCTTCTGATACATGGGTTAAAACATTCAAACGAAACCATAGAATTTGGCAAAGAAAATTTACAAAGTTTGTTTTGAAAAGGGAGATTATCTCACTTGAAGAAACATTAGCTCCAGCTGAAATGTTTAGAGTGCAAACGCAAGCTTTAACAGTTCGGATGATTTTTTGCTGTCGTTACTACTTTAATTTTATAGTTCAATGCGATGTATTCTACGTCTTTGGTCTTCTTTTCTTCTGGTTCCTACTCATCAGATGATTCAAAAACTTCTTCAAAAAGATTTTCGTCGTCAGATTCTTCCATTAAAAATATAATGTATAATTTCGTCCTCAGTAATTAATTTCTTATCGCTTAACATTGCCATTGTGTTTTCAAATATTTCCTTTCCAATTAACATTAATTTTTCGGTCAAAGATGAAATTGAAATTTCTTCACAGATAAGACCTTCTACATACAGTAAATGTTTAAAATATTCAACAGCATCTCGCAAGAACTGTTTAGAATCGTCGCTGTATCTAGAATTAGGATCTATACCTTTTCCTTGCACGTAAATCGAAGAACTGGTAAGATTTTTAACGTTGTGAACGTTTTTGAAACTTGTTTCGACAAAAACCAATTCAAAACTGGAATACATTGGCGGTGTAGTTCATGATAATTTGGTGTTATTAAACATTTGGTGTTAAAAATTAACTTTTTTTTTAATAAAAGAAATAATTTTTTTAACTAAAGTATCATCAATGAAAATTAGTAAATAATTATATCTAATGAAGAAATTCAGTGCAAAAAAAACTGTACGAGATTCGAACTGTGTCGTCCGCTTTGGTGAGTGAGCACGCTAACAATAACGCCACGGCGATTTTACGGTAAGCTTTCCTTACTTATTATATGAAGCGGGCGATAAACTTTAGACGCAATTTACTTGCCATTGGCTGAATAGTACGTTTTAGTACTTTGCTATATAAACTTTTGTGTGCTATTCTATCGGTGAGCAAAAGGACATTAAAAAAACCACTTCGCGCCCTCCCCTTGTTAGTTCAATTAACATAGGCAATCAAAGCTTTCGTATTTATAAAGTTAATCGATTTTTATAATCTGAAATTATCTGCTATGGTGCAGACGATGTCTCTATTGATAGTAAGATCTACGACGATGTTTCTGTTGATAGTGTTTAAGTTCGTGAGAGAATGTATTTGCTTGTCCCTGGCTAGAGTATTGAATCGGTTAATTGGTACAATTACTTACATTAGATATGCCTATAAACATCTCAACAAAGATAATTATGTGGTTGTTCTAATAGTTCTAGGTCTTCTTTTTATTTGAAACCTAGTTTAGATTTTTAATCACTACTACTTAAATGCTTATTACCCATGTTACTCCCATCTGTCTTACAATAATCTCTTGTATGCCTGAAGTACTCCATTTAGAAGTTTGTATTATTGTTTTTGTCATGGAGAAGGGAATCATAAGGTTGTTGTTTAGGATAGAGAACGGCAAGACTTTCAGGGATGTTTTTAAGCATCATGATTGAACACAAAACGTCACGTAAGAATTACAATATTTTTTTTTAAATCACATTCAAATACACTATTTACACTAATCCACAAGTTTTTAAAAATCAGCATCTTTCTCGAACATCTTCTATCTTAGTCGCGTGTTCAACGATATCCTTATAATTCCCAGAATATACATTCTAAAGGCTATAGTTTACGTCAAAAATAATCAGGGTAAATATATGAGTTCCAATTCGCTGATTCTTCAGCATAGAACAACTCTCTTCGAAAAAAGTCCATAATACGTTTTTGATAAATTGTTTAATGATCTACCAACATCATTCAAAAACATCGAAGCTCTTAGGTTTCTTCTTGTTTAAGAAGAAAGTTAAAAAGTACCTATTTGATAAAGTATGTGGACAATATTTCGTTGCGAACCGCAAATAATAAATTGAATAATAATAATTCTAAAAATCTTGATTTCTATAAGATACTTGGCAATTCACAGCTACATACTTGTTTTTCGGTGATATTTCTTTTAATAGTAACGATTTTTTATGCGTGAGATACCATCATATTTTTTGAAAACATTAAGCAAACCTTTCAAATCGACTACTCTCCAATCCTTCCATAATTCGTGCACAGTTCCAAATGGCTTGTGAATATTAATAGAATCATTTGGCAGAACAAGGCGATCATGCTGATGCAATTCCTTTTCAACACGCCCAAATATTCGATCAGCAGGCAAATACGAATGGCCTCTTACAGGGTACGTTATTGTAATTTCACAAATATTTGGTGGTGCCTCCTTACTTAACCAGAGCATCAGAGCATGTAGAATGTGACTATTCTTATTTTGTCAATCACAAAATAGGCGAATCTTTGAAATAGATGTATCAAAATGAATGTTTCTAAGAAAATTTAGAAGAGCAGAGCTAATTTGATTAGAACCACGAGCTACATTGTCTTCAGCCAAAACATAAAAATGTGAATCTTTTGTCATAATATCAAAATAATATAATAATAATAATAATATAAAGCGCACGTAAAGACTTGTTTAAATATGAAACAAAACCTGGACTTATTTCGTTTTGATAATAACATTTTGTGCACCTATTGGGTTTTGTAATAAGATATGTGAATTAAAGGAAGTTTAACATGGGGACTAAATGTAGTTTGATGAGAATAAATTTCAGGAAAGTAAGGCAAAGGGTTGGAAACATCTAGAGCCACCTCTGTTTCACTTATGGACTTGTTGTTCTGAAACCACATTCCACCTGAGCCACGTTCTGAAAATGAATTCCTCATATAAGCCCTTGCAAAACAAGGAAAAGGGATTTTTCAAATTCGGAGGTCGATTTTCCCAGTTTGAGAAAATTCCATTCGATTCGAAATTCACTCCAGAAACTATTCGTAAGTGAATTATTCGAAGTTCCGTTGATATTTTGGTACCCAATTGGACTCTAACAAGTCCGTTGTAAGTCCGATTTTGAATTTGCCATTCTGAGTTTTGATTAATTTGAAATTCAATTCAATTACGTCTCCGATATTGATCTGAATATGATTAGTTTCGTTTCACGGGGTGAATATAGAATTTCCCGTACCCAAAATTAGGATAATATGATAAACCTAACGGCTTTTTACAACCCACTTAAATTTAAAATTGTCGTTGTTCGTCAGAGCCACTCCTCGCCAACATTTCGCCAACTCCTCATCATCGTCTTCTTCAAGATAGTACAGTGTCGTGGCAATCTTCTACACATCATGTAAATCAATATTTTTTCGTATGACCAATCTTTAAAGTTGAGAATTCTCCAATTCTCATTTTAATATCTTCATACTAGAATGTCTTCTTCAATATTATTCATTTCATCTAACCTAATTCTTCATTTTCATCTAATCTAAAGCCACCAAACCTTAAAAATCATCTGAAAACTTATTATTTATTTCTCAATAAACCAATTTTTAAATTTTAAATTCAATTTTTAAATTCACTCGATGTATTTTATCCAATGATGACGTCCGCAAGATAACCAAAAACGAATGCATTGCGGTCAGTGTCGGTTTGATGCACTTTTCCGGACGCAATAACGCAAAGAAACGCTGCCATCGCATTTCCAACCATTCCGATGCTAACCCGCCCAGTTTCCCGACAGGACTCGAAAGTTTTCCTATATTCCCGGCATAATTTCGGGATTAAGCGTGTTTGCTAGCTCGGATCTTTCCTGCCGTTTATATCTTAAAAGTAAAATTGTGCAGAGTCCATCCTATATTCTTTTCTTTAGATATACATCCTCATTTTTGTAAATTCAACTTAATTATAATCATGAATCATTATAAAATTAATCAAGTTTTAAAAATTACTAGGAAGGAGTGATGATGATGACACTTTTTTTTGGTTAATACGAAAATTAATAACACCAAAGGAATTAAAGGTGTCTGGAGTTGAATTCCAATTAAAGACGACGACATCCACGCAATTTGCTGTATTTAATTCGACGAACTTTGTGGAAGGAGATGTCTGGGTCAACATCCTGTGGATCCTTCCTCCTTATTGGAGTGTGGTTCCTCTGGAACGCGTTAACAAGGTTTGGTACGCGTTACAACCTTTAGTTAAAGATCCACCTTCACACCTGTACGATTGAGCCACGCTCATTCGTTAAATAAACCCAATACCAAGAACGATTTTTTACTTAATGATCCTCCAGGTTCGATTTTAATTAATTTCCAAGAATCCGGCTTATCCCCATTATCTCTTATTTTGTCGTTTCGTTTCGAGACGATTACGAGATAAAACGGATTCCAGTTCAAATTGCTTTCGTATTTTTACGGATTAAGGATAAGTAGGGAATTAAAACTGTTCTCGTTTCAATACATTTTAAGGTGATTCCTTCTGGTTAAAAGAGTTTCACGCCATCTTTGAGAGAAGAGGTTTGAACTAAGATTTTAAGAGTGAGAGAGTAAACGACTTGAAGTGGGGATTCTTGGGTTTTCTTGGGTAGATGGCGGATCGAGTTTTCTTAACATTTCACAGCGGGAATTTTAAAAAGTTACCTTTTTAAATATTTATCAGTAGAAAGAAAGAAAATCATAAATATTTCAAACCAAGTACTATTTTAGATTTGTATGCGAAGTGTTGAAGATACTTCTCATATGAATGGGATTTTCTTTTATATTGGTTTAGATTTCAAAGGTAGTTTTTAAATTTTAGGATTTGTCATTCAAACTTTCTAAATATTTTTTGGGATATTTATTGGGGTATTTTTTGGAATATTTATTGGGGTATTTTTTTTTATATTTATTGGAGTATTTATTGGAGTATTTTTTGGAATATTTTTTGGAATATTTGAGATGTGATTTCAGTTGAAAATTTTTACCAGTATGAATCGGTCTTAATGTGTCTTCGATAAACCGTCCGCGAAGTCGGTTCGGAGGCGAAATTACACGGACCCGACTGGAAATTTGAATATTTGGGGAATTTCGGCGAAATTTACGGCGACGATAAGACTCAGCGACCGGTACACGGTCCGCGTATAGCTCGGCTTTCCATTACGGCACTTTAATAGTGAAATTAATGTTAATTAAAGGTATGCACTTTACGTGCACGAATAATGGGACGCCCGAAATGGTCTCCGGCCGCTCGTCCGGCTATCGTAACGGCCGCTATTGGAATTTTATTGCGGCGTTGATAAAATGAGGACCCCGAATGCTTCGGACCGGGAATTAAGATATTCGCATTCTTGTGGGCGACAGTTAATTGACAACAATAAAGGAGGAAAACACAATACGGAGACTACTAGAAGAGTATTTATGTATCCTTTAGTAATTTTCCTCACTTTTTTTATTACCTTAATCCTAATCCTATTTTCTTCCAAGAGGTTTTAGTAAAATTAATTCTTAATTGACAAAATAAGAATTGTTAAAGATGGGTATCTATTTATTAAGGCTACATCAAAATTTGAATTAGAATTGGAATTTATTCTTCATTACTGTTCTTTCAAATTATATCACTACAAAAAAATCATCTCTCTAGAAAAATTACTGAGTGTTAACAAAAGTTCAACTTTTTAATAATAAGTGGGATTAGAAAATCCAAATTTTTCGCAAAACTTACATTGAAACGGAGGCCTCTTATAAATTCTGTTTCTGCTTAAAATTCTCTTAACTAGACACAAAGTTATAACCTTTGTAGAAATTAATATCTATGGAAGTCATTAAAAAGGTAGATTTGTTGATGAATTTTTTCAATAATTTCTCAAATTCAGATCCTAAAGTTTAGATTCTTTATTCTAATCTCCGTTCGTCGAAAGATATCTCATTCGACACTACTTGTCATCGTTTTCCCGACGTCTGACAAATATTCCTTTATTGAATTGTACATGACACAAAGATAGTGATGGCGAACCTTCGAAGCTTTACATCTCAAAATTTAAAAAGCCCTAATTTAATTTTAATACCGTGTCATGTTCAAGATTTTCAAGTCTCGATGATATCTTGAAAATCCGAATTAAAAATTAAATCATAAATAAGCATCGTCAATTAAATCGTAAAAACTAAATCGTCAATTTGCATCAATTAGAATTCCTTTAATTCCAGAGTACTGGAAACAACTAAATTCGGATATTTAATTATTTTAATGGTTGGTTCTAGGCTTGTAAATTAACCGCATTTTTCACCAAATTGTTCAACTAATAACTTTTCTACATTCTGGTACATAAGTGTGGAGTACAATGCACTTGTTATGTTGAATTGCTCGAAATATTATTTTATTATAAGAAAATACTATTTCCTGTGTATGTATTTTCCTATGATATAGATGTATCAAAGCATAACAGTACCTTTGCGAGTAGTTTCCAAATTCAGTTTATTCATATGAACGGAGAGATCTGTTAAAAGCTATCAAAAGGGATCTGTTATGTTAATGCTATTGTTAGAGGCAAGTATTTGAATTATGCAACTTTTTGTGTGCGTGTCTATGCATGTCACATAAAATGAATTCGCCTGTTACACCTGATACGCGTGTTATAGGTGCGCTATAATTGGACAAAGACGAAAATTAAAAATGCTAGTCTAGGATCAAGGATACTGGACTAATAGGATTGCCCAATTCCAGGAAATGTGTATATGTGGAATTTTTAGTGTGCAGCCGTTAGTTTAACGTCACTGCTGACTGTGCTGTTATGGTATTTTTGTGTGTTGATTTGTGTACGACTTACATTGATAGGGTTTGTTGTCTAAATAAGGGTTTGTTGCTGAATCTTGTGGATTGGCTTCCTGCGAGAGGTTGTCCAGATATTAGATACATTCCAGTAAGTTAGAATTACCACCTCTCTTGAACCGAGGTTACTTGCGAGAGAATTTTCTTCATTTTTATCAATCTTAACCGGATCTTAGTCTTGAACTAAACTTAAGCGGCCGTATGCATAGCTTTTTTAGTGGCTACTAATGTCATTTTTACACGTTACTAAGCAAAACCCGTATGCATAACCGTATTTAGTAGCCTTTTAACGCTAGTTGGTTACTAAGATTTTAGTGGCCAAAATAGGCTTGTTTAACTAGATTTTAACGTCATTTTCTAGAATGTCACCCGCGATACAACAGAAATATCATCATTACTACTTATAAAACTTTAGATATATCGAATGGATTTGGTGTAAATATTTTCGCCGTAAACAGAACATTCTTCAAAAAATTTTTTTCGTCGTATGCTGCATCACAAGACTAACTATAGGGAATAGTAATACAATTTTCGCAAATGCACATTTTTTTTTAATTGATCGAACGTTTTTAAGATTATGTTATCCATTCCGCTTTTTTAATTTTTTGCAATAGAAAGTTTGATAATTTTAATAAAAAATAGTCATTTCGAACTACCCTTCTTCCTCTATTTTCTTATAATTTCTACGACAGAGCTCTGCATGATTTTTTGTTTTCCAAAATTAGTAAGTTGGTGATTAATATTCCAATTCTTTACCATATATTTCTTTAAAATAAACTAAAAATTTTAGTAAACGATTTAATGGTAAAAAATATACAAAGTTATATAATATGGTTATTGCCGTTAAGTATGTCATAATTGGGACTCAAAGGTCGACATCATTTTTTAGATCTTCTAGAAGGGTCCTATTATTTTATTATTACTTCTTCCCTGCATTATAAGTTTCTCCACCTTTGTAGCATACCTATACATTATAAATGATTAACTGTCGTTGCGTTAAATTATGACACTTATAGATCACCTTTGGGGCATTTTTTCAAAGTGGTGGTGTTTAATTGCTTCTAATTCTTCTTTAATACTAAATAAACCCACCGTATTGTATAATTTTTTTCTACATGTCATTCAATTCACTTGTCAATATTCCAAAAATATACAAACTTTACGATGTTGCCGCCTTAAAATATGGTTTAGTTTTCTATTAACTAGTGACAGGTTAAAATAAAACTATGCATACCAATTTTTAAAATGCTTTTAAATATAACTAGTGGTTACTAGTTAAAAGCATCTTAAAATCATACTAAACGTGTAGCTATGCATACGGCCGAAGATCTTTATCATAAACAGCTCTTAACTTCAACTTCGATACGAAACTAAATCTTACTATTCATCGTACAATTTTAATATTTTTCGGTGCACAAAGTTTAGGGCTTTGGAGGTAAACCTCGGTATGTATTCCAGTGTGGAGTGTTCTTTTGAAAGGTGTTGGATCCTCACAAATCAGTTAATGTTAGTTCGACTTTAGTTATTTTTTTAATAATCTACCGGCATCATTAAAATACATCGAAGTCATTAGATTTGTTAAGAAGAAAGTTTAAAACTACTTATTTTATAAAATGGGTGGACAAAACTCTTTATACTTCATCTAGAAATTAATGTTTGAGAATTAATTTAAAATGCATTGTAACCATTCTATAAAGTATTAAAGTATTCGGCAATCAGTTCAACAATAACTAATAAAATTCACCTGGCAGTTCATTCTTAGCAGTGACGTCAAAGATGGCGGATGATTATCAAAAATTGAGCAATCCTGTTAGTTCAGTATCCTTGGTCTAGGATAACATAATTGATGTCGTATGAGACATCTTTCAGCAAACGGAGAATAGAAACCATTATTTATAAAAGTCATTAACATCCGTATACATAATCGATCGCCATCGACTTGTTGGAGTTCATTTCGACGACTCTTCAGAGAAATCACCGGCAAACGATTGGAACATAATTTGGGTTGCATAGTCAATCTTTCAGTGCTCTCCGTTTTGAAGAATCGGCAGTGCATTTTAGCATGGTTTACTGAAGCGAATGAGGAACTAAAGAAACGAAACTGTTTGACTAAAAAAATAATCTCTGAACAATGCCAGAGAAGGAAGCAAAACTAATATAGGTACCACTAGTTAAATGAACTAATACGTTCATTAAATTGCATTTTCACATTTATTTCCACACATGTAATACAAAATCCTTTCATTAGGTTTTTTGTTATAATTCTTTTTTACCTCTTTTGAGTTATTAAAAGCTGAGGTTGGACTGCCCCATTCTACATTTTGATTTTTGATGTTTCTGTCAACGATCAATCTTTGGCATATTTCTGGGGATGTTATCAATTGTCTCCAGCGCGTCGCAAAAAATAGCTTAACCCTTTATAGGGCTTTAGAGGGGCGTTTAAAATATTTCAATGAGATTTTTTGTAGAATATACAGTCATACCTAACTTAACCATACTTCATTTAGTTTTTCCAGAAACAGTCCTCAATTCAAAAATTTTGGTGGGACATTATTGTCCCAATGTACGTTATGTCTAGGTGTTTTTTTCCAACGTCCATTGGGATAATAGTGTCCCATCAAAATTTTGAAAATTGATATTTTGATTGCTTTATTTTTGACAAATGTAAACAAAAACATTAATACAGTAAAAAAACAAACAGTTGAAACTATCAATTGCAAAACAAAAAATAATTTAGGTTTTATTTTTTATGAAATTTTGCAAAGCAACCCTTGCATAGCGCCACGTTGCATTTTGTACATAGGAGATCACTTCTTTTTTCTTTGGATTTTGTGCTACAATATGCACATCTTCTCCGTTTTTAAATTTTTTGCGGAAGGTGTTCTCCAACATGGCATAATCTAACTGTATTTTCTATTGTGCTTACGTGTCTAGGATTATTGTTTCTTTCTTGAGAATCCCTTGTACGGATGGTATCACAAGTTTTTTCTTGAACAAAATGTTCCAATAAGCTCATTCACTAAATTTGAACGAAACGTTGGTTGGCTCACTGGTTTTAGATTTTTTGCTTTTATTGTCTCCTTGTATATTATGTAGCTATTAGCGATAGAGCAGTCCAAAAAATAATAAAAGATCTTTATCCACCATCTTCTCGATTTTTGAGCCACACTATATGCTGCGAGTAATTAGTCCATACGACCAATGCCGCCCATATAAGAGTTATAATCGGCAATGGCTTTTGGACACGTTACGTTTTCTTTATTTCCAGTTTTAGTCTTTCTTTTGATGTTTGTAGTCTCTTTCTGAATTATACATAGTACTGGCTACACAAACAATTTCTAAAATGGTCACTTCTTTCACCGATATTTTAGGTTTGGGAAAGGTTATCGATTTATGCTTTTCACTAGCTTGCTTGGACTTCATTTTGGTCATTTTTGTTTCATGGAAAAAAGTGACATCAATAGACTTTTCTGAGAAAATTCGCAATTTCTATGGCAAATCCGAAAAATGCCCCTTGTGGCGACATTTCCAAATAATAATAATCACATGTAAGATAGGATTTGTAGTTCAAGAAAAACTCTTTCCAACGACACCAATTTTATTAAAATCCGTTCAACCATTTTGAACTTATCCACATTATTTGTTTATAAATATTTTCGAACACCTTCCACCACGTTATTTATAGAGGTACGACAAAAATATATATTTATTGTTATCACAATAGAGCGGATTTCCAAGACACACCAGAGTTTTTAGTTCAAAGTAGTGGTTACGCCCCCCCGGCATAACCCTAGAATTTTCTCATGGCCACTTTGCCAATTAAATTTTTCACAGTAAGTTTCTACAATGAGTAGTTTCCTAGAAACAGTACCTTGCATGCTTATTTGGCCAGCCTAATTTGATAAATTTGGTAAAAAATCTTCCTAGCCGAAGTAAGTACTACCCAGAAAGTTATTGATATTATTAGGTATAGTTAAATAGGTATAAGATCTACATGGAATATTAGAATAGTCGTAATTAGCAGCTAGAAAAAAAAAATAGTAAATTTCACATACAAAATCATTATTTACTTTCCGGAATCTAAATACGAAAAATCTAACAAATTAGCAACCATTATTTCATTGGAATTAACTATACATATCTTAATGATTAAGAAAAGGCCGTTTTTGAATGGAAATACACTCTTTAGATTATTAAAAACACTCATAAACTTGAAACAAGGTTTAAAATTTTAAATTCGTCATGTTTTATAGAACACAGGGACAAATATGTCCCAGTAGGACATCTTTTATCGACCTCTATTAAACAGTAACCAAGCTAAGACAAATCAAATCATAGAATCAATGAAATATCAATTTATCTACAAAATTGTGTATTTGTGATATAAAAAACTCTAAGCGCGTTTTCTAGAGCAGAGGTGGGACAATAATGTCCCAACATCTTATAAAGGGTTAAAGTACATAAATGATTCCATACCATCGAATGATTGTCTATGCATCGCAATTTTCAACTAGCCAATGGAGATCGTCGTCGCTGGCGATCAACTATGCATACAGGTGTAAGATTGTCTAAAATATCCTAAACTACAATTGATCTTATTAAAAAGAAATATCTAAAGTCCAATTTATAGATAGATTTTTTCTTGAAAGTTATTCTTTCACATAAGAAAAAATTTGAGACTATAAAAAATTACATTAGCCAACACGAATTTTCAAGTGTACAGAAGTCATTCTTTATTGATGTCCTTTAAATTAGCTTGAATTATCTAAATTAGAAATGATCCAGTGAAGCAAAACGGTAATCTAGTAATCTATCATCGTTTCTAAAGGTGCAGTGTCAATTACGCGACTGCAACGATTATAGCCGCGCGGCTGCAGACTCGCGACTTTTCTAGCGCGTCTACAGCCGCCTTATTAAGTGTCAATTGTGCGACTATAGCCGCCTTCGGTTTCTTCTCTTTCGGATTATCCATATACCCATCCACGTATCCATATAATTCAATGCAAACGAGTGGCTGACGCAAAGTCGCCAGAGCCGCGCGACGATCGCCGCTGGAGTCGCATGATTAACACTGCACCTTAAGGATAGATTGGTTTTATTATCTTTCAATTGGGAATACAATTGAGAGAAAACTTTTTCACAAAATATTGAATGGGAGTTTAGAAAAATTTTTCCAAAATTAAAATTCCCTTTAGCTTTTGCCACACCTGTTCGTTTAGTAAGTAGTTACAATGCTCGGTGGGGGAGAAAGATCCGGTTAATATTTCGTGCAACCCGCGCCGCTTATAAACCACCGGTTGACGTATTGTTTTATGAGAGTCGTGCTGAATTATTGATGGCGCCCGCGGCGGGAGACGAAACCGCACGCTCGAAATTTATGCGCCCCCATAAATCCGAGGACAATCTCGCAAACGCGAGAGCGACAACAGCCGATCGTCTCGGCAACGGTATAATTTGCCCTTAATATAGGGTAATTGCCCGTTGGTCGCCTGCCCGTACATGGAAGGGTATTAAAAATTTGTTTTTACTGCCTGTCGGTCGAATTGGACACGGCGCGTGCACCGATTTTACGGCTGTTTTATCGGCGAAATAATTTCTTAAAGCCCGATTCATACGCCGCCCAGAAAACTTTAAGAAAAACCATAATTAATTGTAAATGATTGGAAATAAGTGTATGAAGGTATTAAAGCGATAACACCGTCGGCGTTCTAATTACAGATCCGAACCGATCCAGAAAAACATTTAATTATTTAGATGTATTGGCGGAACGACCACCGTTTGACGCTAATAGACCGGCTTAATAGCTTCCAACTAAGCTGTTTGTATAAACCAGCTACTACGTGCCAAGAAATTTGCCGGGTTCTTGAACTGGCGTCTCTTCGGGGAAAAACCGGGCATCTAATACAAGATCTACGACACCTCCATAGAAAGCGCGCGGCACCTGAATCGATTAGCTTTCCGGATAACAACGCCCCGATAAAATTACAATACATTATCGGAGCTTCGTCCAATTGGAGACGTCGAGGACTGTTTGCGATTCCGCATCTACTTTCCCGGCATCGCCCCGAGACTTTTCCGACGCGCAATTAATGTCCATTCGCGGAGGGCACAAAGCGATCTAAATTTACAATGGACCTGCTGCTTTTATGGAGCGACCGGCACTGTTTTTCTCACCGGACGATCCGGAAAAAAACCCTCATCTACTACTAGATGAAAATCTCAGAAATAAATTTTAATCTCTAATCTTAAACTTTCTCAGAAGTAAAACTTTTATATTAATGGCTTTGCGACCCGCTCATTAATGGCTAGAAACACGTACCCGTTTACTCTTTCTTGACTCACCAACCGGTACAAGACAAATGTTACTAGACGTAATGCCACCTTTTCTAGTCTAGAGTCTAGGCAATAAGCGATAAATAACAATTATTACTGACCGTCCGACGATGAAAAGTCATGGATAGTGAGTTACGGTCGCAATTAAATAAACGGTCGCGCTAATAGTGTTAAATCGCCGTCATCTATCAACGGTGATGTTTTCTAGAAAACTATTTAATGACTAAACACCGGCTACTAAACTACTTTAACGTCTTATAATAAGAGAAAAAAATTTTCTTCCTTAATGTCAAAGAACAACAAAAAGTACTAAAGGTTTCCTACAGAATGTGTCTTCAAATGCAATTGAGGTAATATTTCATAACTGAACGTAATGTTTCATAACTGTATTCAATGCACAAATTAAAAATTGTAACGACGAAACAGATTTCCGAGAAGAGAGTTCGATACGCGTTCAGACTTGTCCGCCGATAGCCGTCGAAAGGGCGCCAGAACCTTCTAGAAGCCGCCCAACGCTACATAAGCGCTCGGGCGAAAAATACAAATCAGTACGAATCGGTCAGTCATCACGAGTACTTAGACGGTCACCTTTAGGAGAGTGCGCGTTTTTCTTTCGGACGAATCCACAGTTTTGTTGTACATTATTATTATTTTAACTAATAAACGTAATAAAATATAAAAAAGAAAGTTAGTAAAATGGATTTTCTTAGTGTGATTTTAAGATACCGGTAAATGATATGAAAATATGTCTTGAGATAGTATGTTATATCTTCTATGCAATAGGCAAATCAAAAATCTAAGAAAAAATAGTGCAAAATAGAGAAATTGTTGATTTGAACGTTCTGCAGAAGAGAAATGGATTAAAGCTTCAATTGACTTTTTGTCATTTTGCATCTTCATCTTGAATGAATCATCCGAATAAGTCCAAGGCGCATTAATTACTAAAACGGACGTATCCATTGTACCCACTAAGAAACGTCAAAGAAAAAACAAGGATTAATGACATTTTCTTATGATTGTCAAAAAAATTTAGTTTTGCCGAAGGTGCCTGATCAAAAAGTATGTTACAATCGTCAACTATACTGCTATAACTTTTGTGTAGTCAAGGGTTCATTAAAAGACCCACTTTGACAAGAAAATGTTTTCACATACTCGTGGTTAGAAGCTGAAAGTCTAGTTCTAAGGAAAGTTCTAACGAAATAGCCTTACATCATTGTCTAAAACGTAATGAATCGGAAATGATTGGTTAACACTATTCGATTTGTATGCGATGACTGTATCCGATAACTTTGGCCGATGACAGAAATAAAAACACTATTATTTTGGCAATTGTAGTGAAATGGTTTCTAAAAGCTCCAAAGTAGATTAAAAAGGTGGAAATAATATTTCCTATAACTGGACTGGATTCGTTCATACTGATCGTGTTTCTGGAATGTTAGAAAAAAAATTTCCAAAAAACCAGACCATCATAGATCCATCGGAATACCATGCTTATTTTCAAGATAAAGGCACTTTGTTTCTACTTGGACGAGACTGATTTGTTCATAATTGGAAAAGTGTGGCACAAAAAGTGTTGAAACCTCCAAGTTCATTACATTTTAAAGTATCACAAATCAAACAATGCCCTTATTAACCTAAAATCTATTACCAAAAAAAGGGAAAAGGTTTCGCAAATAGAACCATAAGTACTAGAAATAGGAAAAAATGAAGTCAATCCCCAAAAACTGAGAGATGTGATTATGCTTTTGACTCTGTATTTTGGTCAAAACTGGAAGGACCAAGACAGATGCAAATTTTATTCACAATTGTTACCTTTCGAGGAGACTACTGACGGTGAAGACGATGAACCTCTCTGTGAATTTGAACAAGAGTCTGGCTATGTTTAATTTCACTTTTTTCACTCTGCATTTTGGCCAGAACTGGAAGACCAAGACAGATGCAAATTCTATTCACAGTTGTGTAGCCTTTCGATGAGACTACTAATGGCGAAGACGATGAACCTCTCTGTGAATTTGTGCAAGAGTCTGGCTATGTTTAATTTCACTTTTTTCACTCTGCATTTTGGCCAGAACTGGAAGGACCAAGACAGATGCAAATTCTATTCACAGTTGTATTGCCTTTCGAGGAGACTACTAATGGCGAAGACGATGAACCTCTTTGTGAATTTATGCAAGAGTCTGGCTATGTTTAATTTCACTTTTTTCACTCTGCATTTTGGCCAGAACTGGAAGGACCAAGACAGATGCAAATTCTATTCTCAGTTGTGTTGCCTTTCGAGGAGACTACTAATGGCGAAGACAATGAACCTCTCTGTGAATTTGAGCAAGAGTTTGGCTATATTTAATTTCACTTTTTTATGTTACTATTACAAAATACGTTTTGCTGCAATCAATGTGTTTCTTTTTTTTTGGTAATTTTTTTGGACCATTGGAAGTATGTTGACACTTTTATTAAACATATCTAACCAGATGCCAGTCCAATTTCATATCGCTTTTTGAACAGTAATTCACGAAAATTCCGGTCTTGTTACCAAAACGGGAAAAATCTTAACCAAAAACTTGTAAATATGTAAAATGGTTGAGTTATACAGCTATGGACAGAGAAATAGCACACATGTAATTTAACTTTTGCTAAGGACCATGCAAATATGGACACTAAATTTTGAAAAAGACTGCTGTAGAATGATGAAACAAATATAAACCGTATTGGACCCGATGGTAAAACATTTGTTCATCACCCAAAATGGCAATCTGTTAACCTGAAATACACAAAAAAACCGTTAAAGAAGGTCGAGGTAGCTTGATGGTCTGGGGGGCATTTTCCTGGCATGGAGTTGGGCCATTGATTAGAATTGATGGAAGGATGGATAGGTTTGCGTACTTAGACATCCTTAAGAACGTTATGGAACCATTCACATTTGATTCTATGCCGGTTAACTGGATATTTATGCAAGACAACGATTCAAAGCATACTGCTAAGGTGGTTAAGGATTGGTTTTGCAAAGAGAAAATTAATGTTCTTTCCTGGCCTGCACAAAGTCCCGATCTAACAATAAGCTCTATAGAAAATCTATGGAACGACGTAAAAATTAAGATTGGGGGAAAACATTTTAAAAATCGTTTTGGGATGGAATTAAGGAAGCGTGGTACTCCATCTCTCAGAGCAAATGTTAGAAGTTAGTGGAGAGCTTGCAACGCAGATGTGTAGTGGCTGTGCTAAATCGTGACTTTACTACAAAATATTAATTTGGTTTGCTTGGACAATCGTTTTTACAGGACTACAAGTACGTATGTGCTATTTCTGTGTCCAGTTACCGTAAGCTTAACTGACTTTTAAAACGTACGTCAAAATAGAATTGAGTTATTTTTTCCTTTTGAGTTAATTTAAGTTCCATTTGTTATATTAAGCTCATTTTGTGTTATATAGATTAAATAAACTATGTATTATAAACGAAACCTACAAATGTGCTATTTCTCTGTCCATAGCTGTAAATTGAAATATGTGGTTAGTCAAATTTCAGTTAACTAGGACGATGGAACACTTTATTCTTATTTTCTGGAAAACTTTTTTAAGTAAATATCGGGTTTTGAAACTAAGCGCCTCACTTCCTTCATCTTTTTTCCATACTTTCTCCATCTTTGGAGAGTCAATACTGATTTAGAAAATAATTCAAAATCAATATATGCCTTAAGATGGTATTTTATATCTTCTATGAAACAAGTAAATCAAAAATGTGAGAAAAAATTGTGCAAAATAGAGAAATTGTTGATCTAAATGTTCTGTAGAAGAGAAATGGGTTAAAGCTTCAATTGACTTTTTGTCATTTTGGATCTTCATCTTCAACGAATCATTGAAAGTTTCTCAAACTCATTTCTTTAATAGCCATGAATCTAGAATCTAAACTAATACTTCCTCCATCCATTTTTCCATCTCTTGAGAGTCAATGCTGATTTGGAGAATAACTCAAAATCAATATATGCATCAAGATGATATTTTATACGATTTTTAACGTTTGAAACATAAATATGTCAAATTTGTCAGTTTTTTTTTTATAGTTTTTGACGTTTCAAACGTCAAACTGACAATTTTTGACGTTTTCAGTACATTTTTGACGATTTTTAACGTTTGAAACATAAATGTCAAATTTCTGTCAGTTTTTTTAAAAGTTTTTGACGTTTTAAACGTCAAATTGACAATTTTTGACGTTTTCGAAAAAATATTTGACGATTTTTGACATTTAAAACATGAATTTGTCAAATTTTTGGCGTTTTAAACATCAAATTGACTACTTTTTACGTTTTTAACAATTTCTTACGTTTTTAACAATTTTTTACGTTTTTAACAATTTTCATTGCGTTTTAAATACAAATTTAACGCTTCTTGGCGTCTCAAACGTTAAATAGACTGTTTTTTTATAGTTTTTGACGTTTCAAACGTCAAACTGATAATTTTTGACATTTTCGATGAATTTTTGACAATTTTCAACGTTTGAAACATGAATATGTCAAATTTCTGTCAGTTTTTTTAAAGTTTTTGACGTTTCAAACGTCAAATTGACAATTTTTGACGTTTTCGAAAAAATGTTTGACGATTTTTGACATTTAAAATATGAATTTGTCAAATTTCTGACGTTTTAAACATCAAATTGACAACTTTTTACGTTTTTAACTATTTTTTACGTTTTTACCAATTTTCATAGCGTTTTAAGTACAAATTTAACGCTTCTTGGCGTCTCAAACGTTAAATAGACTGTTTTTGTATAGTTTTTGACGTTTCAAATGTCAAACTGATAATTTTTGGCATTTTCGATGAATTTTTGACAATTTTTAACGTTTGAAACATGAATATGTCAAATCTCTGTCAGTTTTTTTAAAAGTTTTTGACGTTTCAAACGTCAAATTGACAATTTTTGACGTTTTCGAAAAAATGTTTGACGATTTTTGACATTTAAAATATGAATTTGTCAAATTTCTGACGTTTTAAACATCAAATTGACAATTTTTACGTTTTTAACAATTTTTTACGTTTTTAACAATTTTCCTAACGTTTTAAATACAAATTTAACGCTTCTTGACGTTTCGAACGTTAAATAAACAGTTTTCTTTTGATAATTTTTGACGTTTCAAACGTCAAACTGATAATTTTGGACATTTTCAATAAATTTCTGACATTTTTTAACGTTTGAAACATGAATACGTTAAATTTCTGACGTTTTAAATACAAATTCGACATTTTTTGACATTTCAAACGTAAAATAGACAATTTTTGACAATTTTATTGACAGTTTTTTGATGTTTCAAACGTCGAACCGATAATTTTTGACATTTTCGATAAATTTTAAAAATTCGACCATTTTTGACGTTTAAAATATGAATACGTCAGATTTCTGACGTTTTGAATGTCAAATTAACAATTTTTCGACGATTCTCCTAACGTTTTAAATACATATCTGACATTTCTTGAGGTTTAATTGTAAAATGGATAGTTTCTGATAATTTAAGTTAATGAAATTTTTGAAATGTTAGGTTTGATCAAAAAGTTTTGTCATCTTTGGGATTTTTTTTTAATTTTTTTGGTAAGAATTAGAACAAAGCTGTCTTTTTTAATAAAAAATAGATACTTTTATCTTTAATTTGATACTCGAACTGTTTCATAATTCCTAGAAATAGACTCTGGGCGAGTTTTTTTAAACTGATGAACTTTTCTTAAAGATTAAGTTACTTTTGGTCAAAAATGTTAGCCGTCCTTAGGAATTTTTTTTTATTTTTTTTGGTAACAGTTAAGGAATAGTCGTTTGTTTCTATGCAAAATAGAATCTTTTATTTTTAATTTAGTATAAAAGCCGATATTCTAGTTCCAAAAATAAAGTCGGTTCGATTTTTTAAAGTTGATGGCATTTTTTGAAAGTTAGGTTAGATTTGGTCAAAAATTTTAGACGTTTTTGGGAATTTTTTCAATTTTTTTCGCAAAAGTTATCGAAAATTCGTCTGTGTTAGTGTAAAATCGAATCTTTTATCTTCAATTTAGTATAAAAGCTAATATTCTAGTCCTAGAAATAAAGTCTGTACGATTTTTTGAAGTTGATGAAATTTTTTAAAAGTTAGGTTAGATTCGGTTAAAAATTTTTGTCATTAAAAAAGTTCTTCAAACTAATTTTTGTAATAGTCATGAATCTAGAATCTAAGTTAATACTTCCTTCATCCATTTTTCCATCTTTGGAGAGTCAATACTGATTTGGAGTATAAGCCAAAATCAATATATGCCTCAAGATGGTGTTTTATACTTTCTATGCAATAAGTAAATCAAAAGTGAAAGAAAGAACTGTTCAAAATAGAGAAATTGTTGATTTGAACGTTCTCCAGAAGAGAAATGGACTAAAGCTTCATTTGACTTTTTGTCATTTTGGATCTTCATCTTCACCGAATCATTCAAAGTTTCTCAAACTCATTTCTTTAAAAGCCATGAATCTAGAATCTAAACTAATACTTCCTCCATCCATTTTTCCATCTTTGGAGAGTCAATACTGATTTGGAGAATAAGCCAAAATCAATTTATGCCTCAAGATGATATTTTATATCTTCTATGCAACAAGTAAATCAAAAATGTCAGAAAAAATTGTGCAAAATAGAGGAATTGTTGATTTGAACTATCTGCAGAAGAGAAATGGACTAAAGTTTCAAATGACTTCTTGTCATTTTGTCATTCAAAGTTTTTCAAACTCATTTTTTTAATAGCCATGAATCTAGAATATAAACTACTACTTTCTCCTTCCGTTTTTCCATCTTTGGAGAATCAACACTGATTTGGAAAATAATTCAAAATCAGTATATGTCTTAAGATGGTATTTTATACCTTCTATGCAACAAGTAAATCAAAAATGTAAGAAAAAATTGTGCAAAATAGAGAAATTGTTGATCGAAATGTTCTGCAGAAGAGAAATGAACTAAAGCTTCAATTGACTTTTTGTCATTTTGGATCTTCATCTTCAACGAATCATTCAAAGTTTCTCAAACTCATTTTTTTAATAGCCATGAATCTAGAATCTAAACTAATACTTCCTTCATCCATCTTTCCATCTTTGGAGAGTCAATACTTATTTGGAGAATAACTCAAAATCAATATATGCCTTAAGATAGTATTTTATATGTTCTATGCAACAAGTAAATCAAAAATGTGAGAAAAAATTGTTCAAAATAGAGAAATTGTTGATTTTAACGTTTTGCAGAAGTGAAATGGATTAAAGCTTCAAATGACTTTTTGTCATTTTGAATCTTCATCTTCGATGAATCATTCAAAGTTTCTCAAACTCACTTTTTTTAATAGCCATAAATCTAGAATCTAAACTAATACTTCCTCCATCCATTTTTCCATCCTTGGAGAATCAATACTGATTTGGAGAATAACTCAAAATCAATATATGCCTCAAGATGGTATTTTATATCTTCTATGCAACAAGTAAATCAAAATTGTAAGAAAAAATTGTGCAAAATAGAGAAATTGTTGATTTGAGTTGATTTGAACGTTTTGCAGAAGAAAAATGGACTAAAGCTTCAATTGACTTTTTGTCATTTTGAATCTTCATCTTCACCGAATCATTCAAAGTTTCTCAAACTCATTTCCTTTATAGCCATGAATTTAGAATCTAAACTAATACTTCCTCCATCCATTTTTCCATCTTTGGAGAGTCAATTTGGGGAGTCAACTGATTTGGAGAATAACTCAAAATCAATATATGCCTCAAGATGGTATTTTATACCTTTTATGCAACAAGTAAATCGAAAATAAAGGAAAGAATTGTGCAAAATAAAGAAATAATTCATTGATTTGAACATTCTACAAAAGAGAAATGAACTAAAGCTTTAATTTGCTTTTTGACACTTTGGATCTTCATCTTCGATAAATCATTCAAAATTTTTTTAAATTTCTGACACTCATTTTTGTAGTAATCATAAAAATGAATCAAAAAGTATTTGGATTAAATTTTAAACACCATTACTGTAATTTAAAAGTAAACTATTACTTCCTGCATTTTTTATTTTCCAATTTTTCCATCTTTTAAGAGTTAATTTGGGGAATAACGATAATTTACATCTCCATATAGGAAAAATTATTTCTTTAAAAGAAGATAACGTTCTAAATTACTATAATTATTTACCTGATGGATACACAGGTCTGACTTGAAATTGTCTCGTAGCAGGAACAACCAGCTGAGAACACGAAAGTTGAACTCCGTGGTTAATGATTTGAACTAAAAGCGCGCACGTGGCTATAACCCATCCCCAACCTCCTTCCGGATAATAATGCCGACATAAAAACCTCCTCGCTTGGATCTGAGCAACTCTGGCGTTGGCTTGACGAGCTGCATCTTCAGCAGGAGCCGTCCCGGAGAGAAGAGGCCAGCTTTGTGCTCTCGATAACGAAGACATCACACCACTAACACTTCATTATTCAATCACATTATTTTATTTACTTAATTTTTTTAATCTATAAAAACGGTTTTTTTGTTTAAGTACTTTAAGTACTGTTGTATAATCTGGTGGTTTGCACGGATAGATATATCTATTCTAAAAGCTCTACTTAATTCTCGTTGGAGTCTCGAGTACGTCCACAGAATACTTATGGGCTCGTAAAGCTCAAGAGATCGCGGATCGCGTGTAAACAACCTGGAACATGTGCTGTGCCGTCGTTAGAAATAGCATTAATCCGGCGGTTCGTAGGAATCCGAACGTCCTGCTACGTCGATTCGAGCTTATCGGATGCGTTTAAGTTAAAGCTGGGTTTTTAATTGGAAAATAATCGTTAAGGAGCGGACGGACGCATTCCAGCTCCTTTGTACCCGTTCAAGATGATAATGCTACGAGGAGCGCATTCAGGAATAAATCCTCCAAAAATGGAGGTGAACGCTCGTATCTTAATTGGAGGGAGATGTATCTTCCGGAAGACAAGAAACTCACCGATTAAAGTTTTAAAAGGGGTATTGTTATTTCCGTTCGGAGCTTGTACGCGAATTTTTTTGCAAAACTTTACCGTTTCGTTGAAATTATAATATATTAAAGTAGTAAGCAAGCAGCGCCTTTTTAAAAGAGGGCGCCGCAGGCGCCTAGCTCTCTTTTTAATAGTTTTTTTGGAAATCGCTTTCCGGACGATTCAATGGTTTTACGTCATTCTGCCGACCATTATCTTCACCTCCCCGACGATTTTGGGGGGTCCGATTTCGGAAAAACAGCCCTGAAAATCGAACGACGTTGCGGTAGCCCTAACTGAAATTAAAATTCTCGATCGTCCGCCTATCATTTTCGTTAATTTTCGAACGCACTTTTTGTCCAAAAAGCCACCGGCTCCGCGACTCTGCTTCCGGCTAACCTTCTGAACGGCTTTATAACGCAACGTTATATGCGAATCGGGGCTCCTTTTTAACGGCCGATTTAAGCCCTAAACGAAATCCTCGTTTTCCGTCATTTTCGATTTGGGCCGATAAAACACCTTTTTCAATTTTCATAAACGTTATTTATTATTCTAACCACGCTAATGCCACATGAAATATCAAAACGATCGGTTTATTAATAATCATCAAATATTTAATTTATGAAGAGCAAAAATTCGAATAAATTTCACTAAAAACTAATTAAATTCTTGAAAATATCACCAAAAATTTAAGTAAATTTGTAAAAATTTAAAGCTACTAAAATTTTTAATAATTCTACCAAAAACTGATAAAATTTTGAAAAAATTCCACCAAAGCTATCAAAATTTTTTACAATTCCATCAAAAACTGAATTTTTAAAAAATATACTAAAATTAAGATTAATTTCGTCAAGAATTGATTAGATTCTTAAAAATTTCACAAAAATAAAAAAGTAACAATAAAAATTCCACAAAAGTTAGTTAAATTGAATATAATTTCACCAAAAATTATTAAATTTGGAGACAATTCTACTAAAAACTAAATTTTTTAAAAATTCCATCCAAAATCAATAAAATTGGTAAAAATTCCACGAAAAACTTACTATATTCGTAAAAATTCCACCAAAGTTACCAACATTTTTAACAATTCCACCAAAAATGATTAAAGTTAATAAGAATTCCACCAAAGTTATCAACTTTTTTAACAATTCCATCAAAAACATACTGAATTTTATAAAAATTCCACCAAAAATTAATAAAATTGGAAGAAAATCACTAAAAACTTACTAAATTCGTAAAGATTCCATAAAAAACACTGAATTTTTTAAAAATTCCATCAAAAATGAACAAAATTCGCAAAAATTCCACCTGTGTTATCAAAATTTTTGATAATTCCACAAAAAATATACTGAATTTTTTAAAAATTCCACCGAAAATTAATACAATTTGCAAAAATTCCACCAAAAACTTACTAAATTCATAAGAATTTTACCAAAAACACTGAATTTTTTTAAAATTCCACCAGAAATGAATAAAATTCGCAAAAATTCCACCAATGTTACCAAAATTTTTGATAATTCCACCAAAAACATACTGAATTTTTTTAAAATTTCACCAAAAACTTACTACATTTATAAGAATTTTATCAAAAACACTATTTTTTTTTAAATTCCACCAGAGATGAATAGAATTCGCAAAAATTCCATCAAAGTTATCAACTTTTTTAACAATTCCATCAAAAGTTAGTTAAATTAAATATAATTTCACCAAAAATTATTAAATTTGGAGACAATTCTACTAAAAACTTAGTGAATTTTTTAAAAATTCCACCCAAAATCAATAAAATTGGTAAAAATTGAAAACTTACTATATTCGTAAAAATTCCACCAAAGTTACCAACATTTTTAACAATTCAACCAAAAACGTACTAAATTTTTTCAATTTTCCACCAAAGCTACAAAAATGTTGAATAATTCCACCAAAAACTTACTGATTTTTAAAAAATACCACCAAAAACTTACCAAATTCATAAAAATTCTACTAAAATTACCAATATTTTCAACAATTCCACCAAAAATGATTAAAATTAATAAAAATTCCACCAAAGTTATCAACTTTTTTAACAATTCCATCAAAAACATACTGAATTTTATAAAAATTCCAAAAATTAATAAAATTGGAAAAATTTCACTAAAAACTTACTAAATTCGTAAAAATTCCATAAAAAAACACTGAATTTTTTAAAAATTCCATCAAAAATGAATAAAATTCGCAAAAATTCTACCAGTGTTATCAAAATTTTTGATAATTCTACCAAAAACATACTGAATTTTTTTAAAATTCCACTAAAAATTAATACAATTTGCAAAAATTCCACAAAAAATTTACTAAATTCATAAGAATTTTACCAAAAACACTGATTTTTTCTATTCCACCAGAAATGAATAACATTCGCAAAAATTCCACCAGTGTTATCAATATTTTTGATAATTCCACCAAAAACATACTGAATTTTTTAAAAACTCCACCAAAAATTAATACAATTTCCAAAAATTCCACCAAAAACTTACTAAATTCATAAAAATTTTACCAAAAACACTGATTTTTTTATTCCACCAGAAATGAATAAAATTCGCAAAAATTCCACCAATGTTATCAAAATTTTTGATAATTCTACCAAAAACATATTGAATTTTTTAAAAATTCCATCAAAAATTAATACAATTTGCAAAAATTCCACCAAAAACGTACTAAATTTATAAGAATTTTACCAAAAACACTGATTTTTTTTATTCCATCAGAAATGAATAAAATTCGCAAAAATTCCACCAATGTTATCAAAATTTTTGATAATTCCACCAAAAACATACTGAATTTTTTAAAAATTCCACCAAAAACTTACTAAATTCATAAGAGTTTTACCAAAAACATTGAATTTTTTAAAAATTCCACCAGAAATGAATAAAATTCGCAAAAATTCCACCAAAGCTATTAAAATATTTAACAACTACACCCAAAACTTACTGAATTTTTTTTATTCCAGCAAAAACTTACAAAAATCCTAAAAATTACACCGAAATTGTCAACATTTTTAACAATTCTACCAAAAACTTACCAAATTTTTAAAAAATTCCACCAAAATGTCCAAATTCTTTTAAAATTCCACCAAAAATTAATCAAATTAGAAACAATTTCATTAAAAATTAACTAAAATCTTGAAAATTCCATCAAAAATTAATACAATTTGCAAGAATTCCACCAAAAACTTACTAAATTCATAAGAATTTTACCAAAAATACTGATCTTTTTTATTCCACCAGAAATGAATCAAATTTGCAAAAATTCCACCAATGTTATCAAAATCTTTGATAATTCCACCAAAAACACTGAATTTTTTAAAAATTCCACCAAAAACTTAATAAATTCATAAGAATTTTACCAAAAACACTGAATTTTTTTAAATTCCACCAGAAATGAATAAACTTCGCAAAAATTCCACCAAAGCTATTAAAATATTTACCAACTACACCCAAAACTTACTGATCTTTTTTATTCCATCAAAAACCTACAAAAATCCTAAAAATTACACCGAAATTGTCAACATTTTTAACAATTCTACCAAAAACTTACAAAAATTTTTCAAAATTCCACCAAAACGTCCAAATTCTTTTAAAATTCCATCAAAAATCAATCAAATTAGAAACAATTTCATTAAAAATTAACTAAAACCTTGAGAATTCCACCAAAAACTTAGTAAATTCATAAAAATTCCACCAGGTTACTAAAATTTTTAATAATTCTACCAAAAATAATGAATTTTTTTAAAATTCCACCAAAAACTTACTAAATTCATAAGAATTTTACCAAAAACACTGAATTTTTTAAAAATTCCACCAGAAATGAATAAAATTCGCAAAAATTCCACCAATGTTATCAAAATTTTTGATAATTCCACCAAATACATACTGAATTTTTTAAAAATTCCACCAAAAACTTACTAAATTCATAAGAATTTTACCAAGAACACTGATTATTTTAAAAATTCCACCAGAAATGAATAAAATTCGCAAAAATTCCAGCAAAGCTATTAAAATATTTAACAACTACACCCAAAACTTACTAAATTTTTTTTATTCCACCAAAAACGTACAAAAATCCTAAAAATTACACCGAAATTGTCAACATTTTTAACAATTCTACCAAAAACTTACCAATTTCTTTAAAAATTCCACCAAAATGTCCAAATTCTTTTAAAATTCCACAAAAAATTAATCAAATTAGAAACAATTTCATTAAAAATTAACTGAAATCTTGAAAATTCCATCAAAAACTTACTAAATTCATAAGAATTTTACCAAAAACACTGAATTTTTTAAAAATTCCACCAGAAATGAATAAAATTCGCAAAAATTCCACCAATGTTATCAAAATTTTTGATAATTCCACCAAAAACATACTGAATTTTTTAAAAGTTCCACCAAAAACTTTCTAAATTCATAAAAATTTCACCAAAAACACTGAATTTTTTTAAAATTCCACCAGAAATGAATAAAATTCGCAAAAATTCCACCAAAGCTATTAAAATATTTAGCAACTACACCCAAAACTTACTGAAGTTTTTTTATTCCACCAAAAACTTACAAAAATCCTAAAAATTACACCGAAATTGTCAACATTTTTGACAATTCTACCAAAAATTTGCCAAATTTATTAAAAAATTCCACCAAAATGTCCAAATTCTTTTAAAATTCCACCAAAAATCAATCAAATTAGAAACAATTTCATTAAAAATTAACTAAAATCTTGAAAATTCCATCAAAAACTTAGTAAATTCATAAAAATTCCACCAAAGTTACTAAAATTTTTAATAATTCTACCAAAAATAATGAATTTTTTTAAAATTCCACCAAAAACTTACTAAATTCATAAGAATTTTACTAAAAACACTGATTTTCTTTTATTCCACCAGAAATGAATAAAATTCGCAAGAATTCCATCAATGTTATCAAAATTTTTGATAATTCCACCAAAAACATACTGAATTTTTTAAAAATTCCACCAAAAACTTACTAAATTCATAAGAATTTCACCAAAAACACTGAATTTTTTAAAATTCCACCAGAAATGAATAAAATTCGCAAAAATTCCACCAAAGCTATTAAAATATTTAACAACTACACCCAAAACTTACTGAATTTTTTTTATTCCACCAAAAACTTACAAAAAACTTTGAAAATTACACCGAAATTGTCAACATTTTTAACAATTCTACCAAAAACTTACCAAATCTTTTAAAAATTCCACCAAAATGTCCAAATTCTTTTAGAATTCCACTAAAAATCAATCAAATTAGAAACAATTTCATTAAAAATTAACTAAAACCTTGAAAATTCCACCAAAAACTTAGTAAATTCATAAAAATTCCACCAAAGTTACTAAAATTTTTAATAATTTTAAAAATAATGATTTTTTTTTAAATTCCACCAAAAAACTTACAAAATTTGTAAAAATTCCACCAAAAATTTACCAATTTTTTTTTAAATTCCATCAAAAACTTACTAAATTCGTAAAGCTTCCTCCAAAGTTACCAAAATGTTGATCAATTCAACCAAAAACATTAAATTTTTTTTAGAAAAATACTAAAAATAAAATTAAAATAGTTTTAACTTATGAGAGGAACGATGCTGCCTTCCATAACCAGTATAAGAATGAAAAAGATGTATTTCTGAACTTGTTTTTCCCGAAGTGAATCCCGCTTCCATTTCATACGCTTGACGTGAAGTAGGTACGTCTCTCCCACAAAAGACGAAAGCCGCGAACGTCTCTGCAACCGAATCCATCATTCATTCGACGTCCCTTTTAATATTTCCTGACGCGAATTTCTCTCTTCAGGGGCGAGCCTCGATTTGCGCAAAAAAACGCGTAAACAACGCCGCCGGACGCGTTACTTTGAAATTCAGCAGGAATCTTACAAAACCTCTTCTTATCCTCCCTTCCTATCGAAATCGAACCTTTTTGATTGACATCAGATATAAAGCAAGTCGACGTAATAAATCATCCATATGTACATTCTCTCAACTTTTACATTTTATTTCATTTTTTGTTTTATTTTATTTTATTTTATTATTCCGGAGGGATGTGTAAAAGAAGTCCATTAAAGCAAGCGCTCATTAGGCTTATGTGTAGTCGTTTGGAAAAACCACGTATACCGTACGGGAAATGTCCCAAAGGTGGTGTTAGGGGATTTGGCCGGTAAGCAGCGATGTCGCCGTCTCTACGTGAAGACATTCCGAGGACGAGATAGAACGACACCACTCAAAAGAAATACTAAAACTTATTCTACACGATGTCCGACGTCTTAAGAATGCTGTAAATCACGGATGAGGCGCGTATCGGCACGTTGCGAATAGAAGGTGCGAGACCGACGGAAATACAAGAAATACAAGAAGTGGAACATGACTCGACGTAACCGTACGCGTAATGGTTTCGAACGAAACGAAACGACAGGACGATTGCCGACTGAATGAAAGGTACAGCGTTTCGCGATGTCCGATGGGCGTTATTATTCATCCGAAATGTGACGGTTTATTCCCATAAACGAGGTAAAGCTGGGACCTGGGACGAAAATTTTTAAAAGAGAAGGAGGCCTCGAGCGAAAACGATTAAAGCTTTCCCCTCGAGGTGAACATTAAGCTGAAACGTTGTCGTTGGCGACGCCGCCGCCGACACGATTACGTGTAATGCTCATACCTAACTATATACATTATGTATAGAAAGGCGGTCGATACGTGAGAACGTTAAATGTATACCTTAAATGTAGACAAAAAAATTTTTTCAACAACTGCTAAAGAAAATTGAAACAGATACTACATATTTATTAATTAGAAAAAATTTAGATTAAAAAGTTTGTGAATTGAAAATTGGAAGTGAAAGTCGTTTTTGTAAAATTCAAGAAAATTAATGAAATTAAAAGTTTGGTTTATATTTGAGATTTGAATATCTGTTAATTGCACCACCATCATTTTTTCGTTCACATATGTTTATTATGGAATACTGTTGAGTAATATTTTGAAAGTAAGATTTCTTTTGGTAGACATCAAAATACAATCAATGATTTGGTCTTCGGTTCAAACGATATCGAAAATTTCGATTCAAACTTTTACATGCTTTTAAAACACTGAAATAACAATACCTATCACAGTCAAATATCACGGTTAGGTTACATTAGGTTAGATGAGCTAGGGTTAAACATATCCAGACATGATTTTAATTACCGTGATTGCGCTAATTGGCAGAAAGAGTACATGCAAAGCTAACTCGACTTGTATGAATTCGTGAGAGTGCTTTTAAAAGCAATACCTGTTTACACTTGCTAGTAATAGCAACTCATACCCACAGTTAAATAGCAAATGTAAACCCAGAGGCAAATAGTAAATATAAACACAGAGGCAAATAGCAAATATAAACACAGACTTAAATGAAATAAAATGAGACTCAACTCATCATAGTTGACAACATAGTCAATGTAGTAGCATGAAATCGAAGATACTTTAACAACATAATCTCAATTTTTTACTGAATACGTAAGTTAGCAATTGATTGGGAAATACACTAGGAAATCAAGATAAAACAATTGGAAGTAAAAAGCATATCTAGGTAAAATGCAAATAATTGAGGACTGTTGAATGTTACATAAAGGTACGTCTCATACTGAGGTAACCAGCAACCAGCAACGATCGATGTTGCTACTTAATGACATTTTTCCATATAATTAACCCTTTCAGCGCTATGAACCCATATATGGGTCCGCACGCAACCATTCAGTTTTGGCTATGAACCCATATATGCGTTCTGGAAAAATCAACTGATTTAGATAACAAACGCATATGCGAGTGTAATTTCGGCTGCCTAATGCAATATGCAAGTTACGATCTTTTGTAAAAACTATGCCGTCCATGATAGGCGTTTTAGTATGGAGTGGACGGCGCTTAAAGGGTTAAATGATGTGTCTCACATTGGAGCAATTGTATTAATTCTATGTAATATGTCATCAATTGATAGTTTGTTGCTGATTGTCTCAGTGTAAGGTTGCGGCTTCACTGGCGCCGGTTCAGTCCAGATCAGATCAAATCAGACCAAATTAGACCAGACCAGAACAGATAAGTGGCTACAGTTGTCCCTTCAGTTCACGACAGACACGTTTTCACCAGACTCGTACAAGTACTTTCGTATACAGGGTTTCTCACGCAACTGGTTCGTTAGAACTTTATTGGGTTCCACTATTAGTAGGTTTTTGAGATTTTGCCAATAGGGGTTGTTCATCCGGATCTTTTGATTTAAAATATTTTCAAGATGGCTGCCACTTCCGATCGACCGGAAGTAGGATACAACTTCGTTATTTTAAATGGAATGGTATAGTTTTTATTACGTATTTTAACTTTACATGTAAAAATAAGTAGACTTTAATAAGGGTTGTTGGTACTTATCGTTCTTCGTTTTCGAGTAATTTTGATTTTAAGATTTTCTTGACAATTTTCAACCTGTTGCTTAAAATCACATTTCTTAGTCACTGTTCAAGCAAGAAAGTTGATAACTATTACGATTACTCTCCAGACATTGCCAAATAGAACGCCACTACCCCCACCCCTTTTTAATATACAGGCTGGTCACAAAGAGGGTTACCGTTCTTCCATATTCAATTGCAAAAAAGTGGAAAATTTTAAATGGAACACCCTATATTTTATTAGCCTATTCGATAGAGAATTTAATTCTCTACAAATTTGCAATACATGTCCCTATACCCATTGGTTAAGATTTCCAAGATATAAGGGAATTTGTCAAAATTGCGTATAAAATGTCAGAAGTTTTTCTTTTTTTATTAGTAGGCTATGGAACTTGATCGATTTTTTTGCTTGACACGATAGGGAATTTAATTCTCTACCAACCTTCAATACACTTCCCTATACCTATCGATAAAACTTTTGAAGATATAAGGGAATTTATCAAAAAACTGTTCAAATTTCGTAGCCCACTAATAAAGAAAAACTTTTTTTGACATATTACGCGCAAGTTTTATAAATTCGCTTATATCTCCAAAACTTTAACCAACAGGATAGGGAAGTGTATTGAAGATTGGTAAAGAATTAAATTTTCTACCGTATCAAGCGAAAAAACTGTTCAAGTTTCATGGCCTACTAATAAAAACAGGACTTCTTCTGACATTTTACACGCGATTTTGACAAATTCCCTTATATCTTGAAAACCTTAACCGATAGGTATAGGGACATGTATTGCAAATTTGTAGAGAATTAAATTCTCTATCGAATAGGTTAATAAAATATGGGGTGTTCCATTTAAAATTTTCCACTTTTTTGCAATTGAATATGGAAGAGCGGCAATTCTCTTTGTGACCACTCTGTATGTGAAAGAGGGGTAGGGGTAGTGGGGTTCTATTTGGCAATGTCTGGAGAGTAAACGTACCAATTATTAACTTTCTTGCTTGAGCAGTGACTGAGAAATATGGTTTTAAACAGCAAGTTAAAACTTGTTAAAAAAATCTTAAAATCAAAATAACTCGAAAACGAACAGCGATACGTACCAACAACCCTTATGAAAGTTTACTTATTTTTGTACGTAGAATTAAAATATGCAATAAAAATTATACCATTCCATTTAAAATAACGAAGTTGTATCCTACTTCCGGTCGACCGGAAGTGGCAGCCATCTTGAAAATATTTTAAATCAAGAGATCCGGATGAACAACCCCTACTGGCAAAATCTCAAAAATTTACTAATAGTGGAACCCAATAAAGTTCTAACGAACCAGTTGCGTGAGAAACCTGTATATGGATGGTCAGTACGGAACAATCGTGTTTGATATTTTGTCAACCAACGGTTGTAGTTACTTTTCGGATAATGGACAAATCAATGTTAGTCGACCTCATCAAAGCTAAATCCACAGAGTAGTAAATCTCCAGAAATAGCTTCTAAATACAATCATAAGTTATGTCCATTCGATAATAATCTTTAAACTTCTCAGGGTAATTTTGAAGCTTTAAAGATTTTGTATACTCCCCTTCTTCGCGTGATTGGTATAATGCATGCATCTAATAATGACGTTTCAGCTTATTGTATTTACTGGTAATACTTTCCGTTAGCCATTCATCCGATTCATCGGAATTTGAGGAATTAACTTTAAACCTCTTGAGAGCTCTTTACTAAATGACAATAACCTCGTATTTACTCGTCGGGTATTATTTACCGTATAAATCCGGTACAAATGAAGCCACTATAACGGACGTGTCTGATCTGATCTGATCTTGAAACCTTTACCTAAGACGTATCTAAAGCAGTTCTCACAATGAGGCAACTAATAACCATCAACATGCGATATTGCTACTTGGTGGCATTTCATGTAGAATTAAATCGTGCCTCTCATATTTCGCTATCACAAATAAAAAGACGATATCGAATTGCTGCAATATTCGACGTTTGCTTTAATTCTATGCAAAATGTTATGAAGTGTATCAAGTGCATGTCATCAATATCGCGTGTTTCTGGTTACAAGTAGTATATTACTTGTTGCCTCAGTATTAGACGTCCATAACCATTTGAGCGTTGCTCACTCCATACGAAAAAGCTCACCATGGACTGTGCACATTTCACGAAAAATCGCAATTTGTAGACTAAATTAGACAGCCGCCACTTTGACGTCGTTTGTTGTGGTTTCAGTGGAGTGTAAGACAGAGAGTCGAGTGTAAGACATAGTAGAGTGTAAGATAGTCGAATGTAAAACAGAGACGCTAAGCTTGGCAGTGACGTTAAAGTGTGGCGGGCGATTATCGCAAATTGGGCCATCCTGTCAGTCCAGTGTCCTTGCCCAAAGTCTAATGATTGTGCGAAAATGCATATGAGAGGGTCAGAAGGAAAGTGAACCAAGTCCATTTTCTCTAAAATTTAGTTAAGAGTATATTTAAGTCCGTTTGAATAGTTATAATTTTATGTGCCGACGTATTCAATACCTAGTTCATCAGGTTACCAATAATGTACGCTAGTTCACTTTAATACTGAATGATTTGCACCATTTTTCATTGAAAAAATGAATCAAACGGTCCGTTTTCTCGGAACGAACTTAAGTGGACTTGGTTCACTTTACTTCTGACCCACTCATATATGAGTTCATAGCCAAAACTGAATGGTTGTATGCGAACTCATATATGGGTTCATAACGCTCAAAGGGTTAAGTGCAGAATAAAACTAACCACAGTTGAAAATCTACACTTGGAATTAGAAAAATTAATTGAGAAGTTAGAGGACGCTAAGAGTTAATTGAAATGAGACTCAATTCATCATAGATGACAATTTGTTCATGAGTGAAATCGAAAATACAAACTCTTAGGAAAATAATTTCAATATTACAGCAAATAAGAGGAGTTAACTAGAAAATGAGCTAGAAAATCAAGATGAAATCATTGGCAGTACAGAATATTTTGATGAAGTTGAAATAAATGAAGAAAGTCGAAAGTAAAAGAACATAAAATTAAAAATTGATCATCGTTGGAAATCTATACTTTGAAAAAAAATTGACTTAATGACAGAAATAAGTTAAGGCAACAAGAAAATGAGTAAATATCTTTCTAAGAATGGCAATTTAGAAATATTAATGCCTAAATTTTGATGTATAAGAGATTCTTGAGTTTGATTAAAAGTTAAACCATTTATTTACAATTTGGTGATTAGTGTTTGGTAATTTCCATCGAGAATATGAAACAATTTCAATATTCATCTGGGTTGAGTTGACATTTTAAGATGTCCAGACTTTATCTTAAAAATTTTAAGACTTTATCTTAGCGAATTAAATTATTAGTGAATTAAACATTAATGATAGATTGTTAGATACTTTAACAAAAAAATTTTGATTTGGAATGGTTTCAAATTAGGTTGGATTAAAAATTTTAAGGTATATAACCACGATTAGGGTAAAGTTCCAAAAGGGGGCTATTGTATATTGCGGAATTAGCACAAACGCCTAATCGAAGGAGTATAAGAAGGCAGGGAATTCAATGGTAGGAATGACTTCTTGATTCCTGGTCATCAGCTCACTGTTAGCTCATTTGAAGAGGTTTCAGGACTGTTAGTGCACTTCCAAGGAATGCCCCAACCAGGGTTGCCAGATTAGAGGATTTTCCCCAAAAATTAGGGTTTTTTTTCCTTATTGGGGTATTTTTTGGGGATAGTTTTTATTGGGGATTATTTGTGAGGAAAAAAATTTTAGGTGGGTATTAACGGGATTTTTTGTCTGGCACTACTTGATGATATAACAACTTCATAAACATAAAAATTCACTTTTGTACTATAAAACGCAAGAATACGTGCAGTAGGATTTTGGTTTTATTTATTTTTTTATTAGTCTTCAACTGGCACTATGTTGCATTGTTTTTGTGTGCATTGCTGTTAGTTATAAGCTATGTTTTTAATTTGAAAAATTATTTTCTGAGTATTTCCCAATTTGTGGGGATTTATTTCTAAATTGGCTTATTTTTGGGTATTTTAGAGATATGCTTCAGTCGCGAAAATTGATTAAAATTTAAAAGTAACAAATTATAATCTACGAAAACAATAAAATTATTTTCTGGGGATATTTTATTGAAAACTTCCAAATTTATTGTATTTTTCAATTGTGACTGGGGAAATTCAATCGAACGATCTGGCAACCCTGGCCCCAACAGGAAAGTAAGTATATCTCTTGCTTATTTAACACCATAACCAGAAACATTGTGACTCGTGACAATATTAAAAAACAAAACTTGGGTACACGTCAAAGAAAGTTTTAAGTTGGGTTATATTAAGATTTTTTTTTTTATAAAAAAAAAATGGTAACTCTTAAAATTCCAAAATCCATTAACGTCCATAAAGCTATAAAAGATAAAATAACCCAGCAAAAAAAATTTGCTTAAAGTAGCAACCCACAGCTGCTCGGTAGCGAATTAAAATTTTTCAACCCGATTCGCGATATAAAATCGAAAACGGGCTGTAAAATCGAACGATACGGTCCGAAATAAAATTTAAAAAATGTTAACGTGTGTTTATAGTTCATCCATATACAGCCGTAAAATCCAAAATTTATTCCACCGCGGTCTCGTAAAACGGTCCCTCGGACGGTTTTACCCATTATATTAAATTATCGAACTTTCCAAATAGAATAAAAAATAAAAAACTTTTTTTAAATAAAATAATAACCTTTTTTAAATAAAATAATAATCTTCCCAAATACACTCTTTCGTTTTCTACCTTTTTTTTTGCAAATCTACCTTTCGTTTGCATAACCATTTTTCCAAAAGCTTTTAACTGTAAAAGCATTTAACTTTGTCTCTGTGAAACGAAAACATTTTTCAACGTGTAAATTTAGGGTGTGTGTTTATTAGCTCGAAAATAGATTACGTCTGGTTTATCGCCAGGTTTACAACTTGAGGGGTTTTCTTTGGCATTTGACGGTTCGTATAAATTCATTTTTGGAACTTCTTTCATTTCCTTTCCTTTCCACGAACTCCTAAACTTACTTTCATAACTTCTTTTATTAAAGTTTCTTTTTTTTATTAAATTATAGAAATCAATTTGATTAGAAATTGATTTTTTTAGAAATTTTTCTAAAAAATAATTTCAACTTCTAATAAAATAATCCCATTTGGGTACTTTTCGATTAAGGCGCCGCAGGATTCCTGCTGTTAGAACGAATCAACGTTAACGCTAAGAAGAAGAAGCAAGAAACGAGAAGTAAGAAGAAGAAGAGGAAATCGCAAAAGGAAACGAAACGTACGCCGTAAAGAAGTCCTTAAACGAAGATCAAAAGGTCCCGACAAGTAGTCGTCCGATTGTTCTATCCTGGTGCGCGATCCTCCTCTAAGCGGAAGAGTCCTTAACGTGGTAGCTCGCTGACGTCGCCGTCAATTGACGTCGTTTTACTACGTAATTTCGATTATTATCGCGCATGATCGCCGGCGAATGACGGATTCCCGGGAAAACGACAAGGTTCGGAATTCCTTTAACGGCCGGTAAATTAAGTGGGAAACCGTATTTGTTCGTTTACGAGGTTCGGTATTAGTTGGTTGGTCGGTGGATTGAATTAGATATATCAAAACGAGCAAAGAGGGAAATAAAATGGAATTTTATTGAGATACCTATACTTAATTATTTTTTTTTCTCTCTTTGATATACGATCTAAAATGTAATTTTAAATTTTTTAAAATTACAAAGTTGCCCAACATGAAATTAAGCAATAAAAGGAAGTTTATGATTCACCTCAGGACAGAACGGAGTATTTATAGAGGTTGCTCCTTCTGTTTTTATTTCGCAGGGATAACGAGCTGTGTCATTATTAAAAAGGGATATTAAAGTGGTTGTTATTTATAACTTATCTTTGGTTTAATATCAAAAGAAAATATTTCCAAAAAACTCATATTTTTGGTTGCTATAAATTACTTCTTTTAAAAAATGATTTTTATTTTATTGAAATTTTAAGTTTTGAGTTAGATGAAGTTGTAATTTTTAAATGTTACATTAAATTATACTGTTATCCTAAAAAATTCCATTTTTAAAACCTAGAATTAGTTTGAAAACATTAAAAAAATTCAATTAAGGACATTTAGATACATTTTTTCTTCTCAGGGAAAAACTAAAAATCGTAGAAAATTTATCTTTGGTAAAAATAAAGATTAAATATTAATCTAAATTGACATAAAATTTCAAATCTTTATAACAATTAGTTTATTAAATATGATTTTTTTAAAATTAACAAGTTTTTAGGTTAGAATTTTTTTTCTCTAGGAAAAACTAAAAGTGGTAGAAAATTCATCTTTGGTAAAAATAAAGATTAAATATTAATCTAAATCGTCATAAAATTTTAAGTCTCTACAACAATTAGTTTTTTAGATATGAATTTTTAAAAATTGATGAGTTTTAATCGCCATGATAATTAAGTTAGGTTAGAATTTTCTCTCTGACGAAAAAATTAAAACTTGTAATAAATTCATTTTTGGTAAGAATAAACATTATGCTTTAAAGTAAATCGACATGAAATTTCAAATCTTTATAACAATTAGTTTCTCAGATATGATTTTTTTAAAATTAACAAGTTTTTAGGTTAGAATTTTTTTTTCTGCAGGAAAAACTAAAAATCGTATAAAATTCATCTTTGGTAAAAATAAAGACTAAATATTAATCTAAATCGTCATAAAATTTTAAGTCTCTACAACAATTAGTTTTTTAGATATGAATTTTTAAAAATTGATGAGTTTTAATCGCCATGATAATTAAGTTAGGTTAGAATTTTCTCTCTGACGAAAAAATTAAAACTTGTAATAAATTCATTTTTGGTAAGAATAAACATTATGCTTTAAAGTAAATCGACATGAAATTTCAAATCTTTATAACAATTAGTTTCTCAGATATGATTTTTTTAAAATTAACAAGTTTTTAGGTTAGAATTTTTTTTTCTGCAGGAAAAACTAAAAATCGTATAAAATTCATCTTTGGTAAAAATAAAGACTAAATATTAATCTAAATCGTCATAAAATTTAAGGTCTCTATAACAATTATTTTTTTAGATATGAATTTTTAAAGATTGATGAGTTTTAATCGACATGTTAATTAAGTTAGGTTAGAATTTTCTCTGACGAAAAAATCAAAAGTTGTAGGAAATTCATTTTTGGTAAAAAGAAAGACTATGTTTCAAAGTAAATCGACATTAAATTTCAAATCTTTATAACAATTAAGTTCTTAGACATGATTTTTTAAAATTTGACAAATTTTTAGGTTAGAATTTTGTTTCTGTAGAAAAAACTAAAAGTCGAAGAAAACTCATCTTTGGTAAAAATAAAGATTAAATATTAGTCTAAATCGTCATAAAATTTTAAGTGTCTACAAGAATTAGTTTTTTAGATATGAATTTTTAAAGATTGATGAGTTTTAATCGACATGTTAATTAAGTTAGGTTAGAATTTCCCCTTTGACGAAATAATCAAAAGTTGTAGGAAACTCATTTTTGGTAGAAATAAAGATTATGTTTCAAAGTAAATCGACATGAAATTTCAAATCTTTATAACAATTAGTTTCTCAGATATGATTTTTTTATAATTAACAAGTTTTTAGGTTAGAATTTTTTTTTTTCTGTAGGAACAATTAAAAATCGTATAAAATTTATCTTTGGTAAAAATAAAGATTAAATATTTACCTAAATCGTCGTAAAATTTAAAGTATCTACAACAAGTAGTTTTTTAGATATGAATTTTTAAAGATTGATGAGTTTTAATCGACATATTAATTAAGTTAGGTTAGAATTTTCTCTCTGACGAAAAAATCAAAAGTTGTAGGAAATTCATTCTTGGTCAAAATAAAGACTATGTTTCAAAGTAAATCGATATGAAATTTCAAATCTTTATAACAATTAGTTTCTTAGATATGATTTTTTAAAACTTGACAGGTTTTTAGGTTAGAATTTTTTTTCTGTAGAAAAAATTAAAAATCGTATAAAATTCATCTTTGGTAAAAATAAAGATTAAATATTAATCTAAATCATCCTAAAATTTAAGGTCTCTATAACAATTATTTTTTTAGATATGAATTTTTAAAGATTGATGAGTTTTAATCGACATGTTAATTAAGTTAGGTTAGAATTTTCTCTCTGACGAAAAAATCAAAAGTTGTAGGAGATTCATTTTTGGTAAAAATAAAGACTACGTTTCAAAGTAAATCGACATGAAATTTCAAATCTTTATAACAATTAGTTTCTTAGGTATAAAGTCTTAAAAATTGACTCCTTGAAAATCAATTCTAAATTTTTAAATTTGGTTAAATTTCAAATCTATTTATCTCTCAAAATTTTCCCTTTAATCATTTTTTTTTAATTTATAGATGTTAATGGATTCTAGGTTCTTAATAAAATTGAGTTTAGATTTCAATATTTTTAACCTCGATTCATAACAATGAAAATTATTTTATTTTAAGCTCAGTTAATCCTAAAATCAACTTTGAACTTCTAAGTTTGTCTTTAACTTTTAATGAAAATCTTGCTTAATTCTTGTGAATTTATGAATTTTAATGGAATTTGAATTTTCTAAAGTTTGATAAAATTGTAAGCATTTATACATTTAAATATGACTTTTAAGTAATAGATTTTAAGAGAAAATAAATAAAAAAAATTAATAGATTTTCTAGCTTAAATAAATAAGCATCAGACTTTAATTTTTATCATTATTTCTGTATTGTTGTTCATTCTAGCTTTATGGGTTTTGAATTCTAAGTTTTACTTTCGATTAGGTAGCTTGAAATTTTTAAATTTATTACCTTTAATAAATTTAAAATCCCTGATCCCTTAATCCTAAAATCAAATGTCATTTCTTTCTGTGTTTACTTTTTTAAATCTAGGACTTTTAAAAAGTGACAAAGTCAACAAAGGTGAAAGCTTTTTATCATAACTTAAAAACTACGAATTTAATTCTTATCAACATTTGTTGAAAATGTAAAATAATCATTTTTCGTCAGTCTAAAGAAAAAATTTGAAAATATTCCGATTATTTTTGAAGATATGAATTTTCAAAAAATTCACAATTTTATAAAATTGATAATTTTAACACATCACCTTACCGAGTTTCAAAAATTTTTATAAATCACAATCTATGAATCGAACTGATTTCAAAATTATTAAGGATATAAAGTAAACATAATTCTTCAAATTAGAAGAAAGTTGCTGAAAAAAACTTTGTAGTTTTGAAAAAAACGATTTTTTTAAATGGGAAAAGTTTTGCAAAAAATTCACAATAAAAAAATCGATTTTTTTTTCAAAATTTTAATAACCTAATCTGGAAATTCTTATATAATATTAAAAACGATATTCTTATTTATAATTATCCCAGAGAATTTTTCTCTACTCCTAAAAATAAAGTCCAGGTGAGTTTTTTAATTTCATTTTTTGATGATTCTTTATGGGATAAGTGAAAATGTATAGAAAAGAAGGTATAGAAAAAAATTTTTTTTTTCGAAGTTTTAATAACCTACCCTGGGAATTTTTATGTAATATTAAAAACGATATTCTAATTTATAATTATCCGAAAATTTTTATCTTTACTCCTAAAAATAAAGTCCAGATGATTTTTTTAATTTCATTTTTTGATGTTTGTAAGTTAAGTGAATATATAGAGGTATGGAAAAAAATAATTTTTTTTTCAATACTTTAATAACCTAGTAATTCAAAAACTACGAATTTAATTAATGTCAAAATTGCTAAAAATTGTAAAATGACTGATTCAATGTGGAAAAGATTTTTTAAAAATATTAAAATTATTTTTGAAGGTATGAAATTTCAAAAAACGACGATTTTTGATAAGATTAACACAACTGAGCAAGTAAAAAGTATCAATTTAATCCTAAAATCAATTTTGAATTTTTATATTTATAATATTTAGGATGTGAAACAAACCTTTTTCGTGAATTTAGAAAAAGATTTTTGAAAATACCTTTATCGATAACGAAAAATCCAAACAAAGTTGAATGATTTTCATCATAACTCAAAAAGTACGAATGTAACTAATACCAAAATTGGTAAGACTGTAAAATAATTTCTTTTCTTTTAATCTATAAAAGATTCTTTGAAAATATTCCAATTATTTTTGAAGACATGAAACTTCAAGAATTGACGAAGCAAAGTTGAACGTTTTTTACCATAATTCAAAAAGTACGAATTGAATGAATATCAAAATTGGTAAGGCTGTAAAACAGTTTATTTACTTTAATCTAGAAGAAGGTTTCTGAAAATATCTTCGTGATTTTTTAAAGAAACGAATTTTTAAAAATCTTTAAAATTTTTAAAGATTCATAAAAATTTTAAAAATTCACCAAAAATTCATTTTTAAACATTTTGATTTGAATGCTTTTCTAAATGAAATATAAAACATTCTAATTTTAACTAAAAAAGACCGTTTTATTCCAAGTGTTGTCAAAAAAATTAAAAAAATTTTCAAAGTTGGTAAAAAATTTTTGACGCTTCTTAACCTAATTTAAAAAAATCGATCAACTTTAAAAATTCATCAAAAATTCATTTTTAAACATTTTGATTTGATTTTTTTTCTAAATGAAACCTAAATCATTTTAGTTTTAATTTAGAAAGACCGTTTTATTCCAAGTGTTGTCAAAAAAATTTCAAAGTGGGAAAAAATTTTTGACACTTTTCTAACTTAAGAAAATTAATTTTAAAAATTCATCAAAAATTCATTTTTAAAGACTTTGATTTGATTTTTTTTCTAAATGAAACTTAAATCACTCTAATTTTAACTAAAAAAGACCTTGTTATTCCAAGTGTTGTCAAAAAATTTTTAAAAATTTTCAAAGTTGATAAAGAATTTTTAACGCTTCTTAACCTAACTTAAAAAAATCAATCAACTTTACAAATTCATCAAAAATTCAATCAAAGATTTTTATTTGATATTTTTTCTAAATGAAACTTAAAACATTTTAATTTTAATCCAGGAAAGGTACTTAGAAAATGTTCCAATTATTTCTGAAGAAATGAAATTTCAAAAATTGACGAAGCAAAATTGAACGTTTTTTATCATAATTCCAAAAGTACGAATTTAACTAATACCAAAATTGGTAAAACTATAAAACAATTTATTTTCTTTAATCTAGAAAAACGTTTTTGAAAATATCTTCATGATTTTTAAAGAAACGAATTTTTAAAAATTTAACACAAAATTGACAACAAAAAATCGAAGGTAAGTTGAACGTTTTTTTATGATAATTCAAAAAGTACGAATGTGATGAATGCCAAAATTAGTAACATTATAAAATAATTTATTCTCTTTAATACAGAGAAGGGCTTTTGAAGATATCACAATTATTTTTGAAGATATGAAATTTCAAAAATTGACAAAAGCAAACTTGAATGTGTTTTAACATAATTCAAAAAGTATGAAAGTAATTAATACAAAAATTGCTAAGACTGTAAAATCACTTCTTTTCTTTAATACAGAAAAGGTTTTTTGAAAATATTCCAATTATTTTTGAAAAATCAATGAAATTTCAAAAATTCACGAAGCAAAATTGAACGTTTTTTATTATAATTCCAAAAGTACGAATTTGATTACTACCAAAATTGCTAAGACTGTAAAATAATTTATTTTCTTTAATCTAGAAAAAGGTTTTTGAAAATATCTTCGTGATTTTTAATGAAACGAATTTTTAAAAATCTTTAAAAAATTTTAAAAAAGGTTCATCAAAATTTAAAAAATTCATCAAAAACTCATTTTTAAACATTTTGATTTGATTTCTTTTCTAAATGAAACTCAAATCATTCTAGTTTTAACTAAAAAAGATCGTTTTATTCCAAGTGATATCAAAAAAATTAAGAAAATTTTCAAAGTTGGAAAAAAATTGACACCTTTCTAACTTAAAAAAATTAACTTTAAAAATTCATCAAAAATTCATTTTTAAAGATTTTGATTTGATTTTTTTTCTAAATGAAACCTAAAGCATTCTAATTTTAACTAAAACAGACCGTTTTATTCCAAGTGTTATCAAAAAAATTTAAAAAAATTTCAAAGTTGGAAAAAACTTTTAGGTTAGAAAATTAACCATTTCTAAAAAAATCATCAAAAATTCATTTTTAAAGATTTCGATTTGATTTTTTTCTAAATGAAACTTAAATCATTCTAGTTTTAATTAAAAAAGACCGTTTTATTTCAAGTATTGTCAAAAAAATTTAAAAAATTTTTAAAGTTGGAAAAATTTTTTGACACTTTACTAACTTAAGAAAAATAACTTTAAAAATTCATAAAAAAATCATTTTTAAAGATTTTGATTTGATTTATTTTTTCAATGAAACTTAAATCATTCTAGTTTTAATTAAAAGAGACCGTTTTATTCAAAGTGATATCAAAAAATTTGAAAAAAAATTCAAAGTTGAAATAAAATTTTTTTTTTTTTAGATTAAAAAATCAATCATTTTTAAAAATTCGTATCTCAAAAACGAATTATTAATCAGACTTGAAATTTGACGAGAATTTAGATTAAAACCTAATCTTTATTTTTACCAAAGATGAATTTTCTACGATTTTTGATTATTCCCTCAGGAAAGAAAATGTAGTAAATATCCTTAATTGAAATTTTTTAACGTTCTGAAAATTGAGCTACGTTTCAAAAGTGGAATATTCCAGATTTTGAATTAAGTAGAGTTCTTATTTTATATTTTATGCTTTATTTACCAAAATTCGAGTGATTTTTTAAACTTCAACCCAATTTAATCCCAAAATCGATTCTGAAATTTTAAGTTTGACCAAGTTTTTCCAACTTGTTTTATTTTTGTGACTTTACTGATGTTAATAGACTATGAATTTTAAGTTAGGTTGGGTTAGAAGTTTCAAATTTATAATGAATTCATCACAATTCCAATTCTTTCTTTTCAATTCTTTCTAAAATTTTTCCTAAATTTTGGAATTGGATTTGAAACAAATTTACTTTTGTTGTTTTGTCTGATTTTACATGGACGTTATAAAATTTTAAAATTCATTTCTAATTCGCCAAAATAAGTCATTTTTCTCATAAAATTATAAACCAAATCTCAAATTTAAATTGAAAATTTTACTTTGTTTATAGTTTGAAGGTAAATTGAAAATTACTCTTTTTTCCTCTAATTCTTTTTTCTAAAACCTGGATTTTGCTTTAAATAAACTTGTCTTCTATTTTGTTCCAATTTAGGTTGAGTTAATACTTAAGATTTTCATCTCTGATTCGTTATAATTTAAATTATTTTATATTTTTCAAACTAATTTAAGCCTACATTCGATAATGAACTTTTACATTTAATTTTAAAGCAACTTTTTTGTCTTCTCTTATCCTCTCTCAATACGTTTTTATGGATTTCTATAAATTCTAGAATTTGAGTTAGGTTGGCTATTTTAAAGCTTTTAAATTTCCATTTCAAATCAATTTACTCAAATCAAATAGTAAATTCGATTTTGAATTTTCAGTCAAAACCTTTCAGAATCTGAGCTTTTTAAATTTTCCTATATTGTTTTATCTTTGTTAATTTTAGGTTTCTAACTTGAGTTTTTTGAAAATTTGAAATTTATTTTCGATTCATTACAATTTATTTTATTTTTTTAAATCAATATTTTTTCAAATCCAAAAATTAAATCTCAACTTAATTGCTTTTTTTTCAAAATCTAATTTTTGTTTTTAATAAAATTTTTCTCTGTTGTAATTTTTATAAGTAGACTTTTTAAATGATTGTAAACGATTAAAACATCAACCAAAAATTTGTAGATAACAAAAATTAATTAAAAAAATCTGACAGATGTAATAATTTTCTTAAAAATTTACCGACCAAAAAGAATGATGATGACAATTCCAATGAAAATATTTCAGGAACTTTCGATTGAACCGCTTTTTATATTAACCGCCCCTTATTAATAAATTTCTCGCCCGATTTCTCAGAACAATTTCCCCTTCTTATTATTATCCGTCCAAACCACTCAGAAATTACAACTAAATTAATTAATCTTAAATCAAATTTCTTCCATTTACATTAATCTACTTACATCTAAAATTACCACCACTTTTAACATCACTTTTCTTTAGAAAAAAAAAAATTACATTTTATTTTTTATGTTTTAAACTGAAATTACGTTTTGAAAATAAATAAGTTAAGTCGCGCAAGTTAATACTAGAGCTTTAGCGACTTCCTGCTGGACCGGCGCGTCAAAAACTGAATGGGTTCACGACGCGCCGCAGGACGAAGGCCAGCAACAACACCGGGAGAAAGAGAGAAAGAGACGCTTGCGTACAAAGTTTGGCGTGAAAACGCGAACGGGTTAAAAGAAAAGAGACGCGCATCATTAATTTATTAACGATCGAACCGACTTAAAGGGGCGCAAAACGACTCACCTACCAAAAGAAGAAAACTCTCCGGCGTCATCGATGCAAATTAGCTGTCATCTGCACGTCTTTTAAACGCCGGACGTCTTCGGCACACGACCGTAAAAGTCACGAAATAGGCGGTAACCGAATCTCTTCGCATCAATCCTTAAATACTTCAATCCCTTCTGGAAGCTTAAAAAGCTTGAATCTCATTAATCGATTTCCATATTTCTCATCCTATTATAAATAATAAAGTTCCAAACGTCAAATTAATTAAGACTAGAATGATTTAAGTTTCACCTAAAAAAAAAATCAAATCAAAATCTTTAAAAATGAATTTTTGATGAATTTTTAAAGTTAATTTTCTTAAGTTAGAAAAATGTCAAAAATTTTTTCTAACTTTGAAAATTTTTTTAATTTTTTTGGCAACACTTGAAATAAAACGGTCTTTTTTAGTTAAAATTAGAATGTTCTAAGTTTCATTTAGAAAAAAAATCTAAACAAAATCTTTAAAATTTAATATTTTATGAATTTTTAAAAAAATGGTTAATTTTCTAACCTAAAAAAATTTTTACCAACTTTGAAAATTTTTTTAATTTTTTTGACAACACTTGGAATAAAACAGTCTTTTTTAATTAAAATTAGAATATTTTAAGTTTCATTTAGAAAAAAAATCTAACCAAAATCTTTAAAATTTAATATTTTATGAATTTTTTAAAAAATGGTTAATTTTCTAACCTAAAAAATTTTTTACCAACTTTGAAAATTTTTTTAATTTTTTTGACAACACTTGGAATAAAACGTCCTTTTTTAATTAAAATTAGAATGTTTTAAGTATCATTTAGAAAAAATATCAAATCAAAATCTTTAAAAATGAATTTATAACGAATTTTTAAAGTTACTTTCTTAAGTTAGAAAAGTGTTAAAAATTTTTTTCCACTTTGAAAATTTTTTTAATTTTCTTGACAACACTTGGAATAAAACGACCCTTTTTAATTAAAATTAGAATGTCTTAAGTTTCATTTAGAAAAAAAATCAAATCAAAATCTTTAAAAATCAATTTTTGATGAATTTTTTAAAAAACGGTTAATTTTCTAACCTTAAAAATTTTTTTCCAACTTTGAAAATTTTTTTAATTTTTTTGACAACACTTGGAATAAAACGGTCTTTCTTAGTTAAAATGAGAATGATTTAAGTTTTATTTAGAAAAAAAATCAAATCAAAATCTTTAAGAATGAATTTTTGATGAATTTTTAAAGTTAAAATTTCGCCAAAAACTTACTGATTTTTAAAAAATACCACCAAAAACTTACCAAATTCATAAAAATTCTACTAAAATTACCAATATTTTTAACAATTCCACCAAAAATGATTAAAGTTAATAAAAATTCCAACAAAGTTATCAACTTTTTTAACAATTCCATCAAAAACATACTGAATCTTATAAAAATTCCACCAAAAATTAATAAAATTGGAAAAATTTCACTAAAACTTACTAAATTCGTAAAAATTCCATAAAAAACACTGAATTTTTTAAAAATTCCATCAAAAATTAATAAAATTCGCAAAAATTTCACCAGTGTTACCAAAATTTTTGATAATTCCACCAAAAATATACTGAATTTTTTAAAAATTCCACCAAAAATTAATACAATTTGCAAAAATTCCACCAAAAACTTACTAAATTCATAAGAATTTTACCAAAAACACTGATTTTTTAAAAGTTCCACCAGAAATGAATAAAATTCGCAAAAATTCCACCAATGAATAAAATTTTTGATAATTCCACCAAAAAAATACTGAATTTTTTAAAAATTCCACCAAAAACTTACTAAATTCATAAGAATTTTACCAAAAACACTGAATTCTTTAAAAATTCCACCAGAAATGAATAAAATTCGCAAAAATTCCACCAATGTTATCAAAATCTTTGATAATTCCATCAAAAACATACTGAATTTTTTAAAAATTCGACTAAAAACTTACTAAATTCATAGGAATTTTATCAAAAACACTGATTTTTTTTTTAATTCCATCAGAAATGAATAAAATTCGCAAAAATTCCACCAAAGCTATTAAAATATTTAACAACTGCATCCAAAACTTACTCAATTTTTTAAAAATTCGACTAAAAACTTACTAAATTCATAAGAATTTTATCAAAAACACTGATTTTTTTTTAAATTCCACCAGAAATGAATAAAATTCGCATAAATTCCACCAAAGCTATTAAAATATTTAACAACTACACTCAAAACTTACTGAATTTTTTTATCCACCAAAAACTTACAAAAATCTTAAAAATTACAACGAAATTGTCAACATTTTTAACAATTCTACTAAAAACTTACCAAATTTTTTAAAAATTCCACCAAAATGTCCAAATTCTTTTAAAATTCCACCAAAAATCAATCAAATTAGAAACAATTTCGTTAAAAATTAACTAAAATCTTGAAAATTCCATCAAAAACTTACTAAATTCATAAAAATTCCACCAAAGTTACTAAAATTTTTAATAATTCTACGAAAAATAATGAATTTTTTAAAAATTCCACCAAAAAACTTAGAAAATTTCTAAAAATTCCACCAAAAATTTACTAATTTTTTTTTAATTCCACCAAAAACTTACTAAATTCGTAAAGCTTCCACCAAAGTTATCAAAATGTCGATCAATTCAACCAAAAACAATAAATTTTTTTTAGAAAAATACTAAAAATAAAACTAAACTAGTCAAAATCTTTAAAAATGAATTTTTGATGAATTTTTAAAGTTAATTTTCTTAAGTGAAAAAGTTTCAAAATTTTTTTCCAACTTTGAAAATTTTTTTAAATTTTTGGACAACACTTAGAATAAAACGTCCTTTTTAATTAAAATGAGAATGTTTTAGGTTTCATTTAGAAAAAAAAAATCAAATCAAAATCTTTAAAAATGAATTTTCGATGATTCTTTAAAAAAGTGATTAACTTTCTAACCTAAAAAATTTTTTACCAGCTTTGAAATTTTTTTAATTTTTTTGACAACACTTGGAATAAAACTATCTTTCTTAATTAAAATTAAAATGTTTGAAGTTTCTTTTAGAAAAAAAATCAAATCAAAATCTTTAAAAATGAATTTTTGATGAATTTTTAAAGTTAGTTTTCTTAAGTTAAAAAATATCAAAAATTTTTTCTAACTTTGAATTTTTTTTTAATTTTCTTGACAACACTTGGAGTAAAACGCCCTTTTTAAATTAAAATTAGAATGTTTTAAGTTTAATTTAGAAAAAAAACCAAATCAAAATTTTAAAAATTGAATGTTTGATGAATTTTTAAAGTTCAGTCTTAAGTTAAAAAAGCGTCAAAAATTTTTTCCAACTTTGAAAATTTTTTTAATTTTTTTGACAACACTTGGAATAAAACGATCTTTCTTAATTAAAATTAGAATGTTTTAAGTTTCATTTAGAAAAAAAATCAAATCAAAATCTTTAAAAATGAATTTTTGATGAATTTTTAAAAAAATGATTAATTTTCTAACCTAAAAAATTTTTTACCAACTTTGAATTTTTTTTAATTTTTTTGATAACACTTGGAATAAAACGTCCTTTTTTAATTAAAATTAGAATGTTTTGAGTTTCATTTAGAAAAAAAATCAAATCAAAATCTTTAAAAATGAATATTTGATGAATTTTAAAAAGTCAGTCTTAAGTAAAAAAAGCGTCAAAAATTTTTTTCAACTTTGAAAATTTTTTTAATTTTTTTGACAACACTTGGAATAAAACGTCCTTTTTAAATTAAAATTAGAATGCTTTAAGTTTCATTTAGAAAAAAAATCAAATCAAAATCTTTAAAAATGAATTTATAACGAATTTTTAAAGTTACTTTCTTAAGTTAGAAAAGTGTTAAAAATTTTTTTCAACTTTGAAAATTTTTTTAATTTTTTTGACAACACTTGGAATAAAACGTCCTTTTTAAATTAAAATTAGAATGTTTTAAGTTTCATTTAGAAAAAAAAACAAATCAAAATCTTAAAAATTTAATATTTTATGATTTTTTTAAAAAATGGTGAATTTTCTAACCTACAAAATTTTTACCAACTTTGAAATTTTTTTTAATTCTTTTGACAACACTTGGAATAAAACGGTCTTTTTTAGTTAAAATGAGAATGATTTAAGTTTCATTTAGAAAAAAATCTAACCAAAATCTTTAAAAATGAATTTTTGATGAATTTTTTAAAAAATGGTTAATTTTCTAAGCTTGAAAATTTATTTCCAACTTTGAAAATTTTTTTAAATTTTTTGAAAGCACTTGGAATGAAACGTCCTTTTTTAATTAAAATGAGAATGTTTTAGGTTTCATTTAGAAAAAAAAATCAAATCAAAATCTTTAAAAATGAATTTTTGACAAATTTTTAAAGTTACTTTTCTTAAGTTAGAAAAATGTCAGAAATTATTTCCAACTTTGAAAATTTTTTAAATTTTTTTGACAACACTCGGAATAAAACGGTCTTTTTTAGTTAAGATTAAAATGTTTTAAGTTTCATTTAGAAGAAAAATCAAATCAAAATCTTAAAAAATGAATTTTTGATGATTTTTTTAAAAATGGTTAATTTTCTAACCTTAAAAATTTTTTTTTCAACTTTGAAATTTTTTTTATTTTTTTGACAACACTTGGAATAAAACGTCCTTTTTAAATTAAAATTAGAATGTTTTAAGTTTCATTTAGAAAAAAAAATCAAATCAAAATCTTTAAAAATGAATTTTTGATGAATTTTTTAAAGAATGGTTAATTTTCTAACCTTAAAAATTTTTTTCCAACTTTGAAAATTTTTTTAATTCTTTTGACAATACTTGGAATAATACGTCCTTTTTTAATTAAAATTAGAATGATTTAAGTTTCATTTAGAAAAAAAATGAAATCAAAATCTTTAAAAATGAATTTTTGATGAATTTTTAAAATTAATTTTCTTAAGTTATAAAAGTGTCAAAAATTTCTTCCAACTTTGAAAATTTTTTTAATTTTTTTGACAACACTTGGAATAAAACGCCCTTTTTAAATTAAAATTAGAATGTTTTAAGTTTAATTTAGAAAAAAAACCAAATCAAAATTTTAAAAATTGAATGTTTGATGAATTTTTAAAGTTCAGTCTTAAGTTAAAAAAGCGTCAAAAATTTTTTCCAACTTTGAAAATTTTTTTAATTTTTTTGACAACACTTGGAATAAAACGGTCTCTTTTAATTAAAATTAGAATGTTTTAAGTTTCATTTAGAAAAAAAATCTAACCAAAATCTTAAAAATTTAATATTTTATGAATTTTTAAAAAATTATGAATTTTCTAACCTAAAAATTTTTTTACCAACTTTGAAAATTTTTTTAATTTTTTTGACAACACTTAGAATAAAACGTCCTTTTTAAATTAAAATTAGAATGTTTTAGGTTTCATTTAGAAAAAAAAATCAAATCAAAATCTTTAAAAATGAATTTATAACGAATTTTTGAAGTTACTTTCTTAAGTTATAAAAGTGTCAAAAATTTTTTCCAACTTTGAAAATTTTTTTAATTTTTTTGACAACACTTGGAATAAAACGGTCTTTCTAAATTAAAACTAGAATGTTTTAAGTTTCATTTAGAAAAAGTATCAAATCAAAATCTTTAAAAACGAATTTTTAATGAATTTTTTTTTAAATGGCTAATTTTCTAACCTAAAAAATTTTTACCAACTTTGAAATTTTTTTTAACTTTTTTGACAAATGTTCGAATAAAACGTCCTTTTCTAATTAAAATTAGAATGTTTTAAGTTTCATTTAGAAAAAAGATCTAACCAAAATCTTTAAAATTTAATATTTTATGAATTTTTTAAAAAATGGTTAATTTTCTAACCTAAAAAATTTTTTACCAACTTTAAAATTTTTTTTTAATTTTTTTGACAACACTTGGAATAAAATGGTCTTCTCTAATCGATTTACTAATAAATAAAAATTAAAAAAAGTCTCTAACACATAAAAAGTAAAGAAGTTAAAACATATCAATCCCTTTTGGAAGTTTAAAGACCTTAAATTTCATTAAAATCCAATATTTCCCATCGTATCGATTGACTAATAAATAAAAATTATTTGTTCTTATTGTAGAAATAAATCGCGAACCACCTCGTAAACTACCTAATAAATGGTTTATTACCCGTTTTAAAAGCTCGATTTATTACACTTTTAAAACTTTTTAATGGGCTTTTAGTTTTATAATAAAACATTTACTTTGTAATGCGAAGTAACCAAAAATTAATTCGAGTTTAATGAATAATTTATCATTTGCGTTCCCTAACTGGGGTTTAAAACAAGGATTTTGAACGGGGTGACGTTGAATCCCGAATTAAGTACGCGTGGGCGCCCCACGTGGAACCCTTTTACCATCCCTATTTCGTATCGTTTAGATGGGAAGATCGTTTTGGTTGACAGGTCATAAGTTAGTTTCCCCTGGTTTCCTGGTTATAATTAATTAATTCGTGTTAAGATTGAAAAGATTATAACTTCATCTGTAATTATTTATGAAAACTTTTATTGAAAACTGCTGATTATTTATGTAGTCTGTATTATCTGACAGATTTATTCTAGCTATAACCAAAAAAATTAAAAAAATTTCGAGACATCGAAAATTTTTGACATAAAATTCATTAAAATGTTAGAAAAGATTTTAAAAACCTTTTCTTTCATTAATAGTTTTCAAATAAGGAAAGTGTATCTAATTTTTTAATAACATCTCCTTAAAATTTCCCTCAAAAATTCCTCCCATCGTCTATTAAAGAAGAGATTGATTCGTTCGTAACGGAATACTAATTATCGATGTAATTAAAAGTTATCGAAACGCAGATGATGCGGCGGTATGATGATGCAAAATTGCGGGACGATCATCGTTTCGTTTCGTTTCGACGATTCAGGGTTCATCAAAAAATCATTTTCGGAGGTACAAAGAACCCGCGAAAGCGTCGAATGTAATAATTTGCGATCGTTATCTTTATTCTTTTATGGGCGGGGGGAAATTTTAGGTTTCGGTCGTTTATTTCGGTGATTCGTCTTGATTTCTTTTGTGATGTGATCATACTTTATTCATTTTATTATCAAAATTTGGATTTTAGATTTTTACGGGATTTTTAACCTTGGGTTTATGCTGTTTATGGTTTATGTTTTAGAGGATTTGTTTGGGGGATATTCTAATGTAGGGAAATTAAGCTTTGTATGCTTGGTTGAGTTTTTATTATTGTTTTAAGAAAATATTTTTAAGAAATCGTCATAAGTTTATAGATTGGTCGAGGATTTTTAACACAACCCAACAAATTTAAAAAGAAACCAAATTTAAAAAATTGTGGAAACTTTATTTATGAAAATTTTTATTAAAAAATGCAGCTAGGAATAGATTAAAGTATCTAATTTTCACTAAAGTTAACGGATTTGTTCTAACTTCAACCAAAAAAATTAAAAAAATTCCCAAAGACATTGATGATTTTTGACATAACCTAAGAAATTTTTAACCAAATTTAAAAAATTGTGGAAGATTTATTTATGAAAATTTTTATTAAAAAATGTGGCTAAGGATAGATTAAAATATCTATTTTCCACTAAAGTTAACAGACTTGCTCTAACTCCAACAAAAAAAATTAAAAAAATTCCCAAAGACATCGAAGATTTTTGACATAACCTAACAAATTTTTAACCCAATTTAAAAAATCGTGGAAGCTTTATTTATGAAAATTTTTATTAAAAAATGTGGCTAAGGATAGATTGAAATATCTATTTTCCACAAAAGTTAACAGACTTGCTCTAACTCCAACCAAAAAAATTAAAAAAATTCTCAAAGACGTCGAAGATTTTTGACATAACCCAAAAATTTTTTAACCAAATTAAAAAAACCGTGGAAACTTTATTTATGAAAATTTTTATTAAAAAATGCAGTTAGGAATAGATTAAAGTATCTATTTTTTGCGAAAGTTAACGGATTTGTTCTAACTCCAACCAAAAAAATTAAAAAAATTCCCAAAGACATTGATGATTTTTGACATAACCCAAAAAATTTTTAACCAAATTTAAAAAAACGTGGAAACTTTATTTATGAAAATTTTTCATAAAAACTGTAAATAAGTAGAGATTAAAATATCTATTTTTTACTAAAGTTTACAGAATTGTTCAAACTGTAACCAAAAAAGTTAAAAGAATTTTCAAAGTTGGTAAAGATTTTTGACACTTCTAACTTGAGAAAATCGACCAACTTTAAAAATTCGCCAAAAATTCATTTCTAAAAATTTTGATTTGATTTTTCTTCTAAATTAAACTTAAAGCATTCTAATTTTAATTAAAAAAGACTGTTTTATTCCAAGTGTTGTCAAAAAAATTTAAAAAAATTTTAAAGTTGGTAAAAAATTTTTGACATTTCTTAACCTAACCTGAGAAAATCGACCAACTTTAAAAATTCATCAAAAATTCATTTTTAAAGATTTCGATTTGATTTTTTTCTAAATGAAACTTAAAACATTCTAATTTTAATTAAAAACGGCCGTTTTATTGCAAGTGTTGTCAAAAAAATTTTTAAAATTCCCAAAAACACCGATGATTTTTCACATAACCTAATAAATTTTTAACCAAATTTAAAAAATCGTCAAAAATTCATTTTTAAAGATTTTGATTTGATTTTTTTTCTAAATGAAACTTAAAACATTTTAACTTTAGTTAAAAAAGACCGTTTTGTTCCAAGTGTTGTCAAAAAAATTAAAAAAATTTTCAAAGTTGGTAAAAAATTTTTAGGTTAGAAAATTAACCATTTTTTAAAAAAATCATCAAAAATTCATTTTTAAACATTTTGACTTGATTTTTTTTCTAAATAAAACTTAAAACATTCTAATTTTAATTAAAAAGGGCCGTTTTATTCCAAGTGTTGTCAAAAAAATTAAAAAAAATTCCAAAGTTGAAAAAAAATTTTAACACTTTTCTAACTTAAGAAAGTAACTTTAAAAATTCGTTAAAAATTCATTTTTAAAGTTTTTGATTTGATTTTTTTTCTAAATGAAACTTAAAATATTCTAATTTTAATTTAAAAAGGACGTTTTATTCCAAGTGTTGCCAAAAAAATTAAAAAAATTCCCAAAGATAACGATGATTTTTGACATAACCCAACAAATTTTTAACCAAATTTAAAAAATTGTGGAAACTTTATTTATAAAAAATTTTATTAAAAAATGCAGCTAGGAATAGACTAAAGTATCTACTTTTCAATAAAGTTAACGGATTTGTTCTAACTCCAACCAAAAAAATTAAAAAAATTCCCAAAGACATTGATGATTTTTGACATAACCCAACAAATTTTTAACCAAATTTAAAAAATCATGGAAACTTTATTTATGAAAATTCTTCTTAGAAACTGTAAACAAGTATAGATTAAAATATCTATTTTTTATTAAAACTGACAGATTTGTTGCAATTGTAATCAAAAAAATTAAAAAAGTTCCCAAAAACATCGATGATTTTTCACATAACCTAAAAAATTTTTTACCAAATTTAAAAAATCGTGGAAACCTTATTTATGAAAATTTTTATTAAAAAATGCAGCTAGAAATAGATTAAAGTATCTACTTTTCACTAAAGTTAACGGATTTGTTCTAACTTCAACCAAAAAAATTAAAAAAATTCCCAAAGATATTGATGATTTTTCACATAACCTAACAAATTTTTAATCAAATTTAAAAAATCGTGGAAGCTTTATTTATGAAAATTTTTCTTAGAAACTGTAAACAAGCATAGATCAAAACATCTATTTTTTACTAAAACTGGCAGATTTATTCTAATTATAGTGAAAAAAATTAAAAAAATTCCCAAAGACACCGATGATTTTTCACATAACCTAATAAATTTTTAACCAAATTTAAAAAATCGTGGAAACTTTATTTATGAAAATTTTTCTTAAAAACTGTAAATAAATATATAATAAAATATCTATTTTCTGTTATAATTAACAGAATTGTTCTAACTATATTCAAAAAAATTAAAAAAATTTTCAATGACGTTAAAGATTTTTAACCGAATCCAACAAATTTTTGGTCATATTTAAAAAATCCTGGCAAGTTTATTTATGAAAATTTTTATTAATAAATGTAGCTACGAATATATTAAAATATCTACTTTCTAATAAAATTAACCGTTTTATTCCAACTGTTGTTAAAAAAATTTAAAAATTTTCAAAGTTGGTAAAAATTTTTTGACACTTCTAACCTAACTTGAGAAAATCGACAAATTTTAAAAATTCGCCAAAAATTCATTTTTAAAGATTTTGATTTGATTTTTTTTCTAAATTAAATTTAAAGCATTCTAATTTTAATTAAAAAAGACCGTTTTATTCCAAGTGTTGCCAAAAAAATCAAACAAATTTTTAAAGTTGTAAAAATTTCTTAGGTTAGAAAATTAACCATTTTTAAAAAAATTCATAAAAAATTCATTTTTAAACATTTTGACTTGATTTTTTTTCTAAATGAAACTTAAAACATTCTAATTTTAATTAAAAAGGGCCGTTTTATCCCAAGTGTTGTCAAAAAAATTTTTTTAAATTTCAAAGTTGGTAAAAATTTTTTTTAGGTTAGAAAATTAATCATTATTAAAAAATTCATCAAAAATTCATTTTTAAAGATTTTGATTTGATTTTTTTCCTAAATGAAACTTAAAACATTCTAATTTTAATTAAAAACGGCTGTTTTATTCCAAGTGTTGTCAAAAAAATTAAAAAAAATTTTAAAGTTGGTAAAAATTTTTTAGGTTAGAAAATTAACCATTTTTAAAAAAATTCATCAAAAATTAATTTTTAAAGATTTTGATTTGATTTTTTTCTAAATGAAACTTAAAATATTCTAATTTTAATTAAAAGAGGCCGTTTGATTCCAAGTGTTGTCAAAAAAATTAAAAAAATTTTCAAAGATGGTAAAAATTCTTTAGGTTAGAAAATTAATCATTTTTTAAAAAAATCATTAAAAATTCATTTTTTAACATTTTGATTTGATTTTTTTTTCTAAATGAAACTTAAAACATTCTAATTTTAATTAAAAAGGGCCGTTTTATTCCAAGTGTTGTCAAAAAAATTAAAAAAATTTTCAAAGTTGAAAAAAATGTTTAACACTTTTCTAACTTAAGAAAGTAACTTTAAAAATTCGTCAAAAATTCATTTTTAAAGATTTTGATTTGATTTTTTTTCTAAATCAAACTTAAAACATTCTAATTTTAATTTAAAAAGGACGTTTTATTCCAAGTGTTGTCAAAAAAATTTAAAAAAATTTCAAAGTTGGTAAAAATTTTTTTTAGGTTAGAAAATTAATCATTTTTAAAAAATTCATCAAAAATTCATTTTCAAACATTTTGACCTGATTTTTTTTCTAAATAAAACCTAAAACATTCTAATTTTAATTAAAAAGGGCCGCTTTATTCCAAGTATTGTCAAAAAAATTAAAAAAATTTTCAAAGTTGAAAGAAATTTTTAACACTGTTCTAACTTAAGAAAGTAACTTTAAAGATTCATCAAAAATTCATTTTTAAAGATTTTGATTTGATTTTTTTTCTAAATGAAACTTAAAACATTCTAATTTTAATTAAAAAGGACCGTTTTATTCCAAGTGTTGTCAAAGAAATTGAAAAATATTTCAAAATTGAAAAAATATTTTAACACTTTTCTAACTTAAAAAAGTAACTTTAAAAATTCGTTATAAATTCATTTTTAAAGATTTTGATTTGATTTTTTTCTAAATGAAACTTAAAACATTCTAATTTTAATTTAAAAAGGACGTTTTATTCCAAGTGTTGTCAAAAAAATTTAAAAAAATTTCAAAGTTGGTAAAATTTCTTTTAGGTTAGAAAATTAATCATTTTTAAAAAATTCATCAAAAATTCATTTTTAAAGATTTTGATTTGATTTTTTTTCTAAACGAAACTCAAATCATTCTAATTTTAATTAAAAAAGACCGTTTTATTCCAAATGTTGCCAAAAAAATTAGAAAAATTCCCAAAGACACCGATGATTTTTGACATAACCTAATAAATTCTTAACCAAATTTAAAAAATCGTCAAAAATTCATTTTTAAAGATTTTGATTTGATTTTTTTCTAAATGAAACTTAAAACATTTTAATTTTAGTTAAAACAGACCGTTTTGTTCCAAGTGTTGTCAAAAAAATTTAAAAAAAATTCAAAGTTGGTAAAAAAATTTTTAGGTTAGAAAATTAATCATTTTTTAAGAAATTCATAAAAAATTCATTTTTAAACATTTTGATTTGATTTTTTTTCTAAATGAAACTTAAAACATTCCAAATTTACCCAAAAAAAGGCCGTTTTATTCCAAGTGTTGTCAAAAAAATTAAAAAAATTTTCAAAGTTGGTAAAAATTTTTGACACTTCTAACCTGACTGTAGAAAATCGATCAACTTTAAAAATTCATCAAAAATTCATTTTTAAAGATTTTGATTTGATTTGTTTTCTAAATGAAACTTAAAACATTTTAATTTTAGTTAAAAAAGACCGTTTTGTTCCAAGTGTTGTCAAAAGAATTAAAAAAATTCCCAAAGACACCGATGATTTTTGACATAACCTTACAAATTTTGAATCAAATTTAAAAATTCGTGGAAACTTTATTTATGAAAATTTTTCTTCAAAACTGTAAATATGTATAGTTTAAAATATCTATTTTTTATTAAAACTGGGAAATTTGTTCCAATTATAATCAAAAACATTAAAAAAATTCTCAAAATCATTGATGATTTTTTACTGAACATCCAACAAATGTTTATAAAAATAATGATAATAGTTTATATCAATACCTTCAAAAGATAAGACTACTTAAATGGTAAGAAGAGAAAATGATTAAATTACATGAAAATAACCAGTGGAAAATACGTCGAGGGAAAACTTCCAAACAAACGTTTCTACTTTTTCTACTTTTCCTACTTTTTCCCTTTTTCCACAATTTTTTTTAGCCTTTACTTCGTTTAAGTGAAAGTTTTTCGTTTTGTCCCGAGAAGGTGGAAGCAAGCAAATAAGACAATTTGGGAGTGTTAGCTTTGCATCCGAAGCTGAAAGCTCTTCCCCGTCGAGGCAAATAGTTCGATTAACGAGAAGAGGATTCTTTTTCTTCTTCTTCTCCTCCATGCGGACTTTTCCGTCGGGTTTATCTAGACTTTCCCTTGATTGGAACGGGATTATCGTCCTTGCTCGCCTTAATAAGGATAACCGACGATTTGTCCTCGGTGATTGATAAAAGATATTACATTCAGACGAGTTAATCCACCGAATGATTTGATTTTCCTAAAACTTATTATTCCACTTATTAGAAAACTTGAATAATAGACGTGAGATAAATCTTAGATTATTAAGGAATGATTTATAAAAGCAAGTTTTACAGAAACATAATAGAGTAGGTTAATTTATGGCGGTTATGCTCCATTTAACCAACTGGTCGAGCGATTATCCGAGTAAAACTGTCGCGGTTTCGCGAAATAGCTGAAATGCAAATCGTAACTCTCGACAATCGCCCGGATGCTCGGGCGTCTCCAATTCAATTTAACCGAGTTATTGTTGTTTTTTAACCCCATCCTCGACCTCCGCACGTTCGCCTTTATAAGGGTGCGATTTGCATAACGTCTTCTACTAAAAATCTCGAGGCGTGTTTTTATACTTTCAACGGCCTCAAACGAATTTGCGCTAAGTAGACTCCACTATAATGGTTGGTGATTGTGTAAGAGTTTTTTTTAGGGGGAATTCAGAAGTTTTTCTTTTAATTAAAAGTCTAGAATTTTGTTTATAATTAAAGTTTGAACGTATTCTAAATGTTGATTATTCTTTCATTTCAAATTCTTTTTCGGGTAGAAAATTTTTAGTGTACCAAATTTTTTTTTAAGGTTAGGAGAAATTTGGTGGCTTTTATGAATAGTAATTTTAATTTATACTTATTTAGGTTATTTGATTATAATTTTTACAAATAAAGTTTGAAGGATTTTTTAAAACTTGATTAATTAAAATTTTGTAACATTCGATCATGTTTTGAAATTTTTTTAAAATTCCCTTGTAGTACTTATAATAAATTTGTCCATTTTAGATAAAAATATGAACTTGAATTTATTGATTTTTAGGTTTTTTGGTTCACAGTCTTCATAAATAAACTCTGAACGATTTTTTAAACTTGGTTAAAAATTTGTTAAAATTGGTCAAAAAACTTCGATATCTTTGGGAATTTTTTTATTTTCTTTGGTTATAGTTGGAACAAATCCCCTAGTTTTAATGAAAAATTGATATTTTAATCTATACCTATTTACAGTTTTTAAGAAAAATTTTCATAAATAAAGTCTCCACGATTTTTTAAATTTGGTTAAAAATTTGTTGGTTATGTCAAAAATCATCGGTGTCTTTGGGAATTTTTTTATTTTTTTTTATTATAGTTTCAATAAATCTGTTAATTTAAATGAAAATGTAGATATCTTAATCTATCCCAAGGTGCAGTTTGAAATAAAAACGTTCATAAATAAAGTTTCCACAATTCTTTAAATTTGGTTAAAAATTTGTTGGTTATGTCAAAAATCTTCGATGTCTTTGGGAATTTTTTTAATTTTTTTGGTTATAGTTAGAACATATCTGTTGATTTTAGTGAAAACTATGCACTTTAGTCTATTCTTAGCTGTATTTTTAGATAAAAATTTTCATAAATAAAGTCTCCACGATTTTTTAAAATTTAGTTAAAAATTTGTTGGTTAGGTCAAAAATCTTCGATGTGTTTGGGAATTTTTTAAATTTTTTTGATTAAAGTTAATACAAATCTGTCAGTGTTAGTACAAAATAGATATTTTAATTTATACTTATTTACATTTTTGAAGAAAAATTTTCATAAATAAAATCTCCACGATTTTTTAAATTTGGTTAAAAATTTGTTAGGTTATGTCAAAAATCTTCAATGTCTTTGGGATTTTTTTAAATTTTTTTCGCTCTAGTTGGAACAAATCCCCCAGCCTTAGGGAAAAATAGATATTTTAATCTATACTTATTTACAGTTTTTAAGAAAAATTTTCATAAATAAAGTTTCCACGATTTTTTAAATTTGGTTAAAAATTTATTGGTTATGTCAAAAATTTTCCATGTTTTTTTGGGAATTTTTTTAATTTTTTTGGTTCCAGTTAGAACAAATTCGTTGATTTTAGTAAAAAGTAGATATTTCAATTTATATCTATCTACATTTTCTACGAAGAATTTTCATAAATAAAGTTCCCACGACTTTTAAAATTTGTTTCAAATCTTCAATGCCTTTCGGATTTTTTTTTTTAATTTTTTGACTACAGTTAGAACAAATTTGTTAGTTTTGATGAAAACTAGATATCTTAATCTATCCCTATCTGCATTTTTTGGTATGAATTTTCATAAATAAAGTGTTCCTGATTTTTCTAATTTGGTTAAAAATTTATTGGTTATATGAAAAATTTTCGATGATTTTTGGGATTTTTTTAAATTTTTTTGGTTCTAGTTAGAACAAATCTGTTGATTTTAGCAAAAAGTAGATATTTCAATTTATATCTACCTACATTTTCTAAGGAAAACTATCATAAATGAAGTTTCCATGATTTTTTTAAATTTAGATAAAAATTTGTTGGTTATGTTAAAAATTTTCGATCTCTTTGTGAATTTTTTTAATTTTTTTGGTTGAAATTAGAACAAATTTGTTAACTCAAATAAAAAATAGATATTCTAATCTATCCTTAGTTGTATTTTTTAATAAAAATTTTCATAAATAAAGTTTCCATGATTTTTTTAATTTGGTAAAAATCTTCAACGTCTTTGGGAATTTTTTTAAATTTTTTGACTATAGTTGGAACAAATCTGTCAGCTTAGTTGAAAAATGGATATCTTAGTCTATCTCTATCTGCACTTTTTAGTATAAATTTTCATAAATAAAGTATCCCCGATTTTTTTTTAATTTGGTTAAAAATTTGTTAGGTTATGTCAAAAATCTTCGATGTCTTTGGGAATTTTTTTAATTTTTTTGATTATAGTTAGTACAAATCTGTCAGTGTTAGTAAAAAATAGATATTTTGGTCTATACTTATTTACATTTTTTTAAGAAAAATTTTCATAAATAAAGTCTCCACGATTTTTTAAATTTGGTTCAAAATTTGTTGATTATGTCAAAAATCTTCGATGTCTTTGAGAATTTTTTAAAGTTTTTTCATTATAGTTAGAACAAATCTGTTACCTTTAGTGAAAAGTAGATATATTTATCTATTCTTAGTTGCATTTTTAAATAAAAATTTTCATAAATAAAGTCTCCACGATTTTTTAAATTTGGCTAAAAATTTGTTGGGTTATGTCAAAGATCATTGATGTATTTACGAATTTTTTTAATTTTTTTGGTTATAGTTGGAACAAATCTGTCAATTTTAATAAAAAATAGATACTTTAATCTATACTTATGTACAGTTTTTTAAAAAAAATTTCATAAATAAAGTCTCAACGATTCTTTTAATTTGGTGAAAAAATTGTTAGGTTATGTCAATAATCTTCGATGTCTTTAGGAATTTTTTAAATTTTTTTGACTATAATTAAAACAAATTTGTTAATTTCAGAAAAAAGTGGATATTTTAATTTATTCTTAGTTGCATTTATTAATAAAAATTTCCACAAATAAAGTTTCCATGATTTTTTAAATTTGATAAAAATCTTCACTGTCTTTGGGAATTTTTTTTAAATTTTTTGACTATAGTTAGAACAAATCTGTTAGTTTTGGTGAAAAATAGATACCTTAATCTATCCCTCTCTGCATTTTTCAGAATGAATTTTCATAAATAAAGAGTTCCTGATTTTTTCAATTTGGTTAAAAATTTATTGGTTATATGAAAAATTTTCTATGATTTTTGGGATTTTTTTATAATTTTTTTTGTTCTAGTTAGAACAAATCTGTTGATTTTAGTAAAAAGTAGATATTTCAATTTATACCTAACTACATTTTCTAAGAAAAATTTTCATAAATAAAGTCTCCACGATTTTTTAAATTTGGCTAAAAATTTGTTAAGTTATGTCAAAAATCTTCAATGTCTTTGGGGTTTTTTTTAATTTGTTTGGTTATAGGTAGCACAAATCCGTTGATTATAGTAAAAAGTAGATATTTCAATTTATATCTATCTACATTTTCTAATAAAAATTTTCATAAATAAAATTTCCATGATTTTGTAAAACTTAATTAAAAATTTGTTGGTTATTTCAAAAATATTCGATCTGTTTGTGAATTTTTTGATTATAGTTAGAACAAATCTGTAAATTTCAGTAAAAAGTAGATATTTTAATTTATCCTTAGTTGCATTTATTAATAAAATTTTTCATAAATAAAGCTTCGATGATTTTCTAAATTTGGTAAAAATCTTCACTGTTTTTGGTAATTTTTTAAAATTTTTGACAATAATTGGAATAAATCGGTCAGCTTAGATGAAAAATAGATATCTTAATCTATCTCTAAATGCATTTTTTAATATGAATTTTCATAAATAAAGTATCCCAGATCTTTTTAATTTGGTTAAAAATTTGTTGGTTATGTCAAAAATCTTCGATGTCTTTGGGATTTTTTTTAATTTGTTTGGTTCCAGTTAGAACAAATCCGTTACTTTTAATAAAAACTAGGTATTTCAGTTTATCTCTATTTACATTTTCTAAGAAAATTTTTCATAAATAAAGTTTCCACGATTTTTTAAACTTGGTTCAAAATTTGTTGGTTATGTCAAAAATCATCAGTGTCTTTGGGAATTTTTTTAATTTTTTTAACAACACTTGGAATAAAACGGTCTTTTTAAATTAAAACTAATATGTTTTAAGTTTCATTTAGAAAAATAATCAAATCAAAATGTTAAAAAATGAATTTTTAATGAATTTTAAAATTAAAGTTAATTTTCTTAAGTTAAGTGTCAAAAATTTTTTCCAACTTTGAAAATTTTTTAAATTTTTTTGACAACACTTGGAACAAAACAGTCTTTCTTAATTAAAATTAGAATGTTTTAAATTTCATTTAGAAAAAAAATCACATCAAAATCTTTAAAAATGAATTTTTGATGAATTTTTAAGGTTCAGTCTTAAGTTAAAAAAGCGTTAAAAATTTTTTCCAGCCTTGAAAATTTTTTTAATTTTTTTGACAACTCTTGGAATAAGACGGCCTTTTTTAATTAAAATTAGAATGTTTCAAGTTTCATTTAGAAAAAAATCAAATCCAAATCTTTAAAAACGAATTTTTGATGAATTTTTAAGTTAAAAAAGCGTCAAAAATTTTTTCCAACTTTGAAAATTTTTTTAAGTTTTTTGACAACACTTTGAATAAATCGGTCTATTTTAATTAAAATTAGAATGTTTTAAGTTTCATTTAGAAAAAAAATCAAATCAAAATCTTTAAAAATGAATTTTTGATGAATTTTTAAAAAATGGTTAATTTTTTAACCTAAAAAATTTTTGACCAACTTTGAAATTTTTTTAACTTTTTTGACAACACTTGGAATAAACCGATCTTTTTTAATTAATATTAGAATGTTTCAAGTTTCATTTAGAAAAAAAATCAGTTCAAAATACTTAAAATTCAATCTTTTATGAATTTTAAAAAATATGATTAATTTTTTAACCTAAAAAATTTTTTTACCAACTTTGAAAACTTTTTTAATTTTTTTGACAACACTTGGAATAAAACGGTATTTTTAAATTAAAATTAGAATGTTTTAAGTTTCATTTAGAAAAAAAATCAAATCAAAATCTTTAAAAATGAATTTTTGATTAACTTTAAAGTTAATTTTCTTAAGTTAGAAAAGTGTTAAAAATTTTTATCAACTTTGAAAATTGTTTTGATTTTTTTGACAATACTTGGAATAAAACGGTCTTTTTTAATTAAAATTAGAATGTTTTAACTTTCATTTAGAAAAAAAATCAAATCAAAATCTTGAAAAATGAATTTTTGATGAATTTTTAAAGTTCAGTCTTAATATTTTAACTTTCATTTAGAAAAAAAATCAGCTCAAAATATTTAAAATTCAATTTTTTATGAATTTTTTAAAAAGTAATTAATTTTCTAACCTAAAGAAATTTTTTACCAACTTTGAAATTTTTTTTAATGCTTTTGACAACACTTGCAATAAAACGGTCTTTTTTTAATTAAAATTAGAATATTTTAAGTTTAATTTAGAAAAAAATCAAATCAAAATCTTTAAAAATGAATTTTTGATGAATTTTTTTAAAAATGGTTAATTTTCTAACCTAAAAAATTTTTTACCAACTTTGAAAATTTATTTAATTTTTTAAAAAATACTTGGAATAAAGCGGTCTCTTTTAGTTAAAATTAGAATGTTTTAAGTTTCATTTAGAAAAAAAATCAGTTCAAAATATTTAAAATTCAATTTTTTATGATTTTTTTTTAACCTGAAAAATATTTACCAACTTTGAAAATTCTTTTAATTTTTTTGACACCACTTGGAATAAAACGTCCTTTTTTAATTAAAACTAAAATGTTTTAAGTTTCATTTAGCAAAATATCAAATCGAAATATTTAAAATTCAATTTTTTATGATTTTTTAAAAAATGATTAATTTTTTAACCTAAAAAATTTTTACCAACTTTGAAAATGTTTTAAATTTTTTTGACAAAACTTGGAAGAAAACGGTCCTTTTTAGTTAAAATTAGAATGTTTTAGGTATCATTTAGAAGAGAATCAAATCAAAATGTAAAGAGATGAATTTTTAATGAATTTTTAAAGTTTGTTTCTTAAGTTATAAAAGTGTCAAAAAAATTTTCCAACTTTGAAAATTTTTTAGATTTTTTTAACAACACTTGGAATAAAACGCCCCTTTTAAATTAAAACTAGAATGTTTTAAGTTTCATCTAGAAAAAAAATCAAATCAAAATATTTAAAATTCAATTTATTATGAATTTTTTAAAAAATGATTAATTTTCTAACCCAAAAGAAATTTTTACCAACTTTGATATTTTTTTTAATTTTTTTGACAACACTTAGAATACAACGGTCTTTTTTAACTAAAATTAGAATGTTTTAAGTTTCATCTAGAAAAAAAATCAAATTAAAATCTTTAAAAATGAATTTTTGATGAATTTTTTAAAAATGATTAATTTTCTAACCTAAAAAAATTTTTTACCAACTTTGAAAATTATTTTAATTTTTTTGACAACATATGGAATAAAACGTCCTTTTTTAATTAAAACTAAAATGTTTTAGGTTTCATTTAGAAAAAGAATCAAATCAAAATCTTTAAAAATGACTTTTTGACGAATTTTTAAAGTTGATCGATTTTTTTTAATTGCACTTTTTTTGACTGATTTTTTTTAATCACTCCAAATTCCAAAAACTATTAATAAAAATAAATTACTAAAACTCCTCTCTAATACCTTAATGAATTATAAAACCCACTTAAACCTGCACTAAATTGATTGTTCCTTAATGTGATTATTCGATAGTTACGTTTTAGATAACGTCCCTAGATTAAAATTCAAACGAGGGTCATCATTTTAGTTCGATATTAGTCGATAGACGTAATAAATCGTTTTCGATGCGATATAAACAGTGTGATATCTTTCGATTTTATCTCCCGCGTGATAATAAATTATATTAAAACGGTACGAGGATGTAAATGAGTTATCAAAACGGGGGCGGAACGCTTTGGTCGGTAAATTCGCTCCGGGTCTGGTTTTATCAGTTTCGGTTTGTCGAACGAAGCCAGTGGATTGGAAGTGTAGCTCGAGGGGACAGCAGGAATGAGTAGGATCAAATTTACAATCGTCGGAGACTCGGAAACGGGCAAAACCTGCTGGCTGTCCGTTTTAAAAGGGGAGGAGTTTCGGAAAAATTACCAAAGTGAAAGGTAAATCAAAACTTTTATTAACTCAACTTCTTTTTAAAGAAAAATATTTTTTTTATATTTAAAAATTTTTTTTTTATAATTTTGTTTTTAAATTAGATTGGAACCATTCATCAAAAAAATTACTATAAACAACAGTGAATACGAATTAGAATTTTGTGATACTTTAGGTGACGATAGTAATTTTCAAGAAAGATTATCAATTTATAAAACTGTAAGTAATTTTATTTTTATTTTATTTTTTAATAAGTAATTAATTAAAAAGTAGCTTCAAAGAGATTCCGTTTTCTGATAAAAATTAAATCTTAACTTAAAATCTACGTTTTTACGGCGCCAATATCTACTTTATTGAAACCTATAAATTTTAATTTTTAAATTAAAAAGGTTCCCCCTTAAATTTAAAAACCCGACCGTCATCAATATCGAGATTTTAATTCTCATTTCTTTTTTAGACGGACGTTTTTGTAATATGTTTCGCTGAAAACGACACGGTTTCGTTTAAAAACGTTTTAACCAGATGGTATCCGGAAATAAAATCAAGAAGATCGAATGCATCAATAATTTTAGTTTGTGAGTTTTTATCTATAAAATAAAAAAATAACATTTTAATCATTTAAAATCATTTAAGGATTTTTTAATGATTGCCAGAAATTTTTTTTAAATGAAAGAATTTTTTTTGTGATTTTAGGTACAAAATGTGATATAAAAAGTGGTAACATTATGCCAGAAGAAATCCTTCAATTGAAAAAACGTTGTTACTTCTCTCATATTGGTTATTGTTCGGCTTATTCGAATTATAATATTGAGGAAATTTTTAAGGATACTGTGATGAAGCTTTGGGAGGTTCCAACGAAGAAGAAACCGTTCTATCATAATTTGTTTGTGAGGTGTAGTAGTAAAACTGAAGAATAACTTTAATTAAATTAAATTAAATTAATGGATTTATTTATTAAGTTTTAGTTTTTAGTCTTGTTAGGTTGATATTTATTTTGAAGTTGTTTTTTTCGTAATAAATACTTCTATAAATTGAAATATTTAGTTTTTCTTTTATCCCCTGAAGTTTAGACGTTAATCTTGTCTTTTTAGACCAAGTTTATAGGCGTTAATTTAAACTGTTTGAACATTCCAATAAATTAAAATAGATTAATTGCTATTATAAACTCGAAAACGAAATTTAATTTCGTCTTTACTAAAAAATACCTTAATAAAAGATCCAAAATCCTGTCAGAAATATTCTAAAGTTAAAAATTAGATTTTTGGTAAAATTCGAATTTTGGCCATATGAAAAATTTTGACTTTGAGGTCGTGTAACTCAACTATAGGTTATCCGATTTTCGTACGGTTTGTTTTGAACGGTTCTTCGTTTAATTCTGAATGAAAATGTGAAAAATCATCGTCATAGTAGATCTGGAAAAATTCTGACCTTACGTTTTCTTTGTAGAACTTAGGCCATTTTATAATTTTGACTTTGAGCTCACACAACTCAGTTGATAGTTGTCCGATTTTCGTACGGTTTGTGTGAAACCATTTTTCGTTCAATTCTGAATAAAACTCTAGAAAAATGTTAGCGCAGTAGATTTGAAAAAATTCTAACGAATGTTTTTCTTTGTCGAATTTAAGCCATTTTAGAAATGTTGATTTTGAGCTCGTATAACTTAGTTATCGGTTATCCGATTGTCGCACGGTTTATTTTAAATGATTTTTTGTTCAATTCTGAATAGAACTCTAGAAAAGTGTCGGTGTATCAGATCTGAAAAAATTTAGACGAACGTTTTTAGTTGTCGAATTTAAGCCAATTTAAAAATTTTGATTTTTAACTCGCGTAACTCATTGATCAGTTTTCCGATTTTCCTACAATTTGTTTTAAACAATTCTTCATTCAATTCTGAGTAAAAGTTCAGAAGATTGTTGACGTGGTAGATCCGAAAAAATTCTAACGAACGTTTTTCGTTGTCGAAATTTAGCTAACAATTAGAAATTTTGATATTGAACTCGCGTAACTCAATTATCGGTTGTACAATTTTCGTATAGTTTGTTTTAAATGATTTTTCATTCAATTCTGAATAAAACCCTAAAAGAGCATCGACGAAGCAGATTTGAAAAAATTCTGACGAATATTTTTCGTTATCGAAATTAAGCTATTTTAAAAATTTTGATTTTGAACTCGGGTAATTAAATTATCAGTTATCCGATTTTCGTTCGGTTTGTTATAAATAATTCTTTATTCAATTTTGAGTAAAACTTTAAAAAATCATCATCGTAGTACATCTGAAAAAATTCTGACAAATATTTTCGTTGTCGAATTTAGGTGATTTTAGAAATTTTGACTTTGAGATCGCGTAACTCAACTTATAGTTGTCCGATTTTCATACGATTTATTTTAAACGATTTTTCGTTCAATTCTGAATAGAACTCTAAAAGAGTGTCAACGTAGCAGGTCTGAAAAAATTCTGCCCAATGCTTTTCGTTGTCCAATTTAAGCCATTTTAAAAATTTTGATTTTGAACTCGCGTAACACAATCATCAGTTACCCGATTTTCGTACTATTTGTTTTAAACAATTTTTCTTTCCATTCTGAGTAAAAATCTAGAAAATCGTCGTCGTGGTATAACCGAAAAAATTCTGATACCTAACGTTTTCTTGTCCAATTTAAATTATTTTAGACATTTTAAGTTTCAGCTCACGTAACTCAGTTATTGGTTGTCCAATTGTCATGCCGTTTGTTTTAAATGATTTTTGGTTTAATTCTGAATAAAATTCTAAAAGAGTGTTGGCGTAGCAGATCTGAAAAATATTCTGACCAACGTTTTTCGTTGTCGAATTTAGGTCAATTTAAAAATTCTGAATTTGAGCTTGTGTAACTCAGTTATCGGTTGTCCGATTTTTATACGGTTTGTTTTAAATAATTTTTCGTTAAATTCGGAGTAAAACTCTAGAAGATTGTCTTCGTGGTAAATGCAGAAAAATTCTGACGAACGTTTTTAGTTGCCGAATTTAGGTGATTTTAGAAATTTTGACTTTGAGTTCACGTAACTCGGTCATTGGTTGTGTGATCTTCGTACGGTTTATTTTACAAGATTCTCTATCCATTTCTGAATAAAGTACTAGAAGGGTATTATTGTGCCAGATCCGAGAAATTTTGGCGAACGTTTTTAGTTATCGAATTTAGGCAATTTTAGTGTTTTTAATATTAGTAATTTTAATGTTTGATTTTTAGCTTGCTTAATTCAATCATCAACTAGCCAATTTTCCTACCGTTTATTTTAAACGATTCTCTGTTAAATCCTGAATAAAACTCTAGAAGAGCGTTGTAGTAGCAAATCCGAAAATTTCTGACGAACGCACAGTGGGGAATTTTCTACAATTCGTGGCCACAGTTATTATAAATGAATTGTTATTAGTATAAAACTTAAAATCTTGCACAATGATCATAGTTATGGTCTAAATTAATTATTTCTTGAATTGTGAGCCCGATACTCACCACCTATCTGCACAGGGTGGTAGCCACCACACGTCCACCCCTTTTAAGATCTAGGGAAGCGGTTTTTTGAAAAATAAAAGATATATACATATTGCTAAGTTGGATATGCTCTCTCTGACGATGAAATTTGTAATGTCTGGTTTTGACCGGAAATAGATTTTTCAGATCGAAAGTAATTTTTTATCGAACATGATATTTTTGTTAGAAATTCGGTATAAAATTAAATAGAATTTTTGTATAAAGTATTTTTTCAGAAAACGTCTATTTTGACTTTGAAATTACCTTGCTTGAGGTAATTCATTTCGTTTTTCGAATTTTGCATTTTCTCCCAAATGTTCTAAGGCACCTATTTTAAATTTAGAATACCTCTTATCATTCAGAACCTGCAGAATAAAATATTGAAAGCGTACATCGGTTATCCGATTTTCATACGGTTTACTGTACACGATTCTCAATTCATTTATGAATAAGATTACAGAAAGGTATTATCCCATCAGACCCGAAAAAATATTAACAAATATTTTTAATTGTCGAATTTAGGTAATTTTCAACATTTTGATTTTAAGTTCGCATAACTAACCCATCGGTTTTCCAATATTCATACGATTTATTTTATACGTTTTTTCGATCAATTCTAAGTAAAATTCTGGAAAAGCATCGTCATACCCTGTCTGGAAATTTTATGACGAGCGATTTTCCAAACTTCTACATTAAAAACATAGACCAAAAATAATAAAAAAAAATCTTTATCATATTCTTACAAATCCCGATTATTTATATTTACAAGCGTTTGGAAGGTTTTTATCTATACGACAAAATCATTTCTTCATTGAGTAAGCGCACCATTGTGGCATGAAATCGAGGCATTAAAAAATTTGCCAATTTTCGCCAATTTTAACCAATTTTGTGGAAAAACCAAAGGACTTACGACAAAACGGATGTCACCGTCAATTTCCCCATTATATTACAAACTGATTTTCACCGAAATCCAAATTCTTTCAATTTGTGACAAAAATTCCACTTTTTTTTTGATTTTTGTTGAATTTCAGCCATATTAGAAATTTCAACTTTGAACTCGCGTAACTTGACTGTCGATCCTCCGATTATTATACGGTTTGTTTTAAACGATTCTTCATTCAATTCTGTGTAAGATTCTAGACAAGCGTCATCATGCCGTATCTAGAAAATTTCTGACAGATATTTTTTCAAAGTGCTACACCGAAAAATTAGGCGAAAATTTTGAATTTTTTTTTCTATTTTATTACAAAATTTGATTATTTATATTTTGAAACGTTTGGAAAATTCATTTTTACATGACAAAATCGTTTCTTCGTGGAGATATCACACTATATCGATTTATGAAATCTTAGAACTAGAAATACGCTACTTCATGCCGATTTTCTGAAAAACCAAAGGTCTTACGGCAAAACGGATTTCACCATCGTTTTCTCCATTGGTGTATTATATCAAAAAGCGACTTTCTCCGAAATCCAAATTCTTTCAATTTTTGGAAAAAATCCCTTTCGATTTTTCTCGAATTTCATCCATATTAGAAATTTTGACTTTGAGCTCATGTAACTCAGCCATCCGTTTTCCGATTTTCATGCGGTTTCTTTTAAACGATTCTCCATTCAATTCTATGTAAGATTTTAAAAGAACTGCGTCATGCCATATCTTGAAAACTTCCGACAAATATTTTTCCAAAGTGCTACACCCAAAAATTAAAAGAAAATTTTGAAAAAAATTTTTTTTTCATTTTGTTACAAAATATGTTTATTTATGTTTAGAAACGTTAGAAAAATTCATTTTTACATGACAAAATCGTTTCGTCATCGAAAAATCGCACTATATCGATTTAAGAAATCGGTGAATTGAAAATTCGCTATTTCGCACCAATTTTCTGAAAAACCAAAGGTTTTACAACGAAACGGATTTCATAATCATATTCCCCGTTACTGAATTATATTAAAAAATGACTTTCACCGAAATCAAAACACTTTCAATTTTTCACAAAAATTCCACATATCCCCCTTTCGATTTTTCTCGAATTTCATCCATATTAGAAATTTTGACTTTGAGCTCATGTAACTCAGCCATCCGTTTTCCGATTTTCATGCGGTTTCTTTTAAACGATTCTCCATTCAATTCTATGTAAGATTTTAAAAGAACGTCGTCATGCCATATCTTGAAAACTTCCGACAAATATTTTTCCAAAGTGCTACACCCAAAAATTAAAAGAAAATTTTGAAAAAATTTTTTTTTCATTTTGTTACAAAATATGTTTATTTATGTTTAGAAACGTTAGAAAAATTCATTTTTACATGACAAAATCGTTTCGTCATCGAAAAATCGCACTATATCGATTTAAGAAATCGGTGAATTGAAAATTCGCTATTTCGCACCAATTTTCTGAAAAACCAAAGGTTTTACAATGAAACGGATTTCATAATCATATTCCTCGTCATATAATTATATTAAAAAATGACTTTCACCGAAATCAAAACATTTTCAATTTTTCACAAAAATTCCATTTAACACCCTTTCAATTTTTATCGAATTTCAGCCATATTAGAAATTTTGACTTTGAGCTCGCATAACTCACCCATCGATCTTCCGATTTTCATACGGTTTGTTTTAAACGATTCTCCATTCATTTCTGTGTAAGATTCTAGAAGAACGTCGTCGTGCAATATCTGGAAAATTACTGACAGACGTTTTTCCAAAGTGCTGCACCGAAAAATTAGACGAAAATTTTCAAATTTTTTTTCCCCATTTTATTACAAAATCCGATTATTTATATTTAGAAACGTTTAGAAAATTCATTTTTATATGACAAAAACGTCTCTTCATCGAAACATCGCATCAAATCTATTGACGAAATCAGAGAATTAGAAATTCGATAGTACACGCCAATTTTCTAAAAAATCAAAGGACTTACGGCGAAACGGACTTCACCATCGTCTTCCTCGTCATCCAATTATATTAAAACGTAACTTTCAGTGAAATCCGAAATCTTTTGATTTTTGACAAAAATTCCATAGAAAAAACACCCTTTCGATTTTTATCGAATTTCAGACATATTAGAAATTTTAATTTTGAGCTCGCGTAACTCATCCATCGATTCTCCGATTTTCGTACGGTTTATTTTAAACAATTCTCCATTCAATTCTGTATAAGATTCTAGAAAAGCGTCATCATGCTATGTTTAGAATTTTTCTGGTAAACGATTTTCCATAGTACTGCACCCAAAAATTAGACAAAAATTTTGAAAATTTTTTTTCCACTTTCTTATAAAATCCATTTATTTATATTTAGAAACGTTTGGAAAATTCTTTTTTACTTGACAAAATCGATTCTTCACCGAGAAATCTCACTACATGGATTTATGAAATCAGTGAACTAAAAATTTGCTACTTCACACCGATTTTCTAAAAAACTAAGGGACTTACGGCAAAACGGATTTCACCATCGTTTTCCCCATAATTAAATTACATCAAAAACTGACTTTCACCGAAATTCAAATTCTTTCCATTTTTGGAAAAAATTCCATATCTACCCCTTTCGATTTTTGTTGAATTTCAGGGATATTAGAAATTTTGACTTTGAGCTAGCATAACTCAACCATCCGTTCTCCGATTTTCATACGGTTTGTTTTAAACGATTCTCCATTCAAATCCATGTAAGATTCTAGAAAACTGTCGTCGTAAAATATTTGAAAATTTTCTGACAAGCATTTTTCCAAAGTCCTACACCCAAAAAATTTGACGAAAATTTTGAAAAAAAAAAAATGTTTTCATTTTATTACAAAATCCGATTATTTACATTTAGAAACGTTTAAAAAATCCTATTTTATATGACAAAAATCGAATCTTCATCGAGAAACTCCATTATTAATTTATGAAATCGGTTTCCAATTTTATTGAATTTCAGCCATATTAGAAATTTTGACTTTGAACTCGCGTAACTCAGCCATCAGTTCTCCGATTTTCGTACAGTTTGTTTTAAACGATTCTCCATTCAATTCTAAATAAGATTCTAGAAAATCGTCGTCGTAAAATATCCAAAAAATTTCTGACAAACGTTTTTCCAAAGTCCTACATCCAAAAAATTTGACGAATATTTTGAAAAAAAAAATTTTCATTTTATTACAAAATCCGATTATTTACATTTAGAAACATTTAAAAAATCCTTTTTTATATGACAAAATCGTTTCTTCATCGAAAAACCCCACAATGAATTTAATGAAATCGGTTTCGGTTTCTATTGAATTTCAGCCATATTGGAAATTTTGACTTTGAGCTCGCCTAACTCGGCCTTTAATCGTCTAATTTTCATACGGTTTAATTTAAACGATTTTCCGTTCAATTTTGTGTAAAATTCTAGAAAAGTGTAATTGTACCGGATCCATAAAATTTTTGACCAACGTTTTTCCAAACTTCTACACCAACAAATTAGACGAAGTTTGAAAAAAAAAATTACAAAATTTTAACAAACAATTCTACTACAAAACCAGATTTTCATTGTATGAAATCATATTTATTTATATGAATTCATAATTATATTTATTTTAATCAAACTTAATAAATTAAAAAAAAATAAAAATAGTTATAGAATAGAAGTCATTTCTAAATTTACAATAATTTCCCCAAAATGTATATATCAATCTTAATCCGTCCAGATGATCCTTATCGACTTTTTATTAACAATCAATTTTATTATTAAACAGTTCAATAATCTCACTATTAAATATTTATTCCCAAACAGTACGTTATCGCGATAAACCAGATAAAACCATTTTTCTAATCGACCTGGAAACTCCATCAAGATCACCGAACAAACTTTCTATGAACTAACGAAACCGATAAAATAGAACAATCAGCAATTAACCACTTTAGTTTTAAGATGGATAATTGAATTGTTAATTTAATTACATTTAATCTTATTATAAGGAAGGAAATGAGCCATCTTTGAAGTAATAGCTAAAATAATTTTCACGATCAATAAAATCTACTTTCTAGGAGAGGAGAGGTTTTAGTTTTATACTTTCAACAAAGGATGGCGCTTTAAAATATTGATTAAGAGCTAAATTTAGTTCAACTTTTAAACTATAGATGATTTGAATTGAGATATAATTTAAATAAATTCTTTAAAAAAATATATTTAGAGAATAAATTAATTAAATTTGGTTTTTTTATGAAATAAATTGAAATATTTCTTTGAATTAAAACTGAAATATTTGTTTTTTAATTAGAAACCTTCAATAACAAAATTACCTAATAACCAAACTGAAATATTATCCACAGTCCATCGCGTTATCTAATCTAATCTACGTATATCAGGTATTGTACATTGTAAGTGTACAATATGTATTTCGTAAAATGATTGTTTAGATTTGTATAAAATTCCGGGCGTGGGTGCATTAATGCATATTTGTTATGCTACTAAATAGAGTTTACTATGTGATCGGTGCGTTTCTGTAACAAAATACCTGTGATAATTAGAGTAAATATAAGTAAGCGAAATTTTATCAGTTTAATGATGTCACACAATCACTCAGTAAGTATATTTTTAGATCTTCCAAATTTGGTATTTATTTGAAGATCAAATGTGATTTATTTTTATTAAATTTTTATTAAATTTTTACTAAAATTGAATTAATTACAACTCATAAAACTATCATAAATTAATTTTTTAAAAAGTAATTTTTAAATAAAACCTTGAAACTTTATTAATTATCATCTGATGAGTAATTATGTGTTTATTACTGGAAGATATTATGGTTTTGAGATAAACCTAATTTACCTTGAGTCTGTCTATACAATTACTAGATTTAATCACTTTCTCTCTTTTAAGTTTTTATTTATGGAAAATTTTTTTTAGTTTTAGAATTTTTTGTTATGATTAATTATTAGGATTAATGTTTATTAATGTTTATTGCTGGGGGATTTTATGATTTTGAGATAAACTTTATGTACATTGAAATCTGTTTATATTAGTAGATTTACTACTAATATTTATTACTGGTAGTGAAATTTTAATAGAGATTTGTTTTATTTTTTTTTTTTTATTTTAGCGAAGAAATACTTTACAAAGACGCCATCAACACATAAGAATTACCGTTATAGGAGATGGAACGACCGGAAAAACGTGCCTTCTTATCTGTTATAAAGACAAGAAGTTCGAACCTTATTATACACCAACAGTGTAAGAAAATTTAAATTTCACCGGTTCAATTTTGTAGATAAAATCAGTCTTTTAAGATTTGGAGTTCATTTTGTTTGGGAAAATTTATTTTCCTTTAGAGTTCCTTTCTTTACCTTTAAATTTATTAACATATTATTCTAGTGAAAATCTCCTGATTTATTTCTTAGCTTATTCTCACTATATTTCATTTTAGTTTAAAAGTTGATATGAAATAGAAGTGGTTTCGACTAAAAAATCCAATCGAAATCGGTATCAAGGTTACTAGTTGGGTTCTAATTTCATTTTCAAGGAGGAAATTTCATTTATATTTAGACTTCCTCTCTTTATCTTTAAATTTCTTAGTATAGGGGAAGGTGGGTATGTTAGGGACACTTTTTATAATCCATTTAATTGTGGCCATACCAGCAACATAAAAATTTTAAAATTTATACCATCGAATAGCTTACTGTTTATACTATATTTTGGTACTTATGTGATGTCATTTTTTCTAATGGTTAGAGTTTTATTGCAGTAGAAGTGATCATTTGTACTTTTGTCCCAAACGTACCTTGCGTTGGTATGTATGGGACAGTCACAAAATGACGGAAGCATAATTGATTTCTTCATCTTCTTCCGTCTCTAATTTCTTTTTACGCTGTGTTTAACCTTCTCTTCCCTTTTTCGAAATTTTTCATTCTTGATTTTTAATGTTTCTTCTATTACCAGTTTTTCGGGTATGCTTGTTAATATCTTTGTAATATATTTGTAAATTGTAACTGTTTTGCACGGGTTATTCAAGAACCAATTACCAAAAGCCGATTATGTATATAGGAGGTATATCTGGGACGTTCCAAATATTCCTTTCTTTCAATGTCCCAAACATACCTCAGTGTAGTTTGTCTACATTTTATTTTTTTTAAATTTTAGTATAGGACATAAATAAAAGACAGCAAGGTGTATTGATCAAAAACAGTTTGTAGACTTCACCAATAATAATTTATTAAGTTTTGTAAATAAACATATTTATAACCAGTACTTATCTGATGCACCCGATTTTTACTTTGAAACAGCATAAACGCAAACGTCCAATTTCTAAGGTTAAAATAACTGACTGCATTTCAAGTTTCGACGATGTAGCACTGTAGGTAGCACTAGTAAATTTAAAGTATGAGAACGGGGTAAATTTAAACAAGTTTTCGGTTTGGATCAATTGTCCCAAACATACCACCGTCCCAAACATACCCACCTTCCCCTATTATTCTAGCGAAAATCTTTTGGTTTATTACCTAGCTTGTTTTTACTGTGCTTCATTTTACTTTAGAAGTTGATGTAAAATGGAAGTCGTTTCGGCCAAAAATGCGATCGAAATCGACATAAAGACTATTTGTTGAATTCTAATGTTGTTTCTGAAGAGGAAAATTCATTTTCCTTTAGAGTTCCCCTCTCTACCTTCTTAAATTCTCTAAATTCTTAGCATGTTATTCCAGTGAAAATCTCTTGGTTTACTCCTTAGCTTATTCTCACTTTACTTCATTTTATTTTAACAGTTGATATGAAATGAAACTCAATTTCATCAAAAATACAATCAAAATTGGAGTCAAGTCTATTAGTTGAGTTCTAATGTCGTTTTTGAGGAAAAAAATTCATTTTCCTTTAGAGTTCCTTTCTTTATCTTTAAATTTCTTAAAAAATTAAGCTTTCTTTAGAATTCCTCTCATTATCTCTAAACTTCTTAGCGTATTATTCCAGTAATAAAAGCTCTTGATTTATTACTTAGCTTATTCTCACTATATTTCGTTTTAGTTTAAGAGTCGATGTGAAATGAAAGTCGATTCCATCAAAAATCCGATCAAAAACGGTGTCAAGTTTACTACTTGGGTTCTAATTTCATTTTCGATGAGAAAAATTCATTTTCCTTTAGAGTTCCTCTCTTTACCTTCTTAAATTCTCTAAATTCTTAGCATATTGTTCCATTGAAAATCTCCTGGTTTATTCTATAGCTTATCCTCATTTTACTTCATTTTATTTTAAGAGTGGATGTGAAATGAAACTCAGTTCCACCAAAAATTCGATCAAAATCGGAGTCAAGTTTACTAATTGAGTTCTAATGTCGTTTTTGAGGAGGAAATTCATTTTCCTTTAAAGTTCCTTTCTTTATCTTTAAATTCTTTAGTATATTATTTTAGCAAAAATCTCCTGGTTTATTCCTTAGCTTGTTCTCACTTTACTTCATTTTAGTTTAAGAGTTGATGTGAGAGGAAAGTCGATTCTACCAAAAATCCATCGAAATCTGTATCAAGATTACTGGTTCAGTTGTAATGTCGTTTTTGAGGAGGAAAATTCATTTTTCTTTAGAGTTCCTCTCTCTACCTTCTTAAATTCTCTAAATTCTTAGCATATTATTCCAGTGAAAATCTCCTGGTTTACTCCTTAGCTTATTTTCACTTTGCTTAATTTTACTTTAAAAGTGGATATGAAATGAAACTCAATTCTATCAAAAATTCGATCAAAATCGGAGTCAAGTCTATTAGTTGAGTTCTAATGTCGTTTTTTGAGGAGGAAAATTCATTTTCCTTTAGAGTTTCTTTCTTTATCTTTAAATTTCTTAGAAAATAAGCTTTGTTTAGAGTTCCTCTCATTATCTCTAAACTTCTTAGCATATTATTCCAGTAATAAAAGCTCTTGATTTATTACTTAGCTTATTTTCACTATATTTCGTTTTAGTTTGAGAGTCGATGTGAGATGAAAATTGATTCAATCAAAAATCCGATCAAAAAACGGTATCAAGTTTATTACTTGGGTTCTAATTTCATTTTCGAGGAGAAAAATTCATTTTTCTTTAGAGTTACTCTCTCTACCTTCTTAAATTCTCTAAATTCTTAACATATTATTCCATTGAAAATCTCCTGGTTTATTCTATAACTTATTCTCATTTTACTTCATTTTATTTTAAGATTGGATATGAAATGAAACTCAATTCCATCAAAAATACAATCAAAATTGGAGTCAAGTCTATTAGTTGAGTTCTAATGTCGTTTTTAAGGAGGAAAATTCATTTTCCTTTAGAGTTCCTTTCTTTATCTTTAAATTTCTTAGAAAATTAAGCTTTGTTTAGAGTTCCTCCTTTTACCTTTAAATTTCTTAGCTCTTAGCATATTATTCTAGTAATAAAACCTCTTCGTTTACTCCTTAGCTTATTCTCACTTTACTTAATTTTAGTTTGAACTTTTATGATTTCTCCTTCATTTAACTAACGTATTCCTCTCATTTTTTTAAAATTTTTCTTTCACATTTATTCGATTACTTTCAATCATTCTACCCTTATTTTTCAACAACTGTTACAACCCACGTTTTACTCTAATTTTCTTTTCATCTTCCCTTCATTTACCTAAATTTAATTCAAAAGGTGGTTTATTTCTGATTATTTCAGCTTCAGTTAGTACTAAATGAAATCACCTCTACATTCAGTTTCACTTCATTTCGTTTCATTTACAAATTCTTAATTACGCCGACTTTAGTCTTCAATTTTCTCCTTATTTATCCTTAATCCTTGTACATTTAATAAAAAGTTCCTTGATATACACAGTTACAGTGTACTCCTGTTATAACGCACCCGGTTTATAAGGAACTTCTGGTTATAACGAACGAACGTAGTAGACCCAAAAATATTTCTATTTAACAAAATGTAAACAAATTTGCTTATAACGAATGCGGTTATAATGAACATTCGGGTATAACGAACCGATTATTATTGAAGTGATTCTCGTTATAATGATCGCTTATCTGATTTTGAGTGAATTTCTGAGCAAAATACCTACTGTTAATAATAACTGCTTTAATCTTTAGGTTTTTTTTAAATACACAATACTCCAATAGTTAAACTCTAGACAATAATTAAACTCAAGGAGTACTAAACAAAAAATTGTTTAGTACTACTTAGTACTAAACAAAAAGTTGTTTAGTACTACTTAGGAAAAATTGTCAAAATATAGAATAACAGTGTTGCTTTGCGCCCATAAGTCTGGCATTGAAAAACGTAAATTAGTGGTCATTGGCAAAACGAAAAATCCGAGGTGTCTCAAAAACGTACATTATCGGTAAAATATTTTACCAATTCTAAAGCTTGGATGACGGGAGATATTTTTACTGACATTGTGCGCGAATGGGATATGGAATTAACCAAAAAAAAAAACGTATCATAGCTTTGTTGGTTGATAATTGCCCTGCTCACCTGAAAATCCTTAATTTAAATTCGATCCAGTTAATCTTTATGTCACCGAATACAAGCAGTAAACTTCAACCAATAGACCAAGGGATAATTCATTCTTTCAAAAGTCATTACCGACAACATCATCTATTGAAAATTGTGCAAGGATTAGACGTAACTTCTCCTATTAAAGTGACATTGCTTGACGGTATCAATTTTATTCGTAAAGTGTGGGAAACGGTCACCGAGTCCACGATTAAAAATTGTTTCAGAAAAATCGGATTGTATTCCAACTTAACCAATGAAGTAGAAATAAGGACAACAGATTTTCAGGTCCCTTAAAGCTTCGTTATAATCGGAGTACACTGTACTTTTATAATTTTTTTAAATAATTCTTGAAAAAAAAGATCAATCTTCTGAGATTTCTAGGTGATTTAACAACAGCATTCGAACATTTTAAAACGAACCCAAACGATTATCAAAGGGATTTAAATGGCCTTGAACTATTTTAGACGATTTCCAAAAAAAAGTTAAATTTTTCTTCTTCGATTCGAAACTTTAAACTTTTAAGACTATTTAATTTAAGTATTTAAGACCATTTTAGAGAAATTAAGATAATTCCAAGACAAATCTGAATGATTTTAAAGAATTTTCAAAAATCTTAAAATTTTCCTTTGCAATTTCAGAGATTTCCTTATTATTTTAAGACGATTTAAGATAAACTAATACAAAAATTGTAATTTTGGTTAATTTCGAGAATATTAAGCATTTAATTTTAAAGCAATTTCTGCATCTTAAGTGATCTAATTATATACGTTAAGAGAAATCACACAATGTCATCTTTAAGGCTAGGTTCACATGACAAAAATCTGACGTGAGATTGTTAAGCACACGTTTAGATATCATGGTATATACAACCATTCAAAACCATACCTTATCCTTTAATAGCCCAAAAATATCTAGCGCTCTTAATACGTGCTTTGAATTCTACGTGCCTTCCGTATAATGTTCTCATGAGCATGCATTTTTATCACGAAATACGTTGTTGAGGGAATGTACCAGATGGAAGTTATATCTGGTCTGTAGTTTGAGAAAAATGGCTGAGTCTGCGGATATGGACATCGACTTACTAATTAATGAAATAGAAAAAAAATCAGGAAATTGGAATATAAGTTCGGAATGATATAAAAATATAATATTGAGATGCCGAGCAATGGAAGAATTGAAAGATTGGAAAGACTCAAGAAAAAACAAGAAAGATTTATTTTTCAAAAGAGGATAAACCTAATGTGTCCGTCGTCTTTGTTTCTTTTTTTATAATATTTCCATAAAATTATAGTTTTTTCTACATCTCAGATGTACTATCTCGAAAACGTTCTGAAGCCAAATGTGCGTAATGTGCGTTTTTGTACGTCACATGTGAACCTTACCTGAATAAGTATAGATTTTATTAAAATCTAAAATCATTTTAGACAATTCTAAGGATATGTGTTCTAGTAAAAGCGAAATTTAACTTTTTTATAAATTTATAATAGTAATGTATTTCATTTCCAATCACATCAACTTTATTTTCGAAGAAATAAGTAAATATTTTTTGATACATTCTCACTAACTTCCACAATTATAATTACTCTTAAATTTCCCTCTTATTTCACTCTCATATGCCCTCTATTTTCAAAAATTTGCTTCAAAACATGTGTTTCAGTTCTAATCATTTTACTATAATCTTCTAATAAATGTTGAGATCCTTTGATTCATTCACACTTCTTCAATTTAAACTTTCTGAATTTGTATCGTACATTTTCCCAAAAATTTAAGACGTTTCTCGCATCCAATCATTTCACTCACATTTACCTTTTGATTTTCCCCTCATTTACCTTCGATTTTCCAAAAAATTTCACTTATATTTCTTAACAAGTGTAGAAATTATTTGATTCATTCACACTTCTTCAGTTTAAACCTTCTTAATTTATATCCTACATTTTCCCAAAAAAATTTAGACTTTTCTCTCATCCAAACATTCCATTCACATTTACCTTTTAATCTTGTTCTTATTTTTCCTTCGTTTACCTTCGATTTTCCAACATTTACTTCAAAGTATGTCTTTCAATTCCAATTATTTCACTCTGATTTTTTAACAAGTGTAGAAATCCTTTGATTTATTCACACTTCTTCAGTTTAAACTTTCTTAATTTATATCCTACATTTTCCCAAAAAGTTTTAGACGTTTCTCTCATTCAATCCCTCCATTCACATTTACTTTTTAATATTCCTCTTATTTTCCCCTCACTTATCCTCGATTTTCCAACTTTAACTCCAAAGTATGTCTTTAAATTCTAATTATTTCACTCTTATTTCCTAACAAATTTAGAAATGATTTGATTAACTGACACTTCTTCAATTTAAACTTTCTTAATTTGTATCCTACATTTTCCCAACAATTTTTAAACGTTTCTCGCATCCAATCGTTCCACTTACATTTACCTTTTAATCTTCTTCTTATATCCCCCTCATTTATCATCGATTCTCCAACATTTACTCCAAAGTATGTCTTTCAATTCCAATTATTTCACTCTTATTTCCTAACAAATGTAGAGATTCTTTAATTCACTTACATTTCTTTAATTTAAACTTCCTTAATTTGTATCCTACATTTTCCCAAAAAGTTTTAGACGTTTCTCTCATCAAATCATTCTACTTTTAATCTTCCTCTCATTTTCCCCTCATTTTCCCCTTATTTTCCCCTCATCTACCTTCGATTTTCCAACGTTCCAAAGTATGTCCTTTAATTCCAATTATTTCACTCATATTTCCTAACTAGTATAGAAATCTTTTGATACATTCACACTCACACTTTAACTTAAACCTTCTTAATTTAAATCCTACATTTTCCGAAAATGTTTTAGATTTTCATATCTAATCACTCCAGTGATATTTTCAAAGTATCAAATGGATTATTTTAGTTAGACTTCAACCTAAACCATTCTCTATCTAAAATCTTAATAACCACAAATTTATTCAAAAAATTAAAAAGCTTCGTCTTATCATTTTCCACTATTAACATTATTTTTCTTTAATTTTCTTTTAGTTTTGACTCTTATTCAATGACAGTTCCAGTCGGACACGGAGAATGCACGGTCATCCTTTCGGACACCGCAGGACAAGAAGAATACGACCGATTACGACCTCTAGCATACCCAGATGTAATTAAAAATCACCCCTTTTAGTCCCATTTTTATTCCAATTTAGTCCCTTTTAATCCAATTTACTTTACAAATGATTTTTATTTCCAGACCGACGTTTTCGTGATTTGTTTCGCCGTAGATAACGTAGCATCAATGAAAAACGTCGAAAAAAAGTGGATACCGGAAGTTCGACACCATAAACCACACGCAAAAATTATTTTAGTTTGTAAGTACAATAAAAAATCGATATTGTCTTCCAAAATCTTGTTAATTAATAATTTTAGAAATGTTTTTAAGTTGAAATCTACTATCGATGACAAAAGTCAAGTCAGTCAAGTTTAAGGTGCTCGTACCTAAAAAATTTTCTTAAAAAAAAAAAAATCGCGATGATGTCTATCATATTAGTGAGTATTTTTATGTAACATATCTAAAATTTAAAACCATAGATCAGATAATTTAGGAAATATCCTGAGTTAGATGAAAAAAGAACTGGTTTTTTGATCGGTTTGTGGAAAATGTAAATTTTGGGATTTTTTTCTCAAAAATTTTTAAAGAAAAAAAAATTAAAACCTTTTATAGGATGTAATCTCATCTGTTTATAATAACATGGTATTTTTTTCTCTTTAAAAAAATTGTCTATTTTTTTGTCTATTTTTATTAAAAAAAATTAAGTCCCGAAAAAATCAATTTTGAGTACCCCTGGTTGCATTTTAACGAGATTTGAAAGAAAGAAACACCATGTTATAATAAACAGATAAAACTACATCCTACAATAAATCCTATTTTTTTTTTCTTCAGCGGTTTTTAAGAAAAAAATCCGAAAATTTAAGTTTTCCACAAAATGGTCAAAATCCCAGTAATTTTTTTCATTTAACTCACTATATTTCCTAAACTATTTAATCTACAATTTTAAATTTTGGATATTTTATATAAAAATAATCACCAATCATAATAGCCTTTACCCCAATTTTTTTCGTCCAAAATTTTTTGAGTATGAGTATCCCAAACTTAACTAACTTGTCTTGAGATGATAAGACTACATCCTACAATAGGTTTTAATTTTTTTTCTTCGACGGTTTCTAAGAAAAAAAATCCGAAAATTTAAGTTTTCCACAAAATGGTCAAAAACCCAGTAATTTTTTTCATTTAACTCACTATATTTTCTAAACTATTTAATCTACAATTTAAAATTTTGGATATGTTATATAAAAATAAACACCAATCATAATAGTCTTTACCCCAATTTTTTTCGTCCAAAATTTTTAGAGTATGAGTATCCCAAACTTAACTAACTTGTCTTAAGATGATAAGACTACATCCTACAATAGGTTTTAATTTTTTTTCTTCGGCGGTTTCTAAAAAAAAAAAAAATCCGAAAATTTAAGTTTTCCACAAAATGGTCAAAATCCCAGTAATTTTTTTCATTGAACTCACTATATTTTCTAAACTATTTAATCTACAATTTTAAATTTTGGATATGTTATATAAAAATAATCACAAATCATAATAGTCTTTACCTCAATTTTTTTCGTCCAAAATTTTTAGAGTATGAGTATCCCAAACTTAACTAACTTGTCTTGAGATGATAAGACTACATCCTACAATAGGTTTTAATTTTTTTTCTTCGACGGTTTCTAAGAAAAAAAATCCGAAAATTTAAGTTTTCCACAAAATGGTCAAAAACCCAGTAATTTTTTTCATTTAACTCACTATATTTTCTAAACTATTTAATCTACAATTTAAAATTTTGGATATGTTATATAAAAATAAACACCAATCATAATAGTCTTTACCCCAATTTTTTTCGTCCAAAATTTTTAGAGTATGAGTATCCCAAACTTAACTAACTTGTCTTAAGATGATAAGACTACATCCTACAATAGGTTTTAATTTTTTTTCTTCGGCGGTTTCTAAAAAAAAAAAAAAATCCGAAAATTTAAGTTTTCCACAAAATGGTCAAAATCCCAGTAATTTTTTTCATTGAACTCACTATATTTTCTAAACTATTTAATCTACAATTTTAAATTTTGGATATGTTATATAAAAATAATCACAAATCATAATAGTCTTTACCTCAATTTTTTTCGTCCAAAATTTTTAGAGTATGAGTATCCCAAACTTAACTAACTTGTCTTAAGATGATAAGACTACATCCTACAATAGGTTTTAATTTTTTTTCTTCGACGGTTTCTAAGAAAAAAAATTCCCAAAATTTAAGTTTTCCACAAAATGGTCAAAAACCCAAATTTTTTTCATTTAACTCACTATATTTTCTAAACTATTTAATCTACAATTTTAAATTTTGAATATGTTATATAAAAATAATCACAAATCATAATAGTCTTTACCTCAATTTTTTTCGTCCAAAATTTTTAGAGTATGAGTATCCCAAACTTAACTAACTTGTCTTAAGATGATAAGACTACATCCTACAATAGGTTTTAATTTTTTTTCTTCGACGGTTTCTAAGAAAAAAAATCCGAAAATTTAAGTTTTCCACAAAACGGTCAAAATCCCAGTAATTTTTTTCATTTAACTCACTATATTTCCTAAACTATTTAATCTACAATTTTAAATTTTGGATATGTTATATAAAAATAATCACCAATCATAATAGTCTTTACCCCAATTTTTTTCGTCCAAAATTTTTAGAGTATGAGTATCCCAAACTTAACTAACTTGTCTTAAGATGATAAGACTACATCCTACAATAGGTTTTAATTTTTTTTCTTCGACGGTTTCTAAGAAAAAAAATCCGAAAATTTAAGTTTTCCACAAAATGGTCAAAATCCCAGTAATTTTTTTCATTTAACTCACTATATTTTCTAAACTATTTAATCTACAATTTAAAATTTTGGATATGTTATATAAAAATAATCACCAATTATAATAGCCTTTACCCTAATTTTTTCCAACTAAAATTTTTAGAGTATGAGTATCCCAAAGTTGACTAACTTGACTTTTTTGATAATAAGTGGTAATTATTTTTTTTTAGGTACAAAAATCGACTTAAGAAATGACGATAACATCCAAACACTCGAAGGTAGCTTAATTTACAAAAAGCACAATTTGGATTCTTACGTTGAATGTTCCTCAAAGAATATGTTAAATGTTAACAGAGTTTTTGCCGAAGCGATAAGTGCATATTTAGAACCAGAAAAGAAAAAGAAAAAAGCATGTACATTATTGTAATTCAAGATATTATAAAATTATGGTTTGATGTGAGATATTAAAAAAATGTATTTACTTTTGATTTTTTGTTAGCTTGAAGAATGAAAAAGTGTTATTTTATTAATTTATTTAAAAAAAGACGACTTTATTGTAAAGTAATTTTAAAATCGAAAATGTATACTTAAAGGAAATTTATCGAGTGAATAAAATTCTATAAAGAAACCACAAGAAGAAAGATATTGTCGAGGTAAACATGTTTTCCCCCCTTATTTCCAGACCCAATTACCCACTAGACGAATAGCCTAGATAACTTTCCGTTTACCCGTTATCCTAGCTAAGTCTAGGTAACTTTTCCGAACCTAAACAACAATGATAAGAAACTCGATTTAGATTTTCAAAAAAAAAAACCGTCCAACTTTATTTTTCTTTTTTACTTTTTGCCTCTTTTCCTTCTCAATTGTAATCCTTTACTTTTCAAGTTTCCATCCGCGTTCGACGAAAATTGTACCGGCACGTTATCCTTTTATTGCCGCGACCAATTATAAAACTTTATCTGACCGAGTTCAACCGGAAGCTCGCGCGGACTTCATCGGATTAAAGGGTGTTAACTTCCACCGCGGAGCAAAACCCGGGACCGAACTTTTAATTGGACCCTTTTTTCTTTCTCTATAGAGAAAGAACGTTCGTATACGAACGTTCAATTGAATCTCTGTTTCAAAATTACTTACCAGCGACATGAACCGGCAAAGTCTTGAATTTCGTCGAAGCCGGAATCACCAGCTGCGAGCAACTCGCTTGTATTCCGTGGTTTAACACGTGCACGAGTACGGAACAAGCGATGATCACCCAACCCCATCCTCCTTCCGGATAATAATGTCTTCTTAACGTCGTTACTTTCCTAGCGTCTAAAGGAAGCTCTGGGAGCATACAATCCGTGTGTTCCATACAGGGTGGTCCTTTTGATTTACAAGGTGGGGAGTCTCCATGAATGGGACATTTTTGCTTTGGGGTTTCTGTATAAATTAAATCCCAATTATCAAATTTAGCACTGTTTTGTCTTGGGAGTTTTCTTATGTTTGGTTTTTCTTCTTCTGTTGTTAAAGCAAGAACGTGGAAAGTCTCTAATTCTAAAAAAAAATCTAAATTAATTAACTAAATTAAAAACTAAACTCTATTGGGTTGGCAACTAAGTAATTGCAGATTTTTCGTTTGGCCTTCGTTGAAAAATGGAAAATCAAAAGGAATATTTTCGTCATATTTTGCTTTTTTTCTCTACATTGAATAACTAACGAAATTAAACAATGCAATTGAAGAAAAGCAGCCAAAATTGAAAAATCGAAAATGTGTTGTATTCCATCATGATAATGCAAGGCCATACATCTTTAGTCACTTGGCAAAAAATATTAGAGCTTACAATTAGTTGGGATATTTTGCCACATCCATCATATGAAACGTATAAATGCAAAACCAGACATTCGAGATTTTCTACAAAAATTAGTTAGACACGGACTTGTATTGTAAATTTAGCAAGAAATCAATTTTTGTGGTCCCCAGGAGCTTAACAATACATTTAAGCGAGTTATTGCAATAATAAATTCCATTTTAAATGCAAAAACAGACATTTGCGCCAAATAGTTAGGTGCAAAAGCAGACTTTGTGTTTGAACCTATCCAGCTCTCGCATTACCTCACGTGATAGCCATGACATTGAAGTAGCTGTTAGTTTTGCTCGCTAAATGATTAGTTTAAACTAGAGCGTGGTAACGAATGTATTACGGAGTTTTGATTACCTTCAACAACATTACCATTGAGCCCAGTCCTCGTGGCGAAGGGCGAAAGAGAATAGCAAGTAAGCAAGAGTGGAAGCGTGAAAAAGACAAGGCAAAGAGGCAGAGGTTTAAGGCAGAAGCCTTAAACCTGACAAGAGAAGAAGCATTTCCTCTTTGCTAGCCAAACACTATGGTGCAGAATGGGAAAACGGTGAACGTTTGGAGTTCTTCAAAAACACCTTTAAAGACAATCCAGCCAACACTTCGGAAACTCCGGATGTGAATGACATACTGGTGTTTTCTGATAATGAATCTGATACTGACTTACGAATTTGAATTTTTACCTAAGAAACTAATTTTGCACTTTTTTTCAATAAAATCAGTTTCTTTAAAATCTCTTTTATCGCAATTTCAAATTTTATTAGTGCAGGTACTGCTAGTTTTTTTTACAGAAACGCCAAATCCAGAACTTTGCAGCTCACGAAGCAGAGATTTCCAAGCTTTAGATGCAAAACAAGAGATTTTCATTTTTTAAAAATCAAAATAACTTTTTTACTATAAGCCTGACTTGCGCTTTAAAGCACATAAAGACGCGTCAATGTATTATCTACTTTTGGTTAAAATATCAAGTCGATTGAGTGACTTAAACGACAATGAGAGGTTTCTCGCGCTTTTCTCAAAACTATTCGAATGTCAAATGTCTGGTTTTGCATTTATTTGATGATGTCAAATCGTACCTAATAAAGTTTTTTGCTAATAAAAACTAGAAGTTTTATGAAAGTGGGATTATGATATTGTCTGAAAGATGGCAAAAAGTCAATGATCAAAATGGGAAATACATGTCTGATGCCTGTTGATGTAGGAGACCGGTTTGGATGAGAAGGGCAAAAGGAGGAACAACAGGGAAGGGACTGGAAGGAGCCAGGCAGTTGAAGATGAACCACAGAGAGTTGAGGACGAATCACAGAGAGTTGAACAGAAATTTTATGAACGTGGGATTATGATGCTGCCTGAAAGATGGCAAAAAAAAGAAAGATCAAAATGGGAAATATATGTGGGATGCCCGTCGATGCAGGCAACCGGTTCAGATGAGAAGGGAAAGAGGAGCAACGACAGGAAAGGGTCTGGAAGGCACGAGGTAGTTGAAGACGAATCTTCACTTACTTATAAAGAAAGTAAAGGAATGGTGTTTAGAAGGTGTAGAGGTCGACTATTATACAACACAGGCGCTAAGCGGACACGGCATATTCTGCGCATACTTGAAGAAAATAAAGAAGAGAGAGAGTGACACGTGCTGGTTGAAATGCCAAGCAACAGGCACCCCAGAGCACAGCATCTTTAACTGTGAATATTTCAAAACACAACGAGAGGAGTTGGAAGCCAGGATAGGAAGAAAATTTGAAAAGGAAGGAGTGGCGGAATTAATTAGGGAAGAGGATACTAAAAGTGCAATAATGCAGTATCTGAGAAACGTAATGAAGGGTAAAGAAATGGAGGAAATGAGGATGGAGAGAGAGGAGGAAGTAGAAGATACGAGAATGGAAGGAGTATAAGGGAGGAAGTGAAGTAAAGAACTAATGCCTGAGCAGCTTGCAGTAATGCGAAAGCGGGTTCGAGCTGCCCAAGATCGGAAAGGCAAAGAGGAGGAGTAAGCAGCGTTGACATGGGTTGTGAACCACGAACGTGACCTACACTTTCGTAAGCTACGCTTCGTGTCAACCATTAGATACGTGAAATACGAAGCGTAAATTCTTTTCACGAATGGAAAAAATGTCGGTCGTGAGAATATCAAACCTGTTTGATTTTTATACCTTGTAATCAGTCGCGAGCAGAGCAAGAAGACAGTTGTGTTAAATCATGGCTGCTCATATTTTAAGAATGAATGATGTCCAAACCAATAAATTTCTGGAATTATATCAAAATGAGCCTGTTTTGTGGAATCCGACCAGAGACGACTATAAAAAACGAGAACCTCGAGCAGTTGCAGCAAGAAAAATTGCAACAGCAATGGAAATAGATGGTTTTACAGAAATCCATTTTGAATATCGAAGTGTTATTTGCAGTTTCAGTTTGGCCAATAGAGCTTCTCTCGTATTAGTGGACTTGTTTTGAATTTTGGGAGTAACAAGTTCCAATAAATAATGAAAATGGTGTTCTGACATTCTAAGCAAATTTTTAAAATCTTTAGGATACTTGGAGATGTCTTTAATTAAATTAGTATTACTTCTTTGTAGAATCCATTTCCTTGTCCACCATCGTCTTTTGTTTTATTATTTTTTTTCTTTCCAAATTTTGTGAAATTGTATCTGCTATCACTCCACACAAAATTTGACATGCTTCTGCCACCAAGCATATTGGCGACTGAAGCAAATACCGTGTAAACCCTTCTCACGAGAGAGGCGTGATCACAGTCGTGAAATAATCAGATTCGTGTTACCGCGGGGGTGCCTCTTGTTCGTGAATCACAACCCATGTCAACGCGGCTTTAGTCGGTAACAACAAGAGTTGTAAGAGTCCGACACTCCCGGCTGAAAGGCAGTAGGCCGGCGTGCATAAAGCATTTTCTCCTCCTCCCAAAAAAAAAAGTTGAAGACGAATCACAGAGAGTTGAGGACGAATCACAGAGAGTTGAACAGAAGTTTTATGAACGTGGGATTATGATGCTGCCTGAGAGACGGGAAAAGGTCATTGATCAAAATAGGCAATACATTTGGAATGCCCTTCGATGGAGGCGACCGGTTTGGATGAGAAGGAGAAGAGGAGCGACGATAGGGAAGGGACTGGAAGAAGCGAAGCAGTTGAAAATGAATCACAGAGGGTTGAGGTCGAATCACAGAGAGTTGAACCGAAGTTTTATGAACGTGGGATTAAGATCCTGCCTGAAAGATGGCAAAAGGTCATTGATCAAAATGGGGAATGCATGTGGGATGCCCGTCGATGGAGGCAATCGGTTCGGATGAGAAGGGAAAGAGGAGCAACGACAAGGAAGGGTCTGGAAGGAGCCAGGCACTTGAAGATGAACCACAGAGAGTTGAGGACGAATCACAGAGAGTTGAACAGAAGTTTTATGAACGTGGGGTTATGATGCTGCCTGGAAGATGGCAAAAGGTCATTGATCAAAATGGGAAATACATGTGGGATGCCCGTCGATGGAGGCAATCGGTTCGGATGAGAAGGGAAAGAGGAGCAACGACAAGGAAGGGTCTGGAAGAAGCAAGGCAGTTCAAGACAAACCACAGAGAGTTGAGGACGAATCATAGAGAAGGGAAGATGAGAGGGGAAAGAGGAGCAACAACAGGGAAGGGATTGGAAGGAGCCAGGCAGTTGAAGACGAACCACAGAGAGGTGAGGACGAATCACAGAGAGTTGAACAGAAGTTTTATGAACGTGGGATTATGATGCTGCCTAAAAGATGGCAAAAAAAGAAAGATCAAAATGGGAAATATATGTGGGATGCCCCTCGATGGAGGCGACCAGTTCGGATTTGAAGGGGAAGAGGAGCAACGACAGGGAAGGGACTGGAAGGAGCGAGGCAGTTGAAGACGAACCATAGAGAGTTGAGAACGAACCATAGAAAGTTAAGAACGAACCACAGAGGTTTGAACACGAGTCGCAGAAAACAGAAAACAGAATACGAATCGAACGCAGTTGAAGACGAACCGCAGAAGATGGAAGACGAGTTGCAGAGAACAGAAAACAAAGCGAAGTTAGTTAAAAACTGTGTATTGAATTATTGTATTTAATTTTCGCTTAAAAATTAAAGTTGTATTTTCTTAACTCGACTTTAATGAGATTGTAGGTGATTTTTAAAAAAATTCTGTCCAATGATAACGTCTATTTTTCCTTTTTTGATACAAATTTATAAGAAAGTAAAATACCAATCTTCTGTTTATCGTTGATGGAAAGTACAAGCTTTAGATTGGCAATAAAAATGAGTTTTGGGTGTGATTTATTTTTCTCGGAATCGAATTACAATAACTGAACTTTAAGGCTCTATTCACACAGTATACTCAAATCACAGACCGATTAGGATACTTGGCCACTCAGATATTCGCCATATATGAGTGGGTCAGAAGTAAAGTGAACCAAGTCCACTTTAGTTCGTTCCGAGAAAACGGACCGTTTGATTCATTTTTTCAATGAAAAATGGTGCAAATCATTCAGTATTAAAGTGAACTAGCGTACATTATTGGTAACCTGATGAACTAGGTATTGAATAAGTCGGCACATAAAATTATAACTATTCAAACGGACTTAAATATACTCTTAACTAAATTTTAGAAAAAATGGACTTGGTTTACTTTCCTTCTGACCCACTCATATAATCATATATGATACGGAAATGCTTCAGTGGTCGATACTTAGCAATTGCACAACCAACGACTTGGAGACTCGGTATGCGGATCTCCGTGTCGCTCAGTTGCTTGGTTTTCTTCGCCAGAGAAACGATGAGTGATTAAGAATTTAATGATTTATAACAAAAATAGAAAAATATTTTGAATTTTACAACCACAAGTTAAAAGACTATTCCACAAAGGATGTAACGGAGTAGGCAGAAAGGATAGAACTCACAATCAGAAGCAAAAGCAATCCATTCTGTAGAATGCAAAAAATTTAAAATCATATCCACACAGTTCTTTTGCAGCAACAAGCAATATACAATTTATGTTCTTTTCGATTTAAGGATGTAACAAGAAACTTCTGACTAATCTCTTTCTGCGGCGGTAATAATAATACTTGATAACGATATCCTCGTCATTGCTCCTATCACTAGATATTTTGCACAAGATGCATTGACTAAACGCACATCCAAAGTTCGGAAAGAACTGAGAACTGAATAGATTGATAGGAAACTTGCAACTTTAGTAGTGGATGTGTAAAGATGACGAGTAACTACAATCTTGAGTCTACAAGTCTCCACTTCGCAATCGTCTAATATCCGCGATTTAAATATCCCTGTATGAGCAGAGCCTATCTGAACTTTAAGACTATAGCCGATTAAAGGCCAGTTTCCACTATACTTCATTTAATAATTAGGAGGAGTAAATCTCAAAACCCCATTTACATAGGAAAAAGTAACTAAAAAATACACTAAACATTTTTAGCGGCAAATTTGAATTCTAAACTTCAAACCAGTCACATTTATGCAACCAATAAAACACCAAGCGTTTGAGCGTAGTATTCTAGAATATACCAAATATCTCTATGGCCGTTTATCTATACGTACATTGTTCAAAATGTATCCAAAAGACGTTTCTTGTGTTGACGTATTATATCCAACAGATGACATCGTACCATACCTTCTTCGAACTTAATATTTTTTGATCGCAACCATTTGAGCACAACGAAAAAGCGAGAAACAAGTTGACAAATTAGGTAAAGTACCTAACCTCAAACGTTAAAAACAATAAACGACAAAAACCAATTTTTTCATCTTCGTAAACTTGACTGCGGAGCGACCAATAATAGCTCACTATTTTGGCGCGCAAAATTCAAATCACTCCTCCTAGTTATTAAATGAAGTATAGTCCAGAGCAGCGTAGCACGACGCGACAAAATCTGTTTAAAGTTTTCTCCATGTTTTCATATGATACCGTTCACATTAATGCTGCGCGATTCAGCACGATTTATATGCATTTCAATAATAAGTGAAAGTTAGATTTTAGTTGACAAGGCGTGTTTTTGCAAAGTGCAATTACTTACAATTAGTTGCTAACCCAATAAATAAAGAATTTAAAAATAAAAAAAGTTACCTTGATCGTTTTGAATTTCACTTTCAAATTCTTGCTCTAAAATAGTTGACACAGTATCAGTCCTTATTGTTTTACATCTTCCATTAGATCTAGTTAATAATTCAAAATCTTCATGGGATAATTTTAAAATTAAGCCATTATCTTTTTTCCCTTCTTTAAACTTCTCATTTAATTGAAATCGAACCCCGTTAATTTTGTCCTCATTTTTTTCTTGATTTTTATCACAATTTTTTTCTTCAAATCTTTCATCCACCTTCTCCATATAAGTACTATAAGCTTTTCCATTAGAATCGACTCTTAATTGAACAACAGCCACAGCATTTACAGGCCAGGTTTTACTATGACTCAAAGTAAACTCCATAATTTTCTTCCAAATCCAAATATCCTGGAAATCCTGGAAAATTAATAAAACCATAACAATCTAAAGAAATTACACCCTTTCATAAACGATTATTACCCTAAAAATAATCGTGCAATCGAAGTGATTGTAATTTTATTTTATTTGAAAACCGTGGGGGAAAAATTGGAAAACGGATTTAAACTCAATTTAAAACTACAACTCGATTTTATGTGAACTATGAAGTGGAAATCGAAGTTAAAGTACAAATCGATGTAAAATCGAAGTAGGATTCGACAGGAAGGAGATTTCGACTTCATATCTACTTCATATTTACTTCATTCTACTTCATATTTACTTCATTCAACTTCATATTTACTTCATTCTACTTCATATCTACTTCATTCTACTTCATATCGAAGTAGAATTCGGTATGAAGTAGAATTCAACATGAAGTAGAATTCGACATTAAGTGGGATTCGTTTGTGAAGTAGGATTCAACATTAAGTGAGATTCGTTTGTGAAGTAGGATTCGATATTAAGGGGAATTCGTTTGTGAAGTAAAAGTCGATGGGAAATAGAAGTCGATGGGAAATAAAAGTCAGTCGATTCGACCAAAAACCCGATCGGAATCGGCGTCAAGTTGTTTACTAGTTGAGTTCTAATGTCGTTTTCGAGGAGGAAAACTCTAAGGATAAATTCCGTAATAAGGATTCGATATAAGGACTTGGTATAAGGACTCGGTATAAGGATTCCGTAAATCGAGTTCTAACCGAACGCCGATATTTTAGCGTTTATGTAAATATGGATTGGGTTAAAGTTCGCGAGTTTCTCTCCTTAATATGAGTTTTATGTGTGTAGGGATTTAGTAAATTTAAGGGGATTATTTAGTTTGTAAGTTATTGTCCTTTCTATTAAGATGTTACAAAGTTGGATTTACTCATTGTATGCCATTATGTCTAAAGCTGCAAGGTACATAAAAGTCTTTAAGGTGAGTATTTTACTATGTACTAACTAACGAAATCAGTTAGTATTCAAGTATTACTACAAAATGACATTCAATTTCGAAATAACAAATCTTTGAAACTTATGCATTTCTTGACACGTACAGAGAATGAATTTATATAATTGAATCGTTTATTTCAGAAAGAGACTAAGTAACATTTTTGTAGTTTTGAGAAAAACGGCAAAAAAGGAAAATTTCCAATTTAAAGATTATTCATGGCATTTTTTGTTATAAATTCTATGCTTAACTATCAGTAAATGTTGTCCTGACACAATTTTCGGTTTTTTCAATTGCGATAGAGAAAAAAATTAAACTAAAAAAATTGTACTTAGAACCTTTCTGTAATAAACCTCATGTTTATAGATTTAGTTTATTCTGTGCTCTCATATTAACATGACAAACAGTATCCAAGATGTTTCATTAACTAAAAAAAGGATTATAGATATTTACAAGAATATATTTCACCAAGTTTTTAAGAGAAAGAACGAAAATTGACACTAAGAAAACAATATTTTATTTTTTTTATTAATCCGCACTGTTATTTTCTTTTTCGGTTTTAGGTGGCCATTTTAATATTTCCTGATAACATTTCAGATATGGTTCTTCAATGTAAGGAAGCATTTTATTTAGATATTCAATCTTGGATTTTAAAATTGGAACTTTATCAGTATAAGCTTTGGTTATGGGCATTTTTATTGTAGTTTTACCAGAACATTTGGGCCACAACATACCCAGGTGTTTTATGTTTATGAAGAAAATGAAAGTGAGATATTGAAAATGGTTGTTTGTTAACTCGAGCCACACCGGGTTTCATACTTTCAAGAGAGTTTGCAATTTCCTAGTAGTATTTAGGCCACCAGTTCTTAAAATCGATTATGTCTTTAGAAGAAATTACGATGATACATACTCCCTTTCTACAACAAATCAAAAATTCTGTCTCCACAATAAAATGTTCCGGGCATATAAAATATAAGCCTTTCTACTCAAAACGATAGGTCTACAGCCAGAGAGCACGAATATACATTTATCTAAAAATCGTCAAAAATGTTACTTAGTCCCTTTCTGAAATAAACGATTCAATTGTTATCAAGTTCTCTTCATGACATTTGAAGGAAGCGTTTCATATTATTCAAACTGTATTGGGAACCAAGCAAGATTTGGCTTCAAGAACTGATCATACGAAGAAATCGAAAAAGTTTCAGTCTGGAGGATATGATGGCCATTTTTCAGGAGTCACGAAATTCAAAGTATGGGTTGGCTTTTTAGACAATCTCATTCTTATAGACGAGCATTGAATTTGGTTGGAAACACTTGTAAGGTTGTAGGTGACTTCAAGAACTGATCATACGAAGAAATCGAAAAAGTTTCGGTCTGGAGAATATGATGCCAATATTTCAGGAGTCACAAAATTCAAAGTATGGGTTGGGTTGTGTTTTTAGACAATCTCATTCTTGTAGGCAAGCGTTAAATTTTGTTGGAAATACTTGTAAAGTCCATTGCAATGAGTCTACACTCATTGAAGTAATTCCTTCTCCAAAATATCCTTAGATACTTAGTTTTTAACATTCATCTTAACTCTAGACTGCACAAAAACTAAAGATATTTTGTCATTTGAAGTAATTCCAACCTATACCATCACAGATGTCGATTGACCGATCATATTAACAAATCTGCCTTTTCCATTGAATATTCTAGGCCAATTTGGCAAGTATCTTTTTTTTCTATTTGTTAAACGATAGTTTTCAACATTCATCTTAACTCTAAACTGCACAAAATCTAAGGAAATTTTGTTATTTGAAGTAATTCCAATCTAAACCATCATAGATGTCGAATAACCCATCATGTTAACAAATCTGCCTTTTCCATTGAATATTCTGGGCCAATTTGGCAAGTATCTTTTTATTCTGTTTGTTAAACGATAGTTTTTAACATTCATCTTAACTCTAGAAAGCACAAAAACTAAGGAAATTTTGTCATTTGAAGTAATTCCAACCTACACCATCATAGATGTCGGTTAACCCATCCTATCGACAAATCTGCCTTTTCCATTGAATATTCTGGGCCAATTTGGCAAGTATCTTTTTGTTCTGTTTGTTAAACGATAGTTTTTAACATTCATCTTAACTCTAGACTGCACAAAAACTAAGAAAATTTTGTCATTAGAAGTAATTCCAACCTAAACCATCACAGATGTCGAATGACCCATCCTATCAACAAATCTGCCTTTTCTATTGTTCTGTTTGTTAAATGATGTACAACTTTAATCTTTTAGCCATTGAGCCTAACTATTGATGATACATGACCTTTGTTTGATTCTTTGATTTAGTTCTTTCGTTCTCGAATTAATGAGAATTGTCACCCACAGTTGTGGAGCTGAAGACTTAAGCTTTCCAACAGTGAATTCATATTGGTTGTAGCATGAAAATGAAGGAAATTAACTTTGACGATGTATGATCTTAACCTGCCCTTTAATCTATTAGCTATTGAGACTAATTTAGACTATACACGACATTCCTCTGCTCTTCTAATCTTTTAGCTATTGGGACTAATCTAGTTAAAGAGACTTGTCGCTCACAGTTGAAAAGCTGAGAATCTGAGCTTTACAATTGTGGCTCCAAATCCATTCTAGCATGAAAATTAAGGAAACTAACTTTGACGACGTACGATATTAACCTGCTCTTTTAATATTTTAGTTATTAAGACTAATTTTGAACAAGTATGACTTTTACCTACTCCTTTAATTTTCGATCTAAGGAGACTTGTTGTTCACAGTTGGAGAACTGAAAGTTTTAGGTAGCCAACAGTCGATGCAAATCCGTTGTAGAATGGAAATTATGAAGGCTTACTTTGACCAAGTACCACACTAACCTGCTCTTCTAATCTAATTTATTAGCTATTGAGACTAACTTTGACAATATACAACTTTTACCTTCTCTTCTAATATTTTAGTTGTTGAGACTAACTTTGAAGATATTTGACAATTTCTTTGAAACTAGCTATTTGTGATAGCGTGTCTTGCAAAGTTATGCCAAAGTCAAATGGATTCGTTTCATCTGCTTAGGGATAGTCGTTGAACACGGACAACCACTTTTAAGACGATCATGGATTCTATGTCTTTTTTGATAAAGCGTAGAGTGACGGGGTGGTTCGCAAAATCACCCGAATTGTTGACGAGAACGCTTAAGCTCTTTTATTTTCATACCATCATCAAACACATGCGTCTTCTGATTCTCAGATTCAATCTCAGACTGAATCGAATTAAAAAAAATTTCAAAATTCGTAAACATATTTGAAACTTCTTAACCTAAGAAAATCGAGCAACTTTAAAAATTCATCAAAAATTCATTTTTAAAGATTTTGATTTGATTATTTTTCTAAATGAAACTTAAAACATTCTAATTTTAATTAAAAAAAGGCCGTTTTATTCAAAATGTTGTCAAAAAAATTAAAAAAATTTTCAAAGTTTGAAAAAATTTTTGAGACTTTTCTAACTTAAGAAAATTAACTTTAAAAATTCATTAAAAATTCATTTTTAAAGGTTTTGATTTGATCTTTTTTCTAGATGAAACTTAAAACATTCTAATTTTAATTAAAGAAGACCGTTTTATTTAAAATGTTGTTAAAAAAATTAAAAAAATTTTCAAAGTTGGAAAAAATTTTTGACACTTTTCTAACTTAAGTAAAGTAACTTTAAAAATTCATCAAAAATTCATTTTTAAAGATTTTGATTTGATTTTTTTTCTAAATGAAACTTAAAACATTCTAATTTTAATTAAAGAAGACCGTTTTATTTAAAATGTTGTTAAAAAAATTAAAAAAATTTTCAAAGTTGGTAAAAATTTTTTAGGTTGGAAAATTAACCATTTTTTAAAAAATTCTTCAAAAATTCGTTTTTAAAGATTTTGATTTGATTTTTTTTCTAGATGAAACTTAAAACATCCTAGTTTTAATTAAAAAAGACCGTTTTATTCCAAGTGTTGTCAAAAAAATTAAAAAAAAATTTAAAGTTGGAAAACATTTTTGACATTTTTTAACTAAAGAAAATTAACTTTAAAAATCCATTAAAAGTTCATTTTTAAAGATTTTGATTTGATCTTTTTTCTAGATGAAACTTAAAACATTCTAGTTTTAATTAAAAAAGAGCGTTTTGTTCCAAGTGTTGTCAAAAAAATTTAAAAAAATTTTAAAGTTGGAAAACATTTTTGACATTTTTTAACTAAGGAAAATTAACTTTAAAAATTCATTAAAAATTCATTTTTAAAGGTTTTGATTTGATCTTTTTTCTAGATGAAACTTAAAACATTCTAGTTTTAATTAAAAAAGAGCGTTTTGTTCCAAGTGTTGTCAAAAAAATTTAAAAAAATTTTAAAGTTGGAAAACATTTTTGACATTTTTTAACTAAGGAAAATTAACTTTAAAAATTCATTAAAAATTCATTTTTAAAGGTTTTGATTTGATCTTTTTTCTAGATGAAACTTAAAACATTCTAGTTTTAATTAAAAAAGAGCGTTTTGTTCCAAGTGTTGTCAAAAAAATTTAAAAAAATTTTAAAGTTGGAAAACATTTTTGACATTTTTTAACTAAGGAAAATTAACTTTAAATTCATTAAAAATTCATTTTTAAATATTTTGATTTGATTTTTTTTTTCTAAACTTCTTACAAAATTCTAATTTTAGCTAAAAAAGACCGTTTTATTTCAAGTGTTGTCAAAAAAATTCTAACTTCTTATCTTTACTACAACCCCTTCATTCATCTTATTTATCTTATCTACCATCTTATCCTCCTTACTTATCTCCTCCCTACTCACCTTTTCTCCCAAAATATTTTCTCCCCAATTCTATTCTTCCCATCCATCTTTTCCCCAATACAATTTTTCATGTACCAAGTTCTAAACTAATAAACCAACAATCTTTATATCTAATTGGTTGATATCGATACATCTACAATAACTCAAAATGAATACAAAATAAACTTTGTTCATATCAAAATGGGACATCCACGTGTGACACTCTCCACGTCATGATGTTACAGTTAACGAAGTTATAGTCTTATCTTTACTGTCGTATCTTTTTCGGGGGTGATAACGAACATAGTAAAAAAGGCCGAATTCGTCCGACGCGTGCTTTTACTGTCGGCTTTATTTATCCGGAAACGGGAAGTAGGTGAATCGAATTCCGAAGTTACGGTCAAAGTTCGTGAGTGTGACTGGAATATCCAGTCCGGTTAAATTATTTTCCGTGTTCATGCAAAGCGACCGGTTTTCCGGAGTTCCGACTCTCGATATTTCGGCCGATATGAGCAGATATCACACTATAAGGAAATTGAGAAAGTTTTTTTTTATTCTTGGTAGTTTAAAATTTTACTTTATAAAGTTTAAAGTTGAAGTTGTTTTATTTATATCTAGAGAAGGTTGTTTTTTATGTAAATGGGATTGATTTTTTGATGGTTGTCTTGAGATGAGTTATTTTGAGATGTTATTTTAAGATGTTATTTTGAGATGTTATTTTAAGATGTTATTTTGAGATGAGTTTTCTCGAGATTAATTAATCATTTTTTTTAAAGAAAGCCACGATAAATATTCTTTCGCTGCGGGGAGACATTGAAGTATAGATAATCGATATTCAAAGTGTTCCGGACATGAAAATTGGGAAACGGTTTGGGTATCGTATGGTGATTTAGTGTTTGAACCAGCAGCTGCAATTTATTTGTCATCGTGGCAAACGTTGCTTATAAATTTTCCCCGGGGGTGGACGTCCTCGGTTATTGTTTTTGTCGAGTTTAAAAAGGATATTTATGACTGTAAAAAAATTTTTTTTGGTGCAGGGGACCATACACAAAAAAAAATTCCGGCCCCTCCACAATTTTTAAAAATTTTTTTTTAGACCTCCATATAAATCATGTACAATATGAGAATTATAAATACTAAGAATTACTTTTTAATTTTTTAAAATGAGGCCGGTATGATTTTTTGAAAATTAAGTTGAAAATGATGGATGCACCAGTAAGAATTTATAGAGACTCAAATTTTAATTTTTTTCTCACAAACTAGTAAATATTATTCCGGTTATTTTACTTTACTTTAGAAAGAAGATTGTTGATATTGATCTGAAATAAGAATCTTTTTCTAATCTTCATAAATAAGGTTGGAATGATTTTTTAAAAATTTGAAGTGGTAAGAAAAAAGTGGTTACCAAGTTTTAATTTTTTTTTCTCAAAATCTGATGAATGTTATTCCGATTATTTTACATAATTTTAAATAGAGGATTATTAGAAATAATTTGACACAAGAATCGGTTTTTAATTTTCACGATTAAGGTTGGTATGATTTTTTGAAAATTTAAGAAAATGGTGAAGGCGACAGCAATTACTTTTAGCGACTCAAATTTTATTTTATTTTTTTTTCTCACAAATTAGTAAATATTATTTTAATTATTTTACGTTATTTTAAAAAGAGGACTGTTAATATTCATCTGAAATCGAAATCGTTTTTTAATCTTCATAAATACAGTTGGTGTGATTTTTTGAAAATTCAAAGTGCTAAAAAGAAGGTGGTTACAAAGTTTTATTTATTTATTTTTTTTTTCAAAATTTAATGAATGTTTTTCCAATTATTTTACATAATTTTAAAGAGAGGATTATTAGAAATAATTTGACACAAGAATCGGTTTCTAATTTTCATAGGTAAGGTTGGTATGATTTTTTGAAAATTCGAGACGGTAAGAAAAAAGTGATTACTAAGTTTTAATTTTTTTTTCTCGGAGTCTCATGAATGTTATTCCGATTATTTTACATAATTTTAAAAAGAGGATTATTAGAAATAATTTAACACAAGAATCGGTTTTTAATTTTCACGATTAAGGTTGGTGCGATTTTTTGGAAATTTTAAAAATGGTGAAGGCGACAGCAATTACTTTTAGCGCCTCAAATTTCATTTTTTTTCTCACAAATTAGTAAATATTATTCTAATTATTTTACGTTATTTTAAAAAGAGGACTGTTAATATTCATCTGAAATCGAAATCGTTTTTTAATCTTTATAAATAAAGATGGTGTGATTTTTTAAAAATTCAAAACGCTAAAAAGAAAGTGGCTACCAAGTTTTAATTTTTTTTCTCGGAATTTCATGAATGTCATTCCGATTATTTCACATAATTTTAAAGAGAGGATTATTAGAAATAATTTGACACAAGAATCGGTTTTTAATTTTCATAAATAAGGTTGGAATGATTTTTTGAAAATTTGAAGTGGTAAGAAAAAAGTGGTTACCAAGTTTTAATTTTTTTTCTCGGAATCTCATGAATGTTATTGCGATTATTTTACATAATTTTAAAAAGAGGATTATTAGAAATAATTTGAAACAAGAATCGGTTTTTAATTTTCATAGCCAAGGTTGGTATGATTTTTTTAAAAACATCAATAGTGGAGACTTGAGTTTTAATTTTTTTTTTTCTCTTAATTCGATCAAATTTATTCCTGTTATCCGACATTATTTTAAAAAGGAGATTATTAATATTCATCTGATATAAGAATCGTTTTTCAGTCTTCATGAATAAGGTTGGTGCGATTTTTTAAAGTTAGGTTTGAAAAATGGTGGAGGCGCCGGTAGCTATTTGTCAATTTTAACTTCTTTCTAGCACCCTCGTAAATATTATTCCGATTCTTTTGCATCATTTTAAAGATAAGATTATTAGAATTAATCTCACATAAGTATCAGGTTTTAATTTTCATAAAAAAAGTTGGTACGATTTTTTAAAGAACGTCAACGGTGAAGACTCAAATTTCAATTTTTTCTCTCAAATCGATAAATTTTATTCCTTTTATTTTACATTATTTTAAAAAGGAGATTATTAATATTCATCTGAAATAAGAATCATTTTTCAGTCTTCATAAACAAAGTTTGGGTGATTTTTTAAAGTTAGGTTTAAAAAATGGTGGAGGTGCCAGTAGCCATCGTTTCGAATTTTTTAAAAACGAATATAAAAATGCTACTGGAGATTTAAATTTTTTAAAACTTTTTCTTTTAACTCTAAAATAAATTGAGTAAGATATGTTACATGATCTGCAAGATATAAACGTTACGTTAACAGAGTCTTACGTCGGGCACCTGTAAAGTTATCATCCGGATAATAACTCAGCCGTTGAACGTACGTGACCCGCATTCCCAAGGCCGATTTACCCCATCAAGATGTTTGTTATTCCAAGGAAGACACACTTTAGTATCTCCCTCGCCCTCCTAACAACTCTCTTTCTCTCGTCTCCTCCGGCACTAAATTCCGTTTTGCCGAATCTCCCAACGCCCCGTTTTCCAAACTACTAGATTACGAGGAAATGCTAATCAGTGTCAACGGAGTGTGCGGCTGCCGCGTCCGGCGTTTCGGGACCTTTGACCCAAGAGCGACGAAATTATACGAGCCCGAGCTTAACGGTTAGACGGAAAAGACCGCGCGGGTTTTTATTGCATCCCGGCGAGGAAAACTCGGAAAGTACGGAAACGTCCAGCAGACCAAGTTTCGTTTTAATAAAACCGGACCGCGAGGAATCGCGCGCTATTTATCATTACGGGTTATCTCGGGGGCGGCGGGCAAAAAGTTGGATTGGGCCTTATGATGAATGTCTCGCAGTTCGCGTCTTGTCCTCGGCAAAAATGAAGCGGGCGGAACCAGCTTTTTACAACGACATCGGTCGTAAAAACCGTCTTTAATTTGTCGGCTTTAAAACAGATTGAGATCGTAACCCGGATTTTTAAAACTTTTACTGAAAAATCCTTTCAGCTCTTTCCCCCCAAGGTGTCACAAATATTACAAATTATATAATATATTAAAGTAGTAAGCAAGCAGCGCCTCTTTTTTTAATAGTTTTTTTGGAAATCGCTTTCCGGACGATTCAATGGTTTTACATCATTCTGCCGACCATTATCTTCACCTCCTCGACGATTTTGGGGGGTCCGTGACCGATTTCGGAAAAACGGCCCTGAAAATCGATCGACGTTGCGGTAGCCCTAATTGAAATTAAAATTCTCGATCGTCCGCCTGTCATTTTCGTTAATTTTCGAACGCACTTTTTGTCCAAAAAGCCACCGGCTCCGCGACTCTGCTTCCGGCTAACCTTCTGAACGGCTTTATAACGCAACGTTATATGCGAATCGGGGCTCCTTTGGACCCGAAACGGCCGATTTAAGCCCGAAACGAAGTCCCCGTTTTCCGTCATTTTCGATTTGGGCCGATAAAACACTTGGTTCAATTTTCATAAACGTTATTTATTATTCTAACCACGCTAATGCCACATGAAATGTCAAAACGATCGGTTTATTAATAATTACCAAATATTTAATTTATGCAGAGCAAAAATTCGAATAAATTTCACTAAAAACTAATTAAATATCATCAAAAATTTAAGTAAATTTGTAAAAATTCCAACAAAGCTACTAAAATTTTTAATAATTCCACCAAAAACTTATAAAATTTGTAAAAATTCCACCAAAGCTATCAAAATTTTTAACAATTCCACCAAAAACTTGCTGATTTTTTTAAAAATATACTAAAATTAAGATTAATTTCGTCAAGAATTGATTAGATTCTTAAAAATTTCACAAAAATAAAAAAGTAATAATAAAAATTCCACAAAAGTTAGTTAAATTGAATATAATTTCACAAAAAATTATTAAATTTGAAGACAATTCTACTAAAAAATTAGTGAATTTTAAAAAAATTTCACCCAAAATTAATAAAATTGGTAAAAATTCCACGAAAAACTTACTATATTCGTAAAAATTCCACCAAAGTTACCAACATTTTTAACAATTCCACCAAAAACGTACTCAATTTTTTCAATTTTCCACCAAAGCTACAAAAATGTTGAATAATTCCACCAAAAACTTACTGATTTTTAAAAAATACCACCAAAAACTTACCAAATTCATAAAAATTCTACTAAAATTATCAATATTTTTAACAATTCCACCAAAAATGATTAAAGTTAATAAAAATTCCACCAAAGTTATCAATTTTTTTAACAATTCCATCAAAAACATACTAAATTTTATAAAAATTCCACCAAAAATTGATAAAATTGGAAATATTTCACTAAAAACTTACTAAATTCGTAAAAAATCCATAAAAAAACACTGAATTTTTTAAAAATTCCATCAAAAATGAATAAAATTAGCAAAAATTACACCAGTGTTATCAAAATTTTTGATAATTCCACAAAAAATATGCTGGATTTTTTAAAAATTCCACCAAAAATTAATAGAATTTGCAAAAATTCCACCAAAAACTTACTAAATTCATAAGAATTTTACCAAAAACACTGAATTTTTTTTATTCCACCAGAAATGAATAAAATTCGCAAAAATTCCACCAATGTTATCAAAATTTTTGATAATTTCACCACAAACATACTGAATTTTTTAAAAATTCCACCAAAAACCTACTAAATTCATAAGAATTTTACCAAAAACACTGAATTTTTTTAAAATTCCACCAGAAATGAATAAAATTCGCAAAAATTCCACCAAGGCTATTAAAATATTTAACACCTACATCCAAAACTTACTGATTTTTTTTTATTCCACCAAAAACTTACAAAAATCCTAAAAATTACACCGAAATTGTCAACATTTTTAACAATTCTACCAAAAACTTACCAAATTTTTTAAAAATTCCACCAAAATGTCCAAATTCTTTTAAAATTCCACCAAAAATTAATCAAATTAGAAACAATTTCATTAAAAATTAACTAAAATCTTGAAAATTCCATCAAAAACTTAGTAAATTCATAAAAATTCCACCAAAGTTACTAAAATTTTTAATAATTTTACCAAAAATAATGAATTTTTTAAAAACTCCACCAAAAAACATACAAAATTTGTAAAAATTCCACCAAAAATGTACCAATTTTTTTTAATTCCACCAAAAACTTACTAAATTCGTAAAGCTTCCACCAAAGTTACTAAAATGTTGATCAATTCAATCAAAAACAATAAATTTTTTTTAGAAAAGTACTAAAAATAAAACTAAACTAGTGTTGTTTTAAAAAACTATCTTGGTCATTATTTTTAGTTAACAGTAGATATAATTAAGGTCATTTTTACAATCTAAAATAGTAAAGTTATTTTATATGTTCCTATTTTCTTGTCCAATCTCTACTTAAAATTATGTGCATTACTAAAAACTGGATTGAATGGATTTCCTTCTTATTCAAATCGAGTCCACTGCTATGGATAGATAGATACTGATTAATCAAAATTAATAATTGTCAGTTTTCCTATTTAAACCGTGAAGTCTGTTAATCCTCTGAGTACATTTGACGTTTGAGACTCGTCATAAGTGGCATAACGTTCAAAATAAATCCCTACTCAAGGGGTTAATATATTCACACTCTTCTGGTCAGAGTTAGGAATCATCAGAGTCAATGTTATTTAATTTCAATCAAAAACTGGATATAAAACTGCAATCAAAAGTTGGAGATAGAAAGAGACTAATTATGTAGAATTAATAGTTGTTATTTTTCCAATCTAAAGCGATAAAGTTTGTAAACAAATTCCAACTTGTTCAATCTAAGCTAAAAATCGTTAGTTTTAATGCAATCTTAATTATAATAAAAAAATTGGGTTGAATTAATACTTTAAATAGTTAAATATTCTGAATAATCAAAATTATTGGTTGTCACTTTTCCTCTCTAGAACTTTAAAGTTCGGTAATATATTCCTACATCTCCATTCAGAGCTGTCGATTGTTAAAATCAATGTTATTTAACTCTAATCGAAAACTAGAATCGCATCAGTACTATAGAAAGATAAATAATGATTAATCACGATGATTAATCAAAGTTAATGGTTGTCAGTTAACCAACATAGAACTATAAATTAATTTTACATGTTCCTGTTTATATCCAATTAAAGCTGAAGGTCATCAATGCTAGTATCAATGTTAATTTTAATTCTACCCCATAAATAGGTTAAATCAATGCTAAGATAAATGAATGTTGATTAATCAAAGTTAACAACTGTTAATTTTTCAACCTAGAATGGTAAAGTCTATTGATATATATAGCTATTTAATCGACTAGTTATACCAGAATAGACAGTTATAATAGAGAAGAGGATTAAATCGAAGTTACGTTAGATGAATATCTACTAATTAGAGTTGACTATTCATCATTGGGTAATTGTTTTGATCTATAGCGGTAAATCACTTTATATATTCCTACTAAAGCTCAATACTAGCAATTTAGATACTGCTTCGAGCTAGTTACAATAGAAGAGAGGATTCAATCGAAGCTACGTTCGATGGAAATTTAATAATCAAAGTTAGAGATTCAATATTCAGTTATTTTTTGGATCTAAAGAGAGGTAAAATTGTTTTATATATTCCTAACTAAAAAATCGTCAATTTAGAAGCTGTTTCGAGGCAGCTATAATAAAAAAGAAGATTAAATTTAAGCTATGTCAAATTTATATTTAGGGTCAAGTGGGGTAAACGTGAGCTAGGGGTAATTGTAAACAAGACTTTGTTTTGCTAAATATACAAAATTAGTGACTTTCGCGTACCTACTGCAGTCAACACGTTCCTGCATTTGCAGCCACTGGAATATTTCCAGTTAACTCTCCGAAATTTCCAGAAGATGAATTTAATCCTATTGACCTAAAAAAAATTTAAAGAAAGTCAGCGAAGAACTGGAATTTAGCAGGAAGAAAACAACCCCGAGCCAAAAACAACAGTGGAGAATGAAGAGATTCCCAAAAAAGGTCATTTATTGAAATTATTAGAATCAAAACTAGAATCAGCAATTGAAGAGCCTGGTGCAAGAACGGGATAAGTAACAATATGTTCATTTTTCAGCAAAGCCAAAAAACATTTTCATTTTTATGTTACTGTTTAAATGAATTATAATGGTTTATTGAAATAAGTATGAGCATTTATGTTTGGTCAGAGCATAATTTTGGTAGAAATGGTGATTTAATAGCAAAGAACAAATTGTGGTGGAAGAACGGGATATGTGATTATCTGGAATATAATGATTTTGAGAAGTGACTGAAAAACATAAACAACAAATTAAGATCATTTTTGGGAATTCAACCAATAAAGGGGAGAAAAAACTTCCTTTTTATTATGCCGAGCTTTCGATCCATTTATTTTGATCTTCTTCAGGGTTTAAAGCAGAGGTAAAACGTATTTGAAACGATGTCATTTAAAACTAATCCCCGGAACTTTAGAAACAAGGTTGAACATATTAAAATACATTGACTTTGTAGATTAAAATTAGTCAATGGAATAGACAAAAGTCGAAAAATGATTTTTCGACTTATTTTTCGACACTATTAATACAAAATTGATACAGGATTGTTCGGTGCAACAACGGGATAAGTGCTACGTAACTTATCCCATTCTTGCACCAGTCTACTACATGGGATTGGTGATTTTCTCTTATAATTTCTATTCAGCTAATCATATATTACACATAATTCGACTAAACAAAGGAAAATACATTTTTAAACTGTTTTCAGTAAATATCTCATTTTTTTTTAATTTGGCGTATATCCCCTTCTTGCACCAGGGTCTTCAATTGTTAAAACATTAAATGTACACTTACAAGGAGAGTGCAAGGTCTTGGGGTCGTGGATTTAGTTCAAATTTCGTAGAATGGTAGACTTAGTTTCCCTGTTGATGAAAATATATGGTTATAGGGGCCACTATTCAATAATTTTTAAAATATTTGCAATTGAAGATGCAATTAATTCGTTAGGACAAGTCCGAATAATGTCAAAATTAACCGAATTTATACCGATTAAGTCAGGCTTTTTGAAGAGAGGTTATAATGTCAAGTCATATTCCTGTATTAATTTTGAAGTCTTGACAGATCAAATGATAATTAACTGACAAATCCAAAGTGCGATGCACACTCAAAAAATGCTTCGATGTCGCAAAATTTTATATCCACCCATGATATCTTTATATGTAAAAATACACACTCTCAGAACTCGAACCCGGCGCCTAATGACGAGGAACACCGATATATTGCTGCTATGCTACACCCATTATGTTTAATCGTTTGCTATAGACCTGAATTTAACTAGTGAATTGCATCTTCAATTGCAAATATCTAAAGAACTATTGAGTAGTGGCCCCTACAACCATATATTTTCATCAACAGGGAAACTAAATCTACCATCCTACAAAATTTGAACTAAATCTATGACCCCAAGATCTTGCACTCTCCTTGTTAGACAAAAATTCCACGGAGTCTAAAACGACGGAAAAACTCAGTTACTAGACTTTTTTATGCGGGGAGAAAAGTCCTCCCTAAAATTACTTGGTCTCCACCTGGACAAGGTGCAGGCCAAGGACTGGAAAAGGTGTGCCAACCTGGAGGTCGCGAAGGCAGCTTACTTTTCCTGTTTCCACACCATCGCGGTGTACGGCATTGTCGTCTGGGGAATGGCTCCAGGGATTAAGAGGATCTTCCACCTACATAAGCGCTGTATCCGCGCCCTAGATGACTTGAAGAACAGCGAGAGTTGTAGGTCATTTTTCAAAAAACTTAATATTCCTACCATACCTGATGCCTACCTTCTGGCGCGCCTAAACTACATGCACAATCACAAAAATGACTTCAAAATGTAACGGTTTTATTTTTCGTTTTTAATAAATTTTAAAATTATTTGATTTGGGCCATCTGTTGGAATCGGTCATTTTTAGATCTCTTGGTTTTATTTCGCAATACAGAATATTGGTTGGTTTCTCAGATTAGTGCGATCGGAAATAGCGGTGGGGATTTAGTTCTTTCGAGTGTCGCAATTGTGGTAATTTCGCCTTCTTGGTTGTTGTGCCTTGGAAGAGGACAGACGTTTTTGGCTGCGATAAAAACTACGTGGGTGTCGAAGATTTTAGAAGCGTCTCGTTGGTGTTTGGGAGAACTTCTAGGTCGCAATTTGGCGGATCAACTTCACACACCACAAATTTAGTGTAGTATTTGAGAATTAACGGATTGTCCGGATAATAGGATTTTTATCAGCCAACACTTAAGCCGATTAACATCGTAAGGTATGCTTTTACGCTTTGAGAGAACTAGAATCTTTTCGTTTGGATCGTTTTGTAATTCGTGTTTTCCCTAGGCTTTTTATTTTTGGATTTATTTTGGTAATTTCGTCGAAATTTTGGATTGAAAATTTACTGCGTCGCAATTTTAAGTGGATCCCCTGGCGGCCATCTTTCTCTCATCATTACATTGAACGCCGTTAGAGAGACAGGGGCGGAAGTACACTCAACCGACTCCAGAGCGGCGCGCTTGATCGAGAAAGACAAAGAGAGACGACCAGCCCTGTGAAACCAGACAGAGACACCACCAACAGATAAGCCAACGTTTTACATTTTTCTTTTATTATCGTTATTTATTTCTTTTTATTTTATTTGTTATTACGGATCTTCAATCCGAATAATATTTTAACTTGTGTTATTCTAAATTTATTGAATATCATTTTACGAAACTGTTTTGTGTACCTAATTGCTCAGAGAATTTTTATCCCGATTTAAAGTTAGACACTCGTTAGAAAGTGTGATACATATTTGACAACAGCTGTTATCATTGTTTTTGTGTGTTCGCGTTAATATTTAAATTTCAGGTTATTTGTTTTATAATTCTTTAGAGCTACTGCAGCGATAGGGGTTTATTACCGTTTGTAAATTTTTATATGAACATTCCTTCTGGACATTTTTTTTATTATTTCTAAGCTATTCAATACAAGTACATTTTTGGTTTTCAAAATTGTCTTTTATTTTGTTGTTGTCCTTCGATCGTGGAATCGGACTTGCCTGATCCTAGGATAAGTGAAGGTTGGTAGGTATCGGTTTAAGTTCGTGGCGCCCTTTCATTTAACATCTGAACCCTCCCTTCACCGCAGAGTGAATCGGAGCCCGGTCCTATCAACGGTTGTTTTTGGCTTTTGAATCGAACTTAATTTTTATTTCGTTATAACTTGAGTTTGTGCGCTACAAAAACCTTCTCACAGACGCATTCCTACCATACACGAAATAAACAACTTTTTGAATTGCCATCTCACAGGTTGAAACTGACCCAACAGGCTGTGGATTTTCAAGGCGTCAAACTGTACAATCTCTTGCCGGAAAACATTAAATTACTAAATAAAAAAATTTTTAATGTTCGAATTAAGGAAAATATACTGTCAAATTGCTTTTGTTCCATTGACGAGTACATTTCTTTTGTAAGGTCCTTGGACCATTTGTGAAGTATTTTTAGAATGCAAATAAATGTTTTTATTCTATTCTCTTCTATTCTAAAAAAGTCATTTCCAGATTGAGACCAGCCCAGTAAAGAGAAGTTTTAACAAATGCTGAAGTTATGGAACGCCTCAAAGAAGCCGAGTGTATAAAAGAAGAAAAAATAGCAAAAAACAGACAAAAAAGACTACCAAACAGAAAGACGGAAAGAAGACGACTAAACACAAACTAAAAGGAAAACGAAATGAGTGCAGTGAAAGCGAAAAAGAAAACAAAGTGGAATTTTCAGACTTTTGCATTTATGAGTCAGATGAAGAAATGAACTAAACGGGATGGGGCGAAGAAGTTACAGCAAATAGCTATCCAGAGATTGACTATCTAAAGCCAGAATACAGTTATAGATACTAAATTTGACGATTTACAACTTCAACTTTGTTTTTTAATCTTTTAGCTATTCAAACTATCTTTAGTGATATACGATCTTTGCTTGCTCCTTTAAATTTCAAGCTAAGGAGACTTGTTCACCGCTGAAAACCTAAGCTCACCGTTGAAAAGCTGAGGACCTAAGCTTTGCAATGAAATGTCCAAATTCGTTGTAGAATGACCGTTATAGAAACTAAATTTGACGATTTACAACTTTAACTTTGTTTTTTAATTTTTTAGCTATTCAAACTATTTTTGGTTATATACGATCTTTGCTTGCTCCTTTAAATTTCAAGCTAAGGAGACTTATCGCTCACCATTGAAAAGCTGAGGCCCTAAGCTTTGCAATGGAATATCCAAAATCGGGGTAGCATGACTGTTATAGAAACTAAATTTGACGATTTACAACTTTAGCTTTGTTTTTGAATCTTTTACCTATTGAAACTATCTTTGATGATATACGACTATAACTTAATTAAGCCAGAGGTGTATTTACTAGTAAAATTTCGTAAAAGATCCAGAAAAAAGCAATATGTTTGTATTATTAATATGTTTGTGGTGTACTTTATGTGAATGAATAAAACGGAGACATTGAAGTTATTGTATTTAAATGCATCGGCGCCTTTGGAACTGAATTTGTTGAAAAAGAACGTGATATTTATACAATTGAATTCGAAATGATTGAATCCCTATTACCCGAGGTAAAAATTATTGTGCAAGCCAGAAAAACTAAATGTTTTTCCAGGCAGTGTAAGTGTTTTCGAAAGATAACCTCTTTGTGTATCACTTTTCTTATTTTTACTTTTATAAGATATGATTAAACTACGTAAAATTAATCTAAATAAACTGCTTGTTCCTTTTTTATTATGTCCATCTCGAAACTCACCCTTAAACACCCAAGAACTACAAAACGAGGTAATTGTAAATTCATCGTACAGTTATTTTCTGATCTACAGCTCTAAAATCTTTTTATATATTCCTCTTAAAGATCAATTTCATCCATTTAGAAGCTGCTTCGAGACAGGTAGAATAGAAGAGAGGATTAAATCGAAGCTACGTTAGATGGAAATTTAATAATGCAAGTTAGAGATTCATCATTCAATCATTTTTCTAATCTAAAAAGAGATATACTTTTATATTCCTACTAAGAGAGTTTTTTATATTCCTACTAAAAGATCATCAATTTAGAAGCTGCTTCGCGCCAGCTATAATAAAAGAGAGAATTAAATCGAAGCTATGTCAAATGGATAGCTACTAATCAAAGTTAGAAATTTATCATTCAGTCATTTCTCTTATCTAGGGAAGTAAAATCGTTCCACATATTCCTACGAAAGCTCAAAATCGGCAATTTAAATTCTGCTTTTCTGGTAAGTTAAAGTAGAAAAGAGGATTAAATCAAAGCTACATTAAATGAGCATACAGGGTGTAACTAGTGATGATTTTAATTTCAAGGGGTGATTCCTTGTTATATTTTAAGCACAAAACTTCATATAAACATGGGTCCACGAATGCTTCGTTTCCGAGACTTCAAGATTACTGTCAATTAAATATCTATATAAAGAAATAATTGGGAATTTTTTTAATGCAATTAGAATAAATATATTAAAGAAAATTCATTGCCATAGTGCGTTACCGGAGGAAAAATGTCATTACTGCACTGGGATCCGAACCCAGATCTTCTGCTTTCCGGGCAGATGCTCTTACCAATTGAGCTATGCAGCTGGACAAGTTTTCTCACATTTCTGGATACGTAATGTCACATGTACATGCGCACAATTACTTACCAACGTCAAGAATTATCCCGAAGGTGGGCAATCCACAAATATTAATATAAAGAAATAATTGGGAATTTTTTTAACGCAATTAGAATAAATATATTAAAGAAAATTCATTACCGTAGTGCGTTACCGGAGGAAAAATGTTATTACTGCACTGCGATCCGAACCCAGATCTTCTGCTATGTGAGAAAACTTGTCCAGTTGCATAGATCAATTGGTAAGAGCATCTGCCCGGAAAGCAGAAGATCTGGGTTCGGATCCCAGTGCAGTAATGACATTTTTCCTCCGGTAACGCACTATGGTAATGAATTTTCTTTAATATATTAATTAAATATCTGTTATTTTGCAGTTAACTATGAACAACGTTGAATTAGCTAAAATGCATTTCATTTATGGACTAGCAGTTGGAAATGTTGCAAAAGCCTGTCGACTTTACCAGGAAAGATATCCCAATAGACCACTTCCAACAGCAAGAACTTTCATAAGGCTACATGCTAGACTCTGCAAAAGTGGATTTGTAAGTAATCACATTGAACGTATTAGTAGACAGAGAACAATAATGACACCACAACTAGAAGAAGCAATTTTACAAGAAGTGGAAGCTAATCCGTCAAGTAGTAGGCGAAAATTATCTGCACAGTTTAACATCAGTCATCAAAGTGTTTGGAGGGTTTTGCACAGAAATTTACTTTATCCATACCACATTCTTAGCAACCACTGTTGCCAAGAGATTTTCTTTCACGGTTGGGTTAGATTATTGTAATTTCTCCAAAAAAACTAAGCAGAATCCCAACTTTACGTCTAAAATTCTATTCACAGATGAGGCAAGTTTTTCACGTGATGCGAAACTTCCACAATAATCATTTTTGTGACTGTGAAAATCCCCAGCCATTGAAGAACATGGAGCAGCAGTTTTTGGTCAATGTGTGAGCTGGAATTCTTGGTGATCATCGGACCACATTTTCTTCCTCCTCCACTGAATAGTGAGATTTACAAACAATTTCTAGATGATACATTGCCTGGTCTGTTAGATGATGTATTACAACCACTTTTACTTAGCGATGGATAAATCGGGGAGAACCTCAACCATGTTCACCACGATCTCTAGACCTTAATCTGCTGGATTATTTCTTTTGGGGACATCTAAAGTCGCTTGTTTATGTAACGCCAGATGAAGATGAACACGATTTAAGAAACAGAATTGTAAACTCTTGTAATTTGACAGCCGATGAGCAGAAGATTACAAGCTTGTATTGAAAGTCGCGTTTTCTTAACTTTGACACCCTATATCTCGGAAAAGAAGCATTTCCGAACCCATATTTATCTGAACTTTTGTGCTTAAAATATAACAAGAAATCACCCCTTGAAATTAAAGTGATTACTTAAGTTACACCCTGTATATCGTCGATTTCAATGTTGTTTTAGTTCTCAAAGCTAGAGTTTTTTTGAAATTGCACAAATTTGACTCAAAATTAGACAAAAATATTCATAAAAATAAAAATAAAACTTAATATTTAATGTAGTTACAGACAAATTATTTTCCTTTAGATTACGAAACTGTCTCAAGCTAACAGATTAATTAAGAAGGTTTACACCAAGTTATACCTCCCTTTGAAAGCTTTGAAACGCAAACTATTCCCGGAGATAACCGACAAGTTCCTCCTGGAATAGTTTATGGGTTTGAATCGATATTCAAAGCAACTAGGGCGAACTTCTGCGTCATTATTTAGAGGTACGAATCATGTAGGGGTAATTTATCGCGATTGTATATCAAAAACTTATGTATTAATTTATCTATTCATAGACAACATAGAGATTAACCCAAAAATAATATATGTTTGCAAGTAAAATAAAACCAACTCTTACCTCGACCAAAAATTACATTTGACTGCCTCTCATAAGCTACAAGGTACAACTGATTCACTTTTAGGTAGATTTTATAATAAAAATAAACCCGAGCGTTATACAAAAAAACTAGTAAAAACTAGTTCTTACAATTAGTCACCCCCGAATAAAGAAACATGCTTAGATAACAACCCAAAAGGTAAAAACCAACCTTATATGAGAACACATATCGAGATAATTCAAAAAAATAATATTTTTGTTACCACCTCCAGAAAATATTTCTTAATTTCTTTCGGATCCTTTCTTATTTTTCTTTCTCTCAAAGTTTATTTATTTTCACGACAACCCCTTAAAATAAATAACCTGTATATCTCGTAGCAAACGGAACCCCGGAGGTAGGTATCTTACTCTAGAAACGTCCACGATAACGACACAAAAATCTCCGGTCGATTTATAGTCAAAAACGCGGCTTCGTTTATTACTCTCGGTTTGTTTTTCAAGTTTATAGGTTTTTATGATACTTGCTTTTCCTTGTCTTAAAACCACAAAGAAAAAATAACAAAAATTTTTGACCGAAAAAAAAATTTTGATCGAATGTAAAATAAGTTTTTCAAAAATGAATTTCAAAAAATCCCACCGACTTTATTTCTAGGAATTATGAAATAATTTTTGTATTAAATTAAAGATAAAAGTATCTATTTTTTATTAAAAAAGACAAATTTTTTCTAAGTGTTACCAAAAAAAATAAAAAAATTCCCAAAAGAGGTAAAATTTTTAATCTAACCTAAGTTTTTAAAAAATGAATTTCAAAAAATCGCACCGACTTTATTTCTAGGTATTATGAAATGATCTTTGTATCAAATTAAAGATAAAAGTATCTACTTTTCATTAAAAAATACAAATTTTTCCTAATTGTTACCAAAAAAATTAAAAAAATTCGTAAAGATGACAAAAATTTTTAATCTAACCTAAGTTTTTAAAAATTGAATTTCAAAAAATCGCACCGACTTTATTTCTAGAAATTATGAAACAATTCTTGTATCAAATTAAAGATAAAAGTATCTATTTTTTATTAAAAAAGACAAGTTTCTTCTAGTTATTACCAAAAAAATTAAAAAAAATTTTAAAGATGTTAAAAATTTTACCTAACCTCAAAAATTTTAAGTCAATTTTAAAAAATCCCCAACACTTTATTTATGAAACTTAAGAAAAAAAATTTATACTAAATGAAAGCTACATGTTTCTATTTTATACCATAAAAGTCAAATTCGTTCTAATTAGTATCCAAAAAATTAAAGAAATTATCAAAGATGTTGAAAATTTTTTGTCGAAATTGACCTTAATAAGCTAGGTGAACTTTAAAAAATCGCTAAAAATTTATTTTTGGGAATAGAAAAATGATTTTCTAGCTAGTGATAAACTAAAGTATTTACTTTTCAAATCATCGAATTAATCTTCAGTATCATGAAAAAAAATTTTTTAAATTCCTAAAAACGATAGATTTTTCCCAACTTCAAAGATTTTTTATTAACTTTAAAAAATCGCCAAAAGTTCATATTTCAAAATTAAAGAAAAATTTTTATACCAAATGAAAGTTAAAATATTCTACTTTATATCCCAAAAAGCAAATTTTTCCTAATTATCACCCAAAAATTTTAAAAAATTCTTAAAGAAACTTTGATCGTTAACCTTAAAAATCAACTTTAAAAAATCGCAAAAAATTTATTTATTAGAAAAAAGATTTTTTTAACTAGAGATAGATTAAATTATTCATAAAAACGATCAAAATTTTTCCAATTGACATCCAAAAAATTAAAAAAATTATTAAAAATTATGAAATTTTTTGTTCGAATTTAACGTCGAAATTATCACCAACTTTAAAAAATCACCAAAAATTTATTTATGAAAATTGAGAAAAAATTTTTTAGCTAGAGATAAATTAAACCATCTATTTTTCATAAAAATGGTCAAATTTGTTCTAATTGGTACTCAAAAAAATAAAAAAATTCTTAAAAATTTCGAAAATTTTTGTTCGAATTTAACCTTGAAATTAACACCAACTTTAAAAAATCATCAGAAATTTATTTATTAAAATCGAGAAGAAATTTTTTAACTTGAGATAGATTAAACTATCTATTCTTCATAAAAATAGCCAAATTTTTCCTAATTATTACCAAAAAAATTAAAAAAATTCCCAAAAATGACAAAAATTTTTAATCTAACCTAAGTTTTTAAAAAATAAATTTTAAAACATCGCACCAACTTTATTTTTAGGAATTATGAAACAATTCTTGTATCAAATTAAAGATAAAAGTATCTATTTTTTATTAAAAAATACAACTTTCTTCTAGTTATTACCAAAAAAATTAAAAAAAATTTTAAAGATGTTAAAAATTTTACCTAACCCCAAAAATTTTAAGTCAATTTTAAAAAATCGCCAACACGTTATTTATGAGAATTAAGAAAAATATTTTATACTCAATGAAAGCTACATGTTTCTATTTTATATCATAAAAGTCAAATTCGTTCTAATTAGTATCCAAAAAATTAAAAAAATTATCAAAAATGTTGACAATTTTTCGTCGAAAATGACATTAATAAGTTAGGTGAACTTTAAAAAATCGCTAAAAATTTATTTTTGGGAATAGAAAAATGATTTTCTAGCTAGTGATAGATTAAAGTATTTACTTTTAAATCATCGAATTAATCCTCAGTATCATGAAAAATTTTTTTTTTAATTCCTAAAAACGATTTTTCCCAACCTCAAAGATTTTTAATTAAATTTAAAAAATCGCCAAAAATTCATATTTCAAAATTAAAGAAAAATTTTTATACCAAACGAAAATTAAAATATTCTACTTTATATCCCAAAAAGCAAATTTTTCCTAATTATCACCCAAAAATTTAAAAAAATTCTTAAAGAAATTTTGATCGTTAACCTCAAAAATCAACTTTAAAAAATCGCAAAAAAATTATTTATTAGAAAAAAGATTTTTTTAACTAGAGATAGATTAAATTATTCCTAAAAACGATCAAAATTTTTCTAATTGACATCCAAAAAATTAAAAAAATTATTAAAAATTTCGAAAATTTTTGTTCGAATTTAACCTCAAAATAATAACAAACTTTAAAAAATCACCAAAAATTTATCTATGAAAACTGAGAAAAAAATTTTTAGCTAGAGATAAATTAAACTATCTATTTTTCATAAAAATAGTCAAATTTGTTCTAATTGGTACTCAAAAAAATAAAAAAATTCTTAAAAATTTCGAAAATTTTTGTTCGAATTTAACCTCGAAATTATCACCAACTTTAAAAAATCATCAGAAATTTATTTATTAAAATCGAGAAAATTTTTTTTAACTTGAGGTAGATTAAACTATGTATTTTTCATAAACATAGTTAAATTTTTCCTAATTATTACCAAAAAAATTAAAAAAATTCCCAAAAATGGCAAAAATTTTTAATCTCACCTAAGTTTTTAAAAAATGAATTTCAAAAAATCACCCAGACTTTATTTCTAGGAATTAAGAAATGGTTCTTGTACCAAATTAAAGATAAAAGTATCTAATTTTTGTTAAAAAAGACAAATTCTTTCTAAGTGTTACCAGAAAACTTAAAAAAATTTCCAAAAATGGCAAAAATTTTTAATCTAACCTAAGTTTTTAAAAACTGAATTTCAAAAAATCACCAAAAATTTATTTATGCAAATCAAGAAAAAATTTTTTAACTTGAGGCAGATTAAACTATCTATTTTTCATAAAAATAGTCAAATTTGTTCTAATTGGTACTCAAAAAAATAAAAAAAATCTTAAAAATTTCGAGGATTTTTGTTCGAATTTAACCTCGAAATTATCACCAACTTTAAAAAAATCATCAGAAATTTATTTATTAAAATCGAGAAAAAAAATTTTAACTTGAGATAGATTAAACTATTTATTTTTCATAAGCATGGTCAAATTTTTCCTAATTATTACCAAAAAAATTAAAAAAAATCCCAGAACTGACAAAAATTTTTAATCTAACCTAAGTTTTTAAAAAATGAATTTCAAAAAATCACCCAGACTTTATTTCTAGGAATTATGAAATGACTCTTGTAACAAATTAAAGATAAAAGTATCTATTTTTTATTAAAAAAGGCAAATTTTTCCTAATTATTACCAAAAAAATTAAAAAAATTCCCAAAAATTATAAAATTTCTAACCTAACCTAAGTTTTTAAAAAATGAATTTCAAAAAATCGCACGGACTTTATTTCTAGGAATTATGGAACGGTTCTTGTACGAAATTAAAGATAAAAGTATCTATTTTTTATTAAAAAAGACAAATTTTTTCTAAGTGTTACCAAAAAAATTAAAAAAATTCCCAAAAATGGTAACATTTTTAATCTAACCTAAGTTTTTAAAAAATGAATTTCAAAAAATCCCACCGAGTTTATTTCTAGGAATTATGAAATGGTTTTTGTATTAAATTAAAGATAAAAGTATCTATTTTTTATTAAAAAAGGCAAATTTTTCCTAATTATTACCAAAAAAATTAAAAAAATTCCCAAAGATGACAAAGATTTTTAATCTAACCTAAGTTTTTAAAAAATGAATTTCAAGAAATCGCACCGACTTTATTTCTAGGAATTATGAAATGGTTCGTGTATCAAATTAAAGATAGAAGTATCTATTTTTTATTAAAAAAGACAAATTTTTTCTAAGTGTTAACAAAAAAATTAAAAAAATTCCCAAAAGTAATAAAAATTTTTAATCTAACCTAAGTTTTTAAAAAATGAATTTCAAAAAATCGCACCGACTTTATTTTTAGGAATTTTGAAATGGTTCTTGTATCAAATTAAAGATAAAAGTATCTATTTTTGAATAAAAAAGACAAATTTTTCCTAATTATTACTAAAAAAATTAAAAAAATTCGCAAAAATGATAAAATTTTTAATCTAACCTTAGTTTTTAAAAAATGAATTTCAAAAAATCGCCCAGAGTTTATTTCTAGGAATTTTGAAACGGTTCTTGTATCAAATTAAAGATAAAAGTATCTATTTTTTATTAAAAAAGGTAAATTTTTTCCAAGTGTTACCAAAAAAATTAAAAAAATTCCCAAAAATGACAAAAAATTTTAATCTAATCTAAGTTTTTAAAAAATGAATTTCAAAAAATCGCACCAACTTTATTTTTGCTGTATTTTTTTTCTAAATTTAGTGAATACTAATGAAGATTTCTTTTCAAATTAGTACAATTACTCAGAGGTAGCTTTCGTCTAGTTCTTTGTCTCTCTCATTACCTCGACTCAGTTAATTGAGATAAGCTCCTGAGCGGACGATTTAAAAATGGAGACTCAAGAGACAAATTGCCGTCTGGATGCGGGATGCGACCGAAGCTAAAGTAGTTAAGGCCGGATTACACAATGAGATAACTTTATATGGGCTTAACGGCGTGGAAAACGCGGTGATTTTTTTTATTTTGTTTGGGTAATAAAATCAATGGTGTTATCGGCACAAAGATAAAAAAAGTCATACACACGAATAAAAATTACTTACTTGTTGTATTTTTGTTCATCTCCCATAAAATAATGAAGCTTTTTTACCATCAAAATTATCAAAATTTTTTTAATAATTTAAAACTTTTTTAAATTAATTAAAATAAAACACTTAAACATTGTTTAAAATAAGTTACGAAATATATAAAAGCGCGAGGTTTTAAACGTAGAAGTAAAAGCTGTTGATCCAACGAAAGCACGACGCGTACTGTGCCTGAAAACTGAAGTAGGTACTGAAACATGAAAGAGAGAGAAGAATAGAGTGAGACGTAAAACTTTGTTCCTCGTTCTATTGAAATTTCAATCCTTGTTTAGGTCATTCGGATTATTAATTAAAATCCCTTCCCTACAAATACAATGAAATGAATGAAAGAAAAGCTCTTTCTTTTTATCCAATTCCAACTTAAATACAAACAAGACTATTAAAATAAATATAAAATAAATATAAAATAAATTTTAAATAAAACGTTTCATATTAAAATAATATTAATTTAAGTCTCGTTTGGGTTAAAATTTCCATCTCTTACTTCACGTAGAATAATTAGCTTTTTCAGTTGAGTGCACACGTAGCAGGATAAGGGTGCTGACACGTAACGGCTTTATTTCCTGAAAACTGAAACAAAACGTGTTGGGGTGTTGGGGGAGGTTAGAGAAAGAGGCGTACAGGAAAAAGGGGGCGAGTTGTTGCGGAAATTTGGTTAATAAAAGCTGCACGAGGCTTCGTTACAGGTCACCGTACAACGGACGCGTTGAAATTATTATTCGTCGACCGTATTTCGTATAATTAACTGCGAATTACAGCGTCAAAATTGGGGCAACGTTCGCACGCCACGTTTTTCCAACTTTTCCAACATTTCCACGTTTTTCATAACTATGTACTACTAAAACTTATAGTATGTACTATAATTTATAAATTTGATATTGTGCCAAAATTTCTGATTACTTAGTTAATTCACTAGTTGAGTGTTAATTTGCTGAATTGAAATTTTTGAATGTAAGGAAGTTTTTGATATCGTGCATAATGAATTAATGTTTCCTCGGGGAGAAGTTTTATAAGAAAATATTAGGAATTTCCGTGAAGGAAAATTGTTTCTTTTTTTGGAATTTTATACGAAGTCGAGGGTTTGATTAAATACTTCAAGTTGGCAACGTTGTTCTTTCCTCTGGAGAGATTGCTGCGCTATATAAAACTTGCAGCTGACGTCAGAGTTGTGTCAAATATCTCCCTTTGGGAGTAAGAAGACGCGAGGTTATTTCAATTTTAACGTAGGAAGTTTAATATTAATATTTTTGGTTTGGTTGAGGTTTAATATTTATTGGAGTTTTAAATTTTGATTAAGTTTTATTTTTTTACAAGTTGATATAGTTACTTATTAAGAGGTTTGAAGATATTTTGTTTTAAATCAATGTAGAAATCAAAAAAGCAAAACAAATCTATTTGAAATGATTTCTTCAGTTAATAAGTTTACCATAAAATACTCCTCAGAGGTTTTTACCACTAATGCATTAGAGAAAAAAAAGTCTCATTACTGCCCTGGAATTGGAACCCAAATTTCCTGCTTTCTGGGGAGTTATTGTACCAAGGAAAGCAAGAGATCTGGGAGATCTAACTTTAATTAAACCTAACTAACTAACTTTATTAGTTAGTGTAGGTTTGTTAATAAATATAAGCAACAATAATTTGTTAATTTTTATTCCAGCTCGCGTACGAAAAATTCGCGAACAAAACTTTAACCCGACCACACTACAGAAAAGGTTACTCACCCCTGTTTTAGAATAAACAACGTGGAAAATGACAAAAGTTAAAAACTAATTTTGGTAAAATTTGATCATTCCCCAAAATTCAGAGTTGTGTGTTTCATCCTTTAACAGTTTTTAAAAAGTTTTGAACGTGTTTAGAGTAAACATCCCCTTTAATAAAAATTTCTATTCTAAGAAATGATTTCCAAGACAAAAACCTGATGAAATAATTAAACAAATCAAACAAAATGGGTTGCTAAATCAGAAATTTATCTACAAAGAAGACTTTATCATTTTCTCTAACAAACTTAAGGGGCCTTTACCGCTTTCAGTTAGTTTGACCTGCGGGGCAACGGTGTGGGCAGAGGTAACTCACAAGCGTAGGGTAGGCGTGGCTTAAAGAACGAATTTTAAGAGAAAACTACGCCCATATGATAAAAAAAACCCAAACACATGTACTTTAAAGAAATGTTAAAAGATGTCAGTTATTTTAGCTTTAGAATAAAATAAGAAATAGTTTTCAAAAAGGAATTTGGAATATATCACGATAGATTTGAATAAGTATACTTGAATTTTTTTATTTTGAGCCTACGTCATTAATGACGAAACGTCGTTCAAATATTCAAATTTGTACTGCTCAAATTAAAACATAGAAATTAACATTTAATTAAATGCAATTTGGGTACTGTTGGTTTCTGTAGGTAATAAAACTAAATTACAGAGATATACTGCGTGCACACCGGTGAGCTGCGCATAGGGCAAGTCAATGTGTTAGACAAGGCATCGAATTGTATACGATTTTAATCAGTTAGATAAAGAGGTACATATCAGCTCCAATCGACCAGATAAGTAAACATAGTATATTTGTCCTGTCTTAACTAATGGAAGCTTTATTGTCGTCTTTTTTCCACTTACGTTAAACGCATCCGCAGTTCACCGGCGTGCACACGGTATGTAAAAGTATATGTACAAAATGCAGTAAACGTTACTGACTAACTTCACGTGATATAAGTTGTTTGTGATCGCTAAAGCGCCGTTGTCAAGTGTTAATATGTTTGAGGTTATGTTTACGTTTGTCTCTCTAACTAGGCTAGCTGCGTTGCCACATCGTTGCTCCAACCCAAAACAATAAACGGTTGGCAACGTATGCTGTGACTTCACTATAAAGTCAAGCCGTTGCCTTCCAGATTGATGACGAAGGGCTCTAAATAAAAAAAAAATATGTATACATCAATGTTTGCCTTATAGGGTAAACTCGCGAAATCTTGGTCATACTTGGATTTTTATAGAAAGGCCGATGGAAGCCTCTTTAGGGGCAGCGACATTTTGGGCAATTTACCCTATTTTAAATTCAATTATGTACTACGGAAACCAAAAATCAGTGGTTTTAATTGAATCAAATGAGATAATAACAGGCATGATCATCACGCTTTTTTATTACGTCTTAGGGTATAACAACACCAAGAATATATCGCGCACCCTAGATATAAACAACTAATTATAGGCAAGAGAAATATAAATTAAAAATACCACACTTCGATACTCTTTTTCTGAACTGTTCCTCAAATTGTCGTATGGTAATTGCTTCGTGATCCTTGCCCCAATTGGTCATTTTGAAATTTGTGAATTGTAGATACAACATATTTTTTATAAAGTTGTCGAGGTTTGTTATTTTTCGCATTTTACAAACTCGTCCAAAATTTGAAGCTGTTAATAACTTTTTTTGAATTTGTAGCCAATATTCATTTTTATGTTGTTCCCTAGTGCCCTGGTTTCCTGTTCTATATCTACTATTTCTGCTGGAGTTTTGATAAAAGATGGTAAAAATCATATTATTTTATTTATATATTTTTTTTACGCAGTTTTGTATTAATCGAATACATAATTTTTTCGTAAAGTACGAGCAATTATTTTATTACTAATACAAAATAATAATATTTTAATCATAAACAAGATATTTTTTTAATAAAAACATTAATAAATTAATAATTAGTTTAGGCCCGAAAATAAGGTAATGGTTACTTCATAAATTACATGCTGATAATAAATACGCCTTTGCTTGAAAGTTTAACCACTTCGGTACGAGCGTCGACTATAGTCGACGACCACAGATGACCCGACAAAGCCGAACGTCGACTATAGTTGACGGATGTGCCAGCGTACGGACGATGAAAGCCGGTTGCTGGCAACGTATCGCGGCCGATAGACGCCGTACCAAAGTGGAATACAAGACGACGTATGTGTCTAAATTCTCCAACAGAAAATATTAAGATAAAGGGGAATGAATACATTCCGAAAGCAGGAAGGAAAAGGTATCTCGATCCTTTTCTCTAGGCGGTGCTTCATTACTACAAATCATGAGCACCAGGCAGCGCCACCGTACAAGGCGATTTTTATTCATTACAGCTCATTCGTATTTAGTGTTTAAATCACTTATTACATGACCAATAACACACATTTTAGTATATACTTGTAGAAAAAACATGTGGCTACCTATGGACGGTCGAAAAAATTTGTTTAAAACGTTCAGCTTTGACCAATGACAGCTTGAAAATACCCTATTTATGGGTGTAATTGTTACTAATTATTGTTGTAATAAAAAGAGAAATCAAAAATGCAAGACCGTCCAGAGAATCTATGCACTTTCAGTCAACGTTTGCTGAAAGAATCAATTGAATCCAATTATTATTAACGCCATAATTTGTGAAGTAAGAAGTACATATTTCACTATATCTATATATCGCGGTAAAGGCGCCTTAATATGTAGTTTGGGTTCGATCAAAAAATACCCCAAGTTTCATTTTTTAATCGTTAAAATTCAATTTTATTTAAAATATAACATCAAATAATCCTTAAAAAATTTAAATATTCCTTAATAATTCCTCTATTTTCGATTACAATTACAAATTTGGACCTATTAGTTAAAAAGATACCCAAAAGAAGCAATAGGGGGGATGTGGGTACCTTTGGGACGGCGGTATGTTTGGGACAATTAATCCAAACCAAAAACTTGTTTGAACTTACTCCGTTCTCTTACTTTAAATTTACTAGTGCTACTTACAGTGCCATATTGTGGAAACTTGAGATGCAGTCAGTTATTTTAAACTTAAAAATTTGACGTTTATGTTGATGTTGTTTCAAAGTAAAAAATCGAGTGCATTAGGTAAGTACTGGTTATAACTATGTTTATTTATAAAACTTAATAAATTATTAAAAGAAAAATAAATAATTATTATTGGTGAAGTCTACAAACTGTTTTTGACCAATATATCTTGCTGCCTTTTATTTCTGTCCTATACTAAAACTTAAAAAAAGTAAAATGCAGACAAACTACAATGAGGTATGTTTGGGGCGTCCCAGACATACCTTCCATATACATAATCGGCTTTTGGTAATTGGTTCTTGAATAACCCATGCAAAACAGTTACAATTTACGAATGAACAGAATTTCTGAAAGGAGTATTTTTTGAAACCTTCACAAAAAAAAATATTGAAAGTGGATTCCGAAGCACCAGGATTTATCTATATAATGAGAACATATTTACAGAAGAAGTGGACTTTCGAATATCTGCTTTAACAGATCGAAAATATAATCCTGATTTATCTATACTTCATTTAATAACTAGGAGGAGTGTTTTGAATTTTGCGCGCCAAAATAGTGAACTATTATTGGTCGCTCCGCAGTCAAGTTTACAAAGACGAAAAAATTGGTTTTGGTCGTTTATTGTTTTGAACGTTTGAGGTTAGGTGCTTTACCTAATTTGTCAACTTGTTTCTCGCTTTTTCGTTGTGCTCAAATGGTTGCGATGAAAAAATATTAAGTTCGAAGAAGGTATGGTACGATGTCATCTGTTGGATATAATACGTCAACACAAGGAACGTCTTTTGGATAAATTTTGAGCAATGTACGTATAGATAAACGGCCATAGAGATATTTGGTATGTTCTAGAATACTACCGTCAAACGTTTGGTGTTTTGTTGGTTGCATAAATGTGACTGGTTTGAAGTTTAGAATTCAAATTTGCCGCTAAAAATGTTTAGTGTATTTTTTAGTTACTTTTTCCTATGTAAATGGGGTTTTGAGATTCACTCCTCCTAGTTATTAAATGAAGTATAGTAATATAAACCTTGTTAACGATTCTGTAGTGGATGCTGTCAATAATGCGCCCCAAATAGGTTCAAATGAAGACGACTTTCATAATATTGCATTAACATCGAATACGAATTGAATCACTTTTGGAATGTTGAATCCATTGCCTATTGTACCACCAAGAAAAGTGTAGGAAGGAAACCAGGTTGGACAAAGATATTAACAAGCACACCCGAAAAACTGTTAATAGAAGAAACATTGAAAATCAAGAATCAAAAATTTCTAAAGAAGGAAGAAAAGGTTAAACACAGGGTAAAAAGAAATTTGTATCACCAGAATCGTCAAAGACGGAAGAAGATGAAGAAATCAATTATGCAGAAAATTATGATGCAGCATATGAAATTTTTATCAAGGATTCTGATGAAAAAAACGTCTTGAACAACATAGAAGTCAACATTGAAGAGTTTATTATTGTAAAATTTGCTACAAAGAAATCTGAAGAAAATGGAATATTTTATTACCATACAAGGGTTTATTAACTCTTATATAGTTTTCCAGGTACATTGGATTTTGATTGTATTATTTATTGAGATCCGTCCCATACATACCTTCCGTCATTTTGTGACTGTCCCATATATACCAACGCAAGGTACGTTTGGGACAAAATACAAATGATCACTTCTACCACAACAAAATTCTAACTATTAGAAAAAATGATATCAGATAATTACCAAAATATAGTATAAACAGTAAATTATTCGATAGTATACATTATAAAATGTTTATGTTGCTGGTATGACCACAATTAAATGGATTATAAAAAGTGTCCCTAACATACCCACCTTCCACTACGAATTCTAACACCTTAAAATAAACGTAGTGATAAACCTATAAAATTTGGTTGCTTCGCAAAACTTAAAATTCCGAGTTTTAATTTTCAATGATGTTAAGAATGTTACAGTGAGTATTTATACATTATTTTAAAGAAGGGATTATAACTTTTCAAGTATCTTTCAGTTTGCATAAATAAATTTGGAGAGTATTCTTGTAAATTGAAAAAATACAATGGTGGCGTCCACAGTAGTTATCTGTAGTGTCTCAGATTTTAATTTTTCTCTGAAAATTTCGTTATTGTTATTATGATTATTATACGTTATTTAAAAAAAGGAATGTTATCATTCAAGTTAGTGTAAAAATTTCCTTTCATTTCTCATAAATCAGCTTTGCATAATTTTTTGAAAATGCAAAAAATGGTGGAGGCGCCGGCTGTTTAACTGCACCGTACCAATTTAATTTTTTTTCTTAAAAACTCACAACTTTTATTTCAATTTTTTTACATTATCTTAAAAAAGAGACTATAGCAGAAGTGAGAATTAAATAAAGAATGGTATGAATGTATGTTTCGGTGATCACTGGTGGTAATAGCCAATTATAAGTGACTGCAACTCACAATTAGTAAGTGTCTGCACCAATGGAACACCTTTCATAAGAGGTAAAAAAGAAGAATTTATTGTATTATTGAAAAAGAAGAACTTAAACTTCAAAAATTAATATCGTTTCATTACATTTAGCATCAGTAAAATCTGTGCGCAAAACTCACCGGTTTGCAAGACACTCTGGGTAGAACCATTGGGATTATCAACTATATACGTATTAATGCAATGCGTCATCGTGAATTTCGGCAGATGCTAATTATAGACGAATACTGTAACCCGAAATGAAGCTGCACCATAAAGAGAAAAATAGAAAAGTAAGTCCCATCTCCGTAACATTGCCGAGTACTCTTTCATCTTTCTCTTCATGGTGCAGCTCCGTTTCGGGTTATAGTACAGTGTTGATCTACCGTATTATTGCAAGATTCGCTGACTATCAACAGGACAAATTTTAGTAAAAATTTTCACTTTACGACGACAAATTTTAAATTCTTGTCAAGAAAAAAGGAAAGTATGTGATCTATCAGATGAAGTATTTTGTAGAAACACTTTTGTCTGATATGACAAAACAAAACAAATTAAATATTCGTCTACAAGGTAAAACGAAGTATGTATATAAAATATGGCAAAAGATCCAGGTATTTCGAAAAAATATATTTTTTAAAACATTGCTCGCTATCTCAAATATATATGCAGAACACTTTCCGAAACTAGCAAGAATTTACAATGAGGAGAAATGTGAAAATAAAGTATTTGATGAATATGCAGGTGTCTTGAATTCTTTATTAGAAGAATATACTGAAAAATTTGCAGATTTTAATGAGCACATTCCTGCTATGAAACTAATATTTGAACCACATTTAGTAGATATATCTGATGCTACTACCAAATTACAAATGTAATTCGGGAGTTATTATATAGTTATTATACAGGCTGTCCCAGAACTCAGTTGCCGAACGCTAAACACGCATTCTAGAGCTGATTTCATGCCCATTCAATGAAAAAGTCCTTAGCCGAAATTACTTCCTAAAAGAACTTACCCTGATAGCGCTTAACACCTTTACGATGGCAATAAAAAGATTGTTTTGTCAATAAACGATGAAGCATTTCGAACTTTACAAACGCTCAAAATTTCATTATGATGGCTAAATCGTTATTAAGATATTTCGAAAACAATATGATCAGACACGTTATCTTCTGGATGCTCCAGTTCTAGGAAGCAATTTCGCACAAGGACTTTTTCATTGAATCGGCATGAAATTAGCTCTCGAATGCGTGGTTTGCGTTTGGCAACTGAGTTCTGGGACACCTATATACATTCGAGAGTTATTGGGATTGGCAGAAGATAATATTTCTCAAATCTCTTTTTGATACTAAAAAGGATCCGTTAGAAATTTGGAAAAATGTTGAATATTCATGCCTACGAGAGCAAGTACGAGGTATATTTTCCTGTTTTGGAAGAATTTACTGCTGCGAATCAAGATTTTCTATAATGACAAAAAAAATAAAACTAATTTAAGAACGTAAATTACAAATGTTCATTTAGAGAATCAATTAAGGCTGCGTGTTACAAAGTTTGATGAATTTAGAGTTTTAAGTCCAAATTTTAATTTTTCTCTCAATGTTTCGTCACTATTATTTGGAGTATTTTACTTTATTTTAAAGAAGGAATAATATCAATTAAATTAATGTAAAAAGTTGCTTTCAATTCACATAAATGAGATTTGTACAATTTTTTGAAAATATAAAAATGGTGGAGGCGACGGTTGTTCATTTGCATAGTTATTAGGCTTAAATTTCTTTCTTAAAAACTCAGTATTTTAAAATATAGACTATAGTGTTTGAGTTAATGTAAAAACTTCCTTTCAATTTTCATAAATAAAATTGATATGAATTTTTGAAAATTCATACTAAGCAGTTGACTTTAATATTTTAGGTTTAATTCCTTTTCTTAGAAAATTTCGTCACTGTTGTTCCTGTAATTTTACATTATTTTAATTAATGAAATGTTAGCATTAATTTGACATAAGGTTAGTTTTGTAGTTTACGCATATAAGGTAGGTACAATTTTTTAAAAATGGTAGAAATTCCTCTTGTTATTTGTAGCGCATCAGATAAATTTTTTTTTCTCCCAATTTCGTCATTGTTAATCCAATTATTTTACCTTATTTTAAAGAAGTGATCATAGTATACAAGTTAATGTAAACATTGCCTTTCAATTCTCATAAATAAAGTTGGTATGATTTTTGTAGAAATTTGAAGTCTGCAGTTTTCAATAGCTCTTCAGATTAAAATTTTTTTCTTACAATTTCATCATTGTTAATTCAATGATCTTATCTTATTTTAAAGAAGCGATCATAGTATCCAAGCTAATCTAAAAACTGCCTTCAAATTATCATAAATAAAGTTTGTATGATTTTTTGAAATTTTAGTTCAGTGATTTTCAACACCTCAGATTGAATTTTTTTTCTCACAATTTCATCATTGCTAATCTAACTATTTTACCTTATTTTAAAGAAGTGATCATAGTATACAAGTTAATGTAAGTATTGACTTTTAATTCTCATAAATAAAGTTGGTATGATTTTTTTTTGAAATTTGAAGTCAGCAGTTTTCAATACCTCTTCAGATTAAAATTTTTTTCTCACAATTTCATCATTGTTAATCCAATTATTTTACCTTATTTTAAAGAAGTGACCCTAGTGTTTAAGTTAATGTAAAAATTATCTTCCAATTATCATAAATAAAGTTGGAATGATTTTTTGAAATTTGAACTCAATTTTTTTAATTCTTTCTTGATAATAACTAGAACAAACTTATCTTTTTTAGTAAAAATAGATACTTTTATCTTTAATTTGATACAAGAACCGTTTCATAATTCCTATAATTAAAATCCCGACGATTTTTCAAAAATGATGTTTAATAAAAATTCCCAATTTTTAAAAATTCATATTTAAAAAACTAATTATTATTAAGATCTAAAATTTTATGAGGATTTAGATTGAAACTTAATCTTTATTTATACCAAAAATAAATTTACCACGACTTTTAGTTTTTTCCTTAGAAGAGGAAATTATTTGATTACCTATACATTTTTGAGGTTTAATTTTCTAAGAAAAAACATGTTATATAAAACAGGGAACTTTATTATTCTTATTAAAATATATTTTCTTGGAAAATATATAAAAGTTAAAAATAGATAGTTACATAAAGAGGAAATTTTAAATTGGAAAATTGATTTTATGATATAATCCAGTAAAACGATTTATGAACCTAATTAAAATACGATTTTGATCTACTAGAGTCACATATGAAACCAAAACCGCGATAAATCCGTCCTTGATAACGTAATCGAGAAATTTATGGTGGTTCGATGATGGAGATTCGAAAAACGAAACTTCGCTCGATTTATTTTCAAAGCTTTCAACGCGGACGGTCGTAAAAGAGCTTGTTAACAAACTGACGTGGTTGAAAACCGTTTGCTACTTTGAAATACGTATTTCAACAAATTTAGAAATTCTTAATTTAAAACCGAGTTTGAGTTTATTGATGAAGGATTTCAAAAATACTTTAACCCAGAATTTAAAATATTTCTTCAAACATAAATATTACTTAAGGTTATATAAATCATTAATTTTAATTCCCTCTTGTGTACATTATTAATGAAAGTTCAGAACCTGTCTCTTGGTAGACAGTTTCCTATGTGTGGGTGGAAATGAATGAATCCCTTGAATGAAAACCCAATTTCATTCCCCTACGCGTTGGGTTTATTTTGGGATTTATCCCTTACGTGATCCCCAAACACAATCCTCAAAATTACCTTTAAAATTACCCTCAAAGTTACACTTAAAATTATCCTTTAAATAACTTTTGAAGGATTGAATGAGAAGTAAAAATTTTTTTTTTTTTGATTAACAGTCGATAATGAAGGAAAAAGGAGAATTTATTAAAAAGGGGGGTGACAGAAAAATCCCATTTAACCCCATATCCGTCACATGATCCGGCGTTTGGTGTTGAAGGCGGTTGGGGAAAGATTTCAGTTTGCTGGGTGTATGCAAAGTGCGGAGGTTTCGAAAGGGGGTGACGCCTAACGACTTCCTTTCTGTAGTTGATGGGTTACGGAAAGGTTCTAAGTTGTGTATCGAGTGAATTATTGTGTTTTTGTGGTAATTTATATCGAAAACTTTCATGTCAATGAAAAAAAGAAAAAAAAATGGGAAAAGTGAAGTTTATTATAGAAGATTTTTAAAGGTTGTTAGCTTAGAAAATGATAAACCTTAATTAAACTATCTATTTTTCATAAACATAGTTAAATTTGTTCTAATTATTACTCAAAAAAATAAAAGAATTCTTAAAAATTTCGAAAATTTTTGTTCGAATTTAACTTCGAAATTATCACCAACTTTAAAAAATCATAGGAAATTTATTTATTAAAATCGAGAAAAAATATTTTAACTTGAAGTAGATTAAGCTATCTATTTTTCATAAAAATAGTAAAATTTGTTCTAATTGGTACTCAAAAAAATAAAAAATTCTTAAAAATTTCGAAAATTTTTGTTCGAATTTAACCTCGAAATTATGACAAACTTTAAAAAATCACCAAAAATTTATTTATGAAAATTGAGAAAAAATTCTTTAGCTAGAAATAGATTAAGCTATTTATCTTTCATAAAAATAGTCAAATTTGTTCTAATTGATACTCAAAAAAATAAAAAAATTCTTAAAAATTTCGAAATTTTTTGTTCGAATTTAACCTCGAAATTATCACCAACTTTAAAAAATCATCAGAAATTTATTTACTAAAATCGAGAAAAAATATTTTAACTTGAGATAGATTAAACTATCTATTTTTCATAAAAAACAGTCAAATTTTTCCTAATTATTACCAAAAAAATTAAAAAAATTCCCAAAAATGATAAAAATTTTTTACCAAATCTAACCTAAGTTTTTTAAAATTTTATGAATTTTAAAAAATCGCACCGTCTTTATTTCCAGGAATTATGAAATGGTTCTTGTATCAAATTAAAGATAAAAGTATCTATTTTTTATTAAAAAGGCAGATTTTCCCTAATTATTACCAAAAAAATTAAAAAAAATTCCAAAAAGTGATAAAATTATTAATCTAACCTAAGTTCTTTAAAAATTAATTTCAAAAAATCGCACCGACTTTATTTCTAGGAATTATGAAATGTTTTTTGAATCAAATTAAAGATAAAAGTATTTATTTTTTATTAAAAAAGACAAATTCTTCCTAACTATTACCAAAAAAATTAAAAAAATTCACAAAAATGATAAAAATTTTTAATCTAATCTAAGTTTTTAAAAAATGGATGTCAAAAAATCGCACTGACTTTATTTCTAGGAATTATGAAATGATTCTTATATTAAATTAAAGATAAAAGTATCTATTTTTTATTAAAAAAGACTTTTCATTTCTAGTTATTACCAAAAAAATTTAAAAAAATCCCAAAGATGATAAAATTTTTAATCTAACCTAAGTTTTTAAAAAATGAATTTAAAAAAATCGCACCGACTTTATTTCTAGGAATTATAAAATGGTTCGTGTATCAAATTAAAGATGAAAGTATCTATTTTTTAATAAAAAATACTAGTTTCTTCTAGTTATTACCAAAAAAATTTAAAAAAATTTTAAAGATGTTAAAAATTTTCCATAACCTCAAAAATTTTAAGCCAATTTTAAAAAATCGCCAACACTTTATTTATGAAAATTAAGAAAAAGAATTTATACTAAATGAAAGCTACATGTTTCTATTTTATATCATAAAAGTCAAATTCGTTCTAATTAGTATCCAAAAAATTAAAAAAATTATCAAAGATGTTGAAAATTTTTCGTCGAAATTGATATTAATAAGTTAGGTTAACTTTAAAAAATCGCTAATAATTTATTTTTAGGAATAGAAAAATGATTTTCTAGCTAGTGATAGATTAAAGTATTTACTTTTTAAATCATCGAATTAATCCTCAGTATCATGAAAAAAATTTTAAAAAATTCCTAAAAACGTTAGATTTTTCCCAGCGTCAAAGATTTTTAATTAACTTTAAAAAATCGCCAAAAGTTTATATCTCAAAATTAAAGAAAAATTTTTATACTAAATGAAAATTAAAATATTCTACTTTATATTCCAAAAAGCAAATTTTTCCAAATTATCACCCAAAAATTTAAAGAAATTCTTAAAGAAATTTTGATCGTTAACCTTAAAAATCAACTTTAAAAAATCGCAAAAAATTTGTTTATTAGAAAAAAGATTTTCTGACTAGAGATAGATTAAATTATTCATAAAAACGATCAAAATTTTTTTAATTGACATCCAAAAAATTAAAAAAATTATTAAAAACTTCGAAAATTTTTGTTCGAAGTTAACCTCGAAATTATGACAAACTTTAAAAAATCACCAAAAATTTATTTATGAAAATTGAGAAAAATTTTTTTAGCTAGAGATAAATTAAACTATCTATTTTTCATAAAAATAGTTAAATTTTTCCTAATTGGTACTCAAAAAAATAAAAAAATTCTTAAAAATTTCGAAAACTTTTGTTCGAATTTAACCTCGAAATTATCACCAACTTTAAAAAATCATCAGAAAGTTATTTATTAAAATCGAGAAAAAAATTTTTAACTTGAGATAGATTAAACAATTTATTTTTCATAAAAATAGTCAAATTTTTCCTAATTATTACCAAAAAAATTAAAAAAATTCCCAAAAATGATAAAATTTTTAATCTAACCTAAGTTTTTAAAAAATAAATTTCAAAAAATCGCACCGATTTTATTTCTAGGAATTATGAAACGGTTCGTGTATCAAATTAAAGATAAAAGTATCTATTTTTTATTAACAAAGGCAAATTTTTCCTAATTATTACCAAAAAAATTAAAAAAATTCCCAAAAGTGATAAAATTTTTAATCTAACCTAAGTTTTTAAAAAATGAATTTCAAAAAATCGCATAGACTTTATTTCTAGGAATTAAGAAACGGTTCTTGTATCAAATTAAAGATAAAAGTATCTATTTTTTATTTTAAAAGTCAAATTTTTCCTAATTATTACCAAAAAAATTAAAAAAATTCGCAAAGATGACAAACAGTTTTGACCGAATCTAAGTTAGGTTATGTTTTCATCTCCCTAGAAAGAACTAAAAGTCCTAGAAAAATAATTTTTGGTGGAAATAAAGATTAAGTTTTAATCTAAATCCTTATAAAATTTTAAGCTTTAATAACAATTACTTTTTTAGAGGTGAATTTTTAAAAATTATCAAATTTTTATCATATTTTTATCTCAGCACCTCTCGTATGTTATCAGCCAAACTAATCCAAAACTCACTCCATATCGTTACAGTAATCTTTTTAAACACTAGCTGGCGCTAGCTTCATACAACGTCCGTTGTGAGGGCGCGCCGCGACGCCAGGCGTCTCTTTTTAGACCGTCGAGCGACGCTCGAATTCGTTCAGTCGGTTTGCGAGTGACATGATAGCACCATCGACGTTGTATCACACCAAAGGCCATCCGGTTCTGAAGAGATGTATAACGATGAATTCTACAGTGGCAAACATTCTATTTGCGGTGAGTTTCCGGTTTCAATCGCGGTTTAACTGAGGGTTAATCTCCGGTTAAACGAAAAATTTTTAAAGGGGTTTACCCCGCCTAAGAACGCACGTTGTCATTTTACCAGGGCGTACAAATCCTTAAATTTCTATCTTTTCCAAGTTTTCACCACAAATAAAATTTAATTTAAGATTATATTTGAAAATTTTTTGATTATCTTTATCGATGTTATTCATTTTTTAATAATTCGAACGATTGTGCAGATTTGACCTTGGAACAGATTTTTTTAAAAATTTGGTTTAATTGAATTAAATTAAATTAAGTATTAAATTAATTATTCAAAAAAGATTAATAAACCGGAAAAAAATTAATATATAAATCAGCATTGTATTTGTCTTAAAAAAAATATACTGACTCTAATAAAAAATAATGCTTTAAAAGCAAACCTTATTATTGTTTGCTGATTAAAGTAGTATTAAATTTTTGATAAGATCCAAAGTTAAAAAATTAAAACTTGGTGTTTATAAACTTTTGTAAATTCCTTCTTGGATTTCATCAAATAATGATGATGCAATATTAGACAACAAACTATAATATATCTATAGTATACGTGCATATCGTTTTCTGTATTAATATATACCTACGTGACTATCTTTACGTATTGCTTGACACAGCAAACAAATTCCGTTTTCTCTCTCTTGATGTCGATGTGTTTATACGTCAATTATCGCGAAGAAACGTAGTTACGAACCTGCGTTTATTATTTGCTATTTGTATTTGTACAAAGTGTTTTCTAAAAACGATCAAATTCGATTCCTTTTAGGAGATAATTTTATCGTAAATAAAAATTTATTTAAGGATTAGAATGATTTGGGTCATAAAAATTTTTTTTAATTTTTTTGACAACATTTAGAATTAAACGGCCTTTTTTAATTAAAACTAGAATGTTTCATTCAGAAAAAAATCAGATCGAAATCTTTAAAAATGAATTTTTGATGAATTTTTAAAGTTAATTTTTTTAAGTTAGAAAAGTGTCAAAAATTTAAAATTTTGAAAGAGTATTTTGATCTGTGTCAAAAGTGACATTGTTTTAAAAAAATCGCTAAGACTCTATTTGTAGAGATTTTGAAGTGGTTTAAAACCTAAATCAAAGCCAAAAGATTCTATTTTATGATAAATCATGAAAATTTATTCTACCAATTCTAAAAAAGAAATTTCAAATTTTTTTAATGGAACTTAAACTTTAACCTAAAATTTGAAAAAAGTTTTATCGACTTTAAAAAATCATTGAGAGTTTATTTATTGGTATAAAGAAGTGATCTATACCTTAAATTAATACCAAATTATTCTATTTTATGATAATCCATCAATATTTGTTATACTAATTCTTAACAAAAAATTTCAAAATTTTTAATCAAAACTGAACATTTAAAAATTTTGATTATTAAAAAAAAAATCGCTACAATTTTATTTTTTAATGATTTTTATGTGGTTTAAAAGTTATATGAAAGCTAAGAGATTCTATTTTATAATAAATCACTAAAATTTGTTTGATCCTTTTAAAAAAATTCAAAACTTTTAATGAAACTTAACCTAAAATTGAAAAAAAAATTGATCGATTTTAAAAAATCGCTACCAGTTTATTTATAAAAATTTTAATGTGGTTTAAAAGTTAAATCAAAGAAAAATAATTCTATTTTACGATAAATCATCGATCATCAAACAAAATTTGCGTCACCGATCAAATTTTTTTTTACTTTTAAGTGGCAGTTAAAATTTTAAAAAATTGATCGATTTTTAAAAATCATTACCAGTTTATTTATAAATAGTTAAAATTTCATCGATAAAGACGTGGTTTGAAACTCGACTATGGGTGGACAAATTTCGAAAACGAAAAATGGGATTTCAGGGGTAGGCAAACCTTTTCGAGGAAGATTTTAGGGGTTGACAAACTTTGTTGAGGGACATTTCAGGGGTTGTCAAACATTCTAGAAACCAAATTCATGGATAAGTAAACCCTCTATTTTTCAAACGGGCTTTAGGGATGGGCAAACCTCGTCGAGAGACATTTTAGGAGTTGACAAACCTTGAGGGACATTTTAGGGGTTGGCAAACTTTGTAGAAACCAAATTTAAGGTTTTAGTAAACTCTCCATTTTTCAAACAGGTTTCAAAGGTGGGAAAACTTCCTTGAGACATAATTCAAGGGTGTGCAAATTTCGTAGGAATTCGATTTAAGGATAAATAAACCCTTGATTTTTTCAAACGGGTTTTAGGGGTGGGCAAACCTCATCGAGAGATATTTCAGTGGTTGATAAACTCGATTCAAGGATAAGTAAACTTTCGATTTTTTAAACTGACTTTACTGACTTTACTTAACTGATTTTAAGAGTGGTCAAACCTCGTTGAGAGACATTTTAATGGTTGGCAAAACTCGTCGAGAGATATTACAGGGATTGGCAAAGTTCATAGAAACCCGATTCAAGAATAAGTAAACCCTCGATTTTTTAAAGTAACTTCAGAGGTGGGCTAAACTCAAGAGATCATCTAGAGATATTTTAGAGGTTGGGAAAGTTCGCAAAACCCCGATTCAAGAATAAGAGTAAATTTTTGATTTTTCGAACGAACTTCAAGGGTGGGCAAACCTAGTCGAGAGACATTTTTAGGGTTGGCAAACCTCGTCGAGAGACATTTTAGAGGCTGACAAGCTTCATAGAAACCCGGTTCAAAGATAAGTAAACCCTCGATTTTTCAAATAGACTTCAAGGGTAAGCAACCCTCATCGAGAGACATTTTTAGGGTATGCAAAACTTGTCGAGAGACATTTTAGAGGTTGACAAACTTCGTAGAAACCCGATTCAAAGATAAGTAAACCCTCGATTTTTCAAATAGACTTCAAGGGTAAGCAAACCTCGTCGAGAGACATTTTAGGGGTTGACAAAACTTCGTAGAGACATTATTTAGAAGTTACAACTTTTAATATAAAGAAATGATTTATACCTTAAATTAAAGCAAAAACATTCTATTTTATGATAACCTATCAGAATTTCTTACACTAATTCTTCAAAAAAATTAAAACATTTTTACTCGAAACTAAACCTTTAAAAATTTGGTTAACTTTAAAAAATCGCTACAACTTTATTTTTAGAGATTTTAATGTGGTTTAAAAGCTAAATTAAAGAAAAATGATTCTATTTTACGATAAATCATCGATTATCAAATAAAATTTGTTTCACCGGTTAAAAATTTTTTTTTTCTTTTAAATGAAAGTTAACCTAAAATTAAAAAAAAATGATCTATTTAAAAAAATCGTAAAAAATTCATTTTTCATAGTTGAGAAATGAGTCTTAACTCAAATTAAACTTAGAAGATTCTATTTTTAATTAGAAAAGATCGTTTGATCCTAAATGTTATCAAAAAAATTAAAAAAGTTTTCAAAGTTGGAAATCGTGAACATTTTTGTTTTCTAATTTAAAAAAATAAACTTTAAAAATTCTTAAAAAATCGATTTTTGAGTATTTCAATGTGATTTTTGTTCTAAATGAGATTTAAAAGTTTCTAGTTTTGATTAAAAAAGGCAAATTTACTTTAGACATTACCAAAAAATTTAAAAAAATTTTCAAAGTTGGTGATTACTTTTAACAGTTCTAACCTAAATTTGGAAAAATCGATCAATTTTAAAAATTCTCAAAAAATAGATTTTTGGGTATTTGAATATGATTTTTGTTCTAAATGAAAGTTAGAAGATTCTAGTTTTGATTAAAAAAGGCAGTTTTACCTTAAATATTGCCAAAAAGTTCAAAAAAATTCTCAAAGTTGGTGATTACTTTTCACAGTTTTAACCTAATTTTTAAAAATACAATTTTTAAAATTCTTAAAAAATCGATTTTTGGGTATTTCAATATGATTTTTGTTCTAAATGAAAGTTAGAAGATTCTAGTTTGGATTTCAGAAGACCGTTTTATTCTAAATGTTGCCAATAAAATTAAAAAATTTTTTGAAGTTGGAAAAAATTTTTGACACTTTTCTAACTTAAAAAAATTAACTTTAAAAATACATCAAAAATTCATTTTTAAAGATTTTGATTTTGATTTGACGTTTAAATATCTAAATTCATTTTTTAAATGTCACTTTTGACGTTTAAAGAACAAAATTCTCTTTGGAAGTGTCAAAATCCATTTTTAACATGTCACTTTTGACGTTTAAAGATCAGAATCCTCTTTTGAAATATCAATCTTGACGTTTAAACGTCACCTGTCATCTTTAATGTGTCATTTTTAACATTTACAGATCAAAATTCTCTTTCGAACTGTCAATTTTGACATTTAAAAGTCACTTTTCATCTTGAATGTGTCATTTTTGGCATTTACAGATCAAAATTTTCTTCCAAAATGTTAATGTTGACGTTTAAATGTCTAAATGTATTTTCAAAATGTCAATTTTGACGTTTAAACATCAAAATTCTCTTTCAAAATGTCAATTTTGACGTTTACAAATCAAAATTCTCTTTCGAACTATCAATTTTGACATTTAAAAGTTACTTTTCATCTTGAATGTGTCATTTATGAGATTTACCCATCAAAATCCTCGTTAAAAATGTTAATTTTGACATATAAAGATCAAAATTCTAGTCTCTATAAATAAAGTCGTAGTGATTTTTTTAAAAACACCCAAATTTTTGAAGGTTAGTTTGGGTTCGATTAAAAATTTCTAATTTTTTTTTTTTTTTTTAAGAATCGCTATAAAAAAATTTTATGTATTTTCATAAAATAGAATCTTTTAGATTTTATTTATCCTTAAAACCACTTTAAAATCTCTACAAATAAACTCATAGCGATTTTTAAAAATATAATCAACATTTTTAAAGGTTAGTTTGACCTCGATTAATGTTGATATTTTTTGTTAAGAATTTGTATAACAAAATCCAATGTGTTTCTAATAAAATAGAACCTTTTTACTTTCATTTAACGTTTAAACCACTTTTTAATCTTTAAAAATAAATCCACAGCGATTTTTTAAATTTAATCAAAAAATTTAGAATTTAGGTTAGATTTTTTTTTTAACTTTGAAAAATCTTTTAAAGATTGAATAAAATAAATATTGATGTTTTATTATAAAATAGAACGTTTTAACTCAAATTTAACGTTTAAACCTCATTTTAATCACCTCAAATAAACTCAAAGCGATTTTTTAAAGTTAATCAAATTTTTTAATGGTTAGGTAACGCTTGATTAAAAACAACGTCTTTGCTTTTTACGGGTTATTAAAACGGATTTTGATGTTTTCTCATAAAATAAGATATTTTTTCTTTAATTTAACGTTCGAACTACCTTTTTATTAAAAAATTTCTTAACCACTTCGGTAGGGACGTCGACTATAGTCGACGGCCACAGATGACCCCCACACAGCCGAGCGTCGACTATAGTCGACGGATATACCAGCGTACGGACGATGAAAGCCGGTTGTTGGCGACGTTTCTCGGCCGATAGGAGGCGTACCGAAGTGGAGTTAGTAAAAATTTTTGATAGTTAACTAACCTAGATTTTCTAGAAAATATCATCAACTTTAAAAAATCGTACAGAATTTATTTCTAAAGATAAAGATATGATTTTTACTTTAAATTGAACCCAAAAGATTCTATTTTGAACTAAAAAAGACAAATTTGTTCTAATTATTACCAAAAAAATTAAAAAAAATTTTAAAGATGTTAAAAATTTTACCTAACCTCAAAAATTTTAAGTCAATTTTAAAAAATTGCCAACACTTTATTTATGAAAATTAAGAAAAAAAATTTATACTAAATGAAAGCTACATGTTTCTATTTTATACTATAAAAGTCAAATTCGTTCTAATTAGTATCCAAAAAATTAAAAAAATTATCAAAGATGTTGAAAATTTTTCGTCGAAATTGACATTAATAAGTTAGGTTAACTTTAAAAAATCGCTAAAAATTTATTTTTAGGAATAGAAAAATGATTTTCTAGCTAGTGATAGATTAAAGTATTTACTTTTTATTTTTAAATCATCGAATTAATCCTCAGTATCATGAAAAAAAATTTTAAAAATTCCTAAAAACGTTAGATATTTCCCAACCTCAAAGATTTTTAATTAACTTTAAAAAATCGCGAAAAGTTTATATCTCAAAATTAAAGAAAAATTTTTATACTAAATGAAAGTTAAAACATTCTACTTTATATCCCAAAAAGTAAATTTGTTCTAATTATCACCGAAAAATTTAAAAAAAATCTTAAAGAAATTTTGATCGTTAACCTTAAAAATCAACTTTAAAAAATCGCAAAAAATTTATTTATTAGAAAAAAGATTTTTTAACTGGAGATAGATTAAATTATTCATAAAAACGATCAAAATTTTTCTAATTGAGATCCAAAAAATTATTAAAAATTTCGAAAATTTTTGCTCGAATTTAACCTCGAAATTATGACAAACTTTAAAAAATCACCAAAAATTTATTTATGAAAATTGAGAAAAATTCTTTTAGGTAGAGATAAACTAAACTATCTATTTTTCATAAAAATAGTCATATTTGTTCTAATTAGTACTCAAAAAAATAAAAAAATTCTTAAAGATTTTCAAAATTTTTGTTCGAATTTAACGTCGAAATAATCACCAACTTTAAAAAATCATTAGAAATTCATTTATTAAAATCGAGAAAAAAAATTTCAACTTGAGGTAGATTAAACTATCTATTTTTCATAAACATGGTTAAATTTTTCCTAATTATTACCAAAAAAAATTTAAAAAATTCCCAAAGGTGATAAAATTTTTTTACCAAATCTAACCTAGGTTTTTTAAAATTTTAGGAATTTTAAAAAATCGCACAGACTTTATTTTTAGGAATTAAGAAACGGTTCTTGTATCAAATTAAAGATAAAAGTATCTACTTTTTATTAAAACAGGCAAATTGTTCCTAATTATTACCAAAAAAATTAAAAAAATTCCCAAAAAATGATAAAATTTTTAATCTAACCTAAGTTTTTAAAAAATGAATTTAAAAAAATCGCACAGACTTTATTTCTAGGAATTAAGAAATGGTTCTTGTATAAAATTAAAGATAAAAGTATCTATTTTTCATTAAAAAAGACAAATTTTTCCTAATTATTACCAAAAAAATTAAAACAATTCCCAAAAATGATAAAATTTTTAATCTAACCTAAGTTTTTAAAAAATGAACACCAAAAAATCGCACCGATTTTATTTCTAAGAATTAAGAAATGGTTCTTGTATCAAATTAAAGGTAAAAGTATCTATTTTTTATTAAAAAAGTCAAATTTTTCCTAATTATTACCAAAGAAATTAAAAAAATCCCAAAAATGATAAAATTTTTAATCTAACCTAAGTTTTAAAAAAATGAATTTAAAAAAATCGCACCGACTTTATTTCTAGAAATTAAGAAATGGTTCTTGTATCAAATTAAAGATAGAAGTATCTATTTTTCATTAAAAAAGACAAATTTTTCCTAATTATTACCAAAAAAATGAAAAAAATTCGCAAAAATGATAAAATTTTTCTGGAAGTAAACTAACCTAACTTTTTAAAAAAATTGACCAACTTTAAAAAATCGTACAGAGTCTATTTTTAAAGATAAAGATATGATTTTTACTTTATGTTACGCCGAAAAGATTCTATTTTGATCTAAAAAAGACAAATTTGTTCTAATTATTACCAAAAGAATTAAAAAAATTCTTAAAGTTGATAAAAATTTTTTTGGCAGTAAACTAACCTAACTTTTTAAAAAAATTGATCAACTTTAAAAAATCGTACAGAGTTTATTTTTAAAGATAAAGATATGATTTTTACTTTATGTTACACCCAAAAGATTCTATTTTGAACTAAAAAAGACAGATTTGTTCTAATTATTACAAAAAAAATTTAAAAAAATCTTAAAATTGATAAAATTTTTTTGGTAGTAAACTAACCTAACTTTTTAAAAAATTAACCAACCTTAAAAAATCGTACAGAGTTTATTTTTAAAGATAAAGATATGATTTTTACCTTAAGTTGAACCCAAAAGATTCTATTTTGAATTAAAAAAGACAAATTTGTTCTAATTATTACCAAAAAAATTTTAAAGTTGATAAAATTTTTTTGACAGTAAACTAACCTAACTTTTTAAAAAATTCGACCAACCTTAAAAAATCGTACAGTGTTTATTTTTAAAGATAAAGATATGATTTTTACTTTAAGTTGAAACCAAAAGATTCTATTTTGAACTAAAAAAGACCAATTTGTTGTAATTATTACCAAAAAAATTAAAAAGATTCTTAAAGTTGATAAAATTTTTTTGGCAGTAAACTAACCTAACTTTTTAAAAAATTGATCAACTTTAAAAAATCGTCCAGAGTTTATTTTTAAAGATTAAGAAATAATTTTTAGTTCAGCATGAACTTAAAAGATTCTATTTTGAATTAAAAAAGACAAATTTGTTGTAATTATTACCAAAAAAATTAAAGAAATTCTTAAAGTTGATAAAGAATTTTTGGAAGTAAACTAACCTAACTTTAAAAAATTGACCAACTTTAAAAAATCGTACAGAGTTTATTTTTAAAGATAAAGATATGATTTTAACTTTAAGTTGAACCCAAAAGATTCTATTTTGAATTAAAAAAGACAGATTTGTTCTAATTATTACCAAAAAAATTAAAAAAATTCTTAAAGTTGATAAAATTTTCTTGGCAGTAAACTAACCTAACTTTTTAAAAAATTCGACCAACTTTAAAAAATCGTACAGAGTTTATTTTTAAAGATAAAGATATGATTTTTACTTTAAGTTGAACCCAAAAGATTCTATTTTGAAATAAAAAAAAACAAATTTGTTCTAATTATTACCAAAAAAAATAAAAAAATTCTTAAAGTTGATAAAATTTTTTTGGCTGTAAACTAACCTAAGTTTTTAAAAAATTAATCAACTCTAAAAAATCGTACAGAGTTTATTTTTAAAGATAAAGATATGATTTTTATTTTAAGTTGAACCCAAAAGATTCTATTTTGAATTAAAATAGACCAATTTGTTCTAATTATTACCAAAAAAATTAAAAAAATTCTTAAAATTGATAAAATTTTTTTCGCTGTAAATTAACCTAAGTTTTTAAAAAATTAACCAACTTTAAAAAATCGTATAGAGTTTATTTTTAAAGATTAAGAAATAATTTTTAGTTCAGCATGAACTTAAAAGATTCTATTTTGAATTAAAAAAGACAAATTTGTTCTAATTATTACCAAAAAAATTAAAAAAAATTTTAAAGTTGATAAAATTTTTTTGGCAGTAAACTAACCTAACTTTTTAAAAAATTGATCAACTTTAAAAAATCGTACAGAGTTTATTTTTAAAGATAAAGATATGATTTTTACTTTAAGTTGAACCCAAAAGATTCTATTTTTAATTAAAAAAGACAAATTTGTTCTAATTATTACCAAAAAAATTAAAAAAATTCTTAAAGTTGATAAAATTTTTTTGGAAGTAAACTAACCTAACTTAAAAAAATTGACCAACTTTAAAAAATCATACAGAGTTTATTTTTAGAGATTAAGAAATAATTTTTACTTTAATATGAACTTAAAAGATTCTATTTTGAACTATAAAAGGCAGATTTATTCTAGTTTTTAGAAATAAATTTGTAGCGATTTTTTTAAATTGATAATTTTTTTTAAGGTTTGAAAAAACATCATCTCAAAAAAAATTTTTTCTTAATACTAACGAAAAGTTATGATAAATTTTAATAGTTTTTTATAAAATAGAATGTTTTAATTTTAATTTAGTATAGAAACCATCTTTAAATCCCCATAAATAAATTACTGACAATTTTTTAAACTTGAAAAATTTTTTTTAGACATAAGATTAGATTGGAATTCTAGAACAGCTTGTATAATCCATTTAGACGATCGGGTTTTCACCTAAACTACACGCACACATATCGATTACGGCGTGAAATCGTTTATAAATAGAATAAAAGACGTGAGAACGATCAAGTAGATTCCAAAACCCAACACGAATTATAATCCGAATTATAATACTTACGACCTTCCTTGGATTACATTTAAAACGAGATAATTTAAAAAAATAATCGATAAAATTAATCAAATTAATCACCAACATAAAATCTATTGACGTTATAATAAGACAATAACGAAAAATGTTAAAAAGAATTTGACGTTCGATCTGATAATAATTCCTTTTTAAACATTTAATATATCTTCATTAATCATTATTAGATTAGAACATCTGTTACAGTTTTAAAACTAAAATAACACTAAAAGGGGCAAATAAAACAATAAGTTTATTATTACAATAACGTCATTGTGGTTTTCCTTAATGATTTCACAACGCGTTTACGTTAAGGTTTTAATTTATTAGTCTGCTAAGCGTTTACAAACTGATGATTCAACGTAATTTGGCGCGTTATGGTTTCACTCTATGAAAGTGGATATGTATTTAAAGTTTTTAACTGCGCATTAGAACGAAATTAAAGATAGATAGATTTTTATGTCGTTTTAATTACTGTAATTTATTTCTTTAGCGAGAAAACACATTTGGTAGGATTTTTTAATTGTTATAGTTATGTAAAGAGGAAATTAGTTGTGCAATTTTATGTTAGGTTAGTCTTCAAAAAATTTTTAAAAATCAAATTTCGATTATCATACAAATTTAGCTATTTTGTCTTAAAATAGAATCTTTTAGCTTTAATATAAATCATAAACCATTTTCCAATATTTATAAATAATCTTGCAATTATTTTTTAAAACATGTAAAAATTTTTAAAAATTTAGTTCAAAACATAGATGTCTTTAAAATTTTTTTTTAATTCTTATGGCGATTATGGTACAAATTTGTATGTTTTTTCTTAAAATAGAATCTTTTAGTTTTAATTCAACATAAAAGTCGTTTCTTAAATCCTATAAAAAAACCAACAGCGATTTTTTAAAAATTGATTAATCTTTTAGAGGTTAGGTTAGTCTTCAAAAAATTTTTAAAAATCAAATTTCGATTATCATACAAATTTAGCTATTTTGTCTTAAAATAGAATCTTTTAGCTTTAATATAAATCACAAACCATTTTCCAATATTTATAAATAATCTTGCAATGATTTTTTAAAACATGTAAAAATTTTTAAAAATTTAGTTCAAAACATAGATGTCTTTAAAAATTTTTTTTAATTTTTATGGCGATTATGGTACAAATTTGGATGTTTTTTCCTAAAATAGAATCTTTTAGTTTTAATTCAACATAAAAGTCGTTTCTTAAATCCTATAAATAAACCCACAGCGATTTTTTAAAAATTGTTTAATTTTTTAGAGGTTAGGTTAGTCTTCAAAAAAATTTTAAAAATCAAATTTCGATTATCATACAAATTTAGCTATTTTGTCTTAAAATAGAATCTTTTAGCTTTAATATAAATCATAAACCATTTTCCAATATTTATAAATAATCTTGCAATGATTTTTTAAAACATGTAAAAATTTTTAAAAATTTAGTTCAAAACATAGATGTCTTTAAAAATTTCTTTTAATTTTTATGGCGATTATGGTACAAATTTGGATGTTTTTTCTTAAAATAGAATCTTTTAGTTTTAATCCAACACAAAATTCGTTTCTTAAATCCTATAAATAAACCAACAGCGATTTTTTGATTAATCTTTTAGAGGTTAGGTTAGTCTTCAAAAAATTTTTAAAAATCAAATTTCGATTATCATACAAATTTAGCTATTTTGTCTTAAAATAGAATCTTTAAGCTTTAATATAAATCATAAACCATTTTCCAATATTTATAAATAATCTTGCAATGATTTTTTAAAACATGTAAAAATTTTTAAAAATTTAGTTCAAAACAGAGATGTCTTTAAAAATTTTTTTTAATTTTTATGGCGATTATGGTACAAATTTGGATGTTTTTTCTTAAAATAGAATCTTTTAGTTTTAATTCAACATAAAAGTCGTTTCTTGAATCCTATAAATAAACCAACAGCGATTTTTTAAAAATTGATTAATCTTTTAGAGGTTAGGTTAGTCTTCAAAAAATTTTTAAAAATCAAATTTCGATTATCATACAAATTTAGCTATTTTGTCTTAAAATAGAATCTTTTAGCTTTAATATAAATCATAAACCATTTTCCAATATTTATAAATAATCTTGCAATGATTTTTTAAAACATGTAAAAATTTTTAAAAATTTAGTTCAAAACGTAGATGTCTTTAAATTTTTTTTTTTAATTTTTATGGCGATTATGGTACAAATTTCGATGTTTTTTCTTAAAATAGAATCTTTCAGTTTTAATTCAACATAAAAGTCGTTTCTTAAATCCTATAAATAAACCCACAGCGATTTTTTAAAAATTGACTAATCTTTTAGAGGTTAGGTTAGTCTTCAAAAAAATTTTAAAAATCAAATTTCAATTATCACACAAATTTAGCTATTTTGTCATAAAATAGAATCTTTTAGCTTTAATATAAATCATAAACCATTTTCTAATATTTATAAATAATCTTGCAATGATTTTTTAAAACATGTAAAAATTTTTAAAAAATTAGTTCAAAACATGGATGTATTTAAAATTTTTTTTTAATTTTTATGGCGATTATGGTTCAAATTTGGATGTCTTTTCTTAAAATAGAATCTTTTAGTTTTAATTCAACATAAAAGTCGTTTCTTAAATCCTATAAATAAACCAACAGCGATTTTTTAAAAATTGATTAATCTTTTAGAGGTTAGGTTAGTCTTCAAAAAAATTTTAAAAATCAAATTTCGATTATCATACAAATTTAGCTATTTTGTCTTAAAATAGAATCTTTTAGCTTTAATATAAATCATAAACCATCTTCCAATATTTATAAATAATCTTGCAATGATTTTTTAAAACATGTAAAAATTTTTAAAAATTTAGTTCAAAACATAGATGTCTTTAAAAATTTTTTTTAATTTTTATGGCGATTATGGTACAAATTTGGATGTTTTTTCCTAAAATAGAATCTCTTAGTTTTAATTCAACATAAAAGCCGTTTCTTAAATCCTATAAATAAACCAACAGCGATTTTTTAAAAATTGATTAATCTTTTAGAGGTTAGGTTAGTCTTCAAAAAATTTTTAAAAATCAAATTTCGATTATCATACAAATTTAGCTATTTTATCTTAAAATAGAATCTTCTAGCTTTAATTTAGTCCATAAACCGTTTTCCAATATTTATAAATAATCTTGCAATGATTTTTTAAAACATGTAAAAATTTTTAAAAAATTTGGTTCAAAACATGGATGTCTTTAAAATTTTTTTTTTATTTTTTATGGCGATTATGATAAAAATTTGGATGTTTTTTTCTTAAAATAGAATCTTTTAGTTTTAATTCAACATAAAAGTCGTTTCTTAAATCTTATAAATAAACCCACAGCGATTTTTTAAAAATTGATTAATCTTTTAGAGGTTAGGTTAGTCTTCAAAAATTTTTTAAAAATCTAATTTCGATTATCATACAAATTTAGCTATTTTATCTTAAAATAGAATCTTTTAGCTTTAATTTAACCCATAAATCACCTTTCAATTCCTATAAATAACTTCACAGCGATTTTTTAAACTCAGTACTTTGATTGCTTTTAGAGGTAAAAGGTATTAACATAAACCATTTATACCATTAACTAAAAAGCAATAAACGATTTAAAATATGCCTCTTTTAAAACGTGATGTAACTTGTTTTGTCGACTTGGCAAAATTATTTATCGCTATTAATTTTATTTTGAGAGTCTAAAGTGGTTTTAACTCGGCACGTGAAACATTTCCTATTATAAATAGGGCGAAATTTTCGTTCCAAACAATGTATCGTTTATTATTTTCTTATTTTCTTATTGTTCGTCCAATTAACGCCGGTTAACTTTTTTATTTTTTTATTTTTATTTTTCGATTAACATTCTTTTTCGTTAATTGTGGCATAAATTCGTTTCTTTGAAGACAAGATCTGGACGTTTATCGTCTGTTAGTTGAGGGTTATTGCTCTAATTTATTTCTAAATAACGTTTTACGTTCGCGTGCTTCTCTATATCTCCAGATCGAGTTAATGGATAAATTACTCGAATTGATCTGTTTAATTGAAACGTATCGTGTTGTGTAGTCGACAAAAAGGAAGCAATTTTGTGTCTAAAATTGCGCAGTAGTGCTTAAATTCGTTTTGATTAAACATAAACTATGTTTTAAAAAAGTTTTAAATTTTTTAAAAATTAGGTGAAATTTGGTAAAAAAAATTTGTCATCTTTACGAATTTTTTTAATTTTTTTGGTAATAATTAGGAAAAATTTGTCTGTTTTAATAAAAAATAGACACTTTTATCTTTAATTTGATACAAGAACCGTTTCTTAATTCCTAGAAATAAAGTCGGTGCGATTTTTTGAAATTCATTTTTTAAAAACTTAGATTACATTAAAAATTTTATCACTTTGGGAATTTTTTTAATTTTTTTGGTAATAATTAGGAAAAATTTGTCTTTTTAAATAAAAAATAGATACTTTTATCTTTAATTTGATACACGAACCATTTCTTAATTCCTAGAAATAAAGTCGGTGCGATTTTTTTTAATTCATTTTTAAAAAATTTAGGTTAGATTAAAAATTTTTGTCACTTTTGCGAATTTTTTTAATTTTTTTGGTAATAATTAGGAAAAATTTGTCTGTTTTAATAAAAAATAAATACTTTTATTTTTAATTTGATACAAGAACCATTTCTTAATTCCTAGAAATAAAGTCTGGGCGATTTTTTGAAATTCATTTTTTAAAAACTTAGGTTAGATAAAAATTTTATCACTTTTGGAAATTTTTTTAATTTTTTTGGTAACACTTAGAAAAAAATTACCTTTTTTAATAAAAAATAGATACTTTTATCTTTAATTTGATACAAGAACCATTTCACAATTCCTAAAAATAAAGACGGTGCGATTTTTTAAAATTCATAAAATTTTAAAAAACTTAGGTTAGATTTGGTAAAAAAAATTTATCATTTTTGGGAATTTTTTTAATTTTGTTGGTAATAATTAGGAATAATTTGACTATTTTTATGAAAAATAAATAGTTTAATCTATCTCAAGTTAAAAAAAATTTTCTCGATTTTAATAAATAAATTTCTGATGATTTTTTAAACTTGGTGATAATTTCGAGGTTAAATTCGAACAAAAATTTTCGCTATTTTTTAGAATTTTTTTATTTTCTTGAGTACCAATTAGAACAAATTTAACTATTTTTATGAATAATAGATAGTTTAATTTATCTCTAGCTAAAAGAATTTTTCTCAATTTTCATAAATAAATTTTTGGTGATTTTTAAAGTTTGTCATAATTTCGAGGTTAAATTCGAACAAAAATTCTCGAAATTTTTAATAATTTTTTTAATGTTTTGGATGTCAATTAGAAAAATTTTGATCGTTTTTATGAATAATTTAATCTATCTCTAGTTAAAAAATCATTTTTCTAATAAATAAATTTTTTGCGATTTTTTAAAGTTGATTTTTAAGGTTAACGATCAAAATTTCTTTAAGAATTTTTTTTAATTTTTGGGCGATAATTAGGAAAAATTTGCTTTTTGGAATATAAAGTAGAATATTTTAATTTTCATTTAGTATAAAAATTTTTCTTTAATTTTGAAATATGAATTCTTGGCGATTTTTTAAAGTTAATTAAAAATCTTTGAGGTTGGGAAAAATCTAACGTTTTTAGGGATTTCTAAAAATTTTTTTCATGATTCTGAGGATTAATTCGATGATTTAAAAAGTAAATACTTTAATCTATCACTAGCTAGAAAATCATTTTTCTATTCCCAGAAATAAATCTTTAGCGATTTTTTAAAGTTAACCTAACTTATTAATGTCAATTTCGACAAAAAATTTTCAACGTCTTTGATAATTTTTTTAATTTTTTGGATACTAATTAGAACGAATTTGACTTTTATGATACAAAATAGAAACATGTAGCTTTCATTTAGTATAAAACTTTTTTCTTAATTTTCATAAATAAAGTGTTGGCGATTTTTTAAAATTGACTTAAAATTTTTGAGGTTAGATAAAATTTTTAATATCTTTAATTTTTTTTTAATTTTTTTGGTAACAACTAGAACAAACTTGTATTTTTTAATAAAAAATAGATACTTTTACCTTTAATTTGACACAAGAATCGTTTCATAATTCCTAAAAATAAAGTAGGTGCGATTTTCTGAAATTTATTTCTTGAAAACTTGGATTTGGTCAAAAATTTTTGTCATCTTTGCGAATTTTTTCAATTTTTTTGGTAATAATTAGGAAAAATCTGTCTTTTTAAATTAAAATTTCATACTTTTATCTTTAATTTGATACAAGAACCGTTTCTTAACTCTTAGAAATAAAGTCTGGGTGATTTTTTAAAGTTGATCAAATTTTCTTCTAGGTTAGGTTAGTTTCGATCAAAAATGTTTGGCTTCTTTGCAATTTTTTTTTAATTTTCTTGGCAACAATTAAAGAAAATTCGTCTGGTTTAGTGTAAAATAAAATCTTTTGTCTTTAATTTAATATAAAAGCTGATATTCTAGTCCTAGAAATAAAGTCAGTACGATTTTTTAAAGTTCATGAAATTTTTTAAAAGTTAGGTTAGATTCGGTCAAAAAATTTTTGTCATCTTTGCGATTTTTTTTATTTTTTTTTTGGCAAGAATTAAAATAAATCTGCCTATTTGTATTAAAAATTCATACTTTTATCTTTAATTTGATACAAGAACCGTTTCTTAACTCTTACAAATAAAGTCTGGGTGATTTTTTAAAGTTGATCAAATTTTCTCAAAGGTTATGTTAGATTCGGTCAAAAATTTCTGTCATCTTTGCGAATTTTTTCAATTTTTTTTTGTAATAGTTAGGAAAAATTCGTCTGTTTTAATGGAAAATGGAATCTTTTATCTTTAATTTAGTATAAAAGCCAATATTCTAGTCCTAGAAATAAAGTCTGTACGATTTTTTAAAGTCGATGAAATTTTTTAAAAGTTAGGTTAGATTCGATCAAAAAATTTTATCACCTTTGCGAATTTTTTTAATTTTTTTGGTAAGAATTAGAATAAATCTGTCTTTTTAAATAAAAAATTCATACTTTTATCTTTAATTTGATACAAGAACCGTTTCTTAACTCTTACAAATAAAGTCTGGGTGATTTTTTAAAGTTGATCAAATTTTCTTCTAGGTTAGGTTAGTTTCGATTAAAAATTTTTGTCTTCCTTACATTTTTTTCCATTTTTTTGGTAAAAATTAAAGTAAATTTGTCTGTTATAATACAAAATAGAACATTTTATCTTTAGGTAACTTAATGTACAAACCGTTTCTCAATTCCTAGAAATAAAGTTTCAATGATTTTTTTTTTAATCGACCAATTTTTTTAAGGTTAGGATGTATTTAAAAATTCTTATAAAATCGTAATGAAAGATTAAGACAAATTTTGATGTTTTATTAGGAAATAGAATCTTTTAGCTCTAATTTAAGCCAAAAATCATTTCTAAAACTCAATAAATAATCCCAATACGATTTTTTAAACTTTGATGAAATTTTTCAGGCCAACTTAAAAATTGACATTTTTAATACCTATATCTTTGAAAAAATTTCTAAAATCATAATGAAAAATTATAACAGATCCAAATGTCTTATCGTAAAATAAAACCGTTTGACTTCATTTTAATGTATAAATCATTTCTTCATTCCAATAAATAAACCCACAATGATTTTTTAGAATCTACCAAATTTTTAAGGTTAGGTTGTTTTTTAACAAATTTTATAAAATCGGAAAGAAAAGTTAAAACAAATTTGTATTTTTTATTAGGAAATAGAATCTTTTAGCTCTAATTTAGTATAAAAGCCGATGTTCTAGTCCTAGAAATAAAGTCGGTACGATTTTTTAAAATCGGTAAATTTTTTTAAAAATTAGGTTAGATTCAGTCAAAAATTTTTGTCCTCTTTGGGAATTTTTTTAATATTTTTGGTAAGAATTAGAATAAATCTGCTTTTTGTATTAAAAATTCATACTTTTATCTTTAATTTGATACAAGAACCGTTTCTTAACTCTTAGAAATAAAGTCGGTACGATTTTTTAAAGTTCATGAAATTTTTTTAAAGTTAGGTTAGATTCGATCAAAAAATTTTGTCATCTTTGCGAATTTTTTTAATTTTTTTGGTAATAATTAGAATAAATCTGTCTTTTTAAATTAAAAGTTCATACTTTTGTCTTTAATTTGATACAAGAACCGTTTCTTAACTCTTAGAAATAAAGTTTGGGTGATTTTTTAAAGTTGATCAAATTTTTCTTAAAGGTTAGGTTAGTTCCGATCAAAAATTTTTGTCTTCTTTGTGATTTTTTTCCATTTTTTTCGGTCAAAATTAAAGTAAATTTGTCTATTAAAATACAAAATAGAACGTTTTATCTTTAACTTAATATAAAAACCGTTCCTCAATTCCTAGAAATAAAGTTTGAATGATTTTTTTTAAATCGACCAATTTTTTTAAGGTTAGGATGTTTAAAAAAAAATTTATAAAATCGCAAAAAAAATTTAAGACAAAATTGTACGTTTTATTACAAAATACAATCCTTTAGTTCTAATTTAAGCCATAAATCATTTCTAAAACCCAATAAATAATCCCAATACGATTTTTTAATTTTAATGAAATTTTTCAGACCAACTTAAAAATTGATATTTTTAATACCTACATCTTTGAAAAAATTTCTAAAATCATAATGAAAAATTATAACTGATCCAAATATCTTATCGTAAAATAAAACCTTTTGACTTCATTTTAATGTATAAATCATTTCTTCATTCCAATAAATAAACCCACAATGATTTTTTAAAATCTACCAAATTTTTTAAGGTTAGGTTGTTTTTTAAAAAAATTTATAAAATCGGAAAGAAAAGTTAAGACAAATTTGCATTTTTTATTAGGAAATAGAATCTTTTAGCTCTAATTTAGTATAAAAGCCGATATTCTAGTCTTAGAAATAAAGTCGGTACGATTTTTTAAAGTCGTTGAAATTTTTTTTAAAGTTAGGCTAGAGTCGGTCAAAAATTGTTGTCACCTTTGCGAATTTTTTTAATTTTTTTAGTAAGAATTAGAACAAATCTGTCTTTTTAGATTAAAAATTCATACTTTTAGCTTTAATTTGATAAAAGAACCGTTTCTTAACGCTTAGAAATAAAGTTTGGGTGATTTTTTAAAATTGATGAAATTTTTTAAAAGTTAGGTTAGATTCAGACAAAAAATTTCTGTCATCTTTGCGAATTTTTTCAATTTTTTTGGTAATAATTAGGAAAAATTCGTTTGTTTTAATGAAAAATAGAATCTTTTATCTTTAATTTAGTATAAAAGCCGATATTCTAGTCCTAGAAATAAAGTCGGTATGATTTTTTAAAGTTCATGAAATTTTCTTAAAGGTTAGGTTAGTTTCAGTAAAAAATTTTTATCATCTTTACAAATTTTTTTAATTTTTTTGGTAAGAAGTAGAATAAATCCGCCTTTTTAAATTAAAAATCCATACTTTTATCTTTAATTTGATACAAGAACCGTTTCTTAACTCTAACAAATAAAATCTGGGTGATTTTTTAAAGTTGATCAAATTTTCTCCTAGGTTAAGTTGGACTCGATTAAAAATTTTTGTCTTTCTTACAATTTTTTTCAAATTTTTTGGTAAAAATTAAAGCAAATTTGTCTGTTATAATACAAAATAGAACGTTTTATCTTTAACTTAATATAAAAACCGTTAATCAATTCCTAGAAATAAAGTTTGAATGATTTCTTTTTAAATCGACCAATTTTTTTAAGTTAGGATATTTTTAAAGTTGTTTATAAAATCGTAAAAAAAGTTTAAGACAAAATTGGATATTAAATTACAAAATACAATCATTTAGCTCTAATTTAAGCCATAAATCATTTTTAAAGCCCCATAAATAATCCCAATACGATTTTTTTAGTTTTGATGAAATTTTTCAGACCAACTTAAAAATTGATATTTTGAATACCTATATCTTTGAAAAAATTTCTAAAATCATAACGAAAAATTTTAACAAATCTAAATGCCTTATCGTAAAATAAAATCAATTGACTTCATTTTAATGTATAAATCATTTTTTCATTCCAATAAATAAATCCACAATGACTTTTTAAAATCGACCACATTTTTTAAGGTTAGGATGTTCTTTAAAAATTCTTATAAAATCGCAAACAAAAGTTAAAACAAATTTGTATGTTTTATTAGGAAATAGAATCTTTTAGCTCTAATTTAGCATAAAAGCCGATATTCTAGTCCTAGAAATAAAGTCGGTATGATTTTTTAAAGTCGATGAAAGTTTTTAAAAGTTAGGTTAGATTCAGTCAAAAATTTTTGTCATCTTTGGGAATTATTTTAATATTTTTGGTAAGAATTAGAATAAATCTGCCTTTTTGTATTAAAAATTCATACTTTTATCTTTAATTTGGTACAAGAACCATTTCCTAACTCTTACAAATAAAGTCTGGGTGATTTTTTAAAATTAATCAAATTTTCTTAAAAGTTAGGTTAGTTTCAGTCAAGAATTTTTCCCGTCTTTACGAATTTTTTTAATTTTTTTGACAACAATTAAAGAAAATTCGTCGATTTTAGTGCAAAATAGAATCTTTTATCTTTACTTTAGTATAAAAGCCAATATTCCGGTCCTAGAAATAAAGTCGGCACGATTTTTTAAAGTTGATCAAATTTTTTTAAGTTAGATTAGATTCGGTCAAAAATTTTTATCATTTTTGCGAATTTTTTAAATTTTTTTGGTAAGAATTAGAATAAATCCACCTTTGTGTATTAAAAATTCATACTTTTATCTTTAATTTGATACAAAAACCATTCCTTAACTCTTACAAATAAAGTCTGGGTGACTTTTTAAAGTTGATCAAATTTTCTTCTAGGTTAGGTTATTTTCGATCAAAAATTTTTGTCTTCTTTTGATTTTTTTCCATTTTTTTGGTAAAAATTAAAGTAAATTTGACTATTGTAATACAAAATAGAACGTTTTATCTTTAACTTCATGTAGAAACCGTTTCTCAATTCCTAGAAATAAAATTTGAATGATTTTTTTTAAATTGACCAATTTTTTAAGGTTAGGAGGTTTTTTAAAAATTCATACAAAATCGTAAAGAAAAGTTAAGACAAATTTGTATGTTTGATTAGGAAACAGAATCTTTTAGCACTAATTTAGTATAAAAGCCGATATTCTAGTTCTAGAAATAAAGTCAGTACGATTTTTTAAAGTCGATGAAATTTTTTAAAAGTTAGGTTAGATTCGATCAAAAGATTTTATCACCTTTGCGATTTTTTTTTATTTTTTTGGTAATAATTAGAATAAATCTGTCTTTTTAGATTAAAAATTCATACTTTTATCTTTAATTTGATACAAGAACCGTTTCTTAACTTTTACAAGTAAAATCTGGGTGATTTTTTTAAGTTGATCAAATTTTCTTCTAGGTTAGGTTAGTTTCGATTAAAAATTTTTGTCTTCCTTACAATTTTTTTCAATTTTTTTGGTAAAAATTAAAGTAAATTTGTCTGTTATAATACAAAATAGAACGTTTTATCTTTAACTTAATATAAAAACTGTTTCTCAATTCCTAGAAATAAAGTTTGAATAATTTTTTTTAAATCGTCCAAATTTTTTAAGGTTAGGATGTTTTAAATAAAATCATAATCGCAAAAAAAATTTAAAACAAAATTGGACATTTTATTATAAAATACAATCATTTAGCTCTAATTTAAGCCATAAATCATTTCCAAAACCCAATAAATAATCCCAGTACGATTTTTTAATTTTAATGAAATTTTTCAGACCAACTTAAAAATTGTCATTTTTAATACCTATACCTTTTAAAAAATTTCTAAAATCATAATAAAAAATTATAACTAATCCAAATGTCTTATCGTAAAATAAAACCTTTTGACTTCATTTTAATGTATAAATCATTTCTTCATTCCAATAAATAAATCCACAATGATTTTTTAAAATCGACCAAATTTTTTTAAGGTTAGGATGTTTTTAAATTTTTTTTATAAAATCCTTAAAAAAAGTTAAGACAAATTTGCATGTTTTATTAAAAAACAGAATCTTTTAGCTTTAACTTAGTATAAAAGCCGACATTCTAGTCCTAGAAATAAAGTCTGTACGATTTTTTAAAGTTCATGAAATTTTTTTTAAAGTTAGGTTAGATTCAGTCAAAAATTTCTGTCATCTTTACGAATTTTTTTAATTTTTTTGGTAAGAATTAAAATAAATCTGCCTTTTTCTATTAAAAATTCATACTTTTATCTTTAATTTGATACAAGAACCGTTTCTTAACTCTTACAAATAAAGTCTGGGTGATTTTTCAAAATTGATCAAATTTTCTTAAAGGTTAGGTTAGTTTCAGTAAAAAATTCTTATCATCTTTGCGAATTTCTTCAATTTTTTTTGCAATAATTAGGAAAAATTCGTCTGTTTTAATGAAAAATAGAATCTTTTATCATTAATTTAGTATAAAAGATGATATTCTAGTCCTAGAAATAAAGTCAGTACGATTTTTTAAAGTTCATGAATTTTTTTTAAAGTAGGTTAGATTCGGACAAAAATTTCTGTCATGTTTGCGAATTTTTTTAATTTTTTTGGTAAGAATTAGAATAAATCTGTCTGTTATAATACAAAATAGAATATTTTATCTTTAACTTAATATAAAAAGCGTTTCTCAATTCCTAGAAATAAAGCTTGAATGATTTTTTTAAAAATCGACCAATTTTTTTAAGGTTAGGATGTATTTAAAAATTCTTATAAAATCACAAAAAAAGTTTAACACAAAATTGCACATTTTATTACAAAATACAATCCTTTAACTCTAATTTAAGCCATAAATCATTACCAAAACCCAATAAATAATCCCAAAATGATTTTTTTAACTTTGACCAAATTTTTCCAACAAACTTAAAACCCCCCCAACATCACATTTAAATTTAAGTAGCTCCATTCAAACCAGTTAGATCAAAAAGAAACCACTTTAAAAATACTCCCAGAACATTTCGAATACCAAACCCGTGAATTTCCTCTAAATGACGCACATTACCCGGTTATAAATAATTTAATTGAACGAACTCGATGGTAAACAAAACCGAGAAGCTAAACGATCGCTGTTTTTATAATAATAGGAATAAAGTTACATAAAACTTTTCAATTTTTTAAAATAACTTTTATAAAAAACTAGTTTAGTTTTATTTTTAGTATTTAAAAAAAAAATTTATTGTTTTTGGATGAATTGATCAACATTTTGGTAACTTTGGTGGAAGCTTTACGAATTTAGTAAGTTTTTGGTGGAATTAAAAAAAAATTAGTAAATTTTTGGTGGAATTTTTAAAAAAATTCATTATTTTTGGTAGAATTATTAAAAATTTTAGTAACTTTAGTGGAATGTTTATGAATCTACTAAGTTTTTAATTTTCAAGGTTTTAGTTAATTTTTAATGAAATTGTTTCTAATTTGATTGATTTTTGGTGGAATTTTAAGAGAATTTGGACATTTTGGTGGAATTTTTAAAAAACTTGGTAAGTTTTTGGTAGAATTGTTAAAAATGTTGACAATTTCGATGTAATTTTTAGGATTTTTGTAAGTTTTTGATGGAATAAAAAAAAATCAGTAAGTTTTTAGTGTAGTTGTTAAATATTTTAATAACTTTGGTGGAATTTTTGCGAATTTTATTCATTTCTGGTGGAACTTTAAAAAAATTCAGTGTTCTTGGTAAAATTCTTATGAATTTAATAAGTTTTTGGTGGAATTTTTAAAAAATTCAGTATGTTTTTGGTGGAATTATCAAAAATGTTGATAACATTGGTGGAATTTTTGCGAATTTTATTCATTTCTGGCGGAATAAAAAAAATCAGTGTTTTTGATAAAATTCTTATGAATTTAGTAAGTTTTTGGTGGAATTTTTGCAAATTGTATTAATTTTTGTTGGAATTTTAAAAAAATTCAGTGTGCTTTTGGTGGAATTATCAAAAATTTTGATAACACTGGTGGAATTTTTGCGAATTTTATTCATTTTTGATGGAATTTTTAAAAAACTCAGTGTTCTTTATGGAATTTTTACGAATTTAGAAGTTTTTAGTGAAATTTTTCCAATTTTATTAATTTTTGGTGGAATTTTTATAAAATTCAGTATGTTTTTGATGGAATTGTTAAAAAAGTTGATAACTTTGATAGAATTTTTATTAACTTTAATCATTTTTGGTGGAATTGTTAAAAATATTGGTAATTTTAGTAGAATTTTTATGAATTTGGTAAGTTTTTGGTGATATTTTTTTAAAATCAGTAAGTTTTTGGTGGAATTATTCAACATTTTTGTAGCTTTGGTGGAAAATTGAAAAAATTTAGTACGTTTTTGGTGGAATTGTTAAAAATGTTGGTAACTTTGGTGGAATTTTTACGAATATAGTAAGTTTTTTTAATTTTTACCAATTTTATTGATTTTGGGTGGAATATTTTTAAAAATTCAGTTTTTAGTAGAATTGTCTCCAAATTTAATAATTTTTGGTGAAATTATATTCAATTTAACTAACTTTTGTGGAATTTTTATTTTTACTTTTTTATTTTTGTGAAATTTTTAAGAATCTAATCAATTCTTGACGAAATTAATCTTAATTTTAGTATATTTTCTTAAAAAATTTTGTTTTTGGTGGAATTGTAAAAATTTTGATAGCTTTGGTGGAATTTTTACAAAATTTTATAAGTTTTTGGTGGAATTATTAAAAATTTTAGTAACTTTAAATTTTTACAAATTTACTTAAATTTTTGGTGATATTTTCAAGAATTTAATTAGTTTTTAGTGAAATTTATTCGAATTTTTGCTCTGTATAAATTAAATATTTGATGATTATTAATAAACCGATCGTTTTGATATTTCATGTGGCATTAGCGTGGTTAGAATAATAAATAACGTTTATGAAAATTGAACCAACTGTTTTATCGGCCCAAATCGAAAATGACGGAAAACGGGGACTTCGTTTAGGGCTTAAATCGGCCGTTTCGGGTCCAAAGGAGCCCCGATTCGCATATAACGTTGCGTTATAAAGCCGTTCAGAAGGTTAGCCGGAAGCAGAGTCGCGGAGCCGGTGGCTTTTTGGACAAAAAGTGCGTTCGAAAATTAACGAAAATGACAGGCGGACGATCGAGAATTTTAATTTCAATTAGGGCTACCGCAATGTCGTTCGATTTTCAGAGCTGTTTTTCCGAAATCGGTCACGGACCCCCCAAAATCGTCGGGTAGGTGAAGATAATGGTCGGCAGAATGACGTAAAACCATTGAATCGTCCGGAAAGCGATTTCCAAAAAAACTATTAAAAAAGGAGCTAGGCGCCTGCGGCGCCCTCTTTTAAAGAGGCGCTGCTTGGTTACTACTTTAATATATAACTAGAAGAAAAAACAGTGAAATTCTTTTTATGAAGGTAATTTAAAATATACCTAAAATTAAAAAAAAATAATTAAGATAAACGTTTTAATTACAAAATAATCATAAAATAACAACCTAAAATAATAAAAGAACTTTCAATAAACTTTTAATTAATCAATTAATATCAAAAAAACGTTTAAAACCTAAAAAAAAAAAAAATTTGATTTTAAGATTTTAATATTCTTTTCATTAAAATATACTCCAACATGACTTTTAAGAGCAGAAAAAGTATTATTTTTCATTAAATATAAATATCTTTTATTAAAAACTAACCTAACTTTTAATTGTCAAATCATAGATATTACAAAAACCGATCTTACCAACTCTTGCCGTTTAAATCATAGATGTCTTATGTAAATTATTGATATTTTATCTCTTTCTAATCTTAAAAAACCCAAATCATTCCATCTCATTTTTTCTATTAACTTAAAAGTTCACTTTTGCAAAGTTTTAAAATGAAATTTAAATAATAATTCCTTTTAATTTGTCTTATTTTCTTCAAAATTCAATCAAAAACTTCAAAATTCGTTTCAATTCGTTAAAAATTCCTCCCAATTTTACTAAAAATCATCTTAATTTTGTGAAATTCGTTTAAATTTATTTCAATTTTCACAAAATTCTTCTCAAATCGTTCAAAATTTGTCCAACTCCTCAAAATTTGCCTTAATTCTATCAAATTTCCATGATTTTAATAAAATTCGTCTTAATTTTATAAAATTTAATCAAAAATTTCAAAATTCGTTTCTATTCGTTCAAAATTCGTACCAATTCGTCTAAAATCTGCCTTAATTCTATTAAATTCCCACGATTTTTAATAAAATTCGTCTTAATTTTATAGAATTTCGTCTAAATTTAGTAAAAAACTTCAAAATTCATTTCAATTCGTTAAAAATTCCTCCCAATTTTACTAAAAATCATCTTAATTTTGTGAAATTCGTTTAAATTTATCTCAATTTTCACAAAATTCTTCTCAATTCGTTCAAAATTTGTCCAACTCCTCAAAATTTGCCTTAATTCTATCAAATTCCCATGATTTTAATAAAATTCGTCTTAATTTTATAAAATTTAATCAAAAATTTCAAAATTCGTTTCTATTCGTTCAAAATTCGTACCAATTCGTCTAAAATTTGCCTTAATTCTATCAAATTCCCATGATTTTAATAAAATTCGTCTTAATTTTATAAAATTTAATCAAAAATTTCAAAATTCGTTTCTATTCGTTCAAAATTCGTACCAATTCGTCTAAAATTTGCCTTAATTCTATCAAATTCTTACGAATTTTAATAAAATTCGTCTTAATTTTATAAAATTTCGTTCAAATTTAATCAAAAATTTTAAAATTCATTTCAATCCGTTAAAAATTCCTCCCAATTTTATTAAAAATCATCTAAATTTTGTGAAATTTGTTTAAATTTATCTTAATTTTCACAAAATTCTTCTCAATTCGTCAAAAATTCGTCCAATTCGTCAAAATTTACCTTAATTCTATCAAATCCTCAAGAATTTTAATAAAATTCGTCTTAATTTTATAAAATTTAATCAAAAATTTCAAAATTCATTTCAATTCATTAAACATTCCTTCCAACTTTACTAAAAATCATCTAAACTTTGTGAAATTTGATTAAATTTGTCTTAATTTTCACAAAATTCCTCTCAATTCGTCAAAAATTCGTCCAATTCGTCTAAAATTCGTTAAAATTTGCCTTAATTCTATCAAATTCCCATGATTTTTAATAAAATTCGTCTTAATTTTATTAAATTTCGTCCAAATTTAATAAAAAATTTCAAAATTCGTTTCAATTCGATAAAAATTCCTCCCAATTTTACTAAAAATCATCTTAATTTTGTAAAATTCGTTTAAATTTGTCTTAATTTTCACAAAATTCCTCTCAATTCGTCGAAAATTCGTCCAATTCGTCAAAATTTGCTTTAATTCTATTAAATTCTCAAGTATTTTAATAAAATTCCTCATTTTATAAAATTTAATCAAACATTTCAAAATCAAAATAATTAAAATAATAACCAATAATAAACCAATAATAAAGCTCGAAAAATTCAGTAAATTGAAATTATACTTTTGAAATGTTACAAAATCACAGTCTAAAAAGAAAAATAGTCGGAATATTTTATTTATTTAATTTGCGTCAAAAAAGTCTCTTAAAATTAAAAAAATATGTTTCATTTTAGTAATTTTTTCATTAAATTCGAAAATTTATAAATAGTCGAAATATTTATATTTTTATTAAATATAAAATATAAAATAGTTTTTATAAAAAAAAAGTTATTGTAAGTTTTAATAAACCTAGACGTTCATGACCTATAAATCCGAACAGTTCGTACACGCATAGCTTGTATCGTATGCATTTCACGCTAAATTTAGAATTGGGCAATGTTCAAAATTAAACTAGATTTCTCACGGGAGGGTTTTTATCGTTGATCGGACGTCAATGTATCCAGTAAACTAAAATTCACGTGGTTTTCTTAAATAACCAGAAACCTATCTCAGCCTTTATTTTTGTAACAATCACATGAGACCCATCCCATCCATAAAAGCTATTTTAAAATCCTGAATTCTACAAAAATTTCAGCGGCTCTTATTTCTTTTTAAATTTTTTTTTTTTTTTTTTTTTAATTTTTTTTTAAGAAATCAAAATCAAACACCGTCTAGCCTTATTGTTAAATAAAATCAACAATCATTTAAGAAGAATAATTTTAACCTTGAGATCAATTTTCTTTAGTACAACATGGGACATAAAACCTAGTTAAGTTTTTAATTGTTTTTGACACAACAAGTGGTTGGTAAAAATAGACTAAAGAAACGTTGCCAAATATTAATTTGAATCGATCGTATTGAAGGTGGTAGGTGGTGGTCATTCACCAAAAAATCCGTCTACGATTTGTCCTTGTGGACGGTTGCGTTGAGACTTGGGCGAGCTTAAAGTCTAAATTCTAAATAAAGCGCGACTGGGCCGGAGATGAAACTTTTGAAGTTCCCTGTTGTAAAAACGAAACGAAGTGGGGGACAGATTCTGGTCTACTAAAGAGATGTTTTTGGCGATTTTTGATCCAGTACAGTGTCGGTTGTGAGTGTCATAGTTTGTTGGAATATGCTAGATACTATAAAGGAACTTTTAGAGTGTACTTTTTCGAATACACGACGACATTCCATAGAAAACTCAGGTGATATATTTTTTAAAATAATCTCATTTTACCTTTAAATTTTATTAAAGAATTTTTCTAAGAATTCTAATAAGAACTTATTAAAATAAAAAAAAATTTTAACACTACTAATTTAAGATATTAATTTTTAAAATTTTATTATTTACTTATGTAATAAACACGTAACGAACTCGGTAAGTTATCAAGGCGAGCGTTCAACAATTTACGCGCCAGTCTATAGTAAGTTCGTTTTTGGCAAACGTTCAAAACGGAATTTACTATTATTTCGGGCAACCGGTGTGTTTATTAACCGCGCCCACTTTCTCATATTTAATGCACTTTATAATTTAATTCGGGTTAATTTAGCACCTCCCCCACACATTTTGCAATCAATAACTTAGTTATTATTTCATCCATCTGTCTAAAACTTTATCATTTTTTTACTAATGCAGTAAAGAAAAACTTTTTTATATGATTAGACAACTTAGAGATTCCAATTCTAATTACAGTTTAAAATCTACCAATTGGAAAAAAAATTCGTTCATTAACTCATCAATAAAACCAAAAAATATGTCAAAATTTTGAAAATTTTTAATATTTCAATTGGTCATCTTTGTTGCTTTATTGGTTGATGTGCAAAATACACCAATGACTAAAAAAATGTTAATTTTGATTGATTGATCATTTAGACATCGGTTAAATTAGCAAAAATGTCAAAATTTACTCAAATTAAAGGCTCCAACGCACACCTGCAATGAAGTTATCACTAATGTGCGTTTGCAACAATAATAGAATGGAATCCTTGGATTGGCAAAGTTGTCTTCAACTATAATAATGAAATTTTTTAAAATGTGATAGGTAATAGGTAATTAAAAGAAGAATTGGTTGATTAACTCATCAATAAAACCAAAAGAAATATCAAAGTTTTGAAAATTTTTAATATTTCAATTGGTCATCTTTGTTGCTTTATTGGTTGATGTGCAAAATACACCAATGACTAGAAAAATGTTAATTTTGATTGATTGATCATTTAGACATCCGTTAAATTAGTCAAAATGTCAAAATTTTCTCCAATAAAAGGCTCCAACGCACATATGCGATGAAGTTATCACTAATATATGTTTGCAACAATAGTAGAATGGAATCCTTGGATTGGCAAAGTTGTCTTCAACTATAATAATGAAAATTTTTAAAATATGATGGGTAATAGGTAATTTAAAAAAAAATTGGTTGATTAACTCATCAATAAAATCAAAAGAAATGTCAAAGTTTTGAAAATTTTTAATATTTCAATTGGTCACCTTTGTTGCTTTATTGGTTAAAATGCAAAATACACCAATGACTAAAAAAATATTAATTTTGATTGATTGATCATTTAGACATCGGTTTAATTGGCAAAAATGTCAAAATTTTCTTCAATTAAAGGCTCCAATGCACACATGAAATGAAGTTATCACTAATGTGTGTTTGCAATCATAATAGAATGGTATCCTTGGATTGGCAAAGTTGTCTTCAACTATAATAATGAATATTTTTAACATGTGATTGGTAATACACCAAGACCTTACTTTGCGTCGCGGTTTCGTTCCAAAAAAAGACGACGCAAATTGAAGATAGGTTCCAGGGTTACGAAAATACTACTTTTTAAAAAGAAAATTGAACAAAGTAAACAATTAACAACAAAATTAAAATTAATTTTCTGATGAGTTCATAGTGGCTGTTGTAAGTCAGCTTTTTTTGACAAAAAATTTTTCCAATGTTTACTGAACAGCTTTTTTTTTCAACGTAAAAAAAACTTTCTTGTAGCAATTGATATTCATAGCTACTGCCTGAAACACTTTAAAACTCTTTCTGCTATCAGAATCGTTTAAAAAAAATCTATAGCCTCATCAATCAAATACATCACATCACTTTGGAAATTTGTTTGGAGGTTAAATTTTGTTCCTTGGAGATTTCTACTGAACGATAAGTCATCTTCTTCTTTGGCAAATTGCAATTTCAGTTGCAAAAGTTCTTCATTAGAGAATTCTTGGTTGTGCGAGGTTAGCAATTCATTTATCGACGCTTTCAACGAAAACTGTACTAATTAAAATTTTTGGTTATTTGAGTTACATTGCATAAAGCATAATTATTGGAGGTGGTTCTGTTTTTACTTGATTTATCTCCAAAGTTCAAAATTTGAGTTAGTACAGTCTTCGTTGGGAGTGTCGTTATGTCAGTCAGAAAAAAATTGTCCATTTCAGAAAAAAAATTAAAAACTCGAACCCAAAACAACAAAAACCTCGAAAATCTAACGACGTACAGTGAAAATTACTACTAATTAAGTAGCGACGCAACTTCGAAAAAACGCAAAACGAAACGACGCAAAGCGAGGTATTGGTGTATTTAATTCTTTTGATTCAATTTTGGTTCAGTTATAAATTTGACAAATCACAAGAAATAATCGTTGATCATGATTGATTTATTATTCAGTTATCGGAAACTCTGTCAAAATTGTCTTAAATAATCCTTCATTTGAAGATTTGATTGACCATAATTATTATAGCAATTGAAGGGCTCGATGCAAAAAGCAGTCATTTCAATTTTTTCAAATTTTACGGTGTAACTAAAAAACTGATCGATTCTTGCATCCAAACAAATTAATGTCAGATCCATTTTTTATATAACTTCCAGTTTACAACGGTGGAAATAGCCACTTCTTTACACCAAATGATGCGCACTGATGAGTAGGGCCAAATTCAGGCAAAAAAGGAATTTAGTCAAAAAGTGGAGCTGGCCGGTTTTTGCACCGAGCCCTTTAATTGTGGTTAATCATTCGAGAAAAAATGACTCTTTTCTTAATGGCAGCTAATGTCTTCTTACTACTGACGGTCGTTATGTGATATGTATAACAAGATAAAATCCTTGATCATCGTAAAAATGTCAAAATTGTTTCGAATTGTCTTGAAAATTTTGTTGAAATGTTAGAATTATCTCGGGTATAAAATTAACCTTCTGCTAATTGTTGCTAATTCATTTTTACTACTGATTGTTGTTGTTACGTAACTCATTTATCATAGAAGGAAGCGTAATATTCTGCTTACAATTAGATATAATGCTTCTCCTGCACAAAATATAGTACTTTGCGAATGACTTCTTCTACTGACCATTATTACTATGTGGTTGGTTTGTCAATTGGAGAAAAAGCAGGACCGGACTTGAAGCGATTGCACCCAATCGGGCCTCGCGCTTGAAGAGGCCCAGCATTTTAAAATTAGGGCCCCGCAATATGTAATGTTCAATTTGATGATTTCATAAAGCTCCATGAAGTGAACATTTTATAATATAAAAAAAATCGACTGACTTGTATATCATGACTTTTTCTTTCCTATTCTTAGACGTCGATTTTGTATCTTAACCTTTTTTTACAAAGATTCAATGTTTAAAATTTATATTATTTCAATATGTAAATAACAAAATCAACATTTTTGTTTAAACTTTGTGGGGCCCCGCGAAAAAAGTTTAATCGAGCCCCGCACTTATTGGATCCGGCCCTGAGAAAGGGAAATATAAAAAGATAAGAAAGAAAGAGGTGGATAGAATGTAGTTTTCCGCTAATGGCTGCCAACTAATATTTTCTTGCTACTAACTGGCATTATTAGTTGGCATCTCAATAAGAAAGGTTTTGGTTGTTGGAAAGACTAGCAAATATGTTAAGCTTCCGAGTTGCTAGTTATAGAATGGATTATAGCATATTGTGGGAAATTACATTTATACAGCTATAATACGCTGAAAAAATCATCGCGATAGAGTAACTAATAAGAGAGGTATAGACGCTGGAATGTCTTTCTGCAGTACAATCTATTAAGGACAACCAACAAAGTTCTTTAATTGTAGCTTCCAACTTTTAAGTGCTGGAGTAGATTATAGCACATCATAACAAACTAGATTTGCAAAGCTATAAAATGCTGAAAGAATCATCGCGATAGAATAACTACTAAAGAAGCTATAGACGATGGAATTTTTATCTACAATACGGTCTGTCAAGAACAACTAACAAATTTTTTTTAATGTAGCTTCCAGATTCTAAGGGCTAAAGTAGCTTATAGCACATCCCGAGAAATTAGATTTGTAAAGCTATAATATGCTGAAAAAGAAAAAATCATCCCGATAGAATAGTTAATAAGAGAGCTATGAACGATGGAATTCTACAGTACAGTCAATCATCTGTCTACAGTACAGTCTGTTAAAGACAACCAATAAAATTCTTTAAGTGTGGCTTCCAAGTTCTTAGTGATAGAGTAGATTATAGTACATTGTGAGAAAATAGATTTATAAAGCTATAAAATGCAGCAAGAATCATCGCGATAGAATAACTAATAAGGGAGGTATGGACGATGGAATGTCTATCTGCAGTATGACTTACCAAGAACAATCAATAAAGTTCTTTAAATGTAGCTTCCTACTTCTAACAAGGAGCCTTCACGACTTTGAAATCGTCGATTTTAATGAAAGTGGTACCAATCGATAGGTATTGGTACATAGTGCAAATATGTAAAATATTAGGGCGCACTATTCAACGGTTCAACATTTCAACGCTTCCAACGAAGACTGTACTAACTCAAATTTTTGGTTATTTGAGTTACATTCCCTAAAACATTTATTTTCAAGTGGTCTTCTGACGAACAAAAATTCGACGTGTAATGAAGATGAGGATGAGAGTGTGGAAGAAGAAGAAATTGAATAACAAACAAAATAAATAATATTGGAGGTGGTTCAAAAGTTTTACTTGATTTATCTCCAAAGTTCAAAATTTGAGTTAGTACAGTCTTCGTTGGGAGCGTCGATTTGTACTATATAGTATATAGATATACCGCGTGAGTTGCGGATAGGGGTTTTCAATGTGTTAGACAAGGCATCGAATTGCATACAATTTTAATGAGTTAGATAAAGAGGCAGATATCAACTCCAATCGGCCAAAAAAGTAAACGTAGTTATGTGGTCTCCTTGTAAGTTTTCTTAAAATTGAATTTTTTTTACACCAACCTAAGTTTATTTGTGTCGTGGTATTATCGAATCATATTTTGTAGATTAGAATATATTATTGTCTAACAAACTTTTAAAACACGCTAAAGAATGAATTTAAATCAACACTCAGTATTTTAAATGTTAATTAGATGAACAAACCCTTTTATTTGAAAATATTTTGTCTATTTGTCGAAATTTGTTGAAAAAAAAGAATTTTTTTTTTTCAAATATTTTATGAAAAAGGTTCACCTTACAGTTTTCTTATAAATAATAGATGAAAAAACTTACCGGACGGATGTTGTTTCATCGATATCCGAATCTTACTGAAAAAGAAGAAAATAAAACTGAAATAAAACATTTAAACCGGAAAATATTTTCTATAATTTGATAAATAATTAGATCGATGAAATTAAAGACAGTAGAAGCCATATTTTTAAACTTTTTTTTTTCTGTGCTCATAATCGAAAAATTTATGAAAAAAAATGGTTCGCACTGTTTTTAATTTAATTTATTTAATAGATACCTCCTAACATCCATAATATATCAATCCGACGACTCGACACAATCCAATAAACACAAAATTATCCAAACAAAACACAAGTCATTGAAACCATTAAAACACGCGAAATTAATTTTCAGGTTTGTCTTACATTTCAAATTATCTTTAGATAATTGCGCCACTATAAAAAACACGAAATATAAAAACACGAGATAACTGAAGTGAAGTCAAAATCTTGAATTAAGACCGTCCTTGAACAAACCATCCCCAAAAAAGAGTAGCAGGTGTGATTTTCAACGCGTTTAAACGTATAAAAAGCTAGATCTCGAAATAAACTTAAAAACTATTATTATTTTTTTTAAATTAGAAACACAACCGAATTATTTAAAACGCACTAGATTACTGACGCGAAGTGAAAATTTTAAAGTAAGAGCGTCATTGGATGAACCAACCCTTAAACAGAGTGGGGGATTGTGATTTTCGACGCGTCTAAACGTGTTACAAAAACTGGAAATGGTCGAGTTTTAAATAGAAAATTTACCTGCGTGTAGTATTACGACTCCCAAAGCGGTTTTAATCCACTCGACGGGAAAATTGATTTTACCAGCTGTAATTTTCTTAAAATTAAATAATTTTAAAAATTAACAACCAATTTGCTTACATATGAGTTCGTCTTACATATAGACGATTATTTAAAAATTATAACCATTCACAATGTTACTGAATTAGATTTTTATAATTGATTTTATATACAGGTGTCCCGAAATATATGACTAACAATAAGATTTCAGCTCACGATTCAAGATCGGCCCTGGATCTGTTTCAATTAACTTATATTAAAAATCAAAGTAAAAACGAAAAAGTGTGTTGAATTATTTGTTTCCAAAATGTATAAAAATAAAATATTAGAGAAAATAAAGTGAAATATTAAAAATTTTAATTACATTAAAAATAAAAAAAACAGTTTACGTCATGGAACTCGAACCATCTTGTTCCCCATGTGGAAGTCAATTCGTGGTGAGTCAAAAAGGGGCGGGTTCGTAAGGAGGCTAACCATTTTAGTACTTTCCACAAAATCTTACCAATAATACTTTCATCAAAATCGGTGAATACAAAATCGTGTGGTCTCCTTGTTAGAATGGATTACAGCACATCCTAAAAAACTAGATTTGTAAAGGTATAATATACTAAGAGAATCATCGCGATAGAATAGTTAATAAGGGAGCTATAGACGATGGAATATCTATCTACAGTAAGATTTATCAAAGGCAACCTACAAAGTTCTTTAAGTGTAGCTTCCAAGTTCTTAGTGCTAATCACATGGATAAAATATAATCTCATGGTCAAAAGTAGTTTTCTGCTAATTGCTGCTAATACTTTCTTCTACTAACTGTTATTATTATGTGATTGGTTTGTCAATAAAAAAGTGTTTGGTTAATGGTACTTGCAGAAATATTAAAATAATCTCAAGGACAAGAAATATTTTTTTCTAATTATTGCTACTATAATTTATACCACAAGCAGTCGTTATTGTGTGATTGCCAAACGAATAATTGTCGTTGTTGTGTGATTAATCATTCGAGAGAGTGTAATCTGCTCACAATCAGAGTTAATACTTGTCATTATTACTTGATCACATATTATCTGATTGATCGATTAAATTAGCATTAACAAAGTACGTAGAAAGGACACAAAATGCAGTTTTCTAGTTTACCGCTGAAATTTAGCACTGCCAATTTTAAGCAGTACTTTGGTTTGATTTTTTCAACAAATGTGGAGTTCAATTGGGGTGAAGTGAGAATAATATGGGACTATGCACTTTCTAATCCAATTTGTATTAATTGTATTGTATGTAATTTGTAAATTGAGCGTTCAGCAAGCAGAAACTTACTATCTACTATCATTGTCATCAAAAAACCTGCTTTTTTACATCAACATATAGACATAGTATACACTGAACAAACTCATTATTGAAAGAAAAACATACTATTATGTTCTCATTGAATAGTTGTCATTTTTACACAATTAATTTATCTCTAGTAATTGAGTTACAAAAATTTCAAAAAAATCTATTAAAAAAAAACAACATAATCTACTAATTACATCCTTAAGTGACTGTAAAAAGTTTTCAAAACAGTTTTATTAAGCAAAACAATTTTCCATTTGCATTTAATAAATGTCACTATTATAAGATTTATTTTTCACAGGTAATTGACAAAATTGCAGAGTATCCAAAATTTCATTTTCTCAAAAATACAGCTTCACATTCACATATGCATATAATAGCCGTTATTATTAACTACCACATCTACTTAAGTAGATTCAAACAAAACTGTTTTCAGCATCGCCGGCGTCGCATCGGCCTCCACATACTTTAACCTCATCCAAAAACCCTGATTTGAACCACTTAATCATCCTCTATGCATAAGCTGCGCCTCTGCTAAATGAGATTCTATTTTCGCTTCCACTATATTCCAGGATTTCATTTAATTTAAAATTTTGCGTTCTAAATAAAAAGATTTTTTGAGTTGGGAAGATTCCACTGTTTTTCAACACCTTTTTTTCTATTTTTATTTTTATACATTTTATTTTTTTTTTTATTGTTCGAGATGGAAATAGATTTAGTGTAGGTTGGGTTGGACACACCTACAAAATTTATTTTTAAGTTTTACTTGCATCCAAAAATTTCAAGATTTTAGAATTTTCTTTATTAATTGAAGGAAAATTTTTGGTTTTAATTTTTAAAAATTAAAATATCTATTTTTTATTAAAACTATTAGATTTTTCCAAATTATTACCAAAAAAATTAAAAAAATTTTCAAAGTTGATCGAAAATTTTCACCTATAATTTAACCTTTAAAATTTCAATCAACTTTAAAAAATTCCCTAGATATTATTTATGAAAACTAAAAAAAAAAATTTGGAAATTGATAGATTAAAATATCTATTTTTTATTAAAATTATTAGATTTTTCCAAATTATTATCAAAAAAATTTGAAAAATTTTCAAAGTTTAAAAATTTTCACCCCATTAAAAAATTTCAATCAATTTTAAAAAATTCCCTAGATTTTATTTATGAAAACTAAGAAAAAATATTTTAGAAATTGATAGATTGAAATATCTATTTTTTATTAAAGTCATTAGATTTTTCCAAATTATTATCAAAAAAATTTAAAAAAATTTTCAAAGTTTAAAAATTTTCACCTCATTAAAAAAATTTTAATCAACTTTAAAAAATTCCCTAAATTTTATTTATGAAAACTAAGAGAAAATATTTTGGAAATTGATAGATTAAAATATTTATTTTTTATTAAAGTCATTAAATTTTTCCAAATTATTACCAAAAAAATTTAAAAAATTTTCAAAGTTGATCGAAAATTTTCGCCTAACTTAACCTTAAAAATTTTACTCAACTTTAAAAAATTCCCTAGACTTTATTTATGAAAACTAAGAAAAAATATTTTGGAAATTGATAGATTAAAATATCTGTTTTTTATTAAAATTATTAGGTTTTTCCAAATTATTAACAGAAAAATTTAAAAAATTTTCAAAGTTTAAAAATTTTCACCCCATTAAAAAATTTTAATCAACTTTAAAAAATTCCCTAAATTTTATTTATGAAAACTAAGAGAAAATATTTTGGAAATTGATAAATTAAAATATGTATTTTTTATTAAAATCATTAGATTTTTCCAAATTATTACCAAAAAAATTAAAAAAATTTTTAAAGTTGATCGAAAATTTTCATCTAATTTAACCTTAAAAATTTCAATCAACTTTAAAAAATTCCCTAGATTTTATTTATGAAAACTGAGAAAAAATATTTTGGAAATTGATAGATTAAAATATCTATTTTTTATTAAAATCATTAGATTTTTCCAAATTATTACCAAAAAAATTAAAAAAATTTTCAAAGTTGATCGAAAATTTTCACCTAATTTAACCTTAAAAATTTCAATCAACTTTAAAAAAATTACCTAGATTTTATTTATGAAAACTAAGAAAAAATATTTCGGAAATTGATAGATTAAAATATCTATTTTTTATTAAAATCATTAGATTTTTCCAAATTATTATCAAAAAAATTTGAAAAATTTTCAAAGTTTAAAAATTTTCACCCCATTAAAAAATTTTAATCAACTTTAGAAAATTTCCTAGATTTTATTTATGAAAACTGAGAAAAAATATTTTGGAAATTGATAGATTAAAGTATCTATTTTTTATTAAAATCATTAGATTTTTCCAAATTATTACCAAAAAAATTTAAAAAATTTTCAAAGTTGATCGAAAATTTTCACCTAATTTAACCTTAAAAATTTCAATCAACTTTAAAAAATTCCCTAGATTTTATTTATGAAAACTAAGAAAAAATATTTTGGAAATTGATAGATTAAAATATCTATTTTTTATTAAAATCATTAGTTTTTTCCAAATTATTATCAAAAAAATTTGAAAAATTTTCAAAGTTTAAAAATTTTCACCCCATTAAAAAATTTTAATCAACTTTAAAAAATTCCCTAGATTTTATTTATGAAAACTAAGAGAAAATATTTTGGAAATTGATAGATTAAAATATCTATTTTTTATTAAAACTATTAGATTTTTTCAAATTATTAACAAAAAAATTAAAAAAATTTTCAAAGCTGATCGAAAATTTTCACCTAATTTAACCTTCAAAATTTCAATCAACATTAAAAAATTCCCTAGATTTTATTTATGAAAACTAAGAAAAAATATTTTGGAAATTGATAGATTAAAATATCTATTTTTTATTAAAATCATTAGATTTTTCCAAATTATTATCAAAAAAATTTGAAAAATTTTCAAAGCTTAAAAATTTTCACCTCATTAAAAAATTTTAATCAATTTTAAAAAATTCCCTAAATTTTATTTATGAAAACTGAGAAAAAATATTTTGGAAATTGATAGATTAAAATATCTATTTTTTATTAAAGTCATTAGATTTTTCCAAATTATTACCAAAAAAATTTAAAAAATTTTCAAAGTTGATCGAAAATTTTCATCTAATTTAACCTTAAAAATTTCAATCAACTTTGAAAAATTCCCTAGATTTTATTTATGAAAACTAAGAAAAAATATTTTGGAAATTGGTAGATTAAAATATCTATTTTTTATTAAAATCATTAGATTTTTCCAAATTAGTATCAAAAAAATTTGAAAAATTTTCAAAGTTTAAAAATTTTCACCCCATTAAAAAATTTTAATCAACTTTAAAAAATTCCCTAAATTTTATTTATGAAAACTAAGAGAAAATATTTTGGAAATTGATAAATTAAAATATCTATTTTTTATTAAAATCATTAGATTTTTCCAAATTATTACCAAAAAAAATAAAAAAAAATTCAAAGTTGATCAAAAATTTTCACCTAATTTAACCTTCAAAATTTCAATCAACTTTAAAAATTCCCTAGATTTTATTTATAAAAACTAAGAAAAAATATTTTGGAAATTGATAAATTAAAATATCTATTTTTTATTAAAATTATTAGATTTTTCCAAATTATTATCAAAAAAATTTGAAAAATTTTCAAAGTTTAAAAATTTTCACCCCATTAAAAAATTTTAATCAACTTTAAAAAATTCCCTAGATTTTATTTATGAAAACTAAGAAAAAATATTTTGCAAATTGATAGATTAAAATATCTATTTTTTATTAAAATCATTAGATTTTTCCAAATTATTACCAAAAAAATTTTAAAAATTTTCAAAGTTGATCGAAAATTTTCACTTAATTTAACCTTTAAAATTTCAATCAACTTTAAAAAATTCCCTAGATATTATTTATGAAAACTAAGAAAAAATATTTTGGAAATTGATAGATTAAAATATCTGTTTTTTAATAAAATTATTAGATTTTTTCAAATTATTAACAAAAAAATTAAAAGTTTTCAAAGTTGATCGAAAATTTTTACCTAACTTAACCTTAAAAATTTTAATCAATTTTTAAAAAATCCCTAGATTTTCTAAAAAACCAAAATGGTAACTATTTTATTTTATTTTATTTTACCTGACTTGAAAATAATCAAACCTTTTCCCTTTAAAAGGAAAAGAAGTGTCAAAACTCGTTCATATCTAAAGAACTAATTGTTGTTGAGACTTGAAAATTTCTGAGGATTTAGATTGATAATTGATCTTTATTTTTACCCAAAATCAATTTCCTACCACTTTTCATTTTTTCTACAGATCAGAAATTCTAACCTAACATGCTTATTAAAACTTGGTAATTTTTAAAAATTCATATCTAAAAAACTAAATGTTTTTGAAATTCAAAATTTTATGAGGATTTAGATTAAAAATTAATCTTTCTTTTTACCCAAAATCAATTTCCTACCACTTTTTATTTTTTCTACAGACACGAAATTCTAACCTAACATGCTTATTAAAACTTGGTAATTTTTAAAAATTCATATCTAAAAAACTAAATGTTTTTGAAGTTCAAAATTTTATGAGGATTTAGATTGAAAGTTAATCTTTATTTTTACCCAAAATCAATTTCCCACCACTTTTCATTTTTTCTACAGAGATGAAATTCTAACCTAAAATGCTTATTAAAACTTGATAATTTTTAAAAATTCATATCTAAAAAACTAAACGTTTTTGAAATTCAAAATTTTACAAGGATTTAGATTGAAAATTAATCTTTATTTTTACCCAAAATCAATTTCCTACCACTTTTCATTTTTTCTACAGATAGGAAATTCTAACCTAACATGCTTATTAAAACTTGGTAATTTTTAAAAAGTCATATCTAAAAAACTAAACATTTTTGAAATTCAAAATTTTATGAGGATTTAGATTGAAAATTAATCTTTAGTTTTACCCAAAATCAATTTCCTACCACTTTTCATTTTTTCTACAGAGATGAAATTCTAACCTAACACGCTTATTAAAACTTGGTAATTTTTAAAAATCCATATCTAAAAAACTAAATGTTTTTGAAATTCAAAATTTTATCAGGATTTAGATTAAAAATTAATCTTTATTTTTACCCAAAATCAATTTCCTACCACTTTTCATTTTTTCTACAGATACGAAATTCTAACCTAACATGTTTATTAAAACTTGGTAATTTTTAAAAATCCATATCTAAAAAACTAAATGTTTTTGAAATTCAAAATTTTATGAGGATTTAGACTGAGAATTAATCTTTATTTTTACCCAAAATCAATTTCCTACCACTTTTCATTTTTTCTAAAATCACGAAATTCTAACCTTACTTATTAAAACTAATTTTTAAAAATTCATATCTAAAAAACTAATTGTTTTTGAAATTCAAAATTTTATCAGGATTTAGATTGAAAATTAATCTTTATTTTTACCCAAAATTAATTTCCTACCACTTTTCATTTTTTCTACAGACACGAAATTCTAACCTAACATGCTTATTAAAACTTGGTAACTTTTAAAAATTCATATCTAAAAAACTAAATGTTTTTGAAATTCAAAATTTGATGAGGATTTAGATTGAAAATTAATCTTTATTTTCACCCAAAATCAATTTCCTACCACTTTTCATTTTTTCTACAGATACGAAATTCTAACCTAACATGCTTATTAAAACTTGGTAATTTTTAAAAATTCATATCTAAAAAACTAAATGTTTTTGAAATTCAAAATTTTATGAGGATTTAGATTGAAAATTAATCTTTATTTTTACCCAAAATCAATTTCCTACCACTTTTCATTTTTTCTAAAATTACGAAATTCTAACCTTACTTATTAAAATTAATTTTTAAAAATTCATATCTAAAAAACTAAATGTTTTTGAAATTCAAAATTTTATGAGGATATAGATTAAAAATTAATCTTTATTTTTACCCAAAATCAATTTCCTATCACTTTTCATTTTTTCTAAAATCACGAAATTCTAACCTTACTTATTAAAATTAATTTTTAAAAATCCATATCTAAAAAACTAAATGTTTTTGAAATTCAAAATTTTATGAGGATTTTGATTGAAAATTAATCTTTATTTTTACCCAAAATCAATTTCCTACCACTTTTCATTTTTTCTACAGATACAAAATTCTAACCTAACATGCTTATTTAAACTTGGTAATTTTTAAAAATTCATATCTAAAAAACTAAACGTTTTTGAAATTCAAAATTTTATGAGGATTTAGATTGAAAGTTAATCTTTATTTTTACCCAAAATTAATTTCCTATCACTTTTCATTTTTTCTACAGAGATGAAATTCTAACCTAAAATGCTTATTAAAACTTGGTAATTTTTAAAAATTCATATCTAAAAAACTAAATGTTTTTGAAGTTCAAAATTTTATGAGGATTTAGATTGAAAATTAATCTTTATTTTTACCCAAAATCAATTTCCTACCACTTTTCATTTTTTCTACAGAGATGAAATTCTAACCTAACATGCTTATTAAAGCTTGGTAATTTTAAAAAATTCATATCTAAAAACTAAATGTTTTTGAAATTCAAAATTTTACGAGGATTTAGATTGAAAATTAATCTTTATTTTTACCCCAAATGAATTTCCTACCACTTTTAATTTTTTCTACAGACACGAAATTCTAACCTAACATGTTTATTAAAACTTGGTAATTTTTAAAAATTCATATCTAAAAAACTAAATGTTTTTGAAATTCAAAATTTTATGAGGATTTAGATTAAAAATTAATCTTTATTTTTACCCAAAATCAATTTCCTACCACTTTTCATTTTTTCTACAGATAGGAAATTCTAACCTAACATGCTTATTAAAACTTGGTAATTTTTAAAAATTCATATCTAAAAAACTAAATGTTTTTGAAATTCAAAATTTTATGAGGATTTAGATTGAAAATTAATCTTTATTTTTACCAATCTTTATGTTTTTTTTATTTATCTACTAATTTTTGATTTGTAGGAAACAATAATGCGTCCATCACAAAAGAAGGTCTTCAATGGCGCGGCCGTTCAAACGGGCACGGTCCAGGGTTGTTACTCAACCAATGTAACGGAGCCGATTGTCCCGGGGGCGGCACAGGGGGCTCAGGGGGCGACTCAGATGGGACCGGCTTTGAGGGTACAGGCTGCACAGGGCCGGACCAGCTGGAGGGACCCGGCCCAACTGAGAATGACGCTCTTCACCTCAAGAGACGGGTGGGACTCGTCAGTGGGGTGGCTTTAATTGTTGGCACTATGATAGGTAAACTATTCATTCTATTCAACATTAAAGAAATTCAACTAAACTTTCAAAAAAAGCTTCCTAAAGTCAGTCCTTCTATAGAAAAATCCATATAAAAAAAACTCAAAGGCTGATTTTAAGCGCATAATCAAGATTTTGTAAGTTTACCCCATTCAAAAAGTTAATTAACGTCTTGTATTTACCTAGGATCTGGAATTTTCGTTTCACCATCTGGTTTGTTGGAGCGAACTGGATCAATCGGGATGAGCTTTGTTATCTGGATGGCCTGTGGAGGTCTATCATTACTCGGTAAGTCTTGAACTTGGAGCCTAGATATATGAAACCTATCAAACACAAAATATATAAGTTATCAAACACAAATATAAAAATGGGTTTATTATTGCTGCTTTAATGTCTCATCTTAAAAAATCTTCAAATAAAATTCATTTAAAACTCGATAGAAAGTAAAAGCTTTACGCAAACAACTCCTAAAACAAAGTCCAAACTTCCAAACTCTCTGACGTCAAATTATTGACCACCAACGTCCATTAAACTTAGTCACAAGTTCTAAAACCAAGGCAAAAAAATCGACGTGAACAAAAATAGTAACGTTCCATTCACACGTATTTTTAGCAAAGCTTTTTACCTTTTACCTGACGTCATTCCACTCACGAAAACCGAATAAATTTCTTTCCATAAATCAAAACTTAAATAATCCTTTCGTTATTACTTAAATAATCCTTCCATTATTTCTTAAATAATCCTATTCATCTTTCCAAAAGCTAACAATTTAAATCTTTTTGTGGAAAGAGATTGATTTAAACCCCCAAAATGTATAACAATTTACATCGTATACAAACTGTAACAAGATCTATGTAAGTAAGTATTAGCCAAAAACATCTACAAACGTACAAACGAATGTCGACCGATAACATAACATTTACGTGTTGAAAATTGGTGATTTGGAGCTGTTCCAAGTTACATCGAAACGGTTAATTTTACACACGGGAATTGAGGTGTGTAATAATTACAGGTGAATGTGTTTATTAGGTGTTTTTATGCGGAACGTTTAGTCTGGGGAATATTGAACTTAATGATTTGATTATGTAGTGGTTGAGTTGGGTTAATGAGGTTTTTTGGATGGTTTAGTCTACTTAGAAAATTTGATTTATTTAATGTTACCATAATGTAACATATTTAGATAAAGTTTTATTATATTAAAGAGAATTTTTGAATTTTTTAGGTGCCCTAGCTTATGCAGAATTGGGCACCATGAACACATCATCGGGAGCGGAATACGCATATTTTATGGACGCTTTTGGAGCTCCACCTGCGTTCCTTTTCTCGTGGGCGAGCACCCTCGTGTTAAAACCCTCCCAAATGGCGATCATCTGCCTCAGTTTTGGCAAATACGCCGTTGAAGCATTCGTCACTGAATGCGAACCTCCAGAGATTGTGGTGAAGATGGTTACATTATTAACTATAGGTAAAAACTCCTCTTATATCCTCCCCATTTTTATATATTTTAAAATTAGTATATATTAAAGTAGTAAACGAGCAGCGCCGTCTTTTTTTGCCCTCAGTTTGCACCGAACTACCGAAAATCGACCAATCACAGGGCAGAATTGCCGACAAGCCAATTTTCGACGTTTCCAAACGTCAAAATTGCCGTTTTTTGCTCGCTTTTTTTCGACATTTACACCTTAGCTGCCGTTCATGTTGACAAACGAGACGTTCAAACGCACCTTACTTTATAGGTTTCGGGCCGTTTTCGGGCCTAAATCGGTTAAGTCGCGCCGTTTTCAACGTTTTTTTCCGGGTCCGATTTCGGGCCATCGGCGCAGGTACGAGTTCGATTGACCGCGTTTAGAACGACAAATTTTTCAACGAAAACGGGTAAAATCCAATTTGATTAATGTAGAAAATTGTTCAAAATCGTTAAAATTGAGTAAAACGAACGCGTTTTTGTATCAATTTCTTGAAGAAATGCCTTCAATTTCCGATTTTTTACGCGGTTCGTTTCTTGGCTATTTCAACCAAACTTGCATGATTCATTTCTCGGCTATTCTAATTAAACGTCAAAATGCGCGTCAAAACGTCATTAAATGTGTACTTAAAACCGAGAATTTGCGCAAATCCGGACCTAATTATATCTGAAATCGACAAGTTTACAATCCGTTTATCGAAATTTACCCCAAGAACGTAAGCTTCGGCGACGAAAACGACGATACGTCAATTTGCGTTTGGTTCGACGGTCGGCGTAGTTTGCGGTTGTCGTAAATTCAAGAAAAAGTGACTTAAAAACTTTGCGGGGACCGAATTTCGACTGCATCGACGTAATTTAATAGATTATTTACCGATATCGTACGTGTATGAGGGTAAGCAACTTAACGTTACTTGAAAAATTATAAAAATTGTCTCTAAACGTTAAATTTTAGGTAAACGATTGCCTTTATATTAAAAAAGAGAGCCAAAACGCGTTTCGGCGATGAAAAGCAGGTTCTATTTAGATGATCGGACGACGAACGAAGCTATTACAACCTTCAAACGAGTTACTATAATAAAAATATTTCAAAAATTATAACCTAACCTCAATTCGCGTTTGGTTTGACAGCCGGCATTGTTTGCGATTAGCGTAAATTCAAGAAAAAGTGCCTTAAAAGCGTTTCGGGGACCGAAATTCGACCGCATCGACTTTGTTTGTTATGTTTTCTACTGATATCGTGCGTGTAACAAGGTAAATAACTTAACGTTACTTAAAAAATTGTAAAAATCATCGGTAAACGTCAAATTTTAGGTAAACGACTTCTTTTGTATTTAAGAAAGGCCAAAACGTGTTTCCGCTGTGAAAAGCGGGTTCTATTTGGAGGAACGGACGACGAACGAAGTTATTTCACCTTACAAACGTATGATTAAAATAAAAATATTAAAAAAAAATCATAACCTAACCTCAATTAGAGCCGTACGTTTTTTTCTTCATTTGAAAATGGTTAAAATATGTATCTTGACGGACCAACATAAGCACTATTTGGATTTAGACGAGTGAAAACATCAAGAATATTATAAATTAATCGCAGTTTTTAATAATACCAAAGGAATTTTGCAATGCTGGCAAAAACATGATGAAAATGCGGTTCGTGCAGGCTGAGAATGCTAAAAAAGGGCCTAACTGCTCTAAAAACCAAGTAAGCGTTAACGTTTTCAAAAATATTTTCCGTTTGCTTATATAATTTAGATGTTTTAGATACGTACATCATCAAAATGCATAAAATGTGAAGTAGATAAGTCATTTACTAAAGTGAAGGGACGTTTTAATTGCCAAGTAAAGTTTATAAAATATCTCGAAGAAGAAAAAATGAATAATATTAACATTAAACCATTTTCGATGGAGATAAATTAATATTTGTTTCTTTTAATTCTGTTTAGTCAACTGTCGGAATATAATTACCGAACGTAAATTATAGATTGAATAAATTATTGATTGAACGATTTTTTCTTTTATCCAATCAAACGTTTTAACCACGAATTTTTGTTTGTTTTACAGTATTCTAACCAAACGTCAAAACTTTCACGGTTCGTTTCTTGGCTATTCTAATTAAACGTCAAAACGTCATTAAATGTGTACTATAACCCGAAACGGAGCTGCACCATGAAGAGAAAAATGAAAGAATACTCGGCAATGTTACCTAGAGGGGGCTTACTATTTCACCTTTCTCTTCATGGTGCAGCTCCATTTCGGGTTATAGTACTTAGAACCGAGAATTTTAATAAAAAAAAGAAAGAACGAGTTACAAGAGAAAAAGATGGTTTTAGAAACCTATAGAGAGAAAACGGAAAAATTATAAGATAAATTTTAAGTAGTAACATTGGTAAATTAAGAAAACAGGTTGAAAGTCCATCTATAAGGAAAATGTGACAAAACTCAAATTTATTGAAATAATTAACCGTTACCACCGAAAATCATCGGAAAATGGGTTAAAATCGCGGAATACGATTTGCTTTAAAAAACAATATTTCACATTTAGAACGTGGACGAAGCACTCAATTAAAATAGATCGTATTTACAAGTCGTTTAGTAAACTCAGAGAGTCGTAATATCAAACACTTCAAAACATTGTTGTGAGTCCGAACTTATTTCCTATTAGTATTAAAATTAAAGAACGGGTACGATTTGCATAGAATTAAAAAACAGACAAACAATGATTTCAAATTAAAAATATTGATAAGGCTCAGAAAATGCTTGGAGTTTTTGACGGACTTGAGATCCTCGAAAGGACGGTCGTTGTGCGCACCAACGGTTTACAAAGCGAATTTTTACTTATTCATAGTATCCGTACACTCAAGTGATGCTCCACACTAGTTATTAATTATTACTATTATTTATTTATATTTTTTTTGAAAATTTTCAGTCGTGATCTTATACATCAACTGTTATAGCGTCAACCTAGCCACAAGCGTCCAAAATATTTTTACAGCAGCCAAATTGGTCGCAGTTCTTATCGTAATAGTCGGAGGAGCTTACAAGATGTTTGAAGGTAAATTTCAATTAAAAGAGACACGTGTACTAAGTACTAAATACCATGTGGTTACGATAACAACTGGGCATTAATAATTAAACGAAAAATCGTTTAACCTACGTGTCTCTTTATCAACAGGTTGATATATCGATCGGTTTTTCTATATTTGTTTCTGTTTTTGTTAGGAAACGTACAGCATTTGAAGAATCCTTTTAAAGGAACCGTTTACTCTGTTGGGAATATAGCGACAGCGTTTTACACCGGATTATGGGCTTATGACGGATGGAACAATCTTAATTATGTTACGGAGGAAATTAAACATCCATCCAAGTAAGAAAAAAAGGGTTGATTTGCAAGATCCTGTTTGAAATAAAACATAATAGTAAAAATGATTCAAATGGGATTGAAAAATAATACTCCCAATTGAAGTTGAAAGTAAGTAATATACCGTATAACAATTTTTTCTCGCAACATAGCAAATTCCATAAGTTAGTACAGTACAATAGGATTTCCTGATGTAAGACAAGGACGAAATGTATATTAGATTAATCGTAATAATAGGGTCCTTGCACTACTACCCTTTTTCGATAAAATGCACTAAAATGATTAGCGTTATATTCAGATATAACGGATCCGTAATCAGTTTTGCAAAAAATCTGCTACGAATGTTGTACAAATCCACTTAAAATCGAATAAGAATTTTTAAATATGAGAAACGCTTCTGATTGGTCGTGACGTCACATTTAGGTAGTTTGAATTTATTTCTATTTCTAAATGTTTTAAACGGCGCGTTTCCTTGTTTTAAGTTGTTGGTTTGCTTACTACTCTGTGGACCCAATCTTACTACGTGGATCCAACGAAGTTTTATCTGTTCTTAGTCACTACATTGAAACGTTCTTACCAAATGCATTATTAATAAAGCATTATTTTCGACAAAGGGGTCACAGTTTTTTACCCTGTGACCGGCATTTTGCCATAATAGAAAAAATGCAAAGAAAGAGAGAACGGGTTGAATCCCCTAATGACTGGAACTTGATTATTGGTACGAAATTCGCGGTGATAGAAGTAAACCAAAATATGGTTAAGGATTTCGTCGATGGTCTGAGTGAACCATACTTCAAAAAGAATGTTACAGCAAATAGGGAAAAATTCCAGATCACTAAGTATAAGCTATTTAAATTTAGTGCTACATCCAAGTATACAATGACAGTCAGCCAGTCTCTTAATGGTTTTGTGTCTCAAGACTTTTGATTGTTGAAACCAGGTATTGAAAAGGTCCCTCTTCCCACAAATCGTTTGTACAAAGAAGAGCTACCTATAAAACCGCTAAAACTACAAAATATTAAAGAGTTAACGAAATATCTTACGAGCAAACGTGCGATTTCGTTTTATAACGGGCTTAAATGCTCTAACTACGCCCTGGACGACGATGAAGAGGACTAAAGGAAAGAGAGACTAAACTACTAGTTAGTTACTAAAGTTGAAAATGTTTCTGTTGCAATGCAACGCATAGGATGTTGTTTTTCTGGTTCTTTTTATTATTTTGTTAACCTTGAGTATTTAGTTTATTAATGTAATTAAAAAATAAACAATATTTGTTTCTTTGTCATTTTATGGTATATAAAACCATACGTCCCCAAATTTAATAGAAAAAAGGCCCATTTTTCTCATTTTTGAATACATGTTTCTCAATCATTCTTTGTCTTTGGGTAACCATTCTGTACAATATTTTTAATTTTTATCCACCAATGAAATAGAAATCCTCAAAATTAGTCTAGCTAAAAGATTTTCCAAAGCATACAGTTTTTTGCTGCTCTTGAAAAATTGGCTTTTGCTAATTAGGGCCCTTTGTCTTATAGGCTATTCATTTTTATAAAGGGGTACTATACACCATTGATACACCATGTTTATTCCGAATTTGCCACTTAAATTTCAAACACAACTCACCAAACGTAGAATATAACGAAAGATAGATGAATAAAGCCGTGCGCACTTAAGTTACCTAAATGTGACGTCATTGACAGGAACGAGGCGTTTTGGCGCGAAAAATTTCTTTTCGAATTTTAAACCGATATATCTTCTTTATTATTTATTTGTCAAAAAATGTGCAAGGACCCCATTGTCGTTACTATACTTATGTATTTGTAACTAAATTTATATTCTGTCGAATTGTGCTTCAAATACTGTCGACTAGTACGATGTTGTACACTCTGCAAGAGAAAATACAGATAATTAAATGGGTTTGCGGTGGCAACTCAGTCAGAAATACGGTTCATTTATTTGTTGAACATTTTGAGTACCGGCCAATTCCACATTTTTCCACAATATCGAGGATTATAAGAGCCTTTGAAAAGAATGGGTGTGTTGCAGACAGTAGGTGCCACAGAAGAGAAGAAAGAGCTCCTACAGAATTCAAATTGCTACAGAAGTCGGTACCAACAGGTAAACTGTTCGATAGGTACTCAGACGACATGGATACAAATCGTACAAGATATCAACAGGTCACCCGATATTTCCCGACAGTGAGATCCAAAGAGTGATATTCTGCGAAACGATGACAGAACTTCCAAACGAAAATCCAAATTTTTTGACTTAATATTTGTTTTACGGACGAATCGACGTTTACATTATTAGGAAGGCACAATCCTGTTGTTATTAAATTTTGGAGTAGAGAGAATCCACGTCATCGAATGGACTTCCGGACTCAATATCCAACAAAGCTGAACGTGTGGGCTGGTGTCCTTGGAAATCATATTGTTGGACCTTTATTGAAGGCAATTTGAATGGACGTAGGTTTTTGGATCTCCTTCGGGAGCAAATCACTCCACCTTTGACGCAACTTCCGGGAATCGACTTAAACCAAATATGGTATTAGCATGATGGCTGTCCTGCGCACAATATGGCTGATGTGCGACAATTTTTAAATATCACTTTTTCAAATCGTGTGATTGGTAGAAGAGGCAACATCAGATGGGCAGCCAGGTCGCCCGATTTAGCTGTTATGGACTTCTTCGTTTGGCCATACGTAAAACAGAAAGTGTACAACTACGTAAGAGCTGAAGATTTGGAACATCTTCGTCAAAAGATTATAAATGCGTTTGTTTACGCCTGTTATGCTTCATAACGTAAGAAGAAACTTCTACGACAGATTAGGGTACTGTTTAGCAGTGCTATCTGTATTTGAACATTCATTATAAATTACTTTAGATGCCTCAAGTAATTTACAATAAGTACACATTTTCATTTGTATGATTGTACGAGTTATTTACTGTTAATTTTATCGTTTCTTATAATAAAGTGCCCTTTGTATGAAGTACGTATTTATTTATTAAATTTAACTCGTGTTCTTGCAACAACCTTAATAATTTGTACAGTATGCATTTCAGTAACAATTTTTTAACAGTTTTATTAACCGATATGTCAAGCAATCTGTCAAAAGCATAACGTGCTTTTGACCTGGCATTGTGTAGGCATAGTAACAACGATTATTACGATTGGACTGCTATTTAAGTTATCTTTGTCTTATTTAAAGAAATCCTAATGTATACTCTTTTCGCGGAAAGATGTCTCATGCGTCATTAATTAATTATATTATCCTAGACTACTATTTTCGGTTTTCGTCTCTATCTGACATATATGATTAAATAAAGAAAAAAATATTTGACATACGTCGAGAAAACGGTGACAAGTAATGACGCATGAGACATCTTTCCGCGAAAAGAGAGTACTGTATTAACCTGTGGACTTTGCTATGTTGGGAGAAAAAATAGTTACACGGTATATTAAATGAGATTATAAACAGGATCATCAATTATCAACGAAATTTTCCATTTCCTTTCCGTATTTTACCCACATATCACCATATTCTTTTAATTTTATTTTTTCGTTTTGGATTTCTTTTAGGTCGCAACATCAGTAAACTAACCGAGTAATAACGATTATGATGCGCTCTTTTTTCTGTTTCTGATTTGCAGGAACCTACCACGTAGCATAGTAATCGGGATTCCGTTAGTAACGATATGTTATGCGCTCATTAATGTATCGTACTTAACAGTAATGTCGCCCCTGGAAATGATGACTTCCGAGGCGGTCGCCGTTACCTTCGGCAATCGTTTGTTAGGCGCTATGGCGTGGCTCATGCCCCTCTCGGTCACCATATCCACCTTTGGCGCCGCCAACGGAACCCTTTTCGCGGCCGGAAGACTTTGCTTCGCCGCCAGCAGGGAGGGACATCTACTCGACATCCTTTCCTACGTTCACATCAAAAGGTACACTCCTGCACCAGGTTTAATATTCCACGTAAGTCTCTTAAAACCCCATTTTTCTTCTTTTAATACTAATAAAAAATTTTTTACTCTATGTTATAGTCTATAATAGCTGGAGCTATGGTTTTATATGGAACTATTGACTCGTTGATCGACTTTTTCAGTTTTACGGCTTGGATTTTTTATGGTGGTGCTATGTTGGCACTAATTGTGATGAGATTTACTAAGCCGAACCATCCGAGACCTTATAAGGTTTGTCACTTTTTTAATTATTAAAAAAAATCACTGATTTTTAACTTAATTTAAGTCAAATAGTAAAGAAATTTTGATGAAACTTAAAAAATCACAGAGGGTTTATTTATGAAAATTGAGAAATTGTAATCACATCAAAGTAAAGATAAAATATTCTACTTTGTATTAACACAGACGAATTTTCCTTAATTGTTGCCAAAAAAATTGAAAAAAATCCTAAAGACGGCTAAAAATTTTAACCAAATCTAATATCTAACCTTTAAGAAAATTCGATCAATTTTTAAGAAATCGCCCTAACTTTATTTTTAAAAATTATGAAATAGTTCTTACATCAAATTAAAGATAAAGTATTTTATTTTTTATTAAAAAGGACAAATTTGTTCTAGTTATTACCAAAAAAATTAAAAAAATTTTTAAAGATGTTAAAAATTTTACCTAACCTCAAAAATTCTAAGTCAATTTTAAAAAATCGCCCTAACTTTATTTTTAAAAATTATGAAATAGTTCTTACATCAAATTAAAGATAAAGTATTCTATTTTTTATTAAAAAAGACAAATTTATTCTAGTTATTACCAAAAAAATAAAAAAAAAATTTTAAAGATGTTAAAAATTTTACCTAACCACAAAAATTTTAAGTCAATTTTAAAAAATCCCCCACACTTTATTTATGAAAATTAAGAAAAAAAATTTATACTAAATGAAAGCTACATGTTTCTATTTTATATCATAAAAGTCAAATTCGTTCTAATTAGTATCCAAAAAATTAAAAAAATTATCAAAGATGTTGAAAATTTTTTGTCGAAATTGACATTAATAAGTTAGGTTAACTTTAAAAAATCGCTAAAAAATTATTTTTGGGAATAGAAAAATGATTTTCTAGCTGGTGATAAATTAAAGTATTTACTTTTTAAATCATCGAATTAATCCTCAGTATCATGAAAAAAAATTTAAAAAATTCCTAAAAACGTTAGATTTTTCCCAACTTCAAAGATTTTTAATTAACTTTAAAAAATCACCAAAAGTTCATATTTCAAAATTAAAGAAAAATTTTTATACTAAATGAAAATTAAAATATTCTACTTTATATCCCAAAAAGCAAATTTTTCCTAATTATCACCCAAAAATTAAAAAAAATTCTTAAAGAAATTTTGATCGTTAACCTTAAAAATCAACTTTAAAAAATCGCAAAAAATTTATTTATTAGAAAAAAGATTTTTTAACTAGAGATAGATTAAATTATTCATAAAAACGATCAAAATTTTTCTAATTGACATCCAAAAAATTAAAAAAATTATTAAAAATTTCGAAAATTTTTGTTCGAATTTAACCTCGAAATTATGACAAACTTTAAAAAATCACCAAAAATTTATTTATGAAAATTGAGAAAAAACTTTTTAGCTGGAGATAGATTAAACTATCTGTTTTTCATAAAAATAGTCAAATTTGTTCTAATTGGTACTCAAAAAAATAAAAAAATTCTTAAAAATTTCGAAAATTTTTGTTCGAATTTAACCTTGAAATTATGACAAACTTTAAAAAATCACCAGAAATTTATTTATTAAAATCGAGAAAAAATCTTTTAATTTGAGATAGATTAAACTATTTATTTTTTATTAAAAAAGTCAAATTTTTCCTAATTATTACCAAAAAAATTAAAAAAATTCCCAAAAATGATAAAAATTTTTTAATCTAACCTAAGTTTTTAAGAAATGAATTTCAAAAAATCGCACCGACTTTATTTCTAGGAATTATGAAACGGTTATTATATCAAATTAAAGATAAAAGTATCTATTTTTAATTAAAAAAGACAAATTTTTTCTAATTATTACCAAAAAATTAAAAAAAATTCGCAAAGGTGACAAAAATTTTTGATCGAATCTAACCTAACTTTTAAAAAATTTCATCAACTTTAAAAAATCGCACCGACTTTATTTCTAGGACTGGAATATCGGTGTTTATACTGAATTAAAGCTAAAAGATATTATTTTGTAATAAAACAGTCGGATTTTCCTTAAATGTTGCAAAAAAAATGGAAAAAATTCGTAGATAGCTAAAATTTTACACCGAAACTAAACTAAATTTTAATAAAATTTGATCAATTTTAAAAAAAATCCCCTAGACTTTATTTTGAAGAATTATGAAATGGCTTTTACACCAAATTAAAGATAAAAGTATCTATTTTGCATTCAAAAAGACAAATTTATTCTAATTGTTACCAAAAAAATTAAAAAAATTCGCAAAGATGGCCAAAAATTTTTGATCGAATCTAACCTAACTTTTAAAAAATTTCATCAACTTTAAAAAATCGTACCGACTTTATTTCTAGGATTAGAAAAACGGCTTTTGTACTAAATGAAAGATAAAAGATTCTATTTTTCATTAAAACAGACGAATTTTCGAAAACGTTTGCCAAAAAAATTGAAAAAATTCCTAAAAAACGGCTAACATTTTTGACCGAAGCTAACCTAACCTTTAAGAAAATTTCATCAATTTAAAAAAATCGCCCAGAGTTTATTTCTAGGAATTAAGAAACAGTTCTAGTATTAAATTAAAGATAAAAGTATCTATTTTTAATTAAAAAAGACAAATTTGTTCTAATTATTACCAAAAAAATTAAAAAAATTCAGAAAGATGACAAAAAATTTTGATCGAATCTAACCTAACTTTTATAAAATTTCATTCGACTTTAAAAAATCTCACCGACTTTATTTCTAGGATTAGAAAAACGGTTTTTGTACTAAATTGAAGATAAAAGATTCTATTTTTCATTAAAACAGACGGATTTTCGAAAACTGTTACCAAAAAAATTAAAAAAATTCGCAAAGATGACAAAAAATTTTGGTCGAATCTAACCTAACTTTTCAAAAATTTCATTCGACTTTAAAAAATCTCACCGACTTTATTTCTAGGATTAGAAAAACGGTTTTTGTACTAAATTAAAGATCAAAGATTCTATTTTTCATTAAAACAGACGGATTTTCGAAAACTGTTACCAACAAAATTTAAAAAAAATCGCAAAGATGATAAAAGTCTTTTATGAAATCTAACCTAACTTTTATAAAATTTCATTTGACTTTAAAAAATCTCACCGACTTTATTTCTAGGATTAGAAAAACGGTTTTTGTACTAAATTGAAGATAAAAGATTCTATTTTTCATTAAAACAGACGGATTTTCGAAAACTGTTACCAAAAAAATTAAAAAAATTCGCAAAGTTGACAAAAAATTTTTGATCGAATCTAACCTAACTTTTATAAAATTTCATTCGACTTTAAAAAATCGTACCGACTTTATTTCTAGGATTAGAAAAACGATTTTTGTATTAAATTAAAGATAAAAGGTTTTATTTTTCATTAAAACAGACGGATTTTCGAAAACTGTTACCAAAAAAATTAAAAAAATTCGCAAAGATGATAAAAGTTTTTTACCAAATCTAAGCTAACTTTTCAAAAATTTAATTCGACTTTAAAAAATCGTACCGACTTTATTTCTAGGATTAGAAAAACGGTTTTTGTACTAAATTAAAGATAAAAGATTCTATTTTTCATTAAAACAGACGGATTTTCGAAAACTGTTACCAAAAAAATTAAAAAAATTCGCAAAGATGACAAAAATTTTGATCGAATCTAACCTAACTTTTAAAAAAGTTAATCAACTTTAAAAAATCATACAGACTTTATTTATAAGAATTAAAAAATGATTTTTATGCCAAATTAAAGATAAAAGATTCTATTTTGCATTAAAATAGACGAATTTTCCTTAAATGTTTCCAAAAAAATTAAAAAAATTCGCAAAGATGACAAAAATTTTTTACCAAATCTAACCTAATTTTTCAAAAATTTCATTCGACTTTAAAAAATTTCACCGACTTTATTTCTAGGATTAGAAAAACGGTTTTTGTACTAAATTGAAGATAAAAGATTCTATTTTTCATTAAAACAGACGAATTTTCGAAAACTGTTACCAAAAAAATTAAAAAAATTCGCAAAGATGACAAAAATTTTTGATCGAATCTAACCTAACTTTTAAAAAATTTCATCATCTTTAAAAAATCATACAGACTTTATTTATAAGAATTAAAAAATGATTTTTATGCCAAATTAAAGATAAAAGATTCTATTTTGCATTAAAATAGACGAATTTTCCTTAAATGTTACCAAAAAAATTAAAAAAATTTTCAAAGATGACAGAAAATTTTTGACCAAAACTAACCTAACTTAAAAAAAATTAATCAACTTTAAAAAATCATACAGACTTTATTTATAAGAATTAAAAAATGATTTTTATGCCAAATTAAAGATAAAAGATTCTATTTTGCATTAAAATAGACGAATTTTCCTTAAATATTACCAAAAAAATTTTAAAAATTTTCAAAGATGACAAAAAAATTTTGACCAAAACTAACCTAACTTAAAAAAAATTAATCAACTTTAAAAAATCATACAGACTTTATTTATAAGAATTAAAAAATTATTTTTACACCAGATTAAAGATAAATTATTCTATTTTATTATTTTAATTGGTTTTTATGTAATTTTTTTCCTTAATTTTAATAAACAATTTTTTTTTTATTTTAAGGTACCAGTCATCATTCCTGTTCTGGTATTATTAGTATCCATCTATTTGGTTATCGGACCAATAATAGATAAACCAACCATCGAATATCTTTATGCAGCTCTCTTTATCCTCGGCGGAATGGTTTTTTACCTTCCGTTTGTACACTACAAGCTCCGTGTACCTTTTATGGGTAAGTTACAACCTTACATCCTCAATTTTTCTTTAATTTAAGTTGTTAACTTAACTAAAGACTAAATTATTTAATTATCTATCTTTATTTTTAGATGGAGTAACTGTTTTCTTACAAATGTTACTAGAAGTTGCCCCAACTGCATCAATGTACGAGTAGAAAACCAAAAATAAAGTTATAAAAAAACGTTACGGATTGTCAAAAAGAAACAGCAAAAAGGTGTAGGTTCTACTTTAAAAATCACGAGTCATTCCGGTTTTTTCTCTCTTTTTCTCATTATTTTCGTTTATAGTGTACACGCGGCTTTAAACCATAAACGAGAACACACATTTAATAAAAAAGATAAAAAGTCTGAACCCTGAATATTTTTCTAAAAGATAAGAAATCAAAGTCTACAACCGACAATATTTTTGTATTGGAATAAAAAAGAAAAATTTTAATAGGGAAAAAAATTTATTTACATTTTCCAATCATTCCTAAATGCTAATAGAAAGGAAATAAACCGAATATTTATTTTTAAACACACACACAAACACTCATTTAAAAAAATAAACGAAAGTACCTGCAAATTAAATTAAATAAAGCATAAATTTGATGAAAATTACTATTAAATTAATTATTAAATGAAATTCACGTTGGTTGTAACATATCACATCTTAAAGTTGATTTATCGGAAGTTTTAAAAAAGCGTTTTTATATTTTAAAAAAGCGTCTTTATATTTTAAAAAAGCGTTTTTATACTGCGATTATTTGAGTTTATAAAGAAAAAAAAAACGTTGCCAAAAAGTAGAAGTGAGGATTAAATAAATCGTTACCAGATGCAATATTATCGAAAGATTAGCATTGATGTGTTAATAGTATTTTATTTTATATGGAGATTTTCTATTTTGACTATTTATAAAAAAAAGGGTCCGGTTTAAATAAATGGAAAAATGGACCCAAGTTGATTTTCTTTATGTGAAGTTTTAATAAAATAGAACATTGCCTAAAAATGGTGTTTTTATTACCTGTTTCTCTGATTTTTCCTGATATCTAAATTGATTGAAACAACTTTTAAAAGATTTAGAGACGAATTAAGTTTCATTTTCGTCTTATTTCAGTCTTATTAAAGGATTTGAAGGCGAATATATAAAAATTAAGTTTAGTATAACCTCAAATATTAAATCAAAATAAATTAACCTCAAAAAGAATATAAATAAATTAATTCGTAGTGCCGCCATCTGATAAGATTTTCTTGAACTTTATACCTATAAAATTAAACTTAATTAATCTTAAAATTTATATTTTAATATGTTTTTAATTGATATATTCATCTTATTAATCATTAAATGAACTTATTTTGAAAAAATAATATTTTAAATCGTTATATTTTTAACGGACTTTCTTAAAAATTTTTACAAATAAGATGAATTAAAACACAATTATTTGTAAATAAGTTAATTTTATAGTCAAGAAGAAGAAAATATCAATTAAAATCAAATTTAAAAATGGATTTAGAAATAAATTAAATTTGATTTTATAAGAATAAGTAACTCATTTTGGCGCCATCTAATAGATTTTCATCTAAGTTTATAATTATAAAATTAAACTCAATTTTTCTTTAAATCGATTTTTAAATTTGTTTTTAATTGATATATTCCGCTTCTTAGCTACTAAATAAATCTATCTAAAAAAAACTGTATTTTAATTCGGCAAATTTTCAATGAACCTTATTCTTTAGAAAAATTATAATAAAACGAATTAAAATACAATTTTTTTTAAATAATTCAATTTAATTGTAAAGACGAGGAAAATGTCAATAAAAAATAAATTTAAAAGTCAATTTAAAAATAAATTAAGATTAATTTTTAAGAATAAATTCATTCGTAATGGCACCATCTATTAGATTTCTGTTGAACTTTATACCTATGAAATACTACTTAATTTTTCTTTAAATCGATTCTTAAATTTATTTTTAAATATCTTTTTAATTCATATATTCCTTTTCTTACCTAGTCAATTAACTAATTTTGAAGAAACACTATTTTAATTCGTTAAATTTTCGATGAACTTTCTTCTTAAAAAAATTTTATGAAAAAATAAATTAAAATACAATTACTTTTAAATAAGTTAATTTAATAGTCAAAAAGACGAAAATATCAAAAAACAAATTTAAAAGTCGATTTAAGAATAAATTAAGTTTAATTTTTGAGAATAAATTAATTCGTAGTAGCACCATCTATTAGATTTTCGATGAACTTTATACCTATAAAATTAAACTTAATTATTCTTGAAATTCATTTTTAAATTTCTTTTTAATCCATATAATACCTTTTCTTATCTAGTAAATTAACTAATTTTGAAGAAACAGTATTTTAATTCGTTAAATGTTCGATGAACTTTCTTTAAAAAAAAAATCCTATGAAAAGATAAATTAAAATACAATTCTTTTTAAATAAGTTAATTTAATAGACAAGAAGAGGAAAATATCAATAAAAAATAAATTTAAAAGTCAATTTAAAAATAAATTAAGTTTAATTTTTAAGAATAAATACTTCCTAGTGGCACCATCTATTAGATTTCCGTTGAACTTTATACCTATGAAATTCAACTTAATTTTTCTTTAAATCAATTTTTAAATTTAATCTTTAAATCGTTTTTAATTGATATATTCCGTTTCTTAGCTACTAAATAAACCTATTTAGAAAAAAACGGTATTTGAAATTGGTAAATTTTCGATAAACCTTAAAAAATTTCGATAATTCTTAAAAAAATTTACTAATAAGACGAATTAAAATACAATTCTTTTTAAATAAGTTGATTTAATGGCCAAAAAGAAGAAAATATCAATAAGAAACAAATTTTAAAGTCGATTTAAAAATAAATTAAGTTTGATTTTATAAAAATAAATTAATTCGTAGTGGCACCATCTATTAGATTTTCGTTGAACTTTATACCTATGAAATTCAACTTAATTTTTCTTTAAATCCATTTTTAAATTTATTTTTAAATATCTTCTTAATTCATATACTCCTTTTCTTACCTAGTAAATTAACTAATTTTGAAGAAACAGTATTTTAATTCGTTAAATTTTTGATGAAGTTTCTTCCTAAATAATTTTACGAATAAGATTAATTAAAATATAATTCTTTTTAAACAAGTTAATTTAATAGTCAAAAAGACGAAAATATCAATAAAGATCAAATTTAAAAATGGATTTAAGAATAAATTAATTCGTAGTGGCACCATCTATTAGATTTTCGTTAAACTTTATACCTATGAAATTCAACTTAATTTTCCTTTAAATCGATTTTTAAATTTAATCTTTAAATTGGTTTTAATTGATATATTCCGTTTCTTAGCTACTAAATAAACCTATCTAGAAAAAACTATATTTCAATTCGGCAAATTTTCGATGAACCTTATTCTTTTATTTTTTTTTATTTAAAAAAAAATTACAAATAAGACGAATTAAAATACAATTTTTTCTAAATAAGCTAATTCAATAGTCAAAAAGAAGAAAATATTAATAAAAAAACAAATTTAAAAATGGATTGAAAAATAAATTAAGTTTGATTTTATAAAAATAAATTAATTCCTAGTAGCGCCATCTAATATATTTTTATTGAACTTTATACCTATAAAATTGAACTTAATTCATCTTTAATTTTATTTTTAAATTTCTTTTTAATTTATATATTCCTTTTCCTACCTAGTAAATTAACTTATTTACAACAAAAAATTATTTTAAATCATAAAATTTCATTCATGAATTCATTCAACATGAATTTCTTCATTCTTAAAAAAATTAACAAATAACACGAATTAAAATACAGCTTTTCTAAATAAGTTAATTTTATACCCAAAAAGAAGAAAATATCAATAAAAATCAAATTTAAAAATCGATTTTAAATTAATTTTAATTTTATAAGAATAAAGTTCAAATATCATAAATGGCGCGTAAAAAAGATTTGACAATTCAATCCTCAACTGACAGATAAATGTCATCAATACGTTTATTTACAATTTCTTCCCTAATTTAATCCATTTAATTCAAACCATATAAAAATGCCGTGTTGGTATTACGATAAAAAAGAATTAAAAAACACCCCTTCAGCTCAAGATGGTATAGATTACGACATGGAAGTGAGATATCGTAAAGAAGGTAAACCTAACCTCAAAATATCACTAAAATCAATTAATCTCATTTTATTTACCAGGTGCTCGTTTTATAATGAGTTTAGGAACAAAAATGGATTTGGGTTATAACACCACAGCAACAGGTGTTGTTTATTTCCATCGTTTTTATATGTTTCATTCCTTTCGACAATTTCCGAGATATGTAACAGCTTGTTGCTGTTTATTCTTAGCTGGAAAAGTCGAAGAAACCCCTAAAAAATGTAAAGATATTATAAAAACAGCTCGGGGGTTATTATCAGACCAAAAATTTGCTCAATTTGGAGCTGATCCGAAAGAAGAAGTAATGACGTTAGAAAGAATTTTATTACAAACGATTAAATTTGATTTACAAGTCGAACATCCGTATGGATATTTAATAAAATACGCTAAATGTTTAAAAGGGGATAAATCTAAGTTGGAAAAAATGGTTCAAATGGCTTGGACTTTCGTAAATGATAGTTTATGTACAACGTTGGCTATTCAGTGGGAACCGGAAATAATCGCAGTGGCTTTAATGTATTTAGCCGGTAAATTAAGTCAGTTTGAGGTTATGGATTGGACCGGAAGGACTCCTAAACACCTTAGATGGTGGGATATGTTTGTCGAAGATGTTACGATGGATTTATTAGAAGATATTTGTCATCAAGTACTTGATTTGTATTCGCAGACAACTCCACAAGTTCCGGATAGTCCTCCGTTAGCTCCACGAGCTCCTAATCAACCTCAACAACCTACTACGCCTTTAAAACCGATTAACGGACAGGAAAAAACTGAACCGACACCTCCACCGGTTAATCCACCACCTCCGGATATTCCCCCACCGTTTCCATTTGCTGCGATGCCTCCAACGGAGCCTTATAACCCTTATCCGTTCTCCGCTCCCCCAATTCCTTCTCATATAGCTCCGCCACCTCCCGGACCACCCCCACCTCATATAACAGCTCCTCCACCTTTAGTTTACCCACCATTTGGAGGACCACCGGGACATTTTCCACCACCTATGCCACCAAGCGGACCTAATAATTATTTTACACCGCCTCCGAATACCGGAGCTCCACCTCCTAATATGAGACCACCTTATTATAATTCTTAGAAATAGTTTTTTTAATTGTTTTTGTGATTTTTTTAAATAAATGTTTTATAAAATTAATGTTTTTTTATTGTTATTATTTTTTTAAAGAAAAAGGAAGTAAAAATTGAGGTTAATTTAGAGAATTTAAATTTGAAATGGTTTGAAATGAAATGACAGGTGGGAAGTTGGAGTCAATATAAGTACTGAAATTATAATTTATTATATTTTAAATGAAGTAAACTAATTTAAAATTTGATTTAGTAATAAATAAGAATTTAAATTAGGTATGTTTTTGTTACTTTTTAATATTTTTATTAATTAAATTAAATTTATAAAAATAAAAAGTAATCAATACAACTTCCGAAAGAGTAAATTTTTCTTGATAATTTCAAAATTTATTTATAATTATTAATTATATTTTAAAAACACAATTAGTTTCTTCAAGATTACTTAAAAAATAATAATTAGTCTTTTAAAAAACGATAATAATTATTATTTTTATATAAAGTCTTTATATTGATTAAAAAGTGGTGGTGGCAACACTGAATTTCACCAACTTCCGGCTTGACAGTTCTCTTTCAACAGCGTGTCATGGTGGAGTAGTACGTAAGTAAAAACTTTTACATTTTTTCGACCTAAATAGGGTTATTTTAATCCAAAAATTTTTTCAAATCGATAGATAAAAATTTCCTTTATATTTTAAAAATAAAATTACTTTGTAAATTTGAGTTTTTTATCCGATTAATAAAACATAAACATACGCATGGTTTGTAGAGGTTAGGTTACCTCAACATTGATTTTATTTTTTATTATTTTTCAACATTGACTCTGTTTTTATCATTAAATAGTTTTTAATCAGTGATTTTATACAACAATCGTTTGAATATGGCTATTTAGTCATTAAAAATGAATTTTTTTTAAAACATAACCTCAAAAGGTAAGTAAAATATGATATCTTTTGGGTGTTTTTAGTCATATTCAAGCGTTGTTTTAATCGCTTTGAATATGATTAATCACCTTTTTTTAAATTAATTCATTTTTTTATTTTAATTTAGCTCTATAGTTATTCAAAATGCCACAAAACGAATATATCGAACGTCACCGGAAACTTCACGGTCGCCGATTGGATTATGAGGAACGTAAAAGAAAGAGGGAAGCTCGTGAGCCCCATAAAAGGGCGCAAACGGCTAAAACTTTAAGAGGAATTAAAGCTAAGATCTTTAATAAACAAAGACGGAATGAAAAAATACAAATGAAAAAGAAAATTAAAGCGCATGAAGAAAAGAAGATTAAAAAATCAACCGAGAAGGTTTCTGAAGGTGCCGTTCCAGTTTATTTACTCGATAGGGATGTACAACAAAGAGCGAAGGTTTTATCAAATATGATAAAACAAAAAAGAAAGGAGAAAGCCGGAAAATGGGACGTTCCGATTCCAAAAGTACGTGCTCAAGCTGATTCGGAAGTTTTAAGGGTTGTCACATCGGGAAAAACGAAAAGAAAAGCTTGGAAAAGGATGGTTACTAAAGTTACATTCGTCGGGGAAGGATTTACAAGAAAACCACCGAAATTTGAACGATTTATTCGTCCGATGGCGCTTAGATTTAAAAAGGCGCATGTTACACATCCGGAATTAAAAGCAACCTTTTGTTTACCGATTATTGGTGTTAAGAAGAACCCATCTTCGGCTATGTTTACCAGTTTGGGGGTTATTACGAAGGGAACGGTTATTGAAGTTAATATTTCTGAATTGGGGTTGGTTACTCAAGCGGGGAAAGTTGTTTGGGGTAAATACGCACAGGTTACGAATAATCCGGAGAATGATGGGTGTATAAACGCTGTATTGTTAGTTTAATTTGAAATAAAGTTTTTTTTAAATATGAATTTAGTATTTTTTAAATGTTATATTACCTTTTATTTTATATTATTGCTTCTTACGATATACAGGTGTTCAGTTTTGATTGTCCGATCCTTTATTGGGGGTGTTCTTTGACTGAAAAAAAAGCAAAAAAAGTTTTAATAAATCTGTTTCATAATAAAAATTGGTTAATTTTTTGAAATTTGATTGATTTTCTAACTAAAATTTTTTTTTAACTTTGATTTTCTAACCAAAAAGATTTTTTTTTCAACTTTGAAAATTTTTTTATTTTTTTTGACAACACTTGGAATAAAACGGTCTTTTTTAATTAAAATTAGAATGTTTTAAGTTTCATTTAGAAAAAAAATCAAAGCAAAATCTTTAAAAATGAATTTTTGATGAATTTTTAAAGTTACTTTCTTAAGTTAGAAAAGTGTCAAAAATTTTATCCAACTTTGAAAATTTTTTTAATTTTTTTGACAACACTTAGAATAAAACGGTCTTTTTTAATTAAAACTAGAATGTTTTAAGTTTCATTTAGAAAAAAATCAAATCAAAATCTTTAAAATTCAATTTTTTATGAATTTTTAAAAAAAGATTAATTTTCTAACCTAAAAATTTTTTTACCAACTTTGAAAATTTTTTTAATTTTTTTGACAATACTTGGAACAAATCGGTCTTTTTTAATTAAAACTAGAATATTTCAAGTTTCATTTAGAAAAGAAATCAAATCAAAATCTTTAAAAATGAATTTTTGATGAATTTTTAAAGTTGATCGATTTTTTAAAGTTAGGTTAAAAAGTGTCAAAAATTTTTTCCAACTTTGAAATTTTTTTTAATTTTTTTGACAACACTTGGAATAAAACGGTCTTTTTTAATTAAAATTAAAATGTTTTAAGTTTCATTTAGAAAAAGAATCAAATCAAAATCTTTAAAAATGAATTTTTGATGAATTTTTAAAGTTGATTGATGTTTTAAAGTTAGGTTAAAAAGTGTAAGAATTTTTTTCCAACTTTGAAAATTTTTTAATTTTTTTGACAACACTTGGAATAAAACGGTCTTTTTTAATTAAAACTTGAATGTTTTAAGTTTCATTTAGAAAAAAAATCAGCTCAAATTCTTTAAAATTCAATTTTTTATGAATTTTTTAAAAAATGATTAATTTTCTAACCTAAAAAATTTTTACCAACTGAAAATTTTTTTAATTTTTTTGACAACACTTGGAATAAAACGATCCTTTTTAATTAAAATTAGAATGTTTTAAGTTTCATTTAGAAAAAAAATCAAAACAAAATGTTTAAAAATGAATTTTTGATGAATTTTTTAAAAAATGGTTAATTTTCTAACCTAAAAAATTTTTATCAACTTTGAAAATTTTTTTAATTTTTTTGACAACACTGGGACTAAAACGGTCTTTTTTAATTAAAATTAGAATGTTTTAAGTTTCATTTAGAAAAAAAATCAAATCAAAATCTTCAAAAATGAATTTTTGATGAATTTTTAAAAATGATTGATTTCTTTAAGTTAGGTTAAGAAAGTGTTTCCTTCAAAATTTCTAAAATAAAGATTTTAGAGGTAGATTTATCTTGAACTATATTGTATTTATTTTTATTAAGTAATCCAATGCTCGTTAGTGGTTTTCTTCATTTTAAAATAAGTTAACCACCTCCATAACATTGGTAAATAAAACTGATTATTTTCTAATTTTTGGTTTAATTTTTTTTAAACTTCTAGAAATAATCATACAATTTTTTTGCATTAATCTATTAATAAAACTAATTGTAAGTTTCAATTTCAAAAAAGAAATTATTAAATGACCAAAAGTTAATGATGTTTTTAAATTTTCTGTTTAGATAATCTATCTCCACAAAGATGCAGATTTTCGTAAAAACCTTAACCGGTAAGACCATAACCCTTGAGGTCGAGCCGTCGGACACCATCGAAAATGTCAAGGCTAAGATCCAAGATAAAGAGGGAATCCCTCCGGATCAACAACGTTTGATTTTCGCTGGTAAACAACTCGAAGATGGTCGCACCCTTTCGGATTATAACATCCAGAAGGAATCAACGTTGCATTTGGTGTTGAGATTACGTGGTGGTGCGAAGAAGCGTAAGAAGAAGAATTATTCTACCCCGAAAAAGATTAAGCATAAGAAGAAGAAGGTTAAGTTGCCTGTTCTTAGATTTTATAAGGTAAAAAAATCTTTTATTTATTTACTATTTTTATTATTATTTTATTTATTTACTATTTTTATTATTTTATTTATTTGCTATCTTTATTATTATTTATTTATTTATTTTTTTTGAGAAGATTTAATGATATTTATGTTTGTTTATTTAGGTGGATGATAATGGAAAAATCCATAGATTGAGACGAGAATGTCCAAATGAGCAGTGTGGAGCTGGATGTTTCATGGCAGCCATGGAAGATCGCCATTACTGCGGAAAGTGTGGATATACTCTGGTTTTCGCTAAACCAGAGGATAAATGAGGTGGTTTTTCTTTAAGGTTATGTAAAAGATATTTTTAAAAATTGACTTGAACAGTTTTATCTTTGGAAAGAATAAACCTGACAAGTGAAAGATTGTTGTTTTTTAATCCTAGTTTTTTAATGTCCTGAATGTCCTGTATTTGAATGCGCACAAAAAAATGTGGACTCAAAACCCTGAAATCCTGGTTAAAGAACAGATCCCAAATAAAGACAAAAAATGTGTGAGTGAAATAAGAGGAAAATTGTATTTGAAAAGAAAATAAAGAGGTAATAGATACATATTTAACTGGCGAATGTGTAATTTAAAGAAAATTCTACTTTTAGAACATAGCCTGATTATAATGTCAAAAAATTTAATTAAAGGCAATAAGTGGCATTTTTTCTTCTAAGGCAAAAACTGAAATTCGTAGAAAATTCATTTTTGTCAAAAATAAAGATTAAGTTTCAATCTAAATTGCCATAAAATTTCAAATCTCACCATTAATTAGTTTCTTAGACATGAATTTTTAAAAATTGACAAACTGCAATCGACATTAAGTTACCTTTTCTCTTCTGAGAGACAAACTAAAAGTTAGTATAGAATCAATTTATAAACTTGTAAGGTGAGTTTAAAATGATCACCTGTATATTAAGAAATATTAAATGTTTTTAATACTGTTTTTAAGAGATAGTCTCAAATAATTAATTTGGAAGTTAATAAATGGATTAATTTTTCCCAATTTTCTTTGGATTCTAATTTTTAAAGATACTTTGAAGTAGGGTTACTAAACGTACGGAATTTTTCTGTATTGTACAGCAATATGTTACGCAGCACAGCATAAGTTCGTGTACAGCAAATGCACAACATTCGCAATTTATTATTGCATTTGTGATTGATTAGTGACCTTTTGCAATGAGTAGTATAGTGACAGTGATATTCATGTTATAGATTTTTCTGTTATCGACAGGAAGAACAGACACTTCTGTGAATTACCATCTTTACACTATTGTTAAAGTTATGTTATTTGTGCAACCCGAATGAATTCACATTCAAAGGTAAAGCATTGCTTTATAACAAATTTGACTTGAGCAAAATATCATGAATTTTAAGGAAATTGTAAGTCCTCATCGAATATGAAAGATGTACAGGTTGTTCTATTTGAAGAAATCATTTTTATGCCTATAACTACATATTCAATGATTACTTACAGAAAATTCTAAAATTCTAAACAGCACTTTTTAGAAGAACAACAATCATAAGAGAGATCATTATATGGTTTTGGCCATTTAATTTCTTATAAAAATCGAGCACCAAACACCGATATCAATTTTCCTCTGTCTCTTATTAGAAACAGGAGTCTTTCTTTAAAGATGTACAAGTTGGCCAACTATACATGCATTTCATGTGTACAGCATTGAAAGTTGAGAAATTTGGTCACCCTATCTGAAGTAATCAGCCTGTATAATAATAATCTCTATGTTGTTTAAGAGAAAACATTTTGTATTTAAAAAGTTTTAATTCTCAAATAAAATATTTGAAATCATGGTCTTAAAAACAAATTGCAAATTATTATTTAATTTATTAGTTGAAATGATCAACCTCTGTATAATAACATATCCAAAATTTGACCTTAAAATCTTTATTTTATTATCAAAAAAACAAAAAAAAACAATATTTTTTTATTCAAAATTATTACATAAAAACCCTACTTATTAATACTATTATAATATTCCTCTTCTAAATCATATAAATCAGCTGCGATATCATCCCTTAAAGACATTAACTTTTGATCGCATTCAGTTTGTTTGGTTCTAAAAAATATATACAGTTATAAACAAACTTTAGAATTTCCAAATACAGTGAAATCTCCCTTGCGCAGACAGCAACAAGATCCACCAAAAGTGTCTGCTTAAGAGAAATGCGAGGTAATTATATGAGTCAGATGTTTCCACAAGAAACTGTCCGTTCAAGAGGGGTGTCTGCAAAGGGGAATTTCACTGTAACATCAAATTAACCACCTAAAAAGTTTTGAATTCTGCGCTATAGCCTCATTAACAGATGGAAAATCATTCAAGATCAAATACTGTTTAATATCGGACACCAGTTTCATCAAAGATTCCCCAGCTCGTACAATATTAGCTGCTCTTACGTGCATTTCATAAGTATCTTGCTCGCATTGAGTCATCCTCGATAATTGGGTGTCGTGTTCACCTTTAGCTAATTTTATCGTTTCTAGAAGAATGATTCAATGGTAAATGTTAGGTGTTAAACAATATAAACAAAGATAACCTAAAATTGGCTAGAAATTACCTTCAAAATTCTCCAACATACTTTTCACATCATCTTTTAATCGAGTTCGATAAGATTTTAAAAGAGCTTCTTTACTTTGAGGTAAAGATCTTGACGAAGACATTATTTTTCTTCGTTAAAGGTTAATTATTTTGTTATGTTATGACAAGCTAAAGTTGTAGAAATAGTTTGACAAGCTTTTTCATAGTAGTGCCATCTTTCATATAAACGTTGAAATGATGGACATTTAAATTTTAAAGGGATCTTTTCCTTGAAATTTTAAAAGGATCTTTTCCTTTAAAATCTAAAGGAACAAAATTTTTTGTAAATTTCCAAAATTTAATTAATTATTAAATATTAAATTAATTAAAATTAATTCTTTTTTCAAGATAGAAGGGTATAATTAAATCATTTAAGATAACAATAAGATGATAGCAATAAAGAAGTTATTAAGGTAGTAAAATAAGTTAATTAAAAAAGTAATGACCCTTTTATTTCTTAAAATGGTCTTAATTAAGTCATTATTTCTTGAAATTAACTGTTAGGGTCGCTTCTCATTTGTGCTACACTCAGCTATGTGATTTAAATGGATAAGTTCTCATTTAATGTTGCACATTGTTTTAGATGGGTCGATGCTTTAGATAAGGGATTCTCAAAGTGGTCGATATCGACCCCTTGGGGTCGATATTGACCTTTCCTAGGGGTCGACATAAACCAAAACTGATTTTGGGGGTCGACGAGGTTTAAAAATCGATCCCTATTAAATTAACACAAGTTTTAATTTAAAACTTTCAAGATAGGTAGGTACTGTATTGTTTATTTTATGTTACCTGTACTAAGAATAATTAATATTTTTGTAGGAAATAGCATAGTTGTGGTAATGTAAAGTCTCAAGTTCGTACAAGATGAAAAACTCGGCAAATCTGTGTGGACAAGTTTGTGCAAGATAATGAGTTCGAGCGTATGTCTTTCAGGTGTGTTTTGACTTGCTCTCTATTTTGCCCCCTTATTCATAATAGTCTGCTAACTTAAAGCATTGCTAATTCTCACTCTGTCTTCTTCTATTGACCTAAGTCAGAATGCAAAATAATACTCTGTAGTAGCTGTTTTAAGTTAGTTAGCCATTATGAATAAGAGGGTTGATCTTAAAAGTAGGTAATTTGGCTATGGGGGTTTGAGGTAACAGTTCATTTCGGAAAAGGGGTCACTTGTCCAAAATAGTTTGAGGATCCCTGCTTTAGATCGATGAGTCAAATCGCGTTGGATTGCTCAGTTAAGTGAAGCAACCTTTAAGGTTGCTTCTCACTTCAGCTACGCTCAACTACTCGACGCGATGCGACTTAGCGATGCAAATTTGTAGCGCACAAAATTCAAATTATAACGAAATAAAAATTAAGTTCGATTCAAAAGCCAAAAACAACCGTTGATAGGACCGGGCTCCGATTCACTCTGCGGAGAAGGGATGGGTTCAGATGTTAAATGAAAGGGCGCCACGAACTTAAACCGATATCTACCAACCTTCACTTATCCTAGGATCAGGCAAGTCCGAATCCACGATCGAAGGACAACAACAAAATAAAAGACAATTTTGAAAACCAAAAATGTACTTGTATTGAATAGCTTTGAAATAATAAAAAAAAGTGTCCAGAAGGAATGTTCATAATATAAAAATTTACAAACGGTAATAAACCCCTATCGCTGCAGTTGCTCCAAAGAATTAACAAACAAATAACCTGAAATTTAAATGTTAGCGCGAACAAAAAAAATAAATGATAACAGCTGTTGTCAATTATGTATCACACTTTCTAATGAGTGTCTAACTTTAAATCGGGATAAAAATTCTCTGAACGATTAGGTGCACAAATGATTTTGTTAAATGGTATTAAATAAATTTAGAACAATACAAGATAATCTGCAAGTAAAAGATTATCAAAGATTGAAGATCCCCAATAACCAAATTAAATAACAGTAATTTAATAAAAGAAAATACAAAGCGTGGGCTTATCTCTGTTGCGGTGTCTCGGTTTGCCAGGAGTGGTGCCTCTCTCAAGACACGTGCGTCGCCACGAAGTCGGTTCGATGTTCTACCGTCCTTGTTCTTCTAACGGCTTTCAATAATGATAAACGATGGCCGCCAGGGGGGAGGGTTGACTCAAAAATTTCGACGCAATAAATCCAAAAGAAAAACCAAAAAGAAAAAGGAATCCAAAAAGAAAAAGGAGCCTAAGGGAAACACAAATTACAAAACGCACCAAACAAAAAAAAAAAAAAAGATTCAAGTTCTCTGCAAACGTAAAACATACCTTACGATGTTAATCGGCTCTGCGTGTTGGCTGATAGAAACCCAATTAATCCGGAATCAATCCGATAAAGCACAAACAGGTGCCCAAAATCTGTGGAGTGAGAAGCTGATCCGCCAAATTGCGATTAGAAGTTCTCCCAAAAACACCAAAGAGAATTCTTCTATTATGCTTCGCCACCCACGCAGTTACTATCGGAGCCAAATGTCGCCTACGCTCTTCCAAGGATCGAAAACGAAGAGGATGAAATTACCTAAACTACGATGCAGGAAGGAACTATCCCCACCACTTCTGATCGCACTAATCTAAGAAACGAACCAATATCCTGTATTTAGCAATAAAACCAAGAGATCTTAAAAATGACACCTTCCAACAGATGGCCCAAACCAAATAATGTAAATTTAATTAAATCCGAAAAATAAAACCGTTACAAATTGTCGTTAGGAAATTGTATCACTGATTTAAATGGATAAGCTCTCATTTAATACTTGTCAGAAACTTGAAAATTTGTAAAAGAGACCTTTGAGTTCGCTTCTCACTTCGTCGTCTGAATACAGAACTATACTAAGTCTAAAACCAAATTTTTCAGGAGTCGACTTTTTGTTTTTTAGGTTTATTATACAGTGGAACCTCGGGTTACGAGTTTAATTTGTTCTGGCAGGTTGTTCGTAACCCGAAATACTCGTAACCCGAAATGAGTTTTCTCATAAGAAACAATGTATATATGTAAATGCAATTAATTCGATCCAGACTAAAAAAAATGGCAAAGAAAAGAAGCGTACCTCCCGTCAAGCAGGTCCTAAATCGAAAATTTGTTCGTAAGCCGAGGCAAAAATTTTGCCGGTTCAAAGTTCGTAAACCGAAAAATTCGTAAACAGAGACGCTCGTAACCCTAGGTTCTACTGTAGTTAAGTATACATATATAGGTTCCACTGCATTTTAAGCTCCAAAAGCTTAATTGATGTGGAGGGCAAACTGAGCGCTAGGGCTCATAATACTTCTGCATGCAACGAAGCGCACTATTAGCTATCATTTACTGACCAAAACCGATTTTAAGAAAATATGGACTTACACTGGTTTTGCATTCAATCGACGACTTGCGTTATACTCATCTATGCGACGCGACGTTACTCATCGATGAAAATTGTTGCTAGGAATGTCGTTGGTTTAAATAGGTACGTTCTTACTTAATGCTGCATGATATGTTGCTTGGTCGCTCGTCGTAAGTAAGAACGTATCCATTAAAATCAGTGGTATACAGTGAAATCTCCTTTGTGAGGACACCAACGAGACCTACCAAGTGTCCGTTCAAGAGGGGTGTCCGCTTAAGAGAAATGTAAGTAACTATATGAGAGTCGGACGGTTCCATAAGAAACTGTCCGTCGAAGGGGGTGTCCGTTCAAGGGGGGTGTTCGTTCAAGTACGTTTTTTCACTGTGTAATGAAATTCCCCTTCGCGGACACCCCTCGTGAACGGACACCCCCCCTTGGACGGACAGTTTTCGTGGAATCGTGTGACTCTCATACAATTACTTCGCATTTCTCTTAAGCGGACATCCCTCTTGAACGGATTTGATTGTGGGTCTCATTGGTGTCCGCCCAAGGGAAATTTCATTGTAATTACCTAGCGACAATTCACATCGCCGAGTAGCCCAGCAGAATGTAGCTCAAGTGAGAAACAACCTTTAAAATTAATTTTAAATTTGATTATCTTTTTGATTTTCTTAAAAATATTTTTTAACCACTTCGGTACGGCGCCTATCGGTCGCGAAACGTCGTTAAGAACCGGCTTTCATCGTCCGTACGCTGGCACAGCCGTCGACTATAGTCGACGCTCGGCAGTGCGGTGTCATCTATGGCTCCATATGCTGTGTCGACTATAGTCGACGTCCGTACCGAAGTGGTTAATTATTAAAAAAAAATAATAATAAATTAAATTAATTAAATAAAATTAATTTTTTAATATTTTTTTTAGTGTGTCTTCAAATGTTATATTGGGTTTGGATTCGGAAGCTTTTGCGCATGTTTCCGCCTGTTCAGGAAGGGAGTTCCGCTGCGGACGGGCCAGTCGGCAGAAGCCCTCCGGGACGCCAGCGTCGCGACGCCCCCGAACTTTTGCGCTCGAATCGTCGCCGTCGCTCGAAGAAACGCGCAAACGGCACGAAGTGGCGAATCGATAGCCGCGCGCGTTTTTGGGAGGTGACACACACGAGGACGGGGCCGCGACATGACGACTACGCGTCGGGACGCATTCTCGCCCTCGCGAACGGATTTTTCGCTGTAACGTCAAATAACATGAAATAATGGTAAGTAAGTGAATCGCGGCCATTTTTTTTGTGTTTCGATTTCGACCCCCTTTTCCCGCCGCCGGGGGAACGCTTTTGGGGGGACGCGAGATCCAACGCCGCGATAGGGGCGCCACCTGTACCGGACAACAGGTTACGGAACTTACCCCCCACCCCGTCCCTGTACTTTTTCACCCCCTTACCATCACTTATTTTTAATGTTTTCTTACTACAATATTTTTTGAGAATTTACAATCCCTTAGAGACTAACAATAAGTCAATCTAAAAAAAATCATATTTGATAAACTAATTAATATTAAAACTTGAAATTTTTATAAGGATTTAGATCGAAATGTAGTCTTTATTTATACCAAAAATGAGTTTTGCATGACTTTTAAATTTTTCCATAGAAAAAAAAATCTAACCTAACTTAATTTACATGCCAATTAAAACTTGTCAATTTTTAAAAATTTATATCTAAAAAACTAATTACTTTTGAGAGTTGAAAATTTGTGAGGATTTAGATTGAAACTTAATTTTTATTGATGCCAAAGATTAATTTTCTACAATTTTTAGTTTTTCCCCCAGAAGAGAAAATGTAACTTCATGTCGATAAAAATTTATCAATTTTTAAAAAATTCATATCTAAGGAACTAATTGTTTTTGAGACTTGAAATTTTGCAACGATTTAAAATAAAACTTAATCTTTATTTTTACCAAAAATTAGGTTCATACGACTTTTAGTTTTTTCTACAAACATGAAATTCTAACCTAACTTAATTTACATATCAATTAAAACTTCCCAATTTTAAAAAATTCATATCTAAGAATTTAATGATTATTGAGATTTGATATTTTATGAGGATTTAGATCATAATTTAATCTTTATTTTTACCAAAGATGAATTTTCTACAATTTTTAGTTTTTCCCCCAGAAGAGAAAATGTAACTTCATGTCGATGAAAATTTGACAATTTTAAAAAAATTCATATCTAAAGAACTAATTGTTTTTGAGACTTGAAATTTTACAACGATTTAAAATAAAGCCTAATCTTTATTTCTACCCAAAATTAGGTTCGTACTACTTTTAGTTCTTTCTACAGACACGAAATTCTAACCTAACTTAATTTACATGTCAATTAAAACTTCCCAATTTTAAAAAAATCATATCTGAGAATTTAATGATTATTGAGATTTGAATTTTTATGAGGATTTAGTTTAAAACTTAATCTTTATTTTTACCGAAGATGAATTTTCTACAACTTTTAGTTTTTCCCCCAGAAGAGAAAATGTAACTTCATGTCGATGAAAATTTGTCAATTTTTAAAAAATTCATATCTAAAGAACTAATTGTTTTTGAGACTTGAAATTTTACAACGATTTAAAATAAAACTTAATCTTTATTTCTACCAAAAATTAGGTTCATATGACTTTTAGTTTTTTCTAAAGACACGAAATTCTAACCTAACTTAATTTACATGTCAATTAAAACTTCCCAATTTTAAAAAATTCATATCTAAGAATTTAATAATTGTTGAGATTTGAAATTTTATGGGGATTTAGATTGAAAATTAATCTTTATTTTTACCCAAAATCAATTTCCTACTACTTTTCATTTTTTCTAAAATCACGAAATTCTAACCTTACTTATTAAAATTAATTTTTAAAAATCCATATCTAAAAAACTAAATGTTTTTGAAATTCAAAATTTTATGAGGATTTAGATTGAAAATTAATCTTTCTTTTTACCCAAAATCAATTTCCTACCACTTTTCATTTTTTCTACAGACCCGAAATTCTAACCTAACATGCTTATTAAAACTTGGTAATTTTTAAAAATTCATATCTAAAAAACTAAATGTTTTTGAAATTCAAAATTTTATGGGGATTTAGATTGAAAATGAATCTTTCTTTTTACCCAAAATCAATTTCCTACTACTTTTTTTTTTCTAAAATCACGAAATTCTAACCTTACTTATTAAAATTAATTTTTAAAAATTAATATCTAAAAAACTAAATGTTTTTTAAATTCAAAATTTTATGAGGATTTAGATTGAAAATGAATCTTTCTTTTTACGCAAAATCAATTTCCTACCACTTTTTATTTTTTCTAAAATCACGAAATTCTAACCTTACTTATTAAAATTAATTTTTAAAAATCCATATCTAAAAAACTAAATGTTATTGAAATTCAAAATTTTATGAGGATTTAGATTGAAAATTAATCTTTATTTTTACCCAAAATCAATTTCCTACCAGTTTTCATTTTTTCTACAGATAGGAAATTCTAACCTTACTTATTAAAATTAATTTTTAAAAATCCATATCTAAAAAACTAAATGTTTTTGAAATTCAAAATTTTACAAGGATTTAGATTGAAAATTAATCTTTATTTTCACCCAAAATCAATTTCCTACCAGTTTTCATTTTTTCTAAAATCACGAAATTCTAACCTTACTTATTAAAATTAATTTTTAAAAATCCATATCTAAAAAACTAAATGTTTTTGAAGTTCAAAGTTTTATGAGAATTTAGATTGAAAATTAATCTTTATTTTTACCCAAAATCAATTTCCTACCACTTTTCATTTTTTCTACAGACACGAAATTCTAACCTAACTTAATTCACATGTCAATTAAAACTTCTCAATTTTAAAAAATTCATATCTAAGAAACTAATCATTATTGAGATTTGAAATTTTATGGGGATTTAGATTGAAACTTAATCTTTATTTTTACCAAAGATTAATTTCCTACGACTTTTAATTTTTCTCTCAGAAGAAAAAATCTAACTTAATGTGCTTATGCACTTATTAATTTTATTTATTCTAACGGTTAACTCTAAAATTAAATTCTAATTATTTACTATGTTGGATAAAATCGATTTTAAATCATAATTAAACTGTCCGATGGTTTTGGATTTTCGCTCGCCCGTCAACGTTAATGGATTAATCACAGTTGGACGAACAGTTGCGACGTCATCGGGGAAATTGGGTTGAATACATCAACGCCTCCGCGGCCTTAGAACAATGCCCGGCTTGAGATATACATTAGTTACTTGACATGCATACACATATTGTACATTGTCTCCCCTGTATATAACTCTTGAAATCCTCCTTTACGGCGCGGAGTCTTTACAGTGGAGTCTTTATGGGGATTTGGTCAGACGGTTAACGTAAACAAGGGTTTGAGTTATGACTCTCGAGCGCGGTTACATCGGTTTCTTAGCGTTAATTATGATCGACCGTCGTTACTCGGACCACAGATTTTGATTGATGAGGTTTGTGGGGTTTCCAACACGAAGACTGAAATCGAAACCTTCCCCTTGACATGGTAATTTCGGTCGGGATCAATTTGTTTTGGGTAAAAAAATATGTTTTTAAGATAAAATAAGACTTTTTAATTTATATTTTTTTATTATTTTTTAAGAAAAAAATCTAAAAAAAATTGAAAATGAAAACATCAAAAAGAAGCGTTATTTTCTTAAATATTAAGTGACTTAAAACATAAAATTCAATCATTTTGAAGCCTAACTCGGATTTTATATAATTAAATTTTTTAACGTTTATGAAATTCAATTTGTTTTATTGATTTATAACGATTATAGAGATTAAAAAGGCGCTACGATGTAATTAAATTAAATTTTTCCGGCACCTCCACCATATTTAAAAAGAGAAGTGGTGGAGGAGAATTATAATCAAAATTCTTCCTCCCTCATTTATGATTCTTATCTGGACTTGTTATTAAATCATATTTTCGTTGTTTACTCAAAGAATTTTAAATATACCTGGAAAGTTTTTAAGGTTTATGACATGAAAATAATTTTGAAAAATCGCTGAGGAAGTTTTGAAAATTTATGGCGATTTTATTCAATGTTTCTAAGTTTAAATAGTAGATGTAATTAATTAGAAGGAATAATTGGTCTTTATTCATTGAATTAAGCTGATTAAAAATGGTTTTCAGAAAATATTTCCGGCGCCTCCACCATATTTAAAAAGAAATTGCGGAGGAACTGGAATTATAGTCAAAATTCTTCATTGTTCATTGATGATTCTAACCTGAATCTGTTATTAGATCATATTTCCGCTTTCTAGTAAAGGAATTTTAAATGTAACCGGAAAGTTTTTAAAGTTTACGGTAAGAAAATACTTTTGAAAAATCACCGAAGAAGTTTTGAAAATCCATGGCGATTTTATTAAATATTCCTGGATTTAAATAGTAGATGTAATTAATCAGAAGGAATAATTGATTTTTATTAAATGAATTAAGCTGATTAAAAACGGTTTTCAGAAAATATTTCCATCACCTCCACCATATTTTTTTTTAATGGCAGAGGACTGGAGTTATAGTCAAAATTTTTCATTCCTCTTTGATGATTTTAATCTGGATCTGTTATTAGATCATATTTTCGTTTCCAAGTAAAGGAATTTTAAATACAACCAGAAAGTTTTTAAAGTTTATGGTAAAAAGAATACTTTTGAAAAATCACCGAGAAAGTTTTGAAAATCCATGGCGATTTTATTAAATATTCCTGGGTTTAAATAGTAGAAGTAATTAATCAGAAAGAATGATTGGTCTTTATTAAATGAATTAAGGTGATTAAAAACGGTTTTTAGAAAATAATTCCAGCGCTTCCACCAAAGTTTGCGAATAAAGTGGTGGAGTTGGCATAAAAATGGTGGAGGAGCCGGATTTACATTAGGTTTGGGGAAAAAGAAATCCATTATTTTTACGTGAACTTTATCGAACAAATAGTGGATTTCTTTTTCCCCAACCTAATAGTAAAAAATCGATTTTTGTTAGCATCTTAGAATCTTTCATCTATAACATCATATTTTTGTTTTTTACTTAAAGAATTTTCAATCTAATTTGCTAATGTTTAGTGTTTCTAAGTTAAAAAAGTATGCTGAAAAAATATTTTGACTCTTTCTTAAGATGTATAGTGGTTTTGTTAAATATATTCAATATGAATGTAACGACTCAAAAGAAAAACAAAAAATGAAATAAAATAAAAATTTAATTTATAACAAATAATTAGATCATTGCAAAACTGCAACTTAATCACGAAACTGATGGGTAGACACCTAAGCAAGTGTAATTTCATTTATGTAACAGTTGGACGCCTGCCGAACTAACAATAAGACACTTTTTTGTCTATTCATCGGTTCAAAGTACTTTAACGTCAAATTAGACAAAAGGTAATAGAGGAAAACAGAGTTATTCTTTTTGGTAAAGGAAAAGAAAGATAGTCGGAAGTGCAATGTTGGCGATTTGAGATCTTTTAGCCACCGAAGGTGACTATGGTCCTGGAGGGCGAAGTCAGTAAGTTTTGGACAGCGAACGCACACAAAAAAAATGATTATAGATATCATGAGACTTGTAGTGATGCATTCCTTGAAAGAATAATTCTGGGTAAGTCTGCTTCCCTGCACTATAACCCGAAATGGAGCTGTACCATAAAGAGAAAGATGAAAGAGTACTTTTAACTTACTTTTTCGTCTTTCTCTTCATGGTGCAGCTCCATTTCGGGTTATAGTACATTCGACACATCCCTGCGAGGTAATGTAATTAAGACTGCGAGTAGATATCAAGTTAGGGATTTAGTATTTTCTCCATATTTCGGCTTAGAACTATCAATGATCCGTACTCATCAACAGCTTCCCGTTCTAATACGTTGAGTGCCATGTCAGTCATCAATGACTGACACCGAGTTTTCCGTTCATATCGCGTCAGTCATCAGTCACACAACTTTTCGTTCAGGCTGCAACAGTCATCAGTGGCCTGAGGGGGAAGTCGTTACAAAATCGTGTGGCAGGATTTGCTTGTTATAAATTTGCTATCATTAGATTAATTTTGCAAATAGATTTGAGTTCGTTTTTTTAATAACCCTCCTTTCAAATATGAATATCTAGTCAAACCACGCTACCTGAATTTGACTGTTACATTAAGGTGACCATATTTTGTAATTTCAAATCCGGGACGGGAAGTTGTAGCGGGGGGTTAAGTAAGTTAAATAACTTGCACATATCAATTGTATATATTGTTGAAATTTATATTTTTCTGAACTAGGAATCTTTTCCAGTAAGTCTTTCGCTTTGAAGCATTGCATACAATTATGTGTAATTTCCTTCATAATTAACTTTACTAAGTAATATCGCTTGTAGTGTTTCTATTTCAAGTGTACCTATTAAAGAAGATATTCTTTCTGTAACGTATTTTGATATGCACAATTTTTTCCGTTCAAATTTTGTAAAAATAATAAGAATCTTTTCAAAAATTCGGGACAATCCGGGACAAAAAACCTGAATCCGGGACAAATATTGCTTCTAAAAAAATCCGGGACGAAAGGTAGAAATCCAGGACTGTCCCGGCCAATCCGGGACGTATGGTCACCTTAGTTACATGTGTCTCAAAATTATGTTTTTTACAAATCTGGAATAGTATTACTTACATAGCCAGTATTATTTTTAAAACTTGAAGTCATAAATGTTATACCTGAATGCATACTCAATCGTTAGCAACTCGTTGAAAATTTTCTGTTTGCTAGTTTGAAAACAACGATGCATAGTCATTCGCCATGGAATTATTTGTGTTCATTATGTTTTTTTTTTTTGACAATGCGTTAGAAGTGATCTATATCATCTCCAGATATGCTGAAGATTGGTCGATAAGAGAAACATCAATAAAATCAGGATGTAGAATGGGGCAGTCAATTAAAATTTTTAAATACATAAAAAAAGCAAAAATGTTTTAGACCGCTATTACACTGTCAAAGATTTTATAAAAGATCTTTTATAAAAAATTGATAAAGTATGTATATTAAACGTAAACCATTTAAAATGCAGCCTATTATACTGCTAGTTTACTTGTCAAAGATATTTTATAAAAAAATCTTTTATAGAATCTTTGTCAAGTTGAATGTAATAGCAGCTTTAGAAAAGCAAACATACTATCAGTTCATACTAAAAGAAATTTTTAAAGGGACGATTGGAAATTACTTTCTAAACGATGAGACATTTTTTTTATCAAATGGTGATCGTTTCTCTTTAACCATAGCGTTGTTCATGTGATCAAAATTGAACAATTTGATTGGTTGAAAAATCAGAAATTGTTGGAAATTGCTTGCATATAAACCTCACGTTATGGTCATTTTATGAAATTTTCATTTATTTATCGCAGTATCTCTGATGAAATCACTTTCTTAACCCTCCGTATGTACACTGGGTCTTTGAAGGAACAGTCAAACTTTCCGTTTTTCTGACTTTTCAGACGATTGTTTCATTTTTATTGACAACAGTTTTAAACTTTTGAATTTGGTAACTGCTCGGCCATGTAGTAGACGCTTCAATAAGTAACTTAGAATTTTTGAAAGCCTAGGAATCTTTGAAAACATGCCTGTTCCCTAAAAGACCCAGTATACACACCGTGTCTCAAAAAATATAGTATACACACGCTGGGTTAAAGATCTTCAAGAAGATCCTCAAAAAAAGATCAAAACATCTTCCTCTCTAACAAGGAGACCTTACGACTTGCCCCTCACCGATTTTAACGAAAGTGGTACCAATCGATAGATATTAATACATAGTACAAATGTATAAAATATTAGGGCGCACTATTCAGCGGTCCGCAAGAAAATTGGTGTTAAAGTATGCAATCGGCTTATATGTCAATGATTTGTCATTTCCCCTACAACCCCCCAGTAGCCATACTGGAAATATATCGGTTTCCAGATCCTTAGTACGGTGGTTCGAATCTCGAACAATAACTTTTTTTTTTATTTTGAATACAATATTTCATGTTATTTTAAAAATATTTTAATATTACATCAACATGTTATAAAAATAACTTAGAACATTGTATTAAAAAGAAAATTAAAATTTATTATTCGGGATTCGAACCACCGTACTACGGATTTGGAAGCCGGTATGTTTCCAGTTTGGCTATTGGGGGTGTTTAAGGGGAATGACAAATCATTGACATATAAACCGATTGCATACTTTAACACCAATTTTCTTGTGAACCGTTGAGTATTGCGCCCTAATATTTTATACATTTGTACTATGTATTAATATCTATCGATTGGTACCACTTTCGTTAAAATCGGTGAGGGGCAAGTCGTAAGGTCTCCTTGTAAGTATCAGGAGTATTAACACGTTGGTCGCCACGGTAATATCAGAAAAATTTTCACATGGGCCATGTGAAAATAACTTTATTAGTATGTCAGACATATATGTCTGACATGGCTCATGTAGAACTTCTTAGCGTCAGACACATATGACTGACATGGCGATGAACGTTTTGAACTGTTAAAAGAAACTATTGCGAATTGTTCGGAATTGTTACAGTTATAAAATGAACGGCAGCAGTTGAATAAACCTATTGGAAAACTTCACCCCATTTAACCAGTGAACTCTCATTTACTCCATAAACGAGTAAATGAGAATTTCTGTAAAAGTAACATACTTAAAGAACAGCAATGACCATTTACCAGAAGTAATATTCAAACGTATTCTACCAACAATAATTAATTATGATTTATGTACCATTAGCTACTTTATTTTTCCCGATATTTTCAAAATACTTTCATGATACATATCTAATCGAACGTTTTCTTTTATGAATTTTCTATTCATAAGTTGAAAAGAGATTAGAAAGAATAGCTACTTGAAAAGAGATTAGAAAGAGTAGCTAGTTGAAAAATTGCTATTTGAACGTTCAACCCATTCAGTAAATTTGAAAAAAGGAAAAATGGTGGAAGAGAAGGAAATTCGTTTTTAATCTCCAAGCTAACTTTATTCAGATATTTTACCAAATCGTATTTCTATGTTTTAGTTAAAGAATTTCTTTTAATTTAATCATCTTTGTGTTTCTATAAAAATTTCTAAACTTTATTGACGTTAATATTAAAGAATTGAAGTTTAGTTGTGATTCAGGATGGTAATATTCATCTTTCAATTCATTTCCTTTTTGAAAATGTATTCATAATTAAAAAAATCGATGGAAATTTTTCTATTTATAATTTAAAGAGAAGATTATTATTTGAAAGTTCAACGCTTTCAGTAGATTTAAAAAATGGTGGAGGAGTCGGAAAATGTTTGTTTTTAATCTCTAACAAGCCTATCTTATTCAGGTATTTTACCAGGTCGTGTTTCCATTTTCTACTTAAGAAATTTTTTGTATAATTTAATCACTTTCAGTGTTTCTAAAAGATCAATAAAGTTTATCGACCCTGGTATCAAAGCATTGATGTTAAGTTATGATTAGAAATGATGACACTCATCATCCAATTTATGTCCTTTCTAAAAATGTATTTCCCAAAATTAGAAAAATCCGTTATAATTTTTTTATTTATAAGTTAAAAAGAAGATTGCTGAATGTTCAACAAATTCAGTAAAATCGAAAAATGGTGGAGAAGACGGAAAAATTTCTGTGTTCTCCACTCTGAAAAGCCATTTTGAAATTTGAAAAGTCAATCTGACGTCTCAGAAATCCATCTGAAGTTTAGAAAGTCAGTCTGAAGAGCTGGCCTGAAGGCTAAAAAGTCAATCTGAAGTCTGAAAATCCAGCCTGAAATCTGAGAGGTCGATCTGAAATCTGAAGAATTAGTATGAAGTCTGAAAAATCAGTGTGAAACTTAAAAAATCAGTCTGAAGTTTTAAGAGTCAGTCGGAATACTGAAAAGTCGATCTGAAATCTGAAAAGTCAGTCTCAAGTCTGAAAAGTCAATCTAAACTCTGAAAAGCTATTCTGAAATTTGAAAAGTCAATCTGACGTCTGAAGAATCCGTATGAAGTTTAGAAAGTCAGTCTGAAGAGCTAGTCTGGAGGCTAAAAAGTCAATCTGAAGTCTGAATATCCAGCCTGAAATCTGAGAGGTCGATCTGAAGTCTGAAGAATTAGTATCAAGCCTGAAAAATCAGTGTGAAACTTAAAAAATCAGTCTGAAGTTTTAAGAGTCAGTCGGAATACTGAAAAGTCAATCTGAAATCTGAAAAGTCAGTCTCAAGTCTAAAAAGTCAATCCAAAATCTGAAAAGCCATTCTGAAATTTGAAAAGTCAATCTGACGTGTGAAGAATCCGTCTGAAGTTTAGAAAGTCAGTCTGAAGAGCTAGTCTGAAGGCTAAAAAGTCAATCTGAAGTCTGAAAATCCAGCCTGAAATCTGAGAGGTCGATCTGAAGTCTGAAGAATTAGCCTGAAGTCTGAAAAGTCAGTGCGAAACTTAAAAAATCAGTCTGAAGTTGTAAGGGTCAGTCGAAATACTGAAAAGTCAATCTGAAATCTAAAAAGTCAGTCTTAAGTCTGAAAAGTCAGCCTCAAGTCTGAAAAGTCAATCTAAACTCTGAGAAGCCATTCTGAAATTTGAAAAGTCAATCTGACGTCTGAAGAATCCGTCTGAAGTTTAGAAAGTCAGTCTGAAGAGCTAGTCTGAAGGCTAAAAAGTCAATCTGAAGTCTGAAAATCCAGCTTGAAATCTGAGAGGTCGATCTGAAGTCTGAAGAATTAGTCTGAAGTCTGAAAAGTCAGTGTGAAACTTAAAAAATCAGTCTGAAGTTTTAAGAGTCAGTCGGAATACTGAAAAGCCAATCTGAAATTTGAAAAGTCAATCTGACGTCTGAAGAATCCGTCTGAAGTTTAGAAAGTCAGTCTGAAGAGCTAGTCTGAAGGCTAAAAAGTCAATCTGAAGTCTGAAAATCCAGCCTGAAATCTGAGAGGTCGATCTGAAGTCTGAAGAATTAGTCTGAAGTCTGAAAAGTCAGTGTGAAACTTAAAAAATCAGTCTGAAGTTTTAAGAGTCAGTCGGAATACTGAAAAGTCAATCTGAAATCTGAAAAGTCAGTCTCAAGTCTGAAAAGTCAATCTAAAATCTGAGAAGCCATTCTGAAATTTGAAAAGTCAATCTGACGTCTGAAGAATCCGTCTGAAGTTTAGAAAGACAGTCTGAAGAGCTAGTCTGAAGGCTAAAAAGTTAATCTAAAGTCTGAAAATCCAGCCTGAAATCTGAGAGGTCGATCTGAAGTCTGAAGAATTAGTCTGAAGTCTGAAAAATCAGTGTGAAACTTAAAGAATCAGTCTGAAGTTTTAAGAGTCAGTCGGAATACTGAAAAGTCAATCTGAAATCTGAAAAGTCAATCTGAAATCTGAAAAGTCAGTCTCAAGTCTGAAAAGTCAATCTAAACTCTGGGAAGCCATTCTGAAATTTGAAAAGTCAATCTGACGTCTGAAGAATCCGTCTGAAGTTTAGAAAGTCAGTTTGAAGAGCTAGTCTGAAGGCTAAAAAGTCAATCTGAAGTCTGAAAATCCAGCCTGAAATCTGAGAGGTCGATCTGAAGTCTGAAAAATTAGTCTGAAGTCTGAAAAGTCAGTGTGAAACTTCAAAAATCAGTCTGAAGTTTTAAGAGTCAGTCGAAATACTGAAAAGTCAATCTGAAATTTGAAAAGTCAATCTGATGTCTGAAGAATCCGTCTGAAGTTTAGAAAGTCAGTTTCTAGAGTTAGTCTGAAGGCTAAAAAGTCAGTCTGAAGTCTGAAAATCCAGCCTGAAATCTGAGAGGTCGATCTGAAGTCTGAAGAATTAGTCTGAAGTCTGAAAAATCAGTGTGAAACTTAAAAAATCAGCCTGAAGTTTTAAGAGTCAGTCGGAATACTGAAAAGTCAATCTGAAATCTGAAAAGTCAATCTGAAAAGTCAGTCTCAAGTCTGAAAAGTCAATCTAAACTCTGAAAAGCCATTCTGAAATTTGAAAAGTCAATCTGACGTCTGAAGAATCCGTCTGAAGTTTAGAAAGTCAGTCTGAAGAGCTAGTCTGAAGGCTAGAAAGTCAATCTGAAGTCTGAAAATCCAGCCTGAAATCTGAGAGGTCGATTTGAAGTCTGAAGAATTAGTCTGAAGTCTGAAAAGTCAGTGTGAAACTTAAAGAATCAGTCTGAAGTTTTAAGAGTCAGTCGGAATATTGAAAAGTCAATCTGAAATCTGAAAAGTCAGTCTCAAGTCTGAAAAGTCAATCTAAACTCTGAAAAGTCAGTCTCAAGTCTGAAAAGTCAATCTAAACTCTGAAAAGCCAGTCTGAAATCTAAGAAGTCTAAGAAGAAGAATTAGTCTGGAGTTTGGAAAGTCAGTCTGAAGGTTAAAAAATCAATCGTAAATCTGAGAAATCAATCTGAAGTCTGAAAAGCCAATGTAAACTCTGAAAAGGCAGTTTGAAATCTGAGAAGTCAATCTGAATTCTCAAAAATTAGTCTGAAGCCTGAAAGTCGGAATCTCTAATCTATTTTATTCATATATTTTATCAGATCGTATTTCCATTTTCCACTTAAATTGAAAAACCCATGATTTTAAAACATATTATAAATATAAAGGTCGACGTATAAGAATATAAGGTTAAGATCGTGACAAAAACCATTTGAAATCCAACCCCGAAGCTGACGGTGTCAGCGAAGGATAGTAATAACCGTAAGGAACGCGTACTTTTGTTCCTTTATTGGCTGTAAATGTCACCCGTTTCGAAGTGATTCACGACTCTCACGTATCTTGGAAGAAAATGTTTAATAGCCGTTTATTTTTACCGAATACTATCGATTCGACGATTTTTCGAAACCCGAAAAATCCCCATCTTTTCCGCCCGTGGGACAGTTTCACAGTTCATTTCGCTTAAACCGCGCTCGAACGGTCGCACCATAATAGAAAATTCGAGATTTACAGCTATTTTTTGAACCGAACCGAGCGTGACATCAATTGATCGAGCATCGGGGATACGACCCTCGATTTCTCTCTCTCTCTCTTCTTTTGGAAAGTGCGTAAATTCACCCTAGGACGTGGACAATGCACGATTCGTATCTCGCAAATGAATTTGCAAAATTTACGAGTCGGATCAAGCGGCGCTTCGCTGTCGACGGTATAATCAATTCATGGACCGTACAATTCTGCGCTAATTGCCGGCACGGATTTATGTGCTTGATGTACAGATTAAGATAGTTTGCGTGCGGATCTTCCTGGAATAGTAACCGATAAGCAACCCGGATTCAACGCATTGTAACGTCAGTTACAACTACAATTAGAACTATTGTGGAACTGAAAATGTAAAAACAATCCTACTTTGCTAGTTACGAGTAGAAACGTGAAAAAATTCTATAAAACTAACAGCTTTTATCCCGTTGCAGTAAAACCGGAAACTGAATTGTGTTTTATTTAAAATCGTCGATTGGGATGGCTGGTTGAAAGCCAGTAAAAGCCAGACTGAGCTTTTTTTACGGTTGAAACTCGAGTGGGTTTAATGAAAAACAATCCGTAACGATACAATAACCCCGCTGTACAACTCGTTATTCATTTAATTTATCTACAAACAGGTTTAAATAAAAGTTGGGGAAAAAGTATGGCGTTAATTCTTTCGGGCGCAAATCTCTCCAGGTCGTTCGTTATAACTCAGGTTCGGAGAAGTCGGGCAAAAAGTTCAGAAAGTTCTAGTCGCCATAATTCTTTCTCGGTTATTAGGTCACAGGAAGTTGTTCGCGCCATGTTTTATTTATCGCGCGGGAGCATCTGAGGCCATCCTGCGGGATCAGCTCGCTGGACGCCAGCGAAATAGCTGTTGCTGCCACTTTTATCGATCCTGTTATTGTCTGTAACCAACGCAGGAAAGTTTTTCGTGTTCTTTCATTCTTCGATCGCTTACAACAAAAATTAGATTAGCTTTAACTTAATTTCTTTTTATGGATTGGGATATTCAACCCAAAGAAAATTCCATTTTCTTCGACGTTTTTATTAACCTTAAGTTGCACTCTAACCTAACTTAAAAAAAAAATTGAGCAACTTTAAAAATTTACCAAAAATTCATTTTTAAAGATTTTAATTTGATTTTTTTTCTAAATGAAACTTAAAACATTCTAATTTTAATTAAAAAAGACTGTTTTATTCTAAATGTTGTCAAAAAAATTAAAAAAATTTTCAAATTTGGATAAAATTTTTGATATTTTTCTAATTTAAGAAAATTAAATTAAAAAATTCATCAAAAATTCATTTTTAAAGATTTTGATTTGACTTTTTTTCTAAATGAAATTTAAAACATTCTAATTTTAATTAAAAAAGACCGTTTTATTCTAAGTTTTGTCAAAAAAATTAGAAAAATTTTCAAAGTTGGTAAAAATTTTTTGACAGTTCTAACCTAACTTTAAAAGAATCGATCAACTTTAAAAATTTACCAAAAATTCATTTTTAAAGATTTTGATTTGACTTTTTTTCTAAATGAAACTTAAAATATTCTAGTTTTAATTAAAAAAGACCGATTTGTTCTAAATGTTGTCAAAAAAATTTAAAAAATTTTCAAAGTTGGTAAACATTTTTTTAGGTTAGAAAATTTATAATTTTTTAAAAAAATTCATCAAAAATTCGTTTTTAACCATTTTGATTTGATTTTTTTTCTAAATGAAACTTAAAACATTCTAGTTTTAATCAAAAAAGGCCGATTTGTTCTAAATGTTGCGAAAAAAATTAAAAAAATTTCAAAGTTGGTAAAAAAGTTTTTGACAGTTCTAACCTATCTTTAAAAAAATCGATCAACTTTAAAAATTTGCCAAAAATTCATTTTTAAAGATTTTGATTTGATTCTTTCTCTAAATGAAACTTAAAACATTTTAGTTTTAATCAAAAAAGACCGATTTGTTCTAAATGTTGTCAAAAAAATTAAAAAAAATTTCAAAATTGTAAAAATTTTTTGACACTTTTCTAACTTAAGAAATTTAAATTTAAAAATTCACCAAAAATTCATTTTTAAAGATTTCGATTTGATTTCTTCTCTAAATGAAACTTAAAACATTCTAGTTTTAATTAAAAAGGACTGTTTTGTTCTAAATGTTGTCAAAAAAATTAAAAAAATTTTCAAAGTTGGTAAAAATTTTTTGACAGTTCTAACCTAACTTTTAAAAAATCGATCAACTTTAAAAATTCGCCAAAAATTCATTTTTAAAGATTTTGATTTGATTTTTTTTCTAAATAAAACTCAAGACATTCTAATTTTAATTAAAAAAGGACGTTTTATTCTAAGTGTTGTCAAAAAAAAATAAAAAAATTTTCAAAGTTGGATAAAATTTTTAACATTTTTCTAATTTAAGAAAATTAAATTTAAAAATTCATCAAAAATTCATTTTTAAAGATTTTGATTTGATTTTTTTTCTAAATGAAACTCACAACATTCTAATTTTAATTAAAAAAGACCGTTTTACTCCAAGTGTTGTCAAAAAAATTAAAAAAAATTTTCAAAGTTGGAAAAATTTTTTAACACTTTTCTAACTTAAAAAAATTAATTTTAAAAATTCATCAAAAATTCATTTTTAAAGATCTTGATTTGATTCTTTTTCTAAATGAAACCTAAAACCTTCTAGTTTTGATCTAAAAAGACCGATTTGTTCTAAATGTTATCAAAAAAATTAAAAAAATTTTCAAAGTTGGTAAAAAATTTTTGACAGTTCTGACCTAACTTTAAAAAAATCGATGAGTTTTAAAAATTCGCTAAAAATTCATTTTTAAAGATTTTGATTTGGTTCTTTTTCTAAATGAAACTTAAAACATTCTAGTTTTAATTAAAAGAGACCGCTTTATTCTAAATGTTGTGAAAAAAATTAAAAAAAATTTCAAATTTGGTAAACATTTTTGACACTTTTATAACTTAAGAAAATTAACTTTAAAAATTCGTAAAAAATTCATTTTTAAAAATTTTGATTTGATTCTTTTTCTAAATTAAACTCAAAACATTCTAGTTTTAATTAAAAAAGACCGTTTTATTCTAAATGTTGTCAAAAAAATTAAAAAAATTTTCAAAATTGGTAAAAAATTTTTGACGCTTCTTAACCTAACTTAAAAAAATCGATCAATTTTGAAAATTAATCAAAAATTCATTTTTAAAGATTTTGATTTGTTTTTTTTTTCTAAATGAAACTCAAAACATTCTAATTTTAATTAAAAAAGACCGCTTTACTCCAAGTGTTGTCAAAAAAATTAAAAAAATTTTCAAAGTTGGTAAAAGATTTTTGACAGTTCTAACTTAAAAAAAAAAATCGATCAATTTTAAAAATTTACCAAAAATTCAGTTTTAAAGATTTCGATTTGATTTTATTTCCAAATTAAACTTAAAACATTCTATGAAATGAAACTTTAGAAAGACTGAAGATAATTGTTTATTAATTGCTCTCGACGACCCGGGTTTCGACCATGTATGTAAGATTCCCTAAATTGTTTAAAATGTTGTGTAAGGCTGTTAAAATGGCTTCATTGCCATCAAAAACAATTAATATATCATCCTTACAGGCACCTCAACCCGTTTCCAACGCCATCGCTTAGTTTATTGTCTGTCTCTCTGGAAACGAGTCGAGTTTAATCTTAGGTAATCTCATCCATCTTTAACTTATAATCTTTATAATTAATTTATCTTATATTTATAGTTATTTATCATATTTTGGATTTTTACGTTTAATAATAATATAATAACGTGCGGAATTTTAAATACGGATAGATTTGAAATTGTTAGTTCTTGTCAATTATACACATTGGTTTCATGGTTCTTATCTTCATCTGTGATCTTCAATGACGGTAATTAAGAATAATTTTTAACTTGTTGTTATATGTTTTTAATTTTGTAACGGTGATTCGATTTAAAAAAAAAAAATTTAGCAATGACCTGAAGACGACCACATGGTCGAAACCCGGGTCGTCGAGAGCAATTAATAAACAATTATCTTCAGTCTTTCTAAAGTTTCATTTCATATTTACCCAACTGAAGAATGGAGCCATTCATAACGAATTAAAACATTCTAGTTTTTATCTAAAAAGACCATTTTATTCTAAATTTTGTCAAAAAAATTAAAAAAAATTTCAAAGTTGGTAAGAAAATTTCTGACACAACCCAAGTTAAAAAAAATCGATCAAGTTTAAAAATTCATCAAAAGTTCATTTTTAAAGATTTCGATTTGATTTTATTTCTAAATGAAACTTAAAATATTCTAGTTCTAATTAAAAAAGACCGCTTTATCCTAAATGTTGTGAAAAAAATTAAAAAAATTCTTAAAGTTGGTAAAAAATTTTTCACAGTTCTAACCTAACTTTAAAAAAAATCGATCAAGTTTAAAAATTCGCCAAAAATTAATTTTTAAAGATTTTGATTTGATTTTTTTCTAAATGAAACTTAAAACATTCTAATTTTAATTAAAAAAGACCGATTTGTTCTAAATGTTGTGAAAAAAATTAAAAAAATTTTCAAAGTAGATAAAAAAAATTTTTGACACTTAACCCCACTTAAAAAAAATTGATCAAGTTTAAAAATTCGCCAAAAATTCATTTTTAAAGATTTTGATTTGATTTTTTTTCTAAATGAAACCTAAAACATTCTAATTTTAATTAAAAAAGACCGATTTTTTCTAAACGTTGTGAAAAAAATTAAAAAAATTTTCAAAGTTGGAAAATTTTTTTGACATTTTTCTAACTTAAGAAATCTAACTTTAAAAATTCATCAAAAATTCATTTTTAAAGATTTTGATTTGATTTCTTTTCTAAATGAAACTCAAAACATTCTAGTTTTGATCTAAACAGGCCGATTTGTTCTAAATGTTGTGAAAAAAATTAAAAAAATTCTTAAAGTTGGCAAAAATTTTTTGACAGTTCTAACCTAACTTTTAAAAAATCGATCAACTTTAAAAATTTACCAAAAATTCATTTTTAAAGATTTTGATTTGATTTTTTTTCTAAATGAAACTCAAAACATTCTAATTTTAATTAAAAGACACCGTTTTACTCCAAGTGTTGTCAAAAAAATTAAAAAAATTTTCAAAGTTGGAAAGAATTTTTGACAGTTCTAACCTAACTTTAAAAAAATCGATCAACTTTAAAAATTTGCCAAAAATTCATTTTAAAAGATTTTGATTTTATTTTCTTTTCTAAATGAAACTCACAACATTCTAATTTTAATTAAAAAAGACCGTTTTACTCTAAGTGTTGTCAAAAAAATTAAAAAAATTTTCAAAGTTGGAAAAAATTCTTGACACTTTTAACTTAAGAAAATTAACTTTAAAAATTCATCAAAAATTCATTTTTAAAGATTTTCATTTGATTCTTTTTCTAGATGAAACCCAAAACATTCTAGTTTTAATCAAAAGAGACCGATTTGTTCTAAATGTTGTGAAAAAAATTTAAAAAATTGTCAAAGTTGGATAAAATTATTGACACTTCTTTACTTAAGAAAATTAACTTTAAAAATTCATTTTTAAAGATTTCGATTTGATTCTTTTTCTATATGAAACTCAAAATATTCTAATTTTAATTAAAAAAGACCGTTTTACTCCAAGTGTTGTCAAAAAAATTAAAAAAATTTTCAAAGTTGGAAAGAATTTTTGACACTTTTCTAACTTAAACTTTTTTGATTTGATTTTTTTTCCAAATGAAACTCAAAACATTCTAATTTTAATTAAAAAAGACCGCTTTACTACAAATGTTGTCAAAAAAATTAAAAAAATTTTCAAAATTGGTAAAAATTTTTTAGGTTAGAAAATTAACGGTTTTTAAAAAAATTCATCAAAAATTCATTTTTAAAGATTTTGAAATGATTTTTTTTCTAAATGAAACTTAAAACATTCTAGTTTTAATCTAAAAAGACCGCTATATTCTAAATGTTGTCAAAAAAATTAAAAAAATTTTCAAAGTTGGTAAAATTTTTTTGACTGTTCTAACCTAATTTTTAAAAAATCGACCAACTTTAAAAATTCATCAAAAATTCATTTTTAAAGATTTTGATTTGATTTTTTTTCTAAATGAAACTTAAAACATTCTAATTTTAATTAAAAAAGATCGCTTTATTCTAAATGTTGTGAAAAAAATTAAAATAATTTTCAAAGTTGGTAAAAAATTTTTGACAGTTCTAACCTAACTTTTAAAAAATTGATCAACTTTAAAAATTCGCAAAAATTCATTTTTAAAGATTTTGTTTTGATTTTTTTTCTAAATGAAACTTAAAACATCCTAATTTTAATTAAAAAAGACCGTTTTATTCTAAATGTTGTCAAAAAAATTAAAAAAATTTTCAAAGTTGGAAAAAATTTTTGACACTTTTCTAACTTAAGAAATTTAAATTTAAAAATTCACCAAAAATTCATTTTTAAAGATTTTGATTTGATTTTTTTCTAAATGAAACTTAAAACATTCTAATTTTAACTAAAAAAGGCCATTTTACTCCAAGTGTTGTCAAAAAAATTAAAAAAATTTTCAAAGTTGGTAAACATTTTTGACACTTTTATAACTTAAGAAAATTAACTTTAAAAATTCATAAAAAATTCATTTTTAAAGATTTTGATTTGATTCTTTTTCTAAATTAAACTCAAAACATTCTAGTTTTAATCAAAAAAGACCGATTTGTTCTAAGTTCTGTCAAAAAAATGTAAAAAAATTTCAAAGTTGGTAAAAATTTTTGAGTTCTTAGGCTACGTTTTAAAAGTGGATTTTTTGTTTGATATAACAATAGTAAATTGATTAAAGAATCTATTTACGGGTAATTTATGACTAAAAGCTTAACAAGACGTTGAATCATTACCTTTTGATTCCCGTAACTTCCTAAAAGATTAAAGGTAATAAAAGAAGAAAAGGAAAAAAAAATGATGAGTAAAATGAGACAAGATAAAAGCGATCCTGACGAAATTTTCAATGGCGCCTCGAAAATTTCCAGCAGTAAATTGGGTTGGGGTAGCTCGCGGCGTCCCTAACAAAGTTTCCTGCGCCAACAAGTCGATTATAATACAATCCCCGGGCGATACGGCTTGTTCCCCGAGCACTGCCAACCACTCTTCCGTTCTAATTACCGACGCGTTAAGAATTTCCGCGACGTTATCTCGCGAGCATACAGAAGACGTCAAAGTAACTCGTCGAAAAGAAGTCGCGCCTCGACGTCATTTTCCCCTTTGTCCCTCGAGTGTTTTAGTACGTGGGAAATTTCGGGAAAACGACCCGGCCAAGTGCCTTTCTTTGCAAACAAGGGCTGGTAGTACGAGCGGGGCCGCCGCAGGATCGATTTCCTCCTGCAGGACAATAGCCCCTCGCTTGGAACGGATACAGCGGGCCGCAGCTCGCTCCGATACAATGTCACTTATTAGGAATTGAAGCTACCCGTAATATGCCAATAACCGGGATCGGATTATCCCGAATGCACGGCCGCGCAACAATTACTAGCGTGTGCCAATCGTTGGCTTTTCCTGTTATAGGTTAATTATCGAGTTCAACACGCCATTGTTAAAGTTTATAAGAAAGGAAGTCTGATTGATTGGTTTCTACTATGAATAGAATCATCTTGCAAATCAATCAGAGTTGTTACAATGAAGCAATGAGGCCAATTCTAGTCCAGACGTTCGACAAATATGAAATCCAATATCTTTGTTGATGAACGTCTAGACTATTCGATTGTAGTCGAAGTAGATCTGATTACACGGCTTGTTGCTTATCTCGGTCTAATGATTTATCTATGCGTTTATGAACAAAGGTGTCTTTTGTACTCTGTATTTGTGTGTTGTGGAATATCAAATGGAAGATAAGCAACCTTCTCTAATTACCATTAGAATTGTCTCATCCACAGATGATAGTTTCCCACAGTGATCGATAGAGCTGTCTGTTAGGGTTTATTCTAGGAAAAATGTTTTTCCTTTTTTGTATTCTGTATTCATTTTCTTTCTTTCACAAATTAATAAATTTCCAACCGAATGAAAATCTTTATTGGGCTTTATTTCTAGTCAAATTTTTGATCATTAATGATACTGCATACATTCATTGATTAAGATTAATGAAATGGATGGGTCATATCTATGACAGATTATGTAGATGATCGTATAGATTATTATCTTTGATCTAGGAAGCAATTTGTCTTATTTGCCTGACAGTAGACCTACCTCGATCAAAGATGACACCTTCGACGATGAAGAGATTAGATTCATTAGGTTCTATATTACCTTGTTTGTGGCAACAAAGAAAAAAAAAAAGATTAATCATATTTTTGACCATCGGTGTATTAGTCGAGAATTGAAACTCTTAAAATCGAAGGCTTTAGATCCGATTTAAACTGAAGCAATCACATGATGTTGCCACATGACGACATTTTACACCAGATGAAAGCAGACGTCTCGTATTGGAGTAATTCAATATCGGTATCTACGACATCGAACTACTTCAATGTGGGAGAGGTGATTTAATTTTATATCACATATCACCAACTGTTGATTGATGTTTCCTTATTGCTTCTTACTGCAAAATGAGAGGTGTCTTAGACTTGTTATTATACTACAAGTTCTATGAGTTAGATTCCGAGTTAATTCAAGTAGTCAGAAAACCCATCTCTGAGGTTGTTGGCGCATAGATAAGTCTTGTGTTTTCTAAACCCAAAATGAGATTTGCCTTAAGGCCGGGATAGACGCTCCGTGATGTATATCAACTTGCTTGTACAAACTTAAGTCATAGAGCAAGTCTGAATTGTCGTTTGACCACTAACTATTCAGTCTTATTGTATCAACATTCGTTCAGTTATAAAAATCAATATGGCTGATGAGCTGTTATCTTGTCTTCTTCATCCATACCAGAGCGCAAATTTCTAACTTTTTTCAATTCCTTTCGGAAACATGTGCGCAATGAATTTATTCTTTTTATCACTGCGTCTTTATTGGCGGCCTGATCAACTTCCTTTAACTTTCTTACTAGTTAGTACTTCATACGCCTCATTCTTTTTTAGTTTGTCTGAGTATTCCTTGGATTTTACCAACCAGGGGCATGGATTTTCTTTGTATAGGTTAATGAATTCAACAAGGAACTCTCTCGACATTAGCCGTAGGTCTGACGACATCCTTTAATAATTCGACACCAATATTATTTTACCCTATCTCTTATAGAAACAGGAGTGTTCCTTTACAAGTGTCCAATTTAGCCCACCTGAACAGTAGAATATCCTATCTGTACTACGAACTGCTCTACCATTTTAAAACATTTAATTCTTTTGCACAGTGTTTATTACATATACTAAAATAAGTCAGGATCTTATTAAAATTTGATAAGAAAGATACATCTAATGTTTCCGTCTTTTTCTACTTTACTAAAACGAACTGAACCTCGATTCATGTATTCACTTCTCGACAAAAGATAAATAAACACATGAGCTTCGAATATAAATCCTTTGTTTGTTATCTACAAAGGGCGGAGCGTAGCGTAGCCCAAAATTAAGGCCCACCTTCTTACTCCCGCGCGTCTGTCTCCTGCGCCCCTCAGAAACTCGATGACCGTAAGACTACAGCCTTAACTGAATCACTATTTTAATTTAATATATACGCAACCCGTTTATTATTTGTACGAACACACTAAAACAGTAATAAACACGTGATTAGAAAGGATATTTACTGGCGGTAATAACATGAAGACTGAAGATAAGTTGAAAAAACCGCTAGACATTACAACTTGCCTTTAAACAAGTCTGTACACGCAGCAAAAATATCCAGCACGTTTGATTTCATTCAAACCCAACAATTGTCTGTGCAAACTAAATAAGTCTGTAGACTTACCAGCACTAAAGTTTCGATAAATCTTACGACTTAAGTTTGTACAAGCAAGTTGATATGCTACACGGAGCGTCTATCCCAGCCTTTAGACTTGTTATACTATAAGTTCTATGAGCTAGATCCTGAGTTAATTCAGCTAATTAGAATGAATTGCTTGTTGCCACAAAATGAGAAGTGTCTTAGGCATGTTATTCTATAACTTCTATTCTTCCATCGTTGTCTCCCCCCAAAATGTGAAGTGCTTAGACTGGTTATACAATGAGTTCTATGAGCAAGATCCTGAGTTAATAGACAAAATTGCTTGATACCACAAAACGAACCGCAAACGATACCACAAAACTAAAACTCAAAGTTAACAGTTTGGTGGGAAAATTCTTCAAATTCTCCCAGGATTTATATTCCCGAAAAATTTAGAAGAATTATCTTCAATGAATTTACTCGTTTCTTTTGGCCTCGAATGACAAAAGATATTTATCTTTGGACTTGAACTTGCTTATGTCGCAGGCAAATAGTAATTTAAGGAAAATAACTTTTGTCTAGTCAAATAGCATTTGTCGGTTCAAATGGTTTTTTTATAGATTTACACACTATTTTACTAGAAAAATATCATTTAACTAGGCAAATAGTATTTGCCTAAAGGTTCCTTAGGAAAATAAAAGAAAAGCTCCACCGCAAAACTAACTTTTATTTTAAGGACACAAATATGCTTTAAATTTTGATTGTTTGCGATTATTTGTTTTGGGAAGGATTACTGTAATGACACCTGCTATTGCATAAATTTTTAGCTTTAATGCACGCACATCGTGTGGTATTGCACTAGTTTTTTGATGGTTGACACTGGCATCTGGAAAATCCCTGACCTGAGAACATTGATTGGGCAGCACAGGCTTCTTTTAAAGAAATGAAGTGGTCTTGAGGAATGTCATTGTAATTAAAAGTTACTGCTGAAACTTCTGTTAGATCACTTCTAGAAAACCAGGTTCTTACAACACCAGATTTTGTACCTATTCGGTAAACATTATTCTTTTTGTCAATTACAATCCCTTCTAAGTTCTTCTTGTCTAATGGTCGTCTATCGACTTTCGGGACAGCAACAGTGACGCATTTGCCACATTCTATGTTATTGCATGTTGCTCTGCTAGCTCTTGTCATTACTTCAGTAGCTTTCAGTTGGCCTTCATATGACCTCTTCCGATTTTTTCTAATATTGTCTTCATTAACACAATGATTTCATATGACCTGGCTACCTGCGTCTTCACTGTCTTCCTGAATACCGCCACAAATAACGTGCACTATTTTAGAATACTTTAAACAGATATGTGCACCTGTACTGTAGTTTCCATAGACACAGTAGTACATATCGTCATTCATAGTATGGCAGTTATTGTTGGATTCTAAATCGTCTTTTGAAGTGTCAAATTTGTACTTCTTCCTCGAGATTTTCCGAACTGATGGAAACGCTAATTTCGTTCACATTATTTTTTTCAACTATATCTTCTGCTCTGTAATCAACAACTTTATTTACTTGATCAGGAACATTCGTGTGCAAGACTTCCAAGTTCTCTTCAGTGAATATTTTATCTAGATGGTCTGTGGGCAGATTTGTCGATCGTAAGCCTACTTTTGGATCAGCACCATATAAACTAGTGTAGGGTGTTCTTCCAATAATACGATGCTAGGACGCATTTTTTTGCCATTACACAAAATGACAACCTATTGACCAATGAGTAAATTTATTCTCACCCATCCAAATTCTTAACATTTGCTCTACATCTTCGCTTGATCACTTAACCTCAATTCGGTCACTGTAAGCTATGTACATTATTTGGCTAATAACAATTCAGCCAAATACCATTTTCCTAGAATAATAACACCCGGCAAAAAAATAAATGTCGACGTGTCATTTGGCTAGACGAATACTATTTGGCTAGCGTAAAGTTATTTTCCTTCAATTACTATTTGCCTGCGACACTTACAATGCCAACGATCAAAAGTTCATCGTCATACCAAATCTTTTCAGAAAATTGCTATTTCGAAAGGCAGATTTACATCCATATAGATCTAATCGGTCCTCTCACACCTCCCTTATATTGCTCATTTGTACTCACTGTTATTGATCGTTTTACTCATTGGCGTGAAGTTTTCCTCTCGGGGATATTTCTTCTGCTTTTGCTTCTGATACACTTTTTCGCTACTACTTTTCTAGATTTGGCATACCACATACTATAACTCATGACCAAGGGAAACAGTTTGATTCTTATCTTTTTTCGCAATTTAATAAGATTCTTAGATCTCCATCCATACCTCTTCTTTTCATCCACGGAGTAATGGCATTTTGAAACGTTTTCATCGCACACTCAAAACAGCCATTACAACCAGGGGTAGTAACAATAGGAATAACGACCTTCTACTTGTTCTTTTAGGGATTAGATCTTCTCTTAAAGAAGATCTACATTGTTCTCCCGCCGAGTTAGTGTATGATCAACCTCTACATCTTCCTGGAGAATTTTTCCTTGACTCACATTTGTCTTTTGAAACTAAACCACTTCCTTAAAGTTTTGCGAGAAACATTCGCGAACTTTAAACTTGTACCAAATGCTTTTCTTCATACAAACCTTTTTTCCACAAAGAATTATCAAATTCAGAGTACGTTTTTCTTTGACTTAAAGGTTTTCGACCTTCTTTCTCCCCGAAATATAAAGGACCCTTTATATTGAAAGATTTAAGAAAAAATTTTGTTATATTTCGAAATAATAAAAATTTGCTTGTTAGCGTTGATAGATTGCGCCCAGCTTTCTTGTTAAATGAAAACACGAGCTACATCCCGAGTCTAAATGTAGTTAGAAAATTTTTCTCTTAGGTTGTTGCTGTATAGATAAGTCCTCACGTTTTCTAGTCCCAAAATGAGATTTGCCTTAGACTTGTTATACTATAAGTTCTATGAACTAGATCCCGAGTTAATTCGAGTAGTTAGAAAAATTTTCCCTTTATGTTGTTCCTGCATAGATAAGTCTTTTTCACGTTTTTTGTATAACTCACTTAAATAAAACGTGAGAAGTCTCCCCTTGATCCCTTTTATCACAAAGTCTATAGATTGATTCTCCCTCATGGAGTTTTATACATTGTACATGCTTCCTTAGCGTATAGTGGTCGGTTATTATCCTCGTTACTCTCCTTAATTACGTTCTGCTAAGATTAGTTGCTGGGGCAGTTATTACTTTAGAGAGTTTGCACAAGACTTGCTTACTCTGTCTCTTCTAAGGTTGCTAACCAACTAATATACTAATCATCTAACCATCCTCCTTAGTTATCCTTCCTTATCTGCCGTTTACATATTCCTACCGAATGTTCTTGAGTAGTGAACAGTTTATTTCAGTCCTTTTTTATAATTCAACAGACACTTTTAATGGTCATTATCATTAACGATTGAGACAAGCCAACCACCATGTTTTTAATTATTAGCAAGTCTGTTTTTATCATTGATGATAATCCACAAGTCCAATGAAGAAGATGTTAGGTTGGTTTGCCTTTGTAGCATAGTTAAGAAAAGTCAGGGCTGATATTTTATGACTATCCAGTTTGTAACCTAAGGTACGTCTCAGACTGAAGCAACCAGCAACAAGCAACTAGCAAGCAACAACAATCGATATTGCCACTTGATGACATTTGACATATAATCAAATAATGTCTCTCACATTGAAGCAGTTCGATATCGCAAATAAAGAAGCTGGCAATATCGCTTGTTGCTGGTTGCTAGTTGCTATTTGCTAGTTGCTTGTTGCTGGTTGCCTCATTGTAAGATGTACCTAACACATACTTCTAAATCTCTTCTTGTTCCTGCTTGCTTGACTATTCAACTGTCATAAATGTAATGTATCCGGCTCGAAGGACCATAATACTCTATAATTTTGTTTACTTATTTGGAAAAGACAATTATAAGAGAAGGCATTAAAAGAAAATAAGTGTAGTTTTAAAGATTGATTCTCTCAAGATTGATAAGCGAGTAGATTCTAAATTTATAAAGTGATGAAATAAAATATTATCAAATCTCATCTCGTTTCTGCTTGCCTGACTGTCATACAACGTAATAAAACGTAAAATCTGTCATAAAACGTAAAATATATGTAAATATGAGATGAGGGATGATACAAAATCTCCCTTCCTTTAATATATTGATATATAGGTACAAATATGTCAATGATCCTTTGTTGGGTAACGATTCGGGAAGTCGTCTCAAGTCGTCAAAAGTGATTCATTGCCGCATAGGGCTTCTTTCACCTGGTTGACGATAAATTACCCCTGACAGATTCCACCGCCCCCCATAAAAATGCTAATGCGGTCGCGTTCACCTCTCGGCGCGGTTCTGGCGTAATAATACGTGTTCGCTGCGGCATTATCAGATGTTCGCCCCTTTTTTGTCGCTGTTTGCCGTCTGGGGGCGCTCCAATATCAATTTTGGCCGCGGTTCAATATCCTTTTTCCAGACGTCGATTTCCAGCTATTTACGCCCGAGGCGGTCGCGATTTCTATCTACTTCTTCGGTTCTTATCTAACAGGAAGAGTTCCTTGGTAGACGTTTCGGGCACACGGTACTACTTCACGTGCGCGCCTCATTCGTTCAATTCGTTCTTCTTTTTTCAATCGTTCCGTCTCCGTCTCTTTCAAATCCCCCGTTTGTGGGAACGAGAGTTCCTGCATTCGCAATAACGAGGTTTAAAATTCGATACGACGTGGTTTGGCAAATATTTGCTCGGGAATTTCGCATGACATTTCCTCCGGGGGGTCGAAAGAGGTGTGTTTACCCGGGAACCCCCGCCGAACAGGTTGTTTACGTTTCGAAAGGTATCTTTGCGCATCTTGCTGGTTTCCTTTTCATAGGGAATCCTATCAGATCATCATTCGACAATCGATTGAAAATAATCGGGAAAAAGAAATGTTTACGATAATAGAGTTTTTTATAAATTATAAAAATCAAGAAAATCGAGTTTTTAAACTATCGATTTCTTTAGTAATTGCTTTAAAAGAGTTTTAGATATTCGGGTAATGTATTTGTTCTGATTTAGAAGTTAGGGGGGAAACTCGAACGCGATAAAACTTCTTCGTACCAAGAATAACAAAGTGGATTTCGCGCGCAGAAGTAACATCAAAATTTCATCATTGGGAGAATTTTTAACGAATCCAAGACGATTGCTCTTAAAGAACACTCTCTTTTATTGCTTCAACCTCCCGTTCGATCAATTTCAGGTTTAATTACTGTATCAGGTGACGAGGGAAGACTTGAAGGATGAAATAGGATGAGATAGGATGAGTTAAGGAGGAGTTAAGGAGGAGTTAAGGATGGGTTAAGGATGAGTTAAGAGTTCCCTTTTTCTCTTTTAATTTCCACCTCAAAAAGAAATAAACGAGACGTCGATGGATGGAAAATTTGATGGAAAGTTCACCTCGCTTGCGGTTTAATAAACATAGAATAATATAATTTACTGTAAACACTGTCGGAACGTAATTAATATGCAGTGTATGTGCTGTGGCGAGGCTCAAAGTTCCGAGAAATGATCCATGAACTGGTCGTTCGTTGCCTACTAAATACAACCGGGTAAACAAGCTCCATGTAATCGGATATTTATCTATATTTACTCAGCGTTACGTACGTGCTTTACTAACTTATTTCGCAAACACAGTCAATTAACTCACACGCTCTGAGGGAATGTGAGCTCGCAAATGGTGTACACGCTCATTTAAAAGTTACGAATTTTATATATTTATTAAATAAAATTATTTATTTAATAGTTTAGGGTTCTTTCATAATTTAACACGTTGATACATAAATTTTTATTGATACATATTTTATTTTAACTACAAATTGCTTTTCGTCAATCTCCAAAAAAATTAATTTTTAAAAATTCGTATTTAAGGGACAAATTGTTATTGAGACTTTAAATTTTAGGATTTAGATTAATATTTAGTCTTTATTTCTATCAAAATTTTTTTTTATGAGTTTTAGTTTTCCCCTCAGAAGAGAAAATGTAATCTACGTTCTTAAACTAATATTTTTGGGTTATAAATTTTTTTATGGAACTTGATATAAAATATTGAAGTGTATTTTATCTAAATCTTTGCAGTACCGGCTACAATGTGCGGTGGTAGTGTTGTTATACCGTTTGGCGGTCGTCCTTCCGAGGCAAAACGACGCTCACGTGCTCCACATCGGGGGCATATTCCCCATTATGGGCCAAGGAGGGTGGCAGGGTGGACAAGCTTGTATGCCAGCTGCCCACATGGCCCTAGAAGACGTCAACAAGCGAAAGGACCTACTGCCTGGATACGTCTTGGAGTTACACCAAAATGACAGCGAGGTGAGTAAATATTTTCCTATTTTGGAGGCAATAACCAGTATGTATCCGGCTCGAAGGACCATACTTTATAATTTTGTTTATAACTTTTGTTCTAACTAACTAAAAACTAAAAATTATTTATTAGAGAGAAGGTATTAAAAGAAAATAAGTGTAGTTTTAAAATAATGTGAAAAAATGCTTTACTGGCGCCTCCACCATTTTTCTACTTTAGTTGCTTCACCAACTGGAAAACTGATAAACACTAAAAACCTCTAAACCAAGCTAAATTAATATTTTTTCCTCCCTCAAAGCTTAAAATCTCCAAGTTCAAAAACAAATTAACACAGTGTGACATGTTCACCTTTCGGAAAATGGAAAATTCTGATTGCAACCTACACAGAATTTTCTACTACAGTTAAAACTAAATTATACCGCGCGATGTTGCCCCGAAGCGCAATTTCGAACCTCGCATCGGGTATTTTTCTTTTTTTTTTCGGTTATTTTGCCTCCGCAAACGCTGACCGACGGCGGGCGGCGTCGAAGCTGCCTCTCGGTTTTTCGTTTTTCCCCCGACGAATGCGACCGTGATTGAAAAGCTCGGTCTTTTCGGTTTCTTTGTCGACGGCCTCGCGCCGCAAAAGTTCGTGATTTATCGGGGGCGCCGTATCGACTCAAAACAAGATATACGCGAGAGCTGGTTTTAACAAATTTATGCCCTATTTACGCGGGAAACAACAACGTCACATTTTTCAAACTTGGAAGAGAAAAACACCCCGAGCACGTTTTCGATCCTTCTCCAAGTCTTTGAAGTGAAGCCGGATTCACGTTAATATTTAAACGACCGACAGACGACGGCAGACGACGGCTGGTAACGTCTTAAATTCGATTTTAGACACGGTATTGAGTGGATTCGTAGTAAATTGTAAGCGAGCAGTCGTAAAACGTAAAACATAAAACGGGGAAATCTTAACCCGTCCGTTTCAAGGTTGGCTCGCGCCCAACGTGGCCGTTATTAATGATTTTTTAGGCCTCGCACGCTCGCCCTTGATCTAAATCGTCGCGACGGCCGCTCGCAAATTCAACAAAACGCCACCGCCTGATATCGCCCATTAAATACCGTTAAACCCCCCCGACCTTCACGTCAACCGCAAATAATCGTATCGATTTGCGTTCGGGGTTAAATTACGAATAAGGGCCGTAATATCCTTTAACGGATGGTACTATAGCATTATTATGTATTGGTTCGATCTATTTTTAGAAAATTGTTCAATACTCAACTCAAGTTTTAAAACGACAGTTAGGCAAATAGACAGAGAGGTTGTTAAATATGTATGTGCATAGACATGTAGACAATTAGATGGATAGACAGGAAGATAGGTCGATAAATAAACTGATAGGTAGGTTACCAGATGTATAGAGACAGGGAAAGACAAGGAGGTAGATAGATACTTGTGTATGTCGTCAGAAGGATGGATAAATGAGCAGGAAAGTGAAGAAACAAATAAATAGTTAAACATATAGCCATACAGGAGGAAAATCTTGATGACTAGGGGTATGGGATGGATATCACAAGAATTTTGGAAAACAAGCAGCTTGGTAAGTAAATTGTTTCAATAAAGACCCAAAAGTTAGACACATAAGCATATCAGTCGGAAATCTTCTGGATAAGAAGGCTAGAGGACAAGAGGTTCGGCTAACAAATAGCCAGGTAACTAAGCTAGGCTAATAAGTTGCCTACATAAAGACACAAAAGGCTAGACACGTCTTCAGATAAAACGTGTCAAGTCTTCAGACAAGAAATCATGTGGATAATGTTGCAAAAGGTTGAGCCAACAAATGGGCACATAACAAAGCTTTCTAGCTAAAGACCCAAGAGTTAGACACAGAGTTACACAAGTTGGAAATCTTGTGGATAAGGGAACAAGAAGTTAAGTTAACAAATGACCAGGTAACTAAGCTAGGCTAATAAGTTGCCTACATAAAGACACAAAAGGCTAGACACGTCTTCAGACAAGATGTGTCTAGTCTTCAGACAAGAAATCATGTGGATAATGTTGCAAAAGGTTGAGTCAACAAATGGGCACATAACAAAGTTTTCTAGCTAAAGACCCAAGAGTTGGACAATCATACAAGTCGGATATCTTCTGGATAAGAAGGCTAGAGAACAAGAAGTTAGGCTAACGAATACCCAGGTAACTAAGCTAGGCTAATAAGTTGCCTACATAAAGACATAAAAGGCTAGACACGTCTTCAGACAAGAAATCATGTGGATAATGTTGTAAAAATATATCGGAAAAACTGGGAGGAAGTTAAAATAGAGACTACTAGAACATAAAACCAGAAACAATTCGAATTTTGGAAAACATCTCATTTTTAACACAGAACATGAATTTGACGATAACACTAATGCTGTTATATTGCACAAAACCAATAAAGGACATCTCATGGAAATACTAGAAAACTACGAAATTAAAAAATTTTTAAAGAACTTCCCAGGCCACATATGTCTCAATGAGCAAATTCAAACTACGAAGAAACCGTTATACGTGAATCTAAAAACACCATTTACACCAACCTCTCAGCCAGAAGAACGAAGATTACAAGTGAAGTAGTAACTTGTAGTAGTAGTTAGTAGTAACCTTTCCTCATTTCCTTCTTTCAATAAATTTCAAGATTCTCCACTACCCTTCCTTTTTATAAAAAATTTCTAAAATATTACTTTAATATTGAAAACTTACAAAAAGGCATTTTGCATTGATACTTCAACGATTTTGAACGAAGGAAACCAATATACTTATATTCAACGACATTTTTCACACTTCCCATTCAGCCAGAAGAACGAGGATTGCAAGTGATGTAGCAACTTGTATATCGCAACTTCCTGGCTTCCTCTGGCTACATTCCCATCCTATCTCTACCACTCCATATTTTTCCTACAGTCAAAGTATTTCCTAATTCAAAAATTCGTCTTCCCTCTATTCCTTAAATTTAAAACACGACAGATGGCGACACATGACTTATTCCTGTTTGACATAACCCCAATAAATACCGCGCAATAATCGTAGGTAAAACGAAACGTTAAAACGTTGTATCGAGAAGTGTGCATTCATTAATTTTCCAAATTTTAATTAACTTTACAAACGTTTGTTATTGAGTTTTTGTAAATAGATATGACGTAGGTAAATTTTTAACCATTTCAACATGTTTTTGATAATTATAATAGAGAATTTTTGTATAATTGATTTTTAAGTCACTTTTTAATTTGACTTGTAATTTTGCGTTTTTGTATTCAGGTAGCTTTCTGATGATGAAATAAATTTTCGAAACCGGTAAAAGCTAAACAGTAGTTTTATTTTGTCCACCGTCAAGTTGCGAATATCCAACACATTTAAACACGATGGAAAAAAGAAAAAATCACACAAATAATGTTGTAAAAGGTTGAGTCAATAAATGGGCACTTAACAAAGCTTTCTAGCTAAAGACCCAAGAGTTAGACAGATACAGAAGTCGAAAATCTTCTGGATAAGACGGTTAGAGTACAAGGTATAAGAGGTTAGGCTAACAAATAGCCAGGTAACTAAGCAAGGCTAATAAGTTGCCTACATAAAGACATAAAAGGCTAAAAACGTAATCATACGTAAGAATGCATGTGGATAATGTTGCAAAAGGTTGAGACAACAAAAGACCCATAAGAAAGCTTTCTAGCTAAAGACCCAAGACTTAGATAGAGAGTCACACAAATTTGAAATCTTGGTGATAAGGGAACAAGAGATTAAGTTAAGAAATGACCAGGTAACTAAGCTAGGCTAACAAATTGCCTAGATAAAGACACAAAAGTTGGACTCATAGTCATACAAGCAGGAAATCATGTGGATAATAGTGTAAGAGGTTAGGCAAGCAAATATCCAGGTAAGTAGGCTGCCTGGATAAAGACACAAGAGTTAAACACATGGTCACCCAAGCAGAAAATCAAGTAGATAAGGGTACAAAACATTAATCTAACAAATGCTCAAGTAAGTAAGCTATTTTGATGAAGTAGATACTTGGAGAGTAAGATAAGTAAATACAGTAGAGCGTCGATTATCCGAACGTCGATCAATCAGAACGACGGTTATCCGAATCAGTCCTATTATTCCGGTTTTTACTATGCCTCGAACGATTTTTATTTTTATAATTTCCATTTAGTTCGTTGCACGTAAAGTAGACCTTTAAGATATTTTCGGCTGCAAAACATAAAAAAAATATGATTCCTTAACGAAAAAGAATTCAAAATTCAAACAATAAGTCGGCTAGAAAAAGGGGAAAGTCTGGTAGTCATTGCGAAAGCTTTCAATATCGGTAAATAAGGACATATATAATCGGTATAAGGACAGTATCTGCTAACAACAATGAAGAAGTGGAGGAAGGTGTTAACGAAATTATAGAAATTTGTGCAAACATTCCCAAATTTCAAGAATGCGATAAAGAAAATGCGCAATTGTGGCTGGAGACTGATGAAAAGGATCCTGCCTTTTAAATTTTAAGTGACGATGAAATTTTGGCGAGTAATACGCAGCATTCTGATATTAGCAAAAGTGATGAAGATCTAGAAGAGAATTAATTTGAGATTGCATAGAAACTTGTTTAGCAGCCATAGTTTGAAGCATTGACTGACAGCTAAGAGAACAATCATTAAATGCTTTTAGTAAACTTTCGTCATTATTTTTGGAAGAATGAGGATTTATATTTGAATTTTGTGATTGAATTTCTGCATTTTGTTGTGATAGCGCTGTAGAATGATAGAATTCCCATACCTTATCTGCTATAGGTAATAGATCAGAAATATTCTTTTTACCTGAACAGGTTAAAGCAACTAATATAGTTTGTGGAAGCCGTCTTTTTCACAGTTTTATTAGCAAATCTTGATTTACCATTTTTGAGCCACCTGCAATACTTAATAAGCCGCGATATAATTCAGAAGGTTTCTGATCGCCCATTTCAGAACCAGAAAGAAGCTCATCAAGACGTTTATCCTCACTTAATGAATGTCTAGAAATTAGAGCTTCTTTAATTTTATTGTACATGTCATTTTGGAGAGGATTGCAAATAATATCATAAATAGAAAAAATGATTTCTGGAGAAAGACTGGAAATAATAAGATGATATTTCGTTTTATCAGAAGTGATTTTTGAAATTATAAATTGTGATTCAATTTGTATAAACCAGATTTTGGGTTTATGAGTCGAGAAAGGGGGCAATTTAATTGAACAAATGTTTTCATCTCCATTGTCATTAGCATTGACGTTACCGCTAGAAGTCATTTTAAACCACAAGAAGTAATTTTAAACTGTTTTGGGAGGGAAGTACCTGTGTGTTTACAAATCCAACATAACAAAAGACGGCACTTCCAATTCCTGCAGCAACTGACGAAGAAATCCAATAAAAATTTTTGAAGACGGCAGTCTGATCTCCTGCGGTAACTGACGGAGCTACCTCTTAGGTGATGCGTGTGCTTGTATAATTATACCTTCGGCAACTTTAATATCACGTCGGGGTCACCAATTGTAGTTAAAAGCTTTTTATAATACAAAATTTGGTATAAAAATATTATAGGAAGGTTCGCAGAAGCTTTTGCGAACTTCCTTTAAAATATGTGTTTTTATTTTTTAGTTGACAAGAAAATAATAATTACATAGTTACTTAATTTTCATAACATTTTTTAAAAAGACGATGTCTTGATAAAATAAATAAATCTTTATACACTACATGGACCAAGTAACGAAGAAGCTTCTGCTGCGTTGGAAACAGCAATATGTTGGTATGAGCGTCAAGAAGAGTGTACTCCCAGTCAGTTACTCATGTTAAAGAGGATATGGGACTTAACTGTCAAGAAAAGAGGACAGAAAAATCGTTTATCCGAACGCACTTTGGCCCCAATTAGTTCGGATAATCCACGCTTTACTGTACGTCAGCGGATAGGCAGATAATGAGATGGATAGATATTCAGCAAGGTTACCGAACAAACAAATAGAAAGCAATCTTAAATGAAAGACTAAAAGGCTGATATTTATATAGTTTACCAGATAAATAGATAAACAGGAAGGCAGATAGACAACGAAACATCTTTTCACATAACTAGAGAGGCAGTCAAACATAAAGATAAGCAGTGAGATGGATAGAGTGACAGAAATATCGATGGTCAAACTAAATATCCTAAATGCAGAGGGAAATACAAAAAGCTGTCCAGTTTAGTCGAAAAGCAGATATGTAAACACATAAAAAGAATAGACAAGGAGGCTTCTAAAATATTTTTTGGAAATATCAACCCTCCATTACATATTTACATTTGATCGTTATCTCGTTTGTTGTGTGGTTGTTTACTTGTTTGTCTATCATCCTGTCACAGTACTGAACTTTGCTCTTTGATCTTCCTGTGTTTGTCTGGCTGCCTATTTGTCTATCCAACCTTTTGTCTATCTACTTGTTAGTCTTCCCATTCACGTTTCTATTTAAAAATCCTTTTAGGTTCTTATCGATTTTTTTTAAAACGAAATTAAATAGGTAAATATCGAATGATAAAAGATTTCAACTTCGTTCTTAAAATAGAAATCCATTTCAATCTGAGATTGGAATATTTATGTCTTGTACAACATTGAATATTCCTGGTTAAATCCCATTTTACCGACAAGTCCACTAAATCGTCTCGTGTAGGAAAATCTCACGGGACGGGCAAACTTGGAACCATAACCTCGCCCGGTCCATTATCAGCACTTCCCCCATCCCCTCGGTTTCGTACTGCATTTGCATTTTCGTCGCACTTTCGGCGCGAATCCGCGACCGATTGTCGGAGCTCGTTGTTTAATCGAATAACGAACCGGGGCAATATCCGAGTTGAAAGCGGCGTTCGGAATTGGGGCGAACGTCGTAAAGCTCGGATTGCGCGTAAACCGAAAGCTCGGAGGAACACAAAAACAGGGCGATAAAGCTGCGTACAAGAAGGGCCTAACCCTCGGTAATGTGTTTTTTGGGCGTTAACGAGCGGAGTTATGCCGTTTGTTTTATTTATTCGGAAAGGTTTCCTTTTACATGACGTGGATGGGGTAATAAGAAAAGATTGGAGTAATTTGAGGGAGTTCTTTAACAATCTGCATCTTTAGTGGGTACTTTCGTGGGTACTCCTCGGATCTAACCTGGAACTTTTAATTAAAAACCCTAACCGGACAAAACTCCCGGTTAATTGTAATTTCGCACAGACGGTGTTTTCTTTTTTTCGTTTTTTCGACTCGTCCGAACAGGAAAGCTCTCCATTTGCATATTCCATTTAGCTGAGCCCAATTAAAATTATATTTGTTTCCATTAAACGCGCAAAGGGCGTGGTTTTATTCTCGGTCCTGTCTCGGACACCGCCCCGCTGAAATTATTATTAATTTCCCCCCTTTTCTAGGCGAGTGGCTTTTTTCAGCTTTAATTTCAATTTGCCCTTAAATTACCGCCGCCGCAACGAAGTTATGTCGATCGTAAATTTACCCTCGTCCCCATTCACGGACCGATAACCTTGTTTGCATAATTTCGTACGCGCCCGTGCAAAAGTAACAGAACGACGTGCGAAATTGTCGCGAACCGCAAAACATGGAGATGTCGAATTTCCCGCCTACCTCCCTCCGGCTTGTAACCCGGCTTTGGCGGCTCGGCGCCAAATTTTAATTAAACCAGACCCCGCTTGGCGTGAAACCTAGGTCGGTTATCGCCGCAATAATCTCGTCGAATGCGCCTCGACCTTTGATTACTTCCCGACCGTGCATAATCTTAATGAAATTGGATGGAAATTTTCTCTCTTTAAAGAAATTTGACCTTCAAAAACAATATTATTATTACTTGCAGTAAAATAGTCTTATAAATCAGTGTATTTGCCTTAGAACTTCATACATTCATGCTTAGAGATGTTCTAAGCGTCTATCTGTTGACCTTTAAGATGTTTATTGGGTTGTATAACATTCAAGAAAAGAATAAATCCAGGCAACCATTCATGCAGGCATATATACAACCTAATAAACAAATACTTTTATTTTTGAACGCCTAATAGTGTTTCTATCTGTAACATCTAATATTACTTGAAGAAATTATCTTCTCCACCTACATCTTTAAAAAGAATTTGTTTAAATAACTAAGATTCAAGATTATATAAACGGATTTGACAAATATCCACCCATAAGTTACACAAACGACCATAGAGGACGCTGTCCAGTGCGGCGATTCGTCAACTGTTCACTAGACAAACTGAGGAGATTGGACGTGGCATTTAGTCATTTGTTACATTTCCACCAGCAATTGTTTTCTAACAGCGGTGATCCTTCTATCTACCTGTTTTTCAAACCGAGTTGCCTTCGCGTAATTTTAAAGGGGGCGTTTTATTAAGTTCCGATCTTATAAGTCCGCTTTAAAGGAACGGTCCTCAATTATTTACTCGCCACTTGGCTTTTATCGTCTGCTTCCGGGAATGTAGAGGCGTTTTAAGCTCGACTCTGTCGTCCGCTCTGATCCCGCAGGGTTAATTTTCAATCGGCGGCGAGAGACGGAAGAAGTTCGTTCCTCCTCCCACGCAATCACGTAATTTGGGCGAAAGGCGTCCGAATGGAGCTTGAAAGATTAAGGGTATCCGATCGGGAGGTTCTTTACGACCGGATCGGCGCTCAATCGACGCCCGTTCATGCTTAATGGGAATTTGTATCGACGCGAAGTAACTAAATGGCACGCAATTTACTTCGCCGGGAATAAAACGCTTTTAGTTACAGTAGTTTGGTTTTAAAGTTTTCGCGAATGTGACAAAAATTTGTAATTTATTGGGAAACTTCTCGCGTTCGCCCTAATTGGCTCCATTTTCCGAGAATCTTCCCCGCGTTTGGGTCGGCTTTTTAATTTTCCGAACACGCCTCCAAACCGTTATATATAGAGGGTTATTGGAAAAGTTATTGGGCAAACTTTCAGCTCAAGGCTGGTCGCACTATTAGATCGATTCAAACGTTCTCCATGTGCACTTTCTGGCTTACTGCAGACTTCATTTCTACTATAAAATTATCTTCAATGTCTATATTAACCTTTATTAAATCTTTAATTTTCTCGAAATGTCTACTTCTTTTCAATTTTTTTTACTTCTTTACTACTTTTTTTCAATCTTATTTTCTCTTATAAAGAGAAAATGTAACGACTCACAAAGAGACCTCACGATTTTGGAATCGCTGATTTTAATGAAAGTGGTATCAATCTCTATTCGCGAATAAATTCACCCTTTTGATCGCCAAAAAAGTTCGAGCGACTTATATGTCAACGTTAGGCCACTCCCCTTAAGGCCCGCCCGTAGTCAAAGGATAATCGGCCGGCGCACAGTGGTCGGAATTCCGAAAAAGCCGGACAAAAGACCAAAAAGGTTTGCATGATCATAAAAAATTAGATTTTTATGTTTTTCAAGTCGCTAAAACCAAATTCGTAATCGGAAGTTTCAAATAAAAAATGGCTGACACAAAATGGCCGATATATAGCGTTAATTGTTTGAATCTGTTTGTAATATTGAGTATATTTGGTATCGAGGCCGCGTAAAACGTATGTAAGGTATTTAAGATTTTTCAGATAGGACTTCCGGTTAAAAGGAAGAGTGAAAATTTAAAAAATTCTGAGAATGTAATAAAATTATCCGAAAATTTTTCGAAAATATCCGAATTCTTTTCGAAAATATCCGAAAATTTTTCAAAAATATCCGAAAATTCTTTGAAAATATCCGAAAATTTTCCAAAAAAATCTGCAAATGTTACAAAAATTTCTGAAAATATAAAAATTTGCGATAATCTTACGGAAGATCCTGAAAATGTAATAAAATTATCCGAAAATTTTACTAAAAAATCAGAAAGTTTGACTAAAAAATCAGAAAGTTTTACTAAAAAATCAGAAAGTTTTACTAAAAAATCCGAAATTTTTTCTAAAAAATCCGAAATTTTTCCTAAAAATCCCGAAGATGTAACAAAAGTTACTGAAAATTTTACAGAAAATTTTGAATTTTTCGAAAATTGTTCAAAAAAATCCGAAAATTTTACAAAAATTCCCGAAAATCATAAAAAACATCCAAAAATGTTACAAAAATCCCAGAAAATGCTTCAAAATTTTCCAAAAATATTCCAAAAAAATCCGAAAATATTCAAAAAATTCCAGAAAATGTTCAAAAAATTTCAGATAATTTTTCAAAAATTTCAGATAGTTTTTCAAAAATTTTCGAAAATTCTTTGAAAATATCCGAAAATTTTCCAAAAAATTCTGCAAATATTACAAAAATTTCTGAAAATATAAAAATTTGCGATAATCTTACAGAAGATCCTGAAAATGTAACAAAATTATCCGAAAATTTTACTAAAAAATCAGAAAGTTTTACTAAAAAATTCGAAATTTTTTCTAAAAACTCCGAAATGTTTTCTAAAAAATCCGAAATTTTTTTTAAAAATCCCGAAGATGTAACAAAAGTTCCTGAAAATTTTACAGAAAATTTTGAATTTTTCGAAAATTGTTCAAAAAATCCGAAAATTTTACAAAAATTCCCGAAAATCATAAAAAAAACATCCAAAAATGTTACAAAAATCCCAGAAAATGCTTCAAAATTTTCCAAAAAAAATCCGAAAATATTCAAAAAATTCCAGAAAATATTCAAAAAATTTCAGATAATTTTTCAAAAATTTCCGAAAATTTTTCAAAAATGTCCGAAAATTCTTTGAAAATATCCGAAAATTTTCCAAAAAATTCTGCAAATATTGCAAAAATTTCTGAAAATATAAAAATTAGCGATAATCTTACAGAAGATCCTGAAAATGTAACAAAATTATTCGAAAATTTTACTAAAAAATCAGAAAGTTTTACTAAAAAATCCGAAATTTTTTCTAAAAAATCCGAAATTTTTTCTAAAAAATCCGAAATTTTTTCTAAACAATCCGAAATTTTTTCTAAAAAATCCGAAATTTTTCCTAAAAATCCCGAAGATATAACAAAAGTTCCTGAAAATTTTACCGAAAATTTTGAATTTTTCGAAAATTGTTCAAAAAAATCCGAAAATTTTGCAAAAATTCCCGAAAATCATAAAAAACATCCAAAAATGTTACAAAAATCCCAGAAAATGCTTCAAATTTTTCCAAAAATATCCCAAAAAAATCCGAAAATATTCAAAAAATTCCAAAAAATATTCAAAAAATTTCAGATAATATTCAAAAAATTTCAGATAATTTTTCAAAAATTTCCGAAATTTTTTTTAAAATTCCCGAAAAAGTTTGAAGTCGTTCAATTGATATAAAATCAAGAAATAAATCATCAATTAAAACCACTAGCGATTTTATTCCACCAAAAAGCGATTTAAACCTAACTGAAAATTATCCGAACAAACCGAAAATTTTGTTAAAGAAAGTTGATTCAAAACCAAGCGAAATTAAAAAATACGAAGAAGACGTTCCAAGTATAAACTATAGCTTAATAGTTCACGCTTCTATACATTCGGGTTCGTTTATTCGAATTTGGTTTTTCGGATAATTCGGATAATTAAAGATGACGATACGATCGCCGAAATACAAAGTATTGAAGACGATACGACGAAAAATGAAGTTGGGTTAATTTCAAATGAATCTAATTCAAACCAATCAAAAACGGTATCAAAAATTAATAACAATTTAATGACTCAAACTTCGAAACCGGCGAGCTTAGTTTTCTCTTCTGATATATAATCTTGACACTCCTTTGTGTGATTTCGAAGAATCAATACTGCAGGATCTCTTGGGATCACAACTATTTCGATGATTCACTATTCCAGTAATCTGAATTCGATGAAAATCGCAAGGGGTTTTTGTTTATATGCTAAAAACATGCAACTTTTGAAAAATTAGGTTATGGATACATAAATATATTACACTTATCTCCAGGTACGCCTTCAATATTGCAGATAACGATTTGACTAATACAAAATTTGACCATATTTTCAATCCAGTGGTTTTTAAGAGGTCAGTAATTGGTGTCAGATGCTAATGAGATTCAGTAAACTTCCGATCATTTCATTGTATTAACGCGAAAACTACGACTTTGAAATTTCGACTTTTGTCCAGCTTTTTTGCAATTCCGACCACTGTGCGACGCGGCGTTCAGATGCAAACATCGATAGTTCGAATCCGGAATAAAATAATTATTTTATTCCTTAATTCGAACCATCGACGTTTGCATCTGAACGCCGACCGATTATCCTTTGGCTACGGACGGATCTTAAGGGGAGTGGCCTAACGTTGACATATAAGTCGCTCGAACTTTTTGGCGATTAATATGTAGTTAGTGCGCTCTAATATTTTACACATTTCCCAATGTCTATAAATGGATACTACTTTCATTAAAAAATCGGCGATTTCAAAGTCGTGAAATCTCCTTCTCAGTCTGTAAAAGTTTTTAAAGCTTTAGTAAAGCAAACGTATCAAAAGATTTTCTTCACACGACTTTTCGGTCGGTTTGAAAAGTTCTTCCTGCCTCGAAGGTAGTAGAGAAAGAGTTACTGCACACCCGAAACTAGGGCAGGATGGTAAAAAAAGTCGAAATGGTAAATCGATGCCGTCCCGCTGCCCTCTAAAGGGTCCGTTTGATTTAACGGTACCGGTATCTACGAAAATTCCATATTCTAAAGCGAAATTCTGTTGCAGTGCGAGCCGGGACTGGGCGCCAGCGTGATGTACGACCTGCTGTACAACCAGCCGCAGAAGCTAATGCTCCTGGCAGGATGTAGCACCGTCTGCACGACCGTAGCTGAGGCGGCCAAAATGTGGCACCTCGTCGTGGTAAGTCGATCGGTTCCTTTCCTCTTCCGTCAATTCCCTTCCCTTCCCCATCAAAGATTTATCGATTTAATTTGGCCGAATCGGAGACTGGTCGCGATGGACTGCTTCCATTACGACCAGGCCGGGATTTATTCCGGCTTAATGACTCAATTAAGTAACAGTTTTTTATGACGGGGACAAGTTCCATTTTAACGAGTTTTAAATTATAGAGAGCTTTCAGTCTTCTTTAAAATACGATTTATTTAAGGAACAGCGTTTTATATACAACTTCTTTAATTTATAAGAGAAATTCAAAGTGTTCTTTTGAACTTTACGTTAATGGAATCCTGAATATAAACATTCCTTCGTCCACGTTAGAGTATAAAACGGGGGTGGATGAAGGAGAATTATCTTCCCAAGCTGTTTGTATTCATTTCGCTTGTAAAAGGGATTCGGGTAAACAGACGAAAGCTCCCTTTGACCCGAGATAATGGCGAATTAATTTTACACGTCCTCGCCCAGTAACAAAAGCCTCGCACGGAAATTAAATAGAAAACCCATTTTTCCACTTACGCTCGTCGTTTCGTATCTCTTACCGAGCGAAACTTATCAAAGTTGCATACTCCTTTCGAATTCTAATCGATAACATCTCCCCCGAAGGGAGCACAACAAATGTAGTTCCTCTTTTCCCGACTTCCCGACTTCCCGACTGCAAGACGGAAAACCTACCCATAAATGTTAGATTCGCCGTTCGCGAACCCGTCCTTTCAATGGCGCAAACAATGGCAGGTTTTATGAAAATTTCATTCGGTTTTCCTTCGGGTAACAAACGATTCCGAGACACAAAAAAAAAGTCATAAGGCCGTTTTTCCACTCGGTGCATATGCTAAGCGCGTAGTTAGGCCTTGAATCAATCTTTCCCCCGGGAGATTAACGTTTTCGTCCTGCCCGAGGATAAAGGACCCAAACCCGCAGGACAATTCATCAACGTCGCGGTAGGAAAGATATATATAAGCTCGTGCTCGGGATGTGTAAGGACCGGAAAAGTTAAGGGTTGTTTTCCTTTAACTTCAACTTCCAATATTGAAAAAATAATATAAGTTTCTTAATTAAGTTAGAACCATTAAATACAGAAAGTTTTGATTCTCATTGTGAGATGAAAATAAATTATGGGATGTTGTGTCATTAAAGGATACAAAACTTCCTTGATAAATCTGTTGAGTTAACAGATGTCGTCTTTGGACACGATCAAGTAGGAAACTTTAAATGTGAGTTTAGTGTTGCCTAATGTATGTTGTTTATGAGAACATACGAAGCATGATTTACAACAATCCGAGAGATCTTAATGAGAAAATATTTCATCATGTTTTGAAAGATTTCATAAGTTTTATCAAGTTTATAACATTAAAGCATAAAAAATCTTGCTTAAAATTTTGTTAATATGACTGATATCGAAGAAATTTGGATATGATCAAATAGAAAACTGTAAATGCGCGAAATTAGTGTTGCATAATGGCAAGATTCGATATTCAGAATGATGATACGAAATTTTGAGATGAAGGTCAAAGATGATGAAAATAAAGTATAGATTAAATGTTGTTCGCTTTAACTTATCTAAAACGAAAAGCTTTCCCTTATTACTAAGGAGGTTATTATCCCTTATCACGGTCGTCGAGACTTCCTCAACTTTGGAAGTAGGTCGGAGGTGTTATATCTTCCAGAAATGCCGGATAACAGCGTCTGTTTTGGGCTCCGCTCAAAGGGGAGCTAAAACGACGATGCTCTGATTAATTAAACTTAATTAGGTTTCATTTAAAACGAGCACCCCTTTTAATCATTCAATTTTCAAAACATTTTACAAAGTCTTCCTCTATGAGTTATTGTTCAAAGTTGAATCATCGTATTTTTCTTTCTAAATACAAGAATGGACATTGAAATATTTGAAATCAAATACTTGATGTATTAATTAAAGAGGAGCTAAAACGACGCTTCTTCGATTAATTAAATTTAATAAAACGGCGATTCTCTGATTAATTAAACTTAAATTAGGTTTCATTTAAAACGAGCATCCCTTTTAATCATTCAATTTAGAAAACATTTTACAAAGTCTTCGTCTATAACTTATTATTCAAAGTTGAATCATCGTATTTTTTCTTCTTTATTTTATTTTTTCTAAATACAAGAATAGATATTGAAATAATTGAAATCAAATACTTGATACATTAATCAAAATCGAGCTAAATGTTGGATCTTTTGAACAAACAACATAACCTCAGAAGGGAACTTATGTCTCCGTTTTGACAAGCTTTGATACTTCATGGTGCAAGTGAATTAATGAAAAAAGCTGTAATGTATTATTTTATCGATATTTTCATGAATTGGCTTTAGAAATATCTTTGATAGTTTGTTTAAGGATAAAAATATAATACCACAAGAAGTTGTAGGTAGTAATATTTTTGTACTTTGTCGAGGAAACTGACTTAACAGAAAAAAAATCATTCTGGAAATTTATTAGTAATCTGTATAGTTTTCATAGAATGTTACCTGGTGTTTCAAATGGGTTCAGTTAGTTTCTAGCATGGTTCAATGTTACCATATCAAAGGATGAACTAATAAGAATGGAATTTTTACAAGAGATACTGTCAAACGATGGTTTTCCATATTTTGAATGTACAATTATTTGACCGCTGCCCATTCTGTACTAAAAAGTCTATAATGCGTACTTTTTATGAAAGACTGCAACTTAGAGACTGAATTAGGCTGCCCAAATTACACCTAAATATGCGTTCGTAACCTAAACCAAATGATTATGTCAGAACCCAAGGATACTGGAATAAAGACATACACAGACGGGGTGCTTTTGAACGAGCGTTTAATCGTACGCTTGCTAACGCGCGTTTTGGTATACCGGGTGTGTAAGACCACCAGTCCACCCCTTTCAAAATCAAGATCAAAATCAAAATGGTTTTTATGAAAAATCCAAAAAATTTTGGTTACCAAATGGGGTATGCTCGTTGATGATATTTCCAACTTCCGGTTCTGACCGGAAATAGGTTGCTCAGACCGGAAGTTAATTTTTTAAATGGAACGTGGTACTTTTTATTACATATTTTAATTCTACGTAAAAAAAATATGACAACAATTTGAGTGCCTTCAAAATTATTCGGCTGCTAAGCGTCTTTACGCCGAGCGATTTCCAAATCGGGAACATCGTTCTCGTAAAGTTTTTCAACGATTGGGATTACGAGTTCGCACTACGAATGAAGTACAGCCTCATCATAATCGTAACAGAAAAATCAAACGTCGAGTAAGAAATGAAAGAGCAGCGGATGTTATCGCAGCAGTTATTATGAATCCCCATTACTCGACGAGAGGAATATCCAGAGACTTCGGTATTAGTAATAGGACGGTTGCTCAAATTTTAAAGGAAAATAAGTTTTATCCATATCGCATTCAGCTTCATCAAGAATTAAGCGAAGGTGACTTCCACAAATCAAATCTTCCACAAATCAAATGAAATCCAGAAATATGTAATAAAAAGTACCACGTTCCATTAAAAAAAATGAATTTCCGGTCTGAATAACCTATTTTCGGTCAGAATCGGAAGTTGGAAATATCATCAACGGATAAAGCATACTCCATTTGGTAATCAAAGTTTTTTGGATTTTTCAAGAAAACCATTTCTCTTGATTTTGAAAGGGGTGGATGGGTCGTCTTACACACCCGGTATATGTGCTTTAATACAATGACCTTGTCTTGTCATTTAGACATCCTCTCATCTCTTTATCTACTTATCTGCTGATAGCCTCCTCACCTCTCCTTATCATGAGATCTTTTTGTACTCTCACCTTTTCCTCATCTCGTCATTTCTTGATCTATTTACAACCTCGTTTCCTTATCTTGTCACCTTGCTATTTTCTCATCTTCTTGTATCTTCATATTCTATCTGGCCATACTTACTATCTGGTCATGATTACTCTCATCTCCTTATCTCGTCATTTCGTCATCTCTTGTTTACATTTTGTTATCTCCTGTTCTCTTCATCTTATCATCTAGTCATTTTCTTGTGATGTCATTTAGACATCCTCTCGTCTCTTTATCTACTCATCTACTGATAGCCTTCTCACCTGTTCTTGTCATGAGATTTTCTTGTAATCTTATAATTTCCTTAACTCGTCATTTCTTGATCTATTCTTCTCCTGATCTCTGCATTTCTTTACTTTATGATCACAACCTCGTTTCCTTATTTTGTCATCTTGCCATTTTCTCATCGTCTTGTCTCTCCATCTTCTATTTGGTCATCTCACCTTCTATGTGGTCATCTCATCTTGTAGTAATTCGGTAATTACTGTGGATTTAGGAAAAATACCATTCACATTAGGGATTCGAGTTATGTAACGTGTTTGGTAGAAAAGTCGAAAACCACGTCTTTCGTTTACGACGTCCGGTGGAGGTACCTAAACTTGAGGAATTTTTAGGGAAGTTATGTATCCTCAACTTTATGGGTTTTCGCGGAACAAAATAGCCGTTGAAAAATTAGGGGTTTTGGCTCACGTAATCGTTGATTGTCCCACGGTCTGGGAATTACGTGAGGGTTTTCGCAATTAGCTAGTTGACGAGTGTTTTTTGGTAGGTCCCGTTGCCTAAGTGTCGACGTAAGGTGCGTTAGGGGTTAATTAATATTGTAAAAACACCCGCCCAAATCTTCCGGTTTGGCCTCCTGCGAGGGGTTGTCCAGACGTTAGGTACGCCCAAGTAACTCAGAATTACCACCTCCCAGAACCGAGGTTACTTGCGAGAGAATTATTTTATTTTGGTTAATCTCAATCGGACTCTTAGCCCGAAAATCTCAATCGGACTCTCAATCCGAATCTCAACAAAATCTTAACTACAACTTCGACACGAGCTCGAATCTTAGCATTCATCATCGATCTTAGTATTCGTTTTCTTCGGTGCATTAAAACTTCGGGACTTTGGAAATAAACCGCGACGCGTGTTATTCCGGTGTGGTGTGATCATTGCAACGTGTTGGATATTCACGAGCGGCCCAGTTCGAGAAGGCACCAGGGGAATCCAGATTGACGATCAGGATTAATTGCAACAATCATCCGCAAGTCCAGAGTAAGTCTGTTTGCCAATTCTCGTGATCACCTGTTAGGGACCATCCGTGTATTAGGGTTTCAGATAAAGACCGAGATTCCTAGTCTATTCTCTCTCTCTAAAGTAACGTCGGTTCAGTTAACGTTAGGGCTATTTTTATTGTAACTAATCGAGATTTTGATATTATTTTGTAAATATAGTTTAAGCGTTGTTTTACACTTGAGTTTCATTTCCCCTTTTCTGATAGAACTTTAGTGCAAGAATTCACGGTTCTGAAGTAGTAACCGCGCGCTTTTGAGGGTAATTAAATAATTTATTAGCGCAAAAATAACTGCTTCTGGTGGTAGCAGGTATACCAATTAATAAATAATCGGGACACTCATTTAATTGAATCCCGTACGCACTACAATCTCATTATCTCGTCATATCGTCATCTCTTGTGTTCATTTCCTAAGCTTTTAATCTTCTCCTCTCACTATCTAGTATAGTCTCATTTTCTATTCCTTTCCTGGTTACCTTTTTTAGTCATCAAACCATCTCGCCATTTTCTTATCTCGTCCTCTTGTAATCTTTTCATCTCCTGATTTTCTCATCTTGTCATCTGGTTATTATCTCATTTCCTTATGTCGTTGTTAGACCACTTCGTCATTTCACTACTTCCTCATCTCCTTATGTCCTCATCTTCCCATCTTTCCGTCTCCTTATATCTTCATCCTTCATCTAGTGATCATCTCATACCCTTATCTTGCCAATTAGCCATCTCTTGATTTCATCTTCTAATCTCTTGATCTTCTCCTCTCGTCTGTTTCCTCATCATTCATTTTCTAAGCTCTTGATCTTCTCCTCTCGCTATTTAGTATAGTCTAATTTTCTATTCATATCCTGATCACCTTTTTTCGTCATCAAACCATCTCGCCATTTTCTCATTTCGTCCTCTTTCGATATTTTCATCTCCTGATTTCCTCATCTCGTCATCTGGTTATTATCTCATTTCCTTATGTCGTTGTCAAACTACTTCGTCATTTCACTACTTCCTCATCTTCTTATGTTCTCATCTTCCCATCTTCCCGTCTCCTTATATCTTCATCCTTCATCTAGTGATCATCTCATTCCCTTATCTTGCCAGTTAGCTATCTCTTGATTTCATCTTCTAATCTCTTGATCTTCTCCTCTCGCATCTTTCCTCATCATTCATTTTCTAAGCTCTTGATCTTCTCCTCTTGCTATTTAGTATAGTCTCACTTTCTATTCATTTCCTGATCACCTTTTTTTCGTCATCAAACCATCTCGCAATTTTCTCATCTCGTCCTCTTGTGATCTTTTTATCTCCTGATTTCCTCATCTCGTCATCTGGTTATTATCTCATTTCTTTATGTCGTTGTTAGACCACTTCGTCATTTCACTATTTCCTCATCTCCTTATGTCCTGATCTTCCCATCTTCCCGTCTTCTTTTATCTTCATCTTTCATCTAGTGATCATCTTATCCCCTTATCTTGCCAGTTAGCCTTCTCTTGATTTCATCTTCTAATCTCTCGATCTTCTCCTCTCGCCATCCAGTATAGTCTAGTCTCCTTGTTTATTCATGTGCTGATTATCTCTTTTCGTCATAAAGCCATCTTGTCTTCTCGTAATTTCTTCATCTTCTGATTTCCTGATCTCGTCATCTGGTTATCATCTCATCTCCATATCTAGTTATCAGACCATTTCATCTCACTATTCATCTAGTGATCATCTCATCCCCTTATCTTACCAGTTAGCCATCTCTTGGTTTCATCTTCTAATCTCTTGATGTTCTCCTCTCGCCATCTAAACTAGTCTAGTCTCCTTTTCTATTCATGTGCTGATTATCTCTTTTCGTCATCAGGCCATCTCGTCCTCTCGTAATTTCTTCATCTTCTGATTTTTTCGTCTTCTGATTTTCTTATCTCGTCATCTGGCTATCATCTCATCTCCATATCTAGTTATCAGACCATTTCATTATCTCACTATTTCCATATCTCTTCCATCTTCCCAGCTCTTTTTCTTTTCTCATCAGCTGATCTCATCTACTCATTCAATTTTCCCGTGGAGTTTTTAAATCAATTGCTTGAGCTTCTAAAAAATTATATTTGTCTTCTCTATTTATTGTTACTTTATTTTTGTCTTCTCTATTTATATTTTCAAAGAATCTTTATTCAGATTGGAGTGTTCTTAGGAGTGTACAGACTCAAGGGTTAAACGGACGACAAACCTCCGACAAATCTCAAACCGCGATTTGAGATTTTTGTTAAAGCGTGTGCTTTATGACATCTAACACTCACTTGTACACATGCAAATAGCAAGAGTACGATTAAACGGGCGTTCAAAAACTTTCGTCTGTACCAGGACTAAAGGTGCAGTGTCAATCACGCGATTGCAGCGACTGTAGCCGCGCGACTCTGGCAATTTTGCGTCAGCCACTCGTTTGCGTTGAATTATATGGATACGTGGATGGATATATGGATAATCCGAAAGAGAAAAAACCGAAGGCGAGTATTGTCGCACAATTGACATTTAATAAGGCCGCTGCAGACGCGCTAGAAAAGTCGCGAGTCTGTAGCTGCGCGGCTATAGTCTTAGCAGTCGCGCAATTGACACTACACCTTAAAAGGACAGCTCAATCTTCAATAATCACAATAAAACGGTCATAAGTGACGTTAAACTGGCGGCTGCGCACTAAATTTCGGCGGATACACATCTTACGGGATTGAACCATCCTATTAGTCCAGTATCCTTGGTCAGAATCCATATATGGGTTCATAGCGCTAAGAGGGTTTAATTTGTATAAAAAGCAAGTTGTCCAATACACTCACAAACGACTGCTAAAGGAGGTCGTTTGTCAAACGACCAAACCTAACCTGAAAGTCGTTCAAAACGATGTCGCTGGAAGTTACAAAATAGGAATTGGCATTCATGAGGGCGAAACGATTCATAACGATGTCGTTAAGAATTGTAAAATAGGCTTGTTAGGGTTTATCCTCACGATATAAAACATCAACATGACATTCCGATGGCATGTCATTTTCCCTATGATCATCATACAACGTTGCATGGAATATCGTGTAGCAAAGTCTGGATCTTCTCATAAGAATATGTGGAGGCAACCTCGAGGCGTCAATATCGCATTGATGTCCTAGCTTTCATTTAAAACAACCACCCCTTTTAATCATCCAACTTCCCGTTTCATAAAGTCTCCGTCTATCATTGTTTAAAATGTAACCATCGTATTTTTTTTTACAAATCCAAAAATAGGTATTGAAATATTTGAAATGAAATACGTGATGCATTAGTCTAATGCACTACTCGTGTACATTTCCGGTTAGAGAAAGAGAATGGCATTGATCCGACGGCATCAGGTTCACCTCCATACCTATGCGAGACGTCATCGGGGTTGCCGTTCTAAAATTGGCCGCCTTAACATTGTGATGTGACGTCATTTCCCATCTGACGGCGCCTTTGGAGCAAAATTTAATTTAGCAAATGGCGCGGCTTCGCTTAAAGTTATTTTCGACGTTGTCGGTTATTACCGGGTAAAGTTCTTTCTTAGTTTCTCTCTTCGGTTTTCGGTCGGAAAATAGACTTGCCGGATTTTGACGTGATGTGAAATTGGGAAAATTACTCTTTCCGAAGTAATTTCCTCTCCCATTTATTTTAATAAATTGTGTATACGAAGCGAATTCACAAGTTATTAAAATTATTGATGGATGGTATATTTCATGATGTAATTAAAAAAGGTTTTTGTACCTTACAACGTCTAAATTTTTAACGATCTTAAGACTACAGGGGGTAATTATACGAGAAGCAATTTCCCGGTGTAATTAAAAGAGGATGCGAGCTCCTCTTATTTCGTGAAAATATTAGCTGTGTGTCTCTTGCATACTTAATCTCAATTATCTCCCTGGGTTTTTTTTAATAAGCATTTTTTAGTTCTGTGTTTATAAAATATGTCTTGAATAAACCCCAAAAGAAAACAAAAACCGTGATAAACGTTTTCCTCGGGGAGGAAGCGTATTTTTATAGGACGGGGGACGATTACGAACGGAGCTTTTAGCTTCTGACAGGAGTCACCGCCAGACGGGCAAGCTGTGGTAAGTGGAAGGCCTTTAACTGCTCAGGCATAAACGTGTTTGATCTCAAGTCGCGCCGGCGAGGTTTAGACACAAATCAGCTGCCGGAAACACATCCGCGAAATTATTCCCCATTTCCATTCAGTAACGTAGTAACCGGAATTGTCAATATTACCTCGGAAAAATGCACATCAAACTTTTCCTGATTTTACCCTCAATACTTTTCAATTTAAAAATCGGATTTTCCACGGAACCTCCTCACAAGTTTAAACCCGATTTGAAAAGAATAAAAGGGTTGATGTGTTACCAATGCGATAGCAAAACTACAGATAGTGTTCCTGAATGTGACGAAGGTGTTTTTATGACTTTGACTGACGATGAAAAATTACATCATATGTATTTATGCCCGGAAAAATGGAATAGTTTTTGTATAAGAAGACTTGAAGTGCATAATGGTATTAAAAGAACTACAAGAGCTTGCCATGGTGCTTTTGATGACTTAGGGAATAAAATAAGATCTGGATGTATTATAAATACTCATAATAACACTTGGCAGGAAATTTGTTTATGTAAAAAGCGTTTATGCAATTCAAGTTTTAAATTTTTTCCAAATAATTTTTATATTTTTTTATTTACATCAATTTTAATACTTACATAAAGTAGGCAAAACTGTCAATCTTCAATTTTCAAACTTCAAAAATAAGTCAAAAATGAATTATCTTTACTTAATGATAAATCTTTTATTTCTCTTGGATTTAGTCCAAGGGCAAAAAAAAGTCTTCAAACCCGACTTAACAAAACTAAAAGGATTACAATGTTACCAATGTGATAGTTCCTCAAAAGAAGCTTCCCCAGTTTGTGATGAAACCGTCTTTAAAACCATGAAAGAAGAAGAAAAAATGGAATATATTTTCTTATGTCCTATAACATGGGGTGATTTTTGCGTAAGAAAGGTACTAACTGAAGGTAGAGTTACAAGAACATCAAGAGCGTGTCATGGTCCAACAGATGCTTTAGGACGTCCTCTTAGAAATGGATGTATTCGTTTTGGAGACAATAGTACTCTACATGAAATATGTATGTGCTCGACACCGTTGTGTAATGGAGCTGTTCATTTAAATTATATCCCTCTGGTTTTATTTAGCACTGTTATAATACTACTGTAAAGTAATGTGAATAAATTAAGTTAATCAGACAACGAAACTTGAATTAAATTTTCGTACAAAGGCATCAAAAGCTGCCAAGAGTCGGCTAACTTACTTCGGGCGGTTTATGAATATTTAACACTCCCTAATTGAAAGATGTAATAACTAGGGGGGAAAGAAAAGGTTTTAATTCACTCTTTCGAGGTTTATTAAAGGCCCATTGAGCCGATTGAAATTCATACCATGAGACGGAATACCTATGCTTCCACTATTTTAATTAATAAAAGAATCGAATATGCTCTTTGTTGGGTTGGGTTGGCTTTTTCCAGCTGGGACACTCTTATTCCGGTAAATGCAATTCCGGTAAATGCAACTCGTGTAATCTTACTTAATAATACGAACACACGTTTTCCCTCAGCAAAACAATTAGAGTAAGTTGAGTAAATCCCCTTTGCTCTTGTTGCCGTTTAATTAGGCTAATGCCACTTCCCGAACTGGATTGGTTAATTAATTGCCGGCCGTAAATTATACGCGTGATTTGGCCCTCGATAGTTCGGAAGCGGTTAACCAACACCACACACTCAAGTTAACCTGGGAAATAAGGAGACACCCAGATAAAGAGTGTTTATCTCCTTCCGCGGAGTTTGCTCCGGCCAGGAAGGGAAAAACAGTCTATAAATCTGTGGCCGTTTTGGAACTTGCTCTAATCTTTGCCGTCCTAAATCTTCGCCGGTTGACTCTGGGGCAGAAAGACGGACAAACTGGAACAATGAACACCAGAGGCGCTGAGTCACGATTATTTGGAACCATTCCAAAGTTCGTCGGAGTCAAAGGGATGAATTTTCCTTTATAGTTCTAGATGAGTAATTTGTATATCAACAAAATGAAAAAAATATAAAATGAAAAAAACAGTTTCATTAGTATTATACTAAGAATTTTGATTTTTTAAGGTTATGTTATCCAACCATGATGTATAAGTATATAACTTCCTACTTTATCAACTTTGAGGTAGTCTAACTTAAGAATTGTTTACAATATGGCTCGTAATTACATTATATTTTGTTTTTTATACGTAATTTCTTTAAAACTTTATTAAATATTTTAAAACTTTATAAAAATATTCATCTACCATGATTAAGGGACATTCCTACGGAACGTGAAAACGAAAGGTTGACCATGAATCACCTGCTCGCCGAGACTTGTACTGTGGTCAGTTCAGTGTTTGGTGCTATTTTGACACAAAAAATGAATCAATTGCTAAAATTGAAAGATAAACGGAAGAAAAGGCGATGGTGGGTTAAAAAATGGATATTTGACAGGAAATCGGATGCACATAGTTTAGCAGATAGGGAGCTAAGAAGTAATTACACGTAATATTTTAAAAACTTGTTGAATGAATGATTTTAAGAACTTGTTGATTTCTGAAGGCGATTTTAATTACTTACTGAAAGCAGTTTCACTCCTGATTTCAAAATTATGTACAAATATAAGACAAGCAGTGACTGCTAAAACAAAACTTATGATTACTTTATGATATTTAGCCATTGGAGACTTTTTCAAGAGCCTGGAATTTTCCAAGTTCCAATTTGAGAATAGGAAAGCTGCCATTTTCAAATCTTGAATTCTATATTCATCCATAGTTTTATCATACAACACTTTTTCGTCCACAATTCAAGAAACCGCAGGATTTCATCATCTTGTAATTTAATGACACGACTTTTCAAATTATTGTTCAAAATCAAAGAAGTTTGATTTGAGTCGTGAGCATCACCTTGCCTATATGACGTCAGCAACTAACCCAGGACACTTCGTTTACATGGGACGTTATTCTCGAACGTGTGTCTCACGAAATCGTATCACGCTCCGTGGGAACGTACCTTTATACTATGTACACAGATCTGGAAATTTCATTTCAGGACATAGGAAAATAATGCGTGCAACAGAGAAGCATATAGGAAGTAGATTAGATAAACAAAGAGCGATATAACTGTTTAACCACGCCTTTTCCGATCCGACCCTAGTCGCCCAACCAACCACCTTCTTCCCACAAACTGTCGAACTGTTAGACTGTCAAACTGTCAGTTCGTTGCGTGGTTAAACAGTTATATCGCTCTTTGTTTATCTAATCTACTTCCTATATGCTTCTCTGTTGCACGCATTATTTTCCTATGTCCTGAAATGAAATTTCCAGATCTGTATATGAGGAAAGCAGCCAAAAGTCAAATTCAGACAGTACAAACCGAGATCACGAGAAATTTTAAAAAGAAGAGGAAGAAGGCGAATCAATACTATTTGGGCGATTTAGTAGCTATACAAAAGACATCAATTGCCGCTGATTCCATGAAACCTTGAAGACTGATGGGTTCGACATTATGACCAGCGAGTCATTCGAGACGGATGACGAACAGAAGGGCCGAGTTGTGGGATGTTCCTTGAACCAGGAGGCTGGTTCAAAAGAAAAGAGAACAGAAGACGACGTAAAGACAGTTGACACAAAACCGAAAACAACAGTTGACGAAAAACCGCTGAGAAAGGAGGACGCAAGAAAAGTGCAAGACGAATCGGTGCTCGGTGAAGATCGGAAGACGCGTTTTCGGGGACAGAAACATGTGAGGGTTAAGTTTTAGTTTAGAGGACGTATTTTGTGTTTGATGTATTTTGGGCTGTCAAAGGTCATTAAAGGAAAGCTTTGCTTCGATTTTTCTTTAATCCCACATATATGAGTGACATGAAATTGTCTTATGAAAAAAGGCGATCGTACACAGTTGTTAACAAGGAAAGACACAGACGATGTTGGCGAGGAATTTTTTTATCACACAAGCAGCAGTATCCAACGTTCTGAAGAAGTGACAAATGCAAGGAAGCTATATCAAGAAGAATAAGACAAGACGAGGTCAAAAGATCACTCGTCTACACAATAGGTACATCATCAGGTTGTGTCAGAAGAACTCCACTCTCATAAATTCACTACGGTTGAAATCAGACAGAAATTATTAAATGATAATCAGCAACGGTTACTTGTTTCAACTATAAAAAGGCGATTGAAGGTCAACAAACTGCGTGGACGTGCAATGAAACCAGTTTCCAGCTAAGAAACCAGTCATTTGAGATAAGAACAAAAAGGAGCGCGTTGACTAGGCGAAGAAGCCCATCATGTGGACAAAGCAGAATTAGAACAAAGTTGTCTGGATTAATTTATTAACTTAATTTAGTCTGCAACGGTGAATCAAAGTTTTTGACTTAGTTGAAACTTCGGTTGAAAAGATCACCCGTTTCAACAACGGGTACATCATCAGGTTATGTCAGAAGAACTCTTATCTTGTGGATTCACTGCAATCGACATCGAACGCGAATTATGAAATGAGAACCAGCGGTTGTTGTTCATTTCAACTGTTAAAATGGGACTGAAGGCCACCAAATTGTGTGGACGTCGTCCAACAAAGAAGCCAGGTTTTTCAGATAAGAACAGGAAGGACCACATTAAGTGGGCGAAGAAGTACGTCATGTCGACAAAGCAGAATTAGGACAAAGTCGTCTCAAAGTTCTTGATTTGGTTGAAACTTCGATTGAAAAGATCACTCGTTTTGACAATGTGTAGCGCTGAAATCAACCAACACAAAAGATAACACCGCGAGGTCTAGTAGATTTTGGGCTCCAGCTAACTTTGAAACAGTGGAGACGGGGAGGTTCGATTTTAGAAAATAAGGGCGCCACGGACTTACCAAAATACCTACCAAACTTTCTCTCGCCACACACCTTTTTTAAGTGAGTAAAAAAAACTACAAAATGTTATCTTAAATAATGCTGACAAAAAAACAATAAAACGTTGCAATAGTTCATGTAACGTTGAACTAATTATATTATGGTATTAATCTTATTCTTTTCGGGAAAAAATGTAAGGCTTGGATTTGCTTATCTGTTAATTCCTGGCCTGGGGAAGATGCTCAGTGTCGTGGCGAAAATCCAACTTAGGAGTCCCAATCTAACGTGCAGTGACCAAATGACGAGCCAACAAGGTTAAGGTCGCTCCAAGGTCAAGTCGTAGGAAGGATCAGTCAACTCAAGGGAAAACAAAAGGCCTTAAGATTTTAAACGGCCTAAAGAAGTTTGACGCTCCGAGAAAATAAATCCGGAAATATCTCCGAAAAACGAATCCAATCGATAAAGAAACGGGTCTACAAACCCGTCCAGCAACGATGAAGAATCTTATCCAACCAAACTTAGTTACAAATCACCAACGATAAAGATTCTTCTTAAGACCACGTTTCGCAAACTCGGAGCTCAAAGCGTGCGTCTACGCTCTACGACGTTAACAGTGCAAAAGAGGAAGAGATCACCAAACCCGCTCTGAAGTTAGATCGAAATCAAACGTCGAAACTCAAATAATCGATAACAGATGACACTCCTATACCAACGACCTTCAATTAAATCGAAACATATCCAGAAAGCAAACCAAGCAAACAAAACCGTTACAAATGGGTTGAGGTTATGTCAGAAGAACGCCAGTCTCACAGATTCACTGCGATCGACATAAGTCATGAATTATGGAATGGTAATCAGTAGTAGTCATTCGTTTCAACTATCAAAAAGGGACTAAAGGTCACGGAATTGAGAAGACATCATCCAACAAAGAAACCAGTCATTTCAGATATGAATAGGAAGGAGCACGTTTAGTGAGCGAAGAAGCACATCTTTTGAACAAAGTAGGATTAAGACAAAGTCGTCTGAAGCGACGAATCAAAGTTTTTGATTTGGTTGAAACTTATGTTGTAAGAACTTCCAGTGTCACGGATTCACTGCGATCGACATCGGTCACGAATTTTGAAATGATGATCAAAAATAGTCATTCGTTTCATCTATCAAAAGAGGGCTGAAGGCCACGGACTTGGGCAGACATCATCCAGTAAAGAAATCAGGCATTTCAGCTAAGAACAAGAAGAACCGCATCAAGTGAATGAAGAAGCAGATCATTTGAACAAAGCACGACTACAACAAAGTTGTCTGAAGCGATGAATCATAGTTCCTTAATTAGTTGAAACTTCGAGTGAAAAGATCATTCGTTTCGACAACGGGTACATCATCAGGTTATGTTAGAAGAATTCCCAGTCTCACGGATTCACTGCGATCGACAATGGGTGCTCATTATAGAATGGCGACCAGCAACAGATATTCATTTCAACTATTAAAAGTGAACTGAAGACCACCAAATTGCGAGAAAAGAAAAGAAAAGAAACCAGTGATTTTGGATAAGAACAAGAAGAAGCACATCGAGTGAACGAAGAAGCACATCATTTGAACAAAGCACGATTAGGATAAAGTCGTCTGGAACGATGAATCAAAGTTTCTCATTTGATTGAAACTTCGGTTGGAAAGATCAGTCGTTTCGACAACGGCTACATCGTCAGGTTAAGTCAAGAAAACTCTAGTCTCACGGATTTACTGCAGTCAAAAGCGAATTATAGAACGACGGCCACCAGCACTTAATTGTTTCAACTATCAAAAGGGGACTAAAGCTCACGAAATTCCATGGACGTTGTCCAGTAAAGGAACCAGTCATTTCAAATAAGAACAGGAAGAAACGCATTGAGTGGGCGAAGAAGCACGTCTTGTGGACAAAACAGAATTAGGATAAAGACGTTTGGAGCGATGAATCAAAGTTCCTCATTTGATTGAAACTTCGATTGAAAAGATCTTTCGCTTTGACAACGGGTACATCGCCAGGTTAGGTCAGAAGACCTCCAGTCTCACCGATTTACTCCAGACGACAGCGAATTATAAAAAAACGACCACCAGCAGTTAATCGTTTCAACTATCAAAAGGGTCTGAAGGTCACGAAATTCCATAGGCGTTGTCCAGTAAAGAAACCAGTCATTTCAAATAAGAACAGGAAGAAAAGCACCGAGTGAACGAAGAAGCATATTATCTGAATAAAGCAGCATTAAATCAAAGTCGTTTAGAGCCAAGAATCAAAGTTCCTGATTTAGTTGAAACTTTGATTACTACAATTCATTCAATAAAATAATTTTTCTGTCAGTACCAGACTCTAATCGATGCCAAGGACTATCCTACATCTTCTATAACTCTTTTACCATTCTTATTAGAGAGTGGTTAACAAAAGTTAATTTAGTTGTGATTTTGAAAACACATCAAATTCCTCAGAAAAATAAATCTAAAAAACCACGATACTCTTTTTGCAGTGAAAAAATTCTCTTTTGTTAAACGGAAAACATCACCAAAAAGCTAAAATATAATTAGAAGTGGTATTGTATATGTATACAATTTATATAACATTTCAATTAAATAACGTTGGTTTCTCAGTTCCTTTGGTCCAATTTCAAAGAGCTACGTTTTAGGAAAATTGTACTCACAGTGTGCGAAAATTGATGAAAGCTCACAATTTCCTTCTCGAAAGTCCCACCTCCGGGAGGCATTGTAAAATTGAAAACAGCAATTAGTGCGACATGCGGTGAAAGCCTATAGCGTGTCGTGCTTTTTGCATAAGCCATACCGGTAATTGCATTTGCATTTCGACCGTTTCGTCGTCTTTCATCCGAAGTTTCGCTCGGGTCGATGGTCACCGAGTACGAAAGCTTTTTAATTTCCCGAAGCGACCTGGAGCTATTTACCCGTGTCACGGGTCAAGCTCGACACGCGTGAATGGAAATGGATGGCTCCTGGTTGGGAGAATTTAATGTTTCGCGCGCGAACGTACAAGTCTAATGTTTCGACGTTGTCTCATTTTGTTTTTGGGCTCGGTTCGTGGTAAATTATGACGCTAGCGGCCCGGATTTAAGCCCTTTGAGGTCGCAAAACGCCCCGGTGTAATTAACAAATACGGTTAGGGTGGAATTTAATTTCAGTCGTTGTCTTTTGAGGTGGCGGAGTGTTCATTAAAATAAATAAAAATATTTCATAGAATGTTGGGAATTGGTTTTCAATTTGAATGTTTGATGAAATTATTATTAATAATATTGTTGGTTAAGAGCTCTTCAATGTGCCTCCCCACATAAAGGACATTCAATTAAATGCTGGGACAATTGAGCTTTGTTCTATCGGCGCTTCAGCGAAGAGCGTGTACACTAATTATGGGTTCCTCACGTTATTAATATGTGAAAGGGTTCCAATAAAGTTCAATATTGCCTCGTTCGATGATTGGACGCCGCGTAAACATTCCGGATGCCATTTGCATCACGTACAAGTGGTGAACAATAGTACGCGATGTGACTTTTAAAGAGATGGTAGTTTCGGTTGGCTAACCTCTACAAGCCGAAACCGTTTATTTCTCGAATTCTGTTTATTTTTAGGAACGTGTCGGCCCTAAAGGATCTCTACCTCTAACTAAAATACAAAGGGGGGTCTTTGAAATATTTACACCCCAGGTGGAGTAATCAACGGTACCCGGATTGTATCCTTCCGCATTCCTGAAGGGCACTTGCTCTTGGCACAAGGATACACGCTGTCATTCAGGTTGATAAACGAGCTGTCTCCCGGCAACTCCGGCGGTAGTTGCGTTTCCTCCTGTTTTATCAAGACCGTTTTCTCGCTAACGTCGCCGTAGATCTTAAATGAAACGCAGCAAAAATATCCAACTTTTGATTGATGAGATTTGCGTTAGCGACTTCACTTCCTCACGGGACAATTAGGACGCCGAAACTTGTCCGAAACTGGCGAGATTAACTCGGGGGGGATTGTCGTCGTCTACAGATAAATCCTCGGATCACCATATATTTGGATTCTGGAGATGGCTTAAGATCCCCGGTCTAAATTTCAAATTAGATAGCTGGGAAGTTATCGAAGCGAAACGGCTGGCGGTTAAAGAGGCGGAGGATTGCGAAATAGTACCGATGTTGAGTTAGCGATGTAGTACCCAGTGTTAGGGACGTGTTATACATCAGATATGCATGCAGGAACCCGGACGTGTCCAGCTCGTCCGGTTCATAGTCGCACGATTGGACATTGCGCTGCAGGAACCAAAATAAACAGGTTAACGCGATTGCCGGGTTTGGAACGTGTAATCCCCCCGTATGTGTCATATTTCGGAGTAAATGTGGTCGAATTAACGTTCCCAGTTCGAAGCTCCAAGTTCCATAGCAACTTCAAAAATGAGTTAAAAATAAAGCAACTGCAATATCCTAGTGTGGTGGATTATCTCGTTTCCCATATTCTGTATTTTTCTCTCTGAAAAATGAGTTTCACAAATGACGTTTGAAAAAAATAGACTATAGTCTAAGTCTCTAGAATAGAATATAAGTCGGGTCATTGTTAATTTGCTTCACAACTAGGAGACTGATTGGCTTTGTTAATTCAACTTGCAAGTTAATTTCAATAATGATCATTCTCTTGAGAGAAATGTTAGACTATCCCTTGCAGTGACCTTTTGGTGTATAATTGAGGGATCATGGGTTAATGAAAGGTCTTCTCTGTCTCTCTAGAATTATTCCTTTAGGGAGATGTCAGATCGAATCTCCTGTCTTCTTTTGTTGTTGTAGTTAGAGGATTACTAAAAGGGATGTTAAATAGGGAGGTTTTCAAGTTGCACATCAACTTCAAAAATGTGTTAAATGTAAAATACTGCAACTATAGGGAGATGTCAGATCGAATCTTCTGTATTTTTTATTTTCTTCTTGATGTTAGAGGATTGCCAGAAAAGACGTTAGATTGGGAGGTTTTCAAGTTGCACATCAACTTCAAAAATGTGTTAAATGTAAAATACTACAACTATAGGGAGATGTCAGATCGAATGTTCTGTATTTTTTATTTTCTTGTTGTGGTTAGAGGATTGATGGAAGGGATGTTAGATTGGGAGGTTTTTAAGTTGCACATCAACTTCAAAAATGTGTTAAATGTAAAATACTGTAACTATAGGGAGATGTCAGATCGAATCTTCTGTATTTTTTATTTTCTTGTTGATGTTAGAGGATTGCCAGAAAAGACGTTAGATTTGGAGGTTTTCAAGTTGCAGATCAACTTCAAAAATGTGTTAAATGTAAAATACTGCAACTATAAGGAGATGTCAGATCGAATCTTCTGTATTTTTTCTTTTCTTGTTGATGTTAGAGAATTGCTAGAAAGGATGTTAGATTGGGAGGCTTTCAAGTTGCACATCAACTTCAAAAATGTGTTTAATATACAATACTGCAACTATAGGGAGATGTCAGATCGAATCTCCTGTCTTTTTTATTTTCTTGTCGTGGTTAGAGGATTGCTAGAAAGGGTGTTAAATTGGGAGGTTTTCAAGTTGCACATCAACTTCAAAAATGTGTAAAATATAAAATACTGCAACTATAGGGAGATGTCAGATCGAATCTTGGGTATTTTTTCTTTTCTTGTTGTGGTTAGAGGATTGCTAGAAAGGGTGTTAGATTGGGAGTCTTTGAAGTTGCATATCAACTTCAGAAATGAGTCAAAAATAAAATACTACAACTGTAACATCCTAGTATGGTGGATTATCTCTGTTCCCATATTTTATATTTTGCTCTCTGATAAATGATGTGGAGCTCAATGAGTTTCAAAAAAGATAGACAGTTATAAGTCTGGTAATCGTTAATTTCCTTAACTCGTTAACCTAAGTCGTTAACTGAACGACTGTTAAGTCAACTTCAAAATAAGTTAATTTCAAATATAGTCACTCTCTTGGGAGAAATGTTAGGTCATCCCTTGCAATGACCTTTTCGAGTATAATTGAGGAATCATGGGTTAATGAAGTCAAGATCTTCTCTGTCTCTCCAGAATTACCCCTTTAGAGAGATGCCAGATCGAATCTTCTGTCTTTTTTCTTTTCTTGTTGGGGTTGGAGGATTGTTAGAAGGGATGTTAGATTGAGGAGGAACTCGTTTAGCATATGTCTTGATACTACATCTTTTAGAAGAGTTACAGCTATGTGCATTGTAATGTATTAATATTTTGTAGGGCCTCCACATGCTTTCATTATAGCTTTTAACCGATTTGGCATAGTTGCCAAAAGTTTAAAACACAAGTCCTTTGGAAACACATTCCATTCGTTAATAATTTTTTGTCGGAGGCCGTCTTTTGAATTAGTATGATGTTTAGATATATTGCTTTTTAGAATATACCAAAGATTTTCTATCGGGGATAAGTCTGGAGACTGTGCAGGCCAGTCAAAGGGACGCACCCCATTCTCGGTAAACCACCGTGGTGTTGCACGCTTGCAGACATGGCGCATTATCTTGTTGAAAATAAATCTCAGAACTGTCATCCCCGAAAATATTTACAATTGAGGGTTCTAGCACCTCCTCCAACATCCCGGTATACTGGCCACTGTTCATGCGTCCTATGCATAAAAATATTTCGCCGACTCCTGACGCCGACATTCAACCCCATACCATAATGCAGCCACCTCCATACTTTACTGTAGGAACAAGACACTCCTCACGAATGGATTCCCCTGGTCTTCGACGTACTTATTGAACCCCAGGTCTTTCAGAAAGCTAAAATAACATTTAAAAAGACACACAAATTTTCATTTTCATTTTAACGGTAAGTTAACCGCGTATATTGGCAGCCTTAAGGCATCTTCTAACAGTACTGGAGGATAGGGAGACTCCTTGGTGAACAAATAATTCGCTAGTTAACTCTTTAGAAGATTTTCACCTATTCTTAACAGTTAACCTTATTAAGTAGCGATCGTCCCTGGGTGTCGTCAGTCGTTTACGCCCTCATTTTGGTTTCTTTTCATAACTACCGGTATCTTTGAATCCTTTTATCGTGGTCTGTACTGCAAATCTTGAACATTTCATTCCCTTAGCTATGGCGTACTGAGAATATCCTGACCGTTCAATAAAACCATTTTTCCACGCTCTACAACTGTTAGTTCCCTTCTTTTAGGTATTATTTGCTTTATTAAACACTTTATTGCACTAATAAACTGATACACTCGTAGTTTTTCAAGGATTCACTCTTTACAACAGCACACTTTATCAGAAATAAATATGGTAAATCAACAAATTGATGCACAAGTGTTTAAAACAAGTCAATACTTGTTTGGAACTATTTATATAGTAAGTGGGGGTGCCTAATACATATGCCCATAGCTGTATTAGAACAAGTTCTTTTCCATTCTTGCTGAGTACAACTGAAAAATTGGTGGCAGAGGTCGTAGATTAAAAAGTTGATCTTTTCCTTTGCTTGTTGAGGTCAAAATTTGGATTGGAGAGATGTTAAATTGAGGAAGACCTGGTTTAGCATTTCTTTTGGTGAGGATGCTTTTTTTAGAACGTTATTAAACCAAGGTCTATCCCATACATGTATGTCTTGATACTACATCTTTTAGAAGATATATTAGAATAAGTTTTTTTTCCATTCTTGCTGAGTACAACTGAAAAATTGGTGAGAGAGGTCGTAGATTAAGAAGTCGATTTTTTCCTTTGCTTGTTGAGGTCAAAAGTTGGGTTGGGGAGATGTTGATTTGAAAGAAGAGCTGGTTAAGCATTCATCTTGGCGATGATGCTTCTTTTAGAAGACTACTAAATCAAGGTCTATCCCAGACATGAATGTCTTCATTCTACGTCTTTTAGAGGAGATATTAGAATAAGTTCTTTTTCCATTCTTGCTGAGTACAACTGAAAAATTGGTGAGAGAGGTCGTAGATTAAGAAGTCGATTTTTTCCTTTGCTTGTTGAGGTTAAAAGTTGGGTTGGGGAGATGTTGATTTGAAATAAGAGCTGGTTAAGCATTTCTCTTGACGAGGATGCTTCTTTTGGAAGACTACTAGACCAAGGTCTATCCCAGACATGAATGTCTTCATTCTACGTCTTTTAGAGGAGATATTAGAATAAGTTTTTTTTCCATTCTTGCTGAGTACAACTGAAAAATTGGTGAGAGAGGTCGTAGATTAAGAAGTCGATCTTTTCCTTTGCTTGTTGAGGTCAAAAGTTAGGTTGGAGAGATGTTAAATTGAGGAAGAGCTGGTTTAGCATTTCTTTTGGTGAGGATGCTTCTTTTAGAAGACTATTAAACCAAGGTCTATCCCATACATGTATGTCTTGATACTATGTCTTTTAGAGGAGATATTAGAACAAGTTCTTTTCTATTCTTGGTTGAGTACAACTGAAAGATTGTTGGAAGAGGTCATGGATTAAGAAGCAGAATTTTTCCTTTGCTTGTTGAGGTTAAAAGTTGGGTTGGAAATATGTTGATTTGAAGAAGAGCTGGTTTTGCATTCATCTTGGCGAGGATGCTTCTTTTAGAAGACTACTAAACCAAGGTCTATCCCAGACATGAATGTCTTCATTCTACGTCTTTTAGAGGAGATATTAGGATAAGTTTTTTTCCATTCTTGCTGAGTACAACTAAAAAATTGATGGGGGTGGTCATAGATTAAGAAGTCGATTTTTTCTTTTGCTTGTTGAGGTTAAAAGTTGGGTTGGAGAGATGTTGAATTGAAGAAGAGCTAATTAAGCATTTTTCTCCTGGCGAGGATGTTTCTTTTAGAAGGACACTAAACCAAGATTTATCCCATACATGCTATTCAAAACTAGAAAGCTAAATTTAAGTTGCTTTATTAAGAGGAGTCTCTTAAAAAGGTTCTTTCGTATCTTGTATTCTGTATCCAAGCTATTCAATGTAGAAAAGGATCGAGTGATTGAGGGAAGGGATCGTAGTTTAAAAAGAGATAGATGTAACATTTTCCTCGATAGAGTGACTGTAGTAAATTATTGGTTCTATACGTTTTGAAGACATGGAATCGTTTGAGAAAGAATGAAAGCTTTGACGTTTTGAACGGTAGAGTGGGCGAACGATGATGTGACGAAAAGCATGGCAGCTGGTATCGATTTCCGGTGGCATCGCGTGTCGCGGTACATTCCGAATGCATAATACATAGTATTTTACCGATGTCATACGTAGGGCGCGCGTCCTTCGCATTCTAAGGGCGGTTCGATCCGCGAGACTCCGAAATTGAACGCTCGGCGCGTTTTATGCCCGCCGGTGACCTACTTTGCCGTGACGCATTTGCATATGTTATAGGAGTTTTCAGGCCGTTCGATGTAAACAGGCGGGCGCGATTTGATCTACGAACTCCCGGACAAACTACCCGCCGGGAAACGAGTCTAACTTTGCGGGAAGAAGAACCGGGACCGTTCTATTTTATGTCGTTTTATCGGGCGAGCTAGCGCGACGGGCATATTAAATTTCCTGCAGCCGCTAATAGGTTGTCAGCGTCGCGACGCGGCATTTCCCGCACACGTTTCCGCACCTACGACGGGAATTATCCGGATCGCTGAGCGTAACGTTGAACCTGCCATTCTAATTTTTGGATTTATAGCGCAATTATTCCTCCACCTTGCCCCCGTCGGCTACAATTTCCCTATCGATCGTCCGACGTAACCCTATCCCATCACAATCCGGAATTCAATTAAAGATAATTGCAACATTATCGCAAGGGTTCGGTCCACTCGGCATAGAATTAATAAATCCGACCTTAATTAAGTCAGATCCCGTTCGGAGAGGCACTTATTAATTAACCAAGCTTGGTGACTTACCTCCCGGTCCCAAACGAACCTGTAATCCCACATTAATTGAGGCGACACTACACGGCTTCGAGACTATGTCATAAAAAGTCTCCTTTATTGCCCCGGAAAAGTGCTGTTTTAGGCGGACGAAAAGGAACGAAAACACGGACGCATCCCCTCAATTGGAACGTTATGCACTGGAAAATATTGCCGTCATAAAAAGGCTGCAATGGTCGTTTCGAGTTGATAGATGCTCGGCAGTACGTAATTTCCAACGATTATACCTTAAACCTAACGCTCCAATAATGTTTGTCTTTCTACTTTTATTTTTACTGTAATAGTGTTTCTAATTTTTGATACAAAATTTGTTTAGAATTTAAATCTCTAATAAAATAATTTCATTGACGATAAAAAGTTTAACTACAAAAGGGGGGAAATTCTTCATTGTACCGTTCATGAAGATAGTTGGACATTTTTGCGACATCGAGCGTTTAATTCAGAGCAAACTGGGGACGGCACAAAGAGCAAACACTGCAAACTCGAAACAACAACGCCGACTCGCCAACTTTAGTAAAGTTATGGCTCTGAACGAGGAAAGTAAGCAAAAGCTCGGGAAGTATGGCTGGGACTTTCATATTTTCGGTAATTAAAGTTTTTAATGGCAACTCGTTGGTTGGTGGACGGACAAGCTGACTTAAGCGCCTTATACTTCGGAAGGATTTCTCGCAGGATGTCTCCGAGCAATTAAAAATTTGATTAAAATTAATTAAGAGGGGAAGAAAAGTTTTTTTTAACTTCCTTTCTTTTCATTGTGCAGTCAAGAAATAATATCTCAAATAACGTGGTTATAAGCGTACTTTACATTTTATATCTTACCTCTTGTTCCAATATTGTCTACCCTTGAGAATATAAAAATTTCAAGAAACGAGGGAAGGCATAATGGAGTAGCTTTGGGATTTCAGCCTTTGGGGAATCGAATTCCCCCCAAAAAAATTGCATTACAAGGATCGATCGAATCTTCATCATTAAATTTGTCACCGGTTGTTTACGGAACCCTTTAGCACAAGTACTACAAACTAGTTAATTAAAGAGGCTGCAGCCGGAGGACGCCCGCCGATCCGAGCAGAATTCCACCAGGATATTCCGAAAATAAAGCTCACCGTTTGACGTCCCAGCCGGTTTAATTAAAACAAACGTAACCCACTCCCACTGTACCTCCGGGCACGTGTTTATTGCAAATTCTCGATTTAATATCAAATTTATTTCATTTTCCGCTCGGGCGACTCGCCTGACGTCAGAGGGGGCTTTCGCAGACGGCGTTAGGGTCTCGTTTCGGGGGAATCTGGGTCACAGGGCGCACAACCCCTTTTCATAGTTGTCCACCCCCCTTTCGGCCCACCTCGAAGACAGTGCGATTGTTTTAGCGTAGACGTCTTGAAGTAACTCCGGCCCCTGCCCTTTTGTCTACCTCTATTGACACCGGAGTTACGAGGGTAAACTACTCGCCTGGACCCGAAGGGCCACCGCTAAGTGCGCCGAAACGTCGTCGTCGGATGCTTTTGTACGAAAGAATGAGTTATAATGATGACGGGATTCGGAATGTCAGAAGTTCATGATTAAACCAAAATGAATAAACGTACCAGGTATTATGAGAGATAAAAGATTATGTAATTATTAGGGTAATTATAACCTCAAAGGAATTTTTCTTTTTCCCAATGTAAAGAGTTCCAGCCTCTCGAGAGGATAAGACGAGATGTCTTATCCTCTCGAACGGATAAGACATTGCGGGAAATGTTTAAATTAAAAAGATCATTAATTAATTACCATTGGGTGTCAAAGATTAGAAACTGATCATTTTTGGAAAGAGAGACTATAAATGAGAGAATGAATTGTTCTTCTCTTAAGCGGAAGTATTCACTTTTGACTTTCAAGATAGGACTTCTAAAAAGGTGTAATAGACCAGTCAAAACACATTTTCTCTGACAGTCAAGCTGTCATCCATTCGATGCTTATTCCATCCATCCATTCGATGATATTCGAGTTGATATTTGTAGACCACTAAACATACAGAGTTCTCACAATAGAGTTACCCTAATCAGGGTAAAGGGTCACTCTGACGTGACTGACAATGAGTCAGCAGATGAGCTGGTTAGAGCGGGAAGTAATTCAGTAGTGTTTGGACCAAAACCCACAATTAGCCTATCGTTTGCAAAGGTCAAACGTAGAATTGAAAAGTGAGTAGTTACAGTCATCCTATCAATACAACATCAATTGAGTTAATAGAGGACGAACTTACTTGATATAAGGCATGCGAAGACATTCATTGACATCTCAACGTTTAAAGATAGGGAACTTTTAAGACTTGATCGAGCTTGTATCAAAATTTTAATGGGTATCTTTACCGGTCATTACCCATAAAGAATTTATTTCAAAGTATTAGGTTTTTACGGTGTGGGAGAGTGCCTATTATTTATTAAAGTTGATGAAACCATAGAGTATGTCTATATATTGCTATAGATTAGTTCGTAACTAAATATATAACAGGATATTGACCCTTTTTTGTTTAATCCTGGTCGTACTCATGTTTTGGGATGGCGAGAAGATAGATACTCATCCACTTAAAAAATTGTCTTTATTGGGACTAAAGAGTTAGTAAGATTAGACTTCTAAAACACCTCTCACACTGAGGCAATCAGTAAAAGGTAACTAGTAATCATTAACAAGCGATATTGCCACTTGATAACATTTTATATATGATCAAATGATGTCTCTCGCATTGGAAGAATTCGACATTGCAAATAGAGAGGCGAATATTGCAAATATCGGATTGCTCCAATGTGAGACGTCTGCTATACGTCTTCTACCTATTCTACAATAAGTGTCATCAAGTGGCAATATCACTTGTTGTTGGTTGCTAGTCTCTTGTTGTTGATTACCTCAATGGGAACCGTACGAGAAGATAGATACTCATGCAGCTCGAAAATTGCCTTCATTGGGACGATGAAGTAAGTAAGATTAGACTTCTAGAAGTCTAGTTTTAGAAGTCTAGCCTAGACCAGACTCGTAGACTTCTTCGAATGAGCTGCAGATCAACAGAACGGAGACAAAGGCGGAGACAACGAATACTACAGCAGCAACTTGATGGTTAGATATTTCCATCCTTGTTTCCAGCCTTCATTTACACCCTTTCTTCGGGTATTAGCTTAATTCTGACTCTTTCTCAACTTATTCTTAGCCACACTCATACTTTGGGGTGATGAGAATGTAGATACTAGAGTCGAAAATTGCCTTTATTGGAACGATGGAGTTAGTAAGATTAGACTTCGAGAAGTCTAATCTTGGGAGCCTAGTCTAGACTAGACTTCTAGAGTTCTTCGAACAAGCTGTAGATCATCAGAATGAAGGCAAAGACCTAGCACGATGACGGATACTACCACAAACAATCTGATAATCAGATATCTCCATTCTTGTGTTGGCAGCTTTCTTATACTCGTTCAATTAGGGGGTATTAGCTTGATTCTAGATTGGTCTGTGACTAAATATGTAGCAGGATACAGACCCTTTTGAGCTTACTCCTGGTCACACTCGTGCTTTGGGTTGGCAAGGGGATAGATACCCATGTAGCTGGAAAATTGCATTTATTGGGACCACAGAGGTAGTAAGACTAGATTTCTAGAAGTCTAGTCTTAGGAGTCTGGTCTAAACCACACTCCTAGACTTCTTCGAATGAGCAGCAGACCAACAGAATGGGAGCAAAGACTTTGCAAGACGACGAATGCTACCACAAGCAGCCTGACTGTTAGATATTTCCATTTCTGTCTAGGCAACCTTCTTATACTTGTTCGATTAGGTGTTTGTGCTAAGTCCATATTTACAATAACACTTCCTTGGAGTTTTAGCTTGATTCTGACCCTTTCTCAGCCTACTCCTGGGCACGCTCATGCTTTAGGATAACGAAAGGGTAGATACTCATGCATCTCGAAAAATGCGTTGATTGGGACGACGAGTTAGTAAAATTAGATGTTTGGAAACCTAATCCTTAGGAGTCTAGTGTAGACCAGACACCTAGACTTCTTCGAATGAACTATAGACCAACAGAATCAAGGTAAAGACCTAGCAAGAGGACGAATACTTCCACAGGCAGTCTGACGGTTAGATATTTCCATTCCTGTCTAGGCAACCTTCTAATACTTGTTCGATTAGGTGTTGTGCTAAGTTTTAGCTTGATTTTGACCCTTTCTTAGCCTACTCCTGGCCACGCTCATGCTTTAGGATAACAAAAGTATTGATACTCATGCATCTCGAAAAATGCATTTATTGGGACGACGGAGTAAGAAAGATTAGACGTTTGGAAACCTAATCCTTAAGAATCTAGTCTAAACCAGACTCCTAGACTTCTTCGAATGAGCTACAGATCAACAGAATCGAGGCAAAGACCTAGCACGATCATGGATACTACTGATGGTTGGATATTTCTATTCTTGTGTTAGTAGCTTTCTTATACTCATTCGATCAAGGGTATTAGCGTGATTCCAGATTTGTTTTCCACTAAATATGAAACAAGATAAGATAGATATGATAAGATAAAATTGTTTGATGTTTCGAATGCCATATTGGTAATTTTTCTGGAGAGAAGAGTTCGAAGCGACACTTGGAAGACACTTGGAAGTCACTTCGAAAGCTCCTAGTTCCAGGTCTAGCGCTAAAGTGCACGCTAATGTTAATTCTAGTCTTAGTTCAGTTAACGCAGGCTATGAAAGCCTTCATACTTATAATTTTAGACTTGTAGACAAACGGTGAATCTTGTTGAAAGCACCAATAAATCCCGTTATAGCGAATTTGGGTTCGTGGAAGTAATTCTCCCTCTGAAATATCAAACAAGTAGTTTTTGACATTCTCCTTGATTCCAGATTCTTCAAAAACTAAAAAAGTTTTGCCAGTTGAGGTGATACCTTTATGAAAGCCTTCATATTTATAATTTTAGATTTATGGGCAAACGGTGAATCTTGTTGGAAGCACCAATAAATCCCGTTTTAATGGATTTGGGTTAGTGGAAGTAATTCTCCCTCCAAAATATCAAACAAGTAGTTTTTGACATTCTCCTTTATTCGAAATTCCACAAAAACTAAAAGAGTTTTGCCAGTTGAGATGATACCTCTATGAAAGCCTTCATATTTATAATTTTAGACTTGTGGGCAAACGGTGAATCTTGTTAGAAGCACCAATAAATCCAGTTATAGTGGATTTGGGTTCATGGAAGTAATTCTCCCTCCAAAATATCAAACAAGCAGTTTTTGATATTCTCCATGATTCCAGATTCTACAAAAACTAAAAAAGTTTTGCCAGTTGAGATGATACCTCTATGAAAGCCTTCATATTTATAATTTTAGACTTGTGGACAAACGTTAAATCTTGTTGAAAGCACCAATAAATCCCGTTATAGCGAATTTGGGTTCGTGGAAGTAATTCTTCCTCCAAAATATCAAACAAGCAGTTTTTGACATTCTCCTTTATTCGAAATTCCACAAAAACTAAAAGAGTTTTGCCAGTTGAGATGATACCTCTATGAAAGCCTTCATATTTATAATTTTAGACTTGTGGGCAAACGGTGAATCTTATTGGAAGCACCAATAAATCCCGATATAGTGGATTTGGGTTCGTGGAAGTAATTCTCCATCCAAGATATCAAACAAGTAGTTTTTGACATTCTCTTTGACTCCAAATTCTACAAAAACTGAAAGAGTTTTACCAGTTGAGATGATACCAAGAAATCTTTCCTTTTTCGTCAGTATCCTAAATCGATTTTACGAGTATTCTACTATGTTCTCATAACGAAGTTCTAAACATACATTCAAAGACTAACCTAGACTAAACTATCCTAGCAACTAACACTCAGCAACTCTCTCAGCTTACTCCTAGTCACACTCATACTTTAGGGTAGATATTTGGTTCTTCTCGGAAATCGTCTTTATTTGAACGACGGAGATAGTAAGATTGGACTTCTAGAAGTCTAGTCTTACGAGTCTAACCTCGATTGAGATTGTATCAAGATTTCAATGAGTATCTTTACTGGGTATTACTCGTAAAAAATGTATTCGAACATATGAAGCGTATAAATGCAAAAGCAGACATTCGACATTTTCTTCAAAAATTAATTAGACATGGATCTGTATTGTAAATTTAGCAAGAAATCAATTTTTGTGGCCCTTAGCAGCATAACAATACATTTAAGCGAGTTATTGCAATAATAAATTCCGCTTTAAATGCAAAAGCAGACATTTGCGCCAAATAGTTTGCTGCAAAAGCAGACGTTTGTGTTTGAACCTATCCAGATCTCGCATTACCTCACGTGATAGCCGTGACTTTGAAGTAGCTGTTAGTTTTGTTCGCTTCTGCATGATTAGTTTAAACGAGAGCGTGGTAACGAATATATTACGGAGTTTTGATTACCTTCAACAACTTTACCATCGAACCAAGTCCTCGTGGCAAAGGGCGAAAGAGAATAGCAAATAAGCAAGAGTGCAAGCGTGGAAAAGCCAAGACAAGGAGGCAGAGGTTTAAGGCAGAAGGCTTAAACCTGACCAGATAAGAAGCATTTCCTCTTTGCTAGCTAAACACTATGGTGCAGAATGGGAAAACGATGAACGTTTGGAGTTCTTCAAAAACGCCTTTCAAGACAATCCAGCCAACACTTCGGAAACTCAGGCGGATGTGAATGACACACTAGTGTTTTCTGATAATGAATCTGATACTGACTTACGAATTTAAATTTGTATATAAGAAACTAATTTTGTACTTTTTTCAATAAAATCAGCTTCTTTAAAATCTCTTTTATCGCAATTACAAATTTTGTTAGTGCCAGATACTGCTAGTTTTTGTACAGAAACGCCAAATCCAGAACTTTGCAGTTCACGAAGCAGAGATTTCCAAGCCTTAGATACAAAACAGGACATTCTCATTTTTTTAATCAAAATAACTTTTTTACTATAAGCCTGACTTGCGCTTTAAAGCACATAAAGACGCGTCAATGTATTATCTACTTTTGGTTAAAATACCAAGCCGATTGAGTAACTTAAACGACAATGAGAGGTTTTTCGCGCTTTACTCAAAACTATTTGAATATCAAATGTATGGTTTTGGATTTATACGCTTCATATTATGTTTGCACGATGTGGGAGAGTACCAATTATTGCTTGAAGTCGATGAAACAGTAAAATATGTTCTGTGCCATTTCCCAACGTTCAACAGCATCAAATTTTCGATACTATTAGATTAGATATTCGATAGAGGCATAGTTCATAACTTCTGAGAATTATATTTCACGTATCAGAACATTCGCATCTATTAAGGCAGTTGAGATGCAGAGTAAAGTTCAAAGTCAAGCTCAAAGAAATTTTAAAAATTTTTCAATGTAAAGTAGACCTAGCTTGATGAAAGTACAATGAATTATTGGAGATGTTAAACTTAAAAAACCTTTTTTACTTACTGTCGAAGATGAGAAAAGAGAAAACTTTAGAAAAAAGGGGAAATTTTTAAATCTTTTGAATGTAAAGTAGACTTAGGTTGTTGAAGCTACAATAAATTGTTGAAGATGTTAAACCTAAGAAAAAGATATTCCTATCGACCATCAAAGATGAAAAAGTGATAATTATTTCGGATTTTTTTAATATTTAGCAGTACTACAACTGTTGTAACCCAGCTTAAATTCTAATTTTTATGGTAAATAAATAATATAAGTTGTCCAATATAAATTAGTAGAAGTTAGGGATGGTAATGCAACCAAAACACAAGATGTAAGAGGCAGAAATGTCACAAAGAATGTTTAGATGTGTTAATTTAAGAGTCTATCCCCATGGGATAGGGTCTCGAAGTTGTCTTCATATATTCTTATGGGAGCATCCAAACGTTGCTATACATCTATGCAATATTGTATGGGATGTTGATTTAAATTCTTGCTGGTGGTTCACGAATGACCTGTCTTTGTCCTATACGTTTCCTACGTAATTTTCTACCTTAATCTAAACAAAAATTCAAAGCATGTTACAGCACGAATTTAAATGAACCTCTTATGTGATGATGATAGAATGATATATCGTCTGAATGTTATGTTGATGAATTGTAGAGTCGTAAGGATAGACCCTAAATCTGCAATTAAAATTTTTTTGTCTTCACCTCAAAAAGAAATCTTAACAATTTTCTATATAAAAATAGGAAATTGAAGGAAAAATAAAATTTAAAATGGAATTTAATATTTAATTTTATAATCCATTTTTTAAATGAACGAACCCTAAAGGATTTTAGGTAGTTAAAATTAAAACCCTCATAACCATCAACTAACAGAGTGGAAAAATTTCTATTTATCATTCAAATAAAACTCTAAAATTCCGGTCGACGCGATATGCGTCCGTTCATATTTTCAGTTGGAAAAAATCGAAAACTAGATAGATCTAGTTTTAAATTTAAATCGCGAGCGAATATTTTTTATTGAATCGGAATACTAACGATGCATATATTCCATATAAACCAAAACATATATTCCATCCATCATTTTATGAACTTTTTTTCCGATCCGATTTATTCAAAATTAAATCTATTTTTCGCAATTTTAAAAAATCTGTATATTTACTCAAAGCCATTTTTATCTTTTCCGTTATATTTACCGATTTGACTCTGCCGAAGGCTCCCCTACTGTAAGAGGGAATACGAAATGAGAACGGATGGGGAAATGGGCATGCGATTTTTCAACGACCCGCGATCGAGTAGGCTTTGAAACGTTTCGTATAAGAAAAAAGATGGCAAAAGTGGAAAAGAGATAGTAAAAAAAGGAAAAATGGTAAAAAAGTGAGATGGTAAAAAAGAGAGACGGTGAGAAAGAGAAATGGTAAAAAAAAGAGATGGTAACACTTTTTCTCTGTTATTGGTCGACCCAACGTATTGCGTTATTGCTCGGTTCTTTGTTTACCCTCCAATTTCGCGGGAAGTTTGCTTAAACGATTGGATCTGACGCGTGTTTGTTCAGCTCCTCGTTTCCAATTTGCAGCCGCGGTTTAAGCGGTCAAAGGTTAACCCGACGGCTAATTAAAACGGGCCATCGATTAGGGCAATCAGTGCGGCAGCCCCTTGTGACGGGAAAAACCCCGATTGAAGTATTAATATTAAATATATTTACCGAACGCGCTGGTATTAACGTTCCCGGATTAAAATTTGACCGAATTTACGGGCTAATTGGAACGCGTTATTATTGACGATAATCGCGTCTATATTTTAAATTAACCGATCGGTGTTTCACCTGGACGACCTACTTCGGGGAATTTCGGGCGTATATATCCCGGGGGAAAACCGATAATCGATTTCTAATTACCCCGGAGGATGGGTAACGCGAGATGGTCGCTAACAAGGTGGATAAATACCTTTTAACACTACGTCGGAAAAACCACGAACGTCGTTTCAAGTTATGGGTATATCCGATATCCGAGCTTTGTGGGATGGAATTATTGTCTCTTGTCCCTTGTCCCTTGTCCGTTCTAGACTTTCTAGACATTCTCATCCCTTTTCCCATTCTCGATTTTTCCCCCCAGGCTATTTTACGATGGTCTCTACTCGGATGAAAAGGCCATCGGATTTTTATTACAGACGGTATGATTATTTCTTTACGACTCACATAAACGAAAATGAAACTGACGTCGTTATACATATTATTTTATAGTATATAATTATTTTTAATTAAAAAGATTTAATGTATTTTTATATAAACTAGTTTAGTTTTATTTTTAGTATTTTTCTAAAAAAAATTATTGTTTTTGGTTGAATTGATCAACATTTTGGTAACTTTGGTGGAAGCTTTACGAATTTAGTAAGTTTTTGGTGGAATTTAAAAAAAAATTGGTAAATTTTTGGTGGAATTTTTACAAATCTTGTAAGTTTTTTGGTGGAATTTTAAAAAATTCATTAATTTTTGGTAGAATTATTAAAAATTTTAGAAACTTTGGTGGAATTTTTATGAATCTACTAAGTTTTGAGTTTTCAAGGTTTTAGTTAATTTTTAATGAAATTGTTTCTAATTTGATTGATTTTCGGTGGAATTTTAAAAGAATTTGGACATTTTGATGGAATTTTTAAAAAATTTGGTAAGTTTTGTGGTAGAATTGTTAAAAATGTTGACAATTTCGGTGTAATTTTTAGGATTTTTGTAAGTTTTTGGTGGAATAAAAAAAATTCTGTAAGTTTTTGGTGTAGTTGTTAAATATTTTAATAGCTTTGGTGGAATTTTTGCGAATTTTATCCATTTCTGGTGGAATTTTTAAAAAATTCAGTGTTTTTGGTAAAATTCTTATGAATTTAGTAAGCTTTTGGTGGAATTTTTAAAAAATTCAGTATGTTTTTGGTGGAATTATCAAAAATGTTGTTAAATTTGGTTGAATTTTTGCGAATTTTATTCATTTCTGGTGGAATAAAAAAAATCAGTGTTTTTGGTAAAATTCTTATGAATTTAGTAAGTTTTTGGTGGAATTAATAAAAAATTGGTAAATTTTTAGTGGAATTTTTACAAATTTTGTAAGTTTTTTGGTGGAATTTTTAAAAAATTCATTATTTTTGGTAGAATTATTAAAAATTTTAGTAACTTTGGTGGAATTCTTATGAATTTACTAAGTTTTTGATGGAATTTTCAAGGTTTTAGTTAATTTTTAATGAAATTGTTTCTAATTTGATTGATTTTTGGTGGAATTTTAAAAGAATTTGGACATTTTTGTGGAATTTTTAAAAAATTTGGTAAGTTTTTTGGTAGAATTGTTAAAAATGTTGACAATTTCGGTGTAATTTTTAGGATTTTTGTAAATTTTTGGTGGAATAAAAAAAATTCAGTAAGTTTTGGCTGTAGTTGTTAAATATTTTAATAGCTTTGGTGGAATTTTTGCGAATTTTATTAATTTCTGGTGAAATTTAAAAAAAAATCAGTGTTTTTGGTAAAATTCTTATGAATTTAGTAAGTTTTTGGTGGAATTTTGAAAAAATTCAGTATGTTTTTGGTGGAATTATCAAAAATTTTGATAACATTGGTGGAATTTTTGCGAATTTTATTCATTTCTGGTAGAATAAAAAAAAATCAGTGTTTTTGGTAAAATTCTTATGAATTTAGTAAGTTTTAGTGAAATTTTTCCAATTTTATTAATTTTTGTGGAATTTTTAAAAATCCAGTATATTTTTGGTGGAATTATCAAAAATTTTGATAACACTCATGGAATTTTTGCGAATTTTATTCATTTTTGATGGAAATTTTAAAAAATTTAGTGTTTTTTTATGGAATTTTTACGAATTTAGTCAGTTTTTAGTGAAATTTTTCCAATTTTATTAATTTTTGGTGGAATTTTAAAAAATTCATTATTTTTGGTAGAATTATTAAAAAATTTAGTAACTTTGATGGAATTTTTATGAATTTACTAAGTTTTTGATGGAATTTTCAAGGTTTTAGTTAATTTTTAATGAAACTGTTTCTAATTTGATTGATTTTTGGAGGAATTTTAAAAGAATTTGGACATTTTGGTGGAATTTTTAAAAAATTTGGTAAGTTTTTGGTAGAAATGGTGTTAAAAATGTTGACAATTTCGGTGTAATTTTTAGGATTTTTGTAAGTTTTTGGTGGAATAAAAAAAATTCAGTAAGTTTTGGGTGTAGTTGTTAAATATTTTAATAGCTTTGGTGGAATTTTTGCGAATTTTATTAATTTCTGGTGGAATTTTAAAGAAATTCAGTGTTTTTGGTAAAATTCTTACGAATTTAGTAAGTTTTTGGTGGAATTTTTAAAAAATTCAGTATGTTTTTGGTGGAATTATAAAAAATTTTGATAACATTGGTGGAATTTTTGCGAATTTTATTCATTTCTGGTAGAATAAAAAAGAATCAGTGTTTTTGGTAAAATTCTTATGAATTTAGTAAGTTTTAGTGAAATTTTTCCAATTTTATTAATTTTTGTGGAATTTTTAAAAAATCTAATATATTTTTGGTGGAATTATCAAAAATTTTGATAACACTGGTGGAATTTTTGCGAATTTTATTCATTTTTGATGGAAATTTTAAAAAATTTAGTGTTTTTTTATGGAATTTTTACGAATTTAGTAAGTTTTTAGTGAAACTTTTCCAATTTTATTAATTTTTGGTGGAATTTTAAAAAATTCATTATTTTTGGTAGAATTATTAAAAATTTTAGTAACTGATGGAATTTCTATGAATTTACTAAGTTTTTGATGGAATTCTCAAGGTTTTAGTTAATTTTTAATGAAATTGTTTTTAATTTGATTGATTTTTGGTGGAAATTTAAAAGAATTTGGACATTTTGGTGGAATTTTTAAAAAATTTGGTAAGTTTTTTGGTAGAATTGTTAAAAATGTTGACAATTTCGGTGTAATTTTTAGGATTTTTGTAAGTTTTTGGTGGAATAAAAAAAATTCAGTAAGTTTTGGGTGTAGTTGTTAAATATTTTAATAGCTTTGGTGGAATTTTTGCGAATTTTATTAATTTCTGGTGGAATTTTAAAAAAATTCAGTGTTTTTGGTAAAATTCTTATGAATTTAGTAAGATTTTGGTGGAATTTTTAAAAAATTCAATCTATTTTTGGTGGAATTATCAAAAATTTTGATAACATTGGTGGAATTTTTGCGAATTTTATTCATTTCTGGTAGAATAAAGAAAATCAGTGTTTTTGGTAAAATTCTTATGAATTTAGTAAGTTTTAGTGAAATTTTTCCAATTTTATTAATTTTTGTGGAATTTTTAAAAAATCCAGTATATTTTTGGGGGAATTATCAAAAATTTTGATAACACTGGTGGAATTTTTGCGAATTTTATTCATTTTTGATGGAAATTTTAAAAAATCTAGTGTTTTTTTATGAAATTTTTACGAATTTAGTAACTTTTTAGTGAAATTTTTCCAATTTTATTAATTTTTGGTGGAATCTTTATAAAATTCAGTATGTTTTTGATGGAATTGTTAAAAAAGTTGATAACTTTGGTGGAATTTTTATTAACTTTAATCATTTTTAGTGGAATTGTTAAAAATATTGGTAATTTTAGTAGAATTTTTATGAATTTGGTAAGTTTTTGGTGGTATTTTTAAAAAATCAAGTTTTTTGGTGGAATTTTAAAAAAATTCATTATTTTGGGTAAAATTATTAAAAATTTTAGTAACTTTGGTGGAATTTTTAAAAAATTCAGTATGTTTTTGGTGGAATTATCAAAAATTTTGATAACATTGGTGGAATTTTTGCGAATTTCATTCATTTCTGGTAGAATAAAAAAAATCAGTGTTTTTGGTAAAATTCTTATGAATTTAGTAAGTTTTAGTGAAATTTTTCCAATTTTATTAATTTTTGTGGAATTTTTAAAAAATCCAGTATATTTTTGGTGGAATTATCAAAAACTTTGATAACATTGGTGGAATTTTTGCGAATTTTATTCATTTTTGATGGAAATTTTAAAAAATTTAGTGTTTTTTTATGAAATTTTTACGAATTTAGTAACTTTTTAGTGAAATTTTTCCAATTTTATTAATTTTTGGTGGAATCTTTATAAAATTCAGTATGTTTTTGATGGAATTGTTAAAAAAGTTGGTAACTTTGGTGGAATTTTTATTAACTTTAATCATTTTTGGTGGAATTGTTAAAAATATTGGCAATTTTAGTAGAATTTTTATGAATTTGGTAAGTTTTTGGTGGTATTTTTTAAAAATCAGTAAGTTTTCGGTGGAATTATTCAACATTTTTGTAGCTTTAGTGGAAAATTGAAAAAATTTAGTACGTTTTTGGTGGAACTGTTAAAAATGTTGGTAACTTTGGTGGAATTTTTACGAATATAGTGAGTTTTTTTATTTTTTACCAATTTTATTGATTTTGGGTGGAATTTTTAAAAAAATTAGCTTTTAGTAGAATTGTCTCCAAATTTAATAAATTTTGGTGAAATTATATTCAATTTAACTAACTTTTGTGGAATTTTTATTATTACTTTTTTATTTTTGTGAAATTTTTAAGAATCTAATCAATTCTTGACGAAATTAATCTTAATTTTAGTATATTTTTTAAAAATTCAGTTTTTTTGTGGAATTGTTAAATATTTTGATAGCTTTGGTGGAATTTGTACAAAATTTTATAAGTTTTTGGTGGAATTATTAAAAATTTTAGTAACTTTACATTTTTACAAATTTACTTAAATTTTTGGTGATATTGAATTTAATTAGTTTTTAGTGAAATTTAATCGATTTTTTGCTCTGCATAAATTAAATATTTGATAATTATTAATAAACCGATCGTTTTGACATTTCATGTGGCATTAGCGTGGTTAGAATAATAAATAACGTTGTTGAAAATTGAACCAAGTGTTTTATCGGCCCAAATCGAAAATGACGGAAAACGGGGACTTCGTTTAGGGCTTAAATCGGCCGTTTCGGATCCAAAGGAGCCCCGATTCGCATATAACGTTGCGTTATAAAGCTGTCCAGAAGGTTAGCCGGAAGCAGAGTCGCGGAGCCGGTGGCTTTTTGGACAAAAAGTGCGTTCGAAAATTAACGAAAATGACAGGCGGACGATCGAGAATTTTAATTTCAATTAGGGCTACCGCAACGTCGTTCGATTTTCAGGGCCGTTTTTCCGAAATCGGACCCCCCAAAATCGCCGGGGAGGTGAAGATAATAGTCGGCAGAATGACGTAAAATCATTGAATCGTCCGGAAAGCGATTTCCAAAAAAACTATTAAAAAGAGAGCTAGGCGCCTGCGGCGCCCTCTTTTAAAGAGGCGCTGCTTGCTTACTACTTTAATATATTATAATATTTTAGTTTCCTTTCTAGATTAATTTCAAGATAATTAACAAGGTCGCAATTCCAAGAAATTATTACTTCCTCGTTTAGGCTTATTGTAAGATTTAGATTTAGGTTACGAGATTATTTTTAGAATACTATAAATTTTACCCCCCTCCCACGTTAAAATTACTTGACATTTCATTTCATTTCGATTCCTGTTTTGATTCTAAAATCCACGTTTGTTCATTTCCAACTCTATCAGATTCATTCCGAGTATTCCAGCTTTTGTTAATTAACGTACATTCCGATTGTTTAATTAATGTTGAGCATCGTGCATATTCATGTTGGAAAGGTTTTGTATTTGGATTTTAAATAAACTCAAATACCTTCATTCTTCATAACTTCATTTTTATTAATTTCGTTATATTATGAATTTATTTATTTATTATCAGATTTTACAAAATTCGTTTTATAAAGCTAATTTCCGTTCTCGGAACGAAAAGCCGTACTAAATCGTCTGGATTGCAGCCGTGCACGTGTCGAACACAATGCAGTCGTTCGTCCTATTGTCCGCCCTGGCGTGAAAATAGGCCTATTTTCGCGAAATCAGACGTCGCGACGCCCGGCGCCGCCGCCGCTTTATGCGTTAAAAATAGCAAATAACCCGGCGGCGCATTGTGCCCGGCCATTCAATATACCTGGACGCGAGCGAAATGATTAATTAATTTATTCCAGATTGCGCTTATAAATGACGCGAGCGTGCGAGTTTAAATACGCCGACTGAAAATTGCTCAGCGGTGGAAATTACGGTGTGTCAAATCTTTGATAAGGTAAAGTTATTTTTAATTGTATTATAAACTAAGCTTTGAATATATTGAGAAAGGTTATGGGGTTACTTATTTATAAAATAGAAAATTACTTTTTGACTTTAACCCAACTTGGATATTCGATTCAACTCTTTTTGGTATTTCCTTGACGAAAGCTCGACTAACGTGAAGTTGTTCTTCAGATGAGTCAAGATCCTAGAACGATCGATAAATCAGTAAACAAAAAGCGCTTTACATGCGTTTTTTGAGCATGAAATCTCGTAAATCAAGTTCTTATCTCGGTTCCTGTACCACAGATAATTTATAAGGATGAAATTTTACCTCTTCAGGTAAGAAATTACCTCGCTGAATGAGCATACATCCAAGAGTAGCTACATATTAGGCAATTTTTAAGCGTGATTGGTCATCTAACTCCTACTTTCAATCTATTACTTCAAAATGTTAAAAATCTTTTTGTCAATGGTTAAAATAAAACTACCTTCTTAGATTTCTAATTTTCAGAGGTACGTTTTGATTATTCAACGTGATTTTTCTACTTTAATGCATTAAAGCAACAATATTTTAGCGTCATTGGTCAGCAAACCCAACCTAACCTCAAACCCAACTACATTACTTTTCGCTATTCTAACTCTGTTTGTTTAAAGTTTTAAAATCCTTCTACTAATCATTAACATGGTCAGATTTCCACTCTATATAGTGTATTATAGCAATAATTCCCTACTGCAATTGGTCTGTCAACATAACTCAATTCCCACTACTACAAACTTTCTCACTACCCTCATTGTATTATTGTCGCGTACGACGTTTCATTCGCTTGCTTTAGATTGGTTCGCAACTAAATATACAATAAGATATTGACCCTTCTCAGCTTATTCCTAGTCACACCTATGCTTTGGAATGACGAGAAGATACATACTCATGCAGCTTGAAAATTGCATTTATTGGGACGATGGAGTTATGCTAGCTACACACGTAACGCTTTATCGTAACGATAAAACTGTACAGTTCGTTTACGCAGTTTTATCGAACAGCACTACCAGTAGTGCCGCTACACATCAACGAAATCTGAGTCGATTGACAATTCTCTCCAGAATCTCTAACGAGAACATGTCATCCACGATGGAAGACGATGACGCGCTATTGGCTTTACTTATTTTGTGCAAAAAGAAAAGACTACCTCGTAGTGTGTGGTATAAGGATTGGCTTCTAAAAAGGAAGTCGTACTCTCACATAAACTTTTGGCCAAATCACTTTTGGCTTTAATCACTCCGCTAATACAGAAAAATGACACTGTGTTTGGAGAAGCAATAAGTCCTCATGAAAGACTATTTTCAACTCTGAGATATTTAGATACAGGTGGTTTTTGTGCATGCATGAAGTTCTTGCGCGATGTTAACCCTACGTAAGACGAATGCACGGTCAAGCGAGCTCTTGACCTGAACTTGATTGGTACGACCGCCATCCATAGGTTGCGGTAAAACTGCACAAACACGATCGACAACGATTTATCGAATAAAAATTGCAACTGCCATCGATCAGTTGCACAAACCAAAAATTCGGTACCAATTCTTAATACACACGTTCGATAAAACTGCACAAATGAACTGTACAGTTTTATCGTTACAATAAATCGTTACGTGTGTAGCTAGCATTAGTAAGATTAGCCTTCTAGAAGTCTAGTCTTAGGAGTCTAGTCTAATCTAGACTTTTTTGGACGAGCTGCACACCAACAGAAAGAGGGTGAAGACCTAGCACGACCACGGATACTACCACAAGCAACTTGACACTTAGATATCTCCATTCTTGTGTTGGCAGCCTTCTTATACTCGTTCGATTACGTGTTTGTGCTAACTCCACATTTACAACAGCTCCTTTTTGGGGTATTAGCCTGATTCTGACCCTTTCTCAACTTAGTCTTGGTCACACTCATGCTTTGGGATAACAAGAGGATAGATACTCATGCATCTCGAAAAATGCGTTTATTAGAACGATGGAGTTAGTAAGATTAGACTTCGAGAAATCTAGTCTTGGGAGCCTAGTCTAGACTAGACTTCTAAACTTCTTCGAACAAGCTGTAGATCAACAGAATGGAGGCTAAAACCTATCACGACGATGTATACTACCCTAAGCAACCTGATGGATATATATCTCCATTCTTGTGTTGGCAGCCTTCATATACTCGCTTGATTAGGGATATTAGCTTGATTCTGAATCTGTGACTAAATATGTGACAGGATACAGACCCTTCTCAGCTTATTTCTAGTCACACTCATGATTTGGGATGGCGAGAGAATAGATACTCATGCAGCTGAAAAATTACTCTTATTTGGACCACAGAGGTAGTAAGACTAGATTTCTAGAAGTCTAGTCTTAGAAGTCTGGTCTAAACTACACTCCTAGACTTCTTCGAAAGAGCAGCAGACCAACAGAATGGGAGCAAAGACTTTGCAAGACGACGAATGCTACCATAAGCAGCCTGATGGTTAAATATTTCCATTTTTGTATAGGCAACCATCTTATACTTGTTCGATTAGGTGTTTGTGTTAAGTCCACATTTACAATAACACTGCATTGGGGTTTTAGCTTGATTCTGACCCTTTTTCAGCCTATTCCTGGCCACGCTCATGCTTTAGGAAAACGAAAAGATAGATACTCATGCATCTCGAAAAATGCGTTGATTGAGACGACGAGTTAGTAAGATTAGACGTTTGGAAACCTAATCCTTAGGAATCTAGTTTAGACCAGACTCCTAGACTTCTTCAAATGAGCTACAGACCAACAGAATGAAGGCAAAAACCTAGCACGATAGGAATTCTACCACAGCCAGCCTATCGGTTAGATATATTCATTCTTGTGTTGGTAGCTTTCTTATAGTTCTTCGATTAAGTTTTTGTGCTAAGTCCACATTTACAATAACACTTCCTTGGAGTTTTAGCTTGATTCTGAACCTTTCTCAACTTATTCCTGACCACACTCATGCTTTGTGATAACGACAGAATAGATACTCATGCATCTCAAGAAATGCGTTCATTGGGACGACGAGTTAAGAAGATTAGACACCTAGACTTCTTCGAATAAGCTGCAGACTAACAGAATGAAGGCAAAGACCTAACACAACGACGGATACTACGACAAACAGCCTGACGATTAGATATCTCCATTCTTGTGTTGGCAGCCTTCTTATATTCCTTCGATTAAGTGTTTGTGCTAACTCCTCATTTACAATAACCACTCCTTGGGGTATTCGTTTGATTGTGGCATCATCTAAAACAGTGTTTCCCAACCTTTTTTGTGCCATGTCCCATCTTAGCTTTTGTAATATTGTTATGTCCCCCCATGTAACAGCAGGGACGGCGCAAGGTTCCGCGAGGCCCCACAATGTAAAAATGTGTTGATTTGGCTCTGTTTACATGTTTCTAAAAACTGTCGTGGGACACATTCGATGTCAAAAAGAAAAGGTCACACGTTTTTAAAGTAATAATTTGTAATATTAAAAAATAGAATTGTTCACTTAAGAAAATTAAATGATGCCTTTTAGGAAGAAACTGTTACAAAACAGAGTAACTTAATTTTCGAAACAAATAATGGAAAACCGAAATTGCCCCCCTTCACAATCAAATTGACCCCCTGTGGGGCGTGCGCGTTGGGAAACACTGATCTAGAACATTAGAAATCTTTCTGGCAACATATACGTTCATGTACGATTATAAACTGACAACAAATTGTATTTGTAAAGTAAGTAGTCTGTTGACTCTGGTTTTAAGAACATAACGTTTCGATTATAGAGACGTTAAAATGTCTCTTAGGGGACTCTGTTGTGGATCGTAAATGGGGACGTAAAGCGCAATCTAGGGGGCGCGTGTGCATTAAGTCTACGTTGCCATATTTCAAGTTTATTGTTTTTCATCTGCGGTTTTACTCCTCTATAAATCTCCGCTGGGAAACTATAAAATTAATGAAATTGTTTCGGAAGCCATCTTCCGGTACTATTAACGTAATTAAATGCAATGTAGATTTAGGGAAATTTACATTGTACATTCAACTACCTTATATTACCAATTTTGGAATTAAAAGTGGTGAAATTAAATAATTCGATAACATTTTTGGCTGAGGGTCGATTCGACATTCACTTCGAGAGCGAAACGAAAGGGTTAGAAGGGGTTCGAAGGGGCTCTAAGCTGGATTTAGGACGACCGATAAATACCGGGGGATTCCCCCTACGGCCTTAAGCTCTCGAGATAGTGGTCCTGCGGGTCCCAAGTTATTTCGCGAGTACGAGAAACACAATTTGATCTTGTTCTCCGCTTTTTAAAGGGTGGAAAATAACGAGAAGGAATTTCGGGCGGAGGCGCCGGATTTCACCGTTAAAGTAGATCTCGAAGACGCGCTAACGGCCCTCGAAGGCAATTAGTTTTCATCAAACCCACGGCGCGCGGTCCTAATTGGCTTAATTTATTTCGTTCTGGCTCTCGTCTGGAACGCGCCAAGTGGTAGCTGGCTTTAACGGATGATCCGATCGATTTTTATTACGTAGCTCCGGAGATTATTTGTCAACTATATCGTCGTTCGAAATTTGAAGTTTTAAACGAAAAGTTCCACCCGCCGGGCCATAAATAATACAGCTCGTTTAAAGTTTCAACGCGTTCTCGAACTTCGAGGGGGGAGACTACGAATATTTCGTTCCCATTTCGTAGTCTTGACGATGTCAAATTTGAATTTTCGAAGTACTTTAACATAAACAATCAAAGGGGAAATTGCTCTTTATTCAGGTTAGTTTGGTTTTATTTTTTTTTTGTTTTTTTGGAATGTAAGATGAGAAATGAGATTCATTTCATACTAGTTCAATCTATGTATTTTTATCCTCTCGTCGATTTGAAGAACGAGGTTTTAGCCCTAATGGAACGAATATGAATAAAACATCACAAGGGGGAAGTTAGTCGAGCTATCTACCCCCCTGGTAATTTAATACACTCGTATCCCCGACAACTTTCCCGAAAAAGCCTTTTATATATGCAACCTATTTAGCTTGCCATATACGCCACCGTTGGTTGGGAACGAGTTTGGAAACGATAATTTCCGTTCTGGGGGTTGTTCTAACATCCTTAAACCGACCCAATTCGTCGGTTTCGAGAAAGTAAGCTCCTTTTTTTCCTCTTAAAATCCGGAAATGCAAAATCCGGCAATTACGACCCTCAACGAGCCCCCGCAATTTATATTTAAAAGGTCTCGGACTTTTCTCCTAAAGGGAAAAACGCGACCGGAATAAGAAACGGTAATAAAGATAATTTTTCACCTCCTCCGAGACAACCGCGACGGATATCAGACGTTCTCCGTCTTCGTTTCGCGCCTTCCCGACTTCCTTACGTCACACGTGGCATTTCTAGAAGCCGTGAAGTGCAAATTTGGGTTTCATTATCATTTGGACCGCCTTTCTCGCCATAATTTACGCCGACGCTACCTGCCCGCACCACAACCGGCATGTTTCCACCGCGTTTCCGCGAGATAACGTACGTCTGGGCTTAGTTCGAGCCGTGTGCTCAACACCTGTATTCAAATACGCTTATGAATATTTCAGTACCCACGCTCAGTCAACGTTTGTACGGAAGATTTATCGATGGGAATCCGTTTTTTACTTTAAACGGTTATAAAGTTACAAATTGATGGAAATTTTTAGTGGTTATTGGTTAAAGGTTAAATAAAGGTTAAATCAAGGTCAAATCAAGGTCAATATGTTTATATAAACATTTTACAAACAATTCTAATTGTTTTTAAGAGGATTTTCTAGAGAATGTAATGATAGTTAATAGTTAATATGGATTTGTATCATTATGTAACTACTATTAGTGCTAAAAGTTAAGTTAGACAACTTTGGAGTGTTGGTACTTCGAAATTTTTTGATAAAAAAAATCGGGGTAAAGACTATCATGATTGGTGATCATTTGTATATAACACAGCCAAAATTTAAAATCGTAAGTTAGTCGGTTTAGGAAGTATTGCGAATCAAATGAAAAAAATGACCAATTTTCTGACCGATTCATGGAGAATGCAAACGTTGGGATTTTTTTCCGAAAAACCGCTCATGGAAAAAGATTAAAACCTTTTATAGGATGCAGCCTGATACGTTTACTATAATTTTTTTCTTTTCCAAAAAATCCCTCTATTTTCGCTTAAATACTAAAGTAGTATATAATTAGTAAGTTTATTAAGGTGTCGTTTGAATGAAAATTGAGATTATTTTTCAAAACAAGGTTATTGTAGCTTAAATTCAGTCTTAATTAAATGCCAGAGAATTCCTTTTTTCATTAGAAATTGATGGAACCTTGGTTAATTCCTGATTAAGGTCAAATAAAATTCTATATCTTAATTTATAAAATTTTACGTTCTATTAATGAGTGGTTTCGAGTGAAATAGAAATTGTTTCTCATTTCTAAGCTTATTGTAGCTCAAATCCAGTTTTATTAAAATGTCAGGGAGATCTTTTTTTAATTTCAAGGACTAGAAATAGATGAAAATTTGATTAACTATTGATTAAGGTGAAATCAAAGTCTATATTTTTACTTATAACATTTTGAGTTATATAAACCCGTTATTTCGACTGATATTGAAATTATTTCTCATTACTAAGCTTATTGTAACTCAAATTCAGGCTCAATAAAATCTCAGGAAAATCTGTTTTTAATTTCAAGGACTAGGAATAGATGAAAATTTGATTAACTATTGATTATGGTCAAATCAAGGTCTATGAATACAGATATTCTTCTTTTTCTACAGTTCTTATTGTTTATTAGACTTCAATCGCCTTTCCATACTTCAGATTGACTTTTCAGGCTTCAGATTGGCTTTTCAGGCTTTCGATTTTTCAGATATTACATTTTTTAGAGTTCAGATCATCTTTGTAGACTACAGATTGACTTTTCTGAGTTCAGGTTTTTCAGATGGCAGATTTTTCAGAATTCAGATCGCCTTTCCATACTTCAGATTGGCTTTTCAGCCTGCAAATTGACTTTTCAGTCTTCAGATTGGCTTTTCAGACTTTAAATCTTTCAGATATTACACGTTTTAGAGTTCAGATCGTCTTTTCAGACTTCAGATTGACTTTTCAACCTGCAAATTGACTTTTTAGGCGTCAGATTGGCTTTTCAGGCTTTAGATTTTTCAGATATTACACTTTTTAGAGTTCAGATCGTCTTTTTAGACTTCAGATTGACTTTTCAGAGTTCAGATTTTTCAGATGGCAGATTTTTCACAGTTCAGATCGCCTTTCCATACTTCAGATTGACTTTTCAGGCTTCAGATTGGCTTCTCAGGCTTTAGACTTTTCAGATATTACACTTTTTAGAGTTCAGATCGTCTTTTTAGACTTCAGATTGACTTTCTGGACTTCAGATTGGCCTTTTAGGCTTTAGATTTTTCAGATATTACACTTTTTAGAGTTCAGATCGTCTTTTTAGACTTCAGATTGATTTTTCAGGATCCAGATTTTTCAAATGGCAGAATTTTCAAAGTTCAGATCGCCTTTCCATACTTCAGATTGACTTTTCAGCCTGCAAAATGACTTTTCAGGCTTCAGATTGGCTTTTCAGGCTTTCGATTTTTCAGATATTACACTTTTTAGAGTTCAGATCGTTTTTTAGACTTCAGATTCACTTTTCAGAGTTTAGATTTTTCAAATGGCAGATTTTTCAGAGTTCAGATCGCCTTTCCATACTTCAGATTGACTTTTCAGCCTGCAAATTGACTTTTCAGTCTTCAGATTATCTTTTCAGGCTTCAGATTGGCTTTTCAGGCTTTAGATTTTTCAGATATTATACTTTTTAGAGTCCAGATCGTCTTTTTAGACTTCAGATTGACTTTTCAAAGTTCAGATTTTTCAGATGGCAGATTTTTCAGAGTTCAGATCGCCTTTCCATACTTCAGATTGACTTCTCAGCCTGCAAATTGACTTTTCAGGCTTCAGATTGGCTTTTCAGGCTTTAGATTTTTCAGATATTACACTTTTTAGAGTTCAGATCACGATCACCTTTTTAGACTTCAGATTGTCTTTTCAGAATTCAGATTTTTCAGATGGCAGATTTTTCAGAGTTCAGATCGCCTTCTTAGACTTTAGATTGACTTTTCAGAGTTCAGATCGCCTTTCCATACTTCAGATTGACTTTCCATGCTTCAGCTTGACTTTTCATCCTGCAAATTGACTTTTCAGGCTTCAGATTGGCTTTTCAGGCTTTCGATTCTTCAGATACTACAATTTTTAGAGTTCAGATCGTCGTTTTAGACCTCAGATTGACTTTTCAGAGTTCAGATTTTTCAGATGGCAGATTTTCCAAAGTTCAGATCGCCTCTCCATACTTCAGATTGACTTTTCAGCCTGCAAATTGACTTTTCAGGCTTCAGATTGGCTTCTCAGGCTTTAGATTTATCAGCTATTACACTTTTTAGACTTCAGATTGACTTTTCGGACGTCAGATGGACTTTTTGGACTTCAGGTTGGCTTTTCAGGCTTTAGATTTTTCAGGTATTACACTTCTTAGAGTTCAGATCGTCTTTTTAGACCTCAGATTGACTTTTCAGAGTTCAGATTTTTCAGATGGCAGATTTTCCAAAGTTCAGATCGCCTTTCCATACTTCAGATTGACTTTTCAGGCTTCATATTGGCTTTTCAGGCTTTAGATTTTCAGATATTACACTTTTTAGAGTTCAGATCGCCTTTCCATACTTCAGATTGACTTTTCAGCCTGCAAGTTGACTTTTCAGTCTTCAGATTGGCTTTTCAGACTTTAAATTTTTCAGATATTACACTTTTTAGAGTTCAGATCGTCTTTTCAGACTTCAGATTGACTTTTCAACCTGCAAATTGACTTTTTAGGCGTCAAATTGGCTTTCCAGTCTTTAGATTGGCTTTAGATTTTTCAGATATTACACTTTTTAGAGTTCAGATCGTCTTTTTAGACTTCAGATTGACTTTTCAACCTGCAAATTGACTTTTTAGGCGTCAGATTGGCTTTTCAGTCTTTAGATTTTTCAGATATTACACTTTTTAGAGTTCAGATCGTCTTTTTAGGCTTCAGATTGTCTTTTCAGGTTTTAAATTTTTCAGATGGCAGGTTTTTCAGAGTTCAGATCGCCTTTTTAGACTTTAGATTAACTTTTCAGAGTTCAGATCGCCTTTCCATACTTCAGATTGACTTTCCATGCTTCAGATTGACTTTTCAGCCTGCAAATTGACTTTTCAGGCTTCAAATTGGCTTTTCAGGCTTTCGATTCTTCAGATATTACAATTTTTAGAGTTCAGATCGTCGTTTTAGACCTCAGATTGACTTTTCAGAGTTCAGATTTTTCAGATGGCAGATTTTCCAAAGTTCAGATCGCCTTTCCATACTTCAGATTGACTTTTCAGGCTTCAGATTGGCTTTTCAGGCTTTAGACTTTTCAGATATTATACTTTTTAGAGTTCAGATCGTCTTTCTATACTTCAGATTGACTTTTCAGCCTGCAAATTGACTTTTCAGGCTTCAGGTTGGCTTTTCAGGCTTCAAATTTTTCAGATATTACACTTTTTGGAGTTCAGATCGTCTTTCTATACTTCAGATTGACTTTTCAGCCTGCAAATTGACTTTTCAGGCTTCAGGTTGGCTTTTCAGCCTTAGATTTTTCAGATATTACACTTTTTAGAGTTCAGATCGCCTTTCCATACTTCAGATTGACTTCTCAGCCTGCAAATTGACTTTTCAGGCTTCAGATTGGCTTTTCAGGCTTTAGATTTTTCAGATATTACACTTTTTAGAGTTCAGATCACGATCACCTTTTTAGACTTCAGATTGTCTTTTCAGAATTCAGATTTTTCAGATTGCAGATTTTTCAGAGTTCAGATCGCCTTTCCATACTTCAGGTTGACTTTTCAGCTTGCAAATTGACTTTTCAGGCTTCAGATTGGCTTTTCAGGCTTTAGATTTTTCAGATATTACACTTTTTAGAGTTCAGATCGTCTTTTTAGGCTTCAGATTGTCTTTTCAGATCTCAGATTTTTCAGATGGCAGATTTTTCAGAGTTCAGATCGCCTTTCCATACTTCAGATTGACTTTTCAGCCTGCAAATTGACTTCTCAGGCTTCAGATTGGCTTTTCAGGCTTTAGATTTTTCAGATATTACACTTTTTACAGTTCAGATCGTCTTTTTAGACTTCAGCTTGACTTTTCAGGTTTCAGATTTTTCAGATGGCAGATTTTTCAGAGTTCAGATCGCCTTTCCATACTTCAGGTTGACTTTTCAGCCTACAAATTGACTTTTCAGGCATTAGATTGGCTTTTGAGGCTTTAGATTTTTCAGATATTACACTTTTTAGAATTCAAATCGTCTTTTTAGACTTCAGATTCACTTTTCAGAGACTTTTCAGAGTTCAGATTTTTCAGATGGCAGATTTTTCAGAGTTCAGATCGCCTTTCCATACTTTAGATTGACTTTTCAGTCTGCAAATTTACTTTTCAGGCTTCAGATTTTTCAGGTTTTTAAATTCAACGACTAAAAATTAATGAAAACTTGCATAACTATTGATCAAGGTTAAGTCAAGGTCAATATCCCTTATTAAAACATCGCAGACTATTTAAATTTTTTTAAAACGAAAATATTCCAGTTTCTAACATTTTATAACATTTCCTATGAAATGTAATAATAATGAAAAGTTAATACGAGGTCACCTCGTATTTATATGTTCCTAGTACTCAATTAGCGAGGTTATTAACGCGTCGTTTCGACTGAAATTGAGATTATTTATCATTACCGAGCTTGTTGTAGCTCGAACCCAGTCCCAGTAGAATGCCACACCGAACTGTACAGTTTCGAGCTTTGTATGTACCCAGTTGTAGCCGGTTGTAGCCGTTGCATAGCATTTCCGGTAATAAATCAACCTCATTGTTGATATACAATAATAATTTATAATTGAAGCGGTCGTAAAACAATTAAAATTGCAATTTTAAAACCGTTAAAATTATTTTCCCGCGTTGAAATTGAATTATCTAGTTTGAAAGAAAGTTTAACTGTTCGTTAAGCACTTAATTTAATTTCCAAGTCTGGATGCGAAGTTTGCGGTTTTTAGTTAAGTGACGTATGTTTAATGTTAGGTACAATAGAACTGATTTAGAGCCGGGCTTGGTTTTAATTACGCCCGCTTCGCCAGGTAATTGAAGGTATTAATTTTCGGCGGAGGCGCCGGTGCGCGGCATCCAAATTACTTTCCGGAAAGCTGCACACAAACGGCACTTTTCATTAACGTTTGATTAACATTTCATCTGTTATTGAATACCCGTCCGGTTTTAATAATAATAATAACTATAATCTACATCCAAAAAGCCGAGTAAATCAAGCACCATTCGTCCTAGTTACCGTTCCATTACGTTTTACCCCCAAATGCTTTTGCATCGATTTTTTTTTCATCCAGTTTTCATATCCCCTATTTTTAGATTTTTTTTTAAGTGGAAATACTTGTATGAATCAAAACACAATTCTATTTTAGTTATGTTACGGTGCGAGTTCTCCAGCTTTATCAGACCGAAATAGATTTCCGACATTGTTCAGAACCCATCCATCTGCAACCGTTCATAACCCCACGAGGATTAAACTGATGAAAAAGTTCGGTTGGTCGAGAGTTGCAATCCTGCAACAAGCGGAAGAAGTCTTTATATCGACCGTTGAAGACTTAGAAGCGAGATGTAGCGAAGCCGGGATTGAAATAATAACCAGGCAGTCGTTCCTGTCGGATCCCGCGGATGCTGTTAGGAATTTAAGACGACAAGACGCAAGAATAATCGTTGGACTTTTTTACGTAGTCGCTGCGAGACGAGTTCTTTGTGAAGTTTACAACCAAAAGTTGTATGGAAAGTCATACGTTTGGTTTTTTATCGGTTGGTATGAAGATAATTGGTTTGAATTTCGTCCGAAAAACGAAGAATTAAATTGTACTATTGATAATATGAGAGAAGCGGCTGAAGGACATCTTACAACCGAGGCGATTATGTGGAATCAAAATAAAGAAGAAAGAACGATATCTGGAATGACTATTGTTGATTTCCAAACGAGGCTAGATAATATCTTAGAGGAAAAATATCCAGATATTAAAAAGAAACGTTACCCAGAAGGATATCAAGAAGCTCCTTTAGCTTACGATGCAGTTTGGGCTGTTGCTTTGGCATTTAATAAAACCATGGATAGATTACACAAATATGGAAAGAGATTAACAGAATTCAATTATAATAATAAAGAAATTGCTGGGGAGATTTACTCTTCGATTAATTCAACGCAATTTCTAGGCATATCGGTTAGTTTAATAAATAACATTTTAATTATTAAAAGTTTTAATTAAATAAAATCAATTTTTTGATTTCTCTCTTTTAGGGTTTCGTTGCCTTTAATTCGGAAGGCGATCGAATCGCTCTCACTCAAATAGAACAGGTGATAAACGGAAGCTATAAACAGCTGGGGTTTTACGATACTCAAGCTGATAATCTAACGTGGTTCGACGTGGAAGTTTGGAACGGTAAGTTTTGCCGACTTTAATTGGAAGGGATTTCGCGTTAATGAGGTTTTTCTTTCCCGCTGATGGTTTATTTACAGGTGGAAAAGTGCCTCAAGATAGAACAATCATAAAACGCGTACTTAGAACGGTGTCTCTGCCGCTTTTTATATGTATGTGTTCCCTCTCTAGCATAGGAATCTTGGTAGCGATAGGGTTAATCATATTTAACATCTGGAATAAGCACAGGAGGTAAAAATTATTTGATTAAGGCCCTTCGCACACGATCAATTGATTGGTCCGAGTATCAAATCAGTTGGATATTGATATAAGTCTCATTATTATGGTTTGTGTGTGGATTCCCGTTCTTGTACACGAGCAATGTCTAACCATCTTGTTCAGCATGTGGAAGGCAGTTCGTGGTGAGTCAACAAGTAAATTTTTTCAATTTCAATGACGGATCTTTGAGCAAAACAAATTATTATACATTTTTCAAACTATTTCTTTAATAATTTTGCAATTTTTTCAATGTCAACCTCGCTTTTCAACATGATTCGGAAAAATGTTCTTCGCATACGTCGCGATTGACCTAAAGACGATCTTTTAGATCGAAACCCGGGTAGTCGAGATCTTTAATAAATATCTTCAGTTCAACTCCAAGTCTTTCATTTATTAACATCAAACTGAAGAATGGAATTATTCATATAAAAAAAGGGTTGCATCTCCAACTAATTGGAAATTCGGAAAGCAAATCAGTAGATCCATGTGCGGAGGGCTTAAGAGGAGGGTCTATCTCCACAATTAGATTCATAATTCTGTTGTTATTCCCATTTTATTTCCTATTCCTGTTACTATGCTTATTTTATTTTCTATTCCTGTTACTATTCTTATTTCAATTCCTATTTCTGCCCTACTTTTAGTAGATAATCCTATTTCTGTAATTATTTCTAAACTGAGTACTCTTTCTATTGCTATTCTGGTTCTTATTTTTATTAGGATTGTTCTTAAGACTATACTTAAAAATGTTCCTGTTTTAATTTTTATTTACATTCCCATTCTCATTGTTATTTACCATCTTCTTATCCTAATTCAATCACTATTTCCTCTTTAGCTCTAATTCCTGTTCTAGTTCTTAGAAATTAGCTCTTTTTTTGTGAAGGTAAGATTAGAACTAGGCTCAGAATTAACTCTAAGACTAGACTTAGAGCTAAGAGTATTCAGGTTATCTCTGCGTCTCTTGAAAAGGTGTTTAATCTCTCCAACCTTTTTTAGACATAAGTTCGATGTCTTTCTGAAAAGACGTTTGATGTTTCGGGTGTTATCTTCCAACCTTCTTCAGAAAGATTTCGACTTCAGAAATTCTGACAAAGATTTTCGATGTCAGAGAGAGGTTACAACATTGGAAACATGTGTCTTTTGAATAGGCGTTTGGCGCTTCGGATGCTATCTTGCAACCTTCTTCAAAAAGACTTCGATCTTGTGTGGGAAGATGGTTACAACATCCAAAACATGCGTCTTTTGAATAGGCATTTGACGTTTTGAATGCCATGTTACAACCTTCTTTAGAAACAAGGTCTAAATCTTTCTGAAGAAGGTTGCAAGATGGCATTCAAAACGTCAAACGCCTTTTTAAAAAATGCACTGCTAAATCCAAAAGATCGTAGTTCTAGGTCTAGTCTTAGACTTAATGCTATCGTTAGTTCTAGTAATCAAATACAGTAAATTCTGGAAAGTCAACCAAAACGACGTCGAAATTAAGCACCTCTTTTATTCATTCCTAAGTTTTCGGTTAAAATTACAACCTTCATCAGAGGTACACCAAAAAAAGTTCAAAATTAAACGCTAGACAACTACTTAAGCTAAAATCTCAAACATTCAGGCCGATAAAAGCTACAAAAAACTTACAATTTAGAGGTTAAGGCATCGGTAGAACCAATGCAGGTGGAAAATGCTATTAAAGCAAAGACAAAAACCAAAACGCATCGAACCTACAATTGCAAAAAAACCAGCAACGTGCAATCAACTGTAAAAGTATAAAATCGACCTATGCAACGAAAACTATCGTAAGTCAAAAATGGTGATTTTGAAAATTTTGAAAAGAAAACAGAATTAATTGCTATTATCCTATGGTGAATCCTTTCGGAATCCTCTATAAAATATCTATAGCAACCAAGTAGGAAATTTTTACCTAGAAAATTTTATTTCTTAAAATGGAATCGGTTCAAAACCTTTAAACACTTATATCTGACTCAGTTCTATCAAAAATGACTTACAATAGTTTTCGTTGCATAGGTCAAAATATTTCCAAAAAAGGTAAAATAAAACAGGCGCAAACAGCTTTAAACGGATCAAAAACCACGCTAATACTAAAGTGTAACTTACAAGAAAGAATTCTACCGGAGAAAAACCAAACAGGTGAACAAAACTGGTTACCACACACAAGATGACGTGAAAAATTTGGGGGGAATTATAAATTAAGAATTATGAACTAAGAAAGACAAAACCGAAAAGAAAAACTAAAAAAAAAATGTACCAAAGATAAGTCAACCAACCAGAAGGGGGGGTATTTAAAAGAAAGGGGGGGTATCTATGTGAAGATTGACAAACCAACAACAGGGAGCCCACAAGGCTAAAACTATACAGAACTGTGTGATGAGTCACTCAGGGCAGCTCTATTAAAACGTTTCTCTAATGACAAAAGGTGACAATATCCCATTAAGTTCCTAAAAGTCTGGTCTAAAATTTACAAAATTATCCGCTCCACTAATTTTTATAATCTCTAAAAACATATGTTTAAAATAGGCCGGTTCCTTAATTAGTACTTTGGTATTATCAAAATCAAAGTTGTGTCCTGTATGAATGTGATGTTGTGCCAATGCCGTGACATTGACATCCTCCTACCCTCACGTGACATCCTTATTTTTATCTTACAATCTCTGACGTGTTGTTGTATGCGAACATTAAAGTATTGAGATGTCAATGTACAATGTTAACAATCTATTTGATAGACTATGTTAGATTGCCATTTGAGAGGAACTTTATCCTTCATGAAGGAAAAGAGAGAATGTATAGGTTTTAGTACTTTGCAATCTTAAGATTGGAGTCACTCAACCCCCGAACAACTCTTTCCGTAAGAAAGGTAATGTATGGTAACTTAACAAAACCTAGCAGCTGGATTGATTGATCATCAGGGGGATGAGTTAGGGAGACATCAGTACGATGACGGACGGTTTGTCTGGAGTAGTATCAGTGGAGAACAAAATTTTGTTAATAAGTGAGTCAGGAAAACCATTATTGACAAAGATACTGGACAACAACTTCAAGTTCTTATGCCTAAATTTGTGATCAGATAGATAGATCACCTTATTTTTCATGGCCTTAAGGGTGTTGAGTACAATCTGTGGTGGGTGGCAGGAGAAAAAGTTTATAAATCTGCCTGAATATGTCGGCTTTCTGTACTGTTAGTTCTAGTCTTAGTTTAGTTTATTCCTCTTTTATTCCTATATTGACTCCTATTCTCACTTTTATCGTGCGTTCAGTTGCGTTTGAACTTTGCAACCTTTTTCAGACATAAGTTCGATGTCTTTTTGAAAAGACGTTTGATGTTTCGGATGCTATCTTGCAACCTACTTCAGAAAGCCTTCGACCTTATGTCGGAAGAAGGTTACAACATCCGAAACATGCATCTTTTGAATAGGAATTTGACGTTTTGAATACCATCTTGCAATCTTCTTCAAAAAGACTTCGATCTTATGTTGGAAGAAGGTTACAAGAGCCGAAACATGTGGCTTTTGAATAGACGTTTGACGTTTTGAATGCCATATTGCAACCTTCTTCAGAAACAAGGTCTAAATGTTTTTGAAGAAGGTTCGCCATCACTGGTCTATCTCCACAACTAGATTCATTCTGTTGTTATTCCCATTTTATTTCCCATTCCTGTTATTATTCTTATTCTAATTCATATTTCTGCCCTACTTCTTGTAGAAAATTGGGTTTTTGTAACTGTTCCTAAAGTGAACACTCTTTCTATTGCTATTCTGGTTCTTATTTTTATTAGTACCTTCTTCAACAACCTTCTTCAGAAACAAGGTCTAAATGTTTTTGAAGAAGGTTGCAAAATGGCATTCAAAACATCAAAACGCTTTTTCAAAACACGCATGGCTAAATCTAAATGATCCTAGTTCTAAGTCTAATCTTAGACTTAGTGCTAACATTAGTTCTGGTCTTAGTTTAGATTATTCCTCTTTTTATTCCTATATTTGCTCCTATTCTCACTTTTATTGCGCGTTCAGTTGCGTTTGAACTTTGCCAACTTTTTCAGACATAAGTTCGATGTCTTTCTGAAAAGACGTTTGATGTTTCGGATGCTACCTTGCAATCTTCTTCAGAAAGACTTCGATCTTATGTCGAAAGGAGGTTACAACTTCCAAAACATGCATCTTTTGAATAAGCACTTGACGTTTTAAATGCCATCTTGCAACCTTCTTTAGGAAGACTTCGACTTTATGTCGGAAGAAGGTTACAACATCCGAAACATGCATATTTTGAATAGGTATTTGACGTTTTGAATGCCATGTTACAACCTTCTTCAGAAGCAAGGTCGAAGTCTTTCTGAAGAAGGTTGCAAGATGACATTCAAAACGTCAAACGCCTTTTTGAAGGATGCACTGAGTGCTAACGTTAATTCTAGTCTTCGTTTGGTTTATTCCTCTTTTTATTCCTATATTGGCTCCTATTCTCACTTTTATCGCGCGTTCGGTTGCATTTGAACCTTGCAACCTTTTTCAGACATAAGTTCGATATCTTTCTGAAAAGACATTTGATGCTTCGGATGCTATCTTGCAATCTTCTTCAAAAAGACTTTGACCTTGTGTTGGAAGAAGGTTACAACATCCGAAACATACGTTTTTTTGAATAGCCATTTGACGTCTTGAATGCCATGTTGCAACTTTCTTCAGAAATAAGGTCGAAGTCTTTCTGAAGAAGGTTGCAAGATTCATTCAAAACGTCAAAACGCCTTTTCAAAGGACGCATGACTAAATCTAAAAGATCCTAGTTCTAAATCTAGTCTTGAAGTTAGTGTTAACGTTAGTTCTAGTCTTAATTTAGTTTATTCCTCCTTTTATTCCTATATTGGCTCCTATTCTCACTTTTATCACTCTCAACTTATTCCTTTCCTATTTCTTAGGATAATCCTACAAATATGAATATTCTTACATCTACTCCTATTGTATTCCAACTTCCATAGTCTTGTTCTAAGAATTAGAACTTCCCCAAATTTTTTTCTAAAAATTCATTTCTACTTCTTATGGATCAGTGCTGCCAGATGAAAAAAAGAAATTTCACCAGACTGGATTAAACAAAGTTGTCAGTTTTTACCAGATTTGTAGGACATGCGTACTCAACGCATACAATAGTTGCGAGCTTCAATGACATTTCAAATCTAATGATTTAATATAGATAGAATCGGGTCACTAATTTAGCATTCACCTTATGCATACAATATTTAATGAATAGGTAGCTACTTAACCCATTTGCATCACCCGAACATTTTTTTATATGTAATTTTATATGCGATGAGTGCATATGTACACGCTCTGGTGATAGTGGCCAGGAAAAATGCGCGCACGTATGCGCTTATGATGCAAATGGGTTAATGACAAAATGACATAAAAACTGATCCCGTTAAGGCGCGCTATATTTAATACAATCAGGAGATACAATCAATTTTAGGCAAGTACTATCCTCTGTTTTATAATAAGTGAGCCATTTGTATATTTTTAGCCAAATGATTAAAAATTCTATCTCCATTCTTTTCAAACCTTTTCTAAGAACTAACAATAAACTTTTCTTGTAAGTGTTTTTGTGATACTGCGAAGGTTATACTCATAAAAATGCTGCTAATAAAATTTTGAAGAAAATGACGATACAACCCTTTACCTCTGTGTTAGAGTTATGAATAATAGCAAGAGGTAATGATTCACTTATTATGGAATAGAAATAGTAATTTTATAAAAATTGTCACCGAAAATTTTGAAAACATTTACCGTTGGTAATTCTTGGATGGCGCTAATAAAGGAATATTGTCGAAAATATTCTCTTTGCTGACTGTTATTAAAATGGTTGGCAAATATAAATCAGTTTATTTATTGTCAGATGTTTAAATTGCAATGTTATGCAGTTACGTATGTTATACAGCCAAAGAATCACCAAATAATGAGCTTTTGGCAAAAGTTTTCACCAAATCACCAAAACGGTTCAAAAAATCATAAAGTTTGACGAAATTTCACCAGATCTGGCTGCACTGTTATGGATAATTCTTTTCCGATATAATTATCCTCTAAAATTATAACTGCCATTTTGGTTTCTATCCATCTTCCTATACTAACTCAGATTTCTATTATCATTCTTGTTAATAATTCCTTTTTGTAATTTTTTTAAGGGTGATACAATCATCACATCCAGTATGCAACACAATAATGTTAATCGGAATAATAGTCTGTTTAGCAAGTATATTCCTTTTGGGTTTGGACGGGAATTTCGTCTCCCCCGAAGCTTACCCGTCAGTGTGCCAAGCCCGAGCTTGGCTATTAACGACGGGATTTACCCTTTCATACGGCGCGATGTTCAGCAAAGTGTGGCGAGTGCATAGGTTGACGACGAAGGCAAAAAGTGATCCGAAAGCGCGCACGAGGAAGGTCGAACCGTGGAAATTGTACTCGATGGTGACCGGTTTACTCGCGGTGGACTTCGTTATCCTCCTCGTGTGGCAGTTTCAAGACCCTCTACAGAGAAAATTGGAGATGTTTCCATCGGAACAACCTGCGAACGCCGCGGACGATTTTAAATTGAGTCCCGAATTGGAACATTGCGAGAGCGATCATAATAACGTTTGGTTGGGTGTTATGTATGGTTATAAAGGTTTAGTTTTGGTATGTTTGATAATTAGTTTGTGATGGATAAAAAATTAAAGATTGATATTTTTTATGTCTAGGTTTTTGGTTTATTTTTAGCATATGAAACCCGATCTCTTAAAGTAAAACAAATCAACGATTCAAGATACGTTGGAATGAGTATTTACAACGTGGTCGTTTTGTGTTTAATAACCGCCCCTGTTACGATGGTTATAGCAAGTCAACAAGATGCTAGTTACACTTTCGTCGCTTTAGCGATAATCTTCTGTTGTTTTCTAAGCATGGCTTTGATTTTCGTACCGAAGGTAATCGAAGTTGTGAGACATCCCAGGGATAAAGCTGAGAGTAAATACAATCCGGATGCTGGAGTTTCCAAAGAGGAGGAGGAGAAGTATCAGAAGCTTGTTACAGAAAACGAAGAACTTCAACGATTAATAGCTCAAGTAAGTTAAAATTTAGAAAATTAGAGGTTGGGTTAGAAGTATGAAAGCTTTCACGATTGGCATTAACTAAACTAATTGTAAAAAGAGAACTAACAAAAGCACTAACTCTAATACTAGAGCTAGAACGAGCTGACACTTGAAACTTGTTCCTGAAGAAGGTTGCAACATTGCATCCGAAACGTCAAACGCCTTTTTAAAAGACTGGTTAAAGCTGAAAGCTCCTAGTTCGAGTTCTGGTCTTAGTTTACTTAGAGGAAGCTTTCAAATAGGAAATTAATTTTGATTTTTGATTTTTTTTGGAATACTAGAAAGAAGAAAAAATAAAACTTCTAAAGGAGCGTTTGGCGGAAAGAGAGGTATCGGCCGGAAAAAGCGGCATCTTCCTGGCGCCGCCGCCGACGATAACACAAGGTAAGGACATCACGGTAGTTGCTGATTTTATCACAGACGCCGGCACTTCCGATTCCGCTTTTGGAGGGGGCGTTTCGACGTACACAAGGTCGAGCAGGGCGAGTCAATCGGACACAGAGTTTAGCGAAAGCTACTTATAACGGGGACAGGGTTCGGCTAACCGTCGATAGACGGCCTCACTTTTAACCCCTCGTTATTTTCATATTTCCACCCCATTTTTCACCCACATACACACACACAAGTAGATTACTTACTCAAAAAAAAGTCATTAACTTCATTATGTAAGGTGACAATCGATTTTAAAAAAAAGCTCATATGATATCGATGTCGAACCTCAATTGAAAAAAAAAATCAGAAAAAATCGAAACTAGTCAATTAAAAAAATTAATTAAAAATTTTAAAAAATATTAAAAAGTATTAAAAAATACTAAAAAATATTAAAAAATATTAAAAAATATTAAAAAATATTAAAAAATATTAAAAAATATTAAAAAATATTAAAAAATAGTAAAAAATATTAAAAAATATTTAAGGGAAAAGGGGATAAATAACTGGTATATGAAAGCATTTAGGGTTTATTTAAAAAAAAGGGGAATTGACCACCCTGTTGTGCCTTAAAATTTAAAAGCCTAAAACGAGTCCCAATTGGTTTTTTTGAGAGAATTCGATCCTGTTTAAAAAAAAGGAAAGAAAATCCTAAAACCAATTTATCGAAAACATATCTAAACGGAAAAATATTCCTATAGATTAAAAACGAAATAAAAAAGGAACAAATTAAATTAAATTAATTTAATTTCCCCGATTAAACCCTAAATTTTTTCATATTCCAGCGAAATAAACGCACAAAAAATTTTTTTTAATAAACACTAAAGTCTCAAATTATTTAAAATTTTTTTAATGAAGCCAAACTTAATTTTAAAAAGAAATTTTGAAGAGAAAAAAATCTTTTATTTAAGAACAAATACATCAACCAATTTTTGTAAGTTGACTTTCAACCCAAAACTTATCTTTTGGGATTTATTATGTATTTAACTGTTTATAAAATGTTTAGCCATTTTCAAGCGATTAATCAGTTGTGCAAAATTTGGCAGTTCAATTGCGTAAAAGTTAAAGAACTTTAGGTGAGACTAAACGTATATACTTGAAATTGGAAACTTCAAGTATTTTAATGCTCCTTTCTGATATTTTTTAATTCTATGAGATCTTCAAATTCCAAAAATTCATTTATAAAATCATCAGTATAAACATTTAGTGAGTACTTTAAAGTGGCAATAAAAAAGTTTCAAACTAATTTGAAAATAAAACACTTGCCATAAAAAATTTTAGAAAAACCAAAGAGCTTATGGAGTAACGGATTTCATCATCGTTTTTATCATGGTTGAATTATAAGAATCTTTCAGCGAAATCTGAATTCTTTTAATTTTTTGAAAAATTCCATATTCCATGACTCGATTTCTTCCATTTTAGAAATTTCGACTTTGAGAACATGTAACTCGGTTATCTGCTGTCTAATATTCATACGGTTTGCTTTAAACGATTGTCCATTCAATTCTGAATAACATTCTAAAAGGGTTTCGTCGTGTCTTGATCGGAAAATTTTTAGGAAATATATTTTCGAACCTCTACACACAAAAATTAGGCGAAAATTATTTTTTTTTCTTTTTTCACTTTATTAAGATTCTGATTGTTTGGAGTATTTAGAGTCGTTTGAAAAATATTTATCTCTAACGAAATCGTTCCTTCAGCGAATAATCGTACTATTAATGTATGAAATCAGTGTACTGAAAATTCGCTATTTTCCATCGAGTTTTCTAGAGAAACTGAAAGACTAACAGCGAAACGCTTTTCACCATGGATTTCCTCATAGTCGAATTTGGTTTAATAGTTATTTTCATTAAAATCCGAGTACTTTTGATTTTTCAGGATTTCGACCATTTTAGAAATTTTGACTTTGAGCTCACGTAACTCGGCTCCGGGTTGTTTAATTTTCATGCGGTTTATTTTAAATTATTCTCCATTCAATATTGAATAAAATTTTAGAAGGATGTAGTCATGCAAGGTTCGAAAAATTTCTTACGAATTTTTTTTCAAACCTCTGCATAAAAAAATCAGATAAAATTTTGAATATTTTTCTGGAAAACCAAAAGACCTTGGGAAAAACGGATTCCACCATTGTTTTCCCCATTGTCGAATTATAATAGAACGTGACAATCAGCACAATCCGAGTACTTTCGGTTTTCATAAAAATTCCATATAAACCCCTTTCGATTTTTCAGGATTTCAGGCATTTTAAAAGTTTTGACTTTGAGCTTCCGGAACTCTGCCGTCAGTGGCCTGATTTTCATACAGTTGGTTTTAAACGATTCTCCTTTCAATTTGGAATTTTAATTGAGTCTTTGAGAATTAAATTAGTTGAAGTCACAAAATTAACTTTGTTTAAAATTTTTCGATGAAATGGTTTTTATATTTAAAATATTCTAGTCGCTAAATGAAATAAAAAAATTGTTGAGTATTCGCTTATATCTTTGTGTCTTTCAAGCGATAGACCTGATGATGGTATAGCTACCGAAACTTTGGTTGTTGAGGTTCAGCTTTTAGTTTTATTCGTTTTTACGATACATCTTAACTTAAATGATTCCAAAATTATTAAAACTAACCTAATACCTAAGCGAAATTGAACCCTAATATAGTCTAAACCAGCGATTCCCAAAATGGTGTCTAATATTCATCGACACCTCGAATGAAAAATAACACTCTGTAGCAGCTGTTTTAAGTTAACGGACCATTATGAATAAGGGGGTTGATCTTAAAAGTAGGTAATTTGGCCATAGACAGGGTTGCCAGATCGTTTGATTGGATTTCCACAGTCACAATTGAAAAATACCCTAAATTTAGAAGTTTTCAATAAAAAATCCCCAGAAAATAATTTTATTGTTTTTGTAAATTATTACTTTTAAATTTTAATCGATTTTCGTGACTGAAGCATATCTCTAAAATACCCAAAAATAAGCCTATTTAGAAATAAATCCCCCAGAATTGGAAAGTATTCAGAAAAAAAATTTTATTTTATTTCAAATATTAATTTGTAATTTAAGAAATGATGTCATTTGATACCTTTTTGGTTTGTCGTTGTATTAAGAAGTTGCAATGACGTGTCTTTTAAAACCATTCATACGAAATACGTAAACAAAAAAACAAGAACCCGGCTGTGCGTAAAATGCGAGCGACCCACCCAAAAAAAAAAATAATAACCCGAGTTTTAAAACTGCACTCTCAGAGCAAACAAACGAAGTTCGTGAGGATAATAAGCTTTAATAATAATAAGCTTTAATAATAATAAGCCTTCGGCCCCATTTAGAGACGCAAGAAAACGCGGTCCTCATCGATACTTTGTGTTCAACTGCGTTTTCCTGCTTTGAGAGGGCGGTTTTCGTCATTTCGTCGTTGAAAATAATATCAAAATAATTTCAAATCAAAAAAATAACTTAAGAAAATCGAACAACTTTAAAAATTCATCAAAAATTCATTTTTAAAGATTTTGATTTAATTTTTTTTCTAAATGAAACTCAAATTAGTCTAGTTTTAATTAAAAAAGACCGATTTATTCTTGGGAAAAATCCCCTAATCTGGCAACCCTGGCCATGGGGGTCTAAGGTAACAGTTCATTTTGGAAAAGGGGTCACTTGTCCAAAATAGTTTGGGGATTTCCGGTTTAAACGAATTGAAAGCAAATACAATTCATTCCTCAGCTGTTAACATTCAAGTTAGTATACTTGGTTTTCTATGTTCAATCCTTGCTTGTTATATAGAGATGATCCATCGAAATTATGAAAATTAACCTAACAACAAACCAAAGTTGAAACATAATATAACCTAAATGAACTTCAACTAAATATAATTCATTACTGAGCGATTAACTGTCAAGTTAGCATGCTTAGTGTCCCAGATTTGATCCCCTGTTATTGTATCGAATCACTCCATCAAGCTTCTGAGAGGTTGTTAAGTCGTCGGTCCCGCAACCAGTCGAAAACTTCTGGTTGTGTACTAACACTTGTGTATAAGTGGTTTGTATAACCAAATTAAACCAAATATAACCAAATTTGATAAAATATCGGAACACCATCATTAGTTAATCGTAAAGAATGAACTTTTCCGGCTCCTCCACAATTTTTCTTATTTCAAATTTACTTGATTCTTCGAATATTCAAATGACTATTCAATTTTTGAATAAAATATAAGTTTATTTGTGTTTGAACTTAAAATTAAGCTTTTAATGTCCCAGATTTGATTCCCTGTTGTTATACCGAGTCGCTCCATTGAGCTTCAAAGGGGTTGTTAAGTCATGGGTCCTGCAACTAATCAATAACTTCTAGTTTTGTATAACCTTTGTCTAAAAGAGGTTTATATCATCAAATCTGATAAACCATCTGAATAGAGTCATTAATTAAAGGCAAAAATGAACATTTCTGACTCCTCCACCATTTTTCTCATTTCAAATTTACTTGATGCATCAAATATTCAAGTGATTATTCAATTTCTGAATAGAAAATAAGTTCATTTGTGTTTGAACTTAAATAAAAAGATTTTTAAAACTCTTAGTGTCCCAGATTTAATTCCCTGCTGTTATACCGAGTCGCTCCTTTAAGCTTCAAAGGGGTTGTTAAGTCATGGGTCCTGCAACTATTCACTGACTTCTAGTTTTGTATAACCTTTGTCTAAAAAAGGTTTATATCATCAAATTAGATAAACCATCTTAATAGAGCCATTGATTAAAGCCAAAAAGCGAACTTTCCAACTCCTCCACCATTTTTCTTATTCCAAATTTTCTTGATGTTTCAAATATTCAAGTGATTACTCAATTTCTGAATAGAAAATAAGTTTATTTAAGTTTGAACCTAAATAAAAAGATTTTTAGAACTCTTAATGTGTCCCAGATTTGATCTCTGTTGTTACATCGAGTCGCTCCATCAAGCTTTGATACATTTATTTGGAAACGTGTACCTTTAGCAATTTGGCAGTTCCATTTTTGAGCCTCTTTTCGATGGCTTTGGTTGTTCGGTCTGGAAACTAGTCACCAATTCGCAGCATTCGTTGTCTCCTACTAAGATTTGGCTCTTGCGTACCGAAGGCATCCACAAGCCGACTCGTCACTTCGCCAGTCCATTTGAGTGAACCAATTTTTGGCCCAGCCAGGGCTACGAAGGGTATTTCGAAGGAAGCGTAATTTTCTTCTTCGCCGCGTTATAATCTTAATTGGTTACCTTCTTTTTTATGACTGCGAAGTTGGGTTGGGAAGCTGCTTTCTAGGAAGCTGCGGTACTAGCCTGGAGATATTTTCTTTGCTAGTAGCGTCATCTTGGAGGTTGTCCAAATCGACCTTTACTGCTTCCAGTTTAGGTTTCGTCCACGCTGCCATTCCAATTACCAATTTCCCACTTCTCCACTTTTTCTAGGTAGCAGGGAAACTTTGAGAACGTTCTCTTTACTTCGTTGAGGTTTAGAATAAGTTTAGATAACGTTGATTCATCTTCACTGCCTCCTGGATTTCGAGATTTTGGAGGTGCGGTATTACCACTTCGAAGATATAAAAGGTGGTTCCATTCTCGTTTTCTATTTTCACTATAATATCGGGCTCATTATGGTGTAATTTATTTGCTGTAAGTACACGATTGCCGCAAGTGATGTTAATTTCTTTCCCATTATGACGAGTAGTTACATTTTAAGTTCGCCTTCTCGAACTTTAGCCGACCTGTAACTATCTTAGGGGCTTGCGTCGCATCCAGGATTGTTCTGATTAGCCAATGTACCACAAAATCGTGTCTGTTGGTGTAGTTGTGTTTGCAGGCCGTTATGACATGGTAAGCTGTTTCGTCGTGGCTCCCACACTGCCTATATATTCCTCCGGCTTGCTTAGATTTTACTATTAACGCAAACCATTGTTCTTCTGCTGCTGCGTTAAGCAGATTTAGTTTTTTGGAATCTAACAGACTGCTTTGATTTGCCGCAAAGATGATCTTGTCGTGGTATTTTATTAGTTAGCTTCGAAAAGGTCGTTAAGCCGTCGGTCCCGCAAGTAGTCGAAAACTTCTGGTTGTGTATCACCCTAGTCAATAAGAGGTTTGAATAAACAAATCTGATAAACCATTTGATTACAGTCACTAATTAAAGTCCAAAAAACAAACTTTTCCGGCTTCTCCACCATTTCTCTTATTTCAAATTTGTTTGATTCTTCCAATATTCAAGTTATTATTCAATAACTGGATAGAAAATAAGCTTATTTGTGTTTGAACTTGAACTTGAAGTCGCTCCATCGAGCTTTAAAGGGGTTGTTAAGTCATGGGTCCCGCAACCAATCAAAAACTTCTAGTTTTGTACCACCCTTGTCTATAAGAGGTTTGTATAATCAAATTTGATAAAGAATCTGAATAGAGTCATTAATTAAAGGCAAAAACGAACTTTTTTCGGCTCCTTCGCCATTTTTCTTATTTCAAATTTACTTGATTCTTCCAATATTCAAATGATTATTCAATGTCTAAATAGAAAATAGGTTTATTTGTATTTGAATTTAGACAAAAAGATTCTTAAAACTTTTAATGTCCCAGATTTGATACCCAATTGTTATACCGAGTCGCTCCATCGAGCTTTAAAGGGGTTGTTAAGTCATGGGTCCTGCAACCAGTCAAAAACTTCTAGTTTTGTACCACCCTTGTCTATAAGCGGTTTGTATAATCAAATTTGATAAACAATCTGAATAGAGTCATTAATTAAAGACAAAAACGAACTTTTTTCGGCTTCTCCAACATTTTTCTTACTTCAAATTTACTTAATTCTTCCAATATTCAAGTAATTATAAAATTTCAGAATAGTAAATAAGCTTATTTATGTTTGAACTTAAATAAAAAGGTGTTTAAAACTCTTAGTGTCCCAGATTTTATTCGCTGTTGTTATACCGAGTCGCTCCATCGAGCTTTAAAGGGGTTGTTAATTCGTGGGTCCTGCAACCAGTCAAAAACTTCTAGTTTTGTACCACCCTTGTCTATAAGCGGTTTGTATAATCAAATCTGATAAATAATCTAAATAGAGTCATTAATTAAAGGCAAAAACGAACTTTTTTCGGCTTCTTCACCATTTTTCTTATTTCAAATTTACTTGATGCTTCGAATGTTCAAGTGATTATTCAATTTTTTAATTGTAAATAAGTTTATTTATGTTTGAACTTAACTAAAAAGATTTTTAAAACTCTTAGTGTCCCAAATTTTATTCGCTGTTGTAATACCAAGTTGCTTCATCGAGCTTTAAAGGGGTTGTTAAGTCGTAGGTCCTGCAACCAGTCAAAAACTTCTAGTTTTGTACCACCCTTGTCTATATGCCATTTGTATAATCAAATCTAATAAACAATCTAAATAGAGTCATTAATTAAAGCCAAAAAACGAACTTTTCCATCTCCTCTAACATTTCTCTTATTTCAAATTTACTTGGTGCTTCGAATATTCAAATGACTGTTCAATGTCTAAATAGAAAATAAGTTTATTTGTATTTGAATTTAGACAAAAAGATTCTTAAAACTTTTAATGTCCCAGATTTGATACCCAATTGTTATACCGAGTCGCTCCATCGAGCTTTAAAGGGGTTGTTAAGTCGTGGGTCCCGCAAGCAGTCAAAAACTTCTAGTTTTGTACCACCCTTGTCTATAAGAGGTTTGTATAATCAAATTTGATAAACAATATGAATAGAGTCATTAATTAAAGACAAAAACGAACTTTTTTCGGCTTCTTCACAATTTTTCTTATTTCAAATTTTCTGCATGCTTCGAATATTGAATTGATTATTCAATTTCTAAATAGAAAATAAGCTTACTTGTGTTGGAACTTAAATAAACAGATTTTTAAACCTTTTAATATCCCAGATTTGATTTCCTGTTATACCAAGTTGCTCCATCGAGCTTTAAAGGGGTTGTTAAGTCGTGGGTCCCGCAACCAATCGAAAAGTTTTAATTATGTATTACTCTTGTCTATAAGAGCTTTATATAATCAAGTCTGATAAAAAATCTAAACAGAGTCATTAATCAAAGCCAAAAAACGAACTTTCCGGCCCCTCCACCATTTTTTAATTTAAAATTTTTTTAATACTTCAAATATTTAAGCGACTATTTAAGTTATCATTCAATTTCTGAATAGAAAATAAGCTTATTTGTGTTTGAACTTAAATAAAAAGATTTTCTTAAGTCTTTATTTATTTTTAATCTATTACCCCAATAATTTTCATTTTTTTGAGACTTTAGCATTTATTAAAAGCAAAACAAACACACACACGAATACACACACGCCCTGCAAATTAATTTAGGGTAGTATTTGGCTTCTTAGTGACGTATTTGATAGTCATATCTCGTTATAACATAAGGACACTGCGAAAAATTATTATAATTGTACCGAAAAAGGAAGAAAAAAAGAATAAGAGCCTCCCAAAAAAATAAAATAAATAAAAATAATACTAAAAGTAAAGAAAAAAAGAAATGTTTATGTTCTAACGAGATTGCCTTGTAGCGATAAACTGGCGTCGATTGTAAACGGTTTGTGGCGTGTTTGGGAGTGATTCTTCTTCTTTTTTTGGCAGATGTGCACGACGAGCGCGTGTAGAGGGCGCTGGAACGGCTGCGGCGACGGTCTAGAGTTACTATAAAGCGATAAAACGATAATCTTAGGTCTCGTCCCATTTAAAATTAAATAAAAAAAGAACTAAAAGTCAATTGATTTTTGTTATCTATTAATTTTTTTTGTAGATACTCACTTGCAAGGTTTTAGTGGTTTTGGTTTATACCCCTCTTAAAAAAAAATTAAAAAAATAAAAATAATGAAAAAAAAATTTAAACAAACATACAAAAACCTTTTCAAGTGAGATTCAGAGCTCAAAACGTTCGGTATAAAATTGCTCACGAAAAAACGAAGTAATAAAAAAACCAAGTAACTTAGGGGAAGCGTGGAATTACAATTCTAAATGTTGTGATAGCGATCCTAGTGATAAACTAACCTAATTTGGAGCTTAGTTTAGGACGTTTAGGTTCCTTTCTTCGGTGAACCCTTTTTTATTTTATTTTTTCGACGTAGTTACGACGAGATATGACACGAAAACAATAAGAAAAAAATTTCTTCTGTGTTGTAATTTTTTTTAAATGATTAAAATAAATAAAAAAATTAAAAAAATAAAGTCTATCGTTGTTATAGTTATGTGCACGCGCCCCTCGACTGACGAACTCAAAAACACTCGCATATCTTCAATAAATAAGTGTTCCTCCGTCGAGGGTCGACCTCGAGAACTGTAAAATTAAATTTAAACGCGATGTAAGAAGATGGAACCTCACACCGTAACAAAAAAAAGAGAAAAAAGAAATCGTAAAATCGTAAAATCGTTTAATCTAAGGAAAACTGTTGACCTTTGTATAGAATCTATCAATCATTGATATTATTGTACCCCCCACTAAATGTATAATAGAGATAGATAAATTTCCGTTTGATTTTTCGTTTTGTTATTTAAATAAATTTAAATTTAAATTTAATACTTATTAAATAATTATTATTAATTAGATGATGAGAGGCGATCGATAAATTAATTATTGAACGAGAAATAAATAATAATAAATTAATTAATAAAGAAAAGAAGAGAAAAAAAAAATGAGAGGAGTTGAAATTGGCAATTTATGTAAGTTATCTAGGTGTACCGTCAAAACTATGTGTTCATCGTTAATCTTTAACTACCTTATGTAAAATAAAATTGATATTGAGTGTATAAATTATGTGATTTTTTATAGCTTCCTTTAAACGCAAAGAGTAGTTAGTGGAGTATATTCAATAAAATCTTGCCAAATGGGAAACAGACTTTCCTGCTAACGTGAAAACTATCTGAAGAAGAATTAAGAAATCTGTAACACCGATTTGCTGTAAATAAAATTTTCTTAACATAAGTTAACAAACTTAAGAGGGTGCATTTTACTCAACACTATGTATATTATAATGAGGCTATGTGGAATGAAGTGACCTTTTCAGACCAAAAATCATTCCAATTTTTCATAATGGACATCGTTGCGTATACAGATCGCCAAATACACGATATGTGAAAAAATATACTAAAATACTTAACAGAAGTAGTCGTTTTTACTAAAATGTTTCGATAATCGCTTTCATTTAAGTATTTTCACTCTCACTTCATATTCTAATCTTCCTCAAAAAGATTCCAAGATTTTTTAATGTAGCTTTTAAGTTCTTAGTAACATGGTGAATTATAGGACATTGTTCGAGAATAGAGGTTTTGAAAACCGTTCGTTGGAAATTTTTGGACTCAGGAAAATGACACCTTTCTAGAGTCTTACTCAGAATTGAACAAAGAATTACTTGAGAAAAACCGTATGAAAATTAGATGAACGGTCGAGTTACGCTAAAATCAAAATTTCAAACTTCTCTTCTAATTTCTCAATGTAGGGGTTGATAAAATTATTCGTTAGTAATTTTCTGGATACAGCACAACAACACCCTTCTAGAGTCTTGCTAGGAATTGATCGGAGAATCGTTTAAAAGAAACTTTAGGAAAATGAGGCGATCAATGATTGAGTTATGCGAGCTCAAAGTTAAAATTTTAAAATTTTCGTTTAATATCTAATCGTGGAGGTTTGCAAAAAAGTCAGAAATTTTCCCGATTCGATATGACAATCCCCGTTTAAAATCTTATTTAGAATTGAATGCAAAATCGTTTAAAATAAACCATACGGAAATCAGATAACCGGCGGTCGAATTACAGAAACTCAAAATTTTTAAGATGATGGAAAATCAAAAAATCGAAACATGATTTTTTAGCGATTTCTCATCGAAGGAATGATTTGGTTAGATAAGTGTTTACGAAACGATTATAAATGTTTAAATAATCTGAATTTAAAATAAAATTAAAAATTTCTTTTTTTTTAATTTTCGTCTAATTCTTCGGTGTAGAGTTTTGGAAAAACATCCGTCAGAAAAATTTCGGGCCTATTACAACAACCCCATTCTGGAATCCTATTAAAAATTAAATGAAAAATCGTTGGAAACTTACTGCATAAAAATCGCACGACGGACGGCCAAGTTACACGAGCTCAAAGTCAAATTTTTAAAATAGAAAACCGAAAAATCGAAAGTGGGTATGGATTTTTTTTTTTTCAAAAATCGAAAATTAAATTTTGCTGAACCTCACGTTCTTATATAATTCGACAATGGGGAAAACGATGGTGAAATCCGTTTTTCCGTAGATCTTTTGGTTTTCCAGAAAAATCGGCTAGAATTGAGTTTGCAACGCGAATTAATTTTTCGATGTAGAGGTTTGGAAAAACGTGTGCCAGAAATTTTCTAGGTTTGGTACGGTGATGTTTTTCTAGAACCTTATTCAAAATTCCATAGAGAATTATTTGAAACAAACCGTATAAAAATCAGACGATTGATGGTTGAGTTATGGAAGCTCAAAGTCAAAATTTCTAAAATGGCTGAAAATCGAAAAAATCAAAACGCGATTTTCTAGCGATTTTTCGGCGAAGGAATGTTTTGATACATAGATAAGTACTTTCAAAACTATTATAAACATTAAAATAATCGTAATTTACAATGAAATGAAAAAAAATTTTTTCAAAATTTTTCTCTAATTTTTCGGTGTAAAGGTTCGGAAAAACGTCCGTCAGAAAATTTTCGGGCCTATTACAATAACCCCATTCTGGAATCGTATTCAAAATTAAATGAAAAATCGTTGGAAACTTACTGCATAAAAATCGCACGACTGACGGCCAAGTTACACGAACTCAAAGTCAAAATTTTTAAAATAGAAAACCGAAAAATCAAAAGTGGGTATGGATTTTTTTTTTCAAAAATCGAAAATTTTAGATTTTGTTGAAACTCACGTTCTTATATAATTCGACAATGGGGAAAAGGATGGTGAAATCCGTTTTTCCGTAGATCTTTTGGTTTTTTAGAAAAATCGGCTAGAATTGGCAACGCGCATTAATTTTTCAATGAAGAGGTTTAGAAAATCATTCGCCAGAAATTTTCTAGGTCTGGTATGGTGATGTTGTTCTAGAACCTTATTCAAAATTGAATAGAGAATTATTTGTAACAAACCGTATAAAAATCAGACGATTGATGGTTGAGTTATGGAAGCTCAAAGTCAAAATTTCTAAAATGACTGAAAATCGAAAAAATCAAAACGCGATTTTCTAGCGATTTTTCGGCGAAGGAATGTTTTGATACATAGATAAGTACTTTCAAAAGGATTATAAACATTAAAATAATCGTAATTTACAATAAAATGAAAAAAATAATTTTCAAAATTTTTGTCTAATTTTTTGGTGTAGAGGTTCGGAAAAACGTTCGTCAGAAACTTTTCGGGCCTATTACAATAACCCCATTCTGGAATCGTATTCAAAATTAAATGAAAAATCGTTAGAAACTTACCGCATAAAAATCGCACGTCTGACGGCCAAGTTACACGAGCTCAAAGTCAAATTTTTAAAATAAAAAACCGAAAAATCGAAATTAGGTAGGGTAAACCTACCAGTTGTTGGACACGTGCGAGCTATTGGTTCAACTAAAAATAAGAATTCTGTACTCAGTAGTTTGCTTAGTTTTGTTAAGGCTGTGGTCTTACGGTCATCGAGTTTCTCAGGGGCGCAGGAGACGGACGCGCGGAAGTGAGAAGGTGGATCTTAATTCTGGGCTACGCTCCGCCCTTTGTAGATAACAGACAAAGGATTTATATTCGAAACTCATGTGTTTATTTATCTTTTGTCGAGAAGTGAATACATGAATCGAGGTTCAGTTCGTTTTAGTAAAGTAGAAAAAGACGGGAACATTAGATGTATCTTTCTTACTAAATTCTAATAAGATCCTGACTTATTTTAGTATATGTAATAAATACTGTGCAAAAAAATTAAATGTTTTAAAATGGTACAAGAGTTCGTAGTACAGATAGGATAATCGACTATACTGTACTGGTGGGCCAAATTGGACACTTGTAAAGGAACACCCCTGTTTCTATAAGAGATAGGGTAAAATAATATTGGTGTCTTGCTCGATGTTTATAAGAAATCGAATGGTGAAAACCGCAAATTGATACCTCTTACGGTTTCGGAAATACAGGTGTTTTGCGAAAAAGTGCAATTTTTAAAAAATCTCCATAACTTTTTTTCTATTGGATAATGCTTGATTCTGTGAAAAGATTCCCGAAACAACTTTTTATGTAGAATTTGTTGGTGTAAATTAGATTTTTTGTAAGCAATATTCTAATAGATGCAGACAAATATTTCTTTTTCAAATGGAACACCTATACATTTTTGCATATTCGACGGGAGTTTAAATTGCCTTTCCAAAAGTGTGCCACACGTGATACCTTGCTTGCGATATCACTTAGCCTTTTTGTTTCAGATTATGGATTCAAACAATCTAAATTTTTTTAACATCGAGAAAAATGAGTTTAAACGTTATCTTCTCTCTGTATATCGTTTATGTAAATACAACCTCTGTATTTTCTCCAGATTCTCTGAAACAAATTATCGCATCTATCCTATTTTTCAAACTTTATAGGCATATTTTTGGAAAGGGAATTCTAGGCTCTCGTGTAATATGTAATAATATAGTGTTCCATTGAAAAAAAAACACTTTTATGTATGTAGCTATTAAAATATTGCTTACAGAGAAAACTAACCTACACCGTCAAAATCTACATAAAAAGTTGCCACGAGAATGTTTTCACAAAATTAAACATTTTCCAACAGGAAAAAAATTATGAAGACTTCAAAAATGCATTTTCTCGAAAAGCATCCGCAATATCTCTGAAACCGTAAAAGATATCAATATGAGGTTTTCAGCACTCGATTTCTTATAAAAATCGAGCATCAGTTACCGATACTGTTTTTCCTCTATTTCTTATAGAAACAGGAGTGTCCCTTGAAAAGTGACCAATTTGGCCCAGTTGTACATACTTTCTCTGCTACATGTAGTGTATGTAAAGAAAAAGTTAGTGTTCAAAATTACAATATCGAACTTTATTTTCATGAGGTCGAGGTACTTATATAACAAAAAGATTAGTAAAATTATGAAATGAACTTTTCATTCATTTTAGTTTATAAAATTCTAAAATTTTTAGAAGCAATAAAATCTGTGAATTCCATACTCGAATAATTCTCCAAAGTATTTATCTCCAGAAATGCACAACGAAGCAGAATCGACTTACACAAAAAACTTGTTTGTTTACTTACGGCACCTACTCAACTCCGCCGGCCATACCACGTGGTCAATCAAGGCGGAGCTATCTAGCGAAATTGAAAAATATTCCCAAGTTTGTACCGTGGGAATTTCCAAAATTTCTGGCTTATCTTTTAAAATATCAAATAACGGTAAATGGAAAAAATATATCTTGAATATTTATCTAGACATGCGAATAGCCTGTTTAAAAATGCTTCTTAATAATCTCAGTTATTAACAATAATTTATTAAATATCTCTATTCGCTTGCCTAGATTTTTCATTTTTATCCAACTTTCGTTTGAAAGTTTTTTTGATTTATCAAACGGTTAACGCGAAATATTGGAACAACTTTTTCGGGCCCGAGACCACAGCCTTAAGATGGTCACATTGTACTGTGAGTATCGATATTGACATAAATAACATTTTATTGGGGTTTCTGTTTGAAATCTTAGGTGAAGTTTAGTGTTATAATTAGTGGTGGAATTTTACCCAAGTGCTCCGTATAAATTTACAAGGTACTAATGCAGTAAAATATAGTATTTTTAAGGTTTAAACTAATATATTTGTAAGTTAGGTTACGTTCTAGAAAGGTGTCCAATAAATGACTTTAAAATATGATTATTTTCATTTATTGGAACTGCATTTTGCCAAGTTTGTATACTTATTGTGTGATATCGTAGTGCGTCTTCTCTGTTTCCAGCATTTCGATTTTGGTGTCAATATTCACAGTGTAACCAGTTATTGGACGCCTGTCCAACAACAGGTTTACAATCTGTCCTATAACTGAGTTTTTTTATGTGTCTAGTTTTCAAACATGCCAAAGAAAAATAAATATAGGACAGAATCGATGGAAGTAAGGATAAATTAAGTCAAGAATAACATCATGTCACATAGAAATGCGACACACAAATTTTTTTTAGGCAAAAAAGCTACCCCCGTGCATGGACCATAGAACATTTGTCAGTTTGACTGGAGAAGATTTAATCGAAAGATTTAAATCTTTCGACGATCTTTTGATTAAGGAAGGCATTACCGAAGAATTTTTCACTTTGTACAAAATATGGAATTATTTTGAAAAACCAGATTCGTTGACAAATGATAAAAAATATGACTTGAATAGATAGACGTGGCAGGATCATGTAATAATCAGGTATTGAAATTGACTGAGGCTGAACCTGAATTAGATACATCTGAAAACCAACCATCAAGCGCGCCAATTAAAATAAATTTATTTTTCAACTTTCAAAGGAGAGAAAAATTAATATAACACAAAACTTTGTCATCAAATCTGGCGAAGACAGTATCCTCAGTTTGCCTTCTACTAGTAAAAATATTGGTGACTACTTAGTACGTCCAGAAAAACCATCAAGAAAGAATAAACGAAATATCGAAAGAATTTCCTTTGCTATAACATCTAGAGAGTATCAAGAGAGTTTTGAAAAGAAACGTGCTATAAAGTTAGAATTAGAAAATAAAAAATTGGAGAGAAAACGAAAAAGAGAAGAGAGTGCAGCAGCTAAAGCTTTAAAAAAGACTGCTTAAGTTACTGACAAAAATAATAATTTATGTTTTGTATGTAAAGTTAGTATAATAAAAAATAATTAGCTAACATGTGATAGCTGCAAGAAAAGAATTCACCGACGATGTGTTCCGAAAAAACATAATGAACATATTCCTGAAGAAGGTGATAAGGATATATTCTTGTGTCACATGTGTTTCACTGAGGAAAGTGATGATGATAATATTTTAGAAATAGAAAGTGAAGAAGGAATCAAAACAGACGATAAAATAAAACCTGACAGCAAAATGTGTGAGGAACCAAAAATGGGAAGTGAAGAAGATTCGGAAGACTATGGAACAGAACATGACGACTTGGAAGTCGAAGAACTATTTAATATGTGCCAAAATGAAATGAAAAATTGGTACACCTAAGTGATTAGTTTTAAGTTAATAAAAGTTTTGAACACTGATTTCAATTTTTTATTTGCTTTTAATCATTACTTTGCCAATGTCCAATAACTGAAAATATTGTGTCTAATAATGGATTTTTTGTCCAGTAACTAACTTTTTGGAATCCTTTCATGTTTCTTAAAATTTTCTGAAAGAACTGTAATATTAGAAATATTTAAAACCCGTTAGCTTAAAATAGGATATATGTATTAAGATCTGGCGTAGGCAGAATAATGTCCGTTGAAAAATAATCCAGTGGTAGCGAACTGAAATTGAAAAAAAGCTTAACTGTTCAATAACTGGTATGTTTACCCTATGGATTTTTCTTTTTCAAAAATCGAAAATTTTAGATTTTTCTGAAACTCACGTTCTTATATAATTCAACAATGGGGAAAACGATGGTGGAATCCGTTTTCCCGTAGATCTTTTGGTTTTCCAGAAAAATCGGCTAGAAGTGAATTTGCAACGCGCATTAATTTTTCGATGCAGAGGTATAGAAGATCGTTCGCCAGAAATTTTCTAGGTCTGGTACGGTGATGTTTTTCTAGAACTTTATTTAAAATTGAATAGAGAATTATTTGAAACAAACCGTATAAAAATCAGACGATTGATGGTTGAGTTATGGAAACTCAAAGTCAAAATTTCTAAAATGGCTGAAAATCGAAAGAAGCAAAACGTGATTTTCTAGCGATTTTTCGACAAAGGAATGTTTTGATATATAGATAAGTACTTTCAAAGTGATTATAAACATTAAAATAATTATAATTTACAATAAAATGAAAAAAAAAATTTTTAATTTTCGTCTAATTTTTCGGTGTAGAGGTTTGGAAAAACGTCCGTCAGAAAATTTTCGGGCCTATTACAACAACCCCATTCTGGAATCGTATTCAAAATAAATTGAAAAATCGTTGGAAACTTACTGCATAAAAATCGCACGACTGATAGCCAAGTTACACGAGCTCAAAGTCAAAATTTTTAAAATAAAAAATCGAAAAATCGAAAGTGGGTATGGACTTTTTTTTTCAAAAATTGAAAATTTTAGATTTTGCTGAAACTCACATTCTTATATAATTAAACAACGGGGAAAACAATGGTGAAGTTCGTTTTTCTGTAGATCTTTTGGTTTTCCAGAAAAATCGGCTAAAATTGAGTTTGCAACGCGAATTAATTTTTCGATGCAGAGGTTTAGAAAAACTTCGCCAGAAATTTTCTAGGTCTGGTACATTAATGTTTTTCTAAAACCTTATTCAAAATTGAATAGGGAATTATTTGTAACAAACCGTATAAAAATCAGACGATTGATGGTTGAGTTATAGAAGCTCAAAGTCAAAATTTCTAAAATGGCTGAAAATCGAAAAAATCAAAACGCGATTTTCTAACAATTTTTCGGCGAAGGAATGTTTTGATACATAAATAAGTACTTTCAAAACGATTATAAACATTAAAATAATCGTAATTTACAATAAAATGAAAAAAAAATTTTTTCAAAATTTTCGTTTAATTTTTTGGTGTAGAGGTTCGGAAAAACTTTCGTCAGAAATTTTTCGGGTTTGGTACGATAACGATTTTCTAGAGTTATACTCAGAATTAAACGGAAAATCTTTGAAAACTAGCCGCATGAAAATTGGATAACCGGTGGCCAAGTTATACGAGCTCAAAGTTAAAATTTTTAAAATAAAAAACCGAAAAATCGAAAGTATGTATAGATTTTTTTTCAAAAATCGAAAATTTTAGATTTTGCTAAAACTCACGTTCTTATCTAACTCGACAATGGGGAAAACGATGGTGAAATCCGTTTTTCCGTAGATGTTTTGGTTTTCCAGAAAAATCGGCTAGAATTTAGGGTAAGGTTGCTCAAGTCGTACCTACGCCTAAGTCGTACCTTAGCTATTTTAAATGCCACCACAGCGTTGACAGCAAAAGTAACACTATAGGATTGTCTAGTAAGGTAGGCACTTCAGTTTACACTATTGAGTCGTTTGAATGCAAGTGCCATCTGAGAGAATATTCTCAACAAGTAAATTATTGCTATTTCATATAATTTTCTGCATGTGTTTGGAGGATTTTTTCGGAAGGAAATTATACAGAGCATAGTCTCTCTTTTTAACATAAGTTCTATAGCAATTACGGAATCTTTCCACCGAAGGTAAAACGTATACGCATATTCAATGTGAGGTTATCCCCGTTTTTCGTTTACAATGTTTGGTACCTTCAGTCGTACCTAAACGAGCTGCGTAAGTCGTACCAAGTACGACTTAGGAAATTTGTTCGTTTTTGCCGTTTAAAACGTGCAATAATTCAAATGAATCAGTGAGCTATAAAAGTCTGCCGACGGACATAAATGGACAAATCCAAAAGGAAGAAGAGGCTTCCATGGATTTTATTGCAATACCTTTAACATCATTTGATTCAGATAAACTGAAATAACAGTTAAATATTTTATCACCTATTCCAAATATCATCAATGACAGCAAAGAGGAACAAAGACGCCTAAGCTTATCAATCGAAATAACGTCAGCTACGAATAGAGACAAAATAAAAAATGCTGTAAATAAACGAAAAGAAACAATGAATAAAAAGGAATCAGCATTAAAAGTTAAAAAGAAGAGAGGCAATGCTGCAAGCGATTGGTTTTGCTATATGTGTGGAGAAGAATGGGAGGAAAAGATGATTCAGTGATTGCAATGTAAATCATAGGTGCACGATCTATGTGCTAGAGTTAACAAAAGAATCAAGAAATATGTGAGGCGTGTACTTGAAAAATAGTAGTATGAAACATGTAAAGCACATATTCTAAAAATACCTTGTAATGAACATTGTTACCTAATATTTTTTAGGAGTACGACTTACGCCTTGGGTGGTACCACTTAGGCAACTAGTTTCCTTAGTCGTACCGATGAGAGTTTTTTTTTATTTAGTTTATTTTATCCATTAACATTTACTATATTATATTTTATTATAATAAATAAAGCTGTTATTAATCCAAGATTAGTATAATAAATTAAGCTTTTATGTTGTGGCTAAATTTTCGATTATATGCAGTATTTTTTCTTAGGGGGTACGTCTTGAGCAACCTTACCCTAGTTTATGCATTAATTTTTCGATGCAGGGGTTTAGAAAAACGTTTGCCAGAAATTTTCTAGCTCTGGTACGGTGATGTTTTTCTAGAACACCTTATTCAAGATTGAATAGGGAATTATTTGAAATAAACCGTATAAAAATCAGACGATTGATGGTTGAGTTATGGAAGCTCAAAATCAAAATTTCTAAAATGGCTGAAAATCGAAAAATCAAAACGCGATTTTTTAGCCATTTTTCTTCGAAGGAATGTTTTGATACATGGATAAGTACTTTCGAAACGATTATAAACATTAAAATAATCGTAATTTACAATAAAATGAAAAAAGAAATTTTTTTAATTTTTGTCTAATTTTGTGGTGTAGAGGTTCGGAAAAACTTTTGTTAGAAATTTTTCGGGTCTGGTACGATAACGCTTTTTTATAGTCATACTTAGAATTAAACGGAGAATTGTTGAAAACAAACCACATGAAAATCGGACAACTGATAGCCAAGTTATACGAGCTCAAAGTCAAAATTTCCAAAATAGCCAAAAATTCGAAAAAATCGCAAGGGGTAGGGGAAGGTGGGGCAGCTTCATACAGTTTTTACATTTTGTCGTATAGAATCTTCACTGATATCAATAACTATATCGATCTATCAAAAACTAATAGTCTTGCTATCTGACTTTATATCAAAAATATGTGATTTGTGTAAATATACTTGTGCGGCTTTTTGTCAAGGTTAAGAAAAAAAGAGAATAAGGTATGAAAGTGCTCCGCATGTGGGGCACTTTCATACACGCTATGGGGCAGATTCATACACGTGAAAATTACACAAATTAAGTGTGGAATATTTAATTATTTATCAACACCAAAGTATGAAAATACAATATTTGCGAAAACAAAAGCAATTAGTCTGTATGAACAGACAGATCTGGAAATTTCATTTGAGGACATAAGAAAATAATGCGTGCAACAGCGACGCATATAGGAAGTAGATTAGATAAACAAAGAGCGATATAACTGTTTAACCACGTCAGACTGTCAAATTGTTAGTTCGACAGTTCGTGGGAAGAAGGTGGTTGGTTGGGCGACTAGGGTTGGGTCGGAAAAGGCGTGGTTAAACAGTTATATCGCTCTTTGTTTATCTAATCTACTTTCTATATGCGTCGCTGTTGCACGCATTATTTTCCTATGTCCTGAACCGAAATTTCCAGATCTGTATAATGCTAATTGTAAGTAGGGTGGAATGTTCAGCTAGCATGTAAAAACTTGCTGTGATGCAAATTTGGATTCAAATATACGATTTTCGCTATCAGGATCTTGTGTTTTGCGTATTTTTTTTTATACGGCTTTATAGTGTTTGTGCATTAACTCCATATTTGGCTGCTGATTTCCGTAAAGAAAGTTTGATTTTCAATACTTCTTCGATAGCTCTTAACATTGCCTGTTCGTCCACCTCTCCACTCCTAGTTCCCTTTTTCTTGTAATTTCTGACCATAATTTTTCTATAAAATATGATTATATCAGTTCAATTAACACTTGGCATGCGAGAAACGTATTTTTACGTTTTACGCTTATAGCAACGAAATATCTCCGCATACCAAGTGTTAAGTCAAGCTCAATTCAAATACGTTTGGGTTATTCCACGGTTCCGGAAGGATTAGTTGATTGTCCCGACCTGTTTTATTTTAAGTTTAGAGTAAGTTTTAGGTATTACATATTTTGAAAATGCAGTTTATGGCGAGCTTACATACCATAATTATAATAATAAGTAATCAACTTCCCGTAGAATAACCCTTTTATCGTGATCTAGAAGTGATAAATGAATAAATGAACTTCAATCCTAACAAACGATAAAAACGGGGTATATTCATACAGTATGAATGTACCCCGCGTACTGCTGTATGAACCTACCCCATCCCAATAAAATGAAATAAAAATATTCCTAAAAAGAAATCCTTTTAAATGATCCCTGAAAAGTAACCTTTAAAATGATCCCTCGCATATCAAATAATAGTAGTATTATTATATAAGTATTGGATAATGTCGAAAACAGTTTATATCACTAAAAATATGTTCAAAGTGAGGTTGTAAAATTACTTAGACGTGACCGAATCACTTTTTGTGTCACCTCTTTGCGCGTTTCGCACCGACTGCTGTCAAACTTCGTGAGCCAACACACTAGGATACAAGCTACGTACACACACATAAGTCACACAGTTTCTGCACTCCAAACAACGGATATCACTAGTGTATGAAAGTGCCCCTTATATGAAGATGCCCCACTTCCCCCTAGGTGTGGAATTTTTTCCAAAAATCGAAAATTTTCAGATTTTGTTGAAAGTCTGGTTCTTGTATAATTCAACAACGGGGAAAACGATGGTGAAATGAATTTCTTCGTGTCCTTTGGTTTTCCAGAAATATTAGAAGTGAATTTGCGTATTAATTTTTCGATGCAGAGGTTTGGAGAAACGTCTGCTAAAAAAGTTTCGGGTTCATTACGATAATACCCCTCTAGAATTTTATTCAAAGTTGATTAAAGAATCATTAGAAATAAATCGTAGGAAAATCAGAAAACCGGCACACAGTGGGGCGACATGCTTAAATTGCGGACATCGCCACATAACTTTCTTTTTTTCAATAGAACAACCACAAAATTGTGTGCAAATCAGTAAAATAGGTGTATAAATTAGTATATAAAAGAAGTGAGGATTTACTATTAAAGAAAATAACACTTTATTTGTTTTTAATGAAAAAAAAGTCAAATTTGTTGCAGAAGCGGGTTCAATTCCCAAACAGGACGTAACTTTTTTTAGAAATAATATTAATTATAACAAATTTTTAACGTTAAGTAGTTAACAAACGACCATGTATTACCAGAAATAAATGCAAGAACATTGTAACAACCTATACCTACTTGTGGTTATTGACCTCAGCATGCAGATATTTGATAAAAATATTTTATAGCTTATAAATGTTGTATATTTAGAAAGAACTTCATTTTCTATATCTACAAGTTTAATATAATAAAATAAAGCATTTTCCACGTCTTTAAAAATCTCTTGTGTAAATCTCCTTTCTCTTGCAAAATTTGGGCATTCAAAGAATTATAGGCTCCAACGAAATTAATAACTTGTTAAAAATATCAATATTTTTCCATAATTATTTTTATTGTACAAAAAAAAAGTTTTTAATAATGACTTTATGTAATTTATTATCCTAATATAAACTGGTTTTACATGAAAGATAGCGTATAATTTAACATATTTTATCTTTAAATGCAATTTTCATGAAAAAAGGGATGAAGGTGGACGGACAATAAGAGTTTTTAGAAACTAGAGCCTGTTGGCAACCGTTTGATGTATTGCATAGCTTGGACAGTTTTGGACAAAAAAAGTTTTGGCCGTTTAAAATATGTGATCTCTATTACATAAATGTCATTAGTTTTAACGCGTGTATTAAGAATATACAAACAACTTTCCAAGATGATAATAATTATAATATGAAGTTTGAAACCTACTCCTCATGTTATAAAAATTTCAATTACCCCCTTCGTTTAGTTTTGATGGAAGAACGTTTTAAAGCAGTACATGTCGAATCAATGAAACTTCATTAGTTTTGAAAATGTCGAATTTGAAAAATATTTTCTATAGGAAAATTGATAAAAATTAATGTTTCAAATGTATTTATAAATAGACTCAAGTATACAGAACATAAAAAGATGTCGAAAGTATAAGTTTTCTAAAACTTAATTTTTATATGAATGTCCGAGTTTAGAGCATTTCGCCCCACTGTGCGGCAGTTGGGTTATAGGAGCTCAAATTAAAAATTTCTAAATAGAGAAATGGCATGTCTTATGAATATCATATTGACGTGTTGTAATATCATAAGGATAGAAAAAAAATACTTACGACATGTTTGTGCATCTCTCAAAGATACAAAAACATCCAAACCAACTTCACAAGTTCTTACGTACATGTCTACACCGGAACATACACATTGCATAGGATCGAGTGATGCTGTCATACATCTACAATAATCTGATGTACAAATTTTTATAAAAGCGCTACTAATTATATGGCAAATTAAAAATGCAACTTAAAAAATGTAAATGAAAAACATTTCTAAAGTTCCTACATCGCAGTTTCCAAATTTAGCTGAATTTAAAAGATTTAAACAGTAATTTTCAGCAGCATCTAACTGATTTTGAGCGCACGCAGTATTGAAAGCTGAAGAAGTACAAGAAAATGTTGCCCAACTATCAGCCCAGTCTGTTATGGAAGTTGTTAGTTGATCATTTGGTAGTAGTAAATCGTCATTTGTACATCCGTTATTATCAGAACATAAACCTCGTGTAGCTGGTGTTGTAGCATCATTATTTAAAATAATTTCTGTGGTCTATAAAAAATTTTCAAAACATTTCAAAAATCAAAATTAAAAAGAAGAAATTGAAAGGAAGAAAGAAAACTTACATCCCCATCATATTTAATTTTCATAGCCAAAGCAACGATATTTGCAATAACCAACCTTCCAGGATGGCTAAATTTAACACCGTTTAACGTTGAAGTTATACTTTGAGAAACACCATCTCTGGTTAAAGAACCAACCCCACCGGAGACAGTAATTAAGAAAATACGTCCAGCGTAGCTGATTTGTAATCCAGAAGGATTTCTTAAATAGTTGATGGTTAAACTTTTTGTAGGCATTGAAAGAAGGGTGTAGCTGCATTGTGAGACAAATCCAAAAATATTTCTATCGAAAGTTTTTAATTGGATGTCATCGTAAATTATGCAGTTCCCTGTTGGTTTTAAAAAATAAAAAATTAATGTAATCGAAAAAAAAAGTCAATTTGTTCTAATTATTACCCAAAAAATTTTAAAAAAATGACATTTAAAGGTTACAACATTATTATATATAATTACGCAAATTACCTTTTGTTCTTTTTGGTGCATAATTGTGATAAAATGACGAAATTAGAATCACTGATTATGGGACAAACGGTTGTAAAAATGTCCCCAAAATATGATTCTTTTATTTGCAGGGGGTTATTTTTGAATATCATACGATTTTTTTACGTAACTTTTTTGAGTGTATATAAACCCAATCTGTCCTTAAAATTACATCTGTTTATGTAATCTTCACCTACAATGCAGAAGCAGTTTATTATCTTTCTTGTTACCGTTTTGGTAATAGAAGTTTCTTCACAATGTGTTAGAGATGTAAGTAAATAAATTCTAAATTAAAAAAAATCATAATAATTAAATTAATTAATTTATTTTTTTCAGCCATACTCTAATTGTGTGATTTACAACGGAACCCATGTAAAAACCTTCGATGGTAAACTCTACAACCTTAATTCCATTTGTGGATTTACCTTGGTATCAATTCCCAGCTCTAATTTAGTCATAAATTACTTAAAAAATCCTTCTGGACTTGAAATCATTTACAAAAAAAGAACCTTCCTTATTACTTTTAATACCGATGGAAGTTTTGTATACACAGTTGATGGGTTAACTCAAATTGTACCTTCTACTCTTAGTGCGATTACTGTTTCACAACCAGGAAGTATGGCAATTGTTGAAATATCACCTTTAAAAATGAAATTAAGATACAACGGAGATGTAAATTACTTTTTGGTATATTTTAACGTGGATTTAATTTTATTATTCTAGACGGTTGAAATCATTCAAAACAACAAAAATAACTTTATGATAACTAGTGGTCTTTGTGGTAATAACGATGGATGTAATGATAATGAACTAATAAATTCTGATGGTCAACCTACAACTTCGGTTGTACAATGGGCTGATAGTTGGGGTTTAAGTAATATTAAAAAATAAAATTGTTTTTGTGTGTTTAATTTTTTTTTTATTTTAGATGGATGTTTATCACATACTTTCTTAAGTTCTTGTGGAACAAATATACATTTAATAGAAAGGGGTCAATATAATTGCACTGAGCTTTTTCAAAGACCTCAATTTGCTGATTGTTTGGTAAATATTAATTTATAAATTTAAAAATTTATAAATTTTCTTTTTAATAACTTTTAACTTTTATTAATTTTTATGAATTAAAAGTTTTTTTTTTATTTTATAGCCTTATTCTAATGATTTCATGCCAATTTGCATATCAAATTATTGCGCCTGTCCAAATAATTGGGAAAGTTGCGAGTGTGAAATGTTAGATGCTTTTGTACGAACTTGCGAAATAAAAAATAATAGTATTATGGATTGGAGAGTTAATGGGTTATGCGGTAAATATATATTTTTTTAATTTTCATATTTAATCTTTTAAGTTTTTACTTTTAGAAATTCAATGTAATAACACGGATCAACTTTATTCATCTTGCGCTCCATATGGAAGGCAATTAACTTGTGGTGATTCTTTAGTAAGCAATCCAAACCCTTATGATTGCGAGGAAGGTTGTTATTGTCCTGAAGGAAAAGTTTGGTACCAAGGGCAATGTTTATATCCTAGTGATTGCCCGTGAAAAATTGTCATATTAATTTTTTATTAGTTTTGTTAAGTTTTATTGTCTCATTGTACTCATTTCTTTAATATTAAGGAATAAATTTAAATAAAATACAATAATGTTGTATTTAATTCACCTAGTTGTTAAAAACTAACTATAAAATACTATTGATGCCAAAAGTTAAGTCATTGAACTTTTAGATGCTCATACTCCTAAAGTTTTCATCAAAAAAAATCGGAATAAAGACTGTTATGATTGGTGATCATTTCTGCATAATATAACCAAAATTTAAACTCGTAGGTCAGATTTAAGAAATATCAAGTTTAATGAAAAAATGACTCCTTTTTAACCGGTCTGGAAAACGCAAACTTGGGGAATTTTTTCCTCAAAAACCGCTGAAGAAAAAAAATTGGGATCTTTTCTAGGATGTAATCTTATATGTTTACGATAACGTGGTATTTTTTCTTCTTTAAAAAATTTCGTCTATTTTCTCTAAAAAAAATCAATTCTCAAAGTAGTCAATCTTGACATTTTTGGATATATTTATAAACCCAAAATATTTTTTTTATAATTATTTAAAAATTGAAAAATGAGTATATTTATAAGAATTGAAATAGTTAACATTCTCAATTATCACCTGGAGACAATCTCATTAAAGATGCAAACCAGTGGTTCTCAAAATAGTCTATTTCTAAGATTGAATTTTTTTAATGAAAACTGACGGAATTTTTTAAAAAGAAAAAAATACCAAGTTATAGTAAACAGATGAGTCTACAAAATACAAAAGATCCCAATTTTTTTTCTCCAACAGTTTCTATGAAAAAAATTCCCAAAGTTTGCATTTTCCTCAAACCCGTCAAAAAATCGCTCCTTTTTTCATTTAACTTACAATATTTCCTAAACCGCGTGATCTACGATTTTGAATTTTGGTTATGTTTCACATGAATAATCACCGATCATGATAGTCTTTACCTCAATTTTTTTCAACAAAAATTTTTGGAATATGAGGATCCGAAAGTTCACTGACTTGACTTTTGGCATCGATAGTAGGGGAGACCGGGGTTGGTTGTTATATGGGGCTAATTGACACAGCGTCAAATATGGGCCATCTATTTTACCTACGATTTTTAGTCATATCGATGATTCAATGCTGCGAGTGTAGAGTCGTTGACCACCGATCAAGAAAGTGCCAGTGAAATACAAAATACTATTAAGTAGGTAAAATAGATGGCCCATATTTGACGCTGTGTCAATTAGCCCCATATATCAACCAACCCCGGTCTCCCTTACTTCTATTTTTATTTTTTAATTTGACTTTAAAAATGTCTTCATCAAACTGTATCCAAATATTTAATAAACATTTCCTTTTAACAATGCCTTTATTTTTTATTTAAATTAACTCCTAAATAACACCCAAAATAAAAAAAGTTATTACAAAGTGCAATTTGTTACTTTGAAATCTTTTGTTCTTGGTTTATACTCAGAATGTCATAAAGGTGAAAGTCAAATGTTCACCTTTTTAAATTTTAGAAGGCGAATTTAGGACAAAGTTTGTTTAATTAAAAGACGTTTAAGACGATAAGACTCGTTGAGACGATTGTAAAAATGCCACGCAAACGTTGTATGGTTTAATCCGAGCAGTTTAAATTATCATAATTCATTTTGAAATTATGAAAAAGATTTATGATTTATTTACTTAAACTCGTTTCTCACACTTTTTTTTAAAAAATTAAGTTGACTGATCAAAATACTAAAATTTTTAAATTAAAATACTTGGAATTAAAACCATCAAAAATTTTTCAATATTTTAAGAAATTTTAACTAACTTATAAGCTTAAACAAGTTTGATTATGAATTATTTACAAAAGAAATTAAAGATGTTAACAAGACCTAATATAAATCTGCAGATATTTGATCTACTTTACAAAGCTGTACAAAATTTATTTAAGGAATTTAAAATTTTTGCGTTGAATGAAGCTTTAGATATTCTATTTTAGATATTCTAGACTTCTATTTTGTACTATTGGTTGGTAAATGAGTTACGTTATGAAGAGGAAGATGCAAGATCTGTTCCCAACTCAAATGTTTAACCTTTGGATCTTGTATTTTTCTCTGTATTGTATTTGAATACAAATAAACCATGGACAGAAAGATGCAAGATGCATTCCCAACCTAGGCATCCAACGCTAGGATCTTGGATCTCTCCTTTCATAGTGTAATTCAAATATACTATAAAGAGAATGAAACAAAATGAATGGTGTTCTTCAAATATACCGCGAAGAGAATGATGCAAAATGAATGGTATAATTTGAATACATCATGAAGAGAAAGATGCAAGATCGGTTCCTAATCCAGATATCAAACGTTCAGATCTTTGATCTGTCTCTGTATTATATTTGAATTACACCAGGAAGAGAACCATAGAAGATGGGAGCTTTAGAAATGGTGTAATTCAAATACACCATGAACAGAAAGATGCTAGATCTGTTCCCAACCCAGACGTCTCATGTTCGGATTTTGGATCTCCCTCTCTGTATTATATTTGAATTACACCATGAAGAGAAAAATGCAAGATCTGAGCCTTAGAGGTGGTGTAAATCAAATACACAACGAAGAGAAAGATGCAAGATCCGTTCCTCATCCAGACGTCTGACACTCGTATCTTGCATCTTTCTCTTCAAAATCTGAACGTTCCCTATCTAGATGTCAAACGTTCGGACCTTGCATCTTTCTCTGTATTGTATTTGAATTACACCATGAAGAGAAAAATGCAAAATCCGACGTCTGACGCTCCAATCTTGCATCCGTCTCCTTAAGATCTGAGCATTAGATGTTTTTTTATAAATGAAATACACCATGAAAAGAAAGATGCAAGACCTCCTCCCATCCCAGACGTCTAAAGTTCGGATCTTGCATCTTTCTGTGTATTGTATTTGAATTACACCATGAAGAGAAGATGCAAGATTCGTTCCCCATCCAGACGTTTGATGAATTTTCAAGAAAAAGATGTAAAATCCGAAATGCAAGACCTGAGCCTTAGACGTGGTGTAAATCAAATACACCATGAGGAGAAAGATATTCCGTTCCCCATCCAGACGTTTAACTTTCAGATCTTCCATCTTTCTCTTCAATATGAAGAGAATGAATGTAATTCGTTTCCCAACCGATAGTACAAGGTACAGGTACAAAGAAACCTGACGGATTTTCAAATGGAATCATTAAATAAATCTATACTTGAGAGCTAAAAGGACACAACTTCAGTTTTTACATGAATTAGTTAATACTCAAATAGGTATATGGTAAAATCTAATATTTTATTTTCAATTCTTGAAAGTTCTTCAATTTCACCGCTCTCATTTAACGTTTTTGCTTACGATATGATAAAATGTACTGATGTTGGTGAGTGATATATGTTATAATAAGCCGATGACATTGCCTTGATAGCCAATGGAAGAAATTTAGAAACAGCTGTTATAAAACTTCAAAAAATAACCAACCAAATTGAAGAATTTTGTAGACTCTGGAGAATCAGTAAAAATCCGACAAAGTCACAGCTCTTAATAGCTTTTCACATCAAAGATAATTCCCCAACGATAAATATTGATCAAACCCAGATCAAACCTTCGCAATGTATTAAGTACTTATGCTATTTTCGGCGAAAGATGTCTCATGCGTCATTGATTAATTATGCTATCCTAGACTACTATTTTCGGTTTTCGTCTCTCTCTGACACGTACAATGAAATTTAAAAAAAATTTGACATATGTCGACAAAATGGCGACAACTAATGACGCATGGGACATCTTTTGCCGAAAATCCTATAGGTATAAATTTCGACAACAAAGTAAAATTTCATATACATTGTAAGAAAGCAAAAATGAAAGTAGCAGCCAAAAAAGAGCCAAACATTTTGGAGTACTGGCATATAAAAATCAAAGCATTAAGATCAACTGTGCAACGTACATCTACAAATCAATTTGCAGACCCATTTTGGAATACGGAAATGTATCGATAGCTGATAACAAAGGAGGTATAATGAAGAACTTGGAAGTTGGGGAAAGATCTTGTCTTTGAAGTTTAACCAAAATACAACATCTGAATAGCCCCTTGGATAATATTTCTAATGCCAAACTCTACCGAATCACCTAAGTTAAACCACTATTAAAGCGCCTTTCCATACTAGCAAAAAAATTCAGGAGCGCAATGACTCAATATATCACAGTTTTAATTCTATCCACGTTTCACACCATCTATAACCAAATCGTGAGCATCTAAAATATGTATGTATTTAAAAAAAAAAAGATTTTAGACTTGACTGAAGGACTAATTGTAAGATTGATAGCCTGTTTCAAAGGGAAAAGGTGTATTATTTAAGTTAGTAATTTATTGTATTTTTTACCATGTAATTACCATCTTTTTCACTTGTTATTATTAATTGTTATTATATTTTTGTATCATAATTTAGATAAAAATATTATGAAAAAAATTCTTCAGTTTTAGAGACGTAAGACACCAACTTTGAAGCTGAATATTTTCAAAATTACTTTTCGAAAATAATCGAGATAAAGGTCATTGTATTCGATAGACATTTTTGCATAACATAATTTTCAATAAAAAATTTCGACTCCGCAGTTTTAAAGCAATCGCGACGTAAACAAGAAATGACAGGAATTTATGGTTTGCTGAAAAATTTTCTATCTTAGTGATTTTTTTTTTCTTTAAAACCATTAGAGAAAATAAAAATCAGATTACATTAACTGGGTAGCTAACAGCTAAAATAAAATCTCTTCAGTAAAAACTGTACATTTCATTTATTTCAATATAAATAAATAAATTTCAATTAAACTTTGAAAATGAACTATCAATGAACTACTACCTGTTTGCACCACACATGTTAAAAGATCATCAAGTTTCATTGTTATACACTGTCAGATTATATCAAAAGCAAAGTCAATAAGTCTTGAAACTGGGAGAAATTACGAAAGAGTATTCAACGAATAATATTAAGTTACATTTTCTCTTCTGAGAGAAAAACTAAAAGTCGTAGAAAATTCATCTTTGGTAAAAATAAAGACTAAATTTCAATTTAAATCTCCATAAAATTTCAAGTTTCAACAACAATTAGCTTTTGAGATATGAATTTTTTTTTAATTGACAAAGTTTAAACGACATTATGTTGCATTTTCTCTTTTGAGGAAAAAAATAAAAGTCGTAGAAAATTCATCTTTGGTAAAAATAAAGATTAAATTTCAATTAAAATCATCTAAATATTTCAAGTCTCAACAACAATTAGTTTTTGAGATATGAATTTTTTAAAATTGACAAAGTTTAAATGACATTAAGTTACATTTTCTCTTCTGAGGAAAAAACTAGAAGTCGTATAAAATTCATCTTTGGTAAAAATAAAGACTCAGTTTTAGTCTAAATCTTCATCAAATTTCAAGTCTCAACAATAATTACTTTTTTAGATATGAATGTTTAAAAATTGACAAATTTTAATCGACTTGAAAATTAGATTAGGTTAGAATTTTTTTTCTATAGAAAAAACTAAAAGATGTAGAAAGTTAATTTTTAGTACAAATAAAGATCAAATTTAACCAAAATTATCTAAACATATCAGATCTTAACAACAAATAATTCATTAGTTATCAATAAAAAAAATACTAGTATGTATATAGGTAGTTCATTGAATTTCTAGATTTTGTATCATATTTTTAAATTTAAAATAATCAAAAAGCTTGTAAATAATTGTTAAAAGATTGTTAAAAACGCATTTTTACAAAAAAAGATACAACATTAACACAATAAAAAAATAATTTACGATTTATTTAATAAACGATTTACTTTGTTGTACAATTCTATATTTAAATTCTTTTTTCTTCTTTATTAATTTATTTTCCCTACCTTAAAATTTACAACCTCAACACGTTTTTTTTTTATTACTTGTTGTATTTCTTAACTTATCCAAACAAATACAACACACAATAGTCTAATAAAAAGCCATCTTGTACACTTCGGGGTATATAAATCCAAGCCCAAGTTGAAAATTTTCATGTGGTCAGTTTAACCATGCTGAGATTATGTATACTTTTCTTTGCCACCATTTTGGTGGCAGAGGTTTCTTCCCAATGTGTTGCTAGAGATGTAAGTATATTTTACTAGTTTGAAAAAATTATCTTATTTTTATTAATATTATTTTTTTTATTAATATTATTTTTTTTATTAATTTTTTTTTCTTTTTATTAATATTATTTTTTTTTTATTAATTTTTTTTTCTTTTTTTAGCCTGTATCTGATTGTGTCGTTTATGATGGAACCCATGTAAAAACTTTCGATGGAAAAGTCTACAGTGTGAATTCAAACTGTGGATTTACCATTGCTTCAATCCCCGGAATTAATTTACAAATAAACTATCTAAAAAGTCCATCCAGGCTTCAAGTTGTTTATAGAGGATCAACTTACGTCGTTCAATTTAACCTCGATGGAAGTTTGTCTTATACATTTGATGGTGTAACCCAAGCAATTAGTTCCACACGTAATGGGGTTACAGTTTCACGACCTGGACAAATGGCAATCGTCGAATTGAAATCTTTAGGAATCAAGTTGAGATATAATGGAGATGTAAGAAGTTTTAATTTAGGGTGTTTTTAGGATTAAATTTTATTTCTTATAGACGGTTGAAATGATTCAAAACAATCAAAATAACGCTATGGTAGCTAGCGGTCTTTGTGGAAACAACGATGGATGTAATAATAACGAGTTGATAAAATCTGATGGTCAAAGTACAACTTCAATTTTAGACTGGGCTAGTAGTTGGAGTTTAGGTATTTTGGATTTTTAATTTTTTAATTAAATATTTTAAGGAATATAAATTTTTAATTTTAATTTTTAATTTTAATTTTTTATTTTTAGGTGGATGTTCATTAAGTTCTTTCGTAAATGCTTGTGGAACTAATATAAAACTAACAGCCGAAGCTACGGCTTCTTGTAATGCACTTTTCCAAAACTCTCAATTCACTGGATGTGCGGTAAATATAATGAATATGAAAAATATTAAAAAACTGAAAAAAAATTTCGATTTTATAGGCTTATAACAGTGAATTTATGACAATTTGTCGTTCAAATTACTGCGCTTGTAAAGCTAAAAATGTACCAGATTGTCAATGTGCTATGTTAGATGCTTTTGTAAGAACATGCCAAACGAAAACTAATACTCTTATAGACTGGAGAGTTAATGGAATTTGCAGTAAGTATTGTTCGACAAGCGAGAACTTGCTGGTTAGTCACAGTTGCGCAGTGGACAACAGTAACTTCAGACTAGCAAGCTTCATTTAAACGCAGTCGTTGACAGTGAAGGCTTTAGTTGAAACATTTTTTTTAGTTTTGTCTTTACGCATTTCTTAAGTTCAGGTAGGGACTCAGACCCAAAGTAATAAATTTGTGTAATAAGCTTGTCAACGATGTCACATTCCTCAAGGATCCCTGGACCTTTAAGATTGCACACTGCAGCTAAAGAGGGGCGCGTATTTTTATCTCTATCTACCCGAATACTTTCTCACTCTCTCTCTATCGCTGTCGCGCATTTTTGTGAAATTTCAGCCGCAAGTTCTCGCTTGTCGAACTGTAAATTAATTCCTTTTATACCATCTTCTAACTACTGAATTTCTAAATCCACCTAACTCAACTTTTCTTATCATTAGGAAAAGATTGTCCAAATTCCCATCAATTCTATAAACCATGCGCACCAAATCGCAAGGAACTAAGCTGCGGGGAACCCCCAGTAACCGATCCAAACCGTTACGATTGCGAGGAAGGTTGTTATTGCGAAGCAGGATTCCGTTGGTTCGAAGATAAATGTTTATTAGATCAAGAATGTCCTTGCTTCGAAGGATGTGAACTCTACAATGGTCAACCTCGACCAGATTTATGTAGACGTTACAGTCAGGGAGGTGTTATCACAAGAGAATGTTATGATTGTACTTGTTCTCCTGGAGGATTATGGAATTGTCCTGGGGTAAAAATTAAATAAGTAATTATTAATAATTTATGTAAAAATTAAAATTTTCTAGAAAAAATGTTGTTGCGTCGGTGCTCATTGCTGGGGAGATCCTCATTACACTACATTCGATGGTCGACAATACGACTTTATGGGTAAATGCAACTACTATGTGGTTCGAGGAATTGGATTTGATGTTATTTGCCATCATTATGTATTCGACGGAAAAGGAGGATATAAACGAGATATTACATCATCAGCTCCTTCACTTTGTGTAAAAGTGGAGGTACGTTACGACGAACACGTTATTTTGCTTGGACAAAATAAAGTTGTTAATTTCGACGGACGAAGGGTTTCCACCCTACCATTTAAAAGAGGTGGAATTAGAATTGCAAATAAAGATAGTCAACTTGTTACCGTTTACTTAAGAAATGGAGTAGAAGTATCTTTCGATGGTATTTATTACACTCTTGTTAATATTCCCATGAATATGATCAATCGTGTTAAGGTAAGTTTTCCTTTTTTTGACTTTTAAATCCTCAATTTAAATTTATTTTTTTAATTTAGGGATTATTCGGTACTTATTCATTAACTGCCAACGATGACTACACCAAACCTGATGGTAGTTTAGCTGCTAACCCCAACGACTTTGGTCATTCTTGGAAAGTACCCGGAAGTTGCGAGAATGAATATGTTGGAATAGTTGATCATCCATGTAATGTTAATCCCACTTATGAAACTACAGCTCAACAATTTTGTCAACACATTCAAAGTACTTTATTCGATGGTTGTTCTGATGATCCAGCTGACGATTATGATAAATGCGTTTATGATGGTTGTCTTTGTCTTCCTATTGTAAGTATATATAACTTCTCTTTTCCATTTTTTTCAATTTTTTTCAATTTTTTTCAATTTTTTTCAATTTTTTTCAATTTTTTTCAATTTTTTTCAATTTTTTTCAATTTTTTTCAATTTTTTTTTCAATTTTTTTTCAATTTCTTTCAATTTTTTTTCATTTTTATAAATAGAATCCAAAATGTCTTTGTGATCACTACGAAGTCCTAGCGAAAAAATGCCAACAAAGAGGAATATCAGTCGATTGGCGAGCTACAGTTACCCAATGCGCTCTTACTTGCCCAGCTGGACAAACATACCAAACTTGTGCTAATTCTTGCCAAAGAACCTGCTCAGATATTTCTGAAAAACCCGATTGTATTGCTGCATGTTCTGATGGATGTAGTTGTCCTCCAGGACAAACACTTGACGAAAACGATCAATGTATTCCAATCTCACAATGTAGTTGTATATACAATGATCTTCGTTTCCCTCCTGGATTCATTTTCGTTATTGAAGACGATGCATTGAGATAGTAAGTTTTAATTTATATTATTATTATAATATCGCCGTTCCGGAAGAATATCGACATAACTGCAAAATAAAAAATTTTGCAGGAAAAGCAAAAATAATTAAAATCAGCATTTTCTTGGATACATTGATGGCCTTATCTCATGTTATCAAAAAATTGCATTTACGTCGATGTTGTTCCAGAGCGGCGATATATTAAAGTAGTAAGCAATCAGCGCCTCTTTAAAAGAGGGCGCCGCAGGCGCCTAGCCCTTTTTTTAATAGTTTTTTTGGAAATCGCTTTCCGGCCATAGATTAAATATAATATACTAATATAGATAGGCAACTCTCCACTTTTAATTTTGACAATGTTTTTAGTTCAACCCGCACCGCATTTGGCGCTAATGAGCAAGAGCGGAAATTTTTAAAATCTTTAAAATAAAATATTATTCCTATTTATTACAAAACCATCCATGGTAAAATTAAACAAAAACAAATTTTGCTTGTAGCCTGTTTGTTTTTGTTCAATTTCATCATACACGGCTTAAAAAATACAAAAGAGTTTAGAGAACAACTCAAGGACACTCTCCAATACAACTGCTAACATAACTTTATTCTCGTCGATCTTATTCTGGCGGTGGTTAATAACAAAACAATTTTTAACAACAAAATAATATTTTGAATAAGCACATAAAAAGAAACCTCGCATCTTCAGCAAATCTACAGTTCCCACATCTCGCGACGCTTATAAAATCAAAGATTCGCGTAGTTCCCATCAGAGTCTTTCACCTTTGGACGTATTTCTGGACATACGTGACAATATTCCAGTCATTGGATACTAATGAACACAAATTGCAACACTAAATACGATGTTAACATTTTTTTCAAGAATTTCAATACAATTACGATACTTCGTTCACTCGCGTATTTGACATATGTAGATGTCAGATATTATGTTGGACATCTTATTGTCAGTGCGTTTCATTTTGGCCGGTAAAGAAGCTGTTATTTTCCGCTATCAGCGCTTCCAGTGATGCGGGTTGAACTAAATTTATTGTCAACGAATTTCTATACAGAGGTAACATAGCCTGTTTCCGGCCGATTCAATGGTTTTACGTCATTCTGCCGACCCTTATCTTCATCTCCCCGACGATTTTGGGGGGTTTTCGATTTCGGAAAAACGGCCCTGAAAATCGAACGACGTTGCGGTAGCCCTAATTGAAATTAAAATTCTCGATCATCCGCCTGTCATTTTCGTTAATTTTCGAACGCACTTTTTGTCCAAAAAGCCACCGGCTCCGCGACTCTGCTTCCGGCTAACCTTCTGAACGGCTTTATAACGCAACGTTATATGCAAAACGGGACTCCTTTGGACCCCAAACGGCCGACTTAAGCCCTAAACGAAGTCCCCATTTTTCATTTTCGATTTGGGCCGATAAAACAGTTGGTTCAATTTTCATAAACATTATTTATTATTCTAACCACGCTAATGCCACATGAAATGTCAAAACGATCGTTTTATTAACAATTATCAAATATTTAATTTATACAGAGCAGAAATTCGAATAAATTTCACTAAAAACTAATTAAATTCTTGAAAATATCACCAAAAATTTAAGTAAATTTGTAAAAATTCCACCAAAGCCACTAAAATTTTTAATAATTCCACCAAAAACATAAAATTTGTAAAAATTCCACCAAAGCTATCAAAATTATTAACAATTCCAAAAATTTAAGTAAATTTGTAAAAATTCCACCAAAGCTACTAAAATTATTAATTATTCCACCAAAAACTTATAAAATTTGTAAAAATTCCACCAAAGCTATCAAAATTTTTAACAATTCCACCAAAAACTGAATTTTTAAAAAATATACTAAAATTAAGATTAATTTCGTCAAGAATTGATTAGATTCTTAAAAATTTCACAAAAATGAAAAAGTAACAAAAATTCCACAAAAGTTAGTTAAATTGAATATAATTTCACCAAAAATTATTAAATTTCGAGACAATTCTACTAAAAACTAATTTTTTTAAAAATTCCACCCAAAATGAATAAAATTGGTAAAAATTCCACGAAAAACTTACTACATTCGTAAAAATTCCACCAAAGTTACCAACATTTTTAACAATTCCACCAAAAACGTACTAAATTTTTTCAATTTTCCACCGAAGCTACAAAAATGTTGAATAATTCCAACAAAAACTTACTGATTTTTAAAAAATACCACCAAAAACTTACCAAATTCATAAAAATTCTACTAAAATTACCAATATTTTTAACAATTCCACCAAAAATGATTAAAGTTAATAAAAATTCCACCAAAGTTATCAACTTTTTTAACAATTCCATTAAAAACATACTGAATTTTATAAAAATTCCACCAAAAATTAATAAAATTGGAAAAATTTCACTAAAAACTTACTAAATTCGTAAAAATTCCATAAAAAAACACCAAATTCTTTAAGAATTCCATCAAAAATGAATAAAATTCGCAAAAATTCCACCAGTGTTATCAAAATTTTTGATAATTTCACCAAAAATATACTGAATTTTTTAAAAATTCCACCAAAAATTAATACAGTTTGCAAAAATTCCACCAAAAACTTACTAAATTCATAAGAACTTTACTAAAAACACTAATTTTTTTTATTTCACCAGAAATGAGTAAAACTCGCAAAAATTCCACCAATGTTATCAAAATTTTTGATAATTTCACCAAAAACATACTGAATTTTTTAAAAATTCCAACAAAAACTTACTAAATTCATAAGAATTTTACCAAAAACACTGAATTTTTTTTAAATTCCACCAGAAATGAATAAAATTCGCAAAAATTCCACCACAGCTATTAAAATATTTAACAACTACACCCAAAACTTACTAAATTTTTTTTATTCCACCAAAAACTTAGAAAAGTCCTAAAAATTACACCGAAATTGTCAACATTTTTAACAATTCTACCAAAAACTTACCAAATTTTTTAAGAATTTCACCAAAATGTCCAAATTCTTTTAAAATTCTACCAAAAATCAATCAAATTAGAAACAAGTTAATTAAAAATTAACTAAAACCTTGAAAATTCCATCAAAAACTTAGTAAATTCATAAAAATTCCACCAAAGGTAATAAAATTTTTAATAATTTTACCAAAAAATAATGATTTTTTTAAAAATTCCACCAAAAACTTACTAAATTCATAAGCATTTTACCAAAAACACTGAATTTTTTTAAAACTCCACCAGAAATGAATAAAATTCGCAAAAATTCCACCAAAGCTATTAGAATATTTAACAACTACACCCAAAACTTACTGAATTTTTTTTATTCCACCAAAAACTTACAAAAATCCTAAAAATTACACCGAAATAGTCAACATTTTTAACAATTCTACCAAAAACTTACCAAATTTTTTAAAAATTCCACCAAAATGTCCAAATTCTTTTAAAATTCCACCAGAAATCAATCAAATTAGAAACAATTTCATTAAAAATTAACTAAAACCTTGAAAATTCCATCAAAAACTTAGTAAATTCATAAAAATTCCACCAAAGTTACTAAAATTTTTAATAATTTTACCAAAAATAATGAATTTTTTAAAAATTCCACCAAGAACTTACTAAATTCATAAGAATTTTACCAAAAACACTGAATTTTTTAAAAATTCTACTAGAAATGAATAAAATTCACAAAAATTCCACCAAAGCTATTAAAATATTTAACAGCTACACCCAAAACTTACTGAATTTTTGTTATTCCACCAAAAACTTACAAAAATGCTAAGAATTACACCGAAATTGTCAACATTTTTAACAATTCTACCAAAAATTTACCAAATTTTTTAAAAATTCCACCAAAATGTCAAAATTCTTTTAAAATTCCACCAAAAATCAATCAAATTAGAAACATTTTCATTAAAAGTTAACTAAAACCTTGAAAATTCCATCAAAAACTTAGTAAATTCATACAAATTCCACCAAAGTTACTAAAATTTTTAATAATTTTACCAAAAATAATGAATTTTTTAAAAATTCCACCAAAAAGCTTACTAAATTCATAAGAATTGTACCAAAAACACTGATTTTTTTTATTCCACCAGAAATGAATAAAATTCGCAAAAATTCCACCAATGTTATCAAAATTTTTGATAATTCCACCAAGAATATACTGAGTTTTTTAAAAATTCCACCAAAAATTAATACAATTTGCAAAAATTCCACCAAAAACTTACTAAATTCATAAGAATTTTACCAAAAACACTGAATTTTTTAAAAATTCCACCAAAAATTAATACAATTTGCAAAAATTCCACCAAAAACTTACTAAATTCATAAGAATTTTACCAAAAACACTGAATTTTTTAAAAATTCCACCAAAAATTAATACAATTTGCAAAAATTCCACCAAAAACTTACTAAATTCATAAGAATTTTACCAAAAACACTGAATTTTTTTTAAATTCCACCAGAAATGAATAAAATTCGCAAAAATTCCACCAAAGCTATTAAAATATTTAACAACTACACCCAAAACTTACTGAATTTTTTTTATTCCACCAAAAACTTAGAAAAATCCTAAAAATTACACCGAAATTGTCATCATTTTTAAAAATTCAACCAAAATGTCTAAATTCTTTTAAAATTCCACTAAAATGTCTAAATTCTTTTAAAATTCCACCAAAAATCAATGAAATTAGAAACAATTTCATAAAAAATAACTAAAACCTTGAAAATTCCATCAAAAACTTAGTAAATTCATAAAAATTCCACCAAAGTTACTAAAATTTTTAATAATTTTACCAAAAATAATGAATTTTTGAAAAATTCCACCAAAAAGCTTACTAAATTCATAAGAATTGTACCAAAAACACTGATTTTTTTTATTCCACCAGAAATGAATAAAATTCGCAAAAATTCCACCAATGTTATAACATTTTTGATAATTTCACCACAAACATACTGAATTTTTTAAAAATTCCACCAAAAACTTACTAAATTCATAAGAATTTTACCAAAAACACTGAATTTTTTTTTTTAATTCCACCAGGAATGAATAAAATTCGCAAAAATTCCACCAAAGCTATTAAAATATTTAACAACTACACCTAAAACTTACTGAATTTTCTTTATTTCACCAAAAACTTACAAAAATCCTAAAAATTACACAGAAATTGTCAACATTTTTAACAATTCTACCAAAAACTTACCAAATTTTTTAAAAATTCCACCGAAATGTCCAAATTCTTTAAAAATTCCACCAAAAATCAATCAGATTAGAAACAATTTCATTAAAAATTAATTAAAACCTTGAAAACTCCATCAAAAACTTAGTAAATTCATAAAAATTCCACCAAAGTTACTAAAATTTTTAATAATTTTACTCAAAATAATGATTTTTTTAAAAATTCCACCAAAAATCTTACAAAATTTGTAAAAATTCCACCAATAATTTACCGATTTTCTTTTTAATTCCACCAAAAACTTGCTAAATTCATAAGAATTTTACCAAAAACACTGATTTTTTTTAAATTCCACCAGAAATGAATAAAATTCGCAAAAATTCCACCAAAGCTATTAAAATACTTAACAACTACACCCAAAACTTACTGAATTTTTCTTATTCCACCAAAAACTTACCAAATCCATAAAAATTCTACTAAAATTACCAATATTTTTAACAATTCCACCAAAAATGATTAAAGTTAATAAAAATTCCACCAAAGTTATCAACTTTTTTAACAATTCCATCAAAAACATACTGAATTTTATAAAAATTCCACCAAAAATTAATAAAATGGGAAAAATTCCACCAAAAACTTACTAAATTCATAAGAATTTTACCAAAAACACTGATTTTTTTTATTCCACCAGAAACGAATAAAATTCGCTAAAATTCCACCAATGTTATCAAAATTTTTGATAATTTCACCACAAACATACTGAATTTTTTAAAAATTCCACCAAAAACTTACTAAACTCATAAGAATTTTACCAAAAACACTGAATTTTTCTAAAATTCCACCAGAAATGAATAATATTCCCAAAAATTCCACTAAAGCTATTAAAATATTTAACAACTACACCCAAAACTTACTGAATTTTTTTTATTCCACCAAAAACTTACTAAATTCGTAAAGCTTCCACCAAAGTTCCCAAAATGTTGATCAATTCAACCAAAAACAATAATTTTTTTTAGAAAAATACTAAAAATAAAACTAAACTAGTCTTCTTAATTTAAACAAAAAGAAAAATACTAAAACTTTGAATTTTTACAGTGATTGTGTTAACGGTGTTTGGAAAATAACAGATGCAACAATACAAGACTTTATAGATTATCCATCGATTGAACAATTCAATGGTGAATGTTCACCAGAAGATTTGAGAGGTTACTCTGGATGCAAGAGAACCAACACTTTAACATGTTACAACAAACACCTTGAAGAACTACCAAACTATGATAATTGCGTCGCTGGATGTGAATGTTTAGATGGATTTGTTTTGGATGAAGTACTTGGTACTTGCGTTCGACCTGAACTTTGTCCTTGCCTTTACAATAGTATCAGTTACCCAGATAATTCTGTTATTTATAATCGAGATCAAAAATGGTATGATTTAAAAAATTTTTTAATTCATTTTTTATTTTTATTTTTAATTTTTAACAGTACTTGTTTAGCTGGTGAATGGGTTTGTAACACCCAAACAGGTTACTCAGCAACTTGTAGTGCAACTGGAGATGTTCACATAACATCTTTCGATCAAACCATCTTTTCATTTGACGGTGTTTGTGAATATGTACTCTTCCAATATGACTTTGGAACAGGAGGATCGTTCAGGGTCACCCTTGAAACCGGTTTTTGCGATACTGGATCTTGTATTGTAGCTGTTTATCTACGTTACCGAGCTTTGAATGGAGATATTGAAAATATCGTCTTTGCTCCTGGACAACCCATGGTTGGATTAAATCTTCAAGCACTTATTGTCACCGATTTAGGTCCTTCAATCGTCGTTGATGTAACCGGTCTTGGATTAAGAATTATTTGGGGACAAGAAGGATGGGTTCATATCCACGCTGCTGATAATTGGTTAACATGGGTAAATAATAAAAAATAAAAATATTTTTTCTAAAAAATATCTTAAAATTTAAATATTTTTTAGCCCTTCTATGGTTTATGTGGTTCATACGATAATAACCCAGCTAATGATTTAGAAGTCATTGGAGAGAACTTGAATGGTGTTGCTGACTTTGTAAATTACAACCAACTTGATAATACTTGTGATGGATCTTCTGAATTAATTGTAATTTATTTAATTAATATACTAGATTCTTTATTTATATTTAAACCTTTAAAGCTTCAAATTTTATAAATTATTTTTTCATTTTCAGGTTGAAGATAGAATCTTACCAGATACAATTTGTGAATATCTCATCGGAGGCGTTTTTAAAACTTGCAACTATCACGTTCCTCCAGAGGAATATTATAATCGTTGTATGATCAACTACCAAAAACATCACGAAGCTCAACCACCTTCTTCAACCGATTATTACTGTGACATCTTCGTTGAGTACGCTCAAGCATGTAATGATGCTTACGAACCAGTTGTATGGAGAACTGCTAATATTTGTCGTAAGTTAATTTCTAATTTTATTGTATATAGTTTGCACACCGGTGAGCTGCGGATAGGACAGGTTAATGTATTAGACAAGGCATCGAATTGCATACGATTTTAATAGTATATCTCTCTTGTCTTAACTAATGGAAGATATAGGTATATAATTCTAATTCTTAATCTTTTTTTTCCATCTAGCTCTTCAATGTCCAGCTGGTAAAATTTACTACCCATGTGATAACCCTTGCCCAAGAGTAAGTTGTGGATTCCCGGCTAGTACTTGCACAGATAGAGTCTGCACGGAATCTTGTAACACTCCCCAATGTCCACCTGGACAAGTTTACTCCGATTTGACCTACACTCAATGTATTGATCCGGCTCAATGTCCAACTTTAAGGAGGAGTTATTTCAGTCCTCTTCAGCTTGTATGGGCGAGAGCGAGAGGTTAAATTGCGACGGTGAAAGTTGAAATGTAATACTATGAAATGTATAATCGATTCTTTTTAAAAAATAAAAGAATTTTGGAGATTTATTTGATGTGTTTTATTTAAATATTTTACTACTTTACTACTAATTTTTAGTAAGTTGAAGGATGGGTTGTGTTTTGTTTAAAGGTGTTGGGTTGAGTTAAAAAGAATATTTAATTTTTATGTCTTGAAAGACAGTTATAAGTCTTAAGACAGTTACGATTTGTATAATTTAAATATCAACTGAAGCTATTAGATTATTGGATTAATAGTCACTTTATTAAAATATTCTTTCTAAAGAGTTTTTTTTTTGAGGAAAACTTTTAAAGGATTAATGAAATCTTTTATCTTATGTCTGTTTGAAATAAGTAGTTATTTTTTAAAAGATAAGAAGTACAAGAGAACAATGTAAGGAATAGAAAAGGTCTATTAAATGGGTTCGTGGTTCTTAACCCTTTAAGCACTATGATCCCATATATGCATCATCACACAAACATTCGATTTAAGTTGTGAACGTTCATAAAACCATTCAATCTGGGAAAGAGGAATCTATAAACAGATATATGTGACTTTGCGGTGCTATAAAGGTGCTTGTGAGCCTTTATAAATATAAAAAAATGCAACTAACGTAGAGTATCAATTGAGAGTATGAATACTATGTACAAGTAAAAGTTACTACAACGAATAATTGAAGACCCGAGTGCAAAAACCAGGTAGCTCCATTTTTGGTGTATATCGAGTTAAGTGTGTTTCTACTATCTACATAAGCTTGCCCATCGTTCGGTGCCTTTTCCAGAAAGTTTGTAAAAATGGAGTTACCTGTTTTTTGCGCTCGGGTTTAATTAGCATTGTACACCGTCTATAAATTGATGAGAAAAATGACCCGTAACATGTTTTGAGCTCCGTCGCGGCTGACAAAGTGCTTTTTGACTTATTTTCGTTCAATTTTCAGGAGTACCCCGGTTGACCGTTCGGTCGATGACGTTTATCATGACTATGAAGCAACCGCGATCTACTTATCCCGGGGGCTGCACATGGCCGTTCGGAAACTGGGTTTAAAACGTTTCGGGGGACTCGCCGGGGCCCCGAGGCTCGTTTCGCTCCGGTTTTTACGAAATTACGCGAAAAATTTCGTGCACTGTCAAATCAACGTGACGACTCTATGGTAGCGAACACTTAACTTCGGGCAACTCATCGCTGAAAGGGTTAATTAAAAGAAACACTGTTTACGGTTGCTGGATGATACTCCAGCTTTTCATTCTTTTTGACAGTTTTCAATGTATTTCATTTCTGGTTTAATTTTCATAGTCACGAAGATGCCCCCAAAGACAAGCAAAATATTTGGCAATTTGAAAAAGTAAAAAGTATTAAATGAATACTTAACAACCGTGTTTAACTACTTGGGTATGGATTTACTTCGAACGTAATGTAACTTATGACGTGTCTCAGACGTCAAATGTATCCAAAGGGTTAATTAAGTATTGTGGATCACGACATAGCTAATTGAGAAGAGAATATCGTTCAACTCATATTATTTTAAAAAAATTCAAGAACTTATAATAATCGTTTAACACTGGAACGTTTAAGAAAAAGTACTAAAAGTTGTTTTTCAAATCACTTGAATTAAGAATTCAGCACGATGAATCTACACTTCATAATAAATGATGTGCCATTAAGATGACCCTTGATAGTTCTTGTAGTTTCCATGATTCTACTTATTAATTCCTTTTTTGTGTCTTTAAAAGTGTAGTATACACAGGTTTTCGCTAGTTACACATAAAATAACCTAACGACGTTTGGGTTTTCAAGAATTTGTATTAATTTTTAAAAGCAACAGTTTGAACCAATTTATATTTATATTATATATTGTGGGGAAATCGCATAAATGATTGCGAAATTGCAGACCGATCGGTGACCAGCAGTCGATGTTTCTAGTAAACACCAAAGAAATAGAAAACTGAGAACGAAACTGAATTGGCATAAAAAGGACTAGGAAAGCGGAGGGTTTCAAGGGACCTTCATGGCGACAACGTGTAAAAAAAAACACTTGTAATTAAACGATCGTTATAAGAATTTGTCACAAAAAATGTTAGAAAGAAATAATAAAAATCTGCGTGCATAAAATCTATTTCTTTTCGACGTCCGAGCACCCCAACCTTCACATCCATCACAACATAACAAAGTTGTAACTTCTAAAAGTCAAATTTTAATGTAATCCCTAGAAAATTCCACTTTTAGAACGCAGCCTAATTTTTAGAATGTTAAAAAATATCGATTAAGGATGTTATGTTACATTTCCTCTTCTGAGGGAAAAACTAAAAGTCATAGAAAATTTCTTTTTGGTAAAAATAAAGATTAATCTTTGTTCTAAATCGCGATGAAATTTCAAATCTCAACAACAACTGGTTTAACCCTCCGGTGGGCGCGTATCCGGCAGTTAGCCGCATCTTTTTCCCAAAATATTACTAAGTTAACTGTGAAACCACTAAATATTCTATTGCGGTGTAATAGAATATTTAGTTAGCTCCACGGCGTTTAATGATATGATATCTAATCGAAGATAAAATGACCAGAGTGAGACCTAACCCTCTGTTTAAATGAAATATACTTTACAAGCTCTACAAATTATTCTGTTGTCTCTAAATTTAATAAAAACCGTTCATAAGATTTTTCTTCTGAAGGAATTTTCCTTGATAATACTTGTACCTTTCAAATTGCAGCCAATTTTTGAAAAAACCGCTTTTATAAATCGTCAATCTTTTACAATCTTTGATATAACTATGGAAAGAGTTTGTTCTACATATTTGAATATTATTTGAAATTGAACTTCATTTTACAAATGAAACATCCTTTAGAATCTTTATAGATTATTTCGTTATCGAAATTCAATTCTATTCTTCAAATATACGAAGTTATAAATAGGATATTATTAAAAACTTTGGTGGTATAAAGAAGGAATCGAAGAGATTGTTATGAAAACAGTCATATGATGTCACATATTGAGTCATATATTGCATGAAGTAAGTCATATAAGAGTTTTCTCCATGTATCGTATACATATAACATATACATATAATATTATGCATCCATAGCTACTGCTATATTGCACATTTACGAAAAAATAAGATATTTGAAGACTTGGTTTTCCGTAAATAAACTTCAATTAGAGCTACGAGCTCTAAAACCCAGTATTTCTCAACAAATCACAGCAATAAACCAGAGGATGTTTTTAGGAATTACAGTTTTTTCTACTTCTATATTTGTAAGTTAATTGATATTTAACCCTCCTTGTGTACACTGGGTCTTTGAAGGAACAGTCAAAATTTCCGTTTCTCTGATTTTTAGATGATTCAGACGATTGTTTCATTTTTATTAACAGTTTTAAATTTGGTAACTGCTCGGCCATGTAGTAGACGCTTCAATAAGTAACTCAGAATTTTTCTATAATTTTTGAAAGCCTAGAAAACTTTGAAAACATGCCTGTTCCTAAAAGACCCAGTATACACACCGTGTCTCAAAAAATATAGTATACACACGCCAGGTTAATATGTCAAAGCTACAAAACAAATATAGTAAAATTATTATATTGAGTTGTTAGGAAAGTAATTTCGTTTTTTCCCGACGGAGGATTAATTGCATTTTTTAAAAATTCGTAAAAAATTGAATTTTAAAGATTTTGATCCGATTTTTTTCTAAATGAAAGTAAAAAGATTCTAGTTTTAATTTAAAGAGACCGTTGAAAAGTTGGCAAAAATGTTTTAGGTTAAGAAGTTAATAATTTTCAAAAAAATCGTAAAAATTTTGAAATAAAAAAGACTCACCAAACGAATGTTGTTTCCTTGACAATCTCCTGAAAAAAAAATAAAATAAAAAAATAATTATTTTTTAAGATTAATTAGTAAATCAAAAGTATTTTACCGGCTAACATTCGCAAAATAACAATCCGAAGACTTTCTCAAAATGCTAATCAGAAGACGAACTCCAATGATTTGAAACACATTCACGGAAATAAACACTAAAGTTTTTTAACACTAATTACAAAAAAATTAACGAATACAAAATAATAGGAAGAATACACGACAGATTTGTTTAAAACCCGCACAGTAACTGCGAAGAATTTCTAAATTTAAGTTTTACGGTTTGTTCAACCCCTAACTGTTGGAGGGGGAACTGGTTTTCTTCGGTAAAAAACGAAATTATCGAGCGTTCGGGTTAAAATTTACCTGCTCGTTTTCCAGTTTACAAAGAAAACTCCAATTCGAGTTTATTAACGTGAACTTAAAAATAAATTTATTGATATGTGGAAAAATATATTAAAAGATTTAACAGAAGTAGTCCTTTTTCCTTAAATATTTCGATAATCGCTTACATTTAAGTATTTTCACTCTCACTTCATATTCTAATCTTCCTCAAAAAATCTTGTTCCAAGATTTTTTAATGTAGCTTTTACGTTCTTAGTAACATAGTGGATTATAGGATATTGAGAATAGAAGTTTTGAAAATCGTTCGTTGGAAATGTTTAGACTCAGGAAAATAACACCTTTTTAGAGTCTTACTCAAAATTGAATAAAGAATTTCTTAAGAAAAACCGTATGAAAATTAGATGGACGGTCGAGTTACGGTAAAATCAAAATTTCAAACTTCTCTTCTAATTTCTCGGTGTAGAAGTTGATAAAATTATCCGTTAGTAGTTTTTTGAATACCGCACAACAACACCCTTCTAGAATCTTACTAAGAATTGATCGGAGAATCGTTTAAAAGAAACTTTAGGAAAATGAGGCGATCAATGATTGAGTTATGCGAGCTCAAAGTAAAAATTTTAAAATTTTCGTTTAATGTCTAATTGTGGAGGTTTGCAAAACAGTCAGAAATTTTCCCGATGCGATATGACAACGCCCGTCTAAAATATTATTCAGAATTGAATGCAAAATCCTTTAAAATAAACCATACGGAAATCAGATTACCAGCGGTCGAATTATCTCAAACTCAAAATTTCTAAAATGATGGAAAATCAAAAAATTGAAATGCGATTTTTTAGGGATTTCTCGTCGAAGGAATGATTTGGTTAAATAAGTGTTTTCCAAGCGATTATAAATGTTTAAATAATCGGAATTTAAAATAAAATCAAATTTTTTTTTTTCAAAATTTTCGTCTATTTTTTCGGTGTAGAGGTTCGGAAAAACATCCGTCAGAAAATTTTCGGGCCTATTACAATAACCCCATTCTGGAATCGTATTCAGAATTAAATGAAAAATCGTTGGAAACTTACTGAACGAAAATCACACGACTGACGGCCAAGTTACACGAGCTCAAAGTCAAAATTTTTAAAATAGAAAACCGAAAAATCGAAAGTAGGTATGGATTTTTTCTTTCAAAAATCGAAAATTTTAAATTTTGCTGAAACTCACGTTCTTATATAATTCAACTACGGGGAAAACGATGGTGAAATCCGTTTTTAGATCTTTTGGTTTGCCAGAAAAATCGGCTAGAATTGAGTTTGCAACAAGTATTAATTTTTCGATGCAGAGGTTTAGAAGAACGTTTACCAGAAATTTTCTAGGTCTGGTACGGTAATGTTTTTCTAGAACCTTATTCGAAATTGAATAGAGAATTATTTGAAACAAACCGTATAAAAATCAGACGATTGATGGTTGAGTTATGGAAGCTCAAAGTCAAAATTTCTAATATGGCTGAAAATCGAAAAAATCAAAATGTGATTTTCTAGCGATTTTTCGACGAAGAAATGTTTTGATACATAGATAAGTACTTTCAAAACGATTATAAAAATTAAAATAATCGTAATTTACAATAAAATGCAAAAAGAATTTTTCAAAATGTCTGTCTAATTTTTTAGTGCAGAGGTTCGGAGAAACATCCGTCAGAAAAATTTCGGACCTATTACAATAACCCCATTCTGGAATCGTATTCAGAATTAAATGAAAAATCGTTGGAAACTTACTGCATGAAAATTGTACGACTGACGGCAAGGTTACACGAGCTCAAAGTCAAAATTTTTAAAATAGAAAATCGAAAAATCGAAAGTGGGTATGGATTTTTTTCCAAAAATCGAAAATTTTAGATTTTACTGAAACTCACGTTCTTATATAATTCAACAATGGGGAAAACGATGATGAAATCCGTTTTTCCGTAGATCTTTTGGTTTTCCAGAAAAGTCGGCTAGAATTGAGTTTGTAACGCGCATTAATTTTTCGATGCAAAGGTTTAGAAAAACGTTCGCCAGAAATTTTCTAGGTCTGGTACGGTGATGTTTTTCTAGAACCTTATTCAAAATTGAATTGAGAATTATTTGAAACAAACCGTATAAAAATCAGACGATTGATGGTTGAGTTATGGAAGCTCAAAGTCAAAATTTCTAAAATGGCTGAAAATCGAAAAAATCAAAACGCGATTTTCTAGCGATTTTTCGGCGAAGGAATGTTTTGATACATAGACAAGTACTTTCAAAACGATTATAAACATTGAAATAATCGGAATTTACAATAAAATGTAAAAACTTTTTTTTCAAAATTTTCGTCTAATTTTTTAGTGTAGAGGTTGGGAAAAACGTCCGTCAGAAAATTTTCGGGCCTATTACAATAACCCCATTCTGGAATCGTATTAAGAATTAAATGAAAAATCGTTGGAAACTTACTGCATAAAGATCGCACGACTGACGGCCAAGTTACATGAGCTCAAAGTCAAAATTTTTAAAATAGAAAACCGAAAAATCTAAAGTGGGAATGGATTTTTTTTTTTTTTCAAAAATCGAAAATTTTAGATTTTGCTGAAACTCACGTTCTTATATAATTCGACAATGGGAAAGCGATGGTGAAATCCGTTTTCCCGTAGATCTTTTGGTTTTCCAGAAAACTCGGCTAGAATTGAGTTTGCAACGCGCATTAATTTTTCGATGCAGAGGTTTAGAAAAACGTTCGCCAGAAACTTTCTAGGTCTGGTACGGTGATGTTTTTCTAGAACCTTATTCAAAATTGAATAGAGAATTATTTGAAACAAACCGTATAAAAATCAGACGATTGATGGTTGAGTTATGGAAGCTCAAAGTCAAAATTTCTAAAATGGCTGAAAATCGAAAAAATCAAAACGCGATTTTCTAGCGATTTTTCGGCGAAGGAATATTTTGATACATAGATAAGTACTTTCAAAACGATTATAAAAATTAAAATAATCGTAATTTACAATAAAATGCAAAAAGAATTTTTCAAAATGTCTGTCTAATTTTTTAGTGCAGAGGTTCGGAAAAACATCCGTCAGAAAATTTTCGGGCCTATTACAATAACCCTATTCTGGAATCGTATTAAGAATTAAATGAAAAATCGTTGGAAACTTACTGCATAAAAATCGCACGACTGACGGCCAAGTTACATGAGCTCAAAGTCAAAATTTTTAAAATAGAAAACCGAAAAATCTAAAGTGGGAATGGATTTTTTTTTTTTTTTTCAAAAATCGAAAATTTAAATTTTGCTGAAACTCACGTTCTTATATAATTCGACAATGGGGAAAACGATGGTGAAATCCGTTCTTCCGTAGATCTTTTGATTTTCCAAAAAAATCGGCTAGAATTGGCAACGCGCATTAATTTTTCGATGCAGAGGTTTAGAAAAACGTTCGCCAGAAATTTTCTAGGTTTGGTACGGTGATGTTTTTCTAGAACCTTATTCAAAATTGAATTGAGAATTATTTGAAACAAACCGTATAAAAATCAGACGATTGATGGTTGAGTTATGGAAGCTCAAAGTCAAAATTTCTAAAATGGCTGAAAATCGAAAAAATTAAAATGTGATTTTCTAGCGATTTTTCGGCGAAGGAATGTTTTGATACATAGAGAAGTACTCTCAAAACGATTATAAACATTGAAATAATCGGAATTTACAATAAAATGTAAAATTTTTTTTTCAAAATTCGTCTAATTTTTTAGTGTAGAGGTTGGAAAAAACGTCCGTCAGAAAATTTTCGGACCTATTACAATAACCCCATTCTGGAATCGTATTAAGAATTAAATGAAAAATCGTTGGAAACTTACTGCATAAAAATCGCACGACTGACGGCCAAGTTACATGAGCTCAAAGTCAAAATTTTTAAAATAGAAAACCGAAAAATCGAAAGTGGGTATGGATTTTTTTTTCAAAAATCGAAAATTTTAAATTTTGCTGAAATTCACGTTCTTATATAATTCGACAATGGGGAAAACGATGGTGAAATCCGTTTTTCCGTAGATCTTTTGGTTTTCCAAAAAAATCGGCTAGAATTGAATTTGCAACGCGCATTAATTTTTCGATGCAGAGATTTAGAAAAACGTTCGCCAGAAATTTTCTAGGTCTGGTACGGTGATGTTTTTCTAGAACCTTATTCAAAATTGAATTGAGAATTATTTGAAACAAACCGTATAAAAATCAGACAATTGATGGTTGAGTTATGGAAGCTCAAAGTCAAAATTTCTAAAATGGCTGAAAATCGAAAAAATCAAAACGCGATTTTCTAGCGATTTTTCGGCGAAGGAATGTTTTGATACATAGATAAGTATTTTCAAAACGATTATAAAGATTAAAATAATCGTAATTTACAATAAAATCAAAAAGAAATTTTTCAAAATTTTTGTCTAATTTTTTGGTGTAGAGGTTCGAAAAAACGTCCGTCAGAAAATTTTCGGGCCTATTACAATAACCCCATTCTGGAATCGTATTCAGAATTAAATGAAAAATCGTCAGAAACTTACTGCATAAAAGTCGCACGATTGACGGCCAAGTTACATGAGCTCAAAGTCAAAATTTTTAAAATAGAAAACCGAAAAATCGAAAGTAGGTATGGATTTTTCTTTCAAAAATCGAAAATTTTAAATTTTGCTGAAACTCACGTTCTTATATAATTCGACAATGGAGAAAGCGATGGTGAAATCCGTTTTTCCGTAGATCTTTTGGTTTTCCAAAAAAATCGGCTAGAATTGGCAATGCGCATTAATTTTTCGATGCAGAGGTTTAGAAAAACGTTCGCCAGAAATTTTCTAGGTCTGATACGGTGATGTTTTTCTAGAACCTTATTCAAAATTGAATTGAGAATTATTTGAAACAAACCGTATAAAAATCAGACGATTGATGGTTGAGTTATGGAAGCTCAAAATCAAAATTTCTAAAATAGCTGAAAATCCAAAAAATCAAAACGCGATTTCCTAGCAATTTTTCGACGAAGGAATGATTTGTTATATAGATAAGTGCTTTCTAAAATATTATAAATGTTCAAATAATCGGAATTTACAATAAAATAGAAAAAAAAATTTCAAAATTTTTGTCTAATTTCTTGGTGTATAGAGGTTTGGAAAAACTATCGTTAGAAATTTTTCGGGCCTGATACGATAACGCTTTTTTAGAGCCATACTCAGAATTAAAGGGAGAATCGTTGAAGACTAACCGCATGAAAATCGGACAACCGATAGCCAAGTTATACGAGCTTAAAGTCAAAATTTCTAAAATAGCCAAAAATTCGAAAAAATCGCAAGGGGGAGGTATGGAATTTTTTCCAAAAATCGAAACTTTTCAAATTTTGTTGAAAGTCGGGTTCTTGTATAATTCAGCAACAGGGAAAACGATAGTGAAATTAGTTTTTCCGTAAGTCCTTTGGTTTTCCAGAAAAATCGACTAAAATTTACGACGCGCATTAATTTTTTGGTCCAGAGGTTCAGAAAAATGTTTGTCGGAAATTTTTCGGATCTGGAATGAAGACACCCATTTAGAGTCTTACTCAAAATTGAATAAGGAATCGCTTAGAGCAAACTGTACGGAAATCAGACGATTGACGGTCGAGTTATGTGAACTCAAAGTCAAAATTTCAAAATTCTCTTCTAATTTCTGGGTGTAGAGGTTCAGAAAACTTTTCGTCAGAAATTTTCTGGATACCGTACGATGCCATCCCTTTAGATTCTTATTCAAAATTGAATGGAGTGTCGTTTGGAAAAAATCGTATGAAGATTAGTTAATCGATTATCGAATTACGTGAGTTCAAAGTCAAAATTTCAAATTTTCCTCTAATTTCTGAGTGTAGAGGTTCAGAAAACTTTTCGTCACAAATTTTCTGGATACAGCATGATGACATCCATCCAGATTTTTACTCAGAATTGAATGGAGAATCGTTTAAAGGAAGCCACTTAAAAATGTGATGATCGACGGCCGAGTTATGCACGTTCAAAGAGAAAAATTGAAGATTTTCGTCTAATTTTTAGGTTCAAAGGTTGGGAAAAGTGTTCGTTAGAAATTTTTCGGGTTTGGTACGATAAAGCTTTTTTAGAGTCGTACTCAGAATTGAATGGAGAATCGTTGAAAACTAACCGCGTGAAAATTGGACAATTGATAGCTAAGTTATACGAGCTCAAAGTCAAAATTTCTAAAATAGTCAAAAATTCAAAAAAATCGCTAGGGATGGTATTTGGAATTTTTTCCAAAAATCGAAAGTTTTTAGTTTTTGTTGAAAGTCGGGTTATTGTATAATTCAACAACGGGGAAAATGATGGTGAAATTAGTTTCTTCGTAAGTCCTTTGGTTTTCCAGAAATATTAGAAGTGAATTTGCGTATTAATTTTTCGAGGTTTGGAGAAACGTCTGCTAAAAATGTTTCGGGTTCATCACGATAATACCCCACTAGAATTTTATTCAAAACTGAATAAAGAATCATTAGAAATAAATCGTAGAAAAATCAGAAAACCGACAGTTGAGTTATAGGAGCTCAAAGTCAAAATTTCTAAAATGATCGAAAATTGAAAAAATCGAAATTCCAAATAATTGGAATTTGCAATAAAATGGAAAATTTTTTTTTTAATTTTCGTCAAATTTTTTTTGTATTACTTAAAATACCTTTTATCATTGTTTAAAAAAATCTCATAAATTACAATAATAATAATTTATGTAAAACGTACATATTTACAAATAAACGCACATGACTTAAATTAAATTTAAATCCGTGTAAATAAATCTTACATTTTTACTTATCTGTCGTCTCATTATCAAATCAAACACACTCAAGCTTTAACAAAAAGCTAATAAACACAAAATTTTACAACAAAGACAATTAACATTTGTCTTTGCATGCATTTCCTCCAAAAGGTGTTTCACCCAAACCTTCTTTATTTAAAAAAAGTATTTTTAAAATTTAAATCTTGACTTTTTAATTTCACCATCAAGATTTACAACACCTTTACTGTATTTTATATTGTTCTTTTTTTCTCTTTTATTGTCTAAATAAATAAATTCCAAGACAATACAACCATAAACTAAATTTTATTTGTTTTATTTTTTTTATTTATTTGATTTATTTAATTTTAATTACCCTACCAGAACGTATAAAAAGAATTTCGTTTTAAAAAGTTTTTATCAACCTGTTTCTTTTCGTGAAGATGAAATCTTTGATTTTTAACTTGGTTGTGGTCCTTTTACTCATTGATAGGACTTCAGCGCAATGTGATCCAGCAGTATGTATATTTTTTCTTATTAATTATTTAGTTATTTTATAATTATATTAATTTTTTGTTATTTTTTAAAGCCAACAGTGAACTGCATTATTTACAAAGACATCCAATTAAAAACTTTCGATGGAAATATTTTTGGATTTGTCTCACAATGCAGCTACACCCTTCTTTCGATGCCTACAAAAAGTTTAACCATCAACTATCTAAGAAATCCTTCTGGATTACAAATCAGCTACGCTGGACGTATTTTCTTAATTACTGTTTCCGGTGGGGTTGGTTCTTTAACCAGAGATGGTGTTCCTCAAAGTATAACTTCAACGTTAAACGGTGTTAAATTTAGCCAACCTGGAAGGTTGGTTATTGCAAATATCGTTGCTTTGGCTATGAAAATTAAATATGACGGGGATGTAAGTTTTCTTTCTTCCTTTCAATTTCTTCTTTTTAATTTTGATTTTTGAAATGTTTTGAAAATGTTTTATAGACCACAGAAATTATTCTAAATAATGATGCTACAACACCAGCAACACGAGGTTTATGTTCTGATAATAATGGATGTACAAATGACGATTTATTACTACCAAATGGTCAACTGACAACTTCCATAACAACCTGGGCTGATAGTTGGGCAACTTCTACTTGTACTTCTTCAGCTTTCAATACTGCGTGCGCTCAAAATCAGTTAGCTGCTGCTGAAAATTACTGTTTAAATCTTTTAAATTCAGCTAAATTTGGAAACTGCGATGTAGGAACTTTTGAAATGTTTTTCATTTACATTTTTTAAGTTGAATTTTTAATTTTCCAGCTAATTAGTAACGCTTTTATGGAAATTTGTATGTCAGATTATTGTAGATGTGATACAGCATCACTCGATCCTATGCAATGTGTATGTTCCGGTGTAGACATGTACGTAAGAACTTGTGAAGTTGGTTTGGAAGTTTTAGTATCTTGGAGAGATGCACAAACATGTCGTAAGTATTTTTTTTTCTATCCTTATGATATTACAAGATGTCAACATGATATTCATAAGAGCATATTTATAATGCCATTTCCCTATTTAGAAATTTTTACTTTGAGCTCCTATAACCCAACTGCTGGTTTTCTGATTTTCCTACGATTTATTTCTAATGATTCTTTATTCAATTTTGAATAAAATTCTAGAGAGGTATTATCGTAATAAACCCGAAACATTTTTACCAGACGTTTCTCCAAACCTCTGCATCGAAAAATTAATACGCAAATTCACTTCTAATATTTCTGGAAAACCAAGGGACTTACAAAGAAACTAATTTCACCATCGTTTTCCCCATTATTGAATTATACAAAAACCCGACTTTCAACAAAAACTAAAAACTTTCGATTTTTGGAAAAAATTCCAAATACTACCCCCAGCGATTTTTTGGAATTTTCAACTATAATTTTCAACTTAGAAATTTTGACTTTAAGCTCGTATAACTTAGCTATCAATTTTCCGATTTTCACGCGGTTAGTTTTCAACGATTCTCCATTCAATTCTGAGTACGACTCTAAAAAAGCTTTATCATACCAAACCCGAAAAATTTCTAACGAACACTTTTCCCAACCTTTGAACCTAAAAATTAGACGAAAAGCTTAAATTTTTCTCTTTGAACGTGCATAACTCGGCCGTCGATCATCACATTTTTAAGTGGCTTCCTTTAAACGATTCTCCATTCAATTCTGAGTAAAAATCTGGATGGATGTCATCATGCTGTATCCAGAAAATTTGTGACGAAAAGTTTTCTGAACCTCTACACCCAGAAATTAGAGGAAAATTTGAAATTTTGACTTTGAACTCACGTAATTCGGTAATCGATAAACTAATCTTCATACGATTTTTTCCAAACGACACTCTATTCAATTTTGAATAAGAATCTAAAGGGATGGCATCGTGCAATATCCAGAAAATTTCGGACGAAAAGTTTACTGAACCTCTACACCCAGAAATTAAACGAAAATTTGAAATTTTGACTTTGAACTCACGTAATTCGATGATCGATTAACTAATTTTCATACCATTTTTTCCAAACGAGACGCCATTCAATTTTGAATAAGAATCTAGAGGGATGGCATCGTACGGTATCCAGAAAATTTCTGACGAAAAGTTTTCTGAACCTCTACACTCAGAAATTAGAAGGAAATTTGAAATTTTTACTTTGAACTCACGTAATTCGATGATCGATTAACTAATCTTCATACGATTTTTTCCAAACGACACTCCATTCAATTTTGAATAAAAATCTAGAGGGATGGCATCGTGCACTATTCAGAAAATTTCTGACGAAAAGATTTCTGAACCTCTACATCCAGAAATTAGAGGAAAATTTGAAATTTTGACTTTGAACTCACGTAATTCGATAATCGATTAACAAATCTTCATACGATTTTTTCCAAACGACACTCCATTCAATTTTGAATAAGAATCTAAAGGGATGGCATCGTACGGTATCAAGAAAATTTCTGACGAAAAGTTTTCTGAACCTCTACACCCCGAAATTAGACGGAAATTTGAAATTTTGACTTTGAACTCACGTAATTCGATAATCGATTAACTAATCTTCATACGATTTTTTCCAAACGACACTCCATTCAATTTTGAATAAGAATCTAAAGGGATGGCATCGTACGGTATCCAGAAAATTTCTGACGAAAAGTTTTCTGAACCTCTAAAACCAGAAATTAGAAGAGAATTTTGAAATTTTGACTTTGAGTTCACATAACTCGACCGTCAATCGTCTAATTTCCGTTCAGTTTGCTCTAAGCGATTCCTTATTCAATTTTGAGTAAGACTCTAAATGGGTGTCTTCATTCCAGATCTGAAAAATTTCTGACAAACATTTTTCTGAACCTCTGGACCGAAAAATTAATGCGCGTCGTAAATTTTAGTCGATTTTTCTGGAAAACCAAAGGACTTACGGAAAAACTAATTTTACCATCGTTTTCCCCATTGTTGAATTATACAAGAACCCGACTTTCAACAAAATTTGAAAAGTTTCGATTTTTGGAAAAAATTCCATACCTCCCCCTTGCGATTTTTTCGAATTTTTGGCTATTTTAGAATTTTTGACTTTGAGCTCGTATAACTTGGCTATCAGTTGTCCGATTTTCATGCGGTTAGTTTTCAACAATTCTCCGTTTAATTCTGAGTACGAATCTAAAAAAGCTTTATCGTACCAGACACGAAAAATTTCTAACGAAAGTTTTTCCGAACCTCCACACCAAAAAATTAGACAAAAATTTTGAAAAATTGTTTTTTCATTTTATTGTAAATTACGATTATTTTAATGTTTATAATCATTTTGAAAGTACTTATCTATATATCAAAACATTCCTTAGCCGATAAATCGCTAGAAAATCGCGTTTTGATTTTTTCGATTTTCATCCATTTTAGAAATTTTGACTTTGAGTTTCCACAACTCAACCATTAATCGTCTGATTTTTGTATGGTTTATTTCAAATAATTCTCTATTCAATTTTGAATAAGGTTCTAGAAAAACATCACCGTACCATACCTAGAAAATTTCTGGCAAACGGATTTCTAAACCTCTGCATTGAAAAATTAATGTGCGTTGCAAATTCAATTCTAGCCGATTTTTCTGGAAAACCAAAAGATCTAAAAACGGATTTCACCATCGTTTTTCCCATTGTTGAATTATATAAGACCGTGAGTTTCAGCAAAATTTAAATTTTCGATTTTTGAAAAGAGAAATCCATACCTACTTTCGATTCTTCAGTTTGCTATTTTAAAAATTTAACTTTGAGCTCGTGTAATTTAGCCGTCAGTCGTGCGATTTTTATGCAGTAAGTTTCCAACGATTTTTTATTTAATTCTTAATACGATTCCAGAATGGGGTTATTGTAACAGTCACGAAAATTTTCTGACGGATGTTTTTTCGAACCTCTACACCAAAAAATTAGACGAAAATTAAAAAAAAAAAATTTTCATTTTATTGTAAATTCCAATTATTTAAACATTTATAATCGGTTGGTAAACACTTATTTAACCAAATCATTTCTTCGAAGAGAAATCCCTAATAAATCACGTTTCGATTTTTTGATTTTCCATCATTTTAGAAATTTTGAGTTTGAGATAATTCGACCGCTGGTCATCTGATTTCCGGATGGTTTATTTTAAACAATTTTGCATTCAATTCTAAATAAGATTTTAGACGAGGGTTGTCATATCGAATCGGAAAAATTTCTGACTTTTTTGCAAACCTTCACAATTAGATATTAAACGAAAATTTTAAAATTTTAACTTTGAGCTCGCATAACTCAATCATTGATCGCCTCATTTTCCTAAAGTTTCTTTTAAACGACTCTCCGATCAATTCTTAGTAAGACTCTAGAAGGGTGTTGTTGTGCTGTATTTAGAAAATTACTAACGAATAAATTTATTAACCCCTACATTGAGAAATTAGAAGAGAAGTTTGAAATTTTGATTTTAGCGTAACTCGTCCCTCCAGCTAATTTTCATACGGTTTTTTTCAAGCGATTCTTTGTTCAATTCTGATTGTGAGTAAGACTCTAGAAAGGTGTCATTTTCCTGAGTCCAAAAATTTCCAACGAATGGTTTTCAAAACCTTTATTCTCGAACGATATCCTAATTAGCAATCAGCAACAAGGAACTAATAACATAAATAACTAGTAACATATCGTCAAGTAATATCGCTTGTTACTTGATGTCATTTCCTTGTTGCTGATTGCCAGTTGCGTATTGCTGGTTGCCTCAGTGTAAGGCATACCTAAAGCATTAAAACACGAAACTAAATTTCTACAAACTTAATTTTCAGCAATTTCCTGTGGTACTAGTAAAGCCTACTTAAGATGTGCCAACAACAACAAACAACTAAAATGTGGCGAAGATGAAATAACCAACCCAGCTTTGTACGATTGCGAAGAAGGTTGTTACTGTCCGAATGCATTAAGATTACACAACGATCAATGTATAGCCGTTGCCAACTGTCCTTGTCCTTATGACAACGTTGAGTACCCTGGTGGAACTGTTATGAACATAGAATGTAACCCATGTACCTGTAATAATGGAAAATGGAGCTGCACAAATGTACGTAATAATTCTTCCGATAGTAAATGTATTGATAAACATGATGAGCTTTAAAAATCAAATAAAATTTCAACTAAATTTTTGGATTTTTATTTATTTTCTTTTCTAACTTCAGAATGACTGTATGACTTGGGGACAATGTATTGGAGATCCACATTGTACAACATTCGATGGTTTATATTACGATTTCCAAGGTCAATGCATGTATTATTTGGTTAGAGGACCAGGATTTGATGTCATTTGTGATCATTGGGCTTGGAATGGTGTTGGTTACATTGTAAGTACTTTCCAAGTTAATAATTTCTTTTTATTAATCGAAAAATTTTTAGAAAAACATTGCAGCAACTTCCGCATCTGTTTGTGCAAGAGTCTTCGTTAATATTGCCGGTTACACAATCCTTCTAGATCAAGCTAAGGTAGCTAAAGTAAATGGAAATACCGTTTGGGTACCTTATTTCAAACCAAGCTTTACCATCACCCAACCTAGCAGTGAATTTGTAATAGGTAGTTATAACTTCATTTAGGCAACTTATTAAGCAACTTTTAATGCAATTTTAATTGTAATAACTCTAAAATTTATTTCAGTTACTTTGTGGAATGGTGTTAAAATCGCATTTAACGGTCAATACTACGTTAGAGTTGGACTTCCTTACAATATGCATGGTGATGTCACTGTAATACTAAAACATCTTAATCCATCAAATATTAATGCATATTAATTCAATTTTTTCCACCCTAGGGTCTATTAGGAACATTTACTGATACAACATCTGATGATTTTACAAAACCAGATAATTCAATAGGACCTAACGCGAATGATTTTGGACATTCATGGAAAGTACCTGGAAGTTGTGAAGGAGAGTACACAGGTCCAGTAACACATCCATGCACGGCTAATCCTTCCAGAGAGCCTAACGCAATTGCTTCTTGTAGTCCAATTCAAGGAAATTTATTCGCCGGATGTTCAGATAATCCAACAGCTGATTTTAATAATTGCGTTTATGATATATGCTATTGTACTGATGATGTACGTCTAAATCAATTTAATTTCTTAAATACTCGTTGATTATAATTTTAATTTTAAGGACCCGAGATGTTTATGTGAACATTTCGCCAACCAAGAAATGCAATGCGCAAGGAAAGGAATCTTTGTCGATTGGAGAGCAACGATTACTCAATGTGCTATTACTTGCCCAGCTGGGCAAACTTTCCAAGTTTGTGGAAACTCCTGCCAGAGGACTTGTGATGACATTTCGTTGAATACAAATTGCGTACAAGAATGTTACGAAGGATGTAATTGTCCACCGGGACAATCTATGAACTATTTAGATCAATGCGTACCTATTTCACAATGTACTTGTATTTATGCTGGTGCTAGATTCCAAGCTGGGTCTCAATTCGTTGATTTGGATAATCTTCTAACATAGTAAGTATGAAGGTCAACTTTTAAAACCGTTTGAAAACCGTTGGTTGGGAATTTTTGGAAAATGACACCTTTCCAGAGTCGTACTTTGAATTGAATAAAGAATCGCTTAAGAAAAACGGTATGAAAATTAGACGGACGGTCGAGTTACGGTAAAATCAAAATTTCAAACTTCTCTTCTAATTTCTCAATGTAAAAGTTGATAAAATTATTCGTTAGTAATTTTCTGAATACATCATAATAACACCCTTCTAGAGTCTTACTTAGAATTGATCGGAGAATCGAAAACTTTAGGAAAATGAAACGATCAATGATTGAGTTATGCGAGCTCAAAGTTAAAATTTTAAAATTTTCGTTTAATATCTAATTGTGGAGGTTTGCAAAAAAGTCAGAAATTTTCCCTATTCGATATGACAACCCCCGTCTAAAATCTTATTAAGAATTGAAAAAAATCGTTTAAAATAAACCATACGGAAATCAGATAACCAGCTGTCGAATTATCTCAAACTCAAAATTTCTAAAATGATGGAAAATCAAAAAATCGAAACGTAAATTTTTAAGGATTTCTCGACGAAGGAATGATTTGGTTAAATAAGTGTTTTCCAAGCGATTATAAATGTTTAAGTAATCGGAATTTACAATAAAATCATAAATTTTTTTTTTTCAAAATTTTTGTCTAATTTTGGGTGTCAAAAACGCCCGTCAGAAAATTATCGGACCTATTACAATAACCCCAATCTGGAATCGTATTAAAAATTAAATGAAAAATCGTTGGAAACTTACTGCATAAAAATCGCACTACTGACAGCCAAGTTACACGAGCTCAAAGTTAAATTTTTAAAATAGAAAACCCAAAAATCGAAAATCGTAAAGATTTTTTTTTTTTTCAAAAATCGAAAATTAAATTTTGCTGAAACTCACGTTCTTATATAATTCAACTACGGCGAAAACGATGGTAAAATCCGTTTTTAGATCTTTTGGTTTTCCAGAAAAAATCGGCTAGAATTGAGTTTGCAAAGCGCATTAATTTTTCTATGCAGAGGTTTAGAAAAACCTTCGCCAGAAAATTTCTAGGTCTGGTACGGTGATTCTTTTCTAGAACCTTATTCAAAATTGAATAGAGAATTATTTGAAACAAACCGTATAAAAATCAGACGATTGATGGTTGAGTTATGGAAGCTCAAAGTCAAAATTTTTAAAATGGTTGAAAATCGAAAAAATAAAAACGCGATTTTCTAGCGATTTTTCGGCGAAGGAATGTTTTGATATATAGATAAGTACTTTCAAAACGATTATAAACATTAAAATAATCGTAATTTACAATAAAATAAAAAAAAGAAAAATTTTTAATTTTTGTCTAATTTTTGGTGCTGAGGTTTAGAAAAACGTTCGCCAGAAATTTTCTAGGTCTGGTACGGTGATATTTTTCTAGAACCTTATTCAAAATTGAATAGAGAATTATTTGAAACAAACCGTATAAAAATCAGACGATTGAAGGTTGAGTTATGGAAGCTCAAAGTCAAAATTTCTAAAATGGCTGAAAATCGAAAAAATCAAAACGCGATTTTCTAGCGATTTTTCGGCGAAGGAATGTTTTGATACATAGATAAGTACTTTCAAAACGATTATAAACACTAAAATAATCGTAATTTACAATAAAATGAAAACAAAAATTTTCAAAATTTTTGTCTAATTTTTGGTGCTGATGTTTAGAAAAATGTTCCACAGAAACTTTCTAGGTCTGGTACGGTGATGTTTTTCCAGAACCTTATTCAAAATTGAATAGAAAATTATTTGAAATAAACCGTATAAAAATCTGACGATTGATGGTTGAGTTATGGAAACTCAAATTCAAAATTTTTAAAATGGTTGAAAATCGAAAAAAAAAACGCGATTTTCTAGCGATTTTTCGGCGAAGGAATGTTTTGATACATCGATAAGTACTTTCAAAACGATTATAAACATTATAATAATCGTAATTTACAATAAAATGAAAAAAAAATTTTCAAAATTTTTATCTAATTTTTTGGTGCAGAGGTTCGGAAAAACTTTCGTCAAAAATTTTTCGGGTCTGGTACGATAAAGCTTTTCTAGAGTTATATTCAGAATTAAACGGAGAATCGTTGAAAACTAACCGCGTGAAAATCGGACAACCGATTGCCAAGTTATACGAGCTCAAAGTCAAAATTTCAAAAATAGCCAAAAATTCGAAGAAATCGTATGGAATTTTTTCCAAAAATCGAAAATTTTCAGATTTTGTTTAAAGTCAGGTTTTTGTATAATTCAATAACGGGGAAAACGATGGTGAAATTAGTTCACCCGTAAGTCCTTTGGTTTTCCAGAAAAATCGGCTAGAATTTACGACGCGCATTAATTTTTCGGTCCAGAGGTTCAGAAAAATGTTTGTCAGAATTTTTTCGGATCCGGAATGAAGGCACCCATCTAGAGTCTTACTCAGAATTGAATAAGGAATTGCTTAGAGCAAACTGTACGGAAATTAGACGATTGACGGTCGAGTTATGTGAACTCAAAGTCAAAATTTCAAAATTCTCTTCTAATTTCTGGGTGAAGAGGTTCAGAAAACTTTTCGTCAGAAATTTTCTGGATACCGTACGATGCCATCCTTCTAGATTCTTATTCAAAATTGAATGGAGAGTCGTTTGGAAAAAATCCTATGAAGATTAGTTAATCGATTATCGAATTACGTGAGTTCAAAGTCAAAATTTCAAATTTTCGTCTAATTTCTGGGCGTAGAGGTTCAGAAAACTTTTCATCAGAAATTTTCTGGATACCGTACGATGCCATCCCTCTAGATTCTTATTCAAAATTGAATGGAGAGTCGTTTGGAAAAAATCGTATGAAGATTAGTTAATCGATTATCGAATTACGTGAGTTCAAAGTCAAAATTTCAAATTTTCGTCTAATTTCTGGGCGTAGAGGTTCAGAAAACTTTTCGTCAGAAATTTTCTGGATACCGTACGATGCCATCCCTCTAGATTCTTATTCAAAATTGAATAGAGTGTCGTTTGGAAAAAATCGTATGAGGATTAGTTAATTGATTATCGAATTACGTCAGTTCAAAGTCAAAATTTCAAATTTCCGTCTAATTTCTGGGTGTAGAGGTTCAGAAAACTTTTCGTCAGAAATTTTTTGAATACTGCACGATGCCATCCCTCTAGGTTCTTATTCAAAATTGAATGGAGTGTCGTTTGGAAAACATCGTATGAAGATTAGTTAATCGATTATCGAATTACGTGAGTTCAAAGTCAAAATTTCAAATTTTCGTCTAATTTCTGGGCGTAGAGGTTCAGAAAACTTTTCGTCAGAAATTTTCTAGATACTGCACGATGCCATCCCTCTAGATTCTTATTCAAAATTGAATGGAGTGTCGTTTGGAAAAAATCCTATGAAGATTAGTTAATCGATTATCGAATTACGTGAGTTCAAAGTCAAAATTTCAAATTTCCGTCTAATTTCTGGGTGTAGAGGTTCAGAAAACTTTTCGTCAGAAATTTTCTGGATACTGCACGATGCCATCCCTCTAGATTCTTATTCAAAATTGAATGGAGAGTCGTTTGGAAAAAATCTTATGAAGATTAGTTAATCGATTATCGAATTACGTGAGTTCAAAGTCAAAATTTCAAATTTCCGTCTAATTTCTGGGTGTAGAGGTTCAGAAAACTTTTCGTCAGAAATTTTCTGGATACTGCACGATGCCATCCCTCTAGATTCTTATTCAAAATTGAATGGAGAGTCGTTTGGAAGAAATCGTATGAAGATTAGTTAATCGATTATCGAATTACGTCAGTTCAAAGTCAAAATTTCAAATTTCCGTCTAATTTCTGGGCGTAGAGGTTCAGAAATCTTTTCGTCAGAAATTTTCTGAATACTGCACGATACCATCCCTCTAGATTCTTATTCAAAATTGAATGGAGTGTCGTTTGGAAAAAATCTTATGAAGATTAGTTAATCGATCATCGAATTACGTGAGTTCAAAGTCAAAATTTCAAATTTCCGTCTAATTTCTGGGTGTAGGGGTTCAGAAATCTTTTCGTTAGAAATTTTCTGAATACTGCACGATGCCATCCCTCTAGATTCTTATTCAAAATTGAATGGAGTGTCGTTTGGAAAAAATCGTATGAAGATTAGTTAATTGATTATCGATTTACGTCAGTTCAAAGTTAAAATTTCAAATTTTCGTCTAATTTCTGGGTGTAGAGGTTCAGAAAACTTTTCGTCAGAAATTTTCTGGATACTGCACGATGCCATCCCTCTAGATTCTTATTCAAAATTGAATGGAGAGTCGTTTGAAAAAAATCATATGAAGATTAGTTAATCGATTATCGAATTACGTGAGTTCAAAGTCAAAATTTCAAATTTCCGTCTAATTTCTGGGTGTAGAGGTTCAGAAATCTTTTCGTCACAAATTTTCTGGATACTGCACGATGCCATCCCTCTAGATTCTTATTCAAAATTGAATGGAGTGTCGTTTGGAAAAAATCCTATGAAGATTAGTTAATCGATTAGCGAATTACGTCAGCTCAAAATCAAAATTTCAAATTTTCGTCTAATTTCTGGGCGTAGAGGTTAAGAAAACTTTTCGTCAGAAATTTTCTAAACACCGTACGATGCCATCCCTCTAGATTCTTATTCAAAATTAAATGGGGAGTCGTTTGGAAAAAATCTTATGAAGATTAGTTAATCGATCATCGAATTACGTGAGTTCAAAGTCAAAATTTCAAATTTTCGTCTAATTTCTGGGCGTAGAGGTTCAGAAAACTTTTCGTCAGAAATTTTCTAGATACTGCACGATGCCATCCCTCTAGATTCTTACTCAAAATTGAATGGAGTGTCGTTTGGAAAAAATCGTATGAAGATTAGTTAATCGATTATCGAATTACGTGAGTTCAAAGTCAAAATTTCGAATTTTCGTCTAATTTCTGGGTGTAGAGGTTCAGTAAACTTTTCGTCAGAAATTTTCTGAATACTGCACGATGCCATCCCTCTAGATTCTTACTCAAAATTGAATGGAGTGTCGTTTGGAAAAAATCGTATGAAGATTAGTTAATCGATTATCGAATTACGTGAGTTCAAAGTCAAAATTTCGAATTCTCGTCTAATTTCTGAGCGTAGAGGTTCAGAAATCTTTTCGTTAGAAATTTTTTGAATACTGCACGATACCATCCCTCTAGATTCTTATTCATAATTGAATGGAGAGTCGTTTGGAAAAAATCGTATGAAGATTAGTTAATCGATTATCGAATTACGTGAGTTCAAAGTCAAAATTTCAAATTTTCGTCTAATTTCTGGGCGTAGAGGTTCAGAAATCTTTTCGGCCGAAATTTTCTGAATACTGCACGATGCCATCCCTCGAGATTTTTATTCAAAATTGAATGGAGAGTCGTTTGGAAAAAATCGTATAAAGATTAGTTAATCGATTATCGAATTACGTGAGTTCAAAGTCAAAATTTCAAATTTTCGTCTAATTTCTGGGTGTAGAGGTTCAGAAATCTTTTCGTCACAAACTTTCTGGATACTGTACGATGCCATCCCTCTAGATTCTTATTCAAAATTGAATGGAGTGTCGTTTGGAAAAAATCGTATGAAGATTAGTTAATCGATTATCGAATTACGTGAGTTCAAAGTCAAGAAAACGGTTTTTTTTTCAACGGTTTTTTTATAGATATACAACCGATTGTATGTATTTTAATTTTTGCGTATCTTTTAAAGCACTTGTGAAGATGGTGTTTGGACAATTGAGGATAGCACAAAAACCGATATTGATACCCTTCCTCCGATCAATCAATGTAACGCAGGAAACTTCGAAGTTTACGCCAGTTGCAAACGAACCAACACCTTAACGTGTTACAACAAGCATTTGGAAGAACGACCCAACTTTGATAATTGCGTAGCTGGATGTGAATGTATGGATGGATATGTTTTTGATACTGAACTTGGAATCTGCGTTCTTCCTGACAACTGTCCTTGTATGTATAAAGGTATAAGTTATCCTGATGGTTCTGATATTAACAATCGTGAAGAGGAATGGTAAGTTATCAAAATTTTAAGCTTGATGGGGATATTAAACCGTCAGTCTTGTAATTATTTAAAAATCTCTCATTAAAAAAATCCTTTTAGCATTTGCATCCTAGGAGCATGGGCTTGTCAACCTGTAACAAACCATATGGAAACTTGCATGGTTTATGGAGACATCCACGTAAGAAGTTTCGATGACACCATCTTTTCATTCGAAGGATATTGCGAATACGTTGTATTTTCTTACCAATCACCCCAATTTGGATCGATTAGAGCAGTAATTGAGGTAACTCATCTTCAAAACTAATCCTCAATGAACTATTTTAACCAAAATTTTTCTGAATCCGTGATTAATTTTCAAAATTTTTCTAACTTTCTTTAGACTAGCAGTTGCTCCACTGGAACTTGTATCCAAACAGCTTACATTCATAGAAAACCACCAAATGGACTTGTAGAAAACGTAATTTTCAATGAAGATGGATCATATGTTACAAGCGCGACTTTAAATAACTTAGTAGTAACAGATTTGGGTGCTACGATAGTCGTTGATGTTGTCGGTGCTGGACTTAGGTTCGTTTGGAATAGAAGTGGTGTGCTTGAAGTACACGCAGGTCCAAATTGGTTGACTCAAACAAGTACTGGGTTATGTGGTAAATACGATAATAACCCTAACAATGATATACAAGTTAATGGACAAAATGTGGCTGTTACGGCTTTTGTGGATAAATATAAACTTGATAGGAATTGTGCAGGATCAACACCAATACCTGTATTTATTTTAATTAAATCCTTAAATTATTTTTTCAACCTCATCATTATTTTAGGACATAGATATGCTTTTACCAGAAGATCCTTGTAATTATCTAACCAGCCCCGTTTTTAAAACGTGCAGTTATCTCGTCGACGTACAAAGATATCTAAAAACCTGCTTTAAAAACGCCCAACAACAAAAAGAAATCCCACCAGAACAACGTAGAAATCATTATTGTTCACCAATTACTGCTTATGCTACACAATGTACTGATGCTGGATCTCCGGTTAATTGGAGAACATCCACAATGTGTCGTAAGTAATTTATATTAAAATCAAAAAGATATTTTTAAAATATAGATAAAATAATGACTTATTTGATATTTAAAGCTTTACAATGTGATGGAAACGAAGTACTTTATCAATGTGAAACACCTTGTCCGAGAGAAAACTGTGCCAACACTTCTGGATATAGTTGCACTGACACAGTGTGTGTTGAAGCTTGTAAATCACCAAATTGTCCAACTGGACAAATTTATTTAGATGCTACAAACACTCAATGTGTTGCACCTAATCAATGTCCAGCTACGAGGAGATTTGCAAGATGGGGATAAAACTCCTATAAATATTTTCTTTTTTAAAAAGAAATAAACTCAAATGAATAAATAAAAATTTGTTTTTATTAAACCAAACCCACCTATAGTTGAATAGCTACACTAAAGATAAAAGCTCCCTATATACAAGTTCGAAAATCCCCTTTTTATCATCTATCCCACATCTTCATCTTTTCACCAAATAATGTCACTACTAATAACTTCTCAAACATTCTAAAACATCCAAAACCCCATTCATTGTGGGTAATAATAAATTCAACGAATATAAAACATCGAATTATAGCTTCTGGAGGAGCGTAACAGCGTTACAACGGCGCTCCTGCCCCATTATCCTCCCGACAATAAAGAGACGGCTCCGCATTACCATAATCGCCTAATAAAAAAATAATCCGAGCCCGCTCGGGCGTATCTCATCCATTACGTCAACGAGCGGACCCCAATGGGATTGTCACGTCGTCATAATGACTGCGGACCGCCTCTGGATACGTATAAATGAATTTATTCTAGCCAACAACGAGCGGAAGCGACCGAGAGTGCGGAGTCGAAACGTTTGTGTGAGTGAGAGAGAGAAGGGACGAAAGCTCCGAAAGCTCCCCGCCGTCGCTATAGTAGCTTAGTGAACCGGAAGTGTCGACATTCGGTTATTAGCTGTGTATTAGCGCACCCCACGAGATGAGTGGATGGTTGGGGTGGTTCTACCGATGCTGTTAGGGGAAAAGAACAGGATTGGGTTTCGATAGGGTTAAAAAAATTTTTTTTCCATAAAAAAAATCTTCCACTTCCTTAACTTTTTAAAAAATATAAATAATAAATTGTATGGGAATTTTATTAGTAGCATTAAAATTTTTAAAGGTATAGTTCTTTTTCTTTTTTGGAAAATTGTTCTGTTTGGAACCGAATCCGGTCCTGGCAGATTTCCCAGCGGAACCGTAGCTAATAAAAGCGTTATAATAGAGAGCCGGGCGAAGTTTTATTGGCGATTTGTACGAATGGGGTGTTTTCGCTTTCTTTGGTTTTCTGCGCGACATCCGAGGCTATGTTCACGACCCATTTGGCTGATTCTCGAGACGAAAACGACGATTAATAATGAATAAGAATGGTTCTTGGACCATTCCGGTTACGAGCTGTACCGTGTAATTTGGAATTTATCGGACTGTTTACTTTCACAAAAAAAAAAATATTTTATTGAGTTAAAAAGTTTTAAATGTTCTCCATAAGACTTTCATTAAAGAAGAGATTAAGGCTAAATATTACTAAGATTCATTGCTAAGATTTGAGATGTAATCTTCATCTCAACTTACTAGACATAAATTGTGTTCCTTCTTTATTAATGATGTGTGATGACTAAGGCATAACATCAACTGCAACAGTCTAAAATTGGGAAAAGAAGAAAAGGAAGGAAGGATCCAACCCAATCTTTTTGAATTTTATCAATGTGACCTTCAAAACACCTTCACAAACACTTGAAATTAACTCAAGGTATCTTCCTCATTTTGGGAAAAGGAAGAGGGGGTGTTTCTTCTTGAGAAGGGTTATCAACCCATCTCTCAATGTAATGTGTATCTATCTGCAGATAGAATAATGTTCAATCCATCAACAGAAACCAAATAAGTTGGTTTATTACTAAGGCATGAGACATAATCTTCATTTTAACATATTAGACTTAAATTGAATTATTTCCCTATTCGTGAAGTGTCATAACTAAGGCATAACATCAATTTCAACAAGGAAAAGGAAAAGGGTTTGTTTTCTTCTTGAGAAGGGTTATCAACCCAACTCTCAATGTAATGTGTACCTATTTGCAGATAGAAATATGTTCAATCCATCGACAAAAACCAAGTGGGTTGATTTATTACTAAGGCATGAGACATAATCTTCATCTTAACATCTTAGACTTAAATTGAATTCCTTCCCTATTCACGACGTGTCATAACTAAGACATCACATCAACATCAACATTCTAAAATTGGGAAATGAAGAACAGGAAGGATGGAATCATCCCAATCTTTTTGAATTTTATTAATATGACCTTCAAAAGACCTTCACAAATACTTGAAAATAACCCAAGATATCTTCTTCATCTTGGGGGAAGGAACAGAGGGTCTTTCTTTTTGGGAAGAGTTGTCAACCCAACTCTCAATGTAATGTGCACTTATCTGCAGATAGAATAATGTTCAATCCATCAACAGAAACCAAATAAGTTGGTTTATTACTAAGGCATGAGACATAATCTTCATTTTAACATATTAGACTTAAATTCAATTCTTTCCCTATTCGTGAAGTGTCATAACTAAGACATAACACCAACAGCAAAAGTCTAAAATTGAGAAATAAAAAAAAGAAGTTATGGATTCATCCAAATCTTTTTAAATTTTATAAATGTGACCTTCAAAAGACCTTCACAAATACTTGAGATGAACTCAAGGTATCTTCCTCATCTCGGAAGGTGAAAGAGGGTGTTTTTCTTCTTGAGAAGGGTTATTAACCTAACTCTCAATGTAATGTCGGCTTTTTCATTTTCATTTCCCTCTACTCCAGAATGCCCCAGAACCGAAATGAGGGTCACCTCCATGTTCGCTTCTTTGGTCCTGTAAAAAGTCCAGTCTCAATTTGGTACAGTTTCAATATGTCGATTATGGATGTGCACTGGACCTAAAGTTATAATGTTTCACTCAGAATGTTTCACAGACAGAATTACTGTTTTTGGAATTGATCGGTCTAATTGTAAGGCAATTTTTATCGCTTTCTTCATGGCAAAAGCTTCAGCGCTAAGTATTAGTAGCTTGTCTGGCAGGTGGATTGCTTCTTCAACTCCAAGGGTGGGAGAGTAAATGCCACATGCAATACTTCTAATGGAATCATCGATCAGCGAACCATCGGTATAAATATGGCTTCCGGCCATTTTTTTGTTAATATACTCTTCGATCTCTTTCTTGAATATCACATTAGAGTGTCCAATCGTACGAAGATTCCAAAAATGTCTTGGGATAGCTTCGACGATTGGAGACCATTGTCTAATGCTGTATGGAAGGGTATTTATGTTACATGTATGGTTGTTGTAGATATTATTTGTTGTTGTTATCAACTTATTTTTAGCATATATTCGACATATTATCGGACTTTTTTTGGGAGCTCAACGTTTCCTTCCATCTATACACGGTTCGGCGAAAGATGTCTCAATCATTTTCAATTTTCATCTCTCTCTCTCTCTCTGTCATGTAGAACTAAAAAAGGATAATTATTTGACGAACTATACCCCGAAATGGAGCTGCACCATGAAGAGAAAGATAAAAGAGTACTTGGTAATGTTATGGAGAGGATGTTAATCTTTTATCTTTCTTTTCATGATGCAGATCCATTTTGAATTATAGTATGTCGAGAAAAGGCTAACAAGTATTGACGCATCAGACATCTTTCGCCCAACCATGGATGTCAGCAGATAAAATTATGTACAATCGACAGAAACCAAGTACAGCTGGTACGATATTTGTTGAGCCAAAGTCTAGAAAGGAAAAAACTAATAACGTTCTATTCTCGGAAGACACCGGTCTGTCACAGCCTGATATCTACAAGCAATGGCGTACCTTTAAATTTTTCACGTTACGTCGAATATATTTTGCACTTTTTGGTGAATATCTCAGAAATTAATCTGAATATTGGCTCAACAAATATCGTACCGGCTGTAGGTTGATTCATTACTAAAGTATGAGGCATAGCCTTCATCTTAACATGTTAGACATAAATTAAATTCTTTCCCTATTCATGATGTATCATAACTAAGACATGACATCATCTAAAATATATTAAAATTGGCTAAAGAGGAAAAGGAAGGATTTAATACATTCCTACCATCATAAATTTTATTAATTTTACCTTCAGAAGACCTTGAATTCTTTCTTTATTCATGACGTGTCATTATAATGGAAAAATACTTCTCTTGTAACTTCGAAGAGTCAGTGTGCAAAGTCAGCTCACTGCATTGCATTTATTCGAATTACGCATAGGCAAGAGAACAGTCCGTCTGGAGTTGTGAAAGTGCAAGTAATTATAAAAACGTAACTTCGTCAACAGTTTGTTAAAAGACACACCCGTGGCAATTATCAAAAATAAAGTATAGAGTAAGTTAAGAGGGATTTTGGTCGTTTTATTAAAAAAAACCAACCATCAGCCATCACATGGCAATCCTACCAACGGCAAATTTGGAAGTGTGATTGCCGTACGAATTTGGAATTTGAGGAAAAATATATCCAGAAGATATCCAGAAAAGAAGAAAATTAAATTATTTTACTGTTACAACGCCAAAAAAAAATCATTATCATGGGGAAGCAACAGTCAGAAGAAGAAGTCATAATTGCGCAAGCAGGTAACAGCGGAGGATAAAGCGTCGACCCCAACGTCAACATAACTAAGACATAACATCATCTGAAAGAGATTAAAATTGAGTAAAGAAGAAGAGGAACGACTAAATTTACCTCAATTCCAATGAATTTTATTAATTTGACTTTCAAAAGACCTTCACAAGAACTTGACGTTAACTGTAACTTTACGTTGAGACAAAATACCATACTAGTCATGCTAGTCATGAAGCTAGTTATGAAAAAAGGAAGAAGAGGATGTATTTCCTTTCAAGAAGACTCATCAACCCAACTTCCAATTCTAAAGTGTACTTAGTTGCAGATACAGTTAAGATTTCAGTCTTATTATGTAATAAAATGAAGAAAAATGTGTCACATATCAAAACTTGGGACATAATCTCATTACATTTGTAGATATTAGACTTGGGTTGTGCTCTAAGAAGTAACCTCACAACCAACTCAATAGCTGTAAAATTTGTCTTCAAAAAGATCTTCACAAAAAATTCTATCATTTCGACCTATACAACGAAGACTATTGTAAGTCATTTTTGATAGAACTGAATGAGATATAAGCGTTTAAAGGTTTTGAACAGATTGCATTTTAAGAAATAAAATTTTCTATGTAAAAATTTCCTACTTCGTTGCTATAGATATCTTATAGAGGGTTCCGAAAGGATTCACCATAGAAGAATAGCAATTCATTATGTTTTCTTTTCAAATTTTTCAAAATCACCATTTTTGACTTACGACAGTTTTCGTTGGATAGGTCGATTTGAAGAAGATGTCTTCTCATAACGAAGATTTGAAAGTAAATACCATGATGCCAAATATGAAGAATGCCAAACTATAAGGATAGGGAAAAGAAGAAACCTTAACTATATTATAAAACTCATGACATAACCTTATTTCAACATGTTTTCATTTGAAAATAAATTTGATGAAAAGAGACGACCTCTTTTCTTAAGATTTTCAAATCCAAATGAGATTTCTTGAAATAATCTTATATCCCACTAGACTTTTTTTCATTTGCAAGATTATTTAACCCTAATGTAAAGTTCCCATGAAAATTCCCACTTTGTTCTTTTCGCAATAATAATTTCCACGCATAATCCGGAACGCACTAACATTATTTCGTCCTTTTGTTACCAACGCCCGCGTCAAAGAAAACAAAGAAGTTCCCTCCGTACGCCGGAAGATGGATACGAGTCGGTATATTGTTTCCGGGGTGGACCAAAGAATTCTAATTCTCCCCCGTTACTTAAGCTAACGACCGACTTCGTCCACCCTTTTCTCTTTCAGCCGAGACCTGCTGGACCCGCCGGTGGACATTCATCAACGCTCCACGTCCGCCCTTCGACCCTCGAGTTACGTCAATTAACTTTGCGGCCGCCAGCAGGAAAGAATTGCGGTCACAGAGAAGTCGAAACGTTAATTAATCTTCGAAAGAATCGGTTTTATTTATTCTATTTATTTGTTTTTGTAAATCGGCTTTATTTATTTGTTGTTGTAAATAGGCTTTATTTATTTGTTGTTGTAAATCGGTTTTATTTATTTGTTGTTGTAGCGAAAAAATTTCGAATGAAGTGTTCAGTGGTATATTCTTGATGTTGAGTTTTGTGAGTTTTGCGAGGGGTGTAGTATTGGAAAGCAGAGCGGGCAAAACGCAATTTGTCCACATGAATAATGTCAAAGCGATTTGTTCGTCCACTAAAAGCTCTATCAGCGGCGCAGCCCGATCGAAATCGGCGATTTCTCCCTCTTCCTGCTCGATCGGCGTAAAGAGCATCCTGCGGGACGCCCCGCTTTGAATCTTTTATCACAGACCGAACTTAAAACGCTTCTCGTCCTCTTATCCTTTCACCCATCCAATCCTCCACTCAAAAACTCCCCAAAAAATAAACACAAAAGCCAAAATATAAAACGATTGATATCTCCCTAAAGCTTTAACACGTGTCTCTTATCCTCTTCCTCAAATCAAATCTATTTTATCCTCTTCCAACATTCAAATTTATTTTTCCTCTTCCAACATTCAAATTTATTTTATCTTTTTCCAACATTCAAAATTATTTTTTTCTCTTCCAACATTCAAATTTATTTTATCCTCTTCCAACATTCAAATTTATTTTATCCTCTTCCAACATTCAAATCAAATATAATTCCTGCCGGACAGGAAAAAAAAACCAAATTTAGAAATGAGACGGATTGAGCAGGGAATGAGTAACCGGATATGTTTACCAGAAACACGGAGTCCCCTCTCATGAATAGCAATCGGCGGCGAGGGCCCCCAAACGTCTTATCTGCGGACAGAATCGACGACATATGACGCTCCGCGATCGGGCACGGGGCGAATTTAAATAAAATTTAAATCCGCTCGCGTATCAAAGTGGCCCCTGAATAATGGAAGGGCGAAAAAGAACCTTCGAACGTGCCAACTGGTGGATATCTGAGACCTTCAAGAGATCCAATCTCGAGGTTTTCGATACGGTTAGGTTATTGAGATGGACGACCCTTTCAATATTTTGTTTTTATTTTTTTTATTTACAGTTCTAAAATTTACCCAACTTTTAACCCTTCCGCAGATATTGGTATACATACTTACCACCAACCTTACGTGCAACTAGTCAATTTTTAAAAATTCATTTCTAAGAAACTAATTATTCTCAACACTAGAAATTTTATCAGGGTATAGATCAAAACTTAATCTTTATTTTCACCAGAAATGAATTTTCTACGAATTTTAGTTTTTTCTACAGAAACTGCAATCTATTAATTGCTCAAGTTTTAAAAATTCATATCAAAATAACATATCTCAACTTTGGCTTCCTCTACCTCAAAAACTAAGTAAGTTAACGAAAAATGTTTCAAATAAAAGTTTTTCCTTATTTGATTGCGAACATCTTTTGTTATCAACATTTTTTCGTACAATCGATATTTATGGAGTTGTAGCCCAATAACTGGAACAACCCCAAAACGTCATACCTAAATTTTGGCTTCCTCCAACTCTAAAATTAAGCGAGTTAGCGAAAAATATTTCAAATAAAAGTTTTTCCTTATTTGATTGCGAACATCTTTTGTTATCAACATTTTTTCGTACAATCGACATTTATGAAGTTGTAGCCCAAAAGCTGGAACAGCCCTAAAATGGCATACCTCAACTTCGGCTTCCGCTACCTCAAAAACTAAATCAGTTAGGAAAAAATACTTTAAATAAGAGTTATTCCACATTCGATTCTGAACATATTTTGTCATAAAAATCTTTTCGTACAATTGATATTTATGGAGTTGTAGCCCAATAACTGGAACAACCCCAAAACGTCATAACTAAATTTTGGCTTCCTCCAACTCTAAAATTAAGCGAGTTAGCGAAAAATATTTCAAATAAAAGTTTTTCCTTATTTGATTACGAACATCTTTTGTTATCAACAATTTTTCGCACAATCGATATTTATGAAGTTGTAGCCCAAAAGCTGGAACAGCCCTAAAACGGCATATCTCAACTTCGGCTTCCGCTACCTCAAAAACTAAACCAGTTAGGAAAAAATACTTTAAATAAGAGTTATTCCACATTCGATTCCAAACATATTTTGTTATAAAATTTTTTTCGTACAATTGATATTTATGGAGTTGTAGTCCAATAACTGGAACAACCCCAAAACGTCATACCTAAATTTTGGCTTCCTCCAACTCTAAAATTAAGCGAGTTAGCGAAAAATATTTCAAATAAAAGTTTTTCCTTATTTGATTGCGAACATCTTTTGTTATCAACAATTTTTCGTACAATCGATATTTGTGAAGTTGTAGCCCAAAAGCTGGAACAGCCCTAAAACGGCATACCTCAACTTCGGCTTCCGCTACCTCAAAAACTAAACCAGTTAGGAAAAAATACTTTAAATAAGAGTTATTCCACATTCGATTCTGAACATATTTTGTCATAAAAATTTTTTCGTACAATTGATATTTATGGAGTTGTAGCCCAATAACTGGAACAACCCCAAAACGTCATACCTAAATTTTGGCTTCCTCCAACTCTAAAATTAAGCGAGTTAGCGAAAAATATTTCAAATAAAAGTTTTTCCTTATTTGATTGCGAACATCTTTTGTTATCAACAATTTTTCGTACAATCGATATTTATGAAGTTGTAGCCCAAAAGCTGGAACAGCCCTAAAATGGCATATCTCAACTTCGGCTTCCGCTACCTCAAAAACTAAATCAGTTAGGAAAAAGTACTTTAAATAAGAGTTATTCCACATTCGATTCCAAACATATTTTGTTATAAAAATTTTTTCGTACAATTGATATTTATGGAGTTGTAGTCCAATAACTGGAACAACCCCAAAACGTCATACCTAAATTTTGGCTTCCTCCAACTCTAAAATTAAGCGAGTTAGCGAAAAATATTTCAAATAAAAGTTTTTCCTTATTTGATTGCGAACATCTTTTGTTATCAACAATTTTTCGCACAATCGATATTTGTGAAGTTGTAGCCCAAAAGCTGGAACAGCCCTAAAATGGCATACCTCAACTTCGGCTTCCGCTACCTCAAAAACTAAATCAGTTAGGAAAAAATACTTTAAATAAGAGTTATTCCACATTCAATTACAAACATATTTTGTTATAAAAATTTTTTCGTACAATTGATATTTATGGAGTTGTAGTCCAATAACTGGAACAACCCCAAAACGTCATACCTAAATTTTGGCTTCCTCCAACTCTAAAACTAAGCGAATTAGCGAAAAATATTTTAAATAAAAGTTATTCCCTATTCAACTGCGAACATCTTTTGTTATAATTTTTTTTCATATAATCGATATTTATAGAGGTATAGTCCAAAAATTAGAACAACCTCAAAACGGCATACCACAACTTTGGCTCCCTCTAACTCAAAAACTAAGCGAGTTAACGAATAATCTTTTTCCTCAGAAGAGAAAATATAAGTTAATGTCCTTGATTGTAAATTTTAAGCTTTCTAAAAATCTTAAATAAGGCTAGATTTTAAAAGCAGAATTTTCTGTTTACTGTTAATTTACTGTTGCTAAAAAAGTAAAATATTTTCTACCTTCCTTGAAAATATCCAAACCAACTCTTATTGCAATTTATCCCATAACCAACCAATGAAGCGAACAGCCCCTAATTGACATGTATTAGGTTTTACGGGGTCCAACCGCCCCCCTGAAACGATCGAGAAGGGGGCGCAGCCGTAATTGGGGGCGTCATCCTCCGAGTCTCGCCCAACCGTTTTCTCCTCTACCCCGCACTTTCGTCTTCCTAAAACTACGGCGAGCAAGATCGATAAATCGCTTTGGCGCGACGAATTGCCGACTGCGGACAAATAACAATAACAAAGGTCGAGGGCCCTTAAGTGCGTGCACGCGATTTGCACCCGTCCGGATCCATTGTGGCCCCAAAACACCCTCCTCCGCGTTAATGACTACTCAATGAACGCGATCCTCGAGCTTAATCCTTGACTCGACCGCCACTTCGAAAGTCGGAATTGTGTCGAGTGGGTTTTAAACGCCGAGAGCTTTTGTATTAATTCGAGGAAAGAAAGAGTTAATAATTTTTTCTTTTTTTGGGGGGAGGAGGGGTGAAAAGACCAACTAACGGTGGTGGAGGGTTATTGTTGGTGGGCTTTTATTTCTATGGGTTATTGTTTGGTTGCCTATTTGAATTGAAACGTGTATTTCAATAGAACTGGTAGTTTGTTCCCTTTTTTGAAGTGTTTTAACAAATCTGGGTTTTGCCTTTTTTCTATTTTTAATTGATTTTTAGACTTTTTTCATAATATAAAAAAATTAACTTAACATTTTCTTTATTTTTACCAAAAAGAAATTTTGTACGACTTTTAATCTTTCCCTAAGAAGAGAAAATGTAGCTCAACGTCGATTAAAATTTGAGCTGTGATTGATCAAATAACGACTTCCAAATTTTCTAATTTACCAATTAGAAAAGCTCCTTAGCTATTCTCAATTCCGTAATCAAAAACTTGCCAAATCAAACTTTGAATATATTGAGCTCCATTTTCAATATCTGCATGTATCTGAAATATTTCCCTAAAATATTCAAAGAGGCAGAAATACTAATGTTTAAGAAACCTGGAAAAAATAAACGTTCTCTTGAAAGTTACAGACCGATTAGCTTACTTCCAACTCTGGGTAAACTCTTTGAAAAACTAATTAGAGAACGCTTGCAACCTCATATCACCTTCATACCTAACATCCGATATGGCTTTAATCCTGGGCACTCTACAGTACATCATTTAACACGAGTTGCCGAGATAATAAAAAGAAGTTACGAAAATAAATAATACACAACAGCTGCGTTCTTAGATATAACCAAAACCTTTGATTCATTATGGATTTATGAACTAAGAAGGAGACCTCACGACTTTGGAATCGCCTATTTCAATGAAAGTGGTGCCAATCGATGAATATTGGTACATAGTCCGAAGGTGTAAAATATTAGGGCACACTATTCAGCGGTTCGCGAATAAATCCACCCTTACGATTGCCAAAAAAAGGTCAAGCGACTTAGATGTCAACGTTAGGCCACTCCCCTTGAGGTCCGCCCGTAGCCAAAGGACAATCGGCCAGCTTTCAGATGCAAACGTCAATGGTTCGAATCCCGAATAAAATAATTATTTTTTTCCTTGAAAACTAACATTCCAGAATACCTTAAAGCTTAAGTTTACTCATTTGTTGAAGATAATTTTACGTTAGAGTAAATGCTTATACATTTGAATCCAAAATTATTAAAGCAGAAGCTCCTCAGGGTAGTATCCTCTCACCTCTTCTATTTAATATCTATATACATGATATTCCAATTCACCCAAATGAGCAAAAAGCCTTATTTGATGACATGGTTATTACAACGCAAAATGTAGTCCTGGAAAAACTTATTAATAACATGCAAAGCTCAATTAACGAAGTACAGAAATAGTTGTCCACGTGATGTTTCCATTTAAACCCTAGCAAATGCGAAGTCAAAATATTCACTCTTAGAAAAATCAAAAATCCATCAATAGGAATAGAAAACCATCCTTTAAGTTGGAATCCCAAAGACTACAGTCAAGTATCTGGGTGTATACTTAGACCAGAGACTTACATGGAGAAATCAACAAAAACTAAATGAGGAATATGCTAGATTAAGTTATACCTTGTTCTTAATAGAAAATCGAAATTAAAAATTGAATGTGCAGTATTGCTACAGTATGTCTACAAATCACTAATAAGACCTATATTAACATATCCAAGTTGGGGGCCCTACGGCAAAATCTAATACTAACAAAATCCAAGTTCTTCAAGATAAAATATTGAGAATTGCTGTGAACCCACCATGGTTTGCTGAATTCCCAAATATACGATGAAGTGGGTCTAGAAACGATCACTTAATTTATTCCTGAACGAGGAAGTATCTAGCAAAGTTGCAAAAATGTTTGAGTGCGCGAAACCATCAATTGGGAAAAGTGGGTATCCATATTCGCTTAAAAAGGAAACTTCCCCAAGATATCCTGGCAGAGGAAGATAAGATATGATAGATAATGAATAAGTTCAGGAAGATATTTTCGTCCCGCGCTATTATTATTTTGTGACTTTCTATATATGACATAAAAACCATCAAAAATCGTAAATATTCCAGTAACTGTTGCATTAAAGTCTGACATCTTATATCTTTTGTATCTGCAAGATCGTCACAAAGTTAGTTCATCTCAAATCGAATAAATGACGGATGTGACACTATAACTTTATTTCAATTGTGACTTATATGTAGCTGCAATAGTGACACAAATTTAATACGACGGTAGCGTTGCTGCTTATCGATTCCTTTTATTAATCCAACTTCCAAAAATGACAGTAGTCATTATGGTTTTTTTCATTTTTGTCTATATTCTAGTGCATGGATATCGCATTTCAAATTACTGCAATTTTTAAACGCCATTTTCTCCTTTATTACAATTTTTGAGATGTGCCACTATTGCCGCCATTGAACGATTTATTATTCTAACCACGCCAATGCCACATGAAATGTCAAAACGATCGGTTTATCAAATAATTATCAAATATTTAATTCATGCAGAGCAAAAATTCGAATAAATTTCGCTAAGAACTAATTAAATTCAATATCACCAAGAATTTAAGTAAATTTGTAAAAATTCCACCAAAGCTACTAAAATTTTTAATAATTCCACCAAAAACTTATAAAATTTGTAAAAATTCCACCAAAGCTATCAAAATTTTTAACAATTCCACCAAAAACTGAATTTTTAAAAAATATACTAAAATTAAGATTAATTTCGTGAAAATTGATTAGATTCTTAAAAATTTCACAAAAATAAAAAAGGAATAATAAAAATTCCACAAAAGTTAGTTAAATTGAATATAATTTCACCAAAAATTATTAAATTTGGAGATAATTCTACTAAAAACTAATTTTCTTAAAAATTCTACCCAAAATCAACAAAATTAGTAAAAATTCCACGAAAAATTTACTATATTCGTGAAAAAATTCCACCAAAGTTACCAACATTTTTAACAATTCCACCAAAAACGGAATTTTTTCAATTTCCCACCAAAGCTACAAAAATTTTGAATAATTCCACCAAAAACTTACTGATTTTTAAAAAATACCACCAAAAACTTACCAAATTCATAAAAATTCTACTAAAATTACCAATATTTTTAACAATTCCACCAAAAATGATTAAAGTTAATAAAAATTCCACCAAAGTTATCAACTTTTTTAACAGTTCCATCAAACACATACTGAATATTATAAAAATTCCACCAAAAATTAATAAAATTGGAAAAATTTGACTAAAAACTTACTAAATTCGTAAAAATTTCATAAAAAAACACAAAATTTTTTAAAAATTCCATCAAAAATGAATAAAATTCGCAAAAATTCCACCAGTGTTATCAAAATGTTTGATAATTCCACCAAAAATATACTGAATTTTTTAAAAATTCACCAAAAATAAATACAATTTGCAAAAATTCCACCAAAAACTTACTAAATTCATAAGAATTTTACCAAAAACACTGATTTTTTTTATTCCACCAGAAATGAATAAAATTCGCAAAAATTCCACCAATGTTATTAAAATTTTTGATAATTCCACCAAACTCATACTGAATTTTATAAAAATTCCACCAAAAATTAATAAAATTGGAAAAATTTCACTAAAAACTTACTAAATTCGTAAAAATTCCATAAAAAACACTAAATTTTTCACAAATTCCATCAAAAATGAATAAAATTCGCGAAAATTCTACCACTGTTATCAAAATTTTTGATAATTCCACCAAAAATATACTGAATTTTTTAAAAATTCCATCAAAAACTTACTAAATTCATAAGAATTTTACCAAAAAACACTGATTTTTTTATTCCACCAGAAATAAATAAAATTCGCAAAAATTCCACCAATGTTATTAAAATTTTTGATAATTCCACCAAAATCATACTGAATTTTATAAAAATTCCACCAAAAATTAATAAAATTGGAAAAATTTCACTAAAAACTTACCAAATTCGTAAAAATTCCATAAAAAACACTATATTTTTTACAAATTCCATCAAAAATGAATAAAATTCGCAAAAATTCCACCACTGTTATCAAAATTTTCGATAATTCCACCAAAAATATACTGAATTTTTTTAAAATTCCACCAAAAATTAATACAATTTGCAAAAATTCCACCAAAAACTTACTCAATTAATAAGAATTTTACCAAAAACACTGAAGTTCTTTAAAATTCCACCAGAAATGAATAAAATTCGCAAAAATTCCACCAATGTTATCAAAATTTTTAATAATTCCACCAAAAATATACTGAATTTTTTAAAAATTCCACCAAAAATTAATACAATTTGCAAAAATTCCACCAAAAACTTACTAAATTCATAAGAATTTTACCAAAAACACTGATTTTTTTTTATTCCACCAGAAATGAATAAAATACGCAAAAATTCCACCAATGTTACCAAAATATTTGATAATTCCACCAAAAACATACTGAATTTTTTAAAAACTCCACCAAACACTTCCTAAATTCATAACAATTTTACCAAAAACACTGAATTTTTTAAAAATTCCATCAGAAATAAATAAAATTCGCAAAATTCCACCAAAGCTATTAAAATATTTAACAACTACACCCAAAACTTACTGAATTTTTTTTATTCCACCAAAAATTTACAAAAATCCTAAAAATTACACTGAAATTGTCAACATTTTTAACAATTCTACCAAAAAACTTACCAAATCTTTTAAAAATTCCACCAAAATGTCAAAATTCTTTTAAAACTCCACCAAAAATCAATCAAATTAGAAACAATTTCATTAAGAATTAACTAAAACCTTGAAAATTCCATCAAAAACTTAGTAAATTCGTAAAAATTCCACCAAAGCTACTAAAATTTTTAATAATTCTACTAAAAATAATGAATTTTTTAAAAATCCCACTAAAAATTTACCAAATTCATACAAACTCTACTAAAATTACCAATATTTTTAACAAACCCACCAAAAATGATTATAGTTAATAAAAATTCCACCAAAGTTATCAACTTTTTTAACAATTCCATCAAAAACATACTGAATTTTATAAAAATTCCACCAAAAATTAATAAAATTGGAAAAATTTCACTAAAAACTTACTAAATTCGTAAAAATTCCATAAAAAAACACTGAATTTTTTAAAAATTCCATCGAAAATGAATAAAATTCGCAAAAATTCCACCAGTGTTATCAAAATTTTTGATAATTCCACCAAAAACATACTGAATTTTTTAAAAATTCCACCAAAAATTAATACAATTTGCAAAAATTTCACCAAAAACTTACTAAATTCATAAGAATCTTACCAAAAACACTGAATTTTTTTAAAATTTCACCAGAAATGAATAAAGTTCGCAAAAATTCCACCAAAGCTATTAAAATATTTAACAACTACACCCAAAACTTACTGATTTTTTTTATTCCACCAAAAATTTACAAAAATCCTAAAAATTACACCGAAATTGTCAACATTTGTAACAATTCTACCACAAATCTTACCAAATTTTTAAAAAATTCCACCAAAATGTCCTAATTCTTTTAAAATTCCAAAAATCAATCAAATTAGAAACAATTTCATTAAAAATTAACTAAAACCTAATTCCACCAAAAACTTAGTAAATTCATAAAAATTCCTAGTTACTAAAATTTTTAATAATTCTGCCAAAAATAATGAATTTTTTAAAAATTCCACCAAAAATTTACCAATTTTTTTTTAAATTCCACCAAAAACTTACTAAATTCGCAAAGCTTCCACCACAGTTACCAAAATGTTGATCAATTCAACCAAAAACAGTAATTTTTTTTAGAAAAATACTAAAAATAAAACTAAACTAGTTTTTTTTTAATTCCACCAAAAACTTACTAAATTCGTAAAGCTTCCACCAAAGTTACCAAAATGTTGATCAGTTCAACCAAAAACAATAAATTTTTTTAGAAAAATACTAAAAATAAAACTAAACTAGTGTCGATTAAAATTCCAAAAAGACTTCCAAATTTAAAAACATCTGTTGATTTCATCCACCATAATTAAATCAATTTGGTCACGGAAACGACTTTAAATAACGTGACCGGTTGTTGACGATTAAATTTACTAATTAAATTAATTTTTATTTCCTTAATTTTTTTTAAAGAGGGATTTTTTGAGTTTGTATCTTCGCACCTGCTTAAATAACAATCCCCAAAGATAAGGAAACGTTGAACAAGGTGGGGTTTTTGGTAATTGCAGACGACAGGTTAATTCCGAGGCACGGCCCATAGACCATGATCGATCGAGTCTCACTATCGGAACAAGCATTTTGTAGTTGGAACCTGCGCTGTTTTGCACTCAATTAGGGGGCATCGCTTATCTAACGGCCGTCCCACGTCTTCCCGTATCTTATCTTGGGCCTTTCTTCGGGCCGGGAAGATTTATTTGGACGCGCGAATCCCGTAGGAGGTCCGAGAATACATTAAGAGGACGTTTAACTCCTTTCGAAATTCTTATGCAAATCGAATACCGATTAAACAAACAAGATGGGTATAATTACAAGTTTAATTTAATTTAAAAAGGATACCCTTTTTTTAAATTCATTTTAACCCTTAGTTTTCGAACACGGTTCGTTCTGTCTTATCGAAATCAGATCTGAGCACAGATTTGTCTTCCGGCTCGATGCCGAGTCGCTATCTCTTCGTGTGGGCGAAACCCGGTCCGAAGCGATAGGAGAACAGTAATTTCACATCTCGGAATTACCATACTGGGCAGCGATTAGGGTATATTTAATACCGTTCTCGCGATAAGATCGGTGCCTGCGTTTTTACACCTTTCCGTTGTCTACTCTCGAACTCTCCAAATGCCAATACGATTTCCCTTCGGTAACAACCACGTTCGAGACAATCGTAGCTCGTAACCGAGAAAAGTGGCCAATTAGTTCTCGATATCGTGACTTATTACAGTTGGTAATGAGGAGTTGTAACCGCGATTAGATTAGATTAGATTTTAGTATCTTCGAGTCGGTTTGGATTTTTTACGGAACGGTTCGCTCAAGGGTTGGTTACACCAGGGGTTTTGCCGCGACGGTGGCGCGAGCGGATTGGTAGAAAATTGTCAATTGGAGAACAATCAGGCGCCGCGACGCGCAACCGGCGCCGCCGCCATTGGTATTCATGGCTTGGGACCGATATCGGCTCCTTGCGACGCCAATTTACATACCAAAATGAGCAGGGGAGTCCCGTCGGTCCCCCACGACGGCCCCCCGCGACGCATCCGCGACCAATTTTCGCCGTACTTTGTGCGAATCCCGACCCGATATTAGTTTTGAGGCGTCCCCAGATCTCTCCCGAATAAGATATTTAGATGGACGAGATCAAAAGGTAAAATCGTCTTCTTTCTCTTTTTCCTTTTTCCTTAAATTTCCACGTGTCATATAAAAATTAAAAAAATTGTTAAAAAGTGGGTAAAAAATTTTGACACTTTTCTAACTTAAGAAAATTAACTTTAAAAATGCATAAAAAATTCATTTTTTAACATTTTGATTTAATTCTTTTTCTAAATGAAACTTAAAACATGCTAATTTTAATTAAAAAAGACCATTAAAGACCAAGAAATTTTTCAAAGTTGGATAAAATTTTTTTAGGTTAGAAAATTAACCATTTTTTAAAAATTCATCAAAAATTCAGTTTTAAGGATTTTGATTTGATTTTTTTTTCTAAATGAAACTTAAAATATTTTAATTTTAACTAAAAAAGACCGTTTTATTCCAAGTGTTGTTAAAAAAATTTAAAAAATTTTCAAAGTTGATAAAAATTTTTGACACTTCTTAACCTAAGTTTAGAAAATCGATCAAATTTAAAAATTCATCAAAAATTCATTTTTTAACATTTTGATTTGATTTTTTTTCTAAATAAAACTTAAAACATTCTAATTTTAATTAAAAAAGACCGTTTTATTCTAAGTGTTGTTAAAAAAATTAAAAAAATTTTCAAGGTTATATAAAATTTTTTAGATTAGAAAATTAATCATTTTAAAAAAAATTTATAAAAAATTCATTTTTAAAAATTTTGATTCGATGTTTTTTCTAAATGAAACTAAAAACATCCAAGTTTTAAATAACAAAGACCGTTTTGGTATAAGTTTTAGGAAAAAAATTAAAAAAATTTTCAATGTTGGCAAAAAATTTTTGAGGTTGGAAAATTAATCATTTTTTAAAAATTCAATAATTTTTAAAAAATCATAAAAAAATTGAATTTTAAAGATTTTGATCTGATTTTTTTTCTAAATGAAACTAAAAACATTCTAGTTTTAATTAAAAAAGACCGTTTTGTTCTAAATTTTACCAAAAAAATTTTAGAAAATTCAAAGTTGGAAAAAAAATTTAGGTTAGAAAATTCAATATTTTTTTAAAAATTCGTAAAAAATTAAATTTTAAAGATTTTGATCTGATTTTTTTTCTAAATGAAGCTAAAAACATTCTAGTTTTAATTAAAAAAGACCGTTTTGTTCTAAATTTTACCAAAAAAATTTAAAAAATTTTCAAAGTTGGCAAAAAAATTTTTAGGTTGGAAAATTAATCATTTTTTAAAAATTCAATAACCTTTAAAAAATCATAAAAAATTGAATTTTAAAGATTTTGATCTGATTTTTTTTCTAAAAGAAACTAAAAACATTCTAGTTTTAATTAAAAAAGACCATTTTGTTCTCAATTTTACCAAAAACATTTAAAAAAAATTCAAAGTTGGAAAAAAAAAATTTAGGTTAGAAAATTCAATAATTTTTTAAAAATTCGTAAAAAATTGAATTTTAAAGATTTTGATCTAATTTTTCTTCTAAATGAAACTAAAAACATTCAACTTTTAATTAGAAAAGACCGTTTAGTTCTAAATTTTACCAAAAAAATTAAAAAAATTTTCAAAGTTAGCCAAAAAAATCTTTAGATTAGGAAATCAATATTTTTTTAAGAATTCGTAAAAAATTGAATTTTAAAGATTTTGATTTGATTTTTTTTTCTAAATGAAACTTAAAACATTCTAATTTTAATTAAAAAAGATCGTCTTATTCCAAGTGTTGTCAAAAAAATTAAAAAAATTTTCAAAGTTGGAAAAAATTTTTGACACTTTTCTAACTTAAGAAAATTAATTTTAGAAATTCATTAAAAATTCATTTTTTTAACATTTTGATTTGATTTTTTTTCTAAATGAAACTTAAAACATTCTAATTTTAACCAAAAAAGACCGTTTTATTCCAAGTGTTGTTAAAAAAATTAAAAATACTTTCAATGTTGGATAAAATTTTTTAGGTTAGAAAATTAATCATTTCAAAAAAAAATTCATAAAAAATTCATTTTTAAAAATTTTGATTCGATGTTTTTTCTAAATGAAACTAAAAACATTCAAGTTTTAAATAAAAAAAGGCCGTTTTGTTCTAAATTTTACCAAAAAAATTAAAAAAATTTTCAAAGTTGGAAAAAAAATTAGGTTAGAAAATTCAATAATTTTTTAAAAATTCGCAAAAAATTGAATTTTAAAGATTTTGATCTGATTTTTCTTCTAAATGAAACTAAAAACATTCAAGTTTTAATTAAAAAAGACCGTTTTGTTCTAAATTTTACCAAAAAAATTAAAAAAATTTTCAAAGTTGGAAAAAAAGTTTTTAGGTTGGAAAATTAGTCATTTTTTAAAAATACAACAATTGAAAAAAAATCATAAAAAATTGAATTTTTAAGATTTTGATCTGATTTTTCTTCTAAATGAAACTAAAAACATTCTAGTTTTAATTAAAAAAGGCCGTTTTGTTCTAAATTTTACCAAAAAAATTTAAAAAATTTTCAAAGTTGGCAAAGAAATTTTTAGGTTGGAAAACTAATCATTTTTTAAAAATACAATTTAAAAAAAATCATAAAAAATTGAATTTTAAAGATTTTGATCTGATTTTTCTTCTAAATGAAACTAAAAACAGTCTAGTTTTAACTAAAAAAGACCGTTTAGTTCTAAATGTTACCAAAAAAATTTAAAAAATTTTCAAAGTTGACAAACAAATTTTTAGGTTAGAAAATTAATCATTTTTTAAAAATTCAATAATTTTTAAAAAATCATAAAAAATTGAATTTTAAAGATTTTGATCTGATTTTTTTTCTAAATGAAGCTAAAAACATTCTAGTTTTAATTAAAAAAGACCGTTTTGTTCTAAATTTTACCAAAAAAATTAAAAAAATTTTCAAAGTTAGCCAAAAAAATTTCTAGATTAGGAAATCAATATTGTTTTAAAAATTCGCAAAAATTGAATTTTAAAGATTTTGATTTGATATTTTTTCTAAATGAAACTTAAAACATTCTAATTTTAATTAAAAAAGATCGTTTTATTCCAAGTGTTGTCAAAAAAATTAAAAAAATTTTCAAAGTTGGATAAAATTTTTTAGGTTAGAAAATAATTTTTTAAAAAATTCATCAAAAATTCGTTTTTAACTATTTTGATTTGATTTTTTTCTAAATGAAACTTAAGACATTCTAATTTTAATTAAAAAGGACGTTTTATTCCAAGTGTTGTTAAAAAAATTAAAAAAAATTTCAAAGTTGGATAAAATTTTTGACACTTTTTTAACTTAAGAAAATTAACTTTAAAAATTCATAAAAAATTCATTTTTTAACATTTTGATTTGATTTTTCTTCTAAATGAAACTTAAAACATTCTAATTTTAATTAAAAAAGGACGTTTTATTCCAAGTGTTGTTAAAAAAATTTAAAAAATGTTCAAAGTTGGATAAAATTTTTGACACTTTTCTAACTTAAGAAAATTAACTTTAAAAATTCATTAAAAATTCATTTTTTAACATTTTGATTTGATTTTTTTTTAAATGAAACTAAAAACATTCTAATTTTAATTAAAAAAGACCGTTTTATTCCAAGTGAATTATGACGATCTTTTTAACGAATTTTTTAAAATTTATACAAACTATGGAGAATTTTTGAAGAATTTTATCAAATTTGGACGAATTTCGCAGTTATTACGAATTATAAGGAATTTTTGAGAAATCAAAGCAAATTCTTGAAATCTTTTACTGAATTTAGATACATTTTAGGAGATTTTTTTTACAAATCACAACGAATTTTTGACGAATTTTGTCGAATTTGAGCGAATTTTGCAAAGATACTACGAATTATAAAGAATACTTGAAAAATTTTACTGAATTTAGACTAATTTTTAAAAAATTAAGAAATTAATTTAAATTCATATAAATTAAGATGGATTTATAAAAGTTATTGCTATTGCTTTAGAAAGTTAACAAAAAATCTTAAATTTCTCCCCAACTTTTGATACATTTTTGCAAATCTTAGAAAATGAATGATAAATTTTAAATTTATAATAAATATTTCACAAATTTTCTCCGATTTTGAAGGAATTTTGTACAATTAACATCAATTATGAGGAACTTTTAACGAATACTGGTAAAATTAATACGAATTATGAAGAATTCTTGACAAAGTAAAACGAATTTTTGACGAATTTTATCGAATTTGGACGAATGTTGTAAAGTTATTAGGAATTATAAGGAATTTTTGCTAAATCAAAACGATTTTTTTGACGAATTTTGCAGTTATTACGAATTATAAGGAAAATTTATCATATCAAAACTAATTATTCAAGGATTTTGTCGAATTTGGTCAAATTCTGTTAAGTTATAACGAACTATAAGGAATTTTTGACACTTTTCTAACTTAAGAAAATTAAGTTTAAAAATTCATAAAAAATTCATTTTTTAACATTTTGATTTGATTTTTTTTCTAAATGAAACTTAAAACATTCAAATTTTAATTAAAAAAGACCGTTTTATTCTAAATCTTACCAAAAAAATTTAAAAAATTTTCAAACTTGGAAAAAAATTTTGACACTTTTCTAACTTAAAAAAATTAACTTTAAAAATTCATAAAAAATTCATTTTTTAACATTTTGATTTGATTCTTTTTCTAGATGAAACTTAAAACATTCTAATTTTAATTAAAAAAGGACGTTTTATTCCAAGTGTTGTTAAAAAAATTTAAAAAATTTTCAAAGTTGGATAAAATTTTTTAGGTTAGAAAATTAACCATCTTTTAAAAAATTCTTCAAAAATTCATTTTTAAAGATTTTGATTTGATTTTTTTTCTAAATGAAACTTAAAACATTCTAATTTTAATTAGAAAAGACCGTTTTATTCCAAGTGTTGTCAAAAAAATTTAAAAAATTTTCAAAGTTGGATAAAATTTTTTAGGTTAGAAAATTAACCATTTTTTAAAAAAATCATTCAAAATTCATTTTCTAACATTTTGATTTGATTTTTTTTTCTAATGAAACTTAAAACATTCTAATTTTAATGTAAAAAGATCGTTTTAATCCAAGTGTTGTTAAAAAAATTAAAAAAAATTTCAAAGTTGGTAAAAATTTTTAACACTTTTCTAACTTAAAAAAATTAACTTTAAAAATTCATTAAAAATTCATTTTTTAACATTTTGATTTGATTTTTTTTTTCTAAATGAAATTTAAAACATTCTAATTTTAATTAAAAAAGGACGTTTTATTCCAAGTGTTGTCAAGAAAATTAAAAAAATTTTCAAAGTTGGGAAAAATTGTTTCTATTATCACTTTTTACGGAAAGAAATGAAATAATGTAAGGGTATCAAGACTTTTTCTGCTCACTGTAGTTTGTAATCAAGATTCTGACAAAAAAAATCTTGGAAATAGTTCCAAACTAATACTTAAAGGAAACGAAGTATTTGCTAAACCATGAAATGAAAAAAGACGGAGTTAACCTACGATGAAGATTATATTTGTAACAGAAGAAGTAAAATGACATTCCATCTAAAGAAACATTACCTAGAAACAAAATACCAGAATAAAGAAGTGAAAAACTGAAATCATTGTACTAACAGAATGCAATTTTAAAGATGAGGTCAAATTCCTTCTGAAAAACTACGACCAGATAGTTGATAACCTAGATCTTGATAAGAGAATTTGTAGAAAGTTGAAAATAGTGCCACGATCAGGGAAAAACCCCAAAAGGGGGTCATTAGCTACCTTTACACTAACGTTCTTTCACGCGTGTTTAGAACGTGGCGCGTCAATCGCGCGTTCTAAAGACACGACAAAACCGTCCCGTTCCAATCATTTCGAAACAAAAATTAGGACATTCTAGTCGCGAAGGCTCGCACGCGTTCTTGGAGCGAAGAGGGTAAGAACGTTAATGTAAATGTAAAAGTGTGTTGTTTCCCGCATGTTTGGAGTGGCTCGTGGCGTGTTGGAAATTTCGACAAGACAACAGACAGTTTTATAAAATGGATCGACTCAAGAGGAAGCATGAAGTTTAAATTATGATGACTTTGTATTCTTTTGACTACATAGTCTCGATTAGCTTCTGCATGTACCTTTTTGCATAAATAACTCTGTCCGTAAGGTAAATAAAGGCAATTAAGAAAATATTTACTTGTGCGTCTCTCTTCCTTACGAGTGTCAGCGCAGCTCAGAAGGAAGCCTCAAATCAAAAGTAAGTAGACCCCTTGCTCATTTAACCTTGAACAACAAAAAGACGCAGTTAGTCTACCATAAGAACACTATATTTGCAATAGTAGAAGCAGAATGATATTCAACATAAAGAAGCATTAGCTAGGAACAAGACATCAGATTAAAAGGGAGAAAAACTGAAATCAGTGTATTAACAGAATGCAATCTTGAAGTAAGATCAAATACCTTCTGAAAAACCACGACCAGATAGTTGATAATCTAGATTTTAACAAGAGAATTTGTAGAAAGTTGAAAATAGTGCTACGATCAGGACAAAGTCACAAAAGTTGTCCAGTGTATATTACAGAGTTAGCATAAAAACCTAATCGAACGAGTATAAGAAGACATGGAATTTAATAAAAGTAACTTTTGGTCCTTCGTCATCAGCCTTGTCGTCAGCTCGTTTGAAGTGGTTTCAGGTGATAGTTCCGTCCGTGGGATAGTGGGATAAATAAAGGCAATTATGGAAATGTCTGCTGGTATATTACTTGAACATCCTTTTGACCTACGACTATCAGTGCAGCTCAGAAGGAAACCCCAAGTAAAAAAATAAGTATACCTCTTGGTTATTTAACCTCATAACCAGAAACAAACCCTGCATCGTCATTATAAAGAATTATCATGTTGAAGACAATGTAAAGTCTGACTTGAGGAACCATGAATAGACATATTGACTAGGGTTTCCAAATTTCAGGATCGGGATTGAATTTCGGGATTTTGTATTTCAATCTCGGGATGCCGGAATTAATCTCGAAATCCCGAAAAATTAGAAATATAATTTGTAGGGTTAAAATAACTTATATTTCTGACTATTTTAATAAAAGAACTTGGAAATGTGTATATACCTAAATCTGTAACATCGATCCAAAACCGAATATTAGCCTACCACAAAAAAATGTTGAATTATTATGTTCACCAATTTCAGACCATAAAGAAGAATGGTGGATATTTGAGCTTGACATTAGACGAGTGCACATCTTCAGCAAACAGGAGATACTTGAATGTTAATGTACACAGCTTCGATGAAAACGCAAAATTTTGGAATTTAGGTTTAGCTAGAATAAAAGGTTCTTTACCTGCGAAGAGCTGTGTCGACCAACTGAAAATGAAACTTAAAGAGTTTAATATTTCTTTGGATAATGATGTGGTATGCGTCACCAATGATGGTGCAAGTGTAATGAAGAAACAGGGGGATTCACCGGTGAATCCCATATTTCTGAAACACGATACCAATAGCAAACTGCACGTACGCACAATGTCAATCGTTTCGTACACTTTAAAAACTCAAAATGTTTCGTTAATAGCTCCACTATAGATCCTTAAAAAATAATATTGTCCTAATATTAAAGATATAAGAATTTCGGGAATGAATCGGGATTTGTTTCGGGATTTCGGGATTTGTTTCGGAATTTCGGGATTTTTTTCGGGATTTCTGGATTGAAAAACCATCGGGATCCCGGAATTCAGGATTCCGGGATCCCGGGATTGAAAACCTTAATATTGATCAAAAGAAGAAGTTATACATCGTATTTTCAGGCAAGAAGACGATTTTTTGAATGACTGAAATAATATCAAAGCTCCTCTAAAGAAATAAGCTTTCTGATTTTTTGTCCAATAGAATAGAAATAGTTAGAGATCACCAACAAGACACTATAATAATTTTTTTTTTAACTATCATCATTTTAGCTGAAGAACCAAATCCAACTTGTGCAAGTACAAAGAAACATACTTACTAAGCATAAAATTTATTTCCTTTTGGGGAGACAGTTTTGGAAACAACTTTCATGAAAGAAAAAAGTGAAAAACTGAAATCATTGTAGTAACAGAATGCCAGCTTAAAGATGAGATCAAATTCCTTCTGCAAAACCACGACCAGATAGTTGATAATCTAGATTTTGATAAGAGAATTTGTAGCAAGTTGAAAATAGTGCCACGATCAGAGAAAAACTCCAAAATGGGATCATTGTATATTATGGAGTTAGCAAAAAACACCTAATCGAGCGAGGATAAGAAGACAGAGAATTCAATAGAAGTAACTTTTGGTCCTTGGTCATCAGCCCCATCGTCAGCTTGCTCGAAGAGGTTCCAGATGCTAGCTCCGCCTATGAGGTAAATAAAGGCAGTTAAGAAAATGTCTGCTGGTGTATTACTTGTACACTCATAGTCACTGGAAATGAATATCAAAGCTCTGTGCGAGAGCGATAACTAGAGTGGTCTCAGGTTCGGTCGGCTTTCCAGATAATAAAACCTGACGTGAGGCTATAATTCATCCAAGTCAATGTTTATTGACCACCTTCGTATTTATGAATACCGCATCAAATTGGGCTCCTGCCCCGTCGACGTGCTTCTATGCCTTTAGCCTTACGTCAAGTTTCATTCTCTCGAAAATCGACTATACCCGAGATTGTCCTAGCTATTACTCTCGCACAGAGCTTTGAAGTTCATTTCCATTGACCATGAGTGTACATCCTTTTCGCCTACGAGTGTCTGTGCAGCTCAGAAGGAAGCCCCAAGGAAAAAACAAGTATACCTCTTGCTTATTTAACCCCATAAACAAAATCAAGCGAGTGACTCGTGACAATAGCATCAGACTTACACTTGAACAACCCTACATCGTCATTATAAAGGATTGTCATGTTGAAGACAAAGTTATACTACGTACTATCTGGCGAGAAGATGATTTTTGAATGACAGAAACAAAAATACAGCATCAAAGCTCCTCTAAAGAAATAAGCTTTCGGACTTTTACCCAATAGAACAGAAATGGTTAGAGACTACGAACAAGACACCACAATAAACATGTTTTAAAAAGTATCATCATTTTAGCTAAAGAACCAAATCCAACTTATGCAAGTAAAAAGAAACATACTTATTAAGCATAAAATTTATTTCCTTTTGGGGAGACAGTTTTGGAAACAACTTTCAAGAAACAACTAATTCAAGAAATCCAAAATTCAAAAATTTGTATCAAACTTGTGATGGATCATCTTTTAAGCTTCATTCATATTTCTTACTTTAAATACCAATCTTTCAGGAAGTAGTCAAGCTGTAAAATTAGACAATTTGTATTTTTTTAATATGGATGATTGGATGATTCCTCAAAGATAAATAAAAAGTGTTCCAAAGTAACAAAATGTGTTTGAATCCTTAAATAAAGAGAAATTAAAATCAGGAAACAGAATCTTAAAAGAAAAAACTTAAGTACTACTGTCTGCATAATTGCAATAGATTGCGTTTTCAAGAAAGCTTCAAATCTAGACTTGAACGACCATGAATACAAACACTTACAAAAACTAGCACCTATTTCATAGAAAGGAAGCAATTTGTACGAGTAGTCAGGAAGAAATCATCATTGCAAATAATGACATCGTTATCTTCTGTTTACTTTTCTTACGTTCGATGTAGATAACCAACAATTTATCCAATCATTACCTATGTACCTCAGAATTGTTTTAGTCTCTTTATTTTTAAAAAATATAACTAGGTTTAATTGAATTTTCTTTTCTTTTAACTATTATCTGAATGTATGTCTACTCCCTCATTTAATTTTGAGACATACGTTGTTCCCCTCTTCAGAAAGTAATTGAAGGGTTCTCTCGGTTTCTTTTTTGTTCCTTCGGGCGCGCAGTCGCCGCTCCGGGGCTAAGTGACCATTACGGCCCCAAAAGACGAAATGATACAAAATTAATGCCACTTAGGAGTCGCCGGCCGCGGACTCGAAGGGGACGACGAGGACGACGAAGAGGAAGTCCCCGATAGATATCTGGGCTAATAGCGACCCTTTTGTTTCTCACGGGGCAGCTCTTCGTGTCCTCTCTTCGCCGCAAATGACGGTAATTCCGTTCTGACTGCACAGTTAATTCGATCGAATTAATGTCGGTTTTTTTTAAGAGTAAAATTTTGTACGATTTGCACCTAGTTTTAATTGGAGTTGAGGAGTCAACGGACGGCAAACAAGCCGTTGTTTTCACACGTCGGTTCGCAGGAGCGCCGTTTACGGGAATAATTTCCGTCGGCGTTATCTTAAGCGAGCGGACTCGGCCGGGTAATACATGCGCCAGTTTAAAATACAAAATTGCCGTAATGAGAACAATTTACTGCTAATCGTCGGGCCGATCTTAATCAAGAGTTATTACGGAAGTTAACGAGCGAGCCGGCTGCGCAATCCGCATTATTTTTTTCCTTCACTTTTAACCAAATCGCAATAAAGTTTCGTAACCCGAACTAAAACTTCGAATCCAATACTAAGAATTGTACAGGTCGTATTTTAGATGTAAACGTCTAACGGACCATCAGGTAATCTAAAGACGACACTATCGGTTCCTATCCGGCTTTGAAAACATTAATAACCACTTAGAGCAGGACCGTATCGGCCGAACTGGTCTGTACCTTAATTGGTCTCGTGTCGGCGGGTACTTGTTCGGAGAAAAATGGATCTAGTGCCAATAAAAGATAAGCTTAATGAGCAGCATTATCGTTTTGACTGTCCTATAAAGGACGTAGATAAGCGACACCCAAAACACTAGGAATCGCATTGTCCGAACGGCCTAAATTGATAGACCTTACCGGGAGATAATCCCTTAATGGACATAATTAATATTAATAAGGGGCCGCCTCTCTCACCGGAAATGAATCGGGAATTTCACTCTGTTATTTAGAAAAGGAGCCCGCCTAGAAAGATCTTTTTGTACCTGAATTTTTCGGAAACTAATGGTCGATTTCATTCACAAAATTATTCGATGCGACTTTAACAGTACCTCGAGTAGAAACGGTAATGGCACGTTCTGCTCCGATCCCGCAAATTACTCCGTTATTATCTCCCTTTTTGTTTCTAACCTTCGAAAGACCCCGAGAAACGGAAACGCATCGAAATACTATAAATTAAAAACGTTTCAGGATTTGAAAGCGTTTCGAATGGTATTTACAACGCGGATAAGGGACCCGAAACCGCTTGTGAACTCGATTGAGGTCCGTTTAATCCGACGATCGCGTGACCTTTACCCTGTCCCTTTTCATTACTTGTAACAAAGGGCTGGAAGTGTAACGTTAACCCGGATTAATGGACTGACCGCATGGCATTTGCTATTTTAGCACCGAGACACCTTAATTGCTTCTTAGGCGAGAAATACTCATTATCACCCTTACAAAGAAAAAAAAGAGAAAAAAAATCTTGACAATCTTTGAACATTTTTTAAATTTTTTTAACAACATTTTGAATAAAACAGTCTTTTTTAATTAAAATTAGAATGTTTTAAGTTTCATTTAGAAAAGAAATCAAATCAAAATCTTAAAAAATGAATTTTTAATGAATTTTTAAAGTTAATTTTCTTAAGTTAGAAAAGTGTCAAAAATTTTATCCAACTTTGAAAATTTTTCTAATTTTTTTAACAACACTTGGAATAAAACGGTCTTTTTTAATTAAAATTAGAATGTTTTAGGTTTCATTTAGAAAAAAAATCAAATCAAAATGTTAAAATATGAATTCCCAATCAATTTTTAAAGTTAATTTTCTGAAGTTAGAAAAGTGTCAAAATTTTTCACCAACTTTGAAATGCTTTTTAATTTTTTTGGTAAAATTTAGAATAAAACGGTCTTTTTAAATTAAAACTAGTATGCTTTTAGTTTCATTTAGAAGAAAAATCAGATCAAAATCTTTAAAATTCAATTTTTACGATTCTTTAAAAAATTATTGAGTTTTCTAACCTAAAAAATTCTTTTTGCAAACTTTAAAATTTTTTTAAATTTTTTTGTTAAAATTTAGAACAAAACGGTCTTTTTAAATTAAAACCAGAATGTTTTTAGTTTCAATTAGAAAAAAATCAGATCAGAATCTTTAAAATTCAATTTTTTATGATTTTTTTAAAAATGATTGAATTTTTTAAAAATGATTAATTTTCTAACCCAAAAAATGTTTTTAATTTTTTTAACAACACTTGGAATAAAACGGTCTTTCTTAATTAAAATTAGAATGTTTTAGGTTTCATTTAGAAAAAAAATCAAATCAAAATGTTAAAAAATGAATTTCCAATTAATTTTTAAAGCTAATTTTCTTAAGTTAGAAAAGTGTCAAAATTTTTTACCAACTTTGAAAATTTTTTTAATTTTCTTGGTACAATTTAGAACAGAACGGTCTTTTTAAATTAAAGTTAGAATGTTTTTTGTTTCAATTAGAAAAAAAATCAGATCAAAATCTTTAAAATTCAATTTTTACGATTTTTTAAAACATTATTGAGTTTTCTAACCTAAAAAATTTTTTTTGACAACTTTAAAATTTTCTTTAATTTTTTTGGTAAAATTTAGAATAAAACGGTCTTTTTTAATTAAAACTTGAATGTTTTGGGTTTCATTTAGAAAAAAAATCAGATCAAAATCTTTAAAATTCAATTTTTTTACGAATTTTTAAAAAATTATTGAATTTTCTAACCTAAAGTTTTTTTTCCAACTTTGAAAATTTTTTAGATTTTTTTGGTAAAATTTAGAACAAAACAGTCTTTTCTAATTAGATAGAAATTAAACTAAGATAGAAACTAAGATAGAAATTAAAAGTTGAATGTTTTCAGTTTGATTTAAAAAAAGAACCAAATCAAAATCTTTAAAAATAAATTATTGATGAATTTTTAAAGTTGATCGATTTTCTAAAATTAGGTTAGAAGTGTCAAAAATTTTTGTACCAACTTTGAAATTTTTTTAAATTTTTTCGGTAAAATTTAGAACAAAACGGTCTTTTTAAATTAAAGCTAGAATGTTTTTAGTTTCATTTAGAAAAAAAATCAGATCAAAATCTTTAAAATTCAATTTTTTACGAATTTTTAAAAAAATTATTGAATTTTCTAACCTAAAATTTTTTTTCCAACTTTGAATTTTTTTTTAATTTTTTTGGTAAAATTTAGAACAAAACGGTCTTCTTAAATTAAAACTAGAATGTTTTTGGTTTCATTTAGAAAAAAAAATCAGATCAAAATCTTTAAAATTCAATTCTTTAAAAAATTATTGAGTTTTCTAACCTAAAAAATTTTTTTTACCAATTTTAAAATTTTTTTAAATTTTTTTGGTAAAATTTAGAACAAAACGGTCTTCTTAAATTAAAACTAGAATGTTTTTAGTTTCATTTAGAAGAAAAATCAGATCAAAATCTTTAAAATTCAATTTTTTATAATTTTTTTTTAATTATTGAATTTTTTAGAAATGATTAATTTTCTAACACAAAAAATGTTTTTAATTTTTTTAACAACACTTGGAATAAAACGGTCTTTTTTAATTAAAATTAGAAAGTTTTAACTTTCATTTAGAAAAAAAATCAAAACAGAATGTTAAAAAATTAATTTCCAATCAATTTTTAAAGTTAATTTTCTTAAATTAAAAAAGTGTCAAAATTTTTCATCAACTTTGAAAATTTTTTTAATTTTTTTGGTAAAATTTGGAGCAAAACGGTCTTTTTAAATTAAAACTAGAATGTTTTTAATTTCATTTAGAAAAAAAATCAGATCAAAATCATTAAAATTCAATTTTATACGATTTTTTAAAAAATTATTGAGTTTTCTAACTTAAAAAATTTTTTTTGCCAACTTTAAAATTTTTTTAAATTTTTTTGGTAAAATTTAAAACAAAACGGTCTTTTTAATTTAAAAATAGAATGTTTTTAGTTTCATTTAGAAGAAAAATCAGATCAAAATCTTTAAAATTCAATTTTTTATAATTTTTTAAAGATTATCGAATTTTTTAAAAATGATTAATTTTCTAACCCAAAAAATGTTTTTAACTTTTTAACAACACTTGCAATAAAACGTCTTTTTTTAATTAAAATTAGAATGTTTTAAGTTTCATTTAGAAAAAAAATCAAATCAAAATGTTAAAGAATGAATTTTTAAAGTTAATTTTCTTAAGTTAGAAAAGTGTCAAAATTTTTCACCAACTTTGAATTTTTTTTTAATTTTTTTGGTAAAATTTAGAACAAAACGGTCTTTTTAAATTAAAACTTGTATGTTTTTAGTTTCATTTAGAAGAAGAATCAGATCAAAATGTTTAAAATTCAATTTTTTATGATTTTTTAAAAATTATTGAATTTTTTAGAAATGATTAATTTTCTAACCCAAAAAATGTTTTTAATTTTTTTAACAACACTTGGAATAAAACGTCCTTTTTTAATTAAAATTAGAATGTTTTAAGTTTCATTTAGAAAGAAAAATCAAATCAAAATGTTAAAAAATGAATTTTTAAAGTTAATTTTCTTAAGTTAGAAAAGTGTCAAAATTTTTCACCAACTTTGAAATTTTTTTTAATTTTTTTGGTAAAATTTAGAACAAAACGGTCTTTTTAAATTAAAACTAAAATGTTTTTAGTTTCATTTAGAAGAAAAATCAGATCAAAATCTTTAAAATTCAATTTTTTACGATTTTTTAAAAAATTATTGAGTTTTCTAACCTAAAAAATTTTTTTTTGCCAACATTAAAATTTTTTTAAATTTTTTTGGTAAAATTTAGAGCAAAACGGTCTTTTTAAATTAAAACTAAAATGTTTTTAGTTTCATTTAGAAGAAAAATCAGATCAAAATTTTTAAAATTAAATTTTTTATGATTTTTTAAAAATTATTGAATTTTTTAAAAATGATTAATTTTCTAACCCAAAAAATGTTTTTAATTTTTTTTAATAACACATGGAATAAAACGTCCTTTTTTAATTAAAATTAGAAAGTTTTAGATTTCATTTAGAAAAACAATCAAATCAAAATATTAGAAAATGAATTTCCAATCAATTTTTAAAGTTAATTTTCTTAAGTTAGAAAAGTGTCAAAATTTTTCACCAACTTTGAAAATTTTTTTAATTCTTTTGGTAAAATTTAGAACAAAACGGTCTTTTTAAATTATAACTATTTAGTATGTCTTTAGTTTCATTTAGAAGAAAAATCAGATCAAAATCTTTAAAATTCAATTTTTTACGATTTTTTAAAAAAGTATTGAGTTTTCTAACCTAAAAATTTTTTTTTGCCAACTTTAAATTTTTTTTTAATTTTTTTGGTAAAATTTAGAGCAAAACGCTCTATTTAAATTAAAACTTTAATGTATTTAGTTTCAATTAGAAAAAAAATCAGATCAAAATCTTTAAAATTCAATTTTTTACGATTTTTTAAAAAATTATTGAGTTTTCTAACCTAAAAAATTCTTTTTGCCAACTTTAAAATTTTTTTAAATTTTTTTGTTAAAATTTAGAGCAAAACGGTATTTTTAAATTAAAACCAGAATGTTTTTGGTTTCATTTAGAAGAAAAATCAGATCAAAATCTTTAAAATTCAATTTTTTATGATTTTTTAAAAATTATTGAATTTTTTAAAAATGATTAATTTTCTAACCCAAAAAATGTTTTTAATTTTTTTAACAACACTTGGAATAAAACGGTCTTTTTTAATTAAAATTAGAATGTTTTAAGTTTCATTTAGAAAAAAAATCAAATCAAATGATACTGTATTTAGTCATAGTTTTCCAAGATAAAATTCATTCTGTCATCAAGATGTCATTCTGTTAGTACGATAGTTTCAGTTTTTCACTGTTTTATTCTGGTAACTTGTATTCATTAACTTCCCAGGTAATGCTTCTTTAGATCGAATAAGATTTTGCTTCTGCTATTGCAAATGGAGTCTTCTCATTGTGGGTTAACTGCGTCTTTTTTCATTTCATGGTTCAGTAAATACTTTATTTCTCTTTCTTCGAGTGTTAGTGTGAAGCTATTTCCAAGTTTTCATAAATTCTTTTGTCAGAATTTATATTTTGAACTATTTAGTCATAGTTTTTAAGGACAGATTTCATTCTACCACCAAGATATCTTTCTGTTAATACGATGATCCCAATTTTCCAGTTTTTTTATTCTGGTATCTTGTTTCCAGGTAATGATTCTTTAGATTGAATATGATTTTGCTTCTGCTATTTTGAATACAGTCTTCTTGTCGTACATTAACTGCATCCTCTTGTCTATTCATGGTTCAGTTAATGTTTTATTCCTCAAACCAGACTTAACTTTATCTTCAACATGGCATTTCATGACATGATAATTATGATTCGGGTTTCTTCAAGTATTAGTCTGAAATTATTTCCAAATTTTCACAAACTGTCTTCTCAGAATGTATTTTGAACTATTTAGTCATAGTTTTTCAAGATAAATTTCATTCTACCACGACGATGTCTTTCTGTTAGTAGGATGATCCCAGTTTTCCACTTTTTTATTCTGGTATCTTGTTTCCAAGTAATGTTTCTTTAGATAGATAGATAAAATATGATTTTGCTTCTGCTATTTCGAATATTGTCTCTGCTCGTACACTAACTACGTCCCTTTTTCAGTTTATGATTGAGTCAATACTTTATTTGTCAAACCAGGCTTAACTTTATCTTCAAAATGGCATTCCATTACATGATAACGATGATTCAGTCCTTTTTAAATGTTATTCTGAAACTATTTCGAAGTTTTCACAAACTGTCTTCTCAGAATCTAGATCTTGAACTATTTAGTCATCGTTTCTCGAGATGGATTTCATTCTACCACCAAGATGTCTTTCTGGTAGTACGATAAATCCAGTTTTCCACTTTTTTATACTGCTATCTTGTTTGCAACTAATGATTCTTTAGATCAAATCTGATTTTGCTTCTGCTATTTCAAATATCTCTTCTAGTACACTATCCGCGTCTTTTTGTCAGTTCATGGTTCATTCAATATTTTGTTTCTCAAACCAAGCTTAAGTTTATCTTCAACATGACATTCCATGACATGGTAACGATGATTCGTGGCTTTTCAAATGTTACTCTGAAATTATTTCGAAGTCTTCACAAACTGCCTTCTCAGAATCTGGATCTTGAACTATTTAGTCATCGTTTCTCGAGATGGATCTCATTCTACCACCAAGACGTCTTTCTGTTAGTAGGATGATCCTAGTTTTCCACTTTTTATTCTGGTATTTGGTTCTTTAGATAGAATATGATTCTGCTTCTGCCATTTCGAATATTGTTTTCTGTTCGTACACTAACTACGTCCTTTTGTCAGTTCATGGTTGAGTCAATACTTTGTTTCTCAAACCAGGCTTAACTTTATCTTCAACATGGCATTCCATGACATGATAACGATGATTCAGGCTTCTTCATGTGTTAGTTTGAAACTACTCCCAAGTTTTCACAAATTCTGTTGTCAAAACCTAAATCATGAACTATTTAGACATAGTTCTTGAGAATAGGTTTCATTCGATCATCAATATGTCATTCTATTAGTATCATGATATCAACCATCCACAATTTATTTATATCTTGATGTCTTCTTCCCAACTAATGCTTTTTTTAGACTGAACATAATTTTACTTCTGCCCTTTCAAAATTTGTCTTCCCACTATACATACAGGGTTAGTATAAAGTCCCGGAACGGTCGAATAACTTTGTTGTTTGAGAAGTATCAATGTTGAAATTCTACCTGATTATATAGCTAAATGCGACGCATTTAATAATAACAGTTTCATTTTTCTCTCGTTTCCGGTTTTACAGGAAATGTGTCCAACTTTGTTTTCTTAAATGGCATGTATAGTATATTCGTGCATTTTCGAATGCAGAACAAAAAACTACGTTCAAAAATGCCAAAATTTTTCATTCTATTAATAAAGAAGCATAATAGGACTTAAATTAAAAAGTCTGTTTAACACAAAATCAAGCAGACACGTCACCTTACTGAAACTTCACGTTGCTGTCATATGTTACCTGTGTCATTATCAATAATTAATTAAGTTAACAAGAAGATAGGAAATGACTGTAAAACTTGTTACAAGGACATTAATAAGATTATTTTCATTGAATGGAACGCAATTATTAAAAAAATAACTAAAATTATAAATTATAAACGACTAACTAAGTTATAAATGTTCAAAATGCGACCCGTTTACCGTTTGACACCGACGTAATCGGCCAACAACTTAATGAATTTTGTATTATTTGTGATGTAACGCGGTGCATTTCCTCAAATTTTGTTGCTGTAATTTGCCTAAATTATTTGCCTGAGTTTTATACACTTGGCATTTCAAATGACACCATAAAAAGAAATGCAGTAGGGATAAAAGTCTGGTGAACGGTTTGGCCATTCAAACGCTCTTCTGCGCCCTATCGAGTATGCAGGAAATAATAAGCATATGACAGCAATATGATATTTCAGTAAAGTGACATGTCTGCTTGATTTTGTGTTAAACTAATTTTTTTTAATTTAGATCTTATTGTGCGTTTTTATCGATAGAATAAAGAATTTTGGCATTTTTGAACGTAGTTTTTTATTCCGCATTCGAAAATGCACGAATATACTATAAATGCCATTTAAGAAAACAAAGTTAGACGCATTTCCTGTAAAACCGGAAACAAGAGAAAAATGAAACTGTTATTATTAAATGCGTCGTATTTAACTATATAATCAGGTAGAATTTCAATATTGATACTTCTCAAACAACAAAGTTATTCGACCGTTCCGGGACTTTATACTAACCCTGGATAATAACTACTTATTTATGTTACCATATTTGTTTATGACACTCCACATCAGATATAATACTGTTTTGAAAATTCCAGTTTTTTATAACAATGATAAAAATTGCTCTGATAATAAAATTTTCGTAACAATTTTTGTAAAGTTTTTATTCCATTCTAATGATAATTTAAGTACTATAGCAACTCCAATAAATTTTGTTGTAATGATCAAGTTCATTCGTGACGCACAGCAGAAAAAAAAAGCTGTTTAAGTATAATAGTAGCACAACTGTTGGCATCGTGCACGTTTGAAAAACGCTAAATTATTATTTATCCCCATTGTGACCACCATATGACCGCTAATTACGGCTGACCGGTGCGGTTATCCGTAATGATCTGGCCGGAAGTCGACGGCCGGAAGCGGCGAGAAAAACGCCATTTTGTACGCTCGGTGCGCCCGGTTTCGTGCGAGCGCGAAAGCGTTATTGTAAATAAACTGCGTCCGCGCCGACGCCCATTTAAAACTTTTAATTCCTATGCTGATTTATGCCCGCACGCCGTCCGGAAGCGGATTAATTCCTTTTGTTTTACTTAAATGCTCGCTTATGGTAATCGCCTTTTACGCTCCGGTTCTTCCGGATCGAGGAAGCCAACTTAAAACTTCGCAATTTAAATATTCGCTTCTCGAAGCCCCTCAATTAATAACCGGCGATGTTCTCATACTTTCTTGTCGGGGTAACGGTGGGTACGAGAGACTGACTTTGTTCCGTTTATGCAAAAAGCAGTTGGAACAAAGAGCCGTAAACAGATAATTCCTGCGGGAGTAATTACGCGCTGAGAGAGACAATGAACGCCGAGTGCGATAATTTTTCCCCATCCAGACCGATCTTAAATCATAGAGTTAAAGTTACGTCTCCCGCTGGCGACTTAAAGCAAATTCCGAGCAAACAGGAAGCGCGACTAACTAACTAAGTAACAGTCGCCTCGGCCGCGGCATTTAGATGTTAATTTAGTGCAAAGGAGAAGTTTCTCAGCCGGCGAGCACTTCTCAAGACAATGGGTAGTCAGGCTACGTTAAATACAGACATTTTACGCGCCGACGAACACACCACGACTAAAGTCTTGGCCGGACTTAACACTAACACCACTCTTCCTTTCTTATCGTCATTTTTAAACTACAACCGATTCTTAACGAAAATTAAAATCATCTCACGTATTTCGATTTCGAACCCGACCTTTTACTTATCCGCATCTTCATCTGTCGGGTTGGTAGTCAACCAGCGGACGTCTTCGGACGGATCTTGGTCGTTTCCACGCCTACCAATCGCCTGGTCAGCTGCGTACAATAGCGGGGCGGTCGCCCATTTGGTCATTACGGTCCCGCATTACTGCTATTACAAGACGAGGACGTAATTACACCGTAAGAGATCGCGCAGCGGGATTAGGATTGGCCAACGCGGCCGATCATTATTGATGGTACGTGCTGGTTGGAGAACGGCGGGAAACGGAGAGACGTAAAAAAATAAACGCGAACCAAGAAACCAATTACGCGACCGTATCATACCATTTCGTTAGGGGAGAGGCGAAATCGCGCGCGCCAGAACGAGACGGCAACAAACGTACACCGTCAATTTCCTAAATGATATTTTAATTCCCAACGTGTAATCTGGCCGGACATTAAAGTCGAGAGAGAGAGCTCGACTCCGAACGAAATGACATGTCATTTTCGGTATTCAAAGCTCCGGCTTCGGTCATTGTTTTTCGCTTAGGAACGTTTCCAGATTAAATAACCTACTCTTCTCGGTTTAAAACCCAACAATAACAACTCTAAATAGGTTTCATGTCAATGTATCTTTTATTTTTTCAACTACTTCAATGGTAAATTCACCTTTTTAGTTAGCACTTATAGTTTCTACTTTGCAATATGACGCCTGAAATTCACACACCCTATTTCTTATCTTTTATCGCCTCCACCTGTTATTTTAGCAGGTGAAAGACCATAAACTTAGCGTTGAAAAGTAGATTCCATAGACTATAATATGAAAACGGAGTGGTCGCAAAAGAACATCTAATAAGGGAGTTAGAGACGATGAAAGTGCTTTATGTCCTGTTGATGGGAGATTTTTCACTCTATCTTTCAAGTTGTCAATGCTAGAGCGAACTCTCTCCCTGTTATATTAGCAAATAAACGACCATTAACCTATCATTGAAAACCAGATTCCATAGAATATAGTATGAAAACGGAGTGGTCGCGGAAGAACATCTAATAAGGGAGTTAGAGACGATGAAAATGCTTTATGTCCTGTTTATGGGAGATTTTTCACTCTATCTTTCAAGTTGTCAATGCTAGAGCGAACTCTCTCCCAGTTATATTAGCAAATAAAAGACCATTAACCTATCGTTGAAAACCAGATTCCATAGAATATAATATGAAAACGGAGTGGTCGCGAAAAAACACCTAATAGGGGGGGTAGAGATGATAAAAGTGCTTTATGTTCTATTTGTGTGTTTGTGGCAGTTTTTTCGCTCTATCTTTCAAGTTGTCAATGCTAGAGCGAACTCTCTCCACGTTATATTAGCAAATAAAAGACCATTAACCTATCATTGAAAACCAAATTCCATAGAATATAATATGAAAACGGAGTGGTCGCGAAAGAACACCTAATGAGGGAGGTAGAGATGATAAAAGTACTTTATGTTCTATTTGTGTGCTTGTGGTAGTTTTTTCGCTCTATCTTTCAAGTTGTCAATGCTAGAGCGAACTCTCTCCCTGTTATATTATAATATATTAAAGTAGTAAACAAGCAGCGCCTCTTTAAAACACTGCGCCGCAGGCGCATAGCTCTTTTTTTAATAGTATTTTTGGAAATCGCTTTCCGGACGATTCAATGGTTTTACGTCATTCTGCCGACCATTATCTTCACCTCCCCGATGATTTTGGGGGGTCCGTGACCGATTTCGGAAAAACGGCCCTGAAAATCGAACGAACGGTAGTCCTAATTAAAATTAAAATTCTCGATCGTCCGTCTGCAATTTTCGTTAATTTTCGAACGCACTTTTTGTCCAAAAAGCCACCGGCTCCGCGACTCTGCTTCCGTCTAACCTTCTAAACGGCTTTATAACACAACGTTATATGCGAATCGGGGCTCCTTTTTAACGGCCGATTTAAGTCCTAAACGAAATCCCAGTTTTCCGTCATTTTCGATTTGGGCCGATAAAACACTTGGTTCAATTTTCATAAACGTTATTTATTATTCCAACCACACTAATTCCATATGAAATGTCAAAACGATCGGTTTATTAGTAATTATCAAATATTTAATTTATGCAGAGCAAAAATTCGAATAAATTTCACTAAAAACTAATTAAATTCTTGAAAATATCGCCAAAAATTTAAGTAAATTTGTAAAAATTTAAAGTTACTAAAATTTTTAATAATTCCACCAAAAACTTATAAAATTTGTAAAAATTCCACCAAAGCTATCAAAATTTTTAACAATTCCACCAAAAACTGAATTTTTAAAAAATATACTAAAATTAAGATTAATTTCGTCAAAAATTGATTAGATTCTTAAAAATTTCACAAAATTAAAAAAGTAACAATAAAAATTCCACAAAAGTTAGTTAAATTATATTTAATTTCACCAAAAATTATTAAATTCGTAGACAATTCTACTTAATTTTTTTAAAAATTCCACCCAAAATCAATAAAATTGGTAAAAATTTCATGAAAAACTTACTATATTCGCAAAAATTCCACCAAAGTTACAAAAATTTTTAACAATTCCACCAAAAACGGAATTTTTCCAATTTTCCCCCAAAGCTACAAAAATGTTGAATAATTCCACCAAAAACTTACTGATTTTTAAAAAATACCACCAAAAACTTACCAAATTCATAAAAATTCTACTAAAATTACCAATATTTTTAACAATTCCACCAAAAATGATTAAAGTTAATAAAAATTCCACCAAAGTTATCAACTTTTTTAACAATTCCATCAAAAACATACCGAATTTTATAAAAGTTCCACCAAAAATTAACAAAATTGGAAAAATTCCGCTAAAAACTTACTAAATTCGTAAAAATTCCATAAAAAAAAAATACTGAATTTTTTAAAAATTCCATCAAAAATGAATAAAATTCGTAAAAATTCCACCAGTGTTATCAAAATTTTTGATAATTCCAAAATATACTGAATTTTTTAAAAATTCCACCAAAAATTAATACAATTTGCAAAAATTCCACCACAAACTTACTAAATTCATAAGAATTTTACCAAAAACACTGATTTTTTTTATTTCACCAGAAATGAATAAAATTCGCAAAAATTCCACCAATGTTATAAAAATTTTTGATAATTCCACCAAAAACATACTGAATTTTTCAAAAATTCCACCAAAAACTTACTAAATTCATAAGAATTTTACCAAAAACACTGAATTTTTTTAAAATTCCACCAGAAATTAATAAAATTCGCAAAAATTCCACCAAAGCTATTAAAATATTTAACAACTACACCCAAAACTTACTGAATTTTTTTTTTATTCCACCAAAAACTTACAAAAATCCTAAAAAATACACCGAAATTGTCAACATTTTTAACAATTCTACCAAAAAATTACCAAATTTTTTAAAAATTCCACCAAAATGTCAAAATTCTTTTAAAATTCCACCAAAAATCAATCAAATTAGAAACAACTTCATTAAAAATTAACTAAAACTTTGAAAATTCAAAACTTAGTAAATTCACAAATATTCCAACAAAGTTACTAAAATTCTTAATAATTCTACCAAAAATAATGAATTTTTTAAAAATTCCACCAAAAAACTTACAAAATTTGAAAAAATCCACCAAAAACTTACTATTTTTTTTTTTAATTCTACCAAAAACTTACTAAATTCGTAAAGCTTCCACCAAAGTTACCAAAAGGTTGATCAATTCAATCAAAAACAATAATTTTTTTTAGAAAAATACTAAAAATAAAACTAAGCTAGTTAGCAAATAAAAGACCATTAACCTATCATTGAAAACCAGATTCCATAGAATATAATATGAAGACGGAGTGGTCGCGAAAGAACACCTAAATAATTATATCCTGTTTGTGTGCTTGTAGCAGTTTTTTTCACTCTATTTTCCAAGTTGTCAATGCTAGAGCGAACTATCACCCTATTATATTATCAAATAAAAGATCATTAAATCGTTAAAAACTAGATTCCATAGACCATAATATAAAAACGGATCGCGAAAGAACAGCATCAAATCCAACTTGGTTTTTATTACATCTTCATTACAATCAACACACAGTTATTCATTCTTTTTCTTCCTAACATTCCCCAACAATGAGAAAACCTCTCCTATTGTCTCGAACCATTTAAAATATCATTTGCACAGTTAATCTAAACGACAATTCCCCCAACTATAATACCTTGCCCGCAACCTAACGGTTACAGATTGTTTTTCCTCCTAGAATATAAATTTCAAACCTTACACTCACTAAAAACGTAATCAGATCGTAATCGTTATAAACGTGGAAGGAGGAAACAGATGTTGGTGTTGGTTCGACAATTATACCGAAATTAAGCACTGTATCACGGAAGTTAAGCATCAGTAACCACCGACACAATCGAAAGTGTTTTCTGCACAACTGTTTTCTATTTTATTTCAAAATCCAGAATAATTTTTAAATTATAATTTTTAAATTATACTAATTGTAAGTACAATTTAAAGTGGTATAACTCAAATTGAGCTTTTAAACAAGTATTATAAAAAAAGGGTCGCACAGTTCGTGTCGAGGTGAGAGTCGAGAGTCGAGCAATTATTTACTTTCAAACGTCGAGGGGGAAGTTTGGTGAACGTTTACAGATAACGGCTTACTTATCAAGATTTTAAAATGCCCGCCTGGCGTGCACCGGAAGCGGTCTGAAACACTTCAACGCTCGGCCATTATGGGGCGTTATCTCACGGTTTTGTACTGCTAAACGTGGTTTTACAAGTTTTACTTGCAATCAAATAAATTGTAATCAAAGATTTATATAGTTTTTATGATAAATAAAAACATTTTTAAAAGAGTGAGGCTTTATTTTTCCCCTAGGTTTAAGTTGGTAGCTATCCTTATTGTCCTATAACCTCCATTTGATGTTTATGCTGTTTTCATCTAGATTATCTAGAGGTTAATTAAGTCACATTGATGGTTTGTTCATCAAATGGAAGAATCCTCTTTGACGAGGAAGCTATTAGTTTTTTTCTACCAGATTTAGATTGGTAGCTTTATTTATTGTCTTATACTCTAAAACATATTATTGAATTGTCTTTATTTAGATTATCTACACTGTCTTTGAATTCTATTTGTTATCTGGTAGAGATTAGGGAAAAATTCTCTGACTGCTAAAAGACGAATTTTATTATCAACCAAGATTTAAGTTGGTAGCTTGATTTATTGTCTTATAACCTCAAATTTATGGCTAGATTGCCTTTATGTATATTATCTAGACTGTTGGAGTTCTATTTGTGGTCTGCTAGAGATGAGACACAAAATACCCTGACTATTAAGCTACAAGATTTTATTATCCACCTAGATTTAAGTTGGTAGCTTCGCTCATTGCCTTATAACCTCAAATTTATGATTAGATTGCCTTTATCTAGATTATTTAGGCTGATGAAGTTCTATTTGTGGTCTGTTAGAGATGAGACACAAAATACCCTGACTATTAAGTCACAAGATTCTATTCTCAACCTAGATTTAAGTTGGTAGCTTCATTTATTGTCTTATAACCTCATACTTATGGTTAGATTGTCCAGAAAAGAACATTTCACGAAACACCCTTACAACAAAAACTTAGGGAAATGCAGGACCGTACTCAGGAATGGAACCAAAAATTTTGGACGGAACACAATACCAAGAACACAAATGAGGGAGTTTTACAAAAAGTTCTTCAATGAAAATTGGAAAACTCACATTACTTATAACTTTCAATGAACCAAAATCAAAAAATCCCTACCAATCAGTCCCAAATTACACCAGAACAAAACTATGTACCATCCTCCCAGACTTGGCCTTCGATATTAAACCATTCGACGAAATCGGAAACAACAGCAAATCCCAACTTTATTAGGTATAACGATTACTACACACTATTAATTTTTGAAACTCGCTACCAACTTTTAATATCTTGCAAAACAGTTTATACACTTCAATACACAGTTCCTGTCTACCATTATTTACAAAGATCGAACGATTTATACGTTTTGGAAATGCCAGTGGTCGATGATATCCTTCCTTAGGTTTTTATAAAAAGTGCAAAAACGGAAGTGTATTTACTGGAAGATTCTAACTTAATTTCTGTTAACGCAAACGAACATTTTATTGAATTAGATCATCGTCAGATTGTAACTACCGCTTTGGCTACATTAAGAGAAGTTGTAGTTTTCCACACTATCGATTTAACGAACGGTTTGAGTCCGAATTTTCATATAGTTTATGAAAGAGTGTCGATTCAGGTTTTTAAACCTGTCTTTTAGATTATAGCATATTTTCTTGTTTTATTTTATGTACATTATCTAGACTCTAGACTGTCTGATTTATATTTGTGATCTGATAGAGCTGAGACACAAAATCCTTGAGCTATTAAGACAGAAGACTTTATTATCAACCTAGATTTAAGTTGGTAGCTTCACTTATTGTCTTATAATCTCAAATTTAGGATTATATCGTTTTTATCTCGATTATCTAGGCTCTCAAAGTTCTATTTGTAATCTGCTAAAGATTAGACACAAAGTTCTCTAACTATTAAGCTAAGAGATGTTATTATTAAGCTAGATTTAAGTTGGTAGTTTAACTTATTGCCTTATAACCTCAAATTTATGATTAAATCGTTTTTATCTGGATTATCTAGACTCTCAGAGCTCTATTTGTAGTTTGCTAGAGATTAGACACAAAATCCTCTAACTATTAAGCTAAGAGATTTTATTATCAAGCTAGATTTAAGTTGGTAGCTTCATTTATTGTCTTATAACCTCAAATTTATGATTAGATTGTCTTTATCTAGATTTTCTAGACTGTTGGAGTCTCTACCTAGATTATACAGACTGTTGGATTTTATTTGCAGTCTGCTAGAGATTAGACACAAAATCCTCTAACCATAAAGACTCAAGACTTTATTATCAACCTAGATTTAAGTTGGTAGCTTCATTTATTGTCTTTTAACCTCAAATTTATGATTATATTGCCTTTATCTAGATTATCTAGACTGTTGAAGTTCTATTTGTAGTCTGCTAGAGATTAGACACCAAATCCTCTAACTATTAAGCTAAGAGATTTTATTATTAACCTAGATTTTAGTTGGTTGTTTAACTTATTGCCTTACAACCTCAAATTTATGATTTTATCGTTTTTATCTGGATTATCTAGACTCTCAGAGTTCTATTTGTAATCTACTGAAGATGAAACACAAAATCCTCTGACAATTAAGCTACAAGATTTTATTATCAACCTAAATTTAAGATGGTAGCTTCATTTATTGTCTTATAACCGCTAATTTATAATTAGATTGCCTTTATCTAGATTATCTAGACTCCCAGAGTTGTATTTGTAGTCTGCAACAAATTGGACGCAAAATCATCTAACTATTTAGGTACGATATTTTATTACCAACCTAGACTTAAGTTGGTAGCTTCATTTATTGTCTTATAACCTCAAATTTATGATTATATCGTTTTCATTTAGATTATCTAGAATCTCAGAGTTCTATTTGTAGTCTGCTGGAGATTAGACACAAAATCCTCTAACTATTAAGCTAAGAGATTTTATTATCAAGCTAGATTTAAGTTGGTAGTTTAACTTATTGCCTTATAACCTCAAATTTATGATTAGATTGTCTTTATCTGGATTATCTAGACTCCCAGAGTTGTATTTGTAATCTGCTAGACGTTAGACACAAAATCATCTGACTATTAAGCTACGAGATTTTATTATCAACTTAGATTTAAGTTGGTACCTTCACTGGTTGCCTTATAACCTCAAATTTATATTTAGGTTATCTTTATTTAAATTATCTAGACTCCTAGAGTTGTATTTGTAGCCTACTAATGATTGGACACAAAACCATCTGACTATTAAGCTACGAGATTTTATTATCAACCAGGATTTAAGTTGGTAGCTTTATTTACTGTCTTATAACCTCAAATCTATAACTAGATTGTCTTTATCTAGATTATCTAGACTATCAGAGTTCTATTTGTGCCTAAGGGTCTCATACATCATCTGCTAGATATGAGATAAAAAATTCTCTCACTATTAAGCTTTGAAATGTTATCATTAACCATGATTTAGGTTGGTAACTTTACTTATTGACAGATTATTAAAATTTTTCGTTTATATTGTCTTTATTTAGATTATCTAAACTATCATTTAGTCCCATTTGTGATCTGTTAGACATAAAACACAAAATCCTCTGATTACTAAGCTATAAGATCTTATCATCAATCAAAACTAAAGTTGGTAACTTTACTTATTGGCAGATAACCTCAATTTTATGTTTACAATATCTTTATTTAGCTAATCTAGTGATAAATGAAGCCTCATTGATGATTTATAGGAAGAAAATAGAATTTAGTTATATGGAAGAAAATTCTCCAGCCTCAGTGAAAGGCTCAGTGAAAATTAAAGCCCCAATTTCATTTTCATCCAAATTTAAGTTGGTAGCTTTACTCATTGACATCTCATAAATAACTCTTAACCTTACTTTTATTTTTAAACTACTGTTAACTAGATGGCTCTAATATAAAATTATCCAATACGATTATAATAAATAGGAAACACACACAGATATAATTAATCCCTCAATTACATCAATTATTAAGAATAATACGAGAGTTTCGCAATTATAAAAAAAACATACTCGGCGGTTTCGCAACGGCCACGTAACCCGCGCACTCGTTCGTTTTATTGTTAGATAACCGCGGCCCATTACTAGCATAAAATATTTATAAATCGTTCGCATTAGAGCGCGCTCGGTCACGGTAGATTATCGCGCTAATTCGACTTTAAACGGGCGCTCGTCTGCATGCGGCGTTTCCAACTTTCTATTTCCACGGTAATATCGCGGACCGGCGAAACATCAACAAACATCAAGCGTTACGTCATTTTAAACTAAACCAAAACGAATTTTTTTCCTTTTTCCCCGCGAGCGAATCCGTTTGTAAATCGCTTTCGAAATGGATATGTTATCCATTAGGAAGGTTCGCTTACATGGAATGAAAGATTCCAGATGGATGACCAAAGATAAGATTACTCAATATAAAGGATTAATTAATTTATTCAGTAAGAAAATTTGTATTATATTTGAGGGATGTTAACCAGTTGTTTTTTAGAAAGGGATAAAAAGATTTCAAATTCTGATAAGTCGGTAGCTAGTAAGAAGGATACCCGAGCTTTGGCTATGTTAAAAAAGGCGATTGCAACAGATAGGGAGAGATTGGATAATGCTTTGTATGGTGATAAACAAATCATTAGGAATACTTTGTTGGATGATAGGAGGATTAAAATGGCTTATGAGAGGCTTGAACCTGAGGTTATTGTGGAACATATTCAACAGCAGAAGTTTAATAGTAGGAAGAAAATGGATCTTATGCAATTTGAAAAGTTGCAGAAATCACAAAGGCTTGTTAACGTTAAGGTTCGTTAATTTTAAGACAGGGAATTGATTTTGAGACTTAATTTTATTTACGAATGTTAAAGTAGATTACCAACCTAACAAGTATTTAGGCCTTTAAGCCTTTCTAACTCTAGTTAAGTTAGAAGAAGCAAAATTACAAATGTTTATTGGCAGATAACTTCAATTATATGTTTACTTTCTCCTTATCTAGATTATCTAGAGATTAGTTAAGGTTCTTAAGTAGTTTGTTCATCATGCAGAAGAAAATTCTCTAATAAGGAAGCTGTGATGTCATTTTCATCCAAATTTAAGTTGGTAGCTTTACTTATTGTCTTATAACCTCAATTTTATGGTTAAATTGTCTTTATCTAGATTATCTAGACTGCCTTTGAACCCTATTTGTGGTCTATTAAACATAGAACGTAAAATTCTCTGTCTCATTGATGGTTTCTTAGTTATATAGAAGAAAATTCTCTAATGAGGAAGCTATGATGTCATTTTCATCCAAATTTAAGTTGGTAGCTTTACATAGTAACATCTTATAAACGACTCTTAACCTCAATTTTATTTTTAAGCTACTTTAAACTAGATGGCAACACTTTCACACAAAATTACCCAATATATTTGAAGTTACATCTCATAATAACACCCCAACCTCATCTTTCACTAAAAACCAAGCAAAAAACTTTTACCCAACACTTTAAAATTAACCTCAAAATATGATTTTAGCTTGCTCATGCTGAATTATTAGATAGATTAACATACGAGCAGCCTGGATCATTCCCAGTTGAAAGGCAATGTAGAGAATACACTTCTCACGTTCAAGATGCCATTTTAAAGAAGGAAGCTGCCATCGTAGTGAATGAATCTTACAAAAAAATCATTAGCGTGATGAAAAAAGATCAAATTTACTTCGATCAAATCTTACACTGCTTAAAACAAGATGCTAGAAAGCAAGCAAAGTGCATGTATGATACCATTGTCTTGGGACAGTTAGCTATTGAATATTTAGACGATCGTAGGGAAGATTTTAAAGAATTAGAAGCTGCTGTTCATTGTGATATGACTTTGAGGAAGCAAACTGTAAAATCCACCAGACAAGTCGTTCAAAGTTTATCAAAAAATATCAAATTTTATATAAGAAGAGATGTAAGTTATATTTTAGGTACGTCTCACACTGAAACAACTACTAACAAGTAAGCAGCAACCAGCAACTTGCAATATCAAATTGCTCAATTATCTCAGTGTGAGATGTGCCTTAAATAACTCCAAAATTAAAAAAAATCTTCTTTTTGTCCTAATTTAGAGTGATATAAATCTACCATCTCATCTTTTCGTAAACACAAACGCTGACATCCAACAAGAAGTCGATCAAACCTGCGAAATCCTCGACAGATTCAAAGAAGCCTTCAACGTAAACTACTACCTAGAACTTTTCGATTGCCTAAAAGAACAACACCGTCAAAAAGAACGTTTGAGATTCCTCACCGATAGAACATTAAAAGGGAGAGATTCGCTTCACAACAGATTAAACCACGCCTCTTTAATGCATACGGAGATGGTTAATTCCGTTTGCGATGGTACGGCTAATTACATTGAAGAAAAAAGATCGCTTTTAGATTCCATCAATTACGCGGAGTTTAGAAAATCCGAAGCTAGGAAGAGAAAAGAAACGATTTCCACTTTACTAACGAACGTAAAGATTTCTCTGCAGCAGATGGAACAAATATGCAAAGTCGTTAAAGATCATAAAGAAAAACGAGCTTTTATCAAACCTCCGAGTATTGAAAAGTCTGTAAATATAAAAGGAGCGAGGCAACAGTTTTCGGCTAGATCGAAAAATAATTACGATCATCTTATAAAAGACGTTATCGATATAAAAGAAGATTGTGATGAGATTATAAGTATTTTAACACCTAAATTTACTACTTTGATGCAATCAGCTTCGGATGTTGTCTTTGATGAAAGAACTAGGGCGTTAGCTGATTTACAATTACAAAAAATGACTAGTAAACGAACACCGTCAGTTTTAAGGGAGGTTCAAGGAGAAGTTGAATGTATTCTTGAAAAATATACCTTAAAATTAAAATTTTATATTTCGTATTTTGTAGCTTTGGTTGAAGGAGTTGTCATGGAAGACTTTGGTGTTCCAACCAGAACTGATATTAAAGCCCAAAGTAAGGAAATTGTGGCTATGTGTACAGCAAGTGATGATTTTGGTTTAGAAAAAGGCAAGAAGTAACTTTTTTTTAATTATAATCGAAGTATTATGTTTATTTACTTTTATTTTATATGAAGATATTTTTTTATTAAATAATTTTATTTTGTGTAAATTTTTATTGGGTTGTGATTTTTATTTCCAACGATTTTTTAATATTAATTGATAAAAATAATCTCTTTGGGGTTTCAATTTGACTTAACTAGTTTGCTTTATCAAAAAATGTCTTTAATTGGAAATGTAATATGACTCTTATGGAGTAATCATTCGTTAGAAGAAGTAAAGCAAGCTCAGTCTTCTCATAACCACCTCATCACAAAGTGGCAACATCGAGTGTTGCAAATTCCTAAAAACTTAGTACTAGAAACAGAGGAAACTCAGTTTCCTTATAAAATTTTTGAAAAAATGTTTATCATACGAAGTACATAGTTTTATGTACTCTTTACTCTGAGGCAACAAGCAACCTGCAACCTTCAATGCGAGTTAACTAAACTTGTAGAAAGATATCCAATCAAAAACAAGGAATCCGAAGCTGTAGCAAGATCATTTGTAAACAACTTCATATTAAGATACGGGATCCCTAATGAAATTGCTACGGATCAAGGAACTGAGTTTTTGAGCCAGGTATTCAAGAAAGCAGCGAAACTTTTACATATCAAACAACTAAATTCAACTGCTTATCATCATGAATCCTTGGGCGCTCTAGAAAACAGTCATAAACATTTAGGAACATATTTAAAAACCCAAACTTTAAAATTTTCCGATTCGTGAACATCGTGGGTATCGTTTTGGTGCTTTTCATATAATAACACAGTGCATACCGAAACAAAGTACACCCCCCCATGAGCTTGTATTTGGAAAACAGTATAAGTTACCAAGTAACGTAATAAATAATGTTTCACCTATCTACAATTTTGATGACTACCGATGAACTAATGTTTAGGCTTCAATCAGCTTGGAATGATGCAAAGGGACAATTAATTCAATCTAAAATTTAAAAAAAAAAAAGTTCAACATTTATATTTAAATTTTATTTTTTTTTTCCTTAAGGGGGAAGGTGTAATGGAAAATTACTAATAATACATTTTATAATGTCAACACGCACGGTCGAAGGTGCATTAATTTTCTGGAATAAATGTATAACGCTGATCGTGAAAACTGTTAAATGTAAAGGTTTGGGATAATAAATAAAATGAAAAGACAAACAAGTCTTTGAATGATTTTTACACCAGCACCTAGTAAGAAGGACATTACAACGCGATATTACTACATGTCACTAAGTGGCAATATTGATTGTTGTAGATTGCTTGAAGCTTGGTTCTGGAAACAGAGGAAGCTCAGTTTCCTCATAAAATTTGTCAGGAAATGCGAATCATACGAAGCATACAGTTTTAGACACGTTTCACATTGAAGTAGCAAGCACCCAGCAACATGCGATATTACTACATATCGACGCTGCCAAGCGAAAACGGCATAAACGCCATTAACCTAATTTTTCAGAAAACGCAAAAAACGATTGACATAATGAATCTTAAATGGCTTTTACGCAAACTTTAAACCAATTTTACAGCGAATGAAGTTTGTTTGCGGGTATGCCGTTTTGACTATTGCATGCAGATTTAAAAACGTTACTCAACGGTGCAGCTAACTAAAAAATGGCCATTTTGGCGTTTATGCCGTTTTAGCTTGAGAACGTCGATATTACCAAGTATATCGTGATTATATCGAGTGATGTAGGTTGATAGTTGGTGCTGAAAATGGAAGAAGCTCAATCTATTCATGAAATTTGTAGAAAAATTTGTATCACACCACATACATAACTTTAGGGACGTCCCACTTTGAGGCAACAAGCAACCAGCAACATGTGACATTACTATATGTCACCAGGTGACAATATCGAGTATTGGAGGTTACTAGTTGCTTAGTGCTTGATGTTAGAAAGAGAAGAAGCTCTGTCTCCTTATAAAATTTATGGAGAAATTTGTATCCCACGAAGTACAGAGTTTTAGGCACGTCTCACACTGAGGAAGCAAGCAATTAGCAACATGTGACATTGCTACATGTAATCAAGTAACAATATCGAGTATTATAGGCTGTTACTTGCTTGATGCTGGATGCTGGAAGCAAAAAAAAGCTCTCTCTCCTCATAAAATTTGTAGAGAAATTTATATCGCACCATCTACATAGCTTTACTCACGTCTCACTTTCAGGCAACAAGCAACCAGAAACACACGACACTACTATCGTGTCACCACAGTCACATGTCACCAGGTGACAATATCGAGTATTACGGGTTGCTAGGTGCTAATTGCTTGATGCTCCAAATAAAGGAAGCTCATCCTCCTTATAAAATTTGTGGGGAAATTTGTATCACATGAAGTACACAGTTTTAGACAGATCTCACACTGAGGAAGCAAACAACCAGCAACACGCGATATGGCTACATGTCACCAAGTGACAATATCGAGTGTTACAGGTTGCTAGTTGCACAGTGCTGGTTGCCTCAGTACGAAACTCATCTAAATCATGTCTCTCATATTGGAGCAATTCGATATCGTCTTTATATCTGCGATATCATCTTTGTATCTGCGATATCGAATTTCTCCAATGTAAAAGACATGATTTAAGTCTATGTAAAACGTCATCAAGTGGTAATATCGCGTATTGCTGGTTGCATTCGTGTGAGACGTGACTTAACCTAGAGATTTCTCAACTTTAAATGCTGTACACACGCACCGCATGTAAACTCATAGTCAATGGAAATGAATTTCAAAGCTCTATACAAGAGCAACAGCTAAAACGTTCTCCAGTACAGTCGGTTTTCGAGAAAATAAAACCTGGGGTTATATCCATGAATATGAAGCAGGTAAACGAACATTGACTCGGATGAATTATAACCTCACGCCAATTTTTATTATTTCGAAAGCCGACCAGACCCAAGACCGTTCTAGTTATCGCTCTCATACAGAGCTTTGAAGTTCATTTCTAGTGACTATGAGTGTACATACAGGTGGGCCAAATTGGGCACTTTTAAAGGGAAACTCCCGTTTCTATAAAAGACACAGGTGTCTGATGCTCGATTTTTATAAGAAATTGAATGATCAAAACCACATGCTGAAATTCAAATGCACATGTTGAGTTCAAAAATTAGTGTATTAAACAAAAATTAAAAAGTAAAAGATACGAAAGAAAAGATTGTCCGATTTGTTAAGCATTGCTGACCCACCGCTTTAACAACACTGCCACTGGAGATCTGTAAATAACTTTGCTTGCTCCAAATATAAAGCAATCGTTAAATTTCAAACGCGATTTATTCAGTTTTGGTTGAGTACTGCGTTTTAGTACTTTGTCAACTGAATCCTTGTATAATTACCACTCAGCTCAAGGACAGATTAAAAAAAAAACACCTCGCGCCCTCCCCTTGTTAGTGCAGTGCAAGTTTTAACCCAACGAACAAAACTAGTGAAGTTGATAATTGGTACATGTCTGCTGAGCTTGCGGATACTCTAATAAAAAAATAAACAGATATTTATGGGAATGTCAACAGTAGAAGGAAAGACTTACCTCAAGGGTTCTCAAAAGGAAAACTACAAAAGGGAGAAATTCAGGCATTTTAGGTATGGTGATGGCTCTAATGTAGCAAGATAAGAAATCAGTTTGCCTTCTAAGCACAATACATGATGCAATAACAAAAAATGCGAGACAGAAATGTGGATAAGAAGTTATAAAACCCAAAGTTGTTTGCGATTACAATGATACTATGGGAGGAGTTAATCGTTCTGGTCAGGAAATATCATACTACCCTTCACTAGAAAGTAACAACATGAATACTAAAAGAAATTTTTTTGACATTTTATTGATAAAGCTGCTTAAACCTCCTATATTATATACTCCAAAGTTTCGCGAAAAAAATTGGTTTGATATCGACCTATGCAACGAAGACTATTGTAAGTCATTTTTGATAGAACTTGGTGAGATATAACCGTTTAAAGATTTTGAACAGATTGCATTTTAAGAAATAAAATTTTCTATGTAAAAATTTCCTACTTGGTTGCTATAGATATCTTATATAGAGGTTCCGAAAGGATTCACCATAGAAGAATAGCAATTAATTCCGTTTTCTTTTCAAATTTTTCAAAATCACCATTTTTGACTTACGACAGTTTTCGTTGGATAGGTCGATATAATACCGCAGGCAGTTGGTAGAAAATCATATTGAAAAATATTCGGGTTCAAGTTTTTAAACTCTAAAAGGAACACCAAGCACGACTCCTAACCCAAGGATACTGGACTAACAGGATAGTTCAATCCCATAAGATGTGTATACGCTGAAATTTAGTGCGCAGCTGCCAGTTTAACGTCATTTGTTGTGGTTTCAGTCAAGTGTAAGACGATTAAGAAGTGGGGCGGGCGATTATCGCAGATTGACCATCCTATTAGTCCAGTGTCTTTGCTCCTAACCCACTCAAGCTTAGAGCTCGCCATTATGCTAAGTATTTATTTGCTATTTACAAACAAAAAAAACATTTTTATAATCAATTTTGAAAAAAAAATAAAATAAAACACGCGGTCAGAGGGTTAATGTTCTTTTTTTAATATTCAGCCCCTTCTTTGTAAAACTCCACGTGACGCCACTGTTCTCATGACCAATCGATTTTGACTAATCGGTTATATCTGATTTTTTAGTGATTAACGTCCAAAATTTCAAATTTTTTGACGATTTTTAACACTGATTATTCAAGAATATCTATCTAAAGAGTTAACACGACTTTGTATCCCTTAAATATTAAGGTTATAGTCTTTAAACATTAAGGACTATTCAACTAACTTTGAGGCTACGTCAAAGTGTTAAAATTTCAATCCATCAATTAAAAATAATTAATAAGAACATTTCTAGAAACTCTTCATTTTATTCTTAAGCTTGATTCAAATTTTCTTCTAGAAAAACTAACACAATTTCAATGTACAAACATGTAAAATGTTTTTTCAAGGTTATATGAAGGTTAAAATATTAAAATACAAGACCAACCATTTTCATTAAGAAAAATCAATCATAGTATAATAAACTTGAGTATCATGGTGTATACCTTAAGCCCGGAGGCAACAAAACCTAATTCGTCGGTAGGACTATTAAAATCCGAACCGAGAGAGAGGTTGTTTTTGTCAATCTCTCGAACAGGCTCCCGCGACTCCATACATCAATTAAATTCACATTAGCCGCTAATGGGTTCGGCGCTATTTTGCTCTTTGATTAATGACGCTTCAATTACATTTCTCGCTACCCCCGCTCCATACCATTTTTTTTCGCCTTTCCAAAAACTTTTTTTAACCCTTTTAAACACGAAAATTGGATACTCGTCAAATAATTTGTTCGTTCGAAGCAATTATACGAAAATCTGCAGCGCTGGTAAACTAAGCGGTTTACTGCGACAGTTGGCGTTTCCGATTCTTATCTTCGCCCTTTTTTCCCACCACGGTTCGTTTCCCCGACATTTAACCACCAAACCGCGCGCTAATTGGAACCGCTCGAAACGTAGCGGCGGCGCAACTGTCGCGTGCGTTCGCTTTTTAGATGATATCACGAAATTATTGTTGTTACAACGAATACACAGCTTGCCCTTGCGATTTCATTACAAATTAAAAACGTAATTCCCGTACCCGTGGGCAATTGCATAAATATTAAATAAACGGTAATTATACCTCATTCGGGACGATGTTATTATCGTAGTTTCAGTACAAAACAATTTTAATTGATGATGTTAATGATGATGAGGTGTTTTGATTTTTATTTTTTAATTTTAGATTTGAGAAAGTAAATAGTTTTAAGTGAGTCTAGTAAACATTAAATTGTACTGTTATATGGTCTAAATAAGGAGGCGTTAATTTAAGGGGAGCCCCCGAAACCGTCCATAAAGCGAAACCTCGACAGCTAATTACCCCCACTCGGAGCGCGAAAAACGAACGATAAATCAAATAAACTTAGCACCAAATCCCCGATTAAAACGAGAAACGACCCCCTCCCGCGCGCATTAAGACGCCCTCCGTCGTTTCCTAAACAGTCACAGTCACAAGCTAAGCCCGGCCCACTAGTCACGCCCAGAAAACGGACTGAAAGCTTTTGGATTCAGCAGGAACCGCCTGTGATCGTAATTGGTCTCGGTTTCCTGCTGCGAAACCCACCATTGGATGGAGCTTTTTACGACGATGGTAGGGAGAATAGGGAGGGTTTTAGTGGGGGGAGAAACATGGCTGGTTGGAGTCGGTCTATTCGTGGGTCGACTCACGACGCGTTAGTGTCGATCGGCAAAAACAGTTGTCCAGGTTTGTCGTCGCGGATGAGTCAGTGACGGCGGGATTTTGTAGTGTCCGCGGGGATCTAGTGCACGACTGGCGGCCGAAACGGGCAAAGTGTTGCAAATAAGGGAGGATCGCGGGCCGGGACTTTCGGTCAGTGGCATGACTGTGCAGGACGAGGCCAGGGCCATGCCACAGACAGCGGCCACACGATCGCGGTTCATGATAACGGATATTCTGAGCGGCGGACCGCCAGATGGCGCCCTCCTAAGGAGCCCTAGGTCTCCCAGTCCAGGACCGAGGGATCTCTCGCTTTCTTCCGCACCCATTCATCACGACAGCGACACCGACAGTTCCGGACATCCAGACACCTCCAGCGTATGCTCCAATGGTAAGTAATGGGCTTACCACAAAGATGTATGAATGCCTTTTTCAAAAAGGAAACTCTCTTTGTTTTATACATCATCTATCAAAATCAAATTGAAGAAGATTGACTTCATTTGAATCCCAAATTTGGTTCTTCAATTGAATCCAAAAGTCATAGTCTTCAAAAGTATCTGATTGGGTTGGAAAATTTCAAAATTACAATTCCACCAAACTCAAATTTACATATTTTGACTTTCATAAAGTAGACTAAACCTAATCCGGAAATCTTGAAACTATCAAATTAGATTGGATTGGGAAGTAAAGCTAAAAGCAATTGAATACAGAAGCCAGAGTATTGTTAGGGTTAAGATTTTGCAGTTTAACCCAATTTGAAATCCTGAAACCTTCTAAGTTGAATTGGTTCGTTTGAATAGATTTACAAATCTTTCAAATGAAGACAATTTGCTTCAATTAGATTCAAATCATAAAAAAATAAGATAAAATACTAAATCAAAAAGTCCCGAATTTATTACATTAGGTTGGATTAAGTGGGATTGGCAAATTGAAAATTTTCAGTTTATTTGGATTCAAATCCTGAAATTTATAAAACTCTACCAAAACATCTTGGATTCGATTGACAATATTTCAATGAAACCAAATTCAAATCAAAAAGTTCTAATTTATTAGATTAGGTTGTTAGAATAGGTTGGGATATTTAAAAATTTCAGTTTATTTGGATTCAAATCCTGAAATGCATGAAATTCAACCAAGACATTTAAAATTCGGTTGCAAGATTTCAATTCAAAGAAATCTAAATAAAAAAATCTTGAATTTATTAGATTAGGTTATTTTGATGGGTTCGGATATTTAAAATTTTCAGTTTAGTTGGATTCAAATTCTGAAATTCATGAAACTCTACCAGAAGAGCTTGAATTCAATTGGCAACTTTTAAATTAAACGAAATCAAAGTTGAAAAGTCTTGAATTTATTAAGTTATGTTATTAGGTTGGATTGTCAAATTGAAAATTCTCAGTTTATTTGGATTCAAATCCTGAAAGTCATGAAATTTTACGAAAACATCTTTGATTCGATTGGCAATACTTAAATTTAAATAAATCCAAGTCGAAAAATCTTGAATTTATTAGATTAGGTTGTTAGGTTGGATTGGGATATCTAAAAATTTCAATTTATTTGGATTCCGACCCTGAAACTCATACAATTCTTCCAAAACAGCTTGATTCGGTTGGCAGCTTTTAAATTAAATTAAATCAAAGTTGAAAAGTCTTGAATTTATTAGATTATGTTATTAGGTTGGCTTATCAAATTGAAAAATTTCAGTTTATTTGGATTCAAGTCCTGAAAGTCATGAAATTTTACGAAAACATCTTTGATTCGATTGGCAATACTTAAATTTAAGGAAATCCAAGTCGAAAAATCTTGAATTTATTAGATTAGATTATCAGGTTGGGTTGGGATGTTTAAAATTTTCAGATTATTTGGATTCAAATCCTGAAATTCATGAACCTTTCCCAAAACAGCTTGAATTCGGTTGGCAAATTTTAAATTAAACGAAATCAAAGTTGAAAAGTCTTGAATTTATTAGATTACGTTTTTAAGTTGGATTGTCAACTTGAGAATTTTCAGTTTATTTGGATTCAAATCCTGAAACTCATGAAATTCTATCAAAACAGCTTAAATTCAGTGCGCAATATTTCACTGAAACTTAATCCAAATGGAAATGTCTTGAATCTATTAGATTGTGTCATTAGCTTAGGTTGGGATATTAAAAACTTTCAGTCTATTTGGATTCAAATCCTGAAATTCATGAAATTTTACCAAAACATCTTTAATTCGATTGGCAGTATTTACATTTAAGGAAATCCAAACCGAAAAGTCTTGAATTTCTTGGGATGTGTTATTAGCTTGGGTTGGAATACCTTAAAATTTCAGTTTATTTGGATTCAGATCCTGAAATCTTTGAAATTCTACGAAAACAGAATTCAGAAACTTGAATTCGATTGGCAATATTTCAATTAAACGAAATACAAATCGAAGAGTCCTAAATTTATTAGATTACTTTATTAAGTTGGGTTGGAAAGTGAAAAAAAAATCAGTGCATTTGAATTCAAATCCTGAAATTCTTGAAATCCGATCAAAACGTCTTGGATTCATTTGGCAACGTTTTAGTTGAACTAAATTCTAATGAAAAAGTCTTGGATTTATTAAGCTATGTCATCAGGTTGGGTTGGGATACTTAAAAATTTCAGTTTACTTGGATTCAAATCCTGAAATTCCTGAAATTCGAACAAAACTTCTTGGATTCGTTTGGCAATGTTCTAGTTGAACTAAATTCAAATTAAAAGTCCTGAATTTATTAGATTAAGTTATTAGGATGGGTTGGGATATTTCAAAATTTCAGTTTATTTGGATTCAAATCCTGAAATTTACAAAATCCGATAAAAACATACTGAATTCGATTGGCAATACATAAGTTCAACGAAATCCAAATCGAAACGTTTTGAATTTACTAAAAACCTCAGTTTATTTGGATTCAAATCCTAAAATTCTATCAAAACATCTTGAACTCAGTGGTTAATATTACAGCTAATTCAAACTCAAATTGAAGTCTTGAATTTATGAAGTTATATCATTGCGTTGAGTTGGGATATTTAAAAATTTCAGTTTACTTGGATTCAAATCCTGAAATTCATGAAATCTGATCAAAACGTCTTGAATTCCTTTGGCAATGCTTTTCTTGAACAAAATTCAAATTAAAAAGTGTTAAATTTATTAGGTTATGTTATTAAGTACGATTGGAAAAATTAAAAACTTCAGTTCATTTGGATTCAAATCCTGAAATTCATAAAATCCTACCAAAACATCTTGAATTCGATTGGCAGTATTTAAATTCAACAAAATCCAAATTGAGAAGTCTTAAATTTATTGAGCAATCTTAAATTTATTAGATTATGTTATTAGATTCGATGGGAAAAAGAAAAAACTTCAGTTCATTTGGATTCAAATCCTGAAATTTATGAAATCCGATCAAAACGTCTTGAATTTCTTTGGCAGTGTTTTTCTTGAACAGAATTCAAATGAAAAAGTCTTGAATTTATTAAGTTAGGTTATTAGGTTGGATTGGGAAATTTAAAAATGTCAGCTTATTTAGATTCAAATCCTGAAATTAATGAACTTCCACCGAAATGTAATAAATTCAATTGACAACGATTCAATTAAACCAAAATCAAGTAAAAAAATCTTGAATTTATTAAACTAGGTTGCTAGATTGGGTTAAAAAATAAAAAAAAATCAAATTATTTGGGAATCCAAACAATAAAACATGAAAATTAAGTAAATTAGATTGATACATTTAAAATTTTTAAATCAACTGATTTGTGAGTTTATATCCTTAAAATAATAAAGTGTTGAAATCAATAGGTTACAACCTAATCATTAGGTTATTAGGTTAAGTTGGAAAACTTCAAAATTTTACCCCAATTTGAATATAAATCCAGATTCAAATAAACCCAACTTAGAATCCTAAAAATTATTTAAACTGATGGATTTAAAAAATAAAACAAATCACTTGAATTCAAATTCTTAAAATTATCAACGCTTCAAGTCATCAGATTAGGTTATTTGGCTAGATTGACAAATCAATAGGAAGAAACTTGATTTCATTTAAATTTAAACTTTGAAAATTGGAAAACTACTGTTTGGGTTTTTAAATACTTTAGTTTTTTTAAATTCTTTAAAGAATTATTCTTAATTAGAAAATTTTTAATTTGATTTTTTTTTAATTTGATTTAATTTTTTTTTCTTAATTTCTAACAAGATCAAAGACCTTACAAATGAAATAAAATTTACATTAAACTTAATAAGACAAACAAAGGAAGATGCATTCCAACGGCAGTTTAATTGAAAGCACAGTTAAACCAAGAGAGAGATTTCTCACGCGTTTCCGATTAGGCGCTAGGCTCTTACTTAGACCATTACTGTTTGCTCCGCGGGCAAATTGCGTTAAATCGTCTGCCGTACGGATGCGAGTTGCATTAACGATAAGTGCGCTGAAATTATTCCCATGCCGCGTAATAACAACGCAGATATCTCTAAATTATTCCTACCGGGAGGGATTTTTACGCGGCCGCCCGAAGAGATGGCAAATTGATTTTACGCGAGCACCAATTCCGCGTAATTCGATCACAAAATCGCGTTTCCAGGGAAACCCGTCGGCCTCCCGCGACCCGATTACTCGATTTACCAGTCCGATCCGTAATTGCACAACCAACTCATTGGCTTCCACCTAATCGCATCAGCCGATTTTATTTTTATTAGTTTCTTTTTTGTGTTTCGCTTCTTTCCTATTTAGTTGTTTTTGTTCGAATCTCTCCCACGCAACAGTGAAAATAGGAAGAGCCGTTAATAATCCGGGGCTCTCCATTGTGCAAGCGAAACAATAACCGATGGAAATCGTGGTTTGATTCGATTAATTGCCTTCCAGGTTATTAAATTTCTCCTACTATGTTGAAGTCGAAATATGAAATAATGATAAATTCAATAAGAGCTTTGTTTCTAACTTTTATGTTTTATTTTAAAGACTAAAAAAATTTTTTTTAATGTTGGGAAGGAAAAGTTATGTTGAATTATTGAAATCTTACAATAATTATCATTTTATATCTTTGTTCTTCTATGAATTGAAATCCTGAATCAAAACTGTTTGTGAACTTAACCCCTAAAAGTCTTCTTATTTTGATACATGACTTCAGCTAAGTTTTAGTATTTAGCTAACAAGCTAAGAACATCAAATACATTGTTTAGACAAACTGAACAAACATTAAATATATTATTCCCAGATGCTTGTCCGCAATATTTGGACATAGGATTTAGAAAAGAAGAGTGTAATATCCACAATTCTGGACAAAGGATTTTTAAAGGTTAAATTTCATTTCCTTTTCAAAATTTAACACTTTGACGTTGACATAATCATCACTCAACAAATATGGTAGGCTAGAATTCTTGAGATTGGGTTGGAATTGAAAAAACGTCGCTTATCACTTTCAGAGTTAATTCCAACCAGATTCTGGCTCAAAATTAATCCAAACCAAAAATTTACACTTTGAAATTATCTCAAATATCAAGAAACCATCATTTGATAGATTGGAATTGTTGATGTTAGGTTGGGTTTTAGCTTATATCTCAATTTCTGAATGAATCCAAATCCTGAATCAAAACTGAGAGCTTAAACTTCATTTCCTTTCTAAAATATAACACTTTGACGTTGACATAATCATCATTCAATAAATGTTGTAGGTTAGAATTGTTAAAATTGGGTTGAAATAAAAAATATGTGACTTATCACTTTCAGAATTAATTCCAACCAGATTCTGGCTCAAAACTAATCCAAACCCAAAATTTACAATTTAATATTATCTCAACTATCATGAAATAGATTGGTATTGTTGATGCTAAGTTAGATTAAGTTGGATTTTAGCTTCTGTCTCAATTTTTGAAACAATCCAAATCCTAAGTCAAAACTGAGAGCTTAAAATTAATTTCCATTCTAAAATTTAACATTTTGACGATGATATATAACTCTGGTTCAATAAATTTTGCAAGTTAAAATTATTAAGATTACATTGTAAATGAAGTTATTTAACTTATCAGTTGTACAATCAATTGGAATCTCATTCTAACCCAAAACTAAGGTCGAAAATTTGATTTTCAAAAATTCATCATTGAGATAAAAATCTACACTTTGAAATTATCTCAACTATCAAGAAATTATCATTCTATAGAATGAAATTGTTGAGGGTAAGCTAGATTAAGTTGGATTTTAGCTTATGTCTCAATTTTTGAAACAATCCAAATCATAAATCAAAACTGAGAGCTTAAATTTCATTTCCATTCCAAAATTTAACATTTTGACGATGATATATAACCCTGGTTCAATAAATTTTGTAAGTTAGAATTGTTAAGATTACATTGTAAATGAAGTTATTTAACTTATCAGTTGTACAATCAATTGGAATCTGATTCTGACCCAAAACTAAGGTCGAAAATGGCACTGATTGTCTAAAATTCATCATTGAGATAAAAATCTAGACTTTGAGATTACCTCATTAACACTAGCTGTCATGAAATTGTAAATTAATAGGTTGATGTCACTGAAATTAGGTTAAAATGGGTTGGATTTTGGTTTATGTCTCATTTCTTCAATCAACTCCAACCCTTAATCGAAATTTACAATTTTGACTTTGACTTAATTCTCATTCAAAAATTTTTCTAGGTTTGAATTGATCAGATTACGAATTTGATTTGAGGTTATTTCACTTATCAATCCTACAATCAATTAGAATCTGATTTTAAACCAAAACTAAGATTGAAAATGTCAATGAATGTCTAAAATTTAACATTGAGTCAAAAACCTAGACTTTGAAATTACCTCCTTAACACTAGCTATCATGAAATTGTAACTTAATAGGTTGGTGTGGTTGAAATTAGGTTGAAATGGGTTGGATTTTGGTTTATATCTCATTTCTTCAATCAACTCCAACCCTTAATCAAAATTTACAATTTTGACTTTGACTTAATTCTCATTCAAAAATTTTTCTAGGTTTGAATTGATCAGATTACGAATTTGATTTGAGGTTATTTCACTTATCAATCCTACAATCAATTAGAATCTGATTTTAAACCAAAACTAAGATCGAAAATGTCAATGAATGTCTAAAATTTAACATTGAGTCAAAAACCTAGACTTTGAAATTACCTCCTTAACACTAGCTATCATGAAATTGTAACTTAATAGGTTGGTGTGGTTGAAATTAGGTTAAAATGGGTTGGATTTTGGTTTATATCTCATTTCTTCAATCAACTCCAACCCTTAATCAAAATTTAACAATTTGACTTTGAGATAATTCTGATTCATTTTTTCTTCTAGATTAGAATAGTTGAGATTAGGTTGGAATTGCGATTATCTCATTTATCAGTTCTACAATCAACTGAAAGGTGATTCTGACCCAAAGCTAAGATCGAAAACATCATTGATTGTCTAAAATGTAGCCCTAAATCAAAACCCTAGACTTTGAAATTATCTTATTACCACCAACTTTTATGAGATCGTCATTTAATTCAGTCAGGTTAATTCATCAGGTTGAAATGTTTGGTGTAAACACAGATTAGGTTGGATTTTAGTTTATACCTCAATTTTCTGGAATAAAATCAACCCCTAACTCAAAATTTAACACCTTAACTTTAAAACAGTTCCCATTCAATAAGTCTTGTAAGTTATGATTTTTAAGATTAGAAGAGTTTTGGCGATGCAGCTATTTCAAGGCTTTTAAACTGTTTTGATTCTTGCATTGAACCATAACGTCACTGATGAAAACGTTTGAACCATTTCAAAATGCTCAGCGATGAATCCTCAAAAAGCATTCTGATTTCCAAATTTGAGTTAATATAATCGTTCACATTAAATATAGCATCAAGGTTTTGATGTCCATCTTTAAAAACATTACGAACACAAAGAAAATTCTGTGGATTAGGTAGCAAATGTTCAGAACGATTTGAAAGAAGTTTAAAAATAAACATTCGCGCGAATGTCTAAACTATGGCATAGCGTTTTAAAATGATTTGAATGTGAATTGAAAGAGGTAAAAGTGCCGCACGCTAAAAACACCTTTAGGAGTAGTTGAAATTACAATTCACAGATGTCACTTATGAGTTATAGAAATAATTCGAATTCTCACTCAAAATTAAGATCTAAAACATGTAAATCCTTTTTACCAACATAGAACAAATCAAAAATAAAGCACAGATTCTTATGCTTTTATTGATATTTTTTATTTTCGACCTGACGTGTTTCGGTGTTCTAGCCATCTTCAGGGGCTCTGCAAAAATTAAAATTTAAGATACGAAAAAGTGACTTTCATGATCCTGTATTTTATTTTTGATTAAGATCTAAAATTCATTCAATGTTTAAAATTTAAGACTGTATCAAAAATCTAGACTTTGAAATTATCTCAAAATTTCATGAGACCATCGTTTAATTACGAGTTGATGGTAATTTCGATTGGAATTTAAGTCATCTCATATTCTAAACAATATGATTTTTATTTCAAACTTAGAGATGAAAATTTGTTTAGTTATCTCAAATCGGGCTGAAATCAAATTGAAATCGAAAAGCCACATTTTTTAAATTATTAAATTAGGTTGAATTAGTGATAATGTAAATACGAAGGCTTTCATGGCTGGTAATTAAACTAGTTGTAAGACTAGAACTAAGATTAGTAATAACTAGGAGCTTTCAGATTTAGCTGTGCATCTTTGAACAACGCATTTGACGTTTCGGATGCCATATAGCAACCTTCCTCAGAAACAAAATTCAATCATTCAACTGATGCTCAAAGAAGATTTCAAACTTGTTTGTGTGTCAAAGGCCTTTTCAAAATTCAAAAGACATTTTCAGGGTTAAACCCAAAAGCTCCTAGTTCTAAGTCTAGTATTATAGTGTTAATGTTAGTTCTAGTCTTAGTTTAGATTTTAGGTTTCGGTTATTAAATCAAAAATGAAAACTTGTTAATGAAATTCTAATAAAATAAAAATTTCGTTTTGAGTTGAGTTGAGTTGAAATACAAACGAGTGTAAAGCGTAGGTTCTTCATTTTATTTACTCCTTTTCTACTTTGGATCAAATCGAAGCTCGTTCGATGTTTTATTAACGGGCGACGGTAGGTGGCGTGTCCGCTACCTGCTCATCAGAAATTTATGTTTCTATTACTGCCCCGGGCGGTTGTAACCCGGCTACCGTTAAGGGGGCGGACGCCCGTCGGTGGTCTGTGACCAAAAGCTTCAATTACCGGGGTAAATATTTGAAGGGGTTGACTTATCACGATAGGTTTTTATTTGTGGGGAAAACAAGCCGTTTATTACTTTTACAAACAAACCACTTTTAAAGGTAGGTAGCAAGTAAATATAAAAATAAAACTAATAACTTAGTTTTCCTTTTATTTTTTTTATTTTGATATTTTTATTTTTTATTTTAATACCTTTATTTTTTATTTTGATCCTTCGAGCCGGATACATTTCAAATACCAATTTATTTGTTTTGTTTGAAAAATAAAACGCTTTGAAAAATAAACCGTGTAACATTTTACTGCAAACATTTTACTCGGTTATAAACTATAAACTGTCTGGTAATTTAAAGCCCGAACACGGTGTATATGTAATAGCGGTACAAACACGCGGCAATTTCCTGCAACTAATTAATACGAAAGGAGCAGTCAAGTGGGAGGTGAAAGCAGCGGCAGCGGAGTTCTTTTCCAACGCGGAAGTCTCAACGTTTAGCCGGTAACGTACGCGTAATTAAACAATCTCCAGCCAAACCGTTCCATTGTCCTGAACGCGAGTAACGATGTTTATTTAAGACAATGGTCTAGTTTGTCGTGTAACTCTCGCTTCCGCAATTATTTTGTTATTAGGTTACACAAAATCGTATGTAGAAAAAAATTAGTTGTGTATTTTTTTTAATAACTTAATTGAAATCTACCTTTCTAATTGGAAAGGATTAAAAAGTATTATTCTAAAATTAATCTCAAAATTTAGATATTTTGAAACAGTTCTGTTTTATTCACTGACATATTTGTTGAATTTCCTTATCATCATGCACTACATTTATGGACTTGACGGCAATGCATTAGAAGCTAGGTGGTTGCATACCAAAACGATTTCCTGGCCGTATTGCTCCTGATAGAAAAACTTTCGAAAGTATTCATCGGCGTTTTTATGAAACATATTTAAACGAAATGGAGGAGCAGGAAGATTAAGGACAGCAAGAACGGTAGTGATGGAAGACGATGTGCTAGATATGATTGAAGAACATCAAGGTACTTCTACTCGAAAAATTGCTAACGCTTTGAATGTAAGTAATGGGACTATTTGGCACATTCTGAAGGAAAATTTATTTTACCCATTCCATATATGTGATGCGGAAAGCGAAAAGGGACCAGTCGTCGGCAAAGTAAAATTGCCGTTGACTTAGTGAGAAAATACTTGATAATATTAATTATGTGCACCCATGTTACGTTTGAGAAAAGGGAACAGCTGTCGTTATGGAGTTATAAGATGGGCCCGACAACTGATATCTTTTGAATTTGTTGTGTATAAGAGTGCTTATGTAAAAAGCACTCTGTTGAAGTTTTTAAAAGATGTAGGCTTGAATAAACCAGTAAATGAAGAAGATTTTCAACTTTATCATGATTATTTTGATGTGCAATCGAGAAATTGTGACAAATCAAGTGAAGACGATAAAGAAACTGAAAAAGGTGTTGACCAAGACATCCTCACAGATTCCATTTTTTGATCAAGTGCCAACGTTGAATATTGTGGATTTCGGTAACACCGACATTGCTATTGTTGAGGAAAATCTTGTAATAGAAATTGAAACAACTCAAAATGACCTAGAAATAGTCGAGGAAAATGACGAAGGTCTCAAAGTAGTAAAATTTTTCCTTCAATTTCAATTATTTAAGATTGGCTAAAGAAAGAAAATAGTATCTGTACAAAAATATAAGAAACTATTGTAAAAAAGAACCAAAAAACATTCTATGCCCCCCTGTTGACATTCCTAGCGTAGTTGATAATCCTGATGAACCTCAACCGAGAGAATCTCAACCGGGATGAACCTCAACCAGTGAGAAATCCATTAAGAAGAAGCGCAAGTGATCCATTTAAAATAGACATTAGACAGTCAAAGTTATAAGTTTTTTAAAGGGGAATTTCTGCTGTTTCTTTTGATGTATTACTTGTTTCTTAAATATGAAAAATAAAGTTTGTGTGATTGAACACAAACTTTAAACACTTTTCTCTCAAAACACCATCTTCCTAACCGGTACATTAAAATAGGCATAACTAAGACATTTTTTAAGGTATCGCCTTCATTTTGATGTAAAAATATTCATAATTTATTCCTTTACCAAGAAAAAATAACTCAATTTTGAATTTTTGAGCCAACTGGTCCTTTTTCGCTTTCCGCATCACATATAACGCGTTCAAATTTCGTTCTGATTTTCCTTCTCGCAATGCATTATGGCTTTTGCAGAAAATGAAATCCCTCAATTCTTGATGTTGATTCTGTTCACCAATAAAGCGAATTTTTCAAAAAATGCAATACGCAATTTCCATAATAACCATGTATGGTGTGAGGAGAATCCACATGAAATTAAGATCATTTTCACCATCTTCTTTAAACATTAGGCTTGGAATTGTATGACTGCCTATTTAGACCGTTATTTTTACCACGAAGACTTACTGAAGAGGTGTATCGTAACTTTTTGGAGAACACGCTCCCTGGTTTTCTGGAGGACGTACCATTGATGAGATGCAATGTGCAATATGCAAGATGGCGCACCAATTTAGTCAGATAGATGGTGATTTCTTAACACAAGTATATGGAAATCGGATTGACCGAGGTTATACTTATGGCCTGCACGATCCCCAGACCTAAATCCCCTGGATTTTTTCCTGTGGATTTGAAGTCCTTGGTACGGTACTCCATTGAAAAACGTAGAAGACTTAAGAAATCGAATCATTGTTGACTGCAACTCAATTAAAACATATTTTAGTGTTTTTGAATTCGTCAGTCAATGAGGAGAAGATTGGATTCTTGCATCCGAGCTCGAGGTGGTCATTTTGCACAGTTTTTGTAATTTTTGCTTGGTAAGACCTTCGTTCTTCCTCAGATTTATTGACATGGAGTGTTTTTAAACAAATTTTTTTAAACAAAACTTAACTTAGTTGAGTCAAAACTTGACTTAAATTGAGTCATTTTTAAAAAATCGTCCAGACTTCTTTTTTTATTTTATCCTTTTTTTATTTTATCTTCTTTCATTTAATTTAATCTTTTTTTATTTAATCCTTCTTTATTTAAGCCTTACTTATTTCTAAGGTTTCGGGATTGAAGTAAAACCGACTGAAACGGACTGAAACCGTTGAAATCGTTTAGAGATAAGCCGGTAAATGGGCGAGCATCGAACGGTTGAAAGAGGAGCGACGCGATTGGACGATCGCGAACGACGGCGACGCCGTTCGGACGCGTCGCGACGCTCCCGAAGCGAGTGGGGATGGGAAATATTGAACCCGTCCGAAAGCTCGACGTTCCGGCTATTCCGGCCACTTGTACTTTTCGAAAACTAAATGTTTTATCGCGTGATTCGTCCGAATCCGAATAAGGATTTGAATAAAGCTGAAGCTGGTTTTCTTATGACTTATGCTACGAAATAACCGGCCGCAATTATCTTTGTGAATAATTATCCCGGTGAAACCGAGAGGTCTTGTAGGCGTGTCCGGTGAGGATTTTATGATGACTAGACACGCATTCGATACGTTTTAGGAAGGTAAAATAAAAGCTCGACATTATATCAAGATTATCAAATTTGTTTTAGTTATTTCCAAAAATTTTTTTAAAAATTTTAAAAAAATTTCAAGGAAATCAAATAATTTTCCTTCCTAAAAAAAAAAAAAAAATATGTTACTCAACTTGAAATGATTCCTGAAGCATGAATAACAAAACTTGACGTTAAACACCGAGATTAGTTTTAATTAAAATCAACAGGATTTACAACTTATTAACTTAATAAACTAGAACAACCATTTAATTTCATAATTTAAACGAATATAGCACTCGATGTGGCGGACATTAGCATAAGCGAATCGCTTAATGAACCGTTTCGTGCGGCGACCTAATATATTCCGTCCATTAAAACGCGTGTCCGGGCACGTTATAAAACCGTTAAAGCCGTGTTCGCGATCTCAATCGCCGCTGAAACTGTAAAACTTGTCGTCGGAGGGCCGTAAAAGAAAAAGACCGAGTCCGGCCCTCGAACAAACGTCCGAGCGAACGTGAATCGAACGAGAATCGAACGTGAATCGAACGGAACGACGAGAGAGATTAATGTCGAACCGAAGGGTCTCGAACCCGCGTGGAAACGGGGCCCTTTTGTCCGCACTGATTGATTTCACACCTATTGTAAGCTTTCAAAACCTCTTTGCCCTCTTAATCTATCCGTGAACGGTTCGACAATTTTACTACACGTCAAAAATTAAATAAAGCTAACTTCCCCTAAGTTATTGAAAGTAGAGTAAAATCGTGTAGGTGGTGTATTACGAAGGTTCGAGAGTGGGCGCCTTAATTTGAATAAACATTTCGATAACGGCTCGGTCGGAGAGTTTAATTTTAAAATCGATTTGGCGCCCGACAAACTTGTAGATCCTAGGCGGTTGGAGATAAGGCGACCACCAGAGGACGCGGTGTTCGTCGTGGGCGCGAACAGGGGTCGCTCCGATCGCGAAACCGAGAGTCGGGAAAGCCGGCGGGCCACTCGGTCGGCCGGCTCGCCCCAGAAAACCGGTAGTCGAGCGATCCGGCCACAAAGAGGTGAGAGATATACGTCAATCTCGAGGGATTAACTTCGGGACGGCTCCGCGCCGGCAAAAAAATAATCTGCTTATAGGCCGGGAGATTTCAATACCGGCCCAGATCGACGCGTACAGTCCGTTTACGAAATTTCCTGACGGCATTATTATTTTGTATTGAGAGGGTATTTGACTTTGATTTTAACGGTTTGGTTGCTTTAGAGGTGTTTATTAAAAATAATTGGGTAGTTAATTTAATTTAGATCTTATAAGTACACTTTAAATTTGAATAGAGTTAAGTTTAGGATTTTAGATTAAGCTTAAAAAATCATTCCTTATATCGTGGTTTTAATTTTGGTTAGTTTTCGAGTCATTTAGGGCTAAAGCTGAATTTTGATCCAATCTTTGATCTGGCTATTTAACAGATTATCACTAGACGTCAAATCAATATTCGGATAACACTTCTATACAGGTGTTTAAAAAGAATAAAAACAAATATTTTACCAAGCCAACAATTTTACAAAAATTACAAAAAAAAAGTGACCACCTCGAGCTCGGATGCAAAAATCCTTCTCCTCATTGACTGACGAACTCAAAAACACTAAAATTTGTTTTAATTGAGTTGCACCTAACAATTGAATTTCTTAAGTCTTCTACGTTTTCCAATGGAGTACACCAATGACTTCAAAATGACCCCACAGGAAAAATCCAGGGGATTTAAATCTGGGGATCGTGCAGGCCATAAATATAACCTCAGCCAATCCGATTTCCATATGCTTGTGTTAAGAAATCACGAGCTATTTGACTAAAGTTTGGTGCACCATCGTGCATATATAACGTGACCATTTATTTTTTGACTCAAAACGGGACATTGCTTTATTTAGGTTAATTAACAGATAGTCAATAAAAAACACTATTTTAAAGTTATTTATTCAGAAAAGGTCAGTTAAAATTTGCTTTGATATAGCTGGCGATGATTTTACGTAAAAATGAAACTCTTGGCGCGTTTTTTTTATATTCACCTTCATTGTCAACATCGCCTTTAGACCTGAAATCTGTAACTGGGTCTTCTCAAATGGCCACAATTTGTTCATCATAGAAAATACTCTTTCTACTGGAGCATTTGTAGCAGGCAAACATCAAATATATTCAATTAAAATAGAAAAGTTTTCATACTGAAGATTTGTTAGCTTGAAAGTGTTTGAATACTTCCACCCAACGAGTTTCCGTGGAAACATTTAGATTATTCCATTCGGTCACTTTCTGCGTTGTAATGTAGTTACAAATTAACGAAAATTCGTCAAAAACTTCTGCATCTTTATTACAGTCAATATATTCCTTTTCAATTAATACATCCAAAGATTTTTTAACGTCTGTCCATACGGGGACCTTTTTTAAATCTGCTAAATTTCTTTTGCAGCTTCAATTGCCGATACAGTCTGACCTTCCAGTTTCAATACAGCTTGATGAAAACTTATTGACTGAGCGTGTAAAAAATAAAGGCACAATTCGGATGTGGGATCTTCAAAAAAGATTTTTAGTAACAGGGGACATTTTTCAATACTCAAAAAGTAGTTTTTTAGTGGCTGACACATTTTTAAAACCCTTTCCAAGACAAGCATAAGAGCAAGTCATCTAGTTTTGCTGTAGTCGAGCATTTATTTTGATATTCTGTTTTAGTTTCGGTGCAAAACTCCTTTAGAGGTTCAACTCGAATCGTATAAGTATAAAAAAATGAATATATCTTCACAATAATGCTTTCGTAATCTAAGAGTAGCCTGTCTGCAGCAGATTTTATTGCATTTTGAATTACATAGGCTCCTCATCCAATACCTATTAATGGCTTTTTCTGTGATGATTGTAATTTCGTTTTTTTGCTGTCAAATTATTATCTGTCAACACTTGGTTTAAATAGACGACAATGATATCAGAAATCTCACCTGGTTGGTCTTGGAGATCTAAACTTTTTACTTGCACACCTACGTAAGGTTGAAAAAAGGCACTAGAATAGGGTATATTTTCTTGTTACCGTGGTTTGAAGCGTTATTTAATATTATAATACAATTGGACTTATCAAGATCATCTTTTAATTCTTTCATTGCTGCAGACGCCAAAACACTTACTACAATAGCTTTTGATTTCGTACGCGCGCATGTAAATTTGGGATCAAAACATGATTGAATTAATTTCGACGCACATCATTAAAACGAAAACTGTAGTTTTCTTGTATCCTGTGATAAGCCCAGACAGATTTTCAGACCTTCTGCCGCAGCGGTATCTAAATACTTTAAAGTTCGTGCGTCCGATTTCTTGAAAAAGGTTTACATCGAAGAACTCGAAGCGGCGGCACGATCGGCATTTTTATGTTTTTCAGACATTAAATGTTGTTCAATACCACCGGCTCGGCTACTCAAATTTTCTCGCGGTTTCAGAAAACGGGACAATTTTGCGTCCCAGGGATTATTTCGGGGACACAGAGACTCTTAACTCTAAAAAGGGACAGTCCCGTTCAAAACGGGACGTATGGTCACGTTATGCATATACCACATTGCATCTCTAATTGCAAATAGTACTTCCTCCAGAAAACCAGGAAGCGTGTTTTCCAAAAAGTTGCGATACACCTCTCCGGTAAGTCTTCCTGGTAAAAATACCGGTCTAATTAGGTAATCATACAATTCCAAGCCTAATGTTCAAAGAAAACTGATGGTGAGAACGATCTTTATTTTATGTGGATTCTTGTTACACCATACATGGTTATTATGGAAATTGCGTATTGCATTTCTTGAAAAAATCGCTTTATTGGTGAACAGAATCAACATCAAGAATTGAGGGATTTCATTTTCTGCAAAAGCCAGAATACAATGCGAGGAGGAAAATCAGCAGGAAGCATGAACACGTTTTATATGGAATGGGTACAACAAATTTTCCTTCAAAGTGTGCCAAATAGTCCCATTACTTATATTCAAAGCGTTAGCAATTTTTCGAGTAGAAGTACCCCTGATCTTCTTCAATCATGTCTAGCACATCCTCTTCCATCACTACCGTTCTTGTTCTTGGCCTTCCTGTTCCTCCATTTCGTCTAAAAAAGGTTTCATAAAGACGCCGATGAATACTTTCGAAAGTTTTTCCATCAGGAGCAATACAGCCAGGAAATCTTTCGGTATACAACCGCCTATCTTCTAATGCAGGGATTCTCAAACTTTCCAAATTTCGTACCACATAAATTAAAGACAAAAATTTTATGTACCTTTACCAACGAAAGGATTTTCGATTAAAATAATTTGAACTTGTTTTATTTATTTCTAGTAACACGTAAGCGAACATGAAATTAAAAAAACAAACATTGTTAATGCGATAGACGAGTCTGTTTCTTTCTTACTAATTGGGATATATCAGGTTTACTTTTCATTAATTTTAATCTTAAATCAGGTTCAAGTTGCAACCGTGTTCTATATTTATTTTTTATTATTAACATTGTTGAAAATCCAGATTCACAGATACGACGTACTAAAATGCATTAACAATTTTAATGCTTTTTCCGAAATGTCTTTGTATTCACTTCGCCTTTGTATCCAAAAATTATATAAGTTTTCTTTTTGGAATTCATTCATTAGGTTCCTGGCTAAAATAGAAACATTTTGTAGGACAGTATTCGAAATAGAAAACGGATCTCTTATCCAACTTTCGTTTTCTAAATTTTCAGGAAAGTAAGAATGAAAGTTACTGACAAGTCCCAGGCAATGTTTTTCTATATCTTCAATCAGGTGCTTATTCGATTCGTTTCCTTGAAGATACTCTTCTAGTATTGCAAACCCAGCAATTTTCTTACTTTTTAGGTCCTTAATTCTGTAAAGCCAGAATTGGTCACTAAAACAATCGCGGAGATCAAAGTTAGTATCTGACAGAAATATTTGAACTTCGTTACGTAATTCGAAGAGTCGCGTTAAAATTTTTCACCTTGATAACCAACGCACTTCCGTATGTAACAAGAGCTTTTTGTGATTGCTGCCCATTTCATTGCACAAAATTGTAAACAACCGTGAATTTAGAACACGACATTTAATAAGATTAACTATTTTCACAGCTTCATCTAAAACAGTTTTTAGTTCTGTTGGCATTGCTTTTGTTGCTAGTGCCTCAAGATGTATTCTACAATGAGTAAATTTTGCATCTGGGGCAACACTTTTAATTTTTTCCAATCTATATTATTATTAGTTACAAATTCATTGATTTTTCTGAAAATTTCATCTGTCGTATGATGTGAAAATGCTTCACAAAATAGGAATTCTTCTATTATTTGGTTTTTTCACATTGAATGACATCTGTTCTTTCATCAAATTTTGCAAAATATTTGCTCTTCTTTATATTTTCGATCACTGTGTTTTTCAACTGAACTGCCATTTTATTAATTCAAAAAACAGTGTCATTTAACAAGGAAACAATATTCAACTTAGCTGCTGCTGCAAGTCTTAGAGTGCACGTCGCCATGTCTTTAGCTGCAGGCAATATAAAGGTTTATCTAATAGTATAGAACTTTGTTGTTTGAGCAATTCTCAAACTAAGCAAATATGATGATTCAACAGCTTTTTCGTTTACTCTAGTAAAAGAATGAAGTGAGCGTCCATTACTTTTCATTTTTGTCCGTTTTCTTTGGAAAAATTCCAGAGGTTTATCTTTTAAGTTTGCATGTTTGTTTTAAAAGTGTCGTTGCAGAAGACATGTTTTCATAGAGTGATTCGAAAATTCTTCGTTGTAAACAACACAGAGAAGTTGGGGATTATTTTCATCCTCGTTCCAAAAGAGTCCGTATTGTAACTATTTTTCATCGTATTTTCTTACAGTTGTATTTCGTTTTTTGGATACTTCGTAAGAATCAGGATTAGATTGAATTTTTACGCATTTTTCTATTGAATGTTTATAAGCATTTAGGTAAAGTTGCGTTGCGTCGATTGCAACAACATTGTGTGTTGTTTTTTGCACCTTTCTAGTCGAATAATAAAATTATTCCTGCTATATAAAAATTATTATAAAATTAAGCAAAAAAAAAATAATGATTTGCTTTTTCTATATAGGTATCAAAAATTGTACCATTAAAATATATGAAATGTACCATACTTTGAGAACCCCTGTTCTAATGCATTGCCATCAGCATAAATGTAGTGCATTTTGGTTGTTAAACTTCAACACGCTGTAGATAGGTAACAAAGCGTTTCCAGACCATGTTTATTATAAACTTTTTTGTATAAAATAACCTGGACAATCACCCAGAATTCCAAGATTTCTAAATTTCCAACTAGAGACATTCAATCGTTCAAATTCTCTTTATTTAGTTTACATTCTTAATAATATTATGTAAATAAGTTCCACCATACGTGCCAAGCGTTAATAAATCGACGACATTACCGAGTAATTGAGTTCTTAAAGGTGTCGCTGACATTACCATAAGAGGTCGGTCGATCGACGGAGTAATTTTAAAAAATTTACATCCATAAATCAAAACCCATCTTTTTCAAGTTGTTCAACCCAATTTTCCTTGTAAAAATCACCCGCGAGCAATTCCTAGAAGGTGAAGAAAAAGTGAATGTCATTCGACACGCGATTCCTGCATAAACGAGGAGCGAAAAACTTAATTGGATTGAAAACAATGTCTTCTTATACACACTTTTAAAAAAGTAATTTCCTAACCAGATTTTTTTATAATTTTTATAAACCGGAAAAAAATTAAGTACAAATATTAATAGCAACGAGTGTATGTATATAAAATAAAATTCTTATAAAATCGTTTCGAAGGCGTATGCAAAGTTTTAAAGCCTGAAGCTTGCTTTTGCGTAGGCGCCACAAAAAATTCGCCCGTATCGGTCTTAATTGGCTTTAAGCTTGATTGATGCCCACCTCTTCTTTAACGTTCGTTTTGTGCTTTCATAAACGGGCGAATTAAACCGGACGATCTTGAGTTTAAAACGAGCGTACAATTTTAAGCGAACCTCGCACCTACTTGTATTAAATTAACCGCTTACCGGTAATTTTCCAACAAATATGGGTTATTCAAGATTAATCATGAATTATGCTAAGCTGGACGATAAATATTTAAAGAAATCGAAATCGAATCGAATCGGGAAAAGAAAGGGAAAACGCGCATTCCTAACCGCGCCAATAACACAGATCTACATGCATCTTAATCAGTTTTAATGTGTTTTAAATTGAATATGCATGTCTGTCAACACACGCATCGATAGAAATAATTATGGTCTTGAATGTAATAATAACTCTAAATGACCATGATTTTGGAAATTAATATTATATAGTTTTTTTGGAAATCGCTTTCCGGACGATTCAATGGTTTTTCGTCATTCTGCCGACCATTATCTTCACCTCCCCGATGATTTTGGGGGGTTTTCGATTTCGGAAAAACGGCCCGGAAAATCGAACGACATTGCGGTAGCCTTAATTGAAATTAAAATTCTCAATCGTCCGCCTGGCATTTTCGTTAATTTTCGAACGCACTTTTTGTCCAAAATGCCACCGGCTCCGCGACTCTGCTTCCGGCTAACCTTCTGAACGGCTTTATAACACGATGTTATATGCGAATCGGGGCTCCTTTTTAACGGCCGATTTAAGCCCTAAACGAAATCCCCGTTTTCCGTCATTTTCAATTTGGGCCGATAAAACAGTCGGTTCACTTTTCATAAACGTTATTTATTATTCTAACCACGCTAATGCCACATGAAATGTCAAAACGATTGGTTTATTAATAATTATCAAATATTTAATTTATGCAGAGCAAAGATTCGAATAAATTTCACTAAAAACTAATTAAATTCAATATCACCAAAAATTTAAGTAAATTTGTAAAAATTTAAAGTTACTAAAATTTTTAATAATTCCACCAAAAACTTATAAAATTTGTAAAAATTCCACCAAAGCTATCAAAATTTTTTACAATTCCACCAAAAACTGAATTTTTAAAAAATATACCAACATTAAGATTAATTTCGTCAAGAATTGATTAGATTCTTAAAAATTTCACAAAAATAAAAAAGTAACAATAAAAATTCCACAAAAGTTAGTTAAATTGAATATAATTTCACCAAAAATTATTAGATTTGGAGACAATTCTACTAAAAACCAAATTTTTTAAAAATTCCACCCAAAATCAATAAAATTGGTTAAAATTCCACGAAAAACTTACTATATTCGTAAAAATTCCACCAAAGTTACCAACATTTTTAATAATTCCGCCAAAAACGGAATTTTTTCAATTTTCCACCAAAGCTAGAAAAATTTTGAATAATTCCACCAAAAACTTACTGATTTTTAAAAAATACCACCAAAAACTTACCAAATTCACAAAAATTCTACTAAAATTACCAATATTTTTAACAATTCCACCAAAAATGATTAAAGTTAATAAAAATTCCACCAAAGTTATCAACTTTTTTAGCAATTCCATCAAAAACATACTGAATTTTATAAAAATTCCACCAAAAATTAATAAAATTGGAAAAATTTCACTAAAAACTTACTAAATTCGTAAAAATTCCATAAAAAAACACTACATTTTTTAAAAATTCCATAAAAAATGAATAAAATTCGCAAAAACTCGACCAGTATTATCAAAATTTTTGATAATTCCACCAAAAATATACTGAATTTTTTAAAAACTCCACCAAATTTGCAAAAATTCCACCAAAAACTTACCAAATTCATAAGAATTTTACCAAAAACACTGATTTTTTTTATTCCAACAGAAATGAATAAAATTCGCAAAAATTCCACCAATGTTATCAAAATTTTTGATAAATTCCACCAAAAACATACTGAATTTTTTTAAAATTCCAACAGAAATGAATAAAATTCGCAAAATTTCCACCAAAGCTATTAAAATATTTAACAACTACACCCAGAACTTACTGAATTTTTTTTATTCTACCAAAAACTTAGGAAAATCCTAAAAATTACACCGAAATTGTCAACATTTTTAACAATTCTACCAGAAAACTTACCAAACTTTTTTAAAAATTCCACCAAAATGTCCAAATTCTTTTAAAATTCCACCAAAAATCAATCAAATTAGAAACAATTTCATTAAAAATTAACTAAAGCCTTGAAAATTCCACCAAAAACTTAGTAAATTCACAAAAATTCTACTAAAATTACCAATATTTTTAACAATTCCACCAAAAATGATTAAAGTTAATAAAAATTCCACCAAAGTTATCAACTTTTTTAACAATTCCATCAAAAACATACTGAATTTTATAAGAATTCCACCAAAAATTAATAAAATTGGAAAAATTTCACTAAAAACTTACTAAATTCGTAAGAATTCCATAAAAAACACTGAATTTTTTAAAAATTCCATAAAAAATGAATAAAATTCGCAAAAATTCGACCAATCTTATCAAAATTTTTGATAATTCCACCAAAAATATACTGAATTTTTTAAAAACTCCACCAAAAACTTACTAAATTCATAAGAATTTTACCAAAAACACTGATTTTTTAAATTCTACCAGAAATGAATAAAATTCGCAAAAATTCCACCAATGTTATCAAAATTTTTGATAAATTCCACCAAAAACATACTGAATTTTTTAAAAACTCCACCAAAAACTTACTAAATTCATAAGAATTTTACCAAAAACACTGAATTTTTTTAAAATTACACCAAAATTATCAACTTTTTTAACAATTCCATAAAAAACATACTGAATTTTATAAAAATTCCAATAAAAAAATAATAAAATTGGAAAAATTTCACTAAAAACTTACTAAATTCGTAAAAATTCTATAAAAAAACACTGAATTTTTTAAAAATTCCATCAAAAATGAATAAAATTCGCAAAAATTCCACCAGTGTTATCAAAATTTTTGATAATTCCACCCAAAATGTACTGAATTTTTTAAAAACTCCACCAAAAATTAATACAATTTGCAAAAATTCCACCAAAAACTTACTAAATTCATAAGAATTTTACCAAAAACACTGATTTTTTAAATTCTACCAGAAATGAATAAAATTCGCAAAAATTCCACCAATGTTATCAAAATTTTTGATAAATTCCACCAAAAACATACTGAATTTTTTTAAAATTCCATCAAAAACTTACTAAATTCATAAGAATTTTACCAAAAACACTGAATTTTTTTAAAATTCCACCAGAAATGAATAAAATTCGCAAAAATTCCACCAAAGCTATTAAAATATTTAACAACTACACCCAGAACTTACTGAATTTTTTTTATTCTACCAAAAGCTTAGAAAAATCCTAAAAATTACACCGAAATTGTCAACATTTTTAACAATTCTACCAAAAACTTACCAAATTTTTTAAAAATTCCACCAAAATGTCCAAATTCTTTTAAAATTCCACCAAAAATCAATCAAATTAGAAACAATTTCATTAAAAATTAACTAAAACCTTGAAAATTCAAAACTTAGTAGATTCATAAAAATTCCACCAAAGTTACTAAAATTTTTAATAATTCTACCAAAAATAGTGAATTTTTTAAAAATTCCAACAAAAAAACTTACAAAATTTGTAAAAATTGCACCAAAGATTTACCAATTTTTTTTTAATCCACCAAAAATTTACTAAATTCGTAAAGCTTCCACCAAAGTTACCAAAATGTTGATTAATTCAACCAAAAACAATAATTTCTTTTTAGAAAAATACTAAAAATAAAATTAAACTAGTTTCTTATAAGTGTATAAATTGTAGTGTTATATACTTGAAAACCCACCCTGTCAAGGGAAAATCCACTTCTCCCCCGTATTTCACCCGACGGAAACGTGGATCGCATGGAGAAGACTAAACCGGGTAACTTTCTTGGATTTAACGCAGCCTTATGGCCCGTGAACCCAACCCTGCGGTTTCAGAGGTCAAGAACTTTAGGATTTAGTATTCCCCCCGTCACAAACCCCGTTTGCAATTCATAAGTTTCCAAGTTCCAACCCCTCCAACATTCATCTTAATCCAAACACTATGTTTATCCAAGTTTTACTTCTTGTTTTCAGGTCAAAACGGGGACGATTCCTCCCTAAATTCCTCAAAAAGTTCCAGTGGGGCTATAAGTAAAAAGCAAAGAAAAGCTCGAACGGCGTTTACCGACCTTCAACTACAAACGTTAGAGAAAAGCTTCGAACGGCAAAAATACCTCAGCGTTCAGGATCGGATGGAGCTGGCGGCGAAACTCAGTTTGACAGACACCCAGGTCAAAACATGGTACCAAAATAGAAGGTAAGTTTTTCTAATATCGGTTTACCCTTACCCCAAAAATCAATTAATTGAAGAGGAACAACAACCCCTAACTAAACCGCAATGCAACACGAGCTGCCTCTTCAAAAAAACGACCACCTTTCCAAGTAATAACCAACCGAATGACAATTACATCGAAATATTTCACTTGAACATTAGTGGGGCGATAAGTGCCCGACGATTCGGTTGACAATCCGTGAGAACCCCTGCGGAGCGAAATTAATTTTCTAAACCCACCCCTAAAACCCACTCATTCAGATACAATCATGTGTATTATTACTTATGTACTATTTATTACAGTAATCATGCACACAATCATGCACACAAAAAAATCTTTAAGTTAGAAAACTCAATAATTGTTTAAAAATTCGTAAAAAATTGAATTTTAAAGATTTTGATCTGATTTTTTTTCTAAATGAAACTAAAAACATTCTAGTTTTAATTAAAAAAGACCGTTTTGTTCTAAATTTTACCAAAAAAATTAAAAAAATTTTCAAAGTTGGAAAAAAAAAATTTAGGTTAGAAAATTCAATAATTTTTTTAAAATACAATTTTTAAAAAATCATAAAAAATTGAATTTTAAATATTTTGATCTGATTTTGTTTCTAAATGAAACTAAAAACATTCAAGTTTTAATTAAAAAAGACCGTTTTGTTCTAAATTTTACCAAAAAAATTTAAAAAAATTTCAAAGTGGGAAAAAAAAATTTTTGGTTAGAAAAATTCAATAATTTTTTAAAAATTCGTAAAAATTAAATTTTAAGGATTTTGATCTGATTTTTTTTCTAGTTGAAACATAAAACATTCTAGTTTTAATTTAAAAAGACCGTTTTGTTCTAAATTTTACCAAAAAAATTTAAAAAATTTTCAATGTTGGAAAAAAAAATTTAGGTTAGAAAATTCAATAATTTTTTAAAAATTCGTAAAAAATTGAATTTTAAAGATTATGATCCGATTTTTTTTCTAAATGAAATTAAAAATATTCTAGTTGTAATTAAAAAATACTGTTTTGTTCTAAATTTTAGCAAAAAAATTTAAAAAATTTTCAAAGTTGGCACAAAAATTTTTGACACTTTTAACCTAATTTTAGAAAATCAATCAACTTTAAAAATTCATCAAAAATTCATTTTTAAAGATTTTGACTTGGTTCTTTTTTTTAAATGAAACTTAAAATATTCTAGTTTTAACTTAAAAAGACCATTTTGTTCTAAATTTTACCGAAAAAATTTAAAAAATTTTCAAAGTTGGCACAAAAATTTTTGACACTTCTAACCTAATTTTAGAAAATCGATCAACTTTAAAAATTCATCAAAAATTCATTTTTAAAGATTTTGATCTGATTTTTTTTCTAAATGAAACTAAAAACATTCTAGTTTTAATTTAAAAAGACCGTTTTGTTCTAAATTTTACCAGAAAAATTAAAAAAATTTTCAAAGTTGGCACAAAAATTTTTGACACTTCTAACCTAATTTTAGAAAATCGATCAACTTTACAAATTCATCAAAAATTCATTTTTAAAGATCTTGATCTGATTTTTTTTCTAAGTGAAACTTAAAACATTCTAGTTTTAATTTAAAAAGACCGTTTTGTTCTAAATTTTACCAAAAAAATTAAAAAAATTTTCAAAGTTGGCAAAAAATTTTTAGGTTAGAAAATTAATCATTTTTTAAAAATTCAATAATTTAAAAAAATCATAAAAAATTGAATTTTAAAGATTTTGATCTGATTTTTTTTTCTAAATGAAACTAAAAACATTCTAGTTTTAATTTAAAAAGACAGTTTTGTTCTAAATTTTACCAAAAAAATTTAAAAAAATTTCTAAGTTGGAAAAAGAAAATTAGGTTAGAAAATTCAATAATTTTTTAAAAATACAATTTTTAAAAAATCATAAAAATTGAATTTTAAACATTTTGAACTGATATTTTTTCTAAATGAAACTAAAAACATTCTAGTTTTAATTTAAAAAGATCGTTTTGTTCTAAATTTTACCAAAAAAATTAAAAAAATTTTCAAAGTTGGTAAAAAAATTTAGGTTAGAAAATTCAATAATTTTTTTAAATACAATTTTTAAAAAATCATAAAAAATTGAATTTTAAAGATTTTGATCTGATTTTTTTTTCTAAATGAAACTAAAAACATTCTAGTTTTAATTAAAAAAACTGTTTTGTTCTAAATTTCACCAAAAAAATTAAAAAAATTTTCAAAGTTGGCAAAAAATTTTTTAGGTTGGAAAATTAATCATTTTTTAAAAATACAATAATTTTTAAAAAATCATAAAAAATTGAATTTTAAAGATTTTGATCTGATTTTTTTTCTAAATGAAACTAAAAACATTCTAATTTTAATTAAAAAAGACGGTTTTATTCCAAGTGTTGTCAAAAAAATTAAAAAAAATTCATGGTAAAAATTTTTGACGAAACGAAACCAAAAATTTTTCGATGGTTGCATGGTTTTAGTAACTGAGTATACATTTAGTGGTATCATTAGCAGGCACTTTCGAGCAGGGAGCACGGGGTTCTCCAAAACACGTCGGCCCCTCATAAATCAGCCCGAAAGTCGCGAGGGGATGGGTTTAATGATTTTAGTGGAGCAGCGACGGCCGCGACCATTGTCGATGTAAATTTGCGGTTTCTGACGGTTGTAAATCGTAAAACGGTCCGCTTGGCGCCGATCGTTCCTCGACAAATGGATATTTATGTCTCTCCGGTTGCACGTGTATATAGGGAAGGGCAAAATTAAAACCCTATTCGTTCAAAAGATCCATCAAAATAATTATATTAGATTATCTCATTTTGAAATCCTAACTGTGTACATTGTTATTGTAAATAGGCTAATAGAAACAGCATACAAGCTGTTGGAAGTTGGAATGGTTCTTGCGAGAGAAGATCATTTCACGAGTAGAGCGGCAGGCAATTAGCGGGCAATTAGGTGCGATTAGCGGCCGAATTATGCATTCAAATCGGCCGACGAGCAAATTAGACGTAACATGTGTTCGCCGAGCACGTTTACCTCGTAGATTCCGCGTGAACCGCAGATCCGGAGGCAGATCAACTCCTGGCAGAACGTCAACGATTCCATCCCATTCCGTTAAACGAATTCGGTTATGATGAATGGGCCGACCGACCCCCGGAGGGTTTCCTCGATATAAAGTATACCTTAACGAGGACGGTAATACATCGTAATAGCTGTAATTTCCAGCCCCAGTTGCGGCATGTGTCCGCACGACATGTGTAGTTAGAGAAACATTAGTATTTGTAACGTATCACCCCACATATTCTTAGAATTATTTTTTTTGAAGGGGTTGTTTGGGAGTTGAAATAGTTGTTTTAGCACGTCGTTAGTACTCGGTTTTTGCGATCGTATATAGACATAAAGTTTGTGTTTTTCGCGTTTAGATCGCGTGCAGATCGACCGTAGACGTTGCGGGCAACTGCAGTAGCGCACCGCGCTGTCGGAAACGTTTAGACCTGCCTTATCGCCCGATTAATAATGTATGCTAAACTACCCCTAAGTGCTGGCAAATTACTTTAGCTTTTTCTGAACGTGCGCCGCTCGCTAATTTATCCCCAAGTATGGGGGGAAACGGGCAAAACGCTATTTTAGCGAACACGCTATTATACCGGTCAACGTCGATCGCCATAAGGTCAAGATTTTAAATTTATGGACTTCCAACAAAACACTTTTGTACATAAATTTATTTACTGTTTTATTTGCCACATACTATCAAAATCTCTACATGCTAGAGTTCTGTCTCAAAGATGGATTTATTTACATATGAAGAAAATGCTCAATGTGGTTGTCTTGAGCAGCAGAAAAGTTCAAAGTCAGAATATTCGAGTAACTACTCAAAGAGGCATTAGCCTATTCATAATGGTTTTTGATTTGATATTTCCTAAACTATGAGAAATGGCGAATACTAATAGGATACGAAAAAGTCCAAATCACTAGCCTATTCGTCCAGAAATTATATACATACAAGGTTAAGAAGATATAGTTGATCCTGTCTTCGATACTTTTTAATCTTCAAAACGTTGCAATTTCAATGAAGATTAGATCTATGTTCCTATAATATCAAGTGTTCATTTAAATTCGTGCTCAAGAGTGCTAATCAATAAAATTTCAATTTTGACATTTTGACAAACGTCATATCTGATCAAACTACATTGAACGGCTTGGTCTTGACAATTATTGACTATGGCAACAAAAAGCTTGATGGTAAGTCTTATTTTCAATCTGGTTCGAAAGTTGATGATCTTTGGGAATATTTACTACACAATTTTATTGGCCTTTGAAGCATCCCCGTGAAGTTTTGAAGAACTGATTACTGAAAAGATTGTCATTTAGGTACAGTGACTCACATAAATTATCGAACATTGTGCGACAGCACAAAAAATATATAATTAAATAAATCAACAACAACGAAAACTGTTTATTATAGAAAATATTTAGAGAATATACCTATTAATACTAAAACAACGACAAGATGTTATCTATATTATGTCTTACGATACAAAATAAACAAAACAAAAATTTAGCACAAATTAGATAGCACAGAAATCATCGAACGGAACTTTATTAAATTAATTTAGGCGTATTCTAATATTTCGTGGGATTTTCTTTGGCCGATAAAACAGCTGTCAACCTTTTCGGAATGGAGTTGACCAAATTGTGGGTAATTGTGGGGGATATATTTGCCCATTCTTCTTTCAGCGCTTTAATAAGCTCTGGTTTTGAGGATATGATTCGCGACCTTATTCGGCGATTTAATTCTTCCCAAAAGTGTTCAATTAGGTTAAGGTCGGGTGATTGTGGAGGCGTTTCAATGACTTTTGGACAGTTGTAAAGTAACCATAGTCTTACATTATGGGCTTTATGCTTAGGATTGTTATCCTAATAAAATTTGAAGTTGTTTATCAGGCCCATTTTTTCGGCGGACGATTTTAAATGATTGTTTAAAATCTTTCAATAGCCATATTGATCCACTATGCCATCTATTACAACCAAATCACCCACCCCAGCTGCAGACATACACCCCCAAACCATGACTTCACCACCGCCATGTTTTACGGTTGGCATTATATTTTCTTTTTTCATTTCTTCATTGCGTTTCCTCCAAACCATTATCCGCCCATCGCTCCCAAATATATTAAATTTACTTTCCTCTATAAAAATGACTTCGTTCCAATAGTCAATATCCTTTTCAACCACACTTCTTGCAAATTTTAAGCGAAGTTTACGATTTCTTTCGTTTACAAAACATTTTTTTCGGGCACTTCTACCATTATAACCTGCACTTCTGATAACGCGGCGTATGGTTTCGGGGTGTACGCATTTTCCTCCACTATTTTCTAAATTAGCCGCTAGCTTAGGGGCGCTTAAGCGAGGATTTTTTTAATTTCTCGCAAAATAATTCTTTTTTCCGCCTCACTTACAATACTTGGTGCACCACTTCTTGGTTTATTTGTTACACCACCTTCATTTTTGAACCGCTTTATTATGTCGTGTACTGTTGACCGACTAATCTTAACTATTTTAGAAATTTCACGAACCGATTTTCCTTCTTTATGATGGGCAATAACCAACTTTCTTATCTCAATTGTTGTTTCTGATCTTTTCGGTGCCATTGTTCAAAAGATTCAAACACCTTTGTTGTTTTCACTGAAACTTCACATTGGACGTATTAGATATTAACAATATTTAAGTTTGTGGTGCCATCTAGTTATGTACAACTCATTTATTACAGTCGCAGGTCGAATGTCCGATGATTTATGTGTGTGTAATTTCACAACTCATCCGAGTTTACTTGATTTAGTTGCAAAATGTATGAAAGTTTACAAAAAATTCTACTAAATCACTGAAGGAAATTTCTTTAACAACATAATAAACACACTAAAGAAGCGGTAATAAGTCAATTGTAAAAGTAAATATATATTTTCGTGTATATACATAAGTGTCCGATCACTTGTGTGAGTCACTGTAAGTTTCAACCAAAAACAAGGTATTGGCCAATTTTCTTACATGTTCCGTCTTCTAACTTATAACCTATTGAACATTTCAGTGTTATGACATTGCTTCAATTATATTTTATTGCACATACGTCAAAAATTGAGGCAAAATCTATAGGTCACATGAGCATGAATATAAATGAACACCCGATACTTTAGTAATCAGAAAACTGACAATCTCAACCTTAATTGTCATTAGGAAAATATTGCAATATGATGTTCGAATGTCAAGTCTGTTTATCCTTTTCTTATTTAGAACAAAAGAAGCTCTTACAAAGAAGGACAAGATGAAGAATCAAAAATATACCAACCCAACTCATTTGAGTCATATACAGATGATTTTGAGTTGGTTTCAGTCTCATCATTTGGTTACACTGTATGTTCAAGTTGGTAACTGTCTTTGGACAAGTTTTGCACTTTAGTGTTGAGTTAGTTCAAGACTGGAAAATTTGCAAATCAAACCTGAACCAACGTCTAACATATTTAGTACGTAGGTTATGCCTTAACTCATTTGAGTCATATACAAATGATTTTCAGTTACTCCCAGTCCCATTATTTGGTTATACTGAATGTTCAAGTTGGTAACTGTCTTTGGACAAATTTTACACTTTAGTGTTGGGTTAATTCAAGACTGGAAAATTTGCAAATCCAACCTGAACCAACGCATAACATATTTAGTAGGTCGGTTATGCTTTAACTCATTTGAGTCATATATAGATGATTTTCAGTTACTCTCAGTCTCCTCATTTGGTTATACTGTATGTTCAAGTTGGTAACTGTCTTTGGACAAGTTTTGCACTTTAGTTTTGGGTTAGTTCAAGTCTGGAAAATTTGCAAATCCAACCTAAACGAACGCCAAATATTTTGAAATAGGTCATTCTCTAAAAGAACACATAAAACTTGGTACTATAGTCATATACATATAGTCACTTCAGTCTTTTGATGAAGATTTTGAATAAAATCTAAAAATAAGTAGATAATAGTCTTTAGAACTTATTATTTACCTGAAACGATCCCAAGATCCTTTAGGTATACACGTGGGCGGAACTGGAAATTATTTAAAACAATGACTCGACAACAAACGAGCCGGTACTTCGGTCGGTGTCTCGATTGAGGTGAGAGGGCGCCGTCGGCGGCAATTTTGGAAATTGGCGGTCGCCAAAAAGTGCCACTTCATTGCCTCCGGCAACCTATCGAGGAGAGAAAGAAGAAGGAGCCGTCATTTAGCAAATTGCCGCGCCATCGCGAGTAGATTAGCGTCGGGGCGCAGGTCGAATGGGGTGGGCGTCACCCCGCTTTGTATTTAATCACGCCGCCGTCGCCGCCGCCGGTAGCGCCACCGTCGAGAGCCCCTCCGTTCCGAGGAACATATGCCGAACGTCGTCACGCCCTATGGACGTGGATCATTAAAGCGGCCCGCGGTCATAACCGTCATATTGCGGCCAAATAACGCGTAATTGAAAGTGCGTCACAGTCTTTGGATCCCGAACGTAATACAAAAGCGTAACCCCTTTTTTACCTCGGGATACGTCACGTGTCCGTACAAATGCCAAGTCGTATACCGACAAATGCCGAACGGACGGACAAAAGGACATCGACGTTCCGTAAAAAATGGAATTCGCTTATTGCCTTGAAAGAAATGCTAAACGTTATTTAATGATCGCCGCGGCCGGCCGCGAGAGGGCGCGCGTGTCGGTATCCGCGCGGCGGCGTTTCTTATTAAATCATTTCGGGGGCACTCGGAAAAATGGCGCTAATGGAGAAATAAGTGGACCCCGAGTTGCGTAAGCAGTCGAGGAAACGGAAAGGCAGACGCCATCTAACGATGTGATTTCGTGATGCCATGCTAATATCTCGAAAATTGGAACAGTGATTGCTGTCGACGAGTTGTTTCTTGACCATCTTCGACATTCCTAAGCAATTTATGTTTTCTACTTGATTATAGGGAGAGTCTTCATTTAAAACGAATTCCTACTTTTATGTATACACATTCTGACTTCTCATTTCACCAAAAGATATAACCTAAGCGTTTTATGATCTTTTATTAATCTACTAATCCATAAAAATTAAGTTATTAAGATTCAAATAGACATGAAAAAAAAAATTAAAAGCTTGTATCAAAAAGTGTTTAAAATGCATGCCATAAAGAACGTTATAGTGGCAAAGAAGGGCTTGACGCATTTTACTTGGAAATCAGAGTTGCATAAATACTCGGGGTTAGCGCTATGCAAATAGAACATGACAGGAAAATGTGTAGTTTGCAGAGCGGAGTGGAAATTAGGTCTAATTGGCGAGGTTGCGTGGGACGAGGTTCGAACACGCGAGATTTTTCCCTATTCGATGGGGTTTTAGGGTTGAAATTCGTCCGTAGGTCGCCTGACGAATAAATCACGATTTTGTCCAAGGGACTATCACGAAACGCTCATTGAAAAAGCTCCGGCCATCGATTGGCCGCGCGCTTCCTGCGCTGAAAGCGTCCCGGAGCTTTTTACGCGACGCTTTCGTAAAAAACGAGGCGGGGCTTTCGGGAAGCGCGATTACCATTTAGCTTCGGAACAATTAAAACCCACCGAGGTTTTTTCACCTTCTTTTTGCGGATTTGAGGACAAAGAGAAATATACGACGGCGCGACGCCTGTCCTAGCTGCGACACTAAATTACAGGAAGCTCGGCTTATTTGTTAAACATTCCCCGTTTCCAGTACGGAACTTTTGTCGCCGCGGTATAGAACCCAAAACGAAAAGAAAAAAAGCCCCACCAAAAACCGCTCCGTCTAAATCGAACGTTTCCAGAGGTAATTGATTTTTTCGAAACCTAGCCCCGGGCTAGGAATCGAGCTTTTCCGCTTAAACATTCCGTTTTGTGTATATTAAAATTTACTCGGGTAAACGCTATTAAAACGAAGACACGGATCGCTGCCCTTGGCGCTTTTTCCTTGCGGGCGCGTCCGTTCAGAAGAAACGAGACTCGCTTTGATGCTGAACAAACAACCTTGATTAATTTGATCACAGATGACGTTGCACGTCAGTCTTCGGTCGACGGTCCGTCGGGACGACACAAAGGCCGAATTCTCATGCCTGCTTACAGGCTATTGGCCACATTCGACACGCTCTTTCTTTATGAACCGATATGCCCACAGAATCAACTCTCACTGTACACTGTAGAAGCCAGAAATAAACACAGGAAGAAGACCTAAACAATCTTTAAGAGACAGGGAAAAAAGTAGAGCTTTTAATTTACTTTAAAATTTTCTTATTTTAAATCTAAATGTACTATGTCTTAGCAATTGACAGTTTTTAGAAGTTATCAAAGCAAGATAGCCACAAAACAAAGAGGTTGGATTGGTTCAAATTATGAAACATATTCAAAAGATTAATTTAATGAAAATTTGGGAATTATTAACGCACAATAATTAATTAAGGAAATAATTAAAGAAGTGGTTTTTACCACTTAATGCGTTAAAGGAGAAAAAATGTCTCATTACTGCGCTGGGATCCGAACCCAGGTCTCCTGCTTTCCGGGCAGACGTTCTAACCATCGGGAATTGCGGGAAATGTATTTGCGACAGTTACGTAGCCAGAAAATGTGAGAAATCTTGTCGAGCTGCATAGTTTAATTGGTTAGAACGTCTGCCCGGAAAGCAGGAGACCTGGGTTCGGATCCCAGTGCAGTAATGAGACATATTTTCTCCTTTAACGCATTAAGTGGTAAAAACCCTTTCTTTAATTATTTCCTTAAAGATTCAAAAGAGTCTATGTTCACTTCAATTACCACTCTCCATTCACCCATCTTCAATTTATCTTTCTTCTTAATTTTCATTTTCATCATCTTGTTTTTGTTATTTCATATCTCACCATTAAAGTAAATTTTTATCTCATCTATTTATCATTTTGATATCCTTTTATCCTCATCCAATGCGAATCATCATCTCATTCTCATCTTCATCCAAATCATTTCATCCTTGATCTTTAAGGATTATTGAAGCTTATAGTAGTAGCTTTTCAAATTCATTAAGAAAGGTTCAAGTTACAAAGTTGAACCAAGTATTTTTTATTTTTACACTATACTTAATTATGGTTCAAACTGAAAAGTGCAAAATCACTTAATAATGTATGAAATTATAAAAATTTTAGATTGCTCATCTTCGAAAACCAACCCATGCCCACATCCCGGCAATTCCCACACAGTCAACCGAAGCTGCTCGTGTAATTTAAGAAAAAGCCGACGTGGCGCTAAGGTTAATCTGTTGTCGGCGCCTGAGATACACTCAGCACTTTTAAACCAAGCAATTAGCCGACTAAACGGTTTCGGGCAAAACCCGAACCCGACGAGGACATGTCATAATCATTGTTCTTTGTCTTCCAGGACCAAGTGGAAGCGGCAAACGGCGGTCGGGCTGGAACTTCTCGCCGAAGCTGGAAACTACGCCGCATTTCAAAGGTTATACGGAGCACCTCCATACGGTTGTTGGTATCCACCACAATCGGGTCCAAGCGCGGCTCCGAGCGCAGCTGATTTGTATTATAGACAAGCAGCGGCTGCAGCCGCGGTTACCCTTCAAAAACCGCTCCCATACCGATTATATCCACCCGGGATGGGGTTAGGCATCCCAGGTCCTAGTGCACATCTCAACAGCCTCGCAGCAAGCAGTTCATTAAGCAACCTTTCGAATTACTACAGCGGCCAGACGACGGAAACGTCAGCACCGAGATCCCCAAGTCCAGACACGCCCCTAGACCCGGGATCCCCGGGCTCCGGGGGAAGAAGGACGCCCAGTGACGACGAGGACACTATTCACGTGTAAAAGGAACGAGTGGTGGAGTGTAACTTGGACTTGAGATAACGCCTCGAGACGAATATATGTTATATCGATAGTGCTGACAGTTTTTGAATTGTGATATCACGGACGTTTATGTATAGACGGTTGTTAATTTATTCGAGGAACTTTTTTCAGTTTCCGCCCGCTTTTCGGTGTTACGTGTGCGTCCGATCGGCGAGAGGTGTGTAAAACGCCTGATCGGTGCGTCCCCCGTTTGATTTCCGTGTAAATTACACTTCTGTATTTTTGTGTATAAATTTTAAAAATGATTAAACGGAGTTTAAGTTTACACTTTGAATTTTATTTCATTTAAAAACAATCTAGAGTTGAACCTTATACAGTGTGTATTCATTCGATCTGCGGATAGATGCATTAGCAAAAGTTGGGCGATTTTAAGTGAGGGAGCTTGCGCTCTCAGATATATCGATATAGAACGGTGCGGTTGATTACATTCGTTTTTGACAAATCCCGATGAAGAGTGCCCTCTCAAAGCATGTAAACGTAGTTGAGCACAAAATCTCGCTAAGCTGTTCTTTACTTACGTCCTTGAATATGGGCCTTAGACTCCTCTTTATGAACCCTTACAAATTGTCATTGATGTACCTTTGTAAACATATCGCTTCTTCCTTGGATTTTAGTTTTTAAAGGTTGGGTTCGCTTGTTGTCTATACAGTGTGCACCCATTCGACCTGCGGATTGACGCTTTAGCAATAGTTAGGCGATTGTAAGTGGGGGGAGCTTGCGCTCTTAGATATATCGAAATAGAACGGTGCAATTGATTACGTCTGTCTTCGTCACACTTCGAAGTTCGTGTGGTTGCTGCTTTTCAATGTGTTAGATAAGGCATCGACCCAAGTTACTAGTGGATATCTGTCTTTAATTTCTCTAATTAACCAAGTTGGTATTTGCCGATTTGTATGGATGGAAGATCCATAACAATATTGTAGATCATGAACAGTTGGATTTTTTGGATAAAGAAGTATTATAGGATGGCAAGCTTAATAGAGATTCATCAACATCAAAAATACTCTTGGTTTTTAAGAAAAATGAGATTTATGAAGCTTGGAACTATCGTTAGAAAGATTTGTATAACCATAAAATGGCAATGGTATATGAGAGTATGTATTTATCGCAAATTTCCTTCTACAATGACCACACATAAGTTTCAACTCAGATGTTTTTCATCCAACCTCTATAGATTCAAGGTTGTATCATTTCCAGCTTGCAAGTGTGGAGCTAAGTTGGATGCACTTTTACCATTTGGTATTTAATTGCGTTATTCATAACGAACAGCTTTCCATTTTCTTATTCTCTCCATGACTTGTGGATATACTAATAGGTAATCCTCCCGTCTTTAATTTCTCTAATTAATCAAATTGGTACTTGCCTATTTGTATGAATGGTCATGGATGAAAGGTCATGGATAAAAAGTCATGGTATTGTATATAATAAATAGGTGGATCATTTAGCTAAAGAAGTTTCACAAGATGGCAACCTTACTAATAGTGGTTTATCAACATTGGAAATACTGTCAGTTTTGAAGAAAAACAAGATTTAAGAAACTTGGAATTGTAGCTAAAGAGACTTGTACAACCATAAAATGAAAATGGCATACGTGAGTGTGTGTTTCTTGTAGATTTTTCTGTATAGCAGTTAAGTTTGTTGGAGTCAAAGTCAAAATTTCAAACTTTCAATACAGTAAAACCTCGTTTATCCGGACCTCATTTATCCGGATCTCCGGATAATCCGGAACAGATTTTTAGACAATTAAAAAAAAATATTTTTTAAGACTTTTTGGAATTTGAACAATTTATTTTATCCAAGCAATTGAAACCAGGCCAGATTTAGAACGCTGATGAAACCGGGTTGTTTTATCGGATGCTTCCGAGCAAAACCTTAGCGTAAAAACTTGAAGATTCGGTTAAGGGTTACAAGAAAAGTAAAGATAGCTTAACTGTTATGGTTTTGCAGCAATGCATCAAGGACACATAAATTTCCTCTTGCCATAGTAGGAAAATCCAATAAACCGCGAAAGTTAAAAAATATCAATAACAATTCGTTGCCAGTTTATCGATCACAAAAAAATACGTGGATGGATGGCTTTCTGTTTAAGAACTGGTTTTTTGATAACTTCGTTCCTGAAGTTCGAAAGTTTCTAAAAGAAAGTAGTTTGCCAAAAAAGGTATTTTTACTGATAGCCAATGCTCCATCCTATCGGGGAGAAAAAGAACTCGTGAGTGGAGGAATTCAAGTGAAATTTCTTCCACCAAATGTAACCTCACTCCTATAGCCTATGGACCAAGGAGTCCTTGAAAACATCAAAAAATTGTACAGAAAACAACTGCTTGAAAAATCAATAAGTATCAAAAACGTAATTTATATGATTACTGACGCTTGGGATTGCGTCGCAAACAGCTCCTTGAAAAAATCATGGAAAAAACTGTGACCAGCCATTTGTACTGCAAACGAAATATGACCAGCGATGATTTACTGCAAGTGACTGAAGACAATCTTCTACAAATGTTGGGAACAATAAGTGGGGTTTCAGATGTGGATAGGGAAAATGTCAGTGAGTGGTTGGAAGACGACAATGATGGTGGATATGGCGTTATGCCGAAAGAAGAAATTGTGGCGGCATGTACATCTATAATAGAGAACGAGGAAGAAGACGACGTGGATGAATAGAGAGTAATCGCACCGCAACAGCGAACAACACATAGAGATGCTGCGTATCAGCTTACAAATATCATGGTGTATTTAGAGAGTTAGCCTCAAACCACTCCAGCTGAACTTTAAATGATAAAACGTCTGCGTGCTTCATTCAAGCGTCACACATGTTTGAAACGAAACACAGTGGACGAATTCTTTAAAAAACAATCCAGAATATTTTTATAAACTTTCATGTTTGTAAATATATACGTAAATTTGGTTAAGTAATATAGTTTCTTCTAACATAATAAAGTATAAAGTATGCTTAGTTTAAGGAGTTTCCTGTACTTATCGATATTACCCGTACTATCCGGATTTTCGATTATCCGGATTGCCTTTGGTCCCAGTCAGTCCGGATAAACGAGGTTCTACTGTATTTTCGACTAATTTGTCGACACAGAAAGAAACTCGACGAAAATCAGACGATCGAAGGATGTGTTACGCGAGCTCAAAGTCAAAATTTCAAGACTTCAAAATTTTAGACTAATTTGTCGATGCAGTCGTTGGCAAAACCGTTTGTTACAAATTTTCTAAATCCAGCACAACGACGACCTTCTAGAGTCTTATTTAGAATTGAACACAGAATCGTTTAGAAGAAACTCTACGAAAATCAGACGATCGAAGGCTGAGTTGCGCGAGCTCAAAGTCAAAATTTCAAACTTTCAAAATTTTCGACTAATTTGTCGATGCTGTGGTTGGCAAAACTGTTAGTTACAAATTTTCTAAATCCAGGACAACGACGACCTTCTAGAGTCTTATTTAGAATTAAATACAGAATCCTTTAGAAGAAACTCCACGAAAATCAGATGATCTAAGGATGAGTTACGCGAGTTCAAAGTCAAAATTTCAACATTTCGAAATTTTCTACTAATTTCTCGATGCAGTAGTTGGCAAAATCGTTTGCTACAAATTTTCTAAATCCAGCACAACGACGACCTTCTAGAGTCTTATTTAGAATTGAATACAGAATCGTTTAGAAGAAACTCTACGAAAATTAGACGATCTAAGGATAAGTTACGCGAGTTCAAAGTCAAAATTTCAAAATTATAAAATTTTCGACTAATTTCTCGGTGTAGAGGTTGATAAAATTATTTGTTAGTAATTTTCTGAATCCAGAACAACGACGACCTTCTAGAGTCTTATTTAGAATTGAACACAGAATCGTTTAGAAGAAACTTTAAGAAAATCAGACGATCGAAGGCTAAGTTACGCGAGTTCAAAGTCAAAATTTCTAAATTTCAAAATTTTCGACTAATTTGTCGATGCAGTGGTTGGCAAAATCATTAACTACAAATTTTCTACATCCAGTACAACGACGACCTTCTAGAATCTTATTTAGAATTGAATACAGAATCGTTTAGAAGAAATTCTACGAAAATCAGACGATCGAAGGCTGAGTTACGCGAGCTCAAAGTCAAAATTTCAAAATTCAAAATTTTCGACTAATTCGTCGATGCTATGGTTGGCAAAATCGTTTATTACAAATTTTCTAAATCCAGCACAACGACGATCTTCTAGTCTTATTTAGAATTGAATACAGAATCGTTTAGAAGAAAATCTACGAAAACCAGACGATTGAAGAATGAGTTATGCGAGCTCAAAGTCAAAATTTTAAAATTTCAAAATTTTCGACTAATTTGTCGATGCAATAGTTGGCAAAACCGTTTCTTACAAATTTTCTAAATCCAGCACAACGACGATTTTCTAGAGTCTTATTTAAAATTGAATGCAGAATCGTTTAGAAGAAACTCTACTAAAATCAGACGATTAAAGGCTGAGTTACGCAAGTTCAAAGTCAAAATTTCAAACTTTCAAAATTTTCGACTAATTTGTCAATGCAGTGGTTGGCAAAATCGTTTCTTACAAATTTTCTAAATCCAGCACAACGACGACTTTCTAGAGTCGTATTTAGAATTGAATACAGAATCGTTTAGAAGAAACTCTACCAAAATCAGACGGTCGAAGGATTAGTTGGGCGAGTTCTAAGTCAAAATTTCAAGTTTTCAAAATTTTCGACTAATTTATCGATGCAATGATTGGCAAAACCGTTCGTTAGAAATTTTGTAAATCCAGAACAACGACGACCTTCCAGACTTTTATTTAGAATTGAACACAGAATCGTTTAGAAGAAACTCTACGAAAATCAAACGATCGAAGGATGAATTACGCGAGTTCAAAATCAAAATTTCAAACTTTCAAAATTTTCGATTAATTTGTCGATGGAGTGGTTGGCAAAATCGTTTGTTAGAAATTTTCTAAATCCAGCACAACGACGAACTTCTAGAGTTTTATTTAGAATTGAATACAGAATCGTTTAGAAGAAACTCTACGAAAATTAGACGATCGAAGGCTTAGTTACGCGAGCTCAAAGTCAAAATTTCAAACTTTCAAAATTTTCGACTAATTTATCGATGGAGTGGTTGGCAAAATCGTTTGTTAGAAATTTTCTAAATCCAGCACAACGACGACCTTCTAGAGATTTGTTTAGAATTGAAGACAGAATCGTTTAGAAGAAACTCTACGAAAATCAGACGATCGAAGGATGAGTTACGCGAGTTCAAAGTTAAAATTTCAAACTTTCAAAATTTTCGATTAATTTGTTGATGCAGTGGTTGGCAAAACCGCTTCTTACAAATTTTCTAAATCCAGCACAACGACGACCTTCTAGAGTCTTATTTAGAATTAAATACAGAATCGTTTAGAAGAAACTCTACGAAAATCAGACGATCGAAGGATGAGTTACGCCAGCTTAAAGTCAAAATTTCAAAATTTTCGACTAATTTGTCGATGCAATGGTTAGCAAAATCGTTTGTTAGAAATTTTCTAAATCCAGCACAACGACGACCTTCTAGAGTCTTATTTAGAATTGGACAGAGAATCGTTTAGAAGAAACTCTACGAAAATCAAACGATCGAAGGTTGAGTTACGCGAGCTCAAAGTCAAAATTTCAAATTTTCAAAATTTTCGACTAACTTGTTGATGGAGTAGTTGGCAAAATCATTTGTTACAAATTTTCTAAACCCAGCACAACGACGACCTTCTAGAGTCTTATTTAGAATTGAATACAGAATCGTTTAGAAGAAACTCTACGAAAATCTGATGATTAAAGGCTGAGTTACGTGAGGTCAAAGTCAAAATTTCAAAATTTTCAATTAATTTGTCCATGCGGTTGGCAAAACTGTTTGTTACAAATTTTCTAAATGTAGCACAACGACGACCTTCTAGAGTCTTATTTAGAATCGAATACAGAATCGTTTAGAAGAAACTCTACGAAAATCAGACGATCGAAGGCTTAGCTACCCGAGTTCAAAGTCAAAATTTCAAAATTCAAAATTTTCGATTAATATTGTCGATGGACTGGTTGGCAAAATCGTTTGTTACAAATTTTACAAATCCAGCACAACGACGAACTTCTAGAGTTTTATTTAGAATTGAATACAGAATCGTTTAGAAGAAACTCTACGAAAATCAGACGATCGAAGGATGAGTTACGCGAGTTCAAAGTCAAAATTCCAAAATTTCAAAATTTTCGACTAATTTGTGGTTGTAGTGGTTGGCAAAATCGTTTGTTACAAATTTTCTAAATCCAGTACAATGATGACCTTCTACAGTCTTATTTAGAATTGAACACAGAATCGTTTAGAAGAAAATCTACGAAAATTAGACGATCGAAGGATGAGTTACGCGAGTTCGAAGTCAAAATTTCAAACTTTCAAAATTTTCGATTAATTTGTCGATGCAGTGGTGGGCAAAATCGTTTGTTACAAATTTTCTAAATCCAGAACAACGACAACCTTCTAGAGTTTTATATAGAATTGAATACAAAATCGTTTAGAAGAAACTCTACAAAAATCAAAAGATGGAAGGCTGAGTTGCGCGAATTCAAAGTCAAAATTTCAAACTTTCAAAGTTTTCGATTAATTTGTCGATGCAGTGGTTGGCAAAACCGTTTATTATAAATTTTCTGAATCCGTCAAAACTTGACCAAGTCAGTTAAGTTTGGACACGAATATTTTCCATCCAACCCTGTAGATTTAAGGTCGTATCATCTCCAGGTTGAGATGACTTGTCATTATCAACGAACCTAATGTTATATGACTGTGGTGTAGTAACGTTTGGAATTTTTACTTTATTAAACATAACAAATTCTGATTAAAAAACCCACGTAGATTTCCTACCATAAACAATAAGCTTAACATTAATTATTTCTTTTCCCCTTCACAATTTCCCATTTCAATTTCCCACTTGCGCGTATCGCGTAATTACGACTAATTGGTTATTCATGCCATTAAGTCCGCTCGATTGCGAGGAAGATCGCATAATAGCGAAAGAAAGCGAAAACCATCTTGCGTAATATAAAATACGTATATGGTTTAATTGTTTCCAGGATTGTAAAGAAAGTCGGATTTTAAAATTTTACAATAATTTTTTTTTTATGTAACGCGAATGGTTTTCGATTAAAAACGTAGTCCTCAAATCGATTACAGTAATTGCCGAGAGCGAAATTGCGCACGCGGGGTTTGTAATGTCAATTAATATGCTGAATCATTAATAATTACACGCTCGTTGGCTCCCGCGAAGGATAATTCATCACGTTACAACGGAAAATTTATAATATCGCAACAATGGGTCCCTCGATTGTTCCCGTTCCAAGGTGAGCGATTAGCTCGGGATAACGCGCGTTTACCGCTCTTTAAGGTGTTAAATAATAACCGCGTCCAGGCAGTATATTTTTCACGTCTTTTCCACGTCGAGGCGTGGGCGCGATAAATTATCTCCGGACTTGCAAATCGACTTTTTGCCCATTTATACGAGGAATTCGCTTAATTAAACTGCTGTCACTTAAAATATGCGTAAAAATTCGCCGGACAAATTAGAATAACTCGGCCGTGGTCTAAGTGCGGTCGCCGTCTAATTATTCATTTCTCTCACGCCCCATTCGATAGCATTTCTCGCGGAGACCGAGTTTCCTGCTACATATTCATGCATACACGTATGTGTTACGAGGCAAAACCGAATCGGGAAAATACTTACCAATTCACATAATTACTTAAAGTATTACTAAGAAAACAATTTCACTCTTTTTAAATTTTTAACAAGTTAAACCCTTTCTATGTCGTCCCGTTTGGAAAATATTCGTACGAAAACAACCAGCAGGTGTTTCGTTCTTACATCCGGTCAACGACCAACTCAAAACGGTTATTTCGGTTATGGAAGTATAATATAACTTTAAGTTGGGGTAATTTTTCAACCATATCTTTATTTTTACATTTCTACAATTCATTGGGCTTACGATTTCCCTTTTATTTTTTTTCAAAGTAATCCAAATTTTTTGAAATTTGAGACTAACAACTTTTACGTTAAAAAGAATGGTTAAACTGGTGTTCAAAAATCTTATTTTTAATTTGGAAAGAAGCTTCAAAGACTCTATTAATATAATTTTGGATATTCTCTGTTCGTACTGGAACCTCATCGACGTCAGAATCTTCAGACAATTCTTGCAGTTCTGAATTTTCAATTTCTTGTCCTGAATCTGGGTCTTTATACATTTTTTTTTTTAAATTTGGGACTAACCACTTTTAGGTTAAGAAGAATGATTAAACTGGAGTCCAGAAATCGTATTTTTAATTTGGGAAGAACCTTCAAAGGCTCTATCACCATAACTTTGGATATTCTCTGCTAGTACTGGACCCTCATCGACGTCAGAATCTTCAGACAGTTCTTGCACTTCTGAATTTTCAATTTCTTGTCCTGAATCTGGGTCTTTAATCAAATTTTTTGAAATTTGGGACTAACAACTTTTACGTTAAGAAGAATGATTAAAGTGGAGTCCAGAAATCGTATTTTTAATTTGATAAGAACCTTCAAAGGCTCTATCACCATAATTTTGGATATTCTCTGCTAGTACTGGAACCTCATCGACGTCAGAATCTTCAGACAATTCTTGCAGTTCTGAATTTTCAATTTCTTGTCCTCAATCTGGGTCTTCAATCAATTTTTTTTGAATTTTGGGACTAACAACTTTTACGTTAAGAAGAATGATGAAACTGGAGTCGAGAAATCGTATTTTTAATTTGGGAAGAACCTTCAAAGGCTCTATCATCATAATTTTAGATATTCTCTGCTAGTACTGGAACCTCATCGACGTCAGAATCTTCAGACAGTTCTTGAACTTCTGAATTTTCAATATCTTGTCCTGAATCTGGGTCTTTAATCAATTTTTTTTGAAATTTGGGACTAACAACTTTTACATTAAGAGGAATGGTTAAACTGGAAAAATCGTATTTTTAATTTGAAAAGAATCTTCAAATTCACCATAATTTTAAATATACTCTGTTAGTGCTGGAACCTCATCGACGTCAGAATTTTCAGACAGTTCTTGAACTTCTGGATTTTCTATTTCTTGTCTTGAATTTGGGTCTTTAATCAAATTTTTTTGAAATTTGGGACTAACAACTTTAACGTTAAGAAGAATGATTAAACTGGAGTCCATAAATCGTATTTTTAATTTGGAAAGAACCTTCAAAGGCTCTATCACCATAATTTTGGATACTCTCTGCTAGTACTAGAACCTCATCGACGTCAGAATTTTCAGACATTTCTTGAACTTCTGTATTTTCAATTTCTTGTCTTGAATTTGGGTCTTTAATCAATTTTTTTTGAAATTTGGAACTAACAACTTTTACGTTAAGAAGAATGATTAAACTGGAGTCCAGAAATCGTATTTTTAATTTGGGAAGAACCTTCAAAGGCTCTATCATCATAATTTTAGATATTCTCTGCTAGTACTGGAACCTCATCGACGTCAGAATTTTCAGACAGTTCTTGAACTTCTGGATTTTCAATTTCTTGTCTTGAATTTGGGTCTTTAATCAATTTTTTTTGAAATTTGGAACTAACAACTTTTACGTTAAGAAGAATGATTAAACTGGAGTCCAGAAATCGTATTTTTAATTTGGGAAGAACCTTCAAAGGCTCTATCATCATAATTTTAGATATTCTCTGCTAGTACTGGAACCTCATCGACGTCAGAATTTTCAGACATTTCTTGAACTTCTGTATTTTCAATTTCTTGTCTTGAATTTGGGTCTTTAATCAATTTTTTTTGAAATTTGGGACTAACAACTTTTACGTTAAGAAGAATGATTAAACTGGAGTCCAGAAATCGTATTTTTAATTTGAGAAGAACCTTCAAAGGCTCTATCACCATAATTTTAGATATTCTCTGGTAGTACTGGAACCTCATCGACGTCAGAATTTTCAGATAGTTCTTGAACTTCTGGATTTTCAATTTCTTGTCGTGAATTTGGGTCTTTAATCAAATTTTTTTTGAAATCTGGGACTAACAACTTGTACGTTAAGAAGAATGATCAAACTGGAGTCCACAAATCGTATTTTTAATTTGAGAAGAACCTGCAAAGGCTCTATCGCCATAATTTTGGATATTCTCTGCTAGTACTGGAACCTCATCGACGTCAGAATTTTCAGACAGTTCTTGCACTTCTGAATTTTCAATTTCTTGTCCTGAATCTGGGTCTTTAATCAATTTTTTTTGAAATTTGGGACTAAGAACTTTTACGTTAAGAAGAATGATTAAACTGGAGTCCAGAAATCGTATTTTTAATTTGAGAAGAACCTTCAAAGGCTCTATCACCATAATTTTGGATATTCTCTGCTAGTACTGGAACCTCATCGACGTCAGAATCTTCAGACAGTTCTTGAACTTCTGGATTTTCAATTTCTTGTCTTGAATCTGGGTCTTTAACAAATTTTCATCCACTTTAAAGAAAACATGAAGGTTTTTACTTTCAGTCAATTTCAACAAATTCTTATATTTGAGAATATCTATAACTACATAAAGTGATAAGTCATCTTCTGGATCAGATGCAAAAACCTCATTTAGCTGGTCTTCACTTTGCATATTATCGTGTTTAAATCCTGCTTTCGGGAGCAATTTTTAACTGTTTCCTTGGTTACTTGGACCCAAACGGTTTTTGCAAAATACATCTGCATATCTTTTTCTGGATAGACGCCAAACTAGTTTTGAACCCCGTGTGTACCGAAAAAATGAGAACGTTTACATTTCGGAGTACTCGGGGAAGTCCCTCATTCAAGCTAAGCAGAAAGGCACGACATAGGCTACGCTTGAACTTTGCAAATATTGAAGTCTAGACATCAATCACATTTTCTAGTGTCCGCGTCCATTCAAGAGAATGTTCATCCAAGAGGGAGTTAAAACAATGCAAATTATATGAGAGTCGGACGGTTCCATAAAAAACTGTCCATCTAAGGGAGGTGTCCGTTTAAGAAGGGTGTCTACGAAGGGGAATTTCACTGTATGCACATCTACCTTTGAGTTTTAACCAAGGATTCCACAAATAAATCAACAAACAAATAGACAAATCCGCTCCAAGCAAACAAACCTGCCACCTGACTTATCTTGGGAATCCCCGAACAAATACTGCATCTTAATTTAATAAAAATTGTATTTTTGAGAGTTTTGCCAATTTTTAATTAATCGATCCGCAGTGGTAATGTTGTATACCAATACACTAAAATTATTTCAAAAATGTCCAAGAATTTGGACAGAACCTAACTTCAAGAATTTTGACCAACTTTAAAAAATCGTACAGTATTTATTTATAAAAATTTAAAAAGCAGACTTTCAGGAAAGAGAGATTAAAATACTTGCTTTCTATCAATACTTTTAAATTTGTTCTGATTATTACGGAAAAATTTAAAGATAATTTCAAAAACGCCGAAGAATTTTGACCGAACCTAACACTAAAAATGTTGACCAAGTTTAAAAAATCGTACAGACTTTATTTATAAAAATTTAAAAAGTAGACGTTCAGGAAAGATAGATTAAAATACTTGTTTCTATCAATACTTTTAAGTTTGTTCTGATTATTACCAAAAATTTAAAGGAAGTTTCAAAAACGTGGAAGAATTTTGACCGATGCTAATTTCAAGAATTTTGACCAACTTTAAAAAATCGTACAGACTTTATTTATAAAAATTAAAGAAGCAACACTTTACGGAAAGACAGATTAAAATACCTGCTTTTTATCAATACTTTTAAATTTGTTCTGATTATTACGAAAAAATTTAAAGAAAACTTCAAAAACGCCGAAGAATTTTGACCGAACCTAACACTAAAAATGTTGACTAACTTTAAAAAATCGAACAGACTTTATTTATAAAAATTTAAAAAGCAGAACTTCAGGAAAGACAAATTAAAATATCTGCTTTCTATCAAAACTTTTAAATTTGTTCTAATTGTTATCAAAACAATTAAAGAAAATTTCAAAGTTGTCGAAGAATGTTAACCCTTTCGTGGATAAGTTATATTTTTGAGAGTTTCGCCACTTTTTTATTAATCGATCGTTAGTGGTAAAAGTATACCAATACACTAAAATTGCACATAAAGTTAGTGGTAAGTATGTATACCAATATCTACGAAAGGGTTAAATACCACCATCAACACCAGTTGGTATGTCTGAGGATTCTCAGGACACATCAAATGACAGATCTGTCTACATAGAGCGAACCTATCTACTTGTATGTTGATTTATTCGGGGAATCCCTGGTTAAAACCCAAGAATAGACTTATATCATTGAAAATATGCGCACTACCCATATTCTCTCTGTGTATGAGGGTGAATGATGGATGATCAAGAAAATGGTCTATGGTCAGAGATGGTCTATGCTAACGGTGGCCCACATCCGACCCGCGGGCCACTCCGGCTCATATGAGTGTCTAATCTGGCCCGTGAGACCTTTAGAAAGAACAATAAATAAGCAGATTGCATGCTTTTCATGCAGTAGTTCTACTAAGGAAAGCAGAAAATCTGGTAGATCTAATAATTAACTTGCCAGCGTACAAAAAGTAAATCGTAATCTAGCCCCCACTATACAAAAGGTTGCCCATCCCTGGTCTATGCTCCCAGCGTATTCCACGTTCAAAAATACGAATAAAAGCCGAAATATAGTTCCAAAAATGCTTCCTAAAAGAATCTTTGAAGAAGACCTTCGAAGAAAGCAGCAAAAAATGGTTTTTAAGGAATATCCTCAGAATTACTTGGGTTGAGTCAACAAAAATTTGTATATTAGTCTAAAATTCCAAGAAAAATTAGAAAGTCGTATCGATTTTATATAAAACTCATCTCTGGGATACTTAGAAAAAGGTGACTTGGTTAATTATTTTTCTAACTGCTTTCCACATCAATTTTTTTTACCACCCTGACTTAAAATTTAGATATCTTACAATGAAACCTCACGACTTTAAAATCGCCGATTGTTTGGAAGGGCCGAGCGACTTATATGTCATTATTAGGCCACTCCCCTTAAGATTTGCTCATAATCCAAGTGAAATAGGTCTGCTTCCGGATGCAAACGTCGAAGGTTCGAATCTGGCAATCTGAAAGCCGGCTTATCTGAAATTTGGGACAAATAACATTTAAGTTAAGAAGAATGGTTAAACTGAAGTTCAAAAATCTTATTTTTAATTTGAAAAGAAGTTTCAAAGACTCTATGAATATAATTTTGGATATTGTCTGTTCGTACTGGGACCTCATCGACGTCAGAATCTTCAAACAGCTCTTACACTTCTGGATTTTCAATTTCTTGTCTTGAATCTGAGTCTTTAAGAAATTTTCATCATTTATGAAGGTTTTTATTATCAGTCAATTTAAATAAATTCTTATATTGGAGAATATCTGCAACTACATTAAGTGGTTAGTCATCTTCTGCAATTTTGAACTATTTTCTAGGTTACTTGGCCCAAACCGTTTTTGCCAAATACATCTGCATATCTTTTTCTGGATAGACGTCAAATTAGTATTGAACCCTGTGTATACCGAAAAAATGAGAAAAAATTTCGGAGTAGGGGAGACCGGGGTTGGTTGGCACATGGGGCTAATTGACACAGCGTCAAATAAGAGTAATCTATTTTACCTACGATTTTAGTTATATCGATGATGCAATTCTGTGACTGTAGAGTCGTTGACATCCGATCGAAAAAGTGCCAGTGAAGTACAAAGTACGATTAAGTAAGTGAAATAGATGGCCCATAGTTGACGCTATGTCAATTAGCCCCATGTGCCAACCAACCCCGGTCTCCCGTACTCTGGGAAGTCCCTCATTTAAGCTAAGCAGAAAGCACGACATAGGCTGCGCTTGAACTGTTTGGAAAGGCCAAACGACTTATATGTCAGTATTAGGCCACTCTCCTTAAGGTTGCTCATAGTCCAAGTGAAATAGGTCTGCTTCCGGATGCAAACGTCGAAGGTTCGAATCCGGCAATCTGAAAGCTGGTTTATATCACTTCAACTATGGGCGAACCTTAGGGGGAGTGGTCTAATATTGACATATAAGTCGCTCGGCCTTTAATCTAATGATTGGTACCATTTTCATTAGAACTAGCGATTCCAAAGTCGCGAGATCTCCTTGTTAGACCTTTTTGGATAAGAATAGTCTTATTGCAATTATCTAATAGCAACCGCTTTCAAGTAAATTGTCTTCGAAGGCCAACTACTATCATCTTTAAACTTACAAGTAAGTAAATTGTTTGCTAAGAGCGTACTAAACGCTTAAACTGTAACCTGTAACTCCTTTAGGAAGCATTTTTCGATAAATGTTTATTTAAACTTTTATTCTTATATTTGAAAGTAGAATTAAAATAACTGAAATATGTAACTTGGGTTTCTAAGTTTCTACTTTAAAAATTTCTAAAAACTATTTTGAAATAATGAAAAGTTTGCGTGTAGATTGAAAGATAAGTCGATTTAATGAACTGAATAAGCAGAAATGAAAACCCCAGGATGCGGTTAGGTCCTAGAAGCCCCAGTTCCTCCCAATTTGTGGTCACCATTGTCTCGTTTCACTTAATAGAAGCGAACGACAGCCCGGTTAGCCAAACGCATAATTGCAGGTGTTCAACGTCTATTGTTACAATATTTTTTTCTTTATTAATCCAAAAAAAAAATTTAGAATAATCGTTTGCGGTGTGTACTCATCTTGAAAAGAAGTTACTGACTTCAAAGTAAAGATAAAGAAGCTCGTGTGAATAGACGTGAATAGGGTGTGATTGGTCAATTAGAAGACGGCTCATTAAGGTGGCTACCTGAGCATGATATTTAAAGGAAACGCGGTTACCGTTACGTTTTGGTCATTGTGTTCCGTAAAAGATGTTTTATCGGATCGCGATCCGGAGGGCCCCGTCGGGCGAAGCCCCGCCCCTTCCATGGCCAAGGCGATCCGTCCGATGCAAATAAGGCTACCCAATACGTGTAATTAAGCGGTCAGGTGGACGCCGACCGAACAAGAGGAAAATTTATTAAGTATCGTTGAAAAGGAAGCGCTAATCGACCGTCGACGGTCGTGTACGATCCCGATACGCGTCCCGATAAAACCCATCGGTAATTAATTGAATATTTCAACGGCTAATTCACATTTAATGGACCGGTTTATCTGATTCTACTAACCGCGTATACACACGAATTTATATACATACAAATTTATTTATATATCAATTCATACACAAATTCCAAACTTATCGATTTTTTTTTAACTTTTAATTTTTTATAGTTCACCGAGAAATCCCTCCATAGGCGTTTTCTTAATCGACATCGACAAATATAGATTTTTATCTTCGGTCTTGATTAACCGGCTTCGACGATCGATCATCAACGCGGCACCTTTGATATTGACGCGGCCAAATTAATAAAGTGAGCCTAATTTCTTTCGGTACCTTTACTTGTTACATCACTGTATTCTTGGGAACCTCACCCAAAACTTCCTTATATTACTATACTACAATAATTAAAATTTAATTTCAAAACATGGTCTCTAATAATATAAGAAATATTTCAAAGTTGATAAAGTAGAAACTTAGATACTTCTATATCATCACTTAATTTAGTTATGTATACAGTGTGCACCCGTTCGACCGGTGGAGAGACGCATTAGCAACAGTTTGGCGATTGTAAGTAGGTGAAGCTTGCGTTTTCAGATATATCGAAATAAAACTGTGCGGATGATTACGTCTTTCTTCAATGGACATCAACAAGTCAACCTAACCTTTAGAAAATAAAATCTAAGGAAGAAGCAATATGTTTACAGAGCTGTATCAGTGATAATTTGTGAGGTTTTATAAAGAGGAGTTTCAAGACCATATTCAGGGACGTAAGCGAGGTACGGCTTAGCGAGGTTTTGGCCTCAACTACGTTTACGTGCTTTGAGAGGGCACTCTTCATCGAGATTTGGTTATTTTGGCCGATGGATCGGTCGATCGCACTTTAACCACAGCCTGATTCTCGTCTAATCTTGTTTATGTATTTTGCATTAATGGTTTTAAAGGACCGGTCATTGAAACTTCTTAATACAACTATGACAAACCTAAAAGATATCCAACCAACCTTCAAATAATCAAATTCCGACGAAGACGACCCTCTTAAAGCAAGTAAGCGAAGTTGAGCACAAAATCTAGCTGAGCTGCTCCTCATTCACGTCTCTGAATATGGACCCAAGTTTGAAGATAAAGTTGAGCCTCTTCTAGTTTCTCTAATTGTAACGGTTTTATTTTTCGTTTTTAATTAAATTTAAAATTATTTATTTGGGGCCAACTGTTGCAATCTGTCATTTTTAGATCTCTTGGTTTCATTTCGCAATACAGGATATTGGTTGGTTTCTCAGATTAGTGCGATCGGTAGTGGTGGGGATTTAGTTTCGAGTGTCGCAATTGAGATAATTTCGTCCTCTTCGTTGTGGTACTGTGGAACAGGACGGACCTTATCTGGCTCGTACAAAAACTGCGTGCGTGACGAAGATTCTAGAAGCGTCTCGTTGATATTTGGGAGAACTTCTAAATCGCAATTTGGCGGATCAACTTCGCACACTACAAATTTAGTGCAGTATTTGTGAACTATCGGATTGATTCCGGATTACCAGGTTTTTATCAGCCAACACTTCAAGCCGATTAACATCGTAAGGTATGCTTTTACGCTTTGAGAGAACTAGAATCTTTTCGTTTGATCGTTTTGTAATTCGTGTTTTCCCTAGGCTTTTTATTTTTCGATTTCCTTTGTATTTTTGGACTTATTTTTGGTATTTTCTTGAAATTTTGGACTGGAAATTTATTGCGTCGCAGTTCTGAGTAAACCCCCCTTGGCGGCCATCATTCTCGAATTTCATGAATTTAAACGAACACCTTATAGATGAGGTTCATTGGAAAGAGTACTCTTCTCAACACCCCTTTTTTCGATAAACCACTGATAATCACTCATCTATCAGTGCTATCGAAGTTGAGAGTTCAACTAACACATTTGATTCTAAGAATCAACCCAATTTATTCTTTTACCACCTTTACCTTTTATTTATTTTTTTTTCTTTGTAGTAATTTATAACAAGATAAACCATAAATTTTATTCTTAAATCGAATGAATTATAGAAATGTGAAAATAGACAAGGTGTGTGTGTATGTCATTTGTCGTAAAGTACCCTTTAGGGTCATTAATCATTACTTTTCACGTATATAATACGAGAACTGACCACCTTGTGCCGTCATCCACGGTGAGTACGCGATAACGACCACCGAATCGCGCGATAATCATCGGCGATTTCCTCAATTATCGCCCGTAACGCGCTTTTTCCCCACGGGGCGGCGTTATTATTATTACCCGCTTAATGACCGGCGGGCGAAATTAAAACTAATTGTTTGGCGGAGGCCCGGAGATAACAAAAAAAAAATAAAAACGAGGAAAAAGAAACAAGAAAAAAAGAGAGTTAACCGTGCGGAGGAAGAGGGAACGAACTAAACGGGTAACGTTATTAGTAATTATTCTAATTGGGCAGAGGCGGTTATCTGATGAATACGCTTAGAAGACAATGTTTAATTACGATCCGGGCTATTGTTCGGCTTCTTGTCGGCAGGAATGTTGTTGCGCTCGAAACGGAATGGACGGATTCGTGGAGCGAATGGGAAATTAACTGTGAACTCGGATGATAAACGAGCGGTTACGTCTTCTGGAGCCAATCGAAAACGGTCGGTTGAAGATACATAAAAAAAAGAAAACAGAAAAGAGGAACGGAACGTCCACATGCTCGCGTAAATTATTGCCGGCCGCTAATTCCCACTTCCGGCGGAAGTCCGGCTCGTCCTCGCGCCGTCACAAATTACATTGTGCTTAACCGGACACCTTTCAATTGTTATCTAATTTGCAGCGTCACCGCGTCGACGCCCGCGGCGCATGTGTCGCCCTTACTTAACTCGCCCAATTTTTTTTAAACGGACGGCTTAAAGCTACCGGCTCGCTCAATCGACGCGTAATTATTTACGAAAACAAGGACGAACGAAACGTAAAACGACCGCGATGGTGAATAATTAACGGGAAAATGGGCCTCGTTAGGTCCGCTTTAACCGACCGTATACTTTTGGTAGGTAATCAATGCGATTCAATACGAACACCTGTATATACGACAAACAATGAGGACAAATGGTTTGTTTAAGGTGGATTTACACTTTAAAAGAAATCAACTTTGTTTGTAATTATGAATTTTGGTATTTATTTTCTTTGTAGTTCTTTCTTACCCAAGGATACTGGACTAATAGGATGGCTCAATCCTATAAAATCTGTATATGCCGAAATTTTGTGCGTTGCCGAGAGTTTGACATCACTGTTGATTGTTTTGTTGTGGTTTCAGTCGAATATAAGACGGAGAGTTGAGTGTAAGATAGTAGAAGGTAAGATAGCAGTTTGATGACCGTTTGATGACTGCTGACCGTTTTGTTGTGGTTTTAGTCGAATGTAAAACAGAGAGTCGAGTGTAAGATAGTTGAGTGTAAAACAGAAACGCTAAGCCTGGCAGTGACTTTAAAGGGTGGCGGGCGATTATCGAAGATTGAGCTATCCTGTTAGTCCAGTATCCTTGTTCCTTACAACCTTTTTTATTATCCAACTAAGCTCTAATATACTCAAATCAGACTATGTTTCATGTACTTATGTTTTCATGTATTATAAAAATTTTAAAAATATATACGTTTTATGAAAAATCATGTTGGTCTCTTAACATAACCCAACATTTCCCGAAATTTGAAACTACAAACTTTGAAATTGAATTAAAACAAGAAATCTCCTTCATTTAGAGCCTTTCAAAAGTACATGTTTCATAAACTCATGTCTTTATGTATCATAAGAATAAAAAAAGATACATTATTATCTTGGTCTTTTAACTCTTTAAGGGATGGTGGGTGGCTTAATATACCTCTTCGAATTTTGACCTTTGTGCTCGCTGGTACACAAAATAAACCACTTTTTTAATAAATTTGATATCTATACTGGAAAGAACGAAGATTGCACAGAGGTGGGTTTAAGAAGCGTTGTAAAAGATCTATCTAAAGGTTTAGAAAATAAAGGCCATCATGTGTACTTCAATAATTTCTTTACTTCACCCAAACTGATGGAAGATCTTCAGGAGAAACATTTATGCATGTGGCATTGTAAACGCTACTAGAAAACTAATGCCTAAATTTCGCCCCGACTAAGAATTAAAAAGGGGAGACTTTGACTACTCTATTAGCAATAAAGGATTGGTCGCTGTTAAGTGAAAAGGCAAAAGAAGTGTGTACTTCTTGTCTAACTACCACCACCACGAAGATGTATCCGAAGTAAAAAGGAGACAGAAAGATGGATTACATGAAACGATTCCAGGTCCAAAAATTTTGACTGATTACAATTCCAACATGAACTTTGTCGACAAATTTGCCCAAAATAAACATGCTTATGAGCTAAATCGAAAAGGTCACAAATGGTGGCACAGATTTTTTTTATCTAATTGATGCATGCGTTGTGAATACTTTCATCCTATACAAAAAACTGAATTTGCCTAAATTGTCTATGAAAAATTTCAGCTTATTACGCTTAGATGGTCTGATAAGTATATCTATTAAAGAACGAAAATCAACAGTACTTCCTGTACAAATAAAAAAACACAAACCAGAAGTACCAAAAAACAATAAGACTTCAAAATTCAGAGCATAAACCTAAGCCACCAGAAGACGCTGTGCACTTTGCAGCACGAAGAAGACTGATGTTCGATCTAACTGGCAGTGCTCAGCGTGTAAAGTGGCACTTTGTTTAAACAAAAATAAAAATTGCTTTGAACAATACCATTCCGGTTAATGTATTTATTGTGGGCGGTGGTACATTGTATGAACGGCATCTAAATTTTTTGCAAATACACAATTTTTTCGGAAAATTGTTTATACTACTTTTAATAATCATTAAATTAGACACATTAACAAAAGTTGAGCAAATGAAAGCGCTTTTAAAGTGTTGTGCCCAGTTTGGATTTTTTATTTGAAAAAGTTCGTCCCTCGAAGAGTTAACATAATGCAACATTTCCCAAAATTTGAAACTACCAACCTTTGAATTGAGTTAGGACAAGAAGTTTCCTTCATTTAGAGCCTTTCAAAAGTACATGTTTTATGGACTCATGTCTTTATGTATCATAAGAATAAAAAAAGATGCTTTATCATCTTGGTCTTTTAACATAATGCAACATTTCCCGAAATTTGAAGCTATCAACCTTTGAATTGAGTTAGGAAAAGAAGTGTGCTTCATTTGGACCCTTTCAAAAGGTTATATCCCAGCTTCCATGTGTCATAGGGATAAGAAGATAAGATATATACCCATCTTCTTCTTCTTTTTTTGAGATAAAGTAAAATTTGTTGAAATTTATGACTGATAACAACCTCTGGATTAAGACTTAGGTTAAGTTGAGTCTTCTGCATTTATGTTCTTACAAGTTATGCCCCAGATGCTATATGCCAACGGTAGTCAAACGACGGCTCCCGAGCCACATACGGCTCTTTTAGAGTTTTAGTGCGGAGCAATTAAAAAATGTCATCAATACTTTCCACTAGGTTTAGAATGACTAACAAAATTTGTTTCCTATACTGAAAAGGAATCAGGAGGTATAATTCACAGGATCTCCTTTTTTTTTGGAGGGCGAATTTCCAATGAGGCTCAAAAAAAAGGCAAACGGCTTTTATTGCGACTTAATTAAAAAAAAGTAACTTTCATAAATACTTTTTACTAGGTTCTGAAAGAAGCAAGAGGCACAATTTACTGAATATCCTTTTTTTTTGAAGAGTGAATTTTGCGATGTGGCTCTTCAAAATTTTCGATTTTGCAATACGGCTCTAAGTACCACCAAGTATAGCTATCCCTGCTATATACAAATGGTGGCCAAACGACGGCTCGGGAGCCACATGCGGCTCTTTTTGAGTTTTATTGTGGCTCAATTTAAAAAAAAAATCATAAATACCTTCTACTAGGCTTTGAGCATGCTAAATCTATTTAAGTACCCTTGAATTTTTAAGAAAATTTGTTTGGTAATGAAAGGGAATTAGGAGGTATAATTTACTGGATCTCTTTATTTTTGAAGGAGGAAATTTTTTCTGATTAGGCTCTTGAAAATTTTCGATTTTTCAATACGGCTCTAAGTATCACTAAGTGTGCCCACCCCTGCTATATACCATAGGAATTAGAAGCATATTCTTCTCTTACTCACTTTTAGCACTCAATACGAAAGCATTGGATTGAAATTTAAGACTGAAAACATCTTTTTGAACCCTTACGTGAGCTTAGTTTTCATACTTTGAGTTGAATTATTAGGTTAAGTCTTAATCTCGATATAATACCACAAATCTAAGATCATATCTCGTTTAAAACATAAATCACATGCTTTCTGCATTAAGATTTAAGTTAAATTGAGTGTTCTGCATTTGTACTCTAATAAGTTATGTCTCAGATGCCATATCTCATAGGAATTAGAAGCATTTCCTTCTTTGACTCACTTTTAGCACTCAATAGCAAACCATTTTATGAAATTTGAAACTGACAATTTCTTTTTGAACTTTTGCATGAGTTTACTTTTCACATTTTTAATTGAATCATTAGGTTAAGTCTTAATGTTCATGTAATACCATCAATCTAAGAAGATATCTCACTTAAAACATAAATCACATAATCTCTGCATTAAGACTTAGGTTAAGTTGAGCCATCTGCATTTGTGTTCTAAGAAGTTATGTTTCAGATGCCATATGCTATAGGATTTAGCAGCATCTCCTTTTTTGACTAACTTTTAGCACTCAATACCAAAACATTTTATGAAATTTGAGACTGACAACTTCTTTTTGAACTTTTACATGAGTTTACTTTTCATATTTTGAGTTGAATTCTTAGGTTAAGTCTTAATCTTGATGTAATATCACCAACCTAAGAAGATATCTCACTTAAGCCATAAATCACATAATCTCTGCATTAAAACTTATGCTAAGTTGAGTCTTCTGCATTTGTACTCTAATAAGTTATATCTCAGATGCCATATCTCATAGGAATTAGAAACATTTTCTTCTTTGACTCATTTTTAGCACTCAATAGCAAACCATTTTATGAAATTTGAAACTGACAACTTCTTTTTGAACTTTGACATGAGTTTCCTTTTCATATTTTGAGTTGAATTATTAGGTTAAGTCTTAATCTCGATGTAATACCACCAACCTAAGAACATATCTCACTTAAACCATAAATCACATAATCTCTGCATTAAAACTTATGCTAAGTTGAGTCTTCTGCTTTTGTAGTCTAATAAGTTATGTCCCAGGTGGCATATCTCATAGGAATTAGAAGCATTTTCTTCTTTGACTCACTTTTAGCACTCAATAGCAAAGTATTTGATTAAGTCTAACAATAAGACTGCAAACATCTTTTTGAACCCTTACGTGAGCTTAGTTTTCATACTATGAGTTGAATCATTAGGTTAGGTCTTAATCTTCATGTAACACCACCAACCTAAGAAGATATCTCAGTTAAATCACAAATCACATAATCTCTGCAATAAAACTTAAGTTAAGTTGAGCCTTCTGCATTTGTACTCTAAGAAGTTATGTCTCAGATGCCATATGCTATACAAATTAGAAGCATCTTCTTCTTTGACTCACTTTTAACACTCAATAGTAAAGCATTTTATGAAATTTGAAACTGACAACTTCTTTTTGAACTCTTGCATGAGTTTATTTTTCATATTTTGAGTTGAATTCTTAGGTTAAGTCTTAATCTCGATGTAATACCACCAACCTAAGAAACATATCTCACTTAAACCATAAATCACATAATCTCTGCACCAAAACTTATGCTAAATTGAGTCTCCTCCTTTTGTACTCTAATAATTTATATCTCAGATGCCATATCTCATAAGAGTTAGAAACATTTCCTTCTTCGATTCACTTTTAGCACTCAATAGCAAAATATTTCACGAAATTTGAAACGGACTTCTTTTTGAACTATTATGTGAGTTTAGTTTTCATATTTTGAGTTGAATCATTAGGTTAAGTCTTAATCTCGATGTAATACCACCAATCTAATGCATCGTCTTTCTCTAAGTTTTTGCATAATGTTGTCAGTGTTCACAATATAATTCAAGAATAAGAAATTAATCTCTCTCCTTATTTTTCTTCATTATATCTAATAACCCAAATTAGAAGAATAAAAAAATCCAATTTTTAACCAAATCTAACAAAAAATAAAGTCCCAAGTTTTTCTTTAGAATATTTATTGAACATAATACCAATAGTAATCCTTTAATAAGAAGCCCAGTCATTAGACAATTAGTAACAGACCAAATGGTAAAAAGGGGATCGAGACAAATGATCTTAAAGGTAAGAAGTGACCTAAAGCGTCTACCCAATAGACCATTAGCGGCACTTTTGAGCCTGCCAAAACAACCCGGATGACTTACGGTTCGAAAATCGACGGTCGTTTAGGGAAAACCGCAAAATCGGCACTTTGCGAGCTTTTGCGGTTCTTTTCCGGCCAATTGGTCCCTAACGCGTTCCGTAAATAGACCGTCGAAAAATCGTTATTGGTGGTCCGGACGAAATGCCTAATACTCGCAACAGTACGGTGTATTTATGGTTTATTTATGGTTCGGGCTCGCCAAATGGACACGGACAACACGGCGAATTCCATTATCGCAGATAAGCGCCGGTGTACTTAATTAATCTAGCGCCGCGACTCGGACACGATAGGTGTCGCCCTTATCGCCGCCGACGCTGGTTAATAGCCGGTCGTTTGTCCACGGCCAGCGAACAAGATTTTTGTTTTAGACTCCGGCTCGTTTATCTCCTTCTTTTTTTCCACGTTTTTATTTTTATTTTCGGCCAAGGGACGGAATAAGACGTAGAAAGACCGTTAGCCCGAAAGACTCGGGAATCATTAGGAATCGCGGGATTAGTTTCGCAGTTATATGCCACAAAAAGCCAAGCTACGAAGAGGCAGGTGTGTGAACCAATTCGAAATATAATGGAGATTGTACAAAAAAGAATCCTAGAAAAAAAAATTTCTTAATGGACTTCCATTTCGGTTGTTTAATTAAAATCCGATTTCTTGAAAGAATCTTCACACGATTCAACCCACAATACTAAAAGTAATTTAACTAATCGAAGATTATAGCTTCTAGAAACCATTTGAATAAGCTTTTCATGCCTATCTTCATCACTGGGATTAAACAAATCTATATGTATAAGTTGGCATCTTCTGTAATCTATAGTTTTACATATTTAAAGAAAAATATTGTGATATCTCTTCGGTTATATATAGTACATATAGCATAGATAGGATCGAAGCTCGTAAACGTACCGTGGTTAATTGCAAATGGCCGCGTCCAGGCACAATATATTTGGTTTTCCGGTGAGTGGACACGAAAGCTCGCGCAGAATTGTGCGTCCGGTGGCGGTGCTGTACGCGCTGCACGGCCTAATCGACCTACAAAGCGACCATTATGTGTCGCTCGTCGCCAATAGCCCATTAATAAACAATAGACGCGGTCGGTCATTAATTGTACGCGAAAATGAATTTCCCTTCAACCGGATAGTTTAAATTTGAGTACCAACGACCGGAAAGTTAACGTCAACGTTTCGGTTCGGCAAAAGGTAGTTTGAAGTGAACATCCTCGTCGAGACCTTGATGCGAGATCGAAGACCAGTTTCTTCTGGTTGAAATTAATTCCTCACCGAGAGGAGAATATAAATGATGCGAAGAATGGAGAAGAGGCATGACCCCTGACAGAATAAGTTGATTAGGGCCGCTCTATTAGGCTACCCGTGTCCGCGGGAGGAGTCATTACAGGCTCCAATGGGAGCCGACGATAAATAATACGAAATTCCTACCTATACCGCCTCGATATGCCCCCATTGTGTCGTTAATTACGTCCACAATGCCTCCGCATACTACCCGCTTTTCACAAGCGGGTATGCCGACTTTTGCCAAGACCTGTACAGGTGCACCTTTGCGATCCGATCGAAACGCGCCGGTTTGCTCGTTTTGTCGCCCGATGCAAATCCCCCGGTCCAGATAAACCAGACAGGGTCCGGTGCAAAAACTAAATGGTCATTAGCGAATACTTAGCCGGGTAATTATAAATATGGCAATTAAAAAGTCGCACTGACACCGAGGCGACCGGATTGACGACTCCAGCGACGCGATGCTTTTTTGCACCATCTCTTCTGTCAAGTTTCTTTACACTCGATACCATTCAAATTTGTACCACATCTTTATAAACAAGTCATATGGGTTTTTCAATATCATGTACATTTAAATTATAATTTTGGAAAAAGAATTTAACTATCCTCACAATACTATAGGACATCAATATGAGATTGATGAGGTTGCCTATTCTTATGAAAGCATCTAAACTTTACTATACTACATCCATGCGACATTCTATGCTGATAAAATGAGGAATATGTGGTCATGTCATGGTGACGTCATGTAGTGTCATGTAGATGGATAATACAGGGTGGAGCGTGGTAACTTCCTTTTTTGAAAATGTAATAAAACACTCTACGTGTTTCATACAACGTTATTCGTATTTTCAGCCTCTCACACAACATTGGAGATTTGAATTTACACAGTTTTAAAAAGAATTTGTGGCAAATGTCGCCCTCCATTGTCAATACACTGATTCAATCGAATTTTAAAGTTTTGGTGCACTCTTTCAAGCATATCGCCTGGGATATTGACCATTTCGGCTTGAATGTTGTTCTGTAAGTGTTCCAGGGTATTGGGACGATCATTGTAAACTAGGGACTTGAGATAACCCCAGTGGAAGTAATCAGGGGACGCTAAATCGGGCGAGCGCGCAGGCCAGTTTATGTCCCCTCGCAGGAAGATCAGTCGTTTGGGGAAAACTGCTCTCAAAACATCCATGGACACCCTGGAGGTGTGGTCCGTAGCCCCATCTTGTTGGAACCAGACGTTCTCAAGATTCATTTCTTCGAGAGCCGGTAAGAAGAATTGCTGGATTATTGCCACATATTGGTCTGAATTGACGGTAACAGCATGATCGTTTTCTTGAAAAAAGTAAGGGCCAATGATCCCTACCCTTGATATGGCACACCATACCGTAACGCGATCCGAATGAAGGGGCCTCTCGTAGAGTTCTCTGGGATTTGTGTCACTCCAGTACCGCATGTTCTGTTTATATACGCACCCACTAAGGTGAAAATGTGCATCATCAGAATATCGAAGTAACGACGACAGGCACGTTGTACCGCAATTATAGAGTAACCATTAGAAAAATACTCTTCTACAGCAAAAGCGCGCTGTTGAGTAGACCAAAGCATGCTTGCAACTGAGGAGGGTAAAAACAAACCTCCCACGCTACCTCTTCCATTGAACACTTCCTCGCCCCTCTGTTATCATCGCTAACTGCACTACAGTATATTCAAAAAAGGAAGTTTCCACGCCCCACCTGTATATCTTACCTCGGCCAGTGACCAGAATTCTCAACTTTCAATGCTGTAAACATGCAACGCATGTGTACATCATTGTATAGGGTGGGCCAAATTGGACACCTTTAAAGGGAGACTCCTGTTTCTATAAGAGGTAGAGGAAATTTAATATCGGTGTCTGATGGTCGATTTTTATAAGATTTTGAATGTTCAAAACCACATAATGATATCCCTTGCGATTCCAGAGGCTGGATTCAGACTGATTTTTTTATTTCGAAAAGTTCATTTATAATGAAAAATTTGACGGTGTTGGAAGATTCTCTATAGGCAATGATTGAATAGTTATAGACATAAAAATTATTTTTTCAAATTGAGCATCGTATACATTTTGACACATTTTGAGCTTAAAATTTCCTTTAAAGCAATAGTTTGCTTATTTCAGAATTTGTTAGGGAGATGACAACTGACCAAAAGACAGATCAAAATTCTTAAAGACTTTAATCAGTCACCTTGAAATGAGGCACTGAATTCCAAACCGGTTTTCAACCATCAAACTTCATTTTCGGCAAAACTAGAAAAACCTATAGTTACTTATCAATAAGTATGGCAGTTAATATTTTTTTTTTTTTTTCAAAAAAAATTATAAAAAACATTGGTTTGCTTTGAAAAAAGAATAATCTTGTTTTATACAGATCTGGAAATTTCATTTGAGGGTATAGGAAAATAAAGCGCGCAACAGAGACGCATATTTGAGCGCTAGACCTCTGAATTGAGAACAGACTTTGCATTTTTTCTAATAACACCATGAAGAGGAAGGTGCAAGATCCGAGCACTAGACCTCTGAGTTGAGAACAGATCTTGTTTTCTCCTCTTCATGGTGTTATAAGAGAAAAATGCAAGATCGGAGCGTTAAACTTCCGGGTTGAGGACGGATTTTGCATTTTTCTCTAATACCACCATGAAGAGGAAAATTCAAGATCCGAGCACTAGACCTCTGGGTTAAAAATGGATTTTGTCTTCTCTTCAATGTGTTATAAGAGAAATCTGCAAGATCCGAGCGTTAGAGCTCTGGATTGAGGATGAATTTTGCATTTTTCTCTTCAATTTTATAAATAGTAGGACATAAAATATAAGTTTGCAAAAATCAAGGTATGGGTCACTTAAAAGGATTGTGTGGGTCAGTGTCTGACCCATGGGTCAGATAGGTTTGCCATCACTGTACTAGAGCTAAGCAAAAGTGCAGTATGAGCTTTGTTACTGCATTTATGTTTAGTGTCTTGTACTTACGACACTTTTGCTTAGCAATGGGATTTTAATGTACTTACGACAAACTACATCTGGATATCTAGAAAACGGTTAGAGATACGAACTTTTTAGTTTATTAGATTCCTCATGGCCTAAAACATGGGAATCAATGTATAACTTAAAATCGATAATTTTGCACATACGGCACTTTTTCTTAGGTGGGCAGTATTGTGGTGGAATTGGGGGTTAATCAATTAAACTCCAAGATTCATTCTAAAATTATAGATTTGTTGGTGACTACTTACAAGAGTCTAATGGAGTTAACACATGATACGAATCCAAAGTAATCTTATTCAAATTCAGGTTATGTCAATTAACCAATGATGCAAAAATATACAGATCTGGAATTTTCATTTGAGGACATAGGAAAATAATGCGCGCAACAGAGACGCATATAGGAAGTAGATTAGATAAACAAAGAGCGATATAACTGTTTAACCACGCAACGAACTGACAGTTTGACAGTCTGACAGTTCGACAGTTTGTGGGAAGAAGGTGGTTGGTTGGGCGACTAGGGTCGGGTCGGAAAAGGCGTGGTTAAACAGTTATATCGCTCTTTGTTTATCTAATCTACTTCCTATATGCGTCTCTGTTGCACGCATTATTTTCCTATACCCTCAAATGAAATTTCCAGATCTGTATACATTTATAAAGAAAAAAACGTTTTCAAAGTTGGATGAGGATGGTCTTGAAACAAAAGCGACTATGAAGGTTTTGGAACTCCTACTAATGGATGAGATTTGTTTTGGAACATTCGTAATAGTGATGGAACATATTTGGTTCTGAATGGTTATTTATTTAATTAAAATATAAAACCATTATTTTGGACACTAATTTAAGAAAATTAAATAATTAATTTCGTTTCAAAAAAAGAAGAAGAAATGTTGTTATTGCTATTTCCATTCTAGATTTTTAGACCTCATACAGGTTCTCGTTTGATGTTTGCAGATTTTCCTGAAATTCATGTTCCTCTCTATCCAATACACTTCTGTAATAATCTAAATCCGGAAGCTGCCTCCATTCTTCACCAAAGTGTGTCTTTAGAAGTTTATCTACATAGTTCAATTTTTCAGGCTTTATTGGAAACATATTTGGTACTAAATGTAGGTCAATGTCACGAACAGTTTTTCCAATTTTAAGTATACTTTTATAATTTCCAGTATCACACCGATAATTTACCTCACCTCAGACGAGAACTTTGCCTGTTTTGATAGATTTACGTTTTATTATATTTATTTATATTTAAACAATATACTCTCTTTTCGCGGAAAGATGTCTCATGCGTCATGACTTGTCACCGTTTTCTCGACATATGTCAAATATTTTTTTCTTTATTTAATCATATATGTCAGATAGAGACGAAAACCGAAAATAGTAGTCTAGGATAATATAATTAATTAATGACGCATGAGACATCTTTCCGCGAAAAGAGTATACGTTTTAACGGGGCGAACTGGAAATGCCAATTTGCAGGTTTCTTAATAGCATCCTGGCAAGCACTTTTCCAATCAAACAACTCCTCCAAATTTTGCAAAGGTATCAATATACTCATTAGTTTTTAATGATGGTTTCGGACTTTCTTAAGACTTTTTCTATTCGTCCGAATACCCGATTTGGTGGTATGAGCAAATTATGGGAAATGATTGAGGATTTATTTGGAACAAAAGAGAAAGCGGATGAAGAAGGTTCTGAAGCATCAATAGATTTTCAAAGTCACTTTTAAATAGCATAAAGAATCTTCTGGAACTTAAAAAAGACACAGGCACATGCAGACCAGTCATCTTTATGAGGAGATGCAACTATGCCCATAAAGCAATTTTCGTTTTTTTTTTTTTTTTGGATAAGAAACGATTTGAAATCCAGTGCCTCAAATATTCTGTTTATTTAGATGAGGTTATGCTTCACTTCTCTAACATTATGAAAAGATAGAAAACAACTCAACCTAACTTTAAATAAGAAGAAAAACAACCTATAAGCCAATTACCAGCATGCAAAAATTTAATATGGGTTGGGTTACAGTTCTCAAAGCTTACCATTAACTGAAGGTTGGTGGAAAAATAAAATTTACATGATTTCGAAACGGTAAGATTAGATTGGATTAAGATTAAACTTTAAATCTTTTCTAAATAGAAGCGTATGTAAGTAAGAAAATATTCTAATTGGTAATCTGGGGCGATACGGCAGTAACCTGTCCATCAGTTACCAAGAAACCGGTCCGATAATAAAATTTATTTATGCAACGAGCAAATTAGATCGTATAATGATTAACCGCCGTAAGTAAACATGGGTGCGTATATCGAGTAGCCGAGAGGTTTTTTCTCATTTCCTCGACTTCTTCATCTGGTTGGTCGCCATCTTAGAACGTCATTAAACTCGTGAAGGAGTTGCGTAAGAGGTTCGGCGGTTCGGTCTCATAATTACATCAGTTCAATTTATCCGATCCATTAGCGCGAAGGCGAAATTAAGGAGGAAACCGAAGGGAAATCAGTCGCGCTGGCCATTAATAACAGTCGGCCGGCGCCTTATAAAAGCTAATTGCCGCGGACCGCGGCTCGCGCGTCCGAATCGCCGATGGTAGCAGCGCGTTTACGTGAAACAATGGCCCCGTTGGGGGCGCGATTACCTCGGCAGCCAGGATAAATGGTCCTGGTGACCAGGCCTGACCCCATGTTGCGCCCGATGACCATTAGCGGCGCTTTTGATATGATTTGTGGGGGCCTAGCTGTGTCAAAAATCATTTGCCGTTCTCAGATTTAAAAGTATATTTAATTAAAACCGATCCAACTGTTACATCCCAATCGAGTAATTTAAATCCGAAAAATAATATGGCATTTAAAAATTAATTTAAGTACACCGGAAACAGGTATTTTATCGTATACAATGGCGTAATATTAACGTAAAATTCAAGTAATAACCGTCCGAATGAAAATTAAACTGTCCGGGAAGCCAAACCGTTGTTATTGTATTAAAAATTGCCCGTAAACAGACCGTGTCGATCGATTAATACAAAACTACCTCGATTTGTTTCGGGTACAAAAGATCATCCATCCACAGGGTGGTTTCCACGGCACAGATGTTCCCTATTGTCTACAACACACAAGACCTATTAGCTAAATTTCTAACCGTTTTTCAAAAAAGGATAGTCGTTTGCAATTAAATAGCATCCGTCGTTAGTTAAGTTTTTGCGTCGTTTACACGGAACGGGTCGTTAGGGAAATCGCTTAATTAGACCGATCTGGAAATTAATGAAATCCGACAAGGTAGCTCCCGGTATCCTTCGGTCGCACTCGTTTGCGCATCGACAAAAAGGCACGTTCCGCGTAGAAAGGACTCGAGCCGTAATGGTAATCGGTACCGTTAACAACGTTAGCAGTTTATTAGGAGCGAGCGAAGCGATAATTGGAGTAAAATCACTGTCACCATCGATTTACAACGCTCCTCAAGGACTCTGCACACCGGAAAGGACAAAACCGATACGATAGACGAGAAGGAACCCGGCTTCGAGTCGAGTTATTGAAACGCTTTTGTGTCGTGATCCTCCATGAAATTAAATCGAGCGATTTTCAACGTTTCCAACTTCTAAAAGTGTTTAAAAGGTTAAGATGGTTAGATTTTTATTTATTTTTGGGAATTGGTTGCTCCTCCAAACGGAGGTTGTTTCATAAAACCAACCTGTATTATTAAAGCCAGTATACTAAAGTCAATAAAGTCACTTATACAGGTGTCCGGAAATGTCGTGTACAACAGAAGACCACAGATTCCTTTGGCGAAAATATGATGATTTAACTCAACTTATCTATATACAAAATTGCTTAGTTTAGCCACTAGAAGACTTTAAAAACAATATTTTTCGTGTGTTTTTCTTAAATTACTAGAAAAATCTTTATCAGATTTTATTCATTTTTTGATCATGTCTTTATATCAGCAGGCTACAGCTTTCTGTGAAACAAATTCGAATTTCGAAAATTACAGGGTGTTTAAAAACACTCTCACGACAAGTTATCAATCCAGATCTTTTTAACCAGCCTGTATAATTTTCTGTCAATTTTTTTCTGAATAGCTATATTACTTCAGAAACTATTACTTCTCTTATAAAATTTCAGTTGGACAAACGGTTTAGCCATAAAAAAATATTTTCTAAATCCCTGCAAGCCCGAATCGATAAGTTATGGTACCATTAACAAAGTTCAGAATAGCTATTTCTTTAAGCCGTATGAAGTTCTTTCTATAAAACCAGGTGTTACAGGTTTATAAGTACTTTATTGCTTAAAATATTAAAATTTTCACCAGGATTTGTGACCATCATCAGGATTTAACCCTAATTGGCCAGCAAGATCACTGGACCTAAGACTTTGTTTATCGGGTGTCATCAAGCAAAAATGCTACGAAAAAGCAAATTGTAAAAATTTTGCACTCTGTATTATTTTTAGCCCTGATGATGGTCATAAGTCTTGCCGAAAATTTGAATATTTTAAGCAATAAAGTACTTCCACACCTGAAAATTTTGGTTTTTTTGAAAGAACTTCACACCATTTAAAGAAATTGCTACTTTGAACTCTGCTAATAGTACCTTAGTTTATCAATTTGGGTTTATAGGGATTTAGAAAATATTTTTTTCTGGCTAAACTGTTTGTCCAACTGAAATTTTATAAGAGCGAAAATAGTTTCTAAATTAATATAGCTATTCAGAAAAAAATTGACAGAAAATTATACAGGCTGGTTAAAAAGATCTGGATGGATAACTTGTCGCGAGAGTGTTTCTAAACACCCTGTATGATTCGAAATTGAAATTTGTTCTACAGAAAGCTGTAGCCTGCTAATATAAAGACATGGTCAAAAAATGAATAAAATCTGTTAAAGATTTTTCGAGTAATTTCAGAAAAACTCATGAAAAATATGATTTTTAAATTCCTCTAGCGGCTAAACTAAGCAATTTTGTATATAGATAAGTTGGGTTAAATCATTATATTTTTGGCCAAGGTATCTGTGGTATTCTGTTGTACACGACATTTCCGGACACCCTATATATTTTTGCATCATCGGTTAATTGACATAACCTGAATTTGAATAAGGTTACTTTGCGTTCGTATCATGTATTAACTCCATTAGACTCTTGTGAGTAGTCGCCAACAAATCTATAATTGAGAAGCTTGTTTCCAAAACGTACCAAATCCACAAAATTTGGAATTGCTGTATTTTGGGCTGTCTATTTAAGATTTTCTTTCTCTGTATACTTGAATAGTAATTTCTTGCTAAAGTGTTCGACATCCCGTTGAAAATAGCCTCTAAATAACAGTTTTGGTTCCAAAGTGTACTACATCCAGTCGCTGTTTAGTGTCAAAACGTACCAAATCCACTTCAACCAATCCGAGACGTTCTTAAAGTAACCTGACTAACCTAAAGTAATGTAACCGTGTAACTTTCTGCTGTCAACAAGATTGTTCTTCTGTTAGTATTTAATAGTTTACAAAATGAGTATTGTTGAGGCAGAAGAGTTTTTCTTGAAAAAAAGCTTCGGAAAAATGAGAGTATCATATTTCCTCACGAATACGATGATATCGTAAAATCAGTTGGAACTTTATATACTGTTTCACAAGATTTTAAATGGATGAGTTGGCGAGATCTTAATAAAAGCGTGGTAACATCTAGTAAAACATTTAAAATAACTAAGGCCAGGCGCTTATTGATCAACTATTCAACTCCAAAAATTGGTCTTGCTCTTTCTTATAGCCTAGCTCCTACGTGTGAACATACAATTCTTAAGAGAGGAATGAAGCTGGCCAACATTGAAGGACGTTTAAAAGAATTCCCTTCCTCAAATCATATCAAAAACGAAAAAAAAAGCTAACATAGTTTTTCGTCTAAAGAAATGGGATATGATACAGCAAATGTTATATATTATCAAAATGTTTTACGCAACACTCAAGATAACGATAACGATGAAGATTCAGATTAAGTGTTGCAAGAGTATTTGTTATGTGTGTTATTATTTCTTGTTCTTTTTTTAGTAAATGCATCCAAATTTACTAAATGGTAGTCAGTATTTTTTTATTCCATATCATACTACATCCTAATTTTTTAGCAAAATGTACCAAATACAAATATTTTTTGGATGTATAATTGAAAATATTCATCTATGATTTGTAGAATTGGAGAAAAAAGATTGTTTTAGGTACAATTTATGTATAAAAAAAACAAAACCCCATTTTAAATTATCAAAAACAAACGTTATGAAAAAAGTTAATTTACTAAATTTTCTATTTCGTGGATTTGGTACGTTTTGGAAATAAGCTTCTCAATTTTAGAATGAATCTTGGAGTTTAATTGATTAACCCCCAATTCCACCACAATATCTATCCATATTATCCATCTATTCGACACTACATAATGTTAGAGAAGTGAAACTTAAGTTTATCTAAACGTACTATAACCCGAAATGGAGCTGCACCATGAAGAGGAAGATGGAAAAATAAACCTGCTCTCCGTTACATTGCCGGGTCCTCTTTCATCTTTCTCTTCATGGTGCAGTTCCATTTCGGGTTATCGTACAGAGTATTCTAAGGTGACTTATTGGAGTCTTTGGGAATTTTCATCTTTGCTTGTTTGCGTGTTGACATTCTCCTCACAAATTCTGAATTTACAAACCCACAATGGGTTTGACACAAGGATACACAAGGTGATGTGTATAGAATTCAACAAACACGGCGCCGTTTAAGCGCTTCTACAAGATTAGTGTGCGAAATTTGAGAACGGCCTTTTAGGCAAATTTATAGGGGATGATCTGACGAATCGATTGGTGGATAGATCTTCGAAATCAGTCGAACGGTTTACGATCTACAACTACGTAAAGAAGCTATTTTCGCATTGTTTTCGTGCACGTGTGCTATTGAATTTTTTTGGGTAGTTCTTAAAGGAACTCGCATAGGCCATTTCGTCTTCACATTTGCAAAGGATGAAGCTTTCGAATGATGGATAGAGCGTTAAAGTAGATTAAAGGGTTTTCTCCTATCTAACGGAGGGCTGGAGGCTAATTCCAAATAGGTCTAATTTAAGTGTGTTAAAGTGTATAAATATGTGTGTTGAAAGTTGTACTGCTCTCATTGTCTGAAAGCTGCACATTTTGAGATAATAAAAGTAAAAAAATAAAAATAATAAATATTTATAAGCAACCCAAATTACACCAGATAATTTCATACTTTGCATTCACCTATTATTAGGTTGTAAAGGATTATTTAAATTTTTTTGGTACAAATTTTTAAAACTGCAAAATGAATCACAACAATCATCAAGTCATAAATTCTACTGTCATCAAATTATAACTACACTTTTCAAATGATGTCACATAATAAATATTAAAATAAATTTCCTGTATAATCATCCATCTGTTTCCATTAATATTATACCAACATCAATTAACTTAATGGTTATAAAATCCAATCATTAAAACATTCTTGTTAAAACTACTTAATTAATTTTTGTTTCTTCGTATTGTAATTAATGATAAAGAGGTTTAAAATCTTGATATTAAAAAAAAAATCAAAATGTATCTCTACTTTAGGTAAACCAGGTGGAAAATCAGGTTTTCACGTTTACAGTTACATCCAAAGTCAAGTCCTCGTGAGAGTATCCATTTTAGTATCTCGCAAAACGCACAGTTAGTAAGTCTTTTTCATGCGAATCTCCTAATTGAAATCGGGAACGATTTTAATTGATTCGCGGCGAGACGGCAAAAACGCGGCTCGCGGACGCGTTTTGCAATTAACCGCAAAGCGGCCATTTTACCAATTAACGTGCCCCGATCGCATAAATATTAATACGATGATAAATGTCAATGCTGTCGGCGAAGGAATGCCGCCGGACGCCGGCCGATTTAGTTTGAGTCGCGAGTTGAGCATTCGAGTAAAGCGTGGGTGGACGGAACGTCGAGGTCCGTTAAGGCGTCGCGACGCCACCGCCGGCCGTCGCCTCCGGTTTCTACGCGACTTCGTCCTCGGATTGTTGGCCGTAAAACTGTTATGCGTAAAATTCGATTAGCCCGATCGCGTATTGGGTTTCTGATGGCTCGGACCTCCCGCTTCGACCTGTCCGTATCAGACAGTGGCCGACACCCATTACGCGATCGTGGACACCTGGTTTCACTTAAAACCGGATCGAACGCGTTTTGAGGACATCGCTCGGTTTATCTTTATAGTTTTCTATTAAACCCAATTATATTAAATTTTCAATTAAGGACAATAATCATAAATAAAACTACTACTTGACTTACAATTAGTAGATAGTCAAATTTTTTTGTATTAACATATGTTAACTGCTCATAAGTTTTAACTTACAAGAACTTTCTAAATTGTAAATAAAATCAATTTATCAGATTTTAAAAAATTAATTTCAGATTTACATTAAAATTTTAACTTTTTAGTCCATAAGGTTTGTTCTATTGCATATATTTATGGGTTGGATTTGTACTATAACTCGAAATGGAGTTGCACCATGAAGAGAGAGATGAAAATGTAAGCTTCCTCTACGCAACATTATCGAGTACTCTTTCATCTTTCTCTTTCTCTTCATGGTGCAGCTTCATTTCAGGTAATAGTAGCTGATGAGGAATATGTGATGGATTGAAGAGCGTAAATCAGTTAAAAAAAGTCAAAAAGTCGATTTGTTTTGATTTTAATTATAATTCACGACTTTCGCTTTAAAATTTTTGACGATCTCGATGATATTTTTTAGAAGATGACGTAGGATTAACTAATGTAGTACGAGCTCCATACAATTCTTCGAAAAGATTGCAGAAAATATGGTGAAATGGACTGATAAAAAATTTATGGACTGTTATAGATTAAAAAAGCTGTTCAAAGAGATCATGCAACAAATCCTTTAGGACATAGCAGGAACAAGAGGGAAAATCTGTTTCCATCATTAGAACAATTGCTCTTAACATTGGATTTTTATGCATCAAGAAATTTCAATATAATAATGGGTGATTGCATGGGAATGCATAAAAGCACTGCTTCTAAAATAATTACTAAAGTTATATCTGCTATTTGCTAGTTTCAAAGTCAATATATTTGTTTTTCAAAAATATAAGAGGAACACGATGAGACAATAAAAAAATTCTACTTCTCCTTTTACTTCCATTTTTTCTTCTCCTCCATCACCAACCTGTGATTTCGGCTTTCATAGGTCTTTAGAAGATAGAGGAATATGTTTAGATAGGTGACCTTGTAAAGTTATTGCTTCCTGAATTCTCAGAAACTTTATGGACAGGTGAAAAAACTTATTATGTTAATGGTGATATTAACAGCCACATTATAAACTTATTTCCTACTAAGTTACTAGGAACTCATGTAGGTGAATAAACTGGGCCTAAGAGACTTATTTTTTAATTGTCGTTACTCAATGACATCATTGGAGTAAATACTTCGATCATACATGACTTTATTTTTTGTAAAAATCGTATTTTGTAAAGCACCAGTTGGGAATTTTAGCTGAAAAATTGATTCCTTTGAACTAATATAACCTCAGCGGAAACCACGTCAGACTTTTTGACAAGTTTTGATAATTAACCCGGCGTGTGTATAGGGGAGGGTGGGGCAAGACGGGGAAGTGGGGTAAGATGGGGTACCCGGTTTATTCTTGCAACAAAGCACTTTTATGCAACGTTAGAAATAATGAGAGCTTTTATTAGTTCCTCTTTATCATATCACTTGATAACCAATATTGTAGGAAGTCGCATTGTCATGGTATCGAGCAAAATCCTGTTATGTCGAGTTTTCTTATAATTTATGAATAATTTCATCGCGCGATAGTTATTAAACGATGCGGTGACTTCATACAAGTGTTGGTTTCATGAAATTAGTAAGAAATGAGTATTAAACCTGAGTACCTTTTTAAGTCAATTTTAAGTGTGCAATCGTATTATAATTATTATTTTGCAAAAGCGCCCAATGGGGCAAGATGGGGTACCCCGTCTTAATTTCTGCATTTAATGGAGGATGGGACAAAACGGGGAAGTGACGTAAAATAGGGAACTGCGTCTTAAGATGAAAGCTGAAAGACTCGAAAAGAAAGAGGAAAAACCAAGCAAAAAGGGAAAATTTTATGATATAACCCCAAAAACAAGAAAACGTAGAAAATTAATGTGCTTGTGTTAAATGATGATGTCGATGAGGCACTCCACGTTTGCACATTATGTGAATCTGATAAACACCCCTTAATAATGTTAATTTAGTTATATTTTATCTTGTTTCACGTATATTCTATCTTGTTCCCCATCTTACCCCACACGTGGGGCAAGATGGGGTGAAATGACTTTTTATGTTTAATCGTTGATTATGTTCAAGCTAAGGAATTAGTATTCCCTTCTTGCCAAAAATCTTAAAGTTTAATCATCGAAGATTATATAAACTAAAACTATTTTTCTCTATGAACGAAATTCTGGATTTTATTAACCTCCAAACCTTAAGTATCCCGTCTTGCCCCACTCTCCCCTACTATATTTTTTGAGACACGGTGTGTATACTGGGTCTTTTAGGGAAGAGGCATGTTTTCAAAGTTTTCTAGGCTTTCAAAAATTCCAGAAAAATTCTGAGTTACTTATTGAAGCGTTTAGTGCATGGCCGAGCAGTTACCAAATTCAAAAGTTTAAAGCTGTTGCCAATAAAAATTAAACAATCGTCTGAATCGTCTGAAAAGTCAGAAAAACAGAAATTTTTCTTGTTGACTGTTCCTTCAAAGATCCAGTGTACACACTGAGGGTTAAGAGGGAAATAGATGATGAGCTAGTTTTGAGTAAACCCGTTATTTATTGTAATTTCCTATAAAATAATTGGAAATTTGCTACTATTTTCATGAAAAAAGTTGTGATATTACATTACTCATATTTTTTTATGAATTTGCCTTCAAAAAATTAAGACGATAGGCACCTGTTGTTTATTTCCGATGAGTGTAATACCTACCAAGTATAAAAATACAGAAGAACTTCTACATACTGAACTTCTAAATAACGAATTTTCTAAATAATGAATAATTTTTGATGTCCCAAGAAATTCCTTTATAAAACCACTTCTATATAACGAAAAAACTTCTATATAGCTAACTAAAATTCTTTGAAGAAAACCACAAAACTCATTTCTTTATTATTATTAATAGTAGTAAAGTCACTTGAATCCCATTTGGTAACTCTGTGTGTAGGGTGAATTACCACGAAGTGAGATAAATATTCTAAAGAATCGTAAGACATTTTTGTTGTGATACACGGCAATTGATTGGATTATTCAGTAGAGTTACAACTGTTATTGTATTTAATTGTAATTTCATTTGCCACCATGTCTAAGCGAAAACTTTTATTTGAAGTAAATAAAATAATGTATCTACCTAAATGCATGGTATATAATACATTAATACTTTGTTTTGGTGCCTCATTATATTTTGATTTACATGCATAATACTTACTTGTGACCCCACATTTATTAATAAGTATAGATTATGCATTTTATACCCTTTTAAACAAGAAAGAATACGGTTTCCTTGTAACAAAGTTTCTATGTAAAGATTTTTTTTTTCTTTTGAACTTTCGAGTTCGTTATGCGGAGGTTCTATTGTATTATGCTGATTGAAAAAAATAGTAGTTCAAATTTACTAGTAATCTGTAAAGTTTTAAGACAAACTTATTTGATGTTTCAAATGCGTTTAATGGGTTACTAGCATCCTTAAATGTTAGCATATCGAGAGCTAAAAAACAGGAACTCATAACTTGCAAAAATGGAATTTCACAAAAGATAATGTCAAACATTGATCTCACATATTTTGAAAGCAAATATCTATTAAACTCAAAACGGGTAATTTCTACCTATGGTTTATAACTTATTTTAAAATTTAATTTCGCTATCCCAACGATATAAACGACTGCTATGGAGATGTCGTTTACCAAATGACCAAACCTAACTTGAGAATTGATAAACAACCATTTCGTTAGAAATACGAATTGTCTTTCCAAAACATCAAACGATTCATAACTATATTGTTGAGAGTTACAGAATAGATCTGTAAAGTTCTATTCTGCGATTTACTATTGTGACGCCTTTACGGCAAAATAAGACAAACAAAATGCAGAGTAATAATTCACAATTTGACAACAATCTATAGATTTACTTTCCCATATGACATTTCATAATACAGATCCTCAACTTTCTTCTGTGACGAAGAGATTTCTTTTTAAGCACCAACCAGTTTATTCTAACTGAGGCGCAAGTTCGTTGAAAAGTAGGAAAATAAATCGTACGATCTCTGAAATAATAATACGAACACTATGAGAGAAAATAAGAATTTTTTTGGGGAAATTCCCAAAGGGAAAAAAGCAGGTAAGTATAATTAAATGTATGTTTAGGTAGGAATACTAGTCAGTGATAATGATAACTAAATGAAAATAAATGATTATTAAACGAATTTTCGCGTTATTCAGATTCAATACTAAGAATACAAAATTAATAGAAATAATATTGGAATTTATAAACGTTCGCGTAAGACAGAGAAATATTAAAATTAAAAAATATAAATCTCTCTACTAAAAAAAATCTTTTCTCCGGTCCGCGTATGACTGCGTAATACTGACAATGTGAGCTCAACTTGAAAGTCTTGTAAAAAATCAACACGAACCCGAATTGATAAAAAAGAACCGCTAATAACTCCGTAAAGTTTTGTAAATTAAACAAATTAATCTGAACCCGATCTAACAACGAATAATAACAAGCACCGTGTAATATAACAATTTTTCAATAATTAACAATTTGATTTTACGCCGTAAGTATAGTCAATAACTCGTAAAACATGAATTAACCCAGATATTTTTCAAGTAACTCGCAAAAAAATATAAAGGGTTGATCACTGACCTTGTGACGAAGGACGACGTAACAACTCGAAGTCCGCTCCGACGCTAACCAACTCTTTATTCCTCCAGGATTCCATATAAAGCGATGCACTTCCGCACTTTCAAATCGCAGTAAACGAGATGTCCTTGTCACTTCCGATGTTTCGAATAAAGTCTAACAAACATAAATTAGTTCAAAATAAAACAAACCTCTGACCGACGCTTAAAGGACGCCACGCGTAAAGGACGCGACGCTTAAAAGAAGCGATGCCCGCAAACACATGTTTAATTTCTCCAAAACGAGTTTTATATTTCGAATAAAGTCTAACAAGGATAAACTTGTTCGAAATAAAACAAATCTCGGACGTGACGCTTAAAAGACGCGATGTCTAAAAGATGCGATGCTTAAAGGACGCTACGCTTAAAAACGCGACGCTCACAAACACATGTTTAATTTTCCCAAAACGAGTTTTATATCCGGCTAAACCGCGATTCGTAATTAACAAAAGTTCACAAACGAATAAATACGATCTAGTGATTACCCGGAAAATTTCGGATTAAAACTCCGCGCTCGACTCATAAACGACTGTCAAAAATATCATCAACAACCACAACAGCTGATTTTACAAAAAGAAAATTCTATTAGGAGGGGGTAGTGGAAACAGTGCGAAGTTGTCGAAGTTAAAAATAGATCTTCCCAAACTGGTTATCGATTACCTTCAATTACCTATGCAACAAATACCGAATAAAAGACAAATTTACACTGATTGTGAATAAAATCCCTAACTTAACTATTAATAAATGCTAGTAGTAATAAATATTGAATAAAAATTAAAAGATGATTTAAAGATTAATCTGAATATGTAATTAATATAATATTATTAGGGAAAGAAAAATTCGAAATGTTTAAAGTCATCTACATTCGTAGAACCAGATTAATAAATGCAATACAGGTTTTTATTAAGAAATTTAAGAAGTTAAAATTAAACATTGATCCGAAAAAATATGTAAAATATTTCTCAATTTCATAAAAAATGTTCAAAGAGCAATTACCTATTTTGAGATTAAATTGTCAAGTTTTAAAAGTCAGCTTGAACTAGTATTAAACCTACCGTTCATTCGGAAGAAATTAAATTAAGTTTTCTGAAGAAAATTTCCGAATTTGAACTTCCATAGCTTCCATAAAAAAAATAATAATGAAATAAAATCTTGTCAGCACATACATAAAGCTTTAATTCAACGTTCCTCTTTTAAAAAATTATAGCTTCCATAAAATTAATAATACAAAGATAAAATCTTGTTAACATATCAGTGAAGCTTTAATTCAACGATTCCCAAAAGTTTTAACATTGTCGAAATTTGAAATTGCCTGAAAAAATTTTCTAAAGTTGCACTTTACCTGAAATCACATTATAATCAAAATTACTCTTTCTCAAAAAAATTATAACTTCCCTAAAGGTAATAATAAAGAAATAAAATCTTGTCAGCAAATAAATAAGACATTAATTCAACGTTTTATAAAGAATTCAACTTTGTAGAAAATTTGTATTGTCTGAAAAAAAAATTCCAAATGTGAATTTTACCTGAAATCACCTTATAATCAAAATTAGCCTCCTTTTAAAAATTATAACTCCCATAAAAATAAAAATAAAAAAATAAAATCTTGTGAAAAGATAAATAAGACATTAATTCAACGTTTTATAAAAATTTCAGCTTTGTAAAAATTTTAAATTGCCCGAAAAAAAATTCCAAAGTTAAATTTTACCTAAAATCGCCTTAAAATCAAAATTACCCTCTTTTAAAAAAAATATAACTTCCTTAAAAGTAATAATAAAGAAATAAAATCTTGTCAGTAAATAAATAAGACATTAATTCAATGTTTTATAAAAGATTCAACTTTGTAGAAAAATTTTATTGTCTGACAAGAAATCCCAAAGTTGAATTTTACCTGAAATCGGCTTCAATTAAGGTTTTACACCTCAAAATGCCAAAAATATTGCAGTTTAAACCTCAAATTGCCAAAATATTAAAACTCTAATCTTAAAATGTCAGATATCTTAAGATTCGAAGTTCAAAATGTTCGAAATTTTAAAATCCTAAACTCAGGGTCATAAAAATATTGAAATTCTAGTATCAGAATTTCAAAAATTAAGATTGTAACCTCAGAATGCTGAAAATATTAAAATTTGTGACCTCAAGTTACCAGAAATCTTAAAATTCTAATCTTAAAACCCCAGATATCTCAAGATTCTAAATTCAAAATGTCAGAAATGTTGAAATTTAAGGTCAGAATCATGAAAATATTGAGACTGTAAATTCAAATCATCTAAAATCAAGTTTTAAATCACAAAATCCTTAAAATATTAAAGTTGGTACCACAAATTGCAAAAAATCTTAAAGTTCTAGTCTTAAAAAGCCAAATATCTTAAGATTCTAACTCCAAAATGTTATATATTTTGAAATTCTAATCTCAGAATCGTGAAAATATAAAATTTCTAGTCTTAAAATAAAAAAAATCAAGATTGTAACCTCAAAATGTGGAAAACATTAATGTTATTGATCTCAAATTACTAGCAATCTAAAAATTCTAATTTTAAAATGCCAGATATCTTAAGATTCTAAGCTCAGAATGTTCGAAATCTTGAAAATCTAATCTCAGAATCGTGAAAATGTTGAGATTCTAACTTCAGAATATTGTAAATCAAGATATTGTATACATATCAGAGTATTGTATAATCAAAATTACCCTTTTTTAAAAAATTAAAACTCCCATAAAAATAATAATAAAAAAATAAAATTTTATCAGCACCTCAATGAAGCTTTAATTCAACGTTTCATAAGAGTTTCAACTTTGTAGAAATTTTAAATTGCCTGAAAAAAAATTCTAAAGTTGAACTTTACTTAAAATTACCTTATAATAAAAATTATTTTTTTTTTAATTATAACTTCCATAAAGGTAATAATAAAGAAATAAAATCTCGTCAGGATATAAATAAGGCATTAATTCAACGTTTTATAAAAGCTCCAAGTTTGTATAAAACTTTTGTTGTCTGAAAAAAAATCCCAAAGTTCAATTTTACCTAAAATCGCCTTCTAATCAAAATTACTCCCCTTAAAAAAATTATAACTTCCTTAAAAGTAATAATAAAGAAATAAAATCTTGTTAGCAGATAAATAAAGCATTAATTTAGTGTTCTGTAACAGTTTGAACTTTGTAGAGAATTTAAATTGTCTGAAAAAAAAATCCCAAAGTTGATTTTACCTGAAATCGCCTTATAATCAAAATTACTCTCCTTTAAACAATTTTAACTCCCATAAAAATAAAGATAAAGAAATAAAATCTTGTTAGCAAATAAATAAGACTTTAATTCAATGTTTTATAAAAATTACAGCTTTGTAGAAACTTTATTTTGTCTGAAAAAAAAAATCCCAAAGTTGAATTTTACCTAAAATCGCTTTGTAATCAAAACAACTCTCTTTAAAAAAATTATAACTCCCATAAAAATAAAAATAAAGAAATAAAATCTTGTTAGCAAATAAATAAAACATTAATTTAACGTTTTATAAAAGATTCATCTTTGTACAGACTATAAATTGTCTGAAAAAAATCCCAAATTTGAATTTTACCCAAACTCGCCTTATTATCAAAACAACTCTTTTAAAAAATTATAACTCCCATAAAAAAAATAAAAATAATAAAATAAAATCTTATTAGCATGTAAATGAAACATTAATTTAACTTTTTAAAAAAGTTTGAACTTTGTACAGACTATAAATTGCCTGAAAAAAAAATCCCAAAGTTGAATTTTACCTAAAATCGCCTTATAACCAAAATTACTCTTAAAAAAATATGTAACTTCCATAAAAATAAAAAAAATGAAATAAAATCCTGTCAGCAAATAAATAAGACATTAAATCAACGTTTTATAAAATATTCAACTTTGTAAAAAATTTACGGTGTCTGAAAAAAAAATCCCAATCTTGAACTTTACCTAAAATCGCCTTATTATCAAGATTATTCTCTTTTTAAAAATTATAACTTAAAAAAAGTAATAATAAAGAAATAAAACCTTGTCAGCAGATAAATAAGACATTAATTCAACGTTTTATAAAAGATTCAACTTTGTAGAAATATTAAATTGTCTGAAAAAAAATCCCAAAGTTGAATTTTACCAAAAATCGCCTTATTATCAAAATTACTCTCTTTTAAAAAATTATAACTTCCATAAAAATAAAAAGAATGAAATAAAATCAAGTCAGCAAATAGATAAAACATTAGTTCAACATTTTATAAAAATTTCAGCTGTGTAGAAATTTTAAATTGTCTGAAAAAAAATTCCAAAGTTGAATTTTCAAGTTGAAGTTTGAATTTTAAGTAAATTCGTCTCTGAAACATAGTTTTTCTTTTCTCCTTCGTTTTCCTCTTCTTATTCTTCCTCGATTAGTACTTCGCCTTCTTTTTCGTTTTCTTCTTCGTTTTCTTCTTCGCCTTCTTCTTCGTTTTCTTCTTCGTTTTCTTCTTCGTTTTCTTCTTCATTTTCCTCTTTATTTTCTTCTTCATTTTCTTCTTCGCCACCTTCGTCGTTTTCTTCTTCGTTTTCTTCTTCATTTTCTTCTTTACTTTCTTCTTCATTTTCTTCTTCGCCTTCTTCTTCATTTTCTTCTTCACTTTCTTCGTCCTCTTCTTCTTGAAAACATTATTGACTATCCAAACTCAACTCTAATATACATACTCAGCCATCAATCCATTTCCAACCTAAAAGTGATAGAAATGTTATCTTCAAAATGTTAAGTTTGAACTATTAATGAATAAATTTTAGAAAATCTATTCATTTATACAATATTTTTATATAACACTTTGTATATTAAATTCTTATCAAACATACTACTCAATAAATAAATACATTTTATCGCACAACCTTCTAAAAATTCTTTAAGGAATTAAAAAGTAATAGTAAAAAAAAATTTTCTTTATAAGATAAGATAACTAATTGAAGATTAGAGGATGTAGTCATTTCAAAAGTATACATAAAGAATAGTGTGGCTCCCGGTGGTGGTGCACGTGGGATTGGTTTTTTAAAAACTTATTATCGCCCGGCTAATAGGGTTTAACTCGGAGTTAAGTTCGGTCGTGCGTGAACAATAAATTCTCGACAATCGTATTAAAATTCCCGATCAAAATAGGCCCCGTTCGCGCACTTGAGCCCTTTCTTCGTCGGCGCGCCGTTTCTTACACCTTGTTGTGGCCATTGTCGGACGTCGGACGTCAATGCGGCCGCCGCGGCGGTTGTCCGGCTTTAATTTATCATTTATTGTTGCCCCCGCGGTTCGTTAGCGGGGATTATGTTTGTTAGAAACGATTAAAAACGTTTCGGCCTTCTCTATTAAAATCTCCAACTTTAAGAAACTCTAAAAAAACTAAAGAGGTTTAAATAAATTTTGATTTTAATTCTGAATTTGTTATGAATATAATAAATAGGAAATTATTTATATGGGGAGTGTATCGATTGAATTACCCCTCGAATGACAAATTGATTCGGTATAAAGGCCGGTTTTGCAAGAGTTTCCGCCGGTGAACAGCAAGAATACCAATCCTTCCGAACACGGCCACTTAATTAACGCACAAAGGGCCGCGGTATAATTAATGGCTTCCACCTAAATGGGTCGACGGTTGCTCTCTTAATAAACCCACCCTCGGGTTTTCGGGGCGACGCCCGAAAATCATCGACGAAAGGACTTTTAAGGATGAGAAAATAACCATATGAACAGTTACGATTGTTAATTGTTTACGCTTGTTGCCTCTTAAATTTCTTTCTACGTGACTAAGCGTTAATTAATCGATTTTAGTTTGAACATCGTTAGGCGGTTTTTAATTTTATTCAAAAACTTAATTGAAAAATATCAATTGAGGGGAAAAAAATTTACAGTTAATTTCTCATCGAATATCGATTTCAATTAGGTTGTTTTTTGTGGGTTTCTCGCGAGGAATCTCGTCTTGGTTGTCTTGGTTGTCTTCGTTGTCGTCGTCGTCGACTGGGTGGAGCCCAGTCACGTGTAAACGAATCATTTTCACATCAAAACCTAACACTAATCGTGCTTTTACGTCTACTTAATGGCGAACTGTGAGGTCGGTTCGGACGACCGCAAGTTCGCGGTTCTCATACGGATACGGTTTCAGATAAAAATCCTTCTTCTCGTTCTGATCCCGTTCGTCGAGCTTCGGCGACTATCGGCGACAAATATCCTGTTTACGCGGGCCATTAACTCGGCAAAAAAAAGCGTATATCGGCGGCCCGCGGATAACTCATGACGATATTCGATTTAATTGCGCCGGAATTCGACCGATCCACCTCTGCGAAATCTCCACCGAGCGACGCGACGACGACGTCTTGTTCTGTCACTTTTTAGTCGCTCGCAATTACCGCATTCCGACCGGCCACGTAATTGACGCTGTTAAACGGAATTATGCGCGGGACGTGCGCGGCGAGGACGACTTTATTTCGCCAAATCGACTCGACAGCATCAATTTAATTACTTCACATCAACACATCTTATACATTTCATCTATACAGGATGTTTCAACGGAGATAAAAACTTTAAGTAGACGTGAAAGTCATAATCATCTATCTTATTTTAAAAGAGACTTTAGCTTTATGTATTGATGTATAAAAAAGAGTATGATATTTGAGTTGGTAGGTTATGTCTTCTTATTACCAACCCAAAATAACCTAAAGCGTAGCTGCAACTATACTCTAAGAGAAAAAGAAGCAAAGACACGTTCCTATATGGAATGAAAATTGACTCATCATGATGATTACCATTCGTCAAATTCCATTGCCTTTTAATGAAGTTTCCATGTCAATCATCATGGTGTCATACAAATGGGTATGGTTTCATTACATATAGGACCGTGCCTTTACTCCCCTTTATCCTCAACTACACTTACAATTCAATTGTGACCAATTTTCATTCTCCATGAAAACGAGCCTTTACTTCATAGAAAGGACGATGCAAAATCAAGCTCTTTTCAAAAAGGAGAATGAAGAAATACCTAGAGAAATACCTCCTAGTCAATGAAACCTCAGTTTTCTCCGATCAAGACAAGGCCAACACCTTCGCCGATTATCTTGAGAGAATTTAAGGTTCGAACACCAATAACAACAATATCCGATTTTTCACCGCAATCCAGTTATATAACAAATCCCACCTAACTTCTGCGGTTACCAAAATAGATACCATCTCCTCCGAGGAACTTAAAGTACAAATACTAAACCACTAAAAAAGCCCCAGGCCCAGATCAAATACCCAACATAGTCATGAAACATATTCCTGAAAATTTGCTGTATTACGTCTCATTGTCAGCAATTTTTAATCGCTACTTAGAAATGGGCTATTTCTCGGTAGAGTGGAAAAAGCGCAAATTCTAATGTTCACTACCTAAACTTTTCGAACGAACTATCCACCATCGACTTCGAGATGAGTCTCCTCAAAACCATACCAAACATCCTCTACGAATTCAGAGAGGAACATTCTACAATTCATCAGCTAGTTAGAGTGACGGAATTCATAGAGAAAGGCTTCGAAGCCAATAAATTTACAGCTTCTTTTTTTCAACTTCTCTGGATGTAGCAAGGGCGTTTGATACAGTTTGGATTGAAGCATTTAAGTTTAAACTTAATAAAATCAGAACCTGCAACTACCTACTATCCTGCTATCCTTCTTGAAGGAAAGATCTTTTAAAGTATCATCAATGGATTCTTAGGGTCTCCTCCAGCACCCGGAAAATTCTCTGGAGTCGCCCAAAAAGGTTGCTTATTCCCAGCTCTATTTAACATTTTTATGGATGATATTCCTTCTGACCCAAATTTCGAAATGGCAATGTTCGCTGATGATATGCAACTACTTACTATCCTGCTATCCTTCTTGAAAGAAAGATCTTTTAAATTATCATCAAAGAATTCTCCTCCAGCACCCGGAAAATTCTGTAGTTCCCCAAAAAAGTTGCTTATCTCTAGCTCTATTTAACATTTTTATGCATAATATCTCTTCTGACCCAAATTTCGAAATGGCAATGTTTGCTGATATAATAATGGCACAAAATGACATCCTTAACGACGCAAATACTGCAAAGATCAATTGATAAAATCCAACACTGGTTAACAAAATGGGGAATTATGCTCAATGGCAATGTTAATCCAAGTCTTTACGCTAAGACACCCACACGCACCGTAATGCGCCTTGCGTTGTTATCAACAACCAAATAATCCCGTGGAACGCGAAAGACGAGACTATCAAATACCTTAGAGTATTCCTTGACTTAACTTGGAAATATATCAACACAAAACTCAACCAAGGATATGCCAGGCTTAGACAGCTTTATCCCCTAATTAATAGAACATCTCGTATGAGAATAGTGTGCACTTTCCTCCTCTACAAAGCTCTTATTAGACCACTGGTCACCTACGCTTGCCCGGTATGGAGTAACTCAGCAGCCTCAAATATAAAAAAGATTCAAACCCTATAGAACAAAATCCTTAGGATCTCAGTGGACGCTCCAGGATTTATAAGGAACAGTGATCTACATGAAGACCTAAAAGTGCCAACTATTAGTGAGTTTATTAAGAACGTAACCAAAAAGTTATACAACAACATCAACACGTATTCTAGTGCAGTTCAAGATAAAGTGGGCCTCTGCCAAATCCACGCGCGCCTAGAGAGGAAGACCCAGAGCTTCCTCAAGACCTGATTTCATCTGATATGGAGTAATAGCTATCCACATCGATACCTGTGCAGATTTCCGTAACTTTACTAATTGTAAGTAATCTTTACGTGATGGTCTTTTTTCTAAACCAATAAAAACATACTGCTTTTGAATTGGTTTTGTTAAGAAATTTAAAAAAAAAGGAAATTCCGCTTTCCATAGAGTGAATACCAAGGACGACATTTTATGAACTGGTATACCAAAGATACTGCACATAACGATAGTTCAATACCATGGAAGGTGTATATATCAAATTTTTAAGTGCGCGGTGGTTAATTTTTGATGTCACTGTTCATTATGTTGCATGGTTTAGTGTTTGGATGAGTGGTAAATGAATAGATTGAATGTAAAAGGCATAGAGGATAGTTTATCAGCGGTAAAATTACACCTACATTTTAGCAATCCTTCTCAATTCAGAACCCTTGATGATATACCAAGGTTTCTTGTGTCGTGTGATCAATTTTTTGATCCCCTTCAGTTTTTCAATTCAACTGACGCCTATTTTCATAGAACATGAAAATGAGCCTTTACTTCATAGAAGAAATGATGCAAAATTATGCTCTTTTCAAGTGAATAACTCCACTTTTCATAGACTGAATACCAAGGACGATATTTCATACACTGATATACCAAAGATACTAAACTGTAACAATAGCTCAATGCTATGAAACCTGTATATTTCAAATTTCTGAGTGCGCAGTGGTTAATTTTCGACGTCACACATAGGGGTATATAGCTGACCTAGCTGGTCATAAATCAAATTACAAAGTAATGAAATCTGAACGAAAAAACAATCGTATTATTTTCTCTAATTAGTATATTAAATAAAAGAAGCGGATGTACAATTGAGAACCTGTAACTTGTTTCGCACCAAATGGTAGACTTGCGATCATCCACTAATGTGAATGCTTGCGTTTCATATAAACATTTTTTTAACTTATTTTTGAAGAAACGTTTTGAACTTTGGCACTATTTTTAAAGATTCTTCGTAATTAAAATGGATGAAGCCGGTATGTAGGAAATCATTTAATATAATAATCTTTTCCGGAAATAATAATAATCTTTTCCGACTTTATTCGCTTTCTTTAAAAATTGTAAGTGTAACTAAACACCTGAATGAGGAAAAATGTGTTATTTGGTTTAATCAGTTACCACAATAATATGTATTTTTTATCTTAATTTCCTCAAATGTGAGGTTGATAACCAGAAATTATATTTTCAATAAAGTGTGCTTAATTTTAACAAAAACTGGATTTTTCAGAAAACTTTCTTGTACATTTTGAAGACTTACAATTAGTTATAAAGTTGATAAATTTCTGTTAAAAATAAGGTCTGGTTGCATGGCACTGTTAGGTTGCCAACAGTTATGAAGCGATTTGGTCGGCCAGCAAAAGATTTTGATGTCTGTAATGAGAGGACAAAGAGGACAAAAACGGAGAATCTTCGAGAGATCGATTTGCCAACTCTCAATCATGCAATCCAAACCAAATTGTAGGGCATGGGAACACTGAATATCTTTCTAGTAGTGAAAGAGTTTGCTTGAGGATTCTATAACAATTCTTGTAAAATCTCTAGCTGTGTAGAGGTTACAGAGAGAGTGGTGCGTGTTCAGAGATACCCTGTATTAGTATAACATCCATATTAGATGAACATATTTTCTTTAACCAATATATTAACTTATTCTTTAGGAGGTACAGCAAAGTATTGAAAAAAATCAATTTTTCAATTAATTATAAAAATAAATAATTTTTGCCAGCTACATCGGCTAAAATACCCTTATGTGCGTCACTGCTAACTGTATTGAGTGGTTTAGTGTTTGAATGAGTGATGAATGAGTAGACTGAATGTAAAAGGCAGAAACGGTAGATTATCAGCAGTAACATTACACCTATGGACGATTTTCGTTGTTTTAGCAATCCTCAATTCAGCACCCTTGACGATATATCAAAGTTTTTTGTGTTGGGTGGTCGATTTTTTGGTCTCCTTCAGTTCTGCTCATTTTCTACTATGAAAACCAAACACTAATACGTCCAAATAAAGCGTTACCTTCCTGCTAACATTATAAGCCAACCTAACTTGAAACATCCTCGACTGAGCTTCAATCTTTTCATCTTCTTGTTATTACACACTTTATGATAACCCAACTCCAATATCTTTTCAATTTTAATTTACAAACACTTGTTGAATAACAATTAAGAATTAGAATTAGGAATTAAGAATCCAAGATCATTTAACAATTAAAACCAAAGTGTGAAATTTAAGAATAACTACTATTTAGTTATCTTGCAATCACGTTTTTTGACATAGGGCTTTCTTTGCCTATGGTTTTCAAATTTGTTGCTACGTCCCTTATATTCTAATCTGCATCCGATTTTTAATCACATCTTAGATAAAAAATGATTAAGTACTTCCAACCGCACAATAGCCAACGTCTACGTCTTAACTTTTTAAAGCACAGACACAAAATTAAGATTTCCATCCATGTTGCACATGTTGATCACCTTAATTGAGTTCCAGTATTGCGGCAATTGACAAAAAATAAGTGGGACTCACAGACCAATACTATACAAACAATGCAGAATATTCGACGGAAGCGCCTCTATCGTCGCGCGCAGAACTATATACCTGCTTAAAATATTCCCTATACTGTGTCCGGCCCCTGGTGGGACTCTAGAAATTTCACTGTGTTTCAAAGAGTTAAGGGAGATAAAGGTTGGGTTCTGTTTAAATGGTGAATTTTAGAATTTTCTTCCTATTGTAAGGCCCTCTCCCTATTGTAATGTCTTTTGTCGCGTTCAAATAAGGTTATGCCTTCTTATTAAAAATCCACTTCAACCCAACTTCAAATGTAACATCAACTGAGTACATTAGAATTAGGTTGAATTAAATTAGATTTACTTAGGTTGGATCAACGAATCACCTTCTTTTCTTCTCTGTACAGAAATCCAATTTTGCTCGATTAAATAAAGTTATGTCTTTTTATAATCAACTTAAACCAAATTGACTCTAACATTCAAAATTTAACGAATACTTATAAAATCCAAGTGTTAAATTTCAAAACGACTTTAGAAGATTTCAAAATATAGACTGGATTTTTTAATGAGATTGATACCATTTATTGAGTACATATTATAATCTAGGTATCATATTCTCGGGGTAAAAAATAACACGAACCTGTTGAAATTCTTCTCCGATCGGGTAAGTTAGTAATTAAAGCCCTTTTAGTGCAGCGTAAGTAACACCGTAAAAGTGGGGCTTCGAAAGAGATAGAGTATAAGAGTTGAAGTGTGTGGTACAAGGGGTTTACCTTTAAGTATTCAATGGGCCGTGTGGAGCGGCGTTACGGTTCGCGGCAGCTGTGGGACATAATTTGTTGCCAATTTCCCATATCATATCCATCGGAAACGCGATACGCGAGGCTACGCGGCGAAATATCGCGTTTCGGGGCCGTTTTTCGAACACACAGTTGCGTTCGGAACCGATTTTCCGGCGGTTGGAATGCGCGATCCGGCCGGACGGAATAATCTGCGTGTCATTCGCCTCCGCACGGTCGGCTCACAAAGAGAACCAATTAAAAAACGGCCGTAATAAGCTACCGATCGAGGGCCGTCCATTTCGACAAATTAAAGGACACCCACTGGGCGCGATTCTCGACCGTCCGGACCCACTCCGGGGCTAAATAGATTCGTTTACAATTGACACCGGAGCCGAACGGCTCGCGACGTGTTTAGTCATTCTTGCGCACAAAACCGGAGTGACTGGGCTCATTCTCGATTTCGACACCATTTAATGGAGAGTGGATCCTCGCTGAGATGACCAGAAAAACCCTCCTCCCTGCACGTGTGATTACAATTCCAATAAGAATTCATCACTAAAAGATTTCTCATTGCTTTAATAGATCTTTCAAAATCTTCTCTTAAAAAAGTAATTTCCTTGCTAACTTTAAATGCAAATTTAAAAGACAATAAACATCCGTCACAATACATTTATCCACCCACTTAAACAATAACCATTTGTAACGATGATAAATTTAAACAGCTTTTACGAACGCTTGTTTAAAAATGTTCAAGTTTTTTCTTTATTTCTCCCTTATAACAACAATTTTTGGTAAGTAATAATAATTTAGTAAACACTATTTCCCTCTTTTTTTTCTTTCACTTAAATTTTTAGGTACATCATATCGAAATAATGATGCATCACGTAGAATTATGCAGGGAGTGGAATCACCACAAGGAATGTTTCCTTACCTCGCTAGTATAATATTATACAACGACTTGGTGTGTGGGGGTTCCATCATTGGACGTTATTGGGTCTTAACAGCCGCTCATTGTGTCTACGACGAAGAAGCGGAGAGTATAATCGAGGATAAATTCCTAGCAATCGCTGTAGGAAACATTTTCTATAAACTAGGGGAAAGATATCCTGTACATTCAAAGATAGTCCATGAAGGATTCAATTTTAACGAACCGATAAACGATATAACCTTAATAAGAGTCTCGGTTCCTTTTAAATTTAGCCAAACCGTCCGACCAATCAACCTTGATCCTTATCCAATTGACGATTATAGTACTCCCGTTCATGGCGTAGTAGCAGGATGGGGAATATCAGAAGAAAATGTAAAAGAACTCAACCCAAGACCCACACCAAATCTTCGTTATGCAAATGTCAATACGATTCCATTAAATTATTGTAGAACACTTTACAAAATGGCTAAGGAAACATTTCGTCCCATGGAAACTAATATTTGCGTTTTTACCATGGTTGGGAGAGGAACTTGCACTGGAGACTCGGGAGGACCTTTGGTAATTGATAATAGACAAGTTGGGGTGTTATCTAGTGGAGGAAGCTGTGATAATAGTATTCCCGAAGTTTACACGAGGATATCTAGTTATTATACTTGGATTAAGAAAGCTTTAGGAGAGATGGATGATGATTGTGATTATATAGAGGTTTTAATGGATTAAAATAAAAAATGTTTTTATTAATAATTTAAATGTTATTGTTTGTTTTTATCCTATAATGTTAAATTTTATCATATAATATCAAATTTTATCATATAAAATCAAATTTTATCATCTAAAACCAAATTTTATCATATAAAACCAAATTTTATTATAAACCCAATTTGTATCGTATGGAGATCAAGCAAGACCAAAGGATAAGAGGCTTGAGAAGAAGGCAGAAGAAGAAAATGTGGCTGAGCGATCGTTTAATCACTCGATGGTGAGCCAAAGAACGCATTAACATCATTCAGGCCCCTCCAAAAGGCTATTTAGGAGCAGTTGGGGGTCGCTTCAAGGATACTCAAAGTGCCCCAAAGATCTCTTGGGGCATCAAGTGATCAAGATCTGGGGTGGTTGAAAAGTGGCTGAGTGATCGTTTGACCATTCAATGGTAGGCCAAAGGAAGCTTTAACATCGATCAGGTCCGTCCAAAATGACATTTGGGAGCAGTTGGGGCGTCGCACCAAGAACAGCAAGGTTCACCTCAAACCATTGATATGACAAGACTTTGAAGAAGATGTTTTGATCAACAACAAGATCAACAACTTAATCCAAGGTAGCCCAAAGTGCCCCAAAGGTCGGTCTAGTGTTGTCGAAATGTTGCTGAGCGATCGTTTAACCTCTCGAAGGTGGGGCAAACGACGCTTTAACATTGATCGGGAGCCTCCAAAAGGCTGTTTATGGGCAGTTGGGGGGTTGCTTCAAGATGACTCAAAGTGCCCCAAAGATTTCTTGGGGCATCAAGTGATCAAGATCTGGGGTGGTTGAAAAGTGGCTGAGCGATCGTTTAACCACTCACAGGTGGCCCAAAGGATGCTTTAACATCGATCGGACCAATCCAAAAGGCTGTTTCGGTGCATTTGGGTGGTCGCACCAAGAACAGCAAGCTTCACCTAAAACCATTGATATGACAAGACTTTGAAGAAGGTGTTTTGATCAATAACAAGACCAACAATTTAATTTTATGGGCATACAACAAGCAAGACCAAAAGACAAGAAGCTTGAGGAGAAGATACACAGTGCGACAAATAAGTTTCAAGACATAAGCCGTATTTCAATCATTAGCAGCGCCATCTATGAATATACACCGGCGTTTAATATTTGTGACGTTGCTCTTGCTGGTAATGTCACTTGCGCCATATTGGCGCTTCAATCGGTTAATAAATATAGAAGTTATGCCAGTTCTATCAAAACAAGTCTTTTGTCGATGATGAAATTCAAACATGGAACAAAGAACAGTTATTAAATTTCATGTTAAACTTGGTAAAAGTGCGTCAGAAACATTCCGCTTGGCGCAGCAAGTGTACGGTGATGATTGTTTAAGTAGAGCTAATGTTTTTCTGTGGTATAAACGTTTTTCGGAAGGAAGACATTAGAGGACGATAGTCGCGAAGGAAATTTTCAACGAGGACACCAGAAATGATCGAAAAAGTACGGGAATTTGTTGAAAATGATCGCAGTGCTTCACTGAAAATTATGGAAGAGGCTTTAAACACTAGCAGAGAAGCAATTCGAACCATTCTTCATGAAAATTTGGGTAAAAGAAAGGTTTGGGCATACGGTTTGTGCCAAATTTGTTCCACACACTTTGACGGATGCCCAAAAAGCAGCGCGCGTCATTCATGCAGAAGAAGTCGTTATAGCCGCCAGAAATAATCCCAACTTCCTGAAATCAATTTGTAACAAATTTGTAACAGGTGACGAAACATGGTGCTTTCAGTACGACCCAAAAACGAAACGTCAAAGTTAAGTGCAAAATGGAAGTCGTCTAATTCACCACAATCCAAAAAAAAAAACACTTAAAGTTCTATCAAAAATCAAAACAATGCTCATTGCCTTCTTCGATAGCAAAAGAATTCATTAAATCCATAAAGAATTCGTTCCACCTTGACAAACGATTACTGGCGCATATTATCTTCAAGTTTTGAAGTGTCTAATGGCCAGAATCCGTCGTATTCGAGTCGAATATCGCGATCCTCGCTAATTATTCGTAAATTTTTGGCTGGAAATCAAGTCTGTACATTAAAAATCATCCATCGTATTCGCCAGATTTGGCCCCATGCAACTTCTCTCTATTTCCGAAATTGAAACCGAAGCTGAAAGGGTGTTTTTTTAATCACATTTCGACTATCACCACAGCTACAACATGTGAGTCAAACATGTGAGTTTAGGCGATTCCACAAAGTGAGTTAGAACATGTATTTGAATCACTGTTAAATCGATGTAAAAATGTATTGAAACTGGAGGAGTATATTTTGAATAAAAAATGTACAAATATCCAAACTTTTTGTTTATATCATTTTTCCCACGACTAGTCTTGAAAATTATTTGTCGCACTGTGAAAAGCTTAAACGAACAGCTTCACCTCAAACCATTGATGTGACAAGACTTTGTTTTGCGACTACCTCAACGCTCTCCCCGCAAGCATACAGCTATTTCATGGTTGTCTGTTAGTTCTGTAAGACGACTCTTCATGATGAGGTAAAATTTCATCCTTACAAATTAGCTGTGATGTAGACATCGAAGCAAGAACTTAATTCACGAGATGTTATTGTTCAAAAAATGCGTGTGGTGAGTTTTTTGATCACAACAATCGTACTCACAATGACTCTGATTTATTTGAGGGTAATATTCATTAAGTTATAGCCAACATAACCATCAACATGTTTGAAAGAGTTGAATTGAATTTCTCAATCCTATAAACGTAGTTTGTTAGGAATAATGGACATCAACTGCTGTATATCATCTTTACTTTCCAAATAACCTAGTTTTTCTGCCTTACCCTCCATAAGCAATAATGTAAATTTGGTAACCTCACTTTACATTGTTATCTCAATTATCAATCGATCCAGATACTCAATTTAGACCTCACATAGACAGTAAAACCAGTTTAAAGAACTACTTCTAACAATTACTCTTGTTGGCATTTAAAATTAGAATAATTTTTATTAATAACCGAGATTAATTTGTTGTTATTATGACATAAACCCAAGATTGAGTGCAACGACTTCAATTAATTTTGATAGTCATATTACCACGACCACGTTGATACCCTAAAAGGGGGTCATTGTAAATACGGAATCAGCACCGAAGCCTAATCGAACAAAAGTTAATAAAAAGAGGGAATTGCTAACAAAGCGCTGGCTCCGCTTGAGGCGAATAAATTGTTGTCTAAGTCAATCAACTGGTTTTTATAACATCCCTCAACCCCCATTTACCAATACCAGTGAAGATACTAAACAAGCGGTAAGCACCTTTTGGTTAATTTTCCCTCGAACAACCCAGTAAGCAGCGAGTAGCTCACTGGTACGCGACAGTATATTCTACTGTGTGACTATGAACTGGAACCCAAATGAAATACAATAAGGGAATTAATGGAGTTTAATTGGAAACAAACGAGATCCCATCGTAATCCGATCTGGATTACCTAAGAGATGGACTTCTTGGAAATGATGCCGAGGTCCTGAAAAGCTTGTCGTATCCAGTGCGAACTTAGCAGCAACTTCAGTTATCTTCCATAGTCATAGATTCTACTGTGTGACTCTAAACTAGAAACTAAATGGAATAAAGCAGGAATTTGTATAAAGAGAACACAATATGTAATTCAACAACAATGCAAGTTGGGTAGCACCATTTTACAAACTGTCAATCCACCAATCACAATTGAGGATTGTCACTTTGTCATTCTAAGAGATCACATTTAAAATTGAAGACCATTTTTATCAAGACTTGAGGCATTATTGATGTTATTGTTATACAAACCCAAAAATTTAGAAACTTTAGAATTTATGCATCCTAACAAAGTTAGTTTTCATTTTTAAGACTCGTTAGAGCAATCAATGATCGCTTTACCCAGAAAGCTAATTTCATAAAATAACCATAGAAAATTTCACAATTCAAAAGAAATCAGTGTAATTATAATAATACTCTTCTTGACATTTAAAATATTATTTTATTATGATTTTCAACCATATGGTTTTTAATCCAATCTAAAAATAAAGGAACCCTTGTATAAACCTCCGGTTTAGTGTTGTTACAATCATCCCCGTAAGAAACCAAACCGATTTGAACAAGTCCATGATGGGTATGAGTAACCAAAGGTCCTCCAGAATCTCCATTACAACTTCCTTGCATGCCAACGCTCCCCGTCATGCATAAATTCGTTTCGTAAATATCCGAATAGTACTTTCTACATCTACACCAAGGTATCGATCTAATCGCAACGAAATTTAATCTTTCCGCAGCGGAACTAACCAAGTACTTCCCCCTATTTGTAAATCCCCAGCCGATAACGGTAGCCCAAATTTGTGATCTTACATCGTTGACGTTAATGGGACTTGGTCTTATTGGCATAACTTTGCTGTTGAAAACGAAAGGTTGTCTAACTCTTAAAAGAGCTATGTCGTTTATAACGGCATCGTTGTCGTATTTTTCATGTAGGATTAATTTTTCAACGTCGTGGCATTTCCCCTTTTTCCATTTTGTACTTCCAACTGATACTTCTAAGTCTGACTTTGGTAAAATACCATCTTCATCAACAAAACAATGAGAAGCCGTCAACACATAAAATTTATTCATAATAGAACCTCCACACATATGCGATCCTTGGTATAAAATGCTAACCACAAAAGGCCATTGCGCTTCTGTAGCCGGAGTGCCATCTATAATCCGAGTCTGTGGTATTACTTTCCTAGCTAAAAAAAAATTATTAAGGGTAGTTTTTTAATTTCTACATAATATTTTTTACGGAATAAGTTTCTAAATTGACTACGATGTCTACGTCTACAACCATCGATTTTATTAGTTGTTGAGATGTTTAATAGAAAGATTACAAAAAGGGTCACTTTTACCATTTTACGACACCATATCTTCGATTCAATACTTTGGATAAATTTTTATAGTTGGTAATAAATCTCCCACAGGTTTAATTGTGTTTTGTTGTTTATTACTTTTGATTAAAAAGTAACTACAGATTTTCTTAAATTTTCTTTTAAATCTTCTTTTGTAAAAAGTCTCAATCTAAAAAGTCTCAATTTAATGATAATAAAATTGTCTTTAACCCTACACAATTTTGATATCATCTCGAAGAACGATGAAGAACGACGAAAAACGACGAAAAGTAAAACGAAAATTATCTTTATTGCTTTTAATTTTATTACAGAGTCATCGTATTGTATCTTGACGACTTAATTATTGGTAATTGAGGTTTACTCGACCACGTTTTTTAACTTTACGACTGACACTGGTTTTTTTTCTTCTCCCATTTAGCACATCGTTTATCTCTGTAGGGATTTTTTGGATGATAGACTTCCACGCGATATCCGCAACAACATAAAAGAATATCTGCTAGGATTTTTAATTGGTGGGAATTCATTAATTCGGCCATAACATGGAATTTTGAAACTTTGATTTAGAAAAAATTAGAATGGAAATGATGTTTGATGGGGATGTTAAAAATTTTAACCAAAAAGTTGACAAATATTAGGAAATAGTTTTGACAGTAAATTGTCATTTTTTGAAATGAGTTAAATTTGATGAAATTTCTATTTGGGAGATACTGAAAAGTTTCAAATAATTTATTGGATTTTAAATTCATTCAGAAGATGAATGTTAATTGAAGTTAAAGTCTTAAAATTTTTGGCATATCCAATATGAACATAAAAGTAACATCACCATAAGGTTAATTACCTCCCTTAGTTTTTATAATCATGGTTTCTTCAATATGACTATGAACCAGAATAAAATGAAAAAAATCTTAAAAATTTGTTGGAAGCAAACGAGGAAGTAAACCAAAATGAGATAGCATGACAATGAAGAAGCGTCTTTAGATAGGGTGTTGTGAATTTTTGGATCATCTAGAAGATGGACGTCATTGATATGATGCTAAGATCGTTTAAACCTATCTTTGGATACTATGGACATAGTAGCAGCATCAATTAACTTTCAAGATCTAGATTCTACAGTGCAATTATGAACCATAAACCAGATAGAATAAAATAAAGGAATTCCTGGAGTTTAATTGGAAGCAAAGGAGATATAAAAGATAGTACCAAAGCAAGGAAGCATTTTATACACATTATTGTAGATCATCTGGATTGCTTTAAAGCTGGGCTTCTTGAAAATGATGCTAAATCATGCTAAATGACACTAAATGATGCTGAATAAGTTGTAGCCAGTGCGAACCTAGCAGCGACTTCAATTAACTTCCATAGTCATAGATTCAACAGTAAGACTATGAACTAAAAACCAGATGGAATAAAATATGCGAATTCCTGGAGTTTAATTACAAGCAAATTGGATCTGATTCCTTACTAAAATGACGTCAAAATAAGAAAGCATTTTGGACACAATCTTGTAGACCAACTGGATCATCTCGAAGGTAGACGGCATGAAAATGATGGAAAGATCCTCAAAACCTTGTCATATCCAGTACGAACCTAGAACTGATATCAACTAACTTCCATAGTCATAGATTCTACTGTGTGATTATAAAGTAGAAGCTAGATGGAATAAAAGAGACAAATTCCTAGACTTTAATTGGAAGCAATAAAGTTCTAATTCCTTACTGAGATGGTGTCAAAGCAAAGAACCATTTTAGACATAGTATTGTAGACCATCTGAAATGTCTAGGAGATGGACGGTATGGAAATGATTCTAAGGTATTCAAAACCTTGCCATGGAAAATACGGAGCACACAGCAACGTTAATTAAGTTCTATAATTATAGGATGCCACAGTATAATTATGCAGCAGAAACTAGATGAAACAATGTGGAGAATTTTTCTAATTTGATAGAAGCAAATAAGATACATCCACATTATAGCAACTCAGAATCTCTAGCTTACTCAGAAAGCATCTAAGACACAATATTGTAGTTCAATATGGATCATTTGAAAAATAAGTTATATATGTTACGGCTAATGTGGATACTTGGCTAATGTGTATACTATCCAGTTAGTATGAAAACTATCCAACTCGCTTGCTATTTTAGTAGAATCAGCTGCCTCTATTAAAATAGCATACAACAAACAGTTAGATTACATACTATCCAGCTAATTTATATACTATCCATCTAGTTTATACAGGGTGTTTAAAAAATACGTTCGAATATTTGGCCCACTTATAGATCTCATCAGTACAAACAAAAAAGTCAAAATAAACATAAGTCCAAAAATCAGCCGTTTCCTAATTACAGCCTGTTTTTCAAATTAAAATAATTTACACTCAAATATCAGTATAAATACATTTTAATTATTACAAATTAATGATTCTTAAAGAAGATGTTCAAAATGTCCTCCTTCCATTTGTATACACATTTCACATCTCCGTAAAAGTGAACGCTGGCCGCACTCTCTCAAAGAGTCCCGGATTTATACGAACAGTCTGGCAGGCATGTTCAATTCGTTCTCGCAACTCATCTAAATTATTCACAGGACTTGAATAAACTAATGCCTTGAAATACCCCCAAATGCAAAAATCGAGTGGAGTGAGGTCGGGAGATCTAGGGGGCCATGCAATTGGACCTCCTCGCCCTATCCACCTGCCATTGTAATTTTCGTTTAGATAATTTCTGACCAAGATTCCGTAACGCGCAGGAGCTCCATCGTGCATCAACCACATATTAATTCTGTGGTTGAGGGGCACATCTTCTAACAGCAGTGGTAATGTATTCCGCAAAAAGTCAAGGTACAATTGACTAGTCAAACGGTTAGGCAGGAAACAAGGTCCTATCAGATGGTCTCCTAACACACCAAGCCAAACGTTGATTGCAAATCGGTGTTGATGATTCGATTCAACAACGGCATGCGGATTTTCGTCGGCCCAAACATGGCTATTATGTAAATTAAAAATGCCATTTCTCGTGAAACCAGCTTCGTCTGTAAATAAAATTTTCGTAACAAAATTTGGGTTCTCCGCGACTTTTGTCAACATGCTTCGACAAAACACCAGTCGTGCGGCATAATCAGGCACAGCTAGAGCCTGTACCCTTTGAATATGGTATGGGTGCAATTGCTGCTCCCGTAAAATTCTCCAAATTAGGGAAAAATTAATATTTGTTTCAGTAGAGAGTCTTCTAGTACTAGTACCAGGATTTTCTTCAATTCGTCTTAAAATGTTAAGTTCTGCGTCGGGAGTACAAACTGATCTAGGCCGACCACCATCACCGTTCCTTGATTTAAACGATCCAACTTCGGATAAACGTTGATGTAAATTTGTAAAAAGTTTGTCACACGGAAGTACCCGGGGTTTGGGAATGCTTCGGCATAAAGGCGACGTGCCTCACAAGCACTTCCATCGGCTTTGCCATACATAAAATGCATGTCTGCCATTTCTGCGTTGGTATAAGGCATATTCGAAAATTTCAACAATGGGTTACAGCAACAACTACTTCAATAAACACTGACAATAACGGACACACAATAATTACAACAAATGTGGCAACTACACTAACAGAAACGAACAAAATTTGTTTTGTTATTTCCATGGATGACTTCATAAATACGCGAATCACTCCTACTGAGTGTAAATTATTTTAATTTGAAAAACAGGCTGTAATTAGGAAACGGCTGATTTTTGGACTTATGTTTATTTTGACTTTTTTGTTTGTACTGATGAGATCTATAAGTGGGCCAAATATTCGAACGTATTTTTTAAACACCCTGTATATTATCCTGCTAGTTTGTAAACTCTTTTTAGAAGCTAGTTAATTTATAAAAAGTATATAAAATAGCTAACATGCATAGATAATTTATGAACTTTTGATACATTTATAATATATTTGCGGTTATGTTCTACCGTTTGTTTCACATAATAATTTGATAACACTTAATAATAATTCATATAATAATGATAAAAAAATGTAATAAAAGATTTTAGTGAAGACTTAAACACCCAAAACAACGAAGAGAAAGTATCAGAAGGAGCGTCAAACGTCTTTGCAGAGCCTTTACCATTATTAATCGTGGATCCAGCAGACAATAATCACACTCATATTTCAGAAAATGTCATCATTGAAATTTCAGACATTGCTCTTTTCGATATTTCACGGCCTCTCGAAGAACCCGAAGTTGAAACTGGCACAGACCCCGAAGCTGAAGTTTTTGAAGAACCCGCAGTTGAAGCTTTCAAGCAATCCAAAGTTGAAGCTCTCAAAGAACTCGAAGATGAACCATTTAACGAACCTGAAGATATCATATCAAGTGATACGAAAACTGATGATAGCTTAAAATGTTGTTTTTGTCTGGAGTCGAAATCCATATGTTCGCTTTGCAAGAAAGCTGAGGATATACAGAATATTAGATTTGAATGTAACAAATTTCAGAAACGACAAGCCGAAAAAATGCTTCACTCATCAAAAAGAAAATTTATTCCTGCTGAAGTTGGTATGACAGTTAGAATTCCTGTTCTGAATGTTGATCGGTCCAGAGCAGACCATAGAAATGTTTTGGAGATTATTATTCTGTCTATAGAATAAAACGATTTTTATAGATTAGGAACGGTACATGGAATCTTAAAACAGTTATTTAGCAGAAACCAATTTAAAGTTTGTAAACAACAACTGTTACCTTTAAGTGATGTTAAAAAGGATGAAGAAATTACCCTTCGGACTCTAGTGGGTAAGAATTCCATAACGGGAATCACTCAGGGATATGTACGGTGTCAATGTAAGAAGAACTGTGTAAATAAGAAGTGCAAGTGTGTATCCTCAGGTTATACATGCAATAGTAAATGTCATAGTAGTCTTAGTTGTTGCAATAAATAACATATTCCAAATGTATTAAAAGTTAATAAATTATCCAGGCCCTTTGGTTACTTTACGATACTCTACATATACCTTCTATAGGGTCAAGTGGGGTAAATGTAAACTAGGGAAATTGTAAACAAGGCTTTGTTTTACTAAATATTCAAAATAAGTGACTTTCGCCTACCTACTGTAGTGAACACGTTCCTGCCACCTAAGAAGTAGAAGGTACGCGAAAGTCACTGATTTTGAATATTTAGTAAAACAAAGCCTTGTTTACAATTACCCCACTTGACCCTAAATTAACCAGATTCTAAAAAGAGTTTATAAACTAGCAAAATAGTATATAAACTAGCTGGATAGTATGTAAACTAACGGTTTGGCACATGCTATTTTAATAGAGGCAGCTGATTCTACTAAAATAGCAAGCGAGTTGGATAGTTCTCATACTACCTGGATAGTATGCAAACTAGTCAAGTATCTATATTAGCCGTAACATATACAAGTAATGTTTTCAGGTCATCAAAACCGTGTCTCAATCAATACGAAGCCTAACCACAACTCTAATTCACTTTGCCATTCAACATTTCCATTGTATGATGACTCATCTTAAGAAACATGTCATTTATTAAGAAGAAGAAATTGAAAAGTCAAGGTATATGATGACAAAAATTTTAAATTTATAAAAAAATTATTAGATAAAAGCTAAGATGTTCGAAATTTATCAAATAAAAATTGATTTAAAACTTAGTATTACTACAAATTCCTCCATAAGACACCAAACCACCTCTAAATCATGTTAGGTTTAGACAAAAAGATAGTTTAAACAAAAAGTTAGTTTAAACAAAAAGATAATTTAAACAAAAAGTTAGTTTAAACAAAAAATAATTTAAACAGAAAGATAGTTTAGACAAAAAGCTATTTTAATATCTGCTTAGTTAAATTTATTCCAAATTCATTATTTTCCAATTAATCAACATTTAAAAAATTAATTATATCCTCTTAAATGATGTGGTAAATTCACATGCGAAGCAATCCAATGGTAATAAGCAGAAACCCTCACATAAATCTCCGGGGTTGTATTATTACAATCAGTCCCATAAGAAACCAACCCAATTTGATAAAACAACTTATCAATTTTCGTCACCAAAGGTCCACCAGAATCCCCAGTACAAGTCCCTTTCTTCGCTCCAGTCATACAAATATTCCACTTCTTTATATAACGATTAGCTCTTCGACATTCTTCAAAAGGTACCGATTCCAAAGTAACAGATTGCAAATCCGGCGATACCTCACTTGTTAAATACAATCCATCGTTGGTAAAACCCCATCCCATAGCCGTACCAATAACATCCACTTTATCATCCCCCACAAAATAAGGATAGAGGGGAATCCATTGAACATGATCGTTGAATACAAAATTCAAAGCACTTTTCACTATGGCGATGTCATTATAAAGAAATTTATAGATGAAATTCGGATGGATGATGATGTTGTCTACTTGGTGTCGTTTTCCATTCATCCATTGGGAACTTCCAACTGATAATACCATATCTTCTTTGGAAAGAGGAATGCTTTTGCCGGGGTGAAATGGATCATCATCAAAAAAGCAATGTCCTGCTGTAAGTACGTGATGTGTGGTGATTATTGAACCACAACAATGATAAGATTTTTGATGGAGGATAGCCACTGCGAATGGAAATTCAGCGGGGAAAGCAATCGTTCCATTGATTATTCTTTGAAGAACGGCTGTGGTTGATTTTAGAAGAAAAAGTAAGATGCACCATGTTACTTTCATTGTGTTAATTTTAATGGGTGGGATTTTTTAATGAGAAGTAAAATTTATGGATGTGGGTTGAGTCATAAAGATTACTTTTTTTTATTAAGATTTTTTTATTAATTGTAAGATTTTTTATTTTTTATTAAGATTTTATGACAAATCAAATTAAGTATGTAAAAGTTCCATAGATGCATCAATCCAATTAGAAAATGCCGATACTCTTGTATGTGCCTCAGGCAAAGAATTATTACAATTATCCCCAAAAGAAACAATACCAATTTGATACAACTTCTTGTTAATTGTCGTCACAAGAGGACCTCCAGAATCCCCAGCACAAGTTCCTTTCTTCCCACTCCTCCCAGTCAAACAAATATTTCTTTCATCAACAGTTTCATAAGTTTTTTGACAATCTTCAACACTAATCGTATGGATGTTAACAACATATAAAACATCAGAAACTTTTTTAACTAAAAACCCTTTATCATCACTATTATACCCCCAACCGATCACTTTACAACGCAAATTAGATTCTTTCGGTAGACTTTTCCTATACAAACGAACAAGTTCAACATTAGGTTCTAATTTAACCACTTCTTCAGTTTTAATCAAAGCGATATCGTTTATCAATCGACTTGCATCGTATCCTTCATGAACATATTGTTGGGCTAAAGTGTATTTTGTACCATTATGCCAATCTGATGATCCAACAGATATCAAAGTCTTTTCTAAATTCCTCGGCACACCTTTTGATGAATAAGTACAATGAGCAGCAGTCAAAACCAAACGTACAGTTAATAAAGAACCACCACAAACGTGTTTATTGTTGTACATGATGCTTACAACAAAGGGATAATCCTTTTGATTCGCTATATGACCTTCAATGATCCTTTTATTCTTCCTTAATGATTTTTTTCTAGCTTCCAATTTTTCCATTAAATATAACGAAATAATTAAGAGTTTTGTTAAATACATGTTGAAAGGTGCTTTTGTAATATCACACAGACAGACAAATTCAAAACACCTACTTTTTTTGATAAGGAATTAATAAAAGTGTAATTAAAAAAGATGAGTAATAAAAAAAATAAATAAAAAATAATAAAAGAATAAAGTGATTAAAATAAATTTTCATTTTTTGTTAGTATTTCTTCTACAACTCTTCAATTTCAATAACTACTCTCATATATGAGCTTTCAAAACGAGCTTCTTGTTTTTAAAGTGAATATGGAACATCTCAAATAGAAATAACATCTGTAGAAGTTTCCAGAAGGCTTTAAAATCATTCTATGCTTGTTTTTAAAATGAATAGGGAACTCCTCAAACATAATTAACATTTGTAAAAGGTTCCAGAAGGCTTCAAAATGATTCTATGCTTGTTTTTAAAATGAATATGGAACTCCTCAAACATAATTAACATTTGTAGAGGTTTCCAGAAAGTTTCAAAATGATTCTAAGGTTGCTGAAGCATCACCAAAGTATAACCATGATCATTTCTTTGCAAACATCTGCAGAAGGTTCCAGATAGTTTCTAAATGATTCTATTCTGGCTTTTAAAATGAATATGGAACTCCTCAAACATAATTAACATTTGTAGAAGTTTCCAGAAGGTTTCAAAATGATTCTATTCTTGTATTTTAAATGAATATGGAACTCTTCAAACATAATTAAGATCTGCAGAAGTTTCCAGAAGGTTTCAAAATGATTCTAAGGTTGCTGAAGCAGCAACAGAGTATAACCATGATAATTTCTTTGCAAACATCTGCAGAAGGTTCCAGATGGTTTCTAAATGATTCTATTCTGGCTTTTAAAATGAATATGGAACTCCTCAAACATAATTAACATTTGTAGAAGGTTCCAGAAGGTTTCAAAATGATTCTATTCTTGTATTTTAAATAAATTTGGAACTCTTCAAACATAATTAAGATCTGTAGAAGTTTCCAAAAGGTTTCAAAATGATTCTAAGGTTGCTGAAGCATCAACAAAGTATAACCATGACCATTTCTTTGCAAACATCTGCAGAAAGCTCCAGAAAGTTCCAGAAAGTTTCAAAATGTTTCTATTCTGGCTTTTAAAATGAATATGGAACTCCTCAAACATAATTAACATTTGTAGAAGGTTCCAGAAGGTTTCAAAATGATTCTATTCTTGTATTTTAAATGAATATGGAACTCTTCAAACATAATTAAGATCTGTAGAAGTTTCCAAAAGGTTTCAAAATGATTCTAAGGTTGCTGAAGCATCAACAAAGTATAACCATGATAATTTCTTTGCAAACATCTGCAGAAGGTTCCAGATGGTTTCTAAATGATTCTATTCTGGCTTTTAAAATGAATATGGAACTCCTCAAACATAATTAACATCTGTAGAAGGTTCCAGAAAGTTCCAAAATGATTCCATACTTGTTTTTAAAATGAATAAGGAACTCCTCAAACATAATTAACATCTGTAGAAGTTTCCAAAAAGTTTCAAAATGATTCTAAGGTTGCTGAAGCATCAACAAAGTATAACCATGACCATTTCTTTGCAAACATCTGCAGAAGGTTCCAGAAAGTTCCACAAAGTGTCAAAATGTTTCTATTCTTGTTTTTAACATGAATATGGAACTTCTCAAACATAATTAACATTTGCAGAAGTTTCCAAAAAGTTTCAAAAAAAACTTTTGAATAAAATAAATACTAATATAAGTGAGATTTTTGGATTTTTTATAAATCCACAAGAATATTTAAAACTAGGTGTTAGAGTTGGTATTTTACTACTTATATCAACAAAATATAAATATTTCGAATTCAAACAATTATTTAAATTCCATAAAATCATCCCGAATAAATGCGAATTGTAAATAGCAACTGTACCAATTAAATTCTTACAATTTACATTATTAACCAACCAATTTTTAACACAAAAATACTCTTCAACGTTTTCAAAACTTTCACTCTCGTTAAATTCCTCACAAATTTTTTCATCAACATAAGTAACAGTATCACAAATTAAATTATAAACTTTTTCATCATCCATCGTGGAATTTGGAGTAAAACCTAAAACATCTATATATGGATCTTTTTTCCTTCTCATTTCTGAATATTCAAGGTGATTTAAAATCGTTAACGATTTCGTCAAAGAGGTGAATCGTAAAGAGAGTTCTAAAAGGCATACTTCGTACCGGTTCATGGTTCTTTGGTTTTTGAACCGAACGTCGGTGACGCCTTCAATCTTTTGCTCCCAATCTGCTAATTTGGGATCGAAACCGCAATAAACGGTGATGTTTACGGCCTTCTCGCAACAGTATCCGGCTGTTAGCACGTAATCTGTGCTTACGATGGCTCCATTACATCGTCTTATGGAATGATTTGTTTGGGAAATTACTAAAGCCATCGAGGAAAGGAGATGGGGTTTGCATTGAAGGATTTCTGTGGTGTTTTCAAGTTGGGCTTTGGCGAAAAATGATGGTAGTAGTATTGGGTTTAGAATCAAAATGTAAATTAGAAAGGAAGTCATCTGTCAGTGTCATAAGATTTGAAAGATGATGATTATTGACATTTTCTAGACGTATTGAAGTGTTGTTGATAGTAAAAAGTTTAATCCTTAAAAGTCTTTCTATTTTGACACATGACAGGATGAGTCTTGGCATTTTAGACATAAAATTTGTTTTGCCTAAATGTTATATCCACAACATCTGGACATAAAACTTAACAAACACCAATATAATGTCCATAAAATCTGGAAAAAAGACTTTTGCCTATGACCTTCAACTTTAGTTTATATAAATCTGAGTATGACCTTGAAAATAACCATTTGTGTGTTCAATCTGCCCAATTTTCAAAGAAATATTTTTTTCTAATCTTCACGAAAGTCATATTTAATTAATTATTCTAATAAAAACTTAAAACACCAAATCACATTCTTCTTATTAAGTATTCTTGAAATATACCTCATTTGAAATTCTCAAAACGTACCTCAACCTACGTTACTTACCTTGTAACGAGTACGTGGTTCTTTTCGGGCCGTCAAAACAAAAAGACCATTGCGTAAACTATCAAATAATAGGCCAATGTTGAATGACTAAGTTTGTTATTATATGAAAAAAAGGTATGGTATATAAACTCGTCGTTCGTCGATTAAAACACAGTTCCAATCAATCGTTCAACCAAACTAATACTCCAACAATAAAAAAAAAATGAAAAGTTTCGTTCTTCTTTTGGCTTTTCTTGGAGTTGCCTTCGCTCAAAATTTCAATGGGTATAACTACGATAAACCAACTATAGCTTTTCTTCTACCTAGTCAATTTCAACAACATCAATTTCAACAACAATTAAGATTGCAACAAGAACAAAGATTGCAACAACAACAACTTCCTATTTATGGACCACCACAAAGATTTTCTGCTCCTCAAAATGAATATGGACCACCTCCACCAACTGAATTAACACCACCGGAAGTTCCAGAAGTGGAGTCTAGAGAAGATGTTTTAACAACTACTGAAATGCCAACAACAACTGAGATGTCAACTGAAGAAACGACTATTACTGAAGAAATGCCAAAAGAAATGCCGAAAGAAAGTGAAGAAATCAAGGAAGATTCGGAAAATAAAGAAGAAGTAGAAGAAGTTGATGATGGCAACAAAGAAGAAGGTGTTTATTACATTTACCATCCATCTGGATTGTTGCAAAGGATTGTTTACACAACCAACAACGATGTTAGAAATATGGCTTATACTGCTCAATTTAGATACAAAGATATTGAACCGATTAGAGATCCTATTTATACTTATGATCCGGAAACTTTGGTTTTAAAACAAATTCTAGCTTAGAAGAAGATGTGCACAGATAGTATTTAATTTATTATGCAATTTAATATTATGTATTCTGGATATATTAAATAAATCATAACCTTATTATATTCATTCATGATTTGTTTTATTAAATTCTCAAATTTCTTTCGAACTAATAAAAAAACTTAGTTTGGATAGTTGGTGATGCGATATTCGAAGATGATACAGTCTCCAGCTCCAATTTTGGAAGATTTAGGAAAGATGGGTTGATCATTGCTTTTGAAGAAGATTTGAGAAAAGACTTGAAAGAGGTTAATGTTGTTTTTAGCGGTATTGGGACTATAATTCCAATTTGGTTTCTATTAGCAGCTAATAGACCATCAGAATTTCCATAGAAGACAGAAGGCAAGTCTCCTCTCTTGGTGAAGGTATAGATGTTGCTGTCAAAGACGAAAGTGGATCCTTAGCAGCTTCTCCTTTCGTATTTGGTAATCGTTTTCAATTCATGAAATTGCAAGCTATTTGAGGACAGATCCTTGATAGCTATTAGTTTCCTATTCAAAGATAACGCAGTCTCTATCTTCAATTGCAAAAGATTTAGAAGTGATGGGTTGAATATTGTCGTTGAAGGAAATTTAAGAGGAAACTCGAAAGAGGATAATGTTATTTTTGGCAGTATTGGGATTATAATTCTATTTTGGTTTCCATTAGCAGTCCATAGAATACCAGAGTCTTTATAGCAGGCATCTTCTCCTCTTTTGGTGAAGGCATAAATGCTATCAAAGACAGAAGTGGATCTCCAGTAGCTTCTGCATTCGTCGTTGGTTATCATTTTCAATTCTAGGTATTGCAAGCTGCTTGAGGATAAATCCTTGGTAGTTATTGGTTTTCTGTTCAAAAATAACGCAGTCTCCAGCTTCAATTTTGGAAGATTCGGAAGTAATGAGTTGAACATTGTTATAGGAGATTTGGGAAGAGTCTCGAAATAAGATTATATCGTTTTCAGCGGTATTGGAACTGTAATTCTAATTTGGTTTCTATTAGCGGTCAATAGACCATCAGAGTCTCCATGTCAGACACCTTCTCCTCTTTTGGTGATGTTATATATGCTGCTGTCAAAGACAGAAGTGGATTCTTAGTAGTTTCTTTCTAGTTTCTAGATGATCGTTGATTATCGTTTTCAATTCAAGAAATTGCAAGCTATTTGACAGATCCTGGGTTGGTGATGGTTTCCTATGCAGAGATAGCGCAGCCTCCGACTCCAATTTTGGAAGATTTAGAAGTGATGGGGTGATCATTGCTATTGAGGGATATTTGAAAGGAGACTTGAAAAATGACAATGTTGTTTTCGACGGTGTTGGGAGTGTAATTCCAACTTGGTTTCTATTAGCAGCTAATAGACTATCAGAGTCTCCATAGAAGGCAGAAGGCAAGTCTCCTTTCTTGGTGAAGATATAGATGTTGCTTTCAAAGACGAAAGTGGATCTCTAGCAGCTTCTGCTTTCGTCGTTGGTGATTGTTTTCAATTCAAAGAATTGTAAGCTATTTCAGGACAAATCCTTGGTAGCTATTGGTTTCCTATTCAAAGATAACGCAGTCTCTAGCTTCAATTTTGGAAGATTCGGAAATAAGGGGGTTGAACATTGTTGTGGGAGATTTGGGTAGGAGACTCGAAAAAGGATTATATCGTTTTCAGCGGTATTGAAATTGTAATTCCAATTTGGTTTCTATTAGCGGTCAGTCGACCACCAGAATCTCCATGGCAGACACCTTCTCCTCTTGAGGTGAAGGTTTAGATGTTGCTGTCAAACACAAAAGTGAATCCCCAGTGGCTTATGTATTCGTCATTGATGATTGTTTTCAATTCAAGGAAATGCAAGCTGTTTGGTGCCAAACTCTGGGTTGCTGGTAGTTTCCTGTTCAGAGATAACGCAGTCCCCAACTGCAATTTCGGAAGACTCAGAAGTGATGAGTTGAATATTGCTATTGAAGGAAATTTGGCAAGAGACTCTCTTTGTGAAGGTACAGGTATTGCTGTCAAATGCGGAGGTAGCTTCTGCATTCGTCGTTGGTGATGGAGTTTTCATTTCAAGGAATTAAAAGCTGTTTGGAGACAGATTCTAGGTAAGATGGTATTCTAACGTATGGTATCTAGATGGTATCCTAATCGGAGATAACGCAGTCTAAAGCTCCAATTTCCTAAAATTCAAGAATGTTTCTAAGTAAAGAAATTTCAAGCTCTTGGGAACAGATCCTGGATAGCTGATTGTACACCATTCGAAGATGACACAATCTGCAGCTTCAATTTCGAAAGTGCAAGGGAATTTGAGAAGAGACTTGAAAGAAGATAATGTCGTTTTCGGCAGTATTGGAACTGTAATTTCAATTTGGTTTCATAAGCAGCTAATGGAGCACTAGAGTCTTGATCAAAGTTAGTGGCTTCAGTTGTTAAAATTAGTTGCTATCAAAGACAGAAGTGGATTCGCAGTAGCTTCTGCATTCGTCATTGGTGATCGTTTTCATTTCAAGGAATTGCAAGCTGTTTGGAAGCAGATTCTGGATAGCTACTGGTATTCTATTCGGAGATAACGTAGTCTCCAGTTCTAATTTCCTAAGATTCAGGACTGTTTTCAAGTTAAGGAATTACAAGCTGTTGGGGATAAATTCTGGTGACCCATCCGAAGGTGACACAGTCTCCAGCTCCAATTTCAAAAAAAAATTAAAGGTGATGGGTTGAACAATGCTGTGGAAGGAAATTTGAGACTTGAAAGAGGATAATGTCGGCAGTATTGGAACTGTAATTTCAATTTGGTTTCATAAGCAGCTAATAGATCACCAGAGTCTCCATAGCAGACATCGTCTCCTGCCTTGATGAAAGTTTAGATATTGCTATCAAAGACAAAAGTGGATTACCAACAGCTTTTGCTTTCGTCATTGATGATCATTTTCAATTCAAGGAATTACAAGCTGTTTGGAGGCAGATTTTGGGTAGCTGGTGAAATCCTATTCGGAGATAACACAGTTTCCAGTTCTAATTTCCTAAGATTCAGGAGTATTTTTAAGTTAAGGAATTGCAAACTCTTAAACAATCTCCAGTTTCAATTTCGGAATATTTAGGAGTGAGGGGTAGAATATAGCTATTGAAGGAGATTTGGGAGAAGACTCGGAAGAAATTTTTGATGTATTAAGTAAATCATAACCTTATTAATCATTTACACTTTATTTTGTATTAAATTCTCAAGTATCATTCGAACTAATAAAAAACTTAGTCCATTTGATTGTTGATCCAGCTAACGAAGGAAGATACCCTGGTGAAGACATCGGGATATCCATTAGCGCATGGGTTACCCCAGGAGACAATACCAATTTGGTTTCCATTAGCAGCCAATGGACCACCAGAGTCACCATGGCAGACACCTTCTCCTCTGGAGGTGAAAGTACAGATATTGCTGTCAAAGACGCTGGTGGATCCCCAGTAGCTTCTGCATTCGTCGTTGGTGATGGTTTTCAAAGCGAGGAATTGCAAGTTGTTGGGGACAGATCCTGGGTAGCTGGTGGTACCCCATCCAGAGATGACACAGTCTCCAGCTCCAATATTGGAAGTTTCGGGAGAAATAGGTTGAACATTGCTGTTGAAGGAGATTGGGGAAGAGACACGGAGGAGGGCAATGTCGTTTTCGACGGTGTTGGGGTTGTAACCGCTATGGGCAACGATTCTGCTGACGGAATATCTGTCTCCACCGCTGTTTAAGGTGGTAGAACCGGCAACGACGGTGTAAGAGCTAGCAGATCCTCTACAAAAATTTAAAAATTAAAAAGAAATTTTAGTTTGAGTATTTTTGATGAAGAAATTTACCCATAAACGCAGTGAGCAGCAGTCAAAACCCAGTTTTCATTCAAGATGGAACCTCCACAAGTGTGACTACCGGAAGAACCTCTCAAAGAGATTTGATAGGGGAATTGACCATCAGCGGCGTTTGCACCACCAACTATACGCCAACTCATGGTGGGGTCGATTTTTGGCTCAATGGCATAGCCTATTGATTGAGAATGAATAAAAAAATAAAAGTAATGAATAAAAAAATTAATTTTTAAATCTTCAATCTTACCAAAGGCCACAGCAATGACAGCGGAGAATACAACTACGAATTTCACCATTTTGGTTACAACTATACCTCTAGAGTGGACACCAAACGATTTATATAGTTATCACAATAAAAAAAATTGCGATAGATTACATTGTTTTTTGCCTGATGAAACCTTTATCAATAATGTAAATCCCCTTACGAAATATTGAACAAAAGGAATTGTTTCAAGTAGGGATACTCATTAAAAAAAATCAACGGAAATAAATCCAAAACATCAACTCAAGGACTCGATTAGCATAACATCCCTAACGCTTATATTTGAATTTAATAGTGTATTGAAGGGGTGTCCACCCCTTAATAGGGGAGGCGTAGTTTCACATTAACCGTAAACCACTTCGTTTTTCCATACTTTTTGTCATCTATTTCTTTCTTTTTCCATCTATGCCTTTTTTTCCATCTCTTCCTTTCTTTTTCCGATCTATCCCTTTCTTTTTCCCCTCTATTTCTTTCTTTTTCCATCTCCCTCCAAAACACAAAGTAGTACTAATAAAAAAACCTCGTCTATCGGTACTTTACATCGACAATCTGCGAATCGATCCGGCTTTATTAGCATAATAAAATGGCCATTTTGTAATTTGTAGCGGCCGGCGATTATCTTAACTCCGGCAACATGCAACAATGCCATTTGGCGGCCGCGTCGGCTTAATCCTTCGGACAACGAGAGGGCAATTTAAAACTACCGCTCTCTTGCGATCGTATCGCCCTACAGATCCCAATGATAGAGTAAAACCTCGGGGGCTCGTAATGTGAGCGCTCGAGCGCTCGATTAGACAATCACCAACGTATGGTGTGTATGGTACCATATGGCCTTCAAATTCTAACACCACAAAGAAATAAGGAGAAGAAAAAAAAAATTTATTTAAAAAAAATGTTTTTTTGGAAATCGCTTTCCGGACGATTCAATGATTTTACGTCATTCTGCCGACCATTATCTTCACCTCCCCAACGATTTTGGGGGGTTCGTGACCGATTTCGGAAAATGTTCCTGAAAATCGAACGATGTTTCGGTAGCCCTAATTGAAATTAAAATTCTCGATCGTCCGCCTGTCATTTTCGTTAATTTTCGAACGCACTTTTTGTCCAAATTGGCTCCGCGACTCTGCTTCCGGCTAACCTTCTGAACGGCTTTATAACGCAACGTTATATGCGAATCGGGGCTCCTTTTTAACGGCCGATTTAAGTCCTAAACGAAATCCCCGTTTTCCGTCATTTTCGATTTGGGCCGCATCATAGAAAAAGAAAGATATAGAAGGTGAACTCCCACTAGATTTTTGAAATGCGTCAAATTTAGTACGTAAACCGAGAACTCACAGCGCTGATGTGCAACTATTCAAAAAAACCGCGAAATTTGAAATAAAATTTTTTTTTATTAAATTTTATTTCTTTATTCGTACTACAATAAGTGAGCCATAAGTGACTCACTTACTGTGTACGAAAAATAAGTAGCAATGATAAAAGAAAAAACATTTTTTAAAATAGATTAATCTTTTTTATTTTCATTTATGAAGCTAATACAAGAATGCGTAATTTATTAAACAAAACAAATATACCTAATATCCACTTAGCCCAAATCCACTTATTAAATCTCTCCGGATCCTTACTGCAATTCGAGAATCGATAGCGGGAAGACTCCTTATCATTACAAATAGAAACCGTACACACTATATATATTTGAAAAGGAAACATAATGTAACGAAAGATTGTAAAAATGTTTAAGTTAATCAACACTTACCGGTAATAGAAGTAAAAAAATAGTACGGAACACAATTGTAGTTACTGTAAACGTTATGTTTCACGTTTAAGCTCGAAATGATCAAAAATCAATCATAATAACTCCGAATGCTCTTACATGAAGTTAAAATATGTTTTGAACGTGTTGTCATGGAAACGTTGTTGTATTTTCGTATTTGTTTAAAATGAATATCCCTAGATTTATAAATCTAGGGACTTCACTAAAAAATTATACATCAGCGCTAAAGGTGTTTCGGTTTACGTACTAAAAATCAATTTCAAATATTTTACATAGAGTTCGCCCACCCTGGGCCGCATAGATTAAATATATATATACTAATATAGATGGAGCACTCGACGTATTTATCATTGACACTGTTTTTAGTTGATCCCCAGACCAACAACGGCGCCACTAGCGCTACAGCACTCCCGCCATTTTTCAAAATGTTTAATATAGGGTCTCGATGTTCTTTAATAACCGTGCAAGATGAAATTAAACAGAAACGATTCACGCCTAAGATGAAATCGTTTCTGCTTATTTTCGACGTGCAGAGTTTGTAAAAAACGTTGATAACACTATGGTACATATACATATTGATACACTATCCGTGCATGGAAACACATTTTCCCCTAGAAGGGCAATTCGATACACAACACACATTAACCATTTTACCACCCAAGAAATATAAAGAAAAAACTACAAACTATTAATAAAAGGTTACATCAAAAGCTACTAAAAAATAAATAAATAATAAATAAAAAAATACTATAAACAACTATTACTACTAATAATGAGAATGAATAAGAATAAGATACAAGTAAATACTAAGAAACTATTAAGAAAAACCCACAACCTGTTAATACAAAACTACACAATTACTCTAACAATGCACAGAAGAAGATTAATACATATATCGTCGTTTTGGAAGAAGACTGTCATAACTCAAAAATTGTTAATTTTGACATTACACGATTTTGACAGGACATGCTTTTCCTGAAAATCTGTGCGTGTACTGGCCGGTAAAGAAGCGAACATGCGATTTGCAATATTAGCGCTATTGGTGGCTTGGGGATCAACTAAATTTATTGTCAACGAATACCCAAACGTAGTTAACACAGCATGTTGGGCCGATAAAACAGCTGGTTCAATTTTCATAAACGTTATTTATTATTCTAACCACGCTAATGCCACATGAAATGTCAAAACGATCGGTTTATTAATAATTATCAAATATTTAATTTATGCAGAGCAAAAATTCGAATAAATTTCACTAAAAACTAATTAAATTTCTTGAAAATATCACCAAAAATTTACGTAAATTTGTAAAAATTTAAAGTTACTAAAATTTTTAATAATTCCATCAAAAAGTTATAAAATTTGTAAAAATTCCACCAAAGCTATCAAAATTTTTTACAATTCCACCAAAAACTGAATTTTTAAAAAATATACTAAAATTAAAATTAATTTCGTCAAGAATTGATTAGATTCTTAAAAATTTCACAAAAATAAAAAAGTAATAATAAAAATTCCACAAAAGTTAGTTAAATTGAATATAATTTCATCAAAAATTATTAAATTTGGAGACAATTCTACTAAAAACTTAGTGATTTTTTTTAATTTCACCCAAAATCAATAAAATTGGTAAAAATTAAAACTTACTATATTTGTAAAAATTCCACCAAAGTTATCAAAATTTTTAACAATTCCACCAAAAACGGATTTTTTTCAATTTTCCATCAAAGCTACAAAAATGTTGATCAATTCCACCAAAAACTTACTGATTTTTAAAAAATACCACCAAAAACTTACCAAATTCATAAAAATTCTACTAAAATTATCAATATTTTTAACTATTCCACCAAAAATGATTAAAGTTAATAAAAATTCCACCAAAGTTATCAACTTTTTTAACAATTCCATCAAAAAATACTGAATCTTATAATTATTCCGCCAAAAATGAATAAAATTGAAAAAATTTCACTAGAAACTTACTAAATTCGTAAAAATTCCATAAAAAAAACACTAAATTTTTTAAGAATTCCATCAAAAATGAATAAAATTCGCAAAAATTCCACCAGTGTTATCAAAATTTTTGATAATTCCACCAAAAATATACTGAGTTTTTTTTTAATTCCACCAAAAATTAATACAATTTGCAAAAATTCCACCAAAAACTTACTAAATTCCTAAGAATTTTACCAAAAACACTGAATTTTTTTTTTAATTCCACCAGAAATGAATAAAATTCGCAAAAATTCCACCAAAGCTATTAAAATATTTAACAACTACACTCAAAACTTACTGAATTTTTTTTATTCCACCAAAAACACACAAAAATCCTAAAAGTTACACCGAAATTGTCAACATTTTTAACAATTTTACCAAAAAACTTACCAAATTTTTTAAAAATTCCACCGAAATGTCCAAATTCTTTTAAAATTCCACCAAAAATCAATCAAATTAGAAACAATTTCATTAAAAATTAACTAAAACCTTGAAAATTCCATCAAAAACTCAGCTCAGAATTTTTATGAGCGGTCGGTTTTGGATTACTATCAATGATAGTTTCCATTGTGTGTCTAAACGGCATCGGTTTTTGTTGGGTTTTCTTGAATAAAATATCACCTTTCCTTTCAATCTTTCCTTGTTTAGATAACGCTTCAAATTCATCTTTGTTCATCGTTACCTTTTGCAAGCGTACACTTCTACCTCCTATTTTCATATCGACGTATTGTTTATCTGGTAAAGCTTGTACATGTTGAATTGTTAAACCAAAATTTTCAATTATCATTTGATTATTATTGGGATTTTCTGTTTTTTGAACGGTTTCAATTTGAGGTACTTTAGGTTTTTCCCCGGTTGATTTTCCAGTATAAACTTTTGTACCTTCACTTCTAATAATTGGTTTTATATCGAGTTTTTCAGATTCTTGATTATTTTCTTCTTCGGGTTCTTCTTCCTCTTCTTCTTCATCACCTTCCTCATTCCCTTCTTTAATTATTTCATCTTCAACGTCAGATCCTAATTCATCTTTTAAAAACTGAGCGTAGTTTTTAATTTTTGATTTTCTATCCGGTTGTCTTCTTACAATTTCCGCATCTTCGGTGTTTGTTATTACAAATTCATAAAAATTCCACCAAAGTTACTAAAATTTTTAATAATTTTAAAAATAATGAATTTTTTTTTAATTCCACCAAAAACTTACTAAATTCGTAGAGCTTCCACCAAAGTTACCAAAATGTTGATCAATTCCACCAAAAACTTACCGATTTTTAAAAAATACCACCAAAAACTTACCAAATTCATAAAAATTCTACTAAAATTACCAATATTTTTAACAATTCCACCAAAAATGATTAAAGTTAATAAGAATTCCACCAAAGCTATCAACATTTTTAACAATTCCATCAAAACATACTGAATTTTATAAAAATTCCACCAAAAATTAATAAAATTGGAAAAATTTCACTAAAAACTTACTAAATTCGTAAAAATTCCATAAAAAAACACTGAATTTTTTAAAAATTCCATCAAAAATGAATAAAATTCGCAAAAATTCCACCAATGTTATCAAAGTCTTTCATAATTCCACCAAAAACATACTGAATTTTTTGAAAATTCCACCAAAAACTTACTAAATTCATAAGAATTTTACCAAAAACACTGAATTTTTTAATATTCCACAAAAAATGAATAAAATTCGCAAATATTCCACCAAAGCTATTAAAATATTTAACAACTACACCCAAAACTTACTGATTTTTTTTTATTCCACCAAAAACTTACAAGAATCCTAAAAATTACACCGAAACTGTCAACATTTTTAACAATTCTACCAAAAACTAACCAAATTTTTTAAAAATTCCACCAAAATGTCCAAATTCTTTTAAAATTCCACCAAAAATCAATCAAATTAGAAACAATTTCATTAAAAATTAACTAAAACCTTGAAAATTCCATCAAAAACTTAGTAAATTCATAAAAATTCCACCAAAGTTACTAAAATTTTTAATAATTTTACCAAAAACACTGATTTTTTTTTTAAATTCCACCAAAAATGAATAAAATTCGCAAAAATTCCACCAGAGCTATTAAAATATCTAACAACTACACCCAAAACTTACTGAATTTTTTTATCCCACCAAAAACTTACAAAAATCCTAAAGATTACACCGAAATTGTCAACATTTTTAACAATTCTACCAAAAAACTTACAAAATTTTTTTAAAATTTCAAAATGTCTAAATTCTTTTAAAGTTCCACCAAAAATCAATCAAATTAGAAACAATTTCATTAAAAATTAACTAAAACTTTGATAATTCAAAACTTAGTAAATTCATAAAAATTCCACCAAAGTTACTAAAATTTTTAATAATTTTAAAAATTATGAATTTTTTTAAAATTCCACCAAAAAACTTACAAAATTTGTAAAAATTCCACCGAAAATTTACCAATTTTTTTTTTAATTCCACCAAAAACTTACTAAATTCGTAAAGCTTCCACCAAAGTTACCAAAATGTTGATCAATTCAACCAAAAACAATATTTTTTTTTTAATACTAAAAATAAAATTAAACTAGTTATTAATAAAATAGTATCAAAACAATGACATTTGTTAATCTAGGATGATTTATGATGTATAACGTCCACTTGAAAATTTTTATACTTTATGTTTTCTACGTTGTAAATCAAGTAGTACAAATCTATGATAAAATCTTTTTTATAAAATTCCCCTTATTATCTAATTTAATTAAGATAATCAAATTTTTAACTAAATTTATGGTTTAAAAAAAATCTTTTTTGGCATATGTAAATTTTATCTCTTTTTTAAGTCAAGTATCCCTTCCTGTGTGCCCCGAGAGAAGTAAAACGCAAGCTGCCATTGGCGTAGGGGGCACCGTCGGGTCTACGCCCGAGTACCACTTATTGGTCGATGACACCTCTTCCACGCTCCACCGCCTCCCGACGAGGAGACCGACGGGGCCGTTTAGCGGGGGCCCCACCCAAAACGGCTCTCGAGCGCGCGCCTCCGAGCTTTAAAAGCTCTAAGAGCGCCGCCGGTGGAATCGCCGGCGTTTATTTACCGCGGGGGCGGAAGCGCGAATCGGCGGGGGGCTCTTATATCGCAGCCCCGCCGGAAACGCCGTATACTTTACACTTCTCCCGGTCCCCGTAATAGAAGGTAATGTTTATAAATATGCATGTGTAAATGTAACGGCTTAGAGGTATTCCGGGGGCGAGGTACCCCCCCATTTTAAACCAACCCACACTACTGTGTTCCGCCTACGTCTCTACTTTTCAAAGCTTTAAAAGTACAGGATCGAAATAGCTTTAACATCTATAAAATTAATTCAAAATTTTTTTTTTTACCCATTTTTATTTTTATTTATCTTATCTTTTAATCGTCTAGACTCTCAACATTAAATACCCTAATATCTATATTTAGGATTTTATTATTGATACATATTTTTTATTTTTATGACATATATCTATTACATCTAGATATATTTTTCTTCTTGATTTTTAAATTTTTTAAATTAAAATTTTTTTTTTTTTTTTATTTTATCAGACAAAAATTTTCTCCAAATACGGTCCTGTTCTATACTCTAACAGTTTCAAGTCCCGCAGGGCGGCATCCACTCGGGCAAAAACCTAACTCGCCGACAGTCTACCGTTCCCGAATCGCCTCACGCCTCGTTTGCATAATTCGCTTACTTTATCTTCGAGCCGCCTCCTCGCGACAACCCCCTTTCTCCCCCCACCCCCGCATTTCCACCCCTTTTACGACCCTTTCGCGTAAACACTTTGCATCCATTTGAATCCTCCGCCCGGCACTCTAAATTTTCGTACCATGCATATGCATGCCTCGCGCCTAACTCTTCCATATTTACCGAAAACATTCAAAGAAGGGGAGAAAAAAAAAGTTTTTTAAATCTCAAAAAGGGGTTTCTTAGGGTTTGGTTGGGTTGGTCGTCGCGACGCTTAAAGTATAAGAGGTCACAGCCATTGTCGAAGGCGTCCGATATAAGCCGCTTAGGGGTTGAAGCTAGGTGGAGCTAAAATCCGGGCACTTATCCCCTTATCCCTTTCACAAAGGGTCGCTTACTCGATTACCCTGTTTTCAAAACTTAATATACAGGAGGATCTCTCTTCAATCTTTTTAAATTCTCTTTTATACATTTCTTTTTAATCTTTTGATATTTTGGAAATCCTCCTTTGGTATTTTTTGAAATTCTTTGAAATTTTGGAAATCCTCCTTTGGTGTTTTTTGAAATCCTTTGATATTTTGAAAATCCTCCTTTGGTGTTTTTTGAAATCCTTTGATATTTTGGAAATCCTCCTTTGGACTTTTTTGAAATCCTTTGACATTTTTTTGAAATCCTTTGATATTTTGGATACCCTTTGATATTTTTTGAAATCTTTTGATATTTTTTTTGAAATCCTCCTTTGGTGTTTTTTGAAATCCTTTGATATTTTTTTGAAATCCTTTGATATTTTGGATACTCTTTGATATTTTTTGAAATCCTTTGATATTTTGGAAATCCTCCTTTGGTATTTTTGAAATTCTTTGTTATTTTTTTTGAAATCCTTTGATATTTTTTTGAAATCCTTTGATATTTTGGATACCCTTTGATATTTTTTTAAATCCTTTGATATTTTGAAAATCCTCCTTTGGTGTTTTTTGAAATCCTTTGATATTTTGGAAATCCTCCTTTGGATATTTTTGAAATCCTTTGATATTTTTTTGAAATCCTTTGATATTTTGGATACCCTTTCATATTTTTTGAAATCCTTTGATATTTTTTTTGGAAATCCTCCTTTGGTGTTTTTTGAAATACTTTAATATTTTGGAAATCCTCCTTTGGATTTTTTTGAAATCCTTTGATATTTTTTTAAAATCCTTTGATATTTTGGATACCCTTTTATATTTTTTGAAATCCTTTGATACTTTTTTGGATTCCTCCTTTGGTATTCTTTTTGAAATTTTCCTTTGAAAACATCTTTTGAAATCCTTTGATATTTTGGATACCCTTTGATATTTTTTTGAAATCCTTTAATATTTTGGATACCCTTTGATATTTTTTGAACCAAAAACCTTTGGCTTTGAACCTTTGATATTTTGAAAATCCTCCTTTGGTGTTTTTTGAAATCCTTTGATATTTTGGAAATCCTCCTTTGGATTTTTTTGAAATCCTTTGATATTTTTTTGAAATCCTTTGATATTTTGGATACCCTTTGATATTTTTTGAAATCCTTTGATATTTTTTTGAATTCCTTCTTTGATATTCTTTTTGAAATCTTCCTTTGAAAACATTTTTTGAAATCCTTTGATATTTTGGAAATCCTCCTTTCGATTTTTTTGAAATACTTTGATATTTTTTTGAAATCCTTTGATATTTTGGATACCCTTTGATATTTTTTGAAATCCTTTGATATTTTGAAAATCCTCCTTTGGTGCTTTTTGAAATCCTTTGATATTTTGGAAATCTTCCTTTGGATTTTTTTGAAATCCTTTGATATTTTGGATACCCTTTGATATTTTTTGAAATCCTTTGATATTTTTTTTTTTGGAAATCCTCCTTTGGTGTTTTTTGAAATCCTTTAATATTTTGGAAATCCTCCTTTGGATTTTTTTGAAATCCTTTGATATTTTTTTGAAATCCTTTGATATTTTGGATACCCTTTGATATTTTTTGAAATCCATCGATACTTTTTTGAATTCCTCCTTTGGTATTGTTTTTGAAATTTTCCTTTGAAAACATTTTTTGAAATCCTTTGATATTTTTTTGAAATCCTTTGATATTTTGGATACCCTTTGATATTTTATTGAAATCCTTTGATATTTTGGATACCCTTTGATATTTTGAAAATCCTCCTTTGGTGTTTTTTGAAATCCTTTGATATTTTGGAAATCCTCCTTTGGATTTTTTTGAAATCCTTTGATATTTTGGAAATCCTCCTTTGGATTTTTTTGAAATACTTTGATATTTTTTTAAAATCCTTTGATATTTTGGAAATTCTTTGATATTTTTTGAAATCCTTTGATATTTTGGAAATCCTCCTTTGGATTTTTTAGAAATCCTTTGATATTTTCTTGAAATCCTTTGATATTTTGGATACCCTTTAATATTTTTTGAAATCCTTTGATACTTTTTTGAATTCCTCCTTTGGTATTGTTTTTGAAATTTTCCTTTGAAAACATTTTTTGAAATCCTTTGATATTTTGGATACCCTTTGATATTTTATTGAAATCCTTTGATATTTTGGATACCCTTTGATATTTTGAAAATCCTCCTTTGGTGTTTTTTGAAATCCTTTGATATTTTGGAAATCGTCCTTTGGATTTTTTTGAAATACTTTGATATTTTTTTGAAATCCTTTGATATTTTGGATACCCTATGATATTTCTTGAAATCCTTTGATATTTTGGAAATCACCCTTGGTGTTTTTTGAAATCCTTTGATATTTTGGAAATCCTCCTTTGGATTTTTTTGAAATTCTTTGATATTTTTTTGAAATCCTTTGATATTTTGGATACCCTATGATATTTTTTGAAATCCTTTGATATTTTGGAAATCCTCCTTTGGTGTTTTTTGAAATCCTTTGATATTTTGGAAATCCTCCTTTGGATTTTTTTGAAATCCTTTGATATTTTTTTGAAATCCTCTGATATTTTGGATACCCTTTGATATTTTTTGAAATCCTTTGATATTTTGGAAATCCTCCTTTGGATTTTTTTTGAAATCCTCTGATATTTTGGATACCCTTTGATATTTTTTGAAATGCTTTGATATTTTGGAAATCCTCCTTTGGTGTTTTTTGAAATCCTTTGATATTTTGGAAATCGTCCTTTGGATTTTTTTGAAATACTTTGATGTTTTTTTGAAATCCTTTGATATTTTGGATACCCTTTGATATTTTTTGAAATCCTTTGATATTTTGGATACCCTTTGATATTTTTTGAAATCCTTTGATATTTTTTTTTTGAAATCCTCCTTTGGTGTTTTTTGAAATCCTTTGATATTTTGGAAATCCTCCTTTGGATTTTTTTGAAATCCTTTGATATTTTTTTGAAATCCTTTGATATTTTGGATACTCTTTGATATTTTTTGAAATCCTTTGATATTTTGGAAATCCTCCTTTGGTATTTTTAAAATTCTTTGTTATTTTTTTTTGAAATCCTTTGATATTTTTTTGAAATCCTCCTTTGATAGTTTTTTGGATTCCTCCTTTGATATTTTTTTGAAATCCTCCTTTGATATTTTTTTTGGATTCCTCCTTTGATATTCTTTTTGAAATTTTCCTTTGATGACATTTTTTGAAATCCTTTGATATTTTTTTGAAATCCTTTGATATTTTGGAAATCCTTTGATATTTTTTGAAATCCTTTGATATTTTGGCAATCCTCCTTTGGTATTTTTTTGAAATCCTTTGATATTTTTTTTTTTTTCAAATCCTTTGATATTTTTTTGAAATCCTCCTTTGATATTTTTTTTTTGGATTCCTCCTTTAATATTTTTTTTGAAATTTTCCTTTGATAACATTTTTTGAAGTTCTCTCTTGATAACATTTTTTGACATTCTCTTTTGATAACACTTTTTGAAATTCTCTCTTGATAACATTTTTTGAAATCATCTCTTGATAACATTTTTTGAAATCCTCCTTTGATAACATTTTTTGAACTTCTTGATAACATATTTTTGTTAATTTTCTTCCGAATCATCCTTTTTGAAATTCCTTAAGATAAATTTTCTCGGAGTCTAAATTACAGTTAGATGTCGTGACGTGTACAGGAAGTCGCCGGGCCGTAGTACAAATAGGAGCTTCGATTCGCTAATTAGATTACACGCGACAACCCAGCAGATCAACGAGCCACCGGCGGCTCGGTCAAATTAGTGTCATTAAGCGGTGTGCGTGCGTGAATCGGCCCGGCGTCCGCCGCACGGATGGGAAAGTAGCTCATTGAAGAAGGAAGCCGCGTGGAGGACGCGGAACGAACGTCACGTCAAACGCCGGCGACGACGCGATCGCTCCGTTATTAAATCGTCACGTGTGCGCCTTTTACAATTTCACCTTCCATTCACCACATCTTATTTACGAGAATTACAAAAAAAATATTATTCTAGAATCATCAAAAAAAGTAATTTTTAATATGCCATTAAGAAATAGATCTATGAGATGTATGTATTCGATTAGAACCTCATTAAAAAATATGTCAGAAATTATTTTCATATTGTGGATTAGATTACCCTTCTCTTCAAACAAATTTTTGTAATAAGAACTGTCATTTCTAACTATTGATGTTACAGATGAACTTCAATTATGTTCAATCTTGAGTGTTGCTTTGTAATGTATCTTTTTAGGCATGTCTCACGCTGAGGCAAACAGCAACTAGTAACCAGCAACTACCAACCAGCAACCAGCAACTACCAACCAGCAATACACAATATTACCACTTGATGACATGAGTCTCATATTGGAACAATTCGATATTGCTGTACAGAGGCGAAATCGTATTTCAACCATCCACGTTTGTTCACTAAGTATGGCAAAGGTTTGAATAGCAACTAGCAATCAGCAATTAGCAACCAGCAATTAGCAACCAGCAATCAGCAACTAGCAATCAGCAACTAGCAACCAGCAACTACCAACCAGCAACTACCAACCAGCAACTACCAACCAGCAACTACCAACCAGCAACTACCAACCAGCAACTACCAACCAGCAACTACCAACCTGCAATCAGTCACCAGCAATACACAATACTGCCACTTGATGACATGAGTCACACATTGGGCTATAAACTTAATCTTCTTGAAGCTTTTGAAATAGATAAATTTAAAGAAATTAACACAGACCTAGAATGCCTTAATGATCAAGTTCTTCGGACAAAACACCTCTATAAAAATTCTTCCAAAATCCTTTTAAAAATTATCCCCAAACAGCTTAGGGATATCTTTTCCGAGACCGCGTTAGATATCCGCATTGTTTGGGGCCCTAGCGGTCTCAAACCTTCCTATCCTAAATCACTCCCTTTCCTTAAAACTTCCCTTCCATTTTCCATTTTTTCACATTTTATGATTAGTTCAAATTTGAATGACCCATTACCTCTGAAGATGGCCTTAAAAAGCCGAAACATATAAGGCTAATAAGCAAATAAACCAGATAAGTTCTGCAAATATTTCTTTCAATTCACTTCATAATCTCCTGGTGGAAAGATGGATCGGAACCTAATTTTTCCTGATTAAAACCAGAATATTAGCTGAGCTTTAACCCTCTAACACTAGACCTAGAATTAGGAGCTTTCGGGTTTAGCCATGCATCTTTTGAACAAGCATTTGACGTTTCGGATGCCATGTTGCAACCTTCTTCAGCAACGAGATGAAATATCTATTAGATCCAGTTATATGCAGAAAAGTAAAGAAGGATCTTACAGACAAGATTGGAAGGAAAATACAAGAACTGGTGAAATCCATGGAAATTCCAACGGAGAAACAGAAAAGTTTGTTTGCGGAGGCACTGGTACCACCAACGATATATGGGTTACCAAAAATCCATAAACCAGATGTCCCTCTTCGCCTCATTGTCAATGCCATCAAGAGCCCAACATACCAGTTGACGAGGCACCTCACCAAAGTTATATCACCGTTTAGAAAAATGTAAAACTGGATCCTCAGGATATTTTGATAAGTTTTGACGTGGAATCTCTCTTCATCAGAGTGCCAGTGAAGAACATCTTTGATGGACTTCACCAGAAACATATTCCAGTTTGAGTTGAGAGTTGCCATCATATGTACCAAAACTGGTAGAATACTGTTTGTCATCGACATATTTCAGCTGATATTTCGCGCTGTTATGCGTCTTGGAAAAGCCTTTGACGTTTCGGATGCTATGATGCAACCTTCTTCAGCAACGAGATGACAGGTCTGTTGATCCAGCTATATACAGGAAAGTAAAGAAGGATCTTACTGACAAGATTGCGAGGAAAATAAAAGAACTGGTGAAATCCAAGGAAATTCCAACGGAGAAACAGAAAAGTTTGTTTATGCAGTCAATGGTACTGCCAACGATATATGGGATACCAAAAATCTACAAACCAGATGTCCCTCTTCACCCCATTGTCAGTGTCATTAACAGCCCAACATACCAGTTGATGAAACTCCTCGCCAAAGTTATATCACCGTTTACAGGTAACATGGACTCATATGTCAGGGACTCTACAGTTTGTAGAATCAATCAAAAATGTAAAACTAGAACCTTAGGATATTTTAATAAGTTTTGACGTGGAATCTCTCTTCATCAGAGTGCCAGTAAGGAACATCTTTGGTGGACTTCGCCAGAAACTTATTCCAGTTTGGGTTGAGAGTTGCCATCATATGTACCAAAACTGGTAAAATATTCTTTATCATCGACATATTTCAACTGTTGTTTCTTTCATTAAAAGTATGGTAATAATTATTTTTTGATTACTTTTTTTTGATTTTTTGACTTAAATTTGTCGCAGCGACAATTTTTTATTTTTATTTATTTATTTTTTTTTGATATCATGAACTTATTTCTACTACTTTACAAGTCTCAGTTTTTATGATATTTCATTTATGGTAGTTCAAATAAATTATAAAAAAAATGAATATTATGAAGACAGAAGAAATTTCTCAGCATTGCGGTAGTTATCGTTTACAGTGAACTATCAAATCCGAACGTTGGGGACATTAGGACCATTTCGTCGGTCGCGGAAACTTTTATACACGGTCCATAAAGCCTCTGAATGCTAATAGCATTATCTATACCCGGCTTCCGGCAATAACAGCGTTCGTCGGGGGGTTCGCAGGGGACATTTACGCCCCCGTTGCGGGGTAAGTCGGTCCGTAAAGAGGGAGAAGACCGGAAATCCATCGGAGACGGTTGCCAAAAAATTTTACATAGCGGGATCGATCCGGACGAGTCAGCGATCGTCGAAATATGCGGACAGAGAGACGAATTCGGATGCAAATCAGCGAAACTGATCACGGGGACCCCGCGAAAGTTAGCCTAATCCGATTCGCCAACATCCGGATCCGTCTGACAATTAATGCATAAAGGGCCCGGTCGTCTCGGCGCCCGTATATTAACAAGGTTCGATCGGCCCTTAATCAACTGGATCCGGAACTTCGCTAATTACCGCCGAAGGTAGAACCTGTGTCTGCGGACAATTCGATTAGGATGACCCGGGTATCCAATCGTTCGGATCTCGTCCAATTTACGCTTTCGGTTGAAATCTATTCAAAGGTATTAGAACGGAAGGTGAAGAAAAAGAGAGCGTTAAAAGCCGGTAGGAATAATCCGAACATAAATATGCATGCCTGCTAAATATTAAAAGAGGTCGCCCCTAATGTGCGTCGTCGTAACTTCAAACGGCTAAATTGGATCGCGCGATAAAATTTGCACTTTAGACAAATTAACGACACCTCGGTCGAGGGAGGCCGGAGCCCGAGAAGGCCCCCGGGGGGCCGCCGCCCTGCCACGCCGACGTCGACACGTGTTAACATGACGTTAACGCGAACTTACGTGGAATTTTTAAACGGGCCCGCTTTTAGCCCGTAGCCGGGGCAAAATGAATCATTTGCATACGGAATGCTCGCTTTTCGACACTTCAAAGAGGAAGAGCTTCTCTCTCCTCACTTTTTTTAGCAAGTCTTTTCTCGATGTCCGAGAAAATAGAATGAAATAGATTAAAAATTCAGTTCGGAGTCGATTCGAACGAACACGTTCGTCGACGTTAAATCGATTTCGCCGACCGACTAAAAACAACTTTTTCCTCCCGGCTCAAAGCGTTTTTAATTTATTTAACGCAAACGCAACTAGTAGTAGAGCTCGTTATCGAAACCGTTCGCGTTTAACTTGATAAACCGCCTTACAAAAAAATAAAAAAATACGCGACGACCGGATCTCGCCGTTTGCATATCGATTGCAGAAGTTTATCCTGTTAGAGGGTCGGCCGCGGGGCGGTTTTTTAGCCTTTGGGGGTCCGCCCGTGATTACCCTGATTACTTGAACTGGAAATTTTTAAATTGGCTCTTTGACATGAAAATCTCTGATGGACGCCATCCGCTCCGAGCCTATTGCAAAAACACGACCGCTTCGCTCGCGGCGGACGCGTCCAAATCATCGCCAATACGAACTACCTTTATACTAGCACCACCTGCTGAAATTATCTATCCCAGACCTTTCCTCTATCATCGTTTTAAAAGGTATCTCACAAAGCAACATACGCTTATGTTCATCTTTTTTTACATCAATATGATTTTAATTGGGAATCCTCTTTTATCTATACGTACAGATAAAACAAACAGTTTGATAATCTATGTTGTTGGGAAAGACAGTTTTCTTTACTATAATCCAAACTCAATTTACACCATGGAGAGAAGGATGCAAGAGCGTGCTTGCAAGCGGTCCTCGCAAACGCAAAGGTCTTCCGGCAAGAACGCCGTCGTGGATGAGGCCGCGGCACCTCGCTGTTTTGACTTTTTCGGTCAGACTTTTGGCCCTTTTTCAGATCTTACAGAAAAAGCGGGAAGTGTTAATTCACCAACCACAATTATTGATCATAGTTTTAATCATATTTGATAAAACCCGGTGAAAATTGAAAAATTAATTGGTCACCGGGACTGTGTGCTTTCCAGGTAAAGCACAAAATTAACGTCGAGTCTTTGTCACCCCGAACACCACGGATATTTGAGAATACCTGCGTGTTTGTTGCCGCGGGCCTGTCTATGACGGCGTTCTTGCCGGAAGACCTTTGCGTTTGCAATGACCGCTTGAAACTCCGGATCTCTCTTCCCCTGTACTTCACTCGGGCCTACTCGGTAAAATTACGGGAAGATAGAACGATCTTGCATCCTTCTCTCCATGGTGTAAATTGAGTTTGGATTATAGTACAAAAGAAGGTGTTGTTTCTAGTGTATACTCTAAGTTCATCGTGAAAATTCTAAATTAGGTGAAATGAAACTGAAAAGTTTTAGCCAACGATGATAAATTTTATTAATTGTTGTAAGTACTACGTAAACGTTTCGTCCTTAGACGTCTTTAGGCACATCGTCAGGAAATTTAAAGGGTAAGAAAGTTAATCATCGAAGAGCGCAGGAACACAAGTTTTTGAATAACAGCAAAAGCTGAAGGCTCGTTAAGAAAGTAGCACAAAGGCGATACAAAATTTTTGAAAATGCTGAAGGAGTGATTAATATGATATGGCTTTGAAATACTAAAATAAGACGAAGATCGAGGTAAAAATCTTAAAACTAAAAATAGACTTGATTCAAACCTTGGCCATGCTTACTGAACAAACGTGGATGGTTAAAATACGATTTCGCCTCTGTATCAGCGATATCGAATTGTTCCAATGTGAGACTCATGTCATCAAGTGGCAATATTGTGTATTGCTGGTTGGTAGTTGTTGATTGCTAGTTACTGGTTGCTAGTTGCTAGTTGGGAGTTGCAAGTTACTAGTTTAATAACTATTTTCGCACTTTTAATGAAAGAAACAGCTTTTGAAATATGTCGATGACAAACAGTATTCTACCAGTTTTGGTACATATGATGGCAACTCTCAACTCAAACTGGTATAAGTTTCTGGTGAAGTCCATCAAAGATATTCTTCAATGGCACTCTGGTGAAGAGAGATTCCACGTCAAAACTTATCAAAATATCTTGAGGATTCAGTTTTACATTTTTGTAAACAGTCATATGACTTTGGCGAGGTGCTTCGTCAACTGGTATGTTGGGGTCTTGATGGCATTGACAATGGGGCGAAGACGAACATCTGGTTTATGGATTTTTGGTAACCCATATATCGTTGGTGGTACCGGAGCCTCCACAAACAAACTTTTCTGTTGCTCCGTTAGAATTTCCATGGATTTCACCAATTCTTGTATTTTCCTGGCAATCTTGTCTGTAAGATCCTTCTTTAGTTTTCTGCATATAACTGGATCCAATAGATATTTCATCTCGTTGCTGAAGAAGGTTGCAACATGGCATCCGAAACGTCAAATGCTTGTTGAAAAGATGCATGGCTAAACCCGAAAGCTCCTAATTCTAGGTCTAGGGTTAGAGGGTTAAAGCTCAGCTAATATTCTAGTTTTAATAAGGAAAAATTAGGTTCCCATCCATCTTTCCACCAAGAGATTATGAAGTGAATTGAAGGAAATATTTTCAGCACTTATCTGGTTTAATTGCTTATCAGCCTTACATGTTTCGGCTTTTTAAGGCCATCTTCAGAGGTAATGGGTCGTTCAAATTTGAACTAAACATAAAATGTGAAAAAATGGAAAATGATAGGGAAGTTTTAAGGAAAGGGAGTAATTTAGGATAGGAAGGTTTGAGACCGCTAAAGCCCCAAACAGTGCGGATATCTTACGCGGTCTCGGAAAAGATATCCCTAAGCTGTTTGGGGATAGTTTTTAAAAGGATTTCGGAGGAATTTGTATCGAGGTGTTTTGTTCAAAAGAACTTGAACTTCAGAAGAACTTTATTTTGTTTATGAAGAAGTTTAGTGTTTTTCTTTTGATCAAATTCATATCTGTAAGTAAACATGTGTCTACAGAAATTTGAGTTAAGATTGAGTTTGTGTTCTTTAATTTGTTGTTTAACAGATTTGCCTGTTTCTCCTATATAAAAGGCACCACAAGTATCACACTTTAAGTTATAAACTCCGTTCTGATGGAGACAGTCAATTCTGTCTCTGGCATTGAAAAAGATTTTCTGCGGTGTTTCGTTGTTAGCGAGGTGCTTCGTCAACTGGTATGTAGGGCTTTTGATGGCACTGACAATGAGGCGGAGAGGGACATCTGGTTTATGGATTTTTAGTAACTCATATATCCTTAGCAGTTGGACTTGAGTGACGACTGGCCAACCATGGATGGAGTCAGGGACACACCTCTGAACTGCATCCTAACCTTTGGTAGATTTCTCGGCTGGTTGCTGTAGACAGAGTGAGTGACAGGGAGGTTGTACAAAGGGCGCAATTAGCAGTACCAGTGCCTGCATAATCAAACTTTTCTGTTGCTCCTTTGGAATTTCCATGGATTTCACCAGTTATTTTATTTTCCTCGCAATCTTGCCAGAAAGACCCTTCTTTACTTTCCTATATATAGCTGGATCCAATAGACGTGTCATCTCGTTTCTGAAGGTTGCAACATAGCATCCAAAACGTCAAACGCTTTTTCAAAAGATGCATCGCTAAACCAGAAAGCTCCTAATTCTAATTCTGGGTCTATCGTTAGAGTGAGCGCTAATGTTCTAGTTTTAGTTCAATCGTAAGTTCTGATTGAATAATTTACTATATAACTACTATAAATAATGTTCCAAAAATCGACGAGGTAAAGTATTAAGTCACCGAAAGTAATAAAAAAATCAATAAGTTCCTAATGTTAAAAATACTAAGAAAATTATAGGGGCGACAAATTTAAGTCGCTGCGATTATGTAGCGGCAACCAAATAATAACCATGATCGTAAAATTAGTGAAAGAAACGACAATCGAAAATTACTATGATTAGAATGGTAACTTTCTTCTAAGAAATAATTACTCATGTCACCGTATAACACACAAAAAGGACAAAAGCTCCGCTGTCGCCGTCTAATTGCGACGGCGACAATTACGCTAATGATAAGGTAGTAGCGATGAGTCCTAAGCACAATAAATTTGTTACAGTTGCTTAAGCGTACAGAAAGCGTATACGAGACAAACGACCGGGCGGGCTTCCACGAACGGAATCGCAGGCCGAAGAGAACAATAATTGATTAAATTACCGGTTCGCGTATGCGACGAGTACGTACGCGTTTTAGCCCCGCGCGAAATGTGCGTAATCATCGTGCCGGAGTCAAATACGATATACCCGGGGGCGACTGTATAAATCTATCGTCAGCGGTCGGCGGGGCCATTGTCGAGGGGCCCCTTTTAAAAGGGAAGCTCTGTCCGGGGGCGCGCTCAAGAGCCATGAAAAATTATTAATTGTGCTCGAAAATCGCGGCGCGGCTTCTTGCGCAAAGTGCCTCGACGAATACGACTGCGACTTTCAGCTCGGTCATCGTGATTCGGTCTTCTCGAACACGAACGGCCGTTGAAAGGGTCCGTGATTTATAGTTTATAAAATTGTTTAGATTCGTGTCCCGTCGTGTGAACTACCAGGCGTTTATAAAACGAAATATCGATGTCTTTCTCTAATATTTTTCCTTTAACACTTACTTACTATTTAGGTATATTCAATACCATCAATCTTAAAAATTAAAATCTATACGATCAAAAATAAAGACGTCATTATAACTTCAGATTTTTTTAGACTAATTTAGTTTTATTTTTAGTATTTTTCTAAAAAAAAATTTATTGTTTTTGGTTGAAGTGATCAACTTTTTGGTAACTTTGATGGAAGCTTTACAAATTTAGTAAGTTTTTGGTGGAATTTAAAAAAAAATTGGTAAATTTTTGGTGGAATTTTTACAAATTTTGTAAGTTTTTTAGTGGAATTTTTAAAAAATTCATTATTTTTGGTAGAATTATTAAAAATTTTAGTAACTTTAGTGGAATTTTTATGAATCTACTAAGTTTTGAATTTTCAAGGTTTTAGTTAATTTTTAATGAAATTGTTTCTAATTTGATTGATTTTTGGTGGAATTTTAAAAGAATTTGACATTTTGGTGGAATTTTTAAAAAATTTGGTAAGTTTTTGGTAGAATTGTTAAAAATGTTGACAATTTCGGTGTAATTTTTAGGATTTTTGTAAGTTTTTGGTGGAATAAAAAAAAATTCAGTAAGTTTTGGGTTTAGTTGTTAAATATTTTAATAGCTTTGGTGGAATTTTTGCGAATTTTATTCATTTCTGGTGGAATTTAAAAAAAAACTCAATGTTTTTGGTAAAATTCTTATGAATTTAGTAAATTTTTGATGTAATTTTTAAAAAATGCAGTATGTTTTTGGTGGAATTATCAAAAATTTTGATAACATTGGTGGAACTTTTGCGAATTTTATTCATTTCTGGTGGAATAAAAAAAATCAGTGTTTTTGGTAAAAATTCTTATGAATTTAGTAAGTTTTTGGTGGAATTTTTGCAAATTGTATTAATTTTTGGTGGAATTTTTAAAAAATTCAGTATATTTTTGGTGGAATTATCAAAAATTTTGATAACACTGGTGGAACTTTTGCGATTTTTATTCATTTTTGATGGAATTTTAAAAAAATTCAATGTTTTTGGTAAAATTCTTATGAATTTGGTAAGTTTTTGGTGGAATTTTTAAAAAATTCGGTATGTTTTTGGTGGAATTTTAAAAAAATTCGGTATATTTTTGGTGGAATTATAAAAAATTTTGATAACACTGGTGGAATTTTTGCGAATTTTATTCATTTTTGATGGAATTTTTAAAATATTCAGTGTATTTTTATGGAATTTTTACGAATTTAGTAAGTTTTTAGTGAAATTTTTCCAATTTTATTAATTTTTGGTGGAATTTTTATAAAATTCAGTATGTTTTTGATGGAATTGTTAAAAAAGTTAATAACTTTGGTGGAATTTTTATTAATTTTAATCATTTTTGGTGGAATTGTTAAAAATATTGGTAATTTTAGTAGAATTTTTATGAATTTGGTAAGTTTTTGGTGGTTTTTTTTTAAAATCAGTAAGTTTTTGGTGGAATTATTCAACAGTTTTGTAGCTTTGGTGGAAAATTGAAAAAATTTAGTACGTTTTTGGTAGAATTGTTAAAAATGTTGGTAACTTTGGTGGAATTTTTATGTATTTACTAAGTTTTTGATGGAATTTTCAAGGTTTTAGTTACTTTTTAATGAAATTGTTGCTAATTTGATTGATTTTTGGTAAGTTTGTAAAAATTTGGTAAGTTTTTGGTGAAATAAAAAAAATTCAGTAAGTTTTGGGTGTAGTTGTTAAATATTTTAATAGCTTTGGTGGAATTTTTGCGAATTTTATTCATTTCTGATGGAATTAAAAAAAAAAATCAGTGTTTTTGGTAAAATTCTTATGAATTTAGTAAGTTTTTGGTGGAATTTTTAAAAAATTCAGTATGTTTTTGGTGGAATTATCAAAAATTTTGATAACATTGGTGGAATTTTTACGAATTTTATTCATTTCTGGTGGAATAAAAAAAAATCAGTGTTTTTGGTAAAATTCTTATGAATTTAGTAAGTTTTTGGCGGAATTTTTGCAAATTGTATAAATTTTTGGTGGAATTTTTAAAAAATTCAGTATATTTTTGGTGGAATTATCAAAAATTTTGATAACACTGGTGGAATTCTTGCGAATTTTATTCATTTTTGATTGAATTTTTACAAAATTCAGTGTTTTTTTATGGAATTTTTACGAATTTAGTAAGTTTTTAGTGAAATTTTTCCAATTTTATTAATTTTTGGTGGAATTTTTATAAAATTCAGTATGTTTTTGATGGAATTGTTAAAAAAGTTGATAACTTTGGTGGAATTTTTAACTTTAATCATTTTTGATGGAATTGTTAAAAATATTGATAATTTTAGTAGAATTTTTATGAATTTGGTAAGTTTTTGGTGTTTTTTTTTTTAATCAGTAAGTTTTTGGTGGAATTATTCAACATTTTTGTAGCTTTGGTGGAAAATTGAAAAAATTTAGTACGTTTTTGGTGGAATTGTTAAAAATGTTGGTAACTTTGGTGGAATTTTTATGAATTTACTAAGTTTTTGATGGAATTTTCAAAGTTTTAGTTAATTTTTAATGAAATTGTTTCTAATTTGATTGATTTTTGGTAAGTTTATAAAAATTTGGTAAGTTTTTGGTAGAATTGTTAAAAATGTTGACAATTTCGGTGTAATTTTTAGGATTTTTGTAAGTTTTTGGTGGAATAAAAAAAATTCAGTAAGTTTTGGGTGTAGTTGTTAAATATTTTAATAGTTTTGGTGGAATTTTTGCGAATTTTATTCATTTCTGGTGGAATTAAAAAAAATCAGTGTTTTTGGTAAAATTCTTATGAATTTAGTAAGTTTTTGGTGGAATTTTTAAGAAATTCAGTATGTTTTTGGTGGAATTATCAAAAATATTGAAAACATTGGTGGAAATTTTGCGAATTTTATTCATTTCTGGTGGAATAAAAAAAAATCACTGTTTTTGGTAAAATTCTTATGAATTTAGTAAGTTTTTGGTGGAATTTTTAAAAAATTCAGTATGCTTTTGGTGGAATTATCAAAAATTTTGATAACACTGGTGGAATTTTTGCGAATTTTATTCATTTTTGATGGAATTTTTAAAAATTCAGTGTTTTTTATGGAATTTTTACGAATTTAGTAAGTTTTTAGTGAAATTCTTCCAATTTCATTAATTTTTTGGTGGAATTTTAATAAAATTCAGTATGTTTTGGGTGTAGTTGTTAAATATTTTAATAGCTTTGGTGGAATTTTTGCGAATTTTATTCATTTCTGGTGGAATTTAAAAAAAAATCAGTGTTTTTGGTAAAATTCTTATGAATTTAGTAAGTTTTTGGTGGAATATTTCAAAAAATCAGTATGTTTTTGGTGGAATTATCAAAAATTTTGATAACATTGGTGGAATTTTTGCGAATTTTATTCATTTCTGGTGGAATAAAAAAAAGCAGTGTTTTTGGTAAAATTCTTATGAATTTAGTAAGTTTTTGGTGGAATTTTTACAAATTGTATTAATTTTTGGTGGAATTTTTAAAAAATTCAGTATATTTTTGGTGGAATTATCAAAAATTTTGATAACACTGGTGGAATTTTTGCGAATTTTATTCATTTTTGATGGAATTTTTAAAAAATTCAGTGTTTTTTTAGGGAATTCTTACGAATTTAGTAAGTTTTTAGTGAAATTTTTCCAATTTTATTAATTTTTGGTGGAATTTTTATAAAATTCAGTATGTTTTTGATGGAATTGTTAAAAAAGTTGATAACTTTGGTGGAATTCTTATTAACTTTAATCATTTTTGGTGGAATTGTTAAAAATATTGGTAATTTTAGAATTTTTATGAATTTGGTAAGTTTTTGGTGTTTCTTTTTAAAATCAGTAAGTTTTTGGTGGAATTATTCAACATTTTTGTAGCTTTGGTGGAAAATTGAAAAAATTTAGTACGTTTCTGGTGGAATTTTTAAAAAACTCAGTATGTTTTTGATGGAAAAGTTGATAACTTTGGTGGAATTTTTATTAACTTTAATCATTTTTGGTGGAATTGTTAAAAATATTGGTAATTTTAGTAGAATTTTTACGAATTTGGCAAGTTTTTGGTGGTATTTTTTAAAAATCAGTAAGTTTATGGTGGAATTATCCAACATTTTTGTAGCTTTGGTGGAAAATTGAAAAAATAACGTTTTTGGTGGAATTGTTAAAAATGTTGGTAACTTTGGTGGAATTTTTACGAATATAGTAAGTTTTTCGTGTAATTTTTGCCAATTTTATTGATTTTGGGTGGAGTTTTTAAAAAATTTAGTTTTTAGTAGAATTGTCTCCAAATTTAATAATTTTTGTTGAAATTATATTCAATTTAACTAACTTTTGTGAAATTTTCATTATTACTTTTTTATTTTTGTGAATTTTTTAAGAATCTAATCAATTCTTGACGAAATTAATCTTAATTTTAGTATATTTTTTTAAAAATTTTGTTTTTGGTGGAATTGTTAAGAATTTTGATAGCTTTGGTGGAATTTTTACAAATTTTATAAGTTTTTGGTGGAATTATTAAAAATTTTAGTAGCTTTAAATTTTTACAAATTTACTTAAATTTTTGGTGATATTTTCAAGAATTTAATTAGTTTTTAGTGAAATTTATTCGAATTTTTACTCTGCATAAATTAAATATTTGATAATTATTAATAAACCGATCGTTTTGACATTTCATATGGCATTAGCGTGGTTAGAATTATAAATAACGTTTATGAAAATTGAACCAACTGTTTTATCGGCCCAAATCGAAATTGATAGAAAACGGGGATTTCGTTTAGGGCTTAAATCGGCCGTTTCGGGTCCAAAGGAGCCCCGAAAACTAGCTGTTTTGGTGGAATTGTTAAAAATTTTGATAGCTTTGGTGGAATTTTTACAAATTTTATAAGTTTTTTGTGGAATTATTAAAAATTTTAGTAGCTTTAAGTTTTTACAAATTTACTTACATTTTTGGTGATATTTTCAAGAATTTAATTGGTTTTTAGTGAAATTTATTCGAATTTTTGCTCTGCATAAATTAAATATTTGATAATTATTAATTATTATCTTCAAAACTTGACAAGATTTTATACAAGGAGAGTATTTTAGAAAAAGCGGCACATCCAAAATATACAGATCTGGAAATTAAAGTTGCGGTTATAGGAAAATAATGCGTGCAACAGAGAAGCATATAGGAAGTAGATTAGACAAACAAAGAGCGATATAACTGTTTCACCACACCTTTTCTAGTCGCCCAACCTCCCACCTTCTTCCCACGAACTGTCGGATTGGATGACAGTCGGATGACATTCGGATCTGGATATCTTACAAAGTACAAGTACGATTAACTCAATTTTATCCTTGTTAGATTTTAGATTTGTAATTATATGCCTTTTTTCAAAATAGTTTTCTTCCTTAACCTCATCATTAAGATTACAACAAAAAACCCTTACCATATACAATCATAAAATAAAATAAACTTATTATTATCGTTATTACATCGGTCGGAATAAAAAACAAGGATAAAACTCATTGTGGTATCGGACGTATTTCGATATTCATTCGTCGGTCGGCGTCGCGCCAAATACGGCCCGTTCAGTCGAATAAACGAGCGGAAATTAGGTATAATGGCGTCGGGATAAAGCGGCTCGTCCGGCGGAATGATTAAACATTTTTGTTGCTCGTTAGCGGCCGCTCTCCCGGTGTGATACAGCCAATTTTCGAAGAACCGCCGGCCGCGGACCAGAAAGGCCCGTGTCATTCGATTAAATACAAATTTAAGGGGGCCCGACGCGTCCGACAATGAGCCCCCCTCGTCAATTAGTCGATACGGACCGAAAATAGTGGAGAAATCGCGCGTCCGAAAACGGGATGAATAAAACATGGACCGGTGGTGGGCGTCGGAGCGGCGCTAATTCGGGCGTCGACGGCGACCCCCTTTTAATTGCGGCCCGTCCTATCCACCCGGTAAACTTACACCCCTACTAATATTGATGTACAAAAGCCAACCGACGACTTATTTCAAATAACCCCTTCTAACACTCTAAAAGCGACGACCTGTCGAGTAATTAATGGAAATTGAATCAAAATACAAAATTTATTATACAGGGTGTTTCAAAATTGCACGGCACTAAAATCTTAATATGATTTTAGAGAAAATTAACTATCAGACTCACGATTGGATACTGAGTGGAGATTTAAAAGTCATCTCCATGATCCTTAGCCAACAAAAGGGATTTACAAAGTTTCCATGTTTTATATGTGAGTGAGACAGCAGAGCAAGGGATGAACATTGGTCCAAAAAACAATAGGCCGTAAGAAAAACTTTAACACCTGGCGAGAAGAACATTTGAAATAAAGCTTTAGTAGACCCAAAAAAATTCTTCTACCGCAACTACATATCAAATTAGACTTAACGAAGCAATGTGTAAAAGCTTTGCCTAAAGATGGTGACTGTTTTAAATATTTGTGCGAAAAATTTCCCCATTTGTCACAAGCTAAACTGAAGGAAGGGATTTTCACTGGACCTGATATTCGTAAAATGATGTTGGATTCCAACTTTGAAGGAAGGATGGTTAGAAAGGAAAAGGAAGCTTGGATATCATTTAAATAGAAACTAAGTTTTTGGATAGTGTGAAAGACCATAATTATGAAGTTATTGTAGCTAAATAAGTTTAAAAATCTGGGTTGTCTGACGAGCCTTAAAGTGTACTTCTTGCACAACCATCTTGACTTCTTTCATAAAAGCTTGGGTGATGTGAGTGAAGAACAGGGGGAACGGTTCCATCAGTACATAAAAGTGATGGAGAAGCGATACCAGAGACGGTGAAATATCAAGATGATGGGTGATAACTGCTGGTCACTTCATTGGAAATCGCTTTCCGGACGATTCAATGGTTTTTCGTCATTCTGCCGACCATTATCTTCACCTCCCCGACGATTTTGGGGGGTCCGTGACCGATTTCGGAAAAACGACCCTGAAAATTGAACGACGTTGCGATAGCCCTAATTGAAATTAAAATTCTCGATCGTCCGCCTGTCATTTTCGTTAATTTTTGAACGCACTTTTTGTCCAAAAAACCACCGGCTCCGCGACTCTGCTTCCAGCTAACCTTCTGAACGGCTTTATAACGCAACGTTATATGCGAATCGGGGCTCCTTTGGACCCGAAACGGCCGATTTAAGCCCTAAACGAAGTCCCCGTTTTCCGTCATTTTCGATTTGGGCCGATAAAACAGTTGGTTCAATTTTCATAAACGTTATTTATTATTCTAACCACGCCACATGAAATGTCAAAACGATCGGTTTATTAATAATTATCATATATTTAATTTACGCAGAGGAAAAATTCGAATAAATATCACTAAAAACTAATTAAATTCTTGAAAATATCACCAAAAATTTAAGTAAATTTGTAAAAATTCCACCAAAAACTTAATAAATTCTTAAGAATTTTATAAAAACTTATAAAATTTGTAAAAATTCCACCAAAGCTATCAAAATTTTTACCAATTCCATCAAAAACTGAATTTTTAAAAAATATACTTAAATTAAAATTAATTTCGTCAAGAATTGATTAGATTCTTAAAAATTTCACAAAAATAAAAAAGTAACAGTAAAAATTCCACAAAAGTTAGTTAAATTGAATATAATTTCACCAAAAATTATTAAATTTGGAGACAATTCTACTAAAAACTTAATGAATTTTTTAAAAATTCCACCCGAAATCAATAAAATTGGTAAAAATTAAAACTTACTAGATTCGTAAAAATTCCACCAAAGTTACCAACATTTTTAACCATTCCACCAAAAACGTACTAAATTTTTTCAATTTTCCACCAAAGCTACAAAAATGTTGAATAATTCCACCAAAAACTTACTGATTTTTAAAAAATTTAACTTACTAAATTCATAAGAATTTTACCAAAAACAGATTTTTTTATTCCACCAGAAATGAATAAAATTCGCAAAAATTCCACCAATGTTATCAAAATTTTTGATAATTCCACCAAAAACATACTGAATTTTTTAAAATTTCCACCAAAACCTTACTAAATTCATAAGAATCTTACCAAAAACACTGAATTTTTTTAAAATTCCACCAGAAATGAATAAAATTCGCAAAAATTCTACCAAAGCTATTAAAATATTTAACAACTACCCCCAAAAGTTACTGAATTTTTTTTTATTCCACCAAAAACTTACAAAAATCCTAAAAATTACACCGAAATTGTCAACATTTTTAACAATTCTACCAAAAACTAAGCAAATTCTTTAAAAATTCCACCAAAATGTCCAAATTCTTTTAAAATTCCACCAAAAATCTATGAAATTAGAAATAATTTAATTAAAAATTAAGTAAAACTTTGAAAATTTAAAACTTAGTAAATTCATAAAAATTCCACCAAAAATTAATACAATTTGCAAAAATTCCACCAAAAACTTAATAAATTCATAAGAATTTTACCAAAAACACTGATGTTTTTATTCCACCAGAAATGAATAAAATTCGCAAAAATTCCACCAAAGCTATTAAAATATTTAACAACTGCACCCAAAACTTACTGAATTTTTTTTATTCCACCAAAAACTTACAAAAATCCTAAAAATTACACCGAAATTGTCAACATTTGTAACAATTCTACCAAAAACTTACCAAATTTTTTTTTAAATTCCACCAAAGTGTCCAAATTCTTTTAAAATTCCACCATAAATCAATCAAATTAGAAACAATTTCATTAAAAATTAACTAAAACCTTGAAAATTCCACCAAAAACTTAGTAAATTTATAAAAATTCTATCAAAGCTACTAAAATTTTTAATAATTCTACCAAGAATAATGAATTTTTTAAAAATTCCACCAAAAATGAACAAAATTCGCAAAATTTTCACCAGTGTTATCAAAATTTTTGATAATTCCACCAAAAACATACTGAATTTTTTAAAAATTCCACCAAAAACTTACTAAATTCATAAGAATTTTACCAAGAACACTGAATTTTTTTAAAATTCCACCAGAAATGAATAAAATTCGCAAAAATTTCACCAAAGCTATTAAAATATTTAACAACTACCCCCAAAACTTACTGAATTTTTTTTATTCCACCAAAAACTTACAAAAATCCTAAAAATTACACCGAAATTGTCAACATTTTTAACAATTCTACCAAAAACTAACCAAATTTTTTAAAAATTCCACCAAAATGTCCAAATTCTTTTAAAATTCCACCAAAAATCAATCAAATTAGAAACAATTTCATTAAAAATTAACTAAAACTTTGAAAATTCAAAACTTAGTAAATTCATAAAAATTCCACCAAAGTTACTAAAATTTTTAATAATTTTAAAAATAATGAATTTTTTAAAAATTCCACCAAAAAACTTACAAAATTTGTAAAAATTCCACCAAAAATTTACCAATTTTTTTTTAATTCCACCAAAAGCTTACTAAATTCGTAAAGCTTCCACCAAAGTTACCAAAATGTTGATCAATTCAACCAAAAACAATAAATTTTTTTTAGAAAAATATTAAAAATAAAACTAAACTAGTATTCGCATTAAAGTAATAGTTATTTATAGTAAATAAAAATTGTAGCCTAAGTTAAAGGTAATAAAAGTTTTTGTAGTTATATTGATGTAAGAAAATTAAGGCAATTAATTGTTAAAACGATGAAAGATATTGAATCTTTTAACATCATAAAGATTTTATATGTACACAAAAAAAGGATTACGATTGGATCTATCATTTATCCATAGCTGGACAATAGACTTCCTCCTCAAATCAATTTCGAGCAAATGTAGTGCATTAGGCGTAAGCTATTTCGACACGGGGTTGCGGTGGTTAATCCCGACACATTTAAGGGCTAATGGAGTATTCTTCGTTGGAAAGCGGGCGCGTGTGCACATAAGACTATCGATTTATTGCCTCTTATTCGTACCGCCGACTTTCCAAGGCTGATTTCACGCCAAACTCGGCTCCCATTGTGCCTTTGGCGATTTATTGCTCGAACCGGGATAATTGACTCGGCCGTTTCAGCTGCGTTCGGTAAACAACGCCCGCCGCTCTTAGAACATTATTGCTCGGGTTTTAGGGAGGCGGATCGATGTACGGGGGAGGCTTTTTAAGGCCTCGTATAAATTCCGCATTATCAATTCAGTCAACAACATCCGCCCCGGACGTATAAATCTATATTCCACATATTTGTCTTGTTCCCCCGGCGATTTTATTGCCCGACCGTATCCGCGGAAGTTCGTCCTCGCGGGAGTCCCGCTTTAGCATACATTTCCAAACTTAAAAGCCGCGTCCGGAGAACGGGGGAAATATTGGGCCCGTCGAATGATCGGGTCCAAATTGGGTTCTTTGAAAATTCGTTCGCGTTTCGCCCCCCCGCCCCGGTTCCCGTCGCGCTCGCTTTTGGCGCTTTCCCAATTTCGACGATCGGCGCCATTCAGATTCGGAATTTATGAGGATTCTCTCTCGTTCTCTCTCGGCTATAAATTCGTGGAAAACGCAACGAATCGCTTCGCTAATTTATTGCTCGCGACGCTCGGGTGCCACGCAAATTGCTACAAAACTCTTTTCAACACCAACCAATTGAATTTTAACGAATTTCGTTATCACTGTTTATCACTACTTATCATAAAATAAGTGAAATTGAAAATATTTAGTTACATGGATTTTGAATAAGAATTTATTAATTGTTAGTGTACAATTTCATTTTTATGAAAACTCATTTAGGAGTTGTTTAAAAAAATGTGTAAATACTCAAAAAAATTAGGTGAAATTAGATATAAACGATTTCATAAAGTGATGTCTTGTAATTATCACCCTGTATACGATATCTTTCTAAAAATCATTCAAAAGATGTATAAATTGTGATCATAAACTTCTAAAGTTATCTATTGTTGAAATATTTCCTTTGAAAGAATCGTATTTTAAGACAGGTGATGATATAATCTCTGTTAAAATTTTATTATTCATACCCCTTATGAAATATTATGGGGTTGGAGGGTTTAGAGGGTTGCAATTGTATATTTTTAAACATATCGTCCCTAAATGACTTGCAGTAACTTTTTAAACGAACTTAAACCGAATTTTATACACTGGATTTGTTCTATTATGAATTTAATGATTCAACCCTTATATAAAAAAAGATTTTTTTTTCAAAAAGCTCAACCGGTTTTTTTCTTATTTAATTTTTTTTTATTAAAAATTTTTTTTGTATTTTTGCTTACTCCATATAATAAGTTGTTTTTATTTATTCTAGTCAGTGACTTATTTTTATTTATTCACGGCACATCCCGCAACGGCTGCCGTATGATTTATTAACCGTTTTCCACCGGGGGGCGAAAACTCGCGAACGCTAAAAGATCCATTTTGGGAAGTGGAGGCGCGCGGCGACCGAACTTTTATTTTATTTTTAACGAACTCCGGACCAATTCGATTACGGCCCCTCACGAGTCCCCTTAAAAACCGGCGTCGCTGCGACAAATTTAAAAAACTCCCCTAACTAGTGTTTTAAAAGTTAGCGACTCTGCCATTTTGCCGAATTACGTTTCTTTTCGTCCGGGCTTTTTACCGAAGGGAGAACCCACTTTTCTTCTGTCCAGTCAAGCAATCACATCGTCTTTTAAATCTTTTTCCCCCCCTTCTTCAATTAAAAGTAAAGTAAAATAAATCGAAATAATAAAAAAAAGTTAATGACGTAATATTTTCTTCTCTTAGCTTCAATTTCGTTTTGGAACAACACAGGAGGAAGAGAAAGCGGATTCATCCTTTAAATATAAAAAGAGTGTCACGTGGTTACTTCCATTCCTTATATCATTAATTTAGAAGTCATCATGGGAATCATCCCTCGGTCCCAACATCCTGTATAGCGTACATAATTTCGGCCATAATCTGGCGTATCTTATATAATTTGTACGTAGGTTGCCTTTTATATTTCGGGATTGTACAACCCTAGTGTTCCAATCTGGCAACTGACAGCTCAGAACATTTTGACATACGAGTGCTATTTGTGTTGTTTACAGTAACTTAAGATTCATCTCGGCCAAATAATGGAATTAAATCGTAAACATCTTTCCGCGATTTTTTTTTACAACTTTCGACGTGGATTAACTCAGAAATAGTTGCCTGGATAAAATGAATTCTATTTCTGGCGATGCAGCTCCATCAAGAATCAGTGTTTATCGATGGTATGGTGAATTCAATCGAGATCGTACTTCACCCCAAGACGAATTTCGTGAAGGTCTTCCAAAACCAGTTATTGTTTCAGAAACCATTGAGGCTGCGATATCGCGATACTGATATTGCAAGATCGTCATGTGACCCATCGTGAAATTGAAACAACCTTAGGCATTAGTAGGAGCAACATACACTCAATATTGCATAAACGTTTGAGTGTCAAAAAATTTGTTCGCGTTGGATCCCACAGAATTTGTCTTTCGCTTAAAAAGGGCTCGTATTGGTCGAAAGAAATGCTCAAAAAATACGATCGCTTTGAAACACGTCTATGACATCGTGACAGGTGATGAATCGTGGATTTACGCGTATGAGTCCGAAAGTAAACAGCAATCGACTGTATGGGTGTTTCAAAATGAGCCAAATCCAACAAATATTCGCGCATGAAGCACTTCCAAGCAAATGATCGCCTGTTTTTTTGGAAAAAAACTAGACATGTCACAACCGTACCTCTGGAACAACACAAAACAGTCAATTCTTGGTGGTACATAACCATTTATTTGCCAGTTATCTTCCAAGAAATCAGGAAAACCAACCGCCGAAAACGGATCACTCTTCATTACGACAATCCGAGCTCTCACACATTTGCTCAAACAACTGCTTTTTTGAGCACTCAAAATATCGATTTGATGAGATCCTGACTTGGCACCGAATGACTTCTTTTTATTCTCGTACATAAAAAATAAACTGAGAGGTCAACGTTTTTCAACACCTGAAGAAGCGGTTGATGCGTTCAGAATGCATGTTTTGATGATACCTTAATCAAAGTGACAGAAGTGCTTCGACAATTGGTTCAAACCCATGCAAAAATGTATAAATCTTCATGTGGAATATTTTGAAAAATACACGTCATATTTATTTAAATTTTCTAAGTCTGCAAGAAGATTAGGATGTTAATTCAAATTGTCTCATATTTGGCACGCTTGCTTCTTAGATGTTGACAGTGTATATCCCCTCCTAGGCTATTCCTGCCCGTTTATAACGCCATAAGTCTTGACTTGTCGTATTTTTTGTGGAATTTGCATCTGTATGTCCACCATTCAACTGCCATCCGTCAAGTCTTATTGGAATTCTTCGTTGGAGATTGGAAAAATTTCAAGTTTATGTGTTATGACTTGCAACAGATTTGAAGAGATAAAACTGTACCTTCATTTCAATGACACTACTCTACAAATTTTGCATGGGCAACCAGGTTTTGATAAACTTTTCAAATTACATCCATTTTTACAACAACTTTGAGAGAGACTTCTACTAGTTCCTAAGAAAGAACACTTGGCTGTAGATGAACAGTATATACCAACAAAAGCTAGATCATTTCTAAATAATATAATCCGAAGAAGCCTCCTAAATATAGATATAAGGTTTTGTATCCTATAAGGAGATATAAAGTTTTTATCCTGAGTGGAGTATCTGGATTTTCGTACGATTTCGATTATTATTGTGGAGCATCTATTCTTAAAGAAGATAAGCTGAACCTAGAAGCTAGTAGCAATGTAGCAGCAAAGCTTTCAGCCATTATTCCAAAAAACAAGAACTACAAACAATTTTTTGATAATTCACGAGCGTACCACTTCTAACCTATCTCACCAAAAATGGAATTCTACCTCTGGCCTCTGGGTACAGTTAGAGCTAATCGTGTACCCAATCTTCAGTTTTCCAAAGAATCGGAGGAGATGAAAAAAAAAAGGCGAAGGACAATTTTAGAAAAAGTAGCCAATGTGGATGATGTGGACGTCTTGTTTTGTAGTGGTATTAGGAATAAGAAATTATAAAGAAATACCGCGAAGTGCGCAATAGATTGTAATTCGTCGAGTCAGCATTTAAAACCTATTAATGGGTTCGCCGACTCGATGAACGGAGAATTACCGATAAAGCGATCACCGAGTGTAACCTCAATTGTAATCAAAGTTAAACAAAGTAACTAAATATGTTAACCCAACTTGGACTTTAAATCAAAAGACCCTCTGTAACATCCCCAGGTATTACATGGCGATCCTGCCAAACACGGCAGTATGAAAAAAAGTTAAGGAAAAGAAAAGAAAACAAACCAAAAGGTGAAAAAAAAAATTGTGAAAATATTACAAGAAAGAAGGTTAAAATGGGATCATCCAACACCAAGGAAAAAGTAGTCATCGCACAAGCGGGCAACACCGGAGGAACACCATCCAGAAGACAGAAGAGAGATGATTAGAAGCCGAGAAGTTTTAGCTGTTGGAACTAGTGTCTAACAATAAGTAAGTGTTGCTAACAAATAACTTTCGTTGGTAATGTTTGAACAATTTGAACAGTTGCTAAAATATTTAAAAAAATTTAAGATAAATATTAATAAAGATAATAAAGATAGGCGGAATAATTTAGATGTAATCACTACTATACTTCATTTAATAACTAGGAGGAGTAAATCTCAAAACCCCATTTACATAGGAAAAAGTAACTAAAAAATACACTAAACATTTTTAGCGGCAAATTTGAATTCTAAACTTCAAACCAGTCACATTTATGCAACCAACAAAACATCAAGCGTTTGAGCGTAGTATTCTAGAACATACCAAATATCTCTATGGCCGTTTATCTATACGTACATTGTTCAAAATGTATCCAAAAGACGTTTCTTGTGTTGACGTATTATATCCAACAGATGACATCGTACCATACCTTCTACGAACTTAATATTTTTTGATCGCAACCATTTGAGCACAAGGAAAAAGCGAGAAACAAGTTGACAAATTAGGTAAAGTACCTAACCTCAAACGTTAAAAACAATAAACGACAAAAACCAATTTTTTCGTCTTCGTAAACTTGACTGCGAAGCGACCAATAATAGCTCACTATTTTGGCGCGCAAAATTCAAATCACTCCTCCTAGTTATTAAATGAAGTATAGAAACCGAAAATTAGATATATTTGAGGAACAATTAAAACAGTTCGAGTCAGAATATAGGCTAGATGTTAAGTAAGAAGACGATACGGGAGAAATAATAAGCGTAATTGTAGAAATTAGGGAAAATATTGGGGATTCTAGGAGTATATTGTTAGAGAGAAAACGTAACGTAGAGGTAGGCAGTAATAATACTGATTGTTTAAATTTAGGCGATAATACTAACGGGTTCGCCGACTCAATGAAAGGAGAATTACCGATAAAACGATCACCGAGTGTAACCTCAATGGTAATCAAAGTTAAATAAAGTAACTAAATATGTTAACATAACTTGGACTTTAAATCAAAAGACTCTCTGTAACATCCCGAGGTATTACAGTTTCATGGTATGACAATAAAATTGTAAATATTATCCACTTAGGTTGGTAGTCAACCAATGTCTGAAGTGAAGAGGTTCTGCAGAAAATCAAAGAGCAAAATAAATCCCTCGTCCGCGAAGTATTGCTGTTTATAATTATTATATGGGGGGCGTTTATTTATTAGATTCCATGTTAGACTATTACAGGATTAACCTCAGATCTAAGAAATGGTACATCAGGGTATTTTTTCATTTCATAAGATTTGTATAAACAGCTGGATATTATGGAGGCGAAAAATGAAAAGTAATGATTTACACCTACCTCAGAGTTCAAAATTGCTCTCGCGGAAATTTTGACAACAACTGCTAATCCACAACGTAAAAGAGGAAGACCAAGTTGTTCCTCACAACCTGTACTTAACTTAAAAAAGAAGAAATCGGTTTTCGCAAATTCTGGGAGATAAGGATTAATAACTTGAATCACCTACCCATTGTCAACAAAGACAGACAAAGGTGTAAGTATCCAGAATGTAAGGCAAAATCACAAATTTCTTGTGGCAAATGTAAAGACTTTTTTTGTCTAAATAAAAACCGTAATTGTTTTTCGAATTTTCATACCGTAGTTTCGCATAAAAATGTTATCGAAAGGTAAAATTGTTTCTGCCGAAAATAACACAACTACCCAACGTAATTTGCATTAAATGTGGCATTTGCTTTAAATTTTTTAATATATTTTTTTATCATTGGATAAAATTCAAAATATTTTACTAGTTTTGTACAAATTCTACAATGAAAATCTACTCTTACTATCCAATAAGAATGTTAGTGTTCAAACAAAAAATTCTTCAAGTAGTATTTTCTGACATTGAGTATGAATAGAAATATGAAACGAAACCTTTTCAAAAAAGAAGAATCTACAAATGAATTTTAATGTTTTTTAAAAGTTCGATTAACATTTGGTCGCAGGTGTTTTTAGGTGAGTAGCCGTTGGATTATGAAGCAAGAGGGTGCGGCGTGGCGCGGCACGGCGCGGTGGTTCACTCCAATTAGGGTAATAGGTTTCATTAGCGTCCATACAACTACCTGTGTTCATTGTGCCGGGCACAATACGGCGGCCGACCGCTTTTGTCGACTTAATTGCATATTAAAACCGAGTGTTTCTTCTTCTTTCTTCTCCTTTTCCACGCCGAACCGGCCGGAATGCGTAATTGACAGTTTGATTGCCCCCCTGAGGTGGAAACATCGAGAAGAAGAACCAAAAGACGAAGAGAGGGAAACAAGTTGATTCGCAACGAGTCGAGTAAAAGAAAATTTATTTCGGTGGGCGCGGTTCCGCCAGATTAGTTTAGACAATACGTAACTAATGATGTTTGGAGTGTCGCGGGGACCCTTTGTGTGTCGGCCGGTCGGGAGCAGTGGGCTATTAGGCCCCCATCGGGGGCCGCGCGATTGCCTTCCACGCAATTAATTATTGTCTCGGCTCTCTTTCTACACAAAACGCCGCCGACGCTAAATTAAACCCGTTTTCTGCGAGAAAAACGCTTATTACCCCGTCTTTCAAACCTGCCCCTAAAAAAAAATAATAAAAAAACCGTATGTCTTAATTAGACTCGCAATCAGGCGATTTTCTTTTCTCCTTCAGATTCAATAAAGTTGAAAACAACAACTCTCGAACGGAAGGGAATAAAAACAAGTAAAAATGGAAGGGTCCGCTCAGGGCTTTTCCATTGTGCCCCGCAAATGGGCTCCCGGGCTATGTGATCGAGTGACAACCGGTTTGATTGATGGACCGCGCCATAATTACGCCCTCATTATTAACTATTAATGTCCAATCCGACTCTCCCGGCTACACCCCTATCTCGCGCTTCACTTCTTCAAACGAAATTGTCTCGATCTCCGAGAAGATCGAAAATTCATTCCTTTCTTTTCTCTTTCTCTCTCTCTTGCACACCTTGTTTCGTAATTAGTGTTTAATTGCCGCGGCCCTTAATGACTCTTTAAAACACTCGACGGTCATTAACGGAATTAAACTAATTTAGGAAATAAGTTTTAAAACGGACGGTTAACCTTTTAAAGGAGAAGGAAAATAGATGTTAAAGGAAAATTACAAAAATTAAATAAAATTTATATTTTTACCTATTTTTAAATATATTTTTATTATACAATCTTCTTTTTCTTCTTTTTAGCCGGTTCTAATCCACTTGAAAATTCCGAATGTAAATTAAAATTCTTTCTTTTCTTTGTTGGTTTTGATTTTGAATCCATTTCATCCCTAAAATTACAATAATTTTTAATTTAATAAAATTTTTCACAAAAAAAATGTAATTAAACAATTAAAAAAAATTTTTAACTTAATCTAAATATTACCTAAAAATAAAACATCATTTTAGACGAAATTTCAAAATTTTAGTCAATTAAATACGAAATTGGGTGAAATTTTAGACAAAATTTGACGATTTTAGAAAATTTTAGACGAAATTGGACGGTTTTAGAATATTTTAGATGAAATTTCAAAACTATATAATTTTATACGAAATCAGATGAAATTTTAGATGAAATTCGACGGTTTAGAAAATTTTATATGAAATTGAATGAAATTTTAGGCGAAATTTGTTAGTTTTCGATCATTTTAGACGAAATTTCAAGACTTTAGTCAATTAAATACGAAGTTGGGTGAAATTTTAGGTGAAATTCGATGGTTTTCGATTATATTAGACAAAATTTTAAAATTTTAGGGCATTTTATACGAAATTGGATGAAATTTTAGACAAAATTCGACAGTTTTAGATAATTTTAGACAGTTCTATATGAAATTGGGTGAAATTTTAGACAAAATTTGACGATTTTAGAAAATTTTAGACTAAATTGGACGGTTTTAGAAAATTTTAGACGAAATTTCAAAACTATATAATTTTATACGAAATCAGATGAAATTTTAGATGAAATTCGACGGTTTAGAAAATTTTATATGAAATTGAATGAAATTTTAGGCGAAATTTGTCAGTTTTCGATCATTTTAGACGAAATTTCAAGATTTTAGTCAGTTAAATACGAAGTTGGGTGAAATTTTAGATGAAATTCGACGGTGTTGGGAAATTTTAAACGAAATTTGAGGGTTTTCGATAATATTAAACAAAATTTTAAAACTTTAGACAATTTTATACGAAATTGGGTGAAATTTTAAACAAAATTCGACAGTTTTAGATAATTTTAGACAGTTCTATATGAAATTGGGTGAAATTTTAGACAAAATTTGACGATTTTAGAAAATTTTAGACAAAATTGGACGGTTTTTGAAAATTTTAGACGAAATTTCAAAACTATATAATTTTATACGAAATCAGATGAAATTTTACAAGGAGACCTCACGACTTTGGAATCACCGATTTTAACGAAAGTGGTACCAATCGATAGGTATTCGTACATAGTGCAAATCTGTAAAATATTAGGGCGCACTATTTAGCGGTTCGCGAGTAAATCATTAATAAATAATTAATTACTCGCCAATCAAGGCCGAGCGAGCTGACATCAGTGACAGACCACGCCCCCAAGGCCGATTCATAGCCGCGGTGAAATTAGCCGAGTTCACGTGCAAACGTAGATGGTTCGAATCCGGAATAAAATAATTATTTTTTTTTCTTTTAATTTTTAATATCATATTTCAGTCTATTTTTATAATATTTTATTTTTACGCAATATAATTAATTCAGAATACTTTTTCTTAATTTTGATTTTATCCCCCAACTATTGCGACGCGTTATTAGTAACAATAAAAGGTTGGTGCAGTTTTGAGAGCTAATATTTTAATATAAATAAAAACACAAGTATTTTACAAATCTATAATGTGCAAAAATAAAGCTATTAAAGGACGCGTTTGGTTCCGAAACGTTTCTGCTGCAGCTAGAGTTTCCTCAATTGTGGCAGTTTCTCTTTCCGTAACAAATTTCGTAGTTTTCCTCTGTCGAATTCTATGTTGTTTCATAAAATTCAAAACCCACGAATTAGTTGCTTTACAATTTAAGTCAGTAAATTGGCTAACGGCACTTAAGCCCCACTCTTGGAGATTCCTTGTCGTTTCTTATTGATGATCTTGTCTAGCTTCCACAAAACGATCATATGCCCAAGAGTCAATCAATTTGTGCTTATCAACAATTGATCCTCCTTTTCTGACATGTTCCTCCCATTCCTTTAAATGTGCCTTTTGGTTAAGCGTGAATATCCTTTCTTCTGAAGAGTTTGCAAAGACCACTTGGGATGTTCTTTAGCAATATTCACAACTTTTACCTTATACTCAAGTTCTTCGTCCATCTCGTCCATTAGAATTAGTTCCTCGGTATTTACAAATTTCTTCTTATTTAACACTTTGTTGACCGGCAATTTTACGTAGAAGCTATGTCATGTCACCGCGTTTTTGTAAAATAAGTGTAATGACGACGAGTTAACTCGTCACCAGTCAGCAACGTTTGGATATGAAATGACGAGTTATCTCGTCACCGGTCAACAAGGTGTTAAGATGTCCACGATAGCATCAAATATATCTTTACCAAATTGCTCAGCCTTTTCTGGAATTTCCACGATTGGTTCTGGTGTAACAAGATCATTTTCCAGTAGTAGGTTCTCTAAATACAATAGTGCACCTCTCAAAAGTAACTTTGATTTATTTGTTTGAATCATCATCAGTATTATAATTGATATGTACTAATGTGTAATATCATATCTCTAGATAATAAGTATAATAAGTAAAATGTTATATTAATTTGTTTTTCTTGTATAAAAGTTTAATAAATTATTTTACATTACATGCGTGGGTATTGTTAATGCAAAACGTAAGATCTTTTTAACACGTTCGCTACCACTATGCAAAAGGGCACCGTCTCCCATAGATCAATGATATGTTTTAATGCGCCTATATCAACGTCCCAAATATGAGTCGTTGGTCTCTTAGAGAAAACCATTTGGCTCAAATATGAGCCGGCTGGTAGCGAACGTGTTAAATGGTAAAAAAAACAGAAAAATGATTGTATTAAAAATAATAGTGCAAGTTGCATATACTTTTTAAACCTGCTGTTGCAACTAATTCTTCCATTTTCGCACATTATAGATTTGTAAAATACTTGTGTTTTTATTTATATTAAAATATTAGCTCTCAAAACTGCACCAACCTTTTATTGTTACTAATAACGCGTCGCAATAGTTGAGGGATAAAATCAAAATTAAGAAAAAGTATTCTTAATTAATTATATTGCGTAAAAATAAAATATTATAAAAATAGACTGAAATATGATATTAAAAATTAAAAGAAAAAAAAAATAATTATTTTATTCCGGATTCGAACCATCTACGTTTGCACGTGAACTTGGCTAATTTCACCGCGGCTATGAATCGGCCTTGGGGGCGTGGTCTGTCACTGATGTCAGCTCGCTCGGCCTTGATTGGCGATTAATTAATTATTTATTAATGATTTACTCGCGAACCGCTGAATAGTGCGCCCTAATATTTTACAGATTTGCACTATGTACGAATACCTATCGATTGGTACCACTTTCGTTAAAATCGGTGATTCCAAAGTCGTGAGGTCTCCTTGTTAGATGAAATTCGACGGTTTAGAAAATTTTATATGAAATTGAATGAAATTTTAGGCGAAATTTGTCAGTTTTCGATCATTTTAGACGAAATTTCAAGATTTTAGTCAGTTAAATACGAAGTTGGGTGAAATTTTAGATGAAATTCGACGGTGTTAGGAAATTTTAAACGAAATTCGATGGTTTTCGATAATATTAGACAAAATTTTAAAACTTTAGACAATTTTATACGAAATTGGGTGAAATTTTAGACAAAATTTGACGGTTTTAGAAAATTTTAGACAAAATTTGACGGTTTTAGAAAATTTTAGACAAAATTTTGACGGTTTTAGATAATTTTAGACGAAATTTCAAAACTTCATATAATTTTATACGAAATCAGATGAAATTCGACAGTTTTAAAAAATTTTAGACAGTTTCATATAAAATTGGGTGAAATTTGAGACAAAATTTGACAATTTTAGGAGAAATATCAAAATTTAAACAACTTTATAAGAAATTGGATGAAATTTTAGACGAAATTTGACGGTTTTAGCAACTTGTGTCTATTTCAAAGTAATAAACAGAAATCAAGATGTTAGATAATAAAAATTTTGAATTAGGAATTTTTTTCTAAACCTCTAAAAAATTTAACATTTCTAACCTCTAAAAAATTGATTAACTTTTAAAAATCCCCAAGAGTTTATTTATGAAAATTAAGAAAAAAAAATTATACTAAAGACAGATTAAAATATCTATTTTCAAATAATAAATAAAAATTTAGATGTTAGATAATAAAAATTTTGAGTTAGGAATTTTTTTTAAACCTCTAAAAAATTTGACGTTTCTAACCTCTATAAAAATGGTCAATTTTAAAAAATCGTGGAGACTTTATTTTTTTAAATTAAGAAATGGAATTTGTATTAGTTGAAAGTTAAAATATTCTATTTTGTAATAAAAAAGTCAATTTTGTTCTAATTATTACCCAAAAAATTAAAAGAATTCATAAAGTTGACTAAAATTTTTTTTAACCTAACTTTTAAAAAATGTTGACCAAATTTAAAAAATCATGGAGACCGAAAAAGACCGATTATTTCTAATTGTTGTCAAAAAAATTAAAAAAAATTTTGGAGTTGGAAAAAAATTTGACAGTTAACTAACCTAACTTAAAAAAAAAATTAACTTACTTTAAAAAATCGCCAAGAGTTTATTTTTAAAGATTAAGAAACGATTTTTATTTTAAATTGAACCCAAAATATTCTATTTTGATTTAAAAAATACCGATTATTTCTACTTCTTACCAAAAAATTTTAAATACATTTTAAAGTTGGAAGAAAAATTTGACCGTAAACTAACCTATCTTTTTTAAAAAATTAACCAACTTTAAAAAATCGCACAGGATTTATTTTTGAAGATTAAGAAATAATTTTTACGTTAAATTAACAATTAATCATCTTATTTTCAACTGTAAAAGTCGAATTTACTCCAATAATTGCCAAAAAAATTAAAAAAAAAAATTAAATAGATCGAAAATTACGATCGAATCTAACATAACTTAAACATAACTTAACATAAAAAAATCACCCAAAGTTTATTTATAAGAATGAAGAAACAACTTCCACTTTAAATTAAAGAATAAAGATTTTATTTTCTATAATAAATTTCAAATTTATTATTTTCCTAAGTACTTTTCCAAAAAAATAAAAAAAAAATTGATAAGAACCCTTTTTTATTTCTCTCTATAAAGTATTTTCTCTTTATTATTTATTTTTATTGAAAGATTGTTGGTTTTTAATTTTATTTTTTATTTTTTTTTTTTTGTTGAAGACATATTACATCTAGACAAGTACTCTTATTGCTTTTAATCTAATCATACCCTACACGGGGATCAATTAAAGCCGAAGAGGCGGCCCCAGTAAACAAAGTACAAACGGAAGAGTGGAAGAGTGACGGCGGTGTCGGCCCTCTGGCGGCGGTAGTTATCCGCCTCCGACCATCTCGATTCGTCATTACCGCGTTTGTAATTCGGCGAATTACCGGCGGCTAATAACGAACGCGACAACCGCACCGGGGGCTTAGAGACTTCGGTAGCAATTACCGGTCGTAATTAGCGCCCCCCGTACGTGTGATTGATCGCCGACGGACGACCATTAGAAGGAAAACTTGCGCGGCGAGGCACCTTCCAGCTGCGAAGAACGACGTAATCGGAAATTGCGCGTGAAACGCTACTTTCGAACGAGTCGGTCGCGGTTTGATCCGATAATGGGGCTGCGTCGGGTTAATCGAAAAACCACCGGATGATAAGAAAATTTCTTTTTATTGTTTGCCCCTTTGGTCGATTCAGAGACAAATAGAAAGAATTTTTAAAGATTTGTGGTGGTAAAAAATTTTTTTGGGTTTAAATTATAAGCAAATTACATTAAGATTGTAAGAATTAAACTTACGTATGATTAGCCAATTTTTTATTTAAGTTTGTTTTCTCGGTATTAGCTACCTGTCCCCGAACAATCCCAGAAACCTCGGTTGGAGTAATCGTCAGTCCAAAACTAGTAACATAATGTCCTAAATTTAACTTTTTAAAATCAAATATAGGACGTAAAGATGATGAATAACTGTTATAAAATCTCGACCAGGTTGAATAAGCTAAAAAAATTTTACCAAATTTAATCTTTTACCAATTAACAAATACCAATTAACAAAACTTTTTATAAATTTTTAAATTACCAAAACAAGCTGATTTTTTTAATGTTTTATCTTTCCCAATAACATTTTCAAAGTGTCTTTGAAGTGCTGTAGCGGCTTCTTCGACATTCATCTCTTCCATTATATGGCAAAGATGTCTTAGGAATTCTTTTGAATCTCTCTTTTTTAAACTATAATTAAAAAATAATTAATAAATATATATTTTTTATATATGACAAATCAAATAAAGAAAATAATAAGGAAAATAAGTAAAAAAAATATCTTACAAGACTTTATGATTGTTTAAATAAGATACAAATTCTTGCTCGTCGGGACTTAAAAAGATTAAAGCGACCCCGGATTTTCCAGCGCGGCCAGTCCTCCCGATTCTATGCAGATAGTCTTTATCTGTTTGCGGCGGTGTGTATTGTATTATAAAATCGGCTTCTGGAACGTCTAATCCACGAGCGGCGACATCCTAAATGAAAAATTGATTTATTTAATACTCTTTTTTCAGTCTCTTTAAAGTCTTACATATAAAAAAAAATTGTAAAGTTGGATTAATTAAATAAGAGAGTGTTTTTGTCATTGCCTGAGCATTTTTGACCAAGTCAGAAATAACTTTTTGTTTCGGGGTTTGCCTAGTATGCAACTAGGTAAACTTAGGTGCGCCAAACGAGGTTCAGGCAAAATCCAAAAAAATGTAAATTAACTTCGGAATTTGCCTAAGTGGGTCAGGCAGAAAATACTATAGGATCAACTCCGTTTCCTGATACAGAAAATACTGTGGGATCAACTCCGTTTCCTGATGCAGAAAATATTCAAAGAACAACCTCAGGAATCAAGAAGTGTTATAGCTGTGCGCAGGATGTTCATGTTATCTGTGCCCAGAGCATAAATAATACCAATGTGCAGTACGGAACATCAGCTTTATGTCTTTGATGTGCAAATAGAAAAACGATGATTTAAAATCAAGAGAAAGCTTTCGAATGATTGAAAGAGCAAGCAGAGAAAATGTAATTTACATCTAATAAAAAATTTCCCCCGACTGAGGTTGGAACATCAGTTACAGTGCCTGTTCCAAGCCTTGACAAAAGCAAAGGAGATGAGCGAAACTTAATTGGCGTAGTTTTGGAGACAACAAATGATGAACTTTATAAAATTGGAACCATCAAAGGAATTATTAGCTCGCTGTATTCAAGCAATCAAATTCAAGCGTATAAGGACACACTTCTGAAAATTCAGGACATCCCAGAGACTGAATTCTCGCTGCGTCAGATTAATAGCCAAAATTCTGTCTTCGGAGGCCAAGGGTTTTTGAAGTGTAACTGCAATAAGAAATGTCAAACAAATTTATATAAATGTAAGAGGGCTAAAGTGCTTTGCAACTCGAAATGTCATAATTCAAGTTTGTATTCAAACAAGTAATGGTTTATACAGTTTCCCATATAATCTTACGAGTTGTTATTTATTTTTTTATTTATTTATTTATTTTTTTTTTTTTTTTTTTTCATTTACAAAAATAAAGTCATATTGGGAAAATTCCGTTATTTTTATTGTAACTTAAGAAACCAAAAGATGCGCACACATAGACAGCTTGTTGATAACGCTGATAGCAGTAAATAGTTAATAATAGTAAATAAATTGCCTAAACCCATTTAGGCAATGTCCGAAGTTAATCACTTTTCGCACTTTGCCTGACAATGAGTCTCATTTGGCGCATCTAAGTTTACCTACTTACATACTAGGCAAACCCCAAAACAAAAAGTTATTTCGGACTTGGTCAAAAATGCTCGGGCAATGTACGAATTGGTCAATCTTAGGTGTGCCGGCGTAATGGAGTTTACCGGTAACATAAATATAATGATTTTATACATAAAAATTTAGTTTTAATTATTCAAGTTTAGTAAAAAAGTCACAAAAATTATATCCGTAATTTTTAAAACACCCTGTATATCAATTTTTACAAAAAATACAAATATAATGATTTCATAAAGAAAAATTTTAATAAAAGAAGTGATATTTTATACATAAAAGTTCAGTTTTAGTTATTTAAATTTACAATAAGTTAAATAGTCAGAAAATGTTGTTCCGTATTTTTTAACCAGCCTGTATATTATTTTTTCGGTTTTATTTTAATACTAAATTAATAAAGAAACATTCTCGACCGTATGCATAGCTACACGTTTAGTATGATTTTAAGATGCTTTTAACTAGTAACCACTAGTTGTATTTAAAAGCATTTTAAAAATTGGTATGCATAGTTTCATTTTAACTTGTCACTAGTTAATAGAAAACTAAGCTATCTTTTAAGGCGGCAACATCACAAAATTTGTTTATTTTCGGAATATTGACAAGTGAAATGAATGACATTTGGAAAAAATTATACAACACGGTGGGTTTATTTAATTTTAAAGAAGAATTAGAAGCAATTAAACACCACCACTTTGAAAAACTGCCCCAAAGGTGATCTATAACTGTCTCACGTTAACGCAACGACAGTTCATCATTTATAATGTATAGGTATGCTGCAAAGGTGGAGAAACTTATAATGCAGGGAAGAAGTAGTAATAAAATAAGAGGACCTTTCTAAAAGATCTAAAAAATGATGTCGACCTTTTAGTCCCAATTATGACATACTTAACGGCAATAACCATATTATATAACTTTTTATATTTTTGACCATTAAATCGTTTACTAAATTGTTTAGTTTATTTTAAAGAAATATATGGTAAAGAATTGGAATGTTAATCATCAACTTACTAATTTTGGAAAACAAAAAATCATGCAGAGCTCCGTCGTAGAAATTATAAGAAAATAGAGGAAGAAGGGTAGTTCGAAATGACTGTTTTTTATTAAAATTATCAAACTTTTTCTATTACCAAAAAATTAAAAAAGCGGAATGGATAACATAATCCTAAAAACGTTCAATCAATTTAAAAAAATGTGCATTTGCGAAAATTGTATTACTATCCCCTATAGTAAGTCTTGTGATGCAGCATACGACGAAAATATTTTTTTGAAAAAGTTCTGTTTACGGCGAAAATATTTACACCAAATCCATTCGATATATCTAAAGTTTTATAAGTAGTAATGATGATATTTCTGTTGTATCGCGGGTGACATTCTAGAAAATGACGTTAAAATTCAATTAAACAAGCCTATTTTGGCCACTAAAATCTTAGTAACCAAGTAGCGTTAAAAGGCTACTAAATACGGTTATGCATACGGGTTTTGCTTAGTAACGTGTAAAAATGACGTTAGTAGCCACTAAAAAAGCTATGCATACGGCCGTCTTTATTTATTATAAAAAGTTCCATTCCTTAATCTCTTAAAATTAGTTACATTTTTTTAATGAAAACTGAAAAACTGATTTTTTAAAAAAATTCAATTTGTTCAAAAACTAATAGAAATAAGTTTATAGTAACTTATATAAAAATTGTAACTAATTAAATGGAAAATCGAATTAAATAAAAAAAAATGGGTGTTTGATATAAAAACATTGAGTTTTATTTCATTAAAGTTTGTAAAAAAATTCTAAAAAGTTACCAAAATGTAAACCGTGATTTTGAATACTCTGTATATTATTTTTTCCATTTAACTTTATTAAATTAAAGAAGAATCTTTCTCTATTAAATGAAACAAATTTCATTAATTAATCTCTCAATAGTAATGAGATATGAATTTTTTAAACGAAAGATGAAAAATTGTTCATTCTTTAAAAAAATTTCAATTTGTTCAAAAACTAATAGAAATAAGTTTATACCAACTTATATAAAAATTGGAACTAATTACCTGGAAAATCGAATTAAATAAAAAAAAAAGTAGGACATTTCCTATAAAAAAAATTGAGTTTGACTTCATTAAAGTTTGTAAAAAAAATTTCAAAAAGTTATCAAAATGTAAAGCGTGATTTTGAACACTCTGTATATTATTTTTTCCAATTAACTTTACTAAATGAAAGAAGAACATTTCTTTCTTTAACAAAACAGGTTTCATTAATTAATCTCTCAATAGTAATGAGATAGGTTTTTTTTAAATGAAAAATGAAAAATTGATCATTTTTTTCTAAAGTTTCAATTTCTTCAAAAATTAATAGAAATAAGTTTACAGTAACTTATATAAAAATTGTAATTAATGAACTGGAAAATCGAATTAAATAAGAAAAAGTAGGGTGTTTCATATAAAAAAATTGAGTTTGACTTCATTAAAGTTTGTAAAAAAAATTTCAAAAAGTTATCAAAATGTAAAGCGTGATTTTGAACACTCTGTATATTATTTTTTACAATTAACTTTACTAAATGAAAGAAGAACATTTCTTTGTTTAACAAAATAGATTTCATGAATTAATCTCTCAATAGTAAATAGATATGAATTTTTAAATCCAACATATCCAAATCTAACCTAAAAAATGTTTCGCCAACTTTGAAATTTTTTTAAAATTTTTTGGTAAAATATAGAACAAAACGGTCTTTTTAAATTAAAACTAGAATCTTTTCAGTTTAATTTAGAACAAAAATCAGTTCAAAATTTCAAAAATTCAATTTTTTAAGAATTTTAAAAAAAGGTCGATTTTTTTTGATAGGTTAAAATTGTCAAAAATTTTTTACCAACTTTGAAATTTTTTTGACAACACTTAGAATAAAACGATCTTTTTTAATTAAAAGTAGAATGTTTTAAGTTTTATTTAGAAAAAAAAATCAAATCAAAATCTTTAAAAATGAATTTTTAAAAAATTTTTAAAGTTGATCGATTTTTTTAAAGTTAGGTTAAGTGTCAAAAATTTTCTTATCAACTTTGAAATTTTTTTGAATTTTTTTGACAACACTTAGAACAAAACGATCTTTTTTAATTAAAACTAGAATGTTTTAAGTTTCATTTAGTAAAAAAATCAAATCAAAATCTTAAAAAATGAATTTTTAACGAATTTTTAAAGTTGATCGATTTTTTTTAAGTTAGGTTAAAAGTATAAAAAAATTTTTTACCAACTTTGAAATTTTTTTAATTTTTTTGACAACATTTAGAATAAATCGGTATTTTTTAATTAAAACTAGAATGTTTTAAGTTTCATTTAGTAAAAAAATCAAATCAAAATCCTTAAAAATGAATTTTTGATTAATTTTTAAAGTTAGTTTTCTTAAGTTAGAAAAGTGTCAAAAATTTTTTCCAACTTTGAAAATTCTTTTAATTTTTTTAACAACATTTAGAATAAAACTATCTTTTTTAATTAAAACTAGAATGTTTTAAGTTTCATTTAGAAAAAAAATAAAATCAAAATCTTTAAAATTCAATTTTTTATGAATTTTTTAAACCAACCTTTAAAAAAAAACCTTAATAAAATTAAACACAAATTTAACCCATATTTTTAACACTCTGTATATTATTTTTTCGATTTAATTTTAAAAAATAATAATAAAAATAAAGAAAAATGTCTTCCATATTTAACCAACCAAGTTTAATTCATCAATTTCTTAATATAAATTAAAAATAGATTTTTATTTAAATCAAAAATAGTCCGATTTAAATAAAAAATTACTCACCGTACAAATCAAAACTCCCTTTTTAGCCTTTTTAAACCCCATAAAAACCTCCTTCCGTTCCTTTTGATCCATATTACCGTGCAACTTAAAAAACTCAACATCGACAACAACCTCCTCATCCTCGCCTTCCTCCTCTTCGTCAAACACAACAACTTTTTCCCCTTTAAAATCACTTATCTTCTGCCTCCCTCTATTTTTAGGCATATTCACCAAATATTTCGAAAATAACTCATAATGAAACTCAACCATATGAGTACTCGCCATAAAAACAAACACTTTAGCATTCACTTTTGATTTCGAGACAATCAACGAAGCCAAGGTAAATAATCTTTGCTTCGCTGGAACGATTAAAAATTCTTGATCTACTGTATTTGGAATAATAAAATCTTCTTTGTCGATTTGTTGATTTTCATCTAACGCATCGATGTAAATGTGATCTTTCATTGTTAATTCAGCTAATTCAGATATATCTTTAGTTAAAGTCGCTGATAATAAAATTGTTTGTTTTGAATCATTTTTTGATTCATTTTTTGAGTCATTTTTTGAGTCATTTTTTGAGTTATTTTTTGAATCATTTTTTGAATCGTCTTTTAAATCATTTTTATTTTTATTAAAAAGCATTTTAATTGGATCGTAATCATTAATTTGACTTTTTAATGAGTTTATTTTATCGATTATACTTAAAATATCTTTTCTAAACCCCATATCTAACAATTGATCAGCTTCATCGAGTACTAAACATTTAACTTTGCTTAAATCTAAAGCTTGAGTGTGTAAAACATGATCGAGAATCCTTCCGGGTGTTCCGATGAGGATCGAGAGTCCTTTTCGTATCCGTTCCTTCTCGGTTTTTCGATTTTCACCTCCGCAAAGGTAACCGGTGACAATCCATTGAAAAGTCTAACAAAAAAAATCAAATTTTTGTAATTTTATGGTTTAATTTAAAAAAAAAATAAATTAAAAAAAAATATTTACATTTATTTTTTTAAACTCTTCATTCGTTTGAAGGGCTAATTCTCTCGTTGGGACAATAATTAAAACTTGAACACCATCCGTACGTTTTAATCGAGGTTCGATTGATAATAAATCGTTTAGAATTGGTACGGCGTAAGCTAAAGTCTTTCCGGAACCAGTTTGTGAACGAATCTATTTATTTACAGTTAAAAAAAATCAATAAATATTAAAAAAATAATAATAAATATTTAAAAAAAATAATAAAAATTAAAAAAAAATAATAAAAATTAAAAAAATAATAATAAATATTTAAAAAAAATAATAAAAATTAAAAAAAAATAATAAAAATTAAAAAAATAATAATAAATATTAAAAAAAAAATATAATAAATATCAAAAAAATATTTTTTTTATTTTTATTTATTAAAAAAAAATTACATAACCTCAAAATTTTTTTTTAAATTAAAACCTACCAAAGTATTTTTCTTTTGTAATAAAATCGGAATCGATTTTTCTTGTACATTCGTTAAAACATTAAAATTAATCTTTTCCAAATTAGAAACTAAGTGTTTATGAATTCCCAAATCGCTAAATTTAGTTCCTTCGGTAAAAACAACCTCGGAAACTGACTTTCCTTTCCGACTATCAACATAAATCTCATTTTTATTATCCGAAAATAACGAATAAGGTCTTTTTTGATTATCATTAGCTTTATTTTCAACATTTTTTCCTTGCTTAGCCAATAATTTATCTTTCCGTTGCTTACGTTTAATATGCTTAACCTCAAAATTACTTTTAAACATTTTCTTTTGATTTTGTTTATCTTCTTCTTTATCTTTTTTATCAATTTGTACATCTTTTAACCCAGATTTCTTTTTAAAAACCATCCCTTGAGGTTTTTCCTTAGATTTTTTAATAAAATTAAATGAAAACGGTTCATTTTTATTTTTCATATTTGTAACCTTAACAGACTAAAAATAAAATGATTTATTATACAAATAACTTATAAATATTTATTTTAACTTTACCTTAGGTTTAGATAAACTTTTCGTTGAGTTTTTATCCATTTTTTTAATGAAAAATCATCAAATTGCTTATTTCAAAAAAAGTGAGGTTATATCAACTGTCAAACACATGAGGAGTGAGGATGTTTCGATTGACCCAAGTTTTTTATTACAAACTAAGTCCGTTTCGAGTGACTTTCTTAAATTTTATTATTTAATTACATTTTTTTTCTGAGGGAAAAACTAAAAGTCGTGGAAAATTAATTTTTTGTAAAAATAAAGATTAAATTTCAATCTAAATCCTGATAAAATTTTAAGTTTTAATTATAATTAGTTTTTGAGATATGAATTTTTAAAAATTAAATTAAATTTAATGGTTTATTAAATGTTATTTTAGTATTATATTTTATATCTTTATTAAGCCATCTGGTATACATAAAAAATCCTTTTTTTTTAATTTTCCTTCGGCAAAAGTTCCTTTTTAAACGAACCCCCCTTTAATTTACCAAAGACCTTATAGTTCTCCGCCCCTTTCGCATTTGTTGGGTTCGCGGTGATACATCAACGTAACGTTTTAATTCCAGAGGAAGAAAAAGTCGCTCCCGAGCTAATAGCGGCGCCGAAGACGCCCACAAAGTCAAAAAATTGACCGATGCCGGTCGATTTATTTAAGTTAATGTCTTCATTTCACCTGTTCTCGATATTTATCAACGTTCTCCGTGAGAAAATGGAATAAAATTCGCCTCCACGTCCTCCTTAATGCGCTCAATGCGTTAGCGCTAAAGGGAACGTTAAGTAATGCGATTACGGGCGGAGGAATCCGCCGAAACGACGCCTAACTAACCGGCGTATCACATCAAAGCCGCACACACATGTCTAATGTCTAAAGGGGGCTCCCTTTTGTTTCTCTCGTTTAGGGAAGCAGGGCTGCGAAGGAAAGTTTGAGGCTGAAAGGAAAATGAACGATGACGAAATTAAGTTAGTTGAGTTCGTACTCGTATTGGAAATTATGTGAATATATTTGCTTTTATAAGGGAAAATTAGATAAGGGGGGTTATTAAGTAATGCTTTGTTGGGTTTTGTTAGGTTTTATTAGGTTTTGTTAGACTTTGATAGGCTTTGATAGACTTTGATAGACTTTGATAGATTTTAAGATCCCTTTTTTTAAAGAAAGCTTTAATAAATACAATTAGAATGATTAAAATACTATTTAGAAATAATTTACAACCTAATTGGAAATATAAATTAAGAATTACTTACGTTTAAAATGATGAAAATGAAGAATTAACCTAAAAAATCAAATTGAAAATTTCCCTCCTGTCAAAAATGATATTAAGATGACATTTAACACCAACCTGAAAACACTCAAAATTAATCAAAAAAAATTTATTCTAGCACTTTTATTTACATTTGTTTATTAAAATTTAAACCTAAGATAAGTTTAAAATTTGAAATTATTTACTATCAATACAAATTTCCTTTTAGATTACAAATGATTTAATTTAAAAATTTTATTCTTTAAAGAACACCATCTCTTAAAAAATGCTCGGACTAATTCCTTAAATTAAAATTTTTTTATTTAATTAATTATATTTTTAAATTTAATCTCTTAATTTATTCCTTAAATTAAAAATTCCTTATTTTTTAAATAATTCTTCTTTTTAAAATCTAAATTTATTAAAACATCAAAATTAGTTAAAAATTATTTTAAAAATTCTTCAAATTAACACCATCTCTTAGAAAACAACCAAACTAATTTTTAAATCAAATTTAATAATTTAATAATTTTAATGTAAAAAATTATCTTAAAAATAATAAAAAATTCTTTTAAAACAACTTGGTTTTGATTTATTAGTTTGGCTCTTAATTATTAAATAATTATTTAAAATTCTTTTATGAAAGGAAAATATTAGTTTAGTTATCTGTGTATAGATGGCGTTAAAACTGTCATTGTTGTATTATTTCGTAATCAAATTAAATCCCAAGTAACCTAAAAAATTCCTGTCAAAAATGGACAAAGAATTGTATTAAAACAGCTTTAAAATCGTTTTAAATCATGAGAGTAGGTACTTTTTATTAAATTTAATCAAAAATAATTAAATTAACTTTTAAAATAGGAAGAAAATCATCGAAATGCTCTCTACGAAACCCCCCGGGAAGATGACAGCCACGATTTACACTATTATTTCACCCAAAACGATGATACCGTTCAGATTTTATCATCTTCACGTAAAAAACCACCTTTTACAAAAGTCCAATACATTCCGATGGTTATTCTCGGTGTGTTAACCATCTTAATATTTTTTGTACCTTTATTAGATCAAGTCGCACAAAATGCTTTACATAAAATCAATGAGGGGTTACGTAAGAATAATTCTTGTTCAGATATTTGTAGGTAATATCTTTAAAATAGTCAAGAAACTTTGGTTTTAAATTCTTTTTGAATTAGTTTCTCGTTAGTTGAAAGTATTCCCGATGGGGTTATTTATCCGGATGGTTCACCGTCATTTCCTTCTACTTTTAACACATGGAGGGAATTAATCGAAGATGCTAAAAAAAGTATTGAAATTGGATCATTTTATTGGACTTTACGAGGTGTCGATGTTATTCCTCATCCGACGGCTAAAGAGGTATTTATTATTTTTTTAAATTTATTTTATTTGATTTAAAAATAAGTTAAAAATTAATAAGATAAAGATAAAATTTGATTTTTATTTTTAATTAATTTAAATAGAAAATATGTGGCGCCATCTATTGGTGTTTTTTTAAATTACTTCCTGTCACTTTTTTTATTAAATTTTTTTTTAATTAAATTGTATTTTTAAAGGGAGAAGAGATTTTTCAAGCCTTATTAGACGCTGGTTCAATTCGTAAGATAAAAATAAGGATTGCACAAAGCGCTCCGGACCCTAAATTAACCAGTAACGACACAGAAATTTTAAAAGAAAGTTCAGCGGAAGTTAGATCGGTTAACTTTACCCAATTATTAGGCGGAGGAGTGTTACACACAAAAATTTGGATAATCGACGATGAAAACTTTTACATTGGAAGTGCTAATATGGATTGGAGGGCTTTAACTCAAGTTAAAGAGATGGGAATTGTCGGTAGACACTGTTCGTGTTTAGCGAAGGATTTAAAGAAGATTTTTGAGGTTTATTGGGCTTTAGGGGACGTTCCTAATATTCCCGATCATTGGGATAAAAGATTTAACACTGAGATTAATAAAGAAAATCCTATTAAGGTTATCGATGATAAAAATATTACTTATTTTGGTTATTTATCGGTTAGTTTTTAATATTAAATTAATAATTAACAAAAATTTTCATCTGTAAGTGTCAAAAATGACACTTAAAAACGAAAAGTGACGTTTAAACGTCAAAATTGACATTTCGACAGAGAATTTTGATCTGTAAACGTCAAAAGTGACACTTTAAAAATGAAAAGTGAGGTTTAAACGTCAAAATTGACATTTTAAACATGGATTTAAACATGTAAACGTCAAAATTGACATTTCAAAAGAGAATTTTGATTTCTAAACGTCAAAAGTGACACTTTAAAAATGAAAAGTGACGTTTAAACGTCAAAATTGACATTTCGACAGAGAATTTTAATCTGTAAACGTCAAAAGTGACAATTTAAAAATGAAAAGTGACGTTTAAACGTCAAAATTGACATTTTAAACATGTAGACGTCAAAATTGACATTTCAAAAGAGAATTTTGATCTGTAAACGTCAAAAGTGACATTTTAAAAATGAAAAGTGAGGTTTAAACGTCAAAGTTGACATTTCAACAGAGAATTTTAATCTGTAAACGTCAAAAGTGACACTTTAAAAATGAAAAGTGAGGTTTAAACGTCAAAATTAACATTTTAAACATGGATTTAAACATGTAGACGTCAAAATTGACATTTCAAAAGAGAATTTTGATCTGTAAACGTCAAAAGTGACATTTTAAAAATGAAAAGTGAGGTTTAAACGTCAAAGTTGACATTTCGACAGAGAATTTTAATCTGTAAACGTCAAAAGTGACACTTTAAAAATGAAAAGTGACGTTTAAACGTCAAAATTGACATTTTAAACATGGATTTAAACATGTAGACGTCAAAATTGACATTTCAAAAGAGAATTTTGATCTGTAAACGTCAAAAGTAACACTTTAAAAATGAAAAGTGACGTTTAAACGTCAAAATTGACATTTTAAACATGGATTTAAACATGTAGAAGTCAAAATTGACATTTCAAAGGAGAATTTTGATCTGTAAACGTCAAAAGTGACACTTTAAAAATGAAAAGTGAGGTTTAAACGTCAAAATTGACATTTCGACAGAGAATTTTAATCTGTAAACGTCAAAAGTGACACTTTAAAAATGAAAAGTGACGTTTAAACGTCAAAATTGACATTTTAAACATGGATTTAAACATGTAGACGTCAAAATTGACATTTCAAAAGAGAATTTTGATCTGTAAACGTCAAAAGTAACACTTTAAAAATGGAAAGTGACGTTTAAAAGTCAAAATTGACATTTTAAACATGGACTTAAACATGTAGACGTCAAAATTGACATTTCGAAAGAGAATTTTGATCTCTAAACGTCAAAAGTGACACTTTAAAAATGAAAAGTGACGTTTAAACGTCAAAATTGACATTTCGACAGAGAATTTTAATCTGTAAACGTCAAAAGTAACACTTTAAAAATGGAAAGTGACGTTTAAAAGTCAAAATTGACATTTTAAACATGGACTTAAACATGTAGACGTCAAAATTGACATTTCGAAAGAGAATTTTGATCTCTAAACGTCAAAAGTGACACTTTAAAAATGAAAAGTGACGTTTAAACGTCAAAGTTGACATTTTAAGCATGGGTTTAAACATGTAAACGTCAAAATTGACATTTCAAAAGAGAATTTTGATCTGTAAACGTCAAAAGTGACACTTTAAAAATGAAAAGTGACGTTTAAACGTCAAAACTGTCATTTCAACTCTATAAAAAGTTTTTTTACAACTTTATTATAATTATTAATTAATTATTGAGATTATTAATTAATTATTGAGATTATTAATTAATTATTTAGATTATTAATTAATTATTTAGATTATTAATTTAAAATTCTTTTTTTGTTAGAGTTCTCCGTCACCTTTAAACCCTTCCGGTCGTACAAATGACATCAATGCTATCTTAAACACAATCGAAACGGCACAAAAGTTTATTTACATCTCCGTTATGGATTATTTACCTTTAATTTTATACACAGATAAAATTCAATTTTGGCCGATCATAGATAACGCTTTAAGATCAGCCGCTGTTAACGGAATAAACATAAAAATGTTAATAAGTCACTGGAAGCACTCGAGAGAATCGGAAGATAATTTTTTAAAATCACTTTTGGAGTTAAATCACTCGTATAAATGGGTTTCGATTGAAATTGTAATTATTTTACTTTTTTATTTTAATATTTTAGTATTTTTCACTTTTTTTTCATTCAAATCTTTTTTCACTTTTATTTAAAAAAATTTTTTTCAAATTTATTTTAAATTTTTTTCACTATTTTAAATATTTTAGAGACATTTTATCGTTCCGTCTTCTGAGGATCAAGAAAAAATCCCTTACGGACGAGTAAATCATAATAAATACATGGTAACCGATAATACGGCTTATATTGGAACTTCAAATTGGTCTGGAGATTATTTTATAAATACAGCTGGTGTTGGATTTGTTTTTCAAGATGTTTTAAACTCGACTAGTTTCCGTAGTCAACTTTATGATGTCTTCGAACGAGATTGGTCGTCGAATTATTCATTTCCTATTAGTTAATTATCTTAAATGTACTTAACACAATAAATTAATACTTAAAAAAGCTTTTTTAATTTAATTTACTTATTATAATATCTCATAATAATCAAGGTCTATAGAGTAACGCTTATAAGGTTGTCCAACTCCCTATCCTTCCTATATTGCAAGCAAAATTTCCCCTCACATGCCCAAGTTCTTGATTATGTGACGTCATCCTTGTCCTAGCCGTCCGTAATATAAGCGTTGTTTGTAAATTTCACGTTATTATTTCACGTATTGCCTTTAAAATACTGATTGGGAATTTGGAAGAGGAATTTAAAAAATATTTTGGGGGAAAATGTTAACCACAAAAAAAAAGTAAAAAAATTGTATAAAAAAATTATTCCACATTTTCCTGAGAATTTTCATCACATAATTAAAATTTATATTAAACAAAGGCTATTTATTAAAATAAATTTTTTAAATACAAAATATGAGAATTATTGGTAAAAATTTCATCTCGCCGGACAAGCGTGACGTCACGCCCGCCTCTATCCCCTCAAACACGGCGCCGCTCGAGTTGGACAACCTTATACCATTGCTCTATTGACCTTGATAATAATAAAACATGAAATAAAAAAAAGTTAGGTTAGGTTGACATCAACCTTTTAATCCTAAAAAATTTAACATAAAATGAATTAAAATACGATTTTTTCTAAATAAACTAATTTAATAATGAATAAAAAGAATTTTACATTTAGAAGTATATTTAAAAATAGATTGATAAACGAATTTAAAAAATTTTTATTAAATTAAAATAGGTTAGTTTAAGTGCCATCTACAAATCACTTGCTAAACTAATTTTTGAAGGGAATTTCAAATAAAATCCAATTTAATCTTTTTAAAACTTTTATTAAATATCATTTTAATACACAAAAAAATAAACAATCACCTTAAATGAGAGACTTTATATATTAATTTACATTAATTATTGTTACTCCTTCGTTTTTTTTGTACCCAAGGATCTTTGGGAGAAAGGTTCAAATGCAAAGACCGAAAAACCCCTTACTCGGTAAAAAAGAATATCACACAATGGCAAAAAAGAGCTAAATTTGTCGCTTAAAAATATATCCCGCTATTTAGGAATTGTGGAAATTATTTTAAAGTTATTTTCCGGACTAATTTACAAGATCCAAAAGTATAAAATAAATACTAAGACTACGATACAACCGGCAGCTGCTTTAACGTACATCGACTTCATGTTTAAATAAGTAGCATCTTTTTTGTACTTTTGGGTTAACATCGCTATGTTTTGAGTCTTCGCATCCAATTCTACAACAAATTTATATTTGATAAACATTAATTTTTTAATTTAAATTAAAAAAAATATTATATATCTTTAATTAAATAAAGATAATTTTATTTACAACTTAATTACCTGATAAAACGGTTCCACGTTGTAAAACATCATCGATATTTTGAACCATAATCCTTTGAACATCCTGCAATTGATTATTAATCGCGTTTAAATTCCTTCTAGATCTCGAATCGGTGAAAATCTTCTTCGCTTTTTGTATATAATTATCAAATTCGATAAACGTATAAGGTCTCGTTACGGAATTAACCCTTTTTCCATATTGCGCATGAAATTCTTGAGCGATATCGTCTAAATATGAATAAGCCAACCTTTTCGAGTAATTTTTTTCACACAAAACTAAATAACATATATCGTGTTCTATTAAATAACTAAAATAAACACATAAATAGTTAAAAAATGACTTTTCGGAAGAATAAAACGTTAAAAACATACTGGAAAAGATATGGTCCGGTTTCTATGGTACATCTAGCCGGGGATTGTGGCCCTAACTTTCTAAATAACATCTTAGCTTGGTTTTGATAGTCTAAAATACTACGACCAGCCTAAAAAATTAAAAATATTGAAATGTTCGGAAAGTTTTTTTAAATTTAAGTTATTACCTGTTCATCTTCTTGCATTGTAGCCGCTAAAGGTAACCCATCGGCTACACGGGCTATCATCGTCATTAACACCATGATTTTTTATTCGATTTGTTGGCTCTTTATAAAATAATTTAATGATGAAAGTAATTATTTTATAGGTTAATCACACGTCATGTTTACACGTCAGACGATTTCATGACAGTTAGGAAATCTGTTTTACCCACATTTAATATTTTATTTTTTTGTAATAAAAAATACATTTTAATTTCTTTTTAGAATTTAAAGAAATAATTTTTTAAATTAAAAAAGAATTTTTAATAAATATAAATAATTTTTTACTTTTAAATTACTAAATTATTGAATTTGATTCATTGCTAGTTTGGTTGCTTTATAAGAGATGGCGTTAATTTGAAGAATTTTTAAATAATTTTTAGTTAATTTTAAAATGCTTAAATTCTTTTTAAATTTGCTAAATATCAAAAAGGATTATTAAATAAAAACAAATTAATTCATACATAAGTTTTTATTAAATTTCACAAATTAAATGCATTATAAAATACATCTTACACAATATTTTTATTCTAACCTCTCATTTTTACTCAAACTTTTTTAAAGCTTTCATACGTTCTAACAAAGGTGGATGTGAATGATGCCAATTTGAGTACAAATAATCATAAACAGGAAAACCTAAATTATCCTTATTTAACTTAATTAAAGCCCTTTGCAACGGCTCCGCTTTACCCAACTTCGCAGCAAATTTATCAGCTTGAAACTCAAAAAATCTACTTAAACAAGTCATAATAAACGACAATAATGCATTATAAGGTGTCATAATATAAGTTGAAATCACCATAAGTCCAACTAACACCGGTTCTTGACCTTTCGGAAAACCCAAAGCTTGATACATCGGTGAAAATTGAAACATAAACGAAAAAAAGACAAAAAGAAATAATAAATTTAATTGCATTATGATTAAATTTTTAATTATATGACCGTGACTCCAATGACCTAATTCGTGACTTAAAACGGCTAAAATTTCATCATTTTTACATCCGGAATCATCTTTTTGTAATAAAGTATCAAAAAGAACGATTCGTTTTGATTTAAATAACCCGTAAAAGAATGCGTTACTATGCGAAGATCTTTTTGAGCCTTCTACAACGTATAATTGAGTTAAAGGGAATTTTAAATCGGAAGCTAAAGCTTCAATTTCCGTTCGTAGCTCACCTTCGGGTAACGGAGTGTATTTATCAAATAACGGGGCGATATAAGATGGGTAAATTGTTATCATTAATAAAGCTATAATTCCTACGACTAACCATAACCAAACGAAAAAGTACGGACCTCCGTATTTTACAATAACTATAGTTATAGCCGATAAAGGTAACGTTATCGCTTGTTGGAATATAAACCACTTAATTTTATCAACTATAAAGAATTTAACAGTTTGTTTGTTAAATCCATATTTTTCCTCCAACACAAAAGTGTAAAAAATAGTAAACGGAAGATCGATTAACGTTGAAATCGAAGTAAATAAAAATATCCAAATACAACTTATAACAACTTCTCCTTCCCATGGATTAATACTTTCCGAATAACTCCATAACTTCGCCATAATCCCATAATAAATCATCCCCGTGGTTACGAAAAGCGAAAAGATATCATGAACAAAACTAAATTTACTTTTATCCAATGAATATAAACGCGCTTTATTAAAAGTCTCTTTTGTCATCACGGTTTCTAATTCGGAGGGTACGTCCACAGTTTTTAAACATTTTAAATGCTAAAAATTCATGAATTAGAAAGGAAAATCAGTAAGTTTTTGAGGTTATGTTACCTGTCTTATTGATAAATACAATTCCCAGAGAGATTCTATCCATAAAAACGCTAAAATTGCGTATAAAACCGTCTGGGGGCTTATTGTACTTTGGTAAAGATCTTCCTTAGACATTTTTTTTAATATAAGAGAAGAATTTTTACATCTACTAAAGGTTAACCTTTACAAGAAATGTCAAATGTCAACAAAGTCAAATTTAAAATAAATTCAATTAAATTAAATTTATTTATTAAAAAATCTCATTTTTAACGAGAAAATGTATCAAAATAGACCACTTTTACTTATTTTAGATTAAATTTAAAGTTTAAATTTTTTATAATTTTTAAAAAAAAATTCACCCATTCCAGACGTCATCTCTAAACAAACTATCAAACTAATTTCATTTAAATTTAATATAATTATTAAATCTAATTTATTTATTAAAAATTTGGGGTTTTAAATAAAAAATATATCAAAATATATAACTTTTACTTATTCTAAATTTAATTTAAACTTTTATTTTTATTAAAATTTAAAAAGAATTTCATTCATTTCAAGCGACATCTCTTAACGAACTATTAAACTTAATACTTACTTTTAAAATAAATTTTATTTATACAATCTAATTTATTTATTTAAAATTTTCATACAAAATTAATTTATTAGATATTTCGTTTTTTTATCTTAAACTTGATTTTTTTAATTTTCATTTTCTTAAAATTTAAGAAAATTAAACCACTAACTACTTCATTTATGTCAATTTATATTTTTAATTAATTTATTAAATTTAATTTATTTATTAAAAATTTTGGTTTTTAAATAAAGCATACATCAAAATATATCACCTTTATTTATTTTTAATTAAATTTAAAGTTTGATTTTTATTAAAATTTTAAAAAAATCTCAATAATTCCAAGCGGCATCTCTTAACAAACTATTAAACTTAATAATTTCATTAAAATTAAATTTTATTTATTAAATCTAATTTATTTAATAAAAAATCTTTAAATGAAACTAATAAGTTTATTAGATATTTCTTTTTTTACCTTCAATTTGATTTTTTCATTTTCATTTTCTTAAAATTTAAGAAAATTAAGCCATAAGCTAACTTCATTTATGTCAATTAATTTAATTAATTCATGAATTTAATTTATTTATTACAAAATTTGGTATAAATCTAATATTTTTTTAAAAAATGAATCATTTTTATTCATTTTGAATGAAATTTAAAGTTTATTTCAAAATTAAATTAAAAAATAAGTAACTTCATTTTAAAGCGCCATCTTTTATCAAATTACACTAACAAATTTAAATGTCAAACTAACATAACCTTTTTAACCTTAAAATTTTTTAATTAAAACCAAATAAAACTCAAAGAATACAAAAAAAGAAGCAGATTTATTTAGAATCACATCTTTTAAATGATATATCACAGGAAATAATTCATACAAAAAGGAAATTTAACGTAAAACTTCTAAAGGAAATGAATATTTTGAATTCCAATCTCTCTCGAATAAATCAACAAAATCTTCTCTTAAAGATCGATTATTTTTCGCATTTTCCGGGTTTAAAACAACAAAACCAATCGAGGACATATCCATAAAATAATCTCCGGTCCATCCGGATGTTCCAACGTAAACTGATGACTCGGTAACCATGAAATTTACATTGCTAATTCTTGCTTTGTCGATTTTAAGTTGATTTGGTGTTCCAGATATGATAAATCTTCTCTAATAAGTTAAAAAAATGTTTAATAAATAAGATTAAAGTGTGGGAAAGATAATCAACTTACAACTTCAATATCAACTTTTGAATCGGAATGAGACGTATCTTCTAACGCTTTTAAAAAATATTCCTGAGCGAACCAACTTTGGTTAAAACTTCCAACTAACATTTTGATATGTACGTGATGATCTATCGCAGCTTTTTTTAGGGCGTCATCCAAAATAGGCCAGTATTTTGTCGTCGGGGAGAATATTGATAGCGGTAAATAATTCATAATCGAGATGTAAATAAAAGTTTCAGTAGTTTGGATTAAATTTAGGATTGTATCGAGGTCTTTTTCACGACCGGGTGGTAGAAATTCATTTGGAGATGTCTAAAAAGAAAAAAAATTGGTACAACATTAATTTTTTGGTTAAAGAAAAATTTTTTAGAAGAAATTTAATGTTAAAATTGAATAAGAAATTAAATTTCCTTTAATTTGATACCAAACACAACTAGGTTATGATTAAAAATAAGAAAGTTAGGTTAGACTAAAAGAAATTCAAGATGGCTGACTTTCAAGATGGCGGAATTGTTGTTAAAGTTAAAAAAAATCAATAACTTCAAAACTATTTAAGTTAGATATGTCGTGTTTGTACTTAAATTAAAGGAAATTTGATTCTCTAATCATTTTTTAATTCAAATTTAACCTAAAATTATTTTTAATTTTTTTTAATTCATAAAAATTAAATTTTTTGACTTACAGCAATAAAAATTTCATAATTATCAACATCTATAGGATTACTCTTATTAAATTTAGTCGTTAAATAACTGGGAAATTGTTCCTGAAGTCGAAAATCTTTTTCTCCAATCGTCCAAAACATTAAAAAAATTTTCATTAAATCTTCAACGATGCAAGAACAATTATAACCAACTAATCCGAGTTCTTTAGTTTGAGTTAAAGATTTCCAATCTAAATTAGCACTTCCAATGTAAAAATGATCATCGTCGATAATCCACAATTTTGAATTTGACTTCCCTCTTCCTAAAACTTGTGGGAAATTTAAATTTCTCACAACAGCCGCTTTTTTCTTTGATAAATAATCGCTATCTGTATTCGGTTGAGTTCTGGAAGGAATATTCTGTATGATTTTAATTGAGATTGATTTTTCTTGTGCTGCTTGAAGTAAAGAAGCGAAGATTTCTTCGCCTTGATTTGAGGAAGGATCCGGATATTTTTCTTTCTCTCTCAAAGACCAATAAGTCGATAGAATTTTTATCGAATGCTCCGCTGAGTTTATTAGATTTAACCAAGTTTCATATGTGGAAGAATGAAGTTTTGGATGATGGTCGAAAATCATTCCAGAAGGAATCGTTTCGACCAGAGAAATACTACATTCTTGTAAGCATTTATCTTTGGGGATGAGATTTAATAAGATTTGTTGTTTTTCTCCACCGTGATCGAGAAGTGGGAGAAGAACGACTAAGAAAATTAAAAGGAGGATGATTGAAATTGGAATACAAGAAGGTTTACACCATCCTTTTCGACCGGAAATTCTTCTGATTGGGCTTCCGTCGTTTGTAGATGGAAGAGCGAAGCCGTGGTTCCATAATTCGCCTTCTTCTTCGTTTCCTAATGGGGAAGTTTCGAGTACGGTCTGGAAATTTAATAAAAGTTTTTAAAAAATTTAAAAAAAAATTAAAAAATTAAAAAAAAAATAAAAAATTAAAGAAAAAATTAAAAAATTAAAGGAAAAATTAAAAAAATTAAAAAAAAAATAAAATAAAATTGAAAAAGAAGTTAAAAAATCAAAAAAGAAATTAAAAAATCGTAAAGTTCGTCAAAAATCCTTTAATTTGATACCAAACACGACTATCTTACGATTAAAAATAAGGAAGATAGGTTGGATTAAAAAAATCCAAGATGGCCGACTTTCAAGATGGCGGAATTGTTGTTATAGTTGAAAAATTCGATAACTTCTAAACTAATTAAGATAAATGGGTCGTGTTTATACTTAAATTAAAGGAAATTTCATTTTTTAATTATTTTTGATGATGAATCTGATTTAAAATAAAATTTAAACTTTGTTTTCTTAAATTTTTTTTGATTTTTAGGTTAAGTTGGATTAATCTTTTGGTTTTTAGAAAGATTTAAGAATTGTTTAAAAGAACTTTAAATAATTTAATTAATATTTTCATTTTTTACACAAGAAATTAAAAGAATTTCAAGTAAAATAATTTTAGAAAAGATTTAGCTTAAAAAAACTAATAGGAAATTAAATTTCCTTTAATTTGATACCAAACATGACTATATTCGGATAAAAAATAAGGAAGTTATGTTGATTAAAAGAAAATTCAAGATGGCCGACTTTCAAAATGGCCGAAAAGTTATTAAAGTTAACCAATTCGATAACTTCTAAACTAATTAAGATAAATAGGTCGTGTTTGTACTTAAATTAAAGGGAATTTAATTTCTTAATCATTTCTAAACTCAAATTTAACCTAAAATTAAATTTGAACCTTGATTTTTCAGAAAATTGTTTATTCTTAAATTAGATTGGATTAATTTGCTAATTTTCGAAATGATTTAAGATGTCTTTAAAGGATTTTTAAACAACTTTAGCAAAACTTTTTTTTGCATAAGAAATTTAAAAAAGATTGAATTAAAATTATTTCTAGAAGATATTTTAGTTGAAAAATGAATAAGAAATTAAATTCCCTTTAATTTGATACCAAACACGACTATATTCGGATAAAAAATAAAGAAGTTGTGTCAGTTTAAAAAAATCCAAGGTGGTCGACTTTCAAGATGGCCGACATACTGTCAAAATTAAAAAGTTCGATAACTCTTAAACGGTTGAAGTTAGATGGGTCGTGTTTGCACTCAAATTAAAGGAAATTTGATTTTCTAACCATTTTTGGTGTTAAATTTGAATAAAATTAAAATTTAAACTAATTTATCTTATAAAAAATTTGATTTTTAGGTTAGGTTGGATTAATTTTTCCATTTTTAGAAATATTTAAGAATCTTTTAAAAAATTGCAAAATTGTTCACTAAAATTTTCATTTTTTAGATAGAAAACTTAAAAAGATTTCAATTAATATTAAATTTTGAACAGATTTGAATTAAAAGTCTGGTAGGAAATTAAGTTCCCTTTAATTTGATACCAAATATGACTATATTCGGATAAAAACTAAGAAGGTTATGTCAGTTTAAAGAAATCCAAGATGGCCGACTTTCAAAATAGCCGACTTGTTAAAGTTAAAGAATTCGATAATATCCAAACTAATTAAGTTAGATGGGTCGTGTTTGTACTTAAATTAAAGGAAATTTAATTTTTTAACCATTTTTGAAGTTAAATTTGACTTAAAATAACCTTTAAACTTTCTTTTCTGAATTTCTTTTTATTTTTAGGTTAGGTTGGATTAATTTTTTCATTTCTAGAAATATTTAAGAATCTTTTAAAAAAATGCAAAATTGTTCACTAAAATTTTCATTTTGTTTAGATAGAAAACTTAAAATATTTCAATTAAAATTAATTTTAGAAAAGATTTGAGGTAAGAACTTAATGAGAAATTAAATTTCCTTTAATTTGATACCAAACACGCCTATATTCGGATAAAAAATAAAGAAGTTATGTCAGTTTAAAGGAATTCAAGATGGCCGACTTGTTATTAACACGTTGGGCACCACGTCAGCTATCGCTGGCTGACAGTGTATAACATCAGCGCTTCTAAGCGGGGCGCGTGACCTGGCTGAAACTTCCTTAAGAATCGGCATGGCGCTCAACGTGTTAAAGATAAAAAATTCGATAACTTCTAAACTAATTGAGATAAATAGGTCGTGTTTGTACTTAAATTAAAGAAAATTTAATTTCTTAATCATTTTTTATGATAAATTTGAATTAAAATAAAATTTAAACTAATTTTTCTTAAAAATTTTTTGATTTTTAGGTTAGGTTGGATTAATTTTCCAATTTTTAGAAAGATTTAAGAATTTTTTAAAAGAACTTTAAAGTTCTTATTAAAAATTTTAATTTTGTACGCAAGAAATGTCAAAAAATTGAATTAAAATTGATTTTAGAAAATTTATGTTAAAAAAATTACTAGAAAATTTAATTTCCTTTAATTTGATGCCAAACACGACTATATTCGGATAAAAACTAAAAAGGTTATGTCAGTTTAAAAAAATCCAAAATGGCCGACTTTCAAGATGGCCGACTTGTTATTAAAGATAAAAAATTCGGTAACTTTTAAACTAATTGCGATAGATAGGTCGTGTTTGTACTTGAATTAAAGGAAATTTAATTTTTTGATCGTTTTCGAAGATAAATTTAAATTAAAATAAAATTTAAACAAATTTTTCCTAAAAATGTTTTGATTTTTAGGTTAGGTTGGATTAATTTTTACATTTTTAGAAATATTTAAGAATCTTTTAAAAAATTGCAAAATTGTTTACTAAATTTTTCATTTTTTTAGATAGAAAAATTAAAAACTTTCAATTAATATTAATTTTTGAACCGATTTGAATTAAAAATCTGCTAGGAAATTAAATTTCCTTTAATTTAATACCAAACATGACTATATTCGGATAAAAAATAAAGAAGTTATGTCAGCTTAAAGAAATTCAAGATGGCCGACTTTTAATTGTTGTTAATTTGAAACGTCAAAATTTACAGCTTTAGGTAAAATCTTACATTTACAATATCAGAATGAATTACTTTCGTTAAAAAATGACATTTGAATCATCAAAATTGACAACTTTGATTAGAAATTGACATTTGAAGCGTCAAAATTGATAGTTTTGGTTAAAAATCGACATTTGGAACGTCAAAAGTGACAGTTTTAGGTAAAACTTTACATTTACAATATCAAAATAAATTACTTTAGTTAAAAAATGGCGTTTGGACCGTCAATATTGACAACTTTGGTTAGAAATTGACATTTGAATCATCAAAATTAACAGTTTTGCGTAAAGTTGACACTTAACACGTTAAAATTGACAGTTTTAAGTAAAATTCGACGTTTACAATATCAAAATAAACTACTTTTGGTTAAAAAATGACATTTGATCCGTCAAAATTGACAGTTTTGCTTAAAAATTGATATTTGAAACGTCAAAATTGACAGTTTTGCTTAAAAATTGACATTTGAAGAGTCAAAATTGACAGTTTTGCTTAAGAATTGACATTTGAAACGTCAAAATTGATACTTTTGATTAAAAATTGACATTTGAAACGTCAAGATTGACAGTTTTGCTTAAAAATTGACATTTGAAACGTCAAAATTGATACTTTTGATTAAAAATTGACATTTGAAACGTCAAAATTGACAGTTTTGCTTAAAAATTGACATTTGAAACGTCAAAATTGATACTTTTGCTTAAAAATTGACAGTTTTGCTTAAAAATTGACATTTTGAACATCAAAATTGGTAGTTTTAGGTAAAGTTTTACATAAAAAATATAAAAATCGGCGGTTTTACTTAAAAATTGACAGGTTCAGGTAAAGATTGACATTCAAAACGTCTAAATTGACAGTTCTAGTGTAAACAAATTCGATAACTCCTAAACGGCTGAAATTAGATAGGTCGTGTTTGTACTTAAATTAAAGAAAATTTAATTTTTTAATCATTTTTGATGATAAATTTGATGTAAAATAAAATTTAAACTATTTTTTCTTAAAAAAAATTTCATTTTTTAGTTAAGTTGGATTATTTTTTTGATTTTTAGAAAGATTTAAGAATTTTTTAAAAGATCTTTGAAATTTTTATTAAAAATTTTAATTTTTTGCACAAAAAATGTCAAAAAATTCAATTAAAATTAATTTTTGAAAGCATTTAAGTTTAAAAATTGATAAAAAATTAAATTCCCCTTAATTTGATACCAAACACGACTATATTCGGATAAAAACTAAAAAGGTTATGTCAGTTTAAAAATATCCAAGATGGCCGACTTTCAAGATGGCCGACATACTGTCAAAGTAAAAAAGTTCGATAACTCCTAAACGGCGGAAGTTAGATGGGTCGTGTTTGTACTTAAATTAAAAGAAATTTAATTTTCAATTCATTTTTGACGTTAAATCTGACTTTAAATAAAATTTAAACTTTTTTTTCTTAATTTCTTTTTTATTTTTAGGTTAGGTTGGATTAATTTTTTCATTTTTAGAAATATTTAAGAATCTTTTAAAAAATTGCAAAATTGTTTACTAAAATTTTCATTTTTTTTAGATAGAAAACTTTAAAAATTTCAAGTAAAATTATTTTTCGAAATGATTTAAGTTAAAAAATTAATAAGAAATCAAATTCTCTTTAATTTGATACCAAACACGATTATATTGGGATAAAAACTAAAAAGGTTATGTCAGTTTAAAAAGATCCAAGATGGCCGACTTTCAATATGGCCGACATGTTGTTAAAGTTAACAAATTCGATAACTTCTAAACTAATAAAGATAAATAGGTCGTGTTTGTACTTAAATTAAAGGAAATTTAATTTCCTAGTCATTTTTAAACTTAAATTTGTTCTAGAATTAATTTTGAAATCTTATTTTTCAAAAAATTTTTGATTTTTAAGTGAAAAAAAATTAATTTTTTATTTAATTTTTTTAATTTTTAATTTAAAATACAAAAATAAAAAAATTTCAAGATGATCGATTATCCATTGTATTTTTATGTTAAAATCATTGATAACTTTAAAACTATTTAAGCTAGATATATCATGTTTGTACTCAAATTAAAAGAAATTTAATTCTCTATTCATATTTTAACTTAAAATTATTATAAAATTAATTCCCAAAGAGATTTTTAAAAAAGATATCCTTTTTCATACTTAAAAATTAACTTTGAAGACATTTTTATTATATAATCTATTGAATTTTTTATATTCTTTGACCTTTTTATTAAATAGGACACAATATCGAACTGTTTTATCACTTAATATCTATCACAAGGTCGTTATAAACACGCACATCAATAACAATAACATCAAAAAACATTTTATTACAATAAACAAACAAAACTTCCACAAACTTCAACTCGTTCCTTTTCTTTCTTTAAATTTTACCTTACTTACCGATAATTTAGGCTTTAATATACCACCACCGAAAGATTTACTTCTTCCAACTCTCGAAGGTTTACTCGGAGGAATTAAAACAACAACCTGATCACTTTCTTCACCTCTACTTTTATACTTTTGATGATTAAATCGAGGTGTATCCAAAGAATTCGATAAAATATTCGTGGTATTATCCCCGAAACTAATATTATTCGTATTATTCACCTGAACGAGTAAGTTACAAGTTTGAGAAGCGATTTGAAATAAACCGTCTTGAAGATTTCGATGTTTTGGGGAAGTTTTTCCCAAGTAATCCCAAATTTTCGGCATTTTTTTGGAGATTTTAGGGTTGTATCATGCTTTTAGATGGGGGAAATTTTAATGGAATGAAGACCTACGATACAAACTACCGATTAACGCGCTCGTTACGGTTCTAGCCGTTTTTAGAAATTGACCCGGGACAAAAATTGATCCGTTTTCTCATCACGTGTTAAGGCAAAGTATTGATTAACCACTTTGTAGAAGAGGTTTTATCGTTTAAACGAGGGTTCGGGGATTAAATTGGACTATTATGTCTTTGATTTTCGTTTAGGTTTGATGAATTATTTGTAAGGTAATCAAGGAAATTGTATAATAGGTTTAAATTGTGGGTTGTTTTTTGAAAAGTTCGGTTATTTTAACTTTTTTTCTTGATTTTATAGAATTCAAGACGATTTCTATTAAAAATGTATTTAATATTATATTTATTAAATCTTAGTTATCTTACCTTTAAGATATTTTTATATAAAACGATGGTTTTTATTAAATAAAAGTCAATTAAAATTGAAAAATTGAAATTTTGATTTAAATACCTTGAGATTGAAATGTTACTTAAGAGATGTCACTCAAACTAAAATTGACGTTTTAAATTTTCAAAAACATATTTATATAAAAAGCATTTAATTAACTTTTAGTTAATAATCGTTATTTAGATTTATTTTAAGTTTTATTTTTAAGTTTAGATTTAAAAATTAAAAGTAAATAAAATTTTTCTTGAATAAAATTAAGTACGAATTTATCATAAGAGATGACGTTAAAAATGACTTCAAATTTAAATTTTAAACTTTAATAAATAAAGTCTAATGTATTTTTTTTATTTTAAAGTTAATTTAGGACTATTTTACACTAAATGGGAAAATTTTATAAATTAAAATTGTTTCTAAATAAAATTATTTCAGGAATAAAGGATTTTCGAAGGGTTTAATATAAAACTTTCATAAAAGATGTCGCTAAAAATAGCTTTTAATTTTAAATTTTAAACTTTAATAAATTGATTTTAATGTAATTTTTTTATTTGTAAGTTAATTTAGTGTTAATTTATAGTAAATGGGAGAATTTCATTAATTAAAATGATTTTTAACTAAAAATAAAAGGTCCTTTAAAGTAAAGTCCTACCGATTCAATCAAAACGTCAAATCTTAAAAATGTCACCAAGAAATATTAATTTAAAATCTAAAAAAACCGATTTAAATTACAATTAAACTAATTTTAAACTTAAATTAAAAATTAGAACTTAAATTTATTAGAAAATCCAAATTGAAAAAGAAATTTAAATTAAAATCTTAATATTAGTCGCTTAAAATTGGTGGCTTTCATTAAATCGGTAGGACTTTAAAAATGTCAAAAAATTAAATCAATTTTTAAATTAAATTTAAATTAATTTTTAATTAATAAGTTTATTTTACGATCTTTTACGTTTTAAAGGTGTTTTATATATTAAAATTATTTTAAAACTTAAAGAAATAATAATTTAATTGTGCTTTAATGAATTTAATACACACAAATTTTAAGAGATGTCGCTATTTGATCAGTTTTTATTTAAAATTTAATTTAATAGATTTCTTTAAATGTTTATTATATTATTTAATAATTATTTTATTTATTTTAATATTTTATATGGGTTTTAAGAAAAAAAACTGAATTAAAAAGTAAATTGCAATTTAATTTGAATTTAAAAATAATCCTATAGGGAAAGTCCTAGTGATTCAATCAAAACATTTTAAAAACGTCTACAAGAAATATTAATTTAAAACCTAAAGAAATCGATTTAATTTACAATTAAACTCTTTTAAACGTATTTTTATAACTAAAACCTAAATTTATTAAACAAATACAAATTTAAAAAGGAATTTAAGTTAATATATCTTATTAGTGTTTTAAAACTTGACATTTTGATTAAATCGGTGGGACTTTAGTTTAAAAGTGCCAAATTAAAGTTAATTTTTTAATAAAATTTAAATTAGTTTTTATTAATAAATTTATTTTAGGATACTTTATGTTTTTAAAAGGTATTTTATTTAATAAAATTATTTAAAAATTAAAAGAATAATGATTTAATTGTATTTTAAAGTTTTTAATAGAGACAAATTCGTATAGATGGCATTATTTAGGTTTAATTTCAAAATTACCTTAAAATTTCTTTTATTAATATTTATTATATCACTTAATAATTATTTTGTTTAATTTTTTAATTAAGAAATTGAATTAAAAAACTAAATTAGAAAGTAAATTAAAATTTAATTTGAATTTAAAAAATAATCTTTAAAAGAAAGTCCTACCGATTTAATCAAAATGTCAAATCTTTAAAACGTCATCAAGAAATATTAATTTAAAACCTAAAAAGATCGATTTAATTTACAATTAAACAAATTTTAAACTTAATTTAATAACTAAAATACAAATTTATTTAAAAAATCCTAATTTAAAAACAAATTTAGGTTATAATCTTAATATTAGTGGTTTGAAATTTGATGTTTTAATTGAATCGGTGGGACTTTAAAGATGTCAGAATTAAATCAATTTTTTTATAAAATTTAAATTAATTTTTTATTAATAAATTTCTTTTAAGATATTTTATGTTTTAAAAAGGTATTTTATCTAAAAAAATTATTTTAAAATTTAAAAAATAATATTTTTTTTGTATATTAGAATGTTTAATACAAACAAATTCTAATAGATGCCACTATTTATCTTTTATTTGATAGTTAATTTAAAATTTAACATTTCTTTTTTAAATATTTATTATATTATTTAATAATGATTTTATTTATTTTAAAATTAATTTTTTATTAAGAGATTAAATTAAAAAGTAAATTAAAATTTATTTAAATTTAAAAAATAATCTTTGAAGGAAAGTCCTACCGATTCAATCAAAACGTCAAGACTTAAAAAGGCTTAAAAGAAATATTAATTTAAAACCTAAAAAAACCGATTTAATTTACAATTAAACAAACTTTAAACATAAATTAAAAATTAAAATATAAATTTATCAAAAAATCCAAATTTAAAAACAAATTAAAATTAAAATCTTAAAATTATTGGTTTAAAATTTGATGTTTTGATTGAATGGGTAGGACTTTAATTTAAAAATGACAAATTAAATCAATTTTTTAATAAAATTTAAATTATTTTTTCATTAATAAGTTTATTTTAAGATATTTTATGTTTTAAGAAGGTATTTTATTTAAAAAATATATTTTAAAATTTAAAAAATAATGATTTTATTTGTATTTTAGAATATTTAATATTGGTAAATTCTAATAGATGTCACGTTTTTGTTGATTTCTAGGTCAAATTTAATTTAATATTTCTTTTTTAAAATTATTACTATATTACTTAATATATATTTTGACTATTTTAGAATTTAATTTTCAATTTTTTTTAATTAAAATAGTAAATTAAAGGGTTAAAATACGATTTATTTTTAAATATTAAAATAATAGAAGGTTTAAAAAAGAGATGTCGCTACATGTCATTAAGTCATTATCTAATAGAAGTAATATTTCGTAAACATCGCGATGAAAACAGTTTAGTGTTATCTCGTCGGGATTTATTTTTTATCATATTATAAAACGGTACGAAGGCTAAACATAATCGAAACCTAAGGTATAAATAGACGCGATAAAACGGTTTTCGTTTCAGTCGGCAAGCATTCGCCAAGCGATAACCGTATGAAACGGTAAACGGAGAAAACGGAGTGAGAAGGACGGAGATATATTCAAGTCAGTTTGGGGTTAAATATCGATTGACGCAGCTGTGAAAGTTGTGTGTGTGTGAAAGCTAAAACAGTTCGAAAAGCGGATAAATCCGGAGTGTTTAATCCGAAATAAAAACCCCGGGTTAAAGAAAAAGAAATAACCGTGTGCACAAAGTAATAAACTCTTTTCTTTTTAAAGTAAAAAAAGAAGGAAATAGCATATGGTGAGTCTCTTTGTTAGTAAACGGCCGCCATTTTGAGAGAGACTATTATAGAGAAAAAAATAAATAAAAAGACTCTTTGAGAAGTATTTTTAATTTAAAACGAACTAAATATGGCACGATCTCGAATGTCTAAGTCCCCGGAGAAGGGCACGAAGTGGTTTAAAACGATCAGCCCCCCGACGACGCCGTTAACAACGATGAACGGACAAAGTCCGAGTCCTAGGACTTCGCCGGGGCTCCTCGCCGGGCATTACGCGGGGTGTAAATTTACGGAACCCCCCGCGCCATCCGCCCTTCCCCAACCCCCGAAACACTGGGTGTTAACCCCCCGCGAACAACCGTTCGACATCGCGCACCAACTAAAGGTGCTCCTCAAGGTGCAAGCCTGACTTGGGCCCCATCGAAATCGCACGAACACTCCTTTAATTTTAAGATTTGGAAGCGAGTGAACACGACAATATAATTAAAAAAAGGTTAATTACAAAAAAAAGATTTTTATAATTTATAAAAAATATATATATATATACAGGGTGGTTATTAAAAAACCCAACCTACAAATTAAAAAAAAAATTTTTTTTTTTTAGGTACCTAAGTACATTTTTGAAAAAAAATTATTGTCCTGTTCAGCCGCTCTGTGATATTTAGATTTTAAAACGACTGTCGCCGTTTTTTTAATTCTTTTTAAATTTTTCATTTCTTAAAAAACTTTTTTTTTTGTTTATTATAGAATTTCTAGTGGAATAAATCGAAAAAAAATTTCTAAATAAGTCTATTAACATATATTATTAAAAAAAACGGCATATATGTGATTGTTCCGGACTCGTAAATACAAAAAAGATAAATTTTTGGTTGTCACTTTTTAAAAAATCGCTCAAACGATCTCAAAATTTGTAAAAGTGTTTCAACCAAAAATTTTTCTTTTTTAATTTTATTAATTAAGATGAAAAAAATATAACCTCTCTTTTTCGAGTCCGGAGTATTTTTGTTAAGAAGAAGTACAAATTAATAATCACAAAAAATATGTGTGTAATTATTGTAGGTTATAAGATCCAGCATTTAAAAAGAATATTTGTTCTTTTTAATTTTTTTCTGTCTTTTTCACTTATTAATTTTGATTTTTTTTTGAAATTTTTTTTAAGATTTTGGTTAAAAAAAAATTTGTTTATAAATGTGACTCGAAATTTTATGATTATTTAACCGAAATCTTAAAAAAAATTTATATAAACAAAAAATTTTTATATAAAAAAATTTTTTTTTTCTTGTTATTTTTTTTCATCACAATTTTTTAATTTTTTGAAAAATTTTGGATTTCGGTTAAATTTTTTTTCTGACTTAAATTTTTATTCTTAACCGAAATCTTTTTGAAAATTTTTTTTGGAAGTTTTTATGTTAAAAAAAAAAAAGAAAAATGTTAATCTTTTCTTCCCTCAACTTTTTTTCTTAAAAAATTTGATTTTTATTTCTTAAAAATTTTTAAGAAATAAACAATTTTTGAGGAAAAACATATTTTTCTTAAAAATTTTTAAGAAAAAAAATTTTGAGAAAAAAAATTTTTTTCTTAAAAAATTTTAAGAAATGAAAAATTTTTAAGAAATGAAAAATTTTTGAGAAAAAAATCTTTTTTCTTATAAATTTCTTTTTCTTAAAAAAATGTTTTTCTTGAAAATTTTCAAGAAATAAAAAATTTCTTTTTCTCGAAAAAAAAATTCATTTCTCTAAAAAAATTTTTATTTCTTAAAAATTTCTCTTTCTTAAAGAGATTTTTTTTCATTTTCAATTTTTCAAATTTGGCTTTTAAAGTCAAATTTTTAGATTTTGGTAAAAAATTAACTAAAATAATTGAAATATTTGGGTTACATTACTATTTTTTTTGAATGTAACTCTTGAAATTTTGAATTTTTAGCAAAATTATACAGGGTGTTGTGACAAGAATTTTGACAACCTGTTTGTTATTAAAAACATTGATTTTTCCTTAGAAAAAAAAATTTTTTTTTTGAGATAAGAAGTTTTTTTTGTCAAAAAAGAAAAATTTTTTCTTAAAAAAGAAAATTTTTACTCTCAAATTTTTTTTTTTTTCATTTTCAATTTTCGAATTTGGGTTTTAAAGTCTAATTTTTAGATTTTGGTAAAAAAACTAACTAAAATAATTGCAATATTTGGGTTAAATTATCATTTTTTCAAATGTAACTCTTGAAATTTTGATTTTTTAATTGAAATTATACAAGGTGTCTCAGCAAAAGTATTGACAACCTATTTATTATTAAAAATATTGATTTTTTATCTTAAAAAATTGTTTCCTGTCAAAAAAATTCTATTTTGTCTCAAAAATTTGAATTTTTAGCGAAGTTATACAGGGTGTCATAACGAAAAATTTTGACAACCTGTTTATTATTAAAAATATTGATTTTTTTTCTTAGACAATAAGTTTTTTTTTCTTCAAATAGGAAGTTTTTTTTCTCAAAGGAAGAATTTTTTTTCTCAAAAATATATTTTTTTTATTTTCAATTTTTCAAATTTGGTTTTTAAAATCAAATTTTTAGATTTTGACAAGAAAACTAATTAAAATAATTTCAAAATTTGGGTTAAATCATCTTTCTCTTGAAATGTAACTCAAAATTTTTGTTTTTTAATTGAAATTATACAGGGTGTAACAACAAAAATCAAGACAACTTGTTTATTTTTAAAAATATTGATTTTTTTTCTTAGAAAAAAAGTTTTTTCTTTCTCAAATAGGAAGTTTTTTACCAAGACAAGAATTTTGTTGTCTCAAAAATATATTTTTTTCATTTTCAATTTTTCAAATTTGACTTTTAAAGCCAAATTTTTAGATTTTGGTAAACAATTAACTAAAATAATTTAAAAATTTGGGTGAAATTATTATTTTTTGAAATGGAACTCTTAAAATTTTGAATTTTTAACAAAATTATACAGGGTGTTGTGACAAAAATTTTGACAACCTGGTTATTATTAAAAATATTGATTTTTTTCTTAGGAAAAAAATTTTTTTTTCTGAGATAAGAAGTTTTTTGTCAAAAAAGAAAATTTTTTTCTCAAAAAAGAAAATTTTTACTCTCAAAAAAATTTTTTCCATTTTAAATTTTTCAAGTTTGGGTTTTGAAGCCGAATTTTTAGATTTTGGTAAAAAACTAACTAAAATAATTTAAAAATGTTAGTTAAATCATCGTTTTCTTTAAAAGTAACTCTGGAAATTTTTATTTTTTAATTGAAATTATACAGGGTGTAACAACAAAAATCAAGACAACCTGTTTATTATTAAAAATATTGGTTTTTTTTCTTAGAAAAAATTTTTTTTTCTGAGATAAGAAGTTTTTTTGTCAAAAAAGAAAATTTTTTTTCTCAAAAAAGAAAATTTTTACTCTCAAAAAAATTTTTTCCATTTTAAATTTTTCAAGTTTGGGGTTTGAAACCGAATTTTTAGATTTTGGTAAAAAACTAACTAAAATAATTAAAAAATGTTAGTTAAATCATCTTTTTCTTTAAAAGTAACTCTGGAAATTTTTATTTTTTAATTGAAATTATACATGGTGTCACAACAAAAATCAAGGCAACCTGTTTATTATTAAAAATATTAATTTTTTTCTTAAAAAGTTGTTTCCTCTCAAAAAAATTCTATTTTCTCTCAAAAAATTTGAATTTTTAACGAAATTATACAGGGTGTTGTGACAAGAAATTTTGACAACCTATTTATTATTAAAAAAATATTGAATTTTTTCTTAGAGAAAAAAAAATTTTTTTTTTCAAACGAGAGGTTTATTCTCAAAAAAGTAAATTTTTTTTTCTCAAAAATATATTTTTTTCAGTTTCAATTTTTCAAAATTTGGATTTTTAAAATCAAATTTTTATGTTTTGACAAAAAACTAGCTAAAATAATTTCAAAATTTGGGTTAAATTATGATTTTTTGAAATGTAACTCCTAAAATTTTGAATTTTTAACGAAGTTATACAGGGTGTCACAGCAAAAATATTGACAACCTGTTTTTTATTAAAAATATTGATTTTTTTTTCTTAAAAAAATTTTTCCTGTCAAAAAATTCTATTTTCTTTCAAAAAAATTCTTTTTTCTATCAAAAAAATCTTTTTTCTATCAAAAAAATAATTCTTTTCCTAAAAAGAAATCTTTTCATTTTCAATTTTTCAAATTTGATTCTGAAAGTAAAATTCTTATATTTTTAGACAAAAAACTAACTAAAATAATTAAAAAATTTGGATTAAGTCATCTTTTTCTTTAAATGTAACTCTGAAACTGAAATTTTTAATTTTTTTATCAAAGTTATACAGGGTGTCGCAAGAAAAAATCTTGTTAACTTGTTTATTACTAAAAATATTGATTTTCCTTCTTTAAAGAAAAATCTTTTCTCTCAAAAATAATAAGATTTTTATCATATGTGTGGAGTATATACAGGTGATTGTTAAAACCCAACCTAAAATTAAAAAAAAATTTTTTTTTCGTACATTTTTGAAAAAAAACTTATCCTGTTAAAAATATTTTTTTCTTAAAAAAATTGTTTCCTCAAAAACAATTTTTCCCCCAAAAAATTTTTTTTTCATTATTTTGAATTTTTCAAATTTGGTTTTTAAAATGAAATTTTTTGATTTTGACAAAAAGAGCTAACTAAAATAATTTAAAAATTGGGTTAAATTATCTTTTTTAAAAATAGCTTTTGAAATTTTTATTTTTTACCAAAATTATACAGGGTGTCGCAACAAAAATCTTACTAACTGCTTTATTATTGGAGATTTTGATTTTTTCCTTTATTTTTTAGAAAATTTAGGTTGCTATTACGTTTCTATAGCATATTTCTTAAATATTTCGGTTTATATACAGAGTGAATTTTTTAAAAGTACATTTGATTTTATTTTTTGATTCTATATAAAGATTGTTTTTTTCTAATCAATTAATAATTTTGATTTGAGACATTTTTTTGCTACAATTTCGAAATGAATTGTTTGTATTTGTAAATTTGTATCTTTCAAATCCTTATTTTTTTTTAAGCATTTAAACCCCTTTTAATTCTTAAATGTTTACTCGATAACTTACTTAAAAGCTAAGTTATGAGTTGTTATGTAAAATAGAATCCAAAAATAAAATCAAATTCATTTACAACATTCCATTTAAAATACAAAAAGAGAAAAAATAAATAAAAAAAAAATAATAAAAATAACTCAAAAATTTTTGTATCTAAAAACACCCGGTATATAAATCGTAATTTTTGAAGAGTATGCAAAAGCAAAATTGCTTACTAGTTATATTTGAAGAATAACAGTCAATAATCTTTAATAAAATAATTTATATAGCTTTTTCTGAATATTGAAACATCCTGTATATAAAAATTTCAAAATTCTATTTTTTTTTTTCTTTATATTGTTTTTTCTCCTTTTCATATTTATGGCATTTATTTTAAATATTCCTAGAAATCTAACAAGAAACACAAACAAAGAGACTTTCTTGAAATGTTGAGACATCCTGTATATAAAAAAAATCTAAATTTTATTTTTTTTCTTTTAATTTTTCTTCTTCCTTCAATTTTGTTCTAATTTCTTTAAAATATCCCCCTTAATTTTAAAAAAATAGAAACACCCTGTATATAAATCACAATTTTTTTAAATAATATGCAAAGAAATCGAAGGAAAAGTCAGGAAAGGAAAAAAAATCAAAGGAAAAGTCAATATGTTTAATAATAATTTCTAATAAATAGTTATTAAAATCTTTTTGAGTGTTGAAACACCTTATATATAAAAAATTCTAAATTATAATGTTTTTCCTTTTTATTTTTTTTTTCTTTCTTCAATTTTATTTTTATTTCTTTAAAATATCCCCAATTTAATTTTTTAACTAGAAACACCCTGTATATAAATCATTTTTTTAAAAATAATAAGCAAACCAATCGAAGAAAAAGTCAGGAAAGAAAAAAAATCAAAGGAAAAGTCAATATATCTAATAATTTTTAATAAAAAGTTATTAAACTTTTTCAGAATGTTGAGACACCCTGTATATAAAAATTTTTCTCTTAAAGAAATTTTTTTTTAATTTTTAATTTTTTTTTCTCTTCTACAAAATCTAAAAAAAAATTATAAACTATAAATTTGAAGGGAATTAAATTTTAAAAATTAAAAAAATAAATAAATAAATAAAAAATTTTTTTTTGAGAGAATTTATTAATTATTAAAAAATATTTTTTTTTCAAATTATAAAATTGAGGGAAGTTAAAATTTAACGTTTAACATTTAACATTTAAAATTTGAAATTTAAAAATTAAAAATTAAAACTTAAACTTTAAAAATAAAAAAAAAATTAATTAAAACGCATCATTAAATGTTTTTTAACATTTGAGGCAATTTTATATAGAATCGAAATCGAAAATCGAATCTGTCTTCCTCTTGCCGAGATTAATTCAATTCAATTAAAGAAAAAAATCATTTGTGATGTGCAATATTAAAGAAGTCATTTTTTAGTTATTTTCATTTTTCCCCCCGTTCGCAAAATGTATTTTATAGAAATTAACACTTTATCGAAAGTAAAAACAATAAGAAGCCCTTTTTTAATTTTCATTCTTTTTTTTAAAAAAAACAAAGATTTAAATCAAAATTAATTATAATTTATATAAGAAAAGGACTTATTATTTTTTTATTTTGTAACTATTATTACTTTACTAATTAATTAATTAATTATTAATGTTTGTAAAGAAAAAAAAATCGAGTTTTAGTTTTATAAGCCGTTGGATCTCAAAAAATGTAACGGTCAAAATTTGATCGCGTTTAAAATTTATATGTAAACATTTTTTTTTTGTAAATATGTAATTTCTTTTCGATAACGTTTCGTTTCTTCACCGACGACGATATATATATCATGTTGTAGAAAAAAAAAATTCATTGTCCATCCTTTTATCTGTGATACCTGTATCCTAAACCCGAATAAATCCTTTCTTAGAAAAAAAAAGTTATCACGTGGTTCCTTTTTATTTCTTTCCCTTTAACCTTGTAATCCCAACCTAAAATGAGCCTTTAATCCTAATTTTTTCCCGGGGTTTCTTAACCCCACCAAATTGGTAATGAAAAAGAATTGTTTTTGAACGATTTTTAACGCAATAACGCAATATTTAACATAGAACAAACGCAATGGTAAAAATAAATAAGGAAGGTAAAATGTAAAATAGAAATGGATTTATTGAAGATTAGAAGATAGAAGTCTTTGGATCGTTTAAAAATTAGGTATGTATTAATTATTAAAGATAATTGAGAAGTTTTTATCTAATTTTTATATAAATCTTATCTACATTTATCTAAATTTTATCTAATTTTATCTAAATATCATCTAAATTTTATCTAAATTTATCTAAATTTAATCTAAATTTAATCTAAATTCATCTAAATATCATCTAAATTTTATCTAAAAATAATCTAAAAAGATTTATTTTATCTAAAAACTCAATTTTTTACCAATTTATAAAAGATTCCATTCATAATTCTATGTACAATTTTTTTGTACGTGATTGTACACAATTTGAGATTGTAATCTTTTAATTTTAGTATTAAAATATTTTAAGTTTCAACTTTAAAAATTTTTTTAATTTTTTTGACAACGTTTAGAATAAATCGGTCTTCTTTGATTAAAACTAGAATGTTTTAAGTTTCATTTAGAAAAAAAATCAAATCGAAATCTTTAAAAATGAATTTTTGATGAATTTTTTAAAAAATGGTTAATTTTCTAACCTAAAAAATTTTTACCAACTTTGAAAATTTTTTTAATTTTTTTTACAACATTTAGAATAAATCGGTCTTTTTTAATTAAAATTAGAATGTTTTAAGTTTCATTTAGAAAAAAAATCAAATTGAAATCTTTAAAAATGAATTTTTGGTGGATTTTTAAATTTGATCGATTTTTTCTAAGTTATAAAAGTGACAAAAATGTTTATCAACTTTGAACATTTTTTTAATTTTTTTCACAACATTTAGAATAAATCGGTCTTTTTTAATTAAAACTAGAATGTTTTAAGTTTCATTTAGAAAAAAAAATCAAATCGAAATCTTTAAAAATGAATTTTTTATGAATTTAAAAAAAAATGGTTAATTTTTTAACCTAAAAAATTTTTATCAAATTTGAAAATTTTTTAAATTTTTTTAACAACATTTAGAATAAATCGGTCTTTTTTAATTAAAATTAGAATGTTTTAAGTTTCATTTAGAAAAAGAATCAAATCGAAATCTTTAAAAATGGATTTTTGATGAATTTTTAAAGTTGATCGATTTTTTAAAATTAGATTAAAAATGTCAAAAAATTTTTTCCAACTTTGAAAATTTTTTTAATTTTTGTGACAACATTTAGAATAAAACGGTCTTTTTTAGTTAAAACTAGAATGTTTTGAGTTTCATTTAGAAAAAAAATCAAATCGAAATCTTTAAAAATGAATTTTTGATGAATTTTTAAAGAAATGATTAATTTTCTAACCTAAAAAATTTTTACCAACTTTGAAAATTTTTTTAATTTTTTTGACTACATTTAGAATAAATCGGTCTTTTTTAATTAAAACTAGAATGCTTTAAGTTTCATTTAGAAAAGGAACCAAATCGAAATCTTTAAAAATAGATTTTTAATGAATTTTTAAAGTTATTCTTAGGTTAGAAAATTGTCAAAAATCTTTTCCAACTTTGAAAATTTTTTTAATTCTTTTGACAACATTTAGAATAAATCGGTCTTTTTTAATTAAAATTAGAATGTTTTAAGTTTCATTTAGAAAAAAAATCAAATCGAAATCTTTAAAAATGGATTTTTGATGAATTTTTAAAATTGATCGATTTTTTTAAGTTAGATTAAAAGTACTAAAAAAATTTTTCCAACTTTGAAATTTTTTTTAATTTTTTTGACAATATTTAGAATAAATCGGTCTCTTTTAATTAAAACTAGAATGTTTTAAGATTCATTTGGAAAAAAAACCAAATCAAAATCTTTAAAAATGAATTTTTGATGAATTTTTTAAAAAATGGTTAATTTTTTAACCTAAAAAATTTTTGCCAACTTTGAAAATTTTTAAAATTTTTTTGACAACATTTAGAATAAATCGGTCTTTTTTGATTAAAACTAGAATGTTTTAAGTTTCATTTAGAAAAAGAACCAAATCGAAATCTTAAAAAATGAATTTTTGATGAATTTTTTAAAAAATGGTTAATTTTCTAACTTAAAAAATTTTTACCAACTTTGAAAATTTTTTTAATTTTTTTGACAACATTTAGAATAAATCGGTCTTTTTTAGTTAAAACTAGAATGTTTTAAGTTTCATTTCGAAAAAAAATCAAATCGAAATCTTAAAAAATGAATTTTTGATGATTTTTTTAAAAAATTGTTAATTTTCTAACCTAAAAATTTTTTACCAACTTTGAAAATTTTTTTGATTTTTTTGACAACATTTGGAATAAATCGGTCTTTTTTAGTTAGAACTAGAATATTTTAAGATTCATTTAGAAAAAAAATCAAATCGAAATCTTTAAAAATGGATTTTTAATGAATTTTTAAAGTTAGTTCTTAAGTTAGAAAATTGTCAAAAATTTTTCCAACTTTGAATTTTTTTTAAATTTTTTTGACAACATTTAGAATAAATCGGTCTTTTTTAGATAAAACTAGAATGTTTTAAGTTTCATTTAGAAAAGAATCAAATTGAAATCTTTAAAAATTAATTTTTGATGATTTTTTTAAAATATGGCTAATTCTCTAACCTAAAAAATTTTTATCAACTTTGATAATTTTTTTAATTTTTTTGACAACATTTAGAACAAAATGGTCTTTTTTAATTAAAACTAGAATGTTTTAGGTTTCATTTAGAAAAAAAATCAAATCGAAATCTTTAAAAATGGATTTTTGATGAATTTTTAAAGTTGATCGATTTTTTTTTTCAAGTCTCAACATCATTTAGTTTTATTAGATATGAACTTTATTTTGATAATAAACTTTTATTTTGATAAATACTTAAAATATATCTAATCTATGATGATTTATTGAAAATTTTGATTTGATTTTAATCAAAATTTAATTAAAAATGATTTAAAAAAAAGAATTTTTTTTGTACAATTTCTTTTCTAACAAAACTGTATATTAAACGTCATTTTTGACAATTTTAAATTTAAATTTATTAAAATTTTATTTTTAAAAGAATATATTATCTTTAATTAGGTATTATCTTATATAATTAATTGATATTTATTGGAATTAAATCGCTTTTTTATTAATTTTCTTCGATTAACAGTGTTTTTTAATAAATTTTCATCCAAAACAAAAACTAAACTATTTTAATTCCTTTTTTATCAAAAATTATAAAAAAAGTATATTTATCATGTTAATAGAACATAATTGTTGATAAATACAGATTTTTATTAATAATTATGCTTTAATTACGTTTAATTTTATATCTTTTTGTACAATTTCTTTTCTATCGGAACTGTATATTAAACGTCATATTTTTGAGAATTTTAATTTAAATTTTCTTAAATTTCCCTTTTGAAAGAAAGTATTACCTTTAATTAGGCATTATTTTAAATAATAAATTGGTATTTGTTGATAATTATAGCTTAATTACTTGTAAACATAATAGTTTTTGTTAAAAAAATTTAGGTCCGCTCGGTATATTCATTTGAGTGTCAACATAACCTTAAAATTATTCGCGAAATGTCAAAGTATGAAAGTAGTGAGATTTTTAGTTGAAAGATTTAGTTTTTGAACGAAATTGAGTGGTTTTTATACAAAAAAAGTTCCAAAGAAATCATCGAGATAAAGTTAAGTACTTAAATTCAATTTTCCTTTTGACATTTTGTTAATATCTTTATGTACGCGAATTTTATGGAAATTCAAAGTGTTTATTCAGTATTTCTATAAGAATTATTTTATTTTAATGTGGAACTAACACATTTAAAGTGATATTTTATATGAATCAACAAGTTTTTTTCACAAATGTCAAATTAAATTATTTTGACATCTTCTTTATCCATAAACGTTTTAAAAAAGGTATATTTATTATGTAAATAGAACATAATGGTGGTAAATACGGATTTTTATCATTAATTATACTTTAATTACCTTTATTTCTAAAAAAATTTGTTTAAAAACTTTTGGGATATTCGGTACATAGAGTTGTATGTCAACATAACCTCAAAATTATTTGTGAAATGTCAAACTATGAAAATGGTGAGATTTTTAGCTAAACAATTTGGTTTCTCAACCCAATTGAGAGATTTTTCAACAAGAAAAGTACCAAAGATGTCTTCTGGATAAAGTTAAGTAAACAAATTTAATTTTTATTTTGACATTTTGTTAATATTTTTATATACTGGGTGAGTATTTTGTGTATATATGATTTTTTTTAATTTAATGTGTAATTGAAACATTTCAAATGATGTTATGTGAATAGTTAATTGCTGTTTTAAAAAAATATTTTAAAACATTTTTAGATGGAGGAAAAGGATATTTCGAAGCTGTTTACCGAACTTATTGGCAAACATTCGGTTTATCGGAAAATTATATCTATGATTAAAGGCAAATAGAAATGTATCATAAACGGTTTGATGTTTGTATTGATGACTCCGTTGATCTGATGAATTTGAAATCTAAGTACTGTGGAATTCCCCTTCGCGGACACCCCTCTTGAACGGATACCCCCTTTGACGGACAGTTTTCATGGAACCGTCCGACTCTCATACAATTACTTTGCATTTCTCTTAAGCGGACACCCCTCTTGAGCGGACACTTTGGTGGGTCCCGTTGGTGTCCGGCCAAGGGAGATTTCACTGTAATTTAATTTCGGTATAAACTCATTACGATGCTACGATTTAATCTTATTTTCTTCTTCTTTATTAAAAAAAAATTAATAATTACGAATTTACGAATAAAATTTATCAATTAAATTGTCTTTTCTTATTTATTAAATTATCTTGAATTTCCATCAATTTAATTTAAGGTCGCAACTCATTATAACGTAGGAGGTTTATATTTCGTCACAATAACTTTCTTTTTTTAACCGGAGGAACATGACTAAACTGTAAGATGACTAAACGGATGTAGAAATAAGACTACATTAACATAAAGTTTGTCTAGAAAACTTCTAGATTTTATCTGAGAAGGATATCTCTTCAAATGAATTATTACAAATTGAACTATTATCACGAATGCAATTAATATTTCATCACAAAAGCTTTTTTTTACTTTGAGAAGTCAATATTTATGACTAAACACACATAAAAACTAATCAGAATTTAGTACATCCTTTCTAACGAAAAAAGATATCAACAGCTTTATTCGTAGAAGCGGTTTCCAACGATTTTTGAGTTTTTTAACCAATCAAGATTTAGGATGTTTAATATGTGACCATATTCAAACAGTTTGATTGGTTGAAAAAATCCCAAATCGTTGAAAATCGCTTCCATGAATAAAACTAATCTCAAATAAAAGGGAAATGACGTAAAATGAGAATCTTATGTTAACTATGAATCAGTATAATGACTCCAACTCAAAAATAGATAAAAATCAAGTAATATTGAAAAAAATATTTTTAGGAAACTTCTAGATTTTAAATAAAAATGAAATTTATCGAATTTAAATTTTACTTTAGTTTCGTTTTACAAATTTCCAAGTTTATAAGTTTTCTTTCTTAAAAAATGAAGATCAATAAATACATCAAAAAAATAAATCACTAAATACATCAAAATTAATCGTTATTTACTAAATCTTTTCGTAATCCTTTCATAAAGAAACATTTTAATATCAGATAAGAGGAAAATTTATAGGGTTACAACACATTATGACGTACGAAATGCAAATTTCGATAAAAAACATTTTCTAAATCCTTTAAAAGGAAACCTTTTTACTTGTAAACGAAACGGAAATTTCTCGAATAGGAAAGATAACACTTTATAATTCAGTTTAAAGGTCACCAACTGACAGTGACGCACGAAACGTCTATAATAAGCGGACGATTGAAAACGTAAACACTTTTAAGGCCGTAAATAAACTTTATCTGTCCTGTTATTATGTTATTAAATTCAATTTTAGTTTTATAACTAATTTTTTTGTATTCTATCATTTTAACTGTATTAAAACGTTGACTTAACCCATCAGCTGCCACGATCCCCATTTGGTACTTTTGGAATTTTACGTACACCACTCGGCACAACTTTTGTGCATATGTATACCTTTTCCGGTCAAAAATTTCAAAAAGAAATATGGCAGTTAATGGGTTATCAAAAGAATTCAAATATAGGTAAAATTAAAAGACCTTTAATATTGAAATTCGTCTAATTTCTTCTAAATTTTTTTCAAGTTTTGTCTAAAATTTCTTCAAATTTCGTCTAATTTCATATAAAATTGTCGAGTTTCACTAAAAAAAAATAATTTAACATAAAATTACGAAATTTTGTCTAAAATTTTCTAAAATCGTCAAATTTCATTTAAAATTTCGTCCAATTTCGTATAAAGTTTTTTAAAGTTACTGAATTTCATCTAATTTTATCTAAAATTGGTGGATTTCATCTAAAATTTCGTCCAATTTCGTGTAAAATTGTCTAAAGTTATTGAATTTCGTCTAATATTTTCAAAAATATTCGAATTTTGTCTAAAATTTCATCAAATTTCGTATAAAAATCTCGAAAGTTGTTGAATTTCAGTAAAAAATAACTTAATTTAGCCTAAAATTGTAAAATTCTATCTAAAATTTTCTAAGAACGTAAAATTTCGTCTAGAATTTCATCCAATTTTTGCATAAAATTGTCCAAAGTTATTGAATTTCGTTTGATGTTATTTAAAATTGTCGAATTTCATCAAGAGATAACTTAATTTAGCCTAAAATGGTAAAATTTCGTCTAGAATTTCATAAATTGTCAAAAATCATTTGTAATTTCGTCCTATTTCGTAGATAATTGTCTAAAGTTTTTGAATTTCGTCCAATTTTATCTAAACTTGATGAATTTGATTGAAAGATAACTTAATTTAGCCTAAAATTGTAAAAATGTGGTCTAAAATTTTCTAAAAACGTCAAATTTCATCTAAAATTTCATCCAATTTTTGGATAAAATTATCTAAAGTTATTGAATTTCGTTTGATGTTATTTAAAATTGTCGAATTTCATCAAGAGATAACTTAATTTAGCCTAAAATGGTAAAATTTCGTCTAGAATTTCATAAATTGTCAAAGATCATTTGAAATTTCGTCCAATTTCGTAGATAATTGTCTAAAGTTGTTAAATTTCGTCCAATTTTATCTAAAATTAATGAATTTCATTAAAAGATAACTTAATTTAGCTTAAAATTGCAAAAATGTGTCCAATTAAATCCAATGTGTAAATCCAATTTTTGCATAAAATTGTCTAAAGTTACTGAATTTCGTTTGATATTATTTAAAATTGTCGAATTTCATCAAAAGATAACTTAATTTAGCCTAAAATGGTAAAATTTCGTCTAGAATTTCAATAAATCGCCAAAAATCATCTAAAATTTCGTCCAATTTCGTAGATAATTGTCTAAATTTTTGAATTTCGTCCAATTTTATCTAAACTTGAAGAATTTCAAAGAAAGATAACTTAATTTAGCCTAAAATTGTAAAAATTTAAAAATGTTGTCTAAAATTTTCTAAAATCGTCTAATTTCGTGTACAATTTCGTCAAATTTTTCTAAAAATCGTCAAATTTCATTTAGAATTTCTTCTATTTTCATATAAAATTGTTGAAAGTTATTGAAATTCGTCTAATTTCGTCTAAAATTGTCGATTTTTATTAAAAAATAACATAATTTAGTCCAAAATTCTAAAATTTTTTAAAGATCGTCAAATTTCATTTAGAATTTCGTATAAACTTGTCAAATTTTATTCCAAAATTACATAATTTAGCTTAAAATTCTAATATTTCGTCTACATTCTTCTAAAAATCGTCAAATTTCATTTAAAATTCTTCCAATTTCGTATAAAATTGTCTGAAGTTATTGAAATTCGTTTAATTTAATCTAAAATTGTCGAATTTCATTAAAAAATAACATAATTTAGTCCAAAATTCTAAAATTTTCTAAAAATCATTACTTTTCATTTAGAATTTCGTCCAATTTCGTATAAAATTGTCTAAAGTTATTGAATTTCATCTTCGTAAAATTTTGTGTAAAGTTTCATCAAATTTCGTTCAAAATTTTGCCTAATGTTTTGTAAAATTTCTTCAAATTTTATCTAAAATTTAGTCAAATTTCGTCTAAAATTTCTTCAAATTTCGTCAAAAATTGCTTTTAATTTCGTCCAAAATTTTTTAAAATCGTGAAATTTTGTCTAAAATTTCGTCTAAAATTCTTAATTTTGGTCTAAAATTTCGTAAAATTTTGTGTAAAGTTTCATCAAATTTCGACCAAAATTTTGTCTAATGTTTAGTAAAATTTTGAAGAAATTTTATCTAAAATTTAGTCAAATTTCATCTAAAATTTCTTCAAATTTCGTCAAAAATTGCTTTTAATTTCGTCCAAAATTTTTTAAAATCGTGAAATTTTGTCTAAAATTTCGTCTAAAATTCTTAATTTTTGTCTAAAATTTCGTAAAATTTTGTGTAAAGTTTCATCAAATTTCGTCCAAAATTTTGTCTAATGTTTTGTAAAATTTCTTCAAATTTTATCTAAAATTTAGTCAAATTTCGTGTAAAATTTCTTCAAATTTCGTCAAAAATTACTTTTAATTTCGTCTAAAATTTTTTAAAATCGTGAAATTTTGTCTAAAATTTCGTCTAAAATTCTTAATTTTTGTCTAAAATTTCGTAAAATTTTGTGTAAAGTTTCATCAAATTTCGTCCAAAATTTTGTCTAATGTTTTGTAAAATTTCGTCAAATTTTATCTAAAATTTAGCCAAATTTCGTCTAAAATTTCTTCAAATTTCGTCAAAAATTGCTTTTAATTACGTCCAAATTTTTTTAAAATCGTGAAATTTTGTCTAAAATTTCGTCTAAAATTCTTAATTTTTGTCTATAATTTCGTAAAATTTTGTGTAAAGTTTCATCAAATTTCGTCCAAAATTTTGTCTAATGTTTTGTAAAATTTCTTCAAATTTCGTCAAAAATTGCTTTTAATTTCGTCCAAAATTTTTTAAAATCGTGAAATTTTGTTTAAAATTTCGTCTAAAATTCTTAATTTTTGTCTAAAATTTCGTAAAATTTTGTGTAAAGTTTCATCAAATTTCGTCCAAAATTTTGTCTAATGTTTTGTAAAATTTCTTCAAATTTCGTCAAAAATTGCTTTTAATTTCGTCCAAAATTTTTTAAAATCGTGAAATTTTGTTTAAAATTTCGTCTAAAATTCTTAATTTTTGTCTAAAATTTCGTAAAATTTTGTGTAAAGTTTCATCAAATTTCGTCCAAAATTTTGACTAATGTTTTGTAAAATTTCTTCAAATTTTATCTAAAATTTAGTCAAATTTCGTCTAAAACTTCTTCAAATTTAATCAAAACTTGCTTTTAATTTCATCCAAAATTTTTTAAAATTGTGAAATTTTGTCTAAAATTTCTTCAAATTTCATCTAAAATTTCGTCTACTTTCTTATAAAATCGACACAATAAATGTTACAATTAACACTATATTGTCTTAAATTAATAGAAAGTTATGTACTTTTTAATTGTCTCAAAAATTATTTAACCAGTAAAAAATCCTCAAAAAACTTCTATAAAATTCCTCTATTTTTATTAATTTAATTACAAAATAAGTACAAAAAAAGTCTTTAGAAACTTTTTAACTTTATATAATTTAGAGGTCATTTTATTTATCCTTTTATCACGAACTACATTTTTAATATTTTCATTTCCTTCAGTTGGTATTATATCAACACGACCTCAATTCACTTAGTTCATTCACTTATATGAGTTAGTTTGTTGTGGTTTGTTTTGTTGTTTCTCTACATTGAGTTGAATAAAATGAGTGAACTCCCAACTTTATACGAATACTACACAAAACCCGACATTAAATCTGGTTTAAAAGCCGAAGGAGAAACTTTCCACTTGAATGAAAAACCATTCACCATTCACAGCGGTGCAATTCATTATTTTCGCGTCCATCCTGATTACTGGCGCGATAGATTAAGAAAACTCCGCGCGGGAAATTTAAACTGCGTTGAAACATACTTCCCATGGAATTTACACGAACCAAAAGAAAATTTCTACGAATTTGGACAATCAAAAACCGACTGGGAAAATTTCTGCGACATTGAAAAATTCTTAAAAATCGCCCAAGAAGAAGACTTATTCGTTATTGCACGCCCCGGACCTTATATTTGTTCCGAATGGGAATTTGGAGGTTTACCACCATGGTTATTAAAAGAAAACATAAAAATCCGAACATCAGATGAAAAATTCATCCAAAAAGTTGATAAATACTTTAAAGAACTTTTTAAAATTTTAAGTAAATTTCAATTTACTTTAGGAGGATCAATAATCGCCTTTCAAATCGAAAATGAATACGGTAACGTTAAAGAAGATAACAAACCGATTGATATAAATTATTTAAAAATACTAAAAGAAATTTATTTAAAAAATAACATAAAAGAATTATTATTTACCTCAGATACACCATCTCAAGGTAATTATGGAAGTCTACCAAACACTTTAATAACAGCTAATTTTCAAACGAATGCAAAAAAAGAATTAGATATTTTAAAAACATACCAACTTAATAAACCCTCTTTAGTTATGGAATTTTGGACGGGTTGGTACGATAATTGGGGAGGAAATCATCAAACACGATCGAACGAAATTATTTCAAATACATTAAAAGAAATTTTAAGTTATCCTTCTTCAGTTAACTTATATATGTTTCACGGTGGGACTAGTTTTGGTTTTATGAACGGTGGGGATTTTGAAAATTCAAAAAGTGATAATAGTAATATTAAATTAGATACAACGAGTTATGATTATGATGCACCGTTGAAAGAAAATGGTGATTATGGGGAAAAATATTATTCTTTTAAAAAAATTTTTGAGGAATTTTCAAAAATTAAGTTTAAAACACCCGAAATTCCTAAATTAACCCAAAGAAAAATTTACAATAATGTTATTTTAAAACAACAAATAAATATAAATAATTTAATTAAAAATACAAATAAATTTTTATCTAAAAAAACTTTATTTATGGAAAAAATTAATCAAAATTATGGGTATATAATTTATCGAAAAACTAATTTAAATATTTCTAAAGGATCCATATTAAAAATAAAAAATCATGTTAAAGATACAGTTTTAATTCTTATAAATAATCAATTAATTTCCCCAATTTTAAATAAAAAAGAAGATTTAGAAAATTTTGGGTTTTGGAAATTAAAAGATTCAACTTTAAATCTCCCTGCAAATTCAAACGCAACATTAGATATAATAATAGAAAATTTTGGAAGGATTAATTATGGAAAACTTTATCAATTTAATCAAAATAAAGGTTTGGATGAAGATCAAGTATTTTTAGATGATGAATCTTTAAGAGATTGGGAGATTTATTCATTGACTTTTGATAAAAAATTTAATTTTGGTTTGGATGGATGGGAAGATGTTGATGGATATTTTGGGCCGAAGTTGTATAAAGGAATTTTGATGGTTGATGATAAAAAGGATACTTATGTTGATATGAGAGGTTGGGTTAAAGGGATTGTTATTGTAAATGGGTTTGTACTTGGGAGATATTTTAAATTTGGACCGCAAAAAACTTTGTATTTACCTGGACCGTTTTTGAAAGAAGGGGAAAATGAGATTTTAATTTTTGAACATTTTAAAGGATTGGAGGAGATTAAGTTTTGTACTGAACCTATTTTTGAATGTTTGTAAAATGTATTTTTGTAATAAAATAAGCTTATTTTATATCGAAAATTTTATTTTTGTATTCATCTTTTGGAACCTCTTCACTTCATTTGAAGATGTCTCTCGAGGCTCACCTTTATCACCCTTGCTTTAAAATATTCAGTTGTCTAGAAATCATGTTCTTATGGTGAAGGGGGTAATTCTAGAGCAAAAAGTATAAAGAAAAGTTCATATGATTATGTACCTGGACATCTTTCTCAAAAAAACTACAAGTTTCTAAAGATGAAACTCATTGCATATTTTTCCTAATTATTTCACTTCTCGTACTGAGTTAATTCATGTATTTTGGAACTTCCCCTAACATTTACATAAAAAAATATGGTAATAATAATAAAAATCTACGACGAATAAGCTTTGGTAATGAAATTATGAAGGGCACTTAAAGTCTCATATTCCTTTGTTGGTTATTTTATTACAATTTGATCTCAAAATTGGAATGCTTATATGTGCCCATAATTATGAAAGTGGTCTAAGTCAAAATTTAAAAAAAAATGAGTTTATCACTTATTTCACCCCACATTATTCTAAACTAAATTTATTGAATATCATTTTTTCGATATCGACAAAAATGAACCTTTAGGTAGTGGTTGAAATTTCAACGTTATACGGAATTCATTTAGTGTTAATTATGAAAGTGGTCTAATTGTAAGTCAAAAATCATCAAATTGATATATTAAAAAATAATATTGAAACGCTAGACCATACATTTTTGGTATCGGATCATTCCTTTCTACCAAATAACCGTGATTTTGGTTTAATAGAAACGAAAATAAAAAAAGCAAATTTCTTGTACAACCCTGAGCATTATTATGAATTGATAGAAATGTGTAGAAGAAGAAATACACTTTCGATAAAACGAATGTCACAGTCGGATGTTATTTCAATGAAATCACTAGAAGAATCATCAACAAAAAGAGAAAAAAATACCTCAGGCGAATCTGTCTTTTGGCTGGAAATTCAGTGGATGAGATTCTTGAAAAATGAACTTTATAAAATGTTTTATAAAATTTCTTTAGACTATTCTGAATTCCACGTTTTGGATCTTTCACCTAAAAGAGGAAGACCAAAAATATACGGAAATATTACTTTATTTCCATTATAGACCTCCATTAGACCAGCAACAGAAGAAAAACATAAAGATATTATATGTTTACTACCATACACCCCTCCAGTTTTTCAAGAACATTTTAAAAATCTTAAAACCTTGGAATTATAAAAATTGATTACTTTTTAATTAATAAATATTCATAAATTATTTTTTTAAAGTTATTGTTTTAAATAAAATTTATAGTTCGTTACTGCTCTAAGTCATTTATTGGACATTAAGTTAATTTTGAAAATGGTCTAAGTCAATTCAAGCTTTAAAAATAACATTTTAGTATGAAATTCACACAAAATTTCATATTCATAATAAATTTCCGTTCATCAAGACTGATAAAATTATAAATTAATATGTCGTATAACGTGAAAATATTTTTTAATTCGTTAAAATACAATTCATTAAATATCTCGAAACAAAAAGTATATGACTTAGACCACTTTCATAATTAAAGGCACATATATACAATAAAGTTATTAACACACAGTCTCCTATTAGGCACTGTTTTTTAGAAATTCGATGATAATTTAGTAGCGAACCTAAAATTTTTCGCACCATACTATTTATCATAAATGATTTGGTTACCATCATCATGTTTCTTATGTAAATCGTAGTCAAAAATTACATTTGAAATATGGGTATGGATCAATATTTATCATTTAACTCTGTTCGACAAATTAAATAATTAGAAAAAGCCCACACTATGAGTGTCATCTTCAAAAACCCACAACTCCTTTAGGAGGCATTTCCAGGCACATGTTCATATAAACTTTTTTTATATTTTTTACTGTAAAATTAGGTACTTATAGGCACATTAATTTTGAATAACTGCATACTACTCACACACCATATTACTCTGGAAGTGTACATTATTTAGACTCAAACCTATACATTCTCCAATTCGCTGATGATACAACATTAATTTTCTTTAGCAAAAACTACAATAAAACCCAAATCCGGATAAATACCAACTCTTTATCCCAAATTCTCGCATCTGTGAATATGGTGTTACCATAAATGGATAAGAAAGCAGTATATTAAACAATCACCTAGAATAAGATATTTGAGCATTTGATACACTAGCCATCTAAAATTAGCGAAACATTATAAATTTATAAGAACAGAAATGGCAAAAAGATCAAGATACTTCAAAGTTCTATCTTATAAAAGCAAGAGAATTTCGCTTAAACACGTAACAACCATCTACAAAAATATCTGTGGACCACAACTGGATTATATGGATATATAATGATAGCAAACATAATTTGACAGATCGTAGATGTATAAACAAAGCCGAAAGAAAAAGCCTAAGAATCATAACGGAAATAAGACATGACCACAAATAATACCAGTAAGGCAACGTCATGACAAATGGATGAAACAGGCTTATTATTAAATAGAAAATGATAATAAGTTCCAACATGACATCACTTAACTGTTATATTATCCTAACTAGGCACCCAATCATTTGTGCCTGACAACAAAAAATTGCATAATGCGAGCACAGTGCACAGACATTTTCACAACAACAAGTACACATAGATTGTGCATTATTTGAGGAACATTGCTCTACTTATTATACGCGTACATTCAGTTTCCATAAAAATATTCTTAGCTGTAAATCACACGTATGCACACTTTATATTCCACGTTTCCGATCCGTTCCATGTTTCTTCCATATCATTTTTTTACGAATAAGAAACGTTTCTGACATTAACATTACAACAGAATATCGTCGGTGACACAAGAAAAGCTTGTACCTCTACGTTTTGCTTGAGTTCAGATTTTAATACCATCTTAAGCTAATTGTGGAGAACTATGCATGAAATAATTTTCATAAGTCCAAAACAAATTTTTCTCTAGTTATTTCGCTTTATGTATTCCTTGTAAGATAAAAAATAACTGTTCCTTCCATTGCCTCTCCTATAAAATTTCGCAAAGTTGAGTTACGAGCTTTTCTTGTGTCACCGACGATATGTTTAAAACATTAATTTCATTTACTCCTTTGCAAAGGACATTGGTGTTTTTATAAACTGAATTTATCTTTTTATAAATTAAGTAGTTTGCTTAGTCATGAGAAAAGAAGCTTAAAAAAACTTCCATTTGATGTACTATAACTGGAAGTTGAGCTGCACCATGAGGAGAAAGATTAAAGAATACTCGGCAATGTTACATAGAGGCAACATGCTTTTTCATCTTTCTCTTCATCATGCAGATCCATTTTGGGTTATAGTACTTAACAAAACAGACTACATAGGCATATAGATATTTTTTAATAATTGATAGGGTAGCTAAATGGGGTAAACCCAAATAAAAGATATACTGACTCACCAAAACATACTTCCTAAAGTCAGCTTTTCTATAGAAATTCATATAAAAAAAACTGGAAGACTGACATTAAGCGCATGGCCTAAATTTGGTTTGATCTAATTTTTATTTGAAATTCATTTATAGTCTAAAATTTGTTGAAAAGATTTTTTCATCCAATCAAATTGTTTAATTTTGTTTACATGCAACAAATCCTGAACCTTGATTGGATGAAAAAAGCAGAAAGTGTTGGAAATTGCCTGCACGAATAAAGCTAAAATTAGAAATGTGTTCTTTAAAATCAAAGTATACAGGGTGTCCTGGAAAATGTGGGAAATCTCTCGGATTCTGATAGAACATTAAAAAATATGATTACAAGTTCCCATAATTTTTTTTCCTAGCGGCCCTCCCCTCGGAGATACGGCCTTCTAAAAGAAGCCACTGGAAAACACTTTTCTTGAATAAATTTTAAAGTACTTAATTTAATTTAATGAAAATTTAATATGGTAAACAGTAGTAAGGACCTCTTAAAAAAATGACCTTAAAACGTAATTAGTCTCTTTAGTTTACCAGGGGCGTACTAGGTTATGCATTTTAATGCTTACATTTTTAACACCCTGTATGATGAGGAGTTAAAAAAAATAAGTTTAGATACCTTGAATATTTAGCTAAAGAAAAGGTACTCTTATTCAGTGTCGATAAAATGAACCGTTTTCGAGAAAAAAATTGTAAAAGAAACCATCAAAATTAAAAATTTATTAATATTTCGTATTAATAGTAACGTTACTATAGTAACGTTTGTAAAATCAGCGCTTTTTTAATACTGATGTTGCAGACAAAAAATTTAGCGCTGCTTTTACAAACGTTACTATGGTACCTACGAAATATTAATAAATTTTTAATCTTGATGGTTTCTTTTACAATTTTTTTCTCGAAAACGGTTCATTTTATCGACACTGAATAAGAGTACCTTTTCTTTAGCTAAATATTCAAGGTATCTAAATTTATTTTTTTTAACTCCTTACCACACAGGGTGTTAAAAATGTAAGCATTAAAATGTACAACCTAGTACTCCCCTGGTAAACTAAAGAGACTAATTACGTTTTAAGGTCATTTTTTAAGAGGTCCTTACTACTGTTTATCATATTAAATTTTCATTAAATTGAATTAAGTACTTATAAATTTATTTAAAAAAATTGTTTTCCAGTGGCTTCTTTTAAGAGGTCGTATCTCCGAAGGGAGGGCCATTAGGAAAAAAAATTATGGGAACTTGTAATCATATTTTTTAATGTTCTATCAGAATCCAAGAGATTTCCCACATTTTCCAGGACACCCTGTATATTTCACTATAAAATGAAGCTGATTGAAACAGCAGGTATGGAAATAGGATAGTGAGAATCTTAAATGATAAAATACTCCTTGGAACTACTTATTGTTAGGTATATTCCTTTCGATTCATCCTGGATATTTATTATTATGTGGTTTAAAAAAATTGTCTTTCTTTCATCGATATATATCAATTTAATATTTAAGTCAGTTTTGTATTCAACCTTTTTTATTTTTTTAAAAATAATCAAATAGGTACTTCCCTGTAATCATGAACACATTTTTTAAATTTCTAAATAAAACGTGTGTTTGAACTTAAACCCATTTATTATCTTATCACATTAACACATCGAAAAACTTATTTAATTCAAACTTTAAAAAAAAAAACTTATTTTAATTAAAACACAACTCAATTTATTTCAACCTAACTTAATTTAATTACCCAACAATTAAGTTGTTTTTGTAAAATTAACGACACAAATGGTCATAAATGAATCCTAAAAAGTTTTTACGACGCAATTTCTTTAAATTAACCCGCTTAGTTTGTTTTGTACTCCGTCTCGTTTTCGTTTTCGGTTTCTCTTTCTCATTATAAATAGAAACGGTGTGGAAAAGTACTGTTAAAGCTTTGTTTACGTTTGTTATAAAGATCCTTGACTGGCTTCTACGCACTTAATGTTTTATTTACACTTTCCGTTATTTACGTTGCGTTACTAAATAAAGTGTTTCGTATCGATTTTCAAAATATCCAGCTGTTGATTATTATTATCTTATCTGGTTATCTTAGTATAAATTAAGGACAACAAAGGATTTATGTTGTTAAAAATCAATTTTGCTGACGGTTACAAAACAATCAGTTGAGTGGTTTATTGTTGTTTTAAATTAATTTTGATAAGGAGTTTTTATTTTTAAATTGGTTGTGTAATTTTTTTTTATTGATAAAAAAAAATATATAAAATTTTAAATGGTTTTAAATAAGGATTTTATATAAGGTTTTTATATGCAATCTATTTTGTGTGGGTGTAATGTTGGTTGTATAATGTCAGAATAATTTTTGATATTTTGAAATTAAAAAATAAAGTTTTTCTTTAGAATAGTTTTATTGGAAACCAACAATAACAAGAAACAGACAACAGATAATTTAAATAATAATTCCTAATAATATTATTAAGGGGAAATTTTGATTTAGCAATGGTCGTGACCGCCACCATAACCGCCGCCACCCCCATGGCCGCCGTAATCTCCAATGTGACCGCCTCCATGACCCCAATCTCCACCATCTCCACCGTGTCCCCAACCGTGACCGCCGTCATCATGGCCACCGTAATCTCCCCCATGACCGCCATAATCACCCCCAAAATCTCCCCCATGACCGCCATAGTCGCCCCCATGGCCTCCAAAATCACCTCCATGTCCACCACCTCCGTATCCACCATGTCCTCCGCCTCCATATCCACCGTGGCCTCCACCACCACCACCTCCGTGCCCTCCACCGCCTCCTCCGTGTCCTCCACCGCTTCCTCCGTGTCCTCCTCCACCTCCTCCATGTCCACCGCCTCCATATCCACCGTGACCTCCTCCACCGCCACCTCCGTGTTCACCACTTCCTCCTCCGTGTCCACCGCCTCCTCCTCCGTGTCCTCCTCCACCTCCTCCGTGTCCACCGCCTCCTCCATGTCCACCGCCTCCATATCCACCATGGCCTCCACCGCCACCTCCTCCATGTCCACCACCGCCTCCTCCGTGTCCTCCACCGCCTCCTCCGTGTCCTCCACCACCTCCTCCGTGTCCACCGCCTCCTCCTCCATGTCCACCACCTCCGTATCCGCCGTGACCTCCTCCGCCACCTCCTCCATGTCCTCCACCACCGCCTCCATGTCCTCCACCGCCGCCTCCATGTCCACCACCTCCTCCTCCATGTCCACCACCTCCATATCCACCGTGGCCTCCACCACCACCACCTCCATGACCTCCGCCGCCTCCTCCGTGTCCACCGCCTCCATATCCACCTCCGTGACCTCCACCACCGCCGCCTCCATGTCCGCCACCTTAAAAAAAATTGATAAGATTTTTTAATTATCACCAGAAGAGAAAAACATAAATAAATAATTAAAGAATTAATTGTTCCTTCATAAAAAGAAGTCAAAAAGCAATTTCAACATTTTTAAAAAACATGGAAAAGATTGAAAAGATTTTAGAACAGATTAAAAAATACAAAGACAACTTTATTATCAAAGCGAAAGAGTTGCAAAAAGTAAAAAACTGGAACTAAATCGTAAATTGTGCTTAAAATGTAAAATGTAATGATTTCATAACTTCACCAAATGACTTTTTCTCGGTTAATTTTTTGCTCAAATTTCTTGCTTCTTATTTCAAAATCAGGCTAAAGTAAACGGTTTAATTCTTTAATACGTTCACGCCGGCGCGTACCACCGGTGGCCCGCACTAAACTGTTTCATCGGGCGGCGCGTACCACCGGTGGTACGCATAATAAAGGATTATATTTTTTGCCGCCAGATAAAACGTACTATGAAAAGCGGTTCCGGCGTGAACGTGTTAAAGTTAGTGCGATTCGAAGGTTATATTTTGCATAAATAAGAGCGAGTAATTGTAAAACGAACGTTTATTTTAATAAAGTGACTCATAAGAACTTATTAATTATGTTAATTGGTTTCAATTATAAAGTTAGATTGTGATATTTAAACAATTACTTTTACACCTTTATTATTTATTATTCAATTTGTTTTTAATTAAGTATTCAATTTGGTTTTAAATATTCAGTTTGGTTTTAAATATTCAATTTGGTTTTAAATAAAAAAAAATTTTTTTAATATAATTTTTTTAATGTAATGGATTTTTCTTGATATAAATTTTTTTATAGCTTCATTTCTTAATACTTACCACCTCCTCCGTGACCTCCTCCACCACCTCCTCCGTGGCCTCCTCCACCACCTCCTCCGTGACCTCCTCCGCCACCTCCACCACTTCCTCCTTCTTCGCTATGACTACTTCCCCATTTTTTATGTCCAGAATCGGAACCTTTCTTTCCATAATTTTCACCATGAGAGTAAGATTCTTCGTGTCCTCCTCCTTTTTTATGTCCTTTATCGTCATGGAATTGTCCTCCTTTTTCATGATGACCCTTTTTGGAATAATGATCTTCATGGGAACCACCTTTATGATGTCCACCCTTATTGCTACCTCCCTTCTTGTACCCGTCTTCGTGGTGGAAACCTCCTCCTTTTTCGTGATGACCTTCATCATGGTCTTCATCGTAGAAATGAGTTTCCTTTTTGTAAGCTTCAGATTTCTTTACTTGATGACCACCGTTGGTGCTGTGTCCTTTTTTGTATTCCCCTTTTTCGCCGAAGTTGCTGCCTTTTTCACCTTTTTCTCCTTTATCGTGATGGGCATGATAACCATCTTCATGGTGACTTCCTTTTTTGTGTCCACCTTCTTCTCCGTAGTGTCCTTTATGTCCTTCTTTATCATGGTATCCTTTTTCACCTTTTTCGTAATCGTGGTAACCTTTATATCCTTTTTCACCTTTATCTCCTTTTTCGCCGAAACTTCCGGAGTGGTGTTCGCTTCCTCCTCCGTGTTTGAAGGAAGAGGAACCTCCACCTCCTCCACCACCACCACCTCCGTGGCCACCACCGCCTCCTCCATGTCCTCCACCGCCTCCTCCGTGTCCTCCTCCACCTCCTCCGTGTCCACCACCACCCCCTCCATGTCCTCCACCACCGTATCCACCATGACCTCCTCCTCCACCTCCTCCATGTCCTCCACCGCCTCCTCCATGTCCTCCTCCACCTCCTCCGTGTCCTCCACCGCCTCCTCCATGTCCTCCACCACCGTATCCACCATGACCTCCTCCTCCACCTCCTCCGTGACCTCCGCCACCATATCCACCATGACCTCCTCCTCCACCTCCTCCGTAACTGCTTGCAGAAGCGATTAAATCATCTCTTTTTTGTCTATTAATCTCTCTAGATGTGACCAGATAGAAACTGGTCGCAAGAAGACCGAAAACTAAAAGTTTTCGGCTGTGCATTTTGCACGAACTGCTTCGAGTTGGATACTGAATGAATTGTGGTTGATTTAGTGAATTTATATCGGGAGGAATCGATAGTAAAAAAGATCATTTCTTAGTTGACCAACAGGCGATCTCATTGCTTTCACCACGCTCCAATTTTACGGGCGGGTTTCGGGCAGGTGGACACCAAGAAACTGTGCAATACGCGGATTTCACGGTTGTTTACCGATTAGGTAGGTTGTTTTTGGTTCGAGGTGTAATTACGTTTGGTTTTCGGTTGTGATAGAGCGTGCGGTAGATAAGTGCAGGTTGTAGGCATATAAATGTAAAGGAAATCTAATACTATCGAGAGTGGTTTTGAATTAATTATTAAGGGAAAGAGGTGGATATATGTAATTTATATGTAATGTGTATGACTAATTGGATAAAGTCGCGTGATATCGAGATTAAAGGCTAGAAAGGCTGATTATGGAACTAATTGTAAATTGGTCGATTGTGGGAAAGTATTTATTAAAATTTAATTTTTTTTTTAATAAATTTTAAATAAAATTTTTAAATAAGGAAGGAGAAAAAAATTATAGGTATATTGGTTTTGTAGATATTTATTTTAATCAGAGTTACATAAATTTACATTTAACTGTGTTCCTTGCCCATAACCGTCATGGCATTTCTTAATTCTCCGGTTGTTAATTCGCGGAAAATTCTCGATTTGTTCTTAATTTATGTTCCGGTTTGTTTAGCAATTTTTAAATTTCTTACCAAACCATTTATTTATTACTAAAACCAAAACTATTTTTAATTTGTGTTTTCTACAAAAGGTTGATTTCTTATAAATTAAAAGAAATCTCGAAAACAGCAAAATATTCTCAATGTGGAATTTAAAAATTAGAAATTGGTTTGAAATTTGTTCAATGTTTAATAGAAAACATCTACAAAAATTTGCTTTTTCGATTTTAGAAAAGAGTTTTTTATTTTCTTCTTTGAAGCCTTCCTTAGTTCTATTGGAAATGTCTATTCTCTTCATTCTTTGCTGGCATCACTATTATGTTTTGGAGATAAGGTTTCTTCTTTTAAACTCGATCGTACGAGTACAAATAAGTCTGCCGTCGTAAACGATTGGCAACTTATAAAGTCTGCTAAATAACAAAGTGGCTGGTGTTAATTTCCTATCAAGTTCCTTCTTCTTCTTGTTTTATAGATTTGTCTTCTCTTTCAAAAACGATTTTACCATCAACAACCAAAGACTGATAACTTTTTTTTAATTCTTCAATGGTAACAATTAAAAAATCATTAGATTGGAAGATTTGTGGGGTTTGAACTAATAATTGTAAACGTTAGTAACTTCATATTCATTTAAATTTTGAGGATTAACAATTAAATCAGTTTGGCGTTTAATTTCTTTCTTGGGATTTTTCATTTTTTCATTTTTCCAATTTGAGAGTTTTGAAGGTGTTGAAGGTTGATTTTAAGATCGCCAGAACAGTCTTTTTCTGGTAAAACGATAGTTTCTTCGTGTTTGTAAGACGAAGCTCGAAAACTTCAAAAAAAATTAAACTAAATGCAGAATTTAGATGTTGATTTGAAATTTGTTCAGCATCTACAAAGAGACCTCTGCAAAAGTTTGCTTTCTCGTTTTAGAAAAAGCCTTCTTCATCAACTTTGACGTCTTCCTCATTTTTTTTTTATTTTTCTTCTTGATTGCTTTCTTCAATTCCTTCATCTTCTTGTTTTAGAGGTTTGTCTTCCCGGTTAAAAGTCATTTTATCCTCATTAACCAAAGACTAATAAACTTTAGTGTGAGAAATCGTTTTCTTCAATTCCTTAGTGATAACAGTTAAAGAATCTTTAAGTTGGAAGGTTCATTTTCGTCTAATTTTTGAGGATTAAACATCAAATTCGTTTGGTAATCAATTTCTTTTTTGGAATTCTTTATTTCTTCAGCTTGAGAGCTTTGAAGATGTTGAAGGTTGGTTTTAAGATCCCCAGATCTGTCTTTTACTGGCAAAACAATAGTATCTTGGTGTTTGTCTTCTATTTGTTCGGGTTCTTTGTCTCCCGATTTGATTTCTTCTTTAAATTGTATTATTTCTTCGATTAGTAACTTCATCTTCGTTTTAAATTAGAGGATTAACCATCAAATCGATTTGGTGATCAATTTCTTTCATGGGATTCTTCATTTTTTCAACTTGAGAGTTTTGAAGGTGTTGAAGGTTGGTTTTAAGATCGTCATATCTGTCTTTTACGGACAAAACAATAGTTTCTTGGTGTTTGTCTTCTATTTGTTCGATTTCTTTGTCTCCACATTTGATTTCTTCTTTAAATTGGGTTATTTCTTCGATTAGTAACTCCATCTTCATTTTAAATTTGAGGATTTACTGTCAAATTGGTTTGGCAATCAATTTCTTTCTTGGAATTCTTCATTTCTTCAACTTATGAGTTTTGAAAGTGTTGAAGTCTGGTTTTAAGATTGCCAGAGCTCTTTTTTCTGACAAAATGATAGTTTCTTGGTGTTTGTCTTCTATTTGTTGGATTTCTTTCTCTTCAGATTTGATTTCTTCTTTAAATTGGGTTATTTCTCCTCTAATTTGGATTATTTCTTCGATTAGTAACTTCATCTTCATTTTAAACTTGAGGATTAATCATTAAATCGTTTTGGCAATCAATTTCTTTCTTGGAATTCTTCATTTCTTCATCTTGAGAGTTTTGAATGTGTTGAAGGCTGGTTTTAAGAACGTCAGAACTATCTTTTACTGGTAAAATGATAGTTTTTTGGTGTTTGTCTTCTATTTGTTGGATGTCTTTGTCTCCCGATTTGATTTCTTCTTTAAATTGGGTTATATTTTCGGTTAGTAACTTCATATTCATTTAAAATTTGAGAATTAACAATTAAATCAATTTGGCATTTAATTTCTTTCTTGAGATTCTTCATTTTTTCAGCTTGAGAGTTTTGAAGGTGTTGAAGGTTGGTTTTAAGATCGTCAGAACTGTCTTTTACTGGCAAAACAATAGTTTCTTGGTGTTTGTCTTCTATTTGTTGGATTTCTTTGTTTCGAAATTTAATTTCTTCTTTAGATTGGGTTATTTCTTCGATTAGTAATTTCATTTTTGTTGAAAATTTGAGAATTAATCATCAAATCGATTTGGTGATCAATTTCTTTCATGGGATTCTTCATTTTTTCAGCTTGAGAGTTTTGAAAGTGTTGAAGATTGGTTTTAAAGTCGTTAGAACTGTATTTTTCTGGTAAGATGATAGGTTCTTGGTGTTTACCTTCTATTTATGGATTATTTTATCTTCATATTGATTTTTTCTTTAGGTTGGGTTATTTCTCAGGTTAGTGACTTCATTCTTCTTTAAAATTTAAGGATTAGCCGTCAAATCGGTTTGGCAATCAATTTTTTTTCGTGGGATTCTTCATTTCTTCAACTTGAGAATTTTCAAGGTGTTCAAGGCTGATTGTAAGTTCGTCAGAACTGTCTTTTAATGTCAAAATGAGAGTTTCTTGGTGTTTGTCTTCTATTTGTTGGACTTCTTTATCTTCAGAGTTGTTTTTTTCTTTAGATTGGGTTATTTCTTCTTTAAATTGGGTTATTTGTTCGATTGTAACTTCATCTTTGTTTTAAATTTGAGAATTACCCATCAAATTGGTTTGGCAATCAATTTCTTTCTTGGAATTCTTCATTTCTTCAACTTGAGAGTTTTGAAGGTGTTAAAGACTGGTTTTAAGATCGTTAGAATCGCATTTTTCTGGTAAGATGATACTTTTTTCTAAGGAAACAAGACATACTGAAGCTTATTCATTATGTCCTTGCTACCTAGGTTTAGGCATCTTCTGTCAGAAAAGCTTGAATCATGACATAGGTTAGTCTTTAAAACACAGTCCTAAGAAAAGATGGACATGTTATTTTAGAAATCTTAATAAAATGATACTTCAGTTTCTGTCTGTAATTTTGAACATTTAATAAACTTTGTTTTAAACGATTTTTTCTCTGGAATTAATGATCGGATTTCAATAATAAAAAGACTGCTGGAAAGAGCTTTGAAAGGCCTTTAAAACTGTGTAGCGTTTGACACCCCTTTCAATTTAAAATGTTTGGGGTACAATCTACCCCTATCTTATGGTTGGAGTTATGCAAATAGTACTGATCTATTCCGATATCCCCCTTTATAATAAAATTGACGTGTGGCCAAAACTTGCGTTTACTGTTTACCCATTCTGTATATGTTTAATGAGCTGTTTAACATAACTAAATTATATAAAAACCACCTGTTAAAATAAACAAGAAAAAAAAATAAAGGAGAGTATTACATTCGAAGAAAAGGGAGTTGTCCTGTATAAAAGATAAGGAAGTAAGTCAAGCGAAAGCAGGAAGTGGAGAGGATCCCAACGATATCCAGGCAATTGTCATCGGTGGAAAGAAGCAAGGATTGTCTTAATCCTTGTCTTAATCACAAGAAAAGAGCGGAATTGATTTTGCATAATGTCTTCAGGTGGAATCTTTTATTATGGTCCATATATCTGCCTCGAGAAGGGCTGTATCAGCGCCGAAGGAACCGGAATGGTCTGCGAACAAACCCGCTGTTATTGTACCGGTATCTCTAACGCATCTTTGATATAACGGAATCCCTCTCTTTTCTAGCATGAGGATGGGGTGGAAAAAGGAGAGGTGAGCCAAAAGAAGATGGTGGGTTGGATCCACCGAGTAGCCCGCTCCCGAATAAATCAGGTTCTAAGATGACGATTTGCCTTTGATTGGCCTGCAACATGTTTAAGAGATTGTTTTTTAGACCATGCATAGATACATGCGATATGTCGTAAAGATTCATCTATCAAACAGGTGCAGTGACATTTGATATAGTATACAGTGTGATGATAAAGTTCGGAATAATATTCATAATTATGTTACAGTTTGTGGAATAGTCCTACAATATTTAACAATTACAAATATGAATTTCGGCATCTCCGTCGTCATCAGAATGCCGAAAGCTAAGTAGTCAAGAACGTAATAAATAAGCTTCAGTATATTTTCTTTTTTGCTTAATTACCAACTGAAGAATATTGTGTTTATGGTGTTTATCTTCTATTTATAGAATTTCTTTACCTTCAGATTTGATTTCTTCTTTAGATTGAGTTATTTCTTCGGTTTTTTTAACAAATTCGTTTATTATTTTAACAAATTTCGTTATCTTCTGGTTAGTTTTTTATCTTCTTGACTTTTTTTATCTTCTTGACTTTTTTTTTTGATCTTTTTGATTTTTTCTCTATCTTCTTGATTTTCTTGTGGTTTTTCTTGTTTTCCTAGTTTTCAACTTTAAAAAATTGTAGGAAATTTATTCAAGAAAATTAAGAGAAATAACACTAAAGAAGGGACAAATTAAAACGTTATTTTTCAATTATATTAACAAATTTATTCTAATTATTGCTAAAAAATTCCCATTAAATTAAAAAATATAAAGTTAGGTTATAAATTCTATTCAATTTTTTTTATCTAAAACAATGCTTTTTAAACACCTTAGTAACCTTCCTATTTTCATTTAAAATCTTATCTTCCACTTAAATTAGAATAAATAAACACTTATAACCTTATTTTCTTATCATCTCTTTAAAAAAAACAGTCCAATTCCAAAAAATAAGTTCTAAAATACGACTAAAATTTCTTTTGTAATTTTTAAGAATAAAACTTAATAAGAATAAATTTTAATACGCCTTTCTAAAAAAACCAACCAATTAAACATCTCTTAGAATACACCAAGGACAACCTCAATCCAAACTACTTATAATAACAATCCATCCTTATCTAACCACTTCAATAGGTTATCGACGCATTTTAAAACTTAACGCAAAACCTATCCTCAATTCCTCAGTCTGTTAGTAAACTCCTTCGCAATGAGTTTACCAACTTTGTACCAACATTACACCTCCGGTGGAATCACCGAGGGGTTAAACACCAACCAACCTCATTTCACCCTTAACCAACGTAACATCACCCTATATAGTGGAGCGTTGCATTATTTTAGAGTCCCACAAGATTACTGGAGGGATCGTTTACGTAAAATGAAAGCTGCTGGAATCAACACAGTTGAAACATACGTCCCATGGAATTTACACGAACCCACACCTGGTAATTTCGATTTTGGACAAGGCGGAAGTGATTTTCAAGAGTTTTTAGACATCGAGAAGTTTTTAAAAATGGCCCAAGAAGAAGATATGTTCGCTATCGTTCGTCCAGGACCGTATATTTGTTCCGAATGGGATTTTGGTGGTTTACCAGCTTGGTTATTAAAAGAAGACGGGATTAGAGTGAGAACTTCCGATGAAAAATTCATGAACCATGTTACAAGATTTTTTAACGTACTTTTAACCCTCTTAGCTGCTTTACAATTCACCAAAGGTGGTCCAATTATCGCTTTACAAATTGAAAATGAATACGGAAGTGCTAACTCTTTAAGTTATCCTATTGATATGGAATATATGGAAGAATTACGTTCGTTGATGAAAAATAACGGGATTGTTGAACAACTAGTTACTTCTGATGGTCCATCTTATGGGAATTATTCCCAAATGGAGGGTGTATTATATACGGGGAATTTCCAAGAGAATCCTGAAGTTGAATTAGGGTTAATTGAAGAATACCAACCGGGGAAACCCCTAATGGTGATGGAATATTGGACTGGGTGGTTTGATCATTGGTTAGCTAATCATCAAACACGTCCTGTTGATAAATTTTTATCCGTTTTAGAAACAATTTTAGATTATCCTTCTTCAGTTAATTTTTATATGTTTCACGGTGGAACTAATTTTGGTTTTATGAACGGAGCTAATATCTTAGGATTAACAGACGGTGGGAATAAACACGATACAACAAGTTATGATTACGACGCACCTTTAGCAGAAAATGGTGATTATAAAGAAAAATATTATGTTTTAAAAGAAGCTATTTCCAAACGAACAAATATCGAACTTTATTTACCACCAATGCCTGAATTAACCCCAAGAATATCTTACAACCCAATTGAAATAACCGGAGAAATTAGAATTTCCAATTTATTACAAAACGAACCTTTTATTGAAAGTGAAAATGTTATTTCAATGGAAAAAGCTGGGCAAAATTTCGGTTATATTGTATATAAAAAAGAAAATTTAAATATCCCATCTAATTCTGAATTAAAAATCGAAGGGAGAGTTTATGATACAATTTTAGTTTTAATAAACGGAAAATTAAAATCAAAAGTTTTAACCTCAGCAAGTGATGTAAATGGTTTTGGTTATTGGAGAGTTAAAGATGCAATTTTAAACTTGGGTGAAGACTCCTATGAAGATGCAACATTAGAATTAATCGTTGAAAATTCCGGAAGGGTTAACTTCGGAACGTTAAATCAATTTAACCAACAAAAAGGTTTATTCCAAGGGGATGTTTTACTCAATAATGAAGCTATTTTCAATTGGAAAATCCACTCGTTAGATTTTAAAAAATCCTGGACGAATTCTTTAAAAGAATGGAAAACTCCCACCTTTGAAGAAGGACCTGCTTTATATAAAGGAATATTAAACGTTGAAAATCCCACTCAAGATAGTTACATAGATTTGAGAGATTGGAGAAAAGGTATTGTCATCGTAAATGGGTTTGTTTTATCGAGACATTTTAGAGTTGGTCCTCAACAAGCTGCTTATCTACCTGCTCCGCTTTTAAAATCGGGAGATAATGAAATTATTTTCTTTGAGCATTTTGTACCGAATGATAAAATCAACTTTTTAACTGATATGGTTTATGGAGGATTTGATGATTGATTTTGGGGAGAAAAATGGAAGATGCTTAATTTTCGGACGAAAAATGGGGTTGTTTTATTAATTAATCAATGTGTTAATTTGGTTTATTAAGATTTTTTTATGTACAGATTTGTATATATAAGTTTCTTATAAATACTATTTGTTATTATCGCACCTGGTGTTGTTAATTATTTACTTATTTCTTACTTATTTACTTACATTTTTACTTATTTATTTACTTAGAAATACCATTATTATAACTATTCAGTTTACCTAATTTTTATCTAATTGTAAGCTATTTACATAGTTTTCTTTTAAATCTATCTTTTTTTGAAAAGATCTTCGAATCTATTTTTTGAAATAATCGCTGAAAAAATTGTGAGGATTTTCTAAAGTTGGTTGTTGTGATCCTTGACTTGAATCCCTCCATAAGTTTAAGTTTACTGATGGAATTTGATTGCAAGATATAACAGGGTTTCTAAAATTAATAAAAAAAAAATTAAAAAAGAAGGACAAAAAAATTAATTGAATCTAGTTTTAAAAGATTTTAAACTTACGATTGGGATATTTTCTCAAATCCTTTTGGTTGCATGCTTTGAACGTTTGCGTTGTCGCAGAAAAGTCTTGCTAAGCTGGTTTTTCTAATTTCGTTTAATTGATCTGGAAAAAAATATATTTAGAAGTAGTAAATAATTTATAAGATCGTGATTAATTTTCTAATCGTTTGATCGTTTATTATGCAAGACCACAATTTGAATTCGATCTAATATGATTAACATCATAAAGTTTTTTTAAAAACACTTTATGATAAAATAAATTTTTTGACTGAATCTAATACCTTTGAGAGGTCTAAATCATCAATGTTTTCTCATTATTAAGATGTCAAAAATATTATCAACCAATTGATTTAATACTTTTGTTGTAAATGAAATGCGTTAATGGTGCAAATAGAGGTAATGGTGCAAATGTGGAAGCATGTTGGTAATGTGGAAGCATGCCTTGTATGACTTGAGAGGTGTTACAGCGGCGTTCGTATGAACCTCTTGCTTTGTTTCATTACAAAGCCCGTAGAAGCGCGGGTAATTATTGTGTGGTTGTTTGTCAGTGAAAACGTGGTTAAAATTTTTTCCAATTTTTCAAATGTTTTAAGGTAAGTTATAAAATCTTTATCATCACATAGTCTACCAAATTATCTCTTAGTTCTTATTCAGTTTCTGTTAAACAATAAATATGGTACAATCGTGTGCAATTAGGGAAATTCTTAGTTTGATAATATAGCGTACATTCAACTTATTGTTAGTAGTCCAATATGGCGATGCTGGTAATGTGGAAGCACAACACTGGGGGCAATGTGGAAACGCTTCCACACTTTTTGGAAGGTGTGTTGCATTTCCCCCAACTTTTGTTGTGTGTACTACATTTCCATTGCGCGTATTTCAAATACCGAGGAAGATAATTGGACTCAATCCTAACGGAAATTGAAAAATTAAGATGCTAAACCCATGATGCAAGCAATTTTTTCTGTTAAGGAAAAGAAGATGAGGTTACAAAATGCTGTGAAGCAGTACCATGTTCAACAGACCTCTTTGCAAAGGTTAGCAAATAATGACAAAACACCAGAGGAATAAACAAAAGACTTGAAGTTGGACTGAAAAGAATTTTTGTTAATGCTCTCGACTACCCAGGTTTCGATCTAATAGATCGTTTTCAGGTCAATCGCGTCGTATGTAAAAAACATTTTTCGAGTCATGATGAAAAACGAAGTTAACATTGAAAGATTGCAAAAATCTTAAAGAGTATAATTAAAGAAATAATTAAAGAAAGGGTTTTTTACCACTTAATGCGTTAAAGGAGAAAAAATGTCTCATTACTGTACTGGGATCCGAACCCAGGTCTCCTGCTTTCCGGGCAGAAGTTCTAACCAATTGAACTATGCAGCTCGACAAGATTTCTCACATTTTCTGGCTACGCAACTGTCGCAAATATATGCGCACGAGAAACTTACCAACTGGCTTACTTCTGCCCGGAAAGCAAGAGGTCTTGGTTCGGATCCCAGTGCAGTAATGAGACATTTTTTTTCCTTTAACGCATTAAGTGGTAAAAAACTCTTTCTTTAATTATTTCTTTAATTAATTATTGTGCGTTAATAATTCCCAATTTTCATTAAATTAAAGAGTATAGTTTGAGAATTACAAAAATATTTGTTCTGCTCAAAGATCCGCCATTAAAAATGAAAGAAATTAAATACGTTGTATTATAATGTCTATGAAATGATAAATGAGAATGAAAAATGAAAAAACGTATCCACCCAAATTGTAGAAGAATTACTCCGATTAAAATCCCCAATCCGTCTCAACCAACGACAGACAATAAAACAAGGAAGGAAACAAGGAACCAGAGGAATGTGTAAATCTAAAAGTTTGACGGAAGTCTGTTTACCTGCTGATATGGAATCAGAGCTGGTTGAATACTTAATTGAAATGGATGACCGCTTCTATGATTTAAAAAAGGAAGATGCAAAAAGATTGGCCTACCAGCTGGCTATTCGAAACAATATTCTACACCCGTTTCTGAATGGGACTGCAGGAAGAGTCTGGTTTGATCTGTTTTTAAGACGTCACAAGAAGAACCTCACAAGACACAAACCAATTGGAAGCTCTTTTTATAAAGCAAATAGATTCAATAGAGATGCGATTGATAAGTTTTTTAATATGTTGAAAGCCAACGATCTGGCAACGTCACTTACTACGCTCTCTCTGGATGGAGCGGGAGCCGGTTTGTTTTGTAATACAAATAAACAGTAAACAAAGCGCCCTCGTTATCCTCATATTGGTAAACAGTTGAGTGTTTATGTTTATGACCCGAGTATTGAAACATCACCTATGAAGTCTTATTCTAAATTTGCTTTTTCAAATATCGAAAATCCTTGATTTCACGATTAAAACTTTTTATTTTAATTCCGTTTTTACGTTCTAAGTCATCAAATTAATATTTTTAATAAACCTCAGGTGTTTGTAAACACAAAATCGCCAAGATGGCGGCATTCATCCTTATTAAAAAACAATCCAGCAAAATACAATAGGAATGCTCCATCCAGAGAGAGTGTAGCGAGCGACGTTGCCAGATCGTTGTTGAAAGCAGAGTTTGATAAACATCCTTACCCAAGTGATCGGGTTTACAACATGTTGTTAGTTTGAAAGGGAAAAGACAAGTCAACACCATCACCACAGCAGAACGAGGTTTCCTCGTAACAGTAATTTGTTGTATGAGTGCAGGAAGACATTTTGTACCCCCTATGATGATTTTCCCGAGGAAAAATATGACAGATTATGAGAGAGGCACCACCAGGGTCACGCAGCAAATGCCACCCGATGGAATGAATCCAAACAAAACTGTTTACAGCAAGGTTTAACCATTTCATTGAGAAAACGTACCTAAGTAAGGATTCCCCTGTAATGTTAATACACAATGGACACAACACTCATACAAGAAATCTTGTGTGGAAGCAAACGAGATCTAATTCCTTACTAAAATGGTGTCAAAGCAAGAAAGCATTTTAGACATAATAATGTAGACTAATTGGATCATCTGTCTCTCGTAGATAGACAGGACGAAAATGATGGTAAGACTCTCAAAATCTTATTATATCAAGTACGAACCTAGAAACGACGTCAATTAACTTTCATAGTTATAGAGTCTACTGTATGGATATGAACTAGAAACCAGATGGAATGAAATAGACGAATTTCTGGAGTTTAATTGGAAGCAAACGAGTTCTGATTCCTTACTAAAATGGTGTCAAAGCAAGGAAGCATTTTAGACATAATATTGTAGATCAATTGGATCATCTCGCAGATAGACAGGACGAAAATGATGGTAAGACCCTGAAAACCTTGTCATATCCAATACGAACCTAGAAATGACGTCAATTAACTTCCTCAATTCGTCAATTAACTTAGTCATAGAGTCTACTGTATGGATATGAACTAGAAACCAGATGGAATGAAATAGATGAATTCCTGGAGTTTAATTGTAAGCAAACGAGATCTAATTTCTTACTGAGATGGTGTCAAAACAAGGAAGCATTTTAGACATAGTATTGTAGATCATCTGGATTACTTAAAAGATGAACTTCTAGGAAATTATATTAAAGTCTTGAAAAGTTTGTCGTATCTAATGCGAACCTAGTAGAGACTTCAATTAACTTCCAAAGTCATAGATTCGACTGTGTGACAATGAACTGAAAACCATATTGGATAAAATACAGTAATGCCTTTACTAATTATTAGATTAGTTGGAAGCAGATGAGATTTGATTTCTTACTAGGATAGCATCAAAGCAAATAAGCATTTTAGACACAGTATTGTATTTCATCTGCATCGCACAACACTCACACAAGAAATCTTGAGATAATTGAACTGGCTCGTAGAAGTTATGTAACCATTGTCAGTATTCCACCACATACATTCCATAAAACCCAACCTTTAGATAAATACTTTATGGGACCGTTGAAAACTTATTATAGTGAGTATGTGCGCTAGTTTTTGCGATATAGTAATCGGTGTGTAGGTCCCTATGACATCGCAAAACTTTTTGGAAAGGCATGTCTGCAATGTCAAACCGCAGCTATCGCGGCAACTAGTTTCAAAGTGATAGGGATATATCCATGTGACAGCATGTCGATTTTCTTCCTTCAGAACCTCACATTCTAAGAGAATCGCCCATGCCAATAGAATCTCCCACGCAAAATGAACTAGCCGCGATTTGGTCACATACTTCTTTATGTGTAGCTAAGCCAACTCATACTACACTTCATAATCAAGATGGCAGAAAACAAGACGACTATTTCCAGCCCAATGATAAAGATTTACTGAAAGCTGACCCTTCAAATCCATCTGATACCTTTGTTGCACCTCGGGATATAATGCCAGTACCTGCCCAAAGCGAAAAACCTCCAATAAAGGAAGGAAGCCATCATCAGTTGTTGTTATTACAAGCTCGCCCTATAAAAATTCGTTGATAGAATCGTTGAACAAAAAGGAAAAAGCGTCCAAAAAAGGAAACCACGTCTAAAAAAGAAAAAAAAAAAAAAAAGAACCGAAGACACCACTCAAACGTAGCGTCAAAAGAAAACTAGAACTTTCTATAAGTGAAGAATCAGACATCACATCCGTATCGTCCGGGGACTCTGTTATGTAGGCTATTGTTGGTGAAATCCAAAGGAAATGATGCAATATGCATGTTCTGTAGAGAGGAATTTTTAACCCTTAACTGCTATTTTGACATATCGTCGGCTTAATTAGTAAATCACATAAGTCCCAAATCACACATAGTGTAGGAGAGCAAAAAAAACCTCTTATTACCGAATGAACTATATAAGGATGTTGTTGGGTACTGTTGAAGAACAATTATCTTTGAATTGTTATTAATATTAAGGTACATGCGAACTTCTTAGAGTATAGTTTATTGTTTTCTGCAATGAATTACACAAAAATCTCATTTTCAGTAAAAATGGACTTATGTGATTTACTAATTAAGCCGACGATATGTTATTAGCTGAGTCCGCATTTATTTTTTCGTGAAATATTGGTTGTCTAAGATCACGGGGTTTACAATTGAAAAGTATATATCTATACATATATTTCTTTACCAATTTTCTTTTCATAGTCATTCCCAGAATGTCAAAAGAAAACTAGAACTTTCTATAAGTGAAGAATCAGACATCACATCCGTATCGTCCGGGGACTCTGTTATGTAGGCTATTGTTGGTGAAATCCAAAGGAAATGATGCAATATGCATGTTCTGTAGAGAGGAATTTTTAACCCTTAACGGTCCTGCTATTTTGACATATCGTCGGCTTAATTAGTAAATCACATAAGTCCCAAATCACACATAGTGTAGGAGAGCAAAAAAAACCTCTTATTACCGAATGAACTATATAAGGATGTTGTTGGGTACTGTTGAAGAACAATTATCTTTGAATTGTTATTAATATTAAGGTACATGCGAACTTCTTAGAGTATAGTTTATTGTTTTCTGCAATGAATTACACAAAAATCTCATTTTCAGTAAAAATGGACTTATGTGATTTACTAATTAAGCCGACGATATGTTATTAGCTGAGTCCGCATTTATTTTTTCGTGAAATATTGGTTGTCTAAGATCACGGGGTTTACAATTGAAAAGTATATATCTATACATATATTTCTTTACCAATTTTCTTTTCATAGTCATTCCCAGAATGTCTGGACAATGAACCAACTTGTAGAACAAGCCTTTATAACAATGAAAACTATTTAATTATTTCGCTCAATGGCGGCAATAGTGGCACATCTCAAAAATTGTAATAAAGGAGAAAATGGCGTTTAAAAATTGAAGTAATTTGAAATGCGATATCCATTGCACTGGAATATAGACAAAAATGAAAAGAACCATAATGACTAGTGTAATTTTTGGAAGTTGGATTAATAAAAGAAATCGATAAGCAGCAACGCTACCGTCGTATTAAATTTGTGTCACTATTGCAGCTACATATAAGTCCCAATTGAAATAAGGTTATAGTCTTACATCCGCCATTTATTCGATTTAAGATGAACTAACTTTGTGGCGATCTTGCGGGTACAAAAGGTATAAGATGTCAGATTTTAATGCAACAGTTACTAGAATATTTACGATTTTTGAGATGTGCCACTATTGTCGCCGTTGAACGATTTGTCTAAATACTTCAAATATTAAATTTGTTGTGTCTAAACGTCATGTCCACAACGTCTGGACATAGGACTTGACAGGAATAATGCATTGTCCACAACGTCTGGACAACGGACCGTTAAGGGTTAAATAACGTACGAAGGGAACTGTGGATAAAATGCATTTTATGTGACTTAAGTGGTTATGACCAGGTTTCATATTGCTATCTATGATCTATCTTTTATTATTGCTAGTTCCTTCAAAGGTGGTTTAAGAGCAGTTCAAAAGTGGTTCAAAGGTGGTTCAAAAGTACTTCAAAAGTCTTTCAGAGACGTTTCAAAAGGTAAAGAAAGATCCAAGAGTAAAGAACTTTCCTTAATGTAAAGGTCTTGCCGACCAAAACACCGTCCAAATCAAGGATTACAATGGAAAGTCGATTTCGTGATTTGAGAGTTTCGCTTCTCGCCTCTGCTGTAAGACTTGGAAAAGGACCAAAATCCGAATGAAAGAGTTAAAACATTGAGGAACGGTGAGCCTCTATTCGATGGTATTTTGGCTTGCATTAGACCTTTCTGCATAAGACCTTTGCATTAGAGGTTGAGAAGCCGACCGAAATCGAGATCGTTCTGATTATCGTTCTCGCACAGACCTTTGAAGTTCATTTCCAGTTACTATGAGTATACATTCATACCTTTGAAACCAACCAATTAAGAAATAACAGTAATAAACGGTCTAAGTGCCAAAAATTAATTAACTAATTGAAGATCTCGTTTCTGCTAAAATTACAACCCTTTTATAAGTTCTCCACATTTCCTAATTTCCAATTTGATACGATATAACCTTTTAAACCTTTTTATAGTAATATGTCGCATTTCGACAAAATGGCACCTAACCACTTTGTTTGTATCCACTCCTCAATTGCCACCACTTTCATGGTTTAAAAATGGTTATTTTTAAAGCAGTATTTTTTCTTCGAAAAATAGTTAATATTAGAATAGTTATTCCAAATCTACATTTCGGGTTATCGTACAGGTTGTTCTAAATTTGATATCTTCATAGACTATCTCCGAGATTAAAAGAAATACAAAAAAGTAGCTTACATGTTATGAATTCGATTTTCAAGAAATTGCGACTGCTGTAAACTTCAAAGTGATAGTTGGTTGGAATTTCAGCATTTGCAATTGAGCTCTTTTAATTTCGGAGATAGCCTATTATTTAGGACATCCTGTATAATGTAAACATCAGCGCGAAAGTTGATTTTGTTGTATAAGTATCTGGATTGTTTAATAATCATTAATCATAAAGCTTTTAAAATTCAAAAGTCATTAAGTTTTATCTCTCATACTATTTTTCAAATCTTTTATGATAAACAAACTTAAAAAAAAACCTTACCTAAAGTAAATCCTGTTGGTCCAGAATTTTCAAACCAAAACCTATCCCCAGCTCTCGTTCTATAAAACTGCTCCGTTAAAATACACAAGAAAGTCGGTCCTGATAAAGTACCAGGAACCAAAACTTCCAAAGACCCACCAACCGTCAAATCGATGTCATCGACTGATTCATACTGATTAGCTAATCTATCAACGTTCTGTAACAACAACAAAAAAATACATTGTATAATCAATTCATTCGGATTTCCACTCGATTAACTTTCACCTAAAAAGCCCCAATCTGATCTTTAAAACCAACCGTAAAAATAAACTTACATCTTTAGTCATAACATCGAGTAAATCATTAAAACTAAACGCTTTGGGTAATCCACAAAATTCCCTGACGTCATTATAAGAAGCTAAACCGTGATCTCGATTTCTTTGAATATCGATTGCTTTTAAATCTTGACCGAAAAATTGCCCCATACGGAATAAAAATTGTGTAATTTCGCTATCGTGAAAACGATCTGATTTTAATTCCGGTTGTGAAGCCATTCCTCTTGTTAAATCATCGAAATTTGTTCCTTGTTCTAATACAGCTGGTCTATTAAACCAATCACTCATTCTTATATTACCCATACTATTTCTATATTCACCTACAAGACTAATAAAAAAAGAAAAATAAAAATTGAATTTGTAGGTTAGAATATCTACTTACTCTAAATGTCCAGCGATTAACGAATGGAAAAATCTAAAAGCAGCCGTTGCATGTTCATTAATAACCGTAGGATCAACATTTTCATCATAATCATCAACAAAATCCTTAGTATCGTAAATAATCTTATTTTTTAAAGAATTTCCAATCCCAATAAAAATCGGCAACCATTCGTAATAAGAAATATATTGATGTTGAGCAATATTAATCTTCCTAGCTTCTTGATATAAAGTTTCATCATTCCAATGTGGATTAATCTTGCTTAAAACACTCGCTAATCTATTATGTTCTCTAAATAAAATAATTTGAAGAACTGTTAATTGTGGATTTTGATTAACTCGAACATCTCCAGCCATATAACACGGTTCTTGTGGATTTTGTTGTAAATCACAAACACCAGAAGCGTTATTATTTCTAGGTAACCATTCTTGTCCGTTTCTAAATTCTCCGGTTAATCTTCCACCTTGGAAAGTTCTAACTTGAGCTCCAATTTGATCTGTGTTACCATAAACTACCGATAAATCTAAGAAATGATTAACAGCTGTTAGTTGCTCAGCTGGTTGATTTCCCCCAACACAATTTCTATCTCTATCTGTTATGGTTCTCACAAAACTTGCACAATTTTGTTGTTGTAAAGCATTTCGATTAATAGGATCATCTCTTGCAATCGTTAATGGGAAGCAATGATCTGGAGAATTAGCCAATTCTAATAATTGTCCAGTTGGTGAACAACATTTTGTATCGTGTGGTTGAGCTTGAGTACTTCCAGCAATCATACTCATATCGTGAGTGATGATTTGACCGTATTGCATAGCTGCTACTGTAAATTTAGGATCTTGAACTGGTACATCTGGATATAAGATTAAACTTAATTGTCTAGCTGGTGGTAAATCATTTCCAGATCTAGCTCTTGTTGGGGTGCTTATTCCATCTCCGTAATTAGGTCGAATTAATCTGTTAAATCTCGTTTGGGGAATTCCCAAACCTGGGTTTCTTAAATTATTACACGATCCGTCTAAAGAACGGTATCTTGATTGTTGGCAAGATGCTGGAGCTGTTCCACAACCTAAAGTAGCTGGGTCTGGGGTTGTTGTTTGAAATTGTTGGAATTGTTGTTGAAATTGAAGTTGTGGTTGGATTTGAGCTTGAACTTGGGGTTGAATTTGAGCTGGAAATTGGGGTTGGATTTGAGGTGGGAAATTTTGAAATTGACTAAAAAATAAAAAAGAATTATTTTTTTTATTGAAATGATTTTTTTTAATTAATTACTTAAATCCTGAACCTCCTTTTTGATTAGGTTGAAATAATTGTTGTTTTGGATAAATTGTATTTAAAGTTACATCGTATGGATTTCCAAAGTTTTTGTAGAAGTCTTCGTAGGCGAATGTTGAGACTATCAATAGCTGTGTGATTACAGCTTGATATTCCCGCATTTTGAAGGTTTTTTTTTGATTCTGAAAATAAAAAAGAAAAATATTACTAATTATTAAAAAAAGTTATGTTTAAAAATTAAAAATAAAAAAGCTATGTATTTTTTTATTTGTGGGAACTAAGAAATAAGATGTAGAATAAAATAGCATTTTTAAAAATCAGTATTTTTCAGGTTTTATTTTAAACATTCATTACATATTTCGGCTTAAGGCCATCTTCACTTTCATTATCGTCTTATATTTATGTTCAACGCGTTTTCGTATCTGTCCATTCATTTTGTTTTGTTTAAAGTGCCAGGAAAAATACTGATTAATATTTTTTATTCTACGTCTCAATACACAGTAGTTAAAAAATGGCCCAAATTAAAACTTTTCTTAATTAAGAAATATTTTTGCATAAAATTGTAGATTAGAATATAACATGTAATAATTTATAGGTGGGGTTATAAAGATATTGAGAAAATGTTTATGAACAAATTTTTTTTATATCATCACTGAACTGTAATCTTACACTAATTTTACTAATATCAGATTTATGTTACAGGAGTCGGATGCAAAACCCATAAATGGAAGATGTCACTCTCTTTATCTACATCAACCAGCCTAAAGATTTTTCAAAAGTTAGGACGCAATTCAGAAGATAATAGAGGATTAATTAACTGATCCAAATCTTCTTAATATTGTAAATTAAGTATGTAATTGGACCTAAAACAGAATCTTGTGGAACATCAGACTACGCAGGAGCTAAATCAAACCAGGTACTATCATAAATCATTCTTTGTATCCATCAGATTTTGTTCAAAAAGTGTCTTTTATGTTTCATCAACCTCCCTGTCACTCTTTCTGCCTACATCATCCAGCTTAAGGATTTACCAAAGGTTATGATGCAACTCAAAAGATAAAATCGATTAATATTTAAACAATGTTGCGATGCACGATTAATTAACCAATTCAAATCTTTTTAATATTGTAAATTAAGTGTAGTATTTGACCTAAAACGGAATCTTGCGGAACCTTAGGCTGTATAACAGCTTCATCAATCCAGGTACTATTATGAGACACTTTTTGCATCCGTCAGATGATGCTCAAAAAAAGAACAGGCGTTGTAAACTAAGCCGACATATGAAAAAATGCCAAGAGTGTTTGATGAGTAAAGTTTGATACTTTAAATGCTTTAGATAAATAAAGAAGAAGAAATTTTCCAGGTGTATCATCTTCCATTTCCCGAATGATAGTGTCAGTAATAAATAGTATATAACAACTTTCAAAAAGGCAGTCTAAATGCGGATTGGGTATCGAGCGATATATTTTTTCAAATAAGAAGCAACAATCTCCTTTAAAATTGTAGATATTAGAGATAAAAATACTCAAAAAAAGGAACTGATGTTGTAGATAAGTTCGCATATCAAAATATGACCAAGAGTGTTTTATGGTATTTCAAACTCTTTGGAAGAATCAAGACGAAGAAGTACTGTAGGTCTATCATCGTCGATTTCTTGAATGCTAATGTCAGCAACTTAAAAAAAGATAGTCTAAATCCAGGTTGGGAATCGAGCGATATGTTTCTTCAAATGAGAAAAAACCTTTAAGCTTTCATTTAGAAACCTTTATGTGTTTTATGGTATTTCAAAATCTTTGAAAAATCAAGAAGAAGAAGTACTGTGGGTCTATCATCGTCGATTTCCTGAATGCTAATGTCAGTAACTTTCAAAAAGGCAGTTTAAATCTAAATTGGGAATCGAGCGATATGTTTCTTCAAATGAGAAAAAAACCTTTAAGCTTTCCTTTAGAAGCCTTCCTTTAAACTTTTAGACATTGCAGATAAAAATGGTCAAAAAAGAGAACAGACGTTGCTGATAAGCTCACATATCAAAATATGACCAAGAGTATTTTATGATACTTCAAATGCTTTGAAAAAATCAAGAAGAAGAAGTATTGTAGATTCATCATCGTCCATTTTTCCGAATGATAATGTTAAAAACTTCCAAAAACGAAGTCTAAATCTAGTTCTAGGAATCGAGAGTTATGTTCTTCAAATGAGAAACAACAATCTTCTTTAAAACTTTAGACATTGTAGATAATTAAGAAGAGTGGAAGTACCGGTTGTACACGTTAAGAATTAAGTATAGGTTATTGGGAATTCAACCAAAAAGGGAGAAACCAAAAAAACGCCTTTTCTCCAGCCAAGCTTTCGATCAATTTATTGCTATCTTCATTAGGATTTACTAAAATGAAAATGGAAAACATAATAACCACATTGCAAAAATCAGATTAACTTACAAACAGAGGTGATCGCGTCAAAAACGATGTCATGTAAAAATAATCCCCGAAATCTCGAACATTAAAGCAAACAAGTTAAAATACATTCAAATTACAAAACAGAACTATAAGATGGATTAAGCGTGTTACGAAAACTCGCACATTCAACAAGTGTCAATAACTTAAGACGCCACAATTAAAGTGCCATTGTTTTAGTTTCTTTTTAATAAATTGATCGAAAACTTGGCTTGAAAAAAAGGAGGTGTTTTGATTTTGGTTAAATTCCCAATAACCTATACTTAACCAGTTAACTGTTTCGCTCCGTTTTGAAAGCGCGCACCTATATGACTTCATCTGAAATTTTTCATATTTTTTATTTGTTTGTTTTATTTCGACCTGGCCTCAAAATATTTTAAACATTTTGTAATTTGAGAATATGTTTCGAATTTCACAAAAATTACAATTTAAATAGCCAATATCACCACTTTCTGCGAGTTGCACAATTTTGCGCCATGACGAATATATTCGACAAAAACAGTTAACTGGTTAATTATTATAGATAATTAATGTACAGAAAAAGAAAGGACATTGCAAGATAAATCCACATATCAAAATACAACCAAGAGTGTTTTATGGTACTTCAAACGCTTTGGAAAAATCTAGAAGAAGTATTGTAGCTTTATCATTGTCCAGTTTTTCGAATGATAGTGCTAGTAACTTCCAAAAATTCAGTCTAAATCCAGTTTCAATATCAGGCGACATGTTTCTTCAAACGAAAAGCAACAACCTGCTTTAAAACTTTAGACATTACAAATAATAAATGTTCAAACAAGCTAAGATAAACTCATATATCAAAATATGATCAGAAGTGTTTTATACTGCATCAAACGCTTTAGAGACATCAAGTAGAAGAAGAAGAAGCACTCTAGCTTTATCATCGTCAGTTTTTTCGCTCTATCTTCCAAGTTGTTAGTGTTAGAGCGAACGATAACCCATCGTTGGAAACTAGATTTGATAGGTTATAATATGAAGAAAGAACCATCGCGTTAGAACAGCTAATCAAGGAGCTAAGGACGACGAAACTGCTTTATGTTCTGTTTATGCCCTTGTGTTCATTTTTCGGCTCTATTTTCCAAGTTATCAGTGCCAGAGCGAATTACACCCTATTGTTGAAAACTAGATTTCATGCTCTATGATATGAAGAAGAAGCCATGACGATAGAACAGCTAATGAGGGAGCTAGGCAGTATCTATCTCGTAAACTGTACACTTTTTAGCGATTCTAACCCCAGAAATGAATTCTCCCTATCGTTAAGGCTTTAGTGGAAAGTTCGAAAAGTCACTTCTTGGTCGCGTTAGAATGTCACGTTCGCGAGTTACGCTCCAACTCGCAAATCCTTAATTTTTTCGTGATTTTTTGTCCCTGGAAATGAATTCTCCCTTTACTTTCAAAGGTTTTAGTGGAAAATTCGAATACTCCATCTAGTAAATCCTTCACTTTTTCGTGATTTTGACTCTAGGAATGGTTTCTGCCTTTGGTTTCAAAGGCTTTCGTGGAAAATTCGAACATTCGAGGTTTTACCTAAGGATTTACCCTATCTAGTAAATCTTTCACCTTTTCACGATTTTTTGACCCTAGAAATGAATTCTCCCTTTAGTTTCAAAGGTTTTAGTGGAAAATTCGAATACTCCATCTAGTAAATCCTTCATTTTTTCGTGATTTTGACTCCAGGAATGAATTCTGCCTTTGGTTTCAAAAGCTTTAGTGGAAAATTCGAACATTCGAGATTTTACCTAAAGATTTACCCTATCTAGTAAATCTTACACTTTTTCGCGATTATGACTTCAGAAATGGATTCTTCCTTTCGTTAAGGCTTTAGTGGAAAGTTCGAAAAGTCAGGGTTTATTCGCGATAGAGTGTCGCGTTTGCTAGCTACGCTCCAACTTGCAAATCCTTAATTTTTTTCTTGATTTTGACCCCAGAAATGAATTCTCCCTTTAGTTTCAAAGGTTTTAGTAGAAAATTCGAATACTCCATCTAATAAATCCTTCACTTTTTCGTGATTTTGATCCCAGAAATGAATTTTGCCTTTGGTTTCAAATGCTTTAGTGGAAAATTCGAATATTTGACGTTTTGTCTAAGGATTTACCCTACCTACTAAATCTTTAACTTTTTCGCTATTTTGACTTCAGTAATGGATTCTCCCTTTCGTTAAGGCTTTAGTGGAAAGTTCGAAAAGTCACAGTTTGGTCGCGCTAGAATGTCGCGTTCGCGAGCTACGCTCCAACTTATAAATCCTTCATTTTTTCTTGATTTTGATCCCAGAAATGAATTCTTCCTTTAATTTCAAAGGTTTTACTTGAAAATTCGAATACTCCATCTAATAAATCCTTCAATTTTTCGTGATTTTGACCCCAGAAATGAATTCTGCCTTTGGTTTCAAAGGCTTTAGTAGAAAATTCAAACATTCGAGGTTTTACCTAAGGATTTACCCTATCTAGTAAATTTTTCACTTTTTCACGATTATGATCCCAGAAATGAATTTTCCTTTTTCTTAAGGCTTTAGTGGAAAGTTTGAAAAGTCACAGTTTGGTCGCGCTAGAATGCCGCGTTCGCGAGCTACGCTCCAACTTATAAATCCTTCATTTTTTCTTGATTTTGATCCCAGAAATGAATTCTTCCTTTAATTTCAAAGGTTTTACTTGAAAATTCGAATACTCCATCTAATGAATCCTTCAATTTTTCGTGATTTTTACCCCAGAAATGAATTCTGTCCTTGGTTTCAAAGGCTTTTGTGGAAAATTCGAACATTCGAAGTTTTACCTAAGGATTTACCCTATCTAGTAAATCTTTCACTTTTTCGCGATTATGTCTTCAGAAATTGATTCTTCCTTTCGTTAAGGCTTTACTGGAAAGTTCAAAAAGTCACGGTTTGCTCGCGTTAGAATGTTATGTTCGCGAGCTATGCTCCAACTCACAAATCCTTCATTTTTTCATGATTTTGACCCCAGAAATGAATTCTCCTTCGAAAGATTTACCTCATTTAGTAAATCCTTCCCTTTTTCGCGATTATGACCTCAAAAATGGACTCTCTTTCGTTAAGACGTTACTAGAAAGTTTGAAAAATTGCTCATCTACGATTCTGCGTTGTATTAATCCATTTTAAGTAGTTCAGTGGAAGTTAAATGTAAAGCAAAAAACAGCACTGATCGTATACAACTTTATTATATAATTTTCTCGAATAATAATGTTAGAAATTTCCAAAAAGGCAGCCTAAATCTAGATTGGCTATCGAGCAATGTGTTTCCTCAAACGAAAAATAAGAAACTTCTTCATAATTCTTCCTTCAAAATTCTTTTTTCAAAATACAGATATATTTAGACATAGAAATAGATTTAGTTTTAATCAACAATTTGTAGTTAAAAGGGGAACATACCGAACCCGAACGTACTGATTTTTTTTTCACACCCAGCATATTTCTAGTCTGTGTGTGAACGTAAGTAAGACCCTACTTTCCGTTTCGACCCAAAAATGTTGTAAAGAGGTGAAAATAATCCCTAAAAATTGATCAGTTTTCAGCAATTCCTTTTCTAAACTATTCATGCAATCAAAGAATGTCTCAGATAAAAAATGTTCCAACTTAGGCCCTTTCTTCAACCTCTATTATAAAAGTCACATGAAAAATTATCATGAATAATTGAAGAATTGAAGTAACGAAGGGTTTAAGTGCAAGAATTCTGAATTAGATTAATATTTTATTTTCGTGCAAAATTACACTTACAATTAGCTCATTTGTAATTTCTTTTCACAGAAATACTTAGAGATAAGAAACCGATAAATTTTAAATCATGAAAATTGAACAGGAATCTTTGGAATTTGACTTAAAATTACAAGAGCATTTTTCTAGCAGAAAACCCAGATGAAAAAACAAAAAGAGAGGTCATATCAAAAAGTTTTTTCAAGCGGATTTGAATTCATATTCAAACGAAAGGTAAGACATCGTTAAAAATTCTTATAAAAAACATTTTTTTTTAAACCTCAATATTTCCATTTAAAGAAACTTAAAATTGTTAAAACTAATTTCCCAACGATTTTAATGTCTAAATTTCCTTGTTATTTTAATTTCAATCTAATGTATACTCCATATAAAGCCAAATTACATAAACACCAACCGATTTATCGTCCACTTAGTCAACTCAGAGTCTTTCACGTTCTCGTGTTTAGATTTTTTCCACAATACCGGGTCGTGATTGATTCAGAAAAGTTGCTCACACGTTCGTTACCTTTCCAACGTTCCACAACGTCTTAACTTTGATCTTAAATCAATACAGAACCGGATTAAAATAAAATAATAAAACTTATTATTTTATAAAATAAAATAATAAAACTTAAAAGTAATAAAAATGTTAACAAAATTATTAATGAAACATGCTACACCTTAAACAAGTACAGATTTATTTACTAGATATGGTAATAAATAAATCGTTAACCCTGAAAGGGAAATTTCTGTTAAACGATGGAAAACAAGAGTAAAGTAAACTTTCTTAGAAATTACTCGGTAATCGATTTGAATAAAGTCTCAAAGAGGTTAAAAAGAATGCATAGTTCAAGTGTAGTAAACGTATCGATACTTGAAGGTTTGGCATAAAACAGGAAGTGAAAATGTTTTCAATCGTTTCAAATCTCTTATTACGAAGGAGTAATTTTCTCGTTACGTGTGTCGGTGAGAAACACACCTTCTCAAATCTATCGTTTGAAAGAAAATTTGCAAACAATACCAACCTATGTCACATATTCTCTCAGGAATGAAGAATGAATCTCTTACGAAAATTACAATAAATTACTTTCTCCGATGAAAGCGAATAGGTTCACTTTGAAAAAGTTGTACGTAGATTTAAAATAACTTGTGACAACTGGTATCAAGTATCTTTGCTTTTCTAAAATGTAGTTTTCTCGAGAAACGACAGTTGGTTAAGACGACAGTTAATTAGAAACACACCCATTTTCACTATTATTTCACGATCGTTTCATTAGTATTTCACTGGTATTTGAGTAATTACAGCGTTTTGTTTTTAATTGAGTGGACCTTGGTTTAGTCAAAAACGAAACGAAACCGGAGCGAATTTTGCAATGGATTTTCTTTGCTGGAGTTTAGTTTGGGCACGACTCAACCTAGTTACAGTTAGGTTTTTGGTGTTTACGAGTGTATAAAGTGGATTTATGGTAGGAGATTATGGTAAGGGTTTCGAGTGTGGAATGTAAAGTGAAATCTTAAACCCAACCCAATGTAACTTAAGCCAATCCTTATTTTGGAATAATTTTTTTTAATTGTGGTTAAGAAAAATTATAAAATACGGCTTTCAAAAGGTGTGTTTACTAAACTAAGATTAGAACTAACATTTGGAGTAATTTTAACGCTAGACTTTGAACTAGGAGTTTTCAAATTTAATTCATCTTGAGAAATCTCTTCGAACTTATGTCTAAATAAGATTGCAACATAAATGGAACATCAAACGCCTGTTTAAAAAATGCAGGGCTTAGTTTACTTAAGGAAAAATTATTATTTCACATATGTTTTGTTTGTGAAATGTAATAGATTCGATTGTATTTGCATTTAAGTTACAGGAAAGAAATAAAAACATCTTTGAAGGATGGTGAGTTTCTTTAAAAGGTAAATTGTAGTGTTGTGACAAAGTGTTTGAGATTCTCGGTTGCATTAAATTGAATTGAATTGAATTGAAAGTGTCTATAAAAAGGAAATGGTTTAGTTAGAAGTCAAGGTGATGTTATTGATTTAGAAGTGTTGACAGGAAGAGAATTTAAAACGATTTTTTTTTGTATTTTGAAAAATATCTTTAAAAAAATTTGCAAAATATCTTTAACTCTTTGAGCGCTATGAACCCATATATGCGTTCTCATAAAATCATTTGGTTTTGGCTATGAAGGCATTTGTGGGTTCTCACAAAACCATTTAATCTGGGAAAAAGTTATCTATTAACAGATAGATGTGACTGGTGTTTGTAAACCTTCATAGATATAAAAAAGTCTGCTCAAAGAGCGCTCTTTTGTAAAAATTACGTCGCTTACGCTTAAGTTTTTTCGTATGGAGTGAATAATCCACAGTGCAAACTTAATGCCGGGCAACTCAGCGCTCAAAGCGTTAATTAGAAAAAAAGTGAAGTTATTTTGAAAGAGAAGGAATTTATTCTCACTAAAATCTTATCTTTTGGATGTTTTAGATCAACCTCTTAAAAATACAAACTTCATGAAAAGTTCAAGAAAATTTCATTTCTGGATTATTTAATTTAGAAACATCTTGAAAAATTATGAATCGTTTTCAAGTCTGAAATTTCCCATTTTAAAGGTTTTAAAGACGTGAACTCTTCTGGTGTTGTTAGAAGAGTAATTCAAGGAGAAATCAAGCTAGAAAACCAAGCTAACGTCCTAAAACCTTACTGAATTACAATTAGAATTTCAAATTAGAATTTTTTTTCCACAATTGGGTTCTAATTCTTATTTATTGTTTTAATCAATTTCCTTTAAAAACGAACGAACAGAATTTTATCCTACAATCAAGTCTCTTTACAATTTTCCATCCTGAAATCATCACTTTTGCAACATTTGTAACAACCAATTAAAACTGATACCACTTAGAACTTACATCTAAATTTTTTTGTTATCTCATAATTAAATTCCACGATGAACACAGATTGTACACTGGCTTAACTCATATTTAAATCTTCCTTGGAAAAAAATACTAATTTAATTCAATTTTAAGGCCTTCATTTCCAAAATTTTAAAAAACTTGGAATTCAGTCTAAATTAAATGCTTAACTAATTGTTAGTTTTTAAATTTTCTTGAAAAATTAAGAACCTAACTTTATTTTGAAGTGTTATCTTGAAAACTTTGTATATTTTTGAAAAATCAAAATTTTGAAAACTCATTTCTATAGTCTTCAATTTCAAAATATTAGGTTGGGCAAAAATAAATCCATTATTTTTTGTATCTAGTTCTAGTTCAAAACAATGGATATTTTTTTGCCTAACCTAATATTAAGAATCCAACTTAATTCTAAAGTCTATGAGTTTGAAAAGTAAAAAGGATTACTTAAGCATTAATTATCATTTAACTTACAATTAGTAATAAAGTTTTTAATTTTGCAAACTAGGAAAATATTGAAGAATGGAAAAACTATCTATGTTTAATTCTAAAGTTAATGAAATATTAATTCAACATAAGCTTAATTTTAAAGCTCCCAATTTTGAAAACGTTATAAATTTTAAGAAAACGCAGCTTTTAAAAACTTCTACTTAAAAATTTTCAATTTCAAAATCATTAAAAAAAAATATTGAAATTTGATCTCATTTAATTCTGAAAATCTGTATACATTTTGAAAAACTAAGAATCTAACTCAAATTAAGTGTGTAACTAATTGTTAATTTTGAGATTTTTTTGAAAAATTAAGAATCTAACTTTATTCTTGAAGTGTTGTTTTGAGAACTTTCGATAACTTTGAAGAGAGAACTAATAATCTGAAAAATCATCTTTAAAGTCTCCAATTTGAAAGAGTTAAAAGTTCACCTTAATTCTAAAATCTCTGAGATTAAAAATTTTGAAAAAGTAATTAATTTAGCTTAATCATAAAATCCTCTATTTTATAAACTTATTGTTAGAAAATATTGGAAGATATTACCTGATTTTCTTAAAATCTCTAAAAAACTAACTCAACCTCAAACTCAATTTTAAAGTCTCCAGTTTTAAAAACTTTGTAAATTCTGAAAAAAATACATTTTAAGAAAAATTCTGACCAAAAGTTTTCAATTTCAAAATTATTTAAAAAAAATTTGAAAATCTGTAAAAAAACTAACTCAACCCCAAACTCAATTTTATAATCTTAGAAAATATTGAAAGAAATTATCCGATTTTCTTAAAATCTGTAAAAAACTAACTCAACCTCAAACTCAATTTTAAAGTCTCCACTTTTAAAAACTTTATAAATTTTGAAAAAAAATACATTTTAAGAAAAATTCTGCCCAAAAGTTTTCAATTTCAAAATTATCCAAAAAAATGTTGAAAATCTGTAAAAAACTAACTCAACCTCAATTTCAATTTTAAAGTCTCCACTTTTAAAAACTTTATAAATTTTGAAAAAAATACATTTTAGGAAAAAATCTGTCCAAAAACTTTCAATTTCAAAATCATTCAAAAAAAATTTTGAAAATATAAAAAAACTTCAAGAATTTACACGAGTTGCTTTAATTCTAAAATCTGAAAGAACCTAATTCATCAATTTTGAAAATTTTTAAGAACTAGAAATCGAACCTAACTTAAGGGCTTAACTCATTGTTAGATTTGAAGTTCTCAAACCTAACGTTTTGAGATTTTTTATTTTGAAACGTTTACTTTATAGAATTTTGAAAAACAAAGAGTCTGAAAGATCAAGTCAAACAAAGAATTGAGTTCTAAAACCTGTATTTTATTTCATTTGAAACCCAATTAATCTAGATTAAAGATACAGGTCTTAATTTTGAGAACTTAGAAAAAATTTTGAGGGATTGTAAAAATCTAAGATTTTAAAAGATTAAGTCAACTTGAAAACTAAGAATGAGTTCTAAAATCATCGATTTCAGAAAATTGAAAATCCAACTTATGATTCTAACATATTTGAGTTTGGAAATGTTGACAACCACTTAATCTACAGTAATTATACAGTTCATAATTTTGAAAATGTGGAAAAATCTTGAAGAATTTACAATCAACCTGCTTTAATTCTAAAATCTAAAGTTAGTTAGGTTCTAACTAACTCATCAACTAAAACTCATTGTTAGTCTTCAATTTTGTGGTTTTTTTTTTTGGTTCATTGTTAGTTTTAAATCCACTGTGACTTCATTCGAAGATGTTTATTTTGAAGAATTTTGTAAAACAAAGAGTCTGAAAGATCAAAGAAAGATCAAACCAACCTGAAAACTGAGTTCTAAAGCATTCATTTTGGAAAAATCTTGAATAATTTAAGATCAACCTGCTTTATTTCTAAAATTTGAAAGAATCTAACTAACTCATGAACTAAAACTCAATGTTAAAGTCCTCAACTTTGAAAAATTTTAAGAATTAACTAACCCAACTTAAGGGCTTAACTCATTGTTAGTTTTAAAAGATTAAATACTTTAACTTCATTCTAAGATATTTATTTTGAAGAATTTTGAAAAATAAAGAGTCTGAAAGATCAAATCAACCTGAAAACTGAGTTCTAAAACTTTCATTTTCGAAAAATCTTGAAGAATTTAAGACCAACCTGCTTTAATTCTAAAATCTAAAAGAACCTAATATACTCTTCAACTAAAAGTCAATGTTAAAGTCTTCAAGTTTGAAAAATTTTAAGAATTAACCAACCCAACTTAAGAGCTTAAGTCATTGTTAGTTTTAAAAGATGAAATACAACTGTAACTTCATTCTAAGATGTTTACTTTGAAGAATTTTGAAAAAGAAAGAGTCTGAAAGATCAAACCAACCTGAAAACTGAGTTCTAAAGTCTTCATTTTGGAAAAATTTTAAAGAATTTATGATCAATTTGCTTTAATTCTAAAATCTGAAAGGCCCTAACTAATTCATCAAGTAAAACTTAATGTTAAAGATCTCAATTTTAAAAACTCCGTAAATTAAAAGAAAATAGAAAAAAAGATACAAAGTTATAAATAAAGTCTCTAACATTTTCAATTTTGAGAACAATTTTGAAGCGGAAGCTCAATCTCAAAATCCTTATAACTTCCAGAAAACTAAAAATTTCAAAAAATCACTTTTAAATCATGAAATTAAATTCTTACATCAATTTAAATTTCAATCTTGGAAAAAAATTAATAAATAATAAATTAAGACATTTTCATTCTTAAAATCTCCAATTAAGAAGGCATTAAAAGAAATTTTGAAATTCGAACTCATAAAATTTAATTATCATGGAATTAAGCAGAAAAAAATTGTTTTCATTCCTAAAATATCCAATTACGAAAACACTTATTCGAATAAGCCATATTAATAAACGTCCTCCGAGAAAAGCTTTTACCATAAATCCTCCGTTTTTATATTTAAATTATTCATGAACAATCTCTTTTAATTTGCCTTAGAAACTCCTGTATTCATTTAAAACGCAATCTAATCGATTCATTTCATAAATCAATATATAAAAAAAAAAACAATTTATATAAAACCAATTTTCCACCTTTCAATTATCAAACCGTCAATTCTTATTATTAATTATTAAGGGTATTATATAGAATAATCTTATTAAGTATACAATTTCCAAATTAGATCGACTTTAATTCCAAGTATTACTCATCGAAAGTAAACCCATTATCCCAGCCAACAATAATTGAGCAATTTTCTATCGTAAATTTCCGTTTATCGATTCAATTTGCAATTTACATGTGTAATAAGTAATAAGAGTTACTAACAATAAGACACACCTTCAATGTTTACAATTACGCCGAGAATTAATATAATTTAATTCAATGAGAATTACAGAAAAATATGTGAGAGCAAAAAATATGTAAAAAGGAAAGATTTATGATGTTAAAGTTTTGTTCCGCTTCTTGGGTTTTTTGGTAAACAAGGACATTTTTTAAAAGGAGATTTTTAGTCACGGTTGTGTCATAGGAATTTTTGGAGTCTTTTTTTATTTACATTAGTTGTTAAAATGATGCAATTAAAAAGGAAAAGATTAAGAAATATTTTGATTATTTAATAAAAAAGACTTAATTTTTTTTTAATTATGAAAAATTTGAATGAACTATTTTTAATTTTCAAATATGAAAATTAACTGTACCTTTTCTAGAAGACTTTAATGGGTTATATCCAGCGGATTAGGTGTTGTTTAAACAAATACCACAAGCACTACTGTATCCCTGATACACATTTGTTCGCCCTCTTATAGATTTCGCGGAGGCAAGAGAAAGTATTTTACAAGTTCGAGCCGAGAACACTCGGTAATGTGCCGAATGGAAGTCTAATGTGTATTCAAATGGACCAAAAATGAAATTTATTTTTACTTAATTTTATTTAAAAAAAAATTACTGATTCTGAGTATTTATTTTTTCGAATTGAGGAAAGATTTTTTGGAATTTAGTAAAGATTTTTTTGAGGAATTGTGAAATAAGACGTTAGATTTTATTTTATTAACAAATCTTTTTTGATTTTTAAAAAATAAAGTCAAGGTGATTTTTTTAAGGTTGGGTATTTAATGACTAGGTTGGATGAAAATGTTGAGGGTTAGAAAAAGATTATTTATTGGGGGAATTTTTATGATCTAACTTGGAAGTTTTAATGGGTTATAATTATATATTATATATAATAAAGTTGTAACTTCTAAATGTCTCTACGAAGTTTGTCAACCTCTGAAATATCTCTCGATGAAGTTTGCCCACCCTTGATGTCTATTTGAAAAATTGAGGGTTTAGTTATCCTTAAATCGGGTTTCTACGAAGTTTGTCAATCTCTAAAATGTCTCTCGACAAGGTTTGCCAACCCTTAAAATGTCTCTCGACGAGTTTTGCCCACCCCTGAAGTCGGTTCGAAAAATCGACGGTTTATTTATCCTTTAATCGAGTTTCTACGAAGTTTGTCAACCTCTGAAATGTCTCTCGATAAGGTTTGCCCACCTTTAAAGTTCGTTTGAAAAATCGAGAGTTTACTTATCCTTGAATCGGAGTTTTCCGGCATTTGCCAACCCCTGAAATGTCTTTCGACGAGTTTTACGAAAGACATTTCGCAAAACCTCTGAAGCCAGTTTAAATAATCGAGGGTTTACATATCCTTAAATTGGGTTTCTACCCAGTTTTCCAAATCCCTGAAATATCTCTCGACAAGTTTTGCCAACCCTTAAAATGTATTTCGACGAGGTTTCTCCACCCTTAAGTTTCGTTTGAAAAATCGAAGGTTTACTTATCCTTGAATCGAGTTTGTCAATCCCTAAAATGTCTCTCGATGAGGTTTGTCCATCCCTGAAGTCCGTTTGAAAAATTGAGAGTTTACTTATCCTTGAATCGGATTTCTACGAGGTTTACAAACCTTTGAAATGTCTCTTGACGAGGTTTTCCCACCCCTGAAGCCCGTTTGAGAAATAGGGGGTTTACTTATCCTTGAATTTGGTTTCTAGAAAGTTTGACAACCCCTGAAATGCCCTTCAACAAAGTTTGTCAACCCCTAAAATCTCCCTCGAAGAGGTTTGCCCACCCCTGAAATCCCATTTTTCCTTTTCGGGGTTTGTCCACACCTGATAGTCGAGTATCACGTCTTTATCAATGAAATTTTAGCTAGTAATATAACTATAATTTTGTAAAAAATCCTGTCTCTATTTAAAAAAATAAAATCTGGTTGATTTTTTTTTAATTGAGGATTTTAGATTAATAAGTGGAAATGTAAAGGTTTAGAAAAAAAAATTGTTCTCCCCAATTAACTCAAATACCTCCTTATTTAACAAATTATTACACTTTTTATTAGACTTTAAGAACGAATTACATAACGATTATCTTACGAACCCATTTTAAGACCAACATAGACGTTACCCAACTGCATTATGAGGTAAAAGGCACAGTAAGAACTAAAATTAATGGTGGTTGTTATAAATAAAGTTATGGTTCGACTGGCCGTCATTTTTTCCTCGTAAATTTTATCTCGGAATCGAATCGAATCGAAAGCTATTTAAAATATTCATATAGGAACGATTTTTAGGAAATAAAAAAAAAATTAAACGTTTCTACGTGTGTTTGAAATCTAACGCAATTCAAGAATGCAATAAAAGTAAAAAAGTAAAGGAAAAACCTTGTTACGCTAGTAACGGCTGCATTTGTGGTTTTTCTGTTGTAATATTACGGAATTACACATTAAAAACAATGATTTAAAGGTGTGATTAGATATGGTTCATTAAATAAAAATGATGATGTCTTACTACATAAAGATGTAGTAAACATGAATGAGATTTTTTTTTGGTAAGATTAAGTCTTTTAGTTTCGGTTGATGTGATGTAAAGGAATCTGAATAAAACCATTTATTTTGCGTGTAATGGATCGCTTTATTGAAGGATAATTGCATGTTAGCGTTAAACGGCGATGATCAATGAACCAGACACGGTTTGTTAAACATCATTTCACTTTCTTGGACGTAGTGAAAATGGACTTATGAATCGGCTCGGTAGGCTTAAAGAAAGTGTTTTAATTGATATGTTTTACGAAAAATTAATTTTGTATTTCGTTAGAACCCGTTAATTAAAAATTTCTTATGAGGGGTTTTAAAAGATTAAAGAAAATTATTAATTTTAATGCTTGAAAAATCCTCTAGGGATTATTTTTGGGAATTAAGGAATGATTTTTTTTAGAAATTGTAGGTTAAAATGTTTATTTTAATGTAATCAAATCAACACAAAATTTTTTATCAACTTTAAAATTTTTTTTAATTTTTTTGACAACATTTAGAACAAATCGGTCTTTTTTGATTAAAACTAGAATGTTTTAAGTTTCATTTAGAAAAAGAATCAGTTCGAAATCTTTAAAAATGAATTTTTGGCGAATTTTTAAAGTTGATTCATTTTTTTAAAGTTAGGTTAAAAGTGTCAAAAATTTTTTACCAACTTTGAAATTTTTTTAAATTTTTTTGACTACGTTTAGAATAAAACGCTCTTTTTTATATAAAACTAGAATGTTTTAAGTTTCATCTAGAAAAAAAATCTAATCAAAATCTTTAAAAATGAATTTTTGATGAATTTTTTAAAAAATGGTTAATTTTCTAACCTAAAAAATTTTTACCAACTTTGAAATTTTTTTAATTTTTTTGACAACATTTAGAATAAAACGTTCTTTTTCATATGAAACTAGAATGTTTTAAGTTTCATATAGAAAAAGAACCAAATCAAAATCTTTAAAAATGAATTTTTGATGAATTTTTAAAGTTAATTTTTTTAAGTTAAAAAATGTCAAAAATTTGTTTCAACTTTAAATTTTTTTTTAATTTTTTTGACAACATTTAGAACAAATCGGTCTTTTTTGATTAAAACTAGAATGTTTTAAGTTTCATTTAGAAAAAGAACCAAATCAAAATCTTTAAAAATGAATTTTTGATGAATTTTTAAAGTTAATTTTTTTAAGTTAAAAAATGTCAAAAATTTATTCCAACTTTGAAAATCTTTTAAATTTTTTTCACAATATTTACAATAAAGCTGTCTTTTTTATATGAAACTAAAATGTTTTAAGTTTCATTTAGAAAAAGAATCAAATCAAAATCTTTAAAAATGAATTTCTGGCGAATTTTTAAAGTTGATTCATTTTTTTAAAGTTAGGTTAAAAGTGTCAAAATTTTTTTGCCAACTTTGAAAATTTTTTTAATTTTTTTGACAACATGTAGAACAAATCGGTCTTTTTTATTTAAAACTACAATGTTTTAAGTTTCATACAGAAAAGAACCAAATCAAAATCTTTAAAAATTAATTTTTGATGAATTTTTAAAGTTAATTTTTTTAAGTTATAAAATGTCAAAAATTTGTTCCAACTTTGAAAATTTTTTAAATTTTTTTCACAATATTTACAATAAAGCTGTCTTTTTTATATGAAACTAGAAAGTTTTAAGTTTCATTTATAACAGGAATCAATTCAAAATCTTTAAAAATGAATTTTTGAGGAATTTTTAAAATTGATCGATTTTTTTTAGATTAGAGTAAAGGTGTCAAAAAATTTCTTACCAACTTTGAAAATTTTTTTAATTTTTATGACAACATTTAGAATAAAACAGTCTTTTTCATATGAAACTAGAATGTTTTAAGTTTCATATAGAAAAAGAACCAAATCAAAATCTTTAAAAATGAATTTTTGATGAATTTTTAAAGTTAATTTTTTTAAGTTAAAAAATGTCAAAAATTTGTTCCAACTTTGAAAATTTTTTTAATTTTTTTCACAATATTTACAATAAAGCGGTCTTTTTTATATGAAACTAGAATGTTTTAAGTTTCATTTAGAAAAAGAATCAGTTCGAAATCTTTAAAAATAAATTTTTGGCGAATTTTTAAAGTTGATCGATTTTTTTTGTATTAGAGTAAAAGTGTCAAAAAATTTTTTACCAACTTTGAAAATTTTTTTAATTTTTATGACAACATTTAAAATAAAACAATCTTTTTCATATGAAACCAGAATGTTTTAAGTTTCATTTAGAAAAGAAAATCAAATCAAAATCTTTAAAAACGAATTTTTGGCAATTTTAAAAAATCACCCTGACTTTATTTCTAAAAATAAAAAATAGATTTTTTTTACATAATCATACCTTAAAATATCTTCTTTAATTTAACACAAATTTATTTATTCTATTCTTATAAGAATCACTCCACTTAGGAAATATATCGAAGTCAGAATAAATTTAAATAAATAAGTTTCTTAATTCGTCTTTTGAAATAAGAAATTTGATTTATTATCTGACGATTTATGTGACACAAGAAGGTTGTTAGGCTTTACAGTTAGGTTGCACATTGCAATTCTTGGGTTCGGTTACGAAAAAGCGTTAGATTTCACTCGTGGAAACGTTAAAACCAAACGCTAATTCCTTCCGTTAATTTCCCATTCCGATTCGAAGATTGTTTTTCGATCGCTCACACGTTTTGTGTGTGAAAGTTACAAATTCGACGTTTTACTTTTAATTCTCCATTTGGATCGATTTATGCGAACAGATTTTCACCTATTATAAGATGATTTCAGTCGAAAACTTGATATTTTAATGTTTCGACTTTCTAGACTTAAAGATTTTTTTTTATTCTAAACTATTTTAAATTAATACTTGACTTTTTGAGGTTTTGTTAGGAAATGTTTTATCTTTATTTATGGAAAAAATTCACTGTTGTAAGGTTTTTAGTTTTTTCATAAAAAAATCGTAAGTTTAGATTTTTTATTGGACAAGTTTTAGAGATAACATTTGATTTTAAAAATTTATTTCTTGTGAATTATTTGAATATAAAGAACAAAACTTTGTTAATTTATTAATAATGATTTTGTGCTCATTTATGCAAGAATTTGAGATTCTAGGTCTTTTAGATTTTTTATAAAAAAATCGTAACTTAACCTTTTTAATTTTTAAACTTTTCGATGTTGCAGTTGAGTTTCCTCAAAATTTTTTAAATCTTACAAAAATTATTTAATGTAATATTAAAAAAGACATTTTAATCTACAAATTTTCAAAAAATTCAGTCCCAAAATTTAAAAATAAAGTCTTGGTGATTTTTTAAAGTTTGGTGAAAATTTTAGGTTAGGTGAAAAAGTAGATGTTTAGAAAAAAATTCTTTCCTCCAAATTTTTTTGATCTAACAAAAATTATTTTATGTAATATTAAAAACGATATTTTAATTTACAACTTTTCCAAAAAATTTTGTTTCAAAATTTAAAAATAAAGTCTGGGCGATTTTTTAAATATTGGTATTTTTAGGTTAGGTGAAAATGTAGAGCTTTAGAAAAAAATTTTTTTCTCAAAATTTTTTTAATGTAACAAAAATTATTTTAGATAATATTAAAAAAGACATTTTAATCTATAATTTCTCCAAAAATTTTTTTTTCAAAATTTAAAAATAAAGTCTGGGCGATTTTTTAAAGTTGGGTAAAAATTTTAAGTTAGGTGAAAAAGTAGGGGTTTAGAAAAAAATTTTTTCTTAAAAATTTTTGTAATGTGTTATAAATTATTACAGATAATCTTAAAAAGGACATCGTAATCTATAATTTTTCCAAAAAGTTCAGTCTCAAAATTTAAAAATAAAGTCTTGGTGATTTTTTAAAATTGGGTGAAAATTTTAGGTTAGGTGAAAATGTCGATGTTTAGAAAAAAATTTTTTTCTCAAAATTTTTCTAATCCAGGCTATAAATTCTCACATTATTTAAAAGAAAACCTTCTAAATTATAATTTTCCAAAAGATTTTCTCAAAATTCCTAAAAATAAAATCTTGACGATTTTTTAAACTTGAACTTTGATGATTTTAGGTTAGGTAAAAATGCAGTGGTGTACAGAAGAATTTTTTTCTCAAAATTTTTTCAATGTAATCGTCAAATTTTAACATTATTTAAAAGAAGACATTCTAAATTATAATTTTCCAAAAGATTTTTTTTTAATTTCGAGAAATAAAGTCTAGGCGATTTTTTAAACTTGAACTGTGACGATTCTAGGTTAGGTGAAAATGTAGACGTTTAGAAAAAATTTTTTTTTTCAAAATTTTCTCAAATTCAGTTAAAAGTTTTTAGATTATCTGAAAGAAGACATCCTAAGTTATAATTATCCAAAAAATTTTCTCAAAATTTCCAAAAATAAAATCTGGACGATTTTTTAAAATTGGGTGAAAATTTTAGGTTAGGTGAAAATGTAGAGGTTTACAAAAAAATCTTTTTCTCAAAATTTTTGTAATCTATCAAAAATTATTTTATGTAATATTAAAAAAGACATTCTAATCTACAATTTCTCCAAAAAATTTTCTTTCAAAATTTAAAAATAAAGTCTGGGTGATTTATTGAAGTTTGGTGTTTTTAGGTTAGGTGAAAATGTAGAGGTTTAGAAAAAAATTTTTTTCTCGAAATTCTTTTAACCCAACGAAAATTATTTTATGTAATATTAAAAAAGACATTTTAATCTACAATTTTTCCAAAAAATTTGGTCTCAAAATTTAAAAATAAAATCTGGGTGATTTTTTAAAATTGGGTGAAAATTTTAGGTTAGGTGAAAATGTAGAGAGTCAGGAAAAAAATTTTTTCTCAAAATTTTTCTAATCCAGCCTATAAATTCTTACATTATTGGAAAGAAAACCTTCTAAGTTATAATTTTCCAAAAGATTTTCTCAAAATTCCCAAAAATAAAATCTGGACGATTTTTTAAACTTGAACTTTGATGATTTTAGGTTAGGTAAAAATGCAGGGATGTACAGAAGAATTTTTTTCTAAAATTTTTTTCAATGTAATCGTCAAATTTTAACATTATTTAAAAGAAGACATTCTAAATTATAATTTTCCAAAAGATTTTCTTAAAATTCCGAGAAATAAAGTCTGGGCGATTTTTTAAACTTGAACTTTGACGATTCTAGGTTAGGTGAAAATGTAAAGGTTTAAAAAAATGTTTTTTTCTCAAAATTTTTTTAATCTAATCAAAAAATTTTCACATTACCTAATAGAAAACATTCTAAATTACGATTTTCCAAAAGATTTTCTTAATATTCCGAGAAATAAAGTCTGGGCGATTTTTTAAACTTGAACTTTGACGATTCTAGGTTAGGTGAAAATGTAAAGGTTTAAAAAAAATTTTTTTCTCAAAATTTTTTTAATCTAATCAAAAAATTTTCACATTACCTAATAGAAAACATTCTAAATTACGATTTTCCAAAAGATTTTCTTAATATTCTGAGAAATAAATTCTGGGCGATTTTTTAAACTTGAACTTTGACGATTCTAGGTTAGGTGAAAATGTAAAGGTTTAAAAAAATTTTTTTTTCTCAAAATTTTTTTAACCCAACGAAAATGATTTTATGTAATATTAAAAAAGACATTTTAATCTACAATTTTCCAAAAAATTTTCTTTCCAAATTAAAAAATAAAGTCTGGGCGATTTTTTAAAATTGGGTGAAAATTTTAGGTTAAGTAAAAATGTCAACAAAAAAAAATTTTTTTTTCTCAAAATTCAAATTTTAACATAAAAATCTTTATAGCTTATATTAAAAAAGACATTTTAATCTACAATTTCCCAAAAAATCTTTCCTTAATTCCCAAAAATAAACTCTTGGTGATTTTTTAAAATCGCACATAAAATTACCCACAAAAAATCTCATTAAAACCACTTTTATTGTTATGTTTCTCCAAAACCCAACATTTTATTTCGTCATTTCGGTCAAATACTCTTAAGATAACAATTTCCAAAAGAGTAAAAAACTAGTAGAAAGGAAAATACCTCTAAAATTAATTCAATAGTTCGGTTTATGGGGAATTTTGAGTCATTGTCATTGGAGCAATGTAAACGCACTTATAAACCGTTGGCAGAGATAGATATTTCAAAAGTAGAACGAAACGTGATTTCTAAAACCTGCCCAGTTAAGGTTAATGCCATGAAATCGTATCGTACAACTTTTATTTTATTATTTTTCAAAATTAACTGTAAAATTAAGTTTATCAAACTCAACCGGGTTTCAAGAGCCGAATTTACATTTTATGTCGCATTCTATCAAGTGCCAAGGAACACCGCTTGTGTATTTAAACGTTACGCAATGTAATTAGTGCAAATTCCAACGTTGCAGATACAGGAATGTTAAGAGAGTTTGATAAAAAGTACTAAAATACACCCTAAAGACTTATTTATTGTTATATCATCTTTTTCCGGGTTAATTTTTACTACTATTAAGAGTTTTTTTATACTTTCTAATTATATATAATAGATTTGTAACTTTTAAACGTAAAATTTTAATGTAATCAAAAGAAAATTTCACTTTTAAAACATAGCTTAAGAACTGAAATTTTTTTTACCAACTTTAAAATTTTTTTAAATTTTTTCGACAACACTTAGAGTAAAACGGTCTTTTTAAATTAAAACTAGAATGTTTTAGGTTTCATCTAGAAAAAAAAAATCTAATCAAAATCTTTAAAAATGAATTTTTAATGAATTTTTAAAAAATGGTTAATTTTTAAACCTAAAAAATTTTTTACCAACTTTGAAAATTTTTTTAATTTTTTTGACAACTTTTAGAATAAAGCGGTCTTTTTTAGTTAAAACTAGAATGTTTTAAGTTTCATTTAGAAAAATAATCAAATCAAAATCTTTAAAAATGAATTTTTGATGAATTTTTAAAGTTAATTTTTTTAAGTTAAAAAGTGTCAAAAATTTGTTCCAACTTTGAAAATTTTTTTTAATTTTTTGACAATACTTAGAACAAATCGGTCTTTTTTGATTAAAACTAGAATGTTTTAAGTTTCATTTGGAAAAAAAATCAGATCAAAATCTTTAAAAATGAATTTTTGGCGAATTTTTAAATTTGATCGATTTTTTTAGGTTAGAGTAAAAGTCTCAAAAAATCTTTTACCAACTTTAAAAATGTTTTTAATTTTTTTGACAACATTTAGAATAAAACGGTCTTTTTTAATTAAAACTAGAATGTTTTAAGTTTCATTTAGAAAAAAAATCAAATCAAAATCTTAAAAAATGAATTTTTGGCGAATTTTTAAAATTAATTCTTTTAAATTAAAAAGTGTCAAAAATTTGTTCCAAATTTGAAAATTTTTTTAATTTTTTTGACAATACTTAGGACAAATCGGTCTTTTTGGATTAAAACTAGAATATTTTAAGTTTCATTTAGAAAAAAAATCAGATCAAAATCTTTAAAAATGAATTTTTGGCGAATTTTTAAATTTGATCGATTTTTTTAGGTTAGAGTAAAAGTCTCAAAAATTTTTTTCCCAACTTTGAAAATTTTTTTAATTTTTTTGACAACATTTTGAATAAAACGGTCTTTTTTAATTAAAACTAGAATGTTTTAAGTTTCATTTAGAAAAAGAATCAAATCAAAATCTTTAAAAATGAATTTTTGATAAATTTTTAAAGTTAATTTTTTTAAGTTAAAAACTGTCAAAAATTTGTTCCAACTTTGAAATTTTTTTTAGTTTTTTTGACAACATTTAGAATAAAACGGTCTTTTTTAATTGAAACTAGAATGTTTTAAGTTTCATTTAGAAAAAGAATCAAATCAAAATCTTTAAAAATGAATTTTTGATGATTTTTTTAAAAAATGGTTAATTTTCTAACCTAAAAAATTTTTACCAACTTTGAAAATTTTTTAAATTTTTTTGACAATATTTAGAATAAAACGGTCTTTTTGAATTAAAACTAGAATGTTTTAGGTTTCATTTAGAAAAAAAATCTACTCAAAATCATTAACAATGAATTGTTGATGAATTTTTAAAATTGATGGATTTTTTTTGAGTTAGATTTTTTTTTAAGTTAGAAATTTTTTAGATATATAAATAAAAAATTTCAATTAAAAATGAAAAATTAGCATTAAAACTTAATCAAAAATTAAGAATTATCTTTTAATAACTAATTTAAATTATCCGCTATGATTGTTAGTTCCCTTAATTTTTCTTAGATGGGGTTGGTTTGCATAGAGTCTTTTAAAGATGGTCACCGCTTATTTTCCATCCATAAATTTTCACAAAAACCAACTAAAAAACATTTATGTCGGGTTAAAAACATTCGTGTTAGTTAATTTAATACTTATCCAACCTATCCATGTGGTTTTTCAAGTTCTGGATGGCGAAGTTAAGGTAAGAAATGTATAAGTTTTTCACCCTATTCGTACCTTGTTTATAACAGGTTCTAAAATTCTTTAAAATTAATTTAAATTTAACATCGAAATAGGTGTATTTAGGTATTTTTAAATAAATAATTTAAAAAGTTCGATAAAAATCAATAAATTAAAAGTAATTTTTTAATAATTAGTTTAAAATAGCCGCCATATTGATTCCCTTAAGTTCTCTTAGATGGGGTTAGTGTACGCCAACTTTAAAGATGAACACCACCGGTTTTTACTCCGCGAATTTTTACAAAAAACCATCTAAAAAAACCTTTACACCGGGTTAAAAACGTTCGTGTTGGTAAATATAAAACATCTTCTAACTATCCATCAAGTTTTTTAAGCTCCGGACGGTGAAATTAAGGTAAAGAAAGTAAAAGTTTTTTTTATCCCTTTTTAACCTTATTTATAAGCGATAGCCGCCATATTAGTTCCCTTAATTTCTCATAGATGGGTGTAGTATACGTCACTTTAAAGATGAACACCACCGGTTATCAATCCTCAAATTTTTACAAAAATATGGTAAAAAAACCTTTTTTCCGGGTTAAAAAACTATCGTGTTAGTAAATTTAAACCATCTTCCAACCATCCATCAAGTTTTTTAAGCTCCAGACTGCGAAGTTAAGGTAAAAAAAGTAAAATTTGTTGTCCCCTTTTTTTAGCGTTGTTTACATCAGTCTTAAAATTAGAACATTTATTAAAATTTGGTTTATTAAATTGATTTATATTGAATAAATGCGTTTTTTAATGTGTATTTGGTTTTATTTTATGTTTTTTTATTAACTATGATTAATTTCTTATTTTTCTTTTCATATACAGGGTGTTCAAAATGAACCATCATCAAAAAAACTTCAAAAACGACTCAACCCCGAAAAAATTTATTCATCTAGGTGACACATATAGATTATTAGATAAAGGTAAGCGAATTAGCAAAAAAATTAACCGTTTTAAATCGATAATAAATCATAGAATTAGATTTTTATCTAAATTTGGTTCTTACATTGATGTATCTTGAATAAATACGTTTTTTTAATGTGTGTTTTATTTTAATCTTATTTTATTTAATTTTAATGTTTTATTTTTATATAATTTTACTATGTTTTATTAAAAAAAAAAAATTTTTTTATATACAGGGTGTTGAAAATGGACCATGGTCGAAAAAAATTTATTCATCTAGGTGACACGTATAGATTATTAGATAAAGGTAAGCGAATTAGCGTAAAACTTAACTGTTTTGAGTCGATAATAAATCATTGGAGCGTTCAAAAGCTTAAAGATTTCGAAAGTATCCTTGATTTTCTCAGCTATAGCCGGCGATCGATCGATATACTTTATTAAACAGTAAATAGCCGCATTCCGTTTCGTAAGACCTCTCGCGAGATTCATACGACACACGTTTTGCGTTTAGAACAATGTTGCGGCGACTAATTTGCATCTTGCAAGCGACATAATAGACGTAAAAACCGTTCGAATTCTTTTTCGAATTTTAAATGCGGCTTGGGTGTTTTTTAAGTCTTTTAATAAGCGAACTGTGACGGTTTTTAGATTTTACGTTTCCTTACAAGGACCTTTTAACCGTTACTTAACTGCTTATTAAGTATATTATGAGTGATTATTATTTCAGATTTATCATTTAGAAAAAAAAAAGATTTTAGACATTTAAACTTTTTGACAATTTTATGAAAAAAATGTGCAATTTTTTAATGATTTTAAATAATTCTATAAAAATTTAGACCATTTTTTAATGGTTTCAAACAATTTTAGAAAAGTTTAGACAATTTTTTAGCAATTTTTAAAGATTTTAGACATTTTTAGACAACTTTTTGGCAATTTTATGGAAAAATATGTAATTTTTTAACGATTTTAAATAATTCTATAAAAATTTAGACCATTTTTTAATGGTTTCAAACAATTTTAGAAAAGTTTAGACAATTTTTTAGCAATTTCTAAAGTTTTTAGACATTTTTAGATAACTTTTTGGCAATTTTATGAAAAAATATACAATTTTTTGAGGATTTTAAATAATTCTATAAAAATTTAGACCATTTTTTAATGATTTCAGACAATTTTAAAAAAGTTTAGACAATTTTTTAGCAATTTTTAAAGATTTTTGGCATTTTTAGGCAACTTTTTGGCAATTTTATGAAAAAATATGCAATTTTTTAATGATTTTAGATAATTCTATAAAAATTTAGACCATTTTTTAATAGTTTCAGATAATTTTAGAAAAGTTTAGACAAGTTTTTAGCATTTTTTAATGATTTTAGACATTTTTACACAACTTTTTGACAATTTTATGAAAAAATATGCAATTTTTTTAAGGATTTTAAATAATTCTATAAAAATTTAGACCATTTTGTAATGGTTTCAGACAATTTTAGAAAAGTTTAGACAATTTTACATAAATTTAGACAATTTTTTGGTGATTTTCAACAATTTTAAAAAAGTTTAGATAATTTTTTGATGATTTTAGACAATTTTAGAAAAAAATTTGCAATTTTTTAATGTTTTTAGATAATTCTATAAAAATTTAGACCATTTTTTAATGGTTTCAGACAATTTTAGAAAAGTTTAGACAATTTTTAAAGATTTTAGACATTTTTAGACAACTTTCTGGCAATTTTATGAAAAAATATACAATTTTTTAAGGATTTTAAATAATTCTATAAAAATTTAGACCATTTTTTAATGGTTTCAAACAATTTTAGAAAAGTTTAGACAATTTTACATAAATTTAGACAATTTTTTAGTGATTTTAAACAATTTTAGAAAAGTTTAGATATTTTTTTGATGATTTGAGACAATTTTAGAAAAAGACTTGCAATTTTTTAATGTTTTTAGATAATTCTATAAATATTTAGATCATTTTTTAATGGTTTCAGACAATTCTAGAAAAGGTTAGACAATTTTTTAGCAATTTTTAAAGATTTTAGACAATTTTACATACATTTTAAATTTTTTTCGATGATTTTAGACTATTATAAGAAAGTTTAAACAATTTTTTAGTAATTTTATGAAAGATGTCAAAATTTTCTAATGATTTTAGACAATTTTACATAAATTTAGACAATTTTTTTGGTGATTTTAAACAATTTTAGAAAGGTTTAGATAATTTTTTGATGATTTTAGACAATTTTAGAAAAAAAATTGCAATTTTTTAATGATTTTAGATAATTCTATAAAAAATTAGACCATTTTTTAATGGTTTCAGACAATTTTAGAAAATTTTAGACAATTTTTTAGCAATTTTAAAGGATTTTAGACAATTTTACATAAATTTTGAATTTTTTTTTGATAATTTTAAACTATTATAAGAAAGTTTAAACAATTTTTTAGTAATTTTATGAAAAATCTCACAGTTTTCTAATGATTTTAGACAATTTTACATAAATTTAGACATTTTTTTGGTGATTTTAAACCATTTTAGAAAAGTTTAGATAATTTTTTGATGATTTTAGACTATTATAAGAAAGTTTAAACAATTTTTTAGTAACTTTATGAAAAATATCACAATTTTCTAATGATTTTAGACAATTTTACATAAATTTAGACTATTTTTTTGTGATTTTAAACAATTTTAGAAAAGTTTAGATCATTTTTTGATGATTTTGGACAATTTTAGAAAAACTTAGACAATTTTTTGGTGATTTTAAACAATTTTAGAAAAGTTAAGATAATTTTTTGATGATTTTAGATAATTTTAGAAAAATTTAGACAATTTTTTGATAATTTTAGACTATTATAAGAAAGTTTGAACATTTTTTTAGTAATTTTATGAAAAATAACACAATTTTCTAATGATTTTGATGATTTTAGACAATTTTAGAAAAATTTAAAAGATTTTTTGGGAAAATAGATCATTTTCTAACGATTTTAAGCGATTTTTAAATAATTTTATAGAAATAATATAAAAATTTTACTCATTTTTTTAACAATTCTTTAAGAAAATAGACGATTTTTCGAAAATTTTGACAATTTTGAATCATTTTTGAACAATTTCAAAGAATTTTTAGAAGATTTTACGAAAATTTAATGAATTTCACAATTTTTCTTTTAATTTTTGAATTTTTTTATGATTTTTCCAAAATATTAACAATTTTAGACCATTTTTTTTTTCATTTGTAGACGATTTTCCCAACATTTTCACAATTTTATACCATTTTTTGCTATTTATATACGATTTTTCATAAATTTAAGCCATTTCAAATAATTTTCTTGTTTGTTGTTATAAAATTTTAAATGATTTTTTAAAAGGTGAGGTTTGAATAAAAAAATATGGATGGTTTTTTAAGGTTGGGTGAAAATATTAAAGTTAAAAAAATTTTTTTCTTAAAATTTTTATAAAGTAATTGATAAATTATTTCATGTTATATCAAAATAGATACTTTAATCTATAATTTTACAAAAGATCTTTTTTAAATTCTTATAAATAAACTCTCAGTGATTTTTTAAAATTGAACTTTGATGATTTTTAGGTCAGAATGTTAGAAAAAAAATTTTTTTTTGAGATTTTTGTAATCTAGCTTATAAATTATTTCATGTTATATCAAAATAGATACTTTAATCTATAATTTCAGAAAAAATCTTTTTTAAATTCTTATAAATAAAGTCTCGGTGATTTTTTAAAGGTGGACTTTGATGATTTTTAGGTTAGTATTAGAAAAAAAATTTTTTTAGAAATCTTTTTAACCTAAGTTATAAATTATTTTATATTATATCAAAATAGATACTTTAATCTATAATTTTACAAAAGATCTTTTTTAAATTCTTATAAATAAAGTCTCAGTGATTTTTTAAAATTGAACTTTGATGATTTTTAGGTCAGTGTTAGAAAAAAATTTTTTTTTGAGATTTTTTTAATCTAGCTTATAAATTATTTCATGTTATATCAAAATAGATACTTTAATCTATAATTTCAGAAAAAATCTTTTTTAAATTCTTATAAATAAAGTCTCGGTGATTTTTTAAAGTTGGACTTTGACGATTTTTGGGTTAGAATGTTAGAAAAAAAATTTTTCTGGAGTTTTTTTATAACGTTTGATTCTATTTTATTTGAGGAAGAATGAAAACTTAATAAAAACTCTACTAATTTAACTTTAAACACTAAAAACTCTTGAAATTCAACTTTAAACATTAAAAATTCCTCAAATTTAACTTTAAAATTCTTCCGATTCAATTCTAACAACTAAAACCTCTTCCTATAAACTAAATCTTCTCTTATTAGAGTTAACAAAAGTAACAAACGTCCAGAATTTAATATCTGGAGTAACAACAAGCTTAAATCTATTTCCCTTGCTTTATAAAGATGAGTTTGAACCTCATAATCATTTTAAAAGAGACTTTCTGATCCGGATTATGACATTCTGAGATTGTATTCTAATTTAAATATTGTAAAAAGTCAAACTGAAACGGATTTTTCGGTCCGGTTTTAAATTATGATGGTAATTCATCTCTTTCGTAGAGTAGAAAACTTTGGATTCTTTAGAAATAAGTCTTCAGATGTCTAAAATGAGTTTGTATTAATCTCATGTTTATGGAAAAATACAACGAAACCCGTATTTTCTTTATAAATAAAAAGAGGAAGGTGAAAAAATTGAAAATAAAGATGATTTTGTGGATTTTTTAATTGAAGATGTTAAATATGATCAAAAATAAGATCATAATTTCATCTTATTAACCCTTTTCTACTGGATGGGACATATACTGCCTTTGTCTGAAAAAATTTTGATATTATGGCTGGGATAAAATATGTCACAGTTACTCAAAAACATTGAGGATAAAAACTAAAGACAAGTTGAGTCTCTAAACTGATTCTAAGCCAATCTCAATCGTTCTGAGTACCTAAATTTCTCATCTCAATCGTTCCCGATCTTATCAAGTAAGAGACAACTGTCAATGTTTGCCCAGTTGATGATTCTCATTTCTTATGTCAATTTATTCAGTTTTTTAAATGCTTGCCTCTTGCATTTTTACACAAAATGTTTCAGATTCTTTTCCTGAAAAACGTTGCCTAAAATAATCATCAAAATGTTAACGTTGCTGACCGGTGATGAGTCAACTCATCATTGCTGAAGATATGACAACGTTTCTAAGTAAGTAAAATTCCCGGTCAACAAAGTGTTAAATAAATTGTCAATAAAAATGAACTATTGACTCTATGATTCCGGCCAAAATATACCCTTTCCCAGGGTTCAGATGATTTGGGTTTACGCTGGGACATGCTATCCCATCATTTAAGCTTTGTGAAATCATTATTATTGATGATGTGCTATTATGAGGACGTTTATAGCTCTCCAAGATCTTAAACCTTTTAAACAAAACAGTTATTTTATCTAGTAATCGCTTGGAAGAGAAATAACTGATCCAGACAATGAGTCAGACTCTAACTTATTTTTCAGACTTTTTGAAAGAATGAAATAAATCATTTCAATTCAAATCAATAAATCCAAATAAAAAATTAGATCAAATTTTTTAAATAATTTTCCAAAAAGTTATTTTTAACAATTGAATTATTTTAAATCCGGTTCTGTTTCTTTTCTAAACCATTTAGAAGATCTCTGATCTTCTAGGTGAACGGATTGTAAAGCGAATTGTTGTTTATAGTTATGTCACAGCCGTGAAAGTCGGTTGGCAATGGCCTTCCAACGTCTCTACATGGAATTAAAAACGATTCCGTATAGCACGTTTACTCTTGTAAACAATAACTTCTTCCTTTAAGTCTTATTCCTCGTTATTTTTAATTACGTAAGAAAATTATTAAATTTAACCAAGTGTCCAACTTTTCAAATTCACACCATCCAAAAGAAGACATAATTATGTCTTATGTAACAAGGTGTACTTTATTAAAAAAGATATTTCGTAATTCTAATGTTAAATGTTGATTACATCATTTTTAAAGTGACTCTTCAATAACATTTGTGGAGTTTTTTTAAATGAAATTTATTCGTCTAAGAGCGTTCGTATAGAATTTATGGGATTGTACTGTTACTGTTAAGAATTTGGATTTTTCAAATTAACATTTTACATAATTAAAGGTTAATGGATTCAAATTGGTTTATTTTTGCTATTTAGGGAAAAATCCTATGGTAAAACTTGGAAATGAATAATAAATATATGAACTCAGAAAAACCGGTGATCGTATTTTCTATAAAATCTCAGCATAAAATTGCAAAATAGGAATTTATTGTTGAAACGATTATTATTTATTATTCGGTTCAGTGTCATTAATTGGATTACTTATGACACACTTTCCTCTCTATAATTGAACCGTTTGGAAATAACCGAACGTATTTTTTTTACGAGGTAAATGAACCTTAGTGATATTTCTATGAAGGATTTTTTTAAAGTGTATAGTTTCTCTTGGTTTGTAATTAAACGTTTATAATCACTTCTTATTGCTCATCGTCACTTTAAATCCTTCTTGGTTCGGTTTTAAATTACTATTTTATTAATCAATAACAAGTTAATAAATAATTAAGTTTGCGGTTTGCCTTTTACGTTTAATTTTACTTTATTTTATTATATTTTATTTTATTTTAATTTATTTTATTATATTTTATTTTATGGCCATGTTTTAAGTGTCTACGGATGTAAATAGAAATTCCAATGCTTTAACCATGATTTTCATTTAAATAAATAAATTTATGGAAATTTGATTTTTTAAGAATTAAATTTACTGATTAAAGTTTATAAATGAAGTGAAAGTATTTCGATTATTTTAATTTTATTTATACTTAAAATGCGGAAAACGATTTAAAACCAGTTATTTTTTACTTATTTTGGTTCTATGGTCAATTAGGTTGGCTTAAATTAACATAAAAATCTTAGAAGGTAAATTTATTACATCATTGTTTTTAATCTTTCCAGTTTTTATTAATAATTAGCGAATAATTTAAAAGTAATCTTAGATTTTCTTTTTCAATTCTTTATAGGTAATAATATTGTATTATTATACCGGGTGATCAAATAAATTTATTATCAAAGCAAACTAATAAAATATATAGTTTGGTAACATTGAATAGAACATAGGAATACCAATTTTGAAGAAATTTCATTAAATTTTGGACTGTTTTAGTTTTCGTCAATAAAGGCAACATCCTTTATTGACAGTATCTAATCAGTATTTATCAGTAAACTTAAATTTTTCAATTTTTGACATCTTATACATCAAAGTAAGTACAAAATTCTTTCGGTTACAATTTCAAAATAGTGGATTTTATTGAATTGTATCCATATGACATCTTACCAAAATAAATTGGTCTTCAGTAGAACTATGTAATGACACTGACTCACTCAACTGACTGACTGAATGGTTGGCCGTTTTATTCTTGGTTTTATGAGGTGATTAATCACTGCGGTACCTTTCGTCAAAAATTTAAACACTTTCTATTTACCATGATTTAATATAAAGAAACTCGTAAAACATCAGACAGGAACTCTCGATTAAATACTGTTATAGTAGTAAGTAGAAATCGTTTGAATCTAAGAAGTATCTTGAGGGATTTAGACGTTTGAGAACAGAAGTGAGCCTAATGTACCATCGATGTCCAAAAAGTCTTGGGACACGTCTATTAGATAATGTCAAAAATAAAGGAATTTATACCGATTAAGTTAGGTTTTTTGCAGGAAGGTTATAATGCCAGGTTATGTTATGTTATTTTATTCTTCCGATTGGGTTTTGGAGTTCGAACACTCAGTTCATATCACACTCTAACTACAGGATTTTTGAAAATTTGATAGAATTCTTGGGTATTTGCGACTTTTGTTCTTTTCTTCTTTAAAGCGTTTTTATTATTTTTTTTCTCTACTGTTATCATCTTGGTTTCCAAATTTATCAAATTTTCCTTTTCATTGATATTCTCTTTTCAGTTCCTTTATTTAATTTTCTGTCCCGTGGTTGATGAATACAAAATTCTAACTTATTGTCAAACACTCAAAAAATAAACTTTAACATACGTATTGGGAAACAAATGGGTTATGTTGTCCTATTGATTTCGAAATTTTGACACATGATATGAAGCGTATAAATGCAAAAGCAGGCATTCGACATTTTCTTCAAAAATTAGTTAGACACGGATCTTTATTGTAAATTTAGCAAGAAATCAATTTTTGTGGCCCCCAGGAGCATAACAATACATTTAAGCGAGTTATTGCAATAATAAATTTCGCTTTAAATGCAAAAGCAGACATTTGCGCCAAGTAGTTAGGTGCAAAAGCAGACGTTTGTGTTTGAACCTATCCAGATCTCGGATTACCTCACTTGATAGCCGTGACATTGAAGTAGCTGTTAGTTTTGCTCGCTTCTGCATGATTAGTTTAAACGAGAGCGTGGTAACGAATGTATTACGGAGTTTTGATTATCTTCAACAACATTACCATTGAACCAAGTGCTCGTGGCAAAGGGCGAAAGAGAATAGCAAATAAGTAAGAGTGCAAGCGTGAAAAAGCCAAGACAAAGAGGCAGAGGGTTAAGGCAGAAGGCTTAAACCTCACAAGATAAGAAGCATTTCCTCTTTGCTAGCCAAACACTATGGTGCAGAATGGGAAAACGGTGAACATTTGGAGTTCTTCAAAAACGCCTTTCAAGTCAATCCAACCAACACTTCGAAAACTCAGGCAGATGTGAATGACACACTAGTATTTTCTGTTAATGAATCTGATACTGACTTACGAATTTAAATTTGTATATAAGAAACTAATTTTGTACTTTTTTCAATAAAATCAGCTTCTTTAAAGTCTCTTTTATCGCAATTCCAAATTTTGTTAGTGCCAGATACTGCTAGTTTTTGTACAGAAACGCCAAATCCAGAACTTTGCAGTTCACGAAGCAGAGATTTCCAGGCCTTAGATGCAAAATAGGACATTCTCATTTTTTTTAAATCAAAATAACTTTTTTACTATAAGCCTGACTTGCGCTTTAAAGCACATAAAGACGCGTCAATGTATTATCTACTTTTGGTTAAAATACCAAGCAGATTGAGTGACTTAAACGACAATGAGAGGATTTTCGCGCTTTACTCAAAACTATATGAATGTCAAATGTCTGGTTTTGCATTTATACGCTTCATATCGCCGTTCCGGAAGAACATCGACATAACTGCAAAATACAAAATTTTACAGGAGAAGGGAAAAACAATTAAGATCAACTAGAATTATCTCTTAAAAAAATAGTAATTTACTGATACTAATGACTTTTCTGGTATTGTTAACATTTAGTGAGTAGTTTAAAACGCAATATACAAACTTTTGTTTAGGATTAAAGATGTATTAGATTTTGTAGATAGGTCTTTTTTCCCCTAAGACATACAACGAAATAAAACATTTACGCCGGTTATTTAAATTTATTTTATTAGAAAGAAATAAGTTATGTTTCTAAAGTAATTTAAATTAATACTTTAATTTATAACAGACTCAAAAAAATGTCTATAAAATTTAGGAATTATGTTAGTTCCATTAAATTTTTTAGATCTTTCTCCTTATTTTCGGATAGTGGAAATTTCTTCTGATAAGCTTTTTTAATTTTAGTATTTTTGTAATTCTGCTTTGACCGTCTTTTATTCGGTCTAAAATTAATTAATTTAAATTTTGAATGGACAACAGTTCGTAGCATTTTTTCCGATATTCCGAGCGTATTTATTAAGAAAATTTTGCACACTCTGACTTTCTCTCCATTATTAAATAAGTAAAACCCACAGTTTGGATTTCTTGGTATGGTAGAAGAAATTCTTCGATAGTTAAGCGTTAACTGTTCAACGCATGTGCCTAAAAAAATCACGTTGACGTTGTAAAGATCCTAACTCCCAAAATTTTTCGAAAAGTTGCTCTCTAAATTCAGATGATATTTTTTTAGAGCATGACATAATTTCATAGTAAAAAAGCCTTAAAATACAATTAAGTCTTTGTTGCACCTAAATAAATTTCAAATTTTGATTAAAAATTGGACATAAAGTATACTTACGCCATTGTTTCTGTAACTGTTAGGAACTTCACTAGTCACACAGAGCACTTGCGTCAGTGTTGCACCGAACGTATAGATAACTAGACGAAATCTGCAGCACAACTAAACGATGCGTCCTTATTCTTACAAAACAATAATACAACTCTCAAAATTTCAAAGAAGACGTAACTGTCATCTAGCGGTCACAAGTGTTGTTACACTTACAGCGTTGTTTCAGCACATAAACAAGCATTTTTTGGATACATTGATGGCCTTAACTCACTTTATCAAAAAATTGCAGTTACGTCGATGTTGTTCCGGAACGGCGATATGACAATTAACTAACAAATCTAAAGTGCAATACACACTAAAAAAAATTTCGGTGTCCCAACATTTTATGGGGTTCGATGGTAACTGTGGCATATTCTGATTACATGAATTAAATTCAAAATAAAGTTAGGAGCGATCCACAAAAATTCAGGTCCTTCGTTAAGCATAGAAAGGAATCTTCAAAGATTCCAACTATCATAAAAGGTAATAAATGTGATTGTGACTCGCCTCAAGGCATTGTCTATGGGTTCTCTTAGCATTTCTCTGCATCATTCTCTCAAGAACGACGTTGTCTACTAACTGTCCTCATTTAAAACTTAACTCAAAAAAATCTTCTTGTGTCACTAAAACTTTTCTTATGTCACTAAAGAGAATCTCATTGCACTTATTAGTTGTTTACTTAACTAACTCAATATGGGACATGTTGGCATCCCTTTTTTCCTTGTTAGAGACTGTAGATTTATATTTGCTAATCGGTTTTGTTGTACCGTGCGTTCAGAAATGATTGTAGATCATTTGAATTTGGCGCGCTATAGATTAATTTTTAAGGTTGGCATAAATACAGTAATGTTAATCATATTTCATAGGCGTGTCATGGAAAGTATTGAAAGCTGTCATAAGTTGTCAAAAAACCGTAAGAGAAAGATATTTTATTGAATTTATTGACATATGCCATTGCAATTGATATCCGATTTCCAATAATTATGAGTATATCTACATATACACTTAATACTGAAAAGAATACATCATGAATAAATCCGGCTACGCCACTGATATGCAAGATACGACGTAGGTAATTCATAGGTAACAACATTGACCATCAAAAATCACTAAACTACGAGCGCGCCAAATTCAAACGGTCTACAATCATTTCTGAACGCACGGTATTATCAATACATATGAGGGGTTTATTCTAAAAACCAGACAAGTCCAAAATAACACATTTTCATTTTATGCCCTTATAATATAGTTTCCGACAGGCTGAATCATATGCATATATTTACTTCTTCAATTAATAGATAAGTCCCCAGATATAACTGACTGAAATAAGGCAATTTCTGCAAAAACAGGATAAGTCCAGTTCGTTTCCAGTAAGAACCAGACAAGTCCACGGGATTGTCTATTATTTGAAGAAGTAAATATGTGCATATGATTCAGCCTGTCGGAAACTATATTATAAAGGCATAAAATGAAAATGTGTTATTTTGGACTTGTCTGGTTTTTGGAATAAACCCCTCATATATTGTATAGACATATTTCTCAAGCAGTAAGTCGTGTTAGACCCATCAACTAAATTCAAAATAAAGTTAGTCGCTATTCACAAAAATTCTGATCCTTCGTTAAGCATAGATCGGGTTGTTTAAAGATTCCAACCATCATAAAAGGCAATCATTGTGATTATGACTCGTCCCAAGGTATTGTTCATGCGTTCTTAAGAGAACGCAGAAATGACAAGTTATTTCTCTACATCGTTCCCTTCAAGAACCACGTTGTCTGGTAACTGTTCTCATTTAAAACTATCTTGTGTCACTAAAGACGTTTTCATTGAACTTATTAACTTACTAAGAGAGATGATGGCATCCCTTTTTTCCTTGTTAGAAAAATTTAATTTATATTTGCTAAACGGTTTTGTTGCATTATCAATACGTCTATTGCGTAGACCTACTCCTCAAGCAATAAGTCTTCAAGCAATCAGTCACAAAAAGGATGATAAGTTGATCATAAGTAATTACACATCAATTTCTTTAATATCTTGTGTTTATAAAATCATGGGAATTAATTTTTATGATCACGTTGATGCTCATCTGTGTTGCTTGACTCACAATCAGTTTATTAGCGAGGTAATTGATTCAGATTATATGGATGACTGGATACAGACTTTGTGAAAGTTTTTGATAGAATATCACATGAGTTAATTTTGCATAAATTAGATTCGGTTAACCTTGATGACACATCATTGATATTAAATAGTGTGATCGTATCTATCGAATAAATTGAAGTATACTTCTTTCGGCGAAATATGCCTCACGCGTCATTAACTAATTATGTAATCCTAAACTACTATTTTCTGCTATACGATTTCAGAAGTGCTTCTGGTTTCGAATCTCTGACTACTGTTGCTAATAACTATCATTAACGATTTTTTAATTGGCCTTGTCATAACTTGATTTATACTAATAATCTAGCATTAATTTAGTTGAAAATAGGTGGAATAAGTGGAAGGTGTTCAACTTTTATAAGAGGATTTGACGTCTCTATCTCGATGGTGTGATGGGCTGGGCTTGAATTTGAATTTTAATTTTGATAAGTGCCCCTTTATGATAATTAGTTTACGCAACCTACACTTATTTATTAGTTTATGTATTGCATACATCGACGCTACCAAGCCAAAACGGCATAAACGCCATTAACCTAATTTTTCAGAAAACGCAAAAAACGATTGACATAATGAATCTTAAATGGCTTTTACACAAACTTTAAACCAATTTTATAGCGAATGAAGTTTGTTTGCGGGTATACCGCTTTAACTGTTGCATACAGATTTAAAAATGCTACTCAACGGTGCTGCTAACTAAAAAATGGCCATTTTGGCGTTTATGCCGTTTTGGCTTGAGAGCGTCGACATATTGCAAATTTTGGTTGTATTGGAGAGTTTTAATTTTTTTGAAGTTTGGTTTGATCTCAAATTCTCCTCCATTTGCCAGATTATGGTTACTTGAGGGTTTTTTTATTTAAGGAGGGATTTAGGAAATCTGTTGACTGACGAGAGGTTCGCATCAGTATCTAAATGATCGTATCACAGACCACTCTGTGTTGGGTTGACTCATCTTGAATATATCGATCAACTAAAACACTTTCTCCTCTACCTTCAGAATCACCCATCAAGGTATTACTTCAAAGGCATACAAATGTGATTTTGGGCGTCTACTATAAGTTGATCCTAAGCCTCACCATGGAAAAAAGGATGCAAGAGAAGGTTCCTCCCCATAACTTTAGCGAGAAGACCCGACTGGAGCACAATAGAAGGGAGGAGCGGAGTATTGTCCAGCCCTCCTTAGTGCGAAAGTCATGTAGGTCAAAATACCGTTGAAATAAAGGATTATAATGCAAAGTCGATTTTGTGGTTTGGGAGTTAACCCTTCTTGCTTCTGCTACAAGACTTGAAAAAGGACCAAAATCCGAACGAAAGAATTAAAACAGCGAGGAGCGGTGGGTCTCTATTCGATGGAATTTTGGCTTGCAAAACCTTTGCATTAGAGGTTGAGAGTTAGAGAAGCTCCCTTCCACTGTACTCTAGTCGGACCTACTTGGCAAAGTTATGGGGAGGAACCTCGATCTTGCATTCTTCTTTCCATTGTGAGGCTTAGAATCAATTTATAGTACATTTCTTCTTCTATTTTCCACTTCTCTTTCGTGTTTTTTTCTTCATTTTTGTCACTATTTTATCTACGTCTCTCCAGTACTTGTCTAGCATTATATCTATGATGTTTTCTTTTCTTTACATTTTTTCGATTTTATTAAAACAAATATTTCTTTTGTCAACAAAATGATTACAAATAAAAAACATGTTCTGGATTATTTACTTCTTGATAAAACCAACAAAAATTGTTCTCCTTCTTTTTTATTTTGAACAAATAATTACAAAAAGTTCCAAGGTTGAGGGTTGGCTTTGCGTTCTTTTAATTTTCTCTACCGAACTGTCTCTCCCTTTATCAACATTGATACCATTGTGATCTTGTTCAATATATTTCGTTCGTACCATCGTTATTAAAATGTGTGAGAAAATATGTTAGTACAGTATCTCTAATTTGGTGTCCACAGTATGTGATAGCATATGGAATGTATATCCTGTTCTCTTTCATGGACAGATTTGTAATAATTGTGATGTTCAATATGTTCAGTTTGTACGATCGTTTCTAACATATGAATCTCTGATTTAATGTCCACGTTATGTGACAACGTATTTGTGGCAAATTTGTAATTTGAATAAACATGGCTTTAGGCTGAGGAAAGTATTATTTTTTGAAGTTTTTCAACTCAATGTCAAACTGTTAATTTGGGATTTTTTAATATTTACGTCGTTAATTTTTCATTTATTAGTGTTGGTATAAAACTTATTTAATGAAATTTAGTTTTTAAATATCTAACACTGATGGAACTTTACAAAAATCGAACAGATTACTCTTATTCCAGTTTCTACATTAGGTTAACTTTAACATTAACTAGGTCAACATTTTTATTTTTAACATTTTTAAAAAGTAATTAAAAAAAAAACTCCAATTTTAATAGAACAAACAACTTTAAATTATTCCTCAATTAAATTACCTTACAACTAAACGGTACCACGTATAAAAAAGTCATTACCTTCTCTAATTGTAAGAGTATAGAAACTTACTTGATTACGTTACTACCTACTCATTAATAATAAAAAGAAGGATTTGAAAGTGACTTTTGTATATACGGTACGAACTCGATTCCGACTTTGACTCCTTTTTTTGCGCAACCAACGACGACGACAAATTTAACGACCGAAACTATACATGTAACCGTAAATGAAGGCGCATGTCTCAGATTGCGTAACAACACTTCGGTTGTTAAGAATTAGATCTCTCGCGTGGAGGGCGAAAATACGAAATGCCGGAGAAAGTAGTTTGAAATCTGTATCGGAAGTGCGACCCACAAAAGTCCTTGACGGTTTTGTCGTTTTGAAATATATGAATTATTAAAACTCGAATACTTCCTATATTTTCCAGAAGGACTTTTATCATTTTATGATTGATAATGAGTATGTTGCGCTTGATATAGAATTTATTTATGGGTGAAAAAAAAAAATAAAAGTAATTTATTTTAAATTACGTCACGATTGAATAATAATAAAGTCTCGATGACCTCAGTAAAGTCCTTCTGGGTTAAACGTGATAATCTGTGGGTGTTGGTTAGCAAAGCAAGACTAACGAGATTAATCTTGTTTTAAGACGGATCACATATTTAATTGTTAAACTTGAAAGTTACCTTGTATTAGATTTTTTTTCTTGATTATCTGATATATGGGATGTTAAAACATGCTGAGTAATAATTATGTAGTGTAATTTCCTGTTGATTATCTAATTAAATTTATTTAATTAATTTTCAATTTTGAAATAAATTATACATAAAAAAGTTGTAACTTTTTGAACGTTTTATCAAAAAATTTTAGTCACCTTTATGAATTTTCTTAATTTTTTGGGTAATAATAAGAACAAAATTGACTTCTTTATTGCAGAATAGAATATTTTAGCTTTCAATTTATACAAATTTCATTTCTTAATTAAAACAAATAAAGTCTCCACGATTTTTTAAATTTGGTCGAAATTTTTAAGGTTAGGAAAAATTTTAGTCAACTTTATGAATTTTTTTAATTTTGATTGAATATTTGATTTTTTTACTATAACATAGAATATTTTCACTTTCAATTAGAGAAAATTCCATTTCTTAATTTAAAAAAATAAAGTCTCCACGATTTTTTAAAGTTGAACAAAATTTTAAAAGAAGCTAGGTTATGAACTGTCAAAAATTTTGATCATTTTTGGGAATTTTTTTAATTTTTTGGGTAACATTTAGAGAAATTTTGATCTTTTTATTACAAAATACAATATTTTAACTGTCAGTTGATACAAATTCCATTTCTTAATTGTAAAAAATAAAGTCTCCACGATTTTTTAAAGTTGGATCAATTTTTAAAAAAAGTGGGGTTATGAACTGTCAAAAATTTTGGTCATCTTTAAAAAATTTTTTATTTTTTTGGATAATAATTAGAATAAAATTGACTTTTTTATTACAAAATAGAATATTTTAGTTTTCAATTTATACAAATTTCATTTCTGAATTTAAAAAAAAGGTTTCCGCGATTTTTTAAAATTGGTCAAAATTTTCATCACCAAATTTGACGATTTTAGCAAATTTTAGATAAAATTTTACAATTTTAATCTAAATAAAGTTATTTTTCAATGAAATTTGACAACTTTTGTCGAAATCTGTTGAAATTTCAGACGAAATTCGATGACTTAAGGAAATTTTATATGAAATTAGACGAAATTCAATCATTTTAGGCAATTTTATACAAAATTAAGCGAAATTTTAGAAGAAATTTGATTATTTGAAGAAATTTTAGATGAAATTTCACAATTTTAATCTAAATAAAGTTATTTTTCAATGAAATTCAACAATTTTAGACAAAATGTAGTGACTTTTCAAACGAAATTTAAATTTTGAAAATTTTTGTCGAAATTTCACAATTTCAAGCTAAATTAAGTTATCTTTCAATGAAATTCGAAAAAGTTTAGGTGAAATTAAACGAAATTCAACAATTTTAGATAATTTTACATCAAATTTCGTGAAATTTTGCAAAAAAATCGGATTTTAGAAAGTTTTAATTGAAATTGCACAATTTTAAGATAAATAAAGTTTTTTTCAACGAAATTCGACAATTTTAAACGAAATTTAGTGACATTTCAAACGAAATTGGACGAATTTTGAATATTTTTGTCGAAATTTCACAATTTCAAGCTAAATTAAGTTATCTTTCAATGAAATTCGAAAAAGTTTAGGTGAAATTTAACGAAATTCGACAATTTTAGATAATTTTACATCAAATTTCGTGAAATTTTGGAAAAGAAAATCGGATTTTAGAAAATTTTAAATCAAATTGCACAATTTTAAAATAAATAAAGCTTTTTTCAATGAAATTCGACAATTTTAAACGAAATTTCGTGAAATTTCAAATGAACTTCGACGATTTTAAATAATTTGAGATAAAATTTCACAATTTTTAGCTAGATTGAATTATTTTTCAATGAAATTTGACAATTTTAAACGAAATTTCGTGAAATTTCAAATGAACTTCGACAATTTTAAATAATTTGAGATAAAATTTCACAATTATTGTCTAAATTAAGTTATTTTTCAATGAAATTCGATAATTTTAGACGAAATTTCGTGAATTTCCAAACGAAATTGCACGAATTTTGAAAATTTTTGTCGAAATTTCACAATTTCAAGCTAAACTAAGTTATCTTTCAATGAAATTCGAAAAAGTTTAGGTGAAATTAAACGAAATTCAACAATTTTAGATAATTTTACATCAAATTTCGTGAAATTTTGGAAAAAAATCGGATTTTAGAAAACTTTGAATGAAATTGCACAATTTTAAGATAAATAAAGTTTTTTTCAATGAAATTCGACAATTTTAAACGAAGTTTCGTGAAATTTCAAATAAACTTCGACAATTTTAAGAAATTTGAGATAAAATTTCACAATTTTTAGCTAAATTAAGTTATTTCTCAATGAAATTTGACAACTTTTGTCGAAATCTGGTGATATTTCAGACGAAATTCGATGACTTAAGGAAATTTTATATGAAATTAGACGAAATTCAATCATTTTAGGCAATTTTATACAAAATTAAGCGAAATTTTAGAAGAAATTTGATAATTTGAAGAAATTTTAGATGAAATTTCACAATTTTAGACAAAATGTAGTGACTTTTCAAAAGAAATTTAAATTTTGAAAATTTTTGTCGAAATTTCACAATTTCAAGCTAAATTAAGTTATCTTTCAATGAAATTCGAAAAAATTTAGGTGAAATTAAACGAAATTCAACAATTTTAGATAATTTTACATCAAATTTCGTGAAATTTTGGAAAAAAATCGGTTTTTAGAAAATTTTAAATGAAATTGCACAATTTTAAAATAAATAAAGTTTTTTTCAATGAAATTCGACAATTTTAAACGAAATTTCGTAAAATTTCAAATGAACTTCGACAATTTTAAGACATTTAAGATAAAATTTCACATTTTTTAGCTAAATTAAGTTATCTTTCAATGAAATTCGACAATTTTAAACGAAATTTCGTGAAATTTCAAACGAAATTCGACAATTTTAAGTAATTAGAGATAAAATTACACAATTTTTGTCTAAATTAAGTTATTTTTCAATGAAATTTGACAACTTTTGTCGAAATTTGGTGAAATTTCAGACGAAATTCGATGACTTAAAGAAATTTTATATGAAACTAGACGAAATTCAATCATTTTAGGCATTTTTATACAAAATTAAGCGAAATTTTAGAAGAAATTTGATAATTTGAAGAAATTTTAGATGAAATTTCACAATTTTAATCTAAATGAAGTTATTTTTCAATGAAATTCGACGATTTTGAACGAAATTTCGTGAATTTCCAAACGAAATTGGACGAATTTTGAAAATTTTGGTCAAAATTTCACAATTTCAAGCTATATTAAGTTATCTTTCAATGAAATTCGAAAAAGTTTAGGTGAAATTAAACGAAATTCAACAATTTTAGATAATTTTACATCAAATTTCGTGAAATTTTGGAAAAAAAAAATCGGATTTTAGAAAATTTTAAGTGAAATTGCACAATTTTAAGATAAATAAAGTTTTTTTCAATAAAATTCGACAATTTTAAACGAAATTTCGTGAAATTTTAAATGAACATCGACAATTTTCAATAATTTGAGATAAAATCTCACAATTATTGTCTAAATTAAGTTATTTTTCAATGAAATTCGACATTTTTAAACGAAATTTCGTGAAATTTCAAATGAACTTCGACAATTTTAAGAAGTTTGAGATAAAATTTCACAATTTTTAGCTAAATTAAGTTATTTTTCAATGAAATTTAAGTTTTAAACGAAATTTCGTGAAATTTCAAATGAACTTCGCCAATTTTAAGAAATTTGAGATAAAATTTCACAATTCTCAGCTAAATTAAGTTAATTTTCAATGAAATTTAACAATTTTAAACGAAATTTCGTGAAATTTCAAATGAACTTCGCCAATTTTAAATAATTTGAGATAAAATTTCACAATTTTTAGTTAAATTAAGTTATTTTTCAATGAAATTTGACAATTTTAAACGAAATTTCGTGAAATTTCAAATGAACTTCGACAATTTTAAGAAATTTGAGATAAAATTTCACAATTTTTAGCTAAATTAAGTTATTCTTTAACGAAATTTGACTATTTTAAACGAAATTTCGTGAAATTTCAAATGAACTTCGAGAATTTTAAGTAATTTGAGATAAAATTTCACAATTCTCAGCTAAATTAAGTTAATTTTCAATGAAATTTAACAATTTTAAACGAAATTTCGTGAAATTTCAAATGAACTTCGCCAATTTTAAATAATTTGAGATAAAATTTCACAATTTTTAGTTAAATTAAGTTATTTTTCAATGAAATTTGACAATTTTAAACGAAATTTCGTGAAATTTCAAATGAACTTCGACAATTTTAAGAAATTTGAGATAAAATTTCACAATTTTTAGCTAAATTAAGTTATTCTTTAACGAAATTTGACTATTTTAAACGAAATTTCGTGAAATTTCAAATGAACTTCGACAATTTTAAAAAATTTGAGATATAATTTCACAATGTTTAGCTAAATTAAGTTATTTTTCAATGAAATTTGACAATTTTAAACGAAATTTCGTGAAATTTCAAATGAACTCCGACAATTTTAAGAAATTTGAGATAAAATTTCACAATTATTGTCTAAATTAAGTTATTTTTCAATGAAATTTGACAATTTTAAACGAAATTTCGTGAATTTCCAAACGAAATTGGACGAATTTTGAACATTTTTGTCGAAATTTCACAATTTCAAGCTAAATTAAGTTATTTTTTAATGGAATTCGAAAAAATTTTGATGAAATTAAACGAAATTTAACAAGTTTGCACCAAATTTCGTGAAATTTTGGAAAAAAATCGATGATTTTGAAAAATTATAAGTGAAATATTACAATTTTAGACTAAATTAAGTCATTTTTAAAGAATTTTAATATAAATTAAGTTACGTTAACTTCAATTCTTAAATAATATTCTATTTTTTTAATCTTTTTTTAGGTTATAAGAAATTTTAGTCAACTTTATGAATTTTTTTAATTTTTTGGATAATAATTAGAACAAAATTGACTTTTTTATTACAAAATAGAATATATTAACTTTCAATTAATACAAATTCCATTTCTTAATTGTAAAAAATAAAGTCTCCACGATTTTTTAAAGTTGGATCAATTTTTTAAAAAAGTGGGGTTATGAACTGTCAAAAATTTTAGTCATCTTAAAGAATTTTTTAAATTTTTTGGGTAATAATTAGAACAAAATTGACTTTTTTATTACAAAATAGAATATTTTAACTTTCAATTAATATAAATTCCATTTCTTAATTGTAAAAAATAAAGTCTCCATGATTTTTTAAAGTTGGATCAATTTTTTAAAAAAGTGGGGTTATGAGCTGTCAAAAATTTTGATCATCTTTGAATTTTTTTTTAATTTTTTGGATAATAATTAGAATAAAATTGACTTTTTTATTACAAAATAGATTATTTTAACTTTCAATTGATACAAATTCCATTTCTTAATTTAAAAAAATAAAGACTCCACGATTTTTTAAATTTGGTCAAAATTTTTTAAAAGTGAGGTTAAAAAAAATTTTAGTCAACTTTAAGAATTTTTTTAATTTTTTGGATAATAATTAGAACAAAATTGACTTTTTTATTACAAAATAGAATATTTTAGCTTTCAATTAATACAAATTCCATTTCCTAATTGTATAAAATAAAGTCTCCACGATTTTTTAAAGTTGGATCAATTTTTTAAAAAAGTGGGGTTATGAACTGTCAAAAATTTTGGTCATCTTTAAAATTTTTTTTATTTTTTTGGATAATAATTAGAATAAAATTGACTTTTTTTTATTATAAAATAGAATATTTTAGCTTTCAACTAGTTTGAATAATAATTTTATTAAAAAATTTTATTTGACATCTTTCATCACTTATTATTCTAACCTTTATGTGGCGTTTTTGTGTCAATCACCCCTCAAAAAACGTCTCCCCTTTCGGTTTCTTTCATTTAATCTTTCGTTTAATCTTCCATTTAAACGTAAAAATTACCCAGTTTACCAAAACAAATCCGAAAAACAAACAGATCCCAATTTAATTTACAAATAATCTCTTCTATTGACCTTTCGTACGACCTACAATCATTCAATTTGACCTCTCGTGCGCTATTTATAACCAAGCAGCACAAATGCAGTCGTTTTTAAACCTCCACACTAAGAACACCAATTTCCCCGAAGAACAATGTCCCTGATTAATAATCTTTTACCCAGTTCTTATGAGTATTACACCGCTGGAGGGATAACAAGCGGATTAAACGTAGACCAACCGTATTTTACGTTGAATGGTAAAAACATAACGATTTTAAGCGGTGCCATGCATTATTTTCGAGTACCTAAGAAGTATTGGAGCGATAGATTAAGAAAGATGAGAGCTGCGGGTTTAAATACAGTTGAAACGTACGTTCCATGGAATTTACACGAACCTGAAGAGGGTGTTTTTGATTTTGGACAAGGTGGAAGTGATTTTCAAGAATTTTTAGACATAGAGAGATTTTTACAATTAGCTCAAGAAGAAGATTTATTTGCAATCGTCCGTCCAGGACCTTATATTTGTTCAGAATGGGAATTTGGTGGTTTACCTTCTTGGTTATTAAGATATAAAGGGTTAAAAGTCCGAACATCCGAAACAACTTTTATGGAAAAAGTTAAAAATTACTTTAAAATGTTAATTCCAATCTTGGCTATGTTACAATTTACAAAAGGTGGTTCGATAATTGCCGTTCAAGTTGAAAATGAATACGGAAGTACTTCCGAACCGGGGAGATTTACCCCGGATAAAGTTTATTTAGAAGAATTACGTCGATTACTTATTAAAAATGGGATAGAAGAGTTATTATTTACTTCTGATTCGCCAACAGCTCACGGAGATGAAGGTACTTTACCTGGGGTTTTATTCCAAACGGCTAATTTCGCCTCAAACCCGGAAAAAGAATTCCAAGCTTTGGAAAAACTCCAAAGTGGTAAACCTTTAATGGCTATGGAATATTGGACCGGTTGGTTTGATCATTGGAGTGAATTACATCACATTAGAGACAATGAAGATTTTTATAACGTCTTTGAAAGAATTTTAAAATACCCAGCTTCGGTAAATATGTATATGTTTGTTGGAGGAACAAGTTTTGGTTTTTTAAACGGTGCAAACATCGGAGATTCAAGTGTTGATAACGAAGGATATCAACCAGATACAACAAGTTATGATTACGACGCCCCAATAAGTGAATCAGGCGATTATACGCTAAAATACGTTATGGTTAAAGAACTTATATCAAAATACAACAAAATCAAAACGAGAATTCCCATCGTACCATCAATAACAACAAAATTTGCTTATAAAGACATACCTATTGATAAACAATTAACTTTTAATGAAATCTTACAACAAATTCCACAAAAAATAAATTCTCCAAAATTAATCCCAATGGAATTATTACCTCATATTAATAATAATTCAGGTCAAAGTTATGGTTATATCGTTTATAGAAAAGAAAATTTAGATATTTCAACTAACACCACTTTAATGATTAAAGGAAGAGTTTGCGATACAATTATGGTATTAATTAATGGTTTTTTAGTTTCAAAACCTTTAACATTAATCTCCGATTTAAACTCATTCGGTTATTGGAGATGGAAAGATTCTAAATTACACCTAGGAATGCAATCGTTTAAATCGGCTACTTTAGATTTAGTCGTTGAAAATTGGGGGAGGAATAATTTCGGTAGTTTGGATCAATTTATTCAGTATAAAGGTTTATGGCAAGGTGGGGTGTTTTTAAACGATTTAGAACTTGAAAATTTTAAAATATTCCCCTTACAATTTAAAAAATCTTTTATACGTAACTTAAAAAATTTTCATCAAGTTATAAACCCTTGGTTACCCGCTCCGGCTATTTACAAGACAACATTTAATATTCAAGAAAGATATGATACCTTCTTAGATATGTCTTTATGGACAAAAGGATTAGTAATTGTGAATAATTTCGTTTTGGGGCGATACGCTTCGATTGGACCTCAACAAACTTTATTTTTACCCGCTCCGTTTTTAAAAGAAGGGAAAAATACTATAATGGTTTTTGAGCAATTTTTCCCATCGGATCGATTGAAATTTCGAACTACTCCGTTTTATAGGACTCAAAATGCCGAACCTGGAATGGTTTCTATCATAATGTCGTGAAATAAAATATGCGTGGATTTTTAAGATGATAAAAAGAAAAGGTTTCCATCGGAACGATTAAAATTTCGAAATACTCCGTTTTGTAGGACTCAAAATGCCAAACCTGGAATGGTTTCTATTTTCTATCATAATGTCGTGAAATAAAATATGTGTGGATTTTTAAGATGATATGAAAAAGATATGGATGTGTGTTAGATTAGGGATTTTTTTCATTGTGTGTTTTTGTATATTTAGTGGTGATATGTGAAAAAATGTGTATTTTTTAAGAATAAAATAAAGAAAATTTAAGAATTATTAGTTTAAAAATCGTAAATATAGGCAAGCTATTTAACACACACTCTAAATAAGTTGCCTAACATTTTAATTTTAGATACAATTTTTAATTTTTTTATCTGTTTTAATTAGTTTTGAATAAAAGTGAGGTAAATGCACAAAAAATTTTTTACAAATTAGTCTTTAATAAAATACATAAAATTTAAAGACTGATATTATTTTTAAATCATATAGGAAACTTAACAATTCAAACAAATATAAATCCACATTTTATGTAACTGTTGATAATTTTAGTTGAATGAACTTCGGTTAATTGAAGTTAAATGAATGGTTAATTTATTGAATTAAACAAAAATTTAAAAAGAAAATGTCATTCAGCTTTGAAACTGGTTTAACGTGTGATTCGAATAATACGAGTGACTGAAAAAGGGTAATTAGTGGAGTGTTTTGGTGAGTTTAGGATGTCAAACTTTGCTGTATCATTAAATTTGTCGTAATTTCTAGAGGTTACCTGAATGCTACCCTTGAAACAAAATAGTTGGGTTTTTTTTTTAAATACTACAATTACTGTCACATCCTTTAAAGCAGTGTTTCCCAACGTGGGGCCCACGCCCCACAGGGGGGCAATTTGATTGTTAAGGGGGGCAATTCGAAAATGGACTCGACATGAGTTCAACCCTTTTGCTCTGGGCCATTTAAATACAATGCTGGATTTCGGTGCCAAATTTAACAAAAAGAGCAAATTCTTAAATAACTACGATACATAACTATTAGGTATAATTTCGTTTGACGAGACCAAAATATCAAATGGGTGTTTGGTAGCTAAAAACATCTCGCCTCTTCTAAAGAAAGTACTACATTCAGTTATAAAGTGTGTTAATGCTATTAATAGTTTTAAAGCAAATGCCAAATGTGACCATCTCTTCAAGCTATTTTTTAAAGAACAAAATGAAGACCATGTGAGACTTTTACTTTTTACTGAAGTAAGATAGCTATCCAAAGCAAACTATTTGAAAAGATTTATGGAATTAATTGATATTCTTAGTAATTTTTAAGCGACAAATCTGAAATGAAGATATTTGGTTTCATTGCCCATATTGAGTTATGTCAGAAACATATTAATAACAAAAACTTGAAACAGTTTCATTGACTCCAAAAATATCAAGTAACTGATACCGCTTTACTTATTATTGTCAATCATCAAAATATTCTATCGGTTGGTTTAAAAGAAAGATTTTCTAATTTAAAACCAAATTTGATTTTCCAACATGGATGATGCGGCCAATGTTAGTGGATTTGTCTGATATATCAAACATGCAGTATCAAGAAGAACTTATAGAATTGCAAAATGATGAGTCAATTAAAACTTTATAAAAGAAGCGATGGCATGGCTTTGTGAGGGAACAGAAGTCAACTACCTAAATTCAACCAAATATACAAGAAAACCATTGCTACCGTTTCCATCTTCATATTTAGTTGAATGTGGATTTAGTGCTATAAATGATTTACTGGTAAAAAAAAAATAAATCGGCTGGATACCACACAATTTGGTACTTAGTCGACTTGAAACTGAAGCTAACCAAATTGGAACCTAATATAAAGTCTTTGTGCAGCAAGCATCAATCGCAAGGATCTCAATAAATTAAAATAATAAATTAACATATGTATAAAAATATTCTTTAAAATCATTTGAAATTTGAATTTTAGTTTTTCATTATGTTTCGAAAATGTACTTGTACTCTGTTTCGTTAACAAGTTCCTAGTGATTTCTTCCTAAACCTATCATTTAAGTTTCTTAGGTGAACAATTCAATATTTTAATATTAAAAATTATGTGTGTTACATAGGGGCGGCATAAGAATATTAGGAAAGCTAAGGTGGGGCACGGCACAAAAAAGGTTGGGAAACACTGCTTTAAAGCCTTGTTTAGGGTGTCAAAGTTAACCGTAACTTTAGCTGTAATGGGGTAGGAGTACTGGTTGCACAACGTCAGGAGTCAAGTTAAACAAATTCTGGGAAGTCAACCAAACAAGATGTCAAATTAAACACTTTTTTTATTCATTTCCTGAGCTTTAGATTGAATTACAATCTTCATCAGAGGTACGCTAAAAACGAACAAAATTACACGCTAGACAATTATGTAAGTTAAAAATCTCAAACAAAGCGGCCGAAAAATGTAAAAAAAACATTTACAAATTAGATGTTAAGGCATCAGAGAAATCCAATGCAGGTGGAAAAATGCAAAAAACGCATCAAACCTACAAAGATAAATACTAACAATGTGAAAACTAGCTAAAAGTATGTAAAATATTACCACAAAGGTGAATTAAACAGGCGCAAACAACTTTAGACAGATCAAAAACCACGCTTATACCAAAATTGCAACTTACAGGAAAACTCTAACGGAGAAAAGCGTACTTTTCTTAGCATACCTCTGATGAAGATTGTAATTCAATCGAAATCTCAGGAAATTAATAAAAGAGGTGTTTAATTTGACATCTTGTTTGGTTGACTTCCCAGAATTTGTTTAACTTGATTTAGCTGTAATGACGAATGAATTTGCCGTCATTTCTAGATGTTGCTTAAACATTATAATTGAAACAAAATAGTTTAATTTTTTTCTTTAATACTGCAAGTACTTTTTACGATTACGATTACAACCTTTTAGTTGGATATCTTAAACCTGCTATTTACTAATTTGGATTTTATAAAATCAGGTTTTAATCTTGAAAAAATTGTTTATCGTTTTGTAAACACTTTTTATGAGAAACGGATATTCTCACCCTTACATTTTACTGATTTTTTTTTTTTATTTCGATCAATTTTTTACACAAGTAAATTCAAATTTACTCGTTTTTGATCAAGAATTTTTTGATAAAAAAAAATAATCAAGAGAAATTATACTTGCATGAACGTTAATGAAAACCGAACCTGAGAAAAAAACGTTCAAAATGATGTTTTTTGATTAATTCAAGGTAAAAAATGCCTAAAACCTAAGAAATAGACTTGAATTTAATGTTTTTTACTTCAACGTATACTGCAACAAGGGTTGCAATGTTGAAAATTGTTACTAAAAGGAAGAATAAAATCGGCGGTGGGAATAATAAGAAAGGAATTGAATTGAAAAGCTTCCATAAATAGATATAGGTTGATTTGAACTAAACTTTATCATACAGTGATGTGAAAATTCAATTTTTAGACAAATGGACATAGAATAAGTCTGGTTTTAAGACGATAATACAGTTTCACTTGATGGTTCATTTTATAAAACTTGGAATCGAAGTAATTCTTTAAAAAATCATGTTTATAAAGTGAACAACAAAGTATTTTGTATTGTAGTACCACCAATTCTGTTGATTCTGCACAAGAAAGAGAATCATTTTAAATTTTATTTCTAGAAAGGTTTTTTTACATTATATTTCCTTCCCAAAAAGTTTGAAGTTAATAACAAGTAATTTTTAAGCGTCAAATGGTACAGATTTTTAGAACAATAATTTTTCAATCGATGGTGATTAGTTTCAAGTTCAATAATCTGTTCGAGAAGCCTTATTTGTAAGGAAGAATAAAATCTTAGTGGGAATAATAAGAAAGGAATAGAATTAAGGGCAATTCCGTCACAGAAACGCAACCGTAGACACGTATTTCGAACTTATTAGTTCTCATCAGTACGGTATAGCTAAGGAACAAGATGGAAGCTCAATGGGGAAGACGCAAAAAGGTAACACAATCAGAGGACTAGTCACCAATTTGGTGATTCGGCTGCAAGATCCTCCATTTGAGGACAACAAGCAGCTTCCTTATCGAAAGCAACAACGTCACTCACCGTGAAAACCCAAGCCCAAGAATATGAGGATGAAATTGGGTTTTCACGGTAAGTGACATTGTGTTCAAAACATGTGTATAGACAAGGAGTAAGATGAAAGCTCAATGAGGAAGACACAAAAACGGAACAAAATCAAAGGATTAGTCACCAGTTTGATGCTTCGGCTGCAAGATCCTCAATTTGAGGACAACAAGCAGCTTCGCTACCGAAGGCAACAACGTCAGTCCCCGTGAAAACCCAAGTCCAGGAATATGAGGAAGAAATTGGGTTTTCACGGTAAGTGACGTTGTGTTCGAAACATGTGTCTACTGTTGCATCTCTGATTAATGTTGGAATTGCCATTATTCCATTCCTTTGTTAGTTAAAGGGTTTTTCCACCATTTATAAGTGTCAAAAATCGTTGGTCAACGATAAAACACTGTAATTAGTTACCAACATTGGTTTTAAATTTACCGACTATTTTTAAGAGCAAAATTTGATCTTTTTCTTACGTTTAAATCCCAATAAAATCTTAGAAATCCCATAAGATTTCCATACATAATTCTGTAAGTTGTGTATAGAGTCAAGTCTTGGAATTACTCTGAAAAAAAAATATTCGAAAATGCGTTACTTGGTTAATTCAAGGAAAAAAATGCCCAAAACCTAAGAAATAGAGTTGAATCCAACATTTTTTCTACTACTATATCTACTAATCTACATCTACTTTATTCATCTTCGTTGACAAAATGTTTCACGGTGTTTCCTTCAGAATTAAGTAGTTTATACGATCTGCACGTCACTGATTTACATGTTGTTAGGTCTATAGTCATTATCATGTTTTGTCTTATTTTGCTCAGTTTAGACATGAAACACTCTCGATAATGATGGATTATATCACACAAAGTTTTTATTCTTCTTCATTAGGTGCACTTGGGGTAGCTTCATTGTGATTATCTTCTAATTCATCTCATTCCTTTTCTGGATTTCGAACGTGATTTTTCCACTTTCAGTATTTTTTTCGTCGTCTGTCGTTTCAGTTTCGTATATTTTTAAATCTTCGTTTTCTTCTCTTTTCCCTTTCTACTTAATGATCTTTATATTTCAATTTCTTTTTGTTTGAGGAGACTCCGCTGATGATTTCCCATTTTTGATTAATAACTTCTATGAGAAATCTTGGCGTTATTTGATTAATTCCAGGAACAAAATTGCCCAAAACCTAAGAGATAGAGTTGAATCCAACATTTTTTACATCATTACATTTACATGTACTAGAACAAGGGTTTCAGTAAAAGGGGTTTGTTTGATGTTTAGAAGCGTCAAAAATCTTTGGTCAACGATAAAGCGTTGTGATTAGCTATCGACGTTGCTTCTATATTTTTTGAACATTTTTAAGAGCAAAATTAGATCCTTTTATTTGAAACATTTCTTCCTAACTCACTTAGTTTTTGAGTTAGATGAAACTAAATTTGAAATGTGCCATTTTGGGGTTGTTTCAGTTTTTGGATTGTAACTCCCTTAATATCGAGAATAGGAAAAAATGTCTTAAATAAAAGTTGTTTGTACTTGAAAATGGAATAACTTTTATTTGAAACGTTTCTTGCTAATTTGCTTAGTTTTTGAGTTTATATGGATTTATTTAAATCGCAATAAAACCTTAGAAATCCCATACGATTTCTATATTTTTGGATAACTATTTTTAAGATCAAAATTTGATATTTCTATTACGTTTAAATCCTAACAAAACCTTATGATGGGTTTAAGATCAAATTTAAAGGCAATAAAAATTAAAGTAAATTTAATTGTAAACGTAAAAGTTTTGCCAAGTTTTAACTTTTTACTTTTTAAATACTTGCTGACAATTTTCCGTCAGTGTATTAATAACAACAACGTCTATTGTCCGATACAGAACCTATTGAATTAAATTTATTAGTTTTTTGTAGGTAAACCATTTTTTTTGAATGTTCAAATTCAAAAAACGACATTGTTGTATATTTGAGAAACTGATCGTTATCTTCTTCTTTATATAACATATTTTTTATCGCTGGATATTGGTTCATGGGTTTAATAAAAAATCACAACAGTATTCTTTTACTCGCAACAACTGAAGTTACAGACAAAATTATTCTTGCTACATCAAGGATGATTTTTTTATTCATCACATTCGAATTCGAATTCTAACTTAAGATATTAACTTAAGATATAATTCTAATTTAAGATATTAAATCAATTGTAAACCAAAAAAGAGGGAAAGTCACTAATCATAAACACCTTCCTGTAGTAGAGCACTACATCCTTTACAGTTACGATTAAAACTACGACAATTACAGCTAAGTCTGACATCCTAAATTCACCATTAGAAACCTTTTTCGATCTCTCATATCTAATACTGAAAGTGTATAGAGAAGTCCTGAAATTACTCTTCAAAATAAAAAAAATCGTCTCACAAAGTTTCTAGGATGGTTAAATTTGATTTTAATTAAAATTATTTATATTTTTAGAAATTAAAACCAATTCTCTTGAGAAACTTGAACTCAATTTAGTTTATTATATGCAACTAATACAACACATCTGTCAAATAAGTTACCCAACATTCCAATTTGTACATAAAATTTATTTATTAAAAAAAATTCAAATACAAAAAAATACATAGTAATTATATAAATACTCAAAATAATAAAAAAATAAAATTAAAAATAATATACATCCATAAATAATCCATTAATACATAAATAATCCATTAGTTATTAGTACATAAATAAAATATTTCTTTAAACAACACAATTTTTATTCCTATTTTGTGCAAATTGTGGCGTAGTTGCCAAAAAGCTCTGAACTTTATTTTTAACGGTTCTTAAACACATAGGCAAACTACCACTCGTCATTAATTCTTCGTAGAAAGGCCTTTTGTATAATTTCTGTGCTTCTTCCTTTTGATCTTGAGTGACAATCCTGTCATCCAAGTGAATTAAATGTGGAAAAAGGGAAATAATAAAATATCTAGAAAAAAAATTTTAAAATTAATGTTAAAGATTTTTAATTTTGTTAGATTTCAATTTTATTCACCTATATTGTAAATAATCATAAAAATTTCCCCCATTTAAATAAGAAGGAGCTGCCGGATTACCCATTAAAGATAAAAATTTTAAATTAGGACACGATTGTTGGAGTTTATTTGCCCACGGATATAAATTTTGTATCTAAAAAATATTTTTTTTATTATTAAAAATTTCTAGATTTTTAGATAAATTAGATAAAAGAATTCAAAACCTTACTTTACAATGATTCATCCATAATAACTCTAATTTAGGTAAAAAAGGAATTTCCGTTTCAGAAGTAATCAAATTATGATCACAAATCAATGTCGTTAATTCATTAAAATCCTCCAAAAAATCCAACTTTTCAAACTCATTATTACTTATGTCTAAAATTTGTACAGTTGGTCCGAGTTGTCTTTGTAAAATTTTTGGCATCGAATGAAGTCTTTCATAAGCTAACGATAATCGTTTTGTAGTTAAACTATCTTCCAAATTATCATTTGATTGACTTTCATCTAAAACCCGAAAAATATCCAAATTATAAATTTAATTTACCATTTTTTAATAATAAAATTAAAAAAAGTACTTACTTAAAAGCATTAATGACTTTAAAGAAGTCATAGTATTCATATAACCCTCGTAACTACTCTCACCTACGTATAAAAATCCTGGTACATCTCTAACGTCAAAGATTTGATAAGAATCCGAGGCTGAACTACAAAAAATTACGTTACACCACAAATAAAAATTAAAATTTAACTTATTGTTAATTGAAAAACAAATCTAATTAAGAAAAAAAAATTCTTAAAAAATGATCTTACAGTTCGTCAGAATCCATTTTTCAAAGTGAAATATTTGTAGTTTTAAACTTAAAACTCTGTAAAACTCTATGTGATGGATTGAATGGAAAAATAATAAAATAACTTGTTCGGTTTTGAGTTTATCGAAAGTTGAACCGCGATAAAAACTTTTTTTTTGGTTCGTCGCAGCACAAGACAGGTTTAAAACTGCTTATCTTTAGTTCGTACTTACGTCTTTAGATTGAGATTGTTTAATAATAAATAGTTCTCGTTTATCGCTGTGTCAGTTGGAGTAATGAAAAATCGATTGGGTTATCTCTTTAGAGAGTTAGTGGGATTCTTTGTTTTGGTGTTAAATAAGTTGCAGGGATTATTTAGTAATTTAATACTTATTTGGGTTAAAAAAAATAATAAGAAGAAGGAAATTCCAGCCAACCAAAGTTAAATTTTATTTTTTATAATTTCAACATTAACTATTACATCGATTTCTTTTTAATTTTTAATCACAATTGACTTAATTAGATTGATATATGTATTAATATTGCGATAAGTGGTTTTTTCATTTTTAAAACTATAGGTCTTTTTTTATATTTAGATTTATTTTATTATTTTTTTCTTTCGTAGGATGTGTTTCATTTTCTTAAGGTTCATTGAAAGTCTCTTGAATTTTTATATGCTCTTAATAGCTGTAAAAAAAAAAAAAACAGAATTAATTGGTTTGATTAGTGCAATAATAAAAATTATAGTCATACAATAAGATAAGATTTTTTTTAATGTTGACGAAAATATCTGCTTTAAAAAATGTCTTGTTAGGAAACAGAGGGAAAAAAATCGCAATAAAACTACTTATTTTTTGTTGTAAATTGGTTGGGTTCGTATATGTGGATGGTGATTTGCCAATTATTCCGGTATCGAAAAATTCTTTGATCAAACGGTTCTCGGTATCTCTTTGAGAATAGGGTAGTTTATATAATTTGAATGTCAGTGGTTTATCTCTTGTTAGTTCTACTCTCATTTTGATTTTATTTGTTTGATCTCGCTTATTGTTAGATTGAAAGAGAAACACTTTCGATAGTTATTAATTAAATTTCACAAAGATTTTTTTTTAACAGCTAACATTGGGAAAATTTCGTTTTGATTTTTTTCTAATTCATCTTCTTCCTCTTTTTGATATCGATCTTGAATAAGATAAGATTTTTTTAGTCGATTGTAGATGATACCAACTACTTACAAAGAGAGTGCAAGGTCTTGGAGTCGTGGATTTAGTTCAATTTTTGTGGGATGGTAGATTTACTTTCCCTGTTGATGGAGATATATGGTTATAGGAGCCACTATTCAATAATCTGTTAAATATTTGCAATTGAAGATGCAGTTTATTCGTTAGAATAAGACTGAAGCTGGGCAATGTCAAAAATAATGGAATTTCTACTGATTAAGAATTTCTAAAGGCGATATTACACGGTTCAACCAAATTGATTCACTTTGGATGAAAGGCGCAAAAATGAAAAATATGATGTTTACACGTATCCTATAAAATGAACTGTTCCAGTCACATTGCTTAAGAAAGATGGCATCGAATCAGGTTGTAAGCATAGGAATAGCCTTAATTTGTGACCATTTAATTAAGGAATTGACAAAAAAATAATCGAAGAAATAAACGACGTTGGTGGGTGCGACCATGGATATTGAAACAGGCCTTGGGAGCGTCAAATCGTCTATTGAAAGAATTGGCAGAAGAGGATCCAGATGCATACACCAATCACCTTCGAATGAATAAAGAAAAATTGAGTCTGTTGTATTATTATGGTTCAAACTCAACCTTTTTCGTGAAACAGCGCATCGAGCGGCATTGGCGTGGCGCGCAAAATTGAACATCGAGTGAATACCAGTATTTACACGTTCAATTTGTATTCAATTGCATTGACTGATGAACGACAAAAGTGAAAATATTGAACCAGTTCAATTTTTTCAACGCGATTGCACAATCACATTGAACAATTCACTTTTGTGTTTACATGATTCAATTAGTTTGCTTCATCCAAATTGAAACGCTAAAGTGAACCGTGTAATATCGCCATAAGACTTTTTGAAGGAATGTTTTTGTTAATTTCCCTTTTCATTTGGTAAGATACGTCATCTAAAGAAATGTTAACATTTATTATATCCTATTCATGCCTCTTGTTTATCAAATAATCTACCAGTTTAAAGTGTCAGCTTGTACCCTGTACTAATTTTGAAGTTTTTATACACTAAATGACAATTTACTTACAAATCCAAAGTACGATGCACACTCAAAAATGTTTCTGTGTTGCAACATTTTCTAGGCATTGATGGTAGATATCTTTATATGTAAAAATAGATATAACGTTGAAAAAGAAATTATTTACATTTCCCGAACTGGAACTCGGCTCTTAATGACGAGAAACACGGATCTGTTGCTGTTAAACTAAAACTACGTTTTGTCGTTTGCTACAGAACTGAATTTAAGTAGTGAATTGCATCTTCAATAGCAAATATCTTAAAAGTTATTGAGTAATGGCCCCTGTAACCATATATTTTCATAAACAGGGAAACTAAGTCTATCATCTTACAAAATATGAACTAAATCTGTGAACTCAAGACTTTGCTTTCTCCTTGTTAGTTTTAATGTCATTGTCATGTTTGGTTTTTCGCTCAGTTTGGATACGAAAGACTCTCGATAATTATTGATTTTCACTAATTGTAAGCCTTCCTTCCTTCAACAAGTGAGTAAGCTTCATTGTGATTTTCTTGTAATTCATCTTATTCCTTTTTTAGATTTCGATCTCGAATAAGTTAAAACTTTTTAGACAATTGTAGACTACAACATCTATTTTATTCATCTTCTTTGATCAAATATTTTAAGGTATTTCTTTGAGAACAGGGTAGTTTATAAAGTCTGTACGTCACTGGTTTACCTGTTGTTAGTCTATAGTCAAGTTTTGTCTCATTTTATTCAGTTTAGACGCAAAACACTCGCGATAATTATTGATTAAGTTTCACAAAGAGTTCTTTTCTTCAACAGCTTCTTGTGTGCATCCTCCGGGATGAATTTCGTATAAAAACCTACGAGCCCTAGAAACGCTCTTAACTCTTTCACATTTCTCGGTTTTGGATAATCTCGCACGGCATGAATCTTCTCCAGATTTGGGTAAATCCTTTCACTGGAAATAACATGCCCTAAATACTTTACCTCTTCAAACGCGAACTTGCATTTAGTTAATTTTAACTTCAAATTCGCCTCCCTCAATCGTCCGAATACATTATCTAACCTCCTCAAATGGTCTTCAAAATTGCCACTGAATACGATGATGACGTCCAAGTAAACCAAACACTGCTCTCCTGTCAATCTTGATAATAAGGCGTACATGAGTCGTTGAAATGTGCTAGGAGCATTCACCAATTCGAACGACATCCTGTTGCACTCCTAATGTCTATCTGGTGTTGAAAAATCTGTCTTCTCGATATCTCTCGGGTCGACCTTCACTTGCTAGTATTCGCTCCCCAAGTCTAACGTCGAAAAGTACTTTGCCTTTCTCATTTGGTCCAAAATCTCTTGAAGATTTGGTAATGGGAAGTAATCTCTTTTTGTCACAGCGTTCAGCCCTCGATAATCAACGCTGACCCTAATTTTGCTCTCGCCTTTAGGTGCTTTCTTCGCAACCATATGAGTATCTACTGGCATGAGTAACTACTGGCGCAGACCACAGTGACTTCGACGGTCGAATCACTCCCTGCTCCAACATTTCCTCGATTTGTTGTTTGAGTTCCTCTTGCTGTCTGTATGGAATTCGATATGGCGCTTTCATGATGAGAGGAACATCTTCAGTAATTTATTATTGGGTACGTCACCTCATACGTGTACCCCAAACGTTTGTCGCTCCCCTGAAAGACATCCATGCATCTTCCGATCAACACTTCTAACTGTTGCTTCATCATGATTTTCTTGTATTCATCTTATTCCTTTTTTTGATCTCTATGTTGAATAAGATAAAATTTTTTAGTCGATTGTAGACTAAAATATCTACTTTATTCATCTTTGACCAAATATTTTATGGTATTTCCTTGAGAACATTGTAGTTTATATAGTTTGCACGTCATTAGTTTACCTGTTGCTAGCTCTTTCGTTATGTGTTATCTCATTCTGTTCAGTTTAGTCGCAAAACACTTTCGATAATTATCGATTAAGTTTCACAAAGATTTCTTTTCTTCAACAGCTGAGGTAGCTCATCGTGATTTTTCTTATAATTCATCTTATTCCTCTTTTTATCTCGATCTCGATAAGATAAGGTTTTTTGTAGACGAAGACATCTATTTTTTCATCTTCTGGGACCAAGTAGATTATAAAGTCTGCACATCACTGGTTTTCCTGTTCTTACAATTAGTTCTATTATCATTTTCATATTTTGTCTCATTCTGTTCAGTTTAGACGCAGAACATTCTCGATAATTATCGATTAAGTTTTACAAAGCTTTTTCTTTTCTTCAACAACTGAGGTTGCTTCATCGTGATTTTCTTGTAATTCACTTTATTCCTTTTTTGGATCTCAATTTCGAATAAGATAAGATTTTTTTAGTCGATTGTAAACTAAAACATCTACTTTATTCATCTTCTTTGACCCAATGTTTCACTGTATTTTCTTGAAAATCAGTTTATACGGTCTGCACGTCACTGATTTACCTATTCTTAGTTCTATCGTCATTGTCATGTTTTCTCTCATTTTCTTCTGATTCAATTTTTTGATCTTTTCGATCTCGAGACGGTAGAAGTTTAGACGTGAAACACTCAATAATGATGGATTATATCACACAATTTTTTTTTCCTTCTTCAATAGGTAAACTTGGGATAGCTTCAGTGTGTTTATCTTCTAATGCAATGATGGCGAACCTTTTTGAGAAGTGGATAAAATTTTGTTGATTGTACTTTTTTAGTGCTTCCTCGTGGATCACTAATTTCTAATAATTTGCAAAAGAGGAAGGTCCTTCTTTTTAGGATTGAAAGAGCTTTGTGGGTCACTTAAAAGGTTTGTGTTGGTCAGTGTCTGACCTGCGGGTCATAGGTTCGCCATCACTGAATGCCTCATTCCTCTTCTCGATTTCGAACGTGACCACTTTAATTTTTTTTTTTTTTTTTCGTTGTCTATCGTTTCAGTTTCGTATATTTTTAAGTTCTCATTTTCTTTTCTTTTCCTCTTTTTACTTAATGTTTTTTTTATATATATTTCAATTTCTTCTCGTATGAGAAGACTTCACTGATAATTTTCCATTTTCGGTTAATGACTTCTAAACGAAATCTTTTAGAGCCTGTCTGAGTTCTGTTTATTAATCACCATATCGCTTCTCAAATAGTTAAATCATCACCTTAGAACCAGCTTATGCTTTTTTTAAGTTCTTTTTGAAAATTTTTTTAGTCCATCCATCAACGCTAACAAACAAATCCGTCTATACTCTTTTCGCGGAAAGATGTCTCATGCGTCATTAATTAATTATATTATCCTAGACTACTATTTTCGGTTTTCGTCTCTATCTGACATACAGGGTGCCCCAGACCACCCGTACCACCTGATTTACACGAAAACCATAGGTCCTAGGAACTTGAAACAAAAAATTTGATACATAAGTAGAGTATAAACTTTCTTATGAGTGGGAAAGGAACATCTAATATCAACCGGAAGTATGAATAATTGAAGGTCACTTTATAATTTGATATATGAAGGGGGGTTAATTTTAGTATTGTTGGAAAGAGCTTTTCAAAAGAAATAACTTTTATAGGAAGCATTTTTTGATATTATTTACTATTTTTATCCAAAATCGCTTTCAAAATTTCAATTTTTTAAGAGTGTTTCCGGACGTCACCACTAGATGTTGCTATCGGCTATTTAAAAAAAATCATGACATTTAGAAAGGACGAGCGATAGTAAGTCACAAGGAATAATTTTATTAATTAAATTAATTAAACTTCATAACTTAATACACTTAAGCCCAATAACATAAAGCAATTTGATTTTTTTTTGATCGCCGACGGCGACATCTAGTGGTGATATCACAAAACACTAGTAAAAAATCTAAATTTTGAAAGCGATTTTTGAACAAAAACAGTAAATAGTATCAAAAAATGCTTCCTATAAAAGTTATTTCTTTTGAAAAGCTCTTTCCATTAATACCAAAATTAACCCCCCTTCATATATCAAATTATAAAGTGACCTTCCATTATTCATACTTCCGGTTGATATTAGATGTTCCTTTGCCACTCATAAGAAAGTTTATACCCTATTTATGTATCCAATTTTTTGTTTCAAGTTCCTAGGACGTATAGTTTTCGAGTAAATCGGGTGGTACGGGTGGTCTGGGACATCCTGTATATGATTAAATAAAGAAAAAAATATTTAACATATGTCGAGAAAACGGTGACAAGTAATGACACATGAGACATCTTTCCGCGAAAAGAGAGTACGTCTATTCGCGCCTCTGTATTATCAAATTATATTTTTTAAATGCCCATTACATTAAATTGAATGTCAAAATTAAAATTTCGTTTTTTGTAAAATTGAAAAAAAAATCGACATAGTAGAATAGTCTGGTTCTAAGGCGACGAAATTCCATTAATTTTTTCCCCTTCACGTCTATTATTTTGTAATATAAATTAGGTATTTTTTATAAAATTTCAATATTACTGACATATTTTTCTTTTTTATTTAATTTTTGGATTGTTTGTCTTACTCAATTACATTTGAAACGGTAACCGTTTCTCTGTGGTTATGATTGATCAATATTCCATATTCATAGCAGTTAACACGTTTTTGTTGTTTGCGGTTCTGTCTTAGAATCATCTGATTTATTACGCATCTTTTTGACGAATTCGGTTTCACCCAAGGACACTGGACTAACAGAATGGTTCAATCTGTGATAATCGCCCGCCACCCTTTAACGTCACAGCCAAGTTTAGCGTCTCTGTCTTACACTCGATTCTCCGTCTTATATTCGATTGTCTTACACTCGATTCTCTATTTTACACTCAACTGAAACCACAACAAGTGATGTCAACCTGGTGTCAGGGCACTAAATTTCAGCGTATACACATCTTATGGGATTGAGCCATCCTGTTAGTCCAACATTCTTGGTTTTAACCAGCTAGAAACGTATTTTGTCTCACTGTGTGCCATATATATAGCATATGAAGCATTCATCTTTAAGAAATTTATATATAAACTCAACCTAATCCACCAGAAAAGATGCTGTGTTTTTTGGTCTTTGGCCTCTATGGAGGTTATGATCTTTTTGACCATTTTTCAGTTTCTAAAGCCAATTTCTTGACGAACATCCTAGGGATTGAGCCATCCTGTTAGCCCAACGTCCTTGGAATTGGCCATCCTCTTAGTCCAGTATCCTTGGTTTTTACCACATTTTCATATCGTTTTATTTTAATAAAAGGTGTCATCTAATTGTACCTACCGAATTCAAAGCTAATGGTTTATCTAGGTTGTTATGAGGAATACCATTTATAGCATATTTAATCAAAGATTTTTTATTAACAGAAACTTTCCTTGAAATAGTTTTCATATCACAGATGTAGTTTTCCTAATATTTTTTTGTCTTATGTTTAGGCAATTCAAAATAAATTTAATTCCAATTTTAAAAATGTATCATTGAAACTAAATAATTCGATATCTTATGGTACTTTGAACACCGTTGTATCACAATTTAAAAGATTCAACTAATTTAGATACCACATTACATAATAAATTTTCATAATTCGAGGAAAAAACCTTGATGCTCTCTAACTACATACTTTGTACGCCAGGTATTGAATTCGGGGAATCTGGATTAAACCCTGACATTTGTGGTCGGTTGTTAGCTGCATAATGATCAATCGGTTATATGTTTTCAACGTTATTACAACGAGTTATACTTCTTCCTCCTTGTAATAACTTCCTTTCATGTTTTAATAATTCCTTCCCTCTATTTTACATTCCCATCCAATTGTAAATTTTTCGCTCATTGTTAGATTTGTTTCTATTTCTTTAAATTAGCGATTAACATTGAATTATCTTGTTTTAAGCAAAATTTAGTTCCATTATTATAATTTTTTTTTCTTAAAACCCTTTCTTATATTAGATGATAATTGTACAAAGTTAAATTTAAAAATTCCTAGGGAATTTATTTAAAAAAAATTTAGTTTACTCAACCTAACTTTAAAAATTTTGACTTAAAAGTTAAAAATGTTATTTACCCATTGTCTATAAAGTGACGGCGATAAATTATTTCCAGTGAATACATATTCCGGATTTTCATCAAATTGAACGTCATCTAAAACTTCCTCATTACCCATTTCGGAATTTCTTTTCCCCACGCCTCCGTAACAAGAATGACCGTAGTTTTTACAACCCCCTGTAACAGAAATTCAATCATCAGTTTCATTGAAGGTCGCAACCCCTCGCTCACGATGTAAATCAATTATAACCGAGCCTTCCCATTACAAAGTGTTTCGAGTTTAGACATTAATTAATCGAATTTTCTTCTATTCCAAGTATTTTAAGAAAAATTTTTCCGTACGAAACGGGATGACGTAAAATATAAATAGATTCGTGACGAAATGACGGTAAACCTCGGAGACAATAACGTAAAACGAATAAAATTTTTTTAAAGCCGGTTGTAAAACTTATTATATGCATTTTTGATTTACTAGTGCAAAGATCAAAATAGGTTTAAAAAATTTAAGGGATGGGGATGAAAAACGTAATTAAAAAAAACTTTTAATCTTGAATCAAATCGGACATCTCCCTTAATTATTTTTAAATCCTCATTTATCCGTAATAATTAGTGTAGCTTTGGATGATGAAGAAGCTAAGAATAGAAACGGGAGCTCGCTTAAATACACAATTCGGCTCCGTATTCGACCTTCTTATCGGCTAATCCTTCTGCAAATAAAGATTAGAGATCTTGCGGATTAAATTTCGGCGGGGCATAAGCGAGTGCTAAATCGTTTCTAATTTCTTAAGTCTTAACACGAAAATTCAACATTCAACAACCGACCCCAAAACTTATAATAAACGCTATAACTAACAATATGAGACTTTGTTTGTTTGCGTTGTGTTAGTTTTGGATTTGTAAATTTAAACCTTTTAAAGCCTTCGAGGGTTTTGTTCGGAATTTATGAAACTATGGAGTGTTTTAATTAGGAAAAGTAATCTCGGGGAAAAAGTTTGTAAACAAGTTTTAGATTTCAAATCTATAGAATAAATATTTTTAAAGAAAAAAAAAGTTGTATGAAAGAAAAGTTAGTTTTTTTTTCTCTAACTTGGTTATATTTTGATTTGGGTTTTTATATTTTTAGAATGTCTTTGTATTTAAATTGAGACTAGGAAAATAATTTGAAACCTTCATCAAAAACATAAAATCGAACTGATTTGTTTAAAAATTTAAAAATCCTATATAAATGATTTAAAATTGTCTTGGAACGTTTTAAAAATCATGGAATATTAGAAACTCTCTGAGTGTCGTGATTTAATTTATATCTTTCTTTTAAATTGACTTTACCATTAATAAACATATCAAATTCCTGTGTAAATGATCTAAAATTGCCTTGAAACTTCCTGAAAATCGAGAAAACTTGTTAAAAATTCTTTGAGAGTCATGATTTAATTTTTTTCTTTCTTTTAAATTGGCTTTATCTTTGATAAACACCTCAAATTATCTAAAATTGACTTGACACGTTCTGAAAATCGTGAAATATCATCAAAAGTTATCTGCATGTCATGATTTAATTTTTTTCTTTCTTTTAGATTGGCTTTATCTTTGATAAACATTTTTGATAAACATCTCAAATTAACTAAAATTGTCTTCAAACGATCTGAAAATCACAGAATATTAAAAATTCTCTGAGTGTCGTGATTTAATTTTTTCTTTCTTTTAAATTGACTTTATCTTTGATAAACATCTTGAAAGATTCTGAAAATCCTGGAATATCATCAAAAATTCTCTGCATGCCATGATTTAATTTTATTCTTTCCTATGAATTCGTTTTACTGTTAATAAAGATCTCAAATTCCAGTGTAAATGATCTAAAATCATATGAAACTTTCTGAAAATCATGAAAGGTCGTCAAAAATCCTATGAGTGGCATGATTTAATTTTTTTCTTTACTTTAAAGTAGCTGTACCTTTGATAAACATCTCAAATTCTTGTATAAATAATCTAAAATTGTCTTGAAACTTTCTGAAAATCGTAAAAGATCCTCAAAAATCCTCTGAGTGTCGTGATTTAATTTTTTCTTAGTTTTAAATTGGTTCTACCTTTAAATTGAAATTGAAAATGCCTAAAAACTTCCAGGAACTATCTAGAAATCTTTCCAAATCATTAAATATAGTGGAACATTTCCTACAATTACTTAAAATTGTCAAAATCGTTTAGAATACTTTAAATGCATCTTAAATTTCTTTAGGAGTCATCTAAAATCGTTTTGGAATCTCCTCAAAATTATCTAAACTCCTTAAAAGTGTCTAAAATACTAAATTTCATATATGAAGTACGTATCTTGAGTCTCATGATTTAACTTTTTTTCTCTTTTCTTCAAGTTGGATATACAGTGAAATTTCCCTTTGCGGACACCCCTCTTGAACGGACACCCCCTTTGGACGGATAGTTTCTCACGGAACCGTCCGACTCTCATATAAGTACTTCGCATTTCTCTTAAGTGGACGCCCCTCTTGAACGGACATTTTTGGTGAGTCCCGTTGGTGTCCGCACAAGGGGGAGATTTCACTGTTTTGTCAATTGAAGTTTAAAATGTCTAAAATATGCTTTAAAAAAATTCTGAAAACAGTAGGGCATCAAAAATCATTTGAAATTACATTGAAAATGTCTAAGAATTGTTAGGAATAATTTAGAAATCATTCCAAATCATTAAATGTAGTTGAAAAATCTCCTAAAATTACTTAGAATTGTCAAAATAGTCTAAAATTTTTTAAAAGCTTTCCAAATTTCTTTAATAATCACCTAAAGTCGTCATGGAATTTCCTCAACATTGTGAAAATCGTCAAAAAGTCGCTAAAATGATTTAAAATCATGAATTTCGAGTACATACCGAGTCCCATGATTTTACATTTTTCTTTTCTTTTCTTCAAGTTAGATATATTTCTCAATTGACATAAAAAATGCCCGAAAATGTCTCAAAAATTTTCTGAAAACTATAGAAGGTCAGCAAAAATAGTCTGAAATGGTTTGAATTAACATTGAAAATGTCTAAGAATTACAATGAATCATTTAGACATCTTTCCAGATCAGTGAGTATAGTCGAAAATCTAAAATTACTTAGAATTATCAAAATCATCTAGAAAACATCTCAAATTTCTTTAGTAAACTAAAACCGTCTTGAAAATCCCTTGTAATTGTGTAAAATCATCAAAAAGTGTCTAAAATGGTTTAAAAAAGTAAATTTCGAGTACGTATCTTGAGTCCCATGATTTAACGGTTTATTTTGTTTTATTGAAGTTGGATATATTTGTCAATTGCCATTAAAAATGTCCGAAAAATGTCTAAAAATTTTCTGAAAACTATAGGAGATCGCCAAAAATCGTCTCAAGTGGTGTGAATTGACATTGAAAATGTTTAACTCTTTGAGCGCTATGAACCCATATGTGCGTTCTCACATAACCAATTATGCGTTTTCGAAAAATCATTTGATTTAAGTTTGTTGGACTACGTAATGAAGTCTGTTCAAATTGTGTCTTTTTTGTAAAAAGTACGAGTCCATGGCAGGCTCTTCCATACGGAATGGGCAGTCCACCGCATACTTTTAACGTCAGGGCAACTCAGCGCTCAAAGGGTTAAGAATTACTAGAAATCATTTAGACATCCTTTTAAACCATTGAATATAGCAAAAAATATTCTAAAATTACTTAAAATTGTCAAAATCGTTTAGAATCTTTCAAAAGCATCTCAAATTTTTTTAATAATCACCTAAAATCGTTCTGAACTCTGCTCAAAATTGTATAAAATCATAAAGCGGCATTCAAAACGTCTGAAAATTGTCTGAACATTTTTTGAAAACTATAGAAGGTCGCCAAAAATCGTTTGAAATGGTTTGAATTAACATTAAAAATCTCCTAAAATTACTTGGAATTGTCAAAATAGTCTAAATCAATCAAAAACTTCCCAAATTTTTTTAATAATCACCTAAAGTCGTCTTGAAATTTCCTGAAAATTGTGTAAAAACGTCAAAAAGTTTCTAAAATAATTTAGGTACCTAAAATCGTAAATTTAGAGTACGTATCGAGTCTCATGACTTTACATTTTTCTTTTCTTTTCTTTAACTTAGCTATATTTCTCAACTGATATTTAAAATGTCCGAAAGTCTAAAAATTTTCTGAAAAGTATACAAGGTCATCAAAAATCGTCTCAAGTGGTTTGAATTGACATTGAAAATGTTTAAGAATTACTAGGAATTATTTAGACATCCTTCCAAACCATTAAATATAGTCGAAAGTCTTCTAAAATTACTTAGAATTGTCAAAATCGTTTAGAATTCTTCAAAAGTGTTTGGAATCCTTCAAAAGCGTCTAAAATTTCTTTAATAATGACTTGAAATCGTCTTGAAATCTCCTCAAAATTGTATAAAATCGTCAAGTGATACTTAAAACGTCCGAAAAATGTCTAAACATTTTCTGAAAACTATAGAGGGTTGTCTAAAATCGTTTGATATGGTTTGAATTAACATTGAAAATATCTAAAAATTACTGGAAATCATCCAGAACTCTTTTCAAATCATTAAATGGAGTCGAAAATCTCTTAAAATTGCTTAGAATTGTCAAAATCATCCAGGATCCTTCAAAAGTGCCTTAAATTTCTTTAATAATCACCTAAAATCGTCCTGAACTCTCCTCAAAATGGTATAAAATCGTTAAGAGATACTTAAAACGACCGAAAAATGTCTAAAAATTTTCTGAAAGTAGTAGGTCATCAAAAATTGTTTGAAATGGTTTGAAATGACATTGAAAATATCTAAGAATTACTAGGAGTCATCTAGAACTTTTTCCAAATCATTAAATATAATTGAAAAATCTCGTAAAAGTACTTAGAATTGTCAAAATGATTTAAGATGCTTCAAAAGCTTCCCAAATTTCTTTAATAATCACCTAAAATCATCTTGAAATTTCATCAAAATTGTGTAAAATCGTAAAAAAGTTTCTAAAATGATTTAAAATCGTAAATTTAGAGTACGTATCGGGTCTCATGACTTTACATTTTTCTTTTCTCGTCTTTGACTTAGCTATATTTCTCAATTAATACTTAAAATGTCCAAAAGTCTAAAAATTTTCTGAAAACTATACAGGGTTGTCAAAAATCGTCTGAAATGGTTTGAATTAACGTTGGAAATGTTTGAGAATTACTAGGAATCATTTAGACATCTTTCCAAACTATTGAATATAGACGAAAGTCTCCTAAGATTACTTAGAATTGTCAAAATCGTTTAAAATCCTTCAAAAGCGTCTTAAATTTCTTTAATAATGACTTAAAATCGTTTTGAAATATCTTCAAAATTGCATAAAATCTTTAAGTGATTCTTAAAACGTCTGAAAAATGTCTAGAAACTTTCTGAAAACTATAGAAGGTCGTCTAAATCGTCTAATATGGTTTGAGTTAACATTGAAAATATTTAAGAATTATTAGGAAGCCTTCAGAACTCTTTTCAAATCATTAAATGTAATCGAGAATCTCCTAACATCACTTAGATTTGTCAAAAATGTCTAGAATCCTTCAAAAGCGTCTTATATTTCTGTAGTAATTACTTAAAATCGGCTTGAAATCTGTTCAAATTGTGTAAAATCATAAAGTGGCATTCAAAACGTCTGAAAATTGTCTAAAAATTTTCTGAAAATTATGGAAGGTGGTCAAAAATCGTTTGAAATGGTTTGAATTGACGTTGAAAATATCTAAGAATTACTAGCAATCATCTGGCACTCTTCCCAAATCATTAAATATAGTAGAAAATCTCCTAAAATTACTAAGAATTGTCAAAATCGTTTAGAATCCTTCAAAAGCGTTTAGAATCTTTCAAAAGCATCTCAAATTTCTTTGACAATCAGTTAAAATCGTCCTGAACTCTCTTCAAAATCGTATAAAATCATAAAATGACTTTCAAAAAGCCTGAAAATGGTCTAAAAATTTTCTGAAAATTATGGAAGGTGGTCAAAAATCGTTTGAAATGGTTTGAATTGACGTTGAAAATATCTAAGAATTACTCGGAATCATCTAGAACTCTTTCCAAATCATTGAATATAGTCGAAAATCTCCTAAAATTACTAAGAATTGTCAAAATCGTTTAGAATCCTTCAAAAGCGTTTAGAATCTTTCAAAAGCATCTCAAATTTCTTTGACAATCAGTTAAAATCGTCCTGAACTCTCTTCAAAATCGTATAAAATCATAAATTGACTTTCAAAACGCCTGAAAATGGTCTAAAAATTTTCTGAAAACTATAGAACGTCTTCAAAAAACGTGTGAAATGGTTTGAATTGACGTTGGAAATATCTAAGAATCATTGAATATAATCAAAAATCTTCTAAAATTACTTAAAATTGTCAAAATCGCTTAAAATCTTTCAAAAGCGTCTCAAATATCTTTAATAATCACCTGAAATCGTCCTGAAATCTCCTGAAAATTGTATAAAATCGTAAAGAAACATTCAAAACGTCTGAAAATTGTCTAAAAATTTTCTGAAAACTATAGAAGGTGGTGAAAAATCGTTTGAAATGGTTTGAATTGACGTTGAAAATATCTAAGAATTACTAGCAATCATCTGGCACTTTTCCCAAATCATTAAATATAGTAGAAAACCTCCTAAAATTACTAATAATTGTCAAAATCGTTTAGAATCCTTCAAAAGTGTTTAGAATCTTTCAAAAGCATCTCAAATTTCTTTGACAATCAGTTAAAATCGTCCTAAACTCTCTTCAAAATCGTATAAAATCATAAATTGACTTTCAAAACGCCTGAAAATGGTCTAAAAATTTTCTGAAAACTACAGAACGTCTTCAAAAATCGTGTGAAATGGTTTGAATTGACGTTGGAAATATCTAAGAATCATTGAATATAATCAAAAATCTAAAATTACTTAAAATTGTCAAAATCGCTTAAAATCTTTCAAAAGCGTCTCAAATATCTTTAATAATCACCTGAAATCGTCCTGAAATCTCCTCAGAATTGTATAAAATCGTAAAGTAACATTCAAAACGCCTGAAAGTTGTCTGGAAATTTTTTGAAAACTCTAAAAAGTCTTCAAAAACCGTCTGAAATGATTTACAATCATCAAAAATTTTCTACAATTTTTCAATATTATATCAAAGATGTCTAAAATTAACTAGAATCGTCTAAAAACTCCGATCTACTTCTGATTTTTTAATGGTTCTTGGTTCTAAGATGTCTAAAATTAACTAGAATTCTCTAAAAACTACGATTTACTTTTGGCTTTTGAATGATTCTTGATTCTAAAATGTCTAAAATTAATTAGAATCGTCTAGAAACATCTACTTTTGATTTTTTTATGGTTGTTGGTTCCAAGATGTCTAAAATTAACTAGAATCATCTAAAAAGTACCATTTACTTTTGGTTTTTGAATGATTCTTGATTCTAAAATGTCTAAAATTAATTAGAATCGTCTAGAAACATCTACTTTTGTTTTTTTTATGGTTGTTGGTTCCAAGATGTCTAAAATTAACTAGAATCATCTAAAAACTCCGATCTACGTTTAATTGTTAAATGATTCTTGGTTCTAACTTTGATTTTAATCAACTATCTGAAATATTTCCTTATTAAACATTAATGTTGATAAGCGATAATGTTTCCCTCGAGTAAATTTGATTTATTAGTTTGTCACCGGTCGTCTAACCCTGCAACGTCGATAAACCAAACTATTAGGGTTAATTTAACCCGTCATCGTAAAGGCGGTATCTAGAAGTGATTAATCGAACTTTTTTCTCAGTAATAATAAAAATAATGATGGATTTAGGATATCAAACTTAAAAGCTGTAAACGTAAATGTAGCTGTAATAGCTGTAACATTTAATAAAGCAAAAGTAAAGTGCAAGTATGTTTATTTAAATGGATCATTAATGCAACACCTTACTAAATTTTCCGCTAAATATTCCCACAAATTTAATCCTAAGCTCTAAAGTTGGCCAACTTTTTGATTGACTTTGATGCTAAAGGTATTGAGCTAAACAAAAAAACTTTTTTAAAAACCACTGATGTTAAAAACTTTTTTCTTATTTATTGTAGTCAAATTCGAATTTCTAGATAATAAATTAATTACAAGGGAAAAATAGAGGGAATGTTGATGATCAAAAATGTCTTAAAATATTCCCTATATCAGACATTTGTAAGCACTACATCTTTTAGAGTTACAATTAAAATTACTAACTACAGTTCAGTTTAAGGTCCTAAACTTACAATAATACTTCTAATAAGTAAACAAATATTTTGTGAATTTAAACGTGGCATCGAAATCCATAAACTTTTCGAGGAAACCTTATAAAATTAATTCACTATTCAACATTTCCTCGTTATTACCGATTGATCCAAAATCGAAACCGACTCCGAATAGAAGGGAACAATTCATTTCCTGTTGCAATCTTTTAACGGGCACCAATCAATAGGCGTTGTCCCTGGCAAATTCTTGTGTATACATTGGTTTCGGCTACTATTATAAACTTGAAACGTTAATATAAGTTACGTAACCTTCCGAGGCCGGAGGTTTGAACAACAACAAAGGTCAATTTCCAGGAAGCTAAAGGATGTGGTTTAAAGCATCTTACAATTTCCACAAGTGTACACAATCATAAACCTAATTTCATTTAGATATTAAAATTATTTTGTTTTCTTCAAATAAAATAAATATTAATTTAATTGAAAGAAATGTTAAGTAAAAGAAACATTAATTTAAGTAAAAGACATATTAAGTAAAAGAAATATTAATTTAAGTAAAGGAAATATAAATTTAAGTAAATTAAGTAAAAATTTTTACTGAGTTTGAAATTTTAAACTTTGAAACTTTAAAAAGTTTAAAGTTTGTCTTGAAAATAAATTCAACACTCTCCAAGACAACTTTATATAAAATAAGGATCCTTGTTAGGTTTAAAATCCGATCACGATTCGAGATAATGCTTGTATAGATCGGGGTGAAAGGTGAAAGTAACAAAAATAACAATAAAAACGATGTTTTCCATGTAAAGGGAGTCACGTATGGAAATTTTTAAGGAAATAGACCTTAAAATCGTCAAATCTCGTTTCTCGTTTCACGTTTCGTGTTTATTTTTTTTTCTTCTTTGCCATCATTTGCTTTTTTAAAGTGGGAAATGAACCGAATCGAATGTGAGATTGAAAATCCGGTTTAATTCTTAAAAGATTGACATTTTTAATATTCCCTTTTAAGGATTTTAGGGATTACACCTGAACGTAGAGAACAAACCACGTTTGTAAACCTAATACATTAGGTTTTAATACCTCAATACATTTAATATTAATTTCTAATTTGTTAATGACGTTCAAATATTGAAAGCTAAGTTAGTAAAACTTTGATATGATAGTGATACATCATGTTATTGAATTCAAGGGAGTTATAAGTTATAATGTACTTAAAGTTTAAATTTAAGTGTATGGAAAGTTTAAAAGAAATTGTGAAAAAAAAAATTAATTTTTTAAGAAAATATGTTTGCTTTTTTGAATATTATAAAAAATAAAAATGAAATGAAGTATTTTTTTTGTTTACAGTGAAATTAAAGAAGGAAGAGTTTTCCAAGATATCTACTGGATACTGGATGGAATCTGGAATGGAATTGGAAGGTAGGATTTACTTATTTATTATTATTATTTTTTTTTTGTTGGCGGGAAATTAAGAAAAATTGCTTTTAGAATACAGTTTTTGGAAAAAATGGTTACTAATTATGAGTGTAAAAACTAAATCTAAAAATGTCTAAAAACTATTTAGGATTATCTGAAAATCGTTCGAATCATCCTAAAATCATTAAATAAGATCGAAAATCGACCAAAATTGCTTAAAATTGTCTCAAATCTTTCCAAAAACGTCTCCAAATCCTTAAAAATTTCTTCAAAAATAATCTGTGAAATCAACTTGAAATATTTTCAAAGTCATAGAAGGTTATCAATGATGTGAAATTTATTTCTTGAAACATTTTTTTGGGGAAAATTAAAAAATGGGTTTAAAACAAATTTTTTATCAAAAATTTATAGTGTGTATTAAAACTAAGCCAAAAAATGCCCAAAAACTACTAAGAATCATCTGAAAATGCTCCAAAAATCATTAAATAATATCGAAAATCGTCTAAAATTACTTAAAATTCTATCAAATTTTTCCAAAAACGTCTCAAATTCCGTTAAAAATCATCTCAAATCGATTTGAAATATCTCCAAAATCATAGAAAGTTATCAATAATGTTATGAAATTTATTTCTTGAAATTTTTGTTTGTGGAAAATTAAGAAATGGATTAAGAATAAATTTTTTATCAAAAATTTGTACTCTCTGTAAAAATTGACAATGAGTCAAAAAATGTCTAAACACTACTAAGAATTATCTGAAAATCCACCCAAAATCATTAAATATTATCGAAAATCGTCCAAAGTCGATTAAAATTGTCACAAATCTTTCCAAAAACGTCTCAAATTTCTTTAAAAATCATCTTAAATCGATTTGAAATATCTCCAAAATCATAGAAGGTAATCAATAATGTTATGAAATTTATTTCTTAAATTTTTTTGTGGAAAATTAAGAAATGGGTTTAGAATAATTTTTTTATCAAAAATCCATCCTGTGTGTAAATACTGAGTCTAGAAATGACTAAAAATGTCTAAAAATTACTGGGAATTATCTAAAAATCCTTCTAAAATCATTGAATACTATCGAAAATTGTTCAAAATTGCATAAAATTGTCCCAAATCTTCCCAAAAATGTCTCAAAAACCTTAAAAAATAATCTGAAATTATCTTGAAATATCTTCAAAGTCATAGAAGGTTATCAATAATGTTATGAAATTTATTTCTTGAAAAAATTTTTTGGGGGAAATTAAGAAATGGGTTTAGAATAAATTTTTTATCAAAAATCGATACTAAGTGTAAATACTGAGTCTAAAAATGTATAAAAATATCTAAAAATTACTGAGAATCATCTAAAAATCTTTCTAAAATCATTGAATACTATTGAAAATGGTACAAAATGGCTTAAAATTGTCTCAAATCTTCTTAAAAACGTTTCAAAATCCTTAAAATTCCTTCAAAAATAATCTGAAATCATCTTGAAATATCTTCAAAGTCGTAGAAGATTATCAATAAGGTTATGAAATTTATTTTTTGAAATTTTTTTGGGGAAAATTAAGAAATGTGTTTAGAACAATTTTTTTCAAAAATCCATACTGTGTGTAAATACTGAATCTAAAAATGTCTAAAAATTACTGAGAATCATCTAAAAATCCTTCTAAAATCATTGAATACTATCAAAAATTGTTCAAAATGGCTTAAAATTGTTTCAAATCTTCCCCAAAACGTCTGAAATCTTTCCAAAAACGTCCCAAATTCCTTCAAAAATAATCTGAAATTATCTTGAAATATTTTCCAAGTCATTGAAGGTTATCAATAATGTTATGAAATTTATTTCTTGAAAAATTTTTTTTTGGGAAAATTAAGTAATGTATTTAGAACAAATTTTTTATCAAAAATTTATAGTGTGTTTTAAAACTAAGCAAAAAAATGCCCAAAAACTGATAAGAATAATCTAAAAATGCTCCTAAAATCATTAAATAATATCGAAAATCGTCCAAAATTACTTAACCCTCATCCGGATTTTGTGTCAAATTGACACAATTTTCAAAGTTAATTGTTAATCTTTTTGTTATTTACGGTCGAATTCACTAGATATTTTGGCTCAGTGTAATAGCCAATAGGCAATAAAATATAAAAAACTAAAGAAAGATCCTTATTTTCAACTATTCAAATGCATTCAATCAACCAATCATAAGAAAAATAGGCATACAATTATTACCTGGCATTGTATCAATTTGATACACCAAGTCCGGATTTGGTTCTAGAAACGAAGTCCGGATGAGGGTTAAAATTGTATCAAATTTTTCCAAAAACGTCTCAAATTCCTTTAAAAATGATATCAAATCGACTTGAAATATCCTCAAAGTCATAGAAGGTTATCGATGATGTTATGAAATTATTTCTTGAAAAATTTTTTGAGAAAAATTAAGAAATGGGTTTAGAATAAATTTTTTATCAAAAATCAATACTGTGTGTAAATATTGAGTCTAAAAATGGCTAAAAATTACTGAAGATCATCTAAAAATCCTTTTAAAATTGCCTCAAATCTTCCCAAAATCGTGTCAAAATCCTTCAAAAATAATCTGAAATCAGAAATTGATAGTATGTGTTAAAACAAAGCCAAAAAGTGTCCAAAAACTACTAAGAAAATGCTCCAGAGCCTAAAAACGTCTAAAAATCCTTCAAAAATAATCTGAAATCATCTTGAAATATCTTCAAAGTCGTAGAAGGTTATCAATAAGGTTATGAAATTTATTTCTTGAAAAATTTTTTTGGGGAAAACTAAGAAATGGGTTTAGAACAAATTTTTTATCACAAATTGATAGTGTGTGTTAAAATCAAGCCAAAATTAAGCCAAAAAATGTACAAAAACTACTAAGAATCGTCTGAAAATGCTCCTAAAATCATTAAATAATATCGAAAATCATCAAAAATTTCTTAGAATCGTCCAAAATTACTTAAAATTGTCTCAAAATCTTAAAATTTTTCCAAAGACGTCTCAACTTCCTTTAAAAATCATCTAAAATCAGCTTCAAATATCCTCAAAAACATAGAATGGTATCCATAATGGTATGAGAATTATTTAATTTAAATTTTCTTTAAAATGGTAATATTTTTAAATTGACATTTGAAATATCAGAGTACAACCTTATTTTTTTCTTAGGTAATGAATTGTTTAATTTAGCACATATCTGGTTATTAGATTTTTATTGCTTGACTCTAGTTTCGGCTTAAAGCCATCCTCAGAAGCAAACGTTAACCGATTTTTGTGTAAATCGATTTGTATAAACGTTGGTCGATTTTTTATTTATGTTATGTCCACAAATTCTCGACGAAAGACTTTTAAGGGTTAATTATTCAATAAAATATACTTTAGAATTGTTAGAAAATTTTATAAAATTAACTATTGGGTTGGCAACTAAGTAATAACGGATTTTTTTTTTTTTTAGAAAATCAAAGACAATTTTTTCATGGAACTAAATAACTTTATTCGATAATGTATTGCCCATTTTGATCAACATTTTGCCATCTTTCTGGCAGCATAATAATCCCACGTTCATAAAACTTCTGGTTTTTATTAGCAAAAAACTGAATCAGGTACGATTTGTCATCATCATCACTATTGAAATTCTTTCCATTTAAGTTTTGTAAAGATCGAAACAAAAAGTAATCAATCAGATGGTGCAAGATCAGCATTATATGGTGGATGTGGCAAAACATGCCAACCTAGCTCTAATAATTTTTGCCCAGTGACCAAAGATGTGTGTGGCCTTGCATTGTCATGATGGAATATAACACCTTTTCGATTTGTCAATTGGGGCCGCTTTTCTTGAACTGCATTCTTTAATTTCGTTATTTGTTCAATGTAGACATCAGAATTGATCGTTCGGTTGGGTGCTAAGAATGTGCATGTGTGAGAATGTATGGGAGAATGCATGTATGTGATACGTGATGCTTCTCTGGAATCTCAAGTGTTATACTGTGACGATTCGAATCGATTATTGTTTTGATTAGGACTTCATCAACTTCAACTGAACGACTGGTTTTTCGTCTTTGTGTGAAGAATCACCAGAACGAAATTTGCAAACCAATTTTGACACTGTTCTTTTGATGCTTCGTCGCCATATACATATTTTTTATGAGCCTTCGATGCGTTTTTCCCTTTACAGAAATAAAAAAGCAAAATATGACGAAAATGTTCCTTTTGATTTTCTATTTTTCAACGAAGGCCAAACGAAGACTATGCAACCGACCAAAAAACTTTTTACTGATTATGATTTTTTTACTATGAGTGAAATCCGCAATTACTTAGTTGCCAACCCAATAAAATCGTTTTAGTATCAAAAAATAGAAACGTAACAAAGAAAATTTTTTTTACAGTGAAAATGATGGAGGAGAAATTTTTCAAGATATTTACAAGACGGAGATAAGGTAGGAAATTTTATTTTTTTACGGGAATTTTACAACAAACGGTTTTAGTTCAAATCTTTTATCAAAAATCGATAGGAACTTAAGTTTCCTTTCATTTAAGTACAAACATGACATATTTAGCTTAAATACTTTAAAGGTTTTTGAATTATTAACCTTTTCAACCTGAAACACAACCGATCATCTTGAAAATATTTATATCAAGATAACTTATTTATTTTTAAATCAAATCTACTCGTGTTTGGTATCAAATTAAAAGATTTTTTATGATTTTTAATAATATTTAAGTATTCTCAACCGGTTTAATCTTACCAAGTTTAAGTATTATTTGACTCGATGATATAAAAAGTTAAAATCTTTAAGAATCATTTTATTTAAAGTGTTTGTGATTAAGCAACAATGAAATTATTTACGCGTTTTAACTTATGTAACAATTTACCGTAGAAATTTCAATAGATACAACTCTAAAAATAAATCCTTGTCCACATTCCGGTTCATCCCCATTGATATTACTTCCTATTGACAAGGATTCACGTCCAGTATCAAGTAAATAGGTCGATCTCGATTATTCATTTCAATATTTTATTATTATTAATTTACTTAACTAGTTATTAGTTTACTTAATTAGTTATTAGTTTACTTAACTAGTTAAACCTCATCAAAAAAGAGGTTGTCTAAAATTGACCTTTTTATACTTTGTTAAGATTACTTCTATAATCCTTGAAAGATTTTTATCAATCTTTCACAAAGTTGATAGTCACATCTTTTACAATAAATACAGTTTATTTTACTTTGTGTACTTTTACCTGTTATTTATAAACTATTTTCTGACTAATTTCGGTTTACACCATCTTTGGAGAAGAAGTCTAATGTTATTTCCAAGTCGTTAACATTTATTTGACATTGCTAGAGTAGATTTCAGATTCAAAAATGATTCAAAATAAAACTCAAATGTTGAGCCAACGATGAAAATTTATTTAAAAAGGCTTAAGTGTTATGTGTTTCGCCTTTTTAACCGTGATCAGGCACATCGTTATTATATTAAAAGGCAAAGTGTTGCTTCAAATCATTCATTACGTTGGAGAATACAGCTCACGTTTGAGTTGTGATGATAAAAGTACAAGTCTTCCAAATTGAATTTATTATTATTAAGAAAATATATATTGAAATAAGTAGAGAAGACTTTAACACTAAATAAACTATAACTAACTGGCTAAAACTGTAAGAGATAGAATAAAAAGTCTACTTAAAATGAACCATAGAATATATTTTAACTATCTTTATAATTTTAAAACACTCTGTATGAATCTATATGTATAGAAAACCGCAATGTTTGACTTTAAACACTTCCAGATTTTTCTACAATTATTTAAGAAGATAAATTTAAAAGAAATACTTTAATTCTACTCTCCGTTAATTATCCAGTTATTACTCATCGTTGAAACCTCTCTCAAAAAATTTTTTTTCCAACTTCAATCTAAAATGCAAATTAACTCTCGATATATCCATATGCAACGTCGATGCACGTAGGAAACTGAAACGGTTCGACCGCAACCAAACGAACGACCACGGCCGTTTATTTGATGAGAACCGTGTTGATTTTGTTGCGACCGTCATCGGCTGATCGCACTTTGATGAAGGATGAATCGCGCGCGGTTTCATCATTATTTCCCCGAAAAATCACAGAAAAATGTTGCCCCGGGTTATTTTATTTCGATTGAAGGTCATGGTATTTTAGAAAATTATATTTTTCGTTTTATATTTTGGAAAGTTGACAAAGTTAAAGGGCTAATTGAAAAGGTAGTTGGAGTTTGGATTTGTTCGGGTGTGAAATTATCGTGTATTCTCTCTTCGCGTTCTCCGTTCGTGTGGATGGTGTGTGTATATGTAGATTATATTATGGGACAGATGTCGATATTGATGGTGAGACAAGAAAGTTTTAAACTTGATGTTGTGTTGAGGGTAATAATAGATGACCTGGTTGTTAAGTTATATTAGATTATTTAATAAATTATGATATTTTTAAACCTAACTTATAAAAAGTTTTGTATAATTTTAAAAAATTCTCCAGGTTTAGTTTATTCATAGAAATTCAAAAAAAAATTTTAAAATGGAAATTGAGAAAAAAAAAATTAACTGAAGATAAGTTGAAGTATCTATTTTACATAAAATGAGTCAAAATTATTGTAAAAAAATTTGGTCAACTTTCAAAAAATCACCAAGATTTTATTTATTGAAATTAAAAAAAAATTTCTTACCAAAAAATAAATTTTAATCTTCACTTAATATAAAATAAATTTATTCAAATTATTTTATAAATTTCTTTTTTAATTTAATTTAAAAAAATTTAAAGTCGTGAATTTAATTTACCTAACTTAACCTTTAAAATTTCCATACGCATTATTTATTTTTAGAAAAGTCCAGTAAATTCGTAACTGTTTATTGCGTAACTGTGTCATTTCAACATCTTCTTGAATAACCCCCGGAAATATTTACGTCATTTCAACTTCCCCAATCAAAAAGAAACAGTATCTCCGAACCTTACAGCTAAAATAATACTCCTAACTAAAATTCTTTCGAGCGTAAACGTTATCAAAACTCTGACCAACATCCACAAACAAAACAATTTCAAAGATACACAAAAACTGCATTTCGACTCCAACGGGGAACTTAAACTTAAGAAAAACTAAAGTTAAATGAGAATTGTTGATCTTTATGATTACAAAAACACTTATTCCTTTAATTTTTTTTCTTTTTTGTAATAAAAATTTATTTTTATTACAAAATATTATTTTTCTTTTATAATAATTATAAAATTTTTTTCTTCTTTTATAATAATTATAAAATTTTTTTCTTCTTTTATAATAATTATAAAATTTTTTTCTTTTATAATAATTATAAAAATTTTTTCTTCTTTTATAATTATAATTATTATAAAAGTATAATAAAAAATATTATTGATGAAAAGACGAATAAAAAAAACTTACTCTTTGCATCGACATCGATGGTAAAAACGATGAGAGCGATCATCATCGCTAAAACCAGGACGGTCGACAAGTTGTAGCCCTTCATGATATTTTTTGGGGGATGATGCGTGGACTCTTGGAGGTGTACCGAAGGGCCGGCGACTTGTTGGGGGTAAATTTCAAACGGGAAAGCGCGTTCGCGGCATTTATATCTTGGTGGGACAAGTTTGCGCATGTTCGACGCGTGGGCACACCGATATCTTGCCCCGTAAATGAACCTGTACCTCGCAGAATAATCGAGTTATTTGGGGAAGTTAATTATTTCTTGGCTATTTAAGTAGTTCTTGAAAGGTTTCTATTTTATGCCAGTATTATACTTATGATTTTATATAAAAAAACAAATCTATTTGAGGCGATTAAAAAAAAATGTAGTTTACAGAATGAAGACTTTATTTAAAGTTTTTAGATTTGCTTTAATTTACAGTTTTAAAGATTTTTTTTTGTTAGAATAAGTTACGTCATGATTGAAGTTCAATGAGGTTATTGTTTAGATTTGATGATTTTACAATGTTATGATCGATCAATAGGGTTTTATAGTTAAAAATCGTTGATGGTTTTAAGAATTTTTTAAATTTTTTTGATGTTAATTAGAAAGAATTTGATCTGTTTGGAGTAAAATAGGTGATTTAATTAATCTTTTCTTAAAAAAATTTTCTTAATTTTTATAAATTAATTTCTTACGATTTTTTTTAAATTGTACAAAATACTGAATGTTGGGTTAGGTGTATTAACAGGTGTGCAAACGTGTAATTGAAATGTGATTTATATATTTGAAAATAGCATAAGATTTGGTATATGATATATGATGGGTGATGGGTTAAAGTTTCTCTCGGTCAAATGAGAATGTTATTTATCTGAAAATGAATTAGTCTCTTCAAAAATTCATAGTTTTAGTGGTTTTTTTGGCTGCAAAACACTTTCCAAGCAAACGTGTGATCAAAATTTAATCTTATGTTGACGGAAAGAATAGAAAATGTGCTATAAGATATAAGTATAGTCCTAGATATCTGTCTTTTTTTCCCAACCAAATCACGAAATGAATAAAATAACAATCGACAATAACGAACTCCATGTAAAATTCAATTTAAGTGAGCTTTTTGTGTTAAAGGTATAAATCGAGAATTTTTGTACATCAATTGATTTGATGATATTATTTGACTATTGAATTTTCTTTATTAATTCTGTATCTACTTCGGTTATTTTATAGTAGGAAACAGTAACCTTCTAAAAGAAACGTCTAGCAGTGTTTCTGTTATTATTATTTAGAAAATTGGGATTATAGTAACATCTCTAAGTAAGTTTTATAAACCAGTTCCTAACGACTTAAAAATAATTTACGATTAATGTACAAAAAAAAACTAGCAAAAAATTTAAACTAATTTTTAATTGGTATTTTCTGCCAAATCTCTGAAACCAAAAATTGAAGTTTCATGAAATGAAAGACAGTTTTCATATGGACCGTTTATTTTGAAAGTGTTATAAGTCCATTTTCTCTTGTTTCGAGAAAATTAGAGGTTAGCATATCTGTTAATTAAAAAATTTAGGCAAATTATATGAAATGAAAGAAAGTTAGTATTTTGATCCATTTTTACTACCAGTTCATTTATCAATCACGAAGTTAAATTATATGAAGTCTGGCATTATTTCTATTCGTTTATCAATATTTATTTTGATTATATACATTTGTTTCAGGCAAATTAGTTTACAACAATACATATTTCTGGACTCTAAATGGACTTACACCACTTTCAAAATTAGACAACTGTAAAAATCGTTTAATTTCAATTTTGAAAAATTAAATATCATTTAAAATATACTTCATTTTAATCCAAATTTGTTTACAAATACACATGATAGGACATAAAATTTAATTTTAGACGCTAATTACATCGTAAAAATTACAAGATACTGATAGTATTTACTTATGCTTTGCATCTGGCAGAGTTTCGAAATATGTACGATGCACTAGAGGTATATAAGGTAATAACTGCTTGATGTCTTCATATTTTTCGTAAATAATAGGCCTGGCATTTTGGTATAAAGGCGTAAGAGCGATTTTTCCAAATTTTAGCGGTCTTCCAAGACGTGTAGGTAATAAATTTATACTTTTAAATTCAGTGCCTTTCATCGATGTTTTATATAAAATAGTATATGGTGCGTTTTTGAGAAACCTCAGCCAACATATTTGCAACCAATTGATCTGTTCGCCATTAGTGTTTTTTTAATCGCATTTTGAAGATTTTTGTTGAAACGAAATTCTTCGTTTCATTTCATGTAAAATGAATTTGTCATGTTTTCTACATTGTGTTATTACATCATAATAATCCTGTGGTGTATACTTAAAATTCTTTTCTTTTAAAGTTATCCATTTTAAGAAAAAATAAAATAAGTGACGTAAATTAGCAACTTTTGACACGTAATATAAAATGAATGTAACCATAGTCACTTGGACTTACACCACTTTCATAATCAATGATTATGTAATTTCATTTACCGACCGATTTTAAGGTGTACAAAACATGGGAATTTTTTAAGAAAGTAAATACGGACTTATCATACATAAAAAATTTACATTAAATTAAGCATGAATTACGTGATGTCTTATTTTTTTCAAAAATGGACTTACACCACTTTCAAAATAAACGGTCCATATAATAAACAAATACTTTATTAAATTATATATTGGCCGTTCTGGTCCAACATCTTTTGCCATCTTTCAGGTAGTAGCATAATTCCACGCTCATAAAATTGTTGGTCTTTGCTAACAAAAAACTGATCGAGGTGGTTTTTGACCTCCTCATTTAAAGTAAAGGTTTTACCATCTAAAAAATTTTGGACTAATCGGAACAAATAATAGTCCAATGGTGCCAGTAGGGTTTCCAATCCCAGGATCCCGGAATCCCGAATCCCGGGATCCCGATGTCTTTTCAATCCAGAAATCTCGAAAAAATCCCGAAATCCCGAAACAAATCCCGTTTCAGTCCCGAAATTTTTATATCTTTAATATTAGGACATAATTGGAGCTATTAACGAAATATTTCGATTTTTTATAGTGTACGAAACGATCGACATTGTGCGTATATACGTGCAGTTTGCTATTGGTATCGTGTTTCAGTAATATGGGATTCACCGGTTCACAATATTATTTTCGGGTTACGTAACTTATGTATTAAACAATAAGATTTACATATTACTATGGCTGAAGCTTTTATTAAAATAGTCAAAAATATAAGTTATTTTAACCCTACAAATCCCGAAATTTGGAAACCCTAGATGCCAGTTCTGGAGAATATGGTGAGTGTGGCATTATATCCCATTCAAGCTGTAAAAGCTTTTGGCGAGTGACCAAATTTGTGTGAGGTCTCACGTTGTCTTGGTGAAACACCACGCCTTTCCTGTTGATTAGTTCTGGCCTTTTCTGTTGAAGTGAAATCATTGAAATCATTCAATTTGTCCAGCTGATGATAGTAGAGAACATGGGGAACCCATAAATCGACCTTTGAGGATATTCCCAGGACTTTTAAGTGGTCATAAACTGTTCAATTTGATAAATTTAACCTCAATCGGATTGAGGTTACGTGTTGTTATTCGCCGGTTTGCATCAATTAATGCCTTTGTTGCGTCTTTATCAACTTAACCCGGCCTTCCCGAACGTGGTGCATCGTCTACATCAGGGATTCCCAACGGGGTCGGTATCGACCCCTTGGGGGTCGACGAAGTTGCAGAGGGGGTCAATATTGATCAGAGGGTCGATTGGGGGTCGATAGCTATAGCTGTTCGGTTTCGAGACATAGAAAATTTGGATGTGCCAGCATGGCTTATAGATCCATTACAGTGCGATATATCTCGATATAATATTATTATGCAAGAAGAGTTAATTGCGTTGAAGGAAGATATTCTAGCACAACTCTTATTCAAAACACACAAATACGCAAAGTTTTGGAATTTGAAAATCATCAGGGAAAAGTATCCACAATTACTAGTTATTGCAGGACCACTATTATTAACGTTCCCCTCTTCTTATTTGGTGGAAGCAGGTTTTAGTCACCTCAACAACTTGCTGCGTAAAACAAGAAATAGATTGAATGCTTTCGAAAGAGGGGACTTAAAAATTGCATTAAGTAATATTAAGCCAAATATTAAAAAAATAGTATCGACACATCAAGCACAGCCATCACATTGACGACTTTTCAACAAAATTTTGTAAAAGTGCTAGGGGGTCGATGTAAGAAGCTGTTCTCTTACAAGGGGTCGATACAAGAAAAAGGTTGGGAATCCCTGGTCTACATCAAAATCCACACACTTTCTCCATACACATCGGTCAATTTCTTTCTGACTTGAACAATATTTTATAAAATACTGTAGTAGTATAGTATTTTATACCCTTTCTGTTATAAAACAGTAAGGTATGTCGAAAATGTTGCTTATCGCTCTCCACATTTAAAAAGGCACCAACCAAAAACTACTGCGTAGAATTAATTGGAATTTTTCACACACAAGCTATATCGAAAAAACGAAATTATTTTCTGAACAACCCAATACAAATGCTTGCAAGGCTGGTCTTAACTGAATTTAGACAAAACCTAATACTTACACTAACTCTAACACTAGACCTAAAACTTAGGATTTTCGAAGGAGACTTCGAACTTTTTTCTGAAAAAGGTTATGGTGTCCGAAACGTCAAACGCTTTTTCAAAAGATACACGACTAAACTCGAAAGCAGTGGGAACTTTCTCCTAGTTCTAGGTCTAGTGTTAGAGTTAATACTAACATCTAGTCTTAATTCACATAACTATTTATGTCCAATTTTTCTTAAAAGTGAGGTTTAGCACTAACGTATGCTATGTTTCACGTTCTTTTTGAAGTGCTTCTTTTGAATGTTTTTTTCAAAAGATGCACGACTAACCCTGAAAGCACTAGAAACTTTCTCCTAGTTGTAGCTCTAGTCTTAGAGCTAGTGCTGACGTCTAGTCTTAATTCAAATAGTTATTTATGTTCAATTTTTCTTTTAGCACTAACGTATGCTATGTTTCGCGCTTTTTCTGAAAGTTTATTCCAAAACAATCTGCTTCTATTCGTATCGTGGTTTGTAGATGTCCATTACATCGCATTAAGTATGAAAACTAAAATCACATTTTTTATAAAATTTAAAAGAAATAGGTATAGAATATTCTGGTTCTAAGGCGATGATATGAATTCTATACTAAAGCATTTATTTTGTTTTAACCCATCGATTCACTGTTTTACAAACATACGACTTGTATTATAACCCGAAATGAAGCTACATCCCGAAGAGAAAGATGAAAGTGCACTCGGCAATGTTACAAAGAGGGGACTTACTTTTTCCATCCTTCTCATCATGGAGCAGCTTCATTTTGGGTTATAGTACATACATAAAGAACAACTAATCCAAGTCAAATGTAATATCTGTATCAAAGACGAAATCTTTTTGTCTAATGGTGCAATGATTAATATTCAACTCAAGTCACATGATAAAATCAATGATAAAATCCTTGCATTCAACATTTATTTTTTTTTATTTTTACCACTATTTTCTTGATCCACTGTGGCAGAAAATATTTACGGATGAAAATTGAGATATTTGAAATTAAGATAGGCTTGCTTAGATCGTCTCTTTCAGAATCTCTTAAATGAGAAGGCTCATGGTGTTCTTTTTATAAATCATTTATTAATAAATTGATTCCAAATAAACGATGTGTTTGATAAAAATAAATTTTACAGACACCACAGTTAGTAATCAACTAAAGTCACGTGATATAATCAATGATAAAATCCTCCCATTCGACATTTAATTTTTTTTTATTTTTGCCACTATTGTCTTGATTCACTGTGTGGCAGAAAGTATTTACAGACGAAAACTGAGATATTTGAAATTAAAATAGGATTAGATTGTCTCTTTCAGAATCTGTAACCCATTGGTTTAATATTCTTCTAATAACGACTACACAAGGCCTTAAAATCTGGTCATCTTAAGATGTACTAAATATGGTGTAATATTATCATAGCATCAAACATAGCAGTTTGACGAAAACTTTTTGTATGGAGAGGTTTTGTATAAAAAAAAACAGACCCTTCGACAGTGTACTTATTGTTAGTTTTTCACTTATGAATAACTTTAACTTAACTTTATAACAAATAATGTACAAATAATAAAGATATCGTGTCTTAATATAGATAAATATCTAAAGGATAAAATTTCCTTTATAAAACTAAATCTTACATCACGTTTAATGTCTTCCAACTCATTTTACAAAAACAAACACAAATTTACATATCTCCTTTTCTTCCAATCTCAACAATGGCATTAATAGCGCTCTGGTTTAATTCAAAAAAACGAAAGTACCACGGTAATTATCACGCTTTCCTCCTATGTATTCTCAAGACCTCTAAAGAAAACCACTTCTCCTTTCCTTTGGTCATTTAACCAAAGAGTTTTTGCGTGTATCACTCTTATTGTTGGTAAACTCGAACGAATGCATTTTACATCCACTTTTCTTCAACTACTATGAGAATTGTAAAAATTTTGTGTTTCATTTTTATTAATTTCGGTGAGTTTTTAATGTATTAATTTTGACTCAATTTCAAATTATTTTTAATTTACTTTAATTTAATTTAATTTAATTTTATTTTACTTAATTTTAATTTTATTTTATTTACTTTTAGTAAATTCCATTCCTAGTATAAAAAAGGAATTAAATCGTTTTCCAATCGATTTAAATACAACCGTTTATAAAAGTATAGCTTATAACCCATTTGGTAAATCGATAAAATTAACGAAAAAAGCTAAATTACTTGGATATACGATATTGGTAAATCACAGTTCTGAAAACGAAGAAATACAAACGAATTTTAAACGAAAACGAAACGTTATTAATTTATACAATATGATTTCATGTGCAACCGGATGTAACCCATTAAGTTACAAAGGTTATGGATGTTTTTGTGGGTTTTTAGGTTCGGGACAAGCTGTAGATGGTATTGATAGATGTTGTAAAAATCACGATTGGTGTTATAACACAGCTAATTGTCCGTATTCTTTAGAATATTTTATTCCTTATTATTGGACATGTTTTAATAACATTCCTTATTGTTGTAAGTGAAAATGATTTTTTTTTCCAATCTTTTTATTTTTGTTAATAATTTTTTTATTATTTAGCAATTAATCATGGAATTTTTGGTGGATCAAATTCATGTTCTTATAAACTTTGTGAATGTGATAGGATTTTATCTAATTGTTTAAAAAATTACAACTGTCCTGGGAATAGAGCCGTTTGTAAAACTTCTCCTTTTAGATATATACAAAATATTTTAATGAATTTTTAATTTAATATAAAATTAATTTAATGTAAAGTAATAATAATAAAGGTTTTTTTATTGTGTGTTTTTAAATATGGAAATGTTGATAAGATGAGGCTTTGATTTATTACAAAACCCCAACAATATTATTATGTTTGCTTTGGTTGTTGAGTGTAAGTACGATAATTATTATATTTTCGAGTGTTTACCACGTTTTTGGACTCAATAAAAGCTTCAATAAGGCTTTTAAGGGTTTTAACACTCGTGTCATGACCAAGCTCCTTTTAGGAAATGAAAATCCCGATCTAAAATAAGATTCGAGTTGATAACGAATTTAATTTTTTTATTTTTATTTTTATTTCAAGTAAATAAAAAAGGGCTTTATTTACAACGATTGAGAAAAGATTTTTTTAATCAAAAATGGGTTAAATTAACTATAATTTGTTCAATAAGCTATTATATCAGTTATATAAGATATAAAGTTTGAAAGACTTTATTTACTGATTTTTATTAACTATTGTCTGGACAATAAAGGAAGACAATACTTAATAAAAACCAGTAAATAAAGTCTTTCAACTTAGTTTTTATGTAAAAATGGATTAATTCAATTTTAAAGTTGTGTAATTAAGTTGTATTAAGTTTGATGTTAAAAAATCGTTGATGTCTTTAAAATTTTTTTTAATTTTTTTCATAGTACTTATAAAAAATCAGTCTTTTTAATTAAAAAGTAGACATTTTAATCTATCGTTAGCTAAAAGAATTTTATTTTAATTCCTAAAACTAAATTTGAGACGATTTTTTAAAAATGAATAAAATTTTTTAAAGGTTAGGTTTGGTGTCAAAAAATCGTTAATGTCTTTAAGATTTTTTTTAATTTTTTTGGTATTAGTTATAATAAATCAGTCTTTTTAAGCATAAAATAGACATTTTAATCTATAATTAGGTACAAAAATCTTATGTTAATTCCTAAAAATGAATTTTAGTCGATTTTTTAAAAATGAATAAAATTTTTTAAAGGTTAGAATTTGGTGTCAAAAAATTGTTGATGTCTTTAAATTTTTTTTTAATTTTTTTGGTATTACTTGTAATAAATCTGTCTTTTTAATCATAAAGTAGACATTTAAATTTTTAATTAAGTAAAAGAATCTTATTTTAATTCCTAAAAATGAATTTTAGGCGATTTTTTAAAAATGAATAAAATTTTTTAAAGGTTAGATTTGGTGTCAAAAAATCATTGATGTCTTTAAGAATTTTTTTAATTTTTTTGGTATTATTTATAAAAAATCTGTCTTTTTAATCATAAAGTAGACATTTAAATCTATAGTTAAGTAAAAGAATCTTATTTTAATTCCTAAAAATAAATTTTAGACGATTTTTTAAAAACGAACAAAATTTTTTAAAGGTTAGATTTGGTGTCAAAAAATCATTGATGTCTTTAGGAATTTTTTTAATTTTTTTGGTATTAGTTATAATAAATCAGTCTTTTTAATTAAAAAGTAGACATTTTAATCTTTCATTAGATAAAAGAATTTTATTTTAATTCCTAAAAATGAATTTTAGGCGATTTTTTAAAAATGAATAAAATTTTTTAAAGGTTAGATTTGGTGTCAAAAAATCATTGATGTCTTTAAGAATTTTTTTAATTTTTTTGGTATTATTTATAAAAAATCTGTCTTTTTAATCATAAAGTAGACATTTTAATCTATAGTTAAGTAAAAGAATCTTATTTTAATTCCTAAAAATAAATTTTAGACGATTTTTTAAAAACGAACAAAATTTTTTAAAGGTTAGATTTGGTGTCAAAAAATCATTGATGTCTTTAGGAATTTTTTTAATTTTTTTGGTATTAGTTATAATAAATCAGTCTTTTTAATTAAAAAGTAGACATTTTAATCTTTCATTAGATAAAAGAATTTTATTTTAATTCCTAAAAATGAATTTTAGGCGATTTTTTAAAAATGAATAAAATTTTTTAAAGGTTAGATTTGGTGTCAAAAAATCGTTGATGTCTTTAGGAATTTTTTTAATTTTTTTTTGTATTAGTTATAATAAATCAGTTTTTTTAATCATAAAATAGACATTTTAATCTATCGTTAGGTAAAAGAATTTTATTTTAATTCCTAAAAATAAATTTTAGACGATTTTTTAAAAATGAATAAAATTTTTTAAAGGTTAGATTTGATGTCAAAAAATCATTGATGTCTTTAAAAAATTTTTTAATTTTTTTCTTAGCAATTACAATAAATCTGTCTTTTTCAACATACAATAAACATATTAATTCATCATTATTTAAAAAACCTTTCCTTAATTCCTATAAATAAAGTCTGTACGATTTTTTAAACTTGACTAAAATTTGTAAGGTTAGGTGTCAAAAAAATAGTCAACGTCTTTAAGAATTTTTTTAATTTTTTTCTTAACAATTACAACAAAATAACCTTTTACATCATAAAATAAACATATTAATCTATCATTATTAAAAAAATCTTTTCTTAATTCCTATAAATAAAGTCTGTATGATTTTTTAAACTTAATAAAATTTTTAGGTTAAACGTCAAAATGACAGTTGTGTTGTTTTAATTTTTTTAATTTTTTGGGTAAGTTTTGAAAGAAATTTGATGGTTTTATTTTAAAATAGATACTTATATCTAGATTTAGTGAAAATATCTTTTTATTATTACGATAAATAAAGTCTAGGGAATTTTTTAAACTTCAATAAAATTTTGAGGTTAAACGTCAAAGTGACAGTTATGTTGTTTTAATTTTTTTTTAATTTTTTGGGTAAGTTTTTCAATAAATTTGATGATTTTATCTTAAAATAGATACTTTTATCTACATTTGGCGAAAAAAACTTTTCTTTATTTTCATAAATAGACATAGGGGGATTTTTTAAAGTTTGTTAAAATTTTGAGGTTATAATGTCATAAATACATCATCGATTTCACGAATTTTTTAAAATTTTTCGGTAAGTTTTTAAACAAATCTAATAATTTTTTCTGAAAATAGATACTTTTATGTAGATTTTGTGAAAAAATCTTTTCTTAATTCCTATAAATAAAGTCTAGATGATTTTTTAAACTTGAATAAAATTTTGAGGTTAAACGTCAAAATGACAGTTGTGTTGTTTTAATTTTTTTTTAATTTTTTGGGTAAGTTTTGGAAGAAATTTGATGGTTTTATCTTAAAATAGATGCTTTTGTGTTTATTTGGTGAAAAAATCTTTTCTTTATTTTCATAAATAAACATAGGGGGATTTTTTAAAGTTTCTTAAAATTTTTAGGTTAAAATGTCAAAAATACATCATTGACTTTTCGAATTTTTTAAAATTTTTCGATATGTTTTTAAACAAATCTAATGATTTTATCTGAAAATAGATACTTTTATGTAGATTTTGTGAAAAAATCTTTTCTTAATTCCTATAAATAAAGTCTATATGATTTTTTAAATTAAAATTTTAATCATTTCATATTATCTTTTTTTACAAATAAACATACTCGTTTTAAGACATACAAATTCCGATTTAACTTGAATTACACTTTTCCAATTTTAGATACTTTACGGTTCATCCGTTTTTTTCTAAAAAGTGATTTAGAAAAATCCTCCCAAGATACATATTAACTTTTTTATCCGGAAGAAATAGAGAAGTCCGACCGCCGAGCCCCAGATTAGTCATGAATACGAAAATGCGCCGGTTTTAAATTTAATTTCACCCGCTTCGCGCCGAGTCGTCCGGTTTTCATTAAACCTACGGCTTTATTAATTAATTTAATGACCGGCCGCGAATTAATTTCTTTGATGTTCCCCACAGTGTTGCTAAGTTTTATCTTTATCCTTCTATACATAGAATTTCTATACCTTATCACATAAAAAATAACCTATTTCCTAACTTTAAATAAAGATTTTACACATAATTTTATCAATTTTGAAAAGGTTTTTAAAATAATTAAAAAAAATTAAGAATTAAAAAATAAATTTGAATTTACTATCCCCATCTATTAAAAACATTTCAAACTAATTACAGAAAACTGTTTTTTTATAATATTTTTTAATAATTAAAAAGAAATATATTTAAAAAATCAAAAAAATTAAATGAAATACAAATTAATTTTTCTTTTTTATATAATTTTTATTTTAAATATATATATAAAACAAATTTTTTAATTTAAATTTAAACCTAACTTTGACAAGTAAGATAACCTAAAAAATTGACAAGTAAATTTAAGGTTAGATTTCAAAAATAACCTAAAAAATGTTGAATTTCTCACGTTTATTTACCCGAAGACTTCAAAAACGATTAAAATTAACTAAATATTCCACCGAAGTAGCTGTAAAAGATAATAAAGATGGGGAATTACAAAGAACGGTTGAAAAAATCACAAAAGTGAGTGTAAAAGAAGTGATTAAAAAGCCAAAAAGAGAGCCGTATGTAAAAAATTTCTTTTTGGGAGTTTGTGATACGGAATTTTTGGGTTATCCTGAAGTATTAGATAAAAAACAAGTTGATACACTCGAAGAAGATTTATTACCTATTAAAGATTTTTTCGAAAATATAAATTTACATCAAAGCGATGAGAAGGAAATAAATAGAAATTATATGGAGAATTTGTACAATTTAAAAGTATTAGGACTTCAAGCTTCTTCTATCGATGGAGGACGTCAATTATCTTTAACGGAAACTTTTAGATTTTACGAAGAATTAGCTAAAAGTGACGGTAAAATTGGAATTATACAAAACCAACAGTTAGGTTTACAAATGTTATTAAAACACCCGAAACCTCATTTTAAAAAGTACATAGAAAATATTATCCAGGGAAAATCAATCACTGCTTTTTGTATAAACGAAACGACTTTTTCCGATAACTTAGATAATAAAACCCAAGCTGTTTTATCTAGTGATGGAAAATATTGGATTTTAAACGGTACAAAACGTTGGGTTGTTAACGGAGAAAACGCCGATTTATTTATAGTTTTAACCCAAGCTGAAATAATTAATAATCACGGTCTTAAAGAACCTCAAATGATCGCTTTGTTAGTTAATCGAACCGACGGTGGGATTACTTCAAAACCAAGCGAAACAAACGGATTAAATCAAACCGATATAGCCGATGTTAATTTTGTAAACACTCCGATTCCTATTAAGAATGTTTTAATGAAAGAAAATCCTAATGTAAATAATAAAATAATTAGTGGTGTTTTAAGCGAACATAGATTGAGTACGGCTCCGATTTTAATCGGAGTTTTAAGGAAGGTTATTAATAAATTTATTGGACGGTGTATTAATATGAATTTACCGCAAGGGAATGTTACGGAAACTGAAATAATCCAAACAAAAATAGCTAAAGTAATTTATTTTTTTTATATAGGTGTCCCTTTTTGGTTGTCCGATCCATTATTGATGAGTTTCTTGGCTAAAAATAAGTATATTAACTCTTACGATGGTTTCGATAAGTTGTCATTATTAGGTTACATTTGTGTAGTTGATAACTCAGCGTCTAACTCTCAATTTAGCACAATTGGTGTCTCAGGTTTGATCTTCAAGCATTCCAACACCTAGTTGCTCCACCGACTTTCGGAGGGGGCGTTAAACCTTCAGTGCTGTAGCCAATCAAACATCTCTGGTTGTGTATCACCTTTGTGTGTAAGCGGATGAGCAGTATGGCCTACGCAGGTTTGCCTGAAGATAAGTTGGAACGTCCGTAGGAGCCTTACCGCTATAATGGTGTTAATAATAGATCAACCTATGGAATTAAAACCTTGAATATCTTGAAAACAAACCACTTTCAGACCACATCGGACCTATATTCATTCTTTTTTGCTTGTATTCACTCAGAGAATATACCTATAAAGGAAAGAATATATCCGACAATCAAAACAGGACACCTGTATATTTTTTAATAGAATTAAAAATTAAAAAATATTTTTTTTAGTTAGTAGTTTCACTTTATGCAATGGAAAGTTTAACATATTTAACATCGGGGATGATAGATTTGTATCAAGATCAAGATTGTGAGCTTGAATCGGCGATTACAAAAGTTTTTAGTATTGAAAATTGTCAGAATGGTATTTTAGAGATAATGAAGTTTATCGGAACTGAGACTTTGGAGAAAGATAATTTTTTTAATAAGCTTTATCAGGATTCGATGGGGCATATGTTGTTGCATGAGTCGATGGCTAATTTAAAGATTATTATTGCTTTGTTAGGTCTTCAACATGCTGGGGTAAGGAAATTGGAATGGATGCTGTAAAATAAAATAAAATATGGTAAAATCTCGATAATTTGAATTAAATGAGAGCAGATATTTAAAAAAAAAATTGAAATTTTTTTATTATACAGTCATGTTAACTTTATTATATTCATCATTTTATTATAGTCATGAAAATAGCAGTGTTTTCAAACAATCAACTAAATTTATAGACTGTACGGATACTATTAAATATGAAACTATACCTTTTCAAGTTCAAATTGGGACTAATCAATGTCAAATTGAGATTAATCAATTTCAAATTGGGACTAATCAATTTCAAATTGAGACTAATCAATTTCAAATTGGGAATAATCAATTTCAAATTGGGAATAATCAAATTCAAATTGGGAATGTTATATTTATATAAAAAATACCTAAGTTTTGGTAGTTACTTAATATTAATGAACTATTTTTTTTATTTAGCTATAAAAAATATAATTATAAAAAATTAAAATTATAAAAAATATAAAGGGGCAGTGGCATGTACTATAACCCGACATAGATCTGCACAATGAAGAGAAAGATGAAAAGGTAAGCCTGCTCTCCATAATATTGCCGTGCAGCTCCATTTCGGCTTATAGTACTTTTGTGTACACAGTGTAAATTTCGTACATGTAGCGATAGATATCACTCTGTTTTCCTCACTAAAAAAGAATTGTCTGAATGTCGTCAGCCAGACCACTCTTGCCTCCAGCTTTAAAAACTATCCGCACTACTTCTATGAAGACCTCAATGGAATCGTGGTATGGAGCATTATCTGGTATCAAAACCGCAGGTTCTTCGTATATACGTTTGGCATTGCGAAGACGTTGGCTTCAGGCTTTTTAAAAGCATCTTTTTGAATTTCATGATGTATCAGGCCCGTAGTGCCAATACAATCAATTAAATGAATATTTAATTCTTTCATCGCCAGTGAAATAAAAAGATTTAAATTGATCTCATGTACACCTTTGCAATGCCCAACGTATATACCAAGAAACTGTAGTACTGGTGACGGATAATGTAAAGAATACTTCCCACTTGGTCGGTAATTTGAAATTAATTGAATTTCAACTTTGATTTCATTAGTCCCAATTTGAAATTGATAAGTCCCAATTTGAATGTGATTAGTCCCAATTTGAAATTGATTAGTCTCAATTTGAAATTGGTTATTCTCAATTTGAAATTGATTAATCCCAATTTGAAATTGATTAGTGCCAATTTGAACTTGAAAAGGTATAGTATTTAGTCCCATAACCTTTCTTACGTAAAACCTATTCACATCTGTGCGGCATGAAAGTAGCTTCCTACAATGCTCAACATCAATGGACTCCCAAGTAGATTTGATGGAACACGATAATTCCTCTTTATTTTTTTGGATTTGTCATAGAAACTATCTTTTTCACATCAACCCATAAATTTTCTATTGGGCTTAAGTAAGGCGATTGTGATGGTCAACCTATGTTTGTTATATCAGCTAACCACTTCTTCGCTTGGTGCGCAGTGTGTTTTGGGTTATTGTCTTGTTGTAGGACCGATTTAACCCTTCATTAGGCGCGTAGATGCCTAGAAGATTTCCAGAGATTACATTACCGTGTTACAGAGATTCACGCGCCTAACGGAGGGTTAAGGGGCATATTTTCTTCTGCAAAAAGTGTCATCACATTGTTTAAAATATGCACATAAACCTCTGCCACGTTGTTTCTTTAACCGCTTCCCCGGACTCAAACAGTTAATTCAATAAATAGGATTTACACCATAACACTGCAACTATCGTGTTTTATTGTATTTGGGGTATACCTAGAATTACATTCTTGCAATGAAGGCCTTTTAACATGTGTTTAATTGATGTTAGGATTAAATATTATCACTTTTGTTTCGTTTATCCATAAAACATTGCGCCATTTCGAAGACTCCCATCCGATGTGTTCTCTTACAAAATGATTTCTTTTGGCAATGTGTTTGACATTCAGTAGAGGGATTCTCCTATCAAATTCCGTTTTCCTGTCAAATTTTCTTTAATTAGTCTTCTTCTCATTGAAGATGAACTAATCGACAGATTTAGTTCCCTTTCAATGTAAGTAGATAACTGAAAAAGGTACGCTTTGGCAATAATAGCATATGCACATTATTTTAGAATCTCATACCGATTATTTATATACAGTTTACCTAAAATATCTCGAAATTATTATAACCATAAAAGAATATGTCATTAAAATAAGGCTGAACTGCTATTTTCATGCACATTGTTGTATGAAGATAATTTTAAGCTGGGTTACTTGAGAATCTCAAATTATTAAGAACTACTTTAAGGTTCTAATCATATATTTATACAGGATGTCCCAGAACTCAGGTGTCAAACGCTAACCACGCATTCTAGAGCTGATTTCATGCCGATTCAACAAAAAAGTTCTTATCCGAAATTGCCTCCTAAGAGAATTTACCTTGGTAGCGCTTAACGCCTTTACGATGGCAATAAAAAAATTGTTTAGTCAACAAACGATGAAGCATTTCGAAGTTTACAAACGCTCAAAATTTCATTGTGATAGCTAGAAGCGTTATTAATATATTTCGAAAAAACATGATCAGACACGTCATCTTCAGGATGCTCTATATTTCATTTAATAACTAGGAGGAGTGTTTTGAATTTTGCGCGTTAAAATAGTGAACTATTATTGGTCGCTCCGCAGTCAAGTTTACGAAGACAAAAAAATTGGTTTTTGTCGTTTAGTGTTTTTAACGTTTGAGGTTAGGTGCTTTACCTAATTTGTCAACTTGTTTCTCGCTTTTTCGTTGTGCTCAAATGGTTGCGACCAAAAAATATTAAGTTCGAAGAAGGTATGGTATGATATCATCTTTTGGATATAATACGTCAACACAAGGAACGTCTTTTGGATACATTTTGAACAATATATGTATAGATAAACGGCCATAGAAATATTTGGTATGTTCTAGAATACTACGCTCAAACGCTTGGTGTTTTGTTGGTTGCATAAATGTGACTGCTTTGAAGTTTAGAATTCAAATTTGCCGCTAAAAATGTTTAGTGTATTTTTTAGTTACTTTTTCCTATGTAAATGGGGTTTTGAGATTCACTCCTCCCAGTTATTAAATGAAGTATAGTTCTCTTAGGAAGCAATTTTGGATGAGGACTTTTTCATTGAATCGGCATGAAATCAGCTCTGGAATGTGTGGTTATCTTTTGGCAACTAAGTTCTGGGACACTCTGTATATTAAAAAATGCTTTCTACCAACATGTGTGGGAACGTCATCATTTTTTGTCTTTCTCAATCCCGTGTCTCTCCTGGCATCTTCATATTATGGACAAAAAGCATCCATTGTCTTTTATTCCTGGATTACTTTTCGGACTCTCCCATTGTTTTTCCTCTTCTTGTTATTTTGTATTTTATCGCATCATTCCAATTTTGTTGCGGTCTTCCTCTTACTTTATTCCCTTGCATTATAGCCTGCCATAGTCGCTTGACCTGCCTCTCGTTCCCCATCTTTTGCAAATGTCCCCATCAACTCAGTTATCGGTTCTCTATGTACTTGTTCAGTTATTCTATATTTAGTTCTTTTCTTATTTTCATATTTTTGATTTTGTCTCTCCTAGTTATCCCGTTCACTCTCCTCAACTATCTCATCTCTACTGCTTGTAATCTATTCTTGTATTTTTTGGTCAACACCCATGTCCTGCAGTTAAAAGTTAGCACGAATGTGAAAACCGCTTTCTTTGTATCTATTTTCGTCTTCATTGATTTTCATTCCAAATTTATTTAGTACCATACTTCATTTTTCTAGGGTTTTCTAGGGTCATATGTTGTTCAAAGTTAATTTATTAACTCTACAATTTTATAAAAGTACTAAAACTAGAAAAATAACTAGAAAAGTATCCAAAAAAGTTATGTAAGTCATTCAGATCATTTAGAAAATTTATCTCAAAAGATTTAACTATAAAGCTCTGCACTCTTCAGCGGAGGGTGAATTAATAAAACCATAAAAAAGGCTGAAGCTGTTTATTTTATGATTTTGCACTAGATTTCAATTAAACGCAATTATCAAATCATGAGAATTTTATTTAATCTAGAAATAAAAATACAATTTGAATTATACAATCACTCATACATACAGGGTTAGTATAAAGTCCCGGAACGGTCGAATAACTTTGTTGTTTGAAAAGTATCAATGTTGAATTTCTACCTGATTATATAGTTAAATGCAACGCATTTAATAATAACATTTTCATTTTTCTCTCGTTTCCGGTTTTACAGGAAATGCGTTTAACTCTGTTTTCTTAAATGGCATGTATAGTATATTCGTGCATTTTCGAATGCGGAATAAAAAACTACGTTCAAAAATACTAAAATTCTTTATTCTATCGATAAAAACGCATAATAAGACCCAAATTAAAAAAATCAGTTTAACGCAAAATCAAGCAAACATGTCACTTTATTGAAATATCATATTGCTGTCATATGCTTATTATTTCCTGCGATTTCATGTTTATTATTTCCTGCACGCTCGATCGGGCGCAGAAGAGCAATTGGCCAACCCGTTTACCAGACTTTTATCCCTACTGCATTTCTCTTTATGGTGTCATTGGAAATGCCAAGTGTATAAAACTCAGCTAAATAATTTAGACAAATTACAGCAATAAAATTTGAGGAAATGCTCCGCGTTACACCACGAATAATACAAAATTCATTAAGTTGTTGGCTGATTATGTCGGTGTCAAACGGCAAACGGGTCGCATTTTGAACATTTATAACTTAAAGTTAATCGTTTATTGTTTATACCTTTAGTTAATTTTTTAATCATTGCGTTTCATTCAATAAAAATAAACATATTACTTGTCCCTGTAACAAGTTTTACAGTCATTTCTTATTTTCTTATTAACTTAATTAATTATTGATAATGACACAGGTAACCTATGACACCAATATGAAGTTTCAGTAAGGTGACCTGTCTGCTTGATTTTGCGTTAATCTGATTTTTTTAATTTGGGTCTTATTATGCGTTTTTATCGATAGAGTAAAGAATTTTGGTATTTTTGAACGTAGTTTTTTATTCCGCATTCGAAAATGCACGAAAATACTATACATGCCATTTAAGAAAACAAAGTTGGGAGCATTTCCTGTAAAACCGGAAACGAGAAAAAATGAAAATGTTATTATTAAATTCGTCGCATTTAACTATATAATCAAGTAGAATTTCAAAATTGATACTTCTCAGATAACAAAGTTATTCGACCGTTCCGGGACTTTATACTAACCCTGTATAATATTAATTTAGATTATTGGGATTTTGCTGTATCAAAAAGAGACATTTAAACCTGTATTGATTTTATAGAGAGCTTTAAATGACAGTGTTAAAGTAATGCGAAACCCAGCATTTTTCCCATTGGAAACATTTAAAAGGATGTGGACTCAAAGGAGACATTTCCAAGATACACCACCTTTAAATTTAAAACTAAACGAATTTTTACATCCTTCCTTACATTTACCATCGATGCATCTTGAGTGGGTTTTTCATCAATTAAAACATAACATATTTTTTTTTTATCTTTATGGTATTTATTTTTGTAACTTTTTAGATATTCAATTGTAAGAATTAAATTTGCAACTGAAACTTTATTCGCTCGTTTTGGAGCCGATGTAATCGGAAAACATTCCGATTTAGAAAGATTAGCTAATGCGGCTATCGATGCTTATGCTATAGCAGCAGTTTTAGGTATTTATTATTCATCAAATTAATTATTTATTTAACTAATTTATTATTTAAATTAGTTAATTTTAATAATCTTTGTTTTAAATGAAATCTTTTAATGTTTAAAATAGCTCGAGCAAATAGATCTTATTGTATTGGGTTACAACACTCGGCGATGGAGATGGAAATAGCTTCCGCTTTTGTTGAATTAGCCGTTCATAGGGTGAAAGATAATATTAATACCATCATAAATGGTCCAGCTTATACTATGGATGAGAAACACTTAACTATTGGGAAGTATTCAATTTCGAATAAGCAGTACACTCCTGTTAGTCCAATAAGTAGGATTTTTTAAATATTGTTGAGTTGTGTTTCATTTAATTTTTTTTGTGATATAAATAAATATTTCTTTTTTTTCTCTGGATTGTTTTAAAGCTTGGTAAACCTAAATAGACGATTTTAGAATTATTTTTGATTAGATTTTAAAGCACTTTTAACAATTTAAAACGTTTCTAGATCTAGATTTTAAAATTGGAAGAATTATTGACTGATTTGAAAAAAAATTTAAACGATTTTATACAATTCTTAATTGATTTTAAAAATTTGATCGATTTTGAAAAAAATCTTGGTTGATTGTGGATAATTTTAGCCGATTCTTGACGAGGCTTTAGTCAAATCGACTGAATTTTGTTATAAAAAAATTATGAAAGGTATTATTCTAATTTAAATTGATTTTTTGATAAATTTTAAACCAATTTGAGAAATTTTAGACAAAAGTTGACAGACTTGAGCCATTTTAAATAATCTAAAACGCTTCTTGAAGAATTTTAAATAATTTTCAGAAAATGTTAACAATTTTTTACTGATTCTAGGAAATTTCTAAAAACTATTACCAATTTTAAACAAATCTCGACTATTTTTAAACAATTCTAGAAAACTATAAACGATTCTAATCAATTTTTTGAAAAAAATTAAGAAACTGAACAATTCTAGAAAGGCTTTTGAAAAATTTTTGGTCAATTTAAAAAAACAGATGTTTCTTAATTAATTTCAGACAATTTTAAGAGATTTTAGCCGATTTTAAACAAACTTTGACTATTTTTAAATGATTCTAACCAATTTTTTGAAAAAAATTTAAAAAACTGAACAATTCTAGAAAGGCTTTTGAAAAATTTTTGGTCAATTTAAAAAAACCAGATGTTTCTTAATTCATTTCAGACAATTTTAAGAGATTTTAACCGATTTTAAACAAACTTTGACTATTTTTAAATGATTCTAACCAATTTTTTGAAATAAATCTAAGAAACTGAACAATTTTAGAAAGGCTTTCGAAATATTTTTGGTCAATTTAAAAAACTAGATATTTCTTAATTAATTTCAGACAATTTTAAGAGATTTTAGCCGATTTTAAACAAACGTTGACTATTTTTAAATGATTCCAACCAATTTTTTGAAAAAAATTTAAGAAAATGAACAATTTTAGAAACGCTTTTGAAAAATTTTTGGTCAATTTAAAAAGACTAGATGTTTCTTAATTAATTTCAGACAATTGTAAGAGATTTTAGCCGATTTTAAACAAACTTTGACTATTTTTAAATGATTCTAACTAATTTTTTGAAAAAAATTTAAGAAACTGAACAATTTTAGAAAGGCTTTTGAAAAATTTTTGGTCAATTTAAAAAAAAAAACAGATGTTTCTTAATTCATTTCAGACAATTTTAAGAGATTTTAGCGATTTTTAACAAACGTTGACTATTTTTAAATGATTCTAACCAAGTTTTTGAAAAAAAATTAAGAAACTGGACAATTTTAGAAAGGCTTTTGAAAAATTTTTGGTCAATTTAAAAAAACCAGATGTTTCTTAATTAATTTCAGACAATTTTAAGAGATTTTAGCTGATTTTAAACAAACGTTGACTATTTTTAAATGATTCTAACCAATTTTTTGAAAAAAAATTAAGAAACTGAACTATTCTAGAAAGGCTTTTGAAAAATTTTTGGTCAATTTAAAAAACTAGATGTTTCTTAATTAATTTCAGACAATTTTAAGGGATTTTAGCCGATTTTAAACAAACTTTGACTATTTTTAAATGATTCTAACCAATTTTTTGAAAAAAAATTAAGAAACTGAACAATTTTAGTAAGGCTTTTGAAACATTTTTGGTCAATTTAAAAAAACCAGATGTTTCTTAATTAATTTTAGACAATTTTAAGAGATTTTTGTCGATTTTAAACAAACTTTGACTATTTTTAAATGGTTCTAACCAATTTTTCGAATAAAATTTAAGAAACCGAACAATTCTAGAAAGACTTTTGAAAAATTTTAGTCAATTTAAAAAAACCAAATGTTTCTTAATTAATTTCAGACAATTTTAAGAGATTTTAGCCGATTTTAAACAAACTTTGACTATTTTTAAATGATTCTAACTAATTTTTTGAAAAAAATTTAAGAAATTGAATAATTTTAGAAAGACTTTTGAAGAATTTTTGGTCAATTTAAAAAACTAGATGTTTCTTAATTAATTTCAAACGATTTTAAGAGATTTTTGCCGATTTTAAACAAACTTTGACTATTTTTAAATGATTCTAACCAATTTTTTGAAAAAAATTTAAGAAACTGAATAATTTTAGAAAGGCTTTTGAAAATTTTTTGGTCAATTTAAAAAACCAGATGTTTCTTAATTAATTTCAGACAATTTTAAGCGATTTTAGCCGATTTTAAACAAACTTTGACTATTTTTAAAAGATTCTAACCAATTTTTTGAAAAAAATTTAAGAAACTGAACAATTTTAGAAAGGCTTTTGAAAAATTTTTCGTCAATTTAAAAAAACCAGATGTTTCTTAATTAATTTCAGACATTTTTAAAAGATTTTAGTCGATTTTAAACAAACTTTGACTATTTTTAAAAGATTCTAACCAATTTTTTGAAAAAAATTTAAGAAACTGAACAATTCTAGAAAGACTTTTGAAAAATTTTTGGTAAATTTAAAAAACCAGATGTTTCTTAATTAATTTCAAACGATTTTAAGAGATTTTTGCCGATTTTAAACAAACTTTGACTATTTTTAAATGATTCTAACCAATTTTTTGAAAAAAATTTAAGAAACTGAACAATTTTAGAAAGGCTTTTGAAAAATTTTTGGTCAATTTAAAAAACTAGATGTTTCTTAATTAATTTCAGACAATTTTAAGAGATTTTAGCCGGTTTTAAACAAACTTTGACTATTTTTAAATGATTCTAACCAATTTTTTGAAAAAAATTTAAGAAACAACAATTTTAGAACGGCTTGAAAAATTTTTGGTCAATTTAAAAAACTAGATGTTTTTTAATTAATTTCAGACAATTTTAAGAGATTTTAGCCGATTTTAAACAAACTTTGACTATTTTTAAATGATTCTAACCAATTTTTTGACATAAATTTAAGAAACTGAACAATTTTAGAAAGGCTTTTGAAAAATTTTTGGTCAATTTAAAAAAACCAAATGTTTCTTAATTAATTTCAGACAATTTTAAGAGATTTTAGTCGATTTTAAACAAACGTTGACTATTTTTAAATGATTCTAACCAATTTTTTGAAAAAGATTAAGAGACTGAACAATTTTAGAAAGGCTTTTGAAAAATTTTTGGTCAATTTAAAAAAACCATATGTTTCTTAATTAATTTCAGACAATTTTAAGAGATTTTAGCCGATTTTAAACAAACTTTGACTATTTTTAAATGATTCTAACAAATTTTTTGAAAAAAATTTAAGAAACTGAACAATTTTAGAAACGCTTTTGAAAATTTTTGGTCAATTTAAAAAGACTAGATGTTTCTTAATTAATTTCAGACAATTTTAAGAGATTTTAGCCGATTTTAAACAAACTTTGACTATTTTTAAATGATTCCAACCAATTTTTTGAAAAAATTAAGAAACTGAATAATTTTAGAAAGGCTTTTGAAAAATTTTTGGTCAATTTAAAAAAACCAGATGTTTCTTAATTAATTTCAGACAATTTTAAGAGATTTTAGCCGATTTTAAACAAACTTTGACTATTTTTAAATGATTCTAACTAATTTTTTGAAAAAAATTTAAGAAACTGAACAATTTTAGAAAGGCTTTTGAAAAATTTTTGGTCAATTTAAAAAAACCAGATACTTCTTAATTAATTTCAGACAATTTTAAGAGATTTTAGCCGATTTTAAACAAACTTTGACTATTTTTAAATGATTCTAATTTTTTGAAAAAAATATTAAGAAACTGAACAATTCTAGAACGACTTTTGAAAAATTGGTCAATTTAAAAAAACCAGATGTTTTTTAATTAATTTCAGACAATTTTAAGAGATTTTAGCCGATTTTAAACAAACTTTGACTATTTTTAAATGATTCTAACCAATTTTTTGAAAAAAAATTATGAAACTGAAGAATTCTAGAAAGACTTTTGAAAAATTTTTAGTCAATTTAAAAAACTAGATGTTTCTTAATTAATTTCAGACAATTTTAAGAGATTTTAGCCGATTTTAAACAAACTTTGACTATTTTTAAACAATTCTAGAAAACGTTAAACGATTCTAATCAATTGTATGAAAAAAATTTAAAAAACTGAACAGTTCTAGAACGACTTTTGAAAAATTCTTGGTAAATTTTAGAAAACTAAATGTTCCTTGATTATTTTCAGACAATTTTAAAAGATTTTCGACGATTTTAAACAAGTTCAGCCAATTTTAAACTTGAAAAAAAATTAAAAATTAAAAATGTTTGCCAAATTTAAACTAATTTTACCTTTTTTTAAACAATTTTTAGTTGATTTTAAACAATTATAGCTAATTCTTGACAAGATTTTAAACAAATTAGTAATTTTTTCAACAAATCCTTGAAAAGTGTTGGTCTAAAACGGTATAATTCTTAATTAATTTCAGACAATTTTTCTTTAACTAATTTTTATTATAGATGAGCATTTAAAACAATTTATCGATATATTAACACACATCAAAACCTTTCTATATGGCTAAGTTGTTCTCTTCAGTTAACAGAAAAAATTCTGAAGAATGTTAAACTAAAACGACTTTAAAAGTTTCTTGAAATGTGAAATGGATTTATGAGACTGAACAAACCATGATTTTAGAATGAATTTTAAACAGTTCTTGAGTATTTTTGACATTTTTAAGAAACTTTAGATCATTATTAATAAGTTTTACACAATTTTAAGAGGTTTTAAACGATTTTAAACCGTTTTTTGGTTGATTTTAAAGTATTTTAGTCAACTTTTGATAAAATTTTAACTAAAAATGATTTCAAAAAACCTTCAACATTATTGCTTTATTTAGAACAATTGACATTTTCAAACCGGATCTAGACATTTAAACCTCAAGATTGACATTTTGAAAGAGAATTTTGATCTTTAAACGTCAAAATTAACATTTTCAAACCGGATTTAGACATTTAAACGTCAAGAGTGACGCTTTAAAGTTAAAAAGTGACGTTTAAACGTCAAAATTGACATTTCAAAGTAAAATTTTGATTTTTAAACGTCAAAACGAAAAATGTTTATTACAACTTTATTATATTAACTAGAATTTTGATCTTTAAACGTCAAAAATGACATCTTGAAAGAGAATTTTGATTGGTAAACGTTAAAAGTAACACTTTAAAGATAAAAAGTAAGGTTTAACCGTCAAAATTGACATTTTCAAATCCGATTTTAGAAATTTAAACGTCAAGATTGACATTTTGAAAGAGAATTTTGATCTTTAAACGTCAAAAATGACATCTTGAAAGAGAATTTTGATCGGTAAACGTTAAAAGTAACACTTTAAAGATAAAAAGTAAGGTTTAACCGTCAAAATTGACATTTTCAAACCGGATTTAGACAGTTAAACGTCAAAAATGACACTTGAAAGTTAAAAAGTGACGTTTAAACGTCAAAATTGACATTTTCAAAGCGGATTTAGACAGTTAAACGTCAAGACTGACATTTTGAAACAGAATTTTGATCTTTAAACGTCAAAAGTGGCACTTTAGAATTAAAAAATGACGATTAAACATCAAAATTGACATTTTCAAACGCGATTTTAGACATTTAAACGTCAAGATTGACATTTTGAAAGAAAATTTTGATCTTTAAACGTCAAAATTGACATTTTCAAACCGAATTTAGACATTTAAACGTCAAGATTTACATTTTGAAAGAGAATTTTGATCTTTAAACGTCAAAATTGAGATTTTAAAATTAAGGAGTGACGTTTAAACGTCAAAATTGACATTTTCAAAACGGATTTAGACAATTAAACGTCAAGACTACCATTTTGAAAGAGAATTTTGATCTTTGAACGTCAAAATTGACATCTTCAAACCGGATTTAGAAATTTAAACGTCTAGATTTACATTTTGAAAGAGAATTTTGATTTTTAAACGTCAAAAGTGACTCTTTAAAGTTCAAAAGTGACGTTTAAACGTCAAAAGTGACACTTTAAAGCTAAAAAGTGACGTTTAAACGTCAAAATTGGCATTTTCAAAACTGATTTAGACAATTAAACGTCAAGACTGACATTTTGAAAGAGAATTTTGATCTTTGAACGTCAAAATTGACATCTTCAAACCGGATTTAGAAATTTAAACGTCTAGATTTACATTTTGAAAGAGAATTTTGATTTTTAAACGTCAAAAGTGACTCTTTAAAGTTCAAAAGTGACGTTTAAACGTCAAAAGTGACACTTTAAAGCTAAAAAGTGACGTTTAAACGTCAAAATTGGCATTTTCAAAACTGATTTAGACAATTAAACGTCAAGGCTGACATTTTGAAAGAGAATTTTGATCTTTAAACGTCAAAAATGATACTTTTGAGTTATAAAGTGATGATTAAACCTCAAAATTGACATTTTCACACCAGATTTAGCAATTTAAACGTCAAAATTTACATTTTGAAAGAGAATTTTGATTTTTAAACGTCAAAAGTGACTCTTAAAAGTTAAAAAGTGACGTTTAAACGTCAAAAGTGACACTTTAAAGCTAAAAAGTGACGTTTAAACGTCAAAATTGGCATTTTCAAAACTAATTTAGAAAATTAAACGTCAAGATTGACATTTTGAAAGAAAATTTTGATCTTTAAACATCAAAAGTGACACTTTAAAGTTAAAGTTAAAAAGTGACGTTTAAACATCAAAATTATTAATCAATAATTGATCGATTCAATCAATAATTTCAGAAGATTGAACGATTCTTAACATTTGAGCGATTTTAAATATTCTAAAGCTAGATTTTTAGATTATTTTAGACGATTCTAAAATGATTTTACAACAATAATTTCTCAGCAATTTTTTCTTAATTAATTTTTATTATAGATGAGCATTTAAAACAATTTTTCGACATATTAACACACATCAAAACCTTTCTATTTATTTACATACAAATTCTAAGTTGACAAATAGCAAAAAAATAAATTAATTCAAACTACAATAATTAATAAAAAGTAAACATTAACATTTTATGGTTATAAAGCGATTCCAATAAAGAATCCCCCTAAAAATCCTCCGGCAAAGCACGAATTTTTAATGAGGAACTTTTTAACTTCATCCATCCAAGTCGGACTTCTTTGAACGTTATTTTCAACTGCCCTGGATGTTTTAGCAGCTTTTTTCTTAATCCTATCCCAATCGATTTTAACGTACCCTTGAGTTTGGGCTATTTGTAATAGTAAAATTCCTCCTCCGATTGCAAAAGCTGCCGTTCGACCAATTTTCATTGTTATAAATCCAGTTGTTCTATTTAAAAAAAAATTAAAGATAATGTTGACATTTATTATAACCTAAAAATTTTTTTTTAACTTACAATCCAGATCCTGTTCCGATTAATAACTGTTTTGTATTCGAACTTTTACTTATACTCCTCATTAATTGTTGTAAAACGTTTTTAGCATCGTCTTTAAACTCATCTATATCTTCAATATGCGGCATGATTGATTAATTAATCCTAACCTCAATTAAAAATTAATTTCGATCTTTTCTCAAAGGCAATCTTAAATGTGTTAGTTCTGATTTATAATTCTTGCACACATTTATGTAAACTATTACGAGCACGTTCGTGAGTTTCAGCACGTAGTAAAACTTTCACCAACAAAGGTTATAACTTCAAACTTCACTATGAAACTATGACTTTGTTGACAAATAAAGTAATTTTTATTCTGGCTTTATTTTATATTTTGCGTTGCGGATGACGAAACTCTAATGAAATTGACATTGAGTGACCTTCACGGATGCTAAATTTACATGAATATTGATCACGAGGTAATTTAATTATTTGTAAACAGATTTGAAAGAGATTTATTGCCTGTAGATTGTAAATTAAAAAAGAATTTAGGTTGGTAATCTTTGTGATAACATCTGTCAAATTTATTACATTTTTTTTTGAAAATTTTGACCAAATTAAAAACATTGTGGAGACTTTATGTTTTAAAATTAAGAAATGAAATTTATATTAATTGAAAGTTAAAATATTCTATTTTGTAATAAAAAAGTCAATTTTGTTCTAATTATTACCCAAAAAATTAAAAAAATTCTTAAAGATGACTAACATTTTTGACAGTTCATAACCCCACTTTTTAAAAAAATTGATCCAACTTTAAAAAATCGTGGAGACTTTATTTTTTACAATTAAGAAATGAAATTTGTATTAATTGAAAATTAAAATATTCTATTTTGTAATAAAAAAGTCAATTTTGTTCTAATTATTACCCAAAAAATTTAAAAAATTCTTAAAGATGACTAAAATGTTTGACAGTTCATAACCCCACTTTTTTAAAAAATTGATCCAACTTTAAAAAATCGTGGAGACTTTATTTTTTACAATTAAGAAATGAAATTTGTATTAATTGAAAGCTAAAATATTCTATTTTGTAATAAAAAAGTCAATTTTGTTCTAATTATTACCCAAAAAATTAAAAAAATTCTTAAAGATGACTAAAATTTTTGACAGTTCATAACCCCACTTTTTTAAAAAATTGATTCAACTTTAAAAAATCGTGGAGACTTTATTTTTTACAATTAAGAAATGGAATTTATAGGAATTGAAAGTTAAAATATTGTATTTTGTAATAAAAAGATCAAATTTTCTCTAAATGTTACCCAAAAAATTAAAAAAATTCCCAAAGATGATCAAAATTTTTAACAGTTCATAACCCCACTTTTTTAAAAAATTGATCCAACTTTAAAAAATCGTGGAAACTTTATTTTTTACAATTAAGAAATGGGATTTATATTAATTAAAAGTTAAAATATTGTATTTTGTAATAAAAAGATCAAAATTTCTCTAAATGGTACCCAAAAAATTACAAAAATTCCCAAAAATGATCAAAATTTTTGACAGTTCATAACCTAGCTTCTTTTAAAATTTTGTTCAACTTTAAAAAATCGTGGAGACTTTATTTTTTAAAATTAAGAAATGGAATTTACTCTAATTGAAACTGAAAATATTCTATTTTATAGTAAAAAAATCAAATTTTCTCTAAATATTACCCAAAAAATTAAAAAAATTTACAAAGATGATCAAAATTTTTGACAGTTCATAACCTAACTTTTTGAAAATTTTAACCATCTTTAAAAAATCGTGGAGACTTTATTTTTTAGAATTAAGAAATGAAATTTGTATTAATTGAAAGTTAAAATATTCTATTTTGTAATAAAAAAGTCAATTTTGTTCTAATTATTACCCAAAAAATTAAAAAAATTCATAAAGTTGACTAAAATTTTTTATAACCTAAAAAAAGATTAAAAAAGATGAAAAAAATGAAAAATTATTTAAGAATTAAAGTTAATGTAACTTAATTTATATTAAAATTTTTAAAAAATGACTTAATTTAGTCTAAAATTGTAATATTTCACTTATAATTTTTTAAATTCATCAATTTTTTTCCAAAATTTCACGAAATTTGGTGCAAAATTGTTGAATTTCGTTTAATTTCATCAAAATTTTTTCGAATTCCATTAAAAAATAACCTAATTTAGCTTGGAATTGTAAAATTTCGACCAAAATTATCAAAATACGTCCAATTTCGTTTGAAAATTCACGAAATTTCGTCTAAAATTGTCGAATTTCATTGAAAAATAACTTAATTTAGCTAAAGAGGGTGAAATTTTATTTAAAATTTCTTAAAATTGTCGAATTTCGTTTGAAATTTCACGAAATTTCGTCTAAAATTGTCGAATTTCATTGAAAAATAGCTTAATTTAGAGAAAAATTGCGAAATTTTGTTTCAAAATACTAAAAATTGTTGAAGTTCATTTGAAATTTCACGAAATTTTGTCTAAAATTGTTGAATTTCATTAAAAAATATCTTAATTTAGCTAAAAATGGTGAAATTTTATCTCAAATTTCTTAAAATTGTCGAATTTCGTTTGAAATGTCACGAAATTTCGTTTAAAATTGTCGAATTTCATTGAAAAAACTTTATTTATCTTAAAATTGTGCAATTTCATCTAAAATGTTCTAAAATCCGATTTTTTTTCCAAAATGTCACGAAATTTGGTGTAAAATTATTTAAAATTGTTGAATTTCGTTTAATTTCACCTAAACTTTTTCGAATTTCATTGAAAGATAACTTAATTTAGCTTGAAATTGTGAAATTTCGACCAAAATTTTCTAAATTCGTCTAATTTCGTTTGAAAATTCACGAAATTTCGACTGAAATTGTTGAATTTCATTGAAAAATATCTTAATTTAGACAAAAATTGCGAAATTTTATCTCAAATTATTTAAAATTGTCTAAGTTCATTTGAAATTTCACGAAATTTCGTTTAAAATTGTCAAATTTCATTGAAAAATAACTTAATTTAGCTAAAAATTGTGAAATTTCATCTCAAATTTCTTAAAATGGTCGAAGTTCATTTGAAATTTCACGAAATTTCGTTTAAAATTGTCGAATTTCATTGAAAAAAACTTTATTTATCTTAAAATTGTGCAATTTCATTTAAAATTTTCTAAAATCCGATTTTTTTTCCAAAATTTCACGAAATTTGATGTAAAATTGTCTAAAATTGTTGAATTTCGTTAAATTTCACCTAAACTTTTGCGAATTTCATTGAAAGATAACTTAATTTAGCTTGAAATTGTGAAATTTCGACCAAAATTTTCAAAATTTGTCCAATTTCGTTTGAAAATTCACGAAATTTCGTCTAAAATTGTCGAATTTCATTGAAAAATATCTTAATTTAGGTAAAAATTGTGAAATTTTATTTCAAATTTTTTAAAATTGTCGAAGTTCATTTGAAATTTCACGAAATTTCGTCTAAAATTGTCGAATTTCATTGAAAAATAACTTAATTTAGAGAAAAAGTACGAAATTTTATCTCAAATTACTTAAAATTTTCGAAGTTCAATTGAAATTTCACGAAATTTCGTCTAAAATTGTCGAATTTCATTGAAAAATATCTTAATTTAGCTAAAAATTGTGAAATTTTATCTGAAATTTCTTAAAATTCTCGACTTTCGTTTGTAATTTCACGAAATTTCGTCTAATATTGTCGAATTTCATTGAAAAATAACTTAATTTAGCTAAAAATTGTGAAATTTTATCTCAAATTTCTTAAAATTCTCGAATTTTGTTTGAAATTTTACGAAATTTCGTTTAAAATTGTCGAATTTCATTGAAAAAAACTTCATTTATCTTAAAATTGTGCAATTTCATCTAATATTTTCTAAAATCCGATTTTTTTCCAAAATTTTGCGAAATTTGGTGTAAAATTATCTAAAATTGTTGAATTTCGTTTAATTTCACCTAAACTTTTTCGAATTTCATTGAAAGATAACTTAATTTAGCTTGAAATTGTGAAATTTCAACAAAGATTTTCAAAATTCATCCAATTTCGTTTGAAATGTCAAACTAACTCTAACTCGACTAAATGTCGAAATAACTTTATTTAGATTAAAATTGTGAAATTTCATCTAAAATTTCTTAAAATTGTCAAATTTTTTCTAAAATTTCGCCAAATTTTGTATAAAATTGTCTAAAATGATTGAATTTCGTCTAATTTCATCTAAAATTTCCTCAAGTCATGGAATTTCGTTTGAAATTTCACCAGATTTCGACAAAAGTTGTCAAATTTCATTGAAAAATAACTTTGTTTAGATTAAAATTGTAAAATTTTATCTAAAATTTGCTAAAATCGTTAAATTTTGTGATGAAAATTTTGACCAAATTAAAAAAAAATCGTGGAGACTTTATTTTTTAAAATTAAGAAAGTTAAAATATTCTATTTTGTAATAAAAAAGTCAATTTTGTTCTAATTGTTACCCAAAAAATTAAAAAAATTCATAAAGTTGACTAAAATTTTTCTCAACCTTAAAAATTTTGACCAAATTTAAAAAATCGTGGAGACTTTATTTTTTTAAATTAAGGAATGAAATTTATACCAATTGAAAGTTAAAATATTCTATTTTGTAATAAAAAACTCAAATTTCCTCTAAATATTACTCAAAAAATAAAAAAAATTCACGTTTAAAAAAATTAACTTTATTAATCAACATTCTTTTTAAGTTGAGCTTTACTTTTAGCTCTAAAAACATCTTTCTTCTTCTGTTGTAATTTTTTCTGTTTTTTATTTTCCATTTCTTCAATAGTTTTCCTATGTTTTTCCAATCTCTCCTTAGTTTCCTTCTTTAATCTCTCTTGTTTATGTTCGTAAGCAGTTCTAATCATTTTTAACATATTAGAAACTTTTTCTTCGTGTGGTTCTTTAACCACAGCAACTCTCTTGAATGATTTCTTTTTCTCGCCGAGTTTAACGTCGTGTTTAGGTTTATCTTTATAAGGAAGGGATTGTTGTAGTTTTTTGGGAATGACTAAAGGTTTAAAAACTTTAGGTTCGCGTTTAATTTCCGTGTATAAACTATCTGGGTTAACGTCGCTTTTAATTCCTTTTTCTCGTTTTAATTCTCCGACCGTTCGGACTCCTTTCCAGGCGGATTTTTGGTCTGGTGGGAGGAGTAATGTGGTTGATGGGGTGTAGAATTTTTCTACTTGGACTTTATACCATGTTCTACATATAATTAAATCTGAAAAATAAATTGTGAGTTTAAAAAATTAATTTAAAAAATGAATTTAGAAAATGGGAAAATTTAAAAAAAGGAAAATTACCGCTTAGTAAGATTTTATCTTCGAAAGTTGCTCTGAAACAACCTTCTGGTTTATTTTCGGCTTTCTTTATTTGACCTCTTATACCTGATACTGTTTTTATTTTGGCTCCTTCGAATTTAGCAACTTCTAAAGCACTGTTAAACATTCCTACAAGAAAAAATTAAGTTTAAAAATTATTGTGGGTTTATTTCTGATGGGTAGGAAAAGTTTTTGATCTGAAAATGTCTTTTTTAAAATGCTCTATAAAATTTTCTATGATTAGGAAATTTTGAAAAAACTTTTATGAACTTTTACTGATCTTCATTGTTTATAACTTTGCTCATAGAAGCGATTTTTTACGGTTTATGATTTTGTCATCCAATCAAATTTTAATTACATATTAAAAAAATCTAAATCTGATTGGATGAAAAATTGAGAAACTGTTGGAAATCTCTTCTACGAACAAAGATTATAAATGTAACGAGTTTTGGTTCTTAACCATCATCAGTTACTTTATTAACTTAAATCTAAGACATTTTGAAATTGCAATACCTAAAATGACACTTTAAAATTGCAAGTCGAACATCACAGTATTAAAACCAGTTGAAGTTTAGATTAATAAAATCTCTGATGGTATACAACATATTGCATCATATTAGCAATGTGTTGAAATATTGGCATAACTCAAATATTGAGTTATTTGACTTTATGATGGTTTTCTCGGAAGTAAACATTATCATACTCTAAAAATAGGAAATTAAAGCTATTTGATTGCAACATAATAATTGTATAGAAATAACATTTTTTGAGGAGTTGCATTTTACAAAGTTTAGAAAACTATTATGCGCTGTTACAAAAATCGTGGTGTTGTGTGTATTAAGGGTTGGGTTTACCTAGGTACTACTGTAGTTTGAAATGACTTTTTTTATAATGTTGAATAAAAAATTATAGGTTTTATTTATAACATTTTTGAGGTAGAATTCTTTTGTGAATTTTTGCATTTTTCAAAAATCATTCTTAGCGCTTAAAGATTTTCTAGCTAGAAACAGTTTGAAATATCCTTTTTGAAGTAATGTATACAGGCTATCCCAAAATTAGACTGTCAACGCTACCAGCGAATTTTACGTTCAAAAATAAGAATAAAAATTCTAATAAATTTCGGAAAATTCTTCCTAAGGAAGTAAATGGCTTTGGTTGAGTCAATAAAAATTGGTAAACTAGTCTAAAATGTCAAGAGAAATTATATGATGGTATTGATTTTTCATGAAACTCATCAGTGGCGTGCATACAAATGAGCGATTTGATTATTTGTTTACTTAAATTTTTTACATGTCTAATTTTTACTACCCTGATTAAAAATGTATGGCGTTTTCTTTTCGCTGAACTAGTGTGCACCAAAATTTGATGTTGAGTGCCTATATCACACTAGCTTAGTGCAAAAAAAAGGCAAATTTAATAAAACGCGTTGAAATCAAACATAACCATAACTGCCAATCTGATCATAACATTACTTATAAGTCGTCGCTTGAATGCAGAACCAGTGTAAGCCCATATTTTCTTAAAATCGGTTTTGGCCAGTAAATGATAGCTAAATAATGTACTTCGTTGTATGCAGAAGTATTATGAGTCCCAGCGCTCAGTTTCCTCTCCACTTCAATTAAGGTTTTGTAGTTTAAAATACTTAAATATAATAAACCTAAAAAACAAAAAATCTTGTCTTGAAAAATTTAGTTTTTGGACATAGTATAGTTCTGCATTCAGGCGAAAAGTGTGTTCAAGGCTTGAGGTTGTTTAAAATGTTTTCTGGACTACAATAATAAAATGTAATAGAACACAATAGAACAATCAACAGAATACGCTGATATACACTGGTGCGCAACAATAGTTCAACCAAAAGAAAACGCCATTAGATTTCTTAGACTTTTCTCCGTAAGAAGAATGTTCCTTTTATTGCAAATGTGTATTTGCAACCGTTTTTGAGTAAATTGTCTTTGAAGATTGATTAATCTCATCTTTGAAGTAATTGTAAGTGGGATTTTTTTGCCAAGTGTGTTAAGCACTTTGACAGCACTCACAATCAGTGTGTCCTTATCGGTGGAGGTTTTATTTTATGACTGAATTGCATAATCATAAAAACGACAAAATTCTAAGATAGTCCATTTTTGCCATTGCTCCCTTTAAGGAACTCTAGCTTTCTTAGACCTGTTTCACACATATGTGGTTCCATTCGTTTCGGTTTGCTTTTGATTCGTTTTAGATCACTACCGATAAGTGTAAAACGGTGTTTCAGTTCTTATTCAGTTCCTAACAGAAACCGTAAAACACCAAACATTCCCTCGACACGAATAGTTCATTTAATCAACTTTGTATAAGTTATAAATTCGTGTACTAGGAACAGAAAGCAATCAGAGCGTTTACATACACACGATTTTAACCTGATAACAAGTTGATCTTTTTCAAAATGATCGATTATTATTTTTTTTAAGTTGTATTTTTTTTCTAATATAATAAGCAGTTTACCAAAAGATATTGATGTGGATCGATTGATTTCTGCAGTAGAATTTAAACTAGAGCTGCGGGACAAAATATCGTCGGCTTAATTAGTAAATCACATAAGTCCCAAATCACAGATAGTGTAGGAGAGCAAAAAAACCTCTTATTGCCGAATGAACTATATAAGAATGTTGTTGGGTACTGTTGAAGAACAATTATCTTTGAATTGTTATTAATATTAAGGTACATGCGAACTTCTTAGAGTATAGTTTATTGTTTTCTGCAATGAATTACACAAAACTCTCATTTTGAGTAAAAATGGACTTATGTGATTTACTAATTAAGCCGACGATATGTGAAAAATATAAGGATAAGTTATAATAATGGAAATAAGTGTAATTCATCAAAAAATTTCCTTGACAGAAATAATAAAAAAAATTGTCTTCATGTCCCCTTAGCTTGGAAAGTTAGTGTGTAATGCTCCAAATTCTAGTCATGAAATATTGAGAGAGAAACAACAAGGCAACAGATTTCTCTCCATTGATAATCACTATTCACCAACGCGACTGAATGTGTGTATGGTAGAAAATGCAAAACCTACTATAAACCGTAAAAAATATGTGTGAAAAGGTTCCATTCGTTTTCAATTGTAACCTAAAACGAACCAAACCGAATACATATGAAACAGGCCTTAGAATTCATTTTTCTACCAGTACTTATTTCAGCTTTTATTTTTATTTTTGAATGTAGAATATGTTGGTAACTTGTAGCCATGTAATTTTGGGAGACATGTATAAATCTATGTTTTATAAAATTGAAAGAATCAACTGTCTTCTTTAAAGTAATATTAAAAAAAAAAAAAAATTATGATAAAATTTTTAAATTACGATTTTTTTTCTTAACATATACCTGTAATAAAAGCTGTATTTTTATGAATCTTCAAAGGTTTACCAACCAATTGCAATTTCTTCATAATTTGACAACTTTTATCTAATTCTTGAACAGCTCCGGTTGCAGCAATTCTAAATCCTTGTTGCTTAACAATCTTAAAAAAAAAATAATAAATAAATAAGTTTTAAGATTTTAAATTTTAATTTTTAAGATTTATTTCTTAAGCCGCATATACATTTGCAAACCGAAACGTTCCCGAACCTCTCTTAAACCGTTTATTGAAATTATTTTACAACGAACTTCTTTCAAAGTTTTCCTTAAGGTGCGTTTAAACCAAACGAACAAAGAACTAGAGTCAGAACAAGATCATTCTTTCTTGATCTTTTAGTATAAATGAAAGTTCGTTTTTCAACGTTTAAACCAAATTATTAATGAGCAAAAATGACAACCAAGAACTAGAATTCTTACACAATAGATGTTTACACCAGCCGACGTTATGTTCAACTCTGACAGCAATACTATAATTACAAGTGCTGTATAACTGTGCTATCCAGTTTTAATTATAATTAATTATAATGATTTTATAGTCATTGTTTTTTGTCTTTCTTTTCGTTAAGATGCAAACAGCGAGTCTATCTTTTTTGCATCTTCAATATTACATTCTTGTAAATTTACAATTTCCCTGCCAAGCATCTTGTTTGCGAGTTGTATATTTTATAGTGTTTAAAAGTCAGATCCTACAGATATCTGCAATTTCGGTAGGTTTCTATCATTAATAGACATTTTTCTTGAGATCAATCCATAATTAACTGAATAAGTATTCAAATCGCTAGAACACAGGAACGCTCTAAGAGCATTTTTAGAATATTCCATAAAATCTTTGTGAATGTAGACAAAACAATAAAAGAATCTGTATAAATGTAAATGGAAATCTGTAAAAAACGTCTGTTGATACTAAAAGAATTTGATAAAGTGAGGATAGAATGAGCATTCGGTCGTCTAATGTAAATCGGCCTTTCAAATGATCCTTCTGTTTGAGATCCCATATCAATGTTTTAGTTCTGTACAGATCAATAAGCTTTAACATAATTTGTTCTGGTCTTTCTATAATTAATTCTTTCAACATATGCGTAGTTGTAATGTCTGCCTACAACCAAACTACTGAGCGATAAACAAAGGTTATCAAGTTGGTGGACATGATAATTACATACAAAAGCCACCCTATACTAGTTTCAAGTTATGGCCCCTTATCAGATAACAGATAGTTCGCGAACGGTTCGGTTCATAAATGTACTATAAGTTGATCCTAAGCCTTGCCACGGAAAGAAGAATACAAAGCGCGGTTCCTCCCCGCAACTTTACTGAATTGTGTTGAGTACAATAGAAGGGAGGACCAGAGTATGAACCAGACCTCTCTAATACCAAGGTCTTGCAAGGTAAAATACCGACGAATAGAGATCCCCCGCATCTCACTATCGTACTTTTTCAGTGGGATTTTTGGCCCTTTTCAAATCTTACAACAAAGGTGAAAAAGGTTAGCTCTCAAACTACAAAATCGACTGCATTATAGTACTTGATTTCTACTGTGTTTTCTCCTGCAAGACCTTTGCATTAAGAAAGACCGGACAACACTCCAGTTTTCCCTTCTACTGTACTCTAATCGGCCTTACTCGGTAAAGTTTCAGGGAAGAACCTCGCTTTTACATTTATTTTTTCAATGCTGAGGTTTAGAATCATTTTATAGTATACACGGCTTTATAAAATAAAATAAAATAAGATAAAATAAATTAAAAAATTACCTCTGGATTTCCAACACACGACTGTAAAGCTAAAAACCCAGTTCCTTGAGGAGTAATCGGCCCCCAAAAATGCGCATTACAAGCTAAATGTTGAGGCGTATACTTCAAATACCTCAGCCGTAAATTATCCTCCAATTTAGAATAAAGCGGCAAAGTTTGAAACCGCCTCCAACCCAAAGAAATAATCACCGGATCATTCGCCTTTAAAATTTTTTTATACCAACGATGTTTTTTAATCTTTACGTTTACAAACCCTATATTTTCCTCCCCCATATTTAAAGCACCCACAATTACCGGATAAGTCGGATCAAAATTCGTTATAAATTCCGCCGGGACGTTTTGCAACTCCATTCTAACGTACATCCCCGGTCGAAAACCTTCAATTTGTACTCTTAGATCGTCATCGATATTTTCAAAAACGGATTTATTTAATTCCGCTTGTTTCTCTGCTGAAAGTTTTAATTCATCGTAATAAGTATTTTCGGAGTTATCGTATTCTGAGTTGAATTTCTCTTTGAGTTTTAATTTTTTTGCTAGGAGTTCTTTACGTTTTAAATCATCAGGTTCTTCGTTATATTTTCTCTTAAGATTTTTTTCTTCATTTTCATTTTCTTGATTAGATTTATCGTCGTTTTTATTAGTTTCTTTTGATGATTTATTCCCTTCAAATTTTTCTCCTGTTTCTAAATCTTCAAAATCACCATAAATTTCCGATCCGTCGGATTCTTCTTGTAAATCATCTAATTTTAAAAGTTCTTCTGCATCTTCAGATTCTTTCCATTTACCGGTAACAAAACGATTAATTAATAATTTTTTATTTTCCTCATTAAGGTAATCAATTAATTCGGAATTCCACGATTTATTTAAAGTCGTTTCTAAAACGTTCATTTTTTCTTTTTCTGATTTAAGTCTTTCTTGTTCATTTGAAACGACTTTAAAAATTTCTTCGTCGTCTTCATCGGATGATTGATCGGAAAGTTCTGATGAGTCTTCAGTTTTAGATTTTTTATCTTTTTGAATTTGAGTTTGAGTTAATTTTTTATCAAAAACTCCATAAACGATTTTCATAAGATTTTTTTGTGATTGTAAACGGTTTAAATAAGATTCTTTAGCTTTTTCTTCTAAGTTATTTTTCCAATTTAATTCATCTAAATCGTTTTCATCGTCTGAATCATTTAATTTATCATTTGAATGATCTAATTCATCATTTGATTCATCTAATTCATCATTTGAATCATCTAATTCATCATTTGATTCATCTAATTCATCATTTGAGTCATCACTTTCATCATTATTAATTAAATCTTCCGATTCATTAAAAATAACTTTTCTTCTCAACCTTCCGGAATCAAAAACTTCCTCAAAATTTTTTTCCTTATTTTTAATTTTTTCCAACTCAATTTTTTCCTCTTCATTTTCCCTCTCAACATCTTCCTCCGTTATTCCGGCACTTCCAGTAAATAATTGTAACTCGGAATGTTTCATTTTAACATCTAAAGTTTCTTTAGTATCAATTAAATTGTTAACGATTTCATCGGTTTCATCATTTTCTCTTTTATTATAACTATGACTACCCCCTAATTCAACGTAAACTGCATCTTTATCATAAACGATTCCTCCAACTCCGGAAAATGGGGCGTAAATTAATTTTTCCTTCTCGATAAGTGCTCGTTTTTTAATAGTTTCCGGTAAAGGACACGGATCAGGTAAAAAACTCATCTCGGAGATTTTTGTATCTCCAAAACCGGGGATGTGAATCGAATTATTTTTATTTAAAGGAACCCCACGAACGTAACCGTACAAAGAAACACTTCTATCACATTTAGGATTTTTTCTAATATTTTCCAAGTTAGTTAAATCTTCATATCGATCGATAATTAAATAACTATGATTTATCCTCCAAGTTAAAGGTCTAAATTTCATTACAGAAATAAACCGACCCAAATTTTTAATTTCATTTCTTAAATATTCCCCATGAATAATCCCCGATAAATAAAATAATTTAGCCCCGGGATAAACCTCAGTCCAAAAACGATGTTTTAAAATCTTTTTAGTATTTTTTAAAGTCTTATTATTTTTAATCATATCTAAATGAGTTAATATCCCCATAATTCTTGGCATTCCGTGTACTTGACATATATTTAAAAACTCAAAAACTTCCATTTCAAAGCCGAAACTTGCATCGCAAAGTAATAAAACTAAATCGGCTACTTTAGCTAAATCAATCATTGAATTTATGTCATTATTACACTCAACCAAAGTGATCCGACGTTTTTTTCCTGTTACAATAGTAACCGGGCCTTTTATATCCGTTAAAGGACTTTTTGTAAATAATTTAATTAAATTATTTATTAAGGTTGTTTTACCAACTTTAGGAGGTCCGACGATTGCTATTAAAATTGGTGGAGGTTCGATTGGGTTTCTATCCACTAAAGGAATATGTTGTTTTTTTGTATTTAAGTCTTGTTTTCTTCTAAAACGTCTTTCGGCTCTTATAGCTGAGTTAAAAGTAAAAGCTTTTGGGTTTTTTTGTTTGTCGGTAAGGTTTTGATCTTGTTTCTTTTTGGCATCTTTTTTATCTGCTTTTCGCCCCGATTGGCGTTTCCGATGGGCTTTTTTCTTGTCGCTAAATTCTTCGTTCATTTTTAACACTTGGTTCACTTATGGTGGTTATGTTTATTAACCTAAAATGTGTTGAAGGGTTTTAAAACGTGGGTTTGACACATCTTGGTGTTAATTTGGTGGTCTATATAAGTTGATTTTTTAAATTTTAAGTTGGGATTTAATGTATAGGTGTTTCTAAAGAAGGTTTATAAAGTTTAGAAATCTTAGGTTTACATTTTTTTAAATATTTTTTTAATATTTGGTGGTTTCGTTCATTTATAATTGTTTTGAACAATTTTTGAATTGGTTTTCGTTGATAGAGTTATCAGGGCGAGTACCAACTATCTTGAAAACTTTCCTAATGAAACGAAAACTGGAGAATAGACTATGACAGAGTAAAGTAGTTGCAGTAGAGTACAGTGAGATAGTATGATGGCAAAGTCACTCAACAACTAGTCTTGTCCTACCACCGATTTTTCCTCTACTCTATCGCAACTACCCTAATGAAAATAGATTTGTTTTCACCAAACTCTCTTTTTACCAAAAGTCCTTCAACAAACTCTCTTAAAAGAAGAACAGATACTTTATGGTTATGCCATCTCTTGATCCAATCTTTTTGTCGAAAATGCCAGAACCCTTTATTAAATACTTCTTCAGAGTATAGTGGCAAATCATCGACTATTGTGGCGACTTGACTATTCTCAGCCGAGGCCTATGCGATAGCAAGAGTCATTACAATCCTCCTGGAAGGGTTTCTCCCTAAAGCACTTATTGTCACAGATTGCCAAAGTGTACTTCGGCAACTGGAGAAATTTGATTTTAAAAATCAAATCCATCCATAACTGTTAGAGGTCCTAAAATTGATCCATAAAGCCTACGAATCGGATCTTGAAGTAACGTTAGTGTGGGTTCCGGGACACTCAGAAGTGAGGGGAAATGAAAAGGCAAACGTGTTGACTGGCAAGGGACATCAAGAGGTTACCCATAGAATTAGGATACATGGCGAGGAACTATTCCATCAAGTAAATAGAAATTTGAAAGAAACAATTAAAGAAAGGTTTTTACCACTTAATGCGTTAGAGGAGAAAAAATGTCTCATTACTGCACTGGGATCCGAACCCAGTTCTCTTGCTTTCCGGGTAAAAAGTCGGAGATCTGCCCGGAAAGCAGAAAGTCGGAGATCTGCCCGGAAAGCAGAAAGCCGGAGATCTGTCCGGAAAGCAGAAAGCCGAAGATCTGCCCGGAAAGCAGGAGATCTGGGTTCTGATCCCAGTGCAGTAATCATACATTTTTTTCTCCTCTAACGCATTAAGTAGTAAAAAGCTTTCATTAATTGTTTCTTTCAATTAATATCCATGCGTTAAAAATTCCCAAATATTTCATTATAATAAAAAAGAGAAATCAACCCAGTATGGGAGCAGGAATTGAGACGATCATGTTTGATCAAAGGAATCAATTACGCTAGAGTTCAACCTATAGTTCAAAGAATCCCATGGTATAAGAGATTTCCTTTCCTTTCCGTTTCAATAAACTTCTATACCTTAATTGTCAGGTTTAAACACGATTTGTACTCTCGCGTGTCTTCTCCAGCAAACTCTCTCAAAAGACGAACAACATGAACAGATGCTTTATGATTATGCCATCTTTTGAGTCAATCTTTTTGTCCAAAATGCCTGAACTCTTTATCAAACACTTCTTCAGAGTATAGTAGCGACGGCTGATGTTCATTGTTGTAATTTCAATTTTAAATTGTACCATCCATTTTACGTTAATATTCTCAATTTGCGTGTGAATGGCTATTTGTATAACTCTGGTGAAGTATAGTAGTTTGGCTAAAAAGCTTGCTAGTAAACTCTACCATTAACGTTACCAATGAAAACATTGTTTGAAAATCAGTTCTAACCAAGACAAGAATCGAAAGACCGCTCGTTTTGAAATAGTTTATTTTTTGAATCGTTTAGCTACTTGGGTTAAAGTTGGAAATGTGATGGATAGGTTGTTATAATTATAAAAGGTTACCAAAAAACGTTTACCTGTGTAGATTTATTGATATACGTGAGTTTTCTTGAACGAGGACTAAGAGAGAGGATTAGGCAGGAGCAGACTTACATTAGATCCTCTCTTAAAGAAGATACACATTGTTCTCCCGCTGAGTTGTTCTATGGTCAACCTCTCAGACCTCCTGGAAAATTTTTTCCTTTGATTCCATTTATCTTTTGAAACTGAACCACTTCTTTTAAGCTTACGAGAAACACTCGTGAACCTTAAACCTATACCAACTGCTTTCGATTCTTCATACAAACTTTTTGTTCAGAAAGAATTATCAAATTCAGAATATGTTTTTCTTAGACTTGAAGGTTTTCGACCTTCTTTCTCCCCGAGATATGATAGATCCTTCAAGTCATTAAAAAATTTAAGAAAAACTTTGTTATATTTCGAAATAATAAAAACTTGCTTGTTAGCATTGATAGATTGCGCCCAGCTTTCTTGTTAAATGAAAACATTGCTAATCAATGTGATAAAATTTCTTTTTCTGTTTCTAAATATAAAGTTCATTTCAATACTTTATAACTATAGTTACTATACCGTAACTTATAATAATTACTTGATATTTTCCAATAAGAATTCTTTCAGAGGGAGAATTTCTTTGTCATATTTAAAAAGTCATTTTACCTTGGCGTTAATAAGAACAATTGTTATAATATTAATTCATTCATTTTTATAAGTACATATCGGGCCGACGTTCTTCGAGTAATCTACCTTTTGTACTTTGCTCTCCATTGAAAATTATATTATTTAAAATGAAATTATTTTGATTATATGAATATTGACTATAGCGTTGGAAGAGAAAAATTAACTGTCTAAGGATTGTCATAGGTGTTTAGGAAAGATAACCCTTTCGGCAAATAAATCTGGAGATCAAGCCTGTATTCTTACGATACCCATAGACGATCAGGTTTGTCAGAAGACATATCCTCCGGCAAGTAAAACGATAATCAAACCTCTTGTGGCATCTATACATGTTCTGTTTTGGGTGAAAGTTTTGTTTATTTATTGATACATTCTCAAAACTTGGAAACCTGATAAATTATTTCTCCTGCAAACCTACTAAGCGCATACACGTTCAGGCATACAAAAGGTAAGATTTGTCTTCCAAAAAGAAGAAAATTCGGTAGATCTTCGAAAGTCTAAGAGTTCAATCCTAGCCTTTGGGCCGATTTGTCTACTAACATTGAGGTTTGAAAGAAGGTTTAGTGACCGAAAGGTTTACCTTCTAGCAAACCTGGTTATCTTATGCAAATACTGAAAAGAAATTGATCTGAAATTGAAAATCACAGATCTTCGGAAGTTTAAAAATTCAACCCTAGTCTTCTGGTTAATTTGTTCACTAACAGTGAGGTTTGCCAGAAAATTTAGCGGCCGGAAGTTTTACCTTCTACCAAATTTCTTCATCTTATGAATACCCAAGAATAAATAGTAGAAAGGAATTGAAGAAATACCTTGAACATATTTACAATCCGAGAAGAAGAAAAATCAAGAAATCTTCGAAAATCTAAGAGTTCAATCCTAGCCTTTCGACCGATTTGTCCACTAACAGTGATGTTTGAAAGAAAATTTAGTGGCCGGAAGGTTTACCTTCTAGCAAACTTGGTCATTTTATGGATACCCAAGAATAAATAATGGAAAGAAATTGAAGAAATTCCTTGAACACATTTACAAACCGAGAAAAAGAAAAATCAATAGGTCTTCGGAAGTTTAAAAGTTCAATCCTAGCCTTGTGGTTGCTTTGTTCACTAAGACTGAAGTTTGCTAGAAAATTTGACGACTAGAATGTTTGTCTTCCAGCAAACCTCGTCGACTATGGCCACCATAAGAATAAACATGGAAAGGCATTGATTAAAGTTGTTTTTTACAAGTATCAGACTAGATAGACAAAGATTAGAATATCCACCTTATTCAAAAATTGTTTCATTCAGCGTTTACATTTCACTCTGATCCATTTTGTGTGATTATCCATATTTTAGCAGAGATAAAATCGATAAATAATAGATTTAAACAACAAAACTATACAAGTTCATTTTCCTCGCGCGGTAGAAAGCGAGGTAATGAGTAAATTTATTGTCAAAAGTATTATTATTGATCGTGTAACACTTAACATAATTTTTATTAAAATACTTTTATTTACATCCCACCAGTTACTTCAATTGAAGCTCCATTTATAAACGAACTCTTTTCAGATGATAAAAAGCAAATTACTTCTGCAACTTCTACAACAAAAAAAAATATTTTTTTTCCTCTTTAAAAAAATTTTGCTTAAAAAACATTTACCTTCAACATTTCCAAATCTTCCAATTGGAATACTACTAATCACCTTACTTTTAACCTTATCCGGAATAATTTCCGTCATTGGGGTTTTAATAAACCCGGGTAAAACCGTATTACATCTAAATCCGAATTTACCAAATTCTTTCGAAGCGGTTTTCGTTAAAAGTTCAACTCCAGCTTTACTGGCTGCATAATTACATTGACCCAAATTACCGTATTTACCAACGATACTCGAAATGTTTACAAACGAACCGTTTCGGATCCCTCTATCAACCAGGGCGTTTGCAAACGTTTGAACCATCAAAAAGGTACCTTTTAGATTAACATCGATAACCTCGTCGAAATCACCTTCAGAAAGTTTTAGTAAAAAGTTATCTCTCGTTATTCCGGCGCAATTAACAATCACGTTAGGTGGTTCTTTATACTTTTCAATCGCCTTTTCTAAAGCATCTTTAATACTATCTTTTTCATTTACACTAATATGTAGGCCTAAGTGATCATTTTGGTTTTTTAAACTTGATATGGTTTCTTTAGCACCTATTAAGTTTCTATCGGCTGCGATTACTTTAGCTCCTTCTCTTGCTAAAATCTGACAGGTTGCTTTTCCAATTCCACTCGCTGCACCTATTTTAATATTTAGTTATGTAAAAGGGGTTTTTGATAATTTTTAATTTAAAGCTTACCTGTAACAAAGGCGAGTTTTCCTAAAACTATACCAGCCATTTTTTGGGTGTTTGAAAAAATAACATTGAGAGTGAACTTTGAAACCTTGATAAAAAGACGTTGGGTGTATATAGGTGTTTTTAAAATGAGTGTCTGTAGATTTTATTTATATAGTTTTTGGGAAATTAAAGGTTTTATGTAGGGATTTGAAAGTTGGTTCAATGGAAATATTTTAAGCTTAGAAACATTTCTTTATTGATAAAAATAAGATTTTCTTTTTTAAAGTTGAGATTGAAAATTGATAGAAAATGTAAAGGTTTTGAAAAAAAAACTGTTTTTTTAATTTCTAAAAATAAAGTTTGGATGATTTTTTTTAAATCACATTTTCACGATTTTTTGATTTTGTGAAAGTGTAGAGGTTTAGAAAAAAATATTTCTCAAAATTTTTATGATATAATCTATACTTGATTATAGATTATACTAAAGAAGACGTTCTAATCTACAATTACTAAAAGAAATCATTTAATAATTTCCATAAATAAGGTCTAGACGATTTTTTTAAATTTAGAATTTGATGATCTTAGGTTAGGTGAAAATCTAGAAAGTGTAGGGTTTAGGAAAATTGGATTTTCTCAAAAATTTAATAACTTAACATATAAATGATTAGATGTTGCATCATAAGATGTCTTAATTTAGAATTTTGAAAAGGATTTTTTTCATAATTTCTATAAACAAAGTTTAGAAGATTTTTTTTTAATTTAATTTCGAAGTTTTGAGGCTAAGTTAAGTAAAAACTTTGTTGGAAAGCCATTTTTGTTGGACCTTTACGATAATTTAAGACCTTATAACGAAGAGATTTATAAAAAGGATCTATACAACGTTCACAGATTAAAGTACAATATAAGACAATGGTCACCAATGATAACAGCGTTGCCGGGTTTATAAAAGGGTCTTAAGGGAGTTGGAGAAATAAACTTAGTCGTTGGGAGGAAAATAGAAAAAATCATAGAAGTGGCCAGATACATAGAATTTTTATACGGACGGATTTTTGATATATTTTCTAACTAAAAGCCTGGCTTGCAAAATTTACGCCGTCTCGTTGTGGATAGAGAACTGTCATTATTCTCAGCTGATAAGCTAAAGCACTTATTGTCACAGATTCCTAAAGTGTACTTTTGGAAACTGGAGAAGTTTGATTTTAGAAATCAAATCCATACCTGTTGGAGATCATAAAATTGATCCATAAAGCCTACGAATCGGATCTTGAAGTAACGTTAGTGTCTATTCCGGGACACTCAGGAGTGAGAGGAAATGAAAAAGCAGACGCCTTAGCTGGCAAGGAACATCAAAAGGCTACCTATAGAATTAGGATACATGCCGAGGAACTATTCCATCAAATAAAAAGAGAAATCAACCTAGTAATCAATTATGCTAGAATTCAACCTATAGTTCAAAGAAACCCATGATATAAGAGGTTTTCTTTCGTTTCAAGAAATTTCTATACCTTAATTGTCAGGTTAAGTCTAGGACACGCGTTGACACCATCATACTAACATAAGATCTGGGTGAGAGATAACCCACTCTGTCTGTGTGGTGAAGAGGGTGACATAAATCATATTTTTTTGGCTTGTCAAAGATACGAGGAACCTCAATAAGCACTTATATCGAATTTAAAGGTAGGATAGAAGAAGGGATAGGAACTCCTTATAACCGTGTCCTCGCTATTAGCAGCAAACTTCTTGGAGGTATACCTTTTGTGGTCAGATGAGAATTAATAGTAGATAATTAGAAATACAACACTTATAATACTGTGGAATAGTAACTTACTGTCATAGTTCCTGGATCTCAATCAATTAATACCTTATCCTTTCCCAGATAGTGTTCTGAGGGTTCACCTGTGATCCTATAAAAGTTGAGTCACTGGACATCTGGCTTGCAGAAGAAAATCGCCCTTATTTTGTCTTACTGTCTTATTTTAGTGTGTTTCAAGTCGTAAAGAAAAGATTTTATTTTAAAAAATTAGAAAAAAAAGTGAGAATATATAGATTTTTATATTTATTAAAGCAGTGGCATTCAAACATTTTGGCTGCATGACCCCAAATAGTACACTGAAGTGACATGCCGACCCAAACTTAAAATAATTTAATTTTAGTTGTTCCAAAAATTGGGAGAGATATATCAAAAAGATGTTAATTTGTATTTATTTTTTTTTGTTTCATACATAGCAAATATATTATGCTAAAGCAAGTACTTACAATAAACAGAATATCAATTCTACAGTTAACAAATATTAGGTTCAAAATCAACATTAATGATTTATGATTATTAAAATTATAATATGCCGTACACGTAGGAACTTAATCAAAAATCAATACAAAAGAAAAATATTTAATGAGATCTGTGAGCCTGTTTCTTATTTACAAGTGCGGATATATCTGGGTTTATTTTGCTCAATTTGAGTCTTAAAGTTGGCTCTATTGCTAATTTGTTTCGGTATTTCGATTTTAGGTAGTGAATTGGGAAAATCCCAATTCGCACATATAAGATGACGCAAATGGTAATAATACCTTCAGAGCTTTATCAGACAGTTCTGGATATTCATTTCGAACTTCAAGCCAAAAATTGCTCAATTCAAGTTCTTTGAAAATTAATTTTAATTCGCCATCAGACGATAACTCAATTAGTTTTTCACTAAAATGAAATGACACATTTTTGGGTAATTTACATTGAAAGGGATTTCGAATCCACTCAAAGTTAGAAAAATCTTCCGGAAAATAAGTACTAAATTGACATTTTAAACCTGTCAAGTGAGATGTTATATCTTTAACAATCGATTAAATAACTTTGAACTTGTTTTCTATAACAAAACATTCTAATGTTGGAAATGCTGCAAAATTATTCTCCTTGCAGTATGAGCACCACAAATCTATTTTTTTTTGTAAAGGCTTTAAATTTATCATTGGCCACTAGTATATTTAATTGTTCACCTTGAAGACTTAAATTCAACTCGTTTAATTTGAGGAGAAAAATGTCACTTAAGTAAGATAACCTACATGGCCATTCTTCATCGGTTAATAACTTTGTAGATTTTTTGTCTTTATCATTATCATTTAAAAACACAAACACCTCTTCTTTAAGTTCAAATAGTCTCGTTAGAACCCTACCCCTTGAAAGCCAACGAACCTCTGTATGTAAAAGAAGATGCTGATGCTCACTACCCATTTCTTTGCAACTGTGCGCAAAAATCTTTGACTTCAGAGGACGCGCCTTTATAAAATTTATTATTTTAACTCCAGTATCTAAGACAGACATTAAGTTCGGTGGCATGTTTTTCGATACAAGTGCTTCTCTATGAATCATACAGTGAACCCATGTTACATTGGGGGAAATTTCTTTGATTCGAGCTAGAAGTCCGCTGTGTTTTCCAACCATGGCACGAGCTCCATCACTGCACACACCCACATAATTTTCCCAAGAAATATTGTTTCAAAAATTTAAAATGAAATTACACGTTTTAGAAACTAAAAAAGAAAAATTTGTTGCCAAATAAGTTGGAAATGATGTATATGTATGTATTCTATTAAATTTATTTGGAATTATTTCATCCACCTTGCGACCCCGAGAAAACTTTTCGCGACCCCATCTTGGGATATGAGAAAATTTGTGATGTACAAAAGAAGCCTTTGTTGTTAGAGTATGACATAAACAGTTCGAACTCCAGAACCCAACCGGAAGAAGTTTCATCATAACTTAACTTTTAGACGATTTTTTTTTAAGTTAGGCTTTGACGATAGGTTCGGTGAAAATATAGAGGTTTAGGAAAATTGGATTTTCTCAAAAATATCATAACTTAAGAGGATTTTTTTCATAATTTGTATAATCAAAACTTATACGGTTTCTTAAAATTCATTTTAGAAATTTTGAAATTGATTTAAGTAGAAACTTTTTTTTATTTCTTAACCCAACTTAGAAAGTATTTTATGTTACATTAAAAAAGTCATTTCAATCTCTAAACTTTCCAACAAACATTCCCTTAATCCCTAAAAATATCCTAAAAATAAAACTCCAATATTTTTTAAAAATCAATTTTATACTTTATTGCTAATCTAACTATCTACATTTTAAAATAATTAATCTATTTTCTTTACAATGGAATTACAACCGTGTATCTTTTACGTAAGTATCAGCTGCCACATCCATTAATTGTCCCATCATAGCCGGTCCAGTTTCTTCAACCATTTTATACAAATACCCCTCTTTATTTTGTAACAAAACGTGCGGATGATCAAACTCAACCATCCTTCCAGCATCCATAACCAAAATCTTATCCGAATCCATTATCGTATTCAATCTATGAGCTATCGTTAACACTGTACAAGAATGGAATCTTTTTCTTATCGTCGATTGAATTAACGAATCAGTTCTGTAATTATTTTTAATGAATATATATTTTTTTGATTTAAATTTTAAATATTTTTTTAAATTTAACTCTTTGAGGGGCGGACATTTTCAAATAAAAAACCCAAAGTGGGCACAACAGAGATGTTGTGTCATTTAAGAGATTAGCAAAAAGCATAATCTGAGCATGAAGTGGTGAGGTGGTACGCGCTCCCAACTACTGTACAGCAAAAGGAGTAGAAATTTAAAAAAATGGGTTGTTTTTGTGTACCAACGAGCACAAAAATCAAAATTCGAAGTGGTACATTGAGCTACCCACCAACCCTCAAAGAGTTAAAGAATAAATTATACTTACGTATGATCTACATTTGCTGTGGCTTCATCCAAAACTAAAATCTTATTATTTCTTAATATGGCTCTTGCTAGACAAAGTAATTGTCTTTGACCAACACTAAAATTCGCTCCACCTTCATCAATTTCAAAATCTAAAGACGGGATGAATTTTTTTAATTCAACCTGCTCTAAAACGCTGTAAATATCTGAGTCTTTGTAATTATTAAAAGGATCTAAATTGTATCTGACTGTTGAAGAGAATAAAACTGGTTCTTGGGGAATTATAGAAATTTTTTCTCGTAATTCGTAAATACTTAAAGATGATGTATCAACGTTATCTATATAAATACTTCCTTCTAAATTTGTTAATCGGAATAAAGCTGAGATTATTGAAGATTTTCCAGCTCCGGTTCTTCCAACAATTCCGACTTTTTCCCCCGATTGGATTGTAAAAGTTAGATTTTTTAAAACCGGAGTTTCTTCTGGTGAATATCTCAGGTAAAGGTGTTTAAATTCAACTTTTCCATTTTGTGGCCAAGATTTTGGAACGTTAGTACGGATTGTATTTCGATCTAGATTTTCTTCTGATTCGATGTTGGTATATTCTAAGATTCTTTCAACTGATGTCATTTGATTAACGACTTCTGTTGATTGTCTTACTCCGTATTGAAGCATTCCTGTTAAAATCATCGCTTGGGAAATTGCTAAACCAACGTTACTACTTTCAACTGGATTATCTGAAATTAAAAATTGGAATTAAAAATGGGAATTAATAAATAGGTTTAAAAAAAAATTAAAAAAATTTTAAAAGAAAAAAAAAATAAAATAAAAACTTACAATAATCCATGATGATAAAACATAAAACTATACAAATAAGAAATACAACGCAAAGAAAATCCAACCATAAACCAACAGCAGCCATACAAGTTATTGTTAAATACCAAGCTGATGTATGAATATTTTGATGTTCGTCAAATTCAGTTTTTAAAATCATTTCGCTATGGTTTGCTCGAACGGTTTCAATTCCGTTTATTGTTGCGCTTAAGTGAGATAAAACAGGACTTTTTGCTGTAAACAAAAAAAAATTATTTCTCTTAATTAAAAAAAAAAAAAAAATAAAATAAATTTCTCTTAATTAAAAAAAAATAAAATAAAATAAATTTCTCTTAATTAAAAAAAAATAAATTAAAATAAATTTCTCTTAATTAAAAAAAAATAAATTAAAATAAAAACTTACTAATTCCTTCAAGATGTTTAATATCTTTAGCTGTTAAAACATACCATCTTCTAATTTGTAAAAACAGCACCCCCAAAATAATAGCAGCTATAACCATATAAGGATTAGCTATGGCAATCATAACTAAAATCCCACACATAACCAAAAATATTTGTATGGCTTCGATACCAACTCTAGGAAGGATTTCATCCATAGCTCCCATATCTCTAGAAAAACGGTTTAATATTCTTCCGCTTGGATTAGTATCGAAAAATCTCATCGGGGCTTTTAATAACGAATGGAACATTTTGTTGTGTAAATTTTTGGAGGCAGTCATTGATACTTTGAAGAAAACTATTGAACGTAAGGTGACGAAAATAATGCAGGCTAAGATTAATCCGGTGTAGATGTAAACGTAGAGGTAACTTCCGTGAGGTGTTGCTTCTTTGGATTTTGTCCAGTAGGTTAACCAATAGTCGCAAATGCTGGTTGCGACTTGTCCGATGATTAGGAGGAAGATTAAGGAGGTTAGGGAGAAAATGTTTGTTCCTGCTTGGAAGTATTTTTTATAAGGGTGGGTTCCTTCGATTGAGGCGTTTTCTTCGTTGTCTTCTGGGAGTGTTTGTTCGAATTCAGAGGCTATACTCTAAAAAAAAAATTGTGTTATATTAAAGACATTGTTTTAAATTGGAGTTTAGTTTTTGTATTTTTTTTTTTTTTTATTCTTAAAAATGTAGATTAGATGAATCTTTTAGTTTTTAAAATTAAAGATGTGGAATGAAAGTATATTTTGAGCACTTATCTGGTTTATTGAACTTTTATATCATCCTTACATGTTTCGGTCTAAGGCCATCTTCAGAGGTAAGTTGTCTCTAATTGGTTAATATCAACCAAGTTTTTGATTAGAGACATTAATGATTTTGGTTGATTAATGAACTTAGTTGGTCAACCAAGTTTTTAATTCGAGACAAATTATCTTGGTTAATGTCAGCCGAATTTTTAATTAGAGACAAATTACCTTAATTAATGCCAACCGAGTTTTTAATTAGAGACAAATTACCTCTGAAGATTCTCTTAGGAAGAAACATGGAAGGATTATATAAAAGTTTAATAAAACAGATAAGTGCTGAAAACATACTTTTCGTTTCACATCTTAATTTACTGTTGAAAAAATGGATCACAATCAAACATTTCCTGCTTAAAAATAAAGTTTGAATGATTTATTAAAGTACAAATTTATCTTTCAAGTCTTTAGTTTAGATCAGTGATGGCGAACCTTTTGGCGCAGTGGGTCACATTTTGTTTACTATATTGTTTTGGTGCTAGCTCGTGGGTCACAGTATTAAGTCACATGCAAAGGGGAAATGTCTTTTTAATAAACTTACTTTTTATATCTTTACTTCTAAGAATAAGGACTAAAAGAGCTTTTTTCCTTTTTGTTTTACAACTTTTACATTAGTAAGTAAAGATTAAAAAATAAAAATCGATTACAAGTGGATGATCTCATTGGGATGACACTATATAGTACTCCCTACACTAAATATTTGACTGAACAAGATAAAATTACATACACATACTATGACATAATAGTATTATTTATTAATAAATAGAGAGTTGAAATAAAATTATTTGTTCTCTTTCCAGGACATAAAAAATAAGTTTGCAAAAATCAAGGTATGGATCACTTAAAAGGATTGTATGGGTCAGTGTCTGACCCATGGGTCATAGGTTCGCCATCACTGCTCTAAGCGCTAGACCTCTGGGTTGAAGACAGATTTTGCATTTTTCTCTTACAGCACCATGAAAAAAAAAGGTGCAAGATCCGAGCAGTAGAACTCCGGGTTGAGAACGGATCTTGCCTCCTCCTCTTCATGGTGTTATAAAAGAAAGATGCAATATTTGAGCGCTAGACCTCTGAATTGAGAACAGACTTTGCATTTTTTTTTAATAGCACCATGAAGAGGAAGGTGCAAGATCCGAGCACTAGACCTCTGGGTTGAGGACGGATTTTGCATTTTTCTCTAATACCACCATGAAGAGGAAAATTCAAGATCCGAGCACTAGACCTCTGGGTTAAGAATGGACTTTGTCTTATTCTCTTCAATGTGTTATAAGAGAAATCTGCAAGATCCGAGCGTTAGAACTCTGGGTTGAGGATGGATTTTGCATTTTTCTCTTCAATTATTTATTCTCATAAATAATAGGACATAAAAAATAAGTTTGCAAAAATCAAGGTATGGGTCACTTAAAAGGATTGTGTGGGTCAGTGTCTGACCCATGGGTCATAGGTTCGCCATCACTGGTTTAGATCAAAATACAGGGTCTTGTAACTTAGCTACTTTCTCCTATAGCTCATTTTCTAATTAAGTAAAGGTTTTATATTTTTTAGATTTTCTCATTTTTAAATTACATTTCCCTACAAAGATATTCGATAACCCATACTGGATTTTAAAACTAGATTTTGAAATAGGTTTTGTAATTCAGCGATATTTTATGGCTTTTCCTCAAATTTTTTTGGCTATAACTTCTTCTTTGAGGATTTCTAAAGAGCAGGTAAATATTAACTTGCTTCGTAAAATATTGAAAAATTGCGGCGGAAAGATCAATAGTTGAAAAACTCTTTGGCTAACAGCAAATATATTTTCCTCTCTTAAAGGAAAATTTTTGTATAAAATTTGAGGAACGTTTTCATTAAAATAGCTTTCTCTTATAGGTCACTATTTTGAAAAAGCAAACTGGTTTTCTTAACCCAAGTTTGTAAAAAAGGAATTTTTAAAATTAGTACATGTACTCCTCACTTTACAACCAAGATCGGTTCCAACGACTACGTCATTAAGCGAATTGGTCGGTAAACGAGGAACTTCGTCGGAAACGAGCGTTGGTAATATAAGATCATTGCAAAATTATGAAAGCTATTTAACGAAATATATCGCTTTGAACGTAGCTATACCACCCTGATCCATTGGTTGTAGAACTGCAGTTGTGTTTTTAGGAAGGTATAGACTTTACATCTGGGTGAAGATCATCAAGATATTCAGAGTGCCGGTGCATTATCAAGGAGGAGAATAATTTTAAAAGAAACTCCCATTTTGAAACAATAATCCTATACTGAAGGTATGAAGCAGTTCAAAAACCAATCTTCAAATGAACGTTGTGTCATCCACGCTTTTTTATTTTCACGATAGTATACGGGAAGATTGTTCTTACTAACGTTCTTTAATTCACGTGGATTTTCGGAGCGATAGATCGGGAAAGGTTTCAATTTTAACCCAGCAGCACTCCCTCCAAACAACAACGTAATTCGGTATTTAAAAGACTTGAAGCCTGGCATTGCCTTGGCTTCTTTGTGCATGTAGAACCTTTCAAGTATTTTTTTCCACCAAAGCCCGGTTTCCTCCACATTGAATGTCTGTTCCGGGAAATAGCTACCTTTTTTAATTATTTTATCCAATTCGTCCATAAATTTTTCTGCTGCTTCTATATCTGCGCTTGCCGCCTCACCGATAATTTTTCAATTATGTAGGTTGAACCTCCGTTTAAACCGTTGAAACCATCTATGACTTGCTGTAAATGTTTCGTTGTTTTCTAACGTTGTTTCACCTTCACGTGCCTTTAAAGATTCAAATATGCTGCGTGCGTTAGCTTGAATTATTAAAAGGTTTGTGGGTATGTTTTTTTTCTTCTGGTTATCAAACCAGATCGCCAGAAATTTTTCCATCTCATGAATAAGACCTTTTCGCTGCCTAGTTATTATAGCTTTAACTCCCGTTGATGATTTCACAGCGTCTTTCACTCTAACCTTATCCTTTAAAAACGTTGAAATTGTCGAATTCGCAAATTTCAAGTTACGTGTTATTTCTTTAACCGTTTTACCGGCTTCATAGTTCTCGATGATTTTCATTTTCATTTCAAGGTCGATAACTTTTCTTCGTTTCTTAACTACTGCAGATGTTGCCGTACTTTTCCTTTTCCTCAACATCCTCAGAATGTAAAAAGATTCAAATTCAAAATAAACTAGGATACACACTGACTGCTTGTCGGAATGAAACTAACTGGTAAAATGTGTAATACGTCCATATGTAAACGTTCGTTGCTAACAGACGCTCAAGCTGAGACAGGGTATTCCCTGAATTTTAGGTCCCAACTTTATTGGTCGTAAGCAGGGACTAAAAACGAAAAAGATTTTGTTCGTTTCCGATCAGAACGAAAACGAAAATTTCCGTTTTCGTTCTTTTCGTTCACACCCAAAACATATCGTTTTCGTTTTCGTGAACCGAAACGAAATAACGGTTAAAACCGGTTTTTTACTATTTTTCTAATAAAAGTATGCCAACATGCTTTTTTTAATTTTTTTTTTATATTTGACAAATAAGTCACTTGTCATAATTTTAATCATAGCTGACAAAAATTAATAACATAAAATTTATACATTTAAAAACATAAATGCTAAAAATGTCAGTCAACTGCATTTTACGTGGTGATGACATTTTTTATGTGAAATGAAAAATATTTCCCCAGCACCTATCTGGTTTGTTTGTTTTTATCATCCTTACATGTTTTGGCCTAAGGCCATCTTCAGGGGTAATTTGTCTCAAAAAATTTGATTAAAAATATCGAAATACGTAGATTGATTTAAAATACTGAAATACAACTAAATACACAAGATATAAAAGTTAAAAGTATTACGAACACGAGTAGGTACATGTTAGAATAAAAATGCATTTTTACTTTGACATTTTGATGGCCTTAGGCCGAAACATGTAAGGATAATAAAAGCAAATAAACCAGATAAGTGCTGGGAAATATTTTTCATTTCAAATCATGATTTGCTGGTGAAAGTATGGATCGCAATCGAATTTTTCTTGATTATGACATTTTTGCTTTTTACAAATATTAAAAATAAAATTTAGAATGAATTGTTTGAGACCGTTTCTGTATTGGAGAGGCACGACTTTGTTTTGGTTTCTTTCATTTATTCTCATTAAATTTAGTTACTTGAAAACCACGCACAAAGTGCTATGCAGTTTAGTAGTATGTCAGTGACAGTTTTTTTTGTTTTTTTGATATTTTAAATAATAATAATACAAGAATGTTGTGTCATTAAACCGGTTAAAACCGGTAACCGAAATTATTTATTTCGTTTTCAATCATGAACGAAAAATAAAAATTTCGTTTTCGTTTCCGTTCTTATAAATTATTCAGTTAATTTCGTTCTTTCGTTCTCGTTTTCGTTCCGTTCTTAGTCCCTGGTCGTCAGTGCGAGCAGTCGTTAAACAAGCAGGTCGTAAAGTGAGGAGTACCTGTATTTAAAAGTAGTGGAGAATTTCTCGTTTTACTGGCAGACTCTTGTATTTCTTACACATCATCTAAATTAGAATTTAAAAAAACTGACTCAACTAATAACTTGACAAATATTGTTAAATACAATTTATTTTCTTTCAAGTGTTCTAATTTTTCACTCCAACCTGAAATTATTTGCATCTAAATACTGGCGATAGTTTGGCGAATGTTTATTCTCTTGTGATCTAAAATCTATGGATTGTCGCTTTATTTAAGATCGAACTTTTCTAAAATCCGACCCTATTTTTCAAATTTTTAACCGATTGGAAAGTTTTAAAAAGAATTAACTGCAAATTATGTTCAATTTTTTGATATTTGGAAGTAAAAATAAAATAAAACCGAGAAATTTCTATTGAAATATTTCTAAAAAATTAAAAAACTTTGTATGAGCAAAGTCATCTTTGTCTATAATTTTAAAAAAGAAAAATTTTCTAATTGAAAAAAATCTTTTCAAACCCTAAAAATAAACTCACAATTTTTTTTAAATAACAACTTACTTTTGCTGAAACAACCGAACCAGTTCTTCGATGATGCAAAACGATTTCTTCCAATTGATTATGTTCCTGTTTCTCTTGGTTTTCTTCTTGAGTCTTTAACATTTTCATAAAACTTGAATTACTCGAAAGTAATTGATTATAAGTTCCTTGAGCTTCAACTCTTCCCTATTAAAAAAAAATAATAATAAAATATTCTGATTTAAATTAAGGTATGTCTCACACTGAGGCAACCAGCAACAATCAACTAACAACCAAAAATAAGCGTTATTGCCACCTAATGACATTTTATATAGAATTAAAGCAGACCTCTCACATTGGAACAATCCGATATTGCCTCTCTATTTGCAATATCGAATTGCTCCAATGTGAGAGACATCATTTGATTTTGTAGCAATATTGCTTATTACTGATTGCCTCAGTATCAGACGTGCCTAATGAAAAAAACTTATTTTTTTTGATTATATATGACTTACATTATTTAAAACAATAATATGATCAACTTTCTTCAAAAATTGTAATTGATGTGTAACTAAAATTCGAGTTTTTCCCTTAAGATATCCACCAATACACTCATCGAAAAGATGATTAGCCACATGAGTATCAACAGCGGAAAGTGGATCATCTAATAAATAAATATCAGCTTCTTTATAAACAGCCCGAGCGAGATTTATTCTAGCTCTTTGTCCACCGCTTAAAGACACTCCTCGTTCTCCAACTAAAGTTTTATCTCCATTTGGAAACAATTCAAAGTCCCTTTCTAAAGCGCAAACTTTAACAATTTGTTTATATCTTGATTTATTATAATCTTGAATGAAAGTTATATTTTTTCTAACCGTAGAAACAAACAACCAAGGTTCTTGACTTGCGTATGAAATTTTCCCTCCGATTTTAACACTTCCTTGGTCTTGTTTTAATTCCCCAAGTAGTAATTGCAAAATTGTTGATTTTCCCGATCCAACAGGACCGACAATCGCACATAACATTCCTTCGGGAACTCTTAGATTTAAATTTATTAAATTAGGTTGACCGTGAACCCAAGAAGCTGTTAAATCTTCTAATAAAACTCCTTCGGATGTACTTGATTCAATATTATTATTTTTTTCTTCGAGTAGTAAAATTTCTTCGAGTCTTTTTATGGAAACTAAAGCTTCAGCGCCTAAAGTTACGGCTAATGGGAAGAAAATCGCCATTGACATTTGTAAGATGTTAAAAAATTGAGCCATTGAGAATACTTTATCGGCTGTTATTCTATTTCCTAAGATGTAGTAACAAATTACGGAGCAGTATAAAGTTATACGTTCGGTGAAAACGGCGAAACTCGCGTAAGCTCCTCGAATGTATGAGGTGTAAGTTAGGAGGTTTATTTCTTTTTTTCGGGCGATTTCGACGATTTTTTCGAATGGTTTTTCCCATACGTACATTTTTACTACTTGTATTCCGCCGATTAGTTCTCCCATTAGTTTTACGCGGTGGTCGGTTCGTTTGGCGGTTTTTGTACGGAGGATTGTTGATAATTTTCCCATTATACCTAAAATTTAAAAAATAGTTTTTGTTAGATGAAAAAGGTGGATATTGAAAAGGGTAGATGTTTGGATAAATACTTTTTTGTCAAAATTTTTTAAGTTAATTTATAACATTTATGGATGTTGTTAAAAAAGGCTTTGGAATTGTTGATTTTCTAAACAAATTTTTCTTGATTTATAGAAATAAAGTCTGAATGATTTTTAAAGTTCAAATGACCATCTTAGGTTAGGTCAAAATTTTTCGTAAACTTAGCGCACCCAACGGGTTGTTGAACTGGCGATTTTAGGTAAGATAAGTACTATGCTATAGCGATGAAACTCATCTAGTAAAGTCATTTGGCCGTGTGGAAGGCATGTTAGGGATGGCTTAATGTCGTGATTTGGGCATATTTCTGGCGCGTGCTGGGTACGTTCTAAGCATGTTAGAGGCGTATTTTAGAAGCGTATTGGAGGTGCATCGAAAAGACGGCCATCTCTTCATGATGACTCCTGGGATACCGGGGGTGTCTTTCTGGGCAGCTTTGGTATGCGAAGAGTCATCTCCCCTGAGGTTAGTTGCTTCATTATGAGCACGTTTAAAGGGTTTGTGTTTACTGTTTAAATTTTTCGGCAGTCAAAAGAGATTTTGCGATCATCGCACTAACTCCCCGCTTTTATTTCCGGATTTGACTCATGAGGCAGGCGTCAAACGACATATTCGACGCCGTTATTGTGGGAACCCTAATGTCAGCGAGTAGTCTACCTTCCTTATGTTTATATGTTGAAAGAAAGGCTGCGATGTCTTTCTATACGTTCAGATTATATGTTAAAATTAGACTTTGCTAGAACTGATATAATTCTCTCAACGCCTTCGAATCAGTAGAAAGTTTAACTTCATGTAACGAAAGTTTGGGTTGATGATAAACCCCGAAAATTTTAATAAGTACGATACTGGAAAGCGAAAGATACTGAAATATGATTGAAAGTTTTGTCAGAAAAGTTCTAAATACCAAAGAAAAAGAACAAATAGATCTGTATTCATTAACGGTGAGCTAAACCCAACCTATGAGTTGTTTCAGTAGAACCTTGAATGTATGATAATAGAATATTCCTATCTGTTTCGATGACTAAAACGCGGAAGAGTATTTTCGGGCGGTTGTATGATTTAGAAAAAGTAGGTTCTCAAAATCTTTTCTTCTTCTTTACAAAATGAAAAAGGTCACTTCGGTTTTGTTAGCAATAAAGCAGGTTGCAAATAAGTTGACCTGAATGAGAAGTGATTAAATGTGGTTGGTCCAGAATATGCAATTGGCATATCGTTTGCAATGCCCAAAAAACAGAATTGGAAAGAGGATTGAGAGTAAATTAGGAGCCTGTACTAAGATTGTAATTGATTTTTTTAGCTGCCACTTTCGGTTGAGGATGCATTTGAACACACTAGGAAGCGATAATCATTTATGTCTTGAAGTACCATGAAATGTCAATCGCATGAAATTTTCTTATCGTTCAGATCCAAATGACGTTTCATTTAACAGAATTTTGACCTTTGTTAAGGTAATTGGGTTGAAGAGTGAAATTTAATGGTTAAATATCGGGGTATAATAGATTCTTCTAATCATATATGACGTGTAAAGGTTCGTCTGCTTAAAAGACCGAAAAGTAAAGAGATGACGTGGATAAGGAAAAAGTAGCTGGATGGAGTCTTCTTTATCTTGAGAAATTCAGCTGATAGTTTAAAAACGTCAAATCGATAGGTTCGTCAAATGTATCTTGTCGATTTTGAAATCGTTGATTTACTTCAACTTAGATTTTCTGCAATTCTTAGCTTTGTTCGTTGGGTAAAACTTGCACTGCACTAACTTACACTATGGTGCAAAGGTGCAGTTTCGTTCAGTATTTAGAGATAAATGACTGCAATTCTGTGTAATTTGGGGCTCTTTAGTTCAGGTATGAACTGTGATGTACGAACGCATATGTAACCGAAATTTAATATTGCACTGAACTGCCAAGTCCAAGCAGTGCAACCCTAACGAACAAAGCTTTACTGTCAAGAAATATTTCAATTTTGAAATCAGATTTTAAAAAATGATTAACAAAGAAAACGGAATTTTAAACGCATTCTTTAATCTCACTAAAACCTCTTCATCGCAGAATATTATGATTATAATCACCATTTTCTTTATGTAAATCTTACTGGATGTATCAAAATTCATTGAACATTATTTCCAGATATCTGTATAATGACAGAGAGGCTATGTATGGCGTTTATCTATAGATTGCCTGAATATGCCTGAAATTCGTCTTCTGGTTTGTATAATGTCCAAGGTGCGAAAGACTTTGTAAGAACTAATATGATTCTCTATGGCTTCGGAACTGTTTAGATACTTTCTAAAAGCAAAGCCTGGGCTAATAATAAAATGATGAATAGGGGTTTTCTTTCAGAGACAGTTGGTTGAACTTTCATATATTCTTGATGGTTACTGTCTTGTTCAATGGAATGTTTAGATACTCTGGGCTGATCCCATCTCACAGGATGATTAGATACTTTCTAAAAGGAAAGCCTGGGTTGATAATAAAATGATGAATAAGGGTTTTCTTTCAGAGACAGTTAGTTGATCTTTCATATATTCTTGATAGATACTGTCTTATTCAATAGGACGCCACAGTGTGTAATTTTCATGATGTAGAAGGAAAAAAATCTGAATTCTAAAGCTAATGATTTTAGTGACCAAAATATGATGTAGCTGCATAATATATGCTTTATACAAAAGTTGTCAGTTTAAGCGATACAGGTGTTCAAGATTAGAATTAATTAAAAGATAGTGCAGTCAGTGGACATAAAATGTTGGGACACCTAAAAATTTTTTAGTTAATTTTAAAGATATCTTCAGAAAAAACAATGTTTTCTCGTAACCAAGTGGAGTTGGGGCGAAGAAAACGTGTTCGATCTCTTCCAACTTTTTCCCACTTACAATTAATATTAATTTGTTGAGACAATTTTTTTTGGCTTTTTTTAAAAAAAATTAAACCCTCCTCTGATTTCGGGTTTCCCAGTTCTTGCAAGGCATATTTCAGTAATGCGTTTAACTTGAAATCCTTCGCATTTTGGACCCAAATATCAAAAAGCGTCTCGAGAGTAACCGTGTCATACTAACACCACCGAAATAAACAAGGCCTAGGTGCTCGCGCGTGACGTCACTATTAGTAGGCCGGGTTTGTAATTGCATGCATAGCTGTTTTATTACTTTTGAGCAAAATTTTACAAAAAATATTATCAATGTGAAAAATTATTGGACAGATCGCTTCATCACTAAATAAATTTCATCATTTACGACGTTTATATGCAGTAAAAATATGATTTCAGTGGAAAAATTTAGTCTAAGTTAAATTAGACTAAATTAAACTTTCTATTATATTGAAAATTTGATAAATAACTCTTATACTCTTGAAACTTTCGCTTTGTTTTTCTGATGTTTGTACAGACTTCGATTGCAGGTTTTCAACAGTTTCCAATTTTTCGATCTCATTTGGTACATCGGTTAAATCATTTATATCATTTAAAGTAAAAGGTGTTTTGAATTTATTTATTTTTAATGAAATTTCTTGTTCATGAAAATAGGTGTGCAGTTTTAAATCGGATTTTATATTTACAGAATAGGTTATAATGGGACTCGGGATTGTTTTTATTTTAAATAATAGAACCTCTTCTGAATTAATCATTGTCCTATGCCAATTTTCAGGAAGTATCCATTTATCGAAAATAGTTTTAAATTTGTTCATTATCTTTAAACGTAAGTGATTTTTTATAAACCTCAAACGTTTCAATACTATCTTGTATAGCCTTTCCTAAATTTTCCCTTTCTCTCATTATGAGTTTTTCGTCCCGACTTTTTCGTTTGAAATTACTAGGTTTTAAAATATGTAAATAAGAATTTTTAAATGCTGTTGAGATAGAACCTGATATAAGCTTTGAACTTAATAAAGGCACTTCAATAGTTTTACCAGATCTTTCATCGTAAAATGTACTTAAAAATACTATACTCTCCTTTGTAAAATGTTGTTCACACACCCTGCTACTTTTTATAGGATGAAAGTTCTTTCGAGGAACCGCCCGTTTCCATTTTTCCAAAAGTTCATCATCCTTCGGAAAGCCGAAAACATGAACTTGGCTTCCACCAGAATAATTGCCCTTACAACCCGGCACACAACACTTATACGGAATTTTCACTGTACTATCGTAACAATATTCTTTTCACAAACTTAAGTAACAACACAAACAATTTTTAAAAAATCTTCGAAAAGGTACTAATACGAACTACCACAAGTGAAAACTTTCAAAAATCACGACTTAACGCAAACCTGTCAAATTGAGATTTGTTGACATTAACATTAATTAATAAAATTGTTTAAGGAGGGTTGGCCTACTATGTGTGACGTCACAGGTGACTTACGTCAGAGCACCTAGGCCTTGTGATTTCGGTGGTGTTGGTCATACTGCAAAACTGAAAGAAATCGCAAATATTCGCAATTTCTTTTTTAATATTTAGATTTTCACAGGTGTTAGCTATAATATTTATATAAACTCAAAATGGAACTTGATGGTACTCTTAACTAAAACCTTGTGAAATCGTATTACTTCTTATACTCAGTCGACTTACTTTTTCCATGTAATGGTTCCAGCAAATTAAAAGCAAATAATTAGATATAAATTACGCAAGTAAACATAACAACAATAACTATCAATAAATTTACAAGTAAGTAACACTTTTGTTTTGATTAACATCAAATATCTATAGAGCCCATTAGACATCTCGACGTCAGTACTTAATTAGATTGCGTTAGGCAGACCTACATTTTTGTGTATTATATTGCTGGTTATTTTTACAAAATCATTGCGATTTCTTATGCTAAAAACATTTTTCTATTAAAATATAGTTATCAATGTCACCTGCGGAAAGGTGAAAAAAATAATTTTTTCCACCTAGATAATAAAAATTACACACTGTGGGACGTTTCAGTAAAATCTTAAATGTAAGATAAGAGAATATTCATAACCGTTAAGATAGCTAAAACGCGAGAACGTATTTCCAGGCGGGTGAGTGTTCTACAGGAGGATGTTAGTGTTTCAAGCTTTGTCAAAGCTTTTTCATTATTTTTAAGCAATAAAAAAAGTTGCTCCGGAGTGGTTTAAAATGAGACAGCAGATTAGCCTTTTTTTCTCTCTTAGCAATAAAAAAGGTCACTCTGGAGTGGCGGGAACTGAGGCAAAGATGAGCTGGCTATAGTAAGAAATGTTTCACTGCTTGTTAGAGTAGAAGCCGCAACTGATAAAATATACAATGAGTATCTTTAGTATTCATTACGCTTTTTTGATGTTGTAGAGCGTCGTCGTTTATGTCTTCAAGGTGATGAACCAGTAGAGCATGTTTTATGCCACAATTGAACAGTCAGCTACATCTGATTTTCTCATTTTCTTCTTCTTGATCATTTATTTCCGAATGATCATTCCGAATGATTTCGAATGACATTTCAGTTAACAGAATTTTGACCTTTATAGTAATTGAGCCGCAGAATGAAAACTAATTGTTAATCAAATGTAGTAAATTCTGGGAAGTCAACCAAAACGATGTCGAAATTAAATACCTCTTTTATTCATTCCTAAGCTTTCGGTTAAAATAAAGAGGTACGCTAAAAATTATTACAAAATTAAACGCTAGACACTCAATTAAAGTTACAAGTTTTTTAGTATGTCACATTTTTAGCTTCAACGTGGTTTTTGATTCCCTCACATTAGTTTGCTCCAGTTTTAATACATTTCTTGGTAGTATTCCATATGTTCACAGTTATTTTCACGTTTCTTGGGTTGTGTAATTGTGCGTTTTGCGGTTTTTGTCGTCGCGCTATTAGCTTTTTTCCACCTGCATTGGATGCACTGATGCCTTAACCTCTAATTGTAAGTGTTTTTTCGGCCAGATTGTTTGAAATTTTTAACTTTAATTGAGTGTCTAGCGTTTAATTTTGTAATAATTTTTAGCGTACCTCTGATGAAGGTTGTAATTTTAACCGAAAGCTTAGGAATGAATAAAAGAAGTGTTTAATTTCGACATCGTTTTGGTTGACTTCCCAGAATTTACTACATTTGATTCCTAACGTTGTACAACCAGTACTCCTACCCCACTAATTGTTAATTATCAGAGTACTAGGTCATTCTAGTCGTGGTGCAAAGATGTAATATATTCAATAACATATACAATGTAATATTTGTCAAAATGTAGATTTTTATAAAAAAAATTGCAACCTAATCTAGAAAATTTTAAAAGTAACATCAAACCTAACATTTTAAAGGATAATTTCCCAAAAAAAATTATCTTAATTTCTTAATTCCAAATCTTAATTTCCAAAAATAAATTTGTATGATTTTTTTTAAAATGTTCTAATCAACTTTTTCCCCTTCTATCAACTTCTCCCTTTTCTAAACTGCTAATATTTTACATAAACACCTAATTAACTTAATAACTTACCTTGAACGGGCAAAGTTAATAAAATCATAGCTCCAACACCAGCAAAAGCAGATTCTTGAACCTCCTCGTATATAAAATAAGTAATAATAGCGGCTTGAATCGGAATAATCCAAGACGTGTGTAACATCGGAGCCACAAAATCAAATCTAGTTAAATCGTTCGAGATTAGGTTTACAATTTGTCCTGAAGCCGTAGCCGAAAGAGATTTCTTACTTAACTTTAACGTCTAAAAATGTAAACAAATATTTATTATTTATTTCTTAAACTCTTGAAAAAAGAATTTTATAAAAGTATAATTTTTTAATGACCTTTCTATAAATTAAAGTACTACAAGCAACCCTCCATCTCATCCCCGCCCGACTTAATTCCAAATAAACATGATGTTGAAAGAAAGCTACTAATAATGTTACAATAATCAATCCAAATCCATATGTGTACATGTTGGCTTCTCTATGTGGGGTGTTTAAAAATTCCGGAGTGAACATTTGGACGAAAAGTGAGATTAAAACTGGTTGGAATGATCTAAATAAAAGAAAATATATTATAATTAAATAGAAAATGTATAGAAAATAAAAAAAAAGAAAAAAAAAAAAGAAAATAAATGTATATTAAATGCAAAGTGAGTCTACAAAGACTAAATTTCAGGAGTGTACTGAACACAAAAAACTAACTTAAGTTTACAAGTTAATTTGAAAATAATTTTTACCAAACGACAAAATTACAAGTTTTATTTGGAATAAATTCTATATCTGGCTTAGAATTTGAGTTATTTGAGGCTAAGGTTGAACTTTAGTTCGAATAAGATATTAGTTCTGTTGACTTATTGTTAGTTTCATAAATGCAAGTCATTCCTGTGTTCAGAATTCACAATACTCAAGTTTCTATTGAAAAATTATTAATATAATAAAGTTATAAGTAAACTTGGTAAATGATAGCCTTAAAATAATGGTTTTGACGTTTAAATGTCAAAATCCGATTTCAAAATGTTAATTTTGAAGTTTTACAGATCAGAATTCTCTTTCAAAATGTCTATTTTTACGTTTAAATGTTAACCTTTCTATCTAAAATGTCACTTTTGACGTTTAAATGTCAAAATCCATTTTAAAAATGTCAATTTTGACATTTAAATGCTAAAATGCATTTTGGAAATATCAATTTTGACGTTTACAGATCAAAATTCTCTTTCAAAATGTTTTTGACGTTTAAATGTCAATTTCAACAATTAAACGTCAAAATCCATTTTCAAAATGTGAATTTTAACGATTAAACGTCACTTTTCATCTTTAAAATGTCACTCATGACGTTTACAGATCAAAATTCTTTTTTAAAGTGTCAATTTTGACGTTTAAATGTTAATCTTTCTGGTATTTTTAATAAAATCATATCTTTAATAAAATTATATTTACCGTAATAAAGCATATTGAATAAAATAAAAAAGTCCATAAAGCATATAATGAGCTGAAAAAGTATTACACATCGACCTTAACAAACTGGGTTTTCTATTAGCTTTTTTCGCTTTTTCCAATTCCAATTCCCAATAATATTCGAGTTTGTTTCCGACTATTTCGGATTTATCCGAATTCATAGCCATGTATAAATCGGATAATGAAACTTGTCCTTTAATGCCCTTTTTAAATATGCTTATCAGCCACCTGGAATGTCACAGTATTTTTTTTATTATTTGAAGGATAAATTCTTATAAAATTTCCAAGTTATATAATCAATTTTTTCAAGTTATAATTAAAAAAAAAATTAAATTATGATTAATATTGTGTTAAAATACTTACACATAAAAAAGTTTTGAAAAAATATTAGCTGTTTTCTTCGGACTTGGTTTATTAAGTTTATATCCAGCATCCATTTTTTCTTCTCTAACTTCTTCTCCTTATTAATTATTCTTCTTATTAATTTTTAATTCTAATTTTGAAGTTTGAAAGTTCTAATTTCTTTTTTAGGTTTTAGAATTTTTTTTAGTTTTTCTACCCATTCATTAATAAGTAAAACTGTCGACTGGCTTATTACTTAGGCGTTTTAAAAAAATATAAAATAAAGAGGCGTTTAAAGAATTTCCGCAACTTCATCGCTTTCAATAATTTACCGAGGAATTCGAACAAACAGCTTATTATTTTCATTATTATTATTATTTTCCAACCGTAAGGCTGTATAAGTTAGAACCTCGGTTTTCGAGCAACTTCTATTCAAAGAACTCTGACGTGGGAATTTTTAAAATACCTTTTAAATTGGAAAAAGTAAACAACAAAATAAAAAAATAAATCTTTGTAATCTTTTTATAGTCATATTTGAAAAATTAAGTTGTGTAATATTTATAAAGTTTGATAAAAATGTTTAAAAAAGATAAAAATGTTTGAAAATCCAAGGCTTTTTAATGTTTGAGAATAAATGAAGGATTTATTGAGTTAAAGTGACGAAAATTTTTTAAAGGATAAAATAGTTTGTAAGTTTTAATAAAATTTGCTATTTTTAAATGATTAAAGATTTAAATTAAATTATTGTTTGTTGTTAAGAAAAATGTAAAAAAGGTGATTTTTTTTTTAAATGGTGTTTTTTATAGTTGATGACTTTGATTTTTTTTAATTTTTTTGATGAATCATTTCAACAATTTAGATGTTTTTCTTTCAAATAGAAAGTTTTAGCTTTAAGGGGGAACAACAGGGTAGAGACCGCGAAAAAAGGCGATAATTAAGTTTATATTTTTGTTCACTCATATATTTTAGAAAAATCGGAATTTGATATTTGAAACTACGCAGTTTAAACTTATTTTAGGAAGTATAGAGAAAAAAATCTGTCTTAGAATACATGTATGGAGGGTGTCCAAATGCACTAACAAAAAAAAAAGCATCTTGTTGGTTGTCACTATAAAACGTGTAAAAATAATCTGAAAATAAAAAAGGAAACGTCATTTTAATCTATATTAGTGTAGCTTCAGTTAAGCGTACCCGATTTAGAAAATAATAATTGCTGTTAAAATGGCACCCCTGCAAAAAAAGAGTTAAGAAAATCGATAAAATAATTAATCTTTCCAGAGGATAAAGAGGCAGCAAATTTTAAAACAAATAAAAATCCGTACGCTTAACTGAAGGGAATTTTATATAGATTGAGGACGTCTCAATAAAATTTAAATGCGATTCTCGTTGGTAAAGAAATTGTGATAACAGGTTAAAAAAATTTTACTGTGAGAAAAGCGCACTTAAAAAGTTAAGTTTAGTTCTAGATGATATAATGGAGGGAATTTTAAGGGTTACCACAATTCATCGATTCCTGCTCCATAATAAAGGTCTTTAGAATTTCTAGAACATAATTCAACTTTCTTCTTGTTATCTGAATTGTCTAAAACACTTGAAATTTAACGCACTTGAGCTCGACTTATACGATGTTGGTCTTTAGTTGTACAAAATGCGTACATTTGGGGACTAATCTGGATTTGTATTTCATTTGCCACCTTTAATAAAGATGCCATTCCATTATTAAAATTGGAAACCGTCAAATAAGTAGCAGTTTGCACGATAACTGCCCGACTTGATAACATTTTCGGAGCGAACTTCCAAATGAGGGTATTAAAGCTCTCATTCGAATTTTGCGTAAATCCGCCTATACAGCGCTCAAGCAACTCCGTCTTGGACAAATCCATATAAATGGGAGTAATAGCATCGATAACATTTTGTGACAATGGTTGTTTATGTTCGTATACAAGTAATGGCTTCGTGCGCGCGAGCAGGAAAGAGCTATAATTCCATTATTTGTACAAATTTTGTTATAATATTGTAGGACAATGTTCTAAAAGGTACATACTTTCGAATTGAGTAAAGAAAAAAAAACGATTTTTCAAAAAATTTACCCTGTTGTTCCCCCTTAAAAAAAATGTAAAAAAGGTTATTTTAAAAAAATGGTGTTTTTTTATAGTTGATGACTTTGATTTTTTTTAAATTTTTTGATGAATCATTTGAATTTTGAATTTCAATTTAGATGTTTTTCTTTCAAATAGAAGGTTTTAGCTTTAATTTTATGTAAAAATCTTTTTATAATATCTACGAATAAAATTTCAGTGATTTTTTTAAGTTTTTGACGATTTTCAGATAAGTTAAAATGTACACTTTGAGAAATTTTTTTTTTTTTAATTTTTTGATGAATCATTTTAACAATTTGGATGATTTTATTTCAAATGGAAGCTTTTAGCTTTAATTTCATGTATAAATCATTTTATAATATCTATGAGTAAAATCTCAGTGATTTTTTAAAGTTGGTTTTTGATGATTTTCGGTTGAATTAAAATCTAGACTTAGAGAAAATCTTTTTTTTTTAAATTTTTTAATGAATCATTTAGACAATTTGGATGATTTTATTTCAAATGGAAGCTTTTAGCTTTAATTTCATTTATAAATCATTTTATAATATCTGTGAGTAAAATCTCAGTGATTTTTTAAACTTGGTTTTTGAAGATTTTCGGTTAAGTTAAAATGTAGACTTTGAGAAAATTTTTTTTTTTTTATTTTTTGATGAATCATTTTGACAATTTGAATGATTTTATTTCAAATGGAAGCTTTTAGCTTTAATTTCATATATAAATCATTTTATAATATCTACGAGTAAAATCTCAGTGATTTTTTAAACTTGGTTTTTGAAAATTTTCGGTTAAATTAAAATGTAGACTTTGAGAGAAAAAAAAAAAAAATTTTCTTCAAAATTTTTATAGCCAACAACAAATTACTTCATGTTAAATTAAAAAAGACATTTTAGCTGACAATTTTCCAAAAATTCTTTTCTCAATTCTGTTAGATAAAGTCTAGACAATTTTTTAAATCTAAACTTTGACGATTTTAGGTTAGGTGAAAATCGTAAAGGTTTAGAAAAACAATTTTTCTTTAAAATTTTTATAACCAACCTTCAAATTACTTCATGTTAGATTAAAAAACACATTTCAACTGACAATTTCCCAAAAATTCTTTTCTCAATTCTATTAAATAAAGTCCAGACAATTTTTTAAATCTCAACTTTGACGATTTTAGGTTAGGTGAAAATCGTAGAGGTTTAGAAAAAAATTTTTTCTTCAAAATTTTTATAACCAATCTACAAATTACTTCATGTTAGATTAAAAAAGACATTTTAGCTGACAATTTCCCAAAAATTCTTTTCTCAATTCTATTAAATAAAGTCTAGACAATTTTTTAAATCTCAACTTTGAAGATTTTAGGTTAGGTGAAAATCGTAGAGATTTAGAAAAAAAAATTTTCTTCAAAATTTTAATAATCAATCTACAAATTACTTCATGTTAGATTAAAAAACACATTTTAGCTGACAATTTCCCAAAAATTCTTTTCTCAATTCTATTAAATAAAGTCTAGACATTTTTTTAACTCAACTTTGATTATTTTAGGTTAGGTGAAAATGTAGAGGTTTAGAAAAAAATTTTTTCTTCAAAATTTTAATAACCAACCTACAAATTACTTCATGTTAGATTAAAAAAGACATTTTAGCTGACAATTTTCCAAAAATTCTTTTCTCAATTCTAGTAAATAAAGTCTAGACATTTTTTTTAACTCAACTTTGATTATTTTAGGTTAGGTGAAAATCGTAGAGGTTTAGAAAAAAATTTTTTCTTCAAAATTTTTATAACCAACAACAAATTACTTCATGTTAAATTAAAAAACACATTTTAGCTGACAATTTTCCAAAAATTCTTTTCTCAATTCTAGTAAATAAAGTCTAGACAATTTTTTTTAACTCAACTTTGATTATTTTAGGTTAGGGAAAATCGTAGAGGTTTAGAAAAAAATTTTTCTTTAAAATTTTTTTAACCAACCTACAAATTACTTCATGTTAGATTAAAAAAGACATTTTAACTGACAATTTTCCAAAAATTCTTTTCTCAATTCTAGTAAATAAAGTCTAAACAATTTTTTTAACTCAACTTTGATTATTTTAGGTTAGGTGAAAATCGTAGAGGTTTAGAAAAAAAATTTTTTCTTTAAAATTTTTACAACCAACCTACAAATTACTTCATGTTAAATTAAAAACGACATTTTAACTGACAATTTTCCAAAAATTCTTTTTTCAATTTCCTTAAATAAAGTCTACACGAATTTTTAAACTTCATCTTCGACGATTTCTGATTAGGTGAAAATGTAGAGGTTTAGAAAAAAATTTTTTCTTCAAAATTTTTATAACCAACCTACAAATTACTTGATGTTAAATTAAAAAACACATTTTAGCTGACAATTTCCCAAAAATTCTTTTCTCAATTCTATTAAATAAAGTCTAGACATTTTTTTAACTCAACTTTGATTATTTTAGGTTAAGTGAAAATCACAAAGGTTTAGAAAAAAAAATTTTCTTTAAAATTTTTATAACCAATTTACAAATTACTTCATGTTAGATTAAAAAATACATTTTAGCTGACAATTTCCCAAAAATTCTTTTTTCAATTTCCCAAAATAAAGTCTACACGAATTTTTAAACTTCATCTTTAATGATTTCTGGTTAGATGAAAATATAGAGATTTAGAAAAAAAATTTCTTCAAAATTTTAATAACCAACCTACAAATTACTTTATATTAAATTAAAAAACACATTTTAATCAACAATTTTCCAAAAATTCTTTTCTCAATTCCTTTAAATAAAATTTAAGTGATTTTTTTAAAGTTCAACTTATTGTTAGACGATTTAAGGTTAGATCAAAAAAAGTTAAATCCAAAAATAAACTCCTAACTCAAAACTAAATAAAATAAATCAAACCAGTTAACATTTTCAATATTTTTAAGTATATTTTTATTTTTAATTCCTCGATTTAAATGAGCAATCATCAAAAAAACATTTTTTATATAATCTAAAAACCTACATAAAAACCATTAATACTAATTAACAATACCAAAAACATTTTATAAAAGAACAACCAACCCAAAACACAAACAATCCAAAATATTTTAACAAATCGATTTTGTACTTTTTAAAAGGAAATAGCTTTCCTTGAACACATTTTTTGTTCCATATCTTTAAAAATGTAACTTTAAGTTACATTTTTTTTTAAGATGATGCTGTATTAATATTAGAATTAATTGTATCAATATTAATATTAGTGTCAACCGTATCAACTCTTTCAAAAACAATTAAATTCTTTCCAACTCGTTCGTCGTAAACTCTATCGGTGTGAAAAACGGCATGAATCGGTTTATATCTGCTTAAAATATCCGAAATCGAATCTACTAAAGTATCAAACGCTATTATATGAGATGGAAGTGGTTTATTAGAGGGATAATGTCTTCTCAACCAGTTACTTTGTCCTGAATAAAAAACGTCAGCTTCGTCTTTATAATTATCGATAAAATTTAAATTTGGCAAGCATTTTAAGTAACGAGTTGTAACGTTTACGTGTAAATGGCTGTAAAGGGGTGTTGAATGACAGGGGGTTAAAAATAAAAAGCTTGTGTTTTCCGGATCTTTTTCTGCTATGTCTTTTAAGGGGGTCATAACGTCTAATGTTCCTCTTTGATGGATTAAACTTAGGTAGATTGCTGGGAGGAAGTTTCCTAAGAAAATTATTGTTGATATTATCCAAATGTAGATTCTAAAAAAAAAGAAAAAGATTTATGAATTATGAATTATATAGAGTGTACCAGAACTCAATTGCCAAACGCTAACCACGCACTCTAAAGTTGATTTCATGCCGATTCAATAAAAAAGTCTTTATCCAAAATTGCTTCCTAGGAGAACTAGAGCATCCTGAAGATGACGTGTCTAATCATGTTTTTTCGAAATATCTTAATAACGCTTTTAGCTATCACAATAAAATGTTGAGCGTTTATAAACTTCGAAATGCTTCATCGTTTGTTGACAAAACAATTTTTTTTATTGCCATCGTAAAAGTGTTAAGCGCTACCAGGGTAAGTTCTCTTAGGAAACAATTTCGGATAAGAACTTTTTCGTTGAATCGGCATGAAATCAGCACTAGAATGCGTGGTTAGCGTTTGGCAACTGAGTTCTGGGACAGCCTGTATAAGATGTGTAATTAGTTTAATTATAGCTTTGTTCGTGCAGGCAATTTCCAACAGTTTCTGATTTTTCAACCAATCAAAATTTAGGATTTTTTGCATGTGATCAAAATTGAACAATTTAGCTGATTGAAAAAGTCAGAAACTTTTGGAAATTGCCTGCACAAAACATGATTTATTGAATGGAGGAAAATAAGACTATACTTATTAACAATATGTATCATAAGTTTTGAGTTTACATTCAGGAATTTATTTGTATTTGTTACATTTAACTGTACTCCTATTGAATTGTTAAACTCAAATTGGAATGTACGACATTTAGAATGTCATACAAGCTAGATTTATGAAAATTTGTCAGCAACTTGTTTAGAAGCCTCAGTACAAATAAAATTCATAAAACATTCAAAGATAAGCTAATATCACGTGTAATTAATCGAGTTTTGAAGGATTGTTGGGAGGGAAAGAGCCAGAAAATAAAAAGAAACCCGATCGTCGACCAATATTATGCCCCAAAACAATTAAAAATCTACTGTAAACCCTTATAGTGCCGGAAGCCGATATATCGGCCTTTGCTGCACTGGCGAAAAATGTCAAGGTTGTTATATCGGCTCGCACTTTGTATCGTTTTACCAGAACTTTACCTCAAAATAAGATAAATACTTCTATATCTAGTCTGTCCATTACTCTGTTTTGTGAATTGTGTAAATACTGTTTTTTGTTTGGTTTTTATGAGCCTTTTTCCCAACCTTAGTAAAATCGTGGAAAATCACTTTGATTTCGCCCGGCACTAAAAGAGTTAAGATCCAAAAATTAGGTCATTTTTGTAATCAACACCTAAATTGGCATGAAATTTTGGGGTTTCAAAAGATACAATGCATTTTATCTGGAAGGAAAGCAAAGTGATTTATCTTAAACGTCCTCAAGCATCCAAATATACAGGTTTCCCGTTTTGATTGTCCGATCCTTTACTGGCGTATTCCTTGACTGAAAATAAGTAAACAAGTTCTAATGAAGTAGTACAGAAGTAGTTAGTTTACGAGATATTCAAGATTTTATTTCCACAACTTAAGCTATTATTCTGCCCTGTTAATTCAAAAGGGCGTATCTACAAATTTTGATGGTTTTAAGTTAAACACGTTTCCGAGTTCACCTAATACATCTCACTGTTAAGAAAATTCGACGTATCAATTATTTTTGTAAGAGAAAACAGTTAATAAAAGAAAACGATTTTTTTGTTCCAAATTATGAGGATAGCTTGTGTTAGAAGAAAAGGGCGTATTTATCAAAAGTCAAATTTATAATATAAAACTTCTGTTTTTAAAGTTTGTAATGAAAAATAGAAGTTAAATTTTAACACTTTCTAAAGACAGAAATTTATTTTTTTTAAAACTTCATCATGGCATAAAACAAAACACAAAAGTTCATTTTGCTCAAAATTGTGTTTTGTGCAGATACGCCCGTTTGGATTAACAAGGCAGAATAGGTCAACGTATGGAATTAAAACCTTGAATATCTCGAAAACGAACGACTTCCACATCTATACTCATTAGAACTTTTTTGTTTAGTTTTAATCAGGGAATACTCCTGTAAAAGATTGGACAATCAAAACAGGACACTTGAATAGTGAAACAATCCGAAAAAAATAAAATCCTGTCGTACACTTCGCCTTAACCACATTACGAAAATCCATAGTTTTGGATGATGAATCGCACTTTACATTTTCGCATCATAAATTAACTGAAAACGATGTCTTTTATACTAATAGCATTGAAGCAACACCAGACATTGTTAAATATGCCAGCAAATTGAAATTAGACTCGATGGTGTTTCATCAAAGGGTTCAACCATTTCATCAAGGGTTCAACTAACTTATCCAAGAACGACCCAGTCCCTCTAATTCGTCTAAACAATGCTAAAGCATTCAATGTTAACATTTATATGAGTCCATGCTCGTCAAAATTGAAGCAATTCGTCGAAAAATATCATGCTGGTGACAAAATCATGTTTTGGGCAGATCATAAGAAAAAGAAAGACAGATCTTGAAAGCTATTTTATGTCAAAAATACGTTGGGTTGGCTAAGTGGGTGAAAAGTACCATTTGTACCGAAAAAGGACAATCCTCCAAACGTACCATCGCTGATCAAAAAATTTTGAGACAAATTAGAAGTTGGATAATATTAAAAATAACCGAATTTATACCGATTAAATCACGCTTTTAGAAGGAAACTTATGTCCGGTTATGTTACATTATGTTATTCTTCAAATTGGGTTTTGTTGTTCAAACACACAGTTCATATCACACTCCAGCTACAGAATTTCTGCAGACTTGATAGAATTTTTGGAATCTTGAAACTTTTCTTTGAAACGTTTTTATTGTTCTTTCTCTACTGTTATCTTTCTTGGTTTCTAAATTCATCAGGTTTTCCTTTTCAGTGATTTCTCTTCAGCTCCTTTATTTAATTTCCTGTCCCATAGTTAATAAATATTCATAAAATTCTGACTTATTATCAAACTCTAAAAAATAAATGATAACACATATATTAGTAGACAAAATTTTTCTAGGAACCTTCTTCTATAAGAGAACCCTCGAAATATCTGCCAGGTTTATATTCCTGTATTAATTTTGAAGTTTTAACACATTAAATGATAATTATTTGACAAATTCAAAGTGTATTATGCGATACACTAAAAAAATTTTCAATGTCCCAAGATTTTTTGAACACCGATGATACTCTAAACACGTGTAATCGAAAATTTCTGGTCAACTCCCAAATGTATGATGTGGGATTATAGTTGGGAAGCTCAAAACCAGCACCAATTGATTGATCGAATCAAGCGAAAATTGAGAGTAATCAACATATTCACGAGAATGGCTGGGAATCTCAAAACAAGCAACAACTAATTGGTCGAATCAAGCAAAAGCTGAAACAAATTAACGTACACACGACACTGATTGGGAAGCTCAAAACGAACAACAATTGATTGAATTCGAACAATAGGTCGAAGAGAATCTTATAGAAACTCTTATAGAACTCTTATAAAAAATATGTGTACAATTTCGGTAAACATACTGTTTTGTACATGACACAGTAGCATAAAAAGAAAAACCGAGTTCTTATTCTGTCTTAGGCATAAATCGGAGACCAGTTTCAAAGTGGAAGGCCTGTTTGCAGGATCCACATCGACATATCTTGCTTCTAGCAATCAAAGAAAATGTTTGAGCGCAGGACAAACCTCGTTTAACCCTTTACGTTTTCCTAAAGAAAGTTGCACTTCTACATTGTCATCATCCGATATTTTAACCGTTTGACTGCTAAGCAATTCTTACAAAAACGATCGAAATCTGCGGGACATTTTGACGTATTCTAATAAGCGTGACTTATTGTTAGTCAGTTTTGGAGTATAATCTTTTTGGACTTGGATTGGCTTTGGAATAAATCTTTTCGAGGTTTATCAAAATAAACTTAGATGTATATTAGTTTAGAAATTAGTTAAGAAATTTTTTAATAAATTTTCACTATACATTGCGAAAAATCGGACACAATTGTCTGTTGAGTCTACTTTAAGTGTATTTTTCAGATCATAAATAGAACAAAGACACAGACAAATTTTTTTTAATATTGTGATTGTTTTCCAAATGGTGTACACTTGAATATAGTCTCAAAACTTATAATACATACATAATGAAATATTTGGGAATATTTAACGCATGAATTTTAATAGAAAGAAATAATTAAAGAAAAAATTTTTACCATTAGTACATTATATGAGCAAAAATGTCTCATTATTCTACTGGGATTCGAACTTAAATCTCTTTTCTTAGATACTGAACTTAGATACTTTTTAGGCAGTTGTTCTACCAATTAAACTACAAAGCTCGACAAGTTTTCTCACATTTCTGGATACATAATGTCACAAGTATATGTACACAATTACTAAAACAACTGCCCGGAAAGCAGGATATCTGGGTTCGGATCACAGATTTATAATACAAATGTTACCTAACTTACATATTAGCTTTCCTGCTCCATTTTGACAAAAACCCAGCTTCAATATGCAAAGCCATCGGTAATAAAGGTAAAATAAACCGATACTCCTTATGCGGCAACCAACTATATACGGATATAGCAAACACCATAGTTCCCAAGAGTACCAATTCGTTCGGAGCCGTTTCCCTATGTCTTAAAATTGAAAAAGCGGCCAAAACGAATGGTATAAAATTGATTCCGAGTAAAACCGGTAAACCATTCGATAAATACCAATGCCACGGATGAGAACCATAAAATTCCGAAATATTATGAACAACATTTACTTTTAAAAATTCATATGGGGTTATTACAAATGATCCATGTGCCCAGGAGTCAAGAAGTGTTGATAAAATTAATGTTACAACACTAAAAAATTAAATTTTTACTTTAATTAAAAAAAATTCTTAAAAAAAGAATTTTTTTTCTTACCCGATTGGTAGATATCGTTTAAAAATTAATTTTAAATAATTATCTGTTGATATTTTTAGGTGGTATAAACATAACGGTAACCAAGTTATAGCCGCTGTTGGTCGTACAGCACATAAAAACGCTATGATATAAATAAATTTATTTGTATCGTAATTCATAGAATAAAACGAAGTCATTTTTGATTCTTTTTCAATCTTAGAATCTTTCTTTTGAGTTTTTGAATCTTTCATTTGAGATTTTAAATCTTTCATTTGAGATTTTAAATCTTTCCTTTGAGTTATCGACTCTTTCTTTTTAATTTGTACGGTTTTATTTGGCCATGGGAAATATGAAAGAGCAATCGTAGTTAAAGCGGTTTCAAATGAATTAATTAAAGTCCTCGAACTGGTATAAAACCAAAAATAAGCCGAACCCATGATAAAAACAGCCCATTTTTTTGTACCGGACCATTGATAAAATCTATAATCTGAATAAGCGCTTAATAAAGCTTGTAGTATTCTAGGAATTGTTATCTAAAAATAATAATTTTTAATTTTTCAAACTAACAATAAAAGATTTTTAAATTTACCAAAGCAAATACAGAATCTAAATGAAGTATTTGTAAAAATTTATAAACACAACTGATGATTAACGGATAAATATAACTCCTCAGTCCTTGTTTCCATTCCCAGGTTAATTCTCCGTATCCGAAAGTTAATTTATGTGCTACTTCTAACGATTGAAAATACTCATCGGGTACGTACCAAGTTTGTACTAAAAATACTGATAGGATACGAATAGTGAGGAAAATTAATAAGGCATGAATATTATTCATTTTGTCATGAATCGTAAACGTTTTCAGTCTCGGTTTTAGAATGAAAAATCTTTCTGAAATAAAAAAATAAATAAATTTTAACTGAAAAATTACTTAAATTAACTGAAAAAAATATGTGTTAAATTTATGAATGTAATTACCGATTATTTATGGTCAATGTGAGTGGTTTTAAGATGAAATAGTCACTTTAACACGTTGAAACTGTTATAAATAGAAACTAAAAGGTTTTTGGTGGACATTATTTAGGTTAGTTAATGAGGTTATGAGTGTGGCCAACGTTTAAAAAGGTATTTCACTAAAATAATGGTTTAAATTTTCAATTTATTAAAAAGAATTTTTATTATGAGAAAAAAGGGTCTTTGATTTTATAGCATATCTCAATATTTCTTTAAGATATCGTGAATTATTTTACGTAATCTTAAAATTGAATGTTTTTAATTTAATTTTATGTATAAATCATTTTTTAATTCCTATAAATAAAGTCAGAGTGATTTTTTAAACTTTAGCCATTTTTATGGTAAAGTCAAAAATGAGGGTATTTAATTTTTTTGTATATCTCAAAATTTCTTTAGGATATCATTGATTATTTCATGTAATCTTAAAATAGAATGTTTTAGGTTTAATTTGATATATAAATCATCTTTTAATTACTATAAATAAAGTCAGGGTGATGATTTTAAACTTTGATAATTTTTGTTAAATTTGAGGTTAAATCAAAAATCAATGTCTTTGATTTTTTTTTAATATTTCAAAAGTTCTTTAAGATATCGTTGATTATTTCATATAATCTTAAAATGGAATGTTTCAGATTCCATTTTGTGGATAAATCATTTTTTGATTCTTATAAATAAACTCAGAATGATTTTTTAAACTTTTTTTATTAAATTTGGGGTTAAGTTAAAAATCAGTATCTTTGATTTTTTACCATAGATCAAAATTCCTTTAAGATGTCGTTGGTTGTTTTATATAATCTGAAAATAGAAGGTTGTAGATTCCATTTGGTAGATAAATCATTTTTTAATTCTTATGAATAAACTCAGAATGATTTTTTAGACTTTTTTTATTAAATTTGGGGTTAAGTTAAAAATCAATGTCTTCGATTTTTTACCATAGCTGAAAATTTCTTTAAGATATCGCTGGTTCTTTCATATAATCTTAAAATGGAATGTTTTAGATTCCATTTGGTAGATAAATCATTTTTCACTCTTATAAATAAACTCAGAATGATTTTTTAAACTTTTTTATTAAATTTGAAGTTAGGCCAAAAATCAGTATCTTCGATTTTTTACCATAGATCAAAATTTCTTTAAGATATTGTTAGTTGTTTTATATAATCTTAAAATAGAAGGTTGTAGATTCCATTTGATGGATAAATCATTTTTTAATTCTTATAAATAAACTCAGAATGATTTTTTAAACTTTTTTATTAAATTTGAGGTTAAGCGAAAAATTAGTATCTTCGATTTTTTACCATGGATCAAAATTTCTTTTAGATATCGTTGGTTCTTTCATATAATCTTAAAATAGAAGGTTGTAGATTCCATTTAGTGGATAAATCATTTTTTAATTTTAATAAATAAACTCAGAATGATTTTTTAAACTTTTTTATTAAAGTTAAGGTTAAATCAAAAATCAGTATCTTCGATTTTTTACTATAGATCAAAAATTCCTTAAGATATCGTTGGTTGTTTTATATAATCTGAAAATAGAAGGTTGTAGATTCCATTTGGTGGATAAATCATTTTTTAATTCTTATAAATAAACTCAGAACGATTTTTTAAACTTTTTTTATTAAATTTGAGGTTAAGCCAAAAATCAGTATCTTCGGTTTTTTACCATAGATCAAAATTCCTTTAATATATCGTTGGTTCTTTCATATAATCTTAAAATGGAATGTTTTAGATTCCATTTGGTGGATAAATCATTTTTTAATTCTTATAAATAAACTCAGAATGATTTTTTAAACTTTTTTATTAAATTTGAGGTTAAGCCAAAAATCAGTATCTTCGATTTTTTACCATAGCTGAAAATTTTTTTAAGATATCATTGATTATTTTACATAACCTCAAAATACAATCTTCTAGGTTTAATTTCATGCAAAAATAATTTTTTAATTCCTATAAATAAAGTCAGAGTGATTTTTTAAACTTTGTCAATTTGTATTGAATTTGAGGTCATAATCAAAGTCTTGCATTTTTTAGAACATTTCAAAATTTCTTTGAGATATTGTTGATTATTTCATATAATCTTAAAATAAAAGATTATACGAAGTTTGTCAACCCCTGAAATGTCTCTCAGTGAAGTTTGCCCACCCTTGAAGTCTATTTGAAAAATCGAGGGTTTAGTTATCCTTGAATCTGGTTTCTACGAAGTTTGTCAATCTCTAAAATGTCTCTCGATAAGGTTTTCCAACCCTTAAAATGTCCCTCGATGAGTTTTGCCCACCCCTGAAGTCAGTTCGAAAAATCGAGGGTTTATTTATCCTTTAATCGGGTTTCTACGAAGTTTGTCAACCTCTGAAATGTCTCTCGACGAAGTTTGCCTACCCTTGAAGTTCGTTTGAAAAATCGAGGGTTTACTTATCCTTGAATCGGAGTTTCTCGAAGTTTGCCAACTCCTGAAATGTTTTTGGATGAGTTTTGCCCACCTCTGAAGTCAGATTTAAAAATCGAGGGTTTACATATGTAAACTCGATTTAAGGATATTTGAATCGGGTTTCTACGAAGTTTGCCAAATCCCTGAAATATCTCTCGACAAGTTTTGCCAATCCTTAAAATGTATTTCGACGAGGTTTGCCCACCATTAAAGTTCGTTTGAAAAATCGAAGTTTTACTTATCCTTGAATCGAGTTTGGCAATCCCTAAAATGTCTCTCCATGAGGTTTGTCCATCCTTTAAGCCCGTTTAAAAAATTGAGAGTTAACTTATCCTTGAATCGGGTTTCTATGAAGTTTGCAAACCTTTGAAATGTCTCTCGACGAGGTTTTCCCACCCCTGAAGCCCATTTGAGAAATAGAGGGTTTATTCATCCTTGAATTTGGTTTCTAGAAAGTTTAACAACCCCTGAAATATCTCTCAACAAAGTTTCTCAACCTCTAAAACCTCCCTCGAAGAGGTTTGCCCACCCCTGAAATCCCATTTTTCCTTTTCGGAGTTTGTCCATCCCTAATAGTCTCTCAAGTGTCAAACCATGTCGTTATTAATGAAATTTTAGCTAGTTTCTATAAATAAAGTCAGAGCGATTTTTCAAACTTTAACAATTTTTTAGGGAAAACGACAAAAATCAAGTTCTTCGGTTTTTTTTGTATATCTCAAAATTTCTTTAATATATCGTTGATATCTTCATAAAATCTTAAAATAGAATGTTTTATGTTTCATTTGATGTATAAATCATTTTTTAATTCCTATAAATAAAGTTAGAGTGATTTTTTAAACTTTTTGTTAAAAAATTGAGGTTAAGTTAAAAATCAAAGTCTTCGATTTTTTAATATATCTCAAAATTTCTTTAAAATTTCGTTGATTTTTTAAAATAATCTTAAAATAGAATGTTTTATGGTTAATTTAACGTATAAATTATTTTTTAATTCGTATAAATAAAGTCACAATGATTTTTTAAACTTTGTCAATTTTTAATAAATTTGAGGTCATAATCAAAGTCTTTGATTTTTTGGAATATTTCAAAATTTCTTTAAGATATTGTTAATGATTTCATATAATCTTAAAATAGAAGATTTTACTTTTAATTTGACGTATAAATCGTTTCTTAATTCTTATAAATAAATTTTAAGCGATTTTTTTAAGTTTAAATTGAATTTGAGGTTAAGTCAAAAATCAATGTCTTCGATTTTTTAATATATCTCAAAATTTCTTTAAAATATCGTTGATATCTTCACAAAATCTTAAAATACAATGTTTTAGATTTAATTTAAGCTATAAATCATTTTCTAATTTCTATAAATAAAGTCAGAGTGATTTTTTAAACTTTAACAATTTTTTAGGAAAAATGTCAAAAATCAATGTCTTCGATTTTTTAATATATCTCAAAATTTCTTTAAAATATCGTTGATATCTTCATAAAATCTTAAAATAGAATGTTTTAGATTTAATTTAAGCTATAAATCATTTTCTAATTCCTATAAATAAAGTCAGAGCGATTTTTCAAACTTTAACAATATTTTAGAGAAAACGACAAAAATCAAGTTCTTCGATTTTTTTGTATTTATCAAAATTTCTTTAAGATATCGTTGATATCTTCATAAAATCTTAAAATAGAATGTTTTATGTTTAATCTAACGTTTAAATCATTTTCTAATTCCTATAAATAAAGTCAGAGTAATGTTTTAAACTTAAAAATTTTTTTTTTGTTAGATTTGATGTTAAGTCAAAAACCAATGTCTTAGATTTTTTTTTAATATTTCAAAATTTCTTTAAGATATTGTTGATTATTTCATATAATCTTAAAATAGAAGGTTTTACTTTTAATTTGACGTATAAACCGTTTCTTAATTCTTATAAATAAATCTCAAGCGATTTTTTAAAGTTTAAATTGAATTTGAGGTTAAGTCAAAAATCAATGTCTTCGATTTTTTACCATAGATCAAAATTTCTTTAAAATATCGTTGATATCTTCATAAAATCTTAAAATAGAATGTTTTAGATTTAATTTAAGCTATAAATCATTTTCTAATTTCTATAAATAAAGTCAGAGTAATGTTTTAAACTTAAAAATTTTTTTCTTGGTAGATTTGAGGTTAAGTCAAAAATCAGTGTCTTCGATTTTTTAGAATATCTCAAAATTTCTTTAAGATATCGTTGATATCTTTATAAAATCTTAAAATAGAATGTTTTCAATTTAATTTAAGTTATAAATCATTTCCTAATTCCTGTAAATAAAGTCAGAGCGATGTTTTTAAATTTTAATAATTTTTTAGGAAAAACGTCAAAAATCAAGTTCTTCGATTTTTTTGTATATATCAAAATTTCTTTAAGATATTGTTGATATCTTCATAAAATCTTAAAATAGAATGTTTTAGATTTAATTTAAGCTATAAATCATTTCCTAATTCCTATAAATAAAGTCTGAGCGATTTTTTAAACTTTAAAATTTTTTTATTGAAATTGAGGTTAAGTCAAAAATCAATGTCTTCGATTTTTTGTTATATCTCAAAAATTTCTTAAGATATCGTTTATTATTTTACATAATCTTAAAATAAAAGGTTTTAATTTCAATTTGATGAATAAATCGTTTCTTAATTTTTATAAATAAGCTCTGAGTGATTTTTTAAAGTTAGATTGTCTGTCATTAAAAATGAAGATTTTTTGGGATTTTCTTAAGTATTTTTGAGAATCTTTTAGATCTCTTTTGATATTTTAATTAATTCAAAAAGATTTTAACTTTAATTTTGTAAACAAGTTCTAAAATTATCCAAACTCCTAATTTCTTTTCGGGTTGAATTAAAAATACAAGATTTAATACAAAAAACAACTTATTTTAAAAAACAAACTTATATTTATTATCCAAATTTAAAAAAATCATTGCAACGATTGTAACAAATGTTCCCTTTCATTACTAATAAAACTACAAATCAACTGATCCAACGGCTCATTACTCCGAGCAACTTGCCTCTTAATAGTTTGCCTCACCTCCTCTTTAACACCTTTATCCGAGCCTCTCGTACCAATCCTCCTCTGTTCCAAATGTGGTAAAATATACAAACTCACTTGCCGAGTAAATAAAAACGTCAGCTCTTCCAAAATATCCACGTTAATAACATACGTTTGAAATAAATAATAATGAAACGACCCCCTTTGTCTTATAATCTCCAATAAAGGCGGAATTCGATCTTCTTCTTCCGGCCAATCGAGTTGAGACAACACAAAAATATTTCCAATCGATAAATCAGTTATATTCGAATCGGATTTTTCAATAATCGCTCTTACAAGTAACTTCGTACAATATTGTAAAATATTAAGACGAGTTAACGGTAAAAAATGTAAATGTCTTTGAGTTCCTCCCAAAGTTAATTTTGTACTTAAACATCCAACGTTTGTCGGTAAAAGTTCCAAACAAGTTAAAATATGATTATAACACGCTAAGTAATTTTTTTTTGAAAAAGTTATATTCGCACATCTTAAATTATTCGTTAATTTTAATGATAAACTTTCTTGAGATTGTATTAAATTTAAAGCTTCGTCAAATTGACTTTTATAAATGTAATAATCTATCATAAATTGATGAAGGTAGTTATTTAGTTTTAAATGGGAGTTTAATTTAGTATATTCTCTTTGTAAAGCTTCCGATGAGTTTAATAACTCAAAACATTTCTTAGCTAAAATGAAATTACATACGATTGTTTTATATTCTGATTTTTCAACTGTAACGTGAGGTTGGGTAACTTCCGGATCACTTTTTCTCCGTTTAGCTTTCGGTTCGGAAGTTGGATTTGGTAGATTTTTATCGGTGAATGCTTCTAATAGTAAAAAACAAGTTTGTATTTGTCCCGGATGTGGTTCCGGAGATAAACTAATTTTGTACTCGTGTAAACAATGCAAGAAAAAAATCGTAACACAATATAAAAGTTGTTTTAACATATTTTGATCGTCTAAATTTAAATTTTGCGATTGACAGAATGTTAATAATTTTTGCCAGTAATGTTCTTTACTCCAATTTTCACCGAAACTTGATAAATAAGGTTCCCAACATAATTTCTTCCCGCTAAATTCTAAAGTTATACAAAGTTTATTCCACGCTTCATCTAAATTTAATCCGTTTGATGTGTTTAAACAATATAAATAATATTCGATGGCTTTATGAAGGAGTTTATAAATTAATTTTTGCGAAATATCAATCGAAACGGTTTCATTATTTAATAAAGGTATTAAATCGTGTACTAACATTTTACGAAAAGGATTTATCGGTTGATTTACTGAATGACTGTGTTTTTCGGCACTTAATAAAGTTTCAATTAACCCCAACTAAAAAAAAAATTCAAATTATAACCTAAAAAATAATTTATTTTAATAAAAAAAAATTTTTTTTACCCCGTGTGTTTGAATAGCAGCCGAAAACTTTTGTAGCAATAATAAAAGTAATTTACAATGTTCCATCGTATCTTCGCAATGTTCGGCGGTGATTAATAATAATTTATGTTGGATATCTAAAAATATAAATTTATTATTTAGCATAAAATTTTATTATTAAAAACGATTTAATATATAAAAAGTTTTTTTTAACAAACCAGGTTCGATATGTTTAAACATCTCGCAATAAAATGATTTTTCATGATCGCCATCAGTTTCCGATCGTAAAGAACTAGTTACTCGGTTTATTTCGCTCCAAAATTCCGGGTGTTGATGAAATTTTCCTATTCTAAAAGATAAAATGTTCCTTTTAATAAAAATAATTAAATTAATTCAATAAATTTATTTTGTATACAAATCGCTAAAGTTTCTTGCGGCTTCTTTAACGTTCCCTCCGCCTTTCTCAATTTGATACGCTTCAAACTATATTAAGACAAGAAAATTCTTAATTAATAAAAAAAGATATTTTTAATTAAAAATAAGACATTTTTTAATTAAATTATTTTAAATTTCCAACCTGAACACCAAAATTATTCGGATATAAAGTTTTAGCCGTTATCATCCAAGCTTTTGCGGTTATAGGATCGGTTTTAAAGGCGGATTTTGCTCGTTGAATAACATATTCTTCATCTGATAAATTATCAAGCATTTTAAAACAGATTTATAATGATTTATAATGAAAAAACTTAAAAAATTAAGTTCTTTTAAGTTAAAAGTCAAAATATGACATCAAACATAACCTAAAAATTTTTTAGACGTTTCGATTGATTTTAAAATAAATATTAACTCAAATTCAATATTAATTTAATTTTTTAACTTTAAGTTTTATTTTTAAAATTGATTTATTTAATCGAAATAATTATGATACAATTATAAATTATATAAATCTTAAAAGAAAAATATTTTAAAACTTTAATTTTAAATAAGTTAAAAAATCGGGTCAATCGAAATCTTGTGTTTGTGTTGTTTGTCAAAGTGACGGATGTGAAATAATCTGAAATGTCAAATGTGTTAGTGTTTGAGAAGAAATATTAATTTTTTGATGAAAAAATGCCTCCGACGATTCAAAATGGAAATAATTCCCAAGCGGAAAAACGTCCTGTTAAACCAGGACAAGGAGAAAGAAGGTTATTTTCTTTATTTATAGAAAAATTGAAGATTTTAAAAACTTAACCTTAAAAAATATCTAATTTTTAGATCCGAATTAATTTGTAAAGTGAAATATTGCAATACTCTTCCGGATATTCCCTTCGATTTGAAGTTTATTGCATATCCTTTCGAATCTACAAGGTATTTAATGAATTTACTTCTATTTAATAAAAAGAAAATTTTTTATAACCTCAAATTTACAATTTATAACTTAAAATTTAGATTTATTCAATACAACCCAACATCGTTAGAAAGAAATTACCGTTATGAAGTATTAACCGAACATGATTTAGGCGTAGGAATCGATTTAATAAACAAAGACGTTTACGCCGTCGAACCCGGAGCTTTATTAGACCCAGCGGATGAAAAATTACTCGAAGAAGATATTTTAACTCCTCAAGATTCAAAAAGATCCCGTCATCATGCTCGATCGGTCTCTTGGTTACGTCGAACTGAGTATATTTCAACCGAACAAACTCGTTTTCAACCGCAAACTATGGATAAAGTCGAAGCGAAAGTTGGATATAGTATTAAAAAGAATTTAAAGAATGAGACTTTATACATGGATAGGGAGTCTCAAATTAAAGCTATTGAAAAAACTTTCGAAGATTCAAAAGTACCGATTGAAAAACATTATAGTAAACCGAATGTTGTTCCGATTGAGACTTTACCGGTTTATCCGGACTTTAAATTATGGAAATATCCTTGCGCTCAAGTTATTTTTGATAGCGATCCGGCTCCGGTTGGTAAACAAGTTCCCGCTCAAATAGAAGAAATGTCTCAAGCGATGATTCGGGGTGTTATGGACGAAAGCGGTGAACAATTCGTCGCTTATTTCTTACCGGTTGAAGAAACCCTTCAAAAGAGACGTGAAGACTTTGCTAGTGGTGTTCAGTATCAAGACGATGAAGAGTATGAATATAAAATGGCTCGAGAGTATAATTGGAATGTTAAAAGTAAAGCGAGTAAAGGTTACGAAGAAAATTATTTCTTGGTGATTAGACATGATGGGATTTATTATAATGAATTAGAAACTAGAGTACGTTTAAGTAAACGTCGTCAGAAAATTGGACAAGCTCCGAGTAATACTCGTTTGGTGGTTAAACATCGTCCGATGGATGAGCAAGAGTTTAGAATGCAGAGATATCGTGAGAAACAACTCGAACCACCTGGAGAAGATGAAGAAGAGCCGGAAATGGAACCTCAAGTTGATGAGGTTCAAAATCAAGACTCGGAGAAATCATCTAGGGCTTCATCGCGTTCATCGCAACGTTCTGAAAGGTCTAAATCGCGATCTAGGTCAAAATCTAAGTCGAAATCACCATCAAGATCGAGATCAGCTTCTCCGGCGAAGTCTAAGTCGAAAAGTCGATCAAGATCGGCGTCTAAATCGGCTTCTAGATCGCGGTCATCTTCTAGGTCAAGATCTAGGTCTAGATCGGCTTCAAAATCACCATCTAGATCAAGATCTAGGTCGAAATCTGGATCTAAATCACCTTCTAGGTCTAGATCTGGATCTGAGTCAAGGTCTGGATCGGGATCGGAGTCTGGGGATAAATCAGATAGCGATTAAAATGATAATTGGAGGTGTTTTATTTTATAACATTGATTCATGTTTAAGATTAATTGAGAAATAAAGCTTGATATTAAATGATTTTATTTTAATATTAAATTAAACGGTTTAGAGTGCATTTTCCTTCCGAACTCTACCAAGAAAATTCTTATTTCCCATTAAAAAACATGATATAAAATCCGAAGAATGGTTATCATGGAAATCTACAACTTTAACACCTTTATTAGCTTAATTTAGCAATGTTATAAAGAGTAAAAAGAAAAAAAGACTGTTATCTAAAGATGTGAGCTTATCTAAAGAATATTTTGGGGAGTTTTCAAACTTACTAAATAGGATGAAAGAAATTGAGGAGGATTCATATCTTAAAGTAAGTTAAAAAAATAATAGTTATTAAAATTTTCATTTAAGGGGTTAGACCACTCTAGAATTTTCAAAAAATCGAATTTCTGTTTTTTGCGCTAAAAAGTGCCTTATGGTCTTAAAAATAAGATGCAATGTCAGTTATAAGTGGGAACAGTTTTTAAATACCTGTATTTTGATTCTGAATGTTGTCCGGTAACGTGTGCTCAGTACAGGTTAAACAAACTTTAAATGCGTTTTTCTCTAAATCACTTTTCTTGAAACGGCCGGAAACATAACTCATACAATTCTTTACCGATTTACTTGAAATTTTAGCTGCACCTTCCAAGTAGCATTATCTAGAGAAAGACGTAGGATTTTTTTGATATCAAATGTAGTTCTTTAACTATAAACAATTTAGTAGATATCTTTTTAGGCTACAACGCAAAGTTTTTGTAATATGCCCACCATTTCTGCAAAAAAATAATTAAAAAGAAATCCCTACGTCTTTCTCTAGCTTTTGAGTTGTAAAAACTAAATACCTTTTCGTTTTTGCTTTACATTGAAAATTGTAGGTAAAATCGTTCCGGCCGCGGACCCCTTAGCGCTTAACAAGGTTTTCATCAAGCAGTTACATCGCGTTCATTTTGTATGTTAATTATTTAGCAAAATGTATTTCTTATTCCTAAATGTATGTACAACAAAGATATATAAACAATTTTTCCACAGCTCTTCTTGTTTTCTCGGAAAAATATGGGGAAATTACGTTAATTTTCCACGGTCTAAAGTGGTCTAACCCCTTAATAAAAGGAATATTAAGTCGATTTTAGATAAATACACTGTAAATTCTGTAGTGGAAGCTTACACAGCTTTAGCGGAAGGTGCTAGATTTGTTTCAAGTAACCTTCCGGAATTAACCAATCAAAATTCATTGGAAAATAATGTATGCTTTTCTAAAGATAAATTAGATCGTGCTAAAAAATCATTTTTAGAAGGAACAACTGAGTTTGTTAAAGAAAGAATTGATAAAAATCACCAAAATATGTCCAATATTTTTATATAACCTAAAACCATGAATCTAACTTTAAAAATTCTCTCAGAATTTATGATTAGCAATGAAGAAACGATTCTCAGTAAAATATTAGGCTAGAATGTTTTCTTTAACGTCATCTATAAAAATACGTTGATTAGGTTGTAAAAATTTTGAGAAAATGATTTTTTTAAACCTCTATATTACCACCTATCTTGAAAACGACAAAATTTAAATTTAAAAAAATCGCACAGACTTTAATTTTAGGAATTGGGATGCAATTTTTTAAACAAATTGTAGATTAAAATGTCTATTTTAATCTAGCATATAATAATTTGCAGGTTACCTTATAAAAATTTTGAGAAAGTAATTTTTTTATAAACCTCTACATTTCCACTTAACCTCTAAACGTCAAAAATGAAATTTAAAAAAATCGCCTAGACTTTATTTTTAGGATTAAGGAAATGATTTCTTGGATTATTATAAATTAGAATATTCTTTTTAATATAACATAAGAATTTTTAGCTAAGGTTTTAAAAATTTTGAGTAAAAATTTTTTCTCTAAACCTCTGCATTTTCACTTAACCTATAAACGTCAAAAATGAAATTAAAAAAATCGCCTAGACTTTATTTTTTAAGAACAAGGAAATGATTTCTTGGATTATTATAAATTAAAATATTCTTTTTAAGATAAGATAAGAATTTCCAGGTTAGGTTATAAAAATTTTGAGAAAATAATTTTTTTCTGAACTTCTGCATTCCCACCTAACCTAAAAGTCTTTGAAATTTAAAAAAATCGCCCAGACTTTAATTTTGAATATTACGAAGCAATTCTTTTAAGAAATTGTAGATTAAAATATCTATTTTAATCTAACATATAATAATTTGTAGGTTAGGTTATAAAAATTTTGAGAAAATAATTTTTTTCTGAACCTCTACATTCCCACCTAACCTAAAACATCAAAATTGAAATTAAAAAAAGTCGTCCTGGCTTTAGTTTTAGGAATTGGGAAGCAATTTTTTAAGGAATTATAGTTCAAAATGTCTATTTTAATCTAACATATAATAATTTCCAAGTTAGGTTATAAAAATTTTGAGAAAATAATTTTTTTTAAACCTCTACATTCCCACTTAAAAACGTCAAAAATGAAATTTAAAAAAATCGCCTAGACTTTATTTTTAGGATTAAGGAAATGATTTTTTGGATTATTATAAATTAAAATATCCTTTTTAAATTAACATAAGAATTTCCAGGTTAGGTTTTAAAAATTTTGAGTAAAAATTTTTTCTCTAAACCTCTGCATTTTCACTTAACCTATAAACGTCAAAAATGAAATTAAAAATATCGCCTAGACTTTATTTTTAGGATTAAGGAAAAGATTTCTTGGATTATTATAAATTAAAATATCCTTTTTAAGATAAGATAAGAATTTCCAGGTTAGGTTATAAAAATTTTAAGAAAATAATTTTTTTCCATAGATGAGATATAATATAGATAAGTATTTCTATACAAAATACTCGTAGTAAGTATTTAGTTATGGTGGCAGTCGCCTGTAGCGCTGTTTGACGCGTAGTGGTAGGGATATGGCAAATTAAAATTTTTTTTCTTTAATATTGTATTGAAACCTGAGATTTTTTATTGTTAAAATGCACTATTTCTCACAGAAATAACAATAAAAAATACAAAATAACAATACAGTATTTACACCATGTATAACATTAAAATAATGAATAAAATTAATATTAATTGTATGTTTAATCCAAAGCAATAAAACACTATTTTTGTTTAATTTTTTTTTTATTTTTTTAAATTTTTTATAATTTCTTTTTTCTTTTTCCATTTTCGTCCTTTTTCCAGAGCTAGTCTTTTAACATTATCGTTAATTTTTCTGGAATCAACACCTTTTACTATTTTATTAATGTTATTTATCCATGTGAATATATAAAATGTTACAAATTTTTTAATAAATATTTCCTTCAAATTATGTTTTTTACAACTAAAATTTTTACTGATATTTTTTTTTACTAATTCTATAATCTTATTTCTAATATTATTTTGTAAGGATAATTTTGGCAAATAAAAATGAACAATTGCACTACATTTTTCATAAAATTCGGTAAATATAGTGTTGGGTTGCAGGAGTTTTTTTGCTCTATAATTCCTAATTGAAATTAATTGATGGTCTTCACCCTCCTGGTCACTCAGCAATTGGAATATGCAAATTTTGCATCCCCTTACACTTTTTATAATTTTTTTTGAAAAATATCCAGCCATGTACGATTGGTGTTGCCTTACAATATTTGACCATTCGCCGGTCTCAGGAATGATTTCTGGACACTTTTCGTCCTCTTTTTCTTGTTGTTCTTCAATTCCTTGTGATGTAGAATTTGAGGTAATAAATTCCCTTAGGGAACTTATAACACCTTCACTCTCATCCAATTCACAATTAGCGCCTAGAGAATGTGCTGATGTGAAGTTATTTACTACCAACGTCTTAAATGCGTTCGTAAAAGCCGCAGTAGTTGGATTGATGTTCCTGACACCCTGACTTCGAATACAAGAAAAAAAGTTTTCAATTGGATCTTGGTTAAAATTCCTCCCAAGTAGGAACTTGAATCCCTTTTTTTTCATTTGGTTCCAAATATATTTCATACCTCTTAAGGTAGAAATCCAATTTTTTATTGTGGGAGGTACGGAACTTTGTCCTCCTGGTTTTATAATTTTCATTGAACTGAGAACTTTAATCGCTTCCTCCCAAAAAGTTATATGTGCAGATGTTTCAGTAATAGCCCCCCTTAAGGGCTTGCCCTCCACGGAATATAGGGTGCTACTATTAACACTGTCAAACAATTTATCGCCGAACAGAAGAAAATCCGCAGTGTCTACAGCAGAGTTTGGTAAACAATTACCTAAAATATGAAAATAAATTAAAACAGCAGCACATATATGAAAAAATGTTCTTTCTAATATTTATACAAAATTTAAAATTAATATAATTTAATAGAATATACATATATTAGGTTAACATAAGGAAAATTGAAAACTTACCATGCTTGACTAATCCTCTCATAGTTGACGATACTCTGTGAGAAAATACTTGCGTTGCAAGTTTAACTTTCATTTTTTTTATTTTGTCCTTAACAATATGAGCGTCTGTTAATTTATTCAGCATCCTGGTGTCATAATCACCTTCATCTACATCATATAAAGTAACTATATCTTTCCAAGATGCTATTTGTTCCTCACATTTCCATTTAAACTTAATATCATATTCTAGCAGGTTGTTTCTTAACCCTTTTATAAGATGTGGTCCATCATATAATGGTACAACTTCTAAATTGTCCACTTCAAAACCAAAAATTCTATTTTCCGTTTGTTGTTTCACATATTTCCTATTTGTTTCTTCATACAACATTTTAATTGCGGTACAATTTATACTTAATTGATCACATACCGTAGCAACTACAGTTAGGTCAATGTTGTGCAAAGCTGAAATAATACATTTTAAATTTTTAACAATATTGGGTGCACTCATTCCGTTTTCCGAAAAAAAATAGGCAATTGGCTGCTTCCATTTTCTTCTAATTCCTCGCACCATGAAAACCATGGCGTGGTCTGCAAATTTAAGTTTTCTGCCATCACCGTAGTCTTCGAACCCTTCAATCTTATCAGTTTTTGAATTGTAAGTTAATGACGGTTCAATCGACATTTCGTCGAACATCAAACAGCAATATCTGTCTTCCGGATTCATTTTTGCCACTGATAGTTTTAGTGCATTAAGGATAGTTTGATTAATACCAACATTGAATGGAATATTATGTAACAACATCATAAGGGTTTTTCTAGATGGTAAAGCAAATATTTTTTTTAGTAATCGGTAACCTTTGGGGCTTTGTTTCAACAAAGACAAAGCTAATATTTTGTCATCTATTGTGTAACGACGTCCTTTGCTTTTTCTACTCTGCATTTCCAATTGAGAATTAATAAAATTAAAAGTAGTTTTGTTTACTTTTTCAAGAAAAAATTCACTTGAATTTACAAATTTTTTAGCTTCAAAAAGTCGCCTTCTTAATGTCGAGTTTTCGTTGTTTAATCTTCGGCTAATCGAAATCATGTTCCGCGCAATATTATAAAACTTTTTAGCCTTAGGAGTTAAATTGACCTTTCTTGTTTCATTTCCACAACGTAGCAAATTTATTCTGGTGTTCAAATCTGAAATGCAATTTTATTATAGGTATTATTCACATAACAGAAGAAAAAAGAAAAAAATATATATATACAATTACCTCTCCGTTTTCTAGGTATTCTTTGAGGTGTTACTGTAGTCATTGCAGTTTCTCTTTGAACTGATAAATCTAAAACAAAGACACATAATTCATTTTATTCTCAGAGATCATATGTTTTGAATACTGATCATTAGTTATTTCACTAAACAGCTTAATTTATTACCATTAAATATTTTTTAAAGGAACTATTGGATATTACTTCATCAAATTTTATGACATTAGTATTGCACTATATTTGCATATTTACAATGAGATGAATAAAGATGATTAATTTAAATTTAATTTGAATTTGCAAACTATTTGTTCTATAACAATTTTAAACATCTTGATTTAATTTGTTAATTATGAAATTTAGAATGCATTTGAAAATAGATTTAATACCTCCATTAATCTCAGTTTAAGGTGAAAAAAAATCAATATGATATTTAATTTATATTTCATGTCAATTATTGTAATGTTTACATAATAAAATTAATAATGAATAAAATTAAGTAGAATATTGATAAGAGTCTATAAAAATCAAATTTTTATAATTATATAGCAAAAGTATATTAAAATTATTCCTTAATTATAACCTTAAAAAATTACATTTATTTCTAAAAATATTATATAACAATTATATACTAAAAATATATCATTATTGTTATTTCTTCACCACATATTGTGTGAATTTGATGAATTAGATTTATCTAACCCATCATTAGTTCATAACATGTTATAAAACCCCTAATTTTACTTACAAAAACTAAATTTTTTGTAAGTGGTTATGTAAATAACTATTTATTTACCTTTTATAGTGCTATCCATTTCTTGGGCATTACTGCAACCAGGTACTGGATTTAGAACTTCATCTTGTATTAAAGGCTGTACGACGGTGCAGCCTAAAAATAAAAATTGAATATTTTAAAAAGACAAATTAAAAACAATTTAATGTTTTTTTATATATAATTTGTTTCCACATGTACCTGGTAGATACAATGTAGGTATCGCCCTAGCTTTTAAATTTGTTCTATTTCTATTATTAGAATATTTCATTTCACTTGAAAAGTGAATATCACAAATTCTTGAAATTTTTCTTCTTGATATTTGTATATCACATGGCCCAATTGCTTTCACCCATAACTTAAACATCTACAACAGATAAGAAAACTTTATGCCAAATATATTTCCAAAAAATAAATATATTAATACCAACCACGAGTTATCACATGCCCCTCCTGGTTGAAAGTATTAATATATTTATGTTTATAAATAATAACAATAATTAAAAACAAACTAAAATTTACCTCTGGATCTCGTGGAAAGCTGTGCAACATGATTTCTTTATTAGTGCGGTGGCAACCAGGAACAATACATTTATATCCCATAGTGAAATTATTGTCGTAATCTGCTTAAATCTACTAAATTATCTGGTTAAATATGATTTTGTTGGATGACATGTTGGATACTTTATCGCTTACCTCACCAAGAATAAATTATCGCAAAAAGTCTTGAAAAAGACTGATACTATAGAACTCAGCAAAAAATAATAGAAAATAACAAAACCTCACTGTAAGCAATCGAAAAACCGCAAACGCACACAAACAAATGTAGCGAAATGACAAACAACTCATAAAATTTGATTTGAAAATTGACATTTGATTTGACAGCTGTCGACAGCGACACAGGTGACTATCACTCGAACTAACAGAAAAGAGTACGTAATATTTAATAAGAGAGAACAGGGCATGTTTTTTTCTGAACCTCTACATTCTCACCTAACTTAAAAACATCAAATTTGAAATTTAAAAAAATCGTCCAGACTTTAATTTTAGGAATTGAGAAGCAATTTTTTAAGGAATTATAGATTAAAATGTCTATTTTAATCTAACATATAATAATTTGTAGGTTACATTATAAAAATTTTAAGAAAATAATTTTTTTATAAACCTCTATATTCCCATCTAACCTAAAAACGTCAAATTTGAAATTTAAAAAAATCGCCTAGACTTTATTTTTAGGATTAAGGAAATGATTTCTTGGATTATTATAAATTGCAATATCCTTTTTAATGTAACATAAAATTTTCCAGGTTAGGTTTTAAAAATTTTGAGAAAAAATTTTTTTATAAACCTCTACATTCCCACTTAACCTAAAAACATCAAATTTGAAATTTAAAAAAATCGCCTAGACTTTATTTTTAGGATTAAGGAAAAGATTTCTTGGATTATTATAAATTAAAATATCCTTTTTAAGATAAGATAAGAATTTCTTGGTTAGGTTATAAAAATTTTGAGAAAAAAATTTTTCTCTGAACCTCTTCATTTTCACTTAACCTATAAACGTCAAAAATGAAATTTAAAAAAATCGCCTAGACTTTATTTTTAGGATTAAAGAAATGATTTCTTGGATTATTATAAATTAAAATATCCTTTTTAATGTAACATAAGAATTTCCAGGTTAGGTTTTAAAAATTTTGAGAAAAAAATTTTTCTCTAAACCTCTGCATTTTCACTTAACCTCTAAACGTCAAAAATGAAATTAAAAAAAAATCACCTAGACTTTATTTTTAGGATTAAGGAAATGATTTCTTGGATTATTATAAACTAAAATATCATTTTTAATATAACATAAGAATTTCCAGGTTAGGTTTTAAAAATTTTGAGAAAAAAATTTTTCTCTAAACCTCTGCATTTTCACTTAACCTATAAACGTCACAAATGAAATTAAAAAAATCGCCTAGACTTTATTTTTAGGATTAAGGAAATGATTTCTTGGATTATTATAAATTAGAATATCCTTTTTAATATAACATAAGAATTTCTACTTTAAGTTTTAAAAATTTTGAGAAAAAAATTTTTCTCTAAACCTCTGCATTTTCACTTAACCTCTAAACGTCAAAAATGAAATTTCATAAAATCGCCTAGACTTTATTTTTAAGATTAAGGAAATGATTTCTTGGTTTATTATAAATTAGAATATCCTGTTTAATATAACATAAGAATTTCTAGTTTAGGTTTTAAAAATTTCCAGAAAAATTTTTTTCTCTCAACCTCTGCATTTTCACTTAACCTATAAACGTCAAAAATGAAATTAAAAAAATCGCCTAGACTTTATTTTTAGGATTAAGAAAATGATTTTTTGGATTATTATAAATTAGAATATCCTTTTTAATATAACATAAGAATTTCTAGTTTAGGTTTTAAAAATTTTTCTCTAAACCTCTGCATTTTCATTTAACCAATAAACGTCAAAAATGAAATTAAAAAAAAATCACCTAGACTTTATTTTTAGGATTAAGGAAATGATTTCTTGGATTATTATAAATTAAAATATCCTTTTTAAGGTAACATAAGAATTTCTAGTTTAGGTTTTAAAAATTTTGAGAAAAAAATTTTTCTCTAAACTTCTGCATTTTCACTTAACCTATAAACGTCAAAAATGAAATTTAAAAAATCACCTAGACTTTATTTTTAAGAATAGGGAAAAGATTTCTTGGATTATTATAAATTAAAATATCCTTTTTAATGTAACATAAGAATTTCTAGTTTAGGTTTTAAAAATTTTGAGAAAAAAAATTTTTTTCTAAACCTTCTGCATTTTCAATTAACCTCTAAACGTCAAAAATGAAATTTAAAAAAAATCACCTAGACTTTATTTTTAAGAATAGGGAAAAGATTTCTTGGATTATTATAAATTAAAATATCCTTTTTAATGTAACATAAGAATTTCTAGTTTAGGTTTTAAGAATTTTGAGAAAAAAAATTTTTCCTAACCTCTGCATTTTATATATACGTCAAAAATGAAATTTAAAAAATCACCTAGACTTTATTTTTAAAAATAAGGAAAAGATTTCTTGGATTATTATAAATTAAAATATCCTTTTTAAGATAAGATAAGAATTTCCAGGTTAGGTTATAAAAATTTTAAGAAAATAATTTTTTTCTGAACTTCTACATTCCCACCTAACTTAAAAACATCAAATTTGAAATTTAAAAAATCGTCCTGACTTTAATTTTAGGAATTGGGAAGCAATTTTTTAAGGAATTATGGATTAAAATGTCTATTTTAATAAAACACATTTTTTGTGAGAATTAAAATATTTATTATAATTCGTAATTAATTCAATATACATATTTAGGCTTAGAAAAATTCGAAACAGTCAATAAATTTTCATGAATGAATAATGATATTGTATAATACATTCATTTTGGTTTCATTAATTATTTCATTGAAGAGAATTATTTGGTACAATTATTTTATTTTAATTTTTTTTTCAAATATCCATTTTTATTTTTTTAATTCTCTCAATTAAATCGATGTTTTAATTCGAACTCGTATCGAGTATAAATATATTTCTTTATTTATTAATTTTTTTTTAGAAATCCTTTTAAATTTTTTTAATCTTTCCATTTTTAATTCATGTAAAAATATCGAGATAAATCTTGAACATCGTGCACTGTACTTAAGGTGCGATTATCCGAGAAAAAACATGCAGAAAAAAGCCCATCCAAGACGTATCCCTGATTAATTATAAATACATTAAATTTATACTTCTAGAAAATTGGGCAATAATTGATTGGAAATTCGGTTTTTTAATTAAATTTTTTTTTCTTTATACGATTTACAATCTATTAACCTTCCTACAGAATCTGTTGGACCCTTAGTTCACTATCTTATCGTAATTTTTTTTTAATAATTAATTAATTAATTAATCTAGTTTTTTTATATTAGACGAACGTGAGCCGAAAAAGATCGTAAAAACGTATACCGAGTCGAGATTAAACGCGTTTGGTGTTCTCATTAGTAACGATCACTTAACATTTACTTTTTAAAGATCTAAAATTGGTTTTTTTGGGGCTCAATAGACGTACCGGAAGTGATGTGCTAGACTTTCGGTCGTCTGGGATTTTAGATCTTCAAAGGTAAATTTATTTTTTAAATAATTTTCCCTCACATCACTTTAAAAATTTTAAATAAATTAAATTAAATTATAACAGGTACATTTTTAAAACTTTTAAAACGTTTTAAAGTTAAAAATTAAAATTTAGATTTAAAAAGAAGTTGTATTTTATGTACAGTTATAGAGATTGTCTAAAGACAAGAAAATTCTATTTACAAGATTATACAGGGTGTTTATCTGTATCGATTGATTAAAGTGTATTTACAATTTTTTTTCTTTTTTTTTGGTTTTAAAATTTAAGTACTTTTAGTTTCAAATCCTAGATGCGTAATGCAGTGAAATATTAATTATTTTCTTTTTTTTAATAATAAACGATGTTTTTATCTATTTATCTCTATGTAGATTAATTTTTAAATGCTAATAGTTAAAATGTACAATGCTACAAATACGGGATTGTCTTTTTGAGGAATTCTTTTTTATTTTTTTTGTTAAATGGAATTCGTTGCAGTTTGTTAACTGAAACTTTAATTGTTAATTGTTTATATTTTCTCGTTAGGAGAAAGATTTTTTCTTTTTCTTTTAAGAAAATTTGAGTAAATTTTTTGTATTTGTTTTTTTGGAATTGAAAATCGAAAATTAGTGTTAATTGAAAGCTAAAATATTCTACAGTAGAACTTCATTTATCTGAACTCCTACTATCCGAATCGGTTTCAGAAAAAAAAATTAAGAAAAAGTTATGTTGGCTACACTGTCGTCGGTTGCCATTCGGGGACAGCCCGGCCAACCTGTCCCTGTTTGTTTTGATTTATCAGTAAATCGTTGATGGGCTATTGTGACGATAACCTTTCGCTTCGGTACATTATTTTGTTTGTGAGTACATTTCGGCGTTCATCATGGCTTCAAAAAGAAAACGTGTTGTGTTATGGTTAGCTGATAAACTAAAAATTATAGGCCAATCAGATAAAAGTGTTACCGGTAAACAGTTAGCTGAGATGTACGGTGTTGGGCAAGCAACGATTTCAGACATTAAAAGGAGCAAACCGACACTTTTAAACTTCGAGTCAGTGCTTGAAAACGAAGATGGAAATTCTTCAAGAAAATCAATGAAGACAGCAACAAAAAAAGATTTAGAAGATGTCGTCTTCAAGTGGTTTTTGCAACAACGTTCTATGGGAAACCCATTTCAGGCCCAATTTTTTGTGAAAAGGCTAAAATCATAGCTCAGAAGCTTGGCTATTTATCCTTTAAGCTGGGTTTTCATTAGTAGAATTAGTAGTAGAGTATACTGGGCGAGTACTAACTATCCTGTGAACTTGCTTAATGAAAACGTAACTGGTAGAGTAGAGTACTTGGTTTTGGTAGAGTAGAGTGGGATAGCACGGTGGTAAAGTCACTCTACCACTTGCCATCCTCCACTACTGCTTTCCACTCTACTCTACCGCCACTACGCTAATGAAAATAGTGTTGAGGTAGTCGAGTACCCTGTCGAGACCAGAAAAACCCGGTGTTGTTGAAGTATTTAGCATATTTGTGTAAAAATGAAGTAGTTTGAGACAGAAACTATTAAATTAGTAGAACTGTACGGTGAATATGAATGCCTATGGAATATAACAAGCATTGATTATAAAAATAAAAGTAAACGAACATCTGCGTATGAAGCAATAGTAGCTAAATAGTAGCCAAACAACGCTTTGGTGTTGCTGAATTAAAACATTCGCAGTCATTCGCAGACACAATCTGTACTCTTCTACATCATCCAAAGCAAGTTCCCTTAAGAGAACCGAAGAAGCCCCGTGCCTATGCCTGTTTCTTATCCAATCTCTGCACCATTTTTTCTTGATTTTATTTTGCTCTTCCTGCATAACTACAGTTACCTTTCCAAGCAAAAGATCAGCTGCACATAACTATGCTTTTCGTACAGCTTTTCTTAAAGCTAGACGATGATGACCAGGGGTCAATCTCGACATTTCAGGTTTTTCGCTGTTTACTATTACCTACCTTCTGTAGCATACTATTTTCTATTTAAGTAAAAAAGGGGACTCTACCAAACTAAGTAGAGTAGAGTTAGCTCCGCTTAAAAGTACGCCAGTTACTCTACCACAAGTTCTATTAATGAAAACCCGGCTTTAAAGCAAGTAACGGCTGGCTAAGAAATTTCAAGTTCAGGCACGGTATTTGTGAATTAGATTTAAGTGGCGAGAAGTTATCAGCAGACTTCAAAGTTGCAAAAGATTTTATTAAAAAAAATTAAACTTGTAGCAGACTCCTTCGATCCTGAGTTTTTGTACAACGCCGATGAAACCAATCTTTGGAAAGCTGAAAAACCACTTTAGCCTCTAAAAGGGAATGTAGTGCTCCAAGACATAAAGTGAGTAAAGAACGTGTTACGATGCTTAACTGCGCGAACTCTACGGGAAGCCATAAAATCTTCTTTTGATAGGGAAGTAAAAACGCCCAAGAGCATTTGGAAATGCGAATAAACTTCCCCTCTTTTATAAAAACCAGCCCAAGGCTTGGATGACTGCCGCATTGTTTTTGTAGGACGAAATTTTCACCTCCCAAGTGAAAAAGCGACAAAAATCTCTTGGAAAAGAAGGCAGTAAAGTACTGTTGATTGTAGATCAAGGAAACAGCATTTTTGTTGCATGAAATATTATGACTAATATTATACTTTCTCTGAGTGCTGATTTGAGATCTGAAGGCAGATTGTTCATATCAGCTTTAATTTTTGAGATATAATTAAAACGCGTTTTTTTAGAAAAATCTATATTTTATCAAAAAAATTTTCTTTTATAAGATTTTCTTGCTTGACTTGGTTCACGAGGGCTGTTTTTAATGCTCCAACAATAGTCTGCCATCATGTGAGCATTCCAGTGACCCTGGTAACGTTCCTCCATAGTTCGAATGTCTTGATGGAACCGTTCCCTTTGTTCTTCACTCAGATTCACCAAGATTTACAGGGAAACGGTCCAAATGACTGCGGAGGAAGTGTACCTTGATGCTCATACTGCATCCAAGCTGCTGGAAGTGTAACATCAGCTCAATATGCTCCGCACAGCTTTCGTCCTTCTTGTTTCCCAGAAAATATTGTACAGTCCAAACGAATTCATTCCAGGCATTTTTTCCAATATTAGTCATATAACAATTACAGTTTTCAACCTTCTTATTTGACGACCATCAAAAATTCCGGCTTTAAGTTTCTCTGTGCTCAAGTTATGGAACTTTTTAGCGATGTATTTAAAACACTTACCATCCTTGTTTAGAGCTTTGATAAATTGTTTCATAAGCCCTAGTTTAATATGTAAAGATGGCAGTATTATACGATCTCTGGACACAAGGGGTTCATTTATCACATTCAACTTTCCCAAAACCACACTTTGCCTGGAAGGCCAATCTTTTCTAACCCAGTGCTCAGACTTAGCTCTGCTTTCCCACAAACAAAACAAACATGGATATTTTGTATAGCCCCCTTGTTGTCCAAGAAGAAAATTCACCATCTTTAGATCTACACATATCAGCCACTTGTGTTCGTTGTACATGATTTTATCCATAACAGAAGCTACAGTAGCATATTTTTCTTTGGCTGTACCTGAATGTGCAATGGGTATCGAACCCAGTTTATTGCCGTTATGCATAAGGACACATTTTAGGCTACGTTTTGAAGAATCAATAAATAAACGCCATTCATTTGGATCATGCTTCTCTACTCCAATTGCTTTCAATAAACCAGGAACATCTGAACAAAAAGCAAAGTCGTCATCTTTAGCAAAGAATAAAAGCAATTCTGTCTCTCGGTTACGATAGTATGAAATTCTTGTTTCCGGGGTTAAAAGATTTCTTTGCTTTAATCGAGAAGCTAGAATCTCCGATGCTTAAAAGAAGGCAGTAAAGTACTGTTGATTGTAGATCAAGGAAACAGCATTTTTGTTGCATGAAATATTATGACTAATATTATACTTTCTCTGAGTGCTGATTTGAGATCTGAAGGCAGATTGTTCATATCAGCTTTAATTTTTGAGATATAATTAAAACGCGTTTTTTTAGAAAAATCTATATTTTATCAAAAAAATTTTCTTTTATAAGATTTTCTTGCTTGACTTGGTTCACGAGGGCTGTTTTTAATGCTTCAACAATAGTCTGCCATCATGTGAGCATTCCAGTGACCCTGGTAACGTTCCTCCATAGTTCGAATGTCTTGATGGAACCGTTCCCTTTGTTCTTCACTCAGATTCACCAAGATTTACAGGGAAACGGTCCAAATGACTGCGGAGGAAGTGTACCTTGATGCTCATACTACATCCAAGAACCGACAAGACTGGAAGTGTAACAACATCAGCTCAATATGCTCTGCACAGCTTTCATCCTTCTTGTTTCCCAGAAAATTTTGTGCAGTCCAAACGAATTCATTCGAGGCATTTTTTCCAATATTAGTCATATAACTATTACAGTTTTCATCCTTTATCAACCTTCTTATTTGAGGAAGAAGGTTGATAACCATCAAAAATTCCGGCTTTAAGTTTCTCTGTGCTCAAGTTATGGAACTTTTTAGCGATGTATTTAAAACACCCACCATCCTTGTTTAGAGCTTTGATAAATTGTTTCATAAGCCCTAGTTTAATATGTAAAGATGGCAGTATTATACGATCCCTGGACACAAGGGGTTCATTTATCACATTCAACTTTCCCAAAACCACACTTTGCCTGGAAGGCCAATCTTTTCTAACCCAGTGCTGAGACTTAGCTCTGCTGTCCCACAAACAAAACAAACATGGATATTTTGTATAGCCCCCTTGTTGTCCAAGAAGAAAATTCACCATCTTTAGATCTACACACATCAGCCACTTGTGTTCGTTGTACATGATTTTATCCATGACAGAAGCTATAGTAGCATATTTTTCTTTGGCCGTACCTGAATGTGCAATCGGTATCGAACCCAGTTTATTGCCGTTATGCATAAGGATATATTTTAGGCTACGTTTTGAAGAATCAATAAATAAACGCCATTCATTTGGATCATACTTCTCTACTCCAATTGCTTTCAATAAACCAGGATCATCTGAACAAAAAGCAAAGTCGTCATCTTTAGCAAAGAATGGAAGCAATTCTGTCTCTCGGTTACGATAGTATGAAATTCTTGTTTCCGGGGTTAAAAGATTTCTTTGCTTTAATCGAGAAGCTAGAATCTCCGATGCTTTTTTAGAAAGACCAAGGTCTCCGACTAATGCACTGAGGTCTTCCTGATTAAAGGGCTGGAGCTCAGAAGAAATTGGGTTAAAATCATTTGTCCAACTTTCATCACTTAAAGAAGACCTTGTTTCAAACGTTTAACACGTGTCTAGCTGTATTGCAAAACTAGAGCTGCTAAAGAGAAAAGGTGGGTAGATTTGAAATCAGCGACCTCGGATTAGTAAAAACCAGGCATAAAAGTCGATGCAACAAAAAAAAGATTTAATTTTGTTCCCTTGTGTAATGCACCAACTCATCCCCGAAGAATTGTTGGAGAGAGGGAACGAGCAGTTTACAACAATCTTTTTACCACCTAACGTCACAAGCTTGTTACAACCAATAGACCAGTCTGTTATCGAAACCATGAAACGCCATTACAGAAGGCAAATTTTAAGAAAATTTTTGGTAGAAGATGTGTTGGCTAACTATAAAAATATTAATTTGAAAGATTGCACTTACATGATGGCGGAAGCTTGGAGCTTGATTAAGCTAGTTACATTAAGACGTGCGTGGAACAAGTTGAAAGGCATATCAACTGAAGAAGAGAAGGAAAAGTAGAAAAACGAAAAAGAAGCTCAAGAAAATAAAAGGGGAGATACAGAAAATAAGGATGACTTGTCACTTGAGGAATTAAGAAATATTCTTTTGAAAATTCCTGGATGTTCAGAAGTTAATGCTGAAGATGTAGAAGAGTGGATGATGTGTGATTCGTAAGATCCTGGGTTTCGAATTCTGAATGATGATGAACTTATTGAAAGTATGAGAGAAGATAGTATTGAGGAAGATGACCTTAAATCGAAGTTGAAAACATGGGACCATCATGTTAAGCATTTGCCAAACTTGAAACTACATTGAAGTGGATGGAACATCAAAGTGTAATCATATCCAATTTCCCACTATCAAGGGGATACGTGACTTGACTGCCCGAAAACGGATCAAATTTTTGATTATCCGAATGTAGTCCGATCCCATTTGATTCGAATAATTGGAGTTCTATTGTATTTTGCAATAAAAAAGACAATTTTGTTCTAATTATTACTCAAAAAATTAAAAAAATACATAAAGTTGACCAAAATTTTTTATAACCTAACTTTTAAAAAATTTTGACCAAATTTAAAAAATCGCGGAGACTTTATTTTTTTAAATTAAGAAATAAAATTTGTATTAATTGAAAGTTAAAATATTCTATTTTGTAATAAAAAAGTCAATTTTATTCTAATTATTACCCAAAAATTTTAAAAAAATCATAAAGTTGACTAAAATTTATGAATTTTTTTAAAACTTACAAAATTTTCTTAAGAGAAAAAAAAAATTAATCACTAGGTTATTATATTATTTACAAGTAATATTTAAAAAGGAATGTTTTTCTGTTCATGATATGTTGAACGGTGTGGTCACTTAGAATCTACTTACAGCTTCTAATTTAAGAAAAAAATTAGAAACGAGAGAAGCTAGAAACTAGATTTATTGCAACACTTACCGATTTCTTTCTTTTCTTTTATTAATTATTATTTATTTTTTTTTCGTTCAAAAATTTTTTTTCTTTCATAAGTTTTTGTTCATTCTTTTACCTACAACTCGAACCTCGATTAATATCACAATAATATATCCTTCTCGTCGGAAGTTTCTCTTTTTATCTCTACTTAAAGTTTCTTTTAAAATCTCTACTTAAGAGTTATTTAAGGCATTTAAAATTTTTGGGATAGATCTTCAATCTTAGATTTTTTTTTAAATAGAGCTTTGAGTTTAGAGTTTTTTAGAGCTTATAACTTATAGAGCATCTTTATTTTTTTTATTGCATTCATCTACACTACCGTTTCATATTCGACTATTTGAAATCGTTCTTGACCTAAAAAAAAAATAAATCAAATAAAAAATTTAATTTAAGAAATTGTCGATTTAGAACCAAACTATTCTATGTTATAAATAGAACAATTGGTTATTCTGTTACACATAGAATAGTTTAGTTCTAAAGTGACAAAACATCTAAAATAATTTTTGAAATTTACTTTCGAGGTAGTTAGCAAGTTCAAGATCGTCCACTTGAAGTGCCAAAAGTCGAGGTGTTAACCCCCGATTATCAGCAATATTTAAAGCGGCCCCGGCGGCAACCAGCAAACAACAAATCGTCCTCCATCGATAAGCGGCAGCTTTATGAAGGGCCGTTTGTCCGGTTGTAAAATCCTTCATGTCGATTATGTCACCCGGGGCCGTTTCCAAAATATATTTCACAATTTCCTTATGACCGTATCTAGCAGCATAATGAAGAATCGTCTGACCCGTACCATCTCGAGTTTTTAACGAATAACCTTGAGTGTGCAAATCTTTTAACTAAAAAAAATATAAAATTATTCTTTATTAAAATTTAAACATTTAAAAATTTCTAGTACAAACGTACAGTTTTTAATTCTCCAATTTTAGCAGCTTTGATGATTAAATCGGTGTGTTTATCGCGCAGACTATAGGTGTACATAAAAATAAAAATTTAAATTAATCATGGTTAGTAGAAATGACCGGTTCCAATCGTCACAAAAAGATGTTGAGATTGTGATAAAAGTGCTTTCAAATAAAGTTATAGGGTGAATAATGGTGCTTACCTAAAGGCATTGTAAGAATCCTGTGAGAAACCGAATAATCGCTCGTCGATGCTGCATGCAAAAAGTAAAAAAGAAGAAAAAAGGTTGCGATTTAAATCGAAAATATTAAATTAAATGTGTGAATAGAGTTGTTAAAGTAGTGAGGTTTAAATAGAAATATTTGGTTTAAATGGAAGTAAAAAAGGGCTTTAAAATTTTAAAGGCTAAATTAAAATTAGGTTGAATGTTTATTTAAATTTTGTCGTGGCGATTTGAAAATTAATTGAATTGATATTTTAGTAAATGAGGATAAAATAAGATATTTTGAAGATTGGTAAAAAATGACTATACAGGATGTTTCAGAATTGCACGGTACTATTAAACCGATTAGTATTAAATACTGTTCGTGTAAATAAGTAATCTGTTTTACTATTTCTGCGTTTTCGTATGAGTTAATAAGAAAACTTCCATTTTGTATTATCATGGGAGACACCACAAATTTATTCATTTTTGAAGAATAAGAACAAAACATGCTGTTAATTTATGGCGAGGTACATAAAAAACGATGCTGCTGTTCGAAAATTTGAAACATTTCCAACTAAGAGGATACCAAATCGGAAAACGTTTGAAGACATTAAAAGACGTCTTAGGGAAACTGGCACGAATCACAACGACAAAACGTTGATCGACAAAGATTTCGAACTGCTAACATTAACCTTTCGCTACACGCACCGGACTGTTAGTCCGGATTTTGAGCGCCATTTATTAGTGTTATTTCGAACTTGCTCTGACCATAATTTTTTTGATGAATTTCTTTTTTATCGACATTTTATTATCTGTCAATGCATCGTGTGTTGAGTTTGAATTCAATTTCAAAATCGGTTATTTCGAAAATATGAGCAATAACAAAGAAAGGAACAAAAACTTGTTGTCCAATAATGAGGAGGAAGAGGATGAAAACCTATTATTGGACAACAACGTTTCAGAATATGAAGATGAGGAAGATGAAAATGAAAAAGACGATTTGACATTATTAAATAATTTAAATATTTTTTTATTTCGTATCAGCTCCCTCTCTTATTTATTTTTCGAACCCGGACTCACAGTCCGTTGCGTGCAGTCGCGCGAACAAAAAAATGCACGTGTACTGGAAGGTTAAAGAAGGGATACTCAATGCTGTTCTATTTCCTATTATTACCACCAGAAAATTGTCACAATGGACTATTTCGGCATTTTTGGGAGTTGAGTTTAATCGAAAGTACGTCGGCCCTAAGTACTTGAAATGCATTTAAAAATGTTCAAATCTTTTCCGTGTTCACAAAATTTTCTGTTAAAATTTAAATTTAATCCTCGCCTGTGACGTCACAGGGAAGGCACAAAAAATGGTTAGATCCGACAACACAGCCGTAGTTCCTAAATCTTGACCCCACAGTTTGGTTGGTACCTGCGTAGCTATGTTCATTGTATTTATAAGTGCGAGTAGTTCAACACGTGCGACAAGTGACGTTTTACGTGCGTTTAATAAGTTGATGTTATTTTGCTAGTAGACTACAACGTTGCCTTTGAACTTTACTTCCTTGCATTTCTGCACCAATAAATTGGTGATTTTCGTTGAAAAACCTCATCACCGCTACTGTCTACTGCTGGTAAATTCCGTGAGTCGGCTTTTGTAAAGTCAGCTTTCAAAATACTCATTTTTACGAAAAAATATTCAAAAATTCATGACGCGTTTTCACCTTGTTTACAAACACAGGCGGATGACAGACCCAAAACTGACAGGCAGAGTAACAACCATCGCTTAAATAATGTCCCTAGGTATAAGACAGCGTTGCCTGTTTTCCATTTCTAAGTAGGCGGCAAAGAATGACCCGTTTGAAGTAGGAAAATTTTTAATAATTATTTTCTTCATTGTAACGTACCGTGTAGTTCTGAGAAACAGTAAAGTGAGGTACTTGATACCTGAGGATCATAAAACAGCCCCTAGTTTTTGGAAAATCCACCGTACCGTAATAGTCCATTGAATGTTTCATCTGCATATAGCGAACATTGCGCGAGTAAGAATTGTATCCATATCACGTTAAGTGTGTGCAACATTTGTAACCAGAAGATAATAACAAGTGCATGAATTTCTGCCAGTGGTTGATTCGACAATGCAGAGATACTAACTTCCTGAGCTACCTGCTAGTCACCGATGAATCTTGCTTTATCAGAAATAGAATTACTAATTTTGGAAACACTCATACTTAGAGCGACGATAACCTTGCTTGAAAACGACTGCTAATATGCATTACTAAGATACATTTTCATTAAATGTCTGGTGATTTTTGGTGATAATCTCATCGGCCCTTTCTGTTTACCAACAAGGCTTTCATCTTACTTGAATTTTTTGCAAAATAATCTGTTTAAGCTTCTAGAAGATACTCCGATTGCCAACAAGCAGAGGATGTGGTTTATGCATGATGGTGCCCCTGCTCACTTTTCTCATATTGTCACCGATTATTTAAACACAGCATATGGTAACTGATGGGTTGGCCGAAACGGGCCTTTTAAATGACCACCACGATCTGCTGATATAATTAGATTATTTTATCGGCTGGATGAAGTCTATGGTTTATTCTACGTCTATTGCCACGCAAGAAGTACTAAGAAATCGCTTTGTGAACGCAATAAAGAAGTAGAAAGACCACCCACCGCGACCTAAGTTCCTCTCCCACACTCATCTTTGTGGCAACTGGTGCCCAAGATTTGAGGAGCTTGCCTGCAAAACCGAATAAATCCATATTTTGACGAAATCGAGTTATACATGTTAACTATATGATTTTCATCCATTCTAATCATTTTTACAAGTTTTTGTAGATAAAACTTAAAAAAAGCATGTCTAAATCGTATTTAAAGTTGGCGTATGGGAGCAAAAGCGGACAAAATTTTATACTTCCATTACTTCCAAAGCTATAATCCAGACGACACCAACGAGTCTCAACCTATTTTAAAGAGTACAGAAAAAACTTTTCAACAATTCAAATAATTATTGACAAACAAATTCACACTACGTATAAAGAAAATATATCCCCAAAATGAAGAAGAAAAAAATTATGTACAGACGTAATAACGAATAGTTTCAGACGAAAGCCTCCGAAGATGGCATAGTACGCCGAAACGCGTTAGGCCAGTGTTTCCCAAGGTGGGGCGTAGGCCTCACAGGGGGGCAATTTCGGTTTTTAACTTTATAATCTTTTCATATGTAAACAGACAAATCAACACATTTTTACTTTGTGGGGCCTCGCGGAACCTTAGGGGGGCATAAGAATATTGCAAACGCTAACATGGGACATGCCACAAAAAGGTTGGGAAACACTGCGTTAGGCAGAGATTAAATAAAAAAAACCAATATAAGCACAAAAACTTGTTTTTATATATTTATTCAACATATTGGTAAAACGGATCTACAACATGAAAAATTTTATACGTTTTCTGTGTCTCCTGAAAAATTTTACAAAATGGATTTATCCGCTTTTGCACGCAAGCTCCTCATTTGGTCAGGAATGCCAAGAACCCGTGCAACAAGCAAAAGGATTAGAAGTCGTCACTCGTACAGAATTCTAGAGGGTTTTGCAAAGTTCTTCGGAAGAAAAGGGACCTACTCAAAAATCGGAGAAATTAGAATCCAAGGAAATAGACGAAAAGAAAGCAGAAGTAACAACGTCGCAACAACACCCCAAGGTATGCCCACTTCAAGAACTCTTAGCGAATGATCTGGACCTTGATTCTCCAGAGCTATTCACCTTCTCCGGCGACCTCTTAAAACAAATATTCTTAAATACAGCTTGTCAAATCTAGGAAGAGACGTGGAGATGTAACAAATAAGAACCGCCTTCTATGCGCGATAATAAAGGAATAAGTAACCTCCTTCTTGCAAACCTTGGATACGTAGGGAGCAAAGAAGCACTTAGAGTTCATAACAAACCAGCAAAATATACTAACTGTAGCTTTTCTAAAGGACATTCTGAAATATTTAAATGCGCTCAACATAGCGTTACAAAGGAATGGGAAATTAATATGCAATCTGATACAAAACGTGTCTGCTTTTCGTCCTAAGCTAGATATTTTTGAAAAAGATATTGCAAGGCACGAATTTATTCATTTCCCAACAATTCTTGAGTATAAAAAAGAGAACTCTAAAAAAGACGTTGCAGTGTTTGTAAGATTTCTGTCCGATCTAAGGGACGAATTTGCTACAAGATTTCAAGACTTGAAATTGAAAAGCTGTCTCAATTCCTAAAATTTATCAAGTTGATGCATCGGCAGAATGGACTGATGTGGCTGCTAAGTTGTTCACCGTTTCAAAGTCTTCACTTCAAGTGGAGATAATCGACTTGCAAGAAGGTATTTCTTTGCAAATGTATAAAACTGTATGCCCTGAAGAATTTTGGGGTAAATATGTTTCAGAAAAATATGAAAATTGTAAGAAAGTAGCTATCAATCTGGCCACTATGTTTGGTTCGATATATGCGAATCGTCGTTCTCGAAAATGAATTTTTCGAAGAACACATATTGGTCAAGGGTGATGGACGACCATCTCGAAGATATACTTCGCATTTGCTGTACCCTTCGTACACCGAACTTTAAAAAACTGGCCCAAGTCCGTCGATGTAATTTCTCACATTGAATATATTATAATATTAACTGAGAATTACTTGTTTGACTTGGTTTACCCTTTTTTTGGAAACTAACTCGACTTGAAAACAAAATAAAAAACAGTACCTTTTAATCATTAGTTTTTTTCTGAACTTCCATAAAAAATTTTATACCGAATCCGAACCCTACTGAAAACTACTTGCCGACCCCTGTCTAAGAAGATCCGGACGAGTTCCTGATAGCAGTGACACAATATTTCATAAAGACAAGTGTACCAGAAGAACCTCAAACGGCGCAAGCGGTCCGGTTCTCAAAAGAAGAAGCTGCTACGTGGTGAACCACTTTTGAAGACTTGGATATTCCATTTTCGGAATTTCAACAAATCTTCAAAAATAAATGCAATGATGCCCGGTTCCTAAAAGAAGAAGCTGCTACGTGGTGGACGCTTTTGAAGACTACGCTTTTGAGGACTTGGATGTTCCATTTTCGGAATTTCAACAAATTTTCAAAAGTAAATGCAATGATGCCCGGTTCCTAAAAGACGAAGTTTCTACGTGATGGACCACTTTTGATGACTTAGATATTCCATTTTTGGAATTTCAACAAATCTTCAAAAATAAATGCAATGATGCCCGGTTCTTAAAAGAAGAAGCTGCTACGTGGTGGACGCTTTTGAAGACTACGCTTATGAGGACTTGGATATTCCATTTTCGGAATTGCAACAAATCTTCAAAAATAAATGCAATGATGCCGGTTCTTAAAAGAAGAAGCTGCTACGTGGTGGACCGCTTTTGAGGACTTGGATATTCCATTTTTGGAATTTCAACAAATCTCCAAAAATAAATGCAATGATGCCCGATTCCTAAAAGAAGAAGCTGCTACGTGGCGGACGCTTTTGAAGACTACGCTTATGAGGACTTGGATATTCCATTTTCGGAATTGCAACAAATCTTCAAAAATAAATGCAATGATGCCCGGTTCCTAAAGGAAGAAGCTTCTACGTGGTGGACCACTTTTAAGGACTTGGATATTCCATTTTTAGAATTTCAACAAATCTCCAAAAATAAATGCAATGATGCCCGATTCCTAAAAGAAGAAGCTGCTACGTGGTGGACGCTTTTGAAGACTACGCTTATGAGGACTTGGATATTCCATTTTCGGAATTGCAACAAATCTTCAAAAATAAATGCAATGATGCCCGGTTCCTAAAGGAAGAAGCTTCTACGTGGTGGACCACTTTTAAGGACTTGGATATTCCATTTTTGGAATTCCAACAAATCTTCAAAAATAAATGCAATGATGCCCGGTTCCTAAAAGAAGAAGCTGCTACGTGGTGGACGCTTTTGAAGACTACGCTTTTGAGGACTTGGATATTCCATTTTCGGAATTTCAACAAATCTTCAAAAATAAATGCAATGATGCCCGGTTCCTAAAGGAAGAAGCTTCTACGTGGTGGACCACTTTTAAGGACTTGGATATTCCATTTTTGGAATTTCAACAAATCTCCAAAAATAAATGCAATGATGCCCGATTCCTAAAAGAAGAAGCTGCTACGTGGTGGACGCTTTTGAAGACTACGCTTATGAGGACTTGGATATTCCATTTTCGGAATTGCAACAAATCTTCAAAAATAAATGCAATGATGCCCGGTTCTTAAAAGAAGAAGCTGCTACGTGGTGGTAAACTTTTGAGGACTTGGATATTCCATTTTCAGAATTTCAACAAATCTTCAAAAATAAATGCAATGATTCCCGGTTCCTAAAAGAAGAAGGTGCTACGTGGTGGACGCTTTTGAGGACTACTCTTTTGAGGACTTGGATGTTCCATTTTCGAATTTCAACAAATCTTTAAAATAAATGCAATGATGCCCGGTTCCTAAAATACGAAGCTGCTACATGATGGGCCACTTTTGAGGACTTGGATATTCCATTTTCAAAATTTCAACAAATCTTCAAAAATACATGCAATGATGCCCAGTTCCTAAAAGAAGAAGCTGCTACGTGGTGGACCACTTTTGAGGATTTGGATATTCCATTTTCGGAACTCCAACAAATCTTCAAAAATAAATTCAATAATCCCCAAATACCGGCAAAAATCAATGGCCAGTATTTCAGTCGTCAGCAAAAATCGGGCAAAATGGTACAAACATTCCCGAAAAGAAAAAACCACCAAGCCAAACGGATACACTGAGACGGTAATCAGGATGTGGCCATGATGGCACTGCTGCTACCACAGATCCAATTACATCTTACCACCACACCGGCGAACGTGAATGATCTAAGGCCGCGTGAAGCCTTAATGTTATGAAAGTGGAGGATCTGCTTAGAAAGTCAGGGTTGCTTAAGACCCCTATAAACCCAACTCCAGATAAAGGCAACAAGAAATTACCGAGGTGCTGGTACTCCCCGGAGCTTCACCTGAACAAAAATTGCCCGATAAATAAAAACACTTCGTCTGGAAACGCCACTGCGACCGCCCAGAAACCAGATACCAAACATGGTGAAGCCACTACCAGCTTCATCTGGGCTGATATGGTGAAATCATACCGGCAAGTTAACAACAGCTCCGCTAGCCAAGCAGACCGGAATAAACCATGCCAGAAAATCGTAGATTCGTCGTACTAAATGCTGCATTCAACAAAATGCACTTTGAACAGTTATTCTGAAAGTTTCATTGTTAAATAAATTAGCTTTTCAATATCTCGATAAAAAATTAATTTAAGACTTATGTTTATATAAACTTTCTTGTTTATTTCGTGCTGGAGAACATATGAAATAGTGCCGAACAATTCTGAAACATCCTGTATAAGCAAATTAATCGCAGGAAATAACCACAATGTAATATGAATAGAGTAAAGGCACCCACAAAGCAAACTATGCGTGTAACAATGTGGGAAATCTAATTTCGCGTTATGTGGAACCTAATTTAACCTCAAAGCGATGTGGTTAATTGGCTTGAACGCATCGTGGAGATATGACAACTTATACAACGCGTTGTGGTTTGAAAATTTACCAACCGGTGAATGATTTTAACCATTGTGGAAAACGATATCCACATTTCAGTAGAATTTTAGTAAATTTAAAAATAAAACGTGTGTTTAAAAAATCATTCAAGAAAACTTTTTTTTATTTGATTACTTTAAATTTTGATTTTTGATAAAAATCGCCGCGACAAAATCACTAAATTTAACTTATTAATAATTTTTGAAAAACACAAAATCAACATAAAAAAAGGAAGTTACAAAAACAATAAAAAATCAAAAACCTCTACTAACATATCTTATTTTATTTGAAAAAATAAATAGAATACTTTACAGAATACTAAAAAAACCAAAAAGAACAAAAAAACCAAAATTAAAAATAATAAAATAACTTGATCACAGTCTCTAATTCAATTATTCAATTTCAAATTTAAATTCCAAATCAAATTTTAAAATTAATTCAATTCGATAAGCGGCTTAGTATAAAAATACGCGACCGCGTTCACCACTTGAAAGTACCTTCTTAATTTAAGCGTCTGTTCAGGACTCATTCCTTTTCCCTCACTTTCTTCACCATCACCGCCTTCATCATCCTCCTCATCTTTAACATCTTCTTTAACGTCCTCTTTGGCATCTTCCTTGATCTCTTCCGGTGATTGAATCTTCGGGGATAAAGGTGGTTGATCGCTCGGTGAATCCAAACTACCTTCATCGCTACGTTAAAAAAACGATCCTCTTCAATAAAGAAAAAGACTCCTAATCTTCCGGTTTCTTACCTGATTCTCATTTCCGGTATAACGCAATGAGCTGGCGAAGGAACCGCCGTTTCATCTTCCGGAGTTTGCGGAACGGAAACGCTAGCGCATTCTAAAATGTAAAGGTTATCGCAGGCGATATCCGAGATGAAATGAATGTTTTCTTGGGCGCGATCGATCCGGAAAAATCTCTCCGCGGTACAAGAATCGACGAAACACCAATCGGTTATCGAACATGGTTGTTCTTCGAGAAACTTGTTGATTTGTACGCGGATTTGTTCTAAATCGGACGATGGGTTGACTTCTATCGAACCGATGGTCATCGCGGCTTGGGTTAAAAGCTCTTTGTCGTAGTGATGTTGTTCGTAATCGGACATTAATATCCGGTGGAGGGTTAATTGAACGTTGTCCAACGGGGCGTGAGTTGTTGCCGTTTTTGTTCCTTTGCGTTTTGCCAGCATGGTCGCTTTGTTTAGGAGAGATAGGGTTATTATCGAAGGGTTTAGTTTGCACGCTTCGCCGTCTACTTGCATCGGGATCGTTTTCGATGTTATTATTTTTGCTGTTCGACATTGGGTTATGCATGTTCCGTGACCGCCAGCTTGTAAAAGAGGCTGAAAAAAAATCGTAAAGAGGTTTTTACAATTTCTAAAAAAATCATATTAATTGTCGAGTTGTTTTGAGGAAATTTTAATTACTATCAAAAAAATTATTTTTTTATTAATGTTAAAGACTAAAAAAAAAATGGTGGACTTAAAAAATCGCAGAGATTAAATAATTTTTTATAAATTTTATGGGAATTAAATCCCTACAATACTACAATACGTTAATACGACACAAATTCAACGTCTTGATGACCTTGCACTTTATGCTCATTTCTGTTATTATTTGTCAATTTTAATTAGAGGAAGCTTCTTATAAACAATGTGTTTGTAAGTTACTTTAAGACCGTCTGCACACGGAGCAACAAGAAAGCAACTTTTCTGTCGCTTTCTAGGAAATAGAGTAGGGAACCGTCAACAGAGCAATTTGAAAGCAATTCGTTGGCAATGCAGTCGATATGCGCGATCTAGGCAACCTTAGCAATCTGCACGGAAGTCAGGTTTTGATGTTGCTCATATCGTCTGTGAGCATGAAGGCCTTTAATATAAAATTCGTGAGTGTTATGGAAAAATATCCTGTTTTGTATGATTTTACTTTCCCAGAGTACTGCCTCTGAATTTTCCTCAAAGTTTTCGATGAACAAAGTGAACTCCTCAGCTTTCCCAAAGTACTCCCGAAAGGACATAACAGAGAAAGCTATACAATTCAGATTTTCTTAATCGCTTAACTCACGCGACATCTTTACTATACACAAATATGTATACTACCCGATATTTTTTCCTATACTTAAAGCTGTACTAACTGTCACCTTGAACGCTACGACTTGACTAAAATAAATTGCTTCGTATACATTTCGTGAAATTATTGCTTTCTGGTTGTTCCGTATGCGGTCGGCCTTAGAGACTTGATTTCTAGGAGAAAAACACTTTAGTAGAAGAGTCTCCTACCAAGTGAAATAACTACTCACTGCTTAGAAAGCTATCAAGAATATCGAGTTTTTGTTAAACACTATTAACACTTTGTTAACCGGGAATTTTACACAGAAACTATGTCATGTCACTGCAATGCAAGTACAATGACGAGGAGTTGACGATAAAAAATTGATGTTGTACTTTTACTGGTTCGATTTATTTAGCTTACTAACTAGTTTCGGCTATTTGTCATTTTCAGAGTAGTATAGCTTAGAAATTATCTTAATACTTTGTTGGCCAAGAATTTTATTTAGAAACTATGTCTTGTCACCGGTTATGATGAGTGCAATGATGAGTTGACTCGTCACGGGTCAGCAACGTTTGGATATGAAAAGACGAGTTAACTCGTTACCGGTCAGCAAAGTGTTAAATTAACCAATTACAAGTAGATTCTAGCAAAGTAGTGAAATGACTATTAGCATTATGTTTAAGGTAGGTCTCATATTGAGACAACCAGCAACAAACGACATTACCACTTGATGACATTTTATATACAGGCTGAGTCTGGATAAGCGACCTTCCTCTCTGTAACATCTAAATCATTAGAGATTTTATAAAAATTGTTATAGGACTTCAACAAAACGTACAACCTTCTACTTAATTAACCAGAAAGCATATATGCAGGTGTTTCATAATGAAACAGTAAGATAATTGAATGTATTTTTATTTTAATACGGTATACTTGTTATAAGCGCATTAGATAGTACATTGAGAAACAAACAGTTTGATATAACATAATCCTTATTAGAAATTAATCTCTTCAGAGAAAATAACATTCGCAATTCTCTAAATATGAGTAACTTTAACGCTAAATTGAAGCTACACAGACTGTACTTAAATGTTTATCAATTGCTTCATGGTAGTGATGAGTTTCAATCATAGTCGATTTTCGTTCTTCAGAAAATGAATTGAAAAGTAAACGTCCTGCTTATTCTCGAAGAAGTCCCATTTGGAATTACAAAATGTGAGTAATTTGGTATAACCAAAAATGCCCATATGACAGACATCAAGAAATTGTTGAAATTTAGGGAGACAACCTACGTGAATTACTAAAATTAACACTAAATACTGTTTGTAATATACGAATGCGGTTTTCTCTAAAAGTATTAATTTTTTATTAGCATTATGTTATATCAAAATGTTTGTTTTTCAAAGTACTACCTAATACGCTTAGAATAGGCATAGCGTTTTAGTATAAAAAGCATTCGCTTAATTACTTTTCTGTTATGGAACGCCCTGTATAAATGTTTTTTTGTTTGACAAAGTAGAACATTGCACGCCTTATCAAGCTCTTATAACAATTTTTGTAAAATCTTTAACAGTCTAGTAGTTACAGAGGGGGCACTTATCTAACCTCACCCTATATAATTAAATGATGTGACATTGGAGCATCGGCTTTAATTCTATGTGAAACATCATCATGTGGGTATAGAGCTTGTTGCTGGTTGCTAGTTGCCTCAGTGTAAGAGGAACCTAAGGCTGGTTTTAGTGCTCAAGCGACAATCAGCTCTGACATTAGTCGTGTGTACCTATATCAATGTATGTGTATAAGTCTATTCACTACTATTGAACACTACTGATGAACAACTACGCGGCGCGTATGAAGACTTTTGGTCGAACGCGTCCACCTGGCGTACTATAACCCGAATGGAGTTGCACCATGAAGAGAAAGATGAAAGAGTACTCAGCAATGATACGGAGAGGGGCTTATTTTCTCATCTTTCTCTTCAGCTGCAGACAGACATCCCAACTGCCCCGAAACGTCCTTTTGGAGGCGCCCAATCGATGTTAAAGCGTCCTTTGAGCCACTTTTGAGTGGTTAAACGATCGCTCGGCCACTTTTCGACCATCCCAGAACGACCTATGGGTCATCTTGGAGCGACCCCCAAACTGCCGGCTAGCAGCCTTTAGGAGGCGCTCGATCGATGTTAAAGCGTCCATTGGACCATCTTTGTGTAGTCAAACGATCGCTCAGCAACTTTTCAACCACCCCAGACCGACCTTTGGGGCACTTTGGGTCACCTTGGAGCGACCAGATGCACCTCCATTTCAGGTTACAGTACGTCAGTTAGTTGACAGACTGTTACATTGTATTACAGCGTTCAGTGTTTGACAGATTCGTTAGTGCGTGTACATTCTTCTTAAATAACAAAATAAACATTGATACGGAACGGTTAATAACCGAAATCCGATTGCATCTAGATTATGGGATTTGTCACATAATTAGTGTAAAGATGATGATACATGGTTAAAAGCTTGGCTTGAGATGTGTCAAGCTTTGTTTCCTAATTTTGCTAATATGTTGGAGAAAGTCAAATTTTTCTTGAGAATCTACAAATTTATTTTCATCTGTTAATCAACCAAGCACTGAACAACATTCAACTACACGACGCACAGTGGGACGAAATGGTCTAAAATCGGTCATCCGTACAAAAATTAAATTAAAGAAAACTTCTACTTTCGGCATACTTTTATATTCTACACATTTCAGTCTATTTATAAATGCATTTGAAACATTAACTTTTATCAAATTTCCTATAGAAAATATTTTTCAATTTCGACAGTTTCAAAATTAGTGAAGTTCCATTGATTCGACATGTATTGCTTTAAAAAATTCTCCCATCAAAACTAAACGAAGGGGGTAACTGAAATTTTTATAACATGAGGAGTAGGTTTCAAACCTTATATTATAATTATTCTCATCTTGTAAAATTGTTTAGATATGCTTAATACCGGCTTTATAACTAACGAAATTTAGATGATAGAGATTATATACCTTAAACGGCCAAATCGTTTAATATATGATCGTTTATAAGCTACTTAATGTTAAAAATCTGTTAAAATTCATATTATTTATTAAAAATTACGTCCTGTTTGGGAATTGAACCCACTTCTACATCAAAATGGATTTTTTTTACAAATAAAGTGCTAATTTCTTTAATAGTATATGCACAGCTCTTTCATATACTTACTTGTATATCTATTTTACCCATTTACACTTAATTTTGGAGTTGTTCTATTGAAAAAAAGAAAGTCATGTGGCGATGTCTGCAATTTAAGCATGTCGCCCCACTGTGCAACGCATCGATAAGCGCATTTCGTCAGTATTGACATCAGTACCGATCGTCGGTTAAGTACTAAATCCAGCCTAAATAATGTAGTCTGGTAACACTTAATTCGATTTCTAATACCTAAGCAAATACCATTGTGTTTCAGATACACGTTTCCCTTTTGAAACGACCTAACTAGAAATTGAGACTAGAGATTCATCCATTCCCGCTGTTTTAAATAAAATAGGTCGTGTGGCAACACTTTACATGACTTTGTAGTTATAGAACAAACCACATATATTACAAAGCTTTGATAAACCCTTTGAGTACATTTGACGTTTGAACTCGTCATATATAAGTTAATTAAAGTTGCATTACGTTCGAAATAAATCTGTACACAAAGGGTTAACTATGCATCTATAAACAATGCTATTACCGAAAGGTTACTAACATATCAATAAAACAAATAATATTCTGTAGTAAAATGAAAACTTATAGATTTTTTATCTCGAAATCATTTAAGAAAAATGAAATGTTAAATTTTATAAAACTAAGCGAATAATTAACCTATTTTTTTTTTTTTATTTTGTTTCAGGGAAGTTTGCTCATCAACCAGGTGGTTATCAACACTTACAACTTTTAAATGAGGTAAGTACACTCAATGTCTTTAAAAAGTAACCTTCAAAGTACTAAGTTTTTAACCCAATTTGATAAAAAAAATATCAAAAAAATATCAAAAAATTAAAGAAATAATTTCCCAAATATTAATCAAAGCTAATCAACACCGATTTATAAGTACAAAAATACACAATCACGATATCTCAAGTGTTTACTCTAACTTACTCACAAGTTGGTAAGTGGTTAATCCGACGACTTCGATGAGGCCGTCTTCCGTGCTAGGTTCTACCGCCCCCATGGATCGATTCCAAGGATGTGTACCACCACCATAACTACAAAAAAAATACACATTCAAATAAGACATAAATATTATAAAAAATGAGGCAAAAAATGAGACTACTTGGAGACAAATTAATGACTTATTTAGGTAATAACTTACCTAGGAATGTTTAAGAAAACTATAGCGTGAACTTTTAACTCTTTTAATTTAGGAGTTAAATCCTTTCCGTCACATTCTAAAGTTACAAATTCAGCTAAACCCTTCCACTTTCGTTTTAATAAATCTTTCCCTCCCATTTGTCCATAAAACATTTTATTTCTTAGGCGGGAATTGAATTTTTCTGGATGGGCTTCTACAAAATTAAAATTTCTTTCAATTAAAAAAATCAAAATAATTTCTTTAATCTTTAAAAGTCTTTTATCCATTCTGGACATAATATTTTTCTTTGCCGAGTCTTATATCCAGATGTTGTAGACATAACATACTGAGGATATGAAAACTCAGCCAATATCATGTCTCAAAATGAAAAGACTTTACTTTTTTTTTAATTTTTACCTCTTGCCTCATGAAATTCTAAAGCAATATGAGCATCAACCCCAAGCGAATAATAATTATTAACAACATTCAGTGGTAAATTTTCCTTCCCACCTTCGTTAGCATCGCAATTGGGATTTTTTTCAACTTCAAGCGACCACCTATCTAGTAATATCGTCTCTGAGGCGCTGATATTGCTTAAAATCTTGGAGATGGGTTCGTCGGTGTATCCGCCGCCCCATCCGAGCGCCCTCGCGAGATCGTTTCCGGTTCCTAGAGGTAGAACGCCGACAGCCGGGGGCGGCGAAATTCCGATTTGGTCGATCACGCTCAACACCCAGCCGACGGTGCCGTCCCCGCCGCAGGCTAATATCCGGAGATTCGGTACTTTTTTGAAGAGTTCGACGCCCATGCGAGGACCGCCTTGGGTCAAATCGAACACTTGCCGAGGGTTTAGCAACCATTGGAATTTTTGGAGGAGTTTTACGCCCTGGTTTCCTCCCGATTTGGGGTTTATGAATACGAGTACTGGTGTTACGGTTGTCGTCGGGATCGGTTTTATCACAAATGTTTTTTGGTCCTTTTCCTACGAAAAAAAATCATCAATCTTGACTTCTTTTAAAAAATTTTAACCAACTTTAAAAAATCGTAGAGACTTTATTTTTTTTAATTAAGAAATGGAATTTATATAAATTGAAACCTAAAACATTCTATTTTATATTAAAAAAGTCAATTTTGTTCTAATTACTACCCAAAAAATTAAAAAAATTCTTAAAGATGACTAAAATTTTTGACAGTTCATAACCCCACTTTTTTAAAAAATTGATCCAACTTTAAAAAATCGTGGAGACTTTATTTTTTGAAATTAAGAAATGAAATTTGTATAAATTGAAACCTAAAACATTCTATTTTATAATAAAAAAGTCAATTTTGTTGTAATTATTACCCAAAAAATTAAAAAAATTCTTAAAGATGACTAAAATTTTTGACAGTTCATAACCCCACTTTTTTAAAAAATTGATCCAACTTTAAAAAATCGTGGAGACTTTATTTTTTTAAATTAAGAAATGGAATTTATATAAATTGAAACCTAAAACATTCTATTTTATAATAAAAAAGTCAATTTTGTTCTAATTATTACCCAAAAAATTAAAAAAATTCTTAAAGATGACTAAAATTTTTGACAGTTTATAACCCCACTTTTTTAAAAAATTGATCCAACTTTAAAAAATCGTGGAGACTTTATTTTTTACAATTAAGAAATGGAATTTGTATTAATTGAAAGTTAAAATAATGTATTTTGTAATAAAAAGATCAAAATTTCTCTAAATGTTACCCAAAAAATTAAAAAAATTCCCAAAAATGATCAAAATTTTTGACAGTTCGTAACCTAACTTTTTGAAAATTTTAACCAACTTTAAAAAATCGTGGAGACTTTATTTTTTGAAATTAAGAAATGAAATTTGTATAAATTGAAAGCTAAAATATTCTATTTTGTAATAAAAAAGTCAATTTTGTTCTAATTATTACCCAAAAAATTAAAAAAATTCTTAAAGGTGACTAAAACTTTTGACAGTTCATAACCCCACTTTTTTAAAAAGATTGATCCAACTTTAAAAAATCGTGGAGACTTTATTTTTTTAAATTAAGAAATGGAATTCATATAAATTGAAACCTAAAACATTCTATTTTATAATAAAAAAGTCAATTTTGTTCTAATTATTACCCAAAAAATTAAAAAAATTCTTAAAGATTACTAAAATTTTTGACAGTTCATAACCCCACTTTTTTAAAAAATTGATCTGACTTTAAAAAATCGTGGAGACTTTATTTTTTTAAATTAAGAAATGGAATTTATATAAATTGAAACCTAAAACATTCTATTTTATAATAAAAAAGTCAATTTTGTTCTAATTATTATCCAAAAAATTAAAAAAATTCTTAAAGATGACTAAAATTTTTGACAGTTCATAACCCCACTTTTTTTAAAAACTGATCCAACTTTAAAAAATCGTGGAGACTTTATTTTTTACAAATAAGAAATGGAATTTGTATTAATTGAAAACTAAAACATTCTATTTTATAATAAAAAAGTCAATTTTGTTCTAATTATTACCCAAAAAATTAAAAAAATTCTTAAAGATGACTAAAATTTTTGACAGTTCATAACCCCACTTTTTTAAAAAACTGATCCAACTTTAAAAAATCGTGGAGACTTTATTTTTTACAATTAAGAAATGGAATTTGTATTGATTGAAAACTAAAACATTCTATTTTATAATAAAAAAGTCAATTTTGTTCTAATTATTACCCAAAAAATTAAAAAAATTCTTAAAGATGACTAAAATTTTTGACAGTTCATAACCCCACTTTTTTAAAAAATTGATCCAACTTTAAAAAATCGTGGAGACTTTATTTTTTACAATTAAGAAATGAAATTTGTATAAATTGAAACCTAAAACATTCTATTTTATAATAAAAAAGTCAATTTTGTTCTAATTATTACCCAAAAAATTTAAAAAATTCTTAAAGATGACTAAAATCTTTGACAGTTCATAACCCCACTTTTTTAAAAAATTGATCCAACTTTAAAAAATCGTGGAGACTTTATTTTTTATAGTTAAGAAATGGAATTTGTATTAATTGAAAGCTAAAATATTCTATTTTGTAATAAAAAAGTCAATTATGTTCTAATTATTACCCAAAAAATTAAAAAAATTCTTAAAGATGACTAAAATTTCTGACAGTTCATACCCCACTTTTTTAAAAAATTGATCCAACTTTAAAAAATCATGGAGACTTTATTTCTTAAAATTAAGAAATGGAATTTGTATTAATTGAAAGTTAAAATATTGTATTTTGTAATAAAAAGATCAAAATTTCTCTAAATGTTACCCAAAAAATTAAAAAAAATCCCAAAGATGATCAAAATATTTGACAGTTCATAACCTAGCTTCTTTTAAAATTCTGTTCAACTTTAAAAAATCGTGGAGACTTTATTATTTAAAATTAAGAAATGGAATTTACTCTAATTGAAAGTGAAAATATTCTGTTTTATAGTAAAAAAATCAAATTTTCTCTAAATATTACCCAAAAAATTTAAAAAAAATTTCAAAGATGATCAAAATTTTTGGCAGTTCATAACCTAACTTTTTGAAAATTTTAACCAACTTTAAAAAATCGTGGAGACTTTATTTGTTTTAATTAAGAAATGGAATTTGTATTAATTGAAAGCTAAAATATTCTATTTTGTAATAAAAAAGTCAATTTTGTTCTAATTACTACCCAAAAAATTAAAATAATTCGTAAAGTTGACTAAAATTTTTTATAACCTAAAAAAAGATTAAAAAAGATGAAAAAAATAGAAAATTATTTAAGAATGAAAGTTAACGTGACTTAATTTATATTAAAATGGTTTAAAAATGACTTAATTTAGTCTAAAATTGTAATATTTCATTTAAAATTTTTAAAAATCATCGATTTTTTTCCAAAATTTCACGGAATTTGGTGCAAAATTATTGAATTTCGCTTAATTTCATCAAAATTTTTTCGAATTCCATTAAAAAATAGTTTAATTTAGCTTGAAATTGTGAATTTTCGACCAAAATTTTCAAAATTCGTCCAATTTCGTTTGAAAATTCACGAAATTTCGTCTAAAATTGTCGAATTTCATTGAAAAATAACTTAATTTAACAAAAAATTGCGAAATTTTACCTCAAATTTCTTAAAATTGTCGAATTTCATTTCGAAAAAAACTTTATTTATCTTAAAATTGTGCAATTTCATCTAAAATTTTCTAAAATCCGATTTTTTTTCTAAAATTTCACGAAATTTGGTGTAAAATTATCCAAAATTGTTGAATTTCATTTAATTTCACCTAAACTTTTTCGAATTTCATTGAAAGATAACTTAATTTAGCTTGAAATTGTGAAATTTCGACAAAAATTTTCAAAATTCGTCCAATTTCGTTTGAAATGTCACTAAATTTGGTCTAAAATTGTTGAAATTCATTGAAAAATAACTTTATTTAGATTAAAATTGTAAAATTTCATCTAAAATTTTTTAAAATTGTCAAATTTCTTCTAAAATTTCGCTAAATTTTGTATAAAATTGCCTAAAATGATTGAATTTCGTCTAATTTCATCTAAAATTTCTTCAAGTCATCGAATTTCGTCTGAAATTTCACCAGATTTCGACAAAAGTTGTTAAATTTCATTGAAAAATAACTTTATTTAGATTAAATTGTAAAATTTTATCTAAAATTTGCTAAAATCGTCAAATTTGGTGATGAAAATTTTGACCAAATTAAAAAAATCGTGAAGACTTTATTTTTTTAAATTAAGAAATGGAGTTTGTATTAATTGAAAGCTTAAATATTCTATTTTGTAATAATAAAGACCATTTTGTTCTAATTATTACCCAAAGAATTTAAAAAAAATTTTTAAAAGTTATAAGTTTTTAAATTTTAAACCATTTTTTCTCGAAATCACGTTTTTTAATATAGCTCCTTATTTGAGTGTGGTCTTTAAATATTATCATATACTTATTTCATTAACAAAATTAAATTAATTATCAATAATTTACTTTTATCATTTTTAAATTTTTTTTATGATTTTTGTCTTTTTACGATTGGCATTTAAATGCTCCAAAAACTCAATTTAATTAAATTATTTACTTTTAATTATAGGTTATTTATACAAATTAACATCAAAAACGTTTTTATTTACTTAAAATATCAACTTTTCGTAATTAATTATCTTTATTTATCCTATTTTATTATTTTTCAACTTCACCTTCTTAAAATCAATTAGTGACTTTTCGTTTTTTAAGGTTGTCTCTAACTACCTTTATGATGTTGCGGTTAGTTTGTGAATTTTTTTGACAGATTAGTTTTTAAAGTGAGTAAAGTAAGAGGTGTTTTCAAGCGGACGCTTACTCGCTTGTGTTAAGGTAATTTTTATCGTTTCAAACTTCAAGTTTCTCAGTTCTCGGGTCGGCTAACTATAGCGCGTAAGTTGAAAAAGTAATAACTTTATAGGAGAAACAAGAAGTGAATACAACGAGAAAATAATTAAAACTTTAGCGTTAAAAATCATAATTTTAGTTTTCTGTAACTTATGTGCTTTAGTTTTTCGAGTCGAGAATTAAGAAGTTATTTTCAAATAATACGATAAGATGATTTGTTATCATTAATTTTTGACATTTCTAATCTAAAATTATAAAATTATTTTTCAAACGTCAAACATCTAATTTGACATTTTAAGGTAAACTATGTTGCACTAAATGTTAAGTTTACCAATTAAGATATTATTATTGACATTTTAAATATCAAAGTTGATATTTTAAAGTAATTTTTGGGGTTTAAGACCTAAAATTTGTCATTTTAAGATTGTGTTTGAAGAGTTAAACGTCAAATTTGACATTTTAAGGTAAGTTTTGAAATGTTAAACATCAAATTTGACATTTTAAGGTAAGTTTTGAAATGTTAACCATCAAATTTGACATTTTAAAGTAAACTACGTCGCAGTAAGTGTCAAGTTTACCAATTAAGAGATTATTGTTGACGTTTTAAATATCAAAGTTGACATTTTAAAGTAATTCGTAGGATTGTAAGGTTAAAATTTGTCATTTTAAGGTTGTGTTTGAAGAGTTAAACGTCAAATTTGACATTTTAAGATAATTATTGAAGTGTCAAACGTCAAATTTGACATTTAAAGGTTACTTTTTATATTTTAAACGTCAACTTTGACATTTAAAGGTTATTTTTGAAGGGTTAAACGTAAAATTTGACATTTTAAGATAATTTTTGAAATGTCAAAGGTCAATATTGACGTTTAAAGGTTATTTTTGAAGAGTTAAACGTCAAATTTGACATTTTAAGATAATTTTTAAAATGTCAAACGTGAAACTTGACATTTAAAGGTTATTTTTTATATTTTAAACGTAAACTTTCACAAATTAAGGTTACTTTAGAACTGTCAAACGTCAAATTTGACATTTAAAGGTAATTTTTCATATTTTAAACGTAAACTTTGACATATTAAGGTTATTTTAGAAGTGTCAAATGTCAATAATGATATTTAAAGGTTGTTTTTGAAGAGTTAAACGTCAAATTTGATATTTTAACATAATTTTTGAAATGTCAAACGTCAAATTTGACATTTAAAGGTTATTTTTGAACTGTCAAGCGTAACATTCGATATTTTAAGGTAATTTTTGTTGTTTTAAACTTAAAATTTGACATTTTAAAGTATTTTTTGTGGTATCAAACGTAAAATTTGACATTTTAAGGTTATTTTTGAAGTGTCAAACGTCAAATTTGACATTTAAAGTTTATTTTTGAAGCGTTAAACGTGAAATTTGATATTTTAAGATGATTTTTGAATAGTTAATCGTCAAAGTTGACATTTTGAGATCATTTTTATAGTTTCAACCATTAAATGGGACATTCTAAGGTTAATTTTGAATTGTCAAACTGAAAATTTGACATTTTAAAGTAATTTTTGAAGTTTAAGACCTGAAATTTGTTATTTTATGGTTGGTTTTGAAGAGTCAAACGTCAAATTTGATATTTTGAGATAATTTTTGAAATGTCAAATATCAAAATTGACATTTAAAGGTTATCTTTGAAGTGTCAAATGTTAATTTTGACATTTAAAGGTTATTTTTGAAGCGTTAAACGTGAAATTTGATATTTTAAGATGATTTTTGAAGAGTTAATCGTCAAAGTTGACATTTTGAGATCATTTTTATAATTTCAACCATTAAATGGGACATTTTAAGGTTAGTTTTGAACTGTCAAACAGAAAATTTTACATTTTAAAGTAATTTTTGAAGTTTAAGATCTGAAATTTGTTATTTTGTGGTCGTTTTTGAAGACTCAAACGTTAAATTTGATATTTTGACATAATTTTTGAAATGTTAAACGTCAAATTTGACATTTAAAGGTTATTTTTAAAATGTCAAACGTCAAATTTGACACTTAAAGGTTATCTTTGAAGTGTCAAACGTAAAATTTGATATTTTAAAGTATTTTTTGTGCTTTCAAACGTCAAATTTAAACATTTGAAGGTAGTTTTTGATCATTTAAACATAAACTTTGACATTTTAAGGTTATTTTTGAAATGTCAAACGTCAAATTTGACATTTAAAGGTTGTTTTTGAAGTGTTAAACGTAAAATTTGATATTTTAAGGTAATTTTTGAGAAGTTAATTGTCAAGGTTGACATTTTAAAATAATGTTTATAGTTTCAACCATCAAATGGGACATTTTAAGGTTAATTTTGAAATGTCAAACATAAAATTTGAGATTTAAAGATTATATTTCAAGTATCAAACGTAAAATTTGACATTTAAGGGTTATTTTTGAAGTGTCAAACATAAAATTTGACAATTTCAGGTAATTTTTGACATTTTAAACCAAAGATTTGTGATTTGAGGGTAATATTTGAAATATCAAACGTCAAATTTGACTGTTTAAAGCAATTTTTAACATTTTAAAGCTCAGATTTGTCATTTTAAGACATTTGAAGGCAATTTTTGCCTTTTTAAATCTAAAATTTGTGATTTTAAGGTTATTTTTTTAAATGATAATCATTAATGTTAATCAAATTTGACATTTTAAAGTATTTTATATTGTTTCAAATGTCATGTTTCCCATTTAAGACATCATCATTGACATTTTGAATAGCAAATTTGATATTTTAAAGTAATTTTTGACATTTTCGAAGATTTGTCATTTTTATTTATCAGTTCATGGGATTTAAACATTAAATCTCATTGTTTAAAGTAATTTTAGTCATTCTGAACCTCAATTTTCCCAATTAAAAGGTCATTTTTGATCTTTTAAATATCAAATATGATATTAAATACTATTTTTTGAAGTTAATTTAACTTTTTTTAAACGTTAATTTAACATTAAACACTCAAAAAGTGAATTAGAGATCATTTTAAACTTTTTAAGAGTTACATTTACTACAGTCTTATTAATTTTTTGATTTTATTCGAAACAATTTAAATTTCTATTTGAAAACCTGTTAAAATTATTAACTTTTATAAATGTTTATCATCTTATTAGGATTTTAATATTAAACCGTTCAAAGTAACTTTGAAATCAAATTAAATCTCGTTTAAAGTGATTCCTCGTTCACTTTACCATCCCAAAAGATTTCCCAAGCAACCCACTTACTTTTTCCTTTGATTTCTTTTTCGTCGACGTCCTCTTCTTGGGACTCTTTCTCAAGCTCGACTTAAAACTACCCTTTTTCGGTAACTTGACGATCCACGACGGCGGAACGATAATACTGCTGTGAACGCCCAATTTACATTCCTCCCCCACCCTCTGAATGTTGAAGCAACTCTCCTTATTATGATAAGCTACCTTACACCAAGAACAACTCAACGCCACTATCTCCTTGCTACTGAACGATAATTTCGATTGGAATGACTGCAAAACAAGAAATTTCAACAAACTATTCAAACCTCAATTAACGTTCCGATAAATTTCGATCCGCTTTGTGCAGGCACTAATGATATGCCAATCACGTGTCGAAACCATTCTAATTAACTCGCGCGCGCGGTTCAAATCAAAGTTCGTTTGGGGGTTCATACCTTTCCGCATTGTCTACATTTTCCCTTTTCGGATCTCCTGTGAACCCAATGGTGGTGGATACAAGTTTGCTCGCGATACTGACGTACGCCGACGTCTCTAAACGTCGGTTTGCAAGTGAATTTAACGCGATCGACCAACACGCTTATGCATCCCTGATGGGCGATTACGTTACAAGCGGAACATTTTAGTCTCGGTCCGTGTTTCTGTAAAAAATAAAAAAGCGAGAGGTAATGAAAACGAATTGTAAAGGTTGGTAATCCGTGTAATTTTTGAAATTCCACGAACTGTTGAAATAAAAATAGGAGTGGAGGTGGATTTAAATTACGGAAAAATCGTGTAATTCAAGTAATTTTTAAAATGTTAAAGCTAACATTTGTCATTTTAAGGCAATTTTTGTGGTTATAAAGGTCAAATTTGACTATTTGAAATCATTTTTGTGATTTCTAATGTCAAATTTGACATTTTAAGGTAATTTCTGATACGTCAAACATCAAATTTGACATTTTAAGACAACTTTTGTGGTTTCAAATGTCAAATTTGACATTTTAAGGTAATTTTTGAAATGTCAAACATCAAATTTGACATTTCAAGGTAACTTTTGATACGTTAACGCTAATATTTGATATTTTAAGGCAATTTTAGTGGTTTCAATAGTCAACTTTGACAGTTTAAGATAATAATTGTAATATCAAATGTCAAATTTGGAATCTTAAGAAAATATTTGTGATTTCTAAGGTCGAATTTGACATTTTAAGACACTTTCTAATGTGTCAAACGTCAATTTTGACATTTTAAGGTAATTTTAGTGGTTTTAAAAGTCAAATTTGACAGTTTAGGACAATATTTGAAATGTCAAACATCAAATTTGACATTTTAAGACAAACTTTTGTGGTTTCAAATGCCAAATTTGACATTTTAAGGTAATTTTTGAAATGTCAAACGTCAAATTTGACATTTCAAGGTAACTTTTTATACGTTAACGCTAATATTTGACATCTTAAGCCAATTTTAGTGGTTTCAATGGTCAAATTTGACAGTTTAAGACAACTTTTGTGGTTTCAAATGTCAAATTTGACATTTTAAGGTAGTTTCTGAAATGTCAAACATCAAATTTGACATTTCAAGGTAACTTTTTATACGTTAACGCTAATATTTGACATCTTAAGCCAATTTTAGTGGTTTCAATGGTCAAATTTGACAGTTTAAGATAATATTTGTGATGTCAAATGTCAAATTTTGAACCTTAAGAAAATTTTTGTAATTTCTAACCTCAAATTTGACATTTTAAGATAATTTCTAATGTGTCAAACGTCAATTTTGACATTTTAATGTAATTTTAGTGGTTTCAAAAGTCAAATTTGACAGTTTCAGATAATATTTGTAATGTCAAATGACAAATTTGGAACCTTAAGAAAATATTTGTGATTTCTTAGGTCGAATTTGACATTTTAAGACACTTGCCAATGTGTCAAACGTCAATTTTGACATTTTAAGGTAATTTTAATGGTTTCAAAAGTCAAATTTGACAGTTTAAGGTAATATTTGTGATGTCAAATGTTAAATTTGGAACCTTAAGAAAATTTTTGTAATTTCTAACCTCAAATTTGACATTTTAAGATAATTTCTAATGTGTCAAACGTCAATTTTGACATTTTAATGTCATTTTAGTGGTTTTCAAAGTAAAATTTGACAGTTTCAGATAATATTTGTGATGTCAAATGTCAAATTTGGAACCTTAAGAAAAGTTTTGTAATTTCTAACGTCAAGTTTGACATTTTAAGATAATTTTTGTGGTTTTAAAAGTCAAATTTGACAGTTTCAGGTAATATTTGTGATGTCAAATGTCAAATTTGGAACCTTAAGTAAATGTTTGTAATTTCTAACACAAATATTAACTGAAACTGTCAAATTTGACTTTTGAAACCACTAAAATTACACTAAAATGTCAAAATTGACATTTGACACTTTAGAAATTATCTTAAAATGTCAAATTTGGAACCTTAAGAAAATATTTGTAATTTATAACGTCAAATTTGACATTTTAAGATAATTTCTAATGCGTCAAATGTCAATTTTGACATTCTAAGGCAATTTTTTGATACGCCAAAGCTAACATTTGACAGTTTAAGGCAATTTTTGTGGCTTCAAACGAGAAATTTGACAATTTTTATGATTTCAAATATCAATATTGACAATTTAAGATCATTTTTGTGACTTTTAACGTCAAATATAACATTTTAAGGTAATTTTTGAAATGTTAAACGTTAACTTTGACTTTTTCAAGTAATTTTTGTGGTTTCAAACGTCAATGTTCACATTTTAAGGCAACTTTGGAAGTGTCAAACCTTAAATTTGACATTTAAGCGTAATGTTTGAAGTGTCAAACGTCAAATTTCACATTTGAAGGTTATCTTTGAACTGTGAAACATAAAATCTGATATTTTAAAGTAATTTTTGAGGCTTCAAATGCTAAATTTGACATTTTAAAAAAATTGGTAAATTGTCAAACCTCAAAATAGTCAATTTGGCGTAATTTTTGAAATGCCAAACGTCAAATTTGACAATTCGAAAGAATTTTTGTGGTTTCAAACATCAAATTTGACATTTCAAGATAATATTTGAAATGTTAAATGTCAAATTTGACTTTTTAAAGTAATTTTTGTGGTTTGAAATGTTATATTTGACATTTCAAAGAAATTCTTAAAGTGTCATAATTTAAAGGAGCCTTGGAAGTGTTAAACGTTAAGTTTGACATTTGACAGTGGTTTTTGATGTGTAAAATGTCAAATTTGATATTTGACAGTAGTTTTTGATGTGCAAAATGTCAAATTTTATACTTGACGGTAGTTTTTGATGTGCAAAATGTCAAATTTGGCAATTTAAGATCATTTTTGTGATTTCTAACCACGATTTTGACATTTTAAGGTAATTTTTGATACGCTAAAGCTAACGTTTGACATTTTAAGACAATTTTTATGGTTTCAAATACCAATTTTGACAGTATAAGATCATTTATGTGATTTCTAACGTCAAATTTGACATATTAAGCTAATTTTTCAAATAATAAACGTCAAATTTGACTATAAAGTAATTTTTGAGATTTCAAATATCAAATTTGACATATTAAAGAAATTCTCAAAGTGTCAAACGTCAATATTCACGTTTGAAGGCAACTGTAAAAGTGTCAAATCTTAAATTTGACATTTTAAGATCATTTTTAAAATATCACTTGTCATATTTGACATTTAAAAGTAATTTTTGTAGTTTTAAATACCAAATTAGACATTTTAAGGTCATTCTGAAAGTGTCAAACGTCAATTTTGAAGTTTTAAGGCAACTATAAAGTATCAAACGTCAATTTTGACGATTGAGAGCAATTTTTGTGCTTTCAAATGTCAAATTTGACATTTTAAGATCATTCTTAAAGTGTCAAACGTCAATTTTGACTTTTTATAATAATTTTTGAAGTGTCACACTTTGAAATTGACAATTTGTTGTAATTTTTAAAATGTCAAACGTCAATGTTGCCGTTTTAAGGCAACTATAAAGTGTCAAACGTCAATTTTGACAATTGAGAACAATTTTTGTGGTTTCAAATGTCAAATTTGACATTTTAAGATCATTCTTAAAGTGTCAAACGTCAATTTTGACTTTTAAAGTAATTTTTGAAGTGTCGCACTTTGACATTGACAGTTTATTGTAATTTTTAAAATGTCAAACGTCAAAATTGCCAATTTAAAATAAATTTTGTGGTTTCAAACGTTAAATTTGACATTTTTAAGCCGTTTTTGATGTGTGAAATGCCAAATTTGACAATTAAAGACAACTTTTGAAATGTGAAATGTCAAAATTGGCTATTTAAAAGAATTTTTGTGGCTTCAAACATTAAATTTTACTTTTGAAAGTAGTTTCTGATACGTAAAATGTCAAATTAGACATTTTACTATCATTTTGAATGTGTCAAACGTCAATTTTGACAATTGAGAGCAATTTTTGTGGTTTCAAACGTCAATTTTGACTTTTTAAAGTAATTTTTAAAGTGTCACACTTTGAAATTGACAATTTATTGCAATTTTTAAAATGTTGAACGTCAAATTTGACAATTTAAAAGAATTTATGTGATTTCAAGCGTTAAATTTGACATTTTAAAGTAGTTTTGATGTGTGAAATGCCAAATTTGACAATTAAAGACAACCTTTGAAATGTGAAATGTCAAAATTGACTATTTAAAAGAATTTTTGTGGTTTTAAATGTCAAATTTGACATTTGAAAGTAGTTTCTGATGCGTAAAGTGTAAAATTTTGACAATTTAAGGTAATTTTTGATGTCTTAATCCCAACATTTGACATTTTAAAATCATTTTTGTGCTTTCAAACATTAATTTTGATAATTTAAGATAATTTCTGTGATTTCTAACATCAAATTAGCCATTTTAAGGAAATTTTTTAAATGTCAAACGTCAAATTTGACAATTTAAAGCAATTTTTGTGGTTTGAAACGTTAAATTTGACATTTCAAAGTAGTTTTTGATGTATGAAATGCCAAATTTGACAATTAAAGACAACCTTTTAAATGTGAAATGTCAAAATTGACTATTTAAAAGAATTTTTGTGGTTTCAATCGCTAAATTTGACATTTGAAAGTAGTTTTTATTCCATAAAATCTTAACTTTGACAATATAAGATAATTTTTGATGTTTTAAACCCAACATTTGACATTTTTAAATCATTTTTGTGCTTTCAAACATTAATTTTGATAACTCAAGATAATTTCTGTGATTTCTAACGTCAAATTAGACATTTTAAGAAAATTTTTTAAATGTCAAAGCTCAAATTTGACTTTTTAAAGTAATTTTAGTGATTTCGAATGTCAAATTTGACATTTTAAGGAAATTCTTAAACTGTCAAACGTCAATTTTCACATTTAAGGTAACTTTGAAAATATCAAACTTCAAAATTGACAACTTAACCTAATTTGTAACATGTCAAACGTCAAATTTGACAATTTAAACGAATTTTTGTGATTTCAAACGTCAACTTTGAAATTTGAAAGTAGTTCTTAGCGTCAAACGTTGATTTTGACATTTCAAAGAAATTTTTGAAGTGTCAAACTTCAAATTTGACAATTTAAAAGAATTTTTGTGGTTTCAAACGTCAACTTTGACATTTGAAGGTAATTCTTAAAGTATCAAACGTTAATTTTGACATTTCAAAGAAATTTTTGAAGTGTCAAACGTCAACTTTGAAATTTGAAAGTAGTTCTTAGCGTCAAACGTTGATTTTGACATTTCAAAGAAATTTTTGAAGTGTCAAACTTCAAATTTGACAATTTAAAAGAATTTTTGTGGTTTCAAACGTCAACTTTGACATTTGAAAGTAATTCTTAAAGTGTCAAACGTTAATTTTGACATTTAAAAAAATTTTTGAAGTGTCAAACTTTAAATTTCATATTTTAACGTCATTTTTGAAGTATCAATCGTCAAATTTGACATTAAATTTTTTCTTTAATTGATAATACTTTACATTTTAAACTTAAAATTAAAGAAATAAAAGAGCGAGGTAACGAAAACGAATTGTAAAGGTTGTTAATCCGTGTAATTCTTGAAATTCCATGAACCCTCGAAATAAAAATAGAAATAGAGTCGGGTTTAAATACGGAAAAGTCTCTTTTGAAAAGGTTTCCCATTTCGTTTCTCTCTCCCTTTCTCGTTCTCTTTGCGTTTCTCTCTCCTTTCATCTGGCGGTATTAAAACGTCCAGTTGGTGGTTTGTCATTTTCCCGGTGTTTTTCCGGAATAAATTTGTACGAAGCTGTTTTCGTTTCGGACGAGGATTTGCATTTTGTTTTTGGTACGAATAGCGCGGCTCGGCAGGTAGCTAGGTGGAAAAAAGAAGAATGGCGAAGAGGACAAAGCGGTCGGAAAATGGGGAAAGAAAGGCGGACGTTATTATTCAAGAATTCCAATTAAACGCGAGGCCGGTTTTAGTTGTTTTCGCGGGCTCTGTTCGCGGAAATGCGTCCTTTGGGGGAAATTAATTCGATTAAAAACGTTTGCAATCTTGAAAAATTTTTCCCGGTTTTTATTATTATACCGCACAAAAGCGAATTTCCACGAATTTATTTTAAAAGACATCAAAAAGATTAATAGTAATTAGAAATGTTTCCAACAGAAAAGTTCTTTTTGATCTTATAAATGTTAAGCTTGTTATTTTGAGTTCTTAAAACCAGAGTAATCTATTCAATTTTATTGAATATTAAATTGAGGATTAAATACTATTTCACCCAATCTCAATCTGTTCGGTGATGTATTATAATATGATACAGAATCCAATTACAATTACTTTATCCCTATGGACGCATTTGCGCGACCATAGCGATAGCTTTTAATGGAGGATATTTGCGCCTATAGCAGTCAAAGGGTTAATATTGACTTTGCTTCTCTAATCCGACTAATTTTTTTTTAATTACCTATCAATTTTAATCACGCAAAGTGATTTAATGGCGAATAACGATCGATCGTTTAAGCTCATTAGAAATTAATGAGATTATGAATTTGAATTTATTAATTATTTCCGTCGCCTCCACCAAAAATCTTCTCTAAAATTTCTCTTTACATTTCAATAGTCGATTAATTTTAATAGTCGATTTGTTGTAGTTGTAGTCGATTAAATATGTTGAAAAAAATTTTTACACTCTAACTTTAGTTTGGAAAAAACACACACAAAGACTTTTTGATAAGGATTATAACCAACAAAAGTGATTGATTTTCCCCCCAACGTCGAAAACACACCTCCAAAGATTTCCACCTACCGTAAATAATCCCTCCCACGTTCGGACCCGGATCATTTTTTGAATATCTACGCCACAATAGAAAATCGGCTTTTCCATTATACCGGTTCGGTTCAAAATCGCGCTCAATATTCACCGGTCGTTCGAGATAAACCCAAAAGGGTCGTTTTTTAAAAAATCGACGAAACCACCACCTGCCGGATTGTCCCATTTTTTATTTTTATATTTTTTATTGATGTTTTTTGTTTTGTTAGACATTCAACACCGGGCTGTAATAAATGACCTACCCCTCATTTTTCTCCCTGACAGAAATAATGACGTATGACACACCGTGTGTTTATTTGCGTTAGGGAAAGAGAAAAAAATCACCTGTCCGTTTTAATACTAGAATTTTTTTTTTAATTTAGGGGTCGGTTTATTCACATTTGGGTTAATTAATGTCAATTAGACTGATATTTGTCATAGTTGTTGGGTAAATATTCAATCATGAGCTTTGTTCCTTAGGGCTGCACTCCTTGCACTTAGCAGATCAGTACAGATATCAAGTGTTCGTTGGGTATAGTGTCATTTAAGACAGTTGCAGCTGACCCAATCCATCTTGACCTATGAAGGTCACCAAAAATGCGCAGACGAAGGAGTGCGACTGTAAAGAATTGGAGAAAGATGGGTGTATTCGTTGGACAGAGAACGACAAGTATAGAGCCCGGCAAAAGTTGATCTGTAGAAAAATATGTACCCTGTGCGCAATACATTGCCTGTTCAACAATGGGGTATTACGGGGTTTTGGGAAATGGGTGTATTTACATGCAACTAAAAAAACTCAAATTGGTTCACTTTACTTTCCGCCATCTCGAACTTAAATATGATCTCACGCACTTATACACAAACTTTTGCTTTGATCTGTATACGATCAGTACCCCGTTGAGTATACTACGGAAATGAGCTCCCTAAGAACCACCCACCGATTGTCACTGCGCACTTGACCTTGGTAGGCCAAGATGAAATGGGCCGGCTGTACATTTATACGTTTGTCGTGCCACAGGCAGTACAACCTCGTGCAGCCAGTGCAAGTTGGTGCAGTTTTTGTTGAACCTGCTTTGGAGTAAGTTCAAACGAGTAGTAGGTATACACTTTTCGCGGAAAGATGTCTCATGCGTCATTACTTGTCACCGTTTTCTCGACATATGTCAAATATTTTTTTCTTTATTTAATCATATATGTCAGATAGAGACGAAAACCGAAAATAGTAGTCTAGGATAATATAATTAATTAATGACGCATGAGACATCTTTCCGCGAAAAGAATATATTTGCCGATTCAAGAACCTTCTCCTCGAATCTGCGTTCCACGGAAAGGTTCTTGAATCTTGGTTCATGAATCCGATTCAAGAACCTCCTCCACGAACCTGCGTTCCAGGGAAAGGTTCTTGGATCGGCAAACATTTTGGGACCTCCGCACACCTGTATTCGGGTGGTTCGCGAGCCTTCGTCAACCAGCAGATGTAAATTAGCTGGCATTTTAACGCAAAACGTTGGAGGGTAAACATCATGAAATTTTTCTTCAAAAATCTCCTCATCATTCAAGAAACTTTTAGTTGTAAATACCACAAGTGGGAGGAGGATGAGAATATTTGCTTCAAAATATTTGCCTTTTTAAGAACCTCCTCCGACACAGATGTTAGGAGGTCCAAAAATATTTGCCGATTCAAGAATCTCCTTCTCCTCCATCTGGAATACAGGTGTGAGGAGGTTCAAAAAAATTTGCCGATTCAAGAACCTCCTCCTTAAACGCAGGTTTGAGTAGGATTCAAGATTCATCAAAATATTTGCCGTTTTAAGAACCTCCTCCGATACAGATGTTAGGAGGTCCAAAAATATTTGCCGATTCAAGAACCTCCTCCTGAAACGCAGGTTCGAGGAAGATTCAAGATTCATCAAAATATTTGCCGTTTTAAGAACCTCCTCTGATTTAGATGTTATGAGGTCCAAAAATATTTGCCGATTCAAGAATCTCCTTCTCCTCAATCTAGAAAACAGGTGTGTGGAGGTTCAAAAAAAAATTGCCGATTCAAGAACTTCCTCCTGAAACGCAGGTTCGAGGAGGATTCAAGATTCATCAAAATATTTGCCGTTTTTAGAACCTCCTCCGATACAGATGTTAGGAGGTCCAAAAATATTTGTCGATTCAAGAATCTCCTTCTCCTCCATCTTGAATACAGGTGTGAGGAGGTTCAAAAAATTTGCCGATTCAAGAACCTCTTCCTGAAACACAGGTTCGAGGAGGCTTCAAGATTCATCAAAATATTTGCCGTTTTAAGAACCTCCTCCGATACAGATGTTAGGAGGTCCAAAAATATTTGCCGATTTAAGAACCTCCTTCTCCTCCATCTGGAATATTCTGGAATACAGGTGTGAGGAGGTCCAAAAAGATTTCCCGATTCAAAAACCTCCTCCTGAAACATAGGTTCGAAGAGGATTCATGAAAATATTTGCCGTTTTAAGAACCTCCTTCTCCTCCATCTTGAATATAGGTGTGACGAGGTCCAAAAAAATTTTCCGATTCAAGAACCTCCTCCTGAAACGCAGGTTCGAGGAGGAGGTTTTTGAATCGGCAAATACCTACTACTCAAACGGTGTAATCAAGTGCAAGGGCAGAAATTTTAGAAAGATAGTTCGTACTAAACGATGATAGAATAAAAATGATAGAAAATTAACAATTTTGATATGACAAATGCATATTATTTTCTGTTTTCGTCCAAAATCGCTTTGAAAATCTTGATGTTTTATAAGTCTTATCTAATGTCACCACTAGATGTCACTGTCGACCATTTGCAAAACTCTTGATATTTAGAAATGACAGGTGGTAATAAATGGTGCCTCTAGTCGAATACGCACAAGTATGAAATTAATCTTCAAAGAAGTCACATGTATTGTTTTGACAAACGTATCACATTATTTTGTTGTATTTTTCAAAAAATTATTTCTTGTTTATATTATCCATTTTTTTTTTTGAGAACAGGTTTGCTATCAGCCGTCATTTCTAAATGCCATGATTTTTCAAAATGGCTTATAGCAACATTTACTGGTGCCATTAAATAAGACTTGTAAAAAATAGCGATTTTTAAAGCAATTTTGGACAAAAACAGTAAATAATATTAAAAAATACTTCCTACAAAAATTATTTCTTTTCAGAACCTCTTTCCAACAATACCCAAACTAATCTCACTTCTCATATGAAATTATAAAGTAACTTTCAATTGTTCATACTTCCGGATACTGTTAGATGTTACTTTCTCATGCATTTGTTGAATCACAGTTCATACCTCAACTAAAGTGTACCAAATTACACTGAATTACAGTCATTGCACATTAAATGCTGCAAGCAACTGCATCTCTGCACTACAGTGTAAGTGCAGTGCAAGTTTTAACCCAACGAACAAAGCTATTGTAAGTGAAATTTTAGTAGCTATAGAAAATACCATGTAAATTAATTTACCCAAAGCTGAATAAACTAGATCTTTGATGTTTTTAACTTACGGTACAGTCTGTATCACCGGCATAACAAAAATCCCCAGAAACCGAAGTTGGTATCCAGAGGTGGTCCCCATTAATAGCGGTATCCCCCCAATCGGGGGTTGATCTAATTGTCCTTTCACCTCCTTCTGCGTGACTTTTTCTAAAACAGAAAGAAAATAATAAAATTAAAAAAAATAATTCATCATTAATCATTACAAACTAAATTCTATTTTATAAATACGAAAGCTTTCAACGGTCGATTCTAATCAAACTAACAAGGAAATCCCATGACTAGTTCTTCACTGATTTTAATGAAAGTGAGTAAAATATTAGTAGGGACTATTCAGCGATTCGCAAGTAAATCGTAAATTAGTTCGAAAATTAACGCCACACTGCTGAAATATCAGTGTCTTTTCCCAAAACCGCCCCTTGTTGAGTCAAGTCACCACGAACTAGCTTCCACATACCATCCCAGATCAGGAAAAAAGAACCAGAGGCGGTCTCTGAAAAAATGATCGATCACTTATGTAAAGCTACATGGCCTTAAATCGTAAAATGTAAGAACGATTTACTCTCAAATCGCTGAATAGTACAAATGTGTTAATTATTAAGGCACACTATTGTGCCTTAACTCTTTGAGGGTTGGTGGGTGACTTAATGTACTACTTCCAATTTTGACTTTGTGCTCGCTGGTACATAAAACAAACCATCTTTTTTAAATTTCTACTCCTTTTGCTGTACAGGGGTTGAGAGCGCGTACCACCTCACCACTTCAAGCTCAGATTATGCTTTTTGCTAATCTCTTAGATGACACAACATCTCTGTTGTGCCCACTTTGGGTTTTTTTATTTGAAAATGTCCGCCCCTCAAAGAGTTAATATATCACAGTGGTCGATCATTCTCTCAGGGACCGCCTCTGGTTCTTTTTTCCTGATCTGGAACGGTATGTGGAAGCTGGTTCGTAGTGACTCAACGAGGGGTGGTTGTATCAATTGATATTACCTTCATTAAAATCATTGAGGAACTACTCGTGAAGTGTCCTTGTAAGACTAGTACTAACTCTAATACTAGAAAAGGGGAGATATCAAAAAACCTCCTTTTATTAAGCCAAGCTTTCGATCAACTTATTGTGATTTTCCTCAGAGTTCACCACAAAGTGAGGGAAAACCCTAACAACCTTGTTCGTCCTAATGTTTTGATGTTCGTGATTCCGGGGATTGTTTATAAACCGACGTTGTTTTTGATGCTACTTCCTCTACTTATAAGTTTCTAACCTAACTTACAACGTGGTTGTTATGGTTTTTCCTCTCTTTGTAGTGAACCTTGATGAAGATCGTAATAAATTGATCAAAAGCTTGGGCTTAATAAAAGATTTTTTGATTTCTTCCCTGTTTTGGTTGAATTCCCAATAACTTTTCATTATCGAACACTAGATTTAGAACTTTTTAGTTCTTTCAAGTTGAGGTGTACGTTTTGTGAAAAGGCGTTTGATGTTTGGAATGTCATCTTGCAACTTGTATTCATTTCACTCATTTAACTCATTTCACTTCGAACTTGTTTCTGAAGAAGGTCGTAACATGACATCCGAAACGTCAAACGCCTTTTCAAAAAACTCACGTCTAAACCCGAAAGCTAATTCTAAATTTAGTATTAGATTTAGTGCTAATGTAAATCCTAGTCTTAGTTTAGTAAATTCTATTCTATTAATAACAGTGACACCAACATTGTCGTAAAAGTAACTTTCTCATTTGTACCGAAAACCAAATTAAAACTTATTAAATTGTATTCGAGGCGTGAACGCGAGCCCGATTTATAGTTAGATTTAAGTTTGGAAAGTTCGACCGCAACGACCCGATTGAACTCGAAAAGCTGTGTGTTTTAAAAACTTGCCGGTTTCATTTCAAAAATGCCAACAATTCGTCGACGGCGCGGCGTTTTCGTCGCCGTCCGGTTGGAAATAGAATTATTACGGGGATTGAATCGCGGCCAAATTTATGCGGGCACGTGCTACGTGCGGGCGGAGGGCGTCGCGACGCCGTAATCGATCTCGAGTCGTCGCGACGCGCCGTAAACAATTCCCGCGCGTAAATGTGGCGGACGTTGCGACGCGGTTGTTTATTGAAATTCATCGAATTTATCCTGATTTACCGCCTTATTTTCCGAAAGCTATTGTAATAAAGTGCAATGCTCCTACAATAACAACAACACGGGATTCGTTTGATTTTCTCGTGTTCAAAGGTTACATTTTATGAACTGTTTTGTTTAGGTTAGGAATAATGTAGGAGTACTAAAAATAACTAACAATAAGAAAAAAATTTACAAAAAATTACTTTGTATATTATTTGGAAGTTTTAAATTTTATGTCTTTAACAAGGAGACCACAAGACCTTATATTTATTGATTTTGACTTTTGACGAAAGAGGTATAAATCCTTACTGAAATTATTAATAAATGACATATCAAGTCCGAGCCGGCTTGTATGCCAGTGTTTAGCCACTCCCACTAAGCTCCGCCTATGGGTTTATTTTTTGGAAAAGTAAATACATTTTTGATAACAATGTCTTGTAAATTTAATCAAACTATTTTGGATATGGATTAGTTGAGCAAAATCTTGAGTATAATTTTGAACCTTTGAACTTAGTAAATGGATCTACAGAAAATTAAAAAAATTATCCATTTAGATGAATATCAAAATGTAAATAAAACAATCAATGCAAAAAATTTTACAACAAAATTTAAAAGCAATCACCCTGTAGATAATTTAGAGTTTTTAATCTTTATAGATGAGGTTGTTAGAAGCACAACAAATTAATTTCTGTGCACAGATCGACCTGAAATTTGATTAATTAGGTCCTCCGCACATGAATCGACTGATTTGTAATCCGAGTTTCAAATCAGTTGGAGATGCAACCGTTTGGTAACTTTGTCCGTGTACAAGGATGAGGATCCACACACAAGCGATAAAAATGAGACTAATTTGCAATCAATATCCAACTGATTTGAAACTTGGGTTGCCAATCGGTCGTCTCGTGTGCGGGGGGCCTTAGAAATTGAATTTGATAAAAATAAATTGGGGAAAGTCACTGTCAGAATATTACAAAAATCACTAACAATAAGTATATAATTTGGAACTTTGAGTCTTCGTAAATAATTATCAAAATTGGTGACAAATCGAAAAAAGAAAAAAACACTTATAGATGGAAGTGAAATTGTAAACATAATCATCCTTTAGATAAGTTGAAATTTTTGAGCTTCACCATAGGTGGTGTTATAATAGGAAGTAAATCAAGTCTTTTACCATCGAAGCACTTTGCTCTGATTTTTTTTTTTATTTTGAGGCCTTCGTCATCAATTTGAAAAAGGACGTCATTACCTTATAGCGATGTTATAGTCTACGATGTCAAGCGTTTATTGCTTTGGTTTGCAAGAAAGCTTAAAATCAAACAAAACCTCAAAATCTATTGTCTATTGTGCTCGGTAGTCAGTGACACAGCTGTGATTTTGTAGGTTATATTTACATTTGGAAATAGTGCTTTAGCAAACACCAACATCTTGTAAACATGAGGAGTTATGCAGTATTGTTTCTTGCATTTTGTACTTATAATTTTACTCAGGTCTCTCTGTATTTCAATTATATTACAATAGGAATCGAAAATTTTTATTATTATAATAAGTTGATTAGGTTAAGTTTTTGCTGGTTAGAGTGCGGAAGTAGATATAGAGGATTTGCGACGGAAATAGGTTTGGGTAAGTGCGGAAATGCTAGGCCAAGGACACTGGACTAAGAAGATGGCCCAATCTGCGATAATCGCCCGCCATTCTTTAACGTCACTGCCAAGCTTAGCGTATCTGTCTTACACTCAACTGAAACCACAATAAGTGACGTCAAACTGATGGCTGCGCACTAAATTTCGACGTATACATGTTACAGTCAAAGTATAAATTCAGGCAACGTATACACTAACTAGTTAATGCATACATTCACTAAAACAGTCAGTCAAAGTATACATAACGAACTAAATGAACGCTTTAACTAGTGAATGTATATATTGACTTACTACGCTCAGTTAAAGTATCCTACAATGGAAAAAGATATGATATTTATGCTGCAGTAAGAACCACCTGCTAATGGTGATGAATCGTTTGTGCCAGAACAAGAACTGTCCACGTTTGGTAATGCAGAGCCTGGTATTACTGAGGCCGAAGTTAACAGAACTTGCCTTTCTTGCAATAAAGCACTCGCTTCTTACAATAACGATTAATGTGACTTGTGCGGTAATTTAGTCAATAATGAAAGTAATAGAATGAAAGCGGAAGTCAAGTTGAAGACAGGCTAAACGCATGAAGTTGCTATCTGACCATTCTCATCCTGAACCCAAAATCGGAGCAATGGTCAAAATTAAAGTACCTGACGTAGACAGTGGAAGAGGAGACGCTCGCTCTCCATCGGCATGCGTCATGAGCAGAAGTGATGACGATTATTATTAACTGAGGACCAAAAGCAGATTGGTAAAAGGATTATACTTAAGATCGCAATTCCGCGTATGCCCTGAAAAAATCCTTTCAACAGACAAAATTTCTGCAGTTGAACTGCCACTACGAAGCATCGCTAATCAAAAATTTACTAGTACTGGCCAAAGATTTTTCAAATGTCAATGCAAGACTAAATGTGGTACAAAAAATGTATTTGTATTAAAAATAAGGTACTGTGTAATTCCAAATGGCATAGTAGCACACCGTGCTGCAATAAATAAACCTTCAAATTAACTATGCCTACTAGTATTTGAAATACCTCTTAACAATATTATAATATATTATTTCATGCATTATGCATAAAGTCGAAATTCTACCTCAAGTAAATTGTATGCATCCATATAAAGTTACCATAATAACTGTCAATGTTTATTAGTCGACTGCTTCTTGTGATGTACACTTTCACTTACACAGCATAGTGAATGTTAACATTATCTAGTAAATGCATACACTCACTAGTCAAAGAGTTCATAACAATTCGTTGTACATACTTCGTCTGAAACGTCCAGTGAATGTATACATTGACTAGTCAATGTATACATTCACTGGAGATCATACTTTGACTGTAACATACACATCTTAAGCCGGGAATACACCTGGCGAATGTTACCATTCGTTCTCATTCGTTCGTATTCTCGAGGATTTCTTACTCATGCGTGGACATGCATTTGCAGCGAAATTAATAGCAGGACGAATGGGAGAGACACGAACGAACGCGTTCCATCAATTGTCGGTAAAAGTAAAAAGCATCAAAGGAAAATGCCAGCCACGAATGTCTGGAAACGTTCATATGTGGACGTGTTCAATAAGGTGCAGTAGTTGTTTAGCGTTCGTCTTGAAAAGTTGTATTGTAATTTTTTACGAATTGCACACCAAAGGAACTAAATACGAACGAGTCGAACTATTCAGAATGAGGGAAAGCTAGTTATTCGTTGAAATGTATCACGCCACCCTGAAGGAATCTTTGCGAACGAGTAACAATGGTGCATGTGAGAACGAATGCGAACGACTGCGAACGAATGGTAACATTCGCCAGGTGTATTCCCTGCTTTATGGGATTGAGCCATCTTGTTAGTCCAGTATCCTTGACGCTAGGTGAGGAGAATAGAGTTAAGGTACGTGTCCACCTGGGACTAAAGCAGTCTCGAGACTGATCTCGAGACTTTGATCGCCAGTGGACAAGGTGCTGAGAGCATTCTCTGAGACAAGTTGCGACTAGCATACACGTAGTCTCGAGAGTAACCGTGTCTCAAATCGATAAGGTTCAATTCGGTCTTTCAGAGTTTAGTCTCAGATTTCGACACCAGTTCGAAATATATTTCGTGTCGCGAGACTGTAGTTTGGACTGAACTTTATTGATGGAGTGGAACGACGAAAAAACGTATAAACTAATCAATTTATACGAAGAAAACGAATTATTGTGGAATGTAGTATATTGTAATTAGATAAAAGTTACCTTAAGATAAGTTAAGGATAGAAAAAAAAAGAAATTTAAAATTCTCGGAATTTGGTGCAGTTTTAGGTTGCGATGCACACGAAATTCAACGTAAAATCCACAATTTGCGGAATCAATGATGCCAAAAAACGAAGTGTCACCATTAATCTATCGCCAACGGGAATAGGATCTCTCATTTTTGTCACCTACTTAGCAATTTGATGACCAATTAAATTTAGCACCAATTCAAACTGCACCGCAGACATTTGAATAAAATTCCTGAACTGTTGGGCATCCTCCATTTTTAATTCCTTTGCTAGTTTTTCAGAAGCTCCTAACTCATTTCGACGGTCTATCCATTGCCTGACCCAACACTGTTTTCTTTTCTTATTCTTTTCATTTTTTCGTTTTAAAAAGTTTATATATGCCTGACGCTCCATGATTGCTTACAAATCACAATTGTTTACACCACAACCGTCGGCTTCTCTCTCAAATCGACACGATACGGCGACTACTCTCCGGTCGCCGAATCTCAAATTCTATCTGAGAGTCTTCGGATACCAAAATTACTCTCAAATCGACAAGATTTCGAGACAAATCTCGAGATTCAATCTCGAGATTTAATCTCAAGTGGACACGTACCTTTATGGTGGGTTGACACGGTGCGTTAGGTTTAGACGTGTAAAGACGAAAGACGAGAGTTGGGTAGAGAATCGAGTATTGTAAAGACGTATAAAGACGAAGTTGAGTAAAGACGAGAGTGGGGTAGATAATAGAGTTGGGTAAAGACGAAAGATGTATAACGACCTTGGATAAAAGACGAGAGTTGTGAAAAGACGCGATAGTGAATACGTAATATATAATATTATATATAATATAATATAATAGAATGACGAACAAATGTATATTTTATTTACTTTTTGAAATATATTCGGCTTATATTGTTTTACTAAACAAGCGGCATTTATGACCAAAATCAAACCCCTAGACATTGCCAAAATCCCTACATTGTTGACAAAAATCAACAATACCCAAAGTGCCTCTAATTAAATATTCATTTTAAAATATTAATTTAAGCAGTTCAAATTTTAATATTTGGACGGTGTTTTATCATTAATAATGATAAAAAATTAATACTTTGATCGATTACAACTCTCCAAAAGTCACCCTGTATAGAATTTAGAATTTTTAGAATGTTGTGAGTAACAAAATTAAAAAAAATCATTCTGAAAATGGATGTAAAAATATAAAAATTAATCACCCTGTAGATAATTTAGATTTTTTTAATTTTTCTAGGTGCCGCTATGAAAATAAAAGGTGAATCATCCCATAAACACTTAACATTGCATTGGATTGGATTAAGTAAGTACTTTTCAAATATTATTGAAAAAAGAATCATTGTGTATATTAGCTTTTAAACCTTCCTGGTGAATAACATTACAAAAATCATTCTGTAAATGAATCATAGCCCTTAACCAAATAATTTGCAATCGAAAAGAAAAAAAAAGTTGAAAATCCTTTTGACTCAACAACATACATATTAACTAAACATTTCACCACTTTAATAAATACACATACAGATAAATTTCCCATGTACAGAAATTATGTACAAATTTTAATGTTTAAAAGAAAAAGATAGAAACTAATTTACGGCTCGCCTTTATTCCTAGCCTTTTTCATTACTACAATTTTTTTATGGCACAAGGCACGCGGTGACTAATCCACGTGCAAATATGGAAAAACGTAGGCGTTATCTTCGCCTCCAGATTTGCGCACAACCTACATTATACGTACAACTTTTATACGTGTGTATATATCGCAATCGCTTTTTATTCCGATTAAACCTCTGACGTCAACAAGAGAAAACTTTTACTAGGAAAAAAATGTTTTTATTTCCTTTTAATTCTTTACGACTTTTTACAATTTTTTTTTCAACTTAAAACAAAATTTAATTCAATAATTTTTAATCGAACATTAAATTAAATCAACATATTTATTCCAAAAACAAGCTTATTACGATACCGAATCCGATCCACAAAACCGATTTGAATATTTTATTTTCTCATTATACGGTTTAAAGCGGTCGGATTATTTTAATCCCCGGTAATGAAATAATAAATTACCTACCAATATCCTCGTTTTATATTGATTAGGTAGTTATTGGAAGCAATGAAATTAATAATTAATAAATTATATACAATAAAGTTGTAATTTTTTGATCGTTTTAGCAAAAAATGAGTCACTTTTATGAATTTTTTTAATTTTTTGGGTAATAATTAGAACAAAATTGACTTTTTTATTACAAAATAGAATATTTTAACTTTCAATTAATACAAATTTCATTTCTTAATTAAAAAAATAAAGTTTCCATGATTTTTTAAAATTGGTCAAAATTTTCATCACCAAATTTGACGATTCTAGCAAATTTTAGATAAAATTTTACAGTTTTAATCTAATTAAAGTTATTTTTCAATGAAATTTGGCAAGTTTTGTCGAAATCTGGTGAAATTTCAGACGAAATTCGATGACTGAAGTAAATTTTAGATGAAATTAGACGAAATTCAATCATTTTGGGCAATTTTATACAAAATTTGTCGAAATTTTAGAAAAAATTTGACAATTTTAAGAAATTTTAGATGAAATTTCACAATTTTAATCTAATTAAAGTTATTTTTCAATGAAATTCAACAATTTTAGACGAAATTTAGAGACATTTCAAACGAAATTCGACGAATTTTGAAAATGTTTGTCGAAATTTCACAATTTCAAGCTAAATTAAGTTATCTTTCAATGAAATTAGAAAAAGTTTAGGTGAAATTAAACGAAATTCAACAATTTTTGATCATTTTACACCAAATTTTGTGAAATTTTGAAAAAAAATCGGATTTTAGAAAACTTAAGATGAAATCGCACAATTTTAAGATAAATAAAGTTTTTTTTTCAATAGAATTCGACAATTTTAGACGAAATTTCGTGAAATTTCAAATGAACTTCGACAATTTTAAGAAATTTGAGATAAAATTTCACAATTTTTAGCTAAATTGAGTTATTTTTCAATGAAATTCGACAAATTTAGGCGAAATTTCGTGAAATTTTAGAAGAAATTCGACGAATTTTGAAAATTTTGGTTTAAATTACATAATTTCAAGTTAAATTAAGTTTTATTTTAATGAAATTGGAAAAAAATTTGATGAAATTTTGTGAAATTTTAAATAAAATTTGATAACTTTAAAAAATTTTAGATGAAATTCAACGATTTTAGATGGAATTTCACAATTTTAATCTAATTAAAGTTATTTTTCAATGAAATTCAACAATTTTAGACGAAATTTAGTGACATTTCAAACGAAATTGGACGAATTTTGAAAATTTTTGTCGAAATTTCACAATTTCAAGCTAAATTAAGTTATTTTTTAATGGAATTCGAAAAAATTTTGATGAAATTAAGCGAAATTCAACAATTTTGCACCAAATTTCGTGAAATTTTGGAAAAAAATTAATGATTTTAAAAAATTTTAAATGAAATTGGACAATTTTAAGATAAATAAAGTTTTTTTTTTCAATAAAATTCGACAATTTTAAACGAAATTTCGTGAAATTTCAAACGAAATTCGACAATTTTAAGAAATTTGAGATAAAATTTTACAATTTTTAGCTAAATTAAGTTAGTTTTCAATGAAATTCGACAATTTTAGACGAAATTTCGTGAAATTTCAAATGAACTTCGACAATTTTAAGAAATTTGAGATAAAATTTCACAATTTTTAGCTAAATTAAGTTATTTTTCAATTAAATTCGACAAATTTAGGCGAAATTTCGTGAAATTTTAGAAAAAATTCGACGAATTTTGAAAATTTTGGTTTAAATTACATAATTTCAAGCTAAATTAAGTTTTATTTTAATGAAATTGGAAAAAAATTTGATGAAATTTTGTGAAATTTTAAATAAAATTTGATAACTTTAAAAAATTTTAGATGAAATTCAACGATTTTAGATGAAATTTCACAATTTTAATCTAAATAAAGTTATTTTTCAATGAAATTCGACAATTTTAGAAGAAATTTCGTGAATTTTCAAACGAAATTGGACCAATTTTGAAAATTTTGGTCGAAATTTCACAGTTTCAAGCTAAATTAAGTTATCTTTCAATGAAATTAGAAAAAGTTTAGGTGAAATTAAACGAAATTCAACAATTTTTGATCATTTTACACAAAATTTTGTGAAATTTTGGAAAAGAATCGGATTTTAGAAAATTTTAGATGAAATTGCACAATTTTAAGAGAAATAAAGTTTTTTTTTTAAATAAAATTCGACGAATTTTAAAAATTTTGGTTTAAATTACATTTTAATGAAATTGGAAAAAAATTTGATGAAATTTTGTGAAATTTTAAATAAAATTTGATAACTTTAAAAAATTTTAGATGAAATTTCACAATTTTAGACGAAATTTCGTGAATTTTCAAACGAATTTTGAAAATTTTGGTCGAAATTTCACAATTGTAAGCTAAATTAAGTTATTTTTTGATGGAATTCAAAAAAAATTTTGATGAAATTAAACGAAATTCAACAATTTTGCACCAAATTTCGTGAAATTTTGGAAAAAAATCGATGATTTTAAAAAATTTTAAGTAAAACATTACAATTTTAGACTAAATTAAGTCATTTTTTAACAAATTTTAATATAAATTAAGTTACATTAACTTTAATTCTTAAATAATTTTCCATTTTTTTCATCTTTTTTTAGGTTATAAAAAAAAATTTTCGTCAACTTTATGAATTTTTTTTATTTTTTGAGTAATAATTAGAATAAAATTGACATTTTTATTATAAAATAGAATATTTTAACTTCCAACTAGTAGTAAATAAACTAAAAAGATAATTGTAACTAATTTGATGCTATAATTACCAAATTGCATCGACAGAATCTTTTCACACCGTTCATCATTTTGGACACAACCGACCGTTTGTTTTTCCAACTGATCGTTATTTAGAAACGCGAACGGATGTTTATTTGAGGCTCGAGCCGAATGTGTATTTTCAAAACCGCTTATAACACTAATAATAATTAGACGTAAAAAAAAAGTTAATAAAAATACAACTCAAGAGGAAAAAAAAGAAAAACACAAAATCCCAATAAAAAAAAAACACAAAACCCCAATAAAAAAAACCGTTAATTTTTATCTTTTTATCGTTTCCGATTAAACTGAAATCCCGGCGCAATTTCCGCTAATGTTTGAGATATTATACGCAATTGAGATATACATAAATGTTTACTCTTCACTCGTCATTCAAGAGTACTTTCATATTTATCCGCGCGTTTAATTTTCGTTTTCGCGTCTTTTTCAGTAAACATTTACACATTTACACACACACATTCAAACGCGAGCGTCGTTCGCAAACAGTTAGCTCATTGAAAGGAAAGGTGCGGCCCGGAATGACGATGTTTTTGTTAATCAAGCACACGAACGCGGTAGTACGTAGTTGTGCTTTAATTAAACCGACAAGTTAAAACAAGCAAACGCATCTCTATTAAATTATAGTTAGTTATATCTCGTTATGTGGTTTAATACTAAACTTTACTTGAATAAAAAAAGAAAAAAGAAAAAAAAAACAAGAGTGAGGTTATATTTCCTCGTTAAATTAAAACATATCTACTATTTTTTTTTAGAAGATTTTGAATTTAAAATTTAAAATTCTAAAAGACTAAATTTTAAAAGACTATCTACGTAAATCGTATCTACATATTATTTAAAATACCCGCAGTTTCCAACCGCTTCAATGTACGTGGTGAGCGTCATCGACCTTTTTCCCCATCAACGGTACGAAATAGTGAAGAGTTCACAACGAAAAAATACGAACACAAAGACGTAACACGTAAACGGCACGTAAAACGTTAGAATCACAACACTTTCATAGCGTGTTACCTATGTTTTATGTAGTTATTATACTTGTAAATGGCCCTCCTTCGAACCAGCTGTCTTTTTCTGCTCACCGAGGCCATCTGCACCATCTGGCCGAAACGTATCACTTTACCGATCTTTTTAAAGAATATTTTTCGTTTCAAGCTCAACTTAAAGCAATTTTCCAACGTGTTAAATAATTTAATCTAACTTAACTCACTTGAATTGTGTTTAAAAATAGTTTCATTGGGCTTAAGTTAGTTTAATTTGAATTTAAAGCAGTTTTTTTTTTAATTTAAGGCAGTTTTTTTGATCTTATGTCACTTTAATTATGCTTAAAGAGAGTTTTACTGAACTTAAGTTTACTTTAATTATGCTTAAGGAGAGTTTTACTGAACTTAAATTTACTTTAATTGTATTTAAAGACAGTTTTTTTTAAATTTAAGTTACTTCACATAGGATCCAACTTAAAAAACTTTTATTACGTTTGAGATAATTTAATCTAACTTAAGTCACTTGTGTTTAATTGTGTTTAAAGACATTTTTCTGGACTAAAATCAATTTAAATTGAGTTTAAGGTAGTTTTTTGAACTTATGTCAGTTTAATTGTTCTGAAAGAGACATTTACTGAAGTTGTGTTAATTTAATTTGTATTTATATAACTTTGACTGAACTTAAGTCAGTTTAATTTTGGTTCAAGACAGTTTTTCTGAACTCAAGTTACTTTAATTGTGTTTAAAGATAATTTTACTGAACTTAAATCAATTTCTTGTGTTTAAGACAATTTTTCTGAACTTAAGTCACTTTTGTTGTTTTTGTAGACACTTTGACTGAAGTTAAGTCAGTTTAATTTGGGTTCAAGACAGTTTTTCTGAACTCAAGTTACTTTAATTGTGTTTGAAGATAATTTTACTGGACTTAAGTCAATTGATTGTGTTTAAAACAGTTTTTCTGAACTTAAATCACTTTAGTTGTGTTTATAGACACTTTGACTCAACTTAAGTCAGTTTAATTTGGGTTTCAGGCAGTTTTCCTGAATTTAATATAGTGTAATTTGGATTTAAGGCAGTTTTTTGAACTTATGTCAGTGTAATTGTTTTGAAGGAAACTTTTACTGAAGTTATGTTAGTTTAATTTGTATTTATAGACACTTTGACTGAACTGAACTCAGTTTAATTTGGGTTTCAGATAGTTTTTCTGAGCTCAAGTTGCTTTAATTGCGTTTGAATATAATTTTACTGAACTTAAGTCAAGTTCTTGTGTTTAAGGCAATTTTTCTGAACTTAAGTCACTTTTGCTGTGTTTATAGACACTTTGACTGAACTTAAGTCAGTTTAATTTGGGTTTCAGACAGTTTTCCTGAACATAAGACAGTGTAGTTTGGATTTAAGGCAGTTTTTCTGAACTTAAGTCACTTCAATTCTGTTTCAAGAGACTTTTATCAAACTTAAGTCAGTGTAATTACATTTGAAGACATTTCAACTGAACCCAATTCAATTTATTGTGTATTTAAGACAGTTTTCCTGAACTTAAGTCACTTTAATTGTATTTATAGAGACTTTGATTGAACTTAAGTCTGTTTTATTTGGATTTAAGACAGTCTCCCTAAACTTAAGACAATGTAATTTGGGTTGAAGACAGTTTTTCTGAACCTAAGCCACTGTAACTGTGTTTCAAGAGATTTCTATTGAACTTAAGTCAGTTTAATTTGGGTTCAAGACACTTTTTCTGAACTTAACCCCTTGGCCTACACAACATCTGCCAATTACGCGTGCCATAGTATACGAGAAAATTGATCGCGCGCCGTGACATTCAACCGTTTCGCTGCGTTTAGCCGTGTACCCGAACTTGCGAGAAAGAAAACTAAGGACAATAGGACACAAAAGATTTAGCACGAGTCAGACTCGTGGTTCTCGCTTATGGAACAAATCTTTACAACGAGTCAGACTCGTTGTTTTCGTTTATAGCACAAATTTTTTACCACGAGTCAGACTCGTTGTTTTCGCTTATGGCACAAATTTTTTACCACGAGTCAGACTCGTCCTTATAGGCCAAAGGGTTAAGTCACTTCAATTCTGTTTCAAGAGACTTTTGTCGAACTTAAGTCAGTTTAATTACACTTGAGGACATTTCAACTGAACCCAACTCAATTTATTGTGTATTTAAGACAGTTCCTGAACTTAAGTCACTTTAATTGTGTTTGTAGACACTTTGACTGAACTTAAGTCAGTTTAATTTGGGTTTCAGACAGTTTTCCTGAACTTAAGACACTGTAATTTTGATTTAAGGCAGTTTTTCTGGACTTTAGTCACTTCAATTGTGTGTCAAGAGACTTTTATCGAACTTAAGTCAGTTTAATTATGCTTGAAGGCATTTTGACTGAACCTAAGTCAACTTCAATCACTCTACTTGTGACTACAGACACTTTGACTGAACTTAAGTTAGTTTAATTTGGATTTAAGACAGTTTTTCTGAACTTAAGTCACCTTAGTTGTGTTTCAAGAGACTTTCATCGAACTTAAGTCAGTTTAATTATGCTTGAAGGCGTTTTTACTGAACCCAAGACAATTTATTGCATGTTTAAGAAAATTTCCCTGAACTTAAGTCACTTTGATTGTCTTTATAGCCACTTTGACTGAACTTAAGTCAGTTTAATTTGGGTTTAAGACACTTTTTCTGAACTTAAGTCACTTTAATTGTGTTTCAAGAGACTTTTATCGAACTTAAGTCACTTTAATTACCCTTGAAGGCATTTTTACTAAATCCAAGTCAATTTTTTGTACGTTGAAGACAGTTTTTTCTGAACTTAAGTCACTTTATTTGTATTTAAAGCAGTAATTCTAAGCTTCAGTCAGTTTGATTGTGTTTAGGATACTTTTTTAAAGTTAAGACACATTAATTTCATTTAGGACACTTTAATTATGTTTAAAACGATTTCACCAGTGATTAAGATGGTTTGATCAAATTTAAGACACTTGGGTTAAATTTAAACCACTTGGATTAAATTTAAGACGGTTGAACCAAAATTTAGAACACTTGAACCGAGCTTAAGTCACATTATTTGACATTTAAGTCGTTACAACAAACATTGATATGATTTAATCATCTCTAAGAGTCTTCAACCACCTTTAAGATGCTTCAACCACGTCTAAGATGCTTCAACCACCTCTAAAATGCTTTAACCACTTTTAAAATGCTTTAATCACTTTTAAAATGCTTTAATCTCTTTTAAAACGTTTTAACCACTTTTAAAACGTTTTAACCACTTTTAAAACGTTTTAACCACTTTTAAAACATTTAACCACATTTAAAAAACTGTAACCACCTTTAAGATTCTTTAATCAACTGTAAGAAACTATAACCACTTTTAGAATGTTTTAATCACCTTGAAAATACTTTATCTAACTTTAACACTTTGATTTTAGGTAATATACTTCAAGATATTTTTTTAAACGTTTCAATAAACTTGAAGAACTTGAAGGCATTTTAAGACATTTTGTAATGTGGTTGTTTGGAAGACTATACTCATTAACATACAGTTGAAATGTAACGATACGTTCGGAGAATCTCGCGCAACTAAAACTTAAAACACGTCGGTTACGACGGACGAATGAGCACTAGGTGGGGGCCCCCACGATATAAACGCGTAACTGTATTTGCTTTTGTCAACGGACGAACAAGATACGTGTCAAAACGGTTGAGAACGCTTTTGTTAAAGGCAGGAAATCGTCTCCGAAGGACGGTTTCGACCAGTCTCACTAAATAGACTCTCTTTGGCGATTTAATTTAATCTGATAATGAGGGAATAACAAGAAAGAAAATTTAAATATTTTTTTAATTTTATTCTTGGCTGAGGGGAAGTTGATGGTGTTAATAAGGTAAAATAATTACCTTAAATTGGGGTTGAGTAATTTAAGTAATTTTAAGTAGATTGAGTAGTTTAAGTAGATTAAGTAGATCGGTTAGAAAATGGTAATAAACAACCCTGCTGGTAATTTAAAGATTACGGGATACTCTGTGGGGGGTTTGCTGAAGGGGGGTTTGTAAAAGGGGCGTAGCCTCGGTTCGATAAGGGTTAATTGCTGTCTGACAGGCTGTGGGTGGTATGTATAAAGTGTCGACCCGTTTCTCTTGCATAACATGTAATCGATCGAAAGGGGAAGGAGGTAAAAGGGTATAACTTTACTAAAGTTTAATGTTAAGATCATAATACACGTCCGTCTAAATCTCAACCAATAACAAATCTCAATCAATGGAAACTGTCGAAGAATTATTCTTGGGATATTATACTTTGGCTTATTCTGGCGTTATATGAAATCCGAGAGGATTTTATTAATTAATTTTTGATGAAGGGAATCCTTTCATCTTCTCGGAGCGTAATTAGTTCAATCGGTGCCGACCCGGATCTATTTTAGCCGGCAGAAGTAAACGCTCTTCAGGATATTTAAGCGGATCCACGCAGAAATAGACGGTGTTATTTGCATGAATGACGATCGGAATCCATTCAGAACACCACACCTGGTTCTAAATTCGATTAATCGAAATATCAAAATAAATTTTCAGTATGAAGCATATGGAATGATTTATGACTTCTTACAAGAGAGTTACCTTTGAAATTTTAAAATGTTTTAAAGTTATCAATGATGGATTGTAATCGATCCAGAAGAAGAAGAACTTTTAGATCATTAATTTACAAAATTACCACGAAATTAAATTAAAGATCCTTTAGTTTTCCAACAAAATGTAGAATTATTACCTTGAGGAATTATAATTAAGGCTTAGAGATATATGGCCAAGAAGACCATGAATTTCGTTTTTGTATAATCTGGAAAATCATGGAAGAAGATAGAACTAAGTCTAGAAGAAAGTATTTTTGCAATAAAATAGAATATCTTCCTACTGAAATCAAAATCCGAAATAAATTAACCAGAAGAGTAAAAATTTGATTTTGAAGACTTTCAAATTTTACTTCAAAGTGTTTACATCAACACTTAATTTTACAACAAAATGAAGAATTACCTCCATCATTAGGATTAAACTGAGAATTGTGTTACAGTATATAGAAAGTTCTGGAGGATGGGGAATGAAACTAACAGCCAATACTCAGAGATATATGGCCAAGAAAAATGATGAAATTCGTTTCTGTACATAATCTGGATTCTAGAAGAACGTTATAGAAGATAGAGTTAAGTAGAAGGCATAATTGCAGAAATGCAGAAAGTTCTGGAGGATGGAGAATGAAACTGACAGCCAAGACTCAGAGATATATTGCCAAGAAAATGATGAAATTCGTTTCTGTGCATAATCTAGATTCTAGAGGATCGTTATAGAAAATAGAGTTAAGTAGAAGGCATAATTTCAGAAATGCAGAAAGTTCTGGAGGATGGAGAATGAAACTGACAGCAGAGACTCAGAGATATATGGCCAAAAAAATGATGAAATTCGTTTCTGTGCGTAATCTAGATTCTAGAGGATCGTTATAGAAGATAGAGTTAAGTAGGAGGCATAATTGTAGAAATGCAGAAAGTTCTGGGGATGGAGAATGAAACTGACGGCCAACATTCTTAAGATATCTTGCCAAGAAAATGATGAAATTTGTTTCTATGCATAGTCTAGATTCTAGAAGATCGTTGGAGAAGATAGAGTTAAGTAGAAGGTATAATTGCAGAAAGTTCTGGAGGGTGGAGAATGAAACTGAGAGCCAAGACTCAGAGATATATTGTCAAGAAAATGATGAAATTTGTTTCTGTCCATAATCTAGATTCTAGAAGATCGTTATAGAAGACAAAGTTAAGTAGAAGGCATAATTTCAGAAATGCAGGAAGTTCTGGAGGATGGAGAATGAAACTGACAGCCAAAACTTTTGAGATGTCTTGCCAAGAAAATGATGAAATTTGTTTCTATGCATAATCTAGATTCTAGAAGATCTTTATAGAAGGTAGAGTTAAGTAGAAGGCATAATTGCAGAAACGCAGAAAGTTGTGGAGGATGGGGAATAAAACTGACAGTCAAAACTAAGAGATATATTGCCAAGAAAATGATGAAATTTGTTTCTATGTGTAATCTAGATTCTAGAAGATCGTTGGAGACGGTAGAGTTAAGTAGAAGGCATAATTACAGATATGTAGAAAGTTCTGGAGGATGGAGAATAAAACTGACAACCAAAACTTAGAGATATATGGCCAAGAAAATGATGAAATTTATTTCTATGCATAACCTGGATTCTAGAATATCTTTATACAAGATAGAGTTAAGTAGAAGGCATAATTGCAGAAATGCAGAAAGTTCTGGAGGATGGAGAATGAAACTGACAGCCAAGACTAAGAGATATATTGCTAAGAAGATGATGAAATTCGTTTCCACGATTCTAGAAAATCTAGAAAATCGTTTTGAAAGACAGAGTTAAGTAGAAGGCATTATTCCATGCGAATACTAGAGAACGGAAAAGCATGGCGATCAACTCTGCATACAGGCATACCTCATTTTACGTACTTAATGGGGACCAACACATGTACGTAAAGCGAAAAAGTACGTAAAACGAAAAATGTTTTAAATTCTTACCACAGGTATATGTAAGATATGGAAACCAATTTAAAACAAGAATTCAAGGGTGTAAACATAAAATAAATTTTTATTTTAGAATATAGAAATAGTAATAATAAATATTTAACATTTATAACAATTTAAATCTTAATTTAGTTTAATACGTTTTTTTGGTGGGGAGGTTAATTTCACTTCAAAGGCTAATGGGGAAGATTCCTTAGACATTACTGATGTTGCTTGCGCGTGAAAATAGCTATCTAGGATTCTTTGAGTTGCGTTTCTTTTCTTCTCTTTGTAGATTTCTTTATAACAACTATGTATAAGCATTTGAGATATTTGCATTAACTTTTGAACTTCTTTCAAAGTTAGTATCATGCTTTTCAAAAAGAGCCATTGCTTTGTCAAGGTGCTTAAATGCTTGTGAAAATATTTTCGTTGTTAATCCTTCAGATAGTTCAGTATCATTATCTTCATTTTGTACTTGTTCTTGTATTTCAAGGTTTGACAGATCTTCGTTAGTCAGGGACCAATCATGAGAAGCAAGGAGTTCATTCACATTTTCTGATTCTATTTCGAGATCTAACTCTTTTGTCATTTCTACAATGTTGTTCGTTTCTATGATAATAGGGTCACTTTTAACATCACAATGATAAGAGGACTTCCCCGAACACGAATAATATTAATTTCATTAGTTAGAACAACCAGCGCCATGTATGGTAGTTATTCGTATCAAGCGGTACGACAGAGTACGTAAGTGCGAAAGTACGTAAAGTGAAGGTACGTAAACCGAGATATGCCTGTACTTGTGTAAGAATCCCATTAAAACGAAGCAGTCATTTTCTTGATTAGAAACAGAATCAGAGATAGGTTGCAAAATGTACATTGTTTAAAACCTGACTTTTCCCTTTCAAATTAAACACACCTTCATCATTCCATTTTTCAATAAAAACTAGCTTGGTTCGAGTTAATCAAGATACAAAGATGTATTGCTAAGGAGATCCTCAATTTGGTTTTTGTTTATAGTCTTGCAGACTCTAAGACTTTGCTCCATGTCAACATTAAACTCTTCAATAAAATGAAGAATTACTTCCTCAGGCCAAGAGATAGGAAAATGTGGAATGCAGACTCATGAAAAGTGGATCCTTTTAATGGAAATACACTCATAGGACTTCGTTTTCCAACAAATTAGGAATTGTCTTGTCTTCATTGAAGTAAAATACAGAACAAAAATCCAGAACCCATAAATGATGAACATTCCTAAGTAATTTCATTTTTCAAGAAGATTTAGTTTAGTTCCAGAGAGTCAAGACTTAAAGATGTATTGCCGAAAATTCTCAAGTTGGTTTTTGCTTATGGTTTTGTAAATTCTTATGCTTTACTCCATGTCAACACTAACCTCTACATTAAAATGAAGAATTACTTCATCAGGACAAGAGCTATCCCTGACGACCAACCCTGGAATGGTTACCTGATCCCCTTCTGATAAAGCACCTTCTGAAGTAGCATCAGAAATTGGCTCAGACATATTGTCAAGGGAATTTCCAGTTGGATCGCCAAAGAAAGCTTCTTGCCTTTGTATAGATTTCCTTCTTCCCTTCATGGGAGGTGGAGTTATATCATCAGCTGGGAAACATTCTATAATAGGAGATGTTGGTACGGGAGGAGGTGATTGAATGGGAGGAGATGGAATGGTCAGTGATAAAGTTACAGTTATCGAACATCCGGGAAGAGATTTGTCATCAAGTTCAAGCTCGTTCAAAAAAGTATCGCATGCGCTAAAATTACTTTGATAATCAGGCGGTTCCGGCGGGATTTCATCAGCCGCGTAGAGCTTATTGTACTCCTCCAAACAGACGCAGGGCATGCAACTGATTTTCGTACTGGATTCTTCACTACCAGAATCAACACTTCTAAAGAAGTATTCCAGAATCCCAACAATTACCTTTGTTGAGATTGAGGAACACTCCAATTGAGGAATTTTCTTATCTTCATTGAGGCAAAACACAGAACAAAAATCCAGAATCTAGTTGATCACAAAATTCACAAAGAAATAAAAATGCATTGCTTCAAAGACCAGAACCTTGATTTCTATATGTTCACTCATCAAGATCGCTTCAAGATTACATTCCATATTACAACTTTGAAAATAAAGCATTAATTCTCTCAGTAGAAAGTCAGTAGGAAAATTACAATTATTTCTGGGAGAGGAAATAAAATATCAAGTTTCAAAAACAACTTCTTAAAGTTGTAAAGAAACTTCTGATTTAGAAGAAGAAGTTTAATAAAACTTATGTTTGAAGTCATATCTTAATGAAATCAAGTACAAATACAAGTCGTAAAATTAATGGCCCTAGAATATCACACGAAACGATCAACCATCCATTTTGACGAAATTTAATTACCATTCATAGTTTGGAAACGACCACGAACCGTCTAATTGCGAGTATCTTATCTTGCCGGTTAAAGTTCGTATCATTTTACGACGCAATTCGTACCTTGAAGCTTTACGAGTGATAATTTCGCGATCCGGCGGTTTACTGCCGAGTTACGACCGTTTCCGTTCCCCGCGATTTACGGTTTAATGGGTTTTAAGAAAACTATCTCACCTCTTTTTCAGGCAGCATAAGATGAGTTCGACGAATCCTTGCGGGGTTTTACCTGCTAGAGCCGTCTCCAAAACTACTTTGTTACATTTATATAGGAAAATGTAATGACTTAAATGAAGTTTTCGTAAATGAATTTTTACGTCATTACATTGACACTGTCATAAACGATCGTTGGTGGTTATTACTGGTCGTTACGTTTCGTTAAATTTTGACGTTTTAACGAGACGATTTTATTTCTTTTAATTCCGAGTGGTTTTGGGATTTTGCAAGGAATGAAAAATCACAAGCCGAAGTTTAATCTAGGAATGATGAGGCTGCCTCGTTTTGCTTTGAAACATCAAAGGATTTACTTTAATGCTCGATGCAGGGGATCGACCGAATTGGTTACGTTTGTGAATTAAAGATGCATCAAAGGGAAACCGTAGACGAACAAATTTTTTTTTTTTTTTTTCACATGCGTCATGCAAACATTTAAAGATTACCTTAGGAAATAAAATTTCAAAAAAGCTCTTTTTTGATTTTTTAAAATCTTAAGGTAATTAGAAAAATGAAAGAACATACCCTTTTGGGTACTGTCCAGTTGAATTAGGTGGTGCAGCCATTGCCAAAGCTTTGTATCTAGCTTGTTCGTTCGTAGGGAGAACGATATCCACACTTCTCGATCTAAGAGCGACATTAGGTCCAACAGGAACTTCCAAGCTGACTCCGGAATGTTGTAACTCTTCGGTTTTTTGTTGAGATACTTTTGAAAAGCAAGAATCGACTGAAGCAGCTCGATCCCGTTTCAAATCTGGTACTTGGAGGTAAATATCTCTGACGACCAACCCTGGAATGGTTACCTGATCCCCTTCTGATAAAGCACCTTCTGAAGTTGCATCAGAAACTGGCTCAGACATATTATCAAGGGAATTTCCAGTTGGATCGCCGAAAAAAGCTTCTTGCCTTTGTATAGATTTCCTTCTTCCTTCCATGGGAGGTGGAGTTATATCATCAGCTGGGAAACATTCTATAATAGGAGATGTAGGTACAGGAGGAGGTGATTGAATGGGAGGAGATGGAATGGTCGGTGATAAGGTTACAGTTATCGAACATCCGGGAAGAGGTTCGTCATCAACCTCGAGCTCGCTCGAAGAAGTATCACTCGCGCTGAAATTACTTTGATAATCAGGCGGTTCTGGTGGGATTTCATCAGCCGCGTGGAGCTTATTGTATTCCTCCAAACAGACGCAGTGCACGCAACTGACTTTCGTTGAAGATCTCCGCCGTTGAAACCGTTTAGGAACCTCTAGGAAATTCGTACTGGGTTCTTCACTCCCGGAATCAACACTTCTAGACCTTTGTTGGGATTGAGGAACTCTCAGGAGAGAGTTACCGTCAGATTGTCCGGTTTGAAGCAGCTGCTGTTGCTGCCTCTTCGCTTCCAATTGAATTTCGTCGAAGGAAGCCGATCGGACCTGTTTGGGCACTTCGAGGCTGCTTTGGGTCTTCATTTCTGCGCCTGTTGGGGTCCTTGATCTTTTAAAGGTTGTACGCAGCCTGTTCATTTCTTTCACATTATTTTGTCTGTTTTTATAAAAGGGATTTAAAAATTAGAAAAGTTTTTTTAATAAGATGCATTAATACCAGACCAGATAAAATGAATATCAGACCAATTACAATGAATATAGGCAATTTTATTTGCATGAAAATTAAATACCATATTATATAGAACGTTTGAAATTATAATGCAGATCTGGAAATTTCATTTCAGGACATAGGAAAACAATGCGTGCAACAGAGAAGCATATAGGAAGTAGATTAGATAAACAAAGAGCGATATAATTGTTTAACCAAGCAACGAACTAACAGTTTGACAGTCTGACAGTTTGACAGTTTGTGGGAAGAAGGTGGTTGGTTGGGCGACTAGGGTCGGATCGGAAAAGGCGTAGTTAAACAGTTATATCGCTCTTTGTTTATCTAATCTACTTCCTATATGCTTCTCTGTTGCACGCATTATTTTCCTATGTCCTCAAATGAAATTTCCAGATCTGTATATTAAAATAAAGTAAGCAAGCAGCGCCTCTTTAAAAGAGGGCGCCGCAGGCGCCTAGCTCTTTTTTTAATAGGTTTTTTGAAAATCGCTTTCCGGACGATTTAATGGTTTTACGTCATTCTGCCGACCATTATCTTCACCTCCCCGACGATTTTGGGGGGGTCCGTGACCGATTTCGGAAAAACGGCCCTGAAAATCGAACGACGTTGTGGTAGCCCTAATTGAAATTAAAATTCTCGATCGTCCGCCTGCCATTCTCGTTAATTTTCGAACGCACTTTTTGCCCAAAAAGCCACTGGCTCCGCGACTCTGCTTCCGGCTAACCTTCTGAACGGCTTTATAACGCAACGTTATATGCGAATCAAGGCTCCTTTGGACCCGAAACGGCCGATTTAAGCCCTAAACGAAGTCCCCGTTTTCCGTCATTTTCGATTTGGGCCGATAAAATAGTTGGTTCAATTTTCATAAACGTTATTTATTATTCTAACCACGCTAATGCCACATGAAATGTCAAAACGATCGGTTTATTAATAATTATCAAATATTTAAATTATGCAGAGCAAAAATTCGAATAAATTTCACTAAAAACTAATTAAATTCTTGAAAATATCACCAAAAATTTAAGTAAATTTGTAAAAATTTAAAGTTACTCTAAAATTTCTAATAATTCCACCAAAAACATACTAAATTTTTTAAAAATTCCACCAAAAATTAATACAATTTGCAAGAATTCCACCAAAAACTTACTAAATTCATAAGAATTTTACCAAAAACACTGATTTTTTTTTATTCCACCAGAAATGAATAAAATTCGCAAAAATTCCACCAATGTTATCAAAGTTTTTGATAATTCCATCAAAAACATACTGAATTTTTTTAATTCCATCAAAAATGAATAAAATTCGCAAAAATTCCACCAGTGTTATCAAAATTTTTGATAATTCCACTAAAAATATACTGAATTTTTTAAATATTCCACCAAAAATTAATACAATTTGCAAAAATTCCACCAAAAACTTACTAAATTCATAAAAATTCTACTAAAATTACCAATATTTTTAACAATTCCAACAAAAATGATTAAAGTTAATGAAAATTCCACCAAAGTTACCAACTTTTTTAACAATTCCATTTAAAAATCCACCAAAGCTATTAAAATATTTAAGAACTACACCCAAAACTTACTGAATTTTTTTTATTCCCCCAAAAACTTACAAAAATCCTAAAAATTACACCGAAATTGCCAACATTTTTAACAATTGTACCAGAAACTTACCAAATTTTTTAAAAATTCCACCAAAATGTCCAAATTTTTTTAAAATTCCACCAAAAATCAATCAAATTAGAAACAATTTCATTAAAAATTAACTAAAACCTTGAAAATTCTATAAAAAACTTAGAAGATTCATAAAAATTCCATCAAAGTTACTAAAATTTTTAATAATTCTACCAAAAATAATTAATTTTTTAAAAATTCCAACAAAAATTTACCAATTTTTTTTTAAATTCCACCAAAAACTTACTAAATTCGTAAAGCTTCCACCAAAGTTACCAAAATGTTGATCATTTCAACCAAAAACAATAATTTTTTTTAGAAAAATACTAAAAATAAAACTAAACTAGTTTCACCAAAAATTAATAAAATTGGAAAAATTTCACTAAAAACTTACTAAATTCCTAAAAATTCCATAAAAAAACACTAATTTTTTTAAAAATTCCATCAAAAATGAATAAAATTCGCAAAAATTCCACCAGTTTTATCAAAATTTTTGACAATTCCACCAAAAATATACTGAATTTTTTAAAAATTCCACCAAAAATTAATACAATTTGCAAGAATTCCACCAAAAACTTACTAAATTCATAAGAATTTTACCAAAAATACTGAATTGTTTTTATTCCACCGGAAATGAATAAAATTCGCAAAAATTCCACCAATGTTATCAAAATTCTTGATAATTCCACCAAAAACATACTGAATTTTTTAAAAATTCCACCAAAAACTTACTAAATTCATAAGAATTTTACCAAAAACACTAAATTTGTTTAAATTCCACCAGAAATGAATAAAATTCGCAAAAATTCCACCAAAGCTATTAAAACATTTAACAACTACACCCAAAACTTACTGAATTTTTTTTATTCCACCAAAAACTTACAAAAATCCTAAAAATTACACCGAAATTGTCAACATTTTTAACAATTCTACCAAAAATTTACCAAATTTTTTAAAAATTCCACCAAAATGTCCAAATTCTTTTAGAATTCCACCAAAAATCAATCAAATAGAAACAATTTCATTAAAAATTAACTAAAACCTTGAAAATTCCATAAAAAACTTAGTAGATTCATAGAAATTTCATTAAAGTTACTAAAATTTTTAATAATTCTAACAAAAATAATGAATTTTTAAAAAGTTCCACCAAAAAACTTACAAAATTTATAAAAATTCAAATTTACCAATTTTTTTTTAAATTCCACTAAAAACTTACTAAATTCGTAAAGCTTCCACCAAAGTTATCAAAATGTTGATCAATTCAATCAAAAACAATAATTTTTTTTTTTAGAAAAATACTAAAAATAAAACTGAACTAGTAGAACGTTTGAAATAGAATCATTTTTTAATCATGTTGGGTTTACATATCGATTAAAACTATTACAGGTAATAATTTACACGTCACGCACTTTGTGCTTTTATCAACTTGACTAATTTACATTCTCAGGGATTTTCTCACGCGATATAAACTTAATGACTTTTGTTATCGGTCATCAAAATATATTTCCTTTTTAAAAAAATATATACATAATAAAATCTACTAATTAAAAAAGTTAAACACTTCATCCTTGCGCTTTTAAAATACTCCTTAATGATTTCCTCTTTGTTTTAACTTCGGTAATATTCGACCCTTGACTCCAACTGCTACTTCTACCGCTTTTTCTTCTTCGTCTCATCGAAGGATCGTCGTCGGAACTTCTTCTATATCTTAATCGACTCGAAGACTTTCTCGTAACGACGACGTATTGTTTTAATTTTGTAATTAAGTCGGAATATTCCTTAGAAAGGGGACATAAAAAGGGTTCGAAGCTTTTGTAGTTAATGTCGTCCTTTTGATAAACGACTAAAGTATAGATTTTGAATGGAACCAATAGTTTGGCAGCATTGACGAACGGTCGTCGACCTTTAACCTCTAAAATCGACCCCTCGTCGTCACAAAGGGCGAACTCCTGTTCCAAATCGAATCCACTTTCGTCCGACAAATATTCCAGGAGGATTCTGATGTAACAATCCGGATTGAATAGTAAGACGGTGTTACCTTCCCCATCGTTTTTGTTAAAATATCTTAAGGTACAATACATTCTACAAAATTCAATACGTTTTCATTTGACAGTTATGTAAATGATAGTTGTCAAATAATAAAAATAAAGTTATCCAATTATAAATTATTTTCTTTATTATTCTTTTTATTAGCTAAACGAGAAATAAAAATATCGTAACCGAGACAAATCATATTATCGTATAAAACTCGATATTTTCTTGGTAGGAAATAAAAGTTGATGAACTGTGCAGAAGGCCAAATCATAATTTCCGCTAAATATAGTGTCCAGACTCTTAATTCGACGTACTTCTTAAATTCTTCTTTGTTCATTCCGTTTAGTAAAGCGTAACTTCCGAAAAAGACGGTCATATCGATTGGAATTCCTAGTAATTGATCGAAGAGTATTTTAAATCCGATTATTTTTAATGAATTCCCCGGAAAAAGCTTGTCTAGGATGATATACCAAAAATGACTAACCGTTCCCATCGTTGCTCCAACCATAGCCATATTTCTTGTTCGTTTTGGGTCAAAATCGTTTCCTAATTCCATCGTTCTTTCGTATTTTTGTTCTATTACATCTCCGATGGTTGAAAGAGACGATGCTAGAGTTATGTTGGTGTATATTAAGTATTTTTTACTAAAAGCTACATTTCCTATGGTGGATATTTTTTCTATTATTTTTGGTTTTTTTAACTTTGGTGGTAAACTTGATGAGTGTAATAGACAGATTTTAAGAAAACGGTTAATCATCTTTTAATTTTTACTGTTTGTTTTTGGTAATCCATAAAGAATAAAAAAATATATTATTGATGTATTGAGATCATTGTAGAAATGTCACTGTCATATTGTTTAATTTAATAACATTTAAAAGATTATTACCAACATTAATCTGGTTAAAAAATAATATTTGTGAAGAAATTTGGATTAATAAATTTGTTCTTAAAATTGAGTTGATAAAATTTTACGTATTCCTAAATATCTTATAATCTGCTTTTTAATTTATTTTATTGGTAAATTTCTTGTATGTTGAGGTATTTAGGTTTTTCTATAAAGACATAATCTCTATTTGCCTCAATAAAGATATAATCTCAATAAGGTAGTATTTTAAATCCGGTACTCTTTAACATCGACCAAATAGTCAACCCAATAATCTTAAGTATGATATACAGAGTGACAATTGGATATAAAATTAGGTATGGGTTATGGATAATGATGTCTTTACACAAGTTCACTTTATGTATATTAGAAAAAGTATGTTAGGAAGCATATAAGTATTATCCTAGTAACATATCTTAGAATTGTATTTTGAGAAACTGATGTTTTTTTTGATTTCTTGAATTATTGTCAGCAATACTGTCCTTTTTCGTTAGGAACTTGGTTTCCGAAAGCCTAATTTTCACTTCTATTAGTGAATTCTCACTTCGATAGTGATGTTTCGTCAGTTTCCATCGTAAGAGTATTTATGGAAAAGGACCTCAGTTTTTCTATGATAATCCTAGAATTATCCTAGATCCTCCACAGATTCTAGGATTATCCTACGATTAGTATCTAAAAACAGGGTTGCCAGATTAGGGGATTTTCCCCAAAAATTAGGGGTTTTTTTCTTTATTGGGGTATTTTTTGGGAATAGTTTTTATTGGAGATTATTTGTGGGGAAAAAAAATTTTAGGTGGGTATTAACAGGGGATTTTATGTCTGGCACTACTCGATGATATAAAAACTTCATAAATATAAAAATTCAACTCTGTACCATAAAATTCAAGAATACGTGCAGTAGAATTTTAGTTTTGTTTATTTTTTTATTAGTCTTCAACTGGCACTATGTTTCAGTGTTTTTGTGTGCATTGCTGTTATAAGTTATTTTTTTAATTTGAAAAATTATTTTCTAAATATTTCCCAATTCTTGGGGATTTCTTTCTAAATTGGCTTATTTTTGGATATTTTAGAGATATGCTTCAGTCACGAAAATTGATTAAAATTTAAATGTAACAAATTATAATCTACGAAAACAATAAAATTATTTTCTGGGGATTTTTTATTGAAAACTTCCAAATTTAGGGTATTTTTCAATTGTGATTGGGGAAATCCAATCGAACTATCTGGCAACCCTGTCTAAAAGTCTAGTTCTCAGTTCTATTAGTGAATTCTCACTTCAATAATGATGTTTCGTTAGTCTTCACCGTAAGAATATTTGTGGAAGAGGATCTCAGTGTTTTTAGGGTTATCCTAGGATTATCCTAGAAGAGCCTCCACAGATTCTAGGATTATCCCAAGGATACTGGACTAACAGGATGGCTTAATCCCATAAGATGTGTATATGCCGAAGTTTAGTGCGCAGTCGTCAGTTTGACGTCACTTGTTGTAATTTCAGTCAAGTTTAAGGCAAAGAGTCGAGTGTAAGATAGAGACGCTAAGCTTGGCAGTGACGTTAAAGGGTGACCGACGATTATCGCAGATTGGGCCATCCTGTTAGTCCAATGTCCTTGGGATTATCTTAAAAATACTGATTGTGAGATCCTTTTCCACAAATATTCTTTCGGTGGAAACTGACGAAACATCACTATCGAAGTGAGAATTCACTAATAGAAGTGAAAACTAGACCTTTGGATATTAAATACCTAATGAAAAGACTCCTTATATGCGCTCAATGTCAAATTCTGGTGCACACCAGTGCGCACTAATTCTGCCAACCGAAAACGCCATCAGTATTGTTGACAATAATTCAAGAAATCAAAAAACATCATTTTCTCAAAATACATAAGAACTATATATTCAGTATCCATTTTTAAAGATATAGTATTAGACTATGGTCACTCATGATGGAAGCCATACCGCGTAATTATATGAGTCTTCGAATGATTGGTGGTTCTTGCATAGCAAAAAGGAAAGAAATCGAAAACTGTACAAACAAAACATAGCCGAAAGCATATTATATCTACATAGATGGTTCTCTGATTAAGAATCCAACCAGGAACTTGACTTGTAGCTTGTATCTTTACATTTTTCTAATCATTTCTCAATATTTAGTGCAGAAACCTTTGCTATTACAAGAGTTATATTCGAGAGCCTTTTTTCAAGATTCTTGGTTTAAAATTCTGTTGTGGTACAACCACATAGCCTTAATTATAATTAGTATTTATTATATTAAATATTAATTTAAGTTATGTCTTTGTAAATTCCCACGGTCTTACGACCTAAACAGGATGTGCGATCACTCCTGGCAAGAAATCTGGAAACACACGCAGATGTAATATTTATTGTTAAAACAAATATAAGGTAAACTTTAAACTCGCGTCCCAAAATTTCCCGGTCTTACGACCTAAACAGGATGCTCGATCACCCCTAACAAGAAATCCGTAAACACACGAAATCGCAACGTTTACACATATTTAAAACAACTATTATGTAAACTTAAACTCGCGCCCCAAAAATTCACCCCCGTGGGAAACGTTTTGTTTATAAATCCTCCCGCTTCGTGGGAACGAATCCCCACTCTCCCAACTTATCCAGAAATCGGGAGAGTATAAGAAGGACCAGAGAGTATTCAAAGTCAGTTATAGTCATTTTTGTAAGTCATTCTAAAGTCATTTTTAAGTAATAGTCATAGTAGAGTCATTTTTTTAAGTCATCGATAGTCGTTTTTAAGTCATTAATATCATTCGCAGTCATTCTGTCGGCCGTACCCGTAATCGCGAGAAAAGAAGAATTGTCAAGTGTATTATACGAGAATAAACGAAGTAAGACCAAGAAGTAGTGTTTTATTATTCAACATAGTCTTAGGAAAAGGAGTATCTTAATACTTCTCCAACTCCGGTGAAGTCGATATTCCTAACATTGGCGGCAACGGTGAACTCCATAACATTGGCGGCATCGTGAGCTCCCTAACAATTCGCGTTCAGGTTAACGAAGCTCTTTGACTTGTGATCGACTATGGCTTTTGATGATTGCCTCTGTCACTCTACTGATGTTTTCTGGTATCCTTCCAGTTTTTGAAGCACTTGATGGTTTTCTCTTTGTTTCCTATAAATCGTAGACGTTCAACATATCGTAGGATTATATCGGGTGTTCATTTAAATTCGTGCTCAAGTATGCTTTGAAATTTTGTTAGACGACGATAGAGAGAAAAATGTATGTGGTATTATTAGTGCACACTAATCAATTAAATTTCCAATTTGACAAACGTCAAATCTTGTGAAACTACACTGAACGGCTTGTATTGGCAATTTATCGATAATGTTTTTAATTTGTGACAAAAAACTTGATGCTAAGTCTTACGTTTAAGCTGCTTCGAAAGTCGATGAAGTTTGGGAATATTTACTGTATAATTTTATTCACTACTTGAACATCCCTATGAAATTTTGGACGACCAATTACTGAAAGGATTAGAGTTTAGGTAGGTTTTAGCCAAAAGCAAGTTGTTAGCTACTTTCCTTTCATTTTGTGTCTCGTTATTTATAACCTATTGAACATTTCGGTGTTATGACATTGCTTCAATTAAGTCTGCACTGCTCACTCCTATCATAATGTCAAAACTTACGTTTAGTACCGGATGATGTCACACATGGCGCTGCATTCTGCTATAAAACTTATTTTGGCAGCTTTTTTACAGGAACCTATATGATTAATATGCACTGCGCATCATTTGTCCAGGGCATAGTTGATATCGCACAGGTTTCAAACATTTTCATATTTAAAAAGTTGACATTTCTTGTCATGTCTTATACTTTTTGTGAAAAGCGAGAATTGTGCAAGTTATTTGAAGTGATTCTAATTTGTTCAGTGGATTTTAAGTGATTTGGTCTTGATGTTTCGAGTGATTTAATGAACCAGAATTTACAAGAAGAATGAATACCAAACAGAAAGATTCGAAAATTAGATACATAAGTATTAGTTGTAACCCCAAACCCATATTATTATTTTTATTGGTCAATAAATCCATGAGTTTCATTAATAAAATTAGGTGGTTTTAATGTTGTCACTTTTAATATTTTATGAAAAAAAAAATTGAGAAGAGGAATAAAATTGACAATTTTTTAAATTTCCCGCCAGTACTTAAAACTGCAAAACGAATGTAGCGCCATTGGTGACATCATCCGCAACTAAACGGAGTTCCAGCCAAACATAGGAGAGTCGCCTATCTATATAAGTATATGTCATCTATGAATTAAGTTTTATTGGACATACGTCAAAAATGGAGACAAAATCCATAGCTCACTTGAGCACGAATTTAAATGAACACCCGATATAATCCTACGATATGTTGAACAACACTAACACCCAACACTACGATATCTTATGGCTTGTATCTTTACACTTTCCTAATCATCTCTCAACATTTAGCGCAAAAACCTTTGCTATTACAAGAGCTCTATACGAGAGCTTCTTTCCGAGATTCTTGGTTTGTAATTCGCGTTCATGTTAACGTAAGTTTTTGTCTTATGATTGACTGTGGTTCCTAATGATTGCTTCTATTACTCTACTCATGTTTTCTGGCATCCTTCCAGCATTTCTAGCACTTGATGGTTTCCTCCTTGTAATGTTTCCTATAAATCTGAAACGTTCAATATATCGTAGGATCATATTTCGGGACTTCAGCATTCTGCTTGATGTTAATATGGTGTCGTAAGATCTGTTGTGTTGCAACAATAGATTCTCCATAACGAAGCTTCGTTGTAATCAGTTTATAACCATAGACTTTAAAAAGAGCCAGAGGGTCATCAAGAAAAGATCAATTATATACAGTTTGCACATATTCGAGTTGCGGATAGGGCAGGTCAATGTATTAGACAAGGCATCGAATTGCATACGATTTTAATGAGTTAGATAAAGAGGACATATCAACTCCAATCGGCCAGATAAGTAAACGTAGTATATTTGTCCTGTGTTAACTAACAGAAGCCTTATTGTCGCCCTTTTTCCACTTACGTTAAACCTATCCGCAACTCATCGGTTTGCACACGGTATATCAGTGTCATTTTTTTATGCTCAAACTGGATTTCGTTACTCAACATTTCTGAAACTGCAAAATTTACCATTTTTTAGTTTTTTTTTTCTAATCTTGAAGTGAACATCCTCAAGTTAATTTCTCTCTTGTTATTTTTAGTTGTACTAGTATACAATTAAAAATAAAAATAATTCTAAAATCGTTTATTTTTAATATACCACCCTGTACAATCTCAATTTAAAAAGTAATTATTTTTAAAATTATTCATCACTTTATTTAAAAATTTAAAATACGATTGGGGTCAATTTTTTTACACTTCCCCTTATATAGTAGTCATGACGACGACCATTTAAAATTCAAAACAATCCTCGACGGTCTAGATTCTAGAACGTTTGGATATTTTTATTTTTTATTACTATTATTTTATTATTTATTTATTTTTTTCAAAAACCGCTCTACCAGCAGATATTTTCACCTCTTCGACATCGAAACGCGTTTCCATATAATTCAATAACAACCGAGCCTAATCGATACTCAACCGTAAATACGAAACCGCATAAATTTATCATTTCGAGACCCCCGCAGTAAAAATAAAACGTCCGCTAATGACTTTTCCGATAAATAACTCCGCGGTGGTTAAATAAATAAAAAAAAACAACCTGACCCGAATGTTTTTACGATCGAATAACAAGCGAATTATTATTTTATTTACTCGTTATTTTGTTATTATTCGGTTCCAAATCGAAAAATACAAAAATTTAAAATTAAAGTTTTATTTAAAAATTTAGGTGTTATTTAAAAATAATTTATTTAAAAATAACTTATTTAAAAATAATTTATTTAAAAATTAATTATTTAGAAATTAATTATTTAGAAATTAAAGTGTAATTTTGAAAATTACTCAATATATTATACAGAGTGATTTATATTTAAGTATTATTGACATCAAAAACACTCATTCAATTTCATTAATAATTTTAGTCGTTTCGAATTCGGCTTTAATTATGCATACTAATGCACGTTCCATATAGTAGGGATATAATTGAGAATATCGAACACCTTCGTGGATATGACGTACGTGAATAATTCATAAACCGGGATGGTTATAATTGTAACTCCCTCCCCTAAAATAGACGTTATACACGTGTATCGTATTGCGCGCTTATTATTAGAGATTAAAATTCTAATAATTCAGATTGGGGGGTGTAATTTTATTTTATTTTTTGTTCGTTTTTAATGAATAATTTCGTCACGCATACTTTGAGATTTGTATGCATATCGCGTGCGGAAAACTGGAATTGCGTATTTTACGCGTGAGCCGCCCCCCAATGGTATCGCGGATGGAAAAATCCGGGAAAATCGCGTGAGGAAACGCGAATCGAAAAATGAGTGTGTGTTTGCATTTCCCCCATCAGTTTTTTTCGCTCGCCCTCTTTCGCTCTTTTTCCATGGGAAAGCTTGGCGAGAGTCAATTGAGGTTTTGTGGGGAATTTTTAGCTTGTAGCTTTTCGAAGTCAATGGAAAATAGCCGCTTTTCGCGGTGCTATTGTAACCGCAACCGGTTCGTGGACGGTCGATCGAAATCCAATATCACTAAAAGTTTACTTTGCAAATTGGCTTTCTATGAAATTATCCAAATAAAAAAAATATATGAGGTTCAATTTATTTTATGCGTTATGGTATAATGGTCATAATTTTTTATGGTTTCTTTCTATGTTGTAAGTGGTTATATCAATCCATATTGAAGTTAGTTGAAGGTTAATGAAGATTAAAAAATTTTTTATCAGTTTGAATATATGTAAATCTCCTCAAAATTAATCAAAGATTGGTAAGAATGAATGATAATTATAATATATTAAAGTAATAAGCAAGCAGCGCCTAGCTCTTTTTTAATATTTTTTTTGGAAATCGCCTTCCGAACGATTCAATGGTTTTACGTCATTCTGCCGACCATTATCTTCACCTCCGCGACGATCTTGGGGGGTTCGTGACCGATTTCGGAAAAACGGCCCTGAAAATCGAACGACGTTGCGGTAGCTTTAATTGAAATTAAAATTCTCGATCATCCGCCTGTCATTTTCGTTAATTTTCGAATGCACTTTTTGTCCAAAAAGCCACCGGCTCCGCGACTCTGCTTCCGGCTAACCTTCTGAACGGCTTTATAACGCAACGTTATATGCGAATCGGGGCTCCTTTGGACCCGAAACGGCCGATTTAAGCCCTAAACGAAGTCCCCGTTTTCCGTCATTTTCGATTTGGGCCGATAAAACAGTTGGTTCAATTTTCATAAACGTTATTCATTATTTTAACCACGCTAATGTCACATGAAATGTCAAAACGATCGGTTTATTAATAATTATTAAATATTTAATTTATGCAGAGCAAAAACTCGAATAAATTTCACTAAAAACTAATTAAATTCTTGAAAATATCACCAAAAATTTAAGTAAATTTGTAAAAATTTAAAGTTACTAAAATCTTTAATAATTCCACCAAAAACTTATAAAATTTGTAAAAATTCCACCAAAGCTATCAAAATTTTTAACAATTCCACCAAAAATTTTTAAAAAATATACTAAAATTAAGATTAATTTCGTCAAGAATTGATTAGATTCTTAAAAATTTCACAAAAATAAAAAAGTAATAATAAAAATTCCACAAAAGTTAGTTAAATTGAATATAATTTCACCAAAAATTATTAAATTTGGAAACAATTCTACTAAAAACTAAAACTTTTAAAAATTCCACGCAAAATCAATAAAATTGGTAAAAATTCCACGAAAAACTTACTATATTCGTAAAAATTCCACCAAAGTTACCAACATTTTTAACAATTCCACCAAAAACGTACTAAATTTTTTCAATTTTCCACCAAAGCTACAAAAATGTTGAATAATTCCACCAAAAACTTACTGATTTTAAAAAAATACCACCAAAAACTTACCAAATTCATAAAAATTCTACTAAAATTACCAATATTTTTAACAATTCCACCAAAAATGATTAAAGTTAATAAAAATTCCACCAAAGTTATCAACTTTCTTAACAATTCCATCAAAAACATACTGATTTTTATAATAATTCCACCAAAAGTTAATAAAATTGGAAAAATTTTACTAAAAACTTACTAAATTCGTAAAAATTCCATAAAAAAACACTGAATTTTTTAAAAATTCCATCAAAAATGAATAAAATTCGCAAAAATTCCACTAATGTTATCAAAATTTTTGATAATTTCACCAAAAATATACTGAATTTTTTAAAAATTCCACCAAAAATTAATACAATTTGCAAAAATTCCACCAAAAACTTACTAAATTCATAAGAATTTTACCAAAAACACTGATTTTTTTTATTTCACCAGAAATTAATAAAATTCGCAAAAATTCCACCAATGTTATCAAATTTTTTGATAATTCCACCAAAAACACACTGAATTTTTTAAAAATTCCACCAAAAACTTACTAAATTCATAAGAACTTTACCAAAAACACTGAATTTTTTTAAAATTCCACCAGAAATGAATAAAATTCGCAAAAATTCCACCAAAGCTATTAAAATATTTAACAATTACACCCAAAACTTACTGAGTTTTTTTTATTCCACCAAAAACTTAGAAAAATCCTAGAAATTACACCGAAATTGTCAACATTTTTAACAATTCTAACAAAAACTTACCAAATTTTTTAAAAATTCCACCAAAATGTCCAAATTCTTTTAAAATTCCACCAAAAATCAATCAAATTAGAAACAATTTCAATAAAATTTAACTAAAACCTTGAAAATTCCATAAAAAACTTAGTAGATTCATAAAAATTCCATCAAAGTTACTAAAATTTTTAATAATTCTACCAAAAATAATGAATTTTTTTAAAATTCCACCAAGAATTAATACAATTTGCAAAAATTCCACCAAAAACTTACTAAATTCATAAGAATTTTACCAAAAACACTGATATCTTTTTATTCCACCAGAAATGAATAAAATTCGCAAAAATTCCACCAATGTTATCAAAATTTTTGATAATTCCACCAAAAACATACCGAATTTTTTAAAAATTTCACCAAAAACTTACTAAATTCATAAGAATTTTACCAAAAACACTGAATTTTTTTAAAATTCTACCAGAAATGAATAAAATTCGCAAAAATTCTACCAAAGCTATTAAAATATTTAACAACTACACCCAAAACTTACTGAATTTTTTTTATTCCACCAAGAGCTTACAAAGATCCTAAAAATTACACCGAAATTGTCAACATTTTTAACAATTCTACCAAAAACTTACCAAATTTTTTAAAAATTCCACCAAAAAACTTACAAAATTTGTAAAAATTCCACCAAAAATTTACCAATTTTGTTTTTAATTCCACTAAAAACTTACTAAATTCGTCAAGCTTCCACCAAAGTTACCAAAATGTTGATCAATTCAACCAAAAACAATAAATTTTTTTAGAAAAATACTAAAACTAAAATTAAACTAGTTAATTAATAATAAGTAAAGAATCCTTCTTAGGTTAGTAGATAACAAAATCTCTAATCAAACTTCGATTAATTTTAATGAAGATTCTTGTTATTGATTGAATATAACTTCATCAATTTTTCATTTAGTCGTTAAAACCTCATTTCAATGAATTGAGTTTTAATGGGAGGTTTCTAAATTAATCAAAACATCGGTCTTTCAATAAACTATCTTTAAAGCTCCTCAAAATTATTTAATCAAGGTTTGATTAAAGCTTGATTAAGTATTGATTAAAGATTGTATTAAAGATTGATTAAAGATTTTATTAAAGATTGATTTCTTACTTCCAATTTGTTAAAATTCCAATTTGTTAAAATTTTCCATTAATCTTTCCCTAAACCTCAATTAACTTTCAAGTCTTTGATTAAAGACTTGAAAGATTATATAATTGTACAAAAACCTTTATCAATTCTTTGCAAAACCTCATTATTACGGTTATTACACAGTATTTGTCTTTTATTACCCTCATTAGTTTATCCGTTTGATCTATTGATTTTCTCCTCAAAAGACATCAGCAGAAAAGGGCAATTTCCTACCAACCCACCCGCCCTACCTTTCTACCTTTTTTCCCGGCGACTTTCCCTCGACAATTTCATCTCAGGAGAAGAAGGAAAATTTACGTCGAAAAGGGAGTCGAACGAAACGACGAAGTTTACATAAATTCATTGAATTATAGAACAGACCATGACGTTCTCCCTCACGCCGATATTTTTTATTCAGTACAAACGTCCGATCGTAAATATTTCAAAAAAAAAGAGAGAAGACTTTTTTACGACTTTTTTTTCCTACCATTTCCATCGTTGTAAATACAAAACCGTTTTAATATTTATATCGGGATCGAAACGTTACCAGAACCGAATTCGGAGTGACGTTACTAATTGAATTTCGCGGAGGCTCTTTTGATGGCTTCGAGTCTGAGCTCTTAGTCGGAAATGGGGCGTTAATTTTACACGTAACCGACACGTGATTAAGGTCGCGTTTGATGATTTCGAGTAGTGACCCGGAAAGAGATTATTAAGGCGGTCAATTATAACTTACAACTACAAACTTTAATCAATTATTTAGTAGCTGGGTTGGGGTTATCTTAGGGTTATTTTAGGGTTATTTTAGAGTAATTTTAGGGTTATTTTAGAGTTATTTTAGATTGATTCGATGAGGTTGTTCGTTCATTCGTTCGTTCCTTCATTAAAAACTCAAATTCAATCGGAGGCGATTTTTAATTAACTTTTTGCGGGGTAACGACGAGGTTCGTTAAAAGGGGGAAAACGAAGTTCTTCTAGAGACGGCCCAAGGGAGGGTTTTGGGGGGGTTTGGAAGGTTAATTTTTATGAGGAAGTCGTGAAATTAATGAGAAGACGTCTTTTTGTGGGGTTTATATAGGTCAAATTGAAATGAAGTGATTTTTTAAGTTTTTAGAGGGTTTCTTTTATTAGTTTCATTAGGTAAATTGGATATTATGGGAAAAAGTAAAAATTAATAAAGTTAATTATTTCATTTGTGAAATTTTTTTTTATATTGATTAATTTTTTTATGTTAAATTCGAAAGTTTAACCACTTCGGTACGGACGTCGACTATAGTCGACACAGCATGTGGGGCCACAGATGAGCCCATACAGCCGAGCGTCGACTATAATCGACGGCTGTGCCAGCGTACGGACGATGAAAGCCTCGATAAAAGATAAATAAACACACGAGTTATGAATAGAAATCTTACACCTATTATTTACAAAGGGCGGCGCTTAAAGGCCCACCTTCTTGCTTCCGAGCGTCTTACCGCGACTCCCCTGAGAAACTCAATGACCGTGAGACCACAGCCTTAAAGAATTCATAAGATCAGGTTTTCAAGATATACTCACCTATAGATGCAAAAATACCAGTTTATTTATTAGCAGATTTGTAAGCAATGATTTAATTAAAATCTCAAAAAGATGTAAGGCTATGATTTCATTTTCACCGATTCAGACCAGATCAGTTTACATGAGATCAAATATGTGGCTAGAGTTGTCCCGTCAGATCACGACAGTTACATTTTCATCAAGCATATACGTTTACTCTCTGATGGTCTGTTTGATATTGTTTAAGTGTTTATAAGTGTTTGATATTCTGTCAAGAAATGGCCGTATTTGCTTTTCGAACAATGGGCAAATCAATGATAGTCGATCTCATCAAAGAAAATCCATAGAGATAATCCATAGTATAATCATAAATTGTTATGTCCATTCGAGAATACACTCTAAACTTCTCGAGGTAACTTTGAAGCTTTAGAGAAGTTTTTGTATATTCCCCTTCTTCGTGTAATTGATATAAAATATGCATTCAATTACGTTTCAATACGTTTCGACTTATTGTATTTAGTGATAGAGTAGTTTCAACATCGGAAGGCCCCTGCGCATAAGTACTATTCGGCCATAAGACAAGGATTCTAGTGCTGCCATCTATACGGTTCGGTAATAAGACTTGTTATATAGGTTACCAACAGTTACCAAATACGTTCGACGTTCTACCCATTTTGAAACTACTCTAATAGTTTCCATTAATCATTCATCCCATTCGTCTAAATCTGAGGAATTCAAACCTCTTGAGGTCCAGCATTATCTACCATAAAAATCCGGTACAAATGAAGCCACTACAATGGTCATGTCTGATGTGATTTGATCATGTCTGGTGTGATCTGATCTTGTCTCGTATTGTCTGATCTGATCTTCTCTGGTCTGATCTGATCTTGTCTGGTGTGATCTGATCTGATCTCCTCTGGTGTGATCTGATCTTCTCTGGTCTGATCTGATCTTGTCTGGTGTGATCTGATCTGATCTCCTCTGGTGTGATCTGATCTTCTCTGGTCTGATCTGATCTTGTCTGCTGTGATCTGATCTGATCTGAGCTGATCTTGTCTGGTGTGGTCTGATCTTCTCTGGTCTGATCTGATCTGATCTTGTCTGGTGTTGTCTGATCTGATCTTCACTGATCTGATCTTGTCTGATGTGATCTGATCTGATCTCCTCTGGTGTGGTCTGATCTTCTCTGGTCTGATCTTGTCTGGTGTTGTCTGATTTGATCTTCTCTGGTCTGATCTGATCTGATCTGGTGTGATCTGATCTGATCTCCTCTGGTGTGATCTGATCTTCTCTGGTCTGATCTGATCTTGTCTGGTGTGATCTGATCTGATCTGAGCTGATCTTGTCTGGTGTGGTCTAATCTTCTCTGGTCTGATCTGATCTGATCTTGTCTGGTGTTGTCTGATCTGATCTTCTCTGATCTGATCTTGTCTGGTGTGATCTGATCTGATCTCCTCTGGTGTGGTCTGATCTTCTCTGGTCTGATCTTGTCTGGTGTTGTCTGATCTGATCTCCGCTGGTGTGGTCTGATCTTCTCTGGTCTGATCTTGTCTGGTGTTGTCTGATCTGATCTTCTCTGATCTGATCTGATTTGATCTTGTCTGGTGTGATCTGATCTGATCTTCTCTGGTCTAATCTGATCTTGTCTGGTGTGATCTGATCTCCTCTGGTATGATCTGATCTTCTCTGGTCTGATCTGATCTGATCTTGTCTGATCTGAAGCCTCTACCTAAGATTTTCAAATCCTTATTTTTAGCATCTTTATCGAACCCAAAGCAACTTTTTTAAATAACAAAATCGTTTTCTCTTTAATTCAAATGAACGTTGCAGTGACCCAACCCAACTTATGGAATTATTTTTCTTTTTCAACTCTCAGCAATGGTGAGCCATCATTCTTTCATCCCATCTACCTTCATAATGTCATTCTCATTCTTAGATATTTTCAGATGCCGCATAGAATTTTGTGAATAATTACGCTATGTTATTTAACTGAATTTTTTGCATCTTTAGGTTAGAATATTTCAAAAATCTGATGTGTTGGAGCAATTCTGGGGCCAAATTTGAGTTTAGTGTAAAACTAATAGGAAACTATTGTGGAATCTATGAGTCCAAAAAATGTTGATGTTGATTAATTTTTGATACTAAAATATTTTTTTAGTCAAAAGTTTTTATATAAAGAAATAATTGGGAATTTTTTTAACGCAATTAGAATAAATATATTAAAGAAAATTCATTACCATAGTACGTTACCGGAGAAAAAATGTCATTACTGCACTGGGATCCGAACCCAGATCTTCTGCTTTCCGGGCAGATGCTCTTACCAATTGAGCTATGCAGCTGGACAAGTTTTCTCACATTTCTGGATACGTAATGTCACATGTACAATTACTTACCAACGTCAAGAATTATCCCGAGAAAACTTGTCCAGCTGCATAGCTCAATTGGTAAGAGCATCTGCCCGGAAAGCAGAAGATCTGGGTTCGGATCCCAGTGCAGTAATGACATTTTTTCTCCGGTGACGCACTATGGTAATGAATTTTCTTTAATATAAAAGTTTTTATCTCAATTTCTATAAATAAAATCAGGATGATTTTTCAAAATATTGGAAAGCTTGTGAAATATCTTTTAAAGCTAGAAATAAACTTAGAAATAAGAAATAAACTCTGTAGTGATATAATTTTCGATCGATCTTTAAAAAAAAAAATTAAAGACCCTAAGATATTACCCTAATTTCCATTCCCTTATGGATAAGACATCTTTGAGCCTCGTCTGCGTCGTATTCGTTATAATAACGACACGAATTTCGATATGGGACGGAGTTGATTACCATATTCCCGTCTAAAATGGGTTTTTGCGAGCGTGACGTGAATATCTAATATCCTCCGCGAGAGTTTTACGTAAACTTCGGAAGGAATTATAATTTTCATTCCAGTTATAAAGAAGAATTAATGCTTTTAATGTAAATTGAGATAAAAAAATTACAAGAGGGGGAATTAGTTCTCCCGGTCGTTTGTACGTAATAAATAAAGAATGAGGGGCGAAGGGGGTGAAAACAAGAGGAGATGAGGAGTCCAGAGGGAAAAATTCAATTTGCTCCTCGTCCGGCTTATGAGGAAGAATAAAATTCCTGGTTTTAATTAAAATAAACGCTTAATTGAAATTGCGATCGCGTCAACTTTTGTATTTAGGTCGGTTCTGATAACCGACGATTATAAGGATAATTTTTAAAACTCTCCTTTTATTTTATTAATTTTACTTTATACAACATAAATGTAAAAGAACTTTTTGTAGTAGATTTTCTAGATTCTAGATCTTTATAAGTAAATTTTTTTTTTCAATTTCCTTCCATGGAAATCTCATACCCACATAAACACCCACTCAACTGGGGATTTTACGAGCGAACCGCCCTCGATTCACCCCCTTTGAAACCCCCCGGAGTTTTCTCCGTACCCTGAGGAGACTTTATGGACCGTCGTCATCCGAGAGGCGACCTTTTCGCGTCGACACGCGAACGAAACGTCAAATAACAAAAAAAGACGGAGTAAAAATCGAGATCGCGAACTAAAATCGGGGGAAAAACTCGATTGGTAAACGAAAACCGAACAAAAATGATGGACGGCGTGCGGTTACGGATCAAAAACGCTAATCGAACCGGCGTTTTTCGGACGTGTTTTCCGTAAAGTGACACTCGGAGGTTTTTTTTTGAACCCGGGGAAAAATTAGTACTGAGGTCGGAAAAAATTGGGATTGAAACAACGTGAACGCAAACCGTGGAAATCCTAGGAGTTTTATGAAGTATTTTTTATGGTGGTTAAAATGTTAGTTTTTAGAAAAAATCTCTATACTTTATTTATTGAAAGACCTACTTTACGTTAAATAAATCATATTAAGCCGAAAAGAAAAGTCTAAGGGTATAGTGTCAATCACACGACTCCTATAGTGGTATGGCTGCAAACGCGCGACTTTTGTACTACCTCTACAGCGACCTTATTCAGTGTCAATTGTGCGATAGTAATCGCCTTCGGATTTTTTCTCTTTCGGATTTTACACTCAAAATTAGTTTTTGTTATACCATCATAGAGGTAACCTAAACCTATACTTCATTTAATAACTAAGAGGAGTGAATTTTAAAACCCCATTTACATAGGAAAAAGTAACTAAAAAATACACTAAACATTTTTAGCGGCAAATTTGAATTCTAAACTTCAAACCAATCACATTTACGCAACCAACAAAACACCAAGCGTTTGAGCGTAGTATTCTAGAACATACCAAATATCTCTATGGCCGTTTATCTATAGGTACACTGTTCAAAATTTATCCAAAAGACGTTCCTTGTGTTGACGTATTATATCCAACAGATGACATCGTACCATACCTTCTTCGAACTTAATATTTTTTGATCGCAACCATTTGAGCACAACGAAAAAGCGAGAAACAAGTTGACAAATTAGGTAAAGCACCTAACCTCAAACGTCATAAACAGTAAACGACAAAAACCAAATTTTTCGTCTTTGTAAACTTGACTGCGGAGCGACCAACAGTAGTTCACTATTTTAGCGCGCAAAATTCAAATCACTCCTCCTAGTTATTAAATGAAGTATAGTATAAATTCATATTTGTTTTATTCATTATCTGATTGTTTCAAAACCCTCACTATTTCCTTGCATGCACTGTCTTTTTTATTTTGATCCTTATAGTCCTTACTTTTTGGATTATACAAGCAAAAGGGTGTTGTACTACCAGGTTACTTAATTATAAATCGCCCATTTTCTTATTAAAGTTTTAGAAAAAACGTGCTTTTCATAAGTTGTCGTAGCGACTCAGGCTATTGTTGCAGCCCCGTCACCACAGTTCCTGCGGCCGCCTCTGTCTAAAGTAGTTAGGTTGAAAGTTAACGTCACATTCATGTTATTTACAACGTATCCATATAATTCATTGCAAAAAATGAACTGACGCAAAATCGCCAGAGTTGCGGGACTATAACCACGCGACTATAGTCGTTGCAGTCGCGTGATTGACACTGCAACTTAAGCCCGGTTTACATTATTCCAGTAGCATTCCAGTACAGTGATCGAAACCAGTACTGGAACACTACTGGAATAATGTGAATCCTCACTGGAATAAACTGGAATGCACTCATTCCAGTGAGCAATCCAGTCCAGTGACTGGATTGACGGTCTACTTTTTCAATCCAGCTCGCTCATTCCAGCACTACTGGAATAGTGTAGACAACTAATCCAGTGCTAGAATCCATGCGTGAACATGTCGCCGTTCCGGAAGAATGTCGACACAACTGCAAAATAAAAAATTTTGCAGGAGAAGCAAAAATAATTAAAATCAGCATTTTTTGGATACATTGATGGCCTTATCTCATTTTATCAAAAAATCAAAAAATTGCAGTTACGTCGATGTTGTTCCAGAACGGCGATGTATACGATCCAGTCTAGCACTGGACTGGATTGACTAACTGGATTACTAGACTAGAATAATGTGAACGATATGATCCAGTCTAGCACTGAACTGCATTGACTAGCTGGATTACTGGACTGGAATAATGTAAACCGGGCTTGACGGTCTAGTTTTTCAGTCCAGCTCGCCCATTCCAGCACCACTGGAATAGTGTAGACAACTAATCCAGTGCTGGAATCCATGCGTGAACATGTATACTGGATTGACTAACTGGTTTACTGGACTAGCATAATGTGAACCGGGCTTAAGTCATTTTGTTCCCTAACTATTTTATCCCTTATGCTTAAACTTAACTTCCAAATTTTAACATTCTGTTCCTTCAAAATAACCCCACATTCATACTCTTTTTTCCCCTTAAAAATTTTCATAAATTTTTTATCCTTCGATTACTTTTCATCTTGGTGTTATTTTCTCTTTCATAATTATTAATGCAAATATTTTTATTTTGTGATAAAAATAATTTCTATACATGCGTCTTGAGTTCCGAAAACCTGTTTAATTCGAGTCGTACTTTTACATCTATTTTTAGAACACTAGTTTAGTTTTATTTTTAGTATTTTTCTAAAAAAAATTTATTGTTTTTGGTTGAATTGAACTTTGGTGGAAGCTTTACGAATTTAGTAAGTTTTTGGTGGAATTAAAAAAAAAAAATTGGTAAATTTTTGGTGGAATTTTTACAAATTTTGTAGATTTTTTGGTGGAATTTTTAAAAAATTCATTAGTTTTGGTAGAATTATTAAAAATTTTAGTAACTTGGAATTTTTATGAATCTACTAAGTTTTTTATGGAATTTTTAAGGTTTTAGTTAATTTTTAATGTAATTGTTTCTAATTTGATTGATTTTTGGTGGAATTTAAAAAAAATTGGACATTTTGGTGGAATTTTTAAAAAATTTGGTAAGTTTTTGGTAGAATTGTTAAAAATGTTGACAATTTCGGTGTAATTTTTAGGATTTTTGTAAGTTTTTGGTGGAATAAAAAAAATTCAGTAAATTTTGGGTATAGTTGTTAAATATTTTAATAGCTTTGGTGGAATTCTTATGAATTTTTTCATTTCTGGTGGAATTTTAAAAAAATTCAGTGTTTTCGGTAAAATTCTTATGAATTTAGTAAGTTTTTGGTGGAATTTTTAAAAAATTCAGTATGTTTTTGGTGGAATTATCAAAGATTTTGATAACATTGGTGGAATTTTTGCGAATTTTACTCATTTCTGGTGGCATAAAAAAATTAGTGTTTTTGGTAAAATTCTTATGAATTTAGTAAGTTTTTGGTGGAATTTATTCAAATTGTATTAATTTTTGGTGGAATTTTTTAAAAAATCACTATATTTTTGGTGGAATTATCAAAAATTTTGATAACGTCGGTGGAATTTTTGCGAATTTTATTCATTTTTGATGGAATTTTTTAAAAATTTAGTGTTTTTTATGGAATTTTTACGAACTTAGTAAGTTTTTAGTGAAATTTTTTCAATTTTATTACTTTTTGGTGGAATTTTTATAAAATTCAGTATGTTTTTGATGGAATTGTCAAAAAAAGTTGATAACTTTGGTGGAATTTTTATTAACTTTAATCATTTTTGATGGAATTGTTAAAAATATTGGTAGTTTTAGTAGAATTTTTATGAATTTGGTAAGTTTTTGGTGGTATTTTTTAAAAATCAGTAAGTTTTTGGTGGAGTTATTCAACATTTTTGTAGCTTTGGTGGAAAATTAAAAAAAATTAGTACGTTTTTGGTGGAATTGTTAAAAATGTTGGTAAATTTGGTAGAATTTTTACGAATATAGTAAGTTTTTTTAATTTTTACCAATTTTATTGATTTTGGGTGGAATTTTTAAAAAATTCACTAAGTTTTTAGTAGAATTGTCTCCAAATTTAATAATTTTTGATGAAATTATATTCAATTTAACTAACTTTTGTGGAATTTTTATTATTACTTTTTTATTTTTATGAAATTTTTAAGAATCTAATTAATTCTTGACGAAATTAATTTTAATTTTGGTATGATTTTTAAAAATTAAGTCTTTGGTGGAATTGTTAAAAATTTTGATAGCTTTGGTGGAATTTTTACAAATTTTATAAGTTTTTGGTGGAATTATTAAATGTAAATGTCTTTATTTTGTGATAAAAATAATTTCTACACATGCGTCTTGAGTTCCAAAAACCTGTTTAATTCGAGTCGCATTTTACATCTATTTCTAGAACATTGTTCAATTACCTGTAGTGATAGTCACACTTCGTTCATATTTTAACTTGTAAAACGTTTTATTAACAATTTTTAAGTGTCTCTATAATGGAATTTGTCACTATTCAACATTCTATTTGGCCTGTAAGTATTTTTTTTAAGTTTTTCAAGATTTTTAAGGTTAGTTTTTAATTTTACGCATGTTTCACATAAAATTTTGACTTTTCTTCTGTTTTACTTGTATTGTATTTGAAATTTAGCATCCTTGTAATTGTCTCTTAAGATGGGTAACGCCGAAATATGTTAGACAAATAAAAATTAGATAACCAACATGGTACAAAAAACTTTTATGTCTTAATTTCAAAGATCACTCACAATCAGACTTTATTTATCGAAAGTACGAAACAATTCTTTAACCAAAGACAAATTAAAACGTCTATTTTATTTTAAATAAATCATATTCTTTCTAATTGTTACTCAAGAAAATAAAAAAAATTCTTAAAAAATGTTAGTAACTTTCCCTAACCTCAAAAAAGTTGGTTAATTAAAAAAAATCGTATAGCACTTATTAATAAAGATTAGGCATTAATTTTAACTTCAAATGAAAGCTTAAAGAAGGTATTGTTTACTAAAATAGTCCAATTTGTTTTAAATATTACCAAAAATATTCTTAAATTTCGAAAAAATTTATTTTAAGATTCACAATTTCTGAAAAAAGTATAAAACCTCGATTTAAAGATAAAAACTAACAGTGATGGTTTAACACTGATTTAAAATGTTTAAATTAAAACATTTATAATGGAAATTAAATGTCTTTATACACCTTCAAGTAGGTATATTGCAACGAAAGAATTCCACTCTCGTTTTTATGTGTGCTGAATCGAACGAAAGAACGTACTAAAACGTAATAGGGTGAGAATTAAAATGAGTCCCTTGAAACGAACCAAATTAAGTTCTTATTAGATTGAAACGTTAGCTAAAAGATCTTTTCCCTTCTCCTCTTTATATTAGTGTTTAACAATAAGTATTATTGTATAAAGATCTTAACACTATAAAATTAATTAAAATTCTTAAATACCCTGTATAGTATCTAGTTTAATGTAGTCCTTAATTCCAACCGTGACGACGAACCGCCATTGCCATTTCATTAATAACAATTGTCGTATGAATATTAAACCGTGTATTCAGCGTATTGTTACGTTCGCCGGCTTAAATGAAGTTATTGTACGCCTGAAAGGGTCGGGTCGGTTTTAAGTGGTTTACGTAAAGTAATAAGTCGGAATATCATTTTACCGGGGAAGGGAAAATTACGAAATCACGTCTTCGGGACGAGACTCTGAGATTTTTTTTAGTAAATAAACGACCGGAGCTTCGTGACGCTCGGGATCGATTCCTCGGAGGTTTCCATTAAAGAGGAGCCTCGGGCAAAATCGATATTCACCTAAATATTTACCCGACAGTTTTTTCCCCGATGTTTTTTTGTCAACTTAATTAAATTTGAAACCCTTCAGGGTTTAAATTTCGAGTTTTATGATGTTTTTCTTGTTGTTTTAGAGGGAAAGTTTTATTAATTTTATGACTTCAGTTATAAAAGTTTGTAAATTGAAGGTGCGTGTTCATTAATTCATTAAAAAACAAATATGAATAAAAATTTGCTTGTGTTTGATGTATTGGGTTGGCAACTAAGTAATTGCGGATTTTTTTTTTTTTTTAGAAAATTAAAAATTTTTTTCATGGAATCTTTTGCCATCTTTCAGGTAGCATCATAATCCCACGTTCATAAAATTTTTGGTTTTTTATTAGCAAAATACTGAATCAGATACGATTTGACATCATCATCATTATTGAAATTCAAGGAGTTTTGTAAACATCGAAAAAAAAAGTAATCAGACAAGGTCAGGACTATATGGTGGATGTAGCAAAACATCCCAACCAAGCTCCAATCATTTTTGCCTAGTGATCAAAGATGTATGACCTTGCATTGTCATGATGGAATACAACACCTTTTTATTTGTCAATTCGGGCCGCTTTTCTTCAACTGCATTGTTTAATTTGAGTTGTTCAATGTAGACATTAGAATTGATCGTTCGGTTGGGTGGTAAGAGTGTGCATGTTTATGAGAATGTATGGGGGAATGGTATGTGATACATGAAGCTTTTCTGCAATCTCATTTGTACTGCGACGATCCAAATCGATTATTGCTTTGATTAGGACTTCATCAACTTTAACTGGACGACCATGTTTTTCGTCTTTGAGTGAAAAATCACCAGAATGAAATTTAACAAACCAATTTTAACACTGTTCTTTTAAGGCTTCGTCGCCATATACAGCACATAACTTTTTATCAGCTTGCGATGCGTTTTTCCCTTTGCGGAAATAAAATATCAAAGCAAAATATGACGAAACCTTTTGATTTTCCATTTTTCAACAAAGGAAGACGAAAACTACTCAACCGACCAAAAAAATTTTCTTCCTGATTGACTGCTGAATTGCCAACTATCAAATAGCAAAATGTGTTTTACATTTGTACTACGTCTGCAAACCTAAAAATTCAATTGAAGTCTATGAGTGAAGTTTTGAATTTTATGAGTGAAATCCGCAATTACTTAGTTGCCAACCCAATAGTTTGCTCATGATTTTCATAAATGGTTTAAAATTGATTGTTTGGCAGTGATGAGGATTTATTGAACAGAACAATTATTTATCCACACTAAACAAGAAAAAACATGACTCTTTGATGTACCAACATTGACTCGATTTTTTTCGAATACGAATGAACAAACGTTTACTCGTTTGATTTTCATTCGCTTTTTCATTCATTTCGTTCATGTTCGCTTTTTTAGTGAATGCTTAAGTGTATGCTTAGTAGTGCCAGCGTAGAGAGATACTATAGTATGGACACTCTCCGTCGGCACCTTTGATGTAGGTGAGGCGATTTTTAAGGCAACATGGCGGCGTTTCAATTTGCACTTCTACAATAGGTCAAGAGATGGCACTAAGGGAAATGTCATTTCTAAAATTTCTTTTTATGAAGACATCGTTTTTTAAAATGTTACTATCAAGCATCTATGCATATATTATTTTTTATTGACAGCAAAAATAAATATTTGAAAGGATATTCGTAAAAGATATCTTACGAACCTTCTTATTATAAATATTTTAATATCCAAATATTATTATTTAGAAGAGCTTAGAACTTCATAATGTATTTAACTCTTTAATACTTTTGGTAACCATAAATAACATATGTTATTAGGGGTAAAACCTTATACCTCGAAAGTGATAAAGGTATCATTATAATTTATGAAACTTAAAATATAAGAAACAATATTTATTAGTGATTACAATATTTCCAACTAAAATACATAGAACAATAAATAATTATGTTTAAAAGAAAACAATGCAATAAAATAGTAAAGTACTTTAAAAAACCAAACTAATTAAGACACAATTACTTTAAAACACTTTCAAAACCATCCGCTCAATGCTGTCACGTGGAGTAGTAAGAATGAAAATCTAACCTTAAAGTCACCAAAACAAAACACCTACTGTGCTGCCACAAGCGGAGAACTGTCGAAGTGCAAATTCATGCGGACGTAAAAATTGAACGTCAAAAAAAACGGAGTGTCCATACTATAGTATCTCTCTACGCTGGTAGTGCTTAAAAGTATGTAATGAGAGTAAAATTTTCTAATGTGGGATCTTAATTGATATAAACTTGAGGTAGATTTTATTTTTTTTTGTTCTAGAAACGATGATATTTATGGATTTATGAAGAATTTAGGATGTTTTGGAAATTTTGTCGCTACGACTTGATGCTTGCGACAAAATCGCTACGATAAAATCGTCTCAACAAAATGGTAAGTACTATCTTTAATTACTATCTTTAATTTTTATAGAATTCTATATATTTCTTACAAATTCAAAATTAAGACATAAAGAAATCCGAAAAACTCATTTATGAATTTATGAAATTTGTCGTTGCGACAAAGTGCGACAAAACCTTGAATTTCATAAAAAATCTTTAATTTTTAAAAAGTTACACAAATTTGATTACTATAGAAATGTGTCGTTGCGATAAAATCACTGCGACAAAATCGTAAATACTCAGTAATTTAAAATCCTACAAAGATTTTAATTCCAAGTCATGATTTAAAAATCTATAACCTGTTTGTTTTTGGAGATTTGTCGCTGCGTCTTCAGGTTGCAACAAAATTGTTGAAACAAAATCATAAATAAATGAAATGGCATATTTCATAGTTTTTTCTTTAATAAATTTAAGACGTAAAATACAGTATTGAATTTTAGAACAATCGGAATTATTTTTACTTTGGAAATTTATCGCTGCGTTTTTAGGTTGCAACAAAATTGTTAAAACAAAATCTTAAATAAATGAAATAACATATTTCATAGTTTTTTCTTTAATAAATTTAAGACGTAAAGTACAGTATTGAATTTTAGAACAATCGGAATTATTTTTACTTTGGAAATTTGTCGCTGCGTCTTTAGGTTGCAACAAAATTGTTGAAACAAAATCATAAATAAATGAAATGACATATTTCATAGGTTTTTTTTAAGAAACTTAAGACGTAAAATACAGTATTGAATTTTAGAATAATCGGAATTATTTTTACTTTGGAAATTTGTCGCTGTGTCTTTAGGTTGCAACAAAATTGTTGAAACAAAATCATAAATAAATGAAATGACATTTCATAGTTTTTTCTTTAATAAATTTAAGACGTAAAATACAGTATTGAATTTTAGAATAATCGGAATTATTTTTACTTTGGAAATTTATCGCTACGTCTTTAGGTAGCGACAAAATTGTTGGAATAAAACTATAAATAAACGAAATGACATTTCATCATTTTTTTTTAAGAAATGAGAGACGTAAAATGTCTTATTGAATTTTAGAAAAATCGGAATTATTATCATTCCAAAACTTTGTCGCTGCGACAAGTATTTAACGACACTTATTTTCATAAAATTAAAAAATATTTAATTTTATCCACATTCATAGTTAAAATTAAACTTTATTAGAAAAGAAAATTTCTAAGAACTTAGAAAATGTCTTAGAAACTTTATTAGACAAAAATTCAGGCTTAAAATCTTGGCTAAACGTAAATTTTAATTTTTTTTTAGAGACGATATTTATGGATTTATGAAGAATTTGGGATGTTTTGAAAGTTTTGTCACTACGACTTGATGCTTGCGACAAAATCGCCGCGACAAAATCGTTTCAACAAAATTGTAAGTACACGACTATCTTTATTTTTTATGAAATTAAGAACTATGTCACTCTGGAAAGTTGTCTTTATGACAAATACTTGTAAACCTTTAATTTCGCAATGAATCTTTAATTTTATCAACGTTCAAAGTTAAAATTAATCTTTATTTGGAAAAGTTAGAAAAATTATATCATTATAAAAATGTGTCGCTGCGATAAAATTACTGCTACAATTAGTTGCGCTATCGAGATGATTCCTTCGTCGTATTACAGCCATGGAAATCTAATTTCCAACGATATATTAGAGATCGCTCTAGCACTAAGAATTTGGAAGTGACAGCCAAAAACATATTCAAGTATTCAAACAGAATTTCCAGCATTTAAGTCGTTTAATAGCTCCCTAACTAGTTGTGCTATCGAGATGATTGCTTCGGTATATTATAGCCCTGGAAATTTAGTTTCCAACGATATGCTATAGTTCGCTTTAGCACTAACAAGGCGAGGGCGTGAGGTGTTTTTTTTTTATCTGTCCTTGAGCTGAGAGGTAAAGTATCATACAAGGATTCAATTGACAAAGTATTAAAACGCACTATTCAGCCAAAACTGAATAAATCGTGTTTGAAGTTTAACGCTCCGTTTATATTTTGGATAAGTAAAACTCGTTTACAGGTACTCGATAGTCGAACCGTTAAGAGCGGTGAGTCAGATATCGAGAAAAAGCGGACATCCCTGATTCGAATGTTTTCGTGTCTTTTTAATTTTTGTTTAATATCCTATTTTTTAAACATTTATCGATTTTTATAGATTTTTTTATAATTTTAAAATAAACTTTGATTTTTAATGAAAATATCTCACCTCACGCCCTCTCCTTGTAAGAAAGACAAAGCGTAGATATAAAGCGGCAAATTAGCAGATGCTCAGAATCTCATAAAAATTCAAATTCCAACTCATAATTTAAAAATCTGTAACTTGTTTCTTTTTGAAAATATGTCGTTGTCTTTACATTGCGACAAAATTTGTTAAAACAAAACTATAAATAAACGAAAAGCTATTTCATCATTTTTTTTAAGAAATGAAACGTAAGTAAAATGCCATATTGAATTTTATAAAAATTTGAATTATTATCACTCTGAAAATTTATCGCTGCGACAAGTATTTAACAACACTTAATTTCACAAAATTAAAAAGTGTTTAATTTTGTCCACGTTCATAGTTAAAATTAAACTTTATTAGAAAAAAAATTTTTCTTAGAACTTAGAAAATGTCTTAGAAGCTTTATTAATAAAAAAATTATAATTATAGATAATTATAGAAATGTGTCGTTGCGATAAAATCGCCGCGACAATCGTAATCTTACGTGTTTACTACATACACAATAATAATGTCTTTATTACACAATCGCAAACACACAATAACCTAAAATCCCATAAAGATTTTAATTCCAACTCATGATTTTTTTTATTACATTCGCTCTTTTTCAAATGAAACAAAGCGATTTTTTTTGTCGGTCTTTTATGAACAGTCCCTTTTTAAAATTTCAATAAAGTCTCTTTCTCCACATTCAACGACTTCCATAAAAATATTTTATGAACATTTTTGTATTGTAATAACGACGTTGCTATATAAAAGCGAATATAATAGAAATTGTAAATGAGGTCGTAACGATTTTTTTTGTCTTTTTTAAAATTTTTTATTATTTTTTTCATTATTATTATTTTTTTTATTTTTATTATTATTTTTTTTTCATTTTTATTAATATTTTTTTCATTACTAGTTTAGTTTTATTTTTAGTATTTTTCTAAAAAAAATTTATTGTTTTTGGTTGAATTGATCAACATTTTAGTAACTTTGGTGGAATTTTCATGAATCTACTAAGTTTTTGATGGAATTTTCAAGGTTTTAGTTAATTTTTAATGAAATTGTTTCTAATTTGATTGATTTTTGGTGGAATTTTAAAAGAATTTGGACATTTTGGGGGAATTTTTAAAAAATTTGGTAAGTTTTTTGGTAGAATTGTTAAAAATGCTAACAATTTCGGTGTAATTTTTAGGATTTTTGTAAGTTTTTGGTGGAATAAAAAAAATTCAGTAAGTTTTGGGTGTAGTTGTTAAATATTTTAATAGCTTTGGTGGAATTTTTACGAATTTTATTCATTTTTGGTGGAATTTCAAAAAAATTCAGTGTTTTTGGTAAAATTCTTATGAATTTAGTAAGTTTTTGGTGGAATTTTTAAAAAATTCAGTATGTTTTTGGTGGAATTATCAAAAATTTTGATAACATTGGTGGAATTTTTGCGAATTTTACTCATTTCTGGTGGAATAAAAAAAAATCAGTGTTTTTGACAAAATTCTTATGAATTTACTAAGTTTTTGGTGGAATTTTTGCAAATTGTATTAATTTTTGGTAATATTTTAAAAAAATTTAGTATATTTTTGGTGGAATTATCAAAAATTTTGATAACACTGGTGGAAATTTTACGAATTTTATTCATTTTTGATGGAATTTTTAAAAAATGTTGTGTTTTTTTATAGAATTTTTGCGAATTTAGTAAGTTTTTAGTGAAATTTTTCCAATTTTATTAATTTCTGGTGGAATTTTTATAAAATTCAGTATGTTTTTGATGGAATTGTTAAAAAAAGTTGATAACTTTGGTGGAATTTTTATTAACTTTAATCATTTTTGGTGGAATTGTTAAATATATTGGTAATTTTAGTAGAATTTTTATGAATTTGGTAAGTTTTTGGTGGTATTTTTTAAGAATCAGTAAGTTTTTGGTGGAATTATTCAACATCTTTGTAGCTTTGGTGAAAAATTGAAAAAATTTAGTACGTTTTTGGTGGAATTGTTAAAAATGTTGACGATTTCAGTGTAATTTTTAGGATTTTTGTAAATTTTTGGTGCAATAAAAAAAAATCAGTAAGTTTTGGGTGTAGTTGTTAAATATTTTAGTAGCTTTGGTGGAATTTTTGCGAATTTTATTCATTTCTGGTGGAATAAAAAAAAATCAGTGTTTTTGGTAAAATTCTTATGAATTTAGTAAGTTTTTGATCGAATTTTTAAAAAATTCAGTATGTTTTTGGTGGAATTATCAAAAATTTTGATAACATTGGTGGAATTCTTGCGAATTTTATTCATTTCTGTTGGAATAAAAAAAATCAGTGTTTTTGGTAAAATTCTTATGAATTTAGTAAGTTTTTGGTGGAATTTTTGCAAATTGTATTAATTTTTGGTGGAATTTTTAAAAAATTCAGTATATTTTTGGTGGAATTATCAAAAATTTTGATAACACTGAATTTTTGCGAATTTTATTCATTTTTGATGCAATTTTTAAAAAATTTAGTGTTTTTTTATGGAATTTTTGCGAATTTAGTAAGTTTTTAGTGAAATTTTTCCAATTTTATTAATTTTTGGTGGAATTTTTATAAAATTCAGTATGTTTTTGATGGAATTGTTAAAAAAGTTGATAACTTTGGTGGAATTTTTATTAACTTTAATCATTTTTGGTGGAATTGTTAAAAATATTGGTAAATTTAGTAGAATTCTTATGAATTTGGTAAGTTTATGGTGGTATTCTTTAAAAATCAGTAAGTTTTTGGTGGAATTATTCAACATTTTTGTAGCTTTGGAGAATTGAAAAAATTTTGTACGTTTTTGGTGGAATTGTTAAAAATGTTGGTAACTTTGGTGGAATTTTTACGAATATAGTAAGTTTTTCGTGGAATTTTTACCAATTTTATTGATTCTGAGTGGAATTTTTAAAAAAATCAGTATATTTTTGGTGGAATTATCAAAAATTTTGATAACACTGGTGGAATTTTTGCGAATTTTATTCATTTTTGATGGAATTTTTAAAAAATTTAGTGTTTTTTTTATGCAATTTTTACGAATTTAGTAAGTTTTTAGTTAAACTTTTCCAATTTTATTGATTTTAGGTGGAATTTTTGTAAAATTCAGTATGTTTTTGATGGAATTGTTAAAAAAGTTGATAACTTTGGTGGAATTTTTATTAACTTTAATCATTTTTGGTGGAATTGTTAAAAATATTGGTAAATTTAATAGAATTTTTATGAATTTGGTAAGTTTTTGGTGGTATTTTTTAAAAATCAGTAAGTTTTTGGTGTAATTATTCGACATTTTTGTAGCTTTGGTGGAAAATTGAAGAAATTCCGTTTTTGGTGGAGTTGTTAAAAATGTTGGTAAATTTGGTGGAATTTTTACGAATATAGTAAATTTTTTTAATTTTTACCAATTTTATTGATTTTGGGTGGAATTTTAAAAAAATTCACTAAGTTTTTAGTAGAATTGTCTCGAAATTTAATAATTTTTGGTGAAATTATATTCAATTTAACTAACTTTTGTGGAATTTTTATTATTACTTTTTTAATTTTGTGAAATTTTTAAGAATCTAATCAATTCTTGACGAAATTAATTTTAATTTTAGTATATTTTTTAAAAATTCAGTTTTTGGTGGAATTGTTAAAAATTTTGATAGCTTTGGTGGAATTTTTACAAATTTTATAAGTTTTTGGTGGAATTATTAAAAACTTTAGTAGCTTTGGCGGAATTTTTACAAATTTACTTAAATTTTTCGTGATATTTTCGGTACGATTTTTTTAAACTTTTAAAAAAGTTAGGTTAAGTCACCTGTCAAAAATTATAGTTGTCTTTCGGATTTTTTTCTAATTTTTTGAAAAAAGTTGACACAAATTTGACCGATTTAGGATAAAATAGAATGTTTTAGGTTTCATTTGACATAAAAATCATTCCTTTACTCTAATAAATAAGTGCGGTACGATTTTTTAAAGAATTTAAAAAAAATAGGTTAAGTTACCTATCAAAAATTGTACCAAAAGCTTTTGGTGGAATTTTAAAAATTTTAGTAGCTTTGGTGGAGTTTTTACAAATTTAATTAATTTTAAAGAAGCTCTGCTTGCGTACTACTTTAATATATTGTAATTATTATTACTTTTTTTAATATTTATAATTATTATTATTTTTTTAATATTCATATGGAGTTTGGTTTTTTTGAACATTGAAATGAGGATTTATGTTGTAAAAGGTGTCCGGTGGTTGGTTTCGTTGGCGATTTAAAGCGTCAGTCATCCATATTAATGGATAAGGGGTCCGTAGGCGGACCGCAAAGGGCGGAAACAAAGTTTTCGCGGCGAGAAATTAATTTCGCGTCGTAATTTCCCGGGGGAAGATTAGATTTCGCCGAAAAATAAATTAAAAGCTACCCGTTCGCCGGCGACACTTTGTCGTATCTCCCCCGATAAACTTCGCTTTTAATAAATACGCAAACTCCCATTAATAACAAAACGCTTAGTTAGTTAGGTATTAATAAATATTTATTAATAATAGCGAAATTTCGCGCGTCGCGTAAAATTTATGGAAACTGAACTCGATGTTAATTATTCAAATATTCCGGGAACCTCATTAATTAATTCCATTGTGTTTTCGAAGTCAACCAATTATACTAATTTTCAACGGAGCGATAAGGACTTTATTTTTTTTAATTTTTTTTCTCTCTTTTAACCGCATAAAAACAACAAAAGTTTTCTATCTCACAATGCTTTTAAAAGTTTAATAAAAGTTCTTTCCGCCTTCTATTTCAGTCGTTTCGAGTGCCTCTCTTGAAATACAAACGTTAATTGAAGTATAAATAAGAAAAGAGTTACGTAACCTAATGATCTATCGGCGTTTACGTCATCGATAAATAACGAGACGTTGGTGCATTCGTTGGATAAACATGACCGACGCGGCGGCGGCGGCGGCTCGCGGGAAATGTATTTCCCGGAGGCGTCGCGGCGACGACGACGCCGTCTAAATTTAGACGCGGCTCGGTATTTTCGGACGTTGCTCGTTTCGCCGTAGTAAAGAGATGGACGGACGTAAAAATATATATCGTCGGCCACTCGAGTGGAAATATCGATTTTGCCGTTTTCTTTTTACCGAAACGACCGTTAGTCGCCGGACTAGCTTCGCTTTTACGATCAGAAATCGTAACGCGCGCCAAAGTCCCGATCGGCCGGGAAAACGCGACCGTCGCGTCGCTGCCATTAAACATCAAATACATGCAAATTTCATTCGTTTCGGGGATGTACTTTATACGTCGGGGGAATCAAATTTAATTTTAACGTCGCTTCGCGAACGTGGATAGAGTAATTTCAATTAAAACTAGAGTGGTTTTGTATTTAATTATTATTTTTGTTGTGTGGGGGTATATATGAAGTTAAAAAATTAAGGTTTTAAGTGCTTTGTTAAAGTTGACAATCAAAAAAAGTAGGGAACCTCTGATTATTTGATAAATTCCGAAAATAATAACGTAGGAAACTGTTATATCGATATATGTAGTGTATTTTTGGTTTATCACGTGGAACATATTTTTCCAGTGTGTTTATTAGTTTATTTTAAACGTAGGAAACGAAGTCGAAAAACATCCAATGTTTTAAGAATTAAAAAAAAAATTTTTGGTTCTGTTAAAATTCAATGTCTTGAAAAAGGAACTTTTTAGGTTTAATTTAAGATATATATCGTTTTTCAATTTCTTTCTGTAAAATTGTGGTGATTTTTTTTAATGAATCAATGTTATTTTGAGGTTGAGATCGATCAAAAAGTTAGATGTCTTTAAATTTTTTTTTTTAATTTTTGTGTGATGCAATTATAAAAATTTCTCATTTGTTTTTTGAAAAAAGAACCTTTTAGGTTTAATTTAAGGTATAAATTGTTTCTCAATTGCTTTTAATAAAATTGTGGTGATTTTTTTATGAATGAATGTTCTTTTAAGGTTGAGATTGATCAAAAAGTTCGATGTCTTTAAAATTTTTTTTTAATTTTTGTTTGATTCAATTATAAAAATTTCTCATTTCTTTTTTGAAAAAGGAAACTTTTGAGTTTCATTTAAGGTATAAATTATTTCTCGATTCCTTTTAATAAGGTTGTAGTGATTTTTTAAAATGGATAACTGTTTGTTCTTTTGAGGTTAAAATCGATCAAAAAATTGGATGGCTTTAAATTTTTTTAAATTTTTGTTTGATTCAGTTATGAAAATTTCTTACTTCTTTTTTGAAAAAGGAAACCTTTGGGGTTTCATTTAAACTATAAATCGTTTCTCTATTCAGTTTAATATGGTTGTAGTGATTTTTTAAAATGAATGAATGTTTGTTCTTTTGAGGTTAAAATCGAGCAAAAAGTTGGATGTCTTCAAAATTTTTTTAATTGTTTGATTCAGTTATAAAAATATCTCACTCTTTTTTAAAAAAGCAACCTTTTAGGTTTAATTTAAGATATAAATCATTTTTCAATTTCTTTCACTAAACTTGTGGTGATTTTTTTTAATGAATCAATGTTATTTTGAGGTTGGGATCGATCTAAAAATTAGATGTCTTTAAAAAAAAATTTAATTTTTGTGTGATGCAATTATAAAAATTTCTCATTTGTTTTTTGAAAAAGGAACCTTTTAGGCTTAATTTAAGGTATAAATTGTTTCTCAATTGCTTTTAATAAAATTGTGGTGATTTTTTTTAATGAATGAATATGTTTGTTCCTTTGAGGTTGAAATCGATAAAAAAGTTCGATGTTTTTAAAAAAAATTTTCATTTTTGTTTGATCCAATTGTAAAAATTTCTCATTTCTTTTTTGAAAAAGCAACCTTTTAGGTATAATTTAAGATATAAATTGTTTCTCCATTCCTTTTAGTAAGGTTGTAGTGTTTTTTTAAATTCAATGAATGTTTGAGGTTAAAATCGAGTAAAAAGTTGGATGTCATCAAAAAATTTTAAAATTTTTGTTTGATTCAATTATAACAATTTCTGGTTTTTTCTTTTAAAAAAGGAACATTTTTGGGTTAAGATATAAATCGTTTGTCAATTTCTTTTAATAAAATCGTGGTGATTTTTTTATTGAATGAATGAATCTTTTGAGATTAGAATAGATTAAAAAAATCAATGTCTTAAAAAAAAATTTTAATTCTTTTTGATTTACTTCTAAAAATTTCTCATTTATTTTTTAAGAAAGGATTTTTTTGGGTTTCATTTAAGATATAAATCGGTTCTTAATTTCTTTTAATAGAATTGTGGTGATTTTTTAATGAATGAATGTTTGTTCCTTTGATGTTGGCAACGATCAAAAAGTTCGATGTCTTTAAAAAAAAATGTTCATTTTTGTTTGATTCAATTGTAAAAATTTCTCATTTATTTTTTGAAAAAGGAATCTTTTGGGTTTCATTTCAAGTATAAATCGGTTCATAATTCCTTTTAATAAGTTTATGGCGATTTTTTAAATTGTATGAATGTTTGCTCTTTTGAGGTTAAAATCGATTAAAAAGTTCGATATCTTAAAATTTTTTTTTTAATTTTATTTGGTTTAGTTATGAAAATTTCGATATCTTTTTTTGAAAAAAGGAACCTTTTGAGTTTCATTTAAGGTATAAATCCTTTTTCAATTCCTTTTAATAAGTTTATGGCGATTTTTTAAATTGAATAAATGTTTGTACTTTTGAGGCTAAAATCGATCAAAAACTTCGATGTCTTCAAAAAATTTAAAATTTTTGTTTGATTCAATTATAAAAATTTCTCGTTTCTTTTTTGAAAAAAGAACATCTTTGGGGTAATTTAAGATATAAATCGTTCTTCAATTTCTTTTAATAGAATTGTGGTGATTTTTTTTAATGAACCAATTTTTATTTTTTTTGAGATTTAGGCCCATATTCAAAGACGGAAGTGAGGAGCAGCTCAATGAGATTTTATGCTCAACTACGTTTACTTGCTTCAGAGACTGCTCTTCGTCGGAACTTGGTTATTTTGGTCGGTATTATTTTGAACTCGGGTTTTTGTTTAATTTTGTTTGTTTAATTATGTTAAACCAAAAAACAAAATTAAATGAGAATCCGACTATACTTAACCCTTAACCCATCGGCATCATAAGCGCATATATGCGCGCATTTTGCCTGGCCAGTATCACCAAAGCGCGCATATATGCGCTCATCGCATATAAAATTGCATATAAAAAAAATGTTCGGTGATAAGGGCAAATTTTTCATTTTTCTGTGTGATGCAAATGGGTTAACTGATGATCCTAGTTTTAATCAAATATTTGGCGATCCAGGGTCAAACTGACCCTGTAATTTAAAAACTTCATATTTACAAATTGTGATGGGCTCTCTTTGAAATTTACTAAGATATCGCTAAGTGAGTTATATATTAATCGTAATACACGGGTAGTGTGATGAAAAAGTAATTTTCATCTTTCAAAAGAAGGAAAATAAAAGTGTTTGATATGGCATGTTTCACAACTCTTACTCAACTAATTTGAAGCTATTGAAATGGCCAAAACGATATATCGCGCGTGCACTGTGCCAGAAATGAACTAAATTTTACTCAGTTTGACCCTGGAACACTAGTTAAGGGTTAAAATGATTATAAAATATGAAAAAAATGATTATAAAATATGAAAAGGATTAATCCTTCAGCCAAAATAACCAACTCCCGACGAAGAGCGTCCTCTCAAAGCAGGTAAACATAGTTGAGCATAAAATCTCGCTGAGCTGCTTCTCACTTACGCTCAGAATATGGGCCTTAGATTGATCAAGAAGTTCGATGTTTTTAACATTGTTTTAAATTTTTGTTCGGTTCAGATATAAAAATGTCTCATTTTTTTGAAAAAGAAACGTTTTGAATTTAATTTAAGGTATAAATAGTTTCTCTATTCCTTTTAATAAAAGTGTGATGATTTTTTTATTGAATGCATGTCTCTTCTTTTGAGCTTGGAATCTATTAAAAAGTTCGATGTCTTTAAAAAAAAATTTAATTTTTGTTTGATTCAGTTATGAAATTTTCGATATCTTCTTTTGAAAAATGAATTTTTTAGGTTTTATTCAAGGTATAAAATCGTTTCTCGATCCGTTTTAATCGATTTGTAGCGATTTTTTTAAACGATAGCATTTTTTGAAGAATTATTCAATTTCCCAAAATGTGAACATTAATGAAAAGCAGTGGAATGTCCTGAAGCTTTTTATTTTAGAGTTTGACTACCTAAATTTTGGCGCCACTGCGATCGACCTGAAGACGGCGATGATACCGAAACCTTGGTAATCAAGTCCTAAAATAAAAAGCTTTTGTATCTTCAGTCGATCTTCAGTATTTTTAGTCGATCATCGCGATTGACCTTTAGTATCTTTAGTCGATCACCGCTATCGACCTTCAGTATCTTCAGTCGATCACCACGATCGACCTGAAGACGGCGGTAAAGTCGAAACCTAGGTCTTCAGTATCTTCAGCCGATCTTCAGTATTTTCGGTCAATCACAGCGATCGACCTTCAGTATCTTTAGTCGATCACAGCTATCAACCTATAGTCGATCACCGTGATCGACCTGAAGACGGTGGTGACGCCGAAACTTAGGTAATCAAGCCTTAAAAAAAAAAGCTTTAGTGTCTCCAGTCGATCTTCAGTCGATCATCTTTGTCGATCTTCAGTCGATCATCTTTGTCGACCTTCAGTCGATCACCACGATCGAACTGAAGGCGGTGATGAGGCCGAAACCTGGGCAATCAAGCACTAAAATAAAAACTTTGAGTATCTTCAGTCGATCTTCAGTATTATTCGTTGATTATTGCGATCGACTTTTAGTATCTTCAGTCGATCACTGCGATCGACCTTCATTATCTTCAGTTAATCACTACAATTGACCTGAAGATAGCAGTTGAGCTGAAACTTAGGTAATCAAGCCCTAAAATAAAATGCTTCAGTATCTTCAGTCGATTTTCAGTATCTTTAGTCGATCATCACAATCGACCTTTAGTATGTTCTGTTGGTAACTGCGGTCAACCTTCAATATCTTTGGTCGATCACTGCGATCGACCTGAAGACGATGGTGACACCGAAACCTAGGTAATCAAGCCTTGAAATAAAGAGCTTCGGTACCTTCAGTAGATTTTTAGTATGTCTTCAGTATTTTCAGTCGATCAACGCGATCAACCTTCAGTATCTTCAGTCGATCACTGCGATCGACCTTGAGTATCTTCGGTCGATCACCACGGCCGACCTGAAGATAGCTGTGACGCTTGAATCTAGGTAATTAAGCCCTAAAATAAAAAGCTTCCGTATCTTCAGTCGATTTTCAGTATCTTTAGTCCATTATCGCGATCGACCTTTAGTATCTTCAGTCGATTACTGCAATCGACCTTCGGTATCTTCGGTTGATCATCACGACCAATCTGAAGATAGCTGTGACGCTGAAACCTAGGTAATCAAGCCCTAAAATAAAAAGCTTCTGTATCTCTAGTCGATCTTCAGTATTTTCAGTCGAGCATCGTAATCGACCTTTAGTATCTTCAGTTGAATACCGCGATCAACCATCAATATGTTTAGTCGATCATCACGATCGACCTGAAGACGGCGGTGACACCGAAATCTGGGTAATCAAGCCTTAAGATAAAAAGTTTCAGTATCTTCAGTCGATTTTCAGTATATCTTCAGTATTTTCAGTCGATCACCGCGATCAACCTTCAGTATCTTCAGTCGATTACTGCGATCGACTATGAGTATCTTCTGTCGATCACCACAATCGATCTGATGATAGCTCTGACGCCGAAACCTAAGTAATCAAGCTCTAAAATAAGAAGCTTCAGTATCTTCAGTCGATCTTATATTTATTTATATAGTATTTTCAGTCAATCACAGCGATCGACCTTCAGAATCATTAGTCGATCACTGCTATCAATCTTCAGTATCTTCAGTCGATCACCACGATCGACCTGAAAACGGCAGTGAGGTTGAAACTTAGGTAATCAAGGCTTAAACTAAAAAAATTCAGTATCTCTAATCGATCTTCAGTATCTTCAATCGATCACCGCAATCGACCTTTATTGTTAGTATCTTCAATCAATAACTGCGATCGACCTTCAATATCTTCGGTTGATCATCCACGACCGACCTGAAGACGGCGGTAACGCCGAAACCTAGATAGTCAAGCCTTAAAATAAAAAGCTTCAGTGCATTGTACATTCCACTGCTTTTCATTTACTATCCACTGAAGAATGGAGAAACATACAGCACAAGTTAACATTAATAATTAATAAATCCACTAAAGAATGGAAAAATATGCAGAACAAGTGAACATTAATAATTAATAAAACTCTCACAATACCAACCTGTGGTATGTGATATACATTCAACACATTAAAACCCGGAACCCAGCCAACTCGATTCGAAAATAATAAGGCCGAAACAATATCTATATTTACTCCTACATCGTTGGTCGTAGTCACCGCCGCCCGCGATTTTATTGTCCCTCGGCCAACTATGACTTCCAACGTCCAAACTATAACTTTCAACTTCAAACGTCCCAACTAACTTTACTAAATTTCATTTTATACAAAAAAAAAGAAAGATACATTTCCGGTCTGGTATAACATGCATATATAAAACATCCATCCATCCCAACGTGACGGATCGATATCAAAACTGACTCCTCCGTCCAACACTCACCGCCCTCGTTAGCGGCGCCTCGAGGTTCGAACGGGGAGCCGCGAGGGGGCAGCACCGACGCCCCTCCGGCAACAGCCAGCGCCCTCTCATGACGTCACCTAGCCACTCGTCTAAGGAGCCGTCGTCATCATCGTTCCAACGACGGTCTTCGACTTTTCGGTCCCTTTTTTTTATTTTTCTCGTTGCTTTTTCGTTTCGTAATCCACCTAAAAGGAGTAACGGGTGAAAAGAGGTGGCGGTAGTAGGCGAAAACAATAAGAAACCGTGGAATGGAGGGCCTGGCGCGACAAAGGAAAAGAAACGGGAAAAGGATCGCCGGGCGTGCGGTTAAAAGGGATATCGACGTGCGGAAAGATCGATAACGGCGTGCTAGGCTTTTAAAGAATTAAGCCCCACGAGTGGTCGGTACCGGGGTAATAAAAAGCTCGGTGGGAGCTTTTCGAAAGCTTCGCGTTAAGTCCACTCGATGCACGTGTTCGTAATATGTCTACAATGTGTATTTTTGCCGTGTTCTATTTTTCTACTTTTCTCTCGAGATTTTTTTCTTTCAAATAACCATGAACTCTCGTTTCTATTTTAAAGTTTTATTTTAAACTATCACAACTTTAAAGGTTAGTCAAGATAGAAAACAAAAAAAAAATCAAAAGAGAATGAACTCTCTTTTCTATTTTAAAATTTTATTTTAAAGCTTTATTTTAAAGTTTTATTTTAAAGTATGGCAATTTTAAAGGTTAGTCAAGGGAACAAAAAAGATCAAAAAAGAATGATTCCGTACGTAATATCATAAGTGGGAAGAATCGGGTAAGGAAGTAGAAGGTATACGGTGTCAGTTCGGGTAGTCTTGGAAACATAGCAAATTCAATTAGAACTGTCGGAGATGGAAACGTAAGTTAAGGAGCCGCTCCAAGAATATTAAAGGCGAAATTGAGCGAACAACGGCGTTTCCTTTTCAATTATTACAGTCACGTCGACGTAAACATCAAATGAGACGGTTTATTTTATCTGGGTTCCTCATACAAGTTCTAATAATACGGAAAATGTTCCAGAATAATATCTATTAATAATCACTCATTCAGGTTAGAATTTATTATTGTTAATTCTTTGGAGTTATTACGAACCATTCATCAAGATGATTTTAGTTAGTTTATTAAAGATTTTGATTTGATGTGAAGAAAATTTATCTTGAAGTGTTGAAAATCTCCAAAGGGAAAATTTAAAGAATGGATTTGGGAGTTAAAGTTTAAGAAACAATTCATCGCATGGGCTATTATTGAAAGACTTGACAGACATGTGTTTGAAATGTATATCTGAATCTAGGTTATAGTCAATTAAGATGGTTTGGATGTTTATTAGAAAATGATATCATACGAGATGGTTAGTTGTTGCCTGATTATCAGATTTGGTTGGTGTTTATTTCAATGTATAGTCAAAATTTGAGGAAGTTACAAGATTTGGGGAACTAATTAGATAGAAAATTAGACAATTCCCAACGCACACATTTATAGAAGACACTCTGTGTGTCTTTAAGTAATCTGTAATGAAGCTTATCAAAGTTATTTATGATTTTTCAAAATGTACAGCTTCTGAAGAAGACATTTCAACTTTTATGGCATAACAAAAACAATTCAACAGTCTTTAATATTTTTTCATCAATTTTGGAATTTAATTAGTAAACATGTCTGTAAAAATATCAGACGATTTGACTGCCAACTAAGCTAATTTGAGACAGAGTTCATTGAAGATCATTAGATATTGAAAGAGGCGCATATTTAGCTATAGTCTATCTAAAAATCGAATTTTTGAAATAGACTGAAACTGATCTAAGTAAATGAAGACATCAATCTTCCTGGTTGATAACCTTTAAGTTGCACACAATGGAATTTTTTTGATTTGTCTACCTCTTCGTCTTCTGTCTATCGAAGAAGGCAATTCTTCACCACTTCTGAATTTCTTCTGAATTAAACACGTCTATAAAAATGATGTGAGATAATCTATCTGTCTACCAAGTTTTCTTCAGCTAGAGTTAAATGAAGATCATTAGATATTGAAAGAGACACATATTTAGCTATGATCTGTCTAAGCATCAAGTTTTTGAAATAAACGGAAACTGATATAAGTAAATGAAGACATTAATCTTCCTGGTTGACAATTTTTAAGTAGCCCATAATGGAATTTTTCTGATTTGTCAGCCGCTTTGTTTATTTCAGAAACAACTTTAAACTTTTTCAACCTTGGGAAACAAATTGGACTTCGAATTTGTTTTTGAAGTCTAGGACCACAACATCTGAAATGTCCAAATGCCATGTTACAGCCTTCTTCAGAAACTCACTTCTAAGTTGTTTCTGAAGAAGGTTGCAATATAGCATCTTTGACGTTTCAGTTGCTGTACTGTGAACTTCATCAGAGAATTCGAATTTGTTTTTGAAGCCTGAATAAGTTCAAAGTAGTTTCTGAAAAAGGTAGTAACATAACAACTTTGACATTTTAGATACTGCGTTGCAACCTTCTATAGAAACAAATTCGAAGTAAGTTGCTGAAGACTTAACGTTTCAGTTTCTAGGGTAAAATTCAAAGATGTGATCCATGCTAGTAGTTTGTAATAATTAAATAAATAGACTTTAATTCTGTACTTTTACTGGTTTATTCTATAACTTGCTACTAGTTTCGGCTGTCAGCCATCATCAGGCAGTTTTTTCGAAAAAATACAAATTCACGATAATCTTAATAAAAATCAATAATTATTCCGAAATACAAAACAAATTTAAATTTAAAATTTAGAAGTCAAACGACGAATTAAAAACTTTACACGGGTAACAGTCGAATGAATAACAAGAATTTTTCGAAAAAACTGCATGATGATGGCTGACAGCGGAAACTAGTAGCAAATTATAGAATAAACCAGTAAAAGTATAGAACTAAAGTTTATTTATTTAATTATTTCAAACTAGTAGCATGGATCACATCTTTGAATTTTACCCTAGAAACTGAAACGTTAAAGATGCTGCAACCTTCATGTTGCAACCTTCTACAGAAACAAATTCGAAGTGAGTTACTGAAGAAGGTTGCAACACAGCATCTAAAATGTCAAAGCTGTTATGTTACTACCTTTTTCAGAAACGACTTCGAACTTGTTCAGGTTTTAGAAATAAATTCGAAGTCTCTGATGAAGTTTACAGTACAGCAACTCAAATGCCAAAGATGCCATGTTGCAACCTTCTTCAGAAACAACTCAGAAGTGAGTTTTTGAAGAAAGTTGTAACATGGCATTTTTGACAATTCAGATGTTGTGTTCCAAGACTTCAGAAACAAATTCGAAATCTCTGAAGAAGGTTACAATATAGAAACTGAAACGTTAAAGATTCCATGTTGCATCCTTCTACAGAAACAAATTCGAAGTGAGTTTCTGAAGAAGGTTGCAACACAGCATCTAAAACGTCAAAGCTGTTATGTTGCTATCTTCTTCAGAAACTACTTTGCACTTGTTCAGGCTTCAGAAACAAATTCGAAGTCTCTGATGAAGTTTACAGTACACAAACTGAAATGTCAAAGATGTCATGTTACTACCTTCTTCAGAAACTACTTCGCACTTGTTCAGGCTTCAAAAACAAATTCAAATTCTCTGATGAAGTTTACAGTACAACTCAAACGTCGAAGATGCCATGTTACAACCCTCTTCAAAAACAATTTAGAAGTGAGTTTCTGAAGAAGGTTGTAACATGGCATTTTTGACATCTGAGGTGTTATGTTCCAAGACTTCAGAAACAAATTCAAAGTCTCTGAAGGAGGTTACAATATAGCAACTGAAACATTAAAGATGCCATGTTGCAACCTTCTATAGAAACAAATTCGAAGTGAGTTGCTGAAGAAGGTTGCAACACAGCATCTAAAACGTCAAAGCTGTTATGTTACTACCTTCTTCAGAAACTACTTCGAACTTGTTCAGGTTTCAGAAACAAATTCGAAGTCTGATGAAGTTTACAGTTCAACAACTGAAACGTCAAAAATACCATGTTGCAACCTTCTTCAGAAACAACTTAGAAGTGAGTTTCTGAAAAAGGTTGTAATATGGCATTTTTGACATTTTAGATGTTGTGTTCTAAGACTTCAGAAACAAATTCAAAGTCTTTGAAGAAGGTTACAATACAGCAACTGAAACGTCAAAGATGCCATGTTGCCAAAGATGCCAAACTCACTTCTAAGTTGTTTCTGAAGAAGGTTGTAACATGGCATTTTTGACATTTCAAATATTATGTTTCAAGACTTCAGAAACAAATTCTAAGTCTTTGAAGAAAGTTACAATACAGGAATTCAAACGTCAAGGATGCGATGTTGCAACCTTCTTCAGAAAGTGAGTTTGTGAAGAAGTCAAATGTAGTAAATTCTGGGAAGTCAACCAAAACGATGTCGAAATTAAACACCTCTTTTATTCATTCCTAAGCTTTCGGTTAAAATTACAACCTCATCAGAGGTATGCTAAAAATTATTACAAAATTAAACGTTAGACACTCAATTAATGTTAAAATTTCAAACAATCTGGCCGAGAAAACACTTGCAATTAGAGGTTAAGGCATCAGAGCATCCAATGCAGGTGGAAAAAGTTAATGGCGCGACGACAGAACCGACCTTGTGAAGAAGGTTGTAACATGACATTTTTGACATTTCAGATATTATGTTCCACGACTTCAGAAACAAATTCGAAGTCTCTAAAGGAGGTGACAATACAGCAACTAAAACGTCAAATATGCCATGATGAAACCGTCAGAAACAAGTTCAAGGTGGGTTTTAAAGAAGGTTGCAACGTAGCATCTGAAAATTCATTGCCTATTGAAAAAGGCAATTCTTCATCAGTTCTGAATTAAACACATCTACAAAATAATGTGAGATAATCTGCCTCTTTATCAAGTTTTCTTCAGTTAGAATTTATTAAAGATCATTAAATATTGAAAAAGGCACATATTTAGCTTAGCTATGGTCTTTAAGTGGTCCACAATGGATTTTTTCTGATTTGTCTGCTCCTTTGTCTATTTGCCTCTTGAAGAAGACAATTTTTCTTCAATTCTGAATTTAATTAAACACGTCTATCAAAATGGTAGCAAATAATCTGCCTGTCTACCAAGTTTGCTTCGGTTAGAATTAATTGAAGATCATTAGATATTGAAAAAGGCCCATATTTAGTTATGGTCTACCTTAAAATCGAGCTTTTGAAATAGACTGAAACTAGGATAGCAGACAATGGAGGTTTTCTGGTTTATTAGAGACAGTGTAGACAATAGTAGCACACAATGGAATTTTTTTTATTTGTCTGCCTCTTTGTCTTTCTGCCTATTGAAGAAGGCAGAAGACGTCGAACCTGAAGAAAGCTCTCAATCAGTTCTGCAATTTAATTAAACACGTCTATAAAAATGATGTGAGATAATCTGCCTGTCTACCAAGGTTCTTGGGTTGGAATTCATTGAAGATCATTAGATATTGAAAAAGGCCCATATTTAGTTATGGTCTATCTTAAAATCGAGCTTTTGAAATAGACTGAAACTAGGATAGCAGACAATGGAGGTTTTCTGGTTTATTGGAGACAGTGGAGACAATGGTAGCACCCAATGGAGTTTTTTTTGTCTGTCTGCTTCTTTGTCTTTCTGCCTATTGAAGAAGGCAGAAGACGTCGAACCTGAAGAAAGCTCTCCATCAGTTCTGCAATTTAATTAAATACTTCTATAAAAATGATATGAGATAATTTGCCATTCTACCAAGTTTCTTGGGTTGGAATTCATTGAAGATCATTAGATATTGAAAAAGGCCCATATTTAGTTATGGTCTATCTTAAAATCGAGCTTTTGAAATAGACTGAAACTAGGATAGCAGACAATGGAGGTTTTCTGGTTTATTAGAGACAGTGTAGACAATGGTAGCACCCAATAGAGTTTTTTTGGTCTGTCTGCCTCTTTGTCTTTCTGCCTATTGAAGAAGGCAGAAGACGTCGAACCTGAAGAAAGCTCTCCATCAGTTCTGCAATTTAATTAAATACTTCTATAAAAATGATATGAGATAATTTGCCATTCTACCAAGTTTCTTGGGTTGGAATTCATTGAAGATCATTAGATATTGAAAAAGGCCCATATTTAGTTATGGTCTGTCTTAAAATCGAGCTTTTGAAATAGACTGAAACTAGGATAGCAGACAATGGAGTTTTTCTGGTTTATTAGAGACGGTGTAGACTATGGTAGCACACAATGGAGTTTTTTCTTGGTCTGTCTATCTCTTTGTTTTTCTGTCTAGTGAAGAAGGCAGAAGACGTCGAACCTGAAGAAAGCTCTCCAACAGTTCTGCAATTTAATTAAACACGTCTATAAAAATGATATGACATAATTTGCCTCTCTACCAAGTTTTCTTCTGTTAGAATTCATTGAAGATCATTAAATATTAAAAAAAACACATATTTAGCTATGGCCTGTCTTAAAATCGAGCTTTTGAAATAGACTGAAACTAGGATAGCAGACAATGGAGTTTTTCTGGTTTATTAGAGACAGTGTGGACAATGGTAGCACACAATGGAGTTTTTCTGATTTATCTGCCTCTTAGTCTTACTGCCTATTGAAGAAGGCAATTCTTCATCAGTTCTGAATTTAATTAAGCACGTCTATAAAAATGATATAACATAATTTGCCTCTCTACCAAGTTTTCTTCTGTTAGAATTCATTGAAGATCATTAGATATTGAAAAAAAGCACATATTTAGCTATGGCCTGTCTTAAAATCGAGCTTTTGAAATAGACTGAAACTAGGATAGCAGACAATGGAGTTTTTCTGGTTTGTTGGAGATAGTGTAGAGTTTTTTTGGTCTGTGCCTCTTTGTCTTTCTGCCTATTGAAGAATGCAGAAGACGTCGAACCTGAAGAAAGCTCCCATCAGTTCTGCAATTTAATTAAACACGTCTATAAAAATGATATCAGATAATCAGCCTATCTACCATTGGAACATTGACTATCTTTAGCTGGAGTTCATTGAAGATCATTTAGCTATGGTTTGTCTAAGCATTGATCTTCAGAAGTAGATTGAAACTGATATAAGTAAATGAATACATGAGACAATCATTGCATTAATATTATTGCATTAATAAGCAATCAACATGGAAATTATCAGTTTTGTTTCATATGTTTGCCTATTTAACCACCTATTGAAAGACTCAATGGGGTCCTTGCACATTTTTTCCCGGTTTGGTTAGTCGGTTCACTGTGATTAAATGTAGTACAATACGAAGCCGTTTTTCCGACAAATGAATAATAAAGAAAATATATCGGTTTAAAATTCGAAAAGAATCTTTTCGCGCCAAAACGCCTCGATCCTGTCAATGACGTCACATTTAGGTAACTTAAGTGCGCACGGCTTTATTCATCTATCTTTCGTTGTATTCTGCGTTTGGTGAGTCGTGTTTGAAATTTAAGCGGCAAATTCGGAATAAACATGGTGTATCGATGGTGTATAGTGCCTCTTTGTAAAAATACTTCCATCGCAACTCCATCAAAAACGTTCATCAACGTATAACTAGAAAAGAAAATACGAAATTTTTGGATAAGGACTGTACGACGCAATCCCAAGGAATTTTCTAGTACATCTGGTTTGTACGTTTATGTAATTTTTATCAAAATTTATAACCTCATATTTGACTTCTAAATTTTCCTCAAAAGATGGATCGGCGACGCAGAAAATACCTTTGTACTTCTCTAAAAGCAACATTTGCAACATAATTTGAGCTTTATGTTTATTGGGAACTTGGCCGTCTGCTATTATCAGCGTAGAGAGATACTATAGTATGGACACTCTCCGTGGGCACCTTTGATGTAGGTGAGGCGATTTTTAAGGCAACATGGCGGCGTTTCAATTTGCACTTCTACAATAGGTCAAGAGATGGCACTAAGGGAAATGTCATTTCTAAAATTTATTTTTATGAAGACATCGTTTTTTAAAATGTTATTATCAAGCATCTATGCATATATTATTTTTTATTGACAGCAAAAATAAATATTTGAAAGGATATTCGTAAAAGATATCTTACGAACCTTCCTATTATAAATATTTTAATATCCAAATATTATTATTTAGAAGAGCTTAGAACTGCATAATGTATTTAATTCTTTAATACTTTTGGCAACCATAAATAACATATGTTATTAGGGGTAAAACCTTATACCTCTAAAGTGATAAAGGGATCATTATAATTTATGAAACTTAAAATATAAGAAACAATATATATTAGTGATTACAATGTTTCCAACTAAAATACATAGAACAATAAATAATTATGTTTAAAATAAAACAATGCAATAAAATAGTAAAGTACTTTAAAAAACCAAACTAATTAAGACACAATTACTTTAAAACACTTTCAAAACCATCCGCTCAATGCTGTCACATGGAGTAGAAAGAATGAAAATCTAACCTTAAAGTCACCAAAACAAAACACCTACTGTGCTGCCACAAGCGGAGAACTGTCGAAGTGCAAATTCATGCGGACGTAAAAATTGAACATCAGAAAAAACGGAGTGTCGGAAAGAATCGGATACTTCGACGATACCATTATACCTTAAAACATGGAAACGCGCCGTTTAACCCTTTCGCGACGGCGCCCCTGTACCATATATTGCCATTTACTTGCAAAATTACAAAAAAATTTTTTTTCGCTCTTTGTGATAGTCTACCCAAATCATACTTTGTCGCTTTATGCGAGGGCTCAACTGACCGCCGTATATATACGGCATCCGCCAGTGTGACGCACTAAGTGGCTGCCGTATATATACGGCACCCGTCGCGAAAGGGTTAAATCGTTTAGAAATAGAAAATAAATTCAAACTACCTAAATGTGACGTCACGACCAATCAGAAGTATTTCTCATATTTAAAAATTCTTACTCTATTTTAAGTCGATTTGTACAACATTCGTAGTAGATTTTTTGCAAAACCGATTATGGATCCGTTATATGTGAATATAACGCTAATCATTTTAGTGCATTTTATCGAAAAGGGGTAGTAGTGCAAGGACCCTATTCTCCATCAGTGTTGCAATCAACAAAGACCTTTACAAAATGATTTCTGACAATCCTCATGTCTATTAATTTCTTTTCAAGTAAAATCCAATAAAGATCATTAGATATTGAAGAAGGCACAGAGCTATATATGGTTCATCTAAATGTAGGACATTTCAGCTGATACGATTCAATAGAGGCAACCCAACAAACATCTTTAGGCAATCATCCTGTTTCTCAATTCATTAATGAGTCATCTAAAATGAAATTTATCAGATGTATTTGTTAATTTGTCTATATATTCATATTTATTGAAGAAGATAATTCTTCAGTAGTTCTACATTCCAAGAAATACAACAAAATGACATTAGTCAATCTACCTGTCTACTAATTTATCTTCAGTTAGAATCTAACAAAGATCAATAGGTATTGAAAGAAACATATATCCATTACTACTAGTAGATGTTTGTTGGATTGTATTTACATTTTCCAATAAGCTAACCCATCTCTAGATAGCATACAGAGTTAAACAAAAAGCGATAAATCAATCGGACTTTTTCCATAATGTAACTCAATTTGTACCAATTTCGCCATAAAACTATTGGAACGTCATCCGGAAAATCCCGGGAGATATCGTCGCTTTTCGAGTACAAAAAGATCAATTTTCCGTCCCTCGATTTCAATTAAACCCGCTCCGGTAGGTAAGCCATCTCATCGATTTCCGACCGCGGTTGTCGTACTCGTCGTCGGCGTAATGAGTTATCTCCCGGATAGGATCGTATCCCGCGGGATATCCCCCGCGGCGAATTAAAACCCGGGACAGATAGAGAGACTCTCGACCTCTTCTAAGGTTTCCGGTGAAAAGCCTCTTTGCAAATTAATTTTCTTCGAATTGAAATATTCCTACCATCAACGTCAAAAGACGGAAACCGACAACTGTTCCACTTTGTATTTCCGCGTATTCATTAATAAGTAAAGCAGAAGTACCCTATTTAGTAAAATAAAGAGTTTGTACTGGAAACTTCTTATCCCCCTCATTCTTATTTTATACACACTTCGAAGGTGGAATACAAAAGGGGGAAGAACTTAGTATTCTCGTTTGCTTCTCGAATATTCAAGAAGCCGGGACGTGACTGTCGGGATTTATCGCGAGAACGGAAACAAACCGACGGAAATGGGTTTTTTTAGAAATAAAGCGAGAGAAAAAAGGGAAATCGAAGAAGAACGTTTGGAGAAAGAGGGGTAATTCATTAAACCCTAAAATCGCGCAGCTGTCGACGTCTATTTTCGGAAACGCACGACTAAAATTAGCCCCGCTGGTCGTGTTGTTGTGCCTTTCTGTGTTTACATCCGCGCAACGCGATCTTACGCACTCGCATCGATAATAATCTTATAAATAATCCGTTAATGTTTCCATTGTTGAATCTAAATGACCTTTCCGGATCTGTGCTTATTTTCGTTTTCGGACCTTTAAAACAAGGTCTATTTCTTAGAGCTAATTAATCTATTTCCTTCGAAAATACATCAATTTTATGATGGTATCGGTTTAAACTTAAATGTTAAATAAACCGATTTTCATTTTAAGAGCGGGAAAACGAGAGAGAGATTTTAAACAAACTTTTAAACTTAAACTTTTAGATTAAGTTTAACTAGTTGAAGATTTTCAATAAACAAAATCAAATTTAGTACTAAGGTCGGATTTTGAAATCAACTTTTTACTTTTAATCTAGTTGTGCTAAATAAAAGAGTAATACTACAAAATCCAGTTTGGAAAACGAAAAGTAAATTTGTTACAAAAAAATTTAATCTTATACTCTAGATATTTCATCCCCCACTAGAAATCAAATATCAGTTAAGGTGCTTACCAAAATTCGATTTCAAAAACATGATTTATGTTAGGGTTAGAACATCTGTTCTCACCTAGAAAATCTAATTAGATAAAGATAGATGTTTTACTCTACCCTCATCATAAATTATCTATCAGCTAAACTGGTTTTAAAAGATTGAATTTCTACTAAGATTTATAGTGGGGTTGGAACATCTGTTTTCACCTAACAAATCTAATTCGATAAAGATAGACGTTTTATCCCCACCACAAATCATGTATTAGTTAGGAAGGCTTCAAAGATTCGATTTGTGGATTAGATGTGATTTATGGTGGGGTTGAAGCATCTGTCTTTATCTAGCAAATCTGTTAGGGTTAGAACAGAGATATACAGACTCTGTATATCTCTGTATTACAGAGATATATCCCTTCCCCCACCATATATCAAATGTGAGCTAATGACGCTTAGGAGATTTGAATTTTGGTGGGGATGGAGCGTCTGTCTTTGTTGAATCTGATTGATAGATGAAGATAGATTTTCTACCCCGCTATAAATCAACTCCCCACCACAAATCAAGTCGACACAATTGATTTTTGGTGGGAGCTTGATTTGTGGCGGGAATGGATCGTCTATCTTCATTTAACGGTTTAATTCAATGGAGATTAACGTTTTGTTCCTGTTGCAAATCAAATTCTCGTCGGGATCTAAGGATTTTGTTACTTTATGAGTAAATTTTTTCATTTATCTTTTGATGGATCTGATTAATGGATGAAGAGAAATATTTCGCTCCTTATATAAGTCAAATTCCTATCACAAGTCAAATATTTGTCTCATAAGACGATGTTTAGTAAAATTTTGATTTAGAATGGGGTAAAAGTAACATTTTTCTTCTCTCTATTCTAAACAACAAATCGAATTTAGAGTCAAAGTATAAGATTTTGTTGTGTTATAAGTTGATGTTTAATGAGGATTTGATTTATCGTGAGAAATAGACAATTTGAAATCAAATATCAGTTATTGATGTTTCAGAAATGAGATTTTTGATGGAGGTTCTAATTAGGCTCTTAATTTGATTTTGTTTCTGGTTCTTCACTTCCCACAAGAAATTAAATCCTCACCACAAATCAAGATCTTGTTGTCTCTTAATCCTTTGAGCGCTATGAACTCATATATGCGTCCTCACATAACCAATCGGTTTTGGCTATGAACCCACATATGTGTTTTCATACAACCATTCTGTTTATGTTATAAACGCATATCTGGGTTCTTACAAAACTATTCAATCTGGGAAAAAGGAATCTTGTATAAACAGATATGTGGTTGGTGCTTGTAAGGCTTTGTAGATATAAAAAAAATCTGCTCAACGTGCTGCAGCTTATGGTAGGCTGCTTCGTACGAAGTGGGCAATCCATGGCGCACGCTTTACGTCGGGCAACTCAGTGCCCAAAGGGTTAAGTCGATATTTTATTGAAAATTGATGGGGCACTTCTCGTCATTCAGAAAATTGATTCGATGAAGATAGATACTTTCTTCAAGTAATAAATTAAGTGTTAGTCATAAATTTTTGAAGACATTATTCAAGATCTTATTGTCTCTTAAGTCGATTTTTTATTGGAATTTGATAAAATATCTCTCGTAATTCAAGAAACTGATTCAATGAAGTAAGATGCTTTCTTCGTGTAATAAATTAAGTGTTAGTCATAACTTTTTGAAGACGTTATTCAAAATTTGTTCTCTTAAGTCAATTTTTGATTGGAATTTGATAGAACATCTCTCGTCATTCAAGAAACTGACTCGATGAAGATAGATGCTTTCTTCGCGTAATAAATTAAGTGTTAGTCATAACTTTTTGAAGACATTATTCAAAATTGGTTGTCTCCTAAGTCGATTTTTTATTGGAATTTGATAGAACATCTCTCGTCATTCAAGAAACTGACTCGATGAATATAGATGCTTTCTTCGCGTAATAAGTTAAGTGGTAGTCATAACTTTTTGAAGACATTATTCAAAATTTGTCGTCTCTTAAGTCGATTTTTGGTTGGAATTTGATAAATCATGTATCGTCATTGAAGAAACTGACTCGATGAAGATAGATGCTTTCTTCAAGTAATAAATTAAGCGTTAGTCATAACTTTTTGAAGACATTATTCAAAATTTGTTCTGTCTTAAGTCGACTTTTTATTGGAATTTGATAGAACATCTCTCGTCATTCAAAAACTGACTCGATGAAGATAGATGCTTTCTTCAAGTAATAAATTAAGCGTTAGTCATAACTTTTTGAAGACATTATTCAAAATTTCTTCTGTCTTAAGTCGATTTTTTATTGGAATTTGATAGAACATCTCTCGTCATTCAAAAACTGACTCGATGAAGATAGATGCTTTCTTCAAGTAATAAATTAAGTGTTAGTCATAACTTTTTGAAGACATTATTCAAAATTTGTCGTCTCTTAAGTCGATTTTTGGTTGGAATTTGATAAAACATGTATCGTTATTGAAGAAACTGTCTCGATGAAGATAGATACTTTCTTTGCATAATGAATTAAGTATTAGTCATAACTTTTTGAAGACATTATTCAAAATTTGTTGTCTCTTGAGTCGATTTTTTACTGGAATTTGATAGAACATTTCTCGTCATACAAGAAATAGATTCGATGAAGATAGATGCTTTCTTCGTATAATAAATTAAGTGTTAGTCAAAACTTTTGGAAGACATTATTCAAAATTTGTTGTCTCTTAAGTCGATTTTTTATTGGAACTTGATAGAACATCTCTCGTCATACAAGAAACAGATTCGATGAAGATAGATGCTTTCTTCGTATATGAAATTAAGTAGGGGAGACCGGGGTTGGTTGACACATGGGGCTAATTGACACAGCGTCAAATAAGGGCCATCTATTTTACCTACGATTTTTAGTCATATCGATGATTCAATGCTGTGAGTGTAGAGTCGTTGACACCCGATCGAGAAAGTGCCAGTGAAGTACAAAATACGATTAAGTAGGTAAAATAAATGGCCCATATTTGACGCTGTGTCAATTAGCCCCATGTGTCAACCAACCTCGGTCTCCCCTATTAGCCATAACTGTCTCTTAAGTCGTTTTTTTTTATTAGAATTGGATACAACATCTTTCGTCATCTAGCAAATTGATTCAATGAAGACATGTGCTTTCTTCATGTAATAAGTTGATGTTAGTCATAATTTTGTGAAGACATTATTCAAAATTTGTTGTCTCTTAAGTCAATTTTTTATTGGAATTTGATAGAACACCTTTCATCATCCCGCAAACTGATTCGATGAAGATAGATGTTTTCTTCACATAATAAATTAAGTATTAGTCATAGGTTTTTGAAGACATTCTTTTTGATAAAAATTGAACTTTTATTTTTGTCGAATCTGTTTAATAGTAGATAAGGAAAGAGGTTTGTTTCTCATCTTAAGTCAAATTTCTACCAGATATCGAGTCTCTATCATTGTATAAAGTCGATATTTAGCAAAAACTTGGTTTCTAATGAAGTTAAAAAACTTTCATCAAAATCTTCATTTAACAATTTGATTTGATAAACAAATACGATTTATCCCCAGTATAAATCCAATATCAGCTAAACACACATAGAAAACTTTATTTTTGATGGAGGTAGAGCTTCTATTTTCTTCGCATCTCATTAGCAGGTAAAGAAAGAAGCTTTACTCTCATCATGAATTTAACCCTTCACCAACATCACATTCACACAGGACACAACTTTGATTTTGATATTGTCAAAGTGCTAATTAAGGAACCGACTTATTTTAAACGTATGTTTTTGGAGATGGTATACATTAGTGGAGCGGATAATTCGGTGAATTTTAGGTCCGACTTTCAGGAACTTAGTCGGATATTCTGCCACTTTTTGTTATTGGCGAAGGGTTCTAATAGAGCTGCCCTGAATGAGTCTTTGCACAGTTCTGTATGCTTCTAGCTTTGCAGGCTCTCTGCAGTTTGGTCTTTCATCCCTTTCTTTACAAAAAAACACCCTCCTTTTTTCAAACATCCTTCCCCCCATTTCTGTTTGATTGATTTATTTTTGGTAACGGTTTTGTTTTTTTTTCTTCGGTCTTGTTTTCTTAATAATCGTAATTCCCTCCAAATTTTTTGGTCTTCTCTCCGTTAGAGTTTTTCTTGTAAGTTGCAATTTTGGTATTAGCGTGGTTTGATCTGTCTATAGTTATTTGCACCTGTTTAATTCACCTTTGTGGAAATATTTTATATACTTATAGTTAGTTTTGCACATTGTTAGTGTTTACATTTGTTTGTCATTTTTACATTTTGATGAGGGTAGTTTATTAGTTTACATTTTTTTTGTCATTGCGTTTTTTGCATTTTTCCACCTGCATTGGATTTCACCGATGGTTTAACCTCTAATTTGTACGTGTTTTTTTACGTTTTTCGGCCGGTTTGTTTGAAACTTTTTAGCTTACATAATTTGTCTAGCGTTTAATTTTGTTCATTTTAGCGCACCTCTGATGAAGATTGTATTATCAATCGAAAGCTTAGGAAATGAATAAAAGAGGTGTTTAATTTTGATATCTTGTTTGGTTGACTTCCCAGAATTTACTAAACTTAATTCCGAACGTTGTACAGCCAGTACTCCTACCCCACTTTAGTATTTAGTGTCCTAGGTGGGATACTCGGCTTTTTTTACACTGAGTCACTCTAATGATTTTCAAAGGGGTTGTAAAGCCGTCGATCCCGCAACCAATTAAACAACTATCAATATCCTATAAGTTAATATTTAACGGAAGCTTGGTTTACACTAAATTTAGAATAATTATCTTCATCTAAAAGTCTGGTTCGACAATGATAGATACTTTACCCTCACTATAAATCAAATATCAATTAAAGACACCCCAGAGACTGGCTTTTTGGTTAGAATAAATTATCTATCTTTATCTAATGGATTGATATGAACAAAAACAGATGATTTATCCCTACTTCAAATTAATTCCTTGCCTGTAATGAATATTCTGCTACATTACAACTTGTCATTTGATAAGGATAACATTTTTGATAGGGATAAATCATTTATTTTCGTCCAATCACGTTTCTAGACGATAAAAGATCTTGTAAATTAGTATTTAGTGTCCTGGGTTCGATACTCGACTTTTTTTACACCTAGTCGCTCTAACGACCTTCAAAGGGGTTGTAAAGCCGTCGATCCCGCAACTAATTAAACAACCTTCAATGTCCTATAAGTTGATATTTAATAGTAGCTTGGTTTACACTGGATTTAGGATAATTGTCTTTATTTGAAAGTCCGATTCGACAATGATAGATGCTTTAACCCCACTATAAATCAAATATGAATTAAAGATACCCCAGAGACTTATTTTTAATGGGAATAAATTATCTAGCTTTATCTAGTAGATTGATATGAACGAAGACAGATGATTTATCCCCTCTTCAAATCAATTCCTTACCAGTAATGAATATTCTGCTACATTAGAACATGTCGTTTGATAAGGATATGATTTTTAATGGGGGTAAATTATCTACCTTCGTCTAATCATGCTTCTAGATGATGATAAATGATTGATGATCTTGTAAATTAGTATTTAGTGTTTTGGGTTCGATACTTGGCTTTTTTTACACTGAATCACTCTAACGACTTTTAAAGGGGATGTAAAACTGTCGATCCCGTAACGAATTAAACAACGCTCAATATCCTTTGATTAATATTTAACAGAAGCTTGATTTACACTAAATTTAGAATAATTTCCTTCATTTAAAAGTCTAGTTGAACAATGATAGATGCTTTAACCCCACTCTAAATCAAATATCAATTAAAGACACCCCAGAGACTGTTTTTTTTTTGTGGGAATAAATTATCTATCTTTATCCAATGGATTGATATGAACAAAAACAGATGATTTATCCCTATTTCAAATCAATTCCTTACCAGTAATAAATATTCTACTACATTAGAACTTGTCATTTGATAAGGATATGATTTTTAATGGGATTAAATCATCTATCTTCCTGCAATCACGTTTCTAGATGAAGATAGATGATTCGTGATTTTGTAAATTAGTATTTAGTGTTCTGGGTTCGATACTCGGCTATTTTTACATCAAGTCACTCTAACAATCTTCAAAGGGGTTGTAAAACCGTCGATCTTGCAACCAATAAAACAACCCTCAATGTTCTATAAGTTGATATTTAGTAGAACCTTGGTTTACATTGGATTTTGAATAATTGCCATCATCTAAACGTCTGATTTAACAATAATAGATGCTTTAACCCCACTATAAATCAAATATCAATTAAAGACACTCCAGAGATTTGTTTTTGATGGGAATAAATTATCTATCTTTATCTTATGGATTGATATGCACAAAGACACATGATTTATCACCTCTTCAAATCAATTCCTCGCAAGTAAGGAATACTCTACTTCATTAGAACTTATCGTTTGATAAGGACATGGTTTTTAATGGGGGTAAATCATCTATCTTCATCTAATCATGCTTCTAGATGATGATAGACGATTAACGATCTTGTAAATTAGTATTTAGTGGGTTCGATACTTGACTTTTTTTACACCGAGTCGCTCTAACGACTTTCAAAGGGGTTGTAAAGCCGTCGATCCCGTAATTAAAGAAACTTCAATATCCTATAAGTTAATATTTAATAGAAATTTAATTTACACTGCATTTAAAATAATTGCCTTCGTCTAAAATCCTATTTCGACAATGATAGATATTTTAACCCCACTATAAATCAAAAATCAATTAAAGACTCCCCCAAAATTTGTCTATCTTTACATAATAGATTGATTTGAACGAAGACAGATGATTTAACCCAACTTCAAATCACGTCCCCACAAATAATGAATATTCTGCTACGTTAGAACTTGTCGTTTGATAAGGATATGATTTTTGATGGGTTTGATGGGGGTAAATCATCTATCTCCGTCCAACCAAGTTTCTAGACGAAGATAGATGTTTTACCCTTATCACAAATGTACCTTTCATAGAGTACCTTTCATAATTCAACTTTCTACTGCTTTCAACGTCAATTTTTGGATCGATCAATCAAAATTTATAGTTGTATTTTTTACTAAAAGTTGTTCTTTACGTATTTTTAAAAAAATTCTCAATTTTTGTCGCTTGACAAAGTTTTTTTTATATATAAATTTTTTTTATATATAAATTTTTTATATATAAATTTTTTTTATATATAAATTTTTTTTTATATAAAATTATTTTTTTCTATTATTTAAAAATTTTGTTTACAATTACAATTTTCGTATACATAAAAATTTTCCACTCGATAATCCGTTCACACAAAAAATTATTTCGGTTATTTACTTTTTTAAACACCGAACATTCGCTCAAACATGTTCATTCCGAGAATTAATCGTTACGCCACGTCGGATAAAAATAGATTTCATACAAAGCGCAAAAAGGACACAATAACCCTTTTTTTATCGTAACCGAATCGGAATAATCGAAAATACACGCACCTCGTGGAATTGAGCAACAACAACCGAAACAAATTCGCATACAAACGGATTGCGAGCGATTTTTCAAATTGGCGGAGGAGCCGGAATTGTTGAAATTCCTCTGGTAGAAATAGCTTTTATGATTTTTAAAAAATAAAGGTAGAAAATTTCATTTTTCCTTTGTAAGTCGAGTATAAGAGATCTCGTAATGTTACTTCGATTTGAAGCCTACTTCGGACTAAATTGATCTTTAAAGTATTCGCGAGTGTGCTTTAAGGATCAATTTTTCGGAATTTCACCGCATTGCGGTTCTTCCTTTCTCGAACACGGTAGGTAATAATTTTCCGTTATTCGCGTCGTATATCAAAATGAAAATTCGGGGTAAAACGAAGCAAAGTGGTCGTAAGTCATAGATAGTCACGTATGTTCTAATTACAACGGTTATAAACGTTAATTTCCATTTTAAGGATATATATTGTTATGTAAAATTAACAAATTTAAATGATAACATCAAGAACATTTGTTAAAACATATGTTTTGGCAAATTGGTTTTATCACGCGATAGGACGATTACCTTTTTGAATGTAAATGGTTCGAAGGGAGAAATTCAATAAACGTCTTATTGTGATAATTTTAGAAGACGTTATTGTTTGCGAGAAGGTTTCAGGTTGAAAATTTTAGCTAATAGACGAAGCGGGGAAACCAAATTCAATTTTATTTGATGTTAATGGATTTGAAGGAAGGAGTTACAAAAGGACGAAATGAAATAAACGAGATTTGTAAAAAAAGGATTTGAAGAATAGGGGAGTTCGGACACGTTTTGTACTAACGTAATTTGTGTATCCGATCGATTTTGAAACAACTTTACAACTTTACTTTGTAGCGTAAATGTCCTGGGGAAAGTTCGGGAACGTTGCGGATTAGATCTATTACAGTTTCACAAACTTTGAAAGCTCATTAAGTAAATTAATTTTCTTACATTTTAAAAATATACAATTCATTTTTTTTTAAATGAATTAAAATGAATTAAAATTAATGGAAACATCGAATGGACTTTTTAAAAAAATTAAATTTAAAATCCCACCACACTTTTTTTTTGTTAAACATAAAAATAAAATGTAAATAAGATAAAAATTTTTCTAACCTACGTCTTCCTAAAGTGTCATTCTTAGTAGAGAAGAGATGATTTTTTTTCTAAATACGTACAAGTACTTAATTGTCTTTTGTAGTTTTTTCGGGTAAATTCTAGACCGATAGAGTGTAATATCTAATATCGATTCACTGGGTGAACACGTGTGCCCCGAAGCTGGTCGCGGCGACTGTCGAAAAAAACGTACGCGTCGTCGGCGATTCGAGCGGAAAACGACGTCGCCGCGGCTATCCGGCTGCGGACTTCCGAAGTACACTGGCTGGCGTCGGTTTGGTCGACGCCGGGCGTCGCGATGCCGTCGGTCCTGCGCAAACACGACCCGCACCTGTGTGTACGTACACCACCTGCACGGGATTCGCACGGGGCGAATTATAAATTATACGGAAAGGGACTTTTAGGGAAGATTTAGTTACTAGATTTTCTCGTCTGGTTGCTAAATTAAGGTAGATCTTTCAAATGGGGAGAGAGAGATGTAGATGTATATCTTGGAAGTAGTGTATTTTGTGAGATATTTAAGGTGATGTTTTAGGGGAGTGGATTTAGATTTAGGATTTTAGTAGATTTTTTTATATATGAGTGGGTCAGAAGTAAAGTGAACCAAGTCCACTTAAGTTCGTTTCGAGAAAACGGACCGTTTGATTTCGATCCATTTACTAATTTCTTGTAATAGGCAACGAAATTTTTAAAGTTGATATTTATAAATAAGTATCTACACTATTGCTACTTAGGTGTTATTTAAAAGAAACTTCATTATTTTAGCTATACAACCGGTTAAAAGAAAGAAATGTGGACTTAGTTTACTTTTACTCTGAATTTTTTTGACCGCAATTCGATCAAGTCCAACTATTAATACGGTGTGAAAAAGTAATAACAATTTCTTTTATAGAAACATTTTTCTTAAGGAAAATGTAAGAAAGGTAGTACAGTTTATAAGAGTTAACCTCACAAAAGAAATTAAAATACTAGAAAAAAGCAATTTTATTCATAACGTATGTGCACAATCATTCATAAATAATGACTTATAAAAGTTGTGGTAGATTGGAGGTATGAAAGGAAGTAATGAAATCATATCTTTTTTCTTAATATCAGTTATACGGCGTCTAGCGTTGTAGAACGGTTTGTAATTCATTGATGCCAACGAAGAAAGATTTCTACCATTTTTGTTGTTTCTTTTTATGTTAATTTCTTTGAATGGAAGTAAGTTATCAGCTGTGTCCTTATAAAATATTGAAAATGGGTGTCCTATTTTGAACTGAAATCGTTGAATCTTCAACCAATTTACAGGTTCTTTGTTGGTATTTATTTTTCTATTAGTAATGTGCTCTAATAAATCTTTGGTTGACAAAAAATCGTTGAATTTAAGCTCAGTGACCTTTTATGGCGTTTTCTTTCTTGAGCTTTTAATTATTTTAATCCAGTCATCTGGGCCATAAAGCAGTGAGTATTTACTATTTTTTTCTATGACACCAAAATCCGCGTCATTTGGCAGATAGGAATGCCCAGATATCATGAATATCACATTAATTGTCTTGGCTGCAGTAGACGCTTCATTGCACGGCTTCAGTAATTGCACTGATAAATTAATATTTCGATTTTGCCCTCCGCAAGTGTCGCAGTATAAAGTTATTTCAGTACAATTTTTAGCGTTATTTTTTTAAATGCTTGTAAAGCACTGTAGATATTTCTTGCGAACCCCTATCTCCCTCTGTTTCATTCCATACAAACATTTCAGGTGGTCCGGAATTAATTGGATGAACACCGCAATTATACATGTACAAATTTCGTTTATAATAAGCGACGGACGTGGTTAGTTTTGGAAATGCTAGAGCCTTCTACAAGTCAAAAGTACAATCATAATAATTTTCTGAAACTTGTGAAGCCTCATTCAGCGACAGTTGAGAGTTTTGACTTTGCCCACTTTATCACAGAATCTTAAACTACTTGGACTTGGTTCATTTTTTCAATGAAAAATGGTGCAAATCATTCAGTATTAAAGTGAACTAGCGTACATTATTGGTAACCTGATGAACTAAGTATTGAATAAGTCAGCACATAAAATTATAACTATTCAAACGGACCTAAGTATACTCTTAACTAAATCTTAGAAAAAAATTGACTTGGTTCACTTTTCTTCTGACCCACTCATATACAGTCTTGAAATTTTTGCCCTCCTATGGGAACGTTTGTAAAAATGAACTTAGTTCATTTTAACTTTGAATCCTTCGGTTAGTTTTTTCATTAGGTTAACTCAAAAATAGTTTTATTTTCAAATAGTTGTCTCTTTGGTTGGATTTTAGTAGATTTATTTTTTATACATACAGTCTTGAAATTTTTGCCCTCCTATGGGAACGTTTGTAAAAATGAACTTGGTTAATCTTAACGTTGAATCCTTCAGTTAGTTTTTTCATTAGGTTAACTCAAAAATAGTTTTATTTTCAAGCAGTTGTCTCTTGGGTTGGATTAGCAACATAATATAGATGTAGTTTTCTATTTAATTGCTTGATTTTAATAAATAAAGTTTCAAAATAAATTATAGCTGTTGAAATCTTAACTTTTAAAAGTCGTTTGATCGGACGTTGTGGCCATTATGGATCTTTGCTAAGTTCAATCTCCAGGCGTTGTGGACATAACATCTAGAGTCTAGGTTAACTCTTAAAAGTCCTTTGGTTAAACGTTGTGGACTTCTATTAGTCTTGGTATTGGTCCTTGTGCAGTCCAATATCCAGACGTTGTGGACATAACATCTAGACCAGTGATTCTCAAGCTTTTTTTCGCCACGGCACACTTTTAATAACTTAAAAACTTGGCGGCACCCTAACAATTAGATAAATTTAAAAACATAGTTTATTAATTAACCACTTCGGTACTGACGTCGACTATAGTCGACGGCCACAGACGACCCCACTCAGCCGAACGTCGACTATAGTCGACGGCAACAGATGACCCCACATATGTATACCGGCTGTGGGAAACGTTTCGCGGCCGATAAGCGCCGTACCGAAGTGGTTAAGGGCCTTGAAATAAAAGGGATATAAGTACAACAGTGTTTAATGTAAATTATATCCCTTTTATTCCAGTATCCTCAATTGTTATACCTATAATACGATATACAGTGTGGAACTCATCGACCGCTATATAGGGATTTTAGTAAGAGCAAACGGCAGAAGCGAATGAAACGTCAGTAGAAGCGAGATGACTACAGACCTCCCACTTAACTTATTACCAATCGGACGATCGGCTTTGTATCCTGTCGCCTGTCACATTTGCGCTATGACAGAGGTTAGGTTGGGTTTATTTTATGCATTTTCATCTATATCACATCTTTATCACAAGTGAATTTTGAACCCAATCAATTTTTTTGATTTCTAAATTCGGAAAATATTGAACAATTCTTTGCTCTAATATTGTCAAATGATCAACAACTGTTTTATGAATTATTTTAGAACACTCTTTTGGAACTGATTCAAACTTTTCTAAACTAAGTACCTTTTTATGCTTTATTCTTCCAGAAAGCATTTTTTTAAATTCCAATAATTTATCGGTAGAGGCTAAAATATTCTCCTTCGGTTCTTGCATACTTGTATTTATGTTATTAAAAATAACAAAAATATCAGATAAATAAACTAGCTTGGCATGCCATGTTTTGGCATCTAACAGATCAGCAAAATCATTACAATCTTGTTCAAAAAATATCCTTATCTCGTTTTTCAATTCAAGCACGCGAGATAAAACTTTCCTTATGGACAACCACCTGACTACCGTGTGCAGTAACAACGATTCATATTTAGACTTTATCGCCTGGCATAATTGACTGAATGGGCGACTTTTTAATGGTCTTGATTTTATATAATTAATTATTTTAATACACTTTTCCAGCATTGTTTTCAATTCTAATGGTAACTGTTTTGTAGTGAGTGTTTCCCGATACAAATACTGCGATAGCATTTGTATCAGGCGCACATTCATTTCAGTTATCAAAATCCTTCAAGTGTAGACAATCTTTATCTTAAGTTCTGCTTTCCATGTTTCTGTTTTATTAAACTTTAATATTTTACTGTATGCATCTATAAAATTTGGCAGCACATTTCAAGAATCTCGCGGCACAGTGGTTGAGAATCACTGATCTAGACTCTAACATCTATATCTTTATACTTTAATTTTAACGAACATACGGAGTTGAGTGCAGAGTCTTTGGCTTAGACATGGGGATTATTTTTGCCGTTTTTCAGGATGTGGAAATATGTAGGACAGGAATTTGTGATGGATAAAGTAGTTTACTTGGATTTTTGGTTTCTTGGGTATCTTATGAACCAGTATGTTTTGGATATTATAGTGAAATTTCGTTTTGTTGGTTGTTGACGTAGAATTTCGATATGAAGATTTTAGAAAAAGTATTTTATTAGTAGATCGGCTTGTGCAGGTTCCGTTAGTTCGAAAATTTCTGAACTAGACTCTGTTGACCTATCTGGATTGGGGAGTGCTGAAGGCTTTGGGGCGGCTCCCAGTGTCTTATTTGCAATAACAACATTCCAGGGTTGATTTTTTAACCAGGTTAACCAGGGCACGTTAAGTTATGTAATTATAGCGTCTATGTTTCTTTATGATAAGGCGCGCGAAGCAATTTGGTGCCATAACATCTAGACTCTAGATCTAGATTCTAACATCTAGACTCTAGAAGATCAACATTTCCCAAAGTAGTCGATATCGACCCCTTGAATGAAAAATAAACTGTTGTAGCAGCTGTTTTAAGTTAGCGGACTATTATGAATAAGGGTGTTGTTCTTAAAAGTAGGTAATTTTGCCATAGGGGTCTGAGGTAACATTTCATTTTGGAAATGGGGTTACATGTCCAATATAGTTTGGGAATACCCGCTCTAGATGTTATCCACAAAGTCTAGACATTGGACCTGGCAAAGTTCAGTATAATGTCCACAACTTTTAACCAAAGGACTTTTAAGGGTTAAGATTTCAATCGCTACAGTTTATTTTATGACTTTACTTATTTTTACATTTGTCTAGATTCTAGATAAAATAAATGTAATATTTGAAGTACTAAGGACTCAGCTAATCTCATGTGTCAAAATAAAAAGACTTTTAAGGGTTAAAGGACAAAATTTAAAGCTGGTTTTAGTGCTCAATCGACGGTCAGCGCTGACATTAATCATCCGTAGCTATATCAACGTATGTATATGTAGCTGTTCATCAGTGTAGCAGAGAATATACACGTACACTCATGGTCAGTGAAATTGAATTGAATTGTGCGAGTGCGATAACTAGAGCAATCTCAGGTACGGTCGGTTAAAATCCACATTAAATAAATTCTAATATCGCGAGTTAAATGAGAAAAGGACCCTTTTCATATAACTCGCGATATTTCCTAAACCACGTAACCAACAGTTTTGAAACCTGTCCTCTGTTACCAAAACATGATAACCGATGATGATAGCCCTTATCCAGATTTCTTTCGACGAAATCTTTCGGAGTATGAGCACCCCAAACTGAACTTACTTGACTTTTGCAAGTGCAGATAATAGCGCAAGCCATTATGGTATATGTGTCGTTGAATATTTTGCCAGCGCAAATGGTTAAATAGAGATCTGACAGATCTCTTTTTGTAGATCCTTTTCAATTCAAACGTATTTAAATAATATCATGTACCAATAATTCATTCAAGTCAATGTTCATATTTACTAATGCCGCATCGAGTCGGGTTGCGGCCTCATCGACGCGCTTCTACGACTTTAATGAATTCAATTTCGCTAACCATGAATATACATATGCGTTGATATAGCTACGCACGACCGATCTCAACACTGACCGTCGGTTGAGCACTAAAGCCAGCCTAAACCCTAGAGTACGAATTTATTTCGATCGTAATCCAACTTATGAAGAGTCAGACTCATCATTGTATGTCAAGAAGTTAAACTAGATTTTGAATCAATCTTCAGATATGTCTTTAGTTCGGTGAGATTGATTTTTCAAATATAGTTTCAATCAGTTGCCTCTTTAGTTATGTTAGGTTGGCAACATTTATGTACAGATTTAGGTCTTTTGAAAGAAATTTTTTATGGCTTTTAAAACCACATTTACGAAATTAATTACATAGAAAAAAAAAACGTCTTAGCGTGAATTAGATTGGATTAATGTAAGTTAGAGGTGTTTTCTAGCTATATAGCAATTGCAGGGCTTTTAAATTTTTTTATTCTTGTGTTGAATCATAACATTACTAACGCAAAACGATTGAATCGTTTTAAAACGTTTTACAATTCGAATGATGATAAGAAATCGATGCACGTCAGAAAATGCCTTAAGTTTGTTTTTAAGTATCTTACAAGAAAACTACGCATCCTTATATTCACTAATTTTAATGATGGTAGTATCTGTCGAAAAGTGTAAGCATATAGTACAAATGAGTAAAACATCAGTATGCACTATTCTACAAGTCGCGAGTAAATCGTTTTCAAAGATCACGACTTAAGACTTCGCTGCTTTATGTAAAAGGTTGGCTATTTCCCCTAAAAACCACACCTGGTTCTTTTTTTAATTAATTTAAATTGAAAATCATATAAAAATAAGGTATTAGAGAAAATAAAGTGAATTGAGCATTTTATTTACATAAAAAATAAGAAAAATTGGCTTCGAATCATCTAGGGTGGTATGTAGAAGCTGGTTCGTGGTGATTCAACGAGGGGCGGTTTCGCTTTAGAAGATCAATTACTCAACTCTTAGAAAGTCAACTAATATATAAGCGGTGTGGTCTTAAATCAAGATTCTTCGTTTCTTTAATCGAATTTGTAAAGGAAATTGATAATTCTTTGTTTAATTCCAGTGAGTCTTGTCATTATCTCAAATAAAACTTTTCAAACCAACAAATTTTTTAGATAGCAAAAGTCAAAAATAACATTTTGATTTTTCATTCTGATTTAAATCATTTTCTTTTATGGTGATTTAACATAACAGATAAAAAAAAAACTAGACATAAAAAGTATTAATCCTATCTAATTCCATTACCAACACAAAATCCTCATACCTAGTATCAAAAAGTACAAACAAAACTACACTTCCCCCCATCAATAACGTTTAGCAGCGAGATTAACCTTCAACTTGAGCGAATTGTGATTGATGGCTCCGGTCGGGTTGAAATTTCAAGATAAATTACTTAATTCCTAAAGTATTTTCCAATTTTACTCCAAACCTTTCTTTACTCCAACGTTTCTTTCTTTCACACCGAAAACTAAAGTAAAGTAAACTAAACTAAACTAAACTAACTTGACCTTAAAATCGAAAAAAAAGAACACTTAAACATGAGTAATAAAGTTATATTCGGAGTTGTACACGCAAAGCGTTCATCCTTCCGAAATCCATTAGCTAATGGCCGAATTAAGTCCTCGGAGGGGGCGGATTTAGGACGTGGATGGGTTCGGTTGCCATCTCGGGCGTAATTAATGCCCTACGTTTTATAGCTTCGTCGCGGTTATTATTTCGCGCTCGATTGGATTAATACACGAGAACAATAACGATTCCAACAACGAATCGAAGTGTTTATCGGGGAAAAACTGTTATTCGAGTTCTGTTTACTCGGTAGTTTCTGGTTAAATGCGTTTTTGAAACGATAATTGATTCCGAACGGAAAACTTCTATCCGGGAAAGGAAGTTTTCTGGGAAACTTACCTGCAACAAAAAGAGAAAACGAGGTTAAAAATATGTTTTCCGGCTCCTCCACCAAAATAAATAAATTAATTAGATAAATAATTAACGATTTGAATGTGACAATATGTATCGTTGGGTTTAAGTGTTAGGATAATGTTACGCTTTGGGGAAGAGATATCAACAATTCGTGTATACGTGGGGCCTTGGGGGCGTTCGTTAGCAAACGCCGACGACCTGTTTGTGTTAGTTGGCGAACTGTTGCCGGTTTAGTTCCTGTTTGGTTTAATCAGACGCCGATTGGGTCGGGTCGTGCATTGATTATCGAATGCATTTGGCGAAAGGTTAATATTTGTTGTTTTCTATTTATTATTGATTGAGATAATAATGGTGCTTGGTGTAACAATAGTTTTTAAAAAATATATAAAATTGTACAATTATTATAAACTATAAAGTAATTATTCAATTTTTGATTCGTTTTATATTGAAAATTAATTGGATTTAATTAACATGGATTGGGGTATTTCTACTTTGGTCAAATTACAAAAAGAAAATAATAATTTAGGTGGGTTTGAGATTTCTATATCTGATTTATTGGCAAAATAAATCAGTCTTAAGGTTGTTCAAGAAGTTAGTAAATTAAATATAGGTAAAAATCTTTCGATTGTTGACTAAGATGTTATTTGGGAAGACAAAATTTGTTGTTTGATTGTTCACTAAAATGTATAAAGAGCTAAAAAATCGTTGAATTTTCAAGAAGTGTATTGCCTAAAAAATCATTTCATTATTCAATTGAATGTTGAAATGATTAAATATCTACTAGGCATATTAAGAATTAATCCAACATTCAATTCCTTCTAGAAGTTGTCTTCGAATAAGAGGGTTTTAAATCAGTAAAAATAATATTTTGAAATTAGGGGGAGGTTATTATTCAAAGAATTTCCTAAGACCCTATCTTTCAACGTTTCGTAATGAAATGTTAGGTTCAGACATGTACGGTAGTTACTATTTGATGTTTCACTGGAGAACCTTTCACTGGAGAACGTTTCACTCATAAAGTGCTTCATCCAGAGCGTTACACTTCAAAAGTAGTTTTTGTGTATTATATGCAAAGCATAATGAAAGGTATGAAGTAAGTAAATGTACTATAAGTTGATTGTAAATCTCACCATGGAAAGAAGGATGCAAGAGTAAGGTTCGCAACTTTCCAGACCAGACTGGAATAAAGTAAAAGGAAGAATCGGAGTATTATCCGGTCTTTCCATAAACTAATAAATACATAAATCGAGCCTTTTGAAAAAGGAAACTGATTTTAGCTGTTAGCCCTGCTACAGACAAAGCGCTTTTGAACGCGCGTTTAATCGTACGCTTACTTTTGGCATGTGTACAACGAATCGTTAGATGCCATAAAGCGCACGCTTTAACAAAAATCTCGAATCCAGCGTTTAACGCTTGAATCTGTACACTCCTGTTAAAACGCATGGTTTGAAAAACGCGCGTTAGGAAGCGTACGATTAAACGCGTGTTCAAAAGCGCCCCATCTGTGTATGCTTTTAGTGGAGAGTAGTTACACTTCGATGAATTTCGTTTCTATATCCATGTTTATAATTCTATGTACAAGCAGCTTGTTAGAATCGAAATTTATCGAGAATACTCGTATTTAACTGAAGTGTAACTAATCCCCCATTCGCACCAAATATCAGTCTCCTCTCGTCCATGTATTATAGTTACATGGGCTTCATCTATGTATTTATTAGTCTATGGGTCCTCCTTAATGCAAACGTCTTGCAGGCTAAAACATTGTCGAAAAGAAGCTCACCGCATCTCGCTGTTATAACTCTTTTACTCGGATTTTTAGGCCTTTTTCAGATACAACAGAGCAGTGTTGACGTTCCAATACAAGTGTACTGAATTCAGTACGATTTCATGGATAAATTACGTGAAAGCAGCAATTCAATACAAAATTTTTAATCGGTACAATTGTACTAAAATCAGTACATTTTTAGGGAATGCAGTACCATTTTTAGAATAAATTTCAAAAATGAAAAATTAATTGAAATTACCAAAGTTTTAAATGTAACAACAATATTTAGTGATGATAAGTCGTCCATTCAAAAGTTGGGACAGGTGTTTTCAAATGTTGTTAAATCGACCGAAGTTGAAGATCTAAATTTAGAATGGCGACTTATTGGAGAGTTTAAAACAGAAGGAACATTTTGTAACATTGAAAATATTTTAATTTTTTTTAAGAAAGCAACGTAACAGATTAGGAGACGAGCCATTTCCAAATGTAGTAAAGTTGTTTGAGGCATTGCTATCGTTGCCTCATGGAAGTGCCAGCGCAGAGAGAGTGTTTTCATCATTATGCATCATAAAGAACGAGTACCGAAATAATTTAAATGTTTCCACCGTGGAAAGTCTATTGCTTGCAAAGCAATTGATGAAAATGATCACTAAGAAAAAGGTCGTCCAAGTTTCTTGCTAAATTCAGTACATTTTTTTCATTTTCTGTACGCATTTTCGGTACACTTTTTTTCTTCGCTGCGGCAACACTGCAACTGAGGAGAAAAGGACTCTCAAAGTACAAATTCGACTTAGCACTATACTCCTCGAAGCAAGTCTATTTGGACCTTTTTTTTTAATTTGTTTCAAGGACTATAATGCTATGCCGATTTTGTAATTTAAGTGCCTAACCCTTTTTGTCTTTCCTGTAAAACTCGTAAAAGACCCAAAAGTCCGGGTGAAAAAGTTATAGTAGCGAGGTGTAGTGAGCCTCTTTTCGATGATGTTTTGCCCTTGAAAACATTTTCTTGAAGGACCGAATAATACTCCAGTTCTTCTTTTTACTGTACTCCAGTCAACTCTATTTGGTAAAGTTACGATGAGGAATCTTGTTCTTGCATTCATTTTTCTATAGTGCAGCTCAGGATCAATTTATCATAGACCATGATGAAATTTAATGTCTTCCAGACTCAACAACAAACGTTTGAGGAAACTATCGTTTATAAATTCATTAGATAAGGCTGAATGTATGAAGGTAATTAGAAATATGAAAATTTAGGCCAGTTGCAATGACATGGTAACGATGGAACTTTCTAAACGAAGTTCTAAATGTTAACCATGTTCAAAACGATGAGCTGACCGACGAAGGGTCGCATCTTTATTACAAATACAGGGTGATTTATAACATACGGGACTGAAAGTGTAGGTACTAGGGCTCAAACTGAAAAGATTTTCTTAATAACGTTTTGTTAAAAACTTAATAGTTAAGTACATATTGAATGTTAATTTTTTAAATAAGTTTTTGTCCACTTTTGAGAACCACTAATATTCAGTAGAAAACAATTAAATTACTTCTGCACACCATCCTAATGTTTCTTCTTCCACATTCACTTCTTGTCTGTTTGGTCTACCGCCACCAAGACCTCTCTTAGGTTGCAAATTTCCTGACTCTCTTCCCCGATGGATTAACCGAAGAAAAGTGTTTTTTGAAGGCGTCTGCCGATTTGGAAATCGTTCCAAATACAAACGTCTAGTGTGTGCGGCTTTTTCTCCCGCAGCTCCATAAACAATAAGCATATCTACGTATTCTTCGTTATTGTAAATTGACATTGTACTTAACTGTACTGTGACTTAAATGAATTCTGACCGTGATGTTGCTACCGTTGCTAGATAACCAAATCAAATGGATTGACAGAAATAAAAACGAGGTATCAGCGGTTCTCAACAAATAAACATCAATTTTTAGCATTTCAACAAATTTTTAACCAGCCCTAACTGCCATATTACAAAGTTTGTATTATTTTTTCTTAATTGTCCATTGTGTAAATAACCCCGAAATATTCGTAGTTTGAATTTAAAAGTAGTGTAATAGCGTATATGGTAATAAATACTCGACAATTAATTGAACTTTAATGTTCTATATCTTTGTGATTATTAAGTTGTGCTCAATATACTATTAAGAAAATGTCTTCAATTTGGCCCCTAGTACCTACACTTTTAGTCTGATCCGTATGTTATAAATCACCCTGTATAGGAATCGATTATTTTTTATTGTTATAAGTTGAGTTTAAGCATAGGTTGGGTAGATAGGGTAAGAACGCGGAAGTAAATAAAGAGGGAAATAAGTTTGGGTCAAGGATACTGGACTAACAGTCAGATTGACGTAACTGCTAACCATTTTATTATGGTTTCAGTTGAGTGTAAAGCCAGAAATACACCTGGCGAATATTACCATTCGTTCTCATTCGTTCGCATTATCGAGGATTTCTTGATTATGTGTGGAAATGCATTTGCAGTCAAATTAATAGCAGGACGCATGGGAGAGGCACGAACGAACGCGTTCCATCAGTTGTCTGTAAAATTAAAAAGACCAAAGCAACATGTCAGCCACGAATGTCTGAAAACGGTCATATGTGGACGTGTTCAATAAGGTGCAGTAGTTGTCTAGCGTTCATCGCGAAAAATTGTATTGTATTTTTTCACGAATTGCACACAAAACGAACTAAATGCGAACGAGTCGAACTATTCGCAATGAGCGAAAGCTAGCTGTTCGTTCAAATCTATCACGCCACCCTGAAAGAATCTTTGCAAACGGGTAGCAATGGTGCGCGTGAGACCGAATGCGAATGACTGCAAGTGAATGGTAACATTCGCTAAGTGTATACAAGGTTTATGATTCGTACCATGTATACTGAAAGTGACTGATCGCTTAAAAGCGTATGAAATAAGATTTGGACGTAAGGCATAGATTGATCCAACCACTTTTAAGAAATAGAAAATTGCAGCGAGTGCAACTCGCTGTCATTAGATGGCAGTTACCAGAATTTATTGTATTTAATTAATCTCTAGTTCTAAACGCTGTACAATTTCTTGTTATTAATAAATTACATTTCGTACGATTATGGAATATATTTTTGGTAAAAATCAATACTATATTATTTAAATTTGTATTGGCCGATAAAGAAGAATGGCTACTTTGCCGCTACTTTTGTCGGTAAGAAAAGACATACTTTTTCGCTGGATACATTTACTTTGTACAGCAGATACACTAATTATATGCGCTCTCTTTCTAACACATATCAACTTAAAGACATGATTTGTACCGTATGCGCAATATTGTACCATAACTCGATGAGTCACTTTCAGTATAGATGGTACGAACCATAAGACAGAGAGTCGAGTGTAAGACGGAGACGCTAATCCTGGCAGTGACGTTAAAAGTTGGTGGATGATTATCGCAGATTTAGCAATCTTGTTAGTTTAGTGTCCTTGGGTTTGGGTAGTTTGACAAACGCGAGACGAGAGGAGTCAGTTGGCTAAAAACGAGATTAAGGTGCAGACGTAAGTTAGGCAAAGAGGCGAGTTCTAAATAGACGACTTTAGGCAGATAAGTTGTAGAGACGCTAAGTAGTGAAGACGTAAAAGACGGACAATTCTAATTTATTTTTGTTAAATATATTGGTTAATTCTGTTTTTATAAAAGCGGACCTTATTACCCAAAAATCAACCCCTAGACACAGCCAAAATCCTACACAAATATTTTCATACATAATGCTAAAGGTCAGCGATGGATTTTTGAGGGATAATCTATTTACTTGTCTTGGTTAAAAATTTTCCCCCTAATTCAAAGACATTTTGGTTGAGGTTTATAAAAATTTTCCTCTTAACTCAAAAACCTAGAGACCTACTCTTACTCTTGTTAGATGTGAATGATACATTGGGTTAAACATTTTGAAGGTGAAGCATTTTGTGGTTAAACAGAGTAAAGGATTTGTGTGGGAGTTTTAGATCCCCAGGGATATATCTGAACGTGTTCAAACTTGACATTTCCTAGTGGAACGTTGGAAGATAAATATCACGGATTTCAGGAAATTCTTTGTTTAAGAACCTCCTCTTCGTTTAAGATCCTCCTTATTTAAGAAACTTTTATGGGTGCTTTTGCCAGTTTCAGACCCTCCTCTTTTAATGCAGGTGCCGAAAGGAGGTTCCCAAAATTTACCGATTCACGAACTTCCTCCTCGAACTCAAGTAAGGAGAAAGTTTTTGAATCGAACTTTGAAAAACTTTATTCCACCTTACATAATTTAATATAAAATTTGAGATTAATCTAATTAAATGATATTTCCTAATTTCGTCGATTTAAAATAAATTAAAAATTTTATATCAACTTGGAAAAATAATAATTAAAATTTTAATTTTTACCATTTTTATATAAAAACATAAAATACTTGAATATCTCGAATAACAAGGAACTCACTTTGGGGGTTTTCGTTGTGGCGGTTTCGGCAGATCGAACTTAACATGCCTACCAACCTTAGCCAACCTAAGAAAGCTAAAACACCCCTTTTATTAATACATAATTGAATCAATTTCGAAACTACTCTAAAAATCCGCCAATTATCAACCTTTTAAGAACATTTTCAACGAGAATTTTCGATTCTGTTTGTTCAGTACATTGATAAGTATTTTTCGTGTATAACCAGTTCGTTAATTCGTTATAACATCGAAATGTAGGGAACAAATTGTTCCAATTCAATCGATAATTGAAAAATCCCGACAACAAAGACCGAAAATTTAAAAGCCCCCTCGACCGTTCCACCGTGCGAAACCCACGCTAATTGCAATGGGGCCACTTCATCGCGGCACACGAGCTTTCCGTACCAATTGACCCAATTAGTCGCGTTCACCGATTTTCGAGTAGTTTCGATTTTTATTTTAAAAAAATCCAAAATTGAAAGACTGGCGTACTTTTCGTCAATTTCGTCGTGGTTGTCCTCTTCGTCTTCCGGTTCGTTTTCACCTTCGGGTTCGTTTTCCGGTTCTTCGACCGTTTCGTTTGTATCTTTTTCTTCTATATCTTGAGCCATCACTCAAAAAAACTTTAATTTTGTTTCCTTTTTATTTATTTATTTAATGGTAAGTTTAGATAGAATTTTAAAACAGTTCGTATTGAGTCTAGAAGTAAACTGAATGAGTAGTAAGTAAATAGGAACGGAACTAACTAAGGTTCGGGTTAAATAAGATTAAAACCTAGTGAATCCTATTTAAGGAATCCTTATTTTAACGTTGAAACCTTCGAAAGTGACCATGAAAAGATAATATGGGCTTTTTTTAGAATTATTATTATTATAGAGGATTTTATAAAATTCCTTTTTTATAAAATTTTCTTTCTAATACATTAAAATATTAGGTTTATAAAGATTTACTAGTTTAATTTTATTTTTAGTATTCTTCTAAAAAAATTTATTGTTTTTGGTTGAATTGATCAACATTTTGATACCTTTGGTGGAAGCTTTACGAATTTAGTAAGTTTTTGGTGGAATTTAAAAAAAAATTGGTAAATTTTTGGTGGGATTTTTAAAAAATTCATTATTTTTAGTAGAATTATTCAAAATTTTAGTAACTTTGGTGGAATTTTTATGAATCTACTAAGTTTTGAATTTTCAAGGTTTTAGTTAATTTTTAATGAAATTGTTTCTAATTTGATTGATTTTTGGTGGAATTTTAAAAGAATTTGGACATATTGGTGGAATTTTTAAAAAATTTGGTAAATTTTTGGTAGAATTGTTAAAAATGTTGACAATTTCGGTGTAATTTTTAGGATTTTTGTAAGTTCTTGGTGGAATAAAAAAAAATTCAGTAAGTTTTGGGTGTAGTTGTTAAATATTTTAATAGCTTTGGTGGAATTTTTGCGAATTTTATTCCTTTCTGGTGGAATAAAAAAAATCAGTGTTTTTGGTAAAATTCTTATAAATTTAATAAGTTTTTGGTGGAATTTTTAAAAAATTCAGTAAGTTTTGGGTGTAGTTGTTAAATATTTTAATAGCTTTGGTGGAATTTTTGCGAATTTTATTCATTTTTGGTGAAATTTAAAAAAAATCAGTGTTTTTGGTAAAATTCTTATGAATTTAGTAAGTTTTTGGTGGAATTTTTGCAAATTATATTAATTTTTGGTGTAATTTTTAAAAAATTTTGTATGTTTTTGGTGGAATTATCAAAAATTTTGATAACACTGGTGGAATTTTTGCGAATTTTATTCATTTCTGGCAGAATAAAAAAAATCAGTATTTTTGGTAAAATTCTTATAAATTTAGTAAGTTTTTGGTGGAATTTTAGCAAATTGTATTAATTTTTGGTGGAATTTTTAAAAAATTCAGTATGTTTTTGGTGGAATTGTCAAAAATTTTGACAACATTGGTGGAATTTTAATGAATCTACTAAGTTTTTGATGGAATTTTCAAGGATTTAGTTAATTTTTAATGAAATTGTTTCTAATTTGATTGATTTTTGCTGGAATTTTAAAAGAATTTGGCCTTTTTCTTGGAATTTTTAAAAATTTGGTAAATTTTTGGTAGAATTGTTAAAAATGTTGACAATTTCGGTGTAATTTTCAAAATTTTTCTAAGTTTTTGGTGGAATAAAAAAAAATCAGTAAGTTTTGGGTGTAGTTGTTAAATATTTTAATAGCTTTGGTGGAATTTTTGCGAATTTTATTCATTTCTGGTGGAATTTTAAAATTTAAAAATTCAGTGTTTTTGATAAAATTCTTATGAATTTAGTAAGTTTTTGGTGAAATTTTTAAAAAATTCAGTATGTTTTTGGTGGAATTATCAAAAATTTTAATAACATTGGTGGAATTTTTGCGAATTTTATTCATTTCTGGTGGAATAAAAAAAATCAGTATTTTTGGTAAAATTCTTATGAATTTAGTAAGTTTTTGGTAGAATTTTTGCAAACTGTATAAATTTTTGGTGGAATTTTTAAAAAATTCACCATATTTTTGGTGGAATTATCAAAAATTTTGATAACACTGGTGGAATTTTTGCGAATTTTATTCATTTTTGATGGAGTTTTTAAAAGAATTCAGTGTTTATGGAATTTGTACGAATTTAGTAAGTTTTTAGTTAAATTTTTCCAATTTTATTAATTTTTGGTGGAATTTTTATAAAATTCAGTATGTTTTTGATGGAATTGTTAAAAAAGTTGATAATTTTGGTGGAATTTTTATTAACTTTAATCATTTTTGGTGGAACTGTTAAAAATATTGGTAATTTTAGTAGAATTTTTATGAATTTGGTAAGTTTTTGGTGGTATTTGTTAAAAATCAGTAAGTTTTTGGGGGAATTATTCAACATTTTTGTAGCTTTGGTGGAAAATTGAAAAAATTTTGTACGTTTTTGGTGGAATTGTTAAAAATGTTGGTAACTTTGGCGGAATTTTTACGAATATAGTAAGTTTTTCGTGGAATTTTTACTAATTTTATTGATTTTGGGTGGAATTTTTAAAAAATTCACTAAGTTTTTGGTAGAATTGTTAAAAATGTTGACGATTTCGGTGTAATTTTTAGAATTTTTGTAAGTTTTTGGTGGAATAAAAAAAATCAGTAAATTTTGGGTGTAGTTGTTAAATATTTTAATAGCTTTGGTGGAATTTTTGCGAATTTTATTCATTTTTGGTGGTATTTTAAAAAAATTCAGTGTTTTTGGTAAAATTCTTATGAATTCAGTAAGTTTTTGGTGGAATTTTTAAAAAATTCAGTATGTTTTTGGTGGAATTATCAAAAATTTTGATAACATTGGTGGAATTTTTACGAATTTTATTCATTTCTGATGGAAAAAAAAATCAATGTTTTTGGGTCAAATTCCTATGAATTTATTAAGTTTTTGGTAGAATTTTTACAAATAGTATTAATTTTTGGTGGAATTTTTAAAAAATTCAGTATATTTTTGATGGAATTATCAAAAATTTTGATAACACTGGTGGAATTTTTGCGTATTTTGTTCATTTTTGATGGAATTTTTAAAAAATTCAGTGTTTTTTTATGGAATTTTTACGAATTTAGTAAGTTTTTAGTGAAATTTTTCCAATTTTATTAATTTTTGGTGGCATTTTTATAAAATTCAGTATGTTTTTGATGAAATTGTTAAAAAAGTTGATAACTTTGGTGGAATTTTTATTAACTTTAATCATTTTTGGTGGAATTGTTAAAAATATTGGTAATTTTAGTAGAATTTTTATGAATTTGGTAAGTTTTTTGTGGTATTTTTTAAAAATCAGTAAGTTTTTGGTGGATTTATTCAACATTTTTGTAGCTTTGGTGGAATATTGAAAAAAATTAGTACGTTTTTGGTGGAATTGTTAAAAATGTTGGTAACTTTGGCGGAATTTTTATGAATATAGTAAGTTTTTCGTGGAATTTTTATCAATTTTATTGATTTTGGGTGGAATTTAAAAAAAAATCACTAAGTTTTTAGTAGAATCGTCTCCAAATTTAATAATTTTTGGTGAAATTATATTCAATTTAACTAACTTTTGTGGAATTTTTATTATTACTTTTTTACTTTTGTGAAATTTTTAAGAATCTAATCATTTCTTGACGAAATTAATCTTAATTTTACTATATTTTTTAAAAATTCAGTTTTTGGTGGAATTGTTAAAAATTTTGATAGCTTTGGTGGAATTTTTACAAATTTTATAAGTTTTTGGTGGAATTACTAAAAATTTTAGTAACTTTAAATTTTTACAAATTTACTTAAATTTTTGGTGATATTTTCAAGAATTTAATTAGTTTTTAGTGAAATTTATTCGAATTTTTGCTCTGCATAATTTAAATATTTGATAATTATTAATAAACCGATCGTTTTGACATTTCATGTGGCATTAGCGTGGTTAAAATAATAAATAACGTTTATGAAAATTGAAAAAAGTGTTTTATCGGCCCAAATCGAAAATGACGGAAAACGGGGACTTCGTTTAGGGCTTAAATTGGCCGTTTCGGGTCCAAAGGAGCCCCGATTCGCATATAACGTTGCGTTATTAAACCGTTCAGAAGGTTAGCCGGAAGCAGAGTCGCGGAGCCGGTGGCTTTTTGGACAAAAAGTGCGTTCGAAAATTAACGAAAATGACAGGCGGACGATCGAGAATTTTAATTTCAATTAGGGCTACCGCAACGTCGTTTGATTTTCAGTGCTGTTTTTCCGAAATCGGTCACGGACCCCCCAAAATAAAACCATTGGATCGTCCAGAAAGCGATTTCCAAAAAAACTATTAAAAAAAGAGCTAGGCGCCTGCGGCGCCCTCTTTTAAAGAGGCGCTGCTTGCTTACTACTTTAATATATTATACAATTTTATAAAATTCCTTTTTTATAAAATTTTCTTTATAACACCTACATTAAAATATTAAGTTTATAAAGATTTATTAATTAATATAAATTTTATGAAATTTTAAAGGATCAGGACCGTACTGGTTATAACAATGGATCGCTTTAACAATGCCGTACCTGCGTATTGTGTCGAATTTCCGGTGCCTGGTCAATCGTACCGGAGGGTGAGTTTCGACGGCTAAAACAGTTCCTTTGTGGGGCAAACCCGGGCTGGTTTCTCCGATCCTGGAAGCAAAACGAACGAAAAAAACGTTTTTCGGCGATGAATACTGCCCGAAGGGGGTCTGTTATCGTCGAATCGAAAGCTTTACGGTACGTATTTTGGTTGTTATGAATAATTTTCTATGAAGTATTGTTGCGCGGAAGGAAGGGTGCGTGATATGGGGTTGTTTTGTTACGGTTTTAATTTGAAATGAGGTTTTCGAGGTATTGTTTATGAAGTTATTTTTAGTTGTTTGTGATTAAAGTGTTTTTGGGTTTAGGGTTATGTTTAATTAAAAATTTGTTTTGAAGGAAAATAAAAGGTTTATGGACGAGAAATTTTTATAAAAGTTTAGGTTGATGTTTTGTTTATATTTTAAAAAAATTTCATGTTTTAATTTTGATTTATTTAGAATTTTTAAGTTTAGATAGTCTTCAATCTTAATTGTTTTTGGATTAATGTCTATGTTAGGTTTTCCTTTGAAAAATTTTTTCTAAAAAACCAAAGCGTCTATAAACCTGAATTTTTTACAAATCCAAAATTGATATTTTATTAACATTTTAACAAAAACTCTATTTTTAATAATTAATCATTCACGATTTATAAATTTTTAAATTGTCACACAACTAAATCATTATCATTCCTATTGTTTTACATTTTTATTTTTAATCTGTTACAATTTTTTATCTTGAAAGGATTGATTGACAATTTTCATTATTATAAAAAATTAAAACCTTTGAAAACAATAAGTCGTTGAGACGGTAATTTTAAAAATTTAATGATCCGTTCAAAAACCATTTCAAATTGAATGTTACGTACTTTTTTTACCCTAGAATTAACCGCACACAAGGTTATTTTATGCTAGATATTGAAAGAAAATCACTATGCACGATGATTATAAATAATTACAAACGATGCATGTCATTATAAAATAATGAGTTTATTTTTAATCTTTTAATCTTAAAAACATGGTTAAAATCCTCAATGACAAAAAAAATATTAGATAAAAAAACCCACACAATTTAAAACTTACTTTTCATTATTTAATAAACAATAAGAAGACATTTTTAAAAATCCTAAAAGAATATCAAAAAATCACATTTTAAAAAATAAAAAAAAAATACTTAAATTTCTTTTTGATTAAAGTACGCGATATGTGTGTGCATAAGTTAAAACGATCAAAGCCCAACTGAGACGACTTAACGAACACACACACATACGCGCACATAACTATAGTGTCGGATCCAAAAATAAATAAAACTCACGCGGCTGCTACTCGCGGCAGTCTCAGCCGATCCAATAAAAACGTTGGCGCGAAAATCCACTTAGTAAATCATAACACACGTATAATCTTAATCCCAACCCACAAAACTCACAATCTAAGTTTTATATTTTGATCATACTCGAGCACACAATAAAAATACTCACTTGTATCTCCCGGTATTACTTCCGAATCCAAATAAGCGCATCTTATCTTGAAAATCACAATTGTATAAGAGCGAGATGAAAATTGTGATTGGGATTGAAATGGAAACTTTCTAGATTAGATTGTTTGGGAAGACAATAGTGGGATTAACACCTCACATGTCTCTCGCGGTTTGGTTACTGAAACGTGTGTTATAGCGGTGTGACTTCGGCCTTGATTAAAAAAAAAAGGATATATAACGAATTGTTACGGAGAATGATCACCGGTTCGATGTGGGTTTACGTCATTTAGAAGATTTTTCCCTTATTGGTTGTTGTTGTATGTAGAATCTTTTAGGAATACTGTGAGAAGTGGGATAGGATTATTTTTTTTTATTTTATTTTTTTATTTGGGTAAAGTTTAAAGGTGTTTATCACTTTGATGATGATTAAGGTGAGGTTTGTTTATAACGTAATAGGTTTTAAAGGTGTTTTTGTTTTTCTAATGGATAGAAATTGCTAATTTGCTGCGTAAGTAAATTAGAATGTTGTGTAAAAATATTTCCTAAGAGCTAAATAAGTGTTTTATTGCATGGTTTTGTGTAACAATTTTATTAAACATAAACATAAAGGAATTAATATTTACTCAATCAAATCAAAGTAATTTATTTCGTCACCATTTTGAGAAGAAATCATTAACAAGTATGTAAATTTAAAATAAAAAAAATCTTTCTGTAAAAGGTCAAAAAAATAAAAATAAAATGGGAAACATTTAGATTTACTGAATTCTGTTTCAATACCGACAATTTGTTTTTAATAAAACTTTACTGACAAATAAAAAATATGATTTTAAACAAAAATCGTTTATTTGTCATCATCAAATAACAGAAATTCACTATCAGTATAACGAATTCATTTGGGAAATATCCGCCTTATAGCTAATGCTTGTTATTTGACAAATGTTCGCCTTACAGAATGCAACAAAAAGTCGTTTGTATCATAAACGTTTGTATCATCAATCATTCGGTACATAAACAATCATCTAAAATTCTTTAAATGTTTTTTTGTTTAAATTTCAAATTCACTCATATAACTATAGATAGATTTTTGGATGAAAATTGTTTATTTGCCTTCACTGTTACTTATACCATACTGTCTTTGTTAAAGTAACACTGTTACTTTATTTACCATCTTTTTTGATACTTTATACTAACATTTCAGTATCTATTTTAATAACTTTCCTGACTTCAATGTGCTTTTTGATAACTTTACTGCTAATTTCTTGCTATTTAGTGTCAATTTTACAAAAAGAATAGTTAGTGATCAAAATAATTGTGATTTCTAAAATTTTTATTGAATTTCTATAGGTTTCGAATGTATTGGAAGCCCTCGACGTGTTTAGTGAAGGTTGACGACTTCAGTCTCGATTCAGGACATGTGGCAAAGGACAGATGGCCTTTCAAGGCTTCTGGGTGCTCCAGAAGAAAGTGAAATCGAATCAGAAGACGGAGAAGAATGGTTTTTGGTATTCTCTTAAATAATAATTTGTAATAATTACTTTTGTATTAATAATAAATGTTAATTAATTATTTATTAATGTCTTGTTGTTTTTGGGATGATTTATTAATAAACGTTTACAATTTATTTGTTATACTGCCAATTTAATAATTTTTGTTTAAATGTTCCATCGTCATTTGCTCACTGTAAATCACTAGCTAAAATTCCTTTGAAAAAAGACAAGGTTTGAAACTCGTTCAGCAGTTTCCATTTAAAAATTATAAATTTGCGGCGCCATCTATTGCACAGTAGCTAAAATTCCACGACAAAATTTGGTTCGAAACTCCACTATCAGTGTGGTTTGAAACTAGACTATCAGGGGTGGGCAAACTTTTTCCATTTTTTAAACGAAAAGTTTGCCCACCCCTGAAAGCCAAGTTTCGAACCACACCAATAGTCGAGTTCCGAACCAAATTTTGTCGTGGAAGTTCGGGGATTTTGTAATAGATGGCGCCACGGCTGAATTTCAAATTTAAAGCTTGTGGCGCCATCTATTACACAACACCTAAACTTGCAGGAAAAAATTTGGTTCGAAACTGGACTATCAGGGGTGGGCAAACCTTTTCAATTTTTAAACGAAAAGTTTGCCCACCCCTGAAAGCCCAGTTTCAAACCACACGATAGTGGAGTTTCGAACCAAATTTCGTCGTGGAAGTTTAGTGATTGTACAATAGATGGCGCCATAAGCTTTAGATTTGAAATTTGGTCGTGGCGCCATCTATTGTACAATCAGTGAACTTCCAGGACAAAATTTGGTTCGAATCTCGACTATAGTTGTGGTTCGCAACTCGACTAAAAAATTTTCAACAAAAAGTTTGCCCACCCCTGATAGCTGAGTTTCGAACCACACTGATACTCGAGATTCGAACCAAATTTTGCCGTAGAATTTCAACTATTGTACAATAGATGGCGCCACGGGTAAATTTCAAATTTAAAAATTATCCATAGTCGAGTTCCGAACCACATTTTACTTTTAAACACTTTTTAAATTAAAAAATTTACTGTTACCCTATTTCTGAATTTCGTTCGAACAAAAATTAATTTATAAGAGAGAAGAAATAAAAGAAAAACACGTGAATTGTATTAAAATATATTTATTATAAACATTAATTCGTAACTCTACCAACAGGTGCATTTTCATGTTCCATTTCATAAGAAATCTCCACTTTGGGTCTTGTTTTCTTCCCAGATTTCTTCGGAAATTTACCTTTTCCATCCGATTTCTTCTTCTTAGATGAACTAGGTCCTTGAATATCCTTAAAAAGAAGAATGAAATTAACCTCTTAACGCACACTTAACCCCTATTTAACCCTTTAAAGACATACTTGAATCAATTCGAGGGCGAATTCAAATCAATTCTAAATAAAACAAACTTTTATTAACCCATATAATGGAAACATTGTATGGGTTAATAAAAAAGTCCTTTAACACGTTGAGTGCAATGTCAGTCATCGATAACTGAAACCGAGCTTTCTGTTCAGGCCGTGTCAGTCATCAGTGACTGACACAACCTTTCATCAGCCCGAGAGTAACTGACAGCGGCCTAACGGGTAAGTTGTTATAAAACCACGTGTCACTTAATGTGTTAAAGAGTTAAATATAGAAAATGTTTTGGCTATTTTGCTTATATTAATAACCAAAAACCTTCTAAAGTCAATCTAAACCCTCACTCACCTCAATGTCTGATTCTTCTGATGTTTCGAAGTTGCTATCCAAGTCCGTTAACTCCGGTTGTCCACTATCACTTTCCTACAACAAAAAAACACATCAAATAAAACTTCAATATCATACAAATTACTAAAATAATAAGCAAATTACCAACCTCTTCTGAATCTGAATCAGCGGCAACAAATTCCGGTCCCGTTTCACCTTCCAACTCCTCCTCTCTTTCAATTTCAACTTCACCCTCTTCAGATTCAACCTCATCCTCCCGTAACGCACTATCGAAAGCTGTTTGAGGGATATTATACAAATCCTCGTAAACGCCTTTTTGTAAACGGTCCAAAAGCGCTTTTTCCACCCCTTTTTCAATCCGAGCAGCCACCAAAGCTTTTTCTTCTCTTCTCCTTTCCCTCCGTTCGATCTTACGCTGAATCGGAACCAAAAGTTTCTGTCGACGAAGTTTTAATTTACGCATCCGGATTAAATACTGAGTTATCTTAACGAATCTCTGTTTGCATTTTGATTTTATAAAACCGGGCCAGTATAAAAGGTTTTCATTTATTTGATGGATCGCTTTTTCAAAGTTTCTTGAAAGTTTTACTTTTTCCCAAAGTTTTTTTGGAAAAGCCGATCTAAAAATTTAGTTAAAAAACTTTTTTAACTAAACGGTTAACTAAATTAATTATTTTTACCTTTCTGTTGTTTTCATATAAAGATATATAATTCCCTTTTCTTCCCTAACTGTCGCATATTGACTGTTCGCTAAAGGACAAGACGATCGATTACACATACCAGTTAAATTATATTCATTACGACAAAATCTTTGCGTTTTCGTACTAAAAATAAAGAAAATTATTAATTTTTAAAGAAATATTAAAGAAAAAATTAACTTACTTGACTTTGTATGAACAGAATGTCTTATTAATGATACTCCAAACAACCTACAATTAAAAATTATATTAAATAGATGTTAAGAAATAATAAATTAACAATTTACATCGTCATGTTGCATTTTTAAACGTTTAAAATGAAGAAAATTAAGGGAGAAGATTAATTATAACCTCAAAATGTTTCAAAATGACAGTTCAACACGTGTTATTATAGGTTAATATAGCGACTTAGTGATTACCAATGATACCAACATAAGTTGGTAATCACATAAATTTCTCTTAAAAGAAAATTCCCCCAAATAACTCCAACATAACCTCAAACTGATTAATCAAAAAATCGATTGATTAAAACGAATTTACATCAAAATCAGCATTCGTAAGCTAAAAATAATGTGGAAAATACCTTTTTTAATAGCATTCCTTCTTTATAAACACTCCACAGCTGTAAGTATTCATCTTCTTTGAAATTTCTAACCTCAATCTAATTAATATTCAATTAACATTTTACTCATTTATTACTTAATTTAGAGTCAAATTGATTACGATGGGATGTTAAACATACGTTTACAACACGCTTTAGATGGAACAGATAATCCAATCTTTACCGAAAGGGGAAATATTTCCGTACAAAGCTTAAGATCTGCCGCTTATACGATGACACAAAATCCGCTTAGTACGGAAGATAAAATCAAATTGAGGGTAATTTTTAAAACTGATTCATTTTGAAATAATCATATTTTTAAGTAAATAAATAATTTTTATAGGAATTAGCCATCAATAATAAATTTTACGTCTTAAAAGCAACTGTAAGTACAAACGATGGCTTCGTCGAGGTTTATAAATCTTACGTTAAAGCTGTAAGTTACTTTATTTTAATTAATTAACTTTATTTTAACTTATTAAAACCAAAAAATCAATCTACAATTTTTTTTAAGTGTATGTTGGCTGAATCCGAACTAACGGATTTATTATCGGTATCTTTGGATTATTCCGGAAGGGTTATTACCGTTTCTATGGCTGTTGCTTCAACTTCCGCTTGCGAAGGGGCTCAAGTACCTTTAGATTACTTAAAACAATTCGTCACTTCGGTTCATATACGTCATTCGGAACCAGGACCTTTGTAAGAAAATTTTTAAAAAAGAAAAATTAGTCTGAGAAAATTTTTGAGGTAAAAATCTAAATTTATTTATTTTTCAGGCCGGATACAGCTAGTTACATAGAAAAATTGGAACGGGAACGTGAGGCTAAAGAAAAAGGAGAGGTTAAAGATGGAAGATCGTTCTTTTCTAAATACGTAAGTGTTAAAAATTACAAAAAAAATAGATTTTTTAAGGTTAGTTTGATTTATTATTATTTTTAAACCTTTCTTTTTAGTGGATGTACATCGTACCTGTTATTATAATCATGTTGATCTCATCTGCTAATAATCCGGAAGCTGGAAATGGAGGAAGCGGAGGTGGTGGAGGAGGACGTTAATGAAAAATTCATATTAAAAAAAAAATAATAATAAATTAATTAATTGAGTAGGATTTTTTAGGTTTGTTTTTCAAAATAAATTATTATTTAAAACACTTTTTCTTTGTTGTTCATTAATTCTAAGCCTTAAAATCCTCATTTTATCAATTTTTTGAGGTTATAAAGGAATTGTTTTTGAGGTTATGTTAAGATGTCAAATGTCATTTTTCAAAAAATTTTAAATATTTTTAATTTTTTATGTAATTATAGTAGTTGACGTTTAAATGTCAAATTTTCCACTTTTGACATTTGTCAATTTTCCCATTTTTGACATTTCTTAAATTATTAAGAGATTATTTTATTTAATTTCTTAAATTCTCCATTTTTGACATTTGTCAAATTCTCCATTTTTGACATTTGTCAAATTTGACATTTGACGTTTAATTGTCAAATTTTCCATTTTTGACATTTGTCAAATTTTCCATTTTTGACATTTGTCAAATTTTCCATTATTGACATTTGACGTTTAATTCTCAAATTTTCAATTTTTGACATTTGTCAAATTTTCCATTATTGACATTTGACGTTTAATTCTCAAATTTTCAATTTTTGACATTTGTCAAATTTGACATTTTTGACATTTGTCAACTTTTCCATTTTTGACATTTGTCAAATTTTCCATTTTTGACATTTGTCAAATTTTCCATTTTTGACATTTGTCAAATTTTCCATTTTTGACATTTGTCAAATTTGACATTTGTCAAATTTTCCATTTTTGACATTTGTCAAATTCTCCATTTTTGACATTTGTCAAATTTTCCATTTTTGACATTTGTCAAATTTTCCATTTTTGACATTTGTCAAATTTTCCATTTTTGACATTTGTCAAATTTTCCATTTTTGACATTTGTCAAATTTGACATTTGTCAAATTTTCCATTTTTGACATTTGTCAAATTTTCCATTTTTGACATTTGTCAAATTTTCCATTTTTGACATTTGTCAAATTTTCCATTTTTGACATTTGTCAAATTTTCCATTTTTGACATTTGTCAAATTTTCCATTTTTGATATTTGTCAAATTTATCAAATTTTCCATTTTTGACATTTGTCAAATTTTCCATTTTTGACATTTGTCAAATTTTCCATTTTTGATATTTGTCAAATTTATCAAATTTTCCATTTTTGACATTTGTCAAATTTAACATTTGACGTTTAATTGTCAAATTTTGCATTTTTGACATTTTGACGTTTAAATGTCAAATTTGAAATTTAAAGATCAAAATTGTAGTAATTAAATAAATAATCAAATTAAATTTTGAGGTTATGTTAAACTGTCAAATGTCATTTAACCAAAAATTTTACATATTTTCAATTTTTTTATAAAATTAATTAATAAATAAAAAATAAAATTTAAATAAATAATTCTCATTAAATTTTAAAAGACAAAGATTGAAAAATCAAAAAAAATTTACTTTATTATTTTCTTAAAATGAACGAAAAATAAAAAACCAACCTAATTACTTCTCTCCGTCTTTTTCAACAGCAACAACTTTTTCCTTCTCGCCTTCAATCAACCGCTCAACATATTTAGCTTCTTTCATCTTCTTCCTCGCTTCTTTCATCTGTTTCTTCTGTTCTTTCTCCTTCTTCTCTAACATATCCTTAAATCTTTGATCCCGAGGATCAACGGTGTACCCAAAGTGCCGTCTAACCTCCTCGATTAACTTATCTTTCCTCTCCTTAGCGAGCCTCGCTTCCGTTTCTTTCTTAGCAATCCTCATTTCTAAATCTTTCATCCAACCATCTAATTTAACCATTTTACCGGCAATTTCTTTTTGTCTCTTATCGACGGCTTCTTGTTTTTCCAATCGTAACCTTTTACTTGTTTCAATCATTTCTTTTAAACCGAGGGGATATTTTACCCTCTCGTATTCTCTTTTATCTTCTAATTCAGCCTTTATCGGCCAACAATAAGCCGGGTTGACTCCACTAGAAGACCCGTAACGACCATACATCTTCCGATAATAAGCCAACGTATTATGCGACCAATGTAATTCTTCATCGTAAGGTTTACGACCGTGTAAAATATTTCTATGTTGGGGACTTAATCGAGATTTATTCCTTTTCTTTTCTAATAAAGCTTCTTTTTCGGCAGCTTCTTCATCAACAACTTAAAAGCAGAAAAATTACAAAAAGTTAGGTTAGAATTTTTAGTTTATTTTAAATTACCAGTTGAAAGAGCACTTTCTTTCTCTAAAGCTTCAATATTAATCGCATTTGAACTTAATCGAGTTTGATTTAAACGTTTTATTAAGTTATTTAATAAACCGTGTCGGATCATTTTTAATAAATTTTTAGGTTATGTTCAGTTATGTTAAAGTAGCTAACTTCAAGTTAAATTACATTAATAAAGTTTTTTTTTTATTTTAATTTATTTATTTCAATTTAAATAAAAACTTATATTTAAAAAAAATCTTATTAAAAATTAATCAATTTAATGTATATTTAATTAATAATTAAAAATAAAATAAAAAAATATATAATTTGACAGTTTAATAAAACCTAACCTTAAAATTTTAAAACGTCAATCATTTCTCAACTAAATTTTATAAAATAATACATTATAATAATGACAAATAACACTGAAACTTATATTTATTTAGATTTAAATGGTAAATTAGACGTAAACTACTTCCAAAATGATAAAATCTTCTTTAAAATGATCAATATAGAGGATAAACCGATGGTACAAATAGGAAATTATGTTTTTGAAGGGAAATACGAAGATTACTTAGGCACAAAAGTGTTTTTTATTGAGAATCAAGATTACGAACCGACTGAAAACATTTTTGAAAAACAATCACCATTACACTTAAAATATTTCTTAAAAACGGCTAAGGTTTTACAATTAAAATGGAAATCTGTTCCGATAGCAGCAGTAGAACAATCTAAAGCGAACGAAGAGTACATGGAGTTGAGATTTAAAGACACTTATAATGCTGTATTGGAAAAATTTGAAAAAGCCGAGTTAAACATTAAAGATATTGCGGTTAAAGTTAAAGATGTCGAAGAAGAGAAAGTCGAAGTTAATTTAGAGGAGAAGAAAGAAGTTGAAATGGAAGTCGAAGAAGAAAAAGAAAAAGAACAAGTAAACGAGGTGGAGGAAAAAAATCAACTTGAAAAGGATGATTCGTCAAAGATAAAAATCCTAAAAGAATTTATTAGTTTACCGAAGAAACAAATCGAATTAAATCAAAAAGTTTACGAAGTCAAACAAGAAAATTTAGTTAAAATTAAAAACGCCGATAACTATCCAGTTTTAAAACAGTTATTTTTAGAGAACGTATCTTTAGAAAATAATTTAGAAAAATCCAACGATTTTAATAAATACGTTAATGTGGAAAAATCAATTTCCGATGGAATTATACCCAATATTCAATTAGATTTAATTGAGAATTTAGATGAGGATTTAAAAAATAAGTTATTACACAGCGATAATTTTAATAATTTTAAATTACCCGTTAAAATGGCTTATTTATCAATACAACTCGATAAATATAAAGAATTTATTAAAGACGAGTCGAATAAAAATCGTTTAAATGAATTGGATGAATTCGGAAGGAGTTTTATTGATAAATATAGACTTTTAAAACAATTAGTTAAAGATTTATGGTATATTGTGTATTTAAATAAAGAATAATAAACGAGTTTTCAATGGTTTCATATAATTTTATGGCCGTTTTACAGATTCTTAAACTATTTTTAATGGTTTTAGACAATTTTAAGTCAAGTTAAGATTTTAAGTATGTAATTTTTAATGATTTTGAATCATTTTAAACTATTTTAATTCGTTTTTAAACTATTTTGAACAATTTTATATACATTTAAGGCCGTTTTACATAATCTTTTATTATTTTCAATGGTTTTAGATAATTTTAAGTCGATTTTAACATAGTCTTTGGATGATTTGAATGAAATTTTTAATATTTTTAGTCGATCGTAAACAGTTTTGAATAATTTTAAACAATTTTATACTATTTCAGCACTGCTTTACACGATTCTGATCGATTTTATTAAATTTAAAATTGATTTTACATGGTTTTGAACAACTTGATCAAAATTTTTAATATTTAAGTCGACTGTAAATAGATTTGAACGATTTTAAACAATTTAATAGGATTTCAAGACTGGTTTACACGATATTTATCGATTTCAGACAATTTGAAGTCGATTTTACGTAGTTTTAGACAAAATAATACGTGTTATTAATAGTCAACACTGTTTTATCAAGATTTTAAGCTATTTCAGTCAATTTTAAGTCGGTTTTACATCATTTTGAATAATTTAACACGATTCAGAACTGTTTTACACGATTTTAAACGATTTCAGTAAATTTCAAGTCGATTTTATATAGCTTTGAATAGATTTAAATTATTCTAGATTATCTTAACTTGATTTTAGATCATTTTGAACGATTTATAGTTATTCATGACCGTTTTACACGATTTGAATTATTTTACATAATTTTAAGTCGATTTTACATAGTTTTGGACGATTTTAAAGAAATTTGAAATGATTTTGAACTATTTTAGATTATTTGAACTTAATTTTAAATAGAGTTAGAAAGTTTCGGACAATTTTGAACAATTTAATGCGTTTTCAAGGCTATTTTACACGATTTTTAATTGTTCTCAATTGTTTTAGATAATTTTGAAGAATTTTAAAGAAATTTAGAATGATTTTGAATTACTTTAGATTATTTGAACTTGATTTCAAACAGATTTAGTAAATTTTGGACAATTTAATGCGATTTCAAAGCTATTTTACACGATTTTCAATTATTATCAATTGTTTTAGATGTCATATTTGTTTTATTTATTAAAAATGTTTTAATTTGATACCAAACATGACTAGGTTTCAATTTTAGATAAATTTAAGGTTAGAAATGTGAAAAAATTCTAAAAAAAATCGTACCGAACTTATTTATAAGAGTAAAAAAACGATTTTTATGTCAAATGAAACCTAAAACATTCTATTTTATCTCAAATCGGTCAAATTTGTTCCAACTTTTTCCAAAAAAATTAAGAAAAATCCGAAAGACAACTATAATTTTTGACAGTTAACTTAACCTGACTTTTAAAAAATTGGCAATCTTAAAAAAATCGTACCGAACTTATTTATAAGAGTAAAGAAAGGATTTTTATGTCAAATGAAACCTAAAACATTGTATTTTATTTTAAATCGGTTAAATTTATTCCAACTTTTCTCAAAAAAATTTCTAGAGACAACTAAAATTTTTGACAAGTAAACTTAATTTTTTAAAAAATTCTAAAAAAATCGTACCGAACTTATTTATAAGAATAAAGAAACGATTTTTATTTTAAATGAAACCTAAAATATTGTATTTTACCTTAAAACGATCAAATTTGTTCAAACTTTTCCCAAAAGAATTAAAAAAATTTCTAAACACAACTATAATTTTTGACAAGTAACTTAACCTAACTTTAGAAAAATTGGTAATTTAAAAAAAATCGTACCGATCTTATTTATAAGGGTAAAGAAACGATTTTTATGTCAAATGAAAGCTAAAACATTCTATTTTATCTTAAATCTGTCAAATTTATTCCAACTTTTCCCAAAAAAATTAAAAAAAATCCGAAAGACAACTATAATTGTTGACAGTTAACATAACCTGACTTTTAAAAAATTGGTAATCTTAAAAAAATCGTACCGAACTTATTTATAAGAGTAGAGAAACGATTTTTATGCCAAATGAAACTTAAAACATTCTATTTTATCTTAAATCGGTCAAATTTGTTCCAACTTTTCCCAAAAAAATTAAAAAAAATCCGAAAGACAACTAAAATTTTTGACAAGTAAACCTAATTTTTAGAAAATTCTAAAAAATCCTACCAAACTTATTTATAAGAGGAAAGCTACGATTTTTATGTCAAATGAAACCTAAAACATTCTATTTTATCTTAAATCGGTCAAATTTGTTTCAACTTTTTCTAAAAAAATTAAAAAATTCCGAAAGACAAATAAAATTTTTGACAGATAACCCTAATTAAAAAAAAAAAATCTAAAAAAATCGTACCAAACTGATTTATAAGAGTAAAGGAACGATTTTTATGCCAAATGAAACCTAAAACATTCTATTTTATCTTAAATCGGTCAAATTTGTTCCAACTTTTTTCAAAAAAATTAAAAAAATTCCGAAAGACAACTATAATTTTTGACAGGTAACTTAACCTAATACAATGGTTCTCAACAGGTGGTCCGCGGACCCCTGGGGGTCTATGTGTTAGCTTTTGCGTCTGGCAAAACATTGCTGGCTAAACCTTCCATGAGTAACATGTACGCTCTACAATTGGATGAGATCACAGACATATCAAAAAAAGCTATAATTTTGGTGTTCATATGATTTTTGTGGGAGGACCAGACCCTCGAAGATTTTCTTTTTTCGTGTGAACTACTTCCAAAGAAGATATTTTTACTGCATTAAATGATTTTCTCAATGAACACGGCGTAACCTGGTCAAAATGTGTAGGCTTATCTACGGATGGAGCAAAATCAATGGTGGGCAACAAGCTCGCATCAAAACAGTAGCCCCTTAGATGAAATGGACCTACTGTTGTATTCATCGTGAAACGTTAGTAGCCAAAAGATTGTCTGAACCTTTGCAAAAGGTACTTGACGAAGTAGTTAAAATCATTAACTACATTAACCGTTTGAATCCCAAGCAGCGCGATCGCGCTGTTCAGATTTTATGTCGAGAAAACCCAGCGTATATGAACGTATACGTATTTCAAAGCGCGATCGCGCTGCTTGGGATTCTTCGATAGTGTTTTTTCAAAACCGTCTGGGACTCAAACGGTTAAGGCTGGTTTTAGTGCTCAACCGACGGTCGGTACTGACCGTCAGTACTGACAAAACTCGACCTCTGCAATCTAGATTATTTTCTTTGTTGTGCGAAGAGATTGGCAGTCAGCATGAGCAGCTTCTTATTCATACGGAAGTAAGATGGCTTTTTCGAGGTAAGATCTTCTCAAGATTTTTTGAGCTTAGAGACGAAGTTCGTGTCTTCCTTCTTGACACTAAGTACGCAGATTTTCTTACTAACTTTTCTTGACTTTGCTCAGTTGCCTACTTATCTGATGTGTTTGAACACTTGAAAGTGTTAAACTTGAGTTTGCAAGGAAACAATGTTGACATGTTCAAAGTTGAAAATAAGATTAGTGCTATAGTCAAGAAGTGTCAAATCTGGGCAGCAAGGATTGAAAACGAGTCACTTACTAACTTCCCTACTATGAAACAATTCTTGGAGTCTTCAGAGAAGAATTTGCCTGACCAAATTAAGATCAAGCCGAGTATCTACGCAACCTAGCCACTACATTTAGGGAGTATTTCCCAGAACCTGACCCAAACGATAATTAGATTCGAAATCCCTTCAGCTATCAAGGAATAGAAGATATCCAACTTCTCACAGAAAAAGAGCAAGATCAACTTGTGGACTTGTCTAGCTGTGGTACGATGAAAAACATTTTTAATGGTGAAAAAATTGCAAAATTCTGGGCAACAGCACGCAAAGACTACAAAGAACTTATCGGTGTGAGCATTTTCTTCCATATGCTTCATGAAAAACAGATACAGGAATCGGCTCGACATGCGGTCGGATTTCAGAGTAAAAATTTCAAATTTGGAACCAAATATATCAGAAATAATGAATTCAAAAGTCAGATTCAACTTATTGTTAGCTCATTAAGAACTGAAGATTAAAACAAACTGTGTACTAATGGACTTACATTATATTCTTACAAATTCACTGCATTTTTAGAAATAAATAATAACTTTAATAAAATTAGTTTTTATTATCCTTTCTTTTTATTTTTTTTTCTGTTATTTTCAGTTCTAACTCAGTTTTTTTATAGGAGTTTGTTACCAAAACACCCAGATTTGAAGAAAACAGTTTTCTATTACTTTAGCCAGTTTAGCGTTCAGCATCTTTAGCTATTACCGCTAAGGGAGTGGTGGCAGGGGGTCACTTTTTAATTTTAGGATTAGGAATTAATGGGGGTCCTTGTCATTATAACGACTGGATGGGAAGGTCCTTGGAAAAATTTTGTTGGGTACCTCTGACCTAATAGGTTAGGGATTTTTTAAGGGATAGGTTAGATTGAGTTTAAAAAAATTTTTTTTTTGCTTAAAAATGATTTAAGATATTTTGATTAAATTTGGTTGATTTATAAAGAAATAAATACAGATTTGTTTTATAAAGAGATTTTATAAATATCTTTTTTAACTTGGAAGGTATTAAACATCAAATTTGGATTTTTTTAAGAAATAGGTTAGATTGAGTTTTAAAATTTTTTTTCTCAAAAATGATTTAAGATATTTTGATTAAATTTGGTTGATTTATAAAGAAATAAATACAGATTTGTTTTCTAAAGAGATTTTATAAATATCTCTTTTAATTTGGAAGGTATTAAACGTCAAATTTGGATTTTTTAAGAAACAGGTTAGATTGACTATTAAAATTTTTTTTTCTCAAAAATGATTTAAGATATTTTGATTAAATTTGGTTGATTTATAAAGAAATAAATACAGATTTGTTTTCTAAACAGATTTTATAAATATCTCTTTTAATTTGGAAGGTATTAAACATCAAATTTGGATTTTTTTAAGAAATAGGTTAGATTGAGTTTAAAATTTTTTTTTTCTCAAAAATGATTTAAGATATTTTGATTAAATTTGGTTGATTTATAAGGAAATAATTACAGAACTGTTTTATAAAGAGATTTTATAAATATCTCTTTTAATTTAGAAGGTATTAAACATCAAATTTGGATTTTTTAAAAAATAGGTTAGATTGAGCTTTAAATTTTTTTTCTCAAAAATGATTCAAGATATTTTGATTAAATTTGGTTAATTTATAAGGAAATAAATACAGATTTGTTTTCTAAAGAGATTTTATAAATATCTCTTTTAATTTGGAAGGTATTAAACGTCAAATTTGGATTTTTTAAGAAATAGGTTAGGTTGAGTTTTAAAAATAGTTTTCTCAAAAATGATTTAAGATTTTTCAATCAAATTTGGAACATTTATAAAAAAATAAATACAGATTTGTTTTGTAAAGAGATTTTATAAATATCTTTTTTAACTTGGAAGGTATTAAACGTCAAATTTGGATTTTTGTAAGAAATAGGTTAGATTGAGTTTAAAAATTTTTTTTTCTCAAAAATGATTTAAGATATTTCGACTGAATTTGGTTAATTTATAAAGAAATAAATACAGATTTGTTTTCTAAAGAGATTCTTTAAATATCTCTTTTAATTTGGAAGGTATTAAACGTCAAATTTGGATTTTTTTAAGAAATAGCTTAGGTTGAGTTTTAAAATTTTTTTTCTCAAAAATGATTAAAGATTTTTCAATCAAATTTGGAATATTAATAAAGAAAAGTATATAGATTCGTGAATAAAAATAGATTTTATAAAAATTTGCTTTTTTTGTAAGTTATTGAACCTTTTTTTTGTCTAATTTTTTTAATCTAATTTTTTTTAATCTAATTTTTTTTAATCTAATTTTTTTAATCTAATTTTTGTAATCTAATTTTTTTAATCTAATTTTCTTATTGTTATTCCTCCAATTAAATTTAATTAAATCCAATTAAACAAATTAAACTAACTATAAAACCATAAGAAATATAAATTAAATCAATTACTTATTTAATATATTCATTACTTAAGAATATATTAATATACACCGATAACCGCAATCAATTAAAACCATACTTATATATAATAGTTTTATTATTAACATTCCTAATCGAATTAGGAATTCATTTTATAGACATAATCTTAACTAGAACCTTCACGGCTAACACCTAAGCAATTTAAAAGTCTCTAAAAGTTATTTCATTGCCAATCACATAAATTAACCCACTTATTATAATCTACCACTTTATAATCTACCTTATTATATAAGAAAAACTTAAAGTATAGATAAATTTCCTTATTTTCCCGTATGAAATTCTTCTAAACGAGGAAAGTCGGGGTGGAATGCGGTTTTAAAAGTCTTCTAGATAAGTTAAAACGTACCGAGCCCGTGTAATTAGCGTCAAAGTGACTCTTAAGAAGACTCTATTTAAAAAACCGGTTACGAGTTGAGTTTAATTGAGATTAAAAGAGATCCGAACAACTTTACTTTCACTTTCCGGTTAATTTTTTTTTCTATCCGCGCCAAAAACGGCGCCTAATAACAATTACTCGTTATCAATCGGTGATTACTTTTAAAATTTTCGTTACGGATTTTGATTGCGTTTGTTCTCCTCAAATGGAAGGGTTTTAAGAGCTTAAAACAGTTTTAACAAGTTTTAACGTCGCTTTGAACGCATTGACACGAATTCCTAAACGTCAAGTTCAGAATATAAAGGTTGTTCATGTGATAAAATAGGTTGTTTAGGTTTATCCTAGTTTTTAATGTGTGATTGTTTGGAATTCGAATCAACGATAGATATTAAATCTCATTTAAAAACCTTTCTTTGAAATTACCAATTTAAAACATTTAAAAATACTTAATAAATTAAAAATACCAAATAAAAACTAAATAAAAAATTAATAAACAAAGCTATTAAAATAAAATACACCTTTAACTGTATGTACAAATATAATTTACATATCCAACTTTTACTTTCATGTCTTTCAACCATCGACACGTATGACAATCCTTCATATCATAATTAAATAATTTTAAAAATCCTTTCAAGCGGGGTTCACGCGACTTATTAACGATCAATTAATCTTATTAAATAATTCCTATCCGCCAAGAATTACCGAACGGTAATCGACAAGAAGTAATAAACACGTTCAGGGTCCCTTCTGGGGTCAATAAAATAGTGGCAGGGGCTGATATAAAACCGAAAGGAAACATTTCCACTTTCATTTTCCTTTATTTTCAACTTCAAATAACCAAACACTTTAGTTTTGAAATGAAAAGTGTTTTGGTTTTGGGTTTTTTGATTTTTTTAAATACCGGTTATAAGGTTTTTTCTGCGAGAGTTTTAAGGGAACAGTTCGCTTGGAATCAATTGGATTTCGCTTATGGGTCTTTGGAGGAACGACGAGAAGCTATAAGAACGGGAAGGTTCGTACCTGAGAACAATCTTCCGGTTGGAATTGAAATTTGGGGGGATAAGTTGTTCGTTTCGGTTCCAAGATGGAGAGCTGGTAAGTTAAAGTTATAAAAAAAATCGTATGGAGATTAAATTTCAAAAAATCGTACAATATTTATTTTTGGGATTTGAGAAAAGATTTTTTATTTAAAGATAAATTAAAATATCTATTTTATGTTAAATAGATTAGAAATTTTCATATTGTTACCAAAAAAATTAAAAAAAATTTTAAAATTGTCAATGATTTTTATCACCAAATTTAAGCTAAATTTCAAAAAATCGTACAAACCTTATTTCTAGGATTTAAGAAAAGATTTTTTATCTAAAGGTAAATTAAAATATATACTTTATGACAAATATTTTATGTTAAATTAATTAAAACTTTTCGAATTGTTACCAAAAAAATTAAAAAATTTTGAAAGTTGTCAACGATTTTTATCACCGAATTTAACCTAAATTTAAAAAAAAACGTACAAACCTTATTCCAAGGATTTAAGAAAAGATTTTTTACCTAAAGTTGAATTAAAATATCTATTTTATGTTAAATAGATTAGAACTCTTCGAATTGTTACTAAAAAAATTAAAAAAAATTTTAAAAATATCAACAATTTTTTATCACCAAATTTAATCTAAATTCCAAAAATTCGTATAATCTTTATTTCTAGGATTTAAGAAAAGATCTTTTGTCTAAAGATAAATTAAAATATCTATTTTATGTCAAATAAGTTAAAACTTTTCAAATTGTTACCAAAAAAATTCAAAAAATTTTTAAAGATGTCAATGATTTTTATCCCCGAATTTAACCTAAATTTCAAAAAATCGTACAATCTTTATTTCTGAGATTTGAGAAAAGATCTTTTGTCTAGAGATAAATTAAAATATCTAGTTTATGATAAATAAATTAGAAGTTTTCGAATTGTTACTAAAAAAATTCAAAAAATTTTCAAAAATATCGAAGATTTTTATCCCCAAATTTTACCTAAATTTCAAAAATTCGTACAGTCTTTATTTCTAGGATTTAAGAAAAGATTTTTTATTTAAAGATAAATTAAAATATCTATTTTATGTCAAATAGATTAGAACTTTTTGAATTGTTACTAAAAATATTAAAAAAAATTTTAAAGATGTCAACGATTTTTATCCCCGAATTTAACCTAAATTTCAAAAAATCGTACAATCTTTATTTCTAGGATTTAAGAAAAGACTTTTTATCTGAAGGTAAATTAAAATATCTATTTTATGTCAAATAGATTAGAACTTTCCAAATTGTTACTAAAAAAAATTAAAAAATTTTAAAGAATTTTTTTAGATGTCGAAGATTTTTATCCCCAAATTTAACCTAAATTTCAAAAAATCGTACAATCTTTATTTCTGGGATTTATCTATACCTTTTCAAGTTCAAATTGGGACTAATCAATGTCAAATTGAGATTAATCAATTTCAAATTGGGACTAATCAATTTCAAATTGAGACTAATCAATTTCAAATTGGGAATAATCAAATTCAAATTGGCACTAATCAATTTCAAATTGGGAATGTTATATTTATATAAAACTAGTTGAAGCTAAAATATTCTATTTTATAATAAAAAAATCAATTTTATTCTAATTATTATCCAAAAAATTAAAAAAATTCATAAAGGTGACTGAAATTTTTTATAATCTAAAAAAAGATTAAAAAGGAAAAAACAAATAGAAAATTATTTAAGAATTAAAGTTCATGTAACTTAATTTAGATTAAAATTGTTAAAAAATGACTTAATTTAATCTAAAATTGTAATATTTCATTTAAATTTTTTTAAATCATCGATTTTTTTCTAAAATTTCACGCAATTTGGTGCAAAACTGTTGAATTTCGTTTAATTTCATCAAAATTTTTTTTAATTCCATCAAAAAATAACTTAATTTAGCTTGAAATTGTGATATTTCGAGAAAAATTCTCAAAATTCGTCCAATTTCATCCAAAATTTCACGAAATTTCGCCTAAATTTGTCAAATTTCATTGAATAATAACTTAATTTAGCTAAAAATTGTGAAATTTTTATCTCAAATTTCTTAAAATTGTCGAATTTCGTTTGAAATTTCACAAAATTTCGTTTAAAATTATAGAATTTCATTAAAAAAAACTTTATTTATCTTAAAATTGTGCAATATCATCTAAAATTTTCTAAAATCATCGATTCTTTTCCAAAATCTCACGAAATTTTGTGTAAAATTATCTAAAATTGTTGAATTTCGTTTAATTTCATCTAAACTTTTTCGAATTTCATTGAAAGATAACTTAATTTAGTTTGAAATTGTAAAATTTCGACCAAAATTTTCAAAATTCGTCCAATTTCGTTTGAAATCTTACGAAATTTCGTCTAAAATTGTTGAATTTTATTGAAAAATAACTTTATTTAGATTGAAATTGTGAAATTTCATCTAAAATTTCTTATAATCGTCAAATTTCTTCTAAAATTTCGCCAAATTTTGTATAAAATTGCCTAAAATGATTGAATTTCGTCTAATTTAATCTAAAATTTCCTTAAGTCATCGAATTTCGTCTGAAATTTCACCAGATTTCGACAAAAGTTGTCAAATTTCATTGAAAAATAACATTATTTAAATTAAAATTGTAAAATTTTATCTAGAGTTTGTTAAATCGTCAAATTTGGTGATGAAAATTTTGACTAAATTTAAAAAATCGTGCAGACTTTATTTTTTCAAATTAAGAAGTGGAATTTGTATTAATTGAAAGTTAAAATATTCTATTTTCTAATAAAATAGTCAATTTTGTTCTAAATATTACCCAAAAAATTAAAAAAATTCATAAAGTTTACCAAAATTTTTTATAACCTAACTTTCAAAAAATTTTGACCAAACTTTAAAAAATCGCAGACTATTTTTTTTTTTTTAAATTAAGAAATGAAATTTGTATTAATTAAAAGTTAAAACAATCTATTTTGTAATAAAAAATTCAATTTTGTTCTAATTATTTTAAAAAAATTAAAAAATTTCATAAAAGTGACTTAATTTTTTTACTAAAACGTTTAAAAAGTTACAACTTTATTATATATAAAATACCTAAGTTTTGGTAGTTACTTAATATTAATGAACTATTTTTTTTATTTAGCTATAAAAAATATAATTATAAAAAATTAAAATTATAAAAAATATAAAGGGGCAGTGGCATGTACTATAACCCGACATAGATCTGCACAATGAAGAGAAAGAGAGAAAGGTAAGCCTGCTCTCCATAATATTGCCGTGCAGCTCCATTTCGGCTTATAGTACTTTTGTGTACACAGTGTAAATTTCGTACATGTAGCGATAGATATCACTCTGTTTTCCTCACTAAAAAAGAATTGTCTGAATGTCGTCAGCCAGACCACTCTTGCCTCCAGCTTTAAAAACTGTCCGTACTACTTCTATGAAGACCTCAATGGAATCGTGGTATTGGAGCATTATCTGGTACTAAAACCGCAGGTTCTTCGTATATACGTTTGGCATTGCGAAGACGTTGGCTTCAGGCTTTTTAAGAGCATCTCTTTGAATTTCATGATGTATCAGGCCCGTAGTGCCAATACAATCAATTAAATGAATATTTGATTCTTTCATCGCCAGTGAAATAAAAAGATTTAAATTGATCTCATATACATACACCTTTGCAATGCCCAACGTATATACCAAGAAACTGTGGTACTGGTGACAGATAATGTAAAGAATAGTTCCCACTTGGTCGGTAATTTGAAATTAATTGAATTTCAACTTTGATTTCATTAGTCCCAATTTGAAATTGATAAGTCCCAATTTGAATTTGATTAGTCCCAATTTGAAATTGATTAGTCTCAATTTGAAATTGATTATTCTCAATTTGAAATTGATTAATCCCAATTTGAAATTGATTATTCCCAATTTGAACTTGAAAAGGTATAGTTTATGATAAATAAATTAAAACTTTTCGAATTGCTACCAAAAAAATTTAAAAAAATTTCGAAGGATGGCAACGATTTTTATCACCGAATTTAACCTAAATTTCAGAAAATCGTACAATCTTTATTTCTGGGATTTAAGAAAAGATTTTTTATCTAAAGGTAAATTAAAATATCTATTTTATGTCAAATATATTAGAACTTTTCGAATTGTTACTAAAAAAATTTAAAAAATTTTTAAAGATGTCAATGATTTTTATCTCCAAATTTAACCTAACTTTCAAAAAATCGTACAATCTTTATTTCTAGGATTTAAGAAAAAAATTTTTGTCTAAAGGTAAATTAAAATATCTATTTTATAACAAATTAATTAAAACTTTTTAAATTGTGACCAAAAAAATTAAAAAAAATTTTAAAGATGTCAACGATTTTTATCTCCAAATTTAACCTAAATTTTAAAAAATCGTACAATCTTTACTTCTAGGATTTAAGAAAAGATTTTTCATCTAAAGATAAATTAAAATATCTACTTTACTTCAAATAAATTAAAATTGTTCTAATTATTATCAAAAAAATTAAAAAAAATTTAAAGAGGTCAACGATTTTTATCTCAGAATTTAACCTAAATTTCAAGAATTCGTACAAATCTTATTTCTAGGATTTAAGAAAATATTTTTTAACTAAAGATAAATTAAAATATCTATTTTATGTCAAATAAGTTAAAACTTTTCAAATTTTTACCAAAAAAATTCAAAACATTTTTAAAGATGTCAACGATTTTTATCTCCAAATTTAACCTCAATTTCAAAAAATCGTACAAACTTTATTTCTAGGATTTAAGAAAGGATTTTTTATCTAAGGATAAATTAAAATATCTAGTTTATGATACATAAATTAAAACTTTTCAAATTGTTATCAAAAAAAAAAAAAAATTAAAGATGTCAACGATTTTTATCCCCAAATTTAACCTAAATTTCAAAAAAATCGTACGAACCTTATTTCTAGGATTTATGAAAAGATTTTTTATTTAAAGATAAATTAAAATATCTATTTTAGGTTAAATTAATTAAAACTTTTCGAGTTATTACCAAAAAAATTTCAAACATGTCAATGATTTTTATCACCGGACCTAACCTTAAAAACTTGATAATCTTTAAAAAATCGTCCAGCCCTTATTTAGAAGCTGAGAAAAAAAAATCTTTTAATCAATGATAGATTAATATGTCTACTTCACTCTAAATAAATTAACTTCTTTCTAATTACCATCAAAAAAATTTAAAAAATTCTCAAAGTCCAATGATTTTTTTTGACCGAACTAACCTCAAAAATTTGGATAATTTTTAAAAAATCGTCCAGACTTTATTTGTAAAAATAAAGAAAAAAATCCTTTAAGCAATGATAAATTAATATGTCTAATTTACTCCAAATAAAAATTAGATTCGTTCTAATTATCATCAAAAAAATTTAAAAAATTCTCAAAGTCCAACGATTTTTTTCGACCAAACTAACCTTAAAAATTTAGACCAAATTAAAAAAATCGTCCAGACTTTATTTATAAAAATAAAGAAAAAATCTTTTACTCAATGATAGATTAATATGTCTAATTTACTCTAAATAAGTTCATTTCGTTCTAATTATGACCAAAAGAATTAAAAAAATTCTCAAAGTCCAACGATTTTTTTCGACTAACCTGAAAATTTTGGATCAAATTTAAAAAATCGCCCAGATTTTATTTATAAAAATTAACAAAAAATATTTTAATCAACGATAGATTAATATATCTATTTTACTCTAAATAAATCAATTTCTTTGTACTTATGACCCAAAAAATTAAAAAAATTCTTAAAATCCAATGATTTTTTTTCGACCAAACTAACCTTAAAAATTTTGACCAAATTAAAAAAATCGTCCAGACTTTATTTATAAAAATTAACAAAAAATCTTTTAATCAATGATAGATCAATATATTTATTTTACTCTAAATAAATCAATTTCTTTGTACTTATGACCCAAAAAATTAAAAAAATTCTCAAAATCCAATGATTTTTTTTCGACCAAACTAACCTTAAAAATTTTGACCAAATTAAAAAAATCGTCCAGACTTTATTTACAAAAATTAACAAAAAATCTTTTAATCAATGATAGATTAATATATCTATTTTAATCTAAATAAATCAATTTCTTTGTACTTATGACCTAAAAAATTAAAAAAATTCTTAAAATCCAACGATTTTTTTTCGACCGAATTAACCTTAAAAATTTGAGTTAAATTTAAAAAATCATCCAGACTCTATTTATAAATTAAGAAAAAAAATCTTTTAATAAATAATAGATTAATATCTCTAATTTACTCTAAATAAATTTATTTCATTCTAATTATGTTCAAAAAAATTAAAAAAATTCTCAAACTCCAACGATTTTTTTCGACCGAACTAATCTCAAAAATTTAGGTTAAATTTAAAAAATCCCCTAGACTTTATTTATAAAAATTAAGAAAAAAATCTTTACTCAATGATAGATTAATATGTCTATTTTACTCTAGATAAATTATTTTCTTCCTAATTATGGTCAAAAAAATTTAAAAAATTCTCAAAGTTCAATAATTTTTTTTCAACCAAATTAATTTTTTTTTACCCAACTTTAATTTTATTTTTTAGGAATCCCATCAACATTAAATTACATCCCCTTATCAAAAAACGTAGGAAAATCACCCCCATTAATCCCCTACCCCGATTGGAAATCAAACGAAGCCGGAAACTGTGAAAACGGACTAACAACAGTCTACAGAATAAAAGCAGATGAATGTCACAGACTATGGGTTTTAGACACCGGAACCTTTGGAATCGACGAAACCACAACAAATCCCTGTCCATACGCTTTAAATGTCTTCGACCTCTTCACCAACCGTCGAATAAGAAGATACGAATTTAAAAAAGAAGATACAAACTCAAACACATTCATCGCAAACATAGCCGTCGATATCGGTAAAGATTGTAACGACGCTTTTGCCTACATGAGTGACGAATTAGGTTACGGTTTAATCGTTTATTCTTGGGAACAAAATAATTCCTGGAGATTTGAACATGGATTTTTCCGACCGGATCCGTTAAAAGGAGAGTTTAAAATCGGCGGGTTGGAATTTCAATGGGACGCGGAAGGAATTTTCGGCATGTCTTTAACCCCAACTCAACCGGATGGATTTCGCTTAATGCATTTTTCACCTTTAGCCAGCGAAAGAGAATTCGTGGTCTCAACCGGAACTTTAAGAAATAGTTCTAAAGTCGGGGATAGTTATAAAGATTTTTATTATCTAAACGAACGAGGACCTTTATCTCATACAACTTCAAGGGTTATGGACGATTGGGGGATTCAATTTTTTAATTTAATCGATAGAAATGCTATTGGTTGTTGGAACGCTCGATATGATTATAGACCGGAAAATTTAGGAGTTGTTGATAACGACGATGTTGGTTTAATTTTTCCGTCTGATGTTAAAATTGATAGTTATAGGAATTTATGGGTTATTTCGGATAAAATGCCTAATTTTTTGTTATCAAATTTGGATTATAACCAGGTTAATTTTAGGATATTTTTCGCACCGGTTCACGTTTTAATTAAAAATACCGTTTGTGAGATACAAGTAAATAAACATAATTATTTTTATTTATAATGTGATGATTGATGGTTTTAAGATTGGTTTGTTTTAAAAGGAATTAAAAAAAAATTGGTTGAAAAATATTAATAAATAAAAAAAGTTATGGAGATTTAAAAACGGCAAGTTTTTTATATCATCCTGTTCATGGTTTGATTTTTCCTTGATTTAAGTTATGGTATATATTGATGTAATACGTTAGATAATGTTCTTATAACTGCCCGGGTAGCTCAGTCGGTAGAGCATTGGACTTTTAATCCAAGGGTCCAGGGTTCAAGTCCCTGCTCGGGCGATTCTTTTTTGAATTTTTTAAATCCTTAAATAAATTTATAATTACTTTTCAAACAAAAATTGTAAATAAAGATACATTTACTTTTCACTAAAATGGATAAATTTATACTAAACATTATCTGTAAAAATTAAAAAAATCTCAAAAAATAAAGTGATTAAACCCAACTTTAAAAAGATTGATCAACTTTAAAAAATCACTCAAAGCTTATTTATGGTAATTAAGAAAAGATTTTTTCACTAAAGATAGATTACAGTATTTATTTTTTATCAAAATGATTAAATTCGTTCTAATTGAAGGGTGGAGTGCAAGAAGTACCTAAGTAGCATTTTTATAAAATCTGCCTAATCATGACAAACATGGTTTATCAAACATGATAAACCTAGATGTGGCGATTAGGCAGATTTTATAAAAATGCTACTTAGGTGCTTTTTGCACTCCACCCTTCAATTGGTATCCAAAAAATTTAAAAAATTTTCAAATACATCAAGATTTTTTAATCAAATTAACCGAAAAATTGCAGTCAATTTAAAAAAAACGTCAAAAATGTATCTATGAAAATTAAGAAAAGATTTTCTAATCTAGGATAGATTAAAGTGTCTATTTTTTATTAAATTGGTTAATTTTGTTCTAATTGTTATCCAAAAAATTATAAAAATTCTAAAGATTTTTGATAGAACTTAAGGTAATTTTCTCTATGTTGATGACATATGTGAATTATATTCCAACACGATGCACGTTCTGATTTATGTAACTTTGAACAGAGCATTAAAAAATGTTAAATAATGGATTATATTTTCAGGGGTAATTCTATAATATTTACATAATTCTTTGCTTATCATTTTGCAACCTTCTAAAAAACATACTCAATAAGTACACTTACGCTTCTCATATTCAAGACATACACTTACTAATGCAAGCATATCGTTCAAGGACGAAGAAGAACCATGCTCATTGTAGCAAATTTCAATTGAATCCAAACCTTACTGACCACTCTCCGTGCCAAAAGTCAAGTCAGTAAACTTTCGGATGCTCGTACTCTGAAAGTTTTCGTCGAAAAAAATCGGGGTAAATACTGTTATAATGGGTGATCATTTCTGCATAAAATAATCAAAATTTAAAATCGTAGATCCCGCGGGTTAGGAAATATCGCGAGTTAAATGAAAAAAGGGCCGATTTTTTGACCGGTCCGCGGAGAACGCAAACTTTGGGAATTTTTTTCTCGAAAACCGCTAAAGAAAATTCGGGCCTTTTATAAAATGTAGCTTCACCTGTTTATTATAACGTGGTGGTTTTTTCTTTTTGAAAAATTCCATCTATTTTCACTAAAAAATTTAATTTCCGAAATAGTCGACCTCAAGAACCGCACAATGATCACCGATCATGATAGTCATTACCTCGATTTTTTTAAAGAAAACTTTCGGAGTATGAGCATCTGAAAGTTTATTGACTTGAGTTTTGGGATCAATAGATAGGCACCCACACCATAACCCGAAATAGAGCTGCACCATGAGGAGAAGGATGAAAAAGTAAGTCCTCTCCGTAACATTGCCGAGTACTCTTCCATCTTTCTCTTCATGGTGCAGCTCCATTTTGGGTTATAGTACATAAGAACGCACATAGAAAAGACATCAACTTAAGCTCAGAATCGGATTTAGATATATTAATAAATTACAGCTCATTACACATATTTTTGAAAAGTCTGAAATGAGAAATTCTATAAAATTTATGATTTTTTCTCCTCATTTTGCAATTTTCTAAAAATCCTACGGAATTTCTCTTCGTTTAACCTCGCGTAAAATATTCCTTCTACTCAACAAGTATACATCTCTTTTTCTTTTTCTTGTTCTTTTGATGTTCATGACATACACTTGCTAATACAAGCACGTCGTTCGAGGACGAAGAAGAACTATGATAATTCGTGGAAATTACAACTGATTATGAATCAAAACGCTACAGATCATCTAATGCTTACAATTAGTTAGATGATTTGTGCTACCGACGCTTGAAATTTACAATTTGCTCTCTCAACAGTGTGCTGTGCTGCGCTGTAGTGTACTGCACTAAAGACGCCTCTACACCAGTGATTAAATCGAAACGATAGAATCGCAGCAATTTTTACGCAAAAATGTAATACTTGTCCATTAAAATAAATATATAAAACTTTTGCTTCAAAAATCGTTGCGATTTCATCGTTCGTGTAGACGTGCTTTAAGCTAGGTACACATCAAGACGTAGACAACACAACGCAGAGAAGAGCAAAAATTTATATGTAAAGCAGGCCACAGACGATACGGTCACGCAGTACAATTTTATTAGATACGACGAAATTGAAATAAATTTGATCGTGTACGGCAACGACCAACCAAATCGAATCTGCAGTACTTGCAGTTTACTGCGGCGGTACGGCAATGCTGAATCAAAGTTGAATCGTGTGTGTGCGAGCAACGTTCAACAAAATAGCACAATTTTGTTGTACGATTCTATCGTACTACATTGTTGTACCGTCTGTGGCCTGCTTAATGGATACTAATACTCATTCGCACATTAACAATAAGATGTAGTATAATCCAGTAGAGAAACTTGTGAGGCAGAAAGCATGTCGCGCAGTAAACAAGACAATTTTCTTGAACATGTGACATGTATTCATGTTTTATTTGAAAAATAAGTCAGATGTATAAGAATATAAGAAGATTATAATGTTATAAGTGTTGTATAATATAGAAATAATTTCTGAAATAAAACAAAATTTTCCATGTTTCCCATTTTCGCAAGTAAGAACATTTCCACTTTCTTTCTTTTTTCATATTTACCGCGATATATACAAAGATACCATTTATTAGTACATATAAATCCAATTCAGCGCGTTGCAACTTTAAAAAATCACCAAACATTTATTTATGAAATAAAAAAAAAAAAAGATTTTCTTACTAGAGATAGATTAAAGCATCTACTTTTAATTAAAATTATCAAATTTGTTCTAATTGACATTTAAAAAATTCTCAAACATTTTAAAAATTTTTGATCGAACTTCAAAATTTCGATTAACTTTAAAAAATCACTTCAACTTTATTTATAAGAATTAAAAATGAATTTTTTCACTAAAGATAATCTAAAATATCTACTTTATAATAAAACCAATAAATCTATTCTAATTACTAACAAAAAACATTTAAAATAAAATCAACTAATTTAGGGATTTTTTAACATTTCTAATAAACAACTCCAACAAAATCATTTAAACCTCATTTATTTCTTCTTTAAAAACCTCCAAAACATTCCTTTTACAATCCTCCTCATTTAACCCATCCAAAAACCCTTTCACAGTCTCAAAATCGTAAACCAACATCATTTTAAAAAAATCCACAGCTAATTTTTGCAAAACAACAGGTTGTTTATCCCCCAAATATATTTGAACAACCTTAAAGACTTTCAAAGAATCCTCCGTAGTTACATCTATATCACAAATCAATCTCGACAAATTCTCCAAGATAACAATTTGCAATTTAAAACCTTGCGTCGTCCGATATTCAGATCCACGATCTTTTAAATAACTAAGTTTTGAAAGATTTTTCAGTCGATCCAAAATACTTTCTAAAACATTCCTAAAAAAAAATAACAAGTGAATTTAATGAATTTAATTTAATTTTAATAAAAAAATTATTTTAATTTTCAATTAATTAAGTAAGTGAGTTGTCTGGTTTCAATATTTCCTAAATCCATTTTTGGGCAAAAATGAAATATATACGGTATCTGTTAGAAAAAGTTGTTTTCTATAAAATAATCAATGATATGTATTAATTAAAAAACGCCCGAATTCCTTAAAAATTAAAATTAAATAGACAGCCTTTAGATTGAAATCCCACTAAATATATTTTCAATAGATGCGCAGTTACAAAAACTCTACAATAGATTTAAAGGAGTTTTTAGTAAAAACCAAACCAGCTAAATCCAGCCAAAAGAAATTCCTATCGGAGTGAAACCAAACGATCTGAAAATGAGAGATGTAATTAACTTTTTATTGTTAAGCATTAGGGAAAGAACTGGAGAGAGGTAGAAAATTTGGTTTATTATAGAGATATGTTTGGAAAATTTCAAAACAATTCCTGACGATTCCCAAGAAGACAATGGGGACGAAGAGCCTAGTTTATATAAATCAACCGAAAATATACCTGATGTTAGAGTTTAAGAGTTTTTTAAGTACAGTTTTTAAATAACATATCTTTCAAAAAATAAAGTTTCCTGTTATTAGCTACAAAGAGATTTGATTCACTTTCAATTCATGCCTAATCCATTTTGTTCAGATTCAAATGAACCTTAATCCACAGTTTGGTAGTAAACGCAACCAAACACCATTTTTGAACTTTGTGATTTTTATATCTATTTCAAAAGACATGGTTATAGAATTTTTGAAACTTCAGTAAGTCTTCTAATAACAAATAAATTACGTTTGAATTAATAACTCCAAAACCATCCCAAAATACTTTTTTGCCGTTTTCTCAAAATCGAAAAATTTGGACTTAAGGGGATTTGAAACCAAACAACTCAATTAACGTACTGTGAAGTTCGTTTCCTTATAAAATCCTTACTAACTCGTCCTAAAACGACCAATAATTGAAAACTCAAATTAAAAATCAACGGCTTAGTTGAATTTTTAAACCGATATTGTAACGGTGTCCATATTTTATGTACAATCGGTAGTAATTCATCTTCATAATCTTTAATTATTTCAATTCCACTTTTTAAAATCTCCAAAATTAATATTTTTATGTCATCATTCGAACAGGAAAGATAATTCAATGATGTTTTTAGGATTTTAATGGTTAATTTTATTTCAATCGGAAGATTTTTAAGTTTTTCTTTTTTATTTATCTCTTCTTCATTTTTATTCATTTCTTCTACATTTTTATTTATTTCTTCTTCATTTCTATTCATTTCTTCTTCATTTTTATTCATTTCTTTTTCATTTTTATTTACTTCTTCTTCATTTTTATTTATTTCTACTTTATTTTTATTCATTTCTTCTTTATTTTTAGTTCCACTTTCATCTAGATTTTTAAACTCATCAAACCCATCTTTTTGATCATCTTGAAACATTTCCTCAACAAATTTTTTATTCCCTTCATCCGAATAATCCATCGAACTCTCATACAAATCATTTTTCTCTTTAAAAAGTTCATCTAATTTCTCCTTTTTACTTTTAATCGGATTTAAAACCACTTTAACATCAAACCACTTCATTAGACATTTTAAAAACACCTCGTAAAGTCTTAAAAGTGGGATTTCTTCCTCAACATTAACAAAATTCGCTTGGTTTGTAACATTTTCTATGATATCACCGATTGAATTTAATATGTTCACCGAACAATGTTTTATAACAACTCCCAAAACATCCAAAACGGTTTTATTATTATTATTTTTATACAAATTTAATTTTCTCATTACATAATAAGTAAAATAATCCGAATTTTCATTAATTAATTCGGTTATTGTATTAAATCCGGTTGCTTTTGATAAATTTAAAAGACATTTTAAACCGGAAAATCTTATTAGTGGGTTTAAAGAACCGGATTTTTCCATAATCGGGTATAAAATCTTTAATAGTAATTTTTCACACAAATTTTTATTTAAATTCAAAACCATTTTACCAATTCCCTCCAATTGTAAACAAATTTGAAGTGTATTTTCATGAGTTTCATTTAAATTCGTACTTTTTGATGGTAAAATTGGCAAATTTAAATTCTCCTCGTTTAAATATATTAAAATTAAATTCGATATTAAATCATTTTTTATTTCATTCTTACATCTTGAAAGAATTTCATTTAAAATTAATGTAGATTCTTTTTTATAATCAATTTCCTTTTCGAAAACATCCATTAAGTAATAAAAAATATCTTCGATTATTTCCTCATCGGATAATAACTCAAATAACTCTTTTAATTTATTAGAAATGTTTGAGTTTGTATGATATTTAAAGATTTTCCATTTTGGGTTATTTAAATCCTCGATTTCAAAATCTTGTATCGTATATTCATCAAATAACCTTAAATTTAATTTATCCAACTTAGTTATCGTCAATAAACAATAAATAAATTGTCGTAAATTAATCGGATTGTATAATAATATCTGTATTTTATGTTTTTTAAATAATTTTATATAACCGCAAAGTAAATTAAGCTGGGTAAGCTTTTTATCATCATCTATCGAGTGAAAAATGGTTGGAAAATCATCCATCGTTTGTAATAAACTCTCTTCTAATTCATCAAAGATTTTTTTGAGAAATTCCCTTTCGTTTAAATCATTTAAATCGTTTAAATCATTTAAATCGTTTAAAAAATCCAAACCTATTTGAGATGCCTCGGAAACGTTTTTATCTTCATCTTCGGATAGTTTTATTAAAGCTTCTAATATTTTTATTGATGTTTTTGGAATTGTACTGTTTAAATAAATAAAATAAATAAATAATTATTTTTTTTAATAAATTTTTAAAATTATAAAGAAATAAATGAATTAATTTAAGATTTAAAAGTGTAAAAACTTACTAATAACATTTTTTTAGAATTTCTTGGCAAATTAGAGCAAATTCCAATCGGACTTTTTCATTAATGTGATAACAAAGACTTAAAAGTTTATTAAAAACTTCAATTAAGTGAGAATCGGTGTTAAAGAACCAATTATTATCACGTTTAATGTTAAATAGAGAGTTTATTTTATCTGGCTTTGTTAATTTTTGATTTGTATTTTCATTTTTCATATTTTCTTTTGTTGGTTTAAAATTATTTAATTTTTTTGGTAGATTTGAGTCGTAACTTTGCATAAAAAGTAAAGTAAATCGTCCAAAACATTTAATTGATGCCTAAAAAAGATTTTTATTAGAAGAAAAATATACAGGGTGATTCATTAGCTCTATGACAAACTTTGTCAGATGAAAGGTGATGCGATTCTAAGGAAAAGATGTTATATGAATACGGATCTGATTCATTTTGGTTAAAAAGTTACAAGCCTTTGAAAATTTTACACAGTTTAATAGGCAAATGAAAATGTAACATAAAAAATAAGTTTTAAAATTACAAAAATTCGAAATGTCCACCTTCAGCTTGAATGCACGCCTCACATCGACGAAGTAAAGATTCGCAACAATCGTAACAATAATTATGAAACACAAATACAGATTTGGCTGTGATAACAAAGTTTTGACAATTAGTGGTCAGAGTTTTGATCAAAAACGAAAATGCATTTACGACTGAAGAATATACAGATATTATTTTTGTATGCACGCTTTGTAAAACGCTCGGCAAGCAGCAAGAGAATACCTTCGTAGGTTTCCAAATAGACATCAACCTACAAATACAGTGTTTAGTGCATCATTTCGCAGACTGAGAGAAACAGGTAACCCCGCTCCACCACATTCCGTTCGTCCCCATGAAGTGAATGTACAAAATGAAGAACGTGTTATTGATTTAGTACTTGACGAACCTTCAATTAGTACTCGGCGTATAGCGAGCATGCTACAAATATCCCAAAGTTTTGTATGGTGTGCAATGAATCGAGAAATGTTACATCCGTTTCATCGCCAAAATGTTCAAGCATTACATCCTGGAGATACTGAGCAACGCTTAGCATTTTGCCACTGGATTATTCAGCAACATGCTCAAAATAATTTCATTTCACAAGTTCTGTGGTCTGATGAAGCGTGTTTCACTAGGGACGCACAGTGGTCGGAATTGCGAAAAAACTGGACAAAAGTCGAAATTTCAAAGTCGTAGTTTTCGCGTTAATACAATAAAATGTCGTATCGTTCTATGAAAGAACAAAGCACTCGCCCACGTGTATGGACCGCGGTAGCGATCGGAAGTTTACTGAATCTCATTAGCATCTGACACCAATTACTGACCTCTTAAAAACCAGTGGATTGAAAATATGGTCAAATTTTGTATTAGAGATTGACTCGTTATCTGCAATATGGAAGGCGTTCCTGGAGATAAGTGTAATACATTTATGTATCCATAACCTAATTTTTCAAAAGTTGCATGTTTTTAGCATATAAAAAAAAACCTCTTGCGATTTTCATTGAATTCAGATTACTGGAATAATGAATCATCGAAATAGTTGTGATCCCAAGAGATCCTGCAGTACTGATCCTTGGAAATCACACATAGGAGTGTCAAGATTATATATCAGAAGAGAAAACTACCGGATCTCGCCGGTTTCGAGCTTTGACTCATTAAATTGTTATTAACTTTTGATATCGTTTTTGATTGGTTTGAATTAGATTCATTTGAAATTAACCCAACTTCATTTTTCGTCGTATCATCTTCAATACTTTGTATTTCGGCGATCGTATCGTCATCTTCGCCGGAATTATCTGAATTATCCGGAAAACCAAATTCGGATAAATCAACCGAACCCGAATGTATAGAAGCGTGAACTATTAAGCTATAGTTTATACTTGGAACGTCTTCTTCGTATTTTTTAATTTCGCTTGGTTTTAAATCAACTTTTTTTAACAAAATTTTCGGTTTGTTCGGATAATTTTCAGTTAGGTTTAAATCGCTAGTGGTTTTAATTGATGATTTATGTCTTGATTTTATATCAATTGAACGACCTCAAACTTTTTTGGGAATTTTTAAAAAAATTACGGAAATTTTTGAAAAATTATCTGAAATTTGTTGAATATTTTCTGGAATTTTTTGAATATTTTCGGATTTTTTTGGGATATTTTTGGAAAAATTTGAAGCATTTTCTGGGATTTTTGTAACATTTTTGGATGTTTTTTTATGATTTTCGGGAATTTTTGTAACATCTTCGGGATTTTTTGGAAAAATTTCGGATTTTTTAGTAAAACTTTCTGATTTTTTAGAAAAATTTTCGGATAATTTTGTTACATTTTCAGGATCTTCTGTAAGATTATCGCACATTTCTATATTTTCAGAAATTTTTGTAATATTTTCAGAATTTTTTGGATAATTTTCGGATATTTTCAATGAATTTTCGGATATTTTTGAAAAATTTTGGGATATTTTCGAAAAATTTTCGAATTATTTTATTACATTCTCAGAATTTTTTAAATTTTTTGGTCCTTGCAAAATCCACATGCAATTAGACCACCAATATTTCAGCAACGGTTTAGTGTAAAAATAAGTCATGATGACTTATCCCGTTCTTGCACCAAACGAACGGTTACTTATTCGTTGTTATTGAATAGTGGGCTAAGCCAAACAATATATAATTTTTGTATCCTTCTAAAGAAATTTTCACTTTCGGTCCCGAAAAACCCTGATAAAGAAAGATTTGCGGTTTCTACTTACCGAGTCTTTGTATATTCAGAACATTCTGATGCAATCGAATGTTACAGGTCTGCTAATGGACCTTTAATGTTGCAAAAATTTACTTTGCTAAATTCAAAGAAAATCGTTGACTTTAGTGAAAAAACTAAGTGTTATAATGCCACATTACCCCTTAAGGATATAAAATATAAAAATGTTATCCAACTGGCTACAGAGTATGTACCAAAATTTGATATGGCATTTTATCTCCTTAAAAAGAGATTCTCTTCTAATGGAAAATAATTAGCGGACAGATGGTGATGAAACTTACTCTGACTGATATACTGTTTTTTGTGTTGTTGTGCGATTTATCCCGTTTTTGCACCAAATAATAAAATATTGACAATTTCTGCATTTTTATTTCTAATAAATTACTCTAGGTCTTATTTTTGTGGTAAACAAAACGTGTTCTACAAACTGACGCAAAAAAGGGCCAAGAGACATTTTTTTTTTCTTTTGCTTCCCTTGAAAATTTTTCAAACAGTGACTTATACCCTTTTTGCACCAAGGTCCTCAATTTTTACACTTATTTTTTATGTTACATTTTCATTTGCCTATTAAATTGTGTAAAATGTTCAAAGGCTTGTAACTCTCTAACCAAAATGAATCAGACCCATTATTCATATAACATCTTTTCCTTAGAATCGCATCACCTTTCATCTGCCAAAGTTTGTCATAGAGCTAATGAATCACCCTGTATATTAATTTTGTGCCTTTAAAAAGTTTTATTTTATGTAATTTTTTTTTCAAACTTAAATAAAAATTTTTCATACTTAAAAAAATTTTTTTCAAACTTAAAATAATTTTTTCGACTTTAAAAATTCACACAGATTTTATTTTTAGGAACTAAGGATAGGTTTTTTAATTTAAAATAGATTAAAGTATCTATTTTTTATTAAAATAATCAAATTTGTTCTAATTGATAACCAAAAAATTAAAAAAAATCTTAAAAAAAGTCAGATTTTTTATTGAAATTAACCTTAAAATTACACTCAATTTGAAAAAATCGCCAGAAATTTATTTATAAAAATTAAGAAAAGATTTTTTATCTTGAGATAGATTAAAGTATCTATTTTTCATTAAAATAATCAAATTTGTTCTAATTGATACCCAAAAAATTTAAAAAATTCTTAAAAAAGGTCAGATTTTTTATCAAAATTAGCCTTAAAATTACACTCAATTTTTAAAATTCGCCAAGAATTTATTTATAAAAATAAAGAAAAGATTTTTTATCTTGAGACAGATTAAAGTATCTATTTTTCATTAAAATAATCAAATTTGTTCTAATTGATACCCAAAAAATTAAAAAAATTTTTAAAAACGGTCAGATTTTTCATTGAAGTTAACCTTAAAGTTACACTCAACTTTAAAAATTCGCTAAGAATTTATTTATAAAAATTAAGAAAAGATTTTTTTATCTTGAGATAGATTAAAGTATCTATTTTTCACTAAAATAATCAAATTTGTTCTAGTTGATATTCAAAAAATTAAAAAAAATTCTGAAAAACGGTCAGATTTTTGTTCGACATTAACCTCAAAATTACACTCAATTTTAAAAAATCGCCAGAAATTCATTTATGAAAATTAAGAAAAGATTTTTTAACCAAAGATAGATTAAAATATCTATTTTTCATTAAAATAATCAAATTTGTTCTAATTGATACCCAAAATTTTAAAAAAATTCTTAAAAATGGTCAGATTTTTGATTGAAGTTAACCTTAAAATTACCCTCAACTTTAAAAAATCGCCAAGAATTTATTTATAAAAATCAAAAAAAAATTTTTATCCTAAGATAGATTAAACTATCTATTTTTCATTAAATTAATTAGATTTTTCCTAATTGATATCCAAAAAATTAAAAAAATTCCCAAAAATTCCAAAGATTTTTTATCAAAGTTAACATTGAAATTAAGGTCAACTTTAAAAAATCGCCAAAAATTTATTTATTAAAATTGAGAAAAGATTTTTTATCTTGAGATAGATTAAAGTGTTTATTTTTCATTCAAATAATCAAATTCGTTCTAATTGACACCCAAAAAATTTAAAAAAATTCTTAAAAACGGTCAGATTTTTTGATGTAAGTTAACCTTAAAATTACACTCAACCTTAAAAAATCGCCAGAAATTTATTTATAAAAATTAAGAAAAGATTTTTTATCCTGAGATAGATTAAAGTATCTATTTTTCATTAAAATAATCAAATTTATTCTAGTTGATACCCAAAAAATTAAAAAAATTCTTAAAAAAGGTCAGATTCTTTTATCAAAATTAACCTTAAAATTACATTCAACTTTAAAAAATCGCCAAAAATTTATTTATTAAAATCAAGAAAAGATTTTTTAACTAGAGATAGATTAAAGTATTTATTTTTAATTAAAATAATCAGATTTGTTCTAATTGATACCCAAAAAATTAAAAAAATTCTTAAAAACGATCAGATTTTTTATCAAAATTAACCTTAAAATTACACCCAACTTTAAAAATTCGCCAAAAATTTATTTATGAAAATTGAGAAAAGATTTTTTATCTTGAGATAGATTAAAGTATTTATTTTTCACTAAAATAATCAGATTTGTTCTAATTAATACTCAAAAAATTAAAAAAATTCTTAAAAACGGTCAGATTTTTGTTCGAAGTTAACCTCAAAATTACACTTAACTTTAAAAATTCGCCAAAAATTTATTTATTAAAATCAAGAAAAGATTTTTTATCTTGATAGATTAAAGTATCTATTTTTCAATAAAATAATTAGTTTTGTTCTAATTGATATCCAAAAAATTAAAAAAAAATCAATCAACTTTTAAAAAAATCACCCAGACTTTATTTATTAAAATTAAGAAAAGTTCTTTTAACTAAAGATAGATTAAAATCTCTACTTTTTAGTACATTAAAAAAAATTCCTTCCAAAAAAATTCATAGACATGAAAAATTTTTTTTTTTAATTAACCAATCATCAAATAAAACTTTTTAAAGACACTTTATATCTAAAAACTTTACACAAATTATTTTATGACCAATTTTATAATCTTCCAAAGCTATGTTAGTTAAAGTTTTACAAATCCCCGGAAATAAAATCATAAATAAATCTCCCATTTGGTTTAAAATTTGTTCATTTTTACGATTTACTTGTCCTACGTTCATTAAACATTCAATCGAAGATATTCTAAAATGAAATAAAATTAATAAAATATAAAATTAATAAAATAATTATTAAAATTAATAAAATATTTAAAATTTTTTCATATTAAAAACCTTAAAGCTTTATATTTTTCCAACTGTGCTAATTTTAAACACACGTAAATCAAATTATTATAAACTGGAAAAAAATCCTTATTATAAACCATCTTAATAACATCATTGTTAATCGACAAATGTAAAATTTTAATACAGTTTATTATGATTAATTTATAATCTTCGGAAATAACTTTTACTAAAAAAAAAATTAAATTAGATAATCAAAATTAAATAAAATTATATATTACTTAATTAAACTTACACATATTTTCTTTCCCCGGATCATAAATCTCACACATTAAATACCCGACTATATTTTTATAAACGTTCGGATTATCAACTTCGATCTTCCCCAAAACTATACTTAAATTCAAAATTAACGCCTCTTTTATATCCTGTTTAATCACTTGGGACTTTTTCGGGTTTAAATAATAATAAAACACCCCTAAAATATGTTTAGCGTGGATGTTAAAGACTTCTTCCGGTAAAATTTGTAAAACATCTTTTAATCTATTTAAATTTCCTAAAATATTATCTTCTTGATCGCTTATTAAACTCGAAGCTAGAGTTTTTAATAAGATAATTTGTTCTTTATAATTTATTTCCATTTTTATTTGTATTCTTAATAAAAAAACTCTTATAAAAAGGATAATTTTGAGGTTATTCTAGGTTATGTTACTTTGTTATTGTCGGTAATGACGTTATAGAAATTTGCTTTGAAATATAATTTAATAACAATCTAAAAGATGGCGCAAAAGTAATTTCTTTAATTTTCTTTTAAATTTTATTAAAACAAAACTAAATTTAAAGTTAGATTATATAAAGATAAATATATATAAAATTTTATTAAAAAAATAAGTGAATATTTAATTTAAAAAATTTATTAATTTGTGTAAATATGGATTTTTTTTTGTGTGTATATAAAATAGTAACCATAGTAACGAATGTGTCAAGCTTTTTCCATTTATAGTGTGATATAGGTTATAAAAGTTCTTGTTAATAAAAAGATAAATAAAAAGATTCTTAGTTTTTAAATAAAAGTTGGCGATTTTTTTTAATAATTTAGGTAAGAAAAATTTAAAATATTTTTTACTCAACTTAAGTTTTGATTTATTACACAAGATAAATTAATTTGTAAGATAAAAATTGTATAGTCTATCTAATAAAACTCTCATTTTATCTCATTTATTTATTTTTTATTTAATTAATAAATAAAAAAAAGAAGAGAAAAAAGGAACATTCCAAAAAGACTACCAATTATAGATGTTATGGTTTAAACTTTAGAACGATAAGCGCCGCGTCCCGGAATTTTGCAACGAAATTACCTAATCGAGTGACTAATTAGTATAATCAGGACGGTTTTTGCCGGGTTAATTGCCTGTTTATGTCGAGCTAGCAACTAAAAACGTTCCCGATTTTTGCTTACGATCGCAATCTTTAGATTATTGAACAAAGTCTAACCCGAAGACGAGACGAATTCCACGTTACATTTTCTCTCTATGTGATTATATTATATGTATCAAATTTCGATCGTGTGTGTCCGACCGTTCAAATTTGATAAAAAATATTTCTCGAAGTTAAGAGAAAAAAAAAACATAATTTTTAGTTTTGATAAAGCGGAATATGTAGAAAAAGATATATAATTATTAAGGATATTTTGGTAATATTTTAAGTTTAAAGGTATATTTATTGTTGTTAATGAGGAAAATAAAGGAAAATGTCAAAATGCCAGATGTGTTGAATAATTACTAGATGGTTTTAAAAAATACCGGTTTGTTAAACAAAAAAAGTTACTAGATTATTCAAAAAATCATTAAATTTATTGAATAGAATGTTGAAAATGTTAAAAAATGCCAAAATGTGTTAAAAAATCACTAGATAGTTATGTTTCAAAAGTCACTAGGTTGTTTAAAGTCACTAGATAGTTCAAAAAGTCACTAGATTCATTTTATAAATGTTAACATTTTAAAGAAATTGCTAGATATGTTAAAAATTTACCAAGGAGTTACGTATGAAAAGTCGTTAGGTTGTTTAAAGTCACTAGATGATTCACAAAGTCCCTAGACTCACTGACTAAATGTTGAAAATATCAAAAAAATCCAAGATATATTAAAAAATCACCAAATAGTTACGTTAAAAAAGTCGCTAAGTTGTTTAAAGTTACTAGACTTTACAAAAAGTCACTTGATTTATTATTTGATTGTTGAAAATTTCAAGAAGTAGCATAGTTTCATAAAGTCTCTAGATATATTAAGAAATCATTACATAGTTACGTTAGAAAAGTCACTAGTTTAAAATTTCTAGATTTTTCAAAAAGTTACTAGATTCAATACCTGACGATTGAAGACCTCAAATAGTAGCTAGATGTGTTAAAAAATCACCAGATAGTTAGATTAGAAAAGCCACTAGGTTGACTAAAGTCACTGGATTGTTCAAAAAGTCTCTAGATTAATTATTTGAATCTTGAAAATCTCATAAAGTTACTAAATTGTTAAAAAAGTCACTTGATTTATTACTTGATTGTTGAAAATCTCAAAAAGTAGCTGGATATGTTAAAAAATCACCAGATAGTTATGTTAGAAAAGCCACTAGGTTGACTAAAGTCACTGGATTGTTCAAAAAGTCTCTAGATTAATTATTTGAATCTTGAAAATCTCATAAAGTTACTAAATTGTTAAAAGAGTCACTTGATTTATTACTTGATTGTTGAAAATCTCAAAAAGTAGCTGGATATGTTAAAAAATCACCAGATAGTTATGTTAGAAAAGTCACTAAATTGACTAAAGTCACTGAATTGTTCAAAAAGTCTCTAGATTCATTATCTGAATCTTGAAAATCTCATAAAGTCACTAGACTGTTCAAAAAGTGACTTGATTTATTATTTGATTGTTGGAAATCCCAGAAAGGAGCTAGGTATGTTAAAAAATCACCAGATAGTTACGTTAGAAAAGTCACTAGATTGACTAAAGTCACTGGAGTGTTTAAAAAGTCTCTAGATTAATGATCTGAATCTTGAAAATCTCATAAAGTCACTAGACTGTTCAAAAAGTGACTTGATTTATTACTTGATTGTTGGAAATCCCAGAAAGGAGCTAGGTATGTTAAAAAATCACCAGATAGTTACGTTAGAAAAGTCACTACATTGACTAAAGTCACTGGATTGTTCAAAAAGTCTCTAGATTCATTACCTGAATCTTGAAAATCTCATAAAGTCACTAGACTGTTCAAAAAGTGACTTGATTTATTACTTGATTGTTGGAAATCCCAGAAAGGAGTTAGGTATGTTAAAAAATCACCAGATAGTTACGTTAGAAAAGTCACTAGATTGACTAAAGTCACTGGATTGCTCAAAAAGTCTCTAGATTCATTACCTGAATCTTGAAAATCTCATAAAGTCACTAGACTGTTCAAAAAGTGACTTGATTTATTACTTGATTGTTGGAAATCCCAGAAAGGAGCTAGGTATGTTAAAAAATCACCAGATAGTTACGTTAGAAAAGTCACTAGATTGACTAAAGTCACTGGATTGCTCAAAAAGTCTCTAGATTCATTATCTGAATCTTGAAACTCTCATAAAGTCACTAGACTGTTCAAAAAGTGACTTGATTTATTACTTGATTGTTGGAAATCCCAGAAAGGAGCTAGGTATGTTAAAAAATCACCAGATAGTTACGTTAGAAAAGTCACTAAATTGACTAAAGTCACTGAATTGTTCAAAAAGTCTCTAGATTCATTACCTGAATCTTGAAAATCTCATAAACTCTCTAGATACGTTAAAAAATCAACAGATACGTTAGAAAAGTCCCTAGATTGTTAAAAAGATCATTTGGTTCATTACGTGATTGCCAAAAAACTCAAAAAGACACTAGATATGTTAAATCACTAATTGGTTTTAAAAAAATTTCGATAATTATGTCAGAAATGTTACTAAAAAGTCTTTAGATTCATTATATGAATATTGGAAATCTCAAGAAATCATCAGATGCGTTAAAAAATCACTTACCAGGAGAGTAAGACGTCTTTAGTAGGGAAACTAAGGCCCGTATTTAGAGACGTAAGTTAAGTAGCTCCTTACCGAGATTTTTTAACTGTCAAAGCAGGTAAACGTACTTGAGCAAAAAAATCTCGGTAAGGAGCTACTTAACTTACGTCTCTGAATACGGGCCTAAATCTACCATCCTACAAAATTTAAATTAAATCCACGACCGCAACACCTTGCACTCTCCTTGTTAGATGGTTTTAAAAATCATTTGATAGTTATACTAGAAAAGTTACTAAATTGTTCAAAATTTTACTAGATTTATTTCCCAAATCTTGAAAATTTCAACAGTCGGTAGATATATTAAAAAAATCACAACAGATTGTTTAAGAACACACTAGATGATTTAAAAAGTCACTAGATGATTAAAAAATTCACTGGATTACTTAAAAAGTCATGAGATCATTGAAAAAGTCACTGGATTATTCAAGAAATTGCCACATTGTTTAACAAAAATCGCAGAATCCATAAAAAAAAATACTAGAGTGTTCTATATAAAGTTGTAAATAACAAAGTCGTTAAATATTTATATCAAAATATCAGTAGATTGTTTAGCAAAATGTTAAAAATAGAATCTCAAAAAAAACTTACCAAATTGATTAGGAAGTCGCCAAGTTATCAAAAAAGTCACCAGGATCGTTTACCTGAAAATTAAAAAAATCGAAACATATTGCAGCAGTTCTAAAAATTACCAAGAAGTTATTCATGTTTAAACTAAAGATATATTTAGATGTTTATTATATACAATAACTAACAAGTCAAATTTATTTTAATTATTAACGAAAAATTGGAAAAACGTTGATAATTTTTTTAACCGAACTTAAAAATTTTTTAGTCGAATAAAAAAAATCCCATAGAATTTATTTATAGGAATTAAGAAAAGATATTTGAATTAACGACAAATTACAATATCTATTTTTCGTTAAAACGATAAGATTTGTTCTAATTGTTGTTCAAAAATTTTAAAAAAATCGAAAAAACGTCAATGATTATTCTTCAATTGAACCTAACTTAAAAGAAAAATTAGGTCAATTTTTAAAAAATGCCACAGATTTTATTTATAAGAATTAAGAAAAGATTTTTTTTAATAATCATAGATTATAATGTTTATTTTATGATAAATTAATCAAATTTATTCTAACTCTTATCGAAGAATTTAAAAAAAAATGATAAAAAGTTAATAATTTTTTTTTACCGAACCATTAAGAGTTAACTTTAAAAAATCGTCCAAAATTTATTTATAAGAAGTAAGAAAAAATATTTGAATTAAAGACAGATTAAAATGTCTATTTTTCGTTAAAACGACCAAATTTTTCTAATTGTTGCTCAAGAATTAAAAAAAAAAAAAAATAACAAAACGTCAATGATTTTCCTTCGAATGAACCTAACCTACCAAAAAATTGAGTCAACTTAAAAAAAATCATACAAATTCTATTTATAAAAATTAAGAAAAGATTTTTCAAGAAATGTTGGATTAAAACATCTATTTTATGATAAATATATCGAATTTATTCTAATTGTTATCAAAGAATTAAAAAAAAAAAATTGTAAAAACATAAATGATTTCTTTTTGACTGAACCTAACTTACAAAAAATTGGACCAACTTTAAAAAATTATACAAATTCTATTTACAAGAATTAAGAAAAGATTTTTCAAAAAAAGTTGGACTAAAATATCTATTTTATGATAAATAAATCGAATTGATTTTAATTATTATCAAAGAATTAAAAAAAATCTAAAACACGTAAATGATTTTTTTTGACTGAACCTAACTTTAAAAAAAATCAAAAAATCAAGAAAAATTTTTTTATCTTGAGATAGATTAAAGTATCTATTTTTCATTAAAATAATCAAATTTGCTCTAATTGATATCCAAAAAATTAAAAAAATTCTTAAAAACGGTCAGACTTTTTATTGAAGTTAACTTTAAAATTACACTCAACTTTAAAAAATCGCCAAAAATGTATTTATAAAAATCAAGAAAAGATTTTTTATCCTGAGATAGATTAAGGTATCTATTTTTTATTAAAACAATCTAATTTGTTCTAATTTATATCCAAAAAATCAAAAAAATTCTTAAAAAAAGTCAGATTATTGATTGAAGTTAACCTTAAAATGACACTCAACTTTAAAAAATTATACAAATTTTATTTATAAAAATTAAAAAAAGATTTTTCAAGAAAAGTTGGATTAAAATATCTATTTTACGATAAATAAATCGAATTTATTGTAATTGTTATCGAAATTTTTTTAAAAAATCATAAAAATTCTATTTACAAGAATTAAAAAAAGATTTTTGAAGGAAAGTTAGATTAAAACATCTATTTTATGATAAATAAATCAAATTTATTCTAATTGTTATCAAAGAATTTAAAAAAAATATATTAAAACGTAAATGATTTTTTTTTTAACTGAACCTAACTTTAAAGAAAAATTGAGTCAACATAAAACAATCATAAAAAATCTATTTACAAGAATTAAAAAAAGATTCTTGAAGGAAAGTTAGATTAAAACATCTATTTTATGATAAATAAATCAAATTTATTCTAATTGTTATCAAAGAATTAAAAAAAAAATATATTAAAACGTAAATGATTTTTTTTTTGACTGAACCTAACTTTAAAGAAAAATTGAGTCAACAAAAAACAATCATAAAAAATCTATTTACAAAACTTAAGAAAAGATTTTTTAAGGAAAGTTAGATTAAAATATCTATGGTACGATAAATAAATCAAATTTATTCTAATTATCAAAGAATTAAAAAAATATATATATATAAAAACGTAAGTGATTTTTTTTGACTGAACCTAACTTTAAAGAAAAATTGAGTCAACATAAAACAATCATAAAAAGTCTATTTACAAAACTTAAGAAAAGATTTTTAAGGAAAGTTAGATTAAAACATCTATTTTACGATAAATAAATCAAATTTATTCTAATTGTTATCGAAGAATTAAAAAAAAAATATATATAAAAACGTAAATGATTTTTTTTGACTGAACCTAACTTTAAAGAAAAATTGAGTCAACATAAAATAATCATAAAAAATCTATTTACAAAACTTAAGAAAAGATTTTTTAAGAAAAGTTGGATTAAAATATCTATTTTATGATAAATAAATCGAATTTATTTTAATTGTTATCAAAGAATTAAAAAAAATATATATAAAAACGTAAATGATTTCTTTTGACTGAACCTAACTTTAAAGAAAAATTGAGTCAACATAAAACAATCATAAAAAATCTATTTACAAAACTTAAGAAAAGATTTTTTAAGGAAAGTTAGATTAAAACATCTATTTTACGATAAATAAATCAAATTTATTCTAATTGTTATCGAAGAATTAAAAAAAATATATATATAAAAACGTAAATGATTTTTTTTGACTGAACCTAACTTTAAAGAAAAATTGAGTCAACATAAAATAATCATAAAAAATCTATTTACAAAACTTAAGAAAAGATTTTTTAAGAAAAGTTGGATTAAAATATCTATTTTATGATAAATAAATCGAATTTATTTTAATTGTTATCAAAGAATTAAAAAAAATATATATAAAAACGTAAATGATTTTTTTTGACTGAACCTAACTTTAAAGAAAAATTGAGTCAACATAAAACATTCATAAAAAATCTATTTACAAAACTTGAAAGAAAAAGAAAAGATTTTTTTAAGGAAAGTCAGATTAAAACATATATTTTACGATAAATAAATCGAATTGATTCTAATTATTATGGATTTTTTAGAAAAATCATAAAAACGTAAATGATTTTTTTTTTCGATTGAACCTAATTTACAAAAAAAAATTGGATCAACTTTAAAAAAATCATAAAAATTCTATTTAAAAGAATTAAGAAAAGATTTTTTAGGGAAAGTTAGATTAAAACATCTATTTTATGATAAATAAATCGAATTGATTCTAATTATTATCAAAGAATTCTAAAAAAATCGTAAAAACATAAACGATATTTTTTTCGATTGAACCTAACCTTCAAAAAAAAACGGGTCAACTTTAAAAAATCACACAAATTTTATTTATAAAAATTAAAAAAAGATTTTTCATGAAAAGTTGGATTAAAATATATATTTTACAATAAAGCGATCAGATTTGTTTTACTTGTTGCTCAAAAATTAAAAAAAAAAAAAAAATCGAAAAAACGTAAATGATTTTTTTTTGACTGAACCTAACCTTCAAAAAAAATGGGTCAACTTTAAAAAATCACACAAATTTTATTTATAAAAATTAAAAAAAGATTTTTCATGAAAAGTTAGATTAAAATATATATTTTACAATAAAACAATCAAATTAGTTTTAATTGTTGCTCAAAAATTTAAAAAAAATCGTAAAAACGTAAGTGATTTTTCTTTTGACTGAACCTAACTTTAAAAAAAATTGAGGCAACTTTAAAAAATCTCACAAATTTTATTTATAGAAATTAAAAAAAGATTTTTCAAGAAAAGTTGGATTAAAACATCTATTTTATCATAAATAAATCGAATTGATTCTAATTATTATCAAAGAATTTTTAAAAAATTGTAAAAACATCAATGACTTTTTTTTTGACTGAACCTAAAATAACTGGATTTTGACTGGACCTTCAAAAAAATTGGACGAATTTTAAAAAATCATACACATTTTATTTATAGGAATTAAGAAAATATTTTTCAAGAATAGTTGGGTTAAAGTATCTATTTTACGATAAATTAATCCCAATTTATTCTAATTGCTATCTAAAATTTTTTTTTTTATTTGAAAAAATGTTAATTTTTTTTATCCAAATCGTAAAGTCATCTTTAAAAAATCACATAGATTTTATTTATAGGAATTAAAAAATGATTTTTTAAGTAAATATAGATAAAAGTATTTATCTTATGATAAACAGACCAAAATTCAAAAATAAATCAAAATAAAAACCTTAAAAGAAAATTTCAACCAAACCGAATTTTGGTTAAAAAAAATTTTAACAATTTTTTTTTATTAGATTGCATTATAAATCGATAATAAGAAAACGATTAAATTTTAAAATTACTATACGAAAACAATTCTCTTAAAAAATCAATCCAATTAGTCTAATCGCATAAAAAATAAATCCACTTCATCTTAATTAATCCCAATTAACTTCAAATAAATAACTTCAAATAAAACCCATAAAACGTCCTACCTCAACACAAAATTGACACCGAATCAATCAAAAAAGACATTCTCCGCGCCTCAAAGTGGGGATCTCATCACTAAAAGGTTCAAAGTGCAACGATTCCTTAATAAAACCGATCCGACCGAGCTGCATCCGACCAGTACACAATCATAAGTCTTATTATTCCATCTTAACTGTGTCCAAAAAAGTCTCAATCGTTTCTTCAGCCGTTTTTAACCATTTCTTAAACGTTTTTAACACGTTTCTTAAATATTTTTAACTGTTTTTTAAACATTTTTAACTGTTTTTTAAACATTTTAACTGTTTTTTAAACATTTTTAACTATTTTTTAATCATTTTTTAATAAATCTCAAAAAGTGTTTTTAATAAAGTGATAAACATTTAACTAAAAAAAAATGCCCGGTTGTAGTGGCGAAAATCTAACTCGTCAGTGGTCAAGCAGTGAATCCCTGGCACTTTCGTCCGGATTTCACAGCCCCACATCACCACTCTCAATGTCCCCGACAACATCCCCGGATAATACTTTAAGAAGACGACGTATTCGACGAGCAAGCTCAGCCGGATCGGTTATTCAAGAACCTTTCGTCATCCGATCCGATCATCGAGACACTCGAAGTCAAAGTCCCGCAAACCAACCCCAAGAAGAACCTTGCATATCCGCATTATCCGAATTAATCGGTTGGTATCCAGCGGTACTTTTAAAATGCATCCAAGCCGTGGTAATTGCCTTTTTACCGCGTACTTGGAAACAGATTTTATTCGCCTTGCCGAGTTTATGGATTTCAATGTGGATTTGGGTTTTTTGGCAATTCGTACAATTACCTTTAACGATTATAAAAATGATACTTTCGTTTTTACTAACACCCCCGACGGAAAGATTAAGGAAGAAGAGAACCGTTTTAATAAGCGGGGGAAGTACCATTCAAGCTTTACACTTAGCAAGAAATTTTCATTCAGCCGGAGCTAGAATTGTAGTTTGTGAAATTGATGGTTTATTCGCTTTAGCGAGATTTTCCACAGCTGTTAGTAAATTTTACACAGTTCCAAAACCAACAAGCGATCAATTACAAAATTACGTACGAGCTTTATGCGAAATTGTTGATAAAGAAGAAGCTGTTTATTATATACCAGTTAGTGCAACAACACCAGCTTATTACGATGCTGTAGCTAAACCACATTTAGAACTACTAGGTTGTACGTGTTTTTGCCCCGGAATTAAAGAAGTATGGGCTTTAGATGACACATTAGAAGTTTTAAAACGTTGCCAAAAATTAAACATTCCAACTCCTCCATATCACGCAATAACATCAAAACAAGACGTTTTTAATTTATATGAAAACGGAATTATCCGAAATGGTAATTTCATAATGACCACAGCAGGTCCAAGTGGGTTAAGAGAAAGGTCAAAAATGCGTTTACCCCTTTGTAGAAACGATTTAAAACTTCCTAATGAAATATCTGAACAAAAACCTTGGGTTGTTGTACAAAACGTAGAAGGTGAACATTACCTAACTTGTACTACAATAAAAGAAAGTAAGGTAATCGCAAACGTAACTTGTAAAATGAATCAAAATACGAATGATTTAGTTCCTGTTGAAAATCCACAGGTGGAACAGTGGTTAAAAAACTTTTTTAACAACTTGAACTTGTTACGTCCGATAACCGGACATATCAGCTTTAGGTTGGTAATTTCCAAAAATAATTCCATTATCTTACCCTTGAGCTCAAGAGTTGGAATATCATTACCGTATATTTGTTATACAAGCGTACACCCAAGATTATTATGGAAACCTTGTAAACACTTTAGTAGGCAAAATTCCGGACCGATTATAAACGAAAATGGAAGGTATTGGATGCCGGATACTTTAATGGATACTTTAAGAAACCCCTCAATGGAAAAAGTTACTCGATTAATAGGAACGGTTTTAGATAAAAGAGAAGCTTTATTTACTTTATGGGATCCTTTACCCTACTGTGCTTATTATCACATGCAATTACCATTTCAAAACGTCTTAGGCTTCGTTCAACGAAGACAAGATAGTTTTCCAAAACCAGCAACGGCACCTTTCCATTAAAATTTAAGACTTATATTTACTTAATTTATTTGATTTATGTTTTTTTAATAATTAATTAATTAATGTATATAAATAAAAAACTTTGTATCATTGTATCAATGATGAAATAAGTATGTGTAATAAAATACATAAATGGTTGTACATTATTGAGTTTTTTTTTAACTTTTTTTTTTCATTTCATTTCATTTCATTTCATCTTATTTCATTTTATTTCATTTTATATCATTTTATTTCATTTTATTTCATTTTATTTCATTTCATTTCATTTTATTTCATTTCATTTAATTTAATTTTATTCTGATTCATTTTATTTTATTTTGAAAATTACTTCAGTTTATTAAATTTAATTAACATTATGTTCGGTGCATCATTCGTATCAGACTTTGTGCAAAACACGTAGATAAACTTTGACTTCCCCCGATAAAAAAGTTGTTGCAAAATAAGCGTTAAGCTAAAATAAGATGAATTTATGGACAGAAAATTGCTTTTATCGCTATAATAACCGAAGATCGTGGCTAAAAAAGAAATAAATAAACTACCTGACATTATTAATTTATTGACTGCCACTTGTATTGATCGTGGAGAGAAAATTTTAATTATATAAGGTTTTGGTTTTGATTCGTTTTAATTCGGATCAATTCTCGAGTTAGATTAAAGGTTTTTATATAAGTACATTTGTGTTTATTTATTTAACGGTGCGAGATAAATCTTTGATAGTCAATGAAAGAAAGTTAAGATGTTGCATCACGTTTAAATCTATTTCTGAGTATTATTCATAACAATAATATCAACAACAATAAATAAAATGACAGATGGGTTAGATTATTTGAACAGGATGTAAACGTGAGTAAATGATTATGGTTATAAAGGAATAAAAATAGACTTTTAAACGATCATAACAACTCTTAAGTTCACTTTTAGAACCTATTTTGGTTTTATTTTTTTTCAGAGGGAGGTTTGTTCTTGTACAATTTGTTTCCAATCTGTTTGTAAATTTTTCAATTCTAAATTCTTTGAATTCTCTGTTCAGTTCGAAAAAAATGTTTTACTAAATGATTATTAAAAAAAAATAGTATAGTTTGCTCGTATAGTAAAAATGTAGCAATCCATTTATGTTTACTGCCACAAATAACTGTTTCTAAATTTTGATCATGTCAACAGATTGCCAAAAAAAATCATCAAATCCGAGGAAATTTCGCCGAGATATGAAGAACCGAACTAAGGCATTACATAATACCTTTGTTTACACTTAGGATCTTTTTAGGATTGAAATGAAACAAATAAATATGCCCACCTTTTTAGTTTCCCCTTCTAAAAACTGAAAGAAGTTTTTGGTTTTCCTTCAGAAGCTTTTTAATTCTTCCTTCAGTTTTTAGTTTTAACACTCAGAAAAAACTGATAGTATAACTGAAACTGAACTGACAATCAACCTAAAACTGAACTAATCAATTGATATGATTGTGTAAAAGGATCTTCAGATGGGTCGTAAAACTTTAGGTCCCATAACCAATCCAACTCCTTTTAAAAACTGAAAGGTGTCTTTATTCTTCCTTCAGTTTTTAGTTTTAACACACAAGAAAAATTGACAGTTCAACTGAACTTGAAACTAAACAGAGATTAAACTGAATCTGAACTAATCAAGTGATATGATTGTATAAAAGGGTCTTCAGAGGAGCCGTAAAGCCATCGGATCCATAACCAATCGAACTCCTTCTAGAAAAATTGATAGTTCAACTGAACCTGAAACTGAACTGACAACCACCCTAAAACTGAACTAATCAATTGATATGATTGTATAAAAGGACCTTCGGAGAGGTCGTAAACCCGTCGATCCCACAACCAGTCCAACATCTCTAGTTGTATTATCACCCGAAATGCAGCTATACGACGAAGAGAAAGATGAAAGAGTAGTCGGCAATGTTACGGAGAGGGGATTTACATTTTCATCCTTCTCTTCATGGTGCAGCTCCATTTCGGAATATAGTACATAAATAACATTAGCAAACTTCTTGGAGTCTAATACAAGGTAATTACTAACGTCTAAATGTTAGGCAGGTTTCATATTGAGGCAACTAATAAGCAATTAGCAATCAGTTATACGCGATATTCCCATTCGATGACAATTGATATCACTCTATTAACACCTCACACTTGATCAATTCTTCACCTCTCTATATGTGAAGTCGAATTGCTCCAATGTGACAGACATGATTTAATTCTATGTGAAATCAATCAATAAATAAAAAAAAATTGTACCATACTGGTTATAAGATGATTTTATTGTCTAACATGTTTCGGCGTTAGCCATCTTCAGAGATAACTACAAAGGTGTCAAGTTTCAAATACAATAGAAGATGGATACAAAATTTATCTGAAACTCTTCTATTGTATTTGAAATTTTACACCTTTATGGTTATCTTTGAAGATGGCTAACGCCAAAACATGTTAGACAATAAAATTATCTTATAACCAGTATGGTCACTTAAGATACCCTTCGTGTGAGGCGACCCGGTCCTTTCAAGGTTTCAATAGGGTGGATCTACACCTAATTACAGGACTCCTGACGAGACACCGTAAAATTAATAAATATCTTTATAATTTAGGGTTTGCCGCTGCTCCTCTATGTCGTGCTTGCAAGCAAGACGTTGAGACTCTTTAGGCTAGGTACCGACAGTGCAAATTCTAGTTGGTCGATTATTTGATCGGCCGATCGCAATTCCGTGCTCTCAAATGCAACCCATTAGTCGGAAGAATGCGAAAGGATCACAAAACAATACAACTGTTTAGACCATGTGAGCGCAAACACGTTTCACATGATTTCTACAAGTTCACATGGTAGTTGCACAACTATTTCGTTGCGTTCAATTTGTGATAAAGCACAAACTAAATAATGGGCTGACTACTCGGTTGCATGCAGTTGAAGGGAGCGCATTCCCATAAGGATTCTGTAGACTTACTCATGCAACCAAACAGTCGGCCTACTAAAAATTACACTGTCAGCGCCTAGACTTAAACACATCTTATATGATTGCCAGAATCTTAACACACTAAAGGCGGGAGTCGTAGTACTACAATTTATCTCGACTGCGACTTAAAGGCGGGAGTCGTAGTAATACGATTTAGCTCAACTGCGGCTTAAATGCCCCGCTTTACCTAGCATACTTCCGTCGAGAACGCCCGCCGTTAATGTGTTAAGGACCTTAGTTTAACCGTTTGCGTACCACGAGCCACTTTCGCGCTCTTCAGATTTCGTGTCGAAAAAAGTCAGGGCATTTTGTCCAAACAAACAACTGACGGCCCACTGACACATTATAGAAGGAGCGCTATCGCGCTCTTTGGCCTTTTTCGACACATAATCGAGGAGCGCGATCGCGTTTCTTGGCGCTTTTCGATCGTGTTTTTTCAAAACCCTCTGGTACACAAACGGTTAAGAGACTTGACACGATAGGCCAACCATGGACGGAATCAGGGGCACACCTCTGAGCTGCCTCTTAACCTCTGGTAAATTCCTAGATTGGTTGATGTAGACTGTAGACAAAGTGAGTGAGAGAAAGGGCACAATGGGACCTAAGTGCAGCGTACCATCAGAGGTGCTCACCCGCTTTCTACCTGCATAGATACATCGACGCTCTCAAGCCAAAACGGCATAAACGCCAAAATAGTCATTTTTTAGTTAGTTGCACCGTTGAGTAGCATTTTTAAATCTGCACGCAACAGTTAAAGCGGCATACCTGTAAACAAACTTCATTCGCTATAAAATTGGTTTAAAGTTTACGTAAAAGCCATTTAAGATTCATTATGTCAATCGTTTTTTGCGTTTTCTAAAAAATTAGGTTAATGGCGTTTATGCCGTTTTGGCTTGGCAGCGTCGACATACAACCAGTATGGTACAAAAAACTTACTTATTTATTAATTGATTATTACTGATCAAAGTGGATCAGAACCACATTGTCTCTAATATCTATGTGAAATATCATCAATCAGAAACAACACGTGTTGCTAGTTGTTTATTTCTAGTTATTTCTGTGTGAGATCTACTCTTAAGGTAGATACCTCGCTTTGAAATTCAAACAATTTAATGCTTTTAAATGTCTGGAAGTTTAAAATTTCCAGAGTTGTAAAAATCAACTTAAAGATTTTTGACATTTTTTAACGTTAATACATCATTTTCTAATATGATAAATGCCATTATTTCGCCATAAATTTCGAGACTTCCTAAAGTTTTAATTAATTGACGTTTAGTGATCTTTTTTGATTACTTCTAACATTTTTCTTTCATAACTTCTAACATTTTAAACATTAACTTGACATTTTAAAACTTTAATATCTTTAATGTACGGAATTTTGAGGTTAGGTTTCAATGTTGTAAAAATTTCAAAATTAAACCTTCAACATTTTTGAGTTTTTTTAACTTAGAACTTTAATATTACAAAAATTTTCAAATTAAAACTTCAACAGTTATGCTGTTTTGAGACCAGATTGAATCATATCTAAAATAAGAAATTGAATAATATCTAATGATAAAGATGTTAGAATCAAAATTTTAAATTATTTCTGAAATCTAAAGGTTTTTAACCTTTAGAACCGCAGAATTGACCTTAATAATTAAGATTAGAAGCACGTTTCCAAAATTTTAAAATAAAAACTTCAGAATCTCTGAATTTTTAAACTTAGAACATCAACATTTTTTTTAAATTTTCAAATTAGAACTTCAATACTTCTACTATTTTGCTATTAAGATTAATCATATTTTAAAGTATTAAAGATAAAACTAAAATTTCAGAATATTTTAGCAATTATAAGATTAAATCCTCAATATTCTTGAAATTTTAAGTATCTCTCTTTTCTGGAATTTTAAAGTTAATTTTTCATCATTCATGGAATCTCAAAGTTCATCTTTACTATTTCCGAACTTCTATTTTAATAGTTAGGTTCTCCGAAAATTTCTTTATCTTAGAATGTATGACACAATTAAATATAATCGCAAAAACTTTATTTATAGACGTTGGGAAACGATTTTTTTTAACCAAAGATAGTTTATAACGTTTATTTTTAGTTTAATTAATTAGATTTTTTTTCTCAATCTAACTTTATCTTAATTTTATATAAAAAAAAATCTCACACAACTTTATTTATAGATATCAAGAAATATTTTTTATAGAACTTTCCTCCAAATTCATGAACAATGACAAAATTAATTTTATAAAATCATTTATTTTTTTTAAGATATAATATTGATCTATTAATGTTTAATTTGATAACGTCAACTTAAAACCCTGTTTATAACTCAAAACCTTTATATAAACCAGTTATCTAAATTATGCTAAAGGACAATCAGAAAAAAAGAGTTTAAATCCTCTTTTTATCGTATTTATACTATTCAACTGGTCAAAATTCAAATATAAAAGTTATCATCTCTCTAATTGAGATAAATTATCAAATTTTTAGTGAAAGTTAAATTATTAAATTAAATTTTAATCACTATCAAGTAAATTAAAAAAAAATCTAATGATATCAATGGATTGGATTTTCCTCAAATCCCAAGAAGGGTATTAAAACGGGGTTTTATTCCGTTTAGAATTTAGTTTAACCATCGTAACCGCGGTCGTTTTCCCCCCAATAGTTTGTCACGAGATGGGGCTACGAACCCGATGGGGATATCTCCGGATATCACTGTATCATTAAATCCATAGCACGATGTGCTCTTTTACGTTTCCCGGTCGTTTACAAACGCCGCTCGTTTCTACAAACCGGGTCTTTCAACGAAAAAACTTTCAACGATTAACCTCTTTACACAATTTTACTACATTTTCATTACATTTACCATTTCTAAAATTTTATCAGGAAGGAAACAGAAAAAACATCTTAGGGTCGGTTTGCTCACCTTTAAGTAAATTAATTTATATATTTTCCACAGTTACTGTAATTTCACTTCCCATGATTGGTTATTTAGCCAATAATAATGGTAAATATCGAATGGATTAATTTAACCAAAAGTGAATAAACCAGTTCTAAAGTCCTAATTTAATTTAATAACCATATTTCAACAAATTAAAATTAAATTTATCGTTTTAATGCAAAACGTACTGGTTTTATTAATCTATCAAAAACCGAACACAAGCGATAAGCGACGATTTCTTGTGTATACATGTTAATAAGCGCGTTTCTCTTTCGTAACCGCTCGCTTGGTTGATTGTCGCGGTTGGACTTTGCATGTCTGGGAATTCTTTCGTATTGAAAACGAACTTTGAGCCCAAGTCGAGGATCGGAGATTCCGAGACGCCCCCGATTCCGATTGCGCGTAAATTTCATCGGAAACTGCGAAGAAGGGACCGAGTCCGAGGACACGCTCAGACAACCGATCGACACAATCGACGTCTAGCCATAATAATACACATAATTATCCCGTTTTATCTAGTTTTAGATTTGATTTTGGTTTATATGTGCCACCGAATATGTAGCGAGTTGTTTACCGAGTGACTTATTAATGACATTTTGACCGTCGTCCGCGTTTTAGTTCTTTTAATAAACTCCGAAATCGTTTTGTAAATAAATACTTCTAAAGTGGAATTTGATATTGGAAAATTTGAGTTTTAAAAATAAAAATTATAATTCACGATTAGATTTAAAAATATTTTGAATCATTTGAACTTTTTGAACCATTTGAACCTTTTTGAACCATTTGAACCTTTGAATCGTTTCACATTGAAATGATTGGATGAATCATTCAAAATGACAAATGTATTGACTCAAAATTAATAAAAACAAGTCACTATACAGAGTGTTTTAGAATTGCACGGTACCATTTCAGGGATATGTTCAGACTTTTCTTTATAGAAACTTTCTTGTTTATCTCGTGCTGGAAAATACATCCATGAAATAGTGCCCTGCAATTCTGAAACACCCTGTATTTTGAATGAATAGAAAAATCATTAGATTTTGGATTAAAATGCTAGAAATAACTAGATTTTATCTAACTAAGGAATTATCAGAAGTGTGACTTAAAGATTTTGACGAAATTTGGTACATTTTTAGAACAAGTCAAAATAAAATACAGGTATTTTTTGATAATCGTTTGACAAAAGCCTCTGGAGCAAGTTATAAGGGTTGAAAATTGTGGGTAGAAAACACATTTTGCCTTATTATAATATATTAAAGTAGTAAGTTTTTTTGGAAATCGCTTTCCGGAGGATTCAATGGTTTTACGTCATTCTGCCGACCATTATCTTCACCTCCCCCGACGATTTTGGGGGGGTCCGTGACCGATTTCAGAAAAACGGCCCTAAAAATCGAACGACGTTGCGGTAGCCCTAATTGAAATTAAAATTCTCGATCGTCCGCCTGTCATTTTCGTTAATTTTCGAACGCACTTTTTGTCCAAAAAGCCACCAGCTCCGCGACTCTGCTTCCAGCTAACCTTCTAAACGGCTTTATAACGCAACCTTATATGCGTATCGGGGCTACTTTGGACCCGAAACGGCCGATTTAAGCCCTAAACGAAGTCCCCGCTTTCCGTCATTTTCGATTTGGGCCGATAAAACAGTTGGTTCAATTTTCATAAACGTTATTTATTATTCTAACCACGCTAATGCCACATGAAATGTCAAAACGATCGGTTTATTAATACTTATCAAATATTTAATTTATCCAGAGAAAAAATTCGAATAAATTTCACTGAAAACTGATTATATTCTTGAAAATATCACCAAAAATTTAAGTAAATTTGTAAAAATTCCACCAAAGCTACTAAAATTTTTAATAATTCCACCAAAAACTTATAAAATTTGCAAAAATTCCACCGAAGCTATCAAAATTTTTAACAATTCCACCAAAAACTGTATTTTAAAAAAATATACTAAAATTAAGATTAATTTCGTCAAGAATTGATTAGATTCTTAAAAATTCCACAAAAATAAAATAGTAACAATAAAAATTCCACAAAAGTTAGTTAAATTGAACATAATTTCTCCAAAAATTATTAAATTTGGAGACAATTCTACTAAAAACTTAGTGAATTTTTTAAAAATTCCACCCAAAATCAATAAAATTGGTAAAAATTAAAAAAACTTACTATATTCGTAAAAATTCCACCAAAGTTACCAACATTTTTAACAATTCCACCAAAAACGTACTAAATTTTTTCAATTTTCCACCAAAGCTACAAAAATGTTGAATAATTCCACCAAAAACTTACTGATTTTTAAAAAATACCACCAAAAACTTACCAAATTCATAAAAATTCTACTAAAATTACCAATATTTTTAACAATTCCACCAAAAATGATTAGAGTTAATAAAAATTCCACCAAAGTTATCAACTTTTTTAACAATTCCATCAAAAACATACTGAATTTTGTAAAAATTCCACCAAAAATTAATAAAATTGGAAAAATTTCACTAAAAACTTACTAAATTCGTAAAAATTCCATAAAAAACACTGATTTTTTTTAAAATTCCATCAAAAATGAATAAAATTCGCAAAAATTCCACAAATGTTATCAAAATTTTTGATAATTTCACCAAAAACATACTGAATTTTTTTAAAATTCCACCAAAAATTAATACAATTTGCAAAAATTCCACCAAAAACTTACTAAATTCATAAGCATTTTACCAAAAACAGTGATTTTTTTTATTCCACCAAAAATGAATAAAATTCGCAAAAATTCCACCAATGTTATCAAAATTTTTGATAATTCCACCAAAACATACTGAATTTTTAAAAAATTCCACCAAAAACTTACTAAATTCATAAGGATATTACCAAAAACACTGAATTTTTTAAAAATTCTACCAGAAATGAATAAAATTCGCAAAAATTCCACCAAAGCTATTAAAATATTTAACAACTACACCTAAAACTTACTGAATTTTTTTTTATTCCACCAAGAACTTAGAAAAATCCTAAAAATTACACCGAAATTGTCAAAAATTTTATCTATTCTACCAAAAACTTACCAAATTTTTTAAAAATTCCACCAAAATGTCCAAATTCTTTTAAAATTCCACAAAAATCAATCAAATTAGAAACAATTTCATTAAAAATTAACTGAAACCTTGAAAAATTCACCAAAAATTATTAAATTTGGAGACAATTCTACTAAAAACTTAGTGAATTTTTTAAAAATTCCACACAAAATCAATAAAATTGGTAAAAATTCCACGAAAAACTTACTATATTCGTAAAAATTCCACCAAAGTTACCAACATTTTTAACAATTCCACCAAAAACGTACTAAATTTTTTCCATTTTCCACCAAAGCTACAAGAATGTTGAATAATTCCACCAAAAACTTACTGATTTTTAAAAAATACCACCAAAAACTTACCAAATTCATAAAAATTCTACTAAAATTACCAATATTTTTAACAATTCCACCAAAAATGATTAAAGTTAATAAATTCCACCAAAGTTATCAACTTTTTTAACAATTCCATCAAAAACATACAGAATTTTATAAAAATTCCACCAAAAATTAATAAAATTGTCAACATTTTTAACAATTCTACCAAAAACTTACCAATTTTTTTAAAAATTCCACTAACATGTCCATTTTTTTCTAAATTCCACCAAAAATTAATACAATTTGCAAAAATTCCACCAAAAACTTACTAAATATATAAGAATTTTACCAAAAACACTGATTTTTTTTATTCCACCAGAAATGAATAAAATTCTCAAAAGTTCCACCAATTTTATCAAAATTTTTGATAATTCCACCAAAAACATACTCAATTTTTTAAAAATTCTACCAAAAACTTAATAAATTCATAAGAATTTTACCAAAAACACTGAATTTTTTTAAAATTCCACCAGAAATGAATAAAATTCGCAAAAATTCCACCAAAGCTATTAAAATATTTAACAACTACACCCAAAACTTACTGAATTTTTTTTTTATTCCACCAAGAACTTATAAAAATCCTAAATATTACACCGAAATTGTCAACATTTTTAACAATTCTACCAAAAACTTACGAAAATTTTTTAAAAATTCCACCAAAATGTCTAAATTCTTTTAAGATTCCACCAAAAATCAATCAAATTAGAAACAATTTTATTAAAAATTAACTAAAACCTTGAAAATTCCATCAAAAACTTAGTAAATTCATAAAAATTCCACCAGAGTTACTAAAATTTTTAATAATTCTACCAAAAATAATAAATTTTTTAAAAATTCCACCAAAAAACTTACAAGATTTGTAAAAATTCCACAAAAAATTTACCATTTTTTTTAAAATTAAACCAAAAACTTATTAAATTCGTAAAGTTTCCACCAAAGTTACCAAAATGTTGATCAATTCAACCAAAAACAATATTTTTTTTTTAGAAAAATACTAAAAATAAAACTAAACTAGTAACTTGAAAACAAAGTCATAATTATTACTATAAATGCCAAAGAAGAGATTTCATCTAGAAAGAGAATTATCAGAAATGTCACTTAACATTTTTCATGAAACTTGGTACAATTGTAGAAGTAATCGAAATTAGATTCACGTATATTTTTACGAATTTGATAAACGCCTCTGGAGAAAGTTATAAGGGTTGAAAGTTGACGGTTGAAAATACATCTTATAACTCAGAATTTAAGGCTGATAATTGATTACTGTAAAGGCCAAGGAACAGTTTATAATAGTAACTTTCTAGCAATATACTTTCAACCCATTCGATGCTACATCAATTATTGAAGGTGAAAGGAGGTGAAAAAAGTGATGATTTTTTAAAAAAATTTTTGCTTTTTTGATTGGTAAAATGACAATTTACCTTCAAGATATAGGAACGCAGGGCAGAGTATTATTACTCTAATACGAGACCTCAATAGGCCTCTTGAATTAGACGTACGTGATAAATCAGTAGTGTTCGAATGGTTGCGGGACCGACGGCTTAACCTCCCTTCGAAGGTCGGTGGAGCGACTCGGTGTTAGAATAACCAGGACTCGAACCTCTAAGATCTTGAGGGATATTTATAAAATTAGAAATATCAGAAGTTTGAGGACAATTAAAGAATACGTTTTGTTTAGAACGAAAAACTTAATTGGAGGTAGTTGTAGAGTTAAAAATGTTTATGTAGCATGACTAAAATTGTCAAAGGTTTAATTTAATTGAACTCTAAAAAATTTACTAAATTTTGACACTAATTGTTAAAACAAACCAAAGTTTCTACAAAAATCTTTAAAATCAAAAGATTTTAATCAAAAATTCTTATCAAATCTTATCAAAAATTTCTCAAAAATAACCAAACTTGACACAAAAACAACAAAAATAAAAGCAAAAACAATAATTAATTTAATTCACATCAAATAAATTTCCTTTCAAAACCCACCCCTTTGAAAATTTTCTATTATCCAAAAAAATCGATTCCCTTTATCTCTTTTGACACCTCATTAATTAACTTTACGTTCGATAATCGCAAAATTCCACCACCTATCACGATTAAAAACCTTCAGTTCTCAACCACCTTTCCTAAACCAAACTTCAAAAGTTTCATAACTTTTATTACCCTTCTTTATTTTTTGCGTGAGTGTCAAACGAAAATTTACGACTAGCCAAAAGATAATTTTTCAAAAACCACCCCCCTATTTCGTATAATCGCATTTGATCACACGACAAAATCCTTAAAAGGGCAAAAAAACTGTCGTAAATCGAGGAAGTCGAGGAAATCGAACTGAAAGTTGGGGTGGTTGACTTTTATGGGATATTCGCGAGTATATAATAGTAAACTCGGGATAAATATCAATGGAGGGGGTTGAATGGCTTCGTAAATGCCCCCCGGGATCGCGTGACACCCTGTACATCCCCTCTTTCGACCCCATCCTACATAGAAACGGGAATATCCTAAACTTCGTCTGTCGCGAGTTACCTCCGGAAGGAGAAGGTGGTCTTTTAGGGTGTTTAGAACAAGGTGGTGAAGTTAAAATTAAAGAAGAAGAAGAAATCCAAATGTCCAGGGTAAAATTTTAATAAAAATTTTAAAGTTTTTCTTTGATTATTAAAAAAAAAACAAATAAATTCGAAGTGGGTTAAAGCGGGTTAACAACCTCAATTCAAACACATCTTATTTGCATGAAACAGAAATTCCAAACATTTTCAGTACCTGGCGCGGACGTTCGCGTGTCTTTTAGATAAAACTTAGTTCAACTAACCGACAATCCTACTAAACTATTTCTTATTCTCATTTGAACACTATTTCTTATTCTCAGAGAAACTATCACATTTGAGAAGAAAATTAGAAAAAGATTTCTTAAATAAGAAAAGATCAAAAGATTGGAACATTGATTCAAAATGTTCCTAGATTTGATTTTTGTCAAAAGTAACTAGACATTGACTTCAATACCTAAAAGTAACTAAATTTTGTCTAAAATTTTCAAAAAAGTTACCAAGTTTGATTCAAAATGTTCCTTGATTTGTCAAAAATAACTGGATTTAGCTTAAAATCAACAAAAAGTTACTAGATTTTGATTCCAATCGTGAAAAGTAACTAGATTTTGACTTCAATTGCTAAAAGTAAATATATTTTGACTTCAATATCTAAACGTAACCAGATTTAATCTAAAGCTTTCAAAAAACTTTCTATGTTTGATCCAAAATATTCCTAAATATGTCAAAAATAACTAAATTTAGCTTAAAACCAACAAAAAATTACTAGATTTTGACTCTAATCGTCAAAAGTAACTAGATTTTGACTTCAATAGCTAAAACTAACCAGATTTTATGTAAAATTTTCAAAAAAGTGATTAAATCTGATTCAAAATGTTTCTAAATTTGTCAAAAATAACTAGATTTAACTTAAAATCAACAAAGAATTACTGGATTTTGATTCTAATCGTGAAAAGTAACTAGATTTTGGCTCTAATCTTGAAAAGTAACTCGATATTGACTTCAATAGCTAAAAGTAAATATATTTTGACTTCAATATCTAAACGTAACTAGATTTTATCTAAAGCTTTCAAAAAACTTTCTATGTTTGATCCAAAATATTCCCAAATTTCCCAAAAATAACTAGATTTAACTTAAAGTGAACAAAAAGTTACTTAATTTTGACTCTAATTGTGAAAAATAACTATATTTTGACTAAACTCATGAAAAATAACTAAATTTTGTCTAAAATTATCAAAAAAGTACTAAGTTTGATTCAAAATGTTCCTAGATTTGTCAAAAATAACTAGATTTTGCTCCAAATCAATAAAAATTACCATATTTTGACTCTAATCGTCAAAAATTACTAGATTTTGACTCTAGTCGTCAAAAGTAACTGGACTTTAACTTCAATACCGAAAAGTAACCAGGTTTCGTCTGAAATTTTCAAAAAAGTTACTAAGGTTGATTCAAAATGTTCCTAGATTTGTCAAAAATAACTAGATTTAGCTTAAAATCAACAAAAAATTACTAGATTTTGACTCTAATCGTCAAAAGTAACTAGACTTTGACTTCAGTACCTAAAAATAACTAGATTATGTCTAAAAGTTTCAAAGAAGTTACTAAGTTTGATTTAAAATGTTCCCAGATTTGTCAAAAATAACTAGATTTAGCTTAAAATCAACAAAAAATTACTAAATTTTGACTCTAATCGTCAAAATTACTAGATTTTTACTCTAATCGTCAAAAGTAATTAAACTTTAACTTCATTATCTAAAAGTAGTTAGGTTTAGTCTAAAATTTTCACAAAAGTTACTAAGTTTGATCCAAAATGTTCTTAGATTTGTCAAAACTAACTATATTTTGACTCTAATCGCGAGAAAGTAACTAGATTTTGGCTCTAATCGTTAAATTAACTCGATTTTGACTTTAATAGCTAAAAGTAACCAGATTTTGTCTAAAATTTTCAAAAAAGTTACTAAATCTGATTCAAAATGTTCCTAAATTTGTCAAAAATAACTAGATTTAGCTTAAAATCAACAACAAGTTATACTCTTTTCGCGGAAAGATGTCTCATGCGTCATTAATTAATTACATTATCCTAGACTACTATTTTCGGTTTTCGTCTCTATCTAACATACATGATTAAATAAAGAAAAAAATATTTGACATATGTTGAGAGAACGGTGACAAGTAATGACGCATGAGACATCTTTCCGCGAAAAGAATATACTAGATTTTGATTCTAATCGTGAAAAGTAACTAAGCTTTGATTTCAATACCTAAAAGCAACTAGGTTTTGCCTAAAATTTTCAAAAAAGTTACTAAGTTGGATTCAAAATGTTCATAGATTTATCAAAAATAACTAAATTTAGCTTCAAATCAACAAAAATTTCTTAGATTTTGGCTCTAATCGTCAAAAGTAACTCGATTTTGACTTCAATAGATAAAAGTAACTAAATTTTGTTTAAAATTTTCAACAAAGTTGCTAAGTTTGATTCAAAATGTTCTTAGATTTGTCAAAAATAGTTAGATTTAGCTTAACATCAACAAAAAGTTACTAGATTTTGATTCTAATCGTGAAAAGTAACTAGATTTTGGCTCAAATCGTCAAAAGTAACTAGATTTTGACTTCAATTGCTAAAAGTAAATATATTTTGACTTCAGTGCCTAAAAGTAACCAGATTTTGTCTAAAGCCTACAAAAATCTTTCTATGGTTGATCCAAAATATTCCTAAATTTGTCAAAAATAACTAGATTTAACTAAAAATGAATAAAAAGTTACTTAATTTTGACTCTAATTGTGAAAAATAACTATATTTTGACTATACTCATGAAAAATTACTAGATTTTAACTCTAATCGTGAAAAGTAGCTAGATTTTGACTTCAATTGCTAAAAGTAACTAGATTTTGTCTAAAGCTTTCAAAAAACTTTCTATGTTTGATCCAAAATATTCCTAAATTTGTCAAAAATAACTAGATTTAACTTAAAGTGAACAAAAAGTTACTTAATTTTGACTCTAATTGTGAAAAATAACTATATTTTGACTAAACTCATGAAAAATAACTATATTTTGACTAAACTCATGAAAAATTACTAGATTTTGACTCTAATCGTGAAAAGTAGCTAGATCTTGACTTCAATTGCTAAAAGTAACTAGATCTTGTCCAAAGCTCTCAAAAAACTTACTAAGTTTGATCCAAAATATTAGTAAATTTGTCAAAAATAATCAGATTTTACCTAAAATTAACAAAAACGTTACAATATTTCAGTTTAAACTGAAATCAAACTGTTATCAAATTTATCAAAAATAAGTCTTCAAAAGTAACTAGACTCTAAGTAAACTCATGGAAAAGTTACTAGATTTTGACTACAATCGTTAAAAGAACCTAGATTTTCTCTAAAATCTACAAAAAGTTACTAAATTTAATCAGTAGTGTTATCAAATTTATCAAAAATAAGTGGACTTTTAACTTCTAATTGACAGAAAAGTTACTTTATTTACTAGAAAATCTTTTATTTTGACTCCAATCATTAAATATTATTAGATATTGTTTAAAATCTCAAAAAAAAAGTAACCAAATTTGATCCAAAATTGTAGCTAATTTCTCAAAAATAAACTATCCTTAACCTAAAACCAACAAAAAAGTGGCCAAATCTTAATTTAAATCTTTAAAAATTTGTAAAAAATTCACTTTTAATAATTGGAAAAACCTTTCATTCTAAATTAAACCTAAAAGATTGTATTTCTCAATGAAGTAGACCGTCTTATCCTAAATGTTATAAAAAAATTTAAAAAGATTTTCAAAGTGAATAAAAATTTTTAACTGTTTCAATTTTAAAAAATTCTTAAAAAATCGATTTTTGAACATTTTAAAGTGATTCTTACTCTAAATTGAGCTCCAAAGGTTCTAGTTTTGATTAAAGAAGACAGTTCTATCCTAAATCTTACCAAAAAATTTTAAAAAAATCTCAAACCCAGCGATCACCTTCAACGTTTCTAACCTAACTTTTAAAAAATCCATCGATTTTAAAAATTCATAAAAAAATCATTTTTAATAATTAATCAAGAAGACTTTTTCTAAATGAAACCTAAAAGATGCTATTTTTAATTAAAACAGGCCGTTTTACTCTAAATCTTACCAAAAAATTTAAAAAAAATCTCAAACTTAGCGATCACTTTTGACGGTTCTAACCTAACTTTTAAAAAATCCATCGATTTTAAAAATTCATAAAAAAATCATTTTTAATTATTAACCAACAAGACTTTTTCTAAATGAAACCTAAAAGATCCTATTTTTAACTAAAGAAGACCGTTTTATTCTAAATCTTACCAAAAAATTTAAAAAAAATCTCAAACCTAGCGATCACTTTTGACATTTCTAACCTAATTTTTAAAAAATTCATCGATTTTAAAAATTCATAAAAAATTGATTTTTAATAATTAACCAACGAAACTTTTTCTAAATGAAACCTAAAAGATGCTATTTTTAATTAAAAAACGGTCGTTTTATTCTAAATCTTACCAAAAAATTTAAAAAACATCTCAAACCTAGCGATCACTTTTGATGTTTCTCTTACTTCTAAAAAATTAATCGATTTTAAAAATTCATAAAAAATTCATTTTTAATAATTAACCAACAAGACTTTTCTTTAATGAAATCTAAAAGATCCTATTTTTAACTAAAAAAGACCGTTTTATTCTAAATCTTAACAAAAAATTAGAAAAAATCTCAAACCTAACGATTACTTTTGACAGTTTTAACCTAACTTTTAAAAAATCCATCGATTTTAAAAATTCATAAAAAATTCATTTTTAATAATTAATGAATAAGATTTTTTCTAAATGAAACCTAAAAGATCCTATTTTTAATTAAAAAAGACCGTTTTACTCTAAATCTTACCAAAAAATTAAAAAAAAATCTCAAACATAGCAATCACTTTTGACGTTTCTAACCTAAGTTTTAAAAAATCCATCGATTTTAAAAATTCATAAAAAAATCATTTTTAATAATTAACCAACAAGACTTTTTCTAAATGAAACCTAAAAGATGTTATTTTTAATTAAAAAAGACCGTTTTATTCTAAATCTTATCAAAAAATTTAAAAAAAAACTCAAACTTAGCGATCACTTTTGACAGTTATAACCTATAATTTTTAAAAAATCCATCGATTTTAAAAATTCATAAAAAAATCAAGTTTAATAATTAACCAAAAAGATTTTTTCTAAATGAAACCTAAAAGATCCTATTTTTAACTAAAAAAGATCGTTTTATTCTAAATCTTACCAAAAAATTAAAAAAAAATCTCAAACTTAGCGATCACTTTTGACGTTTCTAAACTAACTTTTAAAAAATCCATCGATTTTAAAAATTCATAAAAAATTCATTTTTAATAATTAATCAACAAGACTTTTTCTAAATGAAACCTAAAAGATCCTATTTTTAATTAAAAAAGATCGTTTTATCCTAAATCTTACCAAAAAATTTAAAAAAAATCTCAAACTTAGCGATCACTTTTGACTTTTCTAAGCTAACTTTTAAAAAATCCATCGATTTTAAAAATTTATAAAAAAATCATTTTTAACAATTAACCAACAAGACTTTTTCTAAATGAAACCTAAAAGATCCTATTTTTAACTAAAGAAGACCGTTTTACTCTAAATTTTACCAAAAAAAATTAAAAAAAAATTTTAAAGTTGATAAAAATTTTTTGTTTTGATTTCATTTTAGGTAACATTCGAGAAAAAGATGAGCAACCCCGAAAGAAAAAGACCACCACTTTACCGACCAAAATCAAGATCAGACGTAAATCTCCTTCTAAATTTACCCCAAAACTTAAAAAACAATCTCAACTTAATAATTTTTATTTTTTCAGACTGCAAGATCTTCAAGCAGATTAGACACCTCTCGCTCAAGAGCTGACCAAAACAGCAGCGACGAAGACCTAGCAAGACAAAACACCGACTTACGACAACGTTTACAAGACGAAGCGAGTCTCTACAGACGAAGATTAGACACATACAGACAAGCACAGCAAAACCAAGCAGCTTTAGTAAGTAGATTACAAGCGAAAGTACTTCAATACAAGCAAAGATGCGCCGAATTAGAAGACCAAATCGTCCATCACGACGAACACGATCATCACAAACATCTTCCTATCCCTTCAACTTCCAGTTCAGCTTTGGAACAAGCCCAACAACATTTAAGGGAAATTCGAGAAGAACGAGTAACCGATTTAGAAACTGCTTTGAGGAGATTAGACGATGAAAGAGGCAAATGCGAAAAGATGATGCAATTAAATTCAACTTTAAGGGATCAATTGGATGAGTCAAGAAGAACCAATGAAAATTTAACAGCTGATTTACAAAAATTAACGAACGATTTTGAAGAATTAAGAGAGGAAATGATTGTTAAAGAGGATGAATGGAAAGATGAAGAACAAGCTTTTAACGATTATTATAGCACCGAACATAATAGATTGTTGAATTTATGGAGGGATGTTGTTGGGATTAAAAGGTTGTTTATGGACGTTCAATCTACAACGGAAAAAGATCTTACAAAATTAAAAATGGAAATTAGTAGTATGGGAAGAGAAGCTTCTCACGCTGTTGGTAGATTGGATAGAAATATTTCCATGGAGTCACTTTTTGCGTTTAAGGAAAAACCTTATGATGAAAGTGGAGATTTAAAATCTCAAGTGGAGGTTTTAAAAACTCAAAATGATAACGCCCAAGTTGAAATTAAGATGAAAGAGGATAAAATTCAACAGTTGATGAAAGATTTTCAAACTTTGGTAAATAAAAATTTCTTTTTTAAAGTTGAAAATTTATTCCAAATATTAACTTATTATTTTTAGTTATGATTTTAGCATCCAGACTAAAGTAACTTTGTAAATTTTACAGGAAGAACGTTGCGAAGCAGCTGAAAAAAACCTTTCGCAATCGTTACGCCTCCAAGAAGATTTGGACATCCTCCATGGAGCTTTAAGAGACATCACTCACGCTTTAATGCAAGATTCAGAAACTAAAGAACAATGCACCGGGGCTTCCCATGTACATTTAAGCGCACAAATGATGCACAGGTTACAAAAAAAATTCTAAATCACCTTTAACATAAATTTAAAAAAATAAATAAATTCATTTTCAGACCACAAAAACCTTCCAAGACAAACGTCTCTCCAGCTGCATTCGCCGAAAGTACTATTTCCGCCGTTCAAGCAGCTTTGCATAAATATCAATCGATGATTCACGAACTACAAGTAATTTTTTTTAATTTTGATTTCAATTCTAAGTCCTTATCTTTATGTCTTTATATATTTTTATGGATTATTTTAGGTAAAACTCCAATCAAATAAGGAGCAACTAATGTTAGTTCGAAAACAGTATGAAAATTCGGAAGAAAACGCTCAAGCGATGGAACAAAGACTAAAAGAATTAATCGCTCAATTAGATGCTAATAGAGCTCAATTATCACATTGTTCGCAAGAAAGGGATTCGTTACACAAAGCTTTAGAGAGCTTTAAAGCTGAAAATTTAGCGTTGGATAAACATAGAGTTGAAATTAATTGTATGGTAGGTTTTAAAAAAAAATTTACTATTTTAAAAAATTTTTTACTATTTTTAAAAAAAAAATTACTATCTTTAAAAAATTTTTACTATTTTAAAAAAATTTTTACTATCTTTAAATAAAATTTTTACTATCTTTAAAAATTTTTAAAGTTCTAAAATTAAAAAATTATAATTACTTCTTAAAGATTTCATAAAAATTTCTTAAAAATTCTAATAAAAATCTTCTTTATTTAAGGTTGAAGGTTTAAATTCAGACTATGAAAAACTCCAAAAAGAAAATCACCGTCTTCAAAAAGACTTAGATATGATTCACGAAGAAAAAATTTTCCTCCAAACCGAAATGGAAAGATTAAATCAAAACGCCGAACACCAAGAGATGAATTTAAGAGCGGAAGAGGATCGATGTAGTAGAATGAGGGAAGAATTACTTGTCGTAAGAGAAGAATTAAATAAATTGTATCTAAACCACGATTTATTAGAACAGCAAAAGATTGAAGCTGAAGAATTAATCGCAAGTTTGGAAAAGTCGAAAACTGAGGCTGAACAAAAATTGGATAAAGTTATGGGGGAAAGAAGTAATGTTTCTGATAATTTGGCTAAGCAAGAAAGCGTTGTTAGTAATTTAGAACAAGATAAGAAGAAGCTGAGGGATGAAATTAAAAAGGTTAGTTTAGTAATTTTTTAATCGAAATTTATCTCAAAACTTACAGTCAATTATAACAAATCCTCAAGAATTTATAAAAATCAAGATTTTTTATTTTCATAAAACGAAGATTGGGGCATAAGTTAAGGCAACTATTTTTGTTTGGAAATGATGGGGTTATTCGTGCAGGCAATTTCCAATAATTTTTAATTTTTTCAACCAATCAAATTATTAAATTTTGATCACATGTAAAAAATCCTGAATCTGGATTGAATAAAAAAAATTAGAAACTGTTGGATATCGCCTGCAAGAAACAAAGCTAATGATGCCAGGCTACAAAATTACGTTTGGCACGTGAAAGACATGTTAGGTTAGTGTGTGTTCATAATAAAAGCTGTCACTATAAGTCTCTTCTATAGAACAGAGACGAAAGTAAAACCAAATATTTAACGCCGTGCGAAATGGAAGTAACTCGTGTCGAACAGAGCGCATACATCAAAATAATCGTTCTTTGTGAAAGAAATGTCCAGCAAAATCACGTAAAATTGGTGGAAGCTCTTGGAGAAAATGCCTTTCCATATAGCAAGTCCCAAGGTGGGCGTAAGAATTTCAACAGCAGAGACACTAGGCAACCAATGATAAGTAACGGACAGATCGACTTGTAAGTGTGCTGACCTAAGGATACTGGACTAACAGGATGGCTGAATTTCATAAGATATGTGTACGCCGAAATTTAGTACGCAGCCGCCAGTTTGACGTCACTGGTGACCGTTTTGTTGTGGTTTCAGTCGATTGTAAGATAGAGTCGTGTATAAGACAGAGACACTAACAAGCCTAGCAGTGACGTTAAAGGATGGCGGGGGATTATCGTAGATTGAGCTATCCTGTTAGTTCACTTTCCCTCGTGCTGACCGATGTGGCACGAGCAGTAACCTAGCATCTGCTAGTGAGAAACATACTATTTACTGGATTTTGAAAAACGATCTGCATCTACAGAAAATTGCAGCAAAGTGCATTGATGGATGCCAAAGGTGAACACAGGTTACATGCATTTTGCACGGCGGTAACCAGATATCTGGTTTTACTTTCCTCTGTGGCATTGAAAGCATTTGCAGAGACAACTGTTGTCACAAATACACACTAACCCAACATGTCTTTCACGCGCCAAACGTAATTTCGTGGCCTAGCATCAATTCTCTTCAATCAAAAGTAATTACCGTAACTTATGCTGCGATCCTCGTATGTTCTAATTGACATTCAAAGAATTACTAAAAATCTTATGTAAATCCAGACATTTTGCCGAAATGGCCAAAGTTTAAACAATCCCTTAGGCTTTATTTATCGGAATTGAGGAAAAATTTTTACTCATAGCTAGATTAAAGCATTTCAGTTATCATAGAATAGACAGATCTTTTCTATGTCTTACGAAAAAATTTAAAAAAATTCTTATGTAAATCCGGATATTTTTACGAAATGGTGAAAGTTTAAACAATCCCTTAGATTGTATGTACGGGAATTGAGGGAAAATTTTTGACAAACAGCTAAATTAAAGTATTTTGGTTATCATAGAACAAACAGATCTTTTCTGTCTTACCAAAAGAATTCAAAAAATTCTTACGTAAATCACGACATTTTCGCTTAATGGTCAACGTTCAAAAAATAGGTCAAATTCGCGATTCTTTTCCGGACAAAAGGGAAGGTTTAGTGGCCAGTAAATATACAGATCTGGAAATTTCATTTGAGGACATAGGAAAATAATGCGTGCAACAGAGAAGCATATAGGAAGTAGATTAGATAAACAAAGAGCGATATAACTGTTTAACCACGCAACGAACTGACAGTTTGACAGTCTGACAGTTCGACAGTTTGTGGGAAGAAGGTGGGTGGTTGGGCGACTAGGGTCGGATCGGAAAAGGCGTGGTTAAACAGTTATATCGCTCTTTGTTTATCTAATCTACTTCCTATATGCTTCTCTGTTGCACGCATTATTTTCCTATGCCCTCAAATGAAATTTCCAGATCTGCATATTGCTTTATAGAATTTTTTCTTGGTTTTCCAATGCTGTCACCCGCGTGGTTACGTGGTGAATAATTCTGTCACATTTTTTTTATCGCACGAAATCCTGCACTGGGAGGTAATCGTTCGTTTCGAAAACAACAAATGTAAGTATTTTCTCGGAAAACTAAACACTTCAGAGAGAAACGGATTATACCATCGTCTTCCCCGTTGTCGAATTATGTAAGAAACCAATATTCAGCGAAAACCGAGTACTTTCGATTTTTTGAAAAAATTCCATACCTACCCCTTTAGAATTTTTCGGATTTTTGGCTATTTTAGAAAATTTTACTTTGAGCTTGTGTAACTTGGCTGTCGGTCGCTGGATTTTCATGCGGTTAGTTTTCAACGATTTTCTGCTTAATTCTGAATATGATTCTACAAGGGCATCATCGTGCCGGGCCCAGAAAATTTTTAGCAAGAGCTTTTCCAAACGTCTGCACTGAAAAATCATACGAAAATTTTGAAATTTTTTTTTTCGATTTTATGACGAATTCCGATTATTTAAACAGTTTAGTAGTGTTTGGAAAACACTTATCTATATGATCAAATCGTTCCTTCGCCAAGAATTTGCATTTCTGAAGCGGTTGATTACCTCCCAACGTTTGATTAAAGTATTTTGGTTATCATAGAACAGACAGATCTTTTGTTCTTACCAAAAGTCTATCAAAACTAGTCTTGCCAAAAAAATTAAAAAAATTCTTATGTAAATCCTGACATTTTCATGAAATGATCAAAGATTAAACAATCCCATAGACTTTGTTTATGGCAATTGAGGAAAGATTTTTCTATAATAGCTAGACTAAAGTACAGTGCTCACCAAAAAACCGCAACACCCAGAAAGAATGGTCGTACGAACTTGAAATTTTAGTGATATGAACAGCTTATGCGAGATAGTAAATGATTAAAATTTGGTCACGATCTGTGAACTCTTTAGTTTTTTTTTCTGGTCTTTTATGTTTTAACACATACTTTTAGAGTCAAGTATCATAGTATAAAAATCAAAGGATTAATGATTACTGGAAATCTAGACTTTGTCAAATCCATGTCAAATCTTTCACTTCTCTGTTATCTCCCGCGTCTATCGAAATCAGTCAGTCCTGCCATCAGTAAAGTCTCACAATCAATTAACCCCTTTCAAGAAGAGTTACAGTATGATCATGGATAAAGTTTTAAATATCATTTGGCGAAATTGCCAGAAAATTGACTCCAAATGGCTTTACTATTGGCGAATTCGATTGGCAAAACTAGTGTGCACTGGTGCGCACTCGTTAGTGCAAAATCTGACATATGTCATACTAGCTTAGCGCAAAAAAGGGCAAATTCAACAGAAAACGATGAAATCAAACGTAATCATAACATCACTTGCAAGTGTGTTCAAGGCTTGATGATGTTTAAAATGTTTTGTAAACTACAATAATAAAATGTAATAGAATACAACGAAACAACCAATAGAACACGCTGTTATGCACTGGTGCGCACCAGTGCACCCAATCGAATTCGCCATATGATTCAATCATGAAATGTCTAAACGTCTATCAAATTCAGTCAGTCTTACCATCAGTAAAGTCTCACATTCAATTAACCACTTTCAAGAAGAGTTACAGTATGGTCATGAATAAAGTTTCAAATATTCTTTCGCAAAATTACCAGAAAATTGAGTCCAAATATACTATCATTCAATCATGGAACGACTAGTCCGATGAAGTCTTCCAAGAATGTCTTAATTAACCCGTTTGAGACAACTTGGTGAGTGGAGGTTACTTGGAGGGCTGTTTAGGGAAGTCAGGCATCGATACAAGCAATTTATCGAAGAATCTACAAATACCTACAAATGTCTTATGGCGTTTTCGTTTGGCTGAACTAGTGCGCACCAGAATTTGACGTTGGACGCATTTGTCACACTGACTTAGGACAAAAAATGGGCAAGTTCAACAGAACGCGATGAAATCAAACATAATCACTACTACTAATCTGATTATAACATCACTTATAAGAGTGTTCAAGGCTTGACGTTGTTTAAAATATTTTTAATAAAATGTAATAGAACACAAAAAATTTAATTCGGTGCAACCAACAGAATACGCTGTTGTGCACTGGGGCGCCCAAGTTCAGTCAAATGAAAACGTCATTAGAGTTCTTTAATCCCAGAACATCAAGTTTTCAGACTCAAGTGGTATACGTTAAGAAGCATAAAGTCGAAGAATGACACCAAATCATCTTTAGGGATGAAAATCGGTTTTGTCTATAGCAATTTAATGATCAATTGTGCCTCAGAAAATCTAGACCAGAAAGACTAAATTTGAAATTCGTTAATGGATGTCATTCTGGCTGAACATGTGGTGTTGTGATGGGGTAAAAGTGAGTTTGGAAGCCGATAATTTTAAGTCATCATTCAAGAAAAGTCTAACTGCGATCTGGTGTATCAACGAAATTCTAGAGCCAATTATGTTACCACACTTTTAAAGACCTTAAAGACACATTAACATTTTTAATAAAAACAATGCTAATTTACTGCCAGAGCACCCATAATCTCCAGATTTACCTTGGGTTGAACACCTATTTCTAATGAAACCAAAAACTGCCCGCAATTTGGTTCCTTTTAATACTTTCACAACCGCTGACACCAATGTGGTGCTATAGACAGGACTATCGTTGTATGCCGGTGACAGCCATGTGATATCATTGGTAGGCCAGTCGTTATTTATTACTATTCAAAATATTGCCGGCCACTAGCAACGTTTCACTACTCAAACATGTGGTTGTGAAAGTGTTAACAGGATTTAATTGAATATAAAGCTGATTTCGATGATTGCAGAGCTTAACTGTCACACGAATAAATGATTTCACAACGTTTAGGTTGTCGGTGAATTAGTATAGCAACACGGTGTAAGTATACTTAGAAAATATTAAAAACTAGACAAAAAGCAAGGAAAAAGTGCACGAATTGTGACCAAATTTAAACCATTTACTATCTTTCTTGAGCTGTACTATAACCCGAAATGGAGCTGCACCATGAAGAGAGAGATGAAAAAGTAAACCCCCTTTCCATAAGATTGCCGACTACTCTTTCATCTTTCTCTTCATAGTGCAGCTCCATTTCGGGTTATAGTACATAATATCACCAAAATTTCAAATTCGTACGATCATCTTTTCTGGGTGTTGTGGTTTCTGTGACGAACAGTTTATTTCGGTTATCAGAGAAAAGACAGATTCTTTCAATGTCTCAGAAAAAAAATTAAAAAAATTCTGATGTAAATCATGATATTTTAAAGAAAAGATCAAAGTTTCAGGTCAAATCTCCTAGACTTTATTTATGGGAATTGAGTAAAAATTTTTCACACATAGCTAGATTACACTATTTTGTTTATAATAAAAAAAATATTTTTTTAAGTCTTATATTTACTTAATAATATTTTTTTAACAAATTCCAGTTAGAAGAAGAAAAAACCACCCTCCAATCCCAATCTACCGACCATCAAAACGACATCCAATCACTACGAAAAGAACTCCTCCAAGCCGAACAACAAAAACTAAACCTCGAATCCGAAAAAGTCACCCTCACCGAAAAAACCAAATTTTTAGAAATCGAAAAAGGCAAAGTCGAAATGGAACTCGGCCAAGTAGCCCGCGAAAGAAACGACCTAACCAACCAACTAACCGTCATCGGACGTAAAAAAGACGCTCTAAACGACGAACTAATCCGCACCAGACAAAAACTCGAACAAGCATCCGAAACAAACTCCCGAATCAACCGAAACCTAGAAGAACTAGTCCGCGAATGCGAAGAAAAACAATGCTCAATGGACGCTTTAGACAAAGAACTACAACGACTTTCGGAACAATTAGCATCTCTTAGATGCGAAAAAGAATCCCTAGAAGGTGTACTTTTCGACACACAAACAAACCTAGAAACTAGCGAAAATAAAAAATTCCAATTAGAAAAAGACCAACAGGAATTACTAATAAAACAAGAAAGTTTAAAAGGACAAATATCCCGTTTAACCAAAGATTTAGAACGATCAGAAAAAAAATTACTAGAAACTAAAACAACATTCAATCAACAAATTTCCAACCAAGAAGGTGAATTTAACGAAACGATTTTAAACTTAAAAAAAATTAATGAGGATAACTTAAAAAAATTAACCGAAGAAAAAGAAAAAATCCGTACAACTTTAGAAAAAAAATTACAACAAAATTTACAACAATTAAGTCACGAAAAAGACCAAGAAATTAATAAATTAATTGAACGAATTGAAAATTTACAAAACCACATTGATAATTTATGTCAACAACATGAAGAATTAATGTTAAGGGCGGAAAATGATAAACAACAAGCCTTATTATTAGCTCATCATGATCATCAAGCTTTACAAATACGATTAGATGAGTGTAAAAAAGAATTAGAAATTGAAAGGGAAAATTTGGAAAAACTCAAAAGAGAAAGTCATTTACAATATGAAAGTGACCGAAGTCATATAAATCAATTAAAAGAAGAGTTGAATAAATACAAAGGGAAGTTGGAAGAAACAAAACAAAAATGTGAAGAAGAAAGGATTAAATTAGAACATAAAATAGAAGAGATTTTAAGTGAAAGGGATCAAGGTCAAAATGAAATTGAAAATTTAAAAGTACAATTACATTTAAGTGAGGATAAAATCGACGATTTACATAATCAACTTCATGAGACAATTAGAAAATTAAAAGAGGGTGAAAATCACTTAGAAAATTTACGAAAAGATTTAATTGATTTAAGAAGACAATTAAACGATTGTAATATAGAAAAGGAAAAATACCATTCTTCAAATAAAGAATTAAGAGAGTTTATTAAAAGAATCGAGCAGGAAAAACGTGAAATAATGAGACAAAATGAAGATAACTTACAAAAAATAACAAATTTTGAAGAAATCAAATCAACGATTGAAAATGAAAAATTAAAATTAACCGAACAGCTTAAAGAAGGTGAAAAAGATCAATTAATTTTAGAAAATAAAATAAAATCTCTTCAAGAAGACCTTCAAAGACAACAAAATTCCGGATTACAAGCTCAAGCTGAAGAGAAAGAACTTCAAGCGAGGTTATTAAACGAAATTGAAGAACGTGAAAGAACCCAACAAGAAATTCATGAAAGTAAAAAACAAATCGCTGAATTAGAAAGAAATCTCGATCAAACTCGTTTGGAATTATCAAAAACTCGTTCGCATAGTGTACATCATGAAGAACAATTCCATGCAAGAGAACAAGATCTTTTAATTCACTTAGAAGATGGTAGAAGTCGTGAAAAAAAATTAGAAGATCAAAAACACAACTTAGAAGTTTGTCTTGTTGATGCAACTCAACAAATACAAGAATTAAAAGCAAAACTAAGCGGATGTGAAGGTCGAATTAAAGCTCTCGATGGTCAACTTAATCAAAATGAAGTTTTAAAACGAGAAATCGAACAGAAATTACACAGCATTGTTTCTACATTAAGAAGAATTGCTGGGATTCAATTAGATGGTTCTTTAACCCAACCTTATCGATTAATGAGCCCTTCTAGAAGATACTCCCCAGCTAGAACATCACAAGAACATGATGGTGATATCGACCCAGAAATTATTCGAAAAGGTGTTCGAAATTTAATGCAACAAGTCGCCCAAATTGAACGTGAAAGAGATGACTTTAAAACTCAATTAATTTCATTAAAAAAACAACTAAACGAAGCTCACGAAAATCAAAATAAAGGTGATAATAAATTAAGCAAATTAATGAATAACTTAAGAAACTTACAAGATGAAAAATCTTCTTTAGAAATAAAACTAAACCAAAAAATTAAAAATTTACAAAATCAAAATGAAATTTACCATAAAAAATGTGAAGAAAATCAATTACAAAGGGATAAAATCACCTCCCTAGAATTAAATTTAAATACAAATAACGAAGAAAAAATCCAACTTGAAGACAAAATAGAAAAATTAAAAAATCAACTTTCCCGATGTGAAAATGAAAAAAGAAACTTCCAAGAAGAATTAAGTCGGATTGAAAACCGAGCAACAAAACTAGAATTACAACGTTTATCAACCGAAGGTGATATACAACGTTTACAAATGATGCTTCAAGATAAAGATAATCAAATACAAAAATTAATTGAAAAAACCGAAAATCAATCGAAAATTATTTCTAATTTAGAAGAAAGATGTGTTTCTTTAAAAACAACAATCGATCAATTAACAACAACTTTAGATCGTGCTTCAACCACCGAAAATGAATTAAAACAAGAAATACAAACCTTACATCGATCGTTAGTCGAAGCTAATTCCGCCTCACATTCAGGAATTGAACGTTTAAAACATTTACAAAAGTCGCTAACAAATTGTGAGAATGAAAAAAGGGTTTTAAATGAACGAATGGATGGTTGTCAACAAACCGTAGCTGAATTAAGAAGAAATAATCAGATTTTACAAGATCAAATTAATCGATTAAATAATGAACTTTCAAATTGTGAGGTACAAAAATCCGGGTTAGAATCTCAATTGAGAATGTCTCAATGGCCTGATAATATCTCAACAAATCAAGATGATGATTTAATGAGACAATTACAAACCATTCAAAGGGAAAAAACCGAATTAAAAGGTAAAATAGATACCATGTCTTATAAAATGAAACAATTAGAAAGTGATAAAAGGAATTTAGAAAGGAATTTACAAAAAACTTCTTTAACAAATTTACCTTCATCAAATTTACAATCTTCAACTTTTAAAACACTTCCATCTTCACAAAAAGAAAAATATTTAGATAACGATCGTGAATCTCACTTAGAACAAGAAAATCGCGATTTAAAACTAAAAATACAAAAATTAGAGAATGAATTAACCGAAAAAGAAACCGAATTAACGCGTTTAAAAACCCTCCATCCTTCTTCACTTTTATGTTCGAAAACTTTTGATAGGAGTGAAATTGAACGTTATAGGGCTGCTCAACTTCAAGCTGAACGTCTTTTAGAAGCTCGCGAGCAAAGTCATAGACAACAAGTTCAAAGATTGGAGCATCAAGTTGCTACATTACGTGAACAATTAAATCAAGAAATTAAACGAAGGCAACAGTATGTTTTGAGATCTACTCGGGCGGGGAGGGAGATGCAACAATTAAGACAAGCTTTGGGGGATTCTTTGAGGACGGTTTCTCAAGATCCTTCTTTGGATGCTTTACTTTTAGAGCATGAAGCTCGAAAATTGGATAATACACTTTCGAACACTGCCAGTTTACCTCCGGGGTTGTCTTATGAAAGGAGATCTACGACTCCACAACCCAAATAAATAAATTAAAAAATAAAATAAGAAAAAAATAAATAAATCTAAAAATAAGAAAGAAAAAAAATAAATAAATCTAAAAATAAGAAAGAAAGAATAAGAAAAATACAAATAAAAAAAAAACAAGTAAATAAAAGATTGATAAAACTTTATTTCTTCTTGGTTCGATAATGTGCCATTTATGTGTGTTCATTAACTTAAAATTTTTAAAAAAGGCTTTTGTAGTAAAGTACAGTAGGTCAAAAAAGTATTTGGACACCTATTATTTTCCAAAAAATACTTGATGATATAGAAATGTTTTATTTCTAATAATAAAATATGATTCTATATAATATGTATATAAAATAAAAAAGTCAGGTCAAAATCAAAAAAATAGTTTATTCAACAAAATTTAAATTTTAGTTCTAATAAAGTGTTTGAACACTAAAATTTAACTAAAAGAACATTTAGTTTATCTAATTTCTATGATGTCTTACTTTGTAACCACTCCAAAAGCTTCTAATACTACTTGCAATCTTCTGGGTATGGGTAACACAAGCTTGGTGGTAGTTTCTCTGCTAATTTTATTCCATTCTTCTTGTAGGTGCATTTTTAGCTCATCTTTATTTCTTATATGGTGTTTTCTTATATTTAAATCCAACTGATGCCATAGATTTTTTTTAAGTCCGGAGATTTGGGGGGGTGGGGAAGGATTTTTCTAACTCTATAAAGCATCCAATCCTTTACAATCCTAGTGGTATGTTTAGGATCGTTGTCTTGTTGGAATATATAGCTATCTTCTATGCCTAATTTGATAGTACTGTCATCTAAGTTACCTTGCAGTATCTTCAGGTAACCTTTTACCGTCAATTTCCAAAATACCGTCAATAAAATGAAGATTTCCTACCCCATTGTAACCCATTAAAAAACCATTACATATCCACCTTCATGTTTGACTGTAGGTGTCCAGTTTTCTTTCTGTAGTTTAGTGTTAGGTTTACGCCATATGGTTTTTCGTCCATCCGAACCAAATAAATCGCACATTTCAAAAACCGCATAAGTCACACAATTAGAATTTTTCAGGAATCAATAAAAACTGTGTCATTTACAAGTAAATGAGTTTTGAAGGACTTTTTTAGACTGATTTTAATGTTTGAACTTTAAAAGATTGAAATATCGAATAATCCATATAATTTATGAATAATAATAATAATAATAAACCTGAAAAACTGTTCTTGACTTATGTTGTTTTAGCAAGGAACAGGGGTAGATGGTATATAATTTGGACAAAACAGTCATATAAATCATATTTTTAATCAATATTATTGAAAATTAAAACATTATCTTATTAAAATGTTACATGTTTACATTTTCATGTTTTACTATCGTTATGGTACGAAATCATATTCTCCATCATTCTCATCTGACTTAACTTCAACATTTGCAGTTGGCCAGCTAAATATGTTTTGATAAAATGGCATATGCTCTTCCAGAATACTATCCTGAACTCGCTTTAAATCATCCAATGTTTTACTATTAATTGGCACTCTCAAATCATAAGCTTTGGCTAATGGAAGTGACACAGGAGTTGATAGTTTTTTCACTAATATGAATGAATGTTTAATGAATCCATCAATAAATTCCTCGGCTATGATAGTACCTTTTTTATCTGAATCATAATGAAAACTCATATACGTCGAAGGAGAAAATATTATTTTTTGTTCTTTTGGAACACATTTACCGTATGATTTTGTTGATAAACATTTTTTTTGGTATAAATCTGGCCACCATTTCTGAAAATCTAAAACATCTTCAGTTTTTAGTTCTTTGACTGTAAATGTTGAATTGGAGTTCGAAACCAAATTAATGTATTCTTCTGGGACGTAGATGCGATCATGTTTTCGCACAGTTTTTTTTATAACTCCAAAATCACGGTCCGCCATCTGGTACTGCATGCAAAAACCACTTAAGTTACTGACTTATGTTATTTAAGCAATGAACGTCAATTACGCGCTCTTGTTTGAACAGGAAGCAATGTACTGACCTACGTGGTTTTTATCCAGAATATGCGTCTACTTTTGGGGAAGCGTTCGCAGCAAAAAAAAAAGCATTTTTGAGAAAAACGTGACTAATGCGGTTTTTGAAACGACCAATTCAAAAATATTAAATTTACTTTCATCAAAAAATTAAAAATTACGTTCTTAGAAAAGTCTATTGGCTGATCAATATACTGCCTTGCAAATTCAACGCCTTGAAGTCTATTGGTTTCACTTATAAATGGCCTTTTTCGTGCCACTCTGCCATGATAGCCGGCTTTTCGCATTACATTTCGAACAGTTTCAGAATGTACTATAACCCGAAATGTAGCTGCACCATGAAAAGAATGATGAAAGAGAACTCGGCAATGTTACAAAGAGGCGACTTCTTTTTCATCTTTCTCTTCATAGTGCAGCTGCATTTCGAGTTATAGTACATGTGTTCCTGATATTGTTCCGAGGTTTACAGCTAATTGTAAGTTTGTGCAATAATACGGCAATTCTTTTTTTTTTTGCATTTCGCATAAAATGTACCTCATTTTGTACGCTTAACACCTTTGGGCGTCCGGAACGTTTTTGATTCAACACTATTACTGATTTTGAATTTTTTTATGATAAAATGTATTATACTAGGTGTTTTTTTTACCAAATCATCTATTTTACGGACAATTTTTCCTTATTTCGGCATATTTACAATGCATTCTTTCAAGTCCACACTAAGTTCGCACCGTTTTTCACTCATTATTGGTTTTAGCAAACTAAACTCAACTGACGTTTTAGTATTTTTGAGGATAGGTTAAATCAACGTAAATTTTGGAGTAAATAAAAATCCTCTTCGAGGAAAGATTTTTTGAGGCAAAACGTGCAAGTGTCTAAATACTTTATTGTTATTGAAATTTTAGTTTTTTTTTAAATAAAATAAACATATATTTCTGATTTCAGACTGATTTTTTTGCTAATGTATTCACATACTACACAAAATAATATTTTAATATTGGAAATAAAAAATGAATTCTTCTGGTACATCTTCTGGTATTTTCTTGAAAAATGTTAGATGTCCAAACACTTTTTTGACCCACTGTATAAATCTTTTTTTAAAACACTTATTGACGTAGACACAAAAGTTTAGATAGAAAAATAACAAAATGTATTAAATATAGATAAGCACAAGCTTTAAAAATTAGATAATCGAATAAATTCGATAATGTAATAAATAAAAATACTTACCAATAAACGAATATTCAAAGAAATTACCACTTTGAGTTTGTTAATGTCACATTGACGTTTAAAATATCAAAAAAGTCGTTTGTAGCAACATCTATGATTATTAGATTGAACTAATTTCATAGGAATTTATAAGAATTTTTTCAATTTATTAATTTTTAACGTTAATTTTATTAAATTGGCTATTTTAAAACTTACCAAGTAAATATCTTTTCTAAATTTATCAATTTTAATGATTCTTTTTATTGATTATAATCACCTCTTAAAAATAAATTCATGAACTAACTATGCACTTCATTAAATTAACTATTTGTGTAAATATCTGAAGAAATCTGAACTTTTAACACGTATTAGGAACTAGATAATCAATTAAATTGGATAATATAATACAAATAACTCACCAATAAACGAATATTTAATGAAATTTTCACTTTGAGTTTGGTAATGTCACTTTAACGTTGAAATGTCAAAAATCTCGTACGTAGCGACATCTATGATCATTACATTAAACTAATCTCATATGCAATTTTAAAGATTTTTTAAATTTATTAAATTTTAACGTTAACTTTATTAAATTATCTATTTTAAAACTTACCAAGTTAACATCTTTTCTAAATTTGTGAATTTTGACGATTTCTTTTATTGGTTATAATCACCCATAAAAAATAAAAAATACAATAACTAACTTTGTATTCGATTAAATTCACTATTTGTGTAAATATAAAAACACATTTATACTTTTAAAACGTAATGAAGACTAGATAATCGAATAAATTAAATAATATAATACAAATAACTTACCAAAAAGCGAATATTTAATGAAGTTATCACTTTGACTTTGTTAATGTCACTTTAACGTTGAAATGTCAAAAAAAAATCTCGTTCGTAGCGACATCTACTATTATTAGATTGAACTAATTTCATATGAAACTAAAGATTTTTTAAAAAATTTATTTAATTAAACTGTTAATTTTATTAAATTAGGTATTTCTAAAGTCTCCAAACAAATTCCTTTTTTAAATTAGTCGATGTTGATGATTTTTTAGCGGTCACAGTCATTCATCAACAATAAAAACGAGAATGTTACCTTGTGTTTCATTTAATTAAATATTTACTGACAATGAGTACAAACTTTAAAAAATTATAGAGACTTTATTTTTTAAAATTAAGAAATTGAATTTGTATTAATTGAAAGCTAAAATATTCTATTTTGTAATAAAAAAGTCCATTTTTTTCTAATTACTACCCAAAAATCTAAAAAAAATCATAAAGTTGATTAAAATTTTTTTTAACCAAACTTTTAATAAATTTTGACCAAATTTAACTAACTTTAAAAAATCCCCAAGAGTTTATGAAAATTAAGAAAAAAAAAATTATGCTCAAGACAGATTAAAATGTCTATTTTCAAATAATAAATAAAAATCTAGATGTTAGATAATAAAAATTTTGAGTTAGGAATTTTTTTCTAAATCTCTACAAAATTTGACATTTCTAACCTCTAAAAAATTGGTCAATTTTAAAAAATCCTGGAGACTTTATTTGTTTTAAGTAAGAATTGAAAGTTTTATTACTTGAAAGCTAAAATATACTATTTTGTAATAAAAAAGTCGATTTCGTTCTAAATATTACCCAAAAAATTAAAAAAATTCATAAAGTTGTCAAAAATTTTTTTAACCTAACTTTTAAAAAATTTTGACCAAATTTAAAAAATCGCGGAGACTTTATTTATTTCAATTAAGAAATGAAATTTGTATTAATTGAAAGCTAAAATATTCTATTTTGTAATAAAAAAATCAGTTTTGTTCTAATTATTATTTAAAAATTAAAAAAAAAAATCATAAAGTTGATTAAAAATTTTTTTAACCCAACTTTTAATAAATTTTAACCAAATTTAACTAACTTTAAAAAATCCTCAAGAGTTTATTTATGAAAATTAAGAAAAAAAAAATTATACTAAAGACAGATTAAAATGTCTATTTTCAGATAATAAATAAAAATCTAGATGTTAGATAATAAAAATTTTGAGTTAGGAATTTTTTTCTAAACCTCTACAAAATTTGACATTTCTAACCTCTAAAAAATTGGTCAGTTCAAAAAATCCCCAAGACTTTATTTATGAAAATTAAGAAAAAGAAAATTATGCTAAAGACAGATTAAAATGTCTATTTTCAAATAATAAATGAAAATCTAGATGTTAGATAATAAAAATTTTTAGTTAGGAATTTTTTTCTAAACCTCTACAAAATTTGACATTTCTAACCTCTAAAAAATTGGTCAATTTTAAAAAATCCTGGAGACTTTATTTGTTTTAAGTAAGAATTGAAATTTGTATTAATTGAAAGCTAAAGTATTCTATTTTGTAATAAAAAAATCAATTTTGTTCCAATTATTACCCAAAAAATTAAAAAAATTCATAAAATTGACAAAATTTTTTTAACCTAATTTTTAAAAAATTTTGATCAATTTAAAAAAACCGTGGAGACTTTATTTTTTAAAATTAAGAAATGAAATTTGTATTAATTGAAAGTCAAAATATTCTAATTTGTAATAAAAAAGTTAATTTTGTTCTAAGTATTACTCAAAAAATTAAAAAAATTCATAAAATTAACAAAATCTTTTTAACCTAATTTTTAAAAAATTTTGATCAAATTTAAAAAATCGTGGAGACTTTATTTTTTTAAATTAAGAAATGAAATTTATATTAATTGAAAGTAAAAATATTTTATTTTGTAAAAAAAGCCAATTTTGTTCTAATTATTACCCAAAAAATTAAAAAAAATTCTTAAAGCTGACTAAAATTTTTGACTGGTAAGCTAACTTTTTAAAAATATAATTAGATAACGCAATCAAAAAACCTTTTATCTACTTTAACAATCGTAAAATCTATACACAAACAATAAAATAAAATATTTCTAAGAATAAAAACATGATTTAGTTATCTATAATAAAAAGAAGAGATAAAATAAATGTACTTTTGTATTATAACTTTTGATAGATATGGCTCAATTTAGTTTTTAAACATAAAAAACATTCAGGAAATAATTTAATCTAAAAAGAAGATAACTGAAATAAAAAACACACTTATAAGGAATCGTACTTAAAATGAAATGTTTAGTAGAGATGTTTACTTGAGTATTTGATATGATTTTAGTTAAAATTTAAAATACAGCTCTTCATAGTCGATGAAATAATATTTAATTTTGATTTAAATTTTAATTTAACTATATAGGTAAGAAATATAAATTAAAATAAATATTATATACTTACATTAAAATATGTATTTTTTAGTTCAATGGATCTATCAAAAAAAGAACAAATAATTAAACACTTAAACGAATATTGTTACTACTTCATAGTAAATTTTGAAGAACAAATTAAATATTTAAGACATCTTTTAGAAGAAAACCCGGATTTAAAAGAAAAACCAAACAGTGTAGGAGTTTCAATCTTAGCTGGATTAACATCAATCATACCAGAAGTAGGAAAAACTATCGGATGTGGAATAATAAAAGGTGAAAAATTCATTAACAATTACATCGATAAAAACGAAGCTTCTTCCGTCAGTTCAATCGCTTATTCAAGCAATGACGATAAAGATTTATTCAGAAAAATTTTAATTTCTGGTGCGATTGAAATTTTTATCCATTACGAATGCCAATTTACAAAGGTAACATGTAAAAATGGTGGTACAACTCGAGCCATGCAAAAATTAGGACAAGATAGCGCTTATAGATTACTTATGTATTTATTAAAAACAAAACCAAACATATTAGAAATAGAAACGGTTCAAAAAGGTATTTTATATGGAGAATCTAAACGACAAAACCCAAAATTTACCAAATTAGGAAGAACTTTACATTTAATTGAACACGAAATAAAACTAACAACTTTAGATTTTTTTACAAATTGTGGAATAGAAAATGAAAATATTTATTATAAGAAAAAAAATTCAATTTCCGAATTAAACCATCGAAAAATTTTCAATTTTGAAACTTTAGATGATAAAATATACGAAAAAGAAAATTGTAATTCTTATAATTATATTTTAAACGAAGAAATTAAAGAAGATTTATTAAAAAATACACTTGAATATATAACAAAAAAAGATCCTTCTGAACATATTAAACAAATATTAATAAATATTCAATCGTGTTATAATGAATTATTAGAAAAAGTAGAATCAGTAAGTGAAGAAAGAAAAAATTGCAATGAAACAAAAACAGATTTTATTGAAATTTCAATAACGAATCAATTAGATAATATTTTAACGCAAATAAATAATCAATTAACGTTTGAAACTAGTAAAGTTTTAGAGAGGACTAATGAAATTAAGAAAGATCTTGATGTTGTTAAACGAAAACAAGACGAGCAAAAATCTTTAATTGTACATTATTTAGAACCGATTAAACAACACTCGGAACGGATTAAAAATTATTTTGAAAAAAACGGAGGAAAAATACTTGAAGAAACGGTTTCGTTAGTTGTTGATGTTGTTAATTTAAAACAAAGCGTTGGAGGGAAAATATCAATTCCAACGGATATGGAAACGATTAAAAAACAAACGGAACGAATTAAAAATAATTTAGGAAAAGAAGGGGGGAAAATAAAGGATGGAACAACGCGTTTAGTAGTTTCCGGAGTTAATGGGGTTTCGGAAAAAGCTAAGGAAGTTAATCAAGGTTTAATTAATGTTAAACAAAAAGCACAAGAACAAATATCGAATCCAAAATTAGAACCGGTTAAACAACAAACGCAAAGGTTTAAAGAGGGAGGGAAAAAAGTATTAAAAAGTTTGTCGTTTCGACGGTAGATTGTCTAAAAATAACTTTAAATAAACATGACTTATTATGATTTAAATTTCCAAACTGAATCTGTCTCTGGTAGCAATTTAGATTTTATTAAAGGCGATTACTCACTACGTGGTACTTTCAGAGTAACTTGGCTTGAAATAAACTTGAGAAGTACTTATTCTAGTCGAAGTACACATTATGCGTGTACATGCAATGTTATAAGTTTTTCGGGAAGTGCAAGTTGAAGGATGAGTAAATTAAGAAATTCTGGCTTCCGTTTTTCGAGTTTTGTGAAAACCTATCTTACTGCAACCAAATAAAGTAGCTCTTGTAATAATGACATGCTGTTTCCTTCATAATTGAGAAGCTCGTTTTCAAAACGTACCAAATCCACGAAATAGAAAATTTAGTAAATTAACTTTTTTCATAATATTTGTTTTTGATAATTTAAAATGGGTTTTTGTTTTTTTTACACATAAAGGGTACCTAAAACAATCTTTTTTCTCCAATTCTACAAATCATAGATGAATATTTTCAATTATACACACAAAAACTATTTGGATTTGGTACATTTTGCTAAAAAATGAGGATGTAGTACGATATGCAATAAAAAAACACTGACTACCATTTAGTAAATTTGGATGCATTTACTAAAAAAAGAACAAGAAATAATAACATACATAACAAATACTCGTGCAACACTTAATCTGAATCTTCATCGTTATCTTGAGTGCTGCGTAAAACATTTTGATAATATATAACATTTTCTATATCATATCCCATTTTGTTGAGAAGAAAAACTATGTCAGTTTTTTTCGTTTTTGATATGATTTGAGGAAGGGAATTCTTTTAAACGTCCTTCAATGTTGGCCAGCTTCATTCCTCTCTTAAGAATTGTATGTTTACACGTAGGAGCGAGACTATAGGAAAGAGCAAGACCAATTTTTGGAGTTGAATAGTTGATCAATAAACGCCTGGCCTTAGTTATTTTAAATGTTTTACTAGATGTTACCACGCTTTTAAGATCTCGCCAACTCATCGATTTAAAATCTTGTGAAACAGTATATAAAGTTCCAACTGATTTTACGATATCATCGTATTCGTGAGGAAACATGATACTCTCTTTTTTCCGAAGCTTTTTTTCAAGAAAAACTCTTCTATCTCAACAATACTCATTTTGTAAACTATTAAATACTAACAGAAGAACAATCTTGTTGACAGCAGAAAGTTACACGGTTACATTACTTTAGGTTAGTCACGTTACTTTAAGAACGTCTCGGATTGGTTGAAATGGATTTGGTACGTTTTGACACTAAACAGCGACTGGATGTAGTACACTTTGGAACCAAAACTGTTATTTAGAGGCTTTTTTCAACGGGATGTGGAACACTTTAGCAAGAAATTACTATTCAAGTACACAGAGAAAGCAAATCTTAAATAGACAGCCCAAAGTACAGCGATTAAAAATTTTGTGGATTTGGTACGTTTTGGAAACACGCTTCTCAATTTTCTGCGTAAAAGCAAAAGTTCAGATATAAATTATACACCAAGGCGAAATTTTTGACTTAGAAGTTGAAGGAGTTATTACACCAAGATCCTGGCGAATAGATAAAAACAACCTTAGATTCCTGTTGCCTATACAAAAAGTAGCGAGAAAACAAAACTCTGAAGCAAGAAATATCAGAGAAGAATTTGCGGAATATTTAATGAATGAAGAAAAAAGTTGCGAGGCAGGAAAAATATTAACCGTCAAAGCAATCCCCGATTGAAGCCTGTTTCCTTACCCCGAAATACCCCAGTAAAAATACTTCCCCGAGTTTATGCGAGTCTTAAACACAACTTGCTACTTGCCAAGTATTTTGTAATTGAGGAATGTATATGCAAAACTCACATTCTCCATTTTCTTAAGATATGGAGTTAAATATATCACCGTGTTGGTCTTATTAAAGCGAATCAAATTCTGATAGCAGTTTACAGCAAAACTTATAGTTTAACACCACAAAACTATAGTGAAAATCGCGTTTTGAAGCAAAAGTCACATTATCCAACAGTTGTTCTGCTACAAAATTCACATTCTCCATTCCAACCAGTCACAGACCGTGTAGGAAAAACAACTTTACAACTTCTTTGCCCTCTGTTTATGTTTTCGTCGACCTCACAAACTTGCTAAATTTCTATGATCAAACCTGCTAAATTTGATTTTAAACTAGGACCCTGCAGAAGAATAATTTTGACAGAAACCAATCAAAAGAACATACTTGTTAGACATACACATACAAATCCAACCTTAAAGTGCCTAAATTATAGCAAAGCCTGGTAAACAGTTTTTAAATATGAAACTAACTATTATCCCTTGTAAATACGTTCGTCAAACGTAATAAAGCAATCCAAAAAAGTTGACGTCAACTTATTAAAGAAACATTGTGGGGACCAGTGGAGAAAGATTGAAGATTTGGTATTTTATAAAAATATTATTGACGGTGCTCAAGACAATGAAGAAGATGAGCCAACATGTGAGCCGACAGATGAAGTCAATATCTTTAATATCTAAAAATATTAACTTACCTCTACCTCCAAATTATATTTTGCAATAAAGTTAGTTCATTATAGCTAATGAATTTACTTCCTTTGTAACCAGTTGATTCCAAGATGTGATACTGTTTTGCTTCAAAACTAACACTATCCATGTGAATTTGTTACAAAACCCACATTTGAACATATTTTGGCTCAAAACTCACATTTTACCAGTTTGAAAATAAAATTACAAAAAAAACCTCTTCAACTAAAAGGTTTGCACTGCAAGTAAACAGTTTATTTGGTTACAAAATTTAAATAAAAAAAAATTGCAGCAATACAACTTGAACTTCAATACGTCCTAGTTTTTTACGTTTATCCGAAAATTTGGAAAAGTGGAGAATGTGAATTTTGCATCTACACCCCTCAATTACTTCGCCAGTATCGCGTAGTGAGTAGCCGACTTAACTCATTACTACCCGCGAGATTCGTTCGTTGTTCGCTACGATTCTTTCTTTCTTTTCGATTCTTTTGGAATTCGAAGTAAGATATTCCAAGTTGATTTGATTGTTAACTCGAAGTGTTATTCATATTTTGGTTCCCACTTGGACTATAAATAAGTATAATCAATTCCAGTCCGGGGCGCGAATATAGACATTGTACTCAGCATTAGAATATAAGTATGTCAACCCAGATGATTATCAGTAAGTTCGTGTAAGATTGTAATTAACCTGTCCCCCCGCAAACAACGTATCAATTATAAGTTAGATACCTAAGCAAAATAAAATCACAAAATTTGGACTTAAACAAAGTTTTTGTTATTTTTATTCACATTTTCTTGAGTTTATTAAATAGTAATTAATAACTCCTGTCTTATTTTTGTTATTTCTGTACCTTAAATTCACTTATAGTGTTTATAAAATAAACCAGGTAAGTATTTATCCTTTTTTTTTAACACGGTGGCCCCAGCATGGCATTCACTTGTGCTGTGCCTGATTTCGGTTAGTGTAATGCAGCACACAGCTTGTGCCGCACTCTTACCATGTAATTAGGTGGTAGCTTGAGGGGTTACAATTTCTTTTCTTAAATGGCGAACAACATATTAACTAGAAATTCTCATATACTCAAATATCCCCCATTGTAGAGGTTCAACTCAACGATAACGTTTCTGCAACGTACCAAATTTATAAATTCTCATTATTGGCGATAGCCACTAATCACCAACACCACTTTGAGCCGCAACATAAAATCATACTCTTAGGTTAAACATTTCAAACTCCATTGATTTCCAATTTAAAACACATACGTCAAAGTTTATCATAAATTAAACCATCGTGTCACCTATGATTATTAACCATTAATTTTAAAATCCATTTATTTACGCCCTAAATTAACTCTTTTAACAAAAATATTTAACAAAATTACCAATAATAATAATAATTATACTTTAAATTTAAGAAAACATGGAATTATGTAAAGTTTCTAAATCTTTTTCGCGTTCTTTAGCCCTGATTTTTTCCTTTCTATAAGCCTCGTAATCCTCATCATCGGTAGGCAATTCAAATCGACATAAAGGACATGAATTCGTCTAAAAAAAGTTACTTTGTATCATTTAATCTAAAAAAATTGTTTTTACCTAACCTAAAAATATCATTTAATCTAACTCAAATCAAATACAGTGAAATCTCCCTTGTGCGGACACCAACGGAACCCATCAAAAGTGTCCGTTCAAGAGGAGTATCCGTTTAAACGTTTGAGTCCCAGACGGTTTTGAAAAAACACTGTCGAAGAATCCCAAGCAGCGCAATCGTGCTTTCATATACATATGCTGGATTTTCTCGACATAAAATTTGAATAGGGCGATCACACTGCTTGGAACTCAAACAGTTAAGAAAAATGTGAACTAATTATACGAGAGTTGGACGATTCCATGAGAAACTGTCCGTCCAAGGGGAGTATCCCTTCAAGAAAGGTGTCCCCGAAGGGTAATTTCACTGTATATAAATACCTACTTTGCTAAGCCATAAATCTAAACACTCCGTATGAAATAAATGTTCGCAAGGCATCATTTTAGCAATTTCATCAACATTAAAGTTCTTAAGACATATCGTACATTGATTTCCTATAAAACAAGTCTTTAAAAACACTCCTCGTAAACCCTAAAATAATAAAACCCACCATCGGAAGTAATCTTTTGATTTTTTAACTCCTTAACGGCTTCTTTCGACGCCGGTGGAGGTAAACGATTCGTTGTATTCCCATCAAACACAATAAAATCCCTCAACAATTGTTGAATGTGAGCGTAATGATCTGGAGTTTGACCATCGCTTAAAGGCGTCCAACCCATTTCATCAAAATAATTAGCCATTATTCCAACTAATTTACTAATTCCAACTAATTACTTTTTCGTTTTTGGTTTTAAATACCTTTTCGACTTATTTGTTTGTACAATTTTTGATGATTTATCACTTTTTAAGTTTTTAAGTGTAATGTCAATGTCAGTTTGACATTTAAAACGTCAATTTAATTCATATAGTGACATCTATTTGTATTCATTTTAACTAATATTATTAAAATTATAAAAAATTATTTTTCAATTACTTTTTTGCTTTAAATATATTATAAAATTAATTCTTTGAGTAATTTTGAAATTTTTTAAAAGTTTTTAATGTTTAATCTTTCAAAATTTAATAAAAAACTTAAGAGTGAAATTTAAACTGACAGCTACATCTATGATTATTAACTTGAATTAATTTTAGTAGGAATAAGTAATGTACAGAAATGAAAAAAAGTTTTTGTATAGAAATTAAGATAAATCAAGGTTTTTTCTCATTGTAAGCGTTTAAAAACAAATAAAAAAGAAAATTACCACTGACCTTAAACTCGAGATGATTTCCCCGATGATTAATGACCTGTAAAAAGAAAATTTTTTACTAAAAACGGAAAACAATCACCTTTTATACCCTTAAAACTAATTTTAGAAGATTAATTACTTCCTTAATTACGATAATAAATCATTAAAACGGTTCGATATCGCTCTGAATAACTCTAAATAACTCTAAACAACTCCAATTACTCTAAAAACCCACAAAAAAAAACTCAACAATTAATTAGTAAATTAAAAAATGTACAAATCGTTAAAATTAAAACGTGAAATATGGTAAAACGTAAAGTAAGAGGTGAAAACGGTTTGGAGCATAACTAATTTTTCGGAAAATTTATTCATAACGGCTCAACACGACTCCGTAACCGTTTCAAATAGGCAAAAGGCAGTGAAAATTCGTTCTCTCCGACTTTATTTTGCCGTACGACCTTATAAACGGTGAAGTTTTAACTTTACCGAGTAGTTTTCATCGAACGCGCACCGAATGAACGTTTGTATTAAAAAAAAAGAGGGAGAAAGAGAGATAGAAAGGGTTATTAAAGGACGTTGAAACGTTTTAATTCCATTAGCTTAATTCGATTTATTTTAAAAACGTCATATATTGTGGATTTTAGTGGATTTCTAGGTTCGTTTGGGTTCGTTTAAGGTTGTTATGACAGTGATTGTTTAGTTTAAAAAATTGGATGTCATCAAAATTTGGTAAGATTTTCTTCTAATTTTAATTATTAATTTTAAATTGAATTTATCTTAATTTAAATTTTTAATTTGAAAAAAAAAATATTTTTATAAAATTTTTTTAGAGTTAAAAAAAAATTAAGACATTAAAATCTAAAGGTTATAATCATTATAAGTCATTTTTAACATACGTCAAAGTTTAAAATAAAAGGCAATTTAGTTGTTTTTAAATTGGTAGATTTAAGTTATTAAATTGTATATAAATATCGAATGAACATCTGTGTTTTGGAGCGTGGAATTTTATCAAATGGAAAAGTAGATTGAGATTCGAACCGATTAGAAAGCTTAAAAAGGAGCTTAATGTATTCTTTAATTTTCCGAGAGACGGAGCTTTCGTGTTAATTTAATTTTTTTTATCCGGGACGATTAACGTATTTCCGCTAATTAGTTTTTGCGTTCGTTATACGTTTAGTTAGAGTCGTTATGTGTGCTCGTAAGGATTATAATAAAGGTCGAACCGTTATTAGTGCGGTATTATCGTTTGGTAAATAAGTTTTTCCTCGTTCTTTTCTTTACTTTAAAATAATAGTGCGGTAGAGATAAGAAAAAGCCGCGCGTTTGTGCGATTTTATTGCGCGGTTATTCTGATAGTTGTTTAAGTTAAATGGCAAAAAAAAATTGTTTAGTTAAATGGTAAAAAATTGTTTAGTTAAATGGTAAAAAATTGTTTTGTTGAACGGTAAAAAAGCTTTTTTGTGGTTAATTGAACAAAAAGTGAATTGAAAAATAAAGTTGTAATAAAATTTGTGGTGAGTTAAAAAAATTTTATTCCCAAAAAATACTAATAATTTCATTTGAACGACACTTATCTTTAGAAAATTTTAATTGATTTTAAAAAATCAAAAAAAAATATTATTTATAAATATTAAGGAAAATAAATTTAAAGAAAGATTGATTAAAATGTCTATTTTTCATTAAAATTATTCATTTTGTTTCATTTAGTATTTAAGAATTTACAAAAATTCCTAAAAACACCGAAGAATTTTAACTGAATCTAAAATAACCTTTAAATTTTTGGCAAACTTAACTAATTTTTAGCCAACTTTAAAAAATCATACAGACTTTATTTATAGGAATTAAGGAAAATAAATTTAAATGATGATACCTTAAAATATCTATTTTTAATTAAAATCGTTAGATTTATCCTAATTACTACCAAAAAATTTAAAAAAATTTTGAAAGAACATCGAAAATTTTCATCTGATATAACCTTATATATTTTGGTCAAGTTCAAAAAATCGTGGAGACTTTATTTATTAAAATTGAGATTTAAATGTTTAATGAGAGATAGATAAAAGTATCTATTTTTAATTAAAATAGTCGAATTTGTTCCAATTGCTATGAAAAAGTTTTAAAAAATTCCAAAAGACGTTTAAGTTTTTTGACATAACTTTGAAAATTTGGACCAACTTTAAAAATTCGTACAGACTATATTTATAAAAATTGAGATATAAATTTTTAATGAGAGATAGATAAAAGTATCTATTTTTAACTAAAATAGTTAGATTTGTTTGAATTATTATGAAAAAATTTTAAAAGACGTTTAAGATTTTTCATATAACCTTAAAATGTTCGACCAAGTTTAAAAAATCATACAGACTTTATTTATGGGAGTTAAGGAAAATAAATTTAAAAGATGGTGCCTTAAAATATCTATTATTAATTAGAATTATCCAATTTATTCTAGCTGTTTTCAAAAAAATTAAAAAAATTTTCAAAGAACACCGAAAATTTTGACCTGAGATAACCTTGAATTTTTTGACTAATTTTAAAAAATCGTATTGACTTTATTTATAGGAATTAATAAAAATAAATTTGAAGTAAGACAGCTTAAAATATCTACTTTTTATTAAAATCATTCGATTTGTTCTGGTTATTTTCAAAAAAATTAAAAAAGAAATTAAATAATACCGAAAATCTTGGTCTAAAAATCGATATAAAAATTTTTAATGAGAGATAGATAAAAATATCTACTTTTAATTAAACTAGTCGAATTTGTTCTCATTATGACGAAAAAATTTAAAAAAATTCTAAAAGACGATTAAGATTTTTGACATAAACTTGAAATTTTTGGTCAACTTTAAAAAAATCACGCAGACTTTATTTATAGGAATTAAGGAAAATGAATTTGAAGTAAGATAACTTGAAATATCTATCTTTTAATTAAAATCATTCGATTTGTTCTAATTATTTTCAAAAAAATAAAAAAAATTTCAAAGAACACTGAAAATTTTGACTTAACCTTGAAATTTTTGCCCAACTTTAAAAAATCGTATTGACTTTATTTATAGGAATTGAGGAAAATGAATTTGAAGTAAGATAACTTGGAATATCTATTTTTAATTAAAACCATTCGATTTGTTCCAGAAAATCGAAAATCTTAACCTGGCATAATCTCACAAATTTTGACCAAATTAAAAAAATCGTACAGACCTAATTTATGAAAATTTAACAACCAAATCTCAAAAGAATGTAGATTAAAGATTCTATTTTTTACTGGCATCACCAGAATTCTTCGAGATATTACCAAAGAATTTAAAAAAAAAATCCCAAAGACACCGAAATATTTTGATCGAACTTAACCTTCAAATTTTTCACAAATTTTAAAAAAATTGTAGAGACTTTATTTATAAAAATTGAGAAACCAAAGTTTAATAAAATGTAGATAAAATATTCTACTTTTTACTGAAATCGTCCAATTCGTTTTAAATTTTACCAAAAAATTAAAAAAAATTCTAAAAGACGTTTAAAATTTTTAACATAACCTTAACATTTTGGACCAATTTTAAATAATCACACCGACTTTATTTATAAAAACTAATGGAAAGGCATTTGAAAAAAGAAAGCTTTAAATATCTATATTTTATTTAAAACATTCGATTTGTTCTAGTTCTTTTCGAAAAAATTAAAAAAAATTTCAAAGACACTGAAATATTTTGACCGAACTTAACCTTCAAAATTTTCACCAATTTTAAAAAATAGTAGAGACTTTATTGATGAAAATTAAGAAACCAAAGTTTAATAAAATGTAGATAAAATACTCTATTTTTTACTGAAATCGTCCAACTTGTTCTATATTTTACCAAAAAAATCAAAAAAGTTTCCAAAGACACCGAAGTATTTTGACCGAACTTAACTTTAAAATTGTTCACCAACTTTAAAAATTTGTGGAGACTTTATTTATAAAAATTAAGAAACCAAATTTTAATAAAATGTAAAATAAACATTCTATTTTTTACTGAAATCGTCCAATTTGCTCTAGATTTTACCAAAAAAATTAAAAAAAAATCCGAAAGACACCAAAGTATTTTGACCGAACTTAACCTTAAAATTTTTCACAAAATTAAAAAAATTGTAGAGACTTTATTTATGAAAATTAAGAAACCAAATCTTAAAAAAATGTAAAATAAAGATTCTATTTTTTTCCTGAAATCGTCCAATTTGTTCTAGATTTTACCAAAAAATTTAAATAAATTCCCAAAGATATCGAAGTATTTTGACCGAATCTAACCTTCAAATTTTTAACCAACATTAAAAAAATCATATAGACTTTATTCATTAACATTAAGGAAGGGAAATTTAACGAAAGGTAGATTAAAATTTTTACTTTTCATTAAAATCGTCCGATTTTTTCTAATTGTTACCAAAAAAATTAAAAAAATTCTTAAAACCACCCAAAATTCTAACCGAAAACAAGATTATCTAATTAAAATGAAACTTTTTCAAGATCTTAAACTAATCTATTACTAAAATTTTTACATAAATATTTTAAAATAACTCATCCCTCTAATCATATCTCTTAATAATTAAAAAAAAAATACTTAAAAATTTTGTTTTGTTTCCTATTTTATCTAATAGGTAGAATCTAAAACGAGATAAGATAAATTTTTTATTTTTATATTACATTTTGTCACCAAAACACTTCGCAAATTCCAATCAGTAATAACACAGTAATCAAAGCGTTTCAAGTGTCCACAACAATCATTCATAAGCACCTTAAAAAAAATAAGGATGTCGAATGAAGAAAATAAAAAGAAGAAAAAAGGTATTTTTAATCTTTTCTCATCATTTCTTTTAAAATATTTAAATACATTTTTTTAATAGAAAAATGTCTCTTTAATAGTAAACTTTTTTTTAATAGTAAACTTTTTTTAATAGTAAACTTTTTTTAATAGTAAACTTTTTTTTTTTAATAGTAGACTTTTTTTTAATGATAAACCTTTTTTTGTAATGGTAGAAACCAGTTTATTATACATTTCTGGGGAATACGCAAAAGGGGGGTTGCTTTTGGTCAGTGATAATTGGCTCGGGACCGCGTTGCCCCGTGTAAATTATGCACCGAGGAGGGGAATTGTGTTTTCCATTGGGGCGGAAAATTCGGGCGGTTTTCGGGGGTGGTTTTCGGACCGGCAAGGCGGGGGTTGGTTTTCGTGGGGAGCGAAACTGTCGCGAATACGACCCGAGTTAATTTAGCCCGACGGTTTCGGTTAATATGGCGTTAAAAATTTATCTTCTCGTCCGGCAATATCCTCCCGTTATCTCGATTTAAATTATTAGGGTTTTTGTAATTATTTGTTATTATCATTTCTTTACGGGTTATCGTTATCTGTAACGATATTTTGGGTTGTTATCTCTCGCGAAATTCTTATTAAGTTATTTATTATTAACGAGATTAGACCTAAAATATTTGAGATTTCATAAAAAATTGGGGTTATGTTTAAAAATTTTTTTCTTAAAAACTACAAAGTAGATTTTAATGATTTTTATAAAATTAATAAATTAAACATTATAGTTTATAAATTTACAAGAAACTTATTGATATGTCGTTTCGTTGATTTTTAAGAATTTTTTAAATTAGGCCTAAATATTTGAGATTTCATCAAAAAATTGGGGTTATGTTTAAAAATTTTTTTCTTAAAAACTACAAAGTAGATTTTAATGATTTTTATAAAATTAATAAATTAAACATTATAGTTTATAAGTTTACAAGAAACTTATTGATATTCCTTTTCGTTGATTTTTAAGAATTTTTTAAATTAGACTTAAATATTTGACATCTCATCAAAAATTGGGGTTATGTTTAAAAATTTTTTTCTTAAAAACTACAAAGCAGATTTTTAAATTTTTTATAAAATTAATAAATTACACATTATAGTTTATAAATTTACAAGAAATTTAGTAATATCTCTTTTCGTTGATTTTTAAGAATTTTTTAAATCAGACCTAAATATTTGACATTTCATCAAAAATTGGGGTTATGTTTAAAAAATTTTTTCTTAAAAACTAAAAAATAGATTTTAATGATCTTTATAAAATTAATAAACTAAACATTATAGTTTATAAATTTACACGAAATTTATTAATATCTCTTTTCGTTGATTTTTAAGAATTTTTTTAAATTAGACCCAAATATTTGAGATTTCATCAAAAAATTTTCATCGAACCCGAATTTAAAAAATCATAGTCACTTTATTTATTAAAATTTTGAAACCAAATCTTCAAAAATGATAGATTGAAACCTCTATTTTATAACTAAATAGACAATTTTTTTGTAATTATTACCAAAAAATTAAAAAAAAATCCCAAAGTCATCGAAGATTTCTCACCCAACATAACCTAACCTTACAATTCTTTTTTTTAATTTAAAAAATCGTACAGAGTTTATTTATGAACATTTTGAAATCAAATTTTTAAAACGAATAGATTAAAACCTCTATTTTTGAATAAAACCACCAAATTTATTGTAATTATCACCAAAGAATTAAAAAAAATTCCTAAAGTGATCGACGTTTTCCACTAGATTTAATATTAATTATCTTAAATTTAAAAAAATCGTACGAACTTTATTTATAAAAATTGAGAAGTCAAATATTAGGATATGGGAGATCAAAATGTCTATTTTCCAATAAACTTATCAAATTTATTCGAGTTATTAGCAAAAAAATTAAAAAAATTCCCAAAGTCATCAAAGATTTTTCACCGAATCTAACATAACCTCACAAATTTAGACTAAATTAAAAAAAATCATTCTGACTTTATTTATAAAAATTAAGAAACCAAATATTAAAAGTTGTTAGATTAAAATCTCTATTTTTCAAAAAACTTATCGAATTTTTTCTAATTATTACTAAAAAATTAAAAAAAAATCCCAAAGTCATCCAAAATTTTCTACCGAATTTAACCTCAAAAATTTTAATCAACTTTAAAAAAATCATACAGAGTTTATTTATGAACATTAAGAAATAATCTTGGTATTAAATTGAAACTTAAGACTTCTATTTTTTAATAAAAAGTTGGATTTTTTCTAATTCCTATCAAAAAATTTAAAAAAATTCCCAAATTCACTAAAAATTTTTCATCGAATCTAAGTTTAGAAATACGGTCTAAATTTAAAAAACCATTCTAACTTTATTTATAAAAATTGAGAAACCAAATATTAAAAGACGATAAATTAAAATCTCTATTTTTCAATAAACTTATCAAATTTATTCTAATTACTACCAAAAAAATTAAAAAGAAAATCCTAAAGTCATCAAACATTTCCCACCGAATTTAATCTCAAATATTTAATCAATTTTAAAACATCATACAGAGTTTATTTATGAATATTAAGAAATAATTTTGGTACTAAATTGAAACTTAAGATTTCTATTTTTTAATAAAAAAGTTGGACTTTTTCTAATTCTTATAAAAAATTTAAAAAAAATTCCAAATTCATTAAAAATTGTTCATCAAACCTAACCTAAGTTTAGAAATTTAGACTGAATTTAAAAAACCATTCTGACTTTATTTATAAAAATTAGAAACCAAATATTAAAAGATGATAGATTAAAATCTCTATTTTTCAATAAACTTATCAATTTTTTTCTAATTGTGATCAAAAAATTAAAAAAGAAATCCCAAAGTCATCAAACGTTTTCCACCGAATTTAACCTCAAAAATTTTAATCAACTTTAAAAAATCATACAGAGTTTATTTTTGAATATTAAGAAATCATTTTGTTACTAAATTGAAACTTAAGATTTCTAGTTTTTAACAAAAAAGTTGGATTTTTTCTAATTTTTATCAAAAAATTCCCAAATTTATTAAAAATTTTTCATCGAACCTAACCTAAGTTTAGAAATTTAGACTAAATTTAAAAAGCCATTCTGACTTTATTTACAAAAATTGAAAAACCAAATTTTAATAGAAGATACATTAAGATCTCCATTTTTCAATAAACTTATCAATTTTTTTCTAATTCCTATCAAAAAAATTTTAAAAAATTTTCAAATTCATTAAAAAAATTTTCATCAAACCTAACCTAAGTTTAGAAATTCGGACTAAATTAAAAAAAATCATTCTGACTTTATTTATAAAAATTGAGAAACCAAATTTTAATAGAAGATACATTAAAATCTCTATTTTTCAATAAACTTATCAAATTTTTTCTAATTCTTATCAAAAAATTAAAAAAAATTCCCAAAATCACCAAAGATTTTTCACCCAACATAACATAACCTTACAAATTCAGACTAAATTTAAAAAAATCATTCTGACTTTATTTATAAAAATTGAGAAACCAAATTTTAATAGCAGATACATTAAAATCTCTATTTTTCAATAAATTTATCAAAATTTTTCTAATTCTTATCAAAAAATTTAAAAAAAAATCCCAAAATCACCAAAGATTTTTCACCCAACATAACATAACCTTACAAATGCAGACTAAATTAAAGAAAATCGTTCTGACTTGATTTATAAAAACTGAGAAACCAAATTTTAATAGAAGGTACATTAAAATCTCTATTTTTCAATAAACTTATCAAAATTTTTCTAATTCTTATCAAAAAATTTAAAAAAAATTCCCAAAATCACCAAAGATTTTTCACCTAACATAACATAACCTTACAAATTCAGACTAAATTAAAAAAAATCATTCTGACTTTATTTATAAAAATTGAGAAACCAAATTTTAATAGAAGATACATTAAAATCTCTATTTTTCAATAAACTTATCAAAATTTTTCTAATTCTTATCAAAAAATTTAAAAAAAATCCCAAAATCACCAAAGATTTTTCACCCAACATAACATAACCTTACAAATTCAGACTAAACTTTAAAAAATCATTCTGACTTTATTTACAAAAATTGAGAAACCAAATATTAATAGAAGATACATTAAAATCTCTAGTTTTTCAATAAACTTATCAAATTTTTTCTAATTCCTATCAAAAAATTTAAAAAATTTCCAAAATCACCAAAGATTTTTCACCCAACATAACATAACCTTACAAATTCAGACTAAATTTAAAAAAATCATTCTGACTTTATTTATAAAAATTGAGAAATCAAATTTTAATAGAAGATACATTAAAATCTCTATTTTTCAATAAACTTATCAAATTTTTTCTAATTCTTATCAAAAAATTTAAAAAAATTCCCAAAATCACCAAAGATTTTTCACCCAACATAACATAACCTTACAAATTCAGACTAAATTAAAAAAATCATTCTGACTTTATTTATAAAAATTGAGAAACCAAATTTTAATAGAAGGTACATTAAAATCTCTATTTTTCAATAAACTTATCAAATTTTCTCTAATTCCTATCAAAAAATTAAAAAGAAAATCCAAAAACCACCAAAGATTTTTCCCCAACATAACATAACCTTACAAATTCAGACCAAATTAAAAAAAATCATTCTGACTTTATTTATAAAAATTGAGAAACTAAATTTTAATAGAAGATACATTAAAATCTCTATTTTTCAATAAAATTATCAAATTTTTTCTAATTCTTATCAAAAAATTTAAAAAAATTCCCAAATTCATTAAAAATTTTTCATCGAACCTAACCTAAGTTTAAAAATTAGGACTAAATTAAAAAAAATCGTTCTGACTTTATTTATAAAAATTGAGAAACCAAATATTAAAAGATGTTAGATTAAGATGTCTATTTTTTAAAAAACTTATCAAATTTATTCTAATTATTATCAAAAAATTTAAAAAAATTCCCAAAATCACCAAAGATTTTTCACCCAACATAACATAACCTTACAAATTCAGACTAAATTTAAAAAAATCATTCTGACTTTATTTATAAAAATTAAGAAACCAAATTTTAAAAGTTGTTAGATTAAAATCTCTATTTTTCAATAAACTTATCAATTTTTTTCTAATTCTTATCAAAAAATTAAAAAAAAAAATCCCAAAATCACCAAAGATTTTTCACCCAACATAACATAACCTTACAAATTCAGACCAAATTTAAAAAAATCATTCTGACTTTATTTATAAAAATTGAGAAACTAAATTTTAATAGAAGATACATTAAAATCTCTATTGTTCAATAAACTTATCAAAATTTTTCTAATTCCTATCAAAAAATTTAAAAGAATTCCCAAAACCACCAAAGATTTTTCACCCAACATAACATAACCTTACAAATTCAGACTAAATTTTAAAAAATCATTCTGACTTTATTTACAAAAATTGAGAAACCAAATTTTAATAGAAGATACATTAAAATCTCTATTTTTCAATAAACTTATCAAATTTTTTCTAATTTTTATCAAAAAATTTAAAAAAATTCCCAAAATCACCAAAGATTTTTCACCCAACATAACATAACCTTACAAATTCAGATTAAATTTAAAAAATCATTCTGACTTTACTTATAAAAATTGAGAAACCAAATATTAAAAGATGAAAGATTAAAATCTCTATTTTTCACTAAATTAATCAAATTTATTATAATTATGATCAAAAAATTTAAAAAAAATCTCAAAGTTTCAAAGAAATATCAAATCAAAAAAGAAAAAATAACTCAAAAGTAAAAATTTCTAATTTTTTTTTTATTTTTCCAGAAAATTTGGAAACAAGGCTTGTCCCAACTGACAATGCCTCAAAAATCTTTTGGTCCGACCTAACTTTAACCGTCCAAATACTTTTTCCAATCGCCTTAGCAGCTTTATTATTCTCCAGAAAGTTTTCCATCAAACCAATTGGAAATTACCTCACTGGTAACTATCTTTTTATCAGTTTTTAAAATTTACTTATTAATGAATAAAAATTTTTTAGGACTTTGGCCATCAGTAACCCAAAAACAACACCTATTATCATGGTTAACCGACAAAATTCCTTACACAACAACCGTACCAAAGAAAATCTCCCAATTTTGGAAAGACGGATCATTACTTTGCACCTTAATTAACACAGCAATCCCCGGAGCTTGCCCAAACCCACAAAAACACTGGAAACAACCACCAATTCACGCTCAAGCTTTAGCATATAAATATTTTGGACTTGAACCAGTAAGCAAAATAAAAAAAAAATTCTTTTAATTTCCAAAATTAAAAAAAATTTTTTTTAGATATTAAGTTCATCAGATTTCTCAGAAAAAAACCTAAGTTTAACCTCCGAATCAAAATTCTACAACTACCTATTATCCCTACAAGAAGCAATATCAAAATCATCAATCGACACAGACTCTTTAACCTTCACAAACAAATACATAGCAAGAGGAATGGGTTTAATAATCGGCGAACAAAACAGACCGTCAACTTTTTACCTTTATCCAAACTCAAATTCGGAAAAACTCGAAGATATTTACATCAGCATCAAAGGGCCGTACAATTCGTACGGAAAACGATCGATTTCTTCCGGGCAAATGTCCAGGAACGCGAAGAGATTGGCCAAAATGAAACGACAAGCGCAAAACGAACGCGACAAACTATCCCACAAGAGTAAATCGCAAAAATCGTTCTTTAAACCGATCTCGTTCGACATCGGACCGATTTTAGGTTATTTATCGAGAGATGGAAAATCCGGTGATATTTCGATCGAAATGGAAATGGAAAAGGATCGGGCTAAAGTTACGTTTACACCGAAACATTCGGGAATGTACGAGTTGTTATTGACTTGTAACGATGAACATATTCGTGGATCGCCTTTTGTGGTTAGAGTTACAAAAAGTGGAGATGTTAAGATGAAGATTATTTGTAAAAATATTGATTTTATCGATGAAAGTGTTGATATCGGGGAAGGTAATAAGATTTTATTGAAGTTGGATCAGAATAATAATAAGGATGGTGATTGTTTGGAAAATTTGGAGAAGTTGGAAAATGAGAAAAATGAAAAAAATGAGGAGTTTGAAGCGAAAAATGGGGTTAATGAAGGAGATTGTTGTGGACTTAATCCAGAAAAATTTAAACGAAATAAAGAAAGATTTGAAAGAAATAACGAAAATTTTGAACGAAATATAGAAAATTTTGAACGAAATAAAGAAAATTTTGGATTAAATGAAGAAAATTTTGGACGAAATGAAGAAAAATTTAGACGAAATGAAGAAAATTTTGGACGAAATGAAGGTAAATTTGGATTAAATGAAGGAAAATTTGTAATAAATGAAGAAAATTTTGGATTAAATGAAGAAAAGATTGGAAGAAATGAAAACAAGATTGGAAGAAATGAAGAAAAGATTGGAAGAAATGAAGAAAAGATTGGAAGAAATGAAGAAGAAATAAATCATAATGAAGAACAAATTACACAAAATGAAGACAAACTTGGAAGACCTGAAGAAAAACTTAGACGAAATGAAGACAAATTTGGAAGAAATGAAGAAAAAAATAAACATAATGAAGAAAACAAGAACCTCATTGAAATTAAGAAAGTTGATTCGATGGAAATCGTTCAGATTAATAAAAAAGACGATGGATTAAATGTTTCAACGAGGATTATAATTGAAGAACAGGCGAAAATGGAAAAAGACAAACAGATTTTTAACGAAGAGTATAATTTTGATGAAGAAAAAGAATTTGAGAAAATTTACCAAGAGAATCACGAAAATAATCAAATTGAAACACTTCAGGACGAATTAATTGTTAGAGAAGTCAATCTAGAAAAATCTATTGAAAAGAATGAGGTTTCTAATGAAGAAAATAAGGTTTCAAAAGAAGAAAACAAGGTTTCAAAAGAAGAAAACAAGGTTTCTAAAGAAGAAAAAAATGTTTCAAAAGAAGAAAATCTTCAAGAAAAATATGTAAAAGGTGAAAATCATTCATTAAAAGGGAAAAACCAAAAGATGTTTCCAAAAATAGATAACTCAGATAGTTTAGTAGAAAATGAAGACTTTCTTCTAAAAGAAAATGAAAACCTCAAAATGTTTACAAAAGGAGATCGAGAGATTTTCGAGAAGAAAGATCGAGAAGTATTTAATAAAAGAGATGAACAAGAGAAGTCAATAAAAACTCAAGATATTCTTCTAAGAAGCCCAGCGATTCTTCTAGCGGAAAAATATGAAGAAATTTTTAGAAGTGAAGACCAAGGAATTTCCATAAAGAGCCACATAGACACTTTTAATCAAAAAGACGACCAAATAATGTTAACTAAACGTTCAGATGTTCCTCTAAGAAGTCCAGAGATTCTTCTAGAAGAAAAACATGAAGAAATTCTTAGAAATGAAAATCGAGGAATTTTCAGAAAAAAATATTTAGACATTTTGAATAAAAAAGACGACCAAGAAAACTCAGTGAAAAGTCAAGGTGTTCTTCTAAAAAGCCCAGAAGTTCTAGAAGAAAGAGATGAAGAAATTCCTAGAAATGAAGGTCGAGGAATTTTCAGGAAGAACTATTTAGACATTTTTAACAAAGAAGACGACCAAGAAAAGTTAAGTAAAAATCAAGATTTCCTTTTAAAAAGTCCAGGAAATCTCCTAGAAGAAGAAAATGGAGAAATTCTTAAAAAGGAAGATAGAGGATTTTCTGCGGAAAAGAATCGAAAGATTTTTAACAAAGAAGATGACCAACAAAATTCAATTAAAGATCGAAATCTTCTTTTAGAGGAAAAACGTGAAGAAAGTTTTAGAAAAGCTCAAGAAGTCTTTAGAAAACAAGACAAAGAAGTTTCTTGGAAGGAAAATCGAAAGATTTTTAAGAAAAAATACGACCAAGAAAATTTCACCAACGATCAAAACGATATTCTAGAAGAAAGAAATCAAGAAAATCTTAAAAACGAAAATTTAGATAATATTAGAAAAGAAGATCAAGAAATGTTCAAGAAAAATACTGATGAAGAAGATTTAGTTCAAAGCCAAGACCTTGTTTTTGAAGAGAAAGGTCATGAAATCTTTAAAAACAAGGATAACCAAGAAACTTCAATTAAAAATCAAGACATTCTTCCAAAACATAAAAACCAAAACATTTCTTCAAAAGAAAATGATAAAAAGATGTTAATAAAACAACTAAGTTTTCTTCAAAATGAAACAATGATTCAAAATAATGAAATGATTCAAAAGGAAGAAGTTGATAACGAAAAAAATTCTAAATTAGAAGAAAAAGAAGAAGGAAGGGAAGAAGACGAAGATACTGATTGGGAAATAATCGAAAATAAAGAAAACGCTTTAATCGAAACCTTAAACGAAGTCAAAAGCAACAACCAAAGCGAAGTCGAAGAAACTTTCGCGATTAAAAGCGAAGAAACAAAAACCGATTTATCCATCGAAGACACTTTTTATAAAATCGATAATCCATCTTCAACCGAAGAAATATCTTTTAATCTCGAAGATAAAGCTGTTTATGAACCCAAAATAAATGAAGAAAACTTAATAAATTATCAAACCGATACCAAAATGAAGAAAAAAATCAATAAAAAAGAAGAAAATAAAAACGAAGAAGATACAAATGAAGAAGAAATAAAATTAAATAAAAAGGAAGAAAATGAAGAAAGAATAACCAAAAAAATAATTGAAAGAGAAGAAAATAAAGAAGAAGAAAAGGAAAAATTAAATAAAAATGAAGAAAATGAAGAAAAAGTAAACAGAAAATTAGGCAAAAAAGAAGAAACTAACGAAAATGAAGAAGAAAGGATAAGATTAAGTAAAAAAGAAGAAAATGAAAAAGAAGAAAGAAGACAATTAATTAAACATCAAAGTTTATTTGAATATCAAAGAAATACCAAAGAAAATGCATCTAAAGACTTTAAAAATGAACCAAATTCAATTAATTTCAAGACATTATCAAATCTTAACGAAGCTTTTCTTCAAAGTGAAGCCAATACCAAAGAAGATTTATCAAAAAATCTTAGCAACGAACTCAAAACTAAACATAACTCGTCTAAATTAAAGCCTTTACCAAATTCTAACGAAGATTTTCTTCAAAACAAAATCAAAGAAGATTCATCAACAAATTTTAAAAGCAAACCCAGAAGTGAACATATCTCCTATAAATTAGAAACTTTATCAAGTTCTAATGAAGATTTTCTTCAAAGTCAAAACAACACCGAAGAAAATTTATCAAAAAATCTTAAAAGCAAACTCAAAAACGAACCAAACTCACCTAAACTGAAAACGTCTTTTAGTCTTGATGAAGAATTTCTTGAAAATCAAACCAATACTAAAGAATATTTATCAAAAAATCTTAAAAGCAAACCCAAAAATGAACATAATTCCTCTAAATTAAAACTTTCTTTTAGTCTTGACGAAGAATTTCTGGAAAATCAAACCAACACCAAAGAAAATTTACTAAAAAATCTTAAACAAGAACTCAACACAATAAAATTTAATTCTAACTCAACTCCTCATGAAAATTCTCAATCAGATAATGAATCTGGATTCGTTTCACAAACAACTTCAATAAAAAATCTTGTTGAATTTTTCCAAACTAAAAATACTTCCCCGGTATTTTCATATATCGAGCAAGAAGTTCAAAATTTACAAAAAGATGATTCTATTCTTCTAAATGAAGAAAAGATTTCTAATCAAAACAAAAAAGAAGATGAAAGAAGCCAAGAAAAAGGAAAAATTGAAGAAAAAGGAAGAAACGAAGAAAAACAAAGAAATAAAGAAAGAAACCAAGAAGAAGAAAGAAACCAAGATAGAAAAATAAGAACCCAAGAAAAAGGAAAAATTGAAGAAAAAGTAAGAAACGAAGAAAATCAAAGAAATGAAGAAAGAAAAGGAAGAAACCAAGAAAAAGGAAAAATCCAAAGAGGAAATGAAAGAAATCTAGAAGCAAAAGAAAGAACCCAAGAAGAAGGAAAAATTGAAGAAAAAATAAGAAATGAAGAAAATCAAAGAAATCAAGAAAGAAAGGAATTAAACCAAGAAAGGAAAGAAAGAACCCAACAAGAAGGAAAAATCGAAGAAAATGAAAGAAACCAAGAAAGGAAAGAAATTAACCAACAAAAAGCCATAAACGAAAAAACCCAAAAAGTTGAAAAATCCCAAAAAATAGAAGAAAACCAAATCGAAGAAAACCAAATCGAAGAAAACCAATTCGAAGATAACCAAATCGAAGAAAACCAATTCGAAGATAACCAAATCGAAGAAAACCAAATGGATGAAGAAATCCTCTCACTTTCCACGATAAGCGTATTTGAAATGAGACTCAAATTCGAAAGAAAAATCCAAGAAACCGAAACCAATCTAAAAAAATCCCAATATAGCAGCGTAAATAGAAACTTACTAAAAAAATCCAAATTAGATTTTACCCAAAGCATGCCAAATCTAACAACCGTAAAAGACGACTACGAAAAAGAAAGTTTTCTACGTTCTGATGATAACACAAACGAATTTTTAATGCAATTCCGGGAGAAGAAACAATTTTGGGATCGATTAACTGAAAACGGAAGTAGTTTTAGTTTAAATTCAAATTATTCCGAAACCGAAGCAAAAAATCAAAAAATTCCCAAAACAATTTCTTTAAATAATATAGAAAAAAATATAAAAGATTTTAAAAAATCTTCAGAAGAAGAAATAAATAAGAGTTTTAACCGAGTTAAGAATTTTGACCATACTACAGAAAAAAATCAAAATATATTAAAACATACTAAAAATACTAACCCTTCTATTTCAAATTTCCAATTGATTAAAAATTCAGAAGGAATTGAAGACATCCACGAATTGATTCACGATTCAATTGATGAAGAATCAATACAATTTGCTGAAGATTCCCGAAGAAGGTTTGAAAACGCTCGACATTTTTTTAGAAGTATCGAACAGATTAACTTATCTGGAAGAACTACCAACCAAAATAAAAAATCCAATGTTGATTTACCAAGAAGAAGTGTTAGTTTAAAAACTTTAAACGTCCAAGATAGATTTTCTTTGGATAATTTATACAGGGATGTTATTTTTAATAAAATAAGAAATGGATCCTTAAAAGGGTCTCCGAATAGAGATGGTTTGGTTGAAACTTTAGCTTCGATTTCGAGTACTGAAAGTGGCTTGGAGAAAGATTTCGGGGATGAAGATGATATCGATTTGGGTTATTTTAGATTAACGAGGAAACCAAAACGGAGGAAAAGTGTTAAAATGCTTTTTGACGTTAATTATTAATTTTACTAATTTATTTATTTTTATTTTTTTTTAATAGATTGGGAAGTTGAGGAGATGAGTTTTATTTATTATTTTATTAATTATATTCTTTATTATTGTTATATTAATTTTAACATGAAAAATATTAATAAAATAAATTAAAAAAAAAATTGTAGAATAAGTGTTTTTTTTTTCTTAACGAATTTGGTCAACTTCAAAAAATTTCTAGATCATAGAATAATCTCTACTTTTGCACAAAACAAATATTTATTTATTATTTGCTGTATAGAACAAAATAAAAATATCACTAATCGATTTCCTATAAATACAATTTCCAATCTAATTCACCAAAATAGATAAAAGTAAACACATTACCGTTAATACCTCGACTAATTTTTTTTGTACTGTACCCATCTACCTCTATTTATTTTGACTTTTCTCAAAGCCCTTTATTTCTCAATACAAGTCGTAATTTCACGTTGACAAACAGACGGCGCTCCGGTCGACTTTTCCGCTCCTTCCCGGTCGCAAATAGATTTTTAATTGCAATTTTACGACTCGCGGCGGTTACTACCCCGGATTCGTCCGGAAACGGATGCGCCGGGGCTTTAAACCCAGACGACAATTATCAAACCCTCCCAATCCTACTTTTCCAGACCTTTTTGTCCTCTTTTTTCCACCATTTCATTTACAACACAATCAAAAAGGAAGATAAATACAACAAGAAAAAAAATTCAAAATAAAATTAATCAAAATTGAATCTTAATTCAAGTCTCAAGTCCTAAAAATCTCTTTAGTTTGATACATGATATTAGTTTAGATTACTTTTTTTAACAAAAGAAAAGATGAAAAGAAGGAAAGAAAGAAGGAGGAATTAAGGAAGGGAGGAAAAACGATAGAAAGAGAGAAGGAAAGAACGATGGAAGGAACGAACAGAAGAGCGAAGTAGAGGAAATGGGGTTGAAAAGGAAGAAATGAAAGAAAGCAGGAAGGAAGGAATGAAGAAACGTAGAAAGAAAAAAAGGAATTAAGGAAGGAAGGAGCTAATGAAGGGAGGAAGAAATGATAGAACGAAAGAACAATCGAAGGAACGAACAGAGAAGCGAAGGAGAGGAAATGAGAAAGGGAAGGAAGAAACGAAAGAAAGCAGAAATGAAGGAGTGAAGGAACGTAGGATGAAAAGAAGGAATGAAAGAAAGAAGGAATTTAAGAAGGGAGGAAGAAAGAATAGAACGAAAGAAGGAAAGAGCGAAGGAAGAAATGAACAAAGGAGTGAAAGACAGGAAATGAAGAAGAAAATGAAGAAAAGCAGGAACGACGGATCATAGGAACGTAGGAAGAAAAGAAGGAATGATGGAAAGAAGGAACTAAGGAAGGGATGAAGAACCGAAAGAAAAAAAGAAAGAGCAGAAGTGCAAAGGAAAGAAAATGAGGGAAGGAAGGGAGAAACGAAAGAAAGTAGGAAAGAAGGAACGAAGGAAGGAGCTAAAGAAGGTAGGAGGAAATGATAGACCGAAAGAACGATCGAATAAACGAACAGAGAAGCGGAGGAAAGGAAATGAGGGAGGGAAGTAAGAAACGAAAGAAACCAGGAATGAAGAAGTGAGGGAATGAAAGAAATGAGGAACTAAGGAAGGGAAGAAGAATCGATAGAACGAAAGAAGGAAAGAGCGAAGGAAGAAACGAACGAGGGGGCGAAGGATAAGAAATGAAGAAGAAATGAAGAAAAGAAGGAACGAAGAAATGAAGAAGCGTAGGAAGAAAAGAAGGAACGATGGTAAAGAGGAACTAAGGAAGGGAGGAAGAAACGAAAGAAAGAAAGAACGAAGGAAGGAAGGAATGAACAGAGCTGCGAAGGAGAGGAAATGAGGGAATGAAGGAAGAAGCGAAAGAAAGCAGGAACGAAGGAACGATGGAATGAAGGAACGTAGGAAGAAAAGAAGGAATGAAAGAATGGAGGGGAAAAGAAGGAACAAAGGAAAGAAGGAGCTAAGGAAGAGAGGAAGAAATGATAGAACGAAAGAATGATCGAAGGAACGAACAGAGAAGCGATGGATAGGAAATAAGGGAGGGAAGGAAGAAACGAAAAGAAGCAGGGATGAAGGAGTGAAGGAACGTAAGAAGAAAAGAGGGAATGAAGGAAAGAAGAAAATAAGGAAGAAATGATAGAACGAAAAAAGGAAAGAGCGAAGGAAGAAGTGAACAAAGGAGCGGAGGATAGGAAATGAAGAAAGAAAAGGAAGAAAAGCAGGAACGAAGAAATTAAGGAGTGTAGGAAGAAATGAAGGAACGATGGTAAGGATGAACTAAGGAAGGGAGGAAGAAACGAAAGAAAGAAAGAACGAAGGAAGGAACGAACAGAGCTGTGAAGGAGAGGAAATGAGGGAAGGAAGGAAGAAACGAAAGAAAGCAGGAACGAAGGAACGATGGAATGAAAAAACGTAGGAAGAAAAGAAGGAATGGAGAGAGAAAAGAAGGAACGAAAGAAGGAAGGAGTTAAGGAAGGGAGGAAGAAATGATAGAACGAAAGAACGATCGAAGGAACGAACAGAGAAGCGAAGGAGAGAAAATGAGGGAGGGAAGGAAGAAACGAAAGAAAGCAGAAACGAAGGAACGATGGAAAGAAAGAATGATGGAAGGAAGGAATGATGGAAGGAAAGAACGTAGGAAGAAAATAAGGAATGAAGGAACCGAGAGAGAAAAGAAGGAACGAAAGAAAGAAGGAACTAAGAAGGGAGGAAGAAACAATAGAACGAAAGAAGAAGAAAGCAAAGGAAGGAATGAACAGAGGAGTGAATTAGAAGAAATGGGGTAGGAAAGGAAGAAACGATAGGAAGTCGGAATGGAGGAATGAAGGAACGTGGGATGAAAAGAAGGAAATAAAGAAGGGAGAAACGATAGAACGAAGGAGGGAACGAACACAGCAGCGAAGGAGAGGAAATGAGGGAAGGAAAAAACCAAAGAAAGCAGGAATAAAGAAACGTAGGAAGAAACGATAGAACAAAAGAAGGAAAGAACGAAGGAAGAACGAAGGAAGAACGAATAGTGGAGGGAAGAAGAGGAAGTGAGTAAAAGAAGAAAGAAAGCAAGAATAGAGGAATGAGGAAATGTGGGAAGAAAAGAAGGATCGAAGGAAGGAAGGAAAAAGATATAGAACGAAAGAAGGACGAAATAAACAAAACAGCGAGGGTGAGGAAATGAGGGAATGAAGAAAGAAAGCAAGAACGAAGGAATGAGGAAACGTAGGAAGAAAGGAAGGAACGAAGGAAGAAACGATAGAACGAAAGAAGAAAAGAACGAAGGAAGAAATGAACAAAAGAGCGAAGGAGAGGAAATGAGGGAGAAAAGGAAGAAACGAAAAAAAAAGCATGAATGAAGAAATGAGAAAACGTAGGAAGAAAAGAAGGAATTAAGGAAGGAAGAAACGATAGAACTAAAGAACGAAGGAAAGACGAACAGAGCAGCGAAAAAGAGGAAATGAAGGAAGGAAGGAAAGAACATAGGATGAAAACAAGGAACAAAATAAGAAAGGAACCATCAAAGGACGGAAGGAAAAAAAAAGAGTGGGACTAGAGTAATTAAAATAGCTTTGGTGATGAGTAAAAAAAGTGGGAAAAGAAAGCTAAAAGAGTGGATGAGAAGAATTACAAGAATAATGAATTGGAAGAAAAAGAGTGAGATGTAGAGTTAACAAACTAACTCTGAATATAGGATTCCCCAAAAAACAATGTAATATTCATAATGATTGGACAAAATGAGAATTAGACAAAATTAAAGACTTTTAAGAGTTAAAATCTTGAGTCTTAAACAATAAATAATCGATACTTCAATTAGAAATTTTTGATTTAGATAGATCATTAATCTGTATAAGCTCCAGACCGAAAGCAGTTTGTTTCTGGTTCGAAAGAGTTAAAAGTCAAACGATTTATGTAGCCGCAGCAGCCGAAAACAGATCCGCCGCGTCAACCGACCGAGGCCATTAATTCATTTAGGGCCCATTTAATCGATTAGGACAACGTATTATGGCTTATCGCGAATTCGACGTCCACGGATCCACCGAAATCTCCCCTTTTCCAAAGGGGACCAGCAACCCAACCCGAAGGCTATCCCCCCGGTGATTGAGCGAAACTGCCAATTAAACCTCGGCTCATATTAATCTCTCGTCTTGTAATAGATTTCATCGGCGTACCAAGTTATTAATTACGATTCCAACCAACCAACCCCCATACGTTTGAAATAAACAAAACGTTTCTTATGTAGGTATGTAGTAAAACTCCGTGTTCATTACGAATTTATACGAGGACTGGTTTCTCAAGGGAAAATGTTGGATGAAGGGCGGTGGAAAAATAAATTTGGAAAGGGTCTTTTTACGGCCCTAGTCTCGTTCCTTTCCCCTATCCTACGTGTTAAGAATATACAAAAATACAAACCCTCGAAAGAAAAAATCGTAAAAAAGCTTAGGGACAAGATGTAGAGGTGTCGACACACCAAACATAAAAAAATAAAAATAAATTTTAAAGTAAATTATCTCGGGATAATCCATGCATGGAAAATCGAATGGTTCGATGGGGCTCCATTGTCGCTTAAATGGGACGATTGTGGGTAAACTACCCCCCGATGCGACTCTAAAGGAGGGTAAATACCGACGGGAGAAACTTCAAAAACCCGTCCGGGGACCTTCTTATCAAGCTATTGTATTGAACCGGGTCGTTCGAATGGAACGTTAACGTTAGGAGATTTTCCCTCGGAACGGTTTCAAGGATTTCAGATGAGAAGAGAAAACCACAAGTTTAGAAATTCCTCCACGACTTAAAAAAAAAATAATAATAAGAAAGTTTTCTTAATCTTATTTTAAAAAAATCTATAATTTTATTCAACTAAACGAAAACTTTTTCTAACTAAATGATATTTTCCATCGAACTTAACCTCAAAAATTCAATGGTTTTACGTCATTCTGCAGACTATTATCTTCACCTCCCCGACGATTTTGGGGGGGTCCGTGACCGATTTCGGAAAAACGGCCCTGAAAATGGAAGGACGTTGCGGTAGCTCTAATTGAAATTAAAATTCTCGATCGTCCGCCTGTCATTTTCGTTAATTTTCGAACGCACTTTTTGTCCAAAAAGCCACCGGCTCCGCGACTCTGTTTCCGGCTAACCTTCTGAACGGCTTTATAACGCAACGTTATATGCGAATCGGGGCTCCTTTGGACCCGAAACGGCCGATTTAAGCCCTAAACGAAGTCCCCGTTTTCCGTCATTTTCGATTTGGGCCGATAAAACAGTTGGTTCAATTTTCATAAACGTTATTTATTATTCTAACCACGCTAATGCCACATGAAATGTCAAAACAATCGGTTTATTAATAATAAACAAATATTTAAGTTATGCAGAACAAAATTCGAATAAATTTCACTAAAAACTAAATAAATTCTTGAAAATATCACCAAAAATTTAAATAAATTTGTAAAAATTCCACCAAAACTACTAAAATTTTTAATAATTCCACCAAAAACTTATAAAATTTATAAAAATTCCATCAAAGCTATCAAAATTTTTAACAATTCCACCAAAAACTTGCTAAATTTAAAAAAAATATACTAAAATTAAAATTTCGTCAAGAATTGATTAATTCTTAAAAATTTCACAAAAATAAAAAAGTAACAATAAAAATTCCACAAAAGTTAGTTAAATTGAATATAATTTCACCAAAAATTATTAAATTTGGAAACAATTCTACTAAAAACTTGGTGAATTTTTTAAAAATTCTACCCAAAATCAATAAAATTGTTAAAAATTCCAGGAGAAACCTACTATATTCGTAAAAATTCCACCAAACTTACCAACATTTTTAACAATTCCACCAAAAACGTAATAAATTTTTTCAATTTTCCACCAAAGCTACAAAAATGTTGAATAATTCCACCAAAAACTTACTGATTTTTAAAAAATACCACCAAAAATTTACCAAATTCATAAAAATTCTACTAAAATTACCAATATTTTTAACAATTCCACCAAAAATGATTAAAGTTAATAAAAATTCCACCAAAGTTATCAACTTTTTTAATAATTCCATCAAAAACATACTAAATTTTATAAAAATTCCACTAAAAATGAATAAAATTGGAAAAACTTCCCTAAAAACTTACTACATTCGTAAAAATTCCATAAAAAAACACTGAATTTTTTAAAAATTCCATCAAAAATTAATAAAATTCGCAAAAATTCCTCCAGTGTTATCAAAATTTTTGATAATTCCACCAAAAATATACCGAATTTTTTAAAAATTCCACCAAAAATTAATATAATTTGCAAAAATTCCACCAAAAACTTACTAAATTCATAAGAATTTTACCAAAAACAATGATTTTTTTTATTCCATCAGAAATGAATAAAATTCGCAAAAATTCCACCAATGTTATCAAAATTTTTGATAATTCCACCAAAAACATACTGAATTTTTTAAAAATTCCACCAAAAACTTACTAAATTCATAAGAATTTTACCACAAACACTGAATTTTTTTAAAATTCCACAAGAAATGAATAATATTCGCAAAAATCCCACCAAAGCTATTAAAATATTTAACAGGTACACCCAAAACTAACTGAATTTTTTTTATTCCACCAAAAACTTACAAAAATTCTAAAAATTACACCGAAATTGTCAACATTTTTAACAATTTTACCAAAAACTTACCAAATTTTTTTAAAAATTCCACCAAAATGTCCAAATCCTTTTAAGATTCCACCAAAAATCAACCAAATTAGAAACAATTTCATTAAAAATTAACTAAAATCTTGAAAATTCCATCAAAAACTTAGTAAATTCGTAAAAATTCCACCAAAGTTACTAAAATTTTTAATAATTCTACCAAAAATAATGAATTTTTTAAAAATTCCGCCAAAAAACTTACAAAATTTGTAAAATTCCACCAAAATTACCAACATTTTTAACAATTCCACCAAAAACGTACTAAATTTTTTCAATTTTCCACCAAAGCTACAAAAATGTTAAATAATTCCAGCAAAAACTTACTGATTTTTTAAAAATACCACCAAAAATTTACTAAATTCATAAAAATTCTACTAAAATTACCAATATTTTTAACAATTCCACCAAAAATGATTAAAGTTAATAAAAATTCCACCAAAGTTATCAACTTTTTTAACAATTCCAACATACTAAATTTTATAAAAATTCCACTAAAAATGAATAAATTCGTAAAAATTCCATAAAAAAACACTGAATTTTTTAAAAATTTCATCAAAAATGAATAAGATTCGCAAGAAATCCACCAATGTTATCAAAATTTTTGATAATTCCACCAAAAACATACTGAATTTTTTAAAAATTCCACCAAAAATTAATACAATTTGTTAAGATTCCACCAAAAACTTACTAAATTTATAAGAATTTTACCAAAACCACTGATTTTTTTTTATTCCATCAGAAATGAATAAAATTCGCAAATATTCCACCAATGTTATCAAAATTTTTGATAATTCCACCAATAACATGCTGAATTTTTTAAAAATTTCACCAAAAACTTACTAAATTCATAAGAATTTTACCAAAAACACTGAATTTTTTTTTAATTCCACCAGAAATGAATAAAATTCGCAAAAATTCCACCAAAGCTATTAAAATATTTAACAACTACACCCAAAACTTACTGATTTTTTTTTATTCCACCAAAAACTTACAAAAATCCTAAAAATTACACCGAAATTGTCAACATTTTTAACAATTCTACCAAAAATTTACTAAGTTTTTAAAAAATTCCACCAAAATGTCCAAATTCTTTTAAAATTCCACCAAAAATCAATCAAATTAGAAACAATTTCATTAAAAATTAACTAAAATCTTTAAAATTCCATCAAAGTTACTAAAATTTCTAATAATTCTACCAAAGATAATGAATTTTTTAAAAATTCCACCAAGAAACTTACAAAATTTGTAAAAATTCCACCAAAAATTTACCATTTTTTTTTTAATTCCACCAAAAACTTACTAAATTCGTAAAGCTTCCACCAAAGTTACCAAAATGTTGATCAATTCAACCAAAAACAATAAACTTTTTTTAGAAATATACTAAAAATAAAACTAAACTAGTTTATGAAAATTAAGGAATGATTTTTGTTTTTAATGAAACCTAAAAGATACTATTTTGATTTAAAAAAGTCAGATTTGCTCTAATTATAATCAAAAAAATTAAAAAAATTCTTAAAGACATAAGTGATTTTTTCACCCAGATCTGACCTCGAAAACTTGGATCAAATTTAAAAAATCATACAGAGATTATTTTTTGAAACTAAGAAGTGATTTTTATTCCAAATGAAATCTAAAAGATCCTATTTTTATTTAAAGAAGTCAGATTTATTCTAATTTTACCCAAAACAGTTAAAAAAATTCTTAAAGACATTAACAATTTTTTCGACCTCTTTGAATCTAACCTCAAAAATTTTGATCAACTTTAAAAAATCGTACAGAGATTATTTTTTGGAACTAAGAAATGATTTTTATTTTAAATGAAACCTAAAATATTCTATTTTAATTCAAAAAAGTCGGAATTATTATAATTTTACCCAAAAAAATTAAAAAAATTCTTAAAGACATTAACAATTTTTCCGACCTCTTTGAATCTAACCTCAAAAATTTTGACCAACTTTAAAAAATCGCACAGAGATTATTTATGAAGATTAAGGAAAGATTTTTATTTTAAATGAAACTTAAAAGATTCTATTTTTATTTTAAAAAGTCAGATTTTTCCTAATTATAACCCAAAAAATTAAAAAAAATTTAAAGGCATTAATGTTTTTTTCGACCGAATTTAAAAATTAACTTTAAAAAATTCTAGATGGATTATTACATCATTAAGTTGATTTCAAAAAAAACTTTAAAGTAATCTAATTTAGTACTATCGATTCGTACTAAAATCACCTATAATTTACAAAATCGATTTGAAACCATTTGGCTTATTGGTCTAATAAAACGCGATCGCCACGTCCAAAATCGAGTTCGATTTTGGTGTGTAATCCCAGTAGAATTCGTACACAATCATAAATTCGGGCAAGTTTACTCCGGCTAACGCGAACCGACCGGCAGCAGGAGGGGCGCGGGGTGTTGGGGGACGAAGGGGGCGGCTTCGGAGGACAAAACGGGTCCGAACCCGACCCAATTACCGCGTTGCGCCCCAATCGATGTCCGCGTCGAAGAGCAAACACTATCCGGCTACCGCACGTGTTTAGAATTAGCTCGTTTACACTCGATAACAGCTCAAAATCTCAATCAACTACATACAAGACTCTATAAACGCGGTTATCGGAGTCTACAAGTCTCCATAAACGTTATTAGGGTTTAGTAATATCAGATAAGATGGCTTTAGGATTATTTTATTCTACATGAAAATCTAGCTCGCTTACTTAAGCTAACTTCATTATTCTTATAAAAATTTTGGTCAAGTTTAAAAAATCACAGATGGATTATTTATGAGAATTAAGAAATAATTTTTGTTTTAAATGAAACCTCAAAGATTCTATTTTGATTTTATAAAGTCAGATTTATTCTAATTATGACCGTAAAATTTAAAAAAAATCCTAAAAACTTAACGATTTTTCCAACCAAATCTAACCTTAAAAATTTGGATCAACTTTGAAAAATCGTAGAGAGATTATTTTTTGGAACTAAGAAATGATTTTTATTCCAAATGAAACCTAAAACATTCTATTTTGATTTAAAAAAGTCAGATTTATTCTAATAATAACCAAAAAAATTAAAAAAATTCTTAAAGACGTTAACGATTTTTATCGACCGAATCTAACCTTAAAGATTTGGATCAACTTAAAAAAATCGTAGAGAGATTACTTTTTGGAACTAAGAAATGATTTTTGTTCCAAATGAAACCTACAACATTCTATTTTGATTCAAAAAAGTCAGATTTATTTTAATTCTTACCAAAAAGTTTAAAAAAAATTTCAAAGTCGATAAAAATTTTTTGACAGTTAACTAACCTAACTCTTTAGAAAAATTGACCAACTTCAAAAAATCGTTAAGACTTTATTTATAAGAATTAAGAAATGAATTTTGCATTAAATTAATCTTAAAATATTCTATTTTAGATTTAAAAAGTCAGATTTATTCTAATCATGACCGAAAAATTAAAGAAAATTCCTAAAGACGTTAATGATTTTTCCAACCAAATCTAACCTCAAAAACTTGGATCAACTTAAAAAAATCGTAGAGAGATTACTTTTTGGAACTAAGAAATGATTTTTGCTCCAAATGAAACCTAAAACATTCTATTTTGACTCAAAAAAGTCAGATTTATTCTAATTCTTACCAAAAAAATTAAAAAAAAATTCAAAGTCGATAAAAAATTTTTGACAGTTAACTAACCTAACTCTTTGGAAAAATTGACCAACTTCAAAAAATCGTTCAGACTTTATTTATAAGAATTAAGAAATGGATTTTGCATTAAATTAATCTTAAAATATTCTATTTTAGATTTAAAAAGTCAGATTTATTCTAATTATAACTGAAAAATTATAAAAAAATCCTAAAGACGTTAATGATTTTTCCAACCAAATCTAACCTTAAAAACTTGGATCAACTTTAAAAAATCGTAGAGAGATTACTTTTTGGAACTAAGAAATGACTTTTGCTCCAAATGAAACCTAAAACATTCTATTTTGATTCAAAAAAGTCTGATTTATTCTAATTCCTACCAAAAGAATTAAAAAAAATTTCAAAGTCGATAAAAAAATTTTGACAGTTAACTAACCTAACTCTTTAGAAAAATTGACCAACTTCAAAAAATCGTTCAGACTTTATTTATAAGAATTAAGAAATGGATTTTGCATTAAATTAATCTTAAAATATTCTATTTTAGATTTAAAACGTCAGATTTATTCTAATTATGACCGAAAAATTCAAAAAAAAAAAATCCTAAAGACGTTAACGATTTTTCCAACCAAATCTAACCTCAAAAACTTAGATCAACTTTAAAAAATCGTAGAGAAATCACTTTTTGGAACTAAGAAATGACTTTTGCTCCAAATGAAACCTAAAACATTCTATTTTGATTTAAAAAAGTCAGATTTATTCTAATAATAACCAAAAAAATTTAAAAAATTCTTAAAGACGTTAACGATTTTTATCGACCGAATCTAACCTTAAAAATTTGGATCAACTTAAAAAAATCGTAGAGAGATTACTTTTTGGAACTAAGAAATGATTTTTGTTCCAAATGAAACTTAAAAGATTCTATTTTGATTCAAAAAAGTCAGATTTATTTTAATTCTTACCAAAAAAATTTAAAAAAATTTCAAAGTCGATAAAAATTTCTTGACAGTTAACTAACCTAACTCTTTAGAAATTGACCAACTTCAAAAAATCGTTCAGACTTTATTTATAAGAATTAAGATGTGGATTTTGCATTAAATTAAGCTTAAAATATTCTATTTTAGATTTAAAGAATCAGATTTATTCTAATTATAACCGAAAAATTTTAAAAAAATCCTAAAGACGTTAATGATTTTAACGATTTTTTTTGTCCGAATCTAACCTCAAAAACTTGGACCAATTTTAAAAAATCGTAGAGAGATTATCTTTTGGAGCTAAGAAACGATTTTCGATCTAAATGAAACCAAAAAGATTCTATTTTGATTTAAAAAAGTTAGATTTATTCTAGTTTTATCCAAAAAAATTTAAAGACTAACAACTTTTTCGACCAAATCTAACCTTAAAATTTTTTATCAACTTTAAAAAATCATACAGACTTTATTTTTTGAAACTAAGGAAAAATTTTTATTTTAAACGAAGCCTAAAAGATTCTATTTTTATTAAAAAAAGTCGGCTTTATTCCAATTTTACCCAAAAAAATTTAAAAAAATCTTAAAGACATTAATGATTTTTTGGTCCAAATCTAACCTCAAAAATTTTGATCAATTTTGAAAAATCACACAGAGTTTATTTTTTGGAACTAAGAAATGATTTTTATTCTAAATGAAACCTAAAACATCCTATTTTTATTTAAAAAAGTCAGATTTATTCTAATTTTACCCAAAAAATTAAAAAAATTCTTAAAAACATTAACAGCTTTTTCGACCTCTTTGAATCTAACCTCAAGAATTTTGATCAACTTTAAAAAATCGTACAGAGATTATTTTTTGGAATTAAGAAACGATTTTTGTTTTAAATGAAACCTAAAACATTCTATTTTAATTCAAAAAGTCGGATTTATTCCAATTTTACCCAAAAAAAAATAAAAAAATTCTTAAAGACATTAATGATTTTTTCGTCCAAATCTAACCCTAAAGATTTGGATCAACTTTAAAAAATCGTAGAGAGATTACTTTTTGGAACTAAGAAATGATTTTTGCTCCAAATGAAACCTAAAACATTCTATTTTGATTCAAAAAAGTCGGCTTTTTTCTAATTCTTACCAAAAAAATTAAAAAAAATTTCATAGTCGATAAAAAATCTTTGACAGTTAACTAACCTAACTCTTTAGAAAAATTGACCATCTTTAAAAAATCGTCCAGACTTTATTTATGAAAATTAAGGAATGATTTTGCATTAAATTAATCTTAAAATATTCTATTTTAGATTTAAAAATTCAGATTTATTCTAATTATAACCCAAAAATTTTAAAAAATTTCTAAAAATTTAACGATTTTTCCAACTAAATCTAACCTTAAAAATTTGTATTAACTTTAAAAAATCGTACAGGGATTATTTATTCTAACTAAGAAATGATTTTTATTCCAAATTGAAACCAAAAAACTGTATTTTGTGTTAAAAAGGTTAGATTTGTTTTACCTCTCACTCAAAAACTTAAAAAAATTCTTAAATGCAATCATTTTTTCGACCCAACTTAACCTCAAAAAATCGAAAAACTTTAAAAAATCGTCTAAGATTTATTTATTAAAGTTTTGAAATTATTTTTGCTCCAAATTAAAGCCAAAAGATTGTATTTTATGTTAAAGAAGATAGATTTTTTCCATCTCTGACTCAAAAAATTAAAAAAATTCTTAAATACAGTTTTTTTGACCCTAACCTTAAAAAAATCTGAAAGTTTTAAAAAATCTCCGAAGATTTATTGAAGTTTTATAATTTATTTATTAAAGTTTTGAAATTATTTTTCGTAAATCTTATGGATTCTATTTAAAGAAGTTCAGAAATAAAAAATTAGAAGAAAATCTAGTCCGGTTGGTATTAGTTGGCTAACTTCGTTCGTAGGAAATCCCGGAGCGCGAACTCCTCGCTTCCAGATAAATAGAAACAATTGTCGTCGCTCCTCAATCTAATTTGGCACGTGACCGGCTTTCCGAAATTTGGAAAGACGTGACGGGAAGCGAGACAAAGCGATGGTGAAGGCTCCTCCACCATTTCCACCACCTCCTCCTCCCACTTTCGCCTTAATTTCCTTTTCAAGACACGTCTCCAACTTGACTAACACTAACAATAAACGACGTTAACTTTCAAAGATTTTTTAAAACATTCCCCTCAAATCAAAATAATTAAAAAAAAAATTTAAATAAAATTATTCGTTCAAACTTATTAGTTTAATCCTAAGACATTCAAAATGAGACTCTAAAGGGTAGTAAAAGGTAATGGAGGAAAACCCAAGAAACATAATATAGATATGATCGTAGAGAGGACTATTTCGGAGGGTTTGGGGTTGTTTTCGGGACGATAAATACCGCGAGGGATTAGGACGGTCGTTCCCGGAGGCGTCGTTTTCTACGGCGTCGGGCGTCGTTTCGGGACGCTTCCGGCGTCGTCGGCGCGAACGGCTTAATTTATATGCTAATGTTAAATAAAAGTTGACGATTCGCGAACCAACGTTCAACGTTGAGTTTCTGGAGGTTCCGTTTCCGTACCTCTCTACTGTAGACAATAAGTCATTTTCGGAAAGGGAGGCGTCGCGACGCTCTAACGGCGCGTTTAGCCGGAAATTGCGCGACGTCAACTTCTAAGATGAGAGTTTAGGGTGTTATATTGAAATTTTCAAACGGGAAGGTTAAGTTTCTAAGGTGTAAGAGAGAAATTTAGCTTATTGGGGGAAGATTTAGTTCAAAGACTTAAAAAAAAATCTATGGGATTTCTTTATGGAAATTTTAGATTGGTTTTTGTACAGGGTCCGGCATTGAAACAGGAAGATTAAGATGTTGTGAAGGTTAGATCCAGACGGCTCGAGAGAAGTGGGGGTTCGACTTTGAGCGTCCAGAGGGCCGGTATTTTCGGCTGTCATGTTGCGTTGGACGAATGAGCAACATGCTTTTGCCGTAAAAGCATTTTACAAAAATGCTGATAGTGTTGTTAGTGCTCAACCTGCTTTCCGTAGAGAGTTCACTTTGTTGCCGAGTGACCCTGTACCTTCAACGAACGCAATCAACGTATGGGTAAGGAATTTTGAAGAAACTGGTAATCTAACAAAGAAACAAGGTGGTAGTGTAAAGACGGCTCGTACTCCCGAGAATGTTAATAGGGTGCGAGAAGCTTTAACAAGAAGTCCACGAAAATCTGCAAAGCGTCACAACATAAAACTCGTTCTTAGTGACCGAACCATAAGAAGGATCCTGAAGAATGATCTCCGCTTTCATCCATTTAAGATACAGGTAGTCCAAGTTCTCAAACCTCAACACTACGTTAGCCGACTACGCTTTTGTCAACAGTTGTTAAATTTAATTGATCAAGGTGGACAGCTGGTCCATAATGTATGGATGAGTGATGAGGCACACTTCCATGTCTGTGGGTATGCCAATAAACAGAACTTTCAATTTTGGAGTGACAATAACCCACGTAATCTTCACGAAAAGCCTCTTCATTCACAAAAGGTAACTGTGTGGTGCGCAATGTCCTCTCTAGGTATGGTTGGTTCGTACTTTTTTGACAGTAAAAACGATAACACTGTAACAGTGAACTCTGAACGGTATGCTGACATACTGGTGAACTTTGAACATGTTGGTGAACATTTCCTACTCTCGATGAACATGTGAATGATCGGTCATTATTCCAGCAAGATGCTGCTACTAGCCACACTGCCAACATTTGGACTTGCTGAAATTAGCGTTTCCTGGTCGCTTAATTAGCAGGAATGGCGATATTCCTCGGCCTGCCTGTTCACCAGACTTGACGGCTCCTGACTTTTTTCTGTGGAGTTATTTAAAGCTAAAGGTTTTTGAATCAAACTCTCCCAGAACTAGGGACGAACTGAAGGAGCGAATCCAACAAGAGATTAACAACATTCCATTGGATATACTACGCAGAGTCATAGGATCTTTCACCGAAAGATTTCAAGAATGTGTTCGAAACGAAGGACGCCATCTTACAGACATACACCAGAACACATTTTATATAAACTAATTCACATTATATTTGTATAAAAAATATGGATCTCTTTTTTATAAAACATCATTTAATGACAATTTTTGTTCCATTAATTTGTATAGAAATATTCGAAAACCGTCAAATATATCAAAAAGTTTGACCAAATTAAGATTTTTTAGAAAATCTATAAGTAAAGCAAAGTACGACTATCTTGTAACTCTCCTTAAGTGGGTCCCTGAAGAATATCAGGATTATTTCAGAAACTTACCCCATACTGAAGAAGCATCAGATTTCCCTGGTGATGAATGAGTTTATGAGTTAATATATTTTAAAATTTATTCTTTGTTGTAATAAGTTCATACATGTTATTATTGTCCCAAATTATTGTTTTGTTGTAAATTCATACAGTCATTCAGAAATATTTTTTTCAAGCCAAAATGTAGTAAGTCCAATAAGTTCGTAAAAATAAAAAGTTTTCATAAAAATGTTTTGTTAATGAATAAAGACAGACTATTAGTATTAAATAACAATATTTCCGCAATTATGAGCTAAATTGTTTGAGAGATTAGAATATGAAAATTGTTATTTCAAATTAAAAATAGTATATTTTTCGTTATTTCACAATTATGTCATTTTGGACTTAAGTCCCTTTAGCTCTAAGGTACAGAATTAAGACTTTGGGAGTGTTTTTAAATATTCCCGTTTCACTGCCAAACCTGTGTTTACTTAAAACTAAGATATTCTATTTTAGATCTAAAAAGTTAGATTTGTTCCAATCATTGCCAAAAAATTTAAAAAAATTTTAAAGACAACGATTTTTTCGACCTAATCTAACCTCACAAACTTGGACCAACTTTAAAAAATCGTAGAGAGATTATTTTTTGGAGCTAAGAAACGATTTTAGATCTAAATGAAACCAAAAAGATTTTATTTTGATTAAAAAAAGTTAGATTTATTCTAGTTTTACCCAAAAAAATTAAAAAAAAATTTTTAAACATTAATAATTTTTTCGACCAAATCCAACCTTAAAAATTTTTATCAACTTTAAAAAATCATACACACTTTATTTTTTGAAACTAAGAAAAGATTTTTATTTTAAATAAAGCCTAAAAGATTCTATTTTTATTAAAAAAAATCGGATTTATTCTTATTTTACCCAAAAAAAAAATAAAAAAAATCTTAAAGACATTAATGTTTTTTTTTTGGACCAAATCTAACCTCAAAGATTTTGATCAATTTTTAACAAATCGTACAGGGATTATTTTTTGGAACTAAGAAATGATTTTTATTTCAAACGAAACCTAAAACAATCTATTATGATTTAAAAAAGTCAGATTTATTCTAATTATAACAAAAAAAATTTTTTAAATTTCTAAAGGCATCAACGATTTTTTCGACTGAACCTAAAAATTTTGATGGACTTTAAAAATTTATAAGTAGATTATTTATAGGTATTAAGAAACGATTTTTGTTACAAATGAAACCTAAAAGACTATATTTTAATTAAAAAAAGTCAGATTTATTCTAACTATAACCAAACAAATTAAAAAAATTCTTAAAGACATAAGTGATTTTTTCACCCAGATCTAACCTCAAAAACTTCAATCAACTTTGAAAAATCGTACAGAGATTATTTTTTGGAACTAAGAAATGATTTTTATTCTAAATGAAACCTAAAACATCCTATTTTGATTTAAAAAAGTCAAATTTATTCTAATTCTTACCAAAAAAATTTAAAAAAATTTCAAAGTCAATAAAAATTTTTTGACAATTAACTAACCTAACTCTTTAGAAAAATTGACCAACTTAAAAAAATCGTTCAGACTTTATTTATAAGAATTAAGAAATAAATTTTGCCACAAATTAATCTCAAAATATTCTATTTTAGATTTAAAAAGTCAGATTTGTTCTAATTATTACCAAAAAAATCAAAAAATTTTTCAAAGTTGATAAAAATTTTTGACAGTTAACTAACCTAACTCTTTAGAAAAATTGACCAACTTAAAAAATCGTTCAGACTTTATTTATAAGAATTAAGAAATAAATTTTGCACTAAATTAATCTTGAAATATTCTATTTTAGATTTAAAAAGTCAAATTTGTTCTAATTCTTACCGAGAAAATCAAAAAAAAATTTCAAAATTGGTAAAAATTTTTGACAGTTAACTAACCCAACTTTTTTAAAAATTCGATCAACTTTAAAAAATCGTCCAGACTTTATTTATAAGAATTAAGAAATGGATTTTGCATTAAATTAAACTTAAAATATCCTATTTTAAATCTAAAAAATCAGATTTGTTCCAACTGTTACCAAAAAAATCAAGAAAGAATTTAAAGAAGTTAATGATTTTCGTCCAAATCTAACCTTAAAAATTTTTATAAACTTTAAAAAATCGTACAAGGATTATTTTTTGGAACTAAGAAATGATTTTTATTTTAAATAAAGCCTAAAAGATTCTATTTTAATTATAAAAAGTCAGATTTATTCTAATTTTACCCAAAAAAATTAAAAAAATTCTTAAAGACATTAACAATTTTTTGGTCCAGATCTAACCTCAAAATTTGAGCAAACTTTAAAAAATCGTAGAGAAATTATTTTTTGGATTTAAGAAACGATTTTAGATCTAAATGAAACCAAAAAGATTTTATTTTGATTAAAAAAAGTTAGATTTATTCTAATTTTACCCAAAAAAATTAAAAAAAATCTTAAAAACATCAATGATTTTTTCGTCCAAATCTAACCTCAACATTTGAGCAAACTTTAAAAAGTCATACAGAGATTATTTTTTGGAACTGAGAAATGATTTTTATTTTAAATGAAACCTTAAACACTCTATTTTAATTCAAAAAAGTCAGAACTATTCTAGTTATAACCAAAAAAATTAAAAAAATTCTTAAAGACATTAATGATTTTTTGGTCCAAATCTAACCTCAAAATTTAAGCAAACTTTAAAAAATCGTACAGAGTTTATTTTTTGGAACTAAGAAATGATTTTTGTTTTAAATGAAACCTAAAAGATTCTATTTTGATTTAAAAAAGACAGATTTATTCTAATTTTACCCAAAAAAATTAAAAAAATTCTTAAAGACATTAACAATTTTTTCGACCTCTTTGAATCTAACCTCAAAAATTTTTATAAACTTTAAAAAATCGTACAAGGATTATTTTTTGGAACTAAGAAATGATTTTTATTCCAAATGAAACCTAAAACAATCTATTTTAATTTAAAAAAGTCAGATTTATTCTAATTATAACCAAAAAAATTTAAAAAAATCTTCAAGACATCAATGATTTTTTTGACTTAACCTAAAAATTTTGATGGATTTTAAAAAATTATAAGTAGATTATTTATGGGAATTAAGAAACGATTTTTGTTACAAATGAAACCTAAAAGACTCTATTTTAATTAAAAAAAGTCAGATTTATTCAAATTTTAACCAAAAAAATTAAAAAAAATCTTAAAGACATTAACAATTTTTTCGACCTCTTTGAATCTAACCTCAAAAATTTTGATCAACTTTAAAAAATCGTACAGGGATTATTTTTTGGAACTAAGAAATGATTTTTATTTTAAATGAAACTTAAAAGATTCTATTTTAATTTAAAAAAATCAGAACTATTCTAGTTATAACCAAAAAAATTAAAAAAATTCTTAAAAATATTAACAATTTTTTCGACCTCTTTGAATCTAACCTCAAATATTTTGATCAACTTTAAAAAATCGTACAGAGATTATTTTTTGGAACTAAGAAATGATTTTTGTTCTAAATGAAACCTAAAACATTCTATTTTGATTCAAAAAAGTTGGATTTATTCTAATTTTACCCAAAAAGATTAAAAAAATTCTTAAAGACACTAACAATTTTTTCAACCTCTTCGAATCTAACCTCAAAAATTTTGATCAACTTAAAAAAATCATATAGAGATTATTGTTTGGAACTAAGAAACGATTTTTGTTTTAAATGAAACCTAAAACATTCTATTTTAATTAAAAAAAGTCAGATTTATTCTAATTTTATCCAAAAAAATTAAAAAAATTCTTAAAGACATTAACAATTTTTTCGACCTCTTTGAATCTAACCTCAAAAATTTTGACCAACTTTAAAAAATCGTACAGGGATTATTTTTTGAAACTAAGAAATAATTTTTATTTTAAATGAAACCTGAAACATTCTATTTTAATTCAAAAAAGTCGGAATTATTCTAATTTTACCCAAAAAAATTAAAAAAATTCTTAAAGACATTAACAATTTTTTCAACCTCTTTGATCAAAAATTTAGATCAATTTTAAAAAATCGTACAGAGTTTATTTTTTGGAACTAAGAAATGATTTTTTTTCTAAATGAAACCTAAAACATTCTATTTTAATTAAAAAAAGTCAGAGTTATTCTAATTTTACCCAAAAAAATTTTAAAGATTCTTAAAAACGTTAACAATTTTTTCGACCTCTTCGAATCTAACCTTAACCTAAAAATTTTGATCAACTTTAAAAAATCGTACAGACTTTATTTTTTAGAACTAAGAAATGATTTTTGCTTTAAATGAAACCTAAAACATTCTATTTTAATTCAATAAAGTCCAAATTATTCCAATTGTTATCAAAAAATTTAAAAAAAAATCTTAAAGTCAAGAAGTCAAAACAACCCCAAAACTTCTAATTTCTTTCTATAAAATAATTTTTAGTACAACCCCTTGAAAAAACCATAAAAAATCGTTCGAATCGTTCTAAATCGTCTCGTGACGGTGGTGTAAATCGGGGGGTACCGGGAACGAAAGCTCTGGAAAGCCGGGCAAGGACAGAATCATCCCCAATTACAACTACATATGTCCGGCGTCTTCGGGGCCTGTTTCGACTCGTCCGGGGGAGGCTCCGGACTGCGCAAGCCCGCTCGGTTTCGCAACTCCGCGCCCCCGCCACGACGATTCAGTCGAAACCTGCACAGCTTCGAAGGTTCGCGACCAAAAACACCTTCCCCCTCAAATAATATTCGGTGTGTTTTCTAACAGAGTTCATTAACAGACTATAAACACAAAAACAACTAAGAATAAAATAAAAAAAGAAAGAAGTGATCTTTCCTATCATTCTTTAATAAAAGAGAAGGTAAGTAAATTTTAAGAAAATTAATTATAAACATAAGAAAAAATTTTTATTAATTATTTTTTTTTTATTTAATAAAGAAAAATTACTTTTATATTTATTTATTTTAATTAAAAATATTTGATAATTTTTTGGGTTAAAAAGAAAATATTTATTGAAAAAATGTTAAGTATAGTAGAAAAATTAGGTCATCACGAGTGGAAGCCGTAAACACGAGAAGTAATTAGGCCTACGGCTTTTAAGCCGTTCACAAAAGGGAAACTCTGCGAAGAACTAATTGCGACGTGCCGCCTTTTTAACTGCTCAAGTCGGACCACTTCTTCAAAACCGGGGGTGTTCGCGACTTAAAAGAGTCGCGCGAGAGCTTTTTCTCGCGGGGTGTTCTCCCTTTCTTTTTTCACTTCCCTTCTACTTGTATTTTTTCTTTTTTTGCTGCTTTACTACTCCCCGCGATTTTCTTCTCTAGTTCTTTTTAACGCGAAGCGGGGTGCTTTTTAAATTGACGCCCGAAGCGGCCCAGTTTTGTCTAATTGGAACGACTTGAACTAATTTTTATGAAGGGATAATTAACTCCGGTGTTACAGATGAGTTTTTAATTTTTAAACAGCGATGAAAAAAATTGATAGTTTTTTCTTTTTGTTATATTGAGTTATATTAGAATTAAATTTAATTTCGAATTCAAAAATAAAAATTTAATGACACAAAATTTTTTTATCAATTTTTAAAAAATTCCCCAAAATTTATTTATAAAAATAAAGAAAAGATTTTTTTATCCAGAGATAGATTAAAATATCTATTTTTCATTAAAATAATCAAATTTGTTCTAATTGATACCCAAAAAATTAAAAAAATTCTTAAAAACGGTCAGATTTTTTATTGAAATTAACCTTAAAATTACCCTCAATTTTAAAAAATCGCCAAAAATTTATTCATAAAAATCAACAAAAAATTTTTTATCCTGAGATAGATTAAAGTATCTATTTTTCATGAAAATAATCAAATTTGTTCTAATTGATACCCAAAAAATTAAAAAAATTCTTAAAAACAGTCAGATTTCTTATTGAAATTAACCTTAAAATTAAAGTCAACTTTAAAAAATCGTCAAAAATTTATTTATAAAAATAAAGAAAAGATTTTTTATCTTGAGATAGATTAAAGTATCTAGTTTTTATTAAAATAGTAAAATTTGTTCTAATTGATATCCAAAAAATTTAAAAAAATTTTAAAAATGGTCAGATTTTTTTATCAAAGTTAACCTTAAAATTACACTCAACTTTAAAAAATCGCCAAAAATTTATTTATGAAAATCAAGAAAAGATTTCTTATCCTGAGATAGATTAAAGTATCTATTTTTCATTAAAATAATCAAATTTGTTCCAATTGATACCCAAAAAATTAAAAAAATTATCAAAAATGTTGAACATTTTTGATCGACTTTAACCTCCAAATTATAGTGAACTTTAAAAAATCGCTAGAGATTTATTTATGAAAATTGAGAAAAATTTTTTTAATCGGAAATAGATTAAAGTATCTACTTTTCATTAAATTAATCGATTTTGTTCTAATTATTATCGAAAAAATTAAAAAAATTCTTAAAAATGTCGAAATTTTTTTACCAAACTTAACCTTAAAATTATGACCAACTTTAAAAAATCGCCAAAAATTTATTTATAAAAATTATAAAAAGATTTTCTAACTAAAGATAGATTAAAGTATCTACTTTTCAATAAATCAGTCGATTTTGTTCTAATTATTATCGAAAAAATTTAAAAAATTCTTAAAAATGTCGAAATTTTTTTACGAACTTAACCTTAAAATTATGACCAACTTTAAAAAATCGCCGAAAATTTATTTATAAAAATTAAGAAAAGATTTTTTAACTAAATGTAGATTAAATTATCTATTTTTTATTAAAATAATCAAATTTGTTCCAATTGATATACAGAAAATTAAAAAAATTATCAAAAAAGTTGAACATTTTTGATCGAATTTAACCTCAAAATTATGGTCAGATTTAAAAAATCGCCAAAAATTTATTTATGAAAATTGAGAAAAGATTTTTTAATTAAAGATAGACTAATGTATCCACTTTTCACCAAATTAATCGATTTTGTTGTAACTATTATCGAAAAAATTTAAAAAATTCTCAAAAATGTCGAAGTTTCTTCATCGAATTTAACCTCAAAATTATAATCAACTTTAAAAAATGATCAAAAATTTATTTATGAAAATCGAGAAAAGATCTTTTAATTAAGGATAGAATAATGTATCTACTTTTCATTAAATTAGTCGATTTTGTTCTAATTATTATCGAAAAAGCTAAAAAAATTCTTAAAAATGTCGAAATTTTTTTTACCGAACTTAACCTTAAAATTATCACCAACTTTAAAAAATCGCCAAAAATCTATTTATAAAAATTATAAAAAGATTTTCTAACTAAAGATAGATTAAAGTATCTACTTTTCACCAAATTAAGCGATTTTGTTCTAATTATTATTGAAAAAATTAAAAAAATTCTCAAAAATATCCAAATTTTTTTACCGTACAACCTGAAAATTACGGTCAACTTTAAAAAATCGTCAAAAATTTATTTATGAAAATCGAGAAAAATTCTTTTAATCAGAGATAGATTAAAGTATCAACTTTTCATTAAATTAGTCGATTTTGTTCTAATTGATATCGAAAAAATTAAAAAAATTCTTAAAAATATCGACATTTTTTTATCGAACTTAACCTTAAAATTATGACCAACTTTAAAAAATCGCCAAAAATTTATTTATGAAAATCGAGAAAAGACCTTTTAATCAGAGATAGATTAAGGTATCTATTTTTCATTAAATTAGTCGATTTTGTTCTAATTATTATCGAAAAAATTAAAAAAATTCTCAAATATGTCCAAATTTTTTTACCAGATTTAACCTCAAAATTATGGTCAACTTTAAAAAATCGCCAAAGATTTATTTATGAAAATTAAAAAAAGACTTTTTAACTAAATGTAAATTAAATTATCTTTTTTTATTAAAATAATCAAATCTGTTCCAATTGATATACAAAAAATTAAAAAAATTATCAAAGATGTTGAAAATTTTTTATCGAAATTGGCATTAATAAGCTAGGTTAACTTTAAAAAATCGCCAAAAATTGGTTTTTGGGAATAGAAAAAAGATTTTCTAGATGGAGACGTATTAAAGTATGTACTTTTTATTAAAACCCTTAAATTGACTCTAAGTATCAAGAAAAAAAAAATTAAAAAATTTTTTAAAGATGTCAAAAATTTTACCTAACCTTAAAAATTTTAAGTCAAATTTAAAAAATCCCCCACACTTTATTTATGAAAACTAAGAAAAAAAAATTATACTAAATGAAACCTACATGTTTCTATATATCATAAAAGTCAAATTTGTTCCAATTAGTATCCAAAAAATTAAAAAAATTATCAAAGATGTTGAAAATTTTTTGTCGAAATTGGCTATAATTAGTTAGGTTAACTTTAAAAAATCGCTAAAAATTTATTTTTGGGAATAGAAAAATGATTTTCTAGGTAGTGATAGATTAAAGTATGTATTTTTTAATAAAATCATCGAATTAGTTCTAAATGTCATAAAAAAACTTAACAAAATTTGTAAAGACGTCAGATTTTTCCAACCTAACCCCAAAGATTTTTAATTAACTTTAAAAAATCGCCAAAAGTTTATATTTCAAAATTAAAGAAAAATTTTTATACTAAATAAAAGTTAAAATATTCTATTTTATATTCCAAAAAATAAATTTGTTCTAATTATCACCCAAAAATTAACAAAAAAATCTTAAAAAAATTTTGATCGAACTTAACCTTAAAAAATTTAATCAACTTTAAAAAATCACCAAAGATTTATTTATGAAAATCGAGAAAAAATCTTTTTAGTTAGAGATAGACTAAATTATCTATTTTTCATTAAAATGATCAAATTTGTTCTAATTGGTACTCAAAAAATTAAAAAAAAATCCCAATAATATAGAAAATTTTTGTTTGAGTTTAACCTCAAATTTATGACCAACTTTAAAAAATCCTCAGAAATTTATTTATGAAAATCGAGAAAAAAAAAATTTAACTAGAGATAGATTAAACTATTCATGTTTCATAAAAACAGTCAAATTTGTTCTAATTGATACTCAAAACATTTAAAAAATTCCCAAAAATATAGAAAATTTTTGTTGAAATTTAACCTCAAAATTAAGGTCAACTTTAAAAAATCACCAAAAATGTATTTATAAAAATCGAAAAAAAAAAATTTAACTAGAGATAGATTAAGCTATCTATTTTTCATAAAAATAATCAAATTTGTTCTAATTGATTCTCAAAAAATTAAAAAAATTCCCAAAAATATAGAAAATTTTTGTTCTAGTTTAACCTCAAATTTATAACCAACTTTAAAAAATCCTCAGAAATTTATTTATGAAAATCGAGAAAAAAAATTTAGCTAGAGATAGATTAAACTATCCATGTTTCATAAAAACAGTCAAATTTGTTCTAATTGATACTCAAAAAATTTAAAAAATTCCCAAAAATATAAAAAATTTTTGTTGAAATTTAACCTCAAAATTAAGGTCAACTTTAAAAAATCACCAAAAATTTATTTATAAAAATCGAAAAAAGAAATTTTAACTAGAGATAGATTAAACTATCTATTTTTCATAAAAATAATCAAATTTGTTGTAATTGGTACTCAAAAAAATAAAAAAATTTCCAAAAATTTCGAAGATTTTTCTTTAAATTTAACCTCAAAATGATGATCAAGTTTAAAAAATCCCCAGCAACTTATTTATTAAAATCGAGAAAAAAATTTTTAGCTAGAGATAGATTAAACTATCTATTTTTCATAAAAATAGTCAAATTTGTTCCAATTGGTACTCAAAAAATTAAAAAAATTCCCAAAAATACAGAAATTTTTTTTTCGAATTTAACCTTGAAATTATCACCAACTTTAAAAAATCACCAAAAATTTATTTATAAAAATTGAAAAAAAAAACTTTTAACTAGAGATAGATTAAACTATCTATTTTTCATTAAAATGATCAAAATTGTTGTAATTGGTATCCAAAAATTTAAAAAAATTCTCAAAGATATCAAAGATTTTTCTTCGAATTTAATCTAAAAATTATGACCAACTTTAAAAAATCGCCAAAAATTTATTTATAAAAATCAAGAAAAGATTTTCTAGCTAAATATAGACTAAAGTATCTATTTTTCACTAAATCGACCAAATTCTTTCTAATTAACACTCAAAAAATTAAAAAAATTCTTAAACAAAAAACACACTAATAACTTTAACATCAAATCTAACACAACTCTTTCAATTTTAGTGGAATTAAATTCGAACACCAACCGATTCATAACCATAAACGTTAAATTCCTTTAAACATCTCGTCCGGAATCGTATCGGCGGACTTCTATTAGGTCTCGTTTCAAGTTAGTTCAAATCAATTCGGCTCGAACCCGAAGGTAATAATTCGCAATTCGGATCGTTTTCGGACGCGAATCTAAGCCTCGCCCGAGCTACCACTTTCCTCGATTAACGTTCGCAAATCGCGAAGGGGCCCCACGTTGGTCCAAACTCCCATCTAACTAATTGTTATCACCGCAAATTACCAATCGACCGATTTAAACTACAATCTAAGTTCAAATCTTTAACTAAAATCTTTAATAAAATTATATTTTTACAACCAGTCATTTTTCAAAAATTCGTAAAAAATTGAATTTTAAATATTTTGAACTGATTTTTTTTCTAAATGAAACTTAAAACATTCTAGTTTTAATTTAAAAAGGGCGTTTCATTCCAAATTTTATCAAAAAAATTTAAAAAATTTCAAAGTTGGAAAAAAATTTTTTTGGGTTAAAAACTTTTGAATGTCATTTTTTAAGAAATCGTAAAAAATCGAATTTTAAATATTTTGAACTGATTTTTTTTCTAAATGAAACTTAAAACATTCTAATTTTAATTTAAAAAGACCGTTTTATTGTAAATTTTATCAAAAAAAATTAAAAAATTTTCAAAGTTGGGAAAAATTTTTTTTTTGGTTAAAAATTTTTTTAGGGTAAAAATTTTTTTATGAAGTCATTTTTTAAAAAATCATAAAAAATCGAATTTGAAATATTTTTAACTGATTTTTTTTTTAAATGAAACTTAAAACATTCTAGTTTTAATTAAAAAGATCGTTTTGCTTTAAATCTTATCAAAAAAATTAAAAAAATTTTCAAAGTTGGTAAAATTTTTTTTAGGGTAAAAATTTTTTATGAAGTCATTTTTAAAAAATCATAAAAAATTGAATTTTAAATATTTTGAACTGATTTTTTTTTCTAAATGAAACTTAAAACATTCTAGTTTTCATTTAAAAAGACCGTTTTATTTTAAATATTATCAAAAAAATTAAAAGATTTTCAAAGTTGGTGAAAAATTTTTTTAGGTTAAAAATTTCTTATTAAGTTATTTTTTAAAAAATCATAAAAAATTGGATTTTAAATATTTTGAACTGATTATTTTTTCTAAATGAAACCTAAAACATTCTAGTTTTAATTTAAAAAGACCATTTTTTTCTAAATCTTATCAAAAAAATTAAAAAAAAATTCAAAGTTAGGAAAAAATTTTTTAGGTTAAAAATTTTTTATTAAGTTATTTTTTAAAAAATCGTAAAAAATTGGATTTTAAATATCTTGAACTGATTTTTTTTCTAAATGAAACTTAAAACATTCTAGTTTTAATTAGAGAAGACCGTTTGATTCTAAATCTTACCAAAAAAATTAAAAAAAATTTCAAAGTTGGGAAAAAGTTTTTTAGGTTAAAAATTTTTTATTACATTTTTTAAAAAATCGTAAAAGTTGCATATTAAATATTTTGAACTGTTTTTTTTTTCTAAATGATGCTTAAAACATTCTAATTTTAATTAAAAAATACCGTTTTATTCCAAGTGTTGTCAAAAAAATTAAAAAAATTTTCAAAGTTGGGAAAAAATTTTTTTAGGTTAAAAATTTTTTATTATTACATTTTTTTAAAAAATCGTAGAAAATTGAATTTTAAATATTTTGAACTGATTTTTTTTCTAAATGAAACTTAAAACATTCTAATTTTAATTAAAAAAGACCGTTTTATTCCAAGTGTTGTCAAAAAAATTAAAAAAATTTTCAAAGTTGGGAAAAAATCTTTTTAGGTTAAAAATTTTTTATTATTACATTTTTTTAAAAATCGTAAAAAATTGAATTTTAAATATTTTGAACTGATTTTTTTCTAAATGATACTCAAAACATTCTAGTTTTGATTAAAAGAGACCGTTTTATTCTAAATCTTATCAAAAAAATTTTAAAAATTTTCAAAGTTGGTAAAAAAAATTTTTTTGGTTAAAAATTTTTTTTAGGGTAAAAATTTTTTATGAAGTCATTTTTTAAAAAATCATAATAAATCGAATTTTAAATATTTTTAACTGATTTTTTTTCTAAATAAAACTTAAAACATTCTAGATTTAATTAAAAAAGACCGTTTTATTCTAAATCTTATCAAAAAAATTAAAAAAATTTTCAAAGTTGGTTAAAAAAATTTTTAGGCTAAAAATTTTTGATTGTCATTTTTTAAAAAATTCATCAAAAATTGAATTTTAAAGATTTTGATTTGATTTTTTTTCTAAATGAAACTTAAAACATTCTAGTTTTAATTAGAAAAGACCGTTTTATTCTAAATCTTATAAAAAAAATTAAAAAAATTTTCAAAGTTGGTAAAAAAAATTTTTTAGGTTAAAAATTTTTTTAGGGTAAAAATTTTTTACGAAGTCATTTTTAAAAAATTCATAGAAAATCGAATTTTAAATATTTTAATTTGATTTTTTTTCTAAATGAAACTTAAAACATTCTAGTTTTAATTTAAAAAGACCGTTTTATTTTAAATCTTATCAAAAAAATTTAAAAAATTTTCAAAGTTGGTAAAAAAAATTCTTTTAGGGTAAAATTTTTTTACGAAGTCATTTTTAAAAAATTCATAAAAAATCGAATTTTAAATATTTTGAACTGATTTTTTTTCTAAATGAAACTTAAAACATTCTAGTTTTAATTTAAAAAGGGCGTTTTATTCTAAATCTTATCAAAAAAATTTAAAAAAATTTTAAAGTTGGTAAAAAAATTTTTAGGTTAAAATTTTTTGGTTATTTTTAAAAAAATCATAAAAAATTGAATTTTAAATATTTTGAACTGATTTTTTTTTCTAAATGAAACTTAAAACATTCTAGTTTTAATTTAAAAAGGGCGTTTTATTCTAAATCTTATCAAAAAAATTTAAAAAATTTTTAAAGTTGGTAAAAAAATTTTTAGGTTAAAAATTTTTGGTTATTTTTAAAAAAATCATAAAAAATTGAATTTTAAATATTTTGAACTGATTTTTTTTTCTAAATGAAACTTGAAATATTGTAGTTTTAATTAAAAAAGACCGTTTTATTCTAAATCTTATTAAAGAAATTAAAAACATTTTCAAAGTTGGGGAAAAAAATTTTTAGGTTAAAAATTTTTTTAGGTTAAAACTTTTTGTTAAAAAAGTCAATCTTTAAAAATTCATATCTCAAAAACTAATTATTATTAAGACTTGAAACTTTATAAAAATTTATATTAAACCTAAATCTTTATTTCCACCAAAAATAAATTCCCTATGACTTTTAATTTTCCCCAACCACAAAAAAACTAATAAGTAATTTCTGTTTCAGATTTCGTATGAAGACGTCAAAATGAAACCCTTAAAAATTACCTTCTCCATCTCGTTTCTTCTCATTCTTTACATTTCCAAGACGATCTCATCGGATTGCACGACGTAAGTAGCAAAAAGTAAAAAGTAAAAACGAAAAACTCGTTTAATTTAACTTTTCGCTTAAAAATTGGGATTTATGTCTCTTTCTCCAGGTCCGGAGCGGCCGCGGGTAAAAAATTTTTTTACTCCGGAAAAGTAATAATTAAAAAAGTCATTCTCGTCGCCGTCGTAGCGATTTTAAAATAAAAGTTTGTCTCCCAAAACGACGGCCGGTGATAAATCAAAAAATCGAACGTGGAACACGGGGGCGATAAATTATTTCGTCCCGTTTACGTAACGCCCTCTATGTCGGTTTATTACGTTATAGGTGGCGTTGTTAATTGGGACATATTGTCAGTTTCACTTCCCCTCCCTTCAATAATCACCCTTGTGATGTAATAATGGACTTTGGGTTCATTATTGAAATTGAGGTCTTTTTAAAAAGTGAGTTAATTAAGTTTCACGGTTGTTCATTTAAATTCATTTAAATTCCAAATAAATATTTCAAAGAATAAAAGTATAAAGCTTAAATTAATTTACTTTTCGTATTAACTTTTCGTGTAAACTTTTCGTATTACCATAAATTTTCGATCAATTTTAAAAAATCGTACAAAGATTATTTATGAAAATTAAGAAATGATTTTTATTTTAAATGAAACCTAAAAAAGTCTATTTTGATTTAAAAAAGTTAGATTTGTTCTAATTTTTATCAAAAAATTTTAAAAAATTTTCAAAATTGATAAAATTTTTTTGACAGTTAACTAACCTAACTCTTTAAAAAAATTGACAATTTTTAAAAAATCGTCCAGACTTTATTCATGAAAATTAAGGAATGATTTTTGTTTTAAATGAAACCTAAAAAAGTCTATTTTGATTTAAAGAAGTTAGATTTGTTCTAATTTTTACCAAAAAATTTAAAAAAATTTTCAAAGTTGATAAAATTTTTTTGACAGTTAACTAACCTAACTCTTTAGAAAAATTGACCATCTTTAAAAAATCGTCCAGACTTTATTTATGAAAATTAAGGAATGATTTTTGTTTTAAATGAAACTTAAAAAAGTCTATTTTGATTTAAAAAAGTTAGATTTGTTCTAATTTTTACCAAAAAATTTCAAAGTTGATAAAAATTTTTTGACAGTTAACTAACCTAACTCTTTAGAAAAATTGACCATTTTTAAAAAATCGTCCAGACTTTATTTATGAAAATTAAGAAATGATTTTTGTTTTAAATGAAACTTAAAAGAGTTTATTTTGATTTAAAAAAGTTAGATTTGTTCTAATTTTTACCAAAAAATTAAAAAAAATTTCAAAGTTAATAAAAATTTTTTGACAGTTAACTAACCTAACTCTTTAGAAAAATTAACCATCTTTAAGAAATCGTCCAGACTTTATTTATGAAAATTAAGAAATGATTTTTGTTTTAAATGAAACCTAAAAGAGTCTATTTTGATTTAAAAAAGTTAGATTTGTTCTAATTTTTACCAAAAAATGTAAAAAAATTCCCAAAGTTGATAAAATTTCTTTGACAGTTCTAACCCAACTTTTTTTAAAAAAAACCCAACTTTAAAAATCGCCCAGACTTTATTTATTGAGATTAAGGAATGATTTTTGTTTTAGATGAAAGATAAAACATTCTAATTTTTATTAAAAAAGACCGATTTATGCTAAGATTTACTAAAAAAATTAAAAAAATTTTCAAAGTTGATAAAAAATTTTTAACAGTTCTAACCCAACTTTTTAAAAAAAAATCACCCAACTTTAAAAAATCACCCAGACTTTATTTATTGAGATTAAGGAATGATTTTTGTTTTAAATGAAAGATGAAACATTCTAGTTTTTATTAAAAAATGCCGATTTATTCTAAGTTTTACCAAAAAAATTAAAAAAATTTTCAATGTTGATACAGAATTTTTGACAGTTAACTAACCCAACTTTTTACAAAAATTAACCAACTTTAAAAAATCGCCCAGACTTTATTTATAAGAATTAAGAAGTGGATTTTTCATTAAATTAAACTTAAAATATTTTTTTTTTTAGATTTAAAAAGTTAGATTTGTTCTAATTCTTGATAAAAAAATTAAAAAAATTTTCAAAGTTGATAAAAAAAATTTTATGATTTTACCAATTTATAAATTATTTTTTACTAAAACTTTTTTATATTTGTAAAATCTCTTTTATATTTTTAAAAACTTTATTATATTTTTACAAACTTTATTATATTTTTAAAAACATTTTTATATTTTTATAAACTTTTCAAAAATTTATTTATTTACAAAAAAAATCCATGCCGAGTAAATAAAACACTTCTCGCTCCCGTTTTAAATTTTAAATAAACCCTGTTACTCACTGCATCGGGGAGTTAATCCCATTATGCGGGAAATTTCCGGAAAATCCGACGCCGACGGTCCATCGGACCGAATATAATCGACGCCTATTTATTTCGGTACTGGAAGCGAAAATTACTACGTTACTTCCGGTTGCAATCCTCTTTTTTCCCCACCCTACCCTCATTTCCTTTCCTTTTCCGAAAAAGAAACTCGGAATTTAAATAAACCCCCTTGAAGAACTTTGATGACGACGTCGAGACGACTTTTCAAACGAAGTTGTTTGAAAATGTTTCCTCAAATCCGGATATAGAAACTAAAGTAAAATAGAAAAGTATACGGCGAGCGGTAAAAGAGGAATGTCGGAGAGTAGGAATAAAAGGGAGGGTAGTAGGAGAGAGGTCGATAAATAGGGGCTTAACGTTAGGGGTTTGGGGGGCGTGTAATGAATTAAATTAGTCGAGACCCTCTCACGGTAACTACTAATTTCCGCGTTTTCCCGCCGAGCTTTTGTCCTCCACTCCAACTTCCGGACTAATTGAAATACGCACTTCGTAATAACACCGACGAATACCGGCTTTAATTTACCCATTTGTGAATTACGATTGTTACAATCTTAGAAAACCAAAACATTTGCTCCTTACTGTACATACATTAGAAATCTTTAAATCTTATAAGGAGACCACACGACTTTGGAATCGCCGATTTTAATAAAACAAAGCTAGTAAAAACATGCATAAAAACTTACCGATCGAATGCCGTTTCTAACTAACTAAAAAGAAGAAAAGTTTTATATCATCTTTAGTTATTAATTACAATCATTTTATACCTCCTGGTAATCGCAAATTAGCAATCCGACGACAGCTACATCTTTTGCTACACCTTCCAAAAACACAAACTCACACTGAAATTAAAGAAAATTAAAATAATAGAGAGAAAAAACTAATTTTCTAAATATTAACCTTAATAGAGTAAGTATTTTTGACAGAATATTTAACGCATGCGCACAACCCACTTATGATAATGTGATAACGCTATATCAAAAACACAATTTTTTTCAAATTATATCGCTTACCTTAAATTAAAAGCATAAGACACGTAGATTGACCTATTAACTAACTAACGCAAGTAAAAGTGGCACGTTCAAAACGATTTTTACCGGGTAAAATTCTTAAAGAAGTTCGGACGTGAAAACGACGCTTCTCTTACTTCTTAAAATTGTAAAATTGACAGTTCAAGTATAAAGTGGTTAAAAAAGGAAAATCTTCTTTACCGGCAACACATTTCTTGGCTTTAATGTATGTACAGTGGCGTTGAAAATTCTTCATACTAACTTCATAGAAATTTGAAAAGAAGTTCTTTTTATTGTCTTAAGGTTTCGCCTCAATTAATTAATTTATGTAAATGATAAAATTTTTATTTTTACTTGTTCATTGTAAAACTATAAATTCAAATTCAAGTCAAAAATGAAAAAAACTCCAGAAAAGAGACGTTTTTCTTCGAAAAAATCCGGTTGTGTTCAAAAAATAACAAAAGTACACTTGCAACACCACTTATAATCTGTTTTAATGTCCCCAAGTATAAAAGTAGTTTAAGATAAACGTCGCCGAGTCGATTTGTTGATAGATAATCGAATCTTTGGACTTTTTCAGTAGATTTTTTTTCGCGGTTAAAAGGTTAGATTCTAATTTTAAAAAAAATATCTAAAACTTCGTCCAATTTCTTACGAAATTGTTCATATTTATTGAATTTCGTCTAATTTCATCTAAAATGGTGAAATTTCATCTAAAATCGTCAAATTTCATCTAAAGTCGTAATATTTAGCCTAAAATTCCATATAAAATTGTCTAAATTTATTGAATTTCGTCTAATTTGATCTAAAATCGTTAAATTTCGACTAAAATTTCGCCCAATTTCTTATGAAATTGTTAAAATTTATTGAATTTCGTGTAATCTCATTTAAAATCGTCGAATTTCATTTAAAATCTTCAAATTTCGTTTAAAATTTCGAGCAATTTCTTAAGAAATTATTTAAATTTATTGAATTTCGTTTAAATTGATTTAAGATCTCCAATTTCATCCGAAATTTAATATAAAATTGTCTAAATTTATTGAATTTCGTCTAATTTTATCTAAAATCATCAAATTTCGTCCAATTTCTTATTAAAATTTATTGAATTTCTTCGAATTTCATCTAAAATCATCAAATTTCATCCAGAATATTCAAATTTTGCCTAAAATTTCGTCCAACTTCTTATTAAATTGTTAACATTTATTGAACTTCGTCTAATTTTATTTAAAACCGTCAAACTTCGTCCAATTTCTTACGAAATTGTTAAAATTTCGTCTAATTTCACCTGAAAATATCAAATTTTTATGAAATTTCTCAAATTTCTGGAATTTCGTGTAATTTCATCTAAAATCGTCAAACTTTAACTAAAACCATCAAATTTCGTCCAATTTCTTATAAAATTGTTCAAATTTCATCTAAAAACGTCAAATCTCGTCTAAAATTTCATCCAATTTCTTATGATATTGTTCAAGTTTATTGAATTTCGTCTAATTTTATCTAAAATTGTTGAATTTCATCTAAAATCGTCAACTTTCGTCTAAAATTTCACATAAAATTATCTAAATTAATTGAATTTTGTCTAATTCCATCTAAAATTGTCAAATTTCGTCTAAAATTTCATCCAATTTCTTACAAATCATCTAAAACTATCCAATCTCGTCCATTTTCATCTCGAATTTTCGACTTTCATTTAAAAAAATTAGCTTAAAACTAAAAAATTTCCAAAATAATCGAATTTCGTCTAAAATTTCATATAAAGTTGTCTAAAATTATTGAATTTCATGTAAAATCATCAAGTTTCATCTAAAATCGTCAAATTTCGTCTAAAATGTCATCCAATTTCTTATAAATCTTCTAAAATTATCCAATTTCGTCTGGTTTCACCTAAAATTTTCAAGTTTCATTAAAAAAATGACTTAATTTAGTTTAAAACTGACGAATTTCGGTGAAAATTTTCCAAAATCATCCAATTTTTTCCAAATTTTCATTCAAAATCGTCTAAAGTCGTCGAATTTCGTCTAAAGTTGCATTTTGTACAATTTAATCAAAATTATTGAACTCTATTAAAGAAAATAGCTTAGTTGAGCGTAAAGTTATAAAATTTCATCTAAAGTTTTCTAAAATCGTCAAATGTTGTCTAAAATTTCACGAAATTTCCTATAAATCGTCTAACACAATCCAATTTCGTGTATTTTGATCTCAAATTTTCAAATTTCATTAAAAAAATGACTTAATTTAGCTTAAAACTAACAAATTTCATTGAAAATTTTCCAAAATAATTGAATCTCGTTTAAAGTTTCATTCAGAAACGTTCAAAGCCGTCGAATTTCGTCTAAAATTGTTGAATTTCGTCTAAAATTTCATTCAAAATCGTCTAAAGTTATCGAATTTCGTCTAAAATTGTCAAATTTCGTCCAATTTTATATAAAATTTTCGAATTTAATTAAAGGAAATAGCTTAGTTTATCATAAAGTTATAAAATTTCATCTAAAATTGTCGAATTTCGTCTAAAATTTCATTCAAAATCGTCTAAAGTTATCGAATTTCATCTAAAATTGTCAAATTTCGTCCAATTTTATATAAAATTATTGAATTTCATTAAAGAAAATAGCTTAGTTTATCATAAAATTATAAAATTTCATTAAAAATTTTCCAAAATTGTCGAATTTCGTCTAAAATTTCATTCAAAATCGTCTAACGTCGTCGAATTTCGTCTAAAATTGTTAAATTTCGTCCAATTTAATCTAAAATTATCGAATTTCATTAAAGGAAATAGCTTAAGTTAGGTTAAAGTTATAAAATTTCATCTAAAATTTTCTAAAATCGTCAAATTTCGTCTAAAATTTCGTCCATTTCTTATAAAATCGTCTAAAATCATTAAATTTCGTCTAATTTAATCTAAAATTATCAATTTTCGTTGAAGAAAACAGCCTAATTTAGCTTAAAATTATAAAATTTCGTGTAACATTTTCTAAAAGTGTCGAATTTCAGCTAAAATTTACTCCAATTTTGTATGAACTTGTCTAAAATCGTCGAATTTCATCTAATTCAATCTAAAATTGACGAATTTCATTAAAGAAATTAGCTTAATTTAGTTTAAAATTATGAAATTACGTCTAAAATTTTCTAAAATTGTCGAATTTCAGCTAAAATTTTCTCCAATTTTGTATGAAGTTGTCTAAAATAGTCAAATTTCGTCTAATTTCATCTAAAATTGACGAATTTCATTAAAGGAAATAGTTTAATTTAGTTTAAAATTATGAAATTTCGTCTAAAATTTTCTAAAATCGTCGAATTTCGTCTATAATTTTGTCCACTTGTGTATAAACTTGTCTAAAATTACTAAATTTCGTCTAACTTAATTTCAAATTTTCTAAAATCGTTGAATTTCGTCTAAAATTTTGCCCAATTCTGTAAAAATTTGTCTAAAATTACTAAATATCGTCAAACTTAATTTCAAATTTTCTAAAATCGTCGAATTTTATTCATTATTATATATAATCGTCTAAAATTATTAAATTTTGTTAAATATCATCTAATTGTAAGAATTTCGATTTTCGTTAAAACCCCAACTTAATTTAGCTTAAAACTGTGAAATTTCGGCTAAAATTTTCTAAAATCATCGAATTTCATCTAAAATTTTATCCAATTTTGTATGAACTTGTCTAGAATTACCAAATTTCTTCTAATTTCACCTGAAGTTGTTAAATTTCATAAAAAATAGCTTAATTTAACTCAAAATTATGAAATTTCGTCTAAAATTTCATTGAAAATTGTCTAAAAATCATTGAATTTCTTATAATTTCGTCTGGTTTCATCCAAAATTTTTGAATTTCATTGAGATATTGCTTAATTTAGCCTAAAATTGAGAAATTTCGTTTAAAATTATGTAAAATCGTCTAAACTTATTAAATTTTATTTAATTTCATCTAAAAATTTCGATTTTCATTAAAACTCCAACTTAATTTAGCTTAGAATTGTGAAATTTCGCTTAAAACTTTCTAAAATCATCGAATTTCCTATAAAATTTTGCCCATTTTTGTATGAACTTGTCTAAAATCGTGAAATTTCGTCTAATTTCACCTAAAATTGTTGAATATCATTAAAAAATAGCTTAATTTAACTCAAAATTATGAAATTTCATCTAAAATTTCATTCAAAATCGTCCAAATCATTGAATTTAATATGATTTCGTCTGGTTTCATCTAAAATTTTAAAATTTCATTTACAAGGAGAGTGCAAGGTCTTGGGGTCATAGATTTAGTTCAAATTTTGTAGGATGGTAGATTTAGTTTCCCTGTTGAAAAAAATATATGGTTGTAGGGGCCACTACTCAATGGCTCTTTAGATATTTGCAAGTGAAGATGTAATTCACTAGTTAAATTGAGGTCTGTAGCAAACGATTAAACATAATGGGTGTAGCGTAGCAGCAATAGATCGGTGTTTCTCATCATTAGGCGCCAGGTTCGAGTTCTGAGAGTGTCCATTTTAACATATAAAGACACCATAGGTGGATATAAAATTTTGCGACATCGAAGCATTTTTTGAGTGTGCACCGCACTTTGAATTTGTCAGTTAGTTGTCATTTGATCTGTCAAGACTTCAAAATTAATACAGGAATATGACTTGGCATTATAACCTTTCTTCAAAAAGCCTGACTTAATCCGTATAAATTCGGTTAATTTTGACGTTATCCGGACTTGTCCTAACGAATTAATTGCATCTTTAATTGCAAATATTTTAAAAATTATTGAATAGTGGCCCCTATAACCATATATTTTCATCAACAGGGAAATTAAATCTACCATTCTACGAAATTTGAACTAAATCCACGACCCCAAGACCTTGCACTCTCCTTGTTAGATATCACTTTATTTAACCTAAAATTGAAAAATTTCGTTCAAAATGATATAAAATTGTGGAATTCAGTTCAAAATTTCGTTTAATTTCATCTAATATTTTCGAATTTCAATAAAAAACTAACATGATTTAGCCTAAAATTGAGAAATTTCGTTTAAAATTATGTAAAATCGTCAAATTCAATTCAAAATTTCCTTTCATTTCATCTAACATTTTCCAAATTCATTACAAAACCAACATGATTTAGCCTAAAATTAAGAAATTTCGTTTAAAATTATGTAAAATCGTCGAATTCAATTCAAAATTTCCTTTCATTTCATCTAACATTTTCCAAATTCATTACAAAACCAACATGATTTAGCCTAAAATTAAGAAATTTCGTTTAAAATTATGTAAAATCGTCAAATTCAATTCAAAATTTCATTTCATTTCATCTAACATTTTCCAAATTCATTACAAAACCAACATGATTTAGCCTAAAATTAAGAAATTTCGTTTAAAATTATGTAAAATCGTCGAATTCAATTCAAAATTTCGTTTAATTTTGTCTAGAATTTTCAAATTTCATTAAAAAACTAACATGATTTAGCTTAAAATTGTAAAATTTCATCTAAAATTATCTAAAATAATTAAATTTTGTCTAAAATTTCATATAAAATCATTTAAATTTAACAAAAAGAGGATTCTATAACTTTATTGTATACAAAATAAACAAAAAACTTTTGTCTAAAACTGTACATTAAAGAAAACTAAAATATACAATTTACACCAAAAGTTTTTGTATAATTTTTTTTTCTTTTCAATTAAGATTTTTAATGTTTACACTTTAAGACAAGAATCAAAAGAATACATTAATTATTTCCCCCTCTTTTTTTTCTCTTTTTCCAAGAAATAAAAACGTTATGTCTATCGACGACGGTAGACTGATTCTTTCTACGTTTCAATCCTCCCCCAGGACATTCCACCCATAAATATTTATGTTACGATTTACGTATCCCAACGGCCCCGCATTACTATGTGCATAGGAAACGACGTTGATCCCCATATATCGTAAAAATATAAAATTTTACACCCAAATACACGATGTTTCTACATAAAATACTCTTCAAAAAAAGTTTTTATTTATTTTTTTTTTTAAGACAAGAAAAAAAACAAAAATATATAATTTTTAGTCCATTAATATATAAAAATTGTACAAAAAATTAATTTTGTTTATTCAAGGTGATTCAAGGTCAAATATGTAATCTTATTAAACAAAATGCTAAAAAAATACACAAAAAATTAAAAAAAAAAACTGGAAAATTTTAAATCATCATTTAACACCGGACAGAACAAACCATAATAAATCATCCGTTTCCTTTTCAAGAGTAATTCACCACAAACGTGTCCGTGTACATAAATATATATTTCTACCGTTTAAGGTTACGTTAAGCTTTTGACAGGGAAGACTATGATTTACGGCGAGCTTTCGTCCCTCGACGCGGAAAACGTAAATATTTAAGCCTCACAGTAACCGAAATGGGAAATAGAACCGAGTTTAAAGTTTCATTTTATATCTACAGCTACACATCTACGTGGTGTAAATTTTAAAACAAAAAGACTATTGAAACGACATCCCTCGACTAAATGAATGTCTGTATTAAACGGAGTTTGCTTTCTATTCAAAAGCTCATACATAAGCTTAGATTAAAATATCTAGTTTTGATTAAAAAACTTTTTTTCATGATTGTACATAATTATTTAATATACAATTCATAAAAAAAGTTTTTGTACAAATCAATTTAGATTCTTCCTTTTTAGTTTGCGGTTTAAACTCGTAACTTTAACGTTTGAAAACTTTCGATTCAAACTCGCACTCGTGGAGTTTCGGAATCCCAAACTAAAGGTTAAGGCCGTTTCCGATCCGTTCGTAAGGTTCGGTTTTACGCCAACGCCCTACTTTTGCCCCAATTTTACCGACCGAAAGCTCAAAGCTACTTCCCCCTTTCTCTCTCTCTTTCTCCCTTAAACCCGAACGGCAGAAAATTCACCCCCTTACTTTTCATACACCGTTATTAAAAAATTCACGCTCTTATTTCCGTTCTTACCCGTTCTACTTTCGACTACCCATTCTATTTTGAATGGAACAGATCTGATCGCCCGCCGGAACGAGTAGAAACTTGCAAAGGTGGAGAGTAAAGCTTTGTAAAGCTTATCTACGAGCTTTCGACGTGAATGGAACTCGGGCTCCGCGTAATATAGATATTCATTTAACCGACGGCTGTCGTTTGTGTGGTCTTTTTGTCTTCAATTATAACATACATGTAGATGTAGATATAAACCTAACCTTCAAAAAATCTGAGTTTAAAAAATCGCAGAGAGGTTATTTATAAGAATTAAGAAATAATTTTTACATCAAATTAAAGCTAAATGATTCTATTTTAATCCAAAACAGGTAAATTTTTCCCAACTACCACCAAAAAAATTAGAAAAATTTTTCAAGACGCCAATAATTTTTCGAATCTAACAAATTAAAAAAAATCAACATCAAAAAAATTTTTTAACTCAATCCAATTTAGATTGTAATATAAAAAAATCTTTATACAGTAAGTTTTGTTACGATTTGTCCAAAATCCACTTTATATACCCTACCAGACAAAAGAAATTGATCACCATTAAAGACCTAATTTGAAATGTCTCATTTGAAGTAAAATAAAATTCAAAAAACGCTTAAAAAAATAGTAAGAAGATCGTATCTTGACATTTTCCATTTCGAACTCCTCACCCGGGTAATGGAGGACATTAGAAAACCTCCTCGGGGAAGTTTTTCAAGCGGCGGGCGTCGTCCGGCCCCCGTCGAGACCTTAATTGCCCCCTTTTCTTATCGATCTCGCGTCCCTTTTGTCTTCCGCCCGTCTTTTTCGCCTCCGAAAATAATTGGATTATCGGTTCAAATTCGTAGATAGGTTAATTTCGCTTTCGACCCGAAAGGAAATTCCTCGCGAATCACCTCGGGCAGCTAATTTTCCCAGTAATTAACCACGACCTGATTAATAGAATAATTTCCATCTTTACTAAATTAGGTTATAACTCAATTTATAACTCTATTAATCTTCGTTATTATTACTGAATTTTATTTTTTTAATTCTATGAGAATTTAGATTGAAACTTAATCTTCAGTTAGAGTCAAAATTTTTGTTGGTTAAAATTTTTTTAGGTTAAAAATTTGTATAGACATTTTTTAAAAATTCGTAAAAAATTGAATTTTAAATATTTTGAACTGATTTTTTTTCTAAGTTAAACTTAAAATATTCTAATTTTAATTAAAAAAGACAGTTTTATTCCAAATCTTACCAAAAAAATTAAAAAAATTTTTAAAGTTGGGAAAAAATTTTTTTAGGTTAAAATTTTTTTGTTAGTCATTTTTTAAAAAATCGTAAAAAATTGAATTTTAAAGATTTTGAATTGATTTTTTTTCTAAATGAAACTTAAAACATTCTAGTCTTAATTAAAAAAGACCGTTTCATTCTAAATCTTACCAAAAAAATTTAAAAAATTTTCAAAGTTGGTAAAAAAATTTTTTTAGGTTAAAATTTTTTGATTAAGTCATTTTTTGAAAAATCGTAAAAAATTGAATTTTTAATATTTTGAACTGATTTTTTTTCTACATGAAACTTAGAACATTCTAGTTTTAATTAAAAAAGACCGTTTTATTCTAAATCTTATCAAAAAAATTAAAAAAATATTCAAAGTAGGGAAAAAATTTTTTTAGGTTAAAAATTTTTTGTTAGTCATTTTTAAAAAAATCGTAAAAAATTGGATTTTAAATATTTTGAACTGATTTTTTTCTAAATGAAACTTAAAACATTCTAGTTTTTATTTAAAAAAACCGTTTCATTCTAAATCTTATCAAAAAAATTAAAAAAATTTCAAAGTTGGGAAAAATTTTTTCAGGTTAAAATTTTTTTATCGTCATTTTTTAAAAAATCGTAAAAATCGAATTTTATATATTTTGAACTGATTTTTTTTCTAAATGAAACTTAAAACATTCTAGTTTTAACTAAAAAAGATTGTTTTATTTTAAATCTTATCAAAAAAATTTAAAAAATTTTCAAAGTTGGGGAAAAATTTTTTTAGGTTAAAAATTTTTTGTCATTTTTAAAAAAATCGTAAAAAATTGAATTTTAAATATTTTGAACTTATTTTTTTTCTAACTGAAACTTAAAACATTCTAATTCTAATTAAAAAAGACCGTTTGGTTCTAAGTGTTTACAAAAAAATTAAAAAAATTTTCAAAGTTGGGTAAAAATTTTTTTAGGTTAAAATTTTTTATTAAGTTATTTAAAAAAAAATCATGAAAAATTCATTTTTAAAGATTTTGATTTGATTTTTTTTCTAAATGAAACTTAAAATATTCTAATTTTAATTAAAAAATACCGTTTCATTCTAAATCCTATCAAAAAAATTAAAAAAATTTTCAAAGTTGGGGAAAAATTTTTTTAGGTTAAAATTTTTGTCATTTTTTAAAAAATCGTAAAAAATTGAATTTTAAATATTTTGAACTGATTTTTTTTTCTAAATGAAACTTAAAACATTTTAGTTTTAATTTAAAAAGACCGTTTTATTCTAAATCTTATCAAAAAAATTAAAAAACTTTTCAAAGTTGGAAAAAATTTTTTTAGGTTAAAAATTTTTTAATGTCATTTTTTAAAAAATTGTAAAAAATTGAATTTTAAATATTTTGAACTGATTTTTTTTCTAAATGAAACTTAAAACATTCTAGTTTTAATCAAAAAAGGACGTTTTATTCTAAATCTTATCAAAAAAAATTAAAGAAATTTTCAAAGTTGGGAAAAAAATTTTTTAGGTTAAAATTTTTTTTGAATAAGTTATTTTTTTAAAAATCGTAAAAAATTGAATTTTAAATATCTTGAACTGTTTTTTTTTTCTAAATGAAACTTAAAACATTCTAGTTTTAATTAAAAAAGGCCATTTTATTCTAAATCTTATCAAAAAAATTAGAAAAAATTGCAAAGTTGAGAGAAAAATTTTTTTCGATTAAAAATTTTTTTAGGTTAAAAAGTTTTGATTAACTCATTTTTAAAAAATTCCTAAAAATTGAATTTTTAATATTTTGAACTGATTTTTTTTCTAAATGAAACTTAAAACATTCTTGTTTTAATTAAAAAAGACCGTTTTATTCTAAATCTTACCAAAAAAATTTTAAAAATTTTCAAAGTTGGGAAAAAATTTTTTTAGGTTAAAATTTTTTTATTGTCATTTTTTAAAAAATTGTAATAAATTGAATTTTAAAGATTTTGAACTGATTTTTTTTCTAAATGAAACCTAAAACATTCTAGTTTTAATTAAAAAAGGACGTTTTATTCCAAGTGTTGTCAAAAAAATTAAAAAAATTTTCAAAGTTGGAAACATTTTTTGACACTTTTTCACTTAAGAAAAATAACTTTAAAAATTCATTAAAAATTCATTTTTTAACATTTTGGTTTGATTTTTTTTCTAAATGAAACTTAAAACATTCTAATTTTAATTAAAAAAGACCGTTTTATTCCAAGTGTTTCAAAAAATTTAAAAAAAATTTCAATGATGATAAAAAATTTTTTAAGTTAGAAAATTAACCATTTTTTAAAAAATTCATCAAAAATTCATTTTTAAAGATTTTGATTTGATTTTTTTTCTAAATGAAACTTAAAAGATTCTAGTTTTAATTAAAAAAGACCGTTTTATTCTAAATCCTACCAAAAAAATTAAAAAAATTTTCAAAGCTGATAAAAAATTTTTTAGGTTAGAAAATTAACCATTTTTTAAAAATTCATCAAAAATTCATTTTTAAAGATTTTGATTTGATTTTTTTTCTAAATGAAACTTAAAACATTCTAGTTTTAATTAAAAAAGGACATTTTATTCCAAATGTTGTCAAAAAAATTAAAAAAATTTTCAAAGTTAGTAAAATTTTTTTTTTAATATTTCAACTTGTCCACATTGATAAGACACCATCTATACTTTATTATTACTTTTTTATTTTTTCTAGGGGAGTTTCTATAGTTGCTCCTGAATTAGCAGTTCCAGGAAAAACAACAGCAATTTTCGTAACCCTTCAAGGACCTTTAAGTACCGAACCAGTTAACGTCACGATAAGATTAGAACCCGAAGACGAAACAAGTTCTCAAGAACCCATCGAAACCGTACAAGAAATCAAAAGTAAGTAAAGAAAATATTTTTCTTTTTCCTTCCTCCCTTTCCCCCTTTTCCCTATTTCCACCTTTTTTACTATTTTGTCGATTTGGCTTTTTACGCCCGACCGAGACGAAACGAATCGCAAATTTCCACCTTAGCGGACTTAGAGGAGTGGATGGGGAACGAAGGGGGTCCTGTTGGATAAATTAAATCACATACACCGGTCTCCCCGTCTATACGAAGGTTACATCAAAGGATCCCCATCGGGAGGGGTTAGATGGATGGGGGTGATGGGGGCTTCGAAGGGAAGCAAATTTAGGGTGACAATATTTCGGCTCAGTGAACCGCGAAATGCCGCGATTTGAGGTGGAATTTAATCGACAGATCGATAACGTAACGATGTCCTTTTTTTGTTGATTAGGTAAATCAGGAGGGAAATTGGGAATTAAGATAACCTTCAAAATCAAAAAATATATACAGTGAAATCTCCCTTATGCGGAAATCAACGGAAAGTGTCCGTTCAAGAGAGGTATTCGATTCAAAGAAATGCGAAGTTAGGAAGTTTCTTCTTTTTTTTAAACTGGAATCCAGAAATTGTATTTTTAATTTGGAAAGAAGCTTCAATTTCACCATAATTTTTGATATTCTCTGCTAGTACTGGAACCTCATCAACGTAAAAATCTTCAGACAGTTCTTGCACTTCTGGATTTTCAATTTCTTGTCCTGAATCTGGGTCTTTAACAAATTTTCATCCACTTTAAAGAAAATAAGGTTTTTATTATCAGTCAATTTCAACAAATTTTTATTTTTGAGAATATCTGTAACCATATTAAGTGGTAAGTCATCTTCTAGATCAGATGTAAAAAACCTCATTTAGCTGGTTTTCACTTTGAATATTGTCGTGCTAAAATCCTGCTCTACTGAAGGAATTTTTAACTGTTTCCTTGGTTACTTGGGCTCAGGTGATTTTTGCAAAGTACAATACGAAGGTATAATTTCAGAGAATCAAAGTCGGGAACCATCATGTACGTCCTCGCTTCACCCAGCATGTCCAGGGCATCTCAGGTGTGGAAGGAGGGGGGTGTCTTAATACCTCAAGAGGCACCCCCTTCTAGTGTCCTATGGTCCCAGCTTATCTGCCCCGCAGGGGGAGTTGGTTCGTTATCGCCGTCAGGTCATCGTCAGTTATGTTGTGTAAAATGCTGAAGGTAAGGGGGGGGGGCTCTTGAGCCCGTATGGGTCTCCCATCTTTATGTGTCTTCTAAATTTATGGAGGTTTATGGTAACAGTGCTTCCATAACCTGCTTCTTCGCTTTCCTGCTTCTTCGCTTTGAGTATTTTAGTGGTAAAGTCGGCTATCGCGTCCCACGTTTCTTGGTCACCCAGCATCTTAACCATGACAGTGTTCGGAATCAAAGCTCCACCTTAGTAGTTAGTTGCACCCTTTATAGTCTCCAGTGTTCACAGTGGAATAACGTATGTTCGGCGTCGTCGTTTCTGTGTTAGTAAAAATGCAGCTTGAAGTTTCCATTTTTCTGACTGTGTGTAAGTATTTCATGAAATACCCGTGGCCAGTGAGAAACTGGATCAGGTAGTAACCCACCTCTCCGCGACGTCGATCGCTCCAAATCCCAACGTCCAGTATTAACCTGGCCGTACTATAAGACGATCCCAAGCCACTCTATGGAGAGAATGCAAGAGCACAGTCTCTCCTCCTAACTTTATCGAGTAGGCCCAGTTCATAAAATAATAAAAAAAAAAGTCGATCTGACCTGACTCGCCGACTGGATGGTACCGATGTTGTTTACCTCCCCTCAAGGTGACCTTCACAGCGACGTACTCCTCCAATATAGGATAAGGAAAACTTTCGGAGGTCCCGGAAATGTGGTTGTCGACCCCGAAGTAGATTCCCTTCCAAAAGGTTGGGTAATCCACCAAATTAAGAATATTTCCCAACAGGAGGCTATGGAATTGCGTCTCAGGAGTAAACTTAAAACTCTCAGGAAGATTACGCTCCTTAGATAGAATCTCGCTCTCAGATTTAACCATTTTTGCTCCCTGATTAAAAATCTTGCTCTCTTGTATAAAGATTTTGCTCCCTGAGTAAAAACCTATGAAACAATAGAGTTAGAGACGCAAAAAAAAGAAAGGATGAAGAAAGGTAGAAGTAGGAAGTAGAAATAGTTTAGGATTTTTTTTTTGAACAAGGATTCTTTTGATTTAGTAGGTGGAGGGTTCTTTTTTTTAATTAGCAGGTTAAGAATTTTAAAATGAAGGAATGAAAGATGAGTGCGAGGTGATTAATGAAAGAAAACATGACGAGAAACTTACCTCAGTTCTTCGAGGTTTAGTCAGAATAAATATGTGAGAGATGAAAAATACAGATATATCCGGGCAAGCCCGAAAATCTGGACAACGATAATATTTCCAAAAAAGGACTGTGACACAAAGATGAATCCCAAAAATTCGGAAAAGGTATTTCACCAAAATCCAATATGGCTCAAAAATATACCCACTCTTATGTGCACAAAGTACTCTTCGTTCTGACATACAGGAAAAGAGAGAGAACCGGAATGAAAATTCGAAGCATAAATACCCTCTGCCTAACAAAAACACCTGCGCACCAACTCCAACTCTTAGAGTAAAGAACGAGAGGGGAAGGAAAATAAAATTTTAGGAAGAGGGAAAATAGTCAAAGGAAATCTTCGGAGTAACGTCGCTGTAAAAAAAAGCTATTAACCAACAAAAATAAAAAAAAATACTTTCCTAATTAAACTAACAATAAAACAAACTAAATTACCGAACTAGGCAACTTAAAATACCCCTAAACAAAACCAAACACCAACACACAACCAAAAGGAAACATTAAATCCCTGAAAGAAAAATTCGAACCGTAACAATACAGTAGAAGAGAAGACCGGAGTATCAAGCGGTCCTCGCAAACGCAAACGTCTTCAGGTAAAAGCGCCTTCTTGGACAAACCCACCGCACCTCGTTACTTTAACTTTTTCGGTCAGACTTTTGGCCCTTTTTCAAGTCTTTAATCGTATTTTATACATATTATGATATAGCATACTACGTGGTATACATATTAGGATTAAAACTACAACCAATGATTGTGGTTAGTGAATTAACATTTCTCGCTTTTCCTGTAAGACCTGAAAAAGGGCCAAAAGTCAGACCGAAAAAGTTAAAGTAATGAGGTGCGGTGGGCCTCTCCACGACGGCGTTTTTGTCTGAAGACGTTAGCGTTTACAAGGACCGCTTGATACTCCGATCCTCCCTTCCACTGTATTCCACTCGGGCCTACTCGGTAAAGTTACAGGGAGGAACCGCGCTCTTGCATTCTTCTCTCCATAATGTGGCTTGGGATCGTCTTAAGGCGCGGTTACACGGCGCATGGTTCACCGAACCACGAAACTACAAGCCAGTTGTGGTGGCTTGCGTTTTAACGAACCAGTAGTGACAACACGATGCGCGGTTCGTCAGATTTTTAACGTGATTTATTTCGTTTTAATGGTTCGTCCGTGGTTTGCCGAAAGTCTGTCAGTCCTGAATTGAAATCATGGATGATAGGCAGAAAATTATTGTGACATCATTTCAATTTTGAAAAAAATTTCAGTTTTTTGAAAACTGCGATGAACTACACTAATGTCACTACACTTCTTACAGTAGGGTCTGTCAGTGCAAGTATATCAAACACACCTATTAAAAATTTATAGGTGACCCAATATTTTAATGTCCATCAACTGTATGTACACTTACGAGAAGAATTTGTAGTACAGCGCGAGGACTTTGAAAAGGAAAAATGAAACATAATAACCGGTTACAGGTACAGTGGATCAAATATGCTGGCAGACTTTTAAAAAGAACCTTCAAGATATTTCGAAAATTTTTGTAGGATGAATGCCGTTGACTTTGAGATATTATTACTAAGAGTGGAACCTCGTATTCAAACGCAGGATACGAATATGAGACTGAGTATTCCTATCAAAGAAAGACTGGCTATCACACTAAGATTTTTAGCGACAGGTGATAGCTACCGAAGTATAGCTTTTCTCTTCAAATGTTCCCGACAAACTGTTTCAAACTGTGTTGAGGAAGTATGCAAAAATTGTCAACCGATTTATAGCACCGCCAGTTCGGTTCATATATGTCTTACGTCCCACTTCCACTTTTCTTTGACTCTGCCACTTTCTTTGCTTACTTTCTATAAGTAGCAAATATTCCGTCTTTTTTTAAATTCTTTTATAGAAAAAGCGTATTTGTTTTCTAATCTAGTTTTCTAATCCACAAGATTGCGGTCATGATGACCCTTGTCATTGGGGTTCCATATTTCCGGGGCTTGTTCCAGGTCTTCAATAAATTCAAATGTCCTTTCTGTTGACCACGCCATATTAACCCGAAGGAATTGAATGATGTACTTACGTTGTTTAACCTACAAAATCTGCAACGAAGTTCCTCTGTGACGTCGAGCCAACACGAGCCAACACAAACCATCACGAACCTTGCCCGAGCTCTCCTTTGATCTTTCCAAATTTACCGACACTCGATGGGAATCAGCGAAGCGCGCACCACGAACCATGGAACAATGCGAACCGGCTATGTCAGACGGCTTGTGGTTCGTGGTTCGTCTAGAGAGGTTCGGCGTACCACGCGTCATGTAACCGAGCCTTTATAGTACACCTTCCTCTAGTTTCGGCATCTCATCTGGTTTGCCAGGTGTAATAGGCCTGCTCACGTGCTTCCCGCTTAGTCGTCGCTTTGTCTCTAGTTGTTCTAGTTTCGTAGGTGGTTCTCCTTAGTGAGGCCATCAAGTCGAGTGGGAGTGTGCCTGTTACTACCTGTACGGCTGGTTTCGACGCCGTTCTATAACAGCTGGTGATTCGTAGACTGCGATATTACATAGACGTTTCCATTTCATGGCAGTCAGATCTGCTGACCACACCTCACATCCACATAAATAGGATCGCATGCACCAACTCCATTAGAAATCGTCCCATCTTCGCAGTTATGCCCCCGACGTTCGCCACCATCCTTGACAGGTTCGAGACAACTCTAAAGCCAGGTTTTCATTAGTAGAATTTGTAGTAGAGTAACTGGCGTACTTTTAAGCGGAGCTAACTCTACTCTACTTAGTTTGGTAGAGTATCCGTTTTCACTTAAATAGAAAATAGTATGCTACAGAAGGTAGGTAATAGTAAACAGTGAAAAACCTGAAATGTTGAGATTGAGCCCTGGTCATCATCGTCTAGCCTTAAGAAAAGCTGTACGAAAAGCATTATTATGTGCAGCTGATTTTTTGCTTGAAGAGGTAACTGTAGCTATGGAGGAAGAACGAAATAAAATCAAGAAAAAATGGTGCAGAGATTGGATAAGGAACAGGCATAGGCATGGGGCTTCTTCGGTTTTTTAAGGGAACTTGCTTTGGATGATGTAGAAGAGTACAGATTGTGTCTGCGAATGACTCCAGAACATTTTGAGACACTGCTAGAAATAGTAGCTCCAAAAATTAAGAAATGTGACACAATGTTGCGAGATGCTTCCATAGGCATTCATATTCACCGTACAATTCTACTAATTTAATAGTTTCTGCCTCAGACCACTTCATTTTTACACAAATATGCTAAATACTTCAACAACACCGGGTTTTTCTGATCTCGATAGGGTACTCGACTACCTCAACACTGTTTTCATTAGCGTAGTGGCGGTAGAATAGAGTGGAAAGCAGTAGTGGGGAATGGCAAGTGGTAGAGTAACTTTACCACCGTGCTATCCCACTCTACTCTACCAAAACCAAGTACGCTACTTTACCAATTACGTTTTCATTAGGCGAGTTTACAGGATACTTAGTACTCGCCCAGTATACTCTACTACTAATTCTACTAATGAAAACTCGGCTTAACCGCTTTATCGCAGGCTGTCCGAATGTGCTCCATAAAAGCAACTTTGCTGTCAATGGTCAGACCCAGATATTTAGTGCTTGTTCTAGATGTTACCTCCACATCATATAAATCCGAAATGGGACCTCAAGCGATATTTTTTTTCGGGTTAAGTCTACTATCTCTTAACTAGATACCTCATTCAAGCTAAGCAGAAATGCACGACATAAGCTGCGCTTGTACCTTGCAAATATTAAATTCGGTAAAACACCAGTTAAAGGAAAAATCTTTTATTAAAAGGAGACGAAAGGAGAGAATGTTCAATTATATGAGAGTCGGGCGGTTGCATGAGAAACTGCCCTTCCAAGGGATGTGTCCGCTTAAGAGGAGTGTTCGCTTAAGAGGAGTGTCCGCTTAAGAGGTGGGTGCTTAAGAGGAGTGCCCGCGAAGAAAAATTTCACTGTATATCAATTTAATTGATAATAATAAAAGAAAATCTTATATCCTTTTTAAAAAAACTAAATTAAAAACTTCCCAACTCTTCTGGAATTTTAAATTCGAAATTTCCATCCGAGACGATCAATATAGCCAATTAATTACTCGCTGGGCCTCGTGGGATATCAAACTTGGCTTTTAGCGAATAAGTAAACGCCATTTTAACCCTCCGCGCGACGGCCAACATCATCATCCCTTTCGAATCGAATAGTTTTCGGCGGATTCGACGCTTTTTAACACTCCCGCAACCGGGGAAGGGAATGGAAACGAATTGAAACATCGCTTTTCCATTCGACAGCTTATCGAATATTGACTTTAGTCTCCGGATAATGACGTAGGTCGATTTTGACTTTTTTCCGGTTTAGTTTGTTCATTTTTGAAAACGTTAATTCCGACGGAAATTGGTCCAATGCAATGGAAAAAAAAGAAAAAGAAAAAAACCTATGATTCGATCGAAATCCGACGAATTGGGTTAATCGGATTATTTTGGTCGTTCGTTTTTTTTTAACGTTGTCGTAGTCGTAGTCGTCGGAAATGACGTGGAGCGAAATATCCGGCTTTACGACGTGTCCGGTCGCTTTTCCGGACTAATCGCCACCTCCGGGCGTTAATTTTAATAGATGACCTCCTTCTGGAAACAGTTTACGTCACCGGACCGGAGCTGTTTTTCATCCTATAAATAGCTCCGGGTTGATTAACCAGACGTTTTTTATAATCTCGTTTATAAAGTCGGGAAAAGGGGAAAAAATTTCATTTCTGTCGACGTGCTTACTAATGAGAAATAAATTTTTTTTTTCAAAAATAAATTTTTATAATTACAATTTACATTTTCTTAATACAAATTTTCTTAATTTAAAAAAATAAAGTCTCCACGATTTTTTAAATTTGGTCAAAATTTTTTAAAAGTTAGGTTAAAAAAAATTTTAGTCAACTTTAAAATTTTTTTTAATTTTTTGGGTAATAATTAGAACAAAATTGACTTTTTTATTACAAAATAGAATATTTTAGCTTTCAATTAAAACAAATTCCATTTCTTAATTAAAAGAAATAAAGTCTCCACGATTTTTTAAATTTGGTCAAAATTTCTAAAAGTTAGGTTAAAAAAAATTTTAGTCAACTTTAAAAATTTTTTTAATTTTTTGGGTAACAATTAGAACAAAATTGACATTTTTATTACAAAATAGAATATTTTAACTTTCAATTAAAACAACTTTCATTTCTTACTTAAAAAAAATAAAATCTCCAGGATTTTTTAAAATTGACCAATTTTTTAGAGGTTAGAAGCATCAAATTTTTTAGAGGTGTAGAAAAAAAATCCTAACTGAAAAATTTTATTATCTAACATCTAGATTTCTATTTATTACTTTAAAATAGACACAAGTTGCTAAAACCGTCAAATTTCGTCTAAAATTTCATCCAATTTTTATAAAATCGTCCAAAATTTTGATATTTCTCCTAAAATTGTCTACAATTTTAATATTTCTCTTAAAATGGTCAAATTTCGTCTCAAATTTCACCCAATTTTATATGAAACTGTCTAAAATTTTTTAAAACTGTCGAATTTCATCTAAAATTTCATCTGATTTTGTATAAAATTATATAAAGTTTTGAAATTTCATCTAAAATTTTCTAAAACCGTCAAATTTTGTCTAAAATTTCACCCAATTTCATATAGAACTGTTTAAAAATATCTAAAACTGTCGAATTTTGTCTAAAATTTCATCCAATTTCGTATAAAATTGTCTAAAATTTTAAAATTTTGCCTAATATTATCGAAAAGCATCGAATTTCGTTTAAAATTTACTAACACCGTCGAATTTCATCTAAAATTTCACCCAACTTCGTATTTAATTGACTGAAATTTTGAAATTTCGTCTAAAATGATCGAAAACCGTCAAATTTCGTCTAAAATTTCATCCAATTTCTTTTAAAATTGTCTAAAATTTTGATACTTCTCCTAAAATTGTCAAATTTCGTCTCAAATTTCACCCAATTTTATATGAAACTGCCTGAAATTTTTTAAAACTGTCTAATTTCATCTGATTTCGTATAAAATTATATAAAGTTTTGAAATTTCGTCTAAAATTTTCTAAAACTGTCAAATTTTGTCTAAAATTTCACCCAATTTCATATAGATCTGTCTAAAATTATCTAAAACTGTCGAATTTTGTCTAAAATTTCATCCAATTTCGTATAAAATTGTCTAAAGTTTTAAAATTTTGTCTAATATTATCGAAAACCGTCGAATTTCATCTAAAATTTCACCCAATTTCGTATTTAATTGACTAAAATCTTGAAATTTCGTCTAAAATTTCACCTTATTTCGTATAAAATTATACAAAGTTTTAAAATTTCGTCTAAAATTTTCTAAAATTTCTCCCACTTTCACATAACTGCCTAAAATTTTCTAAAACCGTCGAATTTCGTCTAAAATGTCACCCAATTTCATATAAAATTAACTAAAATCTTGAAATTTCGTTTAAAATGTTCGAAAACTGACGAATTTCGCCTAAAATTTCATTCAATTCCATATAAAATTTTCTAAAACCGTCGAGTTTCGTCTAAAATGTCACCCATTTCGTATAAAATTGTCTAAAATTTCCTAAAATCGTCAAATTTCGTCTAAAATTTCACCTTATTTCGTAGAAAATTATACAAAGTTTTGAAATTTCGTCTAAAATTTTCTAAAATCTCTCCCACTTTCACATAACTGCCTAAAATTTTCTAAAACCGTCGAATTTCGTCTAAAATGTCACCTAAGTTCGTATAAAATTGATTAAAATCTTGAAATTTCGTCTAAAATGTTCGAAAACTGGCAAATTTCGCCTAAAATTTCATTCAATTTCATATAGAATTTTCTAAAACCGTCGAATTTCGTCTAAAATGTCACCCAATTTCGTATAAAATTGTCTAAAATTTCCTAAAATCGTCAAATTTCGTCTAAAATTTCACCTTATTTCATATAAAATTATACAAAGTTTTGAAATTTCGTCTAAAATTATCTAAAATTTCTCCCACTTTCACATAACTGCCTAAAATTTTCTAAAACCGTCGAATTTCGTCTAAAATGTCACCCAATTTCGTATAAAATTGACTAAAATCTTGAAATTTCGTCTAAAATGTTCGAAAACTAACAAATTTCGCCAAAGATTTCATTCAATTTCATATAAAATTTTCTAAAACCGTCGAATTTCGTCTAAAATGTTACCCAATTTTGTATAAAGTTGTCTAAAATTTCCTAAAATCGTCAAATTTCATCTAAAATTTCACCTTATTTCGTATAAAATTATACAAAGTTTTGAAGCTTCGTTTAAAAGTTTCTAAAATTTCTCCCACTTTCACATAACTGCCTAAAATTTTCTAAAACCGTCGAATTTCGTCTAAAATGTCACCCAATTTCGTATAAAATTGACTAAAATCTTGAAATTTCGCCTAAAATGTTCGAAAACTGACAAATTTCGCCTAAAATTTCATTCAATTTCATATAAAATTTTCTAAAACCGTCGAATTTCGTATAAAATGTCACCCAATTTCGTATAAAATTGTCTAAAATTTTCTAAAACGGTCAAATTTCGTCTAAAATTTCATCTTATTTCGTATAAAATTATACAAAGTTTTGAAATTTCGTCTAAAATTTTCTAAAATTTCTCCCACTTTCACATAACTGCCTAAAATTTTCTAAAACCGTCGAATTTCGTTTAAAATGTCACCCAATTTCGTATAAAATTGACTAAAATCTTGAAATTTCGTCTAGAATGTTCGAAAACTGACAAATTTCGCCTAAAATTTCATACAATTTCATATAAAATTTTCTAAAACCGTCGAATTTCGTATAAAATGTCACCCAATTTCGTATAAAATTGTCTAAAATTTCCTAAAATCGTCAAATTTCGTCTAAAATTTCACCTTATTTCGTATTAAATTATATAAAATTTTGAAATTTCGTCTAAAATTTTCTAAAATTTCTCCCACTTTCACATAACTGCCTAAAATTTTCTAAAACCGTGGAATTTCGTCTAAAATGTCACTCAATTTCGTATAAAATTGACTAAAATCTTGAAATTTCGTCTAAAATGTTCGAAAACTGACAAATTTCGCCTAAAATTTCATTCAATTTCATATAAAATCTTCTAAAATCGTCGAATCTCGTCTAAAATGTCACCCAATTTCGTATAAAATGATCTAAAATTTCCTAGAATCGTCAAATTTCGTCTAAACTTTAACCTTATTTCGTATAAAATTATACAAAGTTTTGAAATTTCGTCTAAAAGTTTCTAATATTTCTTCCACTTTCACATAACTGCCTAAAATTTTCTAAAACCGTCGAATTTCGTCTAAAGTGTCACCCAATGTCGTATAAAATTGACTAAAATCTTGAAATTTCGTCTAAAATGATCGAAAAGTGATAAATTTCGCCTAAAATTTCATTCAATTTCATATAAAATTTTCTAAAACCGTCGAATTTCGTCTAAAATGTCACCCAATTTCGTATAAAATTGTCTAAAATTTCCTAGAATCGTCAAATTTCGTCTAAAATTTACTAAAATTTATTTCACTTTCACATAATTGCCTAAAATTTTCTAAAACCGTCGAATTTCGTCTAAAATGTCACCTAATTTCGTATAAAATTGACTAAAATCTTGAAATTTCGTCTAAAATGTTCGAAGACTGACAAATTTCGCCTAATATTTCATTCAATTTCACATAGAATTTTTTAAAACCGCCGAATTTCGTCTAAAATGTCACCCAATTTCGTTTAAAATTGTCTGAAATTTCCTAAAATCGTCAAATTTCGTCTAAAATTTCGTCTTATTTCGTATAAAATTATACAAAGTTTTGAAATTTCGTCTAAAATTTTCTAAAATTTCTCCTACTTTCACATAACTGCCTAAAGTTTTCTAAAACCGTCGAATTTCGTCTAAAATGTCACCCAATTTCGTATAAAATTGACTAAAATCTTGAAATTTCGTCTAAAATGTTCGAATACTGACAAATTTCGCCTAAAATTTCATTCAATTTCATATAAAATTTTCTAAAACCGTCGAATTTCGTCTAAAATTTCATCCAATTTCGTATAAAATTATCTAAAGTTTTAAAATTTTTTCTAATATTATCGAAAATCATCGAATTTCGTTTAAAATTTCCTAACACCGTCGAATTTAATCTAAAATTTCACCCAACTTCGTATTTAATTTACTGAAATCTTGAAATTTTGTCTAAAATGTTCGAAAACTGACGAATTTCGCCTAAAATTTCATTCAATTTCATATAAAATTTTCTAAAACCGTCGAATTTCGTCTAAAATGTCACCTAATTTCGTATAAAATTGTTTAAAATGTCCTAAAATCGTCAAATTTCGTCTAAAATTTCACCTTATTTCGTATAAAATTAAATAAAGTTTTGAAATTTCGTCTAAAATTTCTCCCACTTTCTCATAACTCTGCCTAAAATTTTCTAAAACCCTCGAATTTTGTCTAAAATTTCACCAAACTTAGTAATAACATTTTTATAAATAAAGTCTTGGGGATTTTTTTAATTTGACAATTTTTTTAGAGATTAGAAAAAAATAAAGTCTCCACTATTTTTTAAAGTTGGTCAAAATTTTTAAAAGTTGGGTTAACTAAATAGTAAGTTTTGGTTGTAAATTTAGTATAATATCTAAATTTAAAGACGAAAGTTTTAATTCCAATTAAACCGGTCGGAAGTTGAAGATGTCTTAAGCCGGGGGTCTTAGAACTATCGGAAACGGCGATTAGGCTTCCGGGATTCGAATCTTGGGACGAAATCCCTGCTTACAAGAGGAATCTGGGGAATTTGGCTTCGAAGGGTCGACCGAATCGGATCCTAAATAGGAATATCGGTTCGGCGCTTCCGTCCTAAAGCCACCGACCCTTCGGAATCTACTTAAAATAGTGTAGGAGGATCTTATAAACATCTTACGAACATCTCCAATGTATTATACAGTACGATCAAAATAACTCCTTTGTATTTAAAACAAATCGAGGAATTTGAATTTAATTTGAATTTAATATTTATTAGTTCTCTAAATTAAAATTAAGTTTCATTTAAAGAATTTCTTTTCAAATACTTACATATCGATTTACCCCACACCAACACACATTCATACATAAACCAGTCCGTAGACGTATAACGTAATATTCGAAAATTCGCCCCACATCCATAATTAATACAGTACGGGACCAGTTTCCGGTTTGTTTCGTCGTCCCGCGGGATATCGCAATAATTCCCGCGCGTTCGCAATCGACAAACTACCACACAGCCGGTCCGAAAATTATGGAAATTTCGGGCGGAGGCGCCGGATACAAAACGAGTTCAACTCACGTACAGAGTCGCTCGAAAGTCTCCGAACGTTCCGTTTTTGTTCCAGGTCACGGGATACTTCCCCTGGAAATCCCCCCGGACTCGGCCGGACAGTACGTTTTAAAGACGGTCGTCAACTGCAGCGAATGGGAATCGTGCACTTTACAAAGTACCACTCACATGAGACTTGTCGGAGACGTTAGGGATGTTATCATTCGCCCCGCGAGGCATACTTATCGACCCGGAGAAATAAGTAAGTATAAATTAAGTTTTGATTTTAGTTTTTTCATTTTTGTAGGGGAAGTTTCAACTTTTGGGAATAAATCGATAGTTGGAAGATGGGAGATGGGAGGGAAAAAGAACTTTGATAATAAAGTTGGGGGGGAAAAGTTATCTTATAAAATCAAAAATTTTATAAGGAGTATAACTATCTAGTTAACTAACTAACCAACTATAAATTATATCTTTTTGTCTTAAAACAAGAGGTTAATTATAGCGTTTTTTTTTTGCTTCTTTTGATGCATAGTAGGTGTATAGCGCATCAACCGTGTGTTCTTAGGAAATGAACGCATTTCCTAAATTCAATGTTGTGAATTCCAATCATTTCACAACAAAAATTAAGATATTCTATACTTCATTTAATAACTAGGAGGAGTAAATCTCAAAACCCCATTTACATACGAAAAAGTAACTAAAAAATACACTAAACATTTTTAGCGGCAAATTTGAATTCTAAACTTCAAACCAGTCACATTTATGCAACCAACAAAACACCAAGCGTTTGAGCGTAGTATTCTAGAACATACCAAATATCTCTATGGCCGTTTATCTATAGGTACATTGTTCAAAATTTATCCAAAAGACGTTCCTTGTGTTGACGTATTATATCCAACAGATGACATCGTACCATACCTTCTTCGAACTTAATATTTTTTGATCGCAACCATTTGAGCACAACGAAAAAGCGGGAAACAAGTTGACATATTAGGTAAAGCACCTAACCTCAAACGTTAAAAACACTAAACGACAAAAACCAATTCTTTCGTCTTCGTAAACTTGACTGCGGAGCGACCAATAATAGTTCACTATTTTGGCGCGCAAAATTCAAATCACTCCTCCTAGTTATTAAATGAAGTATAGTCGCAGGTGATTGAACACATTCTTGGAACGAAGGGGATATATTTGATATTTAGAAAATCGACTAATTCACATAACGCCTTCACAAAAATTAAGTGTTTCTTCTTTAACTTCTCAAAATCCACAAATTTTAGAATGTAGCATTCTTTTGTTATTTTTGGAAAAAAAAAGAATAAAAAAACCAGGCGAAATCCGTTCAGTTTTCTGATGAATGGTTTTTCACCGATATCTTAGGTTAGGAATACGATATCAAGGTGCGGTTTTCACTATCTCGTTTGGGCTTTATTATACTATTCTTTCATGAACAGAAAGTGATAGCGTTCCATTTAACTTTTCGGAGAATATTCGCAATTTCTAAAAAAATTTCGAAAACGCCATCTAGCGGCGACATGTGGAATTGTGATCACCACCAAAATGATAGGATTTATTATTCAAGAAAAGCTCTTTTCAACGACACCAAGCTTATTAAATTCTGTTCAGCCGTTTTGAAATTATAGACATTTGTTTGCAAGCATTTTCGAACGCCCCCCACCACTTTATTTTTAGAGATACAGAAAAAAGTTTTTAATAAAAAAGATTGATACTTATCTCCACTTTAAAATGCGCATATTTTTGTGTTATCTTAATATAACGAAATTCCGAGAAAAGGCAGATTTTATAATTCAAGATGGCGATTTCGCCCCCTAGCGGCCATCTTAGTAACTTGAAAATAATTTCCAGCATTTTCTCTTGGCCACTTTAGTTATTAAATTTTTTATCGGAAGTCTCTACGATGAACAGTTTCTGAGATACAGCACTCTGCATTCTTATTTGTTCACCCTGTACAGTCCGACACGCGAGAACTTGCAGTTAAGATTTTACAAAACTGCGCGACAGCGAGAATTATAAAATATTCGGGTAGATAGAGATAAAATTACGCGTGTCTCTTTAGCTGTAATAATCCAGGACCGGTTTCAGAAAATTTGAACACTTGCAAACGCGAATTCTCCCCGAAGTAACTTCGCCCTTGGAAAGGGGGTGAATGAACATTTTGGGCATTCCTAACGATTGGTTGTTTTTTCCAGATGGTACTTCTTTAAACAATTTCAAACCTTTGATGAACGTGACATCGTCGAAACATGTTTATTATACAAATTTATTACTTTGGGTCCTTAACTGAACTTAACAAATGCGTAAAAATAAAACTAAAAAAATGTTTAAACTAAAGTCCACAATATATGGAATTATTAAAAAACTATAAAATACTTAAGACGACCCTGGTATATTCAGATCTCTTCACTGTGGGGGATTGCGTTTAAATGAAGCGTGCTAGTCTGATGTTACTGTTATTGTTGTGGAATTTAAACACGATACTGTACTTTTAGAGTATTTTATTGATGACTATTAAACTAGTTATACACTGAAATCTGAGCACGACAAATCTAAGCAAATCTCCGAGCAAATCTAACTCTCCGTTCCAGACTCAAAATCTTTTTGTATTCAATTTCGGAAAGTAATTTTGATATTCGAAAATACTTGGCTTTTGTTCTTCCTGACATTTGATTACATACACTTTTATCTAAACTTATTTCACTGCAAAACTAGAATAATTGGAAGAAATGTTTGTGGGACTTGAGTCTGGATGAGCCGGGTTTAGAATTACTCGTGCGACTTTTCTATTATCTTAACTACGATAAAGTTTCTACGAACTACATAAAATAGCAAGGTATATGAGAAAATAAAAATATTAAAATATGTTTAAAAATACACAAAAGCAGGTGGTTTATAACATTATCCACTGTGCAACTGTAGGCGTGACTTACTAAGCCGCAAGTTCTCGTGTGTCAAACTGTACCAAGTTTGATTTTATTCAAAAATTAATTCTGTATTAAACAGAAATTAATAGTTAAAAGACATGAAAAAAAAGTTCAAACCAATTTGGTTTTGTTCTCATCGCTGACTCACCGCGCTAACAATTTCGCTACGAACCTCTATGAAACGAGTTCGCTTATTCAAAATATAAATTTCGTTAGCGTTAAATTTCAAACGCGATTTATTCAATTTTGGTTGAATAATGCGTTTTAGTACTTTGTCAATTGAATCCTTGTATGATACTCGACTGAGTTCAAAGACAGATTTTAAAAAATCACCTCGCATCTTCCCCTTATTAGTTCAGATAGCATAGGTTGTAAAAGCTTTCGTATTTATAGTAGGTATATACATTACACTAGCCTACAGCGTTTTCTTTTAATAAAACTGGTAAAACGAGTTTAATAAAATGACTTCAAAGTGAACCTCCTCTCCTTTTCAAAAAAACTCACGGCTGAACTCGAAACCTCCTAGTTCTAGGTCTGGTCTTAGAATTAGTCCTTCTAATTCTAGTGTTACAAGGAGAGGGCGTGAGGTGTTTTTTTTAATAAATCTGTCCTTGAGCTTGTTGATATTTTGAATAAGCTCATTTACGGAATTCCGTAGTGAAATTGTTAGCGCGGTGAGTCAGCTATATGGACAAACCATACAACGCTGATTATTAGTCCATAATAGTGTATTCTGTTAGTTGAATCAAATTAGTTTTTTAACTTCTATTGGTGAAAAAGTGCATGGAGTTTTGCACTGATTTTAAGTGTAACAGCGGTGCAACTTTTTCAACATAAAATCCAACAGCAAATGCACATGCTAGTGTAAAATGAGAACTGTCAATTTGATTGCTTGTAACAAACAACTACTACTAAACCTACTAATATCATCAAACGATAGTGAGGAAGAGATCAACTTTCTGCCGAAACGTACCAGAAAAAAAAATTATAAAAATTAACAACTTTATAAGGAATGATTTTCATCATTATTCCAAAAAAGAAATAACACAGTTTCAACATTATCATAAATTTATAACCTCTACATTTTATTTTTGTACTTTAGAAAACATTTTGAATAACCTGAACCCTTAAAAATTCTTTGTCCAAGCATTATGGACATGCATCTGTGCACAACATATTTTACGTTAGAAGTACTGAGACTCAGCTAATGTCATGTGTCAAAATATGAAGATTTAAGAGTTAATCTTTGAACACAATAAAAAAAATTTGATGTAAATTAGAGTTTAATCGATTGTAATTGATCATAATTCAAATTTTGAAAATTGAACGTTATGATTATGTAAAATTTGACGTTTGATGGTAATAATTGTCATTTTTAACGTTTTTAAAGATTAGAGGCGTTTTCTGGCGATGCAGCGGTTTGAAAGCTTTTGAAATCTTTTTATTCTCGCGTCAAACCGTGACGTCACCGACGAAAACGCTTGAACCGTTTCAAAATGCTCTACGATCTCGGTTCAAAACTTTACGCACACATGCGCACATTGAAAGATGAACATAACCTCCTAACATAACCTAATTTTTTAGTGAATTTAGTTTCTAATAAAATTGTAATACTCAAAATGCAATAAACAGATGAAAATAAACTAGTCGACGTAGTAGTGGACGATATTCAGATAAAGGTCGACGAAATCTTTTCTCCAAATATAGGCAGATTATCAATAAAATTTTTATTACATTCAAGGCAATTAATCTTTTCTAACAGTTTTAAACGTAGCTCTTCCCATTTGGAATAATTGAAAAAGATCGTGCCCAAGGTACAAAGTTAACCATTCCTCATAATATCCTCTAATGCAAGGGTGGGCAACCTCCAGCCCGTTGGCCAACTCCTGCCGATGTGAAAGTCTTATCCGGCCCGCGAGATCTTTAGAAAGAATAATAAATAATTTTTGTTTAAACTCGAAAGTTTTCGACAGAAAGAAATGATCAAAGAAAGGTTTTTATAACTAATGCAGTACAGAAGAAAAATGTCTTGTTGCTGCACTGGGATTCGAACCCAGATCTCTTTCTTTCCGGGTAGTTGTTATACCAAGGAAAGCAGAAGATCTAAAATGAACTTTATTTTTTATATAAAAAAACTTATAAGTAACAAAAATTTGCCAATTTTGTATTCCGGCCAGAGTACGAAAAGTAAATCGTAATCTGGCTCACACTACAAAAAGTTGCCCACCCCTGCTCTAATGGTTAAGTATTGAGTTTTTTATAATAAAATAGAAAAGCGTGGCATTTCTTCTCCATTACACAACATCCACAACATTTCCATTTCCCTGTTCGTATTAAAATTATTGTTGATTAAACATAATACCGAAGTTCTGAGGTCCATTTTTGAAAATAATAGAAATAAAAATTTGTAGGTTATGTAACGATTGTTGATAATCGAATGGTTCGAATGCGGTTTAAAAACACGCATTCGCGCGAGTGCACAAACTATGACGTAGCGTTTCAAACCGATTTGAATCCACGTTCGAAAGCGCTGCACGCCAAAAAACGCCTTAGGTTTTTGTAAAATTTGAAGTATCGAGGTTATAAGTATGTCAAATTTGACGTTTAAAAGATTAATTATGTCAAATTTGATTTTTAAAAGACATGTTTATGTCAAATTTGACATTTGAAAGATATAATTACAGTGCCCCACTTAATTATTGGCACAGCAATCATATTTCGCTTTACGGCTGTTTTTAAAGCTCTATTAACAAGTTCTATTAGGTAAAAATACATTTTCGGTATAATTTAATAAATTAAATACCTAATGCTTTACTTTTATATAAGAATTTGATTTCATTTATCGTTCTTCAATGAAATCAACACAAAAAATCTACGTTTTCGTTGCACAAAATTATTGGCACACTTAATTATTGGTAAATACGTACCATTAGGCGAAGTTTTCAAAAGCCCTAAATATGTATTTTTGTACTTCCCCCGTTGACAGATACATAATTTCAACTTAAAACCAGAATTACACTTTGTATTTATAAGCTACAGTGGTTAAATGTGAAAATAAGTCGAAAACAAAAAGAAACAACTAAATCTGACCGTAAAATAATTCTACATTTACACAAACCAAGGCAAATCGTATGCTGAGATTGGAAAAATGATGGACGGGAGCCGATTTACTATTTGTAGCGTGATTAACCGATTTAAAGCAGCGTCCAATTTCAAAAGTGCTAAGCATACTGGCCGTCCCCGAGCTTTGAGTGATCGCGAACGTAAGCAAATAACCCGAAAAGTTAAAGCAGATCCAAAAACAACATCAACACTGATTGCTACAGAAGTGAAGCAAGATTTTGGAAAGGATATTCATCTCATGACAATCAGAAGAGTACTCCACGAGGCTGGTTACAGTGCACGTGTTGCGAGGCGAAAGCCATTAATATCTGCATGTAACCAAAAGAAGCGCATGGACTACGCAAAGGAGTATAAAAGTAAACCAATTACGTTCTGGGACCAAGTACTCTTCTCAGATGAGAGTAAATTTAATATTTTCCGTTCTGATGGCCGCATTAAGGTATGGAGAAGAGCCAATACAGCGTTTGAGAAACAAAACCTTACACCAACAGTAAAACACGGTGGAGGAAGCGTAATGGTATGGGGTTGTATGTCTGCTGCAGGTGTAGGCGAGTTGGTATTTATAGAGAGCACTATGGACAAAACAGTTTGTTTAAATATTTTAAAAGAAAACCTTCATAAAAGCATTCAAAAGTTGAATTTATCGCCCTTATACACATTTCAACAAGACAATGACCCAAAACATTCGGCTCATATCGTCTGTATGTGGTTGACATACAACACCCCGCACGTCTTACCACATCCTCCGCAATCCCCAGATCTCAACCCCATTGAGGATTTGTGGGAGAAATTGGATAGACGGGTGAAAAAGTTACCAATAACTAACAAATGGGAGTTGAAACAAGCATTGCTAGACGAATGGCATAAAATTGACAAGAAAACTACTGAAAAATTGGTGCATTCTAGCCAAGACGTTTGGACGCCATCATTCAACAAAAAGGACTGCCCAGAAAATATTAATTTAGTTCAATATATTTTTAAAATAGTTCATTTCTTAGGTGTGCCAAAAATTTTGTGCGATGAAAACGTGTAGTTTTTTGTTAGTTTTAATTTAAAAACGATAATAAAGAATAAATTATTGTTAAAAAAACTGCCTTGGGTATTTTATTAATTAAATTATACAATAAAACTATTTTCACCTAATACAATTTGTTAATTAGCTTTAAAAACAGCCGTAAAACGAAAAATGATTACTGTGCTAATAATTAAGTGCAGTACTGTATGTCAAATTTGACGTTTGATGGTTATAGTTGTCATTTTTAAAGTTTTTAAAGGTTAGGTTTTTGTCAAATTTGAAGTATCGAGGTTATAATTATGTCAGATTTGACGTTTAAAAGATTAATTATGTCAAATTTGATGTTTAAAAGATTAATTATGTCAAATTTGATGTTTAGAAGACATGTTTATGTCAAATTTGACGTTTAAAAGATATGATCATGTCAAATTTGACTTTTGTTGGTTATAGTTGTCATCTTCAACGTTTTTAAAGGTTAGGTTTTTGTAAAACTTGAAGTAACGAGGTTATAATTATGTCAAATTTGACGTTTAAAAGATTAATTATGTCAAATTTGATGTTTAAAAGATATGATCATGTCAAATTTGACTTTTGTTGGTTATAGTTGTCATCTTCAACGTTTTTAAAGGTTAGGTTTTTGTAAAATTTGAAGTAACGAGGTTATAATTATGTAAAATTTGAAGTTTAAAAGATTAATTGTGTCAAATTTGATGTTTAAAAGGTATAATTATGTCAAATTTGACGTTTACAAGATATGATCATGTCAAATTTGACGTTTGTTGGTTATTGTTGTCATTTTTAACGTTTTTAAAGGTTAGGATTTTGTCAAATTTGAGGTATTGAGGTTATAATTATGTCAAATTTGACGTTTAAGAGATTAATTATGCCAAATTTGATGTTTAAAAGACATGTTTATGTCAAATTTGACATTTAAAAAATACAATTATGTCAAATTTGACGTTTAAAAGATATGATAATGTCAAATTTGACGTTTGATGGTTATAGTTGCCATCTTTAACGTTTTTAAAGGTTGTTAAGTGATATTATGATCAAATTAATAGTTGTAGTTATGTTCGATTTCTTCATTTTTTGTTCGAATTTACACTTTTATACTTTACACTTTACATTTTTTGCAAAAAGCTAAGATAACGTATATACCCACTATGCAGTGAAAAGAAAACACTATTTTTAACTAACTATAGATTAAATTTCTTTTTTGAATAGGAAGTTAATTAGAAACTTTTATAGCGAAGGGGTAGACAAAATACGGGAGTAAAATACTGGACGTTTATAGGAGAGAGATTTGGGGGAACGTAGAAACGTAATTAACACTTTTCGAAACGTTTTATTAAACCGGCCGTGTCACTCTTCCGGGGGCCGGTTTTCGTTTTGGTAGGGAAAAAGGCAAGGCAAGGCAAGGCAACGCAACGCAAGGCAAAGTAAGGCGAGGGAAGGCGAGGCGCCTCGAAATCCAATTCCGTCCGCGTTATAAATTAAAAGTTTTCCCCGCTTAGCGAGCTGGGGCGAGCGCCTTTCCTTCCGAATTCAAAACAGGCGGGAGTATTGTGTTCTATAAATCGTTGTGTATTTAGTTACTCTCCCTTCACTTAAAAATACTTCTCTCTTTAATAAATAAAAAAAATTAATAATAAGAAAAAGAAATATTTTTAAATTTGTATATTACAAATTATTTTCTATTTTTTTCTTTTCTTTCAATTTCTAGTTGAATTTTGGGTATTAGCATTGGATCACGACCTCCAAATCGTCCGCGATTCTTTAGCAACCGTCAGCGTAAAAGACCCTCAGGGTAGTAAAGTAGCTATTTGGGGTGAAATCCAACTTAATGAAGGGGTTCAAACTTTTTCTTTACCCCTTTCCGAGTACATAAGACCCGGTAGGTGGACTTTACTCGTCGAAGTCGATTCCGCCGAGTTTTCCGCCCAGATTGACATCGCCCCAGGACTTGGAAACGGTTTACCGGATGTCGCCGCAGCAGAAGAACACTACGTCGAACTTAGATTCGGTAGAGATATGAGGAGAAGGTATAAACCAGGTTTACCATTTTCAGGAAAGGTAAAGAAAAAAAATCTAATTGAAAATTTAAAATAAAGAAAATTAGATGATATGTTGAGATTAAATGAGATTTTTTTTCAAGGTTGAAGCTATGAGTACTGAAAAGTCGGTTAGAGTAAGAGTGAAAGTATACGATAACACCACAGCGATTTATAGTCAAGATATTGAGATAAGTAATGGTGAAGGGACTTTTGTAGTTCCTGCGATATTAGCTGATAGTGACACTATAGCTTTACAAGTAAGTAAACTTTTACAACTTTAAAATTAGTTAGAGTCATTTAGTAAAGATAGTTTAGTAAAAGTTCCAACCTCAAAATCCCCAAAATATTACACTTTTAACCTTAAAATAGCCAATTTATTGATGTAGTTAGCCTAAAAATGTCAAAACCATAAAGAAATTTTAGCCATCTTTGAGAATTTTTTTAATTTTTTTTATGGATATTCGAACCAAAGTGATTATTTTATCGAAAATTATAGATTTTAATCTATCATTTTCTAAAAAATCTTTTCTTTATTTTCAAATATAAGATCTGTACGATTTTTTAAAAAAATATCAAATTTGACAGTTAGGTTATGTTAAAAATGTTGGTTAACTTTGAGAATTTTTTTAATTTTTTTGATGGATTTTCGAATCAAAGTGATTACTTTATTAAAAATTATAGATCTTAATCTATCATTTTCTAAAAAATCTTTTCTTTATTTTCATAAATAAACTCTGTACGATTTTTTTTGAAAATATCAAATTTGACAGTTAGGTTATGTGAGAAATTTTAGTCACATTTCAGATTTTTTTTAATTTTTTTGATGAACATTCAAACCAAAGTGATTATTTTATCGAAAATTATAGACGTTAATCTATCATTTTCTAAAAAATTTTTCTTTATTTTCAGAAATAAGATCTGTACGATTTTTTAAAAAAATATCAAATTTGACAGTTAGGTTATGTTAAAAATTCTGGTTAACTTTGAGAATTTTTTTAATTTTTTTGATGGATTTTAGAACCAAAGTGATTATTTTATCGAAAATTATGGATCTTAATCTATCATTTTCTAAAAAATCTTTTCTTTATTTTCAAAAATAAGATCTGTACGATTTTTTAAAAAAGTATCAAATTTGACAGTTAGGTTATGTCAGAAATTTTAGTTACTTTTGAGAATTTTTTTAATTTTTTTTTATGAAAGTTCGAACCAAAATGCTTATTTTATCGAAAATTATAGATCTTAATCTATCATTTTCTAAAAAATCTTTTCTTTCTTTTCATAAATAAGTTCTGTGCGATTTTTTAAAAAATATCAAATTTGACAGTTAGGTTATGTCAGAAATTTTTGTTATCTTTGAGAATTTTTTTAATTTTTTTGATAGACGTTCGAACCAAAGTGATTATTTTGTCGAAAATTATAAATATTAACCTATCATTTTGTAAAAAAAAATTGTTTATTTTCACAAATAAGATCTGCACGATTTTTTAAAAAAATATCAAATTTGACAGTTAGGTTATGTTAAAAATTTTGGTTAACTTTGAGAATTTTTTTAATTTTTTTGATGCACGTTCGAACCAAAGTGATTATTTTATTGAAAATTATATATCTTAACCTATCGTTTTCTAAAAAATCTTTTCTTTATTTTCAAAAATAAGATCTGTACGATTTTTTAAAAAAATATCAAATTTGACACATACAATTAGGTTATGTCAGAAATTTTAATTAGAAACACTTTAATTTAAAAATCAATAATTATTTATGTAAATTTAAGTTTTCTTTTTAGTGTAATTTAGATTTTTAAAAGAATTGATACCGATAGAATTTCAGGTATAGTAGGTAAATTTTTCCGATGGAAAATTCGAACCGGTTAGAAGGCGATTTGAATTTTTATCGGCGTCGCTTTATCTTCCCTTGTCCCTTTCTCGTATAAATCGCCCGTAATCCCGTTCAATTCCGACGGGAAAAGGGACCATTCCGAATTTAAATTGTGAATTAACAACCCGACGGTCCAGAAAACCCGATCCTCAAAAATTCCACCCTTCAAAACTCCTCACACTTTCAATTTATTTAGATTTTTATTTTCAACTAATTCTTTAAAACTTAAATTTCCCAAAAAGAAAAATCATTTGACAAAAAAAATTAAACGTTATTTTTCTTTAAAAAATATTTCAAACATCACTTCGACGTTTTAAAAATGATTGAACGTCACTTAAGTTAGGTTTTATTTTTGACGTTTCAAATGTCCTTTTGAAGTTTGAAATTTTATTAATTAATTTTGAAAAGAAAAATCATCTGATAAAAGTTAAATGTCACATTTGACGTTCTAAAAATGATCGAACCTCACTTAACCTAAGTTTTATTTCTGACGTTTCAAATGTCACTTTGAAGTTTGAAATGTCATTAATTAATCTTGAAAAAAAAATCATTTGAAAAAGTTAAATGTCATTTTTGACGTTTGAAACGTCACTTAAGCTAGGTTTTATTTTTGACGTTTCAAGTATCTTTTCGAAGTATGAAATGTTATAAATCAATTTTCAATTAAACGTCATTTTTGACGTTTCAAACATCACTTTGACGTTTTCAAAGTGATTAAACGTCACTTAAGCTAATTTTATTTTTGACATTCCAAATGTCACTTTGAAGTTTGAAATGGTAATCAGTATTGTAAAAAAAATCATCTGAAAAAAAGTTAAACGTCACATTTGACGTTTTAAACGTCACTTTGAGGTTTAAAAAGTTTCCGAACCTGACTTAACATAAGTTTTATTTTTGACGTTTTAAACGTCACTTTGAGGTTTAAAAAATTCCCGAACCTCACTTAACCTAAGTTTTATTTTTGACGTTTTCAATGTCATTAATCATTTTTGAAAAGAAAATCACCTGAAAAAAGTTAAATGTCATTTTTGACGTTTCAAATGTCATTCATCAATTCTGAAAAAAAATCTTAATTTCCTATCTTGAACTCTTTTTTGAGGTTAAACCTACTTTTTATCTTTAAACATTTAAAAAGTTAGAATTTTATTTTTGACGTTTCAAATGTCTTTTTGAAGTTTGAGATGTCATTAATGAATTTTGAAAAAAAAATCATCTGAAAAATGCTAAATGTCATTTTTGACGTTTTAAACGTCACTTTGAGGTTTAAAAGGTTTCCGAACTTCACTTTACTTAAGTTTTATTTTTGACGTTTCCAATGGCATTAATCACTTTTGAAAAGAAAATCACCTGAAAAAAGTTAAACGTAATTTTTGACGTTTTAAACGTCATTCATCGATTTTGAAAAAAAATCTTGATTTCCTATCTTGAACTCTTTTTTGAGGTTAAACCTACTTTCTATCTTTAAACATTTAAAAAGTTAGTTTTATTTTTGACATTTCAAATGTCCTTTTGACGTTTCAAATGTAATTAATCAATTTTGAAAAGAAAATCATCTGAAAAATGCTAAATGTCATTTTTGACGTTTTAAACGTTACTTTGAGGTTTAAAAAGTTTCCGAACCTCACTTAACCTAAGTTTTATTTTTGACGTTTTCAATGTCATTAATCATTTTTGAAAAGAAAATCACCTGAAAAAAGTTAAACGTCATTTTTGACGTTTTAAACGTCATTCATCAATTCTGAAAAAAAAATCTTGATTTCCTATCTTGAACTCTCTTTTGAGGTTAAACCTACTTTTTATCTTTAAACATTTAAAAAGTTAAAGTTTTATTTTTGACGTTTCAAATGTCTTTTTGAAATTTGAGATGTCATTAATCAATTTTGAAAAAAAAATCATTTGAAAAAAGCTAAATGTCATTTTTGACGTTTAAACGTCACTTTGAGGTTTAAAAAGTTTCCGAACCTCACTTAATCTAAGTTTTATTTTTGACGTTTCCAATGTCATTAATCATGTTTGACAAGAAAATCACCTGAAAAAAGTTAAATGTCATTTTTGACGTTTCAAATGTCATTCATCCATTCTGAAAAAAAAATCTTGATTTCCTATCTTGAACTCTTTTTTGAGATTAAACCTACTTTTTATCTTTAAACATTTAAGAAGTTAAAGTTTTATTTTTGACGTTTCAAATGTCTTTTTGAAGTTTGAAATGTCATTAATGAATTTTGAAAAAAGAATCATCTGAAAAATGCTAAATGTCATTTTTAACGTTTTAAACGTCACTTTGAGGTTTAAAAGGTTTCCGAACTTCACTTAACCTAAGTTTTATTTTTGACGTTTCAAATGTCATTAATCAATTTTGAAAAGAAAATCACCTGAAAAAAGTTAAACGTCATTCATCAATTCTGAAAAAAAAATCTTGATTTCCTATCTTAAACTCTTTTTTGAGGTTAAATCTACTTTTTATCTTTAAACATTTAAAAAGTTAAAGTTTTATTTTTGACGTTTCAAATGTCTTTTTGAAGTTTGAGATGTCATTAATGAATTTTGAAAAAAAAATCATCTGAAAAATGCTTAATGTCATTTTTGACGTTTTAAACGTCACTTTGAGGTTTAAAAATTCCCGAACCTCACTTAACCTAAGCTTTATTTTTGACATTTCAAATGTCATTAATCACTTTTGAAAAGAAAATCTTAATTGCCTATTTTGAACTCTTTTTAAGTTTAAACCTACTTTTTGTCATTAAACATTTAAAAAGTTAAAGTTTTACTTTTCACGTTTCAAATGTCCTTTTGAAGTTTGAAATGTCATTAATCAATTTTGAAAAAAAATCATCTGAAAAAAGTTAAACGTCATTTTTGACGTTTTAAACGTCACTTTGACGGTTCAAAAACGATCGAACCTCACTTAACCTAAGTTTTATTTTTGACGTTTCAAATGTCATCAATCAATCCTGAAAAAAAATCTTAATTTCCTATCTTGAACTCATTTTTGAGGTTAAACCTACTTTTTATTTTTAAACATTTAAGAAGTTAAAGTTTTATTTTTGACGTTTCAAATGTCTTTTTGAAGTTTAAAATATCATTAATCAATTTTGAAAATAAATCATCTAAAAAAAGCTAAATGTCATTTTTGACGTTTTAAACGTCACTTTGAGGTTTAAAAAGTTTCCGAACCTCACTTAATCTAAGTTTTATTTTTGACGTTTCAAATGACACTTTGAAATTTTGAAATGTCATTAATCAATTTTGAGAAAAAATCATCTGATTAAAGTTATACATCATTTTTGACGTTTTAAACGTCACTTTGACGGCTTAAAAATGATGGAACCTTATTTAACCTAAGTTTTATTTTTGACAATTCAAATGTCACTTGGAAGTTTCAAATGTCATTAATCAATTTTGAAAGAAAGAAATCTTAATTTCCTATCTTGAACTCTCTTTTGAGGTTAAACCTATTTTTTATCTTCAAACATTTAACTTTATTTTCATTATTTTTTTTAAATTTTAGGCTGAATTAGTTTCCGTTGAAAGTAAAGAAATCGAAAGTCACTACGTTTTAGCAAGAGAACCGATTAAAAAATGGAATTCAACAACCGATTGTTACCTATTAATCGAAGGAATTCAACAAACGCTTTTAGTATGTTCCCAAATTAAAACTCAATTTTCATTTTTTAATTTGGAATTTGTTGTCAATAGCCCGAAGATGAAGCTCACGTGGATATTTTATCTACTTGCCCGTGTGAAAGAGACCTTCACTACGTTATTACAACCGATGGTAGAGTCACAGATTGGGCTCAAAGACGCTACGAAGATCCTCTACCACCGAAAAAAAATCACGGTGGAGTTTGTCGACTAAATTTCAGGTAAGAAGAAAAATTTTGATACGAAAAAAAAATTAAATAAAAAAATGTAACAAAAAAAATTTAAGTAACAAAAAAAAATTAGATAAGAAAAAATTTAGGTAAGAAAAAAAATTAGATAAGAAAAAATTTAGTTAAGAAAAAAAATTTGGTAAGAAAATAAATTAGATAAGAAAAAATTTAGATAAGAAGAAAAAATTTGGTAAAAAAAAAATTGCTAGAAAAAAAATTTAAGGTGAGAAAAAATTTAGATAGGAAAAAAATTTAACTGACAAAGATGAAAAAATTCAGGTAAGAAAAACGCGACGAACCTTGAAGTTTCATTAAGAAACCGGGTTATATTGAGGTGAGGTTAAATTAAGGTGGTAAATTTGGAAATTTCGCGGCTTTTCGGGGTCTTGTATTAAACGGGGTTGTCGAGCGGATGTAATAAGGGGTGAAATACGTCAGGTAATATACCGTAAAACACCATAAAACGGTATAAAACATCGTAAAACACCATAAAATAGTACAAAACGTAAAACACCATAAAATAGTATAAAACGTAAAACACCGAAAATGCATTTTCACCAAACACAGATAAAATCTGTTTTGATCGAATGTAATATGGAAAATAGCAAAATAAAAACTTACCGGATTCTTGATGTCTTCTCATTTTCTCCGGGAAATCGCCAAAAACACCAACGACGCGGTTAACTTCGTATTAATTTTCATTTTTAAGAAATACAACCGTCCGAACAGAGCTTCAGGCAAACACTAGATGATAAAACAGATGTAAAAACCTGTTTTCCTTTTGCGAAATTTTGTTTCTACCTGAAACGACCCAAAAAGGTGGATGTTAGATGAATTTTATATAAATTATAAAATACAAGACATTTTTATAAGTCTTTTAAATGATTTTTAAGTTTTATATTTTTTGTAAACATAATAAAAAAAAGTTAATAAATTCGAAATGACGCCATCTATTAATGATCGATGGTAATTTCTTAATCTACAATTTTTAAACCAAAATTTCATAGTATAATAATTTTTAAGAATGATTAAATTATTAATTCTAAAAAAATACAAGATATAAATGTTGGTGTTTTAGATAATTTTTAATTTTTTTTAGACAGAATTCAAACTGAAAGGAAATTCTTATTTTTCCCCCTTTTCAATTTCTTTTTTTCTTACTAACAAGCCTTTAATAAGAAATTTTCTCTTTCATTTTCTCCATCTAAATAAGTATCCAATTAGCATAACCCAACCCAACTCGTTATTTTATTTTTATTATTATTATTATTATCGGCATTTCATTTCACACTCGTCATACAAATTACAAATCTCTCCCTCGTAATTTGAAAACCGTTCCTAATCCCGACCCTTAATCCCAATTACGCAACCTCTTCCCTAAATAAACCCTAAGGGAAGTGAACTCCCTTCGCGCAAAACTCAACTACTACAACTTGGGATGTTAAGGATTCCTCTCTGTCTTTTCACCAATGTCTTTGTCTACCTTATAACTACTCTAAACTTATAAAGTTTCATTTATATATCCATTTATATTTCCTTTTAAACTTTTTATGTTCGTTCTCTACGTTTTTAATGAAACGCGTGTTCATTTGATGATGGTAATTAAAGATTTTTGCTATACTTTTATTTATTAGTTTATTAAAGAACTTTCTTACTAGTTTCGGCTATTTGCAATCTTCAGGGAAAGTGTAGTACTAGAAGTTAGCTAATATAATCAGGTTTTAAATGTAATTGATAGGATTACTAAGTTTCAAGAATACAAATAAACTTTAAAATTACAGTTATAATTTGTTTACTGTTTTATTATTTTGTGTTATCTTCTTTTTGTACAGGGTGGGCCAAATTAGACACTTTTAAAGGGAAACTTATCTTTCTATAAGAGATAGAAAAAAAATGATATCGGTGTCTGACGCTCGATTTTTGTAAAAAACTTAATGGTGAAAACCACATATTGATATCTCTTACGGTTTGGGATATACAGGATGTTTTTCGAAAAGGGACGTTTTTGAAAAGCCTTCATAACTTTTTTCTTATTGAAAAATTTTGGTTTCTGTGAAAACATTCTCGAAGCAACTTTTTATGTAGAATTTAATAAAATGAGTTAGATTTCTCTACAAGCGATATTTTGGTAGTTATTGACATAAAAATGAGTTTTTCAAATGGAACACCCTGTATATTTATATATATATATATATATATATATATATATATATATTTTAAATTTTGATCTAGATTTTCTTTATTATTCTTTAATTTATTTTATTCACTTTTGAAATTTTTCTATTGTTTCCCGATTTCCCAGAATTTCCTATTTGTATCTATCTATTTTCACATTTCCTCAGTTTTTAATCTTTGTCTCAATTTATGAAATTCCTATTTTCCTTTCCAGATTTTTTTATTTAATTGTAATAAAAATTGTTCCAAATTTAAAGATTTTTCTATGGAATCACCAACCTAACTTTTTTATTTAACCAAAAGAAAGAATGAAAAATCCAATAAATTCCAAATCCCAAAATTAGACTATAGTTTTTCTACTTCCGAAGATTTCTCTATTTTTTTTTCGTCCTCCAAAAATCTCCTATCTATATTTATCTATTTCCACATTTTTTCAGTTTATAATTTTTGTCTTAATTTATGGATTTTCTGTTTTCCTTTCTGAATTTTTTTTTGACTTTAATAAAAATTTCTTCAAATGCAGAGGTTTTTCAATAAAATAATGAATCATAACCCTAACATTATTTAACCAAAGGAAAGTATGGAAAATTTAATAAACTATATTCTTATAAAAGTTCCAAGATTAGAGTAACAGTTTTTTCTATACTTCCTAAGATTTCTCTGTTTTTTTCTTATCCATCTTCCTGAAGTTTTTCTTTATTTTATTTACTTATTTTCTCATAGTCTTTATTTCAATCGAATTTCGTTTCTCGGTTTCTAATCTTTGTCTCCATTTCTGGATTTTGTATTTTCTTTTTTCAGATTTTTGTCTATTATTTTTTCTGTATCTCGTTTTTTAACTTCTTCTTCATGATATTCTTCTTTCTTCGAGATTTGTTTTTTTATTCTTTTCCTGGTTTTCCAATTTATTAGTTTTTTTTTCTATTTCTATCTTTTTGTATCTTTTTTTATCTTTTTCGATATTTTCTTTATTATTATTCGAAATTTTACTTATTTAGTCTTACTGTATTTCTTGTTTATATGATTTTCAGTCAACTTCCTTTTCGGAGATTTCCCTCTGTCCCTTTCTCCTTCGAGAAGGAGGAAACGATAGAGGGAGTCTTTCCGGCAGTTTCCGGCGGTTTCATCCTCTCCCAACTAATTAACCGCCTCGTCCCGGAAAATCCCTCTCTCGGAAAATTGACAGGAACCTTTCACGTCTCACGGGAATCCTTCACGCTTCCCGAAACGATTTCCCTGCCGAGATTTCCCACACTTCGACTCCCCACGGCCGGTTTTCCCATCATTCCTTCGCCCCTTTTACGTGTACATAACATACACAATCACGAACGTGTCAATATCATTCCTAGTTTACTTAGAAATGTTATTTAAAACGAAAATGTCTTTTTGGAAAATTTTCTTCAATCAGTATTATTCTTAGATTAGTTAGAAAAGTTATCTAAAACGAAAATAACTTTTTAGAATATTTTCTTCAGTCAAATATTATTCCTATTTTAATTAGAAATCTTATTTAAAAGAAAATTTAAAAAAAGAACACATTTCTTGAAATTTACTTTTATTTAAAAAAATCTTTCTTCTTTAAAAAAATCGTCTTGAGAGAACACCTTTCTTGAAAATACCTTTTATTTAAAAAAAATCCTTCCTGAAAAAATATCTTTCTTGAAAATCTCTTATTTTATAAAAAATTTCTTCTTGAAAAAGTATCTTTCTTGAAAGTCTCTTCTATTAAAAGAAAATCCTTCCTGAAAAAAAACATTTTTTTTGAAAATCTCTTATTGTATAGAAAGCGTCTTCTTGAAAATCTCATGTTTTATTAAAAAAAAACTTCTTCTTGAAATAATATCTTTCTTGAAAGTCTCTTCTATTTAAAAAAATTTTTCCTGAGAAAATATCTTTCTTGAAAATCTCTTATTTTATAAAGATTTTTTCTTGAAAAAGTATCTTTCTTGAAAACCTCTTCTATTAAAAGAAAATCCTAAAAAAACATTTTTCTTGAAAATCTCTTATTTCATAGAAAGCGTCTTCTTGAAAATCTCATGTTTTATTAAAAAAAAATTCTTCTTGAAATAGCATCTTTCTTGAAAGTCTCTTCTATTTTAAAAAAGTCCTTCCTGAGAAAATATCTTTCTTGGAAATCTCTTATTTTATAAAGATTTCTTCTTGAAAAAGTATTTTTCTTGAAAATCTCTTATTTTATTAAAAAAATTCTTTTTGAAAAAGTATCTTTCTTGAAAATCTAATCTAATTGTTAGAAAATTTTAATTGAGGACACTAAGTTACATTTTCTCGTCTGATTGTGAGAGAAAAAATAAACATCGTAGAAAATTCATTTTCAGTAAAAATAAAGATTAAGTTTTAATTTAAATCCTCATAAAATTTCAAGTCTCAACAACAATTAGTTTTTGAGGTATGAATTTTTTACGATTTTTTTTAAATGACAAAAAATTTTTAACATAAAAAAATTTTTCCCCAACTTTGAAAATTTTTTTAATTCTTTTGACAACACTTGAAATAAAACATCCTTTTTTAATTAAAACTAGAATACTTTAGGTTTCATTTAGAAAAAAAATCAGTTGAAAATATTTAAAATTCAATTTTTTACCAACTTTGAAAATTTTTTTAATTTTTTTGATAAAATTTAGAATAAAGCGGTCTTTTGTAATTAAAAGTAGAATGTTTTAAGTTTCATTTAGAAAAAAAAATCAGTTCAAAATATTTAAAATTCTATTTTTTACGATTTTTTAAAAAATGACTAACAAAAAAATTTTAACCTAAAAAATTTTTTTTATCAACTTTGAAAATTTTTTTAATTCTTTTGATAAATTTTAGAATAAAACGGCCTTTTCTAATTAAAACTAGAATGTTTTAAGTTTCATTTATAAAAAAAATCAGTTCAAAATACTTAAAATTCAATTTTTTATGATTTTTTTAAAAATGACAATCAAAAATTTTTAACCTAAAAAATTTTTTTTCCCAACTTTGAAAACTTTTTTAATTTTTTTGATAAGATTTAAAATAAAACGGTCTTTTTTAATTAAAACTAGAATGTTTTAAGTTTCACTTAGAAAAAAAATTATTTCAAAATACTTAAAATTCAATTTTTTATGATTTTTTTAAAAATGACAATCAAAAATTTTTAACCTAAAAAATTGTTTTTCCAACTTTGAAATTTTTTTTAATTTTTTTGGCAACATTTGGAATAAAACGTCCTTTTTTAATCAAAACTAGAATGTTTTAAGTTTCATTTAAAAAAATAATTAGTTCAAAATGTTTAAAATTCCATTTTTTATGATTTTTTAAAAAATGACAATAAAAAATTTTTAACCTAAAAAATCTTTTCCCAACTTTGAAAATTTTTTTAATTTTTTTGATAACATTTGAAATAAAACGTCTTTTTTTAATTAAAACTAGAATATTTTAGGTTTCATTTAGAAAAAAAATTATTTCAAAATACTTAAAATTCAATTTTTTATGAATTTTTTAAACATGACAATCAAAAATTTTTAACCTAAAAAATTTCTTTTCCTAACTTTGAAATTTTTTTTAATTTTTTTGATAAAATTTAGAAAAGAACGGTCTTTTCTAATTAAAACTAGAATGTTTTAAATTTCATTTAGAAAAAAAATCAGTTCAAAATATTTAAAATTCTATTTTTTACGATTTTTTAAAAAATGACAGAAAAAAATTTAAACCTAAAAAAATTTTTCCCAACTTTGAAAATTTTTTTAATTTTTTTGACAACATTTGAAATAAAACCTCCTTTTTTAATTAAAACTAGAATGTTTTAAGTTTCATTTAGAAAAAGAATCAGTTCAAAATATTTAAAATTCTATTTTTTACGATTTTTTAAAAAATGACTAACAAAAAAATTTTAACTTAAAAAAATTTTCCCCAACTTTGAAATTTTTTTTAATTTTTTTGATAAAATTTAGAATAAAACGTCCTTTTTTAATTAAAACTAGAATATTTTAGGTTTCATTTAGAAAAAAAATCAGTACAAAATATTTAAAATTCAATTTTTTACGATTTTTTAAAAAATGACTAATAAAAAAATTTTAACCTAAAAAAATTTTTGTACCAACTTTGAAATTTTTTAAATATTTTTGATAAAATTTAGAATAAAACGGTCTTTTTTAATTAAAACTACAATCTTTTAAGTTTCATTTAGAAAAAAAATCAGTTGAAAATATTTAAAATTCAATTTTTTACGATTTTTTAAAAAAGGACAAAAAATTTTTAACCTAAAAAAATTTTTCCTCAACTTTGAAAATTTTTTTAATTTTTTTGATAAAATTTAGAATATAACAGTCTTTTTTAATTAAAACTAGAATGTTTTAAGTTTCATTTAGAAAAATAATTAGTTCAAAATATTTAAAATTCATTTTTTTACGATTTTTTTAAAAATGACAACAATCAAAAATGTTTAACCTAAAAATTTCTTTTCCCAACTTTGAAATTTCTTTTAATTTTTTTGATAATATTTAGAATAAAACGGTCTTTTTTAATTAAAACTAGAATGTTTTAAGTTTCATTTAGAAAAAGAATTATTTCAAAATACTTAAAATTCAATTTTTTATGATTTTTTAAAAATGACAATCAAAAATTTTTAACCTGAAAATTTTCTTTCCCAACTTTGAAATTTTTTAAAATTTTTTTGATAAAATTTAGAATAAAACGGTTTTTTTTAATTAAAACTAGGATGTTTTAAGTTTCATTTAGGAAAAAATAATTTCAAAAAACGTAAAATACAATTTTTTGTGAATTTTTTTAAAATTATTGATTTGTTAACAATGAAAAAATTTTGTAACCTAAAAAAATTTTTTAACCTAAAAAAATTAAAAAAAAAATTTTTACCAATTTTAAATTTTTTGATATTTTTCAGTTTTACTGTAAGAGCTTTAATGGCACCAGTTAGTCAACTTCTAGTATATTACGTAACCCCACAAGGAGAACCCGTAAGCGATGTAATAAGCTTCGACGTAAAATTATTAAACAAACAGGTAAATTAATAAATTTATCACTTTATTACAATTGTACTTATTTAAAAAAAAGTCACAACTTAAAAAAAAACTTTTCTCCAACCCGTCTTAAATTTAAATCAACATTTAAATCAACATAGGCATTTCTCTTCGCCTCTTCTCTTTTAATTTCTCAAAATACTTCTTAATATATCTCCCAACCAAGATCATAGGTCGAATATGAAACATTTCAAGTTGGTCTTTACACTTACAATCCATCGGCTGATCATCCTTTAAACGATCTATAATCGCCACTGAAACCATAGCTGCTTGAATACCACAATGATATGTTAAAGCCGCAAAAGCCATACTTTCCATTTCCATGTTAACAATCCCCATTGATTTTAACCGATTTAAATATTCTAATTTATCTTTTTCTGTGTATTCACAAACAGCGCCGTTTAAACAAGCTTGTTCTTCGTAATAATCAAACGTACACATAGTTTTACCACTAATTGTTTCATATCCGTCTTCTAATCGGGCGAATTTTTTTAATCTATTTGAAATTTTTTGATCTAATTTAGCAGGTCGTCTTACTGGAAATCCCAAAACGCATAATTCGTAATGATCTCGATTCATTGAATCACAAACGGACTCTGAAATGATTACAGTTCCAGGTTGTACTCCTAATCCACCACAAGAACCGATTCGAAAAAAAATTGGGTTTTTACATTTAGCATAATGCATTAATTTTATTATTTCATGAAGGATTATTGATATTCCAGAAATTCCAATTCCATAACTTACAAATAAAACCGGCCCAGCTTTGTATAAAACGTATCTATAAGAAAAATTACTTATGTCAGTTAGACAAGCCCCAGTTGGGATTTCAACACTTAATTCTTCTTTAATATAATTAGCGAAGTATTTCATCCTGGTTGGGTTTCCCCCAATACAAACGAATTTTACATCTATGAACATTTCTTGAAGGTCGTGAGTGGCAGTTCCTAGGTTTAAATGGTAAAGAATATCATTGGGAATTTCGGCTAGGTTTGGGTTTTTTAATCGGATTACTCCATCGGCGGTTCTTTTTGAAGCAGCGCAAGTACATTCATGTTTGTTTTGTTGGTCTTCTTCGTGTTTAAACGGAGGTTGGAGATTCGGTTGGTTGGGTTGGTTGAAGTTTTTGGTGTGGTCACAAGTACACATTTTTAATACTAGAAATTTTGATTAAATTTTGATCGAATTTTGATTGAATTTTGATTAAATTTTGACAATTTGATTTGTAATAATGTGACTTTTATTTGACAATTTGGATTTTAATGTGAATTTTTTACTGACACAGGTTTATGTTAATTTGGAAGACAGAGATTTTTGGTTACCGAATCAACCTGTCGATTTGGAAGTTGTGGCTGAATTATCTTCGATGGTTTGTCTTTTAGGAGGGAAAACGTTTGGTGGAGATGTTAAGTTTGATCCTAGAATAAGGTAAGTAATTTTTATTTTACATTAAATGAGTTTGATTTATTTTAAAGATTGAGTTTTGATTTAAAAATTAAAGCTAAGTTCACTAATTGTAAATTTCTGTACGAAATTGGTTGAAATTTGAAATTTTTTTTAAATTTTTTAATAATATTTAAAATACTTTTGGAGTTTTTAATAAATAATAGAGACTCTTTGATTTAATTTAACGTAAAAATTAAACTTTAATTCGTTTAAATAAAATTTGTATGATTTTTTAAAAGTAATTCAAATTTTTTAAAGGTAGGTTAGTTAACTGTCAAAAATAATCCCTAAGTTAAGAAATTTTTTTTAATTTTTTTGGGAAAAACTAGAACAAATTTGTCCTTTTCAGTACAAAATAGAACGTTTTGGATTTCATTTGATATAAGATTTACTTCTTTACATCTAAAAATAAACTTGGTACGATTTTTTAAACTTGAACAAACTTTTTAAAAAATTAGGTTAGTTAACTGTCAAAAATAATTCCTAAGTTTAGAATTTTCTTTTAATTTTTTGGGAAAATCTAGAGCAAATTTGACTTTTTCAGTATAAAATAGAATGTTTTGGATTTCATTTGATATAAGATTTACTTCTTTACATCTAAAAATAAACTTGGTACGATTTTTTAAACTTGAACAAATTTTTTAAAAAATTAGGTTAGTTAACTGTCAAAAATAATCCCTAAGTTTGGAATTTTTTTTAAGATTTTTTGAGAAAATCTAGAATAAATTTGACTTTTTCAGTACAAAATAGAATGTTTTGGATTTCATTTAATATAAGACTTACTACTTTAGATCTAAAAATAAACTCTCTACAATGTTTTAAAATCGAACGAATTTTTTAAAAAGTTGGGTTAATTAACTGTTAAAAATAATCCCTAAGTTTAGAAATTTTTTTTAATTTTTTGAAAAAAATCTAGAACAAATTTGAGTTTTTCAATACAAAATAGAATGTTTTAAATTTAATTTGATATAAGACTTACTTATTTAGATCCAAAAATAAACTCTCTACAATTTTTTAAAGTTGATCAAATTTTTTAAAAAGTTGGGTTAGTTAACTGTCAAAAATAATCCCTAAGTTTAGAAATTTTTTTAAATTATTTGAGAAAATCTAGAACAAATTTGACTTTTTCAGTTCAAAATAGAACGTTTTGAATTTCATTTGATATAAGACTTTCTTCTTTAGATTCAAAAATACACTCTCTACAATTTTTTAAAGGTGATCTATTTTTTAAAAAATCAGGTTAGTTAACTGTCAAAAATAATCCCTAAGTTTAGAAATTTTTTTAAATTTTTAGAAAAATCTAGAACCAATTTGATTTTTTTAGTACAAAATAGAATGTTTTGGATTTCATTTGATATAAGACTTGCTTCTTTAGCTCCAAAAATAAACTCTCTACGATTTTTTAAAGTTGACCGATTTTCTTAAAAAATTGGGTTAGTTAACTGTTAAAAATAAACCCTAAGTTTAGAATTTTTTTTTAATTTTTTGAGAAAATCTAGAATAAATTTAACTTTTTCAATATAAAATTGAACGTTTTAGAATTAATTTGATATAAGACTTACTTCTTTAGATCCAAAAATAAACTTTCTACAATTTTTTAAAGTTGATCAAATTTTTTAAAAAGTTGGGTTAGTTAACTGTAAAAAATAATCCCTAACTTTAGAATTTTTTTTTTAATTTTTTGAGAAAATCTAGAACAAATTTGACTGTTTCAGTAAAAAATAGAATGTTTTATATTTAATTTGATATAAGAGTCACTTCTCAATTTTCATAAACAACCTTTGTACGGTGATTTACAAAAGTCTTTATATATTGACTTTACATACACCCTATAAAATATGTATTTTAACTCTTTTCACTAAACAAAATATAGACAAAAATGCATAAAAGAATATGAAATTATAATAAAAGAAATTCGATATTACGAAAGTTAAGAGTTAAAAAGAAAAATACTGAAAATGTAGTAAACAAAAATCTTCATTTATGTGTGTTGTTGGAATAAAAATATTTATTTAAAAAGAAAGCTAATATCTTGTTGGTCCTCTTTGAGCTTTAATTATAGCATATAGACGTCTGAGCATTGATAAAACAAAATTCTCTGTTACTTCAGCAGAAATCTCATTTCATACTTTCAATAAAACTTCATTTAAAGAAGCATTATTGGTAATTTTGTTAAATACTTCCTCTGTTTGAATACAACAGACATGTTCTTCCCATAATCCTTAACATGGATGATTGAGTTGTTTCTATTCACTGTAGAGCAACTAGCGTTTCAGGTTTATGATCGTGTGCTTGGAAAATTTATTTTTTTTTAATACAAAGCGCTCCAAAAAATGTTTCCACTGTTTAACAGTCCATAACTTGCAAACTAATTAACGGAGTTGTCTTATTTTTTGGTGAAAGTGTAGCTGAAAGTCCAACTTAAGGACATCACTATAGGTGTTCGAAATGGCCACCAATAACATCCATAACAAACTACTGACTGCAACGTGTTCATCAATGTGCGTGGCTTTTGTCGATAAACGACGTCCTTTAGTGTTCCCTACAGGTATAAGTCCAGAGGAGTTAAGTCTGGGGAATGTTGTAGATACTCTACAGCACCTCTACGGTCTATCATCTTCCTGGTAGATTTTCGTGGAGAAAAGCCCTAACATGATTTTGGTAGTGGACTGGGGCACCATCTAGTTGAAAGTAAAATCTTCCGTTTCCATACAAGTCTCGGATGGCAGGTAAAATGAATGTGTGAACCTTCTGAAGGTACACCACACAGGTAATTGTGTCGTCAAAGAAGAATGATCTAATTAAGCCCCGGTAAGACAACCCACACCACATATTTACTCCTGGCAAATTCACGGCTTTGTCTACATGGACGTTCGGATGTTCGGCGGCCCAGTAGTTGCAATTATGACGATTTACTATACCATTGAGTTTGAACTGTGCCTCAACAAACCACACAATTATCTCTAGAAATTCTTCATCTTTGTGCACCATGTTATTAAACCGAGAATGACCGATCTGGGTCATCCTCGTTCATTACGTGTAGCAATCTTGGGATATCGCACTTCCACTTTGCTGTCTTCAAAATACGCCGAACACTTGAGCGACTCACATTCACACTCACAGACTTCTGTGCTGTCCCCATAAGGATAAACGCGGTATGTTAAAAATTGTTCAAATTTGAGGTAAGGGCGTAATATGGTTTATCGTACATCTATTTAAAAGTGTAATAACTAAATTTATCGAATAAACTATAGTCACAGAACAAAGGTATTCACCCAAAAAAATAAAGTTTTATGACATATATCTAAAGGCTGAAAGAGAACACAAAAACGTATTTTCTCAGTTTCATATTTTTGTGACATACCGCGTTCTTCTTTATGTGGGCAGTGTGGTGAGCGAGTGAATTGTTGTAACACAAGACGGCAGTTAGCTGGACTTGTTACTGTTACAGGTCGTCCAGATCGTTGTTTGTGTACATCTTTAACACAGCCTTCGGCTTCAAATTAATCTCGAATGCAACGAATTGTTAAACGTTTCGGTCGCTCTGTTTGATACTCATTTCGTCATTAATGAACCTCATTAATGTTTTCGTACTTAGAATACTACTTCAAAACTCACTTCCACTCATCGAATGCAAGCCTTGCGCCAGCCATGTTTACTTGAGTAACTAAGTACAACTAACAACAAAACACCGACTATTTGGCGATTGTCATCTGACAAGACAAAACAACGCAATACAACGCTTGTGTCGCAATTGCTGGAATTACAAACTATTACACTACCAAAAATGAGGCAATTCCGTCAATTAGTTTGCAAGCTATCGACTTTTAAACAGTATTATCCCATCAGAATAGGGTTCCTTCAATGACTCAATGTAGAGTCAATAGCTCAGCGGTTAACTCTTGAGTTAACACGCCTATTGTCAGGGTTCGAACCACGATTGTTCTAATACCTACGAACTCCACCGACTTTCGGAAGGGTCGTTAAGCTGTCAATCTCGCAACCAATCAAACATCTCTGGTTGTGTATTACCTTTGTGTATAGGAGGTTTGTCTAACCAGATTCGCGTTTGTGAGCAGTACCTCGCGATCCGATAAGAGGGATCCGAGCTAAATTGTGGCTCACGATACCTTGGTTGTGGAGGACTTGCGAGGAAACGAGGAAATAATTTCACCACCTACAAACCTTCTAGAGTCTAATACAAGGTGTCTACTGAGGCCTAAGTATTACGGTGTGATAATACTCTGTCTTATGGCCCTACGTATCCCTTCAATAGCTTAGCACCTCAAACCATTACATAACTACCATTATGCTTCATGGTAGTTACGAAATTTTCTTTTTTGAATCCTTCGTTAGGCTTTCCTCAAAATTTAATCCCTTCCATAACTTCCGTATAAGTTGATTTTGCTCCCATTCGTGAGAATAACCCATTTCCAAAACATAGTTCTGTATTTCAAACCAAAGTCTAGCCGTTTTTGTACGTTTTTGACCTTTGATATTAAAGGTTTTTTTCGAGGAGTTCTTTCATGATAAGCGTTCGGTCTTAAAATCCTTCTTATATTTTCTGTGTGTACACAGAACTTCTTACTTCTTAACGTAAGGTCCATTCCTATCCTTGATATACTCATTTTCGGGTTATTTTTAATAATATTAGAACCCGCGCATCTCTACTCTTTAAAATCTTCGATCGTTCTGATTTAGGTTTTTCAGCTATGTTGCTTGTCTTCATCCATTATTTTCTAATTCATTAAATTGTTACAAAACGTTTGTTCACTATTTTCGCAATTTTGTCACAACTTTTGCCCTCAATATGTAATTTTACGATTAAATTACACAAATCTACTCTTGTATCTTTTAGTTTTTCATCCATATTAATACATGTTAATTAAGTGCCATGAATATCAGTCAATTACAAGTGGAAACATACCATCAAATCTAAAAAATAAGGTTTACCTTAAAACACAGCTCAAAGTCATTCATAGTTACTATATTCTTTAGAAACTATTCAGTTTCCTCACTGTATGGAGACTTTTATAAGATTGATTTTCCAAAAAATCAAATTATATGATATGTTTTTATAGTAAATCTACCTACTATTGTTATATTACAATATCACAAAAGTTAGGTTAGTTAATTTTTAAAAATATCCTCTAATTTAGGAATTATTTAAAATTTTTTAGTACTAACCAGAAAAAAATTACCTTTTTTAACATAATATTTTATGTTATAAGAGATTCTGTTAAATCTCTTAATTTCATATTAATTCAAAAACCATTTCTTAATTCCCATAAACTCCATGGAATTAAAAAAAAAATATTCAAAAATTTATAAGATTATATTCGATTCAATCCTAATTATATTAAAAACTCCCCTTTTAATATTTTTTTCTTCTTTTAAAGCGAAGAAAGATTTCCCTTAACAATAACCGGAGAAGTCGACTTTTTAGAAGCCGGAGTCTCATTCTTCCAACGACAATGCGTCAAGAAAAACGACTCAAAACTAAGCGTGGTATCCTACAGACAAAGAGGATCTGGAGCCGGACCTTCTAACAGAAGAAAACCACCGGAAAGTTTAGTCGGTGGAACTCATTTCGACCAATTATGGCTTTGGAAATGTTTTAATTACACGTAAATTCCAAAAAACCCTTAATTCAATTACCCCAAATAAAATTTAATTCTTAATTTATAGTTCTAAAATAGCCTCAACCGGTTTAACAATCCAAGCACCACAAGAACCGGGTAAATGGACCGTTTGGGCGCTAACCATCTCAAATTCCGGTTTGCGATTTTCCCCTCAAACTTCCGTAAACGTCTTCAGACCGTTAGAAGTAGAATTTCGACTTCCAAATACAATTAAAGTCCGAGAAACTCTCGAAGTTGACGTTAAAATCGTCAATAATATTAACGCCTGTATGGATGTTACAGCTTTACTTGCTTTAAGCGAAGGAGCTCAATTTTTAAGCAACGGTTTATTATATGTCACCGAAAGATTAAGATTGGGACCGAATGGAGCTACTTCTTTAGTTGTTAGACTTTTAGTAACAACACCAGGATTAAAAAATCTAACTGGTTGGTATTTTACAAACTTTGAATTCTAATTTTTCATTTTTTTAAAATAAAATTAAAAAAAAAATTTATTATTTTTTTTATTTTAAAGTTGAAGTAAATGGTTATAGTAGTCCAACTTGTGAAGGATCGGATGGATTAGCAAATACAACCTTAGTAGGAGCTGTTGTAAAATCATCCAGGATAAAAGTTTTACACGAAGGAACGGTTAGAGTTGATACAGAAAGCGCTTATTTTTGTGCGAATGAAAATGTAATCATTTCAAACGCGGATAGTTTTAAATACGAATGGATTCGAGCGCCGAGGAATCGAAATAACGTCGTGGTTGAGGTTAAAATCGATAAGAAACAAGGACCGGTTCATTTTATTTTATCTGAAGGGAGGAATGTCGATGAGAGAAGTTATAAAATTACTATTGGTGATGGTGGAAATATGGAAAGTTTTATTGCTAGGGGAAAACACGGTAAGGAAATTTAAAATCTAAAATCTATTTCTAAATCCTTTAATCTTTCTAACAGTTGAAGATTTTTCAAAAGAAAACACTTTTATAAACATCAATTTTTGACCAATTTGAAACTAAATATTCCTTAAAAATTGATGTCAATCTTTCAAAAAACTTTCAAAAAGCTTTGCAAATTTATTCAAGAATCTCCTCAAAATTTTTCCTTCAAAATCCTTTAATTTTTCTAACAGTTGAAGATTTTTCAAAAGAAAATACTTTTATAAACATTCATTTTTGACCATTTTAAGGATTTAAACTTCCATTTGAGTCATAAATTAGTCAAAATCTTCCATAATTTTCAATTTGAATCTAAATATTTCTTGAAAATCGATGTCAGTTGGTTCAATTTTCATAAACGTTATTTATTATTCTAACCACGCTAATGCCACATGAAATGTCAAAACTATCGGTTTATTAATAATCATCAAATATTTAATTTATGCGGAGTAAAAATTCGAATAAATTTCACTAAAAACTAATTAAATTCTTGAAAATATCACCAAAAATTTATGTAAATTTGTAAAAATCCAAAGTTACTCTAAAATTTCTAGTAATTCCACCAAAAACTTATAAAATTTTGTAAAAATTCCACCAAAGCTATCAAAATTTTTAACAATTCCACAAAAAACTGAATTTTTAAAAAACATACTAAAATTAAGATTAATTTCGTCAAGAATTGATTAGATTCTTAAAAATTTCACAAAAATAAAAAAGTAATAATAAAAATTCCACAAAAGTTTCTTAAATTGAATATAATTTCACCAAAAATTATTAAAATTGGAGACAATTCTACTAAAAACTTAGTGAATTTTTTAAAAATTCCATCCAAAATCAATAAAATTGGTAAAAATTAAAAAAACTTACTATATTCGTAAAAATTCCACCAAAGTTACCAACATTCTTAACAATTCCACCAAAAACGTATTAAATCTTTTCAATTTTCCACCAAAGCTACAAAAATGTTGAATAATTCCACCAAAAACTTACTGATTTTTAAAAAATACCACCAAAAACTTACCAAATTCATAAAAATTCTACTAAAATTACCAATATTTTAAACAATTCCACCAAAAATGATTAAAGTTGATAAAAATTCCACCAAAGTTATCAACTTTTTTAACAATTCCATCAAAAACATACTGAATTTTATAAAAATTCCACCAAAAATTTATAAAATTGGAAAAATTTCACTAAAAACTTACTAAATTCGTAAAAATTCCATAAAAAAACACTGAATTTTTTAAAAATTCCATCAAAAATGAGTAAAATTCGCAAAAATTTCACCAGTGTTATCAAAATTTTTGATAATTCCACCAAAAATATATTGAATTTTTTAGAAATTCCATCCAAAATCAATAAAATTGGTAAAAATTAAAAAAACTTACTATATTCGTAAAAATTCCACCAAAGTTACCAACATTTTTAACAATTCCACCAAAAACGTACAACATTTTTTCAATTTTCCACCAAAGCTACAAAAATGTTGAATAATTCCACCAAAAACTTACCGATTTTTAAAAAATACCACCAAAAACTTACCAAATTCATAAAAATTCTACTAAAATTACCAATATTTTTAACAATTCCATCAAAAATGATTAAAGTTAATAAAAATTCCACCAAAGTTATCAACTTTTTTAACAATTCCATCAAAAACATACTGAATTTTATAAAAATTCCACCAAAAATTTATAAAATTGGAAAAATTTCCCTAAAGACTTACTAAATTCGTAAAAATTCCATAAAAAAACATTGAATTTTTTAAAAATTCCATCAAAAATGAACAAAATTCGCAAAAATTCCACCAGTGTTATCAAAATTTTTGATAATTCCACCAAAAATATATTGAATTTTTTTAAAATTCCACCAAAAATTAATACAATTTGCAAAAATTCCATCAAAAACTTACTAAATTCATAAAAATTTTACCAAAAACACTGATTTTTTTTATTTCGCCAGAAATGAATAAAATTCGCAAAAATTCCACCAGTGTTATCAAAATCTTTGATAATTCCACCAAAAACACACTGAATTTTTTAAAAATTCCACCAAAAACTTACTAAAATCATAAGAATTTTACCAAAAACACTGAATTTTTTTAAAATTCCACCAGAAATGAATAAAATTCGCAAGAATTCCACCAAAGCTATTAAAATATTTAACAACTACACCCAAAACTTACTGAATTTTTTTTATTCCACCAAAAACTTACAAAAATCCTAAAAATGACACCGAAATTGTCAACATTTTTAACATTTCTACCAAAAACTTACCAATTTTTTTACAAATTCCACCAAAATGTCCAAATTCTTTTAAAATTCCACCAACAATCAATCAAATTAGAAACAATTTCATTAAAAATTAACTAAAACCTTGAAAATTCCATCAAAAACTTAGTAGATTCATAAAAATTCCACCAAAGTTACTAAAATTTTTAATAATTCTACTAAAAATAATGAATTTTTTAAAAATTCCACCAAAAAACTTACAAAATTTGTAAAAATTCCACCAAAAATTTACCAATTTTTTTTTTTAATTCCACCAAAAACTTATTAAATTCATAAAAATTCCACCAAAGATACTAAAATTTTTAATAATTCTACCAAAAATAATGAATTTTTTTTAATTCCACCAAAAACTTACTAAATTCGTAAAGCTTCCACCAAAGTTACCAAAATGTTGAACAATTCCACCAAAGCCAATAAATTTTTTTTTAGAAAAATACTAAAAATAAAACTAAACTAGTATAGTTTTTACAGTCATAATTGATGTTCCAAATTTCGACAGATAAACTTAAATTAATATGTTCACGCTGGCGTGTACCACCGATGGCCCGCACTAGACTGTTGTATTCAACGATCTGGCAACATCGCTCCCTACGTTCTCTCTCTGGGTGGAACATTCCTATTCCATTTTAATGGATTGTTTTGTAATAAGGATGAATGCAGATTGCAGATCGTTGGTTTAATCGGACTGTGCGTACCACCGGTGGCCCACACTAGACTATCTCATCGGGTGGTGTGTACCACTGGTGGTACACACCCCCAAATCTTATATTTTTTTAATACAGGACTACATTTTTTGCCGCCAGATGAAGCGCAGCATGATTTTGAGTGTCGCCTCGCAGCGAAAAATTTAAAAACCGACCCCGGCGTGAACATGTTAAATTAAAGAATTTTTTATACAAAAACTAAACGACCTAAAAACATGATTCTTTTTAATAAATAAAGTTTAAATCTTTGTTTATAATCTAGTAAAGTTTAATTTCTCTAAACCTAATAGTTTGGAAGAAATTAATTTTTTAAGTTGTTTCAAAATTTTGAAAAAGTAATTTTTAAAATTGACAGATAAATTATATATTTTTAAGGTATTTTTTTTAAATTTCTAGATTATTCAATACAATTAGAACGTAAAAAAACGATTGGAATTTTATCAAGAGACGAATGGAGAACATTCTGGATAAGTTGGGATAAAAACATACTAAGTTTCGGTTTAGGATCGATTCCAAACAACAACACACTATTAAAAACCGATTTAGATCGAAGGATAAAAGTCGAAAGTTTAGGATTTTCATCAAATTGGGGAACTCACGCTGAATTTAGGTAAATAAATCAATCAAAAAATCCCAATTCCCAACATAAGAATTTATTTTATTTTTAGAATATGGAATTTTAATGATGAAGCGGGTTATTCCCAAGTACTTCACTTAGAAACCCCAAAATCTTTAGTTCCAGGTTCAGAATCAGGTCAATTAATAGTTTCAAGTGGATTAGCATTAAAAATTTTTCCAAAACCACACGAAAACGGAGGATTATCAACCTCAATCTCATCCCTATCAACTTTAATCTCATTAAACCATCTAAAACCAAAACCAAACTCAACATTTCAAGAAGACACTCTTAAAAAAATCCCTGGACAAGTACAAAACCTTCTATCTTATCGTAAACCAGATAATTCTTTTAGCGAACATCAAATGTTATCAAGTCATAAAACCACAGTTTCCGTTTTGGAAATACTTTCAATCGTACAGAGATTTTTCAACGTCGATCCGGATTTACTCCAAGGGATTAAAAAATGGATCGAATTACGTCAAGAAGACAACGGTAGCTTTTTACCCCTCCCCGCAGACATAAAACTTACAAACATTCAAAACCAAACTAAAAACGATTCGTTTGAAAATATCGTTGAAATAACCGCTCAAACCGTAATAACTTTATTAGAAGTTGGAATTGAAAATGACGAAGATTCGGAAACTTTGCAAAAAGCTAAAGTCTTTTTGGAAAATTCCCTTCCTAAAATTGAATCAAACACCGCTATAGCTACGGTTACATTAGCTTTGGTTTTGATGAGAAGTGCAACTTCAACTTGGGCGATTGAAAAGTTAAGGAATGCTTCGACAACGGAAGATAATGAGTTTGGTTGGCCGTTTTTAATGCCGAAAAGAGACGCTGCTAATTGGTTGTATGAATCTGAAAGTGGGAAAACTATAAAGGAGCCTTTAATAGCAACTTTGGAGGATTATAAAGCTTCGATTTATGCTTTGGCGACTTTTTGTATTATTGGGGATGTTAAATTTGCTGAATCTGTGACGAGATATTTGTTTTATCGGTCGCATATGTTGGATAAACATCCGGAATTGTTGTATTCAGCTTCTAAAGCTTTTGCTTTGTATGATACTTTGTCTGATGATAAGCATAGAGCTTTGACTATTTCTTTGGCTACTTCGGGGATGGAGTTGACGGATACTTTGGATATTAAAGGGGAGAAACCTGAACAAATTAGGCATTTGCCTAGTTTACCTACTAAGGTTTTTGTTTATGCGACTGGAGCTGGTTGTGCAACAGTTCAGGTAAGTTTTAATCTTTTCTTTTTTCCTTTTTTGAATAAATTAACAGATTTAAAAACGTAAACTTTTAGATAAATAAAGCTTAATTGTTCGTTTATAATCTGGAAAAGTTTTGGGTTTTTATTTCAAATAGTTTGCGAAAAAATAATTTTTAAAGTCACCAGTGATGTTTTAAAATCTGACAGATAAAGTTAGGTTAAGTTTAAAAATTTATTACAAAAAAACTAAAAGATTTAAAAACGGGATTCTTTTAAATAAATAAATATTGATCCTTTATTTATAATTTAGAAAAAAATTTGGAACTTTATTTCAAATAGTTTGGGAGAAATTAATTTTTAAAGTTATCAATACCATTTTTCAAAATTTGACAGATATGGTTAGGTTAAGTCAAACATTTTTTATTAAAAAACTAAAAATTTTAAAAGTGAGATTTTTTTTGGATAAATAATGTATGAACCTTTGTTTATAATCTGGCAAAGTTTTATTCCTTTAATTCAAATAATTTGGAAGAAATAAATTTTTTAAGTCGTCAATGACATTTTTCATATTTGATGGATAAGTGAGGTTAAGTTAAAAAATTTTTATTAAAAAACTAAAAAGTTTAAAAAAGTGACCTTTTGGATGAATAATGTTTGAACCTTTATTTATAATCTGGTAAAATTTTGTTCCTTTATTTCAAACAGTTTGGGAGAAAATAATTTTTTAATTCATCAATGACATTTTTCATATTTGACAGATAAGGTTAGGTTAAGTCAAAAATTTTTTATTAAAAAACTAAAAAGTTTAAAAACGCCATTTTTTGAATAAATAATGTTTGATCCTTTATTTATAATCTGGTAAAGTTTAATTCCTTTAGTCCGAATAGTTTGGGAGAAAATAATTTTTAAAGTCTTCAGTGACATTTTTCAAAATTTGACAGATGAGGTTAGGTTAAGTTAAAAATTTTTTATAAAAAAAAACTAAAAGATTTAAAAACGGGATTCTTTTAAATGAATAAATATTGATCCTTTGTTTATAATCTGGAAAAAATTTTGGACCTTTATTTTAAATGGTTTGGGAGAAATTAATTTTTTTAGTCATCAATGACATTTTTCTTATCTGACAGATAAGGTTAGGTTAAGTTAAAATTTTTTTATAAAAAAACTAAAAGATTTAAAAACGAGATTTTTTGGATAAATAATGTCCGAACCTTTGTTTATAATTTGGTAAAGTTTAGTTCCTTTAATTGGAATAGTTTGGGAGAAATTAATTTTTTAAGTCATCAATGACATTTTTCAAAATTGGCCGATAAAGTTAGGTTAAGTTAAAATTTTTTTATAAAAAAACTGAAAAGTTTAAAACGTAATTTTTTGGATAAATAATGTTTGATCCTTTATTTATAATCTGGTAAAGTTTAGTTCCTTTATTTCAAATAGTTTGGGAGAAATTAATTTTTTAAGTCATCGATGACATTTTTCAAAATTGGCCGATTTTGTGTTAAAAAGTTAAAAATTTTTTATTAAAAAATTATAAAATTTAAAAACGTGATCTTTTGGATAAATAATGTTCGAACCTTTGTTTATAATTTGGTAAAGTTTAGTTCCTTTATTTCAAATAATTTGGGAGAAATTAATTTTTTTAGTCATCAATGACGTTTTTCATATTTGACATATAAGGTTAGGTTAAGTTAAAATTTTTTTATAAAAAAACTAAAAGATTTAAAAACGTAATTTTTTAGATAAATAATGTTTGATCCTTTGTTTATAATTTGGTAAAGTTTAGATCCTTTAATCCAAATAGTTTGGGAGAAAATAATTTTTTAAGTCATCAATGACATTTTTCATATTTGAGGGATAAGTGAGGTTAAGTTAAATTTTTTTTATAAAAAAACTAAAAAGTTTAAAACCGTGAATCTTTGGATAAATAAAGATTAATTACTTCTTTATAATATTACAAGATTACCACCCTAAATCTTAAAAATATTGAAGGTATAGGTGTCCTTAAAAAACCAATACAAACTAAAACCTTATATTCATTCTCAACTTATTTAATTCGATCATTAATCTTCGTTTAAGTCGAAATTTAATCTTATTTCTTTAATATATTCAAATTATAGATGTCCCAGAAAAGTGTTTACAACCCAAGACCTTATATTTCACTCTCAACTCATTTAATTTGATCTTTAATCTTGAATCTTCATTATTTATCATTTAATTCAAAATTTGATCTTAAATCTTAAAAAATATTAAAAATACAGGTGTCCCGAAAGAACGTATACAACGTAAAACCTTACATTTCATTGTAAGGTTTTACGTTTCAATTTAAAGTTAAACGTCAAAATTGATATTTTGGAAACGGATTTAGACATGTTAGTCTTATTTTATAAAATTAACAACGAATTATGACGAATTTTTAAAGAATTTAGTCTAATTTTATAAAATTAATAACGAATTATGATGAATTTTGTCAAATTTGGACGAATTTTATCGAATTTTGACGAATTTTGTAAAAACAATAAAAATTATGATGAATTTTTAAAGAATTTAGTCTAGTTTTATAAAATTAATAACGAATTATGATGAATTTTGTCGATTTTGGACGAATTTTATCGAATTTGGACGCATTTTGTAAAAACAATAAAACTTATGATGAATTTATGATAAATTAAGGTTAATTTAAAGAAAAATTGGACGAATTTTATGAAAAATTATACGAATCATAACGAATTTCGTCTAATTTTAGTGATTTATCAACGAATTATCACAAATTTTTAAAGAATTTAGTATAATTTTATAAATTTAATAACAAATTATGACGAATTTTGTCAAATTTGGACGAATTTTGTAAAAACAATAAAAAATTATGATGAATTTTTGATAAATTAAGATAAGTTTCTAACAAACTTGGACGAATTTCATGAAAAATTGCACGAATTAGGACGAACTTTACTAAATTTAGTCTAATTTTATAAAATTACTAACGAATTACGACGAACTTTTAACGAATTTGATATAATTAATAAAAATTAAGATGAATTTGTCATAAATTAAGATCAATTTAAAGAAAAATTGGACGAATTTCATGAAGAATTATACGAATCACAACGAATTTAATCTAATTTTAGAGATTTATCGACGAATTTTGTAAAAACAATAAAAATTATGATGAATTTTTGATAAATTAAGATAAGTTTTTAACAAACTTGGACGAATTTCATGAAAAATTACACGAATTAGGACGAATTTTACTAAATTTAGTCTAATTTTATTAAATTACTAACGAATTACGACTAACTTTTAACGAATTTGAACGAATTTGATATAATTAATAAAAATTACGATGAATTTGTGATAAATTAAGATCAATTTAAAGAAAAATTGGACGAATTTCATGAAAAATTATACGAATAACAACGAATTTAGTATAATTTTAGAGATTTATCAACGAATTTTGACGAAATTTTAAAGAATTTAGTCTAATTTTATAAATTTAATAACTAATTATGAAGAATTTTGTCAAATTTGGACGAATTTTGTAAAAACAATAAAAATGACGATGAATTTTTGATAAATTAAGATAAGTTTCTAACAAACTTGGAAGAATTTCATGAAAAATTACACGAATTAGGACGAATTTGACTAAATTTCATGAAAAATTACACGAGTTAGGACGAATTTGACTAAATTTAGTCTAATTTTATAAAATTGCTAACGAATTACGACGAACTTTTAACGAATTTGAACGAATTTGATATAATTAATAAAAATTACGATGAATTTGTGATAAATTAAGATCAATTTAAAGAAAAATTGGACGAATTTCAGGAAAAATTATACCAATTATAAAGAATTTAGTCTAATTTTAGAGATTTATCAACGAATTTTGACGAATTTTTAAAGCATTTAGTCTAATTTTATAAAATTAATAACGAATTATGGCGAATTTTGTCAAATTTGAACGAATTCTGTAAAAACAATAAAAATTATGATGAATTTTTAATAAATTAAGATAAGTTTCTAACAAACTTGGACGAATTTCATGAAAAACTACACGAATTAGGACGAATTTTACTAAATTTAGTCTAATTTTATAAAATTACTAACGAATTACGACGAACTTTTAACGAATTTTATCGAACTTGAACGAATTTGATATAATTAATAAAAATTACGATGAATTTGTGATAAATTAAGATCAATTTAAAGAAAAATTGGACGAATTTCATGAAAAATTACACGAATTAGGACGAATTTTACTAAATTTAGTCTAATTTTATAAAATTACTAACGAATTACGACGAACTTTTAACGAATTTTATCGAATTTGAACGAATTTGATATAATTAATAAAAATTACGATGAATTTTTGATAAATTAAGATCAATTTAAAGAAAAATTGGACGAATTTCATGAAAAATTATACGAATTACAACGAATTTAGTCTAATTTTAGAGATTTATCAACGAATTTTGACGAATTTTTAAACAAATTTGTCTAATTTTAAAATTCCCAAAGTTATCGAAAAATTTTGACCGAACTTAACCTCCGAAATTTTTGAGGAATTTTAAAAAATCACAAAGACTTTGTTTATGAAAATTAAGAAATAAAAATTTAAAGAGGGATAAATTGAAATGTCTGTTTTTAATCACAGTTGACAGATTTGTTTTAAATCTTACCGAAAAATTTTAAAAAATTCCCAAAGTTATCGAAAAATTTTGACCGAACCTAACATAACCTCCGACATTTTTGAGGAACTTTAAAAAATTACAGATACTTTGTTTATGAAAATTAAGAAATAAATATTTAAAGAGGGATAAATTGAAATATCTGCTTTTAATCACAGTTGACAGATTTGTTTTAATTTTTACCGAAAAATTTTAAATAATTCCCAAAGTTATCGAAAAATTTTGACCGAACTTAACATAACCTCCGACATTTTTGAGGAACTTTAAAAAATCACAGAGAGTTTGTTTATGAAAATTAAGAAATAAAAATTTAAAGAGGGATAAATTGAAATGTCTATTTTTAATCACAATAAAGTTTCATTCTTCAATTCTAATCAATTTAGAAATAATTAATTTTTAAAGTCTTCAATGACATTTTTTTAAATTGACCGATATCTTAGGTTAAGTTTAAAATTTTTTTATAAAAAAACTAAAAGATTTAAAAACGTGAATCTTTGGATAAATAAAGATTAATCATTTCTTTATAATATTACAAAGTTTCAGTCTTCAATTCCAATTAGTTTGGAAAAAATAAATTTTTAAAATCATCAATGACATTTTTCAAAATTTTACAGATAAAGTTAGGTTAAGTAAAATTTTTTTTATAGCAAAACTAAAAATCCTAAAAACATAAATCTTGGTATAAATAAACCTTAATAATTTCTCTGTAATCTTCTAAAATTTCATTTAATAATTTCCAACATTTTCCAAATTATATTTTTTTTACCATTCGACATTAAAAATTTGTATTAAAATCTAGCCAATATCTCTAACACCACTTTTTCTCTAACACCTAGTTTTTAATTGTGATTTTCAGGGAAGAACAACATATTCAACCTACGCCACAAAACCCAAATCAAAACTCCTCGACCTCCATTCAAGCGTAATCCAAGAAATAAACCCAGAAAGAAGCTCAGTAGACGAAATAGAAGGAAAACTCCCAATGTTAAAACTAAAATCCTGTTTCAAATGGAAAAGCACTCAACCATCGGGAATTTTACGTTTAGAAATCACCCTATTTTCCGGTTTTGAACTTTCCTCAGCTCCACCCATCCTCCTAAATCCCAAAAATAACAACATCGAGATGCAACACGGTTCGCACGACAATCAAATTTGGTTTGTTTTTGCAAACGTAACCTCAACTTGTCCCGTTTGTGTTCAGTACTTAGCAAAAAGCTCATTTGTTATATCTTCTTTAAGACCAGCTTATGCGAGAATTTATCCGGTTGTTAGGGAAGATTTGGAAGTGGAAATGTTTTTCCATGCGAAGAATAAAAGCACTTTGATGAAGGGTATAAGCGATGATGATGTTGTTACTTGGTTTGGAAAAGATGCAAATGATAAAAATGAATTTGAAATTGATGAGGATTGTTTAATAAAAGGAAATTTAAAGAAGAAAAATGTTGAGGATGGAAAATTAAAGAAAGATGAAGAAGGAAATGTGGAAAAAAATTTTGATGGAAATTTGAAAAATAATTTTGAAGGAAATTTGAAAAAAAATGTTGGAGGAAATTTGAAAAAAGCTTTTGAAGAAAATTTGAAAAATAACTTTGAAGGAAATGTGAAGAAAGATTTTGAAGAAAATTTGAAAAAAAATTTTGATGATGGAAAATTTAAAAAAATTGAAAAGAAAGATAAGAAAAAAATTGTTAAGAAAATTGGTAATAAAATTGATGGGAAAATTTTAACACAAATTGAAGTTACAACTGAAAATCTATTGGATAAATTAGATGAAGTAGACAAAAATAAAAATGAAAAAATCGAAAAAAGTGAAAATGAAAATTTCGAAAAAATTGAAAAATCAGAAAAAGAAAAAGAATTAATTGTCAATATGAACGTTTCACCTCCAAAACACGTAAACACAAAAATACAAGAACTTCCGGAAAAATTAAAAGAAAAAAAAGAAGAGGTTAAAGAAGAAAACGTTGGATTTCCCCCAGAAAATAAAAACGACAAATATATTTTATTGGATAAAGACGAATTATGGGGTTTGTTAAAAGAAGTTGTTAATAACAAAATGGTAAAATCGAAATTATTTGAAAAAGAAGCTTAATTTTGACTTAAAAAATAATTTTTCAAACCAAAAAGGACAAAAAAAAGTAACCAGTGTTGTGATTAATTGATACAATTCGAGGTTGAAAGTAGAGACAAGTTTTGCTTGTGCCAAGTCACCAAAAAATAAAATAACAAAAAAATCTTAAAAAAAAAAATACAAAAATAATAAAAAATAAAGAATAAAGAATAAAGAATGGAAACAACCGTCAAAAAATATGAAAATAAAAAAAATAAAAACGTGTAAATAAATTTTAATTATACGAGAATAGAATAGACTAAAAATCCGCCCATTACACGTATAAAAATTATCTATTTTTAACTCATCGCCAAAAATTATTGTTAAACCAAATTTAAGCGATCAGTGCCAAAAATTACCAAAAAAAATTTGTTTAATTAAAAAAAAATTAAAGTAAAAAAAAAGATTTAAAGCAAAAAAAGATTTAAAATAAAAAAAAAGATTTCAGATAAAAAAAAGATTTCAAATTAAAATAAAAAAAACGATTGAAATTAAAAAAAAAATTATTCAAATTAAAAAAAAATCAAATTTTTGTTAAAAATAAAAAATTTTTTGAACGCTTAAAAAACCAAGTAGGCTATTATTAGAATTGTAGCGCCATCTAATTAAAAAAAAAGAAAAAAATACGACACATTAAAAAAAGAAAATAAATTAGTGCCAAGTAAAGTAGACTAACCTTATTAATTAAATTTTAAGAACCATCTCGAACACCATAAAAATACATTTAACATTACTTATTTCGTTCAAGTATTTAAAAAAAATATTTTTCTTTTAAGTTAAGTAGGAAGGAAATCTGCACCTAATTGTAAATAATATTCAGCACCGATCCAAAGAAAAAAAAAAGAATTAAATTTAATAATAACACTATAATAATTAATTAATTATTAAAGATTAGCCGCCGTATTTATATTTATATTTTCTACCGTGACGACTTGTTAAAATGCCAAAAAAAAAATAAAAGTCGCTAAAAGTATTTAATATTATATTCCAATTATTCGATTCGCGGTATCATATCAATGTTTAATTATACGATTATGATTAATTAATTAATTAATTATCTTGTAAGTCAATAAATAAAATCGTTTTTATTACTTTTCAGTCTTTCATTATTTTCTTAACTACACTTATATACAGGGTGTATAAAAAAGATGTGGAAATATTAAACATAGTCTGGAAACACTTCCTTATCGATCTACAGCGTGTTGAAGTTTAATAAAAAAAGCAGTAAAAATTTACATATTTTGAAACAGTTCAACGCGTTCAAGCATAACTTCCTGCTGATTTTCCTCCTCGCATTGCATTCTGTCAATGGCTTTTGCAAAAAAGGTTGAAATCTCTCAATTCCTGATGTTGATTCTGTTCACCGATGAAGCGAATTTTTCAAGAAATGCAATACGCAATTTCCATGATAACCATGTATGTTGTGACGAAAATCCACATGAAATTGTTGAAGATCGTTTTCAACATCTGTTTTCTTTGAACGTTTGGCTTGGAATTGTGGGTGACTGCCTAATCAGACCGGTATTTTTACCAGGAAGACTTACCGGAGAGGTGTATTGCAACTTTTTGGAAAACATGCTCCCTGGTTTTCTGAAGGACGTACCATTAGCAATTAGAGATGCAATGTGGTATATGCACGATGGCGCACCAGCCCACTTTAGTCAAGTAGCTCGTGATTTCTTAACACAAGCATATGGAAATCGGATTGGCCGAGGTTATACTTATGGCCTGAACGATCCCCTGACTTAAATCCCCTGGATTTTTCCCTGAGGGGCCATTTGAAGTCCTTGGTGTACACTACTCCATCGGAAAACGTAGAAGGCTTAAGAAATCGAATCATTGTTGGGTGCAACTCAATTAAAACAGATCCTAGTGCTCTTGAGAGAGTTCGCCAATAAATGAGGAGAAGATTGGATTCTTGCATCTGAGCTCGAGGTGGTCACTGCAGTTTTTGTAATTTTTGCTTGGTAAACTTATTGGTTTGGTAAAATATTTGGTTTTGTCCTTGAATAAAACTCTTGTTCTTAAAAAAAAATGTTTAAACTTCAACATGCCGTATAGATCTGTAACGAAGTGTTTCTAGACCATGTTTATCATAATCTTTTTTTGTATAAAATGACCTGGAGAATCACCCCCTTTAATATTGCCGCATCTTTTTGAAACACCCTGTATAAATACCTTTATAAACAGGATTTATTTTATTTCTTAGTTTTTCCTTTGACTCCAATTCGTGTTCGTCATGAAAAAATGGTAAAATTTTATATTATGACAAATTTATTCGTCATGAGTTTTCAGTAGTAAGCATTAGCAAGTTTGCAATTTTAGTTTAAAGTGAAATATACTCCTAAACTGTAAGAAGTTTGAAACTTTTTCAGACGATCACGAAAAAAACTAATAAGAATGTATAAATAATTACTACCTCTGTCCCATAATAAGTCCGATTTTGGCATTTGAATAAGTGACCATATCGGTCACTTATTATGGGACAGAGGTAATATTATATTTTAAAAAAAACAGATATAGCATGTTTATAGCATTATTTTTCATAAATTGTACTGCTGTCTCTCATTTGTCTTTGCTGAAGCAATTATGGATTCATGTAGTGTTTTAAACGGAAATAAGTCACTTCAAGCTCGTTTCTGAATAAGGTTGCAACATGACATCCGAAACGTCAAACGTTTTTTTCAAACGAGGCAGAGCTAAACCCGAAAGCTTTTAGTTTTAGGTTCAGTCTTAGAGTTAGTGCTAATGTAGGTCTAGTTTTAGTTCAGGAATCAGGATTCTTTCGTTTTCCATTTACCTGTATTCAACAACTGACGTTTTTTATGGTTCGTATGCGAGATTTAAGTAGTTTTTTAATTGAGATATAGATTACCAAACTGCTAAGAAATTTACGAAGTGGTGATACTTCATAATTTGGTATTTATGCAAGAAAAATATTGAGTTTATCGCTATGGCACCAGGTAAGTTTAATTTTCCAATTAAAGTCATTTAATTCTAACTTAATCTCATGTCAAACATACCCTGAGATACAATTTTCCAACAAGGTCAACAATTTTTACTTCAATTTGACTCTAATCCTGGATACAACCTACAATTTTACTTTTAATAAAAAAAAAGTAAGAAATCTGAAAACTTTAAAAATATTAGAAACGATAAATAGACTTTAATCATTTGTGAATTAAAATGCTTGAACTCTATGATGATTTTAAAAACTTATGCAATATGTTACGTTACAAAATCAAGATTTTTTTAAACTAACAATAAGGATCAAAAAAGGAATATAAATGTTGCGGAAAGTCATGATAAGGAACGTATTCAAAGGTGCAAAAAAATATATATATTCAGCTTAAATTATTTATATTTTCGTCTTAAATCCTTAATATTTTTTTATCTTAAATTATTTATACTTCCGTCTTAAATTTATAATTATTTATATTCCGTTTAATATTAATACGCTCTGTTAATTATACACGGCGAATTATTAAAAACAACTAAAATCGATTAAAAACGAAAATAAAATTGCACACAGTTCCTTAAAAACTAATTCTTACTTATTTTCTTTTAATCTTATTCGATAGTTTTTCCCTTATTTCTTATCATTAATATTTGTAATATTATAAATCATTAATAACGTAGCTTAAAGTTTACGTTTTATCTACGCTTCATTTAATTTTTTGTACTTAAATTAAAAATCAGTTTATATTTTATATTTATTTACAAAGTTTTCTTTTAACGGTTTTTGTAAAAACTAAAACGTTTATCTAATTAGTAGATCTAATTATTATAGTATGTATAAAATCTTATTATATTAAAAAAGATCCGTTAAAATATACCTACTTAAAAATGTGAGCGAATATACTATTTACATAACGTCACCTTTTATAAAAAAGGAAATAATGAACACAATATTTTATATACTCCTAATTTCTAATTATTTTTATTTTATTATTGTTTTTTGTTTTTCATTTAAAAGGGAATATTAACATAAATTTAACCCTCTATAACTCATTTTAATAAAAATAAAACCTTTTTTTATAACCCTGTGAAATCTCATTTTTTAATTTCAAATCACTTCAAAGAAATTCACTTTTATATTCATAAAAATATATAAATTAAGTTAAATTAAGTTTTATTTGTAACTTCATTAACTTTCATTTCTCAATTTTAACTAATTAGAAAGATATGATTTTTTTAAAATCAAGTATAACATCCAAACGTTTAAAAATAGGTTATGTTAAGTTTTAATTTTTTTTATTTAAAAACCAAAAAACTTAGAAACTCGAGTTTTAGCATAAATGAAGCTTAAACCTTTATTTGTAACTTCACCAAGTTTGATTCGTCAATTCCAACTAATTTGGAAGATATGAATTTTTTAAATCAACTCTGACAATTAAAGGTTCGAAAATAAATTAGGTTAAGTTTGGAATTTTTTTATTTAAAATACAAAAAAAATGTAAAACCCCAAGTTTTGGTATAATTGAAGCTTATAGCTTTGTTTTTAACTTCACCAAATTTGATTCGTTAATTCCAACTAATTTGGAAGATATGATTTTTTTTTAATCAATTTTGACAATTAAAGGCTCGAAAATAAATTAGGTTAAGTTTGGAATTTTTTCATTTAAAATACAAAAAAATGTAAAACCCCAAGTTTTGGTATAATTGAAGCTTATAGCTTTATTTTTAACTTCACCAAGTTTGATTCGTTAATTCCAAGTAATTTGGAAGATACGAATTTTTTAAATCAACTCTGACAATTAAAGGCTTGAAAATAAATTAGGTTAAGTTTGGAATTTTTTTATTTAAAATACAAAAAAATGTAAAACCCCAAGTTTTGGTATAGTTGAAGCTTATAGCTTTATTTTTAACTTCACCAAGTTTGATTCGTCAATTCCAACTAATTTGGAAGATATGATATTTTAAATCAACTCTGACAATTAAAGGCTCAAAAATAAATTAGGTTAAGTTTGGATTTTTTTTATTTAAAAACATAAAAACTTAGAAACTCGAGTTTTGGTATAAATGAAGTTTAATGCTTCATTTATAAGATTACCAAGTTTCATTCATAAATTCGAACTAATTCAGAAGATATGATTTTTCTAAATCAACTATGACAATTAAAGGCTCGAAAATAAATTAGGTTAAGTTTGGAATTTTTTTATTTAAAATACAAAAAAAATGTAAAACCCCAAGTTTTGGTATAGTTGAAGCTTATAGCTTTATTTTTAACTTCACCAAGTTTGATTCGTTAATTCCAAGTAATTTGGAAGATACGAATTTTTTAAATCAACTCTGACAATTAAAGGCTTGAAAATAAATTAGGTTAAGTTTGGAATTTTTTTATTTAAAACACAAAAAAATGTAAAACCCCAAGTTTTGGTATAATTGAAGGTTATAGTTTTATTTTTAACTTCACCAAGTTTGATTCGTTAATTCGAAGTAATTTGGAAGATATGATTTTTTTAAATCAACTCTGATAAAGGCTCGAAAATTAATTAGGTTAAGTTTGGAATTTTTTCATTTAAAAACCAAAAAACTTAGAAATTCGAGTTTTGGTATAAATGAAGCTTAATGCTTCATTTATAAGATTACCAAGTTTCATTCATAAATTCCAACTAATTCAAAAGATATGATTTTTTTAATCAACTATGACATCTAAACAATCAAAAATAGGTTAGGTTAAGTTTAGAATTTTTTTATTTAAAAACCAAAAACTTTAGAAGCTCAAGTTTTGGTACAAATGAAGTTTAATGCTTCATTTATAAGTTTACCAAGATTCATTCATAAATTCCAACTAATTCAGAAGATATGATTTTTTAAAATCAATTATGACATCCAAACAATCGAAAATAGGTTAGGTTAAGTTTAGAATTTTTTTATTTAAAAACCAAAAACTTTAGATACTCAAGTTTTGGTATAAACAAAGCTTAATACTTTGTTTATAATTTTACCAAGTTTCATCCTTCAATTCCAACTAATTAAGAAGAGACGATTTTTTAAAATCAACTATGACATTTAAAAATTTGAAAATAGGTTATGTTAAGTTGTAAATTTTTTTATTAAAAACCTAAAGAACTTTTAAGAGGGAACAACAGGGTAAATTTTTTTAAAAATCGTTTTTTTTTTTCTTTGCGCAATTCGAAAGTATGTACCTTTTAGAACATTGTCCTACAATATTATAACAAAATTTGTACAAATAATGGAATTATAGCTCTTTTCTGCTCGCGCGCACGGAGCCATTACTTGAATGCGAACATAAACAACCATTGTCACAAAATGTTATCGATGCTATTACTCCCATTTATATGGATTTGTCCAAGACGGAGTTGTTTGAGCGCTGTATAGGTGTATTTACGCAAAATTCGAATGAGAGCTTTAATGCCCTCATTTGGAAGTTCGCTCCGAAAATTTTATCAAGTCGGGCAGTTATTGTGCAAATTGCTACTTATTTGACGGTTTCCATTTTTAATAATGGAATGGCATCTTTATTAAAGGTGGCAAATGAAATACAAAACCAGATTAGTCCCCAAATGTACGCATTTTGTACAGCTAAAGACCAACACCATATGAGTCGAGCTCAAGTGCGTTAAATTTCAAGTGTTTTAGACAATTCAGACAACAAGAAGAAAGTCCAATTATGTTCTAGAAATTCTAAAGACCTTTATTATGGAGCAGGAATCGATGAATTGTGGCAACTCTTAAAATTTCCTCCATTATATCATCTAGAACTAAACTTAACTTTTTAAATGCGTTTTTCTCACAGTAAAATTTTTTTAACCTGTTGTCACAATTTCTTTACCAACGAGAATCGCATTCAAATTTTATTGAGACGTCCTCAATCTATATAAAATTCCCTTCAGTTAAGCGTACGGATTTTTATTTGTATTAAAATTTGCTGCCTCTTTACCCCCTAGAAAGATTAATTATTTTATCGATTTTCTTAACTCTTTTTTGCAGGGGTGCCATTTTAACAGCAATTATTATTTTTTAAAGCGGGTACGCTTAACTGAAGCTACACTAATATAGATTAAAATGACGTTTCCTTTTTTATTTTCAGATTATTTTTACACGTTTTATAGTGACAACCAACAAGATGCTTTTTTTTGTTAGTGCATTCGGACACCCTCCATACATGTATTCTAAAACAGATTTTTTTTCTCTATACTTCCCAAAATAAGTTTAAACTGCGTCGTTACAAATATCAAATGCCAATTTTTCTAAAATATATGAGTGAACCAAAATAAAATCTTAATTATCGCCTTTTTTCGCGGTCTCCACCCTGTTGTTCCTCCTTAAGCCCAAATTTTTACATAAATAAAGATTAATCCTCTTTTTATCATTTCCCCAAATTTCTTTCCATATTTCCAACCAATTTAAAACACCATTTTTTAAAAATCACTTAAAAATTAACCAAAAAAGTTGGGTTAAAGTAAAAAATATTTTATAAAAAACCTCAATAGAGTTAAAAAACGTAAATTTTAGCATAAATAAATACCAAAACATTCATAAACCAATCAAGTTTCATCCTTAAATCTCAAATACTTTAAAAGAAATTTTTTTATCAATCCATCAGTCAAAAAAATTAAAACTACTTTCAAAAATTAAAAAAATCTCCATAAAACCATCCTTAAAAAAAATCAATAGAGGGTCATTTTTTAAAAACCAAAGTACAACAAAAAAGTATAAAATTTTTCAAATCAATCGATAAAAATTAAATAAAAAATTCAATTCTCAGCACTCACCGGCTCTCTCGCATGATGTATCCTCACATGCTTATTATGATTCGACTTAGTAGTCGAACCCTTCCCGCAAATATGACAAATATACGGCCTAACCCCCGAATGCACCTTAATATGATCCTTCAAATAATAAGACCTATGAAAACTCTTCCCACAAATATGACACGAATACGTTTTATCCTTCTCATGCTCCCGAACGTGTCTCTGACAATTATACTTCCTTATAAATTGCGCCCCGCAATAATTACAAGTATACGGCTTTACACTTTTATGCGAATTCATATGAGCCGTATAATCCGACTGTCTTATAAAAGCCCCTTTACACAACTCGCATTTAAACGGTTTTGACATCCTAGAAGCATGCGTCCACTTATGAAGTTTTAAATTCCATTTTGTAGAAAACGTTTTGTTACAAATTAAACAAGGAAATGGTTTTTGACCGCTATGTGAACGAATATGAACGTCTAAGTTATTCCGGAGATACACGTTTTTACAAATTGGACATTCTACATTTTCCGAATTGCGATCTTCGCGTGGTAAATAACATTTATTATGCGCTCGACGTATATGTCTAGTTAAACTTGCCATATGAATAAATTTTTCCGAACAAAACGAGCAAGATTTAGGTTTTGTATCGTGAATTTCTTTATGCCACGCTAACTTTCTTTTTGAGTGAAAAACCTCCCCACAAGCACAAACATAATCTTTTAATTTACGTTTTAAATTAAAATGATGTCGATTTCTATGTTGAACTAAATTCGAATGTCTTCGAAAAGTCTCATCGCATAACTTACATTTAATCGGAGTCTCCCCCGTATGAATATTTTTATGTTCATCGTGTTTTTGTTTCGTTAAAAAAGATTTTTCACAAATATTACATTTAAACGGTCTTATTCCTAAATGTCTTTTCATATGTAATTGCATATTTTGTTTCCGGAAGAAATATTTCCCGCATAAACGACACTCCAAAGGATGTATTTTTAAATGCTCGGTATATTTAGCATCCGTGGGGAAAGTAGCCTCGCATGTTTTACATTTATTCCTAACCTCAACAGCTAATTGATGAACGTCAATTTGATGTTGTTTTAAACTATTATTATCGGATAAAACCATATCGCATAAAGTACATATAATCGGATTTAAAACTTCTTTAACCTCCTTTTTTTCATTTTCCTCAACTTCGGTTTCCGGTTCAATTTTAAACCGATTAAAAACATTATCGAAATTATTTTCATCCCCGGTTTTTTTTAAACGTTTCGCTTTTACTTTTTTATGTTTTTCAGCTTGATGTTTCTTTCTTTCTTTCGGACAACTAAAAGATTCGTTACAATTCGGACATTTATAAGTAATCGGAGGTTCACGAAAACCAGAAACAGTTGGTGTATCATCAAATACTTCATTTACTTCTGTATTTAATCCAATTAAATCATAAGAAACGGATAAATTATCATATCTTTGTGGTTGTACCCAATTTTCAGTTGTATCGTTACTTTCCTGTCCAGATAATTCCCCTCTTGGTGGCATATGTTCATCGGCACGGATATTAGCACTTTCTCTAGATAAACTCTCATCTCGATTAACCGTAAAAGTTTCTATTGTATTCCCAATATTCATTAAAACTCTCGGTCTATCATTTGTAGACAAATCAAATTCTTCAACTCGAGCAACAACCGGGGGGTTAAAATCATTCATAAATAAACTCATCCCATCCATATCAACATTTTCCTGTCTTACAACTTCCGACTCAACTATATTATTTTCATAATTTGTTAAAACCGCGTAATTAACTTCTTCTTCCCCGATATTATCTATATTTTGATTTTCAAAGCTTTGCGTTTGACACGATTTATCCAATTCGTCGCTTGCGATTAGTTTTACAATGTTGGTAGGTTCGATTTTTAATTGGGAATCATCATCGTTTTCATTTTCCACTTCGGTATTTTCCATATCGTTATTTTCCATTTTTTTAATGCCGTCATCGGGTAAAATTCCCTCTTCGACTTCTTCGTTGTCGGAAATTTCTTCTGGGGCGGATTTTTCGGCTGCCGGTTCGATTGGAAGTGGTTTGGGCATCATTACGGAAGGTCCGGACATTATTACTTGTTGTTGTTGGTAAACGTAAGGTGGACACATCATCTGGGAGTTTAAAACGGTTGGAACTGTGACGATTTGTTGGGTTAGGGGTACTTGTGGGGTCGAAGATGACATGAATTGTTGATAAATAAATGAATGGTTGCTTCCTGGAAAAAATATAAAAATAATTAAAAAAAATAGTTTTAATAAAAATTTTTTATTAAAAAAAAAATAAGTGAGTTAGTTTGTTAAATCTTTACTATAAATAAGAATTAATCGTTTAATCTGCAAAAAAATTCAATTTAGGAATCAGGAAACTTAAATTTTACATTTTCAGGTAAATTCTAATGTTTTTAAGATTAAATTTGACGTTTGAAGATTATTTTTAATATTTCATATATCAATTTTGACGCTTTAAGACAAATTTTGACGTTTCAAACCTTAATTTTAACATTTGAAGGCAATTTCTGACGTTTTAAATGTCAATGTTGACGTTTGAAGACAATTTTTTACGTTTCAAATGTCACTGTTGGTATTTGAAGACAATTTTTGACGTTTCAAATGTCAATGTTGACGTTTTAAGATAATTTTTGACGTTTCAAACCTTAATTTTAACATTTGAAGGCAATTTCTGACGTTTTAAATGTCAATGTTGACGTTTGAAGACAATTTTTTACGTTTCAAATGTCACTGTTGGTATTTGAAGACAATTTTTGACGTTTCAAATGTCAATGTTGACGTTTTAAGATAATTTTTGACGTTTCAAACCTCAATCTTGACACTCTAAAACAATTTCTAACGTTTCAAAGATCAATATCAGAGTTTTAAGGCAATTTTTAACGTTTCAAAGATTAATGTTGAGGTTTGAAGACAACTTTTGACGTTTCAAATGTCAATGTTAGTGTTTTAAGATAATTTTTGACGTTTGAACACAGCTATTGGCGTTTCAAATGTCACTGTTGACATTTGAAGAGAATTTTTGACGTTTCAAATGTCAATGTTGATTTTTTACGATAATTTATTGATGTTTCAAATGTCAACGTTGATATTTTAAAATAATTTTTGACATTTCAAACCTTAATTTTAACATTTGAAGACAATTTTTGTCGTTTTAAACATCAATGTTGAAGTTTGACGACAATTCTTAACGTTTCAAATGTCAATGTTGACTTTTAAAGGCAGGTTTTGACGTTTCAAATGTCAATGTTGACATTTAAAGACAATTGTTGACGTTTCAAATGTCAATGTTAATGTTTTAAGATATTTCTTGACGTTTTAAGATCACTTTTGACGATTTTAATATCAATTTTTATTATTTAAGACTATTTTTAACCTTTCAAATGTCAATTCAAACGTTTCAAGACAATTTTTGACGTTTCAAATGTCAATTCAGACGTTTTAAGACAACTTTTGACGTTTCTAATGTCAATTTTGACGCTTTAAGGCTATTCAATTATTAATTATGAAGTTTTAATGGAATTTTTATCATTTCAAATGTCAATTTTGACGTTTTAAGATCATTTTTAACGTTTCAATTATCAATTTTGAGATTTTAAAGCAATTTTTATCATTTCAGATATCAATTTTGACGTTTAAAGACAATTCTTGACGTTTCTAATGTCAATTTTGATGTTTTAATAGCATTCTTGACGTTTCAACTGTCAATCTTGAAACTATAAGGCAATTTTTATCATTTTAAATGTCAATTTTAACGTTTTAAGACAACTTTTGACGTTTCTAATGTTACTTTTAACGTTTTAAAATCATTCTTGACGTTTCAAGTGTCAATTTTGACGTTTTAGAAAAATTTCTTACCTATCAAATGTTAATTTTAACGTTTTAAGATCATTCTTGACGTTTCAAGTGTCAATTTTGCCATTTTAGAAAAATTCTTTACCTATTAAATGTTAATTTTGACATTTTAAGAGAATTCTTGACGTTTCAATTATCAATTTTGAGGTTTTAAGGCAATTTTTATCATTTTAAATGTCAATTTTGGCGTTTTAAGACAACTTTTGACGTTTCTAATGTCAATTCTGACGTTTTCAAACCATTCTTGACATCTCAAATGTCAATTTTGTCGTTTTGGAAAAAATTTTAACCTGTCAAATGTTAATTTTGACTTTTTAAGATAATTTTTGACGTCTCAATCATCAATTTTGAGGTTTTAAGGCAATTTTTATCGTTTCAAATGTCAATTTTGAAATTTTAAGACAACTTTTGACGTTTTAAGACTGTTCTTGATGTTTAAAATGTCAATTTTGACGTTTTCAGACCATTCTTGACGTTTCAAATGCCAATTTTGATATTTTAGAAAAATTCTTAACCTATCAAATGTTAAATTTGACATTTTAAGACATTTTTTGACGTTTCAATCATCAATTTTGAGGTTTTAAAGCAATTTTTATCGTTTCAAATGTCAATTTTGAAATTTTAAGACAACTTTTGACGCTTTAAGACTATTCTTGATGTTTAAAATGTCAATTTTGACGTTTTCAGACCATTCTTGACGTTTCAAATGCCAATTTTGATATTTTAGAAAAATTCTTAACCTATCAAATGTTAAATTTGACATTTTAAGACATTTTTTGACGTTTCAATCATCAATTTTGAGATTTTAAAGCAATTCTTATCGTTTCAAATGTCAATTTTGAAATTTTAAGACAACTTTTGACGTTTTAAGACTATTCTTGATGTTTAAAATGTCAATTTTGACGTTTTCAGACCATTCTTGACGTTTCAAATGCCAATTTTGATATTTTAGAAAAATTCTTAACCTATCAAATGTTAAATTTGACATTTTAAGACATTTTTTGACGTTTCAATCATCAATTTTGAGGTTTTAAGGCAATTTTTGTCGTTTCAAATGTCAATTTTGAAATTTTAAGACAACTTTTGACGTTTTAAGACTATTCTTGATGTTTAAAATATCAATTTTGACGTTTTAAGACCACTATTGATATTTAAAATGTCAATTTAAACGTTTTGAAACAATTCTTTGAATTTTAAACTTCAATTTTGACTTTTTAAGACCATTCCTAACGGTTCGAATGTCAATTTTGACATTTTAGAGAAATTCTTTACCTATCAAATGTTAATTTTGGCGTTTTAAGACAAGTTTTGACGTTTCAATTATTAATTTTGAAGCTTTGAAGCAATTTTTATCATTTTAAATATCAATTTAGACGTTTTAAAACATTTTTTTCAGTTTCAAACTCCAATTTTGACTTCTTAACACTATTCCTAACGTTTCAAATGTCAATTTTGACACAATTTTTGACGTTTCTAATGTTTATTTTGACGTTTCTAATGTCAATTTTGACGCTTTAAGACCATTGTTGACGATTCAAATATCAATTTTGACGTTTTAGAAAAATCACTTACTTATCAAATGTTAATTTTGACGTTTTAAGATAATTTTTGACGTTTCAATTATTAATTTTGAGGTTTTAACGCAATTTTTATCATTTAAAATGTCAATTTTGACGTTTTAGAAAAATTATTTACTTATTAAATGTTAATTTTAACGCTTTAAGGCAAATTTTAACAATTTAAACCTCAAATTTTAATGTTACGAAGATGCTTTTAAAATATTTAGCACATTATAAGTTATTTTCTACGATTTAAACACCAAATTTGACCGTTCCGAGTAACATTTAACATTTAAAACGTAAAATTTAGCATTTTAACACGTTCACGCCGGCGCGTACCACCAGTGGCCCGCACTAAACTGTTTCATCGGGCGGCGCGTACCACCGGTGGTACGCATAATATAGGATTATATTTTTTGCCGCCAGATGAAGCGCACTATGAAAGTCCGTTCCGGCGTGAACGTGTTAAAGTTAGCTTTTAACATTTCAGTTATCAAATTCCATCTTTAAAAGTTATTTTCTATATTTTAAATATCTAGTACCAAATTTTATGGAAACTTTTGTGAGTTTCGAACTCAATTTCCCATTTTGATTTTATTTTTTCCATTTCTTAACAATCATTTAAGATTTTAATTCTTAATTTCAAGTAATTTAGAAAAAATAAATTGTTAGAATCATTGATTTTCTATTAACACTTATCCAACCATACACACCACTGTGAATTATGCGGTTTCCACCACGCAATCTACATTGAAACGCGGAGATCTCTCTGTTCGGTTGGACAGCGACTTTCATTGAAACAGGGAGATCTCCCCGATCGATCAGCTAAGTGTTAAAAAACTAAAAATATACTAAATCTAAATAATAATACAACCTTTTTATATCATTCTTTATTTAAACACAAAAATCCTTAAAAACCATCTCCTTTAAACTCACCCGATATATTTCCAAAATTCGTATAAACAGCATTCGGCGGTATAGATGGAAACCACCCACTTTGCGGACTGCTACTACTCCCCGGTATCGGCGAATTAGGCGGATCTGAACTTCCCGATGGTTTCGCTTCATTTTCAACTCCGGATAAATTAATCAAAGCCTCGATAACCTTCTGTTTGGGATGTGTGCTTAAATGCTGTTTTAAATTAATCCCCGGGCGTAAAAATAACGTGCAAACGGGACAGACGACGTTCTGCTGCTCCATTTTGAAATATTCTCATTAACTTATTTTTACTTTTACGAATTTCCGACTTGAAAACAAGCCCTTCCTTCCAACTCTATTGATTACTGCAACAAAATCAATGTATTAAAGTTTAGGAGGGGTTAATAATACGAAAAGTGGAAAACCCAATTACACGATTAATTAATGAGGGTAAATGAATATACTTACGTTTTAAAACGCAAACAAGGCCGATTTTAAAGTGTTAAAGTAGACAAAGCAAAAACGGGGAGTACGCCCGGAGGTTAAAAATTATCTAAATCCAAAATCGATTCCTTCCTATCAACGTTTAAAAAGTACTAAAATCGGTTAAAACATTGTCTTTTCGTTAAAATAATGATAAAATGTTTACAGAAGGAATCGAAATGGACACGGACAAAACTGGTCTGATCTGGTGATTTTTATTTTTTTCTATTTGACATTTCTCAAGAAAATAAAACCAAATATTACTATTTTTAACCATTTTAAATCATAAAATTCTTTTTATTATAAACCTACAATTTCTTAATATATTAAAACATAAAAAGAAATAAGATTATCATTTAAAATTAAAAATAATTAATAAATTAAAATATCGATTTAGTTACATTTACTAAATCTAGTAACTTTTAGTCAGATATATTTACGTTGGTATTAAAGCTAACCTAAATTGTGTTAAAGTGAAGTGAAAAGTCAATAAATGACAAGTTAATTTACAACAAGAAAAAATGACCAATTTAAACGATATTTGTTGGCAAGGTATAATTTTTTCATCACTTTTTTTTTAGAAAATAAATCAAATTTATTAAACCAACCTTTCAGAAGCCAAAGACCTTTTTAAAACGTGGCGAGATAGCAATGAACGTAAAAGTGAAGATGTTGTCTACATTTGGAAGGCTGTACTTGAATATAACTTGAATAAACTTGGAAAAGAAAGTATAATTTACAATTATCTATATTATAATTGTATTAAAACATTTTATTTTAGAACAACAAATTATCGAACAAGTTTGTATCGCTGCTTTGGATTGTTTTCGTTTAGACGTAGCCGATACTTGCGTTAGATTACTAAATAAGGAATTCCCTTATAGTTTAAGGGTACAAAAGTATAAAGCGATGATTTACGAAGCACAAGAAAAATATGGAGATGCTTTAGAAGTATTGGAAAATATTATAAAAGCTGATAAAACAAATAGCGGGGCTAGAAAACGCATCGTGGCTATTTATAAAGCCCAAGGGAAGAATGTTGAAGCTATTAGAGAACTTGTTGAGTATTTAAAAATGTAAATTAATTAATAAGATAAAATATCATCTTTTCTAACCTCAAAAAAAATTATTTTTTAGTTTTATGACGGATACGGAAGCTTGGCAAGAATTAAGCGAGCTTTATCTTTCGGAACAAGACTTTCCAAAAGCTGCTTTTTGCGTGGAAGAATTAATATTACACAATCCACACAATCATTTATTACATCAACGGTACGCGGATATAAAATACACACAAGGTGGTCAAGAAAATATCGAATTAGCCCGAGCGTATTATTGTCAAGCTTTGAAATTAAATCCGAACAATATACGAGCTTTGTACGGATTGTATTTGGCTTGTTGTAATATTTCCGGGTCTCAAAAGTCAACAGCGGGGAAGAAAAAGGAAGCTTTGAGTTTATCGGAATGGGCTATGGCTGAAATTAAGCAAAAGTATAAAGAGAAGAGGATGAACAGTTTGGAAAGCTGTATAGGAGCTTTACAAATTAATTAATAAATGTCAAAAATAAATATTGTAATTTTGGGAGTTAGTTGTAATAAATGTACCAAACAAAAAGAGTATAAAATAAAATAAAGGTTAGGTTATGAACTGTCAAAAGTTTTAGTCACCTTTATGAATTTTTTTAATTTTTTGGGTAATAATTAGAACAAAAATGACTTTTTTATTAGAAAATAGAATATTTTAACTTTCAATTAATACAAATTTCATTTCTTAATTAAAAAAAAATAAAGTCTACACGATTTTTTAAATTTGGTCAAAATTTTTAAGGTTAGGAAAAATTTTTGTCAACTTTATGAATTTTTTAAATTTTTTTGAGTAATAATTAGAACAAAATTGACTTTTTATTACAAAATAGAATATTTTAACTTTCAACTAATACAAATTCTATTTCTTAATTTAAAAAAATAAAGTCTCCACGATTTTTTAAATTTGATCAAAATTTTTAAGGTTAGGAAAAATTTTTGTCAACTTTATGAATTTTTTTAATTTTTTGGTTAATAATTAGAACAAAATTGACTTTTTTATTACAAAATAGAATATTTTAGCTTTCAATTAATACAAATTTCATTTCTTAATTAAAAAAAATAAAGTCTCCACGATTTTTTAAATTTGATCAAAATTTTTAAGGTTAGGAAAAATTTTAGTCAACTTTATGAATTTTTTTAATTTTTTGGGTAATAATTAAAACAAAAATGACTTTTTTATTAGAAAATAGAATATTTTAACTTTCAATTAATACAAATTTCATTTCTTTATTTAAAAAAATAGAGTCTCAACGATTTTTTAAATTTCGTCAAAATTTTTAAGGTTAGGAAAAATTTTAGTCAACTTTATGAATTTTTTTAATTTTTTGGGTAATAATTAGAACAAAATTGACTTTTTTATAACAAAATAGAATATCTTAGCTATCAATTAAAACAAATTTCATTCCTTAATTAAAAAAAATAAAGTCTCCACGATTTTTTAAATTTGGTCAAAATTTTCATCACCAAATTTGACGATTTTAGCAAATTTTAGATAAAATTTTACAATTTTAATCTAAATAAAGTTATTTTTCAATGAAATTTGTCAACTTTTGTCGAAATCTAGTGAAATTTCAGACGAAATTCGATGACTTAAGGAAATTTTAGATGAAATTAGACGAAATTCAATCATTTTAGGCAATTTTATACAAAATTTAGCGAAATTTTAGAAGAAATTTGACAATTTTAAGAAATTTTAGATGAAATTTCACAATTTTAATCTAAATAAAGTTATTTTTCAATAAAATTCAACAATTTTAGACGAAATTTAGTGACATTTCGAACGAAATTCGACGAATTTTAAAAATTTTTGTCGAAATTTCACAATTTCAAGCTAAATTAAGTTATCTTTCAATGAAATTCGAAAAAGTTTAGGTGAAATCAAACGAAATTCAACAAATGTACCAAACAAAAAGAAAAAATAATAATATAAAATAAATAAAGGGATTTTAATTCAAATTTAAGTGTGTTGGCGCCATCTACGAATCATTTTTGGAACTATACTCTTAAAATATTAAATTAATTAATCTCAAATAATTTAAAAACTAAATTCGATAAAAATAATTTTAATAAACAAAGTTTATTTAATTAAAAACACTTTTTATCAGAAATAATTTGAATTTTTAGTCAAAAATGTCAATTTTTTAAATTCTAACCTCAAATAATTTAAAATGTCCAATTTTAAACAACATTCCTACTTTAAATAATTCAATAATTGAACCTTTTATCCTTTCATTTGCGAATTATTAACACAAAGTGGTGTCATCTATTAATTATTTCTTAAATTACAATTCTAACCTATCTTTTTTAATTTAAAACCAACTACTAGAAAATAAATTGCATAAAGACTGCATTTAATAGGAAGAAAAAGGTTATTAAAGACAAATTTTATATTAAATAAAAATCAACAAACAAAAAAACGTATGAAAAAATCTTCAAAATATAGAAATACAACAAATAACTTGGCTACAAAAATTTTGTTATATTTCTAAATGTGTCTCGCATTAATTCTCTTGCTTTGTAATAAAAGTACCAAAAGAAATAGTAAATAAGAATTATACTAAGCTTAAAGAAGATCATTTTGCTACTCCAACCAACGCAGGTCTTATAACTCTGTCGTGTAGCTTATAACCAATCTTTGAGACTACTACGACTGTCCCTGCATCTTTTCCGGCAACTTCCTAAAAGCAAATTATTAAATCTAACCTTAAATACCACCCCAAATATTTAATTTTTATTTTTTTATGTCTCAAAAATCAAACCTGTTGAAATAAAGCTTCGTGATAATTAGGATTAAACTTTTCATTCATAGGATCGACTTTTTCCAAGCCGTGTCTTTTAAAAACCGCTTGTAACTGAGCCTCGGTCATTAATAAACCTTCGTACAAGTTTTTTAAATGAGGATTTGTTTCTCCGATCTCTTCCTTTGGGATACTTTGAGTCGCTTTACTTAAAACATCAGCCACATCTAATAAATCTTTACAAAAACTCTGTATCCCAAAAATTTTAGCTTCCGATATTTGTTTCGTTAAACGATTTCTCATATTTTCTCCATCGGCTAAAGCTCGTTTATATTTATCCTAATAAATCAACAAATAAAGTTAAAAAAAAAAACCTCGGTATAAGAAAAATCTTACAATTAAATCTGTATTTTTCGATGTTAACTCTTGTATTTCCTTATTTAATTTTTCCAACTCCTCGTTTGTACTTTTACCATCGCTCGATGAAGAAGACGAGGTAGTTTCATCGGTTTTACTCTCGCTAGTAGCCGCATTAGTGTTCATAAGACGGATATTCGTCGAACATCTGTAATTTACAGTTACAATTGTGAAATGTGGACATTTTTTCAATCGAAAAAATGAGATTTTTAATCAAAAATCTCACCTTACGGTTTTGTACAGATTTTCTCCGATCAATTGACCGCATTTTAACATCGTTCTCACATTTATTAAGGACATTTCACTCGATTTCAAACGTTACACTACGAAATTTCAACAGTTTGATGGCGATTTGAGGTATTGCGGTGATCAGCGGTGATCTTGAAGGTTAGAATTTACGTCAAGATATTACCAACATAAATATTTGATTTGGTTACTTTTATTACAACAAATTATGAAATCATTAATTTCTTTTATTATTCACATAAATAATAAAATTTTAAATTAATATTAATCTTATTTTGAGTGATTTTTATTAATAATAAAGGTATTTTTAATAAGAAATTTAATAAATTTAAAAAAACCTAAAAAAAGTAAAATCCCTAAATCTTAAAATCACCTAACCTTTACCCGATACTATTTTTAAACGATTTTAACTCAAAAATAAGGCTAAAGAACACTTAAAAGTATTTTAAAAACATGGCAGTTTTAGATGGGGTACTTATGAAAGCTAAATTTCGTGGTTGTATGCTTGGTACGTTAATCGGAGATTGTTTAGGAGGTCCTTTCGAAGGTGATCCAGGGAGTAGGGTTTTGGTTCAAAAGTATTTCGATAAAATCGATGGGGAATATGTAAAAGGTAATTTTATTTTATAAAAAATCACTAAATTAATTTTTTAAACCCAAAAAAAGCCTTAAAATAATTTTTTTTTTATGTCATTTGAGGTTATGTTCACTTCTGTCAAATTTTTAACCTTAAATAATTCAAAAATAAACCTAATTAAATCAAATTTTTCTTTATAATACCCTTTATTTAATTTATTAAATTTATTGTTTATTATTTAGCTCCCATAAAAATGTATACGGATGACACAGCGATGACAAAATCACTCGCAAGATGTTTAATCGATAAACCACCAGTTGATTATAAATACTTAGCGAGGTTATTCGTTAAGGAGTATTTTAAAGAACCACGTAGAGGTTACGGACCGGGTATAACCAAAGTATTTAATAAATTACGTTCAAATAGATACGAAGATATTTATAAACCGGCTAAAGAGCAATTCGAAGGGACCGGATCTTACGGAAACGGTGGGGCGATGAGAGTATCTCCGATACCATTATTTTTCTCCGATAATTACGAAGGATTATTAGAAGCTGTTATAAAATCGACAGAAATCACTCATACGCATACTTTAGGTGTTAACGGATCGATTTTACAAGCTCTCGCTATTCACCAGGGATTAATGTTACGTCCGGATGAAAAAGCCGATTATAAAGTATTCATTGAGAAATTAATTGGGAAGATTAAAAAATTTGAAGGGGGAGAAATGTAAGTTTTTTGAATTTTTTTGAGGTTATGTAACTGTCAAAATTTTTAAATAAATTAATTTTAAATTGAGTAAGATTAATTAATTAAATTCGTTATTTTTAGTAAAGATCTTGAAGATCCAACACCTTATCAATCTCAATTAAAAGTGATTCAAAAATTATTTGAGATAGAAAAACCTAACGAACCGATTTCCGATGATGAAGTTGTAGCTTGTCTCGGAAATACTATTTCAGCCTTACATTCAGTTCCTACGGCTATTTATTGTTATTTAAGATCTCAAAATGATATACCAGGATTAAATGTAAGTTATTTATATTTATTTTTTAATTTTTAGTTCAAAAAATGTTAAATTTAAGTGGCACCATCTATAAATTTTTATAAGAATTTTTCTAGTTGTGTCAAAATGATTTTTAAATTTAATTTTTTTTATATTTAGGCTGAAAATCCATTTAGAAGAGCAATCCAATACGCGATTTCTTTAGGTGGGGATACGGATACAATAGCTGCGATGACAGGAAGTATAGCCGGAGCTCATTACGGGGAAAGTTTTATAAGTGAAAACATAAGGAAGCATTGTGAGTTTGTAAAGGAAATGATTGAATTAGCAGACGATTTGTATAAAGTTAGCAGTGTGGGATCTTAATGATGATATTAAAACGAATTGTAAATAGATTTCGGACAATATAAAATATATTATTATTGTTGAGTCATTTATAACAAAATCAAAAAGTCGAAACTTTTACATAGACTTGTATGTATATAAGAAAAATATAATAATACCTAAGAGTTTATTATTATTATTATTTTTTTATGGAAAGGTATGTACAAGATATTGGATCTTTTCCGGGGGGAAGGAAAAATTAAATTGGAAAGATTTGGAGTCAAATTGGACCAAAAAAAGATAATTAAAAGGAGATAATTTAAGTTGAGGAAGTTAAATAATTACTAAAAAATAAAGATAAATTCCCTATAATACACATCGGAATCGATTTCTTTTTTTAAATTTCAATCGACTTAAATATACCAACATCACAATGACGCGTAGTTTACCTTTATTTATTTCATTTATTTATTTATTTATCTTAAATTTTCATTTACCTTAATAAAAAGCGGATTATTATCGTACATTTACTGATATTCATAAGAAGAGGTGTCGATATGTCCGACGACGACGGAAAATAAATCGCGGAAGAAGAGATTCATTCGCTTTTCAATTTCAATTCGTGGATGGATCATTCAATTAATTCACTTTAATTAATTTAAAAAGAAAAAAAGATGAAAAAATAAAAATAAAAAAGGTAAAAATTAAAGTTGGAAAGAATATTCTCAAAATAAAATATATACTGGGTGATCTTCAAATTTATCAAAAAAAAAAAAATACCCAGATTATCTTTAGATATATATACCTCCAAATTAAATTAAATTTAAATTAAAAAGAGAATAAAAATAAATTAGTGAAATAAAAAAAAAAAATTAATCGATTATAAACAGCCACTGTTCTCTTATCTCTTTAAACCTTTACATCGTACGGTTTTTTTACCATTTTCGGACTTCTTCCTCAATCGGAATCGTCGTCCATCCCTTGATCGAACCCCGTTAAATCGGCGGACTGAAGATGACCCTTCGATATCGCGTATTCGATCAACGCGAGATGACAGAAAACGTACTGATCGGGCATTTGGATCGAATACGCCCTTTGCGATCGAATCCTTTCGACTGTACCTCGAATATCAACCGTACCGACGTCCTCCAATCGAGATATGCAAATGTCAAGTGTACAAAACGTACCTAAAAAAAAAATAATTATTACATTTCCATTTTTATTTATTAACAAAAATTAAATTTAACATTAAAAATCTAGCAAATAATTTGATTTTTGAATATTACATAACAACAAAAGAATAAAATTCAGGCTGTTGAAATGAAATACTTGAGTAAGATTAGAGGTGTAACGAGAAGGCGCAAAATGAGAAACAGTAATATTAGGAAAGAATTGGAAGTTGAATGGGTGCTAGATTTTATCGAGAGAAGATAGCTAAGTCGGTGGGGTTATATGCAAAGAATGAATAGTGTGAGGCCGCTCAAAAGAATTTGGGAAGTGAGTGTCAAAGAAAAGAGAACAAGGAAGACGGTGACAAATAATAATAAGTGGGGTGGAAGCTAGAATGCAGGCAAAAGTTAGAAAAAAGTAGAAGAGGATGATGCAAATATGTTTTATTGATTATATGTATACAGGGTGTAACTTAAGTGATGACTTTAATTTCAAGGGATGATTCCTTGTTATATTTTAAGCACAAAAGTTCATATAAATATGGGTTTTCAGTCAATGTGTGAGCCGGAGTTCTTGGTGATAATGTCATCAGACCGCATTTTCTTTCTCCTCGACTGAATGGTGAGACGTACAGACAATTTCTAGATGACACATTGCCTGGTCTGTTAGATGATGTACCACTAGCAACCTGAAATGACTTGTGGTTTATGCACGATGGGGCACCTGCTCATTTCAGTCTTGCTATTCGCCAACATCTTAATGACACTTTTACTCAGCGATGGATAGATCAAGGAGGACCACAGTCGTGGCCACCACACTCTCCAGACCTTAATCCGCTGGACTATTTCTTTTGGGGACATCTGAAGTCGCTTGTTTATGGAACGCCAGTTGAAGATGAACATGATTTAAGAAACAGAATTGTAAATTCTTGTAATGTCATATGCAACACTCCAGGAATTTTGGAACGTATGAGACAGTCGATGAGCTCTCATTTTGAGCATTTGATTTAATTAAAGTCATCACTTAAGTTACACCCTGTATATAATAGTACTTGAATCTGATAGAATATGACATCAACATTAAATCTCAATTTTTACGTTAATTCTTAATAACGTAGTTCAACAATTTGACCCAACTATTTACAATTTTCTTTCCTTTTATTGAGCATAAGTAACTTTTAATTAAGAAAAACCTTACTTTTTAACAATTAAAGAATAAACACCTCAATTTTAAAGATAAGTTTGAATAATTTGTCTTTGAAATGGTACGTAAACCACATTTTAATGTTCAACAAAGTCCGTACTTAAGAATTAATCAAAATTATGTTTAGTTTGTAGAAGAATCGTTTTAAAAAATTAATTCAGTTAGTTTAAAAGTTTATAGATTTCGATAATTTTAATCAAATTTCCAGTTTATTCTACTTTTTTATTCTACATTTTTAATAGCTTTGTTTGTAGAAGCGATTTTTAACGATTTTCAATGCGATCTCAACACATTTAAGATTTTTTCAATCAATCAAACTGTTTTATTTTGATCACATTCAAAAAAATCCTAAATTTTAATTGGTTGAAAAGTCAGAAACTTTTGTAAATCGCTTTTACGAACAAAGCTAATAATGATGAATAATAAAAAATGCCTTATTTATTATAAAATAAAAGGTAGTACTATTTTTTGTCTCATTTTATACCTGTTCGTCCAATTCCGGCACTACAATGTACGATAATAGGTGGTCCGCGTGGATGTCCAGCCCACGTATCACCCAACGCAGCCACCATAAGCGATTGTTGCCTCCGCACTTTCTCAAGAAACTCCAACATCGCTTTGGCGGAATGAGGGACACCGTAATCAGGCCAGGAGGTAAACTGCCAGTGTGATACGTCTCTAGTTTCTTCAGTCTGTAACGTAATTTTAAAAAATTACATCTATTAAGAGATTACATAATAAAAAAATGTGATTTTCATAAAATAATAGTAAAGAATTTTAAGTACGAGTAATTTATTTGCAATTAAAGTAATTTTTCAAGTCGTTTTAAATAAATCTTATGAATACTGGAAATGTTAGGTAACAGGGTCGTTTGGAAATTATTGTTTAAGAAAAAAAAATAAGTTTTTTAATGTTATTGAATCATTTTTATACGTTTGGGTTTAAATTTTGTAAAATTAGTTTCAAAAATTACTATTTATAATCTAAAAAGTTACTAGTTATTGTCAAAAAAGTTACTAAATTAAACAAAGTTACTATGAATTATCGAAATTTCTTAGCAAAACTTAAAGACTAAAGATGTACAAGATGCGACACTACAACAAAAAGTTTGGTATTAGAAAAAGATAATAGGCATTCCAATTTAAAGCCTTTAAGGCTGGTTTTACTGTGCAGCCGATGGTCAGTGGTGACATTGGTTGTGCGTAGCTATATCAACATACAGCTGGCCCATTTCATCTTGGTCTACCAAGGTCAAGTGCGAAGTGACAATCGGTGGGTGGTTCTTAGGGAGCTCACTTCCATAGTAGACTCAACGTAGTACTGATCATATACAGATCAAAGCAAAAGTTTGTGTATAAGTGCATGAGATAATGTGTAAGTTCGAGATGGCGGAAAGTAAAGTGAACCAATTTGGGTTTTTTTAATTGCATGTCACTGTTCAGCATTCGACGTACTTTCAAATACATCCATTTCCCAAAACCCTGTAATACCGCATTGTTGAACAGGCAATGTATGGAGTACAGGGTACATATTTTTCTACAGATCAACTTTTGCTGCGCTCTATACTTGCCGTTCTCTGTCTAACGAATACACCCATCTTTCTCCAGCGATTTACTGTCGCACTCCTTCGTCTGCGCATTTTTGGTGACCTTCGTAGACCAAGATGGATTGGGTCGGCTGTATATACATGAGTATTCATTACTGCACCAATTAACAGCTACGCGCGTATGGTTACATGGTGCGTATGAAGACTGTCGATCAAACGCATCCGTCTAGCATACATCAGTCACCTGATAGACTGTTACATTGTATTATAGTGTTCAGTGTTTGGCAGATTCGTTAGTGCCTGTACAGTTCTCTTAACCCTTTCACGACGGGTGCCATATATATACGGCAGCCACTTGGTGCATCACAGTGACTGACGTCATTCATCTATGGCAGTCAGTTGAGCTAATAACCGAAGTCCAATTGTATCCAGAATCGTAATCAATGGGGGGCTAAGAGGGTCACACGAAAGAATTAACAAGAATGCGGATAAGGCTTATGCCTAGGAGCTGCATGAAAGGGAGAGTGTTTGTTGTCTGTGTGTGTATCCAAAATTATGGTCCTATAATTTGTATAAAGACTCTGATGCATGAATAAAAGCTGAGCTTGAGGGGTACCAAACTTTGTTTCCAAGTTTTTCTAATATGTCGGAGAGTGTCAATTTTCTTTTTTTGAGAATGTACTAATTTGCTTCCATCTGTCAATCAGTCAAGCACTGCACAACACTCAACTAAACGACAGTCAGCACGCTTCGTTAGTACTGACATCAGTACAGATCACTGGTTAAGCACTAAATCCAACCTAACAGTCCTAACAAACATAACCTGTAATAACACGACAGATTACACTTGATCGTTTCAATTGAGTTGTTCAGTATTGTGTGTATAGTTTGTTTATTGTGCTGCTCTTAACGTTAGATTTGTACTATATTCATATTATTTTAAAATTCCCACCATCTTTGCATTCCAAATTAAACATCCATGACATTCAAGGTTACGAAAGATTGCTACCCAATGTCAAAGAAGCCGATATGAAGTGTCACATCTTGTATATCCTTAATTTTTGATAAAACGTCAAAATGAAAAAGCAAAATGTTACTAATTCACTTTAAAATATCACTAAACGACATCAAAATATTACAAAATCAACTAAAAATGTTATTAAATAACCCAAAAACTTAATAAAATCGCTATTAAACCCTTCAAAAAAGAATTTCTCACAATAAATAAATTAATTCACTCACTTTCAAATTAATAAGAACCAATGAAGTAACTGTATAATCGCTATTTGAATCCACGCCTACGGATCGAACTTTAAACTCTCCGTAAGTCGTCTCTCCATCGATATCCGATGGCCAATACTGATGACACTTCGGACGTCCTCTTTCCATCACCCTCGTCGTCATCACGATCACTAACGTGTTCTGTTCCCAAACCATCCGCCAAAAATCCGTTGCTGTTTTTAATAAAGGTCCTAAAAAATAATTTTAATCAGAATTAAATCGGAATTGAGAATAAATCCAATTATAAATCATTACAAAACAAAAAAAAAATATGATGAGTGAAGATAATTACCTTGTGTATTAATAAAAGCATTTTTCTGTTTATAACCATCGACGAAATTAGCGTGAATATAATCACTGTCCGTTTCACCATCAAGTTCCGTTAAAATAACTCTACTATGATCGTAACACAGCACATCCGTATACCTTAAATCAATTAAATTAATAAATTAAATTAATAAATTAAATTAATAAATCAAATTAATCAATTAAAACTTTAAAAAAAATTAAAATATTAATTTATTTTATAGACGTACCTATTTTTGGGTAAATTACTTCTAATTTTAGCTACAGAAAAGTTTCCGTCGGGCGGCCTCGACCGGATTTCCGCGTACTCCTGCATCAAACCCGGTCGGCCGCGATCCCGAACGTACTCCACCAGCTGCTGCATCGTGAGCGCAGCCCCTTCGCCGTGGAGCGAATCATCGTCCGAAAATCCACTGCTGGCGCTACTCGGCGGATTCAAATTTGCCTCTTCCGCCCAACTATCAACGTTATTTGTTGACGAAGAAATTTCTAAGTCGGAATTCGTAGCCAGTTTCTTTTGAGGCGATGGTGTCTTGCCATCTAATAAAAAAAATCAATAATTCAATCAAATACAATCCAATTCAATCCAATACTATCCAATAAAAAAAAATAAATACGAAAAAATGGAAATTTTATAGTATCAATGGTAAATTTTATGAAGTTAATGATAAATTTTATAAACTTAATGATAAATTTTATAAAGTTAATGATAAATTTTATAAAATCAATTGAAAATTTGCTTACCGTAAAGTGGCAAAGGAGACTCTGGGCAAGTTGTCATTGACTGGAGGCAATGCGACAGCCAAACATTATGGTCGACCTGTAACAGTCCGCCTAATTGCGTCGGAAGAGATTCCCTCTTGATGTGTGCCGTAAGTTGGGCCAAAGACACCGTGAAAACTCTCTCACGGAGCTTTTCGCGCACGAATAAGCGAAGGATTTTGAAGGGGGCTTTAAACCATAGCGGAGCTGTTACTATTAAGACTTTCTTTAATCTTGCTGGATAACCACCCTGTAAATAAATTCATTTTAACAACATATAAATAACTTCAGACGAATAATTTTATGAGAAATCATTAGGAAATTAAATTTCCTTTAATTTAAGTACAAACATGACTCATCTAACTTAAACAGTTTTAAAATTATCGATTTTTTTTAAATCGACGTAATTTTTTAGGTATTAAACGACATACAGTAATGTTTAGTATCAAATTGAACATTTTTTACTCAATTTTGAGAATGTTTAAGTATTTCTAATATTTTAATTTTGGATTTTTTATAAATTGAAAACTTTCAAAATAATTTTAGAATAAAATTTTCATCAAAAATCGATAGAAAATTAAATTTCCTTTAATTTAAGTACAAACACGACCCATCTAGCTCGAAAAGTTTAAGAGTTATCGATTTTTTCTAACCTTAAAAACAATCGACAGTCGCTATCTTTAAATCGACGTAATTTCTTAGCTTTTAAATGACATATAATCATAATTAATAGTAAAATAAACAATTTTTAATAAGTTTTAAGAATATTTAAGTACTTTTAATGCTTTAATTTTGGATTTTTTATAAAATGAAAACTTTCAAAATAATTTTAGAATAAAACTTTCATCAAAAACTATTAGAAAATTAAATTTCCTTTAATTTAAGCACAAACACGACCCATCTATCTCCAAAAGTTTAAGAGTTATCGATTTTTTTAACCTTAAAATTAATCGACGATCGCCATCTTTAAATCGACGTAATTTTTTAGTTATTAAACAAAATATAACGATTTTTAGTATCAAATTAAGCAATTTTTAATCAATTTTGAGAATATTTAAATACTTTTAATGCCTTTATTTTGGTTTTTTTATAAAAGGAAAACTTTCAAAATAATTGTAGAATAAAACGTTCATTAAAAATCATGAGAAAATTAAATTTCCTTTAATTTAAATATAAACACGACCCATCTATCTCTAAAATTTTAAGAGTTATCGATTTTTCTAACCTTAAAATAAATCGACAGTTGCCATCTTTAAATCGACGTAATTCTTCAGTTATTAAACTAAATATAACGATTTTTAGTATCAAATTAAGTAATTTTTAGTCAATTTTGAGGATATTAAAGTACTTTTAATGTCTTTATTTTGGATTTTTCATAAAATAAAAACTTTATAAACAAATTTAGAATAAAATTTTCATCAAAAATCGTTAGAAAATTGAATTTCCTTTAATTTAAGTACAAACACGACCCATCTAGCTCTAATAATTAAAAAGCTATCGATTTTTCTAACCTTAAAAATAATCGACAGTCGGCCATCTTTAAAAATTTTTAAATCTTAATATCTTCTTTATTTTTAATCCAAATCTAAACGTGTTTGGTATCAAATTAAATAATTTTTAATAAATTTTAAAGATATTTCAAAATTTTTAAGTATTTTTAATGTCTTTATCTTGAATTTTTATAAAATAAAAACTTTAAAAAAAAGTTTAGAATAAAATTTTCATCAAAAATCGTTAAAAAATTATATTTCCTTTAATTTAAGTACAAACACGACCCATCTAGCTCTAATAATTAAAAAGCTATCGATTTTTCTAACCTTAAAAATAATCGACAATCGGTCATCTTTAAAAATCTTTAAATCTTAATATCTTCTTTATTTTTAATCCAAATCTAGTCGTGTTTGGTATCAAATTAAATAATTTTTAATAAATTTTAAAGATATTTCAAAATTTTTAAGTATTTTTAATGTCTTTATCTTGAATTTTTATAGAATAAAAACTTTAAAAATAAGTTTCGAATCAAATTTTCATCAAAAATCGTTAGAAAATTAAATTTCCTTTAATTTAAGTACAAACACGACCCATTTAGCTCAAATAGTTTCAAAGTTATCGATTCTTCTAACCTTAAAAATAATCGACAGTCGGCCATCTTTAAAAAATCTTTAAATCTTAATATCTTCTTTATTTTTAATCCAAATCTAGTCGTGTTTGGTATCAAATTAAATAATTTTTAATAAGTTTTAAAGATATTTCAAAAGTTTTAAATATTTTTAATGTTTTTATCTTGAATTTTTATAAAATAAAAACTTTAAAAATAAGTTTCGAATCAAATTTTCATCGAAAATCATTAGAAAATTAAATTTCCTTTAATTTAAGTACAAACACAACCCATCTAGCTTGAAAAATTTAAGAGTTATTGATTTTTTAACCTTAAAAATAATCGACAGTTGCCATCTTTAAATCGACGGAATTTTTCAGTTATCAAGCTAAATATAACGATTTTTAGTATCAAATTAAGCAATTTTTAATCAATTTTGAGAATATTTAAGTACTTTTAATGCTTTAATTTTGGATTTTTCATAAAATAAAAACTTGAAAAATAAATTGAGAATCAAATTTTCATCAAAAATCATTATAAAATTAAATTTCCTTTAATTTAAGTACAAACACGACCCATTTAGCTCAAATAGTTTCAAAGTTATCGACTTTTCTAACCTTAAAAATAATCGACAGTCGGCCATCTTTAACAATTTTTAAATCTTCATATCTCCTTTATTTTTAACCCAAACCTAATCGTGTTTTGTATCAAATTAAAGCATTTTTAATAACCTTTAAGAATATTTAAAAATTTTCATCATTTCTCAAATTTTAAAATCATTACATTAAATTAACACAGATTAAAATTTCATTTTATTTTTATATTTTACTCTTAAAATGTTTTATTAGTCATTTTAGATAAGAATTTACAAAATAAAAAAAAATTTTTTCTAAACCCATAAAAAAAATTATAATAAATTTTGTACACGATTGTACCTATAATTAACGTACAAAAACTTTCCTCCCGCAACTATACAGTCGATTTAACGATGACTCACAAGCGCGTTCCCCGCCGCTCGCTCTTCCTGTTTCAATAGATTCCTATCGTCCTCTATTAATTATAATTCACCGTGACAGTTGACCCGTTCGTCGGCGGCTCGTCACTCGCCGAAAGGGCCGAAAATAGCGAACGAAAGTCGAAAATCGCGACACGTCCGTTCGCCCCGCGCTCGTCCCCCTCGGACGCGAATAGATCGACCAAATTTAGACGTCGACAGACCGAGACAACGTTGACCCAAAAACACCCATCGACGAACCGAACCGAACCCGCGACCCTTTATGTTTACACTTTTTTCAAAATTCCCCACGTTTGTTTTTGTTTATTGTCCTTCTTTAAACTTTGCACACGTTTTAATAGGTTTGGATTTAATTTTTTTTACGGGTGTTTGAGCGCACGTTCGTGCGTTACGCAATCGTGTGTTGTGTGCGTTTTAGTTTTTTTTATGATTTTCCCGGAAAAGTAATTAAAAAAAAAAATAAATAAATATACTTTAATTACATAAGAATATGAACAAAGAAAATTTTTTTTAAAGATGTACTTTTATATAAATTTTTCATTAATTTACAAATTGTTAAAATATAAAAAAATAAATTTAAAATTTACCTTTATGATTAAATCCTTAAAAATCCAAAGTAACACACTGAATAATTAAAAAAAAATTTTTTTTTAATTTGATGTAAGTTGGTTTCAGGTTATTTGATTATATTTTACAGGTGGAAAAGTTGTAAAACGGAAAAACGTCGCGACCGCGAGAGAAAAACCGTCCGACTGTTTGTGAATCGCGAGGAGTCTCTGTGGGGCTCAAACGGGACTGAACGGCAACGCCGGACGGAAAACGCGTGCGAACATATGATCGAAATGGACGTCGTCGTCGTCGTCGTCGTCGACGCTGCACGCGATCGATGAGCAACGTCGCGACGCTCGACGTACACGATCGCCGCGCAGTTGGCCGTCGACGAAAATTCAAACTCTCACGCCATCTATACAATTTCAATTCAAACTATTAACATTACTAATCATACACATATTTCAACAAATATTTTTTATACAAATTGATAAAAAGAGTCACTTTTATAAAGACAAAGAATAAACTCACAGTCTAAATTTACATAAATTAATAATTATTCAGCATTTTATTTCAAATACAGAATATAAATAGAAAGACTCTGTATATTATGATTTTATTATTGATTTTAAAATCCAAGAAATTAGATTTACAGGAATTAGTAATTATTTTCCTTTCTGTAGTTGGTGTTTATTTTAGGAAATTATTTCATGTTTTAGTGCTTATTTTGTGATAGAACTTTCAAAGTTTAACCAAAGACAAGTTTTTATATTAATGCTACCATAAAATTTAAGTTTAAAAAATTGCTTTAAATTCGATTTATATAATTTTTTATGATTCTTTATGAAAATTAAGAAACATTTTTTTTATTCTTCAAATTTCCACTAAAAACACTAAAAAAATTAAAAAAAAAAAATCAATGGCTAAGCATATACAAAGTGATCAATTAAATTTGTTATCGAGACAAGTGATGAAATCTTAATTTAACCCTTCCGGTTAGGGTTTAGAGTTTGAACATTCAGTTCATATCACACTCTAGCTACAAAATTTCTGCAGAATTGAAGACTGTCAACCTTAGAAAAAAAAATCGAACTCTACTTCGATGATAAATTTGCTTAATCACATAATATAATTAATAGCATTATATCGGGTGTTCAGTTAAATTCGTGCTCAAGTATGCTTTGAAATTTTATTAAAAGCTAATGGAGAGAAAACTTTATGTCGCATTATTAATGCACAACTACTCAATTAAATTTCATGTTTGAGAAACGTCAAATTTGGCCAAATTACACTAACAATGAATGGCTTGAAACAGCTTAATTAATAACCAGCTGTTTCAGCTTAACTTAAGGGGGAACAACAGGGTAAATTTTTTGAAAAATCGTTTTTTTTTCCTTACGCAATTCGAAAGTATGTACCTTTTAGAATATTGTACTACAAAATTGTAACAAAATTTGTACAAATAATGGAATTATATCTCTTTTCTGCTCGCGCGCACGAAGCCATTACTTGAATACGAACATAAACAACCATTGTCACAAAATATTATCGATGCTATTATTCCCATTTGTATGGATTTGTCCAAGACGGAGTTGCTTGAGCGCTGTATAGGCAGATATACGCAAAATTCGAATGAGAGCTTTAATGCCCTCATTTGGAAGTTCGCTCCGAAAATTTTATCAAGTCGGGCAGTTATTCTACAAATTGCTATTTATTTAACGGTTTCCATTTTTAATAATGGAATGGTATCTTTATTAAAGGTGGCAATTGAAATACAAATCCAGATTGGACCCCAAATGTACGCATTTTGTACAGCTAAAGACCAACACCGTATAAGTTGAGCTCAAGTGCGTTAAATTTCAAGTGTTTTACACAATTCAGACAACAAGAAGAAAGTCGGATTATGTTCTAGAAATTCAAAAGATCTTTATTATGTAGCAGGAATCGATGAATTGTGGTAACTCTTAAAATTTCCTCCGTTATATCATCTAGAACTAAACTTAACTTTTTAAATGCGTTTTTCTCACAGTAACATTTTTTTAACCTGTTGTCACAATTTCTTTACCAACGAGAATCGCATTCAAATTTTATTGAGACGTCCTCAATCTATATAAAATTCCCTTCAGTTAAGCGTACGGATTTTTATTTGTATTAATATTTACTGCCTCTTTACCCCCTGGAAAGATTAATTATTTTATCGATTTTCTTAACTCTCTTTTTGCAAGGGTGCCATTTTAACAGCAATTATTGTTTTCGAAATCGGGTACGCTTAACTGAAGCTACACTAATATAGATTAAAATGACGTTTCCTTTTTTATTTTCAGATTATTTTTACACGTTTTATAGTGACAACCAACAAGATGCTTTTTTTTGTTAGTGCATTTGGACACCCTCCATACATGTATTCTAAGACAGATTTTTTTTCTCTATACTTCCTAAAATAATTTTAAACTGCGTAGTTACAAATATCAAATTCCGATTTTTCTAAAATATATGAGTGAACCAAAATAAAATCTTAATTATCGCCTTTTTTCGCGGTCTCCACCCTGTTGTTCCCTTTTAACCCATTTGAGAACATTATATGACATTGCTTCAATAAATTTAATTAGACATTCGCCAAAAACGCTAGTAAAATCTATAGGTTAGTTGAGCATGAATTTAAATGAACACCTTATAGATCGTCACTTTAGAACCAGACTACTATCCAATTTCTTTTACAATTAAACTGAATTTGAAACCTTAATCTATCGTTTGAGCATTTGCGCAAACGTCTGCTTTTAAATCATATTGGAAATATTCAAAACAGTTGATATAAATATACAAATCTTTCTTTCTGTTGGTATTATTTAAAAAACTGGACATTAAAGCATCAATATTACATTTAATTAACGATTGATTTCAAGGCAATTTTTGGAAATTACATAAATACCGATGTGTTATTTTATAATTCCGAATAATGAAGGGGAAGATTCGTACTTTTCTGCTTTATTCGAAACTACTGAAGACTTAGCGTTTATAATTACTAAACTCGCGAAAATAAACATTTTTACACATTTATAGAAATGAATAGAACGTTTTGTAGGGAAATTATTCAAGTTATTGGAGATTATGTTTATCTTCCAATGTACGTAAAGCTTTAACCCTTAAAAATTCCTTTATTTTGACATAAGATATTAGCTGAGTCTCAATATTTCATATACCCTGTATGTTATGTCCACAATGTCTGGATATAGAACTCAGCAAAGAACAACATAATGTTGGGAAGGTCTGGACTAAAACTTTAAAGTTTAAAAATTCCCCTAGACTTTATTCATAAAAATTAAAAAAAGATTTTTCATAAACTCTAAATAAAAATGTCTATTTTAAGATAAAACCATAAAATTTAATAAAAGATGTCAAATTTAATAAAATAGTGAAAAAAAAAACGTTACTGGATATTTATTAATTTTCAACAAAACTTACTAAATCCTCAAAATGAAGCGAATAAAAAGTTACTCTATTTTATAAAATTTCCAGATTTTTTATTTTATATTTTTTTAAAACATTTTGCGGCGAAGGTGGATTTGTGTGACTTTAAACTATTACTTAACCCGGCGTGTGTATACTATATTTTTTGAGACACGGTGTATATACTGGGTCTTTTAGGGAACAGGCATGTTTTCAAAGTTTTTTAGGCTTTCAAAAATTCTAAAAAAATTCTGAGTTACTTATTGAGGCGTCTACTACATAGCCGAGCAGTTACCAAATTCAAAAGTTTAAAACTGTTGCTAATAAAAATAAAACAATCGTCTTAATTATCTGAAAAGTGAGAAAAAACGGAAATTTTGACTGTTCCTTCAAAGACCCAGTGTACACACGGAGGGTTAATGGTTAAACCGAGATAATAGACCATTCTGAAAACGATTTAAAGGATTTCCTCTATGATGTCACGATTTAAAGCGAGAATCAAAAAATGTTATAAGCTTTGAAATCGCTGCATCGCTAAAAAACCATCACCAAAGAAAATTTTTCGGTAAACAGTAAAAATCCTAGCGATTTGGTAGCAGCTAACAAATAGCAAACTAAATCATTACTAATAACTGGTGAATTTGGAAGAAAACGTACCTTAACTGAAAATATTCACTTTACAAAAATTCGTAACTTAAAACAAACCTCCTGTTATTTTTTAAAACAAGGATTTTTTTCGTTTTTAGGTTCAGTTTTGATTCGAAACCATCTACAAAAATCCTACAAAAACCTTAAAAATGATCCAAAATCTTAAAACTAAGCTTAGATTTAATTTCAAAAATTAACTCACAAATAAATTTTTCTTTACAATCCATCATTTCCAACCAAATCCCGTTTAAATTTTGATATAATATAAAAATGTCAAAAACTTTTTGACCACACTACATAAATACCGTTTTTAATTTTATTACCGAATCAACCTACTTTTTAATCCGTTATAATAATTCCTCAATAAATACATTACTATATTAAGCATGCAAATTCAATTAAAAAAAATCTTTTTAACCAAAACCTTATAAATCAACACAAAAAAATAAATAAAACCCTCAAAATTTACCTCTTTTCTCTCCTCTAAACTCATATTTAATCCTCAAAAAAAAAAAAAAAAATACAAAACCTCACACATTAAAAGACCGGTAAAGACTGTCTCATCGCGCACCATCGAGCCAGACAGGATGGACACCTCCAACTGACTCACAAAACCCCCATTAAAATTTCAAACCCGTCCGCGCACTTTTTTTTATACCTTCTTCTCTTTCCTTCCGTACAAAGAGCATTCGAAAAGTATTCATAATTCCAATCCAATCTATTTATATTCTTTAAAACAATTTAAATATTCTTTCAATAGATGGCGATTTATTTCCGTTTTATATCGCCATCTATTAAAACATTCACAAACTTACTAAAATTTTTTTTTAATTTACTATTTTTTAATTTACTAAATTTTGATTTACTAATTTTTTTTAACTTATTAAATCTTTTTTTACTTATTAAATCTTTTTTTTTTACTTATTAATTTTTTTTTTACTTATTAATTTTTTTTTTACTTATTAAATTTTTTTTAACTTATTAAATCCTTTTTAATTTACTAAATTAAAAAAAAAATTGTTAATTTTTCTTTTAACTTACCTTTAACATAGTAAGAATTTTCTGAGATAAATCATAATCGAAATTGGAATATTTCGAGTTGGTCATATCATAAATAAAAACGATCCCGGCCTTTTGAGTAGTGGGATTTTGCAAGGCGACGTCCAGTTGATAAACGACACCCTGTAAAGTCATCTGGTGGGTGCTGAGGGTCGGCACGTGCTTGTGGGCGGTGAAGACGGCGATGGCGGCGTCCGAACCGTCTCTGGTCGGCAAGATTGTGAATTTTCCGGTTTCCAATTCGGATTTGAGAGGCTCCTTCGTCGAATCCAAACGCGTCAAACCTTCCCTCTGCCTGATGGCTTCGTGTTGGTCGAATAAAGCCACCGCTCTGCTCACGTCGAATTTCCTCGCGAAGAGGAATTTTACGGCTGTCGACCAACTTACCGGTCCTAATTTACGTTTAGGCCTTGAGTTTATTATTTCTATAAAGTTTTTCGTTGCCTATATTAAAAAAAAAGAAAGAAAAGAGTTTTAGTCAATGGTTGTTTTTCAAATTAAAGTTTAAAAAATAATTAGAATTTTATTTATGGAAATTAAGAAAAGATTTTTTCACTAAAATTTAGATAAAAGTGTTTATTTTAAAATAAAAAGATCAAATTTATTCAAAAACTAACAAAAAAAAATTAAAAAAAATCGAAAAGTCGAAGGTGATTTTTGACACTTTAACCTAAAAAATTTAATAAAGTTTAAAAAATTCCCTAGACTTTATTTATAAAAAATTTAAAAAGATTTTTTCAATAAATATAGATAAAAGTATCTATTTTAAGATAAAACCATCAAATTTATTCAAAAACTTACCCAAAAAATTTAAAAAATTTAAAAGAACACAAATGTCATTTTGACGTTTAACCTCAAAATATTATTAAAGTTTAAAAAATTCCTGAGAATTTATTTATAGGAATTAAGAAAAGATTTTTTTACAAAATCTAGATAAAAGTATCTATTTTAAGATAAAATCATCACTTTTCTTCCAAAGCTTACCCAAAAACTAAAAAAAAAAAAATCGAAAGTATACAAGTGTTATTTTGACGTCTAACCTCAAAATTTTATTAAAGTTTAAAAAAATCCTTAGACTTTATTTATAGGAATTAAGAAAAGATTTTTTTTGCAAAATCTAGATAAAAGTATCTGTTTTAAGAAAAAACCCATTCGATTTATTCAAAATCTTATCAAAAAAATTTAAAAAATTCGAAAAGTCAATGATGTCATTTTAGCGTTTAACCTCAAAATTTTATCAAAATTAAAAAAATTCTCCAGACTTTATTTACAGGAGTTAAAAAAAGATTTTTTAAACAAATGTAGATAAAAGTGTCTATTTTAAGATAAAACCATCAAATTTCTTCCAAAACTTACTCAAAAAAATAAAAAAATTCGAAACCACAGTAATGTCATTTTGACGTTTAACCTTAAAATTTTATTAAACTTTAAAAAATCCCTGAGACTTTATTTATAGGAATTAAGAAAAGATTTTTTTTACAAAATCTAGATAAAAGTATCTGTTTTAAGATAAACCCATCCCATTTAATCAAAATCTTACAAAAAAAATTTAAAAAAAAAATCCAAAAGTCGATTATGTATTTTTGACATTTAACCTAAAATTTTTAATAAAGTTTAAAAAATCCCCCAAAGTTTATTTATGAAAATAAAGAAAAGATTTTTTCGCCAAATGTAGATAAAAGTATTTATTTTAAGATAAAACCATCAAATTTATTCAAAAATTTACCCAAAAAATTAAAAAAATTTTAAACAATACAAATATCATTTTGACGTTTAACCTCAAAATTTTATTAAAGTTTAAAAAATCATCTAGACTTTATTTATAGGAATTAAAAAAAGATTTTTTCACAGAATCTACATAAAAATATCTGTTTTAGGATAAAACCATCAAATTTCTTCCAAAAATTACCCAAAAAAATTAAAATAATCGAAAAGTCAATGATGTCATTTTAGCGTTTAACCTCAAAATTTAAAAAATCGTCCAGACTTTGTTTATAAGAATTAAAAAAAGATATTTTCATAAAATGTAAATAAAAGTATCTATTTTAAGATAAAATCATTAGATTTGTTTAAAAACTTACAGAAAAATTTATAAAAATTCGAAAAGTCGATGATGTATTTATGACACTAACCTCAAAATTTTATCAAACTTTAAAAAATCCCCCAAAATTTATTTATGAAAATTAAAAAAAGATTTTTTCACAGAATCTAAATAAAAGTATCTATTTTAAGATAAAATCATCAAATTGATTCAAAACCTTACCAAAAAATTTAAAAAAAATCCAAAAGTCAATGATGTATTTTTGACATTTTAACCTAAAAATTTTAATAAAGTTTAAAAAATCCCCCAAACTTTATTTATGAAAATTAAAAAAAGATTTTTTCACAGAATCTAAATAAAAGTATCTATTTTAAGCTAAAACCATCAAATTTATTCAAAACCTTACCAAAAAATTTAAAAAAAATCGAAAAGTTGATGATGTATTTTTGACAAGTTAACCTTAAAATTTTGTCAAACTTTAAAAAATCCCCCAAACTTTATTTATGAAAATTAAAAAAAGATCTTTTCACAAAATCTAAATAAAAGTATCTATTTTCAGATAAAATCATCAAATTGGCTCAAAATTTTATCAAAAAATTAAAAAAAAATTGGAAACGTCAAACAAGTATTTTTGACACTAACCTAAAAATTTTATCAAACTTTAAAAAATCCCCCAAACTTTATTTATGAAAATTAAGAAAAGATTTTTCGCCATAATATAAATAAAAGTATCTATTTTAAGATCAAACCATCAAATTTACTCAAAATCTTACAAAAAAAATTAAAAAAATTCGAAACGTCAATCATGTATTTTTTACATTATAAAATTTTAACAAATCTCAAAAAATCTTAAAAAAATTAACTAAAACTAAATAAATAAAATTAAAAAAACACAAAAATATTCAATAAATCTCTTTATTTCTTCTATTAAACTCCCAATAAGTGTATATTTCGATCTTCTCTCTCATATATTTTGTAGCAATCATGTATAAATAGCAATTTCCGGCTTACGACCGGCTTCTACTTCCGGTTAAATACTTTCCGGAGCACCGCCGCGTGCTATTTCGGTCGGGAGACGATTTAAAGGACGCCTTCCGGTTCGAAAGGACGCTCTCGACCGGATTCACCAACTTATATTTATAAAACCAACCGAGTTCCAGCTTTACTTTAATCACTTTCGCATGTTTGTAAACGTTTTAATCGCTTAAAACGCCTCACATAATTAAGTCCTTATCAAATCATTTATATTCAATAGATTGTGTTCTAAATGAGTAATTTGTACAGTTTACATTTTAAACTAACGTTAGGTTAGAAATAGTTTTAAGCGTTTTAACCTTACTAAGCTCGATTGGGTTTCCTGGAAAATTAGTTTTCCTGTTGATTTTCTCACGATATCTATAAACTTATCGCGATTCCGCGAATTAAATTGTTTCTTGGTATTTATATATTAATATTAAAGTTGTAGTAATAATATTATGGTTTTCTTTTTGAGGAATTTTATTTTTTTATGGTAATTTGAAGCGTATTCAATAAAAAATATGTTTTAAAAAATGTGGAGATTTTATTTATTGGAATTGAGAAAAGATTTTTTGTTTAAATGTAGTTTAAAGTGTGTATTTTATGTTGAAATTGTTAAATTTATTCAAAAACTTGCCCAAAAATTAAAAAAAAAAATCGAAAAGTCAATAATGTTATTTTAACGTTTAATCTCAAAATTTTTATCAAAGTTTAAAAAATCGTCTAGGATTTATTTATAAGAATGAAGAAAAGATTTTTTGGCTAAATTTAGATAAAAGTATCTATTTTAAGATAAAACAATCAAATTTATTCAAAAACTTACCTAAAAAATTTAAAAAAATCGAAACCACAGTAATGTCAATTTGACATTTAACCTCAAAATTTTATTAAAGTTTAAAAAATCCTCCAGACTTTATTTATACGAATTAAAAAAAGATTTTTTAACAAAATCTATATAAAAGTATCTATTTTAATATAAAACCATCAAATTTATTCAAAAATTTACCCAAAAAATTAAAAAAAATTAAAACAACAGTAATGTCAATTTGACATTTAACCTCAAAAATTTTATTAAAGTTTAAAAAATCCCCCAGTCTTTATTTATACGAATTAAGGAAAAATTTTTTCACAAAATCTAGATAAAAGTATCTATTTTAAGATAAAACCATCAAATTTATTCCAAAACTTACCCAAAAAATTTAAAAAAATCGAAACCATAGAAATGTCATTTTGACGTTTAACCTTAAAATTTTATCAAAGTTTAAAAAATCCCCCAGATTTTATTTATATTAATAAAGAAAAGATTTTTTCACTAAATATAGATAAAAGTATCTATTTTAAGATTAAATCATCAAATTTGTACAAAAACTTACCCAAAAAATTTAAAAAAATTAAAACAAGACAAATGTCAATTTGACGTTTAACCTCAAAATTTTATCAAACTAAAAAAATCCTCCAGATTTTATTTATAGGAATTAAAAAAAGATTTTTTCATCAAATCTAGATAAAAGTATCTATTTTACAATAAAACCATCAAATTTATTCAAAAACTTACCCAAAAAATTAAAAACAATTAAAACCACAGTAAAAGCATTTTGACGTTTAACCTCAAAATTTTTATCAAAGTTTAAAAATTCATCCAGACTTTATTTATAGGAATTAAGAAAATTTTTTTTTACAAAATCCAGATTAAAGTATCTATTTTAAAATAAAACCATCAAATTTATTCCAAAACTTACCCAAAAAATTAAAAAAATTTAAAACAACATAACTGTCATTTTGACATTTAACCTTAAAATTTTATTAAAGTTTAAAAAATCCTCTAGACTTTATTTATATTAATAAAGAAAAGATTTTTTCACAAAATATAGATAAAACTATCTATTTTAAGATAAAACCATCAAATTTATTCAAAAACTTATCCAAAAAATTTAAAAAAATCAAAACCATAATAATGTCATTTTGACGCTTAACCTTAAAATTTTATTAAAGTTTAAAAAATCTTCCAAACTTTATTTATATTAATAAAGAAAAGATTTTTTCACAAAATATAAATAAAAGTATCTATTTTAAGATAAAACCATTAAATTTCTTCCAAAACTTACCCAAAAAATTAAAAAAAATTGAAACTACAGAAATGTCATTTTGACGTTTAACCTCTAAATTTTATTAAAGTTTAAAAAATCCCCCAGACTTTATTTATAGGAATTAAGAAAAGATTTTTTCGCAAAATATAGATAAAAGTATCTATTTTAAGATAAAACCATCAAATTTATTCAAAAACTTACCCAAAAAATTTTAAAAAATCGAAACCACAGGAATGTCATTTTGACATTTAACCTTAAAATTTTATTAAAGTTTAAAAAATCCCCCAGACTTTATTTATAGGAATTAAAAAAAGATTTTTTCACAAAATATAGATAAAAGTATCTATTTTAAGATAAAACCATCAAATTTTTTCAAAAACTCACCCAAAAAAAAAAAAAAATTAAAACAACAGTAATGTCATTTTGACGTTTAACCTCAAAATTTTATTAAAGTTTAAAAAATCCTCCAGACTTTACTTATATTAATAAAAAAAAAGATTCTTTTACAAAATATAGATAAAAGTATCTATTTTAAGATAAAACCATCAAAATTATTCAAAAACTTACCCAAAAAATTAAAAAAAATCAAAACCACAGTAATGTCATTTTGACATTTAACCTCTAAATTTTATTAAAATTTAAAAAATCCCCCAGACTTTATTTATAGCAATAAAGAAAAGATTTTTTCACAAAATATAGATAAAAGTATCTATTTTAAGATAAAACCATCAAATTTCTTCAAAAACTTACCCAAAAAATTTAAAAAATTTTAAACATCACAACTGTCATTTTGACATTTAACCTTGAAATTTTATCAAAGTTTAAAAAATCCCCCAGACTTTATTTACAGGAATTGAAAAAGGATTTTTTCGCCAGATGTAGATAAAACTATCTACTTTAAGATAAAATCATTAGATTTATATAAATACTTACCGAAAAATTTAAAAAAATTCCAAAAGTCAATGATGTTTTTTTTGACATTAACCTAACCTTAAAATTTTAACCAACTCATAAAACAAACAATTCCCTTTGTTTAAAACTCGTTAAATTTTGAAACTTTTTCTCATTTTTTAAACTCTAATCTCATTTTTTTTACAACGAAACTTGACTCTATCATTTAAAAAACCGTTAATCGCTTAAAAAAATTATCTACATGTAGAACTTGACGCACGATTTCCTCTAAAAAACATACAACACAGAAAAAACACGATAAGAAATCCAAACAATAAGGTAATAATTCCACAAAATACAACAAAAAAACACAATGAAAATGAAAATAATTTGACAGATGATTTAACTTTACCAGATGATCCACTCTATTCATGACGAACCAACCGATTTTTTCCTCCTTTTATCTTTTACCTTATCTCACACGCTTTTCATCATTTCCATTAATATGAAAAAAAAAACTTTTCCACGTAACACACCAAGCGTAGGCGTTTTTTTAAGGTTCAACAGTTTGTTACCGGACGTAAACACGGTTAAATTTAGATTTGCCAAAGTTATGGGTTTTAAGGGTGGAAGGTCGCTATGTTTTCGATTGTAATTTAATAACGGGGAGGATTTCTAAGTACTTACGCATTCCTGATCGGGGGTTAAGGACGCGGCCATCGTTTTAAACGTACACTAACTCCTAACGACCACCACCATTGCCGTACTAACCGAAAACACTGTTAAAAACTTTCTGCGTGGAGTACACCGAATACCAATACATTGATTTGTTGCTACGTTCATGCGTGTTTTAATTTAAAGGAATTTTAATAAAATTATTTTTAATTTTATAAAATTTATATTGGAAATGAATTAAAATAAGTTTTTAAGATAGAATAACATTGAAATTAAAATAAATTTGGTTTTTAAAAAATAATTTACTTAAAATCTAAATGGAATTTAAAATTTTTACGTTGGTATTAAAAGTTATAATTTAAAATTCTATTTTAATTTAATAAACAATTATTTAATTAATTGATACGTCTTAAGATTCATTTAAAATTCAATATTTATTAATATTTATTATATAATTAAAAAATGCACTCTTAAAAATTTCTATGTAAAAGTGATTTGTACCTAAGTTTATATGCATTTCTAATTTAAATAAATTTAAACTATATTACTTTTAATTTTAGAAGAAATAAATTGGAATTGAAAGAAAATGAATTTTTAATATGGAATAAAGTTAATTTTTAATTAAATTTTGATTTAAAAAATTTTTATTATAATAAAATCTAATTGAGGTTTTATTATATTTAGGTTGGTATTAAAAGTTATAATTTAAAATTCTATTTTAATTTAATAAACAAATATTTAATTTATATGTAAGTCTTAAGATATATTTAAGATTAAATGTTTAGTAATATTTATTATATAATCAAAAAGTACACTCTAAAAACTTTCCTAGTAAAAGTGTTTTGTACCTAAGTTTACATGCATTTTTAATTTAAATAAATTTAAACTAAATTACTTTTAATTTTAGTAGAAATAAACTGGAATTAAAAGAAAATGAATTTTTATTATGGAATAAAGTTTATATTTAATTAAATTTTAATTTAAAAAGTTTTAATTAAAATAAAATCTAATTGAAGTTTGATTATATTTAGGTTGGTATTAAAAGATATAATTTAAAATTCCATTTTAATTTAATAAACAAATATTTAATTTATTTATACGTATTAAGATTAATTTAAAATTAAATTTTTATTAATATTTATTATGCAATTAAAAAATACACTTTTAAAAATTTTCTTATAAAAGAGATTTGTACCTAAGTTTATATGCATTGTTAATTGAAATAAATTTAAATTAAATTACTTTTAATTTTAGAAGAAATCGGTTGGAATTAAGATAAAATGAATTTTTAATATGGAATAAACTTAATTTTTAATTAAATTTTGATTTTAAAAATTTTTATTATAATAAAATCTAATTGAGGTTTTATTATATTTAGGTTGGTATTAAAAGTCATAATTTAAAATTCCATTTTAATTTAATAAACAAATATTTAATTTATTCACACGTATTAAGATTTATTTAAAATTAAATTTTTATTAATACTTATTATATAATTAAAAAATACACTCTAAAAAATTTTTTAATAAAAGTGATTTGTACCTAAGTTTACATGCATTTTTAATTTAAATAAATTTAAACTAGATTATTTTTAATTTTAGAAAAAGTAGATTGGAATTAAGATAAAATGAATTTTTAATATGGAATAAACTTAATTTTTAATTAAATATTGATTTAAAAACTTTTAATTAGAATAAAATCAAATTGGGGTGTTATTATCTTTAGGTTGGTATGAAAATTTAAATTTAAAATTCTTTTTTAAACTTTTGAAATAAAGTTAGAATTTATAAACACTAATAAAAATACATTTGGGTGTTAATTTTTATTAATATTCATAGTTTAATTTATAAAATAAATCAAAATAAAATTCCCTTTTATTTTTAGGTTAAAGCGTAGAAATAAACGTCACTCAAAAAAACAAATATGTCCGACCTAGAAAAACAGAATGATGCGCAATTCGTGTTTTCCGACCAATTATCATAGTTAAGGGTTGATTTTTCGCATTTATTCCAGTTCCAGAATATTAATTAAACAAATGTGAACGATGGAATACAATTCGGAGGTAGAGATAAGAACCACACAGCACTCGATACCGTTGGATGTATTAATCGACTTAATAGCGTAAGTTTTTTAAAGTTTTAAATCTATTTTGAGGGAAAATTTTAAATGTCTTTTATGTTTTGATGTAGGAGGTTTGTTATAAACGTCCCGGACACCGCCAAACAGAACTTGATACGTATATGTTTCCAAATCGAGTTGGCTTATTGGTACTATTTAGATTTCTACGTTAACGGAGAGAGCAAGTTAAGAGGTTGCGGGTTTAAGGAGTTTGCCGCACACGTTTTCACCCACTTACCATTTTTAAAACCCGACTACGAACGTTTAGACGAAATTCTGGAAGAATGGCGGGAATACAAACAATCCGTACCGACTTACGGGGCTATTTTATTGTGCGAAGGCAACACGCACGTTTTATTAGTACAAAGCTACTGGGGGAAAGCTTCTTGGGGTTTCCCCAAAGGAAAGGTTAACGAAGACGAAGACCCGGCTCATTGCGCCGTTCGAGAAGTTTATGAAGAGACCGGATTTGATATTTCAAGTCGTATCGACCCTGAAAATTACTTCGAAGCGGTTATAAACGAACAATTAGTGCGTCTATACGTCATAACTGGTATTCCCTGGGATACAAAATTCCAACCGAGAACTCGATACGAAATAAAATCATGCGAATGGTTTCCGATTGCGGATTTACCGAACAATAAAAAAGATAACACACCGAAAGTTAAGATGGGGTTAAGCACTCATTCGTTTTATATGGTTTTACCCTTTGTAAAAAGGATAAAAGGGTTGTTTAATAATAAACCGAAAGCTCACCGACAAAAATCGTTGAGTTTTAGCGAAGCTTCAAGTACGTCAAGACCGAAATATAATCGAAGTGATTCCGAGTGTAAAGATGGAAAGGAAAGGAAGTCGATATCTAAACGACAGTTGTTTAATGAAAGCGAAGTTGTTTTTACAGCCCCGTCTTGGCTTAATTTTAAATTCGATCGAGCTGCGATACTCGAATCAATCCCTTAACGAGGATTTACATCAAACGAAATGAAATGTAATGAAATGCAATGAAATGTAATGAAATGGAATGAATTACTTTATTTTAATTGCCATAAATCGTATTATTTCGTTTTTTTGTGTTCCTATTTATCAAGAATTGTATTATTATTGTTTTCTTTTTTTTTAATGTACAACTCCGGAAATAAAAACGCTTTATAATTTTTTTTTAACCGATGAGATTAAAAGAATAAAAGAATAGATTTTATGTTTTTAGATGGATATTTACGATTAAAATATAGATCTGAATAATCTTTTAAGGTTTTAACACTGATATAATGTGATTAATAAAGTGATTTGTTGAATTGGGCTTAAATGAGGTTAAATATACTTTGACCTTTGAATAATAAGTGTTAAAAATGCTTGAAGAGATTATTCGGAGACAGTACGCAGTAATAATTGAAAATAAATGAGGAGAAATGTTTAGTTTTGTTCCGATTTGCATCTTTTTTTAAAAATTGTACAATTTTTTTTGGAATAAATGTTTTTTTTTTGGAAGTTTGTTGCATTATTTTTATCCTTTTTTTAGATGAATAAAGTTGATGTTAAAAAAATTTCTTTTTTCTTAAAATTTTAATAACTTAATCTAAAAATTTTATGGTATATTAAAGAAAAACATTTTATTATATAATTTTACCAAAAACCTTTTCTTAATTAATAAAAATAAAGTCTTGATGATTTTTTTAAAGTTTGAATTTTTGACGTTTTTAGGTTAAAAATGTTTAAGAAAAAAATTTCTCTCTCAATTTTTATAAATTTATTTAAAAGTCTTTATAGCTTACATTAAAGTAAACAATCTAAATTATAGTTTTCTAGAAGATTTTTGTAAAATTCCTAAAAATAAAGTCTACACGATTTTTTAAAGTTCATTTTTGACGTTTTTAAGGTAGAAATGTAGAGGTTAAGAAAAAAATTATTTTCTCAAATTTTATAAATTTACTTAAAAATCTTTATAGCTTATATTAAAATAAACAATTTAAATTATAATTTTCCAAAAGATTTTTGTAAAATTCCTAAAAATAAAGTCTACACGATTTTTTTTAAACTCAACTTTTTGACGGTTTTAGGTTAAAAATGTAAAGGTTAAGAAAAAAAATTTTTTTCTCAATTTTTATAAATTTCCTTCAAAATCTTTATAGTTTACATTAAAATAAACAGTCTAAATTATAACTTTCTAGAAGATTTTTGTAAAATTCCTAAAAATAAAGTCTACATGATTTTTTAAAGTTCATTTTTGACGTTTCTAAAGTAGAAATGTAGAGGTTAAGAAAAAAATTATTTTCTCAATTTTTAAAAATTTACTTAAAGATCTTTATAGCTTACATTAAAGTAAACAATCTAAGTTATAACTTCCCAAAAGATTTTTCTAAAATTCCTAAAAATAAAGTCTACACGAATTTTTAAAGATTAAGTTTTTTGCGTATTTTAGGTTAAAAATGTAAAGGTTAAGAAAAAAATTTTTTTCTCAATTTTTATAAATTAAAATAAAAATCTTTCTAAGTTACATTAAAATAAACAATCTAAATTATAATTTTCTAGAAGATTTTTGTAAAATTCCTAAAAATAAAGTCTACATGATTTTTTAAAGTTCATTTTTGACGTTTCTAAAGTAGAAATGTAGAGGTTAAGAAAAAAATTATTTTCTCAATTTTTATAAATTAACTTAAAAATCTTTATAGGTAACATTAAAATAAACAATTTAAATTATAATTTTCCAAAAGATTTTTGTAAAATTCCTAAAAATAAAGTCTACACAATTTTTTAAAGTTCAAGTTTTTTGCGTAGTTTAGGTTAAAAATGTAGAGGTTAAGAAAAAAATTTTTTTCTCAATTTTTATAAATTTATTTAAAAATCTTTACAGCTTACATTAAAGTAAACAATCTAAGTTATAACTTCCCAAAAGATTTTCTAAAATTCCTAAAAATAAAGTCTACACAATTTTTTAAAGTTCAAGTTTTTTGCGTATTTTAGGTTAAAAATGTAGAGGTTAAAAAAAAATTTTTTTTCTCAATTTTTATAAATTTATTTAAAAATCATTATAGGTAACATTAAAGTAAACAAACTAAATTATAATTTTCCAAAAGATTTTTTCTCAATTCCTAAAAATAAAGTCCACACGTTTTTTTAAAGTTCAAGTTTTTTGCGTAGTTTAGGTTAAAAATGTAAAGGTTAAGAAAAAAATTTTTTCTCAATTTTTATAAATTTATTTAAAAATCTTTATAGGTTACATTAAAATAAACAATCTAAATTATAATTTTCTAGAAGATTTTTGTAAGATTCCTAAAAATAAAGTCTACACAATTTTTTAAAGTTAATTTTTGACGTTTCTAAGGTAGAAATGTAGAGGTTAAGAAAAAAAATTTTTTCTCAATTTTTATAAATTAACTTAAAAATCTTTTTATGTTACATAAAAGTAAACAAATTAACATATAATTTTCCAAAAGATTTTTCCTCAATTCCTAAAAATAAAGTTACACGATTTTTTAAAATTCAACTTTTTGACGTTTTTAGGTTAAAAATGTAAAGGTTTAGAAAAAAATTATTTTCTCAATTTTTGTCAATTTACTTAAAAATCTTTATAGCTTACATTAAAGTAAACAACCTAAGTTATAATTTTCTACAAGATTTTTGTAAAATTCTTAAAAATAAAGTCTGCACGATTTTTTTTAAATTCTACTTTTTGACGTTTTTAGGTTGGAATTGTAGAAGTTAAGAAAAATTTTCTTTTCTCAATTTTTATAAATTTACTTCAAAATCTTTTTATGTTACATAAAAGTAAACAAATTAACATATAATTTTCCAAAAGATTTTTTCTCAATTCCTAAAAATAAAGTCTACACGATTTTTTTTAATTCAAGTTTTTGACGTTTTTAGGTTAAAAATGTAGAGGTTTAGGAAAAAATTATTTTCTCAATTTTTATAAATTTACTAAAAAATCTTTATAGCTTAAATTAAAATAAACAATCTAAATTATAATTTTCTAGAAGATTTTTGTAAAATTCCTAAAAATAAATTCTACAGGATTTTTTAAAGTTCATTTTTTACGTTTCTAAAGTACAAATGTAGAAGTTAAGAAAAAATTTTTTTCTTAATTTTTATAAATTTACTTAAAAATCTTTTTATGTTACATAAAAGTAAACAAATTAACATATAATTTTCCAAAAGATTTTTTCTCAATTCCTAAAAATAAAGTCTACACGATTTTTTTAAATGCGTTTTTGACGTTTCTAAAGTAGAAATGTAGAGGTTCAGAAAAAAATTTTTTTCTCAATTTTTACAAATTTACTTAAAAATCTTTATAGATTATATTAAAGTCAATAATTTTACTTATAATTTTCCAAAAGATTCTTTTTCAATACCTAAAAATAAAGTCTACACGATTTTTTAAAGTTCAAGCTTTTTGACGTTTTTAGGTTAAAAATGTAAAGGTTAAGAAAAAATTTTTTTTCTCAATATTTATAAATTAACTTAAAAATCTTTATAGCTTACATTAAAGTAAACAATCTAAGTTATAATTTCCCAAAAGATTTCTATAAAATTCCTAAAAATAAAGTCTACACGATTTTTTAAAGTTCAAGTTTTTTGCGTATTTTAGGTTAAAAATGTAAAGCTTAAGAAAAAAATTTTTTTCTCAATTTTTATAAATTTACTTAAAAATCTTTACAGCTTAAATTAAAGTAAACAATCTAAATTATAGTTTTCTAGAAGATTTTTGTAAAATTCCTAGAAATAAAGTCTACATGATTTTTTAAAGATAATTTTTGACGTTTCTAAGGTAGAAATGTAGAGGTTAAGAAAAAAAAATTTTTCTCAATTTTTATAAATTTATTTAAAAATCTTTATAGCTTATATTAAGGTAAACAATTTAAATTATAATTTTCCAAAAGATTTTTCCTCAATTCCTAAGAATAAAGTATACACGATTTTTTAAAGTTCATTTTTTACGTTTCTAAAGTACAAATGTAGAGGTTAAGAAAAAAATTTTTTTCTTAATTTTTATAAATTTACTTAAATATCTTTTTATGTTACATAAAAGTAAACAAATTAACATATAATTTTCCAAAAGATTTTTTCTCAATTCCTGAAAATAAACTCTACATAATTTTTTTTTAATTCAACTTTTACATTTTTAGGTTAAATGAAAATGTAAACCTCAACAAATTTTTTTTTTTTCAATAAAAACACAACAAAAAACATTTAACAAATAAAAAACATTTATTTTACTTTTTTAATCTTTTATTTAATACTTTTATTCCTTCTAACAACCTCTACATCTTCAAATACAATATAATAACAGCCACTACGATAATAACAATAAGTATATTATCAAAATTCTCATTTAACTCTTCCGAACCCAAACTATTCTCATCGCTATCCCTCTCAAGACCCCCATAAACAAAATCCACATCGATTTGTGGCTTTTTAAAGATGTACGAACACCTTGGACTCGTCTCGCTAACATTCTCCTCCTTTTCAACCTCAATTTTCGTATCTATCACAGCTTTATCATCTTCCTCCACCTTCCCATCACTTTCCAAACTCCTCAAAAGCTCCACCACCTTCTCCTTAGAATGTACACTTAAATGATCTACTAATAAAGTATTCGGTTGTAAATATACGGAGCATATCGGGCAGATTATTGCTTGAGTACTCATCCCTTAACCATTTTTGGATTATTAGAGGGATTGTTAATCTGTTGTGATGTGGTTTTCTTTGATTTTAGTGGTTTTTCTTTGGGTTTTCTTAAATTACGATGGTTTTTAAACATAGTTAGTTTTGTATTGATTTTAAATTGAATGTCAACGTTTTAAATGTCAAAAATATAGGTTAATGAAATGTTATTTTTATAGTTTAAAGTTTATTAAATTTTAATTTTAATTAATATCTTATTAAAATATATGTTTTATTTTATAAAGGTTTTATGTAAATTTAAATTTTATTTTTTAAATAAATATTTTAGAAATAATGTTAAAATTTAGGTTAAATGAAAAAAATGTTTATTTGTTAATTTTTTAATTAATTAAGTTTTAAAATTGATTTTTTATATCATTTTTTATTGTACTTATTTTGTTTTTATTATTATTATTAAAAGAAATTTTTATTTAATAAATTGGTGATAATAAATATTAGTACTTTTAGATGTGTTGAAAATTAGGACAAATAGATGGAGGTATTTGATCTGTCAGCTGTCAAATGTGATTGGACCGGGATCATCACCGGATTCGGAGAGTTTGTACCGATTATGGCGGAAGTGGCGGTCCAAAACAGTCCGCGCGTCTTAAATAACATGAAGGTGAGCGAAAACGGGCCCCGCGTCGTCACCATTAACAAAACGGAGACCGGATTCGGGTTTAACGTGCGCGGACAGGTGAGCGAAGGGGGCCAATTGAGAAGCATCAACGGCGAACTTTACGCCCCCTTACAACACGTAAGCGCCGTTTTGGACCGCGGGGCCGCCGAACAAGCCGGTATACGAAAAGGAGATCGAATACTCGAAGTGTAAGTATTCCCGCAAAAAAATAAAATTAAATAAAAGTTACACGATGAGGAAGTCGTATTGATTTTTGTGTTTAAATCTCGTTTTGTTACTTATTGACTTAAAGTTTTGACGGTTTTTTTATTGGTGTAGGTGGAGGATTTAGTTTTAAAGGTTGGAGTTTTTATTTTAGTGGAGTTATTGATCTGAAAAGGTTTTAAAAGCTTTGAAAAGCTTTCGAAAGCTTTAAAATGTTTTTCTATGGATGAAAAAATTGTGATAAATCACGATTTAAAGGTCAAATAAGGTTTGTATCAATAAATTATTATTATAAAAAGTGTTTTATTTTGATAAACAATTGAGATTATATCAGATTGATTTTTTTAAATTAAAAATTTAATATAAAAAAATAATAAAAATAAAATTTCAATAAAATATTTAAAAAAATCTTAAAATTTATTAAAAATCCTTTAATTTAAGCCCAAACACGACTAAATTCCGATTAAAAATAAAAAAGTTAAATGACATTTAACTTTTTGACAGTTTAAAAATGACATTTTCAAAATTTTCGATTTTCAATTGTTTTTAAATTTTCAATTGTTTATAACTTTGTTAATTTTAATAATAAATATGTCGTGTTTGTACTTAAATTAAAGCAAATTTCATTTCTTAATCGTATTTTAATTTAATTTTCGTCTAAAAATAAATTTTTAATTCGATTTATTAAAAAAATATTTTAAATTTATTCGTTTTAAAAGTGATTATGTGTGAAATAATCTTTTTTATTGTTCGCAAATGATTATCCAGGTCAAAAACCTGCGTTATTTATGGTCTATTTACAAAACCGGTTATCTAATGACTGAAATCCTTTCACTTTAAACTCTTCTTTGTTGATAATTAGCCTTTAAAAGTAAAAAAAAATTAATTTTGTTGCTTTAAAAATATATTTTTTTAATAATTGTTTTTTTTTCTTTCGTTTTGTTTCATTTTATTTAATTTTGATGAGTTTTTGGGGGTTTTATTGACTAAAAAGTGAATATTTTGATTAAAAATTTAAGTTTTTTTGGTCTGTTTATGTTTATTTATGAAATATGTTACATAAAACATTTTATCCTTTCACTTTTAACCCCTTTTTGACAGTAATTTGTTAAAAAATGAGTTTTATGTTTGAATCGGTTAAAATTTGAAATTTTTTTAAAGATTTTTTTCAAATTTTACAATTCTAGGTAAAAATATTGCCTTTTAAGAGTTAAAAATGATAGTTTTAGTTGAAGTTTGACGTTTGAAACGTCAAAATTGACAGTTTTAGTTAAAAATTGACATTTAGAGTGTCAAAAATAACAATTTTAGTTTAAGTTTGAAGTTTAAAAAGTCAAATTTTGCAATTTTAAGTAAAAAATTGCATTTTAAGAGTTAAAAATGACAGTTCTAGTTGAAGTTTGACGTTTGAAATGTCAAAATTGGCACTTTTAGTTAAAAATTGACATTTAGAGTGTCAAAAATAACAGTTTTAGTTTAAATTTGAAATTGAAAAAGTAAAATTTTAAAATTCTGGGTAAAAATTGGTATTTTAAGAATTAAAAATGACATTTTTAGTTAAAGTTTGACGTTTGAAACGTCAAAATTGACAGTTTTAGTTAAAAATTAACATCTAAAGTGTCAAAAATAACAGTTTTAGTTTAAATTTGAAATTGAAAAAGTAACTTTTTAATATTTTGGTTAAAAATTTGTATTTTAAGAACTAAAAATGACAGTTTTAGTTGAAGTTTGACGTTTGAAACGTCAAAATTGACAGTTTTAGTTAAAAATTGACATTTAGAGTGTCAAAAATAATAATTTTAGTTTAAATTTGAAGTTTAAAGTCAAATTTTTCAATTTTAGGCAAAAATTTTCAATTTAAGAGTTAAGAAAGACATTTCTAGTTGAAGTTTGACGTTTGAAACGTCAAATTTGGCAGTTTTGGTTAATGTTTGACGTTTGAAGAGTAAAATGTTACAATTTTAGGTAAAAATTTGACGTTTAAACTGTCAAAATTGGCAATATTTAGTAAATATTGACGTTTAAACCATCAAAATTGACAATTTTTAGTAAGTATTGACGTTTAAACCATCAAAATTGACAATTTTTTGTAAATAATGACATTTAAAGTGTCAAAAATAGCAGTTTTAGTTCAAATTTGACGTTTAAGATATCAAAATTAAGGATTTTAAGTAAAAATTGACATTTGAAACATCAAAACTGGCAGCTTTACTTAAAGTTTGACATTTAAACTGTGAAAATTGACAATTTTTAGTAAAAATTGACATTTAAAGTGTCAAAAATAACAGTTTTAGTTAAAATTTGATGTTTAACACCTTGTTGACCGGTGACGAGATAACTCGTCATTTCATATCCAAACGTTGCTGACCGGTGACGAGTTAACTCGTCGTCATAGCACTTGTTATGTCACATTGCGGTGACACGACATAGTTTCTACGTAAAATTGCCGGTCAACAAAGTGTTAAGATATCAAAATTAAGGATTTTAAGTAAAAATTGGCATTTAAAACATCAAAACTTACAGTTTTAGTTAAAGTTTGACGTTTAATCTGTCAAAATTGATCATTTTGAGTAAAAATTGACGTTTAAAACATCAAAATTGAGAATTTTGGTTAAAAATTGACATTTAAGATATCAAAATTAATGATTTTAAGTAAAATTTGAGATTTAAAACATCAAAATTTACAGTTTTAGTTAAAGTTTGACGTTTAAACTGTCAAAATAGACAATTTTTACTTAAATATTAACATTTAAAACATAAAAACTGATAATTTTAGATAAAATTTGACGTTTAAACTGTCAAAATTGATCATTTTTAGTAAAAATTGACGTTTAAAACATGAAAATTGACAATTTTAGTTAAGAATTGCCATTTAGAGTGTCAAAAATAACAGTTTTAGTTAAAATTCGAAGTTTAAGATATCAAAATTAATGATTTTAAGTAAAAAATGACATTTAGAACATAAAAACTGATCATTTTAGTTAAAATTTGACGTTTAAACTGTTAAAAATGATCATTTTTGGTAAATATTGACATTTGAAACATCAAAGTTGACAATTTTTAGTAAATATTGGCATTTAGAGTGTCAAAAATAGCAGTTTTAGTTTAAATTTAACGTTTAAGGTATCAAAATTAGTGACTTTAAGTAAGAATTGACATTTAAAACATCAAAATTTACAGTTTTAATTAAAATTTGACGTTTAAACTGTCAAAATTGACAATTTTTTACTAAATGTTGACATTTAGAACGTCATAACTGATAATTTTAATTAAGATTTGACGTTTAAATTGTCAAAATTGATCATTTTTGGTAAATATTGACATTTAAAGTGTCAAAAATAACGGTTTAGTTAAAGTTTGACGTTTAAACTGTCAAAATTGGCAATTTTGAGTAAATATTGACATTTAAAATATCAAAATTGACCATTTTTAGTAAATATTAACATTTAAATCATAAAAACTGATAATTTTAGTGAAAATTTAACGTTTAAACTGTCAAAAATGATCATTTTTAGTAAATATTGTCGTTTAAAATATCAAAATTGACAATTTTAGTTAAAAAATTGACATTTAGAGTGTCAAAAATGACAGTTTTAGTTAGAATTTGACGTTTAAATGATCAAAATTGACAATTTTTTGTGAATATTGACATTTGAAACATTAAAACTGCCAGTTTTAATTAAAATTTGACATTTAAACTGTCAAAATTGATAATTTTTAGTAAATTTTGACATTTAAAACATTAAAACTAATAATTCCAGTTAAAATTTGACGTTTAAACTGTCAAAGTTGATCATTTTGAGTAAATTTTGACATTTAAAACATCAAAATTGAGAATTTTAAATAGAACTTGACATTTAAAACATCAAAACTGATAGTTTTACTTAAAATTTAACATTTAAACTGCCAAAATAGACAATTTTTATTAAACATTGACATTTAAAACGTTAAAACTGATAATTTTATGTAAAATCTGACGCTTAAAACAACAAAGATGACAGTTTTAGTTAAAATTTGACGTTTAAAATGTCAAAATTGACAGTTCTTTCTTCATTAAAACACTAAATGAAGTATTTTCAAATTTTATTATTCAATTATTATTAAAATTTTTAAGAATTCTTAAAGATGATTAAAAATCATTTAATTTAAGTCCAAACACGACTAAATTCCGATTAAAAATAAAAATGTTGACATTTGAAAATTTTAAAATATTCATGATTGTCATTGTTTGTTTTTTTAGGTTAAGAATTTTAATAACTTTGGAGGTTTTTAGGTTAAATATGTCGTGTTTGCACTTAAATTAAAGCAGATTTTATTTCTTATTAATTTTTTGAGTTGATTTTTGTATTTTTAAAATTTTATTTTTTTATTTTTTAATTTTATTTTTTTAATTTTATTTTGTATTTTTGTATTTTTTTTACTTTTATTTCTTATTTTTGTATTTTTTTTAGTTTTATTTTTTTAATTTTATTTATTTTTTTTTATTGAAGTTTATAAAAGAAAAAAATTTTAACCTCGTTCTTGTTTACATATGAAAATTTTTTCGTTAACATTTAACAAGATTTTCTCTGTCCACCTTGACGAGAGCAGTAAAACCAGATCCGTACATGTTCGCCCAGAGAAAGTACTTTCAAATTCTTTACCTTTACCAAACGAAGGTCAAATTATATAAAAATTTTTTTTGTCGCCCGAACTCTCAATATTGTTCTTTGTCTCTTGGAGACTTTGGGTCTCTTCGTCTCCCGAAGTTCAACGGGAAATGAACTTAAAACGTTGAGTTGAATTAAAACATTAAAAAAATGTTAAGTTATCACGTTTATCTAGAAAACGTAATTAGTTATCGGTAATTTAATTTTAATTTAATTTAATTTAACAAACATCAAATTTCTTTTTAATATTTATATATTTTCTATTTTTTATTAGAAATGGTGTTAATGTCGAAGGAGCAACTCATAAACAAGTCGTGGATTTAATTAAATCAGGTGGAGATGTTCTTACTTTAACTGTAATATCAGTTACACAACAGGTAAAATTAAAATAACTTCTATAATTGATTAATTAATTTATTTAAAATTTTTTAATTAATTAATTAATGTATTTTTTTTCTTTTTTTTTGTTATTAAAAAGGAAGCGGAACGTCTAGAACCAAGCGATGACACTCAGGGTTACTCTTACATCGATTACAGTGAGAAAAGATCACTTCCGATCAGCATCCCGGATTATCATTACAACGAGAGAGGTGGAGAACGTTACGTAGCGTTTAATATTTATATGGCCGGAAGACATTTATGTTCCCGAAGGTATAGAGAGTTTGCTAAACTTCATAATGATTTAAAAAAGGAATTTATAGGTTAGTAACCTTATTTTTTTTATTTATTTGATTTATTTTATTTTATTTTTTTACTTAATAATTAGATTTTATCAATGTAGGTTTTACATTTCCTAAATTACCCGGTAAATGGCCATTTACACTAAGCGAACAACAATTAGACGCTCGTCGAAGAGGATTGGAACAATATCTAGAAAGGGTTTGTGCGGTAAGAGTGATTGCGGAGTCCGATATTATGCAGGAGTTCCTAACTGATCAAGATGATGAGAATAATAGTAGTCCGGTGGATTTAAAAGTAAGCACGGATGAATTATAATTGATTATAGTCTCAAAAGGGGAAAAATTATAATAAATGTTATGATTTAAGGTTTTGTTGCCGGATCGGGAAGTTATAACGGTTACTTTGAGGCGTAGTGCTAACGCTGATGATGTATACGACATGGTGGTTAAAAAGATCAACATGAATAAGGCTACGGCTAAATATTTTTACTTGTTTGAAATTGTCGAGTATAATTTTGGTAAGTTTTTTAATGAAGGAGGTAAAATTTTAGATTAGATTTGTTAAAAAATTAATTTTTTGGGTTCAAATAACTGAAATAAACTAAAAATAAGATTTTATTATTTGTTATTAATATTCTTTGTTTATTTTAAATCGATTTTTGTGACAAAAATTGTTTTAAATTATTTATGTAAAATTTGAGGTTATGTTATTGTGAAAAATATCAAAAATCTTGTTATACCAAACTAATTTTATACCAAATTATTATTTTTTCAATGAGTTTTATTGAATTTTGTAAGTAATTATACTCAAAATGAAGTAAATATAAAATTTGAGGTTATGTTTAATATCAAAATCTTTAAAAATTTCATTCAACCGACTTTAACAATAAAATCATGAATAAAAAATACAATTTTATGAAATTAAACGTTTTGAAACCTATCGTAACATGTTTTTTTAATGAAATTCGTTTAGTTTTATAAAAATCTGACTTTTTGAAGGTTATATTTATGTTAAAAAACATTAAAAATCGATTTTAATTTAAGATAAATCTTATTCTCTCAAACAAATTTTATTAACATATTTTTTTTAACATGTTTTATTGAATTTTGTAAATACTTATACTCAAAACGAAGTAAATATAAAATTTTAGGTTATGTTTAATGTCAAAATCTTTAAAAATTTCATTCAACCGATCTTAACAATAAAATCATGAATAAAAAATACAATTTTATAAAATTAAACGTTTTGAAACCTACCGTAACATGTTTTTTTAAATGGAATTCGTTTAGTTTTATAAAAAATTTGACTTTTTGAAGGTTATGTTTATGTTAAAAACATTAAAAATCGATTTTAATTTAAGATAAATCTTATTCTCTCAAACAAATTTTATTAACATATTTTTTTTAACATGTTTTATTGAATTTTGTAAATAATTATACTCAAAACGAAGTAAATATAAAATTTGAGGTTATGTTTAATGTTAAAATCTTTAAAAATTTCATTCAACCGACCTTAACAATAAAATCATGAATAAAAAATTCAATTTTATGAAATTAAACGTTTTGAAACCTACCGTAACATGTTTTTTTAATGAAATTCGTTTGGTTTTATAAAAAATTTGACTTTTTGAAGGTTATGTTTGTGTTAAAAAACATTAAAAATCGATTTTAATTTAAGATAAATCTTATTCTCTCAAACAAATTTTATTAATATATTTTTTTTAACATGTTTTATTGAATTTTGTAAATAATTATACTCAAAACGAAGTAAATATAAAATTTGAGGTTATGTTTAATGTCAAAATCTTTAAAAATTTCATTCAACCGACCTTAACAATAAAATCATGAATAAAAAATATAATTTTATGAAATAATACGTTTTGAAACCTACCGTAACATGTTTTTTTAATGAAATTCGTTTAATTTTATAAAAAAATTGACTTTTTGAAGGTTATGTTTATGTAAAAAAACATTAAAAATCGATTTTAATTTAAGATAAATCTTATTCTTTCAAACAAATTTTATTAACATATTTTTTTTTGCATGTTTTATTGAATTTTCTAAATAATTAGTCTTTCTTCGAGATTTGATGATCGTTTTATTCTCAACAAGTCTGTTTTAAATAGAAAATGACTTAAATAGTTAATAAAAAGATAATTTTCTTAAAAATTAAGTATACCGTTGATGTTTTGAACTTCCCGATTGATGTTTTAGGTTTCCGTTTGATGTTATTTTCTTTAAAAATTATGATTTCTTCAAAAAGTACACAAAATAATTTAAAAATAAGTCTATTTTAAATAGAAAATGATTTAAATAGTTAATTTCAAGATAATTTTCTTAAAAATTAAGTGTACCGTTGATGTTTTGAACTTCCCGATTGATGTTTTCAGTTTCCGATTGATGTTATTTTCTTTAAAAATTATGATTTCTTCAAAAAGTACACAAAATAAATTTAAAATAAGTCTATTTTAAATAGAAAATGATTTAAATAGTTAATTTCAAGATAATTTTCTTAAAAATTAAGTGTACTGTTGATGTTTTGAACTTCCCGATTGATGTTTTAGGTTTCCGTTTGATGTTATTTTCTTTAAAAATTATGATTTCTTCAAAAAGTACACAAAATAATTTAAAAATAAGTCTATTTTAAATAGAAAATGATTTAAATAGTTAATTTCAAGATAATTTTCTTAAAAATTAAGTGTACCGTTGATGTTTTGAACTTCCCGATTGATGTTTTCAGTTTCCGATTGATGTTATTTTCTTTAAAAATTATGATTTCTTCAAAAAGTACACAAAATAAATTTAAAATAAGTCTATTTTAAATAGAAAGTTATTTAAATAGTTAATTTCAAGATAATTTTTTTAAGAATTATTTATTACCAAAATTATTTTTAAAAACTTAATTGACTTTGAAAGATATCTATGTAGATCAATTTTTTGACATTTAACTTTGTCCATATTTAAATTGTCTATTACTTCCTCCTGATTATTTAGAATTTTTAAATCTTTTAATCTTTTTAATTTATTAAACTCTCTTTATTAAAATATTTATTTCCTGATTTTTCAACAAAAAAAAAAAGATTTTTAAAGTCCCTTAATTGATTTTTTAAACATATTGATATCATTTTTTTGACTAATAAACTTGTCCATATCACTTACAACATCTATGACTTGACAGTTTAAATTATTTTATAATTTTGAGTTTTTATCGGTAGATTAATGTTTATAAAAGATTAAATTTAGTTGAATTATTGAATAATAAAAATTATATTTTTATAAAATTTATTTAAAAGCATATTTGTAAGTTATTTAATTAAAATAATAATCATATTATTATTTAATTAACAAATTGTTTATAAATAAAGTCAACAGATGGCGCTGACATTAAGATTTATTAACCTTATTAGGTTAGGTTATTTTTTAACCAAAGTTAATTAAGAAAAGGAATTTAAGAAAATAAGAAATTACCCAAATGTATTTTTAATAACAATACTTTTTAGAACGTAAACTACAACCAACAGAATACCCTCATAACCTCTACATTCAAAACTACAGCACAGCGACAAGTACTTGTTTGTGTGTACGAAAGTGGTTATTCTCCCTATCGAAAGAGCTAACATTAATGCACGACCCCCAAGCAACTCATTACATCTTCTGGCAAGCTGTTGATGAAGTAAATCGCGGATGCATCCAAGCCGGGGAACGTTTATATCAATTAAAAGCCCTTCAAGACAGTACAAGAGCCACCGAGTACCTAAAACTTGCTCGGGAATTACCGGGATATGGTGACGTCGTCTTCCCACATTGTGGCTGCGACACCCGTAAAGGAGGTCATGTTATCGTAGCCATCGGCAGTCAAAATTTAAAGTTACACGCTTGCCGAGAGGATGGTACTTTAGAAAGTCAAGTTGTGGCACTTAATTGGGACTCGATAGCTCAATGGGAAGCCGATGATGAAGCTACGGCTTTTTGTATTAAATATAATAGGCCGGATAAAGCACCAAAATGGGTTAAAATATATACACCTTACGTAAGTATTGATTTTTTTTTATAAAACTAATCATTTTAATTAAAAAAAAAAATAATAATTTTTTTTATGACTTTAGTATATGTATTTATTGGATTGTTTTGAACGGATAATCGAAGAGAGCAAATGGGTGGATACCGGAGAATGACTAGGGGGTTATTAAAAAAAAAAAAAAAGTTAAAGTAAAAAAATACACCGAGTCTTTTTCATTTTATTAACATTCTAAAAATACTCTCAACACACGAACAAAATAATTGTATATTGTATGTATATGCGTCTTGTGATACTTTACATTTATTAACGTTTAAAAAAATATGATTCGTGGGGCTAACATATCACCGTTTAGTACTTAGGACAAGTTACTACTTTATTTTTTTTTACTACTTTATAATTTTTCCCTTTTATTTACTTGCACGTGCAATGTATCACTTTAGTGATGAAAATTAGGATTAAATTTAACGAAATAGAGATATAAATAGATATAAATTTAGGTATTTTAGAAAGGAAAAAATCATTTTGCGTCCCTAAAAAAAAAATTATGTACATAAACCAAGTTTATATTATTATTATATTATTTATATTCTAATAATCAAATAATAGTTTATAATTTTCTAACAAATAGCGGATTTTTTTTACATCGCCATCTATTAGATGATTACAAACTAAAATTATTATTAAAATGTATCGCTAGAAAGGAAGCTTTTTTTGTAAATATCCATCTGTCCCTCGAACCTTGTTGCATTTTTACGTTGCTAACCCAAACGGCAACATTAACTTGTAGGTTTTAACGTAAACGTAAGTGAAAATAGATTTTAAGTTGTTGAACACTTGTAAATATTGAATGAATATTATTGAGGTAAACAAATTATTATAATGTTCCTTATATTGCGAGTAATTTATGCAAGTAATTATAAAAATATATATATATATTATATCCGTTGTTATCAGAAATGTGGCTGTTACGCACTCAATTCTCAAAATAAAATCTATAATAACGAATAAAAATCTTAAATTGTAAGATTTTTTTTTTAAATGATCAATCGAACCTTAAAAATCATTTTTACATCCATAAATTTTCCTTAAATATCAAATAATTAAAAATCATCTTTATTTATTTTTTTTGATTTATTTATTATTTTAAATTTTATCTTTTCTTTTAATTATTAAAAGAATTAAAATATACATTTTTTATTTTCATTTGAACTAAATTTTTAGGTCAATCGAACTCGACTAAACGTCAAACTCCCAAACGTCATTTTTTCCATAATAATCAGTATAAAAAAACCATTAACTCGGTTAATTAACGTAACTTATTTTTAAAATTACGTGTACGCGATAAGCTACCGTTCGAATGAGACTTCTAGTAGGTTTATTAACAAACGTTACCAGAAAACATTTAAAAACAAGCCTTTGTTTGTACAGGTAATATATTTTGAGGTTATGTTCGTTATGAAATTTCTTTATTTTATCTTTTTTTAAATTAATTTTCTTTCTAACATATTTAAAAAAGTAATTTTAGCTCTGTAAACTTAATTACCCAGCATAAATCGAATAAGGTGAAAATGAATAACGTTATGAAACGAATCGATGATATTGTTAAATCTGCGGAGGATAAACGTCTTTACCGAGGGCTTATTCTCAATAATCGTATGAAAGTACTTCTTGTTAGTGACCCAACAACTGATAAATCAGCTGCTGCTATGGATGTTGGTGTTGGTAGGAAAATTAATAAATAAAATTTTGAGGTTATGTTAATTATTTTTTTTTATTTTTTAACTTTAAAGGTTATTTAAGTGATCCAGATAACATCCCGGGTTTGGCTCATTTTTGCGAACATATGTTATTCCTTGGAACAGAAAAATACCCCAACGAAAACGATTACAATAAATTTTTAAGTGAACACGGAGGAAGTTCGAACGCTTCGACGACTTACGATCACACCAATTATTACTTCGATGTTGTACCCGATCAATTAACAAACGCCCTAGATAGATTCTCACAGTTTTTCAAATCACCGTTGTTTACCGAAACAGCTACCGGAAGGGAAATTAACGCTGTACATTCCGAACATGAAAAAAATTTATCTAGCGATGTTTGGAGGATCGATCAATTGGATAAACACACGGCTGATGTGAAACATCCTTATCATAAGTTTGGAACTGGTAATCGGCAAACTTTAGATGTCGTTCCGAAAGAAAACGGGATTAATGTTCGGGATGAGTTGTTAAAGTTTCATAATACGTGGTATTCTTCTAATATTATGTGTTTAGCGGTTTTAGGAAAAGGTAATTAAAAAAAGTGGTATTTAAAAATTAAAAAAAATCATAAAAATGAATATAATATCTAAAAATGAGGTTTTAATATAACCTAACTTTTTTTTAATTTTAATAAATTTAAATAAGTTTTAAAAAAATCGTACAGACTTTATTTATAGGAATAAAAACATGATTCTCGTTTTAAATTAAATCTAAAACGTTCTATTTTAATCTAAAAAAGACGGATTTTCTCTAACTAGTACCAAAAAATTAGAAACAAATAATAAAAATGGGAATGTTTATTGACATAACCTAATTTTTCGAAAATTACAATTTTAAAAAAATCGTACAGACTTTATTTATAGGAATAAAAACATGATTCTTGTATTAAATTAAATCTAAGACATTCTATTTTAATCCAAAAAAGACGGATTTTCTCTAATTAGTACCAAAAAATTAGAAAAAAATTTGAAAGATTATGTTTATTGACATAACCTAATTTTTCAAAAATTACAACTTTAAAAAAATCGTACAGAATTTATTTATAGGAATAAGAACATGATTCTTGTATTAAATTAAATCTAAAACGTTCTATTTTAATCTAAAAAAGACGGATTTTCTCTAATTAGTATCAAAAAATTGGAAAAAAATCTTAAAAATGGGAATGTTTATTGACATAACCTAATTTTTCAAAAATTACAACTTTAAAAAAATCGTACAGAATTTATTTATGGGAATAAAAAGATGATTCTTGTATTAAATTAAATCTAAAATATTCTATTTTAATCTAAAAAAGACGGATTTTCTCTAATTAGTATCAAAAAATTAGAAAAAATTCTTAAAGATTATGTTTATTGACATAACCTAATTTTTCAAAAATTACATCTTTAAAAAAATCGTACAGACTTTATTTATAGGAATAAAAACATGATTCTTGTATTAAGTTAAACCTAAAACATTCTATTTTAACCTAAAAAAGACGGATTTTCTCTAATTAGTACCAAAAAAATTAAAAAAAAAAAATCCTAAAGATTATGTTTATTGACATAACCTAATCTTTCGAAAATTACTACTTTAAAAAAATCGTACAGACTTTATTTATAGGAATGAAAACATGATTCTTGTATTAAATTAAATCTAAAACATCCTATTTTAATCTAAAAAAGACGGATTTTCTCTAATTAGTATCAAAAAATTTTAAAAAATTCTTAAAGATTATGTTTATTAACATAACCTAATTTTTCGAAAATTACAACTTTAAAAAATTCATACAGGCTTTATTTATAGAAATAAAAACATGATTTTTGTATTAAATTAAATCTAAAACATTTTATTTTAATCTAAAAAAGACGGATTTTCTCTAATTAGTACCAAAAAATTAGAAAAAAATAATAAAAATGGGAATGTTTATTGACATAACCTAATTTTTCAAAAATTACAACTTAAAAAAAATCGTACAGACTTTATTTATAGGAATAAAAACATGATTTTTGTATTAAATTAAATCTAAAAAATTCTATTTTAATATAAAAAAGGCGGATTTTCTCTAATTAGTATCAAAAAAATTAAAAAAAATCCTTAAAGATTATGTCTTTTGACATAACCTAATTTTTCGAAAATACACTTTAAAAAAATCGTACAGACTTTATTTATAGGAATAAAATCATGATTCTTGTATTAAATTAAATCTAAAACATTCTATTTTAATCTAAAAAAGAGGGATTTTCTCTAATTAAAACCAAAAAATTAGAAAAAAATCTTAAAAAATGGGAATGTTTTTTGACATAACCTAAATTTTTTAAGATGAATAAAATTATTAATAAAAATTTTTTTTTATAGAAAGTTTGGACGAATTAGAAAAAATAGTGGTGGATTTATTTAGCGAGGTTAAGGATAAAGATGTCGAGGCACCTAAATGGGAGGAACATCCCTTTTCTGGGGAGCATTTAAGAACTTGTACTTACATGGTTCCGATTAAAGATATTCGGAACTTAAATATTGTATTTCCATCACCGGATTTAATTGAATTTTATAAATCAATGGTAAGTGTTTTTTTTCTTTAATAAATTAAAGTTTAATTTAATTAAATTTTAATGAAATATATATTTTTAAAATCATTTATTTAATAAAATATATCAAATATACAATAAATATATATAAAATATAATTAACATTAAAAGATATACTAATATAAGTACTTTTGAAACGGTAAAAACTTCCTACACAAACTACTATTACAATAACATCGTTTTTTCTTCGCATCACCATCTCCGCCGGCTCCACCGGGTGTAAACCCCAATCGACCATCTCCGTAATCAAAGGTAATCTCCGTATTCTCAGGAATATCGTGTAAAGCAAATACGCAAAGTTTAGGAACAACACTGTGACATCTAACCGGGATAACTTGACAATTTGGTTGACAACTATGATTAATATATCTTCCGATGTTACCGAAAGTAGATGGATCGATGTACGTTTGAATATCATTATCTCCAAATCGTTCGATTAGACAAAAAATATAATTTGGAAGTTGTTTCTCTTCTTGGAATTTAAATCGAGCGTCTGCTTCTTTTTTTGAGATTACTTCACCGGCATATTCGCAAATAAAGTTACCGGATTTTACAGCTACGGTGGTTATTAATCCGGCTCCTTTTCCTTGTTCTTTAGCGCGTTGTTTGTTTAATTTTGATAATTGATTTTCAGATAAGATCCGTAAACCTTTTCTTGGTCCGAATTGAACTAATTTGTTACCGCAAAAAGCCGAACAAAGACAGTTTTTGTTACATTCGTAAACCGGACTTTCTTTTTTGATTAATTCATAATTATTTTGAATACTTTCAACTGAATTTAAGGTTGTATTTCGATCAAATTCGTAATTAGGTGTTAATTCCACACAACTACAACCCGAATCTTTCGTACATAAAGACTTACAACTACATCCGACGGCTAAATCGTAAAAGCTATCATACGTTTCTTTCGTTGGGAGATTTTCAGTTGTGTACATTACTTTTGGATCGGTCACAGCAATATCATATGTATCTATTAAAGCCGGAATATCCATTTGGGGCCGTTTAAATAAATCCAAATCGTCTTGTTTTGAGGTTATGTTAATCAAGTTGGAAGTTATTTGAGCGTTTAACTCCATATACGTTTATAATAACGTTAGGAATTGTTAAAGTTGAAGTATTTTTTGTTGTTTTGAGTTTTTTTTGGTTAATTTAAAATGTTTTAAAGGAGTTTTTAATAAAATTTTGAGGTTTACTTCACGTTAGAACTTGACGTTTGTTGATTAAATTTAATGTCAATAGATGGCGTTTTCAAATCGGAGATTTTTTTTCAAATTAAATTTATTTTTTTTATAATTAAATTATTTTTTTAAATTAAATATTATTTTTGTTAAAATTTTAGATTAAAAAAAAGTTTTAATTTTTATTTTAATTACTTGAAAAATATAAAGTTTTTATGATTGTCAATAGATGGTGCTAAATGGGATAAATTTCTAATTATTTTTTTTTTAATTTTCTTTATTAAATTAAAATTAAAAAATTAAGTCTGATCTAAAAAAAAAATTAAAAAATTTGGATTTTTTGATGATTTTTTGGTAAAATTTAAAATCAAGTTAAAAAAAATTGAAAAATTTTGAAAAATTAAAATCTTTATTAAAAATTTGAAATTTTGATTAAAAATTCTTAAAGTTTATTAAAAATCCTTTAATTTGATACCAAACACGATTATGTTCGGTAAAAAAACAAAGAAGTTATCGGGATTTAAAAAATTTCAAGATGGCCGACTTCCGGTTGTCATTAAAATCAAAAATTTCGATAACTTTCGATCTATTAAAGTTAGATAGGTTGTGTTTGTACTCAAATTAAAGGAAATTTAATTTCCCGTCGATTTTTAATAAAAACTTCGTTTTAAAATTATTGTTGACTTTTTTTTTTGTGAAATTTTTAAACATTTTTAAAGGTTTTTTTGAAAATTTTTACCAATTTTATCTTTTTTTGGAAATTTTTTAAAGTTTTTGATTGATTTCTTAAAAAATCTTGATATTTTCTCGAAAATTTTAACATTATTTTGGTAAATTTAATATTATTTTTGAAAATTTTTACATTTCTTTTTTGAAAAATTGAAATCTTTATTAAAAATTTGAAATCTTTATTAAAAATTTGAAAATTTTAATAAAAATTCTTAAAGTTTATTAAAAATCCTTTAATTTGATACCAAACACGATTATATGCGGTAAAAAAACAAAGAAGTTATCGGGATTTAAAAAATTTCAAGATGGCCGACTTCCGGTTGTCATTAAACTCAAAAATTTCGATAACTTTCGATCTATTAAAGTTAGATAGGTTGTGTTTGTACTCAAATTAAAGGAAATTTAATTTCCCATCGATTTTTAATAAAAACTTCGTTTTAAAATCATTTTTGACATTTATTTTTTAATTTCTAAACATTTCTTTAAATTTTTTTATCATTTTTTTTTTTAATTTTTAATCATTTTTATGAAATTTTTAATAATTTTTTTTAATTTTTATTCATTTTTTTAAAAATTTTTACCATTTTTATCATTTTTTAGAAATTTCTTAAAGTTTTTAAAAAAAATTTGAGGTTATGTTAGATTTTTTGAAAAAATTTTGACGTTTCAAGAATTTAAAAAAAAAAAATTGACATTTCAAGAATTTTTTTAAAAAAAATTTGACATTTCAAGAATATTTTTTTTATTAATTTGACATTTTTATTAAAAATTCTTAAAGTTTATTAAAAATCCTTTAATTTGATACCAAACACGACTATATTCGGTAAAAAAAACAAGGAAGTTATCGGGATTTAAAAAATTTCAAGATGGCCGACTTCCGGTTGTCATTAAAATAAAAAAATTTCGATAACTTTCAATCTATTAAAGTTAGATAGGTTGTGTTTGTACTCAAATTAGAGGAAATTTAATTTCCCATCGATTTTTAATAAAAATTTCGTTTTAACATCATTTTTGACATTTATTTTTTAATTTCTAAACATTTCTTTAAATTTTTTTAACATTTTTTTTTTTTAATTTTTAATCATTTTTTTGAAATTTTTAATAATTTTTTTGAAATTTTTAATAATTTTTTTTAATTTTTATTCATTTTTTTTTAAATTTTTACCATTTTTATCATTTTTTAGAAATTTCTTAAAGTTTTTAAAAAAAATTTGAGGTTATGTTAGATTTTTTTAAAAAATTTTGACGTTTCAAGAATAAAAAAAAAAAAAAAATTGACATTTCAAGAATTTTTTAAAAGAAAATTTGACATTTCAAGAATATTTTTTTTTTTAATTTGACATTTTTATTAAAAATTCTTAAAGTTTATTAAAAATCCTTTAATTTGATACCAAACACGATTATATGCGGTAAAAAAACAAAGAAGTTATCGGGATTTAAAAAATTTCAAGATGGCCGACTTCCGGTTGTCATTAAAATAAAAAAATTTCGATAACTTTCAATCTATTAAAGTTAGATAGGTTGTGTTTGTACTCAAATTAGAGGAAATTTAATTTCCCATCGATTTTTAATAAAAATTTCGTTTTAAAATCATTTTTTTTTTAAATTTTTTATCATTTTTTTTTAATTTTTAATGATTTTTTTGAAATTTTTAATAATTTTTTTGAAATTTTTAATATTTTTTTTTTAAAATTTTTATTCATTTTTCTTTATTTTTACCATTTTTATCATTCTTTAGAAATTTCTTCAAGTTTTTAAAACATTTTTGAGGTTATGTTAGATTTTTTAAAAAATTTTTGACGTTTCAAGAATTTTTTTCTTCAAAAACCAACCTGTATGTCCTTGTAGATTATTAAATTAAATTAGTTTTTATTTAATTTACGCGTTTTAAGGTTTTTTTTAACCAATATTTCGTTTTAATACCCTTTATTTACATTAGAATTTAATTTAAATCATGACAGTTATATTTAATTAAACTTATTGATCATAGATGACGTTTTAAGAACTTTAAGTTTAAAATTTAAAAACTGTCAAATTTAATTTTTTTAATTCTAATTTTAAATTCAATTTTGAATCAAAATAAGTTATAAAAACCTTTAAAAATAACTTAAAATTTGTTTATTTTTTACAGCCTAGCAACTATATCAGTCATTTAATCGGTCACGAAGGTCCAGGAAGTCTCCTTTCGGCTTTAAAAGAACGAGGTTGGTCCAACAGTCTTCTTGCTGGTAATAAACCGGGTCCGAGAGGATTAGGTTTCTTTGGAATTTCAGTTGACTTAACGGAAGAAGGAATGAAACACATTGACGATATTATAATTTTAATATTTCAGGTAATTTTTAAAAAAGGTTTTAATTTTTAAAGATTAAATTAATGTAAAAGTTAAAAAAATTAATCTGTATCTTTGATTGTTTAGTATATTAAGATGTTAAAAGATGCCGGACCGTTATTTTGGGTTCAAGAAGAGTTACGTGATATATCAGCGATGAATTTTAGATTTAAAGACAAGGAAAGTCCGAGTAGTTATATCGTTTCACTTGTAAATAATCTCCAGGTAAGTTTCTATTAAAAGGTTTTATTTAGATTTGTAAAGTTAAATTGAGCTAACATTTTTGTTTATTTTGAAGCATTTTCCAATTGAAGACGTTTTATCAGGTCCGTATCTTTTAACCGAATGGAAACCGGATATAATTATGAGATTATTAAACGATTTTAATCCAGATAATATCAGGTAGATGTTTTTAAAATCTTTAAAAATGTATTTTTTTTTAATAAATAAGCTATTTTATTAAAAAATTCAATCTGACAGATAACATAACCTAAAAAATTTTCTTATGTCAAATTGACAGATGACTTAAAATAAGTTTTTTTTTAACTAATTTGATTTGTTTCCTTTATATTTTAATAAAATTTATTTATTTATTTTTAATAGAGTTGGTGTAATTGCAAAGAAATTTACTGAAATCGTCGACCAAAAAGAACCTTGGTACGGCACAGATTACAAAATAACTCCGATCATAGAAGAAACTTTAGATAAATGGAGGAACGTAACAATATCTAAAGATCTACATTTGCCGGATAAAAACGAATTCATACCAAGTTCTTTCCAAGTGTTTCCTTTAGAGAAGGAAAACACCGACTGGCCGAGTATTATTAAAGATACTCCGATAAGTAGGGTTTGGTTTAAACAGGACGAAAAGTTTTTGTTGCCGAAAGCTAATTTAATGTTTGATTTTGTAAGGTGGGTAATTAAGTTGTTTATCGGAGATGTGTTTTATGAACTTGTGAACTAATTTTTGATTTTAAAGTCCTTTAGCTTATTTGGATCCGTTAAATTGTAACCTGACGCACATGTTTGTACAATTATTCAAAGATTCGCTCAATCAGTATGCTTATGCGGCCGAATTAGCTGGTTTAAAATACGAATTGTCAAATACTAAATACGGATTAATTGTAAGTTGGTAGTTTTAATGTAGAATTTACAAATTTTATTAAAAAATTAACTTAATTTAGTTTAAAATCGTCTAAAATTTATGAATTTCGTTTGATTTCGTCTAAATTTTTTAAATTTCATTAAAAAAATAACTTATTTTTGTTAAAAATTGTGAAATTTCGTCTAAAATTTTCTGAAATCGTTGAGTTTTATCAAAAAATTTATCCAGATTTGTATAAAATCATCTAAATGATTGAATTTCGTTTAATTTCACCAAAAATTTCCAAATTTCATTAAAAATCGAACTTAATTTAGTTGAAAATTAAGAAATTTCTTCTAAAGTTTTCTAAAATCGTCGAATTTTATCAAAAAATTAATCAAATTTATTATAAAATCGTCTAAAATTTTTGAATTTCGTTCAATTTCATCTAAATTTTCTAAATTTAAATAAAAATCGAACTTATTTTAGCTTAAAATTATGAAATTTCCTCTAAAATTTTCTAAAATCATCGAATTTTATCGAAAAATCAAATTTAGTATAAAATCGTCTAAAATGATTGAATTTCGTTTAATTTCATCTAAAATTTTCAAATTTCGTTAAAAATCGAACTTAATTTAACTTACAAATGTAAAATTTCGTCTAAAATTTTCTAAAATCGTCAAATTAAAAAAAAAAATTAATCAAATTTCGTATAAAATTATCTAAAATTTATAAATTTCGTTTAATATGATCTAAGATTTTCAAATTTCGGTCTAATTTGTGAATTTTGGTCTAAAATTTTCTAAAATCATCAAAATTTATCAAAAGTTTCACCAAATTTAGTATAAAATCGTCTAAAACTTAAGAATTTCGTGTGATTTCATCTAAATTTTTAAAATTTCATTAAAAAAATAACTTATTTTAGTTGAAAATTATGAAGTTTTGTCTGAAATTTTCTAAAATCGTTGAATTTTAACTTAAATTTCATCCAGTTTTCTATAAAATCCTCTAAAATTTATTAATTTCCTTTAATTTCAACAAAAATGTTCAAATTCCATGAAAAAAGTCACTTAATTTTGCTTAAAATTGTAAATTTTCCTCCAAAGTGTTCTAAAATCATCGAATTTTATCCAAAATTTACCTACATTTCATCCAGTTTTCTATAAAATCATCTAAAATGATTGAATTTCGGTTAATTTCATTTAAGATTTTCAAATTTTATTAAAAATCGAACTTAATTTAGCTTAAAATTACGAAATTTTGTCTAAAATTTTCTAAAATTGTCGAATTTGATCAAAAAATTAATCAAATTTAGTATAAAATAGTCTAAAATTTATGAATTTCGTTTGATTTGGACAAAATTTTTTTAATTTAATTAAAAAAATAACTTATTTTGGTTGAAAATTGTGAAATTTTATCTAAAATTTTCTAAAATTGTCAAATTTTAACCTAAATTTTCGAAGTTTAATCAAAAATTTCATCAAATTTAGTATAAAATCGCCTAAATTTTATGAATTTCGTTTGATTTCGCCTAAATTTTTTAAATTTCATTCAAGAAATAACTTATTTTAGTTGAAAATTGTGAAATTTTGTCTAAACTTTTCTAAAATCGTCGAATTTTATCAAAAATTTCATCAAATTTCGTGTAAAATTATCTAAAATTATTGAATTTCGTTTAATTTCATCTACAATTTTCAAAAATCGAACTTAATTTAGCTTAAAATTGTAAATTTTCCTCCAAAATGTTCTAAAATCATCGAATTTTATCCAAAATTTAATCAAATTTCATATAAAATCATATAAAATTTTCGAATTTTATTAAAAAAGAACATCTTCATTAAATTATCATTAATTTTTATTAAAATAAATCTAATTTTCTTCTCATTTTAGTTAATTCTAAGTGGTTTTAACGATAAACAACACATTTTCTTAGACAAAATCATGGATAAATTAACGAATTTTAAAGTAGATCCAAAACGATTCGAGATTTTTAAAGAAAACGTAAGTAAATTAATCTAGTTTATTTATAAAATAATTTTTTCATCTTATTACATTTCTATTTTGATTTTATTTTTAGTATATAAGGACTTTAAAGAATTTCGCAGCAGAACAACCATACAAACACGCCGTTTATTACTTAGCCGTGCTTCTAACCGAACATTCCTGGACAAAACAAGAATTACTATCAGCGACAGAACGTGAGTAATGTTCGAAACTCGACTTACGTCTACCTAAATTATCTTAGAATTGACTGTCGACAGATTGGAGGCGTTCATTCCACAAATTCTCTCAAAAATGCACGTTGAGTGTCTCCTTCATGGTAATTTGACACGTTCCAAAGGTTTGGATTTAGTAGAAGTGGTCGAAAATAAACTTCAGCAAAGTGTTAATATGCAACCGTTACTTCCGAGACAGTTGTTGATTAATCGGGAGTTAAAATTAGAAGATGGATGTAATTATTTATACGAGGTGCAGAATGAAGTTCATGTTGCGAGTTGTATCGAGCTGTATTATCAATGCGGAGTTGAAAATACAGAAAGTAATATGTTGTTGGAGTTATTTGCTCAGATTATACATGAACCATGTTTTCATGTTTTAAGAACTAAGGTTAAAAAAGCAAAATTTATTTTTAAATAAATAATTTTTATTTTTTATTTTTAATTTTAGGAACAATTAGGTTACATAGTATTTAGTGGTATTCGTCGTTCAAACGGAGTCCACGGTTTAAGAATAATCGTCCAATCAGAAAAACACCCATCATTAGTCGACGAAAGAATCGAAGATTTCCTCTCGAGTATGTTTAAACACATCGAATCAATGTCCGAAGAAGAATTTGCAAAGCATAAAGAAGCTTTGGCGGTTCACCGATTAGAAAAACCAAAACAATTATCATCTCAATCATACATTTATTGGACGGAAATAAATACCCAACAATATCACTTTGATAGGGTTAACGTTGAGGTGGCTTATTTGAGAACTATCACGAAAAAGGATGTTTTGGATTTTTATAAATCTCTATTAGCGGAAAATGCGGAACAAAGGCATAAAATCGCTATTCATGTTGTTTCAGTAGCTGATGGGGTTAAGACTTGTAAAGATGTTAAGGAAGAGGATAAATTGGAGAAATCAAAATCGGTTTCGCAGGTTATTCAGGATGTGACTGCTTTTAAGAGTGCGCATGGAATGCATCCTTTGGTTCAACCCTATATTAGTATAACTAGAAAAGGGAATAAATCGAAATTGTAAGAATTGGATTTAATTAGGTTATGTATGTATTTTACATTATATTATTAACTATTTGATTAAAAGAATTGTTTTAATTATTTTAAATAAATGGAATGAGTTTAAATTTTAAATATTATTGCGTTTATTAATTAAAGTAATAAAGTATAATAGAAAGTATGGATTCGTCCGAAAGAAAACGCGCACTCTCCAGAAGAGTTTAGTCTAAAGACTAACGATGACCGACCGATTCGAACTGACTCGTCTTTTTCGCCCAAGCGCTTATATAGCGTTGGGCGGCTTCTAGAAGGTTCTGGCGCCCTTTCGACGGCTATCGGCGGACGAGTCTGAACGCGCTCGGACTCTCTTTTCGGAAATGTGTTTCGTCATTACAATATTGTTTAAAATTTTGGATTTTAATTTTTTAATTGTATACACTTATGAATTAGCGAACAGAAAATACGATGTAATATTGTGCTGGGTTCCATCACACATGGAAGTCGGTGGAAATGAGACCGACGGTCTGGAGAAGGTGCCTTATGGAGACCAGTTGACGTTACATTGGACGTGTTGATGGTGTGATGCAAGCAAGGAAGAAAATTAGAGGGTAGTGGGAAGACGACTGGAGATCTATTTTAAAGGGGTGATGGTATACTAAACATACAGGCCCTAATACCTAGAAAACCATGGCTCGAGACATTGCCATACGTCTCAAAATTGTTTTACACTTTCATCGTCCGCCTACGAAATGGCTATGCTTTGATTCCCGAATATCTGTACAAAATTGGACTCAAAGACAGTTATGCCTGCGATTGTGGGGAGAGAGACCGAAAGACTTGTTGGTTTCGGTTACTTTCCACATTGAGATTTATAAAGCTATTTTTAAATTTCGTATAGATACAAAAAACTTCATTTAATTTACAGACAGGGTCCTTGTTGGCTCCGCCTGTAAATTAAATTCTAAGTTTTATCATTATGTATATATTCATTCTTTTTTGGTTTATCTTGTTTCAGATCCTGATATCCCAGCATTTCCCTACCGAGGGGCCTCCTGAATCCTTCTGAAACAGCCTCGCTCTCTTAGAGTATCCTTTACCTTCTAACCCGTTCTCTGATTGGCTTTTGAATTTTGTTTTGCTTTTATTTGCGCTTCTTTTATTTTGTATCATTTCTTTATTTTGTACATAATGCTCGTCTATTTGCATGATAAAAAGTTGAATGTAGAAATTGGAATGTGGTAGTTTTGTTTGCTCTTATTGCTTTTGCTGATAACTGTACTACTTAGACCATATGCTTAATTAACTAAATTGCTCAGCTCTCCAGGACCCGTGCAGTCCTCTTTTTACAAGACATAATCATAAAACCAACTAAGGGTGCTCAGGAATATATGGAGTGACACAGTGACTGGGATATAAGAGAGACTAAGGTCCGAATCCCATCGCTATTCCCTTACCTAAGGGCCAAATAACAACAATCTGTAGACTTGTGGCTTCATCTGTTGTACATTAGGTAAAATTTCATCGATATAAACGCAATTGGATTTCAGGGGTGAGTAAAATTTGGTGAATTCAAAATCAGGGATGTGCAAATTCTCGGTTAAAGAAAAGATATTAAAATTCGATCGGCATTGATGCGGTTTGAAACTTGGCTATCAGGGTTGGTCGTACTCAGATTACTGAGGTTCGGGAAATTGTTCGTCAGAAAACTTCTGCGTCTAGCATGACAACATCTGTCTCGAGCAGTGATGGCGAACCTTTTTGAGAAGTGGGTAAAATTTTGTTTATTGTATTTGTTTAGTGCTTCCTCGTGGGTCACTAATTTCAAATCACTTGGAAAAGAGGAAGGTCATTACTTACATCTTTCTAACAAAAAAAAACTCATGGAACACAATCGACGCCTAAAAAGGTCATGATGCACAAGTGGACATTTTTCTATATTATAAAATCGCTTCATAGCCGGCTCTTTGTGGGTCACTTAAAAGGTTCGTGTGGGTCAGTGTCTGACCAGCGGGTCATAGGTTCGCAGTGGTCTAACAACGCCCATTTAGAGTCTTATTTGGAATTGAATAGAGAATAATTTAAAAGAAACTGTAGGAAAATTAGACGATTAATGGGCGAGTTACACCAATTTAAAGTCAAAATTTCTAAACTTTTGTCTAATTTCCCAATGCAGAAGTTCGGAAAATCGTTTGTCAGAAATTTTCCACATCTGTTATGAAGTTGTCCGTCTAGAATCTTATTCAGAATTGAATAGAGAATCATTTCAAACAAACTATACAAAAATCACACGATCGATAACTGAGTCATGCGAGCTCAAAGTCAAAACTTTCGTCTACTTTCTCAATGCAGAGGCTCGGAAAATCGTTTGTCAGAAATTTTGCACATCTACCATAAAGTTGTGCGTAGACAATCGATAACCGAGCTACGCGAACTTAAAGTTAAAATTTCAATGTTCTCGTTTAATTTCTAGATGCAGAGGTTTGAAAAAACATTCGTCAGAAATTTTCCAGACACAATATAACAACGCCCGTCTAGAATCTTATTCAGAATTGAATAGAGAATCATTTAAAATAAACCGAATCAAAATCAGACGATCAACAGTTGAGTTACGCAAGCTCAAAATAAAACTTTAAAAATTTTCGTCTTATTTCTCAGTGCAGAGGTTCGGTGTTGGAAACACATTTGTTAGACATTTTTCAGATCCAATATAACAACGCCCGTCTAGAATCTTACTCATAGCTTAAAGTCAAAATTTCAAAACTTACGTTTAAGTTCTGGGTGCAGAGGTTCAGAAAACCGTTCGTCAGAAGTTTTCCAGATTCGCCATGAAGTCGTCTATCTAGAGTCTTATTTAGAATTGAACAAAGAATCGTTTAAAATAAATCGTATAGAAATTAGACGATTAACGGTTGAGTTACACGAGTTTGAAGTCAAAATTTTAGTCTACATTCTCGATGCGATGGGAAAACCGTTGATCAGAAATTTTCCAAATCCGGAATGATGACGCTTAGCTTGAGCCTTACTCAAAATTGAACGAAAAATCACATAAAAGAATCCGTACGAATATCTTGGAAAGCACTTATCGTTTAAAACAAAAGGGCCAGATAATTCAATTTTGATGGATTAAGAGTCATGTTACCTTGGAACCTAATGAAAAAGTGGACCCCCTAGCAAAGCATGCAGTGATGAATGGGATGGAAGATGTCCGTAAAACTTCGGCAGAAGACTTTCTTAAAGATCTTGTTAATTAACAAGATTAAACATCATGTTGAGAACTGAGTGGGGTAATCTTTAGGTCAGTAGTTGGAGAACCAGAATGACCCAATACGCTCAAGTACACCCCCACATCTTTGATGTGTCCTGGTATAGAGATAAGCAGGTTGATAGATTTGTATAATTCATCTATTGCGAGGATAAAATTTGGACACGGTAAATTCCGAGTTATCTTTACAGATTAGGTATTGTTGATTCGCCTTCATGCGAATGTGGTGAGTGATGTGGATCAGTAATTAGGTTTAATTGTTGCTTAGTTCTACTAGATATCAGAATGAGAGAAGGAATTTTATGCAAAAACTTATAAAAATGGGAGTGCAACTCCCGACATGCGCTGTAGTATTATTAAGTACGAATAGGAGAGAGATTTACAAGTATATTGGTCGTTTTCTAAGATATTCGCGCATCCGGTACGCAAATCAGGCGATTGATAACCGAGTTATATGAGCTCAAAGTCAAAATTTCAAACTTCTCATCTAATTTCTCAATGCAGAGGTTGGGAAATTGCTCGTCAGAAAGTTCCCGGATGTGGCATAAAATCGTCCGTCCAAAGTCTTACTTAAAAATAAACAGAAAATCATCTAAAAGAAACCGTATGACAATCACGCGATTGATAATCGAGTTACACGAGCTCAAAGTCAAAATTTCAAAATTCTCGTCTAATTTCTCTTATGCAGAGGTTTGGAAAATCGCTCGTCAGAAATTTTTCGGATGCGGTATTAAGTCGTCCGTCCAAAGTCTTACTCAGAATTGAATAGAAAATCATTTAAAAGAAAAAATATTATAATTAGGCGATTTATAACCGAGTTACACGAGCTCAAAGTCAAAATTTCAAAATTATCGTTTAATTTCTCTTATGCAGAGGTTAGGAAAATCGCTCGTCAGAAATTTTCCGAACCCAGCATGACGTTGCCCATTTAGAGTCTTACTTAAAATTGAATATAGGATCATTTAAAAGAAACTGTATGAAAATCGGGCGACCAATGGTTGTTACGCAAGCTCAAAATCAAATTTTCAAAATTTTCGTCGAATTTTTGGGTGGAGGTTCGGAAAATCATTTGTTAGAAATTTTCTAAATCCAACAGAAAAAACCCTTTCTAGACTTTTACTCAGAACAGAGAATTATTTAAAACAAACTGTACAGAAATTAGATGATCAACAGTCGAGTTACACCATCCCAAAATCAAAAATTCAAAATTCTTATATAATATACAATACTTTATTTTTCAATTTATTTACAAAAAAAACTTAATATAAATCATGAATAAAACATAAAATAAAAAAATACATTAATAAATAGGGAATGTTTCATCGACATATTTCGCATAGGAATACAATCCACCTTTCACATTCAAAAATTTCACCGGTAAATCCCCAAAAAGTTCCCTCAGCTTTAAAATAGCCCTTTGAGAATCATTTCCTCTCCGACAAATAACCAAAACCTCATTTAAACATCCATTCAGACCACAAAACGATTGTATTTTCCCTTTTAAATCCTCCAAACAATCATTTTTCTGTATACTCGTATAAGGATAATTATAAGAGTTCGGTAATTTACACATAACATATTCAGTAATCGGCCGAACATCAATCAATAAATTCTCCTTTCTATTTTTTAACTCTTTAACATCTAAATGATCCTCTTTTTTTAATATATCAATATCGATTACTTTATCGTGAGATTTAGCTCCACAAAATTGTTCGTAATCGATTAGAGTACCTATTGAGGGATTATCACCGCAAACTGCACATCTACTATTTCTCGTTCTTAGTTTTATATTTCTAAAAACTGTATCACAACCGTCGAAGGTTAATAATTTTCCGGATAAAACCCCTTCTTCTCGGATAATAATTTTTATAGTTTCTAATGCTTGTAAAACACCGATAACTCCGGGGATTGTTCCTAAAACACCTCCATCACCACAACTTGTTACCGTTTCAATCGGAGGGGGTATCGGAAATAAACATCGATAACAAGGACCGTTTTCATAATTATAAACTGTTAATTGTCCTTCCATTTGTAAGGCACTTCCGGAAACTAAAGGAGTGTTATTTAATACACAAACATCATTTAATAAATATCGTGTGGCTACGTTATCAGTTCCGTCGATGACAACATCATATTTATTCTTTTCAAATAAATCCGAGAAGGTTTTACTGTCCGCGTGGATGTTTAAAGGTTTTATATTTATTGAGGAATTTATATTTTTTAATTTATTACAAGCAGATTGGACTTTTAATAACCCTAAATCACTTTCACCGTGTAAAATTTGTCTGTGTAAGTTGGTAGCTTCGACTACATCATCGTCAATTAAAGTTATTTCACCTACACCTGCCGCAGCTAGGTATAAAGAACACGGACAACCTAAACCACCCATTCCAACGATTAAAACCTTACTTCTTTTTAATGCAATTTGTCCGTCTAAGCTTACTTGCGGAAGGAGCATTTGCCTACTGTAACGAATTACATCTGTACTGAGTAATCCCGGACAATAAGAGTTGATATTGTGAGGTTTCTATAACAAAAAATTTATTTTTTCCTTAATTTTTTAAGTTATCTTTAAAATTTTTGAGGTTATGTTTTACCCTTCTCTTTAATTCTTGAAGTTTACATTCTTTTTCTTGTAATTCTAAACGTAATTTTCGTATATCAGCCTCTAATTCTTCAATAATTTGGATATCCCCCGACATTATCCCGGTTTTTTAATAATTTATAATTAAATTAAACTTATTAAAAAATAAAATTACAAAAATTTGACATGTGACATCAAATCAGAGTAACAAACCTTCAAACAAAAAATTCAATTCTTAAAAAAAAATTTTTAATTAAAATTATAATGCATAAACAGTTAAGAATATAATAAAAACTTATAGATTTTTAACAGATTTTTTTTTAAGAAACCAAATTCTTTAAAAATGGTTTCATTTAGATATTTTTTATACACAAGTGTCATTTGAATGTTGATTATTTTTGTAAATCAGATGAATTAAAATACATTTTTTCTTAATAAGTTAGTTTAATAATTTAGAAACGAAATATTTAAATTAAAAACGTATTTAAAAATAGATTTAGAGAGGAATTAAAATTAATTTTATAGGTATAAAATTCAACAAAAATATATTAGATGGCGCCACTAAGAATGTCATTTGAATTTTAACTATTTTTATGTTTAGAAATAAAACGAATTAAAATACAATTCTTTCTAAATAAATCAATTTAATAGTCTAGAATAAGAATATGCTAATAAAAAATAAATTTAAAAATAGATTTAAATTAAGTCTAATTTTATAGGAATAAAGTTCAATAAAAAGTTATTAGATGGCATCACTATAAATAATTTTATTCTCTTAAATTAAATTAAATTCATCTTTAATTTGATTTTTAAATTTGTTTTTAATTGATACATTCGGTTTTTTGATTATTTAATCAAGTTATTTAGAAAAAATTGTATTTTAATTCGTCTTATTAATCAAATTTAATTTTATAAGAATAAAGTTCAATAAAAATTTATTAGATGGCGCCTCCACAAGTGATTTTATTCTTTTACATTTTTATAAATTTTTTATAAAAAACTCGAACGAAAATGTTTTTTTATAATAAAGTTGTAATTTATAAACATAAATTTTTAAAGTTCATTGATTTTCTTAAATTAGGTTAGAAGTTTCAAAAATTTTTTTAGCAATTTCAAAATTTATTCTAATTTTTTTGACAACACTTGGAGTAAAACGGTCTTTTTTAATTAAAACTGGAATATTTTAAGTTTCATTTAGAAAAAAAATCAATTCAAAATTTTTACAAATGAATTTTTGGCGAATTTTTAAATTTGATCGATTTTCTTAAATTAGGTTAGAACTGTCCAAAATTTTTTGCCAAGTTCAGAATTTTTTCTAATTTTTTTGACAACACTTGGAGTAAAACGGTCTTTTTTAATTAAAACTGGAATGTTTTAAGTTTCATTTAGAGAAAAGATCAAATCAAAATCTTTAAAATTGAATTTTTGATGAATTTTTAAAGTTGATCGATTTTCTTAAGTTAGGTTAGAACTGTAAAAAAATTTTTTGCCAACTTCAAAATTTTGTCTAATTTTTTTGACAACACTTGGAGTAAAACGGTCTTTTTTAATTAAAACTGGAATGTTTTAAGTTTCATTTAGAAAAAAAATCAAATCAAGACCTTTAAAAATGAATTTTTGATGAATTTTTAAAGTTGATCGATTTTTTCTAAATTAGGTTAGAAGTGTCAAAAAATTTTTACCAACTTTGAAAATTTTTTTAATTTTTTTGACAACATTTAGAATAAAACGGTCTTTTGAAATCAAAACTATAATGTTTTAAGTTTCATTTAGAAAAAAAATCAATTCAAAATTTTTACAAATGAATTTTTGGCGAATTTTTAAAGTTGATCGATTTTTTCTAAATTAGGTTAGAAGTGTCAAGAAATTTTTACCAATTTTGAAAATTTTTTTAATTTTTATAACAACATTTAGAATAAAACGGTCTTTTGAAATCAAAACTAGAATGTTTTAAGTTTCATTTAGAAAAAAAATCAAATCAAGACCTTTAAAAATGAATTTTTGATGAATTTTTAAAGTTGATCGGTTTTCTTAAATTAGGTTAGAAGTTTCAAAAATTTTTTACCAACTTTGAAAATTTTTTAAATTTTTTTGACAACATTTAGAATAAAACGGTCTTTTGAAATCAAAACTAGAATGTTTTAAGTTTCATTTAGAAAAAAAATCAATTCAAAATCTTTACAAATTAATTTTTGGCGGATTTTTAAAGTTGATCGTTTTTTTCTAAATTAGGTTAGAAGTGTCAAAAAATTTTTACCAACTTTGAAAATTTTTTAATTTCTTTGACAACATTTAGAATAAAACGGTCTTTTGAAATCAAAACTAGAATGTTTTAAGTTTCATTCAGAAAAAAAGTCAAATTAAAATCTTTAAAAATCAATTTTTGATGAATTTTTAAATTTGATCGATTTTCTTAAGTTAGAATCAAAATTTTTTACCAACTTTGAAATTTTTTTTAATTTTTTTGACAACATTTAGAATAAAACGGTCTTTTGAAATAAAAACTAGAATGTTTTAAGTTTCATTTAGAAGAAAAGTTAAATCAAAATCGAATTTTTAAAAATTGACTAATAAATTTAAAAAGGAATTAAATCTAATTTTATAGGAATAAAGTTCAATAAAAAGTTATTAGATGGCGTCACTACAAACTATTCTATTCTTTTACATTCTTTATAAAAATCTCAAATGAAAATGATTTTTTTTCTAAATAAGTTAATTTAATAATCTAGAGTAAGAATATATCATTAAAAAATATATTTAAAAATAGATTTAAAAAGGAATTAAATGAAAAAAAATATGGTTTTATTTTATAATTATATGGTTGGCAATTCTACATTATGACACGTCATTGTGATTTAGAATGTAACCTAACTTAACCAACTTAGTTATTTATTTCAAATTTGTTATTTTTTCATCTCTTTTCATGTTAATTTCCTAAAAAAAAGTTATTAATAAAATATTATAAATTAGTTTTGTCTCTTTTAAAAATACGTCGGATTATATTTCATAGAACTGTCAAATTTATGAACTCTACCTTAGATATCAACAAGTGTTTAATTTCAAACTCAAATTATCGTGTGTGGAAGCATTTTTCCATAGTTACGATGCAATATATTCCGGTTGCAAGGTATATTTTTAATATTTACGTTATCTAGTAACGTTATTAACATAAATATGGGTAAATTTTTAGAGTACAAAATCGCTCGGGGCCAACATGGTTTTATCCTGTTGTTACAGGAACCCCGGTTCTAATTCCAACACCTACAACGTACCAACACCCGTTTGCGATCGTTTTAGACTTTGAAACAACCTGTTGGGAAAGCAAAACATTCAAAATCTATTGTAATAATGAAATTATTGAGTTTTCCTGCGTCTTGTATTGTTTACGTACTCGACGAGTCCTCTCCGAGTTCCAACAATATGTAACACCGACTGAAAAACCAGAACTAAGTGATTTTTGCAAGTCGTTAACTGGTATTTCTCAGGATCAAGTTAACAATGGGGTTAATTTAGCCGAATGTCTCCGATTATTTCACAATTGGCAATATAACCAATGGTTAAAATACGGTATAAATTGCGATATTACCACACCGTATGGAAATTGTATGTTTGTTACTTGGACTGATTTCGATTTGGGGATTTATTTGGAGAAGGAATGTAAACGGAAGAATATTTATAAGTCTCTGATCTATAATCAATGGGTTAATCTTAAAGCGATTTATATGGTAATGTTTTTTTAGTATTATTTTATTTTATTTTTAATAATTTTATTGAAAAAAAATTTATTTTTAATAAAATTTTATTAAAAAAACTTTAATTTTAATAAAATTTTATTAAAAAAAAAATTTATTTGTAATAAAATTTTCTTTTTTAATGTAGTATCATTACGGACGAAAACCAAAAGGACTAAAAGAGACCTTAAACGAAGTCGGGTTGGATTTTCAAGGCAAGCAACATTCGGGATTAGACGATGCGAAGAACACGGCTAGATTATTAGAATATATGCTACGTGATAATGTTCGTATTTGCATAACGACTAAGAAGAGTATGTAAGTAAAATAAGAAAATAGGAAAAAAAACAGATGAGGTAAATTTTCATAATAATGGTGCAATAGTTGTGATATTTCTTGCTCAATATCTACCAAAAAAAAAAGAGAAATATATATATATATATATATATATATACATACATACCTAAACATATATATTTTTTGTTAAGTATTATTTTTAAAACACGTGTAAAATGTTTAAAGATAAGAGTTTTTTTTTGTTTTGTAACGGTACCGTTTTTAAAACGTATATTCATTAGTCATCTAAAAAAAGGGAAAAAAACCAGTATTTATTTTTAAAGTTGTGTTAGTTTTAAATTACATATAAATAAGAAAAAAAGTTTTATTTTAGTTTTTATTTATGTTATTTTTTAAGTTTAAGTTTCAAGTTTTTTTAAGTTTTCTTTACTTTTTTTTTTGAAAATAAAATATATATTTTATTTTCATAATTAATTGAATTATGATATTACATTCGTTGTGTGTCCCTGTGAGTGTATTAGTGTGGATTTTTTTTTCTGTCGGGAAAGTATGTATAAATTGAGGTAAGATATTGAGAAAAAAATTGATTATTGTTAATATTTTTTGTTTTAATTTTTATAAGCTCAAATGGATTGAATGGAATGGTTCAAAATGGATGGATTTTTTAAGGAGACTAAAAATTGGATTATAACGTTACTGTGAAGTTTTAATTTTTCTTCTGAATGGTATAGTAGTTGTGTTGTTGGATAATTTTAGGTTGTTGAGTTTAAAAATTGATTTTAAAAATACGTTTAATTTTATTATAATACAATTCACATTTGTATTTTTAAAGAGAGATGTTGTTTTGTTATTAAAGGCTTAAGAAAAATGAAAAGTTAAAGTCACAAACCTGACAAAAATTTGAAAATACCCACATTTTAGATAATTTATAAATCTAAAATCTATAAAATAATAATTGAGGAGCTGGCGAACAAAAGCGGATTTGTCCATAAGATGATGAATTTTATATTTTGTTGGTTTCGGACTGTAAATGTCTATTTTTATACATCCTACCTCATAGTTTTAATGAAAACTACCTAAAAGCGTTTAAGAAATGATATTGAACTAAGCAAAACCAAAAAAGACTTGTTTTTTCTATACAGCCGTTACAGTTTTTTGGCCCTCATGAAAAATTTTCTTTCTGGGATAAGACCGCTTTTGTTCACCAGGTCCTCAATTAAATTACTTATCGTTTTGTCATAAGAAAGTTCCTAGATTTTCATTCATTTTTAGACCTTTTTGGAATTACTAAATCCTTGATTGACTTTTATTGAAATTTTGTTCTGTTATTAAAGACTTCTTATTCTTCAATTGAGACGAAATTTAAATAAATTAAACTTATTGTTAGACTTGCTACTGAAGAGATTTATTAGCACTTGATTACCAGGTTTCAATCTAACAATTAATCAAATAAGAAGAAACAAAAAGAAAAGAAGAAGTTCAAGAAAAAAAGGGATAAGTTGTACAGCTGGTACGATATTTGTTGAGCCAAAATTCCGATTAATTTCTGAGGTATTTACCAAAAAGTGCAAAAAATATTCGGCGTAACATGGAAAATTTAAAGGTACGTCACTGCTTATAGATATCAGGCTGTGACAGACCGGTGCCTTCCGAGAATAGAACGTTATTAGTTTTTTCCTTTCTGGATTTTAGCTCAACAAATATCGTACCGGCTGTACAAAGGTGTGAAAGAGGAAGAAGAAAGGCAAAAAGTTGTTAGCTATCTTTTAAAAGTTGATGAAAGAAAGCAACCTTACGAGATTAATATATGAGTGGGTCAGAAGTAAAGTGAACCAAGTCCACTTAAGTTCGTTCCGAGAAAACGGACCGTTTGATTAATTTTTTCAATGAAAAATGGTGCAAATCATTCAGTATTAAAGTGAACTAGCGTACATTATTGGTAACCTGATGAAATAGGTATTGAATAAGTCGGCACATAAAATTATAACTATTCAAACGGACTTAAATATACTCTTAACTAAATTTTAGAAAAAATGGACTTGGTTCACTTTCCTTCTGACCCACTCATATTACGGACCGAGCGTTCTATTGCTAATCGTATCCAACGGCCGAACGAAAAAATACGCAAGACGAAATATCTTATCTACTATTCCGAGTGAAGAAATAGGAATGATGATCTCACCATCCGTCCGCAAGGTATTAAGAAACCTACAGAGGAAGAAATTGAGGCGAAATTAACAAAATTAAAGAAATTGAGAAGAAATTAACGAAACGTCATATCGCCGTTCCGGAACAACATCGACGTAACTGCAATTTTTTGATAAAATGAGATAAGGCCATCAATGTATCCAAAAAATGCTGATTTTGATTATTTTTGCTTCTCCTGCAAAAAATTTGTTTTTGTAGTTATGTCGATATTCTTCCGGAACGGCGATATGAAGGTTTATATTGAAGAAATTTATTAGCACTTGATTAGGACGTTTCGTTAACTTAAGACATATAGCAATTCTTAAGATTCTCTTCAAATGATACGCCTCAATTTTCCTCAATCTGCCTCTATAAGTTTTTTAACCTCCTAAGGTTATTTTCTTTCATCAACTTTTAAAAGATGGCTAACAACTTTTTGCCTTTCTTCTTCCTCTTTCAAAGCTTTTTTTTTAACTTATTCTTTCTTTAACGTCTTCTTCTCTTTTTGTTTCTTCTTCTTAGATCAATTGTAAGATTAAAACGTGGTAGTGAAGTGCTAAGAGGGTCGGCTATGAGGCGATTGGGCCCAATCGGACCCCGCGCTTGAAGGGGCCCCGCATTTGTAAAATTGAGGCCCCGCATTTGTAAAATTGAGGCCCCGCATTATGTAATATTTGATTGTATAAAACTCCAGAAAATGAAAATTAACATTTTATAATATAGAAAAATGTTGATTTTTGCATCATGACCTTTTTTTTAGAGATCGATTACGTCTCATGACCTTTTTTATTTAGAAAAGTTCACTGTTTCAATATATAAACAGCCAAATAAACATTTTTATTTCAATTTTTTGGGGCCCAGCGAAAAAAAAAAATGTAATCGGGCCCCGCACTTACTGGATCCGGCCCTGAGTGCTAATAAATTCTTCAGTAGAAAGTCTACATTTAATTTATTTAAATTACTATACTTTATCAAATTATTCTCAACAGTTACTAAATTTAAGCAAATAATCGAACAAAATCATACAATTTATATAAATTTTCAATAAAAAATGTCAAATTTAACAAAATATTTAAAAAATGTTACTGGAAAATTTTTGGTAAAACTTACTAAATCCTCAAAATGAAGCGAAAATAAAAATTACCGTATTTTATAAAATTTCCAGATTTTTTTATGTAGTTACTTTATTTTTGGTAACATTTTGTGACGAAGATGGATTCCTATGATTTAAAACTATTACTTTTCGATTTAGTCTTTTTCAAAAGGTACAAAAATCATCTCATAAAATGTATTATAGTGAAGCGTAATGAATCAATAGATGAAGAAATGAGTGAATGAATGAACCACATAAAATAGAAGTTAGAAATAATCACGTACATCAATAAATTCACATATCAAATGTATTTTATAACCTTTTGTAATTATCATCATACAGAGTATTCCAAGGCCAACGCCAGTAACTCATTCCTGCAGTGTGTCCAAAAATTGGTATCATAGAAAATCCAAATATTCCTTCACCACCTAATCATAGATGAGTGAACACAATGGGCTGGTTATTTTCTGGTGTAATTTTATTATTCTTGGACGTTTTTACATTCTTTTATTTTATTTATTTATACATTTTAAATTATTTGGTTGAACAATAGTTATTTCAAAATTTGGGAGAGGTACGTCGAGACCCCAACAGGTAAACACGAAAATTACTAAAGATCACAATAAATCACTGATTTTGGCTTTAGAATAGTTTATATTTCTAACATAAACCAAATTAGCGACGTTCAAAACGAGCAATTTGGTTCTGCAGTTCAAAGCAGTTTGGTTCTTTTCTTGGTTACAAGTGATCATTATTCATAGGTTAAATCCCGGGAGTTTCAAATTTTGATCCGATAATCTGAGAGAATTGGTTGTATATTAACTGAATCGTCAAACCGGTTTTCTCAAATTAACAGATCGACGGATTTGTGTCATGATTATTTCCCAAATAAGTCAAAATTACATTAAAAATTATTAATTATTTACATGTTATTATAGTAAAAAGATGACAATTAAGGTCCGTTTATTCACTTATCTATTTTGGAACCTAGCTTGAGCTACAAACCGTTTAATCGGGAATATTCGATTCTCATTGGTTAACATTTGAAACAAATTAAATTTAAATTTAAACGTTTGAAACTCTCTAGTGTGTAGTCATCTTTAACCTAATACCTCATAAGGTTGTTTTCTTTCATCAAATTTTAGATCACTGGTAACTTTCTGTCTTTCTTCTTTCTCTACCAAAGTTTTTTTCAATTTATTCTCTTCTTTCTTAACTTCTTGTTTTTGTTTGATCAATTGTAACATTAAAACGTGATAATCAAGTGCTAATAAATTTCTTGGGTAGAAAGTCTACGTTTCATTACTAAATTTAAGCAAATAATCGAACAAAATTTATATCAATTTTTAATAAAAGATGTCAAATTTAATAAAATAGTCAAAAAAAAAAAAACGTTACTGGATATTTATTAATTTTCAACAAAACTTACTAAATCCTCAAAATGAAGCGAACAAAAAGTAACTCTATTTTATAAAATTTACAGATTTTTTATTTTATATTTTTTTATAACATTTTGCGGCGAAGGTGGATTTGTGTGACTTTAAACTATTACTTAACCCGGCGTGTGTATACTATATTTTTTGAGACACGGTGTGTATACTGGGTCTTTTAGAGAACAGGAATGTTTTCAAAGTTTTCTAGGCTTTCAAAAATTCTAGAAAAATTCTGAGTTACTTATTGAAGCGCCTACTACATGGCCGAACAGTTACCAAACTTTTTTTAGGGGGTAGCCGAAGCCTACCCTCTATCCATAAAAGAGAATTTCGAATTTCAAATTTTGACTGTTCCTTCAAAGACCCAGTGTACACACGGAGGGTTAAATGAGTTATTATAGGAGACTACAACAAACTTATTTGAATTAGAATTGATACGACAATGATTGAGTTATTTCAGAATTTGGGAGAGGTACGTCAAAACAATAAACACGAAAATGCCTAAAGATCACAATAAATCACTGACTTTGGCTTTGGAATACTCTATATTTCTTTGGTATTGGATCTTTTGGTTCGTTTCTTGGTTGCAACTGGTCATTATTCATAGCTTCTATCCCGAGAGTTCCAAATTTTGATCCGATAATCTGAGAGAATTGGTTGTATATTAACTGAATCGTCAAACCAGTTTTCTCAAATTAACAGATCGACGGATTTGTGTCATGATTATTTCCCAAATAAGTCAAAATTACATTAAAAATTATTAATTATTTATATGTTATTATAGAAAAGAGATGACAACTAAGGTCCTTTTAATCACTTATCTATTTCGGAAACTAACTAGAGTTAAAAACCGTGTTATCGGAAATAATCGATTCTCATTGGTTAACATTTGATGATTCAGTTTTTAAAATAAGCGATTAAATTCATTATTATGGAATTCTTATGGACTCAGGCAATTAATCATAGTTCATACTGTTCCAAGAATAAACCAAGGACGTTATGTTCCATCTTATGATTACTTATTACTACACCGCTCGTTCTTATACGATTAATAATATAAACTTTGTTCGTTAGGGCTGCACTGCTTGTACTTAGCAGTTCAGTGCATTATTAAATGTTGGTTATTTATGCATTCGTTGGATCACATTTCATACCTAAACTAAAGTGTACTAAATTACACTGAATTATAGTTGAGGCTGTCAGAAGCCAATGTGACTAACTCCATTTTTTTCAAAATTTAGATAATAACATTGTTTGGTTGCAAATTTCAATATTATTTCGGTGTACAACCTGATTGACTCCACAGTTCACTCGTTTGCCATCAGAATGTGCTAACTGCTTTGGCAACTGAACACTTCACCACCTATTTTTTTATGAACTTTTAACTTTACCTTTTCGTACTAAAAATTGTCATTATATGGAGTTAGTTACATTGGCTTTTTTTACATTGGCACCTTTGTGCCATAGTATAACTTAATACAGTGCATGTTTTAATTCAACGAACAAAGCTATTTACAATATTCCCTCTAATTTCCATTATTTATCCATGAACAATAAAAAATCCGGATTTCTAGCAGCATCATCCATCAATCATCTTACACGGTCAATATTATTGTTAATACTTTAAATTATTGTCAATATTATTAATCTGGTAAGTTGTCCATAAGGCATATGGAAAATAAAATTAAAATCAACTACTCAAAATCACTCCAATCCAATTCCACTACCTACCTGTTAAGAATTATTGAAACATAGTATAAAAAGAAGAAAAAGGGAAACATAAAATAGAAAGACAAAACAAGAAGAATGTATTTTAAAAAAATTAAATCTGACAAGTTTTTAGGTAAGATTTTAATCATTAACAATTTGGAAAAGTTCGTCAATTTGAAAAATTTTACATTAGCTTTTGATCATTTATATTAAATAATCAAATAATATACAGAGTAATAAAACAAGAGGTGTAAACTAAAGTTATAGATTTTTATTATTCTCGATTACCCAGGTTTTGGCATTTCCATAGTCTCCATGTTGATTGATCATAAAGGAAAAATGAAACTTAATTAGACCATGTGTTAACATCAGATATCGTCTTATTTATCAACCTCAAAATATTCTTATACATATAATTTCAATCCCCAATCGTACACAGTCTTAGGTTAGTATCGGTGCGAATTCACTAAGACTGTAGCTATAAAACCGGAGCGATTGAACGATAGGGGAGTGAAATTATATAAGATGTTAACCTGTGGTTTAATTAAGTTTCGTTTTTCCATTATGACGCGATCAACCTGAAGACGTGCGAAAAAGCCGAAACTCAGGTAGCCGAGAACAATAAAAATCTACAGCTTCAGTTTACAACTCGTATTATATCTTCCATACTGAAGAATGAAACACTATACAGCATATTAAAATATACAGTGTTTCATTTAAAAGAATAACTACTGATTAAAATTAATTTAAGAAAAAAATTAATTCATAATCTAATTAATTTTTATTTTATTTCTAAATTAAAACTTATTAAATACACATATTTAATTTAAGACATAAATTGATTCATAGGATCCTCTTCTCTCCTCCTCTTCAAATAATACGCCTCAATTTCTTCCTCGGTAGGTTTTTTAACCTCATACATACTATTATAAGGTCGTTTCCTCTCATCAAGTTTTAAAAGCTCACCGGCAGCTTTATTCTTTTCCTCCTCTTCTTCCAAAGCCTTTTTCAACTTATCCTCTTCTTTCTTTAACTTCTTCTTCTCTTTTTGTTTCTTCTTTTTATTCTTTTTCTTAGATTTTTTACTTTCTTTTTCATCCTCACTCGAACTCTCCGAAGAATCTGATTTATCTTCCGTTTCAGATACATTATCCTTTATTTTTTCAATTTTTTCAATTATTTCATTAGTATTGTCATTGCGTATTGCATCTTCAGTGGTTATTTGAGATTTATTAACTTCAAATCCTGCTTCACCGAGACAATATGAATTTTTAATAAACGAATGACAACATTTATACCCCCAACGACCGTTTGACCAAAACGATCCCCAAACTGATGTATGATTGTTTACGTAAACATCTTCCGGGTATTTTGAACGTATAATTTCTTTTTCTTGACCTTTTATTATTTTCCCTGATCGAGAATATTCCACATAATCTTCCGTTTGAGCTAATAAAAGTGTTTTCGGAGGAGCTTCTAAGTGTTCTTCACCTCCGTACTTTTCCAAAACGTTTTGTTGCACTTTCGTTTTAAATTGTTCTTTTTTACTATCGTATTCTTTTTGTAACATTTCTAATTTAGTCGGTTCGGCTAATAAATGTACATCTACACCTTTTTCGTAAGCTTCCCACGCGAATAATTGAGCTGTTGCGTGTTTTCTTGTATCTCCGGTAAATCTAACAAAGTTTTCACCTGCATACATGTCGTCTTGTTTTGGATTTGGGTTTTCTCTCATCGAACGGGTTTTAGGATCATAATATGCTGAATTCGGATCTAAATTTCTTAAATATTTAGCGGTATCTTCTCGAATTCTTAAGTTTCGTACTGTAATTCTTTGTTTACTGTCCACTTTCGTTCCAGGCATATCAACTTCATCTACATATTTATCCTCATCTTGTCTTTCATCTTCATCGTCTTGACTATCTTGTGCGTCTAATTTATCCGCTCGAAGTTGTCGTTTAGCTTCTTCAACTTTTTGGAATTCTTCGATGATCGCTTTATGTTCCGACGGATCATACCCACTCCATCTATCACGTTTTCCATCATAAGATAAGTTTAAATTCGCTTGGATAAACTCATCATGGGCGATATTAGCCCCGGAATACTTTGCCCCGACTTTTCTAGGTCGTTCCATACAATCCTTCTTTTTATGAGTCATCGCACCACAATTTTCACACGCACCTTTACGATATTTAGTAACTAGTTTAGCAGTATCAACCCCCCTTTTATACCATTCGTCCAACTTTGAAAATTTCCCTTCTTTGTCATCTTGCGGGCGTTGATGTTTTAAAGTCGGACCGCTTGTACCGTAATACCACGGTGCTGTGGCTATATATTGGGGGATGTGAGGGTTGATATCTTTACCTTCTTCATCGACGGCAGCCGGAGCTGTACCCGCTTTACGAGCCTCTTCTAATTCTTTAGCTTTTCGCCAATCTTCCCTTGATTTTTTTTTCGGTTCATCGTCTAATTCACTTTTTGTTTTTAATAATTGTGAAACTGTTAAGTTTGTTGTTGTATTTGCCATATTTTTTAAGTGTTACATTCGTTTTATATTAAATATAAACGAAAAAATCAGTTTTGATTAGACTTTTTTTAGGTTATGTTTAAGATTGAAACGTCAATTTAAAACGTCAAATCATTAATTCGTTTATGTTATAATAGATGGTGTTTTCTACACCAGTAGAAAATTTAAATTTAACCTAAGATTTTTTAAAACCATCCAACTTTAAAAAATCGCCCAGATTTTATTTATTGAGATTAAGAAATGGTTTTTGTTTTAAATGAAAGATAAAATATTCTAGTTTTGATTAAAACAGACCGATTTATTCTAAGTTTTACCAAAAAAATGAAAACAATTTTTAAAGATAGTAAAAATTTTTGAGAGTTAGCTAACCTAATTTTTTAAAATCATCCAACTTTAAAAAATCACCCAGACTTTATTTATTGAGATTAAGAAATGGTTTTTGTTTTAAATGAAAGATCAAATATTCTAGTTTTTATTAAAAAAGATTGATTAATTCTAAGTTTTTCCAAAAAAATTAAAAAAAATTTTAAACTTGGTGAAAATTTTTGACAGTTAACTAACCTAAGATTTTTTAAAAACATCTAACTTTAAAAAATCGCCCAGAGTTTATTTATTAAGATTAAGGAATGGTTTTTGCTCTAAATGAAAGATAAAATATTCTAGTTTTTATTAAAAAAGACCGATTTGTTCTAAGTATCTTCAAAAAAATTAAAAAAATTCTTAAACTTGGTGACAATTTTTGACGGTTATCTAACCTAAATTTTTTTAAAATCATCCAACTTTTAAAAATCGCCCAGAGTTTATTTATTGAGATTAGGGAATGGTTTTTGTTTTAAATGAAAGATAAAATATTCTAGTTTTTATTTAAAAAGACCGATTTATGCTAAGATTTACCAAAAAAATTAAAAAATTATTATGGTAAAATTTTTAGACAGGTGACTAACCTAACTTTTTTTAAAAAATCATCCAACTTTAAAAAATTACCCAGACTTTATTTATTAAGATTAAGGAATGATTTTTGTTTTAAATGAAAGATAAAATATTCTAGTTTTTATTAAAAAAGACCGATTTATTCTAAGTTTTACCAAAAAAATTTAAAAAATTCCCAAAGTTGATAAAAATTTTTGACAGTTCTAACCCAACTTAAAAAAGAAATCACCCAACTCGACCGAACCTAAAAATTTTGACCAACTTTAAAAAATCGTACAGAGATTATTTATTAAAATTAGGGGATGATTTTTGCTTTAAATGAAACCTAAAAGATTCTATTTTTATTCAGAAAAGTCAGATTTTTCCTAATTATAACCGAAAAAATTTTAAAGACATCAACAATTTTTTCCATCGAACCTAACCTCGAAAATTTCATCAACTTTAAAAAATCACTCAGACTTTATTTATAGAGATTAAGAACTGATTTTTATGTTAAATTAAAGCCAAAACATTGTAGTTTTTAGTAAAAAAGACCGATTTATTCTAAGTTTTACCAAAAAAATTAAAAAAATTCCCAAAGTTGATAAACATTTTTGACAGTTCTAACCCAACTTAAAAAAATCGCCCAGATTTTATTTATTGAGATTAAGGAATGATTTTTATGTTAAATTAAAGCCAAAATATTGTAGTTTTTAGTAAGAAAGACCGATTTATTCCAAGTTTTATCAAAAAAATTAAAAAGAATTCCCAAAGTTGATAAACATTTTTGACAGTTCTAACCCAACTTTTTTTAAAAAATCACCCAGACTTTATTTATTGAGATTAAGGAATGATTTTTATGTTAAATTAAAGCCAAAACATTGTAGTTTTTAGTAAAAAAGACCGATTTAATCTATGTTTTATCAAAAAATTAAAAAAATTCCCAAAGTTGCTAAAAATTTTTGACAGTTCTAACCAAACTTTTTTTAAAAAAATCACCCAACTTTAAAAAATCGCCCAGACTTTATTTATTGAGATTAAGGAATGATTTTTATGTTAAATTAAAGCCGAAACATTGTAGTTTTTAGTAAAAAAGACCGATTTATTCTAAGTTTTACCAAAAAAATTAAAAAAATTCCCAAAGTTGATAAAATTTTTTGACAGTTAACTAACCTAACTTTATAAAATCATCCAACTTTAAAAAATCGCCCAGACTTTATTTTTTGAGATTAAGAAGTGATTTTTATTTTAAATGAAAGATAAAATATTCTAGTTTTCATTAAAAAAGACCGATTTATTCTAAATTTTACCAAAAAAATTAAAAAATTTTTTAAACTTGGAGAAATTTTTTAACAGTTAATTTTTTTAACTTCTGTTTTTATTAAAGCTAATAAAAACAAAACCCAACTTTAAATAATTAAAAAATCCAACATGAAATAATAGATTTTATCTTTATTAACCTTTTTCTGAACTATTTAAGTCGCGATTCGATGAATTTGAATAATTAATCCCGACCTTTAGGTGCAAAGACAGTTCTGGGTAACCTTCACGTCCTGAATTCTCCCCATTTTAATCCGATTTTTCGTGCGTACACACGATATGAACACCTGCCCCCCTATAAAACATTTAAATGGCAATCAGTTTCGTTATTAATTACATTTTTACGGTGTATATAAAGACCTCAATGTTTTACTTAAATCTCAAGTGTTACTTCAAGTCTTGATATCACTCAAATCATGTTATTTTTAATTTGGGTGATTATAACATACCGTGTGTGTTCAGGAAATAATTTCCCATCTTTATTAAGTACAAACGCCACTTTAGGTAAGTATTTTTATCATAAAAAAAAAATTATCACGTTATTATAAAGAGTTTTAGAATATTTTTTGTGTTAAATATTGTTAGAAAATTAAATTTCTTTTAATTTGAGTATAAACACGACATATTTATCTTAAATAGTTTAGAAGTTATCGAATTTTTTAACTTAACTTGACTTATCAAGTTGGCCATCTTGAATTTCGACCATTTTGAATGTCGGCCATCTTGAAAATTAAAAAATTAACCTAACTTTTTTATTTTTTATCCGATTATAGTCGTGTTTGGTATCAAATTAAAGGATTTTTAATCCTCTTTAAGAAAATTTAAGATTTTTTTAAATTTATAAAAAATTTCTAGCTGTTATTTTAGATAAGGAGTTTATTGGGGATGAATATGAGAATATAAGAAGTTTAGTTGAAGATTATGTGGTTTATATTAAAAGAGAAAAGATACAACACGGTGGTTTAAATGTTATTTTTTATTCTTGGACGAGTTTGAAGATTAAAAAAGATTTTTCTGCTATTTTAAGTGTGACTTCTTGTTTAGACACTTGGAAATTATTTGATGTTGCTCGAAATGAACATGTTTTACATATGGCTATATCTGGTAATTAAAATTAATTAATTTTTAAACAAGAAAAAGTTAAAATTTAATTTTTAGAAAGTGATTGTCCAAGATTACCCCCAAATTTAGCTTTTACAATCCCTCTAATAAAACGTGGACAAGAATTACCTCAAATTCTCTTAGATTTACGCTCAGCAAAAGCTTACAATTGGAAATCAGTTAATGTACTTTATGATTTTACCTTAAATAGAGATATAATAACAAGAGTTTTAACTTCAATCACTTCGGATAATATAAATATAGCTTCGAGTGCTTCTTCAATCGCTTTAATGGAGCTAACACAAAATTATTCTTCAATTTACAATATTCATTACATTAGAGAGGTGTTAACAAGCTTAAAATGGAAAAATATTGGTTCAAATTACCTCGTAATGATTTCTATGGAGTTAGTTCCTTTGGTTATGGATATCTCAAAGAACTTAAAATTAGTGAATACTGAAAGCCAATGGTTGTATGTTATTTCTAATACGGAATTAAAAAATGAAACTACTTTTGATGTGATTAAGCATTTAAAAGAAGGAGATAATGTTGGGTTTATTTACAATGTTACTAATTCAGAAGGAAATTGCAAGGTTAGTTTATTTAATTTTTTTTCTAATCTTTAAAAAATTGGTTAACTTTAAAAAATTGGTCAACTTTAAAAAATCCCCAAGACTTTATTTATGTAAATTAAGAAAAAAAAATTATACTAAAGACAGATTAAAATGTCTATTTTCAAATAATAAATAAAAATCTAGATGTTAGATAATAAAAATTTTGAGTTAGGATTTTTTTTCTAAACCTCTAAAAAATTGGTTAACTTTAAAAATTTGGTCAACTTTAAAAAATCCCCAAGACTTTATTTATGAAAATTAAGAAAAAAAAATTTATACTAAAGACAGATTAAAATGTCTATTTTCAAATAATAAATAAAAATCTAGATGTTAGATAATAAAAATTTTGAGTTAGGAATTTTTTTCTAAACCTCTAAAAAATTTGACATTTCTAACCTCTAAAAAATTGGTTAACTTTAAAAAATTGGTCAACTTTAAAAAATCCCCAAGACTTTATTTATGAAAATTAAGAAAAAAAATTTATACTAAAGACAGATTAAAATGTCTATTTTCAAATAATAAATAAAAATCTAGATGCTAGATAATAAAAATTTTGAGTTAAAATGATTTTTCTAAACCTTTAAATTTGACATTTCTAACCTTTAAAAAATTGGTTAACTTTAAAAAATTGGCCAACTTTAAAAAATCCCCAAGACTTTATTTATGAAAATTAAGAAAAAAAATTGATACTAAAGACAGATTAAAATGTGTATTTTCAAATAGTAAATAAAAATCTAGATGTTAGATAACAAAAATTTTGAGTTAGGAATTTTTTTCTAAACCTCTAAAAAATTTGACGTTTCTAACCTCTAAAAAATTGGTTAACTTTAAAAAATTGGTCAACTTTAAAAAATCCCCAAGACTTTATTTATGAAAATTAAGAAATGAAAATTTATACTAAAGACAGATTAAAATGTCTATTTTCAAATAATAAATAAAAATCTAGATGTTAGATAATAAAAATTTTGAGTTAAAATGATTTTTCTAAACCTTTAAATTTGACATTTCTAACCTCTAAAAAATTGGTTAACTTTAAAAAATTGGTCAATTTTAAAAAATCCCCAAGACTTTATTTATGAAAATTAAGAAAAAAAATTATACTAAAGACAGATTAAAATGTCTATTTTCAAATAATAAATAAAAATCTAGATGTTAGATAATGAAAATTTTGAGTTAGGAATTTTTTTCTAAACCTCTAAAAAATTTGACATTTCTAACCTCTAAAAAATTGGTTAACTTTAAAAAATTGGTCAACTTTAAAAAATCCCCAAGACTTTATTTATGAAAATTAAGAAATGAAAATTTATACTAAAGACAGATTAAAATGTCTATTTTCAAATAATAAATAAAAATCTAGATGTTAGATAATATAAATTTTGAGTTAAAATGATTTTTCTAAACCTTTAAATTTGACATTTCTAACCTCTAAAAAATTGGTTAACTTTAAAAAATTGGTCAATTTTAAAAAATCCCCAAGACTTTATTTATGAAAATTAAGAAAAAAAATTATACTAAAGACAGATTAAAATGTCTATTTTCAAATAATAAATAAAAATCTAGATGTTAGATAATGAAAATTTTGAGTTAGGAATTTTTTTCTAAACCTCTAAAAAATTTGACATTTCTAACCTCTAAAAAATTGGTTAACTTTAAAAAATTGGTCAACTTTAAAAAATCCCCAAGACTTTATTTATGAAAATTAAGAAATGAAAATTTATACTAAAGACAGATTAAAATGTCTATTTTCAAATAATAAATAAAAATCTAGATGTTAGATAATAAAAATTTTGAGTTAAAATGATTTTTCTAAACCTTTAAATTTGACATTTCTAACCTCTAAAAAATTGGTTAACTTTAAAAAATTGGTCAATTTTAAAAAATCCCCAAGACTTTATTTATGAAAATTAAGAAAAAAAATTATACTAAAGACAGATTAAAATGTCTATTTTCAAATAATAAATAAAAATCTAGATGTTAGATAATGAAAATTTTGAGTTAGGAATTTTTTTCTAAACCTCTAAAAAATTTGACATTTCTAACCTCTAAAAAATTGGTTAACTTTAAAAAATTGGTCAACTTTAAAAAATCCCCAAGACTTTATTTATGAAAATTAAGAAATGAAAATTTATACTAAAGACAGATTAAAATGTCTATTTTCAAATAATAAATAAAAATCTAGATGTTAGATAATATAAATTTTGAGTTAAAATGATTTTTCTAAACCTTTAAATTTGACATTTCTAACCTCTAAAAAATTGGTTAATTTTAAAAAATTGGTCAACTTTAAAAAATCCCCAAGACTTTATTTATGAAAATTAAGAAAAAGAATTTATACCAAAGACAGATTAAAATGTCTATTTTCAAATAATAAATAAAAATCTAGATGTTAGATAATAAAAATCTTGAGTTAGGAATTTTTTTCTAAACCTCAAAAAAATTTGACGTTTGTAACCTCTAAAAAATTGGTTAACTTTAAAAAATTGGTCAACTTTAAAAAATCCCCAAGACTTTATTTATGAAAATTAAGAAAAAAAATTATACTAAAGACAGATTAAAATGTCTATTTTTAAATAATTCATAAAAATCTAGATGTTAAATAATAAAAATTTTGAGTTAGGAATTTTTTTCTAAACCTCCAAAAATTTTGACGTTTCTACCTTTAAAAAATTGGTCAACTTTAAAAAATTGGTCAACTTTAAAAAATCCCCAAGACTTTATTTATGAAAATTAAGAAAAAGAATTTATACCAAAGACAGATTAAAATGTCTATTTTCAAATAATAAATAAAAATCTAGATGTTAGATAATAAAAATTTTGAGTTAGGAATTTTTTTCTAAACCTCTAAAAGATTTGACGTTTCTAATCTCTAAAAAATTGGTTAATTTTAAAAAATTGGTCAACTTTAAAAAATCCCCAAGACTTCATTTATGAAAATTAAGAAGAAAAAATTATACTAAAGACAGATTAAAATGTCTATTTTCAAATAATAAATAAAAATCTAGATGTTAGATAATAGAAATTTTGAGTTAAAATGATTTTTCTAAACCTTTAAATTTGACATTTCTAACCTCTAAAAAATTGGTTAACTTTAAAAAATTGGTCAACTTTAAAAAATCCCCAAGACTTTATTTATAAAAATTAAGCAAAAAAAATTTACACTAAAGACAGATTAAAATGTCTATTTTCAAATAATAAATAAAAATCTAGATGTTAGATAATAAAAATTTTGAGATAGGAATTTTCTTCTAAGCCTCTACAAAATTTGACATTTCTAACCTCTAAAAAATTGGTTAACTTTAAAAAATTGGTCAACTTTAAAAAATCCCCAAGACTTTATTTATGAAAATTAAGAAAAAAAATGTATACTAAAGACAGATTAAAATGTCTATTTTCAAATAATAAATAAAAATCTAGATGTTAGATAATAAAAATTTTGAGTTAAAATGATTTTTCTAAACCTTTAAATTTGACATTTCTAACCTCTAAAAAATTGGTTAACTTTAAAAAATTGGTCAACTTTAAAAAATCCCCAAGACTTTATTTATAAAAATTAAGAAAAAAAAATTATACTAAAGACAGATTAAAATGTCTATTTTCAAATAATAAATAAAAATCTAGATGTTAGATAATAAAAATTTTGAGTTAAAATGATTTTTCTAAACCTTTAAATTTGACATTTCTAACCTCTAAAAAATTGGTTAACTTTAAAAAATTGGTCAACTTTAAAAAATCCCCAAGACTTTATTTATAAAAATTAAGAAAAAAAAATTATACTAAAGACAGATTAAAATGTCTATTTTCAAATAATAAATAAAAATCTAGATGTTAGATAATAAAAATTTTGAGTTAAAATGATTTTTCTAAACCTTTAAATTTGACATTTCTAACCTCTAAAAAATTGGTTAACTTTAAAAAATTGGTCAACTTTAAAAAATCCCCAAGACTTTATTTATGAAAATTAAGAAATGAAAATTTATACTAAAGACAGATTAAAATGTCTATTTTTAAATAATAAATAAAAATCTAGATGTTAGATAATAAAAATTTTGAGTTAAAATGATTTTTCTAAACCTTTAAATTTGACATTTCTAACCTCTAAAAAATTGGTTAACTTTAAAAAATTGGTCAACTTTAAAAAATCCCCAAGACTTTATTTATGAAAATTAAGAAAAAAAAAAATTATACTAAAGACAGATTAAAATGTCTATTTTTAAATAATAAATAAAAATCTAGATGTTAGATAATAAAAATTTTGCGTTAAAATGATTTTTCTAAACCTTTAAATTTGACATTTCTAACCTTTAAAAAATTGGTTAACTTTAAAAAATTGGTCAACTTTAAAAAATCCCCAAAACTTTATTTATGAAAATTAAGAAATAAAAAATTATACTAAAGATGGATTAAAATGTCTATTTTCAAATAATAAATAAAAATCTAGATGTTAGATAATAAAAATTTTGAGTTAAAATGATTTTTCTAAACCTTTAAATTTGACATTTCTAACCTTTAAAAAATTGGTTAACTTTAAAAAATTGGTCAACTTTAAAAAATCTCCAAGACTTTATTTATGAAAATTAAGAAAAAAAAATTTATACTAAAGACAGATTAAAATGTCTATTTTAAAATAATAAATAAAAATCTAGATGTTAAATAATAAAAATTTTGAGTTAGGAATCTTTTTCTAAACCTCTAAAAAATTTGACATTTCTAACCTCTAAAAAATTGGTTAACTTTAAAAAGTTGGTCAACTTTAAAAAATCCCCAAGATTTTATTTATGAAAATTAAGAAAAAAAGATTTATACTAAAGACAGATTAAAATGTCTATTTTCAAATAATACATAAAAATCTAGATGTTAGATAATAAAAATTTTGAGTTATAATGATTTTTCTAAACCTTTAAATTTGACATTTCTAAACTCTAAAAAATTGATTAACTTTAAAAAATTGGTCAACTTTAAAAAATCCCCAAGACTTTATTTATGAAAATTAAGGAAAAAAATTTATACTAAAGACAGATTAAAATGTCTATTTTCAAATAATAAATAAAAATCTAGATGTTAGATAATAAAAATTTTGAGTTAGGAATTTTTCTCTAAACCTCTACCAAATTTAACATTTCTAACCTCTAAAAGTTTGACATTTCCAACCTCTAAAAAATTGGACAATTTTAAAAAATCGTGGAGACTTTATTTCTTTAAATTAAGAAATGAAACTTTTATTAATTGAAAGCTAAAATATTCAATTTTCTAATAAAAAAGTCAATTTTGTTCTAAATATTACCCAAAAAATTTAAAAAAATCATAAAGTTGACTAAAATTTTTTCTAACCTAACTTATAAAAAATTTTGCCCAAATTTAAAAAATCGTGGAGACTTTATTTTTTTTAATTAAGAAATGAAACTTATATTAATTGAAAGCTAAAATATTCTATTTTATAATAAAAAAGTCAATTTTGTTCTAAATATTACCCAAAAAATTAAAAAAATTCATAAAGTTGACTAAAATTTTTCCTAACCTTAAAAATTTTGACCAACTTTAAAAAATCATGGAGACTTTATTTTTTTAAATTAAGAAATGAAACTTATATTAATTGAAAGTTAAAATATTCTATTTTGAAATAAAAAAGTCAAATTTATTTATTATTATTATTTTTTTTATAGGAAGGAATTGAATGTCACATTGAAGAAGTATTAGATGCTTTTAGTAGAGCTTTAGAAAGTGCGATTTTAGAAGAAATCGATTTAGCATCTCAAGTTTCAGATGAAGAATGGGAAGCGATAAGACCTACAAAGTCGGAACGGAGGAGTTTTTTATTAAATAATATGAAGAATTATTTATCGCAACGCGGGGAATGTGATAATTGTACGATTTGGCAGATGAAAGCTGGAGATACTTGGGGAAAAGAGTATTTAAAAAATTCAACTGGTTTGGATATTGAATTATTACAAGTTGGGTTTTGGAAACCGAGGGAAGGTCCTTTAATGGAGGATGTTTTATTTCCACACGTTAAACATGGATTTAGAGGGAGGCATTTATCATTAGCTGTTATTCATGTAATATTAAAATATTTTTTTTCTTTAAGTAATTAAAATAAATTAAAATATTTTTTTCTTTTTTCTTTAAGTAATTAAAATTAATTAAAACATTTTTTTTTATTTTCAGAATCCACCGTGGCAAATCTTAGAAATAAATAATCAATCGATTAGTTTTCGGGGAATCGTATCGGAAATCATTACAGAAGTAGCGAAGACTTTAAATTTTTCCTATATAATAATTCCGGTTGGAAATGTTTCTACAAATATTGGAAATTCAGATTTTGATTTTAATGATATTTCAACGTACGAAATCCCGGATGTTGTTATAAACTTGGTTAAAACTCGGAAAGTTTTAATGGCTGCTTCCGCGTTTACGATAAGTGAAAAGACTAAGACTTTGGTTAATTTTACACTTCCTATTAGTACACAAACTTATGCTATTTTGGCGGCTCGACCGAAAGAATTAAGTAGGGCTTTATTGTTTATGTCTCCATTTACAAGAAGTGTAAGTTTTATATTACTGTCAATGAGAATAATTAAAAAAATGATTTTGTTTGTTCTTGTAGACTTGGTTAACTTTATTATTGGCTATTTTATCAATGGGACCTATTTTATATTTAATGAATAAATTCACTCCAGTTTATGAATATAAAGGAATTAGTGTAAAAGGTGGTTTATCTTCGATTTATAATTGTGTGTGGTATGTTTATGGAGCTTTACTTCAACAAGGTAACTATTAAAAAAAAATGTTCCTCATTTAAAATAGGTATTATTAACACATTGCGTATGGATCTATGGAATATTGCGGCCCGGTTACGAGACATTTCGTTTTCGTGTTATTTCTTATGCAATTGACAAAGTTGAAGCGTTGGAAAATGTGCGGTCTTTGAGCAGGGACGGCGCAAGTTTCGGCGAGGCAAAGTGCAAACTGTAAAAGCGAGGCGATTCATTATCATTATATTTAGAAATATGGTTTTCGATAACTACTTACTTTAAGAACCGAGGCGAGGCGCGAGGCCAGTAAAACGCGAGGCCATGTACCATAACCCGAAATGGAGCTGAAAAGAAAGATGAAAATGTAAGCCTCCTCTCCGTAACATTGCCGAGTACTCTTTCAGCTTTCTCTTCATGGTGCAGCTCCATTTCGGATTATAGTACAGCAGCACATACTGCACAAGTACTCACGCCGGCCCTGTCTTTGAGGACGTGTTAAACGCACAGAGCGCCGTATGCAATGTGTTAAAATAAATTTGGGAATTTTATCACAACATAGAATTTTTTAGGTTTTAGTCATAGAAATCATTCCTTAACCCATTTGCATCATCACTCTACTTAGGCCGACGAGCTTAAACATCAGATCCGAACGACAGACGACTGACGCGTATCACCGCCCGTTGTTGGGCATATGGGAAAAGATAGCCGTGTTCGCGGAATATTCCGCCCTTGGTGATAGTAGACAGTTGCGGCTCGCGGAATATTCCGCGCTAGGATGCAAATGGGTTAATTACTTGAAATAAACTCAGTGTTTTTTTTAAATCGTTTAATTTTTACAAAAAAAAAACATGATGACTGGGAATTTTTTAATTTCATTGATTAATTTATTTAGTATAAGGTGTTCATTTAAATTCGTGCTCAAGTGACCTATGAGCTCTACTAGCATCTCTGTCGCGTTCGTTTGCTACGTATCTTTTCGTCATTGTCTAATAAACATTCAAGGCATGCTTGAGCACGAATTTAAATGAACACCCGATATAAAAAAGAATATTTTAACACGTTAACCGCAGCGCGACATTCACTTATGCCGCGCCTGATTTCGGTTGGTGTAATGCGGCATACGATTTGTGCCGCATTCTTATGCATTTTATTAGGTGGTGGCCTGAACGGAAAATTTTTTTTTTTTCTTAAATGGCGAACAACGTGTTAACATTCATTCAAGATGATAACTATTTCTTAATTTCCAAAACTAATCTCTTGTGATTAGTTTTTGTAAATAAAACGAGATAAATTACTTTTGTTAAACATATCGTTTATGTCTTTAAAATTATTTTCAGTTCTTTTCATAATAGGTAGGTTTAATTTGACTTTTTTAGTAATTACTAAACTGAATATTTTGGGTTGGGTCTCACTTTGATTTGATTTACATCATGTCATAATCCATCATAAATATCATATATTAATTATTCTGGACTTCGTTCGTTACGTCATTGATTGTGAGAGGTAATGCGGTGGCCTGTTGTTCCGAGAGTCTTGTGGAAAGCCATTACTGTTTCAATACCCGCTCACTTTTTAAAATTTTCTTCAGATTTGAATAAATTGAACTTAATCTCGGTACAGACGGACCCTTTTTGACGTGCGTTTAATTAGGATGACCACATTTCTCAACTTTCAATGTTGTACACATGCAACCTATGTATAGGGTGAGCTAAATGGGACACCTTAAAAGGAAAACTCCTGTTTCTATAAAACAGAGAAGAAAATTGATATGGGTGTCTAATACTCGATTTTTATAAGAAATTGATTGGTTAAAACCATACAATATCTCTTACTATTACACAAGTACTGCTTGTTCTTCAAAAAAGTACATTTTTGAATTCTTCATTCATTTTGAAAAATTTGACTGTGTGTAGCTTAGAATTTTCTGTATATTTTTACATATTCGCTGAAAGCTTAAAATTTTCTTTTCACATGACACAAGATATTTTGCTCAAATCAAATTTGTTATAGAGAAATGCTTTATCATTGATTGTGTTAATCCGGCTTACACTAAAAACATAACGTTAACAATAGCAACAAAAATAGCATACAGTATGTAATTCTCACACCCGTATGCATAGTCGATCGCCGGCGATTCGCCGGAGACTCGCCGGAGATTCGCCGGCGAACGGTCGAAATTTAATTTGTGATGCATAGTCGATCTCCCAGCGATCTCCGCTTTGGCGAATCGCCAGTGATTTGTAACGTGATTTGTGATTTATTGGCACTATACATCAAATTCAAATCCAGATCTATTTTATATATACAATATTAATCTGACATAAATTATGATTTTATTGACGTTTTTGACATTGACCGATCTCTGGCAAATCTCCGGCAAATCGCCAGCAAATCGCTGGCTAATCTCCGGCAAATCTCCGGCGCGTCGCCAGAAAAAAACAGTATAACGCACGTGAATGATTCCATGGTGATTGACTGCATCGGAATTTCCTATTGGTTAACAGGGAATCTCCGGCGAATTGCCGGCGAGTCTCCGGAAAATCTCCGGCGAACGACTATGCATACGGGTGTCAGAAGTGTCTCTTCTTTCTGTGGATAACAAATCTATTACATTGTCACTGTCAATCACAAATTCAATAATGAATTGCGAATGCTGTGTGTTTGCTGTACAAATGTGTATGCTGTGCTGCGTGTTATATTGCTATACAATACAGCAAATTTCTGCACGTCTTGTCACCCTAATTTAATTGAACGTTTTCTATTGATAAGTGTACAAGTGATCGTTAGATGTCATAAAAGTGCACGTTTTAACAAAAATTTCAAATCGCATTTGTTGGGCGTTTAACTCTTGAGTTTGTACACTCCTATTAAAATGTGGATGCAGTAAAACGCTCATCAGCAAACTGTTGTGCCCCACTGGACACTTAATGGCTTCTTAGGATTAGGCGTCCATTTAATACATTTATTGCTATTACAACTATTTTATTGACTAAAAATCGGATGACGAAACGGAGTGCTTTTTAGATGAAGAAGTGTTGCGCTCACCAGATGAATCTAGACGAATCTCCTTATCTTTACGTTTGGTACATTTATGTCTTTAGATACACCTACACAAGTTCTCTTCTAATGGTCACACACAGGGTGACGTTCCCATCGTCTTTCATTACGCCAACTTGCGCGTCAACAAATTTTAAGACAGGAATACCAAAAACTGGTGATATTTAAAGACATAACTTGATACTATTCATTTTGATACAATACAAAAGAAAACAATAAGGGGATTGATATAGGGGGTTACAACAAATCATACGGTTAAACGCGCGTTCAAAATGCCTGTCTGTAGCGAGGCTTAGTTTCATCATTGAATAAAACATGAAACATAGATGATACTCAAAAAAATATTATCAGCGTCTTTGTATTTCATTGCGAAATCTACTAGTTTTTTTCCATATTAATTTCACGAATATAGAGTTTTTCTGGGTTCTCAGCTATGAACATTATTACTTCTCAGAACACTCCTAATTATTTTCGGATGAACTAAAACTATGTCATTCGATTCCAGCCTTTTAGCTTTTTTTCTAACGTTAGTCATTGGATTTTGTTTTATTTTATTTATCTGCCATTTTATGCGTGGTTTTATTTTTTTAAGTACAGGTTTTTATAACTCTTTGAACGTTGGCTTTTAACCGTCCAATCAATTCTCCGATTTGTCGAAACAATTTTCGATCATTTGTATGTTTTATAATCAGTTGACAAATCCCAACAATTTTCTTTTCCTTTAACACTCATTATTAACAAAAACGTTTATTTTATATTTTATAACAATTTAAGTATGCTTAAATACAATGTTGACATTTGAATTTTAAAAACTCAAATGATAGCCACATTACTATTCATGTATGCTAACTTCAAGAAAAAAATATCTTTTTAAAAATAGTATATACATCAAATAGTTTAGCAGTTTAGTTTAAACTAAAATAAATGAGAAATTCTTAAAACTTCGAGATAGTCTATATGATTATTTAAAAAACCAACTTTGAGTATTGTAACTTATTGTAAGATGAAAATTCATTAGTATTTTGTAATAATTTAATAATAATTTGGAATCTTAATTCATTATAAGTAATTAAAAGAAAAGCATTTTTAGTTAAATGTTTTTAAAATTTTTAATTAAGTTTAAATTGTTTAATTTAGGTGGAATGTATCTTCCTCACGCCGACAGCGCTAGAATAATAGTAGGATGTTGGTGGTTAGTCGTTCTAGTTTTAAGTACAACCTACTGTGGAAATCTCGTAGCTTTTTTAACATTTCCAAACAGCGATAAACCAATTTCAACCGTAAACGACATCTTAGAACATCCATCTTTAACCTGGACGATTGCACCAAAAAGTTTCTTTGAAGAAGAAGCCAAAGTAATAAATTTTCTTTTTATTCCTGATTTTAATTTTATTTCAATTTAATTTTTTAGACTTCAAATGAAATTAAATATCAAGAACTATACAAAAAATCCCAAAAAATTTCCTTTGATAAACAAATAATGGTCCAAGACATCGAAAACGGAAAACACGTTCACATAGATTGGAAAATGCGATTACAATACATCATGAAAAAGCAATTTTTATTAAAAGACACTTGCGGATTAGCTTTAGGAAAGGAGGAATTTTGCGAAGAAAGGATCGGATTAATTTTAGCTCGAGATAATCCATATACGGAAAAAATCAACAAAGAAATTAAACGTTTACACCAAGTCGGATTAATTCAAAAATGGTTACGAGATTACCTTCCCAAACGAGATAAATGTTACAAATCCCGATCGACATCAAACGCTAACAATCACACCGTAAATTTAGACGATATGCAAGGAAGTTTTTTCGTTTTATTTTTAGGTTTTTTAATCGGTTTATCAATAATTTTAGTTGAAAAAATTTGGTATGGATATCAAAAGAAGAAAAATAAATTAAAATCTATCCAACCATTTATTACATAAGTTTATTTTTTTATATGTACATTAAAAAAATAAAATAAAATAAAATAACCAATCAACAATAATATGAAAAATAAAGTGTTAGTTATTATTAATTATAACATTAATATTTTGTTTGTTAGAAAATAGAATTAAATGGGTTAGCAGTGATGTAAGCTGCTGAAGTGATTTTTATCCTTGAAAACCGGGCCCCACGCGTCCTTTTTCGCGGCCGCGTCCTTTTTATCCTGCTGATACTTTTGAATGGCCTCGTAACCGGACTTCTTCGACGTCTTATCGAAGAAGTTGTTGCCTTGAGCGGGAGATTTTCCGCTGAAGTAATCGTGCGATGTCCCCTGAACCATTGTGGCGAAGAAGCTTTGTTTATATGAATGTGTGCACGCGAATTCAATAGAAAACGGAAAAGTTTTGTGGAGGGAAGCTACGGTACGTGATGTATTTGGGTTAATACTTGAAGTTCTAAACGGTTTCCAGAGTTTCCTCTCCGGCTACCTTTACGAGTACGTAAATTTTTATCCAATCTATTAAAAAAAGAGAAAAATGAAAAATTAATAAAAAATAAATTTTAGGGAAAATTTAGAAGAAGTTGATTTGGCTTAGAAAATTTTTTTTAAATCTTACCTTACGATTGGAAATTGATCAAGAATTAATCTGTGGCACGATGTTCTACAATTCATTGACACATAAAGGATTCTAAGTAATTTTTTTTTATTTACTCGATTGACTATTTCGAATATAATCAAACGTTAAAACTCGAAGAACGACTAAAGAATGACTTCGGAGAGTTGTTCGTTGGTGTATTTAAAGGTGAACGGATGACGTCGACGGTCACGAAGTGAACAGGTGGTTCATTTGCATCGCAGACGCAGACTAAAATCACGTACTCGTTTATAAAAAAACTACCTTGTTTGATCGGATTTCCCGATTTTTCCATTTAGGTATCAATTATCATTATACTTTCGTATAATTTCGTTTTAATTACTTTGAAATAACTTAAAACTTTGAATTTGTTTGAATACTTTGTGAGTCATTTTATTAATTTTAAGAGAAAAAAAAATAGAAATTGGTAGGAAGGAAACCTGACTGGTAGAATGCAAGAGAATCGCTTTTGGACTTTAACCCGACGAAGTCCAAAGAACTATTTATAAGCCGTTGAGAGTAAAAATGCCAGACGGTAAAAATGCCGCCGTATTTTTTTTTTTTTTTTTTTATTCACGATGGAATATTACCAATGCAAAAAAGGGTTTTTCAGATGATGTACAAGAAACCAGATATTGCATCAGAATTCCACAATGTTGTTTATTGTTGTCTGACGCGTATTTACACGAAACCTTACCTCGTTTGACGGGGAAATCGATAACATTTTCTACACACATATAAACGTTTTATTAGTTTCTATCAATATGAATGTATTCATATTAGCAATTTTTATTATTTTAAAACTTTAGTAGAAATCAAATTAAAAAATAATTTTAGAATGAAATTTTTATTGAAAAATTAATCATTAAGAAATTAAATTTAGATCTAATTTGAGTACAAACACATCCCATCTAGGTTGTTAAATAAATTCCAAGACGTTTATAAACTTTGCTTTTTGTTTAGTTTGAAGTTAGTTTTAGTTGTCCCTAAGTTCTAAAGTTCTCTATAAAAAGAAAAAAATACCCATTGATTAGCTCGGTTAAAATACTAAATTAAATGTAGAGGATTAACGTCCTAATTTTGATTCTTAATTTTTAGCATTTTGATTTAAAAGTATTGGGTTATCTAGAAAATAATTTCGTTTTTTTTTGTGAAAATGAAAGACAATTTTCGTATAATGAATACATATTCTATTAAATTATATACAGGTAACCCTCCTATAACACGATAGTTAGGTTCCTAGAAAATGCCGTGTTGTGTGAAACCGTGTTGCATGAGACCCAGAGCTAGTACAAAAAAGGGGGCCTTCTTGTAATTTTTTTAATGTTAAATTCTTAACTACACAATTTTCATCAGAGCTAGCGTCTTCAAAATCAATTTGATTTGCATCTAGGGATGCAATTTCCATCAAATCCGTTTCGTCAACTTCTTCCACTAATAAATCTTGAATGTCTTTGTTAGCCATATCCACAAAACATCCCCCCCCCCATTTGATTTAGCGACTTCTAATATGGCACCAATTTCATTTTGAAATGTTTCATGCATGTTTTCTGTTTCAACTGCAAAGAACCATATCTTCCAACACGCATTTAAGGTTTATGTTGTTATTTCGTTCGGCTACAAAGATATGATTAAGATACAATGCTTGATTGAAAATTTCTTCCAGGATCCATTACGCTTATTGATTTTGAATCGGTTGCGTCTAAAATCCACTGTAAGGATCTTCTTATATAATATGTTTTAAATGTATAAATAATATCTTGATCCAATGGTTGGAGCAACGAAGTAGTGTTAGGTGCTTAAAGCTCTAATTTTTCTGCCTTAAATAACGCTCAACGCTTGGCACAAAAGAATTTGAAAACCAATCTTTCAATAAATTTCCTGATACTCAAGTTTTTGAATTTGCTGTCCAGTATACCAGCAAGGTGTTTTTATTTACGTTTTTCAGTGCACGAGGATTCAAAGATCTATAAACTAGCAAGGATTTTTTTTCATGAAGTCCCCCGATACATTACTGCACAAAAGGAGCGTTAGACGATCTTTGGATACCTTAAACCCGGGTGCAGTTTTTTCTTTTTTCGATATAAAAGTTTTACTGGGAATTTTTTTCCACCAAGGCCAGTTTCGTCGGCATTGAAAACCTGATCCGCTGCGTATCCTTGTTCGGCTATAATGTTTTGAATTTTTTCTGGATACGTCCTAGAAGCTTCATGTTCAGTCGACGCAGACTCTCCTTGGATTCTTATGCTATGAATTGCAAAACGCTTTTTGAATTTTTCAAACCAACCTTTTCATTACGTGCGAAACCCTGTTATAGGAGGGTTACCTGTATTTGCCATTCTGGTGCAATACCTTTTGCCATCTTTTGGTAGTAACATGATTCCACGCTCATAAAGTTTTTGGTCTTTGACGGAAAAAAACTGATGAAGGTGGTTTTTGCCCTCATTTGAAATAATTGGAAGGTGCCAGATTTTTAGAACATGGTGGGTGTTACATTGTATCCCATTCTAGTTGTAAAACCTTTCGACGAGTGACCAAATTTGTATGAGGATAAAACACTTCACCTTTTCTGTTAATTAATTCTGGCATTTTCTATTCAAGTGCATCATTTAGTTTGTCCAACTGATGACAGTAGACTTTAAAATCCTCCAAAACAGACAAGAATTTCATCTTTTTTTGATGGATATCGGCTTTGGATATGCTTTGAGTGGGTTCATCTTTTTTGCTCCATGATCTCTTTCGTTACATATTCTTATACCGGGTGTGTAAGACCACCCGTTCACCACTTTCAAAATCAAGAAGAGAAATGTTTTTTTTAATCCAAAAAAATTTGATTACCAAATGAGGTATGCTCTATCCGTTGGTGATATTTTCAACTTCCGGTTCTGATCGGAAATAGGATATTCAGACCGGAAGTTCATTTTTTTAATGGAACGGGGTACTTTTTATTACATATTTCTGGATTTCAGTCGTTTATGGAAGTCACCTTCGCTTAATTCTTGATGAATCTGAATGCGATATGGATAAAACTTATTTTCCTTTAAAATTTGAGCAAACGTCCTATTGCTAATACCGGAATCTCTGGATATTCCTCTCGTTGACTAATGGGAATTCATAGTAACTGCTGCGATAACATCCACTGCTCTTTCATCTCTTACTCGACGTTTGATTTTTCTGTTACGATTATGATGAGGCTGTACTTCATTCGTAGTGCGAATTCGTAATGCCAATCGTTGAAAAACTTTACGAGAACGATGTTCCCGATTTGGATATCGCTCGGCGTAAAGACGCTCAGCAGCCGAATAATTTTGATGGCACTCAAATTGTTGTCATATTTTTTACGTAGAATTAAAATATGTAATAAAAAGTACCACGTTCTATTTAAAAAAATTAACTTCCGGTCTGAACAACCTATTTCCGGTCAGAACCGGAAGTTGAAAATATCTTCAACGGATAGAGCATACCCTATTTGGTAATCAAAATTTTTTGGACTTTTCAAAAAAACCATTTCTCTTGATTTTGAAAGGGGTGGACGGGTCGTCTTACACACCCGATATACAAGTCATTTTTCATCCCCAGTATGATACGCTTCAAAAATGGATTGTTTTCGTGACGTTTGAAAAGCGAATCACAGGTGTCAACCCGACAATTTTTGACGGGTCAAAATAAAAAAGAAGGAGAATGAATTTTGTTGGTTTTGTGAAGAAATAGATAATCCAGAACATACGTTTTTTATATGTAATAATTTTGCCGAGGAAAGAAATATTTGTCGTAATAAAATCGGAAAAAATATCGAAAAAGAAAACATAATAGATATAATGCTAGAAAAACAAGAGCACTGGAGAGCCGTAGATGAAATGGTAACAAACATTATGAAAAAAAAGGAAAAGCATGAAAGAGAACTAGAAAATAGAAGAAGAAATGTACAGTAGACCCCGAAAATTACATTTATATACCTCTGAAGTTATACCTTGATGGGTGGTTCCGGAGGCGGAGGGGAAAGGGTTTTAGTTGGTCGATGTATTCAAGATGAGTACATCAACCCAACACAAGGTGGTCATCGATACGAATCACTTAGATAGTGATTTGGACTACTCGTCTGTCAACAGATTTCCTAAACCCCTCCATATAAAAAAAAAAAAAGGTGTCAACCCGACGATACAAATTTCTCTCACAATCAGTGATGACATGGGGAACCCATATATCGAGCTTAGAGGTTAAACCCAAGCCTTTTAAGTACTTATCAACAGTTGAATTTGATAAATTTAACCTCTCACCGATTTCACGTGTTGTTATTCGTCAGTTTGCATCAACTAATACCTTCATCGTGTCTTTATCAGCTTTAACAGATCTTTCAAAACGTGGTGCACCTTCGATAATATACCTTCATACAGATAGGTTAATTTCTTTCTGGTTTGAACAGCATTTTCACCTTTTTTTCTATACTAAAAGAGTAAAAATATGATGAAATTAGCCTTTTTTTACACACAAGCTTTGCTATATCAGCTCTCAAAGCATATAATGAGTATTCAGCTTAAGTGTGAAGTAGAGTGCAAAAAAATACAATGAAATCTTTTGTCGGGGAAAAAACGAAATTACTTTCTGAACTACCTAATATAGAGGTGTCCCAGAACTCAGTTGCCAAACGCTAACCACGCATTCTAGAGCTGATTTCATGCCGATTCAACGAAAAAGTGCTTAGCCGAAATTACTTCCTAAGAGAACTTACCCTGGTAGCGCTTAACACCTTTACGATGGCAATAAAAAATTGTTTTGTCAACAAACGATGAAGCATTTCGAAGTTTACAAACGCTCAAAATTTCATTGTGATAGCTAAATCGTTATTAAGATATTTCGGAAAAAACATGATCAGACACGTCATCTTCAGGATGCTCTAGTTCTCTTAGGAAGCAATTTCGGATAAGGACTTTTTCGTTGAATCGGCATGAAATCAGCTTTAGAATGCATGGTTAGCGTTTGGCAACTGAGTTCTGGGACACTGTGCATAACTCTTATGGGACTTGGAATATTTCGCTTTGAATGATTGGAACAGTTATAACTTTGTTAATTACAATCGCAGGTCAATTACTCATAAGAATAATTGGTAGAAATATTCAGGACGCTATAGGAATTTGCAATAAAATTTTAAAACTCCACCTCCATTGAAATCCAAAGGCATTTCAAAAAACTTACTGTACCTTTCTTAATTACAATGGTAACTTAACCACTTATATGAATAACATAGCTTAACAAAATATTCGTTTTATTTAGTGCCTAGAATTTTATAGCTTATTTTTACCAAACTGAAGACGATAGTTTTAAATGTAATATTAGTTTCTTTGTAGCTGATATATGGTTGGAGATATAGGTATCTGAATATCAATGGTTTAACCCTTTCGGTACGGTTGGTACACATAGGTACCGTTCATAACGTTGAATGCCGTTCCGAAAGTAACTAAAGAGTAAGTAAAATCTCTGACTTTCAAGATCAATATCTCGATAACGATTCGGGGAAAGAAATTATGATGCAGTTTGATGGTTTTCTTGAACATTTTTATGTAATATTTGTCGATTTCAAAATGCTAAAATTTGTGATTCAGAAGATATCGCCTGCAAAATGATACAAACACCTAATTTTCATAGTAGTTTATTTGTGACCTTTTTGTTCGAAAAATAAATAAACCTGAAATTTTTAAATTTACAGATATTACATAGAAATAATCAAAGATTCTAACAAATTTTGTTGCAATTTATTTCACTGAGTAGTTATTGAGATATTCAAAGTCTGTTCAAAGTCAGAGATTTCATTGCTTTTTTTCTTTGTGATCTAAGATAAAATTTAACGTTAATTTCAAATAAGTTCAACTATAAAGAATAATTACATTCTTCAGTTGGATAGTATAAATTAAAGACTTGGTTTAGCTGAAGAGTTTATTGTCTGTCGTCGGAGAGAATGGTTGAGTTTTTAATCTAAGTCAATTTTTACAATTTGAGTGTTTACGTTTTGCATTTTATTGTCAAGTCCTTTTATTACAACGTGTGGTCCTTTCCATTTAATGGCGGATAATTTTTCATAGTTTCAAATTCTTTTACATTTATTTCAATGGCATTAATGTATTTTCCTTTGGTTCTGCATTGTGTTCTTCTATATTGACGCGATAACCTGAAGACGATGTTGTTTGATCGAAACCCGGGTAGTCGAGTTCTAAAAAATAAATATCTTCTGCTAAACCAAGTCTGTAATTTATAAATCTTTAACTTGCTTTTAAATCTTTTTATATCAATCAGTTGATTTAAGTTTCTAACGGGTTTTAAACCTCCATCAAATAAACAAGTTTTAGTTTTTCCTCCAAATTTACACTCTTCATTGTCATGCAATCAATTCTTTTAATATTTAAGAGATATCACAGTCAAAGCACTAACAGTTCATTTTTGTTATTCTGTTTGGTGATTTGGTAAAAGATGTGTCTCATGCGTCATGTACTATAACCCGAAATGGAGCTGCACCATGAAGAGAAAGGAGGAAAAGTAAACCCCCTCAACGTAACATTGCCGAGTACTCTTTCATCTTTCTCTTCATGGCGCAGCTCCATTTCGGGTTACAATACAATGTAGTCTAAAAGAAGTATTTGATTTAAGTCGAGAAAACAGTGATAAGTAATGATGTACGAGACATCTTTTGCTAAATGGAGATTATTTTTACGTCTTTAATACTAATTGTAAATTAGCCAGTACTTTAAGAGGTTGTTTATGAATTATTAAAAGTTACTTATTGCGGTTAAAGCTACTTTTAGAAACTTTAATGTTCTGAACTAAAATTGGTATATGCTACATTAATGTTGGTTCTAGTTTTAGTTATTACTCAGGAGTTAACACTCGCCGAAAAAAGCCTTCGCAATTATTTTAATATTCTGTTAAGAGTTTTGATTACTCTCAATAATTCTACTAATTATTCTTATTAGTTACTGAGTTGTGATTAAAAATAAGAAAATTGATGTTATTTTGTATGTTGGTGACTTTGTAATTAATCCTGATTTCTTCTTATGGCAATAATTTGAAATAAAGGCTTTTTGTGAATACACGTCAAACACTATAACCTCTAAAAGCCAGCATTTCTCAAGAAATCAGAATAATAAACTAGAAGAGATGCTGTTATGAATTAGAAAGTTTTCTGTACTTTTGTAACTTTAAAGATCAAAAAATATTCAAAGTATTAAAAAAATCAGCAATAAGGCTGGTTTTAGTGCTCAACCGACGGTCGGTACTGACCGTAAATACTGACGGTCAGTACTGACCGTCGGTTTGTGTTGTTCAGTGCTTAGCTGATTGACAGATCTGTCAAAACGCGCTGACCGTCAGTTTGTACAGTCTCACGAAAAATGGACGCATTAACAAATTGTACGATACTTGGGTATTTCATTTTTCTGTAATTCTTTAACCATGCATCACGGTCTTTATATAAATTATGAGACAAAATCCCATAATTCCGGATGCAACCGGACTTCGGTTATTAATCGTTCTGTGTCTATGCTCATTATTTCACGATGACTGTACACGTACTGACAACAGTCTGTCAGTTGGCTGACATACATACGGACGCGTTCGACCGACAGTTGTCATACGCGCCGCGTACCGTACGCGCGTAGGGTTCATCAGTGCAGCACTGAACAGCTACATATGAATACGTTGCGAAGCTACGCGCGACCGACGTCGGTACCGACCGTCGGTTGAGCACTAAAACCGGCCTAAATAACATGATGTTTCTATGAATAATAGAATCCACTCTAATTGGTAAAAATATACGAATAGAATATTTGATGCATTTTCAACATAAACAACTATACAATTCAATCCCATCATGTAACAAGTAAACACTAAAAAAAACACAAAAACACATCAATTAGAATTTTAATCTCATAAATAATTCAATACAAAAAAAAACTTCACCATCTATTTTTAGCATCTTTTTATTTATAATAAAATTATAATATGTATATATTTAAATATATAAAAATATAATAAAAAAAACATCCAAATTTTCACGTTAGCCCATTAAATATCAGCTCGACGATATAGATCATAAATAATAAAAAGAGACAACATGTAAAATGTGTAAGAAATCAGGGTATACAAAGAAGGAGGGGGGTTCGTACGTTTCAGAAGATAAGTAAACTCGGAGTCAAAAATTAATTAATATACGGCGGGGGGAAAAACGGGAATTGAGAAACGGGGGGGAAGAAAAATTAAAAAAATTCAAAAAATAAAATCCAAATATTAACGGCAGAGGTATCGTACTGTACTTATTGCAATCCTGTTCAGAGAGAAGAAAGAAAAAAAAACTATTATAGAAATATTGTAATTGATAATGTTCGCTGAGAAGATTTAAGAATTTAAACTGCTCGTATAAGTGAACAGTTTAAACTTGGCAGGTGACCAGTCTGCCTGTTTTTTCAAGTCTCCCACTTACAATCACTCGTGCACTTGCAAAGAACCCACAAAGGAAGTTTAAAAAAAATATATAAGAAAAAAAAAATTAAATAAGTAAACTGTAAAATTAATCCAAAACTTGAGAATTTATCCTGGCCGAGCAGAAAGGGGGCCAACCAAAGGCCGAAAAAAAAGTAAAAGAAAGAATATCTTGTTTCGTGTGCTATTGGTTCACTGAACGGAAAGAAATGGAAAAATATTTAGATGGAAAACGGAGTGGCGAATGCTTTGGTTTTTTTCTAATGAATCAAAAAGTAGACGATGGGGTGTTTTTAAATTAGGGCTTGCGTCATCGTTTTTTTTTTTTTTTAGGGACAGACGTTGGAGAACAAACCGAAATCGGGGGACACGGAAACGCAACTAACAGAGTAATTAATAAATAAACGCGGACGCGGAACCGTTTATTTTTCCGGCTGCGGACACGCGAGCTGGTACAGGAGTTGAATGAGGGTCCTGGTGGGTCTTCCAGTCATCCTACCGGGTGTTAGGTATGGATAAACGGTGTCGTGGCTCAACATTCCAACCCCTGTTATGTCGAAATGGATCCAATCGACGCACTGGACGAATTCGTTCAAAAACGCTGCTCCTAAACATGGATCACCGTAACCCCAACCTTTGTTGTTTACATCGTGTGAATGGTAATCGGTTACTTTTTTCGTGTAGAATTTCCATAAGGGCATACGCCATACTCTATCACCAGTTATTACACCAGCTTTTCTTACCTGTTGATAAAAAAGATATAAAGAATAATATTAAATATGAATTAATAATTAGAATATTTTTTTAGGTTTAATGAAAATTGAGAAAAGAAAATTTCACTTGAGAATCTATCGTGGTCATTTTGAAGAAACATTTCTTGGAAGTTAATCCTCATGGAATTTAAAACTCTTGGATTTAAAAAATTTTAGAATTTAAAACTTTTGAATTTAAAAATTTTGGAATTTAAAACTCTTGGAATTAAAAATTTTGGAATTTAAAACTCTTGGAATTGAAAACTGCTGAGAAACAATCAAAAAGCTGCATGATGTCACCGTTTTAATTTAATTTAATTAGGAGTTAAAGTCGTTTTGAAAAAAAGATGAAAATGAGCAATGTAATCAATCAATTGAAGAGCACTTTTCCAAAATTAACGAAGTCCAAAATAAGTATTTGTAGATATAACTGAATTTCTGTAAAAAGTTGTATACAACACATTCAGTAGAAATGTGTTAATATATAAATGATTTTATATTTTGTAGTGAAGGAGTTACATGAACATTTAGGATTAATTTATTTTTTTCTTGCAGACAATAGGTTTTTTGCAAACAAGAGGAACTTTTCTGTACTCTTTTACGTTTTCCTCTTAAGCAAAGTTGCACTTCTATATTATCATCATCCGATATTTTAAATAGTTTATTACAGGCACACAGAAATAAAACGAAATAACCAAATTACCAAACACCTTGTTTGACGTTTTTCCCAGTACTAAGCATTGTCAATGCACTCTAATGAGCGTGACTTATTGTTAGTCAGTTTTGGAATAAAATTTTTTTGGACTTGGATTAGGTTTGGAATAAATCTTTTCGAGGTTTATCGAAATAAACTGAGATGTATATTAGGTTTATGAAACATAAACCTACAGATGAAATGCAATTTTTTTTGTAGTTTTTACTTTGTATTTTAAATACAAGAACACGATTTTTGATTTTTTGGACTTAGTTAGTTTTGGAAAATACCTCTTCAATTATTGAAGACTCTTGAACTAATTGTAAGAGGTAAGAATATGATTATCTTCTATTTGAAAGCTTGAGAAATTTATGGCAATATCCTGCAAGATGTTTGATCCTCATTTATCATACATACAAGACTTCCCTAAAGAGCTCAAATTTTAAGTAGTTTATAAATGAATAATTTGAGATGATTATCAAGTGGATTAATATTCCTGTATATCAAAATTTAAATCATTTTTATAACAATGTTGAACTAAAAACTCACTTAAGATACCAGAGACACTACAAAACATTTGTGGCTAGACGAGTTTATTAACACTTTGCTGTCCAGTGACAAGTTAACTTGTCTTTTCATACCCAAACGTTGCTAACCAATGACAAGTTAACTTCTCGTCAATGCACTTGTATTGCGGTGACATTTCATATACTCTTTTCGCGGAAAGATGTCTCATGCGTCATTACTTTTCACCGTTTTCTCGACATATGTCAAATAATTTTTTCTTTGTTTAATCATATAAGTCAGAAAGAGACGAAAACCGAAAATAGTAGTCTAGGATAACATAATTAATTAATGACGCATGAGACATCTTTCCGCGAAAAGAGTATAGTTTATGTGTAAAATTCCCGGTCAACAAAGTGTTAAAACTGATCCACACCAAAATACACATTTACCAAAAACTATAGAGAAACCGATTTTATTAAAAAATGGAAATTACAGGTTTTGAAACTAGACTCATCTCCAAACTTAATTTTACAAAAAGACGTTTCAAAGAAATTATTGAAATTGTTAACATTTTGCTGACGGATGACGAGTTAACTCGTTAATTACAAAATTATTAAATTTTTGGTAAAATTTAGTTTGTGTAAAATTCCCGATCAAGAAAGTATTAAAACCAATCACTATCAGTGGAAACTTTTCAATAAATTGAAACTAATTTTCAATTAAGTTAAAATATCTTTCTGAATCAAATGAATAGATAGAAATACAACGTTAAATACTTTATTATCCACCTTACAAACAATACTTTTTAACGAAGTACTTTGATTCTGGTGATTTGAGGTGAATTATAAAGTAAAAACATGAAATTTATGTACAATCTCATCAAAATTATTGTTATACAAAAATTACACTATCTAATAGAGATTTTATGGATAAAAAGAGTAAAAGAAAAAGTTTCTTTGTTGGTTTTTTTTACAACTTGTGAGTTTCAAGGTTGCAAAATGGTAATTAAACAGATATATAATTTCTTTCTTAATAGCTCCAACAGCTTAGCTTGAAACACGTTTTGAAGTATCAGGGGATGTCAGCGCAGCTACAAACCATAGGTATCTTCCGTATTGAGAGAAATTAACTGAATGCCACATGCAAGCTAATATCACAAAAGGAAGTGATTATAAATGCATAGTTAGTACAAGCACTTCTTCGAATGAGTATATGAAAGCGGCCAAAACAAACATGGAGATCTCTAACCATTCAACTGCTTAAAGCTATTCAAGTCTTTAACTCAGCCCGAAGCGTGATTGTAGCCAGGAGTAATATGAGAAAGGGTAAGTATCCTGTAATATATTTAACAGGCTTATTTTGTAATTGTCGTTACCTAACGACATCGTTCAGCCAACGACTCCAATCCCAAACGACTTTTTGTTAAAACCGTATTTTGTAAATCAGTCGTTAGGAATTTTAGCTATAACGACACAAGTTAATGTTTTCATATAGGATAGTAACATAAAATGTCACTTTTGATCTAACGTTAGATCTTTTGAGCTAACAACATAACATCAAAGGGAACTTATGTCCGCATTTTGACAAGCTTTGACAATTAATGACGCAAGTGGATGAAGGAACTATCTTTAGAAGAATCCATTATTTGGCATTATTTTCCGAAAGAAAGCTGCAATCACTAATATTTTTCTTGAATTTGTTTTAGAAATAGCTTTGATAATTTCTTCAATCATAGAAGTATAGTTCTACAAGAAATTATAGGTAGTAATATTTTTGTGGCGTCTTGAGGAAAATGACATAACTTGAAAGAAGAAATCATTTCTGAAAAAATTACTAGAAATTTGTATTTAAAAAAAAAATGTTATCTGGCATTTCAAATGGGTTCAGTGAGTTTCTGGCATCCTTCCATGTTAGGCTATCAAGGGTTGAACTTGTAGAAATGGAATTTTACCAGAGATAATGCCAAACGATGATCTTAAACCAGAGATAATGCCAGAGATGATCTTACACAGTTTGAGCTTACAGTTAAATATAAAAAAAGTCATTTGTTCAATACACTCGGTACGCAACTCATTATAAAATTCAATTTTGCTATGCTACTGACGTAAACGACTGCTACGGGGATGTCGTTCACCAAACGACCAAACCTAACCTGAAAGTCGTTCATAACGATGTCGTTAGAAGTTCTTGTCGTTAAGAGTTACAAAATAGGCCTGTTAGTCATGAACCAACCCTGAACAAGCGAACGATCCCACGTACGAAACAGTAAAACACTAAAACAAGACTTTTCAAAGATATTATTGAAATTGAAACCAATTATCAGTGGAAACTTCTCAATAATTTTTTTTATGAAAGAAAAAGTTACTGTTTGTTTGTTGCTGTTTTCACAGTTATGAGTTTCAAGGTTGAAGAATGGTAAATAAACAAATGTATGTCTTTCTCAATAGGTTTCATAACTCGAATGAAAGAAAAGGAACGTTTTGAAGAATTAGGAGATATCAGCAGAACTACAAACCATATACATTTCCCAAATTGAGAATTCCAATACCCAATATCATAAAAGAAGGTCATTATAAATGCAGAGTTAGCCCAAACACCTACTTGAGCGAGTTTAAGAAGACAGGCAACATAAACATGAGGATCTCTAACCATTAGGCTGTTTGAGTTATTCATTCCTAAACGTCAGTGTATTCAGGAGTAAGCTAAGAAAGGGTAAGTGTGGAGTTATTGTATCTTGTTATATATTTAATCGCAAACGAACCCCAAATAAGCGTTTCAACCCCCGTACGAGACAATAAACCAGGTCTTGTAAATACGACTTCTTAAAGAAACTATTGAAATTGAAACTAATCACCTCTGATAGAAAAAACTATTTTTATTATTCTAAAAATCTGTACCATTTGATACTTCTCAATGAAATTCGTCAATATCTAAACACCGCATTTCCCGAAAGAATGGTTGGGGAGTCGAGAAACAATTGAGTGGCCTCCGCGATCCCCAGACCAGACTCCATTAGATTTTTTTTTCTACGGGGTCGCCTAAAATCTAAGGTATACTTCAACAGACCAAACAATTTAGAGGAACTACAACAACGAATTTGTACTGAAGTACGGCTCTGCGCGTTCAACACACCCTCAGGGGCCTTACATTTTCGAGCACAATTCCAAACCGTAAATTCAAGAAGAGATATCTCGTGGCCCGTCCGCAACATTCGATTTGCTAAAAACGAAATATCTCATGATCCGTAAGCAATGTGTTAACTTGAGACTTGGTTTTGGGAAAAAAGGGCATCCAAAAAATTTCACTTCTCAAAAGAGAATCCAGGATTCTCTCCTGGATCAATTGGATTGGTGGAAATACAATACGAAATGCTTCGTTCTTTACTTTATAGACAACATTTCTTAACCAGTTAACTGTTTATGACGAATATATTCGTCATGGCGCAAAATTGTGCAACTCGCAAAAAGTAGTGATATTGGCTATTTAAATTGTAATTTTTGGGAAATTCAAAACATATTCTCAAATTAAAAGATGTCTAGAATATTTTGATTCCAGGTTGAAATAAAACAAACAAATAAAAAATATGAAAAATTTCAATTAAAGTCGTATAAGTGCGCGCTTTCAAAACGGAGCGAAACAGTTAACTGGTTAAAGAATCACTTTGATTCTAGTGATTTGAGATGAATCATCACCTGAAACCATAAGTGTCGAATACAACTCAAACTAGGCCTATAAAAATTTATTCTAGAAACACAATTGAGATATCAGATTCTGTTAAAAATCTTGTTACCACATTCTAAATCATCAGAAATCTGCAAACCGTTGAAAATTTTGTAAATAACAAGTTTCAAAGTTGTATATTATTGACTATGATCATAAAATACCTCTTGAAAACTAATGAAATTTAATAGCTTTTTTGGCTGAACTGGTGCACACCAGAATTTGACTTCGAGTGCATACGTTACCCTAGCTTAGTGCAGAAAAGTGCAAGTTTAACAGTACATGATGAAATTAAACTTAACCATCTATTAATCTGATTAAACTGTCAATAGATATGTATTATAAGTTGATCCTAAGCCTCACCATGGAAAGAAGGATGCAAGATCGAGATTCCACCCCGTAACTTTACCAAGTAAGCCCGATTGGAGTACAGTGGAAGGGAGCTTCTCTACCTCTTAACCTTTAATGCAAACGTCTTGCAAGCCAAAATACCGTCGAATAAAAAAGGCTCACCGATCCTCAATGTTTTAATTCTTTCGCTCGAATTTTGGTTCTTTCTCAAGTCTTGCGGCAGAGGCGAGAAGAGTTCTGCATTATAATCCTTGGTTTCGAAGGTATTTTGACCTGCAAGACCGTCGCATTAAGGAGGACTGAACAATACTCTGCTTCTCCCTTCTACTGTGCTCCAGTCGGGCCTCCTCGGTAAAATTACGGGGAGGAACTTTCTCGTATCTTTTTTTCCATAGTGAGGTTTAGGATCAACTTGTAGCAATAGTCCATGATTCATAAATTACTAATTATTATGGACACCATCCCTTATAAAGTTATTCATTTGTGGGATTTGTTTTCTTAAACTTTTCAGCAAAAAATCGATCTCATTACTATTGCTTGATGATTTTAATAGTTCTAGTAACACTTATTTATTACAAGCATTTATGTTAACAATCGCTATATTGCACTGACATTCCTACTTGCCGTCAGACCTTGTGTCAAAAAAGTTGCACCATTCCTGCACTGATAATTAAGTACAAAACTCGATGTACTTTTTTATCAATAGAACACAAAACACTAATTCGGTGCAACCAATAAAACACTATTATGCACTGGTATGTGCCAGTTTTGCCAATAAAAAGTGCTATAACTAGAGTTAGGGACTTTAGATAGGTTTCAATAGCTATTAAACTTTCTGAATCAAATAATCGATGAAGATTTAAAACACTTCATTATCCATTTTACAGATAAAAACTCTCAAAGAAGTACTTTAAAACGAGCAATTAAAAAGATACCAAAATATCAAAAACATCACTCACGTTTTTTAAAAATAATATGTTCATTGTAAGTTATAAAAATATCGACTGTGTCAAAATTTAAACTAATTGCCAGATCCTCTCTTTTTAAATTTACAATTTTTATTACCTGTGACCACATCGTTTGTGAATTACAAAACACCCCAGCAGCAGCCGCTCCCAAAGCAGATCTTATCCCCGGCGTCAAACTAGCCAAATCAATAATCAACCTTGGTTTATACATCATCTGCCCGTAAACCAGCGCATCGGCCATAATCAACCGCCCTTCATTATCCGTATCTTCAATCATGATACTTTTACCGTTCAACCCCATCACCAAATCACCGCATTTCATCGCCATACCACTCGGCATATTCTCACACAACGGAATACAACAATTAATGTTGATCGGCAAGCTCAAAGCTGCCGCAGCCCTCACGGCCCCAACAATCGCAGCAGCCCCGCACATATCCGCTCTGTAAATATCCATTCCAGCACAAGTTTTGATACACAAACCGCCACTGTCAAAAGTGATTCCTTTCCCGACGATTAAAAATGGTTTTTGATCCGGTGGACCGCCGCAATAGCTAATTTCGAGGAAAATCGGCGGTTCGCAAGAACCTCGAGCTACGGCCATAAAAGCTGCCATCTTTTTCATCTCGATCCAATCCCTATCGTGTACCTCAACTTTAATCCCACACGGACATAGTTCATTTACAGCTTCTTGGGCGAAATGTAAAGGTGTCATTTGATTCGCGGGGGTGTCACTTAATCTCCTAGCTAAGTTTTGACACTCAGCTTTGAATAAACCCCTTTGGAAAGATTCGGCATCCGGTTCGTCGAAAAGTTCTAACGTGGGGATTTGAATCCATTGATCTCGGGATTTATTATCTTGGTACCGCCATAAAGCTAGGGCTGAACCTTCGGCAGCTTGTTCTGGATGACCAAGACCTTCAATCATGATTCTTTTAACGCCTTCGAGGAGAAGACGTTGAGCTCCGATTCCCGCAGCTACTCTGGTTGCTTCGAGACCCTCATCTATGGCTTCTTGCTCGTTATAACCGAGCTTTTCATTACCTAATCCGACTACAGCCACCGACCAAAATTCGTTATCGATGTTGTTGAAGACGCGAGCTCCCCCTCTTTTTATTTCACCCCCCGCACTGAAAAATAAAAATTAAAGAAGATTGAGAAGGTGTTGAAATAACTTGTCAAATGATTTTTTTTAAATGACGTTGAAAGAATGGAACAAAAATTTTTCTTTTTCTTACGCTTTGACGAGATCGAAGAGCTTCCCGTTAAGTTTATCATTGTATTTTTGTCCGGACGGGGTGAAAACTGGCTCCGTGCTCTCATCGTTGTGGTAAACGCCGACAATTAGACCTTTCTGTAAATCCATTAAAAAATGATTGTATTTCGGTAAAAAAATTGAGAGTAAAGTGAATGATTACCTTGTCGTCGTTGGTTGTGGGACCTTCCGCACTGAAATTTCGAATCCCTCCTAAGGTGCGCACCACGCACTTGAACGTGGAGTGCTTCCGGCGCAGACCCGTTAATATCACCGACATTTTGGCATCAGCAGGGTGTTACACATTACACATTTTACAATAGTAAATTTAGACCAGACTAACGACGGCACCAAACGGATTTTGTTGTTTTGTTTAAAAATACAACATCAAACGTGAGTGGAGTTGCTTTGGTTACGCGGAAGTCAATTGAATTTTACAAAAACGACTCGATCTTTTAAATTATTTTTCCCATTTGATTGACGAGATTTTGACACACCTAGCACGCTTCATTTTTCAATAATTTACAATCTTATTAAGGGGTTAGACCACTTTAGAACGTGGAAAATTAACGTAATTTCCCCATATTTTTTCCGAGAAAACAATAAGAGCTGTGGAAAAATTGTCTATATATCTTTGTTGTACATACATTTAGGAATAAGAAATATATTTTGCTAAATAATTAACATAAAAAATGAACGCGATGTAACTGCTTGATGAAAACCTTGTTAAGCGCTAAGGGGCCCGCGGCCGGAACGATTTTACCTACAATTTTCAATCTAAAGCAAAAACGAAAAGGTATTTAGTTTTTACAACTCAAAAGCTAGAGAAAGACGTAGGGATTTCTTTTTAATTATTTTTTTGCAGAAATGGTGAGCATATTACAAAAACTTTGCGTTTTAGCCTAAAAAAATATCTACTAAATTGTTTATAGTTAAAGAACTACATTTGATATCAAAAAAATCCTACGTCTTTCTCTAGATAATGCTACTTGGAAGGTGCAGTTAAAATTTCAAGTAAATCGGTAAAGAATTGTATGAGTTATGTTTCCGGCCGTTTCAAGAAAAGTGATTTAGAGAAAAACGCATTTAAAGTTTGTTTAACCTGTACTGAGCACACGTTATCGGACAACATTCAGAATCAAAATACAGGCATTTAAAAACTGTTCCCACTTATAACTGACATTGCATCTTATTTTTAAAGCCATAAGGCACTTTTTAGCGCAAAAAACAAAAATTCGATTTTTTGAAAATTCTAGAGTGGTCTAACCCCTTAAAGCTTATATACAAAATTTTAGACTTTATTTCTGTGATGTTTAGAATGTTGAACAAGAAATTTATTTAAATTCACTTTTAGATTGAAGAATTTGTTTACTTGTGGATTGAAAGGTTGAAAAATTAATTGAAGGATTAAAAAAAAATAGATAAATTGGGATAAATGATCAAAAATATTCTAAGATGGTAAAAAAAAATTTTAAAAAAAACTAAAATTTATTAAATTAGATTAGATTAGGTTGGGATTCATTCATTTTTTAAATATAGTCGAAAAGAATGAAAGAAAATTTCTAAATTTAAGAGTAGTTTCTATAGAATTCTTTCCTAGATGACAAAAGATGTTTAAAAATTTAGAAACTGAACTGTATTTTAGGTTGAACTTCATTCATTTTTACAAATTCACAAATTTATTGTCAAGAAATTTTTTTAATTCAAGGCAAGCTTCTTTGAATTTCTTTCTTAAGCGAAATAAGACATTAAATTTTAGAAATTGAGTTAGACTGGATATTTATTTACTTTTTAAATGCCTTCAAAGAGGAATGAACCATAATCTCCATATTCATATTAGCTTAAAAATTTGGGAATTAAAGGCAGATTCTCATTAGTCCAACGCAGCGCAGCGCAACACAACGCGACAAAATCCGTTTAAAATTTTCTCCTTGTTTGCATATGAGACCGTTCACATTAATGCAGTGCAATGCAGCACTGCATTTTTATTCCTTCGGAAAGAATTTTATGCAGCATGTCGCACGGTGCTGCGCCGCACTGTACCTCGACAGACAGATGTGAATTATGGTCCGATCCGATGTACACATATGGTCAATGAAAATGAACTTCAAATCTTTGTGCGAGAACGAGAGCTAGTGCAGTCTCGTGTTCGATTTTCAAAATGAAGCCTGGCTAAAGACGTAGAAGTGTGTCAACGTGGATCCTTTTTCTCTTTGGGTACTTGCTTCAGTTTTTTGGCTGTAAAATGCATTGACTATCCTCTTCCACTTTTTCATATCTTTCGCCAACATTCTAGCTTCCACCCCACTTATTTCTGTCCTCTCCAAAGCTTCTCTAATGTCATTCCATGTTTGTTGCGATCTTCCTCGTCCTCTTCTCTTTAATACTCTGGCTTCCCAAACTCTTTTGGCTAGCCTACCATTCTTTCTCGGCCTCTTCATTCTTTGCATATGGTCCCACCAATTTAACTGTCTTCTCTCGATAAAATCTAGTATCGATTCAATGCCCAATTCTTGCCTAATCGCTGTTTATCATCTTGAGTCTTCTCGTTACACCTTTAACCTTCCTCAAGCATTTCATTTCCATAGCCTGAATGTTACTCTTGTGGTGTCTTGTTAATACTCATGTCTCGCACCCAAAAGTTAATACAGATCTGTAGATTGTTTTGTATACATTGATTTCAGGTTTTCGCCATACCTCTACTTTAGCCAAAAGGTTAAGATTGATGGCAGGGTAGATTTTTAGTGTTTTCTCAATTCTATTATTAACGTCTATTTCATTTTCACTCTGTATTACTACTCCTAAATATTGAAATGTTTACTTGTTTTAACTATACATCCTCTATCCTTATGTCGGCTTGTTGATCACCCTTCTCCACCACTATTACTTTTGCCTTCTTGGTGATTTTTATTCCATACTCAATTAGTGTTTTATTCCAAATTTTCTGATTTTTCATGAGATCACTCTGTTTGACAGGTTTTGCCGATAATTAAAGAAGAGACGACGCAAGTATAACTTTTCATATAAACCTTTTTAAAAGGTTAGAAATCAGAAATTTAGGAGTCCTTTCCAAGGAATTTTTAATAATTAATCGGGAATTATGAATAACCTTTTTAAACAGTTAAAGTTTTAGTAGGTATCTGGTTAAGAAGACAAACTTTTTAAGAACGACGAAATAAAATCTATAATATCAAAATTAAATAATAAAAAAGCTCGAGGCCTAGACGGTATTACAACAGAAATATTAAAAATTTTAGTAGAAAAATACTGCGAAGATTTAAAAAATGTTTTTAATAAGTGCCTAAAAGAAGGAATTTTCCCCGACATTTGGAAAAAATCTAAATTAGTACTAATTGAAAAACCAAAAAAAAAAGTAACGAAAAATCATATAGGCCCATTTGTCTAATCGATGCAACTGGTAAGGTATTAGAAGGACTAATCAAAAAAAGACTAGAAGAAGAAGTAATAGATAAGAAACTAATCGAAAGAAACCAATTTGGTTTTCAGAAAGGTAAGTCAACTCTAGACGCAGTTTCTAACGTTCAAATCATTGTAGATCAATTAAAAGAAAAAAGCTATAGGAACAGGGAATTATGCGCGTTGGTGCTACTTGATATTAAGAACGCATTTAATTCTGTTCCATGGAAAGGAAATATAAAAACTTTAGAAGAGGGTAAGATTAGTGACTATTTGATGAACATAATAAAGTCCTATTTCTCAAACAGAAGCGTGATATCTGAAAACGAGGAAATCTACAAGGTAACTTGCGGAGTTCCTCAAGGCTCTCTTTTAGGACCTCTCTTTTGGATTATTTTTTATAATAAAATTCTAAAAATTAATCTAGAGCCAAATATTCATTTTATTGCTTACGCGGACGATCTTGCGCTCGTAATTACACACAAAGATAGCACTCTTCTACGAGAAAAGGCTAATTATGCGAATCAAAGGGTCACAGAAGAACTTGATAGAATGGGACTTCAAGTAGCACCAGAAAAAACAGAAATCGTATTACTACAAGGAAGAAGAAAACTAAAAGAAATACAATTAAAAATAAACGAAAATGAGATAAGGAGTGCCAAGAAGGCAAAATATCTCGGGATCTACTTAGACAAAGATATGAAAATGACGGAACATATAAAGGAAATTTGCAAGAAAGCAAACGTCATGATAAATAACTTATCGAAAATTATGCCAAACATCAGAGGACCCAAAGAAAAGAAAAGGAAACTCCTTGCTTCTACTGTTCTTTCGGTCATTTTGTATGCCGCTCCGACATGGAGTAGAGCTCTAAATTATAAATACTGTTTAAATATGCTTTCCTCAATTAATAGAAGATTAGGAATCAGGATATCTTCTGGATATAGAACGGTTTCTACGGTGGGTATTGAAGTGGTGGCTCGTCTACCGCCCATTGACCTATTAATTGAGGAAAGATGTAACCTATACAGTAGAGGTAAGGAACATAAAAAACTATATAGAGAAGAATTATTGGAAAAATGGAACAGAAGATGGAATCACGGAATTAAATGGACCAACGTATTAATCAAAGATTTAAAAAAATGGTTTGAAAGAACATGGGTCGAATTAAATTACTTCCTAACACAATTTTTGACGGGTCATGGAATTTTTTGTAGTTATTTGTTCAAAATAAAAAAGAAGGAAAATGAATTTTGTTGGTTTTGTGAAGAAATAGATAATCCAGAACATACGTTTTTTATATGTAATAATTTTGCCGAGGAAAGAAATATTTGTCGTAATAAAATCGGAAAAAATATCGAAAAAGAAAACATAATAGATATAATGCTAGAAAAACAAGAGCACTGGAGAGCCGTAGATGAAATGGTAACAAACATTATGAAAAAAAAGGAAAAGCATGAAAGAGAACTAGAAAATAGAAGAAAAAATGTACAGTAGACCCCGAAAAATTACATTTATATACCTCTGAAGTTATACCTTGATGGGTGGTTCCGGAGGCGAAAGGGAAAGAGTTTTACTTGGTCAATGTATTCAAGATGAGTACATCAACCCAACACAGGGTGGTCATCGATACGGATCACTTAGATAGTGATTCGGACCACTCGTCTGTCAACAGATTTCCTAAATCCCTCCATAAAAAAAAGGTATCTGGTAGATCTCGTTTTGGTAAATCCTTTTCAATTTAAACGTATTTTAAAAATACCATTCATTCAAGTCAATGTTCATTTACCTGTTTCTTCAATACGTTTCTACGCCTTCAACATCATTCTCTCGAAAACAAACAAAACCCGAGACCGTTCTAGCTATTGCTCTCGTATAGAGCTTAGAAGTTCATTTCTAATGACCATGAGTGTACATTTTGGTGTATGCAACTTTATACAGATCATAGCTCATGTGGTCTAATACATTGACGAAATTTGGTATTCATTTCATTGTCAGATAATCCTTCTATTAACCCAGACAGCGCCATGCTTGTCTGTCCACCAGCCATCTTCGTCTCGGTTTTTGTATTGTTTGCTGATTAGCAGCAGATCGCACTGGTGTTCATTTTGAAGTTGCCAAAAGAGTGCGTCTGCTGTTTTGCTTCGATGGATGTTGGCTTACATTATCTTGAAAGCGTCTTCAGCGCTTTCTTTGCCTTGTCTAGGGCCTTTCTAAACGTTGCGCAGTGCCCTGATGGTTCTTCTGTTCTTCGTTGCCTTCGCATAGGAAGCATTTTGGCGAGTTCTTGCATACGGCACGAAGATGGCCGATTTCTTCACAATTAAGGCACATTTTAAGATTTTTCCTATGCGGTCCTTTACATTCGCCCTGTCCATGGCCGTATTCGAAGCATCTGAAGCAGCGTTTTACTTCAATCTTCTCCTTTACTCTGCTCGAGATATATGCGATCTTAATGTGGGACAAGTTCAGAAGAGTATCAGCGTCGCGTGTATTCATTTGGACAATAGCTTTCCTCAGCTGTTGTTTATTGGGTTCAGTGAGTCTAATGGCGATATTACACGGTTCACTTTAGCGTTTCAATTTGGATGAAGCAAACTAATTGAATCATGTAAACATAAAAGTGAATTGTTCAATGTGATTGTGCAATCGCGTTGAAAGAATTAAACTGATTCAATATTTTCACTTTTGTCGTTCATCATTCAATGCAATTGAACGCAAATTGAACGTGTAAATACTGGTATTCACTCGATGTTCAATTTTGCGCGCCACGTCGATGCCGCCCAATGCGCTGTTTCACGAAAAAGGTTGAGGTTGAACCATAATAATACAACAGATTCAATTTTTCTTTATTCATTCGAAGGTGATTGGTGTATGCATCTGGATCCTTTTCTGCCAATTCTTTCAATAGACGTTTTGACGCTCCCAAGGCCTGTCTTCTCAATATCCATGGCCGCACCCACCAACGCCATTTATTTCTCCGATTCTTTTTGTCAATTCCTTAATTAAATGGTCACACATTAAGATTATTCCTACGCTTACGACCTGTTTCGGCGCCATCTTTCTTAAGCAATGTAACTTGAACAGTTAATTTTATAGGATACGTGTAAACATCATATTTTTCATTTTTGCGTCTTTCAACCAAAGTGAATCAATTTGATTGAACCGTGTAATATCGCCTTAATCTTTATGTCGTCGGTCAACTCCGGAAGTCTTGCCCGAATAGCCGCTATCACTTCTTTCTCCGTAGTAACACAGTCTAGGTCCAACATTTCTAAGGTAGTCTTCGGTTCTAAGTTGGTAGCTTGAGCTTTGCCTCCAAGTACATCACTCATCTTCTTTCCGAAGCTTTCCTTGTTTTTGGGGTTCTTCCCAAGTTCTTGGAGGATATCACCATTCCGAGTCTGTCGGATAAGTTTAACGGCTGTTTCCATTTCTTCTGGTTTTGCTTCGTAACGAATCTTGCGGAGAATATCGGCGTAGCTTTTGCCTTCTGCCGGTTTTATCAGTAGTGCCGGGTTTTTCTGTTTGGTTTCTTCTGTATTTTAGTTTTAGGCTCTCTTTTGTTAGATAATAGAATTCGCACAATGCCAAATAATTGATTATATTTTTCATGGGTTGTTCTATAATATTTATACATTGTATAATTCTTTTCTCATAATTTTGCAACCTTCTAAAAATCAAACGGAATTTCATTCCGTTTAATCTGGCGCGAAGTATGTTATGTACCCAAGGAATACACTCCCTTTCTTGTTTAGGCTTTTCATATTCAAGACATACTAATACAAGGATATCTTTCGAGGATGAAGAGTAACTATACTTATTCGTGCAAATTTCAATTGAATCAAAACGCTAATGACGTTTGAAATTTACAGTTATTTGTTGTCTCCAGCTTGTGCTATGCTGCGTTGCTTTGCATTAATGTGTATGCATTCCAAAAATGATGCGTCATGCTGCGCCACGTTGCGCTGTGCTGGACTAATGGGAACCGGCCTTTATATTGGACCAGATTGTAAAATTTTTAAATTTATGGTAAGTTTCTTTAGAATTCTTTCTTAATCCCTCGAAATAAGACTTAGAATTTTAGAAATTAGAATGAATTAAATTGGGTATTTATTTATTTTTTAAATATCTTCAAAGAGGAATGAAATATAACTTCTAAATTCATAATAACTTAAAAATTTGGGAATTAGGTTGACTCATTTTGTAAAATTTTTAAATTCAGAATAGGTTCTTAGAAATTTTCTCTTAAGAAAAGAACAGATATAAAAATTTGTAAAAAACTAGAGTAGATTAGATTGAAATTTAATCATTTTCAAAATGTAATCAATAAAAATATGAAAGATAAAGTCAAAATTTGCGAATAATTTCTAAAAATTCTTTTGTGAATGACTCTAGAGACTTAAAAATTTAAAAATTAGACTGAGTCAAGTTAGAAATTGTTAATTCTCAAAATATTTTCAAACAAGAATGAAAAAGTAAACCTAAATTTTAGGATTAAGTTTTACAATTTTTTTTTCTAAACGAAATAAACTAAAATCCAACCTAATACAATCAACAAGTTCTTATAAAATCATTCAAAAACTCATTCAAGTTTGAATCAAAAATATTTTTGAGAATTAATCCAATCCAATTAAAAATCTATTTAGAACAATTTTATTACTAAATAACGAAATATCTAAAACTTTAAACAACAAAAACAAAGTCAATTTTTTATTTTTTAACATTTTTTTAATTTAATAAATAGTAAATCTTCAAAAAACAAATTAACAAACATTAATCATTAGAAATAATCTTCCCATATTCTTCACATTCTCTCACAACCTTTCTTAATTGTCTATCATAACTATCATACAAAATCTCAGCATTTTTCTTGTGTTTCTTCAACTTCTTAATTTCATCTTTATACCTTTCTTGACTATTCCTGGCTAATTTCTTTTTAGCAGCCTTTCGTACGTTTTTCTCCGCTTCGAAAATTTCCATATTAATTGAAGACACCTCCTGGAGAGTTTTATCAATCTTATTTTCTAATGTATCCTTCTCCAAGTTTAACGAAGTGATTTCTTTAGTGATTTTTAAGATTTTTTCTTTGGTGTCACACATTTTTATCCCGGTTATTTATCTAAATCGGAGTGAATATTGAATATTCGTTTTACTGGGAATTTTGATGTTTTTAAAATGTAACTTGTCAAAATTTAATTTATTTATTTTAATGTTCAAAATTATCAATGAAAATATTGAATGAATGAGTAAATTTCAAGGTGTTTAAATTGAGTATACATTTTCACAAGCAGTCCCTGTGGCGCAGAGGATAGCGCGTTGGACTTCTAATCCAAAGGTCGTGGGTTCGATCCCCACCAGGGATGCAATTCTTTTTTGCTTTTTTTTAAAATACAAATTTTATTTATGTATTTTATAAATTTATTTCAATTTAAGAACCAAATTTAAATACTTTACCAAGGTATTTAATTTAATCAAAAAATTAATCAATTTATTTGATATTATAACATTTTTCAACACTTTATAATTTACTCGATTAATAGTGTTTTAATAATTTAAATTGGAAAATAAATTAATTTAAAATTAATAATTTTTTGTACATAAAATAAAAATTAGATGAAATGATTTTATTAATCATTTAATCTAAAATTATTTTTTTTTTAATTTTAATAAATAATCTAAATAAAATCAATAATTAAAAAACTCAATTCAACCTAATTAAAAAATTTTATTAAATTTACTTTAAAAAGTTATAATAATTCAAAAAATAAATTAGTAAAAATGAATTTTTTCAAATAACCCAAACGTCACAAATGTCACAAACGTCAACAAATTCATAACCTCAAATTTTAAAAAGATGACTGAAGTAAACGAAGCAAGAAAAAATTTAGAAGCACAACTCGGCGAAGAACTAATGAAACAATACTTTGCAATCTTAAAACAGTGGTTTTTATTCAAAGAACCGATCTCCCGACTTCAATTCGATAGCGCGGTTCGAAAATTGATGAAAACCGAGGAGCAAATTCATTGTCACAATTTGTTCCTCCTAGCGTTAATTTCCAAAGTATCTTCTTCAAGGGTTAAAAGTACACGAAGTACAACAGATAAAGGAAGTTTTGAATTAGCCGATTATACTCCATTAAGTCCGGTAATGATGCCTCCCGATTTTGAAAATAGAAGTGCCGCAGCTGAATTATTTCTCCCCGATAGTGGATTTATTAGTACTCGAATATCCATCCACGCTTGGGAAAATGGATTGGAAGGTGCCGACGATAACGTGGCTGAGTATTTAGTCCAAGCTTGTCAAATATTTGTTAAAAACATTATAACCGCTATGATTTCAAGAAAGGAAGGGTATAAAATACGAGATGGAAAATTTCAACATACGTTTGGAATAGCCGTACCTAATCCTTTTAGTAGAAATAGTAATAACATTTTAGATAGTAACCAAGAGTCTAAAATTGATGTTGTCGACAACGATGATAGTTTTATTCCGATTCCTAGGAATAGTGTTGAACACGCTGAACAACAAGCGGCTTTTTCATACTCGTGTAGTAGTAAAAATCGATCTGATAATAAATTAACTGTTAAATTATTGTACGATACTTTAAAAGAAAACGGAAATGTTGTCGGGTTACATTCTATACATAGTTTAAATTTATTACGGATAGGAATGTATGTTAATGATTCTTAATTATTTAATTTATAGTTTTAAATTCTTAATTAGCTTTTAAGAAATACCTAACTTTTTAAAAAATATGACCAAGTTTAAAAAATCGCCTAGACTTTATTTTTAGAGATTAAGGAATGAGTTTTATTTTAAATTAAACTTAAAAGATTCTATTTTGGATTAAAAAAATCAAATTGTTTCTAATTATTCCCAAAAAAATTAAAAAAATCTTGAAGTTGGTAAAAATTTTTGACGGTTAACTAACCTAACTTTTTAAAAATTTTGTCCAAGTTTAAAAAATCGCCCAGACTTTATTTTTAGAAATTAAGAAATGATTCTTATTTTAAATTAAACTTAAAAAATTCTATTTTGATTTAAAAAAGGTAGATTTATTCTAATTATTACCAAAAAAATTAAAAAAATTCCCAAAGTTGGTAAAAATTTTTGACGGTTAACTAACCTAACTTTTTAAAAATTTTGACCAAGTTTAAAAAATCGCCCAGACTTTATTTTTAGAAATCAAGAAATGATTCTTATTTTAAATTAAACTTAAAAAATTCTATTTTGATTTAAAAAAGGTAGATTTATTCTAATTATTACCAAAAAAATTTAAAAAATTCCCAAAGTTGGTAAAAATTTTTGACAGTTAACTAACCTAATTTATTAAAAAATTTGACCAAGTTTAAAAAACCGCCCAGACTTTATTTTTAGAGATTAAGGAATGATATTTCATGAAATGAAACTTAAAAGATTCTATTTTGATTTAAAAAAGGTAGATTTATTCTAATTATTCCCCAAAAAATTTAAAAAAAATTTAAAGTTGACTAAAATTTTCGACAGATTCTAACCCAACTTTCATAAAAATTTGACCAACTTTAAAAAATCACCCAGACTTTATTTTTAATACCTAAGAGATGATTCTTCAATAAAATTAAAGTTCAAAGATACTATTTTTAAATAAAAACGTCAGATTTGTTCTAATTATTAACAAAAAAATTAAGAAAATTCCTAAAGTTGACTAAAATTTTTGACAGATTCTAACATAACTTAAAAAAATATTGTCCAACTTTAAATAATCACCCAGACTTTATTTATAAAAACTAAGAAAAGATTTTTATGTTAAATTAAAGTTTAATAATTGTATTTTTGATTAAAAAAATCAGATTTGTTCTAATTGTTACCAAAAAATTAAAAAAATTCCCATAGTTGATCAAAATTTTTTATAGTTTTTAACCAAACTTTTTAAAAAATTGGACCAGTTTAAAAAATCGCCCAGACTTTATTTTTAAAGATTAAGGAATGATTTTTATTTTAAAATAAACTTAAAAGATTCTATTTTGGTTTTAAAAAGGTATTCCCCAAAAAATTAAAAAAAAAACTTAAAGTTGACTCAAATTTTCGACAGATTCTAACCCAACTTTCATAAAAATTTGACCAACTTTAAAAAATCACCCAGACTTTATTTTTAATACCTAAGAGACGATTCTTCAATAAAATTAAAGTTCAAAGATATTATTTTTAAATAAAAAAGTCAGATTTGTTCTAATTATTAACAAAAAAATTAAAAAAATTCCTAAAGTTGACTAAAATTTTTGACGGATTCTAACCTAACTTAAAAAAAAATTGTCCAACTTTAAAAAATCACCAAGACTTTATTTATAAAAACTAAGAGAAGATTTTTATGTTAAATTAAAGTTTAATTTAATTAATTTTTGATTAAAAAAATCAGATTTGTTCTAATTGTTACCAAAAAAATTTAAAAAATTCCTAAAGTTGACTAAAATTTTTGACAGATTTTAACCTAACTTTTTAAAAAATTTTGACCAAGTTTAAAAAATCGCCCAGACTTTATTTTTAGAGATTAAGGAATGATTTTTATTTTAAATTAAACTTAAAAGATTCTATTTTGGTTTTAAAAAGGTAGATTTATTCTAATTATTCCCCAAAAAATTTAAAAAAATTCCAAAGTTGATCAAAATTTTTGATAGTTTTTAACCAAACTTTTTAAAAAATTGGACCAAGTTTAAAAAATCGCCCAGACTTTATTTTTAGAGATTAAGAAATGATTCTTATTTTAAATTAAGCTTAAAAGATTCTATTTTGGTTTTAAAAAGGTAGATTTATTCTAACTGTTACCAAAAAAATTAAAAAAATTCCCAAAGTTAGTAAAAATTTTTAACAGTTAACTAACCTAATTTATTAAAAAATTTTACCAAGTTTAAAAAATCGCCCAGACTTTATTTTTAGAGATTAAGAAATGATTTTTATTTTAAATTAAACTTAAAAGATTCTATTTTAATTTAAAAAAGGTAGATTTATTCTAATTGTTACCAAAAAAATTAAAAAAATTCCCAAAGTTGGTAAAAATTTTTGACGGTTAACTAACCTAACTTTTTAAAAATTTTGACCAAGTTTAAAAAATCGCCCAGACTTTATTTTTAGAGATTAAGGAATGATTCTTATTTTAAATTAAACTTAAAAGATTCTATTTTAATTTAAAAAAGGTAGATTTATTCTAATTGTTACCAAAAAAATTAAAAAAATTCCCAAAGTTGGTAAAAATTTTTGACGGTTAACTAACCTAACTTTTTAAAAATTTTGACCAAGTTTAAAAAATCGCCCAGACTTTATTTTTAGAGATTAAGGAATGATTCTTATTTTAAATTATGCTTAAAAGATTCTATTTTGGTTTTAAAAAAGTAGATTTATTCTAATTGTTTCCAAAAAAATTAAAAAAATTCCCAAAGTTGGTCAAAATTTTTGACAGTTAACTAATCTAACTTTTAAAAAAATTTGACCAAGTTTAAAAAATCGCCCAGACTTTATTTTTAGAGATTAAGGAATGATTCTTATTTTAAATTAAACTTAAAAGATTCTATTTTGGTTTTAAAAAGGTAGATTTATTCTAAATATTACCAAAAAAATTAAAAAAAATCTTAAAGTTAGTAAAAATTTTTGACAGTTAACTAACCCAACTTTTTAAAAATTTTGACCAAGTTTAAAAAATCACCCAGACTTTATTTTTAATACCTAAGAGATGATTCTTCAATAAAATTAAAGTTCAAAGATACTATTTTTAAATAAAAAAGTCAGATTTGTTCTAATTATTAACAAAAAAATTAAAAAAATTCCTAAAGTTGACTAAAATTTTTGACGTATTCTAACCTAACTTAAAAAAAATTGTCCAACTTTAAAAAATCACCCAAACTTTATTTATAAAAACTAAGAAAACATTTTTATGTTAAATTAAAGTTTTATAATTGTATTTTTGATTAAAAAAATCAAATTGTTTCTAATTATTCCCAAAAAAAAATTAAAAAAATCTTAAAGTTGGTAAAAATTTTTGACAGTTAACTAACCTAATTTTTAAAAAAATTTGACCAAGTTTAAAAAATCGCTCAGACTTTATTTTTAGAGATTAAGGAATGATTCTTATTTTAAATTAAACTTAAAAGATTCTACTTTGATTTAAAAAAAGTAGATTTATTCAAATTGTTACCAAAAAAATTTAAAAAATTACCAAACTTGGTAAAAATTTTTGACGGTTAGCTAACCTAACTTTTTAAAAATTTTGACCAAGTTTAAAAAATCGCCCAGAGTTTATTTTCAAGAATTAAGAAATGACTTTTATTTTAAATTAAATTTAAAAGATTCTATTTTGAATTAAAAAAGTCAGGTTTATTCTAATTATTCCCTAAAAAATTAAAAAAAATTTTAAAGTTGACTAAAATTTTTGACGGATTCTAACCTAACTTAAAAAAAAATTGTCCAACTTTAAAAAATCACCCAGACTTTATTTATAAAAACTAAGAAAAGATTTTTATGTTAAATTAGAGTTTAATAATTGTATTTTTGATTAAAAAAATCAGATTTGTTCTAATTGTTACCAAAAAAATTAAAAAAATTCCCAAAGTTGATCAAAATTTTTGGTAGTTTTTAACCAAACTTTTTAAAAAATTTGACCAAGTTTAAAAAATCGCCCAGACATTATTTTTAGATATTAAGAACTGATTCTTATTTTAAATTAAACATAAAAGATTCTATTTTGATTTAAAAAAGGTAGATTTATTCTAATTATTACTAAAAAAATTTAAAAAATTTTCCAAAGTTGGTCAAAATTTTTCATAGTATTTAATCGTTTTATTCATAGTATTTCTAACGTTTAACAAATTTATCCAGCTTTAAAAAATCGTAACGACTTTATTTATAAGAATTAAATTAATTTTAAGATTAATGTTTAAGTAAAATTTAAATTAAATAATTTAATTTAAATTATAATAAATAATTATTATTTATTTTTATTAAATTTCAAAATTTAAGGTTAAGTTTAAAATTTTCAAATTACCTAAAACGCATTTATCCTAATTACCAAATATAAAAGTTATTTTATACATCATAAATAAGAAAAAAAACTAATTTAAGACGAAATTTAAAGATAATTTAACATTTTTTTAAAATTAAATTAGGTTTTTTTATAAACAATTAAAAATTTTTAGTGACTTAGAAAAAATTTATTTTTCCTAAATTTTTTAATATAATTTAAAAATGATTAAATAATACAACCAAGTAAAATATATTTAAAATGATATGTTTTTTTTTTAAATTTAGAAAGTTGTTTTTAATTAAAGTCTTTTATATAAAATTAAATTTATTTTTTACTAAAAATATTGACATTTATCCTAATTGTCAAATGTGTAATGTGTCAAACATAACCTAAAAATTTCATACATACTTCATACACCGCAAATGGTTAAAATCTAATAATTAAACATAATATGTCTCGATTATCTAACTTTTTTCAATTAAAGTAAGTTTATTGTACAATAATCTTATTTTTTCTAACGTTCCAATTGAATAAAGACTTTAAAATTATTAAACGAATCAAAATTTTAGAAACATAACCTATAAAATCAACATAAGATCTCTAACAACAACTAAAGATGAAATAATCATACCAAAACGTATAAATAGAAGTAAAACGGATATATTACAAGCTTTAGAAGCGACGATTAAAAGAGATAGTAACAACCCGCATTATAAATTCCACGATGATCCGTTTTTAATCCCGTTATCTAATATGGGTAAAAGGAGTTTTGCGATGGCTCAAGAATCGGGTAGAAAAGCTGCTCATTGGATACGAGAACGTCACCCGGATTTATTTATGCACTCGGAAGCCGAACCACCTATTCAAATGTTTTTAGGGAAGAAAATTCCCGACGAGAAGGATTTAAAAGAAGCCGATTTAATAAATGCAATTAAAACGGTTAATGTTTCTAATGCGATGACGATTTATAAGGGTTTAATATCAAACGGGGTTGAAATTTCAAACGAAACTAAACAAAGTTTATTAGAATTTTTATGTTTTTATAATTGTAAAGATACTTTAGATGAAGCATTTATAGAAGAACGTTGGTTTAGACAGAGCGAAAAAGGAAAAGAACGACAGAAAAAAACTTGGGTTGACGGTGGATTAGCTGAAGAGATATTTATTGGGATTGAAAATCCCAACGGAGAGGTTTATTCGGCTTTAATTCAAGGAATGGCGAAACATTTTCAAGTCGAACGAGCTTGGCAGTTATTTCAAGAAGCTCAAGAAAAAAAATTAGTGATGAATATCGAAGCTTACAATGCGATAATAGGAGTAGTTAATCTTATTATGGAAGGTTACGAAAAACGTTGGAATTTAATTACCGATTTATTAAATAGAATCCGATTAGCTAAACTTAAACCAAATTTAAATACATTAAACGCAGTCTTAGATATGTTAGGAATGATGGGTACTCAAAAAATTATTAAAGAGTATGCTTTAAAAACTTTAGCTGAGTTTAAAAACTTAGGCGTTGAACCTTCGTTAGCTACGTGGCACTTTATGTTGATTATATTTTGTAAAGATAGTGAGTTAATTAATATTTAATTAATTATTTTTTATATAAAATTGTTTTAAAGTCATTTTAAAACTATTTTACTAAAAAAATTTTTTTTTTATTATTTTTTTCTTTTATAATTAAAGGAGGACCAACAAGTACAATTTTACACGACATCATGAACGAAATACAAGATAAAGAATTTAAAATAAGACACATTAGAGACACTAGTTTCTTTGTAACAGCCATGGAAATTTCCCGAAGACATTTACATGATAAATACTTAGCTAAAAGAGTTCACGATTTATTACTTTTTGGTAAAAATTACGATTTAATCGGTGATTCATATAAAGAATCGCATTATTAGTAAGATAAATAAATTAAATGATAATTTTTTTTATCTAATTGATTTATTTTTAGTCGGAATTATTGTATTTTACTTTGTGAAACGGAACCGTTAGATGATTTTATGCAACAGACTTATTTCAAGATTGTTCCGAATATTTATATTCCTGAGCCGGCTGTAATGGGGGAGATTTTGAATATGGTTTCGTTAAATTGCGCGGTTAAATACTTACCGCAGATTTGGTCGCATATGAAGATTTTTGAAATGAGTGAAAGGGAAAATTTGATTAAATTAGTTGCGGATATTATGGTTAAAAATGAAGTGGAGGATGAAGATTTAAGGGGGAAGTTTGGGGAGATTGCTTGGGATATTTTTAATGTACCTGAAGAACGGAGAGAGGCTCTTACTTCAAAATTATTGTAAATATTGAATTATTTGTTTTATTTTATTTTATTTATTTATTTTATCGGAACTAAAACAGTAAAAAAAAAATAGGGTAATGAAGTTACTATACTAACAATTTTTTAAAATCATGGTGTTTAGCAATTTGAAAATTCTTGAAGTTGAAGAAGAAGTGGTTTTGAAAAATCTGAGGTTTGCTAATTCTAATTTTACTCAGTAACGTGTTTTTCTTATAAAAAAATCATACAAATTTATGAAATCTTGTGTTTTTATCTGTATTTTATAAAAAGAAGAGTGATTTAAGTAATGTGAAGTTATCAGAAAACAACAGTGAGTTAGCATCACGTTTTTATTCCGTTTTACAACCATCGTACCGGTGGTATAACCGGAAAAGACAGAGACATTTAATTCGTAATGAAAGATATTTCAACAGCAATCTGTTACGTTTGTGTTAGAATAGTGTTATATTGGACGGACAGTTTTCGTGGAACCGTCCGTCTCTCATACAATTACTTCGCACTTCTCTTAAGCGGACACCCCTCTTGAACGGACACTTTGGTGGGTCCCGTTGGTGTCCGCCCAAGGGAGATTTTACTGTATTTTATAAGGTTCCACGAAAAATGCTGAACCTCTTGTCGAGAATTTTGCGTACTTTAAACGTTTAAAATTAATTCAGAGCCTCTGCCGCAGCTAAATGGCTATGGAACAACGGTGGCCAAACGGCGGCTCGCGAGCCACATGCGGCTCTTTTACAGTTTTAGTGCGGTTTAATTTAAAAATGTCATGAAGACTTTCTGCTAGGTTTTGAATGACTAACAAAATTTGTTTCCTATACTGAAAGGAAATCAGGAGGTATAAGTCACTGGATCTCCCTTTTTTTTGAGGGCGAATTTCCGATAAGGCTCAAAAAAATAGCCAAACGGCGGCGGCGCCGGTTCAATTTAAAAAAATTTCATAAATACTTTTTACTAGGTTTTTTTTTGAAGGATGAATTTTCCGATGTGGCTCTTCAAAATTTTCGATTTTGCAATGCGGCTCTAAGTACCACCAAGTGTGGCCGCCCCTGCTATAGAACATAGTCTTTACATTTCAAATAATGATATACAGCTGAAAATAAATCAAATTGTGGTAAATTACCAAAAAAAATACCTCATATTCATAAAATTTAAGAAATAAAATATAGTTTTTTTGAAGAGTCTGTAACTCAATAACTTTCATACAGACAATTTTTTTTCTGCTGAATTGTAGCTTAAACAGTTTTTAATTTTATGCAGTACATTGTTTAACATTTCATTTTAAACTTTTCCTAAGCATGCTGGTCAAAGTAACTGCATTTAGGCAGTAAAATTAAGGCGGATATTTAGGAGTAGTATGAACGCCTATATCATCTGTTGAGTTGATACTGTAAAAGTAAATTTTGAGTGCGAACATAGCCCATTCTTGCACAAGTAAAATGAGCAAAAAATTGTTAATAACACACCGTTAAATCGTTAACACAAAGTTGATATTTTACGTTAAACCGCAATGGGTCGACAGCGCATGAAAGAAACGCCGTGTGCGTTAAACAATATGTTTTTTATTTTTAAAACTTGGGATAGTTAGGGAATTTTACATCCAGAAAAAAATTGTAGAAACGCCATGAAACTCATTAACACGTTGAGCCCGGCACCGAATTTGCTGTTCTTTCCGTTCAATTCGCTGCCGGTCCCAACGTGTTAAACATAAAAAAAAATAAGGCAATGAAATGACCACAACAGATAGTAAAATTGTAATTTCATTCCTTGAAAATTTAACCACTTCGGTACGGCGCCTTTCGGCCACGATGACCTCGGCTCTGTGGGGTCATTTATCGCCGTCGACTATAGTCGACGCTGGTACCGAAATGGTTAAACAAGATAAACGAGTTGATTTGGTTAGAAAATTCTTATAAAAGTTAGAGAATTTAATAGAACATCTCGATTTTTTAAGAAGTGGTTTGTGTTTTATCTAAATATGAAAGATTTTCATGGCCGGTGTTAACTGAATTAAAACTAGAACTAACATTAGTGCTAACTCTAACACTAGACCTAGAACTAGGAGCTTTCGGGTTTGGCCGTGCGTCTTTTGAAAAAGTATTTCAAATGCGAACTCGTTTCTAAAGGTTGCCACATGGCATCTGAAACATCAAATTTCTTTTCAAAAGAACCACGGTTATACCTGAAAGCCCCTAAATAGTTCTATGTCTAAGAATACCTAGTCTGCGAACTTGTTTCTGAACAAAGTTACAACATAGCATCCGAAAAAACGTTAAAAACCTTTTCAAAAGACGTACGGCTAAACCCAAAATCTCCTAGTTGTAGGTCTAAGAATACCTAGACTTCGAACTTGTTTTTATAAAGGTTGCAACATGGTATTTGCATTTTCATAAGACGCACAGCTAAACCCGACAGCTCCTAGTTCTAGGTCTAAGAATACCTAGATTTCGAACTTGTTTCTGAAGAACGTTGCAACATGGCATCTGAAACGTCAAACACTTTTTCAAAAAACGGATGGCTAAAGACGAAAGTTCCTAGTTCTAGGTCTACTGTTTGAGTTAGCGCTAAAGTTATTTCTAGTCTTACAATTAGTTGTATTTTATCTATTTAACACTAAAAAATTCAGTAATTCAAAATATATTTTTTATTTTCTAGTGTACTTTCTGGTATAAATTCTAAATTGTGATACTCAATTATCAACAAAAGTTTTAGTTATTCTACATTATATTTTAAACTTACACAATTTTACTATTTTTTGTTCTAATTTTTTTCCACAACCGTTAAAAATGTACAAATTATTTCAAAATCTTGTTCTTTCGTTCATTTAGGAAAATGTTTCAGTCATTCACTTAGGAAAATGTTTTGATACGAACCTGGAAAAGGAAATGAAATATAGGAAAACACCATCACAAGAAAATTGTATTCTAGTAAATGTATGAGTGTATTTTCAGTTCAAACAATATAATTCAGATTACTATTTGAACCATTCTTTAAAACTTGGAAAAGTCTGGAAATTTCAAATTTAACATAAAATTATAATACCATGAAAATCTTATGGCGTATTCGATTGGCAGAACTAGTGTGCACTGGTGCGCACTAATTGAGTGCAAAATGTGACATATGTCACACTAGCTTAGTGCAAAAAAGGGCAAATTCAACAGAACGCGATGAAATCAAACGTAATCATAACATCACTTGTAAGCGTGTTCAAGGCTTGATGATGTTTAAAATGTTTTATAAACTACAATAATAAAATGTAATAGAACATAACGAAACAACCAATAGAACACGCTGTTATGCACTGGTGCGCACCAGTGCAACCAATCGAATTCGCCATTAGTAAAGTTGAAAAAAAATAACTGTTTTAATGCCGATTTTAGAAAAAAAGCATCATTTTATTATCATTATTTCTCTATTATTTATATATTTTCTTGTCAATTTATTTAGGTTAACAGCCGAAACCCTATCAGATTTATTAACAATCCTTCTACGAAACAACCAATTTGAAAAAGCATCCCTAATCATGGACAAACTGGACTCCGACCATCATAACGTCATGGGTGTACCAAAAATCGAAGCTATGCAGTTATATTTGGACCATTGTATTAAAGAAAAATCACCAACAAAAGCTATTGTAACTGAAATTATTTTTTTAAATTAATTTTCTCAAATATTTTACTTAGGCCCGGTTTATTCACCTGTCTATAAAGTTCCTGATAACTTTCAAGGAAATGTACCAAACCCGAACACACTTTATCTTTTGGCACAAAAACCTTTTGAAAGGGGGTGAAAATAGCCCTTGAAAATTGAACAGTTATAAATTATAAAATTCCGATTAAAAATCATAAACAATCCTATCTATCCCAATTTTTACCTAATATTATAAGTTAGTTTATGGGTTGGTGAATAAACCGGCCTTTAATCTCAATAATTTATTAAAATTTAATAACCTAATTAAATTTTTTATTCTTTTTTAGGATTGTATTCAATATTGTTTCGATTGTGGCTTCCAAGAAGTCGATTCAATGGCTTTAAAACTAAACGAATCATTAACTTTAAGCGAAAAACATTTGGAAAAATTATCAAAAATTTCCGGACAAATTGGCTTGGGAGAAAAATTAAAAGCCGAAACTTAAAAGTGATAATTTTAAGTTATTATTGTTGTTAGTAAAAAATAAATTAAGAAGAATTTAAGATTTTAAGAAGATTTTTTAGTTAAATTATGGTGAGTTCCTTTTTTCCTATCATTTTATATCCTTACTTTTCTTTATTACTTTTTCTAATCCATTTACAACATTTAAACAATTCACAATAAATAAATACGAATATTTACGAAAAAATAAAAAAAAAAAACGTATAAAAAAATTCTATATAAAAATAAGGAATAAAGTTGAGATTACATGTATAATAATTACATAAAAAAAATATTTCTAAATAGAACTATCTCCAAAACTAAAACTAGGTATATGAACAACTCCGTTAGTTTTTTTATTAACACTATCTAAAACTGAATTACCATATTTAACAGTATTCGACATAGCACCAATCATTCGATTCATTAAACCGGTCGTAGGTGAAAATCTCCTCTCACTAAAACTATTACTTCTCGATTTTAATTTTAAAAATTTCGCCAAAGCTTTATTAAAGTTATCCGGATTTTCTTGATGGGGAAAATGCCCCGTACTTTCGATTATTTTCACAAAAAATTTATCACAATAATCGGTTGATTTAACAACACCTTCTAAATTAACGTGTTGATCTTTATTACCGGTAACTAACAACGTTGGTACTTTTAATAAAGCTGATTCATTTATCCGAACGAATGGAAGATTACGAAAGTAGTTTAAAGGTCCGGACCAATCTTCTTTACGCGAAAAAGCGTATTTATAAGCTTCTATAAATTCTTGATGGCGGTTATCTTTTTCTTGAAGGTGGATGTGATAATCGCATATGATTTTTAAATCTTCTTTCATTGAGTCGACTTCGGGTAAAGCTGGAAGTTGTACGAAATTAATCCAATTATTACTCATTATTTTATTTATCGGGAGATTATTCCAAAAAACGTTTGGATGTGGACATGAAACCGAGACGAATTTTTCTACTAAATCGGGGTTTTCGTATGAAAGAAACCATCCGATTAATCCTCCGATATCGTGTCCGATTACTGTACATTTTTTTATGTTTAAAACGGAAAGAAATGTATTTAATTCGGTTAATAAAACTTCTATGCTGTAACTTCCTCTCCAAATAGGTTTGTCCGAATCACCAAAACCTTTTAAATCGATGGCTATAACACGGAAATATTCCGATAAGAATGGGATTTGATGTCGCCAACTTATCCAACAATCGGGGAAACCGTGTAGAAGGATTATTGGTGGGTTTTCTTTTGAACCGGCTTCTACGTAATGGATTTTGACTCTCTAAAAAATAATTAAAGAAAAATTAAATACAAAACATTATTAATCCCTAAAATTATTAAAAAAATAACCCCTAAAAGTCTCAAAGATGATTGTAGTTGAAAATATTATAGATTTGATGTTAAATTATTGAAAATTTGGTCTATTTTTAAAATAATAAGTCTATTAGTTCATTGTTGAGGTAAAATATTGGTAATTTTGATGTGAAATTTATAATTTACTTTGACATGAACTGTCAAATTGACGTTTAACAAACAGGACCGTACTTAGGTTCTGGTAAAATGTCTTTTTTAACGTTTTTCGCATTCTAATTACTTTTTTATCGAATAATTTTGTTCTATAACTCAGGAAAAATACATTTTTTGGTTCTTAAAAACCAAAGATGATTATGATTTAAAATGTTATAGAAGTTTGATGGTAAAATATTACAAAATATTAAAAATTATGTGTATTTTCAAAATAACAAGTCCTTTAGTTCATTGTTGAAGTAAAATATCACTAATTTTTATATAAAATTTTTAATTTATTTTGACATTAACTGTCAAATTGACTTTTGATAAACAGGACCGTACTTAGGTTCTGGTAAAATGTCTTTTTTAACATTTTTCGTATTGTAATTGCTTTCTTTTCGAATAATTTTATTTTATAACTCATAAAAAATACATTTTTTGGTTCTTAAAAACCAAAGATGATTATGATTTAAAATGTTATAGAAGTTTGATGGTAAAATACTGAAAAATATTTAAAAAAATTGTCTAATTTAAAAACAACATGTCTATTAGTCCAGTGTTGAAGTAAAATATCGCTAATTTTGATGTAGAATTTATAATTTATTTTGACATTAATTGTCAAATTGACGTTTGATAAACAGGACCGTACTTAGGTTCTGGAAAAATTCTTTCTTCAACGTTTTTTGCGTTGTAATTATTTTCTTATTGAATAATTTTAGCCTATAACTCAGGAAAAAATATTTTTTTGATTTCTAAACACCAAAGATCATTATAGTTGAAAATGTTATTGAAGTTTGATGGTAAAATATTAAAAATATTTAAAAAAATTGTCTAATTTAAAAATAACAAATCCATTAGTTCATTGTTGAGGTAAAATATCGGTAATTTTGATGTGAAATTTATAATTTACTAGTTTAGTTTTATTTTTAGTACTTTTCTATAAAAATTTATTGTTTTTGGTGGAATTGATCAACATTTTGGTAACTTTGGTGGAAGCTTTACGAATTTAGTAAGTTTTTGATGGAATTTTTAAAAGAATTGGTAAATTTTTGGTGGAATTTTTACAAATTTTGTAAGTTCTTTGGTGGAATTTAAAAAAAATTCATTATTTTTGGTAAAATTATTAAAAATTTTAGTAACTTTGGTGGAATTTTTAAGAATTTACTAAGTTTTTGATGGAATTTTCAAGGTTTTAGTTAATTTTTAGTGAAATTGTTTCTAATTTGATTGATTTTTCTGTGGAATTTTAAAAGAATTTGGAAATTCTGGTGGAATTTTTAAAAAATTTGGTAAGTTTTTGGTAGAATTGTTAAAAATGTTGATGATTTGGTAAGTTTTTGGGGGAATTTTTAAAAACTTTGACAATTTCGGTGTAATTTTTAAGATTTTTCTAAGTTTTTGGTGGAATAAAAAAAATTCAGTAAGTTTTGGGTGTAGTTGTTAAATATTTCAATAGCTTTGGTGGAATTTTGCGAATTTTATTCATTTATGGTGGAATTCAAAAAGAATTCAGTGTTTTTGGTAAAATTCTTATGAATTTAGTAAGTTTTTGGTGGAATTTTTAAAAAATTCAGTATGTTTTTGGTGGAATTATCAAAAATTTTGATAACATTGGTGGAATTTTTTTCATTTTTGGTGGAATAAAAAAATTCAGTAAGTTTTGGGTGTAATTGTTAAATATTTTAATAGCTTTGGTGGAATTTTTGCGAATTTTATTCATTTCTAGTGGAATTTAAAAAAAAATCAATGTTTTTGGTAAAATTTCTATGAATTTAGTAAGTTTTTGGTGGAATTTTTAAAGAATGCAGTATATTTTTGGTGGAATTATCAAAAATTTTGATAACATTGGGGGAATTTTTGCGAATTTTTTTCATTTCTGGCGGAATAAAAAAAAATCAGTGTTTTTGGTAAAATTCTTATGAATTTAGTAAGTTTTTGATGGAATTTTTACAAATTGTATTAATTTTTGGTGGAATTTTTAAAAAATTCAGTATATTTTTGGTGGAATTATCAAAAATTTTGATAACACTGGTGGAATTTTTGCGAATTTTATTCATTTTTAATGGAATTCTTAAAAAATTCAGTGTTTTTTATGGAATTTTTACGAATTTAGTAAGTTTTTAGTGAAATTTTTCCAATTTTATTAATTTTTGATAGAATTTTTATAAAATTCAGTATGTTTTTGATGAAATTGTTAAAAAAGTTGGTAACTTTTGTGGAATTTTTATTAACTTTAATTATTTTTGGTGGAATTGTTAAAAATATTGGTAATTTTATTAGAATTTTTATGAATTTGGTAAGTTTTTGGTGGTATTTTTTAAAAATTAGTAAGTTTTTGATGGAATTATTCAACATTTTTGTAGCTTTGGTGGAAAATTGAAAAAATTTAGTACGTTTTTGGTGGGATTCTTAAAAATGTTGGTAACTTTGGTGGAATTTTTACGAATATAGTAAGTTTTTCGTGGAATTTTTACCAATTTTATTGATTTTGGGTGGAAATTTTAAAGAATTCACTAAGTTTTTAGTAGAATTGTCTCTAAATTTAATAATTTTTGGTGAAATTATATACAATTTAACTAACTTTTGTGGAATTTTTATTATTACTTTTTTATATTTGTGGAATTTTTAAGAATCTAATCAATTCTTGACGAAATTAATCTTAATTTTAGTATATTTTTTAAAAATTCAGCAAGTTTTTGGTGGAATTGTTAAAAATTTTGATAGCTTTGGTGGAATTTTTACAAATTTTATAAGTTTTTGGTGGAATTATTAAAAATTTTAGTAACTTTGGTGGAATTTTTACAAATTTACTTAAATTTTTGATGATATTTTCAAGAATTTAATTAGTTTTTAGTGAAATTTATTCGTTAGTTAGTTGAGGTAAAATATCGCTAATTTTTATATGAAATTTATAACATATTTTGACATTAATTCTCAAATTGACGTTTGATGAACAGAACCGTACTTAGGTTCGAAAAAAAAAAATCCTTTTTGAAGAGTTTTTGCGTTGTAATTACTTTTTAATCGAATAATTGTAGCTTATAATTTAAGAAAAAAATTTTTGTTTGATTCCATAAATTCAAATATGATTATAGTTGAAAATGTTTGATAGAAAATAGAAGTTTGATGGTAAATTATTGAAAAATACAAAAAAAGTGTCTAATTTAAAAATAACAAGTCCATTAGTTCATTATTGAGGTAAAATATCGGTAATTTTGAAGTGAAATTCATCATTTATTTTAATATTCACTTTCACATTGACGTTTGATAAACAGGACCGTACTTAGGGTCTGGAAAAATTTCTTCTTCGACGTTTTTCGCGTTATAATTGCTTTCTTATTGAATATTTTAGCCTATAACTCAGAAAAAAATATTTTTTTGATTCCTAAAAATCTAAGATGCTTATAACTTAAGATGTTATAAAAGTTTGATGGTGAAATATTGAAAAATCTTAAAAATTTTGTTCATTTTAAAAATAACAAGTTCATTAGTTCATTATTGAAGTAAAATATCACTAATTTTGATATGAAATTTATAACTTATTTTGACATTAATTGTCAAATTGACGTTTAATAAACAGGACCGTACTTGGATTTTGGAAAAATTTCTTCTCGTCATTTTTCGCGTTGTAATAACTTTCTTATTGAATAATTCTAGCATATAACTCGCGAAAAAAAATATTTTTTGATTCTTAAAAGCCAAAGATGGAAGGCTTTTTAAAGCTAATGTTGATGAGAATATAACAGTTTAAGAAAATAAATTAGTTCTTTAAATTTGTGTAATTAACCTATAATTTTCATATGTTATGTTAAGAAAAACATTCTAGACTGTAATTTCCCAAAAAATCTTTTCTTGAATTAAGACTAGAACTCACATTCGCGCTAACTCTAACAATAGTCTTAAAACTATGGAGCTATTTAGGAGCTTTTTTCTTCAGAAAAGAGTTCAAAGTGAAACCAGAAAGCTCCTAGTTCTAGGTCTAGTGTTAGAGTTAGCTCTAATGTTAGTTCTAGTTTTAGTTCAGTTCAAATTCAGTTCAGAATTTGGTCAATTTTTTATATATGTTATATCCACATCATCTAGATTTAGAATTCTACAAAAAACTACTAGAACTCAACAAAAAAAAAAAACAATATAATATGAATAATGTCTGTACAAAAGACTTTTAAGAATTAAATTAAAAAAATATATGTATACGTACCTTTAATTTTACATATTTATGTTGACCAAACGTAGTATCTACAAGCCACATTGGAGCTGAGTCTCTATTACGAATCGTAAAGAAATTATTCGGGTTCCAAATGTACTTAAAAAATCTTTTAAGTACGATCCAAAAGCCGGTAAAAATGGCACAGAAATAAGCACAGTAATAATCCCATCGTGATACGTGAATAATGTTGGACATTTCTGATTGTAAGTGAATGTGTGTATTCTGAAATTTATTTGGTGTCGTCCGCGTGTACGGTTTGTACAAAAACTGACCCGATAGGATTACGAATAAAACGAGACTGCGCTAAGGTCATCTTCTGGTAAGATAAGTAAACGATAGATAACGAATTTTTAGTCAGACGTTAAAAAAATAAATCAGGAGGTATTGATAAGGTGTTTTGTGTTTTGAAGTTAAATAGTACACTTAAAAATATTGTTATTTTTTTGATAGGATTTTTAATTTAAGGTGAATTTTGTGATTTTAAGAGAGATTAAAATAAGAAATTTTATGTTGGTTTTTGACCTGTTGAGATTTAGAAATCAATAAAGAGTAAATTTTTTTTGGATGTATGATAATCTGTATGTCGTCATATTTTAATCTTTTTGTACTTCAAATTATAGCGTGATTAATCATTTTAAATGATTAATTAGGTTGGTTAATATGTGTTTGGTTTTCTTTATAAATTGATTAAATTTTATAAGTGTTCAAAATTATTTTAAATACATTTCTGGTTAATTATTGAATATCTTAGAAGAAGGGATAATAAATTCAATTTGATTAATTTTACAAGAATTCAAGAAAACATTTAAAATATATCTAAATAACTGCAATTGGAATTAATTTTAAGTCAAATAGCTTCAGCCTTTGAATTGAGCGACTGTTCTAATATATGAGCGATGTCTTACAAAATATTATACTTTTTCCTCACTGTGTGACTTTAGTAAATGCAACTACCTCAATTTCTAAATTCGAAGGTTCCTAATTCTAGATTTAGTATTAGCGTTAGTAAAAATTCGTAAATTTACACAGTTTTAATATTAGAAGTTTAATTTAGTGTCACAATCATTTCTAAGCAATGTAAAATTTTAGGAATTTGGTTTAATCTCACAGACTTATTATTAGTTGAACAAGTCAAAAAATTCTTAGACTGAAAGACATTGTTAGATCAATAATTTTTTTTACAATAATAATTTAAAGTTCTTCTGAAACTTGCGTCAATGAAGAAAATGTTTAACTGTAAGATAAACTAGCTAAATCCAGAGAAGAGAAATAAAGTAAATCTTTGTACTTTTTTGTACGAATTTGTTTAGAAAGACCGACTATAAAACTTTTTTTTTTGGAATCGAGATTTAACGAGTTTACCTAGTTTTAGTTTTATGATTTATTCTATTTATAATTTTATTGTTAATCTAAACTTATTGTAAAATTTGTTTACGTGAAAATTATAAAAATTGTTATTTTAATAATCGTTTTAGGGATTAAATTATATCTTAATGAATCATTTTTATGAATTATTAAGTTGTTTATTGTGCGTAATAGTTCGATATAAATTGATTAAATCTCAAACTCCAAAGTTTAAGTTAAATCTCTCATGAAATCAAAATATCTACATGCTTAGAATATGAATCACTTTTAATAAAAACCCAATTTCTTTCCTTTCTATTTCCAGTTAATGCGGAAGACACAAATCTTTAAGAAAAATGACTATTCATCCAAATTCATTTTTTCGAATACATTTTTCCAACACATCACAAGAATACAAGAATCCTAAGAATCCCAAGAATACAAGAATCCCAAGAACACAAAAATCAATCCATCCAAATGTAACTTTTTCCTGTAACCTTTTAAATCGAGGTAAGTTATCCATTTTCTTTATACATTTTTAATAACAGATCCCAAAGATGTTAAAATATAGCCAGTTAAAAATGTATTTTGTTCCTTAGAAACTCAACTATACTTTTAATAAAACCTAACTTTTTTCGTGTCTATTTCTATTGAAAAAGTGATATACAAATCCTTTGTAACAATCTTTTCTTTAGGGAAGACTTGACGAAGGTGATGATTTATTATCCATTAATACACGGGTTGGATGAGTTAACAATTTCTTTCGTCTATTACGTAGGAGTCTTAATTACTACTGTTTAATTAATATACATTTTCTTTACACCTCGGTATGTATATTCAGCACTTCACGTCCGATTTTATATTCCCACTTCTCACCCACAATTATCTAACTTACTAACTAAAGGGTTACAAATAATTATGCCGTTACACCTTAAGAAAAATAATCATTCATCCAGACTAGTTTTTCCAGGTACATTTTTCCTAATTTTTGATATATCGACTAGAGATGGGACCGAAGCCGAATAATTATTGGGTATTTAGCTTATTCGGCTTCATTTGCAATATTCGTTTCTCAGGCGAATATTGAATTTATTTACCGAATATTCGGTTGTCTATGTAACCCTTCTAAGTTTTAATAAATTCGAAGAATATATTAAATGAACATACAATGAATTTTTGCACAATTGTTAATTAGTTTCTTTTTTTCTATATGTTTCCTGCTTCAGAGAACAGCTGCTCACTGAAAACTTTACTTGATGGGGCTGAAAAGTATTCTTTTGCTAGTTTACTTATTTTTGGATATTTCAAGCTATGTTGTTTCCACCAAACAAACGGAACTTGCTCTTTCTTTAGTAATTCTTCAGACAATTAACTATCTAATTCAATTGCTACTCTATTTCTAGGATCGGAGTCACTACTTAAATTGAATTGCCTTACTAGATGTGGCTTTGGCTTTATAGCAGTCTCAAAACGCAAAATGACTTCGATTCAAATTTTTGTTGTAGAGGACAGTTGTCGAATATTTGTGTTTATATTCATCTTATCATTTCCATCGCTCTCTGTATCATTGCAACTACTGATTCTGGATTTAAATCTCTTCCAAGTGCTTTCAAAAAGAAATGCCTTATAACGGATATGTTTTCACATGAGACAAAGTTTAAGCGATATTGAGGATTCAATAAAGTTGCCATAAAATATTTTTTTCCTCTCTATTTCTTTGAATCTTATTTTCATGCCATTCAACAAAGATCATATGGAATAAAACCGAACTGAAGAATATTCGGTTCAAATTTAGACAAATGTTCGGTATTTGGTTATTCGGTTGAATTACTATTCGTCACATCACTACTAAAAATTCTAAAATATAGCCTCATAGAAATGTATTTTCCTTCTTAGAAACCCAATTATACTTTTAATAAAATCTAACTTTTTTTGTGTCTATTTCTAATCTAAAAGCGATATACAAATCCTTAAGAAAAATGATTATTCATTCAGACTGGTTTTTCCAGATATATTTTTTTCCTAATTATTTATGTATCGATGTGTCATTATTTTTTAATTTCATTAATTTTCCTTTAAATTTATTATTTGAAGTCTTGAAAGAAAATATCCGTCTGAAACCTAACTTTTTCTTATCAATTTCTAGTCAGCAAGAATACAAGAATCCCTAGAACACAATAATGACTATTCATCCAGACTTATTTTTCCGAACTCATTTTTCTAACACACCGCAAGATACAAGAATCTTCACAACACAAAAATCCATCCATCCAAATACATCACTTTCCTACAACCTTTTAAATCGAGGTAAGTTATCCATTTTCTTCGTACATTTTTAACAACATAACTGAAAGATGCTAAATTATAGTCACTCAGAAGTTTATTTTGCTACTTAGAAACTCAACTATCGTTTTAATAAAACCCAACTTTTATTTGCAGTCAAAAACCGACACACAAACCCTTAAGAAAAATAACCATTCATGCAGACCAGTTTTTCCCGACACATTTCACAAGTTACTATTTTTTAAATTTTATTAATTTTCCTTTAAATTTATTATTTGAATTCCCGAAAGAAAGTATCCACAAGTTTAGAAACCTCACTTTTTGTTGTCATTTTTTAACTAACAAGAAGGGAAGAGTCCTCAAAACACAAAAACCCATCCATCCCAATGCATCCCAACGCATCTCTTTCCTATAACCTTTTACATCGAGGTAAGTTATCCATTTTCTTCCCAAATTTTTGACTACGAAACTTAAAGATGGTAAAACATAACCACTCAGAAGTTTATTTTGCTGTTTAGCAACTGTAACTGTCGTTTTAATAAAACCCAACTTTTATTCTGTCGATTTGCAGCCAAAAATCGATACACAAATCCTTAAGAAAAATAACCATTCATCCAGACCAGGTTTTCCTGACACGTTTTCCCCTAATTTTTTATATATCAAGGTAAGTAACTATTTTTTAATTTTATTAATTTTCCTTTAACCCTTAGCGCTCCGTAGGCTCCGCTACGGAGCCATCAATCATTTGTCCCGTAACTCCGTAGGCTCCGCTGCGGAGCCCAATGTTTTTAAAATTATTACGCTTAACAACATCCCTGTCCCCATCCAACTCATATTGATATAGTGATGATATATAATGAGTGATATATGAATCATTGGACAGGGAAGTTGTTAAGATGTTACGAAATTGAGTGTATAATTGTATAATAAATACGTGTATAAACTATAATGTACCAGAGTTGCTGGTAGGCAGTGGTACAAAAACGCGCGGAGCGCTAAGGGTTAAATTTATTATTTCAAATCTCAAAAGAAATAGTCCTCAAGTTTAGAAACCTAAGTTTTTCTTATCAATTTCCAGCTAACAAGAATACAAGAATCTCCCGAACCGAAAAATCCATCCATCCAAATGCATCACTTTCCTATAATCTATTAAATCGAGGTAAGTTATCCATTTTCTTCATAAATTTTTGACTACAAAGCCTAGAGATGCTAAAACATAATCACTCAGAAGATTATTTTGCTGTTTAGAAACTCAACTATCGTTCTAATAAAACCCAACTTTTAATCTGTCTATTTGGAGTCAAAAACCAACACACAATTCCGTTTATAACTTTAAAAACCCAACGTTTTCTTATCAATTTCTAGCTAACCAGAATACAAGAATCCCCAGAACACAAAAACCCATCCATCCAAATGCATCATTTTCCTACAACCTTTTAAATCGAGGTAAATTATCCATTTTCTTTTTGATTTTCTAACTGCAAAACCCAAAGTTGTTAAAATACAGCCACTTAGAAGTTTATTTTGATAAGAAAGGAACCGAAAATAAGGACAAAACCGTCACAAAAATATAGCCGTAGACACGTGTTTCGAACTTATTAGTTTTCATCAGTACGGTATAGCCAAGGAGCAAGGTGGAAACTCATTGGGGAAGACACAAAAATGGAACACAGTCAGAGGACTAATCACCAATTTGGCGCTTCGACTGTAAGATCCACAATTTGAGGACAACAAACAAACTTCTCATCGGAGGCAACAACGTCACTCCCCGTGAATCCAAGCTCAGAAATATAATAAATATATCTTTCTGACGGTTTAGCCCTTATTTTCGGTTCCTTTCTTATTTTCTCACCGCCAATATTGTTTTTCCTTTATTTTAATACTTAGAAATTCAGCTATAGTTTTAATAAAATTAAAATTTTTTTTATCAACTTATAGCCAAGAAAAAAACAGAAAAACTTCCTTCCATTAAACAAATACCATCCCTTAGAAAAATTACCATCCATCTAGACCAGATTATCCAGATGAAATTTTCCCAAAAACCCTTTTTAAACAAGGTAAGTCATTCATTTCTCTTTTTAAATTTTTAATTACAAATTAATTTAAATTACTATTAAAACACACATATTTTTTAATCCTCTAAGATAATACTAAAACTAGCTGAACTGATTTTCTTTTAAATCAAGTTCAATCGTTTATTTTCTTCTTAAATGAAAATTTATTTTCTTCTTAAATGACAATTTATTTTCTTCTTATATGGCAATTTATTTTATTCTTATATGACATTTTATTTTCTTCTTAAATGACAAATTATTTTCTTCTTAAATGACAATTTATTTTTTTTTTTAAGACAATTTATTATTTTTTAAAGACAATTTATTTTCTTCTTAAAAGACAATTTATTTTCTTCTTAAAAGACAATTTATTTTCTTCTTAAACGACAATTTATTTTAATTGCAAAGTCCAAAACTATTAAAATACACACTCCAAAAACCATCCTCCATTAAAACGCAAAGATGAAGGATCCACTCCGTCAAACCTGACCGAGCGGCAGCAGAGGCAGACGTCAGAAGGAAGGGGTGACGCGGGGCCAACCCCTAACGAGAGGTCCCGGGACTTCCTGGAGAGCTCTCGGAGTCGTCCTCTCGACTCTCATGAAGAGTCCACTCGAAACGTTCCGATCATTTGTTTGGCGCGCTTTGACTTCTGCACGTTCTCGACATCTGCATTTATTATTATTCCCGCGTTTCAAAACTGCGAACCGTTTCACAGACCCGTATACTTCGCGAATTTAATGATATTCTTCAAGAAACTCTATCTTAAATCTTATGTTAGTTGCGTTTGAATCTTAGATTGGATCCCAAATATTTTTTTTGAAAGTCCAAACTATATTTTTTTGAGGATCCAAACTATATTTTTTTGAGGATCCAAACTATATTTTTTTGAGAATCCAAACTATATTTTTTAGGGGATAAAGGAATATTTGGGAGGATGATTGTGATGCGACAAATGTGAGAATTCGAGATGGCCGCGGGCGACGGTAGCTTCCCTATTGGCTAATAAAGGCGAGGGGAGCCACCCCAGGGGCTTAGGGGAGCCCTACGTTATAGGAAATTCATTCCGCACAGTTACACCCCTCGTGTACCCTTAACTTTACGAGTAAACGGTCAATAGAGCTCGGTTGGGGTTGATGTTACGGTTTTAAAAAGGCATTTGTACTATATTTTACAAAAGGTTTATTAAATAAATTTAACGGAAATGATTAAATTAAGAAATGAAAGTTATACTGAGATTTATGATCGAATATGATTAGGAATATGCTTAATTTTACCAGACAGAAGCGATAATTTTATCTTTTCGTGTAAATTAGGCTTTATACTTCGCTTTCAGTTTGTAAAATTCTCAAATTTATTAAAACTCCTGAAAAAGACTTGGAGGAAAGAAATACAATTAAAGCAGGGAAGTGTTTACTGTTTAGTTGGTATAAACCAAGGACGCTGAACTAATAGGATAACTTAATCTGCGATAAACGTCCGCCAACTTTTGACGTCACTGCTAAGCTTAGTGTCTCTGTCTTACACTCGACTGAAACCACAATAAAACGGTTAGCAGTGACTTTAAACTGGCGGCTGTGCATTAAATTTCGGCGTATACACATCTTATGTGATTGAGCCATCCTGTTAGTCCAACATCCTTGGTTTTAACCAGCTAAAAACGTATTTTCTCTCACTGTGTGCCATATTTATAACATATGAGCCATTCATCTTTAAGAAATTTATATATAAACCTAACCCAATGCACCAGAAAAGATGCTGTGTTTATTGGTAGTTGACCTCTTTGGAGGTTATTCTTGGCGAATGGTCAGTTTGCAAAAGTAATTGAGGTTGAATTCAATATTTTGGAACTAGGAGTTTGTTAGGACTTGATTTTTAAAAGGAATTAAGGTAGATTTTTTTTTATTTTCAAAAAGTAGATTAATAAAGTTATTATTCTACCTCTATGGCTTTATTTTAAAACTAGCTAAAATTTTATTGATAAAGACGTGATTTGAGATTCGAGAGAGACTATCAGTGGTGGACAATCTCCAAAAAGGAAAAATGGGATTTCAAGGGTGGGCAAACATCTTCGAGGGAGATTTTAGGGGTTGACAAACCTTGTTGAGGGACATTTCAGAGGTTGTCAAACTTTCTAGAAACCAAATTCAAGGATAAGTAAACCCTCTATTTCTCAAATGGGCTTCAGAGGTGAGAAAACCTCGTCGAGAGACATTTCAAAGGTTTGCAAACTTCGTAGAAACCCGATTCAAGGATAAGTAAACTCTCAATTTTTCAAACGGGCTTCAGGGATGGACAAATTTCATCGAAAGACATTTTAGGGATTGACAAACTCGATTTAAGGATAAGTAAACCTTCGATTTTTCAAACGGACTTCAAGGGTGGGCAAACCTCGTCGAAATACATTTTAAGGGTTGGCAAAACTTGTCGAGAGATATTTCAGGGATTTGGCAAACTTTGTAGAAACCCGATTCGAGGATATGTAAACCCTCGATTTTTTAAACTGGCTTCAGAGGTGGGCAAAACTCGTTGAAAGACATTTCAGGGGTTGGCAAACTTCGGAAAACTCCGATTCAAGGATAAGTAAAGTAAGTATCTCCGAAAAGGAAAAATGGGATTTCAAGGGTGGGCAAACATCTTCGAGGGAGATTTTAGAGATTGACAAACCTTGTTGAGGGACATTTCAGGGGTTGTCAAACTTTCTAGAAACCAAATTCAAGGATAAGTAAACCCTATATTTCTCAAATGGGCTTCAGGGGTGGGAAAATCTCGTCGAGAGACACTTCAAAGGTTTGCAAACTTCGTAGAAACCCGATTCAAGGATAAGTAAATTTTTAATTTTTCAAATGGGCTTCAGGGATGGACAAATTTCATCGAGAGACATTTTAGGGATTGACAAATTCGATTCAAGGATAAGTAAACCTTCGATTTTTCAAACGGACTTTAAGGGTAGGCAAAATTCGTCGAAATACATTTTAAGGGTTGGCAAAACTTGTCGAGAGATATTTCAGGGATTTGGCAAACTTTGTAGAAACCCGATTCAAGGATATGTAAATCCTCGATTTCTCAAATGGGCTTCAGGGGTGGGAAAACCTCGTCAAGAGACATTTCAAAGGTTTGCAAACTTCGTAGAAACCGAATTCAAGGATAAGTAAACTCTCAATTTTTCAAACGGGCTTCAGGGATGGACAAACCTCATCGAAAGACATTTTAGGGATTGACAAACTCGATTCAAGGATAAGTAAACCTTCAATTTTTCAAACGGACTTTAAGAGTGGGCAAACCTCGTCGAAATACATTTTAAGGGTTGGCAAAACTTGTCGAGAGATATTTCAGGGATTTGACAAACTTTCTAGAAACCAAACTCAAGGATAAGTAAACCCTCTATTTCTCAAATGGGCTTCAGGGATGGGAAAACCTCGTCGAGAGACATTTCAAATGTTTGCAAACTTCGTAGAAACCCGATTCAAGGATGAGTAAACCTTCGATTTTTCAAACGGACTTTAAGGTTGGGCAAACCTCGTCGAAATACATTTTAAGGGTTGGCGAAACTTGTCGAGAGATATTTCAGGGATTTGGCAAACTTTGTAGAACCCCGATTCAAGGATATGTAAACCCTCGATTTTTTAAACTGGCTTCAGAGGTGGGCAAAACTCGTCTAAAGATATTTCAGGGGTTGGCAAATTTCGGAAAACTCCGATTCAAGGATAAGTAAACCCTCGATTTTTCAAAGCAACTTCAAGGGTGGGCAAACCTCGTTGAGAGACATTTCAGAGGTTGACAAACTTCGTAGAAACCCGATTAAAGGATAAATAAACTTTCAATTTTTCGAACTGACTTCAGGGGTGGGCAAAACTCGTCGAGAGACATTTTAAGGGTTGGCAAACCTTGTTGAGAGACATTTTAGAGATTGACAAACTTCCTAGAAACCCGATTCAAGGATAACTAAAACGTCGATTTTTCAAATAGACTTCAAGGGTGGGCAAATTTCATCGAGAGACATTTCAGGGATTGACAAACTTCGTAGAGACATTTATTCTTGAGTTTAAATGACTAAAATCTGAATATTAAAATCAATTTTTTTTCAAATCTGATTAAATCTCTCATTAATATAATACCAAATAAATACAACCATAATCCGATGAAGTTTAATTGAAAAACGAATGATTATCCAAATATACCTACATTTACGTAACGACCTAATCCCATTATACGGCCACATTTAGTCCCCGCGCCCGAACGCCCCTTTACAATACCGAACAAAACGCGTAACACGACGCCCCGTCCCGTTCGCCCCCCGAACGCCGCGCTCCTCCTCGGAAAATACACGGTCTCCTTTCCCCCGGCCATTGTACAATGTCTCACTTCGGGAATAATAAATCCCGGGGTGGTTCGCAACGACGGGGCGATATGCGACAATTACCGGCCGTAACGGGGCGCCGCCCCCGGTTCAATTTTGCGTACATGTCATCGGGATACGTGACCCGACTGTTCGAGGGGGCGTCGCGACGCCTCCGACGCTCGGAAAATTGTTTTATAACCGACGGACGCGACGCGGCGGGAGGAAAGCGAGGGGGATCCGAAAAGGGGGAGATCTCGGCCCCCTTTTCGAGAAGCGGTTTGCATACAGATGAGGGGATTTTGGAGAGTGTTCGTGAGATTGAAAATTTTTTAAAAAGTCTTTATAAAAAGTAAAATGAAAAAAAAAGGAAATAATAATTGTGTAGGTTTAATTTTATTAATGAATGTTTTTAAAGGTGGATTTCTCGGTAAATTGGGAACGTAAACGGTAGTAAAAGGAGGAGATCGGTCGACAATTACGCGGACGACGTCGGGTTGTCTAAATATTGTGCTAAGTAGCCGAGGATACGCGCTCGGGAGTACAATTAAGGTTTCTTCGGGATCGCGCTGAGTCAGGTTCGGTAACGAGACGAAACCGTCCGAAATCGTGGGCCTTTTGTTCCGATAATTAGGGCTTATTCGGGTTTATATTTACCGTGGCAGGAAACTCTTATACGTGTCTAGATGAAACTCACGCAGTAGGAGTTGATTTTAAAAGTCAACTCCACCTGTATAAGATATAAGATATACGATAGGTGCAGTGTATAACCCAAGTAGAAGGTTATAAAGATTATAATCCAGAGTAGTTAACTCTTAATTTAGATTTTTGACGTTATGAATAAAGAAATAAAATTAACGTCAAACCATTATTCTGTGGTTTATCAGTTCAGTAATATGTACTTATAGGATTTAATCAGAATTTATTAAAAAGGTCAGAATGGAAGTTTCATCAACCTCACTTCCTTATTAATGATTTATTAAGGACTTTATCGATTAAAATCTAATTTTGTGTTAAAATATTTTCATCCTTAACTTTGTTTATTGTTAACTAAATGAGGTTTGCAGACGTAGTACAAATGTAAAACACATTTTGTTATTTGATGCTTCCTCTGTCCGAAAATAGTTGCTACATTTTAATTTAATTTTTGTCCGAAAATAGTTGCTACATTTTATTTATTTATTTTAAGGCGAATCAAAACCAGAAGAATTTTATGTACAACAGTTTATTGTTTTTAAATGAAAATACAAAATAATTTATGAACTAAAAAAACCTAAATCCAACACACTTAAGTCGGGGCTATTCGGTGGTTGAGATATCAGTTGAATATCCCAACCATTGATTAATGTTGGATCGTCAGTGTACAAATGCGGTTTTGCATTACCTTGCTGAATAAATATTGTATGTTTTTTGAACCAACAGGCCATTTTTCAGTTATTGCTGGAATCAATTTATTCAAAATCATTTTTCTTACTTCCTCTTTATTGACACTTTTTATAGCTTTGGTTACTAGTGTTCCCTTAGCCCAATTTTTGCTATTTCTTTTGGCTGCTAAAGAGTTTATGAATGGCCATATCCCTATTTTTCCGTCAAAAAAATTTTTTTTTGTGAAAATCCCAACGTGGACTTGCAATTGCCGCCATGAACATTACTTTTGTAATGAACCTTTTACTTTTACAAGTTCTATGCGGCATTTCTTCTTCCGGAGTGACAAAAACTTTTTTTGTTTTGGTTAAATAAAACCATTTTTCGTCAATGTGAATATAGTTTAGTAAATCCTCAAAATACCCCGCCGCCAATACAAATTTTAAACAAAACTCTATTCGGCGCCGTTTATTTTCTTCGGTAAGTAACGGCTTAATAAAACTGGTTACTCTATTAATTTCTTTTCCATTTTTAAATTTATTATGCAACGTATTTTTTTTTGGAATTTTACTTGAACTAGCTAATGATCTTCATGTGGTTCTTTTACATAAAGGGATAGAGCATTAATTGGCAATTTGTTGACTGTAATCTTTAACTTTTCGACCACAATTATTTTTACGGGAGTTAATATTAATTTTTGCGTTTTTACTTAAACAATCTTTTATTTGTTTCCACAATCTCGAAATTGTTGAACGAGTGCAAAAAAATCTACGTGCAGCTGCACTTATCGCGCCTCTTTTCAAATTTTATCCTCCACATTTTGCAACAAACAATGTAAAATTTGGTTTCTTTGCACATTACTAAATTCTCCGTATTTTTCCCACCTCTTTGATTTGTTTCCGAAATATTTCGAACCATTTTTGATGAAGAGCGGTTAAAATTCAAAAACATTCAAATTTTACAGGTAACAATTACTTATCACAAAACGTGGGGAATAGCTAAGTGGAGGTTAGGGCATTGCACATTTCGATTGTTATATATTCTACCTACTGATATTTAATAAATTAATGTATTTTATATATTTATGATAATTTTTACATTAAATTAAAATGTAGCAACTATTTTCGGACAGAGGAAGTAATTGGCAATTCAACAGTCAAGCACTAAAAAAAGTTTTTGATCGGTTTGATGGTTGAAAAATGGAAAATCAAAAAGGACATTTTCGTCATATTTTGCTTTTTTTATTTCTCCAAAGGGAAAAGCGCATCGAAGGCTGATAAAAAATGTGCTGTATATGGCGAGGAAGCCTTAAAAGAGCAGTGTCAAAATTGGTTTGTCAAATTTTGTTGTGGTGATTTTTCACTCAAAGACGAAAAACATGATCGTCCAGATAAAGTTGATGAACTCCTAATAAAAGCAATAATCGATTCGGATCGTCACAGTACAACACAGATTGCAGAGAAGCTTCTCAACATACATGCATTCTCCCATACATTCTCACATACTTACTCTTACCACCCAAACGAACGATCAATTCTGATATCTACATTGAACAACAAACGAAATTAAACAATGCAGTTGAAGAAAAGCGGCCTGAATTGACAAATCGAAAAGGTCATATTCCATCATGATAATGCAAGGCCACACCTATCTTTGGTCACTCGGCAAAAATTATTGGAGCTTGGTTGGGATGTTTTGCCACATTCACCATATAATCCTGACCTTGCATCTAATTACTTTTTGTTTCGATCTTTACAAAACTTGAATGATAAAAATTTCAATAATGATGATAATATCAAATCGTACCTGATTCAGTTTTTTGCTAATAAAACCCAGAAGTTTTATGAACGTGGGATTATAATGCTGCCTGAAAGATGGCAAAAATGATCAAATTAACAATAGATTACAGAATAAAGTTATTTAATTCCATGAAAGAAATTCTCTTTGATTTTATAAAAAAAATCCGTAATTAATTAATCTGCCAATCCAATATTAGCTTAATGTAAACGATGGTATTTCATTGGAAGTGCTTGAAAACTCAAGATGCCATAATCTCAAACTTAGTTACACCAATTGTTCCCAGAAATAATCTCTTGTTAGGTATTGAAAACTAAGAAATACAGATTGTGTGAAAAAGTATTTAGTCACCAGTGATGCTTATTGTCAACCAACGCCACAATAATGGCAATATTGTAAGTACCCTAATGAAAGAAAATCCAAGGATTAACATTTGAGGAAATAGCTGCGTGATTGATAATCAATAAATCGAATGAGGTTCACCACTTAGAAAAACGTAGAATGCGTTTCCAAGCTCAACACATAGATGTTCTATCTTTTGATCGTATAAATGTGGCTATTTCCTTGCACGTCATAGAGAAGAGCAGTGGCGACTCGTGGAGTTTTATAAAGAGAAGGGTGAACGTTAAAAGAAACCATTTAGAGTATGTACATCCTGTAATACAAATTTCCCTACAAATTTGAAGAAGAGGCTGAACCTCATCTGTTTCCTATGACGAACCTCTATTGGCGAAGAGCCTTTTTACACTATGTGACCTGATCTACGAAAAGGGGGCTTACGTTCGAAAATAAATTTTCGAGAAATAAGCTGTAAAAGATAAACAACGTGTTTCGTCAGTTTTTCTTTGATTGTTCTCTTTTCTCTGCGTCGGTCGGTGTTGAAAGACATCAAAGTGTTGTTTCAATTTAGAATATTATTATAGTTAATGGTGTAAGATGCTACTTTCGGCTTTCTGAACAAGTAACGTTGAAGAAGTGAGTTTATGAATGTTATCACGTTGGACGTTTTTTCGTAATGACATTTATGTAATTGTTTCTGTTGGCCTTTCGCATCACAGAAAGTAATGAAAAATCAGTGTTGATGAGGAGTTCAGTGCCGTCTACAGACAATATTTTCGTGAAAACGATGAAGACAGCATACAAGACAATAACAGAACTCAGAGCGATGTTAATTCAAATAGCGATGATGATGCGCTATATTTTTCTCAGGCTGCAGATATTAATAATACGGAACAAATTGTAAGTTTCGTTACCTTGGAGTTGTCTGTTGTCGATGAAGAGGAAAAGGAGCTGGTAACAAAATTTTTTTCAAAAGCTTGTTGTAATTATAAATGTCATACAATGATACTACGAAAAATGTTCGAGAATACAAGAAACCATTGTTTAGAGTTGTGTTTCTTTCCTATTTGTATTCTCCTTTCTTTACATTTTTAGTGAACTTTTGAATAAGTTACGACTGTGGTTTTCACCATATGAAAGAACGTCTCAAGCTTAGTTTGAATCGGTAAAAAAGTGAAAAATGCTTTTTTGACACGTAAGCTCCCTTTTCGTAGATCAGGTCACATATTTTGATGTCTTTTTTAAATTTATGCAGCATCACATTCCAGAAATGAAGTTTTTCAAAGTGAAGCAATACACTAACGAAAAAACCAATTGGACACGAATTTATACAAAAACTTGTTAGTATTATAATTCCTTAAGAATGAAAATATTTTATTTGGTTTATTTGACAAACACTAATATATATTTAAACTTATCTGACACTAGTATCTAAAATTACTGGTTAACTACGACTCAGAAAACCTCATCTAAAATATTATTTCGTTCAAAATAATATTGTCTCCAAAATCCTCTCTGGTTAAAAAATCAGTACTGGTAAAATATTAAGCTTTATTTCTTCCTTCCTTTATCTACTAAATATTCCAATTCATTGGTTACTGATTCAATCCGGATTAAAGGACTACTTATGTCCTTTAAGCTGGATTGAAGCAGTCTTTAAATGTGAAATGGACCCACACATACAAGTTTTTCTAATTCACCTTTAGTCTCCTGTAACTCATCTTAATTATTACTTCCTTTAAGATTTTTATTTATTTATATTTTATTAGTTTCATTGCATCTTATTATTAGAGTAGAAACATTTCATTATATTTTCCGTTATCAAGAGTACTTCATTGTCATCTCTGTAAAGATGGATAAATGGGATTTATTTGAATCAAAGATCCTGGGAGTTTGAATATTCTTATCTTCAATAGTGAACTGAAAATACCAAACTATTGTTAAAATTACCATCATTTTTAAAACAGCAAAATTTATTTTTCCTTTCCACTTTTTTTTTATTTAACTCGATAAAGATATTTAGTATCGAAATTATAAAACTTTTTGCAGGGACGATGACGATCAACGAAATTGTCAGATTTCAGTGATATGAATACATAATGTAGGACATTAGTTAATTCCAACATGCTTAAACAGGATTTTCTACGATAACCTGTTAAAAAGAAAAACGATTTTTTTATAAAATTAAAAGTTCATGCATTATCGGGTTAACGTTGTTGTTGTGTAAATTTAAAACTATGCGGTGTTATTGAGTTTATTAATAAAACTTGGCTACAAATTAACGAGTTTGTTTACAAAAAAGAGTAAACAAATTATTAATCTCGGATTAAGTATAAGGTTTCAGACTTAAAAATTCGTAAGTCCGTCCTTTTAGAGAGCAAAAACCCGGGTAGGTACAACACAGACAAGATCAGGTCCTCTGGCGTCGGTTACCACTTCTTCGGGTCGACGTGTGTCATTATCCGGTTAAGGCCGCGGGGCTGCCGTCCGTCCCGTCCGTTGCTCATCTCTTCTCGTCCGAACTGGGCCCCACCCAGGTGCCACCCGGTCCCTATTATCCCGAAATGACCGAGATACGATCTTGTTTTCTTCTGTTTGCTACCAATAACGCGACACCTCTAAAAGAGACCCTCGCTTTCGTAAAGATCGAAATCTACGGATTCCGGTCAATTAGGCGAACGCTAAGAGGACCCCTGATTCCCTAATTTCAAGACAACACAAATTAAATACTAAACCGATAAGATAAACACACCCACTCTACTTTCATTCACTTATAGATTTTTCCTTTTTTGATTCTTCCTTTTCTTTATAGATTCTTCCTTTTTTGATTCTTCCTTTTTTTATATAGATTCATCCCTTTTTTTTAAGATTATTAAAATTAAAGATATTAAAATGTCATCATCGTATAGAATTGCTTTTTGAAAGGGGGGGATTTCGATCCCTTCGATCATTATACACTCGTTCCGGGAGTCCTGCAGGATTAGATTGCCGGTGACAGATTTGTGTTTCGGACGGCGGGAACGCCCAGCCGGTTTGCATAATGCTCGTCGCCCCATTGACTGCGGAGAGGGGCCCTCGACGTTCCCGACCCTCGATCCCTTTTTACTATACACCCCCGGAGCGCGTTTCGCGATGGGGGGACGCCATTTTGTCCGGAGGGTGCTACAATGAAACCGACGAAATGGAAGCGGAATATGTACTCCTCTTATAAAAGCAAACGAACCTTAACACGTGGCACGAACCTATAATAATGTCATTTCAATTGCCAGTATGTTGTGTGGAAGAATAATATTGGTTTTGAAAATCAAAAAGAAAATATTCATACGTTTATGTAAAAAGGGTTGTTGAGTTTGTGTTAGGATTTAAAAAAGTAGAAATTAAGATAAAATATTGGGTTGTTCGAAAAGCAATTTAATTTTTTGTGAAAATGAAAGGTAATATTGTTATAATAAACAAATATTTGATTAAATTATATATTGGCCATTCTGGCCCTTTTACCATTTTTCTGGTAGTAGCATGATTCCACGCTCAGAAAATTTTTGATCTTTGCTGGCAAAAAACTGGTCGACGTTTCTTGTATGAGGATAAACTACACCTTTTTATTGATTAATTCTTTACTTTTCTGTTGAAGTGTATCAATCAGTTTGTCCAACTGATGAGAGTAGATTTCCGAATTAATTGTTATGTTTTCTCGTAAAAGTAAAAAAAAAAACTTTAAAATTCCACCAAACAGACAGCATTACCTTTCTTTGATGGATATCTGTTGAGGTTTATTCATTTGTGTCTTCTATTATTGACATTATTGGTAGACAATTTTCCTGATACTTTTCATTTGCATAGATTTCTCTATATGACCGTACAATGTCACGCCTTTTACTGTCATATATACGATATCCATCATATGATTCATATCCAACCAGTATTCCTTGTTCGCTTTTGGCTCCAAACTTTTCGTTTCTGAACCGTTCTGGTAACAAATACCATACTTTGGTACCAAAGATGCTGAGCTTGTTGACGTCACGCGTTTCTTTCTTCTTATGCCACAACTCATAGGGTGTCTTCCCTGGTACTTGTGTAGGTCCCGTGTGATTTAGAATATACACTGCTGTGTTACAAGCTTCTGCCCATAAAACCTTTAGAAGATCTTTTTGATTGAGCATAGCCCGTGCTGCTTCTATAACCGTTCGAACCGAACGTTATAACCGAAAGTTCTCGTTCAGCAGTTCCATTCTGTTGCTGTGATTCGGTCATTGACACACGTAGTATCGTTCCATGTTCCCTCAGTATGTCTTTTATCGTCGCATTTATAAATTCGGTTCCCGAATCGCACATAAACGTCTTTATGTTTACTCCACACGTTTTTGCTTCGTTTAGAAACGTTTTGATACATTTTGCGGTTGTACTTTTGTTTTTCATAAAGAATATCCGTCGAAATTTCGAGTAATCGTCTTTTAACAATAGCACGTACCAGGATCATCCAAATGAATCAATTGACATTGATCCAATTAAGTCAGCATTAATTTTTTCTCCGATTTCAGTACTCCTCCATGGTTGTTGATCCAACTTGCAGCCTCGTAACTTGAAGAACTTCTTCTTCAGCACTACTCCACGGTCGTTGATGCAACTTGCAGCCTCGTAACCTGAAGAACTTCTCATTCAACGCTCTTTCAGCGCTCCTCCACGATCGTTGATCCACCTTCCAGCCTCGTAATTTGAAGATCTTCTGCTTCAGCACTCCTCCACGTGTACATTACTTCACTGTCCACCACTTCTTCACTCCGCGATTCCTGGGCCCATAACCTGTTGAAGTTTATTCACTGGCAGACAGTATTACAATAACTGTACCGTTTAACATTTACCGCTGCTTGAACTGCTGGAACTAAACTCACAAGGCTTAATAGAAATATATTAGAAAATATCGATGCTCTCAAGCCAAAACGGGATAAACGCCAAAATGGCCATTTTTTAGTTAGCTGCACCGTTGAGTAGCATTTTTAAATCTGTATGCAACAGTTAAAGCGGTATACCCGCAAACAAACTTCATTCGCTATAAAATTGGTTTAAAGTTTGCGTGAAAACCATTTAAGATTCATTATGTCAATCATTTTTTGCGTTTTCTGAAAAATTAGGTTAATGGCGTTTATGCCGTTTTGGCTTGGCAGCGACGATATATTATGGCGAATTCGATTGGCAAAACTAGTGTGCACTGGTGCGCACTCGTTGAGTGCAAAATGTGACATATGTCACACTAGCTTAGTGCAAAAAAGGGCAAATTCAACAGAACGCGATGAAATCAAACATAATCATAACATCACTTGTAAGTGTGTTCAAGTCTTGATGATGTTTAAAATGTTTTATAAACTACAATAATAAAATGTAATAGAATACAACGAAACAACCAATAGAACACGCTGCTATGCACTGGTGCGCACCAGTGCACCCAATCGAATTCGCCATTAGAAAGTAACATTTTCATCTGTGGACTGACAATCCAACTATTAATTGACGTTGATTGCTATTTAACAATATCAAACTTTGGAAACGCTTTGAGCCCGTTCATCTTTCTTGTTCCATGATCTCTTGTGTTTGACATTGTTACATACAACCCATTTTTCGTTTCTAGTAATGATGCATTCATAGATGAGATATAATATAGATAAGTATTTCTTAAAAAATATCCGTAGTATTTAGTTAAGGTGGCAGTCGCCTGTAGCGCTGTTTGGCGCGTAGTGTGAGGGATATGGCAAATTTAATTTTTTTTTTCTTTAATATTTTCCACAGAAATAACAATAAAAAATACAAGATAACAATACAGTATTTACACCAAGTATAATATTAAAATAATGAATAAAATTAATATTAATTTTATGTTTTATACAAAACAATAAAACACTGTTTTTGTTTAAATTTTTTACAATATCTTTTTCTTTTTCGATTTTCAAATGTTACAAATTTTTTAATAAATATTTCTTTCAAATTATGTTTTTTACAACTAAAATTATTACTGATATTTTTTTACTAATTCTATAATCTTAGTACTAATATTATTTTGTAAAGATAATTTTGGCAAATAAAAATGAACAATTGCATTACATTTTTCATGAAATGCGGTAAATATAGTGTTGGGTTGCAGGAGTTTTTTTGGTTTATAAATCCTAATTGAAATTAATTGATAGTCTTCATCCTCCTGGTCACTCAGCAATTGGAATATGCAAATTTTGCATCCCCTTACACTTTTTATAACTTTTTTTTTTAAATATCCAGCCATGTATGATTGGTGTTGCCTTACATTTGACTATTCGCCGGACTCAGGAATGATTTCTGGACACTTTTCTTCCTCTTCTTCTTGTTGCTCTTCAATTCCTTGTGAAGTAGAATTTGAGGTAATAAATTCCCTTAGGGAACTTATAACACCTTCACTCTCATCTAATTCACAATTAGCGCCTAGAGAATGTGCTGATGTGAAGTTATTCACTACCAACGTCTTAAATACGTTCGTAAAAGCCACAGTAGTTGGATTGATGTTCCTGGCACCCTGACTTCGAATACACTTTGCATATAAGTATATGTCATCTATGACACTTTGAATAATAACAAAATCTCACTGTAAGCAAACGAAACACCGCAAACGCACGCAAACAAATATAGCGAAATGTCAAACAACTCATAAAATTTGATTTGAAAATTCTGGTTTGACGGTCGACAGCGACACAGGTGACTATCACTCTAACTAACAGAAAAGAGTAGGTAATATTTAATAAGAGAGAAAGGGCATGGATGCACTTCAAAAATGGATAGTTTTCATGACGTTTGAAAATTTTTTCAAACGTCAAAAAATTTCTCTTCGTGAAAACTTGGGGAACCCATATATCCAACTTCAAGGTTAAACCCAGGCTTTTCAAGTGGTTATAACTAGTCGACTTTGATAAATAACCATCTCTTTGATGGAAGAGATGTTGTTATTCACCGATTTGCATCAACTAATGTCTTTATTGTGTTTTTATCAGCTTCCAAGCTTCCTTCCAGAACGTGATACATCTTCGATATCAAAATTTCCGAATCGAAACTTTGCAAATTAGCATACTGTCAAAGCATCTTCTCCATACACATTGGTTAACTTCTTTTTGCCTTGAACAGCATTTTTAATCATCATTCTCTCCACATTGAAAAGAGCACCAACCAAAAACTATTGGACTTTTTCGCACACACACACACTTTGGCACTTTGGCACAAGCTTTGCTACACTAGCTCTCAAAACATATCTTGATTATGCGGCTTAAATATGAAATTGAGTGCAAAAAAAATAAAACTAAATCCTCTACTGGTGAAAAAACGAAATTACTTTTTGAACAAACCAATAGTTTAATTTTTAAATAAAGTTTTTCTTAAAAACGCACTAGATTTTGAATAATATTTTAAAGGGTTTCAAATGGGATTCAAATATCGTATTTTGTCTCACTTTGTGCCATGTTTATGGCACAGGACACATTCATCATTAAGAAATTTTTGTATAAACTCAACCCAATGCACCAGAAAAGATGCTGTGTTTATTGGTAGTTGCCCTCTTTGGAGGGTATAATCTTTTTAGTCATTTTTCAGTTTTTAAAGCCAGTTTCTTGGCGATTGGTCAGTTTGCAAAAACAATTGAGGTTGAATTCAATACTTTGAAATTAGAATTTTGTTAGGGCTCAGTTTTTAAAAGTATTTTACTAAAAATTTAATCACATTTTATTAAAACTTTTAACATACGATTCTAAATTTGTCAAAAGAAACCCACTATTATTCATATTCCATTTGAAAATCGTTCGAGATAAGTAAATTACGTGTCACCACAAAAGCCGTTTTGAATAAATACGAAAAGTCTCATATTTCAACCATAACACCAGGTCCTCGTTCCGCCGGGTGCTGGATTAATATTTCACGGGCCATTGACAAAGCATTACGGGCACAAAGGTGCCAAAACGGGCTTACAACCGTTCGACAATGGTTTTTAAAGAGATACACGCACCGCAAATGCGTTCGCGCGTTTTCGTCGTAAGAGGACACTATCTCGAATCCGTCCGGATCCCCCGGTCGTCTTTGTTCGACGTCCTGAAGATGTCTGCCCGCGATAACGAAACGTCGGCCCCCATAATCTCTCCCGACGAGTCCGAAAATTAAACCCCAACACTATCTCTTTTAGACTTTTTTTATTACTCATCGAATTCGATAATGATTTATTATGATGAGATTTTTTTTTATCAATAATTTTTTTAATATTTATTTTTTGAGTAATTATTTAATGAGTATTTACTTTTTGAGTATTTATTTTTTGAATATTTATTTTTTGAAGTATATTTTTTAAAGTTCCCATGTTACATTAACTTTACGATGGTAATAAAAATAGGGGAGGTCGATGAAAAGCCAGAGTTCCTATTGTTGTCCGTAGCTCCCTCTACGTTTCCGTGTAATTCAGGACTTTGAATTTAATGGAAGCCGAACCGAGGAGCTTTTATTAGATTTTCAAGCTTAAAAAATCGGCAGCTTTACTTTAAATTAAAGTGGTGGAAGGAAAAAAGTGGTTATATTCCGGCTCCTCCACCATTTTTACCCTACTTTTTTTTTATTTTTTAGATTACTATAATTATTTTAATTGACTTTGAACACCTTTTTATTTGTTTGTAAAAAACTTGGGTTAAATTGGGTTGGGTAAAATTATCTCTGAATTGTTTTTCTGTTTGTCATTTCCTAGAAGATCTTTTAAACCGAGGGAGCGCTCGCACACAAACACCATTAAACCGGGTGACTGAGCGCAAAACCGGGGAAAAAATTACGGTGCCACCGAAAAACGTGTTTTTATCATTCAACTCCGGAAATTATTACGAGTTGGCGCCACAATCGATCCGTAATTTTCACTCCGCGTCAACGATCGAGTAATTGGTTACAGTTCAAGTTAATATTGAGACGTGCAACGTGAGACGTTATAATGTGAGACGTGCAACGAAGATGGATTAAAGTGTATATGATGTAATAGGCACGTCATAAGGGGTTGGGTGAGGCGCGAAAATTAAATCTGGGAAATCCCCGCGTAACGAAAACGTGTCGGTCGTTGCGTAGCCGTCCGGATCGAGAAGGCCGCGCCGGGTCGAGTCCCGTGGGATCAAATTAGATGGAATTACCCGAAACCGCTATAATAAGATATATATCCCCTCCAGTTTCGCTTCTGGATCGAGTCGGCCATTACACCATCCCCACCCTGCTAATTTAACATGATTCCTTCCACCACCAGGTCTTCACCACGCCTAGATTCGAGGCGGAGCTTTAAGGGGCGTGTTTATCATTAATCCTCTGTTGATCGAGGTTTAGCTACTCTTTAAAAGGTGGCAGGATCGGTCTTATTTTGGATGATATTGCTTGGATTGAGTTTAGGTCTTTTGGAAAATAGTCATTATCCTTCTAGTTGCATTCAACTAGACTTGTGATTGAAATATAACTTTTCATTAAAAGTCACATTTTGAAATTTTAATTCATAATTAGCATAATTTTGCATTTTGCTTTGATCACTTGTGGTCTTTCTATAATGAGATATATCACTAAATTACATATTGAATCCCGTCTAGTATTGTGCTCATCCCCTTTATTTATAATCGTTAGTTCTTTAAGCCGGATAAATGGGTGATCAACACCTCAACCCAAAATATATGTTTATCCTTGATCGATTTGAACAATCATTAAGTCAATATACTCCGAAAAACGTTTGGTTGGTGACTGAGGAAGTTAGAGTAGTTAAATTGTTGTATTTATTGGGAATAAATTAACAGATGGACGTAGAATGAACGAATGTAATCCTTTCTAAATCAATTATACATTGAATAAGTCCAGTGTTGTACTTATCCACAGTGTTGCCGTAGTGAAGAAAAATAGTGTACCGAAAATGCGTACTGAAAATGAAAAAAATGTACTGAATTTAGCGAGAAACTTGGACGACCTTTTTTTTAGTGATCATTTTCATTAATTGCTTTGCAAGCAATAGACTTTCCACGGTGGAAACATTTAAATTATTTCGGTACTTGTTCTTTATGATGCATAATGATGACAACACTCTCTCTGCGCTGGCACTTCCATGCGGCAACGATAGCAGTGCCTCAAATAACTTTACTACAGTTGAAAGTGGCTCGTCTCCTAATCTGTTACGTCGTTTTCTTAAAAAAGAAAACGTCGTTACATCTAGAACTTTGGTAATTTCAATTAATTTTTCATTTTTGAAATTTATTCTAAAAATGGTACTGCATTCCTTAAAAATGTACTGATTTCAGTACAATTGTACCGAAACGGCAACACTGCTTATCCATTTTATAATCTTTAGTTCTTTAAGTCAGATGAATCGGCGATCAACACTTCGACGCAAAATACAAGTTCATCCTTCATCGATTTCCGAAATTTTCAACTGAACATATTCCAGACATCGCCTGGTTAGTGACTTGGGAAGGTTAGGGTAGTGAAATTGTATTCATTAGAAATAAATGAGCAGTTGGGAATTGAATGAACGAATGTAATCCTTTCTAAATCAGTTACATATTGAATAAGTCCAGCATTGTGCTCATCCACTTTATGATCTTTAATCCTTTAAGTCAGATGAATCGATGATCAACACCTCAATCCAAAATACATGTTTATCTTTGATGGATTTGGAGAATCTTCAACTCAACATAGTTCGGACATCACTTGGTTAGTGATTTGGGAAGGTTGGGGTAGTGAAATTGTATTCGTTAGAAATAAATGAGCAGTTGGACGTTGAATGAATGAATATAGTTCATTCCAAATCGATGACATATCGCATAAGTTCAACATTGTGCTCATCTACTTTGTTATCTTTAACTGTTTGAGTCCCAGACGGAATTGAAAAAACACTGTCGAAGAATCCCAAGCAGCGCGATCGCGCTTTCATATACGTATGTTGGCTTTTCTCGACATAAAATCAGAACAGCACGATTGCGCTGCTTGGGACTCAAACGGTTAATCCGTTAAACTTGATGAATCGGCAATCAACACCATAACCCAAAATACCTTTCTATCTTTGATCGATTTGTGGAGTTTTCAACTCAAGATACTCCGGAAATATTAGTGATTACGGAAGATTAGGGTAGTGAAACTGATGTATTCATTAGAAATAAATGAGTAGTAGAACATTAAATGAACGAATGTACTTCTTTCCAAAGCGATTTTGGGAATCAAATCCATCTCAATATTTGTAACTTGTTATTTGCTTTGCCGAATCTTTTACTGAACCTGTTCGAAAGAGGAGGAAACTAATTTGTTGGGATTCAATAGCTTAATCCTCAACGAATGGTTTTTCGAGTCGAATGATTTACCAATTCATGGTCGAAATATAGACAAACATCTCAATATCTAAAATTTTGGATACTGTCTGACTAATCTTGAGTGACTAGTGCTGAGTCACTTTCCACTTTTCCATAAACCACAGTAAACCCAATCTTGATAACTATAGTTTTAATTTATAAAATCTTCTACTTATCAGAATTGAAGAACAATTGAGTTGGATTTGAGTTGAGAAATTTATAAAGTTTATTGTAAACAAATCAGGAATATTTATCCAACCCAATTTACTTCTTGTGAGAATAACCAGAAATCAACTCAAAGCAATCTGAATTTAACCTTTGGTTGGAATATTAGTATTAACAACCAATCCAATTTCATAGAGTCCACAAGGCTAAACTTCAATCTTAGAGCTTTCAATTAAACAGACACGGACAGTGACTGATTAACTTTACAACGATTCGAAACAAACTTATCTCGGCAGATTGGGTCAAGTTATATACCAATCGAAAGCACTCATTATGGAGGTCTCAAAAAACGATATCAAAAAGGCTCTGAACCTCTTTGACGATCTTCGGATTCTAGAGCTCAACGACCCCCTAAAATATGAAATTTTTAAAATGTGTTTTTTGTATAGGACACACCAAAAGTGTTTTGATGATAGTAGATTTAGATTTCGAACTTTGACTATAATATCTTTCCAATTTCGAACAAAGCTCGAAATCGAAATCTGCTATCATCAAAACGCTTTTGGTGGGTCTTAAAAATTAAATCTTAAAAATTTCATATCTTAGGGGAACGTTGACCTCCAGAATTCGAATTTCGTCGAAGAGAGTCACAGCCTTTTTAATATCAATTTTTGAGACCTCCATGATGAGTGCTTTCGATTAGTATATAACTTGACCCAATCCGCCGAAATAAGTTTGTACCGAACCCTTGTTAGAGGATAAGAAAGTATAAGTGAATGAACAACATGAATCTAACTTAATCCGACTCAAATCACGCGAAAATAAAAAAAAATTTACTTATGTAGCATTTTTAATAGTGACAAAAAATGGTACTATCTACTATTTTGTAGCTCATTGTCAGACAGTGTGTGATCACTTTAGAAAAGTTAGGAAAATGATTTGTTCCATTTATTCAAAATGAAGGAGTAGTATGAATCCTGTTAATATCAATTCACACGGAAATAACTAACAATTATAACTGTGACAAAATGTTTATTCCATCTATAGTTTTGATCATGGGTTGGATGCATGCTTTTACCATTTGAAAATTCAGATCGTAGATTTTGAATAAAAGGCTATACTTTTACTGGTCTTTACAATTTCTGATCGTCTTACATGTTTTGACTTAGGTCATCGTCGGATACGAAATTTAGAAAATATGTTAAAAAATTAACATGAAAAATCTTTAAGACATCGATGTTGACTTTTACTCCAAAATAAAACAAGCTAAAATTAATCAAATACGTCGCAAATTAAAACACGTTGTATAATCGGAGTATAATTGGAGTTAGAGTCAATTGTCTTAAAGATTTTTTATGTTAATTTTTGGACATATTTTCTAAATTCTAAATTTCGTCGTCGATGATGACATAAGTCGAAACTTGTAAGACAATAATAAATTGTAAAGACAAAAGTACAGCTTTTTATTCAAAATCTACGTTTTGAATTTTAACTGTGTTTAGTTCCAATAGGTGCTAATATTAAATTTAGTCAACAATTCCAACTTAACGGTGACCATAGACAATCAAGTTTATAAGGTAAACTTTTCGACAAGTAAATATCTAAAGTCCAAGTTTGTACTCTTGTGATAATCTGGATGATCAGCTTTGCCGGAAGGTTTTATACATATTTAATTAAATAAATAGTCTTTAGTTCTGTACTTTTACTGGTTTATTAAAGACGTAATGCCACTAGTTTCGGCTGTTAGCCATCTTCAGGCAGCTTCTAATGAGAATACAAAATTACGAATTCTCATAAAGTAACATACTCCGAAATATAAAATAAGCCGAATGATGAAAATTTTAAAATTTTAAAACTTTTAGACGAACGAATTAAAAACTTAAAACACGTGTGATTGTCAAGACGTTAAAATGTCTAATCTTCGAATTTCATTCTTTTATACATATATTGATAAATTCTCGGCCTGCAAACCTAACTTTTCAATCTTTTAATAGCCTAACATTGAAATATTATCTGTTGATCCTAAGCCTCACTATGGAAAAAAAGATTCTAGAGAAAGTTCCTCCCCGTAACTTTACTAAGGAAGACCGACTGGAGTATTGTCATCCAGCCTTCCTTATTGTCCAGCCTTCGTTAAAGCAGAATCGATTTTGTGATTTGAGGGCCAAAAGGCCAAAATCCGAGCGAAAGAGTTAAAATATCAAAATGTGGTGGGCCTCTATTCAACGGTATTTTGGCTTGCAAGACCTTTGCATTAGAGATAGAGAAGCTTCCTTGCACTGTACTCCAGTCGAGCCTACTTGGTAAAGTTGCGAGGAAGATCCTCACTCATGCATCCTTCTTTTCATGGTGTGGTTTAAGATCAATTTATAGTATTATCGACTGAAAGCTTTACCTTCCAGCAAACCTGATCATTTACAACCACCATAATCCACATTAAAAAAACTTAATCTATTTAGAACTAACTTTGACAATGACGAATCATTTCGTTGGAAAGGGTAGAAAAATAAAAGAAGGGTAGGGAAATAAATTATTGTTGAATTCATTGTGAATAAATGAACAAAGTGTCCTTCAAGTGAAATAAATTATCAAATCAATATTTAAAACCTAACCCAATTCAATTTATACTAGAATAACCAGAGAATTAATATTATGTGGTCAGTTTTTAAAATTTCTTTACAGTTTTGGATATTTCGATTTTTCTTTTACTTAAGATATTTTTTTTTTACTTAAGATATTTTTTTTTACTTAAGATATTTTTTTTACTTAAGATATTTCTTTTTAACTTAAGATAGTTTTAAAAATAGAAGATATACTTGAAATTCGAGTTTCCTCAATACTTCTTTGCATCTATTGTGCGCAAGGTTCCCATATAACCTTAGGTGTTACCCCGTAAGGTCCATTCGTATTGTGAGGACGGTTCGGGGGTCCGATCTAATATTCGAGCCCAATTTCGCAGAGTGCCATCCACACGGCATCTGCTCCTTCAACCTCCTCGAGACGTTTCGATTTATTTTTCCACTCAAAGATGGTCGAAGGACTAACGCGTCCTCATCGATGACTTTGAATTACATCTTCGGGTTAGTTATCATGAAGCGACAATTTGGTATGGTAATTCGGCACCGGTATCAATTTTTGCGCTCCGGGGGCGTAATCGGGGTGATTACGTCTCCCCCATCCACCGATCCTTAGAAATTTGAGCCCTAACCCCTTTCTTGCGAGTCTGTAATTTCGCGGGGACACAGTATCGGGGGTAACGAGGTGTTTAGCCCATTCCAATTTGTATCCGGTCGTCATCCCCGCGCCGCCCCCGCCCCCGCCGCCACCGTTTATCGACGTTCGACGAGGAAATCGGATCGAAAAGCGCGCTTTCCTTTTTAAAGGTACCTTCGGGTCTGTTTGCGTATTTCGAACGTAATCCGATTCGTTGGGACACTGCACCTCGTAACAAGGTTAATGTTGCAAATTCCGCTCGACTCCGAGCGGAGTCTGATTCGATTCCGATCCGACGGAGAGAAAATACATCTGTTTAAAAGGTCCCTTTTTTTTAAATAAAGGTTAGGTTAGGAATTCCCCGAGGAAAAGAATTTTATCCTCCTGTCGCGATAACTATAGCAATCTCCGGTAGTTCTCCGATAGACATCGACCTGCGGGGAGGAGTTCATTTCGCACTTGTCCAAGACAAATTGCATTGAAGAAAAAAGATGACGTCTTCGACGCGATTAATCCGTTTTTAATTCGTCGATCCTCAGAAATAACACGGCGAATATCGGAGGTAATGAAACGTTGCGGCAATTACCGAGGAAATCACGTTGGCCGAGCCGGGAATCTCCGTCTGTCAGCTGTCACTCCGACTTGATTGAGTGATCCATCTCCTGCCGGAGCCGAATCCACTGTTTCTCGGCGAGGAAATTACGGTTCGCTCGGGAAAACCGTAATTCTATACGCGAACCGGGCGGGTTCTTTCTCCGGGGAAATGGTTTAAATTGGGGCGATGTCGATGCTCACGCGTCCAATCGTTAAATTCAATATTTAGTTCCGTCTGGTTTTTGTTTTTAGCGTTCGTGTTTTTTTTTTTATTAAATTAAATTACTTTGGGCGCGGACAAAGAGCGGGACGAAGAAAGGGGATATCCCCCAAATGGATTACTTACAAAACTTTGAACACCTGCGTCTCAAAGAGCGACCGGGGATGAGATATGGCATAATGTAACAATAATTATTATTAATGGCGACCTGACAGACATCGCGGCTCTTTGTGTCTCGGGATCAAAATGGAGGAATTGGATCTCATTTGTCATCCAACTAAGAAAAATGTAATATCTTCAATACATCAAAAATTTACTTTTTATTAAATGTTGTTATGATACCAAAAAATCCAGATAATTGAGTTACAATAATTAAGTAATCAAATTTAAGAGTCAATAAAGGACTTAACATATCACTTATGTCTAGGTCAAAGTGTCAAATATTTTAAATTCTCAATTTCTTGAAATTCTAGGTAAAATTCTTTCATGAAACTTTAGAACTTATTTGATTTTTTCAAAAAAATCAGTTTTAGATTCGATTTTTAAGTTGCCAACTCAGGAAGTTTGTTTCATGAGACTCTAGAGTTAATTTCGAATTGCTGCAAGGGATTATGGTGGGTTTAGGATGTCAAACTTTATTGTAACCTTAGTTTTAATAACAAATTTGATGTAATTTATAATTTTTACCCAAACACTACTATTTACAACAAAATCGCTGAACTTTTTTTAAATACTACAGCTGCTGCTACTACGATTACAGCATTTAAATTTGACATCAAAGTCATTCTAAACCCATCATTAGATTTCATTAAACTAAAGTTACAATTTCAACAAAAATTACCATGAGAATCAAAAGTATCAGTAGCTAAGTACCTAGGTTGGTAGCTAGAATTTTATTTTTGAACCAACTTTGAGTCAATAGGAGAATTGACACATCAGTTGTGTCATGGTCAAAGTGTCAAATCTCAAAAAATATTATCTTATCAAGATTCCTTTTTGAAAATCTAACACCCGTATGCATAGTCGTTCGCCGGCGATTCGCCGGAGATTCTCCGGAGACTCGCCGGCGATTCGCCGGAGATTCCCCGTTCACCAATAGAAAATTCCTATGCAGTCAATCACCATGGAATCATTCACATGCGTTATGCTGTTTTTTCTGGCGACGCGCCGGAGATTTGCCGGAGATTTGCCGGCGATTTGCTGGCGATTTGCCGGAGATTTGCCAGAGATCGGTCGATGTCAAAAACGTCAATAAAATCATCATTTATGTCAGATTAATATTGTATATATAAAATAGATCTGGATTTGAATTGGATGTATAGTGCCAATAAATCACAAATCACGTTACAAATCACCGACGACTCGTCAAAGCGGAGATCGCTGGCAGATCGACTATGCATCACAAATTATATTCCGACCGTTCGCCGGCGAATCTCCGGCGAATCTCCGGCGAGTCTCCGGCGAATCTCCGGCGATCGACTATGCATACGGATGTAAAAGTTATCTGGAATTTTGTAGATAAATTGAGCTTCAGTATTGGAAAAATGATGTTTTTGTATAAGATTGTTATGATATGTGAAAGAATTAATAATGATCTAAATAATCTAAGTTATTATGATTCTATTTTGGCACCATAGAAATTGCACCATAAGTATGTACTTTATTTTGATTTTCCTTTTTTCTGCTGAGTTGAACTACCCTGATATTCATAGATACATCTTCATTTTTCTGGATAAATTTTTCATTTTTCAGAAATGGAATAGTAGCGCCAATCTGACTAAAACGAATGGATTAAGTACTCAATCAAATCAACCGATTTCAGCATTTTGCGGGGAGTTGACCAACCCTGCTTCTATCAAAGTGAAGGTGTCATATTTCAAAAAATCTACTTGAAACTCTAAATAAAATTCTTTCGTCAGACTTTAGAGCTTATCTGAATTTTTTAGAAAAATTTATTTGTGTCGATTTTTAAGTTGCAAACTTAAGAAGATGGTTTTATGAGACTCTAGGGTTTACCTAATGCATCTAATAGTTCTATCCATTCCGACATCTTTTATCTCCACATTCTTATGCTGATATTATGCTGACTCCGACAAGCCACTTGATTCCTTTTCTAATTATGATGGCATAAAAAACCGTTTAGTCAGAAAAATCTATATCACAGTTTCTCGAATTACCTTTAACAACAGCTAGTGGTTTCAGTGTTGCAGATGTTTGTTGGTTTGGAAAAACAGCACAAATGCTACAATTTTTTTTTGTACTGGATACCATGACACCATGTTTCTCCATTTGAGTACCACAATTCCATTATTATTTTCTTTGGATGCCATCTCTCCTTATTTTAGTTTGAAATGAAGAATATTTTTTGGAAGGAATTTTTTTGTTATTCCTAAGTGTTCCCACTACATGGGTTTTCCGGTTTTTTGATATTGCTATCTCCTAACTCATATAAAAATTATCAATATACAATGTTAGTCCTGGGTAGAAAACTTTCTCTGCAAGCTGAAGACATACATTGTGTGCCAATAACACACCATCACCAGACACCAGTTTCTTTAACACCTGATCTCTACCAGATGATTTGCCAGAGTAAATTTTCATCTTCCATGTATATCCCATGCTTGAGCATAACGAATTGGGGTAAAGATTTTAAGTTATACCATTGGTTACCCGGCAAAGAATCAAACTAATCCTGTAGAATGACCAGATGACAACTAAACGCAAAGTAATAACAAGAAAAACAAATATGATACTATGAGAACAAACGGAGCGAGAGATCATAGCAGAATATGCTTCGTACAGCGGTATTTCCTTATAAACATGGGTGGCAGTTAACCTGTTAAGAAACTATAAAAGTCATCTGAAATTTTCTGGATAAATGGGATTCAAAAATGGGATGCCTGGAAAAATAATATTTTTGTGAAAGGTCAAAATGTTAAATGTCAAAGTATCATCTTAACAAGAACTTATTTGTAAAATTTTCTGAAAAATACTACATTTCATAATAGCAACAATGACGTTTTATTTGGATGTCTAGGATTATTTTTTTGAACCAGTCTCTTCAGTCCCTTGACTATTTTGTGAGACTTTGTGAACTTATCTGAATTTTTTAGGCGGAATTATAAGAATAACTATGACTGATAAAAGTTGTCATGACTTGCAAAAGTGTTGATAGTCATTTAGGTGAGCGTAATTTTATTTTTGAACCAACTTTGAATTAATGAGGAATTTTGATACATAACTTATGTCAAGGTTAAAGTGTTAAATGTCAATATAGCATCTCAATAAGAGCTTATTTATAAAATTTTCTCGAAAAACACAAGATTTCATAATAGCAACAACGATGTTTTATTTACATGGCTAGGATTATACTTTTTTGAACTCCTCTCTTGAGTGGTTGACTCTTTTATAAGACTCTAGAACTTATCTGGAATTATAACAAAAACTATGATTCTGACAAAAATTGCTATTACTTCCAAAACTGTAAAAAGTTATTTAGGTGAATGTGATTTTATTTTTGAACGAACTTTTGAGTCAATAAGAGATTTTGACGCATCAGTTAGGTTAAGGTCAAATTTTGATATAAATAATTCCATTTTTCAGTATGGTGATGTTCAATGAAATGAAATGAAATGTTCAAATGAAATGTAAATGAAAAACGTTGATGTTTCATTTCATGACAATAATTATATTGTCTTCCACGATCGGAACGAGTTGAATGATAGAAATTGGAGCGTGGGTTTTACAAATGTGAGGCGAATATTTTCATTCTTTTCAAAATTTTTAACTTCATTTTTGCCATTTAAAAGTTTTTCTAATACAACGTTGTTGATGACTTTTCGCATTTTTCAAAGTACGATACAATCGGTTTGACGATCATTTGGATAGCGCTTATCTAAAAGGTACCAACCGCCAAATCACGTTCTTTCATATAAATGCAGTAAACTCCTTTTATAACAAAGACTTATTACTCTAAAAAGATCGAAACACTAAACTGCTCGTAGGGTCCTTTGTTAAGGCTGATCCGTTTCATCCACAAACTTATTCTTCAGCATTATAAAACTTTAATCACCACTTGCTCAAAACTATAATTTGGCGATTGGTACCTTTTAGATAAGCGCTATCAATTTGATGATCGAAACCCGGGTAGTCGCGATCCAAAAATAAATTATCTTCAGTGAAAAAATCATATTTCACAAAAAAAAGATGTCTTTTTAAAACCTCTTTCGGAATGTACTTTTTATAATCGGCTTCGACGGTTTTTTGTGGTATATCATTTTCAACCATAACTCTATACATATCGGTATTTCCCAACCCAACAAGTTCCTTCCGATAGTTTTCAAATACCAAATCGGGTACTTTATTTTCCTAAACGTTCAACCGAGTTTGATAAAAATAGTAGTCGTAAGTGGCGATATCCAATTTCTTTAATTTTGGTATCGATGTGACTTTAAAATGTATTCTCAGATCAAATTCTCGGTTTTTATTTGTAAATTTTGCATTAAACAATAAACATCAACGATTTTTATTTATTCTTCAAAAAGGTCAAAGAATCAAATTGTTGGTTGCAAACTTTTAAATAATTTTCATGTTATTGTAGATTGAAGGTAATATTGAAGGTAACAATATGACTAATAAAATTCATATCATTTCTTTCAATATTTTATTATAGTATCTTTTTTTCTGGAATGATGTTGAGGTATGAAGTAAAAAAGGAAGAAGTGAAAGAGAGATAAAAATGAAAAAGGTGCGAGCAAGAAGACGTTGTCTGTTTAGAAACCCATTTAGCCAAAATTCTACCTCGTTCGTATCGTAACGGCCGGTTTCGAAATGGAAGAGACGTTGCCGGTCGTCCCCGGCTACCGTCTAAGTAGCAGGTTGGGGCCATTTGCCCGGGTGACGGGCACTTTTTAATAATGACACCGCGCGGGATCGTATCATGCCCCGGCCGGTCCCCCGCCATACACCGCCCGTCATGGAAATTAATTTCTTATTCAGGCGCTGACACACTGTGTGCCTACAATTGCACAGCCACCGCAGGCACAACGACGACGGCGACGTCGTCCTTTCCGACCTTCCCCCCGACCGCCCCCGCGCCGCGCTCACCGGGGATCCTCCTTAATGGACCCGATGCGGACGCGTGATTACGCTATTGGATTTATGGAAGAGAAGAGAAGAAACACTCCGAGATGCGACGGAGTCCGAGCAAACGTCCCCACTATGTGGAGGTGGCGTCGGTTATTAGAAGCGAGTCCACGTTCCCGGCAATTAAGACGCCGCTCCCGCTGCCACAATGTAGAAGAAGGTGTTGTGACGGCCGCACAAAGAGGTGCGAAGTGATTGATCGACTGAAGCCCCCGTTGAGGGGGTCCCTTCAATTGGCCGTCGTTCGTACTCAAATTATCGTTAATCCGATTTATATCCAAGTAAAATTTAGAAACCGTATTTTAACGGTTTTGTACGAGTTTTGAAGTTGGGGAAACGAGAGGCAGAGGCAGAGGTAGCGTCGCGACGCCCGCTCCCGCTCCGGCCGAGCCTTAATTTGCGATTCTAAGCGCGGAGCCGCCCTGCGGGGGGAAACCGGGCAAACGTCACTGATTGTACGCCCAATTACACCCCCGGGATCATGTTTACATAAGTAATCGGCGGGCGGCGTACGGTTGACACAGCGGTCCGCTGCCGGAATTAAGTGATCCCCGAACCAAAGTCACTATCACACCCAACAACGACCGGAAGCGGACTCTCTCACTTCATAAATAATTTACGAATCTTTTTTGTAGCTTTATACCGTGAAATTAGTATTTGTATGTGTTTTTTCACTTTCCTACAGCCAAAAATAAAAAAAGAAGAGAAAACCAGATCAATTAAAACTTCATATTTCAAAATTAAAAATTCATATTTAAAAAACTAATTGTTCTAGAGACTTGAAATTTTATAAGGATTTAGATGGAAATGTAATCTTTATTTTTACCAAAGATGAATTTCCTACGATTTTTAGTTTTCCCCTCAGACGAGAAAATGTAACTTAATGTGGATGAAAATTTTAGTTTGTTTTAAAAATTTATATCTAAAAAATTAGTTACTATTGGGATTTGAAATTCTATGAGGAATTATATTAATACTTAATCTTTATTTTTGCCAAAGATGAATTTTCTACGATTGGTAGTTTTTTCCACAGAGGAGAAATTCTAACCCTACTTAATGTTCAGATCGATTAAAATTTGTTAATTTTTAAAAATTCATATCTCAAAAACTAATTGTTGTTGAGACTTGAAATTTTCTGAGGATTTAGACTAATATTTAGTTTTTATTTTCGCAAACGATAAAATTTCTATGTCTTTTAGTTTTTCCCACAGACCGGAAATTAGAACCTAACTTAATTTTCATGTCGACTAAAACTTGGTCGTCTTAAAAAATTCATATCTCAAAAACTAATTGTTGTTCAGACTTGAGATTTTCTGGGGATTTAAACAAATACTTAATCTTTATTTTTACCAAAGATGAATTTTCTACGACTTTTAGTTTTTCCCTCAGGAGAGAAAATGTAACTTAATGTCGATTAAAATTTTAGTCTGTTTTAAAAATGTATATCTAAAAAATTAGTTACTATTGGGATTTGAAATTCTAGGAGGATTTATATTAATACTTAATCTTTATTTTTACCAAAGATGAATTTTCTATGATTTTTAGTTTTTCCCTAAGGAGAGAAAATGTAACTTAATGTCGATTAAAATTTTAGTCTGTTTTAAAAATTTATCTAAAAAATTAGTTACTATTGGGATTTGAAATTCTAGGAGGATTTATATTAACACTTAATCTTTATTTTTACCAAAGATGAATTTTCTAGGATTTTTAGTTTCCCCCTCAGGAGAGAAAATGTTACTGAATGTCGATTAAAATTAGGACTGTTTTTAAAAATTTATATCTAAAAAATTAATTACTATTGTGATTTGAAATTTTAGGAGGATTTATATTAACACTTAATCTTTATTTTTACCAAAGATGAATTTTCCACGACTTTTAGTTTTTCCCTCAGGAGAGAAAATATAACTTAATGTTGATTAAAATTTTAGTCTGTTTTAAAAATTTATATCTAAAAAATTAATTTCTGTTGGGATTTGAAATTATAGAAGGAAATTTTCTGATGATTTAGACTAATACTTAGTCTTTATTTTAGCCAAAGAATTTTCTACGATTGGTAGTTTTTTCCACAGAGGAGAAATTCTAACCTAACTTAACATGCTTATTAAAATTAATTTTTAAAAATTTATATCTAAAAAATTAAATGTTTTTGAAATTCAAAATTTTACAAGGATTTAGATTGAAAATTAATCTTTATTTTTACCCAAAATCAATTTCCTACCACTTTTCATTTTTTCTACAGACCCGAAATTCTAACCTAACATGCCTATTAAAACTTGGTAATTTTTAAAACTTCATATCTAAAAAACTAAATGTTTTTGAAATTCAAAATTTTACAAGGATTTAGATTGAAAATTAATCTTTATATTTACCCAAAATCAATTTCCTACCACTTTTCATTTTTTCTACAGATCCGAAATTCTAACCTAACATGCTTATTAAAACTTTGTAATTTTTAAAAATTCATATCTAAAAAACTAAATGTTATTGAAATTCTAAATTTTACAAGGATTTAGATTGAAAATTAATCTTTATTTTTACCCAAAATCAATTTCCTACCACTTTTCATTTTTTCTACAGACCCGAAATTCTAACCTAACATGCTTATTAAAACTTGGTAATTTTTAAAACTTCATATCTAAAAAACTAAATGTTTTTGAAATTCAAAATTTTATGAAGATTTAGATTGAAAATTAATCTTTATTTTTACCCAAAATCAATTTCCTACCACTTTTCATTTTTTCTACAGATACGAAATTCTAACCTAACATGCTTATTAAAGCTTGGTAATTTTTAAAAATTTATATCTCAAAAACTAATTGTTGTTGAGACTTGAAATTTTCTGAGGATTTAGACTAATATTTAGTTTTTATTTTCGCAAACGATGAAATTTCTATGTCTTTTAGTTTTTTCTACAGGAAGGAAGTTCTAACCTAACTTAATTTTCATGTTCACTAAAACTTGGTAATTTCTAAAAATTCTTGATATTTTATGGGGATTTAGATTAATTATTAACACTTATTTTTTACTTTTGCCAAGATTTTTAGTTGTTTGTATAAAAAAAAATTCTACCCTAACTTAATTTTCATGTCGATTAATACTTGGTTTTTTTCAAAAATTCATATCTCAAAAACTAACTGTTGTTGAGACTTTAAATTTTATGAGGATTTAGATTAATACTTAATCCTTGTTTCTGACAAAGATAAATTTTCTAGGATTTTTAGTTTTTCCCACAGACCGGAAATTATAACCTAACTTAATTTTCATGTCGACTAAAACTTGGTCATTTTAAAAAATTCATATCTCAAAAACTAATTGTTCTTGAAACTTGAAATTTTCTGGGAATTTAGACTAATATTCAATCTTTATTTTTGCTAACGATGAATTTTCTACGTCTTTTAGTTTTTCCTACAGGAAGGAAGTTCTAACCTAACTTAATTTTCATGCCGACTAAAACTTGGTCATTTTAAAAAATTCATATCTCAAAAATTAATTGTTGTTGAGACCTGAAATTTTCTGAGGATTTAAACAAATACTTAATCTTTATTTTTACCAAAGATGAATTTTCTACCATTTTTAGTTTTTCTCTCAGGAGAGAAAATGTAACTTAATGTCGATTAAAATTTTAGTCTGTTTTAAAAATTTATATCTAAAAAATTAGTTAGTATTGGGATTTGAAATTATAGGAGGATTTATATTAATACTTAATCTTTATTTTTACAAAAGATGAATTTCCTACGATTTTTAGTTTTTCCCTCAAGAGAGAAAATGTATGTAAATAGACGTTTTTAAACATTAAAAATTAGGTATATTAAAATTTTACATTTAAAAATTACAACTCTATTATATATAATTAATATTTTCTAACTTAAGCTTATTTATAATATTTCATTGCATTTTTTGAATTATTCCAATTAAATTAATCTTTAAATTTCAATTAATTTTTTAACCAAAATTAATTTTTTCATTTTTTACAATTGGCAGCACTACAGAGACAAATATAAACACGTCAATTATCGCGTCCGGGTTTGTTTACAATTTTCTGCCAGAAATATCGATTATTCCGGTTAAATTCTGTCCGTTACGTTTAGTTAATAACCTAAATTGAGTGATTTACACCCAATTGCAACTTTAAACTGGCCCAAAATTCAGATTTCGTTTAAATAAAAGGTAACATATATGAATTAAATGATCTTTGAAAAGATTAATTTTGCCTTTTTATCTAAAATTAAGTTTTTTTTTTATTTTCTTTAGTATTTTAGAAAGTTTACTTTATAAAATATATATAAAATAAATTATAATTTTTTAACTTTTATTGAAGTGAATTGAAAAAATAGGAACTTTACATTTTACTTAAAATTTAGGTTGGTAGTACCGTTAGGATACATACAAACAAGTTAGTTTTTGTCAGTTTTTGCCGTTCGCGTTTATTTACAATATTTTGCCGGAAAAATCGATTATTGGGGTTAAATTCCATTCGAAACGTGTAACTAATATGGTAAGTTAAGTGATTTATGCGTTTTTTAACTTCAATCTAATTTAAATTTCTATAAAAATCTATTTAAAAAAAGTAAATATTTTTGTTGTGATTGAAATGACAAGATGGTTGCGCGCATGCGTCACTTTTGATTAATAAATTGTTTGAGGTTAAAATTGAGGTTATGTTTTTAAGATATTGTAAATTATTTAATTTTTTTTATTTACTAGTTTAGTTTCATTTTTAGTATTTTTCTAAAAAAAATTATTGTTTCTGGTGGAATTGATCAATATTTTGATAACTTTGGTGGAAGCTTTACGAATTTAGTAAGTTTTTGGTGGAATTAAAAAAAAAAATTAGTAAATTCTTGGTGGAATTTTTACAAATGTTGTAAGTTTTTTGGTGGAATTTAAAAAAAAATTCATTATTTTTGGTAGAATTATTAAAAATTTTAGTAACTTTGGTGGAATTTTTATGAATTTACTAAGTTTTTGATGGAATTTTCAAGGTTTTAGTTAATTTTTAGTGAAATTGTTTCTAATTTGATTGATTTTTGGTGGAATTTTAAAAGAATTTGGACATTTTGGTGGAATTTTAAAAAATTTTTGAAGTTTTTGGTAGAGTTGTTAAAAATGTTGATGACTTGGTAAGTTTTTGGTGGAATTTTTAAAAACTTTGATAATTTCGATGTAATTTTTAAGATTTTTGTAAGTTTTTGGTGGAATAAAAAAAAATTCAGTAAGTTTTGGGTGTAGTTGTTAAATATTTTAATAGCTTTGGTGGAATTTTGCGAATTTTATTCATTTTTGGTGGAATTAAAAAAAAATTCAGTGTTTTTGGTAAAATTCTTATGAATTTAATAAGTTTTTGGTGGAATTTTTAAAAAATTGAGTATGCTTTTGGTGGAATTATCAAAAATTTTGATAACATTGACGGAATTTTTGCGAATTTTATTCATTTCTGATGGAATAAAAAAAATCAGTGTTTTTGGTAAAATTCTTATGAATTCAGTATGTTTTTGGTGGAATTATCAAAAATTTTGATAACATTGGTGGAATTTTTGCGAATTTTATTAATTTTTGATGGAATTTTTAAAAAATTCAGTGTTTTTTTTTTATGGAATTTTTACGAATTTTTCCAATTTTATTAATTTTTGGTAGAATTTTTATAAAATTCAGTATGTTTTTGATGGAATAAAAAAAAATTTAGTAAATTTTGAGTGTAGTTGTTAACTATTTTAATAGCTTTGGTGGAATTTTTGCGAATTTTATTCATTTTTAGTGGAATTAAAAAAATTCAGAGTTTTTGGTAAAATTTTTATGAATTTAGTAAATTTTTGGTGGACTTTTTACAAATTGTATTAATTTTTGGTGGACTTTTTACAAATTGTATTAATTTTTGGTGGAATTTTTATAAAATTCACTATGTTTTTGATAGAATTGTTAAAAAGGTTGATAACATTGGTGGAATTTTTGCGAATTTTATTCATTTTTGATGGAATTTTTAAAAAATTCAGTGTTTTTTATGGAATTTTTACGAATTTAGTAAGTTTTTAGTGAAATTCTTCCAATTTTATTAATTTTTGGTGGATTTTTATAAAATTCGTATGTTTTTGATGGAATTGTTAAAAAAGTTGATAACTTTGGTGGAATTTGTATTAACTTTAATCATTTTGGGTGGAATTGTTAAAAATATTGGTAATTTTAGTAGAATTTATATAAATTTGGTAAGTTTTTGGTGGTATTTTTTAAAAATCAGTAAGTTTTTGGTGGAATTATTCAACATTTTTGTAGCTTTGGTGGAAAATTGAAAAAATTTAGTACGTTTTTGGTGGAATTGTTAAAAATGTTGGTAACTTTGGTGGAGTTTTTACGAATATAGTAAGTTTTTTAATTTTTACCAATTTTATTAATTTTGGGTGGAATTTTTAAAAAATTTAGTTTTTAGTAGAATTGTCTCCAAATTTAATAATTTTTGGAGAAATTATATTCAATTTAACTAACTTTTGTGGGATTTTTATTATTACTTTTTTATTTTTGTGGAATTTTTAAGAATCTAATCAATTCTTGAAGAAATTAATCTTAATTTTAGTATATTTTTTAAAGATTTTGTTTTTGGTGGAATTATTAAAAATTTTGATAGCTTTGGTGGAATTTTTACAAAATTTTATAAGTTTTTGGTGGAATTATTAAAAGTTTTAGTAACTTTAAATTTTTATAAATTTATTTAAATTTTTGGTGATATTTTCAAGAATTTAATTAGTTTTTAGTGAAATTTATTCGAATTTTTGCTCTGCATAAATTAAATATTTGATGATTATTAATAAACCGATCGTTTTGACATTTCATGTGGCATTAGCGTGGTTAGAATAATAAATAACGTTTATGAAAATTGAAACGAATGTTTTATCGGCCTAAATCGAAAATGACGGAAAACGGGGACTTCGTTTAGGGCTTAAATCGGCCGTTTCGGGTCCAAAGGAGCCCCGATTCGCATATAACGTTGCGTTATTAAGCCGTTTACAAGGTTAGCCGGAAGCAGAGTCGCGGAGCTGGGGGCTTTTTGGACAAAAACTGCGTTCGAAAATTAACGAAAATGGCAGACGGACGATCGAGAATTTTTGTTCCAATTATTATTTTTTTTTTTCGTTGAACTTGGAAAGATTTTTTAGTGAATATAGAGTGATAGACGTTTCATCATGGTATATAAATTGAAAGTTGTAAAAGGTTATAGGTCGGTTTTTGAAAGTGGATTCACATAGAAGAGATCGAAATGTTTCTTTCCCAGTGTGATACGACCTCGGCAGTTCCGGAACCGTTTTGCATATGGACAGCGGATGAATATTAAGCGCCCGGCTCCCGCCGCAGCCGCCGTAACTAGATTTAACTCAATCTGCCGGATTTCCCCCCTCCCGGGGCTCCCCCATTCGGAGTTTTCCCCCTGACCGCCGCCCCCGCTTCGCAAACGGGCAAACGGTTACATTTTAAACGTAAAATAAACGCGGACGCTCGCGGGCAAAGTGCCCGCTGCTCTGCTTTTTGAACGACAATTTCCGGTCGACGTTATGACATCTGTCGTGATTGACTCCATCCAGTGTTGGCGTCGCGACGCCCGTCGCCACCATCCACATCCGTTTGTTTTGATTGCCGCCGTCATACGTAATTCGAGACTTAATTCAAAGGCCCATTTTATTGGACGGTTTGGCCCACATCAATTTGACGATTCAATTAAATAAACCATCGTTTTACGTACGTTAGTACGTGTATAGTACGTCTCAATTGACTCTCGTAATCGTATTATGTTGGCGCGGTAATTTATTACGCGTTCGCTTTTGAATGGGGGCTCCGAATGGGCGGCAATTAGGCGGCGGGGAACTCGGTAATGTCCAGATTAGGGTTTATTAAAAAAAGGCCGTTCGGGACGTCCCCGAATGGCCTTTATGTCGCGTATAATTGGCCGCTAATGATACCGCGTCCGCCTCTCCTTCAGAAATGCCATATTCTTTAATTTTTTTTATATCTCAACCAACACGGCATTCCGCGCCGCTCTTTACTGTTAATAATAATTCGGGACGACATGGGATTCCTTACTGAATTTTATTATTATTATTATTATGTCTTATCATCTAACCGAGCAATAAAACTACACTGGGGTTAAAATTTTAAGAATCATTTTTTAAATACTTTGGTTATTTACTGTAATAATAAAAATTCTTTTATTACTTCTATATTTTTCTTTATTAATGTGTTTCTCACACTGTGATTTATGGAATTAAGAAAATTCAAAGTAAAAAAATTACTTCAATCATTTCAAATTTTTGTTAGAAAAATTCAAAATGAAATTATTATAGAAAAAATCAATTTATTAAAATTAATTAAGAAACACATTTAAGAAACACAAAAAAAATCATTTCAAATTTGAATTAAAGTATTTTTATAATAACTTGTTGACAAAATTTATAAGGACTTAGAGAAATTCGAATTATAGAGGGTTTAGTTAATGACCTCTTAAAAAAGATAAAGATACATTAAAAATTCTAGTGATTTTTTTATGTTAGATCTATCTAATATTCGAAAATAAGATTTACATTAGGAAAAAAATGACTAAAAATTTAAATAAATGGAGCTTTATAGAGATGAGTTGAGATGGAGCTCATTCAAGATGGGTTGTAGAGAAAATTCGCCTTAAAATAAGGTATTTGTTCCAAATAAGGCCACCTAAAGAGTAGACATTTTTTTGTCCCCAATGTTTTGATATAATTGATTACAACTTTGTGTACCTCGCTGCTAAAGCTTCTGCTGCGTAGTTATACAGGGTGTAACTAAATAAGTGTAAAATATTTAAGGGGGTGATAATAATTTTTTGCTACGAACTGGTTTATTTTGGGCAAAAAATTCAAGAGACATGTTTTGTTCAGAATGAAACGGGCTATCGGAAATAAATTTTTAAATGGTAAACAAATAAAAAGACAAAAAGTTACATTGGAAATAAAGTTTAGGGGTTGGGTTTCCACCCTTTACAACCATGGGGTAAACGAAATAAATTACTGGCTAAGTGTCTTTTTGGTAGTAGAAAATGTCAGGTGAATTTCAATATTGTAACGTTTTTAATGCTTGTGAAAAAAATTGTTAAACAAACTTTATGTATCCCCTTTAAGGGGCTGTATCTTAACAAGGGATGCTCCGATAAAGTTTCTTTATATGAAAGATCCTATCTGTTTTTCGATGAGGAATCACCCCCTTAAATGTTTTACACTTATTTAGTTAATTATACACCCTGTATAATTATTATCGGTTTATATTAATTCTACCAGGTTTTGTACACAAAATGCAGAATGCACACATTGGTTATACGAATTGCCTACTGTACCTAATAAGGCCAACAGTAAAATTTCAAACTACATTTTGAAAATTGTTTAATTAACTAAGAAAAGTATTTTTTTTGTAATTTTTTTAATCAAGCATAAATAACAGTGTAATGTTCTACTGTATCTTCCTCCGTTTTAGAATGTTTTTGTTACCGTTTGAGATTAGTGAATCAAATAGATTTTTAGTGACAATTTGGGCAGATGAATTTAATGCCTTAAGTCTTCTTTTTGTAGAGGGCTTTCTTTCAGGTGTAGGGAGTAGGTTATTAAAACTGATAGAAGTCTCTGATAGTCAATAAGCTGATAGTCAATCGATATTGACTCTCACCAGCTAAACGCTGTTGCGTGTCCTCAAGTAATTGCTTTGCAAAAACTGAGAGAGGCATTATGTCAGAATCCGACCAACTTAAATCAGACTCACAATTATGTTGCGAATTATCTACAAAAGTAACTATATTACACACATCTTCTTGTATTAGTGTCTCAGACAGTGAACTAGGAGCGTAAGCAGCATCTGGAAGTATGTCGGAGTTAAACGGATATATTCCTGTAGCTCTAAACCCTGATACTAGATTAGCTGCTGACATTGCCTTGGGTCATATAACACTCAAAATATGTCAAAATCTTTCTTTAGTTATATTCCTTTCCTCATCCCAAAAATGTTCCAAAGATCTAAACGTGCTCTTATCTAGCGGTCGAAGTTCATGGGTTGTATTTGATGACAGGCAAAGAAGGGTTATATTGTGTGTTTCAGCGGTCTCTAGTATACCAGCATCAAGGTGTAAACATGCATCGTCAAATATTAACAAGCGTTGGCCATGAGGCCAGTAAAATGTTTACTTTGAATCGACTTAATATCTCAAAAGTGAGATGTATACTAAAAAAATCACTTCAAATTTAAGTTGGAGAGGAATTCTATATCATTTTAAGGCTCTTTCGCAACAATCCAGAAACCTAGCAAGTCTTGAAAGCTCATACTTAACACTAGATTTACAGACGTTTCTTATATACCTATCTCTACGAACACGAGTCAATTTGACTCATTTCATTCAAGTCAATTTTATTTATTTTTCTTGATTTTTGCTGGCTTTGGAAGTTCTTGTTGGCTCGAATAGTTCCAACTAAACTGATTCCTCTTGTAACTAATTTGTCAGCTAGAGGAATACTGGTGAAAAAATTATCCGTGGTTATATTTCTACCTTGATGAAGATATGGTTCAGCTAACTTTATAACTACAAAGTCTCCCAAGGGTTTTGAAGTTTGCGTTTCATCCTTACCTAAGTAAGGCAACTCATTTATGATGTACTTGGATTGAACATCTACTGCCAACCAAAAATTTTTGCGAAATTTGTGCGGCTTGTTTGGCATATATTGTTTGAGTTTTGTTGCTTGTTTAGTTGCTCATCTATTGAAATATTCTCCTAATGTTTATAACAGCATTGGGTATTGTGTATTAATTGATTCTATATTTCTGATATCATTGCAAATTTGTCGGTGCGAAAATGTTTAGATCGTTCCGTTTTTTATCAAATCGGATAATTCGAAGAATTTACTCATCCTTGGGCATCGTATTAGAAAAAAAGCTGATTCTCATTCCTTAAACCATAAACAAAAATCATTTAGCGAAGTCGTTTCATACGCTCTTTTAGCGTACAAAATCCCAATAAACGCAAGTCACTTTGTGGTTGAAATCTTCCAATCTCCTTTCAAAACGTGGCGTGCTTCTTCTTCAGTACAACTTCTTATATGTTCTATTATATTTTTGGTTATAATCAAACGAAAAGCACTGCTTACGTTACCTTTCATCGAATTTCGTTTTGCCTAGCCAGTAGGCCCAGCAATGTCTGAAAATTTTATGGAAAGGATGTCGACCATTAAAGTCGCCCACTTTCAATTTCGTACAAGCTGTTCCTGAGAATAAGATTCTCATTATCAGATCAATGAGAATGAGATAAAATCCAAATCGGATAGAATACGTATCCTTTTTCTGCGAAGACGTAATTAAGATTTTCTTTTTTATTGTCTGATGACTCCCCCCTGTTTGCATACATTCATTAAATTCCAAAATCTCGATTTCATCGTCGTTTTGAATCACTTCATTTTTACCCCCTTCAGTGGCAGAACATTCCTCAAAAATACTGACTATGTTTTGTCAAATTTTATTTCCTCTTCTAGGAAATAAAATGATATATTTAGATGATAAAGAAGGGCTTTTTGTCAAAATAATATAAATTTGAGGTTCACAATAATATTGCTAATTCAAAAATATTCTAGTATTTCAGTCAAAGGGTTAAAATCTTTTCATGGAAATAAAGCCCTACTTTATTTTTAGTTTTTGACTAAATGACAACCAATTCATATGAAGGTATTACTTTTCTCTCATCTTGTAGAATTCAGAATGAGAGATTAAATTTAAAGAAAACTATTTTAATGTCTTTAATAATACCTCTTGACGTGGTTTCTGAAAGTAGTACCGGTGTGATTAGCTACGGAAGTATAATAGTCGATAGAATAGGACCTTCGAGTAATTGGAAGTGCAATTACGCGAAGTTCGCAAAGAGAGCGTATAGAGAGACAAGGAGAGGAAGGACGAAGGCTGTCGAAGGCCTCTACCCCGATGCCTAATTGATCCTATCACGGCCACGCATCAATTACCGGCGAATTCGATACCATCAGCTGGTCAGGACCTCTGAAAGGCCTCTTAGTAATCGATTAGCCACGGCGTAACACCTCCGTCAAGTCGGTCCTCACCATTAGACGACGTTAACGCGCCACGACCGAGTAAATACTACGAGTAAATCCTTCCAGATAATTATTATGCGCCTATTAAGTTTAAACGCAAAGTCCGAGCGCGCACGGACGTTAATGAATAAATTAAATTGGCCCGACATATGTCTGCGGGGCAGATAGAGGAATTATGAGGAAAAGGGGGAAAATAGATTAGCGGCCGGACCCGGAAAAGAAGGGTTGTTGACGATTCGTGCAAATAAAGGGCTTGTACGAAATCTAATATTTGAATGGTCGTGATTCACACTTTTGACGAACGGAAACGCGCAAGTCGGATTCCTGCGGGTCATTGTTACGTCGCTCGATTGTTTGTTCAGGGCCAACTGGTTATCGTCCGACTGTTAATTTGGCCTTTTCATCCTTCGCAACGATCTCCAAGGACTCAATGCTACTGATATATCGGCTTTTTCACACGACCCAAGAAGAAGAGTATAAAGAAAAGAATAAAAAAACGTCCTTTAGGGGTTACGGGTTACGCTTCGATAGGATATGACCTACAGGTGCTACCTTCATTAATTTCAAACTATCACCCCCGATGTTTATTTTACGTTCTTCGAGTCGATGAACACGTGTCAGACTTCTGATGCAATAAATGTCAAGAGAAGTCGTTATTTGATGATGACGGGGAGTGGTTAACTTCCTTTAAGGATCTTCCTGTTTGATGTCCTTTAGGACTTGTATTCCCCAAATAGTACATACAGTGTGTTCAATAAAAAAACTTATTTTTCAAACCATTTTATTTTTATTTTGGAAAAATTTTGATTGAATTTTTCTTTTCAGATGTGGAGAAGAAAAGAAGAAAAGAAGAAAATTCCATCTGCTCCAACCCAAAGGTAGGTCATTCAAAATTTATTCATTTTATTGTGTAATTAAGTTATTTAGAGTCAATGTTATAGAAAATCTTGTTTGAAAATCAAATTATCAGTGGTTTTAAAATATCACTTGATCAGAATTAAGCTAAAAAGTTAGGTTTTTCGGTTTTGTTTAATAGAATATTCCATAGAAAGATCTTTGAAAGTCCCATAAATCTTCTTTTAGGTTGACAACTTTATAATTTAATAATTTTGAGGGATTTTGTGTAATTCAGGAAGTTTTAGAGGTTCGAATTGAACTTTTAATAGCAACAAATAAATATTCAAGAAAAAATATCTCGGCTGCCATTAAGTTGGCTACATCAAGGACACTGGACTAACAGGATAGTTCAATCTATGATAATCGCCCACCATCTTTTAATGTCACTGCCAGGTTTAATGTATCTGTCTTACTCTCAACTGAAAGCACAACAAAACTATCAGCACTGACGTCAAACTGGCGACTGCGCACTAAATTTCAACGTATACATATCTTATGGGATTGAGACATCCTGTTAGTCAAGTATTCTTGGACTACACTGTGAATTAAAATGTGAAACGTAAAGCAAATGTTAAAAATTAGACGTTAACGGCAGTTTTTATTTATTAATTCTAACCTCACAAAGATTAGTTATCAGATTTCAGGATTCCAACCCAAGGATACTGGACTAATAAGATTGCTCAATCCCATAAAATGTGTATACGCGAATTTTTAGTGCGCTGCCGACACTATCTCCAGTATCCTTAGGCTACACCAGTGATGGCGAACCCATGACCCATGGGTCAGACACTGACCCACACAACCCTTTTAAGTGACCCATACCTTGATTTTTGCAAACTTATTTTTATGCCCTAAAAAGAGAATAAATAATTGAAGAGAAAAATGCAAAATCCATCCTCAACCCAGAGCTCTAACGCTCGGATCTTGGAGATTTCTCTTATAATACATTGAAGAGAAGAAGACAAGATCCATTCTTAACCCAGAGGTCTAGTGCTGGGATCTTGAATTTTCCTCTTCATGGTGGTATTAGAGAAAAATGCAAAATCCGTCTTCAACCCAGAGGTCTAACGCTCCGATTTTGCATTTTCTCTTATAAAGCCATGAATAGGAGGAAACAAGATCTGTTCTCAACCCAGAGGTCTAGTGCTCGGATCTTGCACCTTCCTCTTCATGGTACTATTAGAAAATAATGCGAAGTCCGTTCTCAATCCAGAGGTCTAGCGCTCAAATATTGCATCTTTCTTTTATAACACCATGAAGAGGAGGAGATAAGATCCGTTCTCAACCCCGAGTTCTACTGCTCGGATCTTGCACCTTTCTTTTCATGGTGCTGTAAGAGAAAAATGCAAAATCTGTCCTCAACCCAGAGGTCTAGCGCTTAGACCAGTGATGGCGAACCTATGATCCACGGGCCAGACACCAACCCACACAATCCTTTAAGTAATCCATACCTTTATTTTTGGAAACTTATTTTTTATGTCCTAAAAAGAGAATAAATAATTTTATTTCAACTATCTATTTATTCATAAATAATACTATTATGTCATAGTATGTGTATGTAATTTTATCTTGTTCGGTCAAATATTTAGTGCAGGGAGTACTAAATAGTGTCATCCCAGTGATATCATCCACTTGTAATGGATTTTTATTTTTTAATCTTTATTTACTAATGTAAAAGTTGTAAAACAAAAAGGAAGAAAAAGCTCTTTTAATCCTTAGTCTTAGAAGTAAGGATATAAAAAGTAAGTTTATTAAAAACACATTTCCCTTCTCGTGTGACTTAATACTGTGACCCACAAGCTAACACCAAAACAATATAATAAACAAAATATGACCCACTGCGCCAAAAGGTTCGCCATCACTGGGTTACACTGTGAATTGAAATGTGAAACGTAAAGCAAATGTTAAAAATTAGACGTTAACGGCATTTTTATTCATTAATTCTAACCTCACAAAGATTAGTTATCAGATTTCAGGATTCTAACCCAAGGATGCTGGACTAATAGGATTGCTCAATCCCATAAAATGTGTATACGTGAATTTTTAGTGCGTTGCCGACACTATCTCCAGTATCCTTGGGCTACACTGTGAATTGAAATGTGAAACGTAAAGCAAATGTCAAAAATTAGATGTTAACGGCATTTTTATTCATTAATTCTTCCCTCACAAAGATTAGTTATCAGATTTCAGGATTCCAACCCAAGGATACTGGACTAATAGGATTGCTCAATCCCATAAAATGTGTATACGCGAATTTTTAGTGCGTTGCCGACATTATCTCCAGTATCCTTAGGCTACACTGTGAATTGAAATGTGAAACGTCAAGCAAATGTCAAAAATTATATGTTAACAGCATTTTTATTCATTAATTCTAACCTCACAAAGATTATTTATCAGATTTCAAGATTCCAACCCAAGGATACTGAGTTAATAGGAATGCTCAATCCTATAAAATGTGTATACGCAAATATTTAGTGCGCTGCCGACACTATCTCCAGTATCCTTAGACTACACCAGTGATGGCGAACCCATGATCCATGGGTCAGGCATTGACCTACACAATCGTTTTAAGTGACCCATACCTTGATTTTTGCAAACTTATGTTTATGCCCTAAAAAGAGAATAAATAATCGAAGAGAAAAATGCAAAATCCATCCTTAATCCAGAGCTCTAACGCTCGGATCTTGCAGATTTCTCTTATAATACATTGAAGAGAAGAAGACAAGATCCATTCTTAACCCAGAGGTCTAGTGCTGGAATCTTGAATTTTCCTCTTCATGGTGGTATTAGAGAAAAATGCAAAATCCGTCCTCAACCCAGAGGTCTAACGCTCCGATTTTGCATTTTTCTCTTATAAAGCCATGAATAGGAGGAAACAAGATCTGTTCTCAACCCAGAGGTCTAGTGCTCGGATCTTGCACCTACCTGTTCATGGTGCTATTAGAAAATAATGCGAAGTCTGTTCTCAATCCAGAGGTCTAGCGCTCAAATATTGCATCTTTCTTTTATAACACCATGAAGAGGAGGAGACAAGATCCGTTCTCAACACCGAGTTCTAGTGCTCGGATCTTGCACCTTTCTTTTCATAGTGCTGTAAGAGACAAATGCAAAATCTGTCCTCAACCCAGAGGTCTAGCGATTAGACCAGTGATGGCGAACCTATGATCCATGGGCCAGACATCAACCCACACAATCCTTTCAAGTGATCCATACCTTGATTTTTGGAAACTTATTTTTTATGTCCTAAAAAGAGAATAAATAATTTTATTTCAACTATCTATTTATTAATAAATAATACTATTATGTCATAGTATGTGTATGTAATTTTATCTTGTTCGGTCAAATATTTAGTGCAGGGAGTACTAAATAGTGTCATCCCAATGATATCATCCACTTGTAATGGATTTTTATTTTTTAATCTTTATTTACTAATGTAAAAGTTGTAAAACAACAAGGAAAAAAAGCTCTTTTAATCCTTAGTCTTAGAAGTAAGGATATAAAAAGTAAGTTTATTAAAAACACATTTCCCTTCTCGTGTGACTTAATACTGTGACCCACAAGCTAGCACCAAAACAATATAATAAACAAAATGTGGCCCACTGCGCCAAAAGGTTCGCCATCACTGGGCTACATTGTGAATTGAAATGTGAAACGTAAAGCAAATGACAAGAATTAGACATTAACGGCATTTTTACTCATTAATTCTAACGTCACAAAGATTAGTTATCACATTTCTGGATTCCAACTCAAAGATACTGGACTAATAGGATTGCGCAATCCCATAAAATGTGTATACGCGAATTTTTAGTGCGTTGCCGACACTATCTCCAGTATCCTTAGGCTACACTGTGAATTGAAATGGGAAACGTTAAACAAATTTCAAAAATTAGACATTAACGGCATTTTTACTCATTAATTCTAACTTCACAAAGATTAGTAATCAGATTTCAGGATTCTAACCCAAGGATATTGGACTAACAGGATTGCTCAAACCCAAGGACATTGAACTAACAGGATAACTTAAACGGCGATAATCGCCCGCCATCTTTAACGTTACTGCCAGGCTTAACGTCTTTGTCTTGTACTCGACTATCTCATTTTAACCCTGAATTTTATTGTTGAACTATTGATTTCCGAATAGTTTTTGAACTAGCAACACTAACACTAGCACTAACGCAAAATATAAAATTCACTTGTTGAAACGTAAACATATCAGGTCTCAATGAAACTAAAACAAAAGGTCAGCAGTGACGTCAAACTTGCGGGTGCGCACTAAGTTCCGGCGTATACACATATTATGGGATTGAGCCATCCTCTTAGTCCAACATCCTTGGCTCAAACCCATAAAATGTGCATACACGAATTTTTAGTGTGCAGCCATTACTGCGTCGTACGTTTGACATCACTGCTAGTCGAAGCTTTGTCCTCCGCTGTTCCCTGCTTGCGCAATTATGAGTTCTTCTTTTGACTCTTGTTTTGACTTTTCTGGATGTCTGTATTTTTCTTCAAATTCCAAATTCGTACGGCAATCACACTTCCAAATTTGCCGTTTGCAGGGTCACCATGTGATGGCTGGTGGTTGGGTTTTTTAAATAAAATGACCAAAATCCCCCTTAACTTACTCTACACTTTAACAAACTGTTGACAAAATTACGTTTTTTACAATTACTTTCACGACTCCAGACGGACTTTTCTCTTTCCTATGCGTAATTCTAATAAATGCAATGAATGCAGGCAGTGTGCTGATTCTGCACATTGACTCCTCTACGAAGTTACAAGTGACAAGTATTTTTCCATTACAACGTCTTGAAAGTACAATATTAAAATTTATTTCATTTACCTTATCGTTGATATCCTAAATAGTTTTAAAATTAATTCAAAGTACATTCTTGCCATTTCATAAAGTATTCGGCAATTAGTTCATCAACTAAATTCACTTCATTAAAGTGAAACAACTGAGTATAAGATAGAAACACGATTCCTGGCAGTGACGTCAAAGGTGGCGGACGATTTTTCCTAATTGAGCAATCCTGTTAGTTCAGTATCCTTGATTCCAACCTACAATATTTTCTATGGTACTCTAAAAAATTTTTTATTGAAGGAACAATCGTTTAAATATCAAATTACAGGGTATACCAACCAAAGTAGAAAATTTTCCATGATACTATCATATACAGTTTGTTCTTTTTTATTTGAGTATACGATATTAACACAGGGTGTTTGATTCATCTATCTTGGACATATGTCTGACAAATTAAATTTATTCATTAACGACCTGGCATTATTACACGTGTCCGGCCGTTCGAGAAGTGGTAGAATGAGGAGAACGACGAGTAGAGAAAAAAAAAGACGGGTTATAATATGCGTGACGGATTCGACCAGATGCGCCGTTAATTGCGGTTCGCGCCGCGATGCCAGGCGTCGGGTCGTTTTCTTCGGGGCGATATTCATTAGCGAAACGCGGGTTTTTTTTGCCAACCGTCGGCGAATTTGTCACGGCGCGGGCAATTTCCTTTTGTCATTTATAACGGAGGAGGATCATTACGCTGTCGTTGAGTCCAAATTGCCTTCTCCGTCTGCGAGAATTTCCTTCTTGCCGGTCTCCTCGACGCGACGCGTACGGAGAGAGTTTCGGAAAGCTAACGAAATTATTGCGAGGGGTTCCTTTTCAAGTGCCCCGAAGCTCGGAAGCGGCTACGCTCCCGCGCGCGTTTCAATCCGGACAATATTGCCACCCCTACTAACACTTACCACTGGAGGCGTAGACGGGGGCTTTTCCCCAAACCGAATAACGCTTCCCGGATTCCGCGGACGCGGCGGCTGCGGAGCGATCTCCGGGCGCGGTCCTCCGGTCAATTTCGCTAATGGACCGGCACGTTTTTATTGGCTCCACAAAAAGACGATCCGGCTACCGCATTCTGGTCGCTCTGGTCGTGACCACCAGAAGCTTGGCAGCTCGGTTCTTGGGACTTTTCGGTCGGCGATCACCGCCTACTTTGCTAATAGCCGCGTCACGAGTCTTTTATGCTAGGTTCGACGCGTCGTTAGGTCAGAAAGGCTTTAGAAAAGATTTATCCATCGGGTTTGCTTTTTTCTAATTTGAAAATTTCTGGATTTTATATGTATATACGAGAAGAAAAGAATTCAAATTTTCTTCGTTTCATTCTTGGTAGTCAATTTAATTTTTGAACTATCATACAAAAATACAAGTTGATGAATATGCTTGAGAGGATTTACAAGGATATATGTGTCTTAAGAGACATGAAGAGGATATTCATCATAGGCTAAAAATAATAACATCATCTCATAAACGGACGAAATTTTATTAGTTTCTGGATTATATGAAATTAATGAACGATAATTCAATTCAACCCAACTCACTTTGTGATCAAAAGAATAGACCGAAAAGATGGATTCAAATCCCAAGATAGTAATAAAACTTTTTTTTTTCTTTAAAGCATCAAAATATTTCTAATTTTTCTTTCTTTCAACCCAATCATTATATTTGCAAACACACCTAAATGATTGTAGATTATCCAAAAAGATAAAATTCAATCCTAGACTAATTCTTAGCTTGGTTTGTTAAACAATGGTGAAGGCTTTCCTGTATAAGATCAGATTGTGTTTTATGATCTTTCTTGATTGTGTTTTATTAAATACTAGTGTGGAGCATCACTTGAGTGTACGGATACTATGAATAAATAAAAATTCGCTTTGTAAACCGTCTGGTGCGGACAACGGCCGTCCTTTTGAGGACCTCAAATCCGTCAAAAACTCCAAGCATTTTCTGAGCCTTGTCAATATTTTTAATTTGAAATCATTGTTTGTCTGTTTTTTAATTCTATGCAAATCGTACCCGTTCTTAAATTTTAATACTAATGCGGATTAAATTCGGATTCACAAAAAGGATTTTGAAGTGACTAATATTACGACTCTCCGAGTTTACTAAACGACTTGTAAATACGATCTAAAGAATTTAAATCAGCGCAATTGGTTCTGAAAGGTATCGAATTATTCTAGAACCATTAATTGCAATGGGCAAATTATTCTACGAATCGCACTGATCAAAGTAGTTCTTTGATGCTTTTTTTTCGTGTTGACCAAAAATTAAACAAAAGTTGCTTACATTATTTTTTAAATAAATCACGGTAAAACATAATATTTGTTTCGTAAAAGATGTCTCATGCACCATTATTTGTCACCGTTTTATCGACCTACACCGTACATGGCAAAGAGAGACGAAAACTGAAAATACTGGTCTAGGATAACACAATTAATTAATGCCGCATGAGATATCTTTCGCTCAACGGCATATATGTACTTCCAAGAAATCAAAGAATTGTGCCCTAAAATCCTTTAAAATGATACCTACATACAAAACGGTCTCGAAAACAATAACTTCTCGTTTGGAAATGCCGAAATAAGAGTACTTTGTTATAGGATTGCAATTTCTATCCCTTAATTAGAAATTTTTTTAGTACTTTTGTGAATATTTCTCTAGTGGCTTGCAATGTGTCATTACTTTATCAAATTGAATGTTTATTTCATATTCTTTAAATTTCAGTTTACAATAATTAAAATAAATTTGAGTTTTTTCGCATTTTCCTTGTAGATAGATTTTCAACTAGTTTTCTTAATTTACCAACGGTACAACTTAAAATTTATCTTTTAAATGTTCTGTTTTTACTTTATTATAGGTTTCTAAAACCATCTTTTTCTCCTTTAACTTGTTGTTTCTCTCCTAATGTTTGTTGTTTATTCGTTCAACATTTGGAAGATACACTAAGCACACGAATAGCGAACCGAACGTCTTTTCCATGTTCGCTGTTTGTTTGTCGTTATATGAATAGGTTTTAAAATTTTAACTATGTTGGACGAAGTAGTCATTGCAGCTGCCTGTTGTGTTATCCTTAACGGATTAAAGAAAACTAAATTGAAGAGAAAACGACGGTTGTGGGTGACACCATTGCATGAAAGCCGAACCCGTTATAGAGGAACAGATTTAATTGGGAACTTAACTAAGCAATATTTAGGCCAATTTCATAATTTCTGGAGAATGTCGGCAAGTGACTTCGAATTCTTAGTAAATAAAATTGGTCCCAAAATTGGAAAGCAATGTACAAATTTTCGACAAGCCATACTTGATACGGAAAGACTAGCTATTACTCTTCGCTTTCTGGCAATTGGAGATTCATATTCAAGCCCTATGTATCTCTTTAAAGTTTTAAAACAGTTGATTTCAAAAATCAATTATTCACAATTGTGTTTACCTCTGAAATTCGCTGTTCGATGTTCGGACTAGCACAAACTCGTTTGTTGACGTCCACATTGAGCAGCAATTTTCTTTGATGTACCGCTCTTGAAGCGAGCGCAAACTAATGCGAACTGAACGTTTGATTCGCCTGTGCATTAACCTACACATTGGCCGAATTCGCTTTTAGTGTTCGCTACTCGTTCGCAGTTCGGTGTTCGTTCGCTTGATGTGTACGCACCTTAAGAAGTAAGCGACGAATTGTTCGCTGCTTCCGTCCATAACACCTCGAATCATGGCTTGAGACATTTCTTCTATTTGAGCCAGAACTTGTTTACCAACCGGAGCCGGATCACTATCAAAAATAATAATTCCTCAAGATGAGAAAATGAAAGGTGGATGCACCACATTCCAAAAATAAAGATTTTCATTTTCTGAAATGAGTTAGAACTCTAAGCAATTATGTTTGATTCTTATCGCATCATTTTCTAAATTGCATGCAATAAAATCAATGAATGATATTCAATTGAACCCAACCCAATCATTTTAGCATATGCAAAAGTATACAGTTGATCTCCAGAAGGAACATTTTCTGAATTGAATTGTTAAATGGTCATTAATGTGTAATATCTGTTTAAAATTGATGGATGATAATTAATCTTAATTCAACGCAAGTGATTTTAATACTTACAGAGATGTATGGGTTGGCGTAATGTTATTCATGGAACAAATTTGATTCCTTAAAGAATCAAGTTTCTGTGGTGGAGAATATTTGTCATACTTTAGAAAGATTCCAACCTTGCCTTTTCTTGTAGGAGTAATAAAATTTTTTAGAATAGGAATACGAGGAGTAAATAACCGGGAATCTTCTTCATTTCATTCTCGGTTTTATACCTATCGGCGTGTAGTGATCGGCGGAGCGCGCTAAATGGGAGTGTCGCGGTGGAAATAATTATCCTAAAATATCGATGTATCATTTCGGTGGGGCGGAGCCCCGGTCGGTTTGGCACCTCCGGGGCCCCGCCGCCGCCGGTACACCGGCAATTACGGACTGTAAATTTACAAAAGATAAACGCCGATCGGCCCCGTTCGGGGCGCTACAGTCGCCTACCGTGTGTCTCTGAAATTAGGGACAGATATCTCTGTTACCGCGGGCGCTTTTTAAACGGACTCCGTTCACTAAATCTACAATTCCATTCAAAAGTACTTAAACGTATTCTACAATCATTACTATCTTTTCAAATTTAAACAAAACTATTTCTAAAATGACTTGTATTTAATTATAGATAATGGTTTTGAATAAGATTTTTAATTTATATCGGTTTTATATGTAAAATAACTTTTGTATATCTTTGTAATTTTGGGATTTTTTCTCTGAGGCGTTTCGAAGATGCCGTCCGTGTGGGATATTAATAAATGACACCTCCACTATCTCTTATCGGCTTCTCGAAGCTTGTAATTAGCGTAAGTAATATAAATTGCCCTTTGGTCTTCAAGGGAAAACCTTAAAACGAATCGTTTTGCTCCAGTTAACCCATTCCCAACGTTGCCAATTTTCTAAAGGTATATTCAAAGAATTTAAAAAGTGAAAGTTGGGACTTTTTTGGGACTTTTTTCTAACGATTTTCTAATACCATAACGATCGCATTCAAGGAATTATAAAGTCGCCCAATTTGCCTGTACGAGTAGTACAATTCCTCGGAGAGGCAATTACGGTGCAGTTAGAGCCGTCCCGGGCACAATATGTGTCACCGGCTTCGGCGATGAACACATCACCTGGAAATTATGGTCCGAGATGGTCGTGAATAACTCAGGCGGCCGCGCCATCATCCGGGCCCGTAATGACGTTTTTATGACGTCATTAAGGGGCCACCTCTCGGCCGGTTCAATTAAAACGCGAAACCGAATCGCCCGTTGCGGTTACCGGCCCGGAATTTATCATTAATAAACAACGTCGGACGTTCAGCTATGACGTTTATTCCGGTGAGCGTTCCATCGGGCGACCTTTTTTTCGACGTTTCTTGTCGACTCGCCTCATTTTTCAAAAGGTGGATGTTCACCGAACCATTTTAGCAGTGTTCATTTATCGTTGGTGTGATGTGTGGTTTACTTTGGAATTTATTGTGTCGTTACGATTACAAAAATTTATTACAATTGATAGTTTTGAAACTTTGAAAAGAGGAAATTTATCTTTAGAATGGGGATTATTTACTTTTTTGGTTGGCTTTATTTTGACAAATTTTTCCATGACGAAAAATGTCGTCTTGTCCATTGAGAAGACTTATTGGGATGAAATACTGATGATGAAATATTTCGGCATACCTTAACCCATTCGATGAACCTATTCAAATTGATGACCCATTCGAGTCTGATTGCACATCGTGTGTGCAATTGATTTCCCAGGCTATAAGACAGTCTACACATCGTCTGTGCAATAATAGTGAAGGAACAATATGAGGAAAAAAACTTCGCTCCTGAGGATGGTGTTTGAAAAAAATTTTCATCTCGAATGAATTAACAAAATGACATGAATGTGATAGTGTTTACGAATGTGTTAACTGGTTAAAATGAGTAGCATCCTTCAAGATGGAAAAGCAATTATTTGCTGTATTGAAATATGGAAAAATTACTCATATAATTTTTTGAGAGAAAGAGGATGATGTTCAATCCAACCCATCGTATTCATTTTACCAACTGAATAGCCTATAAGAAAAAGGACCCTAATTAGCAAAAGCCAATTTTTCCAGAGCAACAAAAAACTGTATGCTTTGGAAAATCTTTTAGCTAGACTAATTTTGAAGATTTCTATTTCATTGGTGGATAAAAATTAAAAATATTGTACAGAATGGTTACGCAAAGATAAAGAATTACATTAACAAACTAAATATTCAAGGTTAACAAAATAATAAAAAGAACCAGAAAAAACAACATCCTATACGTTACACTGCAACAGAAACATTTTCAACTTTAGTAACTAACTAGTAGTTTTGTCTTTCTCTCTCCTTTAGTCCTCTTCGTCGTCGTCCAAGGCGTAGTTAGAGCATTTAAGCCCGTTATAAAACGAAATCGCACGTTTGCTCGTAAGATATGTCGTTAACTCTTTAATATTTTGTAGTTTTACCGGTTTTATAGGTAGCTCTTCTTTGTACAAACGATTTGTGGGAAGAGGGACCTTTTCAATACCTGGTTTCAACAATCGAAAGTCTTGAGACACAAAACCATTAAGAGACTGGCTGACTGCCATTGTATACTTGAATGTAGCACTAAATTCAAATAGCTTATACTTAGTGATCTGGAATTTTTTTCCCTATTTACAGTAACATTCTTTTTGAAGTATGGTTCACTCACAATCAGACCATCGACGAAATCCTTAACCATATTTTGGTTTACTTCTATCACCGTAAATTTCGTACCAATAATCAAGTTCCAGTCATCAGGGGATTCAATCTGTTCCTTCTTTCTTTCTATTTTTTCTAAATAGAAAAAATGCCATAATATTATGGCAAAATGCCGGTCACAGGATAAAAAACTGTGACCCCTTTGTGGAAAATAATGCTTTATTTGTTCAAATTGTCCATTTAATATCATGCATTGCCAGAATTTTAAAACGCTTTGATTGTGGTTTTACCTTCTGCAACCATCGGTAAAAACGTATAACTTGTTTATAGCATTTGGTAAGAACGTTTCAATGTAGTGACTGATTGTAAGAACAGATAAAACTTCGTTGGATCCACGTTTAGCAATATTTTCAGGCCAAATTCTTCCAGCAATTCTTCTTTTCAGAATATACCGACATTACATACAACCAGAGCTGTCTCTTGTAAAAAACATCGCTTGTAGTAAGATGAGGACAGGGTATATTTTTTTTTGAATCGAAACAACACAAAACTTCTACTTCCTCACATTCTTGTGCTTCTTTTAAACAGCAGTTCAACTTATTATAGAATAACTTTGCTCGTAGTTTATGAAGCCTCAGATCGCTCTCGAAACTAGTTTTTAGAGATTCATTATTTTCACGTGAAATTTTTGGGAACTGTTCTTCACATGTAGTGCAAATGTCTGAACGTGGACGACCAAATAAATAGTTATAGTTACTACGAAAATGCTTCAGGTAAAACGAATACTTCACATCACATTTCAGATGCTGAAGGTCTGTGCCCTCGGTTTTCGCAGTGGAGAGTGTTTCTGGATAATTCTTTTCCAGAAATAGTTCATACATTTTAAGAACATTTAATTTAAGCTACATTTCTAACCTAACAAAGTTTATAGGTAGGTACCTGCATTTATCTCCTGCGACTCTGACAGTCTTATGTTCACCCTTTTTGTTAATATAAGGCAATCCTTGGGCTTTTAAACGTTTAGCTTTTATAACTTTCCATTCCTCAGGTTTTCTTTCACGTTTTAATTTAACACTCCCGTCTTTACATTCACTATTCATTTTAACCTCGGTACACAAGCGCATTTGACAGTTAAGTAGCCTATAGCAGCGTACTTGAAAAAATGCCCAAATGCTACAGATGGGTCCTTCTTCTATTAAGTAACTTAATTATTCTTAACAGTTGAATTTATAGATGTTCAAATGCAGCTGGTTGGTTTTTTTCTAGTGTGTCAATGTACATTAACAGCCTAAATAAAATTTCAAAAAAATGTTAAAATGTGAATTTGCGTCAGATGGGCCCTTCTTCTTATAAGCTATTCAATTACAAGAATATGTGGCTGATTAAAATTCCTCATGGATTTAAAAATGCATCTCTGGAAAGGAGATTTTTTGGGTTGGGTTGGTTGGAGACAGATCTTATCTCTGAAGATGGACTTGAGCCGAAACATGTAAGGATTTTGCATCAGATGGACCCTTCTTCTTATAAGCTATTCAATTACAAGAATATGTGGCTGATTAAAATTCCTCATGGATTTAAAAATGCATCTCTGGAAAGGAGTTTTTTTTGGGTTGGGTTGGTTTTACACAGATTTTATCTCTGAAGATGGACTTGAGCCGAAATGTGTAAGGATTTTGCGTCAGATGGACCCTTCTTCTTATAAGCTACTCAATTACAAGAATATGTGGCTGATTAAAATTCCTCATGGATTTAAAAATGCATCTCTAGAAAGGAGATTTTTTGGGTTGTGTTGGTTGGAGACAGATCTTATCTCTGAAGATGGACTTGAGCCGAAACATGTAAGGATTTTGCGTCAGATGGACCCTTCTTCTTATAAGCTATTCAATTACAAGAATATGTGGCTGATTAAAATTCCTCATGGATTTAAAAATGCATATCTGGAAAGGAGATTTTTTGGGTTGGGTTGGTTGGAGACAGATCTTATCTCTGAAGATGGACTTGAGCCGAAACATGTAAGGATTTTGCATCAGATGGACCCTTCTTCTTATAAGCTATTCAATTACAAGAATATGTGGCTGATTAAAATTCCTCATGGATTTAAAAATGCATCTCTGGAAAAGAGATTTTTTGAGTTGGGTTGGTTGGACACAGATTTTATCTCTGAAGATGGACTTAAGCCGAAACATGTAAAGATTTTTTCTTCGTATTGTCACAAGTCACTTGCTTGTTTCTGGTTACGGGGTTAAATAAGCAAGAGGTATACTTACTTTCCTGTTGGGGTTTTCCTTGGAGCTGCAGTAACACTCGCTGGGGAAGAAGGACATACCATACGGTGGAGCTAGCAACTGAAACATCTTCGAACCAGTTGACGGTAGGCTGATGACCAGGAACCAAAAAGTCATCTCTACCATTGAATTCCCTGCCTTCTTATACTCGTTAGATTAGGCGTTTATGCAAACTCCCCAATATACAATGACCTCCTTTTGGGACATTGCCCTAATCGTGGCAATGTCAATATACACTGGTGAAAAAAAAGATCACTTATACAAAGATTAGTACTTGATGTGTAAATGAAAGACTTTTACGAGGATAGTCATAATTCTTAAAGAGGAAAAAGGAAATTTATCACATCCCGCATATAAACGAGGACTTTCGTTTTCTGGGTTGGGTTCGATCGCTGATTACATTATCCGGGAATCCGGGGGTAATCCGGAAGCGCTGGGAACGACGGGCTGCGAGCAAACGCGCGCGCTAATACAAAATCATAACATCATACGGCCTCCGCAGCCGCAGCCGCCGCCACCGCCGGAACAGCCACTTTTATAATCTGATTTCGGTGGGCGGCTGCGCCCCGGAACGGCGGGATATTTGAATATTTATATACATAAAACGGCCGCCCGCTTCGTGCATTAGCTACTTCAAAACTGATTCCGGCGGATTTAACTTTGCGATGAAAATCTCATGGAAATTGCAGCCGCTGCTCTCGCGGATTTTCGTTGGAATTTTAATGGAAATTGTAACCCCGAGGATTACCGATGTTAATAATCGAATGAAATTTTATTAAAATATTTTTTTAAAAAATTAAAAGTTTTTTTAATATTTTATCCCCACACTTTATCAATCCCCCATCCTTTTCTAATGCAATTCTTGATGAGCCAAGTCATCAATATCCGTGATGCGCCTGCAGCCACACACCGACGTTCCGAACTTAATTAATTTCGTAGGAAATTAAGATCGGTTACCACCACGAACGGTTTTTTACCCTAACCCCCAGGTATACATAGATGACGTTACGGTCGTCTAGAACAAAAGGTGGTGGTCGCGTGCTGCATCGCCTGCTGCGACAGCAAAATGATTGATTCCACGTAGCGTGTTATCAGAATTTCGCACACGCTCTTAATCTCCCGAATATTGCCGCAATTTGTCGATCTCCCTGAACAGTACGGCGATGACAACTCCTGCGACCCCCCGTCGCTGCGCCCATCGGTCATTAGCCGAGGGCCATTGTGTCTCACCCCACGAAAAACGTCTTCAAACACCGAAAGCGGTCCAACAAAGACCTCGTAAGTGAAAAGAACGAATGGTTCCTACGAAACGAATTCCGACTCCAATTGCCTTAATTAGGTCCTCGTTAATCTACTAATGAAAGAAAAAAAGTAAACGCAATCAAGTGGAACAGTGGGTGTATGATAATGTGCCCGGATGAAGTGGAAGAGGAGGAGGAGGAGATGGAGGACGCGTCTTTGTTTCGTTCCCCATTGGATAATAACGTTTCCGTCGATTGGGCCGTTTAGCGTATATGCGATTCGGATCCGGCTCGACGTGGACGTCACCGTCTCTCCGTTCCCGAGCCCATTGTATTGTATGGAGGCCTCATTCTAATTGATTTCTCATGTTTGGACAGGCCTATAATGGGCCGAACGGCGTCGGCCACGATCAGATACGGGCATAATCGATTCTGCGAGCTAGTCATCCCGTGACACGAAGACGTCTTCATCTGCGAGACTCGTGGGCCGCGGGTTCCGGCCCACGGCCCGATACATCAAGATTCATCTCGTGGGTTCACGCTGCGACGCCCCGTAAAGATGTACCACAGGCTGCGAGAACGTGATCGATGGTGATCTGAAGGAATTGGATACGTCGATCTCGCCGAGAGATCTTAAAAGATATCTTTGAGAGAATAAGAAATATTTTCAGTATGGTAGAAAAGACTTTTTATTAGATGAGGTATCATATTATATTTTTATGCTTGAATTTGGCCTCTCACTAGAATCCCATTTATTCAAACTTACTTTGAATATTGACAAATTGGTAAATAAAAAAAAATCTGGATGATACATATAACATGGTTATAAATTAAAACCAGAAGAAATCCCATTTTTGGTTATCACAGTTAAAAATTATCTTGTAAAAACCTCAAGGAATTTAAGAAATGTTTGCAGGTCTTTCTTGGATTATCCGAAAATCCGAAGAAAGTAAAGAAAACGTCAAATATTCACTTTTCTTACGTCTATCTGTGACATTAGGTTGGTTCATTTGTATAATACGAAGCCATACAAAAGATAATGCGTACAGACGTATAAAACATCAAACATAATCCCAACTTCATCAGTTCAAAGCTCTATTCCAAGGATGTTGAACTATAACAAAAAAAATCAATTCATGAATGTCGTTTTTGTCTTTTAAATTAAGTTGGACCACTCATATGATAACATACAAAAAGCAATGAGGTCAATAATGAACTGTTGTGTACTAAAGATTTGGTGTATACACGTCTTATGGTATTGAGTTATCCTGTTGGTACAAGATCCTTGATTCTAATCCAGTGATGGCGAACCTATGACCAATGGGTCAGACACTGATCGACACAATCTTTTTAAGTGACCCATACCTTGATTTTTGCAAACTTATTTTTATGCCCTAAAAAGAGAATAAATAATTGAAGAGAAAAATGCAAAATCCATCCTCAACCCAGAGCTCTAACGCTCGGATCTTGCAGATTTCTCTTATAATACATTGAAGAGAAGAAGACAAGATCCATTCTTAACCCAGAGGTCTAGTGCTGGGATCTTGAATTTTCCTCTTCATGGTGGTATTAGAGAAAAATGCAAAATCCGTCCTCAACCCAGAGGTCTAACGCTCCGATTTTGCATGTTTCTCTTATAAGGCCATGAATAGGAGGAAACAAGATCTGTTCTCAAGCCAGAGGTCTAGTGCTCGGATCTTGCACCTTCCTCTTCATGGTGCTATTAGAAACAAATGCGAAGTCCGTTCTCAATCCAGAGGTCTAGCGCTCAAATATTGTATCTTTCTTTTATAACACCATAAAGGAGGAGACAAGATCCGTTCTCAACCCCGAGTTCTATTGCTCGGATCTTGCATCTTTCTTTTCATGGTGCTGTAAGAGAAAAATGCAAAATCTGTCCTCAACCCAGAGGTCTAGCGCTTAGACCAGTGATGGCGAACCTATGATCCATGGGCCAGACACCAACCCACACAATCCTTTCAAGTGATCCATACCTTGATTTTTGCAAACTTATTTTTTATGTCCTAAAAAGAGAATAAATAATTTTATTTCAAGTATCTATTTATTAATAAATAATACTATTATGTCATAGTATGTGTATGTAATTTTATCTTGTTCGGTCAAATATTTAGTGCAAGGAGTACTAAATAGTGTCATCCCAGTGATATCATCAACTTGTAATGGATTTTTATTTTTTAATCTTTATTTACTAATTTAAAAGTTGTAAAACAAAAAGGAAAAAAAAGCTCTTTTAATCCTTAGTCTTAGAAGTAAGGATATAAAAAGTAAGTTTATTAAAAACACATTTCCCTTCTCATGTGACTTAATACTGTGACCCACGAGCTAGCACCAAAACAATATAATAAACAAAATGTGACCCACTGCACCAAAAGGTTCGCCATCACTGTTCTAATCTATAAACATTTAAAAATGATTTGAAGATAATTTGAGAGTTAAAGTTTAATACGCAGCATTAGTGGTGACGTCACAGTGTTGATCTAGGTCATAGGATTGAATCCAAACAAACTTTTTCTACAAAGATTCAGTCCATAAGTAAATTAAATTACAAATTTGTAAGAACTTGAATAACTTTTACGGTTGTTTTAGAATGTATGGTCCTTTTAGCATGTATCCTGGTTCTTACTACGGTTTCTGTTTGGTATACTTGTACGTCTTGAGATAAAATGTCTTTTAATAGACATTCTTTATCAGTAAATGTCATAGTTGTTATGTTTTACCTGCAAAGGGTATAATAATAAAGGTCATAAAACTATGAAAACCCCTTCCTTTATAACAAAATACCTATACTTTCATTAAATTTATACCTGTTACTAGCATTGAATCTAAAATAATCCGAGGGTGTTGTTTTTCACCAAAGAAGGGCTGTAAGATATTCTGAGGATAATACCATCCCATTTGTAAGATTTGGTGACCCAAATCTCATTAATTACCGAACTACAAACTTTTTAAGCCTACATTTGACAGATACGATTTTTGGGGTTATGTATACGCGAACTTATTTCTGCTTTTACGGCGTTAAAAAATTTATTTAATTTACCATTTTTGGTTTAGATGTAGAAAACGGTATTTTACATTGCATTGCCCACCTTTCATACCTTAAATATGTCTCTAAGTACTCTAAAAAATGATTTTCTCGCCGTTTATGGACTGAATCTATGTAGAAAAAGTTCGTTTGGATTCAATCCTATGACCTTATCAACATATGACTTCACACTAATGCGGCGTATTGTCAAATTTTAGATTTGCCAATTTAGAAAATTTTTCATGGAACTCTACTACCAATATATTTTTTTTCAATTTGAGATGTAAATAAACCAATGGGTTTATTTTAACAATTTCTAAGCTCGCAACTAAACTTCTTTCTATGGGCTAATTAATTTTGGAACAAAAAGAATCAATTTGCCGTCTCGCCGGATAATATTAAATATACGAGATTTCTGCGCGGTCATCTTGGGCTCGTTGGAACCGCACCGTCATCCACTTGAGCCGTCGGTCATCTGGCGCCACTCTCCACGTGTGTACAAGAAACACGTCAACAATGGCGGCGGACGACCATCGATATCTAAGTTTCGCCCGTTGGTTTTTAATACCCTAGGTATAAATAAACATTTTTTCCTTCTCGGGATATTCACGGATCTTGCCGATGGTTGGGTTAAGGATTGTTTGGAAGTATGGAAACGATATGTAGATGGGATCTGACTTGATCCCAGCGTTAAAAGTCACGATTCGGGCGTCGGTCGCAGTGACTAGCGATCTGTCGGCGAGATGTTTTCATTATGGGTTCCGTGACTGGCCACTTCGATCGGAACATAAATCATGCTGCGGGACGGTTGGCAGCGCCGCTTATTAGATCCACGGGTAATTTAATAACTGGGAAGAGTCTCGACCATCACGGGAGTCAACGAGCTTTTTTGGTAGTCAGGGAAACGTTTCTCACGTCACTGCGCTGTCAATTCAAAACCAGTCAAAATTTATAGTGGCTCGAAAGAAAGAAAATGTTGAATAGATTTGATGCCGATATGGAACCTATAATGAGAAAAAGCGAAACCGACACAGACGAGTCCCGGAGTAAGACGATAATGACCAAGGGTCAAGGTACGCCTTTAATGCAAGCGTCAAAAATACCTTCAACGTTCGGAACGGGATCGATGAAGCAACCAAAGATGTATACGGATTACGCTCCGAGCGATTCACCCAAGTCTCAAAATCAAACTAAAATGAGGCAGATTACCCCGTCGTATGAAACGCAAAAATGGTTTCCTTCGATCGAGGGTAAAAGCGAGGGTAAGATTAGCGCGAAGGAACTTCAAACGGCGTTTAAGACCTTCCAAAACAAGCATTTCTCAGACAACGTCTGCAAGTTCGTCGTTCGCCTCTTCGATTTGGATAAGAACGGCGGCATCGACATTCGCGAGTTTGAACAACTGTACAGCTCGGTGAAAAAGTGGGTTACGGCTTTCAACACCTGCGATCGTAGCAGAAGTGGTGTTCTTGCGGAATCGGAACTCGATCTTGCGTTGAAACAAATGGAAATCAATTTTAGTCCGGATTTCGTCACCTTTTTAATAAACAGATGTGACCCGGTCAACAAGAAAATGTCCCTTGACCAGTTTATCGTCACCTGCGTACAAATGCAAAAGTACACCGAGGAGTTTAGGGCGAGGGACGAGAAGTCCGACGGGATCATCAAGCTGAAGTACGAGGACTTTTTGGAACTGTTAATGAAGACGGTTTAAAGTATTTGTCGTTGTTGGAATATTAACCCTTTTAGACACCCTAATAACTGTCACCGGAGAACCGGATTCATCTCGCTCGCGCGCGGATGCTGTACAAAAGGATTGTCCGATATTATTTGTTATTTCAGCTGACCGATACAATATACCGTTAATGCTCTGAAATTTCCTCCGGTTGTTGTTATTATTATTATTGCGCAAGCGGCAGATGCCCATCGAACACCTCGCCAACTCTTCGCCTCGTTAAAAGAAGTGGCCGCAACTGGCGGTGTTGATTGCTCGTTTTAGAAGTTGTTACGCTCAAGCCAATTATATAGCTATTAGGAACAATATCGAGCGTAGTACATTTAAAATACTTAGAGATAATACGTTTTATATAAATTAAAAATTTTAACCGTTAATGAAGAAATTGTAATTTAACCCCGCGGTCTTTACAAATGATATCTTTCTTTGTGAAGTGAGATCTCAACGTTGAAATGAGGGTCCCATTCGTCAGGAACTCTTCTTGTTCTGCGGCCGCGGGGCCACGCAGGAGTGATTAAACGCGCGCCGGTAATAAATCAAGAGCGCGCGCTGCGGTGCCCCCCGATGTCGCCGCGTCCCCCCGTGACAAATGACGGGCCGGCCGCCCTAATCGAAACGGAACCTAACCGCGCGGTTTTAACCTTCATTACCGCGGGGTCGGAGACAATGCGCCCGCCGGTGGGCCGCAACAAATAAAGATAATTAACCCCTTGACCCCGGCGGGCCGCGAGAAATTAGTTCGCCGTTTGGGGCCCCCCCATTCATTCATCTCTCGTCGAAATCCCCTTCGGAGAAAATGCCATTCGACCAGAAAGCTTACGTGATATTAATATCTCTTTAAGTTACCAATGTTGTGTTAATTCATCGTTTAATCGGATTATAAAGTATTAAAACGTTTTTAAGTAAATAAAAAAAATGAAGCTTTTAAAAGGGAAATTCTTAAAGGATCTGACAACTTAGCTTAGACAACTTTTAAAATTCTTACTTTTAAAATTCTTACTTTTAAATAAATTCTTTGTAAATTACTTATACTCCTACTTAACCATTGAAACCAATTGAAATCCTTACACTAAAAATTTCTTAAACCCTCCTAAGTTGCAAGAAAGAAGGAAACGTTCCAATTTAAAAAGGAATCTCGGTGTTAGATACTTAGTTTGGGGTCGGTGGGGCCGCGAGGGGTCGGTGTAGGTAAACAAGAATTGTCGGGGCCCGATGTGGCGTGCCTAATCTGGCCTCTAATACCGGATTAAGGCACCGTTTCGCACCTACAGTGCTGTCAATGAGAGGCTTACCTCAATGGGGCCCGGTTCGCGTCGTGGGGCCCATTGTCACGCGGTTTGCTTCGTGTCGGACCGGAAGGAGAGACGAGGGGCGAATCGAATTCCGGAAACTTGTTTCGCCTAACTAACGAGGCGAATCGTGTTTTGACAACAAAATTCTCACAAGTATTAATACTTAGAGATAATAAGCGCGTATACTTTTAATGTATTTTTTATGAATAGGTTTTCAATTTTTTAAATAACTAGAAATTATGGTAGGTTGGGAAAATTTATTCATTTTATTTATTTATTATTCATGTTAAATCTCAAGAAGAGGTTTTTATATTGTATGAATTTATACTCATTATCGATTTCTAAGAACTATTAAACGATTTTTTTTTCTGATTTTTTACTTTGAAGTTAGTGACATCTGCCTTAACGACGATAATATGTTTTTGTATGACAATTTTTAGAGTTTAGGCAATCTTTTGGATCGATTTTGAAACTTTAAACTTTGGTTCATGTCATGGTAAGAATTTCTCTTAAAGAATTTTTTTTATTCCGTTATGTTTAATGTTTTAAATGCCATTTCCAAAGTATAAGAAAGAATTTTGATGGCATGCGACAATTAAAATGTCGATTCAAAAATTTTCGCCATGCCAGTAGGTTCTAATTTGAGAAATATATTGGGTGTTCAGTTAAATTCGTGTTCAAGTGGTTCATGAATGATCTAACGTCTTTGTTGTATACGTTTCCGACGTACCATTGGAGTTCAAAAAATGTTGGGACAAGTCCGAAGTTAGATAATGTCAAAAATTACAGAATTTTTACGGATTAAGTCAAGCTATTTGAAGAAAAGTTACAATGTTAGGTTATATCGCTCTATTAACCCTTTGTGGTCGGTGCCGCCACTGCGGCGGGATTTCAAAACTGTCGTAGAAGTCGGTGTCATGAAGTGGCGGCATGATTACGTCTCGAAAGAGCAATCCAGAAAAACTGAGATTAACAGAATGCTAGATTCTATTTAATAGTATTCTATTAAATAGAATGCTATTTCGGAAGAAAATCTAAATTCGCTCCGACTTGTTGGTAGTCCCACCCGAAAAATTTGCCCATCGCAAAGGATTAACACCTTGCTAACCGGTGATGAGTTAACTCGTCTTTTCATCCCCAAACGTTGCTGACCGGTGACAAGTCAACCTCTCTTTGCACTCGTCATTGCTGGTGACATGACCTAGTTTCTAAATAAAATTCTCGGTCAACAAAGTCTTAATTTTGAAATTTTAATACTTGAAAGGAAAATTAACTGACAAATCCAAAGTGCGACACACACAAAAAAAAAGTTTCTATGTCCCAACATTTCAGGAGGACCGATGATACATCACCATACATGAGCACAACTTTAAGTAAACACATGTTAGGGTTTCCAATCCCGGGATCCCAGAATCCCGAATCCCGGGATCCCGATGTTTTTTCAATCCAGAAATCCCGAAAAAATCCCGAAAAAAATCCCGATTCAGTCCCGAATTTTTTATATCTTTAATATTAGGACAATATTATTTTAAGGATTTTTTATAGTGTACGAAGCGATCGACATTGTGCGTACGTGCAGTTTGGTATTGGTATCGTGTTTTAGTAATATGGGATTCACCGGTGAACTCTGCGGTAAATCCCCCTATTTCTTCATTACATTTGCACCATCATTGGTGACGCATACCACATCATTATCCAAAGAAATATTAAACTCTTTAAGTTTCATTTTCAATTGGTCGACACAGCTCTTCGCGCTTAAAGAACCTTTTATTCTAGCTAAACCTAAATTCGAAAATTTAGCCTTTTCATCAAAGCTGTGTGCATTAACATTCAAATATCTCTTGTTTGCTGAAGATGTCCGCTCGTCTAATGTCAAGTTCAAATATCCACCATTCTTCTTTATGGTCTGAAATTGGTGAACATAATAATTCAACATTTTTTTGTGGTAGGCTAATATTCGATTTCGGATCGATGTTATAGATTTGGGTATATACATATTTCCAAGTTCTTTTATTAAAATAGTCAAAAATATAAGTTATTGTAACCCTACAAATTATTTTTCTAATTTTTCGGGATTTTGAGATTAATCCCGGGATCCCGGGATTGAAATACAAAATCCCGAAATTCAATCCCGATCCCGAAATTTAGAAACTCTAGTTAATCGAATGATATTCAAAATAGCTTAAAATTAACATATCATGAGAAGGAGCAATGAGTAGGGTTTCGTAGCTCTACTACAAAGTGTAACAGAAGCTCCAATTTTGAAGCACTATTTTTATTGTTTTAATTTTTTGTTAAAATAATAAATCCGAATGTAGTACTAAACTAAAAATGATTGGGTTATGCTGAAAAATATTATTTTCTATTTTTAACTTTGATCTTTATTTAATTAAAAAAAATTGTATAAAAATAAAAAAAAATCTCACGTCTATTTATTCAATTTATTTCTCGTAAGGAATGTTTTGTTGTATAGTCAGCTATGATTGATCTTGTTAATACAGGTTTTGAAACTTTATATTAACTGAAATTTTATCAAAATAATTTGTGTTGAAATAATATATTAGAAATGTTTCCTTTTCATAAAGTTTCATTACAATTAGGCAATAAGGTTTGAGTACATTTGACGTTTGAACTCGTCATAAGTTGCATTACATTCGAAATAAATCCGTACCCGAGAAATTAAGTAATTTTACACCTTTCTGATTATATCAAATTTTTTATTACTTCACTAGTTTCGGCTTAAAACCATAATCAGAAGCAAACGTCAAAATTTATTAAAAATTTACACAATTAAATTTTGCACAAATACAATTCCACTTTTTTGTAATATTCATTACAATTGGCTATAAGAGACGTCTCATATTGAGACAACGAGCAACAAGCAATTTGCATTCAGCAACGCAAACGTCTCATATTGGAGCAATGCGATATCGCCTCTCTATTTACAACATTGAATTGTCCCAACTTGAAATACATGATTTAATTCTATGTAGGGTATGTCTCACACTGATTGTAAGTAACTAGCAACAAGCAACTAGCAACCAGCAATAAGCGATATTGCCACTTGATGACATTTTACATATGTATAATCAAATGATGTGTCTCACATTGGAGCAATTCGATATCGCAAATATTGTTAGTTGCTTGTTGCCTCAGTGTGAGACGTATCTAAAAGATTGCCTCAATGTGAAATGTGCTCAAGTATAAGATACATCCCGTATTAAAACAACGAGCAACAAGTAATTAGCTTCCAACGATGCAAACGTCTCATATTGGGGTAGTGCGATATCACCTTTCTATTTACAATATTCTATTCTATGTATTGTATATTCTATGTAAAATGTTACCAATAGGCAATATCGCACCTTGCTGATTGCTAGTAACTTTTAGTTGATTGCCTTAGTGTGAGATGTACTTATGGTAGATTCTAATAGATCTAAAGAGGGGTGAATAAAAGATGTTTGGGTTCTCCCTTTATAAAAATCACACCTACATTATTTGAAGTGACGAAGTCGTCGAAAATTCAAGGATTTGCCCAACAGGGCCTAAAATCCCGCGTCGTCGTCGGTTCGGAGATAAAGGATCTCGAGAAAGGGACGAGAAGAGGTTGAAAACGGTATTAACTACGGAGAGTGCGTTTTCATCAAAACCGTGACCGGTTCCAGGACGCGTTTCCGGGCCTGGATCCGGGACGCCGCCAGATATCGATCCGGCGGATCCCCGCGGACGGCCAATCGGCGTCCCGACGCCCCCACCATTTCCTTCCGCCTCCTTTTGTTTCCCGGAGCCGCAGGATCACCTTTTTCTCTCTTTATTTTATTCCTTTTTTTCCATCCTCATCACTTCCATATTTCTCCCCCGGCCTCACTTACCTGCGAGCTTATCCTCGCTCGAACGAGAACACAAGAACCTCTCTTTCTCCACTGCGGCAGATGTTGCGATGCCTCAATGGATAATAAACACCTGGATTCAGGACCTTGCACCTTTCGATTTTCGAATCGTACATTAGAACCACCACGACAATCCTGATGATAAGCGAAGCGTCGAAAGTTCGCGTGAAATCTCTATTTGCTCGGGTCCGGAAGGGCGTATCGCTTACAGGACGAGCCAATCCGAGGCGTCCTCGGACGCCCAATGAAATGGATACCCGATCCTGAAGGATAATAGGTCGAATGAGAGAGAATCAAACAACAACGTCCTGATCAATTCGTGTATTTGTTACGTGATATATCCTTCTCGTCAATATATTTCGTATAATAATCGAGATTTTCTCGTTTTCAATATGTACAAATCGGATCGAATTAAAAATAGAATAGCAACAATATAAATGACATTTATTTAATTAAAACGAAAGATCGAAGAAAATCAAAAAATTAAATATCGTTATAATTAATAGTTTATCGTCGTAATAATATCGTGTAGGCGTGTACAATATAATAATATATTTTTATATAAAAAAAAAAGAAATCAATTTCAAACTGCGACGGTTCGTTTATAATCATCATACCTAATAATACACTATGTTCAATTTATTTACCGTATTTATACAAGAAAAAATCTATATTGCATCTCAAGACTTTTTGTCTTTTTAATGTTTTATGTAAGATCCTATACATTTTTTATTTTATTTTATATTTTACAATACGTATTATTATTTTTTTAATAGGAACGTTTTATTAAACGTCCGACATTGCAATAAAGGCACGATTTTGTCGTAAAACCATTTTGATGATATGCCTCGTTTCCTAACCTCCGCATTCTTCCTTGCAGTGTAAAGACTAGATTTTTTTTTAATTATTTTTGATTTGTTAGGATCTTACACAAACACATATGATGTGGTAGAGATAAAAGAATTTTCATTTTGTAAATTAAAAGTAAAATTTTATTTATTTTTTTTTCAGATGATCAAACTGGAAGGAAAAGGAGGAAATTTTTTTTGGGTAAGTTAATTATTAAAAATTATTCATTTTCTTAAAGCTCAGTTATTGAACTGAATAGATCTTGAAAATCTTAGACAAATCTTGCTTAAAAAATTCAATTGTAGCCCCGTATTTTTTTAACAATTTAGTTGATCACTTGTTTGTAAAATGAAAATGGGATTTTTTCGAGCTAAAAAGCCCGATAAAATTTTGAAAATTACATTTTAAATTTTTTTGGCCTTTATATGTGATGTTATTATCTGGTAAACCATCTAATGTGAGATAAAAATTTCCAATGTTAAGTATTGATGAGTTCAAATTCCAAAAAAGTTCAAATTCCAATATCTAAAGAAATATCTAAAGAAATGTGACATGAAATTTCATTTTTGTGAGTTACAGATTTCTGTCTTTTAACCATCCTCATGGTTAATTTAAAAAAAAACAAAGACATAGAGTGCCATGGAAAGTTTTTCAGGTTGGCAACGTTTGAATTTCATTTTTGTAAATTACAGAGTCTTTCCTTTTAACTGTTATCATCAATTCAAAAAAAACCTAGCATTCTATGAAAATTTTTCAAACTTGAAATCTGGAAAATTCATTTTGCAAGTTACATAATCCTATCTTTTAGCCATAATTCCAAAGAAAAAAAAATCTAGAGTGCCGTGGAAAGTTTCAAAGTTGGCTAAAGTTTCATGCTTGCAAATTGCAAAATTCTGCCTTTTAACCATCGTTAGGTTCGGTTAAAAAAATTCTAAAGTGCCATGGAAAGTTTTTCAGGTTGGCAACGTTTGAATTTCATGTTTGCAAACTACAGGTTCGTTCCTTTTGACTGTCATGATCAATTCAAAAAAAAAACTTAGAATTCCATGAAAATTTTTCAAAGTTGACAACTGGAAAATTCATTTTGCAAGTTACATAATTCTATTTTTAGCCATCAATCCAAAGAAAAGAAATTCTAGAGTACCATAGAAAGTTTCTAAGTTGGCTAAAGTTTCATGCTTGCAAATTGCAGAATTCTGCCTTTTAACCATCGTTAAGTTCGGTTAAAAAAAATTGTAAAGTGTCATGGAAAGTTTTTCAGGTTGGCAATGTTTGAATTTCATTTTTGCAAATTACAGAGTCTTTCCTTTTAACTGTCATGATCAATTGAAAGCAAAAATCTAGAATTCCACAAAAAAATTTTCAAGTTGACAACTAAAATTTATCAAGTAAAGAATTTTCTCGTCTTCTGTGAAAATGCATATTGCAAGTTACATAATCCTATCTTTTAGCCGTCATTATGTTCATTTCCAAAGAAAAAAGATTCTAGAGTGTCAAGGAAAGTCTTCCAAGTTAGCTAAAATTTCATGCTTGCAAAGTACAGAATTCTGCCTTGCCTTTTAACCATCGTTAGGTTCGGTTAAAAAAAATTCTAAAGTGCTATGGAAAGTTTTTCAGGTTGGCAACGTTTGAATTTCATGTTTGCAAACTACAGGTTCCTTCCTTTTAAGTGCCATGATCAATTCAAAGCAAAAAAAAAACTATAATTCCATGAAAATTTTTCCAAGTTTGCAACAATAAGATTTATCAAGTAAAGAATCTTCTCGTTTTCTCTAAAAATTCATTTTGTAAATTACATGATCCTGTCTTTTAGCCATCGTTATGTTCAATTCCAAAGAAAAAATATTCTAGAGTGCCATGGAAAGTCTTCCAAGTTGGCTAAAATTTCATGCTTGGAACTTACAGAATTCTGCCTTGCCTTCTAACCATCGTTAGGTTTGGTTAAAAAAAAATTCTAAAGTACCATAGAAAGTTTTTCAGGTTGGCAACGTTTGAATTTCATTTTTGCAAATTATAGGTTCCTTCCTTTTAACTGTCATGGTCAATTTAAAGCAAGAACCTAGAATTCCATGAAAAATGTTCCAAGTTGACAACAGTAAAATTTATCAAGAAAAGAATTTTTTCATCTTCTTTGAAAACTCATTTTGCAAGTTGCATAATCCTGTCTTTTAGTCATCATTATGCTCACTTCCAAAGAAAAAAAATTCTAAAGTGCTATGGAAAGTCTTCCAAGTTGGCTAAAATTTCATGCTTGCAAATTACAGAATTCTGCCTTTTAACTACCGTTAGGTTCAGTAAAAAAAAAAATTCTAAAGTGCCATGGAAAGTTTATCAGGTTAGCAACGTTTGAATTTGAATCAATTAAAAAAAAACTTGAATTCCATGAAAAATTTTCCAAGTTGACAACAGTAAAATTTATCAAGTTAAGAATTTTCTCATCTTCTGTGAAAATTCATTTTGCAAATTACATAATCCTGGTTTTTAGCCATCATTATGTTCAATTCCAAAAGAAAAAACTAGAGTGCCATAGAAAATTTTCCAAATAAACAATTTTTTCGTCTCCTGTAAAATTTCATTCATGCAAATTAGACAATTCTGCCTTTTAACCATTGGTAAGTTCAGTTAAAAAAAATTGCCATGAAAAATTTTCCAAATTGGCAACATTAAAATATGCCAAAAAAATTTTTCATCTCCTATAAAACTTGATTTTTGCAAATTACAAAATTTTACCTTTTAACTATCCTTATGTTCAATTCCAAAAAAATCCTGAAGTCCCATAGAAAATTTTTCATGTTTGCAATACTAAAATTTGACAATTAAACTTTAACCCATTAACTGTCAAATTTCTTTTTGAAATTTTTATCCGCATAGGTCATATATTTATACAAAACTGCGCGAAATGGTGTACGTACAATTCCAAAATATCCAAATCGGGATTGTGGCAGTTAATGGGTTAATCATTCATTTGGATTCATGGGTTCATCATTTTGCTTTTATGCCATTTTATAATTTTGTTATGACTTGACGTTTAAAAATCATGATATTTTTAAGGTTACTTTTGTTGAATAGTGAATACTACAACAATTTTTATAATAATTTTTTTTTACAATATTTTTTTTTTACCAACAAAAGAATTTCTCTACCACATCATATTCAAAGACTTCTCTCAAACCGAAAAATAAAAAATTAACCGACCTAAAACCAAATAACTAGTACTCAGCGAAACTTTACACGTGACAATTAAAGTCCTATCTCCACTCATTGTCCGGATAATATCACGTTAAACGATCCGGAGTGAAAGGCCTGTGCAGGATCTGCTGAGACGTATTCGTGGGGCTGCTCTGGGCTATCCTAACGATTCCGCCGCCGCTGCCGCCGTGAATGTTCGTCTGATTAGGCCCTCCATTTCCGTTTCCACCAACCTGTATCCTCAGGGGAGTTGCTAGTTGTGGGGCGGATAATCTCAAAGGTACGGGTGTTTCCGGGAACCTTAACTCGCCCAGGCGTAGGTTCATAGGTGGCGGCGAAGAACTGTTGTCCACCACTTGAACTATCGGGCTTGACATCCCTTCCTTGTACTCTTTTTCCATACTTCTTCTTGTATGGAATTCCGAGGATGAGTCTAGGTTAATCGTAGGGGATAATAATTCGGGGATGGTTGAGGATAATCTGCTGTTGGCGTTAATGGGTGTGTTATAAGTGTGGTTGTTGTTGGAATTAGTTGTTAGGAGATTTGTTGATAAAGGATTATTAGATGAGTTAGTTTCGATATTAACCGGAGACGAAGGACTGAGATTCTTTCTAAACGTCGTCGAAGTGTGGTTAAAACGGAATTGAGTTGGCATCGGTCCCGGTGAGTGAGGACCGAATCTAAACGATGTTATCGGTGATGGAGAGGAATTCGTAAAAGATATAGGACCTGGTGAGCTTAAAGGGGGCGAATGAGCGCCTAGAGAAATGTCCGAATCGGAATCTGAGGTATTGGGGTTGGGACTGAGAGGCGGTTGTCTCGTCGATCCGCCGTGGTTCGCCAACTGGGCCGCCAGTTGCTGCTGTTGGATTCTGGAACAAAGAAGAAAAGACGAGATTATTGCGGGAATCGATCCGTTCGGTGTCGCGTTGCAATTTAGAAGCGGAGGCCACCTGTAAGCGTGTCCTGGAAATTGCTTAAAGAGGCGCATGATTGGAGTAATGCGATCCGTTGTCGAGTATAGGATTACGTTCGCTTAATGCCTCGTTAGGTTCGGTGGTTCTCGGGTTCTCGGAAAATAAAAGGCCAACTCGCCTATTGGTCATAATCAATTAGTTCGCCCGCACAAAAACGTCGCGATTCTCTCTACAAAACGGATACGGCGGACGGGACCGCGTTCTTTCGGTAGCCCCCTTTTCTACCGACGGCGGACGACCGCTTGCTCTCTTTTCGGGGCTCATTTGCCCCGGCTCTCTCCATTCAACGATGCAATTATGCACGCCAAACAAAGAGACGCCTGAATGCGGGGATCGATTTCACGGCTCGTTTTCATGCTGGTCTCGTACAAAGACTCGCTGCTATACACGGATGGGGGCTTCAACGCGATCCTCGTAGATAATATGGGGATTTGTTATGGGTGCGTGTTTAACGACAATGTTAAGTTCTACTTAATGTGTAATTGAGACGCTTTCATGAAATGTATATCACCCTAGAATTTTTTAATTTACCATCAATCAAAAAATTCATTTCTAAGTTGAAGGAGAAGGTTGTAAAAGAGAGTTGTAAACATTTTGATTATTGTAGAAATCAATATTTTTTTTATAAATGGTGCCTACAAAAGGTTAGCACACAACCTAACTATAGACTTCTGAAATTGTTGATGTTAATTTGATAGAAAAATGTCTAACATTATTATCACTAATAATAAGTTCAGCCCATTTGATAAAGTAGTTTAGATTTGCCATGTCAACTCTATACAGGTGTCTCCAAGATGTTGGGATATAGCCTAACTGTATACTCATGAGATAAAAGGAAGATGATTTAGCCCAATTGTATTTTTCAATATTATTCGAAATTCAAGGTAATAAAGTTTATTTTGTAATACAGTAAAAAAGACACAATCCCTTTGTGTGCTATCATATTTTTTTTGTGTGAGTAGGGTTCGATAAGTTTTGTGTTAGGATACTTGTATCCCTCTAGGATAATAATTTAACACTGCATAAGCTTGATTCAATCGCTAAACGCATTTCGCAAGAAAGCAGTGACGGGGGCACAATAGGGGAGTGTTTACCATCGGGGGCCGTTGGCCCGCTAGCAAAATAAACCTCCCCTACAATTGCGTTAACAAATAGACTTTACAATGGGCGACGAGGGGGAGAGCGAGAGGGAGAGAGCCGGGTTTAGCGCGCGCGGGGCGCCGAGTGCCACTTTTGACTAATTAGTCCGTCTAATGAGTTGTCAAAATATTTGCGTTTTCACGCCTCCGAAAGCCGTTCGAGAATGAAGCTTTTGCCTTTCGAGAATGAAGCTTTTGCCGTCCCGCGATTTCGAAACAAAAGTCGAACAAAAGGGAAAGAAACATAATAATATATCGTTCCCATTGTTGGTCATTTTTCGTATCCGTCACGGGGCCGCTCCTAATTTCACCGTCGACCGTCCGAGACGAGCTGCGACGTGACGTCCGTTCGACGATAAGATCGAAACAATGGATTATCCCATACAATATGCATGAGAGAGGCATTAGGCGTCCTAATGTATTCGCCGCGGCCATGTTTTCGACAAATGACGGTCGAAAACCGACTCGACGCGACGCGACGCTTCAGCACGAGCGTCGGTTTTCAGGTGTGTCGACGCTAAATCGATCGCGCAACATTTGACGGACGTCGTCGTGGTGGTGGCGGTGGTGGGGGCGCAGTCCTGCGGGAGTTTTCCTTCTCTCTTTACGTCCTTTTTGTCGTTCGACTTTTATGGACGTCGGTGTCAATAAAACGGACCGTTATATGAAAAAGTTTGAAAGGAAACGGTTGGTTGGTAATATTTGTGATTGATTCAAACGATACTTGGATTGATGCGAAAGTGCAAAATTAGATGGCCATTTTTTACTTTAAGAGATGTTATTAAGGGAAATGTATTTAATTGAGAGGAGGAAATTTGCGGCGAACCGCAGGTGATGCGACCGACCGCAGTGACAAAGCAATCGGTTCGAGACGGCGCCACCGTCGCCGGTCCTGCCAACATATGGGTCCTGTCTCAGGTCTGGCAACTCCCGACCGGCCCATTCTCGAATTACTCGCCAAACAGCTACGGGACCGCTTTAGAAAACCAACAAACGAACGATCGTGGGATAAGCAAAGTGTTTTTAAATATAGAATCTAGGACGGATTTCAATATACACATTCACGTAGTCAAGAAACTGCAGTATTTTCAATAATAACCGACTTCCTCAAACCGTGCCAATTTTTTTTTAAGTTGGCAATTCTAAATTTTGATCGTTAACCTCCATATTTTGACCTTGTCATTTTATCTGTGATTATGTCTTTTTCTTTACGTTAGGTTGGTTATAGTTTAAATTGAGATATAAAACTTGAGACAAATGTCAAAAATTTTATGTTTATTCATTAACTCTAATCTCAAAAATTTTCAAAATGACTCAAGTAAAAAACTTTACATATTTATCAAATTTCAAAGTGCCAACCTATACATTTTTCATAATGTGGGGTGAACAAAGTGTTTTAAACAGAATTTAGGACGGATTTGAATATATAGGTTCATACAGATGTCCCAGAACTCAGTTGCCAAATGCAAACCACGCATTCCAGAGCTGACTTCATGCCGATTCAATGAAAAAATCCTTATCCGAAATTTTGAAATTTTAAGCGTTTGTAAACTTCGAAATACTTCATCGTTTGTTGACAAAACAATTTTTTTATTGCCATCGTAAAGGTGTTAAGCGCTACCAGGGTAAGTTCTCTTAGGAAGTAATTTCGGCTAAGGACTTTTTCATTGAATCAGCATGAAATCAGCTCTGGAATGCGTGATTTGCATTTGGCAACTGAGTTCTGGGACAATCTGTATAGGTTCATATAGTTAAGAAACTGTAGTATAGTCCAGGGGTGGGTAACTTTTATCAGTGAGGGCCGGATTACGGTTTACTTTTTTTTAGTACGTAGGCCGGAATAAAAAATTAACAAATTTTGTTACTTATATATTTTTAACAAACTTATACTCACTAATAAAGTTAGTTATTAGACCTCCCAGATCTCCTGCTTTCCTTGCTACAACTCCACAGAAAGCAGGAAATTTGGGTTTGAATCACAGTGTAGTAACCAGGCATTTTTTTTCTCTAATGCATTAATGGTAACAACATTTCTTTAATTTTTTCTTTCGTTTAAAAAAATAATAAATTTGTGTTTATGTAATTTATGTTTAAAAAAATAATAAATTTGAAAACAAAAATGCAACAAAAACGGGCCAGATTAGACCCTCACGTGGGTCGGAGGTTGCCCACCGTTGGCATAGTCAATGAAAACCAACCTTATAGAGTGGCATATGAAATGGTTTAAGTTAGCAACTCTAAAATTTGATAATCAGCCTTCATTTTTGACTTTATATCATTTTTTGTGGTTATGTTTGACATTTCATAATATCGCTCAATGGCGGCAATAGTGGCACATCTCAAAAATTGTAATAAAGGAGAAAATGGCGTTTAAAAATTGAAGTAATTTGAAATGCGATATCCATGCACTGGAATATAGACAAAAATGAAAAGAACCATAATGACTAGTGTAATTTTTGGAAGTTGGATTAATAAAAGAAATCGATAAGCAGCAACGCTACCGTCGTATTAAATTTGTGTCACTATTGCAGCTACATATAAGTCCCAATTGAAATAAGGTTATAGTCTTACATCCGCCATTTATTCGATTTAAGATGAACTAACTTTGTGGCGATCTTGCGGATACAAAAGGTATAAGATGTCAGATTTTAATACAACAGTTACTAGAATATTTACGATTTTTGAGATGTGCCACTATTGTCGCCGTTGAACGATATGTTCAATGAAGAAAACCTTTAGAACTTCAAGATTTAATGTTGGTCACACTTTAATTTGGCATACAGTGTGCACCCATTTGACCTGCGGATAGACGGATTAGCAACAGTTTGGCGATTGTAAGTGGGAGGAACTTGCCCTCTCACAATCAGATGTATCGAAATAGAACGGTGCGGATGATTACGTCTGTCTTCGTCGCACTTCAAGGTTCGTGTGATTACTGCGAAGTGTGGATAGGGCTTTTCAATGTGTTAGAAAAGGTATCGAATTGCATACGATTTTAATGAGTTAGATAAAGGGACACATATCAACTTCTAAACGTAGTAAACCCCCCCCCCCCCCCAGACGAAAAATAAATTTTTAATTTTGTCGTTAATGCTCGTTAAGACATTAAGACAATTTGAACTCGTTATAGAATAGAAAAACCTTTCAACTTCAACTTATTGTACTTATATTACTATTACACAAGAATATTACAGGAGAACGATTTTTATTCCCTTTTTTGATGAAACCATAGAAGCCATCAATGACAGGTTTATAGTTCATCAAAATATTTTAAAACCTTTTCAAAACTTAATAGACACGCAAACCAGTGCAAATAAGGAAAAATCTCTTCAAAGTCTAGTAGATTTTTATGGTTTGGATACAAACATAAAGGGAGAAGTCATACTTTGGACGCAGTTTTTAAAGGAGTATGAACCTAAACCAAAGAGTGCTATTGAAGCTGTTGGTGTATGCAATAGAAATCTATTTTCAGTAATTTATGATTTACTTACTATAATGGCTACTTTACCAGTAACAAGTTGTACTTGTGAAAGATCTTTTTCCTCATTAAAGTACCTAAAAACCTATTTACGAAACTCCACATGCGAGGAACGGCTAACTGGTTTAGCCTTAATGTTCATACATTCTCACCTGACAATAAATGAAGAGGATGTATTAAACCTGTTAGCTCTAAAGCCACGCCGTTTAGATATTTTATTATAATTTATCTAGTTATAAGTATTTTTTCTTAAATAAATTGTTTCCTCTTATTTTAATGTTTTATACAGTCCTCAACCCTAACTTTAGGTTGTACAAAAATTTGCATTAAAAGTATAAGCCAAGAAAATGTTTAGCGAAAACCCCCCCTAGGGGAAATTTCTCGGTGCGCCACTGCCTGTGTTAACTAATAGAAGCCTTATTGTCGTCCTTTTTCCACTTACATTAAACGTATCCGCAGCTCACCGGCGTGCACTGTGTATAAAACGTTAAATAGTTGTAAAAAATTTTACATTTACTCTTTAACTCCAACCTTAAGGCTGGTTTTAGTGCTCAACCGACGGTCGGTACCGACGTCGGTCGCGCGTAGCTTATCAACGGATTTAAATGTAGCTGTTCAGTGCTGCACTGATGAACCCTACGCGCGTACGGTACGCGGCGCGTATGACAACTATCGGTCGAACGCGTCCGTATGTACGTCAGCCAACTGACAGACTGTTGTACAGTCATCGTGAAATAATGAGTATAGATACAAAACGATTAATAACCGAAGTCCGGTTGCATCCGGAATTATGAGACTTGTCTCATAATTTATAGAAAGACCGTGTTGCACGGTTAAAGAATTACAGAACAATGAAATACCCAAGTATCGTACAATTTGTTAATGCGTCCATTTTTCGCGAGACTGTACAAACTGACGGTCAGCGCGTTTTGACAGATCTGACAATCAGCTAAGCACTGAACAACACAAACCGACGGTCAGCGCGTTTCGTCAATACTGACGGTCAGTACCGACCGTCGGTTGAGCACTAAAACCAGCCTAAAAATTTATAAAGTGATGCAAATCGTCAAAGAAATTGATTGTTAAGTTTCAGGATATAAACCTATAAAAATTTTCATGACACTCAAAGTATTTTATCTAATTCATATGTAGGCAACTAAAAGTAAAAAAAAAATGTAAATGATTATAAGTCGGTTTAACATTTAGCTAATCACACTGTAATAAAACTACTTATAAAATCTGAAGAAAGGTTTTGTTACATAACACATTATAAACTTTCTACTAGTTATCAATCTCAATTTCAATTTAAATCATGACACGGTTACTTCATATAAGTTTATTAAAAGGGTGATATAATAGTGTCGGTGGAAATATCTCGTCTCCGTTTAACTCTTCTCGCGGGGATCGGACTCTTCTTATTGTTAAACGAAGCCGGGACACCATCAAAATGCAAATGCCGAGCCGGTAGAGTAGAGCCGGCTCGGTATCGGTTTATATTGTGTATGAATAAATTACCCGCAAACCGAATTCTGAAGATAATAGAGTTGTAATTCGGTTAGGCTCCCGCGGGGGAATCCCCCGGCTACAGTTTAGGCCGATTCGATTGTCGTCAGCGCCAATTATTCACACACCGCTGGCTCCGCGCGGTTTAACCCCGTACGTAGCCGCGGGACACGACCGGGAAATTCTCCTCTATCTCGGCCTTTGGAAAAACCGACGCGGTTCCGACGACGCAACGCGACGCTTTACCCCCCGTCGCGACGCTAACTTACCGTCGCGCGATCAAACGAGCCGTGAACTCACGCCTACTTATTTTCGCTCTTTGAGATCAAGTGCAGATGGTCGGAAAATCTTGATACAGTCGACGAGGAACGGCGGCGTGTCAAAGAGGATGGGGCGCGACCCCCGCTTCGAGAAGGGGATTTATGGGGGGCGAGCGTCGAGAGAGCTCTCGAATCCTACCAACTTTGAGGTGCTAAAATGTGTTCAATACGTGAATCATATAAAAAAAAGTCAGGAAAAGAAATCATAAACATTAAAATTTAGATTTTAAAGAGTATAAAACCGGGTATAAAATCGTATGTACAATCGATTTTTTTCCATTCTACGTTTCAAGATAATAATCGTCTAGTTGTAATGTACCGCCCTAATTACATGGTATCGGTATAAGGGGTTTTATAACCATTCAAAACTTTGCTAGGGATACCTCTATTTTCCTTTGTCCTTGTTCGCACATTGAACATCCCCCAGATGTATATTTTCGTATGTACTCGTCAAGGGGAAAATATCTCAATTTTATTATCAACACAGTTAGAATCAAAGAGAAGGAATTTAGTAACAAAGTCAAATTCGAATCCCTTTTTTGTGGATTTACTTTGACCGTTGGCCGTGAAAATCGACCGTCAGACAACAGGCCTATAAGTCTATTATCGTTGTAGGGTCGGTAAAATGCCCTTCGGCCCCCTTTCCCGTTTGAACGGCTAACAGAATTAAGGGTGAAATTGTGTCACCAGTGACACACGAGGTTTTAAAATCGAAATCACTTCAAACAAAAATTTCTTTATTTTTAACCTATTGTTAAGAGAAAAAAATTAAGTGAAAAAAATTAAAAGAGAAAAATTAAAAGAGAAAAACAATACGAGTTATGTACTTAAATTAATACGAATGAACGGAACAGAAAAAAAAATCTAAAAATTCCCATGGATTTTACTTTTGTAAGAGTTAATTTTAAATCAAGTGGTGCGCACCCTAATTTTTACAATTTAAACTGGCGAGCATATAAGTCAAGTTGTAAATGTTCGAGGGGTTTATAAAGAGCCCTTAAAGGCGAAATTAAAAAGCCTCTTTAAACGTGGAAGTTAACGAGTTAAAACCACCATAGTATCAAGTACACTTAAAATAACTAAGTATAAGAAAGGCGTCGAAAGAAGAAAAGTTTCCCTTTCGCTTTCATAGAAGAAACAAGAAACGGCTCCGTTTCACTACACAATTTCCACCAGGATAGCGACGATTTAATACTAATTGGTTTAATAGATGATAATCGGGTGTATCGAGGAAACATCGAGCAAAAAACGTGTGAATGTCGTCCGACAAAAGAGATCTATGGCGTTTACCGTCCCGATTCGATTTGTGACTTTCGAGCGCAATTAGTTTAAAATGTGTACGGGCAGTTGAGATAACGATCGATCGCCTTAATTTAAATGATCGTCGGTTGGAAGATAGAAAGAGAGAAAAGCCGCGGTGTATGCTAATTGCGAACGGTATAAATTGATACGGCCGTCTTAATTACACCTGGATTACCGAGTCATTATGAAGAAGGGATTTTTTGCGCGAGATTCATGTCAATTATATGTGCGATGGAGGTAATTTAGACTTGTAGTCTTATTTGAAATTGAGGAAAAAGAGAAAAGGTTTTGGATTAAGTTAAATTGCTCTGATTTGATTTTGTTATTCGACTATTGAATTATCGAGAATGACTTTAATAGGGAATAAGTCGGATCGTTTGAAATATACGGGGTAATTAGTTTGAATTCGTTTTGTTATTCAATTAGTTGTAGGGTACATATTAGAAATTTTTTTGATTTTAAATTTAGTATTCGACTATTAAGTCATCAAGCTCGAATTTTAAATAGGTTGATAAGATAAATAATTTGAATGTTTTCAAAGACCCTGTATACAACTAAAACTTATTTAACTTGTTATTACTTTTGAATATTTTACATATAGACTTTTGGTTTTATTAGTTAACAACTAGGCTATCAAAATAAATTTTAAAATGATTCGTGGTTTGTTCGTAGTTGAAATTCACCATTAAAATGGATCAATTATAAAATGCTACATTCCAAACTTACATTAAACAGACCCATAAATAGGAATTTGAATGTGTATTTATACTTTGTACTTTGTTATTGGGGTCTGAGTGGTTAAAAACCTTCACTTCTTTTAGAAAAAAACTTATATGGTGAATTTGAATGTTATGTACTGAGATTTTCAAATAAAACGCACAATTATCTCTGTTGGACTGTTAGCTATACGCGCCAACACACGTGTCAACTTAATGCCAACTTTTAAAACTATCACAACATTCCTCCCCATTAAGTTTATTGAATTTTTACAAATTTAATCTTTCAAGTTTATTAATAACTCTAGTACTACGCCTGAGCGTTGTTATGGGGGTTTTGGAAATGTTTTTGGTGTTGATTTGAGAGGGGTTGGTGGGTCGGTACTATGCGGAGGTAATTTTACCGATGAACTCAAATGTTCTTCCCTTGAAATGGACAATTATCTTTTCTGTTCAGGAGATTCTTCCTTCAATATTGGAAGTAAAATTCTTCTTAAGCTCAATATCTCCCATAGATGCTACTGCAGGTTTAATATTCTCTCCGTCTGCTTTTACTAAATAAGTGTAAGTTCTAACCACCTTCGTTATACAGGGTGTCTCCGAAATGCGTGTACAACGTAAGACCACAGATTCCTGGGGTTGAAACAAGTCGATTTAAGTTAACTTATCTATATTCAAAGTTGCTTCGTTTTGCCAGTAGAGAACTTTAAAAATAATATTTTCCCTGAGTTTTTCTTAAATTACTCGAAAAATCTTCATTAGATTTTATTCATTTTTTGACCACGTCTTTATATCAGCTGGGCACAGCTTTCTGTGGAACAAATTCGAAATTCGCAACATACAGAGTGTTTAGAAACACTCTTACTGCAAGTTATTCATCCAAATCTTTTTAACCAGCCTGTATAATTTTCTAACAATTATTTCTCTAAATAGCTACATTTATTTAGAAACTATTTTCTCTCTTACAAAATTTCAGTTGGGCAAACGGTTTCGGCACAAAAGAAGATTTTCTAAATGCCTACAACCCCAAAACGGTAAATTAAGGTAACATTAACAAAATTCAAAGTACCAATTTCTTCACGGGATATGAAGATCTTTCAAGAAAAACACATGTTACAGGTTTGGAAGTAGTTCATTGCTTAAAATTTTCAAATTTTCGCCAACATTTGTGAACGTTATCAGGGTTTAGCCCTTTTAATCCGTATTATGCAGATTCTACTGTAGAATCGAAGGAAATAAAGAGGAAATCATGTTCCTGTAAACTGGTCAGCAAGATTAGCAAACCTAGCACCTTCTGATTTTGTTTAGTTGGTGTCATAAAAGTAAAAATTCAACAAAAAGAGCAAACAGTAGAAATTTTGCACACTGTATTATTTTTGCGTTGATGATGGTCACAAATCCTGGCAACATTTTGAGCAAAAACTACTTCCAATCCTCTAAAATGTGATTTTCTTGAAAGAGCTGCATATCCTGTGAAGAAATTACTACTTTGATCTGGGTTAATGTTACCTTAACTTACAGATTTGAACTTGCAGGGACTTAGAAAATGTTTTTTTGTGGCTAAACTGTTTGCAAAACTGAAATTTTATAAGAGAGAAAATAATATCTAAATTAATGTAGCTATTTAGAAAAAGAATTGATAGAAAATTATACAGGGTGGTTAAAAAGATTTGGATGAATGACTTGTGGTGAGAGTGCTTGTAAACGCCCTGTATGTTTGAAAAATCGAATTTGTTCCACAGAAAGCTGTAATCAGCTGATATAAAGACATGGTCAAAAGCTGAACAAAATCTCATACAACATTTTCGAGTAATTTAAGAAAAACTCATGAAAAATATTATTTTTAAAGCCTTCTAGCGGCGAAACGAAGCAACTTTGGATATAGATAAGTTAACTTAAATCGACCTATTTTGAGCCAGAGAATCTGTGGTCTTACGTTGTACACGCATTTCGGATACACCCTGTATATCCTCTCTTCCATACTTCTTTTTATCCGTTTCTTTTGCTGAAGATCAGACATTTTGACCCACAGGCAATCTTCGAATGCGCTCCCGAGTTTGGCTCTCTTTCTTCTTCAGTTCTGTTGGGTTTAATAAATCTAGTCATGTTTTAGGAATTCTTTGAGTAAAATCTCCGCTGGGTAAAGTCCTGTTGTAGTGGATGGAATTATCCTATATAACTACTATCTTCAAAATTTAAACAGATAAGTGAACTTATAGGCTGACCTTCTCCAGGATGTTGGCTTGGATGTCCTTAAGGATGTTTTTAATCTTCTCGTCGTCTTCCATCTTGGGATTTAGTTCATGAGTTTTAGAACTTCGTGGTAATACTCTCATAGATCTTCATCAGTCATTTGTCGTCTTGTAGCAAGCTTAAACTGGAGCTCTTTGTCTTGAAGCGCACCTTTGAACGTTGCTGTAATATCGTTCAAAATTTCTTCGAATTCCATATTGTCTTTCTCAATGGCTTCGAACCAATTGTAGTGCTGCTCCTTCTAGATAACATAGCAACTACAGGACATTAGTAGCCCCAGACCATCCATTAGCTTTTGCTACCTTCTTATAAGTTCTTGATACCCTCTTGTACGTTCGGATAAATGAGGCTGTCAGAAGCCAATGTGACTAACTCCATATAATGACAATTTTCAGTACAAAAAGGTAAAGCTAAAAGTTCATAAAAAAACAGGTGGTGAAGTGTTCAGTTGCCAAAGCAGTTCTGGTGGCAAACGAGTGAACTGTGGAGTCAATCAGGTTGTACACCGAAATAATATTGAAATTTGCAACCAAACAATGTTATTATCTAAATTTTGAAAAAAATGGAGTTAGTCACATTGGCTTCTGACAGCCTCAAATGTTCCTTTATTCTCGTCGCTTTTACCTCCAAACGATTTTGGTTGCGTCGCTGGATTTTTTTCTCGCATTTTGGGGTTTCCTTGGATTGCGTCTTGATTCATGTCTTCTTCTATTAAATTTTCCTGTTGTCTTCGATTAGCGCTTCTCATCGTTGCAGTCATGCATTTTCTTGGGTATTATCAGTTGTGTCCACCAGTTGTTACACTTGCGTTCCGCACTAGGGAAATAATGTAAGGTTGAGGGGGTTGCATCTCACACAGTTAAAAGGCTCCTCCACTTTGCGGGTACACCAACTTTATTAACCTAAGTTTCACTTTGAATGTTAGTTTACATTCTTTAAACCAACTATAACTGCTTCTTTTTTCGCTATCGTTTTCACTTATAGTGTCCGCGACGATTCCTTTCAGCAGATCCATCAGCCAATTTCTTTTCGCGTTCTAGCGTCGATGACTGTAATCACTCCGGGATAATATGAATCTGTTTTTTTTTTCATTCAAACGTCTTGCATCTATCTAATATATCAGCACCTCAGAAGTAAGGTGTGTTAAGTCACATTTTTTGCGGAAATGAGTTATCTCCACCATGTGTTTTAACATATCAAGTTGTATCGTTAAGGCCCGGTTTATTCACCTTTGGATAAATTAATCTATCCGATATCTACCATGGTTACAGACTAACTAGCCAATCATGGCAAGTGAAATTATAGTTACTATGGAAAATATCGGGTAGATTAATTTATCCGAAGGTGAATAAACCGGCCCTAAGTCCACTTTCAAATCTCTCTCCTCAACAATTTCGAGTTTGTGACTTAACGTACCTTACCTCTGGGGTGCTGATATTAAACTATTAATATATTGCACTATTCAACAATCATTCGATAATAGAAGAACCTTATTTCATTAGATTACCGAGACACAAACACATGTCATTCTTTTTCACAAGACTTGATACGTAGATAAGATAATTGGGTTGGGTTGTCTTTATTAGTAAAGTATTTAATCGATCATCGTGAATTTGAGAACAAACTATGGTCTGTTTAGGTTTAGAAAGTCGGATTGGAATGTTTCAGAAATTAATAAATGAACCAGTCACGTTTTAAATAGTTGCTACATTCTAAATTTAGATAAACACATGAATATGAATAAAAAGACTGTTTATATACTTGAATTAGTTTGTATAAATTACTACATAGCATTTTTTTGTAATGCTTTTTCTGATTAGCGGAAGATTTTTTTGAAGTACGTTGGAGCCCATCTTTAGATTAATGTTTCATCTAGTTAGGGGAAAATTTAGGGTGAATTTAGACATTTCCAAATATGTCTCTCCAACATATGTTCAACAAGTCTTTAACTTGTTCATTTCTACTTGCTCATAAGAACTAATCTAATGGAGATTCAACAAGCTTTTGAGTTTGGAGTAAGGCATTGGGTATATCAACATTTTAGAGATTGAAGCTTTGACGAATTGCAAGACTTATAATTTGATTTTTTATGAAAACACCCCTTATATCACTAAAAATTTAGATGTGTTCGTAGATTTGAAACAATTAGGAATTCTTACAACTAACCTATTAATCTATTGATTCTTACAACTATCCTATTTTGGTAACTTGGAAAACCTTTTATCCAAAATGGTTTACGATTCATCAAAAAGATCCGTTTTTATTAAAATTAATACATTACTAAATTAATTGAAGAAGGAAAAACAATACGATGATCATAATCTAGCGAAACGAATCGTATAATACAACTTCGAAAATGAGTGATATCAATCCCGAGCGAAGAAGAGAAAGAATCCAACTCGGTCATTAGCGCTATGATTCCCATCAATCAGTAACGTCGGTCCGGCGAGCTTTATTAATCATGGGATCCACACGTGAGGACGTCAGGTGCGACCCCGGCATTGTCCGCGGCACCCTCTCTGTCATTACGCTTTGTCTTTTGACAGATAGAGCTATCAGCGAACCGACCGCTTCAGCGACCGGCTTCGGTAAAGAAGAAACCAAAACGTCGTATTGTATTCCAATTCCACAGTCGCGAATCGAAAATTCCCCCCCGGATAATCACGACTACGGCTCGCGTATCCGAAAACAAAACACGACGCCGCCGTGCGACGTTCCCTTGTTATTTCGGAGTCGGATTAGGTCGCCCAGCTCGAATTCGAAGCCGATTAGAAATTTGGGGTTCGCGTTCCAGGGAGTCTCCACCTAACTCTAACTCAACCGCACCGCATTCGACTCGGTCCGAACGCGTATATCCGAAAAACCCGACTTCGAGAGATCGTATCTGGCCGAGCGATTTCCGCCAGGGGGCGCGCATTAAGGCGCCCCAAATGACGCCTTGCGGTACTATTTACCTTTTTCTTAGGGGCGATAACTCGATAACGCGTTTCCTCTTCGCGCGTTCTTTTTTTTATTGTCGCCTCGAAATTAATTTCGCCCCCGTCGACGGACGGAGACCCCTCTCCGTGTTTTTGTGAGAGGGGTCCCCTTTAAACCTCTTAATGGGTCGCGGCTTATAGTTCGACAAGTCTTAGTGCGAGGCTTCCGAAAACAAAGGGAGAGGAATTTGCACTTTGTGCCCCGGTGTGTACTATAGGGATGTTTGTGGTATTAATATCATTAGTTTAAAACGTTCATTTTATATACAGGGTGATTTTAGTAAAATTTATATTTTGAAAAGGAGAGGTAATTTTTTGAAATAATGGTTTTTGACTAACCTAACATTAGCGGTAACTCTAACACTAGATTTAGAACTAGTGTTAAGTAAAAACTAGTTTAGTTTTATTTTTAGCAGTTTTCTAAAAAAAATTATTGTTTTTGGTTGAATTGATCAACATTTTGGTAACTTTAGTGGAAGCTTTACGAATTTAGCAAGTTTTTGGTGGAATTTAAAAAAAAAATTGGTAAATTTTTGGTGGAATTTTTACAAATTTTGTAAGTTTTTTGGTGGAATTTTTAAAAAATTCATTATCTTTGGTAGAATTATTAAAAATTTTAGTAACTTTGGTGGAATTTTTATGAATTTACTAAGTTTTGAATTTTCAAGGTTTTAGTTAATTTTTAATGAAATTGTTTCTAATTTGATTGATTTTTGGTGAAATTTTAAAGGAATTTGGACATTTTGGTTGAATTGTTAAAAATGTAGACAATTTCGGTGTAACTTTTAGGATTTTTCTAAAAAAAAATTTATTGTTTTTGGTTGAATTGATCAACATTTTGGTAACTTTGGTGAAAGCTTTACGAATTTAGTAAGTTTTTGGTGGAATTAAAAAAAAATTGGTAAATTTTTGGTGGAATTTTTGCAAATTTTGTAAGTTTTTTGATGGAATTTAAAAAAAAATCATTATTTTTGGTAAAATTATTAAGAATTTTAATAACTTTGGTGGAATTTTTATAAATTTACTAAGTTTTTGGTGGAATTTTCAAGGTTTTAGTTAATTTTTAATGAAATTGTTTCTAATTTGATTGATTTTTGGTGGAATTTTAAAAGAATTTGGACTTTTTGGTGGAATTTTTAAAACAATTGGTAAGTTTTTGGCAAAATTGTTAGAAATGTTGACAGTTTCGGTGTAATTTTTAGGATTTTTTTAAGTTTTTGGTAGAATAAAAAAAATTCAAGAAGTTTTGGGTGTAGTTGTTAAATATTTTAATAGCTTTGGTGGAATTTTTGCGAATTTTATTCATTTCTGGTGGAATTTTAAAAAATTCAGTGTTTTTGGTAAAATTCTTATGAATTTAGTAAGTTTTTGGTGGAATTTTTAAAAAATTCAGTATGTTTTTGGTGGAATTTTTAAAAAATTCAGTATGTTTTTGGTGGAATTATCAAAAATGTTGATAACTTTAGTGGAATTTTTGCGAGTTTTATTCATTTCTGGCGAAATAAAAAAAAATCAGTGTTTTTGGTAAAATTCTTATGAATTTAGTAAGTTTTTGGTGGAATTTTTACAAATTGTAGTAATTTTTGGTGAAATTTTTAAAAAATTCAGTATGTTTTTGGTGGAATTATCAAAAATGTTGATAACATTGGTGGAATTTTTGCGAATTTTATTCATTTTTTATGGAATTTTTTAAAAAATCGGTGTTTTTGTATGGAATTTTTACAAATTTAGTAAGTTTTTAGTGAAATTTTTCCAATTTTATTAATTTTTGAGGAATTTTTATAAAATTCAATATGTTTTTGATGGAATTGTTAAAAAAGTTGATAGCTTTGGTGGAATTTTAAAAAGATTCAGTGTTTTTGGTAAAATTCTTATGAATTTAGTAAGTTTTTGGTAGAATTTTTAAAAAATTCAGTATGTTTTTAGTGGAATTGTCAAAAATGGTGATAACATTAATGGAATTTTTGCGAATTTTTTTCATTTCTGGCGGAATAAAAAAAATCAGTGTTTTTGGTAAAATTCTTATGAATTTAGTAAGTTTTTGGTGGAATTTTTACAAATTGTATTAATTTTTGGTGGAATTTTTAAAAAATTCTGTATGTTTTTGGTGGAATTATCAAAAATTTTGATAACATTGGTGGAATTTTTGCGAATTTTATTCATTTTTGATGGAATTTTTAAAAAAATCAGTGTTTTTTTATGGAATTTTTACGAATTTAGTAAGTTTTTATTGAAATTTTTCCAATTTTATTAATTTTTGAGGAATTTTTATAAAATTCAGTATGTTGTTGATGGAATTGTTAAAAAAGTTGATAACTTTGGTGGAATTTTTATTAACTTTAATCATTTTTGGTGGAATTGTTAAAAATATTGGTAACTTTAGTAGAATTTTTATGAATTTGGTAAGTTTTTGGTGGTGTTTTTTAAAAATCAGTAAGTTTTTGGTGGAATTATTCAACATTTTTGTAGTTTTGGTGGAGAATTGAAAAAAAATAGTACGTTTTTGGTGGAATTGTTAAAAATGTTGGTAACTTTGGTGGAATTTTTACGAATATAGTAAGTTTTTCTAATTTTTACCAACTTCATTGATTTTGGGTGGAATTTTTAAAAAATTCAGTATGTTTTTGGTGGAATTATCAAAAATTTTTATAACATTGGTGGAATTTTTGCGAATTTTATTCATTTCTCGTGGAATAAAAAAAATCAATGTTTTTGGTAAAATTCCTATGAATTTAGTAAGTTTTTGGTGGAATTTTTGCAAATTGTATTAATTTATGGTGGAATTTTTAAAAAATTCAGTATGTTTTTGGTGGAATTATCAAAAATTTTGATAACATTGGTGGAATTTTTGCGAATATTATTCATTTTTGATGGAATTTTTTAAAAAATCAGTGTTTTTTATGGAATTTTTACGAATTTAGTAAGTTTTTAGTGAAATTTTTCCCATTTTATTGATTTTTGGTGGAATTTTTATAAAATTCAGTATGTTTTTGATGGAATTGTTAAAAAAGTTGAAAACTTTGGTGGAATTTTTATTAACTTTAACCATTTTTGGTGGAATTGTTAAAAATATTGGTAATTTTAGTAGAATTTTTATGAATTTGGTAAGTTTTTGGTGGAATTTTTAGAAATCAGTAAGTTTTTGGTGGAATTATTCAACATTTTTGTAGCTTTGGTGGAAAATTGAAAAAATTTAGTACGTTTTTGGTGGAATTGTTAAAAATGTTAGCAACTTTGGTGGAATTTTTACGAATATAGTAAGTTTTTCGTGGAATTTTTACCAATTTTATTGACTTTGGGTGGAATTTTTAAAAAATTCACTAAGTTTTTAGTAGAATTGTCTCCAAATTTAATAATTTTTGGTGAAATTATATTCAATTTAACTAACTTTTGTGGAATTTTTATTATTACTTTTTTATTTTTGTGAAATTTTGAAGAATCTAATCAATTCTTGACGAAATTAATCTTAATTTTAGTATATTTTTTTTTTAATTCAGCAAGTTTTTGGTGGAATTGTTAAAAATTTTGATAGCTTTGGTGGAATTTTTACAAATTTTATAAGTTTTTGGTGGAATTATTAAAAATTTTAATAGCTTTGGTGGAATTTTTAAGTAAAAAAAAATTTGCGTTGATTTACATTTTGTTAACAAGCAAAAATAATCTAAAGATTAGGATTTAGAGAATTTAAACAACGTTTAAAACTTTAAAAGCAACCCCCATAAAGAAAAAAGTATTTTTCTTTCTTATTTGATGTGATAAATGAGATATGATTTAGTATACATACTTATTTTTTGTTTTGGTTTCATTTGTATTTAGTGAATAAGTCCAATTTGAGTAGGAGATGGAAAAGTTAAACGCGTTTTGTGTAAAAGGGACCTACGATGGACCCTTTGGAGGTCGTCGGAGCATGTAAAAGCAGGCCTAATAAAATAACAGTAATCGCGCATTATAGGGTTGCACAAAAGGGCTGAATGGTCGTCCCCTAAGGCCGAGGGGAGGAAGCAAGAATCGTATTTCGGTGACACAATTTCGTCTCAGCGCCCCGAGCGATCCGCGCACGTAAACGTTAACGTTACACGAGCGAGAAAATCCACTGATATAGATTCAACATCGAGTAGTTGCAATTTGCAATTTTCGGGCGAATAATTGTTTCGTCCTTCGTAAATTTTTAATTTTAATTTGGACGAGTGGTACACACAGAATGCTAAATAAAGGGTCAATTCGAAAATTTAATCGGTAGGAAAGAGCGACGCGAAAGCCGACGTAAGCCAATTGCGCAACGATACACAAGCGGGGCGAATTTAAAATTTATACCGTCAGGGTGCGCTCGGGGAATTAGGCGTTCGTTCGGCTACGCTTCTTAGGGATTTTTGATGTTTGATTGCTTGCGCAAATACGCGTCTTTTGAAAGGGACCGAGTCGAGTCGACGACTCGGCTCGATTCTTCTTAGCGACCGGATGGATGGAGGGACGATGAGTGAGTGAATGGGGCAGACAGTCGTGTTTGCAATCGTTTCGCGGGGATTTCATTGTTTCGACGGGCGATTGTTTCCGAAAGCAATCAACTGAAGGAGTTTTCGGGTAAACACTAGGAAAGTACGTAAAATGTGTATTGAGTTCTTTCTTATCTTGTAGAAGAAATTGACAACCCTACAAGTTGTTTACTGGGAATCTTACTTGAAACTCTATACATACACTAAATAAAAGAATAATACTCTTTTTATTGCAAATTTTATTCCCAAGTTTAAAACAATCTTTTCGTCTTAATTTGAAATGTGCTTCGAGTTTAAAACAGATTTCAGCAGGTTGGAGAAGACAGAGAAAAAAATGATTCATTAACAAAGAGAGTGCAAGGTCTTGGGATCACAGATTTAGTTCAAATTTTGTGCAATGGTTGATTTAATTTCCCTGTTGATGGGAACGGTTGGCAGTGGATTTGTTTATACCGATTAACCTTTTGACTGCTAAATACTCTGACCTCAAATGCTTGGAATCGACGGCGTAGAGCTGGAAATTAGCATTACTGATGACCAAATACTTTTTCACGCAATCAGAATCTGTTCTACGATGTACTAAATAATAATACACTACATAATCCATTTACTAATACCTTATCCACATAGACTATGGATGTATGCGGTGCACCCAAGTGGTAGTTTTTGCTGGGTGCATATTTACGCCGGTAGCAATCAAAGGGTTAAGTAAGGCTTTTTAAAGGAAGGTTATAATGTCAGGTTATATAGCTACCTGTATTAATTTTGAAGTTCTCCCACGTTAACTGTATGAAGGATGAAAGGTTTTAAGGATGCATCCTTATAACCATACATTTTCGCCAACAGTGAAGCTAAATCTACCATCTTATAAAATTTAAACTAAATCTGTGAATACAAGACCTTGCACTTTCCTTATAAGAATTTACTGCTTTTGCATTTCATTTATTTCATCGTAAAACAACTAAATTAACTAAAACATACTGGTGAAACATTGTCGCATGTGAAAGCAAACAGTTTATGGAAAAAAACGTATGGATAGTTGCCATGTAGCTAAAATCACTTATCTAAAACAGCCCAAAAACTATAAATGGAAAGGTTTTCATGGCCTGTGTTGACTGAACTAATACAAGAACTAACATTAACACTCATTCTAATACTAGATCTAAAACCAGAAGCCTTCGGATTCAGCTGTGCGTCTTTTGAAAAAGCCTTTGACGTTTCGGATGCCATCTTGCAACCTTCTTCAGAAAGAAGTTCGAAGTAATGATAGTCACTTGCAATATGGCATCTGAAACGTCATATGCTCTATCAAAAGACCCACGACTAAACCTGAAAGCTCCTAGTTCTAGGTGTAGTATTAGAGTTAGTGCTGATGTTCGTTCAAGTCCTAATTGAGCCCTAAAACTCTGTTTATATATTGCTAATTCAACCTAATTGAAGAAATAACTGGTTTAGAATTAATTTGAAGAAAAATCGACCAAAATTATTTGAAGAGATATTTGATTATAGTTGTGAAATGCAGCAACCAAAACTATAGCAGTTGCAATATTTTAAAAAGTTCAACTATTTTATTTAAACTGTAAATATTTAGACTGAAAATTACAAGATATTTAATTGTTGCTATTACAGCTACGATTACTATTAAGTAGAGTTGCCATATCGCTGGATTAGATTTCCCCAGTTGCAATAATTGAAAAATTCCTTAAACTTGGAAGTTTTCAATAAAAAAAATCCCTAGAAAACTTACTTCTTACTTTAAATTTAATCACTTCTAAATTTTAATTAATTTTCGTGACTAAAAGTACTTTCTGCAAATCTCTAAAATACCCCAAAATAAACCAATTACTAAATAAATCCCCAAGAATTAGGAAATATTTAACACATTATTTTCAAATTAGAAAAAGAATTTATAACTAACAGTAATGCACCCAACAACATCACTAGAGATTTTACCAAAATTGTTTGGTAAATTATTGAAGAAATTTCACAGAGGTTCTACTTTGCCAAACAAAAAACTTTTATACTGGGGGCTCCATTACAGAGCAGTAACATAACCAAATGTTTTTGGTGCGGAAACACTATGCTTATTGCAAGTGTATTAGGTAATACTTTGAAAAAGAATTATTTTGAGGTTACATAACAACGAACTTTTTATATCATTAACCCTTTCGTGGATAAATTATATTTTTGAGAGTTTCGCCACTTTTTAATTAATCGATCCGCAGTGGTAATGTTGTATACCAATACACTAAAATTATTTCAAAAATGTCCAAGAATTTGGACAGAACTTAACTTCAAAAATTTTGACCAACTTTAAAAAATCGTACAGACTTTATTATTGATAAAAATTTAAAAAGTACATTTTCAGGAAAGACGGATTAAAATATTTGCTTTCTATCAACACTTTTAAATTTCTTCTGATTATTACCAAAAGTTTAAAGGAAATTTCAAAAACGTGAAAGAATTTTGACCGAACCTAACACTAAAAATGTTGACCAAATTTAAACAATCATACAGACTTTATTTATAAAAATTTAAAAAGTAGACTTTCAGGAAAGACAGATTAAAATAATTGCTTTCTATCAACACTTTTAAATTTCTTCTGATTATTACCAAAAGTTTAAAGGAAATTTCAAAAACGTGAAAGAATTTTGACCGAACCTAACACTAAAAATGTTGACCAAATTTAAAAAATCGTACAGACTTTATTTATAAAAATTTAAAAAGTAGACTTTCAGGAAAGATAGATTAAAATACCTGCTATCTATCAACACTATTAAATTTGTTCTGATTATTACTAAAAAATTTAAAGAAAACTTCAAAAACGCTGAAGAATTTGGACCAAACCTAACTCCAAAAATTTTGGTCAACTTTAAAAAATCGAACAGACTTTATTTATAAAAATTTAAAAAGCAGAACTTCAGGAAAAACAGATTAAAATATCTGCTTTCTATCAAAACTTTTAGATTTGTTCTAATTGTTACCAAAACAATTAAAGAAAATTTCAAAGTTGTCGAAGAATTTTAACCCTTTCTTGGATAAGTTATATTTTTGAGAATTTCACCACTTTTTCATTAATCGATCCACAGTGGTAATATTGTATACCAATAGACTAAAATTGCACGTAAAGTTAGTGGTAAGTATGTATACCAATATCTGCGAAAGGGTTAAGTAGTCTCAGACCTAAAATCCTCTATTAACATTCATGTAATTTTTTTCCACCTAATGTCCACCTAAAATCCAATAATCTGAAAACCCTGCTGTTAAGCTTTAGATCCTAAACTTGCAATAATGTTGGTTAGTTTAACAAAAGTTCAATTAGTTGAACAAAACATTTTTTGTTTAGTAATGAATCAAGCACTCAACTCCATTCTTTTTGTGTTCTCTAAATGACAGTATATTCAGTAGTAATGACTATCATTAATTACAGCTAATAATTGAAATCTGTTTTTCCATAATAAAATTCTTGGATTAAGTTCATTATAACTCTTTATAATTCCTTATAGACTGATTTAAACCTTCTAATTTTTATTGGGAGATCATCTACTTCAAGATCCAAAAAGCTATCTGTTTGAAAATTGATTCAAAATGCAGTTCGAGCTTTTATACCTCTTAAATATACCTCTTAATATTTTAGCTACTTATATCTAATGAGGTCATAAAATCTATTTGAAAAGATAAAAACTGCCCTTAGATTTTGTCAATTCTATCCAATCTTAAAATTTCTAATTTTTATTGTGAGATCACCTGCCTCAAGATCCAAAGAGCTATCTGTTTGAAAATTGATTCAAAATATAGTTGGAGTTTCAATGCTTTTTAAAATTCTAGCAGCTTATATGTAATGAGGCCATAAAATCTATTTGGGACGATGAAAACTGTACTTAGATTTTGCCAACTCATTGTCAGTCCAACCAGATATATAGGGTGTTCATTTAAATTTCTGCTCAAATCACCTATGAATTTTTCCTAAATTTTTGACATATGTCCAATAAAACTTAATTAAAGCAATAGCATAACACTAAAACGTTCGATAGGTTATAAGTAACAAAACAAAAATGAAAGGAAATTTGTCAATAACTTATTTTTGGCTGAAACCTACCTAAACACCAATCTTTTTAGTAATTGGTTGTCCAAAATTTCATAGAGATGTTCAACTGGTTAATAAAATTGTGCAGTCGATAATCCCAAACTTCATCGACTTTCGAACCAATTTGAAAGTAAGATTTACCATCAAGTTTTTTGTTATAAAATAAACACATTATCGATAAATAGTCAATACAAGCCTTTGAATGTAGTTTGACCAAATTTGGTGTTTGTCAAATTAGAAATTTTTTTGATTAAAGTGCACTTGAAAGTTCATTTGAGCCTGACTATAAATTAACACTGATTGAAATTGATACAAAAAAATTAATTCAACCTATCCAAAGTCATAAATGGTTGAAGACTAAAATTCAAAATTTTTTGTGTTTAATTAGCAAGTCTTAAAAATTTTGATTTATTATCTAAACACTTTCTTTCACTTATGTAAGTGAAAAAACAAATCAATTTTTTTAAGTAAATGGTTGGAATTGTTAAAATGTTCAATTGAGATAACAAGAGAGGGAAATTTCCCGGCAAATAGAAACGTTAACCAACAGGGGGTCCATTTACGTTGTTCGGTGGCTCGCGATGGTCGTCCATAATGCATAAAGAGCCCCGTTCTACCGTGGTAATGTATCATGATACCGGTATCTGCCGTATAATGGCATAATACCGTACGCCGACGGCAATAATTACAACTCGGGCCGGTGATGTACGGCCCATTCACGTACCGACTACCGGATTCTACCGGAATCGGTACCGAGAGATCGTTTTTAGCGATTATCGCTAAACCCAACTATCACCGGACGGGCTCATTTAAATATTTTCGATACATATTTTCCAAAACATTCCGTGAAAAACATTCCGAGAAAACATAATGACAGCAGGTAGCCCGAGTAAAGAAACCCTTATCCCATTGTATCTGCGGTTTAACGCAAAATTGTATTTTAACGACACTTAAAATGTACTTAGGGGTTTATTGTTGGGTGAATGGGGGCATCGGTTATGGTAAATAATGGTCGGTTTTGTGCGTGAATTCGTCACGGTTTCGGTTGGATGTGAGGAGACTTGTGGGCGATAAATCAGCGAAAATCCGAGCGTGTGCTATTAGGCGTTTATCCGGTGGCTGAAATTTATAGTTTTCTCGCGAGGGCCCGGGTCGGATAGGGGGCCTAATTAGTGGCCGCGAAGGACCATGGGTCGTGCCCACATAAATCCAGACCATCGCCCGTGAACTGGTGTTAAGTTGTAACGTTAATTGCCGGTTGTCCGGCCATTTACTATGGATCTACTAGTGTAGGTTGTTATTTGGAAACTATAAAATTAAAAAATTCGACATAAAAATTGTTAATTTTTTTTTGTAAAGAGTAGTCTTAGAAATCTTCAAAGGTTTCAAATCAATTATTCAAGTAATTAATCTAATATTGATTTAAGTATAAATCTTTTTGTTTGTTTACTATAAAGGTGGTTAATTTTGAATAATTACTATTTAGTTTCCTGTATGAAAAATATACCGTAAAGTTGATATACGGAAAGTCTCGAAATTAGACAGCTATACGAAAATTGCTTCCTAAGAGAACTGTAGTTTCTTGAAGAATGCGGCATAAAAATGATTTTTTAGAAATATCCTTAAAATGCCTTGGGTTAAGTTAAAAATTAGTATACAGCCTAAAATTCCCCTAAAAAGATCCCCTACCCGAAAATTCAAAAAATGATAAAACCAGGGAGATATGTAGAGTACATGGAGTATATTATTATAACATTTAAGGGGTTGATATCGCTCCTTTAAACTGAATTTGCTCAGAAAAAGAAAATGCTATGAATGATGATTAATGTTATGATGCTATGAAATGTTAGAAAATTTATAGTTTAAGCGACAGCAGAAGGAACAGGCGGAGAAGGAAAGGTTACGGGTTGAAAATGAAAGGAGAAGAGAAAAGGAAGAAGAGGATGCATTAGAAAAAGCAAGGTTTGTATAATATAGTTGTCCTAAATTATTCCGAAATAACTAAAAGTTGTCTAATTGTAAGTTCATCTGAAATCGTAAAAAATCTTCTAAAAGCGTTTATAATCGTCGAAAATTGTGTCAAAATAGTCCAGAATTGACTCAAGATAGTCCAGAATTGACTCAAAATAGTCCGGAATTGATTCAAAATTGTCTAAGTTCATCTGAAATCGTCTCATAACCCGAGAAAGTGTGTCAAAAGTTTCTAAAATCGTCTAGAATTGTCGAAGATTTTTTTAAGATCACTCAGAAAATGTCAAAAAATCTATTTCAGGTTTATTTTTTTTTATTTCATATAATAATTTACTCCATGTAATCTACATATCGTCTCGGTTTCATATTTTTTTTAATTTTTGAGTTGGGGATCTTTCCTTGTATGAGAAATTAGATAGTGGTATTAATTTTGCATGAAACTTGCCAGTGGCGTGCATGTAAAGGGATGACTTAGATAACTCTTTATCTAACTTTTTGCTTGTCAACTTTTTACTACCTTGACTTAAAATTTAGCTATCTAAGACCTTTCTAAGAATGGTCTTTTCCTTACAATTGCGTAATTTCAACCGTTTTCGAGTAAACCGTTTTTGAAGATCAACTAATTTCATCTTTGAACTAACTAGGATTTTTTTGCTAAGAGTATGCTAAGTGCTTTAACATCTCAGTGTATTTTTATCATTGGGGGTTTGATTTTATGACTGAATATCCATGAAAATTACAAAATTCTATGATGGTCTCTTTTGCCATTGCTCCCTTCAAAAAAACTGTAGCTTCTTTAGGAAGTATTTTTCGACCAATCTTTATTTGAGCTTTTATTCTTATTTTTGAACGTTGCGTTAGTAGTATATGGCCTTCTAATTTCGGAACACTTTGTATGTACGATTGTATTTTTTTAAGCTTCATTCAAGTTTCCATCAATGAAATAGAAAACTTATTCATAATTCAATTTCATTCAAGAAAATTCTAACCATGTTGTCATTGGTTAGAATCCTAAAATGTTTCATTTTAGGATTTTTTTTTTGCAATATGGCTAAATGTTATGATTTTGTCGTCAAAGACTATAAAAATCATAAAATAGAGTTATGCCAATTGATTATCTAATGAAAGACAAATAAAACCACCTTCTAAATGGAATTGTAATGTCTTTTCTAATTATAGAGTTCATCCAGTTTATGTTTGCATATGATATGTCCAAAAAGTTTTTTGAAAAAACAATCTATCCACAAACAAAGTCTACATCCAGATTTTTTCCTTACCTATCATCAATTGAAAGACTTTAATGAAGTCAAAATTAAGAAAAAAATCATACAGGAGTTTTGTGCCATATTGGTTATAAGAATTTATTTGTCTAACAGGTTTCAACGTAAAGCCATCTTCAGAGACAAAAAGCTAAAAGTTAAACGTGAACTTCATTTTCATATATTCGTAGTAATTAATTGATTAATACTGGCTAAAGTGGATCATACACATACACATATCATAGTGGATATATCAACTTTCCGGTATATTTTTCATACAGGAAACTAAATAGTAGTACTTTTATACTTCGTACGATAATCAACAAAAATTCTTAAAGTAACTAACAATTTTTAACCGACTTAAACCTAATTTTTAAAAATGTGATACTGGATTAAATAAATGGGAATTGAGAAAAAAGTTTCACTTGAACGATTTTATCAACAAATATAACTTCTTCTTTTCGTTGTTGGACACTTGAATGACTCTCCATCTCGTGAATTATCACGAGATGGAGAGATGATGACTCTACAGCTAAAAGATGATAATGCCGTATGGAATTTCGAAGCTCATTTTCCATTTTTATTTCTCCTGGTAAAATTTTCTGAATCTCTCCATACATTTTACTTATTTTCGAATCTTTATGATCAAAATTAAAACCCTGACCACCTGTATAAAATAGTTCTTGATAATAATTATATCTAAGTAGTATCACAATGAACTGATTTGTCATTTTAATTATTGGATTTTTTTTAAGGTTTTATAACATTTTCTATTTTAACCAAGTTTTATCACGTTATCTCCATTTATAAGATTTGCCAATGATTCTTTGACTAACAATAAGTTAAGTTTAAAATGGACAACCACATTTTCTGTAATATCAAAATAAACGTTCATTGATTTCCGTTCATTGAAACCCAATTGATGCAAAGAATACAACTGGAACTTCAATAACCTTTTTTAAGATTCTAGCTGATTCTACAGTTCATTGAGAGAAAAAAACCATAATTGGTTAAATTCTAATTTAAGAAACCAACCCAACCTAAGCAAACAGATAACTGGTTGAAAATCAATTGAATAATCAAAGAAATTTTATTCAACCAATGAATTATTTTTTGAAGGTGGGTTCAAAATAAAGCAACTGGAACTTCAATAGCCTTTTTTAAGATTACTATTATTCATTGAAAGAAGAAACAATAATTGGTTAAATGCCAATCTGATAATCCAACCTAAGCTAAGCAAACAAACTGGTTGATTGGTTCAAGAAACAATAGATATTTTATTGCTTTTCAAATTTATAATAGCTACTGTTAATTAGGGCCATAAAATCTTTGAGGAAACACCACAAATATGCATACATAAATTCTGCCACACTAACCTAAGGAAAGAAATAACTAGTTGGAGGTTAATTCACAACTTTCTGAATATTCAGTGAAGATTAGTTAATGTAGATATGTAAGATTTGAAGGGAAAAAATTAATTTCTTTGCTTCTGATTGAATTTATTACCATTTATAATATCTTCCTTGGCAAATCCCTTATAAAACTCATACTACTCATAAAAAGCAAACTAACCTTGACTATTTTCATTTACTTACATCTATGATTTAATAAGTTTATACTTCTATTAAGATAATAGAAACAAAATACCCTCTTATATCTAAATAGATCTAACTCTTTAGAACATATCGGTTTAATTTATGTATCAGATTTTTATCATCATCGTTTTGCACGTCATTTTTTCCACGTAATTTTTTCCATGCAATTTATAAATAATTCTTACCTATTTTTTGCCGCTGCCGCTCGATCCCTTTGCCTCCTATTCTTAAACCAATTTCCAACTTGCGTCGGCGTCAACCCCGTGGCTTGTGCAAGTTCTCGTTTCTTTGTGGGATTAGGATAAGGATCCTGAAGGTACCACTCCCGTAATAGGCTTCGCGTTCTCTCCTTGAAGCAGTGCGTTTTCTGCTCCCCGTCCCAAATGGTCCTCGGAAGCGGGAACTTTTTCCTAACGCGATACTTATCGACGGGTCCGAGTGCCCTTCCCCGTAACTTCTCGGCTTCTTGATAGTGCGCTTCTAACCACATCGCTTGGAGTTTCCCGTGCGAGCTTTTGGTGAACTTATGCGATTCGAGGATGTTGTAAAGTTCGCGAAAGTTTCCGCTGTGGAACGACACGATAGCCCTCGCTCGGAGTACGGCTTCGCTTTTGTTCAATTCGGAAATGTTTGGATGCGCCACCGGCAGGGACCAGAGGAATCTGGCAAGTCTTTCAATGTCACCACTTTCCTCGAGGGTTTCGCACACCGCCGCCACCTGCGACACGGTGAAGTTCAACGTCGGCAGTGCGAACATCGGGTTCGGGATCACTGGCGCCAGCGGGATCGGGACACTAACTCCCGGACTCGAGGACGCGTCCGAATGCGAGCCGGAACTTCCGGAGCAGAGCCCGGAGTTGAGCCCGAGCGCCATATGCGTTGCCAGTTTTCGCCTAATTAGAAAAACATGCCCGTGTCGTTGTCTTTTACACCCTCTCTATTCGCGGTCGCGCGTCGGACTGATCGCGCTCGCCCGGATCGAGTAGGCTGGCTCCGGGCGCCTCCGCACTCCGATTGGCCGGAACTTTCTACGTCACCGGAATCTCTCAAAACGATCGCGACCAATGGAAGTTTTCGCCCGGGGAGGATCATAACGTTATAGGCGTGGCCGGGGGGTGGGGGGAGAGCGCGAGGGGTCCGGGGGCCGCTCCGGAGAGTTTGCAAAACAAAAGAGTAACTTTTGTATCTGCGGGATTACGTGCGGGGCTAAGTAGATGTGACGCTTTAAGTGGGCCCGAGATCGCGGCGCTATGGATTTTCCGCGCCCGCCGCCAGGTATCGCATTGATCGCCCTGGAAGAGCATCCGAGCGCCAACGTTGGTGGGGGCATCGATTGGCGAATATACGGGGTATTGGGATGCGGGGGAATGTTTTGATTGCGACCTCAATGCTATGATCACCCTTCTCATTTTGTTTTACATCTTATAGAAAAAGCAAGATTTTTTTCCATTTCAATTTTTTTTGACTCTTCCATTGGAATCATTTGAAAAAGATAACTTTTTTATTCCAAGCATGGCAGATATGATTTTCAACAAATCGAAGATAGCCATGACCAAATTTTGCTTGTTGCCTACCTATCCAAATGTATAACAAAAAAATTCTAAACAGCTCCATAGAGAGAAGTATGCCTCTCTTTCCATACCTTGCGGCTTGGTGTTCCATCCTTCTCCATGAGACAATTTAGACTTAATGGTTATTAAGCCCATGATACACAGTATGAATGCAGCAATATAACAATAGCAACGTGCTATTGTCTGGATGTACTGGATAGTTTCTTAAGGCAGGAGACTAATAATCACAAAGTCTTTCAAGGATGCAGGGTTGAGATTGTTCATTTAACATGAATACAATACTAGTATGACTGGATTTTGATTTTTGACGTGTGTTATCATAATCTACATCAGGGGTTCTCGAACTTTCTAAATTTCGTACCACATAAATTAAAGACAAAAATTGTATGTACCTTTACCAACAATAGGCTTTTCGATGGTGTCAAATCAATACCTCGCAAGTTCGAAAATTGCTGTTCTCAAATTTAAACATTTTCCCATTCATTAGAATTAGAGGCATCATCTATTAAACGGTAACAAACTTTGAAAAATCCGTTAACGGGGAAATGGCACCAATTTTCGCCTTTGTATCAAAAAATTACATAAGTTTTCTGTTTTGAATTCATTCATTATGTTCCTGTCACATGAAATTTTTATGAATTAATCTCTTTCTAAAACAGAAACATTTTATATAGCAGTATTGGAAATAGAAAACGGGTCTCTTATTCAACTTTCATTTTCTAAATTTTCAGGAAAACAAGAATGAAAGTTACTGACAAGTCCCATCCTATGTTTTTTTTTTATATCTTCAATCAAGTGTTTATTCGGTTCGTTTCCTTGAAGATACTCTTCTAGTGTTGGAAACCCAGTACTTTTCTTACTTTTTAAGTCTTTAATTCTGTATTCTAATTTTTTCACAGTTGCACTTTCTTTGTCATGTACACTATAACCCGAAATGGAGCTGCACCATGAAGAGAAAGACGAAACAGTACTCGGAAATGTTACGAAGACCTGGCTTACTTTTCCATATTTCTTTTCATGGGGTAGCCCCATTTGGGATTATGGTACAGTAAAAGCAGATACATTGAAACCTTGTAAACTAGAATTTAATTCGTTAAATGTTCCAAAAATATCGTACATGTGCTCGGTTAGCGCATACTACTACACATTTTTTCCAATCTATATTATTATTAGTTACAAACTAATTGATTTTTCTGCAAATTTCATCTGGCGTTGTATAATGTGGAAGTGCTTAACAAAATAGGAATTCTTCTTCTATTGTTTGTTTTTTTGCATATCGAATGAACGCCATTAACTGCGCAAAGTTTGTGACATCTGTACTTTCATCGAATTGTATTGCATAATATTTGCTCTTCTTTATATTTTCGATCAGTGTGTTTTTCAACTGAACTACCTTTTTTGGGTACTTCTTAAAGGATTTCGAATCGGCCATTTCGTCCTTACATTCGCCAAGGATGAAGCTTTCGAATGATGCCTAGAGCATTAAAATAGATTAAAGAGTTTTCTTAAAAAAAATTATGTACTATACATGTAAATCCCTATTTAACGGGGGGCTGGAAGCAAACTTCGCATAGGTATTAAAAATTGTACCATCAAAATCTATAAAATGTACCACCAGTGATACATGTACCATACTTTGAGAACCCCTGATCTACATACACTTCAACACTGACTTCTTTCGGATTGCTTATCATATTTGCTGCAGTTTGATACTCACAAAGTCTTTCAAGGATGCAGATTTGAGACTGCTTATTTAGCATGAATGCTATAACTGTAGGACTTGACTTTGATTTTTGACGAGTGTTATCATAGTCCATACACACTTTAAGAGTGACATCCTTCATATTTCTTATCATATCTGCTGCAGTTTGATATTCACAAAGTCTTTCAAGGATGCGATATTGAGATTGTTCATTTAAGGTGAATGCAGCAACAGTATGAATTTAGTTTAAGGCACGTTTCACACTGAGGCAACCAGCAACAAGCAACTTGCAACCAGCAACAAACAATATTGCCACTTAATGATATTTTACAAGTAGTCAAATGATGTCTCTCAAATTGGAGCAATTCGATATCGGAAGAGAGACGATATCGGATTGCTCCAATGTGAGAGGTCTGCTTTAATTACAATGAACTCTCCCATAAGCGGACACCGACGGTGTCAACTCTTTTGTCCGTTTATAGGAGGTGTCCGCTTAATAGAAAAAGCATTTATTTTTCAAAGTTTTATTGATAAATAATAGAGAAGAAAAGTGAGCAAATATGTTTCAGTTGGACACTTGTCCATACTCCTTTTACGACTATAACTTGAGATGTAAAAACTTATCTTCTATTTTTCAATAGTTTTAGTAAAAAAGTCTAATAGTGTAGTTTCCTTTTTTTTGTTGCATTGAAACGACAAATTTGTGTAATGAGCTTCAAGATGTGCAGCGAGGTTGAAAGCGTTGAAGTCTTCCTCATTTTCTGCATATAATTTTAAATTTTTCATCAGTTAGATTTTTTTATTGTGCATTGAGTGTCCACTTCTTCATTTTCTTCTGGTTCCTCTGAGATTTCAATAACATCGCTAATTGTAGAATCAATATCATCATCTTCAACGTCCAATTGGTTATCTAAATCAAAAAAAATCGTCTACATTAACGTTGCTATTGCCAGTTGCGCAATATCATCCTCTGGATCGTAATCAAGATCTTCTGAATTTCCATTTCTGAAAGCAGTTTTTAACAGTTTGATCGTTCACTTGGTCCCAAGCTCTCTTCATAAAAAAAGGTCATACAATCACTAGGTTAGAGTTATGTGCTTCCCCGAATGCTCTACCGTGGACACGTGTTACGGACTATTCTAATGCACGAGTTTATACAACCAACTGTCCACTTACGAGAGGAATTTGCGTCAAATTTGTCTAATACTGCTGTCCGTGTCCGTTTAATAGAGTGTCCGTTTAACAGAGGTGGCATTCTATACAAAATACGTATTCTTCGGACGGTGTTATGCAAAATGTCTGGTTATCAAGTGGCAATATCGCTTGTTGCTGGTATTTGGTTGCTACTTACTTGTTGCTTGTTTCTGGTTTCCTCAATGTGAGACGTATCTTAAAATGACATTCCTCATACTATCCTATGAAATGTTTAGTCTGATTGTCACTGTTTTTATGTGATTCAAAATTGAGATGGGTCATTTAGAACGGATGCAGCAATGATTGCTTGTTGAGATATATTATCATAGTCTGGATACACTTTAAAATTGACATTTCTTATATTTCTTAACTTTTCAAGACTATACCATGATGATTTTAAGATTTTTCAAAGATACTAGAATAGGATTTGTTATTTAACATTGCAAAAATAGATTTGCTTTTGAACATGAATTATAATCTGGATTTAGATACCCTATAACACATTTTTCATACTTCATACCATTTTACTCTGATAGTCACAAACTTTTTTTAAAATGGAAGAGTGGAATGGTGGGATATACCTATGGTCATAATCTGGATATGCAAATGTGAGCCATATCATAACGATTTTTTTTAACGAAAACGAAATAAAAAATGATTTGTGATGACGACCTGATTTTACTTTCGTTCTACTAATACATTATTGACGTATCACTTGAAGCGTGATGGTGATTCGTATAGCGTCGAACGACATCATGAATATTGTAATTCAATAGGGCGACAACGAGTCGACCCCCGGAGGGCCAAATCGACGACTCCGCGAGGCGGAAAATCGTTTCAGTTGACACAGAAGGGGTGATCAATAGGCGGGAAACTGTCGCGCGGGAGAAGTCGCGCGATTATTTTAAATACACCCCTAGCGCGTCGACAAGACCTGCGTCTCTCTAAAATTTTTCAAAACTTTTTTGTTCCCGGGGAGTCCGCCCGGTCGCGTATCCGGTTACAGAAGCGCCTGTCCGATTTTATATAACTCTTGATTCGTTCGTAATTTAAACCGCAGCCACCGGAGATGATATGCTAAACCCCCCGGAGTCCGCGGGACTTTTATTAACTTATTGGGAACTTATCTTGTATCGGGTTACCCATTGTTAGCAGTTTTCTGCAACGTTTGACCCAAAGAAAAGAAAGACGAGATCGAACCAAAAAAAAAAAAAATGTTGGGATAATAAAGCCATCCACCCCATCACGTTTTATGCCTTACGTAACAAATATAAGGGATTAAGAGACCGGAATGGTTGGTTTTCAAGTTTAAAACGTGATGTTGTTTAACGAGGTCTTAATTTATATTATTTCGTATCGAAGGACCGTGTAACGATAAGTGGATACGTCATTTAGTGGATTTTCGTGGAAACACTTAAGACAAAAGGGTTTCGGAACAAAAGGGACAAACAGAAAATTTTACCATCAGGTAATCTTTCCAGAGCGTAAGGACCCCTAAGAAGGAAGTTGCTTGTAGAATGGGTTAATCCTAGTTGATGTAGAAAGGATTATAATAAGTGTTGAAATCGAGTTTTATGATAGATATGAGTTTTAAAGATATGTCAAAAATTTAAAAATTTAATTGAAGTAATTGATATAATTAATTTTTGATTTGTTGTAAGATAAAGAAGATTTATCTTTTGAGTACATAAAAGATGATGAGGTAAGATTGAAAGGGGAGGTCCGAGGGGTTTACGTTAACATCCAACTTCTCGAATAACATCGGGTCCCCCGGGTTTAGTTTGCATCCGCCGTCGAGGGCACAATGGGCCCGTAATCTAGTTGGGGAAGGGCCGTTGCGGGGCAGACCGTCGGCCCCCGGACGCCGCTGACCGGCCGCCCGTAACAATTGAGTCTGAAAAGAAATTTCCTTTTTCAATTTTCATCCCGCTGTCAATCCCTTACGCCTATTTTCCCCGGCACAGATTTGATTTCATTTCTCTCCGGCGACGAGGTACCTTCTTCTCCACTCCCCTTCCCCTTTTGCCTTCTTCTACCCGGTGGACGGTCGTTTTGGAAAGACGCGGAAACCGCGTAACGCGGACCGGAAATTCCCTGGGCCTAATCGCGTTTTAATGACTCCTCCCGCACCGTAGAACGTTTTTCGGTTACAGTTACGCCTCCTACGCGATTGCTCCTAACTCTCTTTGTACGAACAGATTGTCGAGATTAACACGACGCGGCGCTAATATCTCCTATCTGACAAGAAGATCGGGTGTAAATGGGACAAACCTTTGTCGTTCGTCCGTCACGGTCTCCGGACAGATCCTATCTGACAATCGTGCTAGAAAATCATACAAACGGATGCCTTTTCTTTTTCCTTTTCCTTTTCTAATCTTTTAAATAGTACTTTTGAGTTGTTTATCAAAAACTTTTCTTTCACCTCCATAAATACACTTGAGAGGAAAATAAAATAGTACAGCAAAATATTTAGCAATGTGAATTGGATTACTTTGGAAGTCGCTTTTGTTCATCAATTACCTTGGATATGTTTTTTCAAGATTAGATTGAGTTTGAGTTTTTGGATTTTTTAAAGGAAGTAGTTTTTATCTATTTGGTTTCAGTAGTGGTGATGTTAATTTTTTTGTGATTGAGTTGGGTTGAGTTTGATTATATTTTTTAAGGTGATGTGTTTTTATCCAGGATAATGAAGAATTTTATAACTACTATATTTGCATATTTATATGCATTGGGAATTGAAATAAAGGAAGTGTAAAGTGTTTATTGAAGAGAATTTATTATAGATCTTGGCTATCTGAGTCTTAAACGGCCCACACACGTAACGATTTCTTTCCAACTACAGGTTAGAGAAAAAATCGTGGAAATTGCAGTACTGTCGTTTTCTCTACACACGGTTCAAACACATCGGACTACAGTAGTTAAGATTATTGCAGTAGTAGTCTCGATGAGTGTAAACTACACATACATCCTTACACACAACTCTCTACACACGTATCAACTTGCTCCCAAACACGACCGTTGATACGATATTTTATGGCAGTGCCGAACTGCAAACGATTCGATCACTGCGTACTACGAAGCATACGATTTGCCTACACACGCTACAATTTTTCTTTACTGCAGCAGTTTCGACTAATGTCGCACTGCGTGCAGTACGAGAATTCGTTACGTGTGTGGGCCGTTTTAGATTCTAAGACTACTGCTACCTTGACTACCTTGTATACGATGCCAACCTAAGGTAGACAAGACTTGTAATAAATTCTCTTTAATAGAATAGAATAATTTTACATTTCAGTTATTTCAATTCATCCACATTGAAAAATGAAGACCACAGACAAGGAAGGTGCTATGTCAAAAAAAACGTTATTTTGAGAAAACTTGTTTCAAAATATTAGGAATTTTATATTTTTATTTCTTTTTGATAGACATTACAAATGGTGGACAAATGTAACTTTGAACATTTCTTATCATTTTATTGAATTTTAATAAAAAGATCAAATGAAGCCCTTCTTATTCATTATCGCGTTCATATGGCGTCCTTTTAGGGTCTATTCTCATGACACTACAGGACGTCAACACGACATTTACACCTCGAGATTGCTTCCATATACAGGGTGTCCCAGACCACCCGTACCACCTGATTTACTCGAAAATTCTAAGTCCTAGGAACTTGAAACAAAAAAATTGATACATAAATAGGGTATAAGCTTTCTCATGAATGGGAAAGGAACATCTAATATCAACCGGAAGTATAAATAATTGTACGTCACTTTATAATTTGATATATGAAGGGGGGTTAATTTTGGTATTGTTGGAAAGAGCTTTTCAAAAGAAATAACTTTTATAGGAAGCATTTTTTGATATTATTTACTGTTTTTGCTCAAAATCCCTTTCAAAATCTCAATTTTTTACAAGTTTTTTCTGAACTATAAGTTCCTAGTACTAAGGTGACCATACGTCCTGGATTGGCCGGGACAGTCCTGAATTTCTACCTTGCGTCCCGGATTTTTCTTGAAGCAATATTAGTCCAGGATTCAGGTTTTTTGTCCCGGATTGTCTCGAATTTTTGAAAAAGTTCTTATTTTCAATATTTATTTTAAATATATTTTAACTAAAATTAATTTACAAAACTTGAACCGAAAAAATTGTACATATCAAAATACGCGGCACGCTTTAAACCATTTGAAGCATACAGTGAACCCTCGATTCTGCGAATCCCCTTCAAAGAAGCACTGGTTTCCAGCGCCTATGGTAGATATCATGTCTCTGAGCGTTAGGTGGAAGAGGAAACGCAGAATCGCGGTGGTTGGACAGTATGGAGAGATTTCCTCAAGAGATATCAAACTATGCGTTACGGAAGAGAAAATTGCCGAATGGGAAAATTACCGAACTACATCAATCCAAAGGTGGGATGAAATGGCCTCTCACTTTAATAATCGTGAACATCCATTTTCAAATTCACGAAAATTAGTAGAGTTCTTTTTCTGTCTGCCTGGCACAAATGTTTCTACGGAAAGAATATATATTTTTTTAATGAATAGCTTCTGAACAAGTGAGAAGCCTCGATTTGAAATAGACACACTAAAAGCGGTATTACTTACTAAAGTTTATTATGAAGAAAATTGTGCGGAAGTTTATACAATGCTTCAAAGCGAAAAAGATCCATAGTTCAAAAAAATATAAAAAGTTTTGTACTCAGTAGTTTAACTTAACTATACCCCCCCGCTACAAGTTCCCGTCCCGGATTTGAAATAAAAAAATATGGTCACTTTACTAGTACTTATAGTTTCCAAGTAAATCAGATGGTACGCGTGGTCTGAGACACCCTGTATTCTTATGCAAGCATCTGAACATTGCCACATTATATTCATGGAATATTGTATGTTGATCACAGGAAAAATGACATGTCGTTTGAATGGCAAGCTAAAGTCCTTTACTCTCATATGCATAGTCGACCGCCAGCGACTCGCTGGAGTCTTGGACTTGGAGATTTCAGCGACTCTCCGGAGAAGTCGCCAGCGAACGATCGGAACATGATTTGTGATGCATAGTCAGTCTCCCAGTGCTCTTCGTTTTGGCAAATCGATAGTGATTTTTAGCAGGGTTTCTGAAGTGTAGTTTAACAACTTTGTTCACCTTAACAAATTAAAGCAAATGAGGAACTACGAAAAGAATAACTGCCTGGCTAATAATGTCGGAGAAGGGAGCAAAATTGATATGACTGATATATTTAATTTACTACACCACATTAATTATAATACAAAGAAACATTAAAGGTGTTCTTATTTTAATCAAAATAATTATGTGTTACATCATATCTCATAAAGATGTCTACACTATCATTGACTATTGCTGATAGCTATTTTTGAAAATTGACTATGGTAAATAGTTATGGTTGTTCTTCAAGTGGGCTGTTTTTACGGAGATTTTCAGGTACTCGTTGAGGTTCCATTAGTTAACTCTTTGAGGGGTGGTGAATGGCTTAATGTACGTCTTCGAATTTTGACCTTTGTGCTCGCTGGTACATAAAATAAACCATTTTTTTAATCTCTACTCCTTTTGCTGTAGTGGTTGAGAGTGCGTACCACCTCACCACTTCAAGCTCAGATTATGCTTTTTGGTAAGAGATGTTGTGCCCACTTTGGGTGTTTTTATTTGAAAAAGTCCGCCCCTCAAAGAGTTAAATGGCATGAATTTCCAATATGTTCATTAAACTGTACTTTCACATTCATTTCCAGACATGTAATATAAGTTCTTTTTATTCAGTTTATTTTTCTAATGCGTTTCACCTTTTTTGAGTTGTTAAAAAAACGGAGGTTTGAGTGCCTCGTCATATATTTTGATTTTACTGACGTTTTTGTCATCGATCAATCTCCACCAAATCTCCAGAAATAGAATCAATTGTCCCCGACGCATCGCCAGAAAAAATACCATAATGCATATGAAAGATTCTATGGCGATTGACTATGCATCGTAATTTTCAATTGGCGAATGGGGAAACTTCGGCGAATCGCTGGCGATCGACTATCCATACGGGTGTTAGTGTTGTGAGTCGACATAGCGTCTTCTTTGCTTATAGTCTTCAAATGTAATGACTTACATCATCTTTATAATCATTGTATTTCAATTTTCTACATAAACACATACATGATGAGTATGTGAATTAAAATATATGATACCAGCTTTGAAAATCTTTTAATAAATTGTTGTAAGGTATTATAAAGATGTTTCGAAATGATAAATTGTTTTGACGGTGTAATTTTAGTAGTGAACGAAAAGGATCGGTTATGGAGGATAGAGCGAAAGGTTTTGTAAAGTTGGTGAGTTTGCGGGGATAATGGGAAACAGACGTGGCACCCGAGATTATGTCAATAATAGAGGTGTGGTGGCGCTGGGGTGCCCCGGTATAATCCGACAGGCCACAATGCTGAAAGCCGATTTGCAAACCGATGATTGACACCCCGTCGCGGCCCGTGGGCCGGCCGCGGCCTTCACGGAAAACGCCCCCGCGCCGCGTTGAAATTTAATATCGACCCGGGTCGCTCTCTCGTCAGATTATATTTAATAAATCATCTCCCCGCCCGCTATCCGGCCGTTAATGCACCGTAGCAGACCGTTTCGTCCCAAAAGGCACCTAATTCTCATTCGCGTTACTCCGCTACTTTATTTCTTTTCTAAATCTTCGGGGCTAATTTGAACCCCATTAGCCAGAAGGAACTATTGTGACGTTTCAAAACACCCGTCTAGATCGAATTCTACCGTCGCAGCCGCGAACGATGGGAAACAAACGGACTCACGACGGCGGTGACGTTTTAAAAGTGGAGAGGAGCATCGTCACTTGTCATCTCGAGAGGGCCCCTCGGTGGCGCCTACCCTCGGCTTATGAAAACATCCTGAAAGGGAAGGTATCCGGTTTTAACTTAAAATAAGTCCTTGCGAGTAGCTTTTCTGTTTTGTTTACTATAACCCGAGAATTTGTTTGCAAAACTTTTTCAATGTTCTTTTACTACATTTTAACTTTTCCTTCTTTACTTAAAAAAAAAAAAAAAAATTAATAAGATTTTTACTTCACTTATTTAAAAAAGATTTTAGATCTTTCGATTTTATTTAAAAAAATCTAATAAAAATCTAATAAAAAAATCTAATAGTATAGAAATTAGATTAGTATTCATCTTCAAATAATCAAATAACCACCCCTAGTGTATTGACGAAAGGCTCAAAAAAAGAAAAAACTATACACAAAACCGATCCGGTCGCACCACCCTCGTGTATTTTTTAGCTTAATAGGATAGATGCGTAGAGAGAGGGAGCAGGGGTGCCGCGTGTTTTGTTACAATTTGCGCTCGCAACGGGCAGATGTAAATAAACACGTTAAACCTAGATTACAGATGTAATCCTTCGCTTTTTACCCGATGCTAATGCATCATCCGGCGTACGCTACCATCGTTCGAACGAACAAACGCTCGTAACGCGCTCAAAACGGCCTCAATAATTCGACAAATACGATTACATCAGTTGTATTACTTCAACTTCATTAATCCAACACATATGATGCGGTAGAATTATGATTCGAATGAATTATGATGAAAAATTATGATGAAAAATTATGATGAAAAATTATGATAAAAAATTATGATTTTAAACTTTTTATTTTATTTTTTTTTTTCAGATGATCGAAAGAAGATAAGAAAATTTTTTGGGGTAAGTCATTTAAAATTTATTTTATTTTTTCAAATATAAGTGCTTGATTTTTAGAAATTATTTGATTGGTTAATTTAAAAATGTTTTGACCGATTTGATAAGTTGGTTACGTTGAAATTTGATAATAATACTTTATCGTTGTGTTATTTTATAATTCTGTTATTTGAGGTTGTAATTAAAAAATAAAAACAGCCTTAACAAAAAAATGAGCTTAACGAAAAAATGAGGTTGTTAAAGAAAAACAACTTGAGTGAAAGAATTTAAAGAAAAAGGAAGCTTGAAATTATGTCATTCTAGGTGTTCTTTTTATTGAACATGCTATACAGGGTGATTTATTTTAATTTTATTGGATTTTGTGATTATGAACAATTTTCTAGAGTGGTCACATTAAAAATTTTTGTGTAATAACTATGATTAACAGAGCTAAAGATATACAGAGTGATTCATTAGCTCTATGATAAACTTTGGCAGATGAAAGGTGATACGCTTCTAAGAAAAAGATGTTATATGAATATGGGTCCGATTCATTTTGGTTAAAGAGTTACGAACCTTTGAAAATTTTACACAGCTTAATAGGCAAATGAAAATGTAACATAAAAAATAAGTTTAAAAATTAGAAAAATTGTTCGAAATGTCCGCCTTCACCTTGAATGCACGCTTCACATCGACGAAGTAAAGATTCTGTCACACGACTTATGATATTTGGATCATTCCGTATGCTATTAGCTGCATCTTGAATTCTGTCCAATAGTTGCTGACGGGTAGTAATTTCTACATGGTACACAAGCTGCTTCATGTGTCCCCAGAAATAATAATCTAGCGGATTTAGATCTGGGGATCGTGGTGGCCAGCTTGTGCCGTACTGGACCTCCATTGCCAATCCATTTGCTTGGAAAATGTTCATATAACCAAGCGATGACTTGTTTTCATCGATATGGTGGCGCACCATCGTGCTGATACCACATATTTTGAACGATGTTAAGTGATACGTCGTGGATAAAACCGAAAAGGTTATTTTCCAAGAAATTTCTGTACATATCTGCATTTAAGCGGTCATTTATCACCCATACAGGTAGTAAAGAATTGTTAAAAATGCCACCCCAAACGTTTACACTAAACCGTTGCTAGAAATTGCTGAAATCTTTATAGTCTATTTGCATGTGGATTTTGCAAGGACCACACATGTTTGTTATGATAATTATTTATGCCATCCTTAGTGAAACACGCTTCATCAGACCACAGAACTTGTGAAATGAAGTTATTATTTTGAGGATGTTGCTGAATAATCCAGTGGCAAAATACTAAGCGTTGCTCAGTATCTCCAGGATGTAATGCTTGAACATTTTGGCGATGAAACGGATGTAACATTTCTCGATTCAATACACGTCATACAAAACTTTGGGATATTTGTAGCATGCTCGCTATACGCCGAGTACTAATTGAAGGTTCGTCAAGTACTTAATCAATAGCACGTTCTTCATTTTGTACATTCACTTCATGGGGACGAACGGAATGTGGTTGAACGGGGTTACCTGTTTCTCTCAGTCTGCGAAATGATGCACTAAACACTATATGGGCAGGTTGATGTTTCTTTGGAAACCTACGAAGGTATTCTCTTGCTGCTTGTCGAGCGTTTACAAAGCCAGTATACAAAAATAATATCTGCATATTCTTCAGTTGTAAATCATTTTCGTTTTCGATCAAAACTCTGACCACTAATTGTCAAAACTTTATTATCACAGCCAAATCTGTATTTGTGTTTCATAATTATTGTTGTGATTGTTGGAAATATTTACTTCGTCGATGTGAGGCGTGCATTCAAGCTGAAAGCGGACATTTCGAATTTTTGTAATTTTTACTTATTTTTTATGTTACATTTTCATTTGCCTATTAAACTGTGTAAAATTTTCAAAGGCTTGCAACACTTTAACTAAAATGAATCGAACCCATATTCATATAACATCTTTCCCTTAGAATCGCATCACATTTCATCTGCCAAAGTTTGTCATAGAGCTAACGAATCACCCTGTATAGCGAAGTTCTGAGGAAAAAATGCACTAGCTAGGTAGTGTCCTCTAGCGGTCATTTTAAAAACAAAATTTTTTTCTTTGCAACTTTTATTGTATTTTTTTTTTAACACAAATCTCTACAATGAGTAGTTTCTGAGATACAGTACTTTGCACGCATATTTAGCTACTTGTACGTGCTTGATATAAAAAAGTAATAATATAGTACAATATAATAATACATTAGAAGTCGATTCTAGTCTCTTGTAAGTGCTTCGTAGAAAATTTCTTCATTTATACATATATCTGATGTTATACCTTCTTCTCAAGAATATGCCATCTAGAATTCGCCTATTGAGTGATTTACTCATAAGTTTTTGATGTAGTTCTTCATATCTTTCTGTTATTAGTGTGATATTTACATTCTCACTTTGCAATCTTCTTCGTTAATAGCTTTAAACATTTTCTTTCGCTTTTTTTTTCGGGTTAATTTCGGGGTAATTATTTTCTTCTTCAGCGCTTATTAATTTTACGTCAACCCTACTCGGTCTTCTTAAATACCTGATTTTAAAATACAGTACTTACCAGGAAAAGAAATGTTCATTGCCGACTTACTATCAAGATCCTTTTTAAAAGATAAAGTTCAGGATGATCCATCAATGCAAGAAATAGTACACACCTTAGAAATTAAATTACCTGTATCACAAAATTGTCTTAATGATTTAAAATTATATACTACCGAAGATGACACTTCACAACAATTAATTCAGCAAATAAAGAACAACTGGGAAATTGATAAGAAAAATTTAAGCCCGACTATGAAAAGTTATTGGAAAATTAAAAATGACTTATACTACAAAAACAATTTAATCTTTTTCAACAATAAAATTGTAATCCCAATAAAATACAGACCAGAAATATTAAAGAAACTTCACAAAGCCCATTTCGGTATTACTAAAACTAAAGCACGAGCGAGGCAAATAGTATATTGGCCGGGTATGTCTCATGAGATAGAAGAATTTATTAGCAAATGTAAAATATGTGAACGATTTGCAACTAATAACATCAAAGAACCATTAATTTCACATGAAATTCCAAACTTACCTTTTCAAACAGTAGCAGCTGATTTACTATATTTCGCGCAAAAGGACTACTTGGTTGTAATAGACTATTATAGTAGATGGATAGAGCTTCAACAAATTTCAGATAAAACAGCAAAAACCATCATAGAAGTTTTGAAAAAATTATTCGCCACGTATGGAATTCCCGAAACGTTTATGTCTGATAATATGCCGTTTCAAAGCTTCGAATTCAAGAAATTTGCCAAGGAATGGAATATAAGACAAGTAACTTCAAGTCCAAGATACCCAAAATCGAATGGACTCGCAGAAAAGGCTGTAGGAATATGTAAAAAGATGTTGAAAAAATGTCAAGCTACAAACGATGACATTGAGGAGTATTTACTAGAACACAGAGTAACGCCAATACCAGGACTTGAACTATCACCTGCACAACTTTTATTCAACAGAATTCTTAGAACAAATATACCAACTGATGTGGAAGTTCTTAAACCACGAATAAATGAAAATATTGGGAAGGATTTGGAAAATCGACAAACGAAAATAAAGCAGTTCTATGATAGAGGTGCGAGAGATAGAGAAGATTTTAAATGTGATGATAATATTACCATTAGAACTGATAATAAATGGGTTCCAGGGAAAGTGATCGCTAGGGCTGAAACCCCAAGATCATACATAGTCAGAGACCATAACAATAGGGTTTGCAGAAGAAATTCTAGCTTCTTAAGAAAGTCAATGAATAACCCAACGTTTAAAACGATTGAAGATAACATAGACCAGGAAATGCCTCCATCAGCTAAGGAAAGTTTCCTAACTAAAACCCCAACTGTATCTCCAAATAATTCTCCAACTAAACCCACACCTCCTGTCTGTTATAAAACTAAATTTGGTCGCTCAATAATAAAACCTGCTAAATATAAAGATTATGTTTAAGTTTGTTTGTAAGAAAAAGGGAGATGTTATATATTAGTAGTTAAGTTGGTAGTATGACAGCGCAAGCGTGAGCACGAGGCACGATCCGGAGCGTAGCGTTGTTGTTGTTCAGATATCATTGATTATTAAAATAAAGCAGTTCGTCAACCTACTTGAGTGTGTTTATTAGCAACTAGAACAAACAACGTTCAGTGTTTTTTTTTCCACGTTGGAAGTTATAACAATTCTATAATCTAATAAAGCTCTGCACATACTTTTGTACATCAACGCTGGTGTCTTAAATGGTCCACACACGAACCGATTTGTCGTACTGCACGTCGAACTACAGATTGGAGAGAAAATCGTAGGAATTACAATATTGTCATTTTCTTTACACACAGTTCAAACACACCGGACTACAGTAGTTAAAATTACTGCAGTAGTAGTTTCGATGAGTGTGAACTAAACATATTTACTATACCAGGTGATTTATTTTAATCAACTGGTATTTTATGAACTTAGAATTCTTTCTTGATGTTTGTGTTTTTTTATTATACTTTATTAACAAGTTAAAAGTCTTAAATTAACTTAAATAAACGTTTTATTATGATTTTCTTTATTGAATATACTATACAGAGTGATTTATTTCAACCACTCAATATTTTGTAGATTCGGAAAAAATTTTTTTTTGATATTTGTGATTTTTATTAATATTGACTTAACAAATCTTATCAAAAAATAAACAAAACTCTTATTAAAATTGAACCGTCGATTCATCTCTATTTACTAAAAGCAAACGAAAAAACTTGCGTTTATGTGATGACACAAACAGGTTATTATTATCTATGAGGATTATTAACCATACCTTTGATAAGATAGCGAAATTATACTAAAGGCGTTTTCTCGTCATAACGTTAAACGTTTTCACCGCGAATGTTTCATAAAAATTCTCTTTAAAAATCCTTCATCAACAAAAATGAGTTATAAATTAACAGTGAGTTTTTTAATACTCGTACTTTATAATAGTTTAGTGAACGCGAAATTATGTGATTTTACAAAATCATCAAATAAGTGTTTATGTGAATACAAAACGAACTTAGAAAGTTTTCCCGAATTACAAGCGAATTGTCGTTGGATTGAATTAAATAATTTCCCCGAAATGACTGAATTTCCAGATGATTTAGCCACGTTGGATTTAATCCATAACAACATCAAAAAATTAACAGATACAACTCAAAGTGAAAGTTTAAAAGTATTGGATATATCTTACAATGAAATTAATTTCATCGATTATGGTTTTTTCCAAAACTTTCCAAACTTACAAACATTAAATTTGAGCCATAACAATTTAAAGACACTCAAACCTGATGCTTTTTCCGATTTAAAACAATTAAAAAATCTCGATATGAGTTTTAATCAATTCTCCGAATTACCAGATGATTTATTTACGAAATTAATAAATTTGAGATCGTTAAATTTAGGTTATAATCAATTAGGAAGATTTTTCGAAGATAAAAAATTATTTTTCGATCAATCCCTTGGTATAACAAAAAACCTAACGCATTTAAACGTCGATTATTTAGGATTGGATAAAGTCCCAGATAATTTTTTCGACGGAGGTGACAAAATAACTTATTTAACCGCCGCTGATAATCATTTCGATATAATACCATCGCTTCCAAGTAACTTGGAGTATTTGGATTTTTCTGGAAATAATATAACAACGATTAAAGTGAGTCATCTTACATACAATTCGCTTAAAGTATTAAAATTGAATCGTTTACGTAATTTGGTGGAAATCGATAAATATGGATTTTATAATTTACAAAAATTGGAAGAGTTATATATGGAAAATTGTCCGAAATTAAAAGAATTTAATTCCATTGCTTTTGGATTGATGAGAGAAGGGGAGGATTTAAGTTTGAAAAAGTTGGTTTTGGCTCGAAGCGGAATACAAAAATTAAACTCGTCTTATTATTATTTATTTAAACATTTGGATAGTATTGATATACAAAATAATAATTTTGTATGTGATTGTGATATATTATGGTTGCAATTACTTAATGGGTCTTATTATAAACAAGATAATATGAGGTAAATTTTTAATGGAAATTTTAAAATATTTTTGTAATTAATTTATATTTGTTTTTTTAAATATTAGATGTATGGCACCGACTAATCTTCGAAATGTTAAAATAATGAGTTTAGAAGAACATCATCTACCAATGTGTATAATGTCTAATCAAAGTATTAGGCTGCAAAAGATTCTCATTCCGATTTTATCGATTGCTATTATTTTGCTGTTGTGTTTGATTGTTTATTTGGTTTATATGGGGCCTTATATGTATAGGAATTATAGAGGAATAGGACCGGAATCACCGTATCAACATACTGTGCTTAGGGAGATGCATAATTAAGTGATTTTTTTAAAGGGGGGAGTTAATGTGTTGTGAATTAAGGACTTTTTAAAAAATAAAGTTTATTAAAAAAATAAAATAAAATAAAAAGTTGGTTTTTATAAAAACTGGAAAATGATTTACCGGTTTATTTAGTAATTCTCGATGAGGTTGCTATGTATTTTGTAACTGTTTAGTCGTTTGGTGAACCACTTCTTCGGGGTAATCCTTTATATCAATAGCATAGCAAAGTCAAACTTAAAAATAATTTGTAAATTGCGAATAGAAATTACTTATATTGCGTTTTGTACAACTTTACATTTAAAATGTGTGAAATCATTATTTGGTATTATCTTTTTTAAATTTCCATTTTTGTAAGTTAAAATTTCCTTTTAGCCTTCGATATATTAACATTGAGGGATGTGTTAGCAGCCTATTGAACACATTCGAAACGCTGGATTATAGTTTCCACACCATTATAGATTACTAGTAAATTTTGACTTTGGATTTTTTTTAAGTTAAACTATGTTCTTTAAGACATTAAGTTGACATACAAGTACAAAAATATCGATAGTATTATAATCTCTTGCAGCATATTTTTATGCTCTGGAACTACAAAAAATCACTAAAAACCGTTGCCCAAGATTTCGTTTTAATATTACAGCTTTTTCTAGGAAAGTAATATCAAATTTATAATACTAACTGAGTACTTTAGAGGAAATTACAATAAATAACGGGTTTATACAAAAATAACTCCATATATTGAATTTCTATTTTCAACTTGTGTATTGTAAATTGACCGAAAAAAAATTATATTCTCTTTCAAAAGGAGGGTATGCTAATTTCCTTCTCTTTTTGCCTTTAAGTCTATACACATTTGAGCAAAATACTTATATAAAACGTACTATAAAACTAAACCTCACCGTGGAAAGAAAGATTCAAGAGGGAGGTTCCTCTCCGTAACTTTACTGTTGTGAGTAGGGTTGACTGTGAGTTGAGTACAGAGTATTAACCGATCCTCTTTAATATAAAGGTCTTGCAAGCCAAAATACCGTCGAATAGAGGCCTACCGCACCTTGGTGTTTTAACTCTTTAGTCGAGACTTTTAGTCTTTTTTCAAATCTTACAGCAGAGGTAAAAAGGGTTAACCCTTAAATCACAAAATCGATTTAGCATTATAGTCCTTTATTTCGACGATGTTTTGGCCTGCATGACCTTTAAGAAGGACCGGACAATACTTTGGTCCTCCCTTCTATTGTACTTAACTCTTGCTTACTCGATAAAGTTGCGGGAAGGAACCTCACTCTTGCATCCTTCTTTCCATGGTGAGGCTTACGACGAACTTATACTACTGCGACTTTGATTGTAAGTGGTATCTCTTTTTTTCTAATACAGTGGAACTTCTGTACAACGAACTTCTATATAACGAATTTTCTCTATAACAAATTTTTTTAAATCCCAAGAAATTCTTTTATAAAAATACTGCCCTCATAAAGAAGAACGCGGTATGTCGCAAAAACATGAAACTGAGAAAACACGTTTTTTGTGCTCTCTCTCAGCCTTTAGATATATGTTATAAAACTTTACTTTTTTGGGTGAATACCTTTGTTGTGTGACTATAGTTTATTCGATAAAATTTTTATTACACGATTAAATAGATGTACGATAAATCATATTACGCCCTTAACTCAAATTTGAACAATTTTGAACATAAGGCGTTTATCCTTATGAGGGCAGAATACTTCTATATAACGAAAAAAAAACTTCTATATAATGAACTTAATTTCTTTGAAGAAACGGGGTAAATTACCGAGAAGTGAGGTTAATATTCCAGGATATCTCCGAGAGGCTCTTGTTGTGACATATGGCAGTTAATTGGATAGTTCAATAGAGTAACAACTGTTATTGTATTAATTCTAATTTCATGTGTCATCCTGTCTAAGCGAAAGATGAAAAAATAGGTCCCCTGTCCGTAACCTAGCCGAATACTCTTTCATCTTTCTCTTCATGGAGCAGCTCCATTTCGTACTATAGTACCTAAATACATACTGTATAATGTATTAAAACTTTGTTTTGTTGACTCATTATGTTTTGATTTACATACATAATACTTATTTATAACCCCACATTTATTAATAAATGTAAATTACACATTTTATACTCTTTTAAATAAGAAAAAGATGCGGTTTCCTTGTAACGAAATTTCTATATAAAGAATTTTTTCTTTGGAACCTTCAAGTTCGTTATACGGAAGTTCCACTGTATTCGTTTTCCCTCTCTTAACATTACTCTTTTCCCTTTTTGCACATCCCACATGCAAACTTCATTTAGACGAACTCTACTTACTATATTTTTCCTCTGAGAGTATATTGTCAGTTCATAAGAAACCAAAATAAGATCAAATATGAGATTTTATGTTATTATCTTATACGAAAACGTAAACTTTTTTGCGTATTTTACAAAAAGTCATTTGTGATTGGAGTCCTTGGATGAACGATGTCGTTGAGTAATGACAATTTTACAATATAAACCTGTTAAATACTTTTTGAGTAAGGGTTGGGATAAAGCTAGAGGTTTTATACATATTTGCCTCCAAAATGTTTAGAGATCGTCGATTAGCATTATCTCTTATAAAATTTCATTTTTGTTGAAATGCAGAAAGTTACAAACTTCTGCCTTTCAGCTCTTGATATGATAAAATGATGTAATATTGAAGGATTCCAGCAACCCATTTGATACGACAGGTAAATTTTTTGAAAATTATACAGATTATTAGCAAATTTGGATAACGATTTTTTTCTATAATTAAACCATTTTTCCCAAAATAATATAAAAATACTAATAATATTTTAATTTCTGATGGTATGATATTTTTGCTTAGGACGCCATCAAAAGTCATAAAAGAGAACCGTTCCCCAAATTTCTTATCTTTTAAAAGTAAATTCATAAAAAGAATTCTTGATATTACTTTACAGCCTTTGAAGTAATATTACATTACAGTCTTTTCGCGAAAATAATATTAAATTTCTTACTATTTGACAGGAAATTATAATAAACAACGGGTTTACATAATAATAGTTCTTTCATCTATAGTACTTCTATTCTAAATATAATCGTGTTGCACAGTACTATAACCCGAAATGGAGTAGCACCATCTAGAGAAAGATGAAAGAGTACCTTGCAATGTTACGGAGAGCGGGCTTATTTTTTTCATCTCTCTCTTCATGGTGCAGCTCTATTTCGGGTTATAGTACATAAATTGTTCGAAAAAATATATTCTTTAACCGTTTAACTGCTAAGCAATTCTTGCAAGAACGCTCGAAAACTGCGGGACATATTTTGACTTGATGTTGACTTTAGCAATGTACGCATGAGGTCAGATTACGTTTACTTCAATGGTACAACAAATTCTTGCAAGAACGCTCGAAAACTGCGAGACATATTTTGACTTGATGTTGACTTTAGCAATGTACGCATGAGGTCAGACTACGTTTACTCCAAAGGTGCAACAAAGGCACACTGAAACTCGCAACGCAAAAGCGCTGCATCAGGACTTTCGACACAAATGAACGAAGCGCTTTCGCGACTCGTAGCAGTCAAACGGTTAAAATCCTATAGACTAAAATTCTAGTCTATACACATTTGAGCAAAATGTTTATCCAGAATTTACTGATGCTGATTTATCCTGATTATTAAGGCTGAAGTCAAGTCCCTTTTTCTCTTGTAAACATCTTAAACGCAAACTTAACTTAGCCGAACTCTACTTTCGTCTTAATTGTAAAAACTTTTCAAACACATAAAAGAGTTTTTTTCTAAAGTTAGGTTGTTAGTTCAAAAGAAACTAACATAAGATTAAATGTGACTTTTTATGTTATTATCCTATATGAAAACTATATGAAAATGACTTTTGTCGTTACAGGTAAAATTCCTAACGAGTGATTTACAAAATATGGGTTTTACAAAAATTCGTTTATGATTGGAGTCATCGAAGTTTGGGTTCGGTTAAAAATTATTGGTCTTTAGAAATTTTTTTAAATTATTTATTAAACGTCAGAACAAATCTAATGAGGTTGATAAAAAAATAACATTTTTAACTTTGATTTAACATTTTTTAAAATGTTAGGTTCGATTTTTAAGTTCGAAAAATCAGTTTTTTAATTTTTTGGTAAACAAGACAACAAATCCAACAAGTTATGACAAAATATACTCTTCAAGATTTGATTTAAAATCAAAACCATTTCCTAATTTCCACAAACAAAATACATACAATTTTTTTATTGACCATAATTTAGATTACATAAAAAATTTTCATTTAAGAATTTTATTAATTTTTTTGAGAACTATTGAAACAAATCTAATTGTTTTAATAAAAAATACCATCTTTTAGCTTTAATATAACACCGAACCTGATTCTTAATTCCTATAAATAAATCCCACATGATTTTTTTAAATCGACTCAAAATTTTTTTAAAACTCAAAAGTCATTTCTATCGTCATCTAGCAAATAAAAATGCAATTCATGAAAGTAATGTTGATAAAACAGGAAATTTTAACTAAACTAAGGAAAGAAATCTAGATTACTAATCGAAAATTTAACCAAAATGAATAAAACAGATCTTCAAATTGTAGATTTTATGAATCATTATTATTTATTAAATTAATTATGTTTTCATAAATAAAACGATACATATTCCATCTATTGGAAGATTTTAAACTAACTCAAATTAAACCACTTATGAAAATAAATACAGAACCAGACAGAATTTATTTTAAGATCATATTTACCAAATTTCCTTCCCAAAAATAACTAAATAAAAGACCTTCAATGTCAAAGCGTTCGAAAATAACTTTTATTATTTCATTAATTTCCATTTAAAAGCATTAACAAAGCATTTTTTGTCTTTTTTTCAACTCTATTATCATTTAATACCGTTAAATACAAACTTAAGTTAAAAAAATTATTACAAAAAAAAAAGTTAGGACAAAGACTGAAAATTTAAGACACTAAAACGTTCCCTCGAGCTTCTTTAGGCGCACTACTAGACTCCGGCTCCACATCTTCTTTTAAAGAATCCGCCCCCCTGATACGTATATTATTTTTTACTTTAAAATCGTAGATTTCATGCGCTTTAGCGATAAGTTGTTCGTGAAACTTCTTCGACAACTCCTCCAATTTTGTCTTATTTTCCTCCACTTCCGGTAAAACTTCTTTAACGGTTCTTTCGGTTAAGATACTTCCAACCAATCTAAAGCATTTCCGGTCCCCGTCGACGGTTTTTAGAGATTCTATAACAAGTCTGCGCAAAGATAGGAGAAAAAAGTTAGGTTAGGTTAACATTTTTTAGGATTACTTACTTGTGTTCGTTCAGATCAAACTCTAATTCGTCTAATTTACTCCCAATTACGCTTTGTTCGCGTCTTAATTGATGAAAAGTAGCGAGGATTTCCTCCGGGCGGAGTTTTTTCTCTTTTTTAGTGTCACTTGCCATTTTTGGACTATGAATAAGATGAATAATCTCAAATAACCTCAAACAAAATGAAATCTTTGGTTGTCAGAAAACTTGGGTGTTGGGTGTGATGTGAAGTTAGTTACAAAAGCTTATTAATTGGTTTATTAAGTTTTAAAAATTGGAATTATTTCAAAATTTGATTGAAAATGAAATAAAGTTTTTAAATTATAAATAGGATATGATTATTTTATGATTTTATAAATTTTAAAATTTTTATAATGTTGGTAAAGAAGATTTCTATAATGAACTGTTTAAAATGTGACAATCAGTGACAATAACTGTCAAATAATATAAATTGAGGTTATGTTATTATTCACGTTGTTATAAATTGATTTTAATTTTTAAAAAAATGTCTCAAAATGAGAATGAAACATCTACAAAAACTTCAAAAAAAGGAAAGGTAAAAAAAGTAAAGGTATTTACAAAAAAGAAAAATCGTAAAACCGAACCGGAAGAAAAACAAATTGAAAAACTTCAAGAAAGTTATAAAACCATCGATTCTAATAACATAAAACAATTTTCTGATTTCCCCCTTTCATTAAACACTCAAAAAGGGTTAAAAGAATCTGGATATATAAAACCAACGGAGATACAAAGAGAATGCATAGGTTTAGGACTTCAAGGTTACGATATTTTAGGTGCCGCTCAAACGGGATCAGGTAAAACCTTAGCGTTTATCATTCCGATATTAGAAAAATTATATACGTTACGATGGACTAGATTAGACGGATTAGGAGCTTTAGTTATAACACCAACGAGAGAACTTGCTTATCAGATTTTCGAGACTTTACGTAAAGTCGGTTCTCGTCATGATTTTTCCGCTGGGTTAATTATCGGTGGAAAAGATTTAAAATTCGAAAGGAATCGAATGGATCAATGTAACATTGTTATTTGTACCCCCGGAAGACTATTACAACATATGGATGAAAATTCCTTATTCGATTGCGTAAATTTAAAAATATTAGTGTTAGACGAAGCGGATAGATGTCTCGATATGGGTTTTGAACAAACGATGAATGCTATTATAGCTAATTTACCTATCGAAAGACAAACGTTGTTATTTTCAGCTACACAAACGAAATCGGTTAAAGATTTAGCTCGATTAAGTTTAAAAGATCCGAAATATGTTTCCGTTCATGAACATGCTAAATATAGCACTCCGTTAGGTTTAGAACAGAGTTATATGGTTTGTGATTTAGAACAAAAAGCTTCAATTTTGTGGAGTTTTATAAAAAATCATTTAAAAAAGAAAACTATAGTTTTTTTATCTACTTGTAAACAAGTTAAATTTTTTTATGAAATTTTTTGTAAATTACGACCCGGAATAAGTCTTTTAGCACTTTACGGAACTTTACATCAATTAAGACGAATGGAAATTTACGAAACTTTTTGTAAAAAACAATCAGCGGTTTTATTCGCAACTGATTTAGTTTCGAGAGGTTTAGATTTTCCGGAAGTACATTGGGTCGTTCAAGTAGATTGTCCGGAAGATGCTGACACTTACATACATAGAGTTGGAAGGACGGCTCGTTATCATAAAGATGGGGAAAGTTTACTTTTATTATTACCATCAGAAATTAAAATGTTAGATGACTTAGAAAATAAAAAAATACCCATTAAAAAAATTGAGATAAATCCGGAAAAATTAAAAAATCCCGTACGAAAAATGGAAGCTTTTTTAGCTTCGACACCTTCGCTTAAAGACACAGCACAAAGAGCTTTTGTCGCTTATGTTAAATCGGTTTTTTTAATGAAAAATAAAAAAGTTTTTAACGCCGAGGAATTAAATACGGTTGAATTTGCTAAATCTTTAGGTTTAAGTATAGCACCGAGGGTTAGATTTATAGAAAGGTTTAAAGCTAGAAATGAAAAACAGAATAAAGTCATTAAATTCACCGAAAGTGAGTCCGAGAATGAATCTGAAAATGAATCCAAGACTAACCAAAAAATTGATTCTTCTAATTTTTATAATAAAAACATTAATTCAGATAACGATAATGATGATGAATTAGATTTATTTAAAGTAACAAACCGTGATGAAGAAATCGCACCGTTAAAACCGGAAGAATTAAATCAACTCGAATACATAAATAAATCCAAATCCAAAAAAGTGATAACAAAAATTGCCGCTGCTAAAAAAGTCTTAAAGAAAAACTTTGTTCCCAATAAAAAAGTCGTTTTTGATGATGAAGGTGAAATCGTACCTCAAAGTACGAAAGAAAAACAATCTGAATTAGCGAGGAATTACGAAGAAACTCTTCCGGAAGTTTCCGGTATTGATATTGAAACGGCTAAAATGGTTTTGAAAGAAGAGGATCGATTCGATAAGCAATTATTTAAAGATAAGGTGAAAGCTAAGAAAAAGGAACAGAAGAAAAAGTTAAAAATGAAACGGAAAAGGGATGAAGATGGAGATATGGATGAGTTTGGGGAATCAGATGGTGATGAACCTGATTTGTCTTGGTTACCGGATCCTGATAAGATTTATGGAAAGAAAGGAAGTGACGATGAAGTTCAAGATGAAGAAAATAATCGTAAAAATGAAGAAAATAATCGTAAACATGAAGAAAATGGATACGTAGAGGATGAAATTGAAAATTTAGAAGAAAAACGAAGTGTTAAAATGAAGAAGGAGAAACACAAGAAGAAAAAATTAAAACTTTCCGAAAATCTTACTGTTAATGAAGCTGAAGAACTTGCTATGTTATTATTAAATAAAAATAAATAATAAAATAAAATAAATTTCGATTTTTTTTGTCGTATATGCTTCCCAAATTTAATTTGATTTTTACAACCTTTTGAAATAGTGATACTAAGAGTATTGACTAAAAAACCACCCATAGGTAAATTAGTCAAGTATTGGAAGGGATTTAGTTTCTAGAGAGATTTAGACGAATTGTTAAAAGTTCAAAATATAAAGAAAAAAAAATTATAATCGGCAGTAGAAATAACAAAGAAGAAAGAAAATTAAATCAAAATTAGGACTAACATTAGCACTAACTCTAATACTAGATTTAGAAGTCAGAGCTTTCGGGTTTACCCCTGAAAAGGTCTTTTGAAAAGGCGTTTGACGTTTCGGATGCCATGTTGCAACTTTCCTTAGAAACAAGTTCAAAGTTAAGACACAAATTAAATTTGTGTCTTCCGTCTTGACTGGAAATAAACAGGAAAACAGTTGGGTTTTAATAGAGAAACACAAGAAGATATTAAAACTTTCCGAAAATCTTACTGTTAATGAAACTGAAGAACTTGAGAGTATCAGTATATGTAATGCGGAAAGCGAAAAGGGACCAGTTGGCTCAAAAATTCAAAATTGAGTTATTATTTTGTGTTGGTAAAGGAATAAGTTATGAATATTTTTACACCAAAACGAAGGCGATATCTTAAAAAATGTCTTAGTTATGCCTATTTTAATGTACCGGTTAGGAAAATGGTATTTTGAGAAAAAAGCGTTTAAAGTTTGTGTTCAATCACACTAACTTTATTTTTCATATTTAAGAAACAAGTAATACATCAAAAGAAACAGCAGAAATTGCTCTTTAAAAAACTTATAACTTTGAGTGTCTAATGTCTATTTTAAATGGATCGCTTGCGCTTCTTCTTAATGGATTTCTCACTGTCGGACGGCCCCGGTTGAGGTTCATCAGGATTATCAACTAAGCCAGGAATGTCAACAGAGGGCATAGAATGTCTTTTGATTCTTCTTTACAATAGTTTCTTATATTTTTGTAAAGATACTATTTTCTTTCTTTAGTCAATCCTAAATAATTGAAATAGAAGGAAAAATTAAGTTTTTTAAAACAAAATTATGTTTAAAACTAATGGCGAATTCGATTGGCAAAACTAGTGTGCACTGGTGCGCACTCATTGAGTGCAAAATCTGACATATGTCACACTAGCTTAGTGCAAAAAAGGGCAAATTCAACAGAAAGCGATGAAATCAAACGTAATCATAACATCACTTGTAAGTGTGTTCAAGGTTTGATGATGTTTAAAATGTTTTATAAACTACAATAATAAAATGTAATAGAATACAACGAAACAACCAATAGAACACGCTGTTATGCACTGGTGCGCACCAGTGCACCCAATCGAATTCGCCATTATTGATTTAAAAAATGCTCGTACGCTCTTGATTGTTTACGTTCGCTTTTGGGGTGCATAAGCACTCTTATACACAACAAATTCAAAAGATACCAGTTGTCGGGCCGATCTTATAACTCCATAACGACAACTGGTCCCTTTTCTCAAACGTAACATGGGTTCACATAATTAATATTATCAAGAATTTTCTTACTAAGTTCGACGTTACAATCGACTTTGGCGTGTAAAAGAAGAGTCCTATTATAATAATCGATTAAAAACTCAAAATTGATATTTTCGACCTGATCCTCTTTTTTCGCTTTCCGCATCACAAATGAAGAACATGATAATCGACTTTTTTCCCTTAAGTTTTTAATTTTTTTTCTTATATTCCTAGACTTGGGGTTTTTTGAAGTGTGATGGTGTTACCTCTAGTAGCGACACTGTTTGTAGTCCTTGAATTCTGAAGAGCTCGCAGGTGAAGCACCAAATTCATGACTAATCCTCTGGTTATTTTCTCTTTTTACGTATCTTTGTTGAGCTCCTATCTTTTTCCTTGACTATAAGGTGCAATAATCCTCATTATTCCTTAATTAAAACATAGTTCTATAGGGAATTTTTTCTGTGTCTAGGAGTTTGATATTTGGTAATAAGACCCGCTTGTTTTGTAAAACAATTTAAATAAATATACAGAGTGTCACGTTTTGATTGTCCAATCCGTTACTGACGTATTCCTTGGCCCAAAAGAAGCAGGAAAATCCTAGTGGACATGGGCTCAAAAGTGATTCTTTTTCGAGATAATGGGATAGTAAGTTAAAACCTTGAGTAGGTATCTCGAAAACGAACCACTTTTGGACCTATGTTCATTAGGATTTTCTTGCTTGTATTCAGTCAGAGAATATACCACTAAATGATCGGACAATCAAAACGGAACACCTGTATTTAATAACAATGTGTACAATGGTTCGTCTTTCTGCGTTTTTACTACTTCGCATCTTCTTACAACTCTCGTTACACGTCTTACATCGTTATACATCTAATTAGCCCAACCTCTTATCTTTACTCAACAAACTCTCTTCGGCTAGCGTTTCCGAACTACTCCAAATTGTTTCCAACCCAAACCCTCTATTCCTACTTCCCGTGTCTTACCAATAAAAGCTTACAGTTTTATGCGAGTAATAATCTCTAAAGACTAAAAGAATTATAAAAAGTTCTTTTATCAAATTCTGCTTAGCCAAAATTCCCCAATTTTAGATTAAAGTTTGTCGTTTTGGCTCATTTTGGATCAACTTACTGTTAAACTAAGGAAGTCAGGTTCATCAAAATCTGTAAAGATCTATTTTTGAATACGGATTTCAAAGTTGATTTTATAGTCGAGCTGTAAATTTAAAATTTTCGGTAACTTCAGATTACCAGAAAATTCACTCTAAATAATATTTAAATGATAAGAACGTAAAGATCATTAAAAATCATCAATTTTGGTTCCATATACGACCCATTTTGATTAAATAACAATCGAGATATAGTTTTTACTAATTCCGATATTAAATTGTTGTTTATAATGTAAGTTATGGATATCTCGGTTACTTTCTATCGGAATCAAGTTCTGGATATCAAATAAAATCTTGTAGAGTACAGACAAAAGTCGATTTGTGGAAACCGTTGATAAAATAATTAAGATTTTAGCGCAATTAGAGAACCTGGGTCTGTTTTTGAGTATTTAATTTCTAAATTTATGAATATTTCTATAGTCGTCCACACAAAGATTCAGAATTACAACTCTCATAAAACGTAGATGTCGGCTACTGTGCGATTAAGAGTACTTAACTGGTGAATTGTTTATCATTTTATAATAGCAAAGACACAATCGTAAAAACAAAGATCAACATGGAATACTACCTATAAATTCTTTACCAACTTTTATCATTAACCAAATAAAATTTCTTTTATAATCATGAGTCCGGCTCTGAATATGGAATTTCAAGGTTTAACGTTTGCCCTCTTTATTTATTTTATAATCCCGTTTTTACAATTATGTATTTCCAAAGTAATAAAAGTAATCATAAAAACCACGATCAAGTTGAAATATTATTTTTAATGAAACAAAAATCTTCATTGAAAGCATTAAGTTTAAATAAAGAACTTAATTTTTTAATTTTATAATACCACAGTTACTAATCATAAGAACCAAGACTAATTTAGATAATTAAAACATTTTTAAAATCATTTACATTACCAAACAAAATTGTTAACAAAATTCCTACTACATAAATTATAAATAATTCATGATAACCTTGAACGTGATGACTTTTAAAAACACAATGTTTATGCTATTTAACCTTTATTATAACCACATCTAAGTTACATCAAAAACCTCAACAACCAAAACTTTCAAAAATACAAAAAAAACTTCTCATTTTTTCTTCTTCTTTTTTCTCTTTAATTAAATTATTTAAAGCTTAGCAATTCCAACAACACCGCAAGCCACTCTAGCCCCAGCGTTACCAGTGGTCTTGCTAAGTTCGTGTCCACCAACACCCAAATCGTCAGGGTCCGCGTGAACAACCAAAGTGCGTCCAATGATATTATTAGCTCCAAATAGAGAAATCATTTTGTCGCAAATGTTCACCTTAGCCATACCATCAGCACCGGCTTCAATATTTCCCAAATCACCTACATGACGAACTGAAGCGTCCGGGGCGCCGTGATCTTTCCCGTAAGGGTTGAAATGAGCCCCGGCGGAGATACATCCGTTGGTGTTATCACCAAATTCGTGAATGTGAAATCCATGAAGACCTTTTTCCAAGCCGGATACTTCGCCGGTAATCTTCACCGATGAATTTTCATCCTAAATAATTAAAAATGTATTCCGGTTAAACATAACCTCAATTTATTAATACAAACTTGTTGTTCGAAGAAAAGCGTTCCTTTGACGATTTCTCCGTTTAAAACGCAGACTGCTTTTGCGGGCATCTTTCTAGTAGATAGATTCGGTGATTATGACTATGCAAAAGCAAAACGCGAACTAAAGTCCAAATTGATAATTATTGATAGAAATTGAAATGTCAAGCTGAGTTGAATGTTTAAATAATAGATGGCGTTAAAATCGTTTGTAGGTTTCTATTTTTAAAATAACCTATAATTCAACGATTCACATAAAAACAAAGTTCTAAATTTAATTTGTCGTAGTTTGTGTGAGGAAGAATGTAAGAAAATGTCATCGGAAGTGATTAAAGAGTTAGAAAATGCTTCTGCGGTGGTTAACGTATGTATTCAATCTTTTATAAGTCAAAAAAATTTAAAGATATTTTTGAGGTTATGATTTTTTTAAAACTTATTTCAGGCTCCACCACATTTGGTAACAGCCGATCAACGTCGAGTTGCCGAAAACGTTTTCATAGATTTCCGTCAATCTAAATCCCCTTATGTTATATGTCGGGAAATTTTAGAAAATTCAAAAGTAGCTTTTGTACTTTTCGAAGCTGCCGAAGTTTTAAAACGGGCGTTAATCCGAGAATGGGGGTTTTTACAAGAACCCGATTTAATCTCTCTAAGACAATACTTAATGCAATATATTATAAGCAGGGATTTACCCGCTTTCGTTCAAGATAGGCTTTTACAAGTAGTTTCGATAATGGTTAAACGAGCTAGCGTAGATGATTTCGGACAAGAACGCGGTGTTATTCTTTCCGAAGTTGAAGGTTTAATCATCTCGGCACACCATTCGAAACGTATAATAGGTTGTAAATTAATATTAAATTTAATGCAAGAATACTCGATTACTGTAAAGTCTTCCGATGTGGGTTTATCATGGGAAACTCATATCAAAGTTAAAAAACAATTCGAAGCTACCGATTTAAAACGTATTTTTAAATTTTCCATTCAAACTTTATCGGAAATTATTCAGTCCGATACGATAAGCGACCCGCAAATTGTTAATTTAACAAAATACCTTTTAAGTATCGTCGAAAAAATTTTATGTTGGGGTTTTCGATCGAATTCGCTACCGAAAAAATTAATAGGGGTTTATGAGACGTTATTTGAATTGGACGAAGCGCCTTGTTTACGTTTAGGGTTGGAATGGAAAGATATTATGTTAGCACCGCAATTGTTGCCGGTCATTTTTCAATTGTATTGGAAAGTTAGGGAGAATGAGGAGTTGGCACATCATGCTTTAACGTCTTTGGTGCAGTTGGCTTCTTTAAATGGGGGTATTTTTAAATCGGATGATGATAAGAATAAATATCTTTTGGGGTATATGGAAAATTTTTTGAAATTAACAAGCAGGTAAATATTTTAGAGGGTTTTATGAATAATGAATAAAATGAAAAAAAATTAAAAAAATAAACTTATGAAAATGGTTTGATTTTAATTTTGGATTTGGTAGAAAAAAACTTTTGATTGTGAATTTTATTTTTGAAAAATGATAGATAAACCTTAATTTAAATTGAGTTTAATTTCAATATTTAAAGTGTTTATGTTGAAAAATTTCCTTAAGTTAGGTTGGGTTTGTTTTCTTTGCATTGGGTTAAGTTCAGTTGGGTTAAGCGGTTCATACACGATGACACTAAAGATACTGCATGTAGCGACACTTAAAAAAAAAATCTTAAAGTTGATGAAAATTTTTGACAGTTAACTAACCTAATTTATTAAAGATTTGATAAATTTTAAAAAATCGTACTGAACTTATTTATGAAAGTTAAGAAGTGATTTTTGGTTTAATGAAACTTAAAACATTCTAGTTTGATTTAAAAAAGTCGGTTTTGTTCTAGTTATTACCAAAAAAATTTAAAAAAATCTCAAAGTTGATTAAAATTTTTGACAGTTAACTAACCTAATTTATTAAAGATTTGATAAATTTTAAAAAATCGTACAGAACTTATTTATGAAAGTTAAGAAGTGATTTTTGGTTTAATGAAACTTAAAACATTCTAGTTTGATTTAAAAAAATCGGTTTTGTTCTAGTTGTTACCAAACAATAAAAAAAATCTTAAAATTGGTTAAAATTTTTGACCGTTAACTAACCTAATTTATTAAAAAATTCGATCAATTTTAAAAAATCGTACATAACTTATTTATGAAAGTTAAGAAGTGATTTTTGATTTAATGAAACTTAAAACATTCTAGTTTGATTTAAAAAAGTCGGTTTTGTTCTAGTTATTACCAAAAAATTAAAAAAAAATCTTAAAGTTGGTTAAAATTTTTGACAGTTAACTAACCTAATTTATTGAAAAATTCGATAAATTAAAAAAAAAATCGTACAGAACTTATTTATGAAAGTTAAGAAGTGATTTTTGGTTTAATGAAACTTAAAACATTCTAGTTTGATTTAAAAAAGTCGGTTTTGTTCTAGATATTTCCAAAAAAATTAAAAAAAAAATCTTAAAGTTGGTTAACATTTTTGGCAGTTAACTAACCTAATTTATTAAAGATTTGATAAATTTAAAAAAATCGTACAGAACTTATTTATGAAGATTAAGAAATGATTTTTTAATTGAACGGAACTTAAAACATTCTAGTTTGATTTAAAAAAGTCGGTTTTGTTCTAGTTATTACCAAAAAAATTAAAAAAAAAATTTTAAAGTTGGTTAAAATTTTTGACAGTTACTAACCTAATTTATTAAAGATTTTATAAATTTAAAAAAATCGTACAGAACTTATTTATGAAAGTTAAGGAGTGATTTTTGGTTTAATGAAACTTAAAACATTTTAGTTTGATTTAAAAAAGTCGGTTTTGTTCTAGTTATTACCAAAAAATTAAAAAAAAATCCTAAAGTTGGTTAAAATTTTTGACAGTTAACCTAATTTATTAAAGATTTGATAAATTTGAAAAAAAAATCGTATAGAACTTATTTATGAAAGTTAAGAAGTGATTTTTGGTTTAATGAAACTTAAAACATTCTACTTTGATTTAAAAAAGTCGATTTTGTTCTAGTTATTACCAAAAAATTTAAAAAAAATCTTGAAATTGGTGAAAATTTTTGACAGTTAACTAACCTAATTTTTTTTAAAATTCGATCAATTTTAAAAAATCGTACAGAGTTTATTTATGAAGATTGAGAAAAGAATTTTACATTAATTTAATCCTTAAAAATTCTATTTTTGATTTTAAAAGTCAAATTTATTCGAATTGACACCAAAAAAGTAAAAAAAAATTTTTTTGCAAAGATGAATTTTAATCAAACCTCTCTAAATGCTGTCTAAATTTTACACCGTTAAATGTACACCGTTTATAAACTATCTCTGAACGACCTTTCAAGTACTTTTGAACCATCTTTAAAGATCCACTTTTGAACTACTTCTAAATCACATTTGAACGTTTTTTGGGCCACCTTTGAGTCTTTAAACGATCTTTGAACTACTTTTGGTCCACCTCTGAACGACTTTTAAAGTGCTTTTGAACCATCTTTAAAGATCCGCTTTTGAACTACTTCTAAATCATATTTTAACGTCTTTTGAGCCACCTTTGAGTCTTTAAACGACCTTTGAACTAATTCTCAACCACCTCTAAACGACCTTTGAAGTACTTTTGAACCATCTTTAAAGATCCACTTTTGAACTACTTCTAAATCACATTTGAACGTTTGTTGGGCCACCTTTGAGTCTTTAAACGATCTTTGAATTATTTCTGATCCACCTCTGAAGTACCTTTAAAGTACTTTTGAACCATCTTTAAAGATCCACTTTTGAACTACTTCTAAATCACATTTTAACGTCTTTTGAGCCACCTTTGAGTCTTTAAACGACCTTTGAACTAATTCTGAACCACCTCTAAACGACCTTTGAAGTACTTTTGAACCATCTTTAAAGATCCACTTTTGAACTACTTCTAAATCACATTTGAACGTTTTTTAGGCCACCTTTGAGTCTTTAAATGATCATTGAACTAATTCTGAACCACCTCTAAACAATCTTTAAAGTACTTTTGAACTATGTTTGAAGAACCACTTTTGAAGTACTCTTAAACCATCTTTGAACTACTTTTGGGCCATCTCGAACCCTTGGAAGACCTTTGAACTACGTTTGAACCACCTCTGAACGACCTTTAAACTACTTCTCAATCACCTTTGAACCACTTTTGAACTACTGTTCACATTTTTTTATTTTTTAATGTAAATTAAAATGCAATTGACAAGAGTACTGACATCGCTATTTCATTATTTAATATTCTGTTAGACATTCTGAATTATTTTGAAGTTGTGAACATTTAAGTAATTTCGCCCTTTTAACCGCACAGAAAAACGTTAATATTCGGACGAAATTCGAATATATGTTGGATAAGATAAGGAGATGTATGTTTATTAAGATCCGAAAGAAAACCGTCGACTCTAGTAACGACTATTGCGACAGCTCCAGAGCTGCCGTAAGAGTCATCGTGTATGATTTGCTGAAATTCCTCCTCATGAGTCAACTCTTGCAACAACTACCAAAACCGTCGCAGAGTCATCGTGTATGAGCCGCTTTAGGCTCTATTTTCTAGAACTTTTCCAGGCTGTATTTTTAGTTTAACCCTCTATGAGCCGAATTCTTATTTTAAATGCAGTTACAGTTTTAAATGCAAATTATTTTAAATGCAAAGTTACAGTTTGCACGGCATTTACTTTGTTATATCAGGTTGATGAGTCTAGCAACGGTCATAAATATTGATAGTGATTGTATGAAAACGTTATGGAATTAAGATTTATGCGCAATCACATAAAAAACTATAATTATTTGGTAAAATGTCAATAAATTAAAATCTGATCTGAAAGTTACACCATCCAATAGAGGGTTAAAGAAGTCCAACCTATCTAATCTATGACTTTTCGAAAATACACATTTAGATTGATTTAGATTTTGAATTGGATCAAATTATTTTTATTTGTCCTTAAAATATTTTGGTCAAAATCCAACTAAATCAACTTTTTATTAGCCAAATCCAACCTAATTTTATTTCATTTATCAGATATCAACCCAACATATTACTTTTCATAAGTCGATTTTTTCGAAAATTATCTTTAATGAGTTTTTCCTTTCTATTGATTTCTATAAATGACACAAATAGTCTTCTTTTGACTTTTACATAAATTGTTTTCTAATTCTAAAGCCGGCTACTCACTACGCGATACTTGCCAAGTAATTGCAAAGTACTTGGCAAATAGCAACTAGTGTGTATGAAGACTCGCATAAACTTGGCGAAGTACATGTACTTCCCATCGTGAGTCGGAAAACGGTCGCAAGTCAAAGGGGACGAGTAAATAATTTCTTTACTTCTATGCCCGCGCTACACTACGCGGCGTTTACAGAGTAGGAGTATCAAAAGTAATTCTGGAATAATGCAGCTGAATAACGAGTTAACTTTAACGTTTTTGGATATTTGGACCGTTTATTTTGAAAGTGGTGTAAGTCCATTTTTGAAAGAAATGAGATATCACGTAATTCATGCTTAATTTAATGTAAAATTTTTATGTATGATAAGTCCGTGTTTAATTTCTTAAAAAATTCCCATGTTTTGTACAACTTAAAATCGGTCGGTAAATGAAATTACATAATCATTGATTATGAAAGTGGTGTAAGTCCAAGTGACTATGGTTACATTTGTATTATATTACATGTCAAAAGTTGCTAATTTAGGTTACTTATTCTATTTTTTCTTAAAATGGATCACTTTAAAAGAAAAGAATTTTAAGTATACACCACAGGATTATTATAATGTAATAACACAATGTAGAAAACATGACAAATTCATTTTACATGAAATGAAACGAGAGAATTTCGTTTCAACAAAAATCTTCAAAATGCGATTAAAAAAACACTAATGGTGTACAGATCAATTGGTTGCAAATATGTTGGCTGAGGTTTCTCAAAAACGCACCATATACTATTTTATATAAAAGATCGATGAAGGGCACTGAATTTAAAACTATAAATTTATTACCTACACGTCCTGGAAGACCGCTAAAATTTGACAAAATTGCTCTTACGCCTTTGTACCAAAATGCCAGGCGAAAAATGTAAGAGACAAAAAAATCTCGCTAAGGAATGAGCTTTTTAACGCATATTTTTTTTTTAGATTAAAATTCTACCGAATTAAAAAGCTCTTTTGGAAAATGTAGTGATGATCGTGAATTTCAACCCTTTAAGGCACCCCGGGGTGGTTAAATTAAGGCTTGAAAATAACATGCTTGGCTGTAGTATATAACTGTAAAAATTCACATTCCTGCGTTTATAAATAGCTGAAATAAAAATGAAAATGTAAATTTTTCTTCCAACTGTGAACGGCCATATCTCGAAAACAAAAGAGTTGCGACCCCATGTTTATATAAAACTTTTGTGTTATTTTTATGAGTACTATGTCCTGGTGAAGTTTGCGTATTAAAATCTGGGACACCCTGTATGAACCACATTGGTTTGCCTTTGTTAAAATTGTAATTCGGCGAGGAAAGAGGCTTCAATCGGAGATTGCTTTGACAGTTAATATTTTTCCTGCCACGCAAATTTACCTCCATTCATTAAATATTCCGCAAATTCTTCTCTTATATTTTGCTTCAGAGTTTGGTTCCCTCGCTACTTTTTGTATAGGCAACAGGGATGTAATGTTGTCTTGATCTATTCGGTTTTCTGAAAACTTGAAAAAGGGAAGTCATAATTCCTTAATTACTTTACTCGTCCTTCAACTTGCACTTCCCGAAAAACTTGTAACATTGAAAGTAGGCGCGTAAATGTGTACAGCTTACTTCGACTCGAACAAGTACTTCTCAAGTTTATTGCAAGCCAAGTTACTCTGAAAGTACCGCGTAGTGAGTAGCCGGCTTAAGAGGTGAAATGCTCTCATCAAGATAATTTAATGAAGAAATCTATCTAGAAATCTAATGAATATACAAAAATTTTTATTTGATTCAAGAAATTGATTTGACATATAAATTGTTAACCATACTTAATAACTAAATAAATGAATTATTTTAGTACAACTGTAAAAAATGAAGAAGCTCTAGGAATATCAAACTTGGTAAAAAAACTAGAAGTATTCTTCGGAAAAGACATCGTTCAACTTCCAAGAGCCGTCCATGAATCATACCTAGATGATTTAACAAGATTAACGTGTACTTTCGCCGAAAGAATGTCCACGGTACATTTTATACATAAATCCTCTTAAAATTTCTATTAAAAAATTAAAAAAAAAATAATAATTCTTACCGTAGAATTCATCAGAGTTAGATAAATACTATTCGGAAGCTTTCGATAACATGCTAGAAGCTTGGACGGAGATAACTAAAGATTTCTCAGATGAAGGATGCGATTTACTCGTCGTTTGCGCTAGTCGAATTTTCGATACTTACTTACAATATCATTTAGCCCCCGAAGATGGTTTTAGAAGTCGCGACGATGGTGAAACTGAGGAAATCGAGGATAATGAGGATAACGATCGGATTAGGTTTAAGGATCAATTACAAAGTGTTGGAATGTTGGGAAGATTGGTTTTAGATCATTCTCTTCCATTATTATATCAGTACGTTTTTTTAATCAATCGAAAAAAAAACTTAATTAATGGGGAACAACAGGGTGGAGACCGCGAAAAAAGGCGATAATTAAGATTTTATTTTGGTTCACTCATATATTTTAGAAAAATCGGAATTTGATATTTGTAACTACGCAGTTTAAACTTATTTTAGGAAGTATAGAGAAAAAAAATCTATCTTAGAATATATGTATGGAGGGTGTCCAAATGCACTAACAAAAAAAAAGCATCTTGTTGGTTGTCACTATAAAACGTGTAAAAATAATCTGAAAATAAAAAAGGAAACGTCATTTTAGTCTATATTAGTGTAGCTTCAGTTAAGCGTATCCGATTTAGAAAATAATAATTGCTGTTAAAATGGCACCCCTGCAAAAAAATGGTTAAGAAAATCGATAAAATAATTAATCTTTCCAGGGTGTAAAGAGGCAGCAAATATTAATACAAATAAAAATCCGTACGCTTAACTGAAGAGAATTTTATATAGATTGAGGACGTCTCAATAAAATTTGAATGCGATTCTCGTTGGTAAAGAAATTGTGACAACAGGTTAAAAAAATTTTACTGTGAGAAAAACGCATTTAAAAAGTTAAGTTTAGTTCTAGATGATATAATGGAGGAAATTTTAAGAGTTACCACAATTCATCGATTCCTGCTCCATAATAAAGGTCTTTAGAATTTCTAGAACATAATTCGACTTTCTTCTTGTTTGAATTATCTAAAACACTTGAAATTGAACGCACTTGAGCTCGACTTATACGGTGTTGGTCTTTAGCTGTACAAAATGCGTACATTTGGGGACTAATCTAGATTTGTATTTCATTTGCCACCTTTAGGCTGGTTTTAGTGCTCAACCGACGGTCGGTACTGACCGTCAGTACTGACGGTCAGTACCGACCGTCGGTTTGTGTTGTTCAGTGCTTAGCTGATTGACAGATCTGTCAAAACGCGCTGACCGTCAGTTTGTACAGTCTCACAAAAATGGACGCATTAACAAATTGTACGATACTTGGGTATTTCATTGTTCTGTAATTCTTTAACCGTGCATCACGGTCTTTATATAAATTATGAGACAAAATCCCATAATTCCGGATGCAACCGGACTTCGGTTATTAATCGTTCTGTGTCTATGCTCATTATTTCACGATGACTGTACACGTACTGACAGCAGTCTGTCAGTTGGCTGACGTACATACGGATGCGTTCGACCGACAGTTGTCACACTCGCCGCGTACCGTACGCGCGTAGGGTTCATCAGTGCAGCACTGAACAGCTACATATAAATACGTTGCGAAGCTACGCGCGACCGACGTCGGTACCGACCGTCGGTTGAGCACTAAAACCGGCCTTAATAATAATGCCATTCCATTATTAAAAATGGAAACCGTCAAATAAGTAGCAATTTGCACAATAACTGCCCGACTTGATAAAATTTTCGGAGCGAACTTCCAAATGAGGGCATTAAAGCTCTCATTCGAATTTTGCGTAAATCCGCCTATACAGCGCTCAAGCAACTCCGTCTTGGACAAATCCATATAAATGGGAGTAATAGCATCCATAACATTTAGTGATAATGGTTTTTTATGTTCGCATTCAAGTAATGGCTTCGTGCGCGCGAGCAGAAAAGAGCTATAATTCTATTATTTGTACAAATTTTGTTATAACATTGTAGGACAATATTCTAAAAGGTACATACTTTCGAAATGCGTAAAGAAAAAAAAAACGATTTTTCAAAAAATTTACCCTGTTGTTCCCCCTTAAACAAAAAATTTATAATTTTTAATAATCTAATTTTTTTTTAGATTATTAGAATCTAGAATAACAAAACTAGGAATACATCTTCAAACGATGCAATCTCGTCCAATGACAATAAACGAATCAACAAATTTAGATGATTTATTCGAAGACATCCACTGGATTATATTAATTTCCGGTCACGTTCTTTGTATGGAATCGGAAGGTGAAACTCCATTAATCCCATCGGAAATTAATTATTTTTCAATCGCAGAAAGCGAACGTGGAATAACAACCGTAGAAGATACTTTAAAATCCTTAGCTTTGGTACATCAAAATATAACTAACGAAGAATTTATAACAAGATGCGATAAATCCATAAGGATTTTTTGTAACGTTTTGAGATTGTGTCATATGGAAACGGCGGCTGCTGAAGTGAAATTAGGACATTTTATGAGTCCGGAAGTGGGATGTACGTTAATGTGGTTTTTGAAACGATTTTGCGTGAATTATTTAATGCCGGTCGAGGGATTTTACGACCAGATCAGTCCGGTGATTGTTGGTGCTTTGGGACGACATACGGAGGGTTCCGTTTTCGTCCTTAATTTGGTCCTGTCGAAGATACGGGCTAATATTACACATTTCAACTCCGAGCCGATTTTGTTGCAGGATACCGTCGATTTGTTTACGGAAATTGTTGGCGTAAGATTAAAGTAATTATTTTAATTTAAAGAGAAAGTTTTTTTAGGATGGGTTACTAATATTTTTTCTAATTCCTGGTAATTAAAAGAAAATTGAACAAAAGTTAAGACAGGTTAATTTGAAAGGTTTATATTTTGTAAGTTTTCTTTGAAGAAAAATCAAGGTAAAGACTATCATAATCTTTATTATTGATTATTTCTTTATAACATGTTAGATTTCAATAACGTAAGGCACATCGTTTAGGAAATATAGTGGGTTAAATGAAAAAAGAATTGGTTCTTTAGACAGGAACGCAAACTTTGGTAATTTTTTCTGAGAAGCTTTTATAGTGATAAAAAAGTACAATTTTTTACACGAGGTAGTCTCATCTGTTTACAATAACCTGGCTTTTTTTCAAAAATTTTGTATATTTTCGCTTAAAATAGCGATTATTCATGTTGAAAATCGCTGGCCTCATCTTGATGATTTTGCCACCAGATAGAAGTTGGGAATATTTTCTAATATTTCCTATGAATTCTATTCAGTTTTCGATTTTTAAATTATTAACTGTCACTTTAATAAAAATGCCGTTTAAAACCGTTCATGTGCAACAGAGATATTTTTTACCACAGATATATTTTCCTCTCTCATCGATACAAACGCCTTGAACGCTATCTTTTCTTCCAAGTGTCAGTCTGATCTCCTGGAAATCTTTAAAATGTACTCTAATTTTATATTGAATGGACGTGTAAAACGTGTTTTGACCACATTATTTTCTTTCATTCTCGACATTCCAAAATTTTTTGTATACAATAATTTCTTTAAGATAAGCACATCGTGCACAAATTGCTTTTTGAATTAAAGCACTATAATTTAATGTGTGTAAGGTTGGATGAATTATTTTTCAATCTCGTTCAGATTCTGTCAGCGATTCTCGAGGTGCTGGCACTTCTAGTAATCGCGAAATTAAGCGAAAATAGAAGGAATTAAATAAAACAAATCTGTAATTTTATTAAAAAATAGACATTTTAATCAATTCTTATTTAAGTAGTTTTAAACGAGAATAATTTAACGATAAAATTTAAATTATTAAAACGATAAATAAATTAACCAGGATTTTTTAAAGTTAGTTAAAAATTTGTTGAAATTGGTAAAAAATCTTCAATGTCTTTGGGAATCTTTTAACCCTTTGCAGGTCGAATGTCGCCTGAGCGGCGACAATCGGTGTTTATGTTAGATTTCGTTAGAAAATCACGTCGACCTGCCACCTCGCTGGCCGAAAATGAGGTGTCATTACGGTCGGTGGACTGTAAAGGGTTAATTTTTTTTTTGATTTCAGTTAGAACAAATCTATTAATTTTAAGGAAATTGCTGTGGATTGCTGGAAACGTTTGGTTATATTGTTGTTGATTAGAAAACATGGAGTCTCCTAATGGTTATTTAATCATTTATTATTTGATCATAATTTGAGCTGTTATTTGATCATAGTTAACATTTCGAACTGGTAATTCTGTTGTTATCATCTCATTGCAGCTACTCTCAACATCGTGTTTACGTTCAGTATGTCATCTATATTCTGTAATGTCATGATGATAGACATTTCATCGTGAAACCTTGGAAGATAAACATCACAAGAATTAAGAAATTCTTTTTTAAGAACTTTCTCCTAGATTAATAACCTCTTAGTTTAGAACCCCCCTCATAGTTTAGGAACTCTTAGGAATCCAACTCAATCTCTTCCTCCAATGGATGAAGCTATCTTATAAACGAAATTTTTTTCATTTAACTCGTGATATTTCCTAAAACTTACAGCTTAGGTTTTTGAAAGATACGGACCCTTCAAATTTCTATCCTACCTTGACTTTTGTCACGGATAGTAGTGCTGTATAATATCATACAAAGTAAGCTATTATTATTCTTGTATTAGTCTTATGAGATAGGGTACAAGTTTACACCAAACCCTTATATACAGTTGCTCCCAAAAGTATCCGGCCGCCTGGCAAATTCTCACATTTAACACTATCGGGTGTTCATTTAAATTCGTGCTCAAGTGAGCTATGGATTTTGCCTGCATTTTTGACGTATGTCCAATAAAACTTAATTGAAGCAATGTCACAACACTGAAATGTTCAATAGGTTATTATTATTATTATTTTTATTTTACAAGGTATTGGATTTGGAGTTTGAGTGTTTAGCTCTTCTTCTCCAGTCTCAAGGTTTATGCTTCACTTTTTTCCATTAAAATCTGCGATCTGAGTATGATGAGTTCATTTTGATTATTTTATTCGTACTATATTTTAATTTCCCTAATCATTTGTTATTTATTGATATATTCTTCAAAATTGCCAATTTCTTCGCCAAAATAACGAATTTTACATCAAATTTTATAAAATAACTTTCATTTAATTTTAATGGCAGGTTATAATGATTCAATAGGTTATAAATAACAAGACAAAAAATGAAAGAAAATTGGCTAATAACTAGTTTTTAGCTAAAACCTACCTAAACTTTAATCTTTTCAGTAACTGGTCATCCAAAATTTCATAGGGATGTTCAAGTAGTGAATAAAATTATACAGTAAATATTCCCAAACTTCATCGACTTTCGAAGCAGCTTAAATGTAAGACTTACCATCAAGTTTTTTGTCAGAAATTAAAAACATTATCGATAAATTGCCAATATAATCCGTTCAATGTAGTTTGACCAGATTTGACGTTTGTCAAATTTGAAATTTAATTGATTAGCGTGCACTAATAATGCCACATACATTTTTCTCTCTATCGTCGTCTAACAAAATTTCAAAGCACACTTGAGCACGAATTTAAATGAACACCCGATATATTACTTAAGAATTAAATAATATAACCAATAGTTATTTTTTTTATGATGCTAGTATATTATCATTCAACTTTTGATACATTGCAAATATAACAACAGCAAACAACGTAACAATGAACATAAATAAGATTATTATAGGCACACAAGAGTATCCAGCCACCTATACAAAATAGCTTTAAAATAACTAAATATGTAACTCTTAAAAGCTATTAAAACAGCTTTTTAATATTTTGTGGGGTAACCTTTTGAATTTAAAACATCTCTCAATTTGTTGGGCATTGACTTAACCAATTTATTCGTTAATGAAGAGTTTATCATCTTCCATTCCTGCAGTAAATGGTTTAAGCATTTCTTTACTGGAAATGCACTTTTTGTTTAGACTAAGAAAAGTTTCAAAATTGCCCATAAATGCTCTATTGGGTTGAGATCTGACGATTGGGGTGGAGTTTTTAATTGATTTGTTGCGTTATATAATAACCATTCCTTCGTTCTCATGTCACAATATGTATTAAGTAATATAGTGTTAAAATGTGAAAATTTGCCAGGCGGCTGGATACTTTTGGGAGCAACTGTATCTAAAGTTTTAAGTTAAAACCCAACTCAAATATGTGTATTATGACCACTAAAATGTTAGCAGTCTATTAGCGTTAAAACGGTACTAAATACGGTTATACACATGAAGTGTGTAGAGTAACGTTTAAAAATGACATTAATAACCACTAAAGCTGAGTACCATCGGTGCCCAAAAAACCTAAGGACAAGTTGTCAATTGAAAAATATCAAAAATAACCGTACTTATACGGATTAAATTAGGCTTTTTAGAAAAAGGTTAGAATATGAAGTGACAGTGAAAATCTGTAAATGAAACCGATTATTGATACACTTTTCATTTTATTAATGTTTATAAAAAGAGGAAATATCACATTTTATCATCTCCCCATTGTTTACTACTAGCTAACATTTTGTAAACTTGGGAGCATTAAAATACTACATTTTTTGTTAATTTCTGGCTAATTGCGTTCCAAGCTTCAATAATTTTTTTCATGCTAGCAGGAAAGTCTGTTCCCTATTTAGCAATAACTGCCGATTCAAATGGATTTTGTCTAATGTAGGTCGCATGTCGATTAACTACTCGTCTTCTTGGTTGCTTGTAGCATTTAACCTTTCCAAACCAAGTTTTCTCGTTATTTTGCGGTACTCCAAAATTTTTTGTTTTGCTAGCAAGACTGTGTTTTTATTAACACATAATTCGAAGGCTATAGCACGCATATGAGACGTTCAGTGGTTCGCTTAACATTTTCTGGCAAATTAGTCATTACTGTAATAATTTTATTATGTTAGTTTTGTAGCTTTGACATAGTAAATGCCAATTAACTGATATATCCAAAGTATGATACACAATAAAAAAATTTTCGGTGTACCAAGCTTTTTTGGGCGCTGATGGTATACCGCTAATTAAATATTATAAAACTGTCATGTTTTTTCAATAACGTTACTAGATTTTTCAAAATGTTCATTGATTTTCACAAAAATGTAATTAGATTTTATAAAATTTTCCTAAATAACTGGAAAGTCCCGATTATATGTACAGTTACTCCCAAAAGTATCCGGCTGCCTGGCAAATTTTCACATTTAACACTATATTGCTTAACCAGTTAACTGTGGCGCTCCGTTTTGAAAACGCGCACCTTTACGAGTTCATCTGAAATTTTTCATATTTTTTATTTGTTTGTTTTATTTCGACCTGGCCTCAAAATATTCTAAACATCTTGAAATTTGAGAATATGTTTTGATTTTCACAAAAAATACAGTTTAAATAGCCAATATCACAACTTTTTACGAGTTGCACAATTTTACGCCATGACGAGTATACTCGTCAATCACAGTTAACTGGTTAATACATGAGTGGGTCAGAAGTAAAGTGAACCAAGTCCACTTAAATTCGTTCCGAGAAAACGGACCGTTTGATTCATTTTTTCAATGAAAAATGGTGCAAATCATTCAGTATTAAAGTGAACTAGCGTACATTATTGGTAACCTGATGAACTAGGTATTGAATAAGTCGGCACATAAAATTATAACTATTCAAACGGACTTAAATATACTCTTAACTAAATTTTAGAAAAAATGGACTTGGTTCACTTTCCTTCTGACCCACTCACATATTGTGGCATGAGAACGGGAGAATGGTTATTATATAACGCAACAAGTCAGATCTCAACCCAATAGAGCATTTATGGGCAATTTTGAAAGTTTTGTTAGTCTGAACAAAAAGCGCATTTCCAGTAAAGAAATGCTTAAAAACCATTCACTGCTGAAATGGAAGATGATAAACTCTTCATTAACGAATAAATTGGTTAAGTCAATGCCCAACAGATTGAGAGATATTTTAAATTCAAAAGGTACCCCACAAAATATTAAAAAGCTGTTTTAATAGCTTTTAAGAGTTACATATTTAGTTTTTTTAAAGCTATTTTGTATAGGTGGCCGAATACTTTTGTGTGCCTATAATAATGTTATTTATGTTCTTTGTTACATTGTTTACTGTTGTTATATTTGCAATGTATCAAAAGTTGAATGGTAATATGCTAGCATCATAAAAAAAGAATAACTATTGGTTATATTATTTAATTCTTAAGTAATATAGTGTTAAATAAGGGAATTTGCCAGGCGGCCGGATACTTTTGGGAGCAACTGTATATTTGAGAGAAGAATAAATTAGTACAGTAAACTGAACTTGTAATATACAGATGTTTCACCGGAAACTACATCGAAGTTAGTGTACATCGATGTGTTAAACACTATAACTAATATAGAACTGAAATTTTTTAGCTATACTAATGTCGATGAAAACCATCTAACTAAAATATTTTCAAGATGATTTACCGAAGATAAACTATAACTACGTTATTTTTAAATAGATTGTTAAGTTTCTCTAAACTTTAAAATAGGAATTAGAAAAAAATATTATAAACATCCAACACCATTTCTTTTCACATCTAAAGTTTTTTTTCTTCTCTTTGTTTCTTTAGAAATACAGTTGTAGTTAAAAGCGAAGGTTTATGGAATTTATGGTCTGAACAACAACGTTTAGATCCGGGATCTTTACCTCCAAATATCCGAAGAAACCTCCTCCGAGCTTTCGTCTTAGCCGGTTGCTCATTCACAGACAAAAACCACTCTTTAGAATACTACCAACGGATTTTATCTCCAATTCAACACCGTTTTAGTATGTTAGTCTCCCAAGAAAATTTCGGCGCCGTTTACCAAGAAGAAAACGTCCGCGCGGAACTTATCGATATCTTAGAGTGTTTTATCGGAACTTGTCGAGCCGCGCAAATGTCCACGACCGAAGTTTTATTCAGTTTCCTTTACCCCCTATTAACCGACCTTCACAGGATCGTTACTTTATACAGAAACTACCAAATTATCGTTCAAGCCGTTTTAGAATTATTCGGACATTGCGGTAAGTTTATGTTGGTTTATTTAAATCACGAAGATAGTAAAAAATTTTATCAGAGCGCTTTAAAACTTCTTCAAGCTTACGCTAGCGTTAATTTAAATAAATTAAGCGCGGAGATTCAAAGTTTACAAGAAGAAGGAACGTTACAAGATTTAGATTTACTTTTAAAACTTTTAACTCATATAATTTCAAAAGACTGCCTTGCTTATGATTTGAGGGAATTAAGGGAAGATGGAGATGTTTCCGGTGTTGATGTTGTAATGTACGGTTTAACCATAATAACACCTTTAATAACGATCGATTTATTAAAACATCCAACTTTATGCACACAGTATTATAAAGTAATCGTTCTTACGAATGATAATTACCCGGATAAAATTTGTTCAACCTCCGATGACTTTTTCGATCAATTACTTCATTCGATCCAATTAGGTTTAACACAATTCGGTTCGGACGTGGTTCATTCGTGTTTTGATTTCTTAGAATCGTTAGCGGATTATTTAACTCGGATGAAACCCCAAGTTCCTCAAATCGTCTACGGAAAGGTTTCAAAGTTTTTAAAGATTTTATTTGATCTCGCTTTGACGCAACAATTTAATTCGGATGTGATACCTAGCGCTGGGACGTGCATTTATTCGTTTATTAACTGTTTCGAGGAGGAGTATAAAGTTTTCGTTAAGGGTTTAATCGATTCGTGTCCGGATAGTGCGGTCGCGGAAAGATTAGCGGATGCTTTTACTAAGTTAACGGAAAACGTTGCAGCACGTGTAAATTCGATTAATGGTGGAGAGAGGAATCGTAAATTGAAATTTAGGGAGAATTTTGATAAGTTTATAACAAACGTTCAGGGTTTTCTTTTTGTTAAATAGCACGAAAAAAGTAATAAGGATGTTTGTTGGTTGTACGTTATTATCGTTAATGATAGTTTAAGTTTTTTTAACAAATACAATTGTGTTATGATTTATTTAATAATAAATGTTGTAAATACTGGTGTATTTGTGACGATTTCTTTTTAGATTTTAAAATTAAAAAAAGTTTTTAGTTAGGTGGGTTAAAAATTTATTTTAGGCGGTTTAAGAATTTGTTTGAAAGGTTTTTTTAGTATTTATTAATTAACTTTAAATGATTTTAAGAGGCAATGTTAATTTCTATTTTGTAATCGTCTTAAAATGGTTTTGTTTGTATCCTTTTACATCATTACATCCCTTTCCTTCCTTATATTTGTCATACAATAAAGTAAATTAGACGAATTCTATGTTTAATACTTATGAGTTCTCATCAGTATGGTATAGCCAAGGAGCAAGATGGCAGCTCAATGGGGAAGACACAAAAAGGGAACACAGTCAGCACTAGTAGAGGACTAGTCGCCAATTTGGTGCTTCGACTGCAAAATCGGCAATTTGAGTACAATAGCAGCTTCCCTACCGGAGATAACAACGTCACTCCCCATGAAACCCAAGCTCAGGAATATGAGGAAGAATAAAATCGGCGATGGGAATAATAAGATTCTTCATATTCTTTCTAATCTTCGTGGATTTGGGTTTCACGGGGAGTAACGTTGCCTCTGGTAGCGAAGCTGCTTGTTGTCCCCAAATTGAGGATGTCACATCCGAAGCACCAAGTTGGCAACTTTTTGAAGTACTCTTACTGTGTTCCCTTTTTGTGTCTTCCCCATTAACCTTCCATCTTTCTCCTTGGCTATATATATATATATATATATAACCTACTGATGAGAACTAATAAATTTGAAATTGCGTCTACGGTTGCAACTCTGTGGCGGAATTGCCCTTAATTCAATTACTTTCTTATTATTCACTACGTTTAATATTTTATTTTGGCCAATTTAAGTCTCTTATATGATAATTTATTGACAGATTTCGATTCGTTACTCCATTAATTTTGTTTATTAGTACTTACAAGGAGAGTGCAAGGTCTTGGGGTCATAGATTTAGTTCAAATTTTGCAGGATGGTAGATTTAGTTTCCCTGTTGATGAAAATACGTGGTTGTAGGGGCCACTACCCAATAGCTCTTTAGATATTTGCAATTGAAGATGCAATTCACTGGTTAAATTCAGGTCTATAGCAAACGATTAAACATAATGGGTTTAGCGTAGCAGCAATAGATCGGTGTTTCTCGTCATTAGGCGCCGGGTTCGAGTTCTGAGAGTGTCTATTTTTACATATAAAGATACCATGGGTGGATATAAAATATTGCGACATCGAAACATTTTTTCAGTGTGCACCGCACTTTGGATTTGTCAGTTAATTGTCATTTGATCTGTCAAGACTTCAAAATTAATACAGGAATATGATTTGACATTATAACCTTTCTTCAGAAAGCCTGACTTAATCGGCATAAATTCGGTTAATTTTGACATTATCCGGACTTGTCCCAACGAATTAATTGCATCTTTAATTGTAAATATTTTAAAAATTATTGAATAGTGGCCCCTATAGCCATATATTTTCATCAACAGGGTAACTAAATCTACCATTCTACGAAATTTGAACTAAATCCACGACCCCCAGACCTTGCACTCTCCTTGTTAGAATTACAGATTGCTACTTTTAGAAAATTCAAATTAATCTCAAATGATTTTAGAGTGATCTTAAAGGTGCAGTGTCAATCACGCGACTGCAGCGGCTGTAGTCGCGCGACTCTGGCGACTTTGCGTCAGCCACTAGTTTTCATTGAATTATATGGATACGTTGTCAATAAAGCGACTGCGGCCTTGGCGACAACTTATGAAAAGCCCGTTTTTTCCTAAAACTTTGATAAGAAAATGGACGAATCATAATTAAGTGAGCTCGTACGACTCCACCCTTGCCTGTCTAATCCGAAAAGTAAAGATTCTAAGGACCAAAATAAAAAAGATAGTGCATGGGAAGAATTAGTGAACATTTTAAAACAATCAGGTAATGAGTAAAACATGCAAGAATTTATACTAGGTTTAAGCTACCTCCATGATGGTATAACAAAAACCAATTTTGAGTGTAAAATCCGAAAGAGAAAAAACCGAAGGCGACTATCGTCGCACAATTGACACTTAATAAGGCGGCTCTAGCCGCTATAGTCGCGTGATTGACCTTAAGAGCTCTTTAGTTACTTAAAAAGTATCTTTCAGCTTATTTTTAATCATATGAAGTCGTGTTTAGATTTTAAAATATTTCCATTGTTTATTCGTACAATTGAAAACAAGTTTTCATTCTATTTTGGTGAATTTCGGTCATTCGGAGCACCATATTTATTTATAATCTTATTGTTAGACGGTTTGAGAGTTTTTAGGTTTGTTTTTTTTTATCTGATTTCAGGTAATTTTAGTAAATGTTTGAGGATTTTAGACTATTAAAATAATTTTAAGTAAATTCCGATAATATAAAGTTATTTTGGAGCCATTAGGTTATCTTATTTTTATCACTTCCATTCGTTTCTAGAAAAATATCAACAATAAATTTCATTACTAAATGATTTTAGACTTTTTTCAAGGTTTTCAATTGGTTTTGTATTCTCTTCAAGGTTTTCAGTTGGTTAGAAATAACACTGGACAACAAATTTTGGTTTATTTGCTGTATCGTCTTTGAAAAGTACTTTTTTTAGGTATTTTTTGGGTGCTGAATACAAATATGGCAATGAAATTTAAAACTTATTTGCAGTTTTTAAGAACACATTTTTATTTTATTGTTAACAAACTAAAAAAAGAAATAGGTATTTTTGCACTTTTAGACTTTAGTTATAGCGCTGTCTTTTTGCTACTCTTTTGTAGATTGTTTCTGGAACACCTCTAATAAGAGACCAGCAGTAGTCTGGAAGCATTGAAGGATTTCACTTTCCCTGGTACCTTTTTTTCATATATGATATATCCTGATGAAAGCGTTCGCCGTATTCATCACTTACAGCTCCGCTGTTTTCAGGAAGAAAGTCCAAGTGTGAATGTAGGAAGTGCATCTTTAGAGACATATTACAACCCATTTTTTGATACGATAATAGCATATTCTTAACAAGAGTAACGTAATTGTCAGCTTTTTGGTTTCCCAAGAAATTGGTGACCACCAAGCGAAAGTCATTCCAAGCATTTTTTCCAATATCTGTTAGAGTGTTGTCAAATTATTCGTCCTTCAAAATGTTTCGAATCTGTAGCCCAACAAAAATACCTTCTTTCACTTTTGCTTCACTTAGCCTTGGGAATTTTTGACGCAGGTATTGAAAAGCTGGCCCATCTCTATTTATTGCCTTGACAAAATTTTTCCAGTTACAGTACTATTATATTTTATTGTAGGGTCATGTAGCATCACGTATCTCTAAAACGTGAACTAATATTGCAAAAATTAAATTATTTTCGGATTCAGCGCACCAAAAATAGTAAAGTTTTGTTGATTTTATTTTAGATACTTTTTGGCTGTTCTCCAGTGTAATTTTATTAAATTACAGTCTTAGGATTTTAGACTCTCTTAAAACGATGTGTTTATCTTATTTCTTTTAAAGATCTTTTGGTAATTAATTTATCTTTTTTAAAGTGTTTTTTGTTACTATTAGTTATTACTAATCCATCATTGATTTTAGCCGATAATTAGATATGTTGTCCAATCGGAAGCCCAAAACATGATTATTTGATCAAAGTTTTCGGTTTCGTGTTTTCGCCAAAGTTTTCAGTTAGTTACAAATAATTTTATTTTATCTTAGGATTTTAAACGCTTTTAAAACGATGTATTTAGGATTTTTTTTAATGGTTTTTTGGTGATTAATTTATCTATTTTAAAGAGTTTTTTGTTTTTAATGCTTTTTGATAATTTTAATAATTTTAGATACTTTTATAGAGATCATCAAAAATATTTGGTCTCGTTAAGTATTCCTCAAGATATTTTAGTTAGTTTAAAGTAATTCAAAGCAACTATGGAAAGATATAAAATGCTTTCTTATAAGGGGTGGGCGCGAGATGGTTTTTTAACCACTTGGCAATGGTCGGTGCTGCACACTTGTATGGTAGTCTATCAACCAGCACAAAGACAGGTTGAAAAAAAAGTACTTCGCGCCCTCCCCTAGTTAGTTTATTCTACAGGCATTTTTCAAATTGAATTAGTAAAATTGAATCCCCTTTTTCACAGTTTAAAGATTTCTGATAGTTTCAAAGTTACTCAAATGTAACATTTGACGATTTCATGAAGTTTAACTTCTGATGGTGATTGCACTGTATTTTCGAAGTATTCATTCTTGTCTTTCTGTTTTGCTATTCCTGAAATTTACTACAAAAGGCCGATGGGTTAATAGGTGCTATGATCCAAAATGGAACTGCACTATGAAATCTACTCTTTCATCTTTCTCTTCATATTGCAACTTCATTTCGGATTATAATAGAGTAAACTCGCCAAATCTCGGCCATGCGCCTAATGTCGGCCTTCCAGTTTTTCTGTATGGATTTTGATAGAAAGGCCGACTTTAGGAATCATTTTTAGGGGGGTCGGCATTTGGGTAGTTTACCATACTTAGAAATTGTAGCAAATTTCAGAATACGTATACAGGGTGTTTAAAAAATACGTTCGAATATTTGGCCCACTTATAGATCTCATCAGTACAAACAAAAAAGTCAAAATAAACATAAGTCCAAAAATCAGCCGTTTCCTAATTACAGCCTGTTTTTCAAATTAAAATAATTTACACTCAAATATCAGTATAAATACATTTTAATTATTACAAATTAATGATTCTTAAAGAAGATGTTCAAAATGTCCTCCTTCCATTTGTATACACATTTCACATCTCCGTAAAAGTGAACGCTGCACTCTCTCAAAGAGTCCCGGATTTATACGAACAGTCTGGCAGGCATGTTCAATTCGTTCTCGCAACTCATCTAAATTATTCACAGGACTTGAATAAACTAATGTCTTTAAATACCCTCAAATGCAAAAATCGAGTGGAGTGAGGTCGGGAGATCTAGGGGGCCATGCAATTGGACCTCCTCGCCCTATCCACCTGCCATTGTAATTTTCGTTTAGATAATTTCTGACCAAGACTCCGTAATGCGCAGGAGCTCCATCGTGCATCAACCACATATTAATTCTGTGGTTGAGGGGCACATCTTCTAATAGCAGTGGTAATGTATTCCGCAAAAAGTCAAGGTACTATTGACTAGTCAAACGGTTAGGCAGGAAACAAGGTCCTATCAGATGGTCTCCTAACACACCAAGCCAAACGTTGATTGCAAATCGGTGTTGATGATTCGATTCAACAACGGCATGCGGATTTTCGTCGGCCCAAACATGGCTATTATGAAAATTAAAAATGCCATTTCTCGTGAAACCAGCTTCGTCTGTAAATTAAATTTTTCGTAACAAAATTTGGGTTCTCCGCGACTTTTGTCAACATGCTTCGACAAAACACCAGTCGTGCGGCATAATCAGGCACAGCTAGAGCCTGTACCCATGGGTGCAATTGCTGCTCCCGTAAAATTCTCCAAATTAGGGAAAAATTAATATTTGTTTCAGTAGAGAGTCTTCTAGTACTAGTACCAGGATTTTCTTCAATTCGTCTTAAAATGTTAAGTTCTGCGTCGGGAGTACAAACTGATCATAAATACGCGAATCACTCCTACTGAGTGTAAATTATTTTAATTTGAAAAACAGGTTGTAATTAGGAAACGGCTGATTTTTGGACTTATGTTTATTTTGACTTTTTTGTTTGTACTGATGAGATCTATAAGTGGGCCAAATATTCGAACGTATTTTTTAAACACCCTGTATTTAGAGACTTCTCAACACGTGTTTAACCACTTGCGGTGGCAAGAAATTTACGACTGAGCGTGCCAGGTGAGTCATTTTTCTACCTGCACCAATGGTCTGACGGCGTGCGTAACACCGTCGTGGCGACGTTCCAGTAAGAAAAGTATCTCGACGTACAGTGTACATCCAGCCATCGCAAGTGGTTAAAATTCCTATTTTAGACTGAAACTTTAACCGAAACTGATCGAAACCCACATTTTGGTCGGACACTATCTTTTATAAGATACTTAACTACTTTCAGGTAATTTTATGAAATCTAAAGGATGTTTTTAACTTTGTCTAATGTTTCATAAAATTCTTTTGGCAACGTTAGATGATTTTGGAAGCACATCCAGGTATTTCTACAAATATCTTATTTATTCCAATTGATCGTTTTAGAGTACTTCAGATGATGTAGTTTTTTTCAACTTTATATTATTATTTTTCCCTTAATCAATTTTTAAAAGTTTAAAATAATGCTAAGTTCTTTTAATATTTATTTTAATTAATTTTAGTCACTTCGGAAACAATGTCAACCCCTCTTTAAATATATTCAAGTAATTTTAATTACTTTTAAAACTATTTAGTTCAAATTTAAAGATGCTTAAATTATTCAAAAGATAAATTTCAATTAATTATAACTTATTTGATAAATTTTTAAAAGATTTTATATTGATTTCGATTTTTTTAAAGTTTCTTTTGATTTTTAAAATTAACTCAAGTCAAGTAACTTTTTAATAAATTATACTCAATATCTGAAAGATTTTAAACTAATTTAAAGACAGTGTTGGGTTTTTAAATTTTATTTCAAGTCGCTTTCATTGAAATTTAGAAAAAAACTTAAAATTAAAAAACATTTATTAAAAAATTAATTAAAAAGCATTTTAAGATATGTGAACTTTAATTATATTAATGAACAACTTTGAACAAGATTAAAATACAATAAGTAACATGTTAATAAGCAAAGTACAAGTCTTTATCGTACCCCAACTTATCTAAATTCGGAATACAAGCGTAATTAACCATCGGAGGTGGTCCGCACATCAAAACCAAAGAATCCTTCCCGGGTGGGAAAAGATGCTCTTTAAGCATAACATCATTAACAAATCCAGAACTATATTTCCATCCTTCCGGCGGAGTATCCAAAGTATACCACAATTTAAATTGATCGGGGTGTTTTTCAGCACATTCTTCCAACTCCTTCCTAACCAAAATATCTTTTTCCGTTTGATTAGCAAAAAGTAAACAAAGTTGAGTGTGATCGTTAGGATCTTTTGTAATGTGTCGAACTAATTGTAACATTGGAGTAATTCCGGTTCCTCCGGCAATCATAGAAACTTTTTTAACATTAATAATTTGTGCGGGATCTTTTCTAAGTTTTTTAATAGCAAATTGTCCGTTTCCTTGGTAATTTAATCGTCCGGAAGGTCCTCGAAAATCAATTTTATCCCCTATTTTTAAAGATTCTAAGTATTGAGTCATTTTTCCCCCATCAGGGAATTTCGGATGAACGTTTCTCATATAAACTTTAATCACTAAATCAACGTAACCTTTATCATCATCAGAACTAACCGGAGTATAAGATCTTATTACTAATTCATCATTAATTTTAGCCGATAATTGGATGTGTTGTCCAATCGGAAGCCCCAAAATATGATTATTCGATGGTAAACCAAACCTAAATCTCCTCGTATCATGACTTATCTCTTCTTTTTCAATCAGCGGTAATTGATATTTATTTTGCGGATCTTCCAAAGTAACCAATTGCTTTTTCTTATTACTTTTAGTTTTGTTTGGTTTTTGACCAAAATAAAACTTGTAAACAATTACTGTAGCTATTACAACTCCTACTCCGATCACAATAGGTACAACCTATAAATTAAAACATGTATTAATTATAGAGCGATTGTATGTTAATGAATTGCGAAAGCTTAACGATCAATAAACGATACGAATTTACAAACATATTTTTTAGTATACCTGGAGAAAATCTTCTTGTGAACTCATTGTCGAGAAAAATGCAAAAAACAGCAAAATTAACTGTTGTAAAGCGAGTTAAAAGCGAGCGTGAGCTATTGAGATTATTATCTGTCCGGTCCCAAGGTTAACAACATGATTATATCGGATTGAAACTCACCAATTGGGTGTTACTCGGCATGATGAGTATTTAAGATTTTTTCGGATTTATTGCGAATTATAGGTTGAGCATCGCGTGAGCTTAAAGATTTTTTTTTAGGTGTTACGTATTGACCTCCATATCGGTCAAGTACCGGTTATAGACTTTCGGGAGAAAGGTTTTGAACGAAAAATTCCCTAGATGGATGTATTGATTGATTATTGATTAAAAAAAGATATGGAATTTATTTAAAATAGATTGGAAATTTTGTAATTTTGAATTTAACTTGGTGGGGTTTGATGATACGGCGTTAATTTTTTTTTGTTTAAATAAAAGTAGGTTGGTAGTATTGATTTTTAAAGTTAGATTTATTGAAATTTAAACATTTATTTTTTATTTAATTATATTTTTAATTAACATTAGGTTAAATACTAATTAATAATTTAGATTTTTTTTGTAATTCTTGTGAGGTTAACTTATTGTAATGTTGGTTGTCTAAACTGTAGTATTTAAAAATTGGAACTGAAAATACTTTAAAAATTATTAAAATTTTTAGTTAGATTTTATAATTGTCAATTTATGTTATATAAATCAACTTTTATTATGATTTTTAAGATTAATTTCTTGAATAATTAAACTAGATTGTTTTACATTTTTGAGGAAAAATTAGGTTGGTAACTCTGATTGTCTAAATTGAATTTATGAATTTAAAGGTTAAAACACACACGCAATTACTTCACAATCATGTTGTGATTAATCATGGGTGATAATGATGCCATAGAATTATGGTGTTTCTATGATAATGCTGTGTTGATCGCGATATGATCGTGAAGTGATCGCATGTGTGTGTGTGTTGGTGTCTTAAAAAATCTGTGATGATGTAAATCTATCATGTAAGTACATATATTTTTAAGTTATTTACATATCTATGTTACATATCCCAACTTTAAAAGCAATTGATACTGATTGGAAGTATTTAATATCTATTTTTAATTAATTTGTTGGGTTAGGTTCGGTTCATATTTTTGAACTTTATTAAAACTAAATTAGGTTTTATCTACATGATTTAATTTCCATAATTTTTTATTTTTTAATTTTAACATTAGTTTTTGGCTTAAATTAAATGTTAGATTGAGTTTTCTGTTTATTTTTTTTAAATAAAATTAGGTTGGTAATAAATCCTATGTTGGTAAAGTCGGTAACCAATCGGTAACAAACTGTCAAATGTCAAAAATAAATTTGACGTTTGTGAATTTCAAAGAAACTCGTTGGTAGTGTTAATAGTTAAAATTATTATTGACGCGTAAGTAATCCTTTTTATATATGTGGGATCAAAGTCGCCACGATACCTATGGAGAAGCGGGAGGGAGCGGAGGAAGAAGGGCTGCTCATGCTGCGAGAAGAAGGATAGAGTTAGTTGTGTTTGAGATCTCGAGGAGTAATGTTTTAGATTTCGTAGAGTGAGTTGTGTTTTGAGTATCGTTGCGCGAGATTGAGTTACCAAAGTGGTGTATATTATAACAATTTGTTATTAAAGCATTTATTGTTCGTGTGCATTTTATTCCCCGCACAACCCCAGCTTTCCACATATATATATTTTTTGTGTTGTTTTCCTCAATTTATTCGTCAATAAGATTTCAACTTGTTCATAAAACAAGTTTCTATTAAACTCAAAGGTAATAAATCTCATTGTCAGTAAGTAAATTGTCAAATGTCAAACAAAAATTGACGTTTGTGAATTTCATAGAAATAAGAAAACTGGATAATTGGCTAAAATCGGTTAAGAATGACTAAAAATTAATTCAAAAACGCTTAAATCAATATAAAATTAACTATAATTGTCTAAAATCTGCCCAAGAATATCAAAAATTAACACAAAGACATTAATACATTCTTAAAATCAACTAAAATGTTCAAAAAATCGACTCAAAATGATTAAAAATAATTAAAAATGATTAAAAATAAACTTAAAACGCTTAAACGGTCTTAAAATAAACTAAAATCTTCGAAAATCGTCTAAAATCAACTAAAAAATACTACAATTGACCAACTTCTTCTCAAAATCGTCTAAAATCAACTCAAAACGATAAAGAATTTATTCAGAAACGTTTAAATGAACTTTAAATTAACTCAAAAACACTTAAATTATCTTGAAATTGACTAAAATCTTCGAAAATCATCTAAAATCAACTCAAAAATACTAAAATTGACCAACTTCTCAAAATCGTCTAAAATCAACTCAAAACGAACAAAAATTTATTCAGAAACGTTTAAATGAACTTCAAATTAACTCAAACACACTTAAATTGTCTTGAAATTGACTAAAATCTTCGAAAATCATCTAAAATCAACTAAAGAATGCTAAAATTGACCAATATCTTGTCAAAATATTTTTAAAACTGTCTAAAATCGTCTTAAAATCATCAAAAATTAACTCATAAACGCTTAAGTTGTCTTAAAATAAAGATTTTTGAAAATCAACTCAGAGATGCTAAAATTAATCAATATTTTCTCAAAATATTTTTAAAAGTGTCTAAAATCGTCTCGAATTTATTAAAAAATTAACTGATACACATTTAATTCGTCTTTAAATCAACTAAAATTTTCAAAAATTCTGTAAAATCGACTCAAAATGTTTCCACGATTTTTTAAAGTTGGTCAAAATTATTCCATCAAAGCTGCTAAAATTTTTAATAATTCCACCAAAAACTTATAAAATTTGTAAAAATTCCACCAAAGCTATCAAAATTTTTAACAATTCCACCAAAAACTTGCTGAATTTTTAAAAAATATACTAAAATTAAGATTAATTTCGTCAAGAATTGATTAGATTCTTAAAAATTTCACAAAAATAAAAAAGTAATAATAAAAATTCCACAAAAGTTAGTTAAATTGAATATAATTTCACCAAAAATTATTAAATTTGGACACAATTCTACTAAAAACTTAGTGAATTTTTTAAAAATTCCACCCAAAATCAATAAAATTGGCAAAAATTCCACGAAAAACTTACTATATTCGTAAAAATTCCACCAAAGTTACCAACATTTTTAACAATTCTACCAAAAACGTACTAAATTTTTTCAATTTTCCACCAAAGCTACAAAAATGTTGAATAATTCCACCAAAAACTTAGAGTTTTAAAAAATATCACCAAAAACTTACCGAATTCATAAAAATTCTACTAAAATTACCAATATTTTTAACAATACCACCAAAAATGATTAAAATTAATAAAAATTCCACCAAAGTTGTCAACTTTTTTAACAATTCCATCAAAAACATACTGAATTTTATAAAAATTCCACCAAGAAATTAATAAAATTGGAAACATTTCACTAAAAACTTACTAAATTCGTGAAAATTCCATAAAAAAACACTGAATTTTAAAAAAATTCCATCAAAAATAAATAAAATTGGCAAAAATTCCACAAATGTTATCAAAATTTTTAATAATTCCACCAAAAATATACTGAATTTTATAAAAATTCCACCAAAAATGAATACAATTTGTAAAAATTTCACCAAAGACTTACTAAATTCATAAGAATTTTATCAAAAACACTGATTTTTTTTATTTCACCAGAAATTAATAAAATTCGCAAAAATTCCACCAATGTTATCAAAATTTTTGATAATTCCACCAAAAACATACTGAATTTTTTTAAAATTCCACCAAAAATTTATTAAATTCATAAGAATTTTACCAAAAACACTGATTTTTTTTTAAATTCCACCAGAAATGAATAAAATTCGCTAAAATTCCACCAAAGCTATTAAAATATTTAACAACTACACCCAAAACTTACTGAATTTTTTTTATTCCACCAAAAACTTACAAAAATCCTAAAAATTACACGGAAATTGTCAACATTTTTAACAATTCTACCAAAAACTTACCAAATTTTTTAAAAATTCCACCAAAATGTCCAAATTTTTTTTAAAATTCCACCAAAAATCAATCAAATTAGAAACAATTTCATTAAAAATTAACTAAAACCTTGAAAATTCCATCAAAAACTTAGTAAATTCATAAAAATTCCACCAAAGTTTCTAAAATTTTTAATAATTCTACCAAAAATAATGAATTTTTTAAAAATTCCAGCAAAAACTTACAAAATTTGTAAAAATTCCACCAAAAATTTACCAATTTTTTTTTTAATTCCACCAAAAACTTATTAAATTCGTAAAGCTTCCACCAAAGTTACCAAAATGTTGATCAATTCCACCAAAAACAATAATTTTTTTTAGAAAAATACTAAAAATAATACTATACTAGTATTTTCTTAAATTTATTCACTAAATCGGTTTGTTTAAATTTCTTGATAAAACAAAAACCCTCAATACAAATCGAAATACATTTATTATTCACACTCCTCCGGTTTTTTCCACATAAAAACATACATAAAAAAATCGCAGTATAAAAAGCTACATTTACAGTTAAAAATAATAATAAAAAAATTACAAATACTGTTTCGTTTTGCTCACATCCATCTTATTACAAAGTATAAAATTAAGTACGTTTACAATTATTATATTTTCGGTTACTAATCGGAAGCCAGTCCGCTTAATCTTATTATTAATTACATACGATGTAAAAATATTTCTTTAAAATGTAATGTACTTTGTCACTCGTTGTGGGTTTCTTTAAAATAAGTATATAAAAAAAATAAGTATACAAAAAAATTACATACATAAAAAGGTACATATGTAAGAAAGTACATATAAAATTAAAAAAAGTACATATAAAATAAAAAAAAAAATACATACAAAATAAAAAATTGGGTAAAATTTGAGCAGAAGGTTTAATACTTATTTTATATTTAATATAAAACGTATAGTACGAATGAAATAATATCACAATAGAAAAAGAGAATAAAAATATGATTACAATTATTCGAGAATGTGCGATTATTATTTTTTAATATTATGATTATTTAATTTTTTTTCCCTTTGAAATTTTAACTTAACCTACGATTATAAATATTAAAGAGGAAAGTACAAAATCGATACGCAATCGTTTTATAATGTTTAAATCAAATCAGTCGATCGTATTGCACAATAGGTCATACGGAAGTTTCCGAATTAAGCCTCAAAACAAATTTATTACTCTTCGGATCAACTACTTCCTCGGTTACATTAAAATGTGGTAGTTTTTTAATCGTACAAACTAACGAAACATCATTTTGTCTTAAATGAAAGGTTATATTATCTCCGATCGGTCTTGAAAGTAACTCTTCGCATATTAAAGCCCACGTTTGAACTTCTTTTTGTTCCTTATCGTTTTGTAATACAGGTTCGGTGACTAAATACGGTTCTAAAAATGCTCTCGGTGTTAAATCATTACTTAAACAATTAGCTAGATGGATTAAAATCGATTCAACTGAGTGTCTAGGTTGTTGTCGGGTTACTCTTAAGTACTTTTGTAAAGCTCTAGCCATCGATGGGAAGATAGCTTGAGCCGCTTCATGAGGATCCATCGGAATCGCAGGAATTTGATCATTGTGTAAGCGTTTTATGTGAGTGAAAGCTTCTTCAGCGGCTGTTATTAACCTCGCACGACGTTTTTTAACTCTTCTTTCATATTCATGTTCTTCGTAAAACCTCTCATTATGGGAAGAATCCCTTCTTCGAGCGTGAGCTGCTAACATCGCTCGGGATTGAGATTGTTGCATAGTTGAATTATTAACTCCATCTACTTCATAGAATTTAAAACTTGAGGAAGCTTTTCGTGATTTAGAAACTGGAATACGTTCTAAATAAGGATTATAAATTGGAAATTCAGTGTAATATTTTTCTAAAACCCAAACGGCAGCTCTTTGGATACTAAATTGACCGATTGCATAAGCTTTTGATTCCCCATCCGGTGATCGAACAATCTTTATATAATACGAAGGTTTTAAATGTCGAATTTCCATTAAAATAACCGATAAATAATGTATAAAAAGTAAAGTATCCGTTAAAGTTGAAGCGTAAGATACTAAAGCTTTATAATCGACTGATTCTTCGAGTGTGATAGCTGCTCGAGCTGCTTCGGTGACTTGAACGATGTAAAATAACCAGTACGAGAAGGTACAGACTAAAACAAAAATTAAAATAGCTGCTCGGAAGAGGTAAATCCTCGGTAAGGTTTGAGTAGGTTTTCTTAAAAAAACCGCCCAAGCTCCAACCGCTAAAATAACCAATTTAAAAGCTAAAGCTATTAATTGTCCTTTACATTCGGCCGTACAAGCTAAAAGCTTTTCGGAGTTTTGAACCAAACTAGTCGATAAAGCCGGGAAGAACCCGATTTTTGGTAAAACAACCATCGCTAAAGGACTTAAAAATGCAGCTATCGATAACACATAAGTTAAACAACTTCCCACGTAACGTTGACAAATAAAACTTAACCCGGTGTCTGGTTCTCCGGGCCAATTACTAACATCTTCGGTTGATTCCGATTGTTCGGAAGTATTTCCAGTAATCGCTGTGGTATTTTCACCCCAATTATCATCTTGGGGTAAGATTTGAACTTCGATAACTTCTTGACCATCTCGATTTTCTGGTGTTAAAGTAACTGCGGTTTGAAACGGAGCCATATCTTCGTTTTTACGTTTTGTACTTCTAGTACTTCGGTGAGAATGTTGTCGGTAGTTATTCCTATGACCCCTCGATCTTCTCGATCTTGAGCTATTTTCGGACTTTACTGATTCCGTCTCCATGTCCCGGGTAGTTTCATAACCCATATAAACGTCCGCAAGGTTTCGGTTCTCATTTAAAGGGACCTTGCACCTGCTATGTTCCCAAGTTCATTGACATTGAGCCTTGAGTTGTTGGATTTGTGACATTTTGTAAACACGTTTGTTAAAAAACTCTTTTTAAGGTTGTATTTTTTACTTTTATCAAAAAAGGGGTTTTATAATGTTGTATAATGCTTTTTAAGGTTGGTTTTTTTTTAACCAAAACTCACCAAAATTTCAAATGAAATAACACACATTTTTATATTATTAGATTAAAATAAACTTTATGATTTGGTTTGTAGGTTGATGATTTTTAAAAAACTTAAAGAACTGTTAGTTTTAGAAGGTTGTGGTTTGATTTAATTGGTTCTATTACAAGAAGATGGCTGCTACTGCACATTATTTAATGTCATGATTTATTCGAATCGGGTTTATGGTGATTATTTTGGTACGTTTTATGTGTTTGTTGCGATTTAAACTTTTAATATATCGGGTGTTTGTTTAATTTTCATTCAGAAACTTTGGGAAATGTTAAAAAAAATTTGACAACAAACCGTGTTTTTAGAAGGATGACGTTAACGTCATCTGGTGGTAAATATTTCAAATCGTTATGACGTATGTATAAAGTTGGTCAAAAAATATGAGACAAAACGGTTCGATTTATTTAATTTATTTTTTAATGTTATATGGTTTGAGATTTATGTGTTTTAATTTGTGTTAAACATCATTTAATTTTTCATATAAAAATTATTCTTTTATAATGTTAATAAAACCAACCGAACTTAAAAACCGCAAATTGTAAATGTACAATACTATTCAAAGAAAATTGTACATCGATTGATTATAATTTTTAGGGATTTTTTTTTATTAATAAATCAAGTTTTTAGACGATGAAATGACGTTTAAACATCAAAATTGATATTTTCGAAATGGACTTGAACTTTTTAACGTCAAAATTGACATTTTAAAAGAGAATTTTCATCTTGAAACGTCAAAAGTTAAAGAGAATTTTGATCTGTGAATGTCAAAAGTGACATTTTAAAGATGAAGAGTGACGTTTAAACGTCAAAATTGACATTTTAAAAGAGAATTTTGATCTGTAAATGTCAAAAGTGACATTTTAATGATGAAAAATGACGTTTAAACGCCAAGATTGACATTTCAAAAGAAAATTTTAACTGTAAACGTCAAAAGTAACATTTTTAAAGAGAATTTTGATCTGTAAATGTCAAAAGTGATATTTTAAAGATGAAGAGTGACGCTTAAACGTCAAAATTGACATTTTAAAAGAGAATTTTGATCTGTAAATGTCAAAAATGACATTTTAAAGATGAAAAGTGACGTTTAAACATGAAAATTTACATTTTCGAAATAGATTTAGACTCTTAAACGTCAAAATTGACATTTTGAAAATGGATTTAAACATCTAAACGTCAAAATTGACATTTTAGAAGAAAATTTTCATCTTTAAACTTCAAAAGTAACATTTTTAAAGAATAATTAGATCTGTAAATGTCAAAAGTGACATTTTAAAGATGAAAAGTGACATTTAGACGTCAAAACTGACATTTTAAAAGAAAATTTTCATCTGTAAACGTCAAAAGTGACATTTGAAAGATGAAAAGTGACGTTTAACCATCAAAATTGACATTTCGAAAATGAATTTAGACTTTTAAACGTCAAAATTGACATTTTGAAAATGCACTTAAACATACAAACGTCAAAGTTGACATTTTAAAAATGAAAAGTGACGTTTAAACGTCAAAATTGGCATTTCGAAAATGGATTTAGACATTTAAACGTCAAAACTGACATTTTGAAAATGGACTTAAACATCTAAACGTCAAAATTGACATTTTAAAAATGAAAAGTGACGTTTAAACGTCAAAATTGACATTTCGAAAATGAGAAATGACGTTTAAACGTCAAAATTGACATTTCGAAAATGAATTTAGACATTTAAACTGACATTAAAAAAAAAGATTTTCATGTGTAAACGTCAAAAGTGACATTTGAAAGATGAAAAGTGACGTTTAACCATCAAAATTGACATTGCGAAAATGAATTTAGACTTTTAAACGTCAAAATTGACATTTCGAAAATGGATTTAGACATTTAAACGTCAAAACTGACATTTAAAAAAAAGATTTTCATGTGTAAACGTCAACAGTGACATTTGAAAGATGAAAAGTGACGTTTAACCATCAAAATTGACATTGCGAAAATGAATTTAGACTTTTAAACGTCAAAATTGACATTTTGAAAATGCACTTAAACATATAAACGTCAAAACTGATATTTTAAAAGAGAATTTTCATTTGTAAATTTGAAAAGTGACATTTTAAAAATGAAAAGTGACATTTAGACATCAAAACTAGCATTTTAAAAGAGAATTTTGATCTGTAAATGTCTTCTTCTTCTTCTTGGCACCTAGGGTAAGGGAAAGGTAATGGGATTTGGGAACTTAGCCCTTCTGACTCTCAGACACTTGAGTAAAAGAATTGATTAACACATGATTTAAGAAGAAATGTCGAATAAATCTTGAAAATACTATCACAAATAGATGCGCGCAAAGGCAGATATACAAAACAAACTGAAATAAATCACTCATGGCTTGAAACGAACTTGATAATTAAAGATAATTCAAAAAATGCGACGAGCACAAAACACTTTATCCTTTCCCGACCAGAGCCGGAAACGGAATCCATCTGTAAATGTCAAAAGTGACATTTTAAAGATGAAAAGTGATGTTTAAATGTAAAAATTGACGTTTTGGTAATAGATTTAGCCATTTAAACGTCAAAACTATCATTTTAAAATTTCGCTTCAATAAAATCAAACAAGTTATAAAAATTATAATATGAGAATAATTTTTTTCTTTATAAAAAATATATTTTATTCTAATTGAATTTTAATATCGAACCTAACTTTCAATTTTAAAACTTAACCTAACTTTAAATCTCTTCCAAGTTGCTTGAAACCACTTGAAACGATACTTGATGATAAATGATTTGTTTGATTTAAGCTTTGATTTCAACAAAATAAAAAATATGGGCTAAATTAAAATTAAAAACAAATAAAATACATTTTCAAACCACTTTTATTATCATAAACTTTGAAATGAAATACAAAATACCTCTATTATTTAACAAAAAAAATATATATGTATTAAAAAGCTAATTTAATTTAGCTTTTAAAAGATTTTCCAATTTAATTGCATCAGCAGCAAACTTTCTAATTCCATCGGATAATTTATCCGTAGCCATTCGATCTTCATTTAACATCCATCTAAAGTTACTTTCATCCAAAGTTATTTTTTCCATTTCATCTTTGTTCTTAGTTTTACCTCCTAATTTTTGAGGAACGGGAATATTAGAACTTTCCAACTCCCCGAGTAATTTAGGACTTATTGTTAATAAATCACAACCGGCTAAAGCGATAACTTCCCCGATGTTTCTAAAAGAAGCTCCCATAACTACGGTTTTATAACCGAAAGTTTTATAATAGTTGTAAATTTTAGTAACTGATTGTACTCCGGGATCTTCTTCAGCTTCGTAACTTTTTTTATCGGTATTTTCAACGTACCAATCTAAAATTCGACCGACGAAGGGTGAAATTAAAGTAACTCCAGCTTCAGCGCAAGCTATGGCTTGAGCCATACAGAAGAGTAAGGTTAGATTACAATGAATTCCATCTTCTTTTTCAAGAATTTGTGCTGCTTTGATTCCTTCCCAAGTTGAAGCTAGTTTGATTAAAATTCTATCTTTTTTTATACCATGTTCGGCATATAATTCGATTAACCGACGAGCTTTTTTAACACTAGCTTCGGTATTAAAAGATAATCGAGCATCAACTTCAGTTGAAACCCTTCCCGGAATGATTTTTAAAATTTCCACCCCGAATAAGACACAAATTGTATCCATAGCAGCTTCTAATTTTTCTTCTAGGTTTGAACCGATTTTAGAACCACATCGGACGGCTTCATCCACCAAGTGCTTGTATTGGGGTAAAGATGCCGCTTGGAGGATTAAAGAGGGATTCGTCGTAGCGTCAGTAGGTTTGTATTTTTCCATTGCTAATTACATCACATTAATTAATTAATTAAATTCTGGGAAAAATGATAAATGTTAAACTATAAAGTATAAGGAAGAAAGGTTACCTTCAAAGTCACCGGTGTCGGCGACGACCGTTGTAAATTTTTTTAATTGCTCTAATGAAGTCATACTGCTTTTGCTTCTCTTGCACTGTGGTTCACAAATGTCTGCAGAAGACATCACGGAAAGGGTTCAGAGCGCAGGTACCGCGTGGAACGGAAAAGAAAAAAGTAAAACTAAAGTTTTAAATGGTGGGAGATGCTAAAAGGCGGGAGTTCAATACTAACTATGTGGTTTTTAGGTAAACATGAGGAAAGATTTTGAGTGGAATTGATAAGAAAGTTGATTTGATAAGGTGGTTATCGCGAATTTTTTTGATTTGTAGGAAAAAAAAGGGATTTTTAGGTTTGACATTTTTAAATTTGGCGGGTATAACCTAGAAATGTTTTTATAGGTGATGATTTGGTTTATAGATGGCGGTAATAAATTTTAAAGTATTTGGTGTTTAATTCAATTGAATCGATCATTTCAAAAACCGCATGAGTCACACAATTAGAATTTTTCAGGAATCAATAAAAACTGTGTCATTCACAAGTAAACGAGTTTTGAAGGACTTTTTTGGGCTGATTATAGTGTTTGAACTTTAAAAGATTGAAATATCGAATAATCTTTATAATTTATGAATAATAATAATAAAAAAACCTGAAAAACTGTTCTTGACTTATGTTCTTTTAGCAAGGAACAGGGTTAGATGGTATATAATTTGGACAAAACAGTCATATAAAACATATTTTTAATCAATATTATTGAAAATTACACTTAAACATTATCTTATTAACATGTTACATGTTTACATTTTCATGTTTTACTATCATTATGGTACGAAATCATATTCTTCATCATTCTCATATAAATTAACTTCAACATTTGCAGTTGGCCAGCTAAACATGTTTTGATAAAATGGCATATGCTCTTCCAGAATGCTATCCTGAACTCGCTTTAAATCATCTAATTTTTTACTATTAATTGGCACTCTCAAATCATAAGCTTTGGCTAATGGAAGTGACACAGGAGTTGATAGTTTTTTCATTAATATGAATGAATGTTTAATGAATCCATCAATAAATTCCTCAGCTATGATAGTACTTTTTTATCTGAATCATAATGAAAACTCATATATGTCGAAGGAGAAAATATTATTTTTTGTTCTTTTGGAACACATTTACCGTACGATTCTTTTGATAAACATTTTTTTTTGTATAAAGTTGGCCACCATTTCTGAAAATCTAAAACATCTTCAATTTTTAGTTCTTTGTAAATGTTGAACTGGAGTTTGAAACCAAATTAATGTATTCTTCTGAGACGTAAATGCGATCATGTTTTCGCACAGTTTTTTTTTATAACTCCAAAATCACGGTCCGCCATCTGATTCTGCATGCAAAAATCACTTAAGTCACTGACTTATGTTATTTAAGCAATGAACGTCAATTACGTGCTCTTGTTTGAAGAGGAAGGAATGTACTGACTTACGTGGTTTTTACCCAGAATATGTATCTACCTTTGAGGAAGCGTTCGCAGCAAAAAAAGCATTTTTGAAAAAAAAACGGAACTAATGCGGTTTTTGAAATGACCGATTCAATTAATTTGGACCGTTTCACAACTACTAGAAATAAAAACGGTGCGATTTTTTGAAATCCATAAAATTTTTAAAAACAGGTTGGGTTCGGTCAAAAATTTTTGTCATCTTTTCGAATTTTTTTAAATTTCTTTGGTAATAAATAGAACAAATCTGTCTTTTTTAGTAAAAAATAGATACTTTTTTCTTTAATTTGATACAAGAACCGTTTCAAAATTCTTGGAAATAAAGTCGGTGCGATTTTTTGAAATTGAGAAAATTAGTTTAACTTTTTTTTAGTTCAAAGTTGCTTGTATTTTAAAATCAATTTTACTCTGAAACACGAAAAAGACTTTACAATGCGGGATTTTTAAGATCGAATGAGCTGAATTAAAATTTTATTAGCCAATCTACTAATCGGTTAAGTGTTAAGTTAGAGAAATTATCCTTTAACTCTCAATTTCGGTTTTAAGGGTCTCCTAAAATATCACTGACGTCTTCTAATTTCTTTTTTAGTCACAGCAGTGGCTGTAGCTGTAGGCAAAGTGGTTCTTGCTATATCAAGAATTACTTTTCTTGTTTCTATGTGTTCTTACTTTTCTTATTGATAACAACCAAACTTGAAACCTTCGAGATATTAAATTACCAGAGTATTACATGTTAAATTTTTCTTAAAACTGAGTTTTTAACACCAATTAATATGGTTCAAATTGTTTCTGATAGTTTAGTGCAAAACAATTTATATTAATTCGTGTCGCCACATTATCGAATCAAGTTTTATAGCTGTATGTTACATAACATTAAATTTACAAAATTAAAAACTCGTTTTCTATAAAAAAAAAAGACTGAGAAACGAACAAAATCTTCTGAATTTAAGGTGATGATATAAATTTTATTATGAAATTTATTGGCTTATTTAAATTTTAAAATCTAAAAAACGTCCTCCAATATTACTGTTCTAAACATAACTCTAAACGAAAAGTTCTTGAAGTATTTTTTGGAACTGAGACGTCAATGAAAATAGGTTGAAGTAAATTGTAGAAACTGAACTTTGAACATTTGCATGTAATTGTAGGAAACTATTGTCTAAAAATTAACTGAGCCATATTTTTCTTTAAAATTCTTGACATCCAGGTTCTCTGGTTATTCCGATCATCAATCAGGTTAAGATGTAATTTTAAGATTAAGGAATACCTTTAAAAGTTGAAATTTTGTAGTCAAAAACTTAAAAAACTTCAATTCCGTTCCCTTTATCTAATGTTTAGTTTAAAGATTACTATTATTACAATTACTCAACTATCGTAAAAAAATGTCAAGACTGTCCCACATTTGGATTATCAATCCCCATGAAATCAAATAGATTTTCTCTCCTATTCACTTTGTAAGTAATTTGAAAGTTTCTAATTTAAAAGATTTACACTCCTTTTATATAAGAAATTAACTATCTCTTATATAAGAAATTACCAAATTTGAATGAAAACCAGTTGGACCATTTATTTTGAAAGTGGTGTAAATCCATTTTCTCTTGTTTCGAGAAAATTAGAGGTTAGCATATCTGTTAATTAAAAAATTTGGGCAAATTGTACGAAGTCTGGCAATATTTCTATTCGTTTATCAATATTTAATTTGATTATATAAACTTGTTTCAGGCAAATTAGACTACAACAATACATATTTCTAGACTGTAAATGGACTTACACCACTTTCAAAATTAGACAATTGAAAAAATCGTTTAATTTCAATTTTGAAAAATTAAATATTACTTAAAATATACTTCACTTTAATCCAAATTTGTTTACAAATACACATGATAGGACATAAAATTTAATTTTAGACGCTAATTACATTGTAAAAATTACAAGATACTGATAGTATTTACTTATATTTTGCATGTGGTTGTGTTTCGAAATATGTACGATGCACCAGAGGTATATATGGTAATAATTGCTTTATGTCTTCATACTTTTCGTAAGTAATAGGCCTGGCATTTTGGTACAGAGGCGTAAGGGCGATTTTTCCAAATTTTAGCGGTCTTCCAGGACGTGTAGGTAATAAATTTATAGTTTTAAATTCAGTGCCCTTCATCGATCTTCTATACAGGGTGTCCGGAAATAACGTTCGTATACTGAAGGGGGTAATTCTACAGCAAAAAATATGAAGAAAAGTTCATATGAACATGTGTCCGGAAATGCTTCCCAAAGGAGCTACAGCTCTTTGAAGTTGATACTCATGGTGTGGTTTTTTTAAATTATTTGACTTATCCTACAGAGTAGGATGTTAAATTTTGGAACATCCCCTATTATTTACATTAGAAATATGGTGATGGTAACCAAAATGATCTACGATGAACAGGTTTTGGTACCGAAGCTGAGGAGCGCATTTAAAGTCTCGTATTTTTTTTGGTTGATAATTTTTTGAAAATCTGATCTCAAAATTGGAATGTTTAGACAAAAATACAGAAAAAAGTTACTAACATGCGATGTCCTACCATGCACCCATTTCGAGAAATTCAACGATTATGAAGTAGTGCACATGATTTTATGTTCAGAAAATCTCTAAATATCGTAGTAGGTTTGCACCATATTATTTGACAATTAGTATGTGTCACTTCTTAATAAAAAATAATGATAAAAACCTAATTCTATAGCAAAAACAAGTACATAACTAAACAGAAAAAGGTTTATTTAAGCAGAAACACAGAAACTGTACTCGTTTTTGTTTATAAAATTAAGTATTTATCATTATTTTTTACTAAGGAGTGACACATACTAATTGTCAAATCATATGGCGCGAACCTACTACGATATTTAAAGATTTTTTGAACATAAAATTTAATGTCACTACTGCGTAATCGTTGAATTTCTCGAAACGGGTGCATGGTAGGACATCGTATGTTAGTAACTTTTTTATGTATTTTTGTCTAAACTTTCCAATTTTGAGATCAGATTTTGAAAAAATTATCAACCAAAAAAAATACGGGACGTTAAATGCGCTCTTCAGCATCAGCACCGAAGCCTGTTCATCGTAGATCATTTTGGTTACCATCACCATATTTCTTATGTAAATAATAGGGGATGTTCCAAAATTCAACATCCTACTCTGTAGGATAAGTGAAATAATTTAAAAAAACCACACCAGGAGTATCAACTTCAAAGAGCTGTAGCTCCTTTGGGAAGCATTTCCGGACACATGCTTATATGAACTTTTCTTCATGATTTTTGCTGTAGAATTACCCCCTTCAGTATACGAACGTTATTTCCGGACACCCTGTATAAAATAGTATATGGTACGTTTTTGAAAAAGCTCAGCCAACATATTTGCAACCAATTGATTTGTTCGCCATTAGTGTTTTTTAATCTGTTTTTTAATCGCATTTTGAAGATTTTTGTTGAAACGAAATTCTCTCGTTTCATTTCATGTAAAATGAATTTGTCATGTTTTCTATATTGTGTTATTGCATCATAATAATCCTGCGATGTATACTTAAAATTCTTTTCTTTTAAAGTTATCCATTTTAAGAAAAAATAGAATAAGTAACTTAAATTAGCAACTTTTGACACGTAATATAAAACAAATGTAACCATAGTCACTTGGATTTACACCACTTTCATAATCAATGATTATGTAATTTCATTTACCGACCGATTTTAAGTTGTACAAAACATGGGAATTTTTTAAGAAATTAAACACGGACTTATCATACATAAAAATTTTACATTAAGTTAGGCATAAATTACGTGATATCTCATTTCTTTTCAAAAATGGACTTACACCACTTTCAAAATAAACGGTCCAGTTCATAAATCAAATATACCCAAAAAGTTAATAAAATTAAAATCAAAATCAAAAAGAATAACTAAAACCAAGTTTATTTCCATTAATACATAAACCTCAAGAAGATATTAATCTCTCATATCTTTATTATGGACTCAAAAACACAAAAAAATACCTAACCTATACAAAAAAAATTCCTTACAAAAACTCATTTCTAATCTCCTTTTGAAAATAACAGAGTCAACGTAACGCAAGGTACAAAAATGTATATTATGTGTATATTATAAGTATTTCTAATATAAAAGCGTCGTTTTAGCCTTTATAAGAACTAAAATTAGTTAGAAATTATACAAAAATCTACCCAAATGTAATTTTTCATCTTCACCTTCTCCCCTTTTCCCCCATTCTTATCCATAATACTTTCAAGTTCTTCTTCGGCTATTATTTGAACTTCCTCCACCGCCTGATGGTGAAGAATTCAAAAATAATTCTATATATCTGTGTTGCATGTGTCCTTTGTCTTTCGACATTGCCCTCACTGCATCATCGTGAGATGCAAATTCCACGTCAGCTTCACCCGAAGCCCTCCCAGTATGATCTTGTAATAATCTTATATTTACTGGTATAATTGGTTTGAAAAACTAAAAATTAAATTTTATTAAAAAATAATTGTAATTAATAAGTTTTTTTTTTAATTTACGTCTGAAATATCTAATTGGGTGGCTTTAAAAGGTAATCCCCTCATATGGACGCAATGAGCCCCATTTCCACGATCGTCCGATCCCCAATCGCTCATATCAAACGGTGGAGATCGTTTTAAACACATCTCACCATTACTACCGGACATAGAAGAGCTGCCACCTTTAAAACTTCTCGATCCTCTAGCTTGAAATCGACTTCCACCACCGCTTCCATATCGATCTCCTCGATCATAAGGCCCGGGTCTTGAATAACTCCCAATTGAGCCTCCTCCACCTCCCATTCGACGATAGGAATAACCCAAGACGCTATTTACCTCCGATAGACTGCTTCGGAAAATTTCAATGTACCTGTTTATTGAATCATTAATTTTAATAAATAAGAAGATGAAAATAATTAAAGGTTGGGAGAGATAAATGAAGTTTTTATTCTTTTTTATTTATTATTTTTTTTTTTTGTAAGGAGGGTATTTATATTGTGTGGTTAAACTGGATAAAAAGGGTGAAATTGGGTAAGAGTAGAAGGTGACGTCACCCACCCTCCCAGTCGAAATCGTAATATTAAAAAAATATTACGAAAAAAACGCGAATTAATCATCATCATCATTATAATTCTTTTTTCTATATTGTTCGTTCCCCACCTGTGTCCAATTTTTTCCCGATGTTTCTGCAGAGCTTTCTCTGCCACTTCTTTGCTAACAAACTGAACGTAAGCCTCCCCCGAACTTCGCCCCGAGTAGTCAGTCAGTAGGGTTATTCCATTCGGCACAAGCTCCAACCCTAACCCAGAGACAAAGAGAACAAAACCCAGAGACAATGCTCTCATCAGTTAATCATGTCCCTTAAAAACTCAAAATCATTACATTTTTATACTATTTTATAATAACTATTTTTAGGTACATTTATTCTTTTTTTTATTATTTTTTTTTCTTGATAATTATTTACCTTCTACCTGGTATTTTTTTTAATAAACCTTTTTTAGAGCAACGTACCTTCGAAAAATAAAAATTACAATTTGTACTTGTAGAGGTTTTAAAATATTTTTACAAAGTTTTTTTTTTGTAAGTAAAAATTATTCATCTACAGTACAAACGTTTTTTCCCCAAAAAATAAATTAAAATGAACGAAAAATAAACGTAAAATAGGGGAAGTGGATTAAATAAAGGTTTGTTATTTTGATTCCTACCGGTAAAAAATTGTGCTATCTCTTCTTTGGAGCATCCAAAAGGTAAACCGCGTAATCTAACGCAACCGTCTTCGTTTGTACCATATGTTGGGCCGCAACGTTTTATCACCCATTCCATCTCTGCTCGATTTACTTTAAAAACTGTAAATAAATAATTTGTGGTTAATCAAAAATTCGCTAAGATTATTATGAATTATTAAACTTTTTGCATTCTTAAGTCCTTATATTTGGAAATTCCTTTGTTGAATTTTAGGCTGGGTTAAGTGGTAGATATTTAGGTCTTTTAGATTTGATTTTGATCTTTTTGTATGGTTATTATGGATGTCTGTTTATTATATTTATAAATTTTGTTACAAACTTTATCATTACACTGTATGTTATGTTAAATGTCACTGTATTTGTTGTTTACATGTACAATGAAATTCCCCTTCACGGACACTCCTCTTGAACATACACCTCATTTCTCTTAAGCGGATACCCCTCTTGAACGGACACTTTTGGTGGGTCCCCTTGGTGTCCATACAAGGGAGATTTCACTGTACGGGACCTACCAAAAGTGTTTGCTTAAGAGGGGTGTCCGCTAAAGAGAAATGCGAAGTAATTATATAAGAGTCGGACAGTTTCATGAGAAACTGTCCGTCCAAGAGGGGTGTCCGTAAAGGGGAATTTCACTGTATATGTCTACGAAATGTTGAAGGATTATCACACAGGTATTATCATCTTAAAGCTATGTGTCCATCGGATCGGCTGAATCAAAATTATTGACGCGTGCCCGTTAACACAATGTTAGTTGCTTGGGACTAAAGTTGTATGCTGATCATTCGGGTCCAACGATATTTGCAAGATCATGGTCGATACTTGTTCCCCGATTTGACAGTTGTTTTTGAATTTGATTCATTTTTGAGTATCTTTGTTCCCGCACACATACAAAAGCACTTCTGTGAGAATTATTTCTTATGTATGGATGTATTCAGTATCTGTGGTGATGGTTTCTTTTTCAAAAATAGCAATGGACATATACTGGCGATTTCCGTCGTTCCAACTAATCACAGTAACAGATGTAAGTTGGCTCAATTATGTTTGAGATGATCTGGTGGACACCTGGCCTAACACTGTTAAGGTACGTTCCCACGGAGCGTGAAAACGAAAGTGTATCACTCTTTCGTATTTGCTGTCGTGAAAATGCTCAGGGAACCTTGTCAGTCGTGGAACGTGAATCGTTCACACGGACTGCAGTATCAACGAAAACGTGAAACCTCTGCTCACCGAGGGATGTGCTGTGGTGACTTCTCTGATTGGTGCTATTTTGAACCAAAAAATGAAACAATTGCTAAATTCGAAAGATAAATGGAAGAAAAGATGATGGTGGGTTAAAAAGTGGATACTTGATAGGAAATCGGGAGCACATAGTTTGGTAGATAGGGAGCTAAGAAGTAATTACAGGGAGGATTTTAAAAACTTGTTACGAACGTCTGATGGCATTTTGATTAATCACTGGAAGCCGTTTCATCCCTGATTTCGAAATTAGATACAAATATGAGACAAGCAGTGACTGCTAAAACAAAACTTATGGTTACTTTACGATATTTAGTCACTGGTAATACTTTCAAGAGCCTGGAATTTTTTTGTAGGACGTTGCTGGACGAACGGGAGAATGAAAGAATTCATCAGCTCAAACCAGAAAATTGTTGGTTTATAAACATCATCAGTTCCAGCCCTAGACCACTCACTGTCGGTTATTTTTGTTAATTCCTGACAGTAAGAACTCCGCAAGTTTTTAAATTTTGATATAACGTCTTTCAATCCAAATTTGTTGATATTGAGGGTGTCAGATATTCTTTTAGCTGCTGCCTTTCTCAAATCTTGATTTCTATACTCATCCATAGTTGTATCACACAGTACTTTTTCGCCCACATACAATTCAAGAAACCGCATGGTTTCATTACCTTGTAATTTAATTACATGACCTTTCAAGTTACTGCTTGTCGTCATTTTTAAAACCCGGCATACGAAAGCGTATTCACGACAAAAATCAAACAAGTTTGATCTGAGGCCTCACACTTGCGTTTGACGTCAGCAGCTAACCCACGACATTTCGTTCACACGGGGCGTGTTCTCGAACGTGTGCCCCACGAAAGCGTCTTTACGCTCCGTGGGAACGTACCTTTAGGCTAACCATACACTGGAATCAAACTCGGTCGAATAGTAGTTGTCCGTGTATTGGCCGAATGTATCCAACCAACGTCCGATCAACCCAAAATTATGAACGAGCACCTGCTCAAGTACACTGCATCCGACCAACACGTCCGACTAGACGGACACACCCAGATTTTTTGGTTTAGGGCCGGTTTATTCACCTCTGGATAAATTAATCTACCCGATATTTTCCATAGTAACTATAATTTCACTTGCCATGATTGGCTAGTTAGTCTGTAACCATGATAGATATCGGGTAGATTAATTTATCCAAAGGTGAATAAACTGGCCCGGACAAAGTATTTGTTTCTTTTGTAATTTTCTTACTTAAAATTTAGTTTATGAAAGAAACTACAGTCATACAGACATTAGACAGCTTCCTTTAGCTCTTTTAATTGCTTGTGGAAATGATGAAACTCCCCTGTTCTGTTCCTCTCTTGTAAGGTAGGGCTAACCCAACACCTTCTTTTTCTTTGCACTCTTTGTTTTATGAGATAGGAGTTTTCCATTAAATAAAACAATTTACTACTCATCTTGACAAATGCAAGCCTAATGAGAATATTACCATTATTGTAAGCTGTTTTAAGATGGTTGCAGTATGCGAGGTTGGTTCCGCCGACTTAGTTGGTCATTAAACGGCCGACCCTTGAAGTCGGCAGAGTTCGGTTCCAGTGTACGGTCAGGCTTAGGCTTCAAGGAGGCCCTTTGTTGAAGATCACAGGTTTGTAAATGTGCTCAAGTCCGACTAACTCACAAGATGCCGTTCAACTAATGCAAACGCACTGTTGGTTATACGAACCTACACACAAAGGTAATACACCACAAGAAATGTGTGTCTGACTAGTTGCGGGACTGACAGACTTTATGATTCCTCTGAAGGTCGATGGAGTGACTTGATGTTAAAATAACCAAGGCTCGAATTTGGAATATTAAGCGTGCTAACTTAAAAGTTAGTGGATGAGCCATCGACTTCAAGTCTATGATATGCTGCATAAATGCGTACCCAACCTTACTCAACATTCAAAAGCGAACTAATAAATGTCAAAGTTCAGATGTAATTTGGAGTGTACAGGATTGTAGGATAAATTCAAACCCTATTAAAAATTTCTAATGCCTTCTTTTGAAATTAAGCTGTTAACCAAATATAATAAGATATTTTGTCGTCAGTATTTCTTCCGATTAAATCTTTTCAATGGGCATGAATACATTTTTTACGATTGAAAAAAATCAACTTGATGTTTACCTTCAATATATCTATTCCCCATATGATCCCTATCTCTTTCGCAAGCCCTTTCGACATCTTCCGAGTCTTCAAATTCAACAAAAGCCTCCCCGCTAGGCCTACCCTCGCGAGAAGTAGTCATGTGAACGCCGTTTTTACCCCCTTTGACCTTGGAATCCTTAAAAAACTTGAGGATTTCATCAACGGTCGCCGACCATGGCAAACCGCGTAGTTTTACGACGTAACCTTCGTCTTGATCTCCGCCCCCGGACATCTAACAAAAATTAGTTTAATTTACTTTCTTTTAATCAAATTATTAAATGTCAAATTACAGTTAATATATTAAATTTTTGTAGAATGTAGAGGATTAAGAGAAATGTTTGTTTTAAAGTGGGTTGGTATGAATTATGGGTTTTTGAAGTTTAGAAAAGAATTTTTTTTACCTTTTCGGATGGAATGACAAGTAGAAACCTAACAAAATTGAATTCGTTTGTTAATAAGCGAATACGTTTATTTTTTCTCCAGAAAACTAGATCAAAAATGGTAAACACCGCCAATTGATACAAAATGGAGTAATCGAACTGTCAAAATGGTTACGCCATCTATTTTTATTAATTTAAATTAAAAAATGTAACTAGAGTAAATTATAATTTTTAACTTTATTATTTTAGTATAAAGAGTTATAAATAAGTACATTTTTAATTAAAAAAATAAATTTAAATATTTATTAATTAGTTAATAATTTCATAATAATTTAAAAATATAAATTCTTAAAATTTCATATATATTTCATGATATATTTTATAGATGGCGCATTTATATTTTTTTCTATGAATGTAAACACAAACCTATTTTATTATCATAATCTTGTTATGTCTTTGCACTCTAACTAATCTTTGTTATTGTTATTTGAATGAACCTCACGTTATTTTTAAGAATTAATTATCACTGAGTCACCCAGCAACCACTTCCTATTAAAAATTTTTTTATTGGCCAACGTTTTACAATTACGTATCAATTTGGACGTGTTTATATAAAGAGTACGTAATCATTATTAAAAAAAGAGTGTTTGGTTTAACAAACGAAAATACGGTGAGTTTTTGTTAGGTTTTAATCCCCTAAATATTTTAATTTTTTTTTAAATTTAGACATAACCTAATAAAAAGACAAAAAGGAGAAATGGGTGACTCTCTTAATGATTTATCAGTATTTAAGACGATGAAAATTGGTTTTATTGGTGGTGGAAATATGGCTACGGCTATAGCGGAGGGAATTACTCAAAAAGGATTAGCTCCTTATTCGAAAATGTATGTTTCGGGGCCTCACGAAGATACTCTTAAGAGCTGGCAAGATAAAGGGGTTCATACCACTACGGAAAATGGAAAAATTGTCGAGGAGTGTTCAGTTATTTTCTTAGCGGTTAAACCACATATTTTACCGGCTGCCATAGCTAACGTTTACGATACTATAACTTCTTGGAATAAAACCGTTAATAAATTATTTGTTTCTGTGTTAGCCGGAGTTAAATTAGAAGCTTTAGAAAGTGTATGTAATAAATTATGATAGAATTAATACATTACCGACCGCTAGTCGCTAGGCACCGGCTGTGTTTTGATTTGCCTGTCGTGCAAGAGTGTCTGTGCGTTCTGTATGCTCAAATAAAGAAAGTGTGTAGAGCCCAAGTAAAGGTTCTGTGCAATATACCTTAAGCGATAGTAAAAAAGAATTGTTTTTCGCTACAACAACCGAAGACTGCCAGTCGGCAAGCGTTGGCGAACAAAAGGTAATTAATCGGCTATTGGTCGGCAAGTGTTGCTGACAAAAAGCTGATTAATAGACTACTGGTCGGTAATGTGTTAAGTTTAAATTTTTAATAAGGAAAAAAGTTCTAATTTTATTTTTTTTATTTAATTTTATTTTTTTTTATTTAATTTTTTATTTTTTTTTTATTTAAATTTTAAATGTTTTTTTCTTTTTTTGTTAGATTTTACAAAGATTAGAAGGTGCTAGGGTAATACGAGTGATGCCAAACACTCCGATGATGGTTGGTGCCGGTTGTAGCGTTTATTGTCCGGGTCAACATGCTACCGATGGTGACTCTTTCATCGTTAAAACCATCTTGGAGGTTGCCGGTTTGTGTCAATTAGTTCCGGAATCAATGATTGATGCTGTCGGGGCTTTAACTGGATGTGGACCAGCTTTTGTAAGACTTTAATCATTTAAAACTAGTTTATTTTTATTTTTAGTATTTTTCTAAAAAAAATTTATTGTTTTTGGTTGAATTGATCAACATTTTGGTAACTTTAGTGGAAGCTTTACGAATTTAGAAAGTTTTTGGTGGAATTTAAAAAAAAATTGGTAAATTTTTGGTGGAATTTTTAAAAAATTCATTATTTTTGGTAGAATTATTAAAAATTTTAGTAACTTTGACTTAAGTTTTTGATGGAATTTTCAAGGTTTTAGTTAATTTTTAATGAAATTGTTTCTAATTTGATTGATTTTTGGTGGAATTATAAAAGAATTTGGACATTTTGGTAGAATTGCTAAAAATGTTGACAATTTCGATGTAATTTTTAGGATTTTTGTAAGTTTTTGGTGAAATAAAAAAAAATTCACTAAGTTTTGGGTGTAGTTGTTAAATATTTTAATAACTTTGGTGGAATTTTTGCGAATTTTATTCATTTCTGGTGGAATTTTAAAAAAATTCAATGTTTTTAGTAAAATTCTTATGAATTTAGTAAGTTTCTGGAGGAATTTTTAAAAAATTCAGTATGTTTTTGGTGGAATTATCAAAAATTTTGATAACATTGGTGGAATTTTTACGAATTTTATTCATTTCTGGTGGAATTTAAAAAAAATCAGTGTTTTTGGTAAAATTCTTATGAATTTAGTAAGTTTTTGGTGGAATTTTTAAAAAATTCAGCATATTTTTGGTGGAATTATCAAATATTTTGATAACACAGATGGAATTTTTGCGAATTTTATTCATTTTTGATGGAATTTTAAAAAAATTTAGTGTTTTTTTATGGAATTTTTAGGAATTTAGTAAGTTTTTAGTGAAAATTTTCCAATTTTATTAATTTTTGTTGGAATCTTTATAAAATTCAGTATGTTTTTGACGGAATTGTTAAAAAAGTTGATAACTTTGGTGGAATTTTTATTAACTTTAATCATTTTTGCTGGAATTGTTAAAAATATTGGTAATTTTAGTAGAGTTTTTATGAATTTGTTAAGTTTTTGGTGGTATTTTTTATGAATTTGGTAAGTCTTTGGTGGTATTTTTTAAAAATCAATAAGTTTTTGGTGGAATTATTCAACATTTTTGTAGCTTCGGTAGAAAATTGAAAACATTTAGTACGTTTTTGGTGAAATTGTTAAAAATGTTGGTAACTTTGGTGGAATTTTTACGAATATAGTAAGTTTTTCGTGGAATTTTTACCAATTTTATTGATTTTGGGTGGAATTTTTAAAAATTCACTAAGTTTTTAATAGAATTGTCTCCAAATTTAATAATTTTTGGTGAAATTATATTCAATTTAACTAACTTTTGTGGAATTTTTATTGTTACTTTTTTATTTTTGTGAAATTTTTAAGAATCTAATCAATTCTTGACGAAATTAATCTTAACTTTAGTATATTTTTTAAAAATTCAGCAAGTTTTTGGTGGAATTGTTAAAAATTTTGATAGCTTTGGTGGAATTTTTACAAATTTTCAGGGCCGTTTTTCCGAAATCGGTCACGGACCCCCCAAAATCGTCGGGGAGGTGAAGATAATGGTCGGCAGAATGACGTAAATCCATTGAATCGTACGGAAAGCGATTTCCAAAAAAACTATTAAAAAAAGAGCTAGGCGCCTGTGGCGCCCTCTTTTAAAGAGGCGCTGCTTGCTTACTACTTTAAAATATTACTAGCAGCCCCGTTCTTAGAGGACGCCTCCGTCGACGAAAGGAGCGCGAGTCTGCGCGAGACTCGTCCGAGATTTTAGGTTAACTTTAATTTGTACTTTACGCGAACGGGCCCCACGTGCGGGCCCTGCGGGCCCGTCCGACGGCTTCGCCGTCTTCCGAACTTTTTTTTCGCGCCCCCCGAAATCGTCGGCGCGACCGTTTTAAGGTATTTTAAACGATTTTCTCCGAGAAGTGCATTAGTTACCTCCGTTTCGAACGGTTTTATAGGGGGCGTGACGATCTTTTAGCTTTAATATATTAGTAGTTGATATAATTTTACAAAATATACTCTAATTATTTTTATTTATTCTAATATTTTATTTTTTTGATTTAGATTTATTTAATAATAGAAGCAATGTCCGATGGAGCTGTAATGATGGGTGTTCCGAGGAATATGGCAACAAATTTCGCCGCGCAGACTGTTTTAGGAGCAGCTAAAATGGTACAACAAACTGGAAAACCAACCGGGACTTTAAAAGAGGAAGTTTGTTCTCCCGGAGGTACGACAATCACCGGAATTCACGCTTTGGAAGTTGGGGGAGTTAGAGCGGCTATTATGAATGCTATTGAGGCTTCAACGAAGAAATCTGAGGAATTAGGGAGAAAATAATCTTTAAAGGAAAAGGTAGAGGATTAAAATAGTTAATAAAATGGCAATAAATTTGATATTAATTTAAATGGATGTTTGTAAAAGGCTTAAAAAAGATTTTTTAAATGATTTATTTTTGTTAATTGTCGTTATAAATATGGGTAAAAAAAAAAATTAAGTATGAAAAAATATTATATTTCAATAGAAGCTAAATACTCTTTATATTTCTTTTCTTGGGCTGTTTGTAACTTTTGTAATTTCTTTACTAATCCTTTACTTAATTCATTTCCTTGGACATCGTGTGTAGGAAGTCCCATTTCATTAAATTTCGAATACTTATCCGTTTCATTTTTAAACATATCAACCGGGTTTATTCGTTTTTGGGCGTCTTTAGCCGCTTGAGCGGCAGCCAATTCAGCTTTTTTTCGTTCCTTTTCCTTTTCTTTTTCCAACTCAGCTTGTTTTTTAGCTTCTTTTTCTTTTAATAAAGTCTCTTTATCAACTAATTTAACTGCACTTAATCCACCTTCTTTATCTTCAAGTCGAACACCAACGTTCGGGAGAATATCATCTCTTAATTTATCACATTGGACTAAAATTTCGGTAGCTTTTAGATTTTTAGCTTGTTGTCTTATGTTATCTCTAAATTCAGCTAAAATACTCAAATATGGCATTATTATTGTTTCAGTCTGAAAATAAAAAATAAATTAAATAAATAAATAAAAACTAAATTTAAAAATATTACATTTCCACTCGATTGTTGTCCGATTGGAAATCCAACTTCACAATTTTCATTAATTGTTCCAAATACTTTTAATATACGGGTGATATATGAAGCAATATCAAAAAGTAATAAGTTATTTGTAACTTTCCGATCTCTTAAATATAAATTAGTAGATGTAACGAGCTCTCGCATGTTTTCTAAAACTGTTCGGGTGTCAATATTATCACATAAAGCTTCATGTACGTTAGTTTTAGTCGTTAGGAATTTGTTGTTCAACTCTAATTCTTCTTTATTCCATTTTAAAAATGTAGAATCGGTTGTTGATTGGTTTATTCCTCTCGTTACATCTTTTACATTTAAAAAGAATTCCTGGAAATTATTTTTTTTAATTTAAAAAATTAAAAATTTAAATTTATAAATTAATAACTATTATGGTTATTTATACTTACATTAAACAATTTTTCATATTGAACTGCAATTTCCATAGTATTCGGACTATAATCCAAAGTATCCTTCCAAGAATGTAACAAAAATGCAAATCTCAACTGTCTCGAAGTATACTCTTTCAATGCATCTTGAATCGTAACAAAATTTTTTAAACTTTTCGACATTTTACACCCAGCGATAGTTAAATGACCGGAATGTAAAAAGTACTTAACCCATTCTCCGGAATCAAAATACGCCTCGCTTTGAGCTATTTCGTTATCATGGTGGGGAAATTTTAAATCAACTCCACCCGTATGTATGTCTAATGATTCTCCGCAAATAGCCGTAGCCATTGCTGAGCATTCAATGTGCCAACCTGGTCTTCCTTTTCCCCACGGAGAATCCCAAGCGGGTTCTCCGGCTTTACTTCGTTTCCATAAAGCGAAATCGTTAACTGATTTTTTTTCTGAGGTTTGTTCCGATGTGGTTAAATCACCTTCGCCTTCTTGAAGGCTTTTAGTGTCTCCATAAGCTTCCGGAACGAGTTTAGCGTAATGATGGTTGTTTTTACAATCAAAACCGGCAACGTCAAAGTAAACCGAACCATTCGCTTCGTAAGCTAGGTTATTTGAGATAATTTTTTGGATGAATGTGATAATTTCCGGGATGTATTCGCTTACTCTTGTTAAAACGTGTGGACGAAGTACCTAAAAAGGTTTTTTTTAGTTAATTAATTTGATTAGGATTAAGTTTTCGGGTTTAAAAAATACATTTAATGCATCCATATCTTTGTGAAATTCTTTTTCCCAATAATTCGGTAGATCAAAAAAGATTGTATTATCTGTAACTGACATTCCAAGCTTTGAATCTAACCAATCCGATAGTGGATCTTTGCATTCTTTAAGAAATTGACTTTTTGCCGATTTGATTTCATCAATATTACCACTTTTGATTGCTTTTTGTAATTCCTCAACTGATTGAGTTAACCTAAATTACCAAATTACAATTTTCAAATTACGTAATGAATAAAATCAATTTAAAATAAGAAATACCTTTGTAATAATTTATCATACATTTGTTTTTTATCATTATCGGTAGTTCCTTTAGCGGTTTCACTAAATCTTTCCATAACCTTAAAAAAACTCATTTTACAAACTCCTTTTTACATTTTCTTTTATAATAATTCTTTATAAATTTTATATTTTTAACTTACAGATTGAGCGTCATTTAAAATATCCCCCAATTCCTTCTCTTCCTTTAAATACTCTCCGTAAAGATAATTTTGTCTAGCTCTCTTAATTATTTTATCATCGATATCAGTAATATTCATAACGTACAAGATATCGTACCCAAAATAATCACTTAGAACCCTTCGGAGGATATCGAAAGTGATGTAAGATCTGAAATTTAACTTTAAACAATTTCTTTTTACTTTAAGCAATAATAATTAGCTTGCCTGGCGTGTCCCATATGGGAAGCGTCGTAAACGGTAGGTCCACAACTATACCAAGATACCCGTTTTCCATTTTTGGGAATGAAGATCTCTTTGCGGCGTGTTAAACTGTTGTAAAGTTTTAAAACGGGGTTGCTGCTCGATTCGTATGGACTCCAGTTCGGTTGGCTTCGCTTCGACATGTTTGTATGTGGAATGGGACGCGTTTAAAGGTCGGAATAGGACACGTCGGACACGTTTGCGGCTTCTTTTTAGGAAAAATTGTACGTTTTGATAGGTGTATAACCTCAAAATTCGGTGACGTTTCTCGGACAACGGCGAGGAAAAAGAAGAAATCTGTATACAGAGATCTGTAATGAGTAATTGGTGTGGTATTTTAAAAGCATAAATAAATTAATTTCAATTAAAATTATGTTGGTTTTATTTATTTTTAACAAATACTTCACATTGTACTTTAAAGAGATATTTTTTAAACAATAGAAACATTGATTTAAATATTCTAAAATCTATTTATATAATAATATATAATAAAAGCATAAAATAGTCAGCGCCACCCTTTTGAGCGCCTCTATATTGATTATTCAATCTATTTCGAATGAAAGTTTAAAACTCGTGGCGCCATCTGTTACAGAGTAGCCAAAGTTTCGCAGAAAAATTTGGTTCCGATCTAGGCTATTTAAAATTTTCCTATCCGAGTTTCAAACCAAAATTTAAAACTGCTGGCGCCATCTATTATATAGTAGCTTAAGTTTCGCAGATAAATTTGGTTTGAAACTTGGCTATTTAAAAAAATTTCCTGTCCAAGTTTCGAACCGCACATGGTTTGAAACTCGGATATAAAATTTTTTAAATAGTCAAGTTTCAAACCAATTTTTTTCCTACGAAACTTTGACTATTCTATAACAGATGGTGCCACGTTTTAAATTCTCGGAGTTTCGAACCAGACTAGTGGCGCCATCTGTTACAGAGTAGTCAAAGTTTCGCAGAAAAATTGGTTTGAAACTTTCAAACCGCGTGTGGTTCGAAACTCGGATATGAGAATTTTAAATAGTGAAGTTTCACACCAAATTTTTTCTGCGAAACTTTGGCTACTCTGTAACAGATGGCGCCACGAGTTTTAAATTTTCATTCAAAATCGAATATTTAATACAGGAGGCCGACTATTTTCTGCTTTTATTATACATATACATATAAGATTTCGAAAATACTTTTGTTTAAAAATCGAACTTATTTATTAAATCAACACGAATTGAGGGGAACTAAGCGAAAAAATACACACATGTAAGTAGATTATTAATTCTAATACCTTATTTTTAATCCATCTAACACATACATGTAATTAAAATTATAATAATATACAGTTTTAAAAAGAAAACGAATTTACATGGTTCATCACATTTTAATCTTATTGATTAATTTGTAGAATCACCGTGGGAGGTCCATTTCCACTGAGCGCCACCTATAAGAATCACGGATTAATCAATAAATATGAAAAACACCGAATCTTACTAATAATGTAAAGCAACAAAGTAAATTTTTTTTAACTATAAAGATTACAAAATATAATTTTAAACATCTGCAATAAAATTTCAAGACCCCAAAACTATTTTTAACAACACTTTCGCGACGCGAACATGCGCAATAAAACGACATAGACATGACCTACAGAAACAAAACGTTTCCATTCGTACAAATTATAATCGTCAAACATTAATCCATATTTATTAAGTAATCTATCTACCTCAAGATAAAGATGACTGTCCTTAAGAGAGTTTTACGATTTCGAAGTGTTCTTAAGTAAGTTAACCTTTTCATTCAACAATATTAGATATTATGCAAGCTGTTACACCAAACTTTTTGGTATTTTAATAAAATAATGACCTATTTCATTTTTTAATAAACAGTTTAAACCGTTCATTCCATTTAAACGCTGTTTGGTTTCAAAATGATCAACCGGAAAAAATCAACAAGTTAATTGGTTTTATTGGTGATGGTAACATGGCCAAGGCCATTTGTAAGGGAATAGTTGATAAAGGTAAATTTACTTTTAAAATAAAATTTTTGGTTTAGACAGTTAATAAAATATGTATGTTTTAGGTTTAATTAGTTATTCGCAAGTGTACGTTTCAAGTCCTTACATAAAAAACTTGGACGTTTGGAAACAATTTGGAGCAAACGTAACAACAGATAATAGTGAAGTAACTGAGAAAACTGATGTTATTTTCCTGGCTGTTAAACCGCACATATTAAGCGAAGCTTTAGAATCTATACATAAAAGTAAACGATATCCTAATATAAAAGATAAACTTTTTGTATCTATTTTAGCTGGATTTACTATTAAAAATCTCGAAAGTGTAATACTAATTATTCTAAAAGAAAAAAAGTAAGAAATTATTAACAAATTTCTTTTTTTTTAGATGTTAGAAATATTCCCTGGATCTAGAGTAATCAGAATCATGCCAAACACCCCGATGATGGTTGGTGAGGGTTGTACAGTTTATTGTCCCGGAAAAAACGTACAAAAAAGTGATATAGCAATCGTAAGAAGAATGTTAGAAGTTTCCGGTTTATGTGATCAAGTCCCTGAACATATTATCAATGCGGTTGGAGCTTTATCCGGTGGTGGACCAGCTTTTGTAATTATAAATTTTATTTTTAATATACAATTTCTCAGATAACAAATGCTCAAAGCAATATTTCGGTTATTTTTGTTTAAATTTTTATAAGTTAGGTATAAAATTAAATATCTTAAAGAATACTACATTTGGGAAGTCATTTTGAACTATAATTTCTATTTTACAAACTATCGATTAGTCAATTCAAATTGAAAATGGTGATGGAAAAAATGTAAAACACCTTTGAAACATAGTATTTGTTAAAACATTTCGCTTAGTACTTGACTTATAAAAATCCGAACAAAAATAATGGAATAGAAAGAAATAATTAAAGAAAGGTTTTTTAACACTAATGTGTTAGAGGAGAAAAAAATGTCTCATTACTGTATTGGGATCCGAATTTAGATCTCCTGCTTTTGGAGCAGTTATTCTACCAATTAAACTACACAGTTCGACAAGTTTTCTCATATTTCTAGGTACGTCATATCAAAAGTATATGAAGATCCGAACTGGGATCTGAACCCAGATTTCCTGCTTTTTGGGTAGTTGTTCTATCAATTAAACTACACAGCTCGACAAGTTTTCTCATATTTCTGGATACATAATATCAAAAGTATATAAAGATCCGAACTGGGATCCGAACCGAGATTTCCTGCTTTCCGGGCAGTTGTTCTACCAATTAAACTATACAGCTCGACAAGTTTTCTTATATTCCTGGATACGTAATATAAAAAGTACACGAAGATCAGAACTGGTATCTGAAACCAGATCTCCTGCTTTCCGGGCAATTGTTCTACTAATTGAATTACATAGCTTAACAAGTTTTCTCATATTTCTGGATACGTAATGTCAAACGTATAAGAAGATCTGAACTAGGATCCGAACCCAGATTTTGTGGTTTCCAGACAGTTGTTCTATCAATTAAACTCCACAACTCGACAAGTTTTCTCATATTTCTGGATACGTAATGTCAAAAGTATATGAAGATTTAAACTGGGATCCAAACCCAGATCTCCTGCTTTCCGGACAGTTGTTCTATCAATTAAACTACACAGCTCGACAAATTTTCTCATATTTCTAGATACATAATGTCAAAAGTATATGAAAATGTGAGAAAACTTGCCAAGCTGAGTAGTTCAATTGGTAGAACAACTACCCGAAAAACAGGAAATTTGTGTTCGGATCCCAGTACAGTAATGAGACTTTTTTTCTCCTATAATGCATTAATGGTAAAAAATTTTTCTTTAATTATTTTTTTCTATTTATATTCAGGAGTTAAAAATTCCCAAATATTTCATTATAAAAATAACGGAGATATAGCTTTTGGCGTGTTCTGTCTAACACATTGGTCTTTAAATCTTCCTTTGGTTTTTATGACTTGCTATGAATCCAAATCAACTTTCACTAATAAGTCTTAAGATACAAAAAAAGCAAAATTTGTTAATTTTATGAGATTTACTGTTCTTTAAAAAACTCAAAAGACTATATCTGGCAAAACCTTAAAAATGAACCAAAATTAATTATTTTACTTTGATAGGTTTACTTAATGATTGAAGCCCTATCTGATGGAGGAGTTCGAATGGGAATTCATAGAGAAGTCGCAACTAGATTCGCCGCCCAAACCGTTTTAGGAGCGGCCAAAATGGTTTTGCAAACTGGAAAACATACAGGGGCTTTAAAAGACGAGGTTTGTTCAGCCGGAGGATCTACAATAGCCGGAATGCATGCCTTAGAACGAGGAGGAGTTAGGTGAGCTTTTAAGTTTGAAAATTTCTAATTGAACCTAAAATCAATTTTTAATTCAAAACCAAACCAAGTTAGATAGTAACTTTGTTTTGTTGATTACTTAAAAATATTATTAAAAATATTAAAAAAAGTAATTTACCGTGCGTTCAGAAATGATTGTAGATCGTTTGAATTTGGCGCGCTCGTAGTTTAGTGATTTTTGATGGTCAATATTGTTAGCTATGAATTATTTACGTCGTATCTTGCATATCAGTGGCGTAGCCGGATTTATTCATGATGTATTCTTTTCAATATTAAGTGTATATGTACATACACTTATAATTATTGGAGATCGGATACCAATTGCAATGGCATTGGTCAATAAATTTAATAAAATACCTTTCTCTTACGGTTTTTTGGCAACTTATGACAGTTTTCAATATTTTCCATGACACGCCTATGAGATAATATCTCATTAATCATATTATGATTAACATTATTGTATTTATACCAACCTTAAAAATTAATCTATAGCGCGCCAAATTCAAACGGTCTACAATCATTTCTGAACGCACGGTATTAAAAAATAAAAAAACGATCTGTGAATTATAAACATTTCAATCGAATTGAAATTCCACAAATTTTAATCAAGTTCATACTGAATTTTTGGGTTTCTTTAACATCTTTACAAGGCTTATTTATGACAATTAGAAAATGATCTTTCTCTCAATAAAAAAATAAATAAATAAACAAATAAATTAGGATTTATTTAACCTACACAGGCTTACAAAACTTTATGAAAGGCAAGACCCATTGATCAAATACCACTTTTCTAAAGGGTTTTGGCGCACTGATTTTAACCACTTCGGTACGGCCGTCGACTATAGTCGACACAGCATATGGGGCCACAGATAAACCCACACAGCCGAGCCTCGACTATAGTCGACGGCTGTGCCAGCGTACGGACGATGAGAGCCGGTTCTTAACGATGTTTCGCGGCCGATAGGCGCCGTACCGAAGTGGTTAACTATGACTTCAGACCTGCTCCACCGCTTTAGGTTTTCAAGATATTTTAATCTATGGATGCAAAAAACACAAGTTCAAATATGCTTTGAACATATTTGAAAGTAAATAACGTAGCAAATAAATTTTTATTTACAAAACTTCATGTAACATCCGAATATACAACTTTTCCCATTCATAATGTATTTTGAATTTTTTCAATATTTTAATTTCTTCATGAAAAAGCCTTCTCTTTATAATCCCCCAATCATAATTGTCGGTATGGTAAAACAATGATTTGATTCTTTCATCCCATCTACACTCATTTTTTGTATCAAAATGTGCACAAATACAGTGAACGCTCTATATAAGCAACTCATTTCAACCAATTTCAGTAAAAAAGTTTCTTATTGGGAAAAGTTGCTTATAGGGAAAAAAAGAGTATAAAAATGCTTATTGCCTGGAAAATATTTTTACTTATTTCCTTTACTAACTAAAATGTGTCAATTAACTTTAGTTTTATTGGGTAAGCTTTTATAGACGAGACTAGTTTCCTGGCAATTATGTATTTGTTCAGGCAAAAAGCCATTTTCAGCAATATAATTTTTAAATACACTTTTGAAAGAATTAGCTAGCTCCACATTGCAAAACATACTCTCTTCACAAAGAGACAAAACCCGTATACAGTGGCGTTTTTTTTAATTTCATTAACCATCCATCACCTGCTACAACTGTTCCAGGTCCATTATTTAATCTATTTACTGCGAGTGCTTTTAATTTTATTTGGAAGTAAATCGTTTAATTGTCGCCACTCCAAGAATCAAGAAAACACAGTATCATCGATTTCATTATATTTTATTGTCTTCATTCCCTTAATCTTACTTTAATATACAGTGAAATTCCCCTTCGCGGACGCCCCTCTTGGACGGACAGTTTCTCATGGAACCGTCCGACTCTCATATAATTACTTCGCATTTCTGTTAAACGTTTACCCCTCTTGAATGGACACTTTTGGTGGGCCCCGTTGGTCTTTGAATAAGGGAGATTTCACTGTACATACGTTTTGGATGCATATTCTCCTAAATTTTCTTTAATTTCTTTTACTCTACTGATTGTAAATTTAGCAACTTCATATTCGTTAGAGGTGTCTTTTGTTTTCTTATCATTTTCAAGGTCCTTTAAAATGGGTAGTTTATCTTTTAATGAAATTGAACATCTTCTTTTCTTCTGATTCATATTTTATGAACACAAACTAACAGAATTCAAGTAACTATTCTATTTAACAGAAATTCACTTCAATACTGGCAGCATAAAACTCAAACATATTCTAATAACATAATTTTTTACAGGTTGTGATTATGTTGTTGTGAACAGCTGATTTTACTTCTAAATTTTCCTAAACTTAAGTTAAATATTTAACTTAAAAAAATAACTTGTTTGTACAGAACAGATGAACTAAAAAAAGTTGCTTGTATAGAGGTTGCTTATAAAGAATGTTGCTTATAGAGAGGTTGCTTATATAGAGCGTTCACTGTATAACAAAATTCATTAATTTTTTTAACACAATGGCTTTTTAAAGTTATGATTGTCTGCAAATCTATCAACGACTACCGCTGCTTCTATGGGTTAATGATTGGGCAGAAAGTGATGTAGAAATTAAATTCCTCCAAGAAAAAATGAAGATATTTAAAAATTTAAAGTACAGTGAAGTTCCGCTAATCCGGATCAATGAAAACCGAGGCAATCCGAATTAGTGAAACATCCGGATTATTGGAACTTTTTTAAAAGTCACAAAGTACGTTAAATACATGTAGGGATTTATTAAATCAAAACACACACTACTAACATATTGAAAATATTACCAAAAATGAACGCTTTTAATTCTAAATATAAATTAAAAAGTTATATTGTGTGCACAAAAAGTAAAGAAAATATGTACGTATAAAGTAAAAGCTAAAACTAAGGTTTAAAAAAATCAGTAAGCTTTGTTTGTTTTATACTACACTGGTTGGCTTGCATTGCGAGTTGTCGCGCAATGTCGTGCATGTCGATTCGGATTATGGAATCACAAGTAATCCGGATTATGGAATACATAATGTAAATAACTAATATTTCAATTTCGTCTGGATTACTGGAGAATCCAGATTATTGGAGTTCAGATTAGCGGAGCTTTACTGTACATTCAAATGGAAACAATGGTGTTTTCAGATCGCGCATGGAATTCTGTGAATAAAAATTTATTCGTTATGTTATTTAATCTTGAATATTTCTAAAACCTGATGTGATGGAGCAATTCTAAAGCCAAATTTGAGTTCAGCTAGAACTATTAAGAAACAATTGTCTGATCTATGGGTCTAAAAAAATGTTGGCCAGTGTTATTAATGTCCTTTAACTTTTTTTAGAGGAGCTATTATGGATGCTGTTGAAGCTTCAGCCAAACGAGCAGCCGAATTAGGAACAATTAAGTAATCTTATTAATTTTTATCATTATACAAATTTATACGATTAACTTATAAATTATAATATAGATTATTTATAACTATTAGATTATAGATTATAAATTATAATGTATTATTACTTTTTAAATTAAAACACCAAAAAAATACTTACAATTTCATTAATAACTCCTCACAACCCATTAAGAACTCGTTGTTGCTGCCGCTTGAGGTCCATTAAAAGCGTTATATTCTACACATCTCGAAGGGTCGGTTGGAAAATACTCCTGACACTTCGTCATTAGCCTTTTCAACGCTTGGATGTATTTTCTTTGAGTTTCATCGTTCATAACGTGAGCTACATTCTTCGAAAAGATCTTTTCACGGCCGGTACGAGCGTGAATACCCACCATAGTTACTCCAATAGGCCACGGAGCGTTTCCAATCGCCATTTGAAGATATGCATCACTCGCCTAATTAATAAATTGAAAAATTAAAACAAAATTATACTTTATTAAAAATTTATTATAAGAAAAATTATACTTTAAAAATTTATTATAAAAAAAAATACTTTAAAAATTTATTAGGTATAAAAAAAATTATACTTTAAAAATTCATTTTTTTTAAATACCCACCTTTAAATAATTCCTATTAAGTAAATGCTCAACAATTTCCGTTAAACTATCCGAAATATCTTCAGGAAGAGTAAACGTCTTTAATTTTTTAAGCAACGGTTTTAAGTAAACCTTAGTCTGAGTGTAAATAGCCCCCGCTAATTTCCCTTTCGTACCCATTTTTTCTTCCGATCGACGATTTTGTAACTGATCTTTCCACATTTTTAACATAAACTACAACAAAATTAAAATTAAAACAACTGTTATACTTCCTCATAATTCTAAATAATTCTTTCTAATCCCAACAACACAATTTAAGCTTAATAATAAAACCATGACACAATCAAAATCTCATCAATTTCACGCCAGATAACAACAGATAAGACACTTTATCTAAAAAGGACGGAAAGCGATTTAAAAAGGTTTTATCAATTTCCATCCGTCGTAGAAATGGATTCTCATAGCAATTATGTCGCCGTAACTGTCCCCTTTTTAGTTATTTTATTAGTTTTGGGTGTTATGTTAACCGTTTTTGAAGTTCGCAGACGAAAAATGCAAGATTTAGTTAATAAAGGTAAAAAATCAAATGTATATTATTTCATATCATTTATAAAAATTAATTTAGGTTATAGATTTCTTGTAAATCCTCAAGGAAGGATAATCGCAACTATTCCTCCAAATGATGGACCGATATTAACACATGGACTTCCCGGTAACTTAATTTCATAATAAATATCTAATTTATATAATTTATTTTTATTTTAGGAGCTCAAATAACCCCACATAGTATGCGATTTTAACTCTTTTATGAAAGTAAAAAATAAAACACTCCTAATTGGACTAACTTAAATAACTTAATTAATCTGATAAGAATTATTGTGATAAAAAAATATATTTAAGTACATAATAAAAAAAAATTCTTTTTTTAAATAACTTGTTTTTATTATAAATACATCCGCCGATTATCTCCAACCTTTATTGCTAGATAAGATAAAAACGATAAGGAGGCCAATTGAAAATCTGTATCAGATGGCATTTTAACGCGTGTGTACAATTAACAAGAAATTTCTGATTAATTAATTGAGATGGATTCCTATTACATTTTTCTAATAATTTTTGGCCCTTTTACACTCGGCGCGATGATTTGCACATCGGTTTACATGAAAGTCCAAGCGAAAAGACTCTCGGAAGAAATCCAAAGGAAAGGTTTGGTTATTTATTCCGTTCCTATTTATCTAACCGGAAATATTAGAGAAGAACCAAGCAGACCACCTTTAATTTCACCATTTACAGGTAAACTTTTTAATATTTAATATTTTTTTAAATAATTTATTGTTGCTGCATGTAAGAGGATGTTTTCTTATCTTAATTGTTTGAAAAAATCGAGATAATAGGATTTATTTGTCGAATAAATGAGGTTATGTTATCTATCAATTGTCATTATGAAGCACTATTATTTTAATTAAATGAATTTGCTTTAATAACCTTCAAAAATTTTGGTCAACTTTAAAAAATCTGACTTTATTTTTAAAAATTGAGAAGGAAATTTTTCACTAAATATAGATTAAAGTATCTATTTTTTATTAAAACAATCAGATTTATTCTAATTATTACCAAAAAATTTAAAAAAATTCTCAAAAACCGATGTTTTTAAACCTTCAAAAATTTTGGTCAACTTTAAAAAATCTCACTGACTTTATTTTTAAAAATTGAGAAAATTTTTTTTCACTAAATATAGATTAAAGCATCTATTTTATATTAAAACAATCAGATTTATTCTAATTATTACCAAAAAATTTTAAAAAAATTTCAAAAACCGATGTTTTTAAACCTTCAAAAATTTTGGTCAACTTTAAAAAATCTCACTGACTTTATTTTTAAAAATTGAGAAAAGATTTTTTCACTAAATATAGATTAAAGTATCTATTTTTTATTAAAACAATCAGATTTATTCTAATTATTACCAAAAAATTTTAAAAAATTTTCAAAAACCGATGTTTTTAAACCTTCAAAAATTTTGGTCAACTTTAAAAAATCTGACTTTATTTTTAAAAATTGAGAAAAAATTTTTGTACTAAATATAGATTAAAGTATCTATTTTTTATTAAAACAATCAGATTTATTCTAATTATTACCAAAAAATTTTAAAAAATTTTCAAAAACCGATATTTTTAAACCTTCAAAAATTTTGGTCAACTTTAAAAAATCTGACTTTATTTTTAAAAATTGAGAAAAAAATTTTTCACTAAATATAGATTAAAGTATCTATTTTTTTATTAAAACAATCAGATTTATTCTAATTATAACCAAAAAATTTAAAAAAATTTTCAAAAACCGATGTTTTTAAACCTTCAAAAATTTTGGTCAACTTTAAAAAATCTCACTGACTTTATTTTTAAAAATTGCGAAAAAATTTTTTCACTAAATATAGATTAAAGTATCTATTTTTTATTAAAACAACCAGATTTATTCTAATTATAAACAAAAAATTTTAAAAAAATTCAAAAACCGATGTTTTTAAACCTTCAAAAATTTTGGTCAACTTTAAAAAATCTCACTGACTTTATTTTTAAAAATTGAGAAAAGATTTTTTCACTAAATATAGATTAAAGTATCTATTTTTTATTAAAACAATCAGATTTATTCTAATTATTACCAAAAAATTTTAAAAAATTTTCAAAAACCGATGTTTTTAAACCTTCAAAAATTTTGGTCAACTTTAAAAAATCTGACTTTATTTTTAAAAATTGAGAAAAAATTTTTGTACTAAATATAGATTAAAGTATCTATTTTTTATTAAAACAATCAGATTTATTCTAATTATTACCAAAAAATTTTAAAAAATTTTCAAAAACCGATATTTTTAAACCTTCAAAAATTTTGGTCAACTTTAAAAAATCTGACTTTATTTTTAAAAATTGAGAAAAAAATTTTTCACTAAATATAGATTAAAGTATCTATTTTTTTATTAAAACAATCAGATTTATTCTAATTATAACCAAAAAATTTAAAAAAATTTTCAAAAACCGATGTTTTTAAACCTTCAAAAATTTTGGTCAACTTTAAAAAATCTCACTGAATTTATTTTTAAAAATTGAGAAAAAATTTTTTCACTAAATATAGATTAAAGTATCTATTTTTTATTAAAACAACCAGATTTATTCTAATTATAAACAAAAAATTTTAAAAAAATTCAAAAACCGATGTTTTTAAACCTTCAAAAATTTTGGTCAACTTTAAAAAATCTGACTTTATTTTTAAAAATTGAGAAAAAATTCTTTCACTAAATATAGACCAAAGTATCTATTTTTTATTAAAACAATCAGATTTATTCTAATTATTATCAAAAAATTTTAAAAAATTTTCAAAAACCGATGTTTTTAAACCTTCAAAAAGTTTGGTCAACTTTAAAAAATCCCACTGACTTTATTTTTAAAAATTGAGAAAAAATTTTTTCACTAAATATAGATTAAAGTATCTATTTTTTATTAAAACAATCAGATTTATTCTAATTATTACCAAAAAATTTTCAAAAACCGATGTTTTTAAACCTTCAAAAATTTTGGTCAACTTTAAAAAATCTCACTGACTTTATTTTTAAAAATTGAGAAAAAAATTTTTCACTAAATATGGATTAAAGTATCTATCTTTTATTAAAACAATCAGATTTATTCTAATTATTACGAAAAAAATTTAAAAAATTTTCAAAAATCGATGTTTTTAAACCTTCAAAAATTTTGGTCAACTTTAAAAATCTCACTGACTTTATTTTTAAAAATTGAGAAAAAATTTTTTCACTAAATATAGATTAAAGTATCTATTTTTTATTAAAACAATCAGATTTATTCTAATTATTATCAAAAAATTTTAAAAAATTTTCAAAAACCGATGTTTTTAAAACCTTCAAAAATTTTGGTCAACTTTAAAAAATCTCACTGACTTTATTTTTCAGATTTATTCTAATTATTACCAAAAAATATCAAAAATTAACTCAAAGACATTAATACTTTCTTAAAATCAACTAAAATGTTTGAAAATTGTCTAAAAATCGACTCAAAATGATTAAAAACAAACTTAAAAACGCTTAAACAGTCTTAAAATAAACTAAAACTTTCGAAAATCGTCTAAAATCAACCCAAAAATACTAAAATTGACCAACTTCTTCTCAAAATCATCTAAAATCAAATCAAAAATACTAAATTGACAAACTTCTTCTCAAAATCGTCTAAAATCAACTCAAAACGACCAAAAATTTATTCAGAAACGTTTAAATGAACTTCAAATTAACTCAAACACACTTAAATTGTCTTGAAATTAACTAAAATCTTCCAAAATCATCTAAAATCAACTAAAAAATGCTAACATTTACCAATATCTTGTCAAAATATTTTTAAAACTGTTTAAAATCGTCTCAAAATCATCAAAAATTAACTCATAATCGCTTAAGTTGTCTTAAAATAAAGATTTTTGAAAATCAACTCAGAAATGCTAAAATTAATCAATATTTTCTCAAAAATTTAAGTAAATTTGTAAAAATTCCACCAAAGCTACTAAAATTTTTAATAATTCCACCAAAAACTTATAAAATTTGTAAAAATTCCATCAAAGCTATCAAAATTTTTAACAATTCCACCAAAAACTTGCTGAATTTAAAAAAAAAATTACTAAAATTAAGATTAATTTCGTCAAGAATTGATTAGATTCTTAAAAATTTCACAAAAATAAAAAAGTAATAATAAAAATTCCACAAAAGTTAGTTAATTAGAACATAATTTGACCAAAAATTATTAAATTTGGAGACAATTCTACTAAAAACTAAATTTTTTAAAAATTCCACCCAAAATCAATAAAATTGGTAAAAATTCCACGAAAAACTTACTATATTCGTAAAAATTCCACTAAAGTTACCAACATTTTTAACAATTCCTTCAAAAACGTACTAAATTTTTTCAATTTTCCACCAAAGCTACAAAAATGTTGAATAATTCCACCAAGAACTTACTGATTTTTAAAAAATACCACCAAAAACTTACCAAATTCATAAAAATTCTACTAAAATTACCAATATTTTTAGCAATTCCACCAAAAATGATTAAAGTTAATAAAAATTCCACCAAAGTTATCAACTTTTTTAACAATTCCATCAAAAACATACTGAATTTTATAAAAATTCCACCCAAAATTAATAAAATTGCAAAAATTTCACTAAAAACTTACTAAATTCGTAAAATTCTATAAAAGAACACTGAATTTTTTTTAAATTCCATCAAAAATGAATCAAATTCGTAAAAATTCCACCAATGTTATCAAAATTTTTGATAATTCCACCAAAAATTAATACAATTTGCAAAAATTCCACCAAAAACTTACTAAATTCATAAGAATTTTATCAAAAACACTGATTTTTTTTATTCCACCAGAAATGAATAAAATTCGCAAAAATTCCACCAATGTTATCAAAATTTTTGATAATTCCATCAAAAACATACTGAATTTTTTAAAAATTCCACCAAAAACTTACTAAATTCATAAGAATTTTACCAAAAACACTGAATTTTTTTTTAAATTCCACCAGAAATGAATAAAATTCGCAAAAATTCCACCAAAGCTATTAAAATATTTAACAACTACACCCCAAACTTACTGAATTTTTTTTATTCCACCAAAAACTTAGAAAAATCCTAAAAATTACACCGAAATTGTCAACATTTTTAACAATTCTACCAAAAACTTACCAAATTTTTTAAAAATTCCACCAAAATGTCCAAATTCTTTTAAAATTCCACCAAAAATCAATCAAATTAGAAACAATTTCATTAAAAATTAACTAAAACCTTGAAAATACCATCAAAAACTTAGTAAATTCATGAAAATTCCACCAAAGTTACTAAAATTTTTAATAATTCTATTAAAAATAATGAATTTTTAAAAAATTCCACCAAAAAACTTACAAAATTTGTAAAAATTCCACCAACAATTTACCATTTTTTTTAATTCCACCAGAAACTTACTAAATTCGTAAAGCTTCCACCAAAGTTACCAAAATGTTGATCAATTCAACCAAAAACAATACATTTTTTTTTTAGAAAAATACTAAAAATAAAGCAAAACTAGTATAGATTAAAGTATTTATTTTTTATTAAAACACTGGTCAAAATTTTATGTTTGGTGAAAAATCTTTATCTTTAGGAATTTTTTTGATACTACTTAGGTGAAATCCGTCTTTTTTAATTAAAACTAGATGTTTTAATTTACATTTAGTTCAAAAATCTTTCATTAATTCTTATAAATAAACTCTTGGGGATTTTTTAAAAAGTGGTAAAAATTTTAGGTTAGGTGAAAAATATTTTTAGGAATTTTTTTAATTTTTTTTATACAACTTAGGGAAAATCCCTCTTTTTGAATTAAAACTAGACATTTTAATTTATATTTTGTTCCAAAATTTTTCATTAATTCTTATAAATAAACTGTTGGAAATTTTTAAAAATTGTCAAAATTTTAGGTTAGGTCATCATTTGAGATCTGTTTATTTTAACCAATTTTCGAACAGTCTTATATGCGAATTATACCAAATTAACTGTTATTTGGGATAACAACATATTTTATGACAATATTTTTTTTATTATTAAAATAAATAACCCACCTTATAATTGATTAAAATTTATCAAATCGATAAATCACTGCCATTATAAATGTAAAACGTCAAAAATCTAAATTGTAGTGGTACCACACAAAGAAAATAAAAAATACCTACTCTAAAATATAACCAAATTATTTTTAATTACAAGTAAAAAAAATAATTTAAAAATGTGTATTTTTTTTATAAATCAGATAAAAACCAACCGATTTAGTATATAGTTGACTAAAATTTCATAAAAACAATAATACATTTGTACCCTCAGATATCAAAACACCGATACTGTCAACCACAAAAAGATTTATCTTTTTTTAAATCATTTACGAATGATTGTTACATTTAATATTTTTTATTATTGAGATAACAAACCTCTGACTCACCTTATATTTCAATAAAATTAATTTAATAAAAATATCACAACAAAATTAGAAATGTCAAACATCTAAATCCTAAGTAAATAGTAATACCACACAAAGAAAATAAAAATTTTTTACACCCAAATAACCAAATTCTTTTTTAATAAAAAATAATTTTAAAATGTATATTTTTTTCTAATTCGGATAAAAATTAATTAATTTAGTGTATAATTAATTATATTTTCATAAAAACATTAATTAATTATGATAAATTTAAAGTGTTAAATTTAAAATTTCCGATACTGCCAACATAATTTTTTTTTATACATAACCTAACTTTCTAAAAATTAAAAAAAATTAATTCAAATTGATTCATTTTCATATTAAAAATCATGTTGAAATGATTTCTTTTTTAATTTTAGGTTTACCTCCACCACCACCATACTCAAGAACCGGAGGAACAAACCAACGGCAACAAATAAACGAAGCTTACTCCGGTGGTCCACCTCCGTTATACAATAACGATCCAGGATATAGAGCACCGATAAATCCCCCAGCTTACGAAGCAACTCAACATCAAACAATCAACGAACAACAACCAAGAAATTAACTTAAAAATATCTTAACTCTCTTTAAAAATGTAATTTTTAATCTTACCTCAATAAATTTAGTAATAACAGTCATATCGTGATCTCTATCTCCGCAACCCATCTTCTTAGCCATTTCTTGTATATCCTCGTAATTAGCTTCATCTTCCTGATCGGTTTTAGTATCTTTCTTTCCTTCGTTTTTACCTTCGCTAGAAGATATTAACAACTCGTCTAAATAAGCTTGATCGACTTTTTCCATCGCTTCTTGAAAATCATTCCTAAATCCTCTATTAACCTCCGGTTCTAATATCTCACAATGTCTTAAACGTTTAAAAGCGTCTATTTGAGACTCCCCGAATAGTAAAATAGGTTCACCTCGATCCCTAAGCTTAGAAATAACCTCATTTCTAGACGGAATATGATCGGGAGTATCTTTATCGTACGAATTCTCTTCCGGACGTTTTTCCTTAGCTTTTAATTCTTCCTTATGAATCATTCCATATTTTTCTTGATATTCTTCGTTTTCCTTCGCTAATAAATCCCCACGTTTGAAACATTTCTTATTTGAACCCTAGATTTTTAGGTTAGGTTAATGTTTTTCATTGATTTAAAAGATATTTATTTTTTATTTACTTACAATGAGTTGTTTTTCTTCTAGTAATTTACGTTTACGAGCGATTTCTGCTTTTAAAACATCCATTATTTGAAATAAAACATTAAATTGTTGATGCTGATGTGAAATATTTTTGAGGTTAGGTTGTTTGACGTTTGACGTTTATCTGTCAAATGAATGAAAAATTTTAAATTAGATAAAAATTATTTGAGATATTAATTTTAAGATTGTTAAAAAATAAATTATATTTTAGAATTAAAATAATAAATTAATTAAAATTGTATTTTTTTATTATTTAAAAGATTTTTTTTTATTTAAAAAATATTTCAATAACCCAATCTAATAATAATAAAACTGATAATGCAATCAAAATCTCATAATTTTTAAGATAACGGTAAGATAAGATGTTTTGTTTAAAAACGATGAGACGTGATTGAAAGACATCAACATTTTCGTTTGTATAAAACTTAAAAATGAGTGGTAGCGAGTATTATGGAATTGCAAGTGTTCCTTATATTATAATTTATACCATGTTGATTGGGTTTTTGGTGGGTTTTGAGTGGCGTCGACGTCAAATGTTAGGTTTTGCTAAAAGAGGTAATCAAATTTATTGTTTCAACTTACACAGGGTAACAAAAAGAAAGGCTGGGAGACAAAAATTTCAAGTCAAAAATTTTTATCTTAAAAAATTTTTTTACCAAGTTTGAAAATTTTTTACCAACTTTGAAAATTCTTTTAATTTTTTTGACAACATTTAGAATAAAACGATCTTTTTAGAACAAAACTAGAATGTTTTAGGTTTCATTTAGAAAAAAAATCAAATCAAAATCTTTAAAAATGAATTTTTAATGAATTTTTAAAGTTACTTTCTTAAGTTATAAAAGCGTCAAAAATATTTTCAACTTTGAAATTTTTTTAATTTTTTTGACAACATTTAGAATAAAACGATCTTTTTAGATCAAAACTAGAATGTTTTAGGTTTCATTTAGAAAAAAATCAAATCAAAATCTTTAAAAATGAATTTTTGGTGAATTTTTAAAATTACTTTTCTTAAGTTAGAAAACTGTCAAAAATTTTTTATCAACTTTAAAAATTTTTTTATTTTTTTTGACAAAATTTAGAATAAAACGAGCTTTTTAGATCAAAACTAGAATGTTTTAGGTTTCATTTAGAAAAAAAAATCAAATCAAAACCTTTAAAAATGAATTTTTGATGAATTTTTTAAAAATAGTTATTTTCTAACCTAAAAAATTTTTTACCAACCTTGAAAATTTTTTTAATTTTTTTGACAACATTTAGAATAAAACGATCTTTTTAGATCAAGACTAGAATGTTTTAGGTTTCATTTAGAAAAAAAATCAAATCAAAATCTTTAAAAATGAATTTTTTATGAATTTTTAAAGTTGATCGATTTTCTTAAGTGTAAAGTGTCAAAAATTTTTTACCAACTTTCAAATTTTTTAAATTTTTTTCATAAGATTTAGAAATAAACGGTCTTTTAAAATTAAAACTAGAATGTTTTAGGTTTCATTTAGAAAAAAAATCAAATCAAAATCTTTAAAAATGAATTTTTAATGAATTTTTAAAGTTAATTTTTTTAAGTTATAAAAGTGCCAAAAAATTTTTACCAACTTTGAAAATTTTTTTAATTTTTTTGGCAATATTTAGAATAAAACGGTCTTTTTAGATCAAAACTAGAATGCTTTAGGTTTCATTTAGAAAAAAAATCTGTTCAAAATATTTAAAATTCAATTTTTTATGAATTTTTTAAAAAATGATGGATTTTTTAATAATCAAAAATTTTTTTTCCAACTTTGAAAATTTTTTAAATTTTTTTGACAACATTTAGAATAAAACGGTCTTTTTAGATCTAAACTAGAATGTTTTAGGTTTCATTTAGGAAAAAATCAGTTCAAGATCTTTAAAAATGAATTTTTTATGAATTTTTTAAAAAATGGTTATTTTCTAACCTAAAAATTTTTTTACCAAATTTGAAAATTTTTGAAATTTTTTTGACAATATTTAGAATAATGCGGTTTTTTTAGATCAAAACTAGAGTGTTTTAGGTTTCATTTAGAAAAAAAATCAAATCAAAATATTTAAAATTCAATTTTTTATGAATTTTTTAAAAAATGATGGATTTTTTAATAATCAAAAATTTTTTTGCCAACTTTGAAAATTTTTTAAATTTTTTCGACAACATTTAGAATAAAACGATCTTTTTTGATCAAAACTAGAGTGTTTTAAGTTTCATTTAGAAAAGAAATCAAATCAAAATCTTTAAAAATGAATTTTTGGCGAATTTTTAAAGTTTGTTTTCTTAAGTTAGAAAAGTGTCAAAAATTCTTTCCAACTTTGAAAATTTTTTTAATTTTTTTGAAAACATTTAGAATAAAACGGTCTTTTTGGATCAAAACTAGAATGTTTTGGGTTTCATTTAGAAAAAAAATGAAATCAAAATCTTTAAAAATGAATTTTTGGCGAATTTTTAAATTTCGATCGTTTTTCTCAACTTAGGTTAGAAGTGTCCAAAATTCTTTACCGACTTTAAAATTTTTTTTAATTTTTTTGATAAGATTTAGAAAAAAACTGTCGTTTTTAGTTAAAACTAGAATGTTATAAGTTTCATTTAGAAAAAAATCAAATCAAAATCTTTAAAAATGAATTTTTGGCGAATTTTTAAATTTCGATCGTTTTTCTAAACTTAGGTTAGAAGTGTCAAAAATTTTTTTACCGACTTTGAAAATTTTTTTAATTTTTTTGGTAAGATTTAGAAAAAAACGGTCTTTTTTAATTAAAATTAGAATGTTTTAGGTTTCATTTAGAAAAAAAATCAAATCAAAATCTTTAAAAATGAATTTTTGGCGAATTTTTAAATTTCGATTGTTTTTCTTAACTTAGGTTAGAAGTGTCAAAAATTTTTTCCCAACTTTGAAAATTTTTTTAATTTTTTTGATAAGATTTAGAAAAAAACGGTCTTTTTTGATTAAAACTAGAATGTTTTAGGTTTCATTTAGAAAAGAAATCAAATCAAAATCTTTAAAAATGAATTTTTGGCGAATTTTTAAAGTTACTTTTCTTAAGTTAGAAAAGTGTCAAAAATTCTTTCCAACTTTGAAAATTTTTTTAATTTTTTTGAAAACATTTAGAATAAAACGGTCTTTTTGGATCAAAACTAGAATGTTTTGGGTTTCATTTAGAAAAAAATGAAATCAAAATCTTTAAAAATGAATTTTTGGCGAATTTTTAAATTTCGATCGTTTTTCTCAACTTAGGTTAGAAGTGTCCAAAATTCTTTACCGACTTTAAAATTTTTTTTAATTTTTTTGATAAGATTTAGAAAAAAACTGTCTTTTTTAGTTAAAACTAGAATGTTATAAGTTTCATTTAGAAAAAAATCAAATCAAAATCTTTAAAAATGAATTTTTGGCGAATTTTTAAATTTCGATCGTTTTTCTAAACTTAGGTTAGAAGTGTCAAAAATTTTTTTACCGACTTTGAAAATTTTTTTAATTTTTTTGGTAAGATTTAGAAAAAAACGGTCTTTTTTAATTAAAATTAGAATGTTTTAGGTTTCATTTAGAAAAAAAATCAAATCAAAATCTTTAAAAATGAATTTTTGGCGAATTTTTAAAGTTACTTTTCTTAAGTTAGAAAAGTGTCAAAAATTCTTTCCAACTTTGAAAATTTTTTTAATTTTTTTGAAAACATTTAGAATAAAACGGTCTTTTTGGATCAAAACTAGAATGCTTTGGGTTTCATTTAGAAAAAAATGAAATCAAAATCTTTAAAAATGAATTTTTGGCGAATTTTTAAATTTCGATCGTTTTTCTCAACTTAGGTTAGAAGTGTCCAAAATTCTTTACCGACTTTAAAATTTTTTTTAATTTTTTTGATAAGATTTAGAAAAAAACTGTCTTTTTTAGTTAAAACTAGAATGTTATAAGTTTCATTTAGAAAAAAATCAAATCAAAATCTTTAAAAATGAATTTTTGGCGAATTTTTAAATTTCGATCGTTTTTCTAAACTTAGGTTAGAAGTGTCAAAAATTTTTTTACCGACTTTGAAAATTTTTTTAATTTTTTTGGTAAGATTTAGAAAAAAACGGTCTTTTTTAATTAAAATTAGAATGTTTTAGGTTTCATTTAGAAAAAAAATCAAATCAAAATCTTTAAAAATGAATTTTTGGCGAATTTTTAAATTTCGATTGTTTTTCTTAACTTAGGTTAGAAGTGTCAAAAATTTTTTCCCAACTTTGAAAATTTTTTTAATTTTTTTGATAAGATTTAGAAAAAAAACGGTCTTTTTTGATTAAAACTAGAATGTTTTAGGTTTCATTTAGAAAAAAAATCAAATCAAAATCTTTAAAAATCGTTTTTTTACGAATTTTTAAAGTTGATCATTTTTTTAAAGCTAGGTTAAAACTGTCAGAAATTTTTTACCAACTTTAAAAATTTTTTTTTAATTTTTTGACAACATTTAAAATTAAACGATCTTTTTAGGTCAGAACTAAAGTGTATTAGGTTTCATTTAGAAAAAAAACCAAATCAAAATCTTTAAAAATGAATTTTTGGCGAATTTTTAAATTTCGATCGTTTCTCTTAACTTAGGTTAGAAGTGTCAAAAAATTTTTTACCGACTTTGAAAATTTTTTCAATTTTTTTGATAAGATTTAGAAAAAAACTGTCTGTTTTAGTTAAAACTAGAATGTTTTAGGTTTCATTTAGAAAAAAAATCAAATCAAGATCTTTAAAAATGATTTTTTGGCGAATTTTTAAATTTCGATCGTTTTTCTTAACTTAGGTTAGAAGTGTCAAAAGTTTTCTACCAACTTTGAAAATTTTTTTAATTTTTTTGATACGATTTAGAAAAAAACTGTCTGTTTTAGTTACAACTAGAATGCTTTAGGTTTCATTTAGAAAAAAAAATCGAATAAAAATCTTTAAAAATGAATTTTTGGCGAATTTTTAAATTTCGATCGTTTTTCTTAACTTAGGTTAGAAGTGTCAAAAATTTTTTTAACGACTTTGAAAATTTCTTTAATTTTTTTGGTAAGGTTTAGAAAAAAACGGTCTTTTTTAGTTAAAACTAGAATGTTTTAGGTTTCGTTTAGAAAAAAAATCAAATCAAAATCTTTAAAAATGAATTTTTGGTGAATTTTTAAAGTTACTTTTCTTAAGTTAGAAAAGTGTCAAAGCTTATTTCCAATTTTGAAAATTTTTTTAATTTTTTTAACAACATTTAGAATAAAACGGTCTTTTTAGATCAAAACTAGAATGTTTTAGGTTTCATTTAGAAAAAAAATCAGTTCAAAATATTTAAAATTCAATTTTTTATGATTTTTTAAAAAATGAGTTAATAAAAAATTTTTACCCTAAAAAAATTTTTAACCTAAAAAAATTTTTTACCAACCTTGAAAATTTTTTAAATTTTTTTGACAACATTTAGAATAAAACGATTTTTTTAGATCAAAACTAGAATGTTTTAGGTTTCATTTAGAAAAAAAAAATCAGTTCAAAATATTTAAAATTCAATTTTTTATGATTTTTTAAAAAATGAGTTAATAAAAAATTTTTACCCTAAAAAAATTTTTAACCTAAAAAAAATTTTTATCAACTTTGAAAATCTTTTAAATTTTTTTGACAACATTTAGAATAAAACAATTTTTTTAGATCAAAACTAGAATGTTTTAGGTTTCATTTAGAAAAAAAATCAGTTGAAAATATTTAAAATTCAATTTTTTATGATTTTTTAAAAAATGAGTTAATAAAAAATTTTTACCCTAAAAAAATTTTTAACCTAAAAAAATTTCTTTATCAACTTTGAAAATTTTTTTAATTTTTTTGACAACATTTAGAATAAAACGGTCTTTTTAGAACAAAACTAGAATGTTTTAAGTTTCATTTAGAAAAAAAAAAATCAAATTAAAATCATTAAAAATGAATTTTTGGCGAATTTTTAAATTTTGATCGTTTTTCTTAAGTTAGGTTAGAAGTGTCAAAAAATTTTTTACCGACTTTGAAAATTTTTTTAATTTTTTTGATAAGATTTAGAAAAAAACTGTCTGTTTTAGTTAAAACTAGAATGCTTTAGGTTTCATTTAGAAAAAAAATCAAATCAAAATCTTTAAAAATGAATTTTTGGCGAATTTTTAAATTTCGATCGTTTTTCTTAACTTAGGTTAGAAGTGTCAAAATTTTTTTACCAACTTTGGAAATTTTTTAAATTTTTTTCATAAGATTTAGAAATAAACGGTCTGTTTAAATTAAAACTAGAATGTTTTAAGTTTCATTTAGAAAAAAAATCAGTTTAAAATATTTAAAATTCAATTTTTTATGAATTTTTTTTAAATGACAAAAAATTTTTAACCTAAAAAAATTTTTTACCAACTTTGAAAATTTTTTTTAATTTTTTTGATAAGTTTTTGAAAAAAAACGGTCTTTTTTAATTAAAACTAGAATGTTTTAGCTTTCATTTAGAAAAAAATCAGTTCAAAATATTAAAAATTCAATTTTTTATGATTTTTTTTAAATTTCAGGTTACAAATTTATCGTTCAAAATGGAAGGATAACTGGTGTGGTACATCCAAACGCATATATGGAACGATTTTAATCAAACTTCTGATGAATTAAAATATTTTGGGATTTTTAAATATAAGATGTTAAAATTTATTTGTGCCAATTGTAAAAAACCATTTATAAAAAACCATTTGTAATAATTATTAAAATTAATTTTTGGTGTTTCTACGACTTTTTTTTATCATTAATGATTAATGCTCATACAAATTATCTTCATTTTAAAAATTAGATAAGATGAAATGATAAAAAATCTGATTGAAAATTTATAAGTACAATAGATTAGTATTTTAACGTCAGTGCAATTACTTACAATTAGAAGAAATAACCAAAATGGATCCTTATTTTATTTTTTTAATTGCCTTTGCACCTTTTACATTAGCAGCAATCGTTGGTACGGTATTTTACATTAAGAGGCAATTGAGAAAATTCTGGGAATTATTAATAACTAACGATTTGATTGCTTATTCATTTAATGTTTTTCAAAATGGAAATATGACTGGAGAACTTATAGTTACTTTCTCTTCAGCACCATTTTCAGGTAAATTTTTATACCTTTGAAATGTTTTAAAGGATGTTTTTATTAGTCATTTTACTGTATATGTTTATTTTTGCTTATCTTTATTTATCTTTGTTTATCTTATTTATTGTTTATCTCAAATTAGGTTTTCCTGCACCACCACCACCACCCCCACCATATACAAAAGAAGCAACAAATCCTCCTCCGTACTCTGAAGAATTTTCTACTCCATCAAGAAACCCTCCAGCTTACACAGCAACTCAAATTAACGAACAAACAAGAAATTATTCATTTTTTTAATATGTTAAAAATTCTATGTTATATATTTTAATCTTATTGTTTATTTTAAAAAAGATTGTTCATTTTACTTTGATATTATACTTCTTGGTGGATTAATGGTGGAAGTGTTGAAAATTAATATTTTGAAAACAAGGTCGATTCGTTGACGTCAAAAACTTTTTAGACAGGGTTTCTGTTTTGGTAAAGGACCGTCGCATTTTCGGCTCGCGCGTTCTTTAATACCCGATGTAATATGTGTAATGGACTTTCGTGTATAATGGAAACGGGAGAACGCGAGCAAAAAGGTCCGTGTGCCGCGGCGATCGCGTTCCAAAAATGAACGAAAAAAAAGAGCCGTGGAGGGCGGCAGGCGAAAAAAAGTCAGTTTATCCGTTGTGTTCGACGGATTCCGCTTTCCGCTTAGGATTTGTCGAACCAAAACGGATTTTCGACGTACAATTTAACCCCGGCCAACGTCCCCGTTACTAATTTCTTGAAAGATTTAAGGGACATTTTTAAAATTAAAAAAAGAAATTAAAAATATAATTAAAAAAAAAAAGAAAATACAAAAAAATAAAAAAAAATACAAAAAATACAAAAAAATTTTAAAGAAAAATAAAAAAAGATTACAAAAAATACAAAAAAAAAAAATTAAAACGAACAAGGAGAGATGACAAAAAGAGATTCGCAAGGTTGGTAAATATAAAATTCCATTTTTGAGTGTAACCATGTTGCGAGTGGTGTGTATGCAAGGGGTTGAAGCGAGAATTTTAAATGAACCAGTTAATATTTATTGATACTAGGATGATATCACCCAACATATAGCTACAGTATGACCAGAATTTTAGTTAAAAAAAATTCAAATCAAACGACTACTTGTATACAATTTTTAATGTATGCAAAAGTTGATGCTTATTTTTTAAGGGAAAGAATGGTTAAGGGGGAACAACAGGGTAAATTTTTTGAAAAATCGTTTTTTTTTTTCTTTACGCATTTCGAAAGTATGAACTTTTTAGAATATTGTCCTACAATATTATAACAAAATTTGTACAAATAATGGAATTATAGCTCTTTTCTGCTCACGCGCACGAAGCCATTACTTGAATAAGAACATAAACAACCATTGTCACAAAATGTTATCGACACTATTACTCCCATTTATATGGATTTGTCCAAGACGGACTTGCTTGAGCGCTGTATAGGTGGATTTACGCAAAATTCGAATGAGAGCTTTAATGCCCTCATTTGGAAGTTCGCTCCGAAAATTTTATCAAGACGGGCAGTTATTGTGCAAATTTCTACTTATTTGACGGTTTCCATTTTTAATAATGGAATGGTATCTTTGTCAAAGGTGGCAAATGAAATACAAATCCAGATTGGACCCCAAATGTACGCATTTTGTACAGCTAAAGACCAACAACGTATAAGTCGAGCTCAAGTGCGTTCAATTTCAAGTGTTTTAGACAATTCAGACAACAAGAAGACAGTCGAATTATGTCCTAGAAATTCTAAAGACCTTTATTATGGAGCAGGAAGCGATGAGTTGTGGTAACTCTTAAAATTTCCTCCATTATATCATCTAGAACTAAACTTAACTATTTAAATGCGTTTTTCTCACAGTAAAATTTTTTTAACCTGTTGTCACAATTTCTTTACCAACGAGAATCGCATTCAAATTTTATTGAGACGTCCTCAATCTATATAAAATTCCTTTCAGTTAAGCGTCCGGATTTTTATTTGTATTAATATTTGCTGCCTCTTTACCCCCTGGAAAGATTAATTATTTTATCGATTTTCTTAACTCTTTTTTTGCAGAGGTACCATTTTAACAGCAATTATTATTTTTTAAATCGGGTACGCTTAACTGAAGCTACACTAATATAGATTAAAATGACGTTTCCTTCTTTATTTTCAGATTATTTTTACACGTTTTATAGTGATATCCAACAAGATGCTGTTTTTGTTAGTGCATTTGGACACCCTCCATACATGTATTCTAAGACAGATTTTTTTCTCTATAGTTCCTAAAATAAGTTTAAATTGCGTAATTACAAATATCAAATTCCGATTTTTCTAAAATATATGAATGAACCAAAATAAAATCTTAATTTTCGCCTTTTTTCGTGGTCTCCACCCTGTTGTTCCCCCTTAATGTTTGTAGTTATCTAAAGAAACAAAAATCAATATAAATCTTCCTCTAACTCACTTCTAAAAATAATTTATAGTTTGTTAAGAATAAATATAATTGCTTATTATCCAGATAAATACTTCATCCCTATCAAGCTTAATTCAGGATGGGGATAAAGCCAACGAAGTGACAATACAGCCAGCTTATTGCTGAGAGAGCGTAGCTAGCAATGTTGCCAGATCGTTGGGATAAAGTAGTAATCTTCAATTTGATACAGTAGAAGCTATCTATGTATGTAGGATTATAATGCGAGGTATTATTACCCTTAGGTTGGTTTTAGTGCTCAGCTGACGATCAGCGCTGACATCGATCGTGCGTAGCTATATCAACGTACAGTCCGACACGCGAGAACTTGCGGCTGAGTAAGCCACGCCTACAGTTGCTCAGTAACTTCAGGATGAAACTCGCATATGGAACCTGGCAATGCTTAAACCCAGAAACACAGATGCCAAGTTGGACGTTTTTGGGTTATGTGGCAACACCGCGTTGTCACAGTGCGTCTGCGCGCAATAAGACGCGTCGTTTCATGCTCGTTTCCCGGCATTTTGCACGTCATGTGAGGTTATTAGTAGTTTATTGTGTTGTGTTTCTTTACGGTAAGGTTTTAAGTATTGTTACTAATTATTCTTAATAATTTTAAGTGTACGCCTAACTATGTCCCAAGTAGCACAAACATATTCCGTACCTCGAAGAAAGGCATTTTGCCGTTTTCCATCTTGCAAAAACGCTTATATTACAAAAGTTCCCAGTAACAAAAAGTTTCATGCTTTCCCATAAAATCCGGCAGGTTTAAACAAATGGAAGCCCGAATGTAATTTATAATCACTAACACCTTTTATTGTTTCATGTGGACAAAACGTTTTGCAAGAAGAAAAAGTTGTTTCCAAATTAAGGAAGGATCAAGTATAGTATTGTCTGGACTGGTCTGGATGTTTTAAAAGGATCTAACTTCACTAAGAAAGAATTTTGAATGAAGATGTGCATCGAACCAATTTAAAACTAGTGTTAGAAAATGTGTTTTGTGTATGTATGTAGGAGGCGGGAGGGCACACCGAGTTCTGAGCTCATTGCCCCCCTTGTACAACCTCCTTGTCACTTACTCTGTCTACATCAACCAGCCTAAGGATTTACCAAAGTTTAGGATGCAGCTTAGAGATATGTCTTTAATTCTATCCATGGTTGTCCAGTTGTCACCCAAGTCCCTTCATCTAAGGTCCTTGAGATTCGGGCAATCACATAAGATGTGCTTAACAGTCTCATCGTCTTGCTCACAAGCACGACATAGAGGAGTAGTGGCCAACCCCAAATTATAAAGGTGGTTATTGACTTTACAGTGTATGTTTGATAATTTTTTTATTTAATTCATTTTATTTTTTTAACTTTCAACTCCTTTTGTTACATAAATATGTTTAATGTAATATAATATTTTTTGTTATTAGATATCATTTTATTGTAATGAAACATGTTGTAAAATTTAGATAAATTAAAATTGAAAAAAAAATTTTAATTATTTGTACTTATTCTTTTAGTAAGTAGTTTTTTCTCTTTCATTTTTATCTTTATGTTATATTTTTTCACTGTAGTGATAAAATTTTATTCACTACAGTGAATAAGTATAATGTAAAAATAAAGATAGATTATAAATATAGATTTGTTTACATTTTCAAATCTTTCATTTTCGCGCGCATCTATTCCACTCGAAAGTGGGGATAGCCCAATCACCCATTTTATAACGTTGACCTTCCACTTCTCATTATATTTGTTCTGTGCTAGCACGCTTCATTTAAACGCAGTCCCTCACAATAAAGAGATCTGAATATACCAAAACCGTCTTAAGTATTTTATAGATTTGTAATAATTCGATATATTGCGGGCTTTAGTTTAATCATTTTTTTTTTAGTTTTTGTCTCTACGCATTTGTTAAGTTCAGATAGGGACTCAGAACCAAAGTAATAAATTTGATGTAATAAACATGTCAACGATGTAACGTTCCTCAAGGGTTTGGAATTGTTTAAACAAGTACCATCTGAATGTCAATAAATAAAGTTTTTTATTCATTAAAGGATACGTGACGTACGTTAGGAAACTTTTAAAAATGTCATTGAGTTATTGTGTTTTGAAGTGTGCGACATTGGACCTGTTGTAGGAAAAAACAACCAATCGTTAGTAATGCCCAAAATGTTCATTCATTCCTTTTCCAAGGGCGAAGTTACTTCGGGGAGAATTCGCGTTTCCAAAGTCACTTTTAAACGAGACTCTAAAACTGGACTCTTAAGCCAGAATCTTAAAACCAAATCTTCAAAGCGAATTTTAGACTTCATGATGAGAAACAGAGAAATTCCCCTTCGCGGAAACTCCTCTTGAACGGACACCTCCTTGGACAGACAGTTTCTCATGGAACCGTCTGACTCTCATATAATTACTTCACATTTCTCTTAAGCGGCCACCCCTCTTGAACGGACACTTTTGATGGGTACCGTTGGTGTCCGCATAAGGGAGATTTCACTGTATTCAAATTGTCTGAAACCGGCCCTGGATAGTACACTGCAGCTAAAGAGGCACGCGTAATTTTATCTCTATCTACCCGAATACTTTCTCACTCTCGCTGTCGCGCAGTTTTGTGAAATCACAGCCGCAAGTTCTCACGTGTCGGACTGTATGTGCATGAGTCTATTCCAAGGACACTGGACTAACAAGATAGCTCAACCAGCGATAATCGCCCGCTACCTTGAACGTCACTGCCAGAATTGATTACCGAACTATTGACAACTATTGATTACCGAATAGTTTGTGGAATAGTAACCCTAACATTAACACTAACACTAACACAGAATATAAAGTTCACTTCTTGAAACGTATACACATAAGCACGCAATAAAACCACAATAAAATAGTTAGCAGTGATGTCAAACTGGCAACTGCGCATTAAATTTTAGCATATCGTCGGCTTAATTTGTAAATCACATAAGTCCATTTTTACTCAAAATAAGATTTTTGTGTAATTTATTGCAGAAAACAATAAACTATACTCTAAGAAGTTCGCATGTACCTTAATATTAATAACAATTCAAAGATAATTGTTCTTCAACAGTACCCAACAACATCTTTATATAGTTCATTCGGCAATAAGAGGTTTTTTTGCTCTCCTACACTATCTGTGATTTGGGACTTATGTGATTTACTAATTAAGCCGACGATATACTCATCTTATGGGATTGAGCTATCCTATTAAGTAGTCCAATATCCTTGAGTGTATTCACTACTGCATTGATGAACAGCTACGCGGCGTGTATGAAAACGTGATGAAAATTGTCGGTCGATTGCAACAATCTGACAACGTCGCTCGCTAGGGTCTCTTTCTGGATGGAGCATATGGGCTGGTTTGTTTTGTAATACACATAAACAGTAAACAAAGCGCCCCCGTATCCTCATATTTGTAAACAGTGGGGTGTTTATGTTTATGATCTGAGTTTTCAAACATAACTTATGAAGCCTTATTCTAAATTTGGTTTTTCTAATATTGAAAACTTTTGATTTCACGATTAAAAGTTTCTTTATTTCACTGCGTTTTTAATTGTAAGACCCAAGTTATCAAATTAATGTTTTGTAAATAAAACTAAGGTATTTGTAAATACAAAATCGGAAAAATGGCTGCTTTCATTTTTATTACAAAACAATCCAGCAAAATACTACAATAATGCTTCATCCAGAGAGAGCAGAGCGAGCGACGTTATCAGATGACGTTGTCACCATGAAGAGGAAGATGAAAAAATAAGACCCCTCTCTCTAACATTGCCGAGTGCTCTTTCATCTTTCTCTTCATGATGCAACTCCGTTTCTAGTTATAGTACATCAGTCAGCTGACAGACTGTTACATTGTATTACAACGTTCAATGTTTGACAGATTCGTCAGTGCGTGTACAGTCCTCTTAAACAACAAAATGAACATTGATGCGGAACGGCTAATAACCCAAATCCGGTTATTGTGAGATAACTTGTATAGAGACTGTGATCCACGATTAAAAGTTTGGTTTAATGTGTGCCAAGCTTTCTTTCCTAATTTTGCTAATATGTCGAGGAGCGTCAAATTTTAGTCGAGAATGTGCAAGTTTGCTTAAGTTTGTTAATTTGCCAAGCAGTGAACAACACTCAACTGATCGACGGTGAGCACGTTTCGTTAGTGCTGACATCAGTATAGGTTGTTGCTTGAGCACTAAATTCAATTTTACACTTAGGCATGTCTCACACTGAGGCAACCAGCAACTAGCAACCAGCATTAAGCGATATCGCCTCTTGATTGCATTTTACATAGAAATAAAGCAAACGTCTCACATTGGAGTAATTCGATATCGCCTCTGAATCTAGTGATATCGAATTGCTCCAATGTGAGACGTGTGAGACCTTAGGGCTCAGTGGGAGCCTTTTATTAAACCTTAGGAAATTTGTTGGAGTTGAAATGCAACCAAGATGGCAAAAATTACACCTTGGTCTGTATCCATCTTATTCGTAAGATAGCTCAGTGAGTACAAACGCGCATTTGATTATCAACATAGCAGTTGATAACAAAGATGATACCCCTGAAAATCGGTGGAGCAACAAGACTCATTTTTTTCCAATTTGTCCTTATATCTTAAATTGTCATACACCTAACATTTTATTCACAAGCTAACTTCGGCTGACTTTCCTCTGATTCCAACTTTCTTAACATTTCCATTTTTTTAAATTAGATATAACGTTTCGTGTTTACGTTTTGTTGTTTTACCGTTCATTTTGATGTACATTATTCTTAAATTTCGGATTATAGAGTTGATTGTAACAATTGTGAAAAGTCAAATTCTCGAATACCAGATTAGCGAGGTTAATGCCACCACGTTTGATTTATGATGAGGATAAAACAGTTATCGTCATCTAATTCTTAGGTACGATGAAGATAACTGCTTAATCTTCACAAGGTATAATTGAGGCTGTCAGAAGCCAATGTGAGTAACTCCATTTTTTTCAAAATTTAGATAATAACATTGTTTGGTTGCAAACTTCAATATTGTTTCGGTGTACAACCTGATTGCCTCCACAGTTCACTCGTTTGTCACCAGAATGCACTAACTGCTTTAGCAACTGAACACTTCACCATTTGTTTTTTTATGAACTTTTAGCTTTACTTTTTCGTACTAAAAATTGTCATTATATGGAGTTAGTCACATTGGCTTCTGACAGCCTCAATTAATCCTTAAAAGTCCTACTTCTAGACATTTTGGATATTATACTGTTCTTTCCTGAGTCTTCAGACATTGTGAATATGGATTTGGGTATAACAACTGTAATGTTTGAAGTAGTGAGACTCAACTAATTTCATGTGTCAAAATAAGAAGATTTCTAAGGGTTAATGGTAAGGGTGGACGAGTTATCTTCATATATTTATTTGGTAAAGACAACTATTTTACCCCCACTAGGATTAATTATTCGTTGAGAAAAGCATCTATCTTCATTTAGCTATCAATTAAGACAAAGGTAGTTCCCTTATCCTTACCATAAATCAAGTCTAAGCTACTGGTTCGTTCCTTGTGAAGGTTTATTTCTAGATAAATCAACTAACTTAATCTACTTATCTACTAGTAGTGTAACAAAAAGACTTATTTGATTATTATTTTTTTTCTTTTGTAATTCGTAAAAATTTAACATATATTCTCAATTTCGTTGAATAATTTATTTGAATTTCGTTAAAGTTAAAACGGTCGTATATTTAAATTAGAAATCGTATGGAGTAAAATATCCTGTTGGGAATAAAACAAAGGGTATTGAGAGAGGGTGTACAGAGCGTTGAGGGTGCGGACGTTGGAGATATAATAAAACCGGTAAATCGTCATTAAACCAAATTTAATTAATGAAGTCGATATGAGGTGGTATTCCCGTCGCGCGGATCGTAAATATTTTAGCGCGGGCCGCACGGTCATCCGGTCCCGCGGGTGATCCTGCGGGATACTCGCGCGTCCCGGACCACGAACCCGTGATCAACAATTTATGAACGGCGCCGAACCCGCGTCCGGTATACGTCTCTCTGTTTCTGTCAATTTGTTTCGACGTAAAATGTCGCTTTTCCCCTACACACCTTAACATCCCGATTTATAAATTACAATGATACACAAAAAATTCAGACGGTAAAAATATACCATCGTAAAAATATTTATTAAGGTTGTATTTTTTATTTTTTTTTTATGAAAATACATAATAGATATCACGAATTGTCCATTTTGGGGAGAAATATTTTCCGAGTCGATGACCGAAACCGAACAATTTATATTAAAATAACCGCATATTTTATTCATCGTTGAATTATCGTCCAACGATATGCATATTCATTAATCGATCCACTCGACACGTTGTACTATATTCTTATACATAATAAACATATTATGTAATACCATAGCAGGATTATGATTGTAACTCGTATCGTTACACGTCGTCATAAATATACCGTGAATTACCATGACTTCATCATGTGGTTAGTTGAATAAATTTTTGTACCAAACACAGCATAATTGCTACTTACACTGAATTTATTATAATAGGGTCAGAAAACCGTTTGAAAACTGCTAATTAATTGTATTATTTAACTTTACTTACTGCAACATAAGTTAGAACCTTTATTGTTATGATAGATGAAATGTAATAAGTGCTATCATGTCTCTAAATAATTGCTAATTATTATTTTCAGTTTGATTTGAGTTCTCATTGGTTTCGAAAAGTTTTATTGGTAGTTAGTTTCTATTTTTAATGCAATATTGCATTTTATTTTTATAATATTTTATAAATTAAGGAAAAAAATAATCATTTTATTCGAAATTCGAACCATCGACATTTGCATCTGAACGCCGGCCGATTGCCCTTTGACTACGGGCGGATCTCAAGGGGAGTGGCCTAATGTTGACATGTAAGTCGCTAGAACTTTTTGGCGATCGTAAGGGTGGATTTATTCATGAACCGCTGAATAGTGCGCCCTAATATTTTACTCAAACGTCAAGTATCAACTGGTTGCTTGGTTACAATTGGGCGTTTCTCCAAGGGAGTAATGTGCACGTCATGTGCACAGTGCACCGATTGTGCAATGCACCCTGGGCAGCAAGCGTACCAATCTTGAAATCAAATTTTCAAAAAATTATCAACAAAACAAAGGATGGGACTTTAAATGCGCTCCTCAATCTCGATACCAAAGACTGTTCATCATAGATCATTTTCCTTGCCATCACCATACTTCTAATGTAAATCTTAGCGAAAGTTTCAAAATTCATGAACTAACTCTGTTTATAAATTCTTAATTCTCAATGAGTCTCTTCTTTAAAGAGCTGTAGTTCCTTTGAGAAGGATTTTAGAACACATGTTCGTATGAACGTTTCTTAATATACACGGTGTCTCCGAAACATGTACCAATATCTATCGATTGGTACCACTTTCATTAAAATCGGCGATTCCAAAGTCGTGAGGTTTCCTTGTAAGTAATTGCCGATTTTTTTTTAGAAAATCAAAGACAATTTTTTCATGAAACTAAATAACTTTCTTCTGTAATGCACTGCCCATTTTGATCAATGATAAATGACCTATTGCCATTTTTCAGGTAGCATCATAATCCCACATTCATAAAACTTCTGGTTTTTATTAACAAAAAACTCAATCAGGTACGATTTAACATCATCATCATTATTGAAATTTTTACCATTTAAGTTTTGTGAAGATCGAAACAAAAAGTAATAAGATCAAGGTCAGGACTATATAGTGGATGCGGCAAAACATCCCAACCAAGCTCCAATAATTTTTGTCGAGTGACCAAAGATGTATTTGGCCTTGCATTGTCATGATGGAATACAACACCTTTTCGATTTGTCAATTCGGGCCGCTTTTCTTCAACTGCATTAATTAATTTCGATAGTTGTTCAATGTAGACATCAGAATTGATCGTTCGTTTGGGTAGTAAGAGTAAGTATGTGAGAATGTATGGGAGAATGCATGTATGTTGAGAAGCTTCTCTACAATCTGTGTTGTATTGTGATGATTCGAATCGATTATTGCTTTGATTAGAACTTCATCAACCATTAACTGGACGATCATATTTTTCGTCTTTGAGTGAAAAATCCCCAGAACAAAATCTGGCAAACCAATTTTGACACTGCCCTTCTTTTTAAGGCTTCGTCATCATATGCACATAACTTTTTAACTAGCCTCGCATTGTAGCTCATCCTTTGTTTTCTGGCTAGAAGATGCATTGTTGTCATCTGGAAACTCTTCCATCTTCCAGAAGTTTTCAATCAGTTGATGTAAGGAATCATTTTCATTCATCATCTTGATTGCATGACATGTGATAGGTTTATTCTTCGGATTACCTGTCCTTATCGTTCCTGTTACTAGCCATCCCAGTTTGGAATTCTGCAAAACCGGCTTGTTTTTACCAAATCCAATCTGACCATATGAAAGAAGTTCAAAAAAGATTTCTGCTAAAATTAGAGCATCTACTTTTTCGGGTATATTGTATCGTGGATCCGCCAACCTTACATGATCCGGATAGGCTATGTCTACTTCAATCTTGTTAGTGGGAATATTTTGAGTTACTTCATCCGTTACGAGAAACAATAGCTTGCGTTCAAAGCTTCCAAACAAGGACTTGACTGTTGCGATAGCAGTTGACCTTAAGCCCAGTTCACATTATTCCAGTAGTATTCCAGTGTAGTGGTCGAAACCAGTGCTGGAATGCCACTGCAATAATGTGAACCCTCACTGGAATAAACTGGAATGCACCCATTCCAGTGAGCAATCCAGTCCAGTGACTGGACTGACGGTCTACTTTTTCAATCCAGCTCGCCCTGTCCAGCACCACTGGAATAGTGTAGACAGCTAATCCAGTGCTGGAATCCATGCGTGAACATGTATACGATCCAGTCTAGCACTGGACTGGATTGACTAACTGGATTACTAGGCTAGAATAACGTGAACGATATGATCCAGTCTAGCACTGGACTGGATTGACTAGCTGGATTACTGGACTGGAATAATGTAAACCGGGCTTTACTGTTGAAGGCAGGTTGTTGATTCCAAATACTGTGGTGTTGTCTCGAAACTGGGGAAGTTTCAATCCCACGCATAAGCGTTTCGTTATGTAGTTACAATCACTTCCATTGTCTAATAAAATTCGCATTTCCCGTGAATTGCTCTTATGCGTAAGAATCATGCGTGTGGTGGAAAGCCAAGTATGCGACTTTCGTGTTAGTCCATGGGTTGCCGTCTGTCCCGTTGTAGCTGTGTTTGTAGTTTTTTCCGTTCTTGTCATGTTTGTGGTCTTCTCAGTTTTTGATTCATCTTTAAGCAGTAATGTGTGATGCCTTTCATCACATTATATTTTAAATGAGATTGTTATGGGTGACACATGAGCTTGCGATACGTTTTTCCCTTTGCGGAAATAAAAAAGCAAAATATGAAAATGTTCCTTTTGATTTTCCATTTTTCAACGAAGGTCAAACGAAAACTACCCAACCGAACAAAAAACTTTTTTACTGATTGACAGCTAAATTACCAACTATCAAATAACAAAATTTACATTTGTACTACATCTGCAAACCTAAAAATTCAACTGAAGCAATCTATGAGTGAAATCCGCAATTACTTAGTTGCCAATCCAATATTATTCGATTTTTGCGATTAAAATTGATGATTTACTGACAATTCTGCGACTCTATTCGGACAAAACCCTTTGTATCATGAATGAACCAGAAGCAATTATTGCAATTGTGCTACTAATGATTGTATTTTCAGTTTGATTAGAGTTGTCATGGGTTTGCAAACGTTTCATTTCCGACTAACAGATGTTTGATGTCGTACATCATCCCTGAGGGTGATGATAATATACATTGATCGAATTCGCGTTTTAAAACATTTATATCTTCGGTTAACCATGTTGAAGTCTAGTTAAATAAAGTTACAAATTTAAATAATACAATAAAAAACTTTACTCAAAGAGAGAATCGATACTATTAAATTTGTAATAATCATCACTGGGGAGGATCGACGGAATAAAAACTTTTGAATAATTCCGTTCGGACTGTAGAAGTTGGTTTCGTTCGAAGCTTTGTCCGAGGGGGGTCCGGAAAGCTCGTAAAATCGGTGCCCGGTACCCCGTGTTATTTGTTTTATTCAAAAAGCGACCGTCCGACAGGCCGGACTGTTCCGCCGCGATAAACTATTGATACTTCGACTTTGTGACGGCCTTTCGCTCGCATAATCGAATTGCGGCCTCCGGAGCCAACTTCGCTAGCAAGCCGCCAGCCGGAACTGACGCCTAAGGACGCGAATTTATTGCGAACGCTTCGAGACCGGAATGAATTTTTCCCTCGGACTCTTTCCAAATGACCGGTTGTTTCGTTGTTCCACTTCAAAAACTAAACTTCCTAAACTTGTCATTTTAAAAAGTATTTTATAAGAATGTAAAATGGTTGGGTCAATTTGTAACAGATGGTTTAAACGTACACCCTTATGAGGGTGTAACCCTAAAAAGAATAAAACCCGACCTTTCCTCGTTTTTCTTTGTTAAAACATCAATTCCTTTTTTGGGTCTTTTTTAAAAAGTGTTTGAGAGTTGTTGTATGTCTATCTTTGGACGTTTGGTGTTTAATAAATCGCGGCGACCGACGCGAAATCGCCACAGGATCCGAATGGAAAATGCAAACACGTCGACGGGTCGGGGACGGAGAATTATTGACATTGTCGGCGCGGCGTTCCGGGAGCTAGACTCCAACCTTTACTCACCGTCCGATTGGATCGACGTCCACGCATAACTCATCCGTTGACGTCCGCCGCAACACCCACGTCTGCCGCCGCCACACCACCGTTGTCAGTGCCAGTTCACAAACTGCGACCAATTTTTAATTAACTCTTAACGCGAGGTGTGCAATATTGGACAGGGCGTGCAAGCGCTCGGGAACTATCAAATCCGCGTTTCGACCCGTTAAATCCAACCGAAATTCCAAAATAAAACGTGTCCGCGTGATATACAACGACGACCCGATTCAATCCGCACTCGCTTCCTTTCAATTTTTAGAGAAGATCGACCGACGTGTCATCTAATCCTGGCGCGGGTTCGTCTTCGCTCAGATGCTTCCTGCAACCTACATCTTCTACACTCTGGGTCAATAATGATAAAGCTCGAGGCGAAATCTAATGCATTTTTATGGGAATTCATTCACATACCAAGATGGTTTATTGTAAATGATCTTTTTCTTTGATAAGATGTATTTACAAACAATACAAAAAGACACATTTAATATTTTTCATCTAGACGTATGGTTCGTACCATCTGTACTGAAAGTGACTCATTGAGTTATGGTACAATATTGCGCATACTGTACAAATCATGTCTTAAAGTTGATATGTGTTAGAAAGAGAGCGCATATAATTAGTGTATCTGCTGTACAAAGTAAATGTATCCAGCGAAAAAGTATGTCTTTTCTTACAGACAAAAGTAGCGGCAAAGTAGCCATTCTTCTTTATCGGCCAATACAAATCTAAATAATATAGTATTGATTTTTACCAAAAATATATTCCATAATCGTACGAAATGTAATTTATTAATAACAAGAAATTTTACAGCGTTTATAACTAAAGATTAATTAAATACAATAAATTCTGGTAACTGCCCTCTAATGACAGCGAGTTGCACTCGGTGCAGTTTTCTATTTCTTAAAAGTGGTTGGATCAATCTATGCCTTACGTCCAAATTTTATTTCATACGCTTTTAAGCGATAAGCCACTTTCAGTATACATGGTACGAACCTTAATTTAAACACTATTAATTTTTCTGGAAATCGAACCCAGGTGTTCTGCTTTTTGGGCAGATGTTGTAACCAGTTATTATTTCCGCGAACCTAATTTCCAAAATATAAAGCTGTTAATGATATTTCTTTGATTAGTTAATGTCTTCGCTTTTATGCTTCCTGCAACCTACATCTTCAACTCTCTGGGTTAATAATGATAAAGCTCGAGGAGAAATCTAATGCAGTTTTTCTAGAAATCGAACCCAAGTCTTCTGCTTTTTGGACGAATGTTCTGATCAATTGTTATTTGCCCACAATTGAGGAGCTTGCTTGCAAAACCGGATAAATCCATATTTTGACGAAATTGAGTTATACAGATCTGGAAATTTCATTTGAGGACATAGGAAAATAATGCGTGCAACACAGAAGCATATAGGAAGTAGATTAGATAAACAAAGAGCGATATAACTGTTTAACCACGCCTTTTCCGACCCGACCCTAGTCACCCAACCAACCACCTTCTTCCCACAAACTGTCGAGCTGTTAGACTGTCAAACTGTCAGTTCGTTGCGTGGTTAAACAGATATATCGCTCTTTGTTTATCTAATCTACTTCCTATATGCTTCTCTGTTGCACGCATTATTTTCCTATGTCCTCAAATGAAATTTTCAGATCTGCATATGTTAACTATATGATTTTCATCCATTCTAATCATTTTTACAAGTTTTTGTAGGTAAAATTTAAAAAAAGCATGTCTAAATTGTATTTAAAGTTGATGTATACGAGCAAAAGCGGACAAATCCACATTTTGCATAGTGCATACATTGATGTACTGGTTAAAAAATAAAGCTCCACAGCATGTAACTCAGATAGAGTTAACATTTCCAGTTCGGGGCACAGCTTTATGTCAGCTGACAGAGTATTTGGTAGGGTAGAAAAACTGTTACATAAGAACCCGAAAATTCTTTCCAGATATGAATATGTTCGATTCTATGCTGAAGTAGGTGTAGTGGAAACATTACATAGAAAAGAATGAAGAGTATTCGACGTTAAGGTTTTAGAGAAAGTGTATCAAAAAGTCATAAAAATAGCAGAGGCTAAGAGAACAATGCTAAACAAAATCTTTGATGAAAGTAACAATGCAGACATTAACCTGCTCAAAATTTTATAACTTTGGATCAATAACAGGAACTAGCCAAAAACTCATAAGAAAGGGCAAATCCGATATAATAAATTTGCGAACTTTACCATCGAGAAATCAAATACCTGAAAAGAAGAAAGAAAGTTTGGGCCATTTGATGGAAAAAATGTTTGGATTCGAATGGAAAGAACGGGAAGATTTGCAGTGGTACAGAGAGCTACTTAGTTCACCTAGGCCAGTGAGAACAAAAAGCTGCTTGCCTGACGATATTATATAGCTGTGGTCGGATCTAATTTGTGTTTATTTCATTAAATTTTGAATCAAAGTACCTATAGTGTTTCATTCCTAGTGAATTTTATTAAATTTATTTCGTTAATTTTGAAGCAAAACTGAATAAATCCAATCTTGTTTTGCAATATTTTCAAACATAAAAAATATTTCAAAAAAAAAAAAAAAGAACGGACTCTTATAGAAAGCCAGCCCATATGACAAAACTTATCCTGTAATCAGTTTTTTGATACACTGAAGGGCCAAAATTTTATACGTTTTCGGTGTCTCCTGAAAAATTTTACAAAATGGATATATCCGCTTTTGCACGCAAGCTCATCAATTAATTTTCAAAATATTAACCTATTAATGATATCTCTTTGAGTAGTTAATACATCAGTATTTGAAGGTACTGTTTGAAAACATAATGTCTAAAGATGTCAACCACTTTGGAAATTCTGCTAAACATGGATCCTGCTTCCTGCACAGATGTTCTAACTAATTATTATTTGCGAGTATTTAATTTCCAAAATATTAATGATGTCGCTTTGAGTAGTTAATAAATCACTGTTTGAAGACTTATGTGTAGGAAGCGAGAAGGCACATCAGATAGCACGCTGCACTTAGGCCCCATTGCACTCCTTGTTCAACTTCCCTGCAACTCACTCTATCCACATCAACCACCCTAGGGATTCATCAAAGGTTAGTATGGACCTCAGAGGTGTATCTCTAACTTACAAGGATACATCGCAGTTGACTCTTCACCAATTTTGATGAATTTTTTTATGGAGAATCTATATTGAATATAAGTAAGTTCCTCCAGAGCTTTTGATCCAATGGCCTTTCTAAAGGGAGTTATTAAGAAGAAGTTATTAAGTAGTTCTGGAAGAAGAAACGTTAATTGTAAGTTTTCTTTCACGGTTATATCCAAACATTAAAAAAAAAAAGAAAATTTTAAATGACGCGGCAAGTGAATCAATGTCGCCGAAGGCGTCTATTTTAGGGGAGAAGTTTGCCCAATGTATTGTAAAAACTTTGGGAGAAAACTGTTTTACAGAAGATGAGTTATTTTTGCCGGACGAAGAAGTTCCATTAACTAATGCTAATAAAAAAAAGTTGTAACATCAGAATCCCGATCCTGGGCTTTCTGCACAGGAGCGCGGCATTCATTCAATGCACTACCAACAACAATTTCCAAAAAACGTAACTTTCAAAAATTAATAACTCCCATTAGAAGGGCTATTGGATCAAAAGCTCTGGGGGAACTTACTTATATTCAATATAGATTCACCTTAAAGAAATTCATCAAAATTGGTGAAGAGTCAACTGTGATGTCTCCTTGTTAGATCCTTATCCATGGTTGGCTAGTCCTCACCCAAGTCCCTTAAATTAAGGTTCTTGAGATTCTGGCAATCACATAGGATGTGTTTAACAGTCTCATCGTCTTGCTCACAAGCATGACATAGAGGAGTAGCGGTAAATCCTAAATTATGAAGGTGCTTATTGACCTAACAGTGTGATTAGGCGTAGGTGCTCCTTGTTGAGACCTGTAAAGAATCGGGACGCCTCATACGAAGGGTGTTTGAAGACTTATCTTGAATTTTAAAGTATACTATTTACTTTTACTTAAGATATTGAATCGTGACTTTTACACAGAATGTCCAAAAATATCACTTTGGAAATTCTGCAAAACATGGTTCTTCCTTTCTGGGAAGATGTTCTAACTAATTATTATTTGCTCATAATTAATTTCTAAAATATTAAGTTATCAATGATACCCCTTTCAGTAGTTAATAAATCACTGTTTGAAGGCTTATCTTGAACTATAAACTATGCTAATTATCTTTACTTAGGGTATTGAATCGTGACCTTTAAACAGATTGTCGAAAGATCCCAACCACTTTTGGAAATTCTAAATATGCAGATTGATCAATAAATCAGAGAAAATGTTTTAAAAATTAATGATAATTCTTCGAAGATGAATGCAGCTAAATAATATGCTTTAAAGCTTTCCAATTTCAAATATGGTGATACATTTAGGTCTATTAAAAAGATGGTTCATAGCTAGTAGTGTAAAATATATGGATTAATTTCGAAAGTACGCACGTTTTGATGACATTACGAGGTCCGATGATAATAATTTATTTACGCGTGCGCGGGTTCGGTCGTTTTATCAATTTAGCAGGGCTCGCACAACAATGCGAGAGCTGTGAGCGCAATTGCCGTCCGTAAAATTACGTCGAATGGAGGTTAATAAAGCCGGGGGCGGCGCCTTAATTACGAAATTATGTATTTCGGAGGCGGGAGTCCCTTGCAAATTTTTATTTATTGCCTTCGCCACATGCGCCTCGCCCTAACCAGCTCCGATAATATATTTAACAAGAACGAATTACCGCCATCGACCGACTCAGCACGCTTCCAATTAAATTCCTTTAAAAAATCCCGTACAGTTTTTTTTTCATTTATGTTTTTTAAAAACCTAACTATCTCGCTAACTAACTAACTAACAATGTAATTTGATTCAGGATCGTACTTGTTAACGCGCAATTCGGCAATCGGTTCGGCGCGGGGAAAGTAACCGAATTATCCCGCGCTCGAACAGCGGTAATCGCCGAATTTAAACCGCTTATAAATTTCACAAAGTTTGACGTCGTGCGCTCGGATTCAGCCGCGATCTCTCCCGGCAATCGGTTCGTTTAATTCCCGAAGAGAGTTAATATCCAGGAGCCGAATCCCGGCGTCTTCGTGTTCGCACCGATCCGACTCCTCCGCCTCTTCATCCCGACCCGGATCATAATTAAGGATAATTAGGAGGCGTATCTTATCGAATGTGTCTTCCGAATCAATTCCCTTCTGGAATTTAGGTACACGGCATCCTAACCACATCTCATTTTCTTGATTAGAAAAAAATATATTTTTTCGATCAAATAAGTTTTTTTAACTAAAATATCTACCCGTATTCATATAAGGAAAAGAAGTCATGCAACTTTATGAAATTTTTAAGAAAGGTTAGAGATGTTAAAAAGTGAAAGTTACGTTGGAGTTTTTAACTCATCGTCAAATTAAAAAAATATACAGATCTGGAAATTTGATTTGAGGACATAGGAAAATAATGCGTGCAACAGCGACGCATATAGGAGGTAGATTAGATAAACAAAGAGCGATATAACTGTTTAACCACGCCTTTTCCGATCCGACCCTAGTCGCCCAACCAACCACCTTCTTCCCACAAACTGTCGAACTGACAGACTGTCAAACTGTCAGTTCGTTGCGTGGTTAAACAGTTATATCGCTCTTTGTTTATCTAATCTACTTCCTATATGCGTCGCTGTTGCACGCATTATTTTCCTATGTCCTCAAATCAAATTTCCAGATCTGTATATCAGTGCGGTTGTCATATTGTATGAGGATGTGCAATAATTATTGATAGTAAGTATTATGAATTTCTAATTTGGTTATCAATGATGACTCATCATACGAAGTCATTTCTCTAAAAAATTTGCGACTTCTGAAGTAACGGTTATGAGATGTTCCAAGTGGTAGACAATTCAACTGATAGCCTTCGCTCAAACTAAACTCAACCTAATTGAATCCAATTGGTTAAGGATTCAGACTGACTACTCAACAGACAAACCTTGCAAAACGATAAATTGCTTGGGTTGGACTTTAATGGATAAGGGATTGTCCAAAAATTTTAGATTTCTTCCTTAACGCTGATGAGATGTTCCATGTGGTAGACAATTCAACCGACAGACTTTGCTCAAGCTCAACCTAACTTAATCCAACTGGTTAAGCATTTAGACTGATATGCTACTCAACAAACAAACCTTCCAAAACGATGAATAGCTTGGATCGGACTTTAATGGATGCCTAACGCTGATGAGATGTTTCATTTGGTAGACAATTCAACTGATAGACTTTGCTCAAACTAAACTTAACTTAATCCAACTGATTAAACATCCAGACTAACATGTTACTCAACGAATAAACCTTGTAAGACGATGAATGGCCTGGATTGGACTTTAATGGATAAAGGATTATCCAAAAAATTTTAGATTTCTGCCTGAACACTGATGAGATGTTTTATGTGGTAGACAATTCAACTGATAGACTCGCTCAAACTAAACTTAAGGATAGGCGAAAGGTTAAGGATTCAAACTGACATGCGACTCAACAGAAAAACCTTGAAAAAACGATAAATTGCTTAGATTGGACTTATTTATCCAAATATAGTTAACATTCTCATCATTTTATATTATAAGCTGAGGAACATATGGATAGCGCTTATTATCTACTTTGGTTTTTGATTTATTTGAACTTAAAGTTGAAAAAGTGACATTTGAGGTTATAATCAAATTTTAAAATATAACTTCATAAATATTAAAAATACAACAAAAGTGTTTATAATAAATAATATTTAAAATAAAATAAGCTACAATTTTTATTTGAAAATTTTTTTCCTATCTACTTTGGTTTCTGAGTTATTTGAACTTAAAGTTGAAAAAGTGACATTTGAGGTTATAATCAAATTTTAAAATATAACTTCATAAATATTAAAAATTCAACAAAATTCTTTATAACAAATATTATTTAGAATAAAATAAGCTACAATTTTTATTTGAAAATTTTTTTTCTATCTACTTTGGTTTTTGATTTATTTGAACTTAAAGTCGAAAAAGTGACATTTGAGGTTATAATCAAATTTTAAAATATTACTTCATAAATATTAAAAATACAACAAAAGTGTTTATAAGAAATTATATTCAAAATAAAATAAGCTGCAATTTTTATTTGAAAATTTTTTTTCTATCTACTTTGGTTTTTGATTTATTTGAACTTAAAGTTGAAAAAGTGACATTTGAGGTTATAATCAAATTTTAAAATACTACTTGATAAAATTAAAAATTCAACAAAATTGTTTATAACAAATATTGTTTAGAATAAAATAAGCTACAATTTTTATTTGAAAAAATTTCTTCTATCTACTTTGGTTTTTGATTTATTTCAACTTAAAGTTGAAAAAGTGACATTTGAAGTTATAATCAAATTTTAAAATATTACTTTATAAATATTAAAAATTCAATAAAATTGTTTATAACAAATAATATTCAAAATAAAATAAGCTACCATTTTTATTTGAAAAAATTTCTTCTATCTACTTTGGTTTTTGATTTATTTGAACTTAAAGTTGAAAAAGTTACATTTGAGGTTATAATCAAATTTTAAAATATTACTTCATAAATATTAAAAATTCAACAAAATTGTTTATAACAAATACTATTTAGAATAAAATAAGCTACAATTTTTATTTGAAAATTTTTTTTCTATCTACTTTGGTTTTTGATTTATGTGAACTTAAAGTTGAAAAAGTGACATTTAAGGTTATAATCAAATTATAAAATATAACTTCGTAAATATTAAAAATACAACAAAAGTGTTTATAATAAATAATATTTAAAATAAAATAAGCTACAATTTTTATTTGAAAAATTTTTTTCTATCTACTTTGGTTTTTGATTTATTTGAACTTAAAGTTGAAAAAGTGACATTTGAGGTTATAATCAAATTTTAAAATATTACTTCATAAATATTAAAAATTCAACAAAATTGTTTATAACGAATATTATTTAGAATAAAATAAGCTACAATTTTTATTTGAAAAATTTTTTTCTATCTACTTTGGTTTTTGATTTATTTGAACTTAAAGTCGAAAAAGTGACATTTGAGGTTATAATCAAATTTTAAAATATTACTTCATAAATATTAAAAATACAACAAAAGTGTTTATAAGAAATTATATTCAAAATAAAATAAACTATAATTTTTATTTGAAGAAATTCTTTCTGTCTAACTCGGTTTTTGAGTTATTGAAAATTAAAGTTGAAAAGTTGACTTTTGAGGTTATAATCAAATTTTAGTATATAATTTGTAATACTCCCATCCCGGCTTGAAAGGTACCTACCGCCAAATCACGTTTTTCCATATAAATGCACTAAACGCCTTTTATAACAAAGACTTACAATTAGTTACTCTAAAAAGATCGAAACATTAAACTGCTCGTAGGGACGTCTGTTATTGAGGGTACCAAGTGACACAACACGAATTACGAACTTATTTTCATATGAGCTATATAAATTAAATGAATTATAACCTTTATTATTAAACATTACTGATATATTAACAGCAAGAAAAAACTGATAAACCCCTAAAATTATTATTCACATCGATTTCAACCGTTTCACGAAGCTCTCTCTACTTGCAGCTATTTCTTATGGGACTTAATGCGGAGTTAGCGTTCTGGCAAAAAGGATTCACTTAGGTTCGATTTGAATATTTAACTGGAGAGTGCGGCATCGCCGGCGAACGGCGAGCGGCGGCGGCGTCGGCGTCGCGGCGTCGATTGGGCCCTTAGTATTCCGGGACGCGCGTCCCTCGCATTTGAATACATATTGCGCGACTCCATACTGCACCTATCATGTCGATACGCGAATGGCCGTTGAATGTAAATTCGAGACGCCGCCGGGACGGAGCCCTGAATATCAAGTGATCAGGAAACGAGCCGGCGATTGTTTCGTTCGCTAATGCGACGTCGGTCTAAGCTTACGTCGTCGGATGAGAAATTTAGAAACGTCGAGGAAGAATAATGGATGATAACGTAATCGAAGTGGGGTTTTAATAAAGGATATTAAACTATACCAATCGATTTTATTTTTTTTACTTGGGAGTAATGAATGGAATCTAATTAGTTAGCTTAAAGTAGGTTTGACTTAAGACGAACTCAATTAGTTGAATAGTCTTTCAGATAGGGTTACTTATTTGTTGGGCATCTGGACAGATATACAACCCAAAAGTAAGACTGTTGGTAGGCAACTTACTTTTCTCTTTTGAGAGCAATGAGTGCATTCCAATCAGTTAGGTTAAATTAATGTTGGCTTAAGAGAAATCCAATCAATTGAATTCTCTTTCAGATAGGGTTGTACATTAGTTGGATATCTGGACAGATATGCAATCCAAAAGTAAGACTGTTGGTAGGCAACTAACTTTTTTCTTTTGAGGGCAATGGATTCCAATCAGTTAGGTTAAATTAGGTTTGGCTTAAGAGGATCCCAATCAATTGCCTTCTAGAAATTTGCCATCCAGAAATGATTGCTTATTTTTTGGACATCTGGAGAGATATACAACCCAAAACACAGATTGTTCAAACTGGTAGGCAACTAAAGTTGTTTAGCTAAGTTAATGAAAATCTATTTATTGAATAGGATGAAAAATTTAGAAATATCGAAAAAGAATAATGGTTAATAACCTAATGGAGGTATGTTTTTAATAAAAGGTGTAAACATACTGAAGATATTGATTGGATGTATGCAAATCTATCACTTTTTTTCCTTTTGAAAGTATTCCTTTTGGAATACGAGCCACGACCGCTCTCGGTAAAAGATAAATACGAGGGTTTTCGCTCTCGAGTACATTATTTTTTAGGGGAGCTTTTATTTATTCAACCCTCCCCAAAGGCCGGAAAACATTTTTTTCTCCTTTACGATATATCGCTAAGAAATTTTCACTCCAATATTGTTAAACCTTAAAGCCTACCGAACATAATCATAAATCACATTTGAAAACATTAAATTTAATAATTAATGTAGTACCTAATCAATTCACGACCCCAAAAAGCATTAGTTTATTATCTCAAGCGTAAGATCTATTAATACTCCCGTTCTTGGAGATTCATACCCGGAGAGCGTGAACTTTTTTTTATGGAAGAAATACTGCGGTAAGGAAGGGTACAAGAAGCCGCTAATTGCTAGGGATTAAATGCAGCGGACCCGCCGTTCGTGGTGGGTATTTATGGTCCGGAGACCATTCGAGTGCACCGATCCCCGTAACTCGGCCACTATTGGCCCCCTAGAATATACACCGTCGGCGGCGAAAATTCGGCACACAATTAGCCCTAAGCGGTCCGAAGATATGATCTCGCATAAATTGAGCGCGCTACGAGGCGAATTATCGCGGATAATACCGCGTGTCTTCGCCGGCGACGTTCAATCCTCGCCCGTTCCCGTTCTATTTATGCAGGAGAGCTTCGAAAACGGGCTGCGGCTGTCCCGGGAGTGAGCTTTTGCCAAGAAATCGATCGGCGTACTACAAGTTTTGTTTTAAGCGCTTTATAATGACGGATTTTCGGAGATGAAACTGTCGCGAAAGAAGGGAGTCTCGAAGGAGACATGTAAATGGAAAAAGAGATTAAGAAGTTATGTATCCGGAAAATGTTTTGAAATGTGTAGGTTCCTAACATTAAGAAAATTTTAAAGGGAAGACTTCAATATTGTTAGGGATAATAAAAAGCAAAAATGAAAAGTTTAAAGTTAGCTTTGAGGAAAGTCTTCTTGTGGTTATATAAAAACTTTCGATAAAAACTACACATTGTTAAAACTTAGCTATAGAGTACAAATTGTGAAAGTACTTTAAGAAACTGTTGAAGAATATTTGGAGATAGATGGATGATGAGTGACATAAAGGTCATTTCCAGCAAAATGAAATTAATTCAACAATAGAACTCTTCTTCTAATTATCAAACATATTCTGATAACACAATATTATAAATTTTTCAGAAATGATTTCTTCTTTCAAATTATGTCATTTTCCTCAATACGGCACAAAATATGACTACCTATAATTTCTTGTGTTAGGTTATGTTAAAAAAAATATTTTCTCAAAAACTACTTTGAATAAATTTCAACTTTTTATTAAATTCTATTAATAACTTAATGTAAATTATTTAAAATCAAACGTATCGAAAAAATCTCATTTAATTTTTGAGAAATAGAAATCTAAAGTTTCCATTTTTAAGATTTATTAAAATGTTAGGTTAAGTTAAAAAAATTATTTTCTCAAAAACGACTTTGAATAAATTTCAACTTTTTCTTAAATTCTATTAATAATTTAATGTAAATTATCTGGAAGAAAACCAATCATAAAAATCTTTTTTAGTTTTTGAGAAATAAAGGTCCAAAATTGACCATTTTTAAAGATTTGTTCAAAATGTTAGGTTAAGTTAAAAAAATTATTTTCTCAAAAACCACTTCGAATAATTTTTAGCTTTTTATCGAATTCTATTAATAACTTAATGTAAAATATTTGGAAGAAAACCAATCGAAAATATCTCATTTACTTTTTGAGGAATAAAAGTTCAAAATCGATCATTTTTAAAGACTTTTTCAAAATGTTAGGTTAAGTAAAAAAAAATATTTTTTCAAAAACTACTTTGAATAAATTTTAACTTTTTATGAAATTCTATTAATAACTTAATGTAAATTATTTAAAAGAAAACCAACCGTAAAAATCCTCTTTAATTTTTGAGAAATAAGAGTTCAAAATTGACTATTTTTAAAAACTCGTAATACATTATAGCAAGATAGCAGCGTCTCTTTAAAAGAGGGCGCCGCAGACGCCTCTTTTTTAATAGTTTTTTTGGAAATCGCTTTCCGGACGATTCAATGGTTTTACGTCATTCTGCCGACCATTATCTTCACCTCCCCGACAATTTTGGGGTGTCCGTGAGCGATTTCGAAAAAACGGCCCTGAAAATCGAACGACGTTGCGGTAGCCCTAATTGAAATTAAAATTCTCGATCGTCCGCCTGTCATTTTCGTTAATTTTCGAACGCACTTTTTGTCCAAAAAGCCACCGGCTCCGCGACTCTGCTTCCGGCTAACCTTCTGAACGGCTTTATAACGCAACGTTATATGCGAATCGGGGCTCCTTTGGACCCGAAATGGCCGATTTAAGCCCTAAACGAAGTCCCCGTCTTCCGTCATTTTCGATTTGGGCCGATAACACAGTTGGTTCAATTTTCATAAACGTTATTTATTAGTCTAACCACGCTAATGCCACATGAAATGTCAAAACGATCGGATTATTAATAATTATCAAATATTTAATTTATGCAGAGCAGAAATTCGAATAAATTTCACTAAAAACTAATTAAATTCTTGAAAATATCACCAAAAATTTAAGTGAATTTGTAAAAATTCAAAGTTACTCTAAAATTTCTAATAATTCCACCAAAAACTTATAAAATTTTGTAAAAATTCCACCAAAGCTATCAAAATTTTTAATAATTCCATCAAAAACAAGATTTTTAAAAAATATACTAAAATTAAGATTAATTTCGTCAAGAATTGACTAGATTCTTAACAATTTCACAAAAATAAAAAAGTAATAATAAAAATTCCACAAAAGTTAGTTAAATTGAATATAATTTCACCAAAAATTATTAAATTTGGAGACAATTCTACTAACAACTTGAATTTTTTAAAAATTCCACCCAAAATCAATAAAATTGGTAAAAATTCCACGAAAAACTTAATATATTCGTAAAAATTCCACCAAAGTTACCAACATTTTTAACAATTCCACCAAAAACGTACTAAATTTTTTCAATTTTCCACCAAAGCTACAAAAATGTTGAATAATTCCACCAAAAACTTAATGATTTTTAAAAAATACCACCAAAAACTTTCCAAATTCATAAAAATTCTACTAAAATTACCAGTATTTTTAACAATTCCACCAAAAATGATTAAAGTTAATAAAAATTCCACCGAAGTTATCAACTTTTTTAACAATTCCATCAAAAACATACTGAATTTTATAAAAATTCCACCAAAAATTAATAAAATTGGAAAGATTTCACTAAAAACTTACTAAATTTGTAAAAATTCCATAAAAAACATTGAATTTTTAAAAATTCCATCAAAAATAAATAAAATTCGCAAAAATTCCACCAGTGTTATCAAAATTTTTGATAATTCCACCAAAAATATACCGAATTTTTTAAAAATTCCACCAAAAATTAATACAGTTTGCAAAAATTCCATCAAAAACTTACTAAATTCATAAGAATTTTAACAAAAACACTGATTTTTTTTTATTCCACCAGAAACGAATAAAATTGGTAAAAATTCCACGAAAAACTTACTGTAATCCTAAAAATTCCACCAAAGTTACCTACATTTTTAACAATTTCACCAAAAACGTACTAAATTTTTTTAATTTTCCACCAAAGCTACAAAAATGTTGAATAATTCCACCAAGAACTTACTGATTTTTAAAAATACCACCAAAAATTTACGAAAATCATAAAAATTCTACTAAAATTACCAATATTTTTAACAATTCCACCAAAAATAATTGAAGTTTATAAAAATTCCACCAAAGTTATCAACTTTTTTAACAATTCCATCAAAAACATACTGAATTTTATAAGAATTCCACCAAAAATTAATAAAATTGGAAAAATTTCAGTAAAAACTTACTAAATTCGTAAAAATTCCATAAAAAAAAGACTGAATTTTTTAAAAATTCCATCAAAAATGAATAAAATTCGCAAAAATTCCACCAGTGTTATCAAAATTTTTGATAATTCCACCAAAAATATACTGATTTTTTTTAAAATTCCACCAAGAATTAATACAGTTTACAAAAATTCCACCAAAAACTTACTATATTCCTAAAAATTCCACTAAAGTTACCTACATTTTTAACAATTCCACCAAAAACGTACTAAATTTTTTTAATTTTCCACCAAAGCAACAAAAATGTTGAATAATTCCACCAAAAACTTACTGATTTTTAAAAATACCACCAAAAATTTACCAAATTCATAAAAATTCTACTAAAATTACCAATATTTTTAACAATTCCACCAAAAATAATTAAAATTAATAAAAATTCCACCAAAGTTATCAACTTTTTTAACAATTCCCTCAAAAACATACTGAATTTTATAAGAATTCCACCAAAAATTAATAAAATTGGAAAAATTTCAGTAAAAACTTACTAAATTCGTAAAAATTCCATAAAAAAAACACTGAATTTTTTAAAAATTCCATCAAAAATGAATAAAATTCGCAAAAATTCCACCAATGTTATCAAAATTTTTGATAATTCCACCAAAAACATACTGAATTTTTTTAAAATTCCACCAAAAACTTACTAAATTCATAAGAATTTTACCAAAAACACTGAATTTTTTTAAAATTCCACCAGAAATGAATAAAATTCGCAAAAATTCCACCGATGTTATCAAAATTTTTGATAAATTCACCAAAAACATACTGAATTTTTTACAAATTCCACCAAAAACTTACTAAATTCATAAGAATTTTACCAAAAACACTGATTTTTTTTAAATTCTACCAGAAATGAATAAAATTCGCAAAAATTCCACCAAAGCTATTAAAATATTTAACAGCTACACCCAAAACTTAACGAATTTTTTTCATTCCACCAAAAACTTGCAAAAATCCTAAAAATTACACCGAAATTGTCAACATTTTTAACAATTCTACCAAAAACTTACCAAATTTTTTAAAAATTCCACCAAAATGTCCAAATTCTTTTAAAATTCCACCAAAAATCAATCAAATTAGAAACAATTTCATTAAAAATTAACTAAAACCTTGAAAATTCCATCAACAACTCAGTAAATTCATAAAAATTCCACCAAAGTTACTAAAATTTTTAATAATTCTAATGAATTTTTTTAAAATTCCACCAAAAAATTTGTAAAAATTCCACCAAAAATTTACCAATTTTTTTTTAATTCCACCAAAAACTAAATTCGTAAATCTTCCACCAAAGTTACCAAAATGTTGATCAATTCAACCAAAAACAATAAATTTTTTTTAGAGAAATATTAAAAATAAAACTAAACTAGTAAATTATTGAACAAGATGTTGAAGAATAACCGGAGATTGAAAAATGACTAAAGGTCTTTAACAATATCATGTTTTTTGTTCAAAACGTTTAGAAAAAAAGTTCCATTTAATAAAAAATTTAAACCTAAATATTCATTGTCTTCTTGCGAAGAAAAAAATAAATGTAAATTTAGAATAGATTACCATGCACTAAAACCACGACTGTACATATGGTATATTTTGAATTTGTTTATGGTCATTCCGCTTCGGATTTAAATCAGCGACTGAAAAAAAAATAGTCAATAGGTAGGGTTTTTTTTTATATTGAGAGTAGTTTGTCGTGATAATGTCAACATGCAAATGAAAAAAGTGCGCGCAAGCGGGGGGGTTATTCGGAGGTATTTTCAATTTGCGTTTTGCAATCGCAAATCAATCAGCCCCAGGGCTGGAGAGGAAGACCGCAAAGGGTAATTGGGGCTTTGAACTATTATTTTCCGACGGAATTTCGGCATAAAAATGTTGCGATTTCCATCGGATCGAGCCTGACGTATCGAAAACGGCGATGTCTGTTTAATTACCGGAACTGCAATTCGCTCGGTTAACAAATAATCCTTCAGTCGAATCGAAAGCGCGATAAATCTATCCGTGGATGTTTATTTTGGGAGCGCTTCGACCGCGGAGTAAATCATAAAATATACCGGTCGGAGGCGTTGGTCTTAAGGTTTTATACCGGGCGCCCCAATAATTCAATACACAATACGTGAAATATTTACCGGTCGATGCATTATCCCGTGAAAAATGCATTCCCGGGCGCGGAACGGAACGGATTCGGGGCGGATCCCGCGCGGCCAAAGATAAATTTCAATCGAAATTTAAAAGCAGCCGCAATCCGCGACCACATTTCACGCGAACGTGCGCCGCGGCCGCATTGTCATGTTCTGGTTTATAAGGCAATAGATTTATCAAAGTATTTTCCCGGCCGTGATTTATCGTTACGGCCGGGCTAAGGCACGGGGATCGGAGGATTTATACGCGATCGGAGAGCGCGGCAAATACAGATCAAGAATGCGTCCGACGACTATTTGCGATATTTGAACCGACCCGAAGCCGAGTTGGTCGCCCGTCTTTACGACGCCGTTCCCGGTGCATCCTCGTAAAAGCTACCGCCTCTACCGCCTCCACCGCCGCTCCTCTATACACACAAAACGTCCGTTACGACATACCGAAAAACGATCTAAACAACCCCATCCAACCTCCATCTAGCGCGGACCGAACCTGGCGGACATAAAATACCCTTGATGTCATGGCTTATGTCCCGGACGCGTCAATGTTTATCCGAAGCCCCGAGAGTTATTTATGAGTATAAATCTAAACGGAAAAGAATGATTTGTTTCTGAGCTACATTAAATAATTATTAAAGAGTTTATCTTTATAAAAGAAATTTAAATAAAAATTAATTGTGAAATACACTTACCGGCGCATCCACCATTATTAAAAAAAGTAGATGTTCTACTTTTAGTTTTAGTTAGGAATTAACGAAAGCATTTCAAATGTCTTTGGATGATTGAATAATCAAATTACGTCTATAATCAAGTCAATCAACTGGACTTAGTTGACGTAAAATACTCTTGATGTCACGGGTTAATATTCTGGACACGTCATGTTCACTCAAAATATCGAGAGTTATGACTTTATATCTAGACTAGGACGAATGATTTGTATTTGAGTAACATAAAATAAGTGTTGAAACATTTAATTTTTATCAAAACAATCAAAATGAAGACATAACTACCGATTTGACTCCTCCATCATTATTTTATAAAGATTAATGACTTAAATAACTAAAAATTTGAAGATTTTTCTGAAGATATTATTTGTACTTGACTATCTGGGTTTCGATCCTCGCTGGATAGTCTTCAGGCCAATCGTGTCAAACAGCGAGCGTTATGAATTGTCATTGACTAACTTGTTAATTGTTAAAAAACTTAATAATTTTAAAATAAAATAAATATTTTAAAGCTATTAGCTTTGTTCGTTAGGGCTGTACTACTTGCACTTGGCAGTTCAGTGCAGATATCGCGTTTTCATTGGACACAGTGCCGTTTATGACAGATGCACTCGTACTGTTCGTTGTGCCACGCGCAGTGCAACTTCGTGCAGTCAGTGCAAGTTAGTGTAGTTTTTGTTGAATCTGCTCTGTAATAAGTTCAAACGGTGCAGTGCAGGTGCAATGGCGAAAATGTTAGAAAGATAGTTTGTACTAAACAATGACGGTACAAAAATTATAGAAAATGACCAGTTCGTGGTTATTGTAGGTAATAAATAATAATAATATATATCTGTGGCTAATTCGTTCAAGAGAAAAATTTTTGAATTCATTTGAATGACAGGTCGTATATACGTTCGTTGGATCATAATCCATACCTGAACTAAAGTGCACTACATTACACTTATTGCATTTTAAATGCTGTACGAAACTGCACCTTTGCACCATGGTGTAACTTAGTGCAGTGTAAGTTTTAACCCAACGAACAAAGCTAATGATAACAGAGCTAACAGAGTTAAGAAATAATTAACATTCTTAATAAGGTGGTAGATGACAATCCAGAACACTCACTGATTGACTCGATGACGATCCACAAAGATCGAAACCCGGGTAGTCAAGTACAAATAAAAGTCTCTTTAGAAAGAATTTCAAATTTTTATTTCTTCAGTTGATGAGATTTAAATAAATATAAATTTGAAGTTCTTTTTAAAGAGACTTTTATTTGTACTTGACTACCCGGGTTTCGATCTTTGTGGATCGTCATCAGATCAATCGCGTCAAACAGCGAGCGTTATGGATAGTTGTAGCCTTTAAGTTTGACATCCTAAACCCACCCTTAGTATACGCTGTTCGGTGAAAGATGTCTTATGCATCATTAATTAATTGGGGCATCCTAGACATATCTTAGACAAACTGTAACGGTTTTATTTTTCGGTTTTTATTAAATTTGAATTATTCGGTTTTGGGCCATCTGTTGGAATCTGTCATTTTTAAGATCTCTTGGTTTTATTGCGAAATACAGGATGTTGGTTCGTTTCTTAGATTAGTGCGATCGAAAGTGGTGGGGATAGTTCCTTCCTGCATCGTAGTTTAGGTAATTTCGTCCTCTTCGTTTTCGATCCTTGGAAGAGCGCGGTCGATATTTGGCTCCGATAGTAACTGCGTGGGTGGCAAAGCAAAAAGAAGCATTCTCTTTGGTGTTTTTGGGAGAACTTCTAATCGCAATTTGGCGGATCAGCTTCTCACTCAACAGATTTTGGGCACCTGTTTGTGCTTTGTCGGATTAATTCCGGATAAAAGGGTTCTATCAGCCAACACGCAGAGCCGATTAACATCGTAAGGTATGTTTTACGTTTGCAGAGAACTTGAATCTTTTTTTTTTGGTGCGTTTTGTAATTCGTGTTTCCCTTAGGCTCCTATTTCTTTTTGAACTCCTTTTTCTTTTTGGATTCCTTTTTATTTTTGGATTCCTTTTTCTTTTTGGTATTTTCTTTATAATTTTGGATTTGGAGTTATTGCGTCGAAATTTTCACCCCCCCCCCTGGCGGCCATCGTTCATCATTATTGAAACCCGTTAGAAGAACAAGGACGGTATAACATCTAGCCGACTTCGAGGCGACGCACGTAGACAAGAGAGAGACACCATTCCTGGCAGACCGAGACACCTCTACAGATAAGCCCACGCTTTATATTTTCTTTTATTAAATTACTGTTATTTAATTTGGTTATTGGGGATCTTCAATCCTTGATAATCTTTTATTTGCAGATTATCTTGTATTGTTCTAAATTTATTTAATACCATTTAACAAAATCATTTGTGTACCTAATCGCTCAGATATATATTTTTTTTATTTCGGTTTAAAGTTAGACACTCATTTGAAAGTGTGATACATATTTGACAACAGCTGTTATCATTTTTTTTTTTTTTTGTTCGCGCTAACATTTAAATTTCAGGTTATTTGTTTATAATTCTTTAGAGCTACTGCAGCGATAGGGGTTTATTACCGTTTGTAATTTTTTTTATATTATGAACATTCCTTCTGGGCACTTTTTTTTATTATTTCAAAGCTATTCAATACAAGTACATTTTTGAGTTTTCAAAATTGTCTTTCATTTTGTTGTTGTCCTTCGATCGTGGATTCGGACTTGCCTGATCCTAGGATAAGTGAAGGTTGGTAGGTATCGGTTTAAGTTCGTGGCGCCCTTTTATTTAACATCTGAACCCCCCCTTCTCCGCAGAGTGAATCGGAGCCCGGTCCTATCAACGGTTGTTTTTTTTGGCTTTTGAATCGAACTTAATTTTTATTTTTTTATAATTTGAATTTTGCGCTACAAAACATTTTCAAGTTTCACATTTTTCTGTCATATACAATTAGATAACAATAAATAAATAAAATTGACATACCTCGACAAAGCGGTGACAAGTAATGACGCATAAGACATCTTTCGTCGAATGGTGTATAATCATATTATGTCTATAAATCAATCAACTGAACCTAGCTGACGTAACATACTCTTGCTGTCATGCTGCATGTCCTGGACGTGTCAATATTTATCGGAACCCTGAGAGTTATGACCATAACTCTAGATGAGAACTTATATCAAGTAATTACTAAATGGATTAGTTGTTAATAATTGTAATTTTATTAAAACAAATTAAAATGAGGGCGAAGTTTAAAATAATTATCGGCTCATCCACCATTATTTTAAAAAGGCGAATAACTTTATTAAGGCGGTCATACACGAATGTACATGTTGTGAGTACAAAAAAGCATACTCGTCAACGCGCGTCCAAGAACGTCAATGTATGGGTACAAAGTACTTAAATACATGTTTGTGCATTCAAGAAGACAGCACGTATATGTTTTCAGGGTCTTCTTCAATTCATGTGTGTACATTAACGTTTGTGTATAGATTTTCGATGGTGAGTTGTGCAGATAAATATAACCCTCATACAATTTGTCACTGACGTACGCGTAAACACAAAACACGTAGGGTTTTGTTCATACAGTTTAATAGATTTTATTAAAAATGTTGGATCTCAGAAATTATTCTACCTAACGTTTGTGGAGATATTGCTGTACAAAATTTTAAATCTTTATAAATTTGTCCCGTAGCTAGAAATCGAAGTGTTGCGGTCAACCTCTCGTGCGTTGTTATTGCCGATCGCATTGTAGTATCTTGTCGTGCTATCAAAGGTGTAACCAACTTCAAAAGTTCGATACATACATTTTCGCTCATCCTTAAGTAATTACGCCAATCATCAGGTTCTAGTCTCAACTGTTCCAGAAGATTTATATGAGACAGTTGTTTTCACTCAAGTAGCTATGGTTTACACCACCTTTTACGACCTTTTTTATTTTTGGCTGTTTGTTTCACTATTACAGCGCACGCCACTGCTATGATATTAAACTCGTTTGACATTATTCTGTCGCGAATGTTTACTGTTAATGTCTGAGACAACTGTGTACGTCTGTGGACGGCACACGTACAACGTAAATGAGTGACAGACATCAATGCACGTTCGTGAATTAATACATCTGCATGCATGTATGGCCGCCTTTAGAGTTTTGTCTAACAATAGGTTAATATATCAAAAAAACTTTGTCTCTCTTTACGTGTGTATCATTTATTTTTTAGAGTGTTTGATAATAAGTTAGAATTTGGTGAGCATTTAAACCACATGGCAGGAAATTAAATTATGTGGTTAAAAAGAGAAGATCACTGAAAAGGAAAACCTCATAAATTTAGAAACTAAGAAAGATAACAGTAGGGAAAAAATAATAAAAGCTCTTCAAACAAAAAGAGAATAAGAAGTCAAAAACTTCCAAGAATTCCATCAAATTTACAAAAATCCTGTATATAGATATAAATATGATGATATAAAGTGAGAGTTCAAACTCCAAAACCCAACCCAAAGAATAACATAATCAATAAAATTCAATTGCAACCATCCACCATATAAAATTAAATAACAAAGTATTTTCTAAAATTTTATCTATAACATCAACCTAATTCACTTAAACCTAAACCAGCTTCCATTTATCATATTCATAAATTTTATTATTTTACAGCGAAAATTATTCTGAATAACTTATTATAAAAACCATAGAAAAAATAATATACAATAAAAACTTATAAAAAAATAAAAAATAAAAACTTCAAAGTCAAAGTCAAAACTTGTCATAAACCTTTAAAGATAAACTAATCGAAAAAAATTTTCAAGATGAGTAAAAGAAGCGCATTTCGAAAAATAAGCGAAATGCAACTTTACCCATTGGCTTTCAACTTATCAAAAAGTCCCACAAGTTGGGTCTCATTAAGAAACGAAGAAGAAACCTTCCAAACTCCAAACACCCACAATCAAGTCGATTACGTCGTTGTTCACAAACACAAAAGTTTTCGAAATTTTCGCTATGTAACTACATACATTAACATTCAAATAATGATTTGGGAAATTTTAGTAATCACGTCGATTATCGTCAGTTTTTTCTTAATGAGCTTAACTTACATTTTCATCAAACCCCCAACAATATTTAATGGTTACTTTTATGGAATGCTCTCGTGTGATATTATTTGCATCTTGGATGTGATTTTGGGATTTATTTTAAAGTATAATAAAAAAATTGGTTTTTATACATTTGGGAAAAAAGAAAGTTTAAACATGATTTTATCAGATTTGATTTTATCTTTACCTTTAGCGAGTATTTACATCGCTTTAACTACAGAACATTTTTCATGGTATATATTTTTAAGATTTTCATCATTAATAAGATTGTATCGAGTGATTTATTTCTTTAAAAAAATCGAAAGGGATATTTGTAACATAAGATGGTTTATATTTCTTATAAAATTATTTATTTATTTAATTATTATCTTAAATTTTTATACAAGTTCTATGTATTTATTATCAAATGGAAATGAAAATGATTTAAATTGGACAAATTTAATAAAAAATCAAACTTATTATCCGAAAAATATAAAAGAATGGTATCTCATTGCTTTGTATTATGGAACAACAACTTTTTTTAATTGTGGATTTGGAGATATTTATCCGATTTTGAAAAGCGAAAATTATGTTTCGGCTATTTTAATGTTTTTAGGGATGTTATTTTGGATTTATTACATAAGTTGTATAACTATGTTATTTATTGGGGATAAAAGGAAAAAAATTAAAATTTTAAACCGATTTGATTTGGTAATGAGACATTTAAAATTTATTAATGTAAATTCTAAACTATTGGAAAAAGTAAAAAATTATTACAATATTTTTAATCATCAAAAATCTGGAATTTGTTCTTACGATGGTCTTAAAAATCTACCTGAAGATTTATTTTCGATAACAAATTATTATGGATGTTATTCCCAACTAAAAAATTCAGTTATTTTTAAATCAAAACCTGAACAGTTTATTAGATATGTTTCAAGGATGGTTAAACATGAATTTTATCTTCTTGGTCAAGATATTTATACTGAAGGGATGGTAAAAGATAAAATGATTATAATTAAAAATGGGAATGTTGATATTTTATCAGAAGAAGATCACGAAAGTCCTATTTTATCATTAGGACCAGGAACATGTCTTGGAGAATGTGCTTTGATTTTAAGTATGCCTTCTAAAGTAACCGTTCGAGCTTCGACTTATCTAGAATTACAAGTAAGTAATTTTTTAACACTTTTAATGATACCGATTGTAATTGATTTGTGGTAAATTAGAAAATGTCTTAAGTTTAATTTTGAAGTCTAAAGGCATTATTAAGATATTTCAAAAAGTTGTTTAGATAGGTCATCTTCAAGAAACTCTAGCTCTCTCAAGGTGCAGTGTCAATCACGCGACTGCAGCAACTGTAGCCGCGCGACTCTGGCGACTTTGTGTCAGCCACTCGTTTGTATTGAATTATATGGCTACGTGGATGGATATATGGATAATCCGAAAGAGAAAAGCCGAAGACGACTATTGTCGCACAATTGACACTTAATAAGGCCGCTGCAGACGAGCTAGAAAAGTCGCGCGTCTGCAGCCGCGCGGCCATAGTCGTTGCAGTCGCGTGATTGACAATGCACCTTTAGGAAGCAATTTTGAATAAGGAGCTTTAAGATGAATTAGTGTGAAATTAACTTTAGAATAAATGATTAGCGTTTGGCAACTGAGGGACACCTGTATACAGTGTTGCCGTAGCGAAAAAAAAAGTGAACCGAAAATGTGTACTGAAAATGAAAAAAATGTACTGAATTTAGCGAGAAACTTGGACGACCTTTTTTTTAGTGATTATTTTCATCAATTGCTTTGCAAGCAATAGACTTTCCACGGTGGAAACATTTAAATTATTTCGGTACTTGTTCTTTATGATGCATAATGATGAAAACACTCTCTCTGCGCTGGCACTTCCACGAGGCAACGATAGCAATGCCTCAAACAACTTTACTACAGTTGGAAATGGCTCGTCTCCTAATCTGTTACGTTGCTTTCTTAAAAAATTTAAAATATCTTCAATGTTACAAAATGTTCTTTCTGTTTTGAACTCTCCAATAAGTCGTCATTCTAAAATTAGATCTTCAACTTCGGCCGATTTAACAATATTTGAAAACATTTGTCCCAACTTTTGAATGGACGGCTTATCATCACTAAATATTTTTGTTACATCTAAAACTTTGGTAATTTCAATTAAATTTTCATTTTTGAAATTTATTCTAAAAATGGTACTCCATTCCCTAAAAATGTACTGATTTCAGTACAATTGTACCGATTAAAAATTTTGTACTGAATTGCTGCTTTCACGTACTTTATCCATGAAATCGTACTGAATTCAGTACAATTGTACCGAAACGGCAACACTGCCTGTATAACGTATATAACATCATCTCTGTTGTACTTCGTTTTTTATTATCATTTTGAGCCCTTTGTTGTGACTTTGAAAGACGGTGTCATCACTTTATAGCGACATCACAGCCTAAAATACCAAACCTTTATCGTTTTGATTTGAAGACGCAAGCGTCACATAACCTCGAAAAATCAGTAAAACAGAAAATAATGTTGAAACCCAAGGATACTGGACTAACAGGATTGCTCAAGCAGCGGAAATCGTCCTCTATCTTAGACGTCACTGCCAGGAATAGAGTCTCTGTTTTATACTCGGTTGTCTTACTTTAACCATGAATTTTATTAATGAATTAATTGCCTAATATTTTATGGAATGGCAACAATGCACTCTGTTGCCATTCAGTGATGACTGCGCACTAAAAATTTCGCGTACACACACATTATGGGAGTGATCAATCCTGTTAGTCCAGTATCCTTAGTTGAAATCCAAGGACATTGGACTAACAGGATAGCTCAATCTGCAATAATTGCCCGCCACCCTTTAATGTCACTGCCAAGCTTACCGTCTCTGTCTTATACTGGACTATTTGTTATGACGCCAAACCTAGATATACACACACAAAACAAATATTTTGCCAATATTTCCTTATTTGAATGCCTGAGTTGGAGGTCCTCGACCTGCTCAGTGAAGAAGGCGTAAGAAAAATTTATATGGCACCACGCAGTTATTTCCTCCAGCTCTCACGAACTGCGACGTTGAGGTGTTAAGAAAGGAAACGAATGAAAATACAACATCCAACAAATGAAAGAAGTTAAATAGAAACAAAACTAAATTTATTCGTAAATTAAAATAAAACTTGAGTGGATTATCCACATACGGAGATAAAAGAAAATATAATAAATTGGTAAATAAAATAATATAAAAAAAATAATAATGATAATAATAATAATAAATTGAGAAAATGAAGCAGTAATCAAAAGTAACACTCAAGATTTCAATCCTATTCGGATAATGAGAAATCAACTTAACGCGGTTGATCCGAAAAGTTCGCCAAACCACCCAGAAGTCAACAGTAACTTCAAAACGAAAGCAAAATAAGCCGCGAAAATTGAAATTTGATTTTCAAAACTTCAACAAAATTTTAAAATGAATATACTTGAAATTAATTTTAAAGTTTAATCGTGAAATTCTAAAATTTAAAAAATTAACAAGTGGTTTTTCAAGTGAACAAAGTGAGGTTCGAATTTTAAATTGCGTAAGTAGGTATGTATATGAATTTTTAATATTTATAAAATAATAACTCGTTTTCTTAATTTTTTTTTCCTCTAACCTTAAGTGTTTGACCTGAAGCTCCGTAAGTTCTTGTTCCTTGATTGACTAGAGCTTGTTCCAGTGACGGGCGTCCGAAAATATTAAGGAAAGGCACGTCGTATATGACTCCAAGTCCAAGGTGGTTAGGTGAGGTTTATTCTAGGATCGTAAAAGATCACAATGTCGGCCAAGGTCGACGCCAAAGAATTTCCAAATGGATAATAGGTAATTGTAATTTTGCTCCCTTCTTAGGAAGAGGCCTAAAAGAAATAAAGTTAGGAAAGTGGAAAAAGATTAAAAGAGATAAAAGAGCGTAAAGCCAAAGGGTTTCTTTTTTTATGAGAGAATTTTAGGTAATAGAGGAATTTAATGAAGTAAGGAGAGACGTAGGGAATGGATGATAGAGAGGGTGAAATAGAAGATTCGTATAAAACTTACGTCAGATGGTCGAGGCTTCGTGTTAAAATAACAAATTGATCGTAGAAAGGAAATGCGAAGTAATCCGGTAACACCGAAATTTTGAAAAGATTCTCCAATCAATTCCAAATCTCAACTTCAACGGAAAATCCCAATAAAAGGGTTTTAAGATAATCACCAACAATCTTAACCAAAATGGTTGCACAAAGGCTCAATCAAATCTCGTCGATGTTGTCGCATTCACATAAAGCCGCGTACACATATGCGAACCGAACCGTTCGTGAACCGTTCGCAAACCATCTGTTCTCAAGATTAGGACGTAACTTGGAGCGAGCGACGAACAGCTCTCGAACCGCTCGCAACGAACCAGCCCTTGTCGGTTTTTCGACGAACACAAACAGATTCGGTGCTCACATTGGGACGGCTTTTGTGCGCAATTCTCGTGCTCGTGAACATAGTGGCGTTTGTTTATTACTCTAGGTAAATTAACAGGTTAGGTTTGGCAGACGTTATAAGAGCTAGTCTTGAAGTGAATAGAAGAAGTGATATTAAAACTTATTGACCTATAGAATTAAACCACTATCGTGGGATCCCAAACACAAACATCATTTCAAGAAAAATTTAAAAGAAGACGCCTGGAGGGAAATGAGTATAGATATGAAGATGGTTGTGGATTGCTGTAAGAAAAAAATGTTGTGTTTGTAACTTGCCTATGAATCATTGAAATTTTTAGAAGACAGAGATGAACCGAGAAAGTGACTTAACATGATAAACAACTAAAAATACATTCAAGCATATTTGATTTGGCACTGTAGAAATCCTTTTTTCATGAAGTAATCAGCTATTTCATTCCTAAATGGTTGACAATAACTTGCAGATCTTTGGGGGGTATTTGTTAATAATAACATAGACGCCATGTTTTCCTCATACCTCCACGAACCTTTAACTAATACACCATTGACTCTTGGTCCAATGTGCCAGCAGGTGTATGTAAATTTGGTAAATGGGTCCTTAGATAATTATGTTATAAAATGATCGTCGTCACTACCAATTCAGCCGTTTCAGGCTTCAAGAGCATTGGTTTTCATAAAGCCCGATATACTGCAGAGGATATACCAAACACGTTTTCGATTATCCGACGGCCTCTACTTAAACGATAGTTAAAAATTTTCTGAGACGTTCTTTTGGCAAAGTCTCCATTGTATGGCTTCATGAGGTTGTCACTCAAAGCAAAGGCAGTATCGCCTGCAAAAAAATAAGGTATTTTCATACAACGCCCCGGTAGTTCGTCTGGTATTGGCAATCCCAATGTGTTACCAGTAAGCTTGCTATGTAACTTGCTCGTTCGAAAAACGCCCGCGTCTAAAATTCTTCCTTGGCATCCTATATCTGCAAACATAAAGTTATAATTTGCATCTATTAGTGCAAATAGCATAATAATAAAGTCAGATTTGTAATTGAAAAACTCAGTTCCCGAATTCACTGGTGCTTGTAAAATAATATGTTTTCCATCTAGGGTACTAATACAGTGAGGCATGCTCCATTGTGTTCCATATAAGTTGCTAATTTCTTTCCAAGCTGAAGGTGTTGAAGATAGGTGAAAGAGAAATCATATTTTTACATTATTTCAATTCTTTTTTTATTGTATCCTTCTTTGATATATCCTTGTAATTCCTTGACAGGTGCAGTGCAAATCTCTGGTATCAGGCGCCCAATAGACTGCTTGGAAATTCTAATTCCAGTAATGGTTCGCGGTTCGTCTCGTTTCCGATGGCTCGATAGATGTTCGTTGTAAAAATAATTTCAACGAACGGTTTACGAGTGGTTCGCGAACGGTTCGGCTCGCATATGTATACGCGGCTTTACACAGCGAAAGAGAAAGAAAATTTCTCCGAAACAGTCTAAATACTTCCAAAACCGGAATCTTGAATAAATGAACCAATAAGAAAATTTCATTTCGAATCAAGAACCAAACACACGCCATCTCTCATTCAAGGGTGGAATAGAGGGGTTATTGGAAAGGAATAAGGATTTAATTTTCGGATTTTCACTGAAATAAAATTAAAAAAAAAGCATAATTAAAAAAAAAATAAATAAACTAAACTAAACCAATTTTGTTTCTATTCAGACAATCACAGGAAAAAAGACAAGACAAAAATAAACGGTAACATTGTCTTATACTCGACTCTCTGTCTTTCACTCAACTGAAACCACAGCAAAACGGTCAGCAGTGACGTCAAACTCGGGGATGTGCACTAAATGTCGGCTCTCTCATGAAAAAACTCTTATGAGATTGAGCCATCCTGTTGTAATAATTGAGGTAGTCGTAGCCGCCACCAGGGTAAGGTTTTTTAACCCGAAGAAACCTTCCAGAAACCGTAGGTTCTTGCACTAGGCCTCTGGCTTGAAATGTGAAGTGTTACAGTGTAGAAAACGATATAAAAAAAGAAACTTTATTTAAATATTAATTTCTATATTTTAATTTGAGCAGTTTAAATTAATATATGAACGATATTGTTTCATTAATGACCTAGAGCTCAAAATAATCAAAAACCAAGTATCCCTAACTGTATGTTTTGTATACCTAACATTTCTAAAAAGCTGCAAACGCTTACATAAATTTAAAATTGTAGTTAGCAGTACTAACCAGTTGTTCTAAAAGGGTTAAGTAAAAAAAAACATAAAACCCATATTTGTAGAACAAAATTACTACTACAATGACGACAGTGTATTCAATTTTTGTCGAAACATTGAATCCGTACGTGTCCGGACCGATGAATCGGTCCGATTGGCCTTTAAAAATTTTTTATTCATATACAGGCGCGGTAACGTAACAATATTTTCCCGCGCGCGCCGTCCAGATTGTAAAACAAAACCGTCGGACGTGAAACGCGCCGAAAAACGAAATATCGCGCGCAATAAAAGTGCACGGCCCGTGTAAATATCTGATGTAATTGCGCAAATAACGCGGCCGAAGTCGTACTTTTACGCGGCCAATATTTACCTGACCCACCCCCCACCGACAACGGGTCGACCCCAAAATCGATAACCGACCCCGGAATTGAAACTACCCGGACCTTTTTTTCCCATATTATTTATTATTATGTTTGTTATCTAAAATAATTTTTTTGTAAAAGTTATTTTTATTGCGGGATTTTATCGAATGCTTATGAAAAATGTTTGGATTTCTTTATCAGGGAAAAAAGTTTGTGTGTATGTTTGGATTTGTATAATAGATGGGTTAATATTTATTGGAAACGTGAGATATTTATGGATATGGGTTTAAATATAGAGGAGAATGAATTATTTGTTTTTGAAATTGTACTGTTTAATTGTTGATAAACCGAAATGAAAAGTTACATGAAAAAATCCGGCGCATCCACTATTTTTAAGGTAAAATTTTAATTGGAATTAAAAGTGGAGTTTTAAATTGTTTTTGAACGAAGTGAAATGAATGATTTTTTTTTATAATTTTTCTTTTAAAATAAATTTTTTGAAAATAAAAAAACCAAAGTCAGAAATTAAATAATGGGACAAAGGTAATGTCGCAATATGAATTGGTTATTATTTAGTTAAAAATGAAAAACTTATTGTTAGACTTTAAAAGTGTAAAATTAGGTTCGTTTTACGGTATTTTGATATGTTGTTTGTAACAATTTTGGCTTCAATTTATGACTTATTTTTCAGTATTAGGTTCCAAGACTTGCAAGGTTTGTAGATTGTTACAGTAAAGGTGAAATTTCAAAAAGCCTCCCAGAAAGAACCAGATGTTAAATGATTGTTTTTTGCAGCATTTTGCTGAATTGATTTTCAAACATTATTAGTTCTAACAAAACCGAGTAATTGCTAACATAGCTCTGGCAACGTTGAAGATTTTTCTACATCAAATTTCCGGACTTTGTGATCTCTCGTTTTTGGCAATTTGAACTGGTCGATCAAATTTATGATTTTGATTTTTTTGGAAATCGCTTTCCGGACGATTCAATGGTTTTACGTCATTCTGCCGACCATTATCTTCACCTCCCCAACGATTTTGGGGGGTCCGATTTCGAAAAAACGGCTCTGAAAATCGAACGACATTGCGGTAGCCCTAATTGAAATTAAAATTCTCGATTGTCCGCCTGTCATTTTCGTTAATTTTCGAACGCACTTTTTGTTCAAAAAGCCACCGGCTCCGCGACTCTGCTTCCGGCTAACCTTCTGAACGGCTTTTTAACGCAACGTCATATGTGAATCGGGGCTCCTTTGGACCCGAAACGGCCGATTTAAGCCCTAAATGAAGTCTTCGTTTTCCGTCATTTTCGATTTGGGCCGAAGAAACAGTTGGTTCAATTTTCATAAACGTTATTTATTATTCTAATCACACTAATGCCACATGAAATATCAAAACGATCGGTTTATTAATAATTATCAAATATTTAATTTATGCAGAGCAAAAATTCGAATAAATTTCACTAAAAACTAATTAAATTCTTGAAAATATCACCAAAAATTTAAGTGAATTTGTAAAAATTCCACAAAAGCTATCAAAATTTTTAACAATTCCACCAAAAACTTGCTGAATTTTTAAAAAATATACTAAAATTAAGATTAATTTCGTCAAGAATTGATTAGATTCTTAAAAATTTCACAAAAATAAAAAAGTAATAATAAATATTCCACAAAAGTTAGTTAAATTGAATATAATTTCACCAAAAATTATTAAATTTGAAGACAATTCTACTAAAAACTTAATGAATTTTTAAAAAATTCCACCCAAAATCAATAAAATTGGTAAAAATTCCACAAAAAACTTACTATATTCGTAAAAATTCCACCAAAGTTACCAACATTTTTAACAATTCCACCAAAAACGTACTGAATTTTTGCGATTTTTCACCAAAGCTACAAAAATGTTGAATAATTCCACCAAAAACTTACTGATTTTTAAGAAATACCACCAAAAACTTACCAAATTCATAAAAATTCTACTAAAATTACCAATATTTTTAACAATTCCACCAAAAATGATTAAAGTTAATAAAAATTCCACCAAAGTTATCAACTTTTTTAACAACTCCATCAAAAACATACTGAATTTTATAAAAATTCCACCAGAAATTAATAGAATTGGAAAAATTTCACTAAAAACTTACTAAATTCGTAAAAATTCCATAAAAAAAACATTGAATTTTTAAAAAAATCCATCCAAAATGTATAAAATTCGTAAAAATTCCACCAGTGTTATCAAAATTTTTGATAATTCCACCAAAAATATACTGAATTTTTTTAAAATTCCACTAAAATTAATACAATTTGCAAACATTCCACCAAAAACTTACTAAATTCATAAGAATTTTACCAAAAACATTGATTTTTTTTATTCCGCCTGAAATGAATAAAATTTTTGATAATTTCACCAAAAACATACTGAATTTTATAAAAATTCCACCAAAAATTAATAAAATTGGAAAAATTTCACTAAAAACTTACTAAATTCCTAAAAATTCCAAAAAAAACACTGAATTTTTAAAAATTCCACCAGAAATGAATAAAATTCGCAAAAATTCCACCAAAGCTATTAAAATATTTAACAACTACACCCAAAACTTACTGAATTTTTTTTATTCCACCAAAAACTTACAAAAATCTTAAAAATTACACCGAAATTGTCAACATTTTTAACAATTCTACCAAAAACTTACTAATTTTTTTTAAAAATTCCATCAAAATGTCCAAATTCTTTTAAAATTCCACCAAACATCAATCAAATTAGAAACAATTCCATTAAAAATTAACTAAAGCTTTGAAAATTCCATCAAAAACTTAGTAAATTCATAAAAATTCCACCAGTTACTAAAATTTTTAATAATTCTTCCAAAAATAATGATTTTTTTTAATTCCACCAAAAAACTTACAAAATTTGTAAAAATTCCACCAAAAATTTACCAATTTTTTTTTAAATTCCACCAAGAACTTACTAAATTCGTAAAGCTTCCACCAAAGTTACCAAAATGTTGATCAATTCAACCATAAACAATAAATTTTTTTAGAAAAATACTAAAAATACAACTAAACTAGTTTGGCTTTTAAAAAATTTAGTAACAAATCACAAACCTTGCAGATTTTCAAAGTCAACATTGAAGAAGAAATTGCCACTTTGGAGCTAGATGCTATGAAAGGAAGAATTCAAAATGCCATAAAACGAACACAAATGCACATCAATTTAGAAGGATGTCATTAGCCTGATAAATTATCAAAATAATGTGATCAGTTTTCAACCTCTATAAACATAAAGGATACTGAGATGAACACACTCCAACTTTTTTATCGGTGGAAAATTACTTTAAAGCGATAAAAAATGTTGTTGTAGCCCCCTATATCAATCCCCTTTCTTATTAATATATTAAACTAGCAAATGATAAGTATGAAGAGAAGGAAGTTATATGTATTAATTACTTCCTGAAGATTTTATTGTGTAATCAATTCATAATACTTCGTCAATTATTACTTAAAAAATGACGATTATAGAGTTTTTGAAATGAAAAAGACTCACCAAGCGAATGTTATTTCCTTGAAAATCTCCTAAAAAATATTTAATAAAGATCTTAAAAAAAAGTTATTTAAAAAAAAAATTAATAAATCAAGTGTTTTACCCGGTAACATTCGCAAAATAACAATCCGAAGACTTCCTCAAAATGATAATCTGAAGGCGAACTCCAATGATTTGAAACACATTCACGGAAATAAACAATAAAGTTTGTTAACACTAATTGCAAAAAAGATTAAACGAATAAAAATAAATAAGAAGAACACACGACATATCCGTTGAAAACCCGCACAGTAACTGCGAAAAATTTCTAAATTTGAGTTTTATGGTGTGTTTAACCTCTAATAGTTGGAGGGGGAACTGGTTTTTTCGGTAAAAAACTGGAAATTACAAAGCGTTTGGGTTGAAATTTACCTGCTCATATTAATGTTATACCATATAATTATTTTCTTTTGTATTATATCAAAATAGATAGTGTAAGAATGTCACTTTTAAGCGTCAAGTTATGTCTTTAGATATCTTAAAAAAATTTTAAAATAGTCTTAAAAATTGTTGACGTGCAAGTTGGCGTAATGAAAGACGCTGGTAATGTCACCCTTTGTGTGACCGTTGGAATAGAACTTACGTAGATGTAACTAAAAGCATAAATATACAAAAACACGAAGAGAGGAGATTCGTTTAGATTCGTCTTGTAAGCACGACACCTCTTCCCTTAAAAGTACTCTGTTCCGTCGTCCGATTTTTAGTTAATTTTTAGTTTAGTTAATTAAAGTAGTAATAATTGGAATTATTGTATTAATTAGACGCCCAAATCCCAAGAACCCATTAAGTGTTCAGTGGAACACAACAATGTATATAAAAATTTCTCTTGGGTTTATGTTCTTTACATTATATTCATCTCTTCTGTATTGCAAGTCATTTTAGTTGCCTATATTACGTATATTATTTGGTTTATTTTAACTCCTTGAGGGTTAGTGGGTGGCTTAATGTACCTCTTCGAATTTTGACCTTTCCGCTCGCTGGTACACAAAATAAACCACTTTTTTAATCAATGCTCCTTTTGCTGTGTAGTAGTTGAGAGTGCGTACCACCTCACCACTTCAAGCTCAGATTATATTTTTTGCTAAGAGATGTTGTACCCACTTTGGGTTTTTTATTTGAAAAAATCCACCCCTCAAAGAGTTAAGGGGGATTTTCACTTCTTTTATAGTGTTTTTCCAGCAATAAAAAAAATGGGATGTATTCTATGTTTTTGTCAAGTTTCATTAATTTTTTAATTTGATAAACACTTATAACCCCATGGAATTCCTTTTCCATCGAAATGATGTGTTGTAATTACGATTTAGTTATAATATAATTAATGTACACCTAATTCTGTTTTTACGCGAATTTGATTTAACGCGATTTAAAAACTATATTTCAGTCTTTTTTACGCGATTTAATTTGATTTAACGCGATGTAAGAAATTTTAATCTAGAATAATTTTGACATTAAAATTTTGTTTACGTGCTAGTAGGTGAAAGCGTTTGAAAACTAAATGATTGTACGAAAATCGATACCTTCAGATTACGCTAAGGCTTCAAGAATTACGGGGGATTTCCCTAATTTCATATCATTTCACATCCGTTGCAGTTAACATAAATAAGTTCACAGTTTGGTTTCAACGTTTAAGGTGGCTATTAAACAAAATCAAATAATAATAATACTGTAGGACAACGTTTCGGTTTAAGAGAATCCACAATCTGAACTATAAAGAAAACTGAGGACGCGATTAGAAATTCTGTAATTGCTGGGACAAAATTAAGTGCTCATACTACATCATATACAAGATACATTGTGAAGCAAAAATTGGAAAAGGCTCTTGTAATGTGGATGGGGGATATGTCTCAAAAACGAATACCTGTCGACGGAAATAGTATCAGGCAGCTGGCATAAAGATTTACAACCAGATTAATGAAGCGGAACCCCAAACATCACGGGAAAAAAGAAGTAAATTTGAAGTTTCTGCATGTACTGGATGGATTCCTACAACGAAATGCGTTACATAATATAAAGATAAAAGGTGAAATTACATCTGCAGATGATCTAGCAGCTAAAGAATTTCCAACAAAACTGTTTAAAATAATTGAAAAAGGTGGTTACACTCTAGATCAGGTGTGGAATGCAGACGAAACAGGCCTTTTCTGGAAGCGTATGCCAGATAGAACATACGTAGCTAAATCCCAGCAAAATGACAGTGGCTTTAAGGCAGCCAAAGATAGTGTAACCTTTTCATTTTGCTCTAATGCATGTGGGGATCGAATCTTAAAACCGTTGCTTGTTTTACTAGAAGTACTGCAGTGACAGTACAGCTTGAGAAGGAAAGTGCACCGAAAAGTGCTAGTAATTAGAATTTCATTTTGGTTTGACTAAATAATGAATTTATTTTTCTTTACTTTTATTTTTTCATTTTTTAAAGTTATGAATTATTTCTTATTTTCTTTTTAACCGTTTGCGTACCAAGAGCCACTTTCGCGCTCTCTAGATTTCGTGTCGAAAAAAGCCAGGGCATTTTGTTGAAACAGACAACTGGCGGCCTACTGACACGTTATGAAAGAAGCGCTATCGCGCTCTTTGGTTTTTTTCGGCACATAATCTAGGAGCGCGATCGCGCTCCTTGGCGTTTTTCGATCATGTTTTCTCAAAACCCTCTGGTACGCAAACGGTTAAAATAAAAATATTTAAATAAAAGCACGTTAAAAAAGATAAATTCGTTTACTTTAATCTTAAGATTTTAATGAATTTTTGAAATGTTGGAACCTATCCCCTATGTTTACATAAGTACCATATGTTTTTTTACGCGAATTTATTAGGAACGTATCTGTCGCGTAAAAATAGAATTGAGTGTATTTACTAAATGATGCTATTTTCTTTTGAAAAATTTCAAGATATAAAGTTGGAGAAGGAGCCATTGCGCTAGAACAGCTAATAAGGGAGCTATGGACGATGAAAGTGTTTTACGTTTTTTTTTTTCGTGCTTGTGTCATTTTTTTTGATCTATCTTCCAAGTTATTAGTACTAGACCGAGCTATATGTACCGTTTGAAACTAGATTTTTTGAGATATAATATGAAGAATGAACTATAGAAATAAAACAGCTAATAAGGGGGTTAGGGACGACGGAATTACTTTATGCTCTGATAGAATGTATACTCATGGTCAATAGAAATGAACTTCAAAGCTCTGTGCGAGAGCTATAACTAAAACGGCTCGTGTTCGGTCGACTTTCGAGAGAATGAAACCTGGCGCAAGACTAAAGACATAGAAGCGTGTCATAGGGACCGCAGCGCGACTCGGTGCAGTATTTATAAATAAGAAGCAGATAAACAAACATTAAGTTGGATGAATTATAGCCTCACACTAGGTTTTATTCTCTTGAAATCCGACCGAACCCAAAACCGTTTTAGTTATAGCTCTCGCACAGAGCTTTGAAGTTCATTTCCAGTGACCATGAGTGTACAAGCTTGTTTAAGCCTGCTTGAAAATGAAAATCTGGTTGGAAATTTTGATTTTCTAATCAATTTTTTGATTCAATCTTAAAGAGATTATTTCAAAATTCAAAATTAATTAACTTTTAATCGATTTTAATGCCAGAATTTTAACATAGAATCTAAACATTTAATCTACATCATCTCTTAGAACAGTCTAATTTAGGCACACTCCTCAATCCTACTTTAAAATGATTCGTGATTATTTTTTACTTTCGTATTATCGTTCTTATTGTTATATATGTCAATTAGTTTTAATTTAAATGTTAAGAGATAGAGGGCGACAGCAGACAAGAAAAGAGAAGTAATGGCGTCTAGATTCTAGAGTGTGCGTAGTCGTACTTAGCCGTAAAGATTGTTAAAGAACTAGTTAATAATAAAACTTATAGAATAACATAAGGAGTATTATTAAACACTTATCAACACTACCTCACCTTGAGATTCTAATAAGGTTTTGATTCAATTTCAAAGAGAATATTTTAGAATTCAGAATTGCTTCAGAATTTAAACTGGTCTTAACACTTAAACTCTAAAAATATTTATTCTGTAGCATTTCTTTGAACGTAGTAATTAAGAAAAACTCTTCAATATTTTGAATCACTAACAAGAATACTTTTGAAAATTTCTAAAAATTTATTTTAAACCTAATCTAACTAAAATCAATCCAATTTATTTTATTTTAAACCAACTAACATCCCAATTTTTTAATTTCCTTTTTTTAAAGGCTATCTACACTAAAGACTTCATAAAATGTTCCCTAACACACCCGGATTTTTTCGAAGAAATCAGAAACTCAATCCTAAAACGTCTAATTAAATCACTAACAGTTGATGCAACAAGAAGCAACATTTTAAAAACTTTAAAAGGAGTCCTAAACGAAAAGCTTCAATGCAAAGAAATGATAATGAAATTTTTACCTTTATACAACATCCAAAAACCGAAGCAAAAGAAATCAACTTTGGAAAAATTAAATTCCGCTTGGATAACTAACAACGATTCATACACAATAATAATATGGGATTGTTTCATAGTTATTTGTGCTTTTGTCGTCACAATTTTCCATCCGTACTTTGCTACATTTACCCGATCTTATCCAGATTGGTACAGTAATATTTCAACGGCAATTCATATAATTTTCATCTTGGATATAGTGGTTATTTTAACTACAACCGTTTATAAAAACAATAAGAAAATAAAAACACTAACTGGAATTTTATCCCATCAATTAGATCGATTTGGATTTACTTTAGACGTCATCAGCGCATTTTATTTAGAAGTTTATGCACCTTTAACAAATAATAAATTCAGATACGCGACGATTTTTAAACTAAATCGTTTATTAAAAATTTATAGATTTTTTAATTTTTTTAATAAACTTGAAAAGAAACAAATTTTATCACCCGTAATGGTTTGTTGTATAAAATTTATTGCCACAGTTGGTTTATTTGTTTATTTAAATGCAAATGCTTTATATCTATCGACTTGTTTTTATGAATCGTGTTCACATAATGGATGGTTTATTAAAAAATTAAAAGAAAACGTTCAAACTAGAATTATATCTTCGTCTACAAATGGACAATTATTAATTTCTTTAATGTATAGTTTATCTGTATCTATTTCTATTGGAATTGGAGATATTTTACCAAAAAATCAAACCGATTTAATCGTTGTTATATTCGGAATTATTTTGGGAAAATTTATTTTTGGTTATTACATAGCTGAATTAATTTCAATAATCACTTTAAAAAATAATTCAAGTATTAAAATTTATCAACATCTTAAAGCGTTAAATTTTTATATAAAAAAACGTTCGATTCCGGATAAATTAAAGAAGAGGATTGAAAACTTTTTTGAAGTTCAATGGGAAAAAGACGAAGCTTATACATTTTTAAATAACAAACCGATTAGTTGTGATATATCAAAAATTTTAGAGGAAGAAATCAAATCAGAAGAATGTAAACAAATTTTAAATCGTTTTATAATTTTTAACGATTTAGGAGATGAATTTATTAAATATTTAATTGAAAAAGCTCGGGTTTTAACACTTGGACCAAGCGAAATAGTAACTTATTTTGGAAGTATAAACCGTGAAATGTATATAATAGCTAAAGGACATTGTCTACAACAAACTGAAAGTAATATTTATAAAACATTAAATCCAGGAACGGCAATTGGATTTTCCTCATTACTTTTTGGATTACCATCAATGAATAATACCTACACTTCAACTCATTGCGTTTTAATTTATGTCGACGTAACAACTTTTAATAACGCATTAATACACACTTCGAACGCTTATAAAATGGTTTATAAAGCCAGACAAAGAGTTTTAGCAAAATATAATGCGAATTATGAGGTTCGTATGATTGAAAATCCACATTATACGAAGATGAGAGCTGATTTTAAAGCGAAATATAAAAAATTTAATGATAAACTTACCACAAATAGTAAGTACTTAATTTTTTAATTTATCCAACAAATTTTTTTAAAGTAATATTTAACTAACAATTTATTTTTCTTTCTGTTGAAGAGAAATCATTTGTAAACACTTACAAATACTGTATTTACAATAAAGAAAGCTACATTAAACTTTCAAACGGTCCAGGGAAAATCTGCTTTTTAAAATACCTTTTAATGCCAATCGTAATCCTTCCGAACGGTCCTTTTATAATAACCTGGCAAGCGATTCGTTTAATAACGAGTTTAATCACGTTCTTATGCGTACCGATTCAATTCGCTCTTTCGCCTCATCAAAGAGATTTAAATTACTTTTTATTAACCGTGGACGTGATAGCTTATATCGATATGTACTTAAGGATGCATTTAAGTTATTACGGACGATTAAATCAGATTGTAATCCATCCGTGGACGACTGCGGAGTATTACATTAAAGGACCGTTTATTTTGGATTTATTGATTTGGTTTCCTTACGCTGGATTTATACAGGGAGTTTCGAGATGGCATAATGAGGATCATAGTGAATTTTCGCATTCGATGAGTCCGCATTTTTTGCATTGTGCGGTACATTTGGTGAAGGTTTTGGACGTTTATAGGGTTTTTATGGGGGTGAAATATTTGAGTGAAAAATATCGTATGGTAAGTTATTATATTGAAGGTGGATAATATTTTTGGCAATGTTGGGCAAACATCAATCGTTTAATTGATGATTAATTAATCGTCAATGGTCTTCTGGCATTAGGATTATTAATAATCGTCATTCAATGAGAGTTTTGATTAATTAATCGTAATTCCGAGTGAAGACGATTTCCTAATTTCAAGTGAAGACGATTTACTCGATTTAATCGCCAATCAACTAATCAATTGACGATTAATTAATCGTCAGTCAACTGATCAATTGACGATTGATTAATCGTCAATCGCTACCATGATTGATTTTTGCCCAACACAGATTTTTGATAATATTTTAATTGTTTTAGAGTCATATTTTTCACTGTGCAAAATACTTCTTTTATTATTTCTTGATTATTCACGTTTGGAGTGTGATTTTAATGGTTACTACTTGTGAATATAAACATATTTCGGAAATACCGGATGAATTTAATAAAGATAATTTTACGATTTTACCTGGGAGGATTCCTTTGGAGACGCAGGATTATAATTATTTTTGTTTTGAGAATTCTTGGATAAATAAGTGAGTGTTTTTATTATCTAAATACGTTATTGAAAGGTATTTAACCCTTAAAAGTCAGTACTTAAGAAACTACATTTGTTTGGTCCACAACGTCTGGGCAATGGATTTTTAAGGGTTAATATAAAAAAATTCAACTAAAGAAAGTGAAAACTTCCTTTTTGGATTTTAATTGATTCCATATACAGGCATACCTCAGTTTACGTACTTAATGGGGACCAACACATGTACGTAAAGCGAAAAAGTACGTAAAACGAAAAATGTTTTAATTTCTTACCACAGGTATATGTAAGATATGGAAACTAATTTAAAACAAGAATTCAAGGATTACCCATGCTTTTTTTATTAGATCTCCAGTAAACAGGAATATTACGCTTATCATAAATTTTCAGCTCTAAGGTTTTCACTTTGGTAAATTAGCATTGGTTTTAGTTTCATACTACCTGAGGCGTTGCTGCCCAATAAAAGAGTTATTCGGTCTTTTGCTATTTTATAACCTGGCATAGATTTTTCTTCTTTAGTTATAAAAGCTCGTGCAGGTATTTTTTCCAAAACAATCCTGTCTCATCAACATTAAACATTTGATCAGAAATGTAGCCTTCCTCTGTTATAATTTTTTGTAGCTCAACGAATTTCGCTGCACTTTCAGTGTCTGCAGCTGTTGCTTCCCCTTGGACTTTGATGTTGTGTAAATTTGACCTCCTTTTAAATTTTTCAAACCATCCATGGCTAGCAACAAATGTTGCATCTTCTGTTGATTCTCCTTTTTTGGCTTTTAAATCGTTAAATAAACTCAAAGCTGTATTTTGTATATTTGACTGACTTACAATTAGTGGAATATGCCGATTTGTCTTATTTTCTATCCATACTAATAATAATCTTTCTACATCTGCAATAATCTCATCCCTTGTTCTTATTACCATTGCATTAATTTATATACCATTCTTTACCTCATTAACAATTCTATCCTTATTTTTCAAAATATTATTGATTGTAGTTTTCGAAAAATCTAACCTTCTAGCTATTTCGGCTTGCGATACTCCTTTCTCCAAAAGCTTAATAATTTTCAACTTCATACCCAATTTAATGGATTTACAACTTTTTTCTTATCAGTCAATGTAAACTTTATCAAAACTGTTGTTAAAACACTCGTAAATACTACAATCTGTACCACTTTTAATATCACAACGATAACAGGACTTCTCCGAATATGAATAATACTAATTTCATTAGTTAGAACAACCAGCACCATCTATGGTAGCTATTCGTATCAAGCGGTACCACAGAGTACGTAAGTGCGAGAGTACGTAAAGTGAAGGTACGTAAGCCGAGGTATGCCTGTACAATTTTTGAAAGTCTCGACTGTAACTCTCGAGATAGTACGTTTGATATCGTTTTCGAACCTCGGTTGCTCTAACATCGAATCGTTACATCGAGCTTCGGAGGGGTTATTAAGCCGTCGATCTCGTAACTCATGTTACTGAAGCCTAAGTCCCCGTGCAGATTTAGCTAAGGCGCGTTTTGATTTATACGCATTTTAAAAGAATTGTACAGACTCTGGCGTTAAACGTCCGATGAATGCGTGAAACGAGATTTTTATTAAAGCCTGCATTTTGACATCTAACGCTCACTTGTACTATAACCCGAAATGGAGCTGCACCATGAAGAGAAAGGTGGAAAAATAATCAGCAATGTAATGAAGCGGGGGCTTACTTTTTTATCTTTCTCTTTATGGTGGAGCTCCATTTCGGGATATAGTACACTCTCTAATGGCAAGCGTACGTTTAACCGCGCGTTTAAAAACGATCGTCTGTGTCGGAGCATAGTGTTAGGGTGATAGTGCCCTATTCCACGGTCCTACATACATTTCCAAATTCAAGTCACCCCTTAACCCTTTGGATATACATTTATATCGAACGTCATACAACTTATGGCGAGTCAGATTCGTCATTGTATGTTAAGAGGTTCATGAATCTATTGCATAATTTATATTCTTCACCGACTTAAATCCGTTTTAATTGAAAAATTAAAATTCGAAATAATTCTATATTTAGAACAAAAACACCACTTAAGTTTTATGTAGGATTTTCTAATTCGGATCAAGTTTGATTAGGTTGAGGATAAAGACACTTTTATAGAGGCTAAGTGGTGATTCAAAATAGCATCTTTCATCAAATTTAGTTTTAAATTTTATCTTATCAAGCTTGTTTATGGGGCTTGAAAATATATCCCTTTTTATTTTCTTTTCCAAAAGAGACATTTTTATAACTTATCCTTTTGGAATAAGAAGAATAACTTTTCTCAAATAAGTCAAGCTAACTTTTATGTCTAGATACCTAGTCTCATAAAAGGATTCTAGAGATAAGTTTTGTTATACAAATATATCCTATATTTTTTAACACTTAGCATGCGGGAAATGTATTTTTACGTTTTACGCTTGTGACAACAAAATATGCCCGCATGCCAAGTATTAACAAGAAAGGCTATAAGGAAGAAGAAAAAGAAAAAAGACCGAAAGCTTTTTCGAAACAAACCTAACCCTAATGGCGTTTTCATTTGGGCTGAACTAAGGCGCACCAGTGCACAACGGCGTGTTCTGTTGGTTGCACCGAATTAGTCTCTTGTGTTCTGTTAGATTTCATTAGAAACATTTTAAACAACCTGAAGCCTTCATCACTTATCACTTAAAGTGATCACTTATAAATGATGTTATGATCAGATTGGCAGTTATGATTTTATGTTTGATTTCATCGCGTTATGTTGAATTTGCTTTTTTTTGCACTGAGCGAGTGTGACATATCGTTCAATGGCGGCAATAGTGGCACATCTCAAAAATCGTAAATATTCTAGTAACTACTGCATTAAAATCTGACACCTTATACCTTTTGTATCTGTAAGTTCGCCACAAAGTTAGTTCATCTCAAATCGAATAAATGACGGATGTGACACTATAACTTTATTTCAATTGTGACTTCTATGTAGCTGCAATAGTGACACAAATTTAATACGACGGTAGCGTTGCTGCTTATCGATTTCTTTTATTAATCCAACTTCCAAAAATTATACTAGTCATTAGGGTTTTTTTTTCATTTTTGTCTATATTCCAGTGCATGGATATCGCATTTCCAATTACTGCAATTTTTAAAAGCCATTTTCTCTCTTATTATAATTTTTGAGATGTGCCACTATTGCCGCCATTGAACGATATGTACCCAACGTCAAATTCTGGTGTACTGGTTCAGCCAAATGAAAACGCCATAAGATACTTAGGCGCGATTTTATTAAACTCTAATTAGTTCACAATCTGCTAATTACCATTGTTACACCTAATTCAGGTGTAACAATGTGATTAGCTGAAAAATGATGATTAACAGAATATTAACTGCTTTGAAGTTCATAAAATGGGGTCTTATTGTTAGATAATTATTGTCACTCTTACAATTAAAGCATTCAATTATTATGTTAATCTCAAAATGATAAACTCATCTGAAAATAATAGAATTGAGATCCAAGATTTGAGAAGGGTTGATAATTATCCTCCTTTTTTTACATTTTTTTTTGGTATGAAAAAGACCAAATAAATGATCTTTTAATTTTAATCTAATAATTACAAAATGCCAAGTTAAAGATTATAAAAAAAGGAACCTAACCTAACTTATTGTTAGATAAAGTTAGGTCATTGAGTTTAACTAACTTATCTCTGGTAATATTTAAACTACTGCATATAAGATACTATAACCCGAAATGAAGCTGCAACATGAAGAGAAGGACTTACTTTTTCATCTTTCTCTTCATGGTGCAGCTCCATTTCGGGTTATAGTACCTCTCACATTGAGGCAAACAGAAACAAGCAACCAGCATAAATAAAGCAAACATCTAACACTGAAGCAATTCGATATCGCCTTTGCATTTGCCATATCGAACTCCTCTAATGTGAGAAACATGATTTAATTCTATGTAAAGTGTCACCAAGTGACTATATTGCATGTTGCTCATTACTGGTCCCTTGTTGCTTGTTGTCATAATGTTAGACATGCCTTAGAGATAAGTTATTACTTAAGGGGGAACAACAGAATGAAGACCGCGAAAAAAAAGGCGATAATTAAGATTTTATTTTGGTTCACTCATATATTTTAGAAAAATCGGAATTTGATATTTGTAACTACGCAGTTTAAACTTATTTTAGGAACTATAGAGAAAAAAAGTATGTGTCTTAGAATACATGTATGGAGGGTGTCCAAATACACTAACAAAAAAAACATCTTGTTGGTTGTCACTATAAAACGTGTAAAAATAATCTGAAAATAAAAAAGTAAACGTCATTTTAATCTATATTAGTGTAGCTTCAGTTAAGCGTACCCGATTAAAAAAAAATAATTCCTGTTAAAATGGCATATCTGCAAAAAAAGAGTTAAGAAAATCGATAAAATAATTAATCTTTCCAGGGGGTAAAGAGGCAGCAAATATTAGCACAAATAAAAATCCGTACGCTTAACTGAAGGGAATTTTATATAGATTGAGGACGTCTCAATAAAATTTGAATGCGATTCTCATTGGTAAAGAAATTGTGACAACAGGTTAAAAAATTTTTACTGTGAGAAAAACGCATTTAAAAAGTTAAGTTTAGTTCTAGATGATATAATGGAGGAAATTTTAAGAGTTATCACAATTGATCGATTCCTGTTCCATAATAAAGGTCTCTAGAATTTCTAGAACATAATTCGACTTTCTTATTGTTGTCTGAATTGTCTAAAACACTTGAAATTGAACGCACTTAAGGTCGACTCCTACGGTGTTGGTCTTTAGCTGTACAAAATGCGTACATTTGGGGTCCAATCTGGATTTGCATTTCATTTGCCACCTTTAATAAAGATGCCATTCCATTATTAAAAATGGAAACCGTCAAATAAGTAGCAATTTGCATAATAACTGCCCGACTTGATAAAATTTTCAGAGCGAACTTCCAAATGAAGGCATTAAGGCTCTCATTCGAAATTTGCGTAAATCCGCCTATACAGCGCTCAAACAACTCCGTCTTGGACAAATCCATATAAATGGGAGTAATAGCATCGATAACCTTTTGTGACAACGGTTGTTTATGTTCGTATTCAAGTAATGGCTTCGTGCGTGCGAGCAGAAAAGAGCTATAATTCCATTATTTGTACAAATTTTGTTATAATGTTGTAGGACAATATTCTAAAAGGTACATACTTTAGAATTGCGCAAAGAAAAAAAAAACGATTTTTCAAAAAATTTACTCTGTTGTTCCCCCTTAATAATTTACGTTAAGATCAAAATCATAATCTGACAGGACGATTTTAGAGTTATGTTGGGTTGATCAATCTACTTCTTATTTCTTAGAATTGAATAAATAAATCTTTCTTTCCAAGTCTTATTTATAATAAAACACCTAACTTAATTTATTACTAAGATCCAGAAATGAGACTTTCATCTTAATCTATACTACCTAAATTGACTAAAGTGCCGATTCATTAATCCAATTAAACTAATAAGTAATCAAGTCAAGGTCAACTATAACAAGAAAAATTTCCTAAAATACAGTTTCTACAAAAGCCTAAAAAATTAAAATGTAAACTTTTATAATTTAATTTCTCGAAAATTAAGCATTAACGATTTCAACTAATATTTTCAATTTTTGAAATGGTAATACGTTCATACTTATGTAGTTTTAAATCTACTTGTGATAATACCCATTGAACAAATTTTAACAATTCCCAAATTTTAAAACACTCTCAAAACGGATTTAAAAAAAAGTTACATTTTGTATTCTACCCTCCCCTTTTTAATCTTTTCCAAGTACCTTTTATAGAGACTACACGAACGTATGGCACGTTTATACGAGCTCAGCGTACTGGACGGCACAATTAACGACTTTAATCGGATTCGGTGACGTTCAAAGTAAAACCAGACGAGAATCGCTCTTTGTGATTTGTATAATTATGACTGGAATCGTTTTTTACGTGTAAGCCTAAAACGTTTTCCCTGCTTTTTTTCGATATCAACAAGCTTCTCGTTTCTCTCTCTTTATTCTATCTCTTTAATTCAACCTCCAAATTTATTTTAGCTATGTTCTGGTTGATATCATCAGTAGAAAAGTAAAACACTACACAAAACTATTACGTTTTGAATCCGAATTTTTACGATTAATAAACCACCTTAAAAATGAAAATATAAATAATGTGGTTACTTATAATGTGATTGATCATATTCAATATTATTGGAGAAGAACAAGAGGATATGAAATATACGATTTGGTATCACCGTTAAATTGTAGTTTAAAAGAAGATACGATGTTGTGTCTTTATGAAAATACTTTAAGACGTGTACCTCTTTTTGAAAATCTCGATCATGCTTTTTTTAGAGTGATTGGAAAAGAATTAAAGGAAGTATACTTTATGGAAGGCGATATTGTACTTAATAATAATGATGTGGTTTATGATATTTATATTATTCATAACGGAGCGGTGAGTTTTTAAAACAATGAATCGCATTTAAATGCTCAGTATTTTTATACCTTATTGCTCAGTAAAAAAATACTAAACGCTCAGTATTTAATTTTAAACATGTTAAGTATAAAAACAAAAAATGCTCAGTAAAATATTTGAAATGTTAAACATATAAAGCATAGTAATATTCAATAACCCCCAGTAAAGAATTAGAATGTGTTCATCTAACCTCAAAATTGTTTATCAAAATTTTAGATTAAAAATGAATGAAATATCTCATTACGAGAGTGATGAAGGAGAAAGTGAACACGAAGAAAGTGTTTTTTTTGTTCAAGCAAAAATTATCGATGACCTTGGGAATTTTTTAAATTTTTTTGGGAACAACTACAATTAATTTGATTTGTTTAACATAAAATAGATACTTTAACCTATTTCTATATAAAAAATCTTTTCAACATTTTCATAAATAAACTCAATGAGATTTTTCAAAGTTGTTCAAATTTTGTTTAATTTGGGAAAAAATCATCGATGACTTTGCGAATTTTTTTAATTTTTTTGGGAACAGTTACAGTAAATTTGGTTTGTATTGTATAAAATAGATACTTTAATGTATTTCTATATATCTTTTCAAAATTTTCATAAATAAGCTCAGTACGATTTTTCCAATTTGTTCAAGTTATATTGAATTCGGGCGAAAATCATCGATGACTTTGGGAATTTTTTTTATGTTTTCTGAGAACAGATACAACGAATTTGATTTATTTAGCATAAAATAGATGCTTTAATGTAATTCTATTTAAAAAATCTTTTCAAAATTTTCATAAATAAACTCAGCACGATTTTTTAAATTTGTTCAAGTTATATTTAGTTTGGGTAAAAATCGTCGATGACTTTGGTTTTTTTTTAGGAACAGCTACAGTTAATTTGATTGGTTTTATATACAATAGATGCTTTAATATATTCCTATTTCAAAAATCCTTTAAAAATTTTCATAAATAAACTCTGAGCGATTTTTCAGAGTTCTTCAAATTATACTAAATTAGGGCGAAAATTATCGATTACTCTGGATTTTTTTTTATTTTTTTGGAAACAGCTACAGTAAATTTGTTTTGTTTAACATAACGTAGATACTTTAATATATTCCTATTCCAAAAACCTTTTCAAAAGTTTCAGAAATAAGCTCAGTGCGATTTTTTAAAAATTTTCAGGTTATATTGAATTTGGCCAAAAATCATGGATGACTTTGGGAATTTTTTTAATTTTTTTGGAAACAGCTACAGTAAATTTGATATACTTAACTTAAAGTAGATACTTTAATATATTCCTATTCCAAAAATCTTTTCAAAATTTTCAAAAATAAGCTCAGTGCGATTTTTTAAAAATTTTCAGGTTATATTGAATTTGGCCAAAAATCATTGATGACTTTGGGAATTTTTTTCATTTTTTCGGAAACAGCTACAGTAAATTTGATTTGTTTAACTTAAAGTAGATACTTTAATATATTCCCATTCCAAAAAACTTTTTAAAATTTTCATAAATAAGCTCAGTGCGATTTCTTAAAAATTTTCAGGTTATATTGAATTTGACCAAAAATCATTGATGACTTTGGGAATTTTTTTAATTTTTTCGAAAACAGCTACAGTAAATCTGATTTACTTAACCTAAAGTAGATACTTTAATATATTCCTATTCCAAAAATCTTTTCAAAATTTTCATAAATAAGCTCTGTGCGATTTTTTAAAAATTTTCAGGTTATATTGAATTTGGCCAAAAATCATTGATGACTTTGGGAATTTTTTTCATTTTTTCGGAAACAGCTACAGTAAATTTGATTTGTTTGACATAAAGTAGATACTTTAATATATACTTGTTCCAAAAATCTTTTCAAAATTTTCATAAATAAGCTCAGTGCGATTTTTTAAAAATTTTCAGGTTATATTGAATTTGGCCAAAAATCATTGATGACTTTGGGAATTTTTTTATTTTTTTCGGAAACAGCTACAGTAAATTTGATTTGTTTAACTTAAAGTAGATACTTTAATATATTCCCATTCCAAAAAACTTTTTAAAATTTTCATAAATAAGCTCAGTGCGATTTTTTAAAAATTTTCAGGTTATATTGAATTTGGCCAAAAATCATTGATGACTTTGGGAATTTTTTTAATTTTTTCGAAAACAGCTACAGTAAATCTGATTTACTTAACTTAAAGTAGATACTTTAATATATTCCTATTCCAAAAATCTTTTCAAAATTTTCATAAATAAGCTCTGTGCGATTTTTTAAAAATTTTCAGGTTATATTGAATTTGGCCAAAAATCATTGATGACTTTGGGAATTTTTTTCATTTTTTCGGAAAAAGCTACAGTAAATTTGATTTACTTGACTTAAAGTAGATACTTTAATATATTCCTATTCCACAAATCTTTTCAAAGTTTTCATAAAGAAGCTCAGTGCGATTTTTTAAAAATTTTCAGGTTATATTGAATTTGGCCAAAAATCATTGATGACTTTGGGAATTTTTTTAATTTTTTCGGAAACAGCTACAGTAAATTTGATTTGTTTAACTTAAAGTAGATACTTTAATATATTCCCATTCCAAAAAACTTTTTAAAATTTTCATAAATAAGCTCAGTGCGATTTTTAAAAAATTTTCAGGTTATATTGAATTTGGCCAAAAATCATTGATGACTTTGGGAATTTTTTTAATTTTCTCGGAAAGATCTACAGTAAATTTGATTTACTTAGCATAAAGTAGATACTTTAATATATTCCTATTCCAAAAATCTTTTCAAAGTTTTCATAAATAAGCTCAGTGCGATTTTTTAAAAATTTTCAGGTTATATAGAATTCGGCCAAAAATCATTGATGACTTTGGGAACTTTTTTAATTTTTTTGGAAACAGTTACATTAAATTTGATTTGTTTAACATAAAGTAGATACTTTAATATATTCCTATTCCAAAAATCTTTTCAAAGCTTCCATAAATAAGCTCAGTGCGATTTTTTTAAAATTTTCAGGTTATATTGAATTTGGCCAAAAATCATAGATGACTTTGGGAATTTTTTTAATTTTTTCGGAAACAGCTACAGTAAATTTGATATACTTAACTTAAAGTAGATACTTTAATATATTCCTATTCCAAAAATCTTTTCAAAATTTTCATAAATACGCTCAGTGCGATTTTTTAAAAATTTTTAGGTTATATTGAATTTGGCCAAAAATCATAGATGACTTTGGGAATTTTTTTAATTTTTTCGGAAACAGCTACAGTAAATTTGATATACTTAACTTAAAGTAGATACTTTAATATATTCCTATTCCAAAAATCTTTTCAAAATTTTCATAAATACGCTCAGTGCGATTTTTTAAAAATTTTCAGGTTATATTGAATTTGGCCAAAAATCATTGATGACTTTGGGAATTTTTTTAATTTTTTCGGAAACAGCTACAGTAAATTTGATATACTTAACTTAAAGTAGATACTTTAATATATTCCTATTCCAAAAATCTTTTCAAAATTTTCATAAATACGCTCAGTGCGATTTTTTAAAAATTTTCAGGTTATATTGAATTTGGCCAAAAATCATTGATGACTTTGGGAATTTTTTTAATTTTTTCGGAAACAGCTACAGTAAATTTGATATACTTAACTTAAAGTAGATACTTTAATATATTCCTATTCCAAAAATCTTTTCAAAATTTTCATAAATACGCTCAGTGCGATTTTTTAAAAATTTTCAGGTTATATTGAATTTGGCCAAAAATCATTGATGACTTTGGGAATTTTTTTAATTTTTTCGGAAACAGCTACAGTAAATTTGATATACTTAACTTAAAGTAGATACTTTAATATATTCCTATTCCAAAAATCTTTTCAAAATTTTCATAAATACGCTCAGTGCGATTTTTTAAAAATTTTCAGGTTATATTGAATTTGGCCAAAAATCATTGATGACTTTGGGAATTTTTTTAATTTTTTCGGAAAAAGCTACAGTAAGTTTGATTTACAACTTAAAGTGGATACTTTAGTATATTCCTATTCCAAAAATCTTTTCAAGATTTTCATAAATAAGCTCAGTGCGATTTTTTAAAAATTTTCAGGTTATATTGAATTTGGCCAAAAATCATTGATGACTTTGGGAGTTTTTTTAATTTTTTCGAAAACAGCTACAGTAAATTTGATTTACTTAACTTAAAGTAGATACTTTAATATATTCCTATTCCAAGAATCTTTTCAAAATTTTCATAAATAAGCTCAGTGCGATTTTTTAAAAATTTTCAGGTTATATTGAATTTGGCCAAAAATCATTGATGACTTTGGGAATTTTTTTGATTTTTTCGGAAACAGCTACACTAAATTTGATTTGTTTAACATAAAGTAGATACTTTAATATATTCCTATTCCAAAAATGTTTTCAAAATTTTCATAAATAAGCTCAGTGCGATTTTTTTTAAATTTTCAGGTTATATTGAATTTGGCCAAAAATCATTGATGACTTTGGGAATTTTTTTAATTTTTTCGGAAACAGCTACAGTAAATTTAACATGTTTAACATAAAATAGATATGTTAATGTATTTCTATTTAAAAAAGCTTTTCAAAATTTTCATAAATAAACTCAATGAGATTTTTCAAATTTGGTCAAATTTTTTTGGGTTCGGGCAAAAATCGTCGATGACTGGGAATTTTTTTAATTTTTTTGGAAACAGCTACAATAAATTTGATTTGTTTAGCATAAAATAGATGGATTAATGACTATTTAAAATTTTTTTCTGAATTTCCAGAAATAGCCTCAGTACGATTTTTTAAATTTATTCAAGTTTTGTTGAGTTTTGAAACGAGCATATTATTTTTTTAAAAGTACTTTCAGATTTTTACTGATTATTTAGTATAATTACTGAACAGTTAAGATTTGTACTGAACATTTAGGATTTTTACTGATTGTGAGCGTTTAGTATATTGAGTCTGTATTTAACATTTTATCATTTAGTTTCCATACTGAATATTTATATTAGTACTGAGCGGTTAGTTTTTACTGAGCAATTAAATAATATACCGTGTATGTCTACTTTACAATCAAGTGTAATACTGGGTATTTAATTTATACCCTAAAACAATTTGTCGGCACCTCCACCATTTTTTTATTTTCAAATAGGTTGAAATATCCGCTTATCCAAACATGGTACCTGTAATATTAGGAATCGGAGGGATTTTCGGAAACGTATTCGATAAAAACATCTCTTTATCTAAAGTCTTAGTGAGAGCTTTAAAAAATCTGGACGTACTTTGTTTAAAAGTAGACAACTTTAGGCGGATTTTAAAGGTTTTCTTTTCAAATTTTTATTCGCACCCTTTCACCGTATAACGTTTTTCGTATAAATAATAGGATTATCCCGTTATTCAAAAGAAAATAGGTGTTTTCGCCCAGTCCGAACAAAGACACTACGCAATCCCGAGCAGTTTTGTCGACGAGGGAAACATGTATGTTAATCCGGTAAATAAACGGGCGGATTACGCATTTCTCGTGAATACAATTTGAATTGTTTACCGTTTTTTTCTCTCCCTCTCTGTATGTTACGCGATATAGAACCTGTTTTGGACGGCGAAAAATTCCGCCAGCACCAACAGCAAAAACACCCTGCTGACGTTTTGTAAACAATCCGTCAGTTACCGTTCATTGCTGTTTAATTTTTTTAGTAAGACCAACTTTACTAAACTCAGAAATTAATCAACTTTTTAAATTAAAACTTTTCCAGCCGTGTTTATTTTAGGCACAGCTTATTACAACTGTATCATAACAACATATCAGTTTAGTTTTCAACAATTTTCAACTAAATTATTAATTACCACGGTTTTAATGGATGTGATTTTCCTTCTTAAGTTTTGTTTGGAGATAAACTATCCTTATTCACCATCAGCAACTCCAAATAAGTATAGTTGGATTTCCAAAAAGGATTAAAATTAAAATAATTTTTTTTTAGATGTTTTTGTAATAAATGGACAAAAACTTTAGACTTCATCGCTAACCTTCCTTTCAGTTATTCAGTTTTATTCATGCCATTCGTTTCGGATTCAAGCTCACGATTTTATTTCTCAGCTTTACGATTGGTTACTTTACTAAGGATGATATATATTTTTCAATTTTTTAAATATTACAGAAATAAATTAATGTACAATAGATTTTTGTTGGAATTATGGTAAGTAATGATTAATGATGTAGATTAAAAAAGTTTAATTATTTTTTTCCACTTCAGTAATTTGATTGTGTCGTCAACTTTATCCATCCATCTTTTAACATGTATTTGGTACATGACAGTTTGTCCATTTAAAAAATGCAGTGATGATGAATTTATGCCTTCGATTAATAAAAATGTAATGCTATTTTTAAATCTTAATTTACATTGAAATATAATTCACATTAAAATGTGGATTGAATAAAACTAAATGTCCTATTTTAGAATTCTCAAGAATTGTATGCAGTCTCACTTTATCTCACGGTGGATATTTTAACAAGCACAGGAACAGGAAATGTGACTTTTCACAACTATAAACAAATAATAGTTGTGATGATATTTATGATAATCTCCAAAATTCTTTTAGGTAAAAAAACTCTTTATTTTCAGCTGAATTTAAATTTTTGATAGTAAGTTTTAACCTCATCTGAACATGTTAATATCTGAGGACGTTAGAGTTGGGTTGGATTTGTTTTGTAAATCTTTCTCTTTTTACATATTTATTTTTATTTTTTTGCAAAAGACAAGGTAAATTGTAAAGAGAAACAAAAAGAAGATGCCATATCATTAGAATTCTACCAAAATTGAAGATATTCATTGTCAGATTAGTTTATTCAGTTGTGAATCTCAAAAATCACAATTATTTATATCACGATTACAGTTGGGTTGAGTTACCAAATAATTTCCTTTTTTAAGAATTTTTTTGGTTTTCTTCTTTGATCTTAACCAACCCAACTTGATAACTACTATAAAACGATCCTAAGCCACACCATGAAGAGAAGGATACAAGAGCTCGATTCTTCCCCGTCATTTTACCGAGTAGGCCCGATTAGAATACAGTAGAAGGGAGGACCGGAGTATCAACGGGTCTTCAGGCAAAAAAGCCATCGGTAACAGACCCACTGCACCTCGCTACTTTAACATTTTCGGTCAGAATAATAAATTGGTAGCAGTGAAAACGAATTTGTGATGCCTGATGTGTATAAAATTTGATTAAAACTATAACCAATTGTGGTTGGAGAGTTCACATTAAATTGCTGTAAGACCCGAAAAAGATTCAAAAGTCTAACCGAAAAAATTAAAGTAGCGAGGTGCGGTGGGTCTATTCCCGACAGAGTTTTTGCCTGAAGACCTTTGTGTAAAGCCTTGTTCGTGATCCACTACCTTTAAATACCATCTTGAATTCCGATTCATCCCAAAATTGTAATTGGTATAAAAATAAATCAGCTGAAGTAGAAGCAAATCCGAAACTCTTTCCTGACTTCTGTATTAAGGATGGAAAATTGTATCGACATTTCTAGGATTCCTTAGATTACAACGAAATGAACATGACAGATCCTTGGAAATTGTGCGTACCGAAGGGCGAAAGGTCAAAGGTACTTCAAAAAAAACCATGACGAACCATCGGACTACTTGTTCGGACTACGCTAGTATTTTAGTAGCTAAAGTACTCGCGACTACCCAAAAATCGTTCGCACTTTGCTCAAGTACAGTTCATAAGTGAGTGATGTTTTGCAAGATGAACAGCCTGCAGCGCAATAAAGTAAATAGGCTGGTTAAACTTATTGTAATATCTATTTTAGAGGAGGTGGAGGAGGAAGTTTGCGTGGTAAATAAAAAGAAGCTATGGGTACGAAAATGGATCAGTAGAAGGAATGAAAAAAAAAAAAAAAAAAAATGAAAAAAAACTAGGAGCGATGAATTGTCTTCTAAAGGAATTAGCATTAGACAATCCTAAAGAATACTTAGATAGTATGAGAATGTCCGAAAGTTGTGTAAAGTTCTTATTAATAAAAATACAGTCCCAGATTCAACGTAAAGATACCGAAATTCAACCCATTTCAATTTTCCATTTAAGAAATGCGATCCGATTTTTATAATGTGAAAACTTAATATTCCATAAGCACTCGTGTTCAATATATTTTGAAACAAACTTAAAAGTAGTTTCTTCGCTCCAGTGAGACGACATTTTTGGTCACTAATGAACTCAACTAAAACAACAGGTTCAGACTTGTTTAGCCGGTGAACCAGTGAGTAGTGATGCGTGGTGGGGGCGCTACTCGCCCGATCAAAATAGAATAAAATGGATCGACTCGACTAATTTACTTACTAATCTGCTAGACTAAATTTTTTGCGTTCAGACACGTTTAGTTACTAAATTACTTGCTACTCGACTAAAATACTAGCATAGTCCGAACTAGGCTTTAGTGAAAACCCGTTGATACTCCGGTCTTCCCCTCTACTGTGTTCTAGACGGGCCTACTTGGTAAAGTTAAGGGCCATTTACACTTTGATTAGGCCGAGTGCAAGTGATTAGCGATTAGTGGTTTTTGTGAGCGATTTGTTCAAGTGTGTAGTGCGAGTATTGTCCACTGTACTGTTTAGCTACTGCGCTTATACCTCAACGCTCGGGCGTCGAAACAGCAAGTATGAGATACTGAAAGAAGTATTAAACGCGGTGGTGTCTGAAACCGAAGAACTCTTGGAATCGGAACTTCCAGATTATGGGAACGAAAATGGATAAGCAGAAGACTCGTTCATGGCGCAAGCTACCAACTCCTAAAGGAATTGGCCTCTGAAGATACCATGGAATACTACTTTGCTATCAGGATGACTGAAGCGTCATTTAATACATTACTCAATCTTGTCGCACCTGTTATTCAGAAATCTGATACATTTATGAGACCTGCTTTACTGGCACAAGTGAAATTGCACGCTATTTTATACTTGTTGGCAAATGGAATTAGTTTACGCTGTTTGCAACACCTATCCAGAATACCAAAGTCGACCACCTGTAAATTTATATCAGAAATATGTCCAAACGTATTTAGTAGCATGTCCAAAAGTGTTTAGTAGAAGGCAAGCTGCAAGTGCAAGGCGTGCAAGACGTAGCTACTCGCAAAAAAATAGAAGCCGGTTCTATTCACTGATAACTAATCACTCGCACTTAATTACTAATCACTCGCATTCATCAATTGCGGTCCACACGTGTTTACTCCTAATCACTAAGCACCTGCACTAATCACTTGCACTCGCACTAATCAAAGTGTAAATGGGCCTAAAATACTAGCATAGTCCGAACTAGGCTTTAGTGAAGACCCGTTGATACTCCGATCTTCCCTTCTGCTGTATTCTAGTCGGGCCTACTCGGTAAAGTTACGGAGAGGAACGGCGCTCTTGCATCCTTTTCTGCATGGTGTGGGTTAGGATCGTCTTATAGTACGTAACATATCAGTCTATCATTATCTAAGTTAGCTCAAGAACTAGATTAGGTTACTAAATCTTTTCTTGTTAAATCCTTCTTTTTTATAACGTATTTTATTGTAAAAGAGACGAAGATGGAAAGTTTTATCAATCTATCGATTCATATTATATGTAGAGCTTGTTAAATAATATTAGGAGAATATGAATACAGACCCATTTTAACCAATAATGTAAATTAGGTAAAAAAATAATTCATTTTGTACCATTCTACTTAGTAAAATTATTATTGCTTGACTAGTTTCGGACTAAGGCCATCTTCAGAAGCTCTACAAGAAGTACAATTCGATTTATAGAAATTAAAGAAACTACAAAGTTAAAAAGTTAAATATAAAGGTTTGTTTTAAAAATAGCAGTAAAAATTTTAAATACAACGTTGAAATCAAGGAGAAATTAACAAATTAACAAATTATAAAATTTAAAATATTAATATTGATGTTGTATTTTAAATTTTTATTTCCACTCTTAGAAGAAACCCATATATTTAATTTTTTGACTTTGTATTTTCGTTAAACTTCTATAAATCAAATTCTAATTCTTCCAATGCTTCTGAAGATGGCCTTAAGCCGAAACTAGTCAAGCAATAAAAATTTTAATAACCAAAAAGGTACAAAAATAATTAATTCTTTACCTAATGTTAAATGTGTCCATAATTATGCAAGTGGTCTAAGTCAAAATTTTTTAAAAATGAGTTTATCACTTATTTCACACCACATTATTCTAAACTCAATTTATTGAATGTAATTTTTCCGATATTGACAAAAATGAACCTTTAGGTAGTGTCTAAGTCAAAAATTATCAAATTTATATCAGTCACCAAAAAATAATAATGAAACGCTAGACCATAAATTTTTGGTATCGGGTCATTCCTTTCTACCAAATGACCGTGATTTTGGTTTAATAGAAACGAAAATTAATAAAGCAAATTTCTTATACAACCCTGAGCATTATTATGAATTGATAGAAATGTGTAGAAGAAGAAATACACTTTCGATAAAACGAATGTCACAGTCGGATGTTATTTCAATTAAATCACTAGAAGAATCATCAACACGAAGAGTAAAAAATACCTCGGGCGAATCTGTCTCTTGGCTGCAAATTCAGTGGATGAGATTCTTGAAAAATGAACTTTATAAAATGTTTTATAAAACTTCTTTAGATTATTCTGAATTCCACGTTTTGGATCTTTCACCTAAAAGAGGAAGACCAAAAATATATGGAAATGTTACTTTACTCCCATTATAGACCTCCATTAGACCAGCAACAGAAGAAAAACATAAAGATATTATATGTTTACTACCATACACCCCTCCAGTTTTTCAAGAACATTTTAAAAATCTTAAAACCTCGGATGATAAAAATGGATTACTTTTTAATTAATAAATATCCATAAATTACTTTATTAAAGTTATTGTTTTAAATGAAATTTATAGTTCTTTACTGCTCTAAGTCATTTATTGGACATTCAGTTAATTTTGAAAATGGTCTAAGTCAATTCAAGCTTCAAAAATAACATTTTAGGAGAAATTCACACAAAATTTCATATTCATAATAAATTTCCATTAATCAAGACTAATAAAATTATAAATTAATAAGTCGTCTAACGTGAAAATATTTTTAATTCGTTCAAATACAATTCATTAAATATCTCGAAACAAAAAAATATATGACTTAGGCCACTTTCATAATTATGGGCACAAATAATATTAGGAGAAAGTAAAAATAGATCCATTTTATCCAGTAATGTAAATTAGGCAAAGAATTAATTAATTTTGCACCATGCTGGTTATTGAAATCTTTGTTGCTTGACTAGTTTCGGCTTAAGACCATCTTCAGAAGCAGTACAAGAATTACAATTCGATTTATAGAAGTTTGGCGAAAATACAAAGTCAAAAAGTTAAATAGAGGGTGTCCCTTTTTGATGGTCGGATACTTTGCCGGTATATTTTCTGACTGAATACAAGCAAAAAAGTTCTAATGTACATAGGTTAGAAAGTGATTCGTTTTCGAGATTTTCAAGGATTTAACTCCATAAGTTGACCTATTAAGTAGTTGCCACGAATGATGAATGGATTCGAATGACTTTTGTAGCTGATTAGTGTAACCCAATAATGACAATTTATCTAAACCATCGTAACGAGTTAATAATTTAACTGAAATGATTCTCAGAGATTATCGTCGGTGACACAAGAAAAGCTCGTAACTGAATTTTGTGAAATTTTATAGGAGAGGCAATGGAAAGTTAAAAAGTACAGTTATTTTTTATCTTACAAGGAATACATAAAGCGAAATAACTAGAGAAAAATTTATTGTGGACTTATGAAAATTATTTCATACATAGTTCTCTATCATTAGCTTAAGATGGTATTAAAATCTTAATTTAAGCAAAACGTGGAGTTACGAACTTTTCTTGTGTCACCGACGTTATGTTAATAATAGGTAAACTTAGGGAACTAAATTTCCAATATCTCGAAAACGAATCACTTTTGAGTCCATGTTCATTAGGACTTATCTGCTTATTTTTAGCCAAGGAATACTTCAATAACGGATCAGACAATCAAAACGGGACGCCTGCATTTAACTATTTGACTTTGTTGTTTCACTAAACTTCTATAAATCAAATTCTAATTGTTCTAGTGTTTCTGAAGATAGCCTTAAGCCGAAACTAGTCAAGAAATAAAAACATTAATAACCAGAAAGGTACAAAAATAATTAACTCTTTACCTAATGTTAAATAATAGTTCCATAGAGATAAAAGTTTTAAATTAAAAACATAAAATTTCAACAAAAGGTTTTGAAAAGATAACAAGATATTATTCGATTTGTAAAATAAACTACCTTCAACCTTCTTTTCAGGTTAATCTTTTGAGATTTTTAAGAATTTAAGCTAGTTTTCTTTTTTTTTTATAGGATACTTTATAGGACAACTAATAAACGTATTTCAAAGTAAAAATTTAACATTGGTAAAATTCGAAGTTATGGTAAAAGAAATAAAAGCCTATTATTTAAATATAGGCGTAAAACCCCATAAAACAAATTACCTCTGTGATTATTTACGATTATTATGGAAGAAAAATCGTGGATTGCAAGTAAGTTTATATTTTTTTTCTATTTTTTTTCTAGTTTTTTTTTTTCTATTTATTTCTATTTATTTCTATTTATTTCTATTTATTTCTATTTATTTCTATTTATTTCTATTTATTTCTATTAATTAATTTTTTTCTATTTATTTCTATTAATTTATTTTTTTTATTTTTAAATCTTTCGCTTAAACCTTATTTGGTCTGTCCACTTTCATAGAGTTACGACATCATAAGCGTCTTACCTCGTTCAATCCAAATGGAACTGACGGAATCGATCTACGGCTCGCTACTAAAGGATTCGTACATCTTCTCGCAAACGGAGCGGGATTTCCTGCGGCAAATGTCGCTCCACCTGAAGCACAGGACCTTCTTTCCGGGGAACTACGTGGTGCGGGACGGCGACGTCGACAGCACGATGTATTTCATCCATCGCGGCGACGTAAGCGTCACAACATTTCCGAAATACCGTCCGGCAGGTACGCCTCGGACGTTCTGTTTATCTTTCCAGGTGGAAATCCTGACGGTAAACTCTAACTCGGGGGAAACCGTTCACGAGGTCCTGCACCGGTCCGAAGTGTTCGGGATCGTGCAGGGCCTCTTCAAAGAAATCCCGCATCATTTCTCATTCCGGGCCCTATCCGTTGTTGATCTTGCGGTGTTGCACCTCGCTGACTGGGAGTACCTTTTGGACTTCTTCCCGACGAGCAAGGACGTGATTTATCAACGAGTCGAAGAGATTTATTATACAATTTGATGTGTATTCGAGAAGAAAAAAATTTTTGTAGATGTCAAAGTGATTTTTTTTCCGTTTGGTAGTAAAAATTGATAGTTGTATTGTTGCTTGTTGAATTGTAGTGTTGCACCTCGGCGACTGGGAGTACCTTTTGAACTTCTTCCCAACGAGCAAGGACGTGATTTATCAACGAGTCGAAGAGATTTATTATACAATTTGATGTGTATTCGAGAAGAAAAAAATTATTGCAGATGTGAAAGTGATTTCCTTTTTTCCGTTTGGTAGTAAAAATTGATAGTTAATCGGTGATAATATATCAAGGGGGGGGCGTAAGCGGCACGTGTGCGCCCGCAGGGGGGCGTGATCGATAATAGCATTGATAAATTGTTTCGCCCCCCGCCGCTTCCTGCGGACTGTGATTTATGGCGCGCACCTCAATATTTTCGCACCTCCGCCGCCCCACGGGTCATCGGAAATTTATATTTGTATGCATTTCGCCCTTGGGAGGGAAAATAATGTGCTTTCGTTGTCGATGATGAACTACTGGTCGCATGAGATGTCCACAAACTTTTTCCCTGTACTACACCATCAAACGTATCAATCAACAAAACTATGAATATATACCTTTACAAAATAATCGATCACTCGTTATTTAATATGTGTTAATAAACAGATTATTATTTTATTATCGCTTTCAATTTATGTCAATTAATCAGTTTAGATTTTAGTACCATTTGTATTTGAATCGGAGTTTTGTATTATTTTATTTCATTGAAATTTAACGTTTTATCTCATTCATCGTCAGTTCCATTTTTAGTTGTTTATTGAAAGTGGAAATATAATAGAACATTTGTATTTTTTAAAATAATTGGAAATAAATATTAATAAATACACTTAAAATATTTTTAGATTTCATTTGTAGTTAAAATACAGAAAGGTGGAGTTGGAAGTCATACATCTAACAAGAGAGAAAACTCTTCAGAGTTTTCAGCCCCCAATTTAATTTGCAAGAAGTCCACAAAGTTTCCATTCACTTTATATTTCTATAAAATTCAATCAAAGAATCTAAATTTTACCAATACTCGCGATAAAAATATTCACAACCTTTTCTACTTTTTTATCATTTATAATAATAAAAATAACATCAAACTAACGGAACCAAATCTTATTTACGATCGTTAAAGTTAAAATTACATTGAGTACAAATAACAGTGGCATCAAAAATGTGGAAGGTAAAATTCGCGGAGGCACATTCCAACAAGAGTTAAAAACCGGGTTTCGCTCGGTTCAGTGCGCAAATTAAATGCACTCTCTATATAATTCACAATTTCTAGAGGGCGCCATTGTGCGGCGGCCTTCCGCTACAGGGACGTAATTATTATCTGTTGTGCCGGGATTGAATCGACGCGGATCCCGCAGCAATTAAGCGCGCCCCTCGCATTGTTGCCGGGAAAACTATTGAAAAGCGGTTGTATTTTCGCCGATGTGCTCCTCTCTTCGGTTTTGAATGGGGGGCGCCCGTGTCGGCGCGCCGCACCGCCCCGGGACCCGCACCTACTCCGTGTAAGCACGTGCTAATTGTGTTCCGCAGTTTGGCAAGTTTCGGTCGCGCTCGCGCTCGAGCTGCGGGAATTAATTAGTGCGCGCGCTCGAAGGGGCGTTAAGTTGACGCCAACAAATGGTAAATAATCGGTAGCATTAAAAAGATTAGCCCCTCGTTGAATTACGGCCGGAGAATTCAATAAGCTAATGCATCGTTCCCACCAGGCCGACGCCGCCCCCTGGAATTTTTATGGCCGATTTGGCCATCGGGAAGCACGCGCTCGCTAATTTTGACGCCTACGGGGGGTGCCACTTTCTTTACGACGTCGTATTTTGACGCCGACGAAATCGAAAATAGGGTGGTTTAGGTACTTCAATTACTTCTTTGTTAAAACAACGACCCATAAAAAACTTATTTTATACCGAGAGTGCATGCGAACAAGGAGACCACAAAATTCACTGATTGTAATGAAAGTGATTACATCAGTTGCTAATTACATTAGTGATTAGCAATTCATCTTAACATTATGATTATATTAACCCTTCTTTGCATGATGATGGAAATTTCAATCATAATATTTAGTCAACAAAAAAAGGTACTCAAAACCCTTATACTGTAAATTTGTTGTTGCTGGCAACTTTTTAAGCGACTATTGCGTACAACAAAACGCAGTTGTCAAAAAATAGCAAACGTCACAATGAATTACCAGTCCTAGAACTTGTCATTCCGGTGTTTGTTGTGACTGGAAGAAAGGAGCGAGATTTTAAACTGTTTTATGGAAATAAACGGAGATATAAAATACAATAAAAGTGAAAATGAGTGGAAAAAAGGTTTGTTTTCGTGTTTTTGTTATTTTATGTACAATTTATATCAATACACTGTGAATAAATTTCTCAAAATTATGTGATGGAAATTTACATCACTATGCAGTAACTTCACTTGTAATGTATGGCAAACATTTCTTTGTAAATGTTTATTTTATGTTGTTTTTTAGGGAAACTTGAATGAAAGAGATATTGAAGATTATCTTATGGCGTATTCGATTGGCAGAACTCGTATGCACTGGTGCGCACTCGTTGAGTGCAAAATGTGACATATGTCACACTAGATTAGTGCAAAAAAAGGGCAAATTCAACAGAACGCGATGAAATCAAACGTAATCATAACATCACTTCTAAGTGTGTTCAAGGCTTGATGATGTTTAAAATGTTTTATAAACTACAATAATAAAATGTAATAGAACACAACGAAACAACCAATAGAACACGCTGTTATGCACTGGTACGCACTAGTGCAACCAATCGAATTCGCCATTAGTAAGTTAGAAGGCGGTTGGCTCTCAGAAGATAGCCTTGATGACCAAGATTCCAATGATGAAAACCGCGATGCTGGTGAAGTTATAAGAGTGTTGCAGGAGGAGAACGATGATGATGTGGATGAAACTGCTGACATTGATCCTCCTCTTGTAGAACCAGAAGATCAAGAACCCTCTCACCCATCAACTTCATCCAATTTGCAGCCTTCATCCTCTATTTGATCTAGCTATTATAAACTCTTGGATTGTTTATAAAAAAAACTGCTCAAGAAAGAGGTGAACCTAAAAAGAGTCTGCTTACAATGGGCCAATTCAGAAATGAATTGGCCTTTGTACTACGCAACAGAGGAACCACCAAAAAAGCTAAAAGAGGGCGTCCTAGTACCAGTGTACTAGAAAAAGAATTACAATCAAAAAAGAGAAAAGGTTCTACAGCGCCACCACCTCCAAAAGACATAAGAAAAGATGGTGCTGAACATTGGCCAAAAGTAGGTGGATCACTCCGGTGCAAATTTCCCAAATGTAAAGGCTATTCCACAATTTCGTGTAATAAATGTGGCGTCAATTTGTGCTTAAATAAGAACAATATTTGTTTTTTAAATTATCATAAAGAATAAAGAAGATTGAGTAAACTATATTTTTTATTTATTTAGTACTGAGCTAAATATGTGACAATGCATGACGATGTAAATTTCCATCATATTGTTTTTTACATAATACATATTTTTATTTACACTAGGATTTTTTAAAATATTTTTCCTTTAATCTAGAGCATTAATTACATCACCCTGATTTATTTTAAAAAAATAGAAAAAATCATGCAAAGAAGGGTTAAAAATATAAAAAGATACTTTCCAAGATTTCAACCATCTTGTTCCGCATGTAGAAGCCGATTCGTGGTGACTCAACATGGGTCGATTTTAGGAGAAAGCCAACCATTAACATATAAGTGATATGGCTTTGAATTATGTGTTTAAATCACGATTTACTCGCGAATCGCTGAATAGTTCATTCTAATATCTTACACCTTTGACCTATGTATTGATATCTATCGATTCTTATCAGTTTTATAGAAATCGGTGAATACAAAATCGTGTGATCTCCTTATAAGTGTAACTTTACTGTAGTGTCTTTTATCTAACTTAAAACCTGAGTCTAGTACTTCGTATTAAGGAGTAACATCTAAGTAAATGTTTGAAAACATGAAGTAGCTTTGGGATCTTTATTTAGCGAAACAACAAGACATGGGATAATTTGGTTTTATAGGTTTTAATGTACGTCCTTTTTTAAAATATGTAAAAATGAATTCTGCAATTTTTTTTCTTTTAATATGGCGGCATTAACGCTAGCCAAGTAGACAAGCGTTTTCATAACAAACTTACACGGCTTGCAGCAGAAATATCGTATACTTCCACTGAGGACAAAGAATTTTTTTTTCTTAATCTACATTATATTTGCTAGAGAGGTACATAGGTGTTCGATAAAATATTGATATTTCTACGAATGGCAAGCATTCAAACAAAAGTATCAATTTTACTCAATAATTTCAACAAAAAAATATTTTTTATAACAAAACTTCTTAACCGATCGTAAAAACCCTATCTACTTCTTTAGAGAATTTTGTTTAGAAGATGCCGTAAAGATTTCAAATCGCTTGGATAAGTTTTTTTAAAGTTATACTGCAAGCCAATTTGAAAACTGTAATTTTGAGAAAATCGCATTTAAAGTTCACACTAATCTTATTTCGTATTGCTTAACCAACCAATTATTGCTAACTAATGGCATTTTTGCCATTACTCTACGATGCCTGCACCATACAAATGCCCTTCTACATGAATATCTTCTTCCTGTTCAAGTCTCCTCGAAAAAGTTGAGGTTTTACGTGCCTCCTTGGCAGCATCAGTAAGGGAGCGTTCGGAAAACTTGATGCGGCGTGCATCGCTTTCGACGCAGAAATTATGGCAATTATGACCTACAGTTAATTGTAACCTTTGCATTACAGCCGTAATACTTGATAATCCATCATTAAAAATGCACGTTGCGAGGTTAGTCTGATGTCAACCAATTTCTTCCCACTTGATATTTTTGGGGCGATGGACCAAACCGTTGAATTAAAACTTTCATTACTGTTTTGTGTAAAACCTCCTAAACAGAGGTTGAGTAAGTCATCCTTACTCAAATCTTCATAAACCGGTTTTACAGTGCCAACTTAATTTGTAAAATATTACCGATATAATCTACACAAAAATCTTGAACGTGTGTCGTACGTTACTTTCTAAGTCGCCTGTAAGTATCACTTAAAATTTTTTTTTGGTGAAATAGTTATACTTTATTTTTAAGACTTTAAAGCATCATTTAAGGTAAAAAAAATTTTTTCAATTTTTAAAAAATTTTACTTAGATGTCACCCCTTAAATAATGAGTTAATTGGGTTGGTGATTAAAACGAGGAAGAATAGAAAGTGAAGTCATATAAAAATAATATTTCATGGGGCTTTCATCACGCAAATTAAATTGCATGAGAAGTCCACAAAGTTTATATTTGCTGATATATTTATATCCCTTGATATATTTCTACACCTAAAGGTACATTTTTTACTGACACAAACTTTAACCAACATAATGTTTGCGAGGAAGATGACTTTAACGACAATTAGGAGTTAAATAAAGTTGGATTGAAGGAGTTAGTTAGAGTTGAATTGTAACTTAGTTTGGCTCCAAGACAATACATTCATGTTAAGAAGTCATGAAGTACACTTCACAGAAACAAATCTTCTTGTCTAAGTTTGCTGGAAGAGACTTTCATTTAATGAATGCTTAAACTCAATTTTATAAAATCTCCGTAATAAGGGATAAAAAAAGCAGAATTTGATTTCATATGGGGACTGAGCAAGATCTTCGTCTTGATGTCTTATAGTGGTTGAATGGTTTTATCTAATTTGGTCTTTTGATTTAATAAGATGGATTATAGTGTTAATGAATCTTGTTTTTTAACGAAAAAAAGATGATATAAGTGACTATTATCGGTGTCAAAAGCCAAGTCAGTAAACTTTCAAAATGGGATTAAGAACTATCATGATCGGCGATCATTTCTGCGTAACATATTTAAAACTCAAAATCGTAGGTCCCGCGATTTAGGAAATATCGAGAGTTAAATGAAAGAAAGACCAGTTTTTTGACCAGTCCGCGGAGTACGCAAACTTTGGGATTATTTTCTGGAAAACCGCTGCACATACGTAGATTTTACAGATTTAGGCGGCCAAAAGTCAATTTTTAAAAAACAGTATATCATTAAATTAACAATTACTTGAGTTAGTACACACTTCTAGGAATAATATGACACCCTCCCCCTCATCGATGCGCGATACTTAATTGTCAGGCAATCGGAATTCGATAGTTACTTAACGTGTACTTATCTGTTCTCGGCGTTTGCAAACTTGCAACTTAAGTGCATAATTATTTTCATTCAGGTTGTTTTTAAGTGACAATGATGGATTGCGATAATTCAAGTAAGGAACAATACTTTTAGATACTTATTTACTTAATTTTAATGTCAAATATTGTTTTTTTTGTATTAATTAATTTTCAAAGGTCTTTTAAAGTACTTCAGTGTTCGTCCCTGTACTAATTTATGTTGTACTCAATATTTAACATATTAAGCTATATGCTGACAAAAAATTTAGCCGCGGAAAGCCGCGCTTTTTCAATTTATCATTATTTGAAACTTTTAAGTCGAAAGAAGGGAAAATGTCATATTTGTGGTATTTGATATTAAATCAACTTTATTTTGTATTAGGTCAGTTTAGTGCTTCGGGTACTAAAATGGTGACTCGAAAATATTTGTTTGATCAAATACAAGCGCAGAATTTACCAAGTTTAAGTGAAAACCTGGATTTTTATGAAAATTATCTTATACTTCGTTAGGGAGAAACTGAACACGGTAAAAAGTGTTTAAAGCAAAGATTTTCTTATGTGAAATCACAAGTCAAACAAAGATGGTTGAAAGCCAACAAACACGAAGACGTTTTACTTAAAAACAACCAATCTTGGTTAGAGGGAACGTTCGAAATCCCAGTAAAATCGCCTTCCCCACAAGGTCGACCTTCCAACTTTTTGGAGAGTTAAGTGAGCGAAGCATTTTTGCCTAAAACAATAGCACTATTGATGTCTGCCGAACCAAATAAAGAGCTGATGGAAGAATGATCCGAAGCTAAAGATGATGTTTTTTAGTTACAGTTATGTTATTTTATATTTAGTGCATGATATTTTTACGTTATAATAGGCAAAAAGTACTTTTTCATGTATTTTTTGTACTTGCCCTAAAAATTGCTATTTCCTGCCGAAAAAAATGTGTAACTATGAAAATAAAGATTTGTTTTTTAATAACGTTCTTTTTTACATTATATATCGTATACTTAATCAAAAAACACCATAAAATATTTTTGGCCGCCAAATTCTTTAAAATCTACGTATGTGCGCTGAAGAAAAAAATAATTCATGAGGTGATTAACATTGGAGGCATTCTAAAAAGAAAAATTAGAATAATGATAATAATGATAATAATAACTAAAGAAAACCGAATAATTAAAGAGTCGAAAGGAGTTAACGGACAGATAGTGATGAAACTAATTTAAAAAAAGCACTTTTTAAAAAATTCAACTTTAAAAGAGTGCTGGTACTTATCTCCTTAATCCAACTTCATTTAACTACAATTTCTAAAAAATGTTAGTCCCTTCTTCTATCTACTCAATCAAAAATAGATCATCAACCTAATCAATTAGTCATAATTGAAAAAGATTTCAATAATAATTGAATCGGTCATTTCAAAAACCGCATTAGTTACGTTTTTTTCAAAAATGCTTTTTTTGCTGCGAACGCTTCCTAAGAGATAGATACTATAATCCAAGCTCAATTTACACCATGGAGAGAAGGATGCAAGAGCGCGCTTTCTCCCCGTAACTTTACCGAGTAGACCCGAGTGGAGTACAGGGTAAGGGAGAACCGGAGTTTCAAGCGGTCCTCCCAAACGCAAAGGTCTTCCGGCAAAAACGCCGTCGTAGACAGGCCCGCTGCACCTCGCTGTTTTATCTTTTTCGGTCAGACTTTTGGCCCATTTTCATGTGTTACAGGAAAAGCGAAAAGTATTAATTCACCAACCACAATCATTGGTTGTAGTTTTAATCATATTTGACAAAACCCGCTGAAAATTGAAGAAATTAATTGGTCACCAGGACTGTACGCTTTCCAGGTAAAGCATAAAATTAACGTCTGGTCTTTGTCGCCCCGAAGACCAAGGATATTTGAGAATACCTGCGTGTTTGTTGACTTTATATTTCATTATTTTGCGTTTGCGAGGACCGCTTGAAACTTCGGTTCTCTCTTCCCCTGTACTCCACTCGGGCCTACTCGGTAAAGTTACGGGGAGCAAGCGCGCTCTTGCATCCTTCTCTCCATGGTGTAAATTGAGTTTGGATTATAGTACATATTCTGGGTAAAAACCACGTAAGTCAGTACATTCCTTTCTCTTCAAACAAAAGCGCATAACTGACATTCATTACTTAAATAACATAAGTCAGTGACTTAAGTGGTTTTTGCATACAGAACCAGATGGTGGACCGTGATTTTGGAGTTATAAAAAAAACTGTGCAAAAACATGATCGCATCTACGTCTCAGAAGAATACATTAATTTGGTTTCGATCTTCAATTCAACATTTACACTCAAAGAACTAAAAACTGAAGATGTTTTGGATTTTCAGAAATGGTGGCCAACTTTATACAAAAAAAAATGTTTATCAACAGAATCGTACGGTAAATGTGTTCCAAAAGAACAAAAAATAATATTTTCTCATTCGACATATACGAGTTTTCATTATGATTCAGATAAAAAAGGTACTATTATAGCCGAGGAATTTATTGATGGATTCATTAAACATTCATTCACATTAATGAAAAAACTATCAAGTCCTGTGTCACTTCCATTAGCCAAAGCTTATGATTTGAGAGTGCCAATTAATAGTAAAAAATTAGATGATTTAAAGCAAGTTTAGGATATCATTCTGGAAGAGCATATGCCATTTTATCAAAACATATTTAGCTGGCCAACTGCAAATGTTGAAGTTAATTCAGATGAGAATGATGGAGAATATGATTTCGTACCATAATGATAGTAAAACATGAAAAAGTAAACATGTAACATGTTAATAAGATAATGTTTAAGTGTAATTTTCAATAATATTGATTAAAAATTATGATTTATATGTTTTGTCCAAATTATATACCATCTAACCCTATTCCTTGCTAAAACAACATAAGTCAAGAACAGTTTTTCAGGTTTTTTTATTATTATTACTCATAAATTATAAAGATTATTCGATATTTCAGTCTTTTAAAGTTCAAACACTATAATCAGCCCAAAAAAAGTCCTTCAAAACTCGTTTACTTATGCGGTTTTTTGAAATGACCGATTCAATTGCTTCATTACTTAGGTATTTATAAATTATTACTTTTTGATGATCCCTACATAATTTCGAAAGTAAGTAATTTTCGTTACAAGTTCGCCTGTATACATAAATATGTATATAGCAAATCATAAATTCCAATTATCCCTAATACCAAATATCCAGTATACATTTCACTCTATTAACCATAATTCCCTTCCAAAATCGACCCCGATCTTAATGAAACCGAACGCGTGAGTAACTCGGTGCGTGAGCTAGTCGCGTATATCCAGTTCTATTTCGGCGGAAGGTTCGGTAATAGACTTCGGTGGACCCGCGTTCGTGTCGTGCACCTAATTAATTTACGGCGTCTCAGGGTAAGCGCCTCGGGATCGTGACAAAGGGCAGAGTAAAATTTACGATTACGGGCCAATAAAACTAGCTGCATTTGCACGGCAAGGGGCGGACGTTGTCTGGAAACGGACCATAATAAACTATCGCTTTTGATGTTTTTTCCCGAGGTTTTCTTCGCGTCGATTTGAGACGAATGAAATCTCAATTAAGTCGGATGGGGAAAAAATCGACGACGGAGAAAAAGACGGCTACGCGAAAAGCCCCGGGGGCAAATTCTCTCGACCGCTCTAAACAGAATGATGACTAAAGGAAATTTACCTTCTGTTGAGAGTAAATCCCAGAAGATTCCGCTCCGGGGGCGAAAGAACTTGATAACATTATCGGAAACAGATTAGATTTCGCGTTCTTACGAGAACGTTACGCGTCAAACGTAACTGCGCTTATTTATAAAAAGGGGGGTCGATAAGGTGTCGGGGCGCGCGAGACGGTGGAACAAGTAACAAGTTGTAATCCATAAATTCGGTTGAATAGATAACCCTTAAACGACCGCGGGGGAAACAAATGCCTTGTTTCCGCTTCTTTATTTAAAAACTTCCGGTCCGGGCTTTATGAATTATGTTACGAGACTCGGAACAAGTTGGAGCCGACTTTTATATAAACAAAGTACCCTAACCCTCCCTTCTCCGGCCGAGATAAATTCTGATTTTCAACCCCGAACGCCTCCATCGAACGCAAAAAAGGGGAGAACGACGACGTTAAATTCACAAGAAATTTTTTTGTAGCCCATCTGATAGGGGGTAGGTCGCTCGTAAGCAAATTGCGAAAGGGTTACGAATTCGCCACCCCCGTACAAAAGAAAGGACCTTGGGCGGGATCGATGGGCGCGGTTCGAGGGCCCTTTGCATGCTTATCGGTGCCCCCTTATCGAGGCCACTTATCAGCTGAGCCGGTCATGTAGCGGTCACCCTAGAACCCATGTTTTATTACCTGCCATCGCGTTTACCAGTCACAGGGGAACAAAAGCTTTCCTACTTCCTAACCGAAACGCCATATTTATGATTTCCTTTACTATTATGTCCTTTTATTGTCCTTATAAAATTATTATCATTCCGCTATCATCAATTTACTTTTTACATTGTCTTTAAGTCTTACCAAAAAAAATATTTGATAATACAAGAAACGTTTATCTATTACATAAATCTTCTCGGACTGGGCGAAAACACCTATTTTCTTTTGAATAACGGGATAATCCTATTATTTGTACGAAAAACGTTATACGGTGAAAGGGTGCGAATAAAAATTTGAAAAGAAAACCTTAAAAATTCGCCTAAAGTTGTCTACTTTTAAACAAAGTACGTCCAAATTTTTTAAAGCTCTCACTAAGACTTTAGATAAAGAGATGTTTTTATCGAATACGTTTCCGAAAATCCCACCGATTCCTAATATTACAGGTACCATGTTTGGATAAGCGGATATTTCAACCTAGTTGAAAATAAAAAATGGTGGAGGTGGGGACAAATTGTTTTAGGGTATAAATTAAATACCCAGTATTACACTTGAATGTAAAGTAGCCATACACGGTATATTATTTAATTGCTCAGTAAAAAACTAACCGCTCAGTTTTAATATAAATATTCAGTACGGAAACTAAATGATAAAATGTTAAATGCAAACTCAATATACTAAACGCTCACAATCAGTAAAAATCCTAAATGTTCAGTACAAATCTTAACTGTTCAATAATTATACCAAATAATCAGTAAAAAATTAAACCTACTTTTAAAAAAATAATATGCTTATTTCAAAACTCAACAAAACTTGAACAAATTTAAAAAATCGTACTGAGGCTATTTCTGGAAATTCAGAAAAAATTTTTAAATAATCAATCCATCTATTTTATGCTAAACAAATCAAATTTATCGTAGTTGTTTCCAAAAAAAATTAAAAAAATTCCCAGTCATCGACGATTTTTGCCCGAACCCAAAAAAATTTGAACAAATTTGAAAAATCTCATTGAGTTTATGTATGAAAATTTTGAAAAGCTTTTTTAAAAAGAAGTACATTAACATATCTATTTTATATTAAACATGTTAAATTTACTGTAGTTGTTTCCGAAAAAATTTAAAAAATTCCCAAAGTCATTTTTGGCCAAATTCAATATAACCTGAAAATTTAAAAAAAATCGCACTGAGCTTATTTATGAAAATTTTGAAAAGATTTTTGGAATAGGAATATATTAAAGTATCTACTTTAAGTTAAACAAATCAAATTTACTGTAGCTGTTTCCGAAACAACTTAAAAAATTCCCAAAGTCAACAATGATTTTTGGCCAAATTCAATATAACCTGAAAATTTTAAAAAAATCGCACTGAGCTTATTTATGAAAATTTTGAAAAGATTTTTGGAATAGGAATATATTAAAGTATCTACTTTATGTTAAACAAATCAAATTTACTGTAGCTGTTTCCGAAAAAATTAAAAAAATTCCCAAAGTCATCAATGATTTTTGGCCAAATTCAATATAACCTAAAAATTTTTATAAAATCGCACTGAGCTTATTTATGAAAATTTTGAAAAGATCTTTGGAATAGGAATATATTAAAGTATCTACTTTATGTTAAACAAATCAAATTTACTGTAGTTGTTTCCAAAAAAATTAAAAAAATTCCTAAAGTCATCAATGATTTTTGGGCAAATTCAATATAACCTGAAAATTTTTAAAAAATCGCACTGAGCTTATTTATGAAAATTTTGAAAAGATTTTTGGAATAGGAATATATTAAAGTATTTACTTTAAGTTAAGTAAATCAAATTTACTGTAGCTGTTTCCGAAAAAATTAAAAAAATTCCCAAAGTCATCAATGATTTTTGGCCAAATTTAATATAACCTGAAAATTTAAAAAAAAATCGCACTGAGCTTATTTATGAAAATCTTGAAAAGATTTTTGGAATAGGAATACATTAAAGTATCTACTTTATGTTAAATAAATCAAATTTACTGAAGTTGTTTCCGAAAAAATTTAAAAAATTCCCAAAGTCATCAATGATTTTTGGCCAAATTCAATATAACCTGAAAATTTTTAAAAAATCGCACTGAGCTTATTTATGAAAATTTTGAAAAGATTTTAGGAATAGGAATATATTAAGGAGTCTATTTTATGTTAAACATGTCAAATTTACTGTAGCTGTTTCCGAAAAAATTAAAAAAAATCCCAAAGTCATCAATGATTTTTGGCCAAATTCGATATAACCTGAAAATCTTTAAAAAATCGCACTGAGTTTATTTATGAAAATTTTGTAAAGATTTTTTGAATAGAAATAAGTTAAAGTATCTATTTTATATTAAACAAATCAAATTAATTGTAGTTGTTCCCAAAAGAATTTTAAAAATTCCCAAAGTCATCGATGATTTTTCCCCAAATTCAACAAAATTTGAACAAATTTGAAAAATCTCATTGAGTTTATTTATGAAAATTTTGAAAAGATTTTTTGAATAGAAATAGGTTAAAGTATCTATTTTACGTTAAACAAATCAAATTAATTGTAGTTGTTCCCAAAAAAATTAAAAAAATTCCCAAAGTCATCGATAATTTTTGCCTGAATAAAAAAACACTTTCTTCGTGTTCACTTTCTCTTTCATCACTCTCGTAATGAGATATTTCATTCATTTTTAATCTAAAATTTTGATAAACAATTTTGAGGTTAGATGAACACGTTGTAATTCTTTACTGGGAGTTATTGAATTTCGTACTATGCTTTATATGTTTAACATTTCAAATATTTTACTGAGCATTTTTGGTTTTTATACTTAACATGTTTAAAATTAAATACTGAGCGTTTAGGATTTTTTACTGAGCAATAAGGTATAAGAATACTGAGAATTTACGATCCTATTGTTTATTGAGGTGTCTTTTGGGTTGTATATAAATATTATCTGTTGGGTTGCATATATGCTACATATAAGAATCCATCATAAATGGATTGAAAAATAATATTCTGTTGGAATATTGGAAAGAAAAAGCTGGTATCTCTAAAGTGTCAATGAACAATAAAATCGAAGTCTAGAAAAGAGAATAAGATTCTTGCTGTACAGTCGTTAAAACAGCCTTAATTAATTTAAAGTTAGCTTTAGCATTTTCTCAGAAACGTCGAACACAACGAACAGGTTGTTCCTGTTAATTCTCCGTGGAATGTTGAAGGAAAATAAACGGGAAAAAAGTACGACGGCGGAACCCGGGATACGACTCTATAATTGAAAACACAAACGCAATTGCCGGGATGCTATAACCCGAAGCTATGCGCAATACTTTGCCTGTATAAAGTGGCTTTATAACCGGTGGTTATTTTTGCTTTATAATCGCCGGTCGGTCGTCGATTATTCATGCGAAACGGTCGTAGTGCGGCTTTTAATGCAGAAACCTGCCGCGTTCGACTGGATTTAATTATTAACGGGGCGTTCCGCGGATTCAATTCCCAATTTCTACGAATTCCGCTTCATTTTAGAATCGGAAATCTAAGCGGAAGGCTTGTAACAGAGGTACTACTACAAAATCGACGGAATACAAACGTTTCCCGGAAAATAAATAAATAATCACTTATAGAATGATGTCCGGGCGATTCTAATGGCAGGGGATTTTTTAAGAGGCGTCGCTGACTCAGGGAGCTATTAACATAAATTTCCATAGTTAATTCTCGACGTACGCTTTGTCGCCGAACGGTTTTTCATGCGCAGGCTGCCGGTCTACCCGTTTTATTTCAACACGCGACGTTGCCAACATTGTAAAATCGGATCGCCAACGCGACATTAGGGGTAAGTGGCGGATCGCGTGATGGCCGAGAGGCCTGAAAGACCTGAAATTCTCTATTCGGACGTGCTCGACCGTTCTTTCTCTCTCTCTTCCTCTTTTACCGTTCATCCTACCTCGTTCACCTCAAACCTACCAAAGCATAAAGCTCTCAAAGCAGTCATTGTCCTATAATGACTGCATTGGACGATTGTGGACAGTTAAATGTTATAGGTACGAATGCGTATTGACAGACAAATTGCACTCATTCTTTCCCCCTTTTTTTCCATTTAAAATTTAAGGAGCGAATGGGAAAAAAGTGGACTTCAAATATTTGAACGAGACATTCGATAGCTTTTCTCAGAAGTACCGTAAACAGCACGGGTGCGTTTCGCGCGCAAACAAACGGAATTGATAGAGGAATCGACGACGCGATGCCTTTATGTTTATTTGTCGTCCCAACGAAAGCAAATACTCTTCACCCTCAAGTAGGGCGAAACGAAAAAACTGCGATATCCCCCGAATGGGGTACGTGACAAAAATTTCCCGGTCCGACTTAAATTGCCCGGCGGAGGACGGTTTTTCGCGGAGACGTTTAATTGAACCGAGGCGAAGGGACAATTGCTGCATTATTTAATACGCCCGGCTTGGAAAAGTCCCGTTCTCTAGGAAATTCAACCCCCGTGGCAATTAACAGTCACGTGAGGGGGCTAATCTATCCGTACGAAGATAAATAAATGGCGGGGAACGTGGCATGCTCGCGATCGGTTCGCGTGACCGCTTGCTTACTTTGGGGCTCTTATAAAGATATCTCTTTGTGTTCGCGGCGTATCTAACTTGAGCATCTTTAGTATTCACTTTACCTTTCAGTGGGCTTTCGTGAGACCCTCATTATCTCTTTAAAGGACGATGTAATTAACTACATTAAGTTATATTATACGTAATTATTTTATAAATTTTAAATTTCATTCTTTTCATACTGACTATGTTAAATAAAATAAAATGAATATCTAATAAAAAAAATTCAAAAAGATTATGGTTTTCTTTCTTAACTTTTTTTTATATTTAATTTGTAGTTTTGACAAAGAGATAATAAATAAGATTATAATTTCATATTCTTTTGTATTATTTTGTTCCATAATCTCCTTTTTCCCCAATCTAATCTAACTTAAGGCAACAACTTCCAATTTATCTGTAACTTGTAAAACAAAATAACAAAACAGAGATATAATCTAATCGCATTCTCATCTTTCTCGTTATATCTAATACATTTGGAACCATTCGAACACTAATAGCCAAAATTGAGACCTAAATAAACTTAAGCCAACTCAATACCAACGTTTTCAGATGTTGTTTCGTGTGTTCTAATACATAGTATCTCATGAAGTTAAGGTCAGTTAAGGATAAAGCATTTAATTTCAGATTCAGAAAACTAAACAAGATTTTGCTTGGAACTGAAAACAATTCAACTCAAAAGCTAGCTCACATATGAAGGGCTCGGTGCAAAAAACTGTCATCTCCATTTTTTCAAATTTTACAGTGTCACTAAAAAACTGATCGATTCTTGCATCCAAACAAGTTAAAGCTCCATTTCTTATGCAACTTCCAGTTTACAACGGTGGAGATAGCCGGTTCTTTATACCAAACCATGCGCACTACTGACTAGGATCAAGTTCAGGCAAAAAAGCAATTTCATCAAAACGTGGAGCTAACCGGTTTTTGCACAAAGTCCTTCATATGTTTTATATCATATCTTCAATCTAATCTATTTATAGAAAGCAAAACTTGTCAGATAGCAACTTGTGCCTACTTAGCCTGTGTATTACCGGGAATCAGGAAACCCAGTAGGAGTGGGAATCAATGAACGAGTCAACGAATCTCCGGTTCAGAATAAACTAAGAATCAGAATTTTCTAATCACAATGTTAGTGCCAGAATCTCCAAGTCAGAATCTTGGAGTTAGAATCTCCGAGTTAGAATTCAATTGGAAGTCAGAATCTTGGACTTAGAATCTCTGAGCCAAATTCAACTGGGAATCAAAATATCAACGGGAATTAGAATATCGAGTCGGAATGGGAATCAACGATTCTTCGGCTCAGAGTCAACTAAGAATCAGAATTTTCTAATCAGAATGTTGGTGTCAGAATCTCCGAGTCAGAATTCAACTGGGAGTCAGAATCTTGGAGTTAGAATCTTCGAACCAAATACAACTGGGAATCAAAATATCCATAGCAAGCAAAACTTGTCAGATAGCAGCTCATCTACTAAGCCTGTGTATCAACGGGAATCAGAATATCCAATCGGAATGAGAACCAACGAATGAGCCAATGAATCTCCGGCTCAAAATCAACTAAGAATCAGAATTTTCTAATCAAAATTTTGGTGCCAGAATCTCTAAGTCAGAATTCATCTGGGAGTCAGAATCTTGGAGTTAGAATCTCTGAGCCAAATTCAACAGAGAATCAAAATATCACCGGGAATTAGAATATCGAGTCAGAATGGGAATCAACGAACGAGTCAACGAATCTCTGGCTCAGAATCAACTACGAATCAAAATTTTCTAATCAGAATATTGGCGTCACAATTTCCGAGTCAGAATTCAACTGGGAGTGAGAATCTTGGAGTTGGAATCTTCGAACCAAATGCAACTGGGAATCAAAATGTCAATGGGAATTAGAATATCGAGTCGGAATGGGAATCAAAGAACGAGTCAAAGAATTTCCGGCTGAGAATCAACTAGGATTCAGAATCTTCTAATCAGAATGTTGGTACCACAATTTCCGAGTCAGAATTCAACTGGGAGTGAGAATCTAGGAGTTGGAATCTTCGAACCAAACTCAACTAGGAATCAAAATATCAATGGGAGTAGAATATCGAGTTGGAATGGGAATCAACGAACGAGTCAACTTGAATCTCCGGCTAAGAATCAACTAAGAATCAGAATCTTCTAATCAGAATTCAACTGGGAATCAAAATCTCCGAGTCAGAATTCAACTGGGAGTCAGAATCTTCTAGTCAGAATCTTGGAGTCAGAATTTCCGAGTCAAAATTCAACTGGGAATCAAAATATCAACGGAAATTAGAATATCGAGTAGGAATGGGAATCAACAAACAAGTCAACGAATCTTCGGCTCAGAATCAACTAAAAAATCAGAATCTTCTAATCAGAATGTTGGTCTCAGAATCTCCGAATCAGAATTCAACTGGGAGTAAGAATCTTCTAGTCAGAATCTTGGAGTCAGAATTTCCGAGTCAAAATTCAACTGGGAATCAAAATATTAACAGGAATTAGAGTATCAAGTCGGAATGGGAATCAACGAATGAATCAACTTGAATCTCCGGCTGAGAATCAATTAAGAATCAGAGTTTTCTAATCAAAATGTTGGTACCAGAATTTCCTAATCAGAATTCAACTCGGAGGCAGAATTTTGAAGTTAGAATCTTCGAGCCAAATTCAACTGGGAATCAAAATATCAATGTGAATTAGAATATCGAGTTGGAATAAGATGTAGTATAGGAAAGTAGGATGCTGACGTAGAAATAAGTATAATAAATAGTAAGTCATCGCTCAATGACTGAGCAGTTGCATTCCTAAAACCAGGTCGATAATTGTAATTTGACGCTGCAAATATAACATGTAAAACCATCTAATGTTTGATTACCTGCAACCTGAACTTAAGTTATCACAAGGAATCAACGAACGAGCCAACTGATCTCTGTCTCAGAACCAACTAAGAGACCGAGTTTTCTAATCAGAATGTTGGTGCGAAAATCTCCAAGTAAAAATTCAACTGGGAATCAGAATCTTGGAGTTAGAATTTTCGAGGCAAATTCAACTGGGAATCAAAATATGAAAGGGGATTAGAATATCGAGTCGGAATGGGAATCAACGAACGAGTCAACGAATCTCCGGCTTAAAATCAACTGAGAGACAGAGTTTTCTAATCAGAATGTTGGTGCCAAAATCTCCAAGTAAGAATTCAACTGGGAATCAGAATCTTGGAGTTAGAATTTTCGAGGCAAATTCAACTGGGAATCAAAATATGAAAGGGGATTAGAATATCGAGTCGGAATGGGAATCAACGAACGAGTCAACGAATCTCCGGCTTAAAATCAACTAAGAGACAGAGTTTTCTAATCAGAATGTTGGTGCCAAAATCTCCAAGTAAGAATTCAACTGGGAATCAGAATCTTGGAGTTAGAATTTTCGAGCCAAATTCAACTGGGAATCAAAATATGAAAGGGGATTAGAATATCGAGTCGGGATGGCAATCAAAGAACGAGTCAACGAATCTTAGGTTCAGAGTCAACTAAGAATCAAAATTTTCTAATCAGAATGTTGGTGTCAGAATTTCCGAATCAGAATTCAACTGGGAGTCAGAATCTCCTAGTCAGAATCTTGGAGTCAGAATTTCCGAGTCAAAATTCAACTGGGAATCAAAATATTAACGGGAATTAGAATATCCAGTCAGAATGGGAATCAACGAATGAGTCAACTTGAATCTCCGGCTAAGAATCAACTAAGAATCAGAATTTTCTGATCAGAATGTTGGTGCCAAAATCTCCGAGTCAGAAGTCAAGTGGGAGTTAGAATCTTTTAGCCAAAATCTTGGAGTGATAATCTTGGAGTTAGAATCTCCGAGTGAAAGTTTAACTGGGATTCAAAATATCAACAGAAATCAGAATACCCCGATTTAGCGAATAATCAAGTCAACTTAAGTCTGTTTATAAGATTAGGCGGAAGGATGGAGATCGTCAATATGTATCTCTTATTCAAACCATTCTTCTTCAGTCTAATTCAACTCAAAATCATTCATAGCTCGTAAAATTTTCCATAAAACACTCCAATTTTATAAAGTTAATTAAATTGTATTTGAAATACTAGAGTTTTTTTTATATTGAACACACAATAGGATAATCAGTCCTTGTTAAGATTGAGGAAGAGCGATTGTCGAAAATGACACGTTTGTGTGTGATAATTTAGACACACGGGAGGGCAATTTTTCTAATCAAATAAACGCCCGGCCGGCGCGGTAGCGTTTGAGCGATCACGCAATACTGTAATTCAATAAAATGTGTCGCGCGGATGAATAGAAAGCAAATACGGCCTCAACTTTGGCCACAGTTACACCGTAACTGATTCGATTGCCGAGGTTGTTAATTTAGATTTGCCGTTACGGTTTGTTTGGCGTTGGTGTTTGATTTTGGAGTTTGCGGCGATCGTATGTACACACGAAATGTATGAATTCTATTCGAAATATTGACGCAATTATAACAACGTTTCTCTTGAAAGAATAAGGTTGGAAAAAAAAGTGTTCGAATTAAATTAAATGGACAATCATTAAATAGACAGCTCATTAAATGGACAATCCCTATTGAGCGAACAATTCTGATTCCCTGAATATCAGTATTCGCCATTACTCAATAATTACCTAATTATCATAAACCCGTTGGCTGAAAGCATCGATCGTTCGGGGGTTTGGAATAGAAAAAAAGGGGGTGACCGGCATTGTTCGGGTTTCCGAATATCCGCGCGTAGCGGCCGCTCACATTCATGATTTATTCACGTTTGTGTACAACTCCGCCGCATTTATGCCTTAAATAATTGATCCGGCCGCTTTTGCCCTTCGGACGAATCGATACACGCACCGTGAAAAAAAAAGTATATCACACGATGGGCCCATCGAAAAAAAAAAATCGAGTTAAACGGTGTACGCGAGAAACCAAATCATCCCCGACGTATTTATACCTTTTTCTTCTTCCGGCGGCGACGTTTCCCTTCGAAAGCGAAACCGTCGCCTGTAATTTTTCATCTGCCCCGTGCAATATCCGAGTCAACTGTCATGTTGGTAAAGTCGTAAATAAATCAGACGTTTCCTGTACGAGTAAAAGTCTCTCGATATTTTTCTTCTTTTTTCCGAAAGAGTAAAAGAAAAAAGAGAAAGAGAAAAGTTAATATTTTAGTTGACGTTGGAAGCTAGATGAAAATTCGTTTGGAAGTTGCTTGATTAGGTGTAGCGACGAGCGATGAAGTTATTTCGGCTAATTGAACACGCGAAGATAATTCCTGGATCCTCATCGATCATACCCGCTCCTTATATCCGCGAGGCGGTAATGGTCTCTACTACTCCGACCGCCAGCGCACACAAACCGGTGGCAATCTGTTAAATTTCTGCTGCAGCGAGACTGCTTACCCCTGCTACGACTACACGAACAGGATCGTGTTTCTACCCGCAGCGTTATGTGCTCTAAGACGATATTAAAGGTTGGCATACACCAAAAGAGCATACTATATTATTTACATTAACCCAAGATGATGTTAAATAAAATACCTTTTAAGATATCCTTTAATTAAAAAGATGAGAAAATACTTGGGTTAAGATTTTAAAAGATTCTGAATTTAATCCATCAAAAATTATCACAAATATAACCCATCCATGAATCAAGAGATGTTGAATTGAGTTGCTTCTGTATTTAAATCTTTGTTAGGTTATTGATTGATTGATAATTTCCTTGAATTGGAGGTAGACCCTGAGTATTCAGCTCTTCTTGTCCAGCCTTGATGTTTAGCTAGACTTTTTTCCATTAGAATCTGCGATTTGAGTCTTTATTAACACATTTTCACTATTTTATTCTTACTATATTTAATTTATTCGTTGGGTTATAAGAAGAATTGAACGTTACGTTTGACTTATTAGTTCTGAATCATAAATCAAAAATTTTCTCTTTGAGGTTTATATCTTCAAGAAATGTCACTACATTCACTAATAATTATAGTCAAAAAGTTCATCAGTCAGTGTTTTTGAGTTGCTTGCAAAGCCACTCGTTCATTGGGTTGCATAAAGGACTTAATTCTAGGTTAGAATCTCTACCAAAATAATTATAGATTGGCTGATGTATAGTGTGAAGTAGATTTAATCCATCAAAAGTTTAGACTAAGTATTTAGCTCTTCTTCTCCAGTCTCGATGTTTATGCTTGACTTTTTTCCATTAGAATCTGCAATTTGAGTCTTCATTAGCACATTTTCACTATTTTATCCTTACTATATTTAATTTATTCGTTGGATTATAAGAAGAATTGAACGTTACATTTGACTTATCAGTTGAGAATCATAAATCAAAAATTTCCTCTTTGAGGTTTATATCTTCAAGAAATATCACTACGTTCACTAATAATTATAGTCAAAAAGTTCATCAATCAGTGTTTTTGGGTTGCTTACAAAGTCACTCGTTCATTGGGTTGCATAAAGAATTTAATTCTAGGTTAGAATCTCTACCAAAATAATTATAGATTGGCTGATGTATAGTGTGAAGTAGATTTAATCCATCAAAAGTTTAGACTAAGTATTTAGCTCTTCTTCTCCAGTCTCGATGTTTATGCTTGACTTTTTTCCATTAGAATCTGCAATTTGAGTCTTCATTAGCACATTTTCACTATTTTATCCTTACTATATTTAATTTATTCGTTGGATTATAAGAAGAATTGAACATTACATTTGACTTATTAGTTCAGAATCATAGATTAAAAATTTTCTCTTTGAGGTTTATATCTTCAAGAAATGTCACAACGTTCACTAATAATTACAGTCAAAAAGTTCATCAGTCAGTGTTTTTGGGTTGCTTGCAAAGTCACTCGTTCATTGGGTTGCATAAAGGATTTAATTCTAGGTTAGAATCTCTACCAAAATAATTATAGATTGGCTGATGTATAGTGTGAAATAGATTTAATCCATCAAAAGTTTAGACTCAGTATTTAGCTCTTCTTCTCCAGTCTCAATGTTTATGCTTGACTTTTTTCCATTAGAATCTGCAATTTGAGTCTTTATTAGCACATTTTCATTATTTTATCCTTACTATATTTAATTTATTCGTTGGGTTGTAAGAAGAATTGAACATTACATTAGACTTATTAGTTCAGAAACATAAATCAAAAATTTCCTCTTTGAGGTTTATATCTTCAAGAAATATCACTACGTTCACTAATAATTATAGTCAAAAAGTTCATCAATCAGTGTTTTTGGGTTGCTTACAAAGTCACTCGTTCATTGGGTTGCATAAAGAATTTAATTCTAGGTTAGAATCTCTACCAAAATGATTACAGATTGGTTGATGTATAGTGTGAAGTAGACTTAAGACGTTGTGAAGTGGTTTCACACATCCGACCGTACATAGCAGTAACTTTCTCACATTGCATTATACTCGGGGGTCCGAAATTAGAATACTGCAGGGCCCCGTTCATTATGCATGATGATAGCAATAACTGGGATACATTGTGCAAAGGGGGAACGGTGCCGTCCGGCGAGGCGGCGAAGTAATTGGGTGAAAATTTTATGGTTAATTATTGCCCGGGCCGCACTTGTTCTTGCGGACGTGAATTATGGACGCCCCTGCGAATAATGGACCCACTTACCTGCTACCTAACGGCCATTTGAGATTGCCGTCACGAAAGAGTATATTTAGAGTATAAACCGCGATTTTTCACCTATCTTATTATTACTTTTTTTCCAAAGAGATGTTCCGATCTTTCAACCATCCTCATATACCATTACATACGTGAAGACGAGAGCGGATACGTAAGAGACTAATTGCGCAGCCTATTTTACTTTCAAACGCGCCGGAATTCTTTGAGACCCGAAGTGTTACTTTGATACGCCCGTCCGACCCTTAATCGCGCCTCGGTCGGCATACGAACGAAAGAGGAGTCGAATGGAAAATGGGAGGAGGACGGCGCCGTAAAGGGAGAGCGAGGAAGAGTAACGGGAGGATGGGAAGAGCAATGGGCCTCGCCTCTTTCCACGGCGAATTACCATATATCATTGCCGTTTGACACAAAGGAAGCGGCAGTCGCTCACAATGGCTCCATCTCGCGGACGAGCGCGCGCCCAAAAGGGCGGCCGGAGCCGAAGGGAAGAATTAGGGCGATGACGCGGAATAATAATTGCTGCGATTTTCTACGTTATTTATCGCGCCAGCTCGACCGGAAATGTGCAAAAATCGTTATCGGAGGATATTTACTGCCCACCAGAATGATATAATGAGAAAATGATATTCGATTACGTTAAACAAAATCACATCATCAATCATAAATGCTTGGCATTTAATATATCTAAAATTTGTTCAATGTCTTTCAAGTTAGATAAATCAACATCCAACGAATCCTTAATAATTTCTTTTGAAGTTATATTCTTGGAAAAGGTGGAACTTCGATTCAAATTTGCAAACATTTTTTTAAGTTCACGTTAGATAATATTTAATAATAATAGTAGGAAAAGGATTTTATTCTTCTTATAACCATGTTAATCGTATTTTACCAAAAACACTGATTTTTTTTTAAATTTCACCAGAAATGAATAAAATTCGCAAAAATTCCACCAATGTTATCAAAATTTTTGATAATTCCACCAAAAACATACTGAATTTTATAAAAATTCCACCACAAATTAATAAAATTGGAAGAATTTCACTAAAAACTTACTAAATTCGTAAAAATTCCATAAAAAACACTGAATCTTTTAAAAATTCCATCAAAAATAAATAAAATTCGCAAGAATTCCACCAATGTTATCAAAATTTTTGATAATTCCATCAAAAATGTACTGAATTTTTTAAAAATTCCACTAAAATTAATACAATTTGCAAAAATTCCACCAAAAACTTACTAAATTCATAAGAATTTTACCAAAAACACTGATTTTTTTAATTCCACCAGAAATGAATAAAATTCGCAAAAATTCCACCAATTTTATTAAAATTTTTGATAGTTCCACCAAAAACATACTGAATTTTTTAAAAATTCTACCAAAAACTTACTAAATTCATAAGAATTTTACTAAAAACACAGAATTTTTTTAAAATTCCATCAGAAATGAATAAAATTCGCAAAAATTCCACCAAAGCTATTAAAATATTTACCAACTACACCCAAAACTTACAGAATTTTTTTATTCCACCAAAAACTTACAAAAATCCTAAAAATTACACCGAAATTGTCAACATTTTAAACAATTCTACCAAAAACTTACCAAATTTTTAAAAAATTCCACCAAAATGTCCAAATTCTTTTAAAATTTCACCAAAAATCAATCAAATTAGAAACAATTTCATTAAAAATTAACTAAAATCTTGAAAATTCCACCAAAGTTACTAACACTTTTAATAATTCCACCAAAAACTTATAAAATTTGTAAAAATTCCACCAAAGCTATTAAAATTTTTAATAATTCCACAAAAAACTTGCTGAATTTTTAAAAAATATACTAAAATTAAGATTAATTTAGTCAAGAATTGATTAGATTCTTAAAAATTCCACAAAAATAAAAAAAGTAATAATAAAAATTTCACAGAAGTTAGTTAAATTGAATATAATTTCACCAAAAATTATTAATTTTGGAGGCAATTCAACTAAAAACTTACTGAATTTTTTAAAAATTCCACCCAAAATCAATAAAATTGGTAAACATTCCACGAAAAACTTGCTATATTCGTAAAAATTCCACCAAGGTTACCAACATTTTTAACAATTCCACCAAAAACGTACTAAATTTTTTCAATTTTCCACCAAAGCTACAAAAATGTTGAATAATTCCACCAAAAATTTACTGATTTTTAAAAAATACCACCAAAAGCTTACCAAATTCATAAAAATTCTACTAAAATTACCAATATTTTTAACAATTTCACCAAAAATGATTAAAGTTAATAAAAATTCCACCAAAGTTATCAACTTTTTTAACAATTCCATCAAAAACATACCGAATTTTATAGAAATTCCACCAAAAATTAATAAAATTGGAAAAATTTCACTAAAAACTTACTAAATTCGTAAAAATTCCATAAAAAACGCTGAATTTTTAAAAAATTCCATCAAAAATGAATAAAATTCGCAAAAATTCCACCAATGCTATCAAAATTTTTGATAATTCCACCAAAAACATACTGAATTTTTTAAAAATTCCACCAAAAATTAATACAATTTGCAAAAATTCCACCAAAAACTTACTAAATTCATAAGAATTTTACCAAAAATACTGATTTTTTTTTATTCCACTAGAAATGAATAATTTCGCAATAATTCCACCAATGTTATCAAAATTTTTGATAATTTCACCAAAAACATACTGAATTTCTTTAAAATTCCACCAAAAAACTTACTAAATTCATAAGAATTTTACTAAAAACACTGAATTTTTTAAAAATTCCACCAGAAATGAATAAAATTCGCAAAAATTCCACCAAAGCTATTAAAATATTTACCAACAACACCCAAAACTTACTGAATTTTTTTTATTCCACCAAAAACTTAGAAAAATCCTAAAAATTACACCGAAATTGTCAACATATTTAACAATTCTACCAAAAACTTACCAAATTTTTTATAAATTCCACCAAAATGTCCAAATTCTTTTATAATTCCACTAAAAATCAATCAAATTAGAAACAATTTCATTAAAAATTAACTAAAACCTTGAAAATTCCATCAGAAACTTAGTAAATTCATAAAAATTCCACCAAAGTTACTAAGATTTTTAATAATTCTACCAAAAATAATGAATTTTTTAAAAATTCCACCAAAAAATTTGTAAAAATTCCACCAAAAATTTACCAATTTTTTTTTAATTCCACCAAAAACTAAATTCGTAAAGCTTTCACCAAAGTTACCAAAATGTTGATCTATTCAACCAAAAACAATAATTTTTTTTAGAAAAATGCTAAAAATAAAACTAAACTAGTTTAATAATAATAGTAGGAAAAGGATTTTATTCTTCTTATAACCATGTTAATCGTATTATCCGAATTTTCGATTTTCCGGATTGCCAATGTCCTAGTTAGTTCAGATTAACGAGGTTCCACTGTACTGTAATTGGTTGGACATTACATTCTCCATCCGTTTTAATTGGATCTACTGAAGTGGACATACAACAGTTTAAAAACTAAAATTCGTTGGAGTGTCTTATCAACTAGAGAGGCACACCATAAGGGAGGGTTTTTCCAAAAGGATTGAAAACTAAATAGAAAACCTTCTTTAAATTTTCTAATCGTCTATGACAATAAAAATTTTAAATTCACTTTAGAATAAAGACTTTGGAATATTCTAATTCCACATTGTTGTGTTTATAAATACAACATCAAAATGTTCCAACCCTGTATCCCTTTTAATTATATTTAAGGGGGAACAAAAGGGTAAATTTTTTGAAAAATTGTTTTTTTTTTCTTTACGCAATTCGAAAGTATGTACCGTTTAGAATATTATCCTACAATATTATAACAAAATTTGTACAAATAATGGAATTATAGCTCTTTTCAGCTCGCGCGCACGAAGCCTTACTTGAATACGAACATAAACCACCATTGTCACAAAATGTTATCGATGCTATTACTCCCATTTATATGGATTTGTCCAAGACGGAGTTGCTTGAGCGCTGTATAGGCGGATTTACGCAAAATTCGAATGAGAGCTTTATTGCCCTCATTTGGAAGTTCGCTTCGAAAATTTTATCAAGCCGGGCAGTTATTGTGCAAATTGCTATTTATTTGACGGTTTCCATTTTTAATAATGGAATAGCATCTTTATTAAAGGTGGCAAATGAAATACAAATCCAGATTAGTCCACAAATGTACGCATTTTGTACAGCTAAAGACCAACACCGTATCAGTCGAGCTCAAGTGCGTTAAATTTCAAGTGTTTTAGACAATTCAGACAACAAGAAGAAAGTCGAATTATGTTCTAGAAATTCAAAAGACCTTTATTATGGAGCAGGAATCGATGAATTGTGGTAACTCTTAAATTTTCCTCCATTATAGCATCTAGAACTAAACTTAACTCTTTAAATGCGTCTTTCTCACAGTAAAATTTTTTTAACCTGTTGTTACAATTTCTTTATTAACGAGAATCGCATTCAAATTTTATTGAGACGTCCTCAATCTATATAAGATTCCCTTCAGTTAAGCGTACGGATTTTTATTTGTATTAATATTTGCTGCCTCTTTACCCCCTGGAAAGATTAATTATTTTATCGATTTTCTTAACTCTTTTTTTGAAGAGGTGCTATTTTAACAGCAATTATTATTTTTTAAATCGGGTATGCTTAACTGAAGCTACACTAATATAGATTAAAATGACGTTTTTTTTTTTTATTTTCAGATTATTTTTACACGTTTTATAGTGACAACCAACAAGATGCTTTTTTTTTGTTAGTGTATTTGGACACCCTTCATGCATGTATTCTAAGACATTTTTTTTTCTCTATAGTTCCTAAAATAAGTTTTAACTGCGTAATTACAGACATCAATTCCGATTTTTCTAAAATATATGAGTGAACCAAAATAAAATCTTAATTATCGTCTGTTTTCGCGATCTCCACCCTGTTGTTCCCTCTTAATTAAGTGAAATATAATACAGTTTAAGTAGTAAAGTCATTGGTGTGTCATATTGACCTCTAGAATCATACCAAGGGGGAAAGTTCTCCCAAAAAGAGAGAGAAGCAAACGTTAAGGACAAGAAACAGGACAACCAGGACATTGTGTCCCGAGGGAGCGCTTGTCCATTTTCCGGGAGCGATCCCGGTGAATTATTTAGGGAAAAGGGGCTATCCGCTGGCAGAAGATGCAGTTCCCGATGCGAAAGATTGGCACTAACAATAATTTAACAACGTGACGGCGGCGCCTTCGTTCGTTCGTATCGGAGAATACGAACATCTGTTGGATTATTTAGCGCAGAAAATAGAAGAATTACGCGTCCGTCTTCGTTAATCGCGGGGCTTAAATAAATAAAAACACGATCGGAAATAACAAACAAAGTAAAAAAACAAACAAAGTAAAAATCAAACAAAGTAAAAAATAACTCGGAAATAATTACTTAAACGGGTTAATTAATCCGGGAACCTTACAATGTAACGTCCTTGGAGTTTACTAAACAATTTCAGTAGGGCAAACTTAATTTACATAATATAGGAGACTTCGAGCAGATGCGAGCTGCGTTCCCTGCTGTATCTACACGCAAATTGGCCAATTTCTCTACACTGTGGCAACGCTATTACGACGATAAGATCGGCTATCGGCCTCTCCGGAGCACCCCTCACTTTGCATTATTTAAATTCGATATTACTACGTGGGCGGAATCAATTTTCCGCAATCTTTAATGCAATATTATTGACCGGACAATAACTTACGTCCAACGTGCTTTTGTTTTTGAGCGAAAACCGTTTCAAACAACGTTCAAAATAACTTCGACAATTTACCGGGCCGACCCTCGTTACGAAGTTGCGTCATTATTATGTCGTCATTACCGTATTAGTTCCAGCAGTTGCCACTTAGAGGTCCATTAAAGTGCCTTAAACTCCCAGTATTATAAACCGTAAACTGCGTAGCGCTTTCGGCCCCCCTATTGATTCGGTAAAGCGAAATTTACTACTGTCAATGAGAACGAAATTTCATCCCCCAAAAACCGGGTCGCAATCGCGACGGTTTATCTATCGATTTCGCGTCGCCGAACGCCGTCGCCGTTTAACGTAAACACGTGATTTAGTAGTTTGGTAATTAGACGGCAAATACGATTTAGGTCGCAAACGGTGTGCGGATTCGCGCAAATACCATTTGCAAGGACTATTGATAAGCCGGGGATATAAATTATAATATTATGTAATACCGACGAGCGCATAATCTATTTAAATTTAGGCGGAGGAGCCGGATTTATACAAGCGGAGACAATTGTATCGGTGGAGAGATTTTTTTTGTGGGGAAACACGATTTTCCGGGATTTCCCAAACCCCAAAACGACGTCCCAAGGATAATAAATCACTGGTCAAAGTAGTCAACGGGTGTTTACGAAGTGTTTTGCTCGCTAAACTTCGTAATATATTTAGTCGTTGTGTCAATGGGGAGGATACAAAAAAAAACTTACTTTTTTGTTTGCCTATAAAGTGCAGTTTTAGTAATTAAACGAGAGTCGGTGATAGTAATCTTTAGAGACGTCTTTTGCGGATCGCCGAAGGGATAAAGTCATCTCATCCTGATGGAACCCGTTTTATCAGATTTTAATTAAATAACGACCATCTCCTCTCTTTCTCAGTTCACTTAATTATTTTAATAGCTTTGAGATTTGAAAATCAATTCGTAACCATCAAGAAAATTTGCTTAACAAAATTATTTTCTTGTTTAAAAAAAAAAAATAAAAACTTCAAAAAAAAAAATTCAAAAATACCGAGGATTATTTGAATATTTCCTCGTCGATTCGAGAGCAGTTTGATTTGCGGCATAGTTTTACAAATTGCATTTTTTACCCGGTTTTTTCCCCGCGCCGGTAAATCAATGCGATAGAGAGGGCGCTATTTTATCAACCGGTTGTTGCGCGGGAGATCAACATCATTCCGCAACTGAAAAATTCGAACCAATAGCGATTCCGCTAATATTTTATCTCGGCTCGGATTACGGTTAATATTTCCGCATTTATACGGCATTTCGGGCCTAGAATGGACCGACCCTGCCTCCGGTTTACACAAGACCCTAAGCAGCTCGCAAACTTTGATAATTAGTCGCGATGCTGTACTCTTAAGGGAAGCCAGTTTGTATTTCGGGGCCGCGCCGTTGTTCTACGTTTACTCGCTTGTTTGATCTAATTATGATACTATTCGCTCTTTGGCTTTGTATTTAGTCTACGAACCAGACATCTTCTTAGTTAATCCATCCAAGAAATCAATATCATAATTAAATTTATTATTAATGTTCATCTTTATTAAAATAAACAAGACATTACATCTAAGAATATTATACTACCCGAACAAATACACTCCCAAAGTCAGTAAATGAGATTTTGAATTAACAACAAGACTACAATGTACTATAAAGAAGTGGGGCTATTTCAATAACAGAAAGATGCAAGATCAAGCCCTAAGATTCGAAAAAGAGGTTTAATCTTGCATCCTTATCTTCATGAAGCATCTCATTTTAACAAAATAGGGTGACCAGAAGATCTACTAAATAGTAAAATGACCAATTACTTCTAAGAATGTAGGTCCCGTTATTGATTTATAAAATAAACCAATCATATCTAACAATAAGACTACAATGTACTATAAGAATAACTGAAGTTGCTCCACTAACAAGGAGACCTTACGACATTGGAATCGTCGATTTTAATGAAAGTGGTACCAATCGATAGGTACTGGTACATAGTAGGAATGTGTAAAATATTAGGGCGCACTATTCAGCGATTCGCAAGTAAATCGCGATTTCAGCTCGCGAATCAAGGCCATGCCGCTTTACGTCACGTCACGCCACTTATATGACAATGGTTTGCCTCCTCCCGACTCCGCCTCTTGTTGACTCACAACGAATCGGCTTCCATATGCGAAACAATACGGTTGAAATCTTGGAAAGTAACCGGTTTCTATTTTTAATATAATGAAAATTTTCGATATTTCAACTCATTTTCTCTAATATTTTATTGTTATATGTTCTAAACACAAATAAGTCAACACACTTTTTCGTTTTTACTTTGATTTCTTAGTTTAAATTTATTAAAAAAGAACCTGAGGCGGATTCGGAGGGAGTGGCTAACCACTGACGTAAAGCGGCATGGCCTTGATTCGCTAACTAAAATAGCGATTTACTCGCGAATCGCTGAATAGTGCGTCCTAATACTTCACACATTTCTACTATGTACTAATACCTACCGATTAGTACCACTTTCATTAGAATCGGCGAATCCAAAGTCGTGAGGTCTCCTTGTAAGAAAAAGATACAAGACCAAGCCTAAGATTCCGAAAAGGGGGTTGATCTTGCAACCTTATCTTCTTGAAGCAACTCCTCTTAAGCCTATAGAACGATTAGAAGACTTATTAAATAGCAACATAGTTCAATTATTTCTGAAAATGTAGACCACATAAAATTACACCTCACCAATGTTGGTAAAACACCATTCGATTTTTTTTCCTGAATAAATGGAACTTTAAACTTTGAATTGTGAGACTCTAACATTAAATTATGTTGAAGTTGATTCGAGTTGGAATTCGAAACATTCAAATACAAGCCAGTACGAAATCTAAATGGATGGTATCATAATGGTGAGGATAATTATTCGCTTCGGGGTCATTCCAGCGAACGTTGAAACCAATTAGGTTGCGGTGCGTGAGCCGTGGACAGGCAAAAAACGACCGTAAACGTCCCGTTCGAACGGTCGGTCCCGGAAATTTATCCGGAGCCGCCATATGACGCGGCCGAAATTGAAACGGGCCCCGTTCTGCAAACAATCAACCGGCGATATTGAACCCGTACGTTACCCCCTTCGGGGCTGCCTAGCCTGGTTTTTCAGATACGAATGATTCAATTAACGATTATACACTATAACGCATTTAAAAAAGATTTAATGTTGGGATAAAGTTTCATTTTTATTAGACACAAAACCCTCCTCTAAATTTAAACTCATGTTGTCACTTTTTGAAAATTTACGTTAACGCCGCATAGCGTCGAGTTTTAAAAACAGCAGAAGGGTCTCGACCGAGTTAACGGTTTTAAAACGGGGGCGAACGCGACCCGAGGACAGATAGGAAAGATAGATAAGCGTAATTAATACCGGGAAGATGGATAGAAAAGTTAATCGCGAAGGAACGCAGCGAGATAAATCTCTTAATGCGGCGACGCCAGCAAGGTCGAAATTTATGCAAAACGTTCGCGTGGCTTAGAAGGGGGCGCACGCGACGCTCAAACGTAAAACTTTTATTCGCGGCCGTGTAGTCACGAAGATGTTTTATATCCGCCCGGCTGCGAGTGCCTTATTCCGAACCTGTTTTTTCGAGAACGGTGCATCGCCGCCGTCGCGACGCTCTTATTGGTTTCTGCATTATACGTGTGTCTAGGGAGAGAAACTCCTCCGGAAACCGCACTAAATTTTACGCTCCACCTCGTAAAATTCTTCATCTCCGCGAGGCCGTTATTATTACGTCTTTTGAAATGATAATTTTACTTAACATCACTCGCATTATAAATAAATAATGATCTCTGTATTTTTATTTTTTTCAAAATTGTCACCTTTTGAATAAAAAGTAAAGAAGAAGGTACATACTCAAATAAAATTTGTAACATGTCTCCATTTTTGTCTAGAAGTGAAATAAGTAACATAACAACAAAAGGAGGGAAATCGAAGTTATTTATTTTAACTACTAGATTTTGTCTGTTTCGTTTTTAAATCAATCGTGTCAGCTGATATTTAACGGATATTAGATACGATTGACTAAACACAATCTAATAGTCGAAACCTGAGTCAAGATTAGATAAATAACATCTAAAAGTTTGAGTATCCGGCTCGAAGGTCGATGAACTAACTCTTGGAACTTTGTCCTGTGGCACCAACTTCCTCTGGATGTCAATTATTGATTTATTAAGTGAAAATTAAAAAGCAAAATTAAATTGATACAGACGTGAAGGTTTTCCGAAAGATTTCCATTACATATACAGTAGAATCCCTTTCAACCGGCCTCGGATCAACCGGTTCTCGGATTAACCGGCTTGTTTCAAAATTTGAAAATAAAACGTCGGAGAGAAACTCCTATTATTGGCCCCATTTTGATTCAAAAAGCATTATTAAATAAATAACTTCTAAAAGTTTGGGTATCCGGCTCGAAGGTCGATGAACTAACTCTTGGAACTTTGTCCTGTGGCAACAACTTCCTCTGGATGTCAATTATTGATTTATTAAGTGCAAATTAAAAAGCAAAATTAAATTGATACAGACGTGATGGTTTTCCGAAAGATTTCCATTACATATACAGTAGAATCCCTTTTAACCGGCCTCGGATCAACCGGTTCTTGGATTAACCGGCTTGTTTCAAAATTTGAAAATAAAACGTCGGAGAGAAACTCCTATTATTGGCCCCATTTTGATTCAAAAAGCATTATTAAATAAATAACTTCTAAAAGTTTGAGTATCCGGCTCGAAGGTCGATGAACTAACTCTTGGAACTTTGTCCTGTGGCAACAACGTCCTCTGGATGTAAATTATTGATTTATTAAGTGCAAATTAAAAAGCAAAATTAAATTGATATAGACGTGATGGTTTTCCAAAAGATTTCCATTACATAATACAGTAGAATCCCTTTTAACCGGCCTCGGATCAACCGGTCCTCGGATTAACCGGCTTATTTCAAAATTTGAAAATAAAACGTCGCGCAGTGGTTGGAATTCCGAAAAAGCCGGACAAAAGTTCAAAAAGGTTTGCATGATCATAAAAAAATTAGATTTTTATGTTTTTCAAGTCGCTAAAACCAAATTCGCAATCGGAAGTTTCAAATAAAAAATGGCTGACACAAAATGGCCGATATATAGCGTTAATTGTTTGAATCTGTTTGCAATATTGAGTATATCTGGTATCGAGGCCGCGTAAAACGTATGTAAGGTAGGAATTTAAGATTTTTCAGGTAGGACTTCCGGTTAAAAGGAAGAGTGAAAATTTAAAAAATTCTGAGAATGTAATAAAATTATCCGAAAATTTTTTGAAAATATCCGAAAATTTTTCAAAAATATTCGAAATTTTTTTAAAAATATCCGAAAATTTTTCAAAAATATACGAAAATTTTCCAAAAAATTCTGGAAATATTACAAAAATTTCTGAAAATATAAAAATTTGCGATAATCTTACAGAAGATTCTGAAAATGTAACAAAATTATCCGAAAATTTTACTAAAAAATCAGAAAGTTTTACTAAAAAATCCGAAATTTTTTCTAAAAAAATCCGAAATTTTTTCTAAAAAATCCGAAATTTTTCCTAAAAATCCCGAAGATGTAACAAAAGTTCCTGAAAATTTTACAGAAAATTTTGAATTTTTCGAAAATTGTTCAAAAAATCCGAAAATTTTACAAAAATTCCCGAAAATCATAAAAAACATCCAAAAATGTTACAAAAATCCCAGAAAATGCTTCAAAATTTTCCAAAAATATCCCAAAAAAATCCGAAAATATTTAAAAAATTCAAGAAAATATTCAAAAAATTTTAGATAATTTTTCAAAAATTTCCGAAATTTTTTTAAAAATTCCCGAAAAAATTTGAAGTCGTTCAATTGATATAAAAACAAGAAATAAATCATCAATTAAAACCACTAGCGATTTTATTCCACCAAAAAGCGATTTAAACCTAACTGAAAATTATCCGAAAAAACCGAAAATTTTCTTAAAAAAAGTTGATTTAAAACCAAGCGAAATTAAAAAATACGAAGAAGACTTTCCAAGTATAAACTATAGCTTAATAGTTCACGCTTCTATACATTCAGGTTCGTCTATTCGAATTTGGTTTTTCGGATAATTCGGATAATTAAAGATGACGATACGATCGCCGAAATACAAAGTATTGAAGATGACACGACGAAAAATGAAGTTGGGTTAATTTCAAATGAATCTAATTCAAACCAATCAAAAACGATATCAAAAATTAATAACAATTTAATGCCTCAAAGCTCGAAACCGGCGAGATCCGGTAGTTTTCTCTTCTGATATATAATCTTGACACTCCTGTGTGTGATTTCCAAGAATCAATACTGCAGGATCTCTTGGGATCACAACTATTTCGATGATTCACTATTTCAGTAATCTGAATTCGATGAAAATCGCAAGGGGTTTTTGTTTATATGCTAAAAACATGCAACTTTTGAAAAATTAGGTTATGGATACATAAATATATTACACTTACCTCCAGGAACGCCTTCCATATTGCAGATAACGATTCAATCTCTAATACAAAATTTAACCATATTTTCAATCCACTGGTTTTTAAGAGGTCAGTAATTGGTGTCAGATGCTAATGAGATTCAGTAAACTTCCGATCACTACCGCGGTCGATACACGTGGGCAAGTGCTTTGTTCTTTCATAGAACGATGCACTAGCTCCTTCTGTACGACATTTTATTGTACTAACGCGAAAACTACGACTTTGAAATTTCGACTTTTGTCCAGCTTTTTTGCAATTCCGACCACTGTGCGTCGGAGAGAAACTCCTATTGTTGGCCCCAATTTTGATCCAAAAAGCACTATTAATTCATAGTAAAATCGAGAACGCACCAGCATTCTCTGCTAGGTTGAGATGGCTTGACCGATGGAAGAAGCGTCACGGGATTTGTTTCGCTCACGTAAGTGGTGAGAAAGAGCCAGCTAATGAATCAGCTGCTGGTGAATTTAAAACTAGATTTATAGAAATGATCAATGGTGATGACTTACTTCCCGAACAAGTGTATAACATGGACGAAATCTCCATGATCATGCTCAATTTTATGATGTTGCCAAATAAAACATTTGTATCGTCTCGAGACATCATCTGCGCCATGTTTCAAGAAAAATAAAGGACGGATTACCATTGGAGTTTGCTGTAATGCAGCTGGAATTCTGTTTGTGGTAAAATGTCTTTGTTTATGATAGGAAAATCAGCTAAACCACGGGCGTTCAAAAATTTTAATATCTCATCGCTTCCTGTGTACTACAGGTGCCAAAAATCAGCATGGATGAACTTCAGTTTGTTCGAAGATTGGTTTCAATCCGAATTCGTACCTAAAGTGAAGGTACATTTGAAGAATAAAAATTTACCGATGAAAACAATCCTTCTCCTCAACAACGCTCCAACTCATCCTCACATGCCTAGAGTGGATGGCATAAAAATAATTTTATTGCCTCCAAATGTTACTATACTTCATTTAATAACTAGGAGGGGTGATTTGAATTTTGCGCGCTAAAATAGTGAACTATTATTGGTCGCTCCGCAGTCAAGTTTACAAAGACGATAAAATTGGTTTTTGTCGTTTATTGTTTTTAACGTTTGAGGTTAGGTGCTTTACCTAATTTGTCAACTTGTTTCTCGCTTTTTTGTTGTGCTCAAATGGTTGCGATCAAAAAATATTAAGTTCGAAGAAGGTATGGTACGATGTCATCTGTTGGATATAATACGTCAACACAAGGAACGTCTTTTGGATAAATTTTGGAAGAATGTACTTATAGATAAACGGCCATAGAGATATTTGGTATGTTCCAGAATACTACGCTCAAACGCTTGGTGTTTTGTTGGTTGCATAAATGTGACTGGTTTGAAGTTTAGAATTCAAATTTGCCGCTAAAAATGTTTGGTGTATTTTTTAGTTACTTTTTCCTATGTAAATGGGGTTTTGAGATTCACTCCTCCTAGTTATTAAATGAAGTATAGTAGAACCCATGGACCAAGGAGTGATAGAGAGTTTAAAAAGCGGCACCGACGTAAGTTTCTTTCTGAAACTTTGCTTAGATGCGAAGATGAAAACTTGCCTCTCCTGGAAAAAGTGAAGAAGATAAACAAGGATGTTATTTTTATGTTGACCAGTGCTTTTTGATGTCCTCTGGTACTATTGTGAAGTCATGGAGAAAAATTTGGCTTGATATAGAAAACCTGATGCAAAACAATGATTTAGAGAATGAGGAAATCGAAACTTAAAATATTTTACACGATCTGAAGTCGTTACTTGGTGAAAATCAAATGTAGTTTGAAGACGTGGAGAAATGGATAAGAAAAAGTGACGAAGAACTCGAAAATGAATTTTTTACGGACAAAGAAATAATCGATATCGTAAGTAAAGATGACTGCGAATGCGAAGACGATGGTGGCAATGCAGTTGTGGAGGAATATCGAATTTCGCGAAATTTCGGATTAACCGGCCAAACAGTCAACCGGCCATGGTCTCGGTTCCGACTAGACCGGATAAGAGGGATTCTACTGTATGAGTAAAAATTCACCTTTAAAAGTAATATTGATTATTCGGCTTGAATGACAAAGAACAACTTTCATACTATACGCTCGTAGTTAGGAAAAAGTAAACCTCTTCGCGGTAAGCTTTAGACATTTTGCGGATAATGAGTATCAAACAAGACAAAACGAGTATCTAAAATACAAACATGAAAGCATTGTAGTAACGTCTAGTGAGATTAGGGTTAAGCTAGCGGAGACAGTAACATATCGTGGCGCGTAATTGCGGGTACACCAGCATAATACGCGGGGCGACGAGCCTTAAGCCCGTTTTAAGAAGGGCCGCGTTCAACATGCGCCCCCACGCGCGGACAATATTCCTCTTCCGCCACCGGCGGCGGCGTCTTTATCTCGCCCGTATAAATTTCTCTAACATCCTGTAACGCGATAGTGCATTTCGGGCACGTGCCCGAATAAATTCGTTCCCCCGCTATTGATAAACACGCACCGCAGCACGCTTACGTGGCTAAAACGTAATACTTTTATTGCGGTTAGCGAATTTCCACTTCTTGCCTCGCGGATTTTTGCTTTGCAAATTTTCGCCCGGGCGAATTATTCTAGGACGAAGCCGGAGATTTACGAGCGCGATAATTGGACGGCGAGGTCCTGTACATTTTACCTTCGTCCTGCCATAACTCATATCGTCGCGACGGCCATCTCGCCTCGAGGGGATCGGGAATTATAATTGAAACGGCTTTCAATAATCATTAATTTCGGCTACCGTGACGGCTGTTCGGGATGAAGGGGCCGGATTGCCCTCGCATACGGCCCCCGGGATAAAGACGTTGCGGTCAGGATACAAGGACCCGTTGCCGTCTAATTCGGCCAGTGTCAAAGATGCTTTGCCTAACGTGATCCGGGACGGCTTACCTCCTGATTGGAAGCTTGTCCATTCCCCTAAATGAGCTAAACACGAATACGAAACTAAGAGGGAACTACGCATAACTTTATTTTACTTGAAAGATGTGACTTCTCTATCACATCTTTCCATAAAAACTGCTAAACTTAGATACACTATATTTCTATAACAAAGATATAAAAAACTATATCTTTACAAAATTTACATTTTCAAGTACATCTAATAAGGCAAAAAGAAGTAGTTAAACAGAAATAGGAAACTTAGAGGGACTTAAGAGTAACATTATTTTACCGGCTCCTCCACCACTTTTTGTTTCATAAAAAGTACTGAACGGTAAACTTCTAAACTACCAAATTTTGTTCTTTTAAGTATGTAATAAGACTCAACAAAAACTTTAACATTCATAATTGACATCTTCATCATTTTTTCATATCAATAGGAAAATTTTTAAATTAGATATCATCGCCGGGCGTACACTACCTCTAATGTGACATACTGTAGCGGTTTTATTTTTCGTTTTTAATTAAATTTAAAATTATTTGGTTTGGGCCATCTGTTGGGATCTGTCATTTCTAGATCTCTTAGTTTTATTTCGCAATACAGGATATTGGTTGGTTTCTCAGATTAGTTCAATCGAAAGTGGTGGGGATTTGGTTCATTCGAGTGTCGCAATTGAGGTAATTTCGCTCTCTTCGTTGTGGTACAGTGGAAGAGAACGGACCTAATCTGGCTCGTATAAAAACTGCGTGGGTGTCGAAGATTCTAGAAGCGTCTCGTTGATATTCGGGAGATCTTCTAAATCGCGATTTGGCGGATCAACTTCGCACACCACAGATTTAGTGCAGTGTCTGTAAGAACTATCGGATTGATTCCGGATTATCAGATTTTTATCAGCCAACACTTCAAGCCGATTAACATCGTAAGGTATGCTTTTACGCTTTGAGAGAACTAGAATCTTTTTGTTTGGATCGTTTTGTAATTCGTGTTTTCCCTAGGCTTTTTATTTTTGGACTTATTGCTGGTCTTTTCTTGAAATTTTGGACTGGAAATTTATTGTGTCGCAGTTCTGAGTAAACCCCCTGGCGGCCATTTCTCTCTCATCATTACATTGAACGCCGGTAGAGAGATAGGAACGGATGTACACCAGCCGACTCCAGAGCGACGCATTTGATCGAGAAAGAGAAAGAGAGACCACTCCTGTGAAACCAGACAGAGACACCACCAACAGATAAGCTTAAATATAACGCTTTATATTTTTCTTTTATTATCGTTTTTATTTTATTTTATTTGTTATTACGGATCTTCAATCCGAATAATATTTTAACTTGTGTTTTTCTAAATTTATTGAATATCATTTTACGAAACTGTTTTGTGTACCTAATCGCTCAGAGAATTTTTATTCCGATTTAAAGTTAAACACCAATTAGAAAGTGTGATACATATTTGACAACAGCTGTTACCATTTATTTTTTTGGGTTCGCGTTAACATTTAAATTTCAGGATTTTATTTGTTTGTTAATTCTTTGGAGCTACTGCAGCGATAGGGGTTTATTACAATTTGTATAATTTGTTTTATATTTGTATATTCAACTTGAACATTCTTTATTTTGCACCTTTATTATTTCTTTGTTTCTAATCAATACAAGTACATTTTTGGTTTTCAAAATTGTCTTTTATTTTGTTATTGTCCTTCGATCGTGGATTTGGACTTGCCTGATCTTAGGATACGTGAAGGTTGGTAGGTATCGGTTTAAGTTCGTGGCACCCTATCGTTTAACATCTGAACCCCTCCCTTCTCCGCAGAATGAATCGGAGCCCTGTCCTATCAACGGTTGTTTTGGCTTTTGAAACGAACTTAATTTTTATTTCTTTATAACTTGAATTTTGTGCGCTACAATACCTTCTAAAATCTAGGTTTTGACACTAAAAGATGCATTGGAGATTGCCGGATCTTCTGGCTATATCTCTAATGTTCCGCAGTCCACTAACATGGTATTCAAAACAAGTTTTTCAATCGCCAATGTGACGCATGCGCAAATACTATGACAGAAATATACCCAATGCGCAATTAAGCAACATTGGTATTATTTAGCAAGCGTTGAATACCTCCGATGTGCGTTCTTTAGTACATTGGATTTATATTTTCGCAAGACTGAATGCACATCGGTTGTATTTCCTAACCTCTAAATTCAATTCAATAGAAACGTGTAATAGCATTATTTACGTAGAGGAGCCAGGTAATAATGATAGATATCTGCACACGAATGACACAAAAAAAAATCAAATCGAGGTAGAAACTGTAGATTGCATTCAACTTTTGGTCTGAATTTGGGTGAAAATCCAAAGAACATCGGACTTGAAGAACTTGAAGAATCAGAAGTCCGTATTTTGTGCTCATTTACGTTCCAGAGATGGAGAATGCAGAAAGAGATACTGATTTTGGATCTGTAAAAGATCCTTGTACTAAAACAACTAAGAAACAGAGAATGAAATCGGTGAAAAATTCGAGAACGTCAAAGAGGCAGTAGAGGGCAAAGAAGAACAAAAACTAAGAAGATCCTTATTCTGATTCTACAGGAGGTACAGAGATGGGTAAAAAATATAAACAAACAAAATGCAGAAAACGATTCTGATTTTGAGAAAGTAGCAATGCGGAAGGCGAAATCATTTTAAAGGACACATTTGAAGCGAGGATACAAGCTAGAAACAAAATTAAAAAGAGTTCGAGGTAAAGCTTATGAAGATTACAGAAGAAATAAAGAAAAACATATAACACGTACTCCAAGGGAAGCTAGACATCTAAACGCAAGATGCAATCACAATACAATAAGACAATAGGAATAGAAGAAATAAAAAAATCTTTTTTATGCGATTCACTTACCGATGATTACAAACAAGAAGCAAACCCAGAACAGAAGCTAGATATTTGAAATGAAAAAAAAAACTATTTGTCCGAAATCTTGTTGTCACCAGACCACTTCGCAGACGAAGAAAAGACAAAAAATAAGGATGGTGATTTCAATAAAAATGAAAGTCATGATTATTTTCTTACGAAGCGAAATGGAGAAAGACTCAAAGTTTGCCAAAAGATGTTTTTACATACTTTAAGTTTGAGTGAAGACTGCTTGAAGAGATGGCTAAAAGAAAGCAAGTCGGTCTCTCAATCTGTCGGTCTGTTACATTCAAAATGTATATAAATCAGCGTCAATACAATTTTTTATATTTTTCCGAATCTCCTTCAATTATATAGCTTTTTCATTCTCCTGTAAAATTTATAATTATTCATATTAGAGGTATTGCACGCCCGGGGACGATATTTCACTTCAAACAAAACTATTTAAATAAAGACTCACTTCTGTAAATTCACAAGCTCTGGATTATTTACATAAAACCGGAAAAAAGGCAAGAATTTAAAAGTCAAAGAAGGGGTACAAAGAACAAAGTTGACTTACTGGCTCCTCCACCATTTTTTGTCCAACTAGAAAAATTTTTAAATTGGATGTATCGACTTGAAACAAAACTATTCAAGTAAATGTACTTTTCGGTAAATCTGCAAAGTCTGAATTGTCGATACACTACCCGATAAGACGGAAGAAACTTTTCTCCTATCGATTACTTCCGAACTTTTATTCGTACCGTCGATTCCGCGGGATCCTCTCTATATTAAACTATCCACTTAACCGATTCCCGCTTGACTGTCGGTTGCACGTGGCCTGATCGATTCCGTTCCTACACTAACCGACTCAAAACTTAAAACAAGCAAATCTTAACTTCTCAAGTTAAAACTACCAACTCTAAATGACTTAATTCACTTGCCAGTTTTACATCGAGATTACTTAATGAATTATACTAGCGTTTTACGAAGGATAAACATAACGGATGGACGTGTGTGCGATAATGCGGCATTTACGCGCTGTATTGATTATCTACGACCGACCGCAGCTCTTAATTGTACAAGAAACGACCGTCTCCTTAATGTTTACGTATCGTAAGCGCATTTTATGCCAAAGGTTTCGTGCAAAGTCGTCTCGAATCAATAACGCCACGCGCCAAGTAAAGATTAGACGAATAAAGCGGTTAAAAGTCGTGTATTTTTTCAAGTGTGCATGTTAAAAACCTCTATACCGTAAACACAATTAAGTTTTAAACAAGGTCTCATAAAAATTAGCTTCTATATCTACCCTACTTCCAAGAATATAATAGATTTAGCTTGTTTTAAATTAGTAGCATTTTTTTATCAAAATGTGAAGTAATAAAAATGAATTTCTTCAATAAAAAAATAAAAAAAAAAATTGTAATTTAAATTAGTCTAATTTCCGAATAATTTTTCACGCACTTATTTGGTATTCGTTCCCGGACCGAATTAATTCGAACGAGCGTATGCAGCGAATTCCGGATAACCGCGGCGTTAGTCACGAGAGTGCGCCACTGCGCCACCGTTTTCAGGACCGAACTCGAGCGTTTCGACCGTCTCCGACTGAAATATTGCCGTTCGGGGAAAGAGGGACCGGGCGCAAGTAAAAGTTGGGTCGAAAATCCGGACCTGGTTAAATTTAAATTGATAATCCGCAACGGGACGGCGGCGGCGACGCCACCGGACGCTTGTCTCGCCGATGATTTGTCGGACTGCGTCGTTGGACAAAAACTACCCCGACAAAAAGAAGGAGAGATAACGTAAAAAGAATTAAAAAGAAAAAAAAAGAGGAGAGAAGAATTAGTGGAGGTTTATTAAAACTTGTAGTGAACCATTAATTCGTTTCCTTTTTTTTTTTTTTCTTTTAGAGTTGTTGATGCTTGATTATAATTTGAATTTGTACAGCTGTTAAAGAATTTTAAGAGGGATTTTAAAGTTTCTCGGGTTTCGTTTTATTTTATTCGTAATTTAGATAACGAATGATGACTGAAAACAGTCCTTGAACTCGTTAAAGAGAAACAGATTTAATAAGATTTGGTTATAAATATCTTTGGATTATTTTTGCTGTTTTGCAATTAGATTTTTGCAGTTTTATGGATAATAAATAAACTCAAAGGGTGTCTTTTTAGGTATTTTGGTAATTTTGTATTTAGACTTTTACAGTTCGAAAGATTATAAAAAAATTTTCGGAATTAGAAAGGTTAGATGTTAGTGAACAAGTTCTGGTTATCCCAGGTATTTATGAATACGTTATTGTTCGAAAGATAGTGAATAAATTTTGCTCTGGTTGAAATATTTCAATGTTTTCTCTGAAATAAATTTCAGAGAAAACAGTTAATAAGGTTTTCTTTGAAATAAATTTCAGAGAAAACAGTTAACAAGCTCTGCTAATCGACCAATCTTTATGGCTAAGTTCTTTGTATATAAAATTAACACATTTTGAATAAAATGTAGAAAGAACAAAACCTCAAAAATGTTAATTAACAAGCTTTGGGAAAGACAGATATTTGTCAGTACGTAAACATCTGGAAAGATTGTCATTTTCTAAGTAAAACATAAAAAGCTAAAACGGTTTCTTGACCATCAGGCTTATAGGACTGTTAGCAGTTTCTGACCAACAGACCAGATATCGTCGGCTAAGAGTGTTAACCTGCCAACTCCACTTTTTGAAGTTTTTGAGTTTTTAGTGTAATTTACATTTACAAGGCCTTATGCACCAGTTGACAAAAGAAAATAGTTCATATTACATGTTAAAGTATTTAATTTGTTTGATGCGTAAAACTATTATCTCCACGGTTACACCTAATTGCCGAATTACATCCGCAACGCATCATCGGCTTTTAAATATAATGTAGCTAGACATTATCTCCGTTTTTTAGTAGAAATTGATAGTTTTTGTGGCAGTTGATAGAAAAGTAAGTATGTTTATTGTATTATTTCACTTATACAAAGTGTCTGTAAAAGCTCTACAAAAGCTTTTATGGCACGCATTTTTTAGACCGATATTAATAATTTATTAGCAAATAAGATATTTTGTTCAGATAGCTTATCATTCTTTTTAATAGATGTCTTCAATAGCCTTTACTTGTGTAAGCACGCAAACAGCTACAGTGATACAAAATTTGCAAGAGCCTGAATTTACTGAAGACATATAAGATGGGAACAGAGTTGTTCTAGTACCATACTCAGAACATTCAGATTCTGATGAGTCTGATGTACCCAAAAAAAGCCAAAAACGTAGAAAACGTTTCCAGGTAAAAACAGACTTATGGTATGCTGAAAATGGTATGAAAAAAATTAAATGGGGAATGGTGGTATGAAATAGAAAAGAAAAATCGTGAAATGAAAAAACAATGTGGATCCAAAGGTAAAGAACCCAGCCTAATAAAATGCAAATCCATACCTGAATATGAAAGAAAAAAATATTTGAGAAGTTTTGGAATCTTAATTGGGGTGAAAAGAAAATCTATGTACACAACACGATTACGGTTGTGCCTAAAACAAGACAGAGAGACTTGAAAAGAATTTTACAAGCCGATTATCACGAGTTCTACAATAATCTACCTCACGAATGATGGCATTTAATTTGTTTATTTTTAATGAAAATATTTAGAATGTACATGAAAATAATTCTGTTATTTTTGCATTGATTCTCACTCTAATTGAAAACAGTTGCTTTAAGAAAACCTGTCAACTCCGAAGTGACTAAAAAATCATGTGTTCATTTACCTGCTATCTCCTTTAATCACCCTTAAAAAATATTTTCCTTCATTTCAAGTTGTACATTATGTTTTAAAAAGTTGTAATACTGTCTCCTGAAAATAAAGTATTCGTTACCATTGAATAAAAATTTGCTTTAACAAATTTATACAGTTTTTATTGTGTCCTGTAAAGTTTTGTTTTGTGGAGTTAGCAGGTTAGCACTCTTAGCCGACGATATTATGAATGTGAACATATTAAGGTAAAACTAATTTTGACAACTCAACCTAATTTAAATCTGAAGAATATGTAAACCGTTTCCCACAACTAAGAAATTAAAGACGTACACAACGATATTTTCCATAAAAGCAAAAAAAAACTTAAGATGTGTAGCAGTCCATTGAATCAAATTGAAAACGATAGCCTAACTAAATTATGGATAGAATACCCTTTTAGAAAGTTGTAAAATTTTTTGCTAAACCAAGAAGATTCTCACATTTTGAGTGAAACGAAAACAGCAGAAGCTAAAAAATTGTTTTCACTATATGGCTTTAAAGACCATAAACAAACTTTGAACGGACTAGATATCGTCGAATGTTCTGTTTTCTACTAGATTTGTACCTAAGAAGTAAATTTTAAAAAAGTTAAAAAAAAATCTCAGCTAAAAATAAAGAATTAAAAACGTACAGTACCATAACATTTTTCATAAAAATGATAAAATCTTAAGGAGCATAACAAACCATTGTATCAAATTGAAAATGATCGCCTGACAAGTGTTAGTAACAACAAACAATTCAAAGCTCCCTTCCTGCTCCGTAATCAGGAGGGGCCCGTCGTGTTTCCGGTAATTCGATTATGAACTTGGCGGAGGAAGATCCATCTGAGGCATTCTTCGGAAGGTTCCGTTATTGGTGCTCAGGGCCGGAAACATTCCGCCTACGCACGGCCGGGCATCCGTTTCCGACAATCTCGGCGTCGACGCACAAGGGGATAACGAGGGCCCCCTTTGTGTCCGCCGGCACCGGCGGATTAACGACAGACGTGCCCGGACGGAGGCACGCACCCGCGGGCCGTTTTCTCGCCCCCCGACCCTTAATTGCCCTTCAGTTCGCGGCACGTCGATTACTTCGTCTTCCCTCCCATCAACCTCCAAAGACCCTTTGGGGATCGTGAACCTTCTTGTCCTTCTACCGGTTTATTTTATTTACATTGCGACATATGTGCCCATAATTATGAAAGTGGTCTAAGTCAAAATTGAAAAAAAATGAGTTCATCACTTATTTCATACCACATTATTCTAAACTAAATTTATTGAATGTAATTTTTCTGATATCGACAAAAATGAACCTTTAGGTAGTGGTTGTAATTTCAACGTTATACGGAATTCATTTAGTGTTAATTATGAAAGTAGTCTAATTGTAAGTCAAAAATCATCAAATTTATATATTGAAAAATAATATTGAAACGCTAGACCATAAATTTTTGGTATCGGCTCATTCCTTTCTACCAAATGACCGTGATTCTGGTTTAATAGAAACGAAAATAAAAAAAGCAAATTTCTTATACAACCCTGAGCATTATTATGAATTGATAGAAATGTGTAGAAGAAGAAATATACTTTCGATAAAACGAATGTCACAGTCGGATATTATTTCAATGAAATCACTAGAAGAATCATCAACAAGAAGAGTAAAAAATACCTCGGGCGAATCTGTCTCTTGGCTGCAAATTCAGTGGATGAGATTCTTGAAAAATGAACTTTATAAAATGTTTTATAAAACTTCTTTAGATTATTCTGAATTCCACGTTTTGGAACTTTCACCTAAAGGAGAAAGACCAAAAATATACGGAAATATTATTTTACTTCCATTATAGACTTCCATTAGACCAGCAACAGAAGAAAAACATAAAGATATTATATGTTTACTACCATACACCCCTCCAATTTTTCAAGAACATTTTAAAAATCTTAAAACCTCGGATGATAAAAATGGATTACTTCTTAATTAATAAATATCCATAAATTACTTTATTAAAGTTATTGTTTTAAATGAAATTTATAGTTCTTTACTGCTTTAAGTCATTTATTGGACATTCAGTTAATTTTGAAAATGGTCTAAGTCAATTCAAGCTTTAAAAATAACATTTTAGTATGAAATTCACACAAAATTTCATATTCATAATAAATTTCCATTAATCAAGACTAATAAAATTATAAATTAATATGTCGTATAACGTGAACATATTTTTTAATTCGTTCAAATACAATTCATTAAATATCTGGAAACAAAAAATATATGACTTACAATTAGACCACTTTCATAATCATGGGCACATATATAAGTAATAAGATAATCAGAAAAAGTAAAAATTTCTCGCCCCCAATCCTTAATTACCCTTGGGTTAGCGGCACGTCGATTACTTCGTCTTCCCTCCCATCAACCTCCAAAGACCCTTTGGGGATCGTGAACTTTCTTGTCCTTCTACTAGTTTATTTTATTTACATTACAACATATATAAGTAATTATATAATTAGAAGTAAAAATTTCTCGCCCCCCAACCCTTAATTACCCTTCGGTTAGCAGCACGTCGATTATTTCGTCTTCCCTCCCATCAACCTCCAAAGACCCTTTGGGGATCGTGAACCTTCTTGTCCTCCTACCGGTTTATTTTATTTACATAACGTCATATATAAGTAATAATATAATTAGAAGTAAAAATTTCTCGCCCCCAACCCTTAATTACCCTTCAGTTCGCGGCACGTCGATTATTTCGTCTTCCCTCCCATCATCCTCCAAAGACCCTTTGGGGATCGTGAACCTTCTTGTCCTACCGGTTTATTTTATTTGCCTTGCAACATATGTAAGTAATAAGATAATTAGAAGTAAAACTTTTTCGCCCCCCAACCCTTAATTACCCTTCAGTTCGCGGCACGTCGATTATTTCGTCTTCCCTCCCATCAACCTCCAAAGACCCTTTGGGAATCGTGAACCTTCTTGTCCTACCGGTTTATTTTATTTACATTGCGACATATGTAAGTAATAAGATAATCAAAAGAAGTAAAAACGTTATTGTTGGGGTGATTGCAAAGTCATCACCCAATCGTCAATAAAAAAGGAGTGAAATCGTCCGGATTAGGATTGATGTGATGCCATTAAACGTTATCAGGAACAACCTTCGGAGGGTTTTTACGTTTTTCGACTACCAGGGGGGTTCTCGGTTTCCTCTTCCCGAGTCCGAGCGGCCGGTTGCATGCAAATTTATAAACGGAATTCAATATGTATGCAGATACGGTGCCGCGAAAGCCGCCCGAATACAAATCCATCGTTGGCGACTGATTGCGCCGATCCGTTTCCATTAAAACGCGCTCGGCGGTGATGGCGGCGGTACGGTTGGCGTCGCGACGCCGTCATCACGACGCCGTTTAGCGCCGAACCGAGGACGCGCGACGTAAACAAAGCGGGCTCGCGATGCGGCCCTGATTTATGTCCTTTCGGGGGAAAAATTATCATCGGCGGTTATCTGTCACGAACGGCGCTATTCCGAGGAGAAGAAGAGGGAAAAAACCTCTCATCTGATTGCCGGAAAAATGGATCGCGAAATGTTCGGTACGGATCTGATATCTATTCGTTCTATCCGTAGTAAAGATAGTAGTAGTAAAAGAGGATCAAGTTGAGAGAAGTTACTTTAGTTGTGTAATAACTTTTTGTATCTTGTAGATATCTTTTTTTGGGGGGGAGTTTAGATAATTAAATTTAAGATCTAGAATAAAATTTTTAAAGCATGAAATTTTTATGTCGGTAGTTTGGAAATTTGTAAATTTTCCTTAAAACAAGTGCATAATTCTAGTACAAAGACATTAAATTTATATTATTACGTGGATTTTAAAAAAGTCGTTAAGAAGTGTAGTTATCGCGTGCAAAGCATCAAAATAATATTTAATAACGCGGGTTGTTGCGCGAGCGTCGGCCGCAATTCCGCAACTTTCCGAATTAAAACTTGGCTCGTTAATTTCCATTTATTCCAGAGGTGGCCGTTATTGGGCCCGAACGGCGTCGGCGTCGCGTCGTCGACGACCACGGTCGCCGAAATAACAGGCTTAATGAAGTGTTCCCCGCGACCTTTGATTTACTCCCGCGAAGGCGCTTCTCGCAGAATTACGGCCGGTAAATATACGAATTATAGATCGTTCATTGAGAAACACGGCCGGTTTACCCGCTCGGTCCCGTAACGAGGCAATTCCGCGATTTACGGGTGACTTTACGACCGGTTTTTGAGACCGAGAACTACCCCCTGCCGTTATGATACGGCCCTCGCTCACGGACTTTTTACTCCACTCAAAAATTGATTGAAACCAACCACCGATAACAACAACCGAATCCGACGAATTAGAAAATATCGAACCGCGAGCAATTGCCCGTGTCATGTGGCAGTGATTAAAACTAGATTTAATTAATTCCCTGGTCAATAACTAATTGGGTTGTTTGGCGATTAATTACCGCGCTTAGAACAATCGCCCGCTTCTGTCACTCGCACTCGCGGCACGAACACGCCCTACATGAAAATATGGTGTTGTATTGTTGATTTCACCGAATTAGACCACCATCAAATTTATACCCATCCAAAATTCCATAAATAAATATCAATATACTTTATAATATTAAAGATTATTCCATTAATTCAATGTACTGTAACTACTAATCATAACACAAACCTAACTGTAAATACATATAACATGTTTATTAAAGATCAGTTGGTAACATGCCTTATGACATGTATCAAATAAAACATAACCTATACTGAGCAAAGTTGAACTGATAAAACTTCATTTTTACTTTCTTTTCTTTCTTTTATAACAACTTTTATACTTTTCATTAAGTTTGTATAAGTGACCTCACTCTGAACAAATTCTGAATGATTATATGTAATAAAGTTGTAACTTCTAAATGTCTCTACGAAGTTTGTCAACCCCTGAAATATCTCTCGACGAAGTTTGCCCACCCTTGAAGTCTATTTGAAAAATCGAGGGTTTAGTTATCCTTAAATCTGGGTTTTACGCAGTTTATCAATCTCTAAAATATCTCTCGACAAGGTTTGCCAACCCTTAAAGTATCTCTCGACGAATTCTGCCCACCCCTGAAGTCAGTTCGAAAAATCGAGGGTTTATTTATGCTTTCATCGGGTTTCTACGAAGTTTGTCAACCTCTGAAATGTCTCTCGATGAAGTTTGTCCACCTTTGAAGTTCATTTGAAAAATCGAGGGTTTACTTATTCTTGAATCGGAGTTTTCTGAAGTTTGCCAACCCCTGAAATATCTCTCGATTAAGTTTGCCCACCCTTGAAGTCTATTTGAAAAATCGAGGGTTTAGTTATCCTTAAATCTGGGTTTTACGCAGTTTGTCAATCTCTAAAATATCTCTCAACAAGGTTTGCCAACCCTTAAAGTATCTCTCGACGAATTTTGCCCACCCCTGAAGTCAGTTCGAAAAATCGAGGGTTTATTTATGCTTTCATCGGGTTTCTACGAAGTTTGTCAACCTCTGAAATGTCTCTCGATGAGGTTTGTCCACCTTTGAAGTTCATTTGAAAAATCGAGGGTTTACTTATTCTTGAATCGGAGTTTTCTGAAGTTTACCAACCCCTGAAATATCTCTCGATTAAGTTTGCCCATCCTTGAAGTCTATTTGAAAAATCGAGTGTTTAGTTATCCTTAAATCTGGGTTTTACGCAGTTTGTCAATCTCTAAAATATCTCTCGACAAGGTTTGCCAACCCTTAAAGTACCTCTCGACGAATTTTGCCCACCCCTGAAGTCAGTTCGAAAAATCGAGGGTTTATTTATGCTTTCATCGGGTTTCTACGAAGTTTGTCAACCTCTGAAATATCTCTCTACGAGGTTTGTCCACCTTTGAAGTTCATTTGAAAAATCGAGGGTTTACTTATTCTTGAATCGGAGTTTTCTGAAGTTTGCCAACCCCTGAAATATCTCTCGATTAAGTTTGTCCACCCTTGAAGTCTATTTGAAAAATCGAGGGTTTAGTTATCCTTAAATCTGGGTTTTACGCAGTTTGTCAATCTCTACAATATCTCTCAACAAGGTGTGCTAACCCTTAAAGTATCTCTCAACGAATTTTGCCCACCCCTGAAGTCAGTTCGAAAAATCGAGGGTTTATTTATGCTTTCATCGGGTTTCTACGAAGTTTGTCAACCTCTGAAATGTCTCTCTACGAGGTTTGTCCACCTTTGAAGTTCATTTGAAAAATCGAGGGTTTACTTATTCTTGAATCGGAGTTTTCTGAAGTTTGCCAACCCCTGAAATGTCTTTCGACGAGTTTTGCAAACCTCTGAAGTCAGTTTAAAAAATTGAGGATTTACATATCCTTAATTTGGGTTTCTACGAAGTTTACCAAATCCCTGAAATATCTCTCGATAAGTTTTGCCAACCCTTAAAACGTTTCTCGACGAGGTTTGCCCACCCTTAAAGTCCGTTTAAAAAACAAAAAGTTTACTTATCCTTGAATCGAGTTTGTCAATTCCTAAAATGTCTCTCAATGAAGTTTATTCATCCCTGAAGCCCGTTTGAAAAAATTGTTTACTTATCTTTGAATCAGGTTTCTACGAAGTTTGCAAACTTTTGAAATGTCTCTCGACGAGGCTTTCCCACCCCCTGAAGCCCATTTGAGAAATAGATGAGTTACTTATCCTTGAATTTGGTTTCTAGAAAGTTTGACAACCCCTGAAATGTCTCTCAACAAAGTTTGTCAACCCCTAAAATCTCCCTCGAAGAGGTTTACCCACCCCTGAAATTCCATTTTTCCTTTTCGGAGTTTGACCACACCTGATAGTCTTTCTCGAGTGTCAAACCACGTCTTTATCAATGAAATTTTAGCTAGTCTTGAAATAAAGTTTGACAAAACAACATTTTATAGAAATTTCAAATTTTCTAATACCAACACACAAAACAAAATTTTTTACAAACACATAATTCGAACATACACATATAAAACATGTATGTATTAAGAATAATTAATGTGTTTATAATGTATAAATAAATATTAAATCTTTAATGTTAATAATATAGCTTTGTCAAACAGGTACATGCAAACTATGCCCATAGAGAGCGCTCCGTCACAATGAATTATTGATTAACTTTAATAATAACCAATGGGACAGAGGGAGACGCGTTGTAGAGAGGCTAATGAGCCGCAATTATAACGTTAATTATGCATTTGGTTAGGTTTACCAAACCATAACGGATGTCGTTTGTAAAAAGAGAATGGGAGGGCGATAAGGTCATCGGTCGATGGAACCCTGCCGGCCAATATGATTATATTAATGACCTGATGGCATCAGCCTTCCGATTAAAAGGCGTTCCGTGAGGTCGAAGGAAGAGTTTGCACAGTGATGAGTGATAAATGACGAGGTGGATATGCGTGAATGTTTAATCGATGGACGGCTGGTAAATTCTTTAATCGATACCATTAGGGTTGCGGGACGCGGAATTGTTAATGAGACGGTTGCCAAACAATTACACGGCGGCGACGAACGTTAAGGGATAAATTACCGTTCGTCGGGGAGTTATTGATTTAAAAATTTCCCGCAAAATCCGTATATACTGCTTGAAAATGGCCATTTCGCGATAAATTTCATTTGGAGGGGAAAATTCACGGGTGAACTAGCCGGCCGTCAGGACGTTTTTCAGTAAATCCCCGCTCGATTATGGGACATCAACTCGCGAGCTCGAACGTTTCACGTATCGCCACCAACAGATTTTTAATTTATAACCATCGTGATGTTCTTGGAAATTATTAATGGATTTTTCAAATACAGTTCGAAAATAATTTATGCCTCTATTATTACGTTTATAATACGAAAGATTTAAAAATACCGAAGGACTATAATTCCATTTACAAATGTACAGCTATGAACAGAGAAATAGCCTGCATGTACTTTTCTCGGTTAACTTTTGCTAAGGACCATGCGAATATAGACATTAAATTTTGAAAAAAGAGTGATGTGGAGTGATGAAACAAAGATAAACCGTATTGGACCAGATGGAAAAAACATTTGTTCATCACCCAAAATGTCAATCTTTTAACCCGAAATACACAAACAACCGTTAAACACAGTGGAGGAAGGTTGATGATCTGGGGGCATTTTCCTAGCATTTAGTTGGGCCGTTTAATTGGGCCGTTGAGCATTGATGGAAGGATGGATAGGTTTGCGTACTTAGACATCCTTAAGAACGTTATGGAACCATTCACATTTGATTCTATGCCGGTTAACTGGATTTTTATGCAAGACAACGATCCAAAACATGGATGAAGGATTTGCTTTTACAAAGAGAAAATTGATGTTCTTTCCTGGCCTGCACAAAGTCCCGATCTAAACCCTAAAATCTATGGATCGACGTAAAAATTAAAATTGGGGGAAAAAATTAAAAAATCGGTGAGCTTTGGGATGGAATTAAGGAAGCGTGGTACTCCATCTCTCAGAGCAAATGTCAGAAGCTAGTGGAGAACTTGCCACGCAGATGTGTAGCAACTGTGTTAAATCGTGGCTTTACTACAAAATATTAATTTGGTATACTTGGACAATCGTTTTTGCAGGACTGCAAATATACTGTGTGACATTGAAATTGCAACACATAGAAGGAGTGAATACTCTTTGACCAAATTTGGCATCAAGGTTACTTTATAGGAATACAACAATTGATTAAAATTTGAAAATCATACGTTGTGTATACTTGCCATAATTGAAATTTCTTATATCTATGTGTTTAAGTTATTAACCAGTGTTCTTTCTGATAATTTGTGTTTTTTTCTTTGTTGTTTTGTGTTATTGTATTTCGTTATAAATTGTTGTTATGCCTAAAGTAAGAATACGTCGAAATTATCGCCAATTAAGTGCATTTGAGAGAAGGAGAATTATTGGCATGAAAGAGGGTGGTTTATCATTTGCAGAAATCGCTTCTCGATTAAATCGAAATCGGTCCACCGTTATGAGATGTTGAAGAGGGTAGTTTGAGAATGCTCAGGAACACTGACAGAGAGGAAGTGGTGGTTTAAGAAAAACAACGGCGCGTCAAAATCGCCCTTTGAAATTATTGGCTTTCAGAGATAGATTCTCAACTACGAAGTTATTTGGTGTTGAGTGGATTGCAGACACTGCTCGTCCAATCACAGTGCGAACAGTATATTGCCGCATTAGATGTTTTGGGCTAAAACCATACAGGCCATATTGTGTGTTACCACTTAAGCCCAGTTTACATTATTCCAGTAGTATTCCAGTACAGTAATCGAAACCAGTGCTGGAATGCTACTGGAATAATGTGAACCCTCACTGGAATAAACTGGAATGCACTCATTCCAGTGAGCAATCCAGTCCAGTGACTGGATTGACGGTCTACTTTTTCAATCCAGCTTGCCCATTCCAGCACCACTGGAATAGTGTAGACAGCTAATCCAGTACTGGAATCCATGCATGAACATGTACATGATCCAGTCTAGCACTGGACTGGATTGACTAACTGGATTACTAGACTGGAATAATGTGAACGATATGATCCAGTCCAGCATTGGACTGGATTGACTAGCTGGATTACTGGACTGGAATAATATAAACCGGGCTTTACTCCCATTCATCGACGGCAACGTTTAAATTGGTGCAGAGAAAAGACTGATTGGAACATCGTGTGGCATAGGATTGTCTTTAGTGATGTACCTAGATTCTGTCTAGGGATGCATGATGGTTATAAGATGGTCGGACGAAAACGTGGAGAAAGACAGAATTTGCAATACGCTATAGAAAGACTTATGCATCGAACTGCTGGTATAGGGCGCGATTGCTTATGGAAGCAGGTCCCCTTCAGTTTTTAACGAGGTCACTTTGACTGCACAGCGATATATACAGAAGGTTTTGGAGCGGTATCTTCTCCCGTACCTTCAGAGGCTTGAAAATTCAATTTTTCAACAAGACAATGCTCATCCCCATGTGGTAAGACATAGTGTAACCTTTTTAGAAAAGTTTCAGGTAGACTTCAGCAAAATCTCCGGATTTACCCCCAATTGAAAATGTATGGGATATGATAGGTAGAAAATTAAACAATTTGCCACAACTTCCACATCTTGGACATTCTTAGACATGAAATTCAGACAACCTGGGATACAATATTACAAGATAATACAGACAACTTAATTGAATCTATGCCTCGTCGTCTTAATCAATGTTTATAAAACAGGGACGGAGCAACACTTTATTAAAGAAACGAGCTCAAAATCAAAATTCTTAAAATAACCATGGATTTTTTTTCCGAAAATCGAAAATTTTAGATTTTGCTGAAAGTCCCGCTCTTATATAATTCAACAATGGGGAAAACGCTGGTGAAATCCGTTTTTCCGTAGATCTTTTGGTTTTCCAGAAAAATCGGTTGGAAATTTTCTAAAATGGTCGAAAATTGCAAAAAATCAAAATGCGATTTTCTAGCAATTTCTCGGCGAAAGAATAATTTGATACATAAATAAGTACTTTCCAAACGATTATAAACGTTACAATAATTGCAATTTACAATAAAATAAAAAAAAAATTCAAAATTTTCATCTAATTTTTCGGAGCAGAGGTTCGGAAAAATATTCGTCAAGAATTTTCCGGGCTTAATACGATAACGCCCTTCTAGAATCATACTCAGAATTAATCGGGGAATCGTTGAAAACTTACTGCATGAAAATCGAAAGACCGACGGCCAAGTTACACGTGCTCAAAGTCAAAATTTCTAAAATATCCAAAAAATCGAAAGGAGTTGGTATGGAGTTTTTTTCCGAAAATCGAAAATTTTAGATTTTGCTGAAAGTTCCGTTCTTATATAACTCAACAACGGGGAAAACGATGGTGAAATCCGTATTTCCGTACATCTTTTGGTTTACCAGAAAAATCGGCTCGAAATTTTCTAAAATGGTCGAAAATGGAAAAAAATCAAAATGCGATTTTCTAGCAATTTCTCGGCGAAGGAATAATTTGATACATAGATAACTACTTTCCAAACGATTATAAACGTTAAAATAATCGTAATTTACAATAAAAAATTTTTTTTTTAATTTTCGCCTAATTTTTCGGTGCAGAGGTTCGGAAAAATATTCGTCAAAAATTTTCCGGGTTCAATACGATAACGCCCTTCTAGAATCATACTCAGAATTAAACGGGAAATCGTTGAAAACTTACTGCATGAAAATCGAACGACCGACGCACACAGGGGTATTTGATTCAAAAACTCGGTCAAAAACCGAAAATAAGAAACTCAAAATTTCGAAAATTTGCTATTACCTAGCATGAGGTAAAAGATCTGGGAAGTAGTAAGTTGGCATTTGTTTTAATAACTGTCACTCTGTGCCGTGTTATCAGCCATGTTTAAAGCATATTGCTGAGTGTGCTAGTTATCAACAAATAACTGCAGTAAAAAACGGCATGAACAATTAAGTCTTTTTCAAGACTAATCAGGTGAATAGTATCGAATTTGATTATGGATGTTATAGAAGAAGGTGTGTATAACGGAAAACACAATTTCACTTTGAAATTATTTCACTATAATTCTATTTATTTTTATTTTTTGGCAGTTATCGATTCGAAAATTTTTTTTTGTTTTATCTATTTTAAAAAGCTGTTTTAGTATATTTCCGGACCTTTCCCGCGAGTGATTTCTTGCACAACATCTAAGTTGATATTATAACTTTGAATGTTATTAAAAGCTAGCTGCCAAAAAGTGTCAAAAATGTAAATACGGTTTATTAATTTTAATTGCGATTTTTCAAAATAAACACGGGAGGGGGGCCTTGGAAATAAATCATAGAGTTTTACCAATTATTAGTCATATTTATAGATTAAATTTCAATTTCATATTTCCATTATCGATACAGAAGAATCATTTCTACTTTTACAGTGTAATATCATATCCTTAGTACTCCTGGTTATAGTGGAAGTGGATAATGTTTTTAAGTGAGCAATATCTAAAATTTTATTTACTGAACAGATCAAGAGATAGTTGTAAATAACTTTTATTCGCATAAGTTTGTGAATAGTTAATTATTCCATGTGTTAAGTATAAAAGATTATCTTTGCCTTGAAAATCTCCATAGATGTAAAATCTTCTTCGACTAAAAGTTGTTTATTTTTAATACTAAAACAGTAAATAAAATATTAAATAATGTTACTATAAAACTGAATTATTATAATCTTTCGGATAACCGAAAGTGATGTCGAAGAAGCAGCAGAGCCACGTAATAAAAATTTCCGACAATATAGAGAAAAGTACTCAAGAAAATTTTCCCGTGTTCTATGCAATACAGATATTATAAATAGGCTTTTATTGACGATAGACTCCTTTTTAAGTAGTATTAGACGAATAATTTCAAAAAAATAAAAACCATTTAGGCCAGAAAGAATGGAAATGTATGTTTCGTGGAATGTGGACGTTCAACATGAAGAAAGTGTTTATAAAGAGAATGAAAGAGAAGAAAATCCGAAAGAAACCACAGATGAAGAGGAATTCGATGATTCTTCAGATTAATTTAATCTGAAAATCACAAATAATCGATATAATCAGATTTGTCACCTATAATATAGTATGAACCCAAGTTTCTTATTTCATATCCAAGAAAAAAAAAATGTAATCTATATTCATAAAAAATGATTTAAAATTCACTAATGTCGTAGAATCATAAAAGCACCATGTTTAATATGGTTGATATAAATTGGTTAGTGCTACTTGCTTCCAACCTAACGATTTAAAGCAGACCCTGATTATGAAACTGGTCTTCTATTACTTTTATTTAATTTTTAAGAAATTATTGTCATTATTTCATGGTATGTTTAATCTAATGTTCGTTTATTCTATTCGTTCGTTAAATCTATTAGAGTAAATAAACAATTTTGACCTTCTTTTTAGGTCAAATACCCCTATGTGCGACGGCCAAGTTACACGTGCTCAAAGTCAAAATTTCTAAAATATCCAAAAAACCGAAAAAATCGAAAGGAGTTGGTATGGATTTTTTTTTCCGAAAGTCGAAAATTTTAGATTTTGCTGAAAGTCCCGTTCTGATATAATTTAACAACGGGGAAAACGATGGTGAAATCCGTTTTTCCGTAGATCATTTGGTTTTCCAGAAAAATCGGCTAGAAATGAAGTTTATTTTCTAAATAGGAGTTATACTTTTATTTATTTTTTCTCCAAACTTTAATCAATTGGTATACTCCTATAAACCAGTATGTGCAGTTATGTTGCAATTTCAATGTCACGCAGTATACATATGTGCTATTTCTGTGACCAGTTACCGTAAGCTTAACTGACTTTTAAAACGTACATCAAAATAGAATTGAGTTATTTTTTTCCTTTTGAGTTCATTTAAGTTCCATTTATTATATTAAGCTCATTTTGTGTTATATAGATTAAATAAACTATGTATTATAAACGTAACCTACAAGTGTGCTATTTCTCAGTCCATAGCTGTATATGAGATGATACTCATAATATGAACTTTAGAATGTTAACATCTGGGAAATGAAATATAACCCAAATAGAATATAGTAATTCGTGGGTTAATTCGTGTTTTATTTCATACTAAACCCAACTGAATTAATCTCTAACATAAAAACCTCTTAAAATGAATTAAGTTTCATGAAATATAAACGCGACTATGATCCTAAAACAATATGTTTTAAACCCATCATTATTCCAACATTTAAAAATAACATTAATTTCATATTTAAAGAAAGTGGATTTCTATGTAATTAATTTAATTAACGCAGACGAGAGATAATCGTTTTATATGGAAATTATCCCGAATAAAAGAAAAACCGTCTGTGTTATATTCAAACATTTATACGAACGAGCATCTATGCAAATATTGAAATAATTCTTGAAAACGCGAGAAAGAGAAATTAATTAAAAAAAGTACTCACCAAACTGGATCAATGTGTTACATCATGTTCCATGACCTGAAAATAAAGAAAAAAACTAGTCGATAGTATTTAAAGCAAAATTCGACAGAATGTAAATTTAGTTAGAAATACATAAGTGTATGTATAGTAACGACAATTATTACGATTAATCAAATATACATTTCGTCCTTGTCTTACATCAGGAAATCCTATTGTACTGTACTAACTTAAGGAATTTGCTATGTTGCGAGAAAAAAATATTATACGGTATATTTAATTTATGAAGTGAAGTGAATCGAATGTTCATATGAACTTTTTTATTACAAATCGCCTAAACAACATGCTCCATTAGTGCCGGGAGAACTTCATGAAATAACCTGTATATCTTAGAATTAAATAAAACTGAAATTGAATTTAATAACATAATAACCCGACAGACAAAGTTTATTTACGACCTTAAAATTTGATAACGTAAACGGCCTTTGTTTACGTTATCTCAATCGTCCGCTTATTATAGACGTTTCCTGCGTCACTATCAGTTGGTGACCTTTAAACTGAATGACAAAGTGTTATGTTTCCTATTCGAGAAATTTCCGTTTCGTTTACAACTAAAAAGGTTTCCTTTTAAAGGATTTAGAAAAGTTTACTTTAGTTTTTTATCGAAATTTGCATTTCGTGCGTCATAATAAGTTGTAATTCTATAAATTTTCCTTTTATTTCATATTAATAAGTTTCTTTATGGAAGGATTTAATCAATTTTGATTTATTTTCATGTGTATTTAGTCATAAATGATTTTTTGATTAAAAAGGAAAGTTACTGTAATAAAATTTTATTTTTTTTTTCTTCGAAATGAGTTGTAAACCTTAAACTAAAATTTAAATTCGAGATTTTTCCATTTTATTCGAGATCTAGAAGTTTCATGAAAAGGATTTTCATTGAAAATAGTATTTCGTATGTCATGATGAGTTGTGGTCATTAAAATGATTCATAGTTTAAGATAAAATCAGTTTAGTTTTATTTTTAGTATTTTTCTAAAAAAAATTTATTGTTTTTGGTTGAATTGATCAACATTTTGGTAACTTTGGTGGAAGCTTTACGAATTTAGTAAGTTTTTGGTGGAATTAAAAAAAAATTGGTAAATTTTTGGTGGAATCTTTACAAATGTTGCAAGTTTTTTGGTGGAATTTTAAAAAAATTCATTATTTTTGGTAGAATTATAAAAAAATTTTAGTAACTTTGGTGGAATTTTTATGAATTTACTAAGTTTTTGATGGAATTTCCAACGTTTTAGTTAGTTTTTAATAAAATTGTTTCTAATTTGATTAATTTTTGGTAGAATTTTAAAAGAATTTGGACATTTTGGTGGAATTTTTAAAAAATTTGGTAAGTTTTTGGTAGAATGTTAAAAATGTTGACAATTTCGGTTTAATTTTTAGGATTTTTGTAAGTTTTTGGTGGAATAAAAAAAAATTCAGTAAGTTTTGAGTGTAGTTGTTAAATATTTTAATAGCTATGGTGGAATTTTTGCGAATTTTATTCATTTCTGGTGGAATTTAAAAAAAATTCAGTGTCTTTGGTAAAATTCTTATAAATTTAGTAAGTTCTTGGTGGAATTTTAAAAAAATTCAGTGTTTTTGGTAAAATTGTTATAAATTTAGTACGTTTTTGGTGGAATTTTAAAAAAATTCAGTATGTTTTGGTGGAATTATCAAAAAATTTAATAACATTGGTGGAATTTTTACGAATTTTATTCATTTCTGGTGGAATAAAAAAATCAGTGTTTTTGGTAAAATTCTTATGAATTTAGTAAGTTTTTGGTGGAATTTTTGCAAATTGTATTAATTTTTGGTGGAATTTCTAAAAAACTCAATATATTTTTGGTGGAATTATCAAAAATGTTGATAACATTGGTGGAATTTTTGCGAATTTTATTCATTTTTGATGGAATTTTTTAAAAATTCAGTGTTTTTTTATGGAATTTTTACGAATTTAGTAAGTTTTTAGTGAAATTTTTCCAATTTTATTAATTTTTGGTGGAATTTTTATAAAATTCAGTACATTTTTGATGGAATTGTTAAAAAAGTTGAAACTTTGGTGGAATTCTTATTAACTTTAATCATTTTTGGTGGAATTGTTAAAAATATTGGTAATTTTAGTAGAATTTTTATGAATTTGGTAAGTTCTTGGTGGTATTTTTTAAAAATCAGTAAATTTTTGGTGGAATTATTCAACATTTTTGTAGCTTTGGTGGAAGATTGATAAAATTTAGTACGTTTTTGGTGGAATTGTTAAAAATGTTTGTAACTTTGGTGGAATTTTTACGAATATAGTAAGTATTTCGTGGAATTTTTACCAATTTTATTGATTTTGGGTGGAATTTTTCAAAAATTCACTAAGTTCTTAGTAGAATTGTCTCTAAATTTAATAATTTTTGGTGAAATTATATTCAATTTAACTAACTTTTGTGGAATTTTTATTGTTACTTTTTTATTTTTGTGAAATGTTTAAGAATCTAATCAATTCTTGACGAAATTAATTTTAATTTTAGTATATTTTTTTAAAAATTCAGCAGGCTTTTCGTGGAATTGTTAAAATTTTTGATAGCTTTGGTGGAATTTTTACAAATTTTATAAGTTTTTGGTGGAATTATTAAAAATTTTAGTAGCTTTGGTGGAATTTTAACAAATTTACTTAAATTTTTGGTGATATTTCAAATTAAATATTTGATAATTATTAATAAACCGATCGTCTGATTTTTGGCCAAATTCAATATAACCTGAAAATTTTTAAAACATTGCACTGTGCTTATTTATGAAAATTTTGAAAAGATTTTTGGAATAGGAATACATTAAAGTATCTATTTTATGTTAAGCAAATCAAATTTACTGTAGCTGTTTCCAAAAAAATTAAAAAAAAAATCCCAGAGTCATCGATAATTCTCGCCCAAATTTAGTATAACTTGAAGAATTTTGAAAAATTGCTCAGAGTTTATTTATGGAAATTTTTAAAAGATTTTTGAAATAGCAACATATTAAAGCATCTATTTTATATAAAACAAGTCAAATTAGTTGTAGCTGTTCCTAAAAAAAACCAAAGTCATCGACGATTTTTGCCCAAACTAAATATAACTTGAACAAATTTAAAAAATCGTGCTGAGTTTATTTATAAAAATTTTGAAAAGATTTTTTAAATAGAAATACATTAAAGCATCTATTTTATGCTAAATAAATCAAATTCGTTGTAACTATTCTCAGAAAAAATAAAAAAATTCCCAAAGTCATCGATGATTTTCGCTCGAATTCAATATAACTTGAACAAATTTGAAAAATCGTACTGAGCTTATTTATGAAAATTTTGAAAAGATTTTTTATATAGAAATACATTAAAGTATCTATTTTATGCAATACAAACCAAATTTACTGTAACTGTTCCCAAAAAATTTTAAAAAATTCCCAAAGTCATCGATGATTTTTTCCCAAATTCAACAAAATTTGAACAAATTTGAAAAATCTCATTGAGTTTATTTATGAAAATTTTGAAGAGATTTTTTATATAGAAATACATTAAAGTATCTATTTTATGCAATACAAACCAAATTTATTGTAACTGTTCCCAAAAAATTTTAAATAATTCCCAAAGTCATCGATGATTTTTTCCCAAATTCAACAAAATTTGAACAAATTTGAAAAATCTCATTGAGTTTATTTATGAAAATTTTGGAAAAAACTTTTATATATAGAAATAGATTAAAGTATCTATTTTATGCAGTATAAACCAAATTTACTGTAACTGTTCCCAAAAAAATTAAAAAAATTCCCAAAGTCATCGATGATTTTTTCCCAAATTCAACAAAATTTGAACAAATTTGAAAAATCTCATTGAGTTTATTTATGAAAATTTTGGAAAGATTTTTTGAATAGAAATAGGTTAAAGTATCTATTTTATGTTACGAAAATCAAATTAATTGTAGTTGTTCCCAAAAAAATTTAAAAAATTCCCAAAGTCATCGATGATTTTTTCCCAAATTCAACAACATTTGAACAAATTTGAAAAATCTCATTGAGTTTATTTATGAAAATTTTGAAAAGATTTTTTGAATAGAAATAGGTTAAAGTATCTACTTTATGTTAAAAAAATCAAATTAGTTGTAGTTGTTCCCAAAAAAATTAAAAAAATTCCCAGTCATCGATAATTGTTGCCTGAACAAAAAAACAGTTTCTTCCAGTTCACTTTCTCTTTCATCACTCTCGAAATGAGGTATTTCATTCATTTTTAATCTAAAATTTTGATAAACAATTTTGAGGTTAGATGAACACATTGTAATTCTTTACTGGGAGTTATTGAATTTCATACTATGCTTTATATGTTTAACATTTCAAATATTTTACTGAGCATTTTTGTTTTTATACTTAACATGTTTAAAATTAAATACTGAGCGTTTAGTATTTTTTACTGAGCAATAAGGTATAAAAATAGCATTTAAATACGATCCTTTTATTTTTATCAAAATATTATCTAATAGGATTTTTAAAATAACCAATTATTTATTTCAATCCAAACCTAGTATTTCACTTTTAATTTACGACTTGTATTTATTTTTTTTTTATCATAATTATTTCTTGTATTTTTAATAAAGAGGTGAAAATTGATGATTAGTAATAATAGTAATTTTGAATTTATCGAACATTTATTTTTAAACCGCGTGTGTTTGAAAACGTTAAAGGCCGATATGAAAGCTGTGGACTAACCGAAATTTAATAGCGTTTTCACATACAGCCGCCGTTCCTCTGTATTATAACTGTCAATTTAATTTTAATATACTGAATTACTTTTAATGTCTGGATTTGCTATATTCTCTCTATCGAAATATTTCGAAATGCAATACCAAAACTAAACTGACATATCGCTTTTGATAACTAAAAATATACACGAGAAAAATAATAAATCTATGCGTACTATGTTTTAATACAATATAACTTATTGATATGTAAATTCCAACAAAATCAAAAACTAAAAAGAAATATTTTAACAAAAAATGCCAAACTAAATTCAATAAATATTTCATCAGGTTTGCAAATATTTCAACATAAACAAATTTTAATCAATCTAATTACAAAATTAATCATTTTAATGGACTACATCGGTGTACTTCGTACTTCGCACCGGTGTACTTCGCACCGGACCCCTTCATCATCAAGGGTGGAATTAGTGCGAGCTTAAATTATCTGGAACGCAAACGCGTCCGTAGGTGAGACGTTTGTTTAAAGTTCGCAGAGTCGACGATCCTGGAAGCGCAGGATTTTAGTTTACGGCATTAGCGTCGCGAGGGCTAATGGATGGAGACGCGGGGATCTTCGCTAGGGGGGCACCACCTCGCCGGGTGGAATCCTCGGGTTACCGGGAATCAAGAAAACTGCTCGATGCAGATCCCGGACGCTGTTCGTTCAATTATGGAAGACGCACGACGCCGTGGGCGGGATTGAACGGGAGGCTCGTCGTCTGTTCTGGGCCCCAGGAGGGGGCCCGGTGTGCCACCGACCTCTCACGGCGCGACAGTTACAATATCGCATAACCGGGCAGATTACGCCGAGATTATACGCAACATGATTTGATAATTACCGCTTCACGAGTTTCGGGGACCGAGGGGAGATGCGGGATGCGACGAAGAGGCGTCCTGGGATTAACAGAGTGCCGTTCCCGGGCTTAGGTACCTCTCAACCCTAACCTCGGTTCGTGTACTAGAAATGGTGCATTGCAAACGTACCTTCGGAACGCAAACAATAATTTCATTAAAGCGTGAAAAAGTGGCGGAACCGCCGGTTAAGTTAACGTAAACGAAATTTAATTTTAAACGTTATTACACGTAATTATTGGCCAGATACTAAGCGAGATGGTTAGTAGGAAATTTTCCTAGAGCGGGATTTAAATTTCCCACCGGTATTTTACTCGTTTCCTTTTAAAAGCTCCGGGACAGCAGCCCCGTGGGCTTGCGGCAACGTTTCGACTACCGCTTAAACGAAAATCGTCTTTTTCCTTTGCGTCGCGGTCCCGATTCGTTCATCCAAACGTTCTTGACATGTAACAATACCTACAGGGCTATGGAAAATCATGAAATTTTACTACTAGGGATATAAACTCAAGATGTAAACAACAAAATTGCAAATATAATTGGGTACCATTTCTCGTAAAAGAGACAGATTGTACTATATTTCTTGTTTACTTATAGAAGAGTTTATTTGTCTATTTTAAACAAAATAGAATCATGTTTTGTAGTCAAATTATAATATATTAAAGTAGTAATCTTTATATTAAAGTACTAATCTCTTTTTTTAATAGTTTTTTTGGAAATCGCTTTCCAGACGATTCAATGGTTTTACGTCATTCTGCCGACCATTATCTTCACCTCCCCGATGATTTTGGGGGGTCCGTGACCGATTTCGGAAAAACGGCCCTGAAAATCGAACGACGTTGCGGTAGCCCTAATTGAAATTAAAATTCTCGATCATCCGCCTTTCACTTTCGTTAATTTTCGAACGCACTTTTTGTTCAAAAAGCCACCGGCTTCGCAACTCGACTTCCGGCTAACCTTCTGAACGGCTTTATAACGCAACGTTATATCCGAATCGGGGCTCCTTTGGACCCGAAACGGCCGATTTAAGCCCTAAACGAAGTCCCCGTTTTCTGTCATTTTCGATTTAGGCCGATAAAACAGTTGGTTCAATTTTCATAAACGTTATTTATTATTCTAACCACGCTAATGCCATATGAAATGTCAAAACGATCGGTTTATTAATAATCATCAAATATTTAATTCATGCAGAGCAAAAGTTCGAATAAATTTCACTAAAAACTAATTAAATTCTTGAAAATATCACCAAAAATTTAAGTAAATTTGTAAAAATTCCACCAAAGCTATCAAAATTTTTAACAATTCCACCAAAAATCTGCTGAATTTTTAAAAAATATACTAAAATTAAGATTAATTTCCTCAAGAATTGATTAGATTCTTAAAAATTTCACAAAAATAAAAAAGTAACAATAAAAATTCCACAAAAGTTAGTTAAATTGAATATAACTTCACCAAAAATTATTAAATTTGGAGAAAATTCTACTAAAAACTTAGTGAATTTTTTAAAAATTCCACCCAAAATCAATAAAATTGGTAAAAATTCCACGAAAAACTTACTATATTCGTAAAGATTCCACCAAAGTTACCAACATTTTTAACAATTCCACCAAAAACGTACTAAATTTTTTCAATTTTCCACCAAAGCTACAAAAATGTTGAATAATTCCACCAAAAATTTATTGATTTTTAAAAAATATCACCAAAAACTTACCAAATTCATAAAAATTCTACTAAAATTACCAATATTTTTAACAATTCCACCAAAAATGATTAAAGTTAATAAAAATTCCACCAAAGTTATCAACTTTTTTAACAATTCCATCAAAAACATACAGGATTTTATAAAAATTCCACCAAAAATTAATAAAATTGAAAGAATTTTACTAAAAACTTACTAAATTCGTAAAAATTCCATAAAAAAATACTAATTTTTTTAAAAATTCCATCAAAAATGAATAAAATTCGCAGAAATTCCACCAATGTTATCAAAATTTTTGATTCCACCAAACTACCATAATTCCACCAAAAACATACTGAATTTTTTTAAAAATTCCACCAAAAATTAATGCAATTTGTAAAAATTCCACCATACACTTACTAAATTCATAAGAATTTTACCAAAAACACTGATTTTTCTTATTCCACCAGAAATTAATAGAATTCGCAAAAATTCCACCAATGTTATCAAAATTTTTGATAATTCCACCAAAAACATACTGAATTTTTTTAAAAATTCCACCAAAAATTAATGCAATTTGCAAAAATTCCACCAAAAACTTACTAAATTCATAAGAATTTTACCAAAAAAACTGTTTTTTTTTTTAAATTCCACCAGAAATGAATAAAATTCGCAAAAATTCCACCAAAGCTATTAAAATATTTAACAACTACACCCAAAACTTACTGAATTCTTTTTTTCCACCGAAAACTTACAAAAATCCTGAAAATTGCACCGAAATTGTCAACATTTTTAACAATTCTACCAAAAACTTACCAAACTTTTTAAAAATTCCACCAAATTGTCCAAATTCTTTTAAAATTCGACCAAAAATCAGTCAAATTAGAAACAATTTCATTAAAAATTAACTAAAATCTTGAAAATTCCATCAAAAACTTGGTAAATTCATAAAAATTCCACCAAAAACTTACTAAATTCATAAGAATTTTACCAAAAACACTGATTTTTTTTTATTCCACCAGAAATGAATAAAATTTGCAAAAATTCCACCAATGTTATCAAAATTTTTGATAATTCCACCAAAAACATACTGAATTTTTTTAAAATTCCACCAAAAACATACTGAATTTTTTTAAAATTCCACCAAAAATTAATACAATTTGCAAAAATTGCACCAAAAACTTACTAAATTCATAAGAATTTTACCAAAAACATAGATTTTTTTTATTCTACCAGCAATGAATAAAATTCGCAAAAATTCCACCAATGTTATCAAAATTTTTGATAATTCCACCAAAAACATAGTGAATTTTTTAAAAATTCCACCAAAAGCTTACTAAATTCATAAGAATTTTATCAAAAACACTGAATTTTTTTAAATTCCACCAGAAATGAATAGAATTCGCAAAAATTCCACCAAAGCTATTAAAATATTTAACAACTACACCCAAAACTTACTGAATTTTTTTTATTCCACCAAAAACTTACAAAAATCCTAAAAATTACATCAAAATTGTCAACATTTTTAACAATTCTACCAAAAACTTACCAAATTTTTTAAAAATTTCACCAAAATGTCCAAATTCTTTTAAAATTCCACCAAAAATCAATCAAATTAGAAACAATTTCATTAAGAATTAACTAAAACCTTGAAAATTCCATCAAAAACTTAGTAAATTTATAAAAATTCCACCAAAGTTACTAAAATTTTTAATAATTCTACCAAAAATAAGGAATTTTTTAAAAATTCCACCAAAAAACTTACAAAATTTGTAAAAATTCCACCAAAAATGTACGAATTTTTTTTTAAATTCCACCAAAAACTTACTAAATTCGTAAAGCTTCCTCCAAAGTTAATAAAATGTTGATCAATTCAACTAAAAACAATAATTTTTTTTTAGAAAAATACTAAAAATAAAACTAAACTAGTAAATTATTGAACAAGATGTTGAAGAATAACCGGAGATTGAAAAATGACTAAAGAAGGTCTTTAACAATATCATGTTTTTTGTTCAAAACATTTAGAAAAAAGTTCAATTTAATAGAAAAATTTAAACCTAAATATTCTTTGTCTTCTGGCGAAGAAAAAAATAAATGTAAATTTAGAATAGATTACCATATACTAAAACCACTACTGTGTACATAGTATATTTTGAATTTGTTTATGGTCATTCCGCTTCGGATTTAAATCAACGACTGAAAAAAAAAATAGTCAATAGGTACGGTTTTTTTTATATTGAGAGTAGTTTGTCGTGATAATGTCAAAAAATTTACCAATTTTTTAAAAAATTCCACCAAAAACTTACTAAATTCGTAAAACTTCCACCAAAATTACCAAAATGTTGATCAATTCAACCAAAAAACAATAAATTTTTTTAGAAAAATACTAAAAATAAAACTAAACTAGTCAAAATCTTTAAACTAACATTAAAATAATTTATCAACTGAAAGTAAAGAAACCAAAATGTACAATAAACAATATGTTGATTTGAGTGAAAGAAATACAATACATTTAAACCACACATGTGAATATGCAGACCATTCATTGAAGAGTAAAGGAAAACACACAAACCGGGATTTGGCAATTCCCCGTTTCGGTATCAGCACTTTATCGTATTACATTTTCGTACATTTGCTAATGAATTGAAACGGCGTGTTGGGACGAAGTACGCATGTTTGGAGATTGAAGCGTACACGTCTATCTAAAGCGAATTGATAGTATCAGTTAAAATATCATTTCTATTGGATTCTGTAAAACAAGCCGAAAAATAAAATCTGTCAAACTAGTCTCGGGTCAATTTTTATATAGTGTACAACTCGTTTCGCCTACCAAAAGCAATTAGGGGCGGGCGAGTTCGCATTCGTCCAAAACAAATATGACCCGATAAATTCGGTGGAAATTCACCTGGCCGAGGGTTAAAAATAGGCCGTGTTTATTCGGTTTTGATGTTTGGCCCGGCGGTTACAAACCTTTATAATTGGCGTAAAAATAGTACGCCTCGTTCTTTTTTTATTTATTTTTCAAGTACGGCGAAAATGAGACGCCCGTGTGGGTTTTATTAAGTTTGCTTGGGCGTATTAATTTTAATTAAATTTTTCGTCCGGTTCACGAACTGCAGGTTACGCTCGCGGGAGGAGTAAACAGTTTAGCACCCGCGTTATAAAGTTATGAAACACCGCGGGGCCGTAAAATTTTTCTACAATTTCACACATGAGACCGGCACGTCCGAATTTCTCACTTAAATTCACCTTACAAAATCTACTCCGTGGATTACCTTTGTGTTTATTCCGCGATCTCATCATTGTACGAACTGAATTTAAAATTAATTCGACGACGGCGACGCCGGTTTCCCGCCGACTCCGCTTTGTTCGCCGACTAAATTTCCTCGACTCGCGGACAAAATATAACGGTGCTACCCCGTTTTCTTGGCTAATTTACAATGACGGAAACAGTTTCCCATTGTCCCTCATCGCTCGCCTCGCGAGCATCTAATCGTACTTCGAGGAGTCTAATTATTATTCAGCGACAGGTGCATTTTCAAAGCTTGACAAATTGTGTTTGCACGCTCATTTCCTTCACGTCATAATGTTGTTCAACAAACTATATGTACATTTGAAACATACAATTTATCCGGCTCGAAGGACTATGAAACGCGCTTTAACAGTGTCTAGTTAGATAACCATATAAACAGATCTTTCAAAAGAGGAAGTGCTAACTAATTGTATTCATTCATTACTAATAAATATTTATAAATTGGCTTTTTCTGAAAACCATAATTTATTAGACTCTGATAAGGGATGATTACTAACTCTGATGGAGCACAGTTTAAAAAATGGCTGGTTAGATAATCAGGTAAATCTCTGACAAAGGACGGGAAAGAGAATAAAAGGAAAAATATACCATTTATCCGGCTCGAAGGACTATGAAACAGACTGTAATAATGTTAGGTTAGATAACCAGATACCGCCTTCACACTTAAGCCGTATAATTATTATATACTTTGAGAACTCATATATCGACCTATGCAACGAAAACTATTGTAAGTCATTTTTGAGAGAACTGAGTCAGATATAAGTGTTTAAAGGTTTTGAACCGATTGCATTTTAAGAAATAAAATTTTCTAGGTAAAAATTTCCTACTTGGTTGCTATAGATATCTTATAGAGGATTCCGAAAGGATTCGCCATAGAAGAATAGCAATTAATTCTGTTTTCTTTTCAAATTTTTCAAAATCACCATTTTTGACTTACGATAGTTTTCGTTGCATAGGTCGATATGTGGGATCAAAGTCGCCACGGTACCTATTGAGAAGCGGGAGAGAGCGGAGGAAGAAGGACTGCTCATGCTGCGAGAAGAAGGAAAGAGTTAGTTGTGTTTGAGATATCGTAGAGTAAGGAGTTGCGTTTGAGATATCATAGAGTAAGGAGTTGTGTTTGAGATATCGTAGAGTAAGGAGTTGTGTTTGAGATATCGTAGAGTAAGGAGTTGTGTTTGAGATATCGAGGAGTAACGTCTGAACGGCCGATGCGTGAAGTCGAGTGTTGCCAAAGTGGCGTATTATTATTGTCTTTACCAAAGTGGTGTATATTGTGACGTTTATTATTAAAGCATTTATTGTTCGTGTGCATTTTATTCCCCGCACAAACCCCAGCTTTTCCATATACAGGGTGTTTAAAAAATACGTTCGAATATTTGGCCCACTTATAGATCTCATCAGTACAAACAAAAAAGTCAAAATAAACATAAGTCCAAAAATCAGTCGTTTCCTAATTACAGCCTGTTTTTCAAATTAAAATAATTTACACTCAGTAGGAGTGATTCGCGTATTTATGAAGTCATCCATGGAAATAACAAAACAAATTTTGTTCGTTTCTGTTAGTGTAGTTGCCACATTTGTTGTAATTATTGTGTGTCCGTTATTGTCAGTGTTTATTGAAGTAGTTGTTGCTGTAACCCATTGTTGAAATTTTCGAATATGCCTTACATCAACGCAGAAATGGCAGACATGCATTTTATGTATGGCAAAGCCGATGGAAATGCTTGTGAGGCACGTCGCCTTTATGCCGAAGCATTCCCAAACCGGGTACTTCCGTGTGACAAACTTTTTACAAATTTACATCAACGTTTATCCGAAGTTGGATCGTTTAAATCAAGGAACGGTGATGGTGGTCGGCCTAGATCAGTTTGTACTCCCGACGCAGAACTTAACATTTTAAGACGAATTGAAGAAAATCCTGGCACTAGTACTAGAAGACTCTCTACTGAAACAAATATTAATTTTTCCCTAATTTGGAGAATTTTACGGGAGTAGCAATTGCACCCATACCATATTCAAAGGGTACAGGCTCTAGCTGTGCCTGATTATGCCGCACGACTGGTGTTTTGTCGAAGCATGTTGACAAAAGTCGCGGAGAACCCAAATTTTGTTACGAAAATTTTATTTACAGACGAAGCTGGTTTCACGAGAAATGGCATTTTTAATTTTCATAATAGCCATGTTTGGGCCGACGAAAATCCGCATGCCGTTGTTGAATCGAATCATCAACACCGATTTGCAATCAACGTTTGGCTTGGTGTGTTAGGAGACCATCTGATAGGACCTCGTTTCCTGCCTAACCGTTTGACTAGTCAATTGTACCTTGACTTTTTGCGGAATACATTACCACTGCTGTTAGAAGATGTGCCCCTCAACCACAGAATTAATATGTGGTTGATGCACGATGGAGCTCCTGCGCATTACGGAGTCTTGGTCAGAGATTATCTAAACGAAAATTACAATGGCAGGTGGATAGGGCGAGGAGGTCCAATTGCATGGCCCCCTAGATCTCCCGACCTCACTCCACTCGATTTTTGCATTTGGGGGTATTTAAAGACATTAGTTTATTCAAGTCCTGTGAATAATTTAGATGAGCTGCGAGAACGAATTGAACATGCCTGCCAGACTGTTCGTATAAATCCGGGACTCTTTGAGAGAGTGTGGCGTTCACTTTTACGGAGATGTGAAATGTGTATACAAATGGAAGGAGGACATTTTGAACATCTTCTTTAAGAATCATTAATTTGTAATAATTAAAATGTATTTATACTGATATTTGAGTGTAAATTATTTTAATTTGAAAAACAGGCTGTAATTAGGAAACGGCTGATTTTTGGACTTATGTTTATTTTGACTTTTTTGTTTGTACTGTATTTTTAGGTGGGCAAAGCGGGACAACTAATTGTAAGATTTTATTTCCTACTGTGAGTTTTTGTGATGCCCAATATTTAAGCTTTTCCTTATCAATATATTTTTTACTAATGACACTACATTAAAAAGATCATTTTCGGAAATATTATTATTTGGGAATTTTTGAAAAGCACAATCAAATGATTTTTGCACATCGTTCCAATTAAGTTCTGGTTGTAATGTAAACCAATAAAAATGTAGTCCGGTCTTCCAAATAATCTTTGCAGTTACTATAAAACTTTTTGACATGGTTCATGATATCTTGACGATTTATTGTATTCTGCTCTTCGAGCTGGTTTATAGTATTGGGGATAGTTAACGGTAGAAAATTATTTTCTAAACTTTCTTTATATTGACATATTAAATTATTAACTTCATTTACTACTTTGATTGCCGACATTTTATCATCTTCAGTAAGCTTTACAACGTGGTGAAAAAGAGCAGCTTGATTTTGTAGAAACTCTAGCCAAATTTTTGAATATTCTCTTTCAAAAAACTTTTCTAAAATTCTAGGACATTTTTTGTCTTATGATAAACAGTAGGATTTTAATGGATCATACATCTTCAAAATTCTTTCGATAGCTGGCAGAAGAACTAACCAACGCGTTTTACTGTATCCAAGTATTTTCTGATATTCAACTTCCTCAGCAAAAGCAATATGTTAGTCGTCGTAACCCGTAGGATTCTTAGAATGCAAAGCTATAATTTTCATAAATATAAAATTTCACTTGTTAATTCTAAAAGTCGGGACTTTTGAAAAACGTCGCGGGACGCGGGACAAATTGTGAAAAATCGGGACTGTTCCGCCAAAAGCGGGACGTCTGCTCACTTTACTCATGTAGCAAGGCTTGTGTGTGAAAAATTCCAATTAATTCTACACAGTAATTTTTGGTTGGTGCCCTTTTAAATGTGGAGAGCGATAAGCAGCATCTTTGACATAACTTACTGTTTTACTACAAAAAGGATAAAATTGTTGTTCAAGCAAGAAAGAAATTGATCGATGTGTATGGAGAAGATGTGTTGACAGTACACCAAAGCCAGTACTGGTTCGCAAAATGTCGATCAGGCAATTTTGATGTTAGATACACCACGTTCGGGAAACTTGAAGCTGATAAAGATGCGATAAAGGCATTAGTTGATGCGAACCGGCGAATAACAACACGTGAAATCGGATTGAGGTTAAATTTATCAAATTCAAAAATTTATGACTACTTGAAAGACCTGGGACTACCCTCAAAGCTCGATGTATGGGTTCCCCATGTTCATACTATCATCAGCTGAACAAACTGAATGATGCACTTCAACAGAAAAGGCCAGAACTAATCAACAGGAAAAGGTGTAGTGTTTCACCAAGACAAGAGTCCTCATACAAGTTTGGACACTCGCCAAAAGGTTTTACACCGTGAATGGGATACAATGCCACACCCACCATATTATCCCATACATATTACCCACATATTATATTCTCCAGACCTGGCACCATCGGATTATTATTTATTCCGGTCACTGCAAAATTTTTTGGACGATAAAATCTTTTCCTCAAATGAGGATGTCAAAAATCACCTCGATCAGTTTTTTGCCAGTAAACACCAAAAATTTTATGAGCGTGGAATTATGCTACTGCCAGGAAAATGGCAAAAGGTGTTGAACCAGAACGACCAACATATAATTTAATAAAGTATTTGATTTATTATACGAAAATTTCATTTCCACAAAAAAAAAAACGAAATTACTTTCCAAACAATCCAATAGAATGTTAAATATTATAAAATACCAAGATAAATCCTGAAAAAGTTTTTCTTCAGTCATCCTGAAGGACTATGAAGTAAAATCTGTGGTTGGTTAGCTAACAAAACATATTTACAGATGTCATGTATTATAATATGTGACCGCGTCCGACAAGAGGGACCTAGTGTGCAAAAACACAGTCCTGACATAAACGCGTTTAAAGTTTCGCAACGCATCCTTAGTGTGAATGTCCTTTCAGTTGAGAGAAGCGATTGTAGTATAGTCAAACTTTTGCATTTTAGGCATCACCAAGTACCACCACTTCGATTTCCGAAAAAAATAAATTGTATGTAAAAAACTTATGGACTCTGAAGAAGAAAAGTTCAATTTACGACTAACAGATAACCGTCCAGATGGATTACCTTGACTTATTATACTAAGCGGTATATCAATGAATCGAAAATGCTATTTGTATGATAATATCCGGGATTTGTGTACTAATCCAGAGATGCAAGATTTGGTAGCCACTAAACCAGACACACCTAAAATGAAAAGACGGTTAGGTGAACCGATGGCAACCAGTACACCCAAAAGGAGAAAGAAGAAAAGTGATGCGACAGCCTAGAAAAAGAAAAAAATTAAAAATGCTGAAAAAGAATGCCGAACTATTAAAAAAAACCTGAAGAAAAAAAAATTACGAAAAATGACATTTTTAACTTTTTGATGTTTTTCCAAACTTCATAAGCTAGTCTTGTTACATTTTTATGGTATAAATAAATTTTTGTCATGAAATTTACTAGGTACCAGAATCCACTTTTAAGTCAAAACACCTTTTTTGACATACTAGGTCCTTTTTGTCGAATGCGGTCACATATGAAGAATAGGTATACCCTCAAAGATTTTGCAAACCACTATCTTAACTTCTATCCACTTATCTTAAAGGACAATGAAGTGGAAGCAGGGAGTGTCTACATACTCACAATACACAGATAGTCTGTGGTTCTGCTTGGTGGTTAGATAACCAGACAAATCCACAGATGTCATGTACTATAGTACGAAAGGAAGGTCTTTCTTGAAAAGGACTTCAAGCACTTTCTTGAACAATCATGAAGTAGAATCAAAGAGTGTCTAATTAGATAACCAGACATATCTACAGATGTCATGTATCATACTATGAAAGGAAAGTCTTTCTTGAAAAGGACTTCATGGACTTTTTTGAACAATCATGAAGTAAAATCAAAGAGTGTTTAATTAGATAACCAGATATATCTACAGATATCATGTAAAAGGATCATATCATGTAATATTTTCAAAGATTTTCTTGAGCAATCATGAAGTAGAATTAAAGAATGCCTAATTAGATAACCAGATATATCTACAGATGCCATGTATTATAATATCAAGGGTGGGCATTCCCTCAAAGATTTTACAATCCACATTCCTAGCTTCTATCCACTTATCTTAAAGGACAATGAAATGGAACCAGAGAGTGTTTGCTCACAATATGCAGACAATCTGTGGCTCTGCTTGTTAGTTAGAGTTAGATAACCAGACATATTTACAGATGTCATGTGTTATAATATGAAGAGTAGGTATACACCCAAGAATTTTGTAATTTACAATACTAGCTTCTATCCACTTATTTGAAAGGACAGTGAAGTGAAACCAGAGAATGTCTACTTACAATACGCAGACAGTCTGTGGCTCTGCTTCCTAGTTAGATAACCAGACATACCGGGTGTCCCAACGTTCTGAAAAAGCTCCATAACTTGTTTATTATTGGAGATATTGATCTTTTCCTTTTTTTAGGTTACAGCTGTAATGGTACTACACATTTTTAAAATATTGCGACTTATATACAGGTGTCCCAAAAGTACAAAAAATACTAAAGTTACTGTTTTTTAAATGGAACATACCCAATTTTATTTTATTTTTGAATTCTATGGTAAAGTACGATTAACTTTTATACAGTTTTTCTCGTTTGTTTTTCTCTAAACTGCCAGCAAATTTGATTTATGGCACTTTTTTTGTCGGAATATCCAAATGCAGTGGTTTCTTTAAAAATTCTTATTTTGAATATCCTTGCCTTGTTGTCAAAGTAATTAGCTCCGTTTGATTGTTGAATGTTTATTGGATTTTTAAAATGTTTACTCAACGTCCTGTTTTGCCGCATTTGTCTACTGCGACTTTTTAAAGTGATAAATTGAAAATGTGGAAGACTTAGTCATTTTCAAATGGTAACCCCTATTTGTTATTATGCTGGTCAAAAGTTATTCTGACAGGCTTATCTTACTTTATTGTGGATGGAAAGTTTGTCAGAATAATTTTTGATTATTACAATAATAAATCGGGGGTGCCATTTGACTAATTTGACTCAGCATGTTTAAAAATTCACAGTAAGCAATTGCGACTAAGCAGGTTATTGAGTAAACATTTAAAAGATGCATACTTTAAAGTTAAGTCAAAAATTTTACAGAAAAGAATTTTTGAACAGACCATTGCATTTCGAAATTTTGGCAAATAAACTGTTATAAATCAAATTTCCTCACAGTTTAGGTAAAAATGATCTCTATAAAAGTGAATCGCATGTTACCATAGAATTCGGAAATAAAATAAAATCGGGTACGTTTCATTTAAAAAATAGCAACTTTAGTACTTTTTGTAATTTTGGGACACCTGTATATAACTCGCAATATTTTAAAAATGTGTAGTACCATTACAGCTATAACCCAAAAAAAGGAGAAGGTCAATATCTCCAATAATAAACAAGTTATGGAGCTTTTTCGGACCGTTGGGACACCCGGTATCTACAGATGTCATGTATTATACTATGAAAGGAAAGTCTTTCTTGAAAAGGACTTCAAAGACTTTCTTGAACAATCATGAAGTAGAATCAAAGAGTGTCTAATTAGATAACCAGATATATCTACAGATGTCATGTATTATACTATGAAAGGAAAGTCTTTCTTGAAAAGGACTTCAAAGACTTTCTTGAACAATCATGAAGTAGAATCAAAGAGTGTCTAATTAGATAACCAGATATCATCTACAGATGTCATGTATTATAATATCAATGGTGGGCATTCTCTCAAAGATTTTACAATCCACAATTCCAACTTCTATCCACCTATCCTAAAGTATAATGAAGTGGAACCAGGGAGTGTCTACTTACAATACGCAGATAGTCTGTGGCTCTGCTTGGTAGTTAGATAACCAGACATATCTACAGATGTCATATATTATAGTATGAAAGGAAGGTATATATTCAAAGATTTTCTTAAGCACTCATGAAGTAGAATTAAAGAGTGTCTAATTAGATAACCAGATATGTCTACCTACAGATGTCATGTATTATAATATCAAGGGTAGGCATTCCCTCAAAGATTTTGCAATCCACATCCTAGTTTCTATCCACCTATCCTAAAGGACAATGAAGTGGAACCAGAGAGTGCCTACTTACAATACGCAGAAAGTCTGTGGCTCTGCTCCCTAGTTAGATAACCAGACATATTTACAGATGCCATGTATTATAATATTCAAGAAAGGTATATCCTCAAAGATTTTCTTGAACAATCATAAAGCCGAATCTAAGAGTGTTTAATTAGATAACCAGATATATCTACAGATGTTATGTATTATAAAAGTAAGATACACCCTCAAAGGTTTTCTAATCTTCTATCCACCAAGTCTGAAGAATCAAGAAGCAGAACCAGAGAGTATCTACCTAAATAACCAGAGATTCCTAGAGACGTCAACTATCATAATATGAAAGGACGACATCCTAAAAAAGATTTTCTTCTCTACTAAGAACTTCTCTACCCCAACATTTCCTATGTTTCTCCTCAAATCGTACTTATATGGGTAACCAAGTCATATTTTTAGGTACTATATGTGATCTTCACAAATCAACTTTACATTTTATTAAAGAATAATTTATTAAAAACAAACTTTAGAGTGACTTTAGAACGAAATTATAAATTCCAAATATTTAAAAGCTGTTATGAAAATGGTTGAAATTTATAACAGATTATGTGAGCTGATTACAGTTTTTAGTAGTTTGGCTAAATAGGTTTTCCCGTCAGAATTTAAACCCGTCCAGCACGAATTTCGCATCAGCTGTCGGCGTAATTTTACGTTCCCGCATCGAGCAGGCGACGACAAGTTCGCGCTTTTCGTTGTTTATCGTTGAAGTTCCAGTTTCGCGCTATAATCGGCTTAGCCCCGACTGAATGACTAACTCGTCGAGCATATTTTCCTTTATATCCTCCCTAAATATCCCTTAATTCATTATAAAAATCCTGAACCGTGTCCTATTGTTATTTAAAACAATGCTGTTGGTGCGATTTTTCCAAGCTTTTTGTAAAATTATATTGTGTCGGTTCTATACCGTAGACTAACTTGTAAAATATTCAATAAAATATTTCCGCCGTTACAACAACAGTGTATCCTAGTCCGGAATTATGTGAGTCGTTACGCGAGCGGCCGTAAGAAGGCTGCGGAGAACATAAATTCGGCGAAGGCGCCGGGAAAACATCGAATCTTTCGCTCCGGTCGGAACATAAACACTCAGAACGCGAACAACGCCGAGCATTTTTGAGTAAATAACACTTTAGAATGATTTACGACCGAGCCTAAACAGCCACGCGAACGTTCTGTCACTTACGCTACGAACAAATCCGTCTTCGTTTACAAAAAAATAAAGTCGGATTTTACAAAATTTGTATACGGGGAAAAATGCGCAAAGCGGAAATAAAAGAATGAAAATGGAATAAACGGGGAAGAATAAAAACTGACCGCCGCAAAGCCGCCACGAAGCCGCCGTGCATTAAAGATGGACAATGTTGCATCGCGGATGACGATGTGAGAGGGCGAAACTGAAAACTTGCGCGAACATGCGCGCTGTCCGAATTGAAGCCCGCGAGTTGGAACGTTTGTTTCAGTAGTTCGCGATACGCCGAAGCGGAAGGTTGGTAACTTGGAAAGCGGGGAAATCGCGAAATTTTACTCGTATTAAGTGTGTACGATTTCAAAAAAGTAAAAACAAAACTTAGTTTTAAAAAGTTTTCTTGGAATAAATTGAACAATAAAAAAACAAATTTGTGTTTTTGGAAATTTGGTGTAAAAGTAAGTAAAAAAAAAGAATAAAATGAAATAAAATAAAATAATCAACCTGTTTGAATAATTTAAAAAAATTTTAATATATAAATTAATAGATTATATTAATAGATGATAATAGTATTAAAACAGAATGGGATGAGAACACTAACCCAAATTACCTTTAACCACAATTAGGAGCTATTATCTACAAGACATGTTCATTAGTATAATGGGGATATTCTCAAGGCTTAACAATTTCCGTTCGGATGGAGGTAGATGGGTTGTTCTTGATTTATACCCTCGATGAAACATGTCTAAAATTGCTCGAGGACGTGTTGCCGTAAATTCTCTCGTCTCTTTTATTAATTAATTCCGCCGCGTCTGGTCCTATTTGTCAAATAAACACGCGCATTACTGAATTCACTTGTAGGCGTACGTGACGTCGGGTCTCTCTCACTATTTTCGTTGCATAAATTTAACTCAGGTTCGGTTGGTGCATACAAATTGCTCTTCGCCGCGGCAACGGCGTTCAACTACTGCAAATAGAGGCGCCTCGTTGGCCAAAGTCCTTTGAGATGACCGCTACTATATTTGACATTCAGTTTGAAAGCTTATAGGAACTATTTGACCGTTTCTCCCTACCGTTATCAAAACCATTTAATTGGTAACCTTAACAGAATTCACTTTGATGATGGGTTGTGAAGAAATTGAGTAAATTTTAGTAGGAAATTTAATAGGATTTAATTTTTAATAACTAACCGAAGAAGAGAGTGGGGATAAAGAAAAGATCGATTTCCTTAATGTATCGAAAACACCATCCCTTTACGATACTTCTTTCTAAAACTTTTTAAACTCGCCTCATCTGCATGGATTTCCTCGGCTTGCCGTGAACTTTTCGCATCGGGGAAACTTCCCTCCGTATTAATTAAATCATAGCGAAGCTTAAGCTGGCAAATTTGGGATAGTTTATAATTTTCCGTTATCCCAACTTTATTTTTAAAACCCCACGAATTCGTTTGCCTTTCGAGTTATCTAGAAACTCGATACTTCAGACAAACTTTCAACTTATATGCCTCGAAAGTTTGAAGTAAACTTCCATCTTCTTTCGTATAACATAAAACATAAATAAATTCCGAAAGATGGAGCGTGGAAAACGTTAAGAAAAAGGGAAAAGAAAAATAAGAGGAATATCATATAAATAGTGATACCGGTCATTTTTCGTGGTCGCGATAGAAGGGGATGAATATAGGACGTGTTGTAACAAGCTTCCCCACGTTCGGGGAACGCCACCGATATGTCATTCTTCCTCAATGTTTGTTTTCGTCCGTACTTATCGCGCGTTACCTTTCCGGAGACGTAGCCGCTATTTATTCAGCCCCTAACGGAACGGGGGGAAAATAAATAAAATAAATGGGCTACGTCTCTGCAAATATGTACCCTACGAAGGGGAAACCCGGGAAAAATGTCGTCCGGTGTAAACAGCCATTCGCCAGTTGTTGAATTTACTAAACGACTACGATATTAATCGTAACTCTTTATGTTGGGATTTTTTTCCCAAATACATTATATTTAGCCATTTTATTTAATCGCAATCGATTTTTGGGAAATACCCGCGATATTTCCCGTTACCGTGTTTAATTCCGCAATTATTTTAATTAATTGCTCTTGCATATTTAACAGAAATGGCGAAATTGATACGGCACGCGCACTGATTCGCTTGCATTATTCATAATATTAAACCAGTGAGCGCCGAGTGATAATCTATTAGTATCATAGGAAAGATAATCACTAAATAGAACGAAAAAAAAAATAAATAAATAAAATAAATAAATAAATAGAAATAAATAAATAGAAACAAAAATGAAGTAATTCTTCTTGTTTCATTTCAGTCAACAATTAACTCCAACTTCTCGACTCGACGATGGTTTGAAAAAGCGTCTTCTAATATAACCCAAATCCATCATGAAGGAACTGCGAATGTGGATTATACTCAATGTCGTACTTCTACGATGTTTCCACGGTAAGTCATTAATCACAGTCTTAAAAATCTAGACGTTGGCGTAAATAAAAACCTCGGTTCGAATAAGATCGGAAGTAATCACTGGAAAGCCGAAAACGACCGGGAATCGATATCAGAAACCGACGTCGGTTGAAATTAACAACAAAGCTCGGAAGGGCAACAGCGCGGACTTCCGCCCCTTAATGACCGCCCACTTTTTCACGCCTCCATTCAGCTCCTTGTAGTAGCAATCCCGCGAATCGTCGACGACGATCCCGAGGGAATTGCGTGAACGGGTGCGAAATGTACTAAATGGAATCGGAATACTAAAATAAAACCGAGCGGAATGTTAACACGATTTCCCGCTTTAGAGTTCTGGTTGCGTCCCACCTCTTTAACATATATAAGTTTTCAACTCGTTTGTAATGTTCTGAACAATTTTCTACTTTAAATAGAAATGAATTTTCCCACCTTAAACGTATGCACATTAATATTACATTATAACCTTGCAAAAAAATTTTTACAAGAGAACATTAACCCCTTAACACAACATCTGCCAATTGCGCGAGCCGTAGTATACGAGATAATTAATCGCGTCTATTAAACTGGCGAGAAAAAAAACTAAGGACCATAGGATAGGGGAGACCGGGGTTGGTTGGCACATGGGGCTAATTGAAACAGCGTCAACTATGAGCCATCTATTTCACTTACTTAATCGTACTTTGTACTTCACTTGCACTTTCTCGATCGGGTGTCAACGACTCTACACTCACAGAATTGCATCATCGATATGACTAAAAATCGTAGGTAAAATAGATGGCCGGACTCATGGTTTTCGCTTATGGCACAAATCTTTACCACCAGTCAGACTCGTTGTTTTCGTTTATAGCACAAATCTTTACTACGAGTCAGGCTCGTGGTTATAGACCAAAGGGTTAAATTTTCCTCGTAAGTATTTGACTAAAGATCATGCTTGATATACAGTTGAAGGGCCGCGGCTAAAAACGATCAAAGTCCATTTTTTTTCAAAAATGAGATAATGTCACTATAAAATAGCTTATAGTATGTATCATCCAACAGTTATCCCCTACTGCTAAAAAAATAATATTCTTCGAAAAAAACGTCTTTGAAAATAATAGGAACCGCCGAAAAACGATCAAGGTCCAGGTATTAACAGGTATAAAAGATCAAAGTCTTTTCTTAGAATATAATGCTTTTTATTAAACAATAGTTGTTCGTTTGAAACCACATTTTTGTTTTATTTCTACTGTACTAACTACAGTGTACTCTCTCTTAGCGGACACCTCTTATAAGCGGACACCTCTCATAAGCAGACAGATTTTCGGGGACCGAAAAATAACATATAACCTTTTTTTACGGTATTGTATTCTCTTAAACGGACAGTACAGTCCGAAATTCCGGTAATTCGCCGAATTCTGTCTCTTCGTTTCAACACATTGCGGAAAAAGGCGTCAGTCTTTAGTCATTGCATAACTGTAGCGAAGTTAACAGGTCACTACGCGTACATAATACATATTGTATTTGATCTTGTTTTATTATTAGTGGGTGAAGTTTTTTATAAAAGCTATAGTTATTCAGAAAAAAATGAATAAAAAATTTCAAAAACGTGTTATTACGCTTCAAGAGAAAATTAATAATAAAATGGGCGAGCAGAAACGCAAAATTTTACTGTTTCCTGATAATGCTACATCTCACCCACGACATTTGACACTAAAAAATATCAAAATCGTTTTTCTTCCTCCTAATACAACCACAGTTTGTCAACGATTAGATCAAAGAGTCATCAAATATTTTAAATTCTGGTACAGATCAATAATCTTAAAACATATTTCAGCAAAAAATGGACATAGTTAATTCTCTAGAGGACCTATCCAAGTCGATTAATTTACTAGATGTAATTTATTTTATAAGCAGAGCATGAAAACAAGTGACTTCAATAACAATTCAAAACTGCTTTCGTAAAGCTGGGTTTACATATTCCGAAGTTTCTCAAACTGAAAACGATTTTGATCCTGAAGATGACCTACCTTTATCTACTATTGCAGAAATGCATCAAATGCTTCAGCAAATTGGAACAAATGATGTTGATTTTAATGAGTACGCAAATATTGACAAAAACTTGACCCTCGAAGACGAAGTAAAATAAACAGTGTATAAATACTTCCGTTGCTTCATTTTCTTTGTTTAAATGATGTATAATATACATAGCTAATTGTAAGAGTAAGTTTGAAAAGTGCACCATACTTAACACATATAAATGTACATACTCACACAAATCTCTTTTAAAGGGACACCTCTTTTAAGCGGACAAATTTAAGGCGACCGGAGGTGTCCGCTTAAGAGATAGTACACTGTAATAATAATAATAATCAATTAAAATTTTTCAAATTTAAATACTGTAAAATGTAGACGTTTGGACTTTGATCGTTTTTAGCACCGGCCCTTCATTTGCTTCATCCCTTTATTTTTATTTATCAAAGGTGACCAAGAAGCATTGACAAAAGCTTTGTTGAAATTTTGACGTTACGTTTGAATGACGGCGGTTTGGATATCTTTCTTGATAAAGTCGTTCCACCAGCCGTCCGTTACTCCGAGCTTCCCCATAAATAAAATATATCTCGGCTAATTCACGATTAGAATACATTTTTTAGACCCTTTCTCGCAATAACTTATAGTGACAGTTTAAATTCGAACGTAACGTCAAACTTTTAACAAAGCTTATGTCAGTGTTTCGTACTCACCAGGAACATGTTGTATAAGCAACCCAACAGACAGGCAAATAAATAAAGTTGCAGTCAGGAAGATAAATCTGTTGTTGGAAAATAAAGATATACAAGATGTTAAAGGAGGAACTGTGGAAGGATGTTTACATAAACATCACACCATGATTGATCAGTAGTAGAGTGGTACTAAAAATATCTACAGCAAAATGTTAGACAAATCATCATTATAGCTGCAGATAAAGCTCCAAAGAATTTGATTGAGTATAAGGTATAAAAAGAGTATCACACACTTTGAAGATGAATTGTTTGAAAGTCAAAAAAGACATAAACATAAAAGAGTTACTATTCTTTAAGCATATTTAGTTCACTCTCTAACTCAAATCTAGAAATTCTTCCTTAAGAAAGGCGAATTTTTTTAACCAAATTTTTTTATAAAAATGAATTTTTAAAATCTAAAAGTTATTCTCCAAAATGTTTTTTTCCTTTTCTGTAAAACATTTTTTAGCACTTAACGCACTAAACAAACATTCATAAACAGCCTATATTCAATTCTTTGCATAGTATTTAATCTCCAGAGTATGTTTGAAGTGAAAAATGGTAAAACGTGTTTTTAAAAACCTATTATACTTAACGTATTTGGAGATTACTAGTATTTTCATGTTGAAAATATGGATGGAAAATGAAAAATAAAGGCACTTTGAAGTGTACACTACGCGGCGCAGGACGTACAAATAAACTCTGGGAATACGAGCCGAATTGAACACTGACTGTGGAATTGAATCATTCACCTCGTATAACAACGAGCTGGATGCGCAAACGATGTACATACATTCGCATTTAATCTAGCACCGACAGATTGATATCAACCGTTCGAACGCAATGGAATGGCCATCGCCGCGTGCTCTTTTAATAAGCAATTATTGCCGTGTTGATTTCGGATAAGAGCTTTTTGCGCCGTAGGTTCATGGTTGCGGGTTTTCAATGGTGGCGTTTTAATTTAACGAGTTCGCGTTGTATTTCGACACGTCGAGATTGTAAGTTTTATGAAAGGTTTCGGAAAGGTACCTACGTCTCGTTCGCAATCAAGACGGAACATGCAAAAACGAGCCGGTTCGTTTCGAAACGTCTGTGTTATAATTTGGACGGTCGTTACCGTTAAGTTCGGGTGCGCCTCTCGAATGCCGAAACGGCGCCACGTTGGTACACATTTCGAGTACGGCTAATGGCTTCTACTGGGATAATGGCTCCTGCCCGACTTGAAGAAACTGTTATTTGCATAATAAACATTCCGGACGGATATTTTCTCTCTTGGCAAACCCACTTCCAGGGGTAGCCGTGAACGAACTACACTTTGTTGTACAAATTGAACAATAACATCGGGAATTCTAAACGAAATAAAATATACAGGGTGTCCGGAAATAACGTTCGTATACTGAAGGGGGTAATTCTACAGCCAAAAATATGAAGAAAAGTTCATATGAACATGTGTCCGGAAATGCTTCCCAAACGAGCTACAGGTCTTTGAAGTTGATACTCATGGTATGGTTTTTTTAAATTATTTCACTTATCCTACAGAGTAGGATGTTGAATTTTGGAACATCCCCTATTATTTACATAAGAAATATGATGATGGTAACCAAAATGATTTACGATGAACAGGTTTTGGTACAGAGGCTGAGGAGCGCATTTAAAGTCCCGTATTGTTTTTGATTGATAACTTTTTGGAAATCTGATCTCAAAATTGGAATGTTTAGACAAAAATACAAAAAAAAGTTACTAACATACGATGTCGTACCATGCACCCATTTTGAGAAATTCAACAATTATGCAGTAGTGCACAAGATTTTATGTTCAGAAAATCTCTAAATATCGTAGTAGGTTCGCGCCATATTATTTGACAATTAGTATGTGTCGCTCCTTAATAAAAAATAATGATAAAAACCTAATTTTATAAGCAAAAACAAGTACATAACTAAACAGGAAAAGATTTATTTAAGCAGAAACACAGAAACTGCACTCGTTTTTGTTTATAAAATTAAGTATTTATTATTATTTTTTATTAAGGAGTGACACATACTAATTGTCAAATAATATGGCGCGAACCTACTACGACATTTAGAGATTTTTTGAACATAAAATCTTATGTCACTACTGCATAATCGTTGAATTTCTCGAAATGGGTGCATGGTAGGACATCGTATGTTAGTAACTTTTTTTTGTATTTTTGTCCAAACATTCCAATTTTGAGATCAGATTTTCAACAAATTATCAACCAAAAAAAATACGGGACTTTAAATACTCTCCTTAGCCTCGGTACCGAAACCTGTTCATCGTAGATCATTTTGGTTACCATCACCGTATATCTTATGTAAATAATAGGGGCTATTCCAAAATTCAACATCCTACTCTGTAGGATAAGTGAAATAATTTAAAAAAACCACATCATGAGTATCAACTTCAAAGAGCTGTAGCTCCTTTGGGAAGCATTTCCGGACACATGTTTATATGAACTTTTCTTCATACTTTTTGCTGTAGAATTACCCCCTTCAGTATACGAACGTTATTTCCGGACACCCTGTATACCTATATACATTACGTGCCCCGTGGATTTTCATTTCCACTTTTTTTTACCGTTTGAAAGAATGCGTCCTTGAAAGCATTCCCGAAGAGAAGGAATCCTTTTCAAGGAAATCCCCGGAACGATGAAAGGCTGTTTACCGGCGGCGTCCAGGTGGGGCCACTCTCGCTGGCTAAAGAGGGAATCGGCGGGGACCGGCGGGGAAACCGTCCGGTTGAGAATAGACGGCGGTAAGAGCTCCGTTGAAAACTTAATTGAATTTTCGTTTAACCGCTTTGCGGCCGCTCCGAACTTGGGCCGGCCGATAATTCAAGTCTCGGCAGGAAAAAGACGGGATATCGGGTCGCGACCGAACTGTTTAATTACCGCCGGTAATGAGTTCGTCTTTTTCTCCACCCCATTAATTATTTCAACAGGTTATTAACTGGGCCGGTGAACTTCCCGTTCAAACCAATTCAATTTGTCCGAAACCGTCCAGAACACTCAACCGTAAGAAACTATCATTGAGCTGGTTAATGACTCGTGGAAGCTTTTAGCCGTCGACTACATCCATTTATTTTCAGCTCAAGACATAAACATTGATTACAAATTAATATTTATTAAACTCAACATATAGGAAATTTGGGTCAAAATATCATTTTAGTTTACAAAATATCGATGGAAGTATATGCTTTTATAATGAAACTCCAAAGAAATTTGCAAGTTAGAATATAAAAGGGTAAAAAAGTGTCACAAAGTTTGAGGAGGGACAGTATCTCCGACATTCGCAAAAAAGCTATATTGATCCAGAATTTTTTTCAAAGAATGTCGCAGCTTTTTAAAATTTATCAACAACACAAAAAGCTATCATCATATAACAGCAATCTAAGAAAACATTTTCAAATCCATATTTATCCAGACTTATTTGCATACTTATCATACTATCTATTTTCGATGTTTGTTATAAACTTCAAGATGAATCCATAAATCCTTCTTAAGAAAACCAGTTTTTGAAATAACATTGAAAGCCATCATCGCATACCTACAGTTACTTTAGGAAGCATTTCAAAATGCATATTCATCAAGACTTGTTTGCAGTTTTATTTCCATCTTATTAGATTTGGAAATTTGTGATTCTCTATGATACACTTAATTCATTATCAATATGAATTCAGAAATCTTTCTTAAGGCTGTAGTCTCGGGCCCGAAAAAGTTGTTCCAATATTTCGCGTTAACCGTTTGATAAATCAAAAAAACTTTCAAACGAAAGTTGGATAAGAATGAAAAATCTAGGCAAGCGAATAGAGATATTTAATAAATTATTGTTAATAACTGAGATTATTAAGAAGCATTTTTAAACGCGCTATTCACATATCTAGATAAATATTCAAGAAATACTTTTTCCATTTACCGTTTTTTGATATTTTAAAAGATAAGCGAGAAATTTTGGAAATTCCCACGGTACAAACTTGGGAATATTTTTCAATTTCGTTAGATAGCTCCACCCTGATTGACCACGTGGTATGGCCGGCGGAGTTGAGTAGGTGCCGTAAGTAAACAAACAAGTTTTTTTGTGTAAGTCGATTCTGCTTCGTTGTGCATTTCTGGAGATAAATACTTTGGAGAGTTATTCGAGTTTGGAATTCACAGATTTTATTGCTTGTACAAAATTTTAGAATTTTAATAAACTAAAATGAATGAAAAGTTCATTTCATAATTTTACTAATCTTTTTGTTATATAAGTACCTCGACCTCATGAAAATAAACTTCGATTTTGTAATTTTGAACAACTTTTTCTTTACATACACTACATGTAGCAGAGAAAGTATGTACAACTGGGCCAAATTGGTCACTTTTCAAGGTACACTCCTGTTTCTATAAGAAATAAAGGAAAAACAATATCGGTAACTGATGCTGGATTTTTATAAGAAATCGAATGGTGAAAACCTCATATTGATATCTTTTACGGTTTCCGAGATATTGGCGATTTTCGAGAAAGTGCATTTTTGAAGTCTTCATAATTTTTTTTCTATTGGAAAATGTTTAATTTTGTGAAAACATTCTCGTGGCAATTTTTTATGTAGATTTTGACGGTATAGGTTAGTTTTCTCTGTAAGCAATATTTTAATAGCTACATACATAAAAGTGTTTTTTTAATGGAACACTATATTATTACATATTACACGAGAGCCTAGAATTCCCTTTCCAAAAATATGCCTATAAAGTTTGAAAAATGGGATAGATGCGATAATTTGTTTCAGAGAAATTGGAGAAAATGCAGAGGTTGTATTTACATAAACGATATACAGAGAGAAGATAACGTTTAAACTCATTTTTCTCGATGTTAAAAAAATTTGGATTGTTTGAATCCATAATCTGAACCAAAAAGGCTAAGTGATATCGCAAGCAAGGTATCATGTGTGGCACACTTTTGGAAAGGCAATTTAAACTCCCGTCGAATATGCAAAAATGTATAGGTGTTCCATTTGAAAAAGAAATATTTGTCTGTATCTATTAGAATATAGCTTACAAAAAATTTAACTTACACCAATAAATTCTACTTAAAAAGTTGTTTCGGGAATCTTTTCACAGAATCAAACATTATCCAATAGAAAAAAAGTTATGGAGATTTTTAAAAAATGCACTTTTTCGAAAAACACCTGTATTTCCGAAACCGTAAGAGGTATCAATTTGCGATTTTCACCATTCGATTTCTTATAACCATCCAGCAAGACACCAATATTATTTTACCCTATCTCTTATAGAAACAGGAGTGTACCTTTACAAGTGTCCAATTTGGCCCACCAGTACAGTACAGTCGATTATCCTACCTGTACTAGGAACTGCTGTACCATTTTAAAACATTTAATTTTTTTGCACAGTATTTATTACATATACTAAAATAAGTCAGGATCTTATTAGAATTTAGTAAGAAAGATACATCTAATCTTTCCGTCTTTTTTTACTTTACTAAAACGAATTGAACCTCGATTCATGTATTCACTCCTCGACAAGAGATAAATAAGCACATGAGTTTCGAATATAAATCCTTTGTCTCTTATCTACAGAGGGCGGAGCGTAGCCCAGAATTAAGGTCCACCTTCCTGCTTCCGCGCGTCTGTCTCCTGAGCCCCTGAGAAACTCGATGACCATAAGACCACAGCCTTAAGAAAGCTATAATTTTTGAAAACACGCTGGAAGCCATCATCACATACCTACAGCTATTTTAAGAAGCATTTCAAAATGCATATCCATCGAGACTTGTCCACATGTTTATTGCCTATTTGCTTTTAAAGTTTGGAAATTACACTGACAGCTATTATCATCATAGTTATCTTTTGAGTTGCATATACACCTGAGACCAAAGTAAGGAACTATACTACTCTTGTTAACAAAACCCATTTATCTAAAGATGTTTATTGGTAATTCAAGTCACGATGTTGTGTATCATCACAAGTGGACATTGAACACGGTTTAATTTAACGATCTCATTCGACGAGGTATATAAAATACCGTTGTTCGAGTTCGATTTAAACGAGGGAGAGATCGGGATCGCGTCAGCAGAAATTTCGAACTTGTTGTGTTTGTTCATTCGAAACGCGAATGCACGGAATCTGCATAATGGCACGCGGGAGTAAGTCGGCCGGTCTTACCCATAACGTTAATTCGAATTACGGGCTTATCGCGGCATATCTGCCGCCCAAATTACAATTTAATAACGTCAAATTGTGCGCGATACGGGACGGGATCGAACGACCGCCGCCGATAAGGTTTAATGGATGGCGGTCTTTATTTGAGGTACGTTTTCTTCGCGCGCACGAAACCGCGACCTCGCATGACGACGTCCATCGCGCCAAACGCTTTAATAACGCGTGATAAGCTTTGATTATGCCACGAGCACGTCGCGCGCTACCCAGAATCGACCACAATCGCGAACCCCCTTCGAATGACGGATTTACCTTACGCTATATACATTAATAAGATTAGATTTAATAACTATTTTTTGTCAAAACATTATTTTCTTTGAAACATTTCAGTAAGCGGCACGAACAGCGGGTTCATGGTGAGAGTGAGCGTGCCGCAGTATCGGATACCTGGGGAAATAGCGCAGTTACGGTGCGACTACAACCTCGGCAACGACAGCCTTTACGCCGTCAAGTGGTACAAGGACCACGAGGAGTTTTACAGGTTCGTCCCGAAGCAACGGCCGGAAACCATCAGCTATAGTGTAGAAGGAGTCGACGTCGATGTAAGTTGTTATGATTTCACTTCTACACTTCAACGCCCATTTTACAAGTCTTTTTGACTATCTGAAATTTTACTCGTTTATAAACTTTGATCTCGATTTCCGATCTTTCTACTGAAAATCGTTTCTAACAAAAAAATCAGCTATATTGTAAAAGGAGTCGACGTCGATGTAAGTTGTTATGATTTCATCTCTACACTTCAAAGCGCATTTTACAAGTCTTTGACTATCTGAAAATTTAGTCGTTTATAAACTTTGATCTCGATTTCCAAATTTTCTGAAAATCGTTTCTAACAAAAAAATCAGCTATGTTGTAAAAGGAGTAGACGTCGATGTAAGTTGTTATGATTTCATCTCTACACTTTAACGTGCATTTTACAAGTCTTTGACTATCTGAAAATTTAGTCCTTTATAAACTTTGATCTCGATTTCCAAATTTTCTGAAAATCGTTTCTAAAAATATTTTTAAAAATTGGTTTATTTGGAATGCCTAATAGTGAAAATGATTTACCGGCGAATCCACCATTTTTAACCATAAATTGTAATCAAATCTTAAAATGAAAAGATTACAAATTCAGTTACCAATTTATAAATTGTCTCTTTTCGAAATAATAAACACTTGGCATGCGGGCAACGTATTATTACATCTGCATGCCAAGTGTTAATAACACTACAATTACACTAATTAATGGATTAAATTGGTAAAATGTTCCAATCCAACCCACAAGATCAATTAGGAGAATGACCTAAACGAGAAATTTTTAATAACACAGACTTGGAAATTACAATCCTTTCCGACTATAGAATTTTTAATGTGATTAATTTTTTATGGAGCTTTAATCTCGATTAGGTACCGAATTTACTACTTCAATTTAAAAATATTTTTGTAACAAGATTTTAAAGAATTGAATTATTCGTAATAAATGAAATTTTTGAATCAATTTTAATTTTATTTCTTTTCTTAGTAATAAATTTTCTTAGTAATAAATTTTCTTAGTAATAATATACCACCATAACAAAACCAATAAATGTGTTGGACTGATAAGATTTTTACTTGATTGAAGTAAAAATATTTTGAGGCAAAGAGTATAAAATTACAATATCTTGGCTTTAAGGTTTCGCAAGTGATATAAAGTCTGACTTCAGTTAGGAATTATATTCGACTGCTTCTCGCAACCTATAAGGTACACTCATGGTCACTGGAAATGAACTTCAAAGCTTTCAGAGCGATATACTTCATTTAATAACTAGGAGGAGTGAATCTCAAAACCCCATTTACATAGGAAAAAGTAACTAAAAAATACACTAAACATTTTTAGCGGCAAATTTGAATTCTAAACTTCAAACCAGTCACATTTATGCAACTAACAAAACACCAAGCGTTTGAGCGTAGTATTCTAGAACACACCAAATATCTCTATGGCCGTTTATCTATACGTACATTGTTCAAAATTTATCCAAAAGACGTTCCTTGTGTTAACGTATTATATCCAACAGATGACATCGTACCATACCTTCTTTGAACTTAATATTTTTTGATCGCAACCAGTTGAGCACAACGAAAAAGCGAGAAACAAATTGACAAATTAGGTAAAGCACCTAACCTCAAACGTCAAAAACAATAAACGACAAAAACCAAATTTTTCGTCTTTGTAAACTTGACTGCGGAGCAACCAATAATAGTTCACTATTTTAGCGCGCAAAATTCAAATCACTCCTCCTAGTTATTAAATGAAGTATAGCTAGAACGATTTCGGATAGTCAGTTTTCCAGAGAATGAAACCTGGCATGAGGCTAATGGCGTAGATACGCCAGTCCATAAATACGAAGCAAGTAAACGAACATTGGCCCTAATGAATAAAATTTTAGCATTTGCTTTAAGCAATTGCTTTTTAGGAAAAGCAATTGCTTCACAAGCAAAAGCTACTAATAAAAGCAAAAGTTAGATCTTCACATGAATAATATTTTTAAGTAAATGCATCTTCTACATCTCTACAACAATTGCTTACTACAGCAATTGTGATGTTGTGAAGCATAACGCAGGATATAATAGTCGATGGTATCCTTTCTAATGCATCTCTAATTTTACATTGAAGCACAGGAAATCTTGCTTTTAATTGTTCGAAACAACGTTCAATAACGACACGTTCTCGACAGAAAATTTTATTATAATTTTGCTAGTGTTGGGTTGCAGGATTTCTCCTGGGAGTCACAATCCAAGACGATATCGAGTAGCCATCGTCTCCTAATAATACACATTCTTACTGCTTTTAAGAATACTGTATATATTAGAATTTTTGAAATTTCTACTATCGTGTACAGAACCTGGCCATTGACAGTCTACACTTGTAAAAATTTCTTTTGCATTACATGTTGCAAAATAATCTGGGGTATCCTTTTCGATTTATATATTCATCTCCAAATTCTTGAAATTTTGGTATGCTAACATGTGTGCAATCTATTGCACCGATGGGAGTTGGAAAACGGAAGCTCTCTGACCACAGCAATTTTGTTTCCACAACATCTTCAGCACTTCTCGGAAATCTAATGAAAACGTTAGCTTTTTCCAAAACAGCATGCTTTACGGAAGTAAACGTCTTGCTGATAGTACTCTGATAGACACCGAGTTCTTCAGCTATGGAATTTTGAAACCCGGGATCTGAAAGCTGTCCCAAAAAGATTTTCATCTGATTTATAAGTGATAATGCAGCACCTCGCGTTTCACCATTGTCAATTAAAAAATAATTTGTTAACCACTCAACGTTTTCTCGATCAAACCGATATAGCTTTCTGAAATCATCGTCTCTACAATTTTTACGTACACTGTATCATTTTCGTTTACGTACTTTCATGAATTCGACAATAATTAAAAAAAAATTGTAACGACGAAACACATTTCCGAGAAGAGAGTCCGAGCGCGTTCAGACTCGTCCGCCGATAGCCGTCGAAAGGGCGCCAGAACCTTCTAGAAGCCGCCCAACGCTATATAAGCGCTTGGGCGAAAAAAGACAAATCAGTTCGAATCGGTCGGTCATCGTTAGTCTTTAGACTAAACCCTTCTGGAGAGTGCGCGTTTTCGTTCGGACGAATCCATTATTATACTTTATTACTTTCATTGATAAACGCAATAAAATCTAATAAATAGGAGTTCACGTGTACACCACAGAGGAACGGTTGACTGTACGGTGTACAAGCAAATGATGCAGGGGTCGACCTAGCTTACAAAACGAAAGCAATTGCCACACTAGCAAAAGCAATTCCTTGGTTCATTCATATCATTTTAAGTACATGTAAGCAATTGCTTCTATTTTTTAAGAAAATTATTTAGCTAGAAGCAATTGCTGCACTTTTAAGCAATTCTTCAGAACAACAGCAATTACTTCAATTTTTATTCATTAGTTTTCAAGCATTTTCTTTGATATTGCAAGAAAACGCAATTGCTAAATAATTATTCATTAGGGCCATTGACTTGGATGAATTATAGCCTCACCCCAGGTTTTATTATCTCGAAAGCCGAACAAAATCCAGATCGTTCTAGTTATCGATCTCGCACAGAGCTTTGTAGTTCATTTTTAGTGTCTATGAGTGTACAACTGATTGATTTTTAGTTAGATTTTATCATAAAAATAAATCGGAGCGTTATAAAACAACTAGTTCTTATATTTAGTCACCTTCAAATAAAAAGCATTCATCACATAACATCCTAATTAGGGTAAAAATGTATCTGTTACCGGCAAACTCCATTACGCCGGCACACCTAAGATCGACTAGGCAATTCGCATATTGCCCGAGCATTTTTGACCAAGTCCGAAATAACGTTTTGTTTCGGGGTTTGCCTAGTATGCAACTAGGTAAACTTAGGTGCGCCAAACGAGGCTCAGGCAAAGTCCAGAAAATGTACTGATACAGAAAATACTAAAGGATGAACTCCGTTTCCTGATGCAGAAAACAATAAAAGATCAACTCCGTTTCCTGACGCAAAAAACAATAAAAGATTAACTCCGCTTTCTGATGCAGAAAATACTATAGAATCAACTCCGTTTCCTGATGCAGAAAATACTGTGGGATCAACTCCGTTTCCTGATGCAGAAAATACTATAGGATCAACTCCGTTTCCTAATCCAGAAAATATTCAAAGGACAACTCCTGCCCTTCATGTTGATATGGTAAAATTGGAACCTGTTTGTTGCATATGCGAAAAGGAAGCCTCAGGAATCCATAAGTGTTATAGCTATACGGAGAATGTTCATATCATCTGTGCCTAGAGCACAAGTAATACCAACGTGGAGTACGGAACATCAATTTTATGTCTTCGATGTGCAAATAGAAAAACGATGATTTCAAATCAAGAGAAAGCTTTCGAAGGATTGAAAGAGCAGGCAGAGAAAATGAAGTTTACATCTAATAAAAAATTTCCCCCGATTGAGGTTGGAACATCAGTTACTGTGCCTATTCCAAACGTTGACAGGAGCAAAGAAGATCCCCGAAACTTAATTGGCGTAGTTTTGGAGACAATAAATGATGAACTTTATAAAATTGGAACCAACAGAGGAATTATTAGCTCGCTGTATTCAAGAAATCAAATTCAAGCGTGTAAAGACACACTTTTGAAAATCCAGGACGTCCCAGAGACTGAAATCTCGCTGCGTCAGATTAGTAGCCAAAATTCTGTCTTCGGGGGCCAAGGGTTTTTGAAGTGTTAGTTAAGAAACCAAAGCATGCGCACACATAAACAGCTTGTTGATAACGCTGATAGCAGTAAATAGTCAATAATAGTAAATAAATTGCCTAAACCCATTTAGGCAATTTGGCGCACCTAAGGTTACCTAGTTGCATACTAGGCAAATCCCGAAAGAAAAAGTTATTTCGGACTTGGTCAAAAATATTCGAGCAATGTGCGAATTGCCTAGTCAATCTTAGGTGTGCCGGCGTAATGGAGTTTGCCGGTAACATATCGACTAAAATGGCCATTCAATCCGTCAGCTCTACCATTTAATTGCAAGTTTTAACCAAATCTAAAGTAAAAATATCTCAAAGTTTATTCCCAATTTGTAGTTTGTTTTCTCCATAAAATAAACACTTTGTAATATCGTCATTAAACCAATCAATTGGTTCGATTGGTAAAATTGTTACTCCAGCCCAAAGATAAAATCAATTAAGAAAATAAAATTACAAAATTGCCCTACATTAGAATTTTGTACTAACACAAGCTTAAAATAAAATTAGGTTTTTCGAACTTTTAATGAGATCAGCCTTTATTACGTTGAAGCCACATTGAGCCAAATTGAAAATAATATTATTATTCAAATCGCTTTCAAAATCAATATTCTCACAGTTGAATAATCCCCAATTTTTCTTTTCCCTCGGTTCGTCCATCAGCCCCCATTTTTTCATTAGAAGTAATAACCTAATCCAAAGGGAAGAAAATTATAGATTCTCACCAGTATTTGGATTATTTTTTCTTGAAGTAATAAATATATGAAACCACCAGAATTAAACCAATCAATTAGTTGAGTGAACAAAAAATTTACATTTAAATAAAAATGAATCTAAAGATCGCAACACTAATAATCAAATCGTGCCACGTAACACTGGTAGTGCCACTCTAATGTGATTTGTACCATACAAAACGTTTGAAGCAATATTTTGTCCTATCGCGTAGTGTTCTGCCGAGATGTGCAATGTCGCTTTAGTGTGTAACCACCTTAAACCATGCTAATAGACTAATTTTTAATTACCCTATTACCATATTGAAGCAAATTGAAAGTAACATTATTATTCAAATTGTAAACCCTTTTAAACTAAGAGACTCCCTTAATAAAAAGCTTTTTGAAATATCCCCAATTTTTCTTTGCCGCCGGTTCGCATTTACCATAGCGAAATAAAGGGGTCGCGGAGTAAGGAGGGATCTTTTTGTCTCAGGCCGCCTTTATGGATGCATGCACTCGGTGGCGGCGCGCGGAGACAGAGAAGACGTAAAGTAACCGAATACGTCTCGGTCTCTGAACGACCGCATCAGCGTCGCACGCTAAGCAGGGCGTATAAAATTTTCATCCGTTTTCCCGCGGCCGCAGACGCTCGCGTCGGCCGCTCAATTATTTATCCCCCGGCCCTTCGGAGATTGCATTAACACAAGGCCGAAATAAATTTCGAGCCTGAATTATTAACGCGACGACTTTTAAATTGCGGCTGAACGCCAGATGTCGTCCTTTAGTCCTTCCCCTCCACCGCTCCACCCCCCAACTCCAACCGAAAAACCAACGCGCAAACTTCATTAGCGTCGCGACGCCTACAAACACCACCACCACAGTTCTAGTAATTGGAGACATGACATTTTCTAGAGTTTTTTTATGTCTCTACCCTTTGTTATAACTTCATGTTACTCTGAAGTATCCTTTAGTTTTAGTTTTATTGTAGCAATGTGGTTTGTATATACTCAAGAAGATATTAAAAAACCAAGAAAGTGTTGATAGCCAAAACAATTCTTTTCTTAACGGTTCTCACATCTATCAATGAAAACATGTATTAATCCTTCTTATGTGCAGGTGATTTATATTTTGGAAACTTATGTATTTTGATCATTTTTTTGACTGATGGTTTATAGTACCATCGATGACCAGAAAATTTTGGTCACACTTTGGATTGATGAGCTATCATTTTGATGTGTCAAAATTTCAAAATTAATACAGCAATATAACTTGCTATCATTTGTGAAGACCACTGATACTACATTAACTCTATTCGTAGAAGTGACAACGGTTTCTGATTTTTTCAACCAATTAAGATTCAGGATATTTTGCTTGTGATCAAAATGAAACAATTTGATTGATTGAAAAAATCAGAAACCGTTGGAAATCGGTTCTATGAACAAGGCTATTATCATATACTCCAAACTTCATTTAACCCTTTGAGCACTGGCTACTCCCAACGATACTGGATTGACAGGATGGCTCAATCGCATAAGATGTGTATACGCCGAAATTTAGTGCGCAGCCGCCAGTTTCACGTCACTGCTGACTGTTTTATTATGGTTATAGTCGAGTGCAAGACAGAGACGCTAAGCCTGGCAGTGACGTTAAAAGGTGGCGGGCGATTATCGCAGATTGAGCTATCCTGTTAGTCCAATGTCCTTGGACTACTCCATACAAAAAAGCCTGCTATGGACTAAGTACTTTTTTTTCAAAAAATCGTAACCTGAAGACTGAATTAGGCAGCCGAAATTCCACCAGTAAATACATTCCTAACCTAAACCAAATGGTAATGCCAGAACACATGTATGGGTTCATAGCCAAAATCAAATGGTTGTACGAAAACACATATATGAATTCATAGCGCTTAAAGGGTTAAGAATCTAAATTTGAGTTACTTCACAATATATCATATCTGTATAAAAAAATAGTTTACGTTTGTATTGATAAATGTCAGAACCAACAAGCCTTCTTTATATTCATATAGTTGATTATAATTGTGAAATTTAATATATTAATCAATGTTTTAAATTATTTTTATTAATAAATTGGATAGGATATGATTTCCAAAAATAACATTTCGAAAAATAACCATATTAAAAGTGCCGGAAGCAGTTTGTATTAATAAACGGTAAAAATAACAGCTCTCGGAGTCCAATAAACATTTTTAACGAACTGATAAATAAACTTTAAAGCCGAAATTCGAGCCGGCCGGCCGCGAACCGCATATAGAATTAACCCGGAAAATGACAGCGTTATCTCCGTGAAATTATTCGACAATTTAATTTTTAAAACAACGACCGCGGCGATGATTAACAATAATTTACCGCCCGTTCGCGTAATCGAGTTTTAAAACAAACCGCCTGCGTTTATTTCGCAAACCGACAGACACTCGACTTCAAAGGGTCGGCGGCCGCGTTTGTCCAACTAATTGCGGCAATATATTCAATTCGACGCGTCGAAATGCGATCTTTAATTATTCAGCGCCGCCCGTTAAATGATCCGATAATTTTAACCTATTTTTACTCTTTTTTATCGCTTCTCTTTGTTACAGATGAGCCTATCGAACAATAACACGGTGGTACTTCGATCGATAAGCTTGAAAACGAGCGGGCTTTTCCGTTGTGAAGTATCCGCTGAAGCACCGTCATTCAGTTCTGCCCAAAGTGAAGCCAGGATGGACGTTGTCTGTAAGTAATGCATCAAAAACGCGACGGTAGAGTATCAAGATTGATTTTATGTCAATCTCCCGGTCTATTAAATACCTAAAAGAGCCATCCGATAGTTGTATGCGAATCGATTTACTCGTTTTACAACCGAAATGTTTTAACGAAGAACACTAATTAAGAAATGAAATTGAACATGTCCCGCATTATAATTGTCCAATATTAGCAGTGGACGAACTAATTGGCGTCAACCTGTCAAAAAGGGCTCACGGTCCTACAGTCGGGTTAATTAACCGTCCGACGCAGAACGGTTATAACATTTCATGTAGGGTAGAGGGAACCGTGTTGAGCGTGGAAAGTCATAACTAATACGCATCGCCTGCGGTTTGCAGCAGTTGTTGACATTTTGCCGGTCATATCGGTCGATAGAGCTGAGTTCCGACCGCTTCCACTCTGCTAATCGTCGCTCAACAAGTTTGTTCTTGAAAGCGTTGCCCAAATGAGCAGTCGGCCAAGATCTAAACTAGTATAGTAGAGAGAATCCGACGTTGGCCTTTCGTCGGTTACACGGTCTATTTCACACGCCAACAAGGGAAATAGAACGTTCAATAAATTCTATGTACGAATATCGAATATCACAAGCTTTAACACAGTTAAAAACAACAACTATAAATTAAAAATAAATAAATATGAAAGGAAAAACGCTTTGGGCGACTCGACGATTGCGGAAGGCAGTTTGAAAAATTCCACCCAACTCGCACCGTGACAGCTTTTAATATTCAAACTTGTGCTACTCAGAAACTTTTATCGCATCAATTTACGTCCGATATTAAAATCGCCGTTCGGCGAGAGGTTTCTTAATATCGTGCACGCGAATTCGCTTTGAGGAACGAGCCACTGATGCAGAATTTAATTTCTACGCTGCCAGTAACGCTTCGGGACGATTTATTGGGCATATTCCGAGATTTCTTTAAATCTATTCGCGTATACGTAGTTTTAGAAGGGCTGCCTGCCTTCGAGCTCAAAAGGAATTCATCAAAGAAAACGACCCGTTTTAAACCTGAAATACGACCGTTTTTAACCTCTAATATTACTACCGTTTCAATTTTAAATATGCACCTACCGGTGGACCTTATTACCCCTCTTCACATTTACTACATTTACATATAAATAGGAAAAATATTTTCAATATAAGTTGTAAATAAGGGAATTTATGACTCGAGCGATGTGACTTGAATTTTCTTTTTTGAAACAGACACTAAACCAATAGTCTATTATAATACTAATAACAATTCATCGTCTATTTTCAAAATAAGTCTAGCATAGAGGGATGTTAAACCGTCAGTCCCATAATTACAGATTATCGAGCGATTTGAAAGAAATATGAACTCCTACAGAAGTTCTACTATGTTTTATGAAGACTATGTTTTCAGGTATTTATCTTCAAATTAGATAAATAAAATTAATTCTTTGATTTAACTCAAAACACCGGCTCAAAGAAACGGAATAGATTATGCAACCCAAACAATACTTTTATAGATGTAGAGGTAACCCTCCTATAACACGGTAGTTAGGTTCCTAGAAAATGCTGTGTTCTGTAAAACCGTGTTGTGTGAAACCGTGTTGCATGAGACCCAGAGCTAGTACAAAAAGAGGGGTTACGTTCAGTTTTCCCCTCTTAAAAAAACTCTGTAATCGAACTTTGCTTGCTGGTTCTTACTACGTCATTGTAGATTTAGCTAGCGTCCTCAAAATGGATTTGGTTTGCATCAAGGGATGCAATTTCCATCAAATCCACTTCGTCAACTTCTTCTTCCATTAATAAATCTTGAATGTCTTTGGTAGCCATATCCACAAAACTTTCGCCTCCGATTGATTTAGCAACTTCTAATATGACACCAATTTAATTTTCAGATGTTTCATGAATGTTTTCTGTTTCAACTGCAGAGGGCCATATCTTCTTCCAAGACGTTTCCATTACCTCCATTAAGGTTGATGTTTCCAAACTTCCATTACGCTAATTGATTTCAAATCGGTTGCGTCTAAAATCCACTACAAGGATCTTCTTGAAATTAATCCAATGGTTGGAGCAACGAAGTAGTGTTAGGTGGTAGGAACACTATTTTGACGTTGAAATGTGTCAAATCTTGTAGGTGGCATGAAGCATTATCTAACAGTAGTAGTGTCTTGAAGTTCAAATTTTTCTGCCTTAAATAACACTCAACGCTTGGCACAAAACAGTTTGAAAACCAATCTTTAAATAAATTACCTGTTACCCAAATTCAAATTCAGATTCAAAGATCTATAAACTAGCAAGGGTTTTGTCATGAAGTCCCCCGATGCATTACTGCACAAAAGGAGCGTTAGACGATCTTTGGACACCTTAAATCTGGGTGCAGCTTTTTTCCTTTTTTTTTCAATATAAAGGTTTTACTGGGCATTTTTTCCACCAAAGCCCAGTTTCGTCGGCATTGAAAACCTAATCCGCTGTGTATCCTTGCTTGGCTATAATGTTTTGAACTTTTTCTGGATACGTCCTAGCAGCTTCCTGATTAGCCGACGCAGACTCTCCTTGAATTCTTATGTTATGAATTGCAAAAAAGCTTTTTGACATTTTCAAACCAACCTTTTCATTGCGTGCGAAACCGTGTTATGGGATGCCGTGTTGTAGGAGGGTTCCCGCAATTTACGAATCGTGTTATAGCGAAACCATGTTATAAGATACCGTGTTAGAGGAGGGCTACCTGTAATATCTAATCGAGAAAAACAAATCTAAGAAAAACCTCTCAAAAAATAGAAAATTTTCAAACCATAAATACCTTCTCCTCCACTATTTTTTCTTATAAATCGTTAACAAGAAACACCTTCAAAGTAGGATTTTGGATACTAATGGTTAGGATCTTAACATTTTCGTTGAAACACGTTTGCGCGTTTAGATCGACCCAGGAGGCAAATCTACCTACACAGAATCAATTTACTGGATGAATTGCCAGATTAGGCACGGAAGGAAGCGCCGTAAAGCGCAATCAGCTGTCTGCAAGCGCATGCGCGACGCAACGTTATCCTAATCGGATTGTCAAGCGTCGATGATAAATATGCCGAAACGCATTTGAAGCTAATCACGTTTGCGCATATGTGATACGTCACGAAGTGACATGAAGCTATTATGTTCAGCACTAGTCTTCAATTTGAACAGAAGATAAAAAAGTAAATGTTTTTTTTTTTGTTTCAGCTTTGCCGAAAGAAGATCCTCAAATTTCTGGAGTTGAAACTGAGTATCAAATCGGTGAAGAAGTTAATTTGAATTGTACGTCGGGAAGAAGTCATCCGGCTTCTATTTTGCATTGGTACATAAACGAACAACAGGTAAGAAAAGTTTTCTACAATTACTTTTGTTGCCACTTCTATTTTACTTTGATAGAATACAAACACTTGTAAGGAATTCAAAGTAAATTCTTGGGTATTAATAAAAAACAAAAAGGAAGGGGTCTTATCGGCTATAAAAAACGACTTTATACGACTTTTACGGTTAGTATCGGAGGGGTAAGGTAATAATAACAAGCGGGGCGCCCGCGGAAAAAACGTCCTGCTACTAGAAAAGTTCCGAGTCACGCCAACGTCGGTCGCGACGCAATGATAAATGCTGATAGCGACCGTCGGCTGGTATAATTCGGTTTCGTGCTTTAGCGTTATATTTAAGAAAACATTTGTCAAAGTAATAGCGGCCAAATGAGGCCAGTTTGACCGACGGCGACGCCGCCGTCCACGTACGTAACTACATACAAAAACATACATAAATCACTAACGGATTTTCGTAGATTAACGGGAAGGCGTTCGGAACGGTACCAAGTTAACGAATTCCATAAATTATTAGCGTCTATAATCTAACAGGGAGACACACTCCGCGCGGTTAATTAATAAATTCTCTTTGGCGGCGGGACGACGTTGCCATCCGAGTCTCGCGAAGTTGCAACGCCGCCCTCAGGTGACGCCATTAACGTCCAAATGAGTTACGGGACCCTAAAGTGCATCCCCAGCGGATGTTAAATGCTCGCCTTACGTCGTAACTGCAAACGCTATTTGTACATAATATCGTCGACAAAGGGGTGTCTTCGTTTTGTATTATTTTTAAGCCCCTCGTTCCCGTACCAGCATTAAAAGCCGCCGTGTTTAATTTCGAATTGATAATCCGATTTGAACGTTCCGGAAGCTGTGTTTAGTTTTCCTAGAGATTAAAATTCCAACTTTGGCCGCTAGACACTTGTTCTCATGAGAGAGGTGATTAAAAATTTAATTCTAGAGATCGAAAGGACGTAAAATAATATTTTCAACTGAAACCATTATGAAAGATCCTTTGTACGGTTCGCGCGGTCATCACGATTAGCTTTGTCGCTGCTGGTGGCAGTTCGAAGCTGATAGATTAGCGCAGTAACTAATCCGATACATTAGGCCGTGCAGGATCCTGTAGGGACATCAATTCGCGTCACGAAGCCAAATGATACATTATGGGCCGTACGCTTCCCTTCGGCATCAACAGACCCATAAATTCTAGTCTACGTCCGGGCAAATTGCAGTTAGGAAGTGTCGCGGTGCGTACGCATACAGCCTTATTGACGTGATTAGCATTAAATTAGCCGCGAGACGAGCGCCGGCTCGGGAAATCATAACGGACGAGATCGTAAATAATATTTTCAAAATCTGACGGTCGGAATATCCGATTAGCCGGACCTGAGCGCCGTGACAACCTCCGGGTCCGGAAATCCCGCGATAATCCCGCAGGAAATCGAGTACAGGACCGGTTTCGGCTGATTGGACGTCAACGGCGGCCGCAGACGGTCTCAGTTGGGTTCTAGACGGTTCCTGCAGGAGAACCGAGTCGTTCGAGTCCTCTCCCGCTGGTACACCAGGCACGAGAACTCGACAGCAAATCGTTAAGTCCTGCTTTACGCAACATGTTGAGTGGCACGCCGCAGACGTTTCTACCCCTAATTGGCACCTCAAATTTAACAACCCAACTGCTTGACGAGTACTTTGAGTTCTTTCACATTTTTTACCTATATTCTTCTTTTTTCTGTTAAGGAACTAGAGTATTGCATAATAAACTAGACTTACTTGCTCTAAATAGCGAATTTTATGAAACATTTAGAAATTCCTACAACAAGGAATAACATTCAACAATACAAAGAGAAATAATTGGGAATTTATTAACGCAAATAGAATAAATATTTAAAGAAAAAATCATTACCATTAATGCGTTACCGGAGAAAAAATGTCATTACTGCACTGGGATCCGAACCCAGATCTGCAATTGGTTAGAGCATCTGCCCGAAAAGCAGGAGATCTGGGTTCGGATCCCAGTGCAGTAATGACATTTCTTCTCCGGTCACGCATTAATGGTAATGATTTTTCTTTAAATATCTATTCTATTTGTGTTAATAAATTCCCAATTATTTCTTTATATTAATATATGTGGATTGCCCACCTTCGGGATAATTCTTGACGTTGGTAAGTAATTGTGCGCACGTACATGTGACATTACGTATCCAGAAATGTGAGAAAACTTGTCCAGCTGATCCAGTTCGGATCCCAGTCTAGTAATGACATTTTTTCTCCGGTAACGCATTAATGATAATGATTTTTCTTTAAATATTCAATAATACGTCTAAAACATAAATCTTATCAGCTTATTAACAGGTTAACAGTCCAAGTTAGAGAATGAGAAACGTTACACACGCCCGGTTTTTTTTTGCAAAATCGATCTCTTAGGGGTTCATATAAATACCTTACATGTTATAAAGTATACATAAATAGCTAAAAGGTTTTTTTTGACAGCCCACATATGGGCTGTGGACTCCCTAAACCAAACTTACAATAAATAGTGTTGCATTTTCTATTGCGATAATGCTTTTTCGCTACAAAGCTACAACTACAGATTTACAAGGCTACAACTGATGATGGATATGTTTGGAAGTATAAAGTTTATACTGGCCAAGATCCTCAAATCTTAAATCCAGATCAGGGATTCCCAACAGGGTCGGTATCGATCTCTTAGGGGTCAATAAAGTTGTAGAGGGGGTCAATGTTGATCAGAGGATCGATTGGGGGTCGATAGCTATAGCTGTTCGCTTTCGAGACGTGGAAAATTTGGAAGTGCCAGCATGGCTTATAGATCCATTACAGTGCGATATATCTCGATGTAATATTATGGTGCAAGAAGAGTTAATTGCGTTGAAGGAAGATGTTCAAGCACAACTCTTATTCAAAACACACGGAGACGCAAAGTTTTGGAATTTGAAAATCATCAGGGAAAAGTATCCACAATTACTAGTTTTTACAGAACCACTATTATTAACGTTCCCCTCTTCTTATTTGGTGGAAGCAGGTTTTAGTCACCTCAACAACTTGCTACGTAAAACAAGTAATAGATTGAATGTTTTCGAAAGAGGTGACTTAAGAATTGCATTAAGTAATTTTAAGCCAAATATTAAAAAAATAGTATCTACACATCAAGCGCAGCGATTACATTGACGAGTTTTCAACAAAATTTTGTAAAAGTGCTAGGGGGTCGATGTAAGAAACTGTTCTCTTACAAGGGGTCGATACAAGAAAAAGGTTGGGAATCCCTGATCTAGATAAACCTAGAAGCGTTATTGTCGAGCTATGTGAAGAACTTTTGGATCAAGGAAGAATGATTGTTGCAGATAATTGGATACAAGTACACCATTAGCTCACTACTTCTGCAACGTAAAACTGATCTTTGTGGGACTCTGAGAAGGAACCGTAAAGACTTGCCTTTACTGGTTAAAAACAAGAAACTGAAGAGAGGAGAGCAAATCGCTGCTCAAAAAAAAAACATATCACTATTCTAAAATGGAAGGACAAAAGGGATGTCCTCATACATGCCACGCAGATGAACAAACGATGTGCAAAGGGTGAAACAAACGTCAGAAGCCCAACATGCTATTAGAATATAATGTTCGAAGGAAAGGTATCGACTTATCTGACGAATTGTCAACCTACTATTCACCAGTTCGCAAGACTCTAAGATGGTACAAAAAAATTTTGGTCGATGTTTTTTTTTTTTTTGAGGTAGGTATAATAAATGCAGTTTATTTGTACAATAAATTAAACCAGCAGAAGAAATGTAATCTTTTGCAGGCAAAAACAGATATTGTGAAAAACCTATTGGGCATAAACGTAGCCAAGTTACCGGCATCACCTATACTGCAAAGTAGCTCAACTTCTGAGAGCTCACAAGGAGTAACTGTTCCGCTAGCTGTCCCAAAGAAGCATTTCCTTACACAATTGAAGAGAAAAAACACAAAACTAACTAGACGTAGATGTGCAGGTTCCTACAATGAATATAGGTTGAAGGGCGAGACTCCAGCAGCTGCAATTAATCAAGCAAAAAAAGTATCGCAAATATGTAATATTTGCACTAAACCCTACTGTTTAGAATGTTTTGAAAGAGTTCATAAGAATATTTAGGAAGAATTGTTCTTTTTTTCAATAAATATTTTATTTTCAATATTTTTTATGCCTTTTTCTACCAATTAACATTGTTAAGTCCATGTCAAATAAACGACATTTCTTCCATGTCCCAGCACTTTTCGTGTTCTTTATGGTCTGTCCTGCAAAGTCCATGTCAAATAATCGACATTCTTTCAACAACCACAGCTCTAAAGCTCCTGAAAATTGTGTCGAAAAAGAGCCCACATATGGGCTGTGGACTGTTAACCTGTTAACACTAAAAACATTTAATATGTCTTGTAAAATCAAATTGCATGCATTAATAAAAATTTATTGTTGTTACAGATAGTAAGTCCAACAGCATTGATTCATTATCCACCGGTTCAACATAAGCATGGTTTGGTGTCGAGCATCTTGGGGTTAAGATTTATACTAACGGCGCGTCATTTTATGGGAGGTTCAATGAAGATTAAGTGTGTTGCGACGCTATCGCCGGTTTTATGGCGCGGAGATCGTGAAAGTATAGTTCAAAGTCTCCCGGTAAAGCAAATGAGGGAAGCTCTCCTGTTGGGTGAGTAGATTATTCCTGCAAGTCAATTTCTTTCCCTTTTAGCGCTAGTCAAAGCATCGTCGTCTGGTCCTCGTGACTTTAATGCAAATTCATCTCCCCGAGCAGAACGCGTTAAAACTTCTGCAGGTCGAGTGACGCAACCCAAGTTTTTCCCCGACATCCGGCGAGAACTGCGCGTCTCGTCCGCTAATTACCTTCTTCCTCCCTCGCCCTCTTCTCCCGGATCGCGCGTCTCCCGTAGTTTTTCAATTAGAAAAATCCCGGCGGCGAGGAAATCGCGGGTAATTACGTGACGAAAAACAAATCCAAACGTTTCTCCTTCTCGCGTCCGCTGGCGTCGTTACGGCGGCCGCTACCGTCGAAGTTTTCCGTTTTCCCGCTTTTCCGCGACCCCTCGTTGCGGGAACGACACAGATATGCAAATAATGGGCGTCGCGACGCTGCAGCCGCGTCCCGGAGCGGGCCGAAACTTTTAACCAGTTCCCCCCGGAAACAGAATACTCTGTTTTGAATGCGCCCCGTCGCTCGAACGTATACTCAAGTTGCGTTTATTAAATTATATACGACCAACTTTAACAAGTCGAAGTTTGCCGTCCGCGTTCGTTTATTTTCTACGAATATCCCTCGTTACGACCCTCTTCGGAGAATTACTATTTGTTATCATCAATCCTACGTATTCGAATCGATTCGAATTCAAAAATATATCTGGTCCCTATCGGATAATTAAGCAATCGCTGGGCAATTTTCGATAGCATCGAAACCTATCAATTCTCACCAAGTTTCAATTGGATTTCGGAATCCCGCCACCAGCCCTCGACGAGTTTTAAATTGACGCGAACTTCATCCGTTCAAAAAAAAACCGTATTCGCTAGCGGCCCCAACGCGGGGCCCAATAGTCGGAATTATCTCCGGCGTTTCCATCGACTGGCACCGCATTTGCACGACCGACGCCGCCGCCAGCGTCCAGATTACGGCCAAACTGCAAGCGTCCAAACTGTGCGACCGATGGGATTCCCTTTTTCCCGATTTCCCTACTTTTACCACTCTTTTTTTCTTCTTTCTCATCCCATTCGTTTGAATGCAAAGCATTAGACTTTACGTTGACGTTGCGTTACGCCTTTGCGCAACCAGTCGATATTCACCAACCGAATAGATAGATAATTCGATATCGAACCTGGGTCCGTTTGACAAAGGGAAATTGAATGGTAAATTCAATCTCCACAATAACTATTTGTTGGCTCAACGCTCGTTATACACCGGATGTTATAGTCGAGAGGGAGAGAGAACTTATCGAATGTTTCCATCATTTTACGCTTTAAAAGGTACCTTTACCAGGAAATATCAAATTAATATGGTGTGTATTTCCAATCAACGTAATTCAATAAACTATATTAATTATTACATGTAATTCTAATTAACAACTCACATTTGCTGTTGATGTTATAATATATTTTAGTAAGCAAGCAGCGCTTCTTTAAAAGAGGGCGCCGCAGGCGCCTAGCTCTTTTTCTAATAGTTTTTTTGGAAATCGCTTTCCGGACGATTCAATGGTTTTACGTCATTCTGCCGACCATTACCTTCACCTCCCCGACGATTTTGGGGGGTCCGCGACCCATTTCGGAAAAACGGCCCTGAAAATCGAACGACGTTGCGGTAGCCCTAATTGAAATTAAAATTCTCGATCGCCCGCCTGTCATTTTCGTTAATTTTCGAACGCACTTTTTGTCCAAAAAGCCACCGGCTCCGCGACTCTGCTTCCGGCTAACCTTCTGAACGACTTTATAACGCAACGTTATATGCGAATCGGGGCTCCTTTGGACCCGAAACGGCCGATGATTTAAGCCCTAAACGAAGTCCCCGTTTTCCGTCATTTTCGATTTGGGCCGATAAAACAGTTGGTTCAATTTTTATAAACGTTATTCATTATTCTAACCACGCTAATGCCACATGAAATGTTAAAACGATCGGTTTATTAATAATTATCAAATATTTAATTTATGCAGAGCAGAAATTCGAATAAATTTCACTAAAAACTAATTAAATTCTAGAAAATATCACCATAAATTTAAATAAATTTGTAAAAATTCCACCAAAGCTGCTAAAATTTTTAATAATTCCACCAAAAACTTATAAAATTTGTAAAAATTCCACAAAAGCTATCAAAATTTTTAACAATTCCACCAAAAACTGAATTTTTAAAAAATATACTAAAATTAACATTAATTTCGTCAAGAATTGATTAGATTCTTAAAAATTTCAGAAAAATAAAAAAGTTACAATAAAAATTCCATAAAAGTTAGTTAAATTGAATCTAATTTCACAAAAAATTATTAAATTTGGAGACAATTCTACTAAAAACTTAGTGATTTTTTTAAAAATTTCACCTAAATCAATAAAATTGGTAAAAATTCCACGAAAAACTTACTATATTCGAAAAAATTCCATCAAAGTTACCAACATTTTTAACAATTCCACCAAAAACGTACTAATTTTTTTCAATTTTCCACCAAAGCTACAAAAATGTTGAATAATTCCACCAAAAACTCACTGATTTTTAAAAAATACCACCAAAAACTTACCAAATTCATAAAAATTCTACTAAAATTACCAATATTTTTAACAATTCCACCAAAAATGATTAAAGTTAATAAAAATTCCACCAAAGTTATTGACTTTTTTAACAATTCCATCAAAAACATACTGAATTTTATAAAAATTCCATCAAAAATTAATAAAATTGGAAAAATTTCACTAAAAACTTACTAAATTCGTAAAAAATCTATAAAAAACCACTGAATCTTTTAAAAATACCATCAAAAATGAATAAAATTCGCAAAAATTCCACCAGTGTTATCAAAATTTTTGACAATTCCACCAAAAACATACTGATTTTTTTAAAAATTCCACCAAAAATTAATACAATTGGCAAAAATTCCTCCAAAAACTTACTAAATTCGTAAGAATTTTATCAGAAACACTGATTTTTTTTATTCCACCAGAATTGAATAAAATTCGCAAAAATTCCACCAATGTTATCAAAATTTTTGATAATTCCACCAAAAACATACTGAATTTTTTTTAAATTCCGTCAAAAACTTACTAAATTCATAAGAATTTTACCAAAAACACTGAATTTTTTTAAAATTCCACCAGAAATGAATAAAATTCGCAAAAATTCCACCAAAGCTATTAAAATATTTAACAACTACACCCAAAACTTACTGAATTTTTTTTATTCCACCAAAAACTTACAAAAATCCTAAAAATTACACCGAAATTGTCAACATTTTTAACAAATCTACCAAAAACTTACAAAATTTTTTAAAAATTCCACCAAAATGTCGAAATTTTTTTTAATTCCACCAAAAATCAATCAAATTAGAAACAATTTCATTAAAAATTAACTAAAACCTTGAAAATTCCATTAAAAACTTAGTAAATTTATAAAAATTCCACCCAAGTTACTAAAATTTTTAATAATTCTACCAAAAATTTTCCAATTTTTTTTTATTCCACCAAAAATTAATAAAATTGGAAAAATTTCACTAAAGACTTACTAAATTCGTAAAAATTCCATAAAAAACACTGAATTTTTTAAAAATTTTACCAAAAATGAATAAAATTCACAAAAATTCCACCAGTGTTGTCAAAATTTTTGATAATTCCACCAAAAACATACTGATTTTTTAAAAAATTCCACCAAAAATTAATACAATTTGCAAAAATTCCACCAAAATCTTATTAAATTCATAAGAATTTTACCAAAGACACTGTTTTTTTTATTACACCAGAAATGAATAAAATTCGCAAAATTTCCTCCAATGTAATCAAAATTTTTGATAATTCCACCAAAAACATAGTGAATTTTTTAGAAATTCCACCAAAAACTTACTAAATTCATAAGAATTTTAAGAAAAACACTGAATTTCTTTAAAATTCCACCAGAAATGAATAAAATTCGCAAAAATTCCACCAAAGCTATTAAAATATTTAAAAACTACACCAAAAACTTACTGAATTTTTTTTATTCCACCAAAAACTTACAAAAATCCTAAGAATTACATCGAAATTGTAAACATTTTTAACAATTCTACCAAAAACTTACCAAATTTTTTAAAAATTCCACCAAAATGTCCAAATTCTTTTAAAATTCCACCAAAAATCAATCAAATTAGAAACAATTTCATTAAAAATTAACTAAAACCTTGAAAATTCCATCAAAAACTTAGTAGATTCATAAGAATTCCACCAAAGTTACTAAAATTTTTAATAATTCTACCAAAAATAATGAATTTTTTAAAAATTCCACCAAAAACTTACTAAATTCATAAGAATTTTACCAAAAACACTGATTTTTTTTTATTCCACCAGAAATGAATAAAATTCGCAAGAATTCCACCAATGTTATCAAAATTTTTGATAGTTCCACCAAAAACATACTGAATTTTTTAAAAATTCCACTAAAAACTTACTAAATTCATAAGAATTTTACCAAAAACACTGAATTTTTTTTTTAATTCCACCAGAAATGAATAAATTCTCAAAAATTCCACCAAAGCTATTAAAATATTTAACAACTACACTCAAAACTTACTGATTTTTTTTAATCCATCAAAAACAAAAATCCTAAAAATTACACCAAAATTGTCAACATTTTTAACAATTCTACCAAAAATTTACAAAATTTTTTAAAAATTCCACCAAAATGTTCAAATTCTTTTAAAATTCCACCAAAAATCAATCAAATTAGAAACAATTTCATTAAAAATTAGCTAAAACCTTGAAAATTCCATCAAAAACTTAGTAATTTATAAAAGTTCCACCAAAGTTTCTAAATTTTTTGGTAATTCTACCAAAAATAATGAATTTTTTAAAAATTCCACCAACAGTTTTCCAATTTTTTTTTAATTCCACCAAAAACTTACTAAATTCGTAAAGCTTCCACCAATACCAAATTAATTAATTCCACCAATTACCAAAATGTTGATCAATTCAACCAAAAACAATATTTTTTCTTAGAAAAATGCTAAAAATAAAAATTCCACCAAAGTTACTAAAATTTTTAATAATTCTACCAAAAATAATGAATTTTTTTAAAATTCCACCAAAAATTTTCCATATTTTTTTTTTTTAATTCCACCAAAAACTTACTAAATTCGTAAAGCTTCCACCAAAGTTACCAAAATGTTGTACGATTCAACCAAAAACAATATATTCTTTTAGAAAAATACTAAAAATAAAAATTCCACCAAAGTTACTACAATTTTTAATAATTCTAACAAAGATAACGAATTTTTTAAAAATTCCACCAAAAATTTACCAATTTTTTTTAATTCCATCAAAAACTTACTAAATTCGTGAAGCTTCCACCAAAGTTACCAAAATGTTAATCAATTCAACTAAAAACAATGTTTTTTTCTTAGAAAAATACTAAAAATAAAAATTCCACCAAAGTTACTAAAATTTTTAATAATTCTACCAAAAATAATGATTTTTTAAAAATTCCAGCAAAAATTTTCCAATTTTTCTTTAAATTCCACCAAAAACTTACTAAATTCGTAAAGCTTCCACCAAAGTTACCAAAATGTTGATCAATTCGACAAAAAACAATATATTTTTTTAGAAAAATACTAAAAATAAAAATTTCACCAAAGTTACTAAAATTTTTAATATTTCTATACTTCATTTAATAACTAGGAGGAGTAAATCTCAAAACCCCATTTACATAGGAAAAAGTAACTAAAAAATACACTAAACATTTTTAGCGGCAAATTTGAATTCTAAACTTCAAACCAGTCACATTTATGCAACCAATAAAACACCAAGCGTTTGAGCGTAGTATTCTAGAACATACCAAATATCTCTATGGCCGTTTATCTATACGTACATTGTTCAAAATTTATCCAAAAGACGTTCCTTGTGTTGACGTATTATATCCAACAGATGACATCGTACCATACCTTCTTCGAACTTAATATTTTTTTATCGCAACCATTTGAGCACAACGAAAAAGCGAGAACCAAGTTGACAAATTAGGTAAAGCACCTAACCTCAAACGTTAAAAACACTAAACGACAAAAACCAATTTTTTCGTCTTCGTAAACTTGACTGCGGAGCGACCAATAATAATAGTTCACTATTTTGGCGCGCAAAATTCAAAACACTCCTCCTAGTTATTAAATGAAGTATACCAAAAATAATGATTTTTTTAAAAATTTCGCCAAAAATTTTCCAATTTTTTTTTTTTTTTTAAATTCCACCAAAAACTTACTAAATTCGTAAAGCTTCCACCAAAGTTACCAAAATGTTGATCAATTCCACCAAAAACAATATTTTTTTTTAGAAAAATACTAAAAATAAAACTAAACTATATTAACATAAATTAATAACAAAAAGAAAATTTTGCAACATAAAATGTATCTTAAATTTTCTAATTTCTAGTTTAAATAATTTTAGGAAGAAGATAGACTTGTAGGCTTTTTGTGAGAGGATATGCAACTCAAAAGACTTATCAAACCGGGAGATAGATTATGAATCATATCTTTGAGAAAAACTCATCTTTCATTTTCTATCTATTAGTTTTTTGTTACAAAAAATCCATCTAATTAATGTCGATTTGATGAAAAATTGAACGCTTAAAAAAATTCTAATTAATTTACTCTCTGATTTAATTCTTCTTAGCTTCTTTAATTTATTATTTATTAGGAAAAGAAAAAAAAAGATGAGTTCCTATCTTGTATTAAGTCTGTATCTAATTATCATTCCCGTACATCCCTTTCGGGAGTCTGGTTGGAAATTGGACGCGGTAGACGACCAAAGCAAAAGACATCCCGAGCAACTGGTCTCCAAGTTCAAAGTTCAACTAATTTCGTATTCCGCGCGAAACCGTCGCGCGGAAAATACGATGCGCTTTTCTCCTACGTAATCACGTTTTCTAACCTCCGTTTTCGTCTTATTTCAGTGAGAAGCGACTCGTCAGGACACCGACCGTTCTACCCATCGACGTTCATCGCGCTCGTTTTTGTTGTAATTTTCACGTGACTAACTGTGGCATAAATAAACGAACCATGAGAGAATCGAAACCGAAACGAAAGAAAGAGAAAAACCAAACATCGAACGTTGAATGGTGGTGTTTTCTATAAAAGCTTAGTGTTTTCCCCCGGTTTCCCCATCTCTTCATCAAGTTTTCCAAGAAAAGACGGTCCACGATCCACGATAACCCGACAACGAAGGTTAGCATTTCGGAAAGGATTACAACGGCTTCTAAGTCGCCTCCAGTTGCACCGTTCCGGTTCACGCAGTTTTTCTACTACCGGCCGGGTGTTAATTAAAACGTTGAAAAAGCAATTTAAATTTAAATTGGGCGATTGCGATGGCGTCCAAAACCCGGGGGCGTTCGCGTCGCGACGCCCGTGACGTCATCTAGTCGTTTAATAACGTTTTTACGTCTGTTTATTGTTCTCCGCTAGCGAGACTCGATGTTAGTTAATTAGCCGACGCTCCAGGTCTGTTTTCGGGAGACCTGGATTTAATATTTCCCGTTGTAGTCCAGCCAAGCGTTTCCACCCAAAGTAATTGTGATGGTAAAGAGGATCTCTACAGAATGGTGTTAATACCTTGAGAATGACTTCAAGTAATCAAAAATACGGAGTGATTAAAGAAAAATTCTTTCAATTTTACACATTTTATAATAATAATTTTAATCACTGTATATCACAATGTGTGTAACCAATGTTTTAACGATGTTTGATCCGATATTTAAAAAAATAAAAAACCGGTAGCGTAGCGTAAAATGGACCATTAAAAGGCAATAGAGATGTGGATCGTAAAAAGGGCATTCGACTAAAGCCGGCGCCGCGCGAGTTATCAAATATTATTTTCACCGCCGCACTTTACAATGGCGTAAAAGTAATTTACGAGCCGGCCTTCGGGGCACTCTGTAAAATTAAATTCCGGCGTCGGGAAATATCGCGGCGGCTCCGTCGGGACGCCGCGGACAGTTTTATTGCATAATACGGTAGTTATCGGGCGTCGATCGGCCTCCGATGAGGCGTCACGACTTCTCGAAGAAACGCCGCGTTGAAGAAACGTCGAAGAAGCGGCGAAGAACCGCGCGTTTTTCTTCCGCTTCTTCAACCCCCTTTCGCCAAATTCGATTTGGGAGATCTCTCCTCGGAACGCGGTTCAATTTCAATTTGCGCGTCAAAGTGTAACTGCCGGCGCCCCCCGGCGTCGTTACGTTATTGCGTCGACCGCGCGGTGCGGTTTAATGCATACATTAAAACTCCCACCGGTTCTCCGCGCCGCCGTCCCACCGAATTATACCTATCGATGCGTAATTCTGACATAAAATACACATCGATTATCTATTTACCGATCAAATGTTATTTACCTAAAACTAGATTACAAAACCATTTGCATTCCGACAGCTTACAACTTATCAATAATAATTTTATTGAATAATGTCGATCGATGTTTTCACAAATTATATTATTTATCTAAATTGAATTATTTCAATTGAAATAATTCAAGTTAGATAAATAATATAATCATTTACGTTTGATAAAAATGAATATCTGAGTCAGGTAATTAACTTTAGAAAACTTCCCAAAAACAACATTAGCAAAGTTGAATTTGACGAATTGTATCTTTATTATAAAAATTGGTGGAGGCGCCGGAATAATTTACTTATTGTGCTTTAAATTGACTGATTTTTTTTAATTAAACGTTCTTGAGGTAAACCGTGGCAAAAATCTTTTACATGCTACTTGTAGGTAGTCAGAAAATTTTTACTGATCAACATCGATCGATCTACTCACTTACCAAACACTTTCTAATTTATTTAAATTGGAGTACAAGTTATTTACGTTTGAATAACTTTAATTGCAAGAATTCAGAACTGATTTTTTGAAAAATAACAGGCTTTTTTTTAATCTACGTTTTTTATCCAACCTGAGAATTCAAATGGAACTTAAAAAAATCATCAAGGTTTCAGATTTAAAAATTAAGAATTTATTTTCTGAAAAATTACAGACTAAAATATCTGCTTTAATGTGATATTCGATAGTTTGTTGTTTGAGTTATGAAAATTAAAAAAAAAATTTAGTCTGCGTTTTCATCCAACCTGAGAATTCAAGCAGAACTTAAAAAAATCACCGAGGTTTCAGATTTAGAAATTAAGAACTTATTTTCTGAAAAATTACAGGCTAAAGTATCTGCTTTAATGTGATGTTGGATGATTGGTAGGTTGACTTATCAAAATTTTAAGAATTTTTTTCTTTTTTAACTTCTACACTTTACTCATTTTTTCAAAGTTGAAGATCAACTTTCGAAAATTACTAAGACTGCTTTTTGAAATAAAGGGAAGATATTTTGTAAAATTGTAACTTGAATTATCTTCTTCGATGTGATGTATAATAATTTTCAGGTTGGGTTGAATCAGATAACTCGAGTTATAATTTCAATTATAAAAATTTTAAGAAAAAAAAATTTTTTTTATCCGCGTTTTCATCCAACCTGAGAATTCAAATGGAACTTAAAAAAATCACCAAGGTTTCAGATTTAGAAATTAACAATTTATTTTCTGAAAAATTACAGGCTGAAATATCTGCTTTAATGTGATATATGATGGTTTGTTGTTTGAGTTATGAAAATTAAAAAAAAAATTTAGTCTGCGTTCTCATCCAACCTGAGAATTCAAGCAGAACTTAAAAATATCGCCGAGGTTTCAGATTTAGAAATTAAGAACTTATTTTCTGGAAAATTACAGGCTAAAATACCTCTTACAATATGATGTTGGATTATTGGTAGGTTGACTTATTAAAGTTCTAAGAGAAATTTCTTTCTAAACTTCTACACTTTACTCATTTTTTCAAAGTTGAAGATCAACTTTAGAAAATTACTAAGACTTTGCTTTTTGAAATAAAGGAAAGATATTTTGTAAAATTGTAACTTGAATTATCTTCTTCGATGTGATGTATAATAATTTTCAGGTTGGGTTGAATCAGATAACTCGAATCATAATTTCAATTATAAAAATTTTAAGAAAAAAAAAATTTTTTTTATCCGCGTTTTCATCCAACCTGAGAATTCAAATGGAACTTTAAAAAATCACCAAGGTTTCAGGTTTAGAAATTAAGAATTTATTTTCTGAAAAATTACAGGCTGAAATATCTGCTTTAATATGATATATGATGGTTTGTTATTTGAGTTATGAAAATTAAAAAAAAAATTTTTAGCCTGCGTTTTCATCCAACCTGAGAATTCAAGCAGAACTTAAAAAAATCGCCGAGGTTTCAGATTTAGAAATTAAGAACTTATTTTCTGGAAAATTACAGGCTAAAATACCTCTTACAATATGATGTTGGATTATTGGTAGGTTGACTTATTAAAGTTCTAAGAGAAATTTCTTTCTAAACTTCTACACTTTACTCATTTTTTCAAAGTTGAAGATCAACTTTAGAAAATTACTAAGACTTTGCTTTTTGAAATAAAGGAAAGATATTTTGTAAAATTGTAACTTGAATTATCTTCTTCCATGTGATGTATAATAATTTTCAGGTTGGGTTGAATCAGATAACTCGAGTTATAGTTTCAATTATAAAAATTTTAAGAAAAAAAATTTTTTTATCCGCGTTTTCATCCAACCTGAGAATTCAAATGGAACTTAAAAAAATCACCAAGGTTTCAGATTTAGAAATTAACAATTTATTTTCTGAAAAATTACAGGCTGAAATATCTGCTTTAATGTGATATATGATGGTTTGTTGTTTGAGTTATGAAAATTAAAAAAAAAATTTAGTCTGCGTTTTCATCCAACCTGAGAATTCAAGCAGAACTTAAAAAAATCGCCGAGGTTTCAGATTTAGAAATTAAGAACTTATTTTCTGGAAAATTACAGGCTAAAATACCTCTTACAATATGATGTTGGATTATTGGTAGGTTGACTTATTAAAGTTCTAAGAGAAATTTCTTTCTAAACTTCTACACTTTACTCATTTTTTCAAAGTTGAAGATCAACTTTAGAAAATTACTAAGACTTTGCTTTTTGAAATAAAGGAAAGATATTTTGTAAAATTGTAACTTAAATCATCTTCTTCTATGTGATGTATAATAATTTTCAGGTTGAGTTGAATCAATAACTCGAGTTTTAACTTGAATTATAAAAAGTTTAACAAAAAAAAATTTTTTTTTAATCTGCGTTTTCATCCAACCTGAGAATTCAAATGGAACTTTAAAAAAATCACCAAGGTTTCAGATTTAGAAATTAAGAACTTATTTTCTTGAAAATTACAGGCTAAAATATCTCCTTTAATGTGATGTTGGATGATTGGTAGGTTGAGTTATCAAAATTTTAAGAAAAAAATTTTTTTTTCTAGACTTCTACACTTTTTTCATTTTTTCAAAGTTGAAGATCAATTATAGAAAATCACTAAGAAATTGCTTGCTTTTTGAAATAAAGGAAAGATATTTTATAAAATTGTAACTTAAATTATCTTCTTCGATGTGATGTATAATAATTTTCAGGTTGGATTGAATCAGATAACTCGAATTATAACTTCAGTTATAAAAATTTCAAGAAAAAAAATTTTTTTTATCTGCGTTTTCATCCAACCTGAGAATTCAAATGGAACTTTAAAAAATCACCAAGGTTTCAGATTTAGAAATTAAGAACTTATTTTCTGGAAAATTACAGGCTAAAATACCTCCTACAATGTGATGTTGGATTATTGGTAGGTTGACTTATCAAAGTTTTAAGAGAAATTTTTTTCTAAACTTCTACACTTTACTCATTTTTTCAAAGTTGAAGATCAATTATAGAAAATCACTAAGACTTTGCTTTTTGAAATAAAGGGAAGATATTTTGTAAAATTGTAACTTGAATTATCTTCTGCGAAGTAATGTATAATAATTTTCAGGTTGGGTTGAATCATATAATTCGAGTTATAACTTGAATTATAAAAATTTTAAGAAAAAAAAATATTTTTTTAATCTGTGTTTTCATCCAACCTGAGAATTCAAGTGGAACTTAAAAAAAAACACCGAGGTTTCAGATCTAGAAATTAAGATCTTATTTTCTGAAAAATTAAGGACTAAAATATCTCCTTTAATGTGATGTTGGATGATTGGTAGGTTTAGTTATCAAAATTTTAAGAAAAAAAATTGTTTTTAACTTCTACACTTTATTCATTTTTTCAAAGTTGCAGATCAACTTTCGAAAATCACTAAGATTTTGCTTTTTGAAATAAAGGGAAGATATTATGTAAAATTGTAACTTAAATGATCTTCTTCGATGTGATGTATAATAATTTTCGGGTTGGGTTGAATCATATAACTCGAGTTATAACTTGAATTATAAAAATTTTAAGAAAAAAAATTTTTTTTATCTGCGTTTTCATCCAACCTGAGAATTCAAATGGAACTTTAAAAAATCACCAAGGTTTCAGATTTAGAAATTAAGAACTTATTTTCTGGAAAATTACAGGCTAAAATACCTCCTACAATGTGATGTTGGATTATTGGTAGGTTGACTTATCAAAGTTTTAAGAGAAATTTTTTTCTAAACTTCTACACTTTACTCATTTTTTCAAAGTTGAAGATCAATTATAGAAAATCACTAAGACTTTGCTTTTTGAAATAAAGGGAAGATATTTTGTAAAATTGTAACTTGAATTATCTTCTGCGAAGTAATGTATAATAATTTTCAGGTTGGGTTGAATCATATAATTCGAGTTATAACTTGAATTATAAAAATTTTAAGAAAAAAAAATATTTTTTTAATCTGTGTTTTCATCCAACCTGAGAATTCAAGTGGAACTTAAAAAAAAACACCGAGGTTTCAGATCTAGAAATTAAGATCTTATTTTCTGAAAAATTAAGGACTAAAATATCTCCTTTAATGTGATGTTGGATGATTGGTAGGTTTAGTTATCAAAATTTTAAGAAAAAAAATTGTTTTTAACTTCTACACTTTATTCATTTTTTCAAAGTTGCAGATCAACTTTCGAAAATCACTAAGATTTTGCTTTTTGAAATAAAGGGAAGATATTATGTAAAATTGTAACTTAAATTGTCTTCTTCGAAGTGATGTATAATAATTTTCAGGTTGGGCTGAATCAGATTACTCGAGTTATAATTTCAATTATAAAAATTTAAAGAAAAAAAAATTTTTTATCTGCATTTTCATCCAACCTGAGAATTTAAATGGTACTTAAAAGAATCACCGAGGTTTCAGATTTAGAAATTAAAAACGTATTTTCTGGAAAAATTACAGGCTAAAATACCTCCTACAATGTGATGTTGGATGATTAGTAGGTTAAGTCATCAAAATTTTAAGAAAAATTTTTTTTTCTAAACTTCTACACTTTGTTCATTTTTTCAAAGTTGAAGATCAACTTTAGAAAATCACCAAGACTTTGTTTTTTGAAATGAAAAAGAAGATATTTTGTAAAATTTTAACTTAAATTATCTTCTTCGATGTCATGTATAATAATTTTCAGGTTGGGTTGAATCAGATAACTCTAGGAAACTTATTAACTCATTACTGGCCGCTAACATAATAATACGTCATTTCTTCTTCACAACTCAAAAGCCGTTGACGTGTTAATACGTCTTTTTACACAACCAATTTATTTTATTGTTTGTTTAGGCGCGACTGATAGAAACCGATAAAATAAATGGAAAAACTGACCAAATGACAAAAAAATCAGAAAGTATTATGGATTTCAATATGTGTGTGAATGGTGTAGATTTTGCAGATTATTTTCTTATAATCCAATTGTAAGAAAAAGTGTCAAATGGACAAAAAAGGCTTTCACGTTTATGTTGAATTGTGCATTATTTCATTTCATTTATACAAAAAACAGAAACCGGCAAAGAAAATAAAATTTACCTCTTATTTACTAAAAGTAGCTAAAGACTGGACGAAATTCCAGAGGTCCATCAAAAAGAATCTCTTGTAAAGATCCACCAACTAGACGAATCGTGGTTCGGGAAAAGAAAAGTTCCCTAAGAAACGTTGAAAAGTTTGCAAAAATCACGGCGAAAGGAAAACAACCTTTCATGTACGGACATTGTCAGATGCTTTTATATCGCTGTTCCGGCACAACATCGACGTAACTGCAATTTTTTGATAAAATGAGTTAAGGCCATCAATGTATCCAAAAAATGCTGATCTTCATTATTTTTCCTTCTCCTGCATTTTTTTTATTTTGCAGTTATGTCGATGTTCTTCCGGAACGACGATATGTAGAAAAATATTTTGAGGACTACCATATTAAATGAAATTACTAGAAATTCAACTTTCAAATTAGGCACCTTTATTTGAATTCACTAATTATTTGAATGATCAAGGCTCGGCATAACGCCGGGTGAAGAAAGGATTTTTAACGGCCAGTAATGAGTTAACAAAAATGAATTTGACGAATTGTAGCTATATTATAAAAAATTGTGGAGTCGCTGGAATAATTTACTTATTTTGCTTTAAATTGACCAATTTTGTAAATTAAGAGTTCTTGAAGTAAACTAGGTCACAAATCTTTTACATACCATTTATAGCTAGTCAAAAAAAAAATTCACAGATTAACGTCGATCGATGTTTTTACCAATTAAACACTTTCTAATTTATGTAAACTGGATTACAAGTCTTTTACGTTTGATAAAAATCTGAGTTAGGTAACTCTAGGATTTATTAACAAAATTCAATGCCACGAACTGTATCTCCATTGTATTATTAAAAAAAAAAATGGTGGAGTCGTCGGAATAATTTACTTATTGTGGTTTGAGTTCACCGATTATTTTTAAATTAATCATTGTTGACGTAAACCGGGTCATAAATCTGTTACTTACAACTTATAGCTAGTCAAAAAAAGTTTTTACTGATCAACGTCGATCGATGTTTTCACTAATTAAACACTTTCTAATTTATCTAAATTGGATTACAAGTTATTTACGTTTAATAAAAAAAAGTATCTTACAAGGGGAGGGTCCGAAGTGGTTTTTTTTTTAATCTGTCCTTGAGCTGAGTGGTAGAGTATCATACAAGGATTCAATTGACAAAGTACTAAAACGCACTACTCAGCCAAAACTGAATAAATCGCATTTGAAGTTTAACGCCCCGTTTATGTTTTAAGTAAACTCGTTTACAAGCAGGTGATAGTCAAATGGTTAATAGCGGTGAGTCAGATATCAAGAAAAAGCGGACAACACTGGTTCGAACCTTTTCGTGTCTTTTGCTTTTTAATTTTTGTTTAATACCCTAGTTTTTAAACATTTATCGCTTTCTATTGACGTTTTTATAAATTTAATATAAACTTTGAAATTAAAAAGTAAAAGAAATTAAAAAGTAAAAGACACAAAAAGATTCGAAGCAGCGATGTCCGCTTTTTCTCGATATCTGACTCACCGCTCTTAACAGTTCGACTATCGAGTACCTGTAAACGAGTTTACTTATCCAAAATATAAACGGAGCGTTAAACTTCCAACGCGATTTATTCAGTTTTGGCTGAATAGTGCGTTTTAGTACTTTGTCAATTGAATTCTTGTATGATACTCTACCACTCAGCTAAAGGACAGATTTTTTTGAAAAAAACACCTCGCGCCCTTCCCTTGTTAGTCAAGTAACTCTAAGAAGCTTATTAATAAAGTGTCAACCAAAAGACGGGATGTAGAAAGTAGACACCTCCTTTATTCATATCTTAAGCCTTCGATTGTGAGATTTCAATCATCCTCAGAGGTATATTACAGGATTGATAAAATTAAAAACTAAACAATTTGAGTCAAAGCATTGAACAAAAAGTCCGGTTGGTAAAAACTACTTACAATCAGAAGTTAAAACATCGGTATAAAAGGTGTTTAATTCCTTCATCCCGTTTTTTTTTGATTGATTTCCCAAAAAAAATATTACTTAAGTCCTTATTAGCAAAGTTAAATTTAACACTTTAACGACCGCTCACACAACATGTGTGTGATGCTACCGCCGAAGGTTGAAAGGTTGAAATAGCACCATTTTCACTTGTTTTGTTGAAGCAACAACAAGTAACAATACGACAACAATAAATACACTGCCGGCCCCTGGCGACGTTTGACTGTGTAGACGTGCGGTCGTTAAAGTGTTAACGAATTTTATCTTTATTGTAAAAAAATGACACAGTCGCCAGAATAATTTACTTATCGTGCTTTATATTAACTGATTTTTTCCTGAATTAATCATACTTGAAGTAAACCGGATCACAAATCTTTTATGTACAACTTATAGCTAGTCAACAAATTTTTACTGACCAACGCCGATCGATATTTTCAATAATCCAACACTTTTTATTTGATATAAATTTAATTAGAAGTCATTTACTAAGCTTAAAAAATAATTTTGAAGCTCAAACGAAGCAAGAGTTAAGAGTTATACAACTTATAGTTAAAAAAAAAAAAAAATTGCAATTAGATTAAATATGAGTAATAAACAAAGTTACAAAAGACACTCATCAATAAATATAAAATTTATCAAACTATACTTTCATATTTATAAAACAGAGACGCTCGTAAAGTTCCATTTTTCATTTCTCAACTCAATCGATATATTTACCAATCATACATTATTTATCTAAATTGGATTATAAATCAATACATTCTATTTCAAACATAAATACTAGGTCAGATATTACAAAACTCTCACTGATAAAGTTATACTTAACGAACTATAAATTTCTTTTTATTATAAAAAAAAGAAAAATTTATTTCCAACCCACCATAATACACTCTAATTAAGAAATTATTTCCATAATAATTGTACGAGCGACACTTTTCCTTTTTTCTTTTTCTGCAAACCTCATTAAATTTTCTACACGATAAACAAACTCATATCCGTACTTGTAAACTAAACCGCATGGTATGCATTTAACATGACGAATGTTCCACGATGGAAACTCGAGATAATATGCTAAAACTGTTCGTAGACTCGAACGGATATAAAGTTACCTATTCCTCACTTTACCGTATCGATTTCGATTATTTCAAGATCGAAATAAAAGGTAATGAAAGCTAACCTTGTTGTGTCGGTTTCGTTTTATGCCGAGTGTAAAAGCTCGAGTAAAAAAAGGACAATCATCATAAGTCGGGCGAAACCGTCTCTCTCCAATAAAAAAAAACAGTTATCGTATGTAGCTTTGTAGGAAATTTCCAAATTTGCCGTTTTAATTTATAAAGATACTTATTAAAGATATAATAATTACACGAAAGATGTACAGTTTTGTTGTATCGGTATAAATGTAATTTAATAACGATCACTGTAAGTGAATGACGCGTTTTGTAAATACACGGCTCTATAGCTAAACCTATGTGATCCAATTTTGAAGATGAATATATTGTATAGTTATTTAATGAAAAAAAAAGTAACCCTTAGCATATCCTTATGAAATACATATCCCTTTTAAAATCATGTTTTTTCTATTTTTATTAAAGTTAATTAATTAATTAATTAATTATTAGATGTGTATAGGAGACCAACAGTCGAACGTTATTGTTAGAAAGGACGGAAAATTTTGTGATATTTTAGTACGGCCCTTTAGCTAACAATTTAGAACGACATCGAGATAAAGAGAAAATAAACTTAGAGATTTTCTTAGAAATAATTGCTTTTTTTCGACGATAAGCTAATCTACGTAGAAATGTACTAACTACATCTAAGCGAAGCTTTCACTGTAACAAATCATCGATGTATTTTTTTGGAATAATAAAAATAAAATATATTCATACAGACAAAACCCAACGAAGTATTATTTACCACCCTAAACTTTATCAATTTACACCCCCTAAACGTAAGGTAAGTATATAACTAATTTCCATCGTAAATCGTTAGGCATTAAGTGTTCATCAATTATTGTCTCTTACACCTGACGGCTCCCGGTAATAAAATAACACCAACCGGCAAATTGTATCTCGCAATAAGCAAGACAAACGATGTTCGTTTGAATCGATGAACGTCGTGAGTTTTAGAGAAGGAAAAAAAACTAGTATGCAATACGAACGAGGAAACGTTTCTGAGTAAACACGACTTGGAAGAGGGATAGATCTAAATAAGCGCCAAATAAACAGCACAAACCTCCACCGAAACTGTTGTTTACCTAATGCAATTTCGCGGAACACTGTTTCGGCATTGTTATTGCCCTAATGCGTACTGCAAACACGAAACACCTGCGATTTAACGGCACATTCATGGGTTTTCCTTTTCTAATTGTTTCAAATTTTAACCTAAGGGTGTATTAAACACACAAAATCATCACTTGGTTAAATAATAAATCTATTTTTTTTCTTTTAAATTAAGTATGACAGTTAAAAAAAATAAAGAATACTTTAAAGTTTTATTGCTCCATAAAATTGGTGGAGGCGCCGGAAAAATTTTATTTTTTAATTCTTCCAAGTGATTTATAAATCACTTAGATAAAGGATAACAAATAAATTAAGAAATAAATTAGAAACCAGGCGATTTAGAAATAAGTGTTACGTAAAAAGTTTGCAAGTTAACAAGGTTTTATTAGCGCCAGAATGAAGCTTACACAAAGCCATTTACTAAGGTTAGTGAGTAAATTCCCTTCCATTCCTCTTCTTCTTCTTGTTTAAAATAAAGGTAAGAGAATGGGATTTGAGAACTAGATACTCCGTAAAAACGCGCGTAAGAACAGTAATCTTCAATAAAGTATTAAAAATACAATACTTTAGAAACTTTAGATTCACAATAAGTTCAATAGAGAAAACAATTATGAATAACAAACGAAATTTCAAAGATTTTCTGTACTTTTATTAGTTATTTATTAACTATTAGGGGAGACCGGGGTTCGTTGACACATGGGGCTAATTGACACAGCGTCAAATATGCGCCATCTATTTTACCTACGATTTTTAATCATATCGAAGATACAATTCTGTGAGTGTAGAGTCATTGACACCCGATCGAGAAAATGTCAGTGAAGTACATAGTTTTATAATAATTATTTTGTGAATTATAAGTTGGTAAGTAAAATTTTAATGTTCAAAGTTATTTGACGTAGTTCTTAGCGTGAATGTAATTACAGTTTTATATAGATATCGTTTCAAAGTACATGTATTCTTATACGTAAACATATATTCACGTTTATGTTATGATATTACTAACAAGGAGACCTTACGACTTGCCCCTCACCGATTTTAACGAAAGTGGTACCAATCGATAGATGTTGGTACATAGTACAAATGTATAAAATATTAGGGCGCACTATTCAGCGGTCCGCAAGAAAATTGGTGTTAAAGTATGCAATCGGCTTATATGTCAATGATTTGTCATTTCCCCTACAACCCCCCAGTAGCCATACTGGAAATATATCGGTTTCCAGATCCATAGTACGGTGGTTCGAATCTCGAACAATAACTTTTTTTTTTATTTTGAATACAATATTTCATGTTATTTTAAAAATATTTTAATATTACATCAACATGTTATAAAAATAACTTAGAACATTGTATTAAAAAAGAAAATTAAAATTTATTATTCGGGATTCGAACCACCGTACTACGGATTTGGAAGCCGGTATGTTTTCAGTTTGGCTGTTGAGGGTGTTTAAGGGGAATGACAAATCATTGACATATAAACCGATTGCATACTTTAACACCAATTTTCTTGCGAACCGCTGAATAGTGCGCCCTAATATTTTATACATTTGTACTATGTATTGATATCTATCGATTGGTACCACTTTCGTTAAAATCGGTGAGGGGCAAGTCGTAAGGTCTCCTTGTAAGTAGTAAATTTTTACACATACATAAACAATGCCAGGATGGGGTTTGTTAACACACCAAGTAAGGGGTTTGTAGGCACACTGTGTCAATTCACCCCGTCATGAAACAATGTTAGCTTTTAAAGTAGTTGCTTCTTTGTTTTCTTTAGTTAGTATCTATAATGCGTAATTACAAGAGAAAAACGGATAAAGGAAAGACGCCTTCCGATGTAATGGAAAGAGCAGTTACCACTGCCATCAAAGAAGGAGGAAGCATTAGAAGTGTGGCCAAGAATTTTGGCATTGCACATAAAACCTTAGATAGATACGTCAAGAAAATCATAGCACAGGGTCACAATGTTGAAGGTGAACGAGTACGTTTTCCACATGTGGGGTACTTTAATAACAGACAGGTAAAATATGTATATTATCGAAATATCTCCTTTTTTGTTAACTGTTGCATTAGGTATTCTCCGATGAACAAGAAAATTGTTTGGTGGAATATATAAAAAAGACTTCCGACATATATTATGGTTTGACGCCTAAAGAAACAAGAAAATTTGCATACCAATATGCAGATAGTAATCATATAAGATTTCCGACGAGTTGGTCTGTAAATAAAATGGCAGGTCCAGACTGGTTATCACATTTTCTAAAAAGACATCGTAGTTTATCTCTAAGGACGCCAGAACCTACCAGCTTATCAAGAGCAACATCTTTTAATAAAACAAATGTGAATGCGTTTTTCATAAATTTAAAAACTATTTATGATCGGTTGAAATTAGAGCCTTCTGATATATGGAACATGGACGAAACAGGCATTACAACGGTTCAGGTACCAGATAAAATAATAGCTCGTCGGGGTTTTAAACAGATACGACGTGTTACATCAGCAGAAAGAGGAACTCTAGTCACTTTGGCCGTAGCAGTGTCTGCTACTGGGAACACTCTTTCGCCATTCTTTATTTTTCCTAGGGTACACTTTCGTGACCATTTTATTCGGGAAGGCCCTATAAGAAGTGCAGGGGAAGCTAACCCATCCTAACTATTGTCGGACTAATTTCGGCTTAGACCATCTTCAGAGACAAAGTCAAATGTTCAGACAGTGTATATCATATACACTGTCATGTTCGTTCACATGGTCACGAGTCACTTGCTTGTTTCTGATTGCGGGGTTAAATAAGCAAGAAGTATACTTACTCTTTTGTTGGGGGCTTCCCTTAGAACTGCGCTAACACTCGCAGGGAAGAGGGACGTACACTCATAGTCACTGAAAATGAACATCAATGCTCTGTGCGAGAGGGATAACTAGAACGGGTTCGGGTTCCGTTGACTTCCGAGAGAATGAATCCTGGCGTGAAACTATAATACATCCAAGTCAATGATCATTTACTCTCTTTTCGCGGAAAGATGTCTCATGCGTCATTAGTTGTCGGCGTTTTCTCGACATATGTCAAATATTTTTTTCTTTATTTAATCATATATGTCAGATAGAGACGAAAACCGAAAATAGTAGTCTAGGATAATATAATTAATTAATGACGCATGAGACATCTTTCCGCGAAAAGAGTATACCTGCTTCGTATTTATAAATACCGCATTGACAAGAAGACCACAAGATGTTGTATTCACAAGATTTTGATGAAAGTGGTATCAATCGATAGGTATTAGTAGACAATGGAAATTTGTAAAATATATCGCGCTATTCAGGGATTTGGGAATACATTCTTACTGAACTTATAAATAAATGATGTATAAAATTCGAGCGACTTATATGCCAGTGTTTAGCCACTCCCACTAAGCAACACCCATGCTTAGTGGGATTAAGTGATGAGAGTTGAATTAACGTTTTGCTATTTCGATTCTCATAATTTAAATTCGGTAGGACAGACGGCTGTCAACGGTTTCGCGTCTTTAACCCGGTGTGTGTATACTATATTTTTTGAGACACGGTGTGTATACTGGGTCTTTTAGGGAACAGGCATGTTTTCAAAGTTTTCTAGGCTTTCAAAAATTCTAGAAAAATTCTGAGTTACTTATTGACGCGTCTACTACATGGCCGAGTAGTTACCAAATTCAAAAGTTTAAAACTGTTTTCAATAAAAATGAAAAAATCGTCTGAATCGTCTGAAAAGTCAGAAAAACGGAAATTTTGACTGTTCCTTCAAAGACCCAGTGTACACACGGAGGATTAATTAAATTCAAATACGTCAATGACTTAATCGCGAAACTTATTCAAAATTTCTACGTTGAAAACGTTTTCGATGAAACAAGTAATTCTTATACATTGGTACCCCTCAAAATTCCAGAAATTTCAAATCAACCGGAAACTCTCCCGACTCAAAACTTGATTCAATCCTATTTCGAGATCCAAAATACCAATGTTCCTAGCTCAAATACCGTTGATGATCATCGTCGCAGATCAAAACGGATTCGCGTAGAGAAAGAATTTTTAGCTTATGACGACGCAGGTGACTTGGCAACCGAATGTCTAAATTGAGAAGCTTGTTTCCAAAACGTACCAAATCCACAGAATTTGGAATCGCTGTATTTTGGGCTGTCTATTTAAGATTTGCTTTCTCTGTATACTTGAATAGTAATTTCTTGCTAAAGTGTTCCACATCCCGTTGAAAATAGCCTCTAAATAACAGTTTTGGTTCCAAAGTGTACTACATCCAGTCGCTGTTTAGTGTCAAAACGTACCAAATCCATTTCACCCAATCCGAGACGTTCTTAAAGTAACGTGACTAACCTAAAATAATGTAACCGTGTAACTTACTGCTGTCAACAAGATTGTTCTTCTGTTAGTATTTAATAGTTTACAAAATGAGTATTGTTGAGATAGAAGAGTTTTTCTTGAAAAAAAGCTTCGGAAAAGAGAGAGTATCATATTTCCTCACGAATACGATGATATCGTAAAATCAGTTGGAACTTTATATACTGTTTCACGAGATTTTAAATGGATGAGTTGGCGAGATCTTAATAAAAGCGTAGTAACATCTAGTAACATTTAAAATAACTAAGGCCAGGCGCTTATTGATCAACTATTCAACTCCAGAAATTGGTCTTGCTCTTTCTCATAGCATAACTCCTACGTGTGAACACACAATTCTTAAGAGAGGAATGAAGCTGGCCAACACTGAAGGACGTTTAAAAGAATTCCCTTCCTCAAATCATATCAAAAATGAAAAATAGGCTGACAGTTTTTCTTCTCAACAAAATGGGACATGATATAGAAAATGTTATATATTATCAAAATGTTTTACGCAACACTCAAGATAACGATAGCGATGAAGATTCAGATTAAGTGTTGCACGAGTATTTGTTATGTATTTTATTATTTTTTGTTTTTATTTTAGTAAATGCATCCAAATTTACTAAATGGTAGTCAGTGTTTTTTTATTTCATATCGTACTACATCCTCATTTTTTAGCAAAATGTACCAAATCCAAATAGTTTTTGTGTGTATAATTGAAAATATTCATCTATGATTTGTAGAATTGGAGAAAAAAGATTGTTTTAGGTACCCTTTATGTATAAAAAACAAAAACCCATTTTAAATTATCAAAAACAAACATGATGAAAAAAGTTAATTTACCAAATTTTCTATTTCGTGGATTTGATACGTTTTTTTAGAATAATTTGTTGTAAAAATGGTGCGTTTATTCTTCCCAATATTAGATACCCACGTTTATTTCAAAATTTAATGACCGGTCAGCATGAATATTCGGCTCACTTTGAAAGAAACGTTTGTCAGTACAATAATATGTTTGCGTTTGCGTCCGTTTATCACGTTTCGGTTTCCACTCGCGAAGAGCAGTTACGTTATGAGGTTCGGACCATCTTATTCCGCATGTGGAAGCCGATTCGTGGTGAGTCAACAAGAGGTGGAGTCGGGAGGAGGACAACCATTGACATATAAGTGATGTGGCCTTGAATTACGACCCAAAATCGCGATTTACTTGCGAATCGCTGAATAGTGCGTCCTAGACCTTCACACATTTCTACTGTGTACTAATACCTATCCATTAGTACCACTTTCATTAAAATCGGCGATTTCAAAGTCGTAAGGTCTCCTTGTAAGTCACGCCGTGGCCCGTCAACATGTTTCTACGTCTTTAGTCTCGCGCCAGGTTTCATTCTGTCAAAAGCCGACCGAACCCAAGACCGTTTTAGCTATCACTCTCGCACAGAGCTTTGAAATTCATTTCCATTGACTATAAGTGTACAAGTAATCCACCAGATGGGTTAACTACCTTTATTCCTCATAGGCAGAGTAAGCACCTGAAACCTCTTTGAACGAGCTGACAGTGGTGCTGATGATCAAGAATCAAGAAGTAGTCTCTTCCATTGAATTCCCTGTCTTCTCACATTTGTTCGATTAGGCATTTGTGCTAACTCCGCAATATATAAAGACCCCCTTTTAGAGCTTTGCTCTAATCGTGGCAACATATTGTAATGTGTTCGTATTAATTATGAGACGTTTATTTCATTTTAATCTGCTGTTTTTTGGAGTTAGACGACTTTTAAATTCTTAATTACATATTAATATTTTGGAAATAACTTTAGACTTTGTCTCTGAAGATGGTGCACACCATTAGTCATACAATAGTTAATAAATAAAATTCATAAAAAAATATGAATAGATCACTGTTGAATTATAATAAACTTAATTTATAAATCGCCATGAAAACTCATTTTACATTTTGGAGATGTCTTATCAAAAATAATTTTATCATCAATATGCGTTGCTCATCAAATATCCTAAGGCTAAAACCCTCGATAAGACTTTCATCAGCAAAGTTAAATTTTTCAAAGTATACAAGTTTTTTCTTTTATTTTTATTTTTATAAAGAAAGGTAAAGTAACTCATTAAAAAGTTTCATTTTTTATTCTACAAACCGTCCGATATTTTTACTAACCAAGCAAACTATCAAACTTTCTATTATTAATCCAAGTTAAGAAAGTTTTAACCCAAATCATCATTAGTCAGATTTTAAACTATTCCTAAAATTGTTCCAATCCAAATTATAATTCTAGTACTCAACTAAAACTTAAAATTGAAATTGATACAGAAGTTTGTTTTATGGGTAATTTTACAAGATAACGCGAATTTCCTTTGATATGAGGAAATGTAACCAAGCGATTTATGTAGTGGGCGTATTAAAAATGTACAAATGCGAGAAACAGGTGTTAAGAGGTAGCGTGTTGTAAAACGTGACTCGAGAATCACACGTGGGCCGTTTAAAGGGGACGGTTTCGTATGTAAAAACGTAACGAGTTGACGGTTACACCATTAAAGTAAGATGGGAAAAATCTTTTCAACTTAAGATTGGACGGTTAGCTAGAAAACTTTTGAGTTATCTCTTAAGGTAGAGTGCACAAGGACGCATTTAAAATCGGTTCGTTACAAAGGAAAAGATAAAAGGGGGGAAATAGAGGAAAGAAAAATTAAAGAAAAAAAATATAGGTAACATTCTTTTTAAAAAGCCCCGTGGAAATGAATTCCTGCCTAGTCCCTTTACGTTTCATCCAACGTAAAGTCTGGATTGCAAAATTCCCATAGGAACGAGATCAACTGGGTTTATTACTCTTGGTAAGGTACTAAAATCGGATATTACTTTCATTTTGTAGTCATATCCTCATAGTAAGTTTCCCCTCCTTTCCTAGTTGCTCGTATATTAAATTACTTTGAAATTAACTGTAAAACTGCCGAAATGAGCCAGACAAGAATTTATCTAGTCGAGTACATAAAAATTGGAAAGAAATTGGTGGAAAAGCACGAAAAGGAAAAAAGTTTTCCCCGCGATTAACCGAATTGCAGCCGGTAGAGCTCCCCGGCTCGGCGAGTTCTTTTCAATTGGCCCGGTCTATTTTATAAGCGAGAACAATCAGAACTTTAAACGTTTTAAAACTTTCCTGCGAGGATGAGCGCCCGCGGAGATCCGAGGAGGCATTCCCAAAAAGGAACGCGAGAACGACGATGAATGGGCATGTTAATCTCCAGTCGGATAATGAGCCCGAAATCCCGCCCCGAGTTTTATTTCGAGTTTACTTTATCCCCGATTCAATTAGTCCTTCGCTGCTATCTTCGGTGATCCGCTACTCGGAAAACGCGCTCGCGGGAAATATTCAATTTGCGGTAAATTTTACTGGCTTACGTGCACCCCCAACGACCCTTTAAACCGCTATTGTACTCGTAACTCCCAACCTATTTTCACTTCGAAACGACAACCACCTAATATTCAAACTCGCGGTTGATCCACGTCCAACAGGGTGCCACATTATAAATTGATCGTACTAATTAGGCACCATTCGAACCGGTATCGGTCGCTTGTATGCGGTTTCTATTAATGCCATTACAGTCGGTTAACGATGGATTACCACTATCCACGTATTTAGATAATAACCTCGATATTATGCCTAACAAATTATGCATTTGCTATAAACATCGAATCAATATTCTAATCTACCATCTTTAACCCATAAATAACTTCATAATAATACCTACATATCATAAATAAATAGAGAAATAAAATCCTCTTTAATTATTCAATTTATCAAATCGATTCAAGGAAATAGCATTGTAAAACCCAAACGACCCTTTTATAGATAAATACGAACCTTTAATTTCTAACTATGATTTAAATCCTCATTTTGGTAAATTCAATTTAAAATATAGAGAAAATTTGTGATTAAAAAACAGACTATGTTTTCAGGTATTCGTCTTCAAATTAGATAAATAAAATTAATTCTTTGATTTAACTCAAAAGATCAGCTCAAAGAAACAGAATAGATTATGCAACCCAAATAATACTTTTATAGATGTACAGTAGAACCTCGTTTATCCGGACCTCATTTATCCGGATCTCCGGATAATCCGGATCAGATTTTTAGACAATTTTTAAAAATATTTTTAAGATTTTTAAAATTGTTTACCTTTAATTAAAAATTTTACCTTTTATTAAATTTTATCTATTATTTCGAAATGACTTCGTATAAAAGAAGAGGCTTTACACAAATTTAATGAAATACAAGTTATTGCTCGGTTCCACGCGTCGAATATTCGGGGAATACCAGTCTCTCTGGAGAAAGCTTGTCTAGTGATGTTGCTGGTGCTGAAAGATTTAAAAAGGAATTTGAACAGTTTGTTTTATCTGAGCAATTGAAACCTGGCCAGATTTATAATGCTGATGAAACGGGTTGTTTTATCGGATGCTTCCGAGCAAAACCTTAGCGTAAAAACTTGAGAATTCGGCTAAAGGCTACAAGAAAAATAAAGATAAGTTAACTATTATGGTTTTGCAGCAATGTATCAAGGACACATACATTTCCTCTTGTCATAGTAGGAAAATCCAATAAACTCTGAACGTTCAAAATATCAATCACAATTCGTTGTCAATCGTTTATCGATCACAAAAAAATGCGTGGATGGATAGTTTTCTGTTTAAGAACTGGTTTTTTGATAACTTTGTTCCTGAAGTTCGTAAATTTCTAAAAGAAAATAGTTTACCAGAAAAGGCATTTTTACTGATGACCAACGCTCCATCTCATCCGGGAGAAAAAAAACTCGTGAGTGGAGAAACTCAAGTAAAATTTCTTCCACCAAACGTAACCGCATTCCTACAGCCTAAGGACCAAGGAATCCTTGAAAACATCAAAAAAGTGTACAAAAAACTACTGCTTAGTAAAATAATTAAAAAGGAAGGAGAAAAAAGTGTGATTGATTTGTTGGAATTAATAAGTATCAAGGATGTGATTTATATGGTTGCTGACGCTTGGGATTGACGCTTGGGACGCATATTACCCGTATTATCCGGATTTTCGATTATCCGGATTGCCTTTGGTCCCAGTTAGTCCGGATAAACGAGGTTCTACTGTATACAGAAAAACTGTGAACAAAACTAAGGATCTTTTGTGATCGTACTTTTTAAATGTTTCAACTATGTTTTTAAATGGATCATTTTATTATATAAAAATCAAGTTAAAATCGTAAAGAAGAAGATGAATAATCAATACTAATTAGAGCCAAGTCCACATGGACAATAAGTTCAATACTGTGTCTAACAAATTATGCATTTGGTGTAAATGTCAATGAATATTTAATCTAAATCACACAAACTATACTATAAATAACTTTGTGACAAATATGATGTCTGAAATCTAACTGGCACATCTACAGATGAATATTTAAGGTTACATTTGCAAGGATAAAGACGAAAATAACCTCTCTATTGATTGAACTTTGAAATTTTACTTGAACTTGATTTTCATAATTCAAATTTGATAATTCAAAATCCTCCAATTAATTGTAAGTTTTCATCTTAAAACTTTTAAAACAAATTATAATATTATTGAAAGAACTGTTTGTTTTGAAATGGATGATTTTTTAGACAAAAATCAAGTCAAAAATTGTAAAGAAGACGGAAAAGAGTAATCGATACCCGCGAAAGCTCTCGGTTCTTTTTTTCTTCCAACTTCTTCCTGTTCCCCGGGAGGGCGTCGGAGTTAACCCGCACCGGGTAAAATATTGGCCCTTTTTAAAGGGAACGCCGAACATTTTTCCGATTCAAGGTGGGTCGCTTCCCCCCCTCGATTTCCCTGTCTCCGCCGAGTTTTCCCGCAGCGGACGGTGCATGATTTGTGGGCCTCTCCCGCCTTAATTCTGTTTATTTGCTCTCGATTTTTCCCCACGGATCATAAAATTGAGTGCTTACGGCAAAAGTGGACTGAAGAAACAGCAATCTTTGGTCAAACAACGAGTAAAACAATGAGAACGGGGAGATTAAAAAGGTCCGGGAGATCTACTGGGAAATAATAATGTTGCGAGCTATCGGTCGCGTTATTTTAGTTGAGAGCCTCGAGGGCATTAATCAATAACGCGGTCGAAGAAGTAGAAGGGGAGAACGGGGAAGGCGGCGGCGAGATCCAATAAAATCTGGATCCGGTGTTACGGAGAAAAATTGCGGTACCGGTGCCGTTGCAGTGGCCGTAAATAAAACGGGGGGGCCCGGGAAACTGTAACCGGAAAACTCAGCAATGTTAATTTATATTGCCCCGCTTATAGCCAACGTTTATTTAATGCTCCCTCGAACGATCCGCGGACGGACATCCAAAACCACTTATATGAACAGAACGTTTCCGACGCCTAGCATTGATTTTCCTTCAACCGACCGTTTAAGCAGAGCTTTGTACTTCAATTTCTCGGAATATTTATCCCTCTGACGGGACCGTCTAGGCAGAAAAGCTCACGGACCGACAGTTTTTGAGGCAACGGGCGCCCTTTTCTCGAAACCAACCGAACTGAGACAGATAGCGCCGCCCGGGGCGCCTCGCGACGCCGGAATAAGGCCGTATCCGGCCCCTCTTTTCAGTCAATAACAGCAGCCCGGACCGCGGATGCAGAAAAGGCTAAATAAATAAGTTCGCAGATTCTCTCCCCGGGCGAGATCTGCCGGTCCGGATGACCCAACCTACCTCAAAAGATATACAACCTACGCCCTCTACTACCTCGTATTACGTATTTAAACGTAAACATGAATAAACTGTTGCTCACATGGGAAAAAATCTTTTGTCATCCTGACATGTGTGCATTTAAAAATAGGTATACATCATAAAGTATACATTTAACTATTTTAGTTGAGAAATAATGAACAAACCATTAAAAAAAAGTTAATCTACAAGAGTGTACCACAGATAATCTAACTTTAGATCCAACTCAAGAGACACTTCTATAGTTTCATCAAGATGATTCTTTAACCACTTCGGTGCGGCGCCTATCAGCCGCGAAACGTCGTTAAAAACCGGCTTTCATCGTTCGTACGCTGACACAGCCGTCGACTATAAGCGATGCTCGGCTGTGTGGGGGGCATCTGTGGCCCCATATGCTGTATCGACTATAGTCGACGTCCGTACCGAAGTGGTTAAGAGTCCATTAAATTCCATTTTTACAATCTATTCCTTAGGTTACAGATAAAACAAGCGATGCACAGTGGTCGGAATTGCGAAAAAGCTGGACAAAAGTCGAAATTTCAAAGTCGTAGTTTTCGCGTTAATACAATAAAATGTCGTACAGAAGGAGCTAGTGCATCGTTCTATGAAAAAAACAAAGCACTCGCCCACGTGTATGGACCGCGGTAGTGATCGGAAGTTTACTGAATCTCATTAGCATCTGACACCAATTACTGACCTCTTAAAAACCAGTGGATTGAAAATATGGTCAAATTTTGTATTAGAGATTGAATCGTTATCTGCAACATGGAAGGCGTTCCTGGAGATAAGTGTAATATATTTATGTATCCATAACCTAATTTTTCAAAAGTTGCATGTTTTTAGCATATAAACAAAAACCCCTTGCGATTTTCATCGAATTCAGATTACGGGAATAGTGAATCATCGAAATAGTTGTGATCCCAAGAGATCCTGCAATATTGATTCTTGGAAATCACCCACAGGAGTGTCAAGATTATATATCAGAAGAGAAAACTACCGGATCTCGCCAGTTTCGAGCTTTGAGTCATTAAATTGTTATTAATTTTTGATATCGTTTTTGATTGGTTTGAATTAGATTCTTTTGAAATTAACCCAACTTCATTTTTCGTCGTATCATTTTCAATATTTTGTATTTCGGCGATCGTATCGTCATCTTCGCCGGAATTATCCGAATTATCCGGAAAACCAAATTCGGATAAATCAACCGAACCCGAATGTATAGAAGCGTGAACTATTAAGCTATAGTTTATACTTGGAACGTCTTCTTGGTGTTTTTTTAATTTCGCTTGGTTTTAAATCAACTTTTTTTAACAAAATTTTCGGTTTGTTCGGATAATTTTCAGTTAGGTTTAAATCGCTTTTTGGTGGAATAAAATCGCTAGTGGTTTTAATTGATGATTTATTTCTTGATTTTATATCAATTGAACGACTTCAAACTTTTTCGGGAATTTTTAAAAAAATTTCGGAAATTTTTGAAAAATTATCTGAAATTTTTTGAATATTTTCTGGAATTTTTTGAATATTTTCGGATTTTTTTGGGATATTTTTGGAAAATTTAGAAGCATTCTCTGGGATTTTTTAACATTTTTAGATGTTTTTTATGATTTTCGGGAATTTTTGTAAAATTTTCGGATTTTTTTTGAACAATTTTCGAAAAATTCACAATTTTCTGTAAAATTTTCAGGAACTTTTGTTACATCCTCGGATTTTTTAGAAATATATTTAGAAATAAAATCGCTAGTGGTTTTAATTGATGATTTATTTCTTGATTTTATATCAATTGAACGACTTCAAACCTTTTCGGGAATTTTTAAAAAATTTCGGAAATTTTTGAAAAATTGTCTGAAATTTTTTCAATATTTTCTGGAATTTTTTGAATATTTTCGGATTTTTTTGGGATATTTTTGAAAAATTTAGAAGCATTTTCTGGGCTTTTTTTTAACATTTTTGGATGTTTTTTATGATTTTCGGGAATTTTTGTAAAATTTTCGGATTTTTTTGAACAATTTTCGAAAAATTCACAATTTTCTGTAAAATTTTCAGGAACTTTTGTTACATCTTCGGGATTTTTAGAAATATATTTAGAAATAAAATCGCTAGTGGTTTTAATTGATGATTTATTTCTTGATTTTATATCAATTGAACGACTTCAAACTTTTTCGGGAATTTTAAAAAAAATTTCGGAAATTTTTGAAAAATTATTTGAAATTTTTTGAATATTTTCTGGAATTTTTTGAATATTTTCGGATTTTTTTGGAAAATTTAGAAGCATTTTTTAGAAATATATTTAGAAATAAAATCGCTAGTGGTTTTAATTGATGATTTATTTCTTGATTTTATATCAATTGAACGAATTCAAACTTTTTCGGGAATTTTTAGAAAAATATCGGAAATTTTTGAAAAATTATCTGAAATTTTTTGAATATTTTCTGGAATTTTTTGAATATTTTCGGATTTTTTTGGGATATTTTTGGAAAATTTAGAAGCATTTTCTGGGCTTTTCTTTAACATTTTTGGATGTTTTTTATGATTTTCGGGAATTTTTGTAAAATTTTCGGATTCTTTTGAACAATTTTCGAAAAATTCACAATTTTCTGTAAAATTTTCAGGAACTTTTGTTACATCTTCGGATTTTTTAGAAAAAATTTCGGATTTTTTAGTAAAATTTTCGGATAATTTTGTTACATTTTCAGGATCTTCTGTAAGATTATCGCAAATTTTTATATTTTCAGACATTTTTGTAATATTTCCAGAATTTTTTGGAAAATGTTCGGATATTTTCAAAGAATTCTTGGGAATTTTTGTAAAATTTTCGGTTTTTATAGTAAAACTTTCTGATTTTTTAGTAAAATTTTCGGATAATTTTGTTACATTTTCAGGATCTTCTGTAAGATTATAGCAAATTTTCATATTTTGAGAAATTTTTGTAATATTTCCAGAATTTTTTGGAAAATTTTCGGATATTTTCAAAGAATTTTCGGGAATTTTTGTAAAATTTTCGGATGTTTTTGAACAATTTTCGAAAAATTCACAATTTTCTGTAAAATTTTCAGGAACTTTTGTTACATCTTCGGAATTTTTAGAAAAAAATTCGGATTTTTTAGTAAAACTTTCTGATTTTTTAGTAAAATTTTCGGATAATTTTATTACATTTTCAGGATCTTCTGTAAGATTATCGCAAATTTTTATATTTTCAGAAATTTTTGTAATATTTCCAGAATTTTTTGGAAAATTTTCGGATATTTTCAAAGAATTTTCGAATATTTTTGAAAAATTTTCGAAAAATTCACAATTTTCTATAAAATTTTCAGGAACTTTTGTTACATCTTCGGATTTTTTAGAAAGAATTTTGGATTTTTTAGTAAAACTTTCTGATTTTTTAGTAAAATTTTCGGATAATTTTGTTACATTTTCAGGATCTTCTGTAAGATTATCGCAAATTTTTATATTTTCAGAAATTTTTGTAATATTTCCAGAATTTTTTGGAGAATTTTCGGATATTTTTGAAAAATTTTCGAAAAATTCACAATTTTCTGTAAAATTTTCAGGAACTTTTGTTACATCTTCGGATTTTTTAGAAAAAATTTCGTATTTTTTAGTAAAATTTTCGGATAATTTTGTTACATTTCCAGGATCTTATGTAAGATTATCGCAAATTTTTATATTTTCAGAAATTTTTGTAATATTTCCAGAATTTTTTGGAAAATTTTCGGATATTTTCAAAGAATTTTCGGATATTTTTGAAAAATTTTCGGATATTTTCGAAAAATTCCTTTTTCGGAATTCCGACCACTGTGCGATGGATTTAATTGATGGATTGAATTAATCCTGTCAAAATTCTTTTGTACATATGTTACAGTTACAATGAACTGTTACTCATTATAACTCAAGAACATTTAAGTGTACACCAAAAGACATACATTTAGCTATTAAATTAATGTAATAATAAAATAGTCATAAGATAATTTAATATACCAACAGACACAAATGTAAGCTAATGGACACTTCTATCGATTAGCTCTGACCTACTTATCATCAAACCTTTCATCCGATTCAAATATACGGTTGCACTTTTACAAACAACATTGTTAGTTTGTAAATATATCCACTGATGGATTGAATGGTGCCATGGCTATTTCATTATTACACTACTCATTTAAGCCGGCGGCTAAATTTGCAGCATCCAATAGCAACATAACAGCAAAAATGAATATCGGCAAACGAATCCACTCAAAATTCAACCTGTATTATTAAATATCAATTTCGGTTAACGTTGCGCAGAGTTTTTGGGACTCCATCCGCGGATTCGTTAGCATTTTATGCAAGACAATCGATAGCCGACCTAGTGGCGGTAATAAATTAAATTTTATCGCGCGAAATAAATGTAAACCGTTCAGAAAATTGCACGCGCGCCGTAAATTGGAATTTATACGAACCAGGCGATTTTTTATTATTATAACCGACGCGTTTTACAAGAACAAATGACGTCATTTGAATGCTACCGATGCGAGCTTACCTACGTGTGGCATGTACAATTTTTACTGCTAACGCTGCACGCGTCGGATAATAATCCAAATCACGACCCAACCCTTATGATTTTATTTAATACAAAATCACCGACAAGGTTGTCTAAGCACGCCCGAGCTTATTATTCTAAAGCAGCGGTTTACAAAGAGACCCGTTCTCGGTGTAAACCGTACCGTTTCGCGCAGAGGACAGAATCAAGTTAGAGTAATTTAATAATGCTTTGAGGTGTATACAGGAAATAAAACGTGGCTAATGCCGCAATTAGCGAAAGCCGAAATTAACTTGTACTAACGGTAATAGCAAAGAGAGTTATATGGGGTAAGTGTTGTTTTTGACCAAAAAGGAATTAGTGTTTATTACACTTGAAATTATCTATGTAGTTGAAATTGAGATATAAATGCATTGTAATATATTAAAGTAGTAAGCAAGCAGCGCATCTTTAAAAGGGGGCGCCGCAGGCGCCTAGCTCTTTTTTTAATAGATTTTTTGGAAATCGCTTTCCGGACGATTCAATGGTTTTACTTCATTCTGCCGACCATTATCTTCATCTCCCCGACGATTTTGGGGGGTCCGTGACCGATTTCGGAAAAACGGCCCTGAAAATCGAACGACGTTGCGGTAGCCTTAATTGAAATTAAAATTCTCGATTGTCCGCCTGTCATTTTCGTTAATTTTCGAACACACTTTTTGTCCAAAAAGCCACCGACTCCGCGACTCTGCTTCCGGCTAACCTTCTGAACGGCTTTATAACGCAACGTTATATACGAATCGGGGCTCCTTTGGACCCGAAACGGCCGATTTAAACCCTAAGCGAAGTCCCGGTTTTCCGTCATTTTCGATTTGGGCCGATAAAACAGTAGGTTCAATTTTCATAAAAGTTATTTATTATTCTAACCACGCTAATGCCACATGAACTGTCAAAACGATCGGTTTATTAATAATTATCAAATATTTAATTTATGCAAAGCAAAAATTCGAATAAATTTCACTAAAAACTAATTAAATTCTTGAAAATATCACTAAAAATTTAAGTAAATTTGTAAAAATTCCACCAAAGCTACTAAAATTTTTAATAATTCCACCAAAAACTTATAAAATTTATAAAAATTCCACCAAAGCTAACAAAATTTTTAACAATTCCACCAAAAACTTGCTGAATTTTAAAAAAATATACTAAAATTAAAATTAATTTCGTCAAGAATTGATTAGATTCTTAAAAAATTCACAAAAATAAAAAAGTAATAATAAAAATTCCACAAAAGTTAGTTAAATTGAATATAATTTCACCAAAAATTATTAAATTTGGAAACAATTCTACTAAAAACTTAGTGAATTTTTTAAAAATTCCACCCAAAATCAATAAAATTGGTAAAAATTCCACGAAAAACTTACTATATTCGTAAAAATTCCACCAAAGTTACCAACATTTTTAACAATTCCACCAAAAACGTACTCAATTTTTTCAATTTTCCAGCAAAGCTACAAAAATGTTGAATAATTCCACAAAAACTTTCTGATTTTTTTTAAATACCACCAAAAACTTACCAAATTCATAAAAATTCTACTAAAATAACCAATATTTTTAACAATTCCACCAAAAATGATGGAATTTTTACAAATTTACAAGTAAATTTGTAAAAATTCCACCAAAGCTACTAAAATTTTTAATAATTCCACCAAAAACTTATAAAATTTGTAAAAATTCCACCAAAGCTATCAAAATTTGTAGCAATTCCACCAAAAAGTTGCTGAATTTTAAAAAAATATACTAAAATTAAAATTAATTTCGTCAAGAATTGATTAGATTCTTAAAAAATTCACAAAAATAAAAAAGTAATAATAAAAATTCCACAAAAGTTAGTTAAATTGAATATAATTTCACCAAAAATTATTAAATTTGGAGACAATTCTACTAAAAACTTAGTGAATTTTTAACAAATTCCACCCAAAATCATTAAAATTGGTAAAAATTTCACGAAAAACTTATTATATTCGTAAAAATTCCACTGAAGTTACCAACATTTTTAACAATTCCACCAAAAACGTACTAAAATTTTTCAATTTTCCACCAAAGCTACAAAAATGTTGAATAATTCCACCAAAAACTTTCTGATTTTTTAAAAATACCACCAAAAAATTACCAAATTCATAAAAATTCTACTAAAATTACCAATATTTTCAACAATTCCACCAAAAATGATTAAAGTTAATAAAAATTCCACCAAAGTTATCAACTATTTTAACAATTCCATCAAAAACATACTGAATTTTATAAAAATTCCACCAAAAATTAATAAAATTGGAAAAATTTCACTAAAAACTTACTAAATTCGTAAAAATTCCATAAAAAACACTGAATTTTTTAAAAATTCCAATAAAAATGAATAAAATTCGCAAAAATTCCACCAGTGTTATCAAAATGTTTGATAATTCCACCAAAAATATACTGAATTTTTTAAAAATTCCACTAAAATTAATACAATTTGCAAAAATTCCACTAAAAACTTACTAAATTCATAAGAATTTTATCAAAAACACTGTTTTTTTTTTTATTCCACCAGAAATGAATAAAATTCGCAAAAATTCCACCAATGTTATCAAAATTTTTGATAATTCCACCGAAAACATACTGAATTTTTTAAAAATTCCGCCAAAAACTTACTAAATTCATAAGAATTTTACCAAAAACACTGAATTCTTTTTAAAATTTCACCAGAAATGAATAAAATTCGCAAAAATTCCACCAAAGCTGTTAAAATACAGGGTGTCTCCGAAATGCGTGTACAACGTAAGACCACAGATTCCTTGGCTTGAAACAAGTCGATTTGAGTTAACTTATCTATATCCAAAGTTGCTTCGTTTTGCCGGTAGAGAACTTTAAAAATAATATTTTCCCTGAGTTTTTCTTAAATTACTCGAAAAATCTTCATTAGATTTTATTCATTCTTTGACCACGTCTTTATATCAGCTGGGCATAGCTTTCTGTGGAACAAATTCGAATTTCGCAACATACAGAGTGTTTAGAAACACTCTTACCGCAAATTATTCATCCAAATCTTTTTAACCAGCCTGTATAATTTTCTATCAATTATTTCTCTGATTAGCTACATTCATTTAGAAACTATTTTCTCTCTTACAAAATTTCAGTTGGGCAAACAGTTTAGGCACAAAAGAAGATTTTCTAAATTCCTACAAGTCCAAAACAGAAAATTAAGGTAACATTAACAAAATTCAAAGTACCAATTTCTTCACGGGATATGAAGATCATTCAAGAAAAACACATGTTACAGGTTTGGAAGTAGTTCATTGCTTAAAATTTTCAAATTTTCGCCAGCATTTGTGAACGTTATCAGGGTTTAGCCCTTTTAATCCGTATTATGCAGATTATACTGTAGAATCGAAGGAAATAAAGAGGAAATTATGTTCCTGTAAACTGGTCAGCAAGATCAGCAAACGTAGCACTTTCTGATTTTGTTTAGTGGGTGTCATAAAAGTAAAAATTCAACAAAAAGAGCAAACAGTAAAAATTTTGCACACTGTATTATTTTTGAGTTGATGATGGTCACAAGTCCTGGCAACATTTTGAGCAAAAACTACTTCCAATCCTCTAAAATGTGATTTTCTTGAAAGAGCTGCATTCCTGTGAAGAAATTACTACTTTGAACTGGGTTAATGTTACCTTAACTTACAGATTTGAACTTGCAGGGACTTAGAAAATGTTTTTTTGTGGCTAAACCGTTTGCCCAACTGAAATTTTATAAGAGAGAAAATAATGTCTAAATTAATGTAGCTATTCAGAAAAAGAATTGATAGAAAATTATACAGGGTGGTTAAAAAGATTTGGATGGATAACTTGTGGTGAGAGTGCTTGTAAACGCCCTGTATGTTTGAAAAATCGAATTTGTTCCACAGAAAGCTGTAATCAGCTGATATAAAGACATGGTCAAAAAATGAACAAAATCTCATACAAATTTTTCGAGTAATTTAAGAAAAACTCATGAAAAATATTATTTTTAAAGCCTTCTAGCGGCGAAACGAAGCAACTTTGGATATAGATAAGTTAACTTAAATCGACCTATTTTGAGCCAAAGAATCTGTGGTCTTACGTTGTACACGCATTTCGGATACACCCTGTATTTAACAACTACACCCAAAACTTACTGATTTTTTTTATTCCACCAAAAAATTAGAAATAATTTCATTAAAAATTAACTAAAACCTTGAAAATTCCATCAAAAACTTAGTAAATTTATAAAAATTCCACCAAAGTTTCTAAAACTTTTGATAATTCCACCAAAAACGTACTGAATTTTTTAAAAGTTCCGCCAAAAACTTACTAAATTCATAAGAATTTTACCAAAAACACTGATTTTTTTTAATTCCACCAGAAATGAATAAAATTCGCAAAAATTCCACCAAAGCTATTAAAATATTTAACAACTACACCCAAAACTTACTGAATTTTTTTTATTCCACCAAAAAAAAAAATCCTAAAATTTACACCGAAATTGTCAACATTTTTAACAATTCTACCAAAAACTTACAAAATTTTTTAAAAATTCCACCAAAATGTCCAAATTCTTTTAAAATTCCACCAAAAATCAATCAAATTAGAAACAATTTCATTAAAAATTAACTAAAACCTTGAAAATTCCATCAAAAACTTAGTAGATTCATAAAAATTCCACCAAAGTTACTAAAATTTTTAATAATTCTACCAAAAATAATGAATTTTTTTTAAATTCCACCAAAAAACTTACAAAATTTGTAAAAATTCCACCAAAAATTTACTAATTTTTTTTTTAATTCCACCAAAAACTTACTAAATTCGTAAAGCTTCCACCAAAGTTACCAAAATGTTGATCAATTCAACCAAAAACAATAAATTTTTTTTAGAAAAATACCAAAAATAAAACTAAACTAGTTTAATTAAAAAGTAGAAGTTTAAATCTTGATAAAGAAAGAAAGATTGGTTTATTGTCAGAATAAAAATCATGGATGAAGGTGTGTGTTATGTTGCATAATCAGAATTTACCTTTTAAAGGTTTTATATTTTTCCCTTTTCTATAGGGTAATGTAACCGGCTGTGGGCCATTAGCGGTTGTGGGCCACCTATTACTATCCTTTGAGGTTTGCCAAATATGGCGGATCTGAGTAGGAAGTTATGTGTACTTTGACAGTAGGTAGTTTTGGTGCGAACATCAAAGTGACGGGACGCTTTTAATGCGCAGCTGCAAACAAACGAAAAAAATCGACGAAAAAATTTACGATATAGTAATATTTGAATAAGTTGTGAGTGTGATAAAGTGAAGTGAAGTATTGCAAAGAGGTAAGTGTTATGGATTTTTATGCAGTGTTTGCGGTAAAGTTTACGATTTTATATTGAGTTTGCTCAAAGTTTTTCGCCACGAGAATTTTGCAAGTTACATAAGGAATGGCTGCTCTTACCGGTTGTGGGCCACCTTTTGTAAGCGGTTGTGGGCCACCATATTTTTTGCATGAAAATCGTGTTTTTGACTTCTCTGTCAAGGTGGTTCCCAGGTTTATTCGCGTTCCAGCATTCCACCATTTTTTCTTTTTCCGAGGAAGAACATGCAGAGCAGCTTTTTGAACAATGTTTCATCTGGAACAGCTGGTTATGCGAATAATTCAGGTTGGATGTGTCAGCCAGATTTTGTTAATTATATGCGCCATTTCATCGCCTTCGCGAAACCATCGCTCGAGTCGCCGGTGATTCTTCTGATGGACAATCATTGTTCACATTTGTCTCTAGAAGCCATTGACTTGGCCGTTCAAAGTGGCGTTCATATCGTCACTTTTCCACCGCACTGTAGTCACAGATTACAACCGTTGGACGTGTCTGTATTTGGACCGGTGAAGTCTTATTACAAGTCTCAATGTTCTGCTTGGCAACAGAATAATGCAAACAAGGTAGCACTCTTCTCAAAACTTGTTTTGTTTTGCCAATTTTAAACTAATTTCGTTTTAAATGTTTCTAGATATTAGAAATATGTCATATTCCTGGCCTGGCGTGTAAGGCTCTTGATCTGGCTTTGACACCTAAAGTGATCAAGTCTCGTTTTAGAGCAACCGGCATATGTCCATACAATCCAGACATTTTTTCTGATGCCGACTTTGTTCAAGCTGTTCAGCCGAATGAGGCAGAGGTCGTTTTCAGAGATGAAAACGATCAGCGTCGAATCGTGGTTGGGCCATTAGTTGGACGTCAGGAGGTGCCCACGACACCTGGACCGTCATCTCGATCGATTTCTGTTAGCTGTCTTTTGGATGAAATTGGCCCCTTACAAGGCGCTTTACCCAAAAAATCGTCAAATCATCAAAAAGCAAAAAAGCGAGCTGCTCCAACGCCCATCAAAAATGCCAAACGCAAGGCAACACCTCCAGCCAAACCGCCGGCCACATGCAAGAAGCAGGAGACTTCTGACGAAGAAGATTTGGACATTTGTTTTATCTGTTTCGACCTTCTGCCACCAAAATTGACGAAAACCAATTCCATCAAATGCAACGGTGGCTGCGATGGGTTTGTGCATTTGAAATACGCCGCTATGACGAAGAGCTATTTTACATGCAAAAATTGCGAAGCTGAAGAGGACGATGATTAATTAGAAAAATTGCTATTTTCTTGATGTTTTTTTGCCACAAGAGGCTGTATTGATGAATAAATTTAGATATTTCATATTTTTTTGGTGATTTTTCTTCATAATTTCGCATTTGTAGTAGATTTTCCAGGGTGGTCCACAACCGGTTACAAAATTTTTTTTGGCGAAAAACAAGCTTTTAACAAAATTTGGTAAAAAAAATTATTTTCGGGAAATTAAAAAAAAAAAATTGTTAGCTACTGCCCGTACCTACTGCTTTCTATTGGTATCTAAAAGTCGAAAAAAATTTTATTTAAATCAGATTTTGAGCTCACTATAAAACTGTGATGTACTATGAATAATTGAAGTTGCTCCAATAAGAGAAGGATGCTTATGGTCATGAAACATCTCCTTTTAACACAATGGCATGACCAAAAAATTTACTAAATAGTAAAAGAAGACCACGTCATTGATTTATAAAGTAAACCAATCATATCTAAGACTACCATGTATTATAAGAATAAGTAGAGTTGCTCCACTAAGAAAAGGAAACAAGACCAAGCGTAAGATTTCGAAAAACGGGTTGATCTTGCATCTTTATTTTCACCAACCAACTCCTCTTAACCTTATAGTACGATTAGAAGACCTACTAAATAGTAAAATGGATCAATCACTTCTGAAAATGTAGACCACATTAAAAAAAAATTATGCCACATGTAGTTAAACTTTAAAGATGTTATTGAAGATCATTCACTTCTTACACTTTAGCAAGTTATTACCAAGCCTAAATTACTATAACACGATCCTAAGCCACACCATGGAGAGAAGGATGCAAGAGCACGGTTCAGAATTCAGTAGAAGGGAAGACCGGAGTATCAACGGGTCTTCACTAACGCAAAGGTCTTCAGGCACTTTAACTTCTGCGAGCTGCTCCAACGCCCATCAAAAATGCCAAACGCAAGGCAACACCTCTAGCCAAACCGCCGGCCAAATGCAAGAAGCAGGAGACTTCTGACGAAGAAGATTTGGACATTTATCTTATCTGTTTCGACCTTCTGCCACTAAAATTGACGAAAGCTAATTCCATCAAATGCAACCGTGGCTGCGATGGGTTTGTGCATTTGAAATACGCCGCTATGACGAAGAGCTATTTTACATGCAAAAATTGCGAAACTGAAGAGGACCATGATTAATTAGAAAAACAGCTATTTTCTTAATGTTCTTTGCCACTAGTGGCTGCATTGATGAATAAATTTAGATATTTCATATTTTTTTTGGTGATTTTTCTTCATAATTTCGCATTTGTAGTAGATTTTCCAGGGTGGCCCACAACCGGTTACAAATTTTTTTTTGCGAAAAACAAGCTTTTAACCCTTTCGCGACGGCGCGCCTGTACCATATATTGCCATTTTTTTATAAAATTACAAAAAAATTTTTTTCGCTCTTTGTGATAGTCTACCTAAATCATACTTTGTCGCTTTATGCGAAGGCTCAACTGACTGCCGTATATATACGGCGTCCGCTAGTGTGACGCATCAAGTGGCTGCCGTATATATACGGCACCCGTCGCGAAAGGGTTAACAAAATTTGGTAAAAAAAATTATTTTCGGGAAATTAAAAACAAAAAAAATTACTTAGCTACTGCTCTTACCTTTCCATTAGTATCTAAAAGTCGAAAAAAATTTTACTTGAATTCAAGTTACAGGCAAAAAACGACACCCGGCCCATAACTGGTTACATTCCCCTACATTTTACAATAGAAATATCATAATTGATCTTAGAAAAGAATATTTCTTAGTCTTAAATATGTCTCTCCAAAGAAACATTTATCATATTTCTATTTTCTATAATTTACTATTTTCTGCCATATCTTCTAAAATCACAGAATGAATATTTGAGCACTTGTCAGACAATAAAATTATAAAATTCCCTTTTTCAAGTTTTATTTTGCTGTATTTTTTACTTTAAAAAAATTTTATTAATTCGATTTGATTTGAATTTACAAACAATTACTCTCAATATAAACCCAATGATTTTTCATTTTTAACCTCCTGCTTTTTCAACAACCAAAATATTTTTTACCTCTCTGAATTCACCCACTATACCTATCGATCTGTAGGATTACATATTGTGCACTCATCGTTGGATTGTCATGCGTTCTACAAAATCCCAAAAGTATGGACTTTGCGTTGTCAATATCCCCAGGAATAGAAAAGGACTAGAGCAAAACTACAACGAATGAAGGCATTATAGAAACGACAAAAGATGTATCGATAAAGCAACGAACAACATCGGAATAAAAGAAACGAAGAAAATTTAAATTTGAAAAATTGTCATGGTGCAATACAGAACAATGAAAGGCTACGTCGAAGCTTCCCCTCTTGAAAGGCATCGGAAAAACTCGATTTCTCAGTGTAAGGATATTAATAGCATTTTTATCTGAACGATAACAAAGACTTGATGCTCGAGGCTAATTGCCTGTCGGACATAGAGAAACGTCATTCCGCCTCCGTGGCAACAATCGGGTAACGGTGGCGGAGGCGGCTCCGAACCCCACTCAAAGTCGAGAACGGGAGCTTTGACGTGGGGCGAAAGACGAGGGGGCGATTAAAGTTTTAAAGTTTTCCATTAGGAAATTGAAAATCTGCCCGGGCCATTTTTGCGCGACGTTAAAGAGCACCTTACCCTCGCACCCCATTTGTCCGGACGGGCGGGCAGATTAAAGGAGGTTTGCCCCCCTCGTGGCGGTATAAAAGGTAACGAAAGTAAAAGAACCGGCGATATTATCTCTTCGCCGACCGACCGAGTACGTCAGATTTCGCATAAGATGGGACGGTCACAATATGTTTATCGATACGTGCAACTCGATCGGGAATTTCCTTCGCCCGAGCCCGCTCTCCTTTCCGCCGATTTGCTCTATTATATTTCGAGAGAGCGGAGACGTGGGGGCCGCGGAGGGGGCGCGAGGTACCCGATCATTCGCCGGTAGGACCCTTATTGAATTTTCCGCAAGAAAAATTCGAGTAATTTTTATCCGATCTCGCGTCTCAACCGGGTTTGTTTTGGCCAGCTTACCGGAACCGTGAAAAGATTCTCTTCTTTTCCCCTTTTTATTCTTTCTACATTGCTCAGCTTCTTGTATAATTTCATCTTTTATTGAGTATTATTCGTTCGAGTGTAAAGCTTTCATAACGAATATAAATAATTTTTAAGATGTTTAAAAATACAATGAAAATTTAATAAACCCAACGTAGTAGTTCATTTAACAAGATTTAAGAGTTTTAAGAGACTAAAAATTTTAAGACTATTTAAGACTTTTAAGAAATAATTATAGTGCAACTTTAAGGATCTTAAAACATCTTATGGTGGGTTTAGGATGTCAAACTTAACCGTAACCTTAGTTGTAATAACCGTCAAATTTGCCGTAATTCCGGGCAGTTTCCTAAACGCTTCTATTGAAACAAAATAGTTGAACTTTTTTTAAATACTAGAGTTACTGCTACGGTTACGATTACAGCCTTTAAGTTTGACATCCTAAACCTACCATTATTAGATTTAAGATTGTATTTGAGAAGTGTTAATCATTGTATAAGAAACTTAGAATTTTTGAATCGAATTTAATTCTTCAACTTAAAAGCTTAGATATAAACTAAAGATTTTTAAATCCTTTTGTTACACCTTAAAATAGTTTAACCCATTCGAGACCGATTGCATACTGTGTGTACAATTGATTTTCGATAATACGGGCCTGCACACCGTGTGTGCAATAATAGTAAAGGAACAACATAGAAAAAAAATCGTTCCTGAGGACCATGTTGGAAAGCAATCATCGTCTCTAATGGGTTAATAAAAATTGAAATGAATGATTCCACTCTTCAGTTGATGAAAGTTAAATAAATAAAAATATGAAGTTTCTACTGAAGAGATTTATCAGTACTTAACTACCAAGTTTCGATCTTCTAATAGATCATCATCAGGCCAATAGTGTTAAACGTTGTTACAATTGTTAAAAAAAATTAAAGCCAAAAATGGTAAATAAAATTTAAAAACAAAAATCCTATAATTTATAATCTGTCGTTATTTGGGTTTGGTTCGAGATGTTTGAAATCGAAGCGTGAGTTTATTATATTGCTAAGTTTCTTTTTAAAATTATATTTACCATTTTTGTCTTTAAATTGTTAATAATGCGTTTGATGATGGAGTTAAACCTAAGTGCATACTACTTGCTGTTTGACGGGATCGACCTAATGGTAAAAAATATGATAGTGGATAAATGGCAAAAGAAGATCTAAAAAATTCCAAAAAAAGAATATAAAAAAACTGTCAAAATACTTCAAATTTTTCACTTAAAACATACAGTTACTCACGAAAGTTTACATACACCTCTATAAATTACAAGTTAACAATTAAAATAAGTACCTTCGGTAATTCAATCAAATCTAATATGGTTATATTGCTATTTAATTAGTAATTCTAAAGTATGCACCATTTCAAACAATTAAAACATGAAAAAACCAGAAATCTTCAGTAAAACATTCATTGGAAAGTCACAAAAGTCTACATACAAAATGTCTTTATTGGTGTATTTAATAACAAAAAATTAACTAATAGTTTGTAATACCTCCATTGGCTTTAATCACAGCCATTATTCGTTGAGGCATGGAATTCACTAATTTTTCTGTTATCATCTTAGGTATTTTTTGCAATTCTTCCATTATGGCCCGTTTAAGATTATCGCGGCCATTGGTATGTCTCTTTTTCAGGCAACGTCTCAATTCTTCCCATAAATGTTCTATGGGGTTTAAATCTGGCGACTGTGGAGGGGAATGAAGTTGTTTAGGGACGTTGTACAGTACAAATTCTTTTGCTCAATAAGATGTGCGTTTAGGATCATTATCCTGCTGGAAAATCCAATCTGTGCCTAGACATAATTTTTGCACTTTCTCTTAAATTACCTTTGACTATATTAATACACTTGTATTTGTCCATAGTGCCTTCAATTAACTCAATGTTTCCCACCTCAGCCACCCACATACAACCCCAAAGTAAAACTGATTGTCCGCCATGTTTCACCGTGGGTTGCACATTTTCCTTTTCAAATTCGGTATAAGATTGTCGCCAAATATTAACGCGACCATCAGACTGAAATAAGTTCATTTATTCTAATCTTGCGATTCTATTCTTCTCACTGATCAGTGATTTATGCCCGGCACTTTACGGCCCTTATATCTACAATTTCTCAAAATTCTGCGAATACATTCGGCGTCTAGTATCTTGCCCAATTCTAATTCAACATTTTGCTCCAACTTTACTGAGTTAGTTTTTGGTTCTTGTTAATTTTTTTTAATAATTTATCTTTTATCCTTTTGAGTGAATAATGAAGGATGATGGTTATGTGGTTTATTTTCAATTGTTCCTGTATTTTTAAATTTTTTTAACACTGTTTGTACTAATGATCAATGTTTTATAACGATTTTCGAAATTTTTGAAAGTGATTTTCCGTAATTTTTCAACGAAATAATGATTTTTTTAACATCGTTTGAAATTTCACCCCGAGTCGCTATCTTTACAGTTTGAATAACTTTTGATAACTATATTCGAGGCACATAAACTATCATTCATTTTACTTTCGCAATTTTTTGCTGTTTTTGTAATAGGCTTTGTTAAGGAACCCTTTCTTTGTCTGTATGTAGACTTTTGTGAGTTCCTTAATACAGGGTGTCCCAGACCACCCGTACCACCTGATTTATTCGAAAACTATAAGTCCTAGGAACTTGAAACAAAAAATTTGGTACATAAATAGGCCACAAGCTTTCTTATGAGTGCGAAAGGAACATCTAATATCCACCGGAAGTATGACTAATTGAAGATCACTTTATAATTTGATATATGAAAGGGGGTTAATTTTGGTATTGTTGGAAAGAGCTTTTCAAAAGAAATAACTTTTATAGGAAGCATTTTTTGATATTATTTACCATTTTTATCCAAAATCGCATTCAAAATCTCGATTTTTTACGAGTGTTTTCTGATGTCACCACTAGATGTCGCTGTCGGCCATTTAAAAAAATTATGACATTTAGAAATGACGAGTGATAATAAGTCACAAGGAATAATTTTATTAACAATACGACAAAATAATGTAATACCCTTAACTAAACTTCATAACTTAATACACTTAAGGCCAATAACATAAAGCAATTTGATTTTTTAAAATGGCCGATAGTGACATCTAGTGGTGACATCAGAACACACTCGTAAAAAATCGAAATTTTGAAAGCGATATTGAACAAAAACAGTAAATAATATCAAAACATGCTTCCTATAAAAGTTATTTCTTTTGAAAAGCTCTTTCCAACAATACCAAAATTACCCCCCCTTCATATATCAAATTATAAAGTGACCTTCAATTATTCATACCTCCAGTTGATATAAGATGTTCCTTTCTCACTCATAAGAAAGTTTATACCCTATTTATGTATCAATTTTTTTGTTTCAAGTTCCTAGGACTTATAGTTTTCGAGTAAATCAGGTGGTACGGGTGGTCTGGGACACCCTGTATATGTGATTGAGGATTTTATTATTTTTTTTTTATGTTTTGGTTATTGGAAATTGTCCATATTCCAGAATTACAAATTGTGTAATGAAATAACTCTTTTATACTGGTTTAAATTGTCTAAAGTGCTGATTTTAATGGTTAACTTGTGATTTATAGAGGTGTATGTAGACTTTCATGAGTAACTGTACCTATATCAAACTATAAAGAAATAAACACATAAACACAAACGATAATGTTTCAATACTAAAATCTGAATTGTATGAACGTGTAAAATTTATGGATACGATATGGGTGCGGGCCATAAAATAACCGAGTAACCGTTTAGGTCGTCCGAATCAGCATTTATAATTACAACGAGGTAATAAACAGGTGCATTCATTGCGCCGACGACGTTATTAACATAAACCGGACCTCGTTTTTACGGCCAAATGAATCGTTTCGGCCGGTTTTATTGCCCGGGCAGTTCATCAAAAAGTGCGTAAAGCGGCGCGACCGTCGCTCGATCGGACCTCAACTGTTTTGACTCTCATTTGTTCCGAGCCCCGTGATTAATGCCCTTTTACCCTTCCAATAAAACGAATTAACGTACAAATTTTCAACCCGAAAAAAAGGACTCACTTAACGAATAAATTTACCAGTCACCCCTACATCAATTCGCTAATAGTATAAATAAATTTACTTGACCGCAGTAAGGAATTCTTCGGTTTCACTTGTTAAGGGGTGGCGGTCGGTGAAATCGCGTTCCGCCCCAGTTGGGGGACGTCGTGACCGGAATGCGACGCCTCGTCGGCAAAAACTAGGCCCCGAAAAGAGCGGGGACAAAAGGGGGCGCGAAATCGGCAAACGGAATTTGAAATGGCCACGTCATCAACACGGCCGTTCCGGGATGCGTTGGCGCGACTTCAAAGGGGGCGGCAATTTTTGCAGATCTTGTAAATTGCGCGGCCCATACTAATTCAAACAGCATCCCCTTCCATTCCCCTCTTCGATCTACCCCCGAAGGGGCTTCAACCGAAGGCGAAAACCCATCGACACGAATCGAGAAATCAATTTCTATAATTTACATCAGATATAAAATTAAACACACCGAATATATAGATACATAGATAGATAGATAAATTGAATTGAATAATTTGTAAAATTTACGTTGTCATATACCCATACAATCGGTCGGTATTATTTGTAAAAAAATACTACCTAGCGGCGGCATTAGTTGTCGACCACATCACAAAACGCGCGATTCCCACCGTTATTTAATTGCAACGATTTGTTTACTTTGGACCGTAATTCAATTTGTAGCGTTTATTTATGTTGTGTGTTATGAGTTATTTTGTTCGTTTATAAAACAATTTATTAACGGGAAATAATTATAGACACATAATCATATTCGATGTTTATAATAAAAAAGTGATGTTTCATCACAAAGGGATATATGTATGTGTAAATGTTAACTTTACTCTTTATATGTTAAAATTATCATTAATATATTTATGGTCAAAATTAATGATTTAATAATTCAGATTCTAAATACAAATTTAAATACAATTTATTATAACTTTTGTGAAAATTTTCAAATTGTTGAGGTATATTAAAAGATTTTAATTTTCCTCAAAATTCTCAACATTTTTAAGATTATAATCTTACAGAGATTTATAACGAAACATCTAAAAAATTAAACGTTTCTTTAAAAATCTTGATAACTTCAAACTCTTAAAATCTCACAAAATTAATTCAATACAAAGTCTAGTAGGTTAAAATATTCATAAAATCAAAAATGCTAATGTAGTCCAAATTATTGCAAAATATTCATGGACAGTCATGCAAAAATAAATAGCATTATATTGAGTTTGGATCAATATTCACCCCTCATTCGTGCATAGAGGGATGAAAATCGTGTTCTGATAAGTGGAATTGTGTCATTATTCCATGAATTCATAAAAATTCGTTCTCAGTTATTTTAAACTAAACCCAGTCTATCAATTCCTTTTGAAACATTTTAAAAAATTTTAAATATCCTGGAGGTTATAAAAAAAATCTAGAAAATTTTGAAATATCCCAAAGCATAATTAACTACAATTGAACATATTAAATAAAATTTTTAATATGAACATATTAAAAATTTTAAATATAAAAGTCATAAAGAATCAATCTAAAACGATCCAAAATAAACTCCTTGTGAGAAAACTGCAATATCTATAAGAGATGGTCCTTTGATCAAATGCTTCCTCAACCTACTCCACTCAAGTCTGATAACTCGATACTCGGGGATTAAAGAAACCTGAAAAATTGGTCTGCTAACCCGTACAAAATCATAGCAATGGATTCTCTGGATTAAGTGTTCGCATCGATACTCAACTTCCCTAAACAGTCCTTCAAATAACCTTCACTGAACGAATTTGTTTCAAACGAGTTAACTAAAGCATTCGACTAAGAGGTCTCTTTTGCCGTTTATTTATAATTTGTTGGTCGATCACTAAATTTGTGCCAAACGAGTTAACTAAAGCATTCGACTAAGAGGTCTGTTTTGCCGTTTATTTATGATTTGTTGATCGATCACTCTATTAGAATCATAGCAATGGATTCTCTGGATTAAGTGTTCGCATTGATACTCAACTTCCCTAAACAGTCCCTCAAATAACCTTCAGTGACTGAATTTGTCTCAAACGAGTTACCTAAAGCATTCAACTAAGAGGTCTTTTTTGCCGTTTATTTATAATTTGTTGGTCGATCACTCGATCACTCTATTAGGTGTTTTCCAGACTGTTTTATAGTTTGACACTTCATGCTTGGATCATTGTAAAGTTATTTTGTCTTAATTTTAGACCATTTAATGAAAAGATATTCATGGTCTTTAAATTCCATCATTTTCTAAACCAATTGAATTGTTGTAATACATTCGGTTAATATGTCTGGTTTGCCTTTTATTTATAATTTGTTGGTCGACCATTTCCTCTATTAGGTGTTTTCCAGACTGTTTTATAGAGTTTGACACTTCATGCTTGGATGATTGTAATTTCATCTTAATTTTAGACCATTTAACAAAAGGATATTTCATAGTCTTACGCATTTCTATAATTCCATCATTTTCTATTTCAATTGAGTTGTTGTAATACATTCTGCTAAGATGTCTCTTTTGCCTTCTATTTATGAGATGTTGATCGACCACTTCCTCTATTGGGTGTTTTCCAGACTGTTTTATACAACTTGACACTTCTTATTTGGATGCTTGTAAAGTAATTTGTCTTAGTTTTAGACCATTTAACAAAAGGATATTGATGGTCTGACACATTTTTACAATTCCATCAGTTTCTATTTCAATTGAATTGTACCATAACCCGAAATGGAGATCCACCATGAAGAGAAAGATGAAAGAGTACTCTACAATGTTACAGAGACCTGACTTACTTTTCCATCTTTTTCTTTATGGTGCATCTTCATTTCGGGTTATAGTACATACCACCAAAATTTCAAACAAATGAATAAAAACAGCAATTTTTTGTAAACCACGACGATAAAATTTATTTTATTTGTTGGAAGTGCTGCATTCATGTTTCGCTGTTAAGCGTCTTCAGGCACATCGTCAATTAATTGAGAGAATTCAGACATAAGCTTCGAGATGTATATTCTAAGTTAAAAAACCGAAGAGATGCGTAGACAATTCCGATGAAAAATTTAAAATGTGAAAGCTGAAGGCCTGTTACTAATCAAAAATTTAAAGCTGAAGGCGTGATTAAAGAATTAAACTAAATTAAAAATAAAAACGTGGCTTACAAATCCAAACGGAAAAATAAGAATAAAAATATAAATGACTGATGAACTTAAATGAAACTTGATTCAATCAAACCAGAAATAAATGAAAATGTATTCTGTAAGGGAGTTGGTGATTGAATGGTTTACAAAAAACTGCTATTTTTATTCATTTGTTCAATTACACACGATGAACCTGGAGTATAAACTTGCCCAAAATTTCAAATTTTGAGCAGTGCATAATATCTAATCTTAAGAATCTTCAAAAAGATTTGAAACAATTTATTCTGGAACTAACCCAGCTCATTATAAAGTCAACCTGAACTACCCAAATATTTGAAATATAAAAATAACGATCTTCAGCTCTAAAAAAATCTTAGAAACTCACAGAAGATTATGAACAGCCAGATTAAAATTCGATAAGAACTTAAAGGTTCTAAATCTGAAATCTTAAAAAGTTGTAAAAGTTCTTAGAAGCTCACAAACTGAATATAAAGCAACTTCAATTATTCTATAGACCAACGGTGGGCAACCTACGGCCCGTGTGAGGGTCTAATCCGGCCCGCGAGACCTTTAGAAAAAATAATAAAAAATTTTGGTTTTAAATCAAAAATGTGTAATAGAAAGAAAGGTTTTTAGCACTATTCCGTTAGAGTCTTACAAGTAAGACAAAAATATGTCTCCGGCCCGCGTACGAAGAGTAAACCGTAATGTAGCCCCCACTATCCAAAAGATTGCCCACCCCTGCTATAGACTATATTCCAGGGGTGGCCACACTTGGTGAAACTTAGAGCCATGTTGAAAAATCAAAAATTTTTAAGAGTCTAATCAGAAAAAAATCGTCCCTCCAAAAAAAAAGGAGATCCAGTACCTCCTGATTCCCTTCCATAGGAAATTTTCTTAAAAATTCAAAACCTAGTACAAAGTATTTGACATTTTTTTAATTGAGCCGCAATAAAACTCAAAAAGAGCCGCATGTGGCTCTTGAGCTGCCATTTGGCCACCGTTGCTATATTCCAGGGTTGCCAGATCGTTCGATTGAATTTCACCAGTCACAATTGAAAAATACCCTAAATTTGGAAGTTTTCAATAAAAAATCCCCAGAAAATAATTTTATTGTTTTCGTAGATTATAATTTGTTACTTTTAAATTTTCATAAATTTTCGTGACTGAAGCATACCTCTAAAACACCCAAAAATAAGCCAATTAGAAATAAATCGCCAAGAATTGGAAATATTCAGAAAATAATTTTTCAAATTAAAAAAATAACTTATAACAGCAATGCACACAAAAACACTGCAACATAATGCCAGTTGAAGACTAATAAAAAAATAAAAAAAAGTAAAATTCTACTGCACTTATTCTTGCGTTTTATAGTACAGAATTGAATTTTTATATTTATAAAGTTTATATCATCGAGTAGTGCCAGACATAAAATCCCCTGTTAATACCCACCTAAAATTTTTTCCCCCACAAATAATCCCCAATAAAAACTATCCCCAAAAAATACCCCAATAAAGAAAAAAACCCCTAATTTTTGGGGAAAATCCCCTAATCTGGCAACCCTGCTATATTCTATAAACTTCAGTTTCAATTTCATAACCAATGCAAATATCTTAAAAATTTTTGAAAAACTTTTCCAAGTTTTGAAATTTCTCCTTCCAAGTTTCTTAAAATTAAAGAAAATGTGTCAAGACAAAAAAAAATTACTTAATCTTAATACAAATTCAAATGTTAATAATCTAAAGAAGGCAAACTCCTAAAATAATTCCCAACAAAAATCAAAAAATTATTGATTTAAATTTCTTAGCATCCTAATAGATCTTAAATGACCTAAAAGTCTTAAAACTAAATATTTTAAAACTAGATTAGTAACTTTAAATACTCGATCTGAAAAATGTGAGTTTACTAAAAATTTTAAAACTTTACTAAATACTTCCTAAAGATATTTTAAAACTTCATGAATAATTCCAAAAAAACCTCTCTTTAAAACAACTCTAAACACTTAAAGTAAATTTTTTATATACCTACCCTGAAAATGTAATTCATTTAAAAGAATTGAAATTTTAATAAATTCTACTTGATTCTTATCGTCGTCTTTTATTAAAACAAAGTTCCCTTATGTATCTTTAAAGACTTTTTAATATAGAACATAATCATTTTAAAAATCTCATCGTCCCCTCTTATACGTCCATATGAGTTTTGGGCTTAAGTGCCTATCGTTTCCCGCAGGATTTTTCCCGCCAGAAGATTCTAGTCACGCGCGACGCGTCACCGACGGCTTCAACGATGGGGACGTCTTTATTGAATATGGAATAACCCCGCGCCGTCGCGCCGTTCCGCCTGGCGTCGCGACGACGAACGTCGTAATTGAAAACTAACGTAGTTGCGCAAATTGTACGGAAATTTTCTCATGCCGGATCCATGCAATTCATCCAAATAGAAACTTCTTCAACTTCTAACGAAAACACCCGGGTAGAATTTTTATTGTAAAATGATCCTATAAATTTTAACGTTTTCTCTTTTTTTGTGTGACGGTTGTTGTTGAACAGGGAAAACACGTCTATAAACTCAACTCGCGTAACAAAAGGAGCAACGAAACGGCGCAACTCGATGTTGGAGCGGGCGCCTCGCGAATTTAAATCCAGAACAGTTAATTGAATCAATAACTCTCTCCTGGAACGGGGCAAAAATGAGAGCGTTGTAAAACAAGAACGGTGCGAATTAGTGTTGTCACGGAAGGAATTACTACTTACGTTAAAATAACCTTAAGATGTCTTCTATCTTAACTACACTTTGTGACGTTACTATTGAAACAACTTTAAAGTAAATCTTAACAACTTTTTCTAAATCGTAACTTTTTTTTCTTTTCAAAGAAACTTCTTTACCCTTTTAGAGACTCGGAAATATAATACATATAAGATAAAAGGACTGACCTCTTTTTAGATATAAGACGCCATAAGAGGAGATTCCGCAGACGTCTTGATACAGACGTCGACCGATGCGGACACATTCAACTGTAGTAATGAATAATTCAACGTTTATGAATAATTTAATTCAAGATAGGAACGACCAAAGCCCCGCGACTCGCTTCTTGGGTCTCGGATTTTTCGAGGGCCATTATGGCAGTCATTACCGGTCGCCATTGACAGGGATTAAAGCGCGAAGAACCAGGGAGTCGCTGTCGTTACAACTCACGAAAAACAAAACCCACTGTCGATAAATTGACACAGGGACGTTCTTAAATAAATATTTCATATCATAAAACCTATTACATACAAGAGGTCATTTTCAAATTTAACCTCACCGAAGTGGTTCACTTTTTATCAGTTGCTATTATACAAATTACAAATTCAAATTCTCTCTGATAAGAAATTAACGAGAAAATCTGGGTTTAAAGTGGCATCTAAATAAAACGAAACCAGAATCACAACTACGCCGCCGTATAATTTTAATTCACAAATTACCACTTCGAATTGTAAGAGGACGTTGAGTAATTAAATGCGGGGCGAATTAATTAGAGACCTTTCGGCAAAATCCGCCCGAAACTAAAGCCGGCCCTGACTCGAATATTTGAGAATGAAATAGACATAAAGGGAAAGAGAGACGGCCGATGTGAACTTCGACTGCCGCGATTTTGAATATGCATTCTAGAGAGTTCGACTCAGTTTCCGAGATGTTTTACGTTCCGCGTGTATCACCACCGTAGGTTTAGGGGAGCATTATGCATCAGACGGGAGCGAGTAATTTCAACGTCGATTTGCATCCGACGGGAAAAAGGGACATTTTTTTGTCTTTTTGAAATTTTCGGGTTCCCCCTTCGGGCAAACAAAGAGGCGGGATAATTAACGAGGACGCGTAATCCAGTTCCGGAGCAATTTGATTTCGACCCGCTCGGGTATTTTTCCCGCCAGCTCCGAACCGCTAATGGCGAATACAATTTCCCAGTCACGATTCTTTAAATGCGCTTTTAATACCCGTTTTTCACTTCTTTTTGTTTCCTTGTCAAGATCACTTTTCTTTTAGTTAGCAACCATGCTATTTTAATATTTACAGCAAAACATTTCACACATGGAACAATAAAAGTCTTTCAGTCAGAAGTCTTAATTAATTAAAAAAAAATCAGAAGAATATAGACTTGATGAAATTAAACCAAAACTTTTATACAATAGTGTAGGAATCGATTTTTTTTTATTATTATAAGTTACATAGTCGTTCCATAGGTTTAGGTTAGAAGCAGTTTTGAGTAGTTCGGAAACGTTAGGCGAAGAGAATCAGTTGAGTAAAGACTTGAGCCATCCTGTTCGTCCAGTGTCCTTAGTTTTTAGTAGTTCGGAAACGCTAAGTGAAGAGAGTTAGCTGAGCTAGTTGAGTAAAGACGAGAGTTGGATTTAGACGTTTAAAGACGAGTAACGACGAGAGTTGGGTAGAAAATTAAGACGTGTAAAGACGAAGTATTGTAAAGACGAGAGGAACAAAGACGAAGTTGAGTAAAGACGTAAGAAGTATAACGACGTTAGATAGAAGTATAAAGAAGCTAGGCTAGTTAAGACGTAGAACGAGGAACAACTGTACACATTATTGTTAAATATATTCGTTTATATTGTTTTACCAAACAAACGGACCTTATTACCCAAAAATCAACCCCTAGACACAGCCCATTTCCCACAATAGAATATCGAAAATTCAAACTAATGAAGACGAGAAGTAGTTAGGATTCTCAAATGGTCGAATCTTTCAAAATAGTTTAAAAACTGTTGCTTAAACCGAGAAAATGCACTTTAATCGGTTGAAACGAATTTTCATATTATATATAATAAAGTTGTAACTTCTAAATGTCTCTACGAAGTTTGTCAACCCCTGAAATGTCTCTCGGTGAAAGTTGCTCACCCTTGAAGTCGATTTGAAAAATCTAGGTTTTAGTTATCCTTGAATCAGGTTTCTATGAAGTTTGTCAATCTCTAAAATGTCTCTCGACAAGGTTTGCCAACCCTTAAAATATCTCTCGACGGGTTTTGCCCACCACTGAAGTCAGTTCGAAAAATCGAGAGTTTATTTATCCTTTAATCGGGTTTCTACGAAGTTTGTCAACCTCTGAAATGTCTCTGGACGAGGTTTGCCCACCCTTGAAGTTCCTTTGAAAAATCAAGGATTTACTTATCCTTGAATCGGAGTTTTCCGAAGTTTGCCAACCCCTGAAATGTCTTTCGACAAGTTTTGCCAACCCTTAAAATGTATTTCGACGAGGTTTGCCCACCCTTAAAGTCCGTTTGAAAAATTGAAGGTTTACTTATCCTTGAACCGAGTTTGTCAATCCCTAAAATGTCTCTCGATGAGGTTTGTCCATCCCTGAAGACCGTTTGAAAAATTGAAATTTACTTATCCTTGAACCCTTGAAGCCCGTTCGAGAAATAGACGGTTTACCTATCCTTGAATGTGGTTTCTAGGAAGTTTGACAACCCCTGAAATATCCCTTAACAAGGTTTGTCAACCCCTAAAATCTCCCTCGAAGAGGTTTGCCCACCCCTGAAATCCCATTTTTCCTTTTCGGAGATTGTCCACCCCTGATAGTCGAGTGTCAAACCACGTCTTTATCAATAAAATTTTAGCTAGTAAATGCATATGGTAGGTTATTTATCTTCCCAAACACATTTGGAACCTTGACATTTCATTTTTGAAATTCTAAGTACTATATCTACAGACCGTTTCTTTTCTGCATTTAAAGCCGTCCGCACACGGAGCAACCGGAAAGACCATCCGGCAACCATCGACGATGTCAACAACATAAGTACCAGGGTTCCACACACGAGGCAATTTATTTTAGTCAACTCGTAGCGTTCAAGGCGCCAGTAAGTGCAGTTTTAGGTACAGGAAAAGTATCGGGTAGTATACATGTAGGATGTCCCTCGATCTAGGAGGCTGGTTCAAAAGAAAGGAGAACAGAAGACGACGTAAAGACAGTTGACACAAAACCGAAAACAACAGTTGACGACAAACCGCTGACAAAGGAGGACGCAAGGAAAGTGAAAGACGAATCGGTGCTCGGTGAAGATCGAAAGACGCGTTTTCGGGGACAGAAACACGTGAGGGTTAAGTTTTAGTTTGGAGGACGTATTTTGTGTTTGATGTGTTTTGGGCTGTCAAAGGTCATTAAGGGAAGGTTTTGCTACGATTCTTCTTTAATCCCACATACATATTTGTCATTTGTGAATAATAAAGATGTCGAGTGAGTTAAGGGATGAAGAAAATCTGTATTTGTATCGGTATACAAAATCTCGAAGAAAATGTAACCGTAGAGAGTATTGGGTTCATCCATACAATCAGAAGAATTTACAACGCAGATTATTTGTTGCCACCAGGTGCCAACCTTTCTCTGTTATGTCCATTCGAGAGTACTCTGGGAGAGTAAAATCGTACAAAACAGGATATTTTTTCCACAACACTCAGGAATTTAATATTTAAAGCCTCCATGGTCACAGGCGATATCAGCGATATTAGCAACATCAAACCCTATCGACTTCCGTATAGGTTGCTAAAGTTGCCTATATCGCGCACATTGACTGCATTGCCGACAAATTGTTCTGTCGACGGTTCCTTACTCTATTATCTAGGAAGTGATAGGAAAGCGATATCATGTTGCTGTTAAGATGCTTTCCAGTTGCCCGTGTGCGAACGGCCTAAGGATTCAATATCACAGCAGTTTAATTTTGCTTTCCATCCTTACGATGTCAAAATGGATTATTAACACCATGATCGATTATTCAATTAACTCTTTCAATAATTGAGGACATAAATGAGATACATTTAGTTCTTAACCGTTGGACTGCTACGCGCCGCAAAAGCGCTGCATTCATTTGTGTCGAAAACTGCGATGCAGCGCTTTTCCGCTGCGAATTCCAGTGTGTCTTTGTTGCACCCTGGGAGTAAACATAGTTTGAACTCATGCGTACTTTGCTAAAGTCAACATTAACCCTTTCATTACTGCGGGCATCTGCAGTCTCTATGCGTAAAATGTCACCCACGTACTACGCACGGCTAAAGTTGCTCTGCGTAAAATGCCATTGACGTACTACGGGCGACTACAATCTCTCTTCATAAAATGCAATTGACCTACTACTTGACTTTAGCTGCTCTGCATAAAATGCCGCATATTGGATATCAACATCAGTATTTTGTTTTTATCATTTGTTTCTGACGAAAAAAAATGCCAAATCAGTTTGGATACGCTTGTCCGAATGTTCACATCTAGTAAAGTTAGTGCTAACGATCTTACTCGAGCACCGTGTACGTTTTTAGCGCGATGGCACGTTCAGCAGAACGAAGAAGAACAATAGCGCAGCGGAGAAGTCGCTCGTAGCGAAAGGGTTAAGTCAAAATATGTCCCGCAGTTTCCGTGCGTTCTTGCGAGAATTGCTTAGCAGTCAAATGATTAAAAACATTCAGAAAATACTCTAAAAGTCGTCAAGGGATAAAAGATCGAGTACTTTATAGTCAATTTACTAATTTTCAATCAGTTTTGGTTTAATAAACAATCAAAATCAGGTGAAAACTGCTTCAATCGAAGACTGAAAAAGTCCCAAAATTATTTAAGAGTTGGGTTGAAAGAAAGTAAAGGAGTGGTATTTAGAAGGCGTAGAGGTCGACTATTATGTAACACAGGCGCTAAGCGGACGCGGCATATTCTGCCAATTCTTGAAGAAAACTAAGAAGAGAGAGAGTGACACGTGCTGGTTTAAATGCCAAGAAATAGACACCCTAGAGCACACCATCTTTAACTGTGAATATTTCAAAACACAAAGAGAGGAGTTGGAAAGCAGGATAGGAAGGATAGGAAGGAAATTCGAGAAGGAAGGAGTGGCGGAGTTAATTAGGGAAGAGAATAGCAGGAGTGCAGTAATGCAGTATCTGAGAAACGTAATGAAGGGTAAAGAAATGGAGGAAATGGGGATAGAGAGAGAGGAGGAAGTAGAAGAAACCAGAATGGAAGGAGTATAAGGGAGAAAGTGAAGTCATGAAGAACTAATGCCTGAGCAGCTTGCAGTTAAGCGAAAACGGGTCCGAGCTGCTCAAGATCCGAAAGGCAAAGAGGAGGAGTTTTTAGTCGGTAACAACAAGAGTTGGAAGAGTCCGACACTCCCGGCTGAAAGGAAGTAGGCCGGGGTGCATAAAGCATTTTCTCCTCCTCCACCAAAAAAAAAATTGGGTTGAAGTCATGTTGGGTTGGGTTCAAGTCATTTTATTACTGTATTTCAACATAAGTCTTAATTCTTAAAAATTTTTTGCAATCGTGACTACTTTTCGCCTGATGATGATTTATAAAACCGAAACTAGTATATATTAAGTTATTTTAAACAGAAATCTAATGTCAAAGTACTTGATCTTTTAATTTACATTTAATATTCAGTTGATGTTTTTCAATTAAAACATTGAACATCCTGTATATTGATCCAGTACACTTGCTCGTAATTGATCAAAGTAACCGATTTAATAGAACCAAAATGTCAAAGCAATCTTGATGTTAGGTAGGTATAATAACATCAAATTATTAATTAATTAGAATACAGTCTCTAGAACGAACGATATGATTAATAGCGCACAAAAGAAACCTTTTGTGGGAGTAAACCGGTAATATTCCCGTTTGTAAGCACGCACATTCTAAAAGCATACGTAAGTCACAATGGGTTCGTTATAAACGGATTGCGGGTTGGCCTCACGTCACAATCGGGCGTCGCGGCGGCGCTCGGCGTCTAGGTATCTGCGGGGTTGTCGGCGGCGCGATGTTCGAAGGAACGAGCTGGTACCTGGTACCTGCACGACGAGGAGTTGAACTTCTTTGTTCCATCCAAAGTGCATATTAATTAGTTCCGCGCCCGTCGCTTTGTTCGCGGAACTCGGCGTCTCGACGTCAGCCGTCGGAACTGAAGATCACCTTTTGTTTTATTAATCAAAATCCGGGACGAGGTGAGCAGCCGCCTGTCAGATGCAGCGCCAGAGCGGTGTTCGCGTCAATTATTATTATTATTATTATCATCATCAACAACAAGGACGCACCCGGTAGCATTCCTACTAAAGCGGAATTTCAAATTAACTCGGTTTCGGTCTTCGGGGGAAAAATGGCGGAAGCGACGGTTATAATGGGGCGAATTGAGACATTTTACGACCAAGTTCTATGCGAATTACGACCTCCGTTCCCTAACGAAAGCAAAATTCGCCTTGGCACTCGTAAAATTTTAATGAAACCTGCCGAACAATAACATCTCAGGTAGACAGTGCGTAATTGAAATTAAACATAAGAAGAGCCTCCGGGGCCAAGTTTAAAATTGAGCGAGTTGTAAAACACGAGCCTGCCTCATCAATCATTCCGAAAGCAGTAAAAACCGTCTCACGTCGTTTTTACTACCGACGCGACACGACGTTTTATGAACTGCTAGTCATAAATACCACGTAATATTCGACGCACCCGGTTTTACACATCTTAAGTTCTTCGGAGAATCGACGTAATCCGATCTTTAACTTTTAATTAATTCATTTTAGAAGGAAGTTCTTCGAGCGCGCCGCGGTCGATTATTAAAACGTTCGACGGCAAAAACAAGTGGAAAAAGTAAGACGGGGGGTTCTGGCGGCTTTCCCGGTCTTTATTAAAAATTAAAATTGGACCGTATCGGGAACTCGCTCCGGGGATCACTTATTGTCCTTAATTTACACCAGTCGTCCAACGAAAATGAGTTTTCCTTTTCCACCAAGTTCTGATACCTTTTACATTTCCTTTTAAAATTTTCATATCATGAGATAGTATAGATTAAAATAATTTGAAACTAATTTTTCTATAATTTGAACTACCTAACATGAATGGAACACATCTATATCTATATCTACAGCCGGCCCAATCCATCTTGGCCTATGAAAGTCACAAAAAATGCGCAGACGAAGAAATGCAACAGTAAATCGTTGGAGTAAGATGGGTGTATTCGTTAGACAGAGAACGACAAGTATAGAGCGCGGCAAAAGTTGACCTGCAGAAAAATATGTACCCTGTGCGCCATACATTGCCTGTTCAACAATGGGGTGATACGGGGTTTTGGGAAATGGGTGTATTTGAAAGTACGTCGAATGCTGAACAATGACATGCAATTAAAAACAACTCAAATTGGTTCGCTTTACTTTCCGCCATCTCCAACTTAAATACTATCTCACGCACTTATACACAAACTTTTGCTTTGATCTGTATACGATCTGTACCCCGTAGAATATACTACGGAAATGAGCTCTCTAAGAACCACCCACCGATTGTCACTGCGCACTTGACCTTGGTAGGCAAAGATGAAATGGGCCGGCTGTACATCTACATCTGTGCACAGCGATTAATTTCTAACGTCGTCGCTGACTACTATAGTTTCATTGTAGTCATAAAACAGAGAGAGTAGTATGTTAACAGCGACGTTATACGGACGAACGATTTTCGTTGATTTAACCTTTTAACCTTTAAAACCTATGTTAGTTCATTATCTTTAGATGTGACAAACATTTGTAAATTAAAAGATTTGCCATTATATATCTAACCATTTCTTGCTATACTAGATTCAACAAACTAGTATTTAAGAAAATATATTGAACCTGAACACCTGAATTTTTCTTTCTTTTGACGGTCGATATCTCATCCATTTCCTTTTAGAACTGGTACATCTTGTGATAAAGGCAATTCTTCAAGCTATTCTTTCTTTGATTTGAACCATTCAGATCGATCGATCACTTGCATTGTAAGCAACTTAAATTTTAATATTTTTACCTGATCTTGGTTATATAAACTACTGTCGATTAAGTTGCATAATCGTTAAATACAAGAATAAGATGAAGGGATGATAACAAGGATGAGGAATTTTTGAACAAGTAAAAAATTTTCACTTATGTTTTTGGACCTTCCAGATATTCAAACCAGATATTCGATCTAGCTGATTGAAGCTATTAGTTATTCCAGCTATTCGTCATTCGTCACAAAGCAATACATTAATTACTCTGCAGATTCGTTCGTGAAAATTGTTTATTTGGCTTTATTATAGAATTGTAGGAGTAACATCAAAGTCGACCACAAATAAACTCTGTTGGCTGCATACTACGGATTATACAGGAATTGAATAAGGCCTCATTCACGGCAAATGTCGAAATAATTAACTCCCAATCACGCTACGGGGCGGCCGCACCGCGAACCGGTTGCACGCAGATATCCGTTGTATTATAATGATCCAATATGACAACTGTTTGAGCAATCGAACCGTGAAATTATCAATTTCCCGGCCCGGAACACGCGCTATTTCGTTAATCCGAAATCGTAACCCGAATTTCTACACCGGAAAACTCCAATTTAAATTTTACAAATCCTCTAATTTAAAGTTATATTTCTAATAAAACCCTTTCAAAGGCATAGATAATACAAACATCTAAAATATCTACAAATTCATTCATAGAAGTAACCTAAAATAATTGTTGATAGTCCTTCGAGCCAGATACAAACATCTGGGATATCCTCGAGTTAGCTCAGAGTGTCCAGACTTCAGTCATACCCCCAGATATTTACTTAGGAGCTTTGAAAAACTCCAATTAAAATTTTACAAATTAAATTTAAAGATATATTTCTAATAAAACCCTTTCAAAATCATAGATGATAGAAACATCTAAAATGTCTACAAATTCGTTCATAGAAGTAATCTAAAATTATTCTTGATAGTCCTTTGAGCCAGATACAAACATTTGGAATGTCCTCAAGTTAGCTCAGAGTGTCCATAGACAAACTTCGGTCATACCCTCAGATATTTACATTAAGCTATGGAAAGCTCCAATTTAAATTCTCAAACCTTTCGGCTTTTCGCAACGAACGCAGCGTAAATATTTGCAGCTTCCGTCGCCGCCAACAGTAGTTGTTTTCGGCCGCCTCCTCCGCCGATCCCTAAGCGGAAACTTGGCACTTTGTTATTTCAAGTGCTAATCCTGCGGGAAGTTCCGGGACGTCGCGTCGCGGAAATCGCAACACCGTGTACGACAAGTTTCGACCGGACGCGACATCTTCAGGGCCCTCCGGGCGATTGTCCGGCCGAACTTCCCCCGAACTGAACACTATTCGCTCGGACATTCCCACGAAAACCAGATAAGAACGGTATAAGGGGACAAAACTAAGCGAAACGCAATTTATTCAATGTGAAAAAGTTTAGGTATATCGACTTATCAATTTTTCAATACTATTGATTGTATTATAAAAGTTTCAAAGGACAACGACCACAAATAGAATAGGAGTATGAAATACACATTAAATGAAAAAATTAAAAAGTAAAGTATGTGTTATCTAAACATGGAAATGTCGACAAAATATAGACGTGAAAATGTTTTAGATTGACAAATCTTGATAACATAAAATAAACCAAGTTGAGGTCATACCTGATGTCTTTACATAATATTTCAATTTTGAAAGTGTTACCGTCTCAAAGTAAAGAAAAACGTTCAATCATAACTCTTTTAATGCCTTTTAGGTTACATTTTCTTAATTTTTTTTCCCCATTTAATTCTTTATATTTTCTTAATTGTTGGGTTGTTGAAGAGATTTTTTTCTTAAATAGAAGCCTTGAGAACTAAGTTAATACCTTAAACTAAGTTGAGATTATGTCCGACATTTTATATGTCAATTAGGAAAATGATACCATCTTAAACTAAAGAAAAATATTAAATCCTAACTCTCTTAATGACATTTGGGTTGTATATATTACTATGTCCTGGCAGTTGGGTTGCCGAAAAATTTTTTTTTGATATAACACAAGGACACTGGACTAATATAATAGCTTAATCTGCGATAATCGCCCGCCATCCTTTAACGTCACTGCCAGGGTTAGCATCTCTGTTTTACACTTGACTCTCTGTCTTACACACAACTGAAACCACAACAAAATTGGATAACAGTTACGTCAAACAGGCGGCTGCGCCCTAAATTTCGGCGTATACACATTTTATGGGATTGAGCCATCCTGTTAGTCCAGTATCCTTAGGTATAACACAAGAAAGCTGAACTCTATGTTAGAAATCTAGAATATCGTCGCCGGGGGTGCAATACCTCCAATGTGACATACCTACCTAAATCTAGGTCTTGACACTAAAAGACGTATTGGAGATTGCCGCATCTTCTGGTTATATTTCTAATGTTCCGCAATCCACTAACATGGTATTCAAAACAACTTTTTCAATTGCCAATGTGACGCATGCCCAAATACTATGACAGAAATATACCCAATGCGCAATTAAGCAACATTGGTGTTATTTACCAGGCGTTCAATACCTCCGATGTGCGTTCTTTAGTACATTGGATTTATATTTTCGCAAGACTGAATGCACATCGGTTGTATTTCCTAACCTCTAAATTCAATTCAATAGAAACGTGTAATGGCATTATTTACGTAGAGGAACCAGGTAATGATGATAGATACCTGCACGCGAATGATACAGTCCTGCAAAAATCGAATCGAGGAAGAAACTGTAGATTGGCATTCAACTTTTGGTCTGGGTGAAAATCCAAAGAGCATCGGACTTGAAGAACTCGAAGAATTACGAAGAAGTTCACATTTTGTGCTCATTCACGTTCCAGAGGAGATTGAGAACGCAGGAAGATATACTGATTTTAGACCTGTCAAAGATCCTTGTATCATAGAAAACAACTAAGAAACAGAGAATGAAGTCGGTGAAAAATTCGAGAACGTCAAAGCAGCAGTAGAGGGCAAAGAAGAACAAAAACAATCGGAAGATCCTTATTCTGATTCTAGAGGAGGTACAGAGATGGGTAAAAAATATAAACAAACAAAATGCAGAAAACGATTCTGATTTTGAGCTAGAAAGTAGCAATGCGGAAGGCGAAATCATTTTAAAGAAAAGAACACATTTGAAGCGAGGATACAAGCTAGAAACAAAATTAAACAGAGTTCGAGGTAAAGCTTATGAAGGTTACAGAAGAAATAAAGAAAAATATATAACACGTACTCCAAGGGAAGCTAGACATCTAAAGGCAAGATGCAATCACAATACAATAAGACAATAGGAATGGAAAAAATAACAAAAAAATCTTTTTTATGCGCTTTACTTACCGATGAGGACAGACGAGAAGCAAACACAGAACAGAAGCTAGATACTTGGAATGAAAAAAAAAACTATTTGACCAAAATCTCGTTGTCACCAGACCAATTCGCAGACGAAGAAAAGACATAAAAAATAAGGATGGTGATTTCAATAAAAATGAAGGTCATGACTATTTTCTTACGAAGCGAAATGGAGAAAGACTCAAAGTTTGTCAAAAGATGTTTTTACATACTTTAAGTTTGGATGAAGACTGCTTGAAGAGACGGCTAAAAGAAAGTAGGTCGGTCTCTGAATCTGTCGGTCTGTTACATTCAAAATGTATATAAATCAGCGTTAATACAATTTTTTATGATATTTTTCCGAATCTCCTTCAATTATATAGTTTTTTGTTATGTTAGCAGCGACGTTACATGAACGAACGATTTTCGTTGATTTAACCTTCTACCCTTTAGAATCCTCATTAGCTCATTACCTTTAAATATGACAAACATTTATAAATCAAAAGATAGCAAAAGGTTATGATAACAACAGTATTTTCCTCTAGGTTAAAAATTGGAACCAAAAGTAGAACGGACACTGACACAATTTCAACGTATGTGTACTCCTGTCACCCGAAAATAAAGCGGTACATCGGCGCCGTAATGGGTTTTTACTATAGGGCGTCGTTTTTCCGAGCAGACCCCGCGCGGTTCTGCCCCCTGGCGGTCGCAAAAAAAATGGGATACGCGTAGGCCCAAAAAGTGTTTCTGTGTAGGTCCCAAGTGGGGCAGTGCTTCGAGTTAAAGGTCATATAAATTTTTAAAAATAAAGTCTCTCCGCGGCGGCGATCGTTTTAAAATTTAATAAATAAACGTTGATTGATATGATTCAATTATGGGTATTTACTATCGATTTGAAAAGTCAACAAGCTTAGATGTGGGCGGTTTATTCAAATGTAAATCTCCCGGATTACATTATAAATTGAACGGGTTCAACGACTCGCCTAAAATGCGAATTGCTTTCGGAGTTGGGTTGACTTTAAAGGGGATTTCGTTTAATCTTAGCGCCAAGTTTTTACAACAAAAATACTACAGTCTTTTACGTTTACGGTATGTAAATAACTTTGCTATATTTTAAAAGATAATCTTTTAGTGTTGGAATAAATTACATAGGGAGCGGGCGTATTTTCTCATTTTGGACAAACAAAGTCGTGAAAAACAATCGGCAACTGCCGGACAAAATATTCGCGCGGTATTTAAATTTTTTACGAGGCCGCTTTACGACCGGGCCGCACCGAGAGATTATCCCCTTTACGGTCCCGTTTAAAATTAACCGAGGGGGAGAAGAATTTGCCCGGTTTTTACGAGTAAAGGCGGTGATTATGATTATGGAGCTCCGCCCGAATTTAATTCGCAAGGAGATTGGGACGGCCGCACAAAGACAAAGTCGCTAACGAGATCAGGTAGCGAAGATCGGACGGCGGAACTTCCCCTAATTGTAAGCCCCGTCGACAGCGAAATCCCCCAAATTTCGCATTTTAAGGACTCCGGGGAGACCCTAATTCGGTCAACCGATCCCGCCACAAAGGATGTGTGCACAGGACGCCCGTCCTTCGTCTCTCGTCATCAAACGTCAACGACACCACCTCCACCTCCCCCATCGCGACCGAATCGGCGTTAAATTTAATTTTCCGCGTCGCAAACAACAAAAAGCGAATCAATTAAGAACCGGAACGCGCTTAACGGTGACGTAAAAGCTATTTGTTTTGCGAGGAACGCAGATTAGCGTTGACGTGAACGGCCAACGTCCGGCTTAAGCACTCGTTACTTCTCCGTACGGTTGACTTTAAACATTTACAGTTAATTCCGCAAATGGAGGAAGCTATTAGTGTAACCCGGAGATTGAATAAACTAGTAGTATTTATACTGCTAAGTATCAAATGAAACTTGTTTCCAACAAATAAATCTTTCTCTATATTATCTACCACCTAAAAATCTATCGATAAAATTATTTTTTTATAATTTTAATCCATGAATCGCAATTAAAAAACTAATTAAATCTTTTATATTGAAAAGAAAAATGCTAAAATTTAAAAAAAGAGAGAAAAACATATGTTGAAGGTTTCTACATAGCATGAAGTATTTTTTCTAAAGAGGTGTGAATAAACACGAAAGCTTCTAGTTCTAGGTTTAGTGAGTAGAGTTAGTCTTAATGTTCGTTCGTAGTTTTAGTTTAGTTAACACCGGCCGTAAAAGCCTCCGGTAGTTTCAACAATTTTAGTTTTATTTCAAGTTTATTTAAAAAAGTGTTTCTTACAAAAATAAATTGTTTCAAAGTAATTTTCCTCGGCGGTATTTCATTTAAACCCAAACCCAACCTAATTCAAATAAACCCATTTCGAGCTCTTTATCAGAAAAACTTTAAATTACGTTAAATTAAATTGATCTGATTTGAGAATTTTATTGATCAATGACGTGTACACTTGTAAGAAAGAACAATATCACTTTGTTCAAAAAATATCTTTTAGACACGTCTCACACTGAGGCAACCAACAATAATCAACCAGCAACAAGCGATATTGCCACTTTATGACGTTTTATATACAGTGAAATCTCCCTTGGGCGGACACCAACGGGACCGACCGAAAGTGTCCGTTCAAGAGGGGTGTCCGCTTAAGAGAAATCCAAAGTAAATATCGTATTTTTTAATGAAAAATATTATTTAAAAAATGGGATATTTAAAGCGTATATGTGAATGTTTTTAAAATAAATAAAAAATTTAAAGCTTAAATTCACTTATTAAGTAAAATTAAGAGTATTCTTGCTCACTGTATTAACAAATTGATGTAAGTATTAACTTAAAGGGATTAAAACTCTCTTTCAAAGATTAAATATTTCCGGCATTTTTTTAAAACTTACGAAAAAAAGGATTTGTTAGCTTACAAAGTACATACAAAATACATACATATAATAGAACATATGTAACAATACAAAATATGAAACTAAATGTTAGCCTAATGACGTAAAAAATCATCTATTGTTGTTTGTCTTTCCTTTTTCTTTAAACTGGCGTCCAGAAATCGTATCTTTAATTTAGAAAGAAGCTTCAAAGACTCTATCACCATAATTTTAGATATTCTCTGCTAGTACTGAAACCTCATCGACTTCAGAATCTTCAGATAGTTCTTGCACTTCTGAATTTTCAATTTCTTGTCCTGAATCTAGGTCCTCGACATACAAATTTTCATCCAGTTTTAAGAAACCATTAAGGTTTTTATTATCAGTCAATTTCAACAAATTCTTATATTTGAGAATATCTACAGAGTACATTAAGTGGTAAGTCATCTTCTGGATCAGATGTAAAAACCTCATTTATCTGGTCTTCACTTTGCATATTGTCGTGCTTAAATCCTGCTCTACGGAAGCAATTATTAACTGTTTCCTTGATTACTTGAGCGCAAGCGGCTTTTGCAAAGTACAGTACATCCGCATATCTTTTTCTGCATAGACGTCAAACTAATATTGAACCCGGTATGTACCGAAAAAATGAGAACGTTTAAATATCGGTTAGTCGGGGAAAGTCGCTTGTACTTTGTAAATATTGAAGTCGGTAAAACACCGGTTAAAGAGAAAATCTTTTATTAAAGGGAGACAGCCAAGTCTGCGCGCGGCGCGATTGTCCGTTTAAGAGAACACTTGGTAGTGTCCGCGTCCGTTCAAGAGAATGTCCGTCTAAGAGAGAGTTAACGCAATGCGAATTAAATGAGAGTCGGTCCGTTCCATGAGAAACTGTCCGTCCAAGGAGGGTGTTCGCGAGGGGGAATTTCATGATGTCTCACACATTGGAGCAATTCGACATTGCAAATAGAGAGGCGATATCAAGTTGTTCCAATATGACAGCTTTGCTTTAATTACATATAACGTGTCATCAAGTAGCAATATCGCTTGTTGCTGGTTGCTTGTTGCTGATTGCTAGTTGCTTGTTGCTGGTTGCCTCAGTGTGAGACATACCTTAATAGCTGTTAAGATCATATTTTATTGGATGATTGCTTAAATTCGTACAGGATTGATTATTTCGTGTGATTAAATGTGGATATTTTTGCTTACCTCTTTACTTACACTGAAAAATACAAAGTGTATTGCTTCACTTTACTGTCAATTATTGTTCAAATAAGTCGATTTATGTATTGCCGATTTTTTTCAAAATGGAAAGCGAAAACAAGCTTGTAATGTTGTACATGTTGAAGCAACATGATGTGATACATCGTTATCACATATCGTAACGTATATAAACCCCTTAACTTTGAAAGGAATGGCAGATTAATCTTTGTTGTGGTAATACTTTTTCTTTGCAGATTGATCATCTTTTTTCTGGCAAAGTTTGTCATAAATCTAACAAATCACCTGTATATCTGATGTTACTTAATGAAGCAATAGTAGAAATATACATTTCTTTGGTTTCTAAGCTTAATTTAATGCTAATTTGGATGTTTATCTTGGACAAGAAACACATTTTTAAAATAACAATTAAAACCCTTCGAAATTAAGAAGGAAGTTAATCCGGATTTAAATGCGAAGGCTTTTATGGTGGGTGTTAACTAAACTAAGACTACAACTACCATTAGCACTAACTCTAACACTAAACGTAGAACTAGGAGCTTTCGGGTTTAGTCGTATGTCTTTAGAAAAAGCATTTGACGTTCAGTTAATTCGGATCCTTGTTTCTAAAAACATTTTCTTCCCTGCTTATCCCCAGCTCTATTTAACATTTTTATGCATGATATCCCTTCTGACCCAAATTTCGAAATGGTAATGTTCGCTGATGATATGCTAATAATGGCACAAAATAACATCCTTAACGACGCAATCGAATCACTGCAAAGATCAATTGATAAAATCCAGCACTGGTTAACAAAGTGGGGCATTATGCTTAATGTCAATAAATGTCAATCCAAGATCTTTACGCTAAGACCCTACCGTAATGCGCCTTGCGTTATTATCAACAATCCTATCCCGTGGAACGTAAAAGACGAAGCAATCAAATACCTTGGAGTATTCCTTGACCTAACTTGGAAATACATCAACGCAAAACTCAACCAAGGATATGCCAGGCTTAGACAACTTTATCCCCTAATTAATAGAATATTCCCTATAAGAATAGAGTGCACTCTCCTCCTCTACAAAGTTCTTATCAGACCACTGATCACCTACGCTTGCCCGGTTTGGAGTAACTCAGCAGCCTCAAACATAACAAAGAATCAAACCCTACAGAACAAAATCCTTAGGATATCAGTAAACACCCCATGGTTTATAAGGAACAGTGATCTACATGAAGACCTAAAAGTGCCAACTATTGGTGAGTTTATTAAGAACGTAACCAAAAAGTTCTACAACATCAACAAGTGCTCTACTGCGGTTTAGCATAAAGTGGGCCTCTGCCAAATCCACACGCACCTAAAGAGGAAGATTCCTCCAGACCTGATTTCATCTGATAGTAACAGCTATCCACATCGAAACCAGTGCGGATTTCCATAACTTTACTAACAAAAAGTAATCTTTACGTGATGTTTTTTTTTCAACCAAAATAACCAAGAAGAATATATTGCTATTGAACTGGTTTTGTTAATAAATTAAAAAAAAAACATTTTCTTCGAAGCTAAAAAAATAATGAATATTACTTTCACAACTTTAGTTACTTAACATTCTGTAGTAATTCCATTAAAAAGTTCGTTAGAGAATTTTGTTCACGACCAATTGAATGTTCTTAAAGTGAATAAACGATGACAAGTTTTCTACTTCAATTATACAGGAAGTTCATAAAGTATATAACCAAAAAAATTGACTAGAAAATCTTTAAAGGTTAACATTTGGACTATTTAGTTCTCATTTTCGATCTACTAACTTTAAAATTTTATTTCAAAAAGTATTTCTTCCAAACAATGAAAATTCAAATCTCTTTAAAAAATAATTTTCCTATTTTTCACCTTAAATACTAAATTAAATTTGAATAATCGATTTATGTACGAAACTCCTTTTTCTCTAATAAAATTCCAACATCGTGTAGATGGAAAACAACAACATTTTAAACCACTGTTTAAAAATTCTCTCTAAAAAAAATCTCTCTAAAAAATTTCTCTCTTACAATTAGTGACTGAATTGAAACCCTACATTAATCTGATCAAAATATTAAAACCTCATCTACTAGATTTTTATGAATAATGTAAACGTATCTTAAAAAAGCCATTTATCTACTTTTAGCCATGTATATATGAAAATACGTAGATTACAGTAATAAAAGAACCGAGTCCCTTTTTAAGTAGAATATACGTTTTTTAAACCAACTACATACTCCTCGGTCGCTTTTATTTTTATATTACCAACGAAGAGTGTTTCCCCGAGCGTACTGGAACCGGATACGCGGTCTTTTCCGCGGCGAATATGCACGAGGCCAAAATTACCCGCGTAAACCGAGCAGACAGCGCAATGGAAATGAGGCGGCGGCGGCCGTTCGGCCCCCAGAAAACGCCCCGGCTAAGGTCCAAAAGCCGGAAAGGGACGCTTTGCGCGCGCCAAATATTAACTCGCGAACGTAACGGTTCCGCGGCGCGAGTAACGCGTTACTTTGCGCTTTGATTCGGACCGACGCCCGGCGTCCCTTCTCAGTTTTATACACATTCGCTACCGACGTCGACGAGGACGACGCCCGGTTAGGTTTCGTTCGAGTTTTACGTTCTCCCCATCAACCCGGAGACACGGGGCGAAGTTCTTTACAAAACGTACAGACAGCAAAACGTTCATGTTTACGAGTTCTTTCTCATTTTTATTTAAAATTGGAATGATGTACATACAGACAAGAATACGTCATTGTTACAAAAGAAATGCAAGTTCAAATTGTGCCTCGAAGAAAAATGTAAATTTAATATGAAATTTGGTGGAGGCGCTGGTAATTTTAATTAAGTATTAATATTATTTACTCATTGAGGGTTAAGTTGACTGTCTGAAGAGTGTACACTTCGTATGAGAAAGTTTACCATCTGCGTACTTTTTACAAAAGAGTGCAATTTGAGCAGATGAATTAGGCAATCCAAATTACACTCACATATGCTCTCATAACCCAAGGACGCTGCACTAACAGGATTGCTCAATCTGCGATAATCGTATAAATCCGGCTTATTACAATAAGCGCCGTCATTTTGCAATATGCCCGGCAAATTGGAAAATTATCTCACATTTTGTAAACAGCCTGAAATTTTTTAGGCTTATTACAATAAGCCCATGAACCATCAGTCTAATTGGAAAGTGGACAACTGTTTCTTTAAAAAGCCTGGTTTTATTGAGGCTTTTTGCAATTAGCCTTACAATCGACGGTGTATTAAGTATAAGCTAGGGTGGGGTTGTTGTGATTAACGCATACTTGTTGAAACGTGTGCGCCGCAGTAGCATCGTATATTGTTCTTGATTTTCTTATAGGTTAGTTTAACTATTGTTCGTTCAGTGGCAAAAAAACTCGCCAAAGCCCAGGATCATAGGGCGCAGTCTATATACAGCCCTTTTTGGAACGGAACCAAAGATAGGACTAAATTCAACTAACATTCCACAGGCAATTCTTGAAAAAGTTTTTAGTGAAGAAGATTTGGAAGAGTTAAGAAATGACGAATATAAGGGAAAAGTTGAAGAAAATCAAGATGAAAACCTTGAGAATTCTCTAATGTTCAACAAGAGTTGTGTTTTATTTGTTCTGGATATTTGAATGAAACACCTTTTTTTTCATGCTCTTCATGTTCCATGAAGATTCATAAAACTTGTTTCCAAAACGTTTGCTCAATCTCCGATGAAAATGATATGGAGTATCAATGCGATATTTGTAATAGACAAGAAAACATATCTTCACAACGTCAAAAAACACACGAAGGTCAAAAACGAGCGGCAGAAAAAATGATTGAAAATACCGGGAAGAACATAAAATCGGTCAAAGTTGGAAATTTTGTTCTATTAAATGTGCCGAAAGTCGACCATGGCCATTTAGACGCACCAAATTTAATTGGAAAAATTCTTAAAATTAATAATGATGTTTATCAGATAGGAACAAAGAGTGGAATTATTAAAACATGGTTTTCTAGAAGTGACTTCCAAATTTCTGGCGCACAATTTGTTAAAGATATCCCCGAAGAATATATATCTGTTCGTCAAGCTGTAGCAAATGAGTCAATGTTTGGAGGTCAAGGCTATAATACCTGTGAGTGTACAATGTTAAAAACCTAATGCCAAACAAAAAGTGCGTGTGCAGGAAAGCAAAGCAAATATGTTCATCAAAATGCCATAAGAGTTTACCATATGGAAATAAGTGAAAATAAAATTAGTGTTAATTAATAAAACACAAGCTTAAAAAAATTTTTGTTAATTTTATTTTCTTTATATTATTATTGTATTATATGCTCTATTTTAACATTGATCTGAATGATCTGTTTAGTTAATATGTGATAAATGTTTATCAATAAAAACTTGTTCATCAAAAATTGTCGTTTTTCAACTTTCTTGCATAAAATAACCTATAATTAGTTCATATACTTCAAGAATACTTTAAGGTCAGGAAATTTTCTCGGTATAATTTTAGTGAACTTATATTAGCCTAGGTTTATTACAATAAGACTAGAAACCAACAAGATTTTTGATGAAACTGGTACTCACTTTCTAATTAGCCTAACTGTATGTGCGCTTGTTATAATAAGCCTAAGAAATTTTAGGCCGATTAAAAAATGTGAGATAATTTTTCAATTTGCCAGCCACATTGCAAAATGATGGCGCTTATTGTAATAAGTCGGATTTTGTAATTTGCCTACGACATATACACATCTTATGGGATTGAGCCATCCTGTTAGTCTAACATCCTTGCTCATAACCTAAATCAAATGGTTCGAAAAAATATGGATTCGTAGTCAAAATCGAAATGTTGGGTAGGAACCCATATATGGATTTATAGCACTCAAAAGGCTAAAATTAATATAATTAAAGATAAAGCAGATAAACTAGTAGCTGTCTTCATCACTTATATTGTTTTTTATATCAGTATTCTTCCTACTTTCGTTTATCTCCACTTCATAAGTGTACCTCCATTTAACCAATCCTTTTAACTTCATGAATTAAAAATTAAGAATGAACCACTCAATGTCTTCAAACTTAAACAAGAATCATCAAAATCAACAAGTTAATGATATGAGATTATTAATATGACTGCTAAAAAAGAAGCTATACTTCATGAAAAGGAATGAAAATTCAATGAGTTAATATCTAAGGCAGATGCTCTTCAAAATATCTATTATTCAGTCAAAGGGTAAAAAAGACAAGAATCCCAAGAAAACCAACAACTGGTGTGTAGTATCTTGAATATATATTATTAACGTGGTAAGAGACTTCCAAATTAGTAATATGTGTACTAATTCACAATTATTTTTAGTACTACAAAATGATAATAATTTTTGGAGTATGATTAATCATGTTATCTGTAGTGAATAACTAAAGAAATTTCTGTATCAATAATGTAGACATTAACATTCATAAAGAATAAAGACAATCTTGTTTATTTGTGCACAGAGCAAAAAGGGCAATAAATTTACGCAATTCATATCAACTTTAAACCCTTTTAAATATTTGAGTAATATTTTATGTAAAAATATTGAGAGTATCAATTAATCATTATTATTAACAAGCTACCGTAAATGTTATTTTTGTATATTTATTTAATACTCGCCATCTGCTAATTAGGAAATATTCTGGTTTATTTATAAATTTGCTTTTATACGTAACAGACTTTATTTTAAGTTAATTAAAATTCTTTTTAAATAAATTGTAATTTTATACATTTTAACACTCTGTGAACTTCGTTAATGACAAAATAAAACGTTAAAAACACAATAATTGAAGAGGACAAGAATAAAAAATGCTTCAACATTTTTACAAAATTTTTTCATTTAATTTTTTTGGTGATATTCTTTCTCATTAACTAAACTTTGAATGTCTTTTTTCAGTTAACAAAATTTTGAAAAGTTAACTGCCAAAAATAGAATCTCTTAAGTTCTTCTTCTTTTTCCCCTTGGGTAAAGGTTGGCAATGGGATTCGGACGTTATATCTCTTAACACTTTACCAGCCACTAGTGATTCAACAACGTATGCACGTCCAATCGATCGCTTGACCTCAGATAATGAGATTTCCATTTCAACCAAAAGCCGATTAATAGGCTACCAGTCGGTAAAGTGTTAAATTTAAATTGATGCAAAAATAGATTTGTAAATTTTCACAAAACACTTTTTTTTTTTAAACGATTTTTAAAATGAATGCACTAAATTTTAAATTCATAAGGACTTTATTCGAATTTTGAATCTGTGTACTAAAACCAAATTTACAGTGAGTGGGTTGGGTGATGACAAATTGTTAGGGCAAACTCGAGCAGCAAGATCACGCGTTAAATGATAATAGCGGGGGCGCATTCACACGGCCCCGGCACAATCCGACGTCAAATATCGGAGCCGGGGCGGCCCCCCCCGGCGGGGCCTCCCCGCGGGCAATAAATAATATTTAAGGTAAGGCAAGATTAATGCGGCACCGCGACGCCAGAGCCGGCCGAACACGGGCGGCGTAATTAAAAGTTGCATTTGCATTTTCCCGGCTCGCCGGCGGAATTTATTTCCCGCGGATACGACACCTTAATTACGACGTCCGGAGGCAACTTCTTAATAATGCGCGCCTGCAAATTAGCGGAAGGAGGAGGACGACCCCCCGAAACGTGGGGCGGTTGGAGATGGAGGGACGACGACGACGTCGTCCGCGTGACATTGACGACACTGACGCGGGAAATCCTCGGATAATTGAATCGTGCGGGATTTACCCGGTTCCGTCGATCGATAAACTAACTGCACACGCTTGTCTCTTGGAGGTAATCTCCGCAAATCTCGAACCCGGATTTACCTTTTAATTCATGAGGTATACATTTTTTATGAGGGAACCGAACATGTTTCGACAAATTTAGGAATTGTTACACTAATCAATCTAAATCACTTTAGAAATGTGCTAACAGGTAGATTACAATTTAAATGAATTTAACTCAACTATAAATAGAAACTAACAATTACTATATGTATAAGGTCATTCCAGTATAACATCAACAAACATCAAGAGAAGATTCCTCGTTTAAAATTAAAGTATGTTTCCCATTTAATGATATTTGGGTAAATCTGCTCAGATTTAATTAAAAATCTTCTCAAAAAATGAAATAAATATATTCAATTTGTTCTTGGTAATGACTAGGACAGGAAATGGGATTTGGGAACTATACCTTTATAACTCCCAGACACTCACAAGGAGACCTCACGACTAATAGATCCCCAACGATTTTAATGACAGTGGTATCGATGGATAAGTATTAGTTATAGTACAAATAAGTTGGAAAATTAAGGCCACACCGCTTAAATGTCAGTGGTTGGCTTGTTTTCCCAAAACCGCCCATCGTTGAGTCACCACGAATCAGCTTACACATACCGTCCTAAATGGTTCGAACCCAAAGACATAACTGCTTTTTTTTAATATACATAAAGTGTTAAATATTCCACTTCATTTTCTCTAATTGTAAGATTTTATTGTTATATGTCTTGAAAACAAATAATTCAGCACACTTTTTGGGTTTTTTACCCCAAATTTAAATGAAAATTTATTAAAAAAGCACCTGAGCCAGTCACTGAGGGAGTAGTCAACCAATAACGTAAAACGGTGTAACCTTAAAGTAAAATAGAGATGTCAATATAGTTAACGACGTAGTAAAAGCCGTGTGTATACTTCATAATTTCATACGGAAAAAAGAGGGCATTCAGTATACATTTCGAGGATTGCAAGAAGAAAACATTGAAATCATCACGCCGAATATACTTCGTCCTGAACATCCTACTACAGAAAGAGTCAGTGGTCGATCAACGGCTTCTAAGTTAAGAAACTATATTGCAAATTATTTTCTAAAACCAGAAGCATCCCTTCCTTGGCAGTGGAAATCTTGTGTTTAAATGCCTATTTATTTATTAATCTGTTGTGATATACTTTAAATAAAATCTTTTCTTGAAGCTATCTTTTATTTATATCGTTTATGCATGTACTAAAATTAAAAAAGTGTCAAATACCGTTCGAATAGATTATTTACTTTAAAATTTCGTATGAAGGAACGTAGTTTTTTAGTGTAACTTATTGTTAGTGCAGTGCAAGTTTCAACTCAACGAACAAAGCTAATACCTTTAACACATACATTAATCATAATGTAATAACATCTAATTAGTTATTTAGGGTATACCCGACTTTTCTCGTCGAATTCCCCAACTCTTACTTTAAATATCGGGGAATACCCCAAACCTGGGATTTAATCTTTTATAATTAAGGATTTTTAATAAAACAGACGTATCTACAAACCTGACATTTTTTACTTTTCTTTCCTGTTCTAGGTACGTCTAGTTTACTTCACACGAAATTTTACTTCTCGAAATAAATAAACTATAATCGTAAATTATTATACAGTTCTAACGAGATTCGTTATATCGAGATTTCACTTAATAAATAACGCTACCTACCTGACAAACTAAATTCTGTTGCCACCAGATGCCAAGCTTTCTCTGTTATGTCCTTTCGGGAATACTCTAGGAGAGTAAAATCGTACAAAACAGGATATTTTTCCACAACACCCACGAATTTTATATTAAAGGCCTCCATGCTCACAGGCGATATGAGCAACTTGCGATCTTGGTGACTTCCGTGCAGGTTGCTAAGGTTGCGTAGATCGCGCATATCGCTTATATCGCCCATAGGTTGCTTTTAAATTGCTCCGTTGACGGACCTCCACTCTATTACCTAGGAAGCAACCGAGAAGCGATATCACATTGCCGTTGCGTTGCTTTCCGGTTGCTCCGTGTGCGGATGGTGTTCCGTGCAGGTTGCTAAGATTGCGTAGATCGCGCATATCGCTTATATCGCCCATCGGTTGCTTTTAAATTGCTCCGTTGACGGACCTCCACTCTATTACCTAGGAAGCAACCGAAAAGCGATATCACATTGCTGTTGCGTTGCTTTCCGGTTGCTCCGTGTGCGGACGACCTAAATCGCAAAATTTAGAAACGATTTACTCACGAATCGACTCTAAATAATTTATTGACGATTTCAAATAGTCTTGATAATTAATGAACTTTAAAAATTTTGGATGCACACCAACACTTCATCCGTTTCCAACCAAAACCGAAAACGAAATAATACACTCAATGATTTTTTAAACTACCTTTTTATCAATACAATCATAAAGGAAACTAACTGTTTAACGATTTTAAGGTTTAATTTACCTTAAAATGTAGAGGTTGGAGAACCGAACATGTTTCGATAAATTTAGCAATTGTTAAACTATTCAATCTCAATCACTTTACAAATGTATTAGCAGGTAGACTCCAATTTAAATAAATTTAACTCGCCTATTAATGGAAACTAACAATGCCTATACGTACAAGGTCGTTCCATTATAACATCGATAAACATCAAGAGCTAATTCCTCGTTTAAAAGTAAGGTGACTTTCCCATTTATTGATCTCTAGTTTAATCGATTGTGATTTAATTTGAGATTTTTTAATTTACTCAATGATTTTTAAACGACCCTTTTTTCAGTACAATCAACAAAAAAACCAACTGTTTAACGATTTTAAGTTGGATGAAAGTATACAAGTTTATAATTTTTATAACCTAGACCAGTGTTTCCCAACCTTTTTTCTGCCATGCCCCATGTTAGGTTTTGTAATATTGCTATGTCCCCCCTAAGGTTCCGCGAGGCCCCACCAAGAAAAAATGTTGATTTGGGTATTTACGTTATGGGAAAAATATGTCACGGGACACATCGATGCGCGCAAAAAAAAAAGGTCACACGGTTTAAAACTAATAATTTCTTATGGAATTGTTCTTATAACAATCTTTTCTGATGCGTTTTAGGAAGAAGTCAATAGCAACTTTTTTACGAAACGGACTACCAAAATTTTTTTAAACACATCTTCAAAATCCGAAATTGCCCCCCTGTGGAGCCTACGCCCCACGTTGGGAAACACTGACCTAGACCCAACGGTGGGCAACCTCCCTCCCGCAGGCCAACTTCGGCCCGCGTGAGAGTTTAATCTGGCCCGCGAGACCTTTAGAAAGAATAATAAATAATTAAAGAAATGTGCTAATGCGTTAAAAAAAGAAAAAATATCTCATTACTGCACTGGGATTCGAACCCAGATCTGCTTTCCAAACAGTTTTCCTACCAAGCAGGAGATCTAATAACTAACTTTATTAGTTTAAATTCGTTAGTAAATATACAATGGCGGCCAACTAATTAAGGAAATCCCACATTCATGCTCTATAATTGCGGCGATCGTAGGGCTTAATAAACAAATATCTGCAATTCCCACAGTCTTTTTCAAATAAGGACCGGTTTTTGATGGTTGGACAACAAAGTAAGGACAGAAGTAAACTAAAGAAATTTAATACTTTGTTCAGTTTACTTTTCTCCAACGACGTTAGTAGTTTAAGCGGATTAAGCTTGGGCGTATAGCAACAATATTAAATTTATTTTATAATAGGAAAAAAGAATTGTGATCCTGCGACCAGAAAAATTCTTATCACGTTTTTAAATAAAAATTGGTCAATAAGAAAAGTGCCAGACCACTTAAACTGAACTGACAACATTTTAGAAGGCATAATATCACCAAAAATATTCCACTAGAAAACGGCCCAGAAAAACAACTAAAAGAACTGATTCTCTTATTGTTCATCTATCCAAATCTAATCCAGAGCTCATTGCAACAGCTATAAAAAGAGAATTATTTGGTGAGGACACTTCAGGATTATCTACTCGAACTATTAGAAGACGTCTCGTCGGGGCAAACTTACATGGACGGATTGCGCGGAAGAAACTTTTTATAAACAAAAAAAATCATCAGAAAAGACTTGAATTTGCGCGACATTTAAACTGGACCACTTTAAAATGAAAAAGGATTTTGTTTTAACGTATTAGTTGTTCTATTTAGTACATAATAATTCCTAAAAACTGCTGGAATACAGTTAGGTAAGCGCCATTTGCTCTAATATTATTTTTTTGAAGTACTGTAAGTAACAAAAATTTTTCAATTTTTTACTTCGGCCCACGTACAAAAAGTAAACCATAATCTGGCCCCCATTGTACAAAAAGTTGCCCAACCCTGACCTGAGCTGTAAAGAATATTTTAGACCAGGGGTGGCCACACTTGGTGGTGCTTAGAGCCGCATTGCAAAATTGAAAATTTTTTAAGAGCCACATCGGAAAATTCACCCTTCAAAAAAAAAGACATTCAGTAAATTGTATCTCCTGCTCTTTAAAACCTAGTCAAAGTATTTATGAATTTTTTTTAATTGAGCCGCAATAAAACTCAAAATGAGCCCTTTGGCCATTTTTTTGATCCTCATCGGAAATTCGCCCTCAAAAAAAAAGGAGATCCAGTGAATTATACCTCCTGATTCCCTTTCAGTATAGGAAACAAATTTAGTTGGACATTCAAAACCTAACAGAAAGTATTGATGACATTTTATAATTGAGCCGCACTTAAACTCTAAAAGAGCCGCATGTGGCTCGCAAGCCGCCGTTTGGCCACCATAGACCATCGTAGACCAGTGTTTTCTAAACTGGGAGGTGCACTTCCCTATGGAAGCATGGACTAGTCTAAGAGGAAGCGTAAATATTGGCCAAAATTGACAAAAAGAGTGCACATGTAATTAATACAATACGTATCTGCTGTAGGTGCAACTAATACAATACGTAACTGCTGTAGGTGCAACTAATACAATACGATGCTGCCGATCGCAACATCTTATTTATAGGAAACAAGATTTTTCTACATTTGCTGCAATAAAATCGAAATATCGAGCTCGTTTAATTGTAGAAAAGGGGTTTCGTGTCGTTATATCGTCAATGACACCGAGATTATTTGATACACTATGTGCTGATAGGGAAGTACTATATCCCGAAATGGAGCACCATGAAGAGAAAAATGAAGGAGTACTCAGCAATGTTACGCAGAGGGCATTTACTTTTCCATCTTTCTATTCATGGTGTAGCTCCATTTCGAGTTATAGTACATCCATCGCATTAAACGACAATAATAAAATATTGTTTTATGTGTTTTCTTGGGTATCAGAGTTTATCTTAATACATTTTTTAGTACTAAATTTTTTGTGCATGTAGTATTTTATAAAATGGAAGAGAGGCGCCATATGATCAAATATTTTTAAGGGAGCCGTAGAAAAATAAAGTTTGGAAACAACTACCATAAAAACTAACAAACTTTCAGCTCCTTTGAAGAGCTACACTCCCTCAAAGTTAGCAAAAAAATATGGTTTTTATTAGTGATGTGACGAATAGTAATTCAACCGAATACCGAACATTCGGCTAAATTTGAACCGAATATTCGGTCTTTGTTGAATGGTGTGAAAATAAGATTCAAAGTAATAGAGAGGGAAAAAATTATTTTATTGCAACGTTATTGAATCTCCGATATCGCTTAAACTTTTTCTCAAAGTTTGGTGAAAACATATCCGTTATGAGGCATACTATTTTTTGGAAGCACTTGGAAGAGACTTAACCCTCTATGGGTCGAATTTTTGTTTTAAATCTAAAAAAAGTTACAGTTTGTAAAGTCGTTAATAACTGCAGTTCTATATAGAAATAGAGAAGCAATTGAACTGGACGGTTATTTGTCTAAGGAGTTACTAATGAGAGAGCAAGTTCCATTTGTTCAGTGGAAACAACATATCTTAAAATACCCAAAAATGAGTAAACTGGCAAAAGTGTACTTATCAGCCCCATCAGATATAGTTTTCAGTAAGCAGCTATTCTCAGAAAAGCTTATCATTTGTATGCTCATTCAATGTATTCTTCGAATTTATTAAAAGTTACAACAGTCACATAAACAACCCAATATTCGCTAAATAAATTCAATATTCAGCCGAAAACCGAATATTGTAAATGAAGCCGAATAAGCCGAATACCGGATAATTATTCGGCTTCGGTCCCATCTCTAGTTGTTATTGTGAAGATTTAAAGACTAGTTGTATTAGATAGATGAAATTTTGGGGATAAAGATAACTTCTACAAAGTTGGATTATGCAAATTTTTGCCTTTGGTAATGTCTTAAATGATATTTGAAGGTGATATCCTCTTCCATATTTTAAGATGAAATTTTTGTACAGATTTCAAAATTACATTAGAAAAATATTTGAATCACCTTACAAAGTTTAATAGTGTTATATTGTAACACCCTGTATAAAGAAATTAATTCAATCAAGAGGAACTCTAAAAGATTTTAAAATATACTTTCAATAAAATCGTTATTTTACAAAATATTTGAGTTAAAAAACTCACCCCACAAAAAAACACTCTGTATTACAATATACAGAATATAAAATATGTTTGTGGGAATTTTAATTCAAAATTTCATAGTTTTTAAATAAAAAAAAACCCAAAAACCAAACATTAAAAATCAATTTGTTTAAAACATAAAAACACGTTTTAAACCAGTATTTAAAAAAAATGTTTTTTTTTTTTATCAACCACTTATATAAATTTCATCTTTTTAACTTTTAAAACCAAAATTAATTTCATATTTAACGAAGATCGCTGGTTATTATTAATAATAATTAATTTAATTAAAGAGACCGAATGATAATCCCTCTGTATAAAAATCGCCCCGTATATTTAACACGAAAAAACCGTTTGTTTGATGTTTGATATCTAAATATTTAAACGAATTAACGAGTGCTAATATTGAAATAATTCTCGAAAACGCGATATAAAAAAAATAAATTAAAACAGGCACTCACCGAGCTGGACCAAGGTGATGTCAGGAACAAACACTTACCGCCATCTAGAAGCAAATAAGGGAAGTAAATTTTATAGGTTTCTAGATGAGGTTATGTATAAATTAATAAAATCAAAATTTAAATTAAAATGTTAAATTAACTCAAATCTATTAAAATTAACATAACATTGTTTAAAATATAAAAAGAGAATTATTTTTAAAATCTGTAATTTATCAATAAATTGAAAAAATTACAAAATTGTTTTATTTAAAAAAACCTTTTAAAATTTAAGCCATAAAAAGTACTAAAAACAATCATCAAAAGTTTTCATATACTTACACCAATAAATGGTAATATAATAAATGGTAATGCATATTTATTAAATAAATCTCAAAAACGGTATAAAGGTGAAAAATTATAAATAAAAAACTTACAAACACGATGAAACACGCTTCGTTTACTCGAAAGACGCCACCATCGCAAAATCGAACACCTAACGCCATCTAGAAGTAAACGACAAAACTAATTTGTAGGTTATTAAATTAAACAAATTAAATTTTATAAAATCTTTCGGAAAAGTTTCAAGAAACAAGTAAATCTTATTAAACACCGTAAAAAATAAACAGAAATAATAAAAACCAGTATAAAAACGAACCTTTACCTCACTTTTTTTTCAAATTACTCGGAGAAAATAAGATGTTTGACAACAAACCAACATGAAACCAACAAACTGCAACAAACTTAAAGAAGGTTGATTTACACCAAACAACAAAAAAAATTTTGACATTGAAAGAAATTAACACAAATTTTTAAAATAAAATTCAATATATTGAATGAAAATGAATAATTTTATTCTAATTGTTAACAAAATAATAAAAAAAAGATTTTATTATAAGAATTATCAAAATTAATAATTAAAATAAATTTGGGAGAAAAAGTTCGATTTACACCAAACAAAAACACAAAATATAAAGTATAAAAATAAAAAGAAAAATCATAAAAACTCAAAATTAAAAAAAAAAATTAATAATAATCTTTAATAAATTCACTTTAGTACACAAAACGAAAAGAAATAATACTGCAATTAACTTTTAAAAAACATTTTTTATAAAACTCCTTTTCCGATAGCTTTGGAAAGCTAAAAAATAAAAAGAAAAATCACAAAAACTCAAAATTATAAAAAAAAATCAATAATAATCTTTAATAAATTCACTTTAGTACACAAAACGAAAAGAAATAATACTACAATTAACTTTTAAAAAACATTTTTTATAAAACTCCTTTTCCGAGAGCTTCGGAAAGCTTAAAAAATAAAAAGAAAAATCACAAAAACTCAAAATTATCAAAAAAATCAATAATAATCTTTAATAAATTCACTTTAGTACACAAAACGAAAAGAAATAATACTGCAATTAACTTTTAAAAAACATTTTTATAAAACTCCTTTTCCGACAGCTTCGGAAACACTTTTATAATTATCTTTCTCCAACAATTCACTCAATTTCCTTTTTATTTTATCAACAACAGTTGGTCCTTCATAAACTAAAGCCGTATATATTTGAACAATCCTAGCACCGGCTTTAATCTTTTCATAAGCATCTTCTCCGGAAGAAATACCTCCAACACCGATAATTGGCATTCCACCGGTTAACCGATACATATTAGCAATCATTTGAGTTGAAATATCTTTTAAAGGTTTTCCACTTAACCCCCCAACTTCATATTTTTCATCACTTTGTAAATACGAAGGTCGAACGGTTGTTGTATTACAAATTATTAATCCGTCAACTTTACATTTATCCATTTTAATAACATCGGCTATATCTTTTTGTTCTTCTTTCGTTAAATCCGGTGCTAATTTTAATAAAAGAGAAGGTTTGTTTTTAAACGGTAGATTATCCCGAGCTTTAACCACGGCGGATAATAAAGTTATTAAATTTGATTTTGTTTGCATGTCTCGTAAACCTGGTGTGTTTGGACTAAAAAATATATTTTATAAACATCCAAAAATATAGTAAAATGTAACAAACCTGCTAATATTAACAACTAAATAATCAGCAATCGATCCGAACTTTTCAATCCCTTCGATATAATCATTTACAACATTTTGTGAGTCTTTATTTTTACCTAGATTAATTCCCAAGACTAAATCAAGTTCATCGTTTGATTTTAAAGCTTCGAGTCTTTGATAAACAACTTGCGAACCCTCGCTATTAAATCCATATCGATTTATAACAGCCTCATCTTTTAATAATCTAAATACACGGGGTTTTTCATTTCCTGATTGAGGATAAGGTGTTACGGAACCAACTTCGACAAATCCAAAACCTAAATCTTGTAAACCCAAAACAGCTTCTCCGTGTTTATCGAAACCGGCTGCTATTCCAATCGGATTTGGAAATTCTTTATCAAATAATTTAACTTTCTAATTAACAAATAAAATCATTTTAAATTAGATAAATTTAAGTTTCGTTTGAAGTCGTACCAAAGATTCGGGATCTATAAAACTACTCCTTGGTAATAATCTATATTTTCCGGCTAAAACAGCTAATTTATGGGCACTTTCTGGTTCTAGGAAATGAATAATCGGTACAAGTCGTTGATAGAAAGATTCTTTGCCTTTTTTTACAAAGTCCACAGCCCCGTAAAAGCCAAGACCGCCGGCTGTTACTAGAAATAAAGACCTGATTTTGTGCTAAATTGAAAGTTTTAAATTAATTTTAAGATGGGGTTTATTTATTTTATACTTACTCTAGTTGACAAACGATTCATTTTTGATTTTTCTATGTGAAAGAATAAAATTTTAAGGTTATTTTAAAAGTTAGGTTAGGTTTATAGGGATTTTTATGAATCAAGGTTGGTGATAAATAGGTTTAATGGAAAATTTTAGTCCAACCTAATTTTTAGAAAAAATTTATAAACTTTAAAAAATCATAGATGATTTATTTTTAATAATTTTAAAATGACTTTTGGGTCAAATTAAAGCAAAAACATTCTATTTTTTATTAAAAAAGACGAATTATTAAAAAATTTCACAAAAAAAATTAAAATAATTTTTAAAGACTTCAGTGATTTTTAACCTAATTTTTAGAAAAAAATTACTAACTTTAAAAAATCATAGAAAATTCATTTTTAGGAATTTGAAAATTTTTTTTTTTCCAAATGAAAGCAAAAACATTCTATTTTCTATTAAAAAAGACGGATTATTAAAAAATTTTACCAAAAATATTAAAAAAATTTTTAAAGACTTCAATGATTTTTAACCTAATTTTTAGAAAAAATTTACTAACTTTAAAAAATCATATATGATTTATTTTTAAGAATTTTAAAATGATTTTTGTGTTAAATTAAAGCAAAAACATTCTATTTTATACTAAAAAAGACGGATTATTAAAAAATTTTACCAAAAAAATTACAAAAACTTTTAAAGACTTTGATGATTTTTAACCTAATTTTTGTGAAATTTCAACTTTAAAAAATCATAGAAAATTTATTTGTAAGAATTTTAAAATAGCTTTTATGCTTAATTAAAGCTAAAGGATTCTATTTTTTAATTAAAATGACAAAAATGTTCTAAATTTTACCAAAAAAATTAAAAAAATTTTTAAAGACGATTTTTAATCTAACCTAATTTAAAAAAAAAATTACTAACTTTAAAAAATCATAGAAAATTCATTTTTAGGAATTTTAAAATGATTTTTGTGTCAAATTAAAGCAAAAACATTCTATTTTTTATTAAAAAAGACGGATCATTAAAAAATTTCACCAAAAAATTAAAAAAAAAATTTTAAGACTTCAGTGATTTTTTTAACCTAATTTTTATGAAATTTCAACTTTAAAAAATCATAGAAAATTCATTTTTAAGAATTTTAAAATGATCTTTTTACCAAATTAAATCAAAAACATTCTATTTTATATTAAAAAAACATTCTAACCTCTTTTTCACAGAAATTTTTAATATCGAAGGAATTTAATTTAAAAGGAATTAAAAAAGGAAGATGAATTTTGGAATTTTAAACAAAGTTTAAAACAATATCACAAAAACACAAAATTAAACGGACTTAAAAATAATTAATTAACTCTATAAAGTATAAATATTTATTCATTTATGATAAATCTCGTAGGAAAAATCGATGGTCTTAATCAAAAATCAAAAAAATTACTACTCATCTCACATTCACAAAACGTTAAAAAATTAAACGTATTTTATTTTTTTTCTACAATATTCAAAAACCTCAAAGTTCATCGTGAATATCATCATTAGTTTCAGTAGAAACCTCTTTACACGCAGCTGGGGTCATAAACTCAAACAAATACTCGCACCGATTCGGTTCGGACACCGCAGTGATTTTATTTTCACCCCCACAGCTTAAACGAACTTGTGTTGATCTTTGAGGACCGTTCCAACACGATTGACCTCTATCATATAACATCATCGAGTAGTGATCATCTTCCGGACCTGTCCATTTCGACCAAACACCTAAACGAGTTTCCGTTGAGCTTGATTTTGGTTTTTGAACTGCGTTATCAAACGGACACAATTTATAAATGTATTCGTAATCCATATATTCGAAACATTGACCGTCTAAGGTTGCGAATTCTTCTTCCGGACCAAAATCTTTTTCAAGGTAATTTTGAATGTCTTGTACTTGTCTTTGAATGTGATTAACTTCTTTTTCGGCATCGGAAAATTGTTGACGAGCATATGTAGCTTGGTCGATTAATTTTTGAGTTTCTTCATCGTATTTTACAATTGGTTCGGGTTCGGGAGGTTTTTCTGTTACCTCTTCTTCCTCATCTTCTTCTTCATCACCTTCTTCGTGATCTTGATCGTCTAATTCTGTATCGTCTTGATCGGTTTCAATGTTTTCATCGTTATCTTCGGTTTCTTGATGTTCGCTCTCTTTATGTTCCGGTGGTTTATAATAACCATCTTCGATCATCGTATAAGGTTTCATTTTAATCCAACAATCATTTAAAAACTCATCAAATTCAACTTCTTCCTTTGAATTTAAAAAATATTTAGCTTCGTCTTCCGTAACCTCACCGTTTCGATCTTGATCGAAAGTTTTTCTCGTTTGTAACTCGGAAATATCAATTTTACCATCACCGTTTGAATCTAGTAAATTAAACTTTTCCATAGCTTCTTTTTTATTCTTTTCGGCTTCTTCCGCTTCTTTCCTTTTCAGTTCTTCTTCTTCGATTTCTCTATATTTAGCTAAAGCGGCATTTTCCAACTCTTCAATTTGCTTTTTTAATGTTTCCTTTTCTTCTTTAATCTTTTCAGCTTCCGCTCGATTCTTTTCCAATTCATTTAACTGCTCTTTTTTCTCCTGACGTAACTGAACACCCTTTTGTATCAACTCGGCTCTTAATTGCTTCCCAGCTTTTAATAACTCAGCCTTTTTTAAAGCCTCCTCGCGTGCATTCCTCCCCAATTCATTACAATTATTAATACAACCCGCTCGTTCATTAGCATATTCATCGGAACCATCACAGCAATCACAAACCCCATCGTTAACTCTCGACGAGGCTATGTTTAGGGACTTATGGCCGGCATTTGTACAATGAAAAACACCATTAGGGCAGGCTGAAGTACCAGGTTCGTCGCTTCCATCCGCACAATCACAATAATCGTCGTTTACATAAGTAAATGGAATGGTTAACGTACCGTCGAAACAAGTAAAGTCTTTGTCTGGATTGTACAGAGGAACCCTTGAAAGTGATACTCCTCGGGGCCTTGAAACTTCAGACGATGATATTAAACTAATTAGGGCTAAGTAGGATAGTAAAATATGGCAAAAATTGATGTTTTTTAGTAGAAAACATGCCATGGTTTTACCGGTGGTTGTAACGTATGAAGTTAGGTGTAAATTGCATTTCACACGTCATTAAGATTAAATAAATTCAACGTTTTTAAAAGTAATTATATCAATTATTAAAATACCTAAATCATTATTTAAAAAATTTGATTGATGTTTTATAAAATAATAAATAAATTAATAAAATAATTCTTAAAATTTACATTTGAAATGAAGTTAACCTCAAATATATCGACCAGCTGAGAACTGTCATTAACGTCAAATCTGTCATTAATGTCAAATAAAATATAAACATTAAAAATTAAAAAATGAACTTTTCCATAAAATATGTACTTATATTATTTATAAATTCCTTCCTTTCTATTAACGGTAAGTTTAAATTTTAAAATACAACACTTATTTAATTCATTTTCATTTAGGTTCAATTTATAAAAATTTAAAATACTTTGAAACAATCCACCCAGATGATTTAAATCATAAAATAGTTAAAAGAGGATTAAAAGAATCAAACCATAAATACAATAAAATAAAAGAAATTAATTTCCACACTTTAGGAAGAGATTTCCGATTAATTTTAACCCCAAAAAAGGATGTTTTACACTCAAAATTTAAAGCGTATGCTGTTGATGGTGATGGAAAAGAATCTACCGTTCACGTAGATCACGATTCGTTTTATGATGGGCGTGTTTTTGGTGAAACAACCTCTCATGTGAGTTTACATATCGATGATGGCGTTATGACTGGTTCTATTCACTTACCTGATGAAACTTATCACGTTGAACCTTCTTGGAGACATTTACCCGATTCAGATAATCGTACGATGATCACTTATAAATCTTCTGATGTAAAATTAAGTTGGGATTTGGATAATTATGGTCCGGAAGAGTTTGCTCCTAAAACTTGCGGGTATGTTAAGGAAGGTTTAGAGCTGGAAAGTGACGAGGATGAGGAGAGTCCTTGGTTATCTGAAACACACAGGGAAAAAAGACAAATTGATCAGTATGAGTACACTCCGACAAAAACTAGGTGTCCTTTATTATTGGTGGCTGATTATCGGTTTTTTCAAGAAATGGGTGGAAGTAACACAAAAACAACTATTAATTATTTAGTACTTAAATGTTTTTTTTATTCGGAAGGATTTTTTAAATGTTAATTGATTTAAATTTGTAGATTAGTTTAATCGATCGTGTTCATAAAATTTATAATGACACAATTTGGCAAGATAGACATGAAATCGATGGGTTTAAAGGGATGGGGTTTGTTATTAAGAAAATTGTTGTTCATAATGAACCTACGAGGATTCGACAGGGTGATGCTCATTATAATATGGTTAGAGATAAATGGGATGTACGAACTTTATTAGAGGTAAAAATTTGATTTTTTACTTTGTGAATATGTCTCTTAAATAAAAATGATATGAAAATGGTTCTTTAACATCTCCAAATATTTTAAAACTTTCTTCAAACGGCATAAAATGATTAAAAATTATTCCTTTTTATTATCAGTATTTTAGAGATGATAATGTAAAGAAATCATCATTGATTAATTATTGCAGTGAGAGTAAAAAACTTTTACTTTCATTCATCCAAGCACTAATAGTGTGCATAGTGGATGGCCAGTGACTCCTCAAAGTTTCTTTGTTCTCCAGTTGAAAACTTTGAACTACTTAAGACCACCTTTGAACTATATTTCAAAACAGTCAGTTATACACGGTCCGGCATTGAAACAGGAAGATTAAAATGTTGTGAAGATTAGATCCAGATAGCTCGAGAGAAGTGGGGGCTCGACTTTGAGCGTCCAGAGGGCCGGTATTTTTGGCTGTCATGTTGCGTTGGACGAATGAGCAGCGTGGTTTCGCCGTAAAAGCATTTTACAAAAATGCTGATAGTGCTGTTAGTGCTCAACGTGCTTTCCGTAGAGAGTTCAATTTGTTATCACGTGATCCTGTACCTTCAGCGAACGCAATCAACGTATGGGTAAGGAATTTTGAAGAAATTGGTAATGTAACAAAGAAATGCGGTGGTAGTGTAAGGACGGCTCGTACTCCCAAGAGTGTTAATCGGGTGTGAAAGTCTTTAATAAACAGAACTTTCAGTTTTGGAGTGACAATAACCCACGTAATCTTCACGAAAAGCCTCTTCATTTACAAAAGGTAACTGTGTGGTGCGCAATGTCCTCTCTAGGTGTGGTTGGTCCATACTTTTTCGAAAGTGAAAATGGCAACACTGTAACAGTAAACTCTGAATGGTATGCTGACATGTTGGTGAACTTTGCACTTCCTGCTCTCGATGAACATGTGAATGATCGGTCATTATTCCAGCAAGATGGTGCTACTAACCATACTGCTAACATTTAGACTTGCTGAAATTAGCGTTTCCTGGTCGCTTAATTAGCAGGAATGGCGATATTCCTTGGCCTGCCTGTTCACCAGACTTGACGGCTCCTGAGTTTTTTCTGTGGGGTTATTTAAAGCTAAAGGTTTTTGAATCAAACTCTCCCAGAACTAGGGACGAACTGAAGGAGCGAATCCAACAAGAGATTAACAACATTCCATTGGATATGCTACGCAGAGTCATGGGATCCTTCATCGAAAGACTTCGAAAATGTGTTCGAAACGAAGGACGCCATCTTACAGATATAGTTTTCAAAAAATGAACATTTCCATATACACTCATTAATTTCCACTAATTTACATTATATTTCAATAAATATTAATAATTAAGACTTTGGGAGTGTTTCTGAATATTCCCGTTTCACTGTCGGACTCTGTATACCGATTGTTTACAGGCAACGTCTCCGGAGAAACACCGAAATAAACTCCAGCAAGTCACTGGTCATCGACTCTCCATACAACCAAAAGAATGAATTAAAAAAAAATTATAAGTTTAGTTTTCTTATCCTAAAACGGTTTTCACTAATTAACCAGTTAAGTGTGCTTGACGACTATATCCGTCAATGAGATGTGGCAGAATTTTGTGTCTTGATGACTATATCCGTCATGCGTAAAATTTTGTTACAATTTGATATTTAAATTGTGATTTTGGCGAAAACTAAATTATATTCGTAAAGGAAGAACAATAACGGCGGTGGGAAAATAAGAAAGGCACCGAAAATTAAGGGCAAAACCGCCACAAAGATGCAACCGTAGACACGTGTTTCGAACTTATTAGTTCTCAACAATACGGTATAGCCAAGGAGTAAAGTGGAAACTCATTGGGGAAGACACAAAAAGGGAACACAGTCAGAGGACTAATCACCAATTTGGTGCTTCGGCTGTAAAAAAAATGAAGACCTTAATTTTCGGTTCCTTTCTTATTTTTCCACCGCTGTTATTATTCTTCTTTATATTTCTTGGGCTTGGGTTCACGGGGAGTGACGTTGTTGCCTCCGATGCAAAGGTTGTTTGTTGTCCTCAAATTGGGGATCTTACAGCCGAGGCACCAAATTGATGATTAGTCCTCTGACTGTGTTCCCTTTTTGTGTCTTCCCCAATGAGTTTCCACCTTACTCCTTGGCTATACCGTACTGATGAGAACTGATAAATTCGAAACACGTGTCTACGGCTGCATCTTTGTGGCGGTTTTACCCTTAATTTTCGGTTCCTTTCTTATATTCGTAAATTTTAATATGTTTAAAATGTTTAAAGGTCAGGACGAAATGAAATAAGCAAATAAAAAGTATAAATAATTTGAGTTGAATTCATAATTTCCTGAGAGCTAATTTATAAGCCGTGCAGTAACACTGGATCTTTGACTACGCTGATTTTCATTTTTATGTATCAAAACCAAACAAAAAAAAAAAGAATATTAGATTCTCTATTTGAGATGATTCTTCGAAAGTGCTCATGTGCGCGGTATCTTACTTCTTCTTTTTAATTGTTCTTACTTTTGTATAAATAGTTACCAAGGGAATCTTTGCTTTGGAGCAGGCAATTTTTGTTGCTATGCAGCGCAGTTCTTTCGAAAATTAACCAGAAGGAACTTCTTAGTAGAATATATTGAGCATACAGTTGCATCATACCCCATCGATTCGCCAAAATTATCACAATCTTTGTCAATGACATCCAATGTTTCGTGCTTGATAGAGAAACATTTTCCGTATTACATACCAGATAGTTCAACAACAAAAACTCTTTTAGGAAGATGTATTGTTTGTTATAAAAGAAAGATTCGAAAAGAATCGTGGTATTGGTGTCCCACGTGCGAAGAGCCACTATGCGTTGTAGCGTATTTTCGAAAATATCGTATGACAGCAACAATTTAAATTTTTAACTTCTATAAATATTCGATTTTTTCCTAAGTGTTTCGTTCATTATGTCGTCGACATACAAGAGAAAGTGAGCAAGCCCACAGATAGTACTTTGAGTTATTAGGAAGAGTTATTAAGACGAATTGAGTTATTATCAATTACTTGGCGTGAGATTAGTTTATAACGATTTTTATAAAGAATGTATATTGGCATTTTTGAGCTTGTAGATTTTTTCCATTAAATTAATATTCAATTTCAGGTACGTGAATATTAAAATCTAAAAGTCTAGAATTTTGGACTTGGTCACTTTCTCTTGTATACCGACGATGTATAAATATACAGGGTGCCCCAAAATTATACCGACAAATTGTTAGAATATATTCCTTGGTTCATTTTAAGTAAACTGAGATTAAATCCTGTTATCCGATCTCTTATAGTTCCAAAGATATTGAGTGTTAAAGTCCTTTCTGTTTATGCTAACTTTTCTTAACAACTTTGTTAATTTTAAGGGAATATGCCTCAAAATTTTACATGAATCTTAGGATTTTACCTCAATTATGTGGTAATAATTTCAAAATTTTCTTAATTTCATAAGATGCTTTTGTTTGGGTGCGGATTTGCAAGATAAACTGCATTAATTTAACTTTGTGAACGATTGTCAAAAAGCATGTTATGGGGGTAATAAAATTTTGATATTATTGTCATGTAATTGATGTTAAATCTTAAGACAATGAGAAGTTTTGAGGCACATCTTCTCAAAATTAACAAAGTTACTAAGAAAAATTGACACAAGTAGAAACGATTTTAACATCGAATATCTCTGAAACTATAAAAAATCGGTTAACAGGTTTTAATCTCAATGTACAAACAATGACCCAGGGAATATATCCTAGCAATTTGTCGGTATAATTTTGGGACACTGTATGTTCTTGTTAAGCGACTATGCAAGTATTAGTAATAAAATTGTCCATTTTCTAAAATAAAGACATCTTCTTGACCTAATATTTCAACAGCGCCACTTACTCTGTGTTTGACGACTGTTTGATGATTCGTCATTGCTTGATTATAGCGACACACAGTGCTGAGCGTTTTGCAAAATAATCACTATAGTTAACTGGTTAACATTTACATAAAATTATTAGTAGTACATCGTTATTATCTCTAAAACAATACCGTTTGAAGAAAACCTATAATCACTATTATTTTTTTATCTTTATAATTTTAAATTTTGTAGATTGATAACTAGCACGTTTCTAGTAAGTTTTTAGCACTTGTCCAATGTTTTTTTTTTACAACAACCCTAAAAATTAAACAAAACCACTCTTTTTAAAGGTATTTTCAAGACACCACAACAATAAAGCATCTGCTTGGATTGGCATAAATCCCATCCCCAAGATTGTATTCGCATGGAGGAATTTGCACGCCTGGTTATTATTATTTGTTTTATTTTATTTTCCTTACTTCACAAGTTTTTTGAAAGTGTCTGTCTGCTCTTAACTTATATGTTTGGCTTTTTTATATTTCAGTGTGTTGTTTTTTACTTTGTTAGTTTTTTTCTTTATTAGATCGGTTTAACAAAAAATAGTAGGGTGAAGGTTATTTAAAAAAGTATTTTCTTAAATAGGTTTTTAGTCGAGAGTATACACACAAAGACTTCTGCCTGGCGCACTTATTTACGGATTTAAAATTCGAAGGTGGTATTTTGGGTCTAGCTTACGTTGGTTCGCCTCGACGGAATTCCGTCGGTGGTATTTGCACTCCAGGTACTAACAATATTCATAATACGAACATTTTTTGCTTTTGCTTTATACCTTTATTATACCTTTCCCCAAAATTTCCCATAATTTTTTTTTTTTAATTTAATTTCCAAATTAAATTATTAATCAAATTAAATTAAATTATTAACCAAATTAAATTTTAATCACCAGAATACTTCAAAAATGGTTATACTCTTTACCTAAACTCCGGATTAAGTTCAAGTAGAAACCATTACGGTCAACGTGTAATCACCCGAGAAGCTGATTTAGTAACCGCCCACGAATTCGGACATAATTGGGGATCAGAACACGATCCTGATATCCCAGAATGTTCCCCAAGCGCCTCTCAAGGCGGTTCGTACTTAATGTACACCTACAGCGTTAGCGGATATGACGTAAACAACAAAAGATTTTCACCTTGTAGTTTACGATCAATCAGAAAAGTTTTACAAGCAAAATCTGGTCGGTGTTTTTCCGAACCAGAAGAAAGTTTCTGTGGAAATTTACGAGTTGAAGGTGATGAAGAATGCGACGCTGGGTTATTAGGAACGGAAGATAATGACGCTTGTTGCGATAAAGATTGTAAATTAAGACGAAATCAAGGGGCGGTTTGTAGCGATAAAAACTCTCCATGTTGTCAAAATTGTCAATACATGCAAGCCGGGATTAAATGTAGAGATGCTCAATATCAGACTTGCGAACAAGAGTCTAGATGTACGGGAAAACAACCTGAATGTCCTAAAAGTCCTCCGATGGCCAATGGAACAGATTGTCAAGAAAAAGGAAAGTGTAGAAATGGAAAATGTACACCATATTGTGAAACTCAAGGTTTACAAAGTTGTATGTGTGATATAAGTAAGTAATGGTGTTAATTAATAATAAAAAATCAAAAAAAAATAATAATTATTTTTTATTTTAGTTGAAAATGCTTGTAGAAGATGTTGTCGAACAAACATGAATGAAACTTGCTTCCCAGTAGAACCTCTAGATATTCTACCAGATGGAACACCTTGTATACAAGGTTTTTGCAACAAAGTAAATTCCCATTTTAATTTTTTTTCTTTATCTATCTTTAAAATTATATTTTAAAATTAGGGTAATTGTGAAAAAACCGTTCAAGATGTAGTCGAACGTTTCTGGGATATAATCGAAGACATAAACATCAATAAAGTCCTTTTATTCCTAAGAGATAACATCGTAGGAACTGTAGTGCTTGTAACAGCACTTTTATGGATTCCGACAAGTTGTGTGATAAGTTTCATAGATCGGAAACGAAGAAGAGAGGAGATAAAAAGAAGGGAATGGAGAAGTAAAGCTGATTTGATTCATCCTTCGGTAGCTAGAAGGGTCGTTCATATTAGAGTACCGAGACCCACTCAACAAAATCCCGTTCCGCAAAGTTCTACTAATCAAGTAATTCCAGAATAATTAAGCAAGATACGTAGATAATTTTGATTAATTATAAGATCAAAAGTATGTATGTACTTAAACGTAACAAATCTAGTCGAACAAATTTTTATTATATTAACACTTTTTTTTTAGTATTATTTAATAGAACAAAGTATTAACAAAATAGTAATATATGTTGTATGTATTAAAGTATTTTCATTTTTGGGGATTAATAAATAGAAAAATATTTGTTAGAAATAATTTTTTCCACTTATTTTACAACACCCTGTATTACGTTTTCCTTTTCTAAAATGTCATATAATGTTTGAAATGAAGTTAGCTTCAAACCTTGAAAGAATGAATCATCTGACATCTGTCAAATCTAATATGCACCAAATATGTTCCAAAACAACAAATAAAAACTAAAAATGAACTTTTCCATAAAATATATTCTAATATTATTTATAAATTCCTTCCTCTCTATTAACGGTAAGTTTAAATATCCAAATGTAACACTTATTTCATTCATTTTCATTTAGGTTCGATTTATAAAAACTTAAAATACTTTGAAACAATCCACGCAGATGATTTAAACCATAAAATAGTTAAAAGAGGATTAAAAGAATCAAACCACAAATACAACAAAATCAAAGAAATTAATTTTAACACCTTGGGAAAAGATTTCCGATTGATTTTGACCCCAAAAAAGGATGTTTTACACTCAAAGTTTAAAGCGTATGCTATTGACGGTGATGGAAAAGAATCTATCGTTCACATAGATCACGATTCATTTTATGACGGGCGTGTTTTTGGTGAATCAACCTCCCACGTAAGTTTACACATTGACGATGGTGTTATGACTGGTTCTATTCACTTACCTGATGAAACTTATCACGTTGAACCTTCTTGGAGACATTTACCCGATTTGGATAATCGTACGATGATCACTTATAAATCTTCTGATATTAATTTAAGTTGGGATTCGGATAATAATCTTGAAGATTTTGCTCCTAAATCTTGTGGATATGTTAAGGAAGGTCCGGATCGGGGAAGTGATCAGGATGAAGAGAATCCTTGGTTATCTGAAATTCACAGGGAAAAAAGACAGATTATTCAATATGAATACACTCCAACAAAAACCAGATGTCCTTTAAAATTAGTAGCTGATTATCGATTCTTTCAAGAAATGGGTGGAAGTAACACAAAAACAACTATTAATTATTTGGTATTAAAATATATTTTTATTCCGAACAATTTTTTTAATGTATTAATTTGAATTTATAGATTAGTTTAATCGATCGTGTTCATAAAATTTATAACGACACCATTTGGCAAGAAATCGATGGATTTAAAGGAATGGGATTTGTTATTAAAAAAATCGTTGTTCATAATGAACCTAGTAAAATTTATGATGGTAATTACCATTATAATATGTATAAAAATAAGAAGGATAGGTGGAATGTACGGACATTATTAGAGGTAAAAATTTATTTATTATTATTTATTTTATTATTATTTTTTTTTATTATTAATTTTTATGTGAATGTTTTAAAAATCCCCAAAGAAATACAAATTAATTTCTGCTTAAATAATGCTCTGTTAATCATATTTAATAACCCAATTAAATAAAACCATCCTTTTTGAAGGTATTTTCCAGAGACCGTGACAATCGACACTATTGTTTATCGCACCTGTTTACGCACCAGACGTTTGATAAACAGTCCTCGGTTCTTGGATTGGCATATATCGCGTCCCCAAGATTGTATTCGCATGGAGGAATTTGCACGCCTGGTTATTATTTGTTCATTTTATTTTATTTTATTCTTTTATATATTTATCTTTGCAAGTGTGGTGATGTTTGTGGAAATTTTCTTCCTTTTAACTTGTTTGTTGGGTTTTTAATGCTTTTTTTTGTTAGATTGGTTTAACAAACAGTTTAGAAATAAAAAGACAAAAGGCTCAAATGAAAACTTTCTTATTTGTTGAACTAACAATAAGACTAGAATTAATATCTATCAGTACTTACTTTAACGCTAGACCTAGAACTAGGGGCTTTCGAGTTTAGCCATGCATCTTTAAAAAAGCGTTTGACGTTTTGGATGCCATATTGCAACCTTCTTCGGAAACGAATTCGAAGTGACTCACAACTCACAAAGTGAGTCACATCACCATCCGCAACAGAAGAGGTCAGTAATCCATACCCTTTTCAAACGAGCAGGAAGAATATGCAACAGTAAAAATTTGAAGAATGAGAAGTGTTTCTTGAAAAGTGTTCTGCAGAAGAACGGTTATACTCTAAAGGACATCCAACCTTCTTCAGGAACGAGTTCGAAGTCACTCACAATTCTCGGATTGAGTGACATCACCATCCGCAACAGAAAAATTCAGTGATCCACACCCTTTTCCAGCAAGGAAGAGGAATATGCGACAGTATAAATTTGAAGAATGAGGAGTGTTTCTTAAAAAGTGTCCTGTAGAAGAACGGTTATACTTTAAAAGACGTCCAACTTTCTTCAGAAACGAGTTCGAAGTGAATCACATCACCATCCGCAACAGAAGAGGGTAATCCATAACCTTTTCCAGCGAGCAAGAAGAATATGCGACAGTAAGAATCTGAAGAATAAGAACCGTTTCTTGAAAAATGTCTGACAGAAGAACAGTTATACTCTAAAAGACATCTAACTGGTCACAAAACAACCAAAACCTGAAGAGAGCACCGAAAGCACGAATCTACTTCCAACTCGTTTCTGAAGAAGGTTGTAACATGGCATCCAAAACGTCAAACATTTTTCAAAAAACGCACAGATAAACCCGAAAGCTCCTACTTCTAGGTCTAGTGTTAGAATGAGTGCTAATGTTGTTTTTAGTCTTACAATTAGTTAAGTTAACACCGGCCGTGAAAGTCTTCGTATTTCGTATTTGTGCTTGACTATCATGATTTCAACCTATTATCTTCTTCACGTCGCCGCTTATCAACGACTAATTAAAGTCTTGACATTCATTTAAATGAAAATACAGTTGAACCTCTATATAGCGAATTTTCTCAATAACAAATTTTTTGTAAAGCCCCAAGAAATTCCTTTATAAAAAGACTTCTACATAAGGAGAAAAACTTCTATATAATGAATTAAAATTTTCTGAAGAAGTAGGGTGAATTGCCAAAATGTGAGGTAGATATTCCAGGGGATCAGGTGACAGGAAAGCTGATCGGATAGTTCAGTAGAGTAACAACTGTTATTGTGTTAATTTCAATTTCATCTGTCATTCTGTCTAAGCAAAAGGCTTTGAAGTAGATAGAATAATGTATATATATATCGGAAAAACGCCTTCTACCTTTAGAAAGTGTAGACCCATCATCATTTTTATTCCTCTCACTCTCGTGTTTCCCCTGACGTCTTCATGCCATGGACAAAAACCGTCCATTCTCTTTTATTCTTCGACAGCTTTTCGGCCTCTTTCATTGTTTCTTTCTTTTTGTTAGTATGTCTTTTATCACATCGTTCCAAGTGTGTCGCGGTCTTCCTCTTGCTTTCTTCCCCTGTACTCTCGCTTGACCTGTCTCTCTTCCCCATTGCAGATAGAATAATGTACGGTTTAAAAAATATAGTTTCCTTGTATCGAAGTTTATATATAACGAATTCTTTCTTTTAACGAACCTTCAAGTTCGTTATATTGAGGTTCTACTGTATAAAAATAATAATACAATACTGTCAACATTTTTAGTATTTTTTAAGAAAAAACAAACCTAATTTGTTTCCAATTAAGATTTAGAAATTTTTGTTGTAATCAAAATTAAATAAGTTGATTAGTTTGAAAAATCAGAAACCGTTGGAAATCGCTTATACGAACAAAACTCACATTTTTGAAGCTGTAACGTTGGGAAATACATGTTTGTTTTTTAAGTTATAAGTAAAATTTCTAATAAAAGGACGAAAATGATAGAAGGTTTTATTACAGCTATGTTATTATTTTTGTCCCTCTTTCTATACATCATTAGTATATTTTCTTATATAATAAATGGAAACCCTCAAGCACAAATAAAAAAAATTTTACTGCAGCCTTTTATCTTTTTATTTCTAAAGTTACTTTGTTGAAGAATGGAAGCTTTAATTTCAAATTCAATAGTGTTTGGTGGTGGTCATAAAAAAAATAATTTTCTTATATAGGTTTTTAACTGGGAATACACACAGATTTCTTTCTACCTGACGCACTGATTCATCAATTTACAATTAAAAAGGGGAATTTTATTTACGTCGATTCACCTAAATGAAGCTCAAGGTTTATGGTGTTTGCACTCTACTTAGGTACTAACAAAATTCTTAATCATTGTCTGCTTTAGCTTTTTTCCATCTTTCCCTAACGTTTTATTTTTCCTTTTTAATTATTTCAATATAATCTTGAGATTATATTTAATTTTAATTACTAGAATACTTCAAAAATGGCCACGCTCTCTACCTAAACACCGGATTAAGTTCAAGTAGAAACCATTACGGTCAACGAATAATCACCCGAGAAGCTGAATTAGTAACCGCCCACGAATTCGGTCATAATTGGGGATCAGAACACGATCCTGATATCCCAGAATGTTCCCCAAGCGCCTCCAAAGGCGGCTCGTACCTAATGTACACCTACAGCGTTAGCGGATATGACGTAAACAACAAACATTTTTCACCTTGTAGTTTACGTTCAATTCGAAAAGTTTTACAAGCAAAATCTCATCGGTGTTTTTCCGAACCAGAAGAAAGTTTCTGTGGAAATCTACGAGTTGAAGGTGATGAAGAATGCGACGCTGGGTTATTAGGAACGGAAGATAATGACGCTTGTTGTGATAAAGATTGTAAATTAAGAAGACATCAAGGGGCGATTTGTAGTGATAAAAACTCTCCGTGTTGTCAAAATTGTCAATACATACAAGCTGGGATTAAATGTAGAGATGCTCAATATCAAACTTGCGAACAAGAGTCTAAATGTAGTGGAATACAACCTGACTGCCCAAAAAGTCCTCCGATGCCCGATGGAACTGATTGTCAAGAAAAAGGAAAGTGTATAAATGGAAAATGTACACCTTATTGTGAAACACAAGGTTTACAAAGTTGTATGTGTGATATAAGTAAGTAATAGTGTTAACTAATAATGAAAAATCAAAAAAAAAAAAATAATAATTATTTTTTATTTTAGTTGAAAATGCTTGTAGAAGATGTTGTCGAAAAACCATGAACCAAACTTGTTCCCCAGTACAACCATTAGACATTCTACCAGATGGAACACCTTGTATACAAGGTTTTTGCAACAAAGTAAATTCCCATTTTATTTTTTTTTTTTTATCTATCTTTAAAATTATATTTTAAAATTAGGGTAATTGTGAAAAAACCGTTCAAGATGTAGTCGAACGTTTCTGGGATGTAATAGAAGACATAAATATTAACAAACTCCTTTCATTCCTTAAAGATAACATTGTGGGAACTGTAGTGCTTATAACAGCACTTTTATGGATTCCTATAAGTTGTGTGATAAGTTTCATAGATCGTAAACGAAGTAAAGAGGAGATAAAAAGACGAGAATCGAGATATAGAGGTGATTATATTCATCCTTCGGTAGCTAGAAGAATTGTTCGTGTTAGAGTACCGAGAGATATTCAAGAAGATGTCATTCCACACAGTTCTAATTCAGTAATTCAAGAATAAGATTAAATAAGATTAAATTCAAGATTAAACCACCTAAATAATTTTAATTAATTTTAAAGTGTATGTATGTACTTAAACGTAACAAATCTAGTCGAATTTTTATTAACACAATTTTACCATTAATTTAATAGAACATATTAATAAAATAATATATGTTGTATGTGTTTATATTTTAAATTTGGGGATTATAAATAAATAAATTAAATTAAAAAAATTTTTTTTTCTTTGGAATTATTTTGCACCACTTTGTACATTATTTTGACATTTATCCTAACCTCAAAATTTATTTTATAGAAATGCCAAATAATATAATTTTAACTGGTTTTCCCGGTAAGTTTATTAATAAAAGTGCTAAAGAATACAATTTTATTTAATCCAGGTGTTGGAAAAACCACATTAATTAAAAAAATCGTTCATTATTTACAATCGAAACATGTTGAAGTGACCGGATTTTACACGGAAGAAGTTAGAATGGATACCAGAAGTAGAATAGGATTTGATGTGATTACTTTAGATGGAAAACGAGGTGTTTTAGCTCGAACAAAGTAATTTAATTATCTACTTTTGTTATTTTATTTACCAAATTGATTATTTATTAGACAACACACAAACGAAGAAACTAGATTTCACGTTGGACAATATTTAGTATTTCCGAATCAATTAGAATCATTAGTTTTACCTTTATTTCAGGTAATATCTTTTATCGTACCATCTTTTAACTTTAATTCATTATCGTACAATAAATATTTCTTTTTTTATTTATTCATAGAAATCAGCAAAAGTAATCGTAATTGATGAAATTGGAAAAATGGAATTATTCAGTGAAAAATTTAAAACTGAAGTTGTAAACGCGTTTAAATCGAAAGATAAATTAATAATAGCAACTATTCCGGTTAATAAAGGTTTTCCAATGAAATTTGTTGAAGATATTCGAATAAATCCCCAAAATCAAGTGATTACGGTAAATGAATCCATCTGATCTGGATTAAATAAGTTAATAAAAATAAATAATTGGATTTCTAGGTGGATCGTGATAATAGGAATAAATTATTTGATGAAATTATTAATAAATTACAATTTGATTAAATTAATATACTTTTTATTTTTTATAAAACTTTAATATTTTTATTTCATCGCAAGAATAATCCCGATGATGATCTATTAACGGCACGGAAACCTGTACAAAATCATCTTTCATTTTCCCTAAAAAATACTCCCAGTTATCTTTTTGTTTATCGGTATCTCTTAATTCTTGTGAAATTATTATTTCTGTAGAAGAAGTTGTATAATGTAATAAAGTTTTTATTAAAGGATCAATCGACTAAAAAAATTTACAATATTTTAATTTATAAAATAGATCCTTAAGAATTATTTTTTGTTAATTACCTCTTTGTAATAAATACAATCAGCTAAAATAATTTTATCGGGAATTTTACCCAAATCAATCTTTTTACCCCAAGTTAAAGCACAAACCGTAATCAATCCATCGTTTAAAACCTTCTTATTTTCATCCACGTTAAACTGTAGAAGTGGTAAAGCTTCCGGTAAATCAGTTAATGTTACATCAGCTCTAAAATGTCATCTTAAAATTTACAAATTTTTACAATCACATTTTTAATAAAATATTTCAACGATTTTTTTTAAATAAGGCACTGGTTTTCAAACCGGTTTTCATCCATCAGTTAATATTTTTTTTTTCAAAAAATTTATAAAAAACATTGGATTGCTTTGAAAAAAGAATAATCTTATTTTATATAAATTTATAAAGAAAAAAACGTTTTCAAAGTTGGATGAGGATGGTCCACAAAAGCGACTATGAAGCTGGTTTTGAAACTCCGACTAATGAATGAGATTTCTTTTGGAACAGTCGTAATAGTGATGAAACAAATTTGGTTCTGAATGGTTATTTAATTAAAATACTAAAGTCGGTGCCATAAAGCAAGTCAGTAAACTTTGGGATGCTCGTATTTCGAAAGTTTTCGTCGAAAAAAATCGAGGTAAAGACTGTCATGATCGGTGATCATTTCTTTGTAACATATCCAGCACTCAAAATCGTAGGTCCCGCGGTTCAGGAAATATCGCGAGTTAAATGAGAAAAGGACCGGTTTTTTGACCGTTCCGCGAAGAAAGCAAACTTTGGAAATTTTTTTCTCGGAAACCGCCGAAGAAAAAATTCGGGCTTTTTGTAGGACGTAGCTTCATCTGTTTACTATAACGTGGTATTTTTTTCTTTTTTAAAAATTCCGTCTATTTTCGCCAAAAAAATCAATTTCCGAAACAGTCGATCTCGAGAACCGCTGGTCGCATCTTAACGGGATTACCACCAGGTGATAGTGAAAAATTCAAACTATCTGAATTCCTACGAATATACTCATTTTTCGATTGTTAAATAACAATAAAAAATTATTTAAAGTAGCGCTTCTCCCTCCATACACTCCGGTTTTGGCCACGCCCTCGACGATTATGGAGCTAACTGGAGCTAACAGAGCTTGTCAGACGGCTTTGGCCGTCTTTGTGATCGGGTGAATGTCGCTCAGTTTTTATTTTGAATGAACTCGTACCACATTTTAACATAGTATTTACATAATGAACTTACTTATATGATTATACGTACAAAAACTGTCTTTAGCGTTCAAATTACTTGTACGTGTATGTAGGAAGATTTCTCAAATTAAAACAAAAAAGGAAAAATATATATATATATATATCTTTATTTGTAATAATTCATTTAAATATGTTAATTAACAAGAAAAAAGGTGAAAATGCCCAGAGCTTTGACAAAAGAAGAGAAAGAAATGGTGATGAAGGTACGTAATTTTTTTGAAGAACGAGATGAACATGGGCGAAGAACTGTGAGCGTGGAGCTTGTAACGTCTCGAACAGCAAGAGCTTGTGGAGTTAGCGAAAGAACAGTACATCGAATTACTGCAGAATGCCAACAGACCGGTACCGTATCAGCACCCAAACCACCACCTGGTAGACCACAAATTGATTGCGACGAAACCTTGCAGGGTGTGATAAGAAGAACAATTTTTGAATTTTACGTGTCCAAAAATTTTCCTACAGCAGATGAAGTGTATTCCCGGGTTGCACGGGAAATCCCATATATTTTAGGATTTTCTAAACGAACGTTGATAAGATGGCTTCACATGTTAAATTTTTCTTTTAGAAAGCTCAATTATAGACCAGTTTTATTTGAACACCCAACTATTACTGCTCAGAGGGCAAATTTTTTAAGAAATCTACAAACCTACCGAAATGACGGATGGAAGGTGTATTACACCGATGAGACTTGGTGCGGTGCTCACCATGCGAGACAATATGCTTGGGTTGAAAGAGTGGACCCGGAGAACCCGACAAGTTTTGAAGAGTACCGAGGAATAGTTCAGGAAGTGAACGGTTATCGAGGGGGTATCAAAAAGCCGTCTGGATCCGACCAAAGGGTAATCATTTTGCACATTGGAAGCGAGGACGGTTTTTTAGAAGGAGCGTCGAAATGTTTTATTGGGGAAAAAAATAAAGCTAAGACCGATTATCACAGCGAAATGAATAGACGACATTACGAGGAGTGGTATCGTCACGTACTCTCATTGATCCCGGCAAGATCGGTGATAGTTATAGATCAAGCGTCGTATCATACCATGATAGATCCTAATTTTAGAAATCCAACATCCGCTTGGACCAAACAAGCTATAATAGATTGGCTAAAAAAAAGAAATATAGCAATTCCGGACGGAAAAATTACAAAAGCGCAGCTTTTACAACTCGCCAAACTCCATTTTTACGAAAAAGTAATGCTACTAACGAGAGAATTAAGAGGTGATGAAGTCAAATTGTTATGGCTTCCTGTAGCCCATTGCGAATTCAATGCCATCGAGCTAATATGGGCTTACATAAAAAATAAGATTGCCAAAAATAACAAGACATTTAAGATTAAAGACGTTCTCAATTTAGTAAAAGAAGCTATAGATACAGTTTCGCCGGAAATATGGCGAAACTGTGTAAACCACGTCATAAAAATTGAAAATAAATATAGAACAAACGAAGAGACAATTGATGAGGCGTTAGACAATGTTCCCGTCGCTTTTAAGGCAGACATCGTGGAGAGTTCATCCGATAGTGATGAGAACACAGAATATTTTTGTCCAGCAGAGGAAGGGCCTGACTTATCTACTTCAGATCGTGATGAAGAACAATGTCCTGCTGGGAAGCGTCCTGGCCCATCCGGCGTTACGACCGCCATTCAAGCCACCACAGGATTAATACAAATTATAGCAAAAAAAATTGAAAGTGGACCACTTATAGGGCGCACAATTCCAGAACCTCCACCAAAATAATTATAAAGGCACAGTAATGCTTTATCATATTTAAATGAATTATTACAAATAAAGATATATATATTTTTCCTTTCACCATTCATCACCATTTCATTTTCTTCTTTTGTCAAAGGTGTGAGCATTTTCACCTTTTTTATTGTTAATTAACATATTTAAATGAATTATTACAAATAAAGATATATATATATATATATATATATATATATTTGCTTTTTTGTTTTCATTTGAGAAATCTTCCTACATACACGTACAACTAATTTGAACGCGAAAGACAGTTTTTGCACGTATAATCATATAATTAAATTTATTGTGTAAATACTATATTAAAATGTGGTACGAGTTCATTCAAAATAAAAACTGAGCAACACCCATCCGATTACAAAGACGGCCAAAGCCGTCTGACAAGCTCTGTTAGCTCCATAATCGTCGAGGGCGTGGCCAAAACCGGAGTGTATGGAGGGAGAAGCGCTACTTTAAATAATTTTTTATTGTTATTTAACAATCGAAAAATGAGTATATTCGTAGGAATTCAGATAGTTTGAATTTTTCACTATCACCTGGTGGTAATCCCGTTAAGATGCGACCAGCGGTTCTCGAGATCGACTGTTTCGGAAATTGATTTTTTTGGCGAAAATAGACGGAATTTTTAAAAAAGAAAAAAATACCACGTTATAGTAAACAGATGAGGCTACATCCTACAAAAGGCCCGAATTTTTTTCTTCGGCGGTTTCCGAGAAAAAAATTCTAAACTTTGCGTTCGTCGCGGAACGGTCAAAAAACCGGTCCTTTTCTCATTTAACTCGCGATATTTCCTGAACCGCGGGACCTATGATTTTGAGTGCTGGATATGTTACAAAGAATTGATCACCGATCATGACAGTCTTTATCCCGATTTTTTTCGACGAAAACTTTCGGAATACGAGCATCCCAAAGTTTACTGACTTGCTTTATGGCACCGACTTTAGTTTAGTTTCATTCTTAGTATTTTTCTAAAAAAAATTATTGTTTTTGGTTGAATTAATCAATATTTTGGTAACTTTAGTGGAAGGTTTACGAATTTAGTAAGTTTTTGGTGGAATTAAAAAAAAAATTGGTAAATTTTTGGTGGAATTTTAAAAAAATTCATTATTTTTGGTAAAATTCTTATGAATTTAGTAAGTTTTTGGTGGAATTTTTGCAAATTGTATTAATTTTTGGTAGAATTTTTAAAAAATTCATTATTTTTGGTAGAATTATTAAAAATTTTAGTAACTTAACTATGAATTTACTAAGTTTTTGATGGAATTTTCAAGGTTTTAGTTAATTTTTAATGAAAATGTTTCTAATTTGATTGATTTTTGGTGGAATTTTAAAAGAATTTGGACATTTTGTTGGAATTTTTAGGATTTTTGTAAATTTTTGGTGGAATAAAAAAACATTCAGTAAGTTTTGGGTGTAGTTGTTAAATATTTTAATAGCTTTGGTGGAATTTTTGCGAATTTTATTCATTTCTGATGGAATTTTTAAAAAACTCAGTGTTTTTGGTAAAATTCTTATGAATTTAGTAAGTTTTTGGTGGAATTTTTAAAAAATTAAGTATGTTTTTGGTGGAATTATCAAAAATTTTGATAACATTGGTGAAATTTTTGCGAATTTTATTAATTTTTGGTGGAATTTTTATAAAATTCTGTATGTTTTCGATGGAATTGTTAAAAAAGTTAATAACTTTGGTGGAATTTTTATTAACTTTAATCATTTTTGGTGGAATTGTTAAAAATATTGGTAATTTTAGTAGAATTTTTATGAATTTGGTAAATTTTTGGTGATATTTTTTTAAAAACAGTAAGTTTTTGGTGGAATTTTTAAAAAATGCAGTATGTTTTTGGTGTAATTATCAAAAATTTTGATAACATTGGTGGAATTTTTGCGAATTTTATTCATTTCTGATAGAATAAAAAAAATCAGTGTTTTTGGTAAAATTCTTATGAATTTGGTGGAGTTTTTGCAAATTGTATTAATTTTTGGTGGAATTTTTAAAAAATTCAGTATATTTTTGGTGGAATTATCAAAAATTTTGAAAACATTGGTGGAATTTTTGCGAATTTCATTCATTTTTGATGGAATTTTTAAAAAAATTCAATGTTTTTTTTATGGAATTTTTATGTATTTAGTAAGTTTTTAGTGAAATTTTTCCAATTTTATTAATTTTTGGTGGAATTTTTATAAAATTCAGTATGTTTTTGATAGAACTGTTAAGAAAGTTGATAACTTTGGTGGAATTTTTATTAACTTTAATCATTTTTGGTGGAATTGTTAAAAATATTAGTAATTTTAGTAGAATTTTTATAAATTTGGTAAGTTTTTGGTGGTATTTTTTAAAAATCAGTAAGTTTTTGGTGGAATTATTCAACATTTTTGTAGCTTTGGTGGAAAATTGAAAAAATTTAGTACGTTTTTGGTGGAATTTTCAAGGTTTTAGTTCATTTTTAATGAAATTGTTTCTAATTTAATTAATTTTTGGTGAAATTTTAAAAGAATTTGGACATTTTGGTGGAACTTTTAAAAAATTTGGTAAGTTTTTGGTAGAATTATTAAAAATGTTGACAATTTCGGTGTAATTTTTAGAATTTTTGTAAATTTTTGGTGAAATAAAAAGAATTCAGTAAGTTTTGGGTGTAGTCGTTAAATATTTTAATAGCTTTGGTGGAATTTTTGCGAATTTTATTCATTTCTGGTGAAATTTTAAAAAAATTCAGTGGTTTTGGTAAAATTCTATTGAATTTAGTAAGTTTTTGGTGGAATTTTTAAAAAATTCAGTATGTTTTTGGTGGAATTATCAAAAATTTTGATAACATTGGTGGAATTTTTGCGAATTTTATTCATTTCTGATAGAATAAAAAAAATCAGTGTTTTTGGTAAAATTCTTATGAATTTAGTAAGTTCTTAGTGGAATTTTTGCAAATTGTATTAATTTTTGGTGGAATTTTTAAAAAACGCAGTATATTTTTGGTGGAATTATCAAAAATTTTGATAACAGTGGTGGAATTTTTGCGAATTTTATTCATTTTTGACGGAATTTTTAAAAAATTCAGTGTTTTTTTTATGGAATTTTTACGAATTTAGTAAGTTTTTAGTGAAATTTTTCCAATTTTATTAATTTTTGGTGGAATTTTTATAAAATTCAGTATGTTTTTGATGGAACTGTTAAAAAAGTTGATAACTTTGGTGGAATTTTTATTAACTTTAATCATTTTTGGTGGAATTGTTAACAATATTGGTAATTTTAGTAGAATTTTTATGAATTTGGTAAGTTTTTGGTGGTATTTTTTAAAAATCAGTAAGTTTTTGGTGGAATTATTCAACATTTTCGTAGCTTTGGTGGAAAACTGAAATAATTAGTACGTTTTTGGTGGAATTTTCAAGGTTTTAGTTAATTTTTAATGAAATTGTTTCTAATTTGATAGATTTTTGGTGAAATTTTAAAAGAACTTGGACATTTTGCTGGAACTTTTAAAAAATTTGGTAAGTTTTTGGTAGAATTGTTAAAAATGTTAATAATTTCGGTGTAATTTATAGGATTTTTGTAAATTTTTGGTGGAATAAAAAAAATTCAGTAAGTTTTGGGTGTAGTTGTTAAATATTTTAATAGCTTTGGTGGAATTTTTGCGAATTTCATTCATTAATGGTGGAATTTAAAAAAAAAATCAATGTTTTTGGTAAAATTCTTATGAATTTAGTAAGTTTTTGGTGGAATTTTTAAAAAATTCAGTATGTTTTTGGTGGAATTATCAAAAATTTTAACAGCATTGGTAGAATTTTTGCGAATTTTATCCATTTCTGGTGGAATAAAAAAAAATAGTGTTTTCGGTAAAATTCTTATGAATTTAGTAAGTTTTTGGTGGAATTTTTACAAATTGTATTAATTTTTGGTGGAATTCTTAAAAAACTCAGTATATTTTTGGTGGAATTATCAAAAATTTTGATAACATTGGTGGAATTTTTGCGAATTTTATTAATTTTTTATGGAATTTTTAAAAAATTCAGTGTTTTTTTATGGAATTTTTACGAATTTAGTAAGTTTTTAGTGAAATTTTTCCAATTTTATTAATTTTTAGTGAAATTTTTATAAAATTCAGTATGTTTTTGATGGAATTGTTAAAAAAGTTGATAACTTTGGTGGAATTTTTATTAACTTTAATCATTTTTGGTGGAATTGTTAAAAATATTAGTAACTTTAGTAGAATTTTTATGAATTTGGTAAGTTTTCGGTGGTATTTTTTAAAAATCAGTAAGTTTTTCGTGGAATTATTCAACATTTTTGTAGTTTTGGTTGAAAATTGAAAAAATTTAGTACGTTTTTGGTGGAATTGTTAAAAATGTTGGTAACTTTGGTGGAATTTTTACGAATATAGTAAGTTTTTTTAATTTTTACCAATTTTATTGATTTTGGGTGGAATTTTTAAAAATTTCACCAAGTTTTTAGTAAAATTGTCTCCAAATTTAATAATTTTTGGTGAAATTATATTCAATTTAACTAACTTTTGTAGAGTTTTTATTGTTACTTTTTTATTTTTGTGAAATTTTTAAGAATCTAATTAATTCTTGACGAAATTAATCTTAATTTTAGTATATTTTCTAAAAATTCAGCAAGTTTTTGGTGGAATTGTTAAAAATTTTGATAGCTTTGGTGGAATTTTTACAAATTTTATAAGTTTTTGGTGGAATTATTAAAAATTTTAGTAACTTTAAATTTTTACAAATTTACTTAAATTTTTGGTGATATTTTCAAGAATTTAATTAGTTTTTAGTGAAATTTATTCGAATTTTTCCTCTGCATAAATTAAATATTTGATCATTATTTCTTAAATCTTTATGAGGAAATGCAATTATGCCCATAATGCAATTTTCGATTTTTTTTGGATAAGGAACGATTTGAAATCCAGTGCCCCAAATTTATATTCTAACAAAAAGTGAGGTTAGGTTTCAAACTAACATTAATTTTTATAAATCACTCAAAATATTCTATCTAATTCTTTAATTACTACCCATAATCATAAAATAGAACAGTTTTGCTTTAATATAATATAAAAATCATTTCTTAAAGTTGTTAAATAAAGACATAATAAATTTTTAAAATAAATATTAATTTTCTTAATTTGATTTCTTACCCTAAACAAGCTGCAACAAGACCAACACACCCCAACCCAGCTCCCAACTCCAAAACATATTTCCCCTTTAAAAAATCCTTATTTTTCTCATATAAAACCTCCAAATACTTCCCCAAAGCGATCGCTGCGTCCCAAACAACGCAACTTACTTCACCTTCGAGTTTTTGATGAAATACCAACGTTTTATTTATTGGTTCAACGTCGTATTCACGAATATAAGTATTAATAAAAGGATTTTGAGTCGATTTATTTTCCATTTAAGATATAAAACAAATTAAAAGGTGTTTTTTGGGTTACTCGTTGGAGTTTTGTGAGGTTATGTTTGGTTGTGTTGATGGAAAATGTGAGGTTATGTTTGGACCATTTTTGGATATTTTATTTTTTATTTATATTTTTCTTCTAAAGTATTTTATTTTAATCTCAAAAGCTTAAAAGTAATATTTAATTACAATTACAGATAAGGTAATAATAACATTTATTTTTTTATCGGCTGGATAATAAAAATGTGCTTGTTTCTATGTTTTTAAAATTACATTTAAAGATGTGAATGTTTAAAAATTTTTAAATTAAAACATTTCTCGTTGGACTATAACATTTTCAAATCGTACACCATCACTACCCCAACAGCTCTTTTTACAAGTAAAAATGAGTACGTTACCAAATTCCAATCTGGTTACGAAACCAACATCGGTTGTTAAATGCAACTTTGGTATTAACGTTGGAAGGATTTGAAATTCGAAAACCACCTCTCCTTGACAATGAATACATTTTTTTGGTAAATCTTGAACCGGACACAACAACAAAGGCCTCAAACTCTCCCTCGAATACCTCAATAATTGTCCGGGATTTTCTTGTACTTTACTCGAAAAGTAATGAAACATTTTATCTCCATGAATCGGTTCATCTTCTTCATATTTTTCAATCGTTACATTATCATCACTCGTTTTAGGTTGATCTTCACTTATAAAATTCAAATCCCCATCATTTGATCTTTGATATTCTTGTAAAAGCTCTCGAATATGATGATCGGAATTACTTGAAGTTTTATTTTCTTCATATACACTCATAAAATATGATTGGAATTGTAAAGTTGACTTTTGTAACTCCTTTGGAAGAGGTTCATGTTCTTGTAAAAGTAATAATAAATCATTTTGAGGCTTTGTCGGAGTGTCTACACTTATTACTTCACCTTCGTTACCTTCTATTTCTGCGGTTGCTGCTGGTGAATTTAATTTACCAACAGCACCACCTATAGAAAGGCAAGAAATCATTTTTAAATAATTTAAATAAATTATTTAATTAATTATACACTTAATTAAAAACTAGAATTTTAACCTTTAAACGTCAAAAGTGACATTTTAAACATAAATTCTGACATTTAAACGTCAAAATTGACATTTTGATATGGATTTTGACATTTAAACGTCAAAAGTGACATTTTAAACAGAAATTCTAACATTTAAACGTCAAAATTGACATTTTGAAAGAGAATTTTGATTGGTAAACATCAAAACTGACGTTTTGAAAATGGATTTTGACATTTAAACGTCAAGAGTGACGTTTTAAATAGAAAATCTAACATTTAAACGTCAAAATTGACATTTTGAAAGAGAATTTTGATTGGTAAACATCAAAATTGACATTTTGAAAATGGATTTTGGCAGTTAAACGTCAAGAGTGACGTTTTAAATAGAAATTCTAACATTTAAACGTCAAAATTGACATTTTAAAAATGGATTTTGACATTTTAAACAGAAATACTAACATTTAAACGTCATAATTGACATATTGAAAGAGAATTTTGATCTGTCAATGTCAAAAGGGACCCTTTAAAGATGAAAAGTGACGTTTAAACGCCAACATTGACATTTTGAAAATGGATTTTGACATTTAAACGCCGAAATTGACATTTTGAAAATGGATTTTGACATTTAAACGTCAAAAGTGACATTTTGAAAGAGAATTTTGATTGGTAAACATCAAAATTGACATTTTGAAAATGGATTTTGGCAGTTAAACGTCAAAATTTACATTTTAAACAGATATTCTAACATTTAAACGTCAAAATTGACATTTTGAAAGAGAATTTTGATTAGTAAACATCAAAATTAACATTTTGAAAATGGATTTTGACATTTAAACGTCAAGAGTGACGTCTTAAATAGAAATTCTAACATTTAAACGTAAAAATTGACATTTTGAAAGAGAATTTTGATTGGTAAACATCAAAATTGACATTTTGAAAATGGATTTTGGCAGTTAAACGTCAAGAGTGACGTTTTAAATAGAAATTCTAACATTTAAACGTCAAAATTGACATTTTAAAAATGGATTTTGACATTTTAAACAGAAATACTAACATTTAAACGTCATAATTGACATATTGAAAGAGAATTTTGATCTGTCAATGTCAAAAGGGACCCTTTAAAGATGAAAAGTGACGTTTAAACGCCAACATTGACATTTTGAAAATGGATTTTGACATTTAAACGCCGAAATTGACATTTTGAAAATGGATTTTGACATTTAAACGTCAAAAGTGACATTTTGAAAGAGAATTTTGATTGGTAAACATCAAAATTGACATTTTGAAAATGGATTTTGGCAGTTAAACGTCAAAATTTACATTTTAAACAGATATTCTAACATTTAAACGTCAAAATTGACATTTTGAAAGAGAATTTTGATTGGTAAACATCAAAATTGACATTTTGAAAATGGATTTTGACATTTAAACGTCAAGAGTGACGTTTTAAACAGAAATTCTAACATTTAAACGTCAAAATTGACATTTTAAAAATGGATTTTGACATTTTAAACAGAAATACTAACATTTAAACGTCATAATTGACATATTGAAAGAGAATTTTGATCTGTCAATGTCAAAAGGGACCCTTTAAAGATGAAAAGTGACGTTTAAACGCCAAAATGGACATTTTGAAAATGGATTTTGACATTTAAACGCCGAAATTGACATTTTGAAAATGGATTTTGACATTTAAACGTCAAGAGTGACATTTTAAATAGAAATTCTAACATTTAAATGTCAAAATTGACATTTTGAAAGAGAATTTTGATTGGTAAATATCAAAATTGACATTTTGAAAATGGATTTTGGCAGTTAAACGTCAAAATTGACATTTTAAACAGAAATTCTAACATTTAAACGTCAAAATTGACATTTTGAAAGAGAATTTTGATTGGTAAACATCAAAATTGACATTTTGAAAATGGATTTTGACATTTAAACGTCAAGAGTGACGTTTTAAACAGAAATTCTAACATTTAAACGTCAAAATTGACATTTTGAAAGAGAATTTTGATTGGTAAACATCAAAATTGACATTTTGAAAATGGATTTTGACATTTAAACGTCAAGAGTGACGTTTTAAACAGAAATTCTAACATTTAAACGTCAAAATTGACATTTTGAAAGAGAATTTTGATTGGTAAATATCAAAATTGACATTTTGAAAATGGATTTTGGCAGTTAAACGTCAAAATTGACATTTTAAACAGAAATTCTAACATTTAAACGTCAAAATTGACATTTTGAAAGAGAATTTTGATTGGTAAACATCAAAATTGACATTTTGAAAATGGATTTTGACATTTAAACGTCAAGAGTGACGTTTTAAATAGAAATTCTAACATTTAAACGTCAAAATTGACATTTTGAAAGAGAATTTTGATTGGTAAACATCAAAATTGACATTTTGAAAATGGATTTTGGCAGTTAAACGTCAAAATTGACATTTTAAAAATGGATTTTGACATTTTAAACAGAAATACTAACATTTAAACGTCATAATTGACATTTCGAAAGAGAATTTTGATCTGTCAATGTCAAAAGGGACCCTTTAAAGATGAAAAGTGACGTTTAAACGCCAAAATTGACATTTTGAAAATGGATTTTGACATTTAAACGCCGAAATTGACATTTTAAAAATGCAGTTTGACAATTAAACGTCAAGAGTGACATTTTAAGCAAAAAGGCTAATATTTAAATGTCAAAATTGACCTTTTGAAAGAGGATTTTGATCTGTAAACTTTAAAATTGACATTTTGAAAATGGATTTTGACATTTAAACGTCAAAAGTGACATTTTTAAACAGAAATTCTAACATTTAAACGTCAAAATTGACATTTTAAAAATGGATTTTGACATTTAAATGCCGAAATTGACATTTTAAAAATGCAGTTTGACAATTAAACTTCAAGAGTGACATTTTAAGCAAAAAGGCTAACATTTAAATGTCAAAATTGACCTGTTGAAAGAAGATTTTGATCTGTAAACTTTAAAACTGACATTTTGAAAATGGATTTTGACATTTAAACGTCAAAACTGACATTTTAAACAGAAATACTAACATTTAAGCGTCAAAATTGACATTTTTAAAGAGAATTTTGATCTGTAAATGTCAAAAGTGGCCCTTTAAAGATGAAAACTGACGTTTTAAATGTCAAAATTGACATTTTGAAAATATATTTTGACATTTAAACGTCGAAATTGACATTTTAAAAATGGAATTTGACATTTAAACGTCAAAATGACATTTTAAGCAGAAAGGCTAAGATCTAGATGTCAAAATTGACATTTTGACAATGGATTTTGACATTTAAACGTCAAAACCATCATTTTGAAGCTATCATTTATTAAGTTTACTTATAACTTTATTATATTAACTTTAAACTAAATTAACAACTTAAAACTCAATTAAAAACAATTTATTTAAATTAAAAAAATCAACAAAAAATAAAAACCTTGATTTATTACAATTAAAACTTAAATATCTTTCTATATATCACAAAATAATAAAACTAGATGCCATCTTATTGATTAAATCAACCTTCTTCAACCCGTTTTTTCATAAGAAAATGAACTACATTTTCATAAGTTAAAAATGTAATCATCGTAGCTGGTGTAACTCTCAATAAATTCGTTCCGAGCCCTTTATAAAATCCTCTCCATCCTTCAAACGACCAAGTTCTTACGATACAATCAGTTGCTCCTTCATAAGTATAATGTTGATTTTGTAATCTCGCTCTAACTACTTGATACGGATATGTTGTTGCTGCCGCAACTAATTTTGAAATAGCAGCGAAGGTTAAATACTCAACAGAAGTTAATTTTGTAGTAATAGAAGTTCCTTTATACAAATTATATTTATTTTTTAACTCTTCGTAAACCATAAATTGAATAGCTCCGTGAGAAACACCAAATAAACCAGGAACGAAACCTTTATAATAACCTCGAACACCTTCTTTGGCATAAATCTTAGTTAAAGCATCCACCATACCTTTATACATCTCTTTATTAGGTTCTAAAAACCCGTATTGTAAACACAAGCGTGTTTTAACCACCCAAAGTGGATTCGTAAACAGTAACGTACAAGCTCCGGCTTGGGAAGCCGCTAATAAATGTTGCGTAGGACTCAACGGTGTTTGTGCATTTCCTTTTTGTACGAAAGCTTTTAAAGAGTTGTAAAATAAAAAATACAACCCCCAAGAACTTGCCGCACCCCAACAATTCGGAGTTACACCTCTATACAAGCCTTTAACACCTTCCGTTCTATATATCGTAACAAAAGCGTTTGCTATTCCCGAATATTTTGGGGTTGTTCCACTAATACCATCATTTACAGCAAATCTAATCTTAATTACGTCCAAAGGGTGAAGAATTAACGTTGATACTAAACCTCCGGAAAGACCAGCTACTAAATGCTCGTATCTAACGTGGGTAAATATACTCATTGTGGATGATTTAACTTGGTTCGTCGTTGTAGTCGTCATTTCTTATTTAATAAAGCAACACTCACATTAGGGCGCAATTATTATTATTTTTTTTATTAACGTGGGGTCACGTTATCTTTTGAGGTTAGATTTGCAATTGCGCAAACGTCAAAATTTTATGTACATATGTATTGATTATTTTCAATTAAAATATTTTTATATTTAACGCGACCCTACTAAAAAATTTAATTTAATACCTTGTAAAGCGCATATATCCATAATCCGGAACACATTTTAATTTTGATTAAATACCGAAAGATGAATTAATATGCCAATTTTTTTAGGTTATGTAGCCAACTTCACTCATCTGTCAAATATGTAATTATCAAATCTATCAAATATTAATTTATTTTTTTAAAAGAAAATCTTAAATTATTTAATATAATTCGAATATGAATTAAAATTAAATTATAATGAAAAAACAAACCGTAATACACACTTTAATTTAAAATTAAATTCACATTTTTATTTAAAGTTTTAAATGTCACTTTTTTTAGGTTATGTATTAAAAAATTAAAACAATTTTAAATTAAATCGAAATTAAATTAAAATAAATTAATAAAAACTTACTTTTTTATTTTTCACTTACCTTGGGCTTCGGATAATCCAAAATTTGCATTTCGATCATCGATACTTAACCCTCCGAACCCTAAATGAGCCTCTTCAAAGCTAAAACTTTCATCTTCTTCATCCGAAGCCTTCGCACCAATTAAATTTCCATTCTCCTCACCTACATTAGCATTACACTCATCATCCCAGTTATCAGCATCTTGACACCAATCCGTAACAGGCATCGATTGCTTTGGTGAAGTTTCGCTTTTTCCTTCCGAAGTTTGGACCCTCATACAACACCAACTATTAAAAATTTTTATTACTTCTTAATAAATACTAAAAAAGGATGTAAAAACCTTTCATTTTGATTCCAACAACTTGGATTTATACAAGCGAAAACATAAAGCGTTCTATGTTGAGTGTCATTCTCTAACGGAGCGTAAATTTGAATGATTAAAAGTTGAGGAAGCTTGCATAATGCACAAAAAGGATTATCTAAAGAATTTGATTGAAAATTTGATGGAAAATCCTGAAAACGTAAAACACAAAAGAAAGAAAATATTTTTAACCTAAAAAAAAACCTTTTAATACACTTACAGGTTTTCCACCTATTTTATTTGTAGTAAAATTAACCCCTTCATTATACTTTTCATTAATAATTTCGTCCTCGTAGCCCAAAAACACGGACGAAATCCTTTGTGCCATTATTACAATGTGCCCTCAATTAGACAACACATACAACGTGTGCGCACAGGTAAACCAAGCACGTGTGCGCATGTTGATATATTGATTTTGAAATTAAAACTAAAACCAAGCATAATAGAATAAAAATAAACACAAAGAAATAACCTAGTTTTTGTATGCAATTTTTTACGGTTGTACAAATAATTTTAAGGTTATGTTTTTGTAACAAAGAAAGAAAGAAAGATATAAAAATAAATTTTGTAATTAATACCGGACGAAAATAACCTGTTTTTTTAGGTTGTTTTGTAGAAATATGTAGCAAAGGTCGGTCCGTTTTTAAATTTATGAATAGTAAATTTTAACATTTAGGGAATTTTGAGTTTAAAGGTTTAAAGAAATTTCTTTAAAAGATTATTTTATTAGAGTTAAAATAAAATTTTAAAATAAAACTAATTTTTAAAACAATTTAAAATTTTTTTTTTATATTTCATAAATTAAAATATTAAATTAATTGAAAAATATCTTTAAATTATCTTTAAATTTTTAGTGACAAAAATTTAAGTTGGTACAACCTGCCTGTCATCTTAAAACTGTCAAAAGTGGTAATAAGTTGTGCCGCTAATTTATTAAAACTCCTCATAAGATAAAAGCAAGATAAGATACAATTTTTTCGTTTACACATGAATTAAAACCAACTCGTCGTCCACGTAGGTGTTTCATTCCGCAAAAAGACAATGAAAGTACTCGTTCTAACCGCACTTTTGGCGGTATTCCGCCTCGGCTTTGCCCACGAAGAAGATGTACACACGGTTCAATACAACAAAGATAATTTTGAAGAGGAAGTCGCTAAGAAAAATCATTTTGTTATGTTTTATGCACCATGGTATGTATTTTTTTCTAACCAGAAAAAAAAAGTAATAAAATAATTTTTGGTTAATTTATTTTTTAATGAATTAAGGTGTGGACATTGTAAACGATTAGCTCCAACTTGGGAACAACTAGCTGAGATGTTAAATGAAGAAGATAGTAATGTACGAATTGCTAAGGTTGATTGTACTGTCGATAGTCAAGTTTGTTCTAGTCAAGATGTAACTGGTTATCCCACTTTGAAATTTTTCAAAGTCGGGGAAGAAGAAGGGGTTAAATTTAGAGGAACTAGGGATTTACCATCTTTATCGGCATTTATTAACGAACAATTAGGAACTGTAAGTTATATATTGTAGTATTTGTTAATTTATAAAATTAAAATTAAAACCAGTTTACCAATAAAATTGGTAAAAAAAGAATTTGACAATTAAATGACAGTTAAGCTTTTTACGCTTAACCTAACTTTTAAAAATTTTGACCAACTTTAAAAAATCGTGGAGACTTTATTTTTTTTAATTAAGAAATAGAATTTTTATTAATTGAAAGCTAAAATATTCTATTTTATAATAAAAAAATCAATTTTGTTCTAATTATTGTCAAAAAAATTAAAAAAATTCATAAAGGTGACTAAAATTTTTGACGGTTAATCTATCTTTTAAAAAGTTTGACCAACTTTAAAAAATCGTGGATACAATTCGACCAAATCTGTACGATAGAACACATTTCGGATCGATTAAATCACATTTTGGTCGAAAAAATCATAAGTTAGGAAACTTAATATATCCCGGGTTTATTTTTTTAAATTAAGAAATGAAATTTGTATTAATTGAAAGCTAAAATATTCTATTTTGTAATAAAATAGTCAATTTTGTTCTAATTATTACCCAAAAAATTAAAAAAATTCCCAAAGATGATCAAAATTTTTGACAGTTCATAACCTAGCTTCTTTTAAAATTTTGTTCAACTTTAAAAAATTGTGGTGACTTTATTTTTTAAAATTAAGAAATGGAATTTGCACTAATTGAAAGTGAAAATATTCTATTTTATAGTAGAAAAATCAAATTTTCTCTAAATATTACCCAAAAAATTAAAAAAATCCACAAAGATGATCAAAATTTTTGACAGTTCATAACCTAACTTTTCGAAAATTTTGACCAACTTAAAAAAATCGTGGAGACTTTATTTTTTTTAATTAAGGAATGAAATTTGAATTAATTGAAAGCTAAAATATTCTATTTTGTAATAAGAAAGTCAATTTTGTTCTAATTATTACCCAAAAAATTCATAAAGTTGACTAAAATTTCTTATAACCTAAAAAAAGATTAAAAAAGATGAAAAAAATTGAAAATTATTTAAGAATTAAAGTTAATGTAACTTAATTTATATTACAATTGTTAAAAAAATGGCTTACTTTAGTCTAAAATTATAATATTTCATTTAAAATTTTTTAAAATCATCGATTTTTTTCCAAAATTTCACGAAATTTGGTGCAAAATTGTTGAATTTCGTTTATTTTCATCAATTCTTTTTCGAATTCCATTAAAAAATAACTTAATTTAGCTTGAAATTGTGAAACTTCGACCAAAATTTTCAAAATTCGTCCAATTTTGTTTGAAAATTCACGAAATTTCGTCTAAAATTGTCGAATATCATTGAAAAATAACTTTATTTATCTTAAAATTGTGCAATTTCATCTAAAATCCGATTTTTTTCCAAAATTTCACGAAATTTGGTGTAAAATTACCTAAAATTATTGAATTTCGTTTAATTTCACCTAAACTTTTTCGAATTTCATTGAAAGATAACTTAATTTAGCTTGAAATTGTGAAATTTTGACAAAAATTTTCAAAATTCGTCGAATTTCGTTTGAAATGTCACTAAATTTCGTCTAAAATTGTTGAATTTCATTGAAAAATAACTTTATTTAGATTAAAATTGTGAAATTTCATCTAAAATTTCTTAAAATTGGCAAATTTTCTTCTAAAATTTCGCCCAATTTTGTATAAAATTGCCTAAAATGATTGAATTTCGTCTAATTTCATCTAAAATTTCCTTAAGTCATCGAATTTCGTCTGAAATTTCACCAGATTTCGACAAAAGTTGTCAAATTTCATTGAAAAACAACTTTATTTAGATCAAAATTGTAAAATTTTACCTAAAATTTGCAAAAGTCGTCAAATTTGGTGATGAAAATTTTGACCAATTTTAAAAAATCGTGGAGACTTTATTTTTTTTAATTAAGAAATGGAATTTGTATTAATTGAAAGCTAAAATATTCTATTTTGTAATAAAAAAGTCAATTTTGTTCTAATTATTATCCAAAAATTTAAAAAAAATCATGAAGGTGATTAAAATTTTTGACGGTTAACCTAACTTTTAAAAATTTTGACCAAATTTAAAAAATTCGTGGAGACTTCAAAAAAAATTTATTAAAAGTTGCATTTTATCTTTAAAAAAAAAGATAAGAATCATAATTTTGCATATAAATAAATTGTGTTAAATCAACACATTTTTATAGACCCAAAAATATGGTCAAATGCCAAGTTTTAAATTTACAATTTTCAAAAAAAAACAAAGTAAATATTTTAAAAGAGATGAACACAATTAAATTTTTATGGCATTTTAAACGTATTTAAGATAAAAAAATTTAAGATAAAGTACACACACAAAAAAAAATTAAGCAATAAAAAATTATTTACTTGTTTAAAAAAAAAAGGTCATATTTAGGTTATACTCTGATTAAACAAACCATAAATTTTATCTTTTTCCAAATAAAAAAAAACGTAAATTGCATTCATATCAAATTTATAAATTCAAATGAAATCAATCTAAATTTTGAATTAAAAAAGTCAAATTTTTCCTAATTATAGCCAAAAAATTTAAAAAATTCCCAAAGTTGGTTAAAATTTTTTGACAGTTAACTAACCTAATTTTTTTTAAATCAACTTTAAAAAATCGCCCAGACTTTATTTTTAAAGATTAAGAAATGATTTTTATACTAAATTAATCTTAAAAGATTATAATTTGAATTTAAAAAGTCAAATTTTTCCTAATTGTTGTCAAAAAAATTTAAAAAATTTTCAAAGTTGGTGAAAATTTTTGACAGTTAACTAACCTAATTTTTTTTTAATCAACTTTAAAAAATCGCCCAGACTTTATTTTTAAAGATTAAGAAATGATTTTTATACTAAATTAATCTTAAAAAATTATATTTTGAATTTAAAAAGTCAAATTTTTCCTAATTGTTGGCAAAAAAATTAAAACAATTTTCAAAGTTGGTTAAAATTTTTTGACAATTAACCTAATTTTTTTAAATCAACTTTAAAAAATCGCCCAGACTTTATTTTTAAAGATTAAGAAATGATTTTTATACTAAATTAATCTTAAAAAATTATATTTTGAATTTAAAAAGTCAAATTTTTCCTAATTGTTGTCAAAAAAATTAAAAAAAATTTCCAAAGTTTGTTAAAATTTTTTGACAGTTAACCTAATTTTTTTTAAATCAATTTTAAAAAATCGCCCAGACTTTATTTTTAAAGGTTAAGAAATGACTCTTTCTTTAAATTAATATGTAAACATTCTATTTTTGATTTAAAAAATCAAATTTACTCTAAATATCACCAAAAAAATTAGAAACATTTTTTAGTAAATCATTTCAATAAAATCATTTTACTCCTATATACTTAATTTTCTCTTCTACAACTTAAAGTAAATTAAAACTAGTTTAAATTAAATTAATTTGAATTGAAATTAAATTTATATTTGTTTAAATTATAAGGATAGTGCAGATAATGAAATACTAGACATTCCCCAACCTCTCAAAGGATTAGTAGAACTCACCGAAGAAACGTTTGATAAACACATCGAATCCGGAAAGCATTTTATCAAGTTTTATGCACCTTGGTGTGGTCATTGTCAGGTAAAACCCCCTTTTTTATTATTTTTTTATTAAATTTCACCCTAAATTAATATTTTTTTTATTTTAAATGCATAGAAATTGGCTCCAACTTGGGAAGAACTTGCCAAATCTTTAGAATTCCAACCCGATGTAACAATCGGAAAGGTAGATTGTACTCAATACAGAACGGTTTGTAACCAATATGAAGTTAAAGGTTATCCAACTTTATTATGGTTTGAAGATGGGAAAAAGGTGAGTTTATTATAAAAAATTGTCATTTGTCATCATTTTGTCATAAAAATTTGTCACTAAAAAACTAAATTTTGGCCTTTTTGGGGTTTTAAATGTTTAGATTCAAAAGTATCAAGGTTCAAGAACGCACGAAGATTTAAAATCATTCGTTGGAAAGATGATGGGATCTGAAAAAGAAGTTGAAAACACCAAAGGTGATGGAAAAGAAGAAGGAAGTCCAGTGGTGCTTTTAACCGGGAAGAGTTTTGAAAGTGGGATTGAAAAAGGAGTTGCTTTTGTTAAATTTTTCGCACCATGGTAAATCTTAAAAAATTAAGCTAAAAAATTAAATAAAAAAAAAAAATAAATAAATAAATAATGATAAAAATTTTAACCTAAAAAAATTTACCGATAAACTTCAAATTAATTCAATCTTCTAATTATTTTAGGTGTGGTCATTGTAAAAGATTAGCACCAACATGGGAAGAATTAGGAAAGAAATTCGTAAACAATCCAAACGTAAACATAGTAAAAGTAGATTGCACATTAGACGAGAGTAAACAGCTTTGTAACGATCAAGAAGTGGACGGTTTCCCTTCCATCTTCCTCTATAAGAACGGACAAAAAGTTTCCGAATATAATGGAAATCGTAGTTTGGAGGATCTTACCGAATTCGTGATGAAACACGCCGGGGGCCACGACGAGCTGTAGAGAACCTCACTTTCACCATCAAACACTTAGTACATCTGCAATATGATTTTCTTTTTCAGATTGGTATCCATTCCGAGTAATTCTCATATTGATTTTTGAACGTCGTAATTTGTAATAACTAGAATTTTTCTGGAATAAAAAAGATTTTGTGTTAAAAAAAACGTTGAGTTTTATTTTAAGTTTTAAATGTAACTAACTTCAAGTGTTATGTGTCAACAATATGTCAATTATTTATTACTAAATAGAATATTTTAGCTTTCAATTCCTACAAATTCCATTTCTTAATTAGAAAAAATAAAGTCTCCACGATTTTTTAAAGTTGGTCAAACTTTTTTAAAAGTTAGGTTAAAAAAATTTTTAGTCAACTTTAAGAATTTTTTTAATTTTTTGGGTGATAATTAGAACAAAATTGACTTTTTTATTACAAAATAGAATATTTTAGCTTTCAATTAATACAAATTTCATTTCTTAATTAAAAAAATAAAGTTTCTACGATTTTTTAAAATTGGTCAAAATTTTCATCATCAAATTTGACGATTTTAGATAAAATTTTACAATTTTAATCTAAATAAAGTTATTTTTCAATTAAATTTGACAACTTTTGTCGAAATCTGGTGACATTTCAGACGAAATTCGATAACTTAAGAAAATTTTAGATGAAATTAGACGAAATTCAAACATTTTAGGCAATTTTATACAAAATTTGGTGAAATTTTAGAAGAAATTTGACAATTTTTATCTAAATAGTTATTTTTCAATGAAATTCAACAATGTTAGATGAAATTTAGTGACATTTCAAACGAAATTCGACGAATTTTCAAAATTCTTGTCAAAATTTCACAATTTCAAGCTAAATTAAGTTATCTTTCAATTAAATTCGAAAAAGTTTAGGTGAAATTAAACGAAATTCAACAATTTTAGATAATTTTACACCAAATTTCGTGAAATTTTGGAAAAAAAATCGAATATTAGAAAATTTTAGATGAAACTGTGCAATTTTAAGATAAATAGTGTTTTTCAATGAAATTCGACAAATTTAAACGAAATTTCGTGAAATTTCAAACGAAATTCGACAATTTTAAGAAATTTGAAATAAAATTTCACAATTTTTAGCTAAATTAAGTTATTTTTCAATAAAATTCGACAAATTTAGGCGATATTTCGTGAAATTTTAGACGAGATGCGACGAATTTTGAAAATTTTAGTTTAAATTTCATAATTTCAAGCTGAATTAAGTTTTATTTCAATGAAATTGGAAAAAAATTTGAAGAAATTTTCTGAAATTTTAAATAAAATTTGATCACTTTAGAAAATTTTAGATGAAATTCAACGATTTTAGATGAAATTTCACAATTTTAAGGTAAATAAAGTTATTTTTCAATTAAATTCGACAATTTTAGACGAAATTTCGTGAATTTTCAAACGAAATTGAACGAATTTTGAAAATTTTGGCTGAAGTTTCGCAATTTCAAGCTAAATTAAGTTATTTTTTAATGGAATTCGTAAAAAAATTGATGAAAATAATCGAAATTCAACAATTTTGCACCAAATTTCGTGAAATTTTGGAAAAAAATCGATGGTTTTAAAAAAAATTAAATGAAATATTATAACTTTAGACTAAATTAAGTCATTTTTTAACAATTTTAATATAAATTAAGTTACATTAACTTTAATTCTTAAATAATTTTCCATTCTTTTCATCTTTTTTAATCTTTTTTTAGGTTATAAGAAATTTTAGTCAACTTTATGAATTTCTTTAATTTTTTGGGTAATAATTAGAACAAAATTGATTTTTTTGTTACAAAATAGAATATTTTAGCTTTCAATTAATACAAATTTCATTTCTTTATTTAAAAAAATAAAGTCTCCACGATTTTTTAAAGTTGGTCAAAATTTTTTAAAAGTTAGGTTAAAAAAAATTTAGTCAACTTTAAATTTTTTTTTAATTTTTTGGGTAATAATTAGAACAAAATTGACTTTTTTATTACAAAATAGAATATTTTAGCTTTCGATTAATACAAATTTCATTTCTTAATTAACAAACATAAAGTCTCCACGATTTTTTAAAGTTGGACAAAATTTTCTAAAAAAGTTGGGTTACCTGTCAAAAATTTTAGTCACCTTTAAATAATTTAAAAACTAAATTAGAAAAAAAATTTTCAAATAAAATTTATACCTTTTTTAATTATAAACACTTTTTATTCTAAACATTTTTTTCAATTTTCAATACTAAAAGAGTTATAACCTAAAAACCAGTTATAACCGCAAAACGTCAATTTTTTAAGTTTGGTTCCAAATAATTAAAAAACTAAACAAAATAGAAAAAAATGTTTCAAACAAAATTTTTACCTTTTATAATTAAAAATTATAAACATTTTTTATCCTAAACATTTTTTTCAATTTTCAATACTAAAAGAGCTATCACCTAAAAACCAGTTATAACGCCAAAACGTCAATTTTTTTAATTTGGTTCCAAAAAATTAAAAAACTAAAAAAAATAGAAAAAAATGTTTCAAATAAAATTTATTCCTTTTTTTAGTTATAAACATTTTTTATTCTAAACATTTTTTTCAATTTTCAATACTAAAAGATTTATAACCTAAAAACTAGTTATAACCCCAAAACGTCAATTTTTTAACTTTGTTTCCAAAAAATTCAAAAACTAAACAAAATAGAAAGAAATGTTTCAAATAAAATTTGTACCTTTTTTAATTATAAACATTTTTTATTCTAAACATTTTTTTTTATTTTCAATACTAAAAGAGTTATATTATTATTTTTTAACTTTGGTTCCAAATAATTCAAAAACTAAACAAAATTGTGCTAAATCTCAATATATATATCAACTTTAACCTGAATATTCTTTTTTAAATCACTTTCATATAAATTTTTAAATATTCTAATTTGAAATATGTAATTAAAACTACCAGAATATAATTTCTTATTAAAACATTTTTTAAATTCCTTCATCAATTTATTCAAATGTATCTAACTTCATATACTAAGTGCTACCAACATATTAATTTTCACATTCTCTCTTTCTTACTTGACGTATTTGACATATGTCAACCACGCATTTTTCAATATAAAAACCCCCTTTTTCTATAAATATCGGAACGTTTGGTTGTTTACAAGCTTAAAAAAATGCACGTCCCACCGATTTTCATCGATGTATCAGCCGATGATCAGGTAAAAACCTCCTTTAATTCAATTTCCCGGTTCAAATTGAGGTTATGTTCGTTTTAGGCTCAAGAACTTCGAGCATATTTAAAAAGTTTAGGGGCTGAAATCTCCGAGGAGAAGTCCCCAAAAGGCTTGGAAGATGATCTACATAAAATAATAGGGGTTTGCGATGCGTGTTTTCGAGAAGGACAAGAAACCGAGGTTGAATGTGTTTTAAACGATATTGTGTCGATTATGGTTTCGGTAAGTTCTTAATTGAATTTATTTATTAATGTTTTTAATAAGATTTATAATAATTTTTTTTGATAAGATTTATAATATATTTTTTTTTAATTATAGATCCCTTTGGAAAGATCGGAAAACATAATTTTAGCTTTTTGTGAAAAACTAACAAAAGCAACCGGTCCGAAATTGGGTAACGTTTGTCTCCGAGCTTTATGGTTATTATTCCAATCTTTAGATGAACGTTCCCCTATGAGATACCACGTTTATTATCATTTAATTGTCATCGCTAAAACAACAGATGAGATTAAATCAGTATTTAAAGACGTGGATCACTTAAAACAACAATTTTCTTTGTGTCCGCCTTCAAACGACCAATTACAAAAACTTTATCGGCTATTACATGAAGTTTTATTAAAGAGTAATCAAAGCGAACAAGCCGCTAAAGTTATGATTGAACTTTTGAGTACGTACACGAGTGAAAATGCTTCTCAAGCTAGAGAAGATGCGATAAGATGTATAACAACTGCTTTGGCCGATCCAAAAACGTTTTTACTCGATCCTCTTTTATCGTTAAAACCTGTAAAATTTCTCGAAGGGGATTTAATTCATGATTTATTAACCATTTTCGTTTGTGAAAATTTAGAAAGTTATATGAAATTTTATAAAAATCATAAAGAATTTGTCACTCAACAAGGTTTAAATCACGAACAGAATATGCAAAAAATGCGTTTGTTATCATTCATGCAACTTGCCGAAACAAATCAAGAAATTTCTTTTGAAATTATTCAAAAAGAACTTCAATTAGCCCCCGATGAAGTCGAACCGTTTATTATCGAGGTTTTAAAAACAAAATTGGTTCGAGCCCGAATGGATCAATTGGCTAAAAAGGTTTTCGTCTCGAGTACTATGCACAGAACTTTCGGAAGAGCACAATGGCAACAATTACGAGACTTGTTGCATTCTTGGAAAAGTAATTTAAACTCAGTTCAAGACGGAATGAAAACCATAACAGCGGCCCAAATTGAACTTATGAACCAACAATAAATTAGTTTATAAGTTTAAAAATGGAATTTGGAGTTTGGAATAAATTTTTAAAGATAATTATATGTTTTTATTGAATATAACCCATACTGACAAATAAAAAACATAAATCTTATAAAAAAAAGCCTTAAATTTAATTTTAATCCTTCTCGGCGATCGCTACGAGGTGTTTATCAATTTCCGATTCACTCAACTTGGCAAACTTAGGATTATCCTTGCTTACGACTCCAACTTCAATCTCGGTGGGTTTAAAATCAACGGATAAAACACTCGAAAGGCAACTTATAGCCAATTGAATTACTTCCTCTTGTTGCAACTCCTGTTTCTTTTTTAATTTCTTTTCCAAATAACTATTAGCCTCGGTTTGCTTCGCTCCAACACTTACAGCTCTATACCCACAATAATATCCAGCCGGATCGGTTTTATAAACACACGGTCCTTTTTCCGCATCAAATCCAATCAAAATCATTGAACAACCTAATGGTCTCATTTCGGCGTTTTGAGTATAAACTTGAGATATATCCGCAATTCTTCTACATAAAGAATCAATAGGCATTTCATACCCGTATTTATACTTAAACTGGGCTGCTTCGTATCTAGCTCTTTGTACCTGTGACTTACTATCGGCAATCATTCCCGTCATAACACAACCGGAATGTTCGGTAAGTTGGAAAAGGTGGCCGATAGTATCCGCATCAATGAGCTTATCAGGGATCTTCTTTTGAGTCACACAAACAGCCGAATCAACCCCTTTTAAAGCGATGGAAGTTAACCCCGCTTGGTTAATCGCTTTAAAGGCGTATTCTACCTGATATAAGCGTCCTTCCGGGGAGAAGATCGTTATATGGCGATCAAAACCAGCGCTACTTCCTCTAGACATCTTTTACAGTTGTTTTTCTTAAGTTTTAAACCGGGTGATTCGGATATTTGACACAACACAATGATTATGAAGTTTTTTGGTTTGGTAAAGTTAGGTTAGGTGTCAAAATTGTAGTGGGGGAAGTTTATAAATTTATCATTTAAATTTCCAATATTTAAAATTACTTATTTTATCTAAATAAGATTTATTTAAATAAATTTATTTATATATTAAAAATAAATCAAATAAAAATCATTTTTTTAATAAAATTTTAAAAAATAATAAAATTAGACGAAATAATTATTAGATGAAATGTCAAATTTACATTTTTCCTAACTTCAAAAACACGTGTAAACGTCAAAGTATTTAAAAAAAAGTTAGGTTATCCATCAAAAATCAAAAATTTATTTAAAATTCTAACTTAATTAATTAAAAACCCCTCATATTAAAAACATCAAAATGAAATTTGCATATAAAGTAAGTAAATCCCCAAATCAAACTTATTAAAACTTCCCCTAATTTCAAATTAAACGTTTTAAACAAAACCTAACCTTACTTTTTCTTTTTAGTTTAGTAATTTACTCGGTTCTGTTTATAAAAAAGGTGATTTATTGTTCACCCCCGATGGAAATTCAGTAATAAGTCCGGTTGGAAATCGAATAACCATATTCGATCTACGAAAGTAAGATTAAAATTAAAATTGGAAAAACCTAATCTTAAATTTTTAGGAATAAATCCATAACCCTTCCGATTGAGAGTAGATACAACTATAACGCGTTAGATTTAAGTCCGAATGGTTGTACTTTAGTCGCTATAAACGAAAAAGGTGATGCGCAATTAATTAGTTTGATATCGCAAACTGTCGTTCATAGATATAGGTTTAAACGGAAAGTTAATGCCGTTAAATTTAGTCCTGATGGGAAACATTTCGCTGTTTGTAAAGAAAATAATGGTAAGTATTTTTTCTTTGATTATAAGTACCGTTTTTGTTCGAATACAAGCCGCACCTGAATCTAAACCTGAATACACCCTATTTCTGTGAATGATTAGTAAAAAAAAGTTTTTTAAAATAAAGTTGTTAAATAAGTAAATCATAATATTACGTTAAAATTTTTTTATTGGGTATTTTATATTTCTGAATTAGGTTCGAATCCAATTCGCACCTGATTCTAAGCCGCACCCCATTTTTGTGAACGATTATACAGCAAAAATAGTGCGGCTTGTATTCAAACGAATACGGTAAATTATAGATAGACGAAGGAATTAATTTGGAGGAATAGTTTTTGTTTTTAAGGCTCCGGGTGAATTTACCGGGGAATATAACTCATTTATTATGGAAAGAGTATTCCATGGAAATTTTGATGTTACAACATGCTTAGATTGGTCATTTGATTCGAAAGTTTTAGCAGTTGGTTCAAAAGATATGACAGTAAAGTTATATCCTCTCGATAAGTATGTTTTATTTCAACCGTACTTTCTTTTTAATAAATTATTTAACTTGACTTTATTGATTGTCTAATTGATTGAATTGATTGTTTAATTGATAAAATTGATTGTTTAATTTGGGTTGTAGATGGAAAGATTTTCGAATGTACACATTAGGAAGTCATACAGATTCAATTGTAGGATGTTTTTTCGAACAACATAGTTTAGATATGATTACGATAAGTCAAAACGGACAATTATGCATTTGGGAATCTTCTAAAGAGACGAAAGATCTTATTCCTATTGATAAAGAAGACAAAGAAAATGGTCCAGAAGGAAAAAGACTTGTAATTTTAATTATTATCGAGGTTAATAAAGATTTTTGTGTTTATTTAATAATTTTAGAAAAATACTGAGTATTTGGTTGAAGATGAAATTGATGTTTCTAAAATTAAAGAACGAACTGATGAAGAAATCGCTGCTAGTTTAAAAGAGATTCAAATCGATGATGGTGAATCTAAGAATGAAGATCGTATATTTTATAAAAGGCTTGCTAAACATTATTTAGCTAATGAAATTAAAAAGGATAATCGGGATGCTACTTTAATGGCTGTTGCTTATCATAAGGAACTTAAAATTCTTGTCACAGGTTAATAAAATAATCATAAGAATAACCATAAAGCGATTTTTTAAAAATTGTTAATGAACACAAATAGTTTAAAAGTTTTTTTGAGATTCCATTTAATATTTTTTTTTTATTTGATTTGATTTTCTTTAGAGATTTTTTACAAGTTATGACTTTAAATTGAGAAACAATATTAAACAAAATTTTAAATCTAGAAAATCCGACCTTATTTTAGGCTTAAAATTTTCAATATTTGTTAAAAATATAAATACGAAGGCTTTCACGGCCGGTGTTAACTGAACTAAGACTAGAACTAACATTAGCACTAAGTCTAACACTAAACCTAGAACAAGGAGCTTTTGGGTTTAACCGTACGTGTTACGTTAGCCAGATTGGATGTAACATGGAGTGTCGAATCAAGGAACATGGGACGGATGTTAGTTTGAAGAAAATTTAATCGTTGGCAGTCCAGGACATTGAGATTTTGATAAAACCAAGGTGTTAGCTAGGATTAGTAGATATTCTCAACGCTTGATAAGGAAGGTGCATAGAGATTCATCAATATGGGAATAACGTTAATAAAGAGGGTGGCGTGTCACTTAGCCGCACTTGGAAAATGATGGTAAATCCAATGAAGAACATTGCCCCAATCCAGGGACCCGACGAAACAACTAGGGAGTAATTTATTTTACATGCATAAATTGTTAACCACCAATCGATCTCGTCACTTTGAACTCGTTTCTGTAGAAGGTTGCAACATAGCATCTGAAACGTCAAATGCTTTTTTGAAAGACGAACGGCTAAACCCGAAAGCTCTTAATTCTAGGTCTAGTGTTCTAGTATCTTAGACAAATCGCTAATGTTAGTTCTACAGAGTATTCCAAGACCAAAACCAGTGATTCAGTAAGGTTTTTAGGAATTTTCATGTTTACCTTATGCTGTCTTGACATCTCTCTCCCACATTCTGGGGCAACTAAAACCATTGCTGTGTCAACTCTAATTCAAATAAGTTAAAATGTATAAATATGCGTGTCGGATTGGGTATTGGAAGATTGGGGTGATACATTTATAAGACGCGCCGCTCTCATAAAAGAGTTAATTTATCTAGAAGAATGTGTCAAAACGTTCAAAAGGAATAAAATTAAATTACATCAGAAAATTTTGTGTCCCGTGTGTTCACCCATCTATGATTAAGTGGAGAAGGAATATTTAGATTTTCAGTGGTACCAATTTTTGGACGCATTATAGAAATGAGTCACTGGTTTTGTCCTTGGAATACTCTCTAGCCTTAGTTCACTTGTTAAACACTGTGATTTGTAACTTTAAGAGTTCCTCATATCAAAGAAAATCTGTCCTAAGAATCTTCCAACATTCATAACATTCTAAACTAAATAACTCAATTACAGATTATTTCATTTTTGTGCATATTAGCTAAGAGATTCAAGTGAATTTTTTTGAACAACTACCCACAGTAGTTCTTGTCAATTTTAAACTTCATTTATTTAAATTAAACTTTTCTCACTTGACTCTTAGGTTCATGAATCCTTATATATCTTCCTTCAGTTTATAACTCAGCTTAGTTTGTATTACTTAAACCTAGTTTAAATGCCCAGTCATTACAAGATACTAATTACGTTCTGTTATTCTCATCTAGCAATTTTAAGCCGGCTCCATACACTCGGCGAGATATGGGGAAGGTCACCAAGACCGAGACTGTGGACAACCCTAGTTCATCGTTTCGTCATCCTCTCGATTTGCCTCGTAATGTCTCTGCTCTATGTCCATATTTTAGCCCGAGTCAAAAGGCTCTCGCTAAGATTCATCTCAGCGAAACACAACCCCTCCATACTCTCGTTTTGGTCACCACAAGTGCCAGATAAAAGACGCCAAAAGCTCGATATGTCCGATAGTTCTGTTTTGATTTTCATGAGCCAGATACCAAATGAAATTTTCTACATTTTTCCTCAATGAATCTCTAAATTATATTCTACGTATCGATAAAAAATGGTTTACAATCGTTTGATTTCCTGAAAGTATTTGATTTTTTTCTACAGTAAACCATTTAACAACTATTTAAATTAGCAGTTAATCATAGTACAAAAGAACACCCTGTGTAACACTAACTGGTAATTATAGCAGTTCATTTATGTGTACGAAAGAATCTCGTCTACGTCTCGGTAAATCTTCCATTGATATTGATTATTCATGCAAATGGACAAGAGTGTGGAGAATTATGTTGACAACGAACCGTCTCACCGAGACATCTCGGGGAGTGCTCTCGGCGAGTGTGTGGAGCAGGCTTTAGACTTCATTTACCCAAATTAAATTTTTCTCACTTGACTCTTAGGTTTTTGAAGCCTCACTTATTTTCCTTCAGCTTCTAACTCAGCTTACTTTGTATTACTTAAACCTAGTTTAAATGCTCAGTCACCACAAGATGTTAATTAAGTTCTCTATTACTCCCATCTGGCTTGCAATAATCTCTTGTTAGCTTGTATAGAAGCAAATTATAAGGTTGTTGTTTGGGCTAGAGTATGCCAATTTTTGTAGGAATGTCTTTAGTTGTCACAGTATCTTTACTTTTCGCAGCATATCCGTACTTTATGTCAGAAATAGTCTGGATAAATATATGAGCTTTAATATTAATTGTTACGACACAAGAACTTCTGATCTTATATTGCTTCAGAACAGATGAGAGTTCTCTTTTAAAAATATTTACGATTTTGCTTAATTATTTAATAATCTATCATCATCATTAATGAATATTGAGCCCCATTTTTTAAGAAAAAAGAGGGTCATAGGTAGGACTTCCTTTAAGATATTTAAATTATATACTCATCTCCACTTTTTTGTTTGACCTATCACATTTTACATTTGTGACACTGTGATAAATAAACAACTAAAACTAGACAAGAGAAAAAACCACTCAAAGACAATAGAAAAAATCAAATAAAACACTCTAACTATTTGTGTTCATTAACAATGATACAGGTTTGAATAAGTTACTCAGAAAAGAAATCTTATTTTTTAACTTTAGGTTATTCAACTGGAGCTTTTATCATCCACGAAATGCCAGATGTTAATTTAATCCACTCCTTAAGCATTTCTGATCAAACTATCTCTTCAATTTGTCTAAATAAAACAGCCGATTGGATTGCTATAGGTTGTGGAGGATATGGACAATTACTCGTTTGGGAATGGCAAAGTAAGTATACAAATCTTATTATTTTATTATCAAAATCACCAATCAAGTTTAAAACTTGAAATTAATAACTTTCTTCGTTCAGATAATTTCCAACAATTTCTTATTTTTTGATCCAATCCAACTGTTTAATTTTTATCACATGCAAAAAATCCTAAATCTTGATCGGATAAAAAAAAAACAGAAAATGTTGGAGATCTCCTGCATGAACAACACTAATCATTATATTAAATTCATTCGCCATATCGCCATATTAAATTAACCCAAAAATTATTTTAACCCAGGTGAAACTTACGTAATGAAACAACAAGGCCATTCAAACAACATGAACTGCGTCGCTTACTCAACAGACGGTTTAATAATCGCAACAGGGGGCGAAGACGGTAAAATAAAACTATGGAACGTCCATTCTGGTTATTGTTTCGTGACGTTTAGCGAACACACGAACGCAATTTCCGGTTTAGCTTTTAGCGGGAATAAAAAATTCGTCGTTAGCTCCTCTTTAGACGGAACAGTTCGTTGTTTCGATGTCGTTCGTTACAGAAACTTCCGTACTTTAGCCTCCCCTCGACCTGTACAATTATCTTGTGTTGCTGTCGATACAAGCGGGGAGTTTATAGCTGCGGGGGGACAAGATATCTTTGAAATATTTCTTTGGTCGGTTAAAATGGGAAGGTTATTAGAGATTTTAAGTGGACATGAAGGACCAATAGTAAATAAATTAAAAATATTTTTTTTTGGGTTTTTTAACATTTTTTTTTTGCTAGGGTGGATTATCTTTTAATCCAACTCCAGGAAGTACAGTTTTATCCTCAGTTTCTTGGGATAAAACCTTAAGAATTTGGGATGCTATCGAAAAAGGTTCAGCACACGAATCAATCGAGTTACAAAGCGATGGAATTTGCGTGGCTTTTAAACCAAACGGTTTAGAAGTCGCTGTTGGAACTTTAAACGGAAACATAACATGTTTTAATATAAAAACTGCCGAACAAACCGCTAGTATTGAAGGTAGAAACGATTTAGGAAGTGGAAGATCAGACACAGATTTAATAACCGCTCAACAATCATTAAAAGCAAAATCTTTCACCACTTTATGTTTTTCCGCCGATGGAGAATCTATTTTAGCCGGTGGACACTCCAAAAACGTTTGTATTTATAACGTTAAAGAAGGGATTATTATTAAAAAGTTTGAAGTTACTCAAAATCGATCATTTGATGCTGTAGATGTATGTAGTTTTTAATCTTTTTTAAATTGTCTTTAAATTTAAAATTTGTTTTATACATTTCTTTAAATTTTGTTTTTAATGTTTTTAAATTTGTTACTTTTTAATTTAGGATTTTATAAATCGTCGTAAAATGACTGAATTTGGTAACATAGCTTTAATAGAAGAACGTGAACCGTTAGAAGGAGGAAATGTATCAATAAAATTACCTGGTGTTAAAAAAGGTGATATGACTTCGAGGAGTTTCAAGCCGGAAGTTCGGGTTTTTTCGCTTCAATTTTCACCTACAGGTCAAGCTTTTGCTGCGGCAACAACCGAAGGGTTACTTGTTTATTCTTTATGTGTGGGTTTGGTTTTTGATCCTTGGAATTTGGAGCTTGGGGTTACTCCTAAAGCGGTTAAGGAAGCTATACAAAAAAAGGAACATGTTCATGGTTAGTTTTTAAAGGTATATATTTACTAAAAATTAATTAAAAATTAATTTTTTTTAGCATTATCAATGGCTATAAAATTAAATGAAATTGATTTAATACAAGAAGCGATGGAAAGCGTCCCGTTAAAAGATAGTAAGTTTTAAAACTTGTACGTTAGATTGATTGTATAAAATTATTAATTTTTTTTAGTTGAATTGGCGATTACAAATTTAGGGGAGAAATACATCGAAAGACTTTTAATTATTTTAGCGAACGCTTTGGATAATTCAAGACATTTAGAGTTTTATTTATTGTGGGCTCAAAGTATTTTAACTTATCACGGACCGAGTATTAAATCTCAACAAAATATGCCTGCTTTAATAGCTATACAGAAGAGTTTAACTAGGAAGTTTTCACAACTATCAAAAATGTAACTTTTTTAATCCTTATTTTTGAAAAAAGAACTAAAAAATATACATTTTATTTTAGATGTGACTTTAATAAATATACCATGCAGTATATTTCAAGACAAGGTGAGTTAATGTCGAAGAAAATCGATATTAACCCATTTTCAGAAGAGATGGATCAAGATATGGAATAGTTTTTATTTTTTAATTAAGTTTTATGTTATAACTTTCAATTAATAATAAGATTTTTTTTTTCTAATTCTTGTTTTTATTAATCAAATATTCATTTATTTAGATATTAACCCAATTGGTTTTTGTGGTGACTTTTCTTACACCTTAAAACTAGTTCAAAAGGATTGAATTTCTTTTTGGAAAAGATAACTCCAAATATCTTAAATAATTATGAAATTAATCCATTTGGGCAGCTACTTTATCAAATCATGAAAACTCACCAACCGATATCGAAGAATACAACGAGTAAATTGGGAAAGGCAAGAGTTCAGCTCCTGGCAGAGACTTGATTACAAAATATTTACTCAGACGACTAAACCCTAACACCTATGAATTCATACGCCAACTCCTGAATTTCTGCTTAAAAACCAATCAATTCCCCGACATATGGAAAACAGGTACAATAATCCCAATACTTAAACAAGATTGCGATCGTTCCCTCCCAAAAAGTTACCGCCCAATAGTTCTACTACCGGTAATTGGCAAGATCTATGAAGGCATACTAAACCAAAGAATTGAGAGGAAGGCAAAAGACGCTGTACCTACATACCAATTTGGATTCAAAACGAAGCACTCTACCATACACCCCTTAATCTAAATAAATAAAGATAAATAAAGCTTTCGATTCCGTATGGCACAGAGGATTGATTTACAAAATGCTCGACATAGGAATTAAGACCTATTTACTGAGGATAGTGAATCAATTTCTGACAAACAGGATACTACAGGTAAGAGTGAACAACACCTACTCAAACCCTTTCACTCCATTCTAAGGCATTCCTCAAGGCTCTTCCCTATCACCCTTGCTTTACAATATATACTGCCACGATATTTACTTTGCAAATGTACACCATCTAGACGTAGACCTATACATTCTTCAATTCGCTAATAATACAACATTAATATCCCACGGCAAAAACCTGAATGCAACAATAGACACACTCCAAACCCTTTACAACAACACATTGTACTGGTACCACAAGTGGAGACTTTCCCCAAACCCGGACAAATATGAACTCTTCATTCCAAACTATCGCATCACGGACTCATTTCCTCGAATATGGACAGGCGAACAATATATTAACCGTTTGAGTGCCACGGCGCTCTGAGTTTCAATATAAGCATATTAAAACTCACAGCGCCGTGGCAGTTAAATGGTTAACCCATTGTAATAATTCGGATTATTCGGTTGATTCAATTATTACGGGTTAAATTTAAAAATCTTTTTTTAAATTAAATTTTAGTTTTGTAGTTTGTGTTTTAACTTCAAGTCAGGTAGAAAGGACTCTGTCCTTGCAAAAAAAGTAATAAATTCAAGCAATAAGAATGTCATTTTTAAAAGTGCCTTTTAGCAGGTAGTAGATTTTAACACGAGGGTTGTTTTTAGAAATTGTTAAAGTACGTGCAAGGATTTTGTTTAGTAGAAAAAGAAAGTCTAAGGATATTCTCCCCACCAACTTTACAAAAAACGCGTGTTTTTAAAAGGGAAGTTTTGGGCTTGAATCGCTCTCTCTTCCCGGGGTTCTCTTCGAGTCAAGAAGATTTTTCTTCTTCGCGAAAATGTGTTGGATATGCTTTGAGAAGCTATTCAACACATCGACGGTTTTTCGCGGGTTCAGATTTCGCGTCCGAGTTTGAGTTTTCCTCGGCGGTTATGTCCGCATGATAGACTTGCGCGTGCTCCCATCCGGAGTTTATCTCCGTTATGGTAATTTCGCCATCTTCGTGGAGTGCAAACTGAGGGCATAATCGCAAACCAATGGGTTTTGTGGTAGAGGAAAAATGGGTGAGTTTTCTGAGCCTGAGTAAATAATTACTAGTAGACAAATCTCTCCGGTTAATAATTATTTGAGTTAGGAATTCGCATAGCTATCCTCTTGATTAATTAGATTAATAAAGTTTTGCATTTTTCTCAATAAACTTTTGAAGCTAGGTTTGAGTTTTATTTAATAAAGTTTAATTTTCCCTTTTCTGAATCTGGTTTTATTAAAGTTGTGATCATAAAAATAGAGTAGTTTTTTTTTTATATCATTTTCTACCCTGCAACACTTGCATTTCAAATCAAGAGCCTTGGCGCAAGAATCCACGGCTTTTCCGGAAGGTTTTCCCGGGGAAAAACCTTGCCCTGGTGGCGGCTACGTTACCCCGTTCATTTTTAATAATGGCGGTTCTGCGATGGGGTTTAATTATCTTAAATAATTGAGCCCCCAAGTATTACACCATCTCCTTCAATAAAATATCTGGGTATCCAGTTCGATAGTCATTTAAAACTAACCAAATTACCAACTAACCATTATAAACTAATAAGTAGAGAAATTTCTTAAAGATCAAAATTCAGTGAAATTCCCCTTCGCGGACACCCCCCTTGGACGGACAGTTTTCGTGGAACTGCCCGACTCTCATACAATTACTTCGCATTTCTCTTAAGCGGACACCCCTCTTGAACGGACATTTTGGTGGGTCCCGTCGGTGTCCGCCCAAGGGAGATTTTACTGTAAAAAAACGTTCGTTCAAGAGAAATGCGAAGTAATTGTATGAGTCGGGCAGTTCCACAAAAACTGTCCGTCCAAGGGGGGTGTCCGCTCAAAGGGGTGTCCGCGAAGGAGAATTTCACTGAATTTTGATCTTTAGGAAATTTCTCTACTTATTAGGACGAAAACTGTCCGTCCAAGGGGGGTGTCCGCGAAGGGGAATTTCACTGCACATCATAACCCTCTTGCTTCCAATGATATGTTTTTCTAGCCCTTAAAACCAATCTAATGAGATTAAATGGATTAAAAAAGGTTTAATATAAAAGTTATGCTTTCGTTTTAAGACTTTTTTCTCTTCTTGGAAAAAAAAAACTGTCCAAATATCTTAACTATTCATGAAAATAACCCACTTACTTCCTATGTTCCAGTGGTTGAGTTTTCTAGCTCTTAAAACTAATCTAAACAGAAATTATTTAAAATCAATCGAGAATCAACAAAAATCGTCCTGTAATTTTTTTTAATCAGTCAAGAATCGTCTAAAAATCATCTTAAACTGTCAAAAATCGTTAAAAACTATTAAAAAGCTTCCTCAAATGATCTAAAGTCAGTAAAGAATCGTCTAAATTTCTTTTAAACGAAACAAAAATCGCTTTCAATTATCTAACATCGTTTAAAATCATCCGAAATTATTTAAAATCAATCGAGAATTTCATCTAATCCAAATGACCCACCAACATTTTTTTCAACAAAACCTTTGGAACAATCAATCAGTAACAGAAAAGTAACCATCACAGGATTTTCAATAAATGGTTTAAAATACGCTGGATAAAGTTAGAAAGGTCCAAACCCCATCTCATACAATTCAAATGTGACTATAATGAAACTAAACAATTTAAAGTAGTGTTTCCCAACCTTTTTTGTGCCATGCCCCATCTTAGCTTTTCTAATATTCTTATACCCCCCTAAGGTTTCGCAAGGCTCCACAAAGTAAAGATATGTTCATTTTGGCTGTTAATATATCAAAGCAATGTAAACTTGAAACATCATTCAATCTTTCTAAAAAATGCCATGGAACACAATCGATGTCAAAAAAAAAGGTCACAGGTTTTTAAAGTTATAATTATTTATATTAAAAAATGGAATTGTTCACATAAGAAACTTAAATTATACCTTTTAGAAAGAAATCACTAGGAAATTGTTGACGAAACAGAGTAAGTACATTTTCGAAACGTATAATGAAAAACCGAAATTGGGAAACACTGATTTAAAGCCATTAATATAAGAAAATCTGTACCAGGTAGACTGCAAAGTTTGAAAAATTTAGATCAGCTTTTATTAAATCCTAAAGGAAAAAACAAGGGAAAAATGGAAAGAGATGATAGACAAGCTAAAATCGTTCTCTAAGTTTTTCTAAAATCAGTCAAAATTCGTCTAAATTGGGTTAAGAGAAAGTTTCATATAAAAACTATACTTTTCTTTTAAGATTTCTTTTCTCCTCTTGGAAAAAACATCTCTTGAAAATATCTCAAATGTTTGATGTTAACCCTTTTGATTCCATCGATACGTTTTCCTATCCTTTTAAACCAGTCCAGTGTATATAAATCCATTTAAGGTTTCTTTCACTTTTTGCAAAAGACAACTCTCCAAATATTTTAACTATTTATGAAAATAACCCTCTTACTTCCAGTGGTGCGTTTTTTCTAGCCTTTTAAACCTATCTAATGAGATCAGAGGGGTTAAAAAAGGTATAATATTAAAGTTATGCTTTCGTTTTAAGAGTATTTTCTTTTTTTGGAAAAAAACATCTCTTGAAAATATCTCAAATGTTTAATGTTAACCCATTTGACTCCATCGATGCGTTTTGCTATCGTTTTAAACCAACCCAGTGTAGATAAATCCCTTTAATCCAGCATAAATCGGTTAAAAATGTTTGAGATAAAGATTAAGCTTTCGTTTTAAGTTTTCTTTTTCCTTTTTTTAACAAAAGGCAAGCCTCCAAATCTCAACAGTTTGTGATAATTATACATTTGATCTCACTGGTGCGTTTTCCTACCCGTTAAAACCACATTAGTAGGATTAAATAGGTCAAAAAATTGCCTCAGATAAAAATTAAACTTTTACATTAAAAACTTTTCTTAATTTTGGAAAAGAAAAATCTTCAAATTTCATCTATTCATGAAATTAACTCATTTGATTTTAGTGATGCGTTTTCCTACATTTTAAAATCAGTTTTGTGAGAATAAATGAGTTAAAAAAATGTTTCAGATAAAATTTATTCTTTCATTTTAAGAATTTCTTTCTTTTTCTTGAAAAGGCAACATCTTCATATTTCTACTCTTTACTATTCTTTAAATACAATCCAATGGGATAAATAAAATGATTTAAAAAATCAAATAAAACTTTCCTTTCCTTGAAAGATTTTTTTTCCTCTTTTTGGAAAATAAGACCCATTAATAATCCTAATTTCCTCCAATTTTTTTGTCCAGGAAATGACTAATACACAGATTAAGAAGTCATCTTCTGGACGACTTTTTGCCGACCGTAATTGCCACTTTCCTACGAAAGTGTGTGTTATTTCCACCGAGCGTTATTAGCAATTTGTTAATCGTCAAGTTATGTTCCCGGCAATTTTTTGCTCGTTAGGCGATTGCTCCAAAAGACTATTCCATTCGATAACATGAAACTCGGTTGTTTAATCTTCCTTCTATTTATGTAAGTAATTTTTTATAATTTTAAAATCCCAATTTCAAATATCATTTGAAATTTCAAATATCATTCAAATTTCAAATATCATTGAAATTTCAAATATCATTGAAATTTAAACTCAAATTTAAAAAAACACCTTTAGAAATTCATCCGATGAAATCGTTCCAAATGGAAAAAACGCCAAAAATAAAACAGTCATCCCAGATTATTACCTCAAAGAAGTTAGACCACCAACGTTAAAAGGAAAACCTTTAGAAGTCGATTTTTGTATGACTGTTATTGATATTAATTCGATTAATGTTGAAGATATGGATTTTAGGTAAATCTTAAAATTTAAAAATTCTTCAAAGTTATAAAAATTAAAATAATTTTTCAGAATGGATATGTTTCTTCGTCAACAATGGCAAGATTCACGTTTAAGAATCCCAGAAGAAGTTTTCGAATATGGCGATGAATACGTAACACTTCCATCGCAATTTTTCAATAATCTTTGGCAACCAGACCTTTATTTTTTAAACTCAAAAGTTGTCGAAATTGCAACTTTAAATCAAAAATTTTCTTCTGTAACTTTATTCCGTAACAAAACCGTACAATTTTCAGCTAGAATGCATGCTATTGTTGCTTGCCAAATGGAATTTCAATTTTATCCGATGGATACTCAAGTTTGTCCATTAAACATTGAAAGTTGTAAGTTAATCAATTAACAATTTATCAATTAACTTAAATTTCTTAAAATAATTTTTAATAAATTAATTTCTTTTATTATAGTTGCTTATGATAAATCAAAAATGATTTTAAACTGGTTAGAACCAGGTGTTGTAATCAGCCCGGAATTAAAACTCCTCCAATATAACGTTGGAAGAGTTAAATTAGAACATAAATACGTCCAAACAGCAGAAAAAAATGGAAATTTTTCTCGATTGGTGGTTTATTTCCGATTCGAACGACAAATAGGTCACCATTTAATCCAAACTTTCGCTCCATCAACTCTTATTGTAATCCTATCTTGGTTTAGTTTTTGGTTGGGTTTAGATGCAATTCCAGCTCGAGTTACTTTAATGGTTACTTGTCTTTTAACATTAGTTACAATGTTTACAGCTTTAAGGTCGGATATTCCACCTGTTGCTTATATCAAAGTAAGATTCTTTGTAAATTTTTCATTTCCCATTCTTTATAAATTTCTTTTGAAATTGTAAATTTTAATAAATATTAATTTTAATTTTAGAGTTTGGATATTTGGATGGCGATGTGTATGTTTTTTGTATTTTCCGCTCTGGGTGAATTTGTAATCATTAAAGTTTTAGATGAGAAATATAGAATGTTGAAAAAACAAGAACTTAAAGTACTTTAACTTTTTTTTTATTGAAGTAATTGATTTTTGATGTTGATTGGTATTTTTAGGAATTACAAATAGCTCAATGGAATGAAGCTATGGATAAAAAGTATAAGCCTTTAGATGTGAAATATGGGAAGCATTTGAGGTTGTATTGGTTAAATGTAAATAAATTTATAATTTATTAGTAAGGAAAAATAAAAGTAAGGGATTGTATTTTGTAGGATCGTGGAGAAGAAGTTTTATTATGGGTTGAAATAGATCGAATGGCAAGAACCGTTTTTCCCAGTTTATATTTGATTTTTGTATCTATTTACTTTCCAGTTTTGCTTATAAAAAGTCAACCAGAAACGTAAAAAGAAAAAAATTGTTAAATAAATCAAAGAATATAAAATTTTTGAGATTTCAAACCTCTTTTTGCTTCTTAAGTGAGATTCTAACGGCAAAATAAATCAATATAAGAAGTAAAAATTTTAATTCAAAGCATATTTATTTTACCTAAAAATACTAGAGGTAGTATTTTTAACATAATTTTTAACACGTTGACTACATGTAAAAAATATTTAAAAGTAGGAGTAGTTTTCAGTATGATTTTATCTCTGTTAATAATTTTTTTTCTAAAATTAACGAAATTGAAATAATAAGAATAAAAAAAAAATAGTCTTAATCTTTCAGCAAGTTTTCCAAATTAAGTCAAAAGAGCAAACAAAAAAAAGACATTAATTTAAAGTTTTTACTTTGGATTTTGTGTGTAAACCAGTGCTTCCCAAACCGTGCACCGCGGCTCCACATAAGAGCGCCACGAAACCTTATAAAATAATTCCCAGGTACTTGAGTTAACTTAAACTATTCAAGAAAAGGTAAGAAGTTAAAGAATGTTTTTTGTGGTTTATTTTTATATGTGTAAAATTATAATCATCGGTCTCGAATAGATTCATTGTATCACTCATAGATAGGGTTTTCAATTCCGAGATCCCGGAATCCCGAAGTTTTTTCAATCCAGAAATCCCGAAAAAATCCCGAAACAAATCCCGATTCAGTCCCGAAATTTTTATATCTTTAATTGATGATTTCTTGATTGTCCAACAAGGTGGAACAGCTTAGTAAATATGTTAGATCGATTTGTTCAACTAAAAGATTGTATCAGAAAAGCTCTGATCGATTTAGAGAGCCCAATAATATTCACAAATTCAGATTTTGAAGTCGCACAGACCATTGTCTATTGCTTAGAACGAGTTAAACTAACTATAGAAGGTATATGCCGACGAGATGCTAATCTTGCTACTGCGGATGTAAGTTTTAAATTTCTGTTTCGGGAGCTACGTGAACTAAAAACAAAATTAAGCAATGACCTGGAGCAGTCTTTAAGAAAGCGAATATCAGGGCGAAAAACCATAATGTCTGGAGTCATGGATTATCTCCAAAATCCCAATAAGCAAGACAGCGAGGATCCTTTTTTTAATTGGCCCCCTAGCGACATAATTGCGAATTTCGTCAAAAATATTTCAAAAAGCTTATCAGGAACTGTTCTCAGCAACCAAGCTGAACCAACTACAATAAATCTTGACGAGGACGGTTTTGACTCTGAAGATGAAAATTTAAGTCCCAAAAACAAACTCGAATAGGCTATAACAAATGCGATGAAACCGGTACAACCATTGAAAGGAAAATCTATTGATGTTTTAAAGGTGGTGAAAAAAGAAATGGCCTTATTAGAAAATGGTGGATTGTGGACCAGTGTGGAATCGGAACGAGCTTTTTCTTCTGCGTCATCGCTTGCCACAAAAATAAGATCTCGGTTAGCCGATTCTACCTTAGATGCACTGGTGATGATCAGAAGCCATTTCCGTTCTAAGTTGTAAATATAATTTGTTTGTTAAAATTATATGTTTTTGTTTAACCACTTCGGTACGGCGCCTATCGCCCGCGAAACGTTGCCAATAACTGACTTTCATCGTTCGTACGCTGGCACAACAGTCGACTATAGTCGACACTCGGCAGTGTGGGGTCATCTGTGGCCGTCAACTATAGTCGATGTCCGTACCGAAGTGGTTAAATATGAGTTCACAGTATTATTTTCGAGTTATGTAACTTATGTATTAAACAATAAGATTTACATGTTACATTTCCAAGTTCTTTTATTAAAATAGTCAAAAATATAAGTTATTTTAACCCTACAAATTATTTTTCTAATTTTTCGGGATTTCGAAATTAATCTCGGGATCCCGGAATTGAAATACAAAATCCCGAAATTCAATCCCGATCCCGAAATTTGGAAACCCTACTCATAGAGAAGCGCTTGTGTTCAAACATCTGACAATGAGTCTTCAACTAAATCAGATATAACAATGTGTGGTGAATGCGGTAAATTTTATAAAATCGAGTACACTAAAACTTAAGTTTTTAAGAAACTGTGTGGATATAGAAGCCAAACATTAGTCTTCCTTCTACTATAGAAACATACCATAATCCGAAATGGAGCTGCACCATGAAGAAAAAGATGAAAAAGTAAACTCCCTCTCCGTAACACTGCCAAGTACTCCTTCATCTCTTACTCTTACTCTTCATGGTGCAGCTTCATTTCGAGTTATAGTACAATGACTTCCTCGAGATAATATTAAAAAATACATACAGTAGAACCTCTATTATCCGAAACACTTTTAACCGAAATAGCGTTTAACCGAAACAACCAGAACGGTAATTAAAAAAATATATTTATGATGTAAGTCATCAGACATTGTGAATAAACAAAGAGTGACAACTTTGTTCTGCAGCAATGCTTCAGGAAAATCAAAAAAACCCAAGGCTTTGAAAGATATTTCGGCAAATGCTCTTCCTGTCTTCTATCGTAACCAAAAAAGTTCCTCGATGTCCGCTGCTTTGTTTACCGAATGGTTTAATAATGAGTTTGTCCCCAGTATTGAGTCTTTTTTTAAAGTCGAAAAATCTTCCTTGGAAGATTTCCTTGGAAATCTTCCTAAAAGCAGTTTTGTTAATCGACAACGCCCCTACACACCCACAGAATCTGCAGAATGGTGACATTGTTGTTCAGTTTCTACCTGCTAATGTCACAAGTCTGATTCAATGCAAATTACACCTAGATCAAGGTGTAATAGAATGCTTCAAAAGGCACTATTGGGCGTTGTTTCTTAGATATCTATTGCAAGAGGCACACGAGTCAAAAAGTATTCCTGAAATCCTGAAAACCATTAACATGAAGCATGTTGTTTATTGGTGTGCTGAATCTTGGGAGAAAAATAAATCATCAACCCTACAAAAGTGCTGAAATAAACTTTTGACGGAATTTTAATAGATGACAATATTGAGAACGATGAGAACCTTACAAACTTGATTAAAAAATTACAAGGATGTGAAGGAATCAGCGAAGATGAAATGAGTGAATGGGTAAATGGTGATGACTCAGAACTAAATTTCAATGACCAAGATGTTATTGATATGGTACTCCCTGAATCACAAGACAACAACAACACTGTAAACGACGAAGACGGTGATGTAAAAGAAAGTACTAGCCATGACACCGCAGACGAAGTATTCAACGCCTTAGAGGTAACAGTTTAAAACATGAGATATAAAATTAAACTCTATAAAAGGCGCGTTTATATCAAAACTTTCTGAAGTTCTGTTAATGAAACGGTGGCGTGATATATAGAAGACTTTTTCAAAAAAAGTAGCTGTACGGTGTATACACTATACTCTATATGCGCTATTGAAAAGGTTTTTTTAAATACAGAGTTTGGACTTATTAAAATACTGGGTTAATGTTGTATATGTGTTGTATTTTCATTTATTTTTTATCCAAAATTTCAAAAAACGATTCCTGATTACCAAAAATTACATTTTATTATCCGAAATTTTATTTATCCGAAACACCTCTCCCTCCCTTTGTTTCGGTTAATAGAGGTTCTACTGTATATTCAAGAAAGATGAGAGTCATAAAAATAACATAGATTTTTTAAATAAAACTGACATATTTACGCGACATTTGTGAAAAACCTGAAAAGAAAACAGGAAAATAATCAGCATTTACTGAACAAAATTACCCATTTTGTATGTCTATGAATAACTCTGTATGCTTAAATGGAAGCCTTTGTTTTGCTATAGCAACACACGATGAATATTTTTAAGAAATTTTTATTTTCATTAAAGATAAGGGTCACAAAAGTGATGCAGGTTTTTTAATAAAACTGGCATATTTACATTTTTGAAATACTTCATTTTGAATGTCAATAAAAGATTAGTAAGTATCTCATTCTGACAAGGAAAGATCCCCAACCCGAAAATTCAAAAAAATATGAAACCAAGAGCATATGTAAAGTACACGGACTAGGTTATTGCATTTTCTCTTCCTGCTCAAATTCAGTCTAAACGGGTGATATCAACCCCTAAAAAATTGGGGAAACTTTAGGGGCTAATATTATCCCTTTGGACTGAAGAGACAACAAAACCAAATGTTACAAAACTTGTCTTCACGTAACCAATTAATTTTCATTATAAAATTCAGACTAACATTTTATTGCAAATAAATATTAACATTTTTGTTTATAACAATGTTAAATGTTATAAACAATAAGTGTATTTTGCAGCAATTTTACAAATCTACTTAACGCAAACAATTTTTCTCCAGAACTTTTTTCTGTATCTCCTTCCGTTTTCGAAATAAAAAATAAAATTCAAAACCAGCGGAAACTTTAAGGGGTTGATATCATCCTTTTAGACTGAATTTGGGCAGGGAAAGAAAATGCCATAATAATCTACTGTGTACATAATAATGTACACTACGTATCCTCCTGATTTTATAATTTTTTGAATTTTCTGGTTGAGGATCTTCCCTTGTGAGTCACAATGCTCATCGGATTTTAATTCCATTTTCAACTTATTGTAAGTATAACATGTGCGAAAAACTGGATTTTTACCAATCGCTATTATAAAAAAAATTCAGAACGAAAATCAACGTAGAAAAGGAAATAAGGCTATCAGTGTTCAATTAAATTCCAGGTTATGAAAAAAATGTTTAGTGATTTACAGACTCAACCATCATATTAGTTATAAATATATTATTAAAGTCGTTTAATATTAATAAAGGAAAAAGAAAATAATTAAGATATACGACTTTTATTTATATCGTATCTCCTACAAACAGTCGTCCTTTTGCTTACAGTACAGCGTCGTGGAAAGATATTAATTGGAAAAAAAATAATTCGACTGAAAGGAAAGTATGAGAACTGGTTTTCAACTAATCTACAATTAATTCTGATTTTTATCTTCTAAGAATACGTTTCCCTACAACTAATTAATTATTACCCGTTATTTTCCATCCATAAAAAAGTGAAAAAGAAATTTAAAAATGTTTCAAACTCAAAGCTAAACATAGAAAAAGAAGGACATTTTTTTCTTAATCTCTACATTTTAAAATACGTTAAAATTTTTTTTCAAAGTTCAACTTTAAAAAATCGTAAAAAATTGATTTTTAAAACTAAAGATATAAATCTTTAAAAAAATTGTAGATTAAAATATCTTTTTTAAGATCACATAAAAAGAAAAAAAATTTTTTCTTAACCTCTACATTTTAAAAAACGTAAAATTTTTTTTCCAACTTTAAAAAATCGTAAAAAATTGATTTTTAAAACTAAAGATATAAATCTTTAAAAAAATTGTAGATTAAAATATCTTTTTTAAGATCACATAAAAAGAAAAAAAATTTTTTCTTAACCTCTACATTTTAAAAAACGTAAAATTTTTTTTCCAACTTTAAAAAATCGTATAAAATTGATTTTTAAAACTAGAGATATGAATCTTTAAAAAAAATGTAGATTAAAATATCTTTTTTAAGATCACATAAAAAGATTTTAATTAAATTATAAAAATTTCCAAAAAAAAATTTTTTTCTTAACCTCTACATTTTAAAAAACGTAAAATTTTTTTTTTCAAAGTTTAAAAAATCGTAAAAAATCGATTTTCCAAAATAGAAATATGAATCTTTAAAAAAATTATAAATTAAAATATCTTTTTTAAGATCACATAAAAAGATTTTAATTAAATTATAAAAATTTCCAAAAAAAAATTTTTTTCTTAACCTCTACATTTTAAAAAACGTAGAATTTTTTTTTCAAAGTTTAAAAAATCGTAAAAAATCAATTTTCCAAAATAGAGATATGAATCTTTAAAAAAATTGTAGATTAAAATATCTTTTTTAAGATCACATAAAAAGATTTTGATGAAGTTATAGAAATTTCCAGAAAAAAAATTTTTTCTTAACCTGTACATTTTAAAAAACGTAAAAATTTTTTTCAACTTTGAAAAATCGTAAAAAATTGATTTTTAAAACTAGAGATATGAATCTTTAAAAAAATTATAAATTAAAATATCTTTTTTAAGATCCCATAAACAGATTTTAATTAAGTTACAAAAATTTCCAGAAAAAAATTTTTTTCTTAACCTTCACATTTTAAAAATGTAAAAATTTTTTTCAAAGTTTAAAAAATCGTATAAAATTGATTTTTCAAAATAGAGATATGAATCTTTAAAAAAATTGTAGATTCAAATATCTTTCTTAAAATCACATAAAAAGATTTTAATTAAGTTATAAAAGTTTCCAGAAAAAATTTTTCCTTAACCTCTACATTTTAAAAAACGTCAACTTTTTTTTTTTAAAGTTTAAAAAATCGTCTAAAATTGATTTTTCAAAATAGAGATATGAATCATTAAAAAAATTGTAAATTAAAATATCTTTTTTAAGATCACATAAAAAGATTTTAATTAAGTTATAAAAATTTCCAGAAAAAAATTTTTTTCTTAACCTTTACATTTTAAAAAACGTAAATTTTTTTTTTAAAGTTTAAAAAATCGTAAAAAATCGATTTTCCAAAATAGAGAAATGAATCTTTAAAAAAATTGTAAATTAAAATATCTTTTTTAAGATCACCTAAAAAGATTTTAATTAAGTTATAAAAATTTCCAAAAAAAATTTTTTTTCCTTAATCTTTACATTTCAAAAAACATCAAAAATTTTTTCAAAGTTTAAAAAATCGTATAAAATTGATTTTTAAAACTAGAGATATGAATCTTTAAAAAAATTGTAAATTAAAATATCTTTTTTAAGATCACATAAAAAGATTTTGCTTAAGTTATAAAAATTTTTTCTTAACCTCTACATTTAAAAAACGTAAAATTTGTTTTTCAAAGTTTAAAAAATCGTGTAAAATCGATTTTTAAAACTAAAGATATGAATCTTTAAAAAAATTGTAAATTAAAATATCTTTTTTAAGATCCCATAAAAAGATTTTGATTAAGTTATAAAAATTTCCAGAAAAAAAATTTTTTCTTAACCTTTACATTTTAAGAAACGTAAATTTTTTTTCAAGGTTTGAAAAATCGTAAAAAAATTGATTTTTAAAACTAGAGATATGAATCTTTAAAAAAATTATAAATTAAAATATCTTTTTTAAGATCACATAAAAAGATTTTGATGAAGTTAAAGAAATTTCCAGAAAAAAATTTTTTTATTAACCTCTACATTTTAAAAAAACGTCAAAATTTTTTTTCCAACTTTAAAAAGTCGTAAAAAATTGATTTTTCAAAACAGAGATATGAATCTTTAAAAAAATTGTAAATTAAAATATCTTTTTTAAGATCGCATAAAAAGATTTTAATTAAGTTATAAAAATTTCCAGAAAAAAATTTTTTTCTTAACCTTTACATTTTAAAAATTATCGAAATTTTTTTCAACTTTAAAAAATCGTAAAAAATTGATTTTTAAAACTAGAGATATGAATCTTTAAAAAAATTGTAGATTAAAATGTCTCTTTTTATATCATATAAAAAGATTTTGATTAGGTTATAAAAATTTCCAGAAAAAAATTTTTTTCTTAACCTCTACACTTTCAAATATGTCAAATTTTTTTTTTCAACATTAAAAAATCGTAAAAAATTGATTTTTCAAAATAGAGATATGAATCTTTAAAAAAATTTTAGATTAAAATATCTTTTTTAAGATCACATAAAAAGATTTTAATTAAGTTATAAAAATTTCCAGAAAAAATTTTTTTTCTTAACCTTCACATTTTAAAAATCATCAAAATTTTTTTCAACTTTAAAAAATCGTATAAAATTGATTTTTCAAAATAGAGATATGAATCCTTAAAAAAATTGTAGATTAAAATATCTTTTTTAAGATAACATAAAAAGATTTTGATTAAGTTATAAAAATTTTCAGAAAAAAAAAATTTTTCTTAACCTTTGCATTTTAAAAAACCTAAAATTTTTTTTTAAAGTTTAAAAAATCGTCTAAAATTGATTTTTAAAACTAGAGATATGAATCTTTAAAACTAGAAATATGAAACTTTAAAACTAGAGATATGAATCTTTAAAACTAGAGATAAGAATCTTATACAAAATTAAAACTAAACTCAAAAATTAAAACTCAAAACTGTCACAGATATTTTAAATCAATCAAAAAATGTAAATGTCATTTTTTTATAACATTTACACCTTTTTATTTAATAATTTTTAATTTAATCTAATTCAATGAAAAATAATTTTATTCCAATACAACTAATAATAATCTCATTCCTAATTAATAAATCACCTGGATTAGAATTCCCAACTTTAAACGAAAAGATTTTAATTAATCAAACCCTTTTTAAAGATAATTTTGAAACAACCCGTTTTAAAAAGAACCTTCCAGAAGATTTCATAAAAAACCTAGAAGAAATCTTTCTTCGAAATCCTTCAAACGCTACAATAAATCCAAATTCAACAGATACAAACGAAACAGAACCAACAACAGATACACCAGATGAAAACGACGTCCCTCCAATTGATGAAAAACCCCAAACCGAACCAAAATACTCTTTGATAGATTTCCTAACTGGATCTTTAGCCACAGCGGGAGTTTTAGGAATCTTTATAACAACTTTATGTATATGTTTTATGCCAACAGGATGGTTTTGTGATAATTTCTTAAAAAAACCTGGTCAACCACCATTTAAAGTAAGAAAACGAGAAATAAAACGAGTGTACAAATCAGAAAAAGAAAGAAGAAGATTTTTAGCTAGGAGGAAAAAAGCCAAAAAGAAAATAAAGAAAAAAGAACTGAAAGAAGAAGCAAAAATTGAAAAAGCTTCAAGTAAGGAGGAAAAGAAAGCATATAAACAACAATGGGCTGAGAAGAAGAAAAAAGATCGGGAAAAAACGATTGCGTTTAAACAAAAAGAAAAATTAAGGAAGGAAAAGTTTAAAGATCATATGAAAGAATCTAAAGAAGCTGAAAAGAAATTACAACAAAAACTTTGGGAGAAACAAGATATAGAAAGTGATGCTTTTGGTCGGGTTAAACATGATATTAAAATGGAACAAAGAATGTTGAAAGGTAGTCATCAGACTTTTCACGTTCAAGCAACTCCTACTTTAAGTACAGCTGCTTCTTCGAATAGTGAAGAAGATACAGATGATAAAGAACTAAAAGAAGTTCGAATAGTTTAATAATAAAAATTACTTATTTTATATTTTTAATAAAACTAAAAACTGTCCGCCTGTCATTTTCGTTAATTTTCGAACGCACTTTTTGTCCAAAAAGCCACCGGCTCCGCGACTCTGCTTCCGGTTAATCTTCTGAACGGCTTTATAACGCAACGTTATATCCGAATCGGGGCTCCTTTGGACCCGAAAAGGCCGATTTAAGCCCTAAACGAAGTCCCCGTTTTCCGTCATTTTCGATTTGGGCCAATAAAACTGTTGATTCAATTTTCATAAACGTTATTTATTATTCTAACCACGCTAATGCCACATGAAATGTCAAAACGATCGGTTTATTAATAATTATCAAATATTTAATTTATGCAGAGCAGAAATTCGAATAAATTTTACTAAAAACTAATTAAATTCTTGAAAATATCACCAAAAATTTAAGTAAATTTGGAAAAATTCCACCAAAGCTACTAAAATTTTTAATAATTCCACCAAAAACTTATAAAATTTGTAAAAATTCGACCAAAGCTATCAAAATTTTTAACAATTCCACCAAAAGCTTGCTGAATTTTTAAAAAATATACTAAAATTAAGCTTAATTTCGTCAAGAATTGATTAGATTCTTAAAAATTTCACAAAAATAAAAAAGTAATAATAAAAATTCCACAAAAGTTAGTTAAATTGAATATAATTTCACCAAAAATTATTAAATTTGGAGACAATTCTACTAAAAACATAGTGAATTTTTTAAAAAATCCACCCAAAATCAATAAAATTGGTAAAAATTAAAAAAACTTACTATATTCGTAAAAATTCCACCAAAATTTCATTTTTAACAATTTCACCAAAAACGTACTAAATTTTCTCAATTTTCCACCAAAGCTACATAAATGTTGAATAATTCCACCAACAACTTACTAATTTTTAAAAAATACCACCAAAAACTTACCAAATTCATAAAAATTCTACTAAAATTACCAATATTTTTAACAATTCCACCAAAAATGATTAAAGTTAATAAAAATTCCACCAAAATTATCAACTTTTTTAACAATTCCATCAAAAACATATTGAATTTTATAAAAATTCCACCAAAAATTAATAAAAGTGGAAACATTTCACTAAAAACTTACTAAATTCGTAAAAATTCCATAAAAAAACACAATTTTTTTTTTAAATTCCATCAAAAAGGAAAAAAATTCGCAAATATTCCACCAGTGTTATCAAAATGTTTGATAATTTCACCAAAAATATGCTGAATTTTTTTAAAATTCCACCAAAAACTTACTAAATTCATAAGAATTTTACCAAAAACACTGATTTTTTTATTCCACCAGAAATGAATAAAATTCGCAAAAATTCCACCAATGTTATCAAAATTTTTGATAATTCCACCAAAAACATACTGAATTTTTTTTTAAATTCCACCAAAAACATACTGAATTTTTTTAAAATTCCACCAAAAACTTACTAAATTCATAAGAATTTTACCAAAAACACTGAATTTTTTTAAAATTCCACCAGAAATGAATAAAATTCGCAAAAATTCCACCAAAGCTATTAAAATATTTAACCACTACACCCAAAACTTACTGATTTTTTTTTTATTCCACCAAAAATGTACAAAAATCCTAAAAATTACACCGAAATTGTCAACATTTTTAACAATTCTACCAAAATGTCCAAATTCTTTTGAAATTCCACCAAAAATCAATCAAATTAGAATCAATTTCATTAAAAATCAACTAAAACCTTGAAAATTCCATCAAAAACTTAGTAAATTCATTAAAATTCCACCAAAGCTACTAAAATTTTTAATAATTCCACCAAAAACTTATAAAATTTGTAAAAATTCGACCAAAGCTATCAAAATTTTTAACAATTCCACCAAAAGCTTGCTGAATTTTTAAAAAATATACTAAAATTAAGCTTAATTTCGTCAAGAATTGATTAGATTCTTAAAAATTTCACAAAAATAAAAAAGTAATAATAAAAATTCCACAAAAGTTAGTTAAATTCAATATAATTTCACCAAAAATTATTAAATTTGGAGACAATTCTACTAAAAACTTAGTGAATTTTTTAAAAAATCCACCCAAAATCAATAAAATTGGTAAAAATTCCACGAAAAACTTACTATATACGTAAAAATTCCACCAAAGTTACCAACATTTTTAACAGTTCCACCAAAAACGTACTAAATTTTTTCAATTTTCCACCAAAGCTACAAAAATGTTGAATAATTCCACCAACAACTTACTAATTTTTAAAAAATACCACCAAAAACTTACCAAATTCATAAAAATTCTACTAAAATTACCAATATTTTTAACAATTCCACCAAAAATGATTAAAGTTAATAAAAATTCCACCAAAATTATCAACTTTTTTAACAATTCCATCAAAAACATATTGAATTTTATAAAAATTCCACTAAAAATTAATAAAAGTGGAAACATTTCACTAAAAACTTACTAAATTCGTAAAAATTCCATAAAAAAAACACTAAATTTTTTAAAAATTCCATCAAAAATGAAAAAAATTCGCAAATATTCCACCAGTGTTATCAAAATTTTTGATAATTCCACCAAAAATATATTGAATTTTTTTAAAATTCCAGCAAAAATTAATACAATTTGTAAAAATTCCACCAAAAACTTAATAAATTCGTAAGAATTTTACCAAAAACACTGATTTTTTTATTCCACCAGAAATTAATAAAATTCGCAAAAATTACACCAATGTTATCAAATTTTTTGATAATTCCACCAAAAACATACTGAATTTTTTTAAAATTCCACCAAAAACTTACTAAATTCATAAGAATTTTACCAAAAGCACTGAATTTTTTTAAAATTCCACCAGAAATGAATAAAATTCGCAAAAATTCCACCAAAGCTATTAAAATATTTAACCACTACACTCAAAACTTACTGTTTTTTTTTTTATTCCACCAAAAATTTACAAAAATCCTAAAAATTACACCGAAATTGTCAACATTTTTAACAATTCTACCAAAATGTCCAAATTATTTTGAAATTCCACAAAAAATCAATCAAATTAGAATCAATTTCATTAAAAATTAACTAAAATCTTGAAAATTCCATCAAAAACTTAGTAAATTCATTAAAATTCCACCAAAGTTACTAAAATTTTTAATAATTCTACCAAAAATAATGAATTTTTTAAAAATTCCACCAAAAAACTTACAAAATTTGTAAAAATTCCACCAAAAATTTACCATTTTTTTTTTTAATTCCACCAAAAACTTACTAAATTCGTAAAACTTCCACCAAAGTTACCAAAATGTTGATCAATTCAACCAAAAACAATAAATTTTTTTTAGAAAAATACTAAAAATAAAACTAAACTAGTTGTCTAAAAACTATCCAAAAGTTGTCTAAAAACCATCCAAAAATTGTCTAAAAACTGTCCAAAAATTGTCCAAAAACCGTCTAAAAACGTCAAATAAAAATGTCAATTTTTTTATTATTTTTTCTTTAAGACATAAAAATATGAGAATATGGGTTTTATTTCTGGTTTATTTTTCGTTTTGGTTGGTGTCTGGCTCATCGAACATTACTCAAAGAACGCAACAAAAAGCTTTCCAACAACCTCACCAAAACAATCAACAAAAGGTTCAACAAAAAGATCAACAAAAAGATCTGAACAAAATCCTTTCAAATATAATGGAGAGAAAATCATCGATTCATCGTTTAAAACCGATGAAGAAGTTTCTTTTACTTCTACTTTTAGAAGCCAACAAAAAGAACAATGCGTCTAAAAGATATCGAAGGGGATTTATTTCTAACTTTGGTTCGAGTGTTGGAAAAACGGTTACTGGAGTTTTAAATGCTAGTATTTCATCGGTTGATGAATTAAAGGTGATTAATTAAAATAATTTCTTTAATTTCATTAATAAATGTTTTAATGCAATCAAAAAATTAAAAAAAAAACTTTTTTAGAAAACTTTTGTACGAGGTAAAAGAAGTATAAAACAAAAAAGAGAATCCACAGAAGAAAACTTGACAGAATACTCGGATGATTTTGATTTTGAAGGTGAAAAATCTCAAATTCCTTTTAATAAAGACTTGTATTTAATTACATTTCCTTTTGTTGGAGGTAAAACTTAAAAAAATAATAGCCAATAAAAAATAATTAATAAAAACTTTATAACTACCTTTCTTATTTATATTTTAAAAGCTCTCTGCACTTTAATTATGATCCTTTGCATTATTACACAACCAACGGGACCTTTTTGTGATAAATTTTTGAAGAAACCCGGTGAATTAACTTATAGACAAAAAATGAAAATGGAGAAAAAATTAAGGGTGGAAGAAAATAAAAGGAAGAAACGTTTAAATGATATTATTCGTAAAGATGAAATTAAATTTAAAAGGATGAATAAGAGGAAGAATAAGGAAGGATTTGTTAAGGCTAAAAAGCAGATGAGTGAGTATAAGAAATTTTTAGAGGAGGAAAATAGGAAGGAAATTGATAAAAAGAGGAAGGAAAAAGTAAAAAAGGATCTTTTTGGGGAAAAAGAAGAAGATAAAGTTGATGTTTTTAATGTTACAAAAATTAAAACAATTAAAAAAACTAAAAATGTTGATTTAGGAGTTAATCAAGATAATCCGAGAATAAGAAAATTAAGAACGTTTCAAAGTAATCTTCATAAAACAACTTCAATCTCTTAAAAAAATCTTTTTGATATAAAATTTTAAAGTTTTATACAATAATTCAAAGAAATACAATATATTTTTTAACTTAATTTATTTTTTATCATTTTTACTTTTTCAAAATCACTTTCTTCTGGATGAATTTTAGTAAATATTGGTGATAAGTACACAAAGCTTTTTAAACCAGATTTAAAAGAGAAAATAAAGAATCGATGAGTAAGAAGAAATAAAATTTCTTGGGAAAATTAAAAAGAAAAAGGAAGAAAAAATGAAGGAGGTATTGAATTAAAATTTTTAAGTTAATCTAAGAACAAGAAAAAAAGTGAAGTTTTTGATATGTTTTCTCTCGACAACTTTAAACATTTAAAAGAGGTTTTTAAATTTTTGGAATTGTTGTTGTAGATTGTATAATAAACTTAAAACTTTCCTCTCTTTAAGAATTTTAACCCCAAGACGAGGAAGTTTCTAATTTCTAACAACAAGAAATTTCCTCAAGTCAATTCTCAACATTAAAAAATAAGTGCAGTAGTAGTGAAACATTTATTTTTCTCCTCTAACGCACTAAAAGAGCATTCTAAGGTAAAGGCCGTTTTTTATTTACAAATTGCTAGTCAAGAAACTGTAAAGCCGACTCCACACACTCGGCTAAACATGGCGAGGGTTACCGAGACCGAAAGTGTGGACAACCCTAGTTCGTCGTCTCGTCATCCTCTCGCCTTGCCTCGCTATGTCTCCGCTTTATGTCGGTATTTTTGTCCAAATCAAAGGGCTCTCGCCCAGATTCACCTCGGCAAAAACAACCCCTCCACACTCTCGTTTTGGTCACCACTAAATCTTGTTATACAAGTGCCAGATAAAAGACTAGATTCATCCGATATTTCTGTTCGGATTTTCATGAGCCAGATACCAAATGAAATTTCATATATTGCTACGACCAGGTTGATACCCTAAAAGGGGGTCATTGTAAATGCGGAATCAGCACCGAAGCCTAATCGAACAGAAGTTAATAAAAAGACGGGACTTGCTAACATTGCTCGGTTCGAAGAGGTCGAGGTGCTGGCTCCACTTGAGACGAATATATTGTTGTCTTAGTCAACCATATGGTTTTTGTAACATCCCTCAACCCCCATTTACCAGTGCCAGTGAAGGTACTAAACGGACGATATGTAACTTTTGCCTATTTTTCCCCTGAGTAACCCAGTAAGCAACGAGTAAGCTCACCAGTACGCGACAATATAACTCTCAACTCTCAACACATTTTAAGGGCTAATTGGAATTGGAAATATTAAGTAGAAGTAAAAGGTTTATAACGCTCGTTATACAGGATGTCCGGAAATGTCGTGTACAACAGAAGACCACAGATTCCTTGGGCGAAAATATGATGATTTAACTCAACTTATCTATATACAAAATTGCTTAGTTTAGCCACTAGAAGACTTTAAAAACAATATTTTTCGTGTGTTTTTCTTAAATTACTAGAAAAATCTTTATTAGATTTTATTCATTTTTTGATCATGTCTTTATATCAGCAGGCTACAGCTTTCTGTGGAACAAATTCGAATTTCGAAAATTACAGGGTGTTTAAAAACACTCTCACGACAAGTTATCAATCCAGATTTTTTTAACCAGCCTGTATAATTTTCTGTCAATTTTTTTCTGAATAGCTATATTACTTTAGAAACTATTTCTTCTCTTATAAAATTTCAGTTGGACAAACGGTTTAGCCATAAAAGAATATTTTCTAAATCCCTGCAAGCCCGAATCGATAAGTTATGGTACCATTAACAAAGTTCAGAATAGCTATTTCTTTAAGACGTATGAAGTTCTTTCTATAAAACCAGATGTTACAGGTTTATAAGTACTTTATTGCATAAAATATTCAAAATTTTGCCAGGATTTGTGACCATCATCAGGATTTAACCCTGATTGGCCAGCAAGATCACTGGACCTAAGACTTTGTTTATCGGGTGTCATCAAGCAAAAATGCTACGAAAAGGCAAATTGTAAAAATGTTGCACTCTGTATTATTTTTAGCCCTGATGATGGTCATAAGTCTTGCCGAAAATTTGAATATTTTAAGCAATAAAGTACTTCTACACCTGATAACTTTGGTTTTTTTGAAAGAACTTCACACCGTTTAAAAAAATTGCTACTTTGAACGCTGCTAATGGTACCTTAGTTTATCAATTTGGGCTTATGGGGATTTAGAAAATATTTTTTGTGGCTAAACTGTTTGTCCAACTGAAATTTTATAAGAGCTAAAATAGTTTCTAAATTAATATAGCTATTCAGAAAAAAATTGCCAGAAAACTATACAGGCTGGTTAAAAAGATCTGGATGGATAACTTATCGCGAGAGTGTTTCTAAACACCCTGTATGATTCGAAATCCGAATTTCTTCCACAGAAAGCTGTAGCCTGCTAATATAAAGACATGGTCAAAAAATGAATAAAATCTATTAAAGATTTTTCGAGTAATTTAAGAAAAACTCATGAAAGTCCTCTAGATGCTAAACTAAGCAATTTTATACAGAGTGGGCCACTGAAAACAGTAAACGTAAGTTTTGGCCACTTAACATCAATTTTGCGAAAAACGCTCGAACACGTCAATTTTATTATGAAGGGGGATATCGGAATGGATTAGTACTATTTGCATAACTCCAACCCTAAGATAGGGGTAGATTGCACCCCAAACATTTTAAATTGAAAGGGGTGTCAAACTCTACACCGCTTTAAAGGCCTTTCAAATCTCTTTTCAGCAGTCTTTTTATTTTTGAAATCCGATCATTAATTCCAGAGAAAAAGACTTCTAAAGTTTTATGAAGTAGCCTTAGTGACACGTCATAGATGGCAGTTGACGTGTTAAACTAACTAACTCTAGCTAATTCTAACTAGCTCTAGCTAATTCTAGCTAACTGTAACTAACTCTAGCTAACCTTAGCTCACTCTAACTAACTCTAGCTAACTCAAACTAACTTTAGCTAATTTTAGCTAACCCAACTCAACTATAATAGAGTTAGCTAGAATTAGCTAGAGCTAGTTAGAGTTAGCTAGAGTTAGTTACAGTTAGCTAGAATTAGCTAGAGCTAATTAGAGTTAGCTAGAGTTAACTAGGATTAGTTAGAGTTAGTTAGAGTAAGCTAGAGTTAGCTAGAGTTAGTTAGAGTTAGCTAAAGTTAATTAGTTTAACACGTCAACTGCCTACTATGACGTGTCACTAAGGCTATTTGATAAAACTTTAGAAGTCTTTTTCTCTGGAATTAATGATCGAATTTCAAAAATAAAAAGACTGCTGAAAAGAGATTTGAAAGGCCTTTAAAACTGTGTAGAGTTTGACACCCCTTTCAATTTAAAATGTTTGGGGTGCAATCTACCCCTATCTTAGGGTTGGAGTTATGCAAACAGTAATAATCCATTCCGATATCCCCTTTCATAATAAAATTGACGTGTTCGAGCGTTTTTCGCAAAATTGATGTTACGTGGCCAAAACTTGCGTTTACTGTTTTCAGTGGCCCACTCTGTATATAGATGAGTTGGGTTAAATCATTATATTTTTGGCCAAGGTATCTGTGGTATTCTGTTGTACACGACATTTCCGGACACCTATATATATATATATATATATATATATATATATATATATATATATATATATGAGTTATATATGAGTCCTGTCGCTCTAGAATAAAATACTTAACCCTTTGAGCGCTGAGTTGCCCACGTTTAGCGTCGTGGACTGCCCACTCCGTACGAAACAGCTTATCGTAAGCTGCGTACTTTTTACGAAACAGCGCACGTTGAGCAGATTTTATTATAAGTATCTATATGTCGTGGTCACATGGCGAAATCCGTCAGTTTCCGAAAATCCTAGGCAGTTCATGAAGCGTCGGCATTTTGTGTAAATGTTAAGGTATTCGTTTTCTGACGAGGCTGTTCATGAAGCGCCCGATAATATTCGGCAAATCGCGTACTCCATCTCGGTACATAATCTGCCGCAATAAAGGTATCGAAGGTTCATGACACGCCTAGCACTAACTTAATTAGCAAGTATGGAAAATCATTCTAGAAGAAGTGATGAGGAGCTGTTTAAAGAACACTACAGGCGTAAACGTTGCGGAAGAACTTTTGAAGATTTTCCTACAATTTGGTGCGCAATCGATTTTGCAAAGCGACAATGGGCGTGAATTTGCGAACAAGATAGCAGAAGAGTTGAAAATCTTGTGGCCATAGTTATTAATTATTCATGGAAGACCTCGCCATCCTCAAAGCCAGGGCAGCGTTGAGCGTTCAAATCAAGATGTCGAGAACATCTTACGGCCGTGAATGACTGATAATAAATCCACCAGGTAGTCAGTGGGGTGTTATTTTACGCAATGGCAGAAAAATAATTTGTTACACAGAGTGATAGGCCGGACACTTTACAAGGCAGTTTTTGGTCATGGCCCCAAATTTGGCTTGAAGTCAACAAATCTTCCGCCTACCATTCTTTCAAATATAACTACAGAAGAAGAATTAGAAAATCAGAAGAAAGAAATGGGAGTTTTTAGAGAAGAAGAACACGAAAAGCTGTGAAAAAAAAAGGTGTGAAGAACTGGTCATAGAAGCAACGAAAGAGCTAGGTATCGAACTAGAGGAGAATGAACTGGACACCAACGAAAAGATCCAAAACGTAGACTCCATATCAAGTGATAATATGAACTGTGGAATTGTTGAGCTACAGATGGCGACAAAAGACGATGTAGTAATTTATCCGGTGTGTCAGAGTGCAGTTATTGAAAAAAAATCAGTGCAATTCAAGATGTCATAGAAGTGGATCATGTGCCAACTTTGTTGACAAATTTAGATTAATTTTTATTTTACTATTTTTTAAATTTTGTTTTATTTAATCACTGCAAAACAATAAGCAATAAAAACTAGGAATTAACCAATGCTCTAGTAATCTTGATCCTTATAAAAGAATACGTATTAGAACTGACCCTTAGAAAATCATTTCACGAAATGCTTAATAAAATTGCTGAAATACAGTCTGTCTATCTATTATTCTGTGCTGGTCGTTTCGTGAACCTTCGATATCTTTATTGCGGCAGATTGTGTACCGAGATGGAGTACGCGATTTGCCGAATATGATCGGGCGTTTCATGAATAGCCTCGTCAGAAAACGAAATCCTTAACATTTACACAAAATGCCGACGCTTCATGAATTGCCTAGGATTTTCGGAAACTGACGGATTTCGCCATGTGACCACGACATATATAAAGTCTTACAAGTAGCAGTCAAATATATCTGTTTATAGATTCCCTTTTCCCAGATTGAATGATTTTGTAAGAACCCACATATCGTCGCCTGAATGCAGAACTATACTATGTCCAAAAACTAAATTTTTCAAAAGACGATTTTTTCTTTTTTAGGCTTATTATATTTAAGTATTTTAAACTACAAAACCTTAAATGAAGTGGAGGCGAAACTGAATGCTGGGACTCATAATACTTCTGCATGCAACGAAGCACACTATTAGCTATTACACTAGTATTTACTGACCAAAACCGATTTTAAGAAAATATGGACTTACACTGGTTCTGCATTCAACCGACGATATGCATTCATACCTTAAACCAAATCTTTGTGTGAAAACGCATATATGGGTTCATAGCCAAAACCGAATGATTGTGTGAAAACGCATATATGACTTCACAGCGCTGAAAGGCTTAAGAAGATAAATGGAATTTAATAGTTAGTTCTGAAAAGTTAATTGTACCGAACGGATCGTTTCGCTTCTAATAAAAATTTGTTTCAAGGGTTAATTTTAAAATCAAGTGTTTGATTTATTAAAAATATAACTGCTCGATCGCAACTTAAAACTCGCTTACTTAAGTTATCATTCCCTGTATTTCAGGTAATAAAAAGGTAAAAACTGGCCTCATAAAACTCAACTTATGTGTTGTAAATAATGTTTCAAGATAATATGCGTCACATAAAAATCATATACGCTTCAAGAGTAAACCATATAAAATACACGCAACAGTTAACAAGTTAATATTATTTATGTCTTAAAATATTCATTAGACTTTCCTTCTTTTAAAAATTTTAAAGAATTTCTAAAAAAAAGCCATGTTAACTTCCAATTTAAACTAATTTTTAAGAAATTTCTTCAAGACAACTGGTAACTGTAAAAAACAAGTCCTTTAACGCATTGCAGGTAAAAAGATCCGCTTTATTTATGTTTCTTCATGAATATTCATGAATTAAAAATTCCCAGTTAAGTTAACAACTTAAACCCAGTTAAGAAAACAATACTCATCAGTGATAAGATTGTGAGTTATAAATTAGTATTTATAACTCGAAGCTAAACACTTTTTAAAATCAATCTGAGAATTGGATAATTAACCGAATCAAAAATTTTTAAAGAATATAAACCACTTTCAAACCCAACTAAAATTTTATCATAGAAAAAGAGAGGATTTTATAAAAAAAATCCCCCTAAATCAACTTCAAAATTTTAAAGTCATTTTTGACACCAACAAAAAATGTATACACTATACTTTTTAATCAATTTACTATTCGTAATTTCTATTTTCTCAAACCCTCTTCCACTAGAACCACTTTTTAGATCAACTGGTGATAACTCTACAAATTTATCATCAAATGCAAACGATTCAGAATATGCAGATCTTTTAACCGATGTAACTAAAAAAAAAGTACACCTTAAAAGACACACAATTATAATTTTATTTTTAGAACACAACGGATTATATTGACGAACTTAATGTAACTTATAGTCGATCCATAGCTGAAGAAATTCATAATATATTACTAATCACCCTTCCAACGGCAGTAATTTTTTCCCTTTTACTATTATTACTTTGCTTACTTTTACGACCAGGAACTCATTTTATCAATCATTTCGTACGACCAAAATACGCTGTTTGCCCACATCAAGCGAAAACTAGAGAAGCAGTAAGAAGAAAATATGCTTCAACCGAAGAAGAACGAGAGATGCAAAAACTAATGGAACAAGCACGATTAGAAGATAAAATTCGAAGGATTAAAGAGAAAAGAAAACGAGCTGAAGAGAAGAAAATCGAAGCTAAGAGGAGGAAAAGTGAGAAACAGGAAAAAGCTAGATTGAAAAAATACGAACAACAAAAAGCTCTACACGATAAGAAATTCGCTAAGATTAAAAAGTCTAGGGAAAAAGATATAAAGAAAAAATCTAAGAAGGAAGGAAAAATGGAAGAAAAATGGGAATATTTACTTGATAGGGAAAAAAGAGAACGTCAATTTTGTGTTGATAAAGAATTATCTAGAAGACCTGCTGGTTCAAGTGAAATTCATTATCCTATTACAAGAAGAGCTGGAGATGTTGGTAGAATGAGAGTTAAAGGACCACCTAAAGATAGACCAAATAGATATTAAAAATTAATTTTTTATAGTTATATTATTATATGCAGATTAAGAATAAAAATTGACATTAAAAAAAAATTAATGACAATTTCATTAATCAACCAAAAAAAATCAAACCAAACCAAATAAACCAAAAAAAGAAAAATTATGAATCAATTCATCCTAATTTTCTTTATCATAAACATTTTTCAATTTACGTTTTTATTAAAAACACCTTCATTAACTAATAAAACAATCACAAATGAGAATAATAATAAAACTCAAGATTTAAGACAAAAACGTGAAGATGTAGAAGATATAGAAAATTTAGAAGATGAAGAAGACTTAAATATTCGTTTCAAATTCCATGAAGAAGGTGAATTATTAGATCCAATGATTGATCTAGATTTTTTGGAGGTTTTAAACGGAAGTGATAAAGAAATTATTAGCGCTGTAGGTCATCCTCATTTTGGAAGACGATTTAGCGATTTTGACGATGAATACGAGGCTGAAGAAGAAGAGAAAAAACGTATAAGTAAATATCTAACTGTTACTTTACCAATCGTATTAGGTAAGTTTAAATTTTTAAATTTTTTCTACTCATCTTGTACTAAATTTTATTATCTATTTTATGAGTTAAGTTAGTTTTTATTTTAAATTTTTTATTTTTGATACAAATCAAAAGGACGTTTTATCTTTTGGTTGTAATTTAATATAAAAGTCGTTTCCTAAATTATATATAATATAAGTGGTAACTTCTAAACGTCAAATTATACTGTTATCCTAAGAAAAATCCACTTTTAGAACGTAACCCAATTTTGAGAACATTAAAAAATTTAAATTAAGAATATTAAATTACATTTTCTCTTCCGAGGGGAAAACTAAAAGCCGTGGAAAATTTATCTTTGGCAAAAATAAAGATTAAGTATGAATCTAAATCCTCACAAAATTTCAAATCTCAACAACAATTAGTTTATTAGATATGAATTTTTTAAAATTGTCAAATTTTAAACGATATGTTGATTAAGTTAGGTTAGAATTTCATATCTGTAGAAAAAACTTAAAGTCGTAGAAAATTCATTCTTGGTAGAAATAAAGATTAAGGTTTAACCTAAATCCTGATAAAAATTCAAGTCTCAATAACACTTAGGTTTCGAGATATGAATTTTTAAAAATTGACAAGTTTTATACATGTTAAGTTAGGTTAGAAATTCGTGTCTGTAGAAAAAACTAAAAGTCGTAGAACATTCATTCTTGGTAAAAATAAAGATTAAATATCAATCTAAATCCTCATAAAATTTTAACCCTCATCCGGATTTTGTGTCAAATTGACACAATTTCCAAAGTTATTTGTTAACCTTTTTGTTATTTACGGCCGAATCCACTAAATATTTTGGCTCAATGAAATAGCCAATAGTCAATAAAATATAAAAAACTAAAGAAAGATCCTTATTTTCAACTATTCAAGTGCATTCAATCAACCAATCATAAGAAAAACAGGCATACAATTATTACCTGCCATTGTGTCAATTTGATACACCAAGTCCGGATTTGGTTCTAGAAACGAAGTCCGGATGAGGGTTAAGTTTCAATAATAATTAGTTTTTGAGATATGAATTTTTAAAGATTGTCAAATCTTAATCGACATAGAAATTAAGTTAGGTTAGAATCCCTTTTCTCTGCAAAAAAACTAAAAGTCGTAGAAAATTCATTTTCGGTAAAAATAAAGATTAACTTTCACACTAAATCGTCATAAAATTTCAAATCTCTAGAACAGTTAGTTTCTTAGATATGAATTTTTAAAAATTGACTTATTTTTTTGAGGTTGGGTTAGCCATTATTTTTTTTTTTTTAATTGTTATTTCAATTATGTTAGAAATTTGGATGTTTTACCTTAAAATAGAATATTTTAGCTTTAATTAGCTTTATTTAGCTTTAATTCAAAATATAAATCATTTCTCAATTCCCATAAATAACTTCATAGCGATTTTTTAAAACTTATAAAACAATTATAAAGTCATTAAAAATCAAATTGACGTCTTCAACATTCTTAAAATGTTCTCAAATATAATTTTATTCATAATAACTTTAAAAATAACTTCTATAAACGCAAATATTAAAATTGCAAAAAATTTAACTGAAGATGAACCACATTTGAAAATAAAACCTGAAGAAAATGATAAAGAAGAACAAGAAAATGATTTAAACATAGAATTTATTTTGGCTGAAGAAGGAGAATCGATGGATCCACTCTTAAAACTAGATTTTAACCAAGTTTTAAATCGAACAACTAATAAAACATCTAAATCATTGCCTCGTTATAATAAATGGTCGTTTAGATCATCTGATGACGATGATGATGAGGATGAAGGTCAAGATTTTGAAGAAGAAGAAGTTGATAAACAAGAACATTATTTAAAAACTATTACTTTACCTGCAGTGATAGGTAAAGATAAACAAAAAGGAAATTAATCAATTAAACAAGAATTAAAATTAAATAAACATTAAATAAGAAAAAAATTTCTTCAAGAATTGGACCGTTTATTTTGAAAGTGGTGTAAGTCCATTTTCTCTTGTTTCGAGAAAATTAGAGGTTAGCATATCTGTTAATTAAAAAGTTTAGGCAAATTATATGAAGTCTGCCAATATTTCTATTCGTTTATTAATATTTAATTTGATTATATAGATTTGTTTCAGGCAAATTAGTCTACAACAATACATATTTCTGGACTGTAAATGGACTTACACCACTTTCAAAATTAGACAATTGTAAAAATCGTTTAATTTCAATTTTGAAAAATTAAATATCACTTAAAATATACTTCATTTTAATCCAAATTTGTTTACAAATACACATGATAGGACATAAAATTTAATTTTAGACGCTAATTACATTGTAAAAATTACAAGATTCTGATAGTATTTACTTATGCTTTGCATGTGGCAGTGTTTCGAAATATGTACGATGCACCAGAGGTATATAAGGTAATAACTGCTTGATGTCTTCATATTTTTCGTAAGTAATAGGCCTGGCATTTTGGTACAAAGGTGTAAGGGCGATTTTTCCAAATTTTAGCGGTCTCTCAGGACGTGTAGGTAATAAATTTATAGTTTTAAATTCAGTGCCCTTTACCGATGTTTTATATAAAATAGTATATGGTGCGTTTTTGAGAAACCTCAACCAACATATTTGCAACCAATTAATTTGTTCGCCATTAGTGTTTTCTTAATCTGTTTTTTAATCGCATTTTGAAGATTTTTGTTGAAACGAAATTGTCTCGTTTTATTTCATGTAAAATGAATTTGTCATGTTTTCTACATTGTGTTATTACACCATAATAATCCTGTGGCGTATACTTAAAATTCTTTTCTTTTAAAGTTATCCATTTTAAGAAAAAATAGAATAAGTAACCTAAATTAGCAACTTTTTACACGTAATATAAAACAAATGTAACCATAGTCACTTGGACTTACACCACTTTCATAATCAATGATTATGTAATTTCATTTACCGACCGATTTTAAGTTGTACAAAACATGGAATTTTTTTAAGAAATTAAACACGGACTTATCATACATACAAAATTTACATTAAAGTAAGCATGAATTATGTGATATCTGATTTTTTTCAAAAATGTACTTACACCACTTTCAAAATAAACGGTCCAATTATTAAAATTCTTAAAAAAAATTATTAAAATATTTTCTTTTTACAGTTGCTGTGATCGTTTTGGTTTTATTATTCATCTTATTCAGACCAACTGGTTATTTATGTAGTATTATCGCTAAACCAGTTCAAAGAGATAGGAATTTTCAATGGGTTAGAAAATAATTTGTTAATCATATTATTACTTTTGTTACATGAATAAATTTTTGAATAATTTAAATTCTTATTCATTTAATTTCCTTAAGGGGGAACAACAGGGTAAATTTTTTGAAAATTTTTTTTTTCTCTACACAATTCGAAAGTATGTACCTTTTAGAATATTGTCATACAATATTATAACAAAATTTGTACAAATAATGGAATTATAGCTGTTTTCTGCTCGCGCGCACGAAGCCATTACTTGAATACGAATATAAACAACCATTGTCACAAAATGTTATCGATGCTATTACTCCCATTTATATGGATTTGTCCAAGACGAAGTTGCTTGAGCGCTGTATAGGCGGATTTACGCAAAATTCGAATGAGAGTTTTAATGCTCTCATTTGGAAGTTCGCTCCGAAAATTTTATCAAGTCGGGCAGTTATTGTGCAAATTGCTACTTATTTGACGGTTTCCATTTTTAATAATGGAATGGCATCTTTATTAAAGGTGGCAAATGAAATACAAATCCAGATTGGACCCCAAATGTACGCATTTTGTACAGCTAAAGACCAACACCGTATAAGTCGAGCTCAAGTGCTTTTAATTTCAAGTGTTTTAGACAATTCAGACAACAAGAAGAAAGTCGAATTATGTTCTAGAAATTCTAAAGACCTTTATTATGGAGCAGGAATCGATGAATTGTGGTAATTCTTAAAATTTCCTCCATTATATCATCTAGAACTAAACTTAACTTTTTAAATGCGTTTTTCTCACAGTAAAATTTTTTTAACCTGTTGTCACAATTTCTTTACCAACGAGAATCGCATTCAAATTTTATTGAGACGTCCTCAATCTATATAAAATTCCCTTCAGTTAAGCGTACGGATTTTTGTTTGTATTAATATTTATTGCCTCTTTACCCCCTGGAAAGATTAATTATTTTATCAATTTTCTTAACTCTTTTTTTACAGGGGTGCCATTTTAACACAAATTATTATTTTCTAAATCGGGTACGCTTAACTGAAGGTACACTAATATAGATTAAAATGACGTTTCCTTTTTTATTTTCAGATTATTTTTACACGTTTTATAGTGACAACCAACAAGATGCTTTTTTTTGTTAGTGCATTTGGACGCCCTCCATACATATATTCTAAGACAGATTTTTTTTCTCTATACTTCCTAAAATAAGTTTAAACTGCGTAATTACAAATATCAAATTTCGATTTTTCTAAAATATATGAGTGAACTAAAATAAAATCTTAATTATCGCCTTTTTTGCGGTCACCACCCTGTTCCCCCTTAATTGAGTGCAAAGACAATGACAATAAGACATTACAAAAATAAGACATAGACAATTAATGTCATTTTAACAAAATGTTAATTTTTTTATGGGTTATTTTAATAAATTAGAAAAATAGCTAATTTTAAATAAATAAAAATGGGTATTTTCAAAATTATCACGAATCAATTAGATAAAATCGTACCTGCTTCTTTACAACCGTTATGGAATCATCCAGCAGGTAAAATTTATTTTTATTTATAATACTTCAATTTTAACTCTTTCAACTATAATTTTAATTACTTAATAATTTTTGGACCTAAAATAACTTTGTTATTTTAGGTCCAAAAACTGTATTTTTTTGGGCACCAACATTTAAATGGGGTTTAGTTATGGCTGGATTAGCAGATATAATATCGAGAAAACCCAGTGATATAAGTGTAACTCAAACGGCAGCTTTAGCAGCAACCGGGGTAATTTGGTCGAGATATTCGTTAGTAATCACTCCGGTAAATTATAATTTATTGGGAGTTAATGTTTTTGTGGCTTTAACGCAATTAACTCAATTATTTCGGGCTATAAAGTAAGTGCTTGTTAAAAAACTAATTGTAGGAGAATTATGTGAGTTTTTTTTATGGGATTTTTTAGGTATCAACAGGAAAATCCACCAACAGATCATTAAAGAAAATTATTTGTTTAAAGAAAATTGAGTCTATTTGGAAGTAAATAATTTCTATTTTTTAATAAAACGGGTTTTCAATAATAAGTTTTGATTGTTTTTTATTTGAAATAATCAATAAATAGAGATGATTTGTAGATTCTTTTTGAAATGAAAATATCTAAGTGTTTAATTTGTGGAGTAAGCTTTCAAAAGGGAATAGAACCCAATTTGCTTAACTTTACAGTTAATCCAGTGTTTTTTGATTCTTAATCCATCATTTAACAAAAATGCTTCATTTCGTAGTACCCATGAAAAAAAAAGTTAATCTTGTACTTCATAAGAGAATTTTGACAAAATACTTGACTTCTTCTCTTTTGAAAGGAAGAAAGAAATGAGCAGCTTTTATATCGTCGATGCGTCTGCAAAATCCGCTATGCGCATTTTAACAAATTTTACAGGAATGAATAAAAACTAATTAATTTTTTATAAAAGGACTTCCAATATCTAGTTGTTTTTTTATAAAACTTAAAAGCACATAGCTGGTTTTCGTTGATGGCAAACACATAGAGACTTTTACTTTTCACAAAATAATAATACAAATGAATGTTTGGTATATTATAGCGTTTTGTCAGATGTTGTATTCCCATTTGATAAGTCTATTGCGCCATATATCGCGTTTTCGGGAAAAATGTCACATAGTGGACTTTGCAGGCACATCGACGATATGCACAATTATAGGTTTTTTTGTCTGTTTTTTCTTATTTTCAATGTACAACGTTGACAGAAAAGACGACGCTTCTGAGGATATTAGTACTGAACATTACGTGAAAAGACAGATATAATGCAGATCGTTAGATCTTAATATTTTATGTAAAGAATTTTTAGTTAGTCAGAGTTTCATGGACGATGCAGAACAGCATTTTTATATACGACGGTTAACTAAAGAATAACGAGTTGACATTTCAACATACAGTAAAATTCCTCTTCGCGGACATCCCTCTTGAACGGACGTCCCTCTTAGACGGACAGTTTCTCATGGAACAGTCCGACTCTTACATACAGTGAAATCTTCCTTGTGCGGACACCATCCACCTTTCTAGGACTCACTAGAAACAGTTCCATTTAAGTGTACACTGAAATCTCGCTTTTGCGGACACCAACGGGATCCACCAAAAATGTCTGTTCAAGAGGGGTGTCCGCTTAAGAGAAATACGAAGTAATTATATGGGGGTCGGATGGTTCCATGAGAAACTGTCCGTCCAAGGGAGGCGTCCGTTCAAGAAGGGTGTTCGCGAAGGGCAATTTCATTGTAATTACTTCGCATTTCTCTTAAGCAGACACCTCTCTTGAATGGATACTTTTGGTGGGTCCTATTGGTGTCCATACAAGGGAGATTTCACTATACACAGAAATAGAACTGTTTCTAGTGAGTCTCAAAAAGATGGAATGATAGCTCAAATATTCAAAATACTAACAAAAAGCCTCTATTATAGTAATTTTATTATCATCTTATTTAATTTGTATCGTAACAGCTAATAATTTTATAGGATAAACTCACCTAATCTCGGCCGTCGCCTAAAGTCGGCCGACTTAAGCTAGAACGTTTTTAAGAAAAATCTAATTTCGGCCGGGGATGCCGACTTTAGGAATTATACTATATTTTATTGTGTCTTAAACTCGGCCATTGAAGATTATTTTAGATCTGCCTCAACACCGTCCAAAAAACTGCTTTTTACAACCAAACCAGGTAGAGACATTGTAATATAACCGCCATGTGTAGTCATTCGTAAAGTAGTTAGTTATTGTAATTCTACGATTTTGAATCGATTTTCTTGGTGAGTGATAATCTTTGTTATGTGTTAAAATTGCATTTATTTAAACATTTTTGTTATTAAATCAATATAATTGTGAATTCTTACTTCCCAATAACAAGTTATTATTAGTAATAACCATTCACCTAATTTTAATGAGAAAAGTCGCTACGGATTTCTGCCATCCCGTGGTTATTTATGACTTCTTTACTGCATCATCATCAAAAACTGGATCAAAACTACTTTAAAAGCTGTTATATTACGGTATCATAATTCCGAACTTAATTTTGTAATAACTATGCCGACTGTAGGTAAACATTCGGCCGGATAAGGGGTGTGGCGGCCGACTTTTGGAAAATGTGCTGTTCTAAAATAACTTGATTTTATTTTATTCTTGCATGGCTTTTACTTACTTTTACAAAATATAATCGTTTAAAATATAAATGTAGCAACCAGAAAACAGGTAGAATGGTACTTAACAATTACTAATTTAAAAACTATAAAGATTGTAATGTCAAAAAATCGTTAAAAGGCCGACATTTGGCGAGTTTACCCTAACAATAAGATAAAAATGACGTAACTCTAGAAATCATCGAATAGCAACTTTCGTCAGCAAAACAAAATAAGTTCCATTTGAAAGTCAACAATATTAGTGGGTCTATTTCTTTTTGAATGGGAAATTACTTTCATACATTCTGTTGCGTAGTAGCTTTTAGAAAAATAAAATGTTAATGTTTTTTTTTTTTACTTACGAATAAGTCCACGTTTAAGGCTTTACACCGAAAAATAAAACACTGTTTAAACTACTGTATTTACACTAATGAATTTATTATTTAATGTAATTGAATATGACACTAAAACTTAACGATAAGATAATTTGTGAAATGACTGAACGAATTGAAAATAACTATTGAGAATTTTGAGATTTTACACTGAACTGTACGAGTTTTGAAACTTGATTGACTATTTGATCAATGGTTGATATTTTTAACATAATGACAAATACTAAGAAAAAAACTAACCCGTAACAGAATGTAAACAAGTTTAAAAATAAATGTTTTCCCAGTATTTACAAATAAAATGAATACATATCAAAAACCAAATGAAACTTATTAAAAATTAAACACATTCCCTTATAATACAATATTATTACAGTTTAGTTACTGCAATGAATCATTTCATAGACCTCAATTTTAGGTATTTATTGTTATTTCAATAAAACTCAAAAACGTGTAATAATATGGAATTATTCCCTTTTGTAAACTTGTCCCACATTTTAAAATAAAATCATTATGTAATGATGAAATTTAAAAGATGAATCTTCACTCTGAACAAATTAGTCATTGTACACAATTCAGATCTTGGATTTTGAACTTCTATTTGATCTCATTGTTAAAATGAGAAAGAAAATTCCTGAGAAATGATTACTTTTTAGATTTCACAAACAAGATCAAACTTGGACCTTTAGTTCTCAACATTAAAATCCACAAATAAATCATCAACTAAATATTTACCTACTTAAAAAACTTTAAACTTTTTCAAATTAAATATTTTTTTATAATGGATGTTAAATGAAATGGTTTTAAAGTATACTGCGTGACACTGAAATTGCAGCACATAGAAGAAGTGAATATTTTTTGACCAAATTTGGCATCAAGGTTACTTTATAGGAATACAATAATTGAATAAAATTTGAAAATCATACGTTGTGTATACTTGCCATACTTGACATTTCTTATATCTATGTGCTTAAGTTATTAACCAGTGTTCTTTTTAATAATTTGTGTTTTTTTTCTTTGTTGTTTTGTGTTATTGTATTTCGTTATAAATTCGTATTATGCCTAGAGTAAGAATACGTCGAAATTACCGCCAATTCGGTGTATTTTAGAGAGGGAGAATTATCGGCATGAAAAAGAGTGGTTTATCATTTGTCGAAATCGCTTCCCGATTCAATCGAAAACGGTCCATCTTTCGTTCCATTGGCTTTCAGAGATAGATTATCAACTACTAAGCCATTTGGCGTTGAGTGGATTGCAAATGTTGCTCATCCAGGCCATATTGTGTTACCACTTACTCCCAATCATCGACGGCAACATTTAAATTGGTGCAGGGAAAAGACCGATTGGAACATCGAGTGGTATATTTTAGATGTTGCAATTTCAATGTCACGGAGTATATTTGTTGATTTTTATAAATATCATAGACAAAATAACCATAAAACAAATTATTTATTAAATAAATCATCTACTTATTGACTAATTTCTCTTACATATCAATTCGAACAGTCTCTAAAAGGAACATTATCCAACTTTAAAGTTTCAGGTAAAATTCGTGCCTCTAAAAAATATTTTTTTATAAAACCCCAATTTTCAAAAACATACCTTCTCTTAAAACTCACCATATTTCCCCGGTGCTACTTCCACAGCTTGTACAACAGTAGTTAAGAGTTCTTTTTGAACTTCATTAGCTAATTTAGTCAACTACAAAATCATTTTTTTAACACAGTAAACTATTAAAAATATATACAGGTGTTTTAGAATTGCACAGCACCATTTCAAGGATATGTTCTCTAACACAAAAAAATTCTTTTTCTTTATTTCATGCTGGAGAACATGAACCTGAAACAGTGCCGTGCAATTCTTAAAGACCTGTATATACAAGATGTCCCAGCACTCAGTTGCCAAACGCTAACCACACATTCTAGAGCTGATTTCATGCCGATTCAACAAAAAAGTCCTTAGCTGAAATTACTTCCTAAGAGAACTTACCCTGGTAGCGGTTAACACCTTTACGATGGCAATAAAAAAACTGTTTTGTCAACAAACGATGAAACATTTCAAAGTTTACAAACGCTCAAAATTTCATTGTGATAGCTAAATCGTTATTAAGATATTTCGAAAAAAACATGATCAGAGACGTGATCTTCAGGATGCTCTAGTTCTCTTATGAAGCAATTTCGCATAAGGACTTTTTCATTAAATTGGCATAAAATCAGCTCTGGAATGTGTGGTTTGCGTTTGTCAACTGAGTTCTGGGACACTTGCATATTTTTAATAAATAATTACCTCAGCTATAGCCACAGGATCTTTAACATGCATATTTTTCCTAAACTCCTCATTTATTTTAATCCTCCCTTTTTCCAAGGCATAATCATCGTTTGCAAAAACCTTTTTCCGAGCTTTATGTAATCTTTTAAACGCTACAAGAACCTAAATCAAGTATATTTTGAGTTTTTTTATACGAATTTGTAATTAACTTACTTCTTTTCGAAGATTTTGAGACATTATTTAATATTTAAAGGGAGATTTTAAAAAATACGTAGTTAAAATTGAGGTTATGTTTAAGTATTAGATATACAGAGTCTTCTCATTTACCCAACGTTTTTAATAATCTCACAATTTATTTATTACTTAAATTGACATTTTAATATCTTACAAAATTTCTTTATATTTCAAGTTTTCATTATAAAAATATACTTTGATCGTAGAATTTATAAAAAATAATTCAGATTGAGATGAAAAATGATTTATTTAAGACCCTGTATATTTGAATTATGTTTATATATCTTTAATTTTATAAATAAAAAGTAATTGTTACATAATAACACAATAAATTTATTAAAAGAATCAAATAAATACTTCAGATTCTTCCAAGAATTGTTTTTCATTCGACTTTAAACAACAACAAAACATTCTTTGTCATAAATTTTCTTTGTATAGTTTTTAAAATTCCTTTCTAATCTAAATAATTCATTTTAACAATAAGTTACACAACTCATTTTGTCATTGGGAAAACTTCAAGTAAACTTTTCGTTTTCATATCACAAAATAACCTAGTTTTAATTAAAAAACCAATCGAGATAAATCCAACCTAATTTCAACTCTCCAAACATCACTATCTTTTAATCTGATTGGTTGAGTGTTATTATTTATAACCAACAACAAACAGCAGATAGAACCAGTTCTTATCCTTACACGAAAAGAGAAAGGTCAGTCTCATCAGACTATAAAAAAAAAACATGGAGCGAAGTGAAAAAATTGCTATAGTTGGAAGGTAATTCTTTATTCAAAATGTTGTAAATATTAACTAATTTTAATCATTTTAGTGGACTAATAGGTCGCTCTTGGGCGATGTTATTCGCATCAGTTGGTTATAAAGTAACTCTATACGACATAGAATCCTCCCAAATAGAAACAGCCTTGAAAGATATCGACCAACAGTTAAAGACTTTAGAGTCATCCGGACTTTTACGCGGGAATTTAAACGCCTCGGAACAATTTTCATGTATAAAAGGAAGTACAAGTCTTCAAGAAGCTTTAAACGAAGCTATTTTCGTTCAAGAATGCGTCCCGGAAAATTTAGAATTAAAGAGGAAAGTATGGAAAGGCGTTGATGAATTAGTAGGATCAGAAACAATCCTCTCAAGTTCAACTTCTACCTTCATGCCGTCTTTATTTAGTGAAAACTTAAAAAATAAACAGAATATAATAGTTTCTCATCCGGTTAATCCACCTTATTACGTTCCATTAGTTGAGATTGTACCTGCTCCATGGACTAAACCCGAAGTTGCTAAAAAAACTCGTCAAATAATGGAAGAAATCGGTCAATCACCAGTTAGTTTAAGCCGGGAAATCGAAGGATTTGCTTTAAATAGAATTCAATATGCTATTTTAAACGAAACTTGGAATTTGGTTGCTGATGGAATTTTAGACGTTAAAGACGTTGATAAAGTTATGTCTGATGGTTTAGGAATGAGATATGCGTTTTTGGGGACTTTAGAAACGACTCACTTAAACGCGGAAGGTTTTAAAAACTACTGCGAGAGATATGCAAATACCATTCATGCTGTTAGTAAAACTTTTAAGCCTTTACCGAAGTTTGAAGGGGAATTAGTTGGGGAAATTGCTAAGCAACTTGAAGAGCAAATTCCTTTGGATAAATTACAAGAGAGAAGAAATTGGAGGGATGCTTGTTTAACTAAATTGAGTCAGTTGAAAAAAGAAATGAATGAAAAATGAAAATAAATTTTGAAATATTTTCCAAATAAATTTATAAATTGATAATCTTTAAAAAATAAAGTTTTATTTTTTTCTTTTAATTCCATTTTATTATTCGAATGTATATACTTAATTAAATAAATGGTAAATTTTAAGTCTTTAAAGTTTAAGGATTAAAAACTATTTGCTCGAAACTTGAAGAGCTTTTTTGAAAAAATATATAATTTAAAAAAAGTTGGCCAAAAATAAATAAAAAACAACTTTTAATTAAAGTGACAATCAACAAATCAAATCTAATTAAAACCCCGAAATGATCATTTATATAATTTTTTAAAACCATGAATAATCTTTTTTACATATTTTATTTTACAGGTAAGTCAAATAAATCTCTAAAATTTATCTTTATCATAAATCTTCTAAAATTATTCTAGTAATATCATTATCATGTGGATTTCCCACTGAAACAAACTCCTCAACCAACAACACATCAACAAAATCTTTGGCGGTAAGAAAATATTCCAAGCCAAGAATCATCAGTAACGTTTATAGATCAAATCCTGGATTTATGAGTCCAATAAACCCAATGGAAAACCTCCTACTTTATCTTTTATTATCAGCGGGAAAAGACTTTGGTGATGATGAATATGAAATACAAAAAGAACACGAAAGAAAAAGATCCCCGGATATATTTTCGGATGCAATCGGTGATATTGCAATTGCAGCCGGGAATTTAATGAATGGAACTAAAAATACTTTTTCAAGAATCGAAGAGACGTTTAGTCGAGGAACTAGGGAAAGTCCAATGGATTTTGAAATTCATCCTCATCCAATCGCTCAAGAAGGAACTTGTATGTGCTTTAATAGAATATTTAGACCGCGATCTAATCATCATTTCGAACCTATCTTAAGACCGAAATTAATCAACAGAGAAAAAAATGATAAAATTGGAAACTTTAATGTTGGTAAAAAACATAGTTTCGATGAAAATTTTTTAAGAACTATTGATAATGCAACAAATGGAAATTCAACCAGTAGTTCTATTAGGATTTTAAAGGTTGCTGATTTAATTGGAGATGATTCAAAAACTACCGAAGGGATTAAAACATCTTCTGGATTGATTAATAAAGGTAGTGATTTAGATGATGAGATGATTTTAGAATTACAACAACAAACGTCTCAAAGTGGGGTACAAAATGAACAGGAAAAAAGAAATTATGGGGATAACAATGGACCACCTCCTGTAAGTATTTTTGTTTAATTTCTTAATACACATTTAAAGAAAGACAATTTTTTTTTTATTTTACCCTTTAAGATACTATAATCAGAAATGAAGCTGCATCATGAAGAGAAAAATGAAAGAGTACTCGGCAATGTTACGGTGGTTACGCAGAGAAGGCTTACTTTTTCATCTTTCTTTTCATGGTGTACCTTTATTTTGGGTTAGAGTACACTCATAGTCATTGGAAATGAACTTCAAAGTTCTGTGCGAGAGTGATAACTAGAACAGTCTTGGGTTCGATCGGCTTTTGAGAGAATAAAACCTGGTGTGAGGCTATAATTCATCCAAGTTAACGTTTGTTTACCTGCTTCGTATTTATCAATATTGTACCAATTCAGACTGTGGCCCCGTTGATACGCTTCTACAACTTTAATCTCGCGCTAGGTTTTTCTATGGCTTGGCAGGATCCTAACCCATCAGCCACAGTTAACATTAAAAAACCTTAATTTACCCTAAAATATACTACTACAAAACTTAAACTAACTAAAAAACTTATACACAATAGAAGAAATTCTAATGGAATTATGACTTACAATTAGAAGAGATACGACATTAAGCGGCAAAGAAAAGCCGCAAGATAACAAAGACTCCAAGAAGACGGAACGATGTTTATTTTGAATCGCGCAGTTAACCCGTAGTCGGTGAGGTGGGGTTTCTCAAACCCCACCAAATTTTATAATCGCTATCGTGCAAATAGTGGTGGAGCGAGATTGCCGTACCCCCAACTACCTTCTATTTAGCACGTCGTAGATGTCTGGAGTGATTGCACGTGTCAGTGTTATCTCGGTGCGTAGAGTTCTTTCATGTTTTTTTGCGTTAGGGGTTTTCCACACCCCACCTGACCAGTTGTAGTACAAATTCGATTTTGACATGGCTTCGCTTTGTACCGTAAAACAGATGAATCCAGATGATTCTCGCTTTGAAGAGTGGATCAAATTACAACTCGACGAGCTGGAAAGCAATTCAAGTGGTTTCGAAGGCGATGCAGTTGCTGCTGATTTCGAAAGAGATCACAATTCGAATTCAGAAGTTAGTGTTTCTAGCAGCGATTCTGATCACCAATTAAGATCCGATAGTGACAAAGTTATCCACGTAATCAACCTCAAACCAGACTTGATTTTACAAAATGTTTGACAAAGCAGTTGGTAGAACCTCATATGCATCGGAGAATGACGAATTTGCGTTTGCCTCGTGAGTTGCGAACATTTCAAGAATCCTACAAAAAACAATTGTGAAAACTGCTGTACAATTACTGCAAAAGCAGGTAAGATGTAAAAAATGTCCAAGAGGTCGCGATAGGAAGACCAGGTTTGTCTGTGCGGACTGTAAGAGTCCTATTTGCGGAGATTGCATTGTGGGACGCTGCGTGGATTGTGCCAATTAGATTATATGGATTTGCGTATCCCCAACCTGGTGAAAACTTGTAAATATGTTTCACATTGAATATAAAATAAGAATAAATAACGTAATCAATCTTTTATTTATACATTACCTCTAGAAATTCAAAATATATAGTGGGGTTTGTATAACCCCAAGTCACCAGTTACGTGACAGACAAGTCACCTCACCGACTACGGGTTAAACAGCAAATAGTTAAAGTCTCCTACTTCAGCTCCACACCTGCAATCTGAAGACGACGCGATTTTCAATTTGTAGAGCTTTCCCATTTCTAGAGATGGGAAACAGCCATAACGAAACTTCAGTCTGGACACAGTGGATGAAAACCTGCGCGAAACACATACTCCTGTATATCATTGTCTACGTGGCACAACCGGGTGGATTAATGCATATTGTGTGATTCTGTTATTATAAAAGTTTTCCCAGCGACTGTTCCTAACATCGTGAATTTCTTTCTCATTGCAAATTGATAGCACTTCATATGACGATAAGCCACCATCAATACGTTTGCTTTCTTTCCTCTAATGTTTCCGTAGCCAAAAGGTCCCCTTGTTCATTGTGCAGGATGCCGGTGTGACCCTTCACCCACACAAAATGGCAAAAACTACAAAACTACCTTGGTCTAATTTAAATTTTGAACGCTATCCGTTTTCAAGAACCAAGAGAGCGCGACCGCAAGCCTGAAAGGACTTGGAGACGTCGATGAAAATAAGTAAACTACCATTAGTAGTTGACACAAAATTAAGACGAACATCTTTATTATACCCACGATCATCACTATAAGGGGAGAACGAGACAGTTATACCGGGTGTGTAAGACCACCCGTCTACCCCTTTCAAATTCAAGATAAATGTTTTTTTTTTTTGAAAAATCCAAAAAATTTTGATTACCAAATGGGGTATGCTGTATCCGTTGATGATATTTCCAACTTCCGGTTCTGACCGGAAATAGGTTATTCAGACCGGAAATTCATTTTTTTAAATGGAACGTGGCACTTTTTATTACATATTTTAATTCTACGTAAAAAAATATGACAACAATTTGAGTGCCATCAAAATTACTCGGCTGCTGAGCGTCTTTATGCCGAGCGATATCCAAATCGGGAACATCGTTCTCGTAAAGTTTTTCAACGATTGGCATTACGAATTCGCACTACGAATGAAGTACAGCCTCATCATAATCGTAACAGAAAAATCAAACGTCTAGTAAGAGATGAAAGTTCAGCGGATGTTATCGCAGCAGTTACTATGAATCCCCATTACTCGACGAGAAGAATATCCAGAGACTCCGGTATTAGTAGTAGAACGTTTGTTCAAATTTTAAAGGAAAATAATCTTTATCCATATCGCATTCAGCTTCATCAAGAATAAGCGAAGGTGCTTTCCATAAACGCCTGAAATCCAGAAATATGTAATAAAAAGTACCACGTTCCATTTAAAAAAATGAACTTCCGGTCTGAATATCCTATTTCCGCTCAGAACCGGAAGTTGAAAATATCATCAACGAATAGAGCATACCCCATTTGACAATCAAAATTTTTGGATTTTTTAAAAAAACCATTTCTCTTGATTTTGAAAGGGGTGGACGGGTGGTCTTACATAACCGGTATAATAGTAAAATAATCAAAATAGCCAACAGATGGGAAGTTACTTGGACATAACCGCTCCATTAATCTTGGAAAGGAGAATCTGTGTCGCGCTAGGTTTCATTCTGTCAAAGGCTGATGAGCTAGGATCCCGCCAAGCCATAAAAAAAAACCTGGCGTGAGGCTATAATTCTTCCAAGTTAACGTTTATTTACCTACTTCGTATTTATCAATACTGTACCAAGTCGAGCTGCGAATCAGTCAATGAGCTTCTACGCCTTTAATCTCGCGCTACATTTCATTATTTCGAAAGCCGACCGAACCCAAAATCGTTCTAGCTATCGCTCTCGCACAGAGCTTTTCATTTCTTTCAGAGAGTTCATTTTCATTGACCATGAGTATACATACTCAAGATAACATGAGAACGTTAAACAGACCAAATTTTTATTAACTCAAAAGAAAAAATAAAATAATAAATAAGTAGAAAGCTACTTGAATAATCTCAAATGTGGACAGTTTGGCCTGTTTAGTGCACTCAAATTAATTCGAAGATGTACGTTAAGGGGTTAATATTTTCAAAACAAATAAATCAATAAAATAATAAGAAAAAATTAAATAAGAAATTATTTTTTTAGTGGTTAGAAAATATAAAATCACCTGTAAAACATTTTTATCCATTTACAAACAATCAAAAAACCACTTCTTTAAACGAAATTAAAGAGAAAAGGAACGAAAGTGAAAAATTAGACGACGATGGGTATTATTTTTTATTCTATAGCGGTGGTACCGAAAACCGTACCACCGCTAAAAAATATGTAAAACGCGAGCAAACAGATTTAGATTTATTCACACGAGATTTTCCACAAGAATTTTCCAACTTTTTAAGACGATTAAAAAACTTTGAAAACGACGAAAAACCAATTGGAATAAACCAACATTTAGTTAATAATAAAACATTAAAAATTCGAGAAACTGAAAATAATAAAAAGAATATAAGACAATTAAAAAACTTTGAAAACGAAACCCCAATTAGAATAAATCAAGAACAGTTAATTAGTAATAAAACATTAAAAATTCGACAAAGTGAAAATAATAAGAAGAAAATAAGACAATTACAAAACTTCAAAAACGACGAAAATCCATCTGGAATAAATCAACATTTAGTTGGTAACAAAACATTAAAAATTCGACAAAGTGAAAACAACAAAAGGAAAATAAGACGATTACAAAACTTTCAAAACATTGAAAGTTCTAATAAAACAATTCGAAAAAGCGAAGATGGTAAAAATATTTTAAGACGATTACAAAGCTTTCAAGATGATGAAAATCCGGTTACAATAAGTGAAGAAACCTACCTTAATAATAAAAAATTAAAAATTCGACAAAACGAAGAGTCTAAAAATATCTTAAGGCAATTACAAAACTTTCAAAATTTCGAAAATCCAATAATAGTAAATCATGAATACAAGCTAGGTAATAAAACTTTAATGAGTCGACAAATCGAAGACTCTATAAATACTTTAAAACCACTACAAAACTTTAAAATAGTAGAAAATATTAAAAAAATTGAAGAATGTGAAAATCCTAAAAGTTTTTTAAGAAAACTACAAAATTTTGAAAATGAAAACCCAATTGAAATAAATCAAGAATACAACACCAACAATAAAAAATTTAAAAATCACCAAATTCAAGATCCAAACGTTTTAAGACGATTACAAACATTAAAAGATGATAAAAACCTTCTTGAAGTAAACGAAGGATATTATCTTTATAATAAAACCTTAAAAATTCGACAAGCTGAAGATACCAAAAAGGAAACTAAATCAGATCAAACTAAATCAGATCAAACTAAATCAGATCAGACTAAATCAGATCAAACTAAATCAGATCAAACAAAATCAAAAGATTCGAAAGTTGAGGATGACGATGACGAAGATATTACGTTTTCTACCAAAACTACTGAGGCTTTAAACGAAACTGAACCGATTAACGGTACTACTCCATTCCCTGATGATGAATATGATGATGGTGATGATCAACAACATCCGGGAGATGGTAGCGATAAAAAAAGTAATACTTATTTGTATTCGGTAACAATACCAACTGCAATATGTAAGTAAAAATTATCTAATAAGATTAAGTTTATAACTAAACTTTATAAAGTAGTATTTTTTTTGTAAATAGACTTTATAGAGTAAAATTTTCATTAATTAAGAAATTAAATTTGCTATAAGTTAAGTTCAAATACGTCCTATTTAGATTAAATAGCTTCTAGTTATTCAAGATCTTTTTAACAAAATAGTGTCGTTTTGAGATCGAATTAAGCGAATTTTTAACTAACGATTTTAATGGATCGAGACAAAATTTAGAAAACCCAATCATATAGACTTCTACCGTATAACAATTTTTTTCTCGCAACAAAGCAGTCCACAGGTTAATACAGTGCATTAGGATTTCTTTAAGTAGGACAAAGATAACTTATATAGCAGTCGAATCGTAATAATCGTTGTTACTATGCCTACACAATGCCAGGTCAAAAGCACAAGTTATGCTTTTGACAGATTGCCTGACATATAGGTTAATAAAACTGTTAAAAAATTGTTACTGAAATGCACACTGTACAAATTGTTAAGTTTGTTGCAAGTACACGAGTTAAATTTAATAAATAAATACAAACTTCATACAAAGGGCACTTTATTATAAGAAACGACAAAATTAACAGTAAATAACTCGTACAATCATACAAATGAAAATGTGTACTTATTGTAAATTACTTGAGGCATCTAAAATAATTTATAATAAGTGTTCAAATACAGATCCTTGCACTGCAAAACAGTACCCTAATCTGTTGTAGAAGTTCCTTCTTACGTTATGAAGCATAACAGGGGTAATGCTTCCAAACACATTTATAATCCTTTGACGAAGATGTTCCAAATCTTCAGCTCTTACGTGGTTGTACACTTTCTGTTTTACGTATGGCCAAACGAAGAAGTCCATAATAGCTAAATCGGGCGACCTGGCTGCCCATCTGATGTTGCCTCTTCTACCAATCACACGATTTGAAAAAGTGATATTTAAAAATTGTCGCACATTAGCCATATCGAGCGCAGGACAGCCATCCTGCTGATACCATATTTGGTTTAAGTCGATTCCCGGAAGTTGCGTCAAAGCTGGAGTGATTTGCTCCTGAAGAGATCCAAATACCTATGTCCATTGAAATTGTCCTCAATAAAGAAAGGTCCAACAATATGATCTCCAACGACACCAGCCCACACGTTCAGCTTTGTTGGATATTGAGTTCGGAAGTCCATTCGATGGATTCTCTCTACTCCAAAATTTAATAACAGGATTGTGCCTTCCTAATAATGAAACGTCGATTCACAAAACAAATATTAATTTAAAAAATTTGGATTTTCGTTTGCACGTTCCATCATCGTTTCGCAGAATATCATTCTTTGGATCTCATCGTCGGGAAATATCTGGTGACCTGTTGATATCTTGTACGATTTGTATCCATGTCGTCTGAGTACCTGTCGAACAGTTTCCCTGTTGGTACCGACTTCTGTAGCAATTTGAAGCCTAGATTTCGATGACTCTTCTTCGGCAATAGCGCAAATCATTGTGTCGCGTATTTGCTTGTTTTCTGTAGGAGCTCTTTCTTCTCTTCTGTGGCACCTACTGTCTGCAACACACCCATTCTCTTCAAAGGCTCTTACAGTCCTCGATATTATAGAAAAATGTGGAATTGGCCGGTTCTCAAAATGTTCAACAAATAAATGAACCGTATTTCTGACTGAGTTGCCACCGTAAACCCATTTAATTATCTGCATTTTCTCTTGCAGAGTGTACAACATCGCACTAGTCGACAGTATTTGAAGCAAAATTCGACAGAATGTAAATTTAGTTACAAATACATAAGTGTATGTATAGTAACGACAATTATTACGATTAATCTAATATACATTTCGTCCTTGTCTTACATCAGGAAATCCTATTGTACTGTATTAACCTGAGGAATTTGCTATGTTGCGAGAAAAAATTGTTATACGGTATATGCTTTTTCACGATCGCAGAATTGGGATAAATTGGAGGCCTGATGTGTCCTAATAAAGCGGAGTTGAGTAAATGATTAATATTAATGTTTTTTTTTAACCGAAACCAGTTAAAATTTTTCAGTTTCAATATTTCAATTTACTTTCAATTCAATCTAATCTCTCAACCAACTGATACCCCAAAATATTGTCAAATATTTCGAAGATCAATAACAAAAATACAAACTTAACTTCTGAAAACTCTAATAAAACAGGTTGAGAAGTTAATTGTGATTCAAAAGCAACTCAATTCAACCCAAAATCCAAATTAATAATCTCTAGCTATTTTTTTTCTTTAATTTTTGTTTATAATAATAAGCATGAAGTTAAATTCTTGAGTGTAAAATAAAATTAATAAGATTCCATGTCATGGTTTGAAAATAAAGGTAAGGTAATAGGATTTGAAAACTAGCTCCTATAATTCTCAGACACTGATTGTGAGTATGTATGAAAACATTTTTTTCCGATTTTAGGACAGACATAAATATTTCATCCGTTTCTGACCAAAGTTTGAAACGAAATCTAGCTTCCATGTCAATTTTAATTCAATCAACAATATCAAAAGCGTTCATTCATCAACAATAAAAACATGTCTTTCATAAAATACTTTATAAAAGAGGTTAATACTTTTTAACCCTTTGCACTCGTATGTAGCCGTAGGAGCGACAAAAAAGTTCCCATATAAAAAAAATTCCGAGTAGACAGATAAGTAGATAAAATAATATTCCGAGTACAGTGTACTCACAAAAGTACATATATACGAGTGCAAAGGGTTAATGGTTTAATTAGTGTCAAGCACAAAATATGGCTCGACCCTAGTAAAAGATAGTAACTGAATTAGTGCTGCCGGCGTCAAGCAACGAAATATTTACAAAAAGCGCGGACGGGAAAGTGCCAATGGTTTGTTATCCTAAACAGACCTAAATTGAAACTTTCCGATTTTATACTTCAATTTAAATTTTTAATTTAATTCAATCTAACTCAAAAGTCTAACCTTTTCTCAAAGATTTATAACAAAAATACAAACTTAGCTTCTTAAATCTATAAAAATAAACTTCGGTTGATTTGAAAAAGTTTAGAAGCGTAAATTTCAAAAAAGATAATTTCAAAATCTGCTTTAAAACTAATCCAACCAGGGCCGGATCCAATAAATGCGGGGTCCTATTAAATTTTTTTCGCGGGGCCCAACAAAGTTTAAATAAAAATGTCGATTTGGCTGTTTACATATTGAAACAATATAAACTTGAGACATTGAATCTTTCTAAAAAAAGATCATGGGACACAATCGACGTCTAAAAAAAAGTCATGATCACAAGTCAACATTTTTCTATATTATAAAATGTTCACTTCATGGAGCTTTATAAAATCGAACACTACATAATGCGGTGCCCCAATTTTAAAATGCGGGGCCCCTTCAAGCGCGGTGCCTAACGGTGTTTTATGCCAATCTGGATCTTTTAGAATATTATCTTCAATGTCTTAAATTGTATTAACACTACATAATGTGGGGCCGCAATTTTAAAATGCGGGGTCCCTTCAAGCGGGGCCCGATTTTGCGCAATCGCTCCAATCGCCTCATATCCGGCCCTGAATCCAACCCAGAATTCAAATTATTCACGTCTTTTGTTATTTCGAAATCATTCCAACTATTTTTTTCTTTGAATTTTGTTCAATAATTGGTACAAGATTAACTTTTTCAGTGTAAAATAGAATCTTCAAGTTTCAATTGAGCTTAATTGATTTTATTGAGATTTTCAGATTTAATATTTCAATTTTAAATCAATCCAATCCATCATTTTTTAAATTCTCTAAAAGATTTCTAGGATTAATAACAAAAATACAAATAGGAACAGGTTTAAATCTATTCTTTAAAAACCATACCAGAAATGATTGGAAAAAGTAGACAATAAGAATCAACATTTAAGCTCTCTTTTTATAAGGATTGAAGAGTATATAAAAAAATTTCCGGAATATAATTGTGTTTAACATCAAATTAAACAATTTTTAACTTACCTAATTAATTTTTTATTTTCTTAAAGGCATCATCCTTTTAATTGTTGGTTTATGCTTCTTGGCAAAACCAACAGGAGCTTGTTGCGATCGTTTCTTGCGAAATCCCGACCAATCAACGGTTCATAAAATCCAAAAACGTCCCCCACATCCAAATAAACGCGATAAAGCGTACAGAACATCTCAGCAGGATTTAAAACAGGACGAGGTGATGGATCGATCGAGGAGGGTCCCTTTACAGGAATACGATGATTCGCAAAGGTTTCGGGATTCTACGGTTTCATTTGGAAGGGTTGATCGTCGGATATATCAAAATGCAGATCTTCAGCTTGATATCCTAAAAAAAAGTGAGGATAAGGAGAGAATTGGAAAGGAAGAAAAAGAAATTTATGAATTAAATAAAAATAAAGTTCAAAGTTTGGGAGATTCCCAATTTGATGATTTAGACACTTTGAAAAAAAGTATAGATGATATAGATGTCGATAAGGAAAAAATTTGGATCGATGAGGAGATAGAAGACATGGAAAAAAGATCGGTACCATTTGGAGATTTAAGTTATCACATAACTTCCATTTAAAAAGGTAAAAAAAAAACTTGGAAAGTTGTAGGAAAGATGATTTGTCTATTTTTTATAATGTAGTTGATATTGATAAATAAACGATTATTTTTTTGTTGTTCCTCGGCTCTCGAGTTTGATAGAATTTATTTTTCAATCTCCGGGTATATTTACAATGGGCTTAAATACAAACGGCGCTATACAATAATAATTTTTTTTTTTTTTTCTCTTTCGACGGTATCGCTTAATCATTCAATTAATTACAAGAGTATGGCATCATTGATTCTAGAAAAAAAAATCCATCTCTCTATAGTTATTTTTTTAATTTTCTTTTTTTTATATTGTGCAGTTTATTAATTAAAATATTTCGCTTGTACTCGCATTTTAAAAATTAAAAAATAAAATAAAAGTTTCGACGGAAACAAAGACTAGTTAGGGTAGTTATACGACCGACCGACCGCGTTTTATCTCCGAACACAAAAAGTATCATAAAATAGCAAGCAAATCGAACTAAACCTTCTTAATATCCACCCATCGTTTAAGAATTTTTTCCATTTTTCGAAAAATTCAAATTTTAGTTCGAAAAATTCAATTTTTAGTTCGAAAAATCCTTCAATTTTTTAGTTCGAAAAATTCAATTTTTAATTCGAAAAATCCTTCAATTTTTTAGTTCGAAAAACCATTTTTAAGATCCAAAACAACAACTGAACGTACTTACGACGTAGTTTAGAAGCGCGATGGCCGATTTCGCGGCCGTTTTTCGCCGGTCCGGTCCGATTAGCTTGCCGTGAAGACCGCGCGCGTTTTCCGCTCGTCGTTATGAGACGTCGTTGGGATACGGGCGTCTTTGGGGCTCCGGCGTGTACTGGATTCGTGTTCTAAAGTGTTGTGGTGATCCCGGAACCGATGTGCTTTCTGATAATCTTCTTGGAGGTGGCACAGGAGGTGTTGGTGAAATATATCTATTAATAAGACATTTATTTTATTAATAATAGAAAAAAAATTTAAGTTAGGTTGGAAAATTTTTTCTAGAATAATTTTCTAAATATTAAAAATGGATATAATGGCTTGGTAAAGAATAATATAGTGTTTACAATGTCTAGACCAGAGGTTGGCAACAGGCAGACTGCGGTCCATATACGGACCGGAGAAGTTTAAATCTCGGACCATCAAATATTCTTAAATACAGCTTGTCAAATCTAGGAAGAGACGTGGAAATGTAAGAAATAAGAACCGCCTTCTGTTGATGATGAACAAATATCTATTTTCATATAATTTTTAAGTTAATTGTATTGACTATTATTTTATTGTTGGTAATGGATCAATTGCAATAAGATTTTATCGGAGCTTTAATGGATACAAGCACTTTTCAAAAATTAGTTTAGTTTAAGTTGGCATTTTAAGTAGCACATTCCGATGTTAGCAAAGTTTCTTTGGTGTGAAGATCGCGCAGATAGTTGAATTTGATTTAAAGGCAGGTTAAACGTTAGTTAAATCAATTAATAAACGTAAAGCATTCAAACACAATTAAGATGGGACGCAAAAAGAGCTCTACCGAGGGAGAAAGACTGCTATTATGGAAAATGAAAGAGAAAAAAATATCAATAAGATTGCCAGATTCATTGGATGTTCGCGGAAAAAAGTTCAAAATGTGCTCAAATATTACCGACAATATAAAACTTTTGCAAATCAAAAACGATCCAGGTGTAGAAAAACTTCCAACACAGAAGATTCTCTAATTGTTCGACATGCTCTTAAAGACCCTTTTGCAACTTCTTCACAGATAAGAGCCATAATGCAACAAGAATACGGCGTAAACATCTGTAGTACAACCGTCAGGCAGCGAATTCTTAAAAATAACCTTCGGGGATGCCAAAGTTTAAAAAAACCGAAAGTTTTGATTGGAAACCGAAAGAAACGCTTGGAATTCGTTAAAAGCCATATTGAACGTTCTCCCCTTTTCTGGAATTCTGTAATTTGGAGCGATGAATCTAAATTTAATCTATGCGGTCCAGATAAGTAGGAGTTATATGCGACGTCCTCCAAATAAGGAATTGGATCCAAGGTATACGAGAAAGACGGTGAAGTTCGGCGGCGAAAGCGTAATGGTATGGGGTTGCTTCAGCGAGCGTGGTGTTGGACCAATTGATGAAATAAAAGGAAAGCTCAATGCCCTAGCTTATAAAAATTTGTTGTCAGATACTCTTATACCATATTTAGAAAATTTGCCGTTGTCAATTTATTCAAAAACGGTGTTCCAACAAGATAACGCGCCGTGTCATCGGTCGAAGCTGGTGATAGAGTGGTTTCGAAATCAGGAAATACCTCTATTGAATTGCCCTGCGCAAAGTCCGGATTTAAATCCAATTGAAAATTTATTTGCAATTATTAAAGGGAAGGTTATGGCGCTAAAACCAAAAACGCAACAAGAATTATGGGATGTCATTCAGCAGGAATGGCAAAAAATCCCGAGGGCAACATGCGCAGATCTTGTATCGTCCATGCAAAGGCGATGTGAAGCCGTAATTGTCCAAAAGGGATTTCCAACAAAGCATTGAATACTTATGAACCTTATACACTACATCGTAAATATTTTTCAATTGTATTAAATAAGGTGTTATTTTTCATTAAGTATGTTGATAAATGGTTGACGACTTCCCTTGATTTTGATTTTGTTTTCAACGTTTGTTTTGATGTTTTGATCTTTGATTTTATATAAAAAATAAATATCCTTGTCGAAATCTTTCATTTTTCTGCGATTTTTTGCGTTTTCGCCAACATACCTTACGGTGTGTTAATTAGCGTGCCACCCCTGTAAGATATTCAGGGAAGAATTGCTCGCAATATTGCCTTTGAAAGGTAACACTCGAGGAGAAGATTTATTCAAAGCTATTGATGAATTTATTAATAATTCCAACATTCGTTATGATAAAATAGTGTCGCTTTAAACTGACGGTGCCTCAGCGATGATTGGCAAAGAAAAAGGTGTAGTAAAGAAAATCAGGGATAAGAATCCAGGTCTAATATCGTGTCAGTGTATAATTCATCAGACTGCAATTTGTGGAAAACTCAGCACTACACTGAAAGAAGTAATGGACAGCTTGGTGCAGTTAATTAATTTTATGAGATCTCATTCTTCTCATCAACACCGAAAGTTCAAGACGTTTCTTTTAGAATGTGAAATATAAAAAAGAGAACTGTGAAGAAGACGTTGCAGTGTTTGTAAGATTTCTGTCCGATCTAAGGGACGAATTTGCTACAAGATTTCAAGACTTTGCAGAAATTGAAAAGCTGTCTCAATTCCTAAAATTTCCTTATCAAGTTGATACATTGGCAGAATGTGACTGCTAAGTTGTTCAGCGTTTTAAAATCTTCACTTCAAGTGGAGATAATCGACTAGCAAGAAGATAATTCTTTGCAAATGTATAAAACTGTATACACTGAAGAATTTTGGGGTAAACATGTTTCAGAAAAATATGAAAATTGTAAGAAAGTAGCTATCAATCTCGAAAATGAATTTTTCGAAGAACACATATCGGTCAAGGTTGACAGACGACCACCTCAAAGACATAATTCACATTTGCTGTACCCCTCATACACCAAACTTTAAAAAACTGGCCCAAGTCCGTCGTTTGTAATTTCTCACATTGAATATATTACAATATTAACTGAGAATTACTTGTTTTACTTGATTTACCCTTTTTTGGGAAACTAACTCGACTTGAAAACAAAATAAAAAACAGTACCTTTTAATTATTAGTTTTTTTCTGGACCTCCATAAAAAATTTTACACTGAATCCGGACCCCACTCAAAATTACTTGCCAACCCCTAGTCTAGACAACAACTTTTAAGGGTAAAATTAGTTTTTAAATTATATTTACCGTCTTGGTAAATTAGGAGAAGCCGAAGTTGAATTTTCAATATAATTCCTTCTAAGAGCCAAAGGGCTTTGATCCCCACTGATTGTCCTATTTAACCTAGGAGGTGGTTCAGGGCTTTGATGACGTGAATTCCTCCCAGTTCGGTCATTACTTAAATGTAATTTCATATACGATCCAAAACGTTTCCTCCCTATATAAAAAAAATAAATAAAATAAAATAAAAATTAATTAAAATAAAAATTAATTAAAATCCAACTACTTTAAAAAAAAACTAACCACTATTTTCTTCCTCTTCCTTTTTAGCTTGTTGTTGTTTTTGTTGATGATAAAACCTTTGTAAAACAATAGGACTATTACTTTCACTATAAACACCTCCATGTTGATGATAATCCTCGCTGCTACTTTGCGACCTTAAAGGAAGGGGCGATCCAGTCGGGCTTCTTTCCATGTTTTTCCTTTGAAAAAACGGGGAAGAAGCCAACCGACCATCCGGTTTTCTTTGTAAAACCGGACTAGTACACGGACTTCTTAAAAACCGTCCGTCGTGATTTTTCGTATAAGGTGAAAAACTTCTATGTCCATTATTCGGAGGAACTGAAGTTTGGCTTTGGAATGTCGACAGACGAGACATATGTCCAGCTCGTCCATCCGGAGGTAAATTCGACCCCCCGTTTGCAAACGGTTGACTAACAGGCGGTGGCGAAAGCTGCTGATAAGGTTTATTAGCTAAAACGGGTTGATTTCGCTTCTGCGACAAATCAGGCGTGTGCCTAGGCGTGGATTTATTCGCCGCGATCATCTCGGCTTGTTTAATAGCTTCTTTAAACCAGTTATTCGACTGGTCTAATCCTTCGTATTTTTTAATAAACGGATGACTCTTTAATTGCGCGTACTTTGGTCTACTTTCTTTGTCTTTGATCAAACACGACGAAACGAAATTTCGGAATTCGGGGGTAAAGTATTTGTCGGTAGGTAACGAAGGCGGATCGTTTACGATTACCCTACTTAGAACCTCGAAATCATTTTTACAGTCTTGATAAGGCAGGACACCAGTTGCCAGTTCTATTAATGTTATACCTAGTGACCAAACGTCCGCTCGTATATCGTAATCCGGGTTGTGTAAATCTATTCGTTCAGGCTAAAATATATTTTAATATTTTTAATAAGTTAATAAAACGAGAAATTAAACGTTGCTACACACTATAGTGACACTATATTATCCGATACTATATGAAACTTTATGCAACAATTAAATCGTCACGTAGCAATGGTAGTGTCGTTTTAATGTGACTTGTATCATACAAAACGCTTAAATGTCGCTTCTCACTTGCGATACACTCACAATCAGTTGTGCGTCGCGACCCGGCTCAGCTTGCATCGCTAGGAACTTATATCACTGATTTAAATGGATAAGTTCTCACTTAAGCTTTCTTAGTTAATCATTAGATTTATTTTGTTGTGGAAGACTACATTAACCATATCATTATTAGATATGTTAACTGATGAAGAGGAAGACGACGATTTATTATTGCTCGCCACTTTAGATGACAAAAGTGAAAGAAGCGATTTATTAAAACGCATGAAAACAGATGGAACATTTGTGGTCTTAACACTTGGCATGCGAGTGTAATTCGTCTGCAACTTACGCGTGCAGCGGGCGTTTTTATGTAAACCGTTGAAATTACATATTTACGAAAACGTATTTTTACGTAATCCGCGCTCCAGTGACAGATTGCAAAAAACGTAAAAATGCGTTGCCCGCACACCAAGTGTTAACACATTGCGTACGGGTCACGAGATATCTCGTTTTCATGTTTTTTTATTCAGTCTTCAACTAAACAATGAGCCGCATATACTTTAATTACGTTACGACGGTAACGAAGCCTATCGCATAGTAACGTTCAGTTTACTAAAAACGAGAATTCTCGTGACCCGTACGCAATGTGTTAATAGAAATCCATTAAAAAAAGACTATAACAAATTTAACCCTTGCCACCCCGCACATTTTTGCACGTTATGACGAAAGGCTCCGCAGCGGAGCGGTAAGGGTTAAAGAACACTTTAGAGTAAATCGAGAGCAGTTTAGAGAGATCTTAGATCTTATAAATCCTGACATTGAAAAACAGCCAAATCATTTTATTTCACAACTGAGTAGCGCTTATGAAAAACTAGCACTAACTTTAAAGTCAGCTCCACACACTCGATGAGTGCGTTCGCTGAGACGTCTTGGCGAAACTGTTCGTTGTCAACGAGAGTATGGAGGGGTTGTTTTTCGTCGAGGCAAAATTTTGGCAAGAGGAGCCCTTTGACTCGGACCAAAATACCGACATAGAGCAGAGAGATAGTGAGGCGAGGCGAGGTAAGAGGATGACGATACGGCGAACTAGGGTTGTCCACACTCTCGGTCTCGGTAACCCTCACCATGTCTCGCCGAATATGTGGAGCCGGCTTAAGTTAAGTAAGCAATTTAATACTTTAGTGAACTCTTTATTGATAGATATAAATAAAAATGTTTAATTGAATAGTAAATCTGACTGATCTTCGGATAGAGTTTTTGGAAGAACTTGATACACTAATTCTGTTATTAAATGGTGGTTGGAAATGTTAAAATAGTTTCAGCCATACTTTCAAAGAAAGTTCTTAAAGGACGTGACTTAGCCTTGGCATCAGCCGATAATAAATTTCGAAATAACTACGATCTAAGTGGTTTAATCTCTTTTTTCCATGATTTCAAGAATTTGTTCACTATATTTTTTGCTTTTTTTACTTTCTCTATTTGGTGTTTCATTTTCCTCTGCAGGTCTTTTATTCTCTTCACCTTGTGTGTTCTATTCTTGTTCTACTGGTATTACTTCGTCTTCTTACACAATATATCTACTTCTCGTAGTATGCTACATCTTTCAAGAACAAATTTTAATATTTTCTAATACTTTTCAACAAATTTTAGACTATAAATGATTTTCAAATAGTAATGATCAATTATTAAAAAAAATATGCCTGTATAGGTGGTTTCATTAAATAAATCAAATGAAAAACATCGATTTTCTCGCCACTAAACAAAGTACTTGATTTGCAAAAAGGTAAATCTAGTTTACAGCAGAACTAATATGCTTTACAAAGGAGTTCATTCAATTAAATAAAATTTTGAGCATTACATACATCATAGTAATGTCGTTCATATTGTATTGAAATGCCAATATCTCCAAAACATTTACGATCCGTAAAAAAATGGAAGGGAAGTATGGAACATTGGAAGGGAATGGATCGGAAACAGTATGGAAAAGGAATGTAAAGTGTGTACACGACCATTCATTTACAGCTAAGAATATTTTTATGGAAACGGAACGGAAGCTTATGGGGCGGAAACGGAACGTATAGTGAGAATGAACCTTTACGTAGCGCCACATAGCAACGTATCGTGCAGCGTTAAGTGAAAACGTATTCATTTAAATCAGTGCTATGATTACCTAGCAACAATTTACATCGATGAAACATGTCGCATCGCGCAGTTAAATGTAGCACAAGTAAGAAGCGACCTTAAAACAATATTTTATTGCGTCACGCTATGTAGTATCACAAGATACAGCGTCGCCCCTAGTGTGTAGCCACCTTAAATGTAAAAAAAAATAAAAAACTAACCGCCATATAAGCTGCACATCCAGCGCTACGCGTTTTCGCCCTGGAATCGACTAAACGACCGCTAATTCCGAAATCACATAATTTAACGTTTTCTCTTTCGTCTACTAAAATGTTTGAGGGTTTAACGTCTCTATGAATCACACCGTGTTTATCTTTTAAATATGCTAAGGCATTTACAGTCTAGAAAATACAAAAATTAAAAAAACTAAACAATGTATCCATTTTTATTTTAAGATTTAATAAAATAATACGACGAAACTTTCCTAACTTGAATTTTTCTCACTAAAATTATTATTAAAATTGAGTAATTTTATGAAGTATGAGTGTTTTATTAAGTTTTCGAAAGATTTTTATCCCTCTAACTTATCTAATTTCTGTGGAATTGAAACTAAAGTATTGTGGAAATTCTCCTATTCTTTAAACTGAATGGAAAAAATCCACATTCACCTTTATTTTTCTTTTGGAAGTAAACTTGATAAATTTTTCTCTAAATCGTGGAATATTTTAATGATTCTTTGGTGATTCAAGTTAGGTAAGTTTCATTTTATAGTAATAATAAAAAACCTACCGCAACGACAACTTTTCCCAAAACAGTCTCAGGTATAGGCGTTTGCAGTCGTTTTAATAACTTATCGAAACAGGTGGACATCAATTCCATGCATATCCACACCTCGCTATCGGTTATAAAACAACCTAGACATTGCACGATAAAATTACAATCGTACGATTTTATTACGACTTCTATGTCCATCACAATTCGTTTATTTTCTTCTGTATTTACAGACCTACGCATTTGCTGTGAATAAAATACAACAAAAAAATCATCCATCATTCTATTCTATCTCTATTTATGATCATTCTATGATCGTCTATTTTGTCACAATTTTTAAGTTATTTGCAAAAAATAATATCAAATTTCACCGACTATTGGGTTGCATTCATGATTACATTTTTATTAATAATTAGAAAATAGCATAAAATACAAAAATAAAACAAGTCAAAAAATAAAACCAAAAAACTCAAATAAAATCAATTTTTTTCAGATCACCCTGTATATTATCTAAATATACACTATCAAACACCCAGTATAATTTATTATTCTTCAAAATAATACAATACATATAAAATACGTTCAACAATCTAACCCTTACCGCTCCGCTGGCTCCGCTACGGAGCCTTTCATCATAACGTGCAAAAATGTGCGGAGTGGCAAGGGTTAATAAAACTTAAATCTTAAACAAACACAATAAAACAATCAATTTAAAAATAAAACAAGTATTTATTTTCTCACAACGTAAACTTTAATAACATAGAAACTTACCTTAACGGCTATAATTTCCCCGCTGGGTTTATGCCTCATCTTAACAACATGCCCACAGGTTCCGCTACCCAAATCCTCGAGATATTCCATCTCCTTGATGTCCGTGTCGTAAACAACATTGTTAATCTTTAACTTACCGCTGCTTTGCATGATTTCCTTAAACCTTCGGTCGATGTCAGAGGTGTCGGGCGGTTTCTGCCTGATCGCGAGCTCGTTGGGCCTCTTCATTTGCGGCGGCGTCCTCGGTATGTTAAAATTGCCCACTTGGGGGGCGGAAAACTTCATTTAAGATTGAGTCGGAAAAACGGTCAAAGTAAATACTCACAGTTGCTCGGTCTGGCGGGCGGGTTTTGATGTTGCGCGCTCCTCCCTGCCGCGTCCACATTGATGTCGCGCTGTTTTTCCAATTGCAATCGTTGAAAGAGGCTGTTTAATTTGTTATTTGCGCTATTGGTTACCGAAGACATGTCTATAATTGACATATAAGAAGATAACTGATGTGAAGTTGGTTTCTTATACGAACTGTCATTTCGAGAACGTTTTAATTTTATATTAAAAATTTATTTTTATTTATTAACATAAATTTATTTTCACAAACAAATTAAATTAATTAATCCAAATTATAAAAATAATTAATAAATAAACTAGATTTACTTAAATAAATAAATTTTTTAATCCTAACCTCTTCTGACATTTCAACCCGACATTTGTCAAATCATAACTTCCAGATTGAACTAATTTATTTCCAAAATGCTTATTTACGGAATAGTTTTAAGCGTTTTAATACTAATATTATCAATAATCTTTTATTTAAGAAGTTCAAAATCTACAAAACGTAAGTAAACAAAGGGTTTTTTTAAACATATGTTTTTAATCTTACATTTAAAACCTCCAGCTAACCAAGAAAATAGACCGAGACCTGTTCCAAATAGATTAAGAGATGGAGCACCTCGTAGGGCGCAAATGGCCCGAAATCGAGGGGCTAGATTAAGAGCTAACGCTCAACATCAAGAAGAAGAGGTATCTGATAATGAAGCGGAAGTAGAAGACGATGATAAAATTGAGCTTCCCGAGGGTAAAATAGGAGCGAAAAAAATGGCTAAGTTGCAGGCTAAAGCTGAGAAAAAAGCTCAACGAGAAGCTGATGAACAAATGAGACAAGAAAAGAAGAAAAAAGAGCAACAAGCTTTAGACGAAAGGAAGAAATTAGAAGAAAAAGAAAAAGCCGAAGAATTAAAACGAGAGGAAGAAGAACGATTAGCTAGGGAAGAAAAAGAAAGGAAAGAATACGAAGAATATTTAAAAATGAAAGAAGCTTTTACCGTTGAAGAAGAAGGATGCGAACACGAAGAAGACGAACAAAATTTATTACAGGAATTTGTATCTTACATCAAATCGCAAAAAGTGGTTGTTATCGAGGATTTAGCCGCTAAGTTTAGATTGAAAACTCAAGCGGCGATCGATCGATTGAAGGATTTACAAGCTGACGAAATCTTAACGGGGGTTATTGATGATCGGGGGAAATTTATTTATGTTTCGCAGGAAGAAATGGAAGCCATTGCCAAATTCATTCGACAAAGAGGGAGAGTTTCTATTACGGAATTAGCCGAGAATAGTAATCAATTGATTAATTTAACTCCTACAAATGTTACGTAATAAATAATTAGATATATAAATAATGTGGTTTTATTTTATTTACTTATTTATTTTTTAAGATAAATTTTTTTGAAAATTTTTGATGGTTAACTTTTAAAAATTTTGACCAACTTTAAAAAATCATGTAGACTTTATTTTTTTAAATTAAGAAATGAAAATTGTATTAATTGAAAGTTAAAATATTCTATTTTGTAATAAAAAAGTCAATTTTGTTCTAATTATTAGCCAAAAAATTAAAAAAAAAAAAAAATTAATTACAATTTTTTTAACCTAACTTTTAAAAAATTTTGACCAAGTTTAAAAAATCGCGGAGAGTTTATTTTTTTAAATTAAGAAACAAAAATTATACTAAAGATAGATTAAAATGTCTATTTTCAAATAATAAATAAAAATCTAGATGTTAGATAATAAAAAATTTTAGTTGGGAATTTTTTTCTAAACCTCTACCTACAAAATTTGACGTTTCTAACCTCTAAAAAATTGGTCAACTTTAAAAAATCCCCAAGACTTTATTTATGAAAGTTAAGAAAAAAAAATCTATACTAAAGACAGATTAAAATGTCTATTTTCAAATAATAAATAAAAATCTAGATGTTAGATAATAAAAATTTTGAGTTAGGAATTTTTTTCTAAACCTCTACCTACAAAATTTGACGTTTCTAACCTCTAAAAAATTGGTCAACTTTAAAAAATCCCCAAGACTTTATTTATGAAAGTTAAGAAAAAAAAATCTATACTAAAGACAGATTAAAATGTCTATTTTCAAATAATAAATAAAAATCTAGATGTTAGATAATAAATATTTTTAGTTAGGAATTTTTTTCTAAACCTCTACCTACAAAATTTGACGTTTCTAACCTCTAAAAAATTGGTCAACTTTAAAAAATCCCCAAGACTTTATTTATGAAAATTAAGAAAAAAAATTAATACTAAAGACAGATTAAAATGTCTATTTTCAAATAATAAATAAAAATCTAGATGTTAAATAATAAAAATTTTGAGTTAGGAATTTTTTTCTAAACCTCTTAAAAATTTTACGTTTCTAACCTATAAAAAATTGGTCAATTTTAAAAAATCGTGGAGACTTTATTTTTTTAAATTAAGAAATGAAATTTGTATTAACTGAAAGCTAAAATATTCTATTTTGAAATAAAAAAGTCAATTTTGTTCTAAATATTACCCAAAAAATTAAAAAAATTCATAAAGGTGACTAAAATTTTTGACGGTTAATAACCTAACTTTTAAAAATTTTGATCAACTTTAAAAAATCGTGGAGACTTTATTTTTTTAAATTAAGAAATGAAAATTGTATTAATTGAAAGTTAAAATATTCTATTTTGTAATAAAAAAGTCAATTTTGTTCTAAATATTACCCAAAAAATTAAAAAAATTCATAAAGCTGACTAAAATTTTTTATAACCTAACTTTTAAAAAATTTCGATCAACTTTAAAAAATCGTGGAGACTTTATTTTTTTAAATTAAGAAATGAAAATTGTATTAATTGAAAGCTAAAATATTCGATTTTGAAATAAAAAAGTCAATTTTGTTCTAATTATTACCCAAAAAATTTAAAAAATTCATAAAGTGGGAAATTAATATGACAAAAAAACCTGTTTTAGGATTTCAAGTCCAATAATAAAAATTGATGGTAGATATGATTTATTGATGTAAGTAGTAATGCACAATATATATATATATACGGTATAGACAATATATATATGGTACTATAAGTAGAAAAAATATATGTATAAACGCATCGCTCACTCCGAGTCCAAGGTATAATTGACTAAATGCTCTCCGCTATGTAAATCTAAATTATATATTAGCAATATTTATATTATGTACACTCCTATAAGGCCTAAAAAGAAAATTCCAAACGACGACAATAAAATTGTTTTTTTACGATTGATTTATTACGGCCACAAAATAGGCACTTTTACAATCCCTTTTTTTTGAATAATTCTCAATCTTCTTTTTTAAATCCATTTGTACACAACGTCGAAATCGAATCTTAACCCTACGTGTATGTATAAAGCGTCGGCTAAAAAATACTTGTTTCCTTATACTTAAACTTTACGCTCAGTCAGAAAACACAAGGCTCTATCAAACTTAATAAATCTTTTTAATTAATTCTAAGTTACGATAAATCTTTTATGTACACCACGATTCAAAATAATACGATACGAGAGTATTTAATTTTATTCTACCGATGAAAGGCTGCTACGCGTCGAACCTAAACCTTCCGGATGAAAATCTGTTAAATCCGTTGGCAAACACAAGGGAGAAATCGGCCCATAAACTCTTTCTTGTTCTTCTAGTTGAAATTGGAAAGTTTCTTCGATTTTCTAAAGAAAAATAATTAATATTTTTAAAGTTTTATTAAAAAAATGTTTAAAAAGCAACAAACCTTTAGCTTATTTTCGATGATTCAAGACGAAGACAGATGTAGATAGAAGGAAATTAAGTTTTTAAGCGTTAAAAGACAGAAAGAAAAAAAGCAAGGAATGGTTTTTGTTAATTTAGGAAATTTTTTATTATTTTTTAATTAAATTTTAATTATGTTTTAATTAAGTTAAATGAAAAAGAAAAGCATAAATAAAAAAAAATAATAATAAAGAAAAAAAGAAACATAATAAATAAAAAAAGACAATAAACCACACTCACACATGAAATATAATTAAACCTTATTTGAAAATATTTTAACGACAAATAAAACAAACATAAAGAACGAACAAAAAAATAAAAATGACTAAGCGTTGGAATCTCGGTAAACGGGATAAAGACTGTTCGAAGCCTGATCCTTCTCGATGATAATGCTCGTGCTCCACGATCGCTGATGGCCCCAGCTGAGGCGAACCGCCTCGGACAAACAAGGGGTGTTTGGCGTCGAAGAAGGTGAACACGATTCGCTCGTTTCAGTGCTAGTTTCGGTTGTCGTCGGACCGTGCAAAACGAACGGCGGCAAGAATCGGTTACATTCTGCCGACAAGAACTCTTTGCGCAACTCTTCCTCGATACGCTACAAGTACAAGGTTCGATTACAACCCTTTTTTCTCTTCTTTACTTTTTATTTTTACGTTTTAAACAACCTCAAACATTTATATTTAACGTTTATAATTAACATAATAACATTTGTAATAACATTTTAAACAAAGGAAGAAAACCCGATGTATTAAAAATAATAATAATAAAATAAATAAAGATGATGAAAGCCCGAAAGCAAGTTTGTTTGAAAAATAAATAAATGAAAAAGACGGATTAAATAGGTTAGATGTGAGAGAGTAAAAAAGGCTAAGAAGTTAAAAATAAAAAAAAACTTACCATTTTACGGGGTTTTAATTGGGCTTTCCATTCGCGAAGTTCCTTCGAGAAAGCTTCTTCACGTTGTTTTAATTTTAAGGTTTCGTGTTCCATCAGCATTTTGCGTTTTTCGTTTTGAAGCTGTTCTAATTCTTTGATTGTCGCTTCGTTCATCGCGCGGAGTTCTTCTAATTGTCGTTGGTGTTTCAATTCGAAACGTTGTTGTTCCGCTTGGTAACGTCTTTTTTCTTTTTCTTGGAACTTTAAAATATAAATAAAAATTCATATTAATTTGTTTAATAAGAAATAATAAGAAATCAAGTTTAGAATAACAAAAATTTGGAAATTTAATTTAGAAAATGTCTTATACAGGACGTTTATTTGAAAAATTAACGTTTCACAACGTGTTGTATCATACACGCGTTAGAATATCGACAAAAACCAAAGCTGTTGCGAACCAGAAAGGCTTTAACAATTTAATAATAAAAATTTTATAATGAATTAATTGAAATCAGTGATACTAAGGTCTCCCACTCTTAAAACATGAAGGTTCCTCGGCTATTAGGAGGTAACATTGTTTATATTATTGCGCAGTGAACCGACGGAGAATATATAAACCTTTGTAGAACAAAGGGAGTAGATTGATTGCAGGTTAGACATTCTATTCGAGTCTTTTCGATTCTATTTTGGATTTTTGCGAGTTAAAGATTCGTTATGGTTCTTTTCCATTCTTTTCTAATTCGGAATTAGAATTGTATTTGGAGTGAGATTTTCGGAGTTGGTTTGTTAGTTGACTCGAAGTGTTATTGATATTTTGGTTCCCAGTTGGACTCTGAGTGTGATTCTGGTATTACCATCGTGATTTTTCTTCTTCTTTTGTGTTAAAGTTTGCGGTAATCGGAGTGAAATCGATTCCTGTCCGTGGCGCAAATAAATAAACTTTACTCTATCCAGAATTAGAATTATAGAATGACAACCCAGGCAGTCGTGGGTAAGTTTTTGTGAAAGAATTGAGGAGCTAGCGAACAAAAGCGGATTTGTCCGCAATATGATGAATTTTATGTTTTGTTGGTTTCGGACTGTAAATGTCTATTTTTATACATTCTACCTCATAGTTTCAATGAAAACTACCTAAAAGCGCTTAAGAAATGATATTGAACTGAGCATTCTCAAGCAAAAAAAGGAGTTGTCCTCGTAAAATATGCTTATAAATACATGAATTCGAAAATTTTTATCAAAAGCGGATAACAACGGGTAAAACTCGTAACAGTTGAAACATGTTGCAAGCAAAACCGGACAAAATGTCAAAATGTGGTTGTGGATCGTTTTGTTTATAGATATGTGGCAACTCTGTAACAGCCGTTATCACAGCGGTTATAACTTATAACTAAAACACTTACTAATTGTAAGTAAGTTGTTTTAAGTTTATTAGACAGATAAAGTAAATCTCGCCATGTTTATTGCAGCCATTTTCATTCAAAGCTAGTCTTGTCCACAAAAAAAATGTAATCAAAAGCGGGCAAAGTACTTATTTTCAATCAAAATCAGGCTTGTCCATTTTTCGTTTTAGTATATTGCCTGATATCTTATTAGATAGATAAAGTAAATCTCGCCATGTTTATTAAGTTTTTATCGAAAATCAATATGCGAGACCAAAAAAGATTTCTTTTTCTCTATACAGCCGTTACAGTTTTTTGGCGCTCCTGAAAATTTTTTTTCTGGGACAAGACCGTTTTTGTTCACCAGCTCCTCAATTATAATTAAACTGTTCCCCCGAAAGCAACCCATCAACTAAATCATAAGTTAGCTTATATAAGTGTAACGTAGGTATTTTAAGTTCTGATTTGGTTTTGTATTTTGTTATTTTATTTACATTTTCCTTTTTATTTTCTTTATTAAAATATAATTCTTAACTCGAACTCCTATCTTATTTAATTATTTTTCTTAATACCTTAAATTTACCCCAGTCAACACAAAATGAAAACAAGTAAGTTCATTTTTGTTAGCTTTTAGTTTTCATTCACTTAACGCCTGGCGTTGTCGAGGTTCTGCTCGACGCTAATGCTTTTTGCAAGTTCAATAAATTTTAAAATTGTCTTTGTTTTCAGGTGTTGCACTTACAAAGGTTAAAGGTTAAATCAAGATCGGTAGAGTAGTTGCTATAAGGTTATCCAACTCCCTATTCTTCTTATGATGCAAGCAAAACTTCTCCTCACATACACAAGTTCTCAAAATATGTTACGGAGGTCTGATCTCATTTGCTCTACGCTTTATTTGTTGTTTATATCTAATAAAAAACCATTTTAGTTTATAAATTTATCATTAATATTAATTTTCGTAAGTGATATCAATTCTTTTTCTCATTATTTAAGAACTTAACTATTAAAAGTAAAATTATATTATATCTTCAGACCTCGGTGAGAGACGCCCGCCTCTCTTCTCAAACCCGACGGCTCTCAAGTTGGATAACCTTGTATATATGTAGGAAGCGAGAGGGCAAGCCAGATGGCACGCCGCACTTAGGTCTCATTGCGCGCCTTTGTACAACTTCCCTGTCACTCACTCTGCCTACATCAACCAACCTAGGGATTTACCAAACGTTAAGATGCAGCTCAGAGGTGTCCCGAATCCATCCATGGTTGGCCAGTCCTCACCCAAGTCCCTTAATCTAAGGTGCTTGAGATTCGGACAATCACATAGGATGTGCCATCAAAAAAGTTTTGCCCACTGTTTTTGGGGGTCCGAAAAAAAGGCTTAAATTTAGGAAGAGGTTCGCGAGCGAAAATTAAAATTTGATCGCAAATCGGGGTACTTTTTAATCGAGTGAAAATCAACCGATATATAAAGTATAATTTTTTTTTATACAGTTCTTTTAAGGGTGTAAATCCGAGAGAGGTGGCGGATTGTCGAAAAAAATCGTTTCTCGTGCACAGACCGACCGGCCTGCGGCCGGCACTGTCCGGACGCGCGTGATTCGCCGTTCGAATAGGCGACCCAAATTTTACAGGTATTTATTTTATTTATTTATAATATATAATTATTGGACGGACGAAGAAACGCTTGTTCGCTCGGTCGCTTCGATGGAAATAGAAAAATTTCGTCGTCGAAGGGATACGCGGGAGCCTGCGACGATGACAGACGGTCCGAGTTAAAATAGGACGTTCGCCGCATAAAAGTGATCGGGGCGATGAAAGGAAAAAGTTTTGCCAACTGCATTTGAGGGGTAACCCGGGGGGGTCTGGAAAAGGGGCTCAAATTTAGGGGGGAATCAAAAGTTTGCCAATCACAGTCTCACCATCTTGCTCACAAGCACAACATAGAGGAGTAGCGGCAAACCCTAAAGTATAAAGGTGCTTATTAACCTTACAGTGTCCCGTCAGGAACCCTGTGATGTTGGATAACCTTATACCATTAACTCTACTGACCTTGGGTTAAAACTGTTTTAAGTGATTGCAATAATCGAGGAGTTATTTGTATCAAAGGTTATGTTTACAAAGGTAGTAGTGTCCTTCCATTTAAATCGTGGCAATTTCTTCCCAACACATCATTCTTTGAAGTTGTTTAATAAACATAACTTTTTGAAACTTACCATTGTTAGTTAACATCAATAAATGTCTGGCAATGTAATCATTAAATTTAATCAATTGAATGAAATCACTTCAAATATAAAAAAAATTTGAGTTAATTTATAAACTCAATTAGGAAGAAAAAACCTGAACGTAAAGAATGCAATAGATAATATTTATTTCATTCTCTAAATTTGTTTTTCTTAAATAAGCTTTCAAGAGGTAAAGCCTCATATATTAACTCATAATAATCCCATTAAAACATTCAAATTTTGCCATACTATGGACTGATTATAGCAGAAATTATGTTATTTGTGAATTTGTTAAACAAGTGTTATCGAATTTTTATTTGAAAGACGATTTGACGAAAAATCAAAGGTTTTTCTTTATCTTTTTGCTAAGATATTTTACCAATAAATATGTTTGACACACTTCTAAGATTAGACTTATGGATGGCTTTCATCATTAACACTTTGTTGACTGGGAATTTTACACAGAAACTATATGATGTCACTGGTATTGTTTTGCAATTGTATTAACCATGTATAATTTTGTAATTGATGAGTTAATTTGTCACCGGTCAACAAAGTATTAAGACAAGATACTAAAGCCCCTCATACACCAACGCTACGCGATCGCAACGATACCCCGATTCGGTGTCGAATTGTAGTCTCGGCGCGTTCCTTTAAATTGACACGTCCTCACAAACACTACCGCGATTCCAAGCGACTACGAAGCGATTTAGTCAGTGTTTTTCGTTGATGCAAAATGGTTGAAAAAGAAAATATTCGTTTTATTCAAACAATAGAAAAATATCCAGACTATTTTCGCAAGGATGTAACAGAGAGGGCAAAGAAACCTCATTCGTTTATAAAGAAAGCACATTCGAAAATTCTTCTGTTATAATTATTAATTATATGCGGATGAATCCAAAATCTCCGCCGCAGCTTTTTTTTCTGTAATAGCCATATGCTATAATACTATCGTCATCACTTGATGACATCTTCCCAACAAATCCTTTTTTAATGTATTGGACTTGTAACATAACAGTGTATGTGTTACGGGTTTACATAGAAGTGTAGAGTAATTTTATTATAGTATCGTTGAAGTCGCGTAGCGTTGGTGTACGAGCTCTTAATTCAACGGCCGCTCCCGAATCGCTTCTAATAAAATCGCGTCGCGGTGCCGTCCCGGTCGTGTTGCGTTGGTGTGTGAACGGCCTAAAACTTCAAATTATTTGTTGATTAATGTTATTAATTTGATAGTTTTTTTTAATCTTGTCAGTTAGTTCTGTATTCATTAGAACTTCCTGCATATACAATAAAAGCTTTACAACTTTCTAATCTTTAACTTTCTTTCATCCCCACAAATAAAATGTAATTTTTTTTCCTACACATAAAACATTTCTTTCAATCTAAAATTTCATCTATCCCATTCGAGACTGATTGTACAGTGTGTGTAATTGATTTCCGAGGCTGTAAGACAGCCTGCACACCGTGTGTGCAAAGTAGATGAACTTTATAAAGAAAAAAAAATTTTGCTTCTGGGAACCGTGTTCGAAAAAATCGTCGTCTCGAATGGGTTAAATTAAAACAAATAAATATTTCTAGTTTATAAAAAAAATTTACTTACCTCTTTTAATTTACTCTTTTCCATATCACTATCTGTAGCTCCAGAAATCGAAATCCTCATAGATTCCCTAAACATCAACTCCCTGGCTTTCATCTCTTGTCGAATCCTCTTCGGTAAATTCCTCTTTTCAATATTCTGTTTCTTAGTCAATTCCTCTTCTTTTCGTTGCGATCGCCTTTTAACCTGATCCATCTCTTTATCGTGACGAACCAGCATTTGGTGTCGTTGTAAAAAGAAAATATCTTTAAGTTGTCGTTTCATAAGCTGATGTTTTTCATGTATTTGTTTCTCTTCAATTTCCCAAAGTGCAGCTTCACGCGTACGAGTTAACTGTTGTTTTTGTTGTAAAAATTGCCGTTCCATTAAAGCTATTTTCTCCCGATGGGAATCTGATAGTCTTCTAAGCGAACTTTCATGATTTTCATTAAGTTTTTCTAAGAAAGATTTTTCACGTTCGAGATGTTCCGCATCTAATTTTTCGCGACGTAATTTAAACTCGTTTTTACGACTGTCTTTTGGTAACCGATCAATTTCCGCTTTTAATAATCTCAACTCTTGTTTTAACCCCTCACGGAATTGTTTTAATTCGCGTTCTTGTTCCGCGCGGATTTTCTTCGAAGCAGCTCGCATATCAGCATCTTGTTGAGCTTCAGCCCTTTCAATTTGTAATTTTTGTTGGCGCGATAATAATTCAAGATCGTTTTCGTAAGTTCTTTCTAAATTTTGACGTTCTTGTTCAAACCGTTTATCTTGTTGTTCGATCGCTATGTTTTCTTTAAGCGCTAATTCTTGGAATTGTTTCTGTTCTTGCTTTTGTAAATATTTTAATTCTCTTAATTCTTGTTTACGATCAGCTTGTGGATCAATATTTAAATTATCTTCATCTCCGTAAATCACTTTTGAGGTTGTTGTAGTTATTAAAACACCATCAACCATGAATTTTCTCGTTCGTTTTCTAGTTTTTCGATTGTGTATACTTGCTGCTTCTTCTTTTTGATGGATAACCGGAGGTTTCTTTCTTAATATAACCGCTTCTTCTTCGTTTTCACCCAACTCGGATAATTGTTCTTTATCTTTACTGCTGCCTCTACTATCGTGACTAGCCAAAGAAATACTTTCAATATCAGAGTTTTTAGAAGCGGAAATCGGTCTGCGATTAGAATCACTGCTTCGAATCGATCCGCAATCACTATGAGATCGCGAATCAATCGTGTTACTATCGATGTGATGATCGTAAGCTTTCCCATTTAAATGAACAACTTGCCCATTTATCTTATTCAATTTTAAATTATGATCAGAAGAAGTATCCAAGATAATCGCTGTTGGTTTAATTTCATCAATCTCATTACTCCTACTACTTAATTTCCCTGAACTGGAATTAGATAAATCACTTGTCGATCCTCGTTCTTCGTTAAAGACGCACGTAGAGCCTGAATCTTTAACTTGAACTTTTTCCTGATCGATTTTCACCACCGAAACGTGGCTAGTGTCTAAAAGACGGGAATTATCGGCGGAAACGTCTAAACCTGAGTCGTTTACGACGTAACTGGAATCTACTATTAAAACCTCGCTCTCGTCGAGTTTCTTAAGGGGTTTATCTCGGAATTCGCTCGGTGGCGGATACTCTAAGGAATCTAAAGCGTGACTACTGTACTCGTCGTCGGACGATTCGATGTGCGTTTTATTCGTTTCGTTCGCTACTATTACGACCTCATTACCGCTATGTGTGGACGAAGCCGAAGAATGTGAAAGACTTTGTAAATTGTCTATTATTACCGGAGGATGTGTTGTGACCACAGTTACCTAATTTATAAAAAAAAAATAAATTAAATTAAAACTGAAGAAGAATATTAAAAAATTTTTTTAGTAACTTAAGCAAGTATTACTATCAAATGCACGGTGATTACAAAAATCTTTTTTATTTTAAGGCTAGTATGTGATTATTTGAAAGGATAAGGACTATTCATTTTTCTATATTCTAGTAACTTGGAAATAACGATTAATTTCACTTTGTTGTTAACGATTTAGCATGTAGGAATTGATTATTTTTTTATATTAAGTTAGATAGGTTCCTTTCAGGTTAAGTTTATTAGTAAGAGCGCGGAAGTAGATATACAGGGTTTAGGATGGAAACAGGTTTGGGTAAGTGCAGAAACGATAGGCGAAGAAAGTTCAGTTTGGTAGAAAATTAAGACGTGTACAGACTAGAGTTGAGTAAAGACGAGAGATGTATAACGACGTAAGTTGAGTAAAGACGAGAGTAACGACGAAAGACGTGTATAGACGAGTTTTAAGAAGACGCGAAGTAGTGAAAACGAAGAAAGATGAACAATTGAATCGTTTATTTCAGAAAGGGACTAAGTAACATTTTTGTAGTTTTGAGAAAAACGACAAAAAAGGAAAATTTCCAATTTAAAGATTATTCATGGCATTTTTTATTCTAAATTCTATGTTTAACTATCAGTACATGTTGTCCTGACACAATTTATTGTTTTTTCAATTGCGATAGAGAAAAAAATCAAACTAAAAAAATTGTACTTAGTACCTTTCTGCAATAAACCTCATGTTTATAGATTTAGTTTATTCTGTGCTCTCATATTAACATGACAAACAGTATCCAAGATGTTTCATTAACTAAAAAAAGGATTATAGATATTTACAAGAATATATTTCACTAAGTTTTTAAGAGAAAGAACGAAAATTGACAGTAAGAAAACAATATTTTATTTATTAATCCGCACTGTTATTTTCTTTTTTAGTTTTAAATGGCCATTTTAATATTTCCCGATAAAATTTCAAATATGGTTCTTCAATGTAAGGAAGCATTTTATTTAGATGTTCAATCTTGGATTTTAAAATTGTAACTTTATCAATATAAGCTTTAGTTATGGGCATTTTTATCGTAGTTTTACCAGAACTTTTTGGCGTGTGCAGATGAAATGTGTGAAATATGAAACCATTTATGTACTCTGAAACCACAACATACCCAGGAGTTTTATGTTCATGAAGAAAATAATAAAAGTGAGATATTGAAAATGGTTGTTTCATTTCAAAATACTTTCAAGAGTGTTTGCAGTTTTCTTGTAGTATTTAGGCCACCACTTCTTAAAATCGATTATGTCTTTAGAAGAAATCACGATGATACATAGTCCCTTTCTACAACAAACCAAAAATTCTGTCTCTACAACAAAATGTTCCGGGCATATAAAGTATAAGCCTTTCTACTCAAAACGATAGGTCTACAGCCAGAGAGCACGAATGTACATTTATCTAAAAATCGTCAAAAATGTTATTTAGTCCCTTTCTGAAATAAACGATTCAATTGTATATTTTATTTTTGTTAAATATATTCGTTTATATTGTTTTACAAAACAAACGTGTCTTATTACCAAAAAATCAAACCCCTAGACACAGCCAATTTTTTGCACACATGTAGTTTTTCCAAAATCAGAATTGCTCAATTAAATGACTCTAAAAACCGGTAACTCTGTCTAAACATAAGTTGAGAATAATTCAGAATCAAATTCGCTCATTAAAGGAAGGGTTTTATAATTTTTCTAAGAGGACAATAAATTAATAAGATTCTAAAGGTTCAAAAACACAAGCGTTCTAAATGAGCCACTCTGTCCAGACACTCAATCGCAAAAAGAAGCAGAAACACACGATTGTCTCGAACACACTGTTCTATCGAGCCACTCAGTCACAAAAATCAGCCATTAAATCGAGCCACTCGATGGTTTATTATTTAATTAAGTACTATCAATGGAAAGACAAATCAGTTTCACCATAAAAAAAGATTCAAGATCAGTTCCGTTTTCTTTACCATTGTCCAGAAGACTTGAGTCATCTTACATCTTTTTCTTGATGGCACCTTAATCAATTTCAATGATTAACCCAGCGTTTCTCAACGGGGTCGATAAATGATGTTATGGGGTCAATAAAGCTTTAAGGGTCGATAGCGAGTCGATAAACCTTTATGGGTCGATAGTCCTTTAAAGGTTTAAGACTATATAAATTAACTGAAGTTGTTATTACAAAAGTTTTTATTACATTATTTGGAAACTATATTTTATTACTATTATACAAACAGTAAGTATAAATAACCCAAACCGTTTAAATTTCAGTATCTGTATTGTCACTGTTCTAACAGTGTTCTAATCGAGAATTTTAATTGCAAATTTGACCAATGTGTACTCATGACCAATATATTTTTATATAAGAATATTCATCTTTAGGATTTAGTGTTAGTCTTGGTAATGTTACGTTACCTATGTGCCTGGTATGCAAAAAGATTTTTTCAAATGATGCTATGAAACCATCGAAAATGAAAGAACACTTTGAAAGAATGCATCCTGTATTGCATCCAAAAATTTAAAAGAAAAATTTGTTTTAATTTGAAAAAATTGTCCATTTTAGAAAAAGATGCAATATCATCTGAAGATGTTCTTTTATACACGAGTTATTTAAAAAAATTAAAAGAAGACATGAACATTCGTTTCAATGATCTGGAATCCTTGGAAATTCCTTCCTGGATTACTGATCCCTTTGAATGTGAAATCTCGGAATTAGATTTTTCTCTGCAGGCGGAACTAATAAAATTAAAAGAAGACCTTGAATTAAAAAAAAAATATTCCAAGCACGTGGTTACTCTGCATTTTGGAACTAACAAGTTCATCAACAATATCTCCATCTAAAAAATATTTTTGAGCCCTTATTATTGGCTTTCCCAAGTTCGTATTTAGTGAATGTTGGTTTTAGCCACCTAAAAAATCTCTTGCGAAAATCAAGAAATAGATTAAATGTATTAAAACGTGGCGATCTAAGGATAATACTTAGCAACTTTGTGCCAAATATTTCCTTAATTGTATCGAATCATCAGGCTCAATCTTCCTATTAAAATAATGGAAGTAATAATTATTATTTTATTTATATTAAATACGATATTTTAATTTCAAGTTATTTCACTGATTATTTAATAAAAAACCTAATACCTATCAAGAATTTATTTTGTATATAAAAATGTTAGGTTTTAATGGGGTCGATACCACAACAAAAATTCTTGCAAGGGGTCGGTGTAAAGAAAAGGTTGAGAAACGCTGGATTAACCCCATAGTTTCGAACATTTCACGAACCATTTTGATTTATTATTGTACGAAGTAGAACACCGATGGTAAATGCTTGTGTGTAAGGCTCGTCGTTACTAAAAAGCCGCGATTAGTCGCAAGGACTAGCATTCAACTGACGTAGCAACTGTGGCCAGCTATTGTAGCTAAGTGTGCTAGCTATTTTCTAAAAAAACACTTCACTAAATGGAAATAGATGGGCCGTTCATCAAATGGTTCGACTGAATGACGCGTTTGAGATGTTCGTGTATTTGTATTCTAAGATATTTGAAAGTCGAATTTTAAAATTTTAAATTAGGCTCTTTTGAGTGAATCATAGTTAAGCAAGCAATGAGTTATTTAATAATAATAAAAAAAATATTGAGAGGAGAACTAATTAGAGAGTCTCATGTTATCATGGGAGTTTGGTTCTTACCAGTTGGATTGTTATATGAGCTCAAACGCTCTTTGTTCGAGGGTTACTAATTGTAAAAACTAGTTGTGTAACATTCCGGTTTATTTTTATGACAAAATCTACCTAAAAGTGAATACTATAACCCGAAATTGAGCTGCACCATGAAGAGAAAGATGAAACAGTAAGCCCTGTCTCCATAACATTGCCGAGTACACTTTCATATTTCTCTTCATGGTGCAGCTCCATTTCGGGTTATAGTACCTTGCAGCTTGCAAAAAGCAGTCGAATATAATTCCTGGTTAAGGTTAAAATTGGTTTTATTTCACATACGAAACCCAAAGCTAACATTTCCATACGAATTTTCGCATGAAATCCTTTCATTGAAAATAAATAAACAAGTAAAATTGCTTGGACAAGGAAATTGATAAAACATAGATTAATATTTATCAAAGAACGGAAGTTCTATTACTATCTAGTTTTTGACGAGAAATCGTTTTCTTTTTTGAATTTATTTATTCCAAATAAAAACAAAGATAATGAATGCTTGCTGGTTTTATGACAAACCATTTAATCTTTTCTTTTTGATAAAAATTACTTCCCTGAACTTCATAAAGTGAACAAAAAAAATAAAATAAAATAAATAAATAATCGTAAATTCCAGAGAGAATTCTTATTCAAGGAATTTAAAAGATCAATTAGAAGACTTTGATTAACCTTTACGGTGCCTTTGAGGAAATACTTTGCAAATGGTTTTGAAGGCAAGGAAGGAAAGGGAAGGGTTTTAATTGTTTAATTTTAAACAACAACTTCTAAACAATTTAGATAAAAACGGATTGAATTATCAGATTGAATTATCATCGAATGGAATTAAATTGAATTTTTCTTATTAATTTAATTAATTTGTTCGAATATTTTTTGAAAGAATTTTATGGCAATTTCATATTTGCATTTATTCGATATTTAATTGATTGATTGCAAAATGTTCATAATTTAAAAAATCATAAAATCTATTCTTGCAATAAAACAAATCTACGATTAAAGGCTAATGCTATGATATTGTCACATAACTCCTTTTTTAATGTCATCGTTTTAATTAATGTGAATAATTACTCAGCGTTTGTAATAAAATCTTCACCTTTACATTAGTTAATGTAAAATCTTAACAGTCGTTAAGACTTTTGTATTATTAACCTTGAATTACACACCTCGCTTTTAACATACCTGACTTATATTGGACGCTAAACTATTAGACGGATCACTGCTATCACTAATAATAATCGTGGACGTATTCATCTTCCCCCGACTCTCCTGAGAGGTAGAAACGACCACAAAGCTCGAATCATCAACCCCGGTAACAACAACCCCTTCCATCTTTTGTCCACTATCCAACTCCTCCTTACTACCGGAAAGTAACTTATGGAACACGGCTTCTTGAAAATCTTTATCCTTCCTAACCGTTTTTTCTACCATTTCTTCTTCTTTTTTTACTACTGGGACAACTTCTTCCGGCGGAGGAGGTGGAGTTGGAATCGGAAGCGGTTCTGGGGTTATCGGGGGACTTAACGGGGAAACCGGTGGGGTTGGTGGAGCAGCTTCTACTACGTTTTGAGGGGTTGGAATATTTGGTGGATTTGGAGGCGGGGGTGGAGGTGGTGGAGGAGGTTCTTGTTGTACGGGAGGAAGAGGAATTTGAGGAATTGGAGGTGGAGGTGCTGGACCTTTTTCTCGGGAGGTTTTACGATGAGTTTCTGATTCTTTTTCCTTAAAAAAAATTAATTAATAAATTTTTAAAAAAATGTAATAAATTAAAAAAATGTAATAAATTTAAATTAAAAAAAAAATTAATAAATTAAAAAAAAAATTAATAAATTAATGAAAAAAATTTAAGAAAAATTAAAATTAAAAATTTATAAAAAAAAAACTAACTTTTTTCTCACTGTCAGTTGAAATTTGACTATTAGCAGACTCCACCGATACTTCCTTCTTTAATTTCTTTGGATCATCGGAAATAGGCGCCGGTTTCGCTTCTTGATTACCTAAATAAATTTTTATTTTTAATAACTACAATTTATTAAGGTTAAAAAAAAATGTTTACCTTTCGCTTCAACCTCGCTACTTTGTACGGATGCAGCATCGTCTTCGATTTCTGGTAACTGGGATGTACGATTGTCCTGTAAATAAAACGAGCGTGATGCTTAAGAAAAAGGTCGATGGGATCAATTGGAACAATTAAATCCATTAAACTCGATTATTAAAGTCAAGGTTAAAGAAATTTTAAACTTCCAAAGCTATGTTTTAAGCTCCGATCATTAAAAAACAACCCAACTTTTCAAAGTGGTTTATAAAAAAGCAGCTAAATAACGATTTAAAAGAGTTATAAATAATTTTAGAGTAAAATTTTTGTAAAAAAAAATTAAAATAAATAAATAAAATAATTGGTTCTCAATTAAAAAAAAATAAATATTTTAATGATTATTAAAGTCAATGCTAAGCAAGTTTTGAACTTTTAAAGCTGTGTAAAGCTTTGATTTAAAATTTTTTTGAAGTATAGATAATTTTTTTGTAAAATTATAAATTTACCTTGATTTTATGCTGTTGATTTGACGCTATTTATTTAAATTTAGTATCTAATCTTACCTGTTTAACCAAGGCAATAGGAGTACCCGGTGAGCCGCATGCACAATAACAAAGCTGTGATAATAAATGATGGATTTGCGCAAAAAGTATTCATTTCTTAAGAGCGTTACGGACACTTAACCTGCCGTTTATTAAACTTACCAACTCTTTGGTATAAACCTTTATTTTTTTTAGATTTTTTTCCACGCTGCTTACACAATAACAATTTTAATTAATTTCCTTTCTTTTTTTAACTCATTTAAATACAAAACAATAGTACAAAAACAAAACTTATTATTATATTTTACCTCTGAATCCTCATCAGTAACTTCTTCCTCGACAACCTCAGCTTTATACTCCAATAAAAGATCCCTCACGGGTTTCGAATCCAACGTACACGCTATAAAACTATGTCGGAGAAGATCGTCACAATTGGGCCTCTTCTGCGGATCTTTAATAAGAGCTTTCGCTATAAAATCAACAAACTCCTTCGACCATTTCGAGGGTTGTTCGAGTTTGGGCGGATCGCTTTTTTGTATTTTTAAAAGCACCCTCATCGGAGACATTTCGTGATTCGGAGGTTCCATCTGCGCGAATTCAATTAGGGTGATCCCCAACGACCATATGTCGACCTTAAAGTCGTACGGATTGTCCCTGAACGTCTCGCACATGACGACTTCCGGTGCCATCCAATATGGGGTTCCGATGAAGGTGTCGTGTTTTTGAAGGGTGTTTTTATTCTTTGCTGATACACCAAAATCGGCTAAAAGAAAATAATTAAAATTCAATTAATAAATAAAGTCTCATTTTTAAAAGTTAGGTTATAAAAAATTTTAGTCACCTTTATGAATTTTTTTAATTTTTTGGGTAATTAGAACAAAATTGATTTTTTTATTACAAAATAGAATATTTTAGTTTTCAATTAATACAAATTTCATTTCTTAATTTAAAAAAATAAAGTCTCCACGATTTTTTAAACTTGGTCAAAATTTTTTAAAAGTTAGGTTATAAAAAAATTTAGTCAAATTTATGAATTTTTCTAATTTTTTGCATAATAATTAGAACAAAATTGACTTTTTTATTGCAAAATAGAATATTTTAGCTTTCAATTAATACAAATTCCATTTCTTAATTTAAAAAAATAAAGTCTCCACGATTTTTTAAATTTTGTCAAAATTTTTAGGTTAGGAAAAATTTTAGTCACCTTTATGATCTTTTTAAATTTTTTGGGTAATAATTAGAACAAAATTGACTTTTTTATTACAAAATAGAATATTTTAGCTTTCAATTAGTACAAATTTCATTTCTTAATTTAAAAAAGTAAAGTCTCCACGATTTTTTTAAATTGACCAAGTTTTTTGAGGTTAGAAACGTCAAATTTTTAAGAGGTTTAAAAAAAAATTCCTAACTCAAAATTTTTATTATCTAACATCTAGATTTTTATTTATTATTTGAAAATAGACATTTTAATCTGTCTTTAGTATTAATTTTTTTCTTAACTTTCATAAACAAAGTCTTGGGGATTTTTTAAAGTTGACCAATTTTTTAAAGGTTAGAAATGTCAAGTTTTGTACGTAGAGGTTTAGAAAAAAATTCCTAACTCAAAATTTTTATTATCTAACATCTAGATTTTTATTTATTATTTGAAAATAGACATTTTAACCTGTCTTTAGTATTAATTCTTTTTCTTAATTTTCATAAATAAAGTCTTGGGGATTTTTTAAAGTTGACCAATTTTTTAGAGGTTAGAAACGTCAAATTTTGTAGAGGTTTAGAAAAAAATTCCTAACTCAAAATTTTTATTATTTAACATCTAGATTTTTATTTATTATTTGAATATAGACATTTTAATATGCCTTTAGTATAAAATTTTTTTTCTTAACTTTCATAAATAAAGTCTTGGGGATTTTTTAAAGTTGACCAATTTTTTAAAGGTTAGAAACGTCAAATTTTGTAGAGGTTTAGAAAAAAATTTCTAACTCAAAATTTTATTATCTAACATCTAGATTTTTATTTATTATTTTAAAATAGACATTTCAATCTATCTTTAGTATATATTTTTTTTAATTTAAAAAAATATACTCTTCACGATTTTTTAAACTTGGTCAAATTTTTTTAAAAGTTAGGTTATAAAAAATTTTAGTCAACTTTAAGAATTTTTTTAATTTTTTGGGTAATAATTAGAACAAAATTGACTTTTTTATTACAAAATAGAATATTTTAGCTTTCAATTAATACAAATTCCATTTCTTAATTTAAAAAAATAAAGTCTCCATGATTTTTTAAAGTTGATCAAAATTTTTTAAAAGTTAGGTAATAAAAAATTTTAGTCAACTTTATGAATTTTTTTAATTTTTTGGGTAATAATTAGAACAAAACTGACTTTCTTATTACAAAATAGAACATTTTAGATTTCAATTAATACAACTTTCATTTCTTAATTAAAAAAAATAAAGTCTCCACGATTTCTTAAAGTTGATCGAAATTTTTTAAAAGTTAGGTTATAAAATTTTAGTCAACTTTATGAATTTTTTTAATTTTTTGGGTAATAATTAGAACAAAACTGACTTTTTTATTACAAAATAGAATATTTTAGATTTCAATTAATACAAATTTCATTTCTTAATTTAAAAAAATAAGGTCTTCACGATTTTTTTAAATTGGCCAAATTTTTTTAAAAAGTTATCAAATAAAATGGAGAATTATCAAACCACATTATTAAAATTTTAAACATTTAAAGGCAAAATGTGATAAATCAAATTTGAAAAAGACGTTTAAAAATCCTAAATGCTCCGATTTCAACATCTCAAAAATTAACAATAAGACCTGAACCCGACATCAACAAACACACATTAAACACCCTGTATATATGTATATACAAAAACTTATTTTTATTCCCGTACATTTTGTTTAATCTTGACTTTGAGTCACTTTGAATTAATAATAAAGAAAAAAAATAATAACCCGTAATCGCTTACGTTCCAACAATGAAAATAAACGTCTCTACAATGTTTGCGAAATGAATTCCATAAATAAAACATAAACCGGGCGGCCGTATTAAGGTCGAGAGAGCTATCCTTATTGACATAACAGTTCCTCGAACGGGGTTAGGAGTGAAATTTCAAAGAGAGGTGTGGTCGGAGATCGCCGGGAGGCCGCAGGTCTCTAAAGCGCACGTGTCTGTCCGTCCGTTCGTTCGCTAAATAGCTGCAGGTGTGTGGACGCCTTGAAAATGATGTCACCGATTTTATTACGAATCCGGCGATCGTATAGGATCGCGCACAGGGCGACGCACTTCCTGTTCTCGCGGAGGAAGTGCGAGTGCGAGCTGATAAAAAAACCGACTCGGTGGGGATATTTAAGAAAAGTCGCGTCGTTCGGGTTTTTGCTAATTTTTCGTCTAAATATAGGCGTGACGCGAGAATATTTTTAAACCGGGACGTAATAACTTGACTTGAGGTTTATTATTTTTAATCTTGATTTAATACCGTAATCTAATAATTCTGAATAAATATAAAAAAATTATAACATGGAGAAACATGTTTTTTTCTTTTTAAGAATTAATAATGAATTTATACCGTTTTAAAATAATTTTATAAAATCTAATAAGATATTTTTATGCGAATTTAAAGGATTTGGTACGTTATTAACTTTTTTTGCAAATTTGTAAGATTAGTTGGTTAAAAATTTATAAAAGTTTTGTCCCTTTTTGAAAACTTATTAAAACTTGGTTGGAAAATTTTAGTACTTTTGAGCATAATTTGGTTAGTTTTCAATCAAAAAACTTCTTTTTAAGTTAATGATACTTTGGGAACTTTTTTGAAAAAGAAAAAAAATTTATAGGCTAAACTGTCCAAATGTCGGCTCCCCCTAAAAATGCTTCCTAAAGTCGACCTTTCTATAAAAATCTCTATAGAAAAACTGAAAGGTCGACTTTAGGCGTATGGCCGAGATTTGGTGAGTTCACCCTATTTAATTTAAAATCTTTTGAGTACAATTTATCAAGAACTTTTGTCAAAAATTAATTGAAAGTCTGGCAATGCTTTTTTGGATAATTGATGAAAATCTGATAACTTTGTCGGATAATTTGATCAAATTTGAATTCCTGAGTATAATTTTACAAAACTCAGTAACGTTTTTTGAATAAATTTGAACGATTTAGTTTGTTTTCGTAAGAATTAATAAAAATCTAATAACTTTTTTGGCCATTGATAAAAATGTGGTGAAATTTGGGGACAATTTGATCAAATTTGAACTCTTGAGTATAATTTTACAAAATTCAATAACGTTTTTTGAACAAATTTGAACGATTTAGTTAATTTTTTGTAAGAATTAATGAAAAATCTAGTATATTTTTTGGTCTATTGATGAAAATCTGAGGACAGTTTAACCAAATTTGAACTCATGAGTACAATTTTACAAAATCCAATAACGTTCTTTGAACAAATTTGAACGATTTAGTTGATTTTTTGTAAGAAGTAGTAAAAAAATCTAGTATATTTTTTGGTCAATTGTTGAAAATCTGGGAACACTTTAATCAAATTTGACCTTATGGGTACAATTTTATAAAACCCAATAACTTTTTTTTGAACAAATTTGAACGATTTAATTAATTTTTTGCAAGAATTAATAAAAAATCTAGTATATTTCTTGGTCAGTTGTTAAAAATCTGGTGATTTCTTTTGGATAATTTGATCAAATTTAGTATCTTTTGAACATAATTTTATAAAGTCTAGCAACTTTTACTGTATAAATTTGGAGAATTTGGTAAATTCTAACAACAATTACTGAAAATTTGGTATTTTTTTTCAAACAATTTTGGTAAACTTAGGAACATTTTTTTTTATTTGAAGAAAATCTGATGGCTTTGTTGAACAATTTAATCAAGTTTGATAGCTTTTGAGAACAATTTAATAAATTCTAACAACAATTCCTGAAAAATTGGCAATTTTTTCGAACAATTTTAATAAACTTAAGAACATTTTTTTAAATTGAAGAAGATCTAATCGCTTTATTGGACAATTTAATCAAGTTTCATAGGTTTTGAGAACAATTTAATAAAATCCACCAAAAGTTCTGAACGAATTTGTAGGATTTAGTGAATCAGATATTTTTTTTGCTAAATATTACCGAAAATTTGTTACAAAATGAATCATCTTTTCTACCGTTTTATAAAATCTAACGATTTCTTTTCAAAATTAAGTAACTTTTCATAAAACTGAATGAAAATCTCACAACTTTTTTGGTAAATTTACTAAATTTGAAGACTTTTTTGAGAACTTTTCATAAAACTTGATGAAAATCTCACAACTTTTTGGTAATTTAATAAATTTGAACATCTTTTTTTAACCCTTTGCGGACCGAGTGCTCTTCACCGTTTCGTTCCAGCAGTTAAAATTACTTAACATCTTTCGAACTTTTTTTAAAATCGAGTAACTTTTCCTTAAAACTTAAAAAAAAAATCTCACAACTTTTTGGTAATTTAGTAAATTTGAAGACCTTTATATAAAATTTTTAACATCTCTTTGACCAATTTGGAGGATTTTTTAAGCTTTATCGAAGATTTTATGTAAAACAAGTAACTTTTTTTGAATAATTTTATTAAATCTAACCATTCTTATTAAAAACTGATGAGAATTTGATTACTTCTTCCGACAATTAGATCAAATTTGATAATTTTTGAGTACAACTTTAAAACTTTTTAGTCACTTTTTAACAAATTGATGAAATCTAATATTTTTTTTTTCAAGTTTTTACAAATTCGGTGACTTTTTTTTGAACAGTTTTATAAAATTTAATTCTTAATTATTGTTAACAATTAATAGCAACAATTAATTTAATAAGTTTCGACAACAATTAATGAAAATCTAGTGATTTTTTTTGAACAATTTTACTAAATCTAGCAATTTTTTGAAAATGTTATAAAAATCTGGTAACTTATTCGAAAAATTTAACAAAAATTTGTTAACATTTTTGAAAATTTATATTAATTTGGTGATTTTTTCGACCTATTTTCAGAATTTAATAAATTTTGACAACAATTAATGAAAATCTAGTAACTTTTTTTTAACAATTTATTAAATCCAGCAATGTTTTGAAAATGTTATAAAAATCTGATAACTTTTTCGAAAAAATTGATAAAATTAAGTTACTTTTGAAGAAAATTGGAATACCTTTTTTGGCAAATTTGAAGAATTTAACAGGTTTTGTCAAAAAATTAAATAATAATAAAGAAAGTTAAATAAAATAATGAAATTCTAATGACTTTTTGAATAATTTTATTAAATTAAACAAATCATTGAAAATTGATGAAAGCTTAGAAATATTTTCTAAAGTTGATATCAATTTGGCAATTTTTTAGGTAATTTTATAAAGCGTAGTAACTCTATTTTAATACATTTGTAAAAAGTAATCAGTTTTAATGATAATTAATTAAATTCTGGTCACTTTTTAGACAATATTTCATTAAACTTAGATTTCTTTAAAAATTATTGAAAACCTGGTAACTTTTTTTAAACAATTTGATAACATTTAATGCATTTGAACACTATTTAATAAAAGTAACATCTTTTTTCGTACAAATTTGGATAATTTTATTAAATCAAAGAGCTTTTTTTGAATATTGACAAATATTTTACTCAATCTAAAAAAATCCAGTAATTTTATTGAAAATTAATGTAACTTTAACGATTTTTTTAGACAATTTTATCAACTTTAATAACTTTGGACCAAAAATTAGTCAAATATTTTATTAAAATTTAGTAATTTTTAGAAAACTTATTGATTTTTATGGACGATTTTGATCATTTTACCATCGTTTTCAAACCATTTAACACATTTAAGTGTCATGAACATCACTTTATATTAACTACGTCAAGATTCAAGGTGTTAATAAAACATGTTACCTTCTTTTAACCCATTGGAACGACAATTTTTACAACAAAAACAACAGTTAACTCGTACTCGGAAAGCTGCAGTTTGGGAAATCGAAGAGAAATACATGAAAAACACCAGCTTATGAAGCGACAACTTAAGGATATTTTTTACAACGACACCAAATGCTCGTCCGTCACGATAAAGAGATGGCTCAGGTTAAAAGACGAGCGCAACGAAAAGTCGAGGAATTGACTAATTGTAAGAAGCAGAATATTGAAAAGAGGAGTTACCGAAGAGGATTCGAAAAGAGATGAAAGCCAGAGAGTTGATGTTTAGGGAATCTATGAGGATTTCGATTTCCAGAGCTAAAGATACTGATATAGAAAAGAGTAGATTGAGATGGTTATTTATTTTAGTTTAACCCATTCGAAACGACGAGTTTTTTCTTACACGATCCCTAAGAGCAAAACTTATATAGCTTCCTTTCCTTTGTATAGCTCATTTGCTGTTATTACACACACGGTTTGCGGGCCCTCTTGTAGCCCCGGAAACCAATTCCACACACAGTGTGTGATTGGACTCAAATGAATTAACACTTTGCTGACCAATGACGAATTAACTCCTCTTTTCATACCCAAACCTTGACCATTGACGAGTCAAGTCAGCATTTGAGTCATCATAGCCGGTTGACATAGTTTGACATAGCCACAGGACATAGTTTCTATGTAAAGTTTAAAATCTAGTACATATATTCAAAACTTGATAACAATCTGGTGACTTTTTAGTGAACATTATCGAATATTTTTACAAAGTTGGTAATCTTTTTGACAGTTTTATAAAATTATGTGAATTTTCGCAAGATCTAGTAACTTTTTTGACAGTTCATTGAAAATCTAGCGACTTTTTTTCAAAAATTTCAATCAAATTTACCATTTTTTTTAAATAATTTTATAAAATATGGTATTTTTTGTCGAAATTTCTCAAAATTTAGTAATATATTCGAAACCAGGTAAAAATCTAGTGACTTTTTAGTGAAAATGTTTGAATATTTTTACAAAGTTGGTAATCTTTTTGACAGTTTTATAAAATCTAGTGATTTTTCACAAGATTTAGTAAATTTTTTTTTAATTTAATAAAAATCTCAACACTTTTTGGGATAATTTTATATAAATCTTCTGGTTTTATTAAACCTAAACAAATATTTTTTAATAAACCGAAAAAATGAGCGACTTTTTTAGACAATTTTATTAATTTTTTTAAACAATTTATTAAAATTTAGAGTAATTTCTTCTAACAAATTGATAAAATCTAACAAAAATAAAAAAAATCCTTACCTAATTTAACTCCCCCAGCCATAGTTAAAAGAACATTCCCGGCTTTTAAATCCCGATGGATAATATGCGACTTATGTAAAAACTGCAACCCTTTACACATATTCTGACAGACGTAAGCGATTTGCTGCTCAGTTAAAGGCTTCTCCAACTCCGTCATAATACTATCAACGGCTCCACCATCACAATACTCAATCAACATCCAAAGTTGCTGCTCGTGTTGAAACGCCTCGATCAATTCAACGATATTATAGTGTTTACACTCCGTTAAGATATCAATTTCAATCATAAAATCAGATAAATCATCTTCACCATCCAACCGACACATTTTAGCAGCCGCTAACTGTCCGGTCGTTTTATGTTGGGCCTTATACACTTTACCGTAAGCCCCATCGCCTAATTCACCGATCATATCCCAGAATTCCTCCGGATCCGAGTCCATACGGACGTTATTAAATACTTTTTTCTTTTTCGCATCGTTGCCTCCAATGTGCAACACTTTTTTTATATTACTCAAAAAAGACATTTTTATTTTTAATTGAGTTTTTACTTTTAAAGGGTTTTTTTTATTACGTTTAACGTTTTTTTCGTGCCATTTGACTTCTTAAAACTTTTAATCTATAAATAAATAAATTGATTAATTAATCTTACCTTAAAAAACTTTTTATTTAAATCCAAATTTTAATAAAAATATAAAATAAAAAAAAATTTACGAACGTAAAGTGTACTTTTAGACACTTCAATTTGATTTAATTAAGTGAATATTAGATTAGCACGGAAGGTTGTGGTTATACTTTGTATTGAAATCGTGGGGTTCCGATATCGGGAATTTAGATTTTGAGAACGTAGGTTCGATTTTTAATGCAGTGAAAGGAATTTGCACGTCAGTATGCAGAACGTACGGGGACGGGCATAAACGTTATTTTGGGCGGACTTACGGTTTCAAACTTGACGCGTTTTAAACTTGGTTAGTTCACCCAAAACGCTGTCTTTAGATTACACCGATTGCACAATAAAACACTCCGTGTTTTTTATCACATTGTAACCGAATTCGTACACACTTAGGCGGCCATATCATTTTTACTGGTTAGCACTTACCTTTTGCAGGGGTGCCACGCCTCTTTAGTTACATATGAAATTAAACACCATACATTTTTAATTTAAATATTTAACTTTTACTTAACCACAATAAAATTATAAATTATTTAATCCAACAATTTTAAATAAATCTCCTTTATAAAAGTCAAAATTTAGACTTTAAAATATTTGGGATATTTTACTTTTTAAAATTGGTCATTCTGCTTGTCAAAAAAATAAAAATATGTCAAACCAACCACAATCACGCAGTATTTTACTTAAAATCTTTAGGAATTTTATAAATTCTATAAAACCAAGACAATGGTCGGGTGATTTAATAGGACAAGATTATAATGGAACAAAGTATTTTGAAATTAAATCCGATCCATCGTTAGGTAGGCGAAGAGAACGATACTTTGAGCCTATAAATAAGGATAATTTCGAACAAGAATTACCCCCTGAGTGGTACGCGTGGTTGCAGGGAAAGAGGAGAGAGCCCCCCACAGAGGAGGAAATACAACGTAACTTAGCCCTTATGCAAATTAAGAAAATAAAAGCTATTGAAGTGGATAAAAAAGGTGGATTAATGACTCCGATAAATAAAGGTTTTGAATCGTTTCCCAAAAGACCGGAATATGAATTTGCCCCGGGACAGTATAGTAAAGACAATGAAAAAAGCTAGAAATAAACCATTTTTAGTACAAATGTAGACTATTTATTTTTTATAGCTTAATAAAATTTTTAATTGTATTAAATTCCTGTTAATAATTAAAAAATAAACTACATATAATTAAACTGGCAATTATTCAATTTATTTACATCTTACATTTTAATAAATTTACACAAAAAAGAAAAAGAAAAATGCGTCCTTATAAAATAATTATGGATTACTTTTCCTACATAGTAGAAATACAACGTGGTTATTTATTTTTACGTTATTAGCCTTTTTTGTAAAACTTTATTGAGTTTTATCCAGAGAAATCGCTGTGGTCAAACAGTGTTTGATCGTAGAGAGATGCTCGAACCATACGACCACCAAAATATCTTCCGTTAAGTGCATCTCTTGCTCTTTCTGCTTCTGTAAATAAAAAATAATAAAATTGTTATTAAAAATTGAAATCAAATTTTGTAGAAAATTGTCTAAAATGATTGAATTTCGCCTAATTTTTTCTAAAATTAAACAAATTTCGATTAAAATTTTTTAAAACTGTCGAATTTTGTCTCAAATTTCGTCCAATTTCGTATAAAATTGCCTGATTTGAACGAATTTCGTTTAATTTACTCTAAAATTGTAGAAATTTCGTTCAAAATTTCCTAAAATTATCAAATTTTCTATGAAATTTCGTCTAATTTCGTTTAAAGTGATTAAATGTCTAAAATTTCGCCCAATATCATATAAAATTGTCTAAAATGATTGAAAATTCTCCAAAATTACTAAATTTCGTCCGAAATTTCACCAAATTTCGTTTAAAATCATGAAATTTCGTATGAAATGGTCTAAAATGATTGAATTTCGTCCAATTCCATCTGAAATTGTACAAATTTCGTTTAAAATGTTCTAAAATCGTTGAATTTCGCATGAAATTTCGCCAATTTCTTATAAAATTGCTTAAAATGATTGAATTTCGTTTAATTTCATCTTTCGTTGTACAAATTTCGTTTAATTTTTTCTAAAATCGTCGAATTTTGTCTGAAATTTTACCCAATTTTCTATAAAATTGCCTAAAATGATTAAATTTCGTTTAAAATTGCCTAAAACCATCGAATTTCGTATGAAATTTCGTGTAAAGTGATGAAATTTCACCCAATCTCATATAAAATTACCTGGAATGATTGAATTTCGTCTAATTTACTCTAAAATTGTACAAATTTCGTCTAATTTATTCGTGGAATTTCGCCTGTAATTTCGCCAAATTTGGTTTAAAATTATGAAATTTCGTCTCAAATTTCGCTGAATTTCGTATAAAATTGCCTAAAACGATTGAATTTCGTCTAATTTACTCTAAAATTCTACAAATTTCGTTCAAAATTTTTTAAAATCGTCCAATTTAATCTAAAACTTGACCCAATTTTGTATAAAATTGTCTAAAATGATTGAATTTAGCCCAATTTCTTCAAAAATTATACAAATTTCGTTCAAAATTTTCTAAAACCGTCGAATTTTGACTCAAATTTTGCCCAATTTCGTATGAAGTTGTCTAAATTAATTGAATTTCGACTAATTTACTCTAAAATTGTACAAATTTCATTCGAAATTTTCTAAAACCATCGAATTTCGTCTAAAATTTCGTCAAATTTCTTATAAAGTTGCCTAAAATGACTACATTTCGTTTAAAATTTTTGAAAGTCGTCGAATTTCGACTGAAATTTCGTCTAATTTACTCTAAAATTGTAAAATTTCGATCAAAATTTTCTAAAATCGTCTGAAATTTGGACAAATTTCGATTAAAATGATGAAATTTCGTCTCAAATTTTGCTCAATTTTATATAAAATTGCCTAAAATGATTGAATTTCGTCTAATTTAATCTAAAATTGTACAAATTTCGTTCATAATTTTCTAAAACCATCGAATTTCATCTAAAATTTCACCCAATTTCGTATAAAATTTCGTTTAAAGTTTTCAAAAATCGTCAAATTTCTTCTGAAATTTCGTCCAATTTTTTATAAAATTGCTTAAAATGATTAAATTTTGTCTAATTTCATCTAAAATTGCACAAATTTCGCTTTCAATTTCGTATAAAATGGTTGAATTTCGTTCAAAATTTTTTAAAACCGTGGAGTTTCTTCCAAAATTTCGTCCATTTTCGTATAAAATGGTTGAATTTCGTCCAAAATTTTCTAAAATCGTCGAATTTCGTTTGAAATTTCGTTTAAAATTATGAAATTTCGCGAAATTTCGTTTAAAATAATAAAACTTTATCTGATTTCACCTAAAATTGTACAAATTTCTTTCAAAATTTTCTAAAATCGTTGAATTTAATCTAAAATTTGATCCAATTTCGTACAAAATTTCCTAAAATGATTTAATTTCGTATAAAATGGTTGAATTTCGTTCAAAATTTTCTAAAATCGTCAAATTTCTTTAAAATCATGAAATTTCGTCTCAAATTTCACTCAACTTCATATAAAATTACCTAAAATGATTGAATTTCATCTAATTTAATTTAAAGCAGTACAAATTTCGTACAATTTTTTTTATCATTGAATTTCGTTTCAAATTTCGTACAAAATTACCCAAAATGATTGAATGTCATCAAAAACTGTACAAATTTCATTTAAAATTTCACCCAATTTCATATAAAATTTACTAAAATGATTGAATTTCGTTTAATTTCATTTAAAATTGTACAAATTTCGTTCAAAATTTTCTAAAATCGTCGAATTTCTTTTGAAATTTTGCCCAATTTCGTTTAAAATCATGAAATTTCGTCTCAAATTTCACTCAATTTCATATAAAATTACCTAAAATGATTGAATTTCATCTAATTTAATTTAAAGCAGAACAAATTTTGTATAATTTTTTTTTTTTATCGTTGAATTTCGTTTCAAATTTCGTACAAAATTACCCAAAATGATTGAATTTCATCCAAAACTGTACAAATTTCATTTAAAATTTCACCCAATTTCATATAAAATTTTGTTCAAAATTTTCTAAAATCGTCGAATTTCGTCTAAAATTTCACCCAATTTCATATAAAATCATCTCAAAAACATTAACTAACCAAATATAACATTTAAAAAAAATCGAGGTTGGTAAAAAAAACTGGATTTTATTTTGGAAATTGAAAATCGATAAAAACTTAAAATTTAAAACATGAAAATTTTAAGAAATTACCAAATTTACCTTTAGTTTCTGTAAATTCCACAAAAATCTTTACGATAACATCAGTATCATCATCCTCCGATTGTTTTTCATTATAAATAATAACCCTTTCAACATTTCCAAACTTCGTACATTCCTCCTCAATTTCTTCTTGAAGCGTCTGATCAACATCTTCCGGCCCAACCATATTCCTTAAAATCACCACTTTCGAATCAACCTTTCTCATTAATTTCTGCATAACTAAATGCCGAGCATTCTGCCCTTTAATAGACATATTTTCTTGTTGTTGTAACGTTTGAGGTTCATTCTGATCCAATAATTTTTTCTGTAACTCTTCTTGTTGTTTCAATTGAGCTTCTTGAGCTCTTTTCATAGCTTCCTGAGTAGACGCCGCGTTAACAGTCGTTGGAGGATTTAATTGGAGATTCGGAGTTGCAATTACATGAGGTGTAGGGTTAATATTCGTTGTCGGAGGTAAAGTCACAGCTGCCAATTGAGGAATAGCCACACCTGGAGGTGGAATGTACCCGGGAATAGTACTTTGAACGATTTGATTCGGTATCGTTGGTAAAGTTGGTATCGTTGTTATTGCCGTAGGTATTGCGGGAATTTGAGGTACAACTGGAGCAACGATACTCGGCGTTTGTCCCAATTTAGAAAGTCCTAAGGCTACCGCGTTACTTGCTACGGCATCCATAGCTTGGATTTTAGCTGTTGCAGCCGCCGCGGCAACCGCTGCTGCTGTAGGCATCGCTGTGCTACCAGAAGAAGGCCCCATTAAGGCATTAGGAGGAGTTATCGCCCTTCCTACTCTTAAATACTGTCCACCGAGATCAAATAAATTCATACTGGCTATCGCTTCGTTTGCAGCTTGAGCTGTTTCGTACTCGATAAAACCGTAACCTTTATGTTTATGCGCTGTACTTCCTTGAGCTAGTTTACAGTAGATTATTGGACCAAATGCTTCAAATACACTATTGTAATAGAAATAAATTTAAAAAAAAATAAAATTAATAATAATTAATTAAAAAATAATTTGAATTTCAATAAAAAAATTACCTTTTAATATCATCCTCTGTTAAATCCGGATGAATAGACGCCACATATATCCGATTGTAATTCTTAGCCTCTTCTTGGATTTCATCGATGACCGCCTGAGCTTGGGGCATATTACTCGGTCTTCCAACAACTTTTATATTTCTCCCACCGATCATAACACCATTCATCTGCTCGAGGGCTAATTGGGCCGCTTCTGGAATTTCGTATTCGACGAACGCAAAACCTTTGTGCTTTTGAGTGACCGGATCCCAGGACATATTGATTGATTTAATGGGACCGAACGGTAGAAAAGATTGTCGTATCGTGTCTTCTTTCAATTCGAAGCTTATACTTCCGACGTAAACTCTATACAAGTTGGGTTGTTTTTTGATCGGGGTTTGAAAAAGAGAAAAAGGAGAAAAAAAAACTATTAGTGTTAGTTTTTTAATTGGTTGATTTTTTTTTTTATTTATTTGGGTTGTAAAGTTCGTAAATTATTGAAAAAAGATTTGTTTTTATTTTATATTTTCAAAAAAGAAAAAAAAAAGGTTTATTATACGTTTAAATATCCTGCGTAAATTAGATTGTGTAAAATTCTACCTGCAAGAATTTTTGTTTTGTATAAAATTGGAGCTTGTGGATGAGTCACTTTTTCTTTTCACTCAAATTTAAACCGTATAATAAGGTAAACTGCCCAAATGTCAGTCAGCCTCTTTAAAAATGCTTCCTAAAGTCGGCCTTTCTATAGAAATCCATATAAAAAGCTGGAAGGCCGACTTTAAACGCATGGCCGAGGTTGGTGAGTTTACCCTAGTCAGCGCTCGCTTAACGCAAACAATACGTTCTTCAACTGCTCATGTCCTTCCAAGAAACCAAGTAATTTATGTTTAAATAAATACCTCTAGGTATGTCTGGTTAATCCGGGTTAAGCAAATATATGTGAAGCGTAACAGATATTCACACATGTTCAAATTCTTAGATTTACTGAATTAATTTCTTTTTAACCATTATAACCGATTATATTAGTGAGCGTTTGAATTATCTGTATTTTATGTATTTATACAGGGTTTCTCACGCAACTGGTTCGTTCGAACTTTATTGGGTTCCACTATTAGTAGATTTTTGAGATTTTGCCAGTAGGGGTTGTTCATCCTGATCTTTCGATTTAAAATATTTTGAAGATGACTGCCACTTCCGGTCGACCGGAAGCAGGACAGGAATTGCTTATTGCAAAAAGACAATCTGACCCATCTCTAATTTTACAGAAAAACGAATAAAGTGGTTCAATGATTTTCTAACCTTTCTACAACAAGCAGCTCTTAATACACTTGCAAAGGGTATTTTCAGGAAAAGTGCACATTTTATGGATTATTTACACCTATGTGGATTAGATTCTCTCCTACTATAAGTTGATTGTGAGCCTCATCATGGAAAGAAGGATGCAAGGGTGAGTATTATATGGTCCTGGTTAACACGTTCACAACCGCATATTTGTGCGGTGAAACGTCTCCAGTTATCGGCAATATTTTATTAGTAATTATGATCAGTTATTAACTGAGGGCTTTAGAATAAAAGGGGTATAAGTGCAATTTTGACAATTTTGAGATATTTGCATTCAAAGTTAAGTAACAAATGCAAAAATGATTCATACCGCAATTTTACCCTTTATAATATGGCACTTAAAGTGAACATATCGCTAGTATCTGTTTTGCAACAGACAAATATAAATATTAAATGTCAATATATGCTCATATTTCCAAAATGAAAAAAAAATGCACTTATACCCCTTTTATTCTAAAGCACTCAATTATAATTTTGGAAGTGGCTTGCTAACGGTACCACATGAGAGTCACCGGCAAATAACGATTGGCCTATCAATGACACCACATGAGTGTCATCGGCATAGAATGATTCGCCTGCCTATGGCACCACATTGAAGTCAGCAGTTGTGAAAGAGTTAATGCAAAAATCTTGCAGGCCAAAACATCATCTAAAAAGGACCACCGGAACTTGTTTCTTTACCTCTTTCACCCGAACTTTTTGGCCCTCTTTCGAGTCTTAAGACGCAGTGTCAATCACGTGACTGCAGCGGCTGTAGCCGCGCGACTCTGGCGACTTTGCGTCAGCCACTGGTTTGCATTGAATTATATGGACACATTGTCAATAACGCGACTGCGGCGTTGGCGATAGAGGCTACGACAACTTATGAAAAGCAAGTTTTTTCTAAAACTTCAATAAGAAAATGGGCGAATCACAATTAAGTGAACTGGTAGGGCACCACCCTTGCCTGTATAATCCTAAAAGTAAGGATTATAATGACCAAAATAAAAAAGAGAGTGCATGGGAAGAAATAATGAACGTTTTAAAACAATCAGGTAATGAGTAAAACATCAATGAATTTATACCAGGTTTAACACATTCACGCCGGTGCGTACCACCGGTGGCACGCACTAGATTTCTTCATCGGACGGCGCGTATCACCAATGTCCCACACTAGACTATCTCATCGGGCGGCGCGTATCACCGATGGTACACATCGCCAAATATTATATTTTTTAATATAGGACTATATTTTTTGCGGCCAGATGAAGCGCAGCATGAGTTCGAACGTCGACTCGCAGCGAAAAATATGAAAACCGGCCCCAGCGTGAACGTGTTAAGCTACCTCCATGATGGTATAACAAAAACTAATTTTGAGTATAAAATTCGAAAGAGAGAAAAACCGAAGGCGACTGTTGGCGTACAATTGACACTTAACCCCTTAAGGACCAGGCCCGAGATATCTCGGGATAGAGTGTGCGGTCTAAAAAGACCATACCCGAGATAACTCGGCCAGGCACATTTGTACGTTCCAGTACAAATCGCGATTTACCCATGAATCGCTGAATAGTGCGCTCTAATATTTTACACATTTATACTATGTACTCATACCTAGGGTACGTATTTGCCCGAAGTAACTTGTAAAAGTTCTTTTGTAACTGGTTCCTAATATGTCAAAAAGTTAGTTTTAATTATTAAAAAAAATGATTTTTTTTGTGCATTTTTTGAAAAAAAAAAAAAAAAAAAAAATCGGTCCTTAAGGGGTTAATAAGACCGCTGCAGACGCGCTACAAAAGTCACGCGTCTGCAGCCAAGGGGCTACAGCCGTTGCAGTCGTGTGATTGACAGTGCACCTTTATAGCAGAGGCCAAAAGCGAGATACGGTGGGCCTTTTTTCGACGATGTTTAGGCCTCCAAAACCTTTGCATTAACGCGGACTGTACAATACTCCGATTTTTTCTTCTACTATACTCCAATCAGGCCTATTCAGTAAAGTTACGGGAAGGAACTTCACTCTTGCTCCCTTCTTTCATTCCATAGTGAGACTCTCAAGATCAACTTATAGTACCTATTATCAATAAGAAGACGTCATAAAATATTATTTTATTATCCTTTTATTCAACCTTTTGTATTACTTCATAATACAAAAGATATGCTTACACAATAAGCTTAACTTCCAATGAAAGATTTCCACTTAAAGATTTCCAACGAAACAATGTAAATGATTAATTACTGATCATCAATAGTTTTAATGAATGAATCTGATGGATTAACTTCTGAATGAATCATGAATTTATTCAACGATGGTTGCAATAATTGATTAAAATTCAAACATTTCTTCAATCAGACAAGATAATAAAATAAGATAACAAAATATCTCTTTTGTAAAATGTTAAATTGATGGATGTACGTTAAGTAAGCGCTTACTACAATTTTTCAAGTTGAGTATTAAAGCACATAAGTCTAAAAAAAAATAATAACTCTACAGAAGAAAAATATACTTGAATAAAACCAAAAAATTAAACCTAATTATAATTTCAGTATTTTATAACTTATGTGCTTTACTTTAGCAATTCAAAATTTATTAAACTTTTTTTTAAGTGATCAAACTTTAATACATTCCTAAATAATCAATTTATTTTAATAAATTTTCTCCAATAAAAATTTATTTACGCAAATTATTTAATCCCGTATGTATTTATCTATAAAAACAACGCTATTTTTAGTACATACAATCAGATCTTATCAGCATTTTTTAAACAATCATAAGTTGGAATTAATTACTAAAAAACTCAACAACTTATTTTTTTATTTCGAAAAGGATCATCACTTTGTACATACATGCAAAGAAAAAACCAAAAAAAAAAGCTTTAAATATCATTTATCCTTCATCAATAATTTATCAAGAAGGAATCTAAATACTTAAGGAATCAAAAAATTTCACATCTTAACTTAAAACAAACAAATAACTAACTAAACAAACATAAAAATTGTATTTAGATTCCTTTTTTTAAATCACAAAATCGATCATCTTCACTATTTCTTTTTTTTTATTTAGGGCTAACCTGCACATTAGGGCGAGAGCCTGTTGGCGTTGTACTTGCGTCCTCTGACTAGCCATTTGCTGTAACAACAGAGGGGCATATGTTTACAATTCGTTGTTTCTTAATTTGCTTTTTTTTAAAAACATCTTTTTCTTTTTCTTATTTTTATTCTTTTTTTTTACTTATTTGTATAAAATTTAACGTAGATTTTTATTTTTTGAGTTTCATTAAAGAAAAACAGCGTTTTGAGATTGGTTGTTGTCCGCAAGGAGCTCTCGCCCCGCGGGCGGGCTCGCCGTACGTCTACGCAACGATAGACACTAACCTGCACATTAAAACCAATACTTGATGTCGCTGGAACGTTTTATGTTTCTGCGGAGCAAATTTAAACATTTTTAAACAGTTTTGATTAATAATTATTAACGTTTTTAAACTCAATCCTAAAGAATTTCTTTATTTTGGATGAAAAAAAAAATAGAAATTTATTTTTTAAAAATAAAAATATATAAAAGAAATAAAAATATTAAAGAAATAAAAATATAAAAGAAATAAAAATAATTTAATTTAAGAAAAATCGATGAAATAAATTGAAAAAAAAAATTTTTTTCAATCAGTTTGTTGAGTTTTACCTGTTGTTGATGTGCCAAAGTTTGTTTCATCAAAACCATCTTAATACTCTGCTCCATCGCATATTTCTTCGCTTTGCTAACCGATTCCGTTTGTTCCGTTGATAATTTCGGAAGAGCACCACCCAAAATCCCCGCCAAGGTGTTACTCCGAGCCCCAGGTCCTTTAAAATACAACCGAACCCATTAAATAAAACAAACACAACCTTAAAATTAATTATATTTTACCTGTAAGAACCTCCCCGGTTTGTACAAGATCATAAAAGTACTCAACACGCTCGTTTTCATCTAAAACAAAACCAAATGCAAAAAAATGGACTCGGAATAAAACTAAAATTCATAATTTTATTAATTCATTTTTGTTTTTTAACTTTATTCAAAAAAATTGTGAATAAAATTTATAAAAAAAAACATTTCAATTCGAATGGTGATAAATTTATATTTAAAAACATCAAATTTAATTATATAAAAATAAATTTGGTGTTTTTTAATAAAAAATTGAGGCGAAGCCTACAAAATTCAGTATACAGGTTCAAATTCAAGCCAGAGAGACTCTGTTCGACGGTTTTTTGGTCACGTAGAACCACTCACACGGGGCAACACCACCTAATTGTACTGTATCTGGAAACACAAAGAGAAAATAGATATGTCTAAACATATAACCCCCTTTTTTTAATATTTTATCTGAAAAAAGAAAACCCAAGAATTTTTTTTTTTTACTATATTTAATCGTTAAATACAAAAATCTCAAGTTTTAACTTAATATTTCACTTAAAAAAGAAAAAAAAAATCTTTAAAAAACCAAAGATTAAAGTAAAAACTGAGATTTTAGTATTATTATATTTTTTTATCTTTTTTTAATTAAGATTTTTATCTCGAATGAGTACATGTTATATCGTATCAAAAAAAAATCTCATTTAAAAGTATTAAAAAAACTTATTAACATATACTCAGACTCTCAAAAATAAAAAGACATCTTTTAATTATTTTTTTTATTATTATTATTGTTTTTTTGTAATTTTCTTTATAAGAATCCTACCATGTAACCGCGCAGGATACGGTTACAGCTAACAGACGACTCCGGGCATGGTATACGTTTTAGACCCAGTCGATTTCACTTTCTGCAACAGCTCAAGCAGACCGAAATATCGCGTATTAGTTCAAAAATCACGAGCAGGATTCCGCTAATCGTTGCGATCGCTATGGACTAATTTTTAAGACTTACCGGCGTGCCGGGGTTGTTTTAAAGGCGGTTCTTCGGTTCCGGGTGCCGGTGGCTCCGGTTCGCTCTGTACAATAAACATACAACAAATAAAATTAGATGTTTGGAGAAATATTTGGGTTAACTTAATCCTAAAAACTTACGATATTACTATCTCCGTTTAATTGAACGGGTTCTTCTTGGAAGGTAGTCATCTTAATTGGTATTAAAAAAGGATTTTGTACACACAATTAATACACTAAACACTAAAACGAAGTTGAGTTTATGTTGACTGCAGTAAAAATGGCGGTTATAGTAACATATTCCGGAAGTAAGTTTCCGATCAATATGATGTTACTAACTTCATGATGCTTATAAAACTACTTATGTGGGCGTTTTAAACACAATTTATTTTTAATTATTATTAATTATTATTAATTCGTTTATAATTCAAACTTATATATTCCAACACATAAAGACATAAAAAAATAATAAATTAAAATAATTTAATAAGAAAAATATTTTATCTAATTCACTACCAACATAAATTTTTATAAAATTAAAAAATCGTAACATTAAAAATTTCTTTTTAATTATTATTAATTACTTTATAAAATAAATCTTTAAGGCTTAAAATATCAACAAATAAAAAATTATTAATAAATTTAAATAATTTATAGAAAGAAATCCAATCTTTAAATTAACCATCAACAAAAATGTTCATAAAATTTTAAAATTTCAAAATTCCAAATTTCTTTTTATTTATTTTTAATTTCTTTATAAAAAGAATCTTTAAGTCTTAAAAGAGCAACAAATAAAAAATTATTAATAAATTTAAAAAATTTAAAGAAAAATTTTTATTTTATATCTTTAATTTACTACCAACATAAATTTTCATTAAATTTAAAAATCGTAACATTAAAAATTCCTTTTGAATTATTATTAATTATTTTATAATATAAATCTTTAAGTCTTAAAAAAGCAACAATTAAAAAATTATTAATAAATTTAAATAATTTCAACAAAAATATCCCATTTTTAAATTAACCCCCAACAAAAATTTTCATAAAATTTTAAAATCCAAATTTCTTTTTATTTATTTTTAATTTCTTTATAAAATAAATTTTGTCTTAAAAGAGCAACAAATAAAAATTATTAATAAATTTAAATAATTTAAAGAAAAATCTTTATTTTGTATCTTTAATTTACCACCAACATAAATTTTTATAAAATTAAAAAATCGTTATATTAAAAATTTCTTTTTAATTATTTTAAATTTCTTTATAAAATGAATCTTTACGTTTTAAAAAAGCAATAAATAAAAAATTATTAGTAAATTAAAATAATTTAAAGAAAAATATCCCATTTTTAAATTTATCCCCAACAAAAATTTTCATAAAATTTTAAAACTCTAATTTCTTTTTAATTTATTTTAATTTCTTTTTATAAAATGAATCTTTAAGTCTTAAAAGAGCAATAAATAAAAAATTAGTAATAAATTTAAATAATTTAAAAAAAAATCTTTATTTTGTATCTTCAATTTACTACCAACATAAATTTTTATAAAATTTTAGAAACCAAAATTCTTTTTAATTATTTTTAATTTCTTTATAAAATAAATTTTTAAGTCTTAAAAGAGCAACAAACAAAAAATTATTAATAAATTTAAATAATTTAAAGAAAATATCTCGTGTAATTTACTACCAACATAAATTTTCATAAAATATTTAAATCCTAATTTCTTTTTAATTATTATTAATTACTTTATAAAATAAATCTTTAAGTCTTAAAAAAGCAACAAATAAAAAATTATTAATAAATTTAAATAATTTAAAGAAAAATATCCCATCTTTAAATTAATCACCAACAAAAATTTTCATAAAATTTTAAAATCCTAATTTCTTTTTAATTTATTTTAAATTTTTTTAAAAACCTAATTTTTAAATCTTAATAAATCAATAAATAAAAAATTAATAATAAATTAAAATAATTTGTAGAAAAATATCTCATCCAATTTACAACCAAAATGAAATGTCATAAAATCCCCTAAAAAAAACCTAACCTTAAAATTTTCCATCCGTCAGTCTCTAATCAGTTATGAATATTACTTCAACTTGCAAATTCGCAGTTAAAACCTTACAAAACTGCGTTCGTAACTCCATATTTTCAAGAAACATTATGAATACAGCGGCGGCTCTTCAAAAAGCTTCTGAGGAATTAGAAGATAACCCTTATTATAAAAAATATGCGGATAAAATAGCCAAGTTGCAAAAAACCTCTCCGGAAGAGTTTTTAAATAGGATGGATAAGAGAAAAGAAGTTAAAAATGCAGAAAAACCTAAAGAAAGGTTAGAATTAGAAAAATTTTAAAAATTTAGGGTTTAATTTTAATTTTATAGGCAATTTTCTTCTATGTTACAACCAAAAAAGACTATTTCTACGAAAGATGTCCAAAATGAATCTTTAGATAAAATAATGAAGGTGGATTTAATTAAAGATAAAACCGCTGATGAAATTAAAACAATCTGGGAAGCGTATCACATTCAAAAAGAAGTTATCGCAGCTACGATTCCTTCAAAGGATTATGATACGATTATCGAAGAGGCTAAAAAATATCCAATTTTTTTATTTCCAATCCCTAGAAGTCAAGGATTTGAATTTATTATGTGTGAATTTCAAGGAAATTCCGTTCATTTCACTCCGTTAATTTGTTATCAAGTATTTATTAATTTTTTTTTTATTAACCACTTCGGTACGGCGCCTATTGGTCGTGAAACATTGCCCACAGCTGGCATTCATCATCCGAATGCTGCCTCGTTCGATAGATCTGTGATGAGGTAGATTCCTGGCTGTCGACTATAGTCAACGTTTGGCTGTGTGGGATCATCTGTGGCCATCGACTATAGTCAATGCTTGTACCGAAGTGGTTAATAATAATTTTTTTAATTAATAATGATTTTATTTTAATTATTATTTTTAGGTTCATAAAGAAAACTCACCCGAATGCTTAACGATCCATCATTATACCGAATTTAAAGATGAAAAAGGTATCGTTTTAATGCGTGGTGAATACGACAAGAATGTTATTGACGGAAAAGAAGCTCAATGTCTCGCTAATCAATTACAATTGTATTACGATAAAAGGGATGAAGAAAAAAGTAAATTATTAGAGGTATTTACTACGAAACCGGATGAATTTAAACATATTGATTTAATAAAGCAGATTGAAAATATTTCTTTGAGTTAATTCTAAGTTTTTTTTTAGTCGATTGTTAATTATTTAAGTGCGATGAGTTGTTAATTACAATAAATTTATTTAAACGAATTTAAATTGTGTTTGTTTTTGTATTTAACTGATTATTAATAAATAGAATTTGAAAAATTAATTTGAATTGGTTAATTAATTTATGGTGTTTATAAATCGACAAAAATTTATTATAAATCAATTAATGTGATATATAAATAAACTAAAACTTTAGATTTAGATTGAAACTTAATCTTTATTTTTATTAAAAAATTAATTTTTTATGACTTTTGGTTTTTTCGATTAAAACTTGACAAATTTAAAAAATTCATATCTCAAAAATTAATTGTTATTGAGGCTTGAAAATTTATGAGGATTTAGATTAAAGCTTAGTCTTTATTTATACCAAGAATGAATTTTCTACGACTTTTGGTTTTTTCTACAGACAAGAAATTCTAACCTTACTAAATTAACATGTTTAAAATTTGACAATTTTTAAAAATTCATATCTCAATAACTAATTGTTATTAAGACTTGAAATTTTATTCGGCTTTAGATTGAAGTTTAATCTTTATTTTTACCAAGAATGAACTTTCTACGACTTTTAGTTTTTTCTACAGACTAGAAATTCTAACCTAACTTAATTAACATGTCAACTAAAACTTGATAATTTTAAAAAATTCATATCTCAAAAACTAATTGTTGCCGAGACTGGAAAATTTATGAGGATTTAGATTGAAGTTTAGTCTTTATTTTTACCAAGAATGAATTTCCTACGACTTTTAGTTTTTTCTACAGGCATGAAATTCTAACCTAACTTAATTAACATGTCAACTAAAACTTGATAATTTTAAAAAATTCGTATCTCAAAAACTAATTGTTGTCGATATTTGAAAATTTATGCGGATTTAGATTGAAGTTTAGTCTTTATTTATACCAATAATGAATTTTCTACGACTTTTAGTTTTTTTCTACAGATAAGAAATTCTAACCTAATTTAATTAACATGTCGTTTAAAATTTGACAATTTTTAAAAATTCATATCTCAAAAACTAATTGTTTCGGAGACTTCAAATTTTATTAGGATTTAGATTAAACCTTAATCTTTATTTTTACCAAGAATGAATTTCCTACGACTTCTAGTTTTTTCTACAGGCACGAAATTCTAACCTAACTTAATTAACATGTCAATTAAAACTTGATAATTCTTAAAAATTCATATCTCAAAAACTAATTGTTGCCGATACTTGAATTTTTATTACGATTTAGATTAAACTTTAATCTTTATTTTTACTCAGAACGAATTTTCTACGACTTTTAGTTTTTTCTACAGGCACGAATTTCTAACCTAACTTAACATGTTTAAAATTTGACAATTTTTAAAAATTCATATCTCAAAAACTAATTGTTGACGAAACTTGAAAATTTATGAGGATTTAGATTGAAACTTAATCTTCATTTTTACCAAGAATGAATTTCCTAGGACTTTTAGTTTTTTCTACAGATACGAAATTCTAACCTAACTTAATCAACATGTCCTTTAAAATTTGACAATTTTAAAAAATTCATATCTCAAAAACTAATTGTTTCGGAGACTTCAAATTTTATGAGGATTTAGATTAAACATTAATCTTTATTTTTACCAAGCATGAATTTCCTACGATTTTTAGTTTTTTCTACAGATACGAAATTCTAACCTAACTTAATTAACATTTCGTTTAAAATATAACAATTTTTAAAAATTCATATCTCAAAAAGTAATTGTTGTTGAAACTTAAAATTTTATAAGGATTTAGATTGAAGTTTAATCTTTATTTCTACCAAAAATGAATTTTCTACGATTTTTAGTTTTTCCCTTAGAAGAGAAAATGTAACTTAATGTCCATTAAAATTTGTCAATTTTTAAAAATTCATATCTGAAAAACTGATTGTTGTTGAGACGTGAAATTTTATTATGATTTAGATTAAACATTCCAATTTTAATCAAAAAGGGCCATATCATTCTAAGTGTTGTCAAAAAAATTAAAAAAAAAATTAAAGTTAATGAAAGATTTTTGACACTTCTAACCTAACTTTAAAAAAAGAATGATTAACTTTAAAAATTCACGAAAAAATCATTTTTAAAGATTTTAATTTGATTCTTTTTCTAAATGAAACTTAAAACATTCTAGTTTTAATTAAAAAGGACCGTTTTATTGTAAATGTTGTCAAAAAATTAAAAAAAATTTCAAACATTCTAAAAATCAGGATATGTTCTAAAATGGGATTTTTTTTTAGATTATATTAAAACTTAACGTTTAGAAATTACAACTTTATTATATAAAATTATTATTTTATAAAAGATACATTTAATAAAAATAAAAAATCCCTTACAACTACTTATGATGACTCTTCATAGGATGTTTCCTAATATAAATCGGTTTTCTCTCCGGCATTAAAGACGGTGGAATATTAAGTTCAATTTGAGAGACATCACAATCATTCTGAGCCATATCAAACATATACGTAAGATCGATATCATACCTTGGGAGTTTATCCCTCAAGTATGAAATAACATTAATCCCTAAAACAGCTTCCCTGCTCATAATAAAACTGGATAAGTACCTGGGACTTTTTGATTTTTCGGCACAGTGTAGAAGTAAAGCCCAGGAATCGTAATCCGAATCGAGAACGAACGTGTTGTAGACGCCTTCGTCTGCATTATGAAAGAATGAAAGAAGAAAGGTGCTATTAGCTCGATTAAGTGAACCGCGTAGTTCTTCTGGTCTAATTCTCCTCTCGATATGAGAGGCAATTTGCCCGGGATATACTCACATATGTTCTCCGAGTGCGTCCAATGGCTGGGTATTTTTTTATTCGGTATCGTCCACGTTATGTTTCCCATTAATTGTTCGTTTAGTGGGTCGTCGGTAAAGCTGTAGGTGAAATTCATCGTTACGTCGACTACGTGAGGTGACATGGTAAATTCAGCTCGCATACATCTGTATGGAAGAGCTTCTTCTGAACTTGCAAAATATTGGATTACATACCATTTACCTAAAAGCTTAAAAAAAATTTGAAATAAAATTTAAAAATAAAAAAATAAAATTTAAAAATAAAAAAATAAAATTTAAAAATAAAAAAATAAAATTTAAAAATAAAATTGAGGTAAATATAAAATGAAAAAATTATTTTAATACCTTATGTAAATCGAAATGATTAATTGGTTTAACTTTAGGACAATGTTTTTTATCCTCAACTCGTCTTCTACTTTCGGAAATTGTTAAAAATAAAATTACGAGTAAGAGAATTATTTTGTAATTCATTTTTGGGTGTTAAATGATGTTGCTACGCGCGTAGTTGATAAGGAACTAAATATTAGAGGAATAAGTGTTATCTGTTAAAGTGGGTGTTGAATTTCCTCTTTGGACAGGAGAGCACGTTTTGATTGTTTGCGAAATGGGATTTAAATAGTTGTTTATTACTTAATTGGTTTCTTGGAATATAAAATTTACAATGTATGAGTAACAAATCTCCTTGCAAATTAACTTCAATGTTGTCATATAAAAATACTTTGATTTTTTTTACATTGTCCTAAATGGAACATACATAAGAAAGAGGATACAAGAGAAAATTAGTTTTTAATCAGATTGATTTTTTTTTAATTGTTACGTTTTGAATCTGATTTTAAAAAGATGGCAATTATCATTTTATACATAATTTGACTCTTTGAAATTCTTGTTTTGAGATGTTTACATAAATATTAATTAGACGAAGGTTTATGTTCGATAATATTAATGGACATTGAAAATCCTCATTCTTTATTCGATGAAATGGTTCAGAAAAATTGTTTTCTAGAAAAATTAAAGTGCAGCTTTTTATAATATTAATTATTGATTGATGAAATGAAGCGTATAAATTTAAACCAGATATTTGACATTCGAATAGTTTTGAGTAAAGCGCGAAAAACCTCTAATTGTCCTCTAAATCACTCATTTGACTTGGTATTTTAACCAAAAGTAGATATATTGACGCGTCTTTATGTGCTTTAAAGCGCAAGTCAGGCTTATAGTAAGAAAGTTATTTTGATTTAAAAAATCAGAATGTCTTGTTTTGTATCTAAGGCTTGGAAATCTCTGCTTCGTAAACTGCAAAATTCTGGATTTGGCGTTTCCATAAAAAAAAACTAGTAGTATCTGCAGTAATAAAATTTGGAATTGCGATAAAAGAGATTTTAAAGAAGCTGATTTTATTGAAAAAAGTACAAAATTAGTTTCTTAGGTAAAATTTAAATTCGTTAGTATCAGATTCATTATCAGAAAACACTAGTGTGTTATTCACATCCACCTGAGTTTAAGTGTTAGCTGGATTGTCTTGAAAGGTGTTTTTGAAGAACTCCAAATGTTCATCGTTCTCCCATTCTGTACCATTGTGTTTGGCTAGCAAAGAGGAAATGCTTCTTATCTTGTCAGGTTTAAGGCTTATGCCTTAAACCTCTTCCTCTTTGTCTTGGCTTTTTCACGCTTCCACTCTTGCTTACTTGCTATTCCCTTTCGCCCTTTGCCACGAGGACTTGGTTCAATGGTACTGTTGTTGAGGATAATCAAAACACCGTAATACATTCGTTACCACGCTCTCGTTTAAACTAATCATGCAGAAGCGAGCAAAACTAACAGCTACTTCAATGTCACGGCTATCACGTGAGGTAAAGCAAGACCTGGATAGGTTCAAACAGAAACGTCTGCTTTTGCACCTAACTACTTTGCGCAAATGTCTGCTTTTGCATTTAAAGCGAAATTTGTTAATGCAATAACTCGCTTAAGTGCATTGTTACGCTCTTGGGGCCACAAAAATTGATTTCTTGCCAAATTTACAATAGAGATCCGTGTCTAATTAATTTTTGAAGAAAATCTCGAATGTCTGCTTTTGCATTTATACGCTTCATATATTCATTGATGATTGTTCTACAACATCAAACATTGTTCTATTTTACTGGAAATGAATCTTTCCAGTTACAAGAAATTGATATAAAAGTTTTTCCATACTGACTTTTGTAGATGATGATTGGAAGTTCAAATGAAAAGTTCCTCAAAAAAGTGAAAGAAGTCTTAAAATTATATACGGAGAAGTGTTAGATTGACTAACAACAAGAAAATAGGTCAAAGATAAGTTATTTTTGATTGATATTTTATTCTTGGAGTATTTTATAATATCCTCCATTTAGAACACCTTGTATAAAATATAATACAAAATTTTAATCAATATTATCGACATATTTCATGGAGTATGTTGGATGCTTATGTAAAAAAGACAAAGATGAGTCAAAAACGGTCCATTTTAAGTACAGAGATAAATAGTATCATGCTTTCTTTCAGTAAACTTTCTATTTTTTCTCTTGTGTTCTTAAGAAATAATTACTTTGAGTTTGGTAGATATACTTATCTATATAATAGCAATAGAATCCTATTACAATCGTCTATTTAGTACTATATACAAGGTTAAGGTGACCAGACGTCCCGCTTTTGGCGGGACAGTTCCGATTTTTCACAATTTGTCCCGCGTCCCGCGGCGTTTTTCACAAGTCCCGACTTTTAGAATTAAGTGAAATTTTATATTTATGAAAATCATTGCTTTGCGTTCTAAGAATCCTACGGGTTACGACGACTAACATATTGCTTTTGCTGAAAAAGATGAATATCAGAAAATACTTGGACACAGTAAAACGCGTTGGTTAGTTCTTCTGCCAGCTATTGAAAGAATTTTGAAGATGTATGATCCTACTTTCTATCACAGGACAAATGTCCTAGAATTTTAGAAAAGTTTTTTGAAAGAGAATATTCAAAAATTTGGCTAGAGTTTCTACAAAATCAAGCTGCTCTTTTTCAGCACGTTATAAGGCTTACTGAAGATGATGAAATATCGGCAATCAAAGTAGCAGATGAAGTTAATAATTTAATATGTCAATATCAAGAAAGTTTAGAAAATAATTTTCTACCGTTAACTATTCGCAATAGTATAAATCAGCTCGAAGAGCTTGTGTTGATTATTTTATAGTTTTATAGTAATTGCAAAGATTATTTGGAAGACAGGACCACATTAAGGTGTTTTTACACCTTCAGGTTTTAAAAATCTGACAAAGTTCTTTGGAAAAATCAGAGCTTTAGTACTTCTAGACTTGGGTTTTTCCTTAAAACTTGATAAATTATTCCAGAAAACCAAAAAAGTGATTTTCCAGATTAACATCTTGTATATTAAAAATCCAATCTATTGAAAATCTATTTTTTGAATCTTAAGATTTTAAAAATCTAACAACGTCTTTTGAAGAAATCGTCTTTTGTAATTTTTTAGCTTGGATTTTTTCCTCACAGTCAGATAATTTTTTCCTTACAATCAGGTAAATTTTTCCAAAAAGCCAGAATAGTAAAATTGAATATTATTTTTAGATGGGGAATCCAAATTAGAAATGTGGAAACCCTACATTTCTAAAAAACCTAAATCCCTAAGAAAATCCTTTGTAAGACTTGACAATTCATCGTAATCTACTAAAAACAAGAATTCAAAAGCTTGAAATCTTGTTATTTTTGGTTTACGATGAAGTCATAAAGTCAAGATGTTAATTGAAATACGAATTTGGATCCAGCGATAAAAGCAATATTCAATTTTACAACATTAACTTCTGAAATGACATCTTGTACTTTAAAAATCCAGTCTAATATCCAATATATCAAAAAACTATTTTTCGAACCTTAAGATTTAAAAATTCTAGCAACATCCTTTTGAGAAATCGTCTTTTACAATTTTTTAGCTTGGATGTTTTCCTTACAATCAGATAATTTTTTCCTTACAATCAGGTAAATTTTTCCAAAAAGCCAGAATAGTAAAATTGAATATTATTTTAGATGACCAGAACTTAATTGAAACGATGTGCAAAAATCATTTGATTGTGTTCCTCAAAAATTCCCAAATAATAATATTTCCGAAAATGATCTTTTTAATGAAGTGTCATTAGTAAAAAATTTATTGATAAGGAAAAGCTTAAACATTGGGCATCACAAAAAATCACAGTAGGAAACAAAGTAGCAAATAAAATCTTAGTTGTCCCGCTTTGCCTACCTAAAAATCTGGTCACCCTATACAAGGTGTTACAAATTTCTATCATCAACAAACTCAAATTTTGAGATAATTTGTTTACTCTGTGTAAAGAAATCGTATTATAGTTGAATGCTTTCATTTCTTCGTTAACCTTTTTGTCTTTCCAGTTATTTTCATATTTATCGCCGGTAAATATGTATCGCCAGCTTATTTATCTTTAAAACTGAGAAAACTTAAAAAAAAAATTCAAAAAAAGAACATGCGGAGTGTTAAATAATGCCATGGAAGTATTTCATGAGATGTGTTGAGTTGATATAAAGTACATTAGATAAACATCGCGTCATTTTTCATATACAGGGTTAGGTTGTTAAACTGTTTCAATTTTTCCTTTCAATTTTGCCTTTTTCTTAATCTTTCCTGGCATGTGATACCGCATTCTTTCTTAGATAGTTATTTCAAATTTGGTAAATTTGGTAAATATTCCAGTTGGTAATTCCAGTAATGAAATATCTAAATTATCTAACCAACCCAAAATTTTTGTGAAATTTTTTGTCTCTTATATTTCCACCGTATTCTAAAAAGCTTAAAAAAAAAATAGGAAATAAGATATAGGTTGATAAATAATGTCATGGAAGTATTTCATGGAGCGTGTTTGGTTGGTATAAATATATACTCGGTAAAAAAAGTGTCCTTTTTGATATACAAGATGACAGTATTAAAACCTTTTAGTTTTTTCTCGCGCATTTGGTGTTTTCTCAATCGTGAAAATGTGTTTTTCTCAAAGGTGGAGATAGCTATTTTAACTTTGGGAAACATTGCATCTTTTGGAAATCTCAACAATAAGATATTAAAATTGTCTAACTAACCCGACGTTTTTGGGGTTTCGTTTCGATCATCCTGCATAAACTATGATATTTATATTTAAACTTTTCGTTCTCTCAATCAATTTTTTTTATCTCTTCATTTTTTCATTTTTCATTCTTCTTCTTTAAGAAATTAGTTTGATTTCCATAGAATATACACATTTCCATCCTTTCTTTCTTTCACCAATGTAATCTTTATTATTCTTACATTCGTAAAAATAATACCCATTAGAATTCTCTTAATGTTGCGTGATCGAATTGAATTCCTCGCGCTCGACCAACAACACAATACAATACACAGAGGCACACTTCTCCACTTGACATATTAACATATATGCTTCGGTCCGACAATCGCAACAGCATGTGCACGTGTCAGTAAGAGTTCTTATGGATCGTAAACCATCTCTTCTCGTTTATTTTCTTCTCGTTTATTTTCTTCTTATTTATTCTCTTCTCATTTATTTTCTTCTCATTTATTCTCTTTTCGTTTATTCTCTTCTCATTTATTCTCTTGTCATTTATTTTCTTCTCAAATCTCTTCTTCGATGAGGAAGAGGAAAAGATCCAACCTCTTAAAGGCCAACGTACTTAATCTTTTTTCTATGTCAAGGTTGGGACGAGATCTATTTAAAGGTAAATGAGACGAAGGAGAAAGAATTTAAAGTATTTTTTTATCGTGTACCGATTTTATACGTGTGCGTGTATAAGAAGTGGAGAATGAAGAAGCAAGCGTAAAAGAAAAGAGGATGGAATTTCCTTCGAAGTGAACTGTCCTTGAATCGTCTGTTGACCCAGTATTTTCGCTTCCTGTTGCGTGCAGACGGTGTCAGACTTGATGTCGTTGTCGACTAGACGGAAGAAGACGGATTTCGAGTTTTCGTCCATCCCGTTTTCGTAAAGGAAGGAAGAAAACGCCGATTCACCGACTGATGAGCCGCTTCGTGCCGACCGACTCTCGTGAGATAATTGTCTTGACCTAGATCCTCGTGGACCACGGAATATGAAAGTATTGCATCACGGCGCGAGTAATCGCTTTTGTAAGTCGCCTTCTTACGGTCGTCTCTCCGCTTCTTATCTAACGACCGCTTATGGACGTCGAAGAATCCAGTTTCATACGACGATCGCTTTGCTGGTACTTCTTCTTGCTTTTTTTTCATTTTTCTTCTTGAGGAATCGTTTTGTTGAACCCGCTGGGTCACGGGTGTGTCTTCGGAACCTTGACCTTGTTTCCCGGCCCGAAGCGGCTTTAGTATTCGTTTAGGACCGGCCGAAATCCGCTACGGCCATCATTTACATCGAATTAGCGCCGAGAAGTCGGTCTCTACGCGCAAGAATTGCCCCGTATTGGCGTAGCCCACATTTTGCGATAATTGTCACGGATTCTTTTCGTTCAACCTCCTTGGCACGTATTAACCATTAAATACCAGAACGATACTCTATAGTCTTTTTTTAGTTTTACCAATTACATCCATTTCTTCACATTTTCAGTCTTCAATGTTAATGTTGGATTTTTTTTTAGATTTTTTAAGATTTAAGTAAAAGAAAAAAAAATGATTATTTTTGAATTGGGTTTGTATTCTTGTTATTACTTCATCAAGAATTGATTGATTGAAATTTTATAAAGAAGCTTATATTTTACCTCTAAAACATTTTAATTAATTTGTTGTGTAAAGTCAGAGAAGAATACTTAAAACAGAAAAAAGCTCATTTTATTAATTCATTTCTTTTAATCTTACATTTTCTAATTACATATTACTTTTGATTTTGGATTTTAAATTTCATATGATTTAGATTTCTTTTATTTCTCAGAGTTTTAATTCATTTCTTATCAATAATCAAAGATGTATGCTTAAGATAGAAAGAAAGCTAATGAGCTAATTCGTCTTAAAGATTTTCAACCTTCCAATTACATTCAAACATTTTGGAGTTTAAGTTAGGTTTGTAATTTAAGAAATGATATCATATGATACCTTTTAGGTTTGTCATTGTTGTATTAAAAACTTTCAATGACCTGTCCTTTAAAATCGTTTATACGAAATACGTAAACAAGAAAAACAAGGAACCGGCTGTGCGTAAAATGCGACAGACCGATCCATCGCCAAAAAAAAACCGAGTCCCGAGGAAAACTGCACTCTCAGAGCAAAGAAACGAGCCGTCTCTAAATGGGGCCTTAGGCCTAAGGCCCCATTTAAAGACGTAAGGAAACGCGGTCCTCACCGATACTTTGTGTTCAACTGCGTTTTCCTGCTTTGAGAGGGCGGTCTTCGTCGTTTCGTCGTTGAAAATAATTTTTCAAATCAAAAAAATAACTTAAGAAAATCGATCAACTTTAAAAATTCATCAAAAATTCTTAGCTAAAATTTAGAACAAATCGGTCTTTTTTAATTAAAACTAGAATATTTTAGGTATCATTTAGAAAAAAAATCAAAGTAAAATCTTTAAAAATGAATTTTTGATGAATTTTTAAATTTAATCGGTTTTTTTTACTTAGGTTAGAAAAGTGTCAAAATTTTTTTCCAACTTTGAAAATTTTTTTAATTTTTTTGACAACATTTAGAACAAATCGGTCTTTTGTAATTAAAACTAGAATATTTTAGAGATCATTTAGAAAAAGAAACAAATCAAAATTTTTAAAAATCGATTTTTTACGAATTTTTAAAGTTGATCAATTTTTTAAAAATTAGGTTAAAACAGTAAAAAAATTTTTACCAAGTTTAAAATTTTTTTTAATTTTTTTGGTAAAATTTAGAACAAATCGGTCTTTTTTAATTAAAACTAGAATATTTTAGGGATCATTTAGAAAAAGAATCAAATCAAAATTTTTAAAAATCGATTTTTTACGAATTTTTAAAGTTGATCAATTTTTTAAAAATTAGGTTAAAACAGTAAAAAAAATTTTACCAAGTTTAAAATTTTTTTGGTAAAATTTAGAACAAATCGGTCTTTTTTAATTAAAACTAGAATGTTTTAGCTATCATTTGTAATCAGTGTAATTTTAATTAAAAAAGACCGATTTATTCTAAATGTTGTTAAAAAAATTTAAAAAAAATTCAAAGTTGGTAAACATTTTTTGACACTTTTAAAACTTTTTTCTTTACAAATAATCCACAGAAAAAAATATCCCTGAAATATACCCCAAAAGAGAAAAAAAAACTTTAATTTTTGGAAAAAATCCCCTAATAAATACCCTGACTTTGGACTTTAAGTTAGGTTTGGTTAAGATTTCTTAACTTAAGAAAATCTTAAGTCTAGATTAGTTCTCAGTCTAAAAAAGAATTAATAATAATAATAACTTTTTATTTGGGTTCGCTTTTTGTTGTTTACTTCAATAAAAATTGATTCAATTAAATATTTTTTTATATTATTGGTCGAAATACTCGTTTTTTCCTTTTCTTAAAGCAGTACAATTTTTTTTTCAAAATTTTAAAAGAGAAATAATTAAAACTGAAACATTGTGATCTACTTGCTTAAAGATTTTTATATCAATTTTCATTAACTTTGTCTTTTCCTTCTTCTAAAACGTTTTTTCAATAAAATTAACTGGGAATTCGTTCAAAATAGATACTGAAAGCTGAAGAAAAATTCTTAAGTTGGATTTAGTTTAAAAATTTTCTTACATTGTGCAAAAAAAAATGGACATAATTTTTGATCAGTTCTTTAAAAATTAATTGATTAAAATATTTTGCTACACTATTGGTGTTAGAAATTTATCCAAAATAGATACCTAAAGCTGAATAAAAGTTTTGAACCATCTCATTAAAGTTATTTGAAACATATTCACAAATGTTTTCAGGTTTTTCATTCTTAAGTTGGGTTTAAATTAGGAACTTTCTGACATCATTTGTTAAATAATTTATTGGTTAAGAAGATGATCTTTGAACCATCTCATTAAAAGCTTTCGAATCACATTAACAAATTTTGTCAAATTTTAATCCCTAAGTTTGATTACATCTAATAAATATTTTTTCATATTTTAGACATTGAACTGAGTTAAAATCAAATCAAAATTTTTTCGAACTCTCAAATCGGTTTTAAATGAACACACTATAAAAAAATTTTTGCATCATCAACAGAAGCTCATCTCTTCCTCCTCCTCCACGATTTCCTCAATACAACTGACTACAAATTAGTCAAAAATGGATAGACACTTAAAGCTGAAAGAGGTCTATTGTGCTCGCCTCGTTAAAGACGTTGCAGGTGCCTCGAAGGCAATCAACTCATTTAAGAGTCTCCGTGGAAGAGGTTCGTCTCGAAATCGATGTTAAATGAATGTACTTTAAAATATTTTGCTAAATCATCAATAGAAGCTCGTCTGATTACAATTTAGTTAAAGTTGTGGATAAATACTCAAAAAATGAAAGAAACCCATTGAGCTATAACGTTTTAATAATCTTCTAATCACACTTAACAGTAAGATTCTTTTCACATTTTATATATAGAGCTGTGTAATGTCAGTTTGAAACTTCCTAGAATTCTCAAATCGATTTTAAATGAACATACTCTAAGAAATTTTTTGAAATATCATCAACAGAAGCCCATCTCTTCCTCCTCCTCCACCATTTCCTCAATACAATTGACTACAAATTAGCCAAAAATGGATAGATACTTAAAGCTGAAAGAGGTCTATTATGCTCGCCTCGTTAAAGACGTTGCAGGTGCCCCGAAGACAATCAACTTGTGTCAAGAGTTTTCGTGGAAGAGGTTCGTCTCGAATCACCCGGTTGTGGTGTCAAGGTTTTGATTTGTTTTTTTTCTAAATGGAACGTAAATCATTCTAATTTTAATTAAAAAACACCGTTTTATTCCAAGTGTTGTCAAAAAAATTAAAAAAAATTTCAGTTGGAAAAAAATTTTGACACTTTTCTAACCTAACAAGGAGACCTCACGACTTGCCCGTCACCGATTTTAATGAAAGTAGTACCAATCCATAGATATTGGTACATAGTACAAATGTATAAAATATTAGGGCGCACTACTCAGCAGTTCGCAAGAAAATTGGTGTTAAAGTATGCAATCGGCTTATATGTCAATGATTTGTCATTTCCCCTACAACCCCCCAACAGCTAAACTGAAAATATACCGGCTTCCAAGTCCGTAGTACGGTGGTTCGAATCCCGAATAATATATTTTAATTTTCTTTTTTAATACAATGTTCTAAGTTATTTTTATAACATGTTGATGTAATATTAAAATATTTTTAAAATAACATGAAATATTGTATTCAAAATAAAAATAAAAAAGTTATTGTTCGAGATTCGAACCAGCGTACTATGGATCTGGAAACCGATATATTTCCACTATGGCTATTGGGGGGTTGTAGGGGAAATGACAAATCATTGACATATAAGCCGATTCCATACTTTAACATCAACTTTCTTGCGGACCGCTGAATAGTGCGCCCTAATATTTTACACATTTGTACTATGTACCAATATCTATCGATTGGTACCACTTTCGTTAAAATCGGTGACGGGCAAGTCGTGAGGTCTCCTTGTAAGTTATAAAAACCGATGAAATTTAAAAATTCATCAAAAATTTATTTTTAAAGATTTTGATTTGATTTTTTTTCTAAATGAAACTTAAAATATTCTAATTTTAATTAAAAAAGACCGTTTGATTCTAAGTTTTGCCAAAAAAATTAAAAAAATTTTTCAAAGTTGGTGAAAGTTTTTGACAGTTTTAACTTAAAAAAATCAAATTTAAAAATTCATCAAAAATTCATTTTTAAAAATTTTGATTTAATTTATTTTCTAAATGAAATCTAAAATATTCTAGTTTTAATTAAAACAGACCGTTTTATTCCAAATGTTGTCAAAAAAATTAAAAAAATTTTGAAAGTTGCTAAAAGATTTTCTTAGGTTAGAAAATTAATTATTGTTTTAAAAATTCATAAAAAATTCATTTTTAAAGATCTTTTTTCTAAATGAAATCTAAAACATTCTAATTTTAACTAAAAAAGACCGTTTTGTTCCAAGTGTTGTCAAAAAATTTAAAAAAATTTTCAAAGTTAAAAAAATTTTTACACTTTTAACCTAACTTAAAAAAAAAACGATCAATTTTAAAAATTCATCAAAAATTCATTTTTAAAGATTTTGATTTAATTTTTTTTCTAGATGAAATCTAAAACATTCTAATTTTAATTAAAAAAGACCGTTTTGTTCCATATCTTGTCAAAAAAATTTAAAAAATTATCAAAGTCGGTAAAAATTTTTCCTAGGTTAGAAAGTTTATCATTGCTTTAAAAATTCATAAAAAATTGAATTTTAAAGATTTTGATTTGATTTTTTTTCTAAATGAAACCTAAAACATTCTAATTTTATCTAAAAAAGTCCGTTTTGTTCTAAATGTTGTCGAAAAAATTAAAAAGTTTTCAAAGTTGTTAAAAAATTTTTTACACCTTTAACCTAACTTTAAAAAAAAACGATCAATTTTAAAAATTCATCAAAAATTTATTTTTAAAGATTTTGATTTGATTTTTTTTTCTAAATGAAATCTAAAATATTCTAATTTTAATTAAAAAAGACCGTTTTATTCTAAGTGTCGTCAAAAAAATTAAAAAAATTTTCAAAATTGGTAAAAAATTTTCTTAGGTCAGAAAATTAATCATTGTTTTAGAAATTCATAAAAAATTGAATTTTAAAGATTTTCATTTGATTTTTTTTCTAAATGAAATCTAAAACATTCTAATTTTAATTAAAAAAGACCGTTTTGTTCTAAATCTTATCAAAAAAATTAAAAAAATTTTCATATTTGGTAAACATTTTTAACACTTCAGAACCTAATTTAAAAAAACCGATCAACTTTAAAAATTCATCAAAAATTCATTTTTAAAGATATTGATTTGATTTTTTTTCTAAATGAAATTAAAACATTCTAATTTTAACTAAAAAAGACCGTTTTGTTCCAAGTATTATCAAAAAAATTAAAAAAAATTTCAAAGTTGGTAAAAAATTTTTTTAGGTCAGAAAATTAATCATTGTTTTAAAAATTCATAAAAAATTTAATTTTAAAGATTTTGATTTGATTTTTTTTCTAAATGAAACTTAAAACATTCTAATTTTATCTAAAAAAGACCGTTTTGTTCTAAATGTTGTCGAAAAAAATTAAAAAAGTTTTAAAATTGGTAAAAAGATTTCTTAGGTTAGAAATTTAATCACTGTTTTAAAAATTCATAAAAAAATGAATTTTAAAGATTTTGATTTGATTTTTTTTCTAAATGATACTAAAAACATTCTAATTTTAACTAAAACAGACCGTTTTATTCTAAATTTGATCAAAAAAATTTAAAAAATTTTCAAAGTTGCTAAAAAATTTTTTACACTTTTAACCTAACTTTAAAAAAACGATCAACTTTAAAAATTCATCAAAAATTGAATTTTAAAGATTTTGATTTAATTTTTTTTCTAAACGAAGCTTAAATCATTCTAATTTTAATTAAAAAGGACCGTTTTGTTTCAAGTCTTGTCAAAAAAATTAAAAAAATTTTCAAAGTTGTTAAAAAATTTTTTACACTTTTAACCTAACTTAAAAAAAAAACGATCAACTTTAAAAATTCATCAAAAATTCATTTTTAAAAATTTTACTTTGATTTTTTTTCTAAGTGATACCTAAAATATTCTAGTTTTATTTAAAAAAGACCGTTTGGTTCCATGTGTTATCAAAAAAATTAAAAAAAAATTTCAAAGTTGAAGAAATTTTTTTACACTTTTTAACCTAACTTAAAAAAACCGATCATCTTTAAAAATTCACCAAAAATTCATTTTTAAAGGTATTGATTTGATTTTTTTTCTAAATGAAACCTAAATCGTTCTAATTTTAACTAAAAAAGACCGTTTTGTCCCAAGTGTTGTAAAAAAAATTAAAAAAATTTTCAAAGTTGGAAAAAATTTTTGACCCTAAATGAAACTTAAAACATTCTAGTTGTTCCTCCTCCTCCACCATTTCCTACACACACAACCAACACAACCAACTACAAATTAGCCAAAAATAGACATACACTTAAACCTAAAAGAGGTCCATTGTGCTCGCCTCGTTAAAGTCGTTGCAGGTGCCCCGAAGACAATCAACTCGCGGAAGAGTCTCCGTGGAAGAGGTTCGTCTCGAATTACCCGGTTGTGGTGTCGAGACGCCGAGCCGCGAGACAGAGACGCCCCGGTCTGTAGGCCACGGGCCCATACAGGCTGCGGGGCGTCGCATAACTGTACGGGGACCTGAATCCTTACCGTCTTTAGGTCACCGGGCTCTTGGTGGGGCCTGAGCCGCGGCCCTCCTGCGAAGACAGGTGGAACACGCACTCGATCTCGAATCCTCGCGGTAACCTGCCGGTTCAGAACTTACCCAAACTCCCAAACATCAAGTTTAAGACTTTTTCAAATTCTAGTAGTGAGTAGTATAAGTTTTTTTTAAGTGTGTTTTTTGGATTATTGAAATCTTCATTTATATTGATTGGTGAGTACATTTATTTTATTTAATTTATTTTATATAATTTATTTTATATGTTAAAAGGAGGTTTTTTTAATAGTTGATTTTGTTATAGATTTAAAAAAAAAATTTCTTTGGTGATTTGAAGATGAGGATATCACATCTGGTTTTTACCGGTCTTTTATTTCAAACTGTAAGTACAATTTAATTTTTTCCTTTTCACAAGAAAAAAAAATGTTTTATGTTGATGTGGTTTTATAATATTTGCTGTTATCTCGACCCTATAAACAATTTCCAACCTGGAAGGAATCAACGTGTTAATTACACAAATTACCCATACGCAACGTGTCTGATGGCCGTTTAAGGATAGAGGAATCTTGTTGGGTCAGTTCTGACCATGTATAGAAGAACTCCGGAGCGAGAAAGAAATTGAGGATGCTTACAGGATACGCCGTGAACAGTTTGATTGACGTATTACTGTTAGCTCGGTCCAGTTCCAGCTGTTGAATTTTTCATATCCTGCTTCGTTTTTCGGAAAACGAAACGAAATAGGTAAATGAAGTCTTTGAGTTAACCGAAAGCATGACAAATCGTGGTCAAATGCAAAACGGATGCAAAATCGAGAGTAGCTCTCGAGTAACTACAAGTGCAAGTGAAATCCGAGACATTTCGCTTAGGTAATAAGAACGAAAATGGTTTAAGCATTAAGCATAAAACAAGATTATTCATTTTTCTCGGATAAAATTTTTATTTCTCGGTACTATTTTTTTTCTTCTTCTTGGTTAGTTTTTGTTGGGTTTGTAGATTTGACCGATTGACCTTGTCTTGAGGAGATCCGTGACCCCCTCCGCTTCGATCGCTTTTTGCCACTTCTTCGCCGTTCTTTCGCCTGCTAATGGGAGAAGAAAGCGCTCGCCCGGCTGATATTCGGGTCGACGACTATATGAATTCAGAATCAGCATAATTCGGGGCCGGGAATTGATATTTAATTAACTCCGAGATGTAGAGCAACCCGTCCTGCCTTCGGGCGGACCCTCCACTCTTTAACTGTTATTTGACCATCGCCTCCAGTCACTTCTTGACCCAAACAATCCAATCTTCACTACTTTTAAAACAATCCAATTCTTCAATATTTTTAAACCAATCCCAAACTCACAAATACCATCAAAAAACTCCTAAAAAAAATCTTCAACATATTCTTTTATTCTTCCAGTTTTTTCATATAACTTTTACGGAAGATGTGGAAGTTGTAGAAGCAATTCCAAGTACAGAAGAATTAAATGAAATTCCCTTAGCCACCGATAGAGAAGATAATGAACAAAAACCAGACCAAGTTGCTTTAGAAACTTTGGAACATCAACAACTAAAAAATCATCAATTTAATGGACCTGTTAGAAATGGATTTCCACAAAGAGGGAATATTGGGAAACCTTTCGGAAAGCCACAATTTGATAAGGATGTTTACAATGGTCCTCCTCCACCTTTACCACCGAGACACGCCATGGATAAGATTGGAAACGTTGGAGGGAATGATCTTTGGCCAAAACCAGTTTCCGATACACCAAGGGTTATTTCGTTAGATGCTAAGTGTGAGAAGAATTTAATGAAGGTTTATTTGGAGTTTGATAAACCTTTTTATGGGATTGTTTTTAGTAAAGGTAAATTTTAAATCGTTTTTTTTTATTAAATTTTAGTATAAGGTGAAATTGGAAAAACACTTCTTTAAAAATTAAAATTTTCTTAACCTAAGTTAAAAAAACGAAAATTCATCAAAAATTCATTTTTAAAGATTTTGATTTAATTTTCTTTCTAAATGATATTTAAAACATTCTAGTTTTAATTTAAAAAGGACGTTTTGTTCCAAGTGTTGTCAAAAAAATTAAAGAAAATTTCAAAGTTGGCAAAAAATTTTTAACACTTTTTAACCTAAATTAAAAGAACCGATCAATTTTAAAAATTCATCAAAAATTCATTTTTAAAGATCTTGATTTAATTTTTTCTCTAAGTGAAACTTAAATCATTCTAATTTTAATTAAAAAAAAGACCGTTTTATTCCAAGTGTTGTTAAAAAAATTAAAAAAATTTTCAAAGTTGGAAAAAATTTTAGGTTAAAAAATCAATAATTTAAAAAAGAAATCATCAAAAATTCATTTTTAAAGATTTTGATTTGATTCTTTTTCTAAATGAAGTGCCAAAATTTTTTTCCAACTTTGAAAATTTTTTTAATTTTTTTGATAAAATTTAGAACAAATCGGTCTTTTTTAAATAAAACTAGAATATTTTAGGTATCATTTAGAAAAAAAATCAGATCAAAATTTAAAAAAATCGATTTTTTACCAATTTTTAAAGTTGATCAATTTTTTTAAAGTTAGGTTAAAACTACCAAAAATTTTTTACCAACTCTGAAAACTTTTTTAATTTTTTTGACAACATTTAGAACAAATCCGTCTTTTTTAAATAAAACTAAAATATTTTAGGTATCATTTAGAAAAAAATCAAAGTAAGATCGTTAAAAATCGATTTTTTACGAATTTTTAAAATTGATAAATTTTTTTATAATTAGGTTAAAACTGTCAAAAAATTTTTACAAACTTTAAATTTTTTTTTAATTTTTTTGATAAAATTTAAAACCAAGCAGTCTTTTTAGATTAAAACTAGAATATTTTAGGTATCATTTAGAACAAAAATCAAAGTGAAATCGTTAAAAATGAATTTTTGATGAATTTTTAAATTTGATCGGTTCTTTTAAAATTAGATTAGAAAAGTGTTCAAATTTTTTTCTAACTTTGAAAATTTTTTAAATTTTTTGACAACATTTAGTACAAATCGGTCTTTTTTAATTAAAACTAGAATGTTTTAGGTAACATTTAGAAAAAAAATCAAATCAAAATCTTTAAAAATCGATTTTTTAGGAATTTTTTAAAGTTGATCAGTTCTTTTAAAGTTAGATTAAAACTGTCAGAATTTTTTTAACCAATTTTAAAATTTTTTTTTAATTTTTTTGATCAGATTTAGAACAAATCGTTTTTTTATTAAAACTAGAATATTTTAGGTATCATCTAGAAAAAAAAATCAAAGTAAAATGTTTAAAAATGAATTTTTGATGAATCTTTTAAAAAATTATTCATTTTTTAACCTAGAAATTCTTTTCCAACTTTCAATTTTTTTAAAATTTTTTTACAACATTTAGAACAAATCGGTCTGTTTTAATTAAAACTAGAATATTTTAGGTATTATTTAGAAAAAAATCAAAGTAAAATCTTTAGAAATCGATTTTTTACGAATTTTTAAAGTTAATCAACTTTTTTAAAGTTAGGTTAAAACTGCCAAAAATTTTTTCCCAACTTTGAAATTTTTTTAAATTTTGTTGACAACATTTAGAACAAATCGGTCTTTTTTAATTAAAACTAGAATGTTTTAGGTATTATTTAGAAAAAAAATCAAAGCAAAATCTTTAAAAATCGATTTTTTAAGAATTTTTAAAGTTGATCAATTTTTTTAAAGTTGGGTTAAAACAGGCAACAAATTTTTACCAACTTTAAACATTTTTTTAATTTTTTTGACAACATTTAGAACAAATCGGTTTTTTGAATTAAAACTAGAATGTTTTAAGTTTCATTTAGAAAAAAAATCAGATCACAATTTAAAAAAATCGATTTTTTATGAATTTTTAAAATTGATCAATTTTTTTAAAAGTTAGGTTAAAACTGTTAAAAATTTTTCACCAACTTTAAAAATTTTTTTGATAACATTTAGAATAAATCGGTCTTTTTTAATTAAAACTAGAATATTTTAGGTATCATTTAGAGAAAAAATCAAATCAAAATCTTTAAAAATCGATTTTTTACGAATTTTTAAAGTTGATTAATTTTTATAAAATTAGGTTAAGACTCAAAATTTTTTTACCAACTTTAAAATTTTTTTTAATTTTTTTGGCAACATTTAGAACAAATCGGTCTTTTTTAAATAAAACTAGAATATTTTAGGTATCATTTAGAAAAAAAATCAAATCAAAATGTTTAAAACTCATTTTTTCATGAATTTTTAAAAACTTTAAATTTCATTTAAATAGTTATAAATAATATTTAATTTTTTTTAAGGTTACTTCAGTAATTTACATTGTATCCACGTCCCGGCTGGTTTAGGAAGAACAAGTGCTCAATTTGAAATAGGAATCCATCAATGTGGTACCTTAGGAAATACAGAAAATGGACTTTATGGTTACGGAGCTGATTCTGGCTCAGGAACATTCTTCGAGAACATAATCATCATCCAATACGATCCCCAAGTGCAAGAAGTTTGGGATCAAGCTAGAAAACTTCGTTGTACATGGCACGATCAATATGAAAAATCAGTAACTTTCAGACCATTCCCCGTGGATATGATTGATGTGGTTAGAACAGATTTTGCCGGTGATAACGTTGGTTGTTGGATGCAAATCCAAGTAGGAAAAGGACCATGGGCTTCGGAAGTATCCGGATTAGTGAAAATCGGTCAAACTATGACCATGGTTTTAGCCATTAAAGACGACGAATCTAAATTCGATATGTTAGTAAGAAATTGTATGGCACATGATGGTAAACGAGCACCAATCCCTCTTGTAGATCAAAACGGGTGTATAACTCGTCCAAAATTAATGTCCAAGTTTACCAAGATAAAGAACTTTGGTTCTAGTGCTACCGTTTTATCCTACGCTCATTTCCAAGCTTTTAAATTCCCAGATTCAATGGAAGTTCACTTTCAATGTACAATCCAAATTTGCAGACATCATTGCCCCGATCAGTGCATTAACGAAAACAACAATTACAACGATATCGAACCAGAATATGGTCCACCAACATCCCATCAACTTCCTTTAGACGCCTTCTTCCATACTGGATTACAAAAACGTGAAGATAGAAGAGCGAGAAGAGCCGTAAGTCCTGAAACTGAAATCGGAGTGAATAAAGTAATCAGAGTTGTATCAACTGGTGATTTGACATTCGCTCTGGATGAAAACTCAACAACCGTTGCACCTCCAACGATAATTTTCCCCGCGAAAGAAGAGTTAAGTAATAACGGATTGATTTGTATGACAACTCCGGGTTTTGCAGCTACGTTAATTATTTTATTAGCTATTTTAATCGTTTCTTGTTTATTATCGGCGTTTTTGTGCGTTAAATTAAGGCCGAGTATTCAACAATCCGGTTTGTATGGAGGTAGTGATAAAAAATCAAAAAGTTGTTTTTATTCATAGGAATATTTTTTCTTTATGAAATTTTAAATTTAATTTATTATCGGTTTTGTTTAATTCTTGGTATTCTTTAAAAGAACAAAGTTTTATTTGGATATTATTCCAAATGTTTTACCTGTTTTTACCTTTAATTTTTTTTTTTTTTTTTGAGAAAATATTAACGATTTTTTTTTTTGTAAAGAAGATATTTTTTTGTAAAGAAAAGATTTTTACAAAAAAATTGTTAATGTAACTAATCCGGTTTCTTGTAGATATTTATTTAGCACTTTCTGTAAATAGGATCTTTTAATTAACCTTTTATAACGTCAAAAATATGATTATAAGGTATAAAACGAGACTTAAGTCGTTTTTTAAAATCAGTTACTTTAGTTGTTATTTTATAACTTTAAAAAAATTGAGTTTTAAACATTAAAATATTAATTTTTAAAAAGTGGGGAATTAAAACATTAAAAATTTTTAGATATTCTTAAAGAACATTAAAAATCCTTTAATTTGATACCAAACACGACTATATTTCGTTTAAAGACAAAGGAGTTATGTCGAATTCAAAATGACTTAACCCTTTCAGCGCTGAATTCCCCGACGCTAAGCATACACCGTGGACTCCCCGCTCCGGACAAGCATGGCTATGTGATGACGCTTATATGGGTTCACAGCCAAAAACAGCAAAAAAAAAAATGGTTATGTGATGATGCATATATGGGTTTATAGCACTCAAAGGGTTAAAAAAAACCATAAATATTCTTAAAAATCTTTAAAAATCGTTTAATTTGATACAAAACACGATTATATTTCAACTAAAACTACAAAAGTTAGGTCGATTTGTAAAAAATGACGATTGTCGATTATTTTTTGGGTTAAAAAATCGATAATTTGAAATTAATTTAGGCTAGATGGGTCATGTTTATACTCAAATTATAGCAAATTTAATTTTCTTACGATTTTTGATGAAAATTTTGTTCTAAACTTATTTTTGAAATTTCTTTTTGAAAAAGTCGATTAATCAAAAAAATTTTAAATGATTCAAAATTGTTAAATATTCCCTAAAATCATCAAAAATTGTTTAATTTGATACCAAACACGATTATATTTCAACTAAAACTGACAAAAGTTAGGTTGATTTATAAAAACGACGATCGTCGATTATTTTTTGGGTTAAAAAAATCGATAACTTTGAGTCTATTTAAGCTAGATGGGTCGTGTTTGTACTCAAATGAAAGCAAATTTCATTTTGTAACAATTTTTGATGAAAACTTTACTTAAAAGTTATTTTTGAAGATTATTTCTTGAAAAAATCGAAAATAAAAGGATTGAAAATGATTTAAAATTCTCAAATATTCTCAAAAATCTTTAAAAATCGTTTGATTTGATACCAAACACGGCTATATTTCGATTGAAAACAAAGAAATCAGGTTGATTTAAAAAAAATGACGATTGTCGATTATTTTTAGGGTTAAAGAATCGATAACTTTGAATCTATTTAAGCTAGATATATCATGTTTATATTTAAATTAAAGGAAATTGAATTTTCTAACGATTTCTAATGAAAATTTTGTTTTAAAATTGTTAAAAAAAATTTTTTTTTGGAAAAATTTGAAAATAGAAGATTTAAAAATAACTGAAAATTCATAAATATTCTCAAAAATAATTAAAAATCGTTCAGTTTGATACCAAACATGACTATTTCTCGATAAAAAACAAAGAAATTACGTTGATTTTAAAAAATAACGATCGTCGATTATTTTTTCGGTTAAAAAAGTCGATAACAATGACTGAAACAGCTTAAATATTCTTAAAGATAATCAAAAATCGTTTGATTTGATACCAAACACGATTATATTTCGACTAAAACTAAGAAAATGAGGTTGATTTTAAAAAATAACGATCGTCGATTATTTTTTGGGTTAATAAAACGATAACAATGACTGAAAAAGCTTAAATACTCTTAAAGATAATCCAAAATCGTTTGATTTGATACCAAATACGATTATATTTTTTCTGAAACTCAGAAAACCAGATTGATTTATAAAAATGATGTTTGTCGATTATTTCTTGGGTTAAAAAAATCGATAACAATGACTAAGAAAGCTTAAATATTGTTAAAGATGATCAAAAATCGTGTGGTTTGATACCAAACACGATTATATTTCGACTAAAACTAAGAATATAAGGTTGATTTATAAAAATGACGGCCGTCGATTATTTTTATGTTAAAAAAATCGATAGCTTTTAAACTTCTTATGCTAGATGGGTCGTGTTTGTACCCAAATTAAAGCAAATTTAATTTCCTAACGATTTTTAATGAAAACTTTACTTGAAAATTATTTTTGAAGTTTATTTTTTCAAAAAATCGAAAATAAAAAGATTAAAAATGACTGAAAATTCTTAAATATTCTTAAAAATCTTTAAAAGTCGTTTAATTTGATACCAAACACAACTATATTTCAATAAAAATCAAAGAAGTTATGTCGATTACAAAAATGACGATCGCCGATTATTTTGAGGGTTGAAAAAATCGATAATAACGACTGAAAATTCTTAAATATTCTTAAAGGTACTTAAAATCATTTAATTTGATAACAAACACGATTATATTTCGACTAAAACTAAGAAAATGAGGTTGGTTTATAAAAATGATGGTCGTCGATTATTTTTTAAGCTAAAAAAAATCGATAGCTTCTAAACTTTTTAAGCTAGATGGGTCATGTTTGTACTCAAATTAAAGCTAATTTAATTATCTATCGATTTTTGATGAGAAATTTGTTCTAAATTCATTCAAGTTTGTTTCTGAAAAAATCGATAAATCAAAAAATAAAAAATGATTTAAAATCTTTAAATATCCTTCAAGACAACTCAAAATCATTAAATATAACACCAAAGATGATAAAATTCCAATTTATGAAGAAAAAAATTACATCGATTAAAAAAATTACAATCGTCGATTATTTTTAGAGTTAAAAAATCGATAACTTCGAATCTATTCAATCTAGATATGTCATGTTTGTACTTAAATTAAAAGAAATTTAGTTTTCTAACGATTTCTAATGAAAATCTTATTTCAAAATTGTTAAAACATTTTTCTTTGGGGAAAATTCGAAAGTTAAAAAATAAAAAATGACTAAAAATTCTTAAATATGTTTAAAGATAATCAAAAATCGTTTGATTTGATACCAAACACGATTATACTTCAACTAAAACTCAGAATATAAGGTTGATTTATAAAAATGACGGTCGTCGATTATTTATAGATTAAAAAAATCGATAGCTTCTAAACTTTTTAAGCTAGGTGGATCGTGTTTGTATTCAAATTAAAGCAAATTTAATTTTCTAACAAAATCTGAATACAATTTTTTTCGAAACTTACTTTTGAAGTTCCTTTTTGAAAAAATCGATGGATCAAAAGCTGAAAAATGACACAAAATCATTAAATATACTTAAAGACAATTCAAAATCATTAAATTTAACACCAAACATGATAAAATTCCAATCTATAAAGAAAGAAATTGCGTCGATTAAAAAAATTACAATCCTCGATTATTTTTAGAGTTAAAAAATCGATAACTTCGCATCTATTCAACCTAGATACATCATGTTCGTACTTAAACTAAAGAAAATTTAATTTCCTATCAATATCTGACGAAAAAATTTTTCTAAACTTATTTTTGAAGGTCCTTTTTAAAAAAATCGATTAATCAAAAAATTAAAAATTACACAAAATCCTTAAATATACTTAAAGACAACTCAAAATCATTAAATTTACCACTAAAGATAATCAAATTCCAATTTCGATCGATTCCATGATCGATTAAGAAAATTACAATCGTCGATTATTTTTAAAGTTAAAAAAATCGATAACCTCTAAACTATTTCAGATAAATAGGTCGTGTTTGTACTTAAATTAAAGAAAATTTAATTTCCTAACAACATCTGATCAACATTTTTTTCTAAACTTGCTTTTGAAGTTCATTTTTGAGAAAATCGATGAATCAAAACATTAAAAATGACTCAATGTCTTTAAATATTCTTAAAGACAATTCAAAAACATCAGATATAAAACCAAACATAAGCAAATTCCAATTTACAAACAAAAAAATCACGTCGATAAAAAAAATTACATTCGTCGATTATTTTTTGGATTGAAAAAATCGATAACTTCGAATCTATTTAAGCTAGATATATCACGTTTGTACTTAAATTAAACAAAATTTAATTCTCCAACGATTTCTAATGAAAATTTTTTTCTAAACTTATTTCAAAAGTTTCTTTTTAAAAAAATCGATGAATCAAAAAATAAAAAATGACTCAAAATCCTTAAATATTCTTAAAGGCAATTCAAAAACATCAGATTTAAAACCAAACATAATCAAATTCCAATTTACAAACAAAAAAATCACGTCGATTAAAAAAATTGCAATCGTCTATTATTTTTATAGTTAAAAAAATCGATAACTCCGAATCAATTTAAGTTAAATGGGTCGTGTTTGTACTCAAATTAAAGAAAATTTAATTTTCTAACGATCCCTAGTACATTTTTGTTTCAAAAATTACTTTCAAATTTTCAAATCATTTTAAAATTTTCAAATTCTCAAACCATTTTAAAATTTTCAAATCCTCAAATCATTTTAATATTTCCAAAATATTTTAAAGTTATCAAATTATTTTAAAATCTTCAAATTATTTCAAAATTCTCAAATTATTTTAAAATCCTCAAATCATTTCCAAATCACTTAATCATACTGATAAAAAAAACGACTCCTAACTCGCCTAAAATTCAAACTAAATTGAGTTACAAAAGGTTAAACAACGCAACAAATTAACAGAGGATGAAGAAGGGAAAGACTTATTTTTTAAGTAAACTCGAACTTAGCTTTAGTTATTTATTTATAATATATTTATTTATACGACGTACTTTTAATTCAGTAGAACAAAATTTTTTATTTCATTTTTTCATTTTCATTCCATAAAAAAGAAAAATGTCTTAAAAAATATTAAGAAAAAAAAAATTAATTTTTAATAATTGTTCTACTGAATTTAAATAATTTAAATAAAATAAAGCCAAGTCATTTTTTGTAATTATAAAATTATACTTTTTAAAATATAAAAAAAGTAAATAAAATGAATTCAAATTAATTTAAGTCTTATTTTTTCTATTTAATTTAAATAAATTATATTAAAAATTTAATTTAGGTTTAAAGAAAGGAAAAAAATTAAAAATAAAAGCATACAATTTAATTATTTATTTTGTTTTCATGTATAAACAAAGTAAATATTAAAATAATTATTTATAAAGAAAAAAAACGGGAATAATTTATGTAATTATATCAATTAATAACTGCAATAAATACTAAACTTTGAGGAAAGAAAAAAATAAAATAAAATAAGTTAAAATAAAATTTTAACAGAGTAAAAAATAATAATAATACTGTGATATAAAAAAGCTTTTTTTATATGATTAAGAAATAAAACAAGCAGATTAAATTCTTAAATCGTTATTCTTATAAAAAAAACTAACATTAATTTACTAAATAAACTATCTATTTTTAAAAATTAATTAAATTAATTAATAATAATCAATTATATTTAATAATAATTCATTATATTTAAAAATAATTAATTAATTTAAATACCTAACTTAAAAAATGAGGTGTAATGTCTTTTTTTTCTTTAATTTAATAAATTTAAAACTCCTTAAACAAAATACAATTAATACTATACAAAAAAGTACAATATGTACAAGTCATAATAGAAGAAATGAAATAAAATTAAGTGAAATTTAAAAACGTGTTATGTACAAAAAAAAAAAATAAAAATTAGGAACTGGAGATGTGTTCGGAAAGATAAGAAGACTTTTTTCTCTTACATCTAACATCTACCAAATCCCAAGTTTAAACTTTAAACTAAAAACCCTACAAAAATGTGATTTAATCACATAAAAACGAAAAAAACTAAATAAATATCCTTTTTATTTTATTTTACAAATAAGTGAGTCTATTTATTGCATTTTTGCCCAGTTTTTTTTTTTTTTGAAAGTAAATTAAATTAAATAAAAAAAAAAAAATTATTGTTGGATTTCCCTCACTTCACCTTTAACCTTCCCATTTTTCAACCCTTGTAAATTAATCCCATTTTTATTATTATTCTCGTGTTTAAAAAATTTCATAACATTCGTAAACGTAGATAATTGTAAATTCTCAACTTGTCCCGTTCGATTTTCCTTTTGTAATTGATACCGATAAAGTAAAGATACAGCAACTAAAGTACTAACAGCTGCGGAAACCGCGATCATAACAAATAAGGCACTAAAACCAGGAACCGGCATGCAAATCCCATAAATAACTTCTTCGCGAATCTTCCCTTGAAAAACCGTAACCGATTCGGTTTTTGTATCCGGACTAAACGCTAAATCCGCTTCGGAAATAACCTTATAAATACCGGAAACCCCAACATCCGCACTTCTCGTTTTTCTATCTAAAGTTTGATGACGTTTTTTACGGGATTTCAATTCTGATTTTACATCTTTAGAATCAGATAAACTTCTTGGTGTACCAATCGGTTGTTCTTCAAGTTGTCTAGGTCCGTGTGGAAAAGGTCCTTTAAAAGGAAGAGCTGCTATTTCATTCCCTAAATCCGGATATCTTTTATTACCATTTTTTTTATTTATTTTCCCCCCAGAAGGAAAACCAGCACCGATATCAATCGAAGCGACGTTATCTTCCTCAACCTTTTTGGTATCTTTCCTTTCAATCGAATTAAAGTGATCTTCAAATTCCCCATGATCGGTAATTAATTGATCTTGGCAGTGATCTAAACAACCGTGTCTACAAACTTCCACTTTACATTTTATATGTACGCTTAAAGTATCGGGGAATTTAAAAGCGTGGAAGAAAGCGTAAGTGATTATTGAAGCTCTATCGTCAACACCGCGAGCTTTTAAAAATCTACTGATCATTTTCGGGCGTAAAACGCAACCTTTATCGTCGGAAAGTTCGATTATGTGATTATCTCCATCGGAGGCTATGCAGGATTTAACTCGCATGTCGAATTCGCCTTTGTAGTCGTTTATGGCCACTACTAATGTTAGTGTTGATCCTAAGGGGACGATTCCGGTTACTGGTGGTGCCCAAGGACCTTTACCGTGTTGGATTTCCATCCAACAATCAACATTATCTCCTAGAAAAAATTAAAAAAATCTTTTTTAGAAAAGTACTTCGATTAACATCAAAATTTTCATCAAATTTTATTTACAATTAAATATAAATTACTTAGGGAAAAATAAATCATAAAAATCTTTTTTAATTTTTAAGAAAAAAAATTCAAAGTTGATTTTTTTAAAAATTTAGTAAACTGACATATTTCACTTAAAAAATTATTTTCTTAAAAAGTACTTCGATTAAAACCAAAATTTTTATGAAATTTTATTTATAATTAAATGCAAATTATTTAATAAAAAACAAATCGTAAAAATCTCTTTTAATTTTTCAGAAAAAAAATTCAAAGTTGAGAATTTGAAAAAATTAAAATGACATATTCAACTTAAAAAATTATTTTTTCAAAAAGTACTTCGATTAACTTCTAACTTTTTATTAAATTTTATTTATAATTAAATGTAAATTATTTAATAAAAAACAAATTGAAAAAATCTTTTTTCATTTTTGAGAAAAAAAATTCCAAAGTTGATTTTTAAAAAATTTAGTAAAATGACATATCCAATCTAAAAAATTTTTTTCTCAAAAAGTACTTCGATTAAAACCAAAATTTTTATGAAATTTTATTTGTAATTAAATGTAAATTATTGAATAAAAAACTAATCGTAAAAATCTCCTTTACTTCTTGAGAAAAAAAATTCCAAAGTTGATTTTTAAAAAATTTAGTAAAATAACATATCCAATCTAAAAAATTTTTTTCTCAAAAAGTACTTCGATTAACATCTAAATTTTTATTAAATTTTATTTATAATTAAATGTAAATTATTTAGATAAAAACAAATCGTAAAAATCTTTTTTAATTCTTGAGAAAAAAAATTCAAAAGTTGATTTTTAAAAAATTTGGAAAAAGACTTATCAAACCTAAAAAATTTTTTTCTCAAAAAGTACTTCGATTAACTTCTAACTTTTTATCAAATTTTATTTACAATTAAATATAAATTACTTAGAGAAAAACAAATCAAAAAAATCTTTTTTAATTTTTAAGAAAAAAAATTCCAAAGTTGATTTTTAAAAATTTAGTAAAATGACATATTTGACTTAAAAAATTTTTTTCTCAAAAAGTATTTCGACTCACATCAAAATTTTTATCAAATTTTATTTATAATTAAATGTAAATTATTTAATAAAAAACAAACCGAAAAAATCTTTTTTAATTTTTGAGAAAAAAAATTCCAAAGTTGATTTTTGAAAATTTTGTAAAATAACATTCAACTTAAAAAATTATTTTCTCAAAAAGTACTTCGATTAAAACCAAAATTTTTATGAAATTTTATTTATAAGTAAATGTAAATTATTTAATAAAAAACAAATCGTAAAAATCTTTTTTAATTTTTGAGAAAAACAATTCCAAAGTTGATTTTTTAAAATTTAGTAAAATGGCATATTTGACTTAAAAAATTATTTTCTCAAAAAGTATTTCGATTAACTTCTAAATTTTTATCAAATTTTATTTATAACTAATGTAAATTATTTAGGAGAAAATAAATCATAAAAATCTTGTTTAATTTTTGAGAAAAAAAATTCCAAAGTTGATTTTTTAAAAATTTAGTAAAATGACATATCCATCCTAAAAAATTGTTTTCTCAAAAAGTACTTCGATTAACTTCAAGGTTTTTATCAAATTTTATTTATAATTAAATGTAAATTATTTGGGAAAAAACAAATCGTAAAAATCTTTTTTAATTTTTGAGAAAAAAAGTTTCAAAGTTGCTGACAAAAGTAACCTAACCTAAAAATTATAAAATACCCTTTTTTAATTCATTAATCTACAAAAAAACTACTAAAAATCAGTTTATAATTAAAAAAGGAATAAGTTTTATTAAAACATTTTTTTCTATTTTGTTTGGTTTTTGAATTATTTAGAATCAAAGTTGAAAAATTGACGTTTTAGGGTTATAACTAGCTTTTAGGTTATAACTCTTTTAATATCGAAAATTGAAAAAAATGTTTATAATAAAAAATGTTTATAATTAAAAAAGGAATAAATTTTATTTGAAACTTTTTTTTTTCTTTGGTTTTTGAATTATTTGGCATCAAAGTTGAAGAATTGACGTTTTGAGGTTATAACTAGTTTTTAGATTATAACTCTCTTAATATTGAGGATGGAAAAAAATTTTTAGAATAGAATATGTTTATAATTAAAAAAGGAATAAACTTTATTTGAAACATTTTTTTCTATTTTGCTTGATTTTTGAATTATTTAAAATCAAAATTCAAAAATTGATGTTTTGGGGTTATAACTAATTTTTAAGTTATAACTCTCTTAATAATAAGAATGGAAAAAAATGTGTATACCAAAAAATGTTTATAATTAAAAAAGGAATAAATTTTATTTGAAACATTTTTTTCTATTTTCTTGGATTTTTGAATTATTTATGATTCAAGTTGAAAAACTAACCTTTTTGGGGTTATAACTGATTTTTAGGTTCTATCTCTTTTAATATCGAAAATTGAAAGAAATGTTTTTAATAAAAAATGTTTATATTTAAAAAACGAATAAATTTTATTTCTATTTTCTTGGGTTTTTGAATTATTTAGGATTCAAGTTGAAAAATTGACGTTTTGTGGTTATAACTAGTTTTTAGGTTATAACTCTCTTAATAATAAGAATAAACAAAAATTTTTAGAATAAAAAATGTTTATAATTAAAAAATCAATAAATTTTATATCAAATATTTTTGTCTATTTTCTTTGGTTTTTGAATTATTTGGAATCAATATTGAAAAATTAACTTTTTGGGGTTATAACTAATTTTTAGTTTCTATCTCTTTTAATATCGAAAACTGAAAAAAATGTTTTTAATAAAAAATGTTAATAATTAAGAAAGGAACAAATTTTATTTGAAAATTTTTTTTCTATTTTCTTATGTTTTTGAATTATTTAAAATTAAAGTTGAAAAATTGACTTTTTGAGGTTATAACTAGTTTTTAGGTTATAACTCTTTTAATACCGAAAATTGAAAAAAAGTTTTTAATAAAAAATGTTTATAATTAAAAAGGGAATAAATTTTATTTAAAACATTTTTTTCTATTTTCTTTGGTTTTTGAATTACATATTTGGAATTAAAGTTGAAAATTTAGCTTTTTGAATTATTTATTGTAAGATATAACAAAATGAATAGATGTAAAAAAACTTTATAAAAGAAAAAAAAGAAATCATTTATGCACATGCATATGTAATTTATTCGTTTTATTCATGAGCTTGCTCGGACACGTACGGCACACAATCAATTAATATGCCGCCATACACATGCTAATGTCGCGTTACCGTTATTACAAATCTTTTGACACACGTTCGGACGTATTTGAATAGAATTCTTAATGAATGGGTGTGTGCGGTTTTGAATTTTTTCGTCATTTAAGGTTCTTTGGTTCAAATTTTTAACTGTGAAAGTAAGATAAGAACTTCAAATTGGCTTTTAAACCATTTGGTCTAAATGGCTTTTAAACTAGAAGTCTAAACAAAAAAATTAGGAGATATTAAAAGTTAGTTTTGAAACCATCTGGAAGATTTTCAATCTTACATCTTAACATTTAACCTTGACTTATGGCTAAGAATCTTATCTTTTAACTTTACAAGATAATTTTGAATCTAGAGTAAAATTTCTAAAGGATTTCTCATCTTATAAAGACCATTTAAGAGATTTATTTATGGTTACGTGAGATGGAATTTACTGGTTGAAAGATGTTGAGATGAGGTTTTTGTTTTATTAGGTAGGCCAAAAAAAGTTTTGTTTTATCAATTAGGTTAAAAGAGAAATTGATAAATTTAATCATTTATTTGCATAACTGGTTTTATTATGCTTTGACATCCCCTATTATGAAAGTTGAAGCACAGAAAAATGAAGGATCAAATAATAAAGAAAACTGAAATTAGAAGATTATATTCAATCGAATTCAGGATAACTTACAACCTTAGAAATAAAACTAAGAAATTAAAAAAAAAAAACTGTAAAGATGCTTCAAAATGAGTCTTCAAACTCCTTTAAAGTCATACCTAACCCAAGTCAATCAAAATGTTCAGTTTTACAGTCTTGTTAGAGATAAAATTAAAATATTTTTTAGAATGATTTACACTTTTAATTCAACCCAAAAGGGTCTTTAACTTTAAAAATATCACAAAACAGAGAATAGAAGACAAAGAATAGTCAATCAGAAGAGAAAACTGTCAATTAGAAAAGAATAGTCAGTTAGAAGAGAAAAGAGTTAGTTAGAACAGAGGTGTCAGAGTCATAAGAAAGAAAAAAGAAGAATCAGAAGAGAGAAAAGTCACAAGATAGGGATTTTAGAAGAGAGAAGGCTATGAGCAGAGAAGGGTAAGAAGAAAGCAGAGTCAGAAGAGAGAAGAGGCAGTAAAGAGGCGCATCCGAAGAGCTAAAAGTGTCACAGTCAGAAGAGAAAAGAGTGAGAACAGAGAAGAGTAAGAAGAGGCCAAAACCAGAATGGAGAAGTTAGAAGAGTGAAGAGTCACAAGAAAGAAAAGTTAGAAGAAAGAAGAGGCAGAAAAAAAGGCAAATTACAAGAGTTAGAAGACAGAAGAGTCAAAGTCAGAACAAAAAAGAGTCAAAGCACAAATGAATCAGAAGAGAGCAGAGTCAGAAGAGATAAGAATCAGAAAAGAGGCGAAACAGAAGAGTTAGAAGAATCAAAGTTAGAAGAGAGAAGAGTCAGAACAGAGAAGAGTAAGAAGAGGTCAGAGCAAGAATGGAGAAGTTAGAAGATTGAAGTCTAGAAGATTTCTAATCTTATAAAGAATATTTAAGAGATTTATTTATTCTTATGTGAGATAGAATTTACTGGTTGGAAGATTTTAAGGTGAAGTTTTTGTTTTATCAGATATGTTAAAAGATAAAATTTTGTTTTATGAATTAGGTTAAAAGACAAATTGAGAATTTATTTATTTTTTTGGAATGGAGAAGTTAGAAGATTGAAGAGTCACAAGAAAGAAGAGTTAAAAAAGAGAAGAGTTAGAAAAGTAGCAAATCCGAAGAGTTAGGAGAGAGAAAAGTCAAAATCAGAAGAGAAAAGAGTCAATACACAAATGAATCAAAAAAGAAGAGAGTCAGACGAGAGTAGAACAGAAGAGAAGAGTCAGACGAGAGTAGAACAGGAGAGACAAGAGTCAGACGAGAGTAGAAGAGAAGAGAGAATAGTCAGGAGATAGAAAATTCAGAAGAACGCAAGTTTAAATAGAGAAATCCGAAGAGAGCAGAGTCTGGATAGAGAAGTCAGAAGAGAGAGGAGGCAGAAGATAGAAGACTTAGAAAAGAGGAGACTTAGAAGAGAGAAGAGTCAGAAAACAGAGGTGTTAGAAGAGGAAAGAGAAGAGTCAGAGACAAAAGGGAGAAGAACAACAAGAGAGAAGAGTCAAAATAGAGAAGTACCGAAAGAGAGCAGAGTCAGCAGAGAGAAAAGTCAGAAGATACAAACTTCAGAAGTGCATGAACAGAGAAGAGGGAGAAGAGTCAGAGTAAAGAAGTCAGATGACAGAAGAGTTAAAAGAGTTAGTAGAGAGAAGAGTTAAAGTAAGAAAAGCGACGAATCAGAAGAAGAATTAGAAGAGTCAGAATACATAGGTATTAGAAAAGAGGAGAGTCAGAGTTAAAAGAAAGAAGAGCAAGAAGGGAGCAGAGTCAAAATTAAGAAGTCGGAAAAGAGAAGAGTCAGAAGACCGAAGATCTGAAGTCAGAAAAGAGGCATATCAGAAGAGAGACGAGTCAGAAAAGAACGAAGTTAGAAGAGAGAATAGTTAAAGTTAGAAGAGAATAGAGTCAGAACACGGAGGTGTTAGAAGAGAAAGGAGTCAAAAAAGAGAAAAGCCAGAGTCAAAAGAGAATCAGAAGAGAGAAGAGTCAAAACAAAGAAGCATCTAAAGAGAACAGAGTCAGAATAAAGAAGTCAGATGAGAGAAGAGTCAAAACAGTTAGTAGAGAGAAGAGTTAAAGTTAGAAAAGCGACGAATCAGAAGAAGAATTAGAAGAGTTAGAATACGGTGTTAGAAGAGAAAAGATGAGAGTCAGAGTCAAAAGAGAAAAGAGTAAAAAGAGAGCAGAGTTAGAATAAAAAAAGTCAGAAAAGAAAAGAGTCAGAAGACAGAAGATTCAAAGTCAGAAAAGAGGCGTATCAGAAGAGAGAAGGTCAGAAAAGAGTGGAGTTAGAAGAGAGAAGAGTTAAAGTTAGAAGAGAGATGAGTTAAAACACGGAGGTGTCAGAAGAGAAAAGAGTCAGAACACGGAGGTGTTAGAAGAGAAAGGAGTCAAAAAAAAAAGAAGAGCCAGAGTCAAAAGAGAATCATAAGAGAGAAGACTCAAATCAAAGAAGCATCTAAAGAGAACAGAGTCAGAATAAAAAAGTCAGACGAGAGAAGAGTCAAAAGAGTTAGTAGAGAAAAGAGTTAAAGTTAGAAAAGCGACGAATCAGAAGACGAATTAGAAGGATCAGAATACAGAGGTATTAGAAGATAAAAGAGGAGAATCGTAATCAATAGAGAGAAGAGTCAGAAGGGAGCAGAGTCAGAATAAAGAAGTCAGAATAGAGAAAAGTCAGAAGAGAGAAGATTCAAAGGCAGGCAAGAGGCGTTTCAGAAGAGAGAAGGTCAGAAAAGAGCGGAGTTAGAAAAGAAAAGAGTTAAAGTCAGAAGAGAGATGAGTCAAAACACGGAGGTGCCAGAAGAGAAAAGAATCAGAAAAGAGAAAAATCAGAGTCAAAAGAGAGAAGAGTCAAAACAGAGAAGTATCTAAAGAGAGCAGGGTCAAAAGAGAGAAAAGTCACAAGATAGAAACTTCAGAAGGGAGAAAAGTCAAAAGATAGAAACCTTGGAAGAGAGAATAGTCAAATAGTTAAAATAGAAAAAAAAATAGAAGAGAGAAGAGTTAGACGAGAGTAGAACAGAAGAGAAAAGAGTCAGACGAGAATAGAATAGAAGAGAGAAAAGTTAGAAGAGAGAACACTCAAGACGAGGGAAGAATTAAAAGAGAGAAGAGTCAAAACAGAGAAGTATCTAAAGAGAGCAGAGTCAAAAGAGAGAAAAGTCACAAGATAGAAACTTCAGAAGGGAGAAAAGCCAAAAGATAGAAATTTCGGAAGAGAGAATGGTCAAATAGTCAAAACAGAAATGAAATAGAAGAGAGAAGAGTTAGAGGAGAGTAGCACAGAAGAGAGAAGAGTCAGACGAGAATAGAACAAAAGAAAGAAAAGTTAGACGAGAGAACACTCAGAAGGGAGAAGAATCAGAAGCGAGAAGAGTCAAAACAGAGAAGTATCTAAAGAGAGCAGAGTCAAAAGAGAGAAAAGTCACAAGATAGAAACTTCAGAAGGGAGAAAAGCCAAAAGATAGAAATTTCGGAAGAGAGAATGGTCAAATAGTCAAAACAGAAAAGAAATAGAAGAGAGAAGAGTTAGAGGAGAGTAGCACAGAAGAGAGAAGAGTCAGACGAGAATAGAACAAAAGAAAGAAAAGTTAGACGAGAGAACACTCAGAAGGGAGAAGAATCAGAAGCGAGAAGAGTCAAAACAGAGAAGTATCTAAAGAGAGCAGAGTCAAAAGAGAGAAAAGTCACAAGATAGAAACTTCAGGAGGGAGAAAAGTCAAAAGATAGAAACTTCAGGAAGGGGAAAAGTTAAAAGATAGAAACTTTGGAAGAGAGAATAGTCAAAACAGAAAAGAAACAGAAGAGAGAAAAGTTAGACGAGAGTAGAACAAAAGAGAGAAGAGTTAGACGAGAATATAACAGAAGAGAAAAAAGTTAGAAAAGAGAACACTCAAAAGAGAGAAGAATCAGAAGAAAGAAGAGTTAAAAAAGATATTATGATAGTTTATATTTTAAGTTTAACACCATTTAGAAATTCTTAAAAATTTTCAAAGTCTTATTCAACTCAAACCAAACACATTTGAATTAATTGAAAGTCTTTTTGAAATAATTACCAGTCTAGAAGTCCAAAAAAATTCAAAACCACATCCAACCATTTAATAAGTTTTTAGTAAATTTCAAATAGTTACCTTTAAAATCAAGTTGAATAACATCTAAATCAGCAATAACCATCGGCGGTTTCGAAGCGGTCTTCTCATAGTCATTAAACCATTCGCACCGAAGTCTTTTAGCCTCGTCCCACACTTCCAGAAGATCCTTATCGTACTGAACAACAACCGTGTTCTCGTAAAACTGCCCGTGAAGGTCGGGTTTGGTGCCGCATCTCGTGTAAGCTATCCGAAAGGAAAAGGACGTCTGTCCCGTCAACGGCGGCACGTAGACGCACCTCGGGTCACCGTGTTGTCCTTTCGAGGAGACGATACCCTCGAAGGGATGCGAAAACGATAGGTGGACGTCCATGTGGTCCTTTCCGCACATTACCTCTAAGGATTGAATCGAGGGCATATCCTCCGGCTTGTCCATGGGCCAGAGATCGCCGCATCTCGCCGTCTGGAACAATATGAGTAATCGTTTAAAATGGTTAGTTTTCTCAAAAAACAGTTATTTAGTCGGAGGGTAAATGGATTTTATGCCGAAACCAGTTGGCGATCGCAGGCCGAGCGTTGATAATTGCGGCTCGCGTCCAATTAACCGCTTGTTTATTAACGGTTCTGGTAGACAATGGGCCGCCGCGTTTATCTCTAAAGTCGGGCCCGTTTGTAGGTCGAGTTTGCGTATTTCTCTCTCCGAGAAGCGATTAATTGCGCCAAGTTCAATTAGTCGCGGGTCTTATTAGAATATCCGAGCATTGTTGAATCACGTGTGGACCACTTGGTAAGCGATACGTTCGTTGCGAATTGGGTCGCCTCTTCAGATGATCCACGTGGCCCATTTTTTTCCTCTTAATAGCACCTAATGTATTCGTTATGCTAATCGTGGTTATCGCGTGGATGTTAATTTAACGGACGCAGCACACGGGTTATAAAAAAATAGTATATTATTAGACGATTATAGAGGAAGGAAATAATAAGAAAAAGTGTTTTATAACTGTTATGGTATCCGGTAGATTACTTGTTCATCCGGTATGGTCCAGTAATCTATATAGACTTTTGATATGCATTCAGACGTATTGTAATCTCATTTTGAATTAATTTACTGGGTATAGTTTCGATTATTATAATTTTATTTTTTAATTAAGTTTAATTAATTTTTAAAACCAGACTGAATCGAACCTGAAGAATTTTTCAATCTGAGAAATAACACTAGAAGATTATCTAATATAGTTGAAGTAATTAGAAAATTTTAGAAAATTATTTATAAGCATTGAAAAAATTTTTTAATAAAAAATTAGGGTTTATTATGATTAAAAGATTGTAATCGTTAGCACGTTGATTAAATTTCAAAATGATATCCGACTGAACTTAGGTAATTTTTCAATCTTTGAAATGATATTAGAAATAACTTAAAATCAAATCATTGGAAGTCAAAATTAGTAAGTAAATAGACGGTTTTAGCCTTATTTCCGTTTTTATTAATTCATATCTTGTTGAAGAATGTATGCTTGATAGCTAAACATTAGAATATTTTCCAGGATGATTTAAAATCGCTAGGTATTTTTTGAAAATTGAAAGAACAGAGCAATTTTTAGAATTCACACTTAATCTTATTAAACACGAAGCAATTTTTGAGTTTTTTAGAAATTGTTTAATTTTCAAAAGTGTAATTTAATTCGGACAGTTGGATATCTAAGGTTCGTTTTTCTGGAGTCAGGAGTGTTTCAAAAGGAACTTCGAAACTCCCAGGATTTTCTAGAATTCCAGTTTTGGAGGGTTTAAAAGTCGAAGAGTATAAATTTTTTAAACTTCTAACCGAGAAATTTATTTTTTTTATTACAGCTCTATTAATTCAAATTATTTATTCATATCTACCTCGACTTTTGTAATTTCATTGAACAGTTATTTAGGAATAAATGACACTACCTCTGTTTCATAATAAGTGAGTCATTACCATCTTTAGCCAAGAAGTAAAGAATCGTATCTTATTTTTTTCTTTTTAAGTTCAGACTTTCGGTTATAAATATGTGGACATCAAAAGGTTGGTTTTTCTAAAACTAGAAGAGCTTTAAGATTTTCTAGAAAATTCGCAGAAGGCACTAGAATCAGCGAAATAAACTAGAACTCTTTTGAGAATTGTTTGCAACACGAGTGGAAGTAATTTTTAAAAATCTCTTGTAAATCCCTTAGAAATTCAGATTTTCGACTATAAATAGGTAGACTTCAAAGAAGTTATTTTTTCCTAGAACTAGGAGAGCTTTAAGAAGGTCTAGAAAACTCGCATAAGTCTCTAGAATCGTCGAAATAAACTAGAACTCTTTTGAGAATTGTCTATAACAACGGTGGGCAATCTTCGGCCCGCGGGCCAACTCCGGCCCGGATGAGGGTCTAATCTGGCCCGCAAGATCTTTAGAAAGAACAGTAAATAATTTTTGTTTTAAATCAAATAAATAAATAAATAAATAATAATAATAGAAAGAAATAATTAAAGAAAGGTTTTTACCACTAATACGTTAGAGAAGAAAAATATCTTCTTGCTGCACTGTGATTTGAACCCAGACCCCTTGCTTTTCGTGCAGAAGTTCTACTAAGGAAAGTAGGAAATCTAAGAGATCTAATAATTAACTTTTTTTTTTATTATTAAAAAAGAAAACTTATAAGTAACAAAAATTTTTTCATTTTTCTACTCCAGCAGGCGCACGAAAAGTAAATCGTAATTTGGCCGCACTACACAAAAGGTTGCCCACCCCTGGCCTAGAAAACTCGTAGTAGTTTTTTTTTTAAACTAGGAAATTTTTAAGAAGGTCTAAAAAAACTTATAGAAGTCTGTAGAATTATCGAAATGGATGGATCGAGTGAATGTAATTTTTGAAAATCTCTTGTAAATCTGTTAGAAATTCTGATTTTCGACTGTAAATAAGTGGACATCAAAAGGTAGTTTTTTTCTAGAACTAGGAGAACTTTAAGGTGGTCTAGAACAGGGGTGCGCAACCTTTTGTATAGTGAGGGCTAGATTACGGTTTACCTTTCGTACACGGACCGGAATAGAAAATTAACAAATGTTTGATACAAGTTTTCTTTTTATATAAAAAACAAAGTTAAAGATTAGATCTTCCAGATTGTCTGCTTTCGATCGGCAGAACAACTGCCCAAAAGGCAGGAGATCTGAGTTCAGTAATGAGAAATTTTTTCTTCTACAACGCATTACTGGTAAAAACCTTTCTTTAATTATTTCTCTAAATTATAAATTTTTGATTAAAAAAAAATCATTTATTATTATTTCAAAAGGTCTTGCTAGCCGGATTAGACCTTCGCGCGGACCGGGATTGGCCCGTGGGCCGGAGGTTGCCCACCGTTGGTCTAGAAAACTCGAAGAAGTCTTGGTCGAAGAATTATCGAAATAAACTAGAACTCTTTTGAGAATTGTTTATAACCCGAGTGGAAGCAATGTTTGAAAATCTCTTTTATTTTTAATTGGTTAGAAATTTTCCTAAAAATCAAGCTTCTTTTCAAATCGTCATAAAAGTCAAACAGCTGGACGTCCATAAATGTTTTTTTTTTTCTAGAGCCATGAGAAATTCTCGGAGGAACTTTGTTAGCTTTTCTAGGTAAATGACAAGATTATCTAGAGGATTGTGGACTAATTATACATCTTTTGAAAATCGTTTAGAACCTAACTCAAAGAAATTTTTGAGTCTTAGAAAACATCTAAAAATCATAAAAAAAGTCAAATGTGATCCAATTTCGACTGCTAAGATTCGTTTCTCTGAAGTTATGAGTGTTTCAAGAAGCTTGAAATTTTCCAGAATTGTGTAAAGCTCTAAAATAATCTGAACTAACAAAAACTCATATGAAAATCATTAAGAACCCAACTCGTAACATTTTGAGATTTGAGTTCCTTTAAAAAATCTTAAAATCCTTAAGAAATATCATGAAAATTAAGAGTAATCAAATTCAATGCAAATAACGGGGTTTCTTTTTGAGTTAGATGTGCTTCAAAAGGATTTAGAAAACTCTAAGCTGAACTAATTGAAAATCGTTTGAATCCAACTCAAAGCGTTTTTTAATTTTTCTTGAAAATATTAGAAATCTTGAAGATTAGAAATTTTCATAAAAAATCAATCGAAATTAAACTCAATTGAAAACCAGAATATCAAAGAATAATTTTTCTGAAGCTAGGAGTAATTCCTAAAAGAATTTCAAAAGAGTACTTCTGGAAAATTTGTAGAATTACCTAGAAAAGTCTAAATTGATTAAACATATTTTAAAAAAGCAAAGAAATGGTTTAGAATGTACTTCAAAGAAATTTTTTGGTCTTTTAGAAACCTTCAAAAACTTTACCTTTTTTGAAAAATCTTCAAAGAAGTCAAATATAATCCAATTTTGACAGCTAAGACTGTGGAATGCTCAAGTTCATGGAAGTGTTCGCCATCAAGTTTTTTCCATGACATCTAACAAAGCAATGTCTTTGGATTATTCAAGATCTTTTAAGGAATCGAATGGATCATACAGAAAAATCTAACAGCTTCTAGAGTGATCAAGCTGCAATCTCATAAGAAGGTCAGCACGATCAGGCAAATATCCCAAAAGCGAGTCAGTGGAAATGCGGATTATAAACACCTAATAGAGCGAGTATAAGAAAATGGCTAATACAAGGTTGGACATTTTTAACTATTATGCTGCTTGCTGGACTTTTGGATGTTGTGAAGGGTCTTCGCCCTAATCTTGTTGGCCAACAGCTCGTTCGAGGAGATTTATACCGAGTTCGATATCCCGAATAAGGTCAATTTTCAACCAACATTGAGTTTTTATTCTCTTATCCCTCGTCATCTCAAAGTTCTCGAATCAACTCGAAATAAACGAGTTGATTGAACTCGAAATAAATCTGAACTAACTGGAACTCAAGTGAAAATCATTTGAAACACAACTTAATAATATTTTATTTATTTGATAGCAATATTTTTGCTACCTTTGAACTTTTCTGACGCCAGGAGTGCTTCGAATAAATTTAGAAAAAACCGCAGAATTATTTCAAATAAATTGAAACTAACTGAAAATCATTTGAACCTAACTCAAAGAATTTTTTAAGTCTTGAGAATATTGGTTAAGAATCTTCTTAAAATCAATCAAAATTAAACTCAAATGAAATCCAGAACATCAAAGAATGATTTTTCTAGGAGTAATTCCTAAAAGAATTTCGAAAAAATGTTTGTAGAAAACTTGTAAATGAATTAAAGAAATCTAAATTGATTAAAAATATTTTTTTAATTTGAAAAAATCGTTTACAATGTAATTCAAAGAAATTTTTTGGTCTTCTAGCAACCTTCAAGAACTTTGCCTTTTTTGAAAAATCTTCAAAAAAGTTGAATATAATCCAATTTCGACAGCTAAAACTCGTTTCTCTAAAGTCACGAGTGTTTCAGTAAGCTTAAAAACTTCCAGAATTGTCTAAAATTCTAGAATAATGTAAACTAATTGAAACTCATATAAAAATCATTTAGAACCCAACTCATAATATTTTTGACATCCCTGAAATCCTTTAAAAATCTTAAAATCGTCAAAAAATCTTCATAAAAGAGTAATTAAAATTCAATTTAAATAACCGGTAATTGTCTTTTTGGAGTTAGGAGAGCTTCAAGGGAATTTAGAAAACTTACAGAATAATCTCGAATAAATTGAACTAACTGAAAATCATTTGAACCCAACTCAAAGAATTTTTTAAGTCTTTTTGAGAATATTGGTTAAGAATCTTCTTAAAAATCAATCGAAATCCAGAACATCAAAAAATATTTTTTTTAGAACTAGGCGTAATTTCTAAAAGAATTTCGAAAGAGTTTTTGTAGAAAATTTGTAAAATTGATTAAAGGAATCAAAATTGATTAAAATATATTTTTTTAATTCGAAGAAATCGTTTAGAATGTAATTCAAAAAAAATTTTTGGTCTTTTAAAAACTTTCAAAAACTTTGACTTTTTTAAAAATCTTCAAAAAAGTCAAATACAATTAAATTTCACAAATCACACAAATAAAAAAAAAATTAAATTTCGCCAGCTAAGACCCGTTTTTCTACAGTTATAACTGTTTCAAGAAACTTAAAAATTCCCAGAATTTTCAAAAATTCTAGAATAATCTGAACTAATTGAAACTTAAATGAAAATCATTGAGAAGCCATCTCATAATATTTTTGATATCCTTGGAATCCTTAGAAATCTTGAAAACGTCAAAAAATCTTCATAAAGGAGCAATTAAATTTAATTTAAATAACTGGTCACTTTTTTTAAAGCTCAGGAGTGCTTCAAATAGATTTAGAAAAATCGCAGAAGTATCTCGAATAAATTGAATTAACTGAAAATCATTTGAACTTAACTCAAAGAATTTTTTAAGTCTTTTTGAGAATATTGGTTAAGAATCTTCTTAAAAATTAATCGAAATTAAACTCAATTCCATCCAGAATCATCCAGAACAATCCAAAACATTAAAAAATAATTTTTCTAGAGCTAGGAGTAATTCCTAAAAGAATACCGAAAGAGCTTTTCTGAACTACTTACAGCATTAGTTGGAAAAGTCTAAATTGACGAAAAATATTTTGGAAATTCGACATTATTTTAAATATTTTTCGACAAAGAGATATCTTTTAGAATGTAACTCTAAGAAATTTTTGAGTCTTTTGATCTGCTTTTTTTCTAAATGAAACTAAAAAGAGTTGTAGTTTTAATCTAAAAAGGCCGCTTCATTCCAAATTTTACCAAAAAAATTAAAAAAAATTTTAATGTTGGTAAAAAATTTTTTAGGTTAAAAAATCAATAATTTTTTAAAAATTCATCAAAAATTCATTTTTAAGGATTTTGATTTGATTTTTTTCCGAAATGAAACTGAAATCATTCTAATTTTAATTAAAACAGACCGTTTTATTCCAAGTGTTGTCAAAAAAATTTAAAAAAATTTCAAAGTTGGAAAAAATATTTGACACTTTTCTAACTTTAAAAATTCATCAAAAATTCATTTTTAAAGGTTTTGATTTGATTTTTTTCTAAATGAAACTCAAATCATTCTAATTTTAATTAAAAATGACCGTTTTGTTCAAAGTGTTATCAAAAAAATTAAAAAAATTTGCAAAGTTGGGAAACATTTTTGACACTTTTCTAACTTAAAAAATTAATTTTAAAAATTCATCCTGAAATCCATTAAAAATCTTGAATATTCAAAAAATCTTCATAAAAGAGTAATTAAAATTCAATTTAAATAACTGATAGTTTTCTTTGGAGTCAGGAGAACTTCAAGGGAATTTAGAAAACTTGCAAAATAATCTCGAATAAATTGAACTAACTGAACATCATTTGAACCTACCTCTAAGAATTTTTTTAAGTCTTTTTGAGAATATTGGTTAAGAATCTTCTTAAAAATCAATCCAAATTAAACTCAATTCCATCCAGAAGCATCCAGAACAATCCAGAACATCAAAAAATAATTTTTCTGGATTTTTAGGAGTAATTCCTAAAAGAATTCCAAAAAAAAGTTTTTGGACAATTTAAAGACTTAACTAGAAAAGTCTAAATTGATGAAAAATATTTTGAAAATTCAACATTACTTTAAATATCTTTCGAAAAAGAGATATCGTTTAAAAAATAACTCTAAGAAGTTTTTGAGTCATTTTGAGATCCAATTCTTCAAAAAAAAATTTTAAGTCAAGCTAAATTTATTTCAAAATAATCCTAATACATGATTTAAAGCAGGGATGTGCTTCTACATGTAAACAAACATTGTCTACACTTTAGAGTAAACAACGTGTAGAATACGTAGTCTACGTAATCTATGTAGACTACGTAGACAACGCGTAAATTTAAAAAGCCTTTACCTTTAGTTAGATCAAGAAAATTAAACAACCAGTGAAATCTCTAATCTTTAATGACGATTTTTTGAACGAAGTCAAAGATAACATTGAGTTGTTTAACCCTATTTGTAATTTAATAAACTTTGGTCAGAAATCGGTTTTATCCTCTGCAAAAGTAGCAAATTTATGAGTGTCTTTGAAACTGCCTGTTAAATTTGAAAAATTTCAAAATCGTTTAGAAAACCGAAAAAAAAACGGTTCTTAATATTTATGCTTTATGTGCATATTATCTGCACCCAAAATACCACGAAGATGCAACATCAAAATTGTCGGTTGAACAGTTGCAAGATGTTCAGGATTTTATGTTAAATAATTTGAACACCGATGGAATAAATAGTTTTTACCAATTTAAAGAACGATGTGGCATCTTTCGTACACTCTTAGAGAAAAATGTTACTGACCCAATAGTATATTGGAATATGGTTAATTTACATCACACAAATTTATCATCCCTGGGAATGAAACTGGAAAGGATTCCTGCTTCATCTGCCCAAATAGAACTGAAATCGTTTTCTTTTAATTTTATTTAAAAACTTGACTACGTAAGATTAACGAGAAGTTTGACGTCATATTGACGTCATAGTTTACAATGTCTACATCTTTACATTGTTTACTTTAAAAAGTTTAAAAAAGTAAATGTCAACAATATGTATATTACGTGTAGACAACGACCGTAAGGTAAAGTTCGTAGTCTACAGCACATCCCTGATTTAAAGTGCTTTATACTGCCCTGTTAATCCAAATGGGCGTATCTGCACAAAACAGAATTTTGAGCAAAATGAACTTTTGTGTTTTATTTTATCGACTTCATATATAAAAAAATAAATTTTAGAAGTTTAAAAAAATAAACTTCTGTCTTTAGAAAGTGTTAAAATTTAACTTCTATTTTCCATTATAAACTTTAAAAACAGAAGTTTTATATTATAAATTTGACTTTTGATAGATACGCCCTTTTGTAACACAAGCTATCCTCATAATTTGGAACAAAAAAATCGTTTTCTTTTATTAACTGTTTTCTCTAACGAAAAAAAAAAAAACATAAAATTTAAATTTTATTTTAACTGAATAAACTGAAATTCCGATTCAACCAAAGAAATTTTCCTTAAAAAGCAAATAAGAATTTCATGCTTTGTATCATTGATTTCTTTTAAGAAAAATTTCTTTGATTGAATCGGAATTTATTTGAAATCTTTTCTAGGAGCCAACTTCTTGTAAGGCTTTTCACACAGTCTAATTCAATGATACAAAAAACATGAAATTCTTATTTGCTGAAAACCGAAACTCCTTAAAATATACTCAAGGAACTTTTTAAGTTCTTTTTGAGAACATTGATTAGAAATCTTCTTAAAAATCAATCGAAATTAAACTTAATTGAAATCCAGAACATCAAAAAATAATTTTTCTGGAGTTAGGAGTAATTCCTAAAAGAATTTCGAAAGTTTTTATGGAAAATTTGCAGAATTTACTAGAAAAATCTAAATTGATTAAACATATTTTGAAAATCAGAAGAAATCGATTAGAATGTAATTCAAAGAAAAATTTCATAGTCACTTTGGAATCAAATTCTTCAAAAAAATTTTAAGTCAAATACAATTTATTTCATAAGAACCCTAAAGGATGATTAAAAATGCTTTATAGTAGGGAATCATTTTCAAAACGGATTAGCAACTTCAAAGAGATCATTTGGAAGTGACGTCGCGACGTCTTCGCGTCACGATACGCTCGCAAATTAACGAGAGTTAAATCGGCCGGCTGATTTTGCTTCTGGGTCGTCAGCAGGAGAACACAGAGCCGTCGCCGTGTGAGATATGTATGTTGGACCGTTAGAAATTGTTGGACGTCGACGCCAAGACGCGTTTGACCGATGACCTACCGCCGGTTCTGCGCAAGAAAGCAGCGGCGCGGCCGCGAGAAGATGATGAAATAGCGCGATGCTGACGGATTGCCGAATGACGGGAAGAAACCACCTGCGGGTCTTCTTCTTCCGAATCACCGCCTTTTGCCGGCACGCTCAAAAAGGAAACGAAACGATTCGTACAGCATATTCATACAGAGTACAATTCATATAACATATTTGTATAGAGTACTATTCATATAACATATTCTTAGAGAGTACAATTCGCATAACATATTCGTATGGAGTACAATTCGTAGAGTGTACTATTTGTAAAATATACAATTTCTAGAGTATAGGATTTGTAAAGTATAGAATTTGTAAAGTATATAATTTGTAGAGTACACAATTTGTAAAGTATACAATTCGTAGTACACACGATTCGTACAAAATACAATTCCTATACTCGCAAACGTAAACTGGAATTCGTAATGTGATGTGGTCATTGTCTGGCGTGTGATCTGCATTTCGATTCAGTGACCCCGCCGTTTGCAGGAATTTACTGGAACGCTACTGTTACGTTTTGAATATCGAGGTCAAACTTGATTCATATAACGATACTTACCGTAAATAAACCGCTGAAGTACCAATATAGAAGACAAAACGTATACCTCCGAAGACCTCGTGATGAATTTCGCATTTTTTCTCTGCCCTAGAATAACCAAAGAAAAAAAAATTAGTCAAGATTCTTTTCTGTTGTGTGTTTTTTTTTTGAGTTTTAAGAACACCTAAGAAGAGCGGTTTTAAAATCATCCCGTTGGATGCCACACGCTCATCTTAAAGGAGCTCTGCATTCGCACACGCGCTGCCACGACGTTAAGAAAGGCAACAGACACCATAGCGCTGGCGACACGATCGCCAATCCTGTTATTTTAATTAGTAACTGTGTATAAGAGAGCCTAAACGTCTTCCTCGTACCTCTACAGGATGTTCTTTGCGTACCTCCGCGAAATGGGTTAGCGGGACGACGAAGGAATCCGAAGTCGCGGGATTCGCGACTCCGATGTCCTTCCCGCTCGCTCGCTCATCGATCCGTTCGTTCTTAAGTAATTAATCGGTTAATTTGCATGTCTGAGAGGTTGCGAGAGTGAAAACGATCGTCGAGTGACGGTTTGGTCTTCGTTTTGGCGCTTTTACGACGTCCAAGTGAACGAGATTGTCGACCGGAGATAGGTTTTGCTCGGTTTCTATGCAAATTTCATTTCGCTTTCATCATCAATCTATCTTTATGTCTTTAAATAGAAAAACGAATTGAAATAACTAGGATTTTTTAATCCAGGTGAGAGAATAAAAGAAAATAATAACGGAAATAATAGTAACAACCGCACAAGTAAATTGAAGTCAAGATAATTATGGGAAAAAAAGTTGTAAAAGACTTGATGGTAAACATAACCGAAGAACATTTGGTTAATACTAAAACCCATTTTCCAAAAACGGTAATTCAATTGGGATAAAGTGAAACGTAAACGCAATATCAATAACGGTAATTGGTAAAGATGCCGAGGAGGATCTCGGACGTCTAGAAAATTTCCGGAAATAATAAGAAAAGCCGTCGGAATGTAAAAGACTCGTACCGTCTTCGAGCCACTGCCATTTGCGTCGGGCTCAGCCACAGCTGTCCGTTATGTCAACGCCGTACCCTGTATAATGGCCAGAGCCGAAGGAAAAAAAAAAGAAAGAAGAAAAAAAACCGTGACCTTTAATTAATAGATACCGGTTCGTAGTGTTTGGTTTTGGGAACCTTCTCAAATCGAAATCGTTCCCGGTTTCGATTTTGATGACTTACCTTTCGGAGGTCGTCCGCAGCCGTAATTTCGAGGTGTGTATGCCCGCTCAGAGCATATTTGGGCGCGCGATTTTTCGCCAAATCTGTGGGTACATCACTGCGCCAAGAACCGGGAACGTCGTCGCGGCGACCAAAACGTGTCGTAGCAAGAGTACTAGTGCTGCGTCCGGCGAAGAACTGAGCAGACTGGCGGTGTCCAGTTATCCTGGCGACTTCCTCGGCCTCGGTTACGTCAGGACGAAGAAAGAGGAAAGAAGAAGGAAGAGGAGGCGACGACGGACGCGAGAGAGAAGGCCCCAGCGCCAGTCTGCCAGCAGACGCACAGACTGGTAAAGGCCATCGACATTGCCCACTTTGCGCTCGCCTCTCGTACGTCGACCGAATTTCGAGACGTACCGGTTCGGTTTTCGGCCAGAATTGGTTATTGTGTCATCCAACTTCTTCTTTACACAACATATTTCATTAAATAATATCTTCTTCTTCATCCTTTTCATCCTCTTCATACCCTACATCAACATCAAACATTTTATTTCAATAATCATCAATAACTTCACACAAAAACATCTAATTAACTATTCACACTACATCTTTCTTCAAAGACATCTACTCAATCTATAAATTAAATATTAGTTTGTTCAGAAAGCAATTTCCTTTTTTTCGCGACAAAGGAATTAATTGTATTTTTTTAAAATTCGTAAAAAATTGAATTTTAAAAATTTTGATCTGATTTTTTTTCTAAATGAAACTAAAAAGATTCTAGTTTTAATCTAAAAAGACCGTTTTATTCTAACTTTTACCAAAAAAATGTTAAGAATTTTCAAAGTTTCCAAAAAATCTTTTAGGTTAAAAAAAATCAATATTTTTTTAAAAATTCATCAAAAATTCATTTTTAAAGATTTTGATTTAACTTTTTTTCTAGATGAAACTTAAATCATTCTAATTTTAAATCAAAAAGACCGTTTTGTTCCAAGTGTTGCCAAAAAATTAAAAAAAAATTTCAAAATTGGTAAAATTTTTTTTACACATTTAACCTAACTTTAAAAAAACGATCAATTTTAAAAATTCATCAAACATTCATTTTTAAAGATTTTGATTTAATTTTTTTTCTAAATGAAACCTAAAACATTCTAATTTTAATTAAAAAAGACTGTTTTGTTCCAAGTGTTGTCAAAAAAATTTAAAAAATTTTCAAATTAGGTAAAAATTTTTTAGATTAGAAAATTAACGATTTTAAAAAAAAATTCATCAAAAATTCATTTTTAAAGATTTTGATTTGATTTTTTTCTAAATGAAACTTAAATCATTCTAATTTTAATTTAAAAATCCCGTTTTGTTCCAAGTGTTGTCAAAAAAATTTTAAAAAATTTCAAAGTTGGAAAATATTTTTGACACTTTTCTAACTTAAAAAATTAACTTTAAAAATTCATCAAAAATTCATTTTTAAAGATTTTGATCTGATATTTTTTTCTAAATAAAACTAAAAAGATTCTAGTTTTAATCTAAAAAGACCGCTTGGTTCTAAATTTTACCAAAAAAATTAAAAAAATTTTTAAATTTGGTAAAAAATTATTAGGTTAAAAAATCAATATTTTTTAAAAATTCATGAAAAAATCATTTTTAAAGATTTTGATTTAATTTTTTTTCTAAATGAAACTTAAATCATTCTAATTTTGACTAAAAAGGACAATTTTATTGCAAGTGTTGTCAAAAAAATTTAAAAAAAGTTTCAAAGTTGGTGAACATTTTTGACACTCCTTAACCTAACTTAAAAAAACCAATGAACTATAAAAATTCATCAAAAATTCATTTTTAAAGATTTTGATCTGATTTTTTTTCTAAATGAAACCAAAAACATTCTAGTTTTAATCTAAAAAGACAGCTTTATTCTAACTTTTACCAAAAAAATTTAAAGAATTTTCAAAGTTGGAAAGAAAATTTTTTAGGTTAAAAAATCAATAATTTTTTAAAAATTCATCAAAAATTCATTTTTAAAGATTTTGATTTAATTTTTTTTTCTAAATGAAACTTAAATCATTCTAATTTTAATTAAAAAAAGACCGTTTTGTTCCAACTGTTGTCAAAAAAATTTAAAAAAATTTTCAAAGTTGGAAAAAATTTTGACACTTTTCTAACCCAAGTTAAAAAAACCGATCAAATTTAAAAATTCATCAAAAATTCATTTCTAAAGATTTTACTTTGATTTTTTTCTAAATGATACCTAAAAGTTTCTAGTTTAAATTAAAAAAGACAGATTTGTTCTGTGTTGTCAAAAAAATTAAAAAAATTTTCAAAGTTGGTGAAAATTTTTGACACTTCTTAACCTAACTTAAAAAAACCGATCAATTTTAAAAATTCATCAAAAATTCATTTTTAAAGATTTTGATTTAATTTTTTTTCTAAATGAAACTTAAATCATTCTAGTTTTAATTTAAAAAGACCGTTTTGTTCCAAGTTTGGCCAAAAAAATTAAAAAAATTTTTAAAGTTGGAAAAAAAATTTTTAGGTTAAGAAATCAATAGTTTTTAAAAAATTCATAAAAAATTGAATTTTAAAGATTTGGATTTGATTCTTTTTCTAAATGAAACTTAAATCATTCTAGTTTTAACTAAAAAAGACCGTTTTGTTCCAAGTGTTGTCAAAAAAATTAAAAAAATTTTCAAAGTTGGTGAACATTTTTGACACTTCTTAACCTAACTTAAAAAAACGATCAATTTTAAAAATTCATCAAAAATTCATTTTTAAAGATTTTAATCTGATTTTCTTTCTAAATAAAACTAAAAACATTCTAGTTTTAATCTAAAAAGACCGCTTTATTCTAAATTTTACCAAAAAAATTAAAAAAAATTTCAAAGCTGCAAAAAAATTTTGTAGGTTAAGAAATCAATAATTTTTAAAAAATTCATCAAAAATTAAATTTTAAAGATTTCGCTCTGATTTTTTTACCAAATAAAACTAAAAACATCCTAGTTTTAATTTAAAATGACATTTTATAAAAAATGAAATTACTTTCCGAGCAACTTAACACTAAAACCTTCCTTTAAAAATCATAAATCTTTTAACACCTTTTCTATACTTTTAATAAATCTTTACTACATAAATCTCCAACTTTTAATAAACATATAGAATTTTTTTCGTCACCTAATCTCCAACCAACAATTTCCTTCCCTAAAAAACAATTATCATTAATCAAAAGTGTTGTTTTAAGATTTATTCACCTCTACGCAAACTCTCAAGTTAACTGTTAATAAATATCCATTGAGTAAACTCTCCGGGTTTCAATCATACATCTGTGTTTAATTTTCTCCTTCTCATGTCATTTATTATTTGATATTTGTTTAAATTTCTTTATTTAAAAATTCCAATTTATTAACACAACAATTTTTGATGAACTTTTTTGGGTTTTACTAATTTTAGAATTAATTTTGTCCATTTCTAAAATTATCATTTTACTAGTTATCATTTAAGATTAACTCATATCCTTAAATTTTAATTTCTTATCAATATTTCTTATAAAATTGTTTAAGATTTTAGGTTATGTTTAAATTTGACAACGTCAAAAATTTTAAAGTCATCTATTAATCAATCAAAGAACTAAAAATACAGTTAAGTGTATTATTTAAACTTATTTATTTTTTTAAATCATTTTAAAATTATAACAAAAATGTATTAATTATTCTTTAAAAATATCATAATACTAAATTATAAATTTTTTTTATTTTAAATATTTTAAAATAAAATATTATTTTTTAGGAATTTTTTGTTAGTTACCTAACCTCCAAACCACAATTTCATTCTCTCTAAACCAATTATTATTAATCAGTAGTCTTTAAAATAAATAATCGTTAAATATTAAGGAATCTCTACGTAATCTATATCTTTATAAATAGAATTTAATAATAATTGTATAAAAATAATCATCCTCGTTAACGTTTATACATAACCTCAAAAGAAAAAAATGTCAAGCTCAGGCACATGTGAAAGTCCGGGTTGTAATTCTCCGGCGAAGCTTCAATGCCCCACCTGTAGGCAGTTGGGGATTCAAGGATCGTTTTTCTGCAGTCAGGAGTGTTTCAAGGGGAATTGGAAAACTCACAAAATCATCCACGCTTTAGCCAGTAAGTAGGTGTTAGGTAGGTACTGTATAACGACTTGACAATGTTGTCTTGGCTCATCAAGCTATTTCAATCAGGTATTTCATATTTATAGAAATTAAATTTTAACTAAATTAGTATTAATTGGTTTTTCGTTGTTTCCGTTAGAAGGGGAGCCAATTGACGGAAAGAAAGACAATGGATATAACCCATGGCCTCATTACAACTTCACCGGGGAGTTACGACCTTTCCCACAAACACCTAGGAGGGCTGTTCCTCCTCATATCGGACGTCCGGATTATGCCGATCATCCCAAAGGATTTCCTTTATCCGAACAAGCCGTTAAAGGGTCTAGTCAAATTAAAATACTAGACGATGAGGAAATCGAAGGTTGGTTTATTATATTTTGAGGTTATTTTTATAAAAAAAACTGATTTAGGAATGAGGGTTGCTTGTAAATTGGGTCGTGAAGTACTCGATGAAGCAGCGAGGGTTTGTGACGTTGGTGTAACAACAGATGAAATAGACAGGGTCGTTCACGAAGCTTGTCTCGAAAGGGATTGTTATCCTTCTCCGATGAATTATTATCAATTCCCAGCTTCTTGTTGTACATCCGTAAATGAAGTAATTATTCTTTAATTTAAGGTTAGGATTTATTAATCTAATTTTTATAAAAACAAAAAGGTTATTTGTCATGGAATTCCTGATACGAGACCATTAAAAGATGGTGATTTATGCAACGTAGACATTACCGTCTACCATAAAGGTTTTCACGGTGACTTAAATGAAACTTTCTTTGTTGGAAATGTTTCTGAAAAACATAAAAACTTAGTGAAGGTGACTCATGAATGTCTTATGAAAGCTATCGATATGGTTAAACCTGGGGAAAAATACCGGGAGATTGGTAATGTTATTCAAAAACACGCTCAGGCGAATGGATTTTCTGTTGTGAGGAGTTATTGTGGGCATGGAATACATCGTTTGTTCCATACGGCTCCCAATGTTCCTCATTATGCAAGTAAGAAAGAAAAAAAATTGCTTAAAAATTTTTTTAATTAATTTTATTATTATTTAATTCATTTAATTTAATTTAATTCTTATTTAATTAATTTAATTTAATTTTATTATTATATTTAATTATTATATTTTAAAAAATAGAAAATCGTGCTGTTGGAGTAATGAAACCCGGTCATTGTTTTACAATCGAACCGATGATATCAATGGGAACTTGGAAAGATGAAATGTGGCCGGATAAATGGACTGCGGTTACCGCAGATGGTCAATTTTCAGCTCAATTTGAGCATACTCTACTGGTTACGGAAACTGGTTGTGACATTTTAACTAAGCGTCGAAATGACACGGGGTTGCCCCATTTTATGGACAAGTTGTAATCGAAACTTTGATTTTAAATTGAATGTATCCAAAGCAAAAAATTGTAACGATTCAGTGCCTAATTAATAAAAATTAATTAAAAAAAGACTTATTTCTCAATTTCTAATTATTCTTTATTATATTTTCTTTATTAGGAATAATACATTTTGTCATATAAATAAACTAATATACAGCAATAATGTTGTTGGCGATCAGTTTATTTTTAACGACGAATGGAGTGCAGAATTTCGATCGTTGAATAGCATCAAACATGGATTGATTGTTGATAACATATTCCATTTTTTCTTCATTTCCGGATAAAACGTAATTAATATAGTCGTTCATTTCAATGCGTTTACCTTGGTTGATATACTTTTCATAAGATTCTTCAAATACTTTACCTTGGCAAACGTCCAAAGTTTTTCCTTGTTCGACGTATTTAGCTTGCCAAATTGATTTAGCCTGCGGAATGGTTTTAGCTTGGTCGATGTATTTGGCTTGGGTGATGGTTTTCGCTTGGTCAATACTTTTGGCTTGAGCGATGTATTTAGCTTGGGAGATGGTTTTAGCTTGTGCGATGTATTTAGCTTGGGAGATGGTTTTAGCTTGATCAATGTATTTAGCTTGGGCGATGCATTTGGCTTGGGCAATGGTCTTAGCTTGTTCAATGTATTTAGCTTGAGCGATGGTCTTTGCTTGGTCAATAGTTTTGGCTTGTTCAATGTATTTAGCTTGGGAGATGTATTTTGCTTGGGCGATCGTCTTGGCTTGTTCAATGTATTTAGCTTGAGCGATGGTCTTTGCTTGGTCTATGGTCTTAGCTTGTTCGATGTATTTGGCTTGAGAGATGGTTTTCGCTTGTTCTATGTATTTGGCTTGGGCAATATATTTAGCTTGAGCAATTGTTTTAGCTTGATCAATGGTCTTAGCTTGAGCGATGGTCTTTGCTTGGTCTATGGTCTTAGCTTGTTCGATGTATTTGGCTTGAGAGATGGTTTTCGCTTGTTCTATGTATTTGGCTTGGGCAATATATTTAGCTTGAGCAATTGTTTTAGCTTGATCAATGGTCTTAGCTTGTTCGATGTATTTAGCTTGAGCGATGGTCTTAGCTTGGTCAATGGTCTTGGCTTGTTCGATGTATTTGGCTTGAGAGATGGTCTTAGCCTGGTCAATAGTTTTGGCTTGTTCAATGTATTTAGCCTGAGAGATGGTTTTTCCTTGGTCAATGGTCTTTGCTTGTTCGATGTATTTAGCTTGAGCGATGGTCTTTCCTTGTTCAATGGTCTTAGCTTGTTCTACGTATTTAGCTTGGGCGATGTATTTGGCTTGAGCAATCGTTTTAGCTTGTTCAATATACTTAGCTTGAGCAATAGTTTTGGCTTGATCGATAGTCTTAGCTTGTTCGATGTATTTAGCTTGAGCGATGGTCTTAGCCTGGTCAATAGTTTTGGCTTGTTCAATGTATTTGGCTTGAGCGATTGTTTTAGCTTGGTCAATGGTCTTGGCTTGTTCAATGTACTTAGCTTGAGCGATGGTCTTAGCCTGATCAATAGTTTTGGCTTGTTCAACGTATTTGGCTTGAGCGATGGTTTTTCCTTGGTCAATGGTCTTAGCTTGCTCAATGTATTTAGCTTGAGCGATGGTCTTTGCTTGGTCAATAGTTTTAGCTTGTTCGATGTATTTAGCTTGTGCAATGGTCTTGGCTTGGTCAACAGTCTTAGCTTGTTCGATGTATTTAGCTTGAGCGATGGTTTTTCCTTGGTCAATGGTCTTAGCTTGTTCGATGTATTTGGCTTGAGAGATGGTCTTAGCTTGTTCGATGTATTTGGCTTGAGAGATGGTCTTTCCTTGGTCAATGGTCTTTGCCTGTTCGATATATTTAGCTTGAGCGATGGTCTTAGCCTGGTCAATAGTTTTGGCTTGTTCAATGTATTTGGCTTGAGCGATGGTTTTTCCTTGGTCAATGGTCTTAGCTTGTTCGATGTATTTAGCTTGAGCGATGGTCTTAGCTTGGTCAATGGTCTTTGCTTGTTCAATGTATTTGGCTTGAGCGATGGTCTTTCCTTGGTCAATGGTCTTAGCTTGTTCGATGTATTTAGCTTGAGAGATGGTTTTGGCTTGATCGATGGTTTTAGCTTGTTCGATGTATTTGGCTTGAACGATGGTTTTAGCCTGGTCAATAGTTTTGGCTTGTTCGATGTATTTAGCTTGAGCGACGGTCTTTCCTTGGTCAATAGTCTTAGCTTGTTCAACGTATTTGGCTTGAGAGATAGTCTTCGCTTGTTCGATGTATTTAGCTTGAGCGATGGTCTTAGCTTGTTCAATGTATTTGGCTTGAGCGATAGTCTTCCCTTGGTCAATGGTCTTAGCTTGCTCGATGTATTTAGCTTGAGCGATGGTCTTTCCTTGGTCAATGGTCTTAGCTTGTTCTACGTATTTTGCCTGGGCAATGTATTTGCCTTGAGCAATAGTTTTAGCTTGATCGATAGTCTTAGCTTGTTCGATGTATTTGGCTTGAGCGATGGTCTTAGCTTGGTCAACGGTCTTGGCTTGTTCGATGTATTTGGCTTGAGCAATAGTCTTAGCTTGGTCAATTGTTTTGGCTTGTTCAATGTATTTGGCTTGAGCGATGGTCTTTCCTTGGTCAATGCTCTTAGCTTGTTCGATGTATTTAGCTTGAGAGATGGTTTTAGCTTGGTCAATAGTCTTGGCTTGTTCGATGTATTTAGCTTGAGCGATGGTCTTTCCTTGATCGATGGTTTTAGCTTGCTCAATGTATTTAGCTTGAGCGATGGTCTTGGCTTGGTCGATGGTTTTAGCTTGGTCGATGTATTTAGCTTGGGAGATGGTTTTAGCTTGGTCAATAGTCTTAGCTTGCTCGATGTATTTAGCTTGAGCGATGGTCTTGCCTTGGTCAATGGTCTTAGCTTGTTCGATGTATTTGGCTTGGGCTACTGTCTTGCCTTGGTCAATTGTTTTGGCTTGATCGATATATTTAGCTTGAGAGATGGTTTTGGCTTGATCGATGGTCTTAGCTTGTTCAATGTATTTAGCCTGAGCGACAGTCTTTCCTTGGTCAATAGTCTTAGCTTGTTCGATGTATTTGGCTTGAGCTATTGTCTTGCCTTGCTCAATTGTTTTAGCCTGGTCGATGTATTTAGCTTGAGAGATGGTTTTGGCTTGATCAATGGTCTTAGCTTGTTCGATGTATTTGGCTTGGGCTACTGTCTTGGCTTGGTCAATAGTTTTGGCCTGTTCGATATATTTAGCTTGAGAGATGGTTTTGGCTTGATCGATGGTCTTAGCTTGTTCAATGTATTTAGCCTGAGCGATAGTCTTTCCTTGGTCAATAGTCTTAGCTTGTTCGATGTATTTGGCTTGAGCTATTGTCTTGCCTTGGTCAATTGTTTTGGCTTGGTCGATGTATTTGGCTTGGGCGATGGTCTTGGCTTGGTCAATTGTTTTGGCCTGGTCGATGTATTTAGCTTGAGAGATGGTTTTAGCTTGATCGATGGTCTTAGCTTGTTCGATGTATTTAGCTTGAGCGATGGTCTTGCCTTGGTCAATGGTCTTAGCTTGTTCGATGTATTTGGCTTGGGCTACTGTCTTGGCTTGATCAATAGTTTTGGCCTGATCGATGTATTTAGCTTGAGAGATGGTTTTGGCTTGATCGATGGTCTTAGCTTGTTCAATGTATTTGGCTTGAGAGATTGTCTTTCCTTGATCAATAGTTTTAGCTTGCTCTACGTATTTAGCTTGGGCAATAGTTTTGGCTTGATCGATTGTCTTAGCTTGATCAACGTATTTGGCTTGTTCGATGGATTTTGCCTGGGTAATGGTCTTGGCTTGGTCAACAGTCTTAGCTTGCTCAATGTATTTAGCTTGACAGATGGTTTTTCCTTGTTCAATGGTCTTAGCTTGTTCGATGTATTTAGCTTGAGCGATGGTCTTGGCTTGGTCAATGGTTTTGGCCTGGTCGATGTATTTAGCTTGAGAGATGGTTTTGGCTTGATCGATGGTCTTGGCTTGCTCGATGTATTTAGCTTGAACGATGGTTTTTGCTTGATCGATGGTTTTAGCTTGCTCAATGTATTTGGCTTGAGCGATGGTCTTGGCTTGGTCGATGGTTTTGGCCTGGTCGATGTATTTAGCTTGAGAAATGGTTTTAGCTTGATCAATGGTCTTAGCTTGCTCTACGTATTTAGCTTGGGTAATAGTTTTGGCTTGATCGATTGTCTTAGCTTGATCAATGGATTTGGCTTGTTCGATGTATTTTGCCTGGGCAATGGTCTTAGCCTGGTCAATTGTTTTGGCTTGTTCAATGTATTTAGCCTGAGAGATGGTTTTTCCTTGGTCAATGGTCTTAGCTTGGTCTACATACTTTGCCTGGGAAATGGTTTTTGCTTGATCAATCGTCTTAGCTTGGTCGACGTATTTAGCTTGGGAAATGGTTTTGGCTTGCTCAATAGTCTTAGCTTGATCAATCGTTTTTGCCTGCTCGATGGTTTTAGCTTGTTCTACATATTTAGCTTGGCAGATAGTCTTTCCTTGATCAATGGTTTTTCCTTGGTCGATGAATTTAGCTTGAAAAATAGTTTTCGCTTGATCAATAGTTTTCGCTTGATCAATGGTTTTCGCTTGATCAATGGTTTTGGCTTGGTCAATGGTTTTGGCTTGGTAAATAGTCTTGGCTTGGTCAATGGTTTTCGCTTGATCAATAGTCTTGGCTTGGTCAATGGTTTTAGCTTGGTCAATAGTCTTAGCTTGTTCAATAGTTTTGGCTTGTTCAACAACTTCCTCAGTTTCTTCCTAAAAAACAGAAAGATTTACTTAGAAAAACTGAACAAACCTGTTATTTATTAACGCATTAACTTACTTCTTGTGGCTTCAAATCCATAATCCATGCAGCGAGTTTGAAAACATTGTCCTTTTCATTTTCAGAAAAGTCCAAGAAATCGTATTCTTGCTATAAATTAAAATTAACATAAATTACTTTTGAACTAAAAATTAAATCAAAGAGAATTTTGAAAAACTTTTGAAGAAAAATGATTTGATTTTGATGAAGTTTTTATTAAAGAAATCAACCAATACTCACATGGAACAAATTGATTTGCATTTTGATCCAAAGATAAACGCACACTTTACTTTACACCAAAGAATAAGAAACTATACAATAAACCTTCTTAAGCTTCCTTCGTTATTTATACGATCCAACTTCCTGGTTTCGGCCCACTTCTTCAACTCCATTGGCGGAGCTGATATCAGCTCCACATCACTTACTCATCAACGTCATCATCCGAGACATATCTTCAGAGATTCAACCATCGTATGATTTTACCAAATATTATTTATAAATAATAATTATGTAAGGCCGATCGCCAAAATTAGCGATAAACGTTTTAAAATAAGTAACAAACACAGACTGCAGCGCGTCTGTGTTTATTCAAACCTACATTTCGAGCCTCGTAGTTTACATTTTATCTGAATTGCGTAGAAAATCAGGCCATTTCGAACAGGATATTCGATTATCAAGTTTATCGAATTAAATTGTTGATTTTTTAAATTAAACAATAAGAAAATTTATTTGAAAATATAAGTTTAAGTAATTTGAATTTTAGGGATTTTTGGGGGTTTTATTTAGGGGAATTTATTTTTAGTGAAAATAAAAATAAATAAATACTTTTTTAAAAATATATTTATTAATTACTTTATTTAAGGTTTAAAATTTTAAATTATTTAGATTAATTAGGTTTTTAGTTTTATTTGTATGAATTTTTTAGAAATTAGATTGAGGTTAATTTGACAGTGACGTTTAAAAGTTAGGTTAGGAGTATATAAACATGCTTATAACATACAATAATATTAGTTTTTTAACAAAACCACAATCAAGATCAATCGGTTATTGGACTTTAAGAACTTGGTATGCAAAATTATGGCAAACAAAACCTGGAAATCCACCTTATAATCACATCGTACAGATTGGTGATCCGAGACTGAGATCGGTTTGTAAAGAAGTCCCATTTGAAAACATTAAATCGAATGAGATTCAAACGTTAATTAAACGTTTAAAATATGTTTTAAAAAGATATGAATCGGTTGGTTTATCTGCCCCACAATTAGGTGTGAATTTACAGGTTTTCGTTATGGAATTTAATAAAAAACATTTAAAGGAATACAACGAAAATGAAATTAAAACTAAAGAAATCACTCTTGTACCTTTAACGGTAATTTGGTTTATATTTTATTAAAAAAAATAAATAAATAAATTTGGATTTTAGGTTGTAATAAATCCAAATGTAAAAATTACCGATTTTAATAAAATTATGTTTTCGGAAAGTTGTGAAAGTGTTAAAGGATTTCGAGGTGATGTTCCTAGATATAGATCGATTGAATTAACAGGTAATTTTTATTAATTTTAATGTTATAAGGAATATATTTAATGATTTTTATTTAAGGTTTTGATGAAAACGGTGAAAAAATTAAAATCGAAGCAACAGGATGGACTTCGAGAGTTATCCAACATGAAATCGACCACTTAAATGGAAAAATCTATACCGATATAATGTCTAGGGATAGTTTAACGTGTACTTGTTGGGAAGCAGTTAATGAAAATCGAGGAAAAGTAGTTTTACCTTTTACTCCGGATTAATAAATTTGTTTATAGTAAATTTTTTTGTGTTGATAAAAAATTTTTAAAAATATGTTTGTTTTCTTTTGAGATTTTTAGGTGGAATTTTAAAGTCGACTTTTAAGAAGCCGGATCTCTTTATAAAACGAAATGAACTTTGGTTTAATCAAACCACTTGCTTCTTCTGATAAAGGAAGTAACGTTTAACGTTCGGCGTTTAAAAAAAAAGATAACGGAAAAGGCAACGTGTACATATTAAGTGTTTGTTTACTTTGGAAAGGTCAACTATTCCAGTTATCAAGCTATGACGTTCCATTTAAAGTTGATTAAAGTACATATCTAAGTGGATTAATTTTTTTTGGGATTATTTTTCCAAGCCGTAAAATTCCACTATGAAAAAGTAGTTTTGAAATGTAACGGTTTTAGTAGTTGTTTGGGTTATTTCTATGTTTTGATTTTATTTATAGTTGTAATTAGATAAAACATTTTTTTAATTTTAAATTTTTGCTAATATGAGTTTTGGTTTTATGTTAATTTTTATATTTGGAGTGTATTTGTATATCTTTATTTAAGTTGGGTTTATTTAAAATATTGGGATGGAAATATGAAATGAACTAATTTTAATTTGAATTGGGTTAATTTACCAAAAATTAAGAGAAAAATGAATTGAATTCAAGTTTTTTAGTCTTTAAAATAATGCCATAAAAAATCGTTTGTATTTCTTTATGTTTTTAAGCTTTACTTTGTAAAATAGAATTGGATTGGTTTTGTTTATTTATAATACTGGAAGATATGAAACTGATTCAATATGAATTGATTTAAAATTTAGATAAAAATGAACCCAATTCAAAAATTTCTCGAATTTACTATTCATAAAAGTCAAAAAAAAATGACTATAAAAAAGTTTGGGTTAATACAGATTTTAATTAATAATAATTTCAGCTAATTACTTTACAAGTTTACTTTGCTAGTTGGGTTTATTCCAATATTCTGGAATTATCTTAAAAATTGTAAACTAAAACTGTGCATAAATATTGAGATTAAAAACTTCACAAGTGCAATTGATACGATTACATTTGAACAATTCTTCAAAATGAAAAGTAAATTTTTCAAAAACTTATTTTTCAAAATGATCTTAATCAAATCTTGTATGGCAACCTATTGGTGGATTTATTTGGGAAAGCTAGAAATCGACACTTAAATCTTTGGTAGCTCAAATGTTATTCTACCACATACAGGGTATCCAAAATAGATTGTGAAGAATTACTGTTGAAAAAACGGGGTAATTATCGTAATTTAGACTTAAAATGAGGGTAGATTTTAAACATATTTTTCCAAAAATATAAAAGTTGATTAAAATTAGTTGTAGTACTTAAATATGCATAAATACGTAGTGTGTTTCTTCGTTAAAATAACGAAATTAGTGTTTATTTTTGATATAACTGGAAATTTCACAATTTTGGAACTATTTTTCGTCAAGTACATCGCTTTTAGTCTATTTATAAAATTTCAGAAATATGCTACTTATAGTTTTTTTCAATATAGATCGATTCTGTTCATTGTAGAACACCCTGTACATTTCAAATTAACTAATTTGATACAAAAATGTTTTCTATTACTTATTTTGTTATCTCATTTTATTTGGATATGATTTCAGGTGAAGATTTTTTTTGCATTTGTGTTTTTTTTTATATTTATAAATCTGTATTTAAGTTGGGTTTATTTATTTAAAATAATGAAAGAAAGAAATCAATCTAGTTAATTATCTTTTGGTTTATTGTAAATAAATCTCTAAAAAATAATAAGATAAAAGTTAGAAATCGACAAAAATAATCATATTAAAAGTGTCATATTCAGGGTGTTAGTAAATAACTTTTAAGGATTTTAAACGGTGTAGTTTTGTTGAAAATAAGCCGAAAGATTTTAATAAAGGTATGTTCTAAAAATAATCGTTTACAAGATATGATATAACAATGATTTTATTATAATAATAGATCAATCTTATTATTGTATTTCTTAATGACATTGTTTTTTACCATACAAAGACTTAAAATATATCTTCAAAGTACCCTCTTTCCATTTCCACCGAAAAATCGATTTTTTTGCCATTGGATTATCTGGCAATATTTTAATCGTCTACTTTCAGTATATAAAATTTTCTGAATAATTTCAAACACTGAAATCCAACGAATTTAAAACAAGAGCTTTTAGGGGTTATGGCATGCGACACGTTTATCTTTGTTGTAATGCATACTGATTGTGAGACAAAGGGAAAGGAAATTGAAGCAGGAGAAAGAAAAAATATTGTAAAACTATGGAAAAAGGGAAAAACTCTTCGAAAAATAGGAACAACCGTAGGCAGATTACATTCGTCCATTTAGAGAGTCATCAACAAATACAAAGATTTCATGTCGACGATCTGATTGACCATCTCTTCTAACATACCTAGATGAGCGAAGCATTGTACAGCAGATGCGAAAGGAGCCTAGGCTAAAAGCAATAAAAATAGCACATAATGTACAACAACAGTTTCATAAAACATTTAGCAAAGATATGGTAAGAACAACTTTATCAAAGCCCCACTACCACATTCACGTTGTACGAAAAAAGCCATTCATGTCAGACGTCAATCGACAGAAACGGATTGCCTTTCCTAAATAACACCAATCCACTGAATTCTAGGAGAAAGTTCTTTTTACAGATGAGAGCATATTTTGCATCTCCGGTACTAAAGGTAAACACTTTGTGCCGAGAAAACCCAGTACTGCCATCGATCCAGAAAATTTAAAAGCTACTGTAAAACATGGAGGTGGTGTAGTGATGGTTTGGGGGTGTATGTGCGCTAAATGAGTAAGGAAATTGACTTTTATAACATCTACAATGGAACATAGACATTTTCATAGACACTTTCAAGGAAAATTTGAAGCCAAGACAACTTGTGTTTGAATTCCAAATATATTTTAGCTTTGTTCGTTGGGTTAAAACTTGTACTGCACTTGTGTAACTTGTATGTTACACTATGGTGCAAAGGTACAGTTTCATGTAACATTTAAAGTGCAATAAGTGTAATTCAGGGTAATATGGTCCACTTTAGTTCAGGTATGAACTGTGACCCAACGAACGCATATACAGTGTGTCCCCGGATAGGTGAAACGACTCTTATAAAAGGTAAAAAATGTTTGGTGTTAATTTTCATCTTTTGGGGTTTAGCCCTGCTTGGTTAAAGATTAATTTGCAACGTATTTTCACATAAAAGAGAACAAGCGAATTTGGACAGTGAACAAAAAACTCTTTCTGCAGCAGGTAAAGTACCTTTTCTGCTTACCATACGTCAAACTGTTACTAAGACATTTTGTTCAGGATGAAACGTTATGTCCATATGCAAATTTTTGGAATGATCGGCCTACTTTGATAAAACGCATTGTTATTTTCGTTAGTAGCACATCGCGATTTTTTTTTATCGAGTATCATACCTTTTCGGGAAAAATAAGGGAAACGCTCTTAAATTAGCTTAAGAAAAACACAATAGAGAGGAAAATATCTCCTAAAAAATCGTGATGTGCTTCTAACGAAAATAACAATGCGCTTTATCAAAGTAGGCCGATCATTTCAAAAATTTGCATATGGACATAACGTTTCATCCTGAACAAAATATCTTAGTAACAGTTTGATGTACAGTAAACAGCAAAGGTACTTTACCTGCTGCAGAAAGAGTTTTTTATTCACTGTTCAGATTGGCTTGTTTTCTTTTAAGTGAAAATATGTTAAAAATTAATCTCTAACCAAGCAGGGCTAAATCCCAAAAGATGAAAATTAACATCGAAAATTTTTTACGTTTTATAAGAGTCGTTTCACCTATCCGGGGACACACTGTATAACCTGTCATTCAAATGAATTCAAAAATTTTTCTCTTAAACGAATTAGCCGCAGATATATTTTATTATTGATGGTATTTATTACCTATAATAACCACGAACTGGTCATTTTCTATCATTTTTGTGTCGTCATCGTTTACTACAAATCATCTGTCTAATATTTTTCCCATTGCACCTATACTGTGCCGTTTGAACTTACTACAGAGCAGGTTCAACAAAACCTGCACCAACTTGCACTGACTGCACGAAGTTACACTGCACGTGGGGCAACGAACAGTACGAATGCAACTGTCATAAACGGCACTGTGCCCAATGAACACGCCATATATGCACTGAACTGCTTAGTGCACGTAGTGCAGCCCTAACGAACAAAGATATTTTTCAACAAAACGACCCTAAACATTTTACTCACAATATCAAACTTTGCTATATAAGATTCCAACACATTGAAAACACCTCCACAATCACCTGACTTAAATCTCATTGAGCTTTATGGACTTATGGAATTAATTGGAACGCAGAATTCGTCAATATAACATAACATTGAAAGAAGTGTTAAAACAATTTATAATTTACAAATGGATCAAAATCAAGTCGGGCGAGACAAAGAAATTAGTACAATCCATGCCAAAACGTTTAAGAGAGGTCATTAAGCCTAAGGGTTGTCCGACTTCTTACTAATATATTTTTAATAGAAGCTGCTTTACTCTGTATGCAGATTTTTGCGTAGGCATTTGAAATGTTTTTATTTTTTAGTTTTGATTTTATTTTTTAAACGACATTTGTGTTCTATTGATTTATATTTTGTTAATAGATTTGTATATTGTTAACATACACAATAGATATGATTTCAAGTTTATCGCATTAGATTTTGACTATTTTTTTCTCGGTTTAAGTATTTGCAATTCTTTGTACGCAGACTTCTGCTGCTGAGTGTATGTCAGTTTTGATGTCGAATCATGAAACTATTACCTACTTTAAATTACGTGTACTATGAAACTGTTGGATCTTCTTTTTCATGACATTTCATGACTTTGTATTACATCGTGTACAACACAATAAAGAATTTGCTGACTAGAAATAATCTAGGTTGCGCCACATTAATTAGTTCAATTTAATTAATATAACATCGTAGTGTTGAATAAAACGGGGAGATTCAGCAGGTCCAGAAACTATTCACTGGTAATCGTCAAACGATTTTAATTATCCGAAAGCAACATAGCAAAATTGTGTTAGATTAAAAACCAGCATTAAGTACTAAAGGCTGGAGAAAAACTTCTTGATGGTTTAATTTATACGAAGATCCATAAAATTCAACACCGTCTTCGGACTACTTGAGATTCTTCATTTAAATTTTTTGATAACTCAACAACGTAAACATAAACGGTTGATTTTCAGATATAAATCTATTAAAAATTTTTGTCTTATTTTCAATCGTATGATACAACCTTAAAACCTTTAAATCTTACTTCCTAAAATCCTATATATTTTCAAGATCAGTCTTACAATTAAACAAATAATTACACAAAAGTTACAAAATAATAAAAAAATCATTTTTAAATATGTAACTTTTAACGATTTTTATTCTAAAATAAGGTTTACATAAAAAAAAATAAAATAAAAAACTACAATATAGCAACGTTATTTATCCTCATTTATTTTCAAAAAATTTTTTTAAAACACAATATCCGGTCGCAACGTCCTCGTATAATAACCACAAATAAACGCACATTTATTTATATAATGATAAAAAATTCACAACAGTAATCGGTTATATTTTTTTACGTTTTTCTTTCTCTTAATTTTTTTTAAATACATCGCTTAGCTTAAGTTTGTTCACATTATTTATTTATTTTTTTTCTCATTTTTTACTTTTAATCTTTCTCTTCTCTTTTTTTTTTTTAAATAGGGAAAGAATCTTGGTCGACCACTTTGGTATACGTACACTATCGAAGTTCGTCGTATTTATTTTTGTCTCTTTAAATGGTAAGTAGGTTCACTCCAACGATATAAAAATACAGATATTATCAATAAAGTCGTTTATACCTAATTTTTTTATATATCACACAAGACAATATTTTTCATTTACTTTTTTTTCGTTTCTTTTCGGTTATTTTTCTCCTTACTTTTTCATTTTTTCGTCTTTTGCTGGCAGGAGTATTTTTACATTTTTTCTAAAAGAATTGTATTCGAATTTTAAAAAATTAATATTCGAATACTTATTTCCTTGTATGTACTGTTATTGTACTGTTGTACAATAACGTACATAAAAAAACGTACATTTTCAAGCATCTTGATAATTATCTTTTTTTATACATTTACAGTGTGCACCATATAAATGTTTTTTTTTTTAATTTTTACTAAATGTTTTTTTTGTTCCTTAATAAGGTTTATATTTACAATAATACGTCAGTTATAATTATCGATCCACATGTAAAGCTAGATATCGTTTTTTTTGGGTTAAGATTTTTTTTATACACAACATACATTTCCGTTTATTTTTTTTTAATAAGTCTTGTTTTAGTAGATACTTCGAAAAAGGAAAATCACAATTGTACTTTTATTTACAATTCATCCAATGATATTATACAAAAATATTTTTACATACTGAGCATGCTCGAAATACAAAAAAAAAATTGTTACAAATTAATTTTTTTTATTATAAAAATTTTTTTTGTTATAAAAAAAATTATTAAAAAAAAAATTTTATTTAAAAAAAATTTTTATTTAAAAAAAATTTTTTATTTAAAAAAATATTTTTAGTTAAAAAAATTTTTTTAATTTAAAAAAATAATTTTCGAGCTTTTTTTTTAAATTTGATTTTTTTAATTTAAATTTTTTTACTAAATTTACTTCATTAACTAAATTTAAAATTAAATAAGATTTAAATTAGTGTGATTGTAAAATCACACGAAAACGATTAAAGGAAGAAACAAGATTATAGAGAACATTTTTGGGATTACATTCTGTTGAGATCCTGAGGCTGAAGCCAAAGCGCTGGGAGCTGTTTTCAAGCAATTTTCGTGTTCTTCGTAATCCAGCTTCGTTATTGTACAGTAGTGTATATGAGCACAGCTTGCGTCACAATTGTGATGGTCTTTGTGCATTCTTACTGAATTTGCTCGATAATAACTACAAGAAAAAGAAAATATTAAAATTGAAAATAAAAAATATGTATATACAGGATGTTCCAATGGTTCAAAAAAGCTCCATTATTGGTTTATTTTTCCAGATATTGACTTTTTCCTTTTTTAGGTTATAGTTACGATTCTGTTGTATATTTTTAAAATATTGCGACTTATGTATAGATGTCTTAATATTATAGAAATACAGGGTGTCCCAGACCACCCGTACCACCTGATTTACTCGAAAATTATAAGTCCTAGGAACTTGAAACAAAACATTTGATACATAAATAGGGCATAAACTTTCTTATGAGTGGGAGAGGACCATCTAATATCAACCGGAAGTATGAATAATTGAAGGTCACGATATAATTTGACATATGAAGGGAGGTTCATTTTGGTGTTGTTGGAAAGAGCTTTTCAAAAGAAATAACTCTTATATGAAACATTTTTTGATATTATTTACTGTTTTTATTCAAAATCGCTTTCAAAATTTCGATTTTTTTTACGAGTGTTTTGTAATATCACCACTAGATGTCGCTGTTGGCCATTTAAAAAAATCAAATTGCTTTATGTTATTGGGCTTAAGTGTATTAAGTTATGAAGTTTAGTTAAAGGTATTACATTATTTTGTCGTATTGTTAATAAAATTATTCCTTGTGACTTACTATCATTCGTCATTTCTAAATATCATGATTTTTTAAAAATGGCCGACAGCGACATCTAGTGGTGACATCAGGACACACTCGTAAAAAATCGAGATTTTGAAAGCGATTTTGGATAAAAATAGTAAATAATATCAAAAAATTCTTCCTATAAAAGTTATTTCTTTTGAAAAGCTCTTTCCAACAATACCAAAATTAACCCCCCTTCATATATCAAATTATAAAAGGACTTTCAATTATTCATACTTCTGGTTGATATTAGATGTTCCTTTTCCACTCATAAGAAAATTTATACCCTCTTTATGTATCATTTTTTTTGTTTCAAGTTCCTAGGACTTATAGTTTTCGAGTAAATCAGGTGGTACGGGTGGTCTGGGACAGCCTGTATAAAAGTTATGATTTTTTAGGTGGAGTGTATCTGGTTTGATTTATTTTTCGATTTTATGGTACAAAATGACACTTTTATAAATATTATTTTTATCTAAACTGCCACTAAATTTGTTTTATGGTACTTTTTTGCCACAATTTTGAAAATTCTTATCTGCTATATCCTTGGCTTTGCTTTAAAGTAATTAACGTCGTTTGATTGTTGAATCTTTGCTGCATTTTTTAAATATAGTGAAATCCCCTTTTGTGAACACCCCTCTTAACCCTTTGAGCGCTATGAATCCATATATGCGTCATCGCATAACCATTCGGTTTTGGTTATGAACCTATATATGCGTCAACTCAGCGCTGAAAGGTTTAAACGGACACCTCCCTTGGACAGAGAGTTTCTCATGGAACCGCTCAACTCTCATATAATTAATGTTGTGTTACAAACTCCCTGTTGGACGGGCATTCTCTTGAATGGCTGTAGACACTAGAAAATGTTCTTTTAAACGGACAATCGCACCATGAACCAACTTCGCTGTCTGCCTTCATAAGAGATTTTCCCTTTAATCGATGATTTACTGACTTCAATATTAGCAAGGTACAACTGCAGCCTATGTCGTGCCTTTTTGCTTAGCTTAAATGAAGGACTAGAATAAATCAACATACAGATAGATAGATAGATCTCTCCCATGCAGACAGATCTGTCACGTGACCTGTTTTGGGAATCTCCGTACAAACCAACGAACAGATTTCTTTATAGGGTGTGGATCTCATCAACATATAGCTAGACAGGTCCGCCCTTTAGTAGAAAGAACTGTCTCCTAATCTGTTCTAGGAATTTTCGGACAAACCAACAGTCAGACCTCTTTGCATGTATGATTAATCGATGATTTACCGACTTCAATATTTGCAAGGTAGATCGTGCCTTTCTGCTTAGCTTAAATGAGGTACTTCCCCGAGTAAACCGAGATTTAAACATTCTCATTCTTTCGGTACACAAGGGGTTTAATACTAGCCTGAGGTCTATGTGGAAAAATATATGCGGATGTACTATAGCTTGCAAAAACCGCTTGAAGCTAAGTAACCAAGAAACAGTTAAAAATTGCTTCCATAAAGCAGGATTTAAGCGTGATAATATGCAAAATGAAGACCAGCTAAATAAGGCTTTTATATCTGACCCAGAAAATGACTTACCACATATGGCGAATTCGATTGGGAAAACTAGTGTGCACTGGTGCGCACTCGTTGAGTGCAAAATGTGACATATGTCACAGTAGCTTAGTGCAAAAAAGGGCAAATTCAACAGAACGCGATGAAATCAAACATAATCATAACATCACTTGTAAGTGTGTTTAAGGCTTGATGATGTTTAAAATGTTTTATAAACTACAATAATAAAATGTAATAGAACACAACGAAACAACCAATAGAACACGCTGCTATGCACTGGTGCGCACCAGTGCAACGGAGTGCAACCAATCGAATACGCCATTAATGTATTATAATCCGAAATGGAGCTGCACCATGAAGAGAAAGATGGAAAAGTATAAGCTCCTTCTCCGAAAGATTGCCGAGTACTCTTTCACCTTTCTCTTCATAGTGCAAACTCCATTTCGGGTTATAGTACTTACAGATATCCTCAAAAATAAGAATTTGTTGGAATTGACTTATAATGAAAACCTTAATAATATTTTGAAACTGGATGACAATTTGTATGTTAAAGACCCAGATTCAGAACAGGAAATTGAAAATCCAGAAGTGCAAGAACTGCCTGAAGATCCCAACGTCGATGAGGTTCCAGTGCTAGTAGGGGATATCCAAAATTATGGTGAAGCTAGTACCTTAACCAATCAGCTTAAATGTTTTGCCATAAAATTACGGAGATATAAGGTCCTTGGTTTGTCACTTTATGCGACAATCAAAACACGCCACATAAAGGTCGCTTCTCACTTGGGTTACACTCAGCTGCATGAGGCGACTCATTCATGCAAATTGTCGCTAGAAAATTCTATCACTTAAAGGGATACGTTCTCATTTAATATTCAATGTCAATCGCGCGACTGCAACGGCTATAATCGCGCGATTCTGGAGATTTTGCGTCAGCCACTGGTTTGCATTGAATTATATGGACACATTGTCAATAATGCAATTGCAGCGTTAGCAACAGAGAAATTATAAAATGCACGTTTTTTTTCTAAAACTTTTATAAGAAAATAGGCGATTCACAGTTAAGTGAGTTGAAAGGACAGCACACTTGCATGTATAATCCGAAAAGTAAAGATGATAAGCCAAAATAAACCAAAATAAAAAAGTGCATGGATGGAAATAAAGAAAATTTTGAAACAATCAGGTAATGAGTAGAACAAATATGAATTAGTACTAATTATTGTAAGTTTTAGGGTGTCTCTATCATGGTAGGTTAAAAATTAATTGTGAAAATAAAATCGTTGAAAGAGTAAAATTGCTATATAGGGAGATTTGGATATAGGGTCCTTGGAGCTTCTTTCCAACTTAGAAATACGATATTTGGAAGCCAATTTAAAGAAAAGAAAAATGAGACAAACAATAAATGATTTTTTTTTTGTCATCAGACTTACATTTAGTTTCATTTTATATATTGCTGCAAATATTCTATTATATGTATGTATTTTGCATGTGCTTTGTTAACTGACAAATCCTTTTTTCCGTAAGTTTTAACAGATTGCTGAAGTTATTTAATTATTTAATTTTTGAAAAGCCAGTTTCAGTCTCTTTAAGCTAATACTTCTCTTAATTTGTTAATACAGAGGGCAAGAATACCCTTAAATTTACTTAATAACGCTTAGTCGTCTATTTTTCAGTTGCCTATTGCGATTTTATAATCATAACCAGTTAAAAATGAGTCAAGACAAGGATATTGAAGATAATAATTTTTTAAGAAACTTATGTAAAAATTACCTCTATAAAAATGAATCTTATTGCAGTACAGAATCCAAAAACAAAATCAAACCGAGTACATTCCATTTAAAAAATCGTAACTTTGACATTTTTGTAAGATTGAGACACCTGTTTATAAGTCGCAATATTAAAAAAATATGTAGTATTGGGTTGGCAACTAAGTGATTGCCGATTTCAAATAAGAAGGAAAATTCAAAATTCTTGTTTTAAAATAAGACTAACTTGAACTTTATTAAGTTAGATATTGCCCGTTTTTGTCGATGACGTTTCGCCATCGTTCTGGCAGACAGAAATTCCGCGTTCGTAAAATTTCTGATCTTTGCTATCAATAAACTGAATTTAATGTGATCTGACATCATCAGCCTTATTAAAAATTTTACAATTTAAGGAATTCTGGAACGAAACAAGTGGTAATCTGAAGGTGCAAAATCATAACTCAAAAATGCAATATTTGAGTAATAACAAATAAAGTGATACTGTTCTTGCCATAATAAGTAATACACTAACATAAGACAAAATTGAAATAACTCCTCTTCCACGAATAAATTGTGAGTTAGAGATGTGACGTTTTTCTGCAAGTAAGAGGCACACCATACGTATCATTACTGATGGTAATTTCAAAATGTCGTTTTTGAGTTGTGACACTATTCTCGTCGAGGTGCGATATGGTGGATGTGATAAAATATCCCAACCCAGTTCCAATAATTTTTGGTGAATGACCAAAGACTTGTGGGGCCTTGCGTTAGCATGATGGAAAACAACACCCCTACGATTTGACAATGCTGCTTTTCTTGAATTGCATCTTTCAGTTTAGCGAGTTGTTGAATATACACGTTTGAATTGATCGTTTGGCTAGCAAAAGTTCAAATTCCAAAATTCCTTTATAATCCCACCACACTGACAACATAATTTTTTTTTTGCAAATTTCTGCTTTTAATGTCGTTTGGGCTGATTCACATTCCATCAGCCACGATCTCTTCCTATTAGCATTGTTATAAACTATCCACTTTTCGTCTCAAGTAATTAGGTTTTTCAGAAATAGATTTCGCTGCGTTTCAACGAATAGCAAATACGTTGCGTTAAATGAATTAAACTGGTGAGGGAAGCATAAATCGAGTCTCTTGACATAACCAAGTATTTTTAATTTTTTTTCAATCCAGGTATGCGATACATTGAACTTCTTTGTTATAATAGCCTTGATATGGGTTTCATTGACTTCGATTGGTGGGCCAAATCGTTGAGCATTTTTCAATGGAAAATCACCAGAACGAAATCTTGTAAACCAATTTCGAGACTGCCTATCTTTTAGGACTTCATTTCCACATTTTTACCCTTTCGGAAGTAATACAATAAAATATGTTTGAAGTGCATGTCCTGTTTTTCTATTTTTTAATTCCGATAAAGACAAAGCACTAATCAGTGTAATTTTTTTTACTAAATTAAAGGTACAAGTTCAAATAATAAGAAAAAAATATAGGTTAGTTGCTTTGATCACGTTAACAAAACGGGAGAAAGTATAAAGTCCATCTATCCACAAAATCAGCAATCACTTAGTTGCCAACCCAATAGAATCGCAGCTCTAACCCAAAAAAAAAAGAAAAAAATTAACATCTCCAATCATAAAGAAGTTATGGAGCTTTTTCTGGTCATTGAGACTTCCTGTATATACAAAGTGTTCCAGAACTAAGTTGCCAAACGCTAACCACCCATTCTAGAGCTGATTTCATGCCGATTCAACGAAAAATTCCTTATCTGATATTACTTCCTAAGAGAACTAGAGCCTCTTGAAGATGAGTCATTTCAATAGTTTTTTTTTATATCTTAATAACACCTTTACGCCTTTAACTATAACAATAAAACTTGGGGCGTTTCTAAACTTGGAAAAGCTTCATCGTTTGCTGGTAAAACAATATTTTTATTGCCTTCATAAAGGTGTTAAGTGCCACCAGGGTAAGATAATTTAGATGTTAGTCTTCAAGGACGATTTATTCGAGAACGGTTGCAAATATGCAATTGCAACAAGAACATTCTTACGTAGAAGATGACATACAAAAAAGATGGATAAACAAACAATAAAATCATCCCTTTACACGCACGCCACTGATGAGTTTCATGAAGAATCGATTCAACCGCCTAATTTCTCTTAAAATCAAGGAACTATAACTCCCTTAGGAAGCATTTTTCGACCAATATTGATTTGGGCTTTAATTATTTTTGAACATAAATGCGTTGGTAGCGTTTGACCATCTACTTTTGGAACACCTGAATAATATTCATTAGTTAAAATTAATTCAATACTTTTTAAAAGCTGCATCATGTAATCCACTTTGTGAAGCTAATCTCTCAGCCAAAGCATGTAAACTTGACGGTGTTATATTTGAAATACCATAATAAGAAGAAAAATTATACTCAATCATCCATTGAGGTTCAATTTTTGGATTTACATTTGCTTGTGAAAGATCCAAATAATATTGAGTATAATCTAATATCTAAAAAAGAAATTTTTTTTTTAATAACAAACCCCCCAAATAAAAAAATCAAATTTTTTTTTTACTTCTCCTGTATCTTTTTTAAATTTATAAAGTCTCAATCCGGGATTGTTGGCACCGTCGGTGGTCCTTCGAGGTGTTACAGCCGGTGATAACATTATCCAAGAAACAGGAGTACCTGGAATAAATCAAAGGGACTACATCAAAGGTATTTTTTTCTTTTTTATCATGCGTTTGATGTATTGTTAAGGGCGGAAATGGGGTTCAAATATTTGTGACAGACGCGTCGCTCGCGAATACCACTCGCCACTGCAAACAATTCTAGCAAAACAAACGATGAAATGGGCCTTCGCCCCCCGACTCTAATTGAATTGCTCTTTCAATTATGTCTACATCCTCGGAAATGTTCCGAAATTAATTAATTAATTAATATCGTCTCTCGGTACGTTTTCGTTTCCTATTTTGTCGGAGATATCCGAAGATTGAATTGCTTTTCCGGGGAAATATTTTAATTGTATTTGGGATTTTTGTTTTAAAGGTGATTTAAAATTAATTAATTAATTGAAATAAGATGATTAACTGTACGAAGATGTTGATATGTTTAGATTTATGAGATTGACTGTGGTAATGAATAGAAAGGAGAAGAAGAGGAATATATGGAGAATAGGAATATAGAACATTGGTAATATCCAGGAGAAGGAAAAAGAATTTGAGGATGAGTTCGAAGAAATGGATGGAGGACACATATTGATATACAATGAAGTCAAGAATGAAAAAATGTAAGCATTTTAGAATATATTTTGCTTTATTTTTTAACACAATTTTACTTACCATGATCGTAAATAACTCTAAACGAATCTGAATGAAGATGTCCAAAAAACTGCCCTCGGATAATACTTGAGTACTTCCTAACCATTCTCAAATACTTCCTGTTATTATGGTTTGTGTACGTCAAGTGTTCGTGGTGAGAAATTCCTCTTTGTCGTTCATCTAATCCTGGTGGAATATGACCAACGATATAAACCTAAAAAAAAAATCATGTTTTAACTTTAAAAAATCGCCCAGACTTTATTTATGAATATTAGAAAATGATTTTTGGTTTAAAGAAAAGATAAAACATTCTATTTTGGATTAAAAAAGGCAAATTTGTTCTAATTGTTACCAAAAAAATTAAAAAAATTTTCAAAGTTAGTAAAAATTTTTGACAGGTATTTAACCTAACTTTTTTAAAAATTATGACCAACTTTAAAAAATCGTCCAGACTTTATTTTTGGGAATTGAAAAAAGATTTTTATATAAAATGAAACTTGAAAGATCCTATTTTCGATTTTAAAAGCCAAATTTTTCCTAAATGCTACCAAAAAAATTAAAAAAAATTTTAAAGTTAGTAAAAAATTTTACAGGTGTTTAACCTAACTTTCTTAAAAATTAGACCAACTTTAAAAAATCGTCCAGACTTTATTTTTGGGAATTGAAAAAATATTTTTATATAAAATGAAACTTGAAAGGTCCTATTTTCGATTTTAAAAGCCATTTTTTTCCTAAATGTTACCAAAAAAATTAAAAAAAAATTTTAAATTTGTAAAAATTTTTGACAGGTATTTAACCTAACTTTCTTAAAAATTAGACCAACTTTAAAAAATCGTCCAGACTTTATTTTTAGGAATTGAAAAAAGATTTTTATACAAAATGAAACTTGAAAGATTCTATTTTCGATTTTAAAAGCCAAATTTTTCCTAAATGCTACCAAAAAAATTAAAAAAATTTTTAAAGTTAGTAAAAATTTTTGACAGGTATTTAACCTAACTTTTTTAAAAATTAGACCAACTTTAAAAAATCGTCCAGACTTTATTTTTGGGAATTGAAAAAATATTTTTATATAAAATGAAACTTGAAAGGTCCTATTTTCGATTTTAAAAGCCATTTTTTCCTAAATGTTACCAAAAAAATTAAAAAAAAATTTTTAATTTGTAAAAAATTTTGACAGGTATTTAACCTAACTTTTTTAAAAATTAGACCAACTTTAAAAAATCGTCCAGACTTTATTTTTGGGAATTGAAAAAAGATTTTTATATAAAATGAAACTTGAAAGATCCTATTTTCGATTTTAAAAGCCAGTTTTTTCCTAAATGCTACAAAAAAAAATTAAAAAAATTTTCAAAGTTAGTAAAAATTTTTGACAGGTATTTAACCTAACTTTCTTAAAAATTAGACCAACTTTAAAAAATCGTCCAGACTTTATTTTTGGGAATTGAAAAAAGATTTTTATATAAAATGAAACTTGAAAGATCCTATTTTCGATTTTAAAACCGAATTTTTTCCTAAATGCTATCAAAAAAATTAAAAAAAAATTTAAAATTTGTAAAAATTTTAGACAGGTATTTAACCTAACTTTCTTAAAAATTAGACCAACTTTAAAAAATCGTCCAGATTTTATTTTTAGGAAGAATTGAAAAAATATTTTTATATAAAATGAAACTTGAAAGATCCTATTTTCGATTTTAAAAGCCAAATTTTTCATAAATGCTACAAAAAAAATTAAAAAAATTTTCAGTTAGTAAAAATTTTTGACAGGTATTTAACCTAACTTTTTAAAAATTCAATCAAATTTAAAAAATCACCCAGACTTTATTTATGAAGATTAGACACTGAGTTTTGGTTTAAATGAAAGATAAAAGATTCTATTTTGGATTAAAAGAGTCAAATTTATTCTAATTGTTATCAAAAAAATTTAAAAAATTCTTAAAATTGGTAAAACATTTTGACAGTTAACTAACCTAAATTTGAAAAAACGTCCAATTTAAAAAAAAATCGCCCAGATTTTATTTATGAAGATTAGAAAATGATTTTTGGTTTAAATGAAAGATAAAAGATTCTATTTTGAATGGAAAAAGTCAAATTTATTCCAATTATTACCAAAAAAATTAAAAAAATTCCTAAAGTTGGTAAAAATTTTTGACAGTTAACTAACCTAAATTTTTTTAAAAATGTCCAACTTTAAAAAATCGCCCAGACTTTATTTATGAAGATTAGGAAATGATTTTTGGTTTAAATGAAAGATAAAATATTCTAGTTTTTATTAGTAAAGACCGTTTTATTTTAAGTACCTCCAAAAAAATAAAAAAAATTCTTAAACTTGGAGAAAATTTTTTGACGGTTAACTAACCTCACTTTAACGCAAATTTCATCAACTTTAAAAAATCGCCCAGACTTTATTTATGAAGATTAGAAATTGATTTTTGGTTTAAATGAAAGTCAAAATATTCTAGTTTTTATTAATAAAGACCGATTTATTCTAAGTATCTCCAAAAAAAATTAAAAAAATTCTTAAACTAAGAGATAATTTTTGACAGTTAACTAACCTAACTTTAATAGAAATTCGATCAAAGTTAAAAAATTCCCCAGACTTTATGAAGATTAGAAAATGATTTTTAGTTTAAATGAAATACAAAATATTCTAGTTTTTATTAATAAAGACCGATTTATTCTAAGTATCTCAAAAAAAATTAAAAAAATTCTTAAAGTTGACAAAAATTTTTGACAGGTAACTAACCTAATTTTAACACAAAGTTGCCCAACTTTAAAAAATCGCCCAGATATTATTTATGAAAATTAGAAATTGATTTTTGGTTTAAATGAAAGATAAAATATTCTATTTTGAACAGAAAAAGTCATATTTGTTCTAATTATTACCAAAAAAACTAAAAAAATTCTTAAAGTTGACAAAATTTTTTGACAGTTAACTAACCTAAATTTAAAAAAAAATGTCCAACTTTAAAAAATCGCCCAGACTTTATTTATGAAGATTAGAAAATGATTTATGGGATAAATGAAAGCTAATAGATTCTATTTTACGATAAAATGTTAAAAACCTTTACAGTATTTCATAACAAAATTAAATAAATTTTAGAAAACATACTTATGTTTAAGCTCACTTTTAAAAAAATTGACCAACTTTAAAAAAATCATCACGACCTTATTTTTCTAGATTCGAAGATGACTTGTGGTTCTAAAGAAAGCCTAAAGATTCTATTTCAATATAAAACAACCAAAACGGTGAATGTGTTTCGTAAAAAATATAAATAATTTTTTTAAAAGATAGGTGTTTTCAATAACCCAACTTAACCTAAAAATTGTCCAATTTTAAAAAACCATCACGGCCTTATTTTTCGAGATATGAAGCTGATTTATGATTCTAAAGAAAGCTAAAATATTTTATTTTAAGATCATATGTCCAAAAAAGTTTTTGTGTTTTATAAAAAAATTAAATAAATTTTTGAACAAGTTAGTGTTTTTAAGGCAACATTTAAAAAATTTGGTTAACTTTAAAAAATCACTACGTCTTTATTTGTAGGTATTAAAATGTGATTTATGGCTTAAATGAAATCTAAAAGACTCTATTTTAATATAAAATGTCCAAAAGGGTTACTGTATTTCGTAAAAAATTTAAATAAATTTTTGAAAAAATTAGTTTTGTCAAACCAATCTAACATTTTTTTTTAATCATTGCAACTTTATTTTATCAAAACGTCTAAAGATTCTAATTTAAATTAGTAGAAAAATCAGATTTGTTCTAATTATTCACAAAAAAATTTAAAAAATTCCCAAAGTTAGTAAAAATTTTTGACAGTTTAACCTAACCTTAAAAAAAATGATCAACTTAAAAAATTCGTACGGATTTTATTTTTAAAGATTAAGGAATGATTTTTGGTTTAAATGAAAGATAAAAGATCTTATTTTAAACTTAAAAGGCCAGATTTGTTCTAATTGTTGTTAAAAAAATTAAAAAAATTCCCAAAGTTGGTAAAAATTTTTGACATTTAACCTAACTTAAAAAAAATCGATTAATTTTAAAAAATCGCCCAGACTTTATTTATGAAGATTAGGAAATGATTTTTGGTTTAAACGAAAGATAAAATCAAAAAGATAGAAAGAAAGTTTAAAAAAATAAATTCTATTTTGGATTAAAAAAGTCAATTTTGTTCTAATTATTACCAAAAAAATTAAAAAAATTCTTAAAGTTGACCATCATTTTTGACAGTTAACTAACCTAACTTTTTCAAAAATTCAACTTTAAAAAATCATCCCAACTTTATTTATAGGAATTAAAAAATGATTTTTACATCAAATTAAATCTTAAAGACTCTATTTTAAATAATAAATATCAAATTCATTTTAGTTTTTGTCCAAAGAATTCAAAGGCAAAATTTCAAAAACTTTTTTAATGCAGAAGTTCTGAAAAAAATTCGTCTAAAAATTTCCAGACCTGAGAAGACGACACTTTCGTCCAGAATTTTACTCGGAATTGAATGGAGAATCGTTTAAAATAAACCATATGAAAATTGGACAACCGGCTGCTGAGCTACATGAGATCAAAATTGCAAAAACATTGAATTTTCCATGCAGATGTTCGGAAAAAGAATCATCTAAAAATTTCCTGAGAAAATTCGTCTATGCTTTTTTGGAATCTTACTTAAAATTGAATGGAGAATCGTTTAAAACAAACCGTATGAAAATCAGACGAACGTCAGCTGAGTTACACGAACTCAAACTCAAAATTTCTGAAATGGCCAAAATTCAACTCAAAGTCAAAATAGAAAATTTTTTTTTTGGCATTTTGATAAAAGTTAGAAAAAATTCCATGGTTTTATTACAAAATAGATATTTTAATCTAGCATTGGATAAAAATTTTTTTCTTTATTCTTAAAACTAAAGTCTGGGCGATTTTTTGAACTTTGACAATTTTCTAAGTTAGAGGTTAGAATTGAAATTTTACAGGTTTAAAAAAAAATTTTTTTTTTTGACTTTTTGATAAAAATTAGAAAAAATTCCATGGTGTTATTACAAAATAGATATTTTAATCTAGCACTGGATAAAAATTCTTTTCTTTATTCTTAAAAATAAAGTCTGGGCGATTTTTTGAACTTTAACAATTTTCTAACATAAGTTAGAGGTTAGAATTGAAATTTTGCAGGTTTAGAAAAAAAAAATTTTTTTTGGACTTTTTGATGAAAATTAGAAAAAAATCGATGGTTTTATTACAAAATAGATATTTTAATCTAGCACTGGATAAAAATTTTTTTCTTTATTCTTAAAAATAAAGTCTGGGTGATTTTTTGAACTTTGACAATTTTCTAAGTTAGAGGTTAGAATTGAAATTTTAAAGGTTTAGAAAAAAAAAATTTTTTTTTGACTTTTTGATAAAAATTAGAAAAAATTCGATGGTTTTATTACAAAATAGATATTTTAATCTAGCACTGGATAAAAATTTTTTTCTTTATTCTTAAAAATAAAGTCTGGGTGATTTTTTGAACTTTGACAATTTTCTAAGTTGTAGGTTAGAATTGAAATTTTACAGGTTTAGAAAAAAAAAAAAATATTTTTGACTTTTTGATAAAAATTAGAAAAAAATCGATGGTTTTATTACAAAATAGATATTTTAATCTAGCACTGGATAAAATTTTTTTTCTTTATTCTTAAAAATAAAGTCTAGGCGATTTTTTGAACTTTGACAATTTTCTAAGTTAGAGGTTAGAATTGAAATTTTACAGGTTTAGAAAAAAAAAATTTTTTCTTGACTTTTTGATAAAAATTAGAAAAAAATCGATGGTTTTATTACAAAATAGATATTTTAATCTAGCACTGGATAAAAATTTTTTTCTTTATTCTTAAAAATAAAGTTTGGGCGATTTTTTGAACTTTGAGAATTTTCTAAGTTAGAGGTTAGAGTTGAAATTTTACAGGTTTAGAAAAAAAAAATTTTTTTTTACTTTTTGATAAAAATTAGAAAAAATCGATGGTTTTATTACAAAATAAATATTTTAATCTAGCATTGGATAAAATTTTTTTTCTTTATTCTTAAAAATAAAGTCTGGACGATTTTTTGAACTTTGGCAATTTTCTAAATTAGAGATTAGAATTTAAACTTTAGAGGCTTAGAAAAAAATTTTTTTTTTTTTTGCCTTTTTGATAAAAATTAGAAAAAATTCCATGGTTTTATTACAAAATAGATATTTTAATCTAGCACTGGATAAAATTTTTTTTCTTTATTCTTAAAAATAAAGTCTGGACGATTTTTTGAACTTTGATAATTTTCTAAATTAGAGGTTAGAATTTAAACTTTAGAGGTTTAGAAAAAAAATTTTTTTGGCTTTTTGATAAAAATTAGAAAAAAATCGATGGTTTTGTTACAAAATAGATATTTTAATCTAGCATTGGATAATATTTTTTTTCTTTATTCTTAAAAATAAAGTCTGGGCGATTTTTTGAACTTTGACAATTTTCTAAATTCGTCTAAAGATTTCCTGAGACAATACGTTTACGCTTTTTTGGAATTTTACTCGGAATTGAATGGAGAATCGTTTATAATAAACCATATCAAAATTGGACAACCGGCTGCTGAGCTACATGAGATTAAAATTTCAAAAACATTGAATTTTCCATGCAGAAGTTCGGAAAAAAATTCATCTAGAAATTTCCTGAGAAAATACGTCTACGATTTTTTGGAATCTTACTTAAAATTGAATGGAGAATCGTTTAAAACAAACCGTTTGAAAATCAGACGAACGACAGCTGAGTTACACGAACTCAAACTCAAAATTTCTGAAATGACCAAAATTCAACTCAAAGTCAAAATAATAAAAAATGTCCCCATCAAATTTCACGCCAAGTTTTGACACCTTTCAATGTCTTTTTTAAATTCTAGTAAAATATGAAACCACCATGAAACTCCTCAACATTTTATTCAACTTAAATAAATCCACCTCAAAAATTGACCCAAAAAGGAAGCAAATAACCCCAACTTTGATTGTACACGGTGGTGTTGGCGTAAATCTAACAAAACTGACTCCGAATAAGATGAAAGAACTTAAAAGAGCAGCCGTAATGGGTTATAAAGCAATGGTGAGGAGTGGTAGCGTGGTGGACGGGGTGGAAACGGCTATGAACTACATGGAGGAAAGTCCGGAGTTTAACATCGGGGTCGGATCGATGATCAACGACGAGAACGAGATTGAAATGGATGCGAGTATAATGGACGGAAAAGGATTACGAGTAGGAGCAGTCGGTTGTGCCAAGAATATTCTTCACCCGACGACTTTAGCCAGAGGAGTCATGGAGTTCACCCCGCATGTTCTTATAAGTGATGAAGGAACTAAATTTTTTTCAAAAAATACAAAATCACCCCTTTTTAAATACAATTTAATAACCGAAACAGCAAAAAAATTATTAAACGAAAACTCTAATAATGAAAATATAGGAAATGCTGGTGTTATAGCTATCAATGAAGATGGAAATTTAGCTGCAGCTACAGGAAATTCCGGTGAACCTAAAAAACCAGCTGGGACTTTAACCGAAGCTGCTAGAATTGGTTGTGGGATTTACGCTGATAATAATATCGGTGCTGTAGCTATGGCTGGGACAAGTCAACATTTGATGAGGCTTCTTTTGGCGTTTAAAGTGTACAAGAGTATGATGTATGGTTTGAATCCTAAGGAAGCTTTGAACGTGAACCTCAAGTATCTTAACTCGAGGTTTTCTTCGAAAGGTGGAGGGATTGTCCTATCGAAATGCGGGGACGTCGCTATTCAGTACACCACTCCTCAAATGGCCTGGGCTTTTCAAAGGGGAGACAAGGTTTATTTTGGTTTGAATAAGGGTGAAATGTTTGTTGAAAAGTCGCGTCTACTTTAAAAAAGGAATAAAAGTTTTCGAGCTGTTAACTTAGTTGAATGATTGGTGTATATAAAATATTTTTATCTTTTTGGGTTTATTATAGCTGAAAATTGAATACAAATCGGGGTTAATTTATAAGGTATAAGAATAAAAATGGTTATCTAAGTTCTATCTTAAAAAAAAATTAAAGAAAATTTATGGAATTGTAGTTAAAAAAATTATTAAAAAAGGTTCAAAAAAATTGAAAAATTCTAATCGAACCTAAAAATTACTTTAGAATTTTTTAACCAACTTTGAAAAATCCTGACGACTTTATTTATAAAAATTATGAAACGATCTTTGCTTTGAATTGAATTTAAGAGATTCTATTTTGATTTTAAAAAGTCGGATTTGTTGTAATTGTTACCAAAAAATTTTAAAAAATTCTTAAAGTTGGCAAAAATTTTTGACAGTTAACTAACCTCACTTTAACACAAATTCGATCAAATTTAAAAAATCGCCTAGACTTTATTTATGAAGATTGGAAAATGATTTTTGATTTAAAGGAAAGATAGAATATTCTATTTTGAATGGAAAAAGTCATATTTGTTCTAATTGTTACCAAAAAAATTAAAAAAATTCTTAAAGTTGACAAAAATTTTTGACAGTTAACTAACCTAACTTTAACACAAATTCGATCAACTTTAAAAAATCGCCCAGACTTTATTTATCAAGATTAGAAAATGATTTTTGGTTTAAATGAAGGATAAGAGATTCTATTTTGGAGTAAAAAAAGTCAAGTTTCTTCTGTTTCCAAAAAAATTAAAAAAATTCTTAAAATTGGCAAAAATTTTTGACAGTTAACTAACCTAACTTTAACACAAATTCGATCAACTTTAAAAAATCGCCCAGACTTTATTTATCAAGATTAGAAAATGATTTTTGGTTTAAATGAAAGATAAGAGATTCTATTTTGGAGTAAAAAAAGTCAAGTTTCTTCTGTTTCCAAAAAAATTAAAAAAATTCTTAAAATTGGCAAAAATTTTTGACAGTTAACTAACCTAACTTTAACACAAATTTGATCAATTTTAAAAAATCGCCCAGACTTTATTTATGAAGATTAGAAAATGATTTTTGGTTTAAATGAAAGATAAAAGATTCTATTTTGAACAGAAAAAGTCAAATTTGTTCTAATTTTGTCCAAAAAAATTAAAAAAAAATTTAAAAATTGGCAAAAAATTTTTACAGGTAACTAACCTAACTTTAACACAAATTCGACCAACTATAAAAAATCGCCCAGACTTTATTTATGAAGATTAGAAAATGATTTATGGGTTAAACGAAAGCTAATAGATTCTATTTTACGATAAAATGTTTAAAACCTTTACAGTATTTCATAAAAAAAATTAAATAAATTTTGGAAAACATACTTATATTTAAGCTCACCTTTAAAAAAAATTGACCAACTTTAAAAAAATCATCACGACCTTATTTTTCTAGATTCGAAGATGACTTGTGGTTCTAAAGAAAGCCTAAAGATTCTATTTGAATATAAAACACCCAAAACGGCTACTGTGTTCCGTAAAAAATATAAATAATTTTTTTAAAAGATAGGTGTTTTTAATAACCCAACTTAACCTAAAAATTGTCCAATTTTAAAAAACCATCACGGCCTTATTTTTCGAGATATGAAGCTGATTTATGGTTCTAAAGAAAGCTAAAATATTTTATTTTAAGATCATATGTTCAAAAAAGTTTTTGTGTTTTATAAAAAAATTAAATAAATTTTTGAACAAGTTTTAGTGTTTTTATGTCAACCTTAAAAAAATTTGGTTAACTTTAAAAAATCACTACGTCTTTATTTGTAGGTATTAAAATGTGATTTATGGCTTAAATGAAATCTAAAAGATTCTATTTTAATATAAAATGTCCAAAAGGGTTACTGTATTTCGTAAAAAATTTAAATAAATTTTTGAAAAAATTAGTGTTTTCTAATCTCACATTTTTTTTAAATCATTGCAACTTTATTTTATCAAAACGTCTAAAGATTCTAATTTAAACTAGTAGAAAAATCAGATTTGTTCTAATTATTCCTAAAAAAATTCCCAAAGTTAGCAAAAATATTTGACCTAACCTTAAGAAAAAAATGATCAACTTTAAAAAATCGCCCAGACTTTATTTATCAAGATTAGAAAATGATTTTTGGTTTAGAGGAAAGATAAAATATTCTAGTTTTTATTCGTAAAGACCGATTTATTCTAAGTATCTCCAAAAAAATTAAAAAAATTCTTAAACTTGGAGAAAATTTTTTGACAGTTAACTAACCTAAGTTTAAAAAAAATGGACCAACTTCAAAAAATTGCACAGACTTTATTTGTAGAGATTAAGAAATTATTTTTACTTCAAATTAACACTGAAAGATTCTATTTTTGATTATAAAAGCCAGATTTGCTATAATTTTTGCCAAAAAATTAAAAAAAATTCTTAAAGTTGGTAAAAATTTTTGACAAATAACTAACCTAAACTTTTCAAAAATAGGTCGACTTTAAAAAATCGTACAGGGCTTATTTTTCAAGATTGAGAAATGGTTTTTACTACAAATTAACAACTACAGATTCTATTTTTGATTTTAAATGTCAGATTCGCTGTAATTCTTACCAAAAAAATCAAAAAAATTCTTAAAGTTGGGAATAACTTTTGACAGTTAACTAACCTAAGTTTAAAAAAAAATGGTCAACTTTAAAAAATCGCACAAAATTTATTTGTAGAGATTAAGGAATGATTTTTGCATTAAAATAATTCGTAAAGATTCTATTTTCGATTATGAAAATCAGATTCGCTGTAATTGTTACCAAAAAAAAATCAAAAAAATTCTTAAAATTGGGAATAATTTTTGACAGTTAACTAACCTAAGTACAAAAAAATTGGCCAATTTTAAAAAATCGTACCGAGATTATTTTTCAAGATTGAGGAATGGTTTTTACTACAAATTAACAACTAAAGATTCTATTTTTGATTATAAAAGTCACATTTGCTGCAGTTGTTACCAAAAAAATCAAAAAAAAATCTTAAAATTGGGAATAATTTTTGACAGTTAACTAACCTAAGTACAAAAAAATTGGCCAATTTTAAAGAATCGTACCGAGATTATTTCTCAAGATTGAGGAATGGTTTTTACTACAAATTAACAACTAAAGATTCTATTTTTGATTATAAAAGTCAGATTTGCTGCAATTGTTATCAAAAAATTCTTTATATTTGGAACAATTTTTGACAGTTAACTAACCTAATTTTTAAAAAATTGGTCAACTTTAAAAAATCGTACAGGGTTTATTTTTCAAGATTGGGAAATAATTTTTAGTTCAAATTAACACTTAAAGACTCTATTTTCGATTATAAAAGTCAGATTTGTTGTAATTGTTACCAAAAAAAATTAAAAAAATTCTTAAAATTGGGAACAATTTTTGACAGTTAACTAACCTAAGTTTTCGAAAAATTGTACCGAATTTATTTTTCCAGATTGAGAAATGATTTTTACTTCAAATTAACACCTAAAGATTCTATTTTTGATTGCAAAAGTCAGATTTTTGGTAAATGTTACCAAAAAAATTAAAAAAAATTTAAAGTTAGTAAAAATTTTTGACAGGTACTTAACCCAACTTTTTTTAAAAATTAGACCAACTTTAAAAAATCGTCCAGACTTTATTTTTAGGAATTGAAAAAAGATTTTTGTATAAAATGAAACTAAAAAGATTCTATTTTCGATTTTAAAAGCTAAATTTTTCCCAAATACTACCAAAAAAATTAAAAAAAATTTTAAAGTTAATAAAAATTTTTGACAGGTACTTAACCCAACTTTTTTAAAAATTAGACCAACTTTAAAAAATCGTCCAGACTTTATTTTTAGGAATTGAAAGAAGATATTTATATAAAATGAAACTTTAAAGATTCTATTTTCGATTTTAAAAGCCAAATTTTTCCCAAATGCTACCAAAAAAATTAAAAAAAATTAAAATTAGTAAAAATTTTTGACAGGTACTTAACCCAACTTTTTTTAAAAATTAGACCAACTTTAAAAAATCGTCCAGACTTTATTTTTAGGAATTGAAAAAAGCTTTTTATATAAAATGAAACTAGAAAGATTCTATTTTCGATTTTAAAAGCCAAATTTTTCCCAAATGCTACCAAAAAAATTAAAAAAATTTTTAAATTTAGTAAAAATTTTTGACAGGTACTTAACCGAACTTTTTTAAAAATTGGACCAACTTTAAAAAATCGTCCAGACTTTATTTTTAGGAATTGAAAAAAGATTTTTGTATAAAATGAAACTAAAAAGATTCCATTTTCGATTTTAAAAGCCAAATTTTTCCCAAATGCTACCAAAAAAATTTAAAAAAATTAAAATTAGTAAAAATTTTTGACAGGTATTTAACCTAACTTTGTCAAAATTAGACCAACTTTCAAAAATCGTCTAGACTTTATTTTTAGGAATTGAAAAAAGATTTTTGTATAAAGTGAAACTAAAAAGATTCTATTTTCGATTTTAAAAGCCAAATTTTTCCCAAATACTACCAAAAAAATTAAAAAAAATTTTAAAGTTAGTAAAGATTTTTGACAGGTACTTAACCCAACTTTTTTAAAAATTGGACCAACTTTAAAAAATCGTCCAGACTTTATTTTTAGGAATTGAAAAAAGATTTTTGTATAAAATGAAACTAAAAAGATCATATTTTCAATTTTAAAAGCCAAATTTTTCCTAAATGCTACCAAAAAAATTAAAAAAAATTTTAAAGTTAGTAAAAATTTTTGACAGGTATTTAACCTAACTTTATAAAAATTAGACCAACTTTCAAAAATCGTCCAGACTTTATTTTTAGGAATTGAAAAAAGATATTTATATAAAATGAAACTTTAAAGATCCTATTTTTGATTTTAAAAGCCAAATTTTTCTTAAATGCTACCAAAAAAATTAAAAAAAATTTTAAAGTTAGTAAAAATTTTTGACAGGTACTTAACCCAACTTTTTTAAAAATTGGACCAACTTTAAAAAATCGTCCAGACTTAATTTTTAGGAATTGAAAAAAGCTTTTTATATAAAATGATAACTGAAAGATCGTATTTTCGATTTTAAAAGCCAAATTTTTCCTAAATGCAACCAAAAAAATTAAAAAATTTTTTAATGTTAATAAAAATTTTTGACAGGTACTTAACCCAACTTTTTTTTAAAAATTAGACCAACTTTAAAAAATCGTCCAGACTTTATTTTTAGAAATTGAAAAAAGATTTTTGTATAAAGTGAAACTAAAAAGATTCTATTTTCGATTTTAAAAGCCAATTTTTTCCTAAACGCTACAAGAAAAAATAAAAAAATTTTTAAAATTAGTAAAAATTTTTGACAGGTATTTAACCTAACTTTTTTAAAAATTAGACCAACTTTCAAAAATCGTCCAGACTTTATTTTTAGGAATTGAAAAAAGATTTTTGTATAAAATGAAACTAAAAAATTCTATTTTCGATTTTAAAAGCCACATTTTTTCCAAATGCTACCAAAAAAATTAAAAAAATTTTTAAAGTTAGTAAACATTTTTGACAGGTATTTAACCTAACTTTTTTAAAAATTAGACCAACTTTAAAAAATCGCCCTGACTTTATTTTTAGGAATTGAAAAAAGATATTTATATAAAATGAAACTTTAAAGATCCTATTTTCAATTTTAAAAGCCAAATTTTTCCCAAATACTACCAAAAAAATTAAAAAAAAAATTTAAGTTAGTAAAGATTTTTGACAGGTATTTAACCTAACTTTGTAAAAATTAGACCAACTTTAGAAAATCGTCCAGACTTTATTTTTAGGAATTGAAAAAAGATTTTTGTATAAAATGACACTTTAAAGATCCTATTTTCGATTTTAAAAGCCAAATTTTTCTTAAATGCTACCAAAAAAATTAAAAAAAAATTTTAAGTTGTGAACAATTTTTGACAGTTAACTAACCTAAAATTTTAAAAAATTGCCCAACTTTAAAAAATCGTACCGGGTTTATTTTTCGAGATTAAGAAATAATTTTTACCTTAAATTAACACTTAAAAATTCTATTTTTGATTATAAAAATCAAATTTATTATAATTATCACTAAACAATTTAAAAAAAATTTTCGGAATGATCTAAAAATTTTTATCGAACTTAATTTTTTAATTTTTATGACCTGATTTTTAGAAAATGACAAGAAAAATTTAAACGTGAAAATCAAATATTTTAATTCCAACTATTATTTTTTTTTTAAGTAAAAATCAGATTTGAAAGTTTTAATAAAAGGGTAAAATGTTTATTGGAAAGTTGCATCTCCCTTAAAAAAAAAGTCATAAAATGTTGGTGCTGTTAAACTAGTTGAATGATTGGTGCATAAAATATTTTTATGTCTCAAGTTTACGACAGGTGAAAATTGGAAACAAATCGAAACCAATTTGCCATTGTCGCCGGGAAATATGTATACCGAGCGTTCGAGAAGCAGCACTAGCAGCACTCGAAGCTGCTGTCAAAGGCGTAATGGACCTAAAAAGAAACGTCGCGCCCCGTCGGAATCCCCTTTATCCCGGGAATCAATACTGGGAATAAATTATTCAGCGTGCACATTTTTACAGGCGCCGAAGGGCGTGTCTATCGGAAAACTTTATTCTACCCTAAGAAGACGAGCCGCCTCGCCGCCTCTGCCTTCGCTTGCGGCGGTTGTCAGTGGCGGCGCGAGGCGAATGCAAATAAACCCCAACTTCGTCTACTACGCGATATTCTCCAACAAAAATTTCCCTAACGTTAAAAAAAAAAGTAAAGTTACATCGGTTTCTAAACGTAGTAGTAAAGTTTACGAATTAGACGCACGTAAACCGACAAATCCCACTTAAAAGTACAATCGGAACGCGCGGCCATGAATAAAACACGATGGGGGCGAGAGATAAACAGTTCAATTCGAAAGAATTAAACGTTGCTCGGGACGGGAACGGCAAAAACCGTCGGAACCCGTAGAATTTAAATAAGGAAACAATCTAGATAAAAGGCGGGATCGGCTAAACGGCTGTCCCGCTCTCTTCCCGAGATCGCCGCCCCTCCCGCTCCCGCGCCCCTGTTTATGCGGCAACTTTAAATTGGGAATTGCCCCAAGTCGTCGCGATACCTACCTCCACGTTTTAACTTACTTCCGCGACGTACAGTTTGCTTTTACGTGATGAAATCACTATACCTTTTAGACGTTTACGACTTTTACTAAACTTTTTAAACGGTATAAGTATCTCCGTGAAATTTATTTTTATACTTTTTATATTTACCTACTTTCATTTGAGTACTTTTATATTATTTATTTAAAAAATTGCCCTTTGGAGAACGATGTTACTTGTATTCGACATTACTAACTTGTTACCTTTCTTTCTAAGAATAAACTATCATTGTTTAGGGTTTTCATATAAATTCTTGCTCAAGTAATTTATGAATTTTATCTGAATTTTTACCGTTTACCCAATAAAATTTAATTAACGCAGTGTCAACACAGAAATCTTTAATACAGTATATGTAACAAGACAGAAAATGAAAGAATAAACTGTCCAATAAGTTGTTTTTAGCTGAAAGCTATGTAGCAAATATTCCTAAACTTCATCGACTTTGGAACCAGTTTGATAATAATTCAATTTAGTTTAGATTGATATTTAATTAATTAGAGTGTCCTAATAATGCAACATACGTTTTTCTCGTCTATTAAAATTTTAAAGTACCTTGAGCACAAATTTAAATGAACACCCGATATTTATATAGGGATAGTAGATCAACCCGCGCTAGTTCAGTGTCTACCAATAGATGGGGAGGTCCCATATATGTCGTTTCATTTATAAAGTTCAATAATTCATCAATGAAACGACACATATAGAACCCAACCATTCATTAGTAGAGTCTGAAATAAAGACTCTGAAATAGGCTGATCTACTATTTGAAGCGTATAAATGCAAAAGCAGACATTCGACATTTTCTTCAAAAATTAGTTAGACACGGATCTGTATTGTAAATTTAGCAAGAAATCAATTTTTGTGCCCTCCAAGAGCATAACAATACATTTAAGCGAGTTATTGCAATAATAAATTCCGCTTTAAATGCAAAAGCAGACATTTGCGCCAAGTAGTTAGGTGCAAAAGCAGACGTTTGTGTTTGAACCTATCCAGATCTCGCATTACCTCACGTGATAGCCGTGACATTGAAGTAGCTGTTAGTTTTGCTCGCTTCTGTATGATTAGTTTAAACGAGAGCGTGGTAACGAATGTATTACGGAGTTTTGATTACCTTCAACAACATTACCATTGAACCAAGTCCTCGTGGCAAAGGGCGAAAGAGAATAGCAAATAAGCAAGAGTGCAAGCGTGAAAAAGCCAAGACAAAAAGGCAGAGTTTTAAGGCAGAAAGCTTAAACCTGACAAGATAAGAAGCGTTTCCTCTTTGCTAGCCAAACACTATGGTGCAGAATGGGAAAACGATAAACATTTGGAGTTCTTCAAAAACGCCTTTCAAGACAATCCAGCCAATACTTCGGAAACTCAGGGGGATGTGAATAACACACTAGTGTTTTCTGATAATGAATCTGATACTGACTTACGAATTTAAATTTGTACCTAAGAAACTAATTTTGTACTTTTTTTCAATAAAATCAGCTTCTTTAAAATCTCTTTTATCGCAATTCTAAATTTTATTAGTGCAGATACTGCTAGTTTTTTTTATAGAAACGCCAAATACAGAACTTTGCAGTTCACGAAGCAGAGATTTCCAAGCCTTAGATGCAAAACAAGACAATCTCATTTTTTTAATCAAAATAACTTTTTTACTATAAGCCTGACTGGCGCTTTAAAGCACGTAAAGACGCGTCGATGTGTTATCTACTTTTGGTTAAAATACCAAGTCGATTGAGTGACTTAAAAGACAGTGAGAGGTTTTTCGCGCTTTACTCGAAACTATTCGCATGTGAAATGTCTGGTTTTGCATTTATACGCTTCATTTAATGGTACTATCGAAGGAAAGATAAACTGCACCTCCAATGGAAAGATGCAAGTTAAAGAAAGGGGAACTCATCTTGTATCCTTCTCTTCGTTATACAGCTTATCTTTCTTTCGATAGTAGAACTTTGAATTTTTGATGTTTCAAAATTTCAAAATTATTTCTTGTTTGGTTGAAAATGTTGGTATAAAGTAGTAGGTATTTGCCGATTCACGAATGTCCTCCTAAAACTTTGAATTTTTGGAGGAGGTTCATGAATCGGCAAATTATAATGAAGGTCTTCAAGGATACTGGAGTAACAGGATGGCTCAATCCCATAAGATGTATATGCGCAGAAATTTAGTGCGCAGCCACCAGTTTTACGTCACTGCTGACAGTTGACCGTTTTGTTGTGGTTTCAATTGAGTGTAGGACAGTCGAGTGTAAGACAGAGACGCTAAGCCTGACAGTGATGTTAAAGGGTGGCGGGCGATTATCGCAGATTGAGCTATCCTGTTAGTCCAGCGTCCTTGGAAAGTCATGATTTTATATTTTGACTTCAACCTTGAACTGAGAATCTACACTCGACAATAAGGTTATGGATTGCCATCCCTACCATTCTTAGTCTAAGAAGGATTTTCAAGCACCACACCAACCTTGACTTCATGTTTTTATTTTATTTACGACCTTAGATCCTCCTATATAAGAGATTGCATTGAGTTCGTATCATCAGTTTATTCCCTCCTCAATAAGTGAGTAAACAAGTATACAAAATGTTAGAAGAAGGTGTTATTGGTATGCAGGGATTCGATATCCCTAATTTTGAAGTCAGAGAATTTATGTTATTGGACAAGATTGAGACATACTTGAGCCATGAGCACATTCAAAGGGATGTTAGAGAAGAACATTTAACAGCAAGTCAGCTAAAGTCTGTATGATACCCGCAAATAAATCATCATATGCTGGAGTATAGTTAGGACTGGCATTCGCAAAGTGATGGGAAGGAGCTGATCAAAGCAATTGTTGAAGAATACAACATTCTATACATACTATACGTTGGAGATCATTTAAATTTTTTTCAGCCCCACCTTCGATTTTAATCGACTATAATTATTCTTTCTAAAATTGTCATGCACATTTTTCTCTACGCTATTTCAAAAACTTTTTCTTTTTCAATCTAACGATTTATTCAACGATATATGGTACATGTACTTTTATTAACTATTTACTCAGAAAGAAAATAAAATGCTTCTTTTAAGCAGTGTATTTCGTTTTTCTCGAGTAGCTCGTCAAAACATTTTTGTCGAGCTTACACGCGATTTTTTAACAATCGAGGATAACTACGACCTCGACATTGCGTTTTGGATCCTATATTGGAACCGTGTATGCATTAACAGGGGTCACCAATGTCTTTGAAAGCTTTAATTATCGTTTTTAAAGCAAAAATTTGTAACGTCAAATCAATCATCGCTTTTCATCGGATATCTACAAACGGCACCGTTTTTACTTTTTTGAATTTTCTCCTTAGAACAAATTTCCTTAGAATTCCCATACATTTTGCATTACTTTCCGTAAAAATGCTTGAGAGGACAGGAAACTATTTTATTTTTTTCTACAGTAAGTAGTTAATAAAAGTTGATGCATATCGTTGGATTCAGAAGAAGGTTTTGTAAATGACGAAGAAAGAAATATGCATGACACTTTGAAAAATAAAAGTCGTAGTATATAATATTCATTAAAACATTTCATTTGGTACGAGACTCATGGAAACTCGAATAGAACTAACAGAGATATGACTTTGGGCGTTTTTTGTGTGACACCCTGTACATCAACATTTTTAAATTACTTTATGGTTGGTTAAAAATATTGGTCTAATTGTAACATAGGATAATTAATTGGATCGTATTATTAATTAGTCATCAATAATTGATGACGCATGCAACATCGTTCGTCGAATGGATTATATTATATAGGGATATAGAACTTTTTGTACGTATCTCGTCAACATAAGTTATATGGCAACAAGTGTTGCCGTGAGAAGAAATGTCCGAAATGTACACTCAACGTCTTTAAAGAACAACTTTAGGAATATAGATGGGTAGACTTCTTAAAGGTTTACATAAGATTACATAGAGATTCAGTCAACTTGCCTAGCTTAGAATGGTTATTCGTTGAGAACGCTGAGTGTACATTTCGTTTGATATAGATTGAGAAATATGGGAAATATAGATTGCTAAGTTTGATACCTAAATAGGGATGCATCTGTTAGAATAATTCATAGTAATAATTAACAGACGTTTGGATGCACGCGTCCTAAAGATATAAGTTTAGTTTTAAGGAACATAATTTGCCTTTTTAAAACAAAACTTCTTGGCTATGAAACTTATATGTTTACATGGGAGTTTAGTTCTTGCCGGTTGGAGGGTTACGCAAGCCTGAACGCTCTTTGTTCGGGGGTGACTAATTGTAAGTACTAGTTGTTATGTAACGCCCTGGTTTATTTTTATGATAAAATTAAAACGCCTCTATCTAATTGTAAGAGGCGGTCGAATATAATTTCTGGTTAAATCCTCTACAGGGTATTCCAAGGCCAAAGCCAGAGATTCATCAGAGTATTTAGGAATTTTCATGTTTACCTGATGGCGTCTTGACACCCTTCTCCCGCATTCTACAGTAACCAAAACCATTGTCGTGTCAAATCTAATTCAAATGAGTTAAAATGTATAAATACTCTTATTGTAATTTAACAAAAAGAATGTGTCAAAACGTCCAAGAACAATAAAATTAAATTACATCAGAAAATTCCATACCCATGGTGTTCACTTCCCTATGATTAAGTGGAGAAGGAATATTTGGGTTTTCTGTGGTACAAATTTCTGGACACACTACAGAAATGAGTCAGGTTTTGGCCTTGGAATACTCTGTACTTTAAACATGCACATAATAAAGAGTGATTCAAAATGAATAAATCACTCCTTTAAATTTTATGGATGAAATAGAAAGCTAAGAGACCTTATTGATAAATGAGTATTTTAAAAAAGAGAATTTAGGGATTTTGTAATTCTCAGTCTTTCGTTAATCTTTAGGTTCTTCGTTTGAATAAGATAGGTACATTCTTCATTTTGTTAATTTTGTTATATTTTTATCTGTTTATTCGAAGAGATTTCCAACCCAACCTTGCTTGAAGACGTACGAATAAAAATTTTTAAGAACTAGGTATTACATTGCTCCCTCTTTCCTTTTTACAATGCATCGGAAGAAATGGGGTTTGAATCCCAGTTTTTAAGGATCTTTTTGCACACACCAATAATCTACTGAATAAACGTCTTAATTCCAGTTCGCACAAGTCAAACAACATAGCCAATTAAGTGAAGAAATTACTAATTAATAGTCATTATAATTAGCAACCGATTTCCAATAAATGTGGTTGTATGTACAAACACCCTAATCAACCCTAAATATTCCTAGATACTGATGTTGCATTGTCATTTGTCATCTTCCCATTATTCTCTAGTGTCAATCTCTAAGGAAGGAAGTCCTGGAAGTCTCAACTTTACAAATGATTATCTCTTGTTTGTTTACTCTTTAACAACTTGAAACAAGCAAGTACGTCCCTCAGTTCCCTTAGGATAATGCATATAAACCGGAATTCAAACTCCATAACTCATTCGGAAGACTTTCCAGTGTGTTTGCAATCAGATTTTTGATTCAACTTTATTTAATTTAATTAAATCGAACTCATAAACGTAAAAACACATTTTTTTTGATATTTTCTTTAATCCGAATCAATCCAAATAAATAAATCCTAAATTTCTACCGAAAACTTTTCTTCACTTTAATCTAATTGTAAGATAGTTATATCCTTTTTGGAATCTTTTTCATCTGTGTAAATGTTTCTATTTTCTTCACCAATCAATAGAAATAAATTGTAGACCAGATTTTTTCCCTTCTAACTTAATGTAACTTTACCTTTTTGTGTACTGTATCATCTTAAAGTTTGCTGCAATTTAACTTGGCTCTATGTAATCCAACCTAAGGTGAATATTCTACTTTAATGGATTTAAGGAGTTTGTGATGTATTTATGTAACTCAACCCCAGCTAATTCTGTTTAATTCAAGTAAATCGAACTCAACATTAGACTAGATTTTTTTTGATTTTAATGAATCTAAATTTATTAAACCCATAAATCGTAACTTAAATTTGTTGAATTTTTAGTCAAACTAACTTTATCCTCTTGTATACTTTCTAATTTTTCTCGTGAAATTTTCTGATCTCTTCACTAATTCACATCAATAGAATTTACAAGCTGTAGATCAGATTTTTCTCCATTTCAACCCAACCTAATTCTACTCATTTCACTCTCCTCATCTTAGATGCAATATTTCTGATTCAGTTTGTTGAGAAATTGAGTCGGATTGGTTTGTCCAACGTGTTCTGTTGATGGAGTTGTTCTCAACATACTTAACTTACTTCTTGGCATGGTTAGTTAGCTTAACAGCTACGCCCAATTTAAACCCAACATCAAAGATGTTGCATCAATAGAATCTACAGGTCGTAGATCAAAATTTTTTCCTTTCCAACCCAATCTAACTCTACTCATTTAACTCTCCTCATCTTAGACTGAAAATTTTGATCCACCTTGTTGAGTCTTATTGATTTGCCCAAAATGTTTTGTGGATGGAGCAGTTCCCAACATACTCAACTCATTTCTTGGGTTGGCTACTCAGCTGGACAGCTACGTCCAATTCAAATCCAACGTCAAAAATGTTTAAACGAGTATAGTGAACCCTCAAATGAAACAAGTCGTAGATCAGAATTTTCTCCTTTCTAACCCAATCTACGTCTACCCATTTAACTCTCCTGATCTTAGATGGAAAATTTTGATCCAACTTGTTAAGTCCTATTGATTTGCCCAAAATGTTTTATTGATGGAGCAGTTCCCAACATACTCAACTCATTTCTTGGGTTGGCTACTCGATTTGATAGCTACATCCAATTCAAACACAACATCAAAAATGTTTGAATGAATATAGTGAACCCTTAAATGATTTGATATTAGGAAAAAACTAAATTACACGAATTGATTTAAAAATAACTTAGGGCTCCCTTTCTAAAATCCCTACACCTCACTTATTTGCAGTTAAGTAGAATTATGTTGTAATACCAGGTATTACCATTCCAACAAACACTCGTTATTCACTGCTGCATTAGAAAAAAAGAGCAAACCATTTTAAAAATGCGTACATAAAGCGAAGTACGTATGGTTTGATGGTGTTCGACCCTTTGGCGGCTCGCTGCGTGTAGTTTAATCGGATCGAGCGTTTACAAAGAGAAGCTTAGCGGTGATCTTTGTGCCGGCCGTTGCAAATCGCATTATTTTTGTAATGTCGTTACCGACGGCCTCGTTTGACTGTAATCGGATCACCGCGGACGCGATCGGTTTAAACGCCCTCGATCTCCGTAAATTTCCGCAAATTTTCAAAAAAACTAAAATAATTAACCATTAAAAAATATCATCTCAAAGAATTCACCCAACCCAACTCTTTCAAACAAATCGCACCGTCTAAATCGACATTTATCAACCTCGGCTAATACCGAATAATGGTGGATGCGCCGGGGGAATATTTTAAAAAGATAATTCCGACTCGAAGTGATGGAACGATTCCAACATCTCCTCCATGTAAACGAGAAGAATGAAGTTTTTTACTGTTTTAACTTGTAAGTTTGGCGTTAATTCTAGAGAAACACCATCTGATGGACGAACCGGAGGAACAAACGGCGTACAGCGACGCCATCCAGCGCAAAGTTATCCTGCTGCACATGCACGGCTGAGTAATGAATTATGTACGGCAATATAACGGCGCCGCGGCGCTATTCGATGTCGGATAATTAACAAACTTTACGACGGCGCAATATTAATAGCGGGATTCCGATAAGTTCGCGAGAAATTTAACTTCGGAGCGCCCACCGACGCTGACGCTCAGCTTAGGTGGATGAGCGAACTCTCGGCAAACTCAAACGTCTTTAACTCTTTTAAATTTTTGCCTTCCAACTACCTAACATTCATCAAATAATCAATATTTGTCAAACTTAAGTCAGTAAGTTTTAACAATTTAATACCAAACACGACTATATTTCAACTAAAAATAAGGACATTATGTTGATTTAACCACAAAATCGAATTTAGGATACATGTACAAAAACAATCAAAAAAAAGAGTACATCAACTCTTATAAAGAATAGAATAAAAAATGATGTATTTTTAAATAATTTTCTTCCCGATGTAATAAGTTACATTTGCCTTAGGGAGGTATTATGGAAATTTTGTAGGTGAGTGGGGCGTTGAACGTTCAGCTAACGACCCGTTCACCGCAAGAAATTCCCCTAAGCTCCTTATCGGGTTATCAAAGTCGCATCAGCCGGTCCACCGCCATCTGCCGGGTTCGTGCCGAAAATTCCGTATTTGTTCTACATTTTAATTGGACCAAGTTTTTCACCCCCCGCTGAATCCCAGATATTTCCCGGATATTTCTCGACCGGCATCTTCCACAAAGCACAATGCTTTCTCGAGAACGCATATTGCTGCATTTCCGGGAACACAACAGATAGCAGTACGCGTAAAAGACGACTTTGCTTTGATGTTACTGAACAGCGGGAAGTCATTTCGAGGCGCTATGTGATCTTCAAATGGTGATAACACCATTTAGACAACGTTTAGAGATCTTTACATGAGTCTATTTTTAAATTTTATTTATTCAATCAAATTTAAAGTAATTTTTTTAAATATTTCTTATGATAAATCGTTAGGAAATTAAATTTCCTTTAATTTAAGTACAAACACGAAATATGTAGGTTAAATAGCTTTCAATCTGTTCTTTAAAACCACATTTCTCAGTCATCGTTCAAACAAGAAAGTTAATAATTGGCATTATTACCCTTTAGACATTGCCAAATTAAAATCATTGCTCTCATCTCCCTACCACATACAGAGGTCACAAAAACAATTACCGTTCTTCCATATACAATTGCAAAAAAGTCGAAAATTTTAAATGGAAAATCCTGTATTTTTTTAGCCTATCCGATAGAGAATTTAATTGTTTATAAACTTGCAATACATTTCCCTATACCTATCGGTTACGGTTTTCAAGATATAAAGTTGATAAAAAATGTTTAACACTTCTAACCTAACTTAAAAAAAAAGATTAACTTTAAAAATTCATTAAAAATTCAGTTTTAAAGATTTTGATATGATACTTTTTCTAAATGAAACATAAAATATTCTAGTTTTAATTTAATAAAACTGTTTTATTCTAAATGTTGTCAAAAAAATTAAAAAAAGATTCAAAGTTGGTAAGAAATTTTTGACACTTCTAACCGAACTTAAAAAAATCGATCAATTTTAAAAATTCATCAAAAATTCATTTTTAAAGATTTTGATTTGATTTTTTTTTCTAAATGAAACTTAAAACATTCTAGTTTTAATTAAAAAAGACCGTTTTGTTCTAAATGTTGTCAAAAAAATTAAAAAAATTTTCAAAGTTGGTATAAATTTTTTACACTTCTTAACCTAATTTAAGAAAATCGATCAATTTTAAAAATTCATAAAAAAATCATTTTTAAAGATTTTGATTTGATTTTTTTTCTAAATGAAACATAAAGCATTCTAGTTTTGATTAAAAAGACCGTTTTGTTCTAAATGTTGTCAAAAAAATTAAAAAAATTTTCAAAGTTGGTGTAAATTTTTTACACTTCTTAACCTAATTTAAGAAAATCGATCAATTTTAAAAATTCATAAAAAAATCATTTTTAAAGATTTTGATTTGATTTTTTTTCTAAATGAAACTTAAAGCATTCTAGTTTTAACCAAAAAAGATTTTTTTATGCTAAATGTTGTCAAAAAAATTAAAAAAATTTCATATGTTGGTAAACATTTTTTACACTTCTTAACTTAATTTAAAAAAATCGATCAATTTTAAAAATTCATCAAAAATTCATTTTTAAAGATTTTGATTTGATTCTTTTTCTAAATGAAACTTAAAACATTCTAATTTTATTTAAAAAAGACCGTTTTATACTAAATGTTGTCAAAAAAATTAAAAAAATTTTCAAAGTTGGAAAAATTTTTTGATGTTTCTAACTTAATTTTAAAAAGTATGATCAATCTTAAAAATTCATAAAAAATTCATTTTTAAGAATTTTGCTTTGATTCTTTTTCTAAATGAAACTTAAAACATTGTGATTTTAATTAGGAAAGACCGTTTTATTCTAAATGTTTTCAAAAAAAATTAAAAAATTTTCAAAGTTGGTAAAACATTTTTTACACTTCTAACCTAACTTAAGAAAATCGATCAATTTTAAAAATTCATCAAAAATTCATTTTTGAAGATTTTGATTTGATTTACTTTCTAAATGAAACCTACAACATTCTAGTTTTAACTAAAAAAGACCATTTAATTCTAAATATCGTCAAAAAAATTTAAAAAATTTTCAAAGTTGGTAAAACATTTTTTACACTTCTAACCTAACTTAAGAAAATCGATCAATTTTAAAAATTCATCAAAAATTCATTTTTAAACATTTTGATTTGATTTTTTTTCTAAATGACACTCAAAATATTCTAGTTTTAATTAGAGAAGACTGATTTATTCTACATCTTATCAAAAAAATTAAAAAAAATTTCAAAGTTGAAAAAAAAAATTTGTTGGTCAAAAAAATCAATCATCTTTGAAAATTGATATTTCAAAAACTAATTATTATTGAGACTTGAAAATTTGTGAGGATTTAGATTGAAACTTAATCTTTATTTGTACCGAAAATGAATTTTCTAAGACTTTTAGTTTTTCCCTCAGAACATTTAATGTCAGGTTGACACTTCAAAAATTACCCTTATTGATTTTTAAAGATGATTTTTAAGTTTTTTAACATTTCATTTTAATAAAACTTATTAAAATGCAACCATTTCTTTGTTTTTGTTCAAATTTAAATAATGTTATGATGTAAGCAACATTTTAAAATAAAGTACGAGGGTGTAAGATGCGTAAAGAGAAATTTAAAAAAAGAGGCGAAATAGAAAAAAATGGGTCGTTTAAAATTTTTATTCTCCCCCGGTCCGCGCATTCGCTCGCATTTGTTTTGAATACAAATTCTTTTGTGGAGGGTCGATCGATATGGGGCGCCGCGAAGGGTAAGTGAGGGCGCCACCCCTCTGTATCTGACTGCGTAACGAAGATATATTTTTATCTTTTTACGATTTTTTTCGAGGGAATACTAAAGAAGACGTATCTACGTCATCTGGTGCAAATGAAGTGGAATCTTTATCAGTAAAAACTTTCGCAAAGAGGGGTTTTTCCATTTATTTTTTAAGGGCTTTAGGTAGAAGGGGTTTCAAGTTCATAAATTTTCCTATTTCTTTTCAAAAAACTACTTAAGTTTCATTTGTGTTCTTATGGAAGGATGGTTCTTACCTGTTGGGGTGTTATGTGATGAACGCTTTTTATTTGAGGGTGGCTAATTATAAGAACTAGTTGTTGTGTAACGCCCCGGTTTATTTTTATGATAAAATCTACCTAAAAGTCAATCAGTTGTACTATAACCCGAAATGGAGCTGCACCATGAAGAGAAAGATAGAAGAGTACTCAGCAATGTTTGGAGATTGGCCTCACTTTTTCATCTTTTTCCTTATGGCACAGCTCCATTTCGGCTTATAGTATCTTGTAGCTTGCGAGAGGCAATTTAATTTGTGGTTAAGGTCAAAATTGGTTTTGTATCACTTGCGAAATCCTAAAGCTAACATTTATACATCAAGTACAGGATGTCCTGAATTCTAAAGTATATAAAAAACCATTTCATTCTAACAGTAAGTGTTACCAAAAAAAAAAATTAAGATTAACTTTTAATCTAAATCCTCATAAAAATTTCAAGTCTCATTAATAATTAGTTTTTGAAATATGAATTTTTAAAGATGACTGATTTTTTAACTTAAATTTTTTTTCAACTTTAAAATTTCTTTCAATTTTTTTGACAACATTTAGAATAAAACGGTCGTCTAGAATAAAACGAAAAAGAATCAAATCAAAATCTTTAAAAATGAATTTTTGATGAATTTTTAAAGTTGATCGTTCCTTTTTTAAAGTTAGGTTAGAAGTGTCAAAAATGTTCACTAACTTTGAAAATTTTTTGAATTTTTTTGACACCACGGAACAAAACGGTCTTTTTTAGTTAAAATTAGAATGATTTAACTTTCATTTAGAAAGAAAATCAAATCAAAATCTTTAAAAATGATTTTTTTATGAATTTTAAAAATTGATCGTTTTTTTAAGTTAGGTTAGAACTGTAAAAAAATTTTTACCAACTTTGAAAATTTTTTTATTTTTTTTGACAACATGGAGAATAAAACGGTCTTTTCTAATGAAAACTAGAATGTTTTAAGTTTCATTTAGAAAAGAAATCAACTCAAAATCTTCAAAAATGAATTTTTGATGAATTTTTAAAGTTGGTTGGTTTTTTTAAAGAAAGGTTAGAAGTCAAAAGATTTTTACCAACATTAATTTTTTTTAATTTTTTTGACAACATTTAGAATAAAACGGTCTTTTTTAATTAAAACTAGAATGTTTTGAGTTTCATTTAGAAAAAGAATTAAACCAAAATCTTTAAAAATGAATTTTTTATGAATTTTTAAATTTGATCGTTTTTTAAGTTAGCTTAGAATTGTAGAAAAATTTTTACCAACTTTGAAAATTTTTTTAATTTTTTTGACAACATTTAGAATAAAACGATCTTTTCTAATTAAAATTAGAATGCTTTAATTTTCACTTAGAACAAGAATCAAATCAAAATCTTTAAAAATGAATTTTTGGTGAATTTTTAAAATTGATCGTTTTTTAAAGTTAGGTTAGAAATGTAAAAAATCTTTTATCAACTTTGAAAATTTCTTTACTTTTTTTGACAACATTTAGAATAAAACAGACTTTTTTTAGCTAAAATTAGAATGTTTGGGTTTTATTTAGAAAAAAAATCAAATCAAAATCTTTAAAAATGATTTTTTTGGGAATTTTTAAAGTTGATCGATTTTCTTAAATTTGGTTTGAAGTGTCAAAAATTTTTTACCAACTTTGAAATTTTGTTGACAACATTTTGAATAAAACCCCCTTTTTTAATTAAAATTAGAATGTTTTAGGTATCATTTAGAAAAAAAATCAAATCAAAATCTTTAAAAATGAATTTTTGATGGATTTTTAAAATTATACTCTTTTCGCCGAAAGATGTCTCATGCATCATTAATTAATTATATTATCCTAGACTACTATTTTCGGTTTTCGTCTCTATCTGACATATATGATTAAATAAAGAAAAAAATATTTGACATATGTCGAGGAAACGCCGACAACTAATGACGCATGAGACATCTTTCCGCGAAAAGAGAGTAATCAGTTTTCTTAAGTTAGATTAGAAATGTCAAAAAATTTTTACCAACTTTAAAATTTTTTTTAATTTTTTTGACAACATGTAGAATAGAACGGTCTTTTTTAATTAAAACTAGAATGTCTTAAGTTTCATTTAGAACAAGAATTAAATCAAAATCTTTGAAAATGAATTTTTAAAATTGATCGATTTTTTTAAGTTAGGTTGGAAGTGTTAAAAATTTTTTACCAACTTTATATCTTGAATACCTTAACCGATAGGTATAGGGAAATATACAGCAAATTTGTAGAGAATTAAATTTTCTATCGGATAGGCTAATAAAATACAGGGTGTTCTATTTAAAATTTTCGACTTTTTTGACAATTAAACATGGAAGAACGGTAATTTTTTTTGTGAACATCTTGTATATGAAAGAGTGATGAGCACAGTGGCGTTCTATTTGCCAATGTTTGAAGAGCAATCATGCTAATTATTAACTTTCTAACTTAAACGACGAGTGAGAAATGGAGTTTTAAAGAACAAGTTAAAAATTGTTAAAAAAATCTTAAAATTAAAAGAACTCAAGAACGAAAACCAATAAGTACCAACAACCCTTATTAAAGTCTACTTATTTTTGCGTGTAGAATTAAAATACATAATAAAAACTATACCATTCCATTTAAAATAACAAAGTTCTTTCCTTCTTCCGGTGACCGGAAGTGGCACCCATCTTGAAAATATTTTAGATCGAAACATTGGGATGAACAATCCCTATTACCAAAATTTCAAAAATGTACTAAGAGTGGAATCTAATATATATCTAATTAATTAGTTGCTTTTTTCCCAAAATTTTTTTCCAACTTTGAAATTTTTTTAAATTTTTTTGACAACACTTTGAACAAAACGGTCTTTTTTAGATGAAATTAGAATATTTTAGGTTTCATTTAGAAAAAAAATTAAATCAAAATCTTTAATTTTTTATTTATTTTATTGTATTTTTTAAGTTAGGGTTGAAGTATCAAAAAATTTTTACCAACTTTAAAATTTTTTTTAATTTTTTTGAGACCAAGTAGAATAAAACGGTCTTTTTTAGTTAAAATTAAAATGTTTTAAGCTTCATTTAGAAAAGAATCAAATCAAAATCTTTAAAAATGAATTTTTGTTGAATTTTTAAAGTTAATCTATTTTCTTAAGTTAGAAAAGTGTGAAAAATTTTCTTCCAACTTTTAAAATTTTTTTTAATTTTTTTGACAACACTTCGAATGATGCGGTCTTTTTTAGATAAAACTAGAATGTTTAATCTAAATCCTTATAAAGTTTCAAATCTCAACAACAATTACTTTTTGAGATATGAATTTTTAAAAATTGTCAAATTTTAATCGACATTAAGTTACATTTTCTCATCTGAGAGAAAAACTAAAAGTCGTAGGAAATTCATCTTTGGCAAAAATAGAGATTAAGTTTCAATCTAAATCACCATAAAATTTCAAATCTCAATAATAATTAATTCCTTAGATATGAATTTTTAAACATTGACAAATTTTAATTGACATGTAAATTAGGTTAGGTTAGAATTTTTATTCTCTGGAAAAGTCTAAAAGTCGTAGAAAGTTAATTTTTGGTACAAATAGAGATTAAATGTCAATCTAACTCCTAATAAAATTTCATGTCTCAACAATAATTAATTTCTTGGAAATGAACTTTAAAAAATTGTTGTTGAATTCATTGAAACCAATCAGTTTTTTATTTTTAATTCTATTTTTAGTTTTCCAGTTAAATTGAAATGTTTACAAACACATATTTTAAATTTCATTTTATAAAACATTTAATTAAATTTATTCAAATTAACACAATATAGAAATAATATACCTACATAAAAATACATAAAATAAAAATAAATAAAAGTTGGGTTAAAATCACATTATTATTTTTACTACAACGCACTCTGTTGTCAAATCAAATTAGTAGTACCGCGTCAGTTTGGTTTTTCACAAGCGTCTTTATCACCTCCACGAAAATTTACAAAATTTCTTTGGAAAAACCGGTTTTTTCTGTACGAAACTAATGAGAAAATTATCGCGAATAATCACCGCGTTCGTGTGTTATAAATTTCCCAGGCGAGAAAGTAATTTTTGTGAGTTTTCTTTCAAAAATCATTTCATAACCAGCGTTTCGGTTTCGGGGTTGATCAGACTCGTTCGGGTGACATCGGCTTTTTCCGGACAATCGGGAAATTTCGAAAAATAAGGTTGGTAGCAATTTTAATGTTTACATTATCATTGACATTGACATATTAAATTTACTAAAAAAATCTTTTCAGATATTAACTCCATTTATGAACCAGGAAAATTATTGTTTGAGATTAAGGTATGTAAGATTTTTTTTAATTTATAGATTCATTTAGGAAATATAAAGATGTGAATATAAAATCGAAAGTAATGACGTGAAATGTCAAATTTGACGTTTTAAATGTGGAAAAGGTTATGATGATAAAAATATTAGAATTGTAGAGGAATGAAAAGTTATTAAATCGATATAAGATTTTTAATAATAAGTAAAAATCTTTAAAATTAATCAAAATTAAATGATATAACCTCAAATTTATATTTAGACAGTAATTTGAAAATGTCAATCTGACGTTTTAAACGTCAAAAAAGTGATTGTTGATCTAAATTTACTAAAAATGTTTTGAAATAACAAAATTTAAGTGTGTTTATAAAAATGAGAATTAAAATGATGATAAAAATTAATTAATTAAAAATGTTTGTGTGTTTTTGAAGGTAAGTTAGTTGAAAAATGTGGGGAAAAAAACTCTAGTTATGTGAAAAAAACTAGAAAACGGAAAATAATTTGCTTAATATAGCTGAAGGCTCTCGCTGTAATTAAGATACCGTAACTGCCCTGCAAATTTACTACTCTCATAAAAAATGATTGTAAACCCCGTTTGGATGGTGCCGTAACGATTTTACACCCCATTATCTAATAACGGAACGAAAATTCCAGGTTTAATCCAATTAAATTCCCCGGTTCTTTCCAGTTACGTACGCGATACAACCTAACGATCAATTTACACGTTACTAATCATACATAATCTCTCAATTTTGTTACATTGATAGACTTACAGTTTCCTTTTTTTCGTAAACCTTCCCCAATTTATCCATCAACCATTCCCATTGTTTTTTGGCTTCGTCGTCGTCTTCGTGCTTCATCATCAGATTCGTATTGAGAACGATGATGTGCCTCTTGAAGTCGGTCTTTTCGATCATGTAGTAACCTCCTGGAAGGGAAATAAAAATAAGGGGGTGAGCGGGAGGTGTTTTTCTTTTCTCTTCGGGTTAGATCCGCGGATGTCGTCGCGTCGCCTCCCTCGGTACGTTCAAATTACCTTTTCGAGGGCCGAAGACGATTCAATCGCTATACAAAACGGTTCGAGCGGGGCCGTGCAATTTTCTTTAATTTCCAACTGCCCTTCTCGATGCCTTCGGCGATTGGCGGGTTGGGATTCGTCTCCGGAATGTTGGGTATCGAAATCCCATCTTGGGATCTTTTAGGTAGAAAGGAATTTGAAGGTGGATAGGTATTGGAAAAAAAATTTAGTTGTTGAAGATGAAAAAAATCGTGTACCCAAAAGTAATGTTGTTAGGGAAAGTTTTTTTTTGTGAAATGGAAGTTTTGAAAGCCTTGTTGGTTTTAAAAAAGGTTAATAATAAATTTTTGTGTCATTTTTTTAAGTTAAAAAAATGTAAATGCTATATTAGGAAAAATCTGGTTGTGATCTTTTTAATTAGTGTTAATTAATTAATAAATAAGAGTTTTTTGTACCATACGGGTTATAAAAAAGAATTTATTGTCTAACATGTTTCGGCATTAGTTATCTTCCGAGACAAAAAGTCAAAATATGAACTTATTTAGCGTTTTTATTTGGTCAACTTTTGTTAATGTGTCTAATTTGATGATTATTAAAAGTAGTATAAACAATTTTTAGAAAAATTTGTGTATTTGCAAAAAATTTAGGTACGGTTCATACAATGTACCACCGCCCACAATAAACACTTTAGCCAGAAAGGTATTGTTTAAAATAATTTTTATTTTTGTTTAAACAAAGTGTCACTTTACACACTGAGCGCTGCCAGTTATATCGAACATCTTTTTCGTGCTGCAAAGTGCACAACCTCTTCTGGTGGCTCGAGTAGGTTTATGCTCTGAATTTTGAAGTCTTGTTTTTGGTACTTCTGGTTTGTGTTTTTTTTTATTTGTACACTACCTATTTGTAAAAGTGCCACCATTGGTGATCTTTTCGATTCAGCTCATAAGCATGTTTATTTTGGTCAAATTTGTCGACAAAGTTCATGTTGGAATTGTAATCTGCCAACATTTTAGGACCTGGAATCGTTTCAAGTGATCCATCTTTCTTCCTCCTCTTTACTTCTGACACATATTCGTGTTGGTGGTAGTTAGACAATAAGTACACATTTATTTTGTCTTTCCACTTGACAGCGACCACTCCTTTATTGCTAATAGAGTAGTCAAAATCTCCCCTTTTTAATTCTTTGTCTGTGCGAAATTTAGACAGTAGTTTTCTAGTAGCGTTTACAGCGCCACATAAATATGTTTCTCCTGAAGATCAGTTTGGGTGAAGTAGAGAAATTATCGAAGTATCAATGGCCTTTACTTTCTAAACCTTTACACAGATCTCTTACAACGTGGCTTCCTAAACCCACCTCTGGAATCTTCGTTCTTTCCAGTATAGGTATCAAATTTATTTAAAAAGTGGCTTATTTTGTGTACTAGCGACCACAAAGTCAATATTCGAAGAAGTACATTAAGCCACTCACCAACCCTTAAAGAGTTAAGCGATTTTACAAGACGAATAGGATTCCAAGGAAATACATAATATGTTGTAATGTTTACGTTTATAATTTAACTTCATATTTTGGCTTTTTGTCTCTGAAGATGGCTAACACCGAAATATGACAATAAAAATGTTTTTATAACCAGTGTGGTACAAAAAGACTTATTTAATATGAAAAATTCTTAACAAATCCAGACGAATTTCATCATAGTTCGTGTAAATTTCATAAATTTTATAAAATTCGTTAAAAGTTTTTCTTAATTTATCGAAAATTAGTCATAAGTTTAGAATCCGTCATTAACCCGGCGTGTGTATACTATATTTTTTGAGACACGGTGTGTATACTGGGTCTTTTAGGTAACAGGCATGTTTTCAAAGTTTTCTAGGCTTGCAAAAATTCTAGAAAAATTCTGAGTTACTTATTGAAGCGTCTACTACATGGCCGAGCAGTTACCAAACTTTTTTTAAAGGGGGTAGCCGAAGCCTACCCTCTATTCATAAGAGAGAATTTCGAATTTCAAATTTTGACTGTTCCTTCAAAGACCCAGTGTACACACGGAGGGTTAATTTTCTAACATTCGTCTAAAGTTGTTAAAAATTCTGTTAAATTGGACAAAAATTCTTCAAAAGTTTAAAATGTTTTATTAATTTTTGAAATTTTCGCTCAAATTTGTTAAAAAATCATCAAAATTTGTCAAAAATTCATCGAAAGTTTAAGTTTCTTTATTAATTTTAGAAATCTTCGTTCAATTTTGTTAAAAATTTTTCAAAATTTGTCAAAAATTCACCATAAGTTTAAGATTCTTTATTAATTTTTGAGGTTTTCGTTCAAATTTGTTAAAAAATCATCAACATTTGTCAAAAATTCATCGAAAGTTTAAGATTCTTTATTAATTTTGGAAATCTTCCTTAAATTTTGTTAAAAATCATCAAAATTTGTTAAAAATTAAGTTTCTTTATTAAGTTTGGAAATCCTCAATGTTGTTAAAATTTTTCAAAATTTGTCAAAAATTCGCCATAAGTTTAAGATTCTTCATTAATTTTCAAAATCTTCCTTCAAATTTACTAAAAATTTGCCAAAAATTCGTTTATGATACTTTATTAATCTTAGAAATTTTCATCCAAAATTGCTAAAGATCTGAATTTGTTAATGAATTAGTTTTCCCTATTTTAATTTATTCACTTGAAAAGGTTTCAGAAGATGTAAAAATCCGTTAGATTGTAATGAACTATTAGTTGACAATTCGTCAATAAACAAATTGTATCTACATACAAAATCATTTAGAAAATCTATTGAAACAGGATTTATCAACAGGAGTTTTGTGCATATACCGTGTGTCCGTAAAGTAGGGGATATAGGCTATATAATCGTTATAAAGGGTTTATGGAAAAATCGCTAAAACGGGTCTAAAGATTTACATCTTTTGCAATTTTTTGATGAAGATTTTAAATTTTTTCCGCCATTTTTAAATGAGTTACGACTTCATCGATATTTTTTTTAAATGACAACCCCCCATTTTTATTACGGAATATGAAGGAAGATTTTTTTCTAAGTTCAGTACAGTCAATATTAATGTCGGTTACATAAGAAAATTTTCGAGAAAAACTACTTTAAAGTTTCATTCGAATTTACTTAAAATGATAGAAATAGCAGTTGCCATGATTAAAAAATCGAGAGAAATGTGAGAAATTAATCATGGCAACTGCTATTTCTATCATTTTAAATAAATTCGAGTTAAACTTTAAAGTAATTTTTCTCGAAATTTTCTTTATGTAACCGATATTAATATTGACTGTACTGAGCTTAGAAAAAAATCTTCTTTCATATTCCGTAATAAAAATGGGGGGTTGCCATTAAAAAAAAATATCGATGACGTCATAACTCATTTAAAAATGGCGGAAAAAATTTAAAATCTTCATCAAAAAATTGCAAAAGATGTAAATCTTTAGACCCGTTTCAGCTATTTTTCCATAAAACCTTTATAACGATTATATAGCCTATATCCCCTACTTTACGGACACACGGTATAAATAACAGTATTTCTTGATCAATACATCAAAAATTTCCAATACTTTTTAAGATAAACATTTTCCCAAAATACATTAATCTCTTAAACTGAAATGAAGAGTCCAGCTCGTTAAATACTATAGTTACAGTTGTGGTCACAAAATTGTAAATATCATGTCCTTGAGATCACAAAAATATTGTGTAGTTCATTCTTTGTCTAATTGTAAGTGACTGCCGTTTAAAATCACCTTATTGTCAAAGTGATTGACATTAAAAAATTCTTTGATAAATACAGGGTGTTTCACCGATGTGGACAAGTTTATATTTCTTGAAAACTGCAAGTATAATGGATTTCAAATTTTCTACTCAGATTTAGTAGATTGTAATCTATAGTTTGGGAAAAAAATTCAGGCGTCTGTAACTTCCGGTATACCGGAAGTGGTTAAGGAATTATTTTTGTTTTGAAATTTCGGCTATCACGTTCTTGAGATTACAAAACTCAGTTGTGTTGTTTACCTTTTATCTCTCATTTGAGTTGTAGTTAACATTTACACCCGTATGCATAGTCGTTCGCCGGCGATTCGCCGGAGATTCTCCGGAGACTCGCCGGCGATTCGCCGGAGATTCCCCGTTCACCAATAGAAAATTCCGATGCAGTCAATCACCATGGAATCATTCACATGCGTTATGCTGTTTTTTCTGGCGACGCGCCGGAGATTTGCCGGCGATTTGCTGGCGATTTGCCGGAGATTTGCCAGAGATCGGTCGATGTCAAAAACGTCAATAAAATCATAATTTATGTCAGATTAATATTGTATATATAAAATAGATCTGGATTTGAATTGGATGTATAGTGCCAATAAATCACAAATCACGTTACAAATCACCGACGACTCGCCAAAGCGGAGATCGCTGGGAGATCGACTATGCATCACAAATTATATTCCGACCGTTCGCCGGCGAATCTCCGGCGAATCTCCGGCGAGTCTCCGGCGAATCGCCGGCGATCGACTATGCATACGGGTGTTAGAGTTCCTTTATTGTCAAAGTGATTGACGTTAAAAAAATTGTTTGATAAATACAGGATGTTTCACTTGATTGTACTCAAGTCGAAATATCTCGAAAACTACAAGTACTATGCATATGAAATTTTCTACTCAAATTTAGTAGATAGTAACCTATATTTTGAAAATACTTTGAGACACTTTTGACTTCCGTTTATACCGGAAGTGGATCTATAATTTTAGAGAAAAACAAATATTTTTTGCAATTATTGACGTTTGACTTTAAAATTTTAGCTATCACGTTTTTAACATTATAAAAAGCAATTGTGTTGTTCACCTTTTATTTGTCATTTGAGTTATACAGTCGGTCACAGAAGTGTACATACACCAAGTAAATTCACTCCAGTTAAATAAAACAACATGTTATTGAACAATGTATTTTAGAAATATATGAGTGAGTCAGAAGGAAAGTGAACCAAGTCCATTTTTCTAAAATTTAGTTAAGAGTATACTTAGGTCCGTTTGAATAGCTATAATTTTATGTGCTGACTTATTCAATACTTAGTTCATCAGGTTACCAATAATGTACGCTAGTTCACTTTAATACTGAATGATTTGGACCAATTTTCATTGAAAAAATAACCACAATTGTCCGTTTTCTCGAAACAAACTTAAATGGACTTGGTTCACTTTACTTCTGAGCCACTCATATATTATTACCCAATTGGAGGTCATTTTGAAATGACCACTTTTGTGGGACCACCTTGTATATCGAGAATTGCCTGGAGTTGTGTTGACATAGAAAGTACAAGATTCTCGGTCACAGTAGCTGGTATTTCTGCCCAAGTTTTTTTTAGCGCATCTTTCAGTGTTTGCTTACTAGTAACGATGTATTTCCGCACCCTCCTCCGTTCTACCTCATCCTAAATGTACTCAATAGGGTTGAGGTCAAGCGAGTGAGGAGGTGAATGCAGTTGTTTAGGTACATTGGAAAGGATCCATTCTCGAACAACGCGCTCGATATGCGTAGGGTAGTTGTTTTGTTGAAAAATCCAACGACCTTTCAGTCTTAAGCGCTCTGCTGATTTTTTCAGATTACATTGCAATATTTTCAAATATTGTTTATGGTCCATAATATCTTCTATAAAAACTAAATTCCCTAGTCTAGAAGCCGCTATCAAGCCTCAAACCATTATTGAGTCACCACCATGTTTAATGGTTGGGAGGAAATTTTTTACTTTCATTTCCTCATTTGCTTTCCGCCAAATTTTTCCTTTGCCATCTGATCCGAAAATGTTGTATTTTCTCTCATCCATGAAGAAAACTGTTTTCCAAAACTCTAAATTTTGTTCAATGTATTTGTAGGTAAAGTCAATCCTTGTTTTCTATTTTGTTCGGAAATTAAAGGTTTTCTTCGTGGAACTCATCCATTAAATCCGTTAAATCGTAATTCCCTACGTACAGTTTCTGGATTTACTACTTTATCAGTAGCGTGTTGAATATGTTTTGCAAGTTGCGGAGCACTTGTTCGTAGATTTTCTTTTAGTTTTTTTTAATTGTCCGAACATCCTGTTGATTTAAGAGTTTTGGACGACCAACGCCCGGTTTATTTATTACACTTCCATTTGAAGCAAAATTTCGAATAATTGTTTGAACTGTGGCTCGACTTTTTCCCACAATTTTGGCAATTTCACCATATGATTGTCTTTCATTTCGTAATTTTACTATTAAATGGCGTATTTCAACCGATACTTCATTTCTTGCCATATTATCGTGTGACGGAAGTTTTAAATACTATATTTGTTTATGCAGTTGTTAAAAAGTAACTATAATATCAACTTTCTGAACTTAAAATAATGCAAAAATTGAAAAAAGTCCACTGTGACAGCTCTTGTGTATGAAACGAGTAACTGTATGTTGACTTTTGTGAGGATCATTTGTACGTTTTTAATCGTTTAGTCCATCCATGAAGTAATTAATTTTAGATTTGTTTAATGTGGTATGTTCATGAGTAAATAGAAGTAAATTTATATGTATCGCAGAGATGAACTTGATGTTTTTTATAACGGTATTACTGTTTTAGGTGGTGTATGTAGACATTTGTGATTAACTGTAATAGATCTTTAAAGTTCCTTTATTGCCAGAGTGATCATTGTTTCGTCTCCTTAGAACCAGATTATTCTTCAATTTTCCTTAAATTTCTTTTAATCTATGTTATATATGGAGTTACTTTCCAAGTTCCTTCTGATAGTTTACTTCATTCAATAGAATAACTTAGTTCTAAGAGAATGATTTAAAAAAATTATGATTAGTATTTCTATCTTGTAATTAGATCTCTGAAGTTCTCTAAATCCTGTTTTACACGTTCATCTATTGATTGTTAGATGACAAAAATTTTATGAAAGTAGCGGTAGAAGAGTGTTTATGAAAACTAGTTGTTGAGATAAAAGAAACACCTATATACATAATGCTGCTGGAAAGGAAAAGTTTTCTTTTTTTAATGACAGTTTTTAAAAAGTTAAATTTAAAACTCTGTCTGTTTTAATGGAGAAAAAGAGTGATTATAACCGGACAAACGAATTCAGCGTCACGTGGAAATTACAGGATGGGAATTTCTGGCGTGTCCTGAAAAAGGGAGAAGGCGGGGGTCAGATTCGGGGATTAATGTCTGGCGCAAGTATAACGGAGGCCCATTGTATCCGGCGTTTTCGTCCGGAAAAAAAAGGTAATGCATTTTTCACGTCGCGCGGACGTGTCTTTTATTCCGCGCGCCGCCGCGACGCTCACGGAAAGCGTCATTTTCGTCGCGTGAGAGATGAGCTTTTCGAGCGGGAGTCACGTGATGCGCCCTTTCGGTGGAGACCCGTAATTCCATTAATAAAATTACCTGACGTTCCGTGACGTGAACTCTTTTGTAATTGCGAGCCGACATTGCATAATTTCCCGGGGACTATCTAAATCTCTTTTTACTTTTTATCGAAAGTTTTTTTATCGGGAGTTTTTTTATTGGGAGTTTTCTTACCTGTTTCGAGTGTTTCTATGGTGTCGGGAGGCAACCACCTGCTCCACATTTTCCCCAAATCCGAACGAGACGTTGGGTCGTCATGACCCAAGGCGGGAAACACGAATTGCGAGTTAAACGTTTGTAGCATCAAATGGGTGAGGTTTTGTAGGAGATGCAGCTGTCTCGTCTCAGGAATCTGTTTTCTAAGCGAGAGACTATCCCTGGAAAGTACAAAAAGGAAAAATAAATAAATTTATTGGTGGGATGGGAGAAGAATTGCACATCCTAGAGGATGTCTTAAAATAAACCGCCATAAACGGCAGCTTTTAAGTTAATTATTTTCTCGTTCGCCCCGGGATATAACCAGCTAATGACCTTCATTGTAGTCCTTCGGAACAGGATAATTAGAGGGGCCTTCAAAGGATTTAATTAAGGAAAAAGTGGTCTTTGAGCGTCCGATTCTCCCTCCTTCCCTCTTCTTAACGTTCGCTTATAAAGTGTGTCGTTTTAACGGCCTTTCGATTTAAGTAGGTACATGAAAATTGATTCTCAAATTTCACACTAGAGTTAACATTTTATAAATTAATGGGAATCGAGTAAAGTTGAGCTTTTGATGTTCAATTTGCTAACAAAGCCGAGAGTGTCTGGGGAGGATTTAGTCCTGCGGGAGGACGTGTGACCAACGGTAGCGTGTCAACCGAAGGCCTAATGATGGACCGGAACATTGAACACAGGACCAAAGATGTACACAGGCAATTTGCCGGGATATCGCGGCCTAATTTCCGGCCGCGTTTAACTCGAACAAGTACCTTCAACGCTCCGTCAACGTCCGAAGTTGAAAGCCCACGGCAAACACGTCCAGTTGTCGACACGCGAAACGTTTTCACCCCCTTTTAAAACGTCTTGGAACGTGTAATTTCGCTTTATCACTACTCGCCGTCGAGGAAACGGGATAATTTTACAAGGGAACGAGGATAGGATTTTTAATTAAGGGGATGGGCCCTACAATTAAAATTACTCGCCGGGATCTCTTAATAAACAACCGTTGGAAAAAAAGTTGGGAAAAAAGTTGCAATCTATCCTTAGTAGCTACAACTCCGAACTTTTGTCCCAGCCGCGTTCAAAGATAAGTATCCAATTTTCCCGGCGATATAATCAGCAGCGCGGGAATTTGCATCCGAATTAGGCGAGCCGCGATTTTTACCGGTAGCAACCTGATTTCCCAGAGGAAACGTAGTCATTCCACTAAGAACCGGGATGTTGCAAGGACAAGATCCCGTTTGTGTATGTCAATCAATTCCCTAATTGTATTGTAGAGATCGGTGTTCCATATCATAGCGGTGTATATTCTACTTGGATACAAGGACCATCCGCCTCTGATACACTATACAGATCAATTTACACATTAATTTCAAAGCGTAACCGATTGTATTTATGATTGAATTAATTACGGTTGAATCTTAATTATTAATAATTGGTCATTTATTTTCAATGTAAACAAAGGTCGTACCCGCGTTCAATCAATATTTCCGATTTCAAATGGTTTCTAGGGGTAACAATGTTGTTGATTGGGGTAATAAAATTTTCAAATTGTAGTAAATTTAATTGTGACTGACATTGATTGTAACTTTCATGAAATGGGTTTAGTCCTTTTGTGTAAAAATTTAGCTGCCTAACTACATATGTTTACTACATATGTTACTACAGGGTGTTTAAAAAAGATGCGGTAATATTAAAGGGGGTAATTCTCCAGGTCATTTTATACAAAGAAGTTTATAATAAATATGGTCTGAAAAAAGCAATAAAAATTTATATATTTTGAAACAGTCTTGTTTTATTCACTGACATATTTGTTGAATTTCCTTATCATGAATTGCTATACGAATGCCGAGATGACATGCACTACATTTATGGACTTGCTGATGGCAATGCATTCGAAGCTAATAGGCGGTTGTATACTGAAAGATTTCCTGGCCGTATTGCTCCTGATAGAAAAACTTTCGAAAGTATTCATCGGCGTCTTTATGAAACAGGCACATTTAGACAAATTGGAGAAGTAGGAAGACCAAGGACAGTGTAGCGCCGAAATCAAAAAAAAAAACACCGAGAGGTCTAGTAGGTTTTAGGCTCCAGCCAGCTTGAACAGTGAAAACGGGGAGGTTCGGTTTTAGAAAATAAGGGCGCCACGGACTTACTAAAATACCTACCAAACGTTCTCTCGCCATACACCAATTAAGTCCGAAATCAGCGAAGAAACAGTCAAACACACAAATGAAGTTAATAATCTGTTATATTTTATGTCGCCAAATATTTATAAAAAAGGTTCCTGTCTGTCGATAAAAAGGTAGCAGTAGTTCAAGTAACGTAAGACTAATTAATTAATAGTAATAATCTTATTTTTTCGGGGAAAAAAGTAAGGCTTGGATTTGCTTATCTGTTATTTTCCTGGCCTGGGGAAGATGCTTGGTGTCGTGGTGATAATCCAACTCAAGAATCCCAATCTAACGTGCAGTGATCAAATGACGAACCAACAAGGTTAAGGTCGCTCCAAGGTCAAGTCGCAGGAAGGATCTGACGTAATAAATGGTTTCGTCGTAGATCTAGTTCCGGTCTAGTTTAGATAACATAGACTAAACTAAAGGGAAAATAAAGAGGCCTTAAGATCTTAAACGGCCTAAAGAAGTTTGACGCTCCAAGAAAATAAATCCGGAAATATCTCAGAAAATCGAATCAATCGACAAAGAAACGGGTCCACAAATCCGTCCGGCGACAATGAGGAAACTTATCGGATTAGGTGCACAAATGATTTTGTTAAATGGTATTAAATAAAGTTAGAACAATACAAGTTAATCTGCAAGTAAAAGATTATCAATGATTGAAGATCCCCATTAACCAAATTAAATAACAGTAATTTAATAAAAGAAAAAATAAAGCGTGGGCTTATCTATAGAGGTATCTCGGTCTGCCAGAAGTGGTGTCTCTCTCATGAATACGTGCGTCGTCACAAAGTCGATTAGATGTTCTACTGTCCTTGTTCTTCTAACGACTTTCAATAATGATGAATGATGGCCGCCAGGTGGGGGGAGTTGACTCAAAAATTTCGACGCAATAAATCCAAAATCCAAAAAGAAAAAGGAGCCTTAAGATGTTAATCGGCTCTAAGTGTTGGCTGATAGAAACCCAATAATCCGGAATCAATCCGACAAAGCACAAACAGGTGCCCAAAATCTATGGAATGGGAAGCTGATCCGCCAAATTGCGATTAGAAGATCTCCCAAACAACACCAAAGAGAATGCTTCTACTATGCTTCGCCACCCACACAGTTACTATCGGAGCCAAGTATCAACCGCGCTCTTCCAAGGATCGAAAACGAAGAGGACGAAATTACCTAAATTACGATGCAGGAAGGAAGTATCCTCACCACCTCCGATCGCACTAATCTAAGAAATGAACCAATATCCTGTATTTCGCAATAAAACCAAGATATCTTAAAAATGACACCTTCCAACAGATGGCTCATACCAAATAATGTAAATTTAATTAAATCCTAAAAATAAAACCGTTACAAAGCTTCCTGCTGATTTTTCTCCTCGCATTGCATTTTGGCTTTTGCAGAAAATGGTTGAAATCCCTCAATTCCTTGATTCTGTTCGCCAATGAAGCGATTTTTTGAAGAAATGAAATTCGCAATTTTTATAATAACCATGTATGGTGTGACGAGAATCCACATGAAATGAAGATCATTTTCACCATCAGTTTTCTTTGAATATTAGGCTTGAAATTGTATGACTGCCTAATTAGATCGATATTTTTACCACGAAGACTTACCGGAGTCTAAAGGGAGAAAACACGCTCCCTGGTTTTCTGGAGGACGTACCATTAGCAATTAGAGATGCAATTTGGTATATGCACGATGGTGTACCAGCCCACTTTAGTCAAGTAGCTCGGATTTCTTAACAGAAGTACAGTAGAGCGTCGATTATCCGAACTAATTGGGACCGAGGGGTGTTCGGATACCGAAATGTTCGGATAATCGAACAAAGATATATAAATGCACAAAATGCAAAATAAACGCAAAAACAAATATATTTTAAAAATCTTACAAAAGAAAATAAAAAAACAAAAACTGAGCTACAAATATGTACGTATTATTAATATATTAAACTGCGTTCATATATACATCTACGTAGAGGAAAAATAATCACTATTTTTTTTTGAACAAAATTTGTTAGCCTTTTTTTGGCAGCTAAATCTCTTATTCTTTTTAATAAAAGAAATTGCGTTAGGCAGCTTTAGGTTGCTCATACCAAGCCAAAGCCGTTTCAAGTGCTACAAACGCTGCTTCATGTGCTGGTCCATTGTTGTTCTCTTCTAAGTCATCTTCATCTTCACTAACAGGTTGATCTTCATCTTCTACAGCTGAAAGAATTTGATCCTCACTTAAAATTTGAAATCCAGGATCGTTATCACTCTGTAACCACATTTCTGCATCACTTCGCTCACATTTTGAAAAAACAGGAAATTTTTTAAAGAGATTTTCAATTTCATTTAAGTCTTTATCAGAGTCTGCTCCAGCTTTTTCATTTTGTTCTTCATTTCCTAGCAATTTATTCCAAGCTTTTTTAAGTCAGTGTCAGTGTAGTCCACGAATCAGCACCAATCATATAACAGCAATCTTTAAGATTGAGCTTTTTTGAGAAACTTACAGCAGTTTCTTCGTCTTCTGCTAGAAGTAGACGACGTAAAACTTGCTTTTTACAAAGCCTCTTTAATTTTTCTATAACAGCCTGATCCATTGGTTATATCAGGGAGGTTACGTTCGGAGGTAAGTAAACGACTTTAAAATTTTTATCGATATCATTCAATGTTTCAATGTTTGGGTGAGAAGGTGCTTTATCTAGTAGAAGAATTACTTTTCCGGTTTTTTGGTGTTCTTCTCTAAACTTTTTTACGGATGGAATAAAGTTATTGGCGAACCAGTTAAGAAATACTTAACTGCTCATCCAAGCATTTTTTTGAGATTTATACTGCAGGGGAAGAGATTTAATGTTTTTAAAACATCTCGGATTTTTTAATTTTCCCATCATTAGCAACGGCAATGAATGTGTTCCTGTAGCATTTGAGCACACTATAATGGTTATTCGTTCTTTGCTGACTTTAAAGCCTGGAGCTGACGTTTCTCGCTTAGAAGCGAGGGATTTCCGCGGTAATGATTTCCAATTAAGACCCGTTTCATCTGCATTATATACAGTATCTAGTGAACATCCTTCTTTTTTCAAAAAATCTGAAAATGTTTTTTTTTTAATTTTCGGCTGCAGAGATGTCACCAGATAAGGATTCGCCTTGCACTTCGAGTTCTGGAATACCATGTCTGGATTTGAAGTTTTTCAACCATCCACTGCTGGCCTTGAGTTTTGAAGGACCTCCAAGTTTACCATTTAATTCTAGCTCTTTCTCACACAATAAAGGTCTGGAAATAGGACTCCCCTTGCTTCTCCGCTGCATAAACCATAAATAGGCCGTTTCTTTCTATTTTTCATTTTTAGGTTTTTTCATCACTTTTCTCTTTTTGCTCCCGTCTTGACTATCGCACTTTCACACAAAATTCAAAATCAATTCTTTTTTATTTTTTATGTCTGTAATGCTTTTCCGGCATCAAATATTTTTGCTAAAACATGGTTCGGATAATTGACGATTCGGATAATTGGCGCTCGGATAATCGACGTTCTACTGTATATGGAAATCGCTGAATTGACCGAGGTGGACCTCACTTATGGCCTGCACGATCCCCGGACTTAAATCCCCTGAATTTTTTTCTGTGGGGACATTTGAAATCCTTGGTGCACGCTACTCCATTGAAAAACGTAGAAGACTTTTTGGTAAAATATTTGTTTTTGTCCTTGAATAAAATCCTTGTTCTTTAAAAAAAATTCTTTTATTATAAACTTTTTTATATAAAATGGACAATCACCCTCTTTAATATCGCCGCATCTTTTTTAAACACCCCGTATAACATTCTTTCATGATTCAAGCAGCTGATAGAAAACATTTTTTTTTATATAAATTTGAATTTAAATAAATATACATCAATTTATATCAATCAGTACATTTTAAATGGTTTCCAGAATTAACAGTGTTGCTGGTTGGAAGTAATAAAATTCAATAAATTCACAAATTAGAGTTGTAAATTTAATTGTGACTGACATAGACTGGATTATAGCTTCCATAAGCGGGATTTAGTCGTTTTGTGTAGAAGTTTACTTGTCCAACTTCTCTGAGAGTTAAATGTAACATATCCTTACGAGATTTTATTTATGATTTTTGTACTCCCAAACCTTGGCATTTTAACATTCTTTTTTTAACTATTTAGACTTTTTATACCCAGAAAGTTACTTTTATAATATACTCACTTTTATAAATACATTTTTTTAATAAAGTGTGGTGTTTTCTAGTTTGTATTTTGTAACTACAGTATTGAAAAAGTAACAAATCGGATTAATTCATTGGAAAAATGGAAGAAAAATATTATGTAGAGAAGGATAGTTGTTCTATGAAAACCTGTTGCTATGTGCGTTTTGAAACGTGATATTTCCTGTTTGCTATCAGCGCGAGTGATCCGTAGTTTTTTTTTTTTGAGTAACTCATACAAAAGCTGTGTGGTTGTTTAGTTTGTTTCGTAACTATACGGGACTTGGTTCGTTGGACTGCTTTATGAATTTAGTTATTATACAACCGGGTTTTGTGTTTCTTTCCTCCTTCTATACGTTTTATACGTTCTATACGTTTTATACGCGGGGTAATATGCTTGGACGTATATATTTTCTGTTGTTATTGTCGTCTAATGATTTTTTGATGACACAGAAGGGGTGTTATTTAGATGTAAAATGAAATGGTATTTGAGTTTGACTTTGATCATTTGGAATGAATTTGTATGGGATTTAAACATAATTTCAAAAACATTCCTGCTCAATTTGCTTCGTATTCAATTTCGCGTAATAAAACCTCGCACATCGCTTCGCTATATTAGGAAAATATTAAATCACCCTGCTCCAATCTCGTCTGCAGGGAGCGAGAGGCGAAATCCCGGAGCGGCGTAATAAATGTACACGTATTTCTCCGGGAATCTTATAACGAGCTTTCTCGGGATATTTTTCCAATTGTGCTCCGGTCGACAAAAGAACGGTCCAATAGAAGAGCACTTTATAGTTTCGCCGGTTCGCGATGAGATATAACCGGCCCGTTAAGCGTTTTCGAACCGAAAACACGCGTTTAAAGATCGTCGGATTTACGGGCCGCGATACGATTTGCTTTCCGAGTCCTTTGGGACATAACCCGGGTTACACGACCGGATGATATCGCCGGGTTCGGGCCGCGAACCGTGCGCTCCTGAAGGACTGTCGTAAATTTTCAGGACCGTTCAATTATGCCTCAGGCGGGACAATAAATTGGCACCGAGCCCCTGCCCCGTCAAGTCCATAAATTCGTCCTAAGGACTTCATTAACATGCGAGCCGGGTTTCATTAAAGTCGTCCTTAGAGGGATCCTACGTCCTGACAATCGAATTTGTTCGCGCGAACGATCCTACTTTACCTTTACGTTCATTAAACTGCATCAATTAAAACCAGATAAAAAATCAACTAACTCTTTGATATCGTATCCATCGATGTTAAACGCGGCGGTTGTGGGACAAAGTGTCATCATCATCGAAAAACACGGTCGGATGGCAAAGGAAAACTACAGTAACGACAACGTCCAATTACTAGGAATAAACAACAGCGACAGAATCGAGCCGGAAAATTCGCGACCGACAAAGCGTGATGTTTGGCAAACTTCAAAGTCAACACGTCCATAACCGCGCACTTTTTGCGGGGCGCTAATCAAACAGCCGGGCGACCGTTCGTTCGAGGACCCCATCGATTTTCCGCCACTTTTCTCCGTAGAGATGACGAGCATCATTATTCCTGGGACGTCCGAGGCGTCGCCGAGGGCGTCGGGGAGTAATGAAATCAGAGAGGAGACGTCGAAGACGAGGCGACGACGCCCGGCGTCGCCGTCACGCGTTATGGCCATCCCGTGGGACAAACCGACGACGCCCGCCGTCTCTTTCGCATATTCAATTCCGGGACGGTCTTTTACGACCTTCTTTCGATCCCCTTGGAAAATTATTGCGTTCGATACCCGAACGACATCTGTCGAAGACTACCCACTTTTTAAACTAAGTAACCGATAAGTAAATATTTGAAATACTTTTAAATTTTTTTCTTGGCTATTATAGCGATCGGATTAGAGCGATTTTTTCGTCCGTGGCCGTATCGGAGCCGCGTGTGGGGCCTCAAGCGATTCGGTCGTTAGGGGCTAATGCCGTTACCCTGAATTGGGGCTGCGGCACGCGATCCCCCCGAATTGAATTACCGCTTTAACGGCGGCCCCCGCCGCGGGGAACCACCACCTTTTCGCATTTTGGGCCCCTTTGTGCGCGCCGTTAGGCCCCGCGAATTAGCCGATCGAACCCGATTGATTTCGGTATTAGCGAGACGTTTCGCCGAAAGGCTAATTCCGTAGTCCGCTAAATGGATTTACAATGGATAGTAATTGAGAATTCGTAGTAAATTGCCACAGCTGAATTCCTATTTTTAACGGTTTGGGGATTACCTACAGTTGCATTGTGGTTAATGTTGTACTAATTGTAAGCGTCAAAACCGCAACGTAGTGAATATAATTAGTTTGTGATATGGAGTTAATAACTTTTGATTAAAATGTTTAAATATAATTAAACATTTCGTTGAAAAAGGGTGTAGTTACATTTTTAATTGAAGACATGTCCTTTGTCTTGATTTTTTAAATTGCCATATTAGAGCTACGTTTTTCTTAAAGAAAAATCTTTAAAAATCAAAGCAATACCCCTTAAATCTCATAAGAATTATTTTTGTCTTCATATGAATCATTTTTTAATAAAATCTTTAAGCATAATTGAAAATTTTGTTGCAAGAAGGGTGCTGTTTTATTTTTAATGTTGAGATTCATCAATCATATTTTGACATTTTTCTCAAAATTACCATTTTGATGATAATTGATGATACTTTGGTTCTTGAAAAAAGTCCTTAATTCTTTAGGAGGATTACCTATTGAATATTATTTACAAACATTTTGTTTTTTATCCTCATGCAGTTGAGGCACTGGATTCCAAACCGGTCTTCATCCATCAAACCTCATTTTTGGCAAAACAAGAAAAACCTATAGTTACTTATCAATAAGTATGGCAGTTAATATTTTTTTTCAAAAAATTTATAAAAAACATTGAAGTGCTTTGAAAAAAAGAATAATCTTGTTTTATATAAATTTATAAAGGAAAAAACGTTTTCAAAGTTGGATGAGGATGATCTACAAAAGTGACTATGAAGCTGGTTTTGAAACTCCGACTAATGGATGAGATTTCTTTTGGAACATTCGTAATAGTGATGAAACAAGTTTGATTCTGAATGGTTATTTATTTAATTAAAATATAAAACCATTATTTTGGACACTAGTTTAAGAAAATTGAATAATTACACATTAACGTTTCAAAAAAAGAAGAAGAAATGTTGTTATTGTTGTTTCCATTCTAGATTCTTAGATCTTCTTCATTTTCTTCATTCTCATACAGGTTCTCGTTTGATGTTTGTAGATTTTCCTGAAATTCATGTTCCTCTCTATCCAATACACTTTTGTAATAATCTAAATCCGGAAGCTGCCTCCATTCTTCACCAAAGTGTGTCTTTAGAAGTTTATCTACATCTTTCAATTTTTCAGGCTTTATTGGACAAAATATTTGGTACTAAATGTGGGTCAATGTCACGAACAGTTTTTGCAGTTTTAAGTATACTTTTATAATTGAAGGGTGGAGTGCAAGAAGTACCTAAGTAGCATTTTTATAAAATCTGCCTAATCGCGACATCTAGGTTTATCAAACATGAGAAACCTAGGATCTGCCGATTAGGCAGATTTTATAAAAATGCTACTTAGGTACTTTTTGCACTCTACTCTTCAATTTTGAGTATCACATCGATAATTTACCTCACCTCTGACGAGAACCTTGCCTGTTTTGATAGATTTTTTTAACAATATATGTTTTGATGGGGCGAACTGGAAATGCCAATTTGCAGGTTTCTTAATAGCATCCTGACAAGCACTTTTCCAATCATACACTTTAAAATCAACCCCACATTTGACAACTCCTCCAAATCTTGCAAAGGTATCAATATACTCACTAGGTTTAATAATGGTTTCGGACTTTCTTAAGACTTTTTCTATTCGTCCGAATACCCGATCTGGTGGTATGAAGCTATGGCCTACGACGGGGAATATAAAATAAAACTCTTGAACTTGTTTTGGTGCTAATTCGCTTAACCACTTTTGGATCATACCCACAACAATTGAGTTTTTAGTTTGGACTGGACCTGTACCAAATAATTAAGATGCTAAAATACCTTTAAATTTATATTGTACAGTGATAAGTTTCGGGAATGTGGTTTGTTTAGAAACAAACGTGATTGTTGAAAAGCCATCTTGCATTGGATGAAAATTGGTTTGGAGCAAATTATGGGAAATGGTTGAGGATTTATTTGGAACAAAAGAGGAAGCGGATGAAGAAGGTTCTGGATCATCAATAGATTTTTAAACTCACTTTTAAATAGCATTAAGAATTTTCTGGAACTTAAAAAAGACGCAGGCACATGCAGACCAGCCATCTTTATGAGGAGATACCCATAAGCAATTTTTGATGTTTTTGGATAAGGAACGTATTGAAATCCAGTCAAGTTCAAAAAATCCCTAGTCAAGAATTTGTAGCGTATGGTTGTTAGGAAATTGATGATACTTTGATAAGTTGTAAGGAAATGGGAAGAAATATTTTAATGTGCAGGTTCATTAACCATGTTTTGACATTTTTTCTCAAAATTATCATTTTGATGATACTTCGATTCTTGAAGAAAGTCTTCAACTTTGAAACTCATTGAATATAACTTAAAATATTTTGTTTTCTATCCTCATGCACTTCAAAAAATCGAAATCAAGAAATTCTAGTGTATGGTTGTTAGGAAATTGAAGATATTTTGATAAGATGAAAGGAAATAAGAAGAAATATTTTAATGTGCAGATTCATCAACCATGTTTTAACATTTTTTCTCAAAATTATCCTTAAGATGATGCTTTGGTTCTTGAAGAAAGTCTTCAATTTTAAAGGAGGATTACCTATTGCATATTATTTACAAACATTTTGTTTTTTATCCTCATACACTTCAGAAAATCCAAATCGAGAAATTATAGGGTATAGTTGTTAGGAAATGGAGGATATTTTGATAAGATGTAAGAAAATGGGGAGAAATATTTTAATGTGTAGATTCATCAACCATGTCTTGCCATTTTTTTTCAGAATTATCATTTTGATGATGCTTTGGTTCTTGAAAAAGTCCTCAATTCTGAAGGAGGATTGAATGTCATTTACCAACATTTTGTTTTTTATGCTCATGCACTTCAAAAAATCCAAATCAAGAAATTGTAGCGTATGATTGTTAGGAAATTGAGGATATTTTGATAAAATGTAAGGAAATGGGATATAAAAATTTTATTATATATAATAAAGTTGTAACTTTTGAACGCCAAATTTTAACGTAATTCAAAGAAAGTCACTTTATTTTTAAATTTACGTTAATAAACTCGAATTGGAGTTTTCATTGAAAACTGGAAAACGAGCAGGTAAATTTCAACCCAATTTTTGTGTAATTTCTCTGTGCAGAGGTTCGGAAAAATCTTTCTTAGAAATTTTCCAGATTCAGCGCAACGATGCTCGTCCAAAATCGTACTCAAAATTGAACAGAGAATGGTTTAAAGCAAACTGTATGAAAATCAAACGATCGACAATCGAATAAAGCGAGCTCAAAGTCAAAATTTAGATTTTTTTCTAATTTCTCTGTGCAGAGGGTTAGGAAAACCTTCCTTAGAAATTTTCCAGATTCAGCGCAACGATGCCCGTCTAGAATCTTTCTCAGAATTGAACAGAGAATCGTTTAAAGCAAACTGTACAAAAATCAAACTATCGACAATCGAATAAAGCGAGCTCAAAGTCAAAATTTAGATTTTTTTCTAATTTCTCTGCGTAGAGGGTCAGAAAAACCTTCCTTAGAAATTTTCCGGATTTAGCGAAACGATGTCCGTCCAAAATCGTACTCAAAATTGAACAGAGAATCGTTTAAAGCAAACTGTATGAAAATCAAACGATCGACGGGCGAATTAAGCGAGCTCAAAGTCAAAATTAAAAAAAAATTGTCTAATTTCTCTGCGTAGAGGGTCAGAAAAACCTTCCTTAGAAATTTTCCAGATTCAGCGCGACAATACCCATCTAGACTCTTACTTGGAATTAACCCGGTGTGTGTATACTATATTTTTTGAGACACGGTGTGTATACTGGGTCTTTTAGGGAACAGGCATGTTTTCAAAGATTTCTAGGCTTTCAAAAATTCTAGAAAAATTCTGAGTTACTTATTGAAGCGTCTACTACATGGACAAGCAGTTACTAAATTCAAAAGTTTAAAACTGTTGTCAATAAAAATGAAACGGTCGTCTGAATCGTCTGAAAAGTCTGAAAAACGGAAATTTTGACTGTTTCTTCAAAGACCCAGTTTACACACGAAGGGTTATACGGGGAATCGTTTAAAACAAACCGTAAGAAAATTAGACCATCGACAGCCGAGTTAAGCGAGTTCAAAGTCAAAATTTCAAAATATTTGTCTAATTTCTCTGGTTTTATTTTAATATTTATTCAAAGAAAATGCATTTTGTAAAGTTGATATAAATAAATAGTACTTATAAATTTCATTGCATGTATACATCGATAAATTTGTTGTATAAACTAATATAATATCACGTAGGTTATATTTTTTAAAAGTACATATTAGATTAACACGCAGGAGAGAAAAATGTGTAAAACACAGTTGTTCGCAGTCACGATTTTACATTTCTCTAAAATAAAATAAAAAGTCACGGTTTCCAAGAGCGACAATTAAATTAAGTCGTCGGCGCGTATGTTTTTTTACATTTTCTTTTTGCGTCCGTGCGCGGGTTGGATTTCATCCGCGCCGTTTAAATTTCCCGCGATATTTCCGAAACCGCGTCGACTTCCGGTTAGGAGAGCCGCAGCAGAATGAATTAGTGCCCTTTTTCAAGCGGTCTCTCCCTTCTTTGTCGCCGCGTCGCGCCGGACAAAGCCTGTTTTGTACTCTTCCAGTTCCGGCGTCGCGACGCCCATTGCTGATAAAACCGGTAGCCGCAGCAACTATTCCCATATATTTACCGTACGAATCCAGCTTTTTCTACCCGGTTTTGACCCCGGGGGCGGATTTCGGGTCCCGGCGAACGTAGTAGGACGACCAAGCGTGATAATTGGGTGGATAATTCGAAATTACGGACGGTTTTTCGGGGCGAAAACGTGTCTTTGAATAACGTCCCCTCTGGAGACTATTTTACACTCTATGAACTTGGGTTAATTTAAATTAACTTTATGGTGGAACAGATTTGTGATTTTAAAATTTATTCTCGATATAATTTTCTTGCGGGGCGTTATCTATCTACCTTTCAGTAAGAACGTAACCGTCTGGTCGCGATAACTCAGTCGGAAAGACCGACTCAAAAGATTTCATTAAGGGCGCGTCCGGAAACGGAAGCCGTCCGCATTCGGCCGCGCGTCGCGGCGCGTCGGCGCGAATTTATGCCCGCCATTCCCCGTTCCATCTGGACGTATTTACGGCCTTCTCGGAACGGCCGACGCTAAATTCCGACGTGACGCGCCCGCGCCGCGCCGATCCGCGTATTTATTTCGGATGAATATTGCATGAACGGCGCCCGCGTTTCAGGAACATTAAGTACCGTAAATGTTTAATGCCGTGCCGCGCGGATTCAAGAGACGTGGGGATGATAAAGGGGCGGAAAAGCGCGCGGAGGGCGGATTCGCGACTTCGACAGGATTTCCTAAACGTCTATTCCCTCTTACCCCGTCCATAGAACGAACTCCACGTTGTCTCCCTGTCTGGACGACATCGCTCTCGTGGCTGATTCTATCAAATCCCACGGTGCGTCACACGAGTAGTCTCCGTATTTTCCTACGTTTCTACTGTGGGGTTCTCGTGATCCATTCGGTTTCCAACAACCTAAAAGAAATAATAGAATTCCTTTTAAAAATAGTAGTAGATATAATAGATTTAATCAAAATGTTTTCCGTCTTCTACTTAGAAATATCTTTGTTCTTATGAGTGCATTTTAGTTTCTTTTCACTTATTCGACCTTTGTTGTTGTTTCTAAAGCGGTCCCTACATGATCAATATTATTGTGCAATATTTGATTTTACACAATAATATTGACCGTTTGGTGATCATATTGAAAGTTTGCGCAATATATTGAGTAAATCAAAACGGTTTTGATTTTTATTGTGCAATGTGGAATAAATTGCATAATCTATGGCTAGAATTGCGCAATACTAGCTTAGTTTTACTTCGAACGTGGAGTGAGTAGGTTAAAATTACCGGAACAAACATGACTACAGCGGCAAAAGAAGCTGAAAGAAAATTTATTGTAGAATGTATTGAACTGTACCAGTCGTTACCGACTTACAAGGAGACCACAAGATGTTGTATTCACCGATTTTGATCAAAGTGGTATCAATCGATAGGTATTCATACACAACACAAATCTGTAAAATATTAGGGCGCACTATTCAGGTATTCGGGAATAAATCCTTATTAAAGTTATTAATAAATTGCGTTTCGAGGCCCAATGACTTGTTAGCCACTCCCGCCCCCCCTCCAAGCGCCGCCCACGGATGAGGTGGCATGCTTCTATTTCCAGTGAATTTCCAGTCGCGCATATTTTTTAACATAACATTCAAAATTTAGTACGTTTGAAATTAAAATTAATCGATATAAGTAATACCAAATAATATACAGATCTGGAAATTTTATTTGAATGTATAGAAAAATATCATATATGTTCAAATATAAATTTATTTATTGTAAACGTTGCAAAAAGAGCTTAATAAATTATTTTATATTATTTACGTACGTTAGTCTATTTTTATTAACAGATAACCTGTTAGATGGTAAGGAAAAAATAATTAATATTTATTTGTATTTTTTATGCATTAACCAAAAGTATAACTTTTTAAATGTTAACTAAAAATTAATGAGAAATATTCTATTAAAAATAATATAAAAAAGTCCTAAACGAAAAGGAGCAGAAATTGAAAATCAAGGTTGTAAAACGTGTGGTAATTTTTTTAAATGTAAAAAAATATAACAAAAACATTATAAAAAAAGTGAAATATTAAATTAAAATTACGAGAGAGTAAGCGGTAAATTGCGAGATTCGAACCAGCACAGTGCGCGACTGGAAGTTCACTGGAAATAGAAGCATGCCACCTCATCCGTGGGCGGCGCTTGGAGGGGGAGCGGGAGTGGCTAACAAGTTATTGGGCCTCCAAACGCAATTTATTAATAACTTTAATAAGGATTTATTCTCGAATCGCTGAATAGTACGCCCTAATATTTTACAAATTTGTATTGTGTATGAATACCTATCGATTGATACCACTTTGATCAAAATCGGTGAATACAACATCTTGTGGTCTCCTTGTTAGTGGGATATAAGAAGTAAAGACTACAGCAACTGTGTAAAAAAAAGAAATATGAACAAATCTACAATTTGAATATGCAATTTTAAAGCAAATTAGATACAATAGAAATCAAAAATATTTTCACTGCAAAGATGTCGTTTTTACACCGCACGGACGGAGCAGTGCAGAAAAAAGAAAATGCGACGAATCGCAAGAATTAATTTCATTGGCCAGAAAACGTCTTATACAACCACAAAGTGAGTACGAAAAGATTGGGTTGGCTTGGTCAGTAGACCTACAAGAGATGAATCCACAGCAACAATTGTTTGCTAAGAAGGCCATAAATGATATTCTATTTGAAGATCAAATGAGCACATTCCATAGGGTTTCCGTACAAATTCATTCGAGCCGCACATCCACTCCCTACATTCTTCAACCCAGTTCTGTTACATATCAGTATGATCATTCATTACAAGATAAAGTCCCGCTGCCCATAACACAAAAATCGTTGAATACCTCTGAATATTTTGCACATTTTCAATAATTCTAACTAAATACTTATCATATATTAAAGTAGTAAGCAAGCAGCGCCTCTTTAAAAGAGGGGGCCGCAGGCGCCTAGCTCTTTATTTAATAGTTTTTTTGGAAGTAGCTTTCCGGACGATTCAATGGTTTTACGTCATTCTGCCGACCATTATCTTCACCTCCCCAATGATTTTGGGGGGTCCGTGACCGATTTCTGAAAAACGGCCCTGAAAATCGAACGACGTTGCGGTAGCCCTAATTGAAATTAAAATCCTCGATCGTTCGCCTGTCATTTTCGTTAATTTTCGAACGCACTTTTTGTCCAAAAAGTCACCGGCTCCGCGACTCTGCTTCCGGCTAACCTTCTGAACGGCTTTATAACGCAACGTTATATGCGAATCGGGGCTCCCTTGCACCCGAAACGACCGATTTAAGCCCTAAACGAAGTCCCCGTTTTCCGTCATTTTCGATTTGGGCCGATAAAATAGTTGGTTCAATTTTCATAAACATTATTTATTATTCTAACCACGCTAATGCCATATGAAATGTCAAAACGATCGGTTTATTAATAATTATCAAATATTTAATTTATGCAGAGCAGAAATTCGAATAAATTTCACTAAAAACTAATTAAATTCTTGAAAATATCACCAAAAATTAAATTTGTAAAAATTCCCCTAAAGCTATTAAAATTTTTTACAATTCCACCAAAAACAAAATTTTTAAAAAATATACTAAAATTAAGATTAATTTCGTCAAGAATTGATTAGATTCTTAAAAATTTCACAAAAATAAAAAAGTAATAATAAAAATTCCACAAAAGTTAGTTAAGTTGAATATAATTTCACCAAAAATTATTAAATTTGGAGACAATTCTACTAAAAACTTAGTGAATTTTTTAAAAATTCCACCCAAGATCCATAAAATTGGTAAAAATTCCACGAAAAACTTACTATATTCGTAAAAATTCCACCAAAGTTACCAACGTTTTTAACAATTCCACCAAAAACGTACTAATTTTTTTCAATTTTCCACCAAAGCTACAAAAATGTTGAATAATTCCACTAAAAACTTACTGATTTTTAAAAAATACCACCAATAACTTACCAAATTCATAAAAATTCTACTAAAATTACCAATATTTTTAACAATTCCACCAAAAATGATTAAAGTTAATAAAAATTCCATCAAAGTTATCAACTTTTTTAACAATTCCATCAAAAACATACTGAATTTTATAAAAATTCCACCAAAAATTAATAAAATTGAAAAGATTTCACCAAAAACTTACTAAATTCGTAAAAATTCAATAAAAAAACACTGAATTTTTTAAAAATTCCATCAAAAATGAATAAAATTCGCAAAAATTCCACCAGTGTTATCAAAATTTTTGATAATTCCACCAAAAATATACTGAATTTTTTTAAAATTCCACCAAAAATTAATACAATTTGCAAAAATTTCACCAAAAACTTACTAAATTCATAAGAATTTTACAAAAAACACTGATTTTTTTTTATTCCACCAGAAATGAATAAAATTCGCAAAAATTCCATAAATGTTATCAAAATTTTTGATAATTCCACCAAAAACATACTGAATTTTTTAAAAATTCCACAAAAAATTAATATAATTTGCAAAAATTCCACCAAAAACTTACTAAATTCATAAGAATTTTACTAAAAACACTGAATTTTTTTATTCCACCAGAAGTGAATAAGATTCGTAAAAATTCCACCAATGTTATCAAAATTTTTGATAATTCCACCAAAAACATACTGAATTTTTTAAAAATTCCACCAGAAATGAATAAAATTCGCAAAAATTCCACCAATGCTATTAAAATATTTAACAACTACACCCAAAACTTACTGAATTTTTTTTTATTCCACCAAAAACTTACAAAAATCCTAAAAATTACACCCAAAGTGTCAACATTTTTAACAATTCTACCAAAAAACTTACCAAATTTTTTAAAAATTTCACCAAAATGTCCAAATTCTTTTAAAATTCCACCAAAAATCAATCAAATTAGAAACAATTTCATTAAAAATTAACTAAAACCTTGAAAATTCCATCAAAAACTTAGTAAATTCATAAAAATTCCACCAAAGTTACTAAAATTTTTAATAATTCTACCAAAAATAATGAATTTTTTAAAAATTCCACCAAAAAACTTACAAAATTTGTAAAAATTCCACCAAAAATTTATCAATTTTTTTTAAATTCCACCAAAAACTTACTAAATTCGTAATGCTTCCATCAAAGTTACCAAAATGTTGATCGATTCAACCAAAAACAATAATTTTTTTTTTAGAAAAATACTAAAAATAAAACTAAACTTTAGTATATTATAAAGTTTTAATAAAATGTTCAGAATGTAATTCTTCAGGCAGTATGTTATAGCTGCACAAGTTTCTATAACAATTATGGCTATTGATTATGATGATACTGCAGTTTTGAATTTTAAGTCTTCAAAAGTATTTCCAGTAGCAAGGTAACGAAGCGTAATTGACAAATGCTGGCTTGGAGGAATAGTATCTCTTATTGTAGTATTCCTTTTAGTAATTCGAGGTGTAATCATTTTCAGAAGTTCATCAAATGACATACCATCTACTCCTAGGAAGTTTCGAAAGTCATTTGGTTCACTCAGTCGCAGATCGGCCAATAAATTTTCATGAGTGTATTTACAGTGAAAGCTCTAATAAGCGGACACTGACGGTTCCAACATTTTTGTCCGGTTATTGGAGATGTCCGCTTATAAGAAAGAGCTATTAAAATGGAAAATATTGCACTATGTCTGACAATTTTTGATTTTTTAACGTTATTAAAACATAAACAACTTTTTATCTTAAAATATTTTTATTTAAAACAAAATATTCTACTTTGTACATTGACTATTTAAACTTAAACTATTTTCTTTTTTGTTGAATAAAATCTAAAATACTTAATTGACGAAGTGAAGTTTCTCTTTGTGATAGGAAACAACGTTCTATATGTGTTTCTATATTTTTTACATGTTGGAAACCTGTAAAATCATTCTTCATGAACGATTTAAGTCTGGAAACTACATCCAATGCTTCTTTATAAGACCTGATTGGATTGCAGTCCTCCTCCGCACCACCTGCTTCCGACTCATTTTCACTTTCAATGTCTTCTATTTCTTGTGTTTCTTCCGAAAATTCCAAATCTTCTGTTTCGACATCTTCGTCAACATTTAAATATTCTTCCACTACCTTTACACTTTCAACTTCCAGTTCTTCACTATATTTGAACAAATTAGCTAGTCTCGCGAATGGTAAATCATCTTCAGAATCGTAGTCATTGTCAGTTGAATTATCTTGATCCATATGAAATCCAGCCTTTTTAAAGCAATTTCTAATTGTTTCTGGAGTGACCTGAAAAAAGAGTCCACTTTCATCGGCGTTGAATACATCCTCTTCTCGGTAACCTTGTAGCAAAACCGGCAGTTTTTTCATAAATTGATCGACATCTTCATCATTCACATCAGCTGCTTCCCCGGAGATACATTTAAATGTAATGTTTCTCAAACGCCACTTTTGTAACCACCCATCAGAAGCTCGAAATGTACTCACACCCAATTTTTCTGCAATTTCCCTTGCTTTTCTCTTTACTAATGGTCTTGATAAGGGAATGCTTTTATTTCTTGCTTTCACAAACCAATCGAAACACGCTTTGTCAATTTTTAAACCTTCACTACTTAAGAAGTTTTTCTTCGTTTTTATGTTGGCCCCAGATTGCCATTTCTTTCGAATATCTTCTTTATTTTTAAGTATTTTCGCTGCTTGCGTTTTGCCAATCTTAAATCTTTTAGCTATATCACGAACTGACAGCTTCTCTTTGTCTAATAAACAAACTATTTCCATTTTCTCCTTTAAGGTAAGTATTTTTGTTTTGGTTGCCATTTTAACGTACGCTACACCAAGGCGAATAAACTAATAATAATAACTCGCAGTACCAACTGAGAATTACCTGTATTTGACAAGCGAAACGCACAAAGAGGGGAATCCCCGAAAACTTATCGGTAAATATGTATACCTAGTACAGTTTTGTCCATTATTGATGTAAAAACGGTGTCCGCGTCCGCTTATTGGAGCGTCCACGTACTAGAGCTTTCACTGTATTTCTTTTTTTTTTAACCAATCTTTCATCCACCTGCGCTTTGTCTTCTTTTTTAAGCAAACAGCTAGTGCAATTGCCACGCAAATAGCTTCGTCATCATTTGTCATGTTGACTACTGAAGTGTTAAACGTCAACTAAATATTAAGTAACTGCATCGAAAAATAATACTGTACCGTGTAGGATAACCAGCAATAAGATTGTACAATATATTGCCACAATATTATTGACGGTCTAGGGGCCGCTTAAAGATTAACCTTCTGACTATAAATTCTCAAAAAGAAATGAATTTTAAGAAAGTAATTTAATAAAAGTAATATGTATACCGTGATTTGTAATTAGAGTTGATTAGATGGGACTATTAAAATTAACTCAGAATGAGCAAAGTAAAGCTCATTCCACGTTGAAGAGAGGATTTGAATAGTCGTTTCGTATGTGACTGCCATTGTTAGCAGAAGCGGGGCGCGCGAATCCGATGTTTACCTTCTCCTCGGAAAGTCTGAAACTATCCTTTGCGAGGCCGCGGCCTTGTTTGCTCAAAGTCCCTTAGCTAGTCAAGAAAGTTGTACGACCGCCCCTCAATTACGAGTTATTAGTCGACCGGGGACGTCCAACTTGGGGAAATCTTGGAACGGAAATGGGGAAATGTTTCGGATTGTGAGGCGAGCGTTGCGGTTATCTGGAAATTGTTCGTGATATTTTTAAAAGTGGAATCTGAATCGCTAATACGGGTTGAGTGCATGTCGTATTTATCATTTAAATTGCAAGGGCCGTCGTGGAAAAGGCCAAAAAGGGTCGCAGCGGGCGTCTTGTACATTTGCATTCTGCATAAGTAGGGCGAGGTATTTCGGCATATCGATCACGAGCGATTGCCCTTTGAATTTCAGCGCGAGGGCCAGGTGTCTGGGTCGGTTTGGAAAGGGTAAATCGCGTGGAAACTGATTCTTACCGGGTTCTTATTTAAGCAAATTTTAATTCTTATATTCCTGCGACAACATCCTTATGAACTGTCGGACCGAAATTAATTAAATATTTTCGCCGCGAGACGAGGCGGGAGTCTTTTCAAGGCACTTTATATTCAGCAACTAACTCCAGGTATATTACGCTGGGGGAATATGAATTTTTAATATTTATAACCACTCTACGGGACCCTTTACGGCGGTCTCTCCTTTTATCTTTTGATGTCGGCGATCTAATACTTCGCGAGACCCTGCGAAGATTCTTTCGGAAGTTGCGGAATTTTTACTAAAGCCGTATCGGGTTGAAGTGCAATTAATTTCGCAAAACTTTGCCTGGCATCGGTCCAAAGACGCGTCTCGACGCTGCGACGGACGCGACGGAAGATTAATGAACGCCGCGGCCGAACAAATCATCAATATTGCTCTTCGGCAGACCACCGAAACGCATTCTTTCCGCCAGCTCCATTTTTTCCCCCGCCCAAGCAAAAACTTAATGGAGCGATCGTGTCTATCAATTCTGCCACCGAAAACACACTGAGGTTAATCTCAGATTGGTCATTTATTCAATTTAATCGACCGGTTTTTTTCCTCTTCTTTATTCGATTGATGTTCCTATTATAATGGTCGTAGTAGTTAAAGTCTCTACTTCAGAAAACGATTTTTTACCTGTTAAGTTAATCTTAGACATTACTCCTGTAAATTGGTCGTAAGATTCCTCAGTGAAGTAATAGATAAGAGAATCCTTAAGGGATAATCCATCGGAGTGGAAAAGGAACTTTAAGCTAAGCTGGTCTTTCAATTAGGCTTGGATTTTTAGTATTTGAACGGCGATTTTAAACTAATCCTTTTTTAACAAAAAATAATAATAAAAATAGGAGTTACAAACATACGTTTATAGCAATAAATCGTAATGTAGGAGTTTATAGTAAAATTATAGGGTAATTTAAATGGGATTAAGGGGAAAATAACCCTTATATAGGTAGAATAACCAAGCTCTATATTTTTCCCGACGTCGCGCGTTTAGATTTAGACTCTCCAGGTAAGTAAAACGAATCGATATAATTTGCTCGGTTGGTATTGCTGTTTGAACGTTCGTGTAATTTTCCCACTGCGACCAGTCGTATATTAAAGGTTAAAAGGTACCCCTAGGCGTTTGTACGACCCCGGAATCGTGTATCCTCGGGATAAAGCATGTCCCTTTAATTCAAAAGGGTTTCGGATGTTGTAGCCGAGCTTTTTTGTCAACGGAGTCCTTATTTACTCACCTTTCCTGACGTCGCCGTGCTGAGCGAAATGCGGATCGAAGTGGAAGTCCGTCACGTGCCAGAAGTACCCTGGAACAATACAAAATGCTCTATTGAATTATTTCGTCGACGTGTGGCTAACCCATAAATTACCGGCGACGACTTATACGAAACATTCTGGACAGTTTCGAACTCGATTTAGCAATTAGAACTTTACGAAAATCCGCGGGGACCGATCGTAATCGAAATGTGACCATACACATATAAGGGGTTAAACTCTATACGTAATTTCATTCGAGTATTTCAAGCACGTCAACCGATTTTAACGGATTGGGGACGGAGGCGTAACCGTTAATTAATGTGGTGACGTTCGTAATACAAACGTAATGATTTGTCTAATTTTGGACGTGGAAAGTACCGGGATGCGAAAACGTTATGGTTCAAGTAACGTGGGGCGATACCGGGGCAATTACTGTGCGAATTATTGACACTACAAATTGCACTCCGCTTGATAATGGGGGATGGATATATGGCGTCCGGATATTGCTGATAAATTCGCCGCTGTCCGTTATCTACCGCTGTGATTAACAACTATGCGAATTAAGATAGGGTATTCGTAGACACCTGTACCTACATATTAGGTACTACAGAGGATATCAAGAGAAAAATAAAGTTAGTATATACTTATACTTTTATCGTAAAGTAGAGGATACTTTCATTCAGCATATTTCATCCAATATATCCCTATTACAATAAGGCTTCTATGAGTTAACACAGGACAGATATGAGGGACCTAGTATCAAAGGCGGAAATCTTCATCGTCTTTACTTTTTGGTAAAGCGCAAAAAAACGCTACATTCTTATTATTGCTTATTTCAAAGTGAGCATAGTCTCTAATGAAAGAAAATGATAAACTACACCCAACTCTTTTTTTACACGGTAGATACGTTCCTTAGTAAACCGTGCAAAAGAAAATCCTGTAAAAAAAGTTATAATAAAATGTGTATGACATATTTATAAGAAAAGCTATTTATTACTTAAAAAAATAGTGTACAGTCAAAACTCCAACATAACAATAAAGATGTAAACTAAAAATCAATTTCGCAAGTCTTCATCGCTACTTGATAACAAACGTGCACGTTTATTACGGACTTGACCAAAAGCGCTATCATCAGCATCATCAGTAGATATGTCGGATATGTCTAGCACAACTGTCGGATTTAATTCAAATGAAGAATTTCGTTCGTTGTTAACGGTCTGTGTTGTTTTTTTGTAGTTGTGAAGTCGGTTATGTTTTTTTTGGTTTCTCAATAAGCTTATATAATTTTTCATATCCAGCTACACATAACTTAAGACTACGTTGAAATTTCAACGCACGCTCCATGTCAGGATCATGAGTAAGAAAATGTTGTTCCATACTTGTAACAAATTTTAAGCCATCGCGAACTAAATCAGCCGTTAATAGCTGAACTTCATCTTCTACCTTGTCATTATCGATTTCTTTATTTTCACAAATTGTCCTAAATTCGATCAAATCATCTTCATCAAAAGGGCTTTCTCGCATCAATTCATCAATACCCGCCATTTGAATGTTGTTAAAACCGTTGCCACCAATTGTATTTGATAGAGTTATAATTTCAGAACACACAGCTGATTTTTCTACTACAAAACTTCCACTTTTGACACATGCTGGCAATATTTTTTCCAGCATGCATTTAAGGTTGATTGGCGCAATTTCTCCATGCTTCCAAAACAGTCATATTTGTTTCTTCCACTGAATCTAAAATATATTTAAACGTTTGCTTTATGTAGTACGTTTTAAATGTTGCTATAATGCCCTGACCGAGTGGCTGAATCAGCGAGGTAGTATTAGACGGTAAAAGTAGCAATTGAATATTTGGGTGATCCAACACTGGGTGGCTGGGCGCATTATCAACGAGCAAAAGTATTTTAAGTTCCAAACCTTTTTGTTCCATATATTTCTGGACTTCGGGAACAAAGCAGTTGTTGAACCAATTTGTAAGCAGATCAGCCGTCATCCATGCCTTTTTATTCGTCATGAAATGGGCTGGTATTTTTTTCTTTTTGAAAAATTCTGTCTATTTTCGCCAAAAAAATCAATTCCGAAATAGTCGATCTCGAGAACCGCTGGTCGCATCTGAACGGGATTGCCACGAGGTGATAGTAAGAAATTTGAACTATCTCAATTGCTAGGAATATATTTATTTTTCGATTGTTAAATAATAATAAAAAATTATTTTGTGTTTAATGAAAATGTGGTATCTCGCGCATTCAATGATCTCCTTCTTCTCCGTAACTCCTCCCTAATTTCTAGTTTTTGTGATTTTGGCCATGTGATTCTGGTGAGACGCCATTGCAGCGTCTACGTTATAGGTTCGAGGTGCACTCCATGTTTATTTTGAATGAACTCGTACTGTATTTTTTGTTTTTAAAAACATGGCGAGAACCACAAAAACTGGGAATTAAGGAGGAGCTAAGGAGAAGAAGGGGATCGTTGCTGCGCGAGATACCACATTTTCATTAAACACAAAATAATTTTTTATTATTATTTAACAATCGAAAAATAAATATATTCCTAGCAATTGAGATAGTTCGAATTTTTTACTATCATCTCGTGGCAATCCCGTTCAGATGCGACCAGCGGTTCTCGAGATCGACTATTTCGGAAATTGATTTTTTTGGCGAAAATAGACGGAATTTTTCAAAAAGAAAAAAAATACCACGTTATAGTAAACAGATGAGGCTACATCGTACAAAAAAACCGAATTTTTTTCTTCAGCGGTTTTCGAGAAAAAAATTCCCAAAGTCTGCGCTCCTCGCGGACCGGTCAAAAAACCGGTCCTTTTTTCATTTAACTCGCGATATTTCCTAAACCGGGGGACCTACGATTTTCAATCGATGATATGTTACGCAGAAATGATCACCGATTATGACAGTCTTTACCCCGATTTTTTTCGACGAAAAATTTCGGAGTACGAGCATGCGAAAGTTTAATAAATAAGCATACTGAAACGAGGAGCGCAGTGGCAGTTTAACGGTTAATGTTCTTACCTCTTAATGCTCGTGGCATAAGAGATTTATTGATGAATAAAGGCTTTAACATTTTATTACCAGATGCGTTACTTACATAACAAGAACGTCGCTCGATCTTTGGCCGCTTTAAAACCACCAGCTGATTTTTCAGATTTTGCTATGTAAATCCTTCCGGGCATTTTCTTCCAAAACAATCCCGCTTCGTCGTCATTAAATTTTTGTTAAGGAGTATAAATGCCCTCTGCAACGATGTTTGCTAGTTTATCCGGAAAGATTTTTGCAGCATTTTGGTCTGCTGCGTGTCTTTTTATAAAACCTGTCAGCCATCCCTCACTTGCATTAAATGCCAGTTTCTTCGTTGCCTGAAGACTTGTTGACGGTTCCAATTCCTGAAGTCCGTTATATATTCTAAGTGCTTTTTCTTTTATATGTTTCCCATCAATAGGTACTCTTTTTGATTGTAAATCTTCTATCCAAAAACCCATGTGTTTTTCCGTTTTCTCTAAGATAGGGTTTCGACTATAAGATGATGTTTTGGAGCTCACTTTCGATTCAGATATTACGGATTGTCGAATGGAATTCTCATTTTTTCTAATTGTTCTTATAGTCGCTTCGTTTAAACCAAAAGCTTTACCAACAGTTAGACTTTAGACAGTCTAACATTTTTATTTTAATTTCTAAGGAAATTGCTTGTCTCTTCGGAAGTTGTTGTTTAGGCATTTTATTAAACAATAAGGGTACTATAATAAGAATCCAAAATAATATTGCTTATACAATTTTTCTAAAGCGACAATCTAATACAATATTACCTTTTTTTAGTAACAAAAAATTATCATCATTACAAATAACACATTGGAAATTGGAAATTTCACCATCGAATTAAAAAAAACTTTAATTGAAACATCCACTTTTAGAACTTTACCGAAATTATTTATTACGTCTCAAAAACTGACCACTCTTAACACAAAATAAATACTGAATAACGAAATCATGTGTTCAAGTTGAAGCACAAGGAGATAAAGAAAAAAAAATGATCACAAAATTCTGGTATTGCTCGTAGTAGACCAAGTTATAAACATGTGGACATAAACCGACCGACTTCTGACCACGGTATTCCGCCATTGTATTTTGTTACTGTATACATAAGTTTCTGTAAGACGCTATCAAAATTAGAATTAAGAATTTTTTTTGGGATTCGTGCTATAACAAAGAAATCGTGTAAAAAAATTTATTGGTGAACCGTGTTATTTCAAAATTGTGTTAAAGAAGACCGTGTAAAAATTAGTTGGGTGTACAACAGATTGTAAGGTCAAAATGTCTAAAATTTTTATCCTTTGCGGAAAAATTGAGAAAAATAAATGGAGATTGTCGTGTTTGATACTGACAGTTGGATTTTGCCACATTTGATACCAAAGGTTGTAGTAAAATAAATTGTGAAATGAATACCAAGTGTTTTGGATTGAATTTACGAGCAAAGAAATACACTACAATATTTAAATTAATCCAAGAAAAGTTTTCTTTTCAACAAAAAAACGTTATTTTTTAACGATATTTTTTAATATAAAAAATATTTTGGTAAATATTACACAAGCACAGATGGCATTTCTTTAATAAATTCACAGGTTGCTTCTGCTGCTTTTTCCACGTCTTGTAATGCGTTTTCTCCTTCCTGACCTGGTTGTTCTAGTTTCTGAGTTTCATTAGAGAGAATTGTTGCATAAAAACTGAGTTCTTCCAGTGATCTCCAAGTAGCCCTAAAGTGTTTTGTAAGAAATTTGTCAACATCTCCAAGCTTCAGCATATTGAGTTGTTGGAAACCACCTTTTATGATGTCAGGGTCAATCATGTGAAGGCTTGTTCCCTTTCTTAGGACGCTTTTAAAGGTTTGTAAATCATTTTGCGAAGAAACGAATGACCTACTACTGGAAAAATCACTTCAATATTCTAAATATGTTCTGGCTCTCTTTCCGAAAGCCATTTGCTACACATTCCTGAGTGTCGTATTTTTGTTTTGCCCATTGCAACCATCTGCCATCAGCCTGACTACAGTTACTGTAGGATCAAACTCGAATTTATTGAGTCTATCGAAAACAACGGAATAGACTTCATTGGAACCTTTCCCAAATTCGTTCTCTGCACATTCCTGAGTGTCGTATTTTTGTTTTTCCCACTGCAACCATCTGCTATCAGCCTGACTATAGTTACAGTAGGATCAAACTCGAATTTATTGAGTCTATCGAAAACAACGGAATAGACTTCATTGGAACCTTTCCCAAATTCGTTCTCTGCACATTCCTGAGTGTCGTATTTTTGTTTTGCCCACTGCAACCATCTGCCATCAGCCTGACTACAGTTACAGTAGGATCAAACTCGAATTTATTGAGTCTATCGAAAACAACGGAAGAGACTTCATTGGAACCTTTCCCAAATTCGTTCTCTTCACATTCCTGAGTGTCGTATTTTTGTTTTACCCACTGCACCCATCTGCCATCAGCCTGACTACAGTTACAGTAGGATCAAACTCGAATTTATTGAGTCTATCGAAAACAACGGAAGAGACTTCATTGGAACCTTTCCCAAATTCGTTCTCTGCACATTCCTGAGTGTCGTATTTTTGTTTTGCCCACTGCAACCATCTGCCATCACCCTGAGTACAGTTACAGTAGGATCAAACTCGAATTTATTGAGTCTATCGAAAACAACGGAAGAGACTTCATCGGAACCTTTCCCAAATTCGTTCTCTGCACATTCCTGAGTGTCGTATTTTTGTTTTGCCCACTGCAACCATCTGCCATCAGCCTGACTACAGTTACAGTGGGATCAACCTGGAATTTATTGAGTCTATCGAAAACAACGGAAGAGACTTCATTGGAACCTTTCCCAAATTCGTTCTCTGTCCATTAATAGGAAAAAATGCTTGGTAAGTTTGGATTGAGATGTACCTTGAACAATGGTGAAGTTGTACAGATATAGTTGCATAGAGTAGTAAGCAGTTTGATCTGGGACCTTAGGGAGTATAAGATTCTTCTGACAATCGAAAGATAATGTTATGAAATCATCCCTAGCTTCTTGCAGCAGCTGGAAAAATGCATTTGCTCTTCGCTTATGAACGTTCGTCTCGATGTGCAAGTTTTTCTTCTCCGCTTCATTTGTACTTCTCTTAATCTTTTCAGCAAGTTCTATACAAGTGGAACATACGTCGGTACGAGGAGTACTGACGCTTAGGTTGTACTTCGTATTGAAAATCATTCAGAAGTTTAAGGGCTTCACTTTTTCTTCTAGAGAACACTGGTCGTTAAACATTTTCGACATTTTTTCTACGAACAAATCTGAAGGCAAATAATGTCTACGCGACGAAGAACGACAATAATGAGATTCGATGCCTTTAAACGAATTAATAAATTTTTTGACGGCGCTTTGTTTCCTTTCGAACTTTTCTGTTTTTCTGTCGCCTCCTCTTTTATCTGAAGGCGCTTCATCAGTTCTCAAGAACGATTTCATGACATATGATAAACGATGTTTCGTAATATGTAAGACGTAGTATATTATACTACGTTTACTTATTAGGCCGAAAATCGTATGCAATTCCATGCCTTGTTTAACATATTGAAAAGTTCTATTCGCAGGTCTCAGTAACCACACGAACCTCAAAGTGCAACGAAGACAGACGAAATCGATCAAACCGCTCTATTTGATATATCTGAAAGCGCAAGCTCCACCCTCTTACAATCGCCCATATGCTGCTAATGCGTCTATCCACAGGTCGAATGAGTGCACACTGTATAGGGTATTTATTGAAAATATGTTGAACATCTCAAATTGGCTTTATAAATGTCTTTCAGTGATAAACGAAATAGAATACTGGATTTTTCGTGAGATTTAATGCTTAAGTGATGGATCATTAGGAGGTTATTGGAAATAACAAATATTTTACGAAGCATTTTTTGAAGTTCTTCATCGTTGAGTGGAATAATTTAGAAAATTATTCATCGAGAAACCACCTAGATGATTGTCTTTGTTTATCTTAACTATCAGCAGCTAAAATATAAGTATTTGATATCACTCTGTCTATTGAAACAGAAATGACAATGAGATGACCTATTAAAATAACTTAATTCTCATTTATGAAGAGAAAAATTAAGACAGAGAGAAAGATTAAGATAAACAGATATAAGTAATACATTTAGTCAATTTAAAATTAGATAATTGACAGTATTATAAAGTGTTATAAATTAACTAAAATTCCCATTGGTAGATTTTTTAGATTTTTTTAAACCGTTACGTTGATAAAATAGTTGTTGTTGTAACCAGTTAGTCTCTTTTTTTTTCATTTCAAATTCGCATTTGATTGAAATTCCGTAACGTTTTTGATTCGCATAACAGATTGGCGGACAATAAAAAAAAACCTTTCGCATTTCGTTACAGATTGTTAAACGTGCAAATATATTCGGTTTATCGCATAAACAAATATTGTTTCCGGTAGAAATTTTCAGTTTTTTCAACCGTTGACTGTTTATTCGCGCGGTCGCTTAACACGCTAAATTTTAATAACGATATATAAAATAAAAAATAACTACCGGTATTTACTTTTGTTAATTAACAAAATTGCCGGTTATTAAGTTATTGCAAGTTTCACCCGTATGTTTATTTAGCGATAGGAGAAATAAAAGACCGTTTTCCGAGGTTCACGTACGGTGGGTTTAAAATTCAGTGCGTAATAACCGTTTTATAAAGCTGCGGTTCGCGTGGCAAAAGAGGCCCCCGACGGTGGCCCGACTTCGGTCGGCGAACTAATCTAAATATAAAAGCGTTCCGGCGTTATTGCCCGGGCAATGGCTGCACTTACCTGAGCCAAAACGTTTGCCGTTAGTAGAGGAATTCAGCGCCTGAGGCCGCGTTTAATGTTACCTAAACGAAAGGCCGCGATGCTGGGGTTTAACAGAGCGACTAAGACGTTTAATCGACCAGATGTACTCGCAATCAGTGGTATTCCGTTTAATAAACACTAATGGTTCGTTTGTGTTGAGGTTTGTAGAAAGAGGAAATGTTGGAATGGTAGGAGTTAGCAAATAGTGACCGGCGCATCCACCATTTCTATTTGTACTATGAATAACAATGAAATAGAATAAAAGTATTTCAATTTTGTAAGGATTCAATTTTAAAAGACTGTAAAAGAAATGGTATGCAATGGAAGTGGTATAAATTCATATTGCTTCCACTTCGTTGGAAAACACCTAATCGAAACGGCTCCAGGTTGAAATCTACAAGCTCTGGAACTCGCAAGGGCCTTGTCGGACTTGATAAGGTACCGGAGGGCGGCAGCGCCTTCCTGCTACGAAAAGTTTTGGCGTACGCCGCGCGGAACTCTACTTTAACAATATCAGACGCATTTATCTGCAATTGGGCAAGTTTCGCCAACTTTCATAATACAATACGGAAGGAAGTTGCAGCGGGCGCAGGAGGGCTACTTGGGGCTCCCGTCGCGACTCGGATATCCCGCATATCCATCCTGGGACCCGCGGCTCCGAGGCGCACCGTATCCCGACCGTGCCTTTCCGGAAATTCAATAATACAGGAGTTCTGAACTGTGTTTGGCTCGGTTACAACGCCGCATGGGAACGCGTCTGTTTACTAAGATACCGAACTTCAACACCTTCCAACGACCTTTTCGAAATGGCTATTGCCAATTAGAGACGTTGCACTTCTTTCAACCAGATGTACTTATCTCTAACCACCAGCTATCTGCAGCAAACATACCAAGACGTTTATGACAGCCGATGAAAAGTTACTGTTAACTTAAGAGAATTGCATCTAGAAAGATCAATATTTATTCTCAGTTCAAGGAAATATTCATGAGTTTCTAACGATCATTTTAATGTCACCGTTGTTAATTTAAAACGCTGCGCCTTTTTCAAAAGGATGTTGGTAATTACACAGGCCAACAAAATTTTATGAAAGGTGAGACCCATAGATCAAATAGTACTTTCCTACAAAGTTTTGACGCACTAAATTCAAATATGACCTAAGAATAGCTCCATCACCTCAGGTTTTCAAGATATTCTAACCTATAGATGCAAAAAACATGTGTTTTCAACATATTTGGAATTAAATAACGTAGCGAATAAATTTTTATCCACAGAAATCCATGCGAGATCTGAATATACCACTCTCTCCATTCAAAATGCATTTTGAATTTTTTCGATACGTCCATTTCTCCATGAAAAAATCTTTTTTATGATACCAGTCGTAGTTGTCAGTATAGCAGACCAGTAAGCAATGGTTTGGTCGTAATCTCAAAACGGTGTAATGTTTTCAAATTCTTTTCTCCAGCTAGATCATAGGTTCTTAGGTTTTTAGATTGATTGGCTTTGCGGTCTGTATTAATCAATCGAAATAAATATGGAATGTGGAAATTTCAAAACGGCGAATTCAGTATGTCATACCAGAATTTGTAATTGTTTATATTACCACCTTTACCAAACCCAAAGCATAAAATCGTCTTCTCTTCAATTCAAATGAAAGTTGCAGGGATTTGCGCTTATAACTTATAGAATTATCTTCCCTTTTCAAAGCCCAACAAAAGTCGACCATCGTTCTCTCAACCCATCTACCTTGATAATGTCGCTCTTTTTCTTTAGTCTTGATGAAAACGTTCGCCCATTTCTTCGCTATATGCTCCAACATTTTCCGGGAAATAGTCTAAATGGGAATGTAGAATGTAATTTCTGATCTCTTTTTCTATATACCGTTACTTTTGTCCCAGGCAAAAGTAGATTCCGTTCTTTCAGTCTTCAAGCGCAAAGTTCCGCCTTGTCTTTTGGAAGATTGAGATCGTGAATGAAGTCATCTAATCCATCTTGGTGAAAGCACATAGAACCTACGTCATTAGAAGTATCTTCAAAATCAATGCTGCTTTTTTCCTCGTCAGCTTCATCACTAGCCATTGATTCAAATATAGTAGATTGAGAAACTTTGTCGTCAACTTTATGTATTTCATATTTAGCTGGTGTTACACTTTGAACGTTAGAGTAAATAAGAAATTTTTTAGTTTTGTTGTTAAAATCTTCTATATCGCACGAGCAAAAGTAACAATTTTTATTGTGATCCTTGGGTTCACCCCAAATCATTGGTTGGACAATAATTCTTTTTCCTACTGTTTTATCATCCCACCTAGACAACACTACACGAATTACAAACTGAGGGAGGTACCCATGGCTTGTCCAAATTTTTCATATTCATCTTAAAACATAGATCTACGCTCATTTTTTGTGTCATAACGTCCATAAATAATACAGGGTGCTTAAAAAATACGTTCGAATATTTGGCCCACTTATAGATCTCATCAGTACAAACAAGAAAGTCAAAATAAACATAAGTCCAAAAATCAGCCGTTTCCTAATTACAGCCTGTTTTTCAAATTAAAATAATTTACACTCAAATATCAGTATAAATACATTTTAATTATTACAACTTAATGATTCTTAGAGAAGATGTTCAAAATGTCCTCCTTCCATTTGTATACACATTTCACATCTCCGTAAAAGTGAACGCCGCACTCTCTCAAAGAGTCCCGGATTTATACGAACAGTCTGGCAGGCATGTTCAATTCGTTCTCGCAACTCATCTAAATTATTCACAGGACTTGAATAAACTAATGTCTTTAAATACCCCCAAATGCAAAAATCGAGTGGAGTGAGGTCGGGAGATCTAGGGGGCCATGCAATTGGACCTCCTCGCCCTATCCACCTGCCATTGTAATTTTCGTTTAGATAATTTCTGACCAAGACTCCGTAATGCGCAGGAGCTTCATCGTGCATCAACCACATACTAATTCTGTGGTTGAGGGGCACATCTTCTAACAGCAGTGGTAATGTATTCCGCAAAAAGTCAAGGTACAATTGACTAGTCAAACGGTTAGGCAGGAAACAAGGTCCTATCAGATGGTCTCCTAACACACCAAGCCAAACGTTGATTGCAAATCGGTGTTGATGATTCGATTCAACAACGGCATGCGGATTTTCGTCGGCCCAAACATGGCTATTATGAAAATTAAAAATGCCATTTCTCATGAAACCAGCTTCGTCTGTAAATAAAATTTTCGTAACAAAATTTGGGTTCTCCGCGACTTTTGTCAACATGCTTCGACAAAACACCAGTCGTGCGGCATAATCAGGCACAACTAGAGCCTGTACCCTTTGAATATGGTATGGGTGCAATTGCTGCTCCCGTAAAATTCTCCAAATTAGGGAAAAATTAATATCTGTTTCAGTAGAGAGTTTTCTAGTACTAGTACCAGGATTTTCTTCAATTCGTCTTAAAATGTTAAGTTCTGCGTCGGGAGTACAAACTGATCTAGGCCGACCACCATCACCGTTCCTTGATTTAAACGATCCAACTTCGGATAAACGTTGATGTAAATTTGTAAAAAGTTTGTCACACGGAAGTACCCGGTTTGGGAATGCTTCGGCATAAAGGCGACGTGCCTCACAAGCATTTCCATCGGCTTTGCCATACATAAAATGCATGTCTGCCATTTCTGCGTTGGTATAAGGCATATTCGAAAATCTCAACAATGGGTTACAGCAACAACTACTTCAATAAACACTGACAATAACGGACACACAATAATTACAACAAATGTGGCAACTACACTAACAGAAACGAACAAAATTTGTTTTGTTATTTCCATGGATGACTTCATAAATACGCGAATCACTCCTACTGAGTGTAAATTATTTTAATTTGAAAAACAGGCTGTAATTAGGAAACGGCTGATTTTTGGACTTATGTTTATTTTGACTTTTTTGTTTGTACTGATGAGATCTATAAGTGGGCCAAATATTCAAACGTATTTTTTAAACACCCTGTATAACAAAATTTATTAATTTTCTCACACAGTTGCTTCTAGAAAATATCGTTGTCTGCAAATTAGCAAAGCTCTACGGATTACGCACTCTAGAATGAGATTACAGACTTACTCTATCGACAACTATTATTGTTGCTTAGCATCCTATAGATTGATAGCGTAAAAAGTGATGTTATAGAAATTATATTTCTTCAAGAAGAAATAAAGGTATTCGAAAAATTCAAAATACATTTTAAATGGGAGCGGTGGTACTTTCAGGTGCCGCATAGAATTTTGTGAACAAAAAATTATTCCCTGTGTTATTTCATTTAGAATATGTTTAAAAACCGAGCTTTCCGCATCTTTAGGTTAGATTATTTCAAAAATCTGACGTGATGGAGCAATTCTGAGGCCAAATTTGAGTTCAGCGCGCCCGAAACTATTAGGAAACTATTGTCTGATCTATGGGTCTGAAAAATGTTGCTCAGTGTTATTTTTGACCATCAATTGGCTGCAGGAATCATACTAAGACGTTTATGACAGTCGATGGAAAGTTATTGTTAACTTGATAGAATTGCATATGCCTCAAAGGATCAATATTTTTCCTCAGTTCTATATTCATGAATTTCTAACAATCTTTTTAAAGTAATCGTTGTTAATTTAGGACGCTGCACCTCTTTCGAAAGAATGTTGGTAATTATTTTTGACCACAAACTGGCTGCAGGAAACATACCAAGACTTTTATGACAGTCGATGGAAAGTTATTATTAACTTACAAGGAGACCACAAGATGTTGTATTCACCGATTTTGATGAAAGTAGTATCAATCGATAGGTATTGGTACACAAAACAAATTTGTAAAATATTAGGGCGCAATGTTCAGGGATTCGCGAGTAACTCGCGATTTTAGGTCGCAATTCAAGGCCACACCGCTTATATGTCAATGGTTGTACTCTTCCCGACCCCTCCTCTTGGTGACTCAACACAAACCCCCTTCCACTTGCGGAACAAAATTGTGTGAACCTCATGACGTAACTGCTTTTTATTTTTAATATAATCAAAATCTTTAATATTTCACTTTATTTCTTCTAATATTTTATTGTTATATGTTTTGAAAACAAATAATTGAACACACTTTTTCGTTTTTACTTTGATTTTTCATTTAATTTAATTAAAAAAAGACCCAGAGGCGGTCGTAGAGGGAGTGGCTAACTGATGACGTAAAATGGTGTGGTCTTAAATCGCGAGCTAAAATTCCAATTTACTCGCGAATTCCTGAACATTGCGCCCTAATATTTTACAAATTTTTATTGTGTACCAATACCTATCGATTGATACTACTTTCATCAAAATCGGTGAATACGACATCTTGTGGTCTCCTTGTTAGTAGAATTGAATCTATCTCGAAGGACCAATATGTATCCTTAATTCAAGGAAATATTCATGGGTTTCTAACGACCTGTTTGAAGTCACTTTTATTAATTTAGGACGTTGCACCTCTTTCAAAAAAATGTTGGTGATTTTTTTTGACCGTTAGTTAACTTAGAATTGTAATAGATTTGTGGAAGTCGATAGAATCCTACCTCTAAGTGTATACATATATGTATAGAAGACACTTTAAAAGAATTTTATTCGGGTCGAACGATCAAAGTTTGTGCTCAGTTGGAAAACGAATATAGCATTACTGGTGACTTCATCCGCATCTAAACGGAGTTCTAGCCAAACATAGAAGACTTACTTATATATATTAGTACATATCATTTATAATGGAAAAATCCTTTAAAAAAGTTGTAGATATGTGTGGTCATTAATAGATAAGTGATGGGGATGAAAATGGAAATAAAGGTCCAATTAATTTATTAGTCATCAAAGATTGATAAAGTGTTACGTGTAACTTTTAATTTTTGTAATTTTTCCCCCTTTCCTACTCCCATTTGCAAACAACTGCTTGGTTATTGTATTTATTAATATTTTTATTTCAGCGATTGAATTTGGAACGTTCCTTTCTTTACAGTTTCCTATTCTATAATTTGTTTATCTCTATCTTCTCAAAGAGGGCATTGAGTTGCTGTGAGATTTAGGGTGGTTTCCGAATAAAATTTCATCATTTTCCGGTTTTTGGGTATATCACGACAACTTTCGTGGGTTTTTGTTCTCTTTACGACTGGCTCTTGTGATGTGAAGACGTAGATGAATTGGCTTAAGTTTTCTGCGACATTTAGGATATGGGATTTGGATAGTGTTGGGAAAAGCTTCGTTAATCGGATTCATTATCTACTGTCTATTGTTTTGAAGTACTATAAATTAAACTTTGAACTTCGATTTATCCGGATTTATTGATATTTTCTTTACACAAGATTAATTTTCATCCAGTCGAGGTCTCGAAGAACTGAGGTACGTTAATTCACCTTAAACCTAATTTTCACTCTCACAAAATAAATACCTTCCATACCTAACTATCCTAAACCTTAATTTCTAATAATTCTTCTTTTTAGGCCTTTTAATTAGGAGCATTTTTAACCTTGAGCATTTTTTTTTAATTCGGAGCATTTTTATTCTGGAGCATTTTTATCCTGGAGCATTTTTTATTTTGGAGCACATTTTTCTTTTGGGCACTTCTTTATTTTCATGCTGCTACTCCCTGGCTCTGAACCTAAGAGAGCACTTCATACTCCCGGAACGAAGGAAAACTTCTACATTTTGGCCCTTTTCGACCTCTTTTCCCCGTTCCAAAGGACATCGCTGACTACTGGTTGTTTGCGGACTGCTGGTAGAACCACCATCGTTTACCACTTGAAGACTTCACTCGCCCTGCAAAAAAACACGTGAGACATCGAAAAATTTGGCTACATATAAGGTCAGCAATTTTATTATTTAATTATCAGAAGAGGATCGCACGCGACACTACTTTGAAGAGAATTATAAGAATTTATTTAGAGATTTGTTGTGATAAAATTCAATTTAATTTTAGAATTTCATATAAAATTATTATTATTTTGATTAATTTTGGAATTTATCAAGTTAGGTGAATAGTAGGGAATTTAATATTATTTTTATGAAATTTAGTTTGAACATTTTGTTTTGTAAAAGGTACTACAAAGACGATTCCTTTTTTTGCTTTGTTTACGATCTATTTTTGGAAAAACTTACCTTTTACGTCTTTAGCACAAGGTTGCACAATACGGGACGTTCGCGGATTCAGGTTAGGCAAAATTCTTTTTTTTATTTACACGTTGCTTCTTTTTTTACGGTCTTTGGTACCTTACCTAAAAATAATCCCTTTAATTGTAATCAATATTATTTTACTTTTACTTACCCTATTATTATCACCATTTTCACTTATTTTCTTTTATTTTATTTGATTACACTTCACAATAAATTTAATTTTGTAATCAAGTTGTTTGCAATCCTTAAATATTTGTCCTTTGTGTATTGTTTTGTGTGAATTCCTTTTGAATGAAAGTAAGCATTTACCACCTTCACTTCGTGATTAGTGTGTATCACAGGTTTAAATCACGTGGCGCCTTAAATAAATTTGAACCTCCCCTTCTTCACTGGGCTGACCGAGGTCCTGCGATACTAACGAAATTCAGGGAATTCTTGTGTACGGAATTTTGTACTTTGTTTGTTATTTTGGAATAAGGCGTTACAAAAGTTGATTGCTGGATGATTATTACCTGAATTATCAGGAAAATCAGACTTTTTGTAAAACACTGTCAGAATTTTCCTCAGTGATCATCTATGCGAAGAGAAGTGAAATAATTCAAAAGGATTTAATACCAGCGAATAAACCAAGTTGAAGAGCAATGCTAATAATCTTGTTCCCTCGAAATCACACAGTCGAACGAAAGTCAAATGACTTTTTTTCTTATTTTAACGATCTTGAAATGGATTTGATTAGAATAAAACAAACATTAAGGAAAATTGGGCAAGTTGGTCGAGAGGGAATGTTAAACTTGGTAACAAAAACGCGACATCGACATCTCTTTGGTTTGCTAATCGAACAAGCGCTACATTGCGAGGAGGCACGCGTCGGTGGGCAAGCTCTCGCTTGTTCGAAAGCGATCCAATCGATTAGTAGGTTCCATTAGGAAGCGGCGAGCTCCAGCCGCTGCCATCTGAGGCAAGCAAGCTCAATCCGACCGATTCTAAGTGCACTCGCCCCCGTATTTATTCGAATAACAGCCGATGGGTCGGGACCGAACCCTCAACCGGTAATGGACAGCCCAACGGTGCGCTGTATGAGCAAAACGGTGCTCCGTTTAGCAGAAGTTATCAAAGAACGGACGAGCAATTCCCCGACGAAGCCAGCGCGGCTCGGTAGCTGGAAAACATCGAGTCATCTACCGGATAAATCGACTCGGGGTATCACTTTGTAATCATCTCTTTCATCGTCTCCTGTTCTAATTAGTACCGGAATCCTAATTAACGGAATAAAAGTGTTCTTGCTCTTATTGTTAGAGGAAATTTCAGTTTAGAGGTTCTGGTGTTTACAGTATGGACGGTGTTATCGCTTGTGAAAGCAAGTAAATTTATCGTGTTTGGTTATTGTATTAGTGAAGTAATATTCGGGAACCACGGCCGATATACCATGAGGTCGATCGGATGATATACGGGAACCCATAAAACCAAGTTCGCTCGTGTGTATTAATATTGGTGATTTATTTAAGGAAAGGCACGGCGTGATTTAGTACAATATCGATATTCCGGGAAAACAGGGGAAAACAAACGATTCTTATGAGCCCGATTTTCTGAAAACGGTCCCCTTTTTTTCTACGCAAATTGTCGCGACGTAGAAAATAAATTATCGTTGTTTGTAATGGTCGCGGGACACGCGACACGTAATAAGGCGTTTCAGTATATAAATCGTAGCCTTCTTAAAACGTTAAACTAAGTTCCAATTAAAGTACGTAACGTGGTGGCCGTAGAGCTTACGGAGGTAGTAAAGCAGCGAAACAATGGTCTATTCTAAGAACAAAAGCTCGCAAACATGTTCGAACTCGGTGTACCAAGCGAACCGGAATTATGAGAAATATGTTATCGACAGGTATTAAGTTTTGTTTAGTAAGTTAGGGGTGTGTTTGGAGCCAGGTGAGCCCTTTTGGTCTAACTTGTACGGGTAACAGCTGGCGCCTCTGCCAATTTTCAGTAATATCGAATTACCGGAATTTATTTGGGATTTAACCTCGGTATCGATCTTGAAATTAATGTAGTAAGGTTCACGACTAGTTTTTTCTGATTATTTTATGATTATTTCTAACCCCCTTGTTGACATTAAGTGGTAAGTAGGTCGTACTTGGCAAAGAATCGAACGGAATCAGCGATAAATCTAATAATACCGAAACAAGGGTTTATCGGGTGAATACGAAAGCGGCACCACTTTTCGCGGACGTTCGGAAATTTTCTGGCGGACGATAAATTTCCGGAATTGCATCTTTGGACATAAATCCTCAGGAAGAGGCACTGCGGCGTCCGATGTAAGCCTTACGCCGGGCGTGTGTTTAGAATACTAGATGCCCGGATTCGGGATTTTTGGTAAGCACTTTGTCCATATCGACCCCATTCGCATCACCTCTCCACCTTTTATGTAGGCAAAGAAAAAAGCATATCCGATTTCCATCACGGGCGGTTGCTATCGCGGTGCATCTCCCTCGAGAACTACCCCTTCGCGCCGATATCAAACCGGTTCGGGCACGCCACGACCCTTATACGCGTACTTATTCATCGGGGCCACGGCTAATGTATGTAAACTACATGTTCAATGGCTCTTAATAACTTAAACACAGCGTACGGCACGTTCTCTAATTAGGGTTCGGTTTTAATAATGCACGCTACGCTGGAAGGATATTAGCGACCCTCGAGACACTCCCAGAACCTCCTCCTCCTACTCCTCCTCCTGCATTTACGTCCACCAGGACGCGTTCCACCTCGAAATTATTATCTTAAGCGAGTATTGGCACGTTATTATAGCGTTAATTAGGGAAACCGCTTATTAACATTCACCTACTATTAATATAAAGTGTGCGAATTAACCTTTTGATTAAAAATAAAATAAAGTAAAAATTAAAGTTTTTTGACATTAAAAAAATTGTATTTGACTCCAAGGATTTTGAGATGAACCTTCGGAAGTAGCTGAGGCAATAATGAAAAAATCAAAGATATAGAACAAAGCTCTAAAGTGTGCCCACAATTCTCTATTGCAATTTAAAAATCCCTTTACAACAATTTATCCGACCCGAAAGTTTAATTTCGTTTGAAGGTTTAAATTGGGTTGGGTTAGATCGAATTAGTAGGTTGGTTGTTGAGAGACCGTGATTGTAGCTTTGTAGAGTGGAGGAGTTTAGAAGATAATTCTAGTCTAGAAACCTGAAATATCTACATTTGTACCAATCTACATATAGTCATTGAATTCCTTACTCTCCTTCTGAATCATTATCTTCTATAATTTAATTTATGAGAAAACGAGGATTTATTAATACAGGGAACGCTCTATATAAGCAACTCATTTCAACCAATTTCAATAAAAAAGTTTTTTATTGGAAAAAGTTGCTTATAGGGAAAAAAGGAATCATTTTCTTTTTCCTTTTATATCACCAAATTAAAAGAATTTGTAACATGATTGATGTTTTTGTTGAAGTTATCCGACGTTTTTTCATTTTCTTCAACAGGAATAACTTCACTTTCTACTTCAGGATTTTCTTCAAGGTTAAATGGATGTCTTGCCTCGCTTGTTCCACTTGCCCATTCTATAATTTCAGTATCTGCTAAATAACAATCATTAAATATCGAGTTATACAATCTTGCCAAGGGAATATCATCTTCTTCTGAAAAGTTATCAGAAGGAATGTGGTATTGAATTTCATCACTTGACGCAAAAAGATGTTTAAATGAATTTTGTATAACTAACACGGGAATTTGATTCCATGTCTGCAAAACTAAATAAACATCTTTCAAATTTATATTTTTCAGTGCTGAAAGCATTCCAACGTTTGCACCAAAGGTTGCAAAAAATGCAAGTAGATGCTGGGGATAGCATTGTTCTAGTGATTTTGTCACATGTTGATCTAATGGTTGCAATAATATTGTGTAATTATTAAATTATTTTCAGACCCATGGCAAGTTGCATTATATACTAAGAGAAAGGCTTTTACGGGTAGATTTTTAGATTCCAAGTGTCGAGGATACTGAAGGTATGAATATATCATTATACCAGTCGCTAAAAAGTGTATCAATTTGCCAAGCATTTTTGGATTATTTGTAATATACTGGTAAATCGATATTTTTGAAGTAACGAGCAGATTTCGATTTCCCGAATCTAATCTATGTCATCATCAAATCTAATCACATTCCAAGACATATTTCCTCCACAAACAGACAAAATCCGTATACCGTGGCGTTTTTTAAATTTCATTAACCATCCATCACTTGCTACAAATGTTTCAGGTCCATTATTTAATCTATTTACTTGGAGTGCGTTTAATTTTATCATTTCATTTGGAACTAAATCGTTTAATTGTCGCCGCTTCAAGAATCTAGGCACGTTTTGGATGCACATTCTTCTAAATTTTCTTTTTTTTTCTTTTATTCTAATTATTGTAGATTTAGCAACTTTATATTCGTTACAAATGTCCTTTGTTTTTTTACCATTTTCAATGTCCTTTAAAACGGATAGTTTATCTTTTAACGAAATTGAACTTTTTTTCTTCTGATTCATATTTTGTTGTTGATTTTAAAGCACAAAAATATTAATTAATCCATTTATTAATTAACAGAAACTATCAGAATTCGAGTAACTATTCTGTTTAAGAGATATTCACTTCACTACTGACAGCACAAAACTCAAACATAATCCAATAACAGATTTTTTTACAATTTGAGGTTGTGTTGTGAATAACTTATTTTACTTTTGAATTGGCCTAAACTTAAGCTAAATATTTAGCTTTAAAAAATAAGTTGCTTATACAGAACAGTTGAAGTAAAAAAGTTGCTTGTAGAGGGGTTTCTTGTAAAGAATGTTGCTTATAGAGAGGTTGCTTATATACAGGGTGGGGCGTGGTAACTTTCTTTTTTGAAAATGTAATAAAACACTGTACATGTTTCATACAACGTTATTCTTATTTTCAGCCTGTCACACAACATTGGAGATTTGAATTTACACAGTTTTAAAAAGAATTTGTGGCAAATGTCGCCCTCCATTGTCAATACACTGATTCAATCGAATTTTAAAGTTTTTGTGCACTCTTTCAAGCATATCGTCTGGAATATTGACAATTTCGACTTGAATATTGTTCTGTAAGTGTTCCAAGGTATTGGCGCGATCATTATAAACTAGGGACTTGAGATAACCCCAGAGGAAGTAATTAGGGGGAGCTAAATCGGGCGAGCGCGCAGGCCAGTTTATGTTCCCGTGCAGGGAGATCAGTTGTTCGAAGAAACCTGCTCTCAAAACATCCATGGACACCCTGGAGGTGTGGGCCGTAGCCTCATCTTGTTGGAACCGCATGTTTTCAGGTGTCGTAACAGACTTCGGAGGTCCTTTTCTCCTTTTGGAGACACCTCCCGTTTCTCTGAACATATCCACCCACAATAAAACAGATTTTCAGGAACACGACCCCGTAGGGGAATATCGAAGTAACGAAAGGCACGTTGTATCGCAATTATTGAGTAACCATTAGAAAAATACACCTCTACAGCAAAAGCGCGCTTTTGATTAGACCAAAGCATGCTGACGACTGAGGAGGGTAAAAACACAAACCTCCCATTCTACTCTTTCAATTGAACACTTCCTCGCCCCTGTGTTATTATCCCTAACTGCACTACAGTATATTCAAAAAAGGAAGTTTCCACGCCCCACCCTGTAGATCGTTCACTGTATTAGGTTCTTTGTGCTATACTTGATTTTTTTTGAAAATGTTTTAAGGGACAGAGTTATTTTAAAAGTCTTTATCAAAAATTCTGAACTGCTCTAAGCATTTTATTTATATTACACTATCCTTACGTAGGTCTAAAAGTTCTAAATTTTTTTTTTCTTTGTGTATGTTAAGAACTTGTAGGCTTTGTAGGAACTTACGAGTAGGCTTTTAACCAACTAGCTTAAACTTGAATGATAAAATATTTTATCAATTTGAAAAATGATTGACTATGAATTCAAATACAGATTCTTTTTAGAACTTATCCGGCTCGAAGGACTTTAATACTTATATATCATACACGATAGTATTTAACAATTGGCAAAGTTACCCAAACTTAATTAGAAAAATATTAATTTATTAATCATTTACTATTTAAGGGCTATTAAGACCCCAAAAAATCGAGGTGTTTAGATTAAATTAGAACTATGCTAACTATGTACTCCAGCTAACTATGAACTCTATTGCATATATGGTTTGCATCACAATATACTTAGTATGTTGAAAAAAATAGTTCTGAAATAATTTTCTTGCTGTGGTAGGAAAAATCGAATATAAACCATATGAGTTAGCCTGTAGGTTAAAAATAAAATAATGAAAAAAAGGTGCGAACTTGACATTTCCTTGACGATTCCAATTTCTGGTGCTGCATTGGAAATTCTTAGCCGACGCCATAAATCTCTCGCAATATACACGTCCGGTAGAAGGGAACGACCGAAAAGTTCATATTTCTTCGCCGACGTCCCGAGCAATTAATTCCGCAGTCTCCACCTCGTCCGAAACCATTTAAATTGCCTCCCCGAGTCGGTTAGCAGACGAAAGCTCTTGTACTCGCCTAATACCGAGTTGATTTACACGAAACCCGGAATTCTGTTCGTTGCGGCGTCTCGACGCCGATAAATCGCCGTATTAGGAAGATCGGACGTCGCCGTGTCGGCGTCGCGACGCTTCCACTCGTCCATCAGCGACGGCCGGTCATTAACGCGGCCATTCGTACTTTTGAATTATTCACGAGGCGCCGAATGATTTTGCCGTCGCCGTTCGTCACCGCCTAAATGATCGAACTGCATTACCGCGCGGATTACGCCTGGGATTTTCCGGAAAGTAGCGGTATCGGCGCCGGCAGCATCTGCGTACATTAAGAAAGTTTCAGCAACTGTGCCGGGCACGTGCTGTCCCTCCGAGATGCACTACGCCAACAGCTGTCAAAGCTTGGATGCAATTTAAACCCTCGGTTCCTCTACTCGTTGCCAAATTATCGAGACAGAGTTGGAAAGTTTCGTTTTTAATAGCATCGTGTTTTCTCCCAACTCAAAACTGCTGTTTAGAATTTGTAAATGGATTTTCCTTACAATTATATTTACATCATAAAATTCTTAAAGTTAGGAAAAATTTTTGACAGTTCTAACCTAACTTTAAAAAAATCAACCAACTTTAAAAAATCACCCAGACTTTATTTATTGATATTAAGGAATGCTTTTTATTTTAAATGAAAGATAAAACATTCTAGTTTTTATTAAAAAATACCGATTTATTCTAAATATTACCAAAAAAATTTAAAAAATTCTTAGTTAGTAAAAATTTTTTTTAGTTCTAACCTAACTTTAAAAAAATCGTCCAACCTTAAAAAATCACCCAGACTTTATTTATTAAGATTAAGGAATGATTTTTATTTTAAATGAAAGATAAAATATTCTAGTTTTTACTAAAAAAGACCGATTTATTCTAATTGTTACTGAAAAATTTAAAAAATTTCCAAACTTATCAACAATGATTTTTTAATCTTTCTCAAATTAAAAGTAAAAAAAAGGCTATAAAATTCAAATTCGATAAAATTCGACATAACTCGTTATAGTGCGTTAATAATTTTATAAAACTCGTCATAATTCGTGTAATTTTTTATGAAATTCGTTAAAATTTGAAAAAAATTCGTTCAAATTCGACAAAATTCTTTAAAAATTCGTCATAATTCGTTAATAATTTTACAAAATGGGACTAAATTTTATAAAATTCATTATAATTCGTGTAATTCTTTATGAAATACCATATCCAACAAAATTCGCACAAATTCAACAAAATTCTTTAAAAATTCGTTAATAATTTTAGAAAATGAGACTAAATTTCACAAAATTCGTGTAATTTTTTATGAAATTCGTCCAAATTCGATAAAATTCTTTAAAAATTCGTCAGTCATTTTATAAGATGAGATCAGATTTCATCAAATTCATCATAATTCGTGTAATCATTTATAAAATTCGTTTAACTTTGAAAAAAATCATTCAAATTCGACAAAATTCTTTAAGAATTCGTCACAATTCGTTAGTAATTTTATAAAATGAGACTAAATGTCTTAAAATTCGTCATAATTCGTGTAATTCTTTATAAAATTCGACAAAATTCGTTCAAATTCGAAAAAGTTTCTTCAAATTCGAGAAAATTCTTTAAAAATTCGTCATAATTCGTAAATAATTTTACAAAATGAGACTAAATTTTATAAAATTCGTTATAATTCGTGTAATTCTTTATGAAATACGTTCATATCCAACAAAATTCGCTCAAACTCAACAAAATTCTTTAAAAATTCGTTAATAATTTTAGAAAATGAGACTAAATTTCACAAAATTCGTGTAATTTTTTATGAAATTCGTTCAAATTCGATAAAATTCTTTAAAAATTCGTCAGTCATTTTATAAAATGAGATCAAATTTCATCAAATTCATCATAATTCGTGTAATTATTTATAAAATTCGTTTAACTTTGAAAAAAATCATTCAAATTCGACAAAATTCTTTAAGAATTCGTCATAATTCGTTAATAATTTTACAAAATGAGACTAAATTTTATAAAACTCGTTATAATTCGTGTAATTCTTTATGAAATACGTTCATATCCAACAAAATTCGTTCAAATTCAACAAAATTCTTTAAAAATTCGTTAATCATTTTAAAAAATGAGACTAAATTTCACAAAATTCGTGTAATTTTTTATGAAATTCGTTCAAATTCGATAAAATTCTTTAAAAATTCGTCAGTCATTTTATAAAATGAGATCAAATTTCATCAAATTCATCATAATTCGTGTAATTATTTATAAAATTCGTTTAACTTTGAAAAAAAACCATTCAAATTCGACAAAATTCTTTAAGAATTCGTCACAATTCGTTAGTAATTTTATAAAATGAGACTAAATGTCTTAAAATTCGTCATAATTCGTGTAATTCTTTATAAAATTCGACAAAATTTGACAAAATTCGACAAAATTCGTTCAAATTCGAGAAAATTCTTTAAAAATTCGTCATAATTCGTAAATAATTTTACAAAATCAGACTAAATTTTATAAAATTCGTTATAATTCGTGTAATTCTTTATGAAATACGTTCATATCCAACAAAATTCGCTCAAATTCAACAAAATTCTTTAAAAATTCGTTAATAATTTTAGAAAATGAGACTAAATTTCACAAAATTCGTGTAATTTTTTATGAAATTCGTTCAAATTCAATAAAATTCTTTAAAAATTCATCATAATTCGTGTAATTATTTATAAAATTCGTTTAACTTTGAAAAAAATCATTCAAATTACACAAATTACAAAATTCTTTAAGAATTCGTCACAATTCGTTAGTAATTTTATAATATGAGACTAAATTTCTTAAAATTCGTCATAATTCGTGTAATTCTTTATAAAATTCGACAAAATTCGTTCAAATTCGACAAAGTTTCTTCAAATTCGAGAAAATTCTTTAAAAATTTGTCATAATTCGTTAATAATGTCACAAAATGAGACTAAATTTCACAAAATTCGTGTAATTTTTTATGAAATTCGTTCAAATTCGATAAAATTCTTTAAAAATTCGTCAGTCATTTTATAAAATGAGATCAAATTTCATCAAATTCATCATAATTCGTGTAATTATTTATAAAATTCGTTTAACTTTAAAAAAAATCATTCAAATTCGACAAAATTCTTTAAGAATTCGTCACAATTCGTTAGTAATTTTATAAAATGAGACTAAATTTCTTAAAATTCGTCATAATTCGTGTAATTCTTTATAAAATTCGACAAAATTCGTTCAAATTCGACAAAGTTTCTTCAAATTCGAGAAAACTCTTTAAAAATTCGTCATAATTCGTTAATAATTTTACAAAATGAGACTAAATTTTATAAAATTCGTTATAGTTCGTGTAATTCTTTACGAAATACGTTCATATCCAACAAAATTCGCTCAAATTCAACAAAATTCTTTAATAATTTTAGAAAATGAGACTAAATTTCACAAAGTTCGTGTAATTTTTTATGAAATTCGTTCAAATCCGATAAAATTCTTTAAAAATTCGTCATAATTCGTAAATAATTTTACAAAATGAGACTAAATTTTATAAAATTCGTTATAATTCGTGTAATTCTTTATGAAATACGTTCATATCCAACAAAGATCGCTCAAATTCAACAAAATTCTTTAAAAATTCGTTAATAATTTTAGAAAATGAGACTGAATTTCACAAAATTCGTGTAATTTTTTATGAAATTCGTTTAAATTCAATAAAATTCTTTAAAAATTCATCATAATTCGTGTAATTATTTATAAAATTCGTTTAACTTTGAAAAAAATCATTCAAATTACACAAATTACAAAATTCTTTAAGAATTCGTCACAATTCGTTAGTAATTTTATAATATGAGACTAAATTTCTTAAAATTCGTCATAATTCGTGTAATTCTTTATAAAATTCGACAAAATTCGACATAATTCGTTCAAATTCGACAAAGTTTCTTCAAATTCGAGAAAATTCTTCAAGAATTCGTCATAATTCGTTAATAATGTTACAAAATGAGACTGAATTTCACAAAATTCGTGTAATTTTTTATGAAATTCGTTCAAATTCGATAAAATTCTTTAAAAATTCGTCAGTAATTTTATAAAATGAGATCAAATTTCATCAAATTCATCATAATTCGTATAATTATTTATAAAATTCGTTTAACTTTGAAAAAAATCATTCAAATTTGACAAAATTCTTTAAGAATTCGTGACAATTCGTTAGTAATTTTATAAAATGAGACTAAATTTCTTAAAATTCGTCATAATTCGTGTAATTCTTCATAAAATTCGACAAAATTCGTTCAAATTCGACAAAGTTTCTTCAAATTCGAAAAAATTCTTTAAAAATTCGTCATAATTCGTTAATAATGTTACAAAATGAGACTAAATTTCACAAAATTTGTGTAATTCTTTATGAAATTATTTCAAGTTTGACAAAATTCTTTCAAAATGAAATAAAAATATAAAAATTCTAAATGTGTATATTGTCGAATTGAAATTGTATTGCATTCGAGGGAGTAACATTTTACTATTTCAACACGGGCTACGTAAATTATCAATAACCGAACGAGTTGCAAATCCGCGTTACTCACAGTCGCGAACAGGTAGACTTTGTAAAGCTTTTTCCATGAAAATACCCGCGACTCATCCATAAATTGCTCGAAACCAAATTGTAAATTATTCACGGACCGGCCACGCACGAACGCTCATTGTCGACGATAAATAATTGTAGCCGACCATCACGTCGTCATAAATGGACGCCCGACGGCCCTTATTATCGTCCCAATTGATGTTAGGGTCGTCGTATTCTCTTTTCGCCCTAGATTCTAGGTGCTAAGAAAGCGAGTTCTGTTGAAAAATACATAAGGAGCTCGTTGATTAATTGTGGACATCGTAAAACGGGGGGACAAAAGATTTTCCCGGCGGATTTCTATCTCGCGAGATGTAACGGCGTCTCTAAATGAGATCCCGGACGCCTCGTTTAATTTGGTGTACAAAAAAGCTCCGTGATAACTGGACGGTCGACGGAGAAAATGGATATAGCTCAAAGAGGGGAAGAAAGAATGCAGTAAAAGTATATTAGACGATATTAGGCAAGGGGAGGGTTATCTTTATAGAAGAACAAGGTAGTTTTAACTTGTTTACTCTTTGAGGGAGGGGAGTTCTATCGATTGTCTGTTACCACAACGCTGTATTAACTTTAAATTGAGTTATCTTGGACAGCGGAAATTCGACGAACCGGTACAATCCTGAAGTTATAACTCGATTATTATAATAACCCTGGCCGGTAATTACTCTCCGGGCAAACTCCCAAAGGATAATCTCGCTTCGCTAGCCAAAAATGTTGCTTTATCGCGATTTTTTGGTTGCGTACGTCGAACTACCTCTTTTCGCCGTCGCAAATATTTACCGACTCTCAAAGGACCGCGGTTGCGACCTGTTATTTCAGTATAATAAGTCCGCGTCGGAAGGAGAGTCGCGTACGACGATAAGGTAAACCCGCCGGCCATGTTTTAATCATTTTCGACGTCGCAATCAGCGTACCGAGTAAAAATTTATATTCGACCCGGTCGCGAAGCACTTCAGGTTTGCGCCGGTTCATAAATATTCATTGTTCGCGGCGCGACCATAACGCGGCCTCAATTTGCGACAGTTTCGTTGTTTTGTCGGACGGAACAGGATCAACCGAAATTATTGTGACGGGAAGTGTTACCGTGGAAAATAGATCCTGTTAAAAGCTCTTTAGTTTTTTAGAAAATTAAATTTTCTTCTATAAAAAATATTTCTTTTTATTTGATTAGTTCTAAGATGTTAGTAGTAAGAGTCTTATGAAAGTTAACTTCTTCAATCTATTTTCTTTTAATTTACTTCATTAATTGAAGTGGTATCTTAAGTGGATTGTGATGAAAGTTTTTTTTTTCTTTTTTTGGTGTGATGAGGTGAACCGTATGAGGTTTCATTGAAATTTCTTGGGTAATAATACTAGAAAGGTTTCAGTACACGACTGGTAAAGTTTAAATCCCTATTCAAGAGGCTTGGGAAGCAGGTCTTATTTCTGTTTCTCGCGGAATTAGTGGAATTAGTACTTCCGGGTCCCGACAAATCAATTTGGCAAACTGCGCACTCGTGTATGGTCCCGCGGCAAATTCCAGGTTACATGCAGGGAATTTACCGTTCTTCGTACGATTAACGGTCGGTTTCCGGGGAAGTGTGCGTCCTGGAGTTTGCGGGCGCGCTTTTATCCTTATTGCAGTCCCAATATTTCGCGGAGCCGGGCGACTTAAAGCCGAGACGGCGGCAGAATTGATGTTCCACTTTAAATTATCTACATATGCATGAACAGGGCATCGTCGAGGGAGAGCCGGAAGTGTAGAGACGGGGCGAAAAAACGGGGAATATGTAAAGTAAGGCAGATCGCTCGGTTAAGGACAGCGGGCCGTCTCTCTCCCAAATTAATGACACGTATAAAGCCGGCGCAATTTGAAAGGCACCGGACGGGCCTCGGATGCCACACGCGCCCGCCCGGATTTGCATTTAATCACTCTCCATTTGCATGATTGCCAAATGGACGACAAGGGTCCGTTTTTTTCCCGTTCGAGCGGCACGCGTTAATTGACCGGTTTTTGATATCTTCGAGTATAGGTACTATAATCCAAGCTCAATTTACACCATGCAGAGAAGGATGCAAGAGCGCGCTTTCTCCCCGTAACTTTACCGAGTAGGCCCGAGTAGCGTACAGGGGAAGGGAGAACCGGAGTTTCAAGTGGTCCTCGCAAACGCAAAGGTCTTCCGGGAAGAACGCCGTCGTAGACAGGCCCGCGACACCTCGCTGTTTTAACTTTTTCGGTCAGACTTTTGGCGCCCTTTTTCAGGTCTTACAGGAAAAGCGAGAAGTGTTAAATCACCAACCACAATCATTGGTTGTAGTTTTAATCATATTTGATTGACAAAACCCGGTGAAAATTGAAGAAATTAATTGGTCACCGGGACTGTGCGCTTTCCAGGTAAAGCACAAAATTAACGTCGGGTCTTTGTCACCCCGAACACCAGGGATATTTGAGAATACCTGCCTGTTTGTTGACTTTATATTTTATTAAAAGTATTATTATTAACGAAAATTACTCCAACAATAGAAATGTTGCAGGTGTTTTCCATCAACTCTTTTACTTTCTCCATCAAGACTTCTACTAATTAAACTCTTACACGTGTTGGCAATCTTCTTCTAATCCTATATCCAAACCGTTTTTGTTTTGTGTTACAACAAAATCAACAAACTTTGAAAGAAATTTATTTACTAATCGAGATATTTTTAAACTAATAGGTAGAATCGGGAAAATCAAATTACTAAAAAATTAATTACAAAGATAATATATTTTTATAAACTTCAATTGTCAATTGTTGGTTTATGATTTATTGCTACTTACAGTTAAAAGTTAAATTCAAACTTTCTTATTTTCATTGTAGCAAATTCATAGAATTATTATAGTCACATTACTCTACTACATTATGCAAAATCAGTTTACCATTTGCTATAATAATTATTTAAAAATTGTTACTTAAAAATCCTAAAGTCATAGGTTAGCTTTTGATTGTTTAAATGTTAATATACTTCAAAATCATTGGAACTTTTCTAATTATTTAAATACACGATTTCTTTTCAGTGTGTGTTTTCATCGACCTTCTTTTTAAATGAAAATCAATTAAGCAAATTTACAGATTATTCGTAAACATTATATATAATGAAGAAAATTAATAAATTTATTGCTATCTACCAGTATCTTGAAAATTAATTTCCTTATTTCATTACAATAATAAATGTTTGCCATAAAACTTATTACATGTTTATTTTTCCCATATTTAAATATCCCTTTCCTAATTAGACATTTATTTCATTATTCTAAAACCAGTTTACTTTTTGGCTTCCAATTTTCTAATTTTTAAATCAAAAATTGATATAGTTATAAATTGATTTAAAGATAAAGTTATTATGACATGACGACGTTGTTCATTTCTCATAAAATTAAACGATGAAAGTTCATCAAAACTTGATTTTTAAATAATAAATTTGTAACAATGAAGGCGAATTTGTGACGCCACATCCTAATATGTATAAAATATGATTAAAACTACAACCAATGATTGGGGTGGGTGAATTAATACTTCTCGCTTTTCCTGTAAGACTTGAAAAAGGGCCAAAAGTCTGATCGAAAAAGTTAAAACAGCAAGGTGCCGCGGGCCCACAAAACAATATGAGCGCGGGCCTGTTTACGACGGCGTTCTTGCCGGAAGACCTTTGCGTATGCGAAGACCGCTTGAAACTCCGGTTCTCCCTTCCCCTGTACTCCACTCGGGCCTACTCGATAAAGTTACGGGGAGAAAGCGCGCTCTTGCATCCTTCTCTCCATGGTGTAAATTGAGCTTGGATTATAGTATACACCTACCGACACGAGCAGATTTCGCCGTTGTCTTCTTATAAAGGCGAAAGAACAACTCCAATGAAAGAACTGTCTCGGAGAAAAACCATTTGTTCGGGAGACCGCCAGACCTCATTTCCCGCAGGCCGATAAAAAAGGGCCGATCTCAAAGGGCGGGTCGGAAGGGAAAATCCGGGATGGGCCCGGGCCGGGTAACGGCTTCCCGCAAACGAAGCAATCGCAATTACGCTGACCGACCGACTGTGCCAGTATTGACGTTAGCCCCGACAAAGGCAACTTGTCAAAGACAATCATTCTCGTTCCTAATTTTCAACGGAAATACATTACTAGCTTTTCGAAAAGTTACCTTTTATCAAACTCTGCCCTTCAAAAAAAAAAAAAAAATTGAAATATAGAGCAATTGTTGAAGCTTTGACGATCAAGTAAAATATGACTTTCAAAAATAACGATAGCAAACGGTTTTTTTAACACACAATTCCAGACAAACTATATTCTATGAAAGAAAAATTATTTGAAATATAGATTGATAAATGTGAGTTCATCATTCTTTATCCTCCACGTGTCGAAAATAGATTTACAACCCAAGAAACATGTAGATAAACGATATACAGACAGACAACTAATCAGAAAGAAATGTAAATACCGTCTTTTTCCGAAAATAAGATACTGTTTTAATTTCCTTTTTGGTCCAAAATACGCGCTAGGTGCTTATTTTCAGACAAGGACAAAAATAAAAGTATAAATTTTGTATTTTTATTTAATATTTATTTTACACAGAATACAGAAATTTAAATTTATTCAATTACAGCCGTGTCATCTTCTTCTGGAATATCGTCATAAATAAAATTCTGATTTATGTTCTGATTTTCTTCCAAATCCATTTTCTGTTGAATAATTGGTCCGAATCTCTCATGTTTTGCGATATAGCTATCGTTCATGAATACTTCTTGTGTAAGTAGCCTGTTCGTAGTGCATTGGAAACATCACTATCAGTTATTTTGTTTCATGAATTTTTTACCCAATTCACAACTTCTTTCTTTTTAATTATTAACAACACCAGTTGAACAGCAATATGTTTTTCTTGGTTATTTTGGTTGAGAAAAAAAAAAACACGTAAAGATTACTTATTGTTAGTAATGTTACATAAATCCGCACTGGTTTCGATGTGGATAGCTATTATTCCATATCAGATGAAAATAGGTCTTGAGGAAGCTTCCTCTTTAGACGCGTGTGGATTTGATAGAAGCCCACTTTATGCTGAACCGCACTAGAGCACGTGTTGATGTTCTTGTGGAACTTTTTGGTTACGTTCTTAATAAACTCACTAATAGTCGGCACTTTTAGGTCTTCATGTAGATCACTATTCCTTATAAACCATGGGACGTCCACTGATATCCTAAGGATTTTGTTCTGTAGGGTTTGAACCTTTTTCGTGTTTGAGGCTGCTGAGTTACTCCAAACCGGGCAAGCGTAGGTGACCAGTGGTCTGATAAGAACTTTGTAGAGGAGGAGAGTGCACTCTATTCTCATACGAGATATTCTATTAATTATGGGATAAAGTTGTCTAAGCCTGGCATATACTTGGTTGAGTTTTGCGTTGAGGTATTTCCAAGTTAGGTCAAGAAATACTTCAAGGTATTTGATTGCTTCGTCTTTTGCGCTCCACCGAATTATTTGGTTATTGATATCAACGCAAGGCGTATTACGGTAGGGACTTGGCGTAAAGATCTTGGATTAACATTTATTACCATTGAGCATAATGCCAACTTTGTTAACCAGTGCTGGATTTTATCAATTGATCTTTGCAATGATTCGTTTGCGTCGTTAAGAATGTCATTTTGTGCCTTTATTACCATATCATCAACGAACATTGCCATTTCGAAATTTGGGTCAGAAGGGATATCATGCATAAAAATGTTAAATAAAGCTGGGGATAAGCAGCTTCCTTGGGGGACTACAGCAATAATTTTCCGGGTTCACAACTTCTTGTAAGCCTGGTTTTACTAAATTACCTCGATGATTTCTCACCATTCTGTTTTCAATATATTCATTGATTTTCATCCGCAAATGATCCTTGAATGGCTCGTTTATTGCAATGTCAAGCGTCTGGAGGTAATCAGTCATTTCTGCCGGAATCATTATTTGATCAATCTTCCTCTCAGCAAGAAAGTTTTTCATGTTTTTAGCACGGGCTAAATCCCAAACTAGTAAACCTTTATTCTGACCCCTCAACAGTGATGGCAGCATAAAATCAACCAGCTTTCAATTGAAAGGTGGAGTGCAAGGAGTACCTAAGTAGCATTTTTATAAAATCTGCCTAATCGGCAGATCCTAGGTGTATCATGTCTGATAAACCTAGATATCGCGATTAGGCAAATTTTATAAAAATGCTACTTAGGTACTTCTTACACTCCACCCTTCAATTACATAAATTCCTGAAAGACGTTGAATCTGATCTTTTTTACCTTTAGTGATTACAAATGGCGATACTTTCTTACCATCTAGACGAATCGCCAAAATACAGGTGACACGTGCACTATTGTAACGGGTAGAAGGAATATAAATTGACGAAGAAGGCTTGTGGTGAATTGTCGTTTGAGTTCCTTGACCTAGGAATACCGCGGACTCATCCATATATACCGTGGTCTTTCTTCTTTTCACTGTTGCTTCCCCATGACGATGATTTTATTTGGCGTTGTAACAATAAATAATTTAATTTTCTTTTTTTCTAGATATCTATATTTTTCTTCGAATTCCAAATTCGTATGGCACTTCCAAATTTGCCGTTGGTAGGATCGCCATGTGATGGCTGGTGGTTGGGTTTTTAAATAAAACGACCAAAATTCCCCTTAACCTACTATTCACTTCATTTTTAATGATTGCCACCGAAGCGTCCTTTTAACAAACTGTTGACAAAGTTACGTGTTTATAATTACATTCACGACTCCAGACATACTGTTCTCTTTTCTACGCGTAATCCGAATAAATACAATGCAGTGTGCTGACTCTGCACACTGACTCTTCTACGAAGTTACAAGAGACAAGTGTTTTCCATTGCAGCAGTCATGTTGGAGAGTTGGTATTTCAAAAAATCGATGTCATCAACAGAAAAGCTTAAATGCAAGTATACGCTTACCAACTTCATAGTCTTCCAGCTTAAACAATGTTGTTGATCTTCTTAAAGACAGTTCATGTCGTTTAAGAAAGTTTTCCAACTAGTGTGACGATGTTTTAAATTTTCTGTGGATATATCAAATTCCATTGCTGTTTCAAGGGCAAATTTTTGAATATTAACCAAAGCCATTGCTCTCCTGTCTGCAATCCATTACCAGATGCAATCTTCCAACTCAGAAAATAACGGCTGCCGATCTGATCCAACCCTGCGTTTTTTCTCATTCTCATTTCCTTGGTCCACCAGTTGACACAGGTAATCGTAGTTTGCACGCCATTTACGAACCGTACGAAGATCCAGCATCTTTTCTTTATAGAATGCTACAAGATTTACACCCCTGGAGTCTTTAACGTGTAACTCACGTTGCAAAACCCTTTTGCAATTCCTTTTTGTACTCGACGGAATGGCTTTTTCGTTTTGTACTCATTTGAACTGGGGTTAAAAATTATTCACTTTATTTTTAAATAAAATTACGTATGAGGAAATAATCAGACTTACAAGACTGAAATGAATGAACGTTGTATACGTGCATTGTCGCTCAATATAAACTGCTGTCTTATGTTGTATTTTTAAAATAAATTCCAAGAATTCATTTGAAATGAACTGAAGAGGTGACCAATTAATTTCTCGGTATATTTTGTTTCAAACATTTCTCTGAAATACGAGTATTAGGAAAGCTAAACATTACTTATACTTAATAAATCAACAGCATTTTTTGAACGAATTCTTTTTGTCACTTTATTTTAACTCTTTGTGGGGCGGGCTTTTTCAAATAAAAAAAACCCAAAGTGGGGTAAAAAAAAACCAAAAAAACACAACATCTCTTAGCAAAAAGTATAATCAGAGCTTGGAGTGGTGAGATGGTAAGCGCTCTCAACAACTGTACAGCAAAATGAGTAGCGAGTAAAAAAGTGGTTTATTTTGTGTACCAGTGAGCACAAAGGTAAAAATTCGAAGAGGTACATTAAGCCACCCACCGACTCTCAAAGAGTTAACTAGGGTTTATTTTCGGATGATGTCTTATTTTCGGAAAAACACGGTAGACAAGCGCAAAAATAAATGTACTATAGGTGGAATCGTAACTCTCATGGAATGGGCCTGTCCACCATTTTTCAATTTTTATTGCATTGGATAGAGCAGAAAAAAAAAGTTTCTCCGTATTTTTGCGTTTTTTTCATAGCTTATCCCATCGTTCAGAAAAAAAATCATAAAGTCGGCCAATTTAAAAGAGCGTTTAAACAAGGTACTGTGTGACGTCGGAGCGTTCGATCCCCTCTACCAAAAAACCCGTTCAAATGGTCTGAAGTTGTACGGCAAAACGATTTGTTTACGGGCGGAAATCACCAGATGCTAATGATAATATGTGTTTTATGGCTAGGTTATTTTTTGCGTATTTACGTGTTGTTTACTTCCTTATATGAACTTTTGAGGTGTATATAGCAAATAATACACATATTAATAACAAAGAAAAATAATTTGTCCGCCGACTTCTTAACGATAACTACTAGGTTATTAGAAAGAGATAGGTACAACGAGTTCCTATAATAGAAAAGGATGGATATATATCTTTGCGTCGGATTTTTCTTTTGCCAACTCATAAGTACTGTATTAAATCTGTGGCAATTTAAACAACACCAACTTCATAGGAAATTTCAGCATGGCCGATGGATTCGGCCAATGAGCGATCAATTAAGGCTTCGACGTCATCAACAGGTCACGTTATGAATCGCATTTCAAAAATATAGGTTTTAAGATCGTTTTTTGACGTAATACCGTAAAAATAAATACTAAAACCTTGACATATATGATCATCGCCTTTTAGAGAATGGATTCCGCCCAAAAAAACTTATACTTTGGAAAAAGTGGACAGGCCCATTGTAACATTTTTAGTCAGGAGAAGTAGTGGATGGAGTTGGTACATGAATTATTTTTATAGAGTGAATGTAGGGGAGACCGGGGAAAACGTAACAAGAGTTACGATGCAGTAATCCTCCAAGAACTGGTGAATTACCAAGAAGTAATGACGTAGGGGTTGTAAGATAAGACCAAGTATAAAAAGCTTCCACAAATGTATGAAAATTCTTTGAACTTCAAACCGTCGCAATTATGCTTTCGGTAATAATTTTTTTATACCAAGTGTTTTGTGTTTTTTTAAAAACGTTCGCTCTAAAACTTTTGTAATTTACGTTACAAAAGTAACAGTCTTTTTATTAAATTGTATTTGTACTTGAAAAAAATTAATTAGGTGGTTAGTTACATACGTCCTTCTTCACTGACAAAGAGACGCTCGTGTACAATTCTAGTTTGTTGTTTTATTTAAAAATGTCTGTTTAAAAACGACCCAAGTAAGTTTTTTGTCTTTATATTTCTATAGAAATATATGACAAATTTTTTCGATTAGCGTTTTCCATTTTTGATTTTTAATGTGTTGATATATCTTAAATTTGTGTTTATTAACACTAAACCTACTAGTACCGGTCAAATTGACCGTTTTCAAACTTTTTTAAAACTTACTCATTTTAAAACGTTATAATGCCGTTATCAAACTCTATGACAATTCTTAGAATATGACCGGTGGGAAAAAGTATTATACAGTTATCTCAGAGTAAAATGTTTTATAGTTATCCCGGCGTCGTTTTCAATTGAAAAGAGTAGGCAACAATAGTGTTGATTACAGTCTCAAGTGGTGCACTTCTAAAGAGTTTCTTGTGCAATTTTGTTTGCAATTATTTATTTGATGAAAGTAAGGTAAAGTATCAATACTTGGATGTAAATTTTTTATTCATTTCATAGTGTAATAATCTTCCAGATATTTACCCAAAAAATGTCAAAGAATTTGAAAGTTACAAATTACCTAATGGCGTATTCGATTGGTTGCACTGGTGCGCACCAGAATTTGACCTTGAGTGCATGTGATTACATACATTAGCTTAGTACACAAAACTGACAGTTCAATAGAACACGCTACTATGCACTAGTGCACACCAGTGCGTACAGCCGGCTCAAACCATCTTGGCCTTCCGAGGTCACCTACGCAGTAACAAAAGGTGGGGAGTTCTTAGAGAGCTCATTTCCGTAGTATAGTCAACAGGGTACTGATCGTGTACAGATCAAAGCAAAAGTTTGTGTATAAGTGCGTGAGATAATATTTAAGTTCAAGATGGCGGAAAGTAAAGTGAAAAATAAAGTAAGTTCTTATTTATTTATTATTTTTGTTAATTGTTTTAGCAGATATTGTACTATTTGCAGCTTAAAATATGTTTGATTTATGGGTTTGTTAATTTAAAAATAACTTTTAAACTTAAAAACTCTGAAAAATAAGCTACTACAAAGAAATTCATTATTAAAAATTTACCTGTTTAAAATTTACAATACAATATCTGTACATGTTTTTGTACAGGTCAACTTTTGCCACGTTCTATACTTGCCGCTCCTATCTAACGAATACACCTATCTTTCTCCAACGATTTACTGTCGCACTCCTTCGTCTGCGCATTTTTCGTGACCTCGGAAGGCCAAGATGGTTTGAGCCGGCTGTACCAGTTTTACCAAACGAATACGCCATAAGAAATATGACGGAAATAGAAGAACAGTTCTCAGAATGTGATGAACAAGAAACTTCTTGAATTGAAAAAAAAAACATGCAAACAGAGAAAGAGCTATTTACAACAAGTGAATTGGAGTCAGAAAGCGATAGTGAAGAGGAGAATATTATAAATAAGCGCCCAGGACAGAAAAGAAAGAGAGTTTTATTGACATCCGAAGGTGAGACAGATTCAGAGGATCAACGCATCGAAACAGCTGCTGATGGAACGGTCTGGAAAGAAATAAATGGAAGTCCCAAACCTGGCAAGTTACCCAACCAGTGCATAATATTTTTAGGGATATGTCAGAGCCAACAGAATATGTTAAACGACAGGTAATGAAAGGACAAATGAAGACGGCATTTACTCTTATCATTGATCAACGAATAATGCATCATATTATAAAATGTACAGAAGAAGAAACATTTAGGGTGTTGAATAATAAAATCGATAATTTTTTTAATTACCGGTCAATTTGACCGCGCGCGGTAGGAATAGGTATACAAGAATTGTCGGTAGCTTTAGTGTTAATAGGGAACAAATTTTTGTTAAGCAAATTTTTTTATGTGCCTCATAAATGAACTAACAATTGAATCGACTTTTCAGTTGTGTTGTCCATTAAAAAAAAATGTGCATTTTTGAAAGTCATATCTGACAGGAATGTAGTGGTTGTTAAATTACCAGTAGTCGTTGATTCGATGAGCGATCGGCTACAAAACATACACTTGGACGCGTTCGAGTGTGTTGTGCGCTAGTGTTTGTAGCCGGGGGTTAGTTCCAGTCATCGACGTGTCAATCGACATTGCCATTAAATTAGAGCGTATCTGAAATTCTGGCGCGTTCTAACGCGATTTTAACCTCGTACCGTGCGAATCCAATTAAGGGCGGCGAACGATTTCCTGCAATTAAATTAGCGGCGCGCGCGTCGGGGGGCCGCGCCCTTTTTTACCGAAGCGGAACGTTAATCGTATGCGAAGGACATAATTTAGCGCGCCCCGTTTTAATTGCGCGCGTTTAATTGGTCCCGAATGCCGTTTGTACGTTACGCGGGTAAAACAAGCGGCGAACAGGGTGCGGCGTCGGCGTCGGGGGAATAAATAAAGATTCGAAATTAAGGGCACCTGTCGCGCCGCCCGCGCCCTGTCGGGTCAAAGGTAAAACTTTGCGCCCTCCGGCAAGCTCCGGGTATCGGACGCCTGGCGTCGGTCGGGCGTCGTTTGACGTCGCCCGCGGGCAATAGCGTTATCTCTAGCGCCATCGCCTTGTTCCCGGCTATTTACATACTAGATGCGACTTCATAAAGCTTGAAAGGGACTGAAACGCTTTGAGCTACCGTACGCTCGCTCTGTGTATCACGCCGAGGCAGCCGCATCCGTACCGCTTAGAAAAAAAATTCGTCACTTCAATATGCTTCCCTACAATTTACACTTTGTACAAGGTTGCAACAAGCAATCCTACGAGATTTACATACGTAAAAGTATCGCGAAGATTTTATGAATTTTTATGGAAGCCGTGACATTTTACTTTACGCCGTAAAGTGGGGAGATGCTTATCCCGGTATAGGGGGACGCGAATTTAGTTATCTCGCGGTCCCGCGCTCGGAATAAGGGTAAATAACGCTCGTTCCGCCCGTGTAATTGTGGAGCGCCCTTTGTGTGCGAGCTCCGGGACGAAGACGTCACTGCAAACCTACCGTTTTTACGACAAGGGGGCGTCGTTCTCCCGTGAGAATGATGAATAAATTACCAGAGGGCGACTTTCACCCTGATAAACCCCTGTAAACAATATTTAAACACCCCGGGCATTCTTTTTATCTACAATCGCATTACAAAGTAGGTTTTACCTACTGGACGAATATGTAAAATGACTGGTTTAGAGTGGTAGAGTGTTTACTCCTAGATATCATTGGTCGATGTTGGTTTATCAACCCCACCTTCAAACAACCTACCGTTTTTATTACAAGGGGGCGTCATTTCCTCTTATGAACGATGAATAAATTACAATAAGGCGTGTTTTAGGTTGACAAACCCTTCTAAACACTATTTAAACGAACGGAAATTCTTGTTATCGTGAATCATTTTCTACAATAGGTTTTATTTACTAAGAGAAATATCTAAAGTGATTTTACCATTCTAGGGCGGTAAAATGTTGATTCTAATCGTGATTGAACAATCTTAGTCGATTAATCTCTTTCGTAATATAAGTCACTGTTTCTAAGAAACGTGTTTTTTTTCCTTGAAAATGATGGATAAATTACAACAAAACTAACTTCAGGGTTATAAATTCTTCTAAACAATATTTAAACACAAATGGGGTAGATTTTTTTAAAATGATAAGTAAATTATAAGTAAACAAATTTAAAGTTGATGAACCTACTGAACTTCTTGAGTAGTAATAGATCGATAACATTGAACAAAAAATTTTGGTTTATTTGCTGTATCGTCTTTGAAAAGTACGTTTTTTAGGTATTTTTGTGGTACTGAATACAAATATGACAATGAAATTTAAAACTTAGTTGCAGTTTTTAAGAACATATTTTTATTTTATTTTTAACAAACTAAAAAGAAAGAAATAGGTATTTTTACACTATTTTTGCACTTTTAGACTGTTAAATAGCAATCAACGTCAATTAATAGTTGGATTGTCAGTCCACAGATGGACATGTTACTTTCTAATATGTTTTGTAATATATATCTAGTATATAAGAGACCGATAAACCTTTGTGAGTTTAGTTCCAGCAGTTCAAGCAGTTCCAGCAGCGGTTAATGTTAAGCGGTACATTTATTGTAATACTGTCTGCAGTGAATAAACCTTCAACATGTTTAATAAAGAAAGCTGGTAAAGTGATGGCGATGGGTAAAGCAATCGCGAACGGATTGACAATCATGGGTTTTCCTACCGAAATGTCCATGATTGTCAATCCGTTCGCGATTGCTTTACCCATCGCCATCACTTTACCAGCTTTCTTTATTAAACATTTTTCATTCGCGAGAAAATGCGTAGCGCAGCCATGTTTTCGAGCTTGAGCAGTTGAGAACAAATTTCCTCCCAAATCTGGCACGTAAAACACGTTCACTAACTGTCTGTCAAAATATTTGTTTCCTACTCGCGCTTTAATGTTAACTTCACCAATTTCTTGTGCCAAAATCTCATGCTCACCGATTTCCGTTATTGGCACCGGTACTTTCAAAGGTACGTATTTACTGAAGTTTCCTTTGTTGGCGGTCATGTGTTGAGAACACGCTGAGTCAACAATCCAAGTATCTGCTTTTACATTGGTTGTGTGACTTGAAAATGCAACTTTTCTGAAACCTTTTTTAGTAGAATCTCCTGCCCTTTCGTTGCGTTTTTCTTCCGGTCTCTTAAACTTACAGTTTTCTGCTATATGTCCCTTTTTCCCACAATTATAACACTTGAAAGGAAAATTTTGAGACGGTTTTCTACCTTTCCTGTCAATGTTACCTTTATTCTTTGAATCGGCACGCCAAGCAACTGTTTCAGGTTCAGATCTCGTCTTTATCCGCTCCTCGTGGTTTCGAATTCTGTCGGTCAACTTTTCTAGATTTCGTTCGTCATCGGCTTCAGTCTCCCAAACTGTTTTTACCGGTATGTACTCTTTTGGTAAGATATACATAATTCTACCCAAAAGAATACATTCATCTATTTCTGCCTTTCTCTTCCTTCTCATCTCACTATTAATTTCGTTGAAGAGATTATTCAATTCGCTGATATGTGTAATCATGTCCTTTTTCTCCGAGTACATATATCCAAAGAATTGTTTTAATAATTTATCTAACCTTTGTCCAGTTCCTTTTCCAAATGTATGCTTCAATCTCTCCCACATTTCCTTTGGCGTTTTGCACCCCAGGATGTGCGTCTTGATTTGCTGATTCAGCGCTCGAGTAATGTACAATTGTGCACGAGCACAATCCGCGTCATAGGTCTCTAGTTCCAACTTCTGTTTTTCTGTGGGTTCTCCAACCACTGCTGGTAACTGCCTGGTACCTTCCACCACATCTAGAACTCGTACTGCACGAAACAACATCAGCATGGACTCTTTCCATATTTCGTAGTTTCGGAACCAGTTAGCTCTTCTACGCATGCCATCAACTCCGATTTGTAGGCCATCTCGACGACTCCTACCAGACGTGACTTGCAGAGTAGTTGATGCAGAGTATACGTCCTCGTAGGCAGAAAAAAAAACTTCTCCTTCAACACTTCTCCACGGTCGTTGATCCTACTTGGAGCCTCGTAACCTGAAGAACTTCTTCTTCAGCACTCCTCCACGGTCGTTGATCCAACTTGCAGCTTCGTAATCTGAAGAACTTCTCTTTCACCACTCCTCCACGGTCGACGATCCAACTTGCAGCCTCGTAACCTGAAGAACTTCTCCTTCAGCAATCTTCCACGGTTGACGATCCAACAAGCAGCGTCGTAACTTGAAGAGCTTCTGCTTCAGCACTCCTTCACGTGTACGTCACTTCACTGTCCACCACTTCTTCACTCCGCGATTCCTGGGCCCATAACCTGTTTAGGTTTATTCACTGGCAGACAGTATTACAATAAATGTACCGCTTAACATTAACTGAACATGAACTTTAGTTATAGCGCTGTCCTTTTGCTACTCTTTTGTAGATTGTATCTGAAGCACCTCTAACAAGAGTCCAGCAGTAGTCTGGAAGCATGAAAGGATTCCACTTTTCCTGGTACCTTCTCTCCATATATGATATATAGCCTGATGAAAACGTTCGCCGTGTTCATCACTTACAGCTCCGCAGCTTTCAGGAAAAAAGTCCAAGTGTAAATTTAGGAAGTGCATCTTTAGAGACATATTACACCCCATTTTTTGATACGATAACAGCATATTCTTAACAAGAATAACGTAATTGTCAGCTTTTTGGTTTCCCAAGAAATTGGTGACCACCAAGCGAAAGTCATCCCAAACATTTTTTTCAATATCTGTTAGAGTGTTGTCAAATTGTTCGTTCTTCAAAATGTTTCGAATCTGTGGCCCATCAAAAATACCTTCTTTCACTTTTGCTTCACTTAACCTTGGGAATTTTTGACGCAGATATTGAAAAGCTGGCCCATCTCTATTCATTGCCTTGACAAAATTTTTCATTAGGCCCAATTTAATATGCAGTGGTGGCACAAAACAACAAAATCCTCTTAGAGCCAACAAATTTCACATGCTGTACATTCTTTTGGCCTGGCTCTAGTGATTGTCGAACGGGCCAGTCTTGTCTTTTGTGATGTAGTGCCTTTACCCGACTGTTTATGGTTAATTTATTCCAAGTTAGAGACTTGCACTGTATAGGCTCATGTAGCATCATAAAAACGTGAACTAATATTGCAAAAATTAAATTATTTTCGGATTCACCCCACCAAAAATAGTAAAGGTTTGTTGATTTTATTTTAGATACTTTTTGGCTGTTGTCCAGTGTAATCTGCTTTACCTTCAACTCCAACATTTCTTATTAATTCGCTCAAATTCTATTGATGAATGTATTACATCATCGTTACAGTTTATTAAATCATTTCGACAACCGGTAACAAATCGATTTTCGTGTACAACGCCATAAACAGCTGTAATGTAATCTTGTTACAACTTGTTACGGCTTGTCAAATCGTTCAAATAATTGGGGAACAAGGTCTCGTATTTTATCTAGATTGCCGGAAAAACTTTGAGCTTTTATTTCTCAACCGCGAAATCCAAATCAATCAGTTGAAACGGTAAAGAAGACGGTCTAAACTTTAATTCGCAAAGTGGGGTTGGTTTGTTTTTCATGGAATCGCGTGTAGAGAACCTTCTCGCGTGTCTCTAGGCAATACGTATCCGACGCCGCGTTCGCACTTTGGTCCGAATCCATCTGAATCACGATTATTGTTCAGGACACGACCCCTTAAGTTTTATTGTACTCGTCCCCGCATTCTTGCCTTTAATGTTAACCCCTCGTTTAAACCCGCTTGTTCCTTGTTAATGAGAGGAAACTGACAGGAATGGTATTTTAGTTACCTAACTGATTTATGAGATTGGTCTATGAGTTCAAAATTGATGATTTTGAATCGTTTTAAAAAATGGTTTCTGGATGAAATATGATTGAGGTGTCGGTTTATTCAGGTGTATCGGGGGAATTCGGTCAAAGCTTTTAGCAATGGTCGAGATCGAAAATCTAATTTGAGATAATTTTAACGATCGGCGTCGCGGCGTTGCAATCATATTTGCTGTGGCAATATTGGCGGACGCGTGGCAATCGATTGGGACCGGTTTTGCTGTTTGCGAATGAATCGATACGTGGCAAACGTGTGCGAAAACGACTCCCGCCGCGATATCAATGTCTGGCGACGGCAACGTCCCGTTAGACGGTAAGTGACGTAACAAAATGCGCCGTCATGTCTTTCCTCGAGACGTACTCGAGTTCATCTACGGCTGAATTTCCCTGGATAGATAGCGGCAGATGCCGTAGTGAATATCCGAGCTGGGTTATCATCCATGAACGAGCAGCTTCTAATTGGTGCAAGATTGAATTTGAAAACGCCTCCCTTTTATCAACAAATTCCTCCTTCAAAAACCGGAAGAAACCGGAAGGTCTATTACGGGTTGTTGTTGGGCAGCAGCTTGGAATTTTTATATTACGTCGGACACATGCTGCAGGAGCCGTAATTTCCCGCAGCGGGATTTTTATCGCTCGCCTCTCGGATTTCTCGGCTCATTTCTTATGTGTATTAAGGTGTCACGGGACCGAGAACATATTAAATTCTTGTCGCCCCGGCAAAAAAGGAAATATCTCGGATTGCGAGCGAAGAAGAAGTTTAGAAGTTCTCTTAAAGACAAGCGATGTTTACGTAAACCGTTCCCAACGGCGTCGTCTTATCGACCAAAATTTTCCAATTTCAAGACGCTTTCGCCTCGCGTCTTAATAGAGGGCGCTCGGCAGTAAAAATACAAGCGTATGTAGCAACCCCCACACTATGATACTTTTTGTACGACGTCGTAAAACCGCGATGTGTAAAGCGGGCGTTTTCTCCTCGCAAAAGCCGGCTTTAAAATTCAGAACTTAATTCATATTTTATTAAAGACTCGGTCGCGCTAACGAGAATAAACTCTATAGGGAGGTATTGTAACGAACCGAGTTTAAGGAAAAAGCTTCAAAAATTAAGTCTCGATCTACTTTCGAAAAGAACATCGCCTCGAACCTGTTTAACAGGTTTCCAGCACGCACCGAACACGTCTCTTAGACAATAGGGATTACTACCTACAATGCCTGTGGAGCTACGTTTAATTCTAAGTACATCGGCGGGGTGATTAAACATCAAATAATCCTATCAAGCTGGTGTTTAATTGATGTCTTGTTCTACAACCCACAGGTTTGATATCATTCAGAATAATCCTTGTTTAATTCTAAGAACAATGGAGAGTATACTTGAATAGGAATGCAAATTTTATATTTACTTACAAGTGACTAACCTAACTTTCTTAAAAAAATCACCCAGACTTTATTTATTGGAATTAAAGAATAATTTTTGGTTTAAATGAAAGATAAAAGATTCTGTTTTGAAATAAAAAGGACAGATCTTTCGTAATCCTTACCAAAAAAATTAAAAAAAATTTTAAAGTTGGTGAAAATTTTTGACAGTTTTAAACTTTAAAAAAAATCACCCAATTTTAAAAAATCACCCAGACTTTATTTATGAAAATTAAAGAAAGATTTTTGGTTTAAATGAAATTTCAAAGATTCTGTTTTTAATTAAAAAAGACAGGTTAGTTCTAATTATTATCAAAAAATTTAAAAAATTAAAGTTGGAAAATTTTTTTGACAGGTGACTAACCTAACTTAAAAAAAATCGACCAACTTTAAAAAATCGTCCAGACTTTATTTTTGAAGATTAAAGAATGATTTTGGTTTAAATGAAAGATAAAAGATTCTATTTTGAAATAAAAATTACAGATCTTTCGTAATCCTTACAAAAAAAAATTAAAAAAAATTTTAAAGTTTGTGAAAATTTTTGACAGTTCTAACCAAACTTTTTTAAAAAATCACCCAATTTCAAAAAATCACCCAGACTTTATTTATGAACATTAAGGAAAGATTTTTGGTTTAAATGAAATTTCAAAGATTCTGTTTTTAATTAAAAAAGACAGGTTAGTTCTAATTATTATCAAAAAATTTAAAAAAAATTCTTAAAGTTGGAAAAATTTTTTGACAGGTGACTAACCTAACTTAAAAACGAAATCGACCAACTTTAAAAAATCGTCCAGACTTTATTTTTGAAGATTAAGGAATGATTTTTGGTTTAAATGAAAGATAAAAAATTCTATTTTGAAATAAAAATTATAGATCTTTCCTAATTCTTACCAAAAAAATGAAAAAAAAAAAAATTAAGGTTGGTGAAAATTTTTGACAGTTCTAACCAAACTTTTTTAAAAAATCACCCAATTTTAAAAAATCACCCAGACTTTATTTATGAAAATTAAGGAAAGGTTTTTGGTTTAAATGAAACTTCAAAGATTCTGTTTTTAATTAAAAAAGACAGGTTAGTTCTAATTATTATCAAAAAAATTAAAAAAAAAAAAATCTTAAAGTTGGAAACATTTTTTGACAGGTGACTAACCTAACATTAAAAAAAATCGACCAACTTTAAAAAATCGCCCAGACTTTATTTTTGAAAATTAAGGAATAATTTTTGGTTTAAATGAAAGATAAAAGATTCTATTTTGAAATAAAAATTACAGATCTTTCGTAATCCTTACCAAAAAAATTAAAAAAAAATTTAAAGTTTGTGAAAATTTTTGACAGTTCTAACCAAACTTCAAAAAAAAATCACCCAATTTTAAAAAATCACCCAGGCTTTATTTATGAAAATTAAGGAAAGATTTTTGGTTTAAATGAAATTTCAAAGATTCTGTTTTTAATTAAAAAAGACAGGTTAGTTCTAATTATTATCAAAAAAATTAAAAAAATTCTTAATGTTGGAATTTTTTTTTGACAGGTGACTAACCTAACTTAAAAAAAATCGACCAACTTTAAAAAATCGTCCAGATTTTATTTTTGAAGATTAAGGAATGATTTTTGGTTTAAATGAAAGATAAAAGATTCTATTTTGAAATAAAAGTTACAGATCTTTCCTAATTCTTACCAAAAAAATGAAAAAGAAAATGTTAAAGTTGGTGAAAATTTTTGACAGTTCTAACCAAACTTTTTAAAAAAATCACCCAATTTTAAAAAATCACCCAGACTTCATTTATGAACATTAAGGAAAGATTTTTGGTTTAAATGAAATTTCAAAGATTCTGTTTTTAATTAAAAAGACAGGTTAGTTTTAATTATTATCAAAAAAATTAAAAAAAATCTTAATGTTGGAATTTTTTTTTGACAGGTGACTAACCTAACTTAAGAAAAAATCGACCAACTTTAAAAAATCGTCCAGACTTAATTTTTGAAGATTAAGGAATGATTTTTGGTTTAAATAAAAGATAAAAGATTCTGTTTTGAAATAAAAAGGACAGATCTTTCGTAATCCTTACCAAAAAAATTAAAAAAAAATTTAAAGGTGGTGAAAATTTTTGACAGTTCTAACCAAACTTTTTAAAAAAATCACCCAATTTTAAAAAATCACCCAGACTTTATTTATGAACATTAAGGAAAGATTTTTGGTTTAAATGAAATTTCAAAGATTCTGTTTTTAATTAAAAAAGACAGGTTAGTTCTAATTATGGTCAAAAAATTAAAAAAATTCTTAAAGTTGGAAAAATTTTTTGACAGGTGACTAACCTAACTTAAAAAAAATCGACCAACTTTAAAAAATCGTCCAGACTTTATTTTTGAAGATTAAGGAATGATTTTTGGTTTAAATGAAAAATAAAAGATTCTGTTTTGATTTAAAAAAGGCAGATTTTTTATAATTATTATCAAAAAAATTAAAAAAATTCCCAAAGTTGGTAAAAATTTTTAACGGTTTCAACCCAACTTTTTTTAAAAAATCCACCAACTTTAAAAAATCACTGAGACTTTATTTTTTGGAATTAGAAATTGATTTTTGGTTTAAATTAAAGCTAAAATATTCTATTTTCAATTAAAAGAGATATTTTTTTTCTATTGTTACCAAAAAAATTTAAAAAAATTTTCAGTTTCTTTTGAAATCATCGAATTAGTTTGACGTTTAGAAACGTCAAAAATTCGCTTGTCATTCTGCGCCGAAATTGGTCGATTTTCGTTAGTTCGGTGCTAACTGATGGCAAAAAAAGACGACGCTGCTCGTTTACTACTTTATTATATGTGCCGCATAACGAGCTCAAAGTCAAAATTTCTAAAATAGCCAAAAAATCGAAAGGGGAGAGTATGGAATTTTTTCGGAAAGTTGAATACTTTAGATTTTGCTGAAACTTACGTTTTTATATTATTCGATAATGAGAAAAACGATGGTGAAATCCGTTTTTCCGTAAGTCCTTTGATTTTCCAGAAAAATCGGGTAGACTTTACGACGTGCATTAATTTTTTGGTATAGAGGTTTGGAAAAGCGTTCGTCAGAAATTTTTCGAATCTGGAATGACGACATCCATCTAGAGTCTTACTCAAAATTGAATAGAGAATCATTTAAAACGAATCGCATGGAAATCCGACGATTTTTTCGATCGTTGGCTGAGGTACGCGAACTCAAAGTCAAAATTAAAAATTCTAATTCCTAGATATAAATGTTCGGATAACCGTTCGTCAGAAATTTTCTGGATTTAGCCGGATAAAGTTCGTTGAGAATCTTACTTACAATTAGAAATGAATAGAAAATCATTTAATATAAACCTTACGGAAATCAGAAAACGAACGACTGACTTACGGAAGCTCAAAAACAAAATTTTAAAATTTTCGTTTTTTCGAGTGCAAAGGTTGAAAAAACCATTTGTCAGAAATTTTCTGGGTGTAGCACAACTACATCCGTTTTTAGAAACTAATTCAAAATTAAACAAAAAATCATTTAAAAGAAACCGTACCCAAATCGGACGATTGATAGCTGAGTTATGGGAGCTCAAGGTCAAAATTTCTAAAATGGCCGAAAATCGAAAAAATCAAAATCATTTAAGCATTTTGTGGTTAAAGCTTTCATTTTTTTGACATTTCTAGAATAAAAATTTCATATTTCCGCATTTTTTCTTCCCATTTTTAGTCAAAATATCAATATTTTAAGGGATTTTTAGATTATGTCTTTTATATTTCAACGTTTGTAGATTAAAGATGCAATGTTTTTGCAAATTTCGTGTATAAACTTCAATATTTTTGCAAATTTCGTGTATAAACCTTAATATTTTCAAAATTTTTGGGTTACAGAACCTGAAAATTTAAGACAATTTGAATTCTATTTTTATTTTTTAGAATTTCAGGATAAAAATTGAATACTAAAGCATTTTGAGGTTAAAGCTTTATTTTTTTTGTCATTTTGAGAATAAAGATTTCATATTTTTGCATTTTTCTTCCGTTCTTTAGTCATAATATCAATATTTTAAGGAATTTTTAGGTTATATCTTTAATGTTTCAACGTTTGTGTATTAAAGATGCATAATCTTTGCAAATTTCGTGTATAAACCTCAATATTTTAGAAATTTTGTGATTAGAACTTAATTTTACTTCGATATTTTTTACCCAAATCGTTAATATTTAAGACATTTTGAGGTTAGAACTTAATATTTTGGAATTTTAAAAATAAGGTCAATATTTTTGGAAATTTGATGTTTTAACATATTATGTGCCGCATTGTTACTAACAATAAGAAGATAATTTTTTTTTCAAAGTTTTACAATGGGAAAATATCGACTATTATACATACGGTCACATTACTAATATAAACAGAAATCGATTTTTAGTTTAGATTCTTGTCCACGTAAACAAATAAATTTATAATGTTAATGCGATAGATTTTTGTCATTTATAGGTCGGTTAGAAGCCACAATAATAATCATTTGCATACAAAGTAACTCAACATCGAAACGTTGTCGGCGCGAGAGGTGAGATAAAGTCGTTTGGTATTCCGCTCACGGTGCATTATACATCATTTGCCAAATTATATAATTAAGTCTTAATTGTACACAGAGCCCGGTTGGAGTACAACCGTCCGAGTGGGTGGTGTTTCACCCTGTTTGTAATTGTAATCCGTGGCTTGGCGTATTTACATACGAAAGGTGCCCCGCGGGACACGATTATTGCGTTAAAGCGATGCGAGCGACCTAACCGCAAGTCCACAAACTGTCCATGAAATCGATAGAAAAACGTTGCGGTTTAGAGGAATCGATGTTTGCTGCGACCTCCGTCGGTAATTGCTCCAAGGGGCCGTAAGACAAAAGGGGCGACGGCCGACAGCACTAACGCGATAAGGGTCAGGCTAAATGGGCGTCGGCAACAAGTAAGGTTTACATAATTTCAATTTCGCGGCCATTAATGGAATGCCCGCTGCAAGAACGGGTCCGGCGGACGCCGGCGTCTGCTTCTCCTTTGATACCAGCTAGAACAAAACGCCGTCGATGCTATCTCGGTCTATTTAATGGGGTTAGAATTGAAAATTAGCCCTCTACTACCAGCCAAAATCGTGTGTGTTATGGTTCTTGGCGAGTTTAGACGTTATTACAACCCTAAATTACTCTATATCAACTATATCTCGTGTATTATCTCTTTATTGTTATGTGGTTAACATTTGTAAATCTTGATGTTATGGCTTGCAAACTGGATAAGGGTTCATTTTAATGGAGGAATCTCTTATGAGGGAAATTTAGTGTACACTTCATAAGACATGAGGAAATTCTTTTATTTCATTGCAATGAAAAATGCTTTAATGAAATGGAGGAAAAATATATGAAGGGTATATGAATCAATACTTGGTTGAGTAATGAAAGGAGTTGTAAGGAAAAAATTCGATTCAAAAGAAAACTCCTCAATAAATGGCTATTTCTTTTATTAAATCTAGGAAATGTAAAGTTAGGATTGAAAATCATTTTTTTACTATTAGTTGAAATCGCGAACATTATGATTGTTGACGAATTTAGTTATCAAATTTTATAAATTTTGACCTTATAGCCGGATGTAGTCTTTTGAATCAGATAGGATTCAGAAATGTGAATTTAGGTAATCTTTTTTATAAGTCTGGAACTTGTGGTCCTTCGAGCCAGATAGAATTTGGTTTTTAAAGAAGGATTTATGGATATAATGGAAGGTTGGATTTAGGAAATAAAAAAAAGCAACAATTCTTTTTGATTTTTTGAAGATCAGTCTTTTATTATTAGTTGAAATCGTGAGCATTATGTTTTTTGACGAATTTAGATATCATATTTTATGCGTCTTGACCTTATAGTGCAGTGGTGTCCATAAAGTCGATCGCGATCGACCGGTCGATCGCGAAGCCATTTTCAGTCGATCGCCATCAAATTCACGAATCTGAGGCTGGTGCTGGTAGTATTTCACCATAGATCAGGTATCTTTTTTCATGGAATAATAAATAAAATTTGGATTTTGAATGATTTGAACTTAGAACTTCAACGACAGAATAGAACAACTTTTGACATGATAAGTTCTAAAAATGCTTTTAAACAAACGTTAAACATAATGTTATCTAGAATGAATGATAATAATTTCACTTCATTTCCCAATATGACGTCTCAATCAAAAAATGTTGCTACTACCGATATCGATTTAAATAGATATAAAGATAAACTTAAAAACCTAATTGCAGATTTTGACAATCGTTTTCAAGATTTTAAACAAATTGGTGATGTGGCACTTTTTATCATCTTTCCGTTTAATAAAAGTACAAATATAGAAAAAGTTGCTGAGAATTGTCCGACTTGTTCGATGTAGATGTACATACGTTAGAATCAGAAATCATAACATTGCAAAACGATATCTATATTAAAGCAAGAGCATCCAAGGAAAATTTTTAGAAATATTTATCGGAAGACAAGTATACAAATTTTCGAAAATGTGTTGAAAATTTTTACTCATGTTGTGGTTCCATATATTTATGCGAGACTGCATTTCCACATATGAAAATAATAAAATCTAAATATCCAACAGCCTTGACAGATACTCATTTAGAATCTTGTTTGAGAAATGCCCTAACTACTAATATTCCCAATTAAAAAAAAATGGTAGACTCGGAGCAGTGCCGAATAAGCCAAACATGTACGAATGCACCTGAAATTAAATGAAATTAAATGAACTGATTTTTATTTCATATTCTCCATATTTTCTTAATTGAAAAAATTGTATATTATTATAAGCAGGTAGGTTAATATGTTGAGATGAATCAACGAGCCAAAAGAGAAAAAAAGGAAGGTATTCTAAAATGTACAAATGATTTGATACCCTTTTTTTTAACCACTCCAGATTTTTTTTTGTCACTTTGTACGTTTCTGGGGGGAGAGGCAGTATTACTCGCCTGGGCTGTTTTGCACCCCCAATCCGGCCCTGCTTCGGTCGATCTTGGTAACGCATTTACATGAAAAGTCGATCTTGGTCAAAAATTTGTGGACACCACTGTTATAGTGGGATATAGTCCTTTAAATCAGATAGGATTCAGAAATGTGAATTTGGGCAACATTTTTTATGAGTCTTGAGCTTGTGATCCTTCGAGCCGGATAACATTTAGTTTTTAAAGAAGGATTTATGCATATAATGGAAGGTTGGATGTAGGAAATAAAAAAAGCATCAATTCTTTTTGATTTTTTGAAAATCACTCTTCTACCATCAGTTGAAGTCGTGAACATTATGATTTTTGACGAATTTAGTTATCATATTTGATGAGTCTTGACCTTACAGTCGGATGTAGTCTTTTAACTCAGGTAGGATTCAGAAATGTGAATTTAGGTAAAATTTTTTATGAGACTTGAACTTGTGATCCTTCGAGCCGGATAGCACCTAGTTTTTAAAGAAGGATTTATGTATATAATGGAAGGTTAGATTTAGGAAATAAAAAAAAGCAACAATTCTTTTTGATTTTTTGAAAATCACTCTTTTACTATTAATTGAAATCGCAAGCATTATGATTTTTGACGAATTTAGTTATCATATTTGATGAGTCTTGACCTTATAGTCGGATATAGTCTTTTAACTCTTTGAGTGTTGGTGGGTGGCTTAATGTACCACTTCGAATTTTGACCTTTGTGCTCGCTGGTACACAAAATAAACCATTTTTTTAAATTTCCACTCCTTTTGCTGTATAGTGGTTGAGAGCGCGTACCAACCCACCACTTCAAGCTCAGATTATGCTTTTTGCTAATCTCTTAGATGACACAACATCTCTGTTGTGCCCACTTTGGGTTTTTTTATTTGAAAATGTCCGCCACTCAAAGAGTTAAATCAAATAGGATTCAGAAATGTGAATTTAGATAATATTTTTTATGAGTTTTGGACTTGTGGTAAAAATATAAAATTTTTGACTGAAATTTAAACCGTTTTGAAGCTGTAGAAAAGTATAAACAACCTGACTTTATAGCACATAATGAAGCATCGGAATCTACTAAAAGTTTCAGTGTCTTATTTCCTATTTTAAAATATATCCAACTTAAATTTGTATTGATTAAATTAAAAATATAATCAGTTGTTGTCTGTACGAAAAAAATGATTTAGGGACTCATTTTTAGCTAGATTGAAGCTTGATTTTGATGTGAATCATCTATTCTTAGATAAAATGTACAAACCCTCTATGACTTCTAGCTCTTCTAGACGCCCTTCCATGACCTCTTCCGAATGGTCGCCTATTACCTCGAAAACTGCTGCTACCATTATGTTGACTTCTAAGTTAACTATTATTATTTGTTTGGTTATAGTTTCTATAGTTCGATCTGTAACTTGAGTGACTATAATATATGTCCTAGCTAGGGAAAGCAATACCGTTACAAATTTTCGATACTGGTATTTCGGTATTTTCGTTTTTAGTACCGATAATACCGGTATTAGTATTATTTTAAAAAAATGTAAACAAAATTAAAATTTACTTACTATAGATTATAGATTATGTTATTATTTTGGGGTAGTACAAATGTATGTCAAACACAACTAAACAACAAAACATTTATTTTAAAGAATAATTTAATAAAATTAAATCCAACTTTTTTAATATACATATATTACGTTATTAATTCGTGCAAGTGATTATTATTTTTGACGCAAATTGAAATATGATTTCAAAAAACATATATGATCTAATGTACCGTCGTCTAACCTCGATCTTATTTTTGTGGTTGTATGTTGAGCAGCTGAAAAGGCTCGTTCTGACTCCACACTTGTTGGTGGTATTGTTAACAAGTATTAATAAGCAAGCTTTAAATGCACCCCCTATTCCATGTTCTTTAAAATATGTAATTCTTTTTTAAGTGTATGTTCTATTTATAATCTTTTGTTTTGTTCCTTTGGGTTTGGAACATTCGTCATTGCTTTGCTAATCACATTCTATAATTTGGTTTTTAATAAAACAGTTGCAGTATTAATAGCGGAGGGAGATGTAACTGGTGTATCAAAATTCTTCTTCAAGATCAAAATCTTCACTGTGATGTTCATTACTTTTAACTCCTAGGCATTTTATAAGAGTAATCAATATTTTTGTTGTAGAACCTTTTTTAAGTTGAGGACATAAGTGTGTCCGCTTCGATTTCATTTTGCGAAGCGTTGTCTAAATATTGCAAAACTTGAGATATGTTTGTTCGTCTTTGCATTATTCTATATTTCAGAGCTCTTACCAATTCAATACTTATTTTACTTTTTTGTGCAACAAGCGTGTCAATCATAAATGTAAACGTCGCATCTGTAACAAGAAAATCAGAATTTCTTCTGCATAGCGCTTCGACTGCTAATTTAATTGGTGACAATACATCAATGATTTCAGAAATTAATAGAAACTCCTCTTCGGAAAAGACTATGTTTGATTTTAAATCACTTAATGCTTCTGAACACAATATCGTAATTGGTAAAACATTTCCACAATAATAAGTAAACTATTCCATCGTGTTATGACATCCAACTGCAAATTCAATTCTTTTCCAAATCGTAGTTTTACATATTTTTGTAAATATTGATCATTTTTTGTTGGAGATCTTCTGAATCGGTCGGGATCTCATTTGATTGTAAGTAAATGGAGGATTTCCCGAATCAAGCTTCCGTGTAACGTGCATCAATTAGCGCTAATGTTCCAATACCGAAAATACCGGTATTTTTATGGTGAATACCGGTATTAATACCGGCGGAAATTTGGACGATATCCCGGTTTTCGGTATATCGGTATACCGGTATTGCATTCCCTAGCCCTAGCATTACTTCTATTATGTCCTCATCTGTGATTGGCGATAAACAAGGCATGTCAATCATCTGCCAACTAACTTCTTGGCACACCTCTTGATGTACCTTGACTTTCATGCGGGATAAACAGCCTCTCACTAGGAACCAAATTATTCAACTATTACGACTACCAAAAGTGTCATCAACATCCAATCCATATGAGAGAATGTTACTTTGGCAGTGGCTACACCATTATCAGCCTGGGCAATACTAACTTCTTCTTTCGAATAAGTCTTCTCCATCTCAAAAAAAGTTTAACCAGTTAAAAAAAAATATGCGTGTACTTTGTTCGTCTTGGATTCTGTTTTTTATTTCAATTTTCTTCACTCAGCATCTTAACTAATTATTTTCTTTCCTCTGGTTGTCTGGATCATAGTACCATTTATTATTCTATACTCTATTTGTTTCTTTCTTACAATCCTGGCAGGATCGCCATGTAGTGGCTTGGGTTGGTGAAGGAAAAGACCATTTGACTTATAAGTATTTCGCTCTTTACCATGTTATGTACCGTTCTTGATTGACTTCACATTATTGATACATTCTGTTAATCCTCTCTACTTACTTACTAATAGCCCCCACTCCTACTACAAGCCGAATAACATTTAGTTTTTAAAGAAGGATTTATGCATATAATGGGAGGTTGGATTTAGAAAACAAAAAAAACAAATAATTGTTTTTGTTTGATTTTAATCCTGGAATTGTGAAGTTAGAATTGGAAATCACTCTTTTACTATTAGTTCAAATCGCAAACATTATGATTTTCAACAAATTTAATGAACGTATTTTATGAGTCTCGGCCTTATAGTCCTTTGAGCCGGATAGGATTCAGTTAAAAAAAAATTGTGTTTATAATGGAAAAATGGATTTAGAATCTAAAAACTCGACTAACAATTCTTTTTGTTTCATTATAATGCTGGAATTGTGAATTTAACTAACATATTTTATGAGTCTAAAATATGTGGTCCTTCGAGCCGGATAACATTTCGTTTTTAAAGAAGGATTTATGCATATAATGGAAGGTTGAATTTAGAAAATAAAAAACAACAATACTTTTTGTTTGATTTTAATCCTGGAAATGTAAAGTTAACAAACTGTAGACGTTACAGAGTGTGACGAACAAAACCGCGTACGTGCTTGTCGCAAAGCTCTCATAAGCTATGACTTTTCTCCAGGCTTAATTGGGACGCTTGGATAAACGAGAGGGAGGAGGAAACACGTGAAGTTGCGCTTCCGCCGTTTCCTTTTGAGCGGGACGATTTACGCGTCAGCTTGTGCAAGGTTTAACCGTAACGTGCGCTAATAACTGCCGGGAAATCGTCACTTTTTGGATATTTCCGTGCCGTAATGCGACGTTTAATTAAGCGCGGCTCGCCGGACGTCTATTAGAACCGGCGGTTTCTCCGCCATGTTGACATAAAATCCAATTTCGAATTCTCCCGAAAACAAACACGAAGTAAATCAAACAGGGGGGCCGGTCGAGCACTCAGGGAAATCACTAACGAGAAAACTACCGAAACAAAGCGATACACGCGAGGGTTTCGATACGGGTAAAAGGAGAAACAATTTTGTAACTCTTTTCGCGGATTAAGTTTACTGGTGATTATTTTCCGCGGAATGCCGCAAAGTTAGAATGGGGTTGTTAATTTTCCCGAGTAACCCCATAGAAATTAGCAGTCACGTAGCTACCCCGGCGGTAATTGTCGCGCACGTCAACGTGTGCGGTGCCACGTGACTCGACATAATGCTTAATTAGCCCGGAATACTTATTACGTCCTCGCATGTCGAGTTTACTTGCGGAACAAAAAAGCTCGACCCTTATTGTACTTCAGTAATTACCCGTGTCTCGGACACCATCGCACATTCATTACGTTCCAAGTTCCAAGGTTCTCCCCTCGTTCGAAGGAAACGTAACGTCGTAACCGGTCGCGGAAGAAGCCGCAACGTTAAGTTTGAGAAATCGTCCAATCTTCCGGTCCCGATGCGGTCTATTATTCAATGGGTCTCTCGTTTGATTATGCAATATAGTATAAAGCGGATGCTAGCCATTTTTCGACCGTAATACCGGTGAAATACATCGACCCCTCTCTATCCAGAAAACTCAATATTGCCACGATCGGGACGTCTCGTCTGTCTATACATTTGCAATTTATATGCTTTTACGCGTTCGTATTTTCCAGTAATATTGGGGATATCGTGCCAATAATCGTATTCGATTTTCACGTTACGAGTAAATGCATAAAATTTACATGTATTCATCCATTATTTTTTTCCTGGTATTAATTACCTATGTTGTAGGTGATGGAAATTTCCCCGTCTAATTATACTCCATTTATATTTTAAAGTACCATTATTATAAATCGTTCGACTGAAAAGTTTTGTACCATTACATGATTCAGGCATATTTTTTTGTTAATATGTTTTATCACGTATATGAGTTGTGTTGGTTGTAACATATAATTTATCTAATTTCTGGTTGTAATGTAAAATGCTTTTCAAAAACATTTCAAAATTTCGTATCGACAAAGAAAAATTCTTTCATAATACTAGGCATTTTAACTGGTGAGAAGGTTAAGTGTCCTTAAAACAGCTCTCTGTGTTTGGGCCGCAGATAAAATATTCTACTGATGTACAGCTCAGACAACAATAAAGAGGCTTTTTAATTCCCGCTTTGAAACTGGTTAACATCCCAGTAAACTAAACTTGACCTTAATGTTGTACAAACAGTACTTCCACTTCACTTTAAGTTCACAAAGTCCGTCATTTACTTCCCCCAGATTTTCAAAACGAAAATCCAAATGAGAATGCAAGATGTGAAGTTTAAGAGACGTGATGCAACTAACAGAGAGAAATGCTTTGATCATACTCGTCGCGAAAGTTAGAGCAACGATACAAATCTCGTCATCCCGGCAAAACTAAATTTGCATTTTCTCTCTAACCAGAGTTAACTTGAAGCTACTGCTGTTGAGATAATTTGTCCTTTATACATGGTGTTTATTTTTATCATTTACTGACTCGGGGTAAAAAAAAAATCTTAAAATCTTCTATTCCACATTATCGACCTATTCAACGAAAACTGTCGCAAGTCAAAATGATGATTTTGAAAAATTTGAAAAGAAAACAGCATTAATTGTTATTCTTCTATGGTGAATCCTTTCGGAATCCTCTATAAAATATCGAGAGCAATATTCTCTATAGCAACCAAGCAGGAAATTTTTACCTAGAAAATTTTATTTCTTAAAATGCAATAGGTTCAAAATCTTTAAACACTTATATCTGACTCAGTTCTATCAAAAATGACTTAGAATAGTTTTCGTTGCATAGGTCGTTATAATATATTAAAGTAGTAAGCAAGCAGCGCCTCTTTAAAAGAGGGCACCGCAGGCGCCTAGGTCTTTTTTTAATAGTTTTTTTGGAAATCGCTTTCCGGACGATTCAATGGTTTTACGTCATTCTGCCGACCATTATCTTCACCTCCTTGACGATTTTGGGGGGTCCGTGACCGATTTCGGAAAAACGGCCCTGAAAATCGAACGACGTTGCGGTAGCCCTAATTGAAATTAAAATTCTCGATCGTCCGCTTGTCATTTTCGTTAATTTTCGAACGCACTTTTTGTTCAAAAAGTCACCGGCTCCGCGACTCTGCTTTCGGCTAACCTTCTGAACGACTTTATAACGCAACGTTATATGCGAATCGGGGCTCCTTTGGATCCGAAACGGCCGATTTAAGCCCTAAACGAAGTCCCCGTTTTCCGTCATTTTAGATTTTTGCCGATAAAACAGTTGGTTCAATTTTCAAAAACGTTATTTATTATTCTAACCACGCTAATGCCACATGAAATGTCAAAACGATCGGTTTATTAATAATCATCAAATATTTAATTTATGCAGGGCAAAAATTCGAATAAATTTCACTAAAAGCTAATTAAATTCTTGAAAATATCACCAAAAATTTAAGTAAATTTGTAAAAATTTAAAGTTACTAAAATTTTTAATAATTCCACCAAAAACTTATAAAATTTGTAAAAATTCCATCAAAGCTATCAAAATTTTTTACAATTCCACCAAAAACAAAATTTTTAAAAAATATACTAAAATTAAGATTAATTTCGTCAAGAATTGATTAGATTCTTAAAAATTTCACAAAAATAAAAAAGTAATAATAAAAATTCCACAAAAGTTAGTTAAATTGAATAGAATTTCACCAAAAATTATTAAATTTGGAGACAATTCTACTAAAAACTTAGTGATTTTTTTAAAAATTCCACCCAAAATCAATAAAATTGGTAAAAATTAAAAAAACTTACTATATTCGTAAAAATTCCACCAAAGTTACCAACATTTTTAACAATTCCACCAAAAACGTACTAAATTTTTACAATTTTCCACCAAAGCTGCAAAAACGTTGAGTAATTCCACCAAAAACTTACTGATTTTTTAAAAATACCACCGAAAACTTACTAAATTCATAAAAATTCTACTAAAATTACCAATATTTTTAACAATTCCACCAAAAATGATTAAAGTTAATAAAGATTCCACCAAAGTTATCAACTTTTTTAACAATTCCATCAAAAACATACTGAATTTTATAAAAATTCCACCAAAAATTAATAGAATTGGAAAAATTTCACCAAAAACTTACTAAATTCGTAAAAATTCCATAAAGAACACTGAATTTTTAAAAAAATCCATCAAAAATGAATAAAATTCGCAAAAATTCCACCAATGTTATCAACATTTTTGATAATTCCACCAAAAACATACTGATTTTTTTTAAATTCCAACAAAAATTAATATAATTTGCAAAAGTTCCACCAAAAACTTACTAAATTCATAAGAATTTTACCAAAAACACTGATTTTTTTTTATTCCACCAGAAATGAATAAAATTCGCAAAAATTCCAGCAATGTTATCACAATTTTTGATAATTCCACCAAAAACATACTGATTTTTTTAAAAATTCCACCAAAAACTTACTAAATTCATAAGAATTTTACCAAAAACACTGATTTTTTTTTATTCCACCAGAAATGAATAAAATTCGCAAAAATTCCACCAATGTTATCAAAATTTTTGATAATTACACCAAAACATACTGAACTTTTTAAAAATTCCACCAAAAACTTACTAAACTCATAGGAATTTTACCAAAAACACTGATTTTTTTTAATATTCTACCAGAAATGAATAAAATTCGCAAGAATTCCACCAAAGCTATTAAAATATTTAACAATTACACTCAAAACTTACTGAATTTTTTTTATTCCACCAAAAACTTACAAAAATCCTAAAAATTACACCGAAATTGTCAACATTTTTAACAATTCTACCAAAAACTTACCAAATTTTTTAAAAATTCCACCAAAATGTCCAAATTCTTTTAAAATTCCACCAAAAATCAATCAAATTAGAAACAATTTAATTAAAAATTAACTAAAACCTTGAAAATTCAAAACTTAGTAAATTCATAAAAATTTCACCAAAGTTACTAAAATTTTTAATAATTTTTAAAATAATGAATTTTTTTAAAAATTCCACCAAAAAACTTACAAAATTTGTAAAAATTCCACCAAAAATTTACTAATTTTTTTAAAATTCCACCAAAAACTTACTAAATTCGTAAAGCTTCCACCAAAGTTACCAAAATGTTGATCAATTCAACCAAGAACAATAAATTTTTTTTAGAAAAATACTAAAAATAAAACTAAACTAGTTTCATTAAAAAGGAGAATTAATAATTAAAAATCAGTAAGTTTTTGGTGGAATTATTCAACGTTTTTGTAGCTTTGGCGGAAAATTGAAAAAATTTAGTACGTTTTTGGCGAAATTGTTAAAAATGTTGGTAACTTTGGTGGAATTTTTAAAAAATTCACTAAGTTTTTAGTAGAATTGTCTCCAAATTTAATAATTTTTGGTGAAATTATACTCAATTTAACTAACTTTTGTGGAATTTTTATTATTACTTTTTTATTTTTGTGAAATTTTTAAGAATCTAATCAATTCTTGACGAAATTAATCTTAATTTTTGTATTTTTTTTATTTTATCTTTTGATATTTATGAGTTATTGGAATTCAAAAGGAAATTGTGGTGGTAGGAGGAATGAATTGTTTGAAGCAAGATTACCTGTTCAAATTCTTAACTGAACCCTCTACCGACCTGACCCTTGTTAATTCCGGCGCGTTTGTACTCAAATTAATTTAGGGAAGGTGCTCGGACAATAGCCGTGTCCTTATAAATTTCGCAATACGTTGCTGAAGCGGCTCCGGCCGCGGGGAGCCGTAAAAGGGGCCGTCGAGGGGCCGTGAGGCGGACGTTCGTCCCGCTATTAATTCCGGGGCACTCTCCGGCCGCCGTTACTCAGCTCGCGGGCAGCATGCAAAACTGAAATCTGCATTTTCAGAGGTGTCGGCTCGTAAACACTGGAGCACCGTGCCGCAGCTACTGTTTTTAATTAAGTGGCCGGCGAGTGGTTTCTACTATCCTAGAGGACCTCTTCGTCGATCTCTTTGGAGACGCCGGTCGATATCGGGGTGTTTGTACGATCCCCTCGTAATATACTTGTACACACAGTCTACGAATTGTTGCTTAGCTCAGCAGGGTTGTGGCAAAATATTTGCAGTGGCGTAAATTTCAATCGAATAAATATCGGCGACCGGCGCTTGCGCGTGTCGGAATCCTGCGGGACTCCTGGGCGCCTCCAGGTTTGTGTACAAGGATCCGCTGACCTCGCGCTATGCAAACATCGACGGCCGATCCAGCCCATTCCCTATTATCCGCGTCCGACGTTTTTACCTTTTTTTTTTCGTTAAAAGAGACCGAATCGATTCGCGAAAGCTCCATCCCTCTGATTGAAGTCCCAGGTTTTAATTTCTATCTCGACGCCGTTCCCTGGGAATCATGTAAAATAGAGTTTCCGTTAAAGGCCCGCGGATTACGGGCATTATTCTTGGCCGGGCGCCGTGGGAGTGCTTAATTTCCGTGGAAATATTGCTTTAATATCGTGTGATAAACGCGGGAGTGTTTCGCAGGATTAGGTCGGGACGTAAATCGTCATCGTTTAAAAAAAATTATATCTTCGTTTTTCCTAGCTTATCTAAACCTAAACCATTAACATCTTTAAAGTACCTTCTTTAATTTTATTTAAAATTATTAAATTCTTTTTACTAAATCATATATGGAGATATATTGTGTATGAAAACATTGAAAACGATTAGTAATTAGTCGAGGATAATTATAATGGTGGCTTCGTACCCTCTCGAATTTCTAATTGCAATAAGCCGAGCCGTTGATATACAATAACCGGTTGATGAGGCCCATCTACACGCACAATCGTAGGCGGCCGCGCACAAAATATACGGATACGGTAATTACACAGTCGTTGATTTGTATCGATTTTGCGGGCGTTAGGCGGGCAGCCCCGAAAATTTAGTGGTCCCGCATGCAATCCCGGTCCGAATGCGTCAACGCGAACTTCCAAAATTAATACTCCTCGCCCGGACGAGCAATTAGTCGATCCCGATGGAAACCAGTTCAATTTCGCCCAATTACGCCGTTTAAGTCCTCGTAGGGGACGCGGTCTTGCTGAACCGCCAGTAAAATTCCTCGGACATAAATTTCTGCCGGGGTGGGACGCGCCGGAGGGATCTTGCCCGACCCTTGTAACGTCCCTATAAGTCCCATATCGCATTCGACCAACAACGACGTTAAACTTTTATTACGACACTCGACCGTGATTGATTCGTGCTCGAATATACGACGAAATTTTCTTTATCAACGTTACGACCCTTTACAGATGAAGAAAATTAATCGTGGAAAATTATTTCGGGTGGGATGGGAAAATTAGAAAAGAGGAACGGACCGGAATCCATAAAATTAAAGGATTTCAACGAGACGACGTGACATTTAGGGTCGAAATGAGCAATTTTTGTAAGGACAATCAAACATCCCGAAAGCTGGGACTCGAGGGATAGGAATTCTGTCGAATCCCGCCTCTCCCTTGTGGCGACAATCGCCTGTCCTGTGGGTTGAGGTTCCCTTCTACCCACGGGGCGCAAACGGAGGGGTTGTTTGTCGTCGGGTGCCCTTTGGGACGGAATGAATGAAGGCCACTTAATCCCAGATGACAAGTTTGATGGTCCTCTCCTCGGGAAAAGATATTTAGGGGAACTTAAATAAATTCGACCAAGAATTATTTCGTGAAATACAAGATATACATGAATTAACCCCAAAAGTTATCACTTTCATACCATTCCAAATCGAAACTCTATGGTAAAATGTTGAGTCATGCTTTGTAGATAAATACTCTTCTTAATCCTTGGAGCGCTATGAACCTAAATTCGACTCGCACAAAACTATTCAATTTTTGCTATGAATTCATATATGCGTTTTTGTACAACAATTCAATTTTGGCTATGAACCCATATAAGCGTTCTAAAGGGGGGTACACACCTTCCGTTTATCTTCGCAGTTTATCACGTATGACATCATGTTCGAACAATAAACTGTGCAAACTGCGCAGTTTAGGCCGGTTTTCACGCAGATAAATTGCCTGTGCGTTTGGACCCTCTTTTACTACGATTTCCGCACAATTTTATTTACTTTATCGTACAGTTTGTTCAGTTGCCGCCCTATTTTTGCAATAATCTTTTAAGCATAGGCAGTTATCTGGTTCACCCATCAGTGCCTTCATCCACTCCATCACCATCTCCCAGTTGGAGTTCTGTATTGTCATGCATGTTTCTATTATTATCTCTCCGAGAGCCTGGGGAGATACTTTCATTGCGAATGACAAATCTTGAAAACTTCTCCCAGCTTCTAGAAACCGAAGAGTCGCAATCAGTCTCACATGCGCTGGTATTGCTTCTCTTAAGACTTTGTCCTTTTTTCTTATGAGAGGCATAACTTTGCCCAATAACATTCTTCATCTAGCAGCACTGCTGCAATTGTGCAACAAACTGCGGCTTTTCTTTTTCTGTCACCCATTGAACTTCAATTATTCTAAAACACACTTAGAACTAAACCTGTCGAAAGTAACACGAGAACTGAAGAAAAATTGGTCGGAACTGAGGCGAAAATTTAAAGTATTCTACACATCTTCAGTTCAGATAACGCCACAGATTTTTACACAGTTATTTACGACAGATAACTGTGCAGATAAACGGAAGGTGTGTACCCCCCTTAACATAATTATTTGGTTTGGGTTACGAACGCATATGCGAGTGTAATTTGGGCTGTCTAGTTCAGTCTGTCTAATTCAGTCTGCAAGTTGCCAAGGATGTTGGACTAACAGGATGGCTCAATCCCATAAGATGTGTATTCGCCGAAATTTAGTGCGCAGCCGCCAGTTTGACATCACTTGTTGTGGTTTCAGTCGAGTATACAGAGAGAGTCGAGAATGAGACAATCGAATGTAAGACAGAGACTCTAAGCTTAGCAGTGATGTCAAAAGTTAGTGGACGATTATCGCAGATTGAGCCATTCTGTTAGTTCAGTATCCTTGGCAAGTTGCTATCTTTTGCAAGGTCAGTAGAGTAAACGTGCGTTTCCATGGGACATCAAATCCAAAGTTTATCACGCTTTCGTACTTGCTATCGTGAAAATGCTCAAGGAACCTTGTTAGTCGTGGAACGTGGATCGTTCACATGGATTACATTATCAACGAAAACGGGATTTAGTTGATAGTGGAAAGTCGATCATGAACCAACTGCTCATCGAGGCTTGTGCAGTGAAGAGTTCAAGGTTCGGTGTTATCTTAGCACAAGGAATGAATCAGTTGCTAAAATTGAAAAATAAACGGAAGAAAAGATGATGGTGAATTGGAAAGTGGATACTTGACAGGAAATTGGCAGCACATAATTTGGCAGACAGGAAGCTAAGAGGTTGTTACACATCTAAGAATTTAAAATTTTGTTGCAAATGCCTGAAGACGACTTTGAATACCTACTGGAAGCCGTTTCACCACTGATTTCAAAATTACAGTATGAAACACATCACATCAGAAATTCTTTTAGCTGCTGCCATTCTCAAATTTCGATTTCTGCAGTCTTCAATAATTACATCATACAACACCTTTTCAGCAGCATACAATTCAAGGAACTGCATGGCTTCATTGCCTTTTAATTTAATAACACGTTTTCTTCATTTTGCTGCTTGCGGTCATTTGTCAAAACCGATATACGAAAGTGAATTAACTGCAAATGTCAAACATGGTTGATCGAAGGTGTGAACATCACCTTTGCCTGTGACGTCAATAGCAAACCCATTGAACCCACTTCGTTTATACGGGGAGTATTCCTTGAACGTGTGCCTCACGAAAACGTATCATGCTCTGAAGAAACGTACACTCATAGACACTAGAAATGAACTTCAAAACTCTGCACGAGAGCGATAACTAGAACGGTCTCTGATTTGGTCGGCTTTCGGGATAATAAAACCTGGGGTGAGGCTATAATTGAGGGGTGTAGATGCAAAATTCACATTCTCCACTTTTCCAAATTTTTGGAAAAACGTAAAAAACTAGGGCGTATTGAAGTTCAAGTTGTATTACTGCATTTTTTTTTATTTAAATTTTGTAACCAAATAAACTGTTTACTTGCCCTGCAAACCTTTTAGTTGAAGAGGTTTTTTTGCAATTTTATCTTCAAACTGGTAAAATGTGAGTTTTGAGCCAAAATATGGTCAAATGTGGGTTTTGTAACAAATTCACATGGATAGTGTTAGTTTTGAAGCAAAACAGCATCACATCTTGGAATCAACTGGTAACAAAGGAAGTAAATGCATTAGCTATAATGAACTAACTTTATTGCAAAATATAATTTGGAAGTAGAGGTAAGTTAATATTTTTAGATATTAAAGATATTGACTTCCTCTATCGGCTCACATGTTAGCTCATCTTCTTCATTGTCTTCAGCGCCATCAATAATATTTTTATAAAATACCAAATCTTCAATCTCTCTCCACAGATCCCCATAATGTTTTTTTAATAAGTTGTTGACGTCAACTTTTTTGGATTGCTTTATTGCGTTTGACGTAGGGATAATACTTGGTTTCATATTTAAAAACTGTTTACTAGGTTTTGCTATAGATTTAGGCACTCCAAGGTCGAATTTTTATGTGTACTCTCCTCTAACGAGTACGTTCTTTTAATTGGTTTCTGTCAAAATTATTCTTCTGCAGGCTCCTAGTTTAAAATGAAATTTAGCAGGTTTGATCAATAGAAATTTAGCAGGTTTGTGAGGTCGACGAAAACATAAACAGAGGGCAAAGACGCCTACTTGTTTTTGCTACATGGTCTGTGACTGGTTGGAACGGAGAATGTCAATTTTGTAGCAGAACAACTGTTGGATAATGTGACTTTTGTTTCAAAACGCGATTTTGACAATAGTTTTATGGTGTTAAACTATAGGATTTGATGTAAACTGCTATTAGAGTTTGATTCGCTTTAACAAGACCAACACGGTGATATATTTAACTCCATATCTTAAGAAAATGGAGAATGTGAGTTTTGCATCTATACCTCTCAATTCATCCAAGTCAATGTTCGTTTACCTACTTCCTATTTATGGATGCCACATCGAGTTGGGCTCCTGCCCCGTGGACTTGTTTCTATGCCATTAGCATCATGCCAGGTTTCATTCTCTGGAAAACTAACTGTACCCGAGACCATTCTAGCTATCGCTCTCGCACAGAGCTTTGACATTCATTTCATCTGACTATGAGTGTACCTTTATAAGCATTACTCTACTGGCCTTGGTTTAGGTTACGAACGCATACGCGAGTGTAATTTAGGCTGCCTAATTCAGTTTGCAAGTTGCTTTTATAAAATGTACGCGTCCATGACAAACCTTTTAGTACAGATTGGACAGCGCTCAAAGGGTTAAAAAACTTCTTAAATACTCTTTTTATTTCTTTTTATAAATTGGAAAAAAAAAGATAGATACTTCAAATAAATTCGGTTAACTCTAAGAATTATTTCGAAACGACGAAGATTTTTTTTCTCGTCATGTCACGCGATCAGCTCGTTAGGTATCACGTGCGAAGATCAGATAAGTCGTCGACGCGGGGCTTTTTTGCCTCCGTTGCAGTTTTCCCGAAGCAGATAAGGAAATTAACTCGCATTCTTTCCTCACCCGGCGCCTCCGCCGATAAATTCCGAACATCTAATCAATACGCGCGACGCGTCACTAGGTATTTTCCGAAGCGGAGGAAATATTACAAAACACGTCTCGTTGTCTCCGTGACGGCGAGAAACCAATCATTAGTCGACCGCATCTGTCCGGACGCTAAATCATGTCCACCGGAGCACAAATCATAGTAATTGACAAGTGACGTTCGACGTGTTTCATTCGGAACGCATCGTTCGAATATAGTAGGCCGCGTCAATACGTCAGACAATACGTCTCTAATGCGTTTGTGCTTTCGCGTCGACCGAACCGAAGGTTTCATTTATCTAACCTTATCTTTACCAAAAGTACGTGTGTGGGCGGATTGGGAATATATTGAAATGGATATCATTCAATATGTAACCAACAAATAGATTTTTTTTTCTTTTTCAATTTATTTTCAATTTATTTCCATATAAATAAGAAATAAATCCGTGCAGTTACATAACTTGGGTAAATATAAAGAAATTTGTGATTCAATTACCTTTTAAAAAACGATTTGTATTGGAAGTTTTTTCATCTTGCTTAGGTTTGTGTATACCGTTTTAATTAAAAAGTTAGTTTTGAACTTGTGTAATCCATTAATACGAATTTTTTGTTCAGTTGGTAGGTATATCAATCAATCAAGTTGGAAATGGGAGGAATGTTTATTTTGGAATTTCAAACAAAAATTAATAAATCTTTTTTTAGCGGGGTTGGAGTGAACATTCCATTAATTAATTACATTGGAAAGTTTTCGCTTAAGCCTTAGTTAGTTATTTGAGAGTTTACTTAAGAATTCAGCTTAGGTAACCGAAAATTAAAGAGAGAATTACTCCTAAGTGCATGTTAATCCTAGATAAGCAACAGGAGGAGTTTAGTAACTTTGAAAATGAAAGCAAATTTTCAATTTTCTTGAAAAAATTTTACAAAATTGAGTACTTAAAATATACTATGTCTTACAAAATTAAATAAAAAAAAAGAATTAAATTACTATTATTTGAACTAAGTGTTGTCTGACTGGTTTCGATCTAACAATAAGACCATCATCAGAGACAAATTATTGATTTAAATAGAAACTAACGAATTACTGACAAACACATTCAAATTTTATTGAAAGTATAAAAACTATTGTAAGCTTGTTGATAAAATAATTGAATAATAAAATTCCAAACAATTTCCAAATAACGAAAAATATATTTCATTGTTCGATCATTTTGTCAAAAACTTTACAATAGCTCTCATAGTTTTATTGAAATTTAAATAAATTTTTTAGGTTCGTTTTTTAAATAATTCGTTAGTTTTTGTTTAAATTGAAAATTTGTCTTTGAAGATCGTCTAAGGTCGAAACTAGTTAGATAACAAATTAAGGTTTTATAACTACAAAATGAGAAAATAATTTGTTTATATCTTAGAAAAAACCTAATGAATTCTATTGATTGATGATGTTACAGCATATTTTCTTGTATAAAAGTAAAGTTTCACTCATCTCCTGATATCCTCATGACCTCTTCTTGTCATCAAAACAACTCATCCTCAAGTCATTTCTTCATCTTATCATCTAGTCTAGTGATGGTGAACCTTTTTGAGAAATGGATAAAATTCTGTTGATTATATTTTTTTAGTGTTTCCTCGTGGGTCATTAATTTAAAATCACTTGCAAAAGAGGAAAGTCATTACTTCTAGGATTAAAAAAGCCTTGTGGGTCACTTCAGGGCCGGATCCCATAAGTGCAGGGCCCCACAAATTTTGAATAAAAATGTTGATATTGAAACAACATAAACTTTAAACATTGAATCTTTCTAAAAAAAGGTCATCATACATAACTCAATATTTTTCTATATTATAAAATGTCATTTCTCATATCCGACCCTGGGTCACTTAAAAGGTTTGTGTGGGTCCGTGTCTGACCCGCGGGTCATAGGTTCGGCATCACTGATCTAGTCGTTTCATTGTCTCGTCGTTTAGACATCTCCGCGTCTCCTTATCTGTTCGTCCCCTGACCTCTTCTTTTAATCAAATCATTTCTTCACCTTGTTATCTCCTGATCTCGTCATCTTATCATTTAGTCATTTCCTTATCTCGTCATTTGTGATGCGGAAAGCGAAAAGGGACCAGTTGACTCAAAAATTCAAAATTGAGTTCTTATTTTTTCTTGGTAAAGGAATAAATTATGAATATTTTTACACCAATACGAAGGCGATATCTTAAAAAATGTCTTAGTTATGCCTATTTTAATGTACCGGTTAGGAAAATGGTGTTTTGAGAGAAAAGCGTTTAAAGTTTGTGTTCAACTGGTCCCTTTTCTCAAACGTAACATGGGTTCACATAATTAATATTATCAAGTATTTTCTTACTAAGTTCGACGTTACAATCGACTTTGGCGTGTAAAAGAAGAGTCTTATTATAATAATCGATTAAAAACTCAAAATTGATATTTTCGACCCGATTCTCTTTTTTCTTCCGTACTGAAAATTTTACTTTGCCGGCAACTGGTCCCTTTTCGCTTTCCGCATCACATTTAGACATCTCCTCGTCTCCTTATCTACTCATCTCCTGATATCCTCATAACCTTTTCCAGTCATCAGGAAATCTTGTCATTGCACTATTTCTTCATTACGTCATCTTTTGAAAACCTAATGAATTCTATTGATTGATAATGTTAAAGGATATTTTCTTATATGAAACTATTCATCTCCTGATATCCTCATGACCTCTTCTTTTCATCAAATTAACTGGTCATCAAATCATTTCTTCATCTTGCTATTTCCTGATCTCTCCATATCTTCATCTTATCATCTAGTCATTTCATTATCTCGTCATTTAGGCATCTCCTCGTCCCCTTATCTACTCATCTTCTGGTATCCTCAAATCAACTGTTCATCATATTATTTGTTCACCTTGTTATCTCCTGATCTCATCTTATCATCTATACTTCATTTAATAACTAGGAGGAGTGATTTGAATTTTGCGCGCTAAAATAGTGAACTATTATTGGTCGCTCCGCAGTCAAGTTTACAAAGACGAAAAAATTGGTTTTTGTCGTTTATTGTTTTTAACGTTTGAGGTTAGGTGCTTTACCTAATTTGTCAACTTGTTTCTCGCTTTTTCGTTGTGTTCAAATGGTTGCGATCAAAAAATATTAAGTTCGAAGAAGGTATGGTACGACGTCATCTATTGGATATAATACGTCAACACAAGGAACGTCTTTTGGATAAATTTTGAACAATGTACCTATAGATAAACGGCCATAGAGATATTTGGTATGTTCTAGAATACTACGCTCAAACGCTTGGTGTTTTGTTGGTTGCATAAATGTGACTGGTTTGAAGTTTAGAATACAAATTTGCCGCTAAAAATGTTTAGTGTATTTTTTAGTTACTTTTTCCCATGTAAATGGGGTTTTGAGATTCACTCCTCCTAGTTATTAAATGAAGTATAGTCCTAGTCATTTCCTTGTCTCGTCATTTAGACATCTCCTCGTCTACTTATCTACTCATCTCTTGATATCCTCATCACCTCTTCTTGTCATCAGGTAATCTCGCCATTTCGCTATTTCCTCAGTGCGTCTTCTTACGATCCTCATTACGATTTTCTCTTCCCTGGTCTTCTCTTTTCTATGGTTTGTGGTCATAACCTTATTTCCTTATCTCGTCATCTTCCCATTTCCTCATCTCCTTATCTTTTAACTGGTCATCTTCTCATTTTTTTATATCGTCATTTCATCATCTCTTGATTTCAACCTCCTTGCCTCTTCTTGTCATGAGATCTTCTTGTCATTTCACCATTTCCTCAACTCATCATTTCTTAATCTGTTCTTTTCGTGATCTCTCCATTTCTATGGTTTATGGTCACAACCTCATTTCCTTATCTTGTCATCTTGCCATTTTCTCATTTCCTTGTTTCTCCATCTTCTATCTGGCCATTTCATTTGCTTATTTCGCCATTTTGCTATATCTCGGTTTCATCTCCTAATCTCTTGCTCTTCTCCTCTCGCTAGCTAGTCTAGTCTCATTTTGTATTCATATCTGGATCACCCTTCTTCGTTATCAAGCCACCTCGCCATTTTCTCATCTCGTCCTCTTGCGATCTCTTCATCTCCTGATTTTCCCAACTCATCATTTGGTTATCATCTCATCTCCTTGTTTCGTTATTAGACCATATCGTCAGTTCCCGATCTCTTTATGCTGTCATCTTCCCACCTCCATATCTCTTCATCTTTTATCTGATTATCGTCTCATCTCCTTATTTCCCTATTTTGCTACCTCCTGATTTCATCTCTCAATCTCTTGATCTTCTCCTCTCTCCATGTACTCTAGTCTAGTCTCATTTTCTATTTATATTCTAATCAACTTTTTTCGTTATCAAGTCACCTCGCCATTTTCTATCAACTCATCATTTGGTTATCAACATCTCCTTGTTTCGTTACCAGACCATTTTGTCATCTCGCCAGTTCCTGATATCTTTATGCCCTGATCTTCCCACCTCCTTATCTCTCCACCTTTTATCTGGTTATTGTCTCATCTCTTATTTTGCCATTTTGTTATCTCCTGATGTCATCTCCTAATCTCTTGATCTTTTCTCGCCATCTAATCTAGTTTAGCCTCATTTTCTATTTATATCCTAATCACCTCTTTTCATTATCATTCCATTTCGCCATTTTCTCATCTCGTCCTTTCGTGATCTCTTCCTCTTCTCATTTTCTCATCTCGTCATCAGGTCATCTTCTCATCCCGTTTTTAGAAGAAGGTGTGACAATTCCTTTTAGATTTAAAATTTCAGATAATATAACATTATAATGTGTTCAATTCAAAAGAAATGTTAATGACATCATTACACACAAACATGGTTCATCCTGTATATTAAATTATTACTTTATACTGTAGTAAATTGAAATCAAAAGGTAATCTAACTTCAGAAATGTTAGCTTTTATTCAACCAAAAATCAGTTTATCTACACTTGACTTTCTTTATAAAGTGATCAATCAATTAATTCAGAAATGAGAAAAATATTCATTTTATGACTTCAAAGAAAATCTAATAAAGCTTGTTTTTGCAAAATTGAAATGAATGTTGTATTTATTAATTACGGTTTTTTAAGTTCTAGTTATTTCGTTTCATATTTGAGTTTTAATAAAAGTATTTTCTGAACGTCAGGAATTTAAAAAAATCTTTTTTTGTAAAGTTATAATTAACATTTTATTTATTAATTAAATAATTTTTTGTTATCCTCTAATTATTTTGTTTTATATTTGAATTTTAATAACTGTGTTTTTGTAAATGTGAGGAATTAAAAGTGCTTTTTCTTTTTTGTTTTGGAGTTTGAAATGAACATTTTATTTGGTAGTTATATTAAAAAAGTCTTTTCAGCTTTTAATTATTTCGCTTCGTACCCACGCTAAAAAAAATTAAAGGATTTTTAATTAATTAATGAAATCGATTTAAAACCTAGTTTTACTTTAACTATTACTAATTTTTCTAAATCAACCGTTTTTAAACTAAATGATTTTCTAGAACTTGACAAAGTAGAACTTGAACGTCAATTTAAATTTTTATTCAACGTTCAAGACGTTTTACTACGACTGGAAAACTTATTCCTATTTAGATAAGGGTGCTGGAAAGTGTCAACAAGCCCCGGTACAGAGGTCCAGAATTGAACAACGATGCCTGGAAAGTTTTCCCAGTTCTAACTGAAGGTCGGTTTATCTCGCCTATTGCCCCTCTTCGGTACCGCTTCCGTTTAACGCCATTTCCGCGGACTGTGGAAAGGCTAAACGCCGATTTCTATTGGGTACCATTACCGCGGTGATATACGACGTTGAAAAGTTAAAACGACTGTTTTCTTTAACTTTTATAAAACCGGTGAATGGACTGTAACAGGTTAGTTTTTTTGAGTTCGGGTCGTGTTTGGAACGCGCGATTTTGTATATCAATTGCCATTAAAATGCCATTGTGGCCGGTTGGGCTTTTATATGTCCACGAATTCGAGTCCGACCGTTTGATTTTTCGAATAGAGGTGGTCGTTTCGACCGCGGCCAGCGACAATAGAGACCGCTTTAATTTCGAAATTGCTGCCCGTACTATTCGTTCGCATCCCACCTCGTACGCTAATTAAATTTACTATTCCGTTTATCTGAATGTTGATTAAACAAAAACGTTTTAATTGCGATTAAGTAAAAATAAATCGATTCGATAAGTAAAGCATTTGAGAAGGATTTGAAATCGGGGGGTTTTGTAGTACAGTCGGAAAGTTTTTAATAATGGATTGGCAAGTTCGGTATTGGAATTGTTGGGGTGAAGCGGTACGGTTAACCGGCGCTCCTTGTCCCATTCGCCGACCATTTAGTTTGCCCAACGAGGAACGTTATTCCTCAACGTATACATTCCGCCGCCGTTCCCTGCAAACAGACTCCATTCCCAAATTGTCAATTTGTCGCGGTCGACCAGATCCTTTGGGGCATCGCGATGCCGACGGCGAACCGTCCCTTTGACATTCCAGCACTCAAACGGCTTATAACTGGATCTCTTTATCGAAATTGAACGTGAAAATTCTTACTGTAAAAACAAATAAAATGGATATCATAAATGCACCTATACAATGAAATTTCTCAATAATATTCTTTCCTTTAAATGGGAGAGTAGTTTTTTTACAATCAAAATTAGTTCCTAAATAATGCAATTATTGTTATATTGGTAAATGGATCTTTCAAATAACTTAAGATGTGTGTAATATTTAAAAGTTTCTTCCTAAAAATGAGTGTCAGTTTGGGTGTTAAAGACGTTTGAATAGTTAATTGTGGAAAGGATAAATAATCTGGGGATTAATAAAATTTATAATTTTACAATTTATTAAGAATTTTATAGACCCCTCACTTTCAATTTCTCATATTCTTCTCATTAGCACTGTTTGTTTTTATCTTCTGATCTTGTCATTTAATCATCTCTTCTTCACCTCATCTTGTGATCCAGTTATTCCAAAATGACAGTTCGAAAAAGCTTGTATACAAGTTAGAACAAGTTTTTCTCTTAAAAAGTCTTTCTCTTTTTAAGTTCCTAAATCTTTATAAAAATATGGCTGAAGCTTCATCATCTACAACCGCAGAAGATAACAAAGAGGTCACCGAAAATAAACAAAAAGGTGATGGTTTAGAGTGTGCAGTTTGTTTACAACCATGTATACACCCTGCCTAGTTATCATGCGGTCACATATTCTGCTTTTTATATATAGATCTGGAAATTTCATTTGAGGACGTAAGAAAATAATGTGTGCAACAGAGAAGCATATAGGAAGTAGATTAGATAAACAAAGAGCGATATAACTGTTTAAGCACGCAACGAACTGACAGTTTGACAGTCTGACAGTTCGACAGTTTGTGGGAAGAAGGTGGTTGGTTGGGCGACTAGGGTCGGATCGGAAAAGACGTGGTTAAACAGTTATATCGGTCTTTGTTTATCTAATCTACTTCCTATATGCTTCTCTGTTGCACGCATTATTTTCCTATGTCCTCAAATGAAATTTCCAGATCTGTATAAAAGGTATTGCAAATCAAGGTAAAATATATGCAATGTGCCCACAAGAAATTCCGAGAGGTTTTATGAAACATCCGACGTTACTTGATGGTGAAGTTTCTGTTGAAACGGGTGAGAACTTTGATGGTAATTACCAGTGGTTTTACGAGGGAAGGAATGGTTAGTGGATGTATGATTGTAGAACTGGTGAAGATATAGAAGATGCTTTTCAAATGAACTTGGATAAGTTTGCGATTTTAATATACGGTGAGCTGTATGTGGTTGATTTGGAGAATAAGGTGCAGTATGCTAGGTATAGGCCGTAGAGGAAAAGGAATATTAAGAGAGATTTAAAAGATAATATTAGTTATAAGGGTGCTGCATGGATTAACCCCTTGGCCTACACAACATCTGCCAATTGCGCGAGCCATAGTAAAGCAGAAAGTCGGTCGCGCGCCTTGACATTCGACTGTTTAGCCGTGTACCCGAACTGGCAAAAAATGTGTACTTTTAATGAGTTTTCTGGAGTACTAAAGCAACGTAGTCTTTCCGGAGTCCACGCGAAGATAGCGCGCGAGAGCCCAACTCGTTGACCACCTGCACTAGATCGGAGGGAAGAAGGGGTCGTGTGCATCGCGACTTTAGGACACAAAAAATTTACCACGAGTGGCACTCGTGGTTTTTGCTTATGGCACAAATTTTTTACCACGAGTCAGACTCGTTGTTTTCGTTTATGGCATAAAGTTTTTACCACGAGTCAGACTCATTTCTTCTCATCTTTTTTTACTCATTTCTGGATATCCTCATCACCTTTTCTCGTCATCAGGTCATCTCGTCGTCAACTCGTTTCTTCATCTCGTTATCTTGTTATCTCCTGATTTCTTTACCGTATTATCTAGTAATTTCCTTGTCTTGTGAATTAGATATCTTCTCGTATCCTTATCTACTCATCTACTGATAGACTTTTCACCTCTTCTTGTCATGAGATCTTGTCATCTCACCATTTCCTCAACTCGTCCTTTCTTGATCTACTCTTCTCGTGCTCTCTCCATTTCTATGGTTTATGAACACAACCTCATTTCCTCCTCTTGTCATCTTGCCATTTCCTCATCTCCTGGTCTCTTCATCTTTTATCTGGTTATCTCATGTCCTTATCTCGTCATTTGGTCATCTCTTGCTTTCATCTTGCTGTCTCTTGAACTCTTCATCTTATCATCTAGTCATTTCCTTGTCTTATCATTTAGACATCCTCTCGTCTCTTCATCTACTCATCTATTGATAGCCTTCTCACCTCTTCTTGTCATGAGATCTTTTTGTAATCTCACCTTTTCCTCAACTCGTCATTTAGCCTTCTTCTCATCTTCTTTTTTTACTCATTTCTGGATATCCTCATCACCTTTTCTCATCATCGGGTCATCTCGTCGTCAAGTCGTTTCTTCATCTCGTTATCTTGTTATCTCCTGATTTCTTTATCGTATTATCTAGTAATTTCCTTGTCTTGTGATTTAAATATCTTCTCGTCTCCTTATCTACTCATCTACTGATAGACTTTTCACCTCTTCTTATCATGAGATCTTGTCATAGCACCATTCCCTCAACTCGTCCTTTCTTGATTTGCTCTTCTCGTGATCTCTCCATTTCTATGGTTTATGGTCACAACCACATTTCCTCATTTTCTCATCTCTTTATCTCGTCATTTTGTCATTTCTTGTTTTCATCTTGTTATCTCCTGATCTCTTCATCTTATCATCTAGTCACTTCCTTGTCTTACCATTTAGACATCCTCTCGTCTCTTTATCTACTCATCTACTGATAGCCTCCTCACCTCTTCTTGTCATGAGATCTTCTTGCCATCTCACAATTTCCTCAACTCGTCATTTCTTGATCTGCTCTTCTCGTGATCTCTCCATTTCTATGGTTTATGGTCAAAAACTCATTTCATTACCTTGTCATTTTGTCATTTTCTCATCTGCATGCCTCTTCATCTTCTGTGTGGTCATTTCATCTCCTTATCTCGTCATTTCGCCATCTCTTGTTTTCACCATGTTATCTCCTGATCTCTCCATCTTATCATCTAGTACAGCGATTCCCAAAGTAGTCGATATCGACCCCTTGAATGAAAAATAACTCTTTATAGCAGCTGTTTTAAGTTAGCGGACTATTCTGAAAAAGGGGGTTGGGAATAATGGTGGTCTCAGCTAACTGTTCATTTTGGAAAAGGGGTCACTTGTCCAAAATAGTTTGGGGATCCCTGATCTAGTCATTTCCTTGTCTTGCCAATTAGACATCCTCTCGTTTCTTTATCTATTCATCTACTGATAGCCTCCTCACCCCTTTTTGTCATGAGATTTTATTGTAATCTTACTGTTGTGAATTTGTAATTATTTAGGGTTGGGTTTTATATTTATAAACAATTTTATTTTCATTTTACGTTTATTTGAAAAACTAGTTTTTGTTCATCTTGATCTGCGCACAACTCGTATTCTCGATTTTTCAATTCATTCGTTCTTTGTCGCCGTTATTGCACGCATCGTAAAATCAGCCTCAACCACGCACATGTCCCAAAAGGTCGTTTAATAAATTTTGGTATTCGCAACGAAGAATTTGATTTACCAGCGGCCCTATTCCACACTCAATTTTCTACATGGTCCTTCGAGCCGGATTTCTGCATGATTTCCACAATATGTCCATCATCGTCGCCATAAGTGGTTTTGCTCTTGGGAAAGTCGCAATCACGCTGATTGAGATAGTACTCTGGGACAGCATCTAATCCTGGACATCTGTCTTTCTTTTTAATTAATTGTCAGTTGAAGACACGTTGCCGTAAAGTTTAAGAGTATCACTAAAAAAATGGCTTCTGCAATTGCCCTAAGTCTTGCGCTATCGACGTAAAGAAAATTGATACTAAAACGACCACCGACGAAGACGACGACGTCGACCTTTTCGTCTCAGATTCCGAGGATGAGGAGTCCGAAAAAGTCAAACAGCAACGTTTAGAGGAGTATCACGCCAAAAAATCTAAAAAACCCAACCCTAAATAATTACAAATTCACAACATACCCCCGGCCTTGAAAGCTATGCCTTTCAACAAACCAAAAATTCTAAATATTTCAAATAAACGTAAAATGAAAATTAAATTGTGTATAAATATAAAACCCAACCCTAAATAATTACAGATTCACAACACTTACCTTTTCTTCAACTCGTAATTTCTTGATCTGTTCTTCTCCTGATCTCTGCATTTCTATGGTTTATGGTCACAGCCTCGTTTCCTTATCTTGTCACCTTGCCATTTTCTCATCTTCTTGTCTCTTCATCTTCTATCTGGTTATCTCATGTTCTATCTGGTCATCTCATCTCCTTATCTCGTCATTTCGTCATCTCTTGTTTTCATTTTCTAAACTCTTGATCTCCTCTCGCTATCCAGTCTAGTCTCATTTTCTATTCATTTCCTGACCACCTTTCTTCATCATCAAGCCATTTCACCATTTTCACATCTCGTCCTCTTGTTATCTTTTCATCTCTTGATTTCCTCATTACATCATCTGGTTAATATCTCATTTCCTTATCTCGTTATCAGACCACTTCGCCATTTCACTATTTCCTCATCTCCTTATGTCCTCATCTTCCCGTCTCCTTATTTCTTCATCCTTCATCTAGTGATGATTTCATCCCTGTGATTCATTTTCTGTGAGTTTGAAATCTCTAGTATACTTAGAACGTCTCGTAATTTGCATTATTACCATATTTGGTAAATATTTTCTGCGAAGAAGGTCTCTCCCACTCGGTCTGAACAAGTTTTCAACCCCGTCGCCCATAAAAGCCCCAAAAATTTTGATTTTACGCTCTTAGTTTTCTGACGCTGTTACTCTGCACAACCGAACGGTCACCAAACTGTCGAGAAACCATAGATTTTCTATTTTTCGTAAGTACGCTATTTCTTATTAGTAGAGACTTTGCTTTTTTTGAAATCATCTTATTTTATCTATTTCTCTTTGCAATACGTGAGAATTCCTATAGCAAAATTTTCTTCTTTCCACTGTACGAGAGGGTTTCCTACAGCATCTATTTCTGTTTGCTATACGTGAGAATTCCTATAGCAAAATTTTCTTCTTTCCGCTGTACGAGAGAATTTCCAGTATCTTGCCAGTTAGCCATCTCTTGATCTTCTCCTCTCGCCATCTAGTCTAATCTGGTCTCATTGTCTATTCATGTGTTGAATATCTCTTTTCGTCATCAGGCCATCTCGTTCTCTCGTGATTTTTTCATCTTCTGATTTCCTCATCTCGTCATCTAGTTATCATCTGATCTCCTTATCTCGTTATCAGACCATTTCGTCATTTCACTGTTTCGTCATCTCCTTATGACCTCATCTTCCCATCTTCCGATCTTCCCGTCTCCTTATCTCTTCAATCCTTCATCTAGTGATCATCTTGTAGTGTAGTAATTAGTTGTAAGTAGGTTAGGAGTTTAGCAGCGTAAGCGTTCCTAGATTATATAGCGGCAATTAGTAATAAGGAATGTAACGAGTACGTCTCAGGTGTCGTAAGGTGACACGCCGTGTAACCCGAGCATCATAAATAAATGGATTAAGTATTTACATTTATGTTTCTATCATCGACACCCTCATCACCCATCATTACAATCTCATCCCCTTATGCTGCCAGTTAGCCGTCTCTTAATTTCATCTCCTAATCTCTTGATCTTCTCCTCTCGATTGATCTTTTTCTCATCTACTCTAGTTTAGTCTCCTTGTCTATTCATGTGCTGATTATCTCTTTTCGTCATCATCCCATCTCGTCCTCTCGTGATTTCTTCATCTTCTGATTTCCTCATCTTGTCATCTGGTTATCATTTCATCTCCATATCTACTTATCAGACCATCTCATCATCTCACTATTTTCTCATGTCCTTATGTCTTCATCTTCCTATTTCATCTTCTTATCTAATCATCTCAACTTTTCATCTACTTATTTAACTTTTCCATGGAATTTCTAAACCCATTGCTTGTGTTTCAAAAAAATTTTTCAAAGGATTTTTACTCAAATTGGATCTATTTCTCTAAAGTGGTATTTATGTTGTGGAGGTTTAATAAAAATGATTCAAATTTAGTTTTCTATTAAAATTCTTAATTCGTTCAAGAAAATTGTATGTATGTTAAAATTTTGTAAAGTTCATTTGTGAGATGGTAGTTAGCTGAAATAGTGATGTTGTCGTCCGGTTGAGTTTATAATTTTAGGTGAGTCACATCGCCGGACGATTAAATCCGGACGTAATTTTACAAGTTAATGCATACGAAATAACCTGCGAGACGGAGACGTCGCGACCCGGTGCCCCTTTCGGGTCGAATTTTCCGCCCGGGCTGCGTGCACGACCGCGCAAGTTTAATTGAGCGTTAATTATTTACGTTTTGTAGTTAAGTGTCTCGGGACTTTGCTCACCTGCATCGTACTCCGGCGAAACCGCTTTCCATCAAATCTTTGCAAAGAGACAGTAACTTTGTTTTACCGCGAATTAAGACACTCTGATTTTGCTTAATTGATTTCGTAAGTGCAATAAAGAAGTTGGAAGATGAAAAGATTTTTACGAGAGAGTTCATTTTCAATAATTACAAGTTGAATAGGATATATAGCACATCATAGGATCTCGGAAATGGGTGGATTAGGTAGGAAACTTTATCCGGACCGTTCGAACAGAAGTCGCGGACTTTTTGGACCTTTATTGGTAAAAGTTCGCCCTACCACGGTTTTAGTGTCAGCGATTTAAACTTTGACAGCTTTATGGATTCCGCGACTGGGCGGGAAATTTAATAAATGTTAAACTTTCCCCGACACAATCAATTCGACGGCCGAAATGTATTTCTTTCGCTCTTCGAGAGTTCCGGGGCTTCGTTAATTCGTTCGGACGAGTTCCGCGCAAAAATAACAATCGTCTCGGAGCGGAGTACTCGTCCGTCGAAATCCATTTTCCGGCTTTTATTCCACCTGAAAAATTTCTCGTCGCCCATTTCCATACGGGCGCGTCTTATTGCGATACTTTCCAATCTCTTTAAGAGCGCCGCCCGTCTGAAAATTTCCGTTTAATGGCGCACTTATTTCGCCGGGCGCGGAGGACAACGCGGAGACTAACGAGTGCTGGAAGGGGGCTCGCAATCCGTCTTCCTGCAGGACCTTTTACAGTTATTGCGCCCCCGGAAACTCCGGAACCCTCGGCTCGCCCCCGGACTCGTAATCAAAATCCCGCGGACGGAACCGCGAATGGACGAGCGCGATTCCGGTTTTATGAGAGTCGAATAAATTAGGTGCAATTACGGAAAAATACGAGGAATAGGGCCGAGTTTTAATTGCTCGATGATTAAGATAACGAAATCCCGCAGGCTACCGGCTGTTATTAGGATTTATTCGTTTCCTCTTTTGATTATCTTTTGTACATTCGACCTTTTTCACACGAATAAATCTCAATAACAAAAACCAATATTAGCCGGTCTCTCCAAAAATTTACTTTTATGGAGCTGAATCGTGGGAATGCGAAAATTACAAAACGATATAGACACGCATACCAAGCGGAGATTCCATCCGGTTGATACACGTGTGCGCACGTGGTTTTATGTCCTGAAAAAGCTCTAGTCCGGCACGGCCGACATTCCCGCCGTAATGTAACTGTCCGTTCGGACAAAAAAAGGCGGGAAAACGGCAGGGAAAGCGGAAAAAACACGCCGCCAGCGACGCCGGAAAAACAAAGACCGTTGACTGACGCAGCGGGCGGACGACGGCACTCAAAAATAGCCCTATTTTTCAGCGTGTCGAGCATTTTAAATGGCCCGTGCGGCCCGTGCAAGTATTATAACAGATTTACGCTTTGAATGCCCGCGGCAAATCCGCCGGCTAAAATATAACCGGACCGGGGGCGCTCGAGCGGAATCCCGACGGGATTTTTTTGCACTTCTGAAATAGGTAAACGGGACCGTCGAGGGCCGAAACGCACCCGATTTTTAAAATCCTGGATTTACTGTGTTTGCCGAAAACGTTTCAATCGTTTTTAACTAAATGCGAGCAACGTAAATAGTTATTTACTTTGTTCTTTAATTGGATTATTTAATCTGTTACGTGAAAAGGATAAGATAAGGATTAGTAGATGTTGGAACTGGAAATTTATCAAGGATTTTTATTTTGTAATAAGATAAAAAGTAGATATGTCATTCGATTCTAGAACTACATATACAAATAGAAATAGTAGAATCATGAAAATACGGATTTATGAAAATTCTTTTAAAGTTTTGAAATTTATTTTTGTGTTATAAAATAAAAACATCATATCACAAAAAACGTCTAGGATTCTTAGAATTCGATGTCTGTAGAATTTTATAAGCACGGCGTTTACACCCTTTTACAAGGTTAATCAGCGAAAAGATCGGTCATTTCTCTAAATTGATAGAGGAAGTTTTGGCGAATTCATTGGAGTATATGTTAGGCGCAAAGAACGAAAACGCTCAATGAGTTAAGAAACCATCCACAATGCGTTATGGTCTCAAAAGGAACCTTTTGGCTATAACAAAACTCTCTTGAAATAGACCCTTATTTCACAACCTCGCTTTGGAGAAGAAGAATCTCTTCAAATGCAGGTATGAGGAGGATGCAAAACATTTACCTCAACATATTCGTTGCTTTTGGAACCTCTTCCTTGAACACAGGTCTTTGATTACTTACTTCTTATTTTTTTATTTTCATTTCTTATTTTAATTTTTATTTTCCATTTCTGTTTTTTTTTTTTTTTTTTTTTTAATTTAGTGTTTTATATTTTTGATTAAATTTGTAATTTTTTTCAATGAATAGAATACCATGTTCAGCATTCGTATTTATTTCATTTGTGTATTCATATCTGTATTTATGCATAATTGTTAAGTGACCATTAACATAAGAAAATACCCTGACGAAAAATTTAGATCACTTAAAAAATTATATTTTTCAATTTTCGATTTTTAATTTATAAGAAATTGTTAATTAACCTATAATATTTTCTAAGCTAAATGAAAATAGAAACAACTTTAATTTTTAGACAGAGTTTCAAAATTTTCACGATTCTGAGGTTAAATTTCAAGATTTCTAATATTTTGAGTTTAAAATTTCAAAATATCTGTCATCTTAAGATTAGAGATTTAAGATTTTTGGCAATTTGAGGTTCAGATTTTAATATTTTCAGCATTTTGCAGTTATAATCTTGATTTTTAAAATTCCGATTTTAGAATTTCAATATTTTCAAGATTCTGAGGTTAAAATTTCAAGATTTCTAGCATTTTGAGTTTAGAATTTCTAGATTTCGAACATTCTGAGCTTAGAATCTCAAGATATCTGTCATTTTAAGATTAGAGCTTTAAGATTTCTGGCAATTTGAGATTCAGACTTTAATATTTTCAGTATTTTGAGATTACAATCTTGATTTTTGAAATTCTGATACTAGAATTAATATTTCTACGACTCGGAAGTTAAAATTCCAAGATTTCTAGCATTTTGAGTTTAGAATTTCTAGATTTCGAACATTCTGAGCTTAGAATCTCAAGATATCTGTCATTTTAAGATTAGAGCTTTAAGATTTCTGACAATTTGAGATTCAGATTTTAATATTTTCAACATTTTGAGATTACAATCTTGATTTTTGAAATTCTGATACTAGAATTAATATTTCTACGACTCGGAAGTTAAAATTTCAAGATTTCTAGCATTTTGAGTTTAGAATTTCTAGATTTCGAACATTCTGAGCTTAGAATCTCAAGATATCTGCCATTTTAAGATTAGAGCCTTAAGATTTCTGGCAATTTGAGATTCAGACTTTAATATTTTCAGCATTTTGAGATTACAATCTTGATCTTTGAAATTCTGATACTAGAATTAATATTTCTACGACTCTGAAGTTAAAATTTCAAGATTTTTAGCATTTTGAGTTTAGAATTTCTAGATTTCGAACATCCTGAGCTTAGAATCTCAAGATATATGTCATTTCAAGATTAGAGCCTTAAGATTTCTGACAATTTGAGATTCAGGTTTTAATATTTTCAACATTTTGAGATTACAATCTTGATTTTTGAAATTCTGATACTAGAATTAATATTTCTACGACTCTGAAGTTAAAATTTCAAGATTTCTAGCATTTTGAGTTTAGAATTTCTAGATTTCGAACATTCTGAGCTTAGAATCTCAAGATATCTGTCATTTTAAGATTAGAGCTTTGAGATTTCTGGCAGCTTGAGATTCAGACTTTAATACTTTCAGCATTTTGAAATTACAATCTTGATTTTTGAAATTCTGATACTAGAATTAATATTTCTACGACTCTGAAGTTAAAATTTCAAGATTTCTAGCATTTTGAGTTCAGAATTTCTAGATTTCGAACATTCTGAGCTTAGAATCTCAAGATATCTGCCATTTTAAGATTAGAGCTTTAAGATTTCTGACAATTTGAGGTTCAGACTTTAATATTTTCAGCATTTTGAGATTACAATCTTGATTTTTGAAATTCTGATACTAGAATTAATATTTCTACGACTCTGAAGTTAAAATTTCAAGATTTCTAGCATTTTGAGCTTAAAATTTCAAGATATCAGTCGAGATTTAAGATTTTTGGCAGTTTGAGGTTCAGACTTTAATATTTACAGCATTTTGCAGTTACAATCTTGATTTTTAAAATTCCGATTTTAGAATTTCAATATTTTCAAGATTCTGAGGTTAAAATTTCAAGATTTCTAGCATTTTGAGTTTAGAATTTCTAGATTTCGAACATTCTGAGCTTAGAATCTCAAGATATCTCTCATTTTAAGATTAGAGCTTTAAGATTTCTGGCAATTTGAGATTCAGACTTTAATATTTTCAGCACTTTGAGATTACAATCTTGATTTTTGAAATTCTGATACTAGAATTAATATTTCTACGACTCTCAAGTTAAAATTTCAAGATTTCTAGCATTTTGAGCTTAAAATTTCAAGATATCAGTCGAGATTTAAGATTTTTGGCAGTTTGAGGTTCAGACTTTAATATTTTCAGCATTTTGCAGTTACAATCTTGATTTTTAAAATTTCGATTTTAGAATTTCAATGTTTTCAGGATTCTAAGCTTAAAATTTGAAGATATCTATCATCTTAAGATTAGAGCTTTAAGATTTTTGGCAATTTAAGGTTCAGACTTTAAGATTTTTGGCATTTTGAGGTTCAGACTTTAAGATTTTTGGCATTTTGAGGTTCAGACTTTAATATTTTCAGCATTTTGAAATTACATCTTAATTTTTGAAACTCTGATTTTATAATTTCAATACTTTTACGATTTCGAGATTAGAATTTTAAAATATTTATTTGATTTTGATATTAAAATCTCAAGGTTTTTGATATTTTCAGATAACAAAAATATCTCCTAAATACAAAACATTATTTATCAACAATAATAAAATTAGTTACTTAGAAATTCCATATGTTGATAATAGTTATTTTATAAAAAATATAAAAGGCAAAAACACCTCCTCCTGGAATGCAGGTTCGAAGAGGAGGTTCTTGAATTAGCAAATACATACTACTCAACTCGTCCACAAGGTAATGTTCATGTTATGGCATAAGTAAAAATAGCCACAATGCGTTATGAGTTTCCCAAAAAGATCACAAAGTGAAATTCACGTCTTGGCTTCGATGATTTTTGATCACAATGCGTTTTGGTGAATAATAAAACCCATAACGTTTTCCAAAGGTTAGAAGACATCCAGATTTGAACATGTCTAAAAACTATTGAGATTGTATTTACATTCGGCTGTTGCTTCTCAAAGAGCAAAATGAAACTCGAATTGTCACGGTAACAATTCTTAAAATAAATAAATTTAGGAGGTATGTTCTCATTAAAAAGAATTAGTCATCAGTCAATTAGTAAATTAGTCATTTGAAAATGGTGACATCCCTTATAATGTGGTAAATATTCATGAATGTTAAGTATTGTTACAAAAAACCAAGTTACAGTTTTTGTTCATGTTGAATAATTTGGTTTCTTACTTAAGCTTAGAAGATGTACTAAAGATAACTAAAGCATAGCAAGGAAAAAAGTTTTATTTTCTTATTAATACAGTTGAACATTGATCCAATAACAATTTCTGACATTTCCCAACCTTTAGAACGCGTTATGGTTATTAAAGTAAGTCATAATACGTTGTGGCTATTTATTACTACTGGCACAACACTAATATCGCATTGTGGGCGATTTAAAGAGACCATAACGCGTTGTTAATGATTTTTTCGCACATTGAATGTTTTCGTTCTTTGCGCCTAACATATAACATAGATCTTCGAAATCGATCGAATGGTTTACGCTCAACAGCTACAGCCGGCCCATTTCATCTTGGCCTTCCGAGGTCATCTGCGCAGTGACAATAGGTGAGGGGTTTTTAGAGAGCTCATTTGCGTAGTATACTCAACAGGGTACTGATCGTGTACAGATCAAAGCAAAAGTTTGTGTATAAGTGCGTGAGATAATATTTAAGTTCGAGATGGCGGAAAGTAAAGCGAAAAATAAAGTAAGTTCTTATTTATTTATTATTTTTGTTAATTGTTTTAGCAGATATTGTACTATTTGCAGCTTAAAATATGTTTGATTAATGGGTTTGTTAATTTAAAAATAACTTTTAAACTTAAAAACCCTGGAAAATAACCTACTACAAAGAAATTCATTATTAAAAATTTACCTGTTTAAAATTTACAACACAATACCTGTAAATGTTTTTGTACAGGTCAACTTTTGCAGCGCTCTGTACTTGCCGCTCCTATCTAACGAATACACCCATCTTTCTCCAACGATTTACTGTCGCACTCCTTCGTCTGCGCATTTTTCGTGACCTTCATCGGCCAAAATGGATTGGGCCGGTTGTAAGGAGGCATTTTTAAGAAGGGCGACATTTGGACAGTTTAGTTGGGGATCAAGCTTTCTAATGATCGTTAGAATACGTTAAAAGATTTTCTTAAAAAAATTATTTACTATACATATTATCATGGGAGTTTGGTTCTAACCAGTTGGGATGTTATAAGATACATCTAACCTAATTGGGGGCTGGAGGCTAACTTTGCATACGAGTCGTACGATTTTTTGATGGTAAAAGAGAAATAAAATATGCTCAATAACTCAACATCTTCTAATAGGATTAGTTGAATGTTAGAGTGATTTCAATATTGCGGAAGAGTAACATAAATAAAAGATTTAATAAAATTTGAGTTGTTAGCATAGTTACATAGTATAAAAAATATACCTATTAAAACATTAAATACCAGGCATTTAATACTTCATTTGAGTTGTACAAACCACTAAAATTTAAAGTTCGTTCTAATATCCTTTCTTGCTGTTGTAGTGTTTTTGATGAGTAGTGTGGTATAAAATTGATAGTGCTATAGATAAGCTTTATATAAAATACATTGTGCATTTATCTACTTCTGAACTAAAGTATCGAATAAAATAGTACCGCATTTGTATCAAATGCATTTTTGACAGGCTGTACATATATTGTCACGAAAGTAAAATCGAAACAGCTCGAAAACCACTAAATCACTCGCGGGGCAACGCGTAGACCACAATATTGCCGAGCAGCGAGACCGCCCGAAAGCCGGGAGATTTATGCACTTCCCGAAATTGGATCCCAGGAGTAAAAGAGCCGTTTTAATTTCTCGATTGTTTGTCATCCTGGGTAATTGGAAAAATCGGGGAGGAGAGTTTAAGCGAAAGAAGTTTTGCATAAACGACCGCCTCGGTTCCGTCCAAGACTTCGGCAAAAAACAAATTGCCCCTAGATACAAATCGAACGGAGTGAGTTATGCCGTCACTTAAGCTACTTTGCATAGATTAACGGTTCCCTCTGCTTCTGGCCGAGTTGAGTGATGGGCCTAACGCGGTGGCGTGTTCGAACTTGACAGGACACCGAGCGCAACGTCGTCAGCGTCCGTTATCCCGGGGAAAATACCCGGAATCGATAGGAAAATCGCGTGACGACACCCCAAGTGGAACTTTAACATCGGGTTACTATTAATTCGAATAACTAGAGTTTGACGCGAGAACTGGAAACCTTTAACCGACTCGACCGGTTCTCGTAGAGCTTGAAACTTTTTCGCACGTGAGGGCCTTTAATAAATTCTTCACGGGACACCGCCCGCGCGATATTAAATTGTACATTGAATAAATTCCGCGCCGTTTTTAATATCTGCAGATGCGGACCGGAATAAGTCGCCCCGCGCCACCGTAAATTTTACCGAACGCGGATTCGGACAGACAGAACTGCGGTGCCAAAATTGAATGCGGAATTTATGCCCTCGCTTCGAGGGCTATGAATAATTTCTAACTTGCCAACCCCTCCCCTTAACCCCTGATGTACACGCACAAATAGCCACTTAGTATTTTATTTTTTCCCTTCCCTTCCGTTTTTAACTTTTTCTTTTTGGAGTAGATATAAAACTGAAATTCCTTCCCTTATTTTAAGGGTATCGACCGTCCATCCGAGTACATGCAAAATCAAGCAAAAGGTCAAGGAATCCCGATAAAACCCTTCGGCTTTTTTTCGTCCTTTTTCCCTTGCCCTGCCTTCCTAAGTCATATTTTAGTAACGCCTCAAAGTCGCTGGCTGACCTGATTTCCGATACTGTCAGTCACTCGTTATCGCTTTTTAATGCGCCCAAACCAGCTTTCGGACGAAAATTATGACTGATTGTAAATCAATTCCTTTCAAACTAAAATATTTAGTTCTTGACGAGGAAAGGAAATTTGGAAATACAGGGAATGTCGAAAGGATTTAGCTATTAGTAGACTTCATTCTTAATTTAATAGAAATTGATTATGTTATCACTCATCAAATTGAATACATTTATTGAACATGAAATTGGAATTAAAAATATTCTTTTACGGAAAAGGGGAAATATACAGGGTGAACGAATAAGAATGTAATAAATCGACTAATTCACATAACGCCTTCACAAAAATGAAGTGTCTTTTCTTGAAGTTCTCAAAATCCACAGCACAAATTTTAGAATACAGCATTCTTTTGTTATTTTTGGAAAAAAGAATAAAAAACCGGACGAAATCAGCTCAGTTTTATGATGAATGGTTTTTTCACCAATATCTTAGGTTAGGAATACGATATCGAGGTGCGGTTTTCACTAGCTTGTTTAGGCTTTATTATACTATTTTACCGTGAGGAGAAAGTGATACCGTTCCATTTAACTTTTCGGAGAAAATTCGCAATTTCTAAAAAAATTTTGAAACGCCATCTAGCGGCGATATGTGATCACCACCAAAATGGTAGGATTTATTACTCAAAAAAAGCTCTTTTCAACGACACTCTTTTCAACGACTCTTTTCAAGCTTATTAAATTCTGTTCAGCCGTTTTGAAATTATAGACATTTGTTTGAAAAAAGTTTTTAATAAAAAAGATTGATACTTATCTCCACTTTAAAATGCGCATATTTTTGTTATCTTACTATAGCCGAATTCCGAGAAAAGCCACATTTTGTAATTCAAGATGGCGATTCCGCCCCCTGGCGGCCATCTTAGGAACTTGAAAATAATTTCCAGTATTTTCTCTTGACCACTTTAGTCATTAAATTTTTTACCGGAAGTCTCTACGATGAATAGTTTCTGAGATACAGCACTCTGCATTCTTATTTGTTCACCCTGTACATTGGTCAATTACTTGTATATAATTTGTCATAAATTTATTTAATTGTAATTTCTTAATGAAGAATCTTTATAGTCTTTAATGTTTTGATAATCTTGCTCTCTGTGCTTATTGTTGTTAACGATGAGATTTGAGGAGAAGAAGCTTTTTACAGATAATGTGTTTTCAAGTTAATACATTGCTGTTAACTTGTGAAGTGCTGATAAAATGCATTGCTTGGAAATTCAATAATGGTTGCTTTTGATGTCATGTTGCAGTTGTGTACTGCTTTTTCTTCTAATTATCCTTGTCCAGAGACTTGTTTATTTGAAATTCCTTGATCACTAATCTGTAAAAAGTCTTCCATGTCTTGATGACTATTCTCTCTCTGCTTATTGCATTTATCGATCGGGTTTGAAGAGAGCTTGAAGTTTTTACAAAAAATGTGTTTGCAAGGTAACACATTGCTGTTAACTTGTGAAGTGCTGATAAAATGCATTGCTTGGAAATCCAATAATGCTTGCTGTTGATATCATGTTGCTATTGAGTATTGTTTTTCTTCTGATTTTCCTTCTCCAGAGACTTGTTTATTTGAAATTCCTTGATGACTAACCTGTAAAAGGTCTTCCATGTCTTAATGACTTCCTCTCTATGCTTATTGCTGTTATCGATTAGGTTTGAAGAAAGGAAGTTTTATAGAAAATGTGTTTACAAATTAACACATTGATAACTTCTGAAGTGAGTGGCTAACTCTCGATTTCCGCTGATTTGGAGTTCCGGGTTCAAGCCCGAGTCTTTCCAACATCTAGTCGCTCCACTGACCTTCGGAGGAGTCGTTAAACCGTCGGTCCCGCAACCAGTCAAACATCTCTGGTTGTGTATCACCCTTGTGTGTAGGAGGTTTGTATAACTAGATGTGCGTTTGCTGAGCGGTACCTCTCGGATAAGACGGACCCGAGCCAAGGCGTGGCTCATGCCTTCTTGTTTGCGGTGGTCTGCGAGGAAGCTGTACAAGTTATTTGAACACCGACAAACCACCTAGGGTTTAATACAAGGGGTCTACTGAGGCCTAAATGTTAGGGCAGTGCTGCCAGATGAAGAAAGGGAAATTCACCAGATTCGATTAAACGAAGTTGTCAGTTTTCACCAGATTGTAGAACATCCATACGCAAAGTATACAATAATTGCGCGCTTCTATGACGTTTCAAATCTAATCATAGATAGATGGAATTCGGTCACTCTCGCATTTTAGTACTCACCTTATACATACTATATTTAATGGATATGGTGGCTGCTTAATCCATTTGCATCACATAGAAAAATGAAAAATTTGTTCTTATCACCGAACATTTTTTTATATGCAATGAGCGCGTATATGCACGCTCTGGTGATAGAGGCCAGGCAAAATGTGCGCATATATGCGCTTATGATGAAAATGGGTTAATGACAAAATGAAGCAAGTACTATCCTCTGCTTCATAATAAGTGCGCCATTTGTATGTCTATAACCGATATACAGATAAAAGGTCGCAAACCCATTCTATTAGTAAAATGTTGAATAAAATGGAGTCACCCTTTACCTCTCAGTTAAAGTTATATAGCAAGAGGTAATAGTTCAGTTATTATGGAATAAAAGTAGTAATGTTATAAAAAAATTCACCGAAAATTTGCCACATATTTCGAAAATCTCAAATGCATTTAGTAATTGTTAGATGAGGTGAATAAAAGAATGTTGTCTAAATTATTCAAAATTATTACTACTTGCACATATTTTTACAATATTCTCTTTACTGACTGTTACCAAAATGGTCGTCAAATTTAAATCAGATTATTTATTGTTAGAATGCAATGTTATGCTCTTATGTACAGCCAAAAAAATCACTTAATAATGAGCTTTTGACAAAAGTTTTCACCAAATCACCAAAGTGGTTCAGAAATCACCAAATTTCGTGAAATTTCATCAGATCTGGCAGCACTGTGTTAGGATGATATTACCCTGCTCTGTACTCCTACATTCATACAACCTCTGAAGTGTTAGTAGAATGCCTTGCTTGGAAATCCAATAATGGTTGCTGTTGATGTCATGTTGCTGTTGAGTATTGTTTTTCTTCTGATTTTCCTTGTCTAGAGATTTGTTTTTTTGAAATTCCTTGGCCTATCTATGCCTATTGCTGTTATCAATCAGGTTTGAAGAGAGGATATTTTTACAGATAAGGTGTTTGCAAGTTAACACATTCCTGTTAACTTGTGAAGTGCTGATAAAATGCATTGTTTGGAAATCCAATAATGGTAGATGTTGATATCATGTTGCTGTTGAGTAGTATTTTTCCTTCTGATTTTTCTTATCCGGAGACTTGTTTATTTGAAATTCCTTGATGACTAATCTGTAAAAAGTCTTCTATGTCTTGATGGCTTTGTTCTCTATGTTTATTGTTCTTATCGATCATGTTTGAAGAGAGGAAGTTTTTACAGAGAACATGTTTGGAAGTTTTTTTTGACAGTGGAATACGCTCCTTGGAAATCTTTCAATGATGTCGTATTGCCATTGAGTAGTGTTGTTTTCCTTTGATTTTTCTTGTCTAAAGGTTGTTTATTTGAAACTTTTTGATAACTAATCTGGAATATTTTAATCACCTTACTCTCTAAACTTATAGCTATTATCGTCGGAGTTTTAAGAGAGAAAACTTCATAAAGGCAATATACAAGTTTTTATCGCTAGTAAAATACGTTAGTTGGAAATCCTTTAATAATGTCTCGTTTTTATTGAATACTATTAAATCAACCAATTACATGAAAATTACAGCAAAATTATTGAACTACGATCACCTAATGAGCGTGGACATTTCATTAAAAATTAACATCCTGCATTTGTATTTCTCTTCACACGTTTTTATAGGAAACTAATTGATCTGGCTCGAAGGACTATAAATGAAACTCATACTAATTCAATATAGCTAATTTCAAACATTAATTTTTTTTTTGGGGGGGAAGATTTAGAAGTGTTAGTAGACGTAAGTTTCGTTGAAATATGTAAGGTTGATGTGACGTAAACATAAACGGTGTCAGTTTAACGAGACACAAAGATATACGAGGACACGTTTTAGATACGGCGGGCGATGAAAAGAGGGAACCGCCAGGTTTTCCATAAAATTTACGGTCGCGAAATGTGCTCGATGCTCGATACACAATTTTTGCGGTCTCTGCACGGCATAACTTAACCTACTAAGTGACGGTATGGCGTGATACGGCGGCGTTAATTTAAATTCCGACGTCGAGCTCGAAGCTTATCATGTATAAGCTGAAAAATTACTCAATCGCATTCGCGATTCCCGTTTAAGTTGTCCGCTTTTTAAAGTGAAAGTATTTTAATCCATCTACCGTTCATTTTCCGGCTTTTTCCGAACACGACGTTTTGTATTTGTTACCGGTTCAAATCGAAATATTAAAAAAATAACATGGACGCGCTATTGTTTATAGCGTCCATGCAAAATTCCAATTAGCGTTTAAAAATGCAAAATAAAACCGTCAATCGAAAGGTGGGTGCGTATGAAATTTGCATGGGAAAACGCGATTCCCGCCCGTGGATCGGTTTTAAAGTTTGTACCGAATTTTTTTTTATTATAATTGCCGCGAAACGAGTAATTCGAAGATTAAAACGTTAAATTTTGCAATGTTCGTTTTTGTTGCTGTGCCATCCTTTTAGATAAATGCGTCAACGGTTTTTTGATTTAACGATTTACAACTATCCATGTTTTTTAATTGATACTAAAAATAATTTTTGTTTAAATAAAAATATCCTAGCTTTATTATTCGAGCTTTTCCATTTAAATAATTGGAACATAAAACGATTAAAATAAAATTGTGATCCTTGACCTGCAGTTACAAAATAATCTTTAAGCTATGATGTTGATTAATTTCTGCACTTTAAAGGTAAATAAATGTATTAAAAAACAATCTGTTGATGGAAATATGAAGTATGTAAAAGATCAATTTCAGGTATTAGTAATTAAAAACCACGAAAGTGAGATGCAAATGGGTATAAAATTATTTCGGTTGAAAATTATATTTGCCTGCACTAAAATCCAAAATCCTGTAACAGCTTAACATGTTTACTGGTTTATTCTGCTTTGGTCGATAATCGTGCAAAAACAAATAATGTCCAGATTAAAATGTTAAAATTTGTATTATTTGCATTGAGCGATATCGCAAATGTAACCCGATTTCAATTAGTGCGAAATTTAAATTCGTCTCTTTTTATTATCAGTTTACTCACTTTTAATTCCCAATTTGACCTTTTTTGTTCTTGATTTAGTATGTTACATTTTTGATTTAGTATTTTGCATTCTTGATTTAGTACTTTTCCAATCTTGATTTAGTATATTTTCATTCTTGATTTAGTATTTTTCATTTTTGATTTACTATTTTTTCATTCTTGATTTAATATTTTTTCATTTTTGATTTACTATTTTTTCATTTTTGATTTACTATTTTTTCAATTTTGATTTACTGTTTTTCATTCCTGGTGTATTCTGTTTTTCGTTCAAATGAAGGTAGATGAAAACTATGATCGGATTTGTTTTCCATCTGGGGTCGAATGTAATTTGAGCGTTGGACAGATTATTGCCGGTGAAATTCGTTGTCAATCCGTCGTGGATAGGGCGGTCATTAAGTGGGCTTTCGAGCTTTCGAGTTTTCCCTCGAAACACTTAATCACATCAGGTGGAAAGTGGTAAACAGAGACTGTGTAGGGCGAAGTCGGCGGAATATGATTTCACATTCTGCCGCCTCCAGTAATTGTCGGAGAGTTAATGACCCTTTCCGCGGATTTCCACGTAGCCTACAAATTTATAATTTATTCATAAGCCCCCTTTGTTGACTGGCCGGCTTTGGAGGCGGTGGTTGTTCTAAACTTCGCCCGCCACACCGTCTCCGTAACAATGGGGCGGCCAAATTCTGGAGATTGTTTTGCGCCCTCACGAAATTTTACGGCCAAGTCTTGCGCGCCACACTTCATATCCCGCATGTTTTTCCATAGTAAATCATCGAAACGATACTTTGTATACGTACGTACTACGTGCGCACACACGCTCTGATTTATCGCAGGAACTTTCGCAGTCCTGCGTCACGTAGTGACACCGGCGATAAATTTTAATGTTTGTTGTAAACCCGAGCGATATTTGCCGAGAGCCGGGCGCCGTTTAATCCGGACGTTATTGTACAATAAATGCAAATGGCGCCGGTTTTATTGTCTAAACATTACCCGCGCAAGAACCCGCCTCGAACGAAATTAATATTTCGTGTTGACGTTAATTATGGCCCACTTCGTTAGCCTGTTTTTGGCCCAATCCGAAATTACTCACGCCCGATTCAATCTGTAAATGTTTACCAGCGTTTATACTCTTCTAAATTACTCCGTATATTTGAAAAAATAAAACCAAAAAAAATATAACTGTAGATAGACGATTTTATTTTCTATTAGAATTGAGATATAAGTTTACTAATTATTATTAATTAATTATCCACCCTCCTTAATAAATTCTATCCCCTTAACCCTGGGATATTGAGATACTAGACAGTAAAATCGAAGGGTAATCAAAGGTAAGGTTAATTTCATAGTTAGTACCTCAGTTAGTTACGCTGAACTAGTAAATGAGCTGATAGGGTTTCAAAGTAAAATGTTAGTTTGGTGGAGGCGCCGGGTAATTTTAGAGAAGACTTATTGGTGGATTATAAAACAGTATTTTATAGTAGTAATCAATAAAATCATTACTGTATTCCTCAAAAACATTCTTAAAAACAGAAATTTTATATTGTACTTCCCTGAAACGCGCGATATCTTGAATAAAATAAAAATTCGGGTTGGATGATTTTATTTTTTTTTTAATTTCTGCTAGATTTTAGTTTACAAGACAATTTATATTTTCTCTCAGAGTTAAAAGTTGAGGTATAAATTTAGCAATCATTTACACTTATTAAATAAATTCTGTCTCCTGGATTTTGTAAGATTTCAAAAGATATTTATTGCTACAACCTACAAGGTGGCATATAGGAAACGGGCGACTTTCAAATTAGAATATTTTCATTTTATACAAATAAAATATTTATTTTATTTCATAAAATGAACGACCATTATCCACCATTTGATTGATTAGTCGTTCTTATTACTCCTTAGTAGTGATTGCTTCTGTCACACTGTTGATGTTTTCTTGTGTCCTGACAGTTTCTTCTATAACTTGGTGTTTTTTCTTTTAGCAATATTACTTGTTAATTTGAAACGTCCGATCGATTGCAAATCGTCTTGCGGTTTGGAACAGTACCATTTTGCTTGATGTTAATATGGTGTCGAAAGATTTGCTGCATTATAACAACAGATTCATCATAATAAACAAATATTTTACGTGAATGTACTTTGCTCTACCGCTCTCAACTCCATTGTAATGAGAATGTATTCGAAAACTTTTTTCAAACGAGCTTAAAGACCATCAGGAAAAGCTCAATTATATTCAGTCATTTTTTTATAGGTACTCACAGTTGATTACATTAGGCAACATGTGTGACTGCAAAATTGACCGTTCTCTGATGGTTCTCTCCCTCTTTTGGATAAAATCTTATGTAAAAGAAGGTTGGTAGGCTACTTTGAAACGAATATCCCCATGCGTAAAATCGTTTGTCTTCCGTATGTCACTTTACAGTTAGCTAAGCTAAGCTGGGAGATAAGCTGATAGGGTTTATGAAGTATGAAGTAATGTGATATCATTGTACATCTTAAAGGTGTTTTAAAGAATAAGGTTTTTATGTATGTAGGAATCGGGAATTCATTCTGTTTCTTTTACAACCTTTCTATCACTTTCTCTCTGTATATCGACGCCCTCAAGCCAAAACGGCATAAACGCCAAAATGGCCTTTTTTTAGTTAGCTGCACCGTTGAGTAGCATTTTTAAATCTGCATGCAACAGTTAAAGCGGTATACCCGCAAACAAACTTCATTCGCTATAAAATTGGTTTAAAGTTTGTGTAAAAGCCATTTGGATAGCGCTTATCTAAAAGGTACCAACCGGCAAATCACGTTTTTTCATATAAATGCACTAAACGCCTTTTATAACAAAGACTTAGTTACTGTAAAAAGATCGAAACACTAAACTGCTGGTAGGGACCTCTGTTAAGGCTGATCTGTTTCATCTACAAACTTATTTTTCAGCATTATAAATCTTTAATCGCCATTTGCTCAAAACTATAATTTGGCGATTGGCACCTTTTAGCTAAGCGCTATCCATGTAAGATTCATTGTCATTCGTTTTTTGCGTTTTCTGAAAAATTAGGTTAATGTCCTTTATGCCGTTTTGACTGGGCAGCGACGATATATCAATCTGTCTATAGATTTACCAAAGATTAGGATGCAGCTCAAAGATGTGTCTCTGATTTCATGTTTTTCTAATCGTCGCCCAAATCCCTCAATTTGAAGTCTTTGAATAAAATCCTCGCTATGCACCTCAAAGTCACCTTCAAAAATAAGAATTTTATATCCCACTTCTTCAAAACGTGCAGTGTCTCGAGTAAAATAAAAAAGTCTAGATGGATGATTTCATTATCTGTTAGAGTGGAGATATAATTTTAATAACCCTTAGCTACAATTCCACTGGTAAGGACACCGCTTAAAACTCGGCTATCAGGGGTGGTCAAACTCCGAAAAGGAAAAACGGGATTTCATGGGTAAGTAAATTTTATAGAAACCCGATTCAAAGATAGGTAAACCCTCGATTTTCAAACGGATTTCAGGGGTAGGTAAACCTCGTCAAGAAAGATTTTGGAGGTTGGCAAACTTTGTAGAAACCCAATGCAAAGATTCAAAGAAGCCATATTCAAAGAAGTAAACCCTCGAATTTTCAAATGGGTTTCAGGAGAGGTTAAACCTCTTCGAGAGATATCTTAGTGGTAGACAAACCTCATCGTGAAACATTTTAAGGGTTGGCAAACCTCGTCCAGAGACTTTTCTGAGGTTGATAAACTTCGTAGAAACCCGATTCAAGTATAAGTAAACCTCCAATTATTCAAACGGGCTTCAGGGGTAGACAAACCTCATCGTGAAACGTTTTAGGGGTTGTCAAGCCTCGTAGAAAACCAATTTAAGAATAAGTTTGAATTTAAAAATTCTGGAATTTGAAAATGGGCTTCAGGGGTAATCTAACTTCGTCGAGAGACATTTTAGGGGTTGGCAAATCTGGTCAAGAAACATTTTAGAGGTTGACAAACCTCGTCGAGACACATTTTAGGGGTTGGCAAATTTCGTAGAGAGACATCAAAGGTTTAACATCAAACTAACCTCATTTTGAAAACTTTGGATGGAAAAAATAAACGTTTTCAAATTCTTTCGATAGAGCAGTGATTCTCAACCACTGTACCGCGGCACTTTACTGTGCCGCGAGATTCTTGAAATGTGCCGCTATATTTTATGGATGCGTATAGTAAAATATTAAAGTTTAATAAAACATAAAAATGAAAAGCAGAACTTAAGATAAAGATTGTCTACGTTTAAAGGATTTCGATAATTAAAATGAATGCGCACCTGATATAAGGGCTATCGCGGCGTAGTCTTATCATAATTGGTAAGATTTAATTTCAAAACATTCAGAAGAGTTAATTAATTCTTTCTGGATTAATTTAAGATTCGATTACCCGACAATATCATAAAAAGCTTTATGATTATTATAATTTTCTACATCTTATTTGTGCGAGTTCGAATTTTCTGCTTTAACCAACATAAAAACGAAAAAAAGATTTACACACTTTTAAGTTTAAATCATGAAATGAGAGAAAGGCAATCGCTTTCACTCCCAAATATAAATAAAATTGTCAAAAAACTCCAACCACAAATTTCGAATAAAATATATTGTGTTATAGGTATAACAGTTAACTATGTTTTTTAAGTTATCTAATTGTCAGTGTGCCGCCAAGTTCTTAATTTATTGAAAATATACCGTGATGAAAAATAGGTTGAGAATCACTGCGATAGAGCGTTATTCAATCGATTTATAAGGATAAAGGACTTGAAACTTAAGAAATAAATCTGATTCTAACGATTTTTGTATTGTCATGTACTATAACCCAACATGGAACTGCACCATGAAGGCTACAAAGTAGAAAAAAAGGAAAGAAAATGAGGTTGGTTTAAATTCAACGCTGTAATTACTCATTTTTCGTCAGTTTGTTTACTGCTTTATTATTATACAAGAACAAATTTAGACAACAATATTAAATCTAATAAATCATAAGTTTTGAACTTTTTAATAAATAATTGATGGTTAATCAAAGTTTATTGAAGATAAATGTGTTAAAGAGAAAATAATAAGAAAAAATAAGAAAAAAAAATCGCACAAAAAGGAAAAATTTTATTAACAATTAATCAAGGATTTAATGAAGAATAATGAAAAATAGACGGAAGTGGATGATGAATAAGGAAAAATATGTTCAAAAATGATTTATTTGGATTTAATAAGAACGTATTTCGAGAAATTTTGAGTACTTTTTGACAAAAAATTAACGATTACTCAACGATTTAATGAAGAAGAATGTGATAATAAGAAAAATTATGCCAAAAGAAAGAAATAATTTGGGTTTAATAAGAATATAATTCGAGAAATTTTGAACACTTGACAAAAACTTGACAAAAAATTAACGATTAATCGAAGATTTAAAGAAAAACAATGTCTTAATCAGAAAAAATATGTTAAATTCAGAACATTTTTTGAGAGGTTTGTGTAATTTTATAGAAGTTTAAAAGATTCTTTTAGGTCTTTGTAAAGTTTTGTAGAAACTCGATTTTCTATGTTTTTTGTTTAATTTTGTGAAATTTTAACGATTTTATACAATTTTATATAAATTGAGAGGATTTGTTTGAGATTTTTGTATAATTTTCTAAAAATTTAGAAGACTTTGAGGATTTTGTAAAGTTTTGTAGAAATTCGAACAATTTTTGGATCAATTTTCTAAAAAATTGACGATTTTTTAATTTTTTTATGAAAGTTTTTTAACAATTCTATATATTTTTTTTAATGATTTAGTAATTTTTTATTACAATTGATTTTTTTAAGGACTTTTTAGACGACTTTTTTTAACGATTTTGTACAATTTTATAGAAACTCAGACGATTTTTTGTGATTTTTGTTCAATTTTGACGTTTAAAAGCTACAACTTTATTATAATAATGTACCCGAAATGAAGCTGCATTATGAAGAAGAAGATGAAACACTAAGACCCCTCTCTATAACATTGCCGAGTACTTTGGTTTTTGTGTTCATGGTGCATCTCCATTTCGGGTTATAGTACCTTCAATAATAAGATAATGAAGTTTGTGAACATTGCCAGACTCTTAAAGATTGTGAGATTCCAAAACAGGTAATCGAAGAGTAATCAAAGGCAAGCGAAATTTTAATATTATTGTCAGTTGCTGAGGAATTACTTATTGCTAATGCTTTAGGGAGTCAACCTAAGCGAATAACTAGGAAAAACAACCTCTCTATCATTTTTTCTGTCTGTATCAATATGTCTATAGATTTACTGAAGGTTATGATGCAGCTTAAAGTTGTGTCCCTGATTCTATGTTTAGTTTAATCGTCATCCAAATCCATCATTCTGAGGTCTTTAAGTAAAATCCTCGTTATACACCTCAAAGTCGTTTTCAAGAATAAAGATTTTAGGTAGTAATGCTCTAAAATATGCAATATCTAGAATAAAATAAAAAATCTGGATGGATCATTTCATTTTCTATCAGAGTTGAGATATAATTTTAAGAATTAATTACCTTCATTAATAAAATAATAAATTTCATAGTCCTTGTGAGTCCTTTTAACATTCTCAGAATCCAGAAAACTTAATCGAAGAGTAGTCAAAGACGAGCGAAGTTTTAATTTCATTATCAATAACTAAGAGATTAGTTATTGCTGATGCTTTAGGGATTTAACCTCAGCGAATAGCTAGGAGAAACAACCTCTCTATCACTCTGTCTGTCTATATCAACCTGTCAATGGATTTACCGAAGACTAGGATGCAGCTTAAAGTTGTATACCTGATTCCATGTTTGGCCAGTCGTCACCCAAATATGTCAACCTGATGTTTTCGAATAAAATCCTCACTATACATCTCAAAGATGTTTTTAAGAATAAAAATTTTATGTCGTAGTCCTCTAAAACATGCTGTATATTGAATAAAATAAAAAAGTCTTTATGGATGGTTTCATTTTCTGTTAGAATTGAGATGTAATTTTAATAACAATATACATTCATTAATAAAATAATAAAGTTCATGAACTTTGTGAGTCCCGTCAACATTTTGAGATTTTAGAACACTTAATCGAAGAGTAATCAAAGACGAGCGAAGTCTTAATTTCATTATTAGTAGCTGAGAGATTAGTTATTGCGCGTGCTTTAGCTAGTTAACTTAAACGATGTTGTGTGATAGATATTTTGGTGGAGGTGCCGAGTAAATGTCATTACATAACTATTTAATAAAGTATGGAATGGTATTTTATAATGATAATAAATAACATCATTAATGGATATCCCAAAACTATTCTCAAGAATAGGAATTTTATGTCTTATTCGTTATTGGATTATTTTCTGACATACTTCACAACGTTCATAGTTTATAATGTAATTTACGCATAAATTACTATGCGACATAAATTTAATTATCATCTACTTGGAGACAAGTAATTTTCGCGTCCACAGATAAGTTAATTCCAACTAAATAGTGCCATCTATTAGTCCCAACAACCCTACTGTCTTGAAATTCTAGATAACACATTTGCATTAAAAAAAAGTACTATTACAATTTACTATGCACATTAATCTTGAGTAAGTTTCATATTAAAGATGAATTATTTACAAACTTTTTTCAATAAAAAATAAAATAAAAAAGTAAATCTTTGATGCTTTCTTAGTATGGTAAGGATGAAACGGATTTGAAACCGTAGGAATAAATTATGCTTTCAGTGGGAGTAAAAACTTGGAACGCCTTCGCACGCATCTTTAGGCCCCTAAGCGAGTTAAAGCCCTTAGGGGGTTTCCTTGTACGTCCAAGTTTCGGTAGAAACTTCCGGAAATAAGTACAATTTTGGGAACGGTCGTATTTCGTTGTTAAATCGAGGCCTGTAATGGGGGTTTTGTGTTAAATTTCTTTAGACTTTCCTTAGCAAAAGATTTTAATGTTGAAATACTTGTAATGAGATGTGCTTTTGTGCTTTTATTTATATTTATATTAACTAAACAAAGCTAGTATTGTATACATATTGTAATACATTGTATTATAGTTGTTAGTGGTGAATGTATGAAATAACAGAGATTATACACTCGTAAAATATCATTGAAAGCTCCTCTTAACAAATCGAACAGCCAAAGCTAATTAATAAATAATTGGCAGGGCGTAAATTAAATTTAAATTGGATTTGTGCAGCGCGGATTTATTATTAACTCTGGGTTGGGTACGCGTTTTGGCGGAATTTGCGTTTAGTTTTTGTGAAATTATAATATTAACGGGCGGATTTGCATAAGTTCGTTAAAAAAATAACGGGAAACGAATTCAATAGAGGCCCCCCCTGCAGATCGATTAAAATCTCGTCCGTTACGTTCAAAAACTCGACGCGCATACTTTCCCAAGTAATTTTAATTGCAGGACACTTTTGCCCCGTTTTTGCCAGCTGCAATTAAATCCGAGCTCCTACGAACTGTCGTCTCGTCATTAACTTTTAATTTGACGCTCTCTCAGACTTTTCTTTCCGAGAGTACTTCCCAATAAAAAAATAAAAGGTAAAGTAAAATCGACCGAGACGTTTTTCTCAATCCCAAGAAGAAAGAATAATTCATTTGAACACTTACCAGTCATCTCGTAAGATAGGGCACAGTAACTATCTAAAATGCTAAACATCAATAAGATAACCCACATGATATTACAGTTATTTTTGGATTTTGTACACAATGACATTTTCATATTCACTCCTATTTATTTATTTATTTTTTTAATATTAAAATTGTCTAGATTCTAATTCACTTTCGAAAAAAAAACTTTTACTTATGTGTAATAAGTATAAGTCTAAACTTTTAGTCTAAAGTCAGTTGTGAAGATATTTATGTTGAGATAGTTTGATTACGAAAACTCCCGATGGACGTCGCCCGAAACACCGACGGTACCGACGTCGCGACGCAACTGGCGTGTGGAAATTCCATTTCCACCAGATCCGAGTTATTGCGCTTGTGCCGGCGCTGTGTGCAAGAATTTCGCGTGTGCACACTTCTTCTTTATCCTTTGTAAAATAGCGACGTTGGCTTGTTCGCGATTACAGTGGGAATTTAATCGGGAGGAAAAGAAGTGACCATTCTTTCAATTAAGATATTTGAAATTCTTTCCTTTGATTCATTTTCAATTATTTCACAATCTTCTACGAGGTGATTGAACATTCTATTGAAACACATATGTGAAACACATATTTAAAACACATATATTTAAAACACATTTGTATTTGTAACATATTTGTATTTGTAACACATTTCTATTTATAACACATTTGTATTTATAACATATTTTCTTTATCGCTACAATTTATATTATTACTTAAAGAAAAAGAAAGAATTATGAGAATTATCAACTATGTAAATTTTTATAAAAAGTAACCTACTAAGTAACACGCGACTAAAAGAAGTTTTTATACTTATTAATTCCGTTAATCTTAAAATATAAATTTGACCCCTATGTCAATCTGTTAAATAAACAACCAAACGACTCTACCAGTACAGCAAATTTTCTCTTGTCTCGACGTCTCTCTGTACAACTCTCCTTAAGTCAACTCATTTTGAAACTACTTTAACTTTCTTTCTAAGATCTTTGGGTTAACAAGCGAAATAGTAACTTAGTTTAGATAAAGAGTCATTTAAAACTCGGTAAGTTTTAGACTTTAACATATTCTTCACTAAAGAAGGAAAAGTACGGAAATAAAAAAAGAAAATGAAAGAAAGGAAAAAGAAAACGAAAAAAAGGAAGAAAAGAAAACGAAAAAAGGAAAAAAAGGAAACGAAAGAAAGAAAAAAAAACTCTTTTATATCTACTTAGAGGTTTAATCAACGAAATTGGTTGAAAAGTATGTAAGGTTTTTGTATTATTTGATTATTTTTTAATCTCTAAAGGATTATTTTTCTAGTACTATTTTATTCAAATAACGACTTAAATTTAATAATCTTACAACTTGGCTATTTTGCATGAATTCAAATTCCAACTTTTTCCTTATTCTCGATTATCCCAATTCCATCTTTCTTTCTTACTCTTTTGATAATTCCACCAACTACATTTTTATATAATTTAGTCTTCATCGTTATCCTTGTGATCGTTAAAAATCGTCTTTTATACAATTCTCCTCTTCTATTTATTCATCCAGGATCAATCCTTTGTCCATCCCCCAAGTTGACGCTAAGGTCTTCTGTTTATTTATTTATCTGTCTCTAAAGAACTATCTTGTTTTCGTAGGAATTGCAACTTGGATCCCACAGTCTTCCAAAGGAGTTGTATTTTCTTACTGTTTGTTGTGTTTTATAGCGGAAAAATAATCTGTCTCCATTTTCTAATTTTACAAGAAAATAAAAAATAAAAAAAAACGATCTGTTGACTCCCTCAAAACTATAAGAGTTAAAAAGTTAGATTTTTATTTACTTCTTACTGTTCACTTTATTGTGAATATAAAGACCAAAAAAAAAGACGGAAAGGAAAAGACAGGAAAGGGCAAAAAATAGGAAAGGGCAAAAATAGGAAAGGACAAAAAATAGAAAATTGTATAATAAAAGAACAAGAATACAACAAAAGCGATACATTTCCTTTATTTTTTCTTTTTCACAAATGAGTTGAAACCTAACCCAATTAAATCGAACCCAGTTTAACAAAATACAACGTCAAAAAATATGGTTTAAAATTCTTTAGGTTAATTTTAAATAATAAACTTTAGTTTTTGTAAATACACTTAAAAATTTAATAGAATGACCAGTGCACTAACATAGTACAAGTTTTTCTTTGTTTCTGTAACTCACTTTGGAACTACTTTAACCCTTAAAACTCTTTTTATTTTGTACATAACATTAACTGGCAATGAGTCTCAGTACTTCAAATATTACATTTTGTTTTACCTAGATGTTATGTCCACAACGTCCAGACAAAGAACTCGACAAAGACTAATGTAATGTCCACAACGTCTGGACAAAGGACTTTTAAGGGTTGAATTTCCTTCCTAAAATCATTGAGTTAACTAACGAAATAGGACTTTAGATAAATATTAACCGATTAACATGATTAAAAAAATTAACATGATTTTTTGAGTTTATGTGTATTAATTTGGAATAATTTTAAAAAATACAAAGTCATGAAATTACTTTTAGTTGGACACGAAAAATCCATGTGTAAAGGATTAAAACTCATTAAATATTAGAATTGAGACTAGAACTAACAATATCCTTTATCACTATCCTTTATCTTTAACATTAGACCTAGAACTAGAAAAAATTCCAGCTTGTTTCTAAAGAAGATTGCAACATGGCATCGGAAATGTCAAACGCTTTTTTAAAAGTCGCTCGGCTAAATCTGAAAGCTCTTATTTAATAAGAACTGAAATTCAGTGTAAACGATGAAAAAATATTTATTTGGGTGCTATTCGAATTTCGTACATCCAGTGTCAGTCTTCAGGTACGACGACGTATTAATATAATGAGAGTAGAAACATCGAAATATCTCTCAGAGAGGTGGTTTCATAAAATGTTTACCTCTCTTTGATTTTTTTTAGGTTGAACAAGATTGAATAGATAACTTTTTTTAGGTTAATTGAACTATGTATGTGTATATCTAGTCGTAAAAAAACCGTGAGGCAAACGGATGATTGAGGATTAAAGTCAGAGCTCTTTGACGAAACATTCTGACTTTAAACCTTGATCATCCATTTGCCCCACGGTTTTTTTTTTCGCGATTATATATACACATATACATTTCAATTCACCTAAAAAAATTTTCTAGTACACGTGATAGAGAAATACACTTACTGTTTAGAAATAAGGTACGAAGTTATCCGATGTGTTGAGAGAAATTTCGATGTTTCTACTCTCATTACATTAATACTTGACGTCGTGCCTGAAGACGAACATTGGATGTCCGAAATTCAAATAGCACGCAAATAAATATTCTTTCATCATTTACACTGATTTTTATTTCTTATTAAATGACTATAACGATGACCTTGGGCCAAATAGTTTCGACATTGAAAGCTCCTAGTTCTAGGTCTAGTGTCAGAGTGAGTGCTAATGTTAGTTCTAGGGTGATGACTGGTGATTTGGTTGTCACATGGAAAAAGTAATATATTATATAAAATGTTACTTTTTCTGTACATACATGGTTTTTTGAGTTTATGTATATTAACTTGGAGTATCTAAAAAATTGCAAAAATCATAAAATTGCTTTGAATTGGACACGAAAAATCCATGTGTAAAGAATTAAAAAAGATTAAATGTTATAACTAATTGTCAGACTAGAATTAACAATAACACTCAGTCTAACACTACAGCTGGAACTAGAAACGAGTTCTAATTCTTTTCTGAAGAAGGTTGCCATATGGTATGGGAAATATCAAACTCTTTTTCATAAGAAGCACGGTTAAACCCGAAAACTCGTGGTTCTTGGTCTACTATTGGACCTTCCGCACACGAATCGACCGATTGGCAACAAAGTTTCAAATCATTTGATTGCGAATTGGTCTTATTTTTATCCCTTTTAAGTGGATCTTCGTTCTTGTACACGGGCAAAGTAGCCAAACGGTTGCATCTCCAACTGATTTGAAAGTCGAGTTGCATATCAGTCGACCCATATGCGGAAGGCCTTAGAGTGAGTGCTAATGTTGTTTTTAGTATGATAACTGGTGGTTGGGTTGTTAATAAAACAGCCAAATCCTCCTTAACTACAGGGTGTCCGCCTCGAAGGTATACTACATTATTTGTTTATAATTTTTGATTAAATGAAAGAGAATGGATCTTATATTGATAAATGCTTTATTTAATGTTGGCAATTATGTATGGAATACAATATCAGATAAATGTTCGTGTCTGTTAGCCTCACAAGTGAGTGTATGTTTTGTTTGATTTGCTCCAGCGTTTCTGGTTTGTTTGCATAAACCTTGCTTTTCAGATATCCTCACAAAAAGAAGTCCGGGGCAGCCAAATCAGGCGACCGTGGAGGCCAATCAACATCACCATTTCTTGAAATGACTTGTTGTGGAAAGAGGTCTCGCAGTAATTCCATTGTAATTCTGTCTGTATGCGATGTAGTACCGTCTTGTTGAAACCACATGTTAATCAAACCCAAAGCATGCAGTTGTGGCGTTAAAATATTTTCAATCTTATCATGATATCGCTCCCCATTTACAATTACCGTTATACCGTTTTCAGTTTCAAAGAGGTAAGGTCCAATGATTCCTCCTGACCAAATTGCACACTAGACTGTCACTTTTAATGGATGCAAAGGTGGTTTTCTATTGCCTTTATTCACATATCCATTCAAATGAAAATGTGCCTCGTCACTCATTATGATTTTTTCATGAAAATCTGGATTATATCGAACTGTAACTTCCTATTGGCATATATACGACAGTGTAAATGGTCTTCTGGAAGAAGCTCTTGTGTCAATTGAATCTTAAATGGAAGCAAATGCAAATCTTTGTGCAAAATTGTGGCCAAATTGTTCTTTGAAGACCAAGCTCCCGAACACAGCGTTGAATTGAGGTTGATGGATTGTTTTGAACATTTTCTTGAGTAACAGCAATGTTTTCAGTCGATCTTGCTGTACGTTGCTGTCCATGCTTGGGTCTATCAGCTACCATAGACACTATCATATATCTATCAGCTCTAATATACACCCCTTCTTTCTTCACAATCATTCACTAAACGATAAATAGTGCGTCTTACTGGCACGTTGTTTCTCCCAAAAATTTAACGTAACTTCCTGATCGTCACAGTAATTGATGATTGATTTTGATAAAATGTTTTAACGATTAAAATACGGTTGGTTTACTGAACATTTTTCCATAATATATTTGCCAAGTCTCTACTTTACGACTACCAAATATGAACTGTCAGGACTAATGTTTACCAAAATGACGGTAAAACAAAGTACTATACCTTCCCGGCGGACACCTGTATTTATTTTATTATTGCCACTATGCGTTTAGTAACTATTAACGTTTACAAATGTACGGCTGAAGACTGATAGTTGTTTCTCCTATGCGTAATCTGAGTAAATGCAATTCAGTGTACTGACTCTGTACACCAGTGTTTCCCAACCTTTTTTGCGCCATGCCCTACCTTAGCTTTTCTAATATTCTCATGCCTCCATATGTAACATCAGGGACGGCGCGAAGTTTCTAAGAGGCTAAGGCCCCACAAAGTAAAAATTTGTTGATTTAGCTGTTTACGTAGAAATAATTCAATGTTTCTAAAAAATTTCATAGGACACAATCGATGCCTAAAAAAAGGTCACAGCTTTATAAAGTAATAATCCTTCGCATAAGAAACTGAAATGATACATTTTAGGAAGACATCACTAAGATTGTTAACGAAATTATTAAGTAAATTTAAGTAAATTTTCGAAACATATTATGAAAAACCGAAATTGCCCCCCTTCACAATCAAATTGGCCCCCTGTGGGCCGTGGGCCCCACGTTGGGAAACACTGCTGTACACTGACTCTTCTACGAACTCACAAGAGACGACTATTTTTCCATTACACTAGTCTTTGTTCAGTTAATATTTCATTATCAATATTTTACTATCATTAAATATCAGTTTCGATGACTAGTCTTACAAGAAAGTCATCAAAACTGAATTAACAGCTAAAGTTTTCAAATCCAACTTCAATTTATTCAACGTCTTTTCCTTAGTTTTATTGTATTCTCATAATAGAGATAAAAAATTAGTGATTTTTATGCTTTTTCATATTATTATCTTTTATAATAATTAATACAATGTAAAACGATTTACTCATATATTTTATTTTCTTAATTTCAGTGTTAGTGTTTGTGCTTCGTTTGATGGATTCCTATTTCCAAGTTGTAAGGGTCATCAGATTGATATTTTAAGGATGCTAGGAGGTAAAAAAATTAAAATAAATTTATTTAAGAATTAATTATAATTTTTTTTTATTTCTATATTTTTAGAGAGGTGTTAAGGAAACAGCATTCCTTCGGTAAGTCTTTGTGCATGTTTTTATTAGATTATAAAATGTGACTCGACTGTGTGATTCGACTTTATCACAAGAAATTAAATGAGAAACCATCTTTGCTTAACTATCCATTTAAAACTAAAATTTCTTGGATTGTAATAAAGAAACACATCCTATTTTAAAAATTGATATTCACGTAACCGCCAATAATTTCTGGTAGACCAAGCATCACGATTCGGCCTTAAACTTTTTAAGATACACGCCGAAATTGCCGTATTAACTCCGCGAAGGAGGCGGGTTATTAAATCGGCTATCGCCCGTTTTATTGGCCTCCTCCGCCTCCACCTTCGCCGCCGTCGCCCGGAATTTTACGAGGCCGCCGTAAAACCGAAAAGCGAAATGCCCGCCATTACTGTTATTATTATCGGAATATATATGGTAAGGGCGTGGCCCAATACGACGTGGCGAACGAACCGTTATAGTTACGAAATAACTATAACTGTAAATTTTTACTGGCTTCGGGACGGTTACCGATTCCCCGACGTCGACGTCCTCGGGAGGTTAAAAAAGGGAGCCGGTTAAAAGAGATGAAACGTCGTATTAATAAAGCGTTCCCGTTCAGCTATTGTCATTACATTATCTTCCGCTCTCAACCGGGGTAAAATCCCTTTGTAAATAAAGTTTCCTTCGGGGGAGGTGAGACGCTCGTACGTCATCTGCTAGCGAAACAGGGAAAGAAGGTTTTATGTTTTATGAGTCCCATAAAGTATCCTTTGTTGGGTTGCTCTCGCATGATTACCGACTGATAGAGCCTTTATCCCTTCTTTTTTTTTTCTCTCGTTTTTCTCGTTATTCACACCTTACACCTTCCATAATTAAGAGATAAGGTTTTCATTAAAAAAATAATTTGGTTTTTTTATTATTATAAAAAAAATAATTCATGATAAGGATAAAGATTATTGCTTTATGTAATGCTGTATTTTATGGGGGATCTAAAAAGGTAAAAGGACGGGTTACGAATTAGATTGTGTATTTTACAACTTGTCCCCGTAAAGTTTGGACGGTGTTTGGGCCGGATTTATCACTCTTAGCGAGGCGGAAGTTTTTTACTGCGAACGGGGGTAAAACTTTTGATAAGGACCTCGGGAACTACAGCTATTTTTCAAGAGGAATATCATAAAGAGCCGGAATAAGCACAATTATTCTTTACGCCGTAAGAAAATAACTCCCCTCGACAAGGGATATTTAATCGAGGACAAATCCAAACCTTACCGAAGACTTTCCCAATTTATTTAGAGCGCAATTGAAGAATCCTCCTCCTCCTTCTTGCCGCCGCAGTCTTTTACCCTCCGTTTCCTTCCAGCTTTAACTCGTAATGCCCGCGAATAAAAATTTCATAGCGCAGCTTCCGACTTCACAAGACGGCGGAGAAATCGAAAAATAAAAGCTCACCTCACCTCGTCCGAGTGTCTAGAGCTTAATGCTCCTCTTCTAAAACTATTCCGCCGCGAACGGTTGTGGGGTTGTGGATTTCTTTCCACCTTCACGAATAAATAAACAGAATGCACAAGCGATAACTGAATTGAAATGAAGGTATCTTAAGATATAAATTCTTCTTTATATAATTATATAAATTATATAAACGGGAATGGTTTGAATGTTCAGCGCGGAGATATACACAGCGTTAGAAGTCTTTTGAAAGCACCGATGCTTGCAGACATCAAACGGCCTCGCCAGCGTCGCAATTCATGCTTAATGCTATTATAACTACACGTTTTCCCAGTATAGTTCGTCTACAAAAGAGTTTCTCGGCAAAAAACCTTGGGCAGAAGTGACGTCCTAGAGTTGCCGCCGCTTCTAAACTCTGCTAAATTATTCAACGGAACAAGGAGACAACAAGTGCGGGTCTTTAAATCCCGGGGTGACTTTTATGGTCGTGGTGAATTGCGCTGTACACGGAATAAATGAATAGTTTTCAGGAGTAATGTATTATGTATGTACGGGAAGTGGTTACAAAGAAGAAACGTGGTTTTTCCCAAGTCCTTCATTCTAAATTTTAACCCCGAAATAAGCAAGTGTTGTCCTTATTCCGTTTGAAATGTATATAAATGTAGTTTATAAAGGATAAACAATCTGCGAGTTTAATACGTGTCCGTAAACAGAGTCCCCGGTTTAATCCGGGCGTTGAATAATGCATATCACAACCGCGTACACCCAACGAGACGACTAAGTTTTCCGGTCGCCCAAAAGTTTCTTATTAGGATCAAATTTCTGGCTAGATATAGAACTAAGGGTGACAAGACGAAGAACAAAAGAACCATAAGTTCGAAGTTTTCCGGACTGTGGCGGCGGTAGCAAAATGGAAACGTCCGGATCCTCGTCAAACGTTACTTTGTCTTTCGGTCGGTTTGACCTTAGTAAAGGGTTCACGTGACAATTGGGGCCGCAATAATTCGGCCCTTTAATCCCGTCCCGAGCACTTACAATGTGTGCCCTGTACACATGGTTAATGCGGGCGTGGTAGTAATATCGATTTATTAACTACTTAAAAATTCAACGGTTAAAGTTTAACGAGGTCACTCCGTGAACCGCTAACGTGTACCTAAAGCAATTACGCGGGATGTCGATAAATTTTAATGTACGAAACGGGCTCTTAACGCCCTCCGAACTACGATAGCGTGCCCCGACACGTGGATACGATCGCGGGGTGTCTTCCTGTCGGACCGGAAGTAGCTTTAGAGGACGACAACGTCGCGTCGCCGGGAATATTAAGGAGAGAACGGCGGGATTCGGTAATTTTAGCCGGGGATTTGAAAGGGAGGGTAAAAAACCCTGTCAAACTTTGAGAGGCAACGAATTAATTTAGAACTAACTGAAATTTGCATTTTAACGACTTCGGCCGCGCGCAGCGGAGGAATTACGCCGAGGATCCTCGTCCTTCGAGGATCCCGCGCGGGGTAATCCCGCGGGTAGTCCACCGAACCCCTCAGGAAAATTACTTTTCTAGGAGATATAGCGCTGTATTAATATTCTTCCTGAATTATGTAAACAGGGTAGTTAATAATTTTTATTTCAACGCCGGCAGCGAACGACTATAACCACTTAGTTAAAGATATTACTTGCAGACGGTCCCAACGGTTATCCCTCTTTTATACTGTTACCACTTCCTTATCATTTTTAATAATTTTTTTCTATCTACTTGTTTAATTTTTCATTTATGTTTCATTTAATTAATTTCATTTAAGTTGTAATTCCCTATTTTATTACAAGATTTTCTTCAACAAACAGATTTTAAGGTATATAAACGAAAAATGATAAAAATCCAGTTTTAGTGAACCATAAAAATAAGCTACTTATTCACAAAGCCCCTTTGAAATCCATTGTGTGTCCAGACTTGGTTATCCGTTAGTGAATGGAGCATTGAATAAAACTTGAAATTGTATCGTAAGCAGTTGACTTTACATCCGCGATGTATACTCTTTGTAATATACAATACTCATTAAAAATAAAGAAGATCAACATTTTTTACTTTAGAAAAGATTTTCTTTCTGTGGAAAGGAAGAGGAAATTTTCTAACAAATACCCAATCTAGATTCTTATGCGGCTTAATAGTATCTGGTTGGAGTTCATCTTTAGATCTCCGATCGAATAAAACTCTGTCCCCTTTTTTCTCCAAAATTGCTAAATTGGCATTTCTCTTTTCTTATTTTTTTTTTCCTCTTTCCAATTCACTTTTATAAAATTCATTTTATTTTAGAATATTTTTAATTATATCTTTCAGTTTCTTACTAAAGTTCAGTTTATACAATCATTTTTCCACCTTTACATAATTTTTTATCGAATATTTGACAAAAGTAATAAAATGACCATCTAAATTTAATTGAATGGTAGATAGAAAATATATTATTATGTACGAATTAGTAAAAATTGTTAGAATTAACGAGAAAAAATGTAAGAAGTATGCAGCAAGAAAATACAATTACACTGAGAGGAAAGTAAGTGAATAAAAATGGTGAAGGCGCCGGAATTGTCACTCGTATTATTCTTGAGAAATAAGTCTGATTAAAAATACTTGAATAAAACCTTTTCTCTCACAAATTGCTAAATTGAAATCCCCCTTCTTTTATTTTTTTCTGTTCCAATTCACTTTTATGAGGTGTGTTATTTTTAAAAACTCGATTAAAATTGAATGTTTAAAAAATCTCATTTGAAGTTTCATAAAATTAATAAATACTGCAACTAGCAATGTTATTGTAAAATACTTTTTAACTATTTTCTATCACTTTAATACAGCTGTGTGCATATGAATTAGGCACCCCTATTTTTTTATAGAAACAAGGAAAGAAAATAGTTTTGAAATTAAACAATGGTAAAAATCTATTCTATGAAGTATTTTATTAATGTATTAATATTTTGTAGGGCCTCTACGCCAGCGATTCTTAACCTGTGGGTCGCGCCCCCCTAGGGGAGCGCGATAAAACTAAAAGGGGGCGCGAGCAAAGCGACAAAGCAAGAACAAATAAGAAAAACCATTTGTAAAAAGATCACAGAAAGTTGATGAAAGAAAAGGAAAATACTTTCTGATATAATAAAAAATAAATTGCACGTTTACACTGATATATTGCACTTATAAATAGAATTCAACGTATTTATTAATTAAATTAACAATATGAAACATAAAACAGAATTAATAATTATTAGTGACTACCTTGGACCTGTCTCGAAGAGCAAAGTTTTTCGAAGGAAGGTTTAATATTAGAAATTGACACTCTAAGCTCTTTTTCTATATTTAGCTGTGATCTATATTTTGTCTTCAAAGCAGCCAACGCAGAAAATCCGGGTTCGCAAAGGTTGGATGTGGAAAATGGTAATAGCACACGCAGTGCTCTTGATTTTAGTGTAGAGAACTCATCATCCATCCCTACCCAAAATTCAAAGAGTGATTTATCACTAAATTGTTTTTTTATTTCGCCACTTGCCGTGAGGTCTATAAAGATTTCTTCTTCGGCGGTTGAGAGACTTCCGGGAGTATTTTGAAATGAGTCCCTAACCCACTCGTAACTTGCTATCAAGTTAACGTCAGCAAGGAAATACTTTTTAAAATTCTTTGTCAGCACGGTTAGATGATTTTCAATGGTTATCAAAATAACTGCTATACGTTGCTCTCCAGCCTGGTAAGTTTTGACACATTCATCTACATTTGCAAACATTTCTAGACTTTTTTGCTTTACGTTTCTTGGAGTTGAAGATTCAAGGTATTTAATTTTTCAAATATGTCGACCAAATAGCTCAATTTCATCACAAATAAATAATCCCGAAAGTTGTCGGCTTCCGGTCGGTTTTCCTTTTTTAGAAAAATGGCTATATCATCTCTTAATTCATAAATACGTTGCAAAAATTTTCCACGTGATAGCCATATTGCCTCACAATAAAACAGTAACGCTGAATGTACTGCACCCATGTCCTTACAAAGTGCAGAAAAAATTCTTGATTTTAGTGGTCTCATTTTTATATAATTTACTACGGTAACCACTGTTGTTAGCACAAAGTTCAGACCAGGACTCAGTTCGTTGGAAATTTCCATGTGTAGTAGTTTTTAAGGTTTAACAACATTGTAGAATAGCTTTAGTGTCAAAATATAATTAAATTAAATAAAAACTAAGATTACAATCGCGATTTCAGTGAAATGCGAGGAAGGGGGGGCGCGATGAGAATTGCGATTGACAATTGGGTCGCAAATGTAAAAAGGTTGAGAAGCGCTGCTCTACGATTACAGCTTTTAGCCGATTTGACATAGTTGCCAAAAGTTTAAAACACAACTCCTGTGGAATTGCATTCCATTCGTCAATAATTTTTTCTCGGAGGCGGTTTTTTAAATTGGTGTGATATTTCCATATATTTCTTTTTAAAATATACCAAAGATGTTCTATTGGGGATAAGTCTGGAGACTATGCAGGCCAGTCAAGGAGACGCACCCCATTCTCAGTAAACCACCGTGTTGTTGTAAGCGCACGATGACAAGGCGCATTGTCTTGTTGAAAATAAATCTCAGAACTGTCATCCCCGAAAATTTTTACAATTGAGGGTTCTAGCATCTCCACCAACATCTCGGTATACCGGCCACTGTTCATGTGTCCTCTGCCACCTTCATAGTTTACTGTAGGAACGAGACACTCCTCACGAAAGGTTTCCCCTGATCGACGTACGTATTGAGCTTCAGGTCTTCCAAAAAGCTACAATAACATTTAAAAAGACACACTAATTTTCATTTTCATTTTAACGGTAAGTTAGGTTGTGCAAAGTGTTGCTAATATGACATTGTAATACATTATACATCTAAAAAGCGCACCTCTATATTAGATTCATCCAAAAATATTACCCGGGATCACTCCTCCACAGTCCAATCGACGTATTTTTTGGCCTATTCTAAACCTTTTTTACGATGAGCTTGCGTTAAGTAGGGTTTCTTCCGGGCTAAGCAATCGCGTAAATTGGTCGCCTTAAGGCGTCTTCTAACAGTGCTAGAGGATAGGGAAACTCCTTGGTGAACAAATAATTCGCTACTTAACTCTTTAGAACAGTGCTTCCCAAAGTTGTACTGACCGCGACCCACTTAAAAAAAAATTTTAACATCTGAGACGCACCTGATACAATAACGGTAATAAACATAAATAATAAAAAACAATTATATTGTTGTTGTGGTATTTTCATGGTAACTATGTGAGAGACAATAAGAAAAAATCCAAACATTAATTGAAATTTTTATTTACTAAATATAAAACGAGACATGTCAATGAGAAGGGTGTAATCGCTTCCTATTTCTTGCCATTACAGCTTTAGCATCCACTTCGATTTTAGTCATTTTTAATCTCAATGAATTTGATACGTCTAATTTATTTCGGTATTTAGTTTTAATATGAACCATAGCTGAAAATCCTTCTTCGCATAAATATGAGCTAGTGAAGGGGAGCAGAACTTTTTTTAACGCTAATAAATGACTGGAAATTGCGGTCATTACATTTGTATCTGGCTGCACTTTATTTTCTGTAATAAAATTTTCAAGTGATTCAAAACAATCATACTTCTCTTCTTCGACACATTTCTTCCACAATATAAGTTTTTTTACAAGCGCGCGAATTTTATCGTGAACTGCAAATATGTCGGATTCATTTGATCCTTGCAGATACAAATAGAGTTCATTCAACTTTGCAAAAATATCCGCCAAGTATGAGGATAAATTTTTCATCCAGCAAAGATTCAAGATATTCATTTTTTCCTTCCAGGTAAACTGTAACTTCATTGCGCAGTTCTATTAATCTTGTTAACACTTTCCCTCTGGATAACCATCGCACCTCTGTGTGAAGAAGAAGAGATTTATGGGAACTACCCATCTCTTCACACAACTTTTGAAATAAAGATGTTTGCAAAGGTCTTGTCTTAATGTAATTTACAATTCTCACAGCAGTGTTTAATACAGTTTTTAAGTCATCCGGTAATGATTTTGAAACCAGTGCTTCTCTAAGAAGGCTGCAGTGTGTCCACGAAGCATTGGCACTTCTTTCAAGAACCCTCGTGACCACACTGCGTTTTTTACCCACACTTTTAGGTTGATGTCATTCGTGTTGCACCGTCGCGTCGTTCAGTTGATTTGTGATACAACAGTTATTTTAGGTTGGTCTAAGTTAGTTTCAGGACCCACCTAATACTTACTAGCGACCCACCAGTGGGTCGCGACCCACACTTTGGGAAACACTGCTTTAGAAGATTTTCGCCTATTCTTAACAGCCAAGCTTATTAAGTAGCGACCATCCTTGGGTGTCGTTAGTCGTTTACGTTCCGATTTTGGTTTGTTTTCATAACTACCGGTATCTTTGAATTGTTTTATCGTGGTTTGTACTGCACATTTTGAACATTTCATTCGCTTAGTGGCGCACTGTGAAAACCCCTGAGCGTTCAATGAAATAATTTGTCCACGCTCTACAACTGTTAGTTCCCTTCTTTTAGGCATTATTTGCTTTATTAAACACTATATTGCACTAATAAGCCGATACACTCGTAATTTTTCAAGTATTCATTTTTAGGTTCTCATAACGTGAATCTATGATATTGTATAGAAAAATTGTCATACTTGAATGATTTATTGATGCTATGAGGGGCGATAGTAATGACGTACCTACTAATTCTTCACCTTTATTAGGGTAAATAGACTGCTCTGAATATATGCATCCTTTGTTGGGATGAATTAGCACCACTTTAACTTAACACATGATAATACATAAATGCATATTTCTACAAAATAGAATAAGCTTTGGGAAAAGTTCACCAGTAAGCTCTGCGGAAAACTCAACTGATTATAACTGACAGTTTATGAGTTTTAGTTTCGTTAAAGTTTCTTCTTTAAATAACTTATTGAATTTATATGATACTCCCTTTTATCATAGGGAACAGATACTAACATTGTTAGCAAAATAATCTCTTTGTAAAATAACCCTTTGAAATTTTTCTAATAATATCTAACGGTGTAAATAAAAACATTTATATTTTTCTTAAAAAGTGGTTTTGTATACGATTTATCTTTTAGATTTAACACGTGAAAAATATTCTCAGAAAAAAAAATATTGATTTCTAATATGTAAGCATTGTGAGATATGATAGATAAAAAGGAAAAATAAAAGGACGAATGATAATATTTATATGGGTACATCTGCGGAATATACCTAATGGCTTTTTTGATATTTGAAATCGGAATATAAAACAGGAAAAAACCATTAGGCAACATAAATAACGGTCAAGTCGAGATAACAAGCCGCCCGCTGACAATACAGCGCTCACGTATAAAACACCCGGCGGCTGGCACACTAAAAACGAGAATTACACGGCAACACAACAATAACTATAACGCGCGAGCTGTAAAAGCAAAAGGAGTGTGATAAAATCGCGGCGCGATGGTTTACGAGACAGGGCAGAGTGAAACAATGTGCCCGATGCGGGGTTAATGTGCCGAAGTAAGAAAACCATTACGGGTCCGGAATTTATTGGCAATCTTTTCCGCCCCCAACCGACGAGGCGGTTGCGGCTTTATTTGCAGTACGGATGGGAAGAAATCCCGCCGCTGACAAAATTGACTTCGAAATATCTTCGCTTCGGCGTTTATTTATTTATTTCGCGGTACCTACCTCCGCAAAAGCGGTTTCGTTTGAAATTTTAACACAACCACCCTACACTGTATTGTTTCTTACCGGTCGTTTGGTTTATTATTTAAAATGTAAAGGGAAAAAGAAAAATATTTTACCTTAAGGATTAATTTTTTCATTTTGTTTCTGTTCATTTTGGGTACGTATAGCTATAAAGAGAGTTAAATCCCAGATCGTTCGCGCATAAGCTTATTATTTCGAAACGAAATATAACACCCCGAAATGGGCGACGTATTGGGGGCCCGAGAAAGCCATAAAGTCCCCCCGGGTTACGCCGGGAGTTTAACCCAGTTCCTGTTCCCGTTACCCTACCTGTGGAGCGGATACTTTGGGGGAAAACTTTCGGGACATTGATTCCATCAGGACCGTGGGTGAAACTTATTAAACGTATTCGAACCGCTTTACTCTCGACACTATTTGATATATTGTTATCGATTTTATCCTTGTTGTTGAATATTAAGGCCGCGGTTTAATTAAGACTGAATCTAAATGGGTATTAATAATTGTAGAATATTCCGGAATCCGTAAAGTGGAATAATTGGCTTCCGGGTGTTTGAATTTCCCGGAGCGGGGCGGTACTGTTAAGTTTCTTATTTGTCCATGTAAACGCGCCGGTTTCTTCGTCGGAGAGGCTATACTAATCAGCGACGGCTTAACTCGATTTGGGGCACCGCGGGGACCGAAGCCCTAAGTTGATATTAATCAACGTTTCGTTCCGGGCGACGCGAACTCCTCAGCCGCAATTAGCCGCTGTTTGTTTTATTCCGGCCCGTTTTAATACTCGCGCTTAATCGAATTTGTATCGCCGTCTGGCCGCGGGTTTTCGAAGTCTGCGGTTTCGCGGGTTGAATCGTTGATGAAACCGCCCCCCGGGTCGGTTTCCGGCGACGACGACGACACAAACTCGAGCCGACTCGCGTGGCCTTCCTCCTTTTGCAAAAAACGCGGTAAGGGCGAAATGCTTATTTGTATGTAGTGGAGGAAACCGATTGCGATTCAAAGGAAAGTGCGCGCCTTTCAGGGGTCCTTATGCCGCGCTTTCAGGGCCTCAATGCAAGGATATGAAATCCTATTAGGCGGCGCCCGCTCGAGAGCGACTTGGCGTTATTTTTGCCTTCTGGGCGACCGCACAGCGGGATTTTCGCCTTTGTCCCGGCGGAAACTGTTTTCCCAGGCCTGCTATTTCCCTTTTCCGTCGTGCCACCAATTGATTTTTCCGCGTCGGGCCTCTCCGGAAACGTCCCTGAATAGTTTGCGGCACTTCCGTGTTTACTTTTAATTAAACCGTGCTAATACACTCAGTTTAGAAGTTTCCAAACCAACCCCGTCGAAATTTTCATGGATTAAACCAATGAAGAGGTTACTAAAGTAACTGACTTTAAACCACAACAAAAAAAATCTTATTAACCCATTTTTCTTTATTCTAACTTAGACATTTTTCATATTATGAACAAAAATAATGATGGAAAGAGAATACGTCCAATAGGAATTAGAAAAAAAGTGTCCAAAATAACAAGAAAAAACTGCAGAATCTATATACTAAAGTAGAAACTATACTATAAGGAAAGAAACGTTAAGGGGGAACAACAGGGTGGAGACCGCGAAAAAAGGCGATAATTAGGATTTTATTTTAGTTCACTCATATATTTTAGAAAAATCGGAATTTGATATTTGTAATTACACAGTTTAAACTTATTGTAGGAACTATAGAGAAAAAAAATATGTGCCTTAGAATACATAATATGGAGGCTGTCGAAATGCACTAACAAAAAAAAGCATCTTATTGGTTGTCACTATAAAACCTGTAAAAATAATCTGAAATTAAAAGAGGAAACCTCATTTTAATCTATATTAGTGTAGCTTCAGTTAAGCGTACCCGATTTAAAAAATAATAATTGCTGTTAAAATGGCACCTCTGCAAAAAAAGAGTTAAGAAAATCGATAAAATAATTAATCTTTCCAGGGCGTAAAGAGGCAGCAAATATTAATACAAATAAAAATCCGTACGCTTAACTGAAGGGAATTTTATATAGATTGAGGACGTCTCAATAAAATTTGAATGCGATTCTCGTTGGTAAAGAAATTGTGACAACAGGTTAAAAAAATTTTACTGTGAGAAAAACGCATTTAAAAAGTTAAGTTTCGTTCTAGATGATATAATGGAGGAAATTTTAAGAGTTACCACAATTCATCGATTCCTGCTCCATAATAAAGGTCTTTAGAATTTCTAGAACATAATTCGACTTTCTTCTTGTTGTATGAATTGTCTAAAACACTTGAAATTGAACGCACTTGAGCTCGACTTATACGGTGTTGGTCTTTAACTGTACAAAATGCGTACATTTAGGGTCCAATCTGGATTTGTATTTCATTTGCCACCTTTAATAAAGATGCCATTCCATTATTAAAAATGGAAACCGTCAAATAAGTAGCAATTTGCACAATAACTGCCCGACTTGATAAAATTTTCGGAGCGAACTTCCAAATGAGGGCATTAAAGCTCTCATTCGAATTTTGCGTAAATCCGCCTATACAGCGCTCAAGCAACTGCTTCTTGGACAAATCCGTATAAATGGGAGTAATAGCATCGATAACATTTTGTGACAATGGTTGTTTATGTCCGTATTCAAGTAAAGGGTTCGTACGTGCGAGCAGAAGAGAGCTATAATTCCATTATTTGTACAAATTTTGTTATAATATTGTAGGACAATATTCTAAAAGGTACATACTTTCGAATTGCGTAAAGAAAAAAAAACGATTTTTCAAAAAATTTACCCTGTCGTTCCCCCTTAATTGAATAGAAATGGCGGAGGCGCCGGATTTTTCATTCATAATATGTACCAAATGTTCATTTAAATTCGTGCTCAAGGTGCTTTAAAACACGCCATAAATGTTAAATTACATAGTAATACATAATAATACAAAAAACAACAGAATTAAAAAATCCAATTGAAATAAGTCCCCAAATTAAGTACTGGATTGAAGTATTGGTGGGCTGTGAAAAAACTCATCAAAATTGTAAACAGCAGCATCAATAAGGAAAGTCTTCCAGTGTCTAAACGCATTATAAAAATGGATTCCATAAAAATTTAGTGCATTCATTGACCTGTTCAAGCGGAGGGAAGCCGGAAGGAGATTGCTTCGCTGAAGAGTGGCAAAATATATGCAAAGTTCATGTTTTGGGAAACTATCCACACGCAGTGAAACCGCCTTGATATATTCAAAGATGTAAAGGCTGGGGAGAGTTAAAATCTTTAGATTTTTGAAGCTGTTTCAGCATTCGTCTCTATAGCTTAGACTCGCAAGAACTCTAACTGCTCTTCGTTGTATACCAAAGACACGATGAAGGTTCGCTGCATGACCCCAAGCCAAGAGGCCATAAAGCTCAACAAGGCGACTTTGAAACAATGTAAAATCAGTTGTCAGGGGCACTTTTTGAGAGACAGTTTCAGACAATCGATGCAGGAGAGACACACAAGAAGATAGACGGGTAGCCATGGCACCACGTTAGCTCAGAATCAAAACACCCAAAACTTAACATATTGACGTTTATTATTATTCTCCCGCTTGAGAGAGAAGGTTAGATTTACCATTTTCTCCTCATTCAGGATCAGCAAGTTTGCCCTAAATCACCTCTGTGCACAACTCAGTAGCTGTTTGGTTGAAGACCGTTTCATTGCTTGTGAGGGAATTGAAGACCCTGGTGCAAGAAGGGAATATACGTCAAATTTAAAAAAATGAGATATTTACTGAAAACAGTTTAAAAATGTATTTTCCTTTGTTTAGTCGAAGTATGTGTAATATATGATTAGCTGAATAGAAATTATAAGAGAAAATCACCAATCCCATGCAGTAGACTGGTGCAATAATGGGATAAGTTACGTAGCACTTATCCCGTTGTGGCACCGAACAATCCTGTATCAATTTTGTATTAATAGTGTCGAAAAATAAGTCGAAAAATCATTTTTCGACTTTTGTCTGTTCCATCGTCTAATTTTAACCTACAAAGTTAATGTATTTTAATATGTTCAACCTTGTTTCTAAAGTTCCGGGGATTAGTTTTAAATGACATCGTTTCAAATACGTTTTACCTCTGCTTTAAACCATGAAGAAGGTCAAAATAAATAGATCGAAACCTCGGCTTAATAAAAAGGAGGATTTTAATTCTCCCCATTGTTGGTTGACTTCCCAAGAATTACCTTATGGCGAATTCGATTGGGAAAACTAGTGTGCACTGGTGCGCACTCGTTGAGTGCAAAATCTGACATATGTCACACTAGCTTAGTGCAAAAAAGGGCAAATTCAACAGAACACGATGAAATCAAACATAATCATAACATCACTTGTAAGTGTGTTTAAGGCTTGATAATGTTTAAAATGTTTTATGAACTACAATAATAAAATGTAATAGAACACAACGAAACAACCAATAGAACACGCTGCTATGCACTGGTGCGCACCAGTGCAACTGAGTGCAACCAATCGAATACGCCATTAATTTGTTATTTATGTTTTTCAGTCACCTCTCAAAATCATTATATTCTAGATAATCACATATCCCGTTCTTCCACCACAATTTGTTCTTTGCTATTAAATCACCATTTCTACCAAAATTATGCTTTGACCAAACATAAATCCTTATACTTATTTCAATAAACCATGCTTTGCTGAAATATGAACATATTGTTACTTATCCCGTTCTTGCACCAGGCTCTTCAATTGCTATTCGTAAGTATGGTGGTATCATCGGCATAAAGAATAGATGTGCCCGGCTTTAATGAATGAGACAAGTCGTTAATATAAATCAGAAACAACAAGGGTCCAAGTATTGAGCCCTGAGGCAGGCCACTGGTGATATGTCCAAGCTCTGGTGTCGTCGAAACTTGTCGAACAGATTGCATACGATTGGACAAATAAAACTACAATAAACTGCAAGCAGACACACTGAGGGTATATAATGATAATTTCCACACAAGCAAGTTATGTGAGAAACAGTCAAAAGACTTAGATAGATCCAAAAAAGCAGTTGAACAGAATTCCGAACCCTCAAATGGGTCGACTATCTAATCTGTGAGACACATTTTGAAGTGGTAAATCTCCCAACCTTAAAGCCAAATTGGCAATCACTAAGCAGGTTATGCATTTCAAAGAAGTCAATTGCAAGTTGAGAAGCTTTTCGAAAATCTTAGAGAACATCGCTAGGATGCTGATAGGATGATAATTGGCAGGGTTATCAGTGGGGGGCTTTTTAGGAATGGGCAGTACAACAGCAGTCTTAAGAACATCAGATGGACATTACTAGTGCACTCTAATTAATTAAATTTCAACTTAAACTGAACTGTATGTCTTAGTTTCAAACTGATTCGAAAGCTGATGAAGTTTAAAAAAAGAAAAATTTGTGCATTTTACGAAAAATATTATTAGGTGTTTCAAAAAGCTTCAATCTTTCTTTTAATTTATAAATATTCGTCGTGTTCAAATCAACAATAACAACGCATGATAAGTTCCCTGTCTTCTTCCCCTGGGACTACCAAGAAGGTATAACTTCAGGGAACCAAAGTCGGGAACCATCATGTACGTCCTCGCTTCACCCACCATGTCTAGGGCATCACAGGTGCGTAAGGAGGGGGGTGTCTTAATACCTCAAGAGGCTGCGGATCAGAAGATTCCAGGTTCGAATCCTGGCAGGATCGCCATGTAATAAACTTGTAATAGTAGTGCTAAGTAATGGAACAGTTAGAACTATTATTACAAGTTTATTACAACCTCCCTCTAGTGTTCTATGGTCTCAGCTTTTCCGCCTCGGAGAGGGAGTCGGTTCGTTATTGTCGTCATCGTTAGTTATGTTGTGAAAACTGCTGAAGGGGGCTCTTGAGTCCGTATGGGTTTCGCCTCTCTATGTATCTTTCAGATTTATGGAGGTTTATGGTAACAGTGCGTCCATAGCCCGCTTCTTCGCCATAAGTATTTTAGTGGCTAAGTCGGCTATCGCATTCCATGTTTCTTGGTCACCCAGCATCTTGACCACGACACTGTCCGAAGTCAAAGCCCCCAACTTAGTAGTTAGTTGCACTCTCTCCAGTTTCCAGTGGTCGCAGTGGAGAAAAAAGGGTTGAATAGGTTGCTGACATCTGTCAATAGTAATCATAGAAGAAATAATATACATAGAAGGTCAACTCTCACTAGATCAGTGAAATCGGCTTGCGGGTTCATATGCCGACACACTGATGGCGCTAATATGATTTTTTCGAAAGCGCCCCCTGCCGAAATACCCAAAACCATTTCTGAACCCGCGAAATTCGAAATAAAATTCTTTTTTTTATTATTTATACTTTATATTGCCTATACAACAGTAAGTGACTATAGCACACTTATTATTGTACGGAAAATAGTAATGCCAAAAAACGGTTTTAAAATACGTTAAAATATTTTTTAATTTTCATTTACGTAATCAATACAAGTATAGATAATAATTTTTGGTAAAGTTATTCCTTGTTCCTTTAACAAGATAGGGCGGATACTTGGTATATTTTCGGTAGATGTCTTTGCCCAATCAGGTAATTAATAGCCTCTTGGTTGTTGTCTTCTCAATTATTTATTTGAAAAATGTTGTAATCTACAAACTTTTTGGCAGTCTTTTGTTCTTGGAAGAGTGCATATTTGGCAAAATTTGTTGTTTTTACTTGTCCATAGTCAATAGAATCTTAGAATAAGTCGCCAATTGATGGTTGCTGAACTGAGCAACCTAATCAAAACGTAATCTTTATAATTTTTTTGTTAACAAAAGTAACCAATAAATACTTACATAATGCAAAATGACAAAGCTTAGCGGAGTACTGGATTTGAGAAGATTGGGGGGTTTCAGCTGAGCAGGACTGAATTGGTTCATAGTTAATTTCTTTAGACTTTATCAACTTTAACAAACGTTGTAATGCCGAGATTCAAAATTTTTAAGTTAGTTACCTTACCGATTACAGGATTAATTAGAAAAATATTAGATTTTATTCTACATTTTTTTGGCATTTGTGTTAATTTTTTTAAAATAAACAAGTAAACAGAAGGCCCGGCACACACTGAGTAAGCAGGAAATGACGTAGATTTATTTGAACAAATCAAACTATCATGGAAACATCTTCTATACATTTCTGTAACCTTTCAAAATTAGCACATCAGCGCCAGCAGTGTGTCGGCATATGTACTCTTTTTTTGATTTTACTTTTTCCCGCTGAGTTGAACTACCCTGATAGTAGTAACATATCGAAAGCTGAAAGGCAGAAACTTGCAAAAATGGTGTTTTACAAAAGATAATTTCAAACAGCGATCTTTCAATTACTGCACACAATTTACAATTTAATTTAAATTTCAGGGTTTATCCCCATGACATTACAGAACCTCAATATAACATTAACGTCTTGAATTTGTCTCCATATATCCTTATGGGAGCATCCAGAGGTTGCTACACACAATTCATGCAACATTGTATAATGATCATAGGGTGAATGACCTATCGTCTGAATTTTTCACTCTTGGGGATGGTGTTCGAAAAAAAAATGTCATATCCAATGGGTTAATAGACACTAGATTAAAAGCTACACTGATTGTGAGAATAAGAAATAAACTATATGGAGGAACAAAAGAAAAAAATTAGTAAAGATTATTTGTTTTACAGAATAGATAAAGTACGAATTAGAAAGAAGTGTCAAAAATATAAACACACGCTAGAAAAGCTGTTGAGGGGTGAGGGATAAAATTTGCAGGTCAACAGGATCGAAAATCGTAATTTAAAGCTGCCGAAGCCGGGAACGGGTGTTGTTTGCGCGTCGGATTTGCGACGCGCGAAAATTGCTCGCGAATCCGTGAAATAGGTGCGAATAAATCAATCGGCGCCGACAAAAAGTGCGTGGCTCCGATCGGAAATCGGGCGCCGATATCTCGGCAATTTGGTAATGAAACGAGCCCGTTTTCCCCCGGATACGTCCGTTTTTACCACCCTAATGGACGTTAAAGCCGAGCAAACGCCCCGTCAAGTATTCATACATCTACTCCCCGAGATAACAAAAACAGAAAAAACTAAACAGTATTATTTATTCGGATTGTTTTCTATAAATTTTTTATTAAGGCGAAACGGGCTCGTTTGGGGTTTTCGGCTTTCCCAGCAAACGACGCCATCGTTCATGTGACAAATTTAAAATGACAAACAACTGCCAACAGCTGAATTTATCAAAGTAAAAGCTTCGAGGTAACGTACGCGCGGGACTATTTATCTTAGCCGGTTCCGCACGCGTGTTCCTACCGAAGTTATTCATTGCAGGTCACAATTAATTACCGCGTTGGCGCAGGTGCCGCCGCGCGAAAGTTTTGTTAATAATTCGCACGGTAAATCACCCGGTTAAGGTCCCCAAGAAAACTCGAAAAACTCATAAAAAATCCACCGCTATAGACGGGTCTAGGCAAAATTGGAAAATACCTTTCGTATTTGACGGCTAAATTGAGCTACCCCGGTGACAAGACAGGATTGCCGTTGCGGGTGAATTTGTGGATTTTAATAAACAGGTCATAAATAAAGCGTCCCGACTCCGACGGCCCTTCCAGGCTTATTTCGCCCCCCGTCTGAGCGATTGGTTGTCGAACTGTTGTCGAACGACGTTCACGCTGACGTCGCGCCATCGATAAAGTCGACAACTTTTCAAATTGCAAATAAAACGATCCCGAAGGATATACGAAACGCCACTTTCACGACGACGACGACGCCTTTCATGGAAATTGTTTTCATTTTTTATTTCCCCCGTCTTCGTAAAAGATAAACATATCCTTTTACATAGGAAACTGTTAGTTAAATTAACTCTTCTTTTTATCTCTTCTTTTTACATCGGAATATACCTAGATTTTCTGCTCGTAACATTTTAAAGAGGGTAAATCGAAATTTCCTATAAAAGGTTTACAAAGTAACCTTATGTTCGGAAAATTGAATGTATTTTCCGGTAAGTATATAAAACGGTTACAAGATACCTTTAACAATTTTCAATGGAGTACATCAAAACGTATTCAACCTTTGTGTATACAGTATATTTGACTTTAACAAGTCTAATTAACGGAGGTACGGAATTGAATTTCAACCGCATTTGAATTACAATGGAGCAACTATATTGTAGAGGAAATGTGAAAATTTAATAGATATGTTGGTTCTAGATAAAATCTAAAAATTCCAAAAAGCTAAAAAAATTCTTACAGATGACGATTTTTTACTTTATTTCAAAAGACTACCAAGTTTAAAAAATCATCTAGAATTTATTTATAGAAATTAAAAAAAGATTTTTTAACGAAAGATAGATAAATATGTTTAATTTAACTTAAATAAATCAGATTGATTCTGGATAAAACCAAAAAATTAAAAAAAAATCTTAAAGACGTCAACGTTTTTTCACCTAACTTCAAAAAAATTGATCAAGTTTAAAAAAACATGTAGACTTTATTTATGGAAATTAAGAAAAAAAAATTTAACCAAAGATAAATAAATATGTATCATTTAACTTAAATAAATCAGAGTGATTGTAGATAAAACCTAAAAATTAAAAAAAATTCTTAAAAACAAGCGTTATATTTCCAGCTAATTTCAAAAAATTTGGGAAAGTTTAAAAAATCGCCCAGGTATTATTTATAGAAATAAAGGAAAGGTTTCTTAATTAAAGTTATATTGAAACGTTTATTTTGTATGAAATTAATCAGATTGATTTTAGTCTAACCCAAAAAATTAAAATCGACTCTTAAAAATATCATCGTTTTTTCGCCTAACCTCAAAAAAATTGGTAAAGTTTAAAAAATCATCTAGACTTTATTTATGGAAATTGAAAAAAGATTTTTTAACGAAAGATAGATAAATATGTTTGTTTCAAGTTAAATAAATCAGATTGATTCTAAATAAAACCTAAAAATTAAAAAAAAATCTTAAAGGCATGCATTATGTTTTCACCTAATTTCAAAAAATTTGGGCAAGTTTAAAAAATCGCCCACGTTTTATTTATAGAAATAAAGGAAAGATTTCTTAACTAAAGTTATATTGAAAAGTTTATTTTGTATGAAATTAATCAGATTGATTCTAGTCATACCCAAAAAATTAAAATGGACTCCTAAAAACGTCATCGTTTTTTCGCCTAACCTCAAAGAAATTGATCAAGTTTAAAAAATCATCTAGACTTTATTTATGGAAATTAAGAAAAAAAAATTTAACCAAAGATAAACAAATATGTTTCACTTAACTTAAATAAATCAGATTGATTCTAGATAAAACTAAAAAATTTTAAAAAATTCTTAAAAACATGAATAATTTTTTCACTTAATTTCAAAAAATTTGTTCAAGTTTAAAAAATCGTCCAGGTTTTATTTATAGAAAGAAAGGAAAGATTTCTTAACTAAAGTTATATTGAAACGTTTATTTTATATTAAATTAATCAAATTGATTCTAGACAAAGCCAAAAAGTTAAAAAGAAATCTTAAAGATGTCATCGTTTTTTCGCCTAACCTCAAAAAAATTGATCAAGTTTAAAAAATCATCTAAACTTTATTTATGGAAATTAAGAAAAAAAAATTTAACCAAAGATAAACAAATATGTTTCATTTAACTTAAATAAATCAGATTGACTCTAGATAAAACCAAAAAATTTTAAAAAATTCTTAAAAACATGAATTATATTTTCACTTAATTTCATAAAATTTGGTCAAGTTTAAAAAATCGTCCAGGTTTTATTTATAGAAATAAAGGAAAGATTTCTTAACTAAAGTTATATTGAAACGTTTCTTTTATATTAAATTAATCAAATCGATTCTAGACAAAGCCAAAAATTAAAAAGAAATCTTAAAGACGTCAACGTTTTTTCGCCTAACCTCAAAAAAATTGGTCAAGTTTAAAAAATCATCTAGACTTTATGAAAATTAAAAAAACATTTTTTAACGAAAGATAGATAAATATGTTTATTTTAATCTAAATAAATTAGATTGATTCTAGATATAACCTAAAAATTTTAAAAAATTCAAAAAGACATGCATTACATTTTCACCTAATTTCAAAAAATTGAGTCAAGTTTAAAAAATCGCCCAGATTTTATTTATAGAAATAAAGAAAAGGTTTCTGAACTAAAGTTATATTAAAATGTTTACTTTATGTTAAATTAATCAGATTGACTCTAGACAAAGCTAAAAAATTAAAATCGACTCTTAAAAACGTTCATCGTTTTTTCGCCTAACCTCAAAAAAATTGGTCAAGTTTAAAAAATCATCTAGACTTTATTTATGGAAATTGAAAAAAGATTTTTTAACGAAAGATAGATAAATATGATTGTTTCAAGTTATATAAATCAGATTGATTCTAAATAAAACCAAAAAAATTAAAAAAAATCTTAAAGACGTGCATTTTATTTCCACCTAACTTCAAAAAATTTGGTCAAGTTTAAAAAATCGCCCAGGTTTTATTTATAGAAATAAAGCAAAGGTTTCGTAACTAATGTTGTATTTAAATGTTTATTTTATGTTAAATTAATCAGATTGATCCTAGACAAAGCCAAAAAATTAAAAAGAGATCTTAAAAAAGTCGGCGTTTTTTTTACCTAACCTAAAAAAAATTGATCAAGTTTAAAAGATCGCCCAGATTTTATTTATGGAAATTAAAAGAAGATTTTGTAATCAAAGATAGTTAAATATATTGGTTTTAAGTTAAATAAATCAGATAGATTCTAGATAAAGCCTAAAAATTAAAATTCATAAATTCATAAAGACATGCATTTTCATCTAATTTTAAAAAATTTGGGTAATTCTAAAAAATCGCCCAGATTTTATTTATAGAAATAAAGGAAAGATTTCTTATCTAAAGTTATATTAAAATATTTATTTTGTGCTAAATAAATCAGATTGATTCTAGATAAAGCCAAAAAATTAAAATCGACTCTTAAAGATGTCAACGTTTTTTCACTCAACCTCAAAAAAAAAAAAAATGATGAAGTTTAAAAAATCGCCTAGACTTTATTTATGGAAATTAAAGAAAGATTTTTTAACCAAAGATAGATAAATATGTTGGGTTTAAGTTATATAAATCAGATTGATTCTAGATATATCCCAAAAAATTAAAAAAATTCTGTAAGATATGGGCTATTTTTTGACCAAACATTTTTAAGATTTTTGTTAAACACCCTCAGCATTTGTTGTCTTTGTCGGTAAAAATGGTTGAAAATAGAATAAAAACTGTTTAAAAACTAGTTAGTAAAAAATAAAAGAAAAAGTTGTTGCCATAGAAGTTTGTTAAACATAACATAATTAATCGTTGTATTTTCGTAAGCGGTAATAGACGTTTTCATAAATCTTCTTCCGTTTCCTTCCACGATCATCAACAGGTTATGGGCCCAGTTTCTTATATATTAGACATGCTCTTTTCTCTACTTTATACTTTCTGCAATCTCTCTTGAAGTGGACTAACAATCCGCAATTAAAACCTTTAATATGCTCCCTTTTAACTTCTTTTGCTCTTGTTGCAAGCGCCACGTCTGTTCTTTCTTCGTTTGCCTTTAATCTCTCTTCTTCAATTAACAATCTTGATGTTAATTCTTTAATAGTTTGTTGTCTTCTGGGTAATGACTCCCAAGCAGAAACAAAATGCTTATATTTATCCGGGAATTGCATCGTTATCTTTGTAATAACCATTTCTTCAGATACAGGCTCTTTCATTTGCTTTAATTTACTTGTTATTTCTTCTAACTTTGATAAAAAACATTTTATCGTTTCACCTTCATAACCCAAATTGAAAAAACTTTTGTTGTTCTAAATGGAGACTTACTTCTGATTTATGTAATTCTATTTCCTTAGAATTTCTTCATACTTTTCCATACCAACAACTGGTTTCTCTTCTTCTCCTGTTACTATATCATAAACGTCTTTCGTTTTCAACAATGTTACCACTTGAAACTTCCAAATGTTCCAATTACAACCTCCTCTCAGCTCCAAATCTTCTCCCGTTTCCTTGCACGATCATCAACATAAATATAACCGTGTTAAAGATAAAAAAATAATCTTTGTAAAGTACAGTTATCGTACACAATTGATAGTTGTAAAACCAAGTGAACAGACACATAACTGTTCGTCTATTTTAACAATCTAAAACTACATTACAATTTTCTAATGCCTTTGCCTGTTGAAAGGCTATCAATATAAATTTGCATTCTTTATTTTTTAGAATGTGTTTTGTATTAAATAGTGAAGTTGTTTTAGTAGAAACTAAAATATGATGTTAATTCAGCTTAACACAAATAAATCCTAACAATTGGAATTTCAATGCTGACATTGCACGAAATAAACACATTCGAACCGACACTTATCAAATAACCATTTAGAGGTATCTTTTAAATAATATATTTCAATACTCTTTCATTTTGTTGGAACGCGAATGGAAAGTCCCGCGAGGTGCGTAGCTGTAATTCAGTTGGGCCATAATTGCCTGTCGAATATAAAATGCGGAATTCCGCGTGGCGCGTCCCTCTAATTAATTTAAATTGCCATTTGGGGATAGGGTTCCCTGTAATCAACCGGATCGACATCGACCGGTTCGCCGATGGCCTCCGGACCGTTCTATTTCAGCGATTATTTTCGGTCTCGCCGGCTGATCGATGGAGTAATCCTGGTGGAGCCGGTTCAAAGATCCCGTTATCTGTTGTCTGGAACCGGGTTCGGTGGCGGAGGCGGGTCCATTCGATTGGAAACCGCGACTTACCTTTTACAGTACACTTGCCCTGTGATCTACCGCTACCTTTACTACAACAAGAAGGAAATGGTATACTATAGGTTTTACGAACCAATAAAGGTGTTTTTAAAAGTACCTAAAGATTTTATTTTTATTTTAAGATTGCTACTTTAGATGGAAAAGGTCGTCCGACTTTATCAGTACGTTCGTTTAAATCCAAAAATCGTTTACCTTCGTTAGCGATGCATCCGAGAATAGTAATGCCAAGTATTACAGTCGGAATGGAGTAGTTTTGGTCTATTGGATACCGCCGCGAGGTTATTGTTATTAAAGCCCGTCGAAAGGGCCCTTTTGGGTCGGTTCTATTGACCGCCTAGCGGAATACCGAGGGCCGGTTTGTGGAAAACCTGATTTCCGGTTAATTCCGCCGATTGTTGCCGGTCGCAGCACTGATCTTAGTTTATCCCGTTCATTACGCGCCATGATTCAATGAAACGACGTCGCTTAATTACCCGCGACACGGGAACGGACTTAATTTTATTACTCGGATATATGCGAGAAAGTTCGGCCATTTCTTTTCATTGCCGACAGTCCCGCGAGACCGCCAACGGCCACCGCGAACCACAACGACCCGTTCTGCATAACATGAGTTACGCCGCGAAGTTTATTCGTAAAAACGACCGCCACGAACGATTATGAGATATGTGGGACGAATTTAAAAGCCCGAGTGCCGACCGTTGTTCCTATGGTAATTCCCGCCTTAAATATTCATCTGCCCGTACAGAATTATAAATTGCTAATTCGCAAGTCTCGCGCCGAAACTATTTAAAATGGACGTGTATGCGCTATTTACTTCATTTCAACGTTGATTTACTTTTGAGATACGTCCTCCATTATGTTCTTTAATGAAATCCCACCTACCGACACCTCGCGTCGAGAAGCAAGCGCTTACTTGTTACGTTCCCGACTAAATTGGTTAACACCCGGGGCATTCTAATTTCATTATGCCGAAGCTACGACCCTTATTAATACGGTAGGAGGCGGGAGGTCCTCATTTTCGATTTTAATAAACATCCATTTCGCTTTACCCTTACGTTCGACCTACATTGCATAAATATCTAACTTTTAATTTTTTAAATTCTATTCCTGTTATTCACGATTTATTATCTTTCAATTAAGGTATATGTAGGAAATTTGGCTATGGCTAGGAATTTGATTTTTTGGTAATAAGACAGTGGTACAGTTTGGTACAGTTCAGTAAACTTGCTTGTTTTACTATAACTAGTTTAGTTTTATTTTTAGTATTTTTCTAAAAAAAATGTATTGTTTTTGGTTGAATTGATCAACATTTTGGTACCTTTGGTGGAAGCTTTACGAATTTAGTAAGTTTTTGGTGGAATTTAAAAATAATTGGTAAATTATTGGTGGAATTTTTACAAATTTTGTAAGTTTGTTGGTGGAATTTTTAAAAAATTCATTATTTCTGGTAGAATTACTAAAAATTTTAGTAACTTTGGTGGAATTTTTATGAATTTACTAAGTTTTTGATGGAGTTTTCAAGGTTTTAGTTAATTTTTAGTGAAATTGTTTCTATTTTGATTGATTTTTGGTGGAATTTTAAAAGAATTTGGACATTTTGGTGGAATTTTAAAAAAATTTAGTAAGTTTTTGGTAGAATTGTTAAAAATGTTGACAATTTCGGTGTAATTTTTAGGATTTTTGTAAGTTTTTGGTGGAATAAAAAAATTCAGTAAGTTTTGGGTGTAGTTGTTAAATATTTTAACAGCTTTGGTGGAATTTTTGCGAATTTTATTCATTTCTGGTGAAATTTAAAAAAAAATTCAGTGTTTTTAGTAAAATTCTTATGAATTTAGTAAGTTTTTGGTGGAATTTTTAAAAAATTCAGTATGTTTTTGGTGGAATTATCAAAAATTCTGATAACATTGATGGAATTTTTGCGAATTTTATTCATTTCTGGTGGAATAAAAAAAACAGTGTTTTTGGTAAAATTCTTATGAATTTAGTAAGTTTTTGGTGGAATTTTTTCAAATTGTATTAATTTTTGGTGGAATTCTTAAAAAATTCAGTATATTTTTGGTGGAATTATCAAAAATTTTAATAACACTGGTGGAATTTTTGCGAATTTTATTCATTTTTGATGGAATTTTTAAAAAATTCAGTGTTTTTTATGAAATTTTTACGAATTTAGTAAGTTTTTAGTGAAACTTTTCCAATTGTATTAATTTTTGGTCTAATTTTTATAAAATTCAGTATGTTTTTGATGGAATTGTTAAGAAAGTTGATAACTTTGGTGGAATTTTTATTAACTTTAATCATTTTTGGTGGAATTGTTAAAAATATTGGTAATTTTAGTAGAGTTTTTATGAATTTGGTAAGATTTTGGTGGTATTTTTTAAGAATCAGTAAGTTTTTGGTGGAATTATTCAACATTTTTGTAGCTTTGGTGGAAAATTGAAAGAATGGAGTACGTTTTTGGTGGAATTGTTAAAAATGTTGGTAACTTTGGTGGAATTTTTACGAATATAGTAAGTTTCTCGTGGAATTTTTACCAATTTTATTGATTTTGGGTGGAATTTTTAAAAAATTCACTAAGTTTTTAGTAGAATTGTCTCCAAATTTAATAATTTTTGGTGAAATTATATTCAATTTAACTAACTTTTGTGGAATTTTTATTGTTACTTTGTTATTTTTGTGAAATTTTTAAGAATCTAATCAGTTCTTGACGAAATTAATCTTAATTTTAGTATATTTTTAAAAATTCAGCCAGTTTTTGGTGGAATTGTTAAAAATTTTGATAGCTTTGGTGGAATTTTTACAAATTTTATAAGTTTTTGGTGGAATTATTAAAAATTTTAGTAGCATTGGTGGAATTTTTACAAATTTACTTAAATTTTTGGTGGTAAAGAATTTAATTACTTTTTAGTGAAATTTATTCGAATTTCTGCTCTGCATAAATTAAAAATTGAATTCATTTCGATAATAAATTATTCAATTAACTCAACTCAACAGAATCAATAAAACTTAACAAAATTTATAAAAACTATCAATTTTTCAATTAAAATGTTGTTGTTCAACTCAAATTTTTGACATTTTAAAAACTAAACATTAAAAAAAATTAAAATTCTTAAATATCTTAAAATTTATGAAAAATCCTTATTATTATTAAAAATTTTGGTAGCTGTGGTGGAATTTTTACAAATTTACTTAAATTTTTGGTGATGTTTTCAAGAATTGAATTAGTTTTTAGTGAAATTTATTCGAATTTTTGCTCTGCATAAATTAAATATTTGATAATTATTAATAAACCGATCGTTTTGACATTTCATGTGGCGTTAGCGTGGTTAGAATAATAAATAACATTTAGAAAAATTGAACCAACTGTTTTATCGGCCCAAATCGAAAATGACGGAAAAGGGAGACTTCGTTTAGAGCTTAAATTGGCGGTTTTGGTCCAAAGGAGCCCCGATTCGCATATAACGTTGCGTTATAAAGCCGTTCAGAAGGTTAGCCGGAAGCAGAGTCGCGGAGCCGGTGGCTTTTTGGACAAAAAGTGCGTTCGAAAATTAACGAAAATGACAGGCGGTCGATCGAGAATTTTAATTTCAATTAGGGCTACCGCAACGTCGTTCGATTTTCAGGGCCGTTTTTCGGAAATCGGTCACGGACCCCCCAAAATCGTCGGGGAGGTGAAGATAATGGTCGGTAGAATGACGTAAAACCATTGAGTCATCCGGAAAGCGATTTCCAAAAAAACTATTAAAAAAAGAGCTATGCGCTTGCGGCGCTCTCTTTTAAAGAGGCGCTGCTTGCTTACTACTTTAATATATAATAAAATCCATCCATATCTTTCAATTGACGTATATGTAGAATATTTGGCTGCGACTAGGAATTTGATTTTTGGTAATAAGGCACGCTTGTTTACAATTCAGTAAACTTGCTTGTTTTACAATAATGTGCACAATTCAGTGATCGTCTTTCTGCATCTTCACTACTTCACGTCTTCTTACAATTTCGTCTTTACACATCTTTCATCGTTACTCTTGTCTTTACAATACTAGATTCTCGTCTTTACTTAACTCATTTCTCTACCCAACTCTTGTCGTTACATGCCTTACAAAGTCGCTCCTTCCAGTTCCTTCCCCGTCCACATCAGTCGCCTCCATCGACGAACATCCCACAACCCGACCCTCCTGCACGTCTTCCGTATTAATTATTATCAATAATTATTTTTTCTATGGTCTCGGATGACTTGCTGATCAAAATGTCAAACCCCTCAATCTGTTTCCAAAGTTTCATGGAATCAGGGGCAGTTGATGTCTTTCTTGGTCCTTCTCTAAATCCTACTGTAATGTCAAAAAGAAGGATGCATAGGCAGAAATGTCTACGGAAATGAAAATTTCTGTGCCTGAGGTTATGAAAGAAATGAAGAGTCTAATGGCATCATTTCATCATTTACTTATCACAAAACCAAAAATTACAACACAACTTTTCGCGACGAACGTTAGACAACTACTGCATCTTATTGACCACGTCCACATATGAACGTTTCCAGACATTCGTGGCTAGCATTTTCCTTTGATCTTTTTTACTTTTACCGACAGCCGATGGAACGCGTTCGTTCGTGCCTATCCCATTCGTCCTGCCATTAATTTCGCTGCAAATGCATGTCCACATATGACCAAGAAATCCTCGAGAATGCGAACGAATGGTAACATTCGCCAGGTGTATTCCCGGCTTAAAGTCGCTCCTTCCAGTACCTTCCCCGTCCACATCAGTCGCCTCCATCGACGAACATCCCACAACCCGACCCTCCTGCACGTCTTCCGTATTAATTATTATCAGTAATTATTTTTTCTATGGTCTCGGATGACTTGCTGATCAAAATGTCAAACCCATCAATCTGTTTCCAAAGTTTCATGGAATCAGCGGCAGTTGATGTCTTTCTTGGTCCTTCTCCAAATCCTACCTATTGCACTTCATAACGATCGTGAAGGTTAACTTTGGTGACGCGGTAAGGTCCCAGATAGACAGACTTAGGAAATAACTTTAATCCCACTCCAAACTGTGTCCTTCATATGGCTACCAAATTGCCCAAATCGTACTGATTCGCCTTCTTCCTTTTCTTATTAAAATTTCTCATAATCTCAGTCTGTACTTTCAGAATTTGATTTCGGGCTTGTTTCCTCAATTCTTCCCTTTCTCCCTGAAAACGAATTCTATGTTCTTCCTCTATCATTTCTCTCAACTTTGCATCTTCTTTATTTCTCATTTCAATTCCCAATGATAGTCAAATTGGGGTAGTTTGGATACTTCTTTGAAAAGACGAAATTCTATGTGGACGACGTCGTTATGCATCTAAAGCCAATTCTCATTTTTACTCAACTGAATTCTTTCGCCTAACGTTTTCGAACTACTCAAACCTATTTCAAACCCAAACCTGCTATATCTACTTCCAAATTCTTACCAATGACTTACACTTTGTAACTTATAATAAGAAATAATCAATTCCTATATATACACCCCTCAATTTACTCAGAAGACATCTACTTCTTCATCAAGTTCTATAATCCAGAAGAATACATCTATATGTGTATAAAAATGGCATCAATCGACAACTATCTTGAACATCCATTAAAGATTTAATAAAAACAACGTATCTTTCGATTCTTTCCACACCTACGATCGATGATACACTGGTTGCACTTTGCCCTCCTGTATTTATTTCCTTCGAAAGGGCGCAACAACACGTTCCTGCTAATGGATTTTTGATGCGGAGCGATTTTGAAACGCGCCAAATGGATGCAGCCACTTACAACACTTAACCACACTTAACTCGGTTATTGCTATACTTTGAAACACCTTCCTAGGAATTTTTAATGTGTGCAAAGATTTCTTGGAATTTTTTACGTTATTATTGGTTATCCTCTCTAAAATATCCCTCTAGAATTTTTTAATATGAGTAAGTTGTATAGTAGAGTAAGGTATGCTTTGAAAAACATGCATTTTTGAGAAAGACCTAAGAAAGGTAGGAGAGAATAAATTGCCACTTTGGGATGATAATTGTTTCAATTTATTATTGGCATCCGTACTCTTTGAAACATCTCTCTAGGAATTTTTAATATGCGTAGGTAACATCTCTTGTGAAATAAGAGAAGAAAAAAAAGGGGAGAGAAAATTGAGACTTTCGAATGGTATAAATCAGACATCAGAAACTTGTTCCATTATTACATTTAAACGTGTCATATATCAAAGTTCGTAGGTCGAGGCTCAGCGCGCCGTAATAAATCCGAATTACGGAGCACGTGGAGGTCTTAGGAGTGTCGCAGGGGGCACATTACGCCTCCTGCTGAGTCTCCCGCGCGAGGGGATGTTAAAGAATCGACGTGTTTCGGTGAAATACCGGAGAAGTTCTCGGGAATCGAAGACAAGTCGTAACGCGTCGGTGAAAATATGGTTTTAGGGGAATCCTACGGGACCGTACTGTCCCTGTACAGTGTTGGCAAATTCGCGATAAACCGGTTTTTCCTGGGACGGACGGAAAGAGGGACGAAACGTGCGCGTTGGCGCGCACGTGTACTTACACACGAATGGGCAGGCACAAAGAGTGCAAAATACGCTCCCGCACAAGTGGTTACATTTGCCGGGCGCTCCGAAGCCGCCGCTGCGGCTTTGTGAGCCGCGGGACCGAAAAAAACCGTCGCCGGACCTCGTCGCCGCCTCACAAAGCGACGGCAGATTTACGACATGATTGTGCATTTTGGTAAAGTAGGGATATTTCTTCGCCGAGCCGAGAGTTCCGCACAACAAATTTCCACGAGAGGGCGAAACGTCGGGTTTCTTTTACAACCGAGCCCTTTCAATTTCCTATTTACAAATGTAAATGGATACGGTGTATTACTGAAATTGAAATCGACTGCGGAAATCTTAGAAGTTAATCCAATGCAATCACAACGTTTTATTTTTAATTTTAAGTTGTGACGTAAACGAAACGAGGTATGATTATAAAACCTTTTTGCATTAAAAAAAGTAATTGCTTAAAAATAAAATTCAAATGAGATAAATTGAATCGCATACAATGGTCTGTTTTAAAATAAAGAAGTGTCCAAAGAAATAAGAAAAATTACAGAATATACGTACTAAACTAGAAACTATACTTTAAGGAAGGAAACGTTAATTGAATAAAAATGGTGGATGTGCCGGATTTTTCATTCATGATGTGTACCAAAATATCAGGTGTTCATTTAGATTCGTGCTCAAGGTGCTTTGAAATTTTATTAGACGATGATGGAGAGAAAAACATATGTTTCATTATTAGTGCATTCTAATCAATTAAATTTCAACCTAAGCTGAACTGTGTCTTATTTTCAAACTGGTTCGAAAGTCGATGAAGTTTGAAAAAAAATATTTTTTTCGTGCATTTTACGAAAAATATTATTAGGTGCTTCAAATAGGTTCAATGGGTAGCTGACATCTATCAATATTAACATATCGAAAGCTGAAAGGCAGAAATTTGCTAAAATTGGGTTTTACAACAGATAATTCCAAACATCGATCTTTCAATTACTGTATGTACAGAGTTTGCAACTTCATTTAAAATTTAGGGTTTATCCTCATGACATTACAGGACATCAACACGACATTGACGTCGCGAGGTTGCCTCCATATATCCTTATGGGAGCATCCAAACGTTGCTACACAATATCTAAGGAATATTGCATGATGATCATAGGGAGAATTACATGTCGATTGAATGTCATGTTGAAGTGATGTAGTGTCGTGTGGATAGACTCTTAATTTTGCTATACTAATGACATAAATAGCTAAGAAGGTATTGCCACAATCACATTGATACTCTAAAAAGTAAATATGGAATCAGCACCGAAGCCTAATGGAATAAAAGTTAATGAAAAGACGGGGATTTGCTTAGAAGGCGCGGTTTGAAAAGGTCGAGGTGCTGGCTCCGACTAACAAGAATGAAGCCCTTTTAAAATTGAAGTATACAGATGCATAGTGCAACATGGCAATATGAGATTATTGCAAAAAAAGCACTATCCAGTCAGTGGACGTAATATGTTAAAGCCCATTTACACTTTGATTAGTGCGAGTGCAAGTGATTAGTGCAGGTGCTTAGTGATTAGGAGTAAACACGTGTGGACCGCAATTGATGAATGCGAGTGATTAGTAATTAAGTGCGAGTGATTAGTTATCAGTGAATAGAGCCGGCTTCTATTTTTTTGCGAGTAGCTACGTCTCGCGCGCCTTGCACTTGCAGCTTGCATTCTACTAAACACGTTTGGACATGCTACTAAATACGTTTGGACATACTTCTGATATAAATGTACAAGTGGTCGACTTTGGTATTCTGAATAGGTGTTGCAAACAGCGTAAACTAATTCCATTTGCCAACAAGTATAAAATAGCGTGCAATTTCACTTGTGCCAGTAAAGCAGGTCTCATAAATGTATCAGATTTCTGAATAACAGGTGCGACAAGATTGAGTAATGTATTAAATGACGCTTCAGTCATCCTGATAGCAAAGTAGTATTCCATGGTATCTTCAGAGGCCAATTCCTTAAGGAGTTGATAGCTTGCGCCATGAACGAATCTTCTGCTTATCCACTTTCGTTCCCATAACCTGCTTGGTCGTGTAAGTTCCGATTCCAAGAGTTCTTCGGATTCAGACACCACCGCGTTTAATACTTCTTTCAGTATCTCTTGCAATTGCAAGCGAACGTGAGCTTGTTCGACCATACTTGCTGTTTCGACGCCCGACCGTTGAGGTATAAGCGTAGTAGCTAAACAGTACAGTGGACAATACTCGCACTACACACTTGAACTAATCGCTCACAAAAACCACTAATCGCTAATCACTTGCACTCGCATTAATGAAAGTGTAAATGGGCCTTTAGAACAAGCCCGAAGTTGGATAGTGTCAAAAATTACCTAATCTCTATCGATTAAGTCAAGCTTTTTTAGGAATCTTAATATTTTGCGTCCACCCACTCTACTATCGAAGAAAAAGTACATTACACCACGAATGGAGGGTGCAAAATCAGTTCCCTCTTCTTTTCGCTGCACAATTAATCTTTTCTTCGATAATGCACAATAAGGTACTGTCGGGTAATAAGGCCAGGTTAACGTTATTTATTTTTTATTCAATAACGCACAAACATATTCAACATTTGATATAAAACAAAGGTAACTGATGCAATTATTCTTCATGAATTTGTTGAAATACAAACACAAAAAAGTATAATAATGCCTAAAAAATAGAATTTAAAAAAATGCGCTTTGGCCTTTTTACCAACGTAGCCAGGTTAAAAGGCCAAACTTAGTACTTACAAATTTGGTGTATATGTTACCGGCAAACTCCATTACGCCGGCACACCAAAGATTGACTAGGCAATTCGCACATTGCCCGAGCATTTTTGACCAAGTCCGAAATAACTTTTTGTTTCGGGGTTTGCCTAGTATGCAACTAGGTAAAGTTAGGTGCGCCAAATGAGACTCAGGCAAAGTGCGAAAAGTGAACTTCGGACATTGCCTAAATGGGTTTAGGCAATTTATTTACTATTATTAATTATTTACTGCTATCAGCGTTATCAACAAGCTGTCTATGTGTGCGCATCCTTTGGTTTCTTAACTAACAATAAAAATAACGAAATTGGAATTTTCCCAATACAACTTTATTTTTATAAATGAAAAAAAAAATAAATAAATAAATAAACAAACAAAAAAGAACAACTCGTAAGATTATATGGGAAACTGTGTAAACCATTACTTGTGTGAACACGAACTTGAATAATGACATTTCGAGTTGCAAAGCACTTGAGCCCTTTTACATCTGCATAAATTTGTTTGACATTTCTTATTGCAGTTACACTTCAAAAACCCTTGGCCCCCGAAGACAGAATTTTGGCTACTAATTTGACGCAGCGAGAATTCAGTCTCTGGGACGTCCTGAATTTTCAAAAGTGTGTCTTTACACGCTTGAATTTGATTTCTTGAATACAACGAGCTAATAATTCCTTTGTTGGTTCTAATTTTATAAAGTCCATCATTTGTTGTCTCCAAAACTATGCCAATTAAGTTTCGCGCATCTCCTTTGCTCCTGTCAAGGCTTGGAACAGGCACAGTAACTGATGTTCCAACCTCAATCGGGGGAAATTTTTTATTAGATGTAAACTTCATTTTCTCTGCCTGCACTTTCAATCCTTCGAAAGCTTTCTCTTCTTCTGGACTTTGCCTGAGCCTCGTTTGGCGCACCTAAGTTTACCTAGTTGCATACTAGGCAAACCCCGAAACAAAGAGTTATTTCGGACTTGGTCAAAAATGCTCGGACAATGTGCGAATTGCCTAGTCAATGTTAGGTGTGACGGCGTAATGGAGTTTGCCGGTATTATATAAAAAAAATAAGTAAAGTAGTTCTTCTTAAAGAATGTTAAAAAAGAGATATTCAAAAACATTATATAAACACTCAGAACAAAGATAACATTTTGGTTTTATTACAAACCTAGGCAGGTTATAAGGCCAAATGAAAACAAAGAATATAGGAAAAGTTATGGCTGGCATTGCGGATAAATAAATTCTTGACTGTCGTTTTCAGTAAGGCCAGCGCATTCCTCATGCGCCCATGTTTTATATCAGGGATTCCCAACCTTTTTCTTGTATCGACCCCTCGTAAGAGAACAGTTTTTTACATCGACACCCTAGCACTTTTACAAAATGTTGTTGAAAAATCGTCAATGTGATGGCTGCGCTTGATGTGTAGATATTATTTTTTTAATATTTAACTTAAAATTACTTAATGCAATTCTTAAGTCCCCTCTTTCGAAAACATTCAATCTATTTCTTGTTTTACGCCGCAAGTTGTTGAGGTGACTAAAATCTGCTTCCACCAAATAAGAAGAGGGGAACGTTAATAATAGTGGTTCTGTAATAACTAGTAATTGTTGATACTTTTCCCTGATGATTTTCAAATTCCAAAACTTTGCGTCTCCGTGTGTTTTGAATAAGAGTTGTGCCTGAACATCTTTCTTCAATGCAATTAACTCTTCTTGCACCATAATATTATATCGAGATATATCGCACTGTAATAGATCTATAAGCCATGCTGACACATCCAAATTTTCTGTCTCGAAAGCGAACAGCTATAGCTATCGACCCCCAATCGACCCTCTGATCAACATTGACCCCCTCTACAACTTCATTGACCTCCAAGGGGTCGATACCGACCCCGTTGGGAATCCCTGTTTTACATGATACACAAGATGGCATATCAGCTAGATAATTCTTACCACAAACCGAGCACATCCAAACTTCTTCTGCTGCAGCCTTACTGGTTGTCGGAAATTTAAGCGATTTTCTTGTCGAAGTGGTTTTAGCTTTTTTAGAATTGTAGTTGTTGAATCCCTTTGAATTCCCTTTTAACTTCCTGAGCTCGAAAATCAATGCTTTCTTCCGTTCCGTAGTTTTAACTGATTGGATATCGGGAGATATGAGCTGTTCAGAAAAAGAATTGTCTTTCCTTTGCGCTTCACTTTGTTTTAGCTGAGGTAATGGAATTTCATCTTTTGGATCCCAGCGATCTTCCACATTGATAATGTGGTTATAGGTAAATTGGGAGTAGTTTAGATTCAGGTGGCGATGTGTAGGAAGACTAGGAGCAAATGCATGCTCTGGTATCACATTTTTGTTGAAGGGATAGATCGGGATGGGTGCATCGCAGAACTTTCTCATATGATGTCAGGTGATTTTTTTGTACACATTCCATAGTAGAACAGACATGGAAGGTTTAAACTTCCGTTTTAACCTTCTTAACCCTCGTGTTTTTTGGATTAGGTGAAGTCGTCCTACGTATAGGTGGAGTTGATCGCAAGAAAGATTTATTTTAATCGGCAATATAGCAGTATGGCCTTGTAGCGCACAATTCAAGTTATAACGAAATAAAAATTAAGTTCGTTTCAAAAGCCGAAACAACCGTTGATAGGACCGGGCTCCGATTCACTCTGCGGAGAAGGGGGGGTTCAGATGTTAAATAAAAGGGCGCCACGAACTTAAACCGATACCTACCAACCTTCACTTATCATCCTAGGATCAGGCAAGTCCGAATCCACGATCGAAGGACAACAACAAAATAAAAGACAATTTTGAAAACCAAAATTTACTTGTATTGAAAAGAAACAATGTAATAATAAAGATGAAAAATAAGAATGTTCAAAAGGAATGTTCATATAAAAATTTACAAACGGTAATAAACCCCTATCGCTGCAGTAGCTCTAAAAAATTATAAACAAATAACCTGAAATTTAAATGTTAACGCGAACACAAAAAAAAATAATAATAAATGATAACAGCTGTTGTCAAATATGTGTCACACTTTCTAATGAGTGTCTAATTTTAAATCGGGATAAAAATTCTCTGAGCGATTAGGTACACAAAACAGTTTCGTAAAATGATATTCAATAATACAAGTTGAATAATACAAGTTGAAATATTATTCGGATTGAAGATCCGTAATAACAAATAAAATAAAAAAAAAAACGATAATAAAAGAAAAATATAAAACGTTGGCTTATCTGTTGGTGGTGTCTCTGTCTGGTTTCGCAGGGCTGGTCGTCTCTCTTTGTCTTTCTCGATCAAGCGCGTCGCTCTGGCGTCGGCCGAGTGTACTTCCGTCCCTGTCTCTCTAACGGCGTTCAATGTAATGAAGAGAGAAAGATGACCGCCAGTGGATCCACTCAAAATTGCGACGCAGTAAATTTTCAATCCAAAATTTCGACGAAATTACCAAATATAGGTCCAAAAATAAAAATAAAAAGCCTAGGGAAAACACGAATTACAAAATGATCCAAACGAAAAGATTCTAGTTCTCTCAAAGCGTAAAATAACATACCTTACGATCTTAATCGGCTTGAAGTGCTGGCTGGCGTAAAAACCCTTTTATCCGGACAATCCGATAACTCACAAATACAGCATCAAATTTGTGGTGTGTGAAGTTAATCCGCCAAACTGCGCTTTTAGAAGCTCTCCCAAACACCAACGGAGACGCTACCAAAATCTTCGACACCCACGTAGTTTTGTTGCAGTCAAAAACGTATCTCCTCTTCCGAGACACAACAACGAAGAGGGCGAAATTACCACAATTGCGACACTCGAAAGAACTAAATCCCCATCACTATTTCCGATCGCACTAATCTGAGAAACCAACCAGTATTCTGTATTGCACAACAAAACCAAGAGATCTAAAAATGACCGATTCCAACAGATGGCCCAAATCAAATAAATTCAAATTTAATTAGACGAAAAACAAAACCGTTACAGCCTTATAACCTGTATGGCCTTATTACCCAACAGTACCTTATAGAAGCAAAATTTGTCATAAATGTCACCTCTACAAATTTGCCTTTTATTTATGTCGTAAATTTTGCAATGATCTTATTTTGACATGTCGCACTTTGCATCTGTACGTCTCAATTAGAATAAATTAAGGCTTGATTTCATAATCAAAGTAAAGTTCATAGTAAATTTTAACATTCACTTTACTGCTGTTTTCATAAGTATTGGTTAGAACTGCTGCTTGACATGTTAGCGAAACTGTCTTCGTAATAAATATATATTTCGTTTGTAAGTGCACAATAGCGACTGATCCAAAAACGGTCGCACTAGTGTGCGCACAAAGGTTGCTTTCTGTTTGTAAACTAGTTGTAGGCAAAACCTATTTAAAACTCAGGTTGCTAATTGGTCGACTTATCTTCACTAAATTGTTGTCTAGGTCAACTAGCTGGTTTGGTATATCACCCCTTAACCCCAATTATCAAAGCCAGTGAAAGATACTGAATTAGCAGTAAGTACCTTTTTGGTTATTTTTCTCCCAAGTAAGTCAATAAACAGCAAGTTGCTCATCGGTACGCGACAGTATCGTTTGCCGATATCTCCCCAGCGACATCGGCGAATAATTAAACTGAACGACTAAACCTATACTGAAAGGCAAAGAGCAACGATGTTGGTCAAAGATATTAAATACGTATTATCGTTCATAAATAACAAACGATTCGTAAGTTGAAACAAAACAGGCCAAATTAATTTTGATTTAATTTTTTATAATTAACTTAAAATCACTTTTAGTTTAGTTTAAACCTACTGGCAATCGTTTTATGCACATAATAAATCAACAGTATATAAATCATAGAAACTATGAGGGTTGCAAATGTAAATATTGCCAAATAATTTAATAGAATGGTGTACAGAAGTACTTTGCAAACAGGATCATTTAGCCGTATCGGTTTGAAATTAGTTAAAATAGCAATTAACACATTAGCGGGCGGAGGAAAGGGGGCGTTAATTCGCGGAATGTATTTATCCATTTAATATAACCGGGTGGTTTTGCGGGCGTATCAATTTTTGTTAGCGACCGGCTCGGCGAGCATTAAGCGTATTACCTACCCGTTCGCCCGCGAATCGAAACCGGTCGAGTTATTTCGCTTTAATTTTGGGGCACACGGACGCGATAAAAAGGATGCCGGCGTCGACGGAGTCGTCCTGGCAATTGTCCAACGGCCGCGACGGCATTGTTCGTTTGTAAGCACGTAATCTCGACCGGACAAGCAGTTATTTATTAACGCCTTCTGTCCCGACCAGGTCGGCACTAAATTATCCCCGCGGATCCCGGATAGAGAGGATTCCTTACGAATTATCCTTTGTCTCGGGACTCTTAACGTCGCCAACCGTTCAATTAGCACGAAAACGGGGCGCGTTATTACCCGAACCGACGACCGTACGTTAAAACTTTGATTGTCGCGTCCGCGTGCAACATACACCTGCCGGTTTAACCAATACTTAATTAGAATTAATGCGATACAGACGCGACGGAGTTAATTATTTAACTCCGGTGCCCGAACACGTGTTACGCGCGCCGCTATCTGCGTTACACGTAATAGTTTTGATATATTATCCGTTGGCCAACGTCCAGTAAATTGACAAGATAACAGATACTCGTGTTGGGGAATCTATAGTTTAGCTCTCTGCGTATACGAAAACTGATGTTTATTTCATCTTTAATAACTGGGTATATTTTACTAAAGCTCGAATAATTGAAAAACTGTACAATTGTCATAAATATTTTATCAGCTAACGATCGATACGTAGGTGTTAGGTACGTGTAAAACAGGCTTTAGAGTTTGTCAATTTTTAAAAATTTATTTCTAAGGAACTAAGTGTTATTGAGATTTGAAATTTTATGATGATTTAGTTTGAAACTTAATCTTTATTCTTACCAAAGATGAATTTTCTAGGATTTTTAATTTTTCCCTCAGAAGAGAACATTATGCGGCACATATAATAAATTAGTAAACCAGCAGCGCCGTCTTTTTTTGCCCTCAGTTTGCACCGAAGTAACAAAAATTGACCAATCACGGCTCGGAATTGCCCACAAAGAATTTTTGACGTTTCTAAACGTCAAACTAACCGTTCTTTCCGACTTCGGCACCGTAGGTTCCATTCATGTTAACAAACAAAACGTTAAAAAATACAACTTAATTCATAAGTTTGATGTCATTTCCAGGCCTAAATCAGTTAAATAGCGTGTTTTCGAACGTCTTTTTCCGAGTCCGATTTTGGGAAGTAAGCGCGGGGACGATTTCTATTCACTGTTTTTCGTATATCAAATTTTTCAACGAAAGCGGATAAAATCCAATTTGCTTATTGAAAAGATTGTTCTAAATCATTAAAATTGAGTAAAACGAAGACGTTGTTGTATCCGTTTTTCAAAAAAACTATTCGGAAAATTTTTTCGACGGTTCGTTTCTCTGCTATTATTCGTCGACGGTACGTTTCTCGGCTAAACGTCTAAATATGCCCCTTTTGAAACGCTATGTTCGCTATGTCCGCGACCCCTCTTTGGGCTAGCCTTCTCGACGGCCCTATACCTTACTTTTCTCTGCAAATCGGGACTTCCGCGACACCGAATCGTCCGATATAAGCTTCAAACGGAACCCCCGTTTTGCCTTGAATATCCGAATTTCTCGACGGTTCATTTCTCGGCTATTCTAATTAAACATCAAAACGTTGAAAGTACATTTCGGCAACAAAAACGACGATACCCTTCTTGAATTCGCACCCTTCAAGGATCCGTATAAAGTAGTAAATATTCTACACTAGTAATATATTAAAGTAGTAAGCAAGCAGCGCCTCTTTAAAAGAGGGCGCCGCAGGCGTCTAGCTCTTTTTTTCATAGTTTTTTTGGAAATCGCTTTCCGGAAGATTCAATGGTTTTACGTCATTCTGCCGACCATTATCTTCACCTTCCCGACGATTTTGGGGGGTCCGCGACCGATTTCGGAAAAACGGCCCTGAAAATCGAACGACGTTGCGGTAGCCCTAATTGAAATTAAAATTTTCGATCGTCCGCCTGTCATTTTCGTTAATTTTCGAACGCACTTTTTGTCCAAAAAGCCACCGGCTCCGCGACTCTGCTTCCGGCTAACCTTCTAAACGGCTTTATAACGCAACGTTATATGCGAATCGGGGCTCCTTTGGACCCGAAACGGCCGATTTAAGCCCTAAACGAAGTCCCCGTTTTCCATCATTTTCGATTTGAGCCGATAAAACAGTTGGTTCAATTTTCATAAACGTTATTTATTATTCTAACCACGTTAATGCCACATGAAATGTCAAAACGATCGGTTTATTAATAATTATCAAATATTTAATTTATGCAGAGCGAAAATTCGAATAAATTTCACTAAAAACTAATTAAATTCTTGAAAATATCACCGAAAATTTAAGTAAATTTGTAAAAATTCAAAGTTACTAAATTTTTTTATAATTCCACCAAAAACTTATAAAATTTGTAAAAATTCCACCAAAGCAATTTTTAACAATTCCACCAAAAACTGAATTTTTAAAAAATAGACTAAAATTAAAATTAATTTCGTCAAGAAATGATTAGATTCTTAAAAATTTCACAAAAATAAAAAATTAACAGTAAAAATTCCACAAAGGTTAGTTAAATTGAATATAATTTCACCAAAAATTATTAAATTTGGAGACAATTCTACTAAAAACTAAATTTTTTAAAAATTCCACCCAAAATCAATAAAATTGGTAAAAATTTCACTAAAAACTTACTAAATTCGTAAAAATTCCATAAAAAACCACTGAATTTTTTAAAAATTCCATCAAAAATGAATAAAATTCGCAAAAATTCCACCGATGTTATTAAAATTTTTGATAATTCCACCAAAAACATACTGATTTTTTTAAAAATTCCAACAAAAATTAATACAATTTGCAAAAACTCCACCAAAAACTTACTAAATTCATAAGAATTTTACCAAAAACACTGATTTTTTTTTATTCCACCAGAAATGAATAAAATTCGCAAAAATTCCACCAATGTTATCAAAGTTTTTGATAATTCCACCAAAAACATACTGAATTTTTTAAAAATTCCACCAAAAACTTACTAAATTCATAAGAATTTTACCAAAAACACTGATTTTTTTAATTCCACCAGAAATGAATAAAATTCGCAAAAATTCCACCAAAGCTATTAAAATATTTAACAACTACACTCAAAACTTAGTGGATTTTTTTTTTACTCCACCAAAAACTTACAAAAATCCTAAAAATTACAACGCAATTGTCAACATTTTTAACAATTCTACCAAAAACTTGCCACATTTTTTAAAAATTCCACCAAAATGTCCAAATTCTTTTAAAATTCCACCAAAAATCAATCAAATTAGAAACAATTTCATTAAAAATTAACTAAAACCTTGAAAATTCCATCAAAATCTTAGTAGATTCATAAAAATTCCACCAAAGTTACTAAAATTTTTAATAATTTTACCAAAAATAATGAATTTTTTTTAAATTCCACCAAGAACATACTGAATTTTTTTAAGAATTCCACCAAAAACTTACTAAATTCATAAAAATTTTACCAAAAGCACTGAATTCTTTTAAAATTTCACCAGAAACGAATAAAATTCGCAAAGATTCCACCAAAGCTATTAAAATATTTAACAACTACACCCAAAACTTACTGAATTTTTTTTATTCCACCAAAAACTGACAAAAATCCTAAAAATTACACCGAAATTGTCAACATTTTTAACAATTCTTTTTGGTTTTTAAAAATTCCGCCAAAATGTTCAAATTCTTTTAAAATTCCACCAAAAATCAATCAAATTAGAAACAATTTCATTAAGAATTAACTAAAACCTTGAAAATTCCATCAAAAACTTAGTAGATTCATAAAAATTCCACCAAAGTTACTAAAATTTTTAATAATTCTACCAAAAATAATGAATTTTTTTAAAATTCCGCCAAAAATTAATACAATTTGCAAAAATTCCACCAAAAACTTACTAAATTCATAACAATTTTACCAAAATCACTGATTTTTTTATTCCACCAGAAATGAATAAATTCGCAAAAATTCCACCAATGTTATCAAAATTTCTGATAATTCCACCAAAAACATACTGAATTTTTTAAAAATTCCACCAAAAACTTACAAAAATCTTAAAAATTACACCGAAATTGTCAACATTTTTAACAATTCTTTTTGTTTTTTAAAAATTCCACCAAAATGTCCAAATTCTTTTAAAATTCCACCAAAGATCAATCAAATTAGAAACAATTTCATTAAAAATTAACTAAAACCTTGAAAATTCCATCAAGAACTTAGTAGATTCATAAAAATTCCACCAAAGCTACTAAAATTTTTAATAATTCTACCAAAAATAATGATTTTTTTTAAATTCCACCAAAAATTAATACAATTTGCAAAAATTCCACCAAAAACTTACTAAATTCATAAGAATTTTACCAAAAACACTGATTTTTTAAAATTCCATCAAAAATGAATAAAATTCGCAAAAATTTCACCAATGTTATCAAAATTTTTGATAATTCCACCAAAGACATACTGAATTTTTTAAAAATTCCACCAAAAACTTACTAAATTCGCAAGAATTTTACCAGAAACACTGAATTTTTTTAAAATTCCACCAGAAATGAATAAAATTCGCAAAAATTCTACCAAAGCTATTAAAATATTTAACAACTACACCCAAAACTTACTGAATTTTTTTTATTCCACCAAGAACTTACAAAAATCCTAAAAATTACACCGAAATTGTCAACATTTTTATTCTTTTTGTTTTTTAAAAATTCCACCAAAATGTCCAAATTCTTTTAAAATTCCACTAAAAATCAATCAAATTAGAAACAATTTCATTAAAAATTAACTAAAACCTTGAAAATTCCATCAAAAACTTAGTAGATTCATAAAAATTCCACCAAAGTTACTAAAATTTTTAATAATTCTACCAAAAATAATGAATTTTTTTTAAATTCCACCAAAAAACTTACAAAATTTGTAAAAATTCCACCAAAAAGGTACCAATTTTTTTTTTAATTCCACCAAAAACTTACTAAATTCGTAAGCCTTCCACCAAAGTTACCAAAATGTTGATCAATTCAACCAAAAACAATAATTTTTTTTTTAGAAAAATACTAAAAATAAAACTAAACTAGTGTAACTAAATGTCCTTAATTGAAATTTTAGGATACTAAAAGGGTCAAATTTACTTTTCCAATAGAAAATAAAATCTTAAATCTTTACTTTAGATTTCATTTTAATTTGTGAGAAATTTTAGTGAGAAATAAAAATTTCTAAATTTACCTCTCTAACATTTTCTTTCTTAATATTTCTAAAAAAAATAGGAAACAATTTTTAATTTAACTGGATTTATTTTACTAAAACTGAAGTAACTAAAAATATTTACGTATGTATGAATGTTCACAAAAAAAATAACCAGTTCATGAACTTTAAAGCGATTGACAGTGAAAGGTTAAAATGTAAAATTTTAAAACGTTAACGTCACTCTAAAATATAAAAAGCAATATAAAAATCTGAAATCTCAACTTGTATAACTAAAGGTTTAGATTAAAAACTGCCAATTTAGGAGACTTTACACAGTTATTTTTTTATAACATGTTGCTGATTTAAAAATTTTCTCCGAAAATAGTATTAAAAAAAATCAGGTGTAATTTTTTTACTAACGAATAAACAACATTCGTAGCGTGTAAAATTTGCATATTCGCATGTATGTCCTACGGGTTAGAAAAATTCGTCGAAAAGCAAACACATACGTATAAAGAGCTGTGGGTGCATGTCGAAACTCGTTCGGGCGGATCCCAATTCGCCGCCAGCAAAGCTCCGACTGTAATTCTGCAATTATCGCGTTTGGAAAGTACGTGTAAATAAAATTCGGTGCGAGACCGAAAACTAAATGCGCTTGCGGACAACGTTTACAAACGTTGGTTTTTCCGAATTTTATTGTCGATTAAATAGACTATTTTTTCGCATTTTAAATCCGAGACAATAAAAGCTTCCAGTAAAATTAACGGTAATAAAGACGGGGCCATCATTCCACGAACTAATCCCGGGTCTCTCTGTTCTACCGAAAAGGGATCCATTAAAATTGCACGAGCCGCTGTAAAATCCGGCCGATATGGGCCAGAATCGGGGCGTAAAACCGAATTGGGACACGCGTTTCCGGAACAATCCGATGCCGGTAACTTTGTAACCGTCCGAAAGGATGTAACCTGTTTTCCATGCGCCGCGCCATTAGGTGGAATTGAGTTTTTCTGTTTTCCCGACGAATTAATCTTGTAAAAGCTCCGGGCGTATTGAGAATTGCTGAGCGAACAGTTTATATTTCCAACTAAAAAGAGAATTATTCCAATTTGCAAACGGGAAATTAATTATTATTGCATACCGAATACCAATACTAAAATAGTTTGCCAAAGCTAATTCCTCTAATGAGAGTATCTAAAGAGAAAGTTATTTCAGCGTGGCATTCGCCAAATTTACACAATATTCGACGCGCGTGTATTTTTGAAAAGCCCGCCGTGAAAGCTTTCATGCCATTAGCTCTAATGAGCCGGCGGCAGCGAGAAAAAATTGCCGAGCTTTCATCTTAAAATTATCAGTCTGCCGAGTTATGAAAGCTCCGACCCCCGATAAAGCTCGTGAATGCCGCGACCCCGACAATACATCAAAAAAGCTCCGACGTGCCGCGTCGAAAACCCGGATGCGGAAGTCTCCCCGTCCTGTTTATTACCTACCAGCCTTGAATTCAATGAAGTCATCGCTCGATACCTACGTGATAGATTGCTTTTTTTTACTTTCACCCAGAAAGTGAGACTTTTGCCGGGGAGGGAGGGATATCGAGGACAAATTTAGACGTCAGCTTTCACCCAAGACTAAACTGTGGATTCTTCACATTCGATGTCTGTTATCCTGTCAATTATTTTGATCGGTAAGGAATATCAGAAAACTTGGTGGGGAAAAATTTGGTAAGTAAATCAAAAATTTATATCGAATAATCGAATTGTTTACTGAAAAAGTTTACATAAACGAAGGTATATTTTTGGAAACTTTATCAATATTTAAAATGGAAAATAACTTTACTTAAATTTTTGATTTTCTTCATAAAATTGTTCCTTAGGATTTTAGGAGGTTAGTAGCTTTTTGAAAATTATAGATTTTAAAAATACAAGGAATTTGACTATTTATTTATTGAGCAAATAGATTGTTAACATTGTAAATTTATTGGTAAGCAGTAATACGCTTTTAGTGAACAACAATACCAAATTTCGTTTTAAAATTGTTTGTTTTTATATAAATTTTTATAGACAGGTTTTTAAAATTTCTCCTCAGAAAGTTGTAGCTTTTTTTACCCTTTCGTGGATAAATTATATTTTTGAGAATTTCGCCACTTTTTAATTAATCGATCCGTAGTGGTAATGTTGTATACCAATACACTAAAATATAATAAAGTTGTGTCTATTAAACATCCAATTTTAATGTAATTAACAGAAAATTCCACTTTTAAAATCTAGCCTTATTTTTAGAAAGCTTAAAATTTACAGTTAAGGACATTAACTTATATTTTCTCTTCTGAGGAAAAAGATTTTTCGCTAACACGCTTAGTTTTTGAGTTAGAGGGATCCAAAGTTGTGGTATGCCGTTTTGAGGTTGTTCCAGTTTTTGGACCATACCTCTATAAATAGCGATTGTATGAAAAAATGTTTAGAAGAAAATATGTTCGTAGTCAAACATGGAATAACCTTTATTTGAAACATTTTTCGTTAACTCGCTTAGTTTTTGAGTTAGAGGAAGCCGAAGTTAAGGTATGCCGTTTTGAGGTTGTTTCAGTTCTTGGGCTGCAACTCCATAAATATCAATTGTACGAAAAATTTTTTATAACAAAATATGTTCCGAATCGAATGTGGAATAACTCTTATTTAAAGTATTTTTTCCTAACTGGTTTAGTTTTTGAGGTAGAGAAAGTCGAAGTTGAGGTATGCCGTTTTAGGACTGTACCAGCTTTTGGGCTACAACTTCATAAATATCGATTGTACGAAAAAATGTTTATAACAAAAGATGTTCGCAGTCAAATAGGGAATAACTTTTATTTGAAACATTTTTCGTTAACTTACTTAGTTTTTGAGTTAGAGGAAGCCAAAGTTGAGATATGTTGTTTTGATATGAATTTTTAAAACTTGACCAGTTAGTAGATTGTAGTTTCGTTTCTGTAGAAAAAACTAAAATTCGTAGAAAATTCATTTCTGGTGAAAATAAAGATTAAGTTTTGATCTAAATCCTGATAAAATTTCTAATCTTGAGAATAATTAGTTTCTTAGAAATTAATTTTTAAAAATTGACTAGTTGCACGTAAGGTTAGTGGTAAGTATGTATACCAATATCTCCGAAAGGGTTAAGATGAGAGATCATAAAAAGTAAGAAAACTACTTTTTAACATCTCCTTCAAAAAGCTGAGAAAGTACTTTTTGGATGATTTATGTCTGTGTCAAGCGAAAGGTAGCTTTCACTGCTTTAGAATAGCTAACGACACATATCAGTAATTCTTAATTTTTTCTTGGCCCTTAAGTACCTTTGTATATCTTTTGGAAGCTTAGTCCAGATATGTTTAAATTTTCTCCATTTGTGGTTTTTTAAAAGTGTAGTTGATATGCATAATAACATAATTATTAGAGACTCACAAGTAAATCTCACGATTAGGTCTTCACCGATTTTAATGAAAGTAGTAGTATTCGATAGAAATTAGTAAAGCACACTAACAATAAGTAGTTGGCAATTCGCGAGTAAATCGTTCCTAAATTTTCCGATTTAAAATTATGTCGCTTTACATCAATGGTTGACCACTCTCTCACAGACCACTTCTGATTTTTTTTAATAAATTTTTATTTAAAGTCAAGGTAAAAAACGATAAAGTGTGCTGAATTATTTGCTTTCAAAACATTATTATATATAATAAAGTTGTAACTACCAAACGTCAAATTTTTTAAAGTCGCATCCCAAAAATTATAGTTGTCTTTCAAATTTTTTTTAATTTTTTTGGAAAAAGTTGGAACATATTTGATCGATTTAAGACAAAATAGAATATTTTAAGATTCATCTGACGTAAAAATTATTTTCTAATTCGTATAAATAAGTTTGGAACGATTTTTTAAATATCGGCTAGAAGCGAATTTGCAACGCCCATTAATATTTCGATGTAGAGGTTCGGAAAAACGTTCGCCAGAAATTTTCTAGGTCTGGCAGGATGATGCTTTTCTAGAATCTTATTCAAAATCGAATAGAGAATGATTTGAAAGAAACTGTATGAAAATCAGATGATTGGTAACTGAGTTATGGAAGCTCAAAGTCCACATTTCTAAAATGTTTGAAAATCTAAAAAATCTAAACGCAATTTTCCAGCGAAGGAATGGTTTGGTACATAGATAAGTACCTTCCAAACGATTATAAACGTTAAAAATAATCAGAATTTACAATAAAATGAAAATTTTTCTTCAAAATTTTTGTTTAATTTTTCGATGCAGAGGTTCGGAAAAACGTTCGTCAAAAATTTTCTAGGTCTGGCAGGATGATGCTTTTTTAGAACCTTATTCAAAATTGAATACAGAATTATTTGAAAGAAACTGTATGAAAATCAGATGATTGATAACTGAGTTATGGAAGCTCAAAGTCCAAATTTCTAAAATGTTTGAAAATCGAAAAAATCTAAGCGCAATTTTCCAGCGATTTTCCAGCGAAGGAATGATTTGGTACATAGATAAGTACCTTCCAAACGTTAAAAATAATCAGAATTTACAATAAAATGAAAAATTTTTTCGGAATAATATTCGTCAGAAATTTTCCGAGTGTGATACGATAATGTCCTTCTAGAACAATACTAAGAATTAATCGGAGAATCGTCGAAAATTTGCTACATGAAAATCGAACGATCGACGGTCACGTTACACGAGCTAAAAGTCAAAATTTCAAAAATGGCCAAAAAAAACCAAAAATCGAAAGGAATTTTTCTCAAAAATTGAAAATTTTAGATTTTGCTGAAACTCATGTTCTTATATAATTCAAGAACGGGGAAAGCGATGGTGAAATTCGTTTTTCCCTAAATCCTTTGGTTTTTTAGAAAAATTGGCTAGAATTAAATTTAATTTGCAACGCGCATTAATTTCACGATACAGAGGTTCGGAGAATCATTCATTAAAATTTTTTTGGATCCGCCATGATAACACCTTTTTAGAATTAGATTCAAAATTGAATGGGAAATTATTAGAAGCAATCCGTTGGAAAATCAAACGACAGACGGCTGAGATACGCGAGCTCAAAGTCAAAATTTTTAAAAGGACTGAAAATCACAAAAAAAATGAAAAGACTCGGATTTCGCTGAAAGTGGAAAAATGAGGTGAACGATGATGAAATTCATTTCGCTGTCTTTTGATCTTTTTGCCTTTAAAGCAGATTCCAGCAAAAAACTCCTTGTATAAAATAAAGTTGTAACTTCTAAATGTCTCTACGAAGTTTGTTAACCCTTGAAATGTCTCTTGATGAAGTTTGTTAACCCCTGAAATGTCTCTCGATGAAGTTTGCAAATCCTTAAAGTCTATTTCAAAAATCGAGGGTTTAGTTATCTTTGAATCGAGTTTCTACGAAGTTTGTCAATCTCTAAAATGTCTCTTGACAAGGTTTTCCAACCCTTAAAATGTCTCTTGACAAGGTTTGCCAACCCTTAAAATGTCTCTCGATTAGTTTTGCCCACCCCTAAAGTCAGTTTGAAAAATCGAAGGTTTACTTATCCTTTAATCGGGTTTCTACGAAATTTGTCAACATCCAAAATGTCTCTTGACAAGGTTTTCCAACCCTTAAAATGTCTCTCGACTAGTGTTGCCCACCCTTATAGTCAGTTTGAAAAATCGAAGGTTTACTTATCCTTGAATCGAGTTTGTCAATCCCTAAAATGTCTCTCGATGAGGTTTGTTCATCCCTGAAGCCCATTTGAAAAATTGAAAGTGTACTTATTCTTGAATCAGGTTTCTACGAAGTTTGCAAACCTTTGAAATGTCTCTCGACGAGGTTTTCCCACTCCTGAAGCCTATTTGAGAAATAGAGGGTTTACTTATCCTTGAATTTGGTTTCTAGAAAGTTTGACAACCCCGGAAATGCAATCATCAAAGTTTGTCAACCCCTAAAATGTCTCTCCAAGAGGTTTTCCCACCCCTGAAATCTTCTTTTTCTCTTTCGGAGTTTGTCCACTCCTGATAGTCTAATATCAAACCACGTCTTTATCAATGAAATTTTAACTAGTTAAAGTTATAAACTTAAAATTAAAGTTAAAACATCAAATTTCCAAAAATATTGACACCTTATTTTTAAAACTCCAAAATATTAAGTTCTAACCTCAAAATGTCTTAAATATTGACGATTTGGGTAAAAAATATCGAAGTAAAATTAAGTTCTAATCACAAAATTTTGAAAATATTGAGGTTTATACACGAAATTTGCAAAAATTATGCATCTTTAATACACAAACGTTGAAACATTAAAGATATAAGCTAAAAATTCTTTAAAATATTGATATTATGACTAAAGAACGGAAGAAAAATGCAAAAATATGAAATCTTTATTCTCAAAATGACAAAAAAATAAAGCTTTAACCTCAAAATGCTTTAATATTCAATTTTTATCCTGAAATTCTAAAAAATAAAAATAGAATTCAAATTGTCTTAAATTTTCAGGTTCTGTAACCCAAAAATTTTGAAAATATTAAGGTTTATACACGAAATTTGCAAAAATATTGAAGTTTATACACGAAATTTGCAAAAACATCTTTAATCTACAAACGTTGAAATATTAAAGACATAATCTAAAAATCCCTTAAAATATTGATATTTTGACTAAAAATGGGAAGAAAAAATGCGGAAATATGAAATTTTTATTCTAGAAATGTCAAAAAAATGAAAGTTTAACCTCAAAATGCTTAAATGATTTTGATTTTCTCGATTTTCGACCATTTTAGAAATTTTGACTTTGAGCTCCCATAACTCAGCTATCAATCGTCCGATTTAGGTACGGTTTCTTTTAAATGATTTTTTGTTTAATTTTGAATTAGTTTCTAAACGGGTGTAGTTGTGCTACACCCAGAAAATTTCTGACAAATGGTTTTTTCAACCTTTACACTCGAAAAACGAAAATTTTGAAATTTTGTCTTTGAGCTTCCGTAAGTCAGTCGTTCGTTTTCTGATTTTCGTAAGGTTTCTATTAAATGATTTTCTGTTCATTTCTAATTGTAAATAAGATTCTCAACGAACTTTATCCGGCTAAATCCAGAAAATTTCTGACGAACGGTTATCCGAACATTTATATCTAGGAATTAGAATTTTAAATTTTGACTTTGAGTTCGCGTACCTCAGCCAACGATCGAAAAAATCGTCGTATTTCCATGCGATTCGTTTTAAATGATTCTCTATTCAATTTTGAGTAAGGCTCTAGATGGATGTCGTCATTTCAGATTCGAAAAAATTCTGACGAACGTTTTTCCAAACCTCTATACCAAAAAATTAATGCACGTCGTAAAGTCTACCCGATTTTTCTGGAAAACCAAAGGACTTACGGAAAAACGGATTTCACCATCGTTTTTCTCATTATCGAATTATATAAAAACGTGAGTTTCAGCAAAATCTAAAGTATTCAACTTTCCGAAAAAAATTCCATACTTCCCCCTTTCGATTTTTTGGCTACTTTAGAAATTTTGACTTTGAGCTCGTTATATATAATAAAGTTGTATCTAAAACGTTAAATTTGAATGTAGTCCAAAGAAAATTTCACTTTTAGAACGTAACCTACATTTTAATGTTTAAAAACATCAACTAAACACATTTATTTACATTTTCTTTTCTCAAGGAAAAACTAAAAGTCGTAGAAAATTCATCTCTGATAAATATGAATATTAAGTACCAATCTAAATCCTCCCAACATTTCAAATCTCAACAACAATTAGTTTTTTAGATAGGAATTTTTTAAAATTGATAAATTTTAATTGACATTGTGTTACATTTTCGCTTCTGAGAGAAAAACTAAAAGTCGCAGAAAATTTATCTTTGGCAGAAATAAAGATTAAGTATAAATCTAAATCCTCATGAAATTTCAAGTCTTTACAATAATTAAATTTTTAGATACAAGCTTTAAAAAATTCATTAGTATCTTAATAAATATTTACCATTTGTTAAAACTAATGTATCTCAAAGATTTCAAAAAATCAAAATAGTATTTGTTTTAATCATCATACGTTTTGCCTTAAATACTTTTCTTTTTAATATATTTTTAATATTAAATTTATTTTTAAAATTAAATTTATTTTTAAATTCACGAATAAATAAATAAACTGGAATTAGAGTTTTCTTTGCAAACTGGAAAACGAGCAGGTAAATTTCGACCCAAACGCTTTGTAATTTCCAGTTTTATACCGAAGAAAACCAGTTCCCCCTCCAACAATTAGGGGTTCGATAGGCCATAAAACTCAAATTTAGAAATTCTTCGCAGTTACTGTGCGGGTTTTCAGCAAATCTGTCGCGTGTTCTTCTTATTTATTTTTATTCGTTTAATCTTTTTGCAATTAGGGTTAAAAAACTTTAGTGTTTATTTCCGTGAATGTGTTTCAAATCATTGGAGTTCGTCTTCAGATTATCACTTTGAGAAAGTCTTCGGATTGTTATTTTGCGAATGTTACCAGGTAAAATACTTTTGATTTATTAAGAATTAAAAAAAAATATTTTTTTTTTACTTTTTTAGATTTTCAAGGAAACAACATTCGCTTGGTGAGTCTTTTTCATTTTAAAAATTTTATAATCGTGATTTTTTAAATATTAATTGACAAAGTATTATGAATTGATTATAAAATAAAATCTTCAGGAAGTAAATAATATATATAACTTCCATTTCTTCATCTCAACTTCGTAAAAAAATTGATATAGAAGAAATTGATAGCAATTTCTATATTTATAATATTCACTTGTATATCAAAAAAGTATTAGAGAAAATGTTAGATATTTTATTTATATTGAAAATGAAAGACAATTACGTCATGAGTTTCGAATAATTTGGGACGGTATGAGTAAGGTGACTCGTAGTGACTCAACTAAGGGTGATTTCAGGAAAACAAACTAACCGACATTTAAGCAGTACGGCTTTAATTTTCAAACTAATTTACGATTTACTCGCAAATCAGTAAATAGTGTGCACTAACTACTGTTTAAAATATGTTCAGCCGTTTTCGAGATATCAACATATATTCGGCGCTTCAAACAAATCGCGATTATCTCGAAGGTAGTTGAAATTATCAAAATGTAAAATACGTCAAATACCATAAACATATGTTAAAACCCCATTACTTTTTCTGCAATAATGTTCGAGAAAAAAATTTAAAAAGTTAGAAAATTCTTTCTGCAGTCTGAAAATCCGGTTAATTTTTCATTTAGCTTGCTATTGCTCCAAAACTGCGCAAGCGAATTTTTTTAAAAATATATATGTTACACAAAAATGCCTACGAAATACGATGAACTGTATCCGGATAGTTTTCAACAAGTAGTTGGGAAGATATTCCGCTTCAAACTGTGGAGCCTTGTTACGGTTCGAATTTTCTTTTTAGGAATTTAATGTTTCCTTTTGGTTGTATGTTGATGTTTCGTTTTGTTTCGAGGTATTTTGAGTTGCCGAGATTGATTATTTTGTTTGTTTTATAGTTTATTTTGGTAAAATTTTACATCTTGCTATTTAACACTTCTTTTACAGCGACGTGACTTCAAAGATTTCCTTTGACTATTTTCCATCCTCCCTAAAATTTGATTTTTCTTCTCCTTTCGTTCCCAATCTCTAAAAGATGAGTAGTTTATTTAGGTAAAATTTTACATCTTGCTATTTAATAATTCTTTTACATCGATTTTACTCCAAAGATTTCCTTCGACTAATTTCCCTCCTCCCTAAAATTCGATTTTCCTTCCTTTTTCGTTCCCAATCTCCAAAAGATAGAGTTTGGTGGTATTTGCGTACTCTTCTAGGTACGCAGCTGTGTTCTTTTTTGTTGGTGCAGAGGATATTTATTGTTCGAATTTTCAATTTCTATTCTCTCTTTTTCCTCTAATTGTAAGTCAGATGAAAAATACGTTGTGCACGCAAGTGTAGGTTTTAGTATTGAGCCATTTTGGATTTGGTGAATTACCTATTTCCGAATATTCGGGATTAATCTTCGTGTCACATCCATTTGTGGAAACGTAATCGCTACCCAGATTTTCGGATTATTCTGGATATTTGTATTTTTCTGCTAGCCAATTTTCTGACTGCTCATCCAATTTTCTGACTAAACCTCGAAGAACTGAAGTAAGTACCTCGTCATGCTTTCTATCATTCATCACTTCGCACTCATCTTTCATTCCTTTATTTTAAAATCTTCAACCTACTAATTAAAAGAAATCCTCCATCTGCTAAATCATAAGTAATCCTTATTCTAAAAAAATCCTAAACTACTTCTACAAAAAAAGTCTTCTTAACTTCTACTTCCTCCAACTATCTACTAGTCTACGTCCATTCTTTTTTTGCGTCTCTAATTACTTCTGACGGTGAGAATGATATTTTACTTATTTGTAGTATACACTAACAGTTATTGATTGGTATGACGTTCATAAAAATCGGCGAAGAGCTAGTCGTGAGGTCTTGTTAGAGGAAAGCAAACATATCCATAATCATATCTAATCTATACTAATCCATCGTTCAAATGCTTTATAGTTTAAGTTTTGTGTTCGTTGTACGACATTGAAGATGACAACGAGTTTAATCATTGTTACGCTTTGAATTTTTCTTTTATGTATTTTATGTTTTCTGTGGTTGAGGGTTGATATTTCGATTTGTTTAGAGGTATTTTAAGTTGCATAGTTTGGTAATTTTGGTTCTTTTATTTTTATTAGGGAAGTATTTTTACATTTTGTTAATTAATAATTCTTTTACAACGACGTTACTCTAAAGATTTCCTTTGACGATTATCCCATTTACTTAAAATTTGATTTTTTTTCCTTTTCCTTTGGCTCCTTATCTTTAAAAGATTGATTATTGATATCGGCGTACTCTTCTAGGTGCGCAGGTGTGTTCTTTTTTGTTGGTTACAGAGTATATTTATTGTTCAAATTTTCAATTCCGGTTCTCTCCCTTTTCCTTTAAGTCAGACTTAAAATACATAAAATTGATTTGAGCCATTTTGGATTTTGGTGAATTACCTGTTTCCGAATTTTCGGGATTCATCTTGCTGTCACTTCTAATTTTAGATGTCGTTATCCAAATTTTCGGATTATTCCGGATATAATTGTATTTTTCATCTGCTCACATAACTCTATGACTCAACTTCGAAGAACTGAGGATTCAATTAAGGAGCATAATTCTTGGGAGTTTTAAATTTCCTCCTGAAATGTAAATCCATAACATCTTGTTGGAAATATTCTTAACATGGTGGATTATCCAACCTTTTGGAAGGGGATCTTACGTTTGGGACCTTCAATTACATTTGTATCCACCGGAACTCCTAAGTTAATTAACGGAAAGTTATCCTATTCCTATATCGGAGCAGTGCGTCGTTGTGAAGGTCACTTTAAGGGAGTAAACAACACCTACAAATCATGAATTTTCTTTTGTGGTGTTTTATCTGTGTCGATCATACTTTTATTTACCCAGAGGCGAACCTAGAGTAAATGGCACCTATGGCAAACATCTACTTTGTGCCCCTCTAAGTCGATAACTTGCTACATTTTTTTTTTTTTTTTCATTTTCGTTTTTTTACGTTACATATTACATTTTTTGCGCCCCGTTGAGATGGCGCCCATGTTACGTCACTGTATTTACCACCTTACGTCATAGTTCGTGTACAACGCGCGGAAAACTGTGTGGTGCCTTATAAATTAAACCATCCCGTCTTCACTGATTGTGAGTCGGCTGAAGACCTGCGTTGGATACTCGAAACTGTATGAATAAAAATGATTTGGCAAAAATGTATTTTGTATATCGTTTTCTATTTTGTATATTGTAGCACACAAAATTCAAGTTATAAAGAAATAAAAATTAAGTTCGTTTCAAAAGCCAAAACAACCGTTGATAGGACCGGGCTCCGATTCACTCCGCGGAGAAGAGAGGGGTTCAGATGTTAAATGAAAGGGCACCACGCACTTAAACCGACACCTATCAACCTTCACTTATCCTAAGATCAGGCAAGTCCGAAAATAAAAAGGAAATCCAAAAATAAAAAGCCTAAGGAAAACACGAATTACAAAACGATCCAAACGAAAAGATTCTAGTTCTCTCAAAGCGTAAAAGCATACCTTACGATGTTAATCGGCTTGAAGTGTTGGCTGATAAAAACCTGATAATCCGGAATCAATCCGATAGTTCACAAATACTGCACTAAATTTGTGGTGTGCGAAGTTGATCCGCCAAATTGCGATTTAGAAGTTCTCCCAAATATCAACGAGACGCTTCTAGAATCTTCGTCACCCACCCGGTTTTTATACGAGCCAGGTAAGGTCCGTCCTCTTCCACAGTACCACAACGAAGAGGGCGAAATAAACCTCAATTCCGACACTCGAAAGAACCAAATCCCCACCACTTCCGATCGCACTAATCTGAGAAACCAACCAATATTCTGTAATGCGAAATAAAACCAAGAGATCCAAAAATGACAGATTCCAACAGATGGCCCAAACCAAATAATTTTAAATTTAATTAAAGACGAAAAACAAAACCGCTACAGTATATACATATAAGGTGTCACATCATTCAAAAACAATACCCATAATACCCAATTTTAGTTAGAACTTTGTATCTAATTACTAAGTAGATATTTAGTAGATTAACCCTCTTGATTCGTGTACTTAAGAGCTTATTGCCAAAATGAGAACAGAACCACCTACTAAATTCGTTTGTAAAGTGGATAGAGAAGCTTTGTAACTGAATCGGACAGTGACGTCCTCCTTTGATCGATCACTAGAGCGCGAAACGCGTCAATGTGCACACGTCACGTGGTCGTATTGGCCGTTAATAGTCCCGAGCAGCGGGCACATCACAAAGGTCCTGTGGCAGGACTCGAACGCGGCCCGCCGCCCCGTTATAAACCGATTAGTGGGAAGCACCTGATCGGCGCGGGACAATGAAGATCGGGAGGGCGTCGCGGCGCCGCCCAGTTTGCGCGATCCGATCGCAAACATCGAGCTCTTTTCGGACGCTTTTACCGTAAACATTGAAAAATCCGACACGGTTTTTGCGTACGCGCGCACTCGATATCCCGAGACGAGAGAGCAGCGGATTCCTCGAATATTTATCGGGGAACGACCCGGAATGCCGGGTAAACCACGAGGGAGTGAGAATGCGGGCGATGCATTCCGTTTTTGCGTTAGAGAATACGTTTCAACGTTGAAAACTGCCGGTTCGGCAGAGATCCAACATCTTTTTTTTTAATTCAAAAAAGAAACGACTTTTTGTTTAAAAATTAGTTCATTTTTAATCTTTTCACACAGGCGAAGTAAATATGGTTCATTTTAACGAAGTCGACCTGGTAAAATGTAAATGATAACGTTGTTTAGAGGCAGGGGAGTGTTACCAACCCACCGGCGCGTTATTTAAGCGCACCATATTAAAAGTTACGGCCCCCGAGCCGCAGTATATTATATTACTTCCACGGTTGGCTCCTCTGGGGGTTCCGGGTACCGGGAATACACCGTTCACGTGTTATCGAGAATGCGCTTTTATTATTTCCCGCGAGACTTGCTGATTTTCTGACCCCCCTAAAGTGCCCCCACGTCGACGTATTCGGGGGGAGCTTTTTCCTCCGGAAGCGACAAGGAACACGTAACGTTTACGGCGTTGTTAGCGTGCGTTTACTTCCGGTAGTAATTTCGGCCGTAAACGCGAGTTACGGCTCGACAAATAAATTCCTAGACGCTAACGTATCGATTATCGTACCAGACATTACGGAAAACGGTCGATTAGCGACGTTCTAATTTATTTGAGGGGAAGGATTGGATTTGAAAATACAGAACATTTTTGACAAAACTCTTAATTAAAATTTTAGCTATTCCGTATTCATTCGGTTTCGGGAAAATTTTCCACCCACAACGTTTCCATTAACTTCGATTGCGGCCGTTTCGCGAACCCAATTTAAAGTTTAAATTAGGAAATGTTGGTAGTTTTTTGGTGCTAGGTTCCTTATTAAAGAAAGGAGCTTATGTCTTTTGTAAAAAAAGGTTTCTAAAATCGATCTATTTTTTATAAAAGTTTTTTTGGTTATTTTTTTTTATTTTAAAATGTAACTCTTACTTAGCAATGAATCAGATAATGTGTAACGTTTTCGTAACGTTTAATGAAAACGTATATAGTATCGAAATTATAAGGTTTTTTACTTCAATGACTACAATCGACGAAATTGTCACACTTCAGGGATACGAATACATAACGTAGGTCATACCTTTTAACTGCTACATGCTTGGTCATGATTCTATACGATAACCAGTTAAAAAGAAAAACGATTTTTTTCTTTATATTAAAAATTCAGGCGTTTTCGGATTAACAACAAGTTATATATTGTTGTGGAATGGAAACATGATGTCGTACTTTTCAGTTTTTTATTGTAATAATTAAAGTGGTTACACACAGAACTTATTCTACTTTCGAAAAATGTTTCTTCATCCCAATCGCAAGCAAATCTAAGCAAATCTAAACAAATCTAAATCTCTGTTCCAGACTCAAAGTCTTTTTTATTCCCTTTCGAAAAATAATTTTGATATTCGAAGAGACTTCACTTTTGTCCTTACTGATATTTCATTACATAGACGTGTATCTAAACTTACTCCACTGCAAAACTAGAATAATTCCGAAAAATGTTTGTGGGACTTGAGTCTGGACGAGCCGGGTTTAGAAACTTTCGAAAAATGTTTCTTCATCCGAATCGCAAGCAAATCTAAACCTCCGTTCCAGACTCAAAGTCTTTTTTATTCCCTTTCGGAAAATAATTTTCATATTCGAAGAGACTTCACTTTTGTCCTTACTGATATTTCATTACATAGACGTGTATCTAAACTTACTCCACTGCAAAACTAGAATAATTCCGAAAAAATGTGTGGGACTTGAGTCTGGAGAAGCCGGGTTTAGAAACTTTCGAAAAATGTTTCTTCATCCGAATCGCAAGCAAATCTAAACCTCCGTTCCAGACTCAAAGTCTTTTGTATTCCCTTTCGGAAAGTAATTTTGATATTCGAAAAGACTTAACTTTTGTTCTTACTGATATTTTGTTACATAGACCTATATCTAAACTTACTCTACTGCAAAACTAGAATAATTCCGAAAAAATGTGTGGGACTTGAGTCTGGAGAAGCCGGGTTTAGAAACTTTCGAAAAATGTTTCTTCATCCGAATCGCAACCAAAACTAAGCAAATCTAAACCTCCGTTCCAGACTCAAAGTCTTTTTTATTCCCTTTCGAAAAGTAATTTTGATATTCGAAGAGACTTCACGTTTGTCCTTATAGATATTTCATTACATAGACGTGTATCTAAACTTGCTCCACTGTAAAACTAGAATAATTCCGAGAAATATTTGTGGGATTTAGAATTAGTCGGGTTTAGAATTACTCGTGCGACTTTTCTATAATCTTAACTTACGATAAGGTTTCTATGAACTACTGAAAATTGAGACATATGAGAATACGAAAATATGTTAAAAAAAAAGACACAAATACAGGTGGTTTACAACACTATATGGTTTTTTTTATAAAAAGGCCAACTTTAGGAAGCAGTTTTAAGAGGGCCGACATTTCGGCAGTTTACCCTACTTAGGTTTATTCAATGTTGAGTAAATTGATCTATACGATATTTACCATGTTTACTGGCTAAATGATCAATCATGGCAAGTGATATAACAGTAACTATGGAAAATATCAGAGAGACTAATTTACTCAAAGGTGATAAACATAGATATGCTTTAGAATTTTAGACAAAAATGTTTAGTTTGGATTTGAGTGACAACCCAACTAAAAATTTTTAAGACACTGCAATCCAAATTACAAATTTTTGATTAAACACATTATATTAATAGTTGGAGAAAATCTATTTTGAGTGATAGAAACTAAAAAATAAATAATTTTCAATAAGTCAACATAATAACATATATCTCCAAATAGATACAATCTAACTAACTTAATTGATATAAAAATTCCACCAAAAATTAATACAATTTGTAAAAATTCCACCAAAAACTTACTAAATTCATAAGAATTTTATCAAGCTACAAAAATGTTGAATAATTCCACCAAAAACTTACTGATTTTTAAAAAATACCACCAAAAACTTACCAAATTCATAAAAATTCTACTAAAATTACCAATATTTTTAACAATTCCACCAAAAATGATTAAAGTTAATAAAAATTCCACCAAAGTTATCAACTTTTTTAACAATTCCACCAAAAACATACTGAATCTTTTAAAATTTCACCAAAAATTAATACAATTTTTAAAAATTCCACCAAAGACTTACTAAATTCATAAGAATTTTATCAAGCTACAAAAATGTTGAATAACTCCACCAAAAACTTACTGATTTTTAAAAAATACCACCAAAAACTTACCAAATTCATAAAAACTCTACTAAAATTACCAATATTTTTAACAATTCCACCAAAAATGATTAAAGTTAATAAAAATTCCACCAAAGTTATCAACTTTTTTAACAATTCCATCAAAAACATACTGAATTTTATAAAAATTCCACCAAAAATTAATAAAATTTAAAAATTTCACTAAAAACTTACTAAATTCATAGAAATTCCATAAAGAAACACTGAATTTTTTAAAAATTCCATCTAAAATGAATAAAATTCGCAAAAATTCCACCAGTGTTATCAAAATTTTTGACAATTCCACCAAAAACATACTGAATTTTCTTAAAATTTCACCAAAAATTAATACAATTTGTAAGAATTCCACCAAAAACTTACTAAATTCATAAGAATTTTATCAAGCTACAAAAATGTTGAATAATTCCACCAAAAACTTACTGATTTTTAAAAAATACCACCAAAAACTTACCAAATTCATAAAAATTCTACTAAAATTACTAATATTTTTAACAATTCCACCAAGAATGATTAAAGTTGGTAAAAATTCCACCAAAGTTATCAACTTTTTTAACAATTCCATCAGACATACTGAATTTTATAAAAATTCCACCAAAAATTAATAAAATTGGAAAAATTTCACTGAAAACTTACTAAATTCGTAAAAATTCCATAAAAAACACTGAATTTTTTAAAAATTCCATCAAAAATGAATAAAATTCGCAAAAACTCCACCAATGTTATCAAGATTTTTGATAATTCCACCAAAAACATACTGAATTTTTTTTTAATTTCACTAAGAATTAATACAATTTGTAAAAATTCCACCAAAAATTTACTAAATTCATAAGAATTTTACCAAAAACACTGATTTTTTTATTCCACCAGAAATTAATAAAATTCGCAAAAATTCCACCAAAAATTTTCTAAATTCATAAGAATTTTACCAAAAACACTGAATTTTTTTAAAATTCTACCAGAAATGAATAAGATTCGCAAAAATTCCACCAAAGCTATTAAAATATTTAACAACTACACCCAAAACTTACTGAATTTTTTTTATTCCACCAAAAACTTTCCACAAAATCAATAAAATTGGTAAAAATTCCACGAAAAACTTACTATATTCGTAAAAATTCCACCAAAGTTACCAACATTTCTAACAATACCACCAAAAACGTACTAAATTTTTCCAATTTTCCACCAAAGCTACAAAAATGTTGAATAATTCCACCAAAAACTTACATTTTTAAAAAATACCACCAAAAACTTACCAAATTCATAAAAATTCTACTAAAATTACCAATATCTTTAACAATTCCACCAAAAATGATTAAAGTTAATAAAAATTCCACCAAAGTTATCAACTTTTTTGACAATTCCATCAAAAACATACTGAATTTTATAAAAATTCCACCAAAAATTAATAAAATTGGAAAAAATTCACTAAAAACTTACTAAATTCGTAAAAATTCCATAAAAAAACACTGAATTTTTTAAAGATTCCATCAAAAATGAATAAAATTCGCAAAAATTCCACCAGTGTTATCAAAATTTTTGATAATTCCACCAAAGATATACTGAATCTTTTAAAAATTGCACCAAAAATTAATACAATTTGTAAAAATTCCACCAAAAATTTACTAAATTCATAAGAATTTTACCAAAAACATTGAATTTTTTCTTTTAATTCCACCAGAAATGAATAAAATTCGCAAAAGTTCCACCAAAGGTATTAAAATATTTAACAACTACACCCAAAACTTACTGAATTTTTTCTTATTCTACCAAAAACTTAGAAAAATCCTAAAAATTACACCGAAATTGTCAAAGTTTTTAAAAATTCCACCAAAAACTTACTAAGTCATCAACATTTTTAATAATTCTACCAAAAACTTACCAAATTTTTTAAAAATTCCACGAAAATGTCCAAATTCTTTTAAAATTCTACCAAAAATCAATCAAATTAGAAACAATTTAACTAAAAATTAACTAAAACTTTGAAAATTCCATCAAGAACTTAGTAAATTCATAAAAATTTCACCAAAGTTACTAAAATTTTTAATAATTCTACCAAAAATAATGAATTTTTTTTAAATTCCACCAAAATGTCCAAATTCTTTTAAAATTCCACAAAAAATCAATCAAATTAGAAACAATTTCATTAAAAATTAACTAAAACCTTGAAAATTCCATCAAAAACTTGGTAAATTCATAAAAATTTCACCAAAGTTACTAAAATTTTTAATAATTCTACCAAAAATAATGATTTTTTTTTAATTCCAGCAAAAACTTACAAAATTTGTAAAAATTCCACCAAAAATTCACCAAATTTTTTTTAATTCCATCAAAAACTTATTAGATTCGTAAAGCTTCCACCAAAGTTACCAAAATGTTGATCAATTCCACTAAAAACAATAATTTTTTTTAGAAAAATACTTAAAATAAAACTATACTAGTATCTCCAAATAGATACAATCTAACTAACTTAATTGATGATTTCCTTCAGAGTTAAAAAAATAAATCACCCAAATTTTACAGTCAATTTGTTAATAAACTACCATAAATGGAAAAATCTAAGAAATTTGTTTCATCAATTTTGAGAGCTTTAAAAAATTCAAGAATATTTACAACCTTCCAAAGCAGATTTTGAATAAGTTATAAAGATATAAAGATATTTCAAAAATTTCTTTTTCTTTATTTAAAAATAAATTTTTAAAATATTTCTCAATACAACCCAATGAATAAAATGAAATGTACTGAACAAAAAATTCTTATGAATACTTTAGACTCAGGTAATAAAATATGAAAGGCAGACATTTAAAAAATATAAAAAAAAATTTCAGCCAGAGATAAATACTAATCGATGGAATTAATATTTAAAAAGGTAAATCTTTTTTTTTTAATATTGTTTCTCTTTATAAGCGCTTTTTGTAGATGAAAGGCCTCATCTTCGGTAATAATTAAAAGACTTTGTGAGCGCAGTAACACAGCCGCGGGGGAAATCGCCGGAGACTCGCAATTTGTTTTCCGTGCCGATTTTCGCTCTGGTACGCAGCGACAGAAGGAAAATCAATATGTCATCCCGGTAATTCTTGCGCCCCCGACGAAAAAAGAGGACAACGGCGGATACACGCCTGAAAAATCGGCGAAAATCCGCCCCGAACGGCCGCTGAAAGTTTCGCCGCACCAGTCGAACTAACTAATTCAATTATCGGAGCCAATTAGATCCGGCAATTCCCGGAACTCCGGCTTCCGGTTTTGCATTTGGTTCCATTGCAACCTTTCCGACCATTTTTCCACTTCCAATCGTATCAATCATACATCAACGCGAAACTTTTAACGTACACAAACCTTATGAAAGCGTACGAGTTAAGTGATTAATTGAATATGACGAAAGGTAGAATAGAAATTCCTAAAACGGTGTAGTTGAAATAAAGCATTGACGTTCTACCATCTACCTGTTGGCTGTTGAAAAGCTTGTCCTCAAATTAGCCGAGGGTGGCCGGAATCACAGCTCCGAAAACGAATTTAATTAAAATTAATTAATCACACGCTATCGTGACGAGAGTTTAATGAACGCCCTCCGGAGGAGACAAAGGGAATTTCAGCGGAAAGGGAAACAATAGAGGTATCTACCGTTCCGCGTTTTAATGAAGTGGATCGGACGGCTTCGGATCGTCGAATGGCGTTAATTAAAAATTTTCGGACGCTTTCAATCACGAGTAATCGTAAAAAGTCTGGAAATTTACACGAATTCAAATCCGACTACAACTTGAAAAAAGTATTTCTCGCGAGCTTCGAGTAAACACGAATAAACTTCGCGCCGAGTTCGAACAAAAATCGGAATCGCGCCCGATATCGCGAAATTAAATTTCACGGGAAATATTGCTCCGGGGCGACTCTAATAACCTGTCCGCGACACGGCGGCCGATCAAAATTTATCGAAAACTTAGTCATATGTAAACCGACTTCGGCGACTTCCATTTCCCGACGCCGAGCTTTTTGCCTTCCACCTCTTTGTAATACCGACCCGAACTGGAATAGAGAAACACGCTTCCGAGAAACACGCCGAACTTTGATTCCCCGCCGACCTCGTCTTATAAAGTTCTCGGTACCGGTTTCGACAGCTTCAATACACAACCTAAACCAAATCAATTTAACAAACGTCAATTCTTACAAAGCAAACTTATTAAAAATTTTATGAACATATAGTCAATACTACAACTACGTTTGAAAATAGGTCAAACATCGGTTGTATAAGGTTACTTCCTGTACATATTCGATTACGATATGATTAATAGATTAAATTGTAATGATCAGTATCCATAACAAAATGATGTAGGATGAATCTAATACTTTGGTATTTCTAATGCAATGCATTTTTATTTATTATGAGTGTGCATAAGGATACTAAACAGTATCTTAATATTAATATTGATAAATATCAAAATTTAATGTGTTTATCAATGTACAAAAAGAAATGTCTTTCTAACCCCACCGTTTTCTTGGATTGATAATGAGGGTTTTTCAAAATCAAATGAATTTATCTGTCGGATATTTATTATAGTTGTTCCTATTTCACTCATTGAACAATAGAGGTATAAAAGATTAAGAAAGATAGAAAAGGTTGGGTGAACGGGATAATTTAGAAATCTTGTCTTCTATTGTTATAATGAATAGGGAGATGGTTTGGAGTTTGGGAAATATGCCTCAAACTCCCAGGCAGTGAATATATTTTATAACACGTGATTTCTAAAGGCCCCTGCAGACGCTCCGACTTATCCGACGACTTGCCTGCGCAGTTCCGGTTTGCGCAGGCAAGTCCTAGTAATTTTTGGCAATTCAGGCGGCCTGTGCAGGCGGATGGCCTAGCCTGTGCTAAATCCGTCTTGTTTGATATTTTTATAAAACTGTGCAGGCAAGTTCACACGTGTGTAGGCAGACTCAGCCCGTTAGCTCAGTTTTTCTCGTAAAGTAATTAGTTAAAATACTTAACTTAAGCTATAAAGTGAACATACTTAGTTTTCTCTACGTAAATTTACAAAATGGGTACCAGAAGTATTTCAAAAGACTTTTTATTGAGTTTAATCGAACATTACAAAAACTTTCCATGTCTTTGGAAAGTGAAATCCAAAGAATATAGTGATAAACATACAAAATCTGGGGCATACGATGTGTTGGTCAATAAAATGCAGGATATAGATCCAATCACTACTTCCCTCCATGCTGAAAAATTGAGCTAATCCAGCAAATCGGACTGTACGTGTGGAGACAATTCCATGGTTCAGGCGGCCTGCGCAGTTTTGGCCTACACAAGCCGCCTGTACCGGTAAGTCGGAGCGTCTGTAGGGGCCTTAAGACATCCTCAATTAAATCATGAACATACTTTCATATCTAGCTTCACAATAAAATCAATCCACAAAATAATTTGGAAAATTTTACTGATGACTTGCAATAAACTTGATAATGTTATAAAGTGAACTTTAATTAGGTTATTCAAATATTTTTTATTAGCTGTTGATGTTCACAGCAAATACCTTAAGTCAGGAATCGAAGTGCGTTATCCAAGAACTTGCATTTCGTAACAAATAATACTTGCTTTGATTAATTTCATTTTTCCTTTATCAGCCAAATTGGGTTTGTTGCTAAGAGCGTTTTTATTGGTTATTTTTATCGCGTGATGACTTGGATGATAAGACCCATGGTGGGAATGCAAATTCGAAGACCAAAAGAAAAGAATAATATAGTTAGATATAAGCTGCTAAGAAAAGAGTAACAATGGGAATCCACAAAAACCGACGATGTACTTTCTAACACTTTATCCTTCTAAATAACAGCACATAAAAACCCAAGTTGTATCAATAAACCCAAATCAGGAGCAATATCACATTCTCCTACAACAATAAAGGAAATTTCATAATTTCGGGGAGAATACAAACACTTCATCCGACTAAAGCCAAAAATAGAATCGAGTTTACAAATCAATTGGTATAAATAACATTTTCCTTCCAAATAACTCATTGAAAATGTGACGACATTTTTACTTAGGAATTTTGGCTCAACACCTAATTTCATTGTTAGCTGATTTATATTAAATCTCTTGAATCCTCTATAGAAGTGGGGCAATACATTTTTAGTTAATAAAAAGTTTCTGATTAGATTTTTTTGGTGCTGAATCTCTTATTCATATTCATTCCTTAATTGAAAAGTTTTATTTCAAAATTGTATTAATAACAAAAATCGTAACCTATCACTTTTAACATACAGAGTGGGCCACTGAAAACAGTAAACGGAAGTTTTGGCCACTTAACATCAATTTTGCGAAAAATTGTCGTTATTGGTCAGATAATAATCCGAGGCTATTCCCTGAAGTACACACACAACGGCCTGAAAAATTAAACGTATGGGGAGGTATTTATGGTGATCATATTGTTGGTCCTTTTTTCTCCCCCGTAGTCTGACCGGAGAGATGTACTTATCATTGTTAGGGAATCACATCGATCCAATGTTAACCGACATTCTGGAAAATGATGAACGTTACTTAGAATATGAGTTGATATTCCAACAAAACGGAGCTTCTCCTCATTTTGCATTGCCTGTTAGGCAGTTCTTGGACCGTAGGTTTCCTGGGAGATGGATTGGACGGAGAGGTGCTATCGAATGGCCACCCAGATCTCCAGATCTAGCACCTTTAGATTTCTTTCTGTGGGGCTATTTGAAGTGTAAAGTTTATGCCACGCTACCATACTAATACCATACTCTACTAATCTTTAGAAGATTTACGACAACGTATCGTACGTGAATGCCGTCAGATTACTCCACAAATGTTGTAGAACGTACGACGACATTTTGAACAAAATCTCTATCATTGTATGCATGTTGGTGGTAGTCATTTCAAACACTTAATAAAATGATACTTCAGTTTCTGTCTGTAATTTCGAACATTTAATAAGCTTTGTTTTAAATGATTTTTTCTCTGGTATTAACGATCGGATTTCAAAAATATTAAGACTGCTGAAAAGAGATTTGAAAGGCCTTTAAAACTGTGTAGTGTTTGACACCCCTTTCAATTTAAAATGTTTGGGGTACAATCTACCCCCATCTTAGGGTTGGAGTTATGCAAATAGTACTACTCCATTCCGATATCCCCCTTCATAATAAAATTGACGTGTACGAGCGTTTTTCGCAAAATTGATGTTAAGCGGCCAAAACTTGCGTTTACTGTTTTCAGTGGCCCACTCTGTATTATAATTCCGTGTTGGAATATAATCACATAGTTGAGTGAATTATTGATGCCTTACGAGTGACAACTTGTGGCATACGTAGTCCTCCAAGAATCGATGCTTCTTCCGTTCCCTAGTTATAAGGTGACCATATTTTGTAATTTCAAATCCGGGAGAGAAAGTTTTTGCGGGGGAGGGGGGGGGTGAAGTAAGTTTGCTTATTTGAAGTAAGTAACTTGCACATAACAATATTGTATATATTCTTGAAATTTATATTTTTCTGAACTAGGAATCTTTTCCACTAAGTCTTTCGTTTTGAAGCATTCGCTTGTAGTGTTTCTATTTCAAGTGTACCTATTAAAGAAAATATTCTTTCTGTAACGTATTTGATATGCAGAATTTTTCCGATTCAAATTTTGTAAAAATAATAAGAATCTTTTCAAAAATTCGGGACAATCCGGGACAAAAAACCTGAATCCGGGACAAATATTGCTTCTAAAAAAAAATCCGAGACGAAAGGTAGAAATCCGGGACTGTCCCGGCCAATCCGGGACTGTCCCGGCCAATCCGGGACGTATGGTCACCTTATTAGTTGACTCTTTCATCGCTACGTTCGGCGGTTCTGTGGTCGTTGGTAGGCTGGTTTCGACGCCACTGGGTTACTCTTCATGATTTCCAGTTTCACCCTCCGTGCTTTCTTCAGCCCGTTTGCGCACTTGATCGCAATGACGGTATGACGTCTGGTAATGTTCCATCCGGCATATCTATTTTGTAACCGAGAAGTCCGGTCTGTTCTGCCACGAAAGCAGGAACCCACTTTGGACCTGGAACATTAGATCAAGCAAATATTAGTTCATCAGGTGTAAAAAATCTCGGTTTAGTGTTTTCCATCTTCGCTTCTTGTTTAGCCCTAATGGATTCTACGAAGTCGGGTTTCATTTTGTCCAACAGTGTCCTCAACCGTCGTCCCATGAGTATCTCGGCTGGTGATTTTCCTGTCCGATTCCATTTCCGGCTCTGGTCGGGAACTATCAAGTTCGTTTCAAGCCATCAGTGATTTATTTTAGTTTGTTTTGTATATCTGCCTTTACGTGCATCTATTTGTGATAGTATTTTCAAGATTTATTCGACTTTGTTCTTAAATCATGTGTTAATTAATTCTTTTACTCAAGTGTCTAGGAGTCAGAAGGACTAAGTTCCTAAATTCCATTACCTTTCCCTTACCCTAGGGGCCAAGAAGAAGAAGAAGATTTCCCTGTCACGCTGTGAGGTGTGCAGTGTTGAATCAGTAGGTGTCTTCCCCGCGTGGGTTCGAATCCTATCCTCGTTGCCAATAAATGTTGTTTTCGTCTAAGGGATCGACCCAAATAGAACCCAATATTTAGTTTTAGTTAGTTGATTTTATTAATACTTAATAAACTAAGATACATTCTTATTACATGCATCTGTTAGCAAGCGATCTGGCAACTCAACTGGTCTTGCATTCTTGAGCCGACACTTGTTCGTCTGTTCTATGGCTAAAGACACGACAATAACTAATTGTAAGGAAATTTCAAAATTTCGAACAAACACAAATACTTCATCCGATAAAAGCCCGAAATTGAATCTAATTTAGAAGTCAGTTGATATAAGTAACATTTTCCATCCAAATAATTCATTGATAATGTGAGAACATTTTTAATTATTAATCTTGGTACAGCACCCAACTTCACTGTTATCAACTAACTTCGTTGTTAGCTGATTTATATTATTTATCTCTTAAATCTCCCATAGAAGCGAGACATTGTTAGGTAACGAAAAGCTTCTAATTAGATTTTCGTTAGAACTTTGTTAGTTAGAACTTTGATGTTGAATCACTTATTTATCTTCATTCCTCATTTGAAGAGCCTTATTTCAAAATTGTATTAGTAACAAAAATTGTAACCTATCACTTTTGACATAATATGATTCTGTCTTGGAATATAGTCACAAAGAGAAAGAGTCGAATATAAAGAGAGTCGAGAGTTGGATTTAGATAAATTATGTTAGACGCATGTTGATCGATTGTTCTTTTAGTAGGTTATATTAGACAGAATCTAATAATCCCAACTCGTTTTAATCAATCATTCTGATTTAGCTTTGTGACTAAACCTTTATTTCTTTATATTTTGTATTTAAGAAGTAAATTCTTTTTTATTATTGATTTTTGATTATAGCTAAAGTTTTTTTAGTGGATGGAGGATCTCATCTTTCATGAATATAAGACTAATTTTCAATGCAAAATTTAGAGAGTTATTATTATTTAAATATTCAATATGAAATTAAATTTAAGCGAGACTGGAAAATCTAAATGTAATATGAATACGTCACAGAATTTACACTGAAGCCAAAAAGCCTCTTTATTTGCCATTTAAAGCCACTCGTTTAACTTATTCAGAGCTAATGTGTATACCTAACTATTCTAAAAAAATTAAAAGTACTCTTAAATACTTTACAAATAAGAAAATGTAAAAGAAATGAATTTTTACGACCAGAAATTTTTCCATTTAAGGGGAAAGTTACCTGAACTTTTAGTTCAAGTTAACATTATATAAAGTTAAAGTTGGTTCTTAATATACCGTATGGATTTTCAATTCTGATGATTTTCCCAATTCTATTCTCTATATCTGTACCCTAGAGGTAAACAGTTGTAACTCCAGTTTTTGTCTATTAGAAGTTAAGATTGGGAGTTAGGGTTAAGGTTATGGAAAAGGCGTCTAAGGTTACAGTAACGACCAAAAAATGTATTTAATTAATTTTTACTATATAACAAAAATTTCAATTTTAATTGCCAGATTAACATTATTTGTCATTTTTGTAAATCTAACATTATTGGGTTTACGACTGTTTACCTCTACGGTACAGATATTCATTCATTGGTAATAGAGAGTAAAGTATCAATGTCATCTATTTTCATTAGCAAACTTACATATAGACAAATCATCTGTGCGACATACAAAATTATACTTTTACAAGTTCTTAAATGATTGATAACTATAAATGCGATTTGATAAAAATGATGAAACTTTTAGAGTATCTATAATAAGGGTTTTTTAGTGACGTTCAGTTAATGGAGCTTTATTAAAAATATATCGGTCTGGCTCGGACGAGATTTATCAACGTCGCGACGCGGCGGGAAAAGATTAATTCTTCGTCCCGCGGCGTAATATTTCATTTGACGGCGGCGCCGGCGTCTTGACGCCGTTATTACCGAAAACTCTCCGTCGGCGTCGACTAAGTGATCGCGCGGCATAATAAACCGGGGGCAATCGGGGAGAGCGTCAAACCGGTGGTGGCGGCCGAGTTTTTAACCGAGTTTGCGCACGCATCCGAAAACAAAGTTATAATTAAATGAACATAGCGGCGGCGGGAGCTGCGAGAGCACGCCTCATTTCAACTTTGCGAATATCGCGTTGGTCTTTTTGGACGGCTCGGGGCCGAGACTCGTAGACGAGCCTCCCCAGGTTCCTACCTGTTTGCGCGGACTTGCCCGAACTTGCGTCTACTAGGTGCAATTATTAAACCCCGCGCCAAATCTCGTTAATGAATTACAAATTGGCGCTCTGCCACTTCCGGACTCTTTCCGTCTTGCAAATTTGCCACTCTAACAGTTTGACTGGCTCGTCCGTCCGGACCTACTTTTTCACTTTTCTCTTTGGCTGGCGGCGTATCGATCGTTGTGCGTTGAATTTAAAACTCATTCGTGGTCGGCCGATCGCAAATATTTGCAGACAATTTTATACGTGCCAAGAGACAAAAAAGGATAACAATGGACCGGCCATTAGCCGGATGGGGCACGTCCGTCTGTGTCAATTTATGGCGATCGTAATCAAAGCAATCAACATTATAGCGGACGCGGTCTATTATCGATTGTATGACTTATGACCCCTGAGCTACCTCGCCCATATAGCGAACATCAACTGTAATTGCCCTGTTATCGCTCATCCCCCTAATATTCGACTCGTTCTTCCAACACCCAACACTTCCACGCCACACAAAGACCATTCAATCGTAATTATCAAATCCAACACTAACCCATTAACAAAACCAACATCAATTTCAAGCTAGCTTACGACTTCCTCAAAACACATTTCACGTCGTTTCTTTCGCCGAGACGAGGCGAGAAGTCGCGTTCCGGGTCGTCGTCGCAGTCAGAAATTATGTTAGTTAGAGGGGAAAATATGAAATAAGAGACCCGCAGCCGCAGCCTTTCAGGTCACGTGTACCAATTGAAACGTGGACGGCATTCGAACAGACGACGCCGACGGCTTCGGCCTCCGGACGCCCGTGGAATTGTCGGCGACGTGAAAGTTGTTCCCGTTGTGCAAGTGAATTTGGTTCGGTCGCTTTTTAAACAACACGCTTCCGGCTTCCCGTATCATCGATAATCGTGTTAGGGATAGCATCGGATTTTTGACGATTCGTTGCCCTTCGCGTCGCGATTCTATGTTCACGGACGCGATCGCTCACCGTATACATTATTCATGGTATACCCGCAATCAGGATATACAAATATCCTTTTGTGGGTAATATTAACGCCTACCAACCGTAAAATAATCGCATCCTAGATTTATGATCTTGTTAGGTATTATTAAAGGGTACGATTTTGACGATTTGATCATATACTAATAAATGGTGGAGGCGCCGGTTTTAAATTACATATTGTCACGATATTCTAAGTCAATTTTCTTATTGGAAAATTATACAATACCACTCATTGTTAGACGCATTGATTGGGAATGACAAATAAGAAGAAATCTATGAAAGTTAGTAGATCACTAGGTGTAGGTTACTTCATTTATATTCATTTTTCAAATTGTGAGGGCTTTACTTTTTGATGTATATGACTATACTATGATTTGGCATGTATATTGATAAATGATGGATGCGCCGGTTGTATCTATTTCTTAACTATCAGGTTAATTGTGTTAATTTATGAGGAGTTTAAGAGGATTTAAGTTTAAAGAGGAAATCAGCATTCCCTGCTTAGGAAATAAGAGGAAATAAAGACAAGCAGTTAAGAGTGATAACTTCTTTTAGAGCAGTCTCTACACCAGAGTTGGTCCCATTTCAAAATAAGTTCTTGAAATCATTCTTGCTTTGATGGAAATGGAGATCGATATCGGGAAGATTTCTTCAACATTCGTTGCGAATAAATTACAAAAAATCGAACAAGTGTTGAAATGAATAGAAATCCGGATTTGGTTTGAAAACCTTTAAAGATTTACCCCACAGTTGAGATTTCTTCAACATTCGTTGCGAATAAATTACAAAAAAATCGAACAAGTGTTGAAAGGAATAGAAATCCGGATTTGGTTTGAAAACCTTTAAAGATTTACCCCACAGTTGAGATTTCTTCAACATTCGTTGCGAATAAATTACAAAAAAAATCGAACAAGTGTTGAAAGGAATAAAAATCCGGATTTGGGTTGAAAAGCTTTAAAGATTTTCCCCACATTTGAGATTTCTTCAACATTCGTTGCGAATAAATTACAAAAAAATCGAACAAGTGTTGAAAGGAATAGAAATCCGGATTTGGTTTGAAAACCTTTTAAGATTTACCCCACAGTTGAGATTTCTTCAACATTCGTTGCGAATAAATTACAAAAATATCGAAGAAGTGTTGAAAGGAATAGAAATCCGGATTTAGTTTGAAAACCTTTAAAGATTCACCCCACAGTTGAGATTTCTTCAACATTCGTTGCGAGTAAATTACAAAAAAATCGAACAAGTGTTGAAAGGAATAGAAATCCGGATTTGGTTTGAAAACCTTTAAAGATTTACCCCACAGTTGAGATTTCTTCAACATTCGTTGCGAAAAAATTACAAAAAAATCGAACAAGTGTTGAAAGGAATAGAAATCCGGATTTGGTTTGAAAACCTTTACAGATTTACCCCACAGTTGAGATTTCTTCAACATTCGTTGCGAATAAATTACAAAAAAATCGAACAAGTGTTGAAAGGATAAGAAATCCGGATTTGGTTTGAAAACCTTTAAAGATTTACCCCACAGTTGAGATTTCTTCAACATTCGTTGCGAATAAATTACAAAAAAATCGAACAAGTGTTGAAAAGAATAGAAATCCGGATTTGGTTTGAAAACCTTTAAAGATTTACCCCACAGTTGAGATTTCTTCAACATTCGTTGCGAATAAATTACAAAAAAGTCGAACAAGTGTTGAAAGGAATAGAAATCCGGATTTGGTTTGAATACCTTTAAAGATTTACCCCACAGTTGAGATTTCTTCAACATTCGTTGCGAATAAATTACAAAAAAAAACGAACAAGCGTTGAAAGGAATAGAAATCCGGATTTGGTTTGAAAACCTTTAAAGATTTACCCCACAGTTGAGATTTCTTCAACATTCGTTGCGAATAAATTACAAAAAAATCGAACAAGTGTTGAAAGGATAAGAAATCCGGATTTGGTTTGAAAACCTTTAAAGATTTACCCCACAGTTGAGATTTCTTCAAAATTCGTTGCGAATAAATTACAAAAAAATCGAACAAGTGTTGAAAAGAATAGAAATCCGGATTTGGTTTGAAAACCTTTAAAGATTTACCCCACAGTTGAGATTTCTTCAACATTCGTTGCGAATAAATTACAAAAAAATCGAACAAGTGTTGAAAAGAATAGAAATCCGGATTTGGTTTGAAAACCTTTAAAGATTTACCCCACAGTTGAGATTTCTTCAACATTCGTTGCGAATAAATTACAAAAAAGTCGAACAAGTGTTGAAAGGAATAGAAATCCGGATTTGGTTTGAATACCTTTAAAGATTTACCCCACAGTTGAGATTTCTTCAACATTCGTTGCGAATAAATTACAAAAAAAAACGAACAAGCGTTGAAAGAAATAGAAATCCGGATTTGGTTTGAAAACCTTTAAAGATTTACCCCACAGTTGAAATTTCTTCAGCATTCGTTGCGAATAAATTACAAAAAAATCGAACAAGTGTTGAAAGGAATAAAAATCCGGATTTGGGTTGAAAAGCTTTAAAGATGTTCCCCACATTTGAGATTTCTTCAACATTCGTTGTGAATAAATTACAAAAAAATCGAACGAGTGTTGAAAGGAATAAAAATCCGGATTTGGTTTGAAAACCTTTAAAGATTTACCCCACAGTTGAGATTTCTTCAACATTCGTTGCGAATAAATTACAAAAAATCGAACAAGTGTTGAAAGGAATAGAAATCCGGATTTGGTTTGAAAACCTTTAAAGATTTACCCCACAGTTGAGATTTCTTCCACATTCGTTGCGAATAAATTACGAAAAAATGGAACAAGTGTTGAAAGGAATAGAAATCCGGATTTGGTTTGAAAACCTTTAAAGATTTACCCCACAGTTGAGATTTCTTCAACATTCGTTGCGAATAGATTACAAAAAAATCGAACAAGTGTTGAAAGGAATAGAAATCCGGATTTGCTTTGAAAACCTTTAAAGATTTACCCCACAGTTGAGATTTCGTCAACATTCGTTGCGAATAAATTACAAAAAAATCGAACAAGTGTTGAAAGGAATAGAAATCCGGATTTGGTTTGAAAACCTTTAAAGATTTACCCCAGATAGACTTCGAAGAAGTCCTCTTCGACGATGTCCCATTCGAAAACGAAGTCCTTCAAGACGTCCAAGATCCCGATCGAGAAGTAGAAGCACTAGGAGACTTTCAGAAGTTCGTAGAAAGTATAGAAAGAAAAATCAAGTCTGAATGGTCTCTTCATGTCCCAAGCTGTCATTCTCAGGTACTTCTGGGTCTTCGACATTTGTGACTTGTTGTCGATTTGCCAAAAATGGACGTATGAAAGCGATTTCACTCTTTCAAAGCCATTTCAAAGCGCCATGTTTTTCGCTTTTTAGCAGCTTCACCACTCCTTTTCTCTTGTAACTTCATTGTTTTTCTATAAGTATCTCTTAATGATGAAGAATCAGTAATTTTGTCTTACTGTTAGATTTTTTGTCACGGGAGATGCATTTCTAACGATTGGATTTAGCTATCGGCTTGGAGAATCGACAGTTCGGAAAGTCGTATATGACACGTGCCAATCTATATGGGACATATTAATGCCCTTGATGATGCCATCTCCTACAAAAGAAATATGGAAAAAAAATTAAGAGGATTTTCTGAAATTGTGGAATTTCCCATACTGCATTGTAGCTATCGATGGAAAACATGTTGTTACAGATAAACCGCCCAATAGCATTGTGTTGCTTGCGTTTGTAGATGCCAACTGAAGATTTATTGCTGTTGATGTTGGAACCTATGGCAAAAATAGTGATGGAGGAATTTTTACAAATTCGGTTATTGGAACAACCTAAAACGGAATATTTCTATTTGCTTTCATCTAACTCAAAAGTTAAGCGACTTAGAAAAAAATGTTTCAAATAAGAGTTATTCCATTCTTAATGGCGAACAACTTTTGTTTGAAACATTTTACTCTATTTCCGATATTAACCGAATTATAGGCCAAACACTTGAACAACCTAAAACGGAGAATTTCTATTTGGCTAAATCTAACTCAAAAGTTAAGCGAGTTAGAAAAAAATGTTTCAAATAACAGTTATTCCATCCTTAATGGCGAAAAGCTTTTGTTTGAAACATTTTTTCCTATTTCCGATATTAACGGAGTTATAACCCAAACACTGGAACAACCTAAAACGGAGTATTTCTATTTGGCTCGATCTAACTCAAAAGTTAAGCGAGTTAGAAAAAATGTTTCAAATAACAGTTATTCCATTCTTAATGGCGAACAACTTTTGTTGGAAACATTTTACTCTATTTCCGATATTAACGGAATTATAACCCAAACACTGACATTTGCTTAAAAATAATTTGGATTTGCCAGAAGATAAATGTTTGCCCGGCACTAATACGCTTCTTCCTCATGTAATGATCGGAGATGAAGCACTTCCTCTACACAAACACATAATGCGACCTTACCCAAATACGGAATTAACCAAAAGTGACGAATGACGAATTCAAAATATACAATTATAGGTTAAGTAGAGCCAGACGGGTATCTGAAAATGCTTTTGAGATTCTTACAAAGAGGTTTAGGATTTACCAGAGGCGTTTGCAAATTATACCCGAAAATATGGATAAGATTGTTATGGCAACATGTTGCCTCCATAATTTTCTTCGAAATGACGTGTGTCATTGGACCGAAAACGAAGAAGACGTCACACAACCAGAAGGAATTGAAAATATTTCAGGAATAGAAGTCGAGGACCTAACTCGACTGATCACCGGATGGTGTTACTATTCAATGTACTATAAGTTGATCCTAAGCCTCACTATGGAAAGAAGGATGCAAGATCGAAGTTCCTCCCTGTAATTTTACCGAATAGGCTCGACTGGAGTACAGTGGAAGGGAGCTTCTCTAATGCAAAAGACTTGTAAACCAAAATACCGTCGAATAGAGACCCATCTCTCTTCGATGTTTCAATTCTTTCGTTCGGATTTTAGTCTTTTGGTCTTTTTTCAAGTCTTGCAGCAGAGGCGAGAAGGGTTAACTCTCAAATCACAAAATCGACTTTGCATTATAATCCTTGATTTTGACGGTATTTTGACTTGCAAGACTTCTCCTTCTACTGAGCTCCAGTCGTACTTCCTCAGTAAAGTTACGGGGAAGAACCTTCTTTTGCATCCTTTTCTCCATGATGAGATTTAGAATCCACTTATAGTATATGACGACTATACCATGATTTGACATGTATACTAATAAATGGTGGAGGCGCCGGCATAGATGGTTTTAAATTACATATTGTCGCGTGAAAGATAATTCTATTCTAGTCGCAGACGACATTCTCGCACAGTTTCCTTGCCGGAAAATTATACAATTCCACTCAGACGCCTTGATCCGGAGCGAGTCTTAGAGAATCACCGTCGGGGTGCTATTCATATCTGGCATTAAGCTTAGCTCCCGCTCAATTTAGTCGTCATTGTACGGCCGAATGGGCGTTAATAGTGACTGCCCCCCGTGCCGCATAACTTCTCCTGTTAAATTTACTTGTTCTCGCACCCTCTACCAAGGATTAAATGTAAACATTTAAGCAAATTATCTCCCAACCGAAATTTTCTTGTTGGAAGTTATAAATCCCATCTTTTATTTAAAATCCAGTTTATTTCCAAGTTGGGTAATCAATTTCAATCTAAATTTTTTCCTTTGATTAAGTTTTTTTTTCTTTGATTAAGTTTTTTTCTTTGATTAAGTTTTTTCAGGTATGTCAGATAGCCTGACTTGTTGGATTGTGTATAAAATTTGTAGGAACCAATTGTGTAGGCCAATTTAGCTGTCACAGAGGAAATCATCGGTCCGAATTCGGCAAAACGCAGCGTCGAACGGTCGCTAAGCAGTTATTAAAACGTCAGCGTGGGCCGCTTTTTCGATTCGGCCCGAAATGGGACGTCAGCGGGTAATGGGAATGTCTGAAATAATCAACGGGCCGGTGATGAATAACCGGCCCTAAGGGCCACGCCCGGCCCTATCATAACGGAATTTTCGGCCGGTACATGTTAATTCGATTTAGATGCAAATTGGAACGGGGCCCGATTCAATTTCGCGTCGTCGGCGTCGCCGTGTGACTCCTTAAACGACCACCAAACCTCTCCATTGTTACACAAAAATTCATAGAAAATTTTTAACTTTACTATTCTTAAATACTACAATCACAATCAATTATAACTATTTTCTACACATAATAAAAGCTCACATCTACAAATTTTTTACTGTTGCGGACATAAAATGTTGGCCACCTAACAATCATATACGTGTAAAACAGGCTTTAGAACTTTTTCCATCATTAAGTTAGAAATACTTAAAGAAAATATTTATTCATTTTGACAATAAAGGGATTTTAATATTAGTCACTTTAATAAATAAAAGAGGAAGTACAGGATTTTTTTCTAATGTCAAGAATCTGATGTCCAAACTTTTATGGTCAGAACTGTATGTTTTGTAAAACTTATTAAAATTGGAAATTTCTAGGAGATTAATTTCAGTTTTTTTATTTAAAATACCAACGTATGAAATTCTGAAATAAATTTAGAAAAGTACCATCTCAGTTAAATAATTATTTTTTTTATATCTCCAAAAAAATTTAATTTTCGGAAAAGATTTTTTTTTTTTTTTTTTCAAAATTTGCAATTCATTTACATTCAAAGTTTTTTCGTTGGATAAATTGATTTGACGTTAACACGGTCAAAGCTCGACAATTAACCCATTCTCGAAAATTTAATTACGCGATCGAACTCTCATTGTAACACAAAAATTTATTAAACGACTATAAAAGTCTCGTAATTTTACTGCTAAAGCGGTAAAGTAAAAATTGATTTAAATTCGTTTTAATTTTAAGTTTTGAGATTAGAGTATAAATTAGTTTGAGTTAACAAAATCATAGCTTGATCATTAACTTCTATAGGAGTTTTTGAAAGTCTTACAAAGTGAACTTTCACTATAAGATAAAAGTTCATTTAATAAATAAAAGACTTTTAACTTTACTACTTTAAAAACGTAAAGGAATAATGCACTTGGAATTTATGTTTTTTAAAGTCAATTTTTAAAAATTCATATCTAAGAAACTAATCGTTATTAAGATTTGAAATTTTATGAGGATTTAGATTGAAACTTAGTCTTTATTTTTACCAAAGGTGAATATTCTACGACTTTTAGTTTTTCTCTTCTTAGAAGAAAACATGTAACTTCATCATTAATTGAATTTTTTTAACATAAAAAATTTCTAAAAATTAGGCTATGATCTAAAACGAAATGAAATTTTCTCTGGATTACATTAAAACTTGACGTTTAATACTTTATTATACAGTGGGTCAAAAAAGTGTTTGGGCACCTATTATTTTCCAAGAAAATACTTGATGATATAGAAATGTTTTATTTCTAATAATAAAATATTCTATATAATATGAGAACACACTAAAACAAAAAAGTCAGGTCAAAATCAAAAATATGTATAGTTTATTCGACAAAACTTAAATTTTAATTGCAATAAAGTGTTTCAATACTAAAATTTAACCAAAAGAACATTTAGTTTATCCAATTTCTACGAAGTCTTACTTTGTAACCATTCCAGAAGCCTCTAATATTACTTGCAATCTTCTGAGTATGGATGACACAAGCTTGCTGGTAGTTTCCCTGGTAATTTTATTCCAATCTTCTTGCAGGTGCATTTTTAGCTCATCTTTATTTTTTATATGGTGTTTTCTTATATTAAAATCCAACTGATGCCATAGATTTTCTTTAAGTCCGGGGTTGGGGAAGGTGGGGAAGGGTTTTTCTAACTCTGTAAAGCAGGGGTCGGCAACCTGCGGCCCGCGGGCCGCATGCTGCCCTTTGCAACATTTTGTGCGGCCCGCCAAAGCACCAATATAATCCTTATATATTTCGAAATTAATTGCTGAACATAACAAACCATTTACGGATGGAGAGTTAATTAAAAAATTTATTTTGGCTACTGTTAACGAAATTTGTCCGGAAAGAATTAAACAATTTGAAAATATTAGTTTATCTGCACGTACTATAGTATCGTATAGTAGTTCGACATATTGAAAATATATCAACTATTATGTTTGATAGATTGACAGAAAATTTTTCGCAATTTGAGTGTTTTTCACTAGCACTTGATGAAAGCAACGATATAACTAGCACCGCTCAATTACTGATTTTTATCCGTGGAGTTGATAAACAATTTTGTGTAACAGAAGAACTTTCTGCATTAAAAGCCTCCATGATAATACAGCAGGGGATGATATATTTTCGCAACTACATATTAGTGAATTTTCAATATGTACGATCTCAAGTGGGAAAAATTAAAAAATGTGACAATTAACGGTGCAAAGAACATGACGGGCCACAATACTGGTTTGGTAGGCATGATTAACAAGAAATAGAAAGAATTAAATATTACACAGACTCCTCTACAACTTCATTGCATCAACATCCACTTTACGTAAAAGTTGTAAATTTGAAAAATGTTATGAATACTGTTGTAAAGTCCGTTAATTATATTCGCAAAAACGGTATGAACCATCGAACATTCCGGAATTTCTTGAATGAAATTGACGCAGAATATGAAGATATCATTTATTTTTCTGAAGTAAGATGGCTCAGTAGTGGGAAAGTTTTAAAAAGATTTTTCGAGTTGATAGATGAGATCCAAATGTTTTTGACAGAAAAATGAAATGATATACCAGAATTATCGAATTTTAACTGGATAAGTGAATAGAAAAATCACTTCCAGTGAAATAGAACTGCACCTAAATGAATTATCAAACAATATTCAAGAACAAAAAGCGCATCGAATTTTTTAGAATGAATAAAATGAAACAAACTATTTTCCTTAATATTTTATATTATTTCACTTTTAAGAAATGTCAAATTTTTGTTCTACCATTATTGTTATTATAGCATATCAATAAAAAATATTTTTTTCTATACTTATTTGTAATAATATTTATACTCGTATATCATATAAACCCACTATTTAAGTTACATTTGAATGTGCGGCTCGCACAAAAAATTTTATTTTGAAAATGGCCCATCATCCGAAAAAGGTTGCCGACCCCTGCTGTAAAGTATCCATTCCTCTACAATCCTAGCGGTATGTTTAGGATCGTTATCTTGTTGGACTATATAGCTATCTCATATACCTAATTTGATAGCACTGTCATGTACAATGTGTGAGTATGAAACCGGAATTTTTGTACAGAAAAAACAAGTTTATTGTAATGATATGATACAAAGCAACTTATTCAAAGTATTGTCCGTCGCTATCTATACATTTTTCCCATCTTTCTGGTAATTTGTAGATTCCGCACAAAAAAAAATGTTGCTCTTTTGAGGCAAACCAGTTATCGAGCCATTTTCGTACATCTTCGTAAGAAGTAAAGCGCTGCTCAGCAAGCGCATGTTCCATCGATACAAACTGCAAACAAGTAGTAATCGGATGGGGAAGGTCCGGTGAGCAAGGCGTGTGCTGAAGAATTTCCCAACCGAACGACTTTATCGTTTCCTGGGCCTGTTTTGCTTTGTGTGTTGGTGCATTGTCATGCAGCAAAATCACCTTGTGTCGGCATTGTTGGTATTCTTTTTTCACTTAAAACTTGATCCAAATCGGTCATTTATTGGTAGCGTTGAGCATTGATAGTTTTCCAAGTTTCAGCAGCTCGTAGTAGATTACGCCCTTCTGATCTCATCAAAGAGCATTGTCTTTCGTCCATAGCGGTCTGTTCTTTGGGATGTCGATGGTTCACCCGGAGTAACCCATGACTTTTTGCGCTTAGCATTTGCGAAATATATCCACTTTTCATCGCCAGTCACAATTTGATGGAGAAATGACTTTCTTTTGAACCTGGCGAGCAGAATTTCGCATAATGTTTTGTGGTTTTCGTCTCTCGTTGAGTTCATGTGGAATCCATTTTCCTTTTGTATCTTTATCATGGCTTTCAACTGAAGGGAGATGACTTCTCGGGTCACCTTTAACTAATCCGTCAGTTGTTGTTGTGTTTGAGCGTCGTCTTCGTCCAACAAGGCTTGCAAATCAGTGTCTTCAAACTTTTTCGGTGGTCTTCCACGTTCTTCGTTCGTCACGTCAAAATTTCTACTTTTGAACCGTTTGAACCACTCGAAACACTGTGTTTTACCGAGAGCATGCTCACCTAATGCCTCCATAAGCATTCGATGCGATTCGGCTGCGGTTTTCTTCAGCTGAAAACAGAAAAGTAGTGCTGTCCGCAAATCGTAATTTGTTGGCACAAAACTCGACATGTTTATCTCTAATAAACTAATGCTACTGAATGAAACTCTGTTACGTGTAACTTTTGATTTTTGTAATTTTATTCCCCTTTCCTATTCCCATTTGCAAACAACTGCTTGGTTATTAACTTTTTTTTATTTCGGCGATTGAATCTGGAACGTTCCTTTCTTTACAGTTTCCTATCCTATAATTTATTTACCTCTATCTTCTAAAACAGGGCATTGAGTTGTTGCCAGATTTAGGGTTGTTTTTCATATGAAATTTCATCATTTTCCGGTTTTTAACAGATATCACGTCAAGTCTTGTGGGTTGTCGCTCTCTTTATGACTTGCTCTTGCGGTGTTTGAACGTAGACGACTGTGCTTAACTTTTCTACATCTTGGATTTTGGAATTTTGGTATTGTTGGTGAAAAGCTTCGTTTATCGGATCCATCGTTTACTGTCTATTGTTTTGGAGTACTATTATTTAGTCTCTGAATTTCGGATTACCCGGATTTTTCAATATTTCTATTGCGTAAGATTGATTCCCATCCAGTCGAGGTCTCGAAGAACTGAGGTACGTTAATTCATCTTAAATCTAACTCTCTCGCACAAAACAAATACCTTTCATACCTAACTATCCTAAACTTTAATTTCCTTAACCTAATGATTCTTCTTTTTAGGCCTTTAATTTTGGAGCAACTTTTTATCCTGAGCACCTTTTTTTTATTCGGAGTATTTTGTCCTGGAGCATTTTATTTGCGCTTCTTAATTTTTCGTGCTGTTATCCTTTGGCTCTGGACCGAAGGGAGCAACCCAAATCTTCGAAACGAGGGAGAATTTCCGAATTTTGAGCCTTTCGACTTCCTTTCCCCCGTTCCAGAGGACATCGCTGAGTGTTTACGGCCTGCTGGACGAATCCATTGCTTACCCCTGGAGGACTTCATTCGCTCCTGCAACAAAATTACGTAAAATACGGAAAATTTGGGCTATAAACAAGGTCAGAAATTTTATTGTATAAATTATCATCGGAAGATCAAGCGTTGTACCATTTTGAAAAGAATTAGATCAATTTATTTAGGGATTTGTTGTGATAAAATTCAATTCAATTTTGGAATTTCACATAAATTGTTATTATTTTGATTAAATTTGAAATCTTTTAAGTTAGGTGAATATTAGGGATATTATTATTTTTTTTTATGAAATTTAGTTTAAATATTTTATTTTGTAAAAGGTACTACAGTTACGATATTTGTTTTGTTTTGTTTACGTTCTAGTTTGGGAAAAACTTACCTTTTACGTTCTTAGCTCAAGCTTGCGCGTACGGGGACGTTCGCGGATCCAAGTTAGGAAAAAAAATTCTTTTTTTATATTTTTTTTATACGTTGCTTCTTTCTTTTTTTATCGTGGTACCTTACCTAAAAATATTCTCATTATTTGTAATCAATATAATTTCTTTATACTTACTATATTTTTCTTATTTTATTATCAATTTATTTGGTTACACATTCACAATAAATTTAATTTTTGTAACCAAGTGAAGTCGTTTCCAATTCCTAAATACTTACCCCTTGTGTATTGTTTTGTGTGAATTCCTATTGAATGAAAGAAAGCATTTACCACCTTCACTTCGTGATTAGTGTGTATCGCGGGTTTAAATCACGTGGCGCCTTAAATAAATTTGAACCTCCCCTTCTTCACTGGGCTGACCGAGGTCCTGCGATACTAACGAAATTCAAGGAATTCTTGTGTACGGAAATTTTGTATTTTGTTTGTTATTTTGGAATTAAGGCGATACAACTCTTGTTATTGTGAGTTGGAAATCTTTGTCGGATATCAATACAATAACAAGAAACCGCTGACGTGATGTGTCGGTAACTGCATCGACATCTAGCGTCACTTATGGGCGAATTCCGGTTTTATACTTACACACCTGGTAAGTTACTTTGCAGTATCTTCAGGTAACCTTTTGCGTCCAAAATACCGTCAATAAAATGAAAATTTCCTATCTCACTGTACCCCATTAAAAACTATTACATGTCCACCTCCATGTTTGACCGTTGGTGTCCAGTTTTCTTTCTGTAGTTCAGTGTTAGGTTTACGCCATACAGTTTTTCGTCCATCGGAATACATTAAATTTACATTCATCTGAAAAAATTATGTTTTTCCAAAAGTCTATTGACTGATCAATATACTGTAACTTATAACTCATTATTGAACTACATTTTCACAATAACACAAAAATCATAAAATGAAAAAAATTCTTTATTAGATATTTACTAAAAATTTGTAATTTTACCATTCCAAAGCGTCAAAGGGAGCAATTTTTACCTGAAATTGATTGATATTGATGTTTTCAGTTTATTTATACAGGTATGTAGCATAGAATAGGTTTACATTTGAACTTTTGATGTTGGACGATAAATTGGTTTGGTGTTAACGCGATCAGAGCTCGGTAATTAATTCCTATCGGCGTCGTTTTCGGAATTCTATTACGCGGCGAACGCAGCAAACGTCGAATATCGAACGCAGCGGGCAGTAAATTAAGCTGGTAAAACGAATAGGCGCGTGCGATCGCGAAGAAATCGCACCGAAATCGCACCGACAGCCGTCGCCGATAACGGTTCGCGTATTTATTGCGAACTCCTATCTTCTGCGCGACGAGCAGATAGGGGAATTGCGTTTTCCGGTAGCGCAGATGCGAAAACCAGATACGTTTTAATGGGTTCAGTGTCGTACGGTTTTCCCAGTATATACAGATTTTCTTTTCTAAATAAATCCGAATAAAATACCAAAGTATGAATTTTCTACGACTTTTAGTTTTTCCTTCAGAAGAGAAAATGTAACCAAATAATATAATATATTAAAGTAGTAAGCAAGCAGCGCCTCTTTAAAAGAGGGCGCCGCAGGCGCCTAGCTCTTTTTTTAATAGTTTTTTTTTTGGAAATCGCTTTCCGGACGATTCAATGGTTTTACGTCATTCTGCCAACCATTAACTTCACCTCCCCGACGACTTTGGGGGTCCGTGACCGATTTCGGAAAAACGGCCCTGAAAATCGAACGACGTTGCGGTAGCCCTAATTGAAATTAAAATCTTTGATCGTCCGCCATTTTCGTTAATTTTCGAACGCACTTTTTGTCCAAAAATCCACCGGCTTCGCGACTTTGCTTCCGGCTAACCTTCGGAACGGCTTTAAAACGCAACGTTATATGCGAATCGGGGCTCCTTTGGACCCGAAACGGCCGATTTAAGTCCTAAACCAAGTCCCCGTTTTCCGTCATTTTCGATTTGGGCCGATAAAACAGTCGGTTCAATTTTCATAAACGTTACTTATTATTCTAACCACGCTAATGCCACAAGAAATGACAAAACGATCGGTTTATTAATAATTATCAAATATTTAATTTATGCAGACCAGAAATTCGAATAAATTTCACTAAAAACTAATTAAGTTCTTGAAAATATCCCCAAAAATTGAAGTAAATTTGTAAAAATTCCACTAAAGCTACTAAAATTTTTAATAATTCCACCAAAAACTTATAAAATTTGTAAAAATTCCACTAAAGCTATCAAATTTTTTAATAATTCCACCAAAAACAAAATTTTTAAAAAATTAAGTACTTACTAAAATTAAGATTAATTTCGCCAAGAATTGATTAGATTCTTAAAAATTTCACAAAAATAAAAAAGTAACAATAAAAATTCCACAAAAGTTAGTTAAATTGAATATAATTTCACCAAAAATTATTAAATTTGGAGACAATTCTACTAAAAACTTAGTGAATTTTTCCAATTTTCCACCAAAGCTACAAAAATGTTGAATAAGTCCACCAAAAACTTACTGATTTTTAAAGAATACCACCAAAAACTTACCATATTCATAAAAATTCTACTAAAATTACCAATATTTTTAACAATTCCACCAAAAATGATTAAAGTTAATAAAAATTCCACCAAAGTTATCAACTTTTTTAACAATTCCATCAGAAACATACTGAATTTTATAAGAATTTCACCAAAAATTAATAAAATTGGAAAAATTTCACTAAAAACTTACTAAATTCGTAAAAATTCCATAAAAAAACACTGAATTTTTTTTAAATTCCATCAAAAATGAATAAGATTCGCAAAAATTCCACCAGTGTTATCAAAATTTTTGATAATTCCACCAAAAATATACAGAATTTTTTAAAAATTCCACCAAAAATTAATACAATTTGCAAAAATTCCACCAAAAACTTACTAAATTCATAAGAATTTTACCAAAATCACTGATTTTTTTTATTCCACCAGAAATGAATAAAGTTCGCAAAAATTCCACCAATGTTATCAAAATTTTTGATAATTCCACCAAGAATATACTGAATTTTTTAAAAATTCCTCCAAAAGCTTACTAAATTCATAAGAACTTTACCAAAAACACTGGATTTTTTTAAAATTCCATCAAAAATGAATAAAATTCGTAAAAATTCCACCAGTGTTATCAAAATTTTTGATAATTCCACCAAAAATATACTAAATTTTTTAAAAATTCCACCAAAAATTAATACAATTTGCAAAAATTCCATCAAAAGCTTACTAAACTCATAAGAATTTTACCAAAAACACTGATTTTTTTTATTCCACCAGAAATGAATAAAATTCGCAAAAATTCCACCAATGTTATCAAAATTTTTGATAATTCCACCAAGAATATACTGAATTTTTTAAAAATTCCTCCAAAAGCTTACTAAATTCATAAGAATTTTACCAAAAACACTGGATTTTTTTAAAATTCCATCAAAAATGAATAAAATTCGCAAGAATTCCACCAGTGTTGTCAAAATTTTTGATAATTCCACCAAAAATATACTGAATTTTTTAAAAATTCCACCAAAAATTAATACAATTTGCAAAAATTCCATCAAAAACTTACTAAATTCATAAGAATTTTACCAAAAACACTGATTTTTTTTATTCCACCAGAAATGAATAAAATTCGCAAAAATTCCACCAATGTTATCAAAATTTTTGATAATTCCACCAAAAACATACTGAATTTTTTAAAAATTCCACCAAAAGCTTACTAAATTCATAAGAATTTTACCAAAGACACTGAATTTTTTTAAAATTCCACCAGAAATGAATAAGATTCGCAAAAATTCCATCAAAGCTATTAAAATATTTAACAACTACACCCAAAACTTACTGATTTTTTTTTATTCCACCAAAAACTTACAAAAATCCTAAAAATTACATCGAAATTGTCAGCATTTTTAACAATTCTTCCAAAAACTTACCAAATTTTTTAAAAGTTCCACCAAAATGTCCAAATTCTTTTAAAATTCCACCAAAAATCAATCAAATTAGAAACATTTTCATTAAAAATTAACTAAAAACCTTGAAAATTCCATCAAAAACTTAGTAAATTCATAAAAATTTCACCAAAGTTACTAAAATTTTTAATAATTTTACCCAAAATAAAAAATACTAAAAATGAAACTAAACTAGTTTCGATTAAAATTTGCCAGTTTTTAAAAATTCACATCTGAGAAACTGATTGTTGTTGAGAGTTGAAATTTTATGGGGATTTAGATTAGAACTTAGTCTTCATTTTTACCAAACATGAATTTTCTACAACTTTTAGTTTTTCCCTCAGAAGAGAACATGTAACTTAAAGTCATTAATGGAAATTAAATATTGACTTTTTAAAAATTTTTTTTAATGATTTGGAAAAAATAAAAAAATCTAAACGGTTGTTTAAAAATACTTTGTGAAAGAGAAGAGTTGAGTCGAAGGAGAGTTTGGAAAAAGTTATGACAAAACACAGTGTGACGCAAATAATTCGTCAAAATGATAAATGGTTGTGCGCGCTCTCTTTTCCGTGGCGGCTTTTTTCTCTTCGTTATTAATAGTGCAGGGCCGGGTTCGGTCGTCTTGGTTCTTTTGCGCCTCCGGCCGTATTTATTCCCGTTTTGCCCGTGATTGACAATCGGAATTGATTAGAATCGGTTTAAGCGGCGCTTTAGTCTTTTTGCGAGCCGGGTCCGGCCGTGATTTATAGTCAGGCCCTGTTGTTTACCCGCGTTTTCCGGCCGGAAAAATCAATTCAACAAAATACAATTACGGCCCTATTCGCGTTCTTTGCGAATTTTCCGACTGGCGATAAAAATTCGCGTCGCGCGCCCTTCCCGCGATCATATTAACATCATAATGTAATTCTCTTGATGCGCCATTACGCGAAATTTCATTTCGCACGTCGCGCCCCGAATTTTAAACCGGAGGAGTAGTTCTCGTTCCGAAATTTCGTCGCCGACATCGCTTTCGAATGGAGATTTATTTGAAGAAAATCGTCAAATATCCGTCTTCGACGAAGACAGGGTACATTACGCATTCCCCGCTTGATTTTAATTTCGGACGAGTTCAAACAACAATAAATCCGCAGTAAACTCACCCTGCAATAAGATTTTGCAAGCCTGCGGTCTTTCCCTTGCTTGAATACTAAAGAAGTTCTCTTATCCCATCGGGATTTATAAGAAATACTTGACAAAGAAAACACACCTGATTTTATTTTTATTTTAGGATTTCGTTTTTATTTTAGTCTTTCATTTTTATTTTTGTATTTCATCTTTATTTTTAGAATTTCATTCTTATTTTAACAATAAAATTACGCCAAAAAATCATGTACTTCATTCTTTTCTTCCCTTTTCCGGACGAATTTCCAGGAAAGCTCGGAAATAAACAGAGAGAACATAGCGCCCCGACGAAATAAGTAAAGGAAACAAAATACGCGGCCGACGCTAACGAAGCTTGTTCGAGCTTGCACCTTTTTCACCTGCCGGTTTCCGACGCCGACGTCGGGCGCCGCGGCGCTCCCTAATGGCGACCGGCATCAGTCGGAAAAAGCACCGCCGACGCCGAATTCAGAACCGCGCGCCGACTGATTATAATTTCAGGCGTATAAGCGCGCCTTTAATTAATGCCCCCCGCTTCAAGTACTTCTTTAATTAGAACGAGACAATTACGGGTTTTTCCGACCGACCCATCCAATTAAGACGTTAAGACCTTACAAACAAATTCAAAATCTTGCTAAATTATTCTAAACATGTCTTACAGGGTAAATTTCCAAAAACTATAATTTTGGCAATTTACTCAAAAAAGGCTTCTTAAAATCAGACTTTCTATAGAAATTCATACAGAAAAAACTGGAAGGCTGACTTTAGGCGTATATTCAAGATTTGGTGAGTTTATTCTACATATTCTTAACTCTTATTAGAAATAGAAGATTTTTTATAAAAGACGTATAAACTGCCAAGAACTGAGATTTTGGCAGTTTACCCAAAAAAGGTTTCCTAAAATCGACCCTTCTATAGAAATCCATATAGAAAAAGTGGAAGGCTGACTTTAGACGTATGTTCAAGATTTGGTGAGCTTAGCCTACATACTCTTAGCTCTTATTAGAAATAGAAGATTTTTTATAAAAGACCAATAAACTGCCCAGAATTGAGATTTTGACAGTTCACCCAAAAAAGGCTTTCTAAAATCGGCCTTTCTATAGAAAACCATAAAAAAGACTGGAAGGCAGACCTTAGGCGTCTGTTCAAGATTTGGTGAGTTTACCCAACATACTCTTAACTCTTATTAGAAATAGATTTTTTTATAAAAAACGAATAAACTCCCAAGAACTGAGATTTTGGTAGTTTACCCAAAAAAGCCTTCCTAAAGTCGACCTTCTTAAAGAAATCTATACAGAAAATGGAATGCTGACTTTAGGTGTATGTTCAAGATTTAATGAGTTTACTCTACATACTCTTAACTCTTATTAAAAATAGATGATTTTTTACAAAGAACGGTTAATAAATAAGAAGGATAAGATACTGTGGAAAATCTTGTAGTAGTTCTGAAATGTGACACTTTGACTCTAATGTACGCATGATAAATTTTTCAAGTTAAAGTCATATCTGAAGCGAGGGTAATATCTCAATCCACTTTAGATGTTTATTTATTGAACATTCACCATATATGAAAGATGCAGGAATAAAATGGGGTTTCCTCAATATTTTCTACTAAATTTCTGTGGGATTTGAATAAATCGCAATGAGGTTTTCTTTTGATGATGTTTAATAATAAAGATATTAAATACAAAGACACGCCTTGTCAATTGAAATCTAACTTTCACTCGCTTCACTTCGCGGAAACGCGTCTTTCGTCCTTCGTTCCACAGCGGTTCATTTTTAACTAACTTCGCTTCGTCTTCAACTAATTTCGCTTCGTCTTCTGTTCTCTGCGATTTGTCTTTAACTGCCTTCGATTCGTATTCTGCTTTCTGCGACTCGTCTTCCACCCTCTGCGGTTCGTCTTCAACTAATTTCGCTTCGTCTTCTGTTCTCTGCGACTCGTCTTCCACCCTCTACGGTTTGTCTTCAACTAACTTCGCTTCGTCTTCTGTTCTCTGCGATTCGTCTTCCACCTTCTGCGATTTGTCTTTAACTCCCTTCGATTCGTATTCTGCTTTCTGCGACTCGTCTTCCACCCTCTGCGGCTCGTCTTCTGTTCTCTGCGACTCGTCTTCCACCCTCTACGGTTTGTCTTCAACTAACTTTGCTTCGTCTTCGGTTCTCTGCGACTCGTCTTCCACCCTCTGTGGTTCGTCTTCAACTCCCTTCGATTCGTCTTCTGCTTCTTGCGACTCGTCTTTCGCCCTCTACGGTTCGTCTTCAACTAACTTAGCTTCGTCTTCTGTTCTCTGCGATTCGTCTTCCACCTTCTGCGATTTGTCTTTAACTCCCTTCGATTCGTATTCTGCTTTCTGCGACTCGTCTTCCACCCTCTGCGGCTCGTCTTCTGTTCTCTGCGACTCGTCTTCCACCCTCTACGGTTTGTCTTCAACTAACTTTGCTTCGTCTTCGGTTCTCTGCGACTCGTCTTCCACCCTCTGTGGTTCGTCTTCAACTCCCTTCGATTCGTCTTCTGCTTCTTGCGATTCGTCCTCCACCCTCTGTGGTTCGTTTTCAATTCCCTTCGATTCGTCTTCTGCTTCTTGCGACTCGTCTTTCGCCCTCTACGGTTCGTCTTCAACTAACTTAGCTTCGTCTTCTGTTCTCTGCGATTCGTCTTCCACCTTCTGCAATTTGTCTTTAACTCCCTTCGATTCGTATTCTGCTTTCTGCGACTCGTCTTCCACCCTCTGCGGCTCGTCTTCTGTTCTCTGCGACTCGTCTTCCACCCTCTACGGTTTGTCTTCAACTAACTTCGCTTCGTCTTCTGTTCTCTACGACTCGTCTTCCACCCTCCAGGGTTCGACTTCAACTCCCTTCGATTCGTCTTCTGCTTTCTGCAGCTCGTGTTCAACTCTCTGTGGTTCGTCTTCAACTCCCTTCGATTCGTTTTCTGCTTTCGGCGATTCGTTTTCTGCTTTCTGCGATTCGTGTTCTACTCTCTGTGGTTCGTCTTCAACTGTCTCGCTCCTTCCAGTCCCTTCCCTGTCGTCACTCCTCTTTCCCTTCTCATCCGAACCGGTCGCCTCCATCGACGGGCATCCCACATTTCTTCTTACTACTTATTTATTTTTTTGTAATAATTACCATAATTTTAAAATTTATTACAGAAAATTGAGTTTTTGAGCTTTAATTTAAAGCAAAGTCATCCTGTAAAGTTTGGACAATTTTTTAAAGTTAGTCAAAAAAATAAATTGATAAAAATTCTTCGGTCTTTTAAAAGAAAAAATTGGGCACTGTACCCTGTATAGCTCAACAAGCTCCTTATCCTAGTTTTTTCGAATGTCAGAAAGAATTAAGAAGATTGGAAGTACTGGTTGTACACGTTAGGAACTAAATTAGTTATCCTGGGAATTCAACCAACAAGGGGGAGAATTAAAAAACCTCGTTTTATTAAGCCGAGCTTTCGGTCATTTGATCTTCTTCAGGGTTTACTACAAACGGTAGTAAACGGTTCGGTTCATATAAGTTTTTACCCCCGTTTGTAAGTTAACCTAACTTTTGAAATAGCGTGGTTGTTATAAGATTTTCCGTTTGTAGTAAACCCTGAAGAAGATCAAAAAAGTTGATCGAAAGCTCAGCTTAATAAAAGGAGGTTTTTTAATTCTCCCCCTTGTTGGTTGAATTCCCAGGATAACTAATTTAAGTCAGAAAGAATGTTGTAAGAGAGCCAGAAACGAATGTAACGAACAAAATAGAGTTTTCGAAGGGTAAAACCGTACAGGTCAATTGAATGTGTGTAATATATTGAAAACACCCCCGAAGGACTTTAGACACAATCCAAATAAGGGTGAAAATTGCAAATATAGCACTTTGGCAGGAGCAAAACTTGTTGACAATGTTTTTCCTGAAATATCACTTCCTGGTTTGACCATCGAAACAATTACGAATGAAAATTATTTGGCTGTACCGCAATTTCAAATAAAACAAAATGCTTTTCCTTTGAGTAACGAAAAGTTGAGAAGGACTCCGTTTTCAATACTTTGTTCAGATCTCCAAAACCTTTCAGATCGTAAATTTAAAAATTTATTTTTAACTTCAAGCAATTTGGCACCATAGAGAAGCGCTTGTTCTGATACTACTTTATTCCGAATATATTAACATATCCGAAGGGATATGTTAATAATGAAATGAAGACCTCTTTTCTTTTGGATACTATGAGTCGATTTTGCAGCAAATTAACTTTGTCAGAATTAATCGCCTTAGTAAGAAAAGTATCGGGAACGGTATGTCCTGACCAAGTTAAATCATTTGCTATGATGTCCTCCTCCGATAAATTATCTGGATGACATTCGACAACGGCATTTAGAGAGTACTTAACTCTTCCGCAAACACGTTAGTATAGTGATCCGAAAGATTGCAATTCAGATGATAAGAAAAAATAACCATGTTCAAAATTGCGTCCACAACCCAGTTGCGAACCTAGAGGAAGAAATGATTCTGATACACGTCCACCGTATCCTCAGTTTTTCCGATTGCAACAAAGGTTTCCACGACTTCCAATTTGCGAGTACTCGGAGCAAAAAAAAAATTTTTATAAAAATGAAGAATTCCCATATGTTCAAGATGTCTTCCAAGAAAGAATTCTAAGATGCTGCTACTTGCAACAGTCTTCTTCATGCTAATAAGAAAAAATGTTCAACTTGTGTTGACATCCTCTTAGTAGACTTGAAAGAGCAAAATGTGGATGTTACAACTAATGAAGAAACTGAAAATTCTGTTTGTAATAAATAGGATAAATTTAATTTCTATAGTCAAAAATAACATCTTCAATTTTTTTAATTGATCAAATTTAAAAAAAAAACAATAATTAACTTTCAAAAATTTTTACCAACTTTTTTCTCGAAGAATTTTTTAAATTTTTTTGGTAACAACTATAACAAATTTGACTCTAAATCCAAAATAAAATCTCAGTAGTTCAATTTAAATTAAAAATCTTTCTATAATTCCTATAAATAAAGTCCTTGCGATATTTTGAAATTAGTCAAAAAGTTGAGAGGTTATGTTAGGTTCAAAATACATCGATGTTATAAACTATTTTTTTTTTTATTTTTTTTGGTAATAATTAGAACAGATTTACTTTTTATAATAAATAATAGAGTATTTAAGGTTTCATTTAAAGCAAAAATCATTTCTTAATTTCCCCAAATAAATGATGTACGATTTTTTAAAGCTACAACTCTTTTTTACCAAACCTGTATTTTTCTTTACTTCAAGTTGAACAGGTAGATTTTCTTAAAATTGAAATGATAGAATAAAAGTATGTTTGAGGTAATAAAATATTTAAGACTTTAACTTTAATATATGCATGATAAATTTTTAAATTTGGGGTCAAATTTGAATCAAGAATAAAATTTCCTTTATGTGATATTTTCAATAAAATAGAGCTTCTAGAGTGCATTTTATATTTTTCTTTCTTTACTTTAAGTTGGTTCAATTTTAAGAATTGACATTCCTGAAGTCATTCTTTTCAAGAAAAATTTCGTTGAACTTTGAATTCTTTTTCTGCAAACTCAAAGAATCGTGCATACGTGAATCGCTGACTCTCAATTCCATAAATTCTTTTTACAAATTCAGTATACAGTGAAATTCCTCTTCGCGAATACCCGTCTTGAATGTACACCTCTCTTGAACGGACACCCCCCTTGGACGGACAGTTTCTCATGGAACCGTCCGACTCTCATATAATTACTTTGCATTTCTCTTGAACGGACACTTTTGGTGGGTCTCGTTGGTGTCATTTAGGACATTTCACTGTATTACATTTTTACACTTGTTACGTGTGGTGACTTGCTACAATTTCATTGATTACTAAAAATCATACAATTGTCCGAACCTCGATGAACTGGGAATCAAGTTTAGCAAAATTAGATCGTAATACCAAATGGGCCGCATCTACGAAAGTAGTCCTAACTCCTTACTGTAACACCTCATTTTTTGAATAATCAATCAACAATTGGAGACAAGCATGTAGTTTAATTTCATATCTCACAACAAGACAAATTAAAAATTTTCCACAAAACTCCATTAAAATTTAAATAATTTAAGATCACCCCTTTTGGGATTTCCCTAGAATAATAATATATTCATTGAGTTCGGACGGCACATATGTGTGTACACGAGAAAGTTAGATTCGAAGCTAATCCGAAGTATGGACGTCCAGTTTTTAACTGGTAATAAACCAGTCTGTGGCGTCGCGACGCCGACGCCGGGGAGTCCGCCCCACGGTTCGGTCATAACCGAAGTTGAATTATATCGCGGAAGGGGGGAATCGGGGGGCGTAACGGAAAAAGCTGGCGGCCCGCGCGCGGAACGAGATTATTACGGATGGTTTGCGGCGCAACTTTGAGCCGGCCGACGCTTCTATAAATACACCTCGTATCCCAATGCAAATATTTACGGCTCGGTCCGCCCTGTTTTTCTCAGTTTTGCTTCGGCCGGATTGAATTATTAATTCACCCTGTTTACTCTCGCAGCGCAAACGAAATACGACCGAACCCTTCCGCCTCTAGGGCAGTCCGGAAACACGCCCCGACGCCTCCCGTTAAACGATGATGGATTTTAGTCTAAATATAGAAGATAATTTCATAAAAGTTAGATTTTTAAGGAAAATTTTTTTCAAAAAAAATCTAATAAATTTATTTATTAATTTGTAGGAATCGATTATATTTTATTCTATTATAAACTGATCAAATAGCTTGTAAGTGAGTTGCTTGGTAAAATTATTATATAAAATAACAGAATGTGAACAACGACGCGCGCGATATTGGTCATAATTTATAATTTATGTTGTGGGGATTAAGTGTATTATTTCTAAATTAAAAGAGTGTTGTACATTTTTAAAACCGGGCCTCATTATTTAAAAAATCAGCACCCTAGACATAGCCAAAATCCTACAAATTTTTAATAAATTTGTTTCGTACTAATGACTCAAGTTTATAATTTAATCGAGGAATAATTTTTGGGGAAATTTAAGTCACTTAACCCTTTGAGCGTTGCTTACTCCGTACCAAAAAGCCTACCGTGGACAGCGTACTTTTTACGAAAGATTGCAACCTGCAGATTACTAGACTGAATTAGGCATTTCAAATTACATCCACAACCCACATATGCGTTTATAATCCAAATTAAATGGTTATATGGAAATACATATTTGGGTTCATAGCCAAAATCGAATGGTTCTCCGAAAACCCATGTATGATTTCATAGCCAAAATCGAATGGCTATGTGAGAACCCATAATATGGGTTCATAGCGCTCAAAGGGTTAATATCGAATCATCAATAAGAAAATTTCTTAAAATAAATTGATATAGGTACCTCTATTTTTGTAATAGATTTTTTGAAATAGTATCAGAGACGGATCGTGGAATTTTGCAAAGAAGAATATTACAAAAAATTGTTGGAATTGATTTTTAAATTTCCTTGGTTAGATTGCAACCACTTTTCTTAGTGCAAAGGTTTTATAATTTATTTAATAAAAATGCATTAGAAATTATTTAATCCTTAGAACTATATACAGTTGAGCGAAAGATATCTCTTGTGTCATTAATTAATTGTCTTATCCTAGACTACTATTTTCGATTTTAGTCTCTCTCTGACATGTACTATAACCCAAAATGGAGCTGCACCATGAAAAGAAAGATGAAAGGGGACTCGGCAATGTTACGGAGAGAAGGCTTACTTTTTCTTCTTTCTCTTCATGGTGCAGCTCGATTTCAGGTTATGGTACAATTAAATAAAGAAAAACTTATTTGCCATACGTCGAAAAAACAGCAACAAGTAATGACGCATGAACATCTTTTGCCGAACAGACATTATCTTAATCTTTTCTTTTTATCAAACTTGAATTTTACAACCTGGTCATTCAATTCTCATGAACCAACCAAAATTTAATTCACGAATAAAGAAAAACCAATGCAAATACAATCGGCAACTAAAAGAAGTATATTGATTTTGACAAAAACGTACAAAACTGAAAGCAAATGTAATTCTTTCAAAATACTAGTAACTAATAAATACTAGTAAGTTCCTAGTAACATAATGTAACGTGTCTTATATACTTTTCCTTAACCCTTTGAGTGCCATGAACCCATATATGAGTTCACACACAATCATTTCATTTTGGCTATGAATTCATACAGTGGCTCAAAGCCAAACTTAAACACTGGAGTAATAATAATTATAGTTTCTTACTAAAAAATATTCAAACTAAAACAGCTAGAGGAAAAGTAAATTGATTTTCAGTAATTTATTAATTGCATATTCAAAAAACAAAGACGAAACAGAAACATTTATTCACTGTAATAAAAAAATATAAATACAAACGTAAACACTACAAAAACTAAACGAACAACCAGGCCAAACACGGACAGCAAACAAAATTTATAAAACTTATTTATGTTTTTAATAACTAATATTTAGTATTTAGGCCTTTGTTTTTATGACCATTTTTAGACGGTTAGGCTTTGAGTGTACCGATTTTTCGCAAAAACTTGGCGGAATTTTCTCCCATTTTTCCAACAAGGCGCTCTTCAATTCAGTTTTACTAGAAACCTCAAGTTCCCAAACCTTGGTATCCAAATAATTCCACAAATTTTCAATGGGATTGATGTCTGGACTTTGGGATGGCGTTTCCATTACATGATGGCATTTACATAAGAGCCAAGAAAGTACTTTATACGATTTGTGTTTCGGATTGTTGTCTTGGTGGAATCGCCAATCGCATCCAAGAGATAGTTTATCCACGTTAGGAGGTAAATAGGTTTTTAAAATGTTTAAATACGCATGTTGGTCCATTACTCCCGCAATAAACTGCGAAAACTAAGCAGACAAAAACAGAAATTGTTCACCGTTAAAAATGGAATAACTTTTACTTGAAACATTTTTTCCTAACTCGCTTAGTTTTTGAGTTAAGTGGAATCAAATAGGAATACTCTGTTTTAGGTTGTTCCAGTTTTTGGTTTGTTTGAGAATAGGGAAAAATGTTTCAAACGGAAATTGTTCACCGTTAAGAATGGAATAACTCTTATTTGAAACATTTTTTTCTAACTCGCTTGACTTTGGAGTTAGATGGAGCCAAGTGGAAGTACTCAATTTTGGGTTGTTCCAGTTTTCGGGTTATAACTCCGTTAATATCGGGAATAGGAAAAAATGTTTCAAACAGAAATTGTTCACCGTTAATAATGGAATAAATTTTTCTTGAAACATTTTTTCCTAACTCGCTTAGTTTTCAAGAAACAGCCTGGTCCAGCAGCTGAAAATGATTCCCACACCATCACCGATTCGCCACCATGTTTTACCGTTGGTTTTAAATTTTTTAAATGCAACTCCACATTTTTTCCTCTCCATACATATGGCTTACCTTCTGATCCAAATATGTTGTATTTACTTTGATCAGTAAATAGAACGGTTTTCCAAAAAAAATCTCTATTTTCGTGCTCTTTCGCAAATGTTAATTTAATGTTTTGATTCTTTCTACTGATTAACAGTTTCCTTCTCGCCTTTCTACCATGTAAATTAGCATTATGTAGCATGTTTCTAATGGTTGACGCACTACTTTTTTTCTCTAATTGGTTCCCAGAAATAGTAGCCAACTTTGGTGCACTAAGAAACGGATTCGCTTTCATTTTTCTTATTAAATACCGTTCATTTGATTCAGTAAAAATTTTATTATGAGGGCTCTTTAGCTTTTTAGTTTACTGCCCGATTGTGAAACGATACTGAAGCGTTTTATTATGTCGTGCACCGTAGAATGGCTTCTGTCTATAACTTTTGCTATTTCCTTTAACGATTTTCCATCCTGGGAATGTTTAAGCATTAATTTTCTAATTTCAATGGTTAGAATGCATTAAATAAACTATTGAAAATCAATTTCCTTTTTTTCTACCTGCTTTAGTTCGAATATTTTAAATCCAACACCATTATTACACTACTGTGCGAGTTTGGCTTGAAGCCACTGTAGTTGGATTTTCACATCACCATTTCATTTAGGTTACGAACGGATATGTAGATACAAGAATTGCTATTGTGGGCTTTCTTAAAAAGTATGCAGTCCGTGGCTGGATTTTTCGTATGATGTTTAAAGGGTTAATAGTAATAAGTAAAATAAATCTTATGGATTACATAAAATGGATTACAACAAAATCATTAAGAACGTATACTTCGTGCAATACAAATTTCCCCAAAAATTTGAAGATGAGATTGAACCTCTTCTAATTCCTCTGACGAGCCACCACTGGTATTATTCTTTAAATCTCATTTAAGAACTAAAACTTAACTTAAATTCGAAAGAGAAAAATCACTAACTTACTAAATTAGTTAAATCACAATTACATCAAAATCAATATGTCAATCAATTAATTTTTCATAAATGAATAAATAATACACCGAGCAGTCAATAAAAAAAAATCTTTAGTTAGGCATGCCTCACGCTATGGCAACAATCAACAAGCAATCAGTATTCCCCGATATTGCCACTTAATGACATTTTATATAGAATTAAAGCAAACATCTCATATTGGACCAATTCGATATCACCTCTGTATTTGCTATATCGAATTGATCCAATATGAGAGATATGATTTAATTCTATATAAACTGTCAGCAAGTGGCAATATTGCATGTTACTGATTACGTATTCATTCCCTCAATATGAGACATTCCTAAAGTGATATAACTTCATTTTTAGTTCAAATTTATTAAATCTAATAAACAATATCTCATTAAATAATAATAGTATCAAACAAAAAACTTTTATTTAATTTAAACAAAAATCATTGAATTTCTCCTGTTAGTTCAATTTGTAAATAATAAAATCCACTTGAATGCCAATTAGTATTCTCACCAATAATAATAGGATAACCAGTTATAACATGTCTGGCTATTAAATCTTCATTAATACTTCTTTTCCAAACTTCAATACTTTTAGAGTGACTACAAAACACTACAAAAGAAGTTTCTTAATGAAATTTATTTTAATTTATTTTAAAGATTTAACTTACAAAATCTATGAATGTCCTCGCAAGTCATAGTTCTTATAACATCATTATAAGTGGGACAACTGGGTTGAAAGATCCCATTATTAACAAAGACATCGACCGTTCCGAGTGCTCCAAAGTACCCGATGAAAAATTTATTGGTGTGGATGGCGTCGACGAAGTTAGCATCGTTTCTATCCAATCTATAAGACTCGGTGTTGAAGTTAAATATGGGTCCCGCCGGGTCCAAAGCTGAAATTCGTCCGATACGACGATATAAGCGCTTCATAACTCTTTGTCCGGTAAATCCGGCTATTTGAGCGCCGAGCGAGTGTCCGATAATGTGAATTTTGTTCAAATCGAGTTTCAGCGTTATTACTAAATCGGAAATAAAATCCCCCAAGTTTTTACCCAATTCTTGGCAAAGTTCCGTACTGAAAATATAGTGCATGTAGGAGTACTCGTCCCAATTGAATACGATGATATTATAGGGAGCTTTTTTTAAGTAAATATTTCGAGTTTCTAAAACCCATTTTATATTCCAACCTTGTAACCAACCGGAAATTAAAATTTTCGTTTCTAGAGTTGGATCAATTAAATATTGAGTTGTTTCATTTATTTGTATTTCTTGAGTTGGGTAATTATTTGTAAATAAAATGTATTCTAAATCATCTGGGTAAACTGTAACACCTTGAATAAAATTTATTGGTGATAATAATTCCATAAAGACTTTATTATAATCTTCCATACAAGTTTCTTTTGTAAAATTATATGTAGATACTAAAAATAAGATTTTTAGATTAAAAAAACTAGATTAAAATTTTATGATTTACCTTTTAAAACCCCATTTATAAAAATTATAAAATAAACCAACAACATATTTACAGTATAAAATTGATGTGACTGATTGTAAATGAATATTTTATCGTGAGGTCAACTACTAGTTAAAAGTTAAAGGTATTTATTTTTTTTCTAATGGGAATAGAAGTAATTGATCAAAGTGCATGAAAATGAAACTAGTTTGTTATTCATAACTTGTAGTTAGGTGGTAATTACATAAATGGTGAGGGTATCGGGCTCATTGTCACCGAGCAATTACCTTATAACGATGAAAATTACTTCGGACCATTAGCAAGAGCCAAATCGACACGTAGAACATGTCGTGTTCGTGAAATGTACGGTTTGTGAACACGCAGCTTGGTAATTATCATCGGACATAATTAAATATAACCGTAAATAATCATTTTTCAAGTTGGGTTTGTTTTCGTTGGTTTTATTTTCGTTAGTTTTATTTTCATTAGTTTTATTTTCGTTAATTTTATTTTCATTAATTTTATTTTCGTTAATTTTATTTTCGTTGGTTTTATTTTCTATGTTTTTTTTTTCGTCGATACGGAATCTATTTATAAAATTCAAGGTAAAAATAAAGTTAAAATAAAGTTAAAAAATTCCGACGAAAGTCTATTAAAATGCCTTAGCATCGTTCCGTTATTATTAAAAAGCTAGGAGGGGAAAATCGAGCAAAACTAAGCGGGGCTTCATAAATTTTTCGTGATTATCTGGATAATAAAACCGTTAAAAAGTAAGGGAATTTATACATATAATTAAAATCCTTGCAGGAAGTGCTCGGTGAAAATCCTCTTGATATACTCCTGTGGGATCAACCACGTTGAACTTGTGTCTCCATCTAACCGATTCAAGGCACGTACTTAATTGGTTATTGACTTTTTCGGAGGTCCTTAACCCAAATCCACACCTTGAATTTCGATTTGTTACAGAAACTATTACGTGAAAAAGACGAGAGATTAACCCTTTTACTTCACAACACATCAAAAAAGAAAACTTTTTATTTTATTTTATTTATTTATTTATTTTTTATTTTTTTTTTTGTTTGGCGACAATATTTTTTTGCTAACAATAAGACGGATTTGTATTTAATTTAAAGTCATATCAAATTAGCTACAAGATTTTTCCTTCTGTCAACCGAGAAATTCGAAACTAATTACAATTCTCCGACGTCCCGACTTACATCAGCCTAATCTAACCCTTGTCTTATCAAGTTAGGATCTCATTTAGGTCGTGAAGTCCGCGGGGAAATCCTCCGGCATGTGAAACCTATTAATTTACAGTTACGGACGTTTTGCCCTCTTTATTAAACAACTTCATATCACTTCAGAATCCTTCTCAAAGTAGATTGCAGAATTTATAAAGGAGTCTTCATATTAAGGCAAATACAAGAAGAAAATTTTCTTTAAGATTTTATTTTATGTACTTAGAAGAACTTATACTTACAATTACTAAAATACACAAAAATAATAAGATAAACCATCGTATTCTTTAGAAGAAAATCTATGTTAGTTAAAAGTAATAGATTTCCTTTTAAAATGAGATTAATTTTAGACTATTTCAAATCTAGAACTAAAAATGAAGTTATATCAATCCAAAAATTTCCAGGAACCTAAAGTTTAATCACAATTCAGTTTCGACCGTGATTATTTGGTAAATAGACATGGTTAGAAAAATGCTTCCTAAAGGAGTTACAGTTCCTTGAACGGAGCAATAGCAAAATAGACCATCTTAGAATTTTGTAATTTACATGGTTAGGCAATTCAATCATAAAATCAAACCCCCAACGATAACAACACACTTCGCTAGTCAGTATGTCATTAGTCAGTCTTCAAAGACGATTTACTCGAAAACGGTTGCAGTTACACAATTGCAACAAGGTGACCATTCTTACGTAGAACGGTCTAAGATATTCAGGAACCTAAAGATTAATCAAAATTCAGTTTTGACCCTGATTATTCACATGGTATAATTAATTCACAAGAACGACTGGTCTTTTCTTAATTCCTACAACACATTTTATAGATATACAAATGTTTGAGTTACGGACGATTGAAATTTTAATTTATAAAATCAAAAACTATTTTTATTTCAGGATCTCATTTAAATTCCGAAACTAAAATTATATCATTTAGTACTTTATTAATAATTATAAGAAATTAATTATTTTTTTTCTTTAATTAAGGTTGGGTTGAGTGTGATGACTGGTGGTTGGGTTATCAATAAAACAGCCAAGTTCCTCTTAACTATATATATCGGAAAAATGCCTTCTATATTTACAAAGTGTAAACGCATCGTCATTTTTGTTCTTCTCACTCCCGTGTCTCCCCTGACGTCTTCATACTATGGGCAAAAAGCAAAAACTGCCCATTTTCTTTTATTCCTCCACAGCTTTTCGGCCTCTCTCATTGTTTCTCCTCTTTTTGTTAGTATGTCTTTTATCACATCATTCCAAGTGCGCCGCGGTTTTCCTCTTGCTTTCTTCTCCTGTGCTCTCGCTTGGCCTACTCGATTGACCTGTCTCTCTTCCCCCATCCTTTGCAAATGTCTCCACCAGCTCAGCCTGTCATTTCCTGTCGTTTCTCTATGTACTCCTTCAGTGGTTCTATATTTATCTCTTTTCTTATTTCCGTATTTCTGATTTTTCTCTCTTAGTCACTCCCTTCACTCTGCTCAAATATCTCACCACTACTGCCTGTAATCTACTCTTGTCCCTTTTGGTCATCACCCACGTCTTGAAGCCAAAAGTTAACCGGTCTGAATACTGCTTTATATGTACTATAAGTTGATCCTAAGCTTCACCATGGAAAGAAAGACGTAAGAGTGATGTTCCTCCCCGTAACCTTACCCAGTAAGCCCGACTGAAGTACAGTTGAAGGGAGCTTCTCTACCTCTCAACCTGTAATGCAAAGGCCTTGTAAGGCAAAATACCGTCAAATGGAGGCCCATCACACCTCGATATTCTAACTCTTTCACTCGGATTTTGGTCCTTTTTCAAGTCTTACAGCAAAGACGAGAAGGGTTAACTCTCAAATCACAAAATTAACTTTGCATTATAATTCTTGGTTTAGACTAGACGGTATTTTAGCCTGCAAGATCTTCGTATTAAGGAGGACCGGACAATACCCCGCTTCTCTCTTCTACTTCTATTCCAGTCGGGCCTACTTGGTAAACTTACAGGGAGGAACCTCGCTCTTACATCCTTCTTTCCATGGTGAGGCTTAGCATCAACTTATAGTATGTATCTATTTTCGTCTTCTTTGATATTTCTTTCTTACTAATGAAGAACTTAGTCAATTTTTAATCAAGCTTAGTCCTTTTTTCTATTCTTGTGTTTATTTCTTTGTCTTGTTTACCATCGTGTCCCAGTTTACCCAACCCAAATACTTAAATTGTTTCACCTGCTCAATGTCAATTCCTTTAATTTTTATGTCGATGTCTTCTTCTTTTCCGATGTTATAAGAAATTATTATTATTTTTTTTTTAATTCAGGTTAGGTTGTGTGTGATGACTGGTGGTTGGGTTACCAATAAAACAGCCAAATACCCCTTAAGTATTTATTTTATTTTTGTCATTTAGTAACTATTTCCTTTTACAAATTTACAACTAAAGACGATCCGAGTAAATCCAATGCAGTGTGTGATGACTCTGCATAGCTAATCTGCATTTTTACGAACTTACAAGAGACATCTATTTTTCCATTACATGAAATTGCTTTAAAACTACATCTCTTGTAAAACGGTTAACAGGCAATATTCTACAGGGTGTCCGGAAATGTCGTGTACAACAGAATACCACAGATACCTTGGTCAAAAATATGATGATTTAACCCAACTTATCTATATACAAAGTTGCTTAGTTTAGCCGCTAGAGGACTTTAAAAATCATATTTTTCATGAGTTTTTCTTAAATTACTCGAAAAATATTCATTAGATTTTATTCATTTTTTGACGATGTCTTTATATTCGCAGGATGCAGCTTTCTGTAAAACAAATTCGAATTTCGATCATACAGGGTGTTTAGAAACACTCTCGCGGCAAGTTATCCATCCAGATTTCTTTAACCAGCGTGTATAATTTTCTGCCAATTTTTTTCTGAATAGCTATATTAATTTGGAAACTATTTTCTCTCTTATAAAATTTCAGTTGGAGAAACAGTTTAGCCACAAAAAAATATTTTCTAAATCCCTACAAGTCCAAATTGATAAACTAAGGTATCATTAGCAATGTTTAAAGTAGCAAGTTAAGTCAAGTGATATTGCTGGCCAATCACGGTTAAATCCTGATGATGCTCACAAATCCTGGCGAAAATTTGAATATTTTAAGCAATAAAGTACTCATAAACCTGTAACATCTGGTTTTATAGAAAGAATTTCATACCGCTTAAAGAAATTGCTATTCTGAACTTTGTTAATGGTACCTTAACTTATCGATTTGGGCTTGCAGGGATTTAGAAAATATTTTTTTATGGCTAAACCGTTTGTCCAACTGAAATTTTATAAGAGAAGAAATACTTTCTAAATTAATATAGCTATTCAGAAAAAAATTAACAGAAAATTATACAGGCTGGTTAAAAAGATTTGGATGGATAACTTGTCCTGAGAGTGTTTTTAAACACCCTGTAATTTTTGAAATTCGAATTTGTTTTACAGAAAGCTGCATCCTGCTAATATAAAGACATGGTCAAAAAATGAATAAAATCTAATAAAGATTTTTCGAGTAATTTAAGAAAAACTCACGAAAAATCTTGTTTTTTAAGCCTTCTAGTGGCTAAACGAAGCAACTTTGTATATAGATAAGTTGGGTTAAATCATCATATTTTTGACCAAGGTATCTGTGGTACTCCGTTGTACACGACATTTCCGGACACCCTATATATTTATATTCCCATTGATGGGGTATGTATTGATAAAAATCCGAAGTTTCTGTTTTCCTTATAACAATATTACAAAGTAAAGGGGATATTGTAAATATTATTCATCGTGTACAAGAGAGTGGCAATATTTCCATCAGTGATCAGTTTACACCTCATCGCGATGTATTTGTGGTATTTGTGGCGTCTATTAAATGACGTTTTCTTTAAGGAGGGGTTTAGGAAATCTGTTGACAGACGAGAGGTGCGAATCACAATCTAAGTGACCGTATCATAAACCACTTTATGTTGGATTGATGTACTCATCTTGGATACATCGACCAACTAAAACCCTTTCCCCTCCGCCTCTAGAATCACCCATCAAAGTATAACTTCAGAGACATATGAATGTGATTTTCGGGGTCTACTGAACATTTCTTCTTCTATTTTCTAGTTCTCTTGCGTGTTTTCCTTTTTTCTTCGTGATGTTTCTCACCATTTCATCTACTATTTTTATGTTCCTTACCTCTACTGTATAGGTTACATCTTTCCTCAATTAATAGGTCAATGGGCGGTAGACGAGCCACCACTTCAATACCCATTTTAGAAACCGTTCTATATCCAGAAGTTATCCTGATTCCTAGACTTCTATTAATTGAGGAAATCATATTCAAACAGTATTTATAATTTAGACTTCTACTCCATGTCGGAACGGCATACAAAATGACCGAAAGGACGGTAGAAGCAAAGAATTTCCTTTTCTTCTCTTTCGGTTCTCTGATGTTTGGTATAATTCTTGGTAAATTGTTTATCATTGCATGTTGTTCACTGCAAAAAACATCATAATTTCTTGACACCTTTGGATAGTTTCCATAATATGCCTGTGGTCTATGATGCCAACCTAAAAAGTTCCTGAATGCTCGTTATAATCTGACACTATAACCTTCCTTCAAAAACCCAGAGTTAATCGGTATAAATTCGGTTATTTTTGACATTATCCAACCTCAAACTTGTCCTAACGAATGAATTACATTTTTAATTATAAATATCTAAAAAGTTATTATATAGCGGCCCTGTAACCATATATCTTCACCAACAGGGACGCTAAATCTATCATCCTACAAAACTTGAACTAAATCTGTGACCCCAAGACCTTGCACTCTCCTTGTAAGTAGAACCCCAAATATTTTGCCTTCCATGTGGTGTTGTTCTGATAATGATGGGCTTATTTACATAGAATTTTTGCCGGGACAGCTATCGAGTGATTGTCATTCTCCGAGTTGTATAAAACTATCTCTAGCTTTATGAAATCTGTATGCAAGGAAAATGGCGAAAATGATACACTCATTGATATATTTTAAGCGACTATCATAACAACATAAATTTTCGACGTGAGGCATAGAACTAACTTACCATTCAAATTGAAACGTTTTATTATAAATCTGTATTATTTTAAAGATCACTGCTTCGTAAAAATGTTGTTTTCTCAAAAGTAACAAATTCTCATTCTGAATGGCATTTTTTTCAGTTAGTCATTCATTATGAACGTATTATGAACCCAATTTTGATAGAAATATCTAAATACAGAAGCTAATTCTTCTGATAGTAGAATTCATTATACGAATTTACAAAAATAGCGGGACTAATCACTCGCTTCACTAAATGGGGACAAGTTATAACCAAAAAGCGATATTTTCTTCTTCAATCATTCCTTTATAAAGCGATTACGCTACATTCCTCGAATAGCTCCAAATACCAAAGGAATAGTTATATGTTTTATACAATTTCATCCATTGTTTTGAAAATACAAAACCAAGAAATAATAGATTCAATCCACAAAAGTACAGAGGTTTGACTTACTCATGCCACAAAAAGATACAATACTTGTTAAAAGTATTGTCAGTAGAATTCACCATCTAAGGTGCATAAAATAACTATAAATTTCGAAATTATTTAAAATACAAAAAATTGTTCAAGGTATAAATGAGTTAGATCCAAAAATTTTTTCCTTGAGTTTACTCTAAATATATTTTATACTTTCTAAAATAAGCAAACACAATAAGTAAGTTTAGTTACAATAGTAACATAATGATTGGTCAAGTTTAAAATAACAAGTAGATAACAACTTATAAATTTAATAACGTTCTGAATCAAAAGTCTTCTCTAAATTTTCTTGACTATCTGTCTTTTCAAGTTGAGATATCCATAATCTAGTTGGTTTAAATAACTCTTTTCCTTTCTAAAATACAAATAAAATAAAAACACAAAGAAATTAAATGTAAATAAAAAAGCTCACGTATTTTCTTTGCCAAATCGTATAAATTCCAAAAATAGGCATTGGCATTAACGTAGTTATCCCAATTAAAAGTCCTAAAGCATCAGCCCAAATAGGAAATACATAGTCATCGTAAGTTGCTGGTGAATATGTAACCATTTGGAATACAAAAACACCCTATAAATAAATAAATTTTATCACCCAATCGAAAAATCAATTTTTAAAACACAAATGTAAGAATACTTACTACTAAAGACAGTGGTGTAATAAAAATAAAACAACACCACCAAAACCAAAACGGAATACAAGAAAGTCTCATTTTCATCTTTTCCATATTTATTAAAAACTTTTTCGCTCCGTGACAATAAGCAACGGTAACGATTTCAGCTAATCCGATAAGCATGATCGCCCAAGATGCAGTATTCCATTCCATTAAAGTGAACAAATAAATTCCACCCTCGAAACACATCGGGATCGCTAAAATAAAGCAGACGAAACAAATCGTCATGGTAACTTTCCATTGGTGACGTCTTAAATTGGGCCATTTGTCCAATAAAGCCGTATTAACAGCTTCGACTCCGGCGAATTGCGATCCAAGTCCCAAAACGAATAACATAAAGAAAAAAATAATGGCCCAAAAGGTTGACGCAGGTAGATGAAGGATCGCTTCCGGGTATGCTACAAAAGCTAATCCAGGACCATCTGTTGCAACTTGATCAACTGGTAAATCCATTTGTTTAGCTAAAAAACCGATCATGGAAAATATAGCTATCCCGGCGTAAACAGCCGTGAAGGTATTTGCAGCGGTTACGATTAAAGTATCTCGAATGCAATTATTCTTGAAATTATTATACGAAGCCAACGTGACGAGAGATCCGCAGGAAATCCCGAAGGAGTAGAAGGTTTGCGAAGCTGCCATCCCCCAAACTTCGGCATCGTAGAGCTTTTCCCAATGGGGAGTGATAAAAAGTAGTATTCCATCGACGGCTCCATCGAGTAAAGCTCCTTGAACGACCAACGCCGTTAATATGACGTAAGGAAAAAGTGTCGTGAAATAAACCGCTTTTCCAGAAGTCCTCACGCCTCTTATAACGCATAAATAACATATTATCCAACTTAATAGCAAACAAAGAAGTAATTGCCAACGTAAATTTCCGAAATTATCCCAGGTGGTATCTCCACGTCCCAAAACGTATTGATTAAAATACTCATAAGTAGCTAAAGTTCGATTAATAACGTTGCTAATGTGAATTGGATTATTTTCTTGATCTAAGCAAAACGTACGATTTTTAAAATCTAATAAACCATGATTTTGGCAAATTTCTTGTACTGGAGTACAAGTAAAATTAAAATATGTTGAGATGTTATCACATTTTGCATCTTCAGTTGCACTAAAACAACCTAAAATTTAAAAAAGATTATTTTTTATTTGGTACTTTTATAAAATTTGGTAAAAAAATTTGGTTAAAATTTTTTTTTTTACCTATTGTATTAAAACTATTCATACAAGATCCAAATCCCAAGTTAGTAGTGAATGAAGCAAAGAAGTAGAAGACCGTCCAGGCGATTATAACCATATAGTAGATGGTTATGAGAACGATAACCGTAAGGCAACAATATCCAAGACCGCTGAAAATGGGTGCTAACCGACTGAAGGCTTGATCGGGGCCTAAACCGGAGTATTGACCCACAACTAGCTCCAGGAGGAATATCGGCATTCCCATTAAGAAGAGCATAACGATGTAAGTGATGAGGAATACCCCTGCGGGATGTAACAATCGACTTTTATTATTAAGCGATACCAAACAAATACAGGGTGTTTCAGAATTGCATGAATTACAGGGATATGTTCTCCAGTATAAAATAAACAAGAAAATGTGTACAAACATAAGTCTCAAATTAATTTTTTATCGAGATATTGAAAAGTTTTATTTAACAATAAAACATTCAGAGTAATTGAACTTTTGTAACTCAAAAACTAAATTAGGCAGAAAAAAAAATTTCAAATAAAACTTATAGGTAAGTTAATTATGAACACTTTTTATTATAAATAATTTTTTTGAATTTTTGATATTTAAGAAGTTATAACCTAAAATCGAGCTATCAACCTTAACTGTCAAATTTTCAAAATTCGACTTTTCTATCCTCAAATAACTCAAAAAGTAAATGAGATAGAAAAAAAAGTTTCAAATAAAACTTATAGGTAAGTTAATTATGAACACTTTTTGTCATAAATAATTTTTTTTAATTTTTGATATTTAAGAGGTTATAACCTAAAATCGAACTATCAACCTTAACTGTTAAATTTTCAAAGTTTGAGTTTTTTAACCTCAAATAACTCAAAAACTAAATTAGGCAGAAAAAAAAATTTTCAAATAAAACTTATAGGCAAGTTAATTATGAACACTTTTTGTTATAAATATTTTTTTTGAATTTTTAATATTTAAGAAGTTATAACCTAAAATCGAGCTATCAATCTTAACTGTTGAATTTTCAAAGTTTGAGTTTTTTAACCTCTAATAACTCAAAAACTAAATTAGGCAGAAAAAAAATTTTCAAATAAAACTTATAGGTATGTTAATTATGAACACTTTTTGTTATAAATATTTTTTGTGAATTTTTGATATTTAAGAAGTTATAACCTAAAATCGAGCTATCAATCTTAACTGTCAAATTTTCAAAATTCGACTTTTCTATCCTCAAATAACTCAAAAAGTAAATGAGATAGAAAAAAATTTTTCAAACAAGACTTATAGGTAAGTTAATTATGAACACTTTTTGTTATAAATATTTTTTTTTGAATTTTTGATATTTAAGAAGTTATAACCTAAAATCGAGCTATCAACCTTAACTGTCAAATTTTCAAAATTCGACTTCTTTATCCTCAAATAACTCAAAAAGTAAATGAGATAGAAAAAATATTTTTAAATAAAACTTATAGGTAAGTTAATTATGAACACTTTTTGTTATAAATAATTTTTTTTAAGTTTTGATATTTAAGAAGTTATAACCTAAAATCGAGCTATCAACCTTAACTGTCAAATTTTCAAAATTCGACTTTTCTATCCTCAAATAACTCAAAAAGTAAATGAAATAGAAAAAAATTCTTCAAATAAAACTTATAGGTAAGTTAATTATGAACACTTTTTGTTATAAATAATTTTTTTTAAGTTTTGATATTTAAGAAGTTATAACCTGAAATCGAGCTATCAACCTTAACTGTCAAATTTTCAAAATTCGACTTTTGTATCCTCAAATAACTCAAAAAGTAAATGAAATAGAAAAAAATTCTTCAAATAAAACTTATAGGTAAGTTAATTATGAACACTTTTTGTTATAAATAATTTTTTTGAATTTTTGATATTTAAGAAGTTATAACCTAAAATCGAGCTATCAACCTGAACTGTCAAATTTTCAAAATTCGACTTTTCTATCCTCAAATAACTCAAAAAGTAAATGAGATAGAAAAGAAATTTTCAAATAAAACTTGTAGGTAAGTTAATTATGAACACTTTTTGTTATAAATATTTTTTTTGAATTTTTGATATTTAAGAAGTTACAACCTAAAATCGAGCTATCAACCTTAACTGTTAAATTGAAAATTTAACAGTTAACAGTTTGAGTTTTTTTAACCTCAAATAACTCAAAAACTAAATTAGGCAGAAAAAAATTTTTCAAATAAAACTTTTAGATAAATTAATTATGAACATTTGTTATCCTAAATATTTTTTTGAATTTTCGATATTTAATGAGTTACAACCAAAAATTTTTAACAGTGTAATTTTACCATTTTCTATTTGATTTTATTTAATTTCTATTCTAATTATATTTACAACAAATGATTAAAACCTTCCATATGTATTAATCACTACCAATTACACACACCGAATGTTCTTTTTTTATTAAACAACAAATAATACCCATATAAATTTATATTTATAAAATGACGAGCGTTGAATTATCGAACGTCCGTCGGAATTAACGCGTTATATTTATTTTTAATTGCGTAAATCGCGGTTATAGAAATTATTGCGGTCCACGAAGCCAATGTAATTTTGTTTGTGCCATCTTTTAATTGGGTTCGCGTCGCCGCTTTACCGTTTTAAACGCGATTTCGACCCTTGTTCGAGTACAACGCGACCCCGGGCGCGTTAAAAAGTGCCATTATACCACGCTAAAATTGAATTTATTAATTTTCCCGGATTGAATTTTCGAACGATTTTGAGTGTTCTATACGCGCCAGCGTTCGCCGATTGGATTTTATGAATAGAAACCTAAACGAGGCAATCAAATTGTTATTATTTCAAAACTGAAATATGGAGTGAGGGGGGAAAATGTTTTTAGTTTGTTGATTGGAATATTTTTGGAAAATTCGTAGTGCTTAATGTGTTTTAATACCGTTGCGAATTGGTTTCTTTTGTAACTTGTTCGTTTAATGGGTTTTGAATTACATGTTTTCAGAAAATAGTATTGTATTAGATTGAAATTAAATTTTGGATGAATGGAAACCTAAATGAGGGAATTAGGTTATTATTTATTGATATTTTGGGTTTCCGGGATTAATAATGTATTCTGTACATTTGTCAATGATTTATTGAATGGAAAATAATTATAATACTATTCCTGTATTCAATCTCATTTCGTCAAATTTAAAAATTTGTCATTTCTGTATTTGAAAAGTTAGTAATAGCTTTTCCAATTTGCATCTTATATTACTAAATTCTTTTATTACTAAAGTGATTTTTTTTTCTTTCAAACTTTTATGATTTTAAGTTTTGGTTATAATTTCATGAATGGTGACGTCATTAGTCAAGCGTCTAACTTTGCAGAAGGCCGTTTCAACGTCGGACTGTTAATCATTGTGAATGTTGATTTATAGTTACCGATACCGAAAGGGGGAGAGCTTCTATACACGGGAAGTTGGCCTAATTGCCAATTAAACAATCCCGTGAAGTTCCCGCCCGAAATATAAACTTTTCGACCCGCTAATTGTACCTTGGCGAAGCTGTTTTTACTCTTTTAACTATACTAACAAACTTTAATACATCCGACAAATTGCGAACCGTTATACAAGGTGTTTCAGAATTGCACGACACTTCCATTTCGTATTATCATGGGAGACACCACAAATTTATTCACTTTTTAAGAATAAAACATGCTTTTAATTTATGGCAAGGTACAACTTTTATTCGAAAAAAAAATCTACTTAATTTAGTTTTTAAATTGCTTGAGATTAATCTGAACTTAAGTCTGGAAATGATCGATTGATGGGAATTTAATTTACTTTTGGATTAGTCTAATTTCCAGACACCTCATTGTCTGGTTATTTATTTTAATCTATATTTAAAAAATACCTCCGCCGTTTCGGTAACAAAGATAAGGAAACCTCCAGACGTTTCCTAAACCAACTGCATAAGTCCAACATGATAACACAAATTCAATAGGATTACTCCAAGATGCTCTTTGATGACCTCCAATTTCTGTAACTTCCTAAAAAGAAAAAGAGTTAATGAAAGATTATAAAACAATTTTTTAGTTAAATATAAATGAAACTTAAAGTTACTACTGAAAAGATTTATTAGCACTTAATTATTAGGGTTTGATCTATCAATTGATGATCAGGTTGATCGCGTTAAAAACAGCAAATAAAATGGAGAGTTATAAAATCACGTTAAAATTTTTTTAAACATTTAAAGCGGAAAAATGATGAGTACATTTTTAAAAAGCCCTATGTTTAACAGTTTGCCTTATATATTTTTAGAAAGAAATGGTTAAGTTTTCAATAATATTGAAACAGAAATCGATATAAATCATAAGCATATTACTACAAAGCACTGTTTATAGTTTTTTGTATGATATGCTTTAAAGCATGCTACTACACACAATGCGACGTTGCAGTATAAACATTGGTAAGTCATATCTTGATTCTTTCCTGGCTCGTTTTCTATCAATCTGGTATTTCGAACACATCGCACAATGACGAGTTGAATTAGTTTTATATTCAATTGGTGGTGTTACATCCAGAAAATGTCTACTTGTAAGTCTAGTAAGTAGTAGAGATAAACTTCGTCGACAAAATTCTTTGAAGATTCTGAGCGATCATTTTCTTGAATGATTTTCTCACCTAATTCTAATTGAAACTGAAGAAGTTGTTTTTCCTCCAGTTTTAGTAGAAGCTATTAAGCTTCACCATAATTTTTGATATCCTCTGCTGGAATTAGTACCTCATCAACGTCAGAATCTTCGGATAGTTGTTCGACTTCTGGTTTTTCGATTTCTTGTCCTGAATCTGGATCTTCAACATACAAATTTTCATCCATTTCCAAAAAATCATTAAGGTTTTCGTTGTCAGTCAACTCCAACAATTTTTTATTTTTGAGGATATCTGTTAGTTTATTAAGTGGTAAGTCATCTTCTGGATCAGATGTCAAAGCCTATTTAGCTGGTCTTCACTTTGCATATGAAGCGTATAAATGCAAAACCAGACATTTGACATTCGAATACTTTTGAGTAAAGCGCAAAAAACCTCTCATTGTCGTTTAAGTCACTCAATCGACTTGGTACTTTAACCAAAAGTAAACGATACATTAATCCGTCTTTATGTGCTTTAAAGCGCAAGTCAGGCTTATAGTAAAAAAGCTATTTTGATTAAAAAAATAAGACTGTCTTATTTTGCATCTAAAGCTTGGAAATCTCTGCTTCGTGAACTGCAAAGTTCTGGATTTGGCGTTGCTGTAAAAAAACTACCAGTATCTGCACTAATAAAATTTGGAATTGCGATCACAGAGATTTTAAAGAAGCTGATTTTATTGAAAAAAAGTACAAAATTAGTTTCTTGGGCACAAATTTAAATTCGTAAGTCATTATCAGATTCATTATCAGAAAACACTAGTGTGCCATTCTCATCCGCCTGAGTTTTCGAAGTGTTGAGTGGATTGTCTTGAAAGGCGTTTTTGAAGAACTTCAAACACTCATCATTTTCTCATTCTGCACCATAATGTTTAGCTAGCAAAGAGGAAATACTTCTTATCTTGTCAGATTTAAGGCTTCTGCCCTAAACCTCTGCCTGTTTGTCTTGGAGTGGAAGCTTTTCCAGTAAGCTCTTGCTTACTTGCTATTCTCTTTCGCCCTTTGCCACGAGGACTTGGCTCAAAGGTAATGTTGTTGAAGATAATCAAAACTCCGCAATATGTTCGTTACCACGCTCTCGTTTAAACTAATCATGCAGAAGCGTGCAAAACTAACAACTACTTCAATGTCACTGCTACCACGTGAGGTAATGCGAGACCTGGATAGGTTCAAACACAAACGTCTGCTTTTGCACTTAATCACTTGGCACAGATGTTTGCTTTTGCATTTAAAGCGGAATTTATTATTGCAATAACTCGCTTAAATGTATTGTTACGCTTCTGGGGGCTACAAAAATTGATTTCTAGCTAAATTTACAATACAGATCCGTGTCTAACTAATTTTTGAAGAAAATCTCGAATGTCATGTCAATGTGCTTAAATCCTGCTTTAGGGAGCAATTTTTTACTGTTTCCTTGGTTACTTAGGCCCAAGCGGTTTTTGCAAAGTACAATACTTCCGCATATCTTTTTCTGCATAGCCGTGAAACTAGTATTGAACCCCGTATGTGGTAAGGAGAAAGGCCCAACATAGGTTGCGCTTGTATCTTGCAAGTATTGAAGTCGGCAAAACACCGGTTAAAGGAAAAATCTTTTAATTAGAGACAGCCAAATCGGCGAGATTCAAGAGAATGTCCGTCCAATAGGGAGTTAACAGAATGCAAATTATATGAGAGTCTGTCCGTTCCATGAGAAACTGTTCGTCCAAGAGGGGGTGTCCGTTCAAGGGGGTGTCCGCGAAGGGAATTTTCAATGTATTTCAAAAAAAGCTGTTCAGATACGTTATCTTCAAGAGGCTCTAATTCTCTTAGGAAGCAATTTCGGATAAAGACTTGTCCGTTAAATCGGCATGAAATCAGCTATAGAATACGTGGTTAGCGTTTGACAACTCAATTCTGAGACATCCTCTATAATCCGGTCAAGTTAAAGTCGGTTTTCTAATTTAATGCACAAAACAAGTTAACTCATTATAACAATCATTTGCCAGTAAAGTGAGAACGAGTAAATTCCTGACAGTAAGGCAAAAGGATAAAGATTTCACTTTCGATTCCAACATCTCAAGTTTAAGAACTGAACCCATCAACAACATACATTAAAACGTTTAATTCTTAATTTTATGTACTGTTTTTGATGCGATCAACCTAATGATTATCTATTATTAGATCGAAACTTGGTTTTGAAGTCCTAATAAATTTTTTCAATACAAACTTTACGTTTCATTTATTTAAATTTAGTCCTCAACTGAAGAATTGAATTTTATATCATCTTTAGATTATAAAGCACTTTAAATCGATTAGTTTGAAGATATTTATTATTATTTTTTATTATGATTCTTTTTTGAGGTGAATAAATGCAAGTGCTGACCCAATTCTTGTCGAGGACGAACAAACAATGGATATGTCGAGTGTATTTAACCCAATAAAAGCCACTTCAGTGAAAAGCACGTTTCAAAATATTTATTTCTCTCTATGATTTGAGTTATATATTCTTGATATAAACTGGTAACTTAATTATCCTTTATAACACCCCAAAATTAAAATTTTTAATAAATTTATTTGTTTGCTTACTTTTAACTCAAATTTCCATAAATATTCTTAAACTTCATTAAAAATCCTTAAATTTGAGTACAAACACGGTTATATTTTAATAAAGAACAAGGAACTTGCATTAATTTAAAAAATATCGATCGTCAATTGTTTCTAAGATTAAAAATATTAATAACTTCTAAGTGATTTAAGCTAGATAGGAAATTTAATTTTCTAACGATTTTTGATGAATATTTTACTTAGACATTATTTTTAACGTCTCAAATTTTCTTAAAATCATTCAAAATTCTCTAATTTAATTACAAACACCAATTAAATTTGTTACAACGTTTGCTTACAACCTAAATAACAACACAAAAAATTTTTACCCTGATTTTAGTTTTAGAGAAAAAAATTTTTAAAGCCAACCTTACAATTTTTCAAATTTCTATCATCAAACTTTAAAAAATCATATCTCAAAAACGAAACGAAATAAAACCATTCGGCTTTTTTCTTTATAATCTATATAATTTTATTTAAAACTTCTATAAGAAAAATTTTTTCATATTGATTTTAGTTTTGAAGAAAACAAAATTTAAACTTAACCTTAAATTTTCAAATTTCTATCATCAAACTTTAAAAAATCATATCTCAAAAACGAAACGAAATAAAACCATTCTGATCATTTCTTTATAATCTATATAATTTTATTTAAAACTTTTGTAGAAAAAAATTTTTCATATTGATTGTAGTTTTGGAGAAAAAATTTTTAAACTTAACCTTAAATTTTCTAATTTTTCAAATTTCCATCATCAACTTTAAAAAATCATATCTCAAAAACGAAACGAAATAAAACCATTCTGCTTTTTTCTTTATAATCTATATAATTTTATTTAAAACTTGTATAAGAAAATTTTTTTCATATTGATTTTAGTTTTGGAACAAGAAATTTTTAAACAACCTTAAATTTTCTAATTTCTATCATCAAATTTTAAAAATCATATCTCAAAAACGAAACGAAATAAAACCATTCGGCTTTTTTCTTTATAATCTATATAATTTTATTTATAACTTTTATAGAAAAAATTTTTTAATCCTGATTTTAGTTTTGGAGGAAATTTTTAATTTTAACCGTAATTTTCAAATTTCTATCATCAAACTTAAAAAAATCATATCTTAAAAACGATACGAAATAAAACCATTCTGCTTTTTTCTTTATAATCTATATAATTTTATTTGTAACTTCTATAAAGAATTTTTTTAATCCTAATTTTAGTTTTGGAGAAAAAAATTTTTAAACTTAACCTTAAATTTTCAAAATTTTCAAATTTCTATCATCACATTTTAAAAAATCATATCTCAAAAACGAAATGAAATAAAAGCATTCTGCTTTTTTCTTTATAATCTATATAATTTTATTTATAACTTTTATAAAAGAATTTTTTAATCCTGATTTTAGTTTTGGAGAAAAAAATTTTTAAACTTAACCTTAAATTTTCAAATTTCCATCATCAAATTTAAAAAAATCATATCTCAGAAACGAAACGAAATAGAACCATTCTGCTTTTTTCTTTATAATCTATATAATTTTATTTATAACTTTTATATAAAAAAATTTTTAATCCTGATGTTAGTTTTGGAGAAAAAAATTTTTAAACTTAACCTTAAATTTTCAAATTTCTTTCATCAAACTTTAAAAAATCATATCTCAAAAACTAAAATAGATAAAACCATTCTACTTTTTTCTTTATAATCTATATAATTTTATTTATAATTTTTATACAAAAAATTTTTTAATCCCGATTTTAGTTTTGGAGAAAAAAATTTTTAAACTTAACCTTAAATTTTCAAATTTCTTTCATCAAACTTTAGAAAATCATATCTCAAAAACTAAAAGAGATAAAACCATTCTACTTTTTTCTTTATAATCTATATAATTTTATTTATAACTTTTATACAAAAAAATTTTTTAATCCTGATTTTAGTTTTGGAGAAAAAAAAATGTTTGAACCTAACCTTAAAATTTGAAATTTCTAAACTTTAAAAAATCATATCTCAAAAACGAAACGAAATAAAACCATTCAGCTTTTTTCTTTATAATCTATATAATTCTATTTAAAACTTCTATAAGAAAAATTTTTTAATCCTGATTTTAGTTTTGGAGAAAAAAAATTAAACTTAACCTTAAATTTTCAAATTTCTATTATGAAGTGTTAATTAAAAAAAAAATCATATCTTAAAAACGAAACGAAATAAAACCATTCGGCTTTTTTCTTTATAATCTATATAATTTTATTTAAAACTTCTATACGAAAAATTTTTTCATATTGATTCTAGTTTTGGAGAAAAAAATGTTTAAACAACCTTAAATTTTCTAATTTCTATCATTAACTTTAAAAAATCATATCTCAAAAACGAAACGAAATAAAACCATTCTGCTTTTTTCTTTATAATATATATAATTTTATTTAAAACTTCTATAAGAAAAATTTTTTAATCATGATTTCAGTTTTGGAGAAAAAAAAATGTTTAATCCTAACCTTAAATTTTGAAATTTCTAAACTTTAAAAAATCATATCTCAAAAACGAAACGAAATAAAACCATTCTGCTTTTTTCTTTATAATCTATATAATTTTATTTAAAACTTCTATAAGAAAAAAATTTTCATGTTGATTTTAGCTTTGAAGAAAAAAATTTTTAAACTTAACCTTAAATTTTCAAATTTCCAATAACTTTAAAAAATCATATCTCAAAAACTAAACGAGATAAATCAATCCGGTTTTATTTTTTATAATCTACATAGTTTTATTTATAATTTCCTTTCGATTTTTTAAAAGATTTTTATTCCACGATTTTTAAAAAAAAATTTGAAAATTTTAAAAAAATTTAAAAAGTTTTAAAAAATTTTTAGCAAAGTTTAAATCAGTTTAAATCAATGTTACATCATATCTGGTACTTTACATCCCTAAGAGGATTAGTTATGAAGCTTTAATGGAAAGAAAAAAAGCACGGTTTTGATTGATTGTTAATCTGGCGTTGTCACCAGCTCCCGAGGGATAATGCAAAGGGAATTAGCTGGGAAAACATTAAAGATAAAAGGCTTTACTCGAGTAGTTTATAAAAAAAATGTTCGCTACCAGTTGCTACACACTTTTTTTCCACATCAATAAAAATATTTCCTCAATAAGGTTTTTTATTTATTTGAAAACAACCAAAAAATATGATGTATTTCATAGGAAAGTAAACAAAGAGGAAATTAAAATATATTTACCTTCATTTTTATTTTAGATGGTTTTATTCACCTGGTTCGTTATAGACTGAACCAACATCAACACTTACAAAGCAATTAACGTTGACTATAACGTATAGATAACGTCGGAAAATGAAGATTATTATCCTCAATACTTTTAGACAGAGTTAAGCTTTAAAAAGTCTCAAATGATAAATTATTTTTTAAGAGAATGCATTTCCCCAAATTGCGATGATATAATTTCAAATAATTTTAAATAATTTAAAAACATTTTAAAATCAAAAATTCTCTTTTATTAAGCACACATAAAATAAATCCCACATTTACTCTAAATTAAACAACGAATGGGGAAAAATTAAATTTATTAATTGGGCCGTCATCAAAGACTTTATTATACATAATAAACAATTTATACGATCGGTTCGGTCGTTAACCGGTCCGAAGATTTATGTAGGTACGGTTAAAACGTTCGGGGGGCCCAAATGGGCCGATTTATTCCATCCGAACTATATACAATCAATTATTATAGAACACGGTCACGATAGGGCCGCATAAATTATACCGGCGAGTAATTTCGGCGGGGGCAGATGTTAATCTTTTAAATAATATGCCAAAACGGCAATCAGCCCGATTGCAATTTCGTATAATACGAATTAAAACGATACCGAAAATTAATAATTGGTTATTTATGGTTTCCATGAAATTTTAATGAAAATTTAGAACGTATGTGATGATTCAAATTGTTAAAAGAATTTTTTTTAGTAATGATATTAATTAGAAATCGTTACATTTTAATATTTATAAAGAAAATCGAAAAATTAAATGATATTTTAACATTGGTGGTTTCTGTAATGTGTTTAATAAGTACTCCTAGATGGCGGGATTTGTAATAAATATTTATTAAATTTTTAAATTTTAAATAAACATCAAAATGATTAAAATGATTATTTTATAGATATAATTTTAAAAATAAAATTTATTTATTAATTAAATCAATACAAAAAATAATATGCAGCTTCCTTTCTCTAAATATTTCAAATTTAAACCATAATTAAAGAATCCTATTTTATCAACTTTTAAACTGTCAAGATTATCCAAAGAAAACTTTAATGTTTAAAAACGTAAAAACTTGAACTCCCAAAACCCCATTTTTTTCAAATTTAGTTCCATTTTACTCAAAAACTAAACGAGATAGAAATTTTTTTTTTCAAATAAAAGATATGCCTTTTTTAACTGCGAACATTTTTTATTCCAAAGATTTTTTTCAATTCTCGATATTAAGGGAGTTATAACCTAAAAATTCTAACTCCCAAAACCCACTTTTTCAACTTTCGTTCCATCTTACTCAAAAACTAAAGGAGACAGAAAATATTTTTTCAAATAAAACTTATGTCTTTTGTAATTACAAACATTTTTTATTCTAAAGATTTTTTTCAATTCTCGATATTAAAGGAGGTATAACCTAAAAATCAGTTATAACCTCAAAAAGTCAATTTTTCAAATTTAATCCCAAATAATTTAAAACCCAAAGAAAATAGAAAAAAATGTTTCAGATAAAATGTATTTCCTTTTTAATTATAAACATTTTTTATTTTAAATATTTTTTTAAATTCTCGATAGTAAGGGAGTTATAACCTAAAAACTCCAATAACTCCCAGAACGATATTTTTTCAAATTATTTTCCATTTTTCTCAAAAACTAAATGAAACACAAAAAGTTTTTTCAAATAAAAGTTATGCCTTTTATAACTACAAACATTTTTTATTCTAATGAGTTTTTTCCATTCTCGAAATTAAGGAAGATATAACCTAAAAACTCCAACAACTGCCAAAACGACATTTTTTCAACTTTTATTCCATCTTACTCAAAAACTAAAGGAGACAGAAAAAAAATTTTCAAATAAAAGTTATGCCTTTTGTAATTACAAACATTTTTTATTGTAAAGATTTTTTTTCAATTCTCGATATTAAAAGAGGTATAACCTAAAAATCAGTTATAACCTCAAAAAGTCAATTTTTCAACTTTAATCCCAAATAATTTAAAACCCAAAGAAAATAGAAAAAAATGTTTCAGATAAAATTTATTTCTTTTTTAATTGTAAACATTTTTTATTCTAAAGATTTTTTTCAATTCTCGGTATTAAAAGAGGTATAACCTAAAAATCAGTTATAATCTCGAAGAGTCAATTTTTCAACTTTAATCCCAAGTAATTCAGAACCTAAAGAAAATAGAAAAAAATGTTTCAGATAAAATTTATTTCCTTTTTAATTATAAACACTTTTTATTCTAAAGATTTTTTTCAATTCTCGATATTAAAACAGGTATAACCTAAAAGATCAGTTATAACCCCAAAAAGTCAATTTTTCAACTTTAATCCCAAATAATTTAAAACCCAAAGAAAATAGAAAAAAATGTTTCAGATAAAATTTATTCCTTTTTTAATTATAAACATTTTCTGCTCTAAAGATCTTTTTCAATTCTCGATATTAAAAGAGGTATAACCTAAAAATCAGTTATAACACCAAAACGTCAATTTTTCAACTTTAATCCCAAATAATTTAAAACCCAAAGAAAATAGAAAAACAAGTTTCAGATAAAATTTATTTCTTTTTTAATTGTAAACATTTCTTATTCTAAAGATTTTTTTCAATTCTCGATATTAAAAGAGGTATAACCTAAAAAATCAGTTATAACCCCAAAAAGTCAATTTTTCAACTTTAATCCCAAATAATTTAAAACCCAGAGAAAATAGAAAAAAATGTTTCAGATAAAATTTATTCCCTTCTTAATTATAAACACTTTTTATTGTAAAGATTTTTTCATTTCTCGATATTAAAAGAGGTATAACCTAAAAATCGGTTATAATCCCTAAAAGTCAATTTTTCAACTTTAATCCCAAATAATTTAAAACCCAAAGAAGATAGAAAAAAATGTTTCAGATAAAATTTATTCCTTCTTTAATTATAAACATTTTTTATTCTAAAGATTTTTTTTCAATTTTCGATATTAAAAGAGGTATAACCTAAAAATCAGTTATAATCCCAAAAAGTCAAGTTTTCAACTTTAATCCCAAAAACTTGAAAACCCAAAGAAAATAGAAAAAAATGTTTGAGATAAAATTTATTCGTTTCTTAATCGTAAACATTTTTTATTTTAAAGACTTTTTTCAATTCTCGATATTAAGGGAGTTATAACCTGAAAACTCCAACAACTCCCAAAACCCCATTTTCTCAACTTTTATTCCATCTTCCTCAAAAACTAAAGGAGACAGAAAACATTTTTTCAAATAAAAGTTATGCCTTTTTTAAATATAGACATTTTTTATTTTAAAGATTTGTTTCAATTCTCGATATTAAAAGAGGTATAACCTAACTAAAAATCAGTTATAACCCCAAGAAGTCAATTTTTCAACTTTAATCCCAAATAATTTAAAACCAAAGAAAATAGAAAAAGATGTTTCAGATAAAATTTATTCGCTTTTTAACTATAAACATTTTCTATTCTAAAGATTTTTTTCAATTCTCGATATTAAAAGAGGTATAACCTAAAAATCAGTTATAACCCCAAAAAGTGAATTTTTCAACTTTAATCCCAAATAATTAAAAACCCAAAGAAAATAGAAAAAAATGTTTCAGATAAAATTTATTACTTTTTTAATTATAAATATTTCTTATTCTAAAGATTTTTTTTAATTCTCCATATTAAAGGAGTTATAACCTAAAATCTCCAACAACTCCCAAAACCCCATTTTTTCAATTTTTGTTCCATCTTACTCAAAAACTAAAGGAGACAGAAAAAAAATGTTCAAATAAAAATTATGTTTTTTGTAATTACAAATATTTTTTATTCCAAAGATTTTTTTTCAATTATCTATATTAAAAGAAGTATAACCTAAAAATCGGTTATAACCCCAAAAAGTCAATTTTTCAACTTTAATCCCAAATAATTTAAAACCCAAAGAAAATAGAAAAAAATGTTTCGGATAAAATTTATTCCTTTTTTAATTGTGAATATTTTTCATTCTAAAGATTTTTTTTAATTCTCGATATTAAAGGACTTATAATCTAAAAATTGCAACAATTCCTAAAATTGCATTTTTACAACTTTTGTTCCATCTTACTCGAAAACTAAAGGAAACAGAAAATATTTTTTCAAATGAAAGTTATGTCTTTTGTAATTATGAACATTTTTTATTCTAAAGGTTTTTTTCAATTCTCGATATTAAAGGAGGTATAACCTAAAAATCAGTTATAACCCCAAAAAATCAATTTTTCAAATTTAATCCGAATTAATTTAAAACCCAAAGAAAAAAAAAAAATGTTTCAGATAAAATTTATTCGTTTTTTAATTATAAATATTTTTTATTCTAAAGATTTTTTTCAATTCTTGATATTAAAAGAGGTATAACCTAGAAATCGCTGTACTATAAGAAATTCTAACCTAAGAAAACAACGAGAGAAGATCGGCTCCTGATTGTGCTCGACTTTTATTACGGATTTCTGCCCCGTGGTGAGTTTTAACGTGTAGTTTTTGTTAAGTCCTCCCCCTTATCCATTAATTTATATCGGGAATCGGAAAGTTAGATTGACGCAACTTGGTATAATCTTAAATAAAGACTCGGATCCAATATGGGTCCCGTTAGCGGAGGTGGCGTGCCACCTCCAAAAATTGATTTTTTAAACTATTTTGACGACCCAGAGGCTAATATGACAATGGAGAAATTTTTTGATTACCTCCAGACGAACATCGATAACTTAGATATATCCAATTTTTCCGATTTAAGTTTTAAAAACGAATTTTTAATCCAAACGAACAACGTGCTCAGGACCGGTTTTTATACTAACTCGGACGGAATTAATACAACAATTTCTCAAAAAACGATCGAACTTTGGAGTAAGGTGCTTCAACAAAATGGTATTAAACTCATTGTTAAACCGAAAGTACTATACACAAATAAAGACTATCCTCCATTTGTTGTGTGCATTGAATCAATTGACAAAAATATAGGGCAGCTGAGGGATTTAAAAATTGGAAAACTTTTGTACAATAACCATATTGAAGGTATTAAGAAAGTTGAGAAGAGAGGACGAAACAGAATTGAGGTGGAATTTGGCAACAGAAGTGATGCTAACAAGTTCATTGACTCCGAAGTGACTGTTAAAAATGGTTGGAAAGTTTTCATTCCCAATCATAGAATTTCATGTAAAGCTGTCATTAGACACATAGATCCAGGACTATCAGAGGAAGAGATACTATCCCACCTACGAACAGAGGACGACGAACCTATTTTACATGTTAAAAGGTTGACAAGAAGAATAGAAGACACAGAAGGCACAAGATACATTAATACAGCATCCATTGTGGTAACATTTAGAGGCGTAAACATACCTAGATTTGTTAAATTATTTTGTTGTTACCGGACTCCCGAACCATATAGAGCCCCCGTGACCCAATGTTATAAGTGTCTAAGGTACGGACATACGAAGTTACAATGCAGATCTCGTCTAAGATGCCCAGCCTGTGCAGAAGAACACGAGTTGGAAGCGTGTGTGAAAGCCAAAACCCCATCCTGTTTATTTTGTAGCCAGGACCATTTAAGTAATGAGAGAGGGACGCCGATATCAAAACGAAAATGTCCTGAATACGCTAAGCAATTGAAAATTAAGGAAATTATGATGAGATATAATTGTTCCCCATACGAAGCGGCGCAGAAAGTGGGACCCAATGACGTAACAAGAGATAGGGGAAGCGGTCCACACTACTCGCAGGTTGTTATAAATCCCAAGTCATTCCCAGAAATTAAACAGCGACAGTTTCAAGCCCCCAGGTCCAGTACTCAACCACCGGTTCAAGTATCCCCCGAAACTCAGCTAAGGTCATACAAGAAAACCATTACCTCGCCAAAAAAAACAAAAATAAACGAAAAGAAACGTAAAATCGAAACTCCAACAGATCTATTATTCCAATTTAACTGTGACAAAAAAATCCAAACTACATTGGTAAAGGATAATCCCTCAAAAGAAAATATGGAATGCGAAGAAATGGATCAGAGTGCTTCGAAATCGTGGACTGAAGATTTCCAGCCCAGCACTAGCGAATCGGCGAAGATGAGTAGATCGAGAGGCGAAGAGGAATTAGTGGCCAAGCCCAAGGAAGATAATAAAATCAATCAGAGAAATACCAACAAACCTCCACAAAAAAAAAATCCAACAACGGACCAAACAACTTCCCAAGTTTCGAATGAACATTCGTACGCAACTCATAACATATATAATCACCTTCAACATGAATGAGTCTTCATTGAAATTAATGTTATGGAACTCCAGAAGCTTACCCAAAAATAAAGTCAGTTTGTATGGAGAACTCAGAACTAACCCACAAGATGTGATTGTAATATGCGAAACATGGTTAACTGAAAATACATATTTAACAACTCCTAATTTCAACCACGAGTATAAAACTAGACCGGACGGGTATGGAGGCCTCTCTGTGCTCGTCAAAAAGCCTATCAAATATACAAGTGTAGTGGTAGATGACCCTTTGCCAAATACTCATTTTATTAAAATTAAAATTTCTAACATCACCCTAATTGCAGGATACATACCACCAAACGTGAACCTCACTCTAGAACACTGGAGACAGTTGCTGCTTGGATCTGACGGTCCATGTATCTTAGCTGGGGACTTCAACGCCCTACATGAAGACTGGGGATGTCGAACGAATAACAACAAGGGTATTGCGCTAAAGCAGGCGACTAGAGAGAGAAACTTAAGGATCGCAAACGACGGTAGATCCACTTTATTCTCACACAACGATCGTACGCAAAATATAATCGATCTGATTTTTGTGTCAGAAGGAATGATGGGTAGAAGTTTATGCCATACCGGATGGGACACGTTGGGAAGTGATCACTTCCCGATATACCTGGAGCTGGGACTGTCAACCTGGGAACAACAGGCTCACATCAAAAGGGTCACGAATAGCCGCATCAATTGGAAAAAATATACAGCATTTTTAGAAGCCGACACGCAGTTTGATGATAACCATTACCTACTAACCCAAAAAATACGGGAGGCCGCTAAAACGACATCCAGGAAACCTACAGAGAAGAAGAAGGACCGATCTCCATGTCCATGGTGGGACAGAGATTGCGAAAATATAATTAAAGTACGTAAATTTCTAATCCGTTTGTATATCAGGGAAAGAAATCCTACTAATTATATAATCGCCAAGCGAAACATTGCGCTATCCAAAAAAATTCTGTTGAGGAAAAAAAGAGAGAATTTTAAAAATTTCTGCTCTTCTTTAAATCGCTTAACTCCATTAAATCAAGTTTGGCAAAAGGTCAGATCTTACAACAGAGCTGTATTTCAGCGGGATGCCAGGACATCTGTGGAATATAACTGGAAGGGAGATTTCTTGGACGCAATAGCCTCCGCCTATGTTCCATCGGCCGAGGAAATTGCGATGAATTTTAATAATATCATCACGACAGACCCAACAGGTTGCTCAGCCCTAATCACGAATAAAGAGGTAGAAAATGCCATCAAATCAAGAACCGATACAGCCACAGGTCAAGACGGGATATCATATTCTATGATAAGAAATCTGCCCGTGGGATTCCAGATCGCTCTACTGAATATCTACAACAGGATATGGCGAGGAGATGATATACCATATGAATGGAAAACGGTAACAGTTGTTCCGATTCTCAAACCAAATAAAAACCCCAACATAGCAACCAGCTACCGCCCAATATCCCTATTATCATGTTTCAGAAAGACTTTTGAAAGAATAATGGCAGATAGGTTGGAGTGGTGGTGTGAGAACAAGCAGATATTCGACTACCTGCAGTTCGGCTTCAGAAGGGGAAAAAGTGTCCATCACGCTATAACAACTATAGTATCAGATATTCGAAGAGCCTTCCTACAAAAGAAAGCAGTATTGGCAATTTTCGTTGACATACGAGCAGCCTTCGATAACGTCCACATTCCAACATTGATCAAGATTATGCAAAGGATGGGAATTCCCCAGATTTTTTCTCTTTTAACGTATCGACTTTTTTCAGAGAAATTTCTTACAATGAAGAATGATATGGAAAACCTTGGAACAAGAGCCGTTTTCAAAGGACTCCCGCAGGGTAGTTCTTTGAGCCCAATATTATTTAATATTTATATGGCCTCACTAAATGGAAAATTAAGAGATCTTAACGTCCATGCCATCAGCTATGCCGATGATTTGGTTATCTGCTGTGGATCACCAAACATCGAAGTGGCGGCCGATCGAATGAACGCTTCCCTGAATATACTGAAGGAATTCTTAGATGAACGTCATTTAGAATTATCAACAGAAAAAACGAGGGCAATGCTCTTTACTAAGAAAAGAAATATAACACGTCCTAACATCACCTTTAACAACAAGATGATAAGATTTGTTGAAAATATCAGATATTTAGGATTCCACCTCAACTGTAAGTTGAGTTGGAAGGAACACGTTAATTCGATAGTGAAAGACTGCATGGGCGGCATCAATTTAATTAAAAGCCTGGCCAATACAAAATGGGGAGGCGACCCCATCATATTGAGTATAATCTACAAGGCAATAGTAAGATCGAAATTGGAATACGGTCTATGGATTATCCTACCACTACCAAAAACCATGTCAAATAAATTAGAAAGAACTTGTTATAAAGCTTATAGAGCCATTTTAGGAGTCCCTATGTCAACCCCGGTAAACGCGTTAACCGTGGAAGCAGGGGAAACTTCCCTGACAACGAGAGCCAAACTTTTGGGAGCCAGATTTCTTGGTAGGAGTATTAGCATCTCCAGCTGTCCAGTAATCACCAGAATAGAAAAAGAATTTTTATGTTACCGTTTGCGACCCCAATTAAGGACCCCGTTAATCAATGAAATCTATGCCAAAATAAGACCTGCAATTAACGAAATATATAGAAACGACAAACATGTTGCGCACTCTATAAGATATGAACTTAGGCAATGGACTCCAACAGTTTCTGCTATTCCAGGTTCATTTAAAAGTCTGAAAACCGTGGGAGGTACTGAAGGGATAATAAATAAGGAACTCGACTATATAATAAGGACATCCTGGCCGGGAGCTCACTATATTTATACTGACGGATCTCTGGTGCACAAACCGGATAAAAGTGTATCATGTGGGATCTTTTCCCCAACGTTGGACCTGGAGGAATGCTATCATTTGCCCAATCATCTGTCCATCTTCGCCGCCGAGGCCTATGCTATCCTTAGAGCCATTAAAATAGCCATGGAGCGGTCAATTCCAAGAACGGTAGTGCTCTCCGACTCCCGCAGTACGTTAGAGCGAATCAAAAAGTACGACTTTAGATCACGGTTACATCCTTTTTTGGCAGAGATCATTGAATCAATGTACGAAATGCACGAGTTAAATAACGAATTAACCCTGGTATGGGTACCGGGGCACGTGGGGCTGGCCGGAAATGAGAGAGCGGACGATCTAGCTGGTGAAGGTCATTTAAAACCAATAGAAAGAATAAAAGTAAATGGGGAGGATCTTTTCGCACAAGTTAAAATAGAAGTTATACAAGATTGGGAGCAAGAATGGAAAGTAATATCCCAACACAAGGGTGTTAATTATGCTAGAATTCAACTAACCTTCCATAGCACTCCATGGTTCAAGAATTTCCCCTTCGTCTCGAGAGATTTTTATACATTGATGTGCCGCTTAAGACTCGGCCACGCCTATACACCAGCATATCTGTATAAAATCCGAGTTAAAGAAGACCCGCTGTGTGCCTGCGGAGAGCAGGGAGACTTGGAGCATTTAATCTTCGCTTGTCAAAGATTTATAAATCCGCGCGAAAGACTTATCCGAAGCCTAATAAGAAAAGGATGCCAATTACCTTTAAACTTGACTACACTGTTAAGCACAAAGTCATTCGACATATATTTGCTATTATACGAATTTATTAACTCGACAGGTATGGGGCTGTGATTATAAAAATGTGATAGTAGATTTAAGAGTTTATTAACTTAATTACCAATTACACACATTCTCATATAAATTAACGCTTTAGATAACGTTATATAAACTAAGATTATAGTACAATTATAAGACTAAGGTGATACATTCCTCGATCTCAATCTTTTGACTCCATCTCCTTTCCCAAAGTTGTTCCGAGGGTCCTCCCTGATCCACACTACAAGTCGAGTCGCCGGACCCCCGGCTCGCGGAAGATATCCTTAATTGTCTGTGATTGTCTTTTGTAGCGTACCTGCATATTTTTATATAAAAAAAAAAAAAAAAAAAAAAAAAAAAAAAAAAATCCACGGGGCAGAAAGAACGACGGAGCTGAAGCACAGCACAATCCAACAGGAGCAAAATCAGAAACAAACAAGTTGATCAAAATAGAAACACTGTTGCTGGAGTATGAGATGAACGAAAAGTTCGAACTCCAAGACCCAACCTGGACGGAATACTAACTAATAACCTAGAAATCAGTTATAACCCCAAAAAGTCAATTTTTTAACTTTAATCCTAAATAATTTAAATCCCAAAGAAAATAGAAAAAAATGTTTCAGATAAAATTTATTCCTTTTTTAATTATAAACATTTCTTATTTTAAAGATTTTTTCAATTCTCGAAATTAAAGGAGGTATAACCAAAAAACTCCAACAACTCCCAAAATCTCATTGTTTCAACTTTTATTCCATCTTACTCAAAAACTAAAGGAGACAGAAAAAAAATTTTCAAATAAAAGTTATGTCTTTTGTAATTATAAACATTTGTTATTTTAAAAGTTTTTTTCAATTCTCAGTATTAAGGAAGTTATAACCTAAAAACTCAAACAACTCCCAAAACCTCATTTTTTCAAGTTTTACTCCATCTTACTCAAAAACTAAACGAGACAGAAAAAAAAATTCAAATAAAAGTGATGTCTTTTTTAACTATAAACATTTTTTATCCTAAAGATTTTTTTCAAATTTCGATATTAAGGGAGTTATAACCTAAAAACTCCAACAACTCCCAAGACCCCATTTTTGCTTTCGAAACTTTTGTTGTAGAATTCTACTTTATCAACATTTAAACTGTCAAAATTGACATTTAATAGTAATAATAATTTCTATATTTTCTAATTTGGATGAATATTGTAAACAAAACCCCATCTAAAATCATTAATATACGTAGGTAAACTTTTCTATTAACTTAAAGAAAACTAACAATTCTATGTTTGAAATAAAATACCAAATTTTGAGGTTATGTTTTTATCTTATTTGTTAGATCCAATCTTAAATATTGCATTTAAACGTTCGTTAAGGATGGATAATCCGGTTGAGCAATCTATTCGTCAAAAATTGAGTACTGAATTCACTCCGAAACATCTGGAAGTTATTAACGAATCTCCTATGCATAACGTTCCGAAAGGTTCGGAGACTCATTTTAAAGTTTTAGTTGTGTCTGAAAAATTTGCTAATGTTCCTTTAGTTATGGTGAGTATTTTAAGGTACAGTGAAATTCCCCTTTGCGGACACCCCCCTTGGACGGACAGTTTCTCATGGAACCGTCTGACTCTCACTAACTACTTTGTATTTCTCTTAAGCGGGCACCACTCTTGAACGGACAGTTTTAGTCGGTCCCGTTGGTGTCCGCACAAGGGAGATTTCACTATATATTGAATTTCAATTTATGGGATTAATTGGTAATAAAATTTTAGCGACATAGAATGATAAATAATATTTTAAAAGAAGAACTAACTCAAGGAGTTCACGCTTTGTCTATTCAAGCTAAAACTCCCGATCAGTGGAAACCTACTGATGTAATCGAACCAAGTCCGAATTGTAGAGGAGGGTTTGGAAAATAGAAGTTGGTAAATTGTTAGTTGGGTTTATGAATAATTTATGAATGAATTTATATTGAAATAAAGATGAAAATTTTTATTTATTTTTAATCAATTATTACCTCATATTTTTTAATTATTGTTTTAATTAATTATTTAATTACAATTTTATAACACGAAACATTCTTTTACAATTACATATTTTTTGAAACATTATTAAAATAAATATAAGGGAACTAAAAAGGTGCACTATTGTCACATGACAAAGTTTTCTAAACGTAATTTTCCTTCGTTTTCGGTTAGATAAAGCATATCAGCCATGGTTTGTTCTGAAATTGCTTCTTCGGCTTTTTCACACATCTAAAAATAAAGTTAAAATATATATTTCAAAGTACGCTTAAAACTTTAAATAGACAATAAAGGAAAATAATTTGAATTTTTAAAATATACAAACCCCGCGATATTTAAATTCATCATGTGACGGGGCGCATTTAAAATTCGGGCCAAAATTAACAGAAACGGTTGAGTTTTTATGTAAAGATAACATTGGGTAATAAGCTCCACAGTAAATATTATTAAAAGCAACTCCTTGACATTGACCGTTTTTAAAGAAAATTATTTTACTTCCATTTAAAATTTTAAGGTTTTTTAAACATTCGGAAACGTTGTCTTTTTCTTCGTAATATAAGTGGCTTTTAAATTTAACCAATGGCTAAAAAAAATATACTTATTATAATACTGTATTTATGATTATTTATTTATTTATTTTTTTATTAAACAAACCCTATCTTTAAAAGTATTTGGTATAATTCTCGTATAAGGTGATTCTGGAAGTACAATCATAAACCCTAAAGTATCTCCTTCTCCATATCCACCAAAACCATACTTTTTTCCACCACTTTCATGAAATTTCGTTCCTTTTTTCGATCTCCACGAATACCCGAATTTATCATACCCAACGGGAGCTTGTAAATTCGCGTAATCTTGTCCCCAACCGATTCGAGTGGCAGAACCTTCCGGCATTTCTTCGATTGTTGCTTCAAAATACCAGGAACCTCTAGTTACACCTAAAATAATGTAAATTAACTTGTAAATCGTTTTATTTTTGGGGAACTTTGAATATTTTTTTGGAATAAAATAAAAAATTACAATGTGTAGCTCGAACTGTACAATATCCTTTATCTCCAGTTACGGCTAATCGGTCTTCTGATATTTTTAATTGCGGGGCGCGATCGTGAAGTGCTAAAAGAACCGTTGAAGGGACTAAAGTGCGGTATAACCAACCTGGAATTGGTTTTCCAGCCCAATCGGAACTTTCATCAAACTCCTAAAAATTAATAAATTCAAATTTATAAATAGTCTCTTAATTATTTGTTCTTGGAATTAAAAGAAGGCTTATCATGTGATTATTTATGAAAGTTAAGAAATAGCTTTGAAGGTAGAAGCTTCTATTTGTGAAACGTGATTTGTAATACGATTAAAATCGTATGCAAAAATTGATCTATTTTATTTAAAAAATTTTGAAAAAAAGCTTATTGTCACTCTACCTAATCTCAAACTAACTCCCAATTCTTGTTACCAATCATCAAAGTTAAGGAAATAATTACTTTTTTTTACTTTACATTGTTAATGTTCTGATATAACATTTTTAGTTGAAAAATTAAAATTAAAAATTTTATGAAAAGCGCAGTCCTTACGATTAATCCGACAAAATAGCACTTTGATTCAATAATCGTGGTCCAGTTAATCGTAAGACCACGCTTTTCAACAAAAAATGCACGATTTTCGATTAAAAATTTTATATCAGAACAATAACAGTGTAAAGTAAAAAAGTTTTGGTTATTATTTGGTATTAACCCTTTTAGTGCCAGGGGTCGATATATCGGCCTCTGCTGCACTGGCGAAAAGTGCCAGGGCCGATATATCGGCTTGCACTAGCGTTTTACTATGCACATTGCAAGAACTGTACTTCAAAATAAAATAAACAATTTTGTATCTATTTCGACTGTTACTCTGCTTTTCGAATTGTGTAAATATTGTTTTTTTTTTTGTTTGGTTTTCATGAGCCTTTTTCCAAAGCTTATAAGGAGAGTGCAAGGTTTTCGGGTCGTGGATTTAGTTCAAATTTCGTAGAATGGTAGATGTAATTTCCCTGTTGATGAAAATATATGGTTATAGGGGCCACTATTCAATAATTTTTAAAATATTTACAATTAAAGATGCAATTAATTCGTTAGGACAAGTCCGGATAATGTCAAAATTAACCGAATTTATATCGATTAAGTCAGACTTTTTGAAGAAAGGTTATAATGCCAAGTCATATTCCTGTATTAATTTTGAAGTCTTGACAGATCAAATGACAATTAACTGACAAATCCAAGGTGCGGTACACACTCAAAAAATGCTTCGGTGTCGCAAAATTTTATATCCACCCATGGTATCTTTATTTGTAAAAATAGACACTCTCAGAACTCAAACCCGGCGCCTAATGACGAGAAACACCGATCTATTGCTGCTACGCTACACCCATTATGTTTAATCATTTGCTATAGACCTGAATTTAACTAGTGAATTGCATCTTCAGTTGCAAATATCTAAAGAGCTGTTGAGTAGTGGCCCCTATAACCATATATTTTCTTCAACAGGGAAACTAAATCTACCATCCTACAAAATTTGAACTAAATCTATGACCCCAAGATCATGCACTCTCCTTGTTAGTAAAATTGTGACAAATCCGGCCAGTTATCTTAGGACAAGTACCTCGATTTCGCCCAGTACTAAAAGGGTTAAATAAATTTTGAATTAATTGTAATAAACTGAGAGGCTTTTATTAGAATCACATTTGAATAAAATCTAAATTAGAATATTTATATTTATAGAAAAAGGAAATCTAATATTTTGTCATCTCCCCATTGTTTACTATAACACTTTGTAATCTCAAGGGCATAGAAAATACTACATTTTATTTTGTGAATTCGTGGGTAATTGTGTTCCAAACTTAATTTGTTTCACTCTAACAGGAAAGTCTGTGTCTCATTTAGCAATAATTCCCGGTTGAAATGGATTTTGTGGAATATACACTAATTGTCTTCTACATTACTTGTAGCATTTAGCTGTCCCGAACCAAGTTTTCTGGTTATTTTGCTGTACTCTAAAATTTTTTGTTTTGCTAGCAAGACTGTGTTTTTATTAATACCCAATTCAAGGGCTATAAACACTCATACATATTTCGTCTCGAAGACGTTCTTCAATAATTCATTTAACATTCTCGGGCATATTAGACATTAGTATAACAATCTTGTTATGTTAGTTTTGTAGCTTTGATTTATTAAACGTCAATTAACCGACAAATCCAAAGTATGATTCATAATCAAATATTTTCGGTGTCTCAAGATTTTTTGGGCACCGATGGTACTATAAATCCAAATGGAGCTGCACCATGAAGAAAAAGATGAAAAAGTACACAAAAAAGTAACATTACCAATCACTCTTTCAACTCTCTCTTCATGATGTAGCTCCATTTCGGGTTATAGTACGTCTTCTATGTATCTTGCGATCTCTGCCTAACAAACTTTCAAAGCGTGCTAGAGTGTGAATTTAAATAAACGCCTGTTATTAAAGCCATGAGCTATGTACTCGTAGATCTAATAGAAACAAGTAGATATTATAGTATCTTTATATCGAATTTCTTTATATAAAATCTTTAAATACTTTAAATTTAAATCTTTGAGGTTTAATGATTTTATGCTAATCGGTAACATGTTGTATAATTCGGCATCTTCAAAATCAACATTCTCCAGGGTTAGTTTTCATGATACTTTAGGTCGTCAAAGGCGCGGCTACAGCACGTGTGTAGAAGGAAAACCCCTCCTCTTCATTGCATGTGCGGTTCCCCAAATAACAATCCTCTTCCTCGCTACGGCGAGAAAACAAGAGAGGTAAGCTGCTCTTGCGACCACCAGGTTGGCATACTCCTTTAACCGCTGCATTAGAAATATAGCACCACAACATATGGATCGATGTCAAACCCCCAGTTTATAATTTCCCTTTCTGTAAAATTGCCGAGTACTCTTTCATCTTTCTCTTCATGGTGCAGTTATATTTCAGGTTATAGTACGTCGAGAAAACGATGACAAGTAATAACTGATAAGACATCTTTCACCGAACGGAGATTACATCACATTAAGCCCCGGTACAGAGGGAGCTTTTGAACGCACATATAATCATACATTTGCTATTCGAAAGTGTACAAGTGAGCATTATATGTCATAAAACGCACGTTTTAACAAAAATCTCGAATTGTGCTTTTGTCGGACGTTTAACGCTTGAGTTTGTACAGTTTTGTTAAAACGTGTACATACTAAAACGCGCGTTAGTAAGTGTATGATTAAAACCGCCTCGTCTGTGTATGTCTTAACCACATGAGTACCAAGGAATTTTTAAAAAACTCAATCAAGACTCGAGAGCTGTGGTCGCCCGTCGTCGATTAAATGGGTTTCTATAAACTAACCGCGTTGTTTAGAGGTTAATATTGACAAAATAGTCGATCTATCGACACGAAATTTGAAGAATCTGAATGTCGTCCTTGGTATGCAAACAGTTAAAGCTAAAAACCTCTATTTAGGACGATGAGAATAGTGAAATTCCCTTTTGCGGACACCCCTCTTGAACAGACACCCCCCTTGGACGGACAGTTTTTCAAGGAACTGTCCGACTCTCATAGAATTACTTCGCATTTCTCTTAAGCGGACACCCCTTTTGAATGGATACTTTTGGTGGGTCTTGTTGGTGTCCGCACAAGGGAGATTTCACCGTATTTGGAAAAAAATAATCAAAATCTTTATACTGCCAATTAAAAGAAAATATAACACTGAAAGCTTTTTAGCGTGTCGTATTTTTTGTGAGTTAATTATCATGTGAGGTGTTAAAACTTTAAAATGAACCCAACAGTCTAACCTGACAACACAAGCTTTTTCATGAAGCCTGACTTAATTGATATAAATATGTTTATTTTTGACAATATTCAATTTCAGACGCGAATAGTACTTAACCTAACCTAATAACAATTCTCAAACTAGAAAAAAATCTTCCGTCAATGCTTTCATTTTATAAACAATAAAAGAATAAATCAATTTACTCTTTAAATTAACCCCAAAATCCCTTTTCATTTTAATCTCCTTCCAAAAAACTCTTCCGAACTTCACCTAAAGTTCTTCTCACAGCAAAAAATTAAGACACAACTTTTATATACATATTGTAATTTCATAAGTTGAAAAGATTTTTCATAAGTTGAAAAGATCTATCTTATATTTTTAATCGATTCTCATCTTACTTGTCGATATGGAGCATGTGGATCAGGTTCAGCCAACAAATACCTATACCCATCCTTATTAAAAGGATGATCTAACGGATACCCATGAGCTGGCAACTTAGGCGTACCAAGTTCCACACTCCTTCCCTTTTTCCCAGTCGGCCCCAGATCGCCGGGCAGCTTCCTCTTCGTACTCCTACTTTTGGGGCCGCTCGCAACCGGCACTGGAACATTTGACATATTTACTAACAATTCAGACTTTATCTAAAATCGCCTTCCGTCATCTCATTCATTCATTCGCTCGCTTACTCGTTCGCGTTCGGACAATTCGTGGAATTAAATAAACAAGAACGAAAAAGAAACAGTAGACTAAACGGTATTATTTAGATAAGATAAGTTTTATCTGAATATACAATAAGTAATTTAATACCTGCATGCATCATCTTTGTCGATATTTTTAAATTGATTTCCATTTTATTTTCCAACAATACACACAACAATTAAAATTGACAGGTTGGATTATTTCTTTTGTTTCGATTTTTTTTCTTCAAAGATAGTTTGATTTTTTTGTTTATTTATATACAGGTGTCCATAAAAAAATAAAACAAGATTTTATACAAGAAGATATTTTTTAAATTATAAAAAAAATTAAAAAATATATATTAAAATTTAAAATTCATTAAAAATTATTTAATTTAACATCAAATATAAAGCAAAATGACATTTAAAAAAAATACGGTTGTCGATTGTTTTTAAATTTAAAAACAAAACACTAACTTTCAAAGTTTTTAAGTTAGATATATCATGTTTGTACTTAAATTAAAGCAAATTTAATTTCCTAATGATTTTATTATAATATATTAAAGTAGTAAGCAAAAGTAAACAAGTAGCGTCATCTTTTCGAGGTTTTTCACTTTTTTCTCCGTGAAAACAAGCTTTCCGACAGTTTTCAGGGGTACTACCAGGACCTGATTCTATATGAGCATCTTCCATAAGCGAGTATGGGGCCCGTACGACGTTTTTTAACGGAGAAAAATGCAAAAGAAGTGTTAAAATTTTTCGGAACTAACGCCGGCAGTTGACCATTCTCCCGTTCGCTACGCTCTTAAACGTCAAACTGGCCGTTCTTTTCCGGGATTTTTCGACCTTGCTGCCTTAGCTGGCGTTCATGTTGATGAAGAAAACGTTAGAATACAGCCTATTTTATAGGTTTCGGGCCATTGTTGAGCCTAAATCGGTTAAATAGCGCCTTTCCGAACGTTTTTTCCCGAAGCCGATTTTGTGCCATTAGGGCGGGTACAATTTCTATTGACCGTTTTTCGGACAATAAATTTTTCATCGAAAACGGCTAAAATCGCATTTTCTTATGTATGAAATTGTTAAAATCATAAAAATTGAGTAAAACAAACACGTTTTTGTATCCGTTTTTCGAAAAAACTGTCTGGAAAAAGTTAAAAAATAACCCTCTTCGAGTACCAGGGTTAACTAAGAATGACATTTCGTTTTGACATTTGGCCATTTTCTCCACTATGCCCCGATTTAAAGCGCAAATTGGCCGAAAATCCTTAAAAATTGTATACAGCGGCTTCGAAAACGTTTACCCTTTCGGTTTGGAGATATTGAAACAGGTTAGCTACTTTCACAAGTCTTTGTTGTTTAAAAAAAATTAAAATTAGAATCTAACCTTTTAGTCATGAAAAAAATATGCTGAAAAAGTCCAAAGATTCGATTATCTATCAACAAACAGAGTCGGTGATGTTTATTTTAAACCACTTTTATACTTGGAGATATTAAAACAGATTATAAGTGATATTGCTAGTTTTTATAAAATTTTTATTCTAAATTTATGATACAATGAGAATTTAAATCCTTACCGTGTTGTATTCCCATATCGGTAACTCTTAAAGTCCCTCCACGTATCATAGCTTCATAATTAGGTTTGATATGTGTTAAATCGGTATTTAATAATCCGTACATTTGCCCATCCAAAGTATTTTCTTCGTAAACGAATAAAATATGGATGTCTTTCATTAAAGCTTTATGAACCGTTGCGTGCCAAGATTGAGTTACTCTCCGAGAAGTTGTTGTTAACGCTTCCCAATGATATTCAATGTACGGAATAATGTCTTTTTCTTTGCTAAACATTGTCCGGTTAGTTCCGTCTTTAGCACTTGTTTGTTGGAGATTAGCTAAAGTTGTTACGCACATTTGAGGGATTTCTGTTTTAAAAAAAGTAAATTAATTAATTTAGATGGGGATTAATAAGTAACGGGAGTTAAAAATCTTACGTGCTTGACTTTTTTTAAAACTTTCCAAACCGGTCGGTGAACAATTTTTACATAAAAACACATAATTACATAAAAAAGGTACTAATTTTCCCAATTGATATCCAATGCAAGATTCGTGAAACCATCTATTGCAATTAGCACACAGTAATTCAACTATGTTTAAATTCCTTTCTTTCCCGCTAAAAGAAAATTTAAAAAACCAACATAAATAATTAAATAAAACCATTTTTTAAGTATAAACAAATCCTTATTTTGTTGCCATTTAAAAAACTTTAAGAATAAACATAAATCTTTTTTTAAAACTTACCAATAACATGTTCCAGCTTGATCGGGTTTTTTACCATTCTTCTCACCTTCACTTTTACTATTACTATCACTATTATCGCTTTTATCTTCGTTCTTGTCGCTTTGAGATGACCTGAATGGAAATTATCAATGAATGAAAGTGATTAAAGAGGTGGTTTATATTTTACCCGAATTCTAAGTCGTCCGTCATTATAAAGTTACGATAAAAAATTAATAAAAATTAATTGATAAAACCACAATTTTGTAAAAAGTTTGGATAAAGAACGGTTTGTTTTGGTTAGCTTTATTTAGCTGAGATTCCAACCAATTCCATCTGAGGTGGGCTTTTGTAGGTGGATGCGTAGAAGTTAAATGGGTTGTATGTGTTCTCGTATTTTAATTCATTTTTATATTTTCATTCATGTTTGTTGTAGTATTGATAAATAGACTTTTATTCAGTAGAGGGAATAAAATAGTAAGTGAGTCATTAAAATGTGATTGTATTTTAATGAGGATTTAGTAAGAAATTTTTAAGAATTGTAATAGTTCTAAATTCTATTGAAGTGATCGCTACATGTTTATTGAAATTGTCTAGAGTTTAAATAACCAACCTAAGTAAAGTTTCAAGATGAGGAAAGTGTTGTACTTTGAATAAACTTAATGAAAACAACATTTAACAATCTCCGGAGAGACACGTTCAACTAAATTCATTGCAGTGTGTGTGTGATATTCTACTTCTTTTCCTGGTTCCAAGGGTGAATTGTAAACAAAATGGTTTGGAAGATTGTCTGGATTGTTATTTGATAATTCTAATTCTAAATACAGTAAAGTTTATATATATTCGGGCTGTGGACCAGAACCGATCTCACTCTGAAAATCATAAATTGTAACACAAAAGAATAGTGTGAACGATCAGGATGGTAAAACCGGAACCAAACTTAGAGTCCAAATGGGAACCAAAATATCAGAACAATTAACGAATGAATCAACTTCGAAAATCTAACTCCTAATCCAATTCTACCTCCAAATTCGCAAAGAATTGTTTTACTAGCAATTGAAAAAGAATCGAACAGAATTTTTAACCCTGGAATCGAAAAAAACCAAACAAAAATCCGTTTGAAAGAAATAATTAAAGAAAGGTTTTTACCACTTAATGTGTTAGAGGAGAAAAAATGTCTCATTACTGCACTGGGATCTGAACCCAGATCTTCTGCTTTCCGGGCTGACATTCTACTCAGTTCGACAAGATTTCTCACATTTCTGGATATGTAAATGACGCAAATACAGCCCAAACGGCTGCCCGGAAAGCAGGAGATCTGGGTTTGGATTCCAGTGCAGTAATGAGACATATTTTCTCCTCTAATGTATTAATTGGTAAAAACCTTTCTTTAATTATTTCTTTCAATTAATATTCGCGCGTTAAAAATTCCCAAATATTTCATTATATTAAAAATCCTTTTGTCTTGTTCTACAAGGGTTTATATATCCTTCCTTGGTCCACTGTGCAATAATATAAAAAAAGTAACCCCTGTTAGCCGAGAAACCTTCGTGTCTTAAAAGTGGAAGACCTTAGTATCAAAAATTTAATTAATTCATTACAAATTCAATAAAGCTTTATTATTAAATTATTAAGACATTTGTGGTTCGCAATAGCACCACACTGAGACACTCATTGCAGATGATATCGCCATAATTAAAACATGATTGACAAGACCAAAGTATCACATAGCTGCTAATTACTTTTAAGGCTTGAAATTTTATGAGGATTTAGATTGAAACTTAATCTTTATTTTTTTTGCAAAGATAAATTTTCTACGATTTTTAGTTTTCCCCTCAGAAGAGAAAATGTAAGTTAATGTCCTTAACTAATATTTTTAAACATTCTAAAAATTAGGCTAGGTTTTAAAACCGGAATTTTCTTTTGATTACATGAGGATTTGATATTTATCAGTTACAACTTTGTTATTATTTACAGGATGATGCGTTACTAACGGGACACAGAGTAACAGTAAATTCCTCACTTCAAAACATTTATATTAGCCAAATTTACCTTTGGCTAATAACATAACACAGATAGAGTCGATTAAAGTTAACTGTTAACATTCTATTTTCGTTTTACTTCAATAATTTCTGTGACATTCAGAATATCTTGATGAAAATTGTTAGAAGCCCGTATTTCAAGATGGAAAATACTAATTTGATATTCTTTGATATTACTAAGATTCCAGGAGGCGCTCTCTATCCCAAATAATCATTTTAAAAGTCTCATACTTTTTTCATTGGTTAAATTTTTACAAACTTTACAGTTAAGAACGATTCACTAACCATTTCTATGCAAATTCGGAATGCTTATGAAATTTCGCTAGAGCTAACCTTTTCAGATATACATAATTAGTATTAACAACGTGCAAAATTTAATTAATTTGGCCAAGTAGGGAAGATAAGCAAACTATTGATGGGAATAAAAAAAAAAGAAATTAACAGTTATGTTTAGGCCATTACCTTGTAATATTCCTCAAGATAACTTTTTCAGTAATTTAGAAATGCGTGATATGCTGTGCATTTACGCACAAGAAAACTTTAATGGACGAAAAGGGTCTCAGGATATCTTTTACAATATCCAACCAGAAGATAACCAAATCATAAGTTATTTAAAAGTTTGTATGATCGCATTGGCGAAACTGGTTCATTTCGTCTTAAACGTGATACAGAGTAATGGCTAAATATAGCTGTCAATTTCTTTCTTTTTTATTCCCAACAATGGTTTGCGTACCTACTTGACGAAATTAACTAAATCTTGCACGTTGTACGTTAACACTGATTATATCAAAAATTCGTAGCTTTAGCGATATTTCTTAAATATACCGAATTTGTGTAAAAAATGGTTAATAAGTCTTTCTTAACTGTAAAATTTATACAAATCTAACCACTGAAAAAAGCATAAGACTTTTGTATCTTTTAAGATGACTGTTTGGGGTAGAAAGTACCCTCTGAAATCTTGACAAAAATTGATATCAGTAACTCATAAAGATATTCTGAAAGTAAGAGAAATTATTGAAGAAAAACGAAAATAGAACGTTATTTTTAATCGGCTCTATCTTTGTTATTATTAGTAATTCCATAAAGATGAATTTGGCTAATACAAATGTTTTGAGGCGAGTAACTCACTTTTTGCGTCCCATTAGTTACGGACCAGCCTGTGTAATAAAGTTGTAAACGAACAGTGTGTTCTTTTTTTTTATACTTAAGTTGCACTGAATTAACTACAAACGACTAATCATAGCGTAGAATCGTAGATAAAGAATTTTCAAACTTTCCACTATTAAGGCTTAATAAAAAGGAAAATCTATTTTTGGGGTCAAAACACGAAAAAGTGAAAGGTTTAGAAGATTAGACGCATTTCGCAAACGTGAGGTTGTAGCATTACCTAACCGCGAATTTTCCACTAAAGCCTTTAAAAGCAAAGGAAGAGTCTGGGGTTGGGTTTGATTTTTCGGGGGTCAGAATCGTGAAAAATTGAAGGGTGTACGAGATAGAACTTAGCTTATGAACGCATCATTTTTGCATGACCAAACCGCGATTTTTCGGTATTTCCATTAAAGCCTTTGAAACCAAAGGCAGAATTTATTTCTGGGGTCCGAATCGCGAATAAGTGTTTATTTCTGGGGTCAGAATCGCGAATAAGTGAAGGGTTCATAAGATAGGGCGCAGCTTGTGAACGCGACATTCTAGCGCGACCAAACCGCGACTTTTCGAACTTTCTACTAAACTCTTTAAAACCAAAGTGAGAATTCATTTCTGAATTCAGAAAAGTGAAAAAGCGAAGGGTTCACGAGATAAAGTGTAAGTCGCAAACGCGATTTTCCAAACTTTCGACTAAAGCCTTTGAAGCTAAAGGGAGAATCCATTTCTGAAACCATAAAGGCCGGTTCCCACTAGTCCAGCGCGGCACGACGCGACAAAATCCGTTTAAAATTTTCTCCATGTTTTCATATGATACCGTTCATATTAATACAGTGCGATGCAGCATATACAGAGTGGGCCACTGAAAACAGTAAACGCAACTTTTGGCCACTTAACATCAATTTTGCGAAAAACGCTCGAACACGTCAATTTTATTATGAAAGGGGATATCCGAATGGATTAATACTATTTGCATAACTCCCACCCTAAGATGGGGGTAGATTGCACCCCAAACATTTTAAATTGAAAGGGGTATCAAACGCTACACAGTTTTAAAGACCTTTCAAATCTCTTTTCAGCAGTCTTTTTATTTTTGAAATCCCATCATTAATTCCAGAGAAAAAATCGTTTAAAACAAAATTTATTAAATGTTCAAAATTACAGACAGAAACTGAAGTATCATTTTATTAAGTGTTTGAAATGGCTACCACCAACTTGCATACAATGATAGAGATTTTGTTCGTCGTCGAAAACGTCGAACGTCAAAATGTCGTCGTACGTTCTGCTACATTTGTGGAGTAATCTGACGGCATTTACGTACGATACGTTGTCGTAAATCATCTAAAGATTCGGCTAGCGTGGCATAAACTTTAGACTTCAAATAGCCCCACAGAAAAAAATCTAAAGGTGCTAGATCTGGAGATCTGGGTGGCCATTCAATAGCACCTCTCCGTCCAATCCATCTCCCAGGAAACCTGCAGTCCAAGAAATGCCTAACAGGCAATGCAAAATGAAGAGGAGCTCCATCTTGTTGGAATATTAACTCATCTTCTAAGTAACATTCATCATTTTCCAGAATGTCGGTTAATATTGGATCGATGTGATTCTCTAACAATGATAAGTACATCTCTCCGTTCAGATTACCAGGGAGAAAAAAAGGATCAACAAAATGATCACCATAAATACCTCCCCAAACGTTTAATTTTTCAGGCTGTTGTGTATGTACTTCATGGAATAGCCTCGGATTATTATCTGACCAATAACGACATTTATGGCGATTGACTGTACCATTCACAAAGAAAGAACATTCGTAATAAAAACAGACGTTAAACAAGAAATTAGGATTATTAATTATTCGTTCACTCAAAGTCTCACAAAACTACAAACGGCGGTCGTAGTCATCTTCATTGAGCTCTTGTACCAAACTTATTTTATACGGATAGAATTTGTTTTTCTTTAAAATGCGTCGAACGCTGGTCCATGAAACTCCCGACACAGCAGCCAGTTTCTTTGTACTCAACGTAGGATCCATCGTAAGCTGACCCAGAAGCTGACGTGTTCGAGCGTTTTTCGCAAAATTGATGTTAAAATGGCCAAAACTTGCATTTACTGTTTTCAGTGGCCCACTCTGTATGCATTTCAATAATGACGCATCGTGCTGCACAGTGCTGCGCTGGACCAGGGCCGGATATGAGGCGATTGGAGCGACTGCTCCCAATCGGGCCCCGTGCTTGAAGGGGCCCCGCATTATGCAGTGTTCGATTTTATAAAGCTCCATGAAGTGAACATTTTATAATATAGAAAAATGTTGACTTGTGCATCATGGCCTTTTTTTTAAAGAAAGATTCACTGTTTCAATGTGTAAACAGCCCAATCAACATTTTTATTTAAACTTTGTGGGGCCCCGCACTTACTGGATTCGGCCCTGCGCTGGACTAATGGGAACCGGCCTTAATCGCAAAAATTGGACGGTTTACGAGATAGATAGCAGCTTGCGAACGCGACATACCAGCGTGACCAAATCACGACTTTTCGAACTTTCGATTAAAGCCTTGAAACCAAAGGGAGAATTAATTTCTGAGACTAGAATCGCGAAAAAGTGAAGCGTTTACGAGATAGAACGTAGCTTGCGAGTGCGTTATTTAACCCCATCAAACCGCGAATATTCGAATTTTTCTCTAAAGCCTTTGAAACCAAAGGAAGAATTCATTTCTAGAGTTAGGATCGAGAAAAAGTGAAGAGTTTACGAGATAGGGCGTAGTTCATGAACGCGACATTCTAGCTTTGACCAAACCGCGACTTTTCAAACTTTTCATTAAAGCCTTTGAAATCAAAAGGAGAATTCGTTTCTAGGGTCAGAATTGCGAAAAAGTGAAGGGTTTACGAGATAGAACTTAGCTTGCGAGTGCATCATTCAACCCGATCAAACCGTGAATATTCGAATTTTTCTCTAAAGCCTTGGAACCAAAGGAAAAATTCATTTCTAGTGTCAAAATCGAGAAAAAGTGGGGAGTTTACGAGATAGGGGGTAGCTCATGAACGCGACATTCTAGCTTTGACCAAACCGCGACCTTTCGAGCTTTCCATTAAAGCCTTTGAAATCAAAAGGAGAATTCATTTCTAGGGTCAGAATCGCGAAAAGTGAAGGGTTTACGAGATAGAGCGTAGCTCGCGAACCCGATGTTCTAGCGCAATCAAACCTTGATTTTTCGAACTTTCCACTAAAGCCTTAACGAAAGGGAGAATCCATTTCTGTGATCACAATCGCGAAAAAGTGAAGAGTTTACGAGACAGAGCTCGCGAACACAATGTTCGAGCTTCGACCAAAGCTTGATTTTTCGAACTTTCCGTTAAAGCCTATGAACCCAAAGGGAGAATTCATTTCTATTGCAGAAAAGTGAAGGTTTTACAAGCTAGAGTGTAGCTCACCAACGCGACGTTCTAGCGGGACCAAACCGACAGTATTTGATTTTCCTACCAAAGCCTTTCAGACTAAAGGGAAAATTAATTTCCGAGATCATAATCGCGGAAATAATGAAGGGTTTATAAGATAGAGTGTACCTCAAGAACACGACGTTCTAGCGAGACCAAACCTCAACTTTTTGGGCTTTCCACTGAAGCCTTTGAAACCAAATCGAGAATCCAATTTTGGGGCTAAAAACGCGAAAAAGTGAAGGGTTTATTAGATCTTTATTATTAAGTAGCGTTAAAAGGCTACTAAATACGGTTATGCATACGGATTTTCCTTAGTAACGTGTAAAAATGACGTTAGTAGCCACTAAAAAAGTTATGCATATGGCCGTAATTGTTGTAGACACTTGAAATTTTATGGGAATTTAGATTGAAACTTAATTTTTATTTTTACCAAAAATGAAATTTCTACCACTTTTAGTTTTTCTGCAGAAACGAAATTCTAACTTAACTTAATTTACACGATCATTAAAATTTGTTAATTTTTAAAAAATCATATCTAAAAAACTAATTGTTGTTAAGACTTGAAATTTTATAATAATTTAGATTTAAACTCAGTCTTTATTTTTGCCAAAGAGAAATGATTTACGACTTTTAGTTTTCTAAATCTCCTTAATTGAAATTTATAAACATTCTAAAAATGGAATTTTCTTTAGATTACATAAAAATTTGACGTTTAGAAATTACAACTTTATTATACCTATAAAAGCAACATTAATTCTAAAGTTGGAAAATCCTGCGTATAGAACGTAGAATAATTACGAAAAAGAAGATTCGTGGCATAATTAGGAAATCTCGAAATAAAGTCTAACAGTATACCTAAATTATAAATAAAATATTACTCTCTTTCAATAATCAAATTCGCCTTCATCAAAAGGTCAGTTCCCATTTTCAACGATTTTAACTGACGACTTAACCGAATTAGTAAGGTAAATAGAATTTTGCTGCTTCCAAAATCTATCTATCAATCTGATTAATAGTAACTACATCTTTTCAAATAACTATGCCGAAAGTCAGGGTTGCCAGATTAGGGGATTTTCCCCAAAAATTAGGGTTTTTTTTTTCTTTATTGGGGTATTTTTTGGGGATAGCTTTTGTTGGGGATTATTTGTGGGGAAAAAATTTAGGTGGGTATTAACAGGGGATTTTATGTCTGGCACTACTCGATGATATAAAAACTTCATAAATATAAAAATTCAATTCTGCACTATAAAACGCAAGAATACGTGCAGTAGAATTTTAGTCTTGTTTATTTTTTTTTAGTGTTCAACTGGCACTATGTTGCAGTGTTTTTGTATGCGTTGCTGTTAGTTATAACTTATTTTTTTTAATTGAAAAATTATTTTTTGAATATTTCCCAATTCTTGGGGATTTATTTCTAAATTGGCTTATTTTTGGGTATTTTAGAGATATGCTTCAGTCACGAAAATTGATTAAAATTTAAAAGTAACAAATTATAATCTACAAAAACAATAAAATTATTTTCTGGGAATTTTGTATTGAAAACTTCCAAATTTAGGGTATTTTTCAATTGTGACTGGTGAAATCCAATCGAACGATCTGGCAACCCTGCCGAAAGTTGAGATTTCTTATGAAATAGAATATGGAAGCGTTTCAGGAATTCATATCAATATTACGTATCATTTTTCTTTTAATTTGAATTCATTAGTTTCTAAAATTTTATTTGTATAAGTATAGTATAAAAGAAAACAACAATTTACTCAAATATCGTACAATATTTATTTGTTCATCTTTATTTTATATACAGTCTGCACTTTTTTGTTCTTTTTTCCTTTTTTAAATTTAATTAATTTAACAATTATGTAACATCAACAACATTATACTCTCGTTTTAAATTTTAATTCATGTTTTACGCCTAGCACAGAGTTACGAATTTATTTAGCGGGCGCGTTTTCTTCGTGTTCATTTCGGTAGTATAAAATCCTTAAAATAGTCTAGAAACAAGCAGAAAAATGCTGAGAACCGTATTTTTTGCTAGTAACAGCGTGTGTGAGCACTCATAATTTTTATGCTTTCTTTATAAATTTTATTCGTTTTAAGTTTTACAATATTAACGCTATTTTTTATACGAATCGATTTTAAAATCTGTTCGGGAATTTGAAATTCAAAGAATCCATACAAATGAAATATAGTTAAATACGTTTTTGTATTTAATATATACATTGATATTCTTTGAACGTGTGTTAAATTCGTGAAAATTAGTTGAAGACACTTTTTTCATTTTTGAGTTTAATCCGGTTTATGATTTTTTTAAAGGTTTTAAAGGGGGAAAGTTTATTTAGTAAATAATTGCTTAAAAATTTTTCTAATGTGTTTACATTTGCAAGAAAACTGTGAAAGGAATAATAATTAATTAATTAATTAATTAACTACTTAATTATACGTTACTAGAATGTGATGATTTTGCAAAGTGTATAAAACCATATTCCTTAAGTAATTTTAACGTTAACTAATATTTACAATATCACAATTATTGAAAATTTTTTTTTTAAATTTATGTAATTTGAATTTATAACAAAACTAATCACAATTCCTGATTTTATTTTTTTTAATTTTTTTTAAATAATTCTATTTTTTAACGGGTTGTTTTTAAATTTATATATCTTAAAATTTAACAAAACGAAATACTAGAGAATAACAATTAATAACGTAAACATTAACCAACAGTTTAATAATTAGGTCTTTTTTAAAAATATCTGCCCACTTCTAAACATTTATAGAATCTTTTTTTTATTACTTTTTTTTATTAATTAAGTTTTTTTATATTATGAATAATAGCGATTTTTGCACCTATTTAAAATCGATTTTTTCGTTTTATGGAAAGTTTATTTTTCTTCCATAAAAACCTCGACGTAAAAAAAAGCAGCGGATATAAGTTTTTATTTTTTTCTTACTCCCTTACATTGTGGCACTATATCACTTTTTATTTTATTTATTTTTTAATTTTCTCTTTCGATTGTGAACGTCTTTTTACTCGTTTTGTCCGTTTATTTCGTGATGATTTTTATTTATTTATTTTTGATAAAGCACAGTGATCTTCCTTGATTTTTTAGTAGCGCCCTTTAAGAACCAACACCCAAGAAGATTTTTCGTTTGATTTGTTTAATTGAGGAAAGTTTGGATTAAAAAAAGGGTATTGGATTTCGATGGTCGTTATTTTTTTCTTTAAATATAGGAGTAAGGACCATCTGTTAGGGCGCTACAAAGCAATAGTCAGGAGTTGTCATCTTTATTCGTCCCTCCACCTCCTGTACCGCTTCCTTGACCTGTTCCAGTTCGTCCTCGGATATTTTTATATTCTAAACCAGGATCGAATTGCATTAAAACGAAAACCTACAACAAGAAAATAGTTTAGTACAGCACAATAGGATTTCCTGATGTAAGACAAAAACGAAATGTATATTAGATTAATCGTAATAATTGTCGTTACTAATACACTTATGTATTTGTAACTAAATTTACATTCTGTCGAATTTTGCTTCAAATACTGTCGACTAGTGCGATATTTTACACTCTGCAAGAGAAAACACAGATAATTAAATGGGTTTACGGTGGCAACTCAGTCAGAAATACGGTTCATTTGTTGAACATTTTGAGAACCGACCAATTCCACATTTTTCCACAAAATCCAGGATTGTAGGAGCCTTTGAAGAGAATGGGTGTGTTGCAGACAGTAGGTGCCACAGAAGAGAAGAAAAAGCTCTTACAGAAAACAAGCAAATACGCGACACAATGATTTGCGCTATTGCCGAAGAAGAGTCATCGAAACCTAGCTTTCAAATTGCTACAGAAGTCGGTACCAACAGGGAGACCGTTCGACAGGTACTCAGACGACATGGATACAAATCGTACAAGATATCAACACTGCCCACCTAAGAAAAAGTGCCGTATGTGCAAAATTATCGATTTTGAGTTATACATTGACTCCCATGTTTTAGACCACGAGGAATCCAATAAACTAGTCAAAAAGTCCGTATCTTTAACCGTTTTCTTGATATCCAGATGTAGTTTACCGTAAGTACATTAAAATCCCACCATTGCTAAGCAAAAGTGTCGTAAGTACAAGACACTAAACATAAATGCAGTAACTCCAATGCTCATACTGCACTTTTGCTTAGCTCTAGTACAATAACCCGAAATGGAGCTGCACCATGAAGAGAAAGATGAAAGGGTACTCAGCAATGTGACGGAGATGGGACTTACTTTTTCATCCTTCTCTTCATGGTGCAGCTCCATTTCGGGTTATGGTACATACGGCAGTTTTGCTTAACAATATTACCACTGTGGCTGTACTGTGGTCACGAGGAGTGCGAAAAATGCGAAGAGTTTTCTCTCCATGAACACAATAAGGATACACTGGATCTCGCGTGTGAAACATGTAGTAAATGGGTTTATCACCATGAATTAGTGATTGCTGCAAGAGAAGCCTATAAATCACATTTAGAACGTGATATTCAAAATGACACCGTTATTTTTTCAGGCGATATGCAGAAAATAATAATGCTTCCTAGAGTAGACATGTTTAAGAAGGTGTTGTTTGTCAAAAGACTCATAGCATATCACGAAACTCGCTCCTGTTGGGAAAAAAGGAAAAAACAAACCTCATGCCCTACTTTGGCACGAGGGAATTTCCGGAAGGAACCAGGAGGATAATGTAAGTGCTCTCTATATGTTTCTAAAAAAAAAATAGAGATATGAAAATCATCCTTTGGCTAGACAACTGTTCGTCTCAAAACAAGAACTGGTGTCTTTTCACATTTCTTGTGTATGTTATTAACTCATCTGATATTGCTGCAGAAGAAATTGTTTTGAATTATTTTCAATCTGGCCATTCGTTCATGAGTGCCGATAGTTTCCACCACCAGGTGGAACAATCCCCGAGAAAACAAAAAAAAGCATACGATTTTGAAGACTTTGTGCTTGCAGTGTCAACAGCAAACTCGGGAAATGTTGAAGAGCTGCGAATGCATCATTTTGATTTCTTTGACTGACCTGATTTAACATCGCAACATAAATTGAAGAAATCTTGTAGATTGTATTTGAGTTACATTGTCCATGTGAGTGCAAGAAGAGGAGATTATGTATTATATTGTAAATCCAACTACGATCCTATGTGTCTAAGAATTGGATTTCTTACAGAAAAAGACTATGAAGGGAATCAAGATGCCCAAGTCCCATGAGTCCCCATGTGGATTTCCTAAAGAAAAGAGGGATAATATCCTAGAAGTACTCATCGAAGTTCTTCCCAAAAACAGGAAAACATTCTGGAAAAACTTATTAATCCGCTAAAGTGTTAAGTGTGTTGAAAATCATACAGGACTGACCAAAACTTTATTAAATATGACAATTTAAATGTTTTGCACTAAAATAACTTGTGCCAACTGTTACTAATTTATTGAGTTTTATCACTCAGGGCTAATCACTAAACTTTAGGCTTTGATTTTTCAAAGGCTTATGTATGTGACATACGGCACTTTTCCTTAGTTGGACAGAACAGGTCGCCAGATATTTCCCGATGATGAGATCCAAAGAATGATATTCTGCGAAACGATGGTGAAACGTGCAAACGAAAATCCAAATTTTTTGACTAATATTTGTTTTACAAATCGATGTTTACATTATTAGGAAGGCACAATCCTGCTATTATTAATTATTAAATTTTGGAGTAGAGAGAAACCACGTCATCGAATGGACTTCCGGACTCAATATCCAACAAAGCTGAACGTGTGGGCTGATGTCCTTGGAGATCATATTGTTGGACCTTTCTTTATTCAGGGCAATTTGAATGGACGTATTTGGATCTCTTTCGGGAGGAAATCACTCCAGCTTTGATGCAACTTCCAGGAATCGACTCAAACCAAATATGGTATCAGCAGGATATCTGTCCTGCGCACGATATGACTGATGTGCAACAATTTTTAAATACAGTAGAACCTCTATTATCCGAAACACTTTTAACCGAAATAACGTTTAATCGAAACAACCAGAACGGTAATTAAAAAAATTATTATTAACATTTACATCATAAATTATTATTTATGATGTAAGTCATCAGACATTGTGAACAAGCAAAGAGTGACAATTTTGTTCTGCAGCAATGCTTTAGGAACTTACCGACTGCGGCCGATGTGCATAGGAAAATCTAAAAAACCCAGGGCTTTGAAAGATATTTCGGCAAATGCCCTTCCTGTCTTCTATCGTAACCAAAAAAGTTCCTGGATGCCCGCTGCTTTGTTTACCGAATGGTTTAATAATGAGTTTGTCCCCAGTGTTGAGTCCTTTTTAAAGTCGAAAAATCTTCCAAGAAAAGCAGTTTTGTTAATCGACAACGCCCCTACACACCCACAGAATCTGCAGAATGGTGACATTGTTGTTTAGTTTCTACCTGCTAATGTCACAAGTCTGATTCAACCCCTAGGTCAAGGTGTAATAGAATGCTTCAAAAGGCACTATCGGGCGTTGTTTCTTAGATATCTATTGCAAGAGGCACACGAGTCAAAAAGTATTCCTGAAATCCTGAAAACCATTAACATGAAGCATGTTGTTTATTGGTGTGCTGAATCTTGGGAGAAAATAAAATCATCAACCCTACAAAAGTGCTGGAATAAACTTTTTGACGGAATTTTAATAGATGACAATGCTGAGAACGATGAGAACCTTGCAAACTTGATTAAAAAATTACAAGGATGTGAAGGAATCAGCGAAGATGAAATAAGTGAATGGGTAAATGGTGATGACTCAGAACTAAATTTCAATGACCAAGATATTATTGATTATGGTACTCCCTGAATTACAAGACAACAACAACACTGTAGACGACGAAGACGGTGATGTAGAACAAAGTACTAGCCATGACACCGCAGACGAAGTATTCAACGCCTTAGAGGTAACAGTTTAAAACATGAGATATAAAATTAAACTCTATAAAAGGCACGTTTATATCAAAACCTTCTGACGTTCTGTTAATGAAACAGTGGTATGATATAGCGGTTAGAAAACGGTATGATAACAAAGAACAAAAAACTTCAAAAAACGATTCCTGGTTACCAAAAATTACATTTTGATTATTATCCGAAATTTTATTTATCTGAAACACGTCTCCCCCTCTTTGTTTCGGTTAATAGAGGTTCTACTGTATCAGTTTTTCAAATCGTGTGATTGGTAGAAGATGCAACATCAGATGGGCAGCCAGATCGCCCGATTTAGCTGTTATGGACTTCTTCGTTTAGCCATACGTAAAACAGAAAGTGTACAACCACGTAAGAGCTGAAGATTTTGGAACATCTTCGTCAAAGGATTATAAATGTGTTTTTAACATTACGCATGTTATGCTTCATAACGTAAGAAGAAACTTCTACTACAAATTGTGGTATTGTTTAGCAGTGCAAGGATCTGTATTTGAACACTTATTATATATTACTTTAGATGCCTCAAGTAATTTACAATAAGTACACATTTTCATTTGTATGATTGTACGAGTTATTTACTGTTAATTTTGTCGTTTCTTACAATGAAGTGCCCTTTGTATGAAATTTGTATTTATTTATTAAGTGTAACTCGTGTTCTTGCAACAACAATTTGTACAGTGTGCATTTCAGTAACAATTTTTTAACAGTTTTATTAACCGATATGTCAGACAATCAAGAAACATAACTTATGCTTTTGACCTGGCATTGTATAGGCATAGTAACAACGATTATTACGATTGGACTGCTATATAAGTTATCTTTGTCCTGCTTAAAGAAATCCTAATGTACTGTATTATTAGACTTTGCTATGTTGCGAAAAAAAAATTTTATACGGTATATAAATTTACCTGATCTGTAGGTAATAATTGAAAATCATCCGGTGGATTAGTAATAACATATCGTTTACTACTCGCATCACACGAAGAACTAGTATCTCTAAACCGATACAATCCAATACACAACATTCCAAACTGTTTAAGCGCAGCAACAAATAAATCCCCATATTTTCCAGTTTCCCCAAACTGAGCTAAAGGACCATCGTATAAAGATATCTGTCCAACTCTGCATCGATCTCGATTAGCTAAACTTTCCGGGGTGCTGTAACCACCCCTAAGTCCGGCTCCTTCGGCAAGAATTAACTCTAATTCGGGAGTTGCACCTCCGGTTATTAAAGAACGAATTAACGTTAAGGCATTTTGGTTGAAATACGTCGTTGACATTAAAGAATCTAAAACGCTAACAGCGAAAGCCGTACCACACGCGAATGGTTGAGTAAGATAAAGCTCTGTGTCCGGGTCATCGTCATCATCTTGATCTAAAAATTGAACGTTGCTGTCGTTTACAAGCTCGGTGATCATTGGAACGTTTGCGCCGTAGACAGACCCTCTTCTTTGAAGGACGATGGGGCTTCCAACTGGAGTTCCGGCGTCTTGATCACCATTTACCTGACTTAAAACACCTATCGTGTCGTCGAAAGTCATGGCCTTGATATTCAGCGACGCCAGAATGGCTTCTTTGTCGGCTAAAGTTGGATCGTCGTTGCTGGGGACTTTGGCGGAAAGAATGCAACACATGTCGCAGAGGTTTACATTTACAGCTCGTAAATCAGCTCTGCTTAATGGGGAACCGTTTAAAACGGATATTTTGGGGAGGTTTTGGAGCATTTTCCATTCTCTTCGGATGTAATCGACCGAGCCGACTATTACGACGTGTTTGAGTTCGTGGTAGTGAAAGTTCGATGCTCTTAGTGGCATTACGAGGTTTCTTAAACCGATTAAGGGTGAGTCGGGATCGGCGAAGAGACAGACTACAACGTGACCGTTTAAAACTGTCATTGCTGCTTGGTTTCTATCCTGAAATTTAAAAGAAAAAAAAGTTTACATCAGGACATCTTAATTAATTAATTATTATACTTTAGAAAAATAAAATTTATGAGAACAGATTAGTTCTCTAAAATATTTTCCAATATGATTAAAAATTTAGGATTGTTTAGAGTTTCCAGAAATACTTTTTGGTTTTTAACCAATGATTCATTTCATTTCTCAGAGAGAATTGAACAGAATGGATTTTCTGATTTTTTTTCTTTAATTGGAAGAATACTCGAGCTAAAATCTTTGAATTAAAAAATGACATGGTTCTTATTTCATTTTATTTTATATGAAAGGTCATTCAGGTTACTTTAGAACGACAAAATTTATAATGAGAAGAGATTAGTTCTCTAGAATATTTCCCAATAATTCCCTACTTGTAAATTTTGCTTTGTATAACATTTCCAGAAATACTTTTTGGTTTTTAACCAATGGTTTTTAACCATCACCATCTAATATTAGAGCCTGATGAAACGTTGGATCATTATTAGGTTTATGCTTAATAATTCAAATTATTACCGGATTTTTCTTAACTATACATTATACACCTAACGTTGACTTAGCATTTAATAAAGTTGTTCACATTTGTCGAGATGTAAATTATGGATGATTAATGCGGACCCTTCATGCTAATGGTGCAAGATTTTTTTATTTGTTTTTACCTAGATGTTGGACGAGGAATATACTATGGTTCATACAATCTTCATTTAACATGAACAATTGGAGTTTTAATTTTATTCATTTCATTTCATTTCTTACAATGAGTTGAACAGAATGGATTTTTTGAGATTTTTCTTTTATTGGAAGAAAATTCAAGCTAAAATCTTTGAATTAAAGAATGACACGATTCTTATTTTATTTTCTTTTATTTGAAAGGTCACTCAGGTTGGAAAGAAAGTTAAAAAATCTATTAACTTTCTTTTTGAAAAGTTCAGTAAGGAGAAAATTAGCAAACGTTAGAAAGATTGATGACTTCCAACTTTCGTGTTAAGTATCAAAGAAAAATACAATTCAAAGATTGCAATCCTTGCAATGAACAATCTTTAATTTGGATGCCTTGATATATTAGATTGACGTTGAGATTCTTTTTTCTATTTCTCAAAAGAAGATGAGTTTTCAATTAAAAATTTGACGTGAAGATTCATTCATTCTTAAAAAGAAATCTTGACTCAATCCAGTCTTTTAACTGAAGCCTTGTCATAAGTTGAATTAGGTTGAGATTCTTTCATTCAGAACATTGATTAATTTCTAAAATAAATTCCAAATACAACCCAATCGTTAAATTAAGGATTCATTTTCAAGGCATTCATTTTTTGAAAGGAAATTTGAATTTAACCGTTTGACTGCCACGGCGATGCGAGTTTCAATTTGCATATATTGAAACTTAATATCCTCGATATTAACGGAGTTATAACCCAAAAACTGGAACAATCCAAAATTGGTTTATTTCAACTTTGGCTTCCTCTAACTCAAAAATTAAGCGAGTTAGGAAAAAATGTTTCAAATAAAAGTTTTATTTAACATTACCATATAAAATAGAAAAATTAACGACAGTTCTTAAAATTTAGTTAAATTATTTGCTAAATGGATTTGTTTCCAAGAATTTTTTTTAATTTTCTTTTGAGGGGTCCTTGGCAATGGCAGTGGAGGCTTTTAATTAATACTCAGGACTGGGCCAAGCTTCGAGGTCCACAACCTCCTAAAAGCTCGCTCCCTGCTGAAATTCCAGGCTCGATATCCCGACTGAAAATCTCTGGTTTAAACCTCTTCTTATTCTTGCGTTTTCCAATCGATCCGCTTCTCAGATAAAAGTACGAAAAATACTATCAAGCTACAAGGATATTCGAGCAAAGTCTTTGTTATCAATAGATTTACTCTTCGTTAAACATTCTATATATACATTTCAAATTCTATACATTCTATAAATTAACTCAAACTTCTTAATATTATTTTAGTAAACTAGTGTGGAGCATCACTTGAGTGTACGGATACTATGAATAAGTAAAAGTTCGCTTTGTAAACCGTTGGCGCGCACAACGGCCGTTCTTTCGAGGACCTCAAATCCGTCAAAAACTCCAAACATTTTCTGAGCCTTATCAATATTTTTAATATGAAATAATTGTTTGCCTGTTTTTCAATTCTTTGCAAATCGTACCCGTTCTTAAATTTTAATACTAATGCGGATTAAATTCGGATCCACAAAAAGGATTTTGAAGTGACTAGTATTACGACTCTCCGAGTTTACTAAACGACTTGTAAATACGATCTAGAGAATTTGAATCAGCGTAATCGATTAATTTTAATTCAGTGCTTTGTTCACGTTTTAACCCTCTATTGAACCGTGTAACTTTCAGGTCACATTTGTATCTATTAACATTTTACTAAATAATTATAGTTTTTCATGTAATTGCGCATAAATCTTAATTCTATAAAGTTGCCATACAATCAATATCAATATTTATGACCGTTGCCAGACTCATCAACCTGATATAGCAAAGTAAATGCTGTGCAAACTGTAACTTACTTTTTTTAACAACAATTCGGCCCATAGAGGAATTTGAAATATTGCTTTGGTCGCTTTTTAGTTCTCAAGGGTATAGAATTTGATATTGACATTAAAGCAAATCGTATTCCGCGATTTTAATCTATTTTCCGATTATGTTCAGTGATAACGGTTAATTATTTCTATAAATTTGAGTTTTTTTCCATTTTCGTTACAGATGGATTAATTTACCAATGTTACTACATAAAATATATCTTATAAATTTTCTGTTTTCACTCATCTTTTTCTGCTTTAACTCGTTGTTTCTCTCCTTTCTTTAAAATTAACATTAACCCCATTCAAATTAATTATTGTTTTCCAAATACTCTTTTGAATTTTCCTGCGACCTTTTACTTATTAACATGTGTAATAAATTGAAAATATCTTTAGTACCCTGTCGCTTTACTATAAAAATAATGTTTTTTTGCCCTATTTGATCTAACGAAGTTACAACTTATTAGTTTTTCTTCCAAAAAATCAAACTTCTTAATATTATTTTAGTAAATATTTAAAAAAAGGGTCTTTTCAATATAAGCATATTGAAACTTGCAGTGCCGTGGCAGTCAAACGGTTAAGGTCCTTCAAATGTTGAAATTGATAGATTAGTTGGTGTTTTTCCCAAGAAAATAAATTTGAATTCAAAAATTTGAAAGATTTTATATTCACTGTTGAAAGAAAAATATAACTACATCCAATCTTAGAACTAGAACTTCGTGAAAGGTGAGAACTATTTGCCTAGAAAAATGATTCATTCTTGAAAAATATCTCCAATATAATTCAATTTTTGAATTAGAGATTTTATTCAATGATGGAAGAAAATTTCAAAATTGGAAGGTTTCAATTTAAAAGCTTCAAAAGGTGGGTTGGGGTTGAATTCTTTTCTTCGTTCTTAAAAAGAGATTTTTAATCCAATCGAACCTTTAAATTGAAGATTTTTTCATTGTTGAAAGGACATTTGAATTGAAACTTTTTCAAAAGTTAAAGTTGATGAACTGATTTGTAAAAAAAATAAATTTAAACATTGGATAAATTTTAAAAAGAAAGATCTCAACTCAATACTTCATTCTTTAAAGAAAAATCCCAATCCAATTTTAATCTTTGGTTGAGTTGGATTATAAATAAAATTTGAGATTTTTCTTACCGTCGTTTGGGGTGAGATTGATAACCGGGGGTGAGATTGATCACCAAGTTGCTTCTTCATAAATTTAAATTTAGCGCGCAAACCAACTATTAGATTCGTTTTTCGCCAAAGCAACACAAACCTGGTGGCGAAAAACGAATCTAATAGTTGGTTTGCGCGCTAGATTTAAATTTATGAAGAAGCAACTTGCTGATCAATCTCACCCCAAACGACAGTATCCAAAATTATCAAATTCAATACAACAACGAATTCAAAAGACAAGTCTCATCAAATTGTGTTATATATTTTTCCATTTTTCAGTGGTTAGCAAATGAAAAGCAGTGGAACGTAATGAAGCTTTCTATTTTTCGGGGATTTTGGTAAAACCTAGGCCCTAAAATAAAAAGCTTTTCCCATTCCAAGTACATTCCATTGCTTTTTAAGTTTCATCAAGTTTAAAAAAAAGCATCTCTTGGTTTTTCAATTTTACCTAACTAGTAGGTTTGTTCGTTAGAAATGCACTGCTTGTACTTAGCAGTTCAATGCATTATTAAATTTTGGTTCTTTATGCATTCATTGAATCATATTTCATTCCTGAACGAAGGTGCACCAAATTACGTTCCCTTACATTCCCTTTTAAATGCTGCATGAAACTGCACTTCTGCATCATAGTGTAACTTACAATTAATGCAGTGGAAGTTTTAACCCAACGAACAAAGCTAATCTTGAGTTAAAGCAAAATTTTTCCAAAAAATTGAACGTAAATCAATTTTTATTTTTCTTCTATTTTATCCTAAGATTATTTCACTTCAAAACATCTTTTTATTGTGTTGTTATAATCTATCTTCTCTTAGAACTTCCACAAACTTTTTCAACTGTAGATAGATATAAACAAATATATGACAAATATGAAAAGTTTTAGACATTTTAATGACTTTGACTCGACATAATTATGATTGATGGTGCTTTTTTAATCCCAAGGGTAAAAAATGGCTCGCACCGTGGGTACACAATCGATCATAAAACTCTTCCAGAATTTAGCCACCTCAAAAAGAGTTTCACACGTTAAATTAGCCCCGTTAGCGGAACTTTTCGATAAAAAACCAACCCATACTAAAACCGAACCTACAACCCAACCCCATTCAATCTTGGATATTTACAAAATCGACGAGACTAAAAAATGGGTAGTTGCCGTTCGTGATTCACAGAAGAAAAAACTCCTTCGAAGACGTTTCGCCGATAGCGTAACAAATCTCTTTCAAAATTGGGGAAGAAGACATTATTCATCACGGTACGCAGATACAAAAGCCGTTCCTCCGATTGAAGTTTTTCATCTAACCCAACGTTTTAACCAAGATAAATTCGACAAAAAGGTAAATTTAGGTGTTGGAGCTTATAGAACGGATGAGGGTAAACCTTGGGTACTTCCGGTGGTTAAAAAAGCGGAAAAATTAGTTGTGGATGATAAATCTTTTAATAAAGAGTATTTACCGATAAGTGGATATCCTGCTTTTACTGAAGCAGCGTCTAAATTAGTTTTAACCCCAGAAAGTAAGGCTTTAAAGGAAGGTAAAGCGTTTGGTTATCAATGTCTTTCTGGAACGGGGAGTTTAAGAGTTGCAGCTCAAACTTTACACAGGGTTTTAGGTTGTAAAACTTATTATGTTTCAAAACCAACTTGGGGAAATCATAATAATATTTTTCAACATGCTGGGTTTACGACAAAGAAAGAATATACTTATTGGGATCCGAAAATAAGAGGGATTAATTTTGATGGACTTTTATGCGATCTTTGCGCAGCAGAAAAAAATTCAGTTATTATTTTTCATTCGTGTGCTCATAATCCAACAGGATCTGATCCTACTCAAGAACAGTGGAAGGAAATTGCAGAAATTGTAAAGGAAAAAGGCCTTTTCCCTCTTTTTGACACCGCTTATTTAGGATTTGCTTCTGGAGATATCCTCCAAGATGGTTTTGCACCAAGATACTTTGTTGAACAAGGAGTAGAAACGATAATCTGTCAAAGTTTCGCTAAAAACTTTGGATTATATTGCGAAAGAGTTGGAAATTGTATTTTCGTCATAGAAGATACTAAATTCGCCCCGGCTTTAAAATCCCAAATTAATATCATAATCAGATCAAATTATTCCAATCCTCCAGCTCACGGTGCAAGAGTTGTAGCTAAAATTTTAAACGATCCTAATTTATATGAAGAATGGTTGGTTTGTTTAACAACAATGGCTTGTAGGGTTTTTACTATGAGGAAACTTCTTAGAAGTAACTTAGAAAAACTTAAAACTCCCGGTTCTTGGAAACATATAACAGATCAAATCGGAATGTTCTCATTTACCGGTTTAAACGAGGCTCAATCAAAAAATATGGTTGAAAAACATCACGTTTATATGTTAAAATCAGGAAGGATTAATATGTGCGGAATTACACCGAGTAATGTTGAATATGTTGCTCAATCTATACATGAATCAGTAACTAATGTTAAATGAGTGATTAAAAAAGAAATTTAAAGAAGAAAAAAAAATTATTTGTGTGTTGTACTTTTCATATTTTTGATCTTTAATAAAAATCCAAAATTAACTCAATTTTTTTTAAATTACTTACCAAAATACAATCTTCTAAATTTTTAGCAGGTCCCCAATGAAACATTCCGGTGCTATCATATTTCATTTCAGTCTTTTCAAAGTCGAAATCTTTAGCTTGATCGTCGGCTAAACCCACCGGAAGTGCAACGCCGTTGTTATTTTGATTGGTTCCTCCGCTTGAACGACTCGTAGGCCTGAAAATAATCACCTTGAGAAAGAAATTCTGACGTTGTGTCGTTAACCAGCGACTTTAGGGACCCACTACTAAGTGTTCTAGCTATTAGTCTTTAGAGAAAACAACGTTGAAGAGGAAAGAACGATGAATATAAAAACATGCAAGTTTTTTTCTTATTTTAGTTTTTTTTTTTTTAATTTTTGAAAAAGGGAAACATCGAGAGAATATTTGAGGTGTACAAGTATAAAAAAGAGATGGGAATAGAAGAATAGTTTTTATTTTAAATTGTATTTTAGTGGGGAGTAAAAAATTGTTTTAAAAAACGAAGGGATTTTTAAAAACGAGGTTTTAAAAAACGAACGGGTTTTAAAAAACGAGGTTTTAAAAAACGAAGGGGTAAAAAAAGGTAAAGCAAGCAAGTAAAAAGTGTAAGTAAATGCTTGAAGCGTACATGAGTTTTTTCACTTCGTAGGCAAGATGATAGCCGGCATAGCCCCCAGACTCCTGTTCTGTGCCTCTGAAAATTTATTAACGTCTTTGCGATTTCTTATTTTACAATTTATAACAACACAATTAAAATAATTCTGATAATTTTCTTTATATACATATATTTTTCGATCTTGAATAAATATTCTTAGTTGTATCTTTGATTTCGAACTACTCTCTATCTAGCTTGGATTGGGTTGGAACTTTCTTTTTCATTCTTAAAAACAAAATGAAATAGTCTCTAATTTAGAAGAGTCTTCCTTTTTGAAAGAAAAATCTAAACTCAATCTAATCTTTGTACTAAAGTATCATCAAACGTTGAATTAGATTAAAATTATTTTATTTAGAGAATTCATTCAATCATTTTTGAAAAGAAATTTCAAATCCGATTCAATCTTTAACTAAATTTTAACTTAATTAAAGATGTTTATAAGGAAATTCTTAACAATTTACTTTAATCTTTAAATTGAAGCTTCTTCAAACGAGGAATTGGGTTGAAAATTTCTTTTTACGAATGAAAAATCGTATCGTATTCTAATCTTTAAATTGAAGCTTCTTCAAATGTGGAATTGGGTTGGTATTTCATTTTCATACGTAAAAAGAAAATTTTTCCTTCGTAAAAGGAAAATTTCAACCCAATTCCACATTTGAAGAAGCTTCAATTTAAAGATTAGAATAAATTATTAGGAACCTACTCTTTCAATTGAAGATTAATTATTCATTCTTGGATGAAACACATTCATTTTCATCTAAGCTCATCATTTTCCTTCATCAGTCTTCGAATTGAAGATTCTTTCATTCTTGAATACAAATTCCTAACTTAAACTGACTTAATTTTTGAAGATTGGGTTGGGATTTTAATTTTGCTCTTGAAAAGAAAATTTTAGATATAGTTGAAGAAATAATTAAAGGGTAAAATAAATGTCCAGCTCAATTCTACATTTGAAGAAGCTTCAATTTAAAGGTTGTAATAAACTGTTAGGAATCTACTCTTTCAATTGAAGATTAATTATTCATTCTTGGATGAAACACATTCATTTTCATCTAAACTCATCATTTTCCTTCATCAGTCTTCGAATTGAAGATTCTTTCATTCTTGAATACAAATTCCTAACTTAAACTGACTTAATTTTTGAAGATTGGGTTGGGATTTTAATTTTGCTCTTGAAAAGAAAATTTTAGATATAGTTGAAGAAATAATTAAAGGGTAAAATAAATGTCCAGCTCAATTCTACATTTGAAGAAGCTTCAATTTAAAGGTTGTAATAAACTGTTAGGAATCTACTCTTTCAATTGAAGATTCATTATTCATTCTTGAATGAAACTCGTTCATTTTCATCTAAACTCATCCTTTTCCCTTCATCAGTCTTAGAATTCAAGATTCTTTCATTCATGAATACAAATTTCTAACTAAATTTAACTTAATTTTTGAAGATTGGGTTGGGAGTTTTAATTTTGCCCTTGAAAAGAGAATTTCACACATGTTTGAAGGAATAATTAACGAATAAAATAGATTTCTTTCTATTCAAAAGATAGGTTTGGAATAAAATTTCTAGATTTTTAAAAGGAAAGAAAGGTCAAAGAAAAGTCAACATAATCCAACCTTTTAATTGGAGATTGATTCATTTTTAAAAGAAAATTCTTTTCTTTACCCAACTTTTGAATTGAAGCTTCCCCAAAAATTTTATTGAAGCTTCTTCTAAGGATTCGCTTAAAGTTCTTTTTGTTATTCTTCAAAATAAAATATCAATATAATCTAATATCTCAGATGAGGATTTTATCGTAATTAAAAGGAAATTACTACGAAAACTCCCTAGAGGGCTATTTTAACATCCTTCCCACTTTGGACTTTAATCGCAGCTCAAATCGGTCACGATTGGAGTTTCTTCATAATGGTCACCGATTTACCAATTTACATGGCCGACGTCCTCCACTTCAAAGTCTCCGAAAACGGAATTTGGTGATCTGTACCTTATATCTGCATGTGGATCGTATCGATGTGTTCTGGTTGGTTATGCGATTGATTAATCGTCAAAAACTAAATGACTGTTACTTTTACCAGAAAATTCTTCACGACAGTTGATAAATGAAAACTATTTTACATAATTTTTGTTTATTAAAACTACTTTTTTAGCTGCAATTGGACCTGGTATTTCTATGATGGCAGCATCTTACGCAGGATGCAATCGCGCACTTGTAATCGCTTTATTTACAATAGCGGTAGGTTTTATGGGTACTTTTACCTGCGGTATGAAAGTAAACGCTTTGGATTTATCTCCAAATTATTCCGGAACCTTAATGGCTATAATAAACCGTTTGGGTGCTATAACAGAAATAATAATTCCCTACTTAGTCGGTGTTTTAACCACCAATCACACTGTAGGCGAATGGCGATTAGTTTTTTGGATATCTTTAGGAGTTTTTGTAGTTACAAATATCACTACTTTTCATCCAACTTTTGCGTTAAAATGTCTTCAAAAGTTGAATGGAAGCTTCTTTAAAAGTTGGTTTTGGTTGGAGCCCCATTAGTCTTAAAAAGAGCCTTTCAAATATTTACGTGTACCTTTTTACAAAAGTTGGGTTATTTTAGAGTCCTTTTAACGAAGAAAATCTTAATGTAATTGAATGTTTGAGTTGAGAATTCTATCAATGATGAAAGAAAATTTCTACCTCTATCCAAATTTTGCATTGAAACTTTCTCAAAAGTTGAATTGAGCCTTCTTAAAAATTTTGAACGGAGTAACGGTTGTTACACGTTAGGAAACGAGAATAAGCTCTTGGGTATCATAATGAAGAAGAACGACGAGGAAAATTAAAACAGAACTTCCTTTTTTCACTCCAAGCTTTCGGAATAATTTATTCCTTCATGAGGAGAGACTACAATTTTTAAAGATAAAGAAATTTTAAGAAATTATTCAAATTAAATTATTAAATAAACTCATCAACTTACAATGAAATTTGAAAGAGATTGACCAAACAATAATGAAACTGTTATTCCGCAAGCTTGGAGTGAAGAAAGGAAATGCTGTTTTAATTTCCCTCGTCGTTCTTCTCGGTTGTGATACCCAAGAGCTTATTTTCGTTTTCTTCTTAAAAAGTTCCATTCTTGAAAGCAACAGCCTATCTTAATCTAACCTTTGAAAAGCTTTAATTCAAACGTTGGGTTAAGTTCAGTTTAACATTTCGCTTTCTTGCTTCTGAATTAAAACTCCCTAAAAAGTTGATTTGAAGCATTTATAAAAAGTTAGTGTGGGTTGGATCGCCATTTTTCTTAAAAAAATCTTTAAATGTTTACATGTACCTTTTTCAGAAGTTGGATTATCTTAGAGTTCTTTTAAAGAAGAAAATTTCAATGTAATTCAATGTTCGAGTTAAGAATTTCATCATTGTTGAAAGGAAATTTCTGCCTTTATCCAACTTTTAAATTGAAATTTTGTCAAAACTTGAAGTTTTTTGAAATGTGCCCTTGTTGTAGAGAACATTTACCTTAATCTAACCTTTAATAAGCTTCAATTCAAACATTGAATTACGTTCAGTTTAATATTTCGTTTTGTTACTTAAAAGATAGGTTGAGAAAAATTCCTAGATTTTTTAAAAGGATTTTAAATATTTTAAGAGATGAACGAAAAAATCCTTTCTTTCAAAAAGTTCTTCGTTCTTAAAAAAATTCCAATCTAATTTAATTTTTAGTTCTCTGAATTCAAAAATCCCTAAAAATTCAAATTTCTACCTATATCCAACTTTTGAATTGGAATTTTCTCAAAAATTGAAGCTTCTTGAAAAGTTCTCTTGTTGAAAGGAGCTCATATCTTAATCTAAATGCAGTTTTATACTAAAAGTCACCGATATGCTACTTGTTGTGCCACGTCGCTTCATAGTAAATGGGAAAATAATTAGCTTATTCATGCGATCTTAAAGTTTTTTGGAATGTTAACTCCTGCTTATTTCAACGAAGTGGTTAAATGAAATTATATTATGTTATAGAAGGGTTATGTTTATAGAAGGTTTTTGAAATAATGAAAAGTCTTATGACATTAGTAAAAAAAAATTGGCCGTTTTTAAAGTCCTATGTGAAAAATACGGAAGTGATATTGTACCTGCAGAAAGGAAATAAAAACCTTCAAACACAGTTTCATCGAGAACATAAGAGAATCACGAAAATTACCAGCGAACAATCTCCAATTAAACAGATTAAATAGTATTACTACGATTGTATGTTTTTTTCTCTGTTGAACCTTAGTTACAAACCTTAAAGCTATTAGTAACATCAATTTTTGAGCAATCGGTAACATTCCAAAAAACTCTAACATGCTTACCAGTTCTTACTTTTGTGTAAAGCTGTCTAAACCTTTGATAAGTTTTAATTCAAATATTGGATTAGGTTCGCTTTAATATTTCGTTTTCTTACTCAATGGATACATTAGAAAAAAATTCTAGATTTTTTTAAAGGATTTTAAAGATCTTAAGAGACGAACATAAAAATCATTCCTTTCAAAAATTTCTTTGTTCTTAAAAAAATCCCAACCTAATTTAATTTTCGGTTTTCTAAATTCAAAAATCTCTAAAAATTAAAATTTCTCAAAAGTTGAAGTTTCTTGAAAAGTTCCATTGTTGACAGGACATTTATCTTAATTGAACCTTCGAAAAACTTTACTTCAAACATTGGATTAGGTTCAGTTAAGTAAGTAAGGTTTAAGTTAGTAATGTTTCGCTTTTTTTTACTCAAAATATAGGTTAAGATAAATTCTTAATCTTTTTAAAAAGATTTTGAGAAATGGAAAAAAATCCTTTCTTTCAGAAAGTTCTTTGTTCTCAAGAAAATCCCAACCTAACTTAATTTTTGGTTCTCTAACTTCCAAAATCTCTAAAAATTCAATTTTCTATCTCTATCCAACTTTTGAACTGGAACTTTCTCAAAAATTGAAGCTTCTTGAAAAGTTCCATTGTTGAAAGGACTTTTATCTTACGCTAACCTTTGAAAAACTTTAGCTCAGACATTGGATTAGGTTCAGTTAATTAAGTAAGATTTAAGTTAGCAATAATTCGTTTTTTTTACACAAAAGATAAGTCCACACAAAAGAAAAAATCCTAGATTTTTTAAAATGATTTTAAGAAATAAAAAAATCCTTTGTTTCAAAAAGTTCTTTGTTCTTAACCGTTTGACTGCTAAGCAATTCTTGCAAGAACGCTCGAAAATTGCGGGACATATTTTGCCTTAATGTTGACTTTAGCAAAGCACGCGTGAGATCAAATTACGTTTATTCCAATGGTGCAACAAAGGCACGCTGAAACTCGCAGCGCAAAAGTGCTGCATCGCGATTTTCGACACAAATGGATGAAGCGTTTTCGCGCCTCGTAGCAGTCAAACAGTTAAGAAAACCCCAACCTAATTTAATTTTTGCTTCTCTGAATTCTAAAATATCTAAAAATTCAAATTTCTACCTCTATCCAACTTTTAAATTGGAACTTTCTTAAAAACTGAAGCTTCTTGAAAAGTTCCATTGTTAAAAGGACTTTTATCTTAAGCTAACCTTTAAAAAACTTTAGCTGAATTAGGTTCACTGATTGGATTAGGTTCAGTTAATTAAATAATATTTATGTTTGTAACATTTCGTTTTTTTATTCAAAAGATAGGTTGAGAAAAAATTTTTAGATTTTTTTAAAAGGATTCTTAAAATTTCAAGAAATGAAAGAAAAATCCCAACCTAATTTAATTTTTGGTTCTCTAAATTCAAAAATTTCTAAAAATTAAAATTTCTATCTCTATCCAACTTTTAAATTGGAACTTTCTTGAAAACTGAAGCACCTTGAAAAGTTCCATTGTTAAAAGGACTTTTATCTTAAGCTAACCTTAGAAAAACTTTAATTCAAACATTAGATTAGGTTCAGTAAATTAAATAATATTTAAGTTTTTAATATTTCGTTTTTTTTTACTCAAAAGATAGGTTCAGAAAAATTCCTAGATTTTTTATAACAGATTTTAAAGTTTTTAGAAGATGAAAGAAAAATGCCAACCCAAACTCTTTGTTCTTAAAAGAAAATCCCAATCTAATTCAATTTTTGGTTCTTGAATACTCAATCCTTAATATTGAATCCTTAAATCTCTAAAAATTCATTAAACATATTTTCAAAAAAATTAATGTTTTTTTTTCTTTATATACACATTTAAAAAATGTCTCATAAAAACATTTATTAAAAAAATTCTTTTATTTCTTTAAATATTCTTTGCTAAAACTGTTACCTATTATAACCCGGAGACACAGCATTTTCTGTACTATTTCTATTCACCGTTGGTTTCACTTTATTCACTTGCTTCGTCGAATTGACCATGTTTGCGTTTGGAATAGCATTATTCCTCGGTGTATGATTCCTATGAGTCACTATAAAATTTCCCAAAAGAGAGAAATATTTTAATCAACTTTACATTAAACCAATATTGAAAAAATGAAAACTATTTCCTTCCAAACTTACTTTGTATATCTTCCTGAACTCTATTAGCATCACCTACAAACAAGAAAAAAACAACCAAATACCTCAAAAATTCAATAGGTAATCAAATTTTAAGTGTAAAATGTGATAATGTGTTATTTATTTTTTTAAATTTCTAAACAAAAAATTTAAACACACACAATTCTAAATCTAACAGATTCATCTAATCATTCAAATCATATAACAAAGTTACCTACTAATAGAATGAAAGAAAAGCGAAAACTAAAATTAATATACCTCTTATATGTACTTTCTTTGGGATTTCGGGCGGAGTAAAAGTTGGAGGTGGATGATGATCATCTGTAAAATCCATTAAAAACATCGAGCAAATGACGTACAAGTCGAAAAGACTACTGTACTAAATTATCTAAACATTTCAATTCACATCGAAATAATACTAACATTTTTTTATTAATTTTCAAATTTTAATCCAATTAAATAAATTTTTCAATTAATTTATCTAAATTAAATTAAATCTTTTTGATTTTGATGTGAATCAAATAAACTAATCTTAATCTATAGAAGTGATAGTCATACCAAAAAAACATGCTAGAACCAAGCCAAGAAAGAAAGTAGATGTAGAGAAGAAAATTCGGTACAAGCTAGAATCGTGCATAAAAAGGGACATTCCAACAAGAACTATGTACAAAAATACTTCTTATTTATATAATTTTTTGTGGGTTATTTTGGGGTTGATGTAAATGTTTTTTGCTTTGATGTTTTTTTTTTGAATCTTTTAATTTTACTTTTCGATTTTTGGTGACTTACTTGCGTATAAACTAACTGGGTCCACACCTGTAGAAAAATATGGTATATTTGGAAGTCTTGAGATGTTTTGTGTTTATTTGTGTTTACTTGTGTAATTTTTTGTTCTTTGAATTTTATGTTTTTTGATTTTTTTAATTTTTAAAATTTAAGAAAAACTTTATTTAATAAAAAATTTTTTTTTTGATTAAAAGTTTTTCTCAAATATTTTTATGTTTATATCCAGTTTAATTTCAAATTACTATTTACAATCAAGCATAAAATTATAAACCGGATATACACTATAAATAATAAGAAAAATATAAAAAAGACACTAAGAGAGCTTTTTAACACACCGAATAATAAATATTAAATTAAAAATTAAAAAACTATAAACACCAATTAGAGGAGTGTATTAAATTTTGTGTTTCACTTCAGATAATTAAAAAAATGTGTTTTTTTTTTAATGTTTCTCGTGTATTTGATACGTACTTGTCCTTCCAACCATTTGAATGGCTCTCACACCTTTCCTGAAGGTTGCCACTGTCACCAACCAGACAAAAAGAGAGTTAGTCGCGACCGAAAATTTTTCCTCATTGAGTGTGGCCACAAGATAATAAATTATAAAAAAATAATAAGGATATCTTTATATGTATTATATCTTTTTAGATATCCTTACACTTTATTTTAGCTGTCGAACCCTGGGCGATTTTTTTTATTAAAAATATTTATTGATTAATATTTATTAATAAATGTTTATTAATAAATTAATATTTACCTTAAACTTTGTTGATTTTTATTTAAGGAGGTGAAAGGATTTAAAATAAAAATGAAATTTAAAAGAAAAATGAAGAGATTTTTTTTGGTTTGATTTTTAGAACGTACCTATAATATTCCGGTTAATTCGTCTGATTGAAAACGTTAGCAATGTTAAGCTTAGCTTAAGATTAGCGTTAGTAGCCAAAAATTACATCGATGCACAAGCTATTTTTTAGTAAGGAAATAAAATTTAGTTAGCTTTCCAAAAACAGATAAAAATAAAAGAAAATTCTTAATAAAAAAAACTCCAAAAATATATAAATTAAAAAAACCCAAAAGAAAATTTTGCGTTAGAACATAAAAGGACTAGCAAAAAACGCTTTTTCTTAAAAGCGAGCCCCAAAAAAAAGGTAGTTGTAGATTTGAAAAGAAAATGGGAGGCGTACCCTCCATATATCTGTAATATGTGGTATTAAATCCTGTTTTCATCATGCCAGTTTGCATCATGATCATTCCGACATCTGGAAAAAAGCAGAACGAGGAGGGCGGATGACGCCAAGATTAAAAAAATCAATGTTGCAGCCCAGGGTCAAGCTATTTCAACACTTTTTTTTATACTTACATACATTTTTAAGACTATCTCTCATCGTTTTTGAGACGTTGAGATTTTTATTTTAACATCAAACGAAAATTATTTTTCTTCGTAATTAAACTGCTTGCTAAAAAGAACCGCAATATCCAGAAGAGATGGTCGTACGAACTTAAAATTTTGATGGTATGTACAGCTCATCCGAGATAGTAAATGATTAAAATTTGGACAAGACTTGCGCACTTTTTAGTTGTTTTTTTTTTGTCTAGTATATTTTTCATGTATAGTTCCTAGACATCGTGTGGCTATATCAATGATCACCAGTCAACTAAACCTTGTTAAATCCTTTACTTTTATTGCTGTTAAGCTCCGCAACTATAGAAATCAGCCTGGCATTCAAATAACTCCTGTTACGGTTCCATTCGGTTCGGTTTGATTTCGACTCGGTTATCGGTCGCTACCGACAAGTGTGAAACGATGTTTCAGTTCGTAATAGAAACTAAAGCACGTCTCACACTGGTACAACAAGCAACAATCAGCTAGTAACCACCAACAAGCAGTCAGAGAAAGCAAGAGAACAGAAAGCAATCAGAGCGTTCACATACGAACGCTTTTTAAGATGACAATGAGTTGATCTTTTTCAAAATGGTCTATTATTATTTTTTTTAAGTTATTGATGTAGAACGATTGATTTCAACACTACAATTTAAACCAGTGCTGCTTCATCAAACGATTTCGTTGAGATTCTAAAATAATTCAAAAATTTGCCTTCGTGAAAAGTCTGGAAAGATAGTGTATAATGCTTCAAACTCTAGCCACGAAGTGATGAGCGAGAAACAACAAGGAAACAACACAACTTCTTCTCATTGATGATCACTATTCACTTTGCAACTGAACGTGTGTACGGCAGAAAATGTAAAACCTACTCTAAACCATAAAAGAACCACATATGTGTGAAAAGATTCCATTCATTTTGGGATGCAACTTAAAATGAAACCAAACCGAATGGGACCGCATATATGTGAAAGAAGTTTTAAAAGGATTCAGTTGTGGGAAGATGTCGTTTTCATTGGTGATTCGGTGTTTAACGGGAGATGAATTTGGAGATCATCTGTGTTATGGAGTAAATTGACATTCTTAATAAAAATGTTAGTGTGAATCGTACTGAGCGTGGTTCAGTGTGGTCTTGTTGAAAAACATTGCTACTAGGTCTTCGAAAGTATGGTAACAAAATTGGCTCGAGAATTTCATTAATGTACCAGATCACAGTTAGACTTTTCTTGAATGATGATTTAGGCCGTCTGTACCGAAAAGCAACTCACAATCAGCAGCATTGTAATCTCTTCTCGGTTGCTTCCTAGGTAATATAACGGTTCGGTTGGGTTGGGAATTATAAACGAACTAATTTAAGGGCAACCTATCGGCGATGTAATGAATATTCGCGATCTACGCATCCTTAGCAATCGACACGAAAGTCACCAAGATTTTAAATTGCTCATATCGCCTATTGACATTGAGGCATTTAATACTAAATAAGTGCGTGTCATGGAAAAATATTAAAAGTGTAACCGAAATCGACAGTTTTACGCGAAAGTCATCAAAAAATTGGACTCTTCGAATACGTGCCTTCCATTAAAATCGCAAGAGACATTTCAGTGATCTTAAATTTCATACTTATCGCCACAAAATATTCTTTCAAACAGAGAAAAAAATGAGTGGATTTCTCACACAAAACTTATTTCATTTACATTTAAAAATAGAGCGTTCTTAGTGAAAGACTTCGTAAGTAGCCTTCTTAGTAACACTCGTTCCTTGGAAACTACGAGTTAGTTGACTAACAAATAAATTGCCAAGTATGCGGGTTTCTGTAGCTCATGATATCCATATAGGTAATATCATCATCACCCCGCAATATTAACCTTTTAGGTACGGCTGAATTTTGCTTGTGGCTATTTCTCTGGACGGCATGGTTTGACGTGAAAGCAATTATAGTGGCGCGTCGTCCTGAAAGATGATATCCGCAAAAGCCACTATAGTAGGACGTCGTACCTAAAAGGTTAATATTTTGGTGTTGCCCCGTTTGCGGATGGCCTTCAAATTACCGGCTTCCAAACCGAATTTCACCCCATCATAACACCAGATGTTAAACCAGAATAACATGCATAAGCAAATTCCAAATTTAGTCTTTCTGCTCTAGATCTTTTGAATCACAACTGTCCACCAAATTGCTAGAGACAAAACAGTTATTCATCATTAAAGACGGTTTGGTGTCATTCTCCGATTTGATGCCCCATCAACGTACACCACTTCAATATGAAAACTTGATGTTCTGGAATTTAAAAAACTCTGTGAAATTTGAAGGTGTGACACTAAACCATTGCAATGGATTCTTCGATAAATTGTTAGCATCGATGCCTGACTTTCCTAAACAATCCCCAAAGTAATCTCCACTGACCGAGTTGTCTCAAAGGGGTTTACAAAGGTATTCGGCGAAGATATCTTTTATGCCCTTGATTCATAATTTATGATCAACCACTGCCTGTATTAGGTGTTTTCCAGCGTTGTGAACAGCAAAGGGTTCGGTTTGGTCAAATTGTTTTAATAATTAATTGTATATACATTATTGAGACTCCCACTCTTAAGACAGGAAAACTTGGGGTAACTTTGTTTATGTTAAGGCGCAAAAGAAGCACGCACGATATAAAAGCCAAGGAAAAGAATAAGAAAAGAGCTTCCAACGAGGGCTTTTTCTAACTGGGATTTATTTTAGAAGTCCGTTGGATCATCGGTTCGCATTCACCGGATCTTGGCGGTTTTTGGCCGTTGAAACATTCGTTGGTCTCGGGCGCGGTTCGACCAAATTAGGAAATCTGACATTCGAATTCGATTCAGTATGAATCCTTACTGTTTCGTCTTTGTCTAGGACATCCAAAAACTTTGACAAGTCGTCACTTGAATGCAGAACCAGTGTAAGTCCATGTTTTCTTAAAATCGGTTTTGTTCAGTAAATGCTAGTGTAATAGCTAATAGTGCGCTTCGATGCATGCAGAAGTATTATGAGTCCCAGCGCTCAGTTTGCCCTCCACTTCAATTAAGGTTTTGAAGTTTAGAATACTTAAATATAATAAGCTTAAGGCTGGTTTTAGTGCTCAACCGACGGTCGGTACTGACCGTCAGTACCGACGAAACGCGCTGACCGTCGGTTTGTGTTGTTCAGTGCTTAGCTGATTGACAGATCTGTCAAAACGCGCTGACCGTCAGTTTGTATAGTCTCGCGAAAAATGGACTCATTAACAAATTGTACGATACTTGGGTATTTCATTGTTCTGTAATTCTTTAACCGTGCATCAAGGTCTTCATATAAATTATGAGACAAGTCCCATAATTTCGGATGCAACCGGACTTGGGTTATTAATCGTTCTGTGTCAATGCTCATTATTTCACGATGACCGACAGTTGTCATATGCGCCGCGTACCGTACGCGCGTAGGGTTCATCAGTGCAGCACTGAACAGCTACATATAAATACGTTGATAAGCTACGCGCGACCGACGTCGGTACCGACCGTCGGTTGAGCACTAAAACCAGCCTAAAAAGGAAAAATCTTCTCCTTAAAAATTTAGTTATTGGACATAGCATAGTTCTGCATTCAGACGACGAAGTGATCTTTGCCGTTATTGTTGAGTGCTGTATTGGGAATATAGAACGATTGTATTCGCTGCTGAGTCGTTTCGACTTCGAGGAAGGAAGCCAACCCCTTCGAGGCATTCGAGGTATCATTAACCCTCCACCAGCAGGCGAGTTCTTCATTTTGCGCGGTTTAACCGTTTACGTATCACGAGCCACTTTCGCGCTTTTCAGATTTTGTGTTCAGAAAAGCCAGGGCATTTGATCGAAACAGACAACTTACACGTCCCACCCGAAATTTTTTGTCGAAATTTTCTACAAGTAATTAACTGAAGAAGCGCTATCGCGCTCTTTGGCTTTTTTTTGCCACGTGATCGAAGAAACGCGATCTTGCTCCTTGACGCTTTTCGATCGTGTTTTTTCAAAACCTTCTGGTACGCAAACGGTTAAAGATAGATTAGTGATTAATAAAGGTGACCCCCGTAGATTTTCACAGTAATTATTCTAGTAGAGTAAGGTTACGTCGTAAGCTCGTTATTCGTTTCTGCTAAGTACCATTGTTTAACCCTTCTCGTTTGTTATTACTACTAAAGTTAATTAAATCTAAATTTCATTTTTCATTTGCTTTACATCAGAAAACTTCGATAGAAATCAGATAGCAGGTAAGACAGCAAATTAAATTTGATACATTAGCGCCCATGCTGCGAACCATAATTTCCCTTGCATTGTCAAAGTTCAGCTTAACGCTAACGCTTTTTCAAATCCACTTTTATTAAACAATTGTTGTTTGCTGGTAAGAGTCGCTTTTTGCAGCACTTCGCCTTTTCATAAGGGTGGAGCTGCAAAACCAGATATCACTGGATTAGACACTTCATGGTTGAATGATAGTAAATCCATTTCGACTCAATTTTCTGCCAATTTCGCAAATTTTCGCAACTTTATGCAGATCCCTACTTTAACTCTTTGAAAGGAGTTAATTGAATTGAAAACTGATTTCTGTAGACGCGAGACATAACACATACACAAGTGAATGATTTGACAAAGTCTAGATTGCCAGTAATCATTAACATAGTTACACATCCTAAAAAAATGTCTGATAAAACATAAAATACCAGACAGAAAATCACTAAAAAATTCACTGATGAATTGATGAGCTGTAGATACCACCAAAATTTCAAGCTTATACAACCATCCTTTGTGGGTGTTGAGTTTTTTTTGGCAAGCAGTGTATTTTTATTCCATAATTTAATAATTTTCATTTGATTTTTATTTTTTTTAAGGAGATAAGTTTTAAAAAATAAAAAGAAAAGATAAAGATAAGGATGGGGAACGAGACATGCAAAAGATCTGTGCAAATTGGGATCAAAAAATCCAAATTTGTGTGGTGTGTGGTACATTCCGTAAAATACAAGAAACAAATTCATTCACCTTCTGTTCCAAAAGTTCTCTGTGCTGATTTTCTTAAACACAGTATGAACATTAAAAAAAATATTCATACCGGTTTATTAAATTATTATTTCTTTAAAGAGTTATATAAAAAAAGTTTTAAAAAAACTTGGCTGATTTATCATGATTATCACTACGACATACCAAAATGTAGCAGGAAGAAGTGAACGAACGAACATACAAAAGTGATCGGTGATCTGACAAAAGAGATAGAAGAGAACAATATGCAGGTAGTACATCGCGGACAGACCAAAAAATAAGAAAGAAAAAATAAATAAAACTAATCGCCTTCAAAGGACAAGCGGCGCAAAGTCTATTTTTACTCATATAAAAATGAGAAGGACTAAGGATAATATAATATAATCGTAAAAAAAAGTATTCGATCGGCGGCGGCGCATTTACCTAATTCGTGTGACCAATTTCGCTGTTGCGCTGCCACTAGAAGTGATCTTAAGTCAGTTTAAACAGGTCACGAGACACAGGGACATTCAAACAAATTCACTTTTAAAAAACAAAGAAGCGGCCTCAACGGCTTTATTTCTTTTTTTCGGGCCGGGTTTATCGAGTGTTATCAAATCACACAGACAGGAAAGAGATACAAGTAGAGAAGATTAAATTAAAATTGTAAGAATGTAAGGATAAATAGAAATACAAGTAGGAGCAAAATCATTTTTAAAATAAGGGGAATAAATAGGAAAAATTTATCGCGTTTTGTTCATATTTTTTTTTTGTAAAAATTTTTTAAGATAATTCACTCACAGTTTTTGCATTTGCATTTTTTGATCAGCGTCTCATCCTTGATGTCATCATGGCAGGCTTTACAATAAAACCAAGCTCTAAAAAAAAATCAAATTTAAATCAATATTTTTAAATAATCTTAAAAAAATTTATTCATAAATCATTTTTTTAATTACCTTTTTACTTCATCTGCTGATTGTGCAATAAAAAATCCTTGTGTATTCGCTTGGATTTTCGCTCCTCTTGGATTTATAGAGATCTTCGTATCAGCACCTTCAACTCCTTTTACTTCAATCGCCAGGAGAAGAAGTTTTAATTTCGTGAAGCATAATCTAGATTAAAGTCGAAATGTAAAATATTAGTTTATATCAAAAAATTAAAATAAATTAAATTAGTTAACTACTCAACAAACTTTAAAGCATATGGTTAGAGACAAAAAGGAATTCAATGCTACTGGTTACAATTACTAACAAAAGCGAAAAAGGGGGCGACAAACGTTGAAAAGCATTTTATTTTTAGTTATTTCGTGTAGACATGCATGAAAGTTGTGTAGAAGTGAAAGAAAAGTTTTTGAAGCTTGGGGGTTTTGTATTTTTTGTAAATTTAAGAGGTTGGTTTTGGGGTAATTTTGAGCTAAAATTGGGGGATTGGGGGCAAGTTTGCAATTTATTGTAAAAAATCTAAATCTAGAAAATTTTTGAAAAAAATTGGAGGTTTCTATTCTAATCTATTTTTCTCTCCTATTCTCTATTCTAATTGTAAGATTTTGTTTTTAACTCTTTATAGTTTGATTATTTCTTTGGACATTTTTGAAACGTGTAAATCCAAATAATATTTATAAAGATTGAAGGAAATGTTTTTAAATATAGATGAAAAATTATAAAAACTTTTATTAACGTTTGTTTGTAAAATCCCTTGTTTTCGAGTTAAACTTGAAATTTTGGCGAATAATATCTTGTCTTGTTTCTGAGGTACCAAATCATAATTAAGAACTAAATCATCAATTTGAGAACAGTAAAAACCAAATTAGTTAAAGATCTCTTATTAACTTCGTAAGCCTTATTGAACACTTTACACATAAAGTTCTTTACACTTAAAGCTTCTTACTTACAAAACGTTATCAGTGGCTTTTACATTTTCATTTTTTTCATTTTATATTTGAATTGAAACCGTTATTTGAAAACTTTTAAAAGTAATCAGGAAATTTGAAGAGCTATTACTCAACTAACCAAAGACCTGTCTGTTATTATTTCAGCAAGACTATCTCAATAAACTGTTTTCTTATCAAATCTTTTTTATTCTGAGAACTGTTTGAGAAATATTTGATTAAAAATTGGGTTAAACTCTTTCTTGTTTAGAAAGAAAGAGAGAAAATTCAAATCAATGTAACCAAGAGTAACTCAGAGCTACTAATAAGATGTCCTTGGAAATGCTCAAGGAATTTTTGAGTTTCGATTAACTGAAGTAGGTTTTGTTCAAATCTCATTAACGTTTAAGAAATTTTAAAAATTCTTTAACAAACGTTCCCAATAATCTATAATTTTTGTATTTCTTAGTTTTGATTGAAAGTGTTTCTTAAAAAAATTAAAACTAATAAAGAAATTTAATCAGTGGATTTTCTCTTTTCAATTAGCTTGCGTTAAGATTGTCTGAGGAGAGTTAGAGTATTGATTATTGATTTCCTTGGGTTAAAAGCATTACGGGTGGACTTTGGAATGGATATATATTTTTCTCTACTGTCTAAAAACTACGCACGGATACAAAAGACCTTATTTTTATAAAAAGGTTAAGAAATATAAGAAACATTATTAATTTTGGGAGCTAATCGTGAACTCCAAGTGGAGTACGACGCAAATTTGGAATCCGAGCAGGAACCTTTATTTCCAGAAAGGAAGGAGGCTGCTCACCGAATAATCTTTCATTTTCAAACAGAGAGAAAACAGCGAAACTGAGGAATCCTTTACTTTTGGAAAGGAAGACACCAAAACTTCCAAAACCTTTGTATTGTTGAAAATGGGTCTCAAAAACTCAGTGGATTTAACGGGAACAGTAAAAAAACTACGAAGAAAATTGGTTAAATTTATCCGAGAAGGAAGATCACCTCAACTGCAAACAACTCCCTTTCAATTTCCAACCGTTATGCTACCAACTTCCGGACTAACAATAAATATTAATTTGATTACAACAAAGGGTGAATTTCCCTACCAATAGATCGCTTCGAAGAAAGTTTTCTACACCGACAAGATGTAAATGTACCGCATTTACATCTTTTACATTACTTCGTAATAGATCATCAAACGAAAGATGCCAGGATTATTAAGAGGCGAGGCAGCTTTATGGTTTAAAAATAACCGAAGAAATTGAACCGAAAACGACTTTAAAATGATTATTTTCCCCTCAACTATCAAGAGGACTTGGAAGCAGAAATCGCCAGAAGGGACGCAACGACCTGACGAGGTACTGGGAACTTACATTACCGACGTCCAGACGACGATTCGACGACATGGGAAGTACCCAACAAGAATTGCAATGGCTTTATCGAAATTTGCTACCAACATATCGCCAATATAGTAGAGTAATTAGAGAAACCGACTTCTCTAATATCCAAGAATTTATGAAAATAACTAGAGAATATGAACAATTAACCCTTTGCACTTGTATACAGATCTGGAAATTTCATTTGAGGACATAGGAAAATAATGCGTGCAACAGCGATGCATATAGGAAGTAGATTAGATAAACAAAGAGCGATATAACTGTTTAACCACGCCTTTTCCGACCCGACCCTAGTCGCCCAACCAACCACCTTCTTCCCACGAACTGTCGAACTGACAGTTTGACAGCCTGACGTGGTTAAACAGTTATATCGCTCTTTATTTATTCAATCTATTTCCTATATGCTCCGTTGTTGCACGCATTATTTTTCTATGTCCTCAAATGAAATTTCCAGATCTGTATAGTCCTTTTGTGAGTACACTGTACTCGGAATATTATTTTATCTACTTATCTGTCTACTCGGAATTTTTTTTATATGGGAACTTTTTTGTCGCTCCTACGGCGACATACGAGTGCAAAAGGTTAAACTCTGAAATAATACAAAAAACACATAAGCCATTTCTCGAAATAGAATCTAGATTTAATGTCACAAATAACACGGTATCCGGACCGCGACGAAATCCTAATTTTTATTCGCCGAGGAATTTTAGAAACCCAAGCGGAATCTAGAATCACACAAATAAGCCGTTCTTCAAATCAAATCAATCAACTAAAAAACTCCTCAAACACGGCTGAAGGGATTACGCTCAAGCAGGACTTTTAACCCATTAATTGCCAAATTTCTTTTTGAAATTTTTGGCTAGATAAGTTATATATTTGCACAAAAGTAGACCGAGTGGTGTACATAAAATTCCAAAAGCCCCAAATGGGAATCGTGGCAGCTAATGGGTTAATGGATTTTTATTTCTCCTTGGATCTCATTTTTAAAGAATTACAGAAAATCTAACCCAACTTATCTCAAAGGGAAATCCATGTCTACAGAGCCTATAAATTTTGAATTTCTTTATTTTGATTGAAGGTGTTACCCTTTTTCTCTTTTTTTAGTTTTTAATTGTCTTTTCTCTTTTCAATTCGTTTAAGTTCACTTTGTCTGAGGAGAGTTAGAAAGTCCTGATTTTGGTTGGTTGAGGTTAAAAGTATTTACGAGTGAACTTTGAAATGAATTAGCTTTTCTTGTTTTTAGATCACATTTTTAAAGAATTAGAGAAAATCTAACCCAACCCAACTCAAGGACAAATCCATGCTTAAAGAGCCTTTAAATTTAGAATTTCTTTATTCTGATTGAAAGTGTTATTCGTCCTCTCCTCTTTTTTTCAATTTTCAATTCCCAATTTTCTCTTTTCATTTCGCTTAGGTAAACGTTATTTGGGAAGAGTTATAAAGTCTTATTTTTTGGTTGGCTTAGATTAAAAGTATTTACGAGTGAACTTTGAAATGAATTAGCTTTACTTGTTCTTGGATCTCATTTTTGAAGAATTACTGAAAATCTGACCTACCCAACTCAAGGCAAAATCCATGCCTACAGAGCCTATAAATTCCGAATTTCTTTATTTTAATTGAAGGTATTACCATTTTTCTCTTTTTTCAGTTTTTAATTCCCGATTTTCTCTTTTCAATTCGCTTAAGTTAACTTTTGTCTGAGGAGAGTTAGAAAGTCTTATTTTTTGGTTGGCTTAGATTAAAAATATTTACAAGTAGACTTTAGAATGAAATCGTGTTTTACTTGTCCTTCGACCTGATTTTTTAGAAACTACAGAAAATTTAAGCCAACCCAACCCAAGGGAAAATCCATGCCTAAATAGCCAGTAAAAATCCCCAAATCTCTTCATCTCAATCATCTTCGAAAACAGGTTTTTTTTTTCAACTTTTCACATTCACTTCAAACAGACTGGAAAAAATTAAGTACAACTACCATATGCCATTTTTTATTACAAATTGGAATGAACAATTCTTCTTGTTTTAAAAGGCGAAAAGAACCTATTAATTTTAGATATCTTTAGAAATATATGAGAAGGTTTTGAGTTTCGGTGGACTTAGGTTCGGATTTTTCAGTCACATTCACGATTTAACGAGATTTTAAAAGCTTAGCTTTGACATTTTGCCATTTTGTATTTGGATTAGGATGGTTATTTGAAAACTTTTAAAACTACTCAAAAAATTTGAACAGCTGAAACTGAACTAGCTAAACTAACTGACATGTAATTAGTTCAAAAAGCCTTTCTTCATAATTTTTTTCCTTATCGAACCTTTTTTTGTTCTTAGAATTGTTTAAAAAATATTTGATTATAAATTGGGTTGGGCCTTCTTTCTTGTTTTGAAAGAAAGAAAGAAAATTTAATCCTACTTAACGAAGACTAACTCAGGCCTATTGAGTTTAGATATCTCTAGAAATGTTCAAGAAATATTTGAGTTTTGATTGACTGAAGTTGCCTTTCTTTCAATCTCATTAGGCACGTCTGACGTTGAGGCAACCAGCAACAAGCAACTAACAACCAGCAATAAACAATATCGCCACTTGCGTTTACATAGAAATAAAGCAAACGTCTCACATTCAAGCAATTCGATATCACCCTTGAATCTAGCGATATCGAATTGCTCCAATGTGAGAGACATCATTTAATTATATGTGAAATGTCTTTAAGTAGCAATATCGGCTGTTGTTGGTTGCTAGGTTCTTGTTGTTGGTTGCCTCAGTGTGAGACCTGCCTTAACGTTTAAGAGACTTTAAAAAGTCATAAGGAAACGTTATCACTAGCTTCTGAATTTTATCAATAGATTTTGTGTTTTGAGTTCACTTAGGTTAAAATGGTCTAAGAAGAGCTTCTAACTTAGAAATTGTCAAAGAGTTGTTATCTATATTATTGATTGGGTTTGGTTAAGAGATAAATACTCTTGAGTAGATTTTAGAATGAATTCAAAAACCCAACCCAACTCAAGAAAAAATCCATAGTTACAGAGTCAATCAAAAAACGTTAAATCATGAATTTGAGAATTTTAGTTTGTTGTAAAATAATAGATTGAAATATCATCTTGAATATGTCCATCCCAATTCATAACATCATCACCTTCGAAAACATGTTTTTTCTCCAACTTTTCAAATTCACTTAAAATCTGAGGGAAAAAAATTAAGTATGACTATAAAGAGTTAAAAACACATCAGTTCCAAATTTGTCTCTCAATATAAAAAGATCAAAATAAATCTTCTCTTAAAAGAAAAACAATTATGGAACAACCTATAACTGCTAAAAGCTCTAAAAACCTTCTAATATTGCAAAAAATGTGTGTGATGGAAAAAAATTTGTTTACTAAATAATTGTCAGTATAAATAAGTTGGTTAATAATGTGAAAAAGTTAGTTTACTTCATATAATATTTTTTTTGTAGTAGGTATAAGTAGTATTAGTAACAACTAGTTTGTAATTCTGTTTGTAACTGTTTTGGTCTAGTCCTTACTCGCTCGCTTGAGGGAATGTCATGCCGGTGAACGAGGGGGACAACGTTTCTGTGTACATCTCGCAACCCGTTCCCTGCAGGTAGTCATTCTGCCACACCTGAGTGTCAGGGGACTGGAAAAGACAACAACAGTGCCACAGAACTGCATTATCGAGGTGCGAGGCTGAAACGAGACGTACTACAAGAGGAACAAGATTCTTTTTTATCTTTTCACTAATAAGTCATTTTAAAAAAAGTTATTTCGCCGGCAAAGTGGTGGACACACTGAAGGCATACACAGAAGCTTGTAATAATCGGTATTAAAGTTGCGAATTTAAGAAGCGACCGAAATCTTTTTAATCGGGCCGAGGTGAGAGGTGAAAAAATCGGGCCCTTCGCGACTTACTCTGTTGCCTGCGCGAAAGGCATGCCTATAAACGTGGGACTTAAGGTCTCTGTGTACATTTCCATTCCGGTCCCTCTCAAGTAATCGTTTGTCCACACCTGCATACCCGGAGACTGGAAATTTTAATCAAATTCAATTTCCAGTCAGTCAAAAATTTTGAAATCCCAGACTCAAATTTATCAATTATTAAAATTTTAAAAAATTAGAGGTTTTAAGACGAATATTGAGATGAATACTTACAGTTTTGAATGATCTCATAGCGAATAAATTAGCCATCATTGTTGAAAAACCCGGAGCTAGGCATGATTGAGCGATAAAACCCAATTTTAATTCAGCTAAGCAGATTACATCATCTCCTTGTTTCCAATCCCATGAGGGAATATTTAATAAATACGCCTATAAAATTAAAAAATAATTTTAAACAAAAAAAACATATTATTAAAATTATAAGCAATTATGGTTTTATATCATGATTCATCACTAAATAATTTTTTGACAACACTTGGAATAAAACGGTCTTTTTTAATTAAAATTAGAATGTTTTAAGTTTCATTTAGAAAAAAAATCAAATCAAAGTCTTTAAAAATGAATTTTTTATGAACTTTTAAAGTTAATTTTCTTAAGTTAGAAAAGTGTCAAAAATTTTTTCCAACTTTGAAAATTTTTTTAATTTTTTTGACAACACTTGGAATAAAACGGTCTTTTTTAATTAAAATTAAAATGTTTTGGATTTCATTTAGAAAAAAAATTAAATCAAAATCTTTAAAAATGAATTTTTGATGAATTTTTTAAAAAATGAATAATTTTCTAACCTAAAAAATTTTTTTCCAACTTTGAAAATTTTTTTAATTTTTTTGACAACACTTGGAACAAAACGGTCTTTTTTAGTTAAAATTAGAATGTTTTGGGGTTCATTTAGAAAAAAAATCAAATCAAAATCTTTAAAAATCAATTTTTGATGAATTTTTTAAAAAAATTGTTAATTTTCTAACCTAAAATTTTTTTTACCAAGTTTGAAAATGTTTTTAATTTTTTTGACAACACTTGGAATAAAACCATCTTTTTTAATTAAAATTAGAATGTTTTAAGTTTCATTTAGAAAAAAATCAAATCAAAATCTTTAAAAATCAATTTTTGGTGAATTTTTTAAAAATGGTTAGTTTTCTAACCTAAAAAATTTTTTCCAACTTTAAAATTCCTTTTAAATTTTTTGACAACATTTAGAATAAAACGGTATTTTTTATTTAAAACTAGAATGCTTTAAGTTTCATTTAGAAAAAAAATCAAATCAAAATCTTTAAAAATGAATTTTTGATGAATTTTTTTTAAAAATGGTTAATTTTCTAACCTAAAAAACTTTTTTCCAAATTTCAAATTTTTTTAAATTTTTTTGACAACACTTGGAATAAAACGGTCTTTTTTAATTAAAATTAGAATGTTTTGGGTTTCATTTAGAAAAAAAATCAAATCAAAATCTTTAAAAATGAATTTTTGATGAATTTTTTAAAAAATGGTTAATTTTTTAATCTAAAAAAATTTTACCAACTTTGAAAATTTTTTTAATATTTTTGACAAGACTTGTTACAAAACGGTCTTTTTTAATTAAAATTAGAATGTTTTGGGTTTCATATAGAAAAAAAATCAAATCAAAATCTTCAAAAATGAATTTTTGATGAATTTTTTTAAAAATGAATAATTTTCTAACCTAAAAAATTTTTTTCCAAATTTGAATTTCTTTTTTAATTTTTTGATAACACTTGTAACAAAACGGTCTTTTTTAATTAAAATTAGAATGGTTTGGGTTTCATTTAGAAAAAAAAATCAGCTTAAAATATTTAAAATTCAATTTTTTATGATTTTTTTTAAATGGTTAATTTTTTAACTTAAAAAATTTTTTACTAACTTTGAAAATTTTTTTAATTTTGTTGACAACACTTGGAATAAAACGGTCTTTTTTAATTAAAATTAGAACGTTTTGGGTTTCATTTAGAAAAAAAATCAAATCAAAATCTGAAAAAATGAATTTTTGGTGAATTTTTAAAGTTAATTTTGTTAAATTAAAAAGTGTCAAAAATTTTTTCCAACTTTGAAATTTTTTTAAATTTTTATGGCAACACTTGGAATAAAACGGTCTTTTTTAATTAAAATTAGAACGTTTTGGGTTTCATTTAAAAAAAGAATCAAATCAAAATCTTAAAAAATGAATTTTTTTTTGAATTTTTAAAGTTAATTTTCTTAAGTAAGAAAAGTGTCAAAAAATTTTTCCAACTTTGAAAATTTTTTTAATTTTTTTGACAACACTTGGAATAAAACAATCTTTTTCAATTAAAATTAGAATGTTTTAGATTTTATTTAGAAAAAAAATCAAATCAAAATCTTTAAAAATGAATTTTTTATGAATTTTTAAAGTTAATTTTGTTAAGTTAGAAAAGTGTCAAAAATTTATTCCAACTTTGAAAATTTTTTTAATTTTTTTGACAACACTTGGAATAAAACGGTCTCTTTTAATTAAAATTAGAATGTTTTGGGTTTCATTCAGAAAAAAAATCAAATTAAAATCTTTAAAAATGAATTTTTGATGAATTTTTAAAAAATGGTTAATTTTCTAACCTAAAAAAATTTTTCACAACTTTGAAAATTTTTTTAATTTTTTTGACAAAACTTGGAATAAAACGGTCTTTTTTAATTAAAATTAAAATGTTTTAGATTTCATTTAGAAAAAAAATCAAATCAAGATCTTTAAAAATGAATTTTTTATGAATTTTTAAAGTTAATTTTCTTAAGTTAGAAAAGTGTCAAAAATATTTGCCAACTTTGAAAATTTTTTTAATTTTTTTGACAACAGTTGGAATAAAGCGGTCGTTTTTAATTAAAATTAGAATATTTTGGGTTGCATTTAAAAAAAAATCATATCAAAATCTTTAAAAATGAATTTTTTGTGAATTTTTAAAGTTAACTTTCTTAAGTTAGAAAAGTGTCAAAAATTTTTTCCAACTTTGAAAATTTTTTTAATTTTTCTGACAACACTTGGTATAAAACGGTCGTTTTTAATTAAAATTAAAATGTTTTGGGTTTCATCTAAAAAAAGAAGCAAATCAAAATCTTTAAAAATGAATTTTTTAGGAATTTTTAAAGTTAATTCTCTTAAGCTAAAAAAGTGTCAAAATTTTTTTCCTACTTTGAAAATTTTTTTTAATTTTTTTGACCACACTTGGAATAAAACGGTCTTTTTTAATTAAAATTAGAATGTTTTGGGTTTCATTTAGAAAAAAAATCAAATCAAAATCTTTAAAAATGAATTTTTGATGAATTTTTTTAAAAATGGTTAATTTTCTAACCTAAAAAATTTTTACCAACTTTGAAAATATTTTTAATTTTTTTGACAACACTTGGAACAAAACGGTCTTTTTTAGTTAAAATTAGAATGTTTTAAGTTTCATTTAGAGAAAAAATCAGATCAAAATCTTTAAAAATGAATTTTTTATGAATTTTTAAATTTAATTTTCTTTAGTTAGAAAAGTGTCAAAATTTTTTTCCAACTTTGAAAATTTTTTAAATTTTTTTGACAACACTTGGAATAAAACGGTCTTTTTTAGTTAAAATTAGAATGTTTTGGGTTTCATTTAGAAAAAGAATCAAATCAAAATCTTTAAAAATGAATTTTTTATGAATTTTTTTAAAAATGAATAATTTTTTAACCTAAAAATTTTTTTTCCAAATTTCAAAATTTTTAAAATTTTTTTGACAACACTTGGAATAAAACGGTCTTTTTCAATTAAAATTAGAATGTTTTGGGTTTCAAAACAATTGACAACAATTGTTTAACAACAATTAGTTCCTGAGATATGAATTTTTAAAAATTGATTAGTTATAATAAAAGTCTTACTTTATTATGGTATTGCATCAATTGAATAATAACTCGAATATCATCGCTGTAATTCTTGATGGAAATCACTCTCATGATGTTAGCAGCATCTTCAGCATCTGGATCTTGACAGTATTTATTTGCTAATACCAAACAAGCGTCTGCTTCATGAACCTAAAGAAAAATAAAATATTATTATTTTTCTAATTTTACAACCCAATTTTTTTTAATTTACACTTTACAGTTATTAATTAGAAATAAAAAACATGCATCCTTTTTAAACACATTCCCTACTCTAACCAACTAAAGTTACTTTCGGATGCAGCTCTTTTTCCGCAAGTAAAAAAATAAGGGTCAATTTCCGGCAAAAAATTTTCTTTTATTTTTTTTATCTGGGCAACTTACCTTCGCCCAACGAGATGAGGGACTAAAACGTAATTTTTGTGGCAGCTATTGTACGTAAAAGACACACATATAATGTAGTAGAATCCAGGGGTGTCACAGTACCTGGTAAATTGGCGAGCTAATATGGATGTTATGGTTGTTGAAAAAAATCCAGTTTAAATTGAAATTGAAAAATGATTATTAAATCAAAAAAATTCATTTTAAACTGGATGGTTTTTTGATCTAAAGATGTACTTAAAAAATGATTTATTTTTTTTTTATTTTGGTTTTAAAAAAATAGGGTTTGGCGAACTAATAGAAAAAAAAAACATATAAAACGCGGTTGGAAACACATAAACGGATTTTTTTTTGGGGGTTGATTCGCGTTTACACTGAATATCTTACCTTTACCCTTTGAAGATCAATAGGGTTCATAATAGTCCCCTGGAAGAATTCGACTGTGGTGAAATGTCGCTTGAATAGACCTTCCAACTCAAGGTCGGGTGGTTTCCTACACATTTCCAATAGTTACCGAAAAAACGTACAAGTAAAGAGTTTCTACCAAACAAAGAATTATACAGATAATTCCTCCATGTTCATCCTCGGTCCAGTTTTTTTTTGGAAATCTGATTATTACCATGCAAGTAGAATATAAATAGAGGCGACTAACCCACTAAGTCTGCGAGAAAGCTCTTCGGACCTTTCGAAAGGGCTCGGTCGAAATGAGCGCCTTTCCAAAAGTCCAAAAGGGCCGTTACTGTAACGAGTGCTGCTCAAAAGGCAATGATAAGAAGCCTGATAACACACGATCCGTTATCTTGTAAAATGTTATTTTTTTTATGTATATAAAGAAAAAAAGTCGATGCACAGAGGCTTTCTGGGGAAGTACCTTGACGCGCTCAAGGTCAACCGCGTTCATCATTGTCCCTTGAAAAAACTCCACGGTGGTGTAGTGCCGCTTCAGTAGACCCTCCAATTCCAAGTCTGGTTCTTTTCTAAAAAATATTTCATCCAACACACAAAACAATTTTTTTTCTTTAAAACATCAAATCTATTTCTTTTTTTTTTTCTTTGAAACATCATCAATATTAATTTATTGAGGATGAATCAAAACATTCTATTTGAGGAGAGAAAAAAATATTAGGATTATGATTATATATGAAAGAAAATTTTGCTACCTTAATAGTTAATTTTATGGATTTATTGTTAGGTTTTAAAAAATGATTAGTTTTGAATTATCAAGACTGATTTGAATCTTGAAACTATCTGAAAAATTTATGATTTTTTGATCGATTAATATCTTCTTTCTTTTCTATTTTAAGAATACCAACAATCAATTGGCATTGATTGAAAATTGCTGATAAAGTTATAATTCCGACTGGGTTGGTATTTCCCTTTTTTATTTTAAAAATAGAGATATAACCCAGCTCAAAGGAAAATCCAATCCAATTTAGTCTAACGAATTAATTAGCTTAAGTCATCTTTATTCTTAGCATTGAATAACAATGAAGTAATTATGTTTGGTTTTGAATTAACTTGGGTTGGGTTTTTTCCTATTCTTATAAATGCTTGAGATTTTTTGAAAACTCACCAAAAAATCTAATGCAACCTAATCTTATCTATATTCTTAAAATTGTCAGAAATTTGTGGTAGTTTGGGATTGAATTGCGACAGGAAACTAGTCAGAAAATCTTGATTTTTGGATTGCTTGGGTTGAGAATATTTTTTTAATTTTTTCAGATGTTTGAGGAATTTTTAAACCTAACTAAACAAATTTTAAACCAATTGATTTAATTGTAAGTCATGTTTATTCTTAGTATAGAATGACAACGAAATATTTATAATTATTTTTTAATTGACTGGTGTTTTGAGATTTTTTGCTATTCTTACAAATGCTTGAAAATTTTTTAAAACTAATCAGAAAAATCTTAATCGCAAAAAGATCTAATACAACCTAATCTTGTCTATATTCTTAAGAACTGTCAGAAATTTGTAGTTTTGGCCAGCTCAAAAGAAAATCAAACCCAATTTAACCTAAAAAACTAATTGATTAAAGTCATCTTTATTCTTAGCATTGAATGGTGACGAAGTAATTATGTTTATTTTTGAATCGATTTGGGTTTGGATTTTTTGTGTATTCTTATAAATGCTCGAAAATTTTTGAAAACTAATTAGAAAAATCTTAATCGTAAAAGAAATCTAATGAAACCTAATCTTATCTATATTTCTGAAATTGTCAGAAATTTGTAGTTTTGGATTGATTTACGACAGAAAACTAGTCAGAAAATATTGAATTTTTAATGGCTTGGGTTGAAAGTATATTTAATTTCTACAAATGTTTGAAGAATTTTTAAAACTAATCAAACCAAAGATTTCTTAACCAAACAAATGCTTGAAATGTAACTTTGAAAGAGTAACTTTCTTCCAATGAGCTAACAATAAGACTAGAACTAACATTAGCACCAACATTAACAAAACTCCTAGACATAAAACTAGGAGCGTTTGGGTTATATAGCTCCGAAGTTAAGCCATCTTGGTATTTCCGGAGGAAAACGAAGATAGGGATTTTTAGTGGGTCGGTACCCAAAAATGGGATCCAACCCCATACTCCCCGGCCGCCCACCATTCCAGACCGGGCGTCTGTATAGCAGATTTTCCCCGACCTCATAGAAAAAAGAAGCGTTTGAGTTATATAGCTCCGAAGTTAAGCCATCTTGGTATTTCCGGAGGAAGACGAGGATAGGGGTTTTTAGTGGGTCGGTACCCAAAAATGGGATCCAACCCCACACTCCCCGGCTGTCCACCATTCCAGACCGGGCATCTGTATAGCAGATTTTCCCCGACCTCGTAAAAAAAGGAGCGTTTGGGTTAAGTCGTTCATTTTTTAAAAAAGCGTTTAACGTTTCGCATGATATGTTGCAACCTTCTTCAAAAACGAATTCAAAGTGAAATCACTTCATCCGCGAAAGGCTCCGTATTTATAACGTGATTCCATTTAAAACTACGTAAAAATAGTCATTTGCTTTTAAAAATCATTGTTAGTTTGAATTGGCATTTTTCTTCTTTACCTTAGATTACATTTTATGTTTGAAGACTATCAGAGAATTCAACCCAACCCAAGTTTAACTCAAGAAAAAATTGAATTTATTGATTTTGTATGTCTTTAGATTTTGAAATGATGAAAAATCACCATTTAAATTAGGAAGCTCTCTCATTCCTCGGAATGTTTAAAAAAAACTAATCAGAAAATATGAATTTTTAATTGGTTGATGTTAACACATTAAGAACCGTTTATAAGTTTTCTGGTGTACTTTGCGGACTTTAATATGTTAAATATCGATGGTCTCAAATCAATACCTCATAAGTTTGAAAATTGCTATTCTCAAATTTAAACGGTTTCCAATTCATTAGGATTAGAGGCATCATCTATTAAACGGTAACAAGCTCTGAAAAATGGTGCCATTTCCCCGGTAACGGATTTTTCTAAGCTTGTTACCGTTTAATAGATGATGCCACAATTTTAATGAATTGGAAAACGTTTAAATTTGAGAATAGCAATTTTCGAACCTACGAGGTATTGATTTGAGACCATCGATATCTTTCTGGAACAATAAAATTGACTAAAGAAATTCTAGTTATTTCAAGTACATTAGAAAATCTAACTTAATTCAATGTTTAACTCAAAGAAAACATTAATCTAATGACTTTGTATGTCTTTGGAAATGTTTGAGAATGTTTAGATTTTGAGTTGATTAAAAATTCTAATTTGAATTGAAGATCCTTTTCATTCTTTTGAATACGTAAGAAATTTTTAATACCAGTTAGATAATGATAATTTTTACCTTGGGTTAACAAATCTTAATAAATAATGAAACTGATCAAAGAAGTTCTTATTACCCAAAGGTACATCTCACACTGAGGCAACCAGCAATAAGCAACTAGTAGTTAGCAACCATGAACACGCGATATTGTCACTTGATGACATTTTACATAAAATTAAGGTACGTCTCATACTGAGGCAACCAACAAGAAGCAACTAGCAACCAACAACAAGCGATATTGCCATCTAATGACACTTTACATAGAATTAAAGCAGACGTCTCACATTGGAGCAATCAATGCAAGCAATGGAATTGCTCCAATGTGAAAGACATTTGATGATATGTAAAATGTCATCAAGTGGCACTATCGCTTGTTGCTAGCTGCTAGTTGCCTCAGTGTGAGACGTACCTAAATCGTGTCTCTCACGTTGGAATAATTCGATATCAGATACAGAGGCGATATCAAATTGAAGAGCTTGGTGCAAAAACCGGTCAGCTCCACTTTTTGATGAAATTGCTTTTTTGCCTGAACTTGGCTCTACTCAGCAGTGCACTGAGTATAAATTCGTTTGGTATAAAGAAACGGATATCTCCACCGTTGTAAACTGGAAGTTGCATTAGAAATGGAGCTGGCATTAATTTGTTTGGATGCAAGAATCGATCAATTTTTTAGTGACACTGTAAAATTAAAAAAAATGGAGATGACCGTTTTTTTTATGGATTTTCCTGGTGGATTTGCTGTATACTAGTTTGCGGAATACTAGTTGCTAATTACCTCAGTTTGAAAGTCACCTAAATACTTCAAAACATCCTAAATCTCTATAAATTTTTAAATTACCTGTGTAAAAAGACAACTTCAACGTCGACGTCTTCCCGATCCTCGTGCAGAAAATCCTTGAGGAAATGCGACACCGACTCGTAAGTGATGTGTCCGCAGACGACGATGTGTCTGGTTTTCGAGGGCACAAAAGCTCGGCATTAGTAAACTTTTCCCGCGTACGTTTCACAAAACTTTCGCTATTCGAAAAAGTACGTTCTACATGCCTATCAACTAAGTTTCTATTTCTAACTTTCTAAGTTCTCTTCTCTAAAACTTCCCAAAAAGGATAAGAAGACTGGGTGCCATTCTCTTTCAGGGTTAATCCCATTTTACATGCAAAAACTGGCTTAATTTTGGTTATTATTACTTTTGGTTTTTTGTTAAAGATAAAAAAAACTAAAAAAAGGCGTGATTTATTTATTTATTAATTAATATACAAACCATCTTGAAGACAAAAAAATTTAGTAAATTGATTTATTAGATTAGGTATTTTGAAATGATTTCAAGATGATTTATTTTCTAAAGGGGTTATAAAAAAAATAAAAAACTCACTTACAATTAATTAGCTTTTCTTTCTAAATCTAGCTTGGTAAATATAAATATACAAAAAAACGTGAACTTGTGCCTACATTCACAGCCTGGCCACGAACCCGTCTTCAAGAGTGGAACATGCCAAAGAACATGCAACCACTCTTATTCATCTAACACGGTTAATTTCTTTTCAAAAATAAGTTACGATCGTAAATTAATCTTTTTTTTAATAAATATTAAACGTCAAGATCTAACAGAGACTTGTATAATAAGGAAGAATATAGGGGTAGAAGTATTTATATAACACCAACATGACAACAAGAACAACAACAAGTAATGATTAAAAATCGGAGAAAAATAAAAAATTAAGAATAAAAAATTAAAAATTAAAGAATAAAAATTAAAAATTAAAGAATTAAAAATTAAAATTAAAAAAAATTGAGGGAAATTTTTCGATTTGTGTTTTTGTATTTTTTTAAAATTCACAAAGCGTGCAGGAAAACATTTATTAATAAAATTGTAATAAAAGAAATTATGGGTATGAACTTAAAAATTAAATTAAAAGAAATGATCTAAAATCAAAAACGTTTTAAATGAATTTTACAAAAAATTAATGATTTTTTCTTTAATTCAATGAAGATTTTTTAATTTGGGTTTTTAAAATTGGATTTTTTTTTGGATTTTTTTTGTTAAATTTTTGTAAAATTTTTGGCAAATTTTTGTAAAATTCATTAAAACGAAATATCGTGTTTGTATATCACTTTCTTTATTAAATTCTCACCTACGGCCACGTTCGTTCTTCAACGTTCCGCCATATTTGGGTCTAGTTCCAATCAAATCTATGATTTCAGGAATACAACTTGCAAAAATCGCCTAAACGTCGAGAATAAAGATTTGAGATAATTTCAGGCGAGCGCATAATTCGATTTTTGTTAAATTTTTTAAACATAAAACTGTCCCTTTCCTTCGAAAAACTTTTCCATTTCCGACTGTTAAATCAATCAGATTTGAAAAATCGAAAATGAAAAGTAATGATTTCTTTTTAATAAAAAATTTCACTGAAAAAGCAAAGGACTAAACAGACAAAGAAGGGATTAATGGATTGAAAGGAAAAATATGGATTTTATATTTTATTTTCATTAATTAAAAAAAAAATTCGCGATTACTAATTTTTTTTGGTCTAAAATTTTGGTACAAAGAGGAGCCTAATAACGTACTAAAATCTTTTTTTATCGCGATGATCGACATATTATTTTTTTATTTAATTTTTTTTTTTTAAACTTACCTTCCCATTTCAATCATTTCACCATATATGTCGATCATTTTTAAAATTTTGTATTAATATTAATTAATTTTTTTATTAATCCTGCACAAGAACGACTCAACGGAAGTCGATTATCATCGTTGAATTTTCGTTCGTGGCGGAAACAGGCTGTGCAGGCTTTCTTCAAAATAGTGCTACTATTTTCTACTTTCAAAAAATGTTAATACCAGGGCTAAAACTGAAGATATTGTATTTATTTTTAAAAATAATTCTTTTTCTGTATTCCTTTTTTTAATTAATCATAAAATACAATATCTTCAATTATAAATCAAACTAAGTTTTAGTACCAAGGCTCAATAGTTTTAAAAAAACATTCTGTACGCTGAGGGGCTTAAAACATCTTTTAATTAATAAAAAAAAAACTTGCTAAGCGTTCAGAATGTGGCTTTTATTCATCATAAAATAAAATAAAAAACCAAAGTAATTATTCGCTAGCCATGCTGTATATATGATCAATCATATTCGCCTAAGTTCGTTAATTAATCAAACCAAAAAAATAAAAAAAAGGAAATATAAAATAAAATATTATTATAATAATAATATAAAAATATTAAGATATTTTTGTATAATCGCTATAAATTCAAACTCTATGGCAAAATAATTCTTTTAAAAAATGCTATTATGGTAATGCCTCAAAAGTTCAAAAAATTCACTACTTGGGAGGAATTAAAATCTCAATAACAAACCATAAATCATATTAATAATTCAAACAAAATTAAAAAATGTCTTTAAAAAAATTTATGTGTATGTAAAAAAGTGTTTTTTGTGTTAAGGTGTAAGTTGTGAAAAATTTTCTAAAGGTGTAAAGGTAACTAAAAAGACAACTAAAAATCAAACTTAAAAGTGAGTGTAATCCGGTTAAAAAAATATATAAAATTGGGTTATTACTTTTTTTTGATACTTATTTATTTAACAATAAGTAAAATTATTGATTTTAATTCTTTTTTTTTTTTTTTTTTTTCTTTTTAATGTAAAGTACCTTCGTCTAATATCTTTGCTGTATTTCCCTCCGTACTTTGGTCGGTTTGCCGCCAGCTCTGTGATTTCCGGAATCCAACTCGCGAATACTGCCTAACAATAACGATAACAAGATACCGATATCAGGCTCCTCATTAAGCACCATTAAATAAATCGAATCGCCAGATTATTTTATTATAATATGTTTTTTTAAATTTAATAATTATTATTAATTTGTTTCGAGGGTAAATGTAATGTGAATGAATCGATTGTAATCGATAAATTATCAGATCTTGAAGAGTAAATTTGGCTTAAATTAATAAAAATTTGTTAATAAGTTAATTAAAAAAAATTAAAATTAAATTAATAAATTTAAGTGCTTTTTTATCAAACGTTAAAATCTACTTATATACTGCGTGGTATTGAAATTTTAATAATTAGAAAGAGTGGGTATTTTTTGATAAAATTTCGAAGAAATTTTGTGGCCCTAGATCTCTTAAGATTAACTCAATTAACATTTTTTTGTGCTTCAGTAATTTATAAATCTTTTGGTAAATTGTCTACATTCAAACGACGTTGTTTATCAATTTGACTTCTTCTGATTTTACAGTTACTCCTAAACCAAGAGAACATAAGAATTATAGTAATTTAATAGAAACTGAGATGGTAGAAATAACGATATGAATACAGTGTAAGATAAAAGTCTACATACAGCTTACATACTTCAAATTATGAGGTATTATAAAAGATATTAACTTTACAAAAGAATTAGAACTCCACGACGATTAGAAATACTTATTTTTTTACCATACGTGTCAAAAGTAAAGTTAATCAAGTTTAATGTTCTCCTGCTCCGAGAGTTTTTGTAGAAAAAAATCGGAGTAAAGACTATCATAATCGGTAATCATTTCTGAGTAACATAACTAAGGTTTAAGAACGTAGGTCATATACGTCAGGTTATGCATAAGATTAGGTATGCATCCTACAAAAGGTTCTACACTGAAATTCCCCTTCGCGGACACCCCTCTTGAATGGACACCCCTTTTGAACGGACATCCCCCTTGAACGGATAGTTTCTCATAGAGCCGTTCGACTTTCATATAATTACTTCGCGTTTCTCTTAAGCGGACACTCCTCTTGAACGGACATTTTTGGTGGGTGCCGATGGTGTCCGCACAAGGGAGATTTCACTGTAATTACTTTTTCTTCAGCAGTTTTTGAGAAAAAACTTCCAAAAGTCTCTGTTTTATGGATTATTAGAGTTTTTACACCGATTTCTTTTCTATAAAAATTTTGGGAGAAAAAAATTTTAGGAGCACCCCAAACTTAACTAGCTTGATTATTGGCACGGATAGTAGTTTTTTTGTTAACCCTTCATTAAAGTAACTAAGTTTGTTATTTCTTCTTCTGCTATTTCATTCCATGATTTTATTAATGCAGATTTTAGTGCTTTCGTATCAGTTATTTTACACTGCCGAATTCTGTAGTTCAAGAGATGTCAAATATATTCAATCTGATATAGGTCTGGGCTTTGAGGAGGTGTATAGAGCAGCCTAGGTGCGTAATATAGCAACGAATGTTTGACAATATTTGCGGTATGCTTGGAGCCGTTCTTTTATTGAAACATCCAATCACTCAATATAAATACTAGAGATGAGACCGAAGCCGAATAATTATTCGGTATTCGGCTTCATTTGCAATATTCTGTTTTCGGCCGAATATTGAATTTATTTACCGAATATTCGGTTGTCTACGTCACAGTTGTAAGTTTTAATAAATTCGAAGAGTATATTAAATGAGCATACAAATGATAAGCTATTCAGAGAATAGTTGCTCACTGAAAATTGTATTTTATGGGGCTGATAAGTACACTTTTGCCAGTTTACTCATTTTTGGGTATTTCAAGCTATGTTGTTTCCACTGAACAAATGGAACTTGCTCTCTCATCAGTAATTCCTCAGACAAGTAACCGTCCAGTTCAATTGCTGCTCTATTTCTAGGACTGCAGTCATTAACGGCCTTACTAGATGTGACTATGGCTTTATAGCAGTCCCAAAACGAAAAATGACTTCGATTCAAATTTTTACCTATTGTACTTTCTTCAGAAACAATGTTTCACTTCGAACTCGTTTCTGAAGAAAGTTGCAACATGGCATCTGAAACGTCAAACACTTCTTCAAAAGACGCACGGCTAAACCCGAAAGCTCCTTGTTCTAGGTCTAGTGTTAGAGTCAGCGCTAATGTTAATTCTAGTTTTAGTTCAATCTAACGACTTTTTTGTATTGTCGAATTTCTTGCTCGACTATCACCTTCAAAAATGTTATACTTCGATTAATCGGTAAACAAAGTCTTGGACCAAAAACTCATTCCCTTATTAATATGAAATTAAGAAAATTCTAGTCAAAAAACGGCGATTTTATCCCGAAATTAGCGGCTTTCTTCAGGTGTCTTGCTGAAAAATCGATTGTCACGCAGAACTCTTTGTATAGTTCTTGCATATACAGACTTTTTAAACATATTCATAACGTGATTAGCTAATTTTGGTGCGTTTATTCTAGTATTCTTGCTTATTTCCTTTAATATAGAGCTATCATCTCTTCTAAATAGTTTCCTTTGTCGCCTTGTATGTTCTTTACTATTGAAAGATTCAGTATCATTATAGTTTTTGATAGTAGTCTGGACCAGGAGTGGACAACCTTTTATATAGTGAGGGCCGGATTACGGTTTACTTTTCGTACGCGGGCCGGAATAAAAAATTAACAAATTCTTGTTACTTATATTTACTAAGAAACTTATACAAACTAATAAAGTTAGTTATTCGATTTCCCAGATTTTCTGCTTTCCTTGGTACAATAACTCCCCAGAAAGCAGGAAATTTGGCTTCGAATCCCAATACAGTAATGAGACATTTTTTTTCTAACGCATTAGAGGTAAAAACCTTTCTTTAATTTTTTTTTTTCATTTAAAAAATAATAATTTTGAAAACAAAAAGTATTCATTACTCTTTCTAAAGGTCTCGCGGGCTGGAGGTTGCCCACCGTTATCATGGACGACCACTCTGTGTTGGATTGATGTACTCATCTTGAATACATCGAGCAACTAAAACCCTTTTTCCTCCGCCTCCGGAACCACCCATCAAGGTATAACTTTAGAGGTCTATAAATGAAGTTTTCAGAATCTACTGTACATATAGTCTTCTATTTTATAGTTCTCTTTCGTGTTTTTTTTTTCTTTTTCTTCATTTTTGTCACCATTTAATTTACGATTCTCCAGTACTAATTTCATCTATGATTCTTGTTGTCGCATATTCTTCCTCCTCGCTGGAAAAAGGTGCGGATCACTGACCTCTTGTGTTGCGGATGATGATGTAACTTCGAACTTTTTTCTGAAAAAGATTGCAACCTGGCATCCAAAACGTCAAACGCTTTTTCCAAAGATGACTCCAAAGACTATAAATATGCTTAGATTTACAATTTTAGCAATTTCCCTGTAAGATTTTTTCTTTTCATTTTACCTTAAATTAAGATGTATGTACACTTTTGTCATGTTAATTATTTATTGCATTATTTCATTAATTTCTATTATGTAGTTATTGACAACTTTATTTTGTAGCTATTTTTGCAAATAAATAAATATTTCTAATCGATGTGAACTACTAATTCTTCTCTTATGTAATTCGCTGTCGCTTACTGAAATTGCTCTTTGCGTACAGTTAAAGTGCATACCCCTGTCATATGTTTTATAATAAGCTTTGTAAAAGCATGTAAAATCGTGTAAAATTCATAAATACACAATGTTTAGGTAAAAATTGAATTTTCCGGCTACCAGATGCATGAACGAAGATTTACTTCCACCAATTTCTAAGATTTTTTTTATGAAACATAAGTGCTTTCAAATGTCGTCAAATGAGACCTAATATTGGTTGAGTTTCTAGACAGTTTATTGCCCAATTAAGGCCCGTTACTACCAGTTTAATGCTATCCAAGGGATAGGCTATCTCTGAGATAATAATGCAATCTAGGAACAATTTTAGGGATTTGTTTTCAAATTGCAACACTTAAATGGTCAGAAGACATAATAATTAGATATGTTCAAAGTATTTTGTAAAAACCACGTCAAAATATTCGTGAAATTAGCGTTAACTAGAGGATAAACTTATCCACGACATTAACTATGACTGGTAGTAACGGGCCTAAGTGTTTTAAGCTCACAGAATACTAACTGCATTATGCATTAGTATCCAATGTCGATCAAATGTCTAAACTACTATGCCATACATGAACACACAATGTTTAAGTGAAAAATTGGATTTCCAGGGTATCAAATGTATGAACTAAGATTTATTTCTACCAATTTTTGAATTTTTTTATAAAACCTAAATGCTTTAAAATGTGGTCAAATGGAACCTAATATTTGTTGAATTTGTAGACAGTTTATTGCCCAATTAAGTGTTTTAAGCTCACAGAATACTAACTGCGTTATGCATTAGCATTCAATGTCGATTAGATGTCTAAACTATTATACCATACATGGACACACAATGTTTAAGTGGAAAATTAGATTTTCTAGCTATCAAATATATGAACGAACATTTACTTCCACCAGTTTCTAAAATTATTTTTATGAAACATAAGTGCTTTTAAATGTAGTCAAATGAAAGTAGTCAAGTTTTAAGCTGGTAGAATGCTAACTACGTTATTCACAAGAATTCAATGTCGATTAGATGTCTAAACTGATGAACAAAAATGACTTATTTGGAGATTGAGAGGCTTGATTTCAACAACAACTTCTAATTAGTTTGCAGATACAAGAAAACTTTAAAGTGGTTGGGCGCTGCTCTACAAAGAGTGTACATCAGTGTCTATGACTATGCCTTTGATGTGCACTTTATAAATTTATACTGCCTAATAGCACAGAGTTATTCTTGAAACACGATCATCTTTTTAACCGTTAAAAGGTTAGAAAATCAAATTTTCTAATTTTTTAGGAAAGTTCTTCTGCAACATTTGATAGCGGTGCAGCGCTTTTATTTTATACGGATGGTAATTTTAGATAAAAATTTGTCTAATGATAAAAATGTATGTTCTGTTGATTTATAAATAAGAGCAAACTGATTAGAAATCCAACTGATAAACAACTCCGTCAATAAATACACATAATTCCACCACAACAGTAAGAAATTACTGAAGCATCCACAAAAAAAGAAAAGTTTATTTTATCAAGCTTATGTTATTGAAACTTTCAAAGTTTTAATCAATTTAAATTTTACTGAAAAACATCCCCTCCTTCTAGACGTTGCAATCTCAATATCATACAGTACATTAATAAGAATTAAACAATTAGTATATTAAATAATCCAACAATTAGTAAAATAATTATTATTTCTTAAAAAATTGATTTATTAAAAAAGGTGTAAGTAGCTTACTTTAAAAAAATCTTGGTTTTAATAAATCAAATCTCCTTAAAATTTTCTAATTTTGGATTTTCCAAGTTGGATTTATCCCAACCAATTTTATCACAACCAAGATTTTAAGAAGAGAGAAAAAGATTGAGTGCACTACTATTAATCAGATTAATAAATCACAAACAAACAAACAAACAAACCAAAATACAAAAAAAGACGGTAACTTTAAAAAACGATACACATTAAAACAAATAAAACATTAATATTAGTGCGTTTCTACTTGAAGGTTACAAGCACATTCTACTTTGAAACAGGTCTTTAAAATAAATAGTGTTGTGGCTTGGCTGTGTACAAATTGCACACTATATCCTTTTAAATTCTTCATAAAAATTAATTAATTTTATTATATGTAGGTTTTTTTTTTAAAAAACTTTTTGGTGGATTGGCATGCAAAATCGTCCTTTCTCTATTAAAGAAAAAAGTTTTTAATACACAAATATTTAATCTTTTTAATCAAAGCTTAGAATTTTTTTTAGATAAATATTAATATTAATACAATAAATCACTTTTATTATGTTAATAACACTTTAAATTAATTAATAATTTATATTAGAAAAATCAGTGTAAAAATGAGTATAAAGTATAAATGTAGAGTATAAATTTCCAAATTAATTAACCACATATTTTGATAAAAGATAAAACAAATCTTTCTTGCTCGAAATTATTATCTTAACACCACATAAGTTATTATTAGACGTTATCGACTTCCGTTTCAGGGTGAATTATTAAAAACCCACCTAGAAACGTAAGTATTGATTTCTTCCAATTCCACCAACACTACGTCAAAAGAAAATAAACTAATAATAATTTTGAGCAATTTGTTTTATTTTTTTATTAAATAAGTAAATATATTTTTTTTTTTTTTAAGATAATCGAAGACAATAAAATTTTTATATTATTCATAATACCTTTTTCCGTGTTCCCTTTTATATTCACCGCAATATTTCGACCTAGTTCCTACGAGATCTATGATTTCTGGAATACTACTAGCAAATATTGCCTGGAAAATAACGTATCTATGCGTAAAATGTTTCTAAAACGAGTGTAGAAAGTATTTCTTGCGTGCAATAAGTGGAAAGGATAAAACACATTAAAGGAAAACAAGCAAAGCGATTAATTAATTATAATTATGCGTGTTTATTAGGAATTAAAGAAGCGAAAATAGGCTAAAAAATAAAAATTAAAGCTTCTAAAATGTATATATATTTTTTTAAATTTTATTTAATTAAGAATAATAAAAGCCTGCAGTGCGTTATAATTTTAACATGCTTTTTTAATTTTAAATTTTATGACTGTATATAAAATTTCTTTTTCAAAAAATTATCTATCACAGAGGATGTATAAGGATAAAGATAAACGAGGCGTATTTTTAAAAATTGGGATAATTTTTTTCACTTATTAATTTTTTTTTTTTTCGTTTTAAATAATTATATAAGAAAAAATAAAAACGGGAAATAATCGTTATATAACACGTATATATTCATAAAGAAAAAACTAAGCATGAAGCAAGCAAATGTCCAAGAATTTTTGGAATATTTACTCGTCAAGAAGAAAAAATGATGGTCATGTTTTTAATTTTTTTTTTCTTTTTTTCACACGGAAGATATAGTATAAAAAGTAATAGAAAGAAGTTTTTAAAGTGTATCAAAAAGAGAGAAGAGAGACACTTACCAATCCGACCAGCAGGAAAAAGACCAAGAATGTCCTTCCTAAAACTGTGTGGCAATAAACGTCTCCGTATCCAACAGTGGACATTGTGACGATTAAGAAATAAACGCACGTCCAGTACGGTAATTGTTGGGGATTGTTAAAATCTAGTGGATCACCGGAATTTTCCAGCTTTAAAAAAAATTAAATTTTTTTATTAAAATAAAATTTTTATTAAACAAAAAAAAGTTTTTATTTGTTTACCAAATGGATGATTCCTGCTGCTGTTAACCATACAGAGATGAATATCGATACTAACTGAGCAAGTCGAATGGAGCTGGAAGTCTTGAGAATGTTTAGGTACTGTAAGATGTCCGGAACGGTCATTAAACGTAAAGCACGTAAAAATCTTAAACCTACAATTCAAAAAAAGTATTTTAATAGACCAATCTATTAAAAAGAAGTTAATAATAAATTGTTTACCTATCCACGTGCGATCTAAATAAATCGATACAAAGGACGGTGGTATCGTGAAGTAATCTACGAAGGAATACATCTCCAGCATAAACCATAATTTATCACTAGCGGCTATAAACTGTATTTTAAAAATGAGATATTAGTTGATTGAATAAGAAGGATCGAATTGAGTGGTACTTACTCTTATAAAAAAATATACCATAAAAAATATGTTGAAGGCAAGGTCGATCTGCTGCGTTATGTTGTTGCTCCACTTTTGGCAGCGTTCCACGCCGTCACTATATAAAAAAAGGGACCTCGGTCGGTGCACATGGCCAAAAAATTTAATTACAAGTTCAAATTATAAGTGCACTTACTTCGACGCGTCTATAAAGTATATCACCAGAGAGGCGATGCTAAGTATGAACACCAACACCACCTAAAATTAAATATAAAATTATTTTACATTAAATATATTAAATGTATTGACATTAAATATATTATATACATAATTAAAAAAATAAAAATTCCTTATAAAATTAATAGATTTTATAAAATGATTTTAAAAATTTTCGGAAAGAAAATTTTCTGTTTTTTTTTTATTTGTGATGGACTGTGAAAGCTCTAATAAAAAAGTAATGTTTATGTTTCTAGCGGAATGTGTACGTTTACTGCGGGTTAACGTCCACTCAACCCGAATGGTTTGTTTCTTTAATCATTTACGGAGATTCCAAACAAAATAAACTGCATCTTAAGTACACATAACCGTCTATTGAGTATAGATACAAAAATTAAGACTTGTATTACAATTTTTCTTCTTGTTAGACAACCTTTGGAATGTTGCAAAAAGCTTAATTGAGTTTAATGTGACGTTTAACTGTTTTGACTGTTAAGCAATTCTTGCAAGAATGCTCTAAAAATTGCGGGACATATTTTGACTTGATGGTGACTTTAGCAAAGTACGCGTGAGGTAAGACTACGTTTATTCCAATGGTACACTAAAATTAGGACTTGTATTACAATTTTTCTTCTTGTTAGACAGTCTTTGAAATGTTGCAAAAAGTTTAATTGGGTTTAATGTGACGTTTAACCATTTGACTGCTAATTCTTGCAAGAACGCTCGAAAACTGCGGGACATATTTTGATTTGATATTGACTTTAGCAAAGTACGCGTGAGGTCAGATTACATTTACTCCAATGGTACACCAAAGACACACTGAATCTCGCAGCGTAAAAACGCTGCATCGCGGTTAAACATACACTTCAAGCCAGTCTTTAGCTTTTTACTTTATAAATTTAACATGTTTTCAGACTTTACATTGTTAATTTTGTTTACTTTTGACGATTTGAATGGCCATATTTGAAATAATCTTTCACCTTTCAATGTGAAAACTGACGATAGGCCTAATGACGCCTTATTGCGGAATATATGATCTAAAAAAAATACGAAAACTATAGAACGACCAGAAGATCCTCTAGATTGAACGGAAAATCATCTAGCATAAGCAAAAGAATCTTTCAAATACACTAGAAAAAAATCTAGAAAAACTAACTAATCGTTCACAAGATTAGAAAATCAGTTCAGAAAATGTTCTTGAAAAATTAGAAAAACTATCGTCCAGATTGACAAGAAGATTCTCTAAGGTACATCTCTCACTGAGGCAACCAGAAACTAGCAACCAGCAATAAGCGATATCGCCACTTGATGACATTTTACATAGAAATAAAACAAACGTCTCACATCGGAGCAGTTCGATATCGTCTCTGAATCTAGCGATATCGAATTACTCCAATAGGAGAGACATCATTGAATGTTATGTAAAATGCCATCAAGTGGCAATATCGCTTGTTGCTGGTTGCTAATTCCTAGTTGCTGACTGCTGATTGCCTCAATGTGAGACGTATCTAAAGTGACCAGAAAGTCATCTCAAATAAAACAAAAAATCGTCAAGATACACTAGAATAATCTAGAAAAACTAGCTAATCGTTCAAACAGACTAGAAAATCAGTTCAGAAAATGATACAAAAAAATCACAATAACTATCGTTTAGAAAAACTACAGAATCGTCTAAAATGATCAAGAAATCGCCTATATATCAGGCAGAAAATTTAAAAAGAAACTAGAAAAGCTAGTATTGCACTTAAACCTTTAACCCCTTAACTTACAATGACGAGTCTGGCTGGCCATAATTGCATTACGTTCGAAAGAAATCGTAAGCCAAGTGGTTAATAAAAATATTTTCATGGTTGGTATGGCATTCGATTTCACGACATTTGATTCACAAGTAGATTAATAAAAGTGATTTTTAAAGGAATTCAGTTCACATAGCCTTATACTTTGCTATACTACTTTATTTTTCTCTCAAGGGTTTTATACTACTATTTAACTACTTTTTAACGCTTAATATTTTTTATAAAGAAATTCTATAGGAGATACTATAAAACTTATAACGGTTGATACGTTGAGTTAGGTTGAGATTTTTCTTTGGTGTAGAAACGACTTCAAGTTTAGTGAAAGTTTCGTTCAATTAAAAAGAAGATGAAATAATTACAAGGTTTTAGACATATCTTCTATAATTTCTCAAAAATTGATCTTCCGATTGGAATTTTCATTCTAGTCTTTCATTCAGTGTAAAAAATCATTAATTTATTAACGTAGTTCAATTTATGAAAATCCTAAGTAAAGCAGGTTTCACACTGAGCAACCAGCAACAAGCAACTGTCAACCAGCAACCAGCGAATTTATCACTTGATGACATTTTCCATACAATTGAATGATGGCTCTCCAATGTGAGACGTCTGCTTTAATTCTATGTAAAATATCATCAAGTGGCAACATCGCTTATTGCTGGTTGTTAGTTGCTGGTTGCCTCAGTGTAAGATGTACCTCACTCGAAACATCGATATTTGTTGATTTCAAGAGTACTTAGGTTGCATTTTGAATTTTTCAAAAACTCCAATAACTTCTTTGAGTTTGATTACTGCAAAGACCATTTATGATAAAGAACGTGTGTGTAAAACTAGAACTGTGCAGATAAGACACCAAATTTCTTATTTCCTTGGTGTGACTTACGTTCTCATCATAGTACATTTTTATTTCTTTATTAGGAGCATTTAAAGCTCCCACAGACGTGGTGGTCCATTTCATGACTTGTCTGCACAGTTCTAGTTTTACACAGACGTTCTTTATCATAAAAAATCTTTGGAGTAATCAAACTCAAAGAAGTTATTGGTGTTTTTGAAACACTCAAAACGCAACCTAAGTAATCTTGAAATCAATAAACATGGATAATCAGTTCTAGTTTTACACAGACGAATCATAGCAATTTTTAATAATTCAAAAAGTTTACGTAAAGACTTTATCTATAATCTACAAACATTTCGAAGGAAGTAGATACTAATACCAAAATGTCACTATATATTTCCATATTATCTTGTACAGTTTTGAACTGTACTATAACCCGAAATGGAACTACGCCATGAAAAAAATGATGAAAGACTACTCGGCAATATTACGGAGAGAGAGTTTACTTTTTTATCTTTCTCTTCATGGTGCAGCTCCATTTCAGATTATAGTACAAATATACCAGAAAATGAATTCAAAAGTTTGTAAGATCGTTATTATATTTTCAAAGATTTTATAAAAGATCTTTTCTAAAATATCTTCAATGTGTAAACTTTATGATATTATAGGTTCTATTTTATAAAAGATTTATTTCATAAAATATCTTTTATCCAAATTGGCCACATTCGAACACACTTCATAAAAGTTTTATATTTAATAAACATGTTTTATGAACATTTTATAAAAGGTCTTTTATAAAAGCTCTCTTATAAACTCTTTGATAGCGTAATACCGACCTAAGGACCTTAAGAAATTTCCCAATTGGTAAACTGTGATAAGCTTGGTGACCGGATTTTACAGATATCTACATCAATTCACCAAGAAATCTTGTTACATACTTGAGATTCTTATTAAACAATACTATCTTTCGTTCAGTTCAAGGGAGTTCAACAGTTCAAAAGTTCAAGAGATTTTTTTAAATCGTTTAATATGTTCCTATCAAAAGGTAGTATAAAATTTAAAAAAAATATACGTTAGAACAATTCAATGTGTTGATTGTTTTGGCTTTCATTCACAATTAAACCAATTCATTAAAAAGTTTTAAGCCCTTTCACGATAACAACACATACTGTTGAGTTTGAGTACGTTAAGATTCTAATCAACAACATTAATATTTTTTCAACAGTCCAAGATAACCGACTCAAGACTGCTTTTTACCGAAGAAAAAACAAAAGACTTATTAATAGTAATTAGTAGTATTAATTAATAGTATTAGTAGTAGTCTGTAGTAATAACAGTTTTATAAAGTTCGATAAGTTCGATGTTGGTCAATTCTTTTAACATTTTTTAGTTAGTTCTCAAAACGTTTTTTAAGAATTTTTTGTGATTTTTTGGGAAGATTTTCAACCAGTGAGACTTTTAAATCCAAACTAGAATTTCTTAAGTTTAATTTAAACAAAAAATCTTAACTTGATTCTTATAAATAAAGTCGTTATGATTTTTCAAAATTAGTCAAAAAATTATGAGGTTATGATAGGTTCCATTACATTTTTTTTTATAATTAAGACGTGAAATTACAAATATATACCAGCATTTCTTCTGGTTTTATTTTAAGATTTCTTACATGTTTCGACTTAATACCATTTTCAGAGGTAAATTATCCTTATAAATAAAATGGGTTGAAAAAGTTACAATTTACCTATCATTTTTTATAATTGTTTGGTAAAAATTGGAACAATTTTATATTTATCAATGGCTTCAGGAAGACACTCTAATAAATCTCATAAAATCCAACCTAACCCAACTCAATCCAGTTCAATCTAAACTCAACGGCCTATTATTATATTTATACATGACACCAGAAAATCTTAATAATAATTTCGATTAAATAAAATCACGTGTAAATTTATTTTTACAAAACCCACCGTGGTTTATTTCAAGACACTACACTCTATTCCAATAATATCTAGACTCTACCCGGTCTATTTATATCAGATATCTTCACGAGATATACAAAGATCTTAAACTTACATCTAGAAAAAACTAAAAATTAATTCTATTAGAAAAAAAAGTTTATTTAACACGTTGACTACCATGGCAACTTTCATAATTTCAGTCTAAAACACCAATTTCATTTAATCATGTTAACGCAGTACGAGATAACTCGTAGATAGCGTTCTTTACTAGGATGTTGACATGATGCTTGGCATTCAACGTGTTAAAACAAAAAATTTTTATTCCTTTTTTGGGAATAATTGGGAATTTGTGGCCGATTTTAGTAACGATGCATCCATCCCCTTCAATGCATCGAACTCATACCTCCAGAGTGACTCTTGGCAATCGTCCAAGCGCATATTAAGTCATTAATCACGACGTCACTACAATGTGTTGTTGATCGTTTTGTTTCCAATTCCCAAATCGAAATAAACGACAAGTTATAAATCGAAGTGTCAAACGATTCTCCTCTCATTAAAATCCGTTTAAAAAACTAATAGCTTGTATATTTATAGTAAAATGTAGACAATGTATCTATATTTATAACTTATATGGTCGCTAGAGTTGCCATTACCCCGGCTAATTTTAAACTATATTTAGGTTGTATTCGACTATATTTAGATTGTCCTTTTCTTCGAGAGAAGCGTCAAACATTTAAGAACAAACGATTCTTAACTTTAAGATAAACGAAAAAAAATTAATATATGAAATATTTTAAAATAGCTTTTTAATATTCAAATAGTTTCAAAACTCTATTGTACTCATAACGATTTTAATCTCCATCTCGATAACGCAAACTCGTATAACTACTAAAAACCTACTACTGCGGTTTCCTGCAACAAACACTCATTCCCGCGATAATATCGTACGTAATAGTCAAGCGATTTGTAGAATGGCGTGTTGCAATGCGCCAAAAGCGATTAAACTTGGCGATAAATGAGGAAAACCTTCCTTCAAAGAAAAAAAAATTAAACCATCTCTTGGAATCCTCTATAATAGCGTAGAGAGAAAGATATTACATCCCCGTAGCTTCCATGTAGGTCTCTCAATCGATACAACTCTGACCTACTATCTTCAACCCCCCAACGTTTTCAGGGGTGGTTTCAGTAGCCACCACCTTTTTTTTTTTTTTCTTTTTTCAGTAACTACCATCGAACAAACTCGTCTCTCGTTTTGTCACTAGGAGGGAATTTATGAGGTCATAACGCGTTCGTGATCACATTCGTTATGAGAAATGTATGAAATTTTACAGCTTGTTTCGCTCCATGGAACGAAAACTCGTTAATTAAGCTCGCTCGGTATTGAGTTTGACTTTGACGCGTATGTCGGTCGAATTCATGTTGTGGTTTTTCTTTTTTAAAAAAATATATGGCCTGAAACACGCGATTCAAACGGCCTTGATGTTCATTATGTGGTCTTCATTCGATTGGAAAATTTATGTCATTTTAATTTTTATGTATGTGAGCCTTGTTAATAACCCTTTTTAAGTAGGGTTTTAAAGAGGATGTATGAGTTTTAATGAAATCAAATTGACCGTGTTAAAAAATAAATTGTAAGACTATAAAATTGTACTTCTAATTTTTTATGGATGGTTTATGTAAAATTTTCCGGTTGTTTTTTTTTTAAGCATTAGAGCGTTGTAAAAGGATTTGGTGTTAATGTGTAACGAATTATGAGATTTTTTAAAGTGGGTTTAATGGATATTTTAAGTGGTATAAAAATTACGTAAAAGTTGTTAATGTTAAAAACTATTTTTTAGCTTGATTGTGATCGATTTTTTTACCAATTTGTATTAAGACATAAAATATATCAATCAACACTCATTGTTAGTCTAGTTTTATTTTTCAAATTCCTGACATGTTTCGCCTTAAAGCCATCTTCAGAGGTCGTTTTAAGTGTCTAAAGCAGCGCTTCTCAACCTTTTTACATTTGCGACTCAATTGTCAATCGCAATTCTCATCGCGCCCCCCTTCCTCTCATTTCACTGAAATCGTGATTGTAATCTTAGTTTTTATTTAATTTAATTATATTTTGACACTAAAGCTATTCTACGATCTTGATAAACCTTAAAAACTACTACACATGGAAATTTCCGAGGAAATGAGTCCTGGTCTGAACTTTGTGCTAACAACAGTGGTTACCGTAGTAAATTATATAAAAATGAGACCACTAAAATCAAGAATCTTTTCTGCACTTTGTAAGGACATGGGTGCAGTACATTCAACGTTATTGTTTTATTGCGAGGCAAGATTGCTATTACGTGGAAAATTTTTACAACGTGTTTATGAATTAAGAGATGAAATCGCCATTTTTCTAGAAGAGGAAAACCGACCGGAAGCCGAGAACTTTTGGGATGATTTATTTGTGATGAAATTGAGCTATTTGGTCGACATATTTGAAAAATTAAATACCTTAAATCTTCAACTCCACGGAACAAACACTCATGTGTTGGATACGAGTGACAAAGTTAATGCTTTTTGTAGAAAACTAGAATTGTGGAGTAGAAACTTAAAGCAAGAAAGTCTAGAAATGTTTGCAAATGTAGATGAATGTGTCAAAACTTACCAGGCTGGAGAGCAACATATAGCAGTTATTTTGGTAACCATTGAAAATCATCTAACCGTGCTGACAAAGAATTTTAAAAAGTATTTCCTTGCTGACCTTAACTTGATACCAAGTTACGAGTGGGTTAGGGACTCATTTCAAAATACTCCCGGAGGTCTCTCAACCGCCGAAGAGGAAATCTTTATAGACCTCGCGGCAAGTGGCGAAATAAAAAAAAAACAGTTTAGTGATAAATCAGTCTTTGAATTTTGGGCAGGGTTGGATGATGAGTTTTCTACACTAAAATCAGGAGCACTGCGTGTGCTATTACCATTTTCCACATCCTACCTTTGCGAAACCGGATTTTTTGCGTTGGCTGCTTTGAAGACAAAATATAGACCACAGCTAAATATAGAAAAAGGGCTTAGAGTGTCAATTTCTAATATTAAACCTTCCTTCGAAAAACTTTGCTCTGCGAGACAGGCCCAAGGTAGTCACTAATAATTATTAATTCTGTTTTATATTTCATATTGTTAATTTAATTAATAAATACGTTGAATTCTATTTATAAGTGCAATATATCAGTGTAAACGTGCAATTTGTTTTTTATTATATCAGAAAGTATTTTCCTTTTCTTTCATTAACTTTCTGTGATCTTTTTACTAATAGTTTTTCTTATTTGTTCTTGCTTTGTGGCTTTGCTCGCGACCCCCCTTTAATTTTATCACGCCCCCTAGGGGGGCGCGCCCCTCAGGTTGAGAATCGCTAGTCTAAAGTTTAACTTAAGGACCTCTGAAGATGGCTTTAAGCTGAAACATGTAAGAAATCTTAAAAATAAAATCAAAAAGTGTTGATTAATATATTTTATTCTATGTCTAATATTTTGCCCAACTTTTATTGGGTTAAATCAAATTGAAATTTTTATTATCAACATTATCTCTTAAAGTTTTTCATAAATACATTTTAAAGTAAGTAGTTTAAGTTGACACAACACTCTAATTTTAAACACCATTAACACACTAAAGTTATTTCTGATGTAATATTTGAAGATAACAAAAATGTTGTTGAACACTTAAAGTTGGTTTAGTAAACAAATTTAAACCAATAATCGATTATTGATTCAATTTGTTCATTCCTATGTTAAATAATTTAACACGATCTTTTAAATTTTTTTCTATCTATAATATCTATCGATTTTGTTGGCGCTTATGTTGCAATATCGAGTTCTTAAGTGTGATAAAAAAGTCTCAAAAGCACTTTTCCTTTATTTTTAACCGAACCCAACTAAAAAAATTTGAAAATAAGTAAAAAATCAAGTGAAGATATTAATTAAAATATACTGATTTTGAGTGAAAAATTTTAAGTCATTTAAAAAATTCCAAATAATTTTAAAAGTAATACGAATCAAAGGACAATTGGTTTAGTACGCAATGAATAGTTTATTTTTCGATAGAGTCAGTTCATGTTTGCGTTAATTTGTTTCCCTTTAAAATCTATCGTTTATACGGTTTATTGTTGGTAGAATTTATTTACCAGGCAATAATTTCTCTCGACGCTGTTGTGCCACGAATTATAGGGCTAATAAAAGATAGTTGAGAAAAACATGAAATCGTAACAGTTGTTAAAGATGGGCGTTATAACCAGACGAATTGAATCAGGACGAAAAAAGCTTTAATAATCAAAGATATGATTAGTTTTTGGGACTTTCAACTTTGTGGAATATAAAAGCTTCTGCAGTTAGATTGCTAAATCAACTTGAAACCTGAAACTTGAAACGTTAATGTTAGTGAATGGGACATTAAAAAAAGTATCCATACAAATGGATTGTTATGTAAAAAGATGGCTAATAGACTACCATTCCTCCCCTAACATAGAGTTTTAAGATAGATAAGTTTAGTATTTTTCAAAATTACTAGAGGTGGAATAATAACGACTGAAGCAAAGTACTGTTTTCAAATAAGTCTCGTTTTTAAAAATGGCAATAATTTCTCTCGACGCTGTTGTTGTACCATGAATTAATTATAGGACAAATAAGATAGTCTAGGAAAACATGAAATCGCAATAATTGTTATAGACGAGCGTTATAATCAAACGAATTGAATCAGGGCGAAAAAGGGGTTAGTAATCAAAGAGATGAATAGTTTTTGGAACTTTCAAGTTCGTAGACTAAAAAAAGCTTCTACAGTTAGACCTGCCAAATCAGCTTGAAGAGTTACCTGGAACTTTAAACGTTAACGTTAGTGAATGAGACGTTAAAAAAAATCCATGGGAATGGATTGTTATGTAAAAAGGTGGCTAATGAGGTACCGTTGCTCCCCTGACATTAAGCTTTAAGATAGATAAGTGAGGCATTTCTCAAAATCACTAGAGTTGCAATAACAAGGACTGAAGCAAAGTACTTTTTTCAAATAAGTCTCGTTTTTATCTCGCTTCAGTCGACGAGTATAGAGAAGATCCAGATAAAGATGTGCCCCAGTTTGTATTGAAAGGCTTCCATTTGGTAAAGCTTCAGTTATGATTTGAGCAGGTATAACTGCAAAAGAACGTATAGAACTGGTCTTCATACAAAATCGCTCTCTAATATCTCACAAATACATAACACAGATTCTGGATAATCATATTATGCCCTTTATGCGTTTACTATGAGCGATGATGGTATTTCCATGTATGAAGATGTTAAATGTTACATTATTAAATGCGTCATTAATTAATTGATGTATCCTAGACGAACTGTTTCAGTTTTTGTCTCTTTCTCTCATGTACACTCATAGTCACTGGAAATGAACTTCAAAGCTTTGTGCGAGAGCGATAGCTAGACGATCTCGGGTACAGTTGGTTTTCGATAGAATGAAACCTGGAATACAACTAAAGGCGTAGAAGCACTTCGACGGGGCAGGAGCCCAACTCGCTGCGATATCCATAAATACGAAGCAGGTAAATGTACATTGACTTCGATGGATTATAACCTCACGCCAGGTTTTATTATTTCGAAAGCCAACCGAACTCGAGATCGTTCTACTTATCGCTCTCGCACAGACTCTATCGCTCTCGCTTTAAAGTGCATTTTCAGTAACTATGAGCGTACAATCAGATAAAAAATATTTGACATATTATGTCGAGAAAACGGTATAAACAAGCAATTCCATCATTATGTACTATAACCCAAAATGGAGCTGCACCATGAAGAGAAAGATGAAAGAGTACTCGGCAATGTTACCCAGAGGGAGCTTAATTTTTCATCTTTCTTTTCATGGTGCAGCTCCATTTCGGGTTATAGTACATTAAAATACCATCTAATAATATTAATTTGATTTACTTACAAGTCGATAATTTTTAATATCCTTTTCACACTGAATTCACAAAAACTGTTCAAGAACAACTACTCGTATTGAAGCAGAACACTCTGTTGGGAGGAAGCACTCTGTCATTTCAGAGCAAACAGCACTTGATTTTATACCAATGCTAAACTTGATGGGGGAATTTTTAGGTCTTTCGGGATACATCTGCCGTACATGCTCAAACCTGTCTTTTTCAATAACGTACACAAATAAATATGATTGCGACTGATGCAAATTATCTCACATTTTATGGCGACGCGTGGGAAGATAAACATCACGACATTTCTCTTCAAAAACCTCCTTATAACGATGAGGAGGACGTTTAGGAACCTCTTGGTTGTAATAAAACTATCTTAAAATACTGATTCTAGAACCTCACTCCTTGGGCAAGAAGAACTTCCTCGAACACAGGTGGGAGGAGGATACAAAATGTTTATCTCAAAATATGTACTGTTTTAAGAACCTCCTCCTCGAATACAGGTGTGAAGAGGTTCAAACATATTTGCCGATTCAAGAACCTCCTCCTGGAATGCCGATTCAAGAACCTCCTCCTAGAATGCAGGTTCGAGAAGGAGGTTCTTGAATCGGCAAATACCTACTACTGGTGTATAGCTAGAATTGTCAGTGAGTATCTAAATTAAGTTGGAATTAGATGGTTTAACCAGCTAACTCTCAGTTCAGACATAAATTCTATCTAATATGCCTGGGACGAGTTGGAGCGATATATCTGAAAATATACACTATTTAGTTCCAAGAACTGTCCAGAAGTTGAGAGATTTATTGTGGTAGAAATGTAATAATATCAACCAGAATGTGTTTTAACTCAAATTAGAATGTCATTTAACTTAAATTTATCTCAAAGTTCGCATTAATAGTTCAAAAATTCTATTATGTTATAATGTCTTGAATTAGTCATTAAATTAAAAATGACTTCACTTTACTGGATTAGATTGTGTTCGTTTAAAAATTTATATAAGTAACTCTTTTTACTTGATTAGGTTGGATCGATATTAAGAAGTTGTCATGGGGAAAATTCTGTTATTCTACAAAGCGTAACTTGTTGTATATAATAAAGTTGTAACTTCTAAATGTCTCTACGAAGTTTGTCAACCCCTGAAATGTCTTTCGATGAAATTTGCCCACCCTTTAAGTCTATTTAAAAAGTGAGAATTTAGTTATCCTTGAATCTGGTTTCTATGAGGTTTGTCAATCTCTAAAATGTTTCTGGCCAAGGTTTGCCAACCCTTAAAATGTCTCTCGATGAGTTTTGCCCACCCTTGAACTCAGTTCGAAAGTCGAGGGTTTATTTGTGCTTTAATCGGGTTTCTACGAAGTTTGTCAATCTCTGGAATAAACATCGACGAGGTTTGCCCACCCTTGAAGTTCGTTTGAAACATCGAGGGTTTACTTATCCTTGAATCGGAGTTTTTCGAAGTTTGCCAACCCCTGAAATGTCTTTCGACGAGTTTTGCCCACCTCTGAAGTCAGTTTAAAAAATCGAGGGTTTACATATCCTTGAATCGAGTTTCTACGAAGTTTGCCAAATCCCTGAAATATCTCTCGACAAGTTTTGCCAACCCTTAAAATTATGAAAAAAATAGGGAATGATTGAGATATCTATTCTATACTACTAAAAAAATAATTTTTTTTAGTCTCATTTTAAAGACTCATTTTAGTTCTGTTTAGACTCATTTTAAAAAATTGTTCAGTACTTACACATGTTAAGAAATAAGAACATAAGGAAATAGTTTTGAAATGACAATTTGATGAAATGTAAACGAAAGAAGTTGAATGAAAGCGAAATAAAGGGTAGTAGTGGTGGATAGATAATTCACTAGACTAAAAAAAGATTTAATTCAATGTACCAATTTCGCTTTGCAATTTGTTAATGTCTTTTAGTCATTTTCTTTAAAAGCATTTTGTAGGTCAATAAATAACGAGTATTTTTTATAATGAAAGTGCACAAAGAACCTAACATAAATTTACTGAATCCAACCCAATCTAATATAACTCCGCCCAGTCTATTTCTTATTTTAATCAGTTATTTATGTACTCACAATCTGGAGTACTGTTCTAAAACCTGAAATACATAACTATTAAAAAAAGAACACATATTCTGGATTTGTAGGAAAATTTTTATAAGAAAAAATTAATATTTCAGACCTTAAATCATATTTTTAGTTAGAAGGGAATCTTTAAATCAAAATTGTAAGTAAATTAAAATTAAAGACACCTTTTTTTTACTCATTGTAGTAGATTGGTTTTATTTACTGATTACCATTTAAGACTACATGACTCATACAAGATGATAACTACTTAGGAATAGGACGTTTTAAAAGTTAGTGTTACATAAAATGTTTGCAAGATACCAAGTTTTTATTAAGACCTGAATGAAACTTAAACTAAGCCATATATTGAGCTTGGTGTACTATTTCATTCCAGTGAAAACTCATTTTACATTTTGGAGATTTACCATCTCCACAATAATCACAAATTGAGAGGTTTGAAAATTTTGGAGCTTTTAGACCTGTTAATTTGTGATTTTTTTTCTGTAGGGGTGTTTGAAGAAACTTGTAAATGCTCACAACCTTCGTAAATTAGACTTTTTTCACGAATGTCAAGGAAATTACACGAAAATATGTTATGGACGATTCTATAGAGTCGAAAATTTCATCCACTGCAATGGTTACCATCTCTATGATGTTACCTTCCACCCTTGATTTTATGTATGTAATAGTAATTTTCAAATCGTTCGATTTTCAGTTCTCATCTGTATAATTCTTAACTGTATGTTCATAAAAATTCATTATAAAACCTTGACTGAATTTTACACAATAAATAACTTATTTTTACTTAAACTAACAGATTGTATCAACTTACTAACTCGTCTTTTATCGGACTTTTATCGTCGTCAAGTATAAAGACAACTCATTTTAAAGATCGATATCTTGGCAATCCCTTGTCGCAGAAAATTGCGGTAAAGCTCCTTACGTTTGGAAAATATTTCCCAACATAAGTGAACCTCGGGATAAATTGCTAATTCCGTTCTTAGGGTTAATAAAAGTATTATATATCTTCATGAAAAATTGTAATAATAATTATTTTTAAAACTTCCAAACACCTCCAACTTAAATTATGTAATTCAATTTTTTAAAAGTTATAAAAACCAAACCTAACTCAATAAGAAACGTAGGTACTTTTAGTAAAGATAAATTTAATGACACTTTAGATTATGTTGGGTTGGATCAGTTCTCGAGTTTTAATTAGAACATTATTTTCAAGTTTTTGAATAAATTTAAAATTCTCTACAGTTTTTTTTAGAAATTATAAAACAAAATCAAATTAAATTAAAATTTAAAATTTTTAACATTCATCATCTTCAAGAAATTTCCAAAAAAAAAAATCCAAAAAATATCTTCAAAAAAATTCATTATAAGATAAATCATAAAAAATAAATTATAAGATAAATCAAAATATCTTTTAAATTTTAAGGTAGATGATTTAATTGTTATATATTTTACTTACGAGAATCCTTCCTGTGGTAGTTTGGCCAGAAATAAGTTCACCAGCCCAATCCTTAGCCTCCGTCATAAAAGTCCCCTCAAACTCCTGTTTACCCTGCCTGGCGGCCTTCTGCTCCTTCTGCTTGGGGTCGTTCGGTCCATACTCCGCGTCCTTCCGGCAGCAAAGAAACGCGAACGCCCTCCACACGAGTACGATGAGGAGGCCGGCCAAAAACGTGCAGATGCTGCTCAGCAGGAAGCACCAGTACTTCCTAACCGTGAGGCACTCATCGATGGAGACGGTGACCTCCTCGAGGGCCGCCGACGGCGACGCCGAAGACGCCGGCGGCTGCTCGCTGGCGCTCGTCATGACGTCGTCCTCCGCGAGGCGACTCGGACGCGTTCGCCGACGCTTTTCATACGAATAGAGAGAACGGCTTCGACGTCGCGGAGGATGCGAAGTCGGCCGGATACTTTGCGGTCATCGCGCGTGAACCTGGGGCGGACGTAGCGCGCGACGCTTTGATACGCGAGGCCAAGACGCCGAACGGAAACTGGCGCGGCGTCGCCAGAAACGACGGCGACGATCGATACGAGGACGTCGCGACGCGTGCGCCACTAGACGACGACGCCGGGATTGATCAGTCGACGGTGACGACGTCGACGTCGAGACGCCCCGAGTTGACTTATTGTACACCTGTTGTCGTCGAGTTGGATTCTCGATGATGTCGTCGAAAACGTGAAACTATTCCTTTTTTAAACTTTAACTAATTTATAAATCAAAATTAAAACGTCTTATCACTAAAATAAATTTTTATTTTTTTTTGTTTTTACTAAAAGGGTTAAATCAGATTTACATATGTTAACTAACTTGGGTTGGGATAGGTTGTGACTCTTTAAAAAAAGTTAAAAGATTGTCTTGTAATATGGAATATTAAAATATCTGAATTAGAATGAAATCTATTTTAAAGAAAATTAAATATAACGTTTTACACACCTGTATAATAATAATAATCCCCTTGCAATTCTATACAACACTTAATAAAATGTATTCCACTGTGTAAATAACATGGTAAAACTTGTCAAACACACGTGGGATTGTAACAAGATTTTTTTGAAATTCAAATTGTATATCATTATAAAACCATCATATTAGACAACTTATTATACAGATGTGGAACTATGTCTATCTAGATAATTGATTTTTTCCAATTTATTTTTTGTAAAGTTGGTTAAAAAACTAAGATTTTCAAAAAAAAAAATTTGATCTGACCTCTGACAGGTCAGCATTTGTAAATAATTACGATAAGGTGTTATGTGCTGTGACCTTCCAAGATCGAAAATGAAATGAATGCAGGTGTTTTGTAGCCTTTGCAATTTATTTTGGAGAGTTAAGAAAGCCCGGTTCACATTATTCCAGTAGTATTCCAGTACAGTGATAGAAAGCAGTGCTGGAATGCTACTGGAATAATGTGAACCCTCACTGGAATAAACTGGAATGCACTTATTCCAGTGAACAATCCAGTCCAGTGACTAGACTGAAGCCCGGCTTACATTATTCCAGTCCAGTAATCCAGCTAGTCAATCCAGTCCAGTGCTAGACTGGATCATATCGTTCACATTATTCCAGTCTAGTAATCCAGTTAGTCAATCCAGTCCAATGCTAGACTGGATCGTATACATGTTCACGCATGGATTCCAGCACTGGATTAGCTGTCTACACTATTCCAGTGGTGCTGGAATGGGCGAGCTGGATTGAAAAAGTAGACCGTCAGTCCATTCACTGGACTGGATTGCTCACTGGAATAAGTGCATTCCAGTTTATTCCAGTGAGGGTTCACATTATTCCAGTAGCATTCCAGCACTGGTTTCGACTGTACTGGAATACTACTGGAATAATGTAAACCGGGCTTGACGGTCTACTTTTTCAATCCAGCTCGCCCATTCCAGGACCACTGGAATAGTGTAGACAGCTAATCCAGTGCTGGATACATGCGTGAACATGTATACGATCCAGTTCAGGAGTAGACTGCATTGAGCAGCTGGATTGCTGGACTGGAATAATGTGAACGATATGATCCAGTCTAGCACTGGACTGGATTGACTAGCTGGATTACTGGATTGGAATAATGTGAACCGGGCTTAAGGTCTAGGTAGACAGCATCGGCATAATCGATGTGAGGAAAAATTAATTAATAGCAAATGTTACGACGAACGATGGGAGGAAGAAAACAACGAAGTCTCTTCAGAGAATGAAAACAGGAATATACCTTTCTACAAACATGGTGGACCTGCGGCCGCCAAGACAGCGCTGAGTCCATCACCACCCCAAGATTCTTGACAGTATCACAGAGTTGTATAATATTGCCATCCAGAATCAACTGCACTGACGTAAACTTATTTATTTTGGCGAGTAAAGGTCTTGTAGCAAACACAATGGTCATATAAGTGGTAGTTACAAAAAATAACTTTAGTAATACTGTCAATAAACATAGAAAACAGTAATGGACCCAACACACTGCCATGACGGACACCACTTGTAGTTTCATAATAGGAAGAAACACTAGAATCAGATCGTATACAGACAGCGCGCGGCGGTGGCAAAGATAAGATTGAAACCACGAAACACAAGAAGGAGTAAATCCAATAGCAGACAGCACAGAGAGCAAGATGCTATGATCCACTGATTGTGAGTCAAACACTTTGCTGAAATCAAGAAACACTAAGAGCCGTTACCGTGTTGTGTTCCCTACAAAAACCAGATTAAAATTCATTAATCAAGTTATCCTCTTCAATGTAGGGTAAGGTTGCTCAAGTCGTACCTACGCCTAAGTTGTACCTTAGTTATATTCAATGCCACCACAGCGTTGACAGCAAAAATAACACTACAAGATTGTCTAGTAAGAAAGGCACTCCATTCTATACCATCGTACTAGACAATCCTGTAGTGTTATTTTTGCTGACAACGCTGTGGTGGCATTTAATATAGCTAAGGTACGACTTAGGCATAGGTACGACTTGAGCAACCTTACCCTACCTTTGCATTTGCTTGTAAACTAACCGCTCCAGAGCTTTTGATAATACAGATAATATAGATATAGGACGAAAATCACTAACAAGAGTTCGGTACAAACTTATCTCGACGGATTGAGTCAAGTTATATACCAATCAAAAGCACTCATCATGAATGTCCCAAAAATCGATATCAAAAATGCTGTTGCCCTTTTCGGCGATGTTCAGACTCTGGAGCTCAACGTCCCCTTAAAATACGAAATTTTTAAAATGTACATCGTTTTTCATTTAAGACCCACCAAAAGTGTTTTGATGATAGTAGATTTCGATTTCGAGCTTTGTTCTTTCAAAAAGCGACGTCATCGTCGAGGATCTCCAGATGACATCATCATCGACGATATCGAAAATACTGATTAAAAGTATATTTCGTGTGATACAGCTTTCCATAAACTGAATAGAGTTTGCCTATCGGAAAATACGATTTTGAGTTTCGTTCTTGCGAAAAGTGACGTCATAGTCGAGAATTTCATCTAATTGTAACAATAGGTGATACGACATTCAATATTTTCTCTCACAACTTTGTTCCACCTTTCTTATATCCACAATAATTTTATTACATTCTTTATTCTTCGTCAGAGACTAACGACAAAACACATAACGATGGTTTCAAATCAATACCTCGTAAGTTCGAAAATTGCTATTCTCAAATTTAAACGTTTTCCAATTCATTAGAACTGTGGCATCATCTATTAAACGGTAACAAGCTTTGAAAAATCCGTTACCGGGGAAATGGTACCATTTTTCAAAGCATGTTACCGTTTAATAGATGATGCCTCTAATTCTAATGAATTGGAAAACGTTTAAATTTGAGAATAGCAATTTTCAAACTTACGAGGTATTGATTTGAGACCATCGATAATTGCATTGGCAAAGCAAGTTCAGCGCCCAAGTCGTCGCCGAAGTTCGAAGACATGAGGCACTTCCCCTGGATCCAGGCCGGATTCGTCTACGGCCCTTATAAGACATTTGTTACCACGGTGGCTTACTGCTTTAGCAATCTCATGAGGTGCTTCTAGTGCAGCACCTAGCAGCAAATTCGTCATCACCTGCCCCGACTGCGACTCACAGTACTGCTGAACACACTTTGTCGTGGAGTACCACTTCAACTGCTAAGCTTGTTTTGAGGCAGATTTTAAAAATTCCATGTTTTAGGGGGATATTGAGTTCCAGAATCCGAACATCGTTGAAGAGGTCTACAGCCTTTTTAATATCGATTTTTGAGACCTCCATGTTGAGTGCTTTCGATTGGTATACAGATCTGGAAATTTCATTTGAGGACATAGGAAAATAATGCGTACAACAGAGGAGCATATAGGAAGTAGATTAGATAAACAAAGAGCGACATAACTGTTTAACCACGCCTTTTCCGATCCGACCCTAGTCGCCCAACCAACCACCTTCTTCCCACAAACTGTCGAACTGTCAGACTGTCAAACTGTCAGTTCGTTGCATGGTTAAACAGTTATATCACTCTTTGTTTATCTAATCTACTTTCTATATGCTTCTCTGTTGCACGCATTATTTTCCTATGTCCTGAAATGAAATTTCCAGATCTGTATAACTTGACCCAATCCGCCGAGATAAGTTTGTACCGAACCCTTATAAGGTGTGATGGGGATTTCACTTTAGGTTGTTGTGTTGATAATCAAAATAAAATTCGTAAAGATCCTTAAATTGATGGACCTAAGTTCTTCATCTCCGGATAAAAGATTAATAAACGACCATGAAAGGAATCAGAAACACACTTCTGGATTCTATCCAGAAGTTTTCTTGTGTTGATAATAAAAAAGACGAGACTCTCAAAGATCCTCAGAGTGAAGGACTTAAGAGATAAATAGACGACCATGAAAGGGATCAAAAACTCATTTCTGGAGTCTATCCAGAAGCTTTGTTTTGTTGATTAATCAAAATGAGATTCGTAAAAATCCTCAGATTGAAGAATCTAAGTCCTTTATCTCCTAAGAGATAAATAGATGACCATAAAAGGGATCAAAAATACATTTCTGGATTCTATCCAGAAGCTTTACAGTGTTGATGATCAAAACGACGAGACTCTCAAAGATCCTCAGATTGAAAAAGTTAGGAGATAAATAGAAGACCATGAAAGGGATCAAAAACACATTTCTGGATTCTATCCACAAACCTTTTTGTGTGGATAATCAAAGCAATAAAATTAGTAAAGATCCTCAGATTGAAGAACCTAAGTCCTTTATCTCCTAAGAGATAAATAAACGACCATGAAAGGGATCAAAAACATACGTCTGGATTCTATCCAGAAGCTTTGTAGTGTTGATGATCAAAACGACGAGATTTTTCAAAGATCCTCAGATTGAAGGACTTAGGAGATAAATAGACGACACCATGAAAGGAATTAAAAACTCACTTTTAGATTTTATCCAGAAGCTTTGTTATGTTGATAATCAAAACAACGAGATTCATAAAAATTCTCATATTGAAAGACCCAAGTCCTTTATCTCCTAAAAGACAGGGCCAGACATGAGGCGATTGAAGCGATTGCACACAATCGGGCCCCGCGCTTGAAGGGGCCCTCATTTTAAAATTTGTACATTTAAAAATTTACATGTTACAAAAATAAATATCAGGGGCCCAGTTTTATAAAACTCAAGTAAATTAACATTCGATTACTAAGTATATTAAAAGTATAATAACATTTTTGTTCTTAAAAAGTTCGCTAAACTGCTTTAGCAGTACTTACTAGAAATAATCTTGTGGTGGGAATCAAAATCACTTCCATTTAAGTAAAATGTTTTAGTTTCTAGTAAAAAAAAATATAGATATGCTCATTTTGAACAATTAAAAATCATACCGATTTATTTGGATTTTTGGAAAAATTTCAAAATATGGAAAAGAAGAACTGAAAAAACATTCAGCAGATTTAGAAATTACTCTGACAGATTCGGAGATTATACAAAATGATGCATCTACTGATATTGCGAAGAAAGCAGACATTAAGGTAATATGCTTGTAGAAGAAATGGAAACTTTAAAATATATTCCTTCATAAGAATATTTCTGAAGTCCATTAAAAATACTTCAATGTTTATCTGAACACGACAGAGCTACGGCATTACCAAACCTATTCATTGCTCTTCCAATATTTTTAACAATTACAGTGAGTGTTGTTTCTGAAGAGAGGTCATTTTCTATACTAAAATTTATAAAAAACTATCTAATTGTAAGATCAACAATGACGCAAGATAGATTAAACAGTTTGGCTATCATGCCGATTGAGAGTCAAGAAGCAAGGCGATTGGATTTTGGCATTATTTTAGAAGACTTTGCGGAAGAAAAACTTAGGAACATGTAAAACATCTCTAACGAGATGTACACTCCATAACATTGATCTCAACAATAAGTATCTCGACGTACCTCGTATGTCTTTCCATAGCAAGTGATAAAAGGACCTATTTAAGTCCTCTGTCTCCTAAGAGATAAATAGATGACCATGAAAGGGATCAAAAACACACTTTTGGATTCAATCCAGAAGCTTTATAGTGTTGATGATCAAAACGGCGGTACTCGTAAAGATCCTCAGATTGAAGGATCTAAGTCCTTTATCTCTTAAGAGATAAATAAACGATCATGAAATGGATCAAAAATACACTTCTAGATTTAAATTTGAAACGACCTCAAAGAATCCTTCAAAGAAAATCCTCAAAATCTTATTTTAACACCAACATCTTACAATAAACTTTAAACAAATTTAATTTTTATTCAACAAAATAATAAAATACAACAACATTAATAATTCCCCTCAACATTTCAAGTATAAACTTATACAAGGAAACTCAATTTAAAAATTTCAAATTCCTCGCACTGTTTAAATTACTCCCATTATTTAAATTCCTTTCAAATTCCTCCTCTTTCAAATCGAAATTTAAATTCGTCCCGTTTGAAATCGCAGATAAACACTTCCCCTTTTGCAAAGGAAACGCAGACACCGAACGAAATTGATTCAAACCCATTTCAATCGGTGGAAGTACTAAATTTTTCGGCCGTCTCTTTCGATTTATATTTGAATTTGTACTTTTTCCAACTTCCATTTTCGGTGTTAAGTACGGTAAAGAAGTATACTCTTCTTCTGTTGTACAATTCAAAAAATTTCTTGTTATAGTACCGGATTTTGTTAAAATCGGAGCCGGGGAAATTCTTAGTAAATTTTCAAAGTCTCTTTCTAACATTTCAGAAGGATTATCAACAGTTTTTCTTCGTTCTCTTTGTTGTGGTCTTTTTGGTTTTGGATGAGATAATTTATGACATAATTTCGTTAAAAATTCATCTATTACGGGTTGTACGGGTTTTGTATAAACTCTAGAAGACATTGGAGTTGTCGGATAACTTCTTTTTCTAGTTGAATTTATTTTAATTGATGATCTAAATGAAAAAAATATTTTTAAAATATAAAAAATGATTTTTAAACCATAAAAAAGATTTTTAAATCTCACCGTAATGTCGGAAAAGTTCTAATCCAAAGTTTATACTCATCTTTATCATAATTTGGAGGGATCAGATCTAATCCTTTTAAAACCCTATGCATTTTTTCATACTCATTTTTAACCCTTTGAGTCGCTTCTTGTTCACAATCTTCCCCCCAACTTAAAGAACTCGATGAAGATTTATCAAAACTCTCATCGTTTAAATTTATCCGTTGATCTTCCAAATATAATTTATCAATTTCTTCATGTTTACGTTCAACTTTTTCACGTACATTTCTATTTCTTCTCCCCGATGCTTTATTAGTACACATTTTAGTAAAATTGTTGCTTTTAAGTCAGCTGTAAAGGTGAATATTGATTTTTCAAGGGGGAATTTATGAAGGTACGATCGATATTTCTGTACGGGGGGTTTTAATTTTAATATAATTATAACTTAAAAGTTATATTAAAAAAGTTTTAATATGGTATATTGAATATATTAGTTAATTTAGATTAAAAAAGTAAATTAATTATTTGTAAATTAGATTTTTTAAATTTGAATTTTCGCGGTTGTTGATTTGACTTTATGTACCGGAAATGAACGTGTACTAAAACTTATTTATTAAATATTTTAATTTTTTAAATTTAGATATTAAAAGTTTGGATTTTTTATGGTTAGATTTAATGTAGGAAATGTTTATTTTTAATATGGTATTTTAAATATTCCTAATAAAAAAGAAAATTATTGACGTTACAGGAAATGTCACATCACAACTTAGGAATCAATTGAAGTACTGAAAGTTACTTGTCATTGTCATCCTTGTCATCATTGTGCTCAGTTTTGTCCCAGACACAAACTGCTTGCGTTTAAACTTAGTTCGTAATTAAAAAAAATCTAATTGGACGTTTTTGTATATAGTTTAAAATAACTTTAACACGTAAGTATAACTTTAAAAAACTCACCTCGTTGAAAATAAACCTGTAAACGTTAAAATAAAGAATTTCCCATTGTCACGATCAGATGTTAATGCTAATTTTTGTGTTACTACGTCTAAGTTTATGTCAATTAAACCATTTTTACTTTAACTCCATTGATAAAAAGTATTATTTTTACTTTTTTTATAGATACCTTAGCAGAATGTTCATCTGGGACTGGTTTACCGGTGTTTTGGGATATTTAGGTAAGAATTTTTATATATTTTTGTATTTTTTTTTATATTTTTAAGATAGATATTAACTTAAATATGTAAAATTAGGTTTGTATAATCGTAAGGGAAAGTACATTTTATGCGGGTTGCCAAATTCTGGTAAAACAACACTGATCAAGTTACTTTACGAGGAAGACTTGATTGAGTGTATTCCGTACTCTCCGAATATGACCGGTGAGTGTTTACCTGTTATTAATGTTTGCATGTTGTTTAGGTCTGTGGAAAAAATCGGGGAAACTACTGTTTTTGGGACTGGATAATGCTGGGAAAACAACTTTATTGCACATGCTAAAGGACGACAGATTAGCCCAACATGTTCCTACATTACATCCCAGTAAGAAACACAAATTATTATTTATTTATTAATTTTTTTCTTTTTTTTTTTTGAAAAATTTTAAGTAAAAGTTTATAAAAAATTAAACGTACGAAGATGAGAATTTAATTTAATTTTTGTTTCTTTATTTCTGTATTTAAATCTCTTCTTATAAATAGAACGGATGCTTTATCTCTTTTTTGGTTGTATTAAAAGGTGGACTAAAGCCAAGTCTTTGTCTATTTTCTTTGGGTTCATGCTGAGTTTATAAATAATTCATAATTGATTTTATAGACTTATTTATAGATTAAAGGGAACTAAATTTTGGCTTAGATTAAAAAAAAAGTTTTATTTTTGAGATGATTTTGGGTAAAAGTAACATAAATCTTTAAGATTTTGAATTTTTTATTCTTACAATTACTTAATTTTCTTTTAATTTGTGTTTTTTTTAAATCTTTTTTGGGTTATTTTATTAAATAAATATTCGATTTAACCCATTGACTATCAAATAAGAAACAACTTTTAGGTTTAGAGTTAATTTTTTGGTTTAGGTTTGGTAAAAAATCGGGTATTATAGCGTTAATTGATGAAATAAAACATAAATTAGTGTTAGTTAAGATTCTCCATGCGTAGTTACATTAATTAATACATTAATTACCTTATCATCTGCTTAATAAAGAACGTTATTTTGAAAGTCATGAGGTATTTTAATTAAAAGTTGACGTATGTATTAAATTAATTTTTTTTAAGCTGATTTTCTAATTAGCTTTGTTCGTTGGGTTAAAACTTGCACTGCACTAAGTTGCACTATGATGCAAAGGTGCAGTTTTGTGCAGCATTAAAAGAGGCATGAATGTAATTCAATGTAATTTGGTGCTCTTTAGTTTAGGTATGACCTTTGAAATTAAACAAACAATTAACACATTACTTGTTATTGAAATGGATTCAAAAAATTTTCTCTTGAACGAATTAGCTGCAGATGATCTCCAAGTCGAACAACTGCTTTTTAATAGTGATTTTTCGGATAGTAATGACATTTCATTTTTTGTTGTAATTATTTTCTCTCTAAAGATTTCTTAATTTTCTTCCATACTACTCACTGGGAATAAATGTTTTCTAAATCATCAAATGAATGTTACATTTATATAATTATTATATTTTGTATTTACTACAATATTTATTACCTAAAATAGTCATGAAATTTCAATTTTTTATCATATTTGCTCCGTTATCGTGTAGTAGGAACCATCTTTCTAAAATTTCCGCCATTGCACCTTCACTACAACGTTTTTGAACTTGCTCCAGAGCAGGTTCAACAAAAACTGCACTAACTTGCGATGGCTGCACGTAGTTGCACTGTCCGTGGCGTAACGAACAGTATGAGTGCAACTTTCTTAAACAGTACTATGCCTAATGAATATGTGATATCTGCAGTAAACTGTTAAGTGCAAGCAGTGCAGCCCTAACGAACAAAGCTATAGGTAGAGATGAAATAAATGGATTATAAATGAAAATTCCTTAAAAATCTGGAATTAATAACAATTTGTATAAGAAGAGTCTCTCTAAAATCATTATAATTCGTCTAAAAAATGACTTTGAATAAATGATTTGAAGTTTAAAAATCTTTCAAGAATCATCAAAGCCCTAAAAAATATCGAATTAAACGTAAAAATTGACTGTTAATATGACGTAAAGACGTCAAAGTGACATTTCCAGATGTGGAAGTTGATTAATTCAACTTAATCTTAACCCTTTGAGCGCTGTGAACCCATATATGCGTTTTCACATAACCAGTCGATTTTAACTATGAACCCACATACAGAGTATTCCAAGGCCAAAGTCAGTGAATTCTAAAGACCCCAAAGCCATTCATTGGGGTCTTTAGGAATTTTCATGTTTACCTGATGCCGTTTTGACATCTCCCTCCTACATTTTATGGTAACCAAAACGTGTTAATTTAACTGAAATGTATCAAAACGTCCAAGGGCAATAAAATTAAATTACATCAAAAAATTTTGAGCCTCTTGTGTTCACCCGCCTATGATTAAGTGAAAAAGGAATATTTGGATTTTCTGTGGTAACAATTTTTGGACACTCTACAGAAATGAGTCACTGTCTTAGGCATTGGAATACTCTGTATTCGTTTCCACATAATCATTCGGTTTTAGCTATGAACCCACATATGCCTTCTCATACAACCATTTGGTTTAGGTTATGAATGCATATCTGGGTTCTTACAGAACCATTCAATCTGGGAAAATGAATCTATAAACAGATATATGTGATACGGTACTATAAGTTGATCCTAAGCCTCACCATGGAAAGAAGGATGCAAGAGTGAGGTTCCTCCCCGTAACTTTACCGAATAGGCCCGACTGGAGTACAGTGAAAGGAGTCTATCTTTCAACCTCTAATCCAAAAGGTCTTGCAAGCCAAAATACCGTCGAATAGGGCCCACCACAGCTCGATGTTTTAACTCTTTTGTTCGGATTTTGGTCCTTTTTCATGTCTTACAGTAGAGGCAAGAAGGGTTAACTCTCAAATTGCAAAATCGACTTTGCATTGTAATCCTTCATTTCGACGGTTTTTTGGCCTGCAAGACCTTCGCATTAAGGAACGCTGGAAAATACTCCGCTTCTCCCTTCTACTTGTACTCCAGTCGGGCGTATTCGGTAAAGTTACAGGGAGTAATCTCGCTCTTGCATCCTTTTTTCCATGGTGAGGTTTAGAATGAACTTATAATACTTGTGAACCTTTATAGATATAATAGTCTACTCAACGTGCGCTCTTTTGTAAAAAGTACGCAGCTTACGGTAGGCTATTTCGTACGGAGTGGGTGATTCACGACGCACGTTTAATGTTGGGCAACTCAGCGCTCAAAGGGTTAAAAAACTATTTTGAGTTAAACGTCAAATTGATAAAATATTAATTAGATGTCAAAATAAACTTTAACCGTTTCCGTACAGAGTATTCCAAGGCCAAAGCTAGTGACTCATTTCTATAGTGTGTCCAAAAATTGGTACCACAGAAAATCCAAATATAACTTCTGCACTAAATCATAGGAGGGTGAACATAAGGGGGGTGAAATTGTCTGATCTTAGTCTGATTCTTGATCTCTTGGACGTTTTGACACATTATTTTAGTTAAATTAACACTTTTATGAGAGCGGCGCTTTTTATAAATGTATCATCGCAATCTTCCGACTGGATTTGGTTTGACATCTTCCACCACAGAATGTGGGGGAAGATGTCAAATGGGCATCAGGTAAACATGAAAATTCCTAAAGTCCCCAATGAATCTCTGGCTCTGGCCTAGGAATATTCTGTACTAAGAGCCACTTTCGCGCTCTCCAGATTTCATGTCGAGAAAAGGCAGGGCATTTAGTCGAAACAAACAACTGATCCACTAATACTGGTCCACTGACACGTAACCGAAGGAGCGTTATTGCGCTCTTGGGCTTTTTTCAACACATAATCGAGGTACACGATCGCGCTCCTTGGCGTTTTTTGATCGTGTTTTTTCAAAATCCTCTGGTACGCAAACGGTTAAAATTGTTCAAAATTACTTAACACTTTCTTGACCAGAAATTTTACACAGAAACTATGTCATATGAACAGCAATGACGAGCTAACTCGTCACTGGTCAACAATGTTTGGGTATGAAGAGATGAGTTAACTTGTCACTGCTCAGCAAAGTGTTAAAAATTATCTAAATTTATGAAAAATCGTGAGTTAATAAAATTTTATTCCAAAATAGACTCTCAAATCACTAAATATAATCTAAAATGACTTTGAGTAAACGAATAGTTTGAAAATCTTTCAAAAACTCATCAAAAACCCTAAAAACTAACGAGTTAAACGTTAAAACTGATAGTTAACATAAACTAAAAAATGTAAAAGTGACATTTCTTGATGTAAAATATTAATTACATGTCAAAGTAAACTTTGAAATCGTCCAGAATCCTTTTAAAATTATCAACACTTACGAAAAATCGTTAAAAGTCTTTGTGAGTTAATAAAAATTTATGCTAAAATAGACTCTAAAATTATTAAAAATCGTCTAAAATTGTTTCAAAAAATCATTAAAATCCTAAAAACTAATGACTTAAACGTCAATCTTAATAGTTGAGATATCTTAAAAAAACATCAAAATAACATTTCTTGACATAAAAATTGATAAACTCAAGTTAATCTTAAAAAATTATTTTGAATAAAATTATAAGATAATAACCTGTGAAATAAAAATTAAAATCGTTCAAAATTATTTAAAAATCGTTAAAAAATCTTGTAGAGATAATAAAAATTTACTTCAAAATTATGTTTTAAGTATGGTTTTATTAAATAACTCATTCACTATCAATTATTAACCAAATCTAAATTAAAGTATTACGTTTAAACCTAACAAAATGTCTCTTAATTGACAATCAACATATTAAATTGAAATTTTTAATTAATACTGGTAATAAAAATTATTGCCAAAACAAATTAAATTTTGCTAAAATTAATAGACTATATTTCAATTCAAAATCAGTCTTTCTATATTAAACATATGACGTAAATTCGAATCCTAACATAGAAATGTCTAAATCTATTCGATTTGAGATTTTAAAAACAAGTATTGTTACTTAATCCATTGTTAGCCAATTTTACAACATTTTGAGATAAAGCACGATTTAACTCCTAACCAGTCAATAATAAATTAACAAAAATCTCGTCTTAAATCAAAGTATTTAACTCTTACTACTATTTCTTATCAAACAAATATATGTGTTGTTAATACAATTAATTTTACTTTCAATAAATAGTATTTTCAATACTAGCAACAGTATTCTAATAAACTAATTAATTGTTTCGCACTTGAAATTTGGCAATGAAAAAAATTCTTTTTGTTTGAATACTCATTCTACTTAGACGTAAATCGATTCAGAAAGTTTTTGATAAGCCTTATCTAAGTGTATATAACAATTTCAAGGCTTCTTATTTGTACTTGATTATTTTATTACTTCACCAAAAAAAAATAAGAATTTCAAGGTTTCTTATTTGTACTTGATTATTTTATTACTTCATAAAAAAAAATAACTAAAATTTAAAAATAAAATAAAAATACTTTGTCATCTTTATTCTTATTTTTGTCTTTTTTCCTGTTTTAATTTAGCATCGGAAGAATTATCTATTGGAAATATGAGGTTTACAACGTTTGATTTAGGTGGTCACACTCAAGGTAAGTTTATAAGAATAAATAACAAAAATTATCCGAAAAAAATATTTTTATTTACAAAGAACAGAAGTTTTTTTTTTTTCTTCTCTTAAGTGTTGACTCAAATAATTTGATTTCACTTAATAATTACTTTCTGTTTACTTAAAATTTAGCTAGAAGAGTTTGGAAAGATTATTTCCCAGCAGTAGACGCAATAGTCTTTCTGGTAGACGCTCACGACAGAGACAGGTTCAGAGAGAGCAAAATCGAACTTGAATCGTTGTTAACAGATGAAACGTTGTCAAACTGTCCGTTGTTAATACTCGGTAATAAAATTGATTTGCCAGGAGCTGCTTCTGAAGATGAATTAAGGCAGGTTTATGGATTATTTGGACAAACGACAGGAAAGGTAAGTTATAAATTCAATTTTCTCTTATTTAATAACAAATAATAGAAATTTTAATAACAAAAAATTTTTAAAGGGTAAAGTGCCAAGGTCTGATCTTCCTGGACGTCCATTAGAGCTATTTATGTGCTCCGTATTAAAACGGCAGGGTTATGGAGAAGGATTCCGTTGGTTAGCGCAATATATCGATTAAATTTAAGAAATAAACAAAAAGGGGGATGTTGCGACCATTTTTTGAATAAATTGAATTACATCAAACAAACAAAAAAAATAGGAACTTAAAAATAAAAAACATATGGAATCTGTAAAATAAAGTGGATTGTTTCTGGAATGAGCGGGGAATTATTAGCTTGTAGGAGAAACTTTAATTTAAATAATTTATTTATGGTGAAAATAAATCGGAAAATGTTGAGTGTTTTAAAATTGTTGTAATTACAGAGGTGAATAAAAAAACCAAGTTAGTGGTATTAATTGTATGATGAACTGTGGTTGCAATAAACGTTTTAACACTCATTAAAAAAAATTACAATATGTATACAAATAGTACTTTTTTCTCTGCTAATAATTTTTTGGTCACAACGAAAATGAGGAAAAAAAAATAAATAAATGTAACGGTTTTATAAGGAAGCTTATTTTTTATTATTATTATTATTTAGAAAAATTACCCCAATTTTTTTTTACTGTCTCGTAAGAAATCAAAAATAAATTAATGAATTTAAAACGATTTTACTATTTATGTATACTGATCCAATTTAGCCCTCCAAGTTTTTATATTTTTTTACCTTTAGTACTTTCTCTAAAATAGGATGAAATGTGGGAGAAAAAAAAAGGTTTAAAGCTTTTTAAACGAGAACGCCTTAACAAGTTTTTTATGTGCAAATTTATATAAGAATTCTACATTCTTCTGGCGACACATCAAAACATTTTTTTTAAAAATAAACGTTAATTTATGTTTTAAAGTATTGGTGTTATCGCGATTTTTATTATTTTGATGGATTTAAAGTCAGAAAATGGAAACATTTTTTCTATTATTTTGACGAAATATAAACAATATACGAATAATGAGATTTAAAGGTTTCAGAATATTTCCGATTTCTAAGAACTTAGGAACTGCGATTGGTATAAAAGAAGACTTCCGAACCTTTCAATTGAAATCACTGTATAAAGGAAATTCAGATACAAAAACGAGTTCTTTTAACATGAATAACATAGACTCGGGTATTTAATTATTTCAACCAGTTAGCTCCGATACAGACGCGACGTTTTTGAACGTGCCATTAACACTTTGCTGACCAGTGACGACTTAACTCAAGTGAGTGTTATATGTCATAAAACGCATGCTTTAACAAAAATCTCGAATCGCATTTGCCAGACGTTTAAAGGCGTACACAAACTAGGTGTTTTGAAGCGCACTTGGCAATAGCAAGCGTACGATTAAACGCGCGTTCAAAAACGCCCAGTCTGTACCGGGGCTAACGTTTGAGCCTGCAGAATGCTATTGAAATGCGTATATGTCAAAATGTACATTAGCAAACGCACAATTAAACGCGCTTTCAAAAAGGTTCCGTCTGTATACGCCTTTAAGGTAGATCTTTTTACTTTCAAAGTTCGTTTGTGAAAAGTAACACACATGGTACTCCAGCGTCTTAACTATGTAACGATTATTGATAAACATAAAAATACGGTCCTAATTTTTTACGAACTCGTCACATTTCTAGCAGGTTTTAATTTAAGTAAAACCTTATTCTCTGTTTCAGTCCAAAAACGTTTTCAAGGAATAACTGAAAACGAACATTAAAAATTGATCAGTTTTGGAAAAATATCTCCATTTAGGACCTCTATCCAACTTTTATTATAAAACTCGTATTAAAAATAATTATAAATTCGATTATTTACTTAGGTAAGATCTATCCCTGTTTTAAGCTATTACCATAATAGGTTTACAACATAAGTAACTTGTGATCTTTCAGACAGATAAATACACCTGTCTGTATAAGTATAAATAGCATTGAAAATGTTAAAAAAATTTGTTTTATAAATGTTTTGTCTTTTATTGTTATGAAAAAGATTTCTACGTTCTTTGTTTTCACGAAAAAACTTGGGTTTAGTCACTGTCTTTCCTTTTCTGTATAAAATAAATAAATAGCACGAATTCCGATGACAACTTTGTCGGTTGATTACTGAGGACTTAAACGAAGACACGTCATTTTCTTCTTAAGGTGTGTATTCACCAAAAAGAAGAACATGAACAAAGCATTCGTTATCAATAAAGTGCAATAACCCGAAATGGAGCTGCACCATGAAGAGAAAGATGAGAGAGCACTCGGCCTTGGCAATGCTATGTAGAGTGGGCTTACTTTTTCATGTTTCTCTTCATGATGCAGCTCCATTTCGGGTTATAGTACTTGCCAATGATCGAGCAAACGTTTGTGTTACAAATAGATCGAGCAGATGTCGCTACAGCAAAGAAAAGTCATGTTCTTGCTTGTTTACTGTGAATGGAAATCATTGTTCTGTTGCTCTGGTAGATGCTCATCAAGGCTGGTTTATATTAGACGGGCGAGTGCTCATTCTATCTCCACTCTATCAAATTCTTTTAGTGTAAACGGACGTAGAACATCCTTTTATCCTTTGTCTATGCTTTTATTGTCCTGTGTATGTTCACAAAGATTTTATGAAATATTCTAAAAATGCTCACTGGCTTGATTTAAACGGTTCTAGAGCGCGCGAGCAGCTTCTTAGAGCGTTCTTGCGTGTTCGGACGGACATACTCGTTTCCCGGAGTGGTCTTTTCAAAACGTTCTTATGTTCTAGGGATTTGAATACATATTTATCAAGTTAATTACGGATTAGTCTCAAGAAAAATGTTTATTAATGATAGAAGCTTAACGAAATTGCAGATGTCAGTGGGATCCGACTTTTGAACATTATAAAAAATACAACTAGCAAAGAAGATACATGGCAAGAACTTCCAAATCTACCAGAATGTAATGTAGAAGAAGCAAAAAATAGGATGGACTCACTTTTTGCATCTTACCGTCGAGAAAGGCAAAAAAAGAACAATGACTCGAATTTTGTATAAACTCTAGAAGACATTGGAGTTGTTGGATAACTTCTTTTTCTGCTTGAATTTATTTTAATTGGTGATCTAAAGGAAAAAAAAGTTTTTAAACTATAAAAAAGACCGATCCCAAGAAAAATATGTATTAATGATAGAAGCCTACCGAAATTGCAGATGTCTGTGAGATCCGACTTTTGAATACTATAAAAATATAGCTCGCAAACAAGATACTTGGCAGGAAATTACAAATTTACAAGAATGTAATGTTGAAGAAGCAAAGAAAAAGATGAACTCGCTTCTTGCATCTTACTGCCGTGAAAGGCAAAAACAATGAGTATAAAATCAACCCAACCCAACCCAATGAGTATATAATCAGGCAGCAATGACGGCGGCACTTAGAATTCAAAATGCTTTACATTCAAAAGACTGCACTAACGTCTTTTCTTTTTTTACTTTTTGGGTTTTTGAAACAACATAATAAATGCAGCACTTGTAATTATAGTATTGCTGTCAGAGTCAGACATAACGAAGTAATGAGCATTCATTCGGCTGTTGTAAACGTCTATTGTGTAGGAATTTTAGTTCTTGGTTCTCATTTTTGCTCATTACTATCTTGGTGTAAGCGCTGGAAACGAGCTTTCGTTTACACTAAAAGATCAAGAAAAAATGCTTTTGTTCTGACTCTAGCTCTTTGTTCATTTGGTTTAAATGCACCTTGTTGTGTAAGAACTCTAGTTCTTAGTTCTCATTTTTGCTCTTTGATATTTTGGTGTAATGCGTTTATTCTGATTCTAGCTTTTTGTTCGTTTGATTAAAACGCCCCTTCATTGGTAAACGATCAATCACGAAGAACAGATTCAGGGTTGTGTGTGCATTTATGAAAATTACAAACAAAGGTTCGTTCATATTCGCTTTTTTGGTAAATGCCCCTCTTTACCGAGCATCTCACTGATGTCTCCTTATAAATTTACGGATCGTAAGTTTGGAGACTTACAATTAAATGTAATACAGGTATAAATCGCATATCAAGGAAACAGTATTTTTACTTATTGGGTTATTTATATAAACGGAAGCTGTGTTACCTGCCATTAATAATGTGGTATGAAGTTGAAATTACAAAACGATAATTTACTACCTTTTGAGTCAATCCTGTCATTACAGCACAACGCATAAATCCTAATTTAACCGACAATACTACTATAAAGTTATGTGATAGTGGTATTTACGAGAGCCAATAATTTTTTATGAGGGAAACCTTAAACACCGGTTTGAATAAATAAATACAGGTACTATTTCACAAATGAAATAGAAACGAGATACACATCGACATTGAAACCAGAGAAGTGTAACTTAATATTTCTTCAAAATATTAATTCTTATGATTTAACTAATTATACAGTTTAATTACCAGATACAGAAGAAAAATGAAGATTTTCTTTGTTGTACTAAAACAAAGGTTTCAAGAAAAAAATATTGTGATTTTATAAATTTAAATTTTATCAAATATTATAAGCCGTAAATTGAGATGAATCAATTTTACGAAATCAACTCAAAAAATTATAAGTATATTAGATAAGTTTTTTTATTAATTAACAAAAATTACATTTTTTCAATCATATATTTCTCTATAATTTACATCTTAATTCTTCACCTTCTGGAAATCTTAAAAAAATGATTTTTAATAAATCTTTTTTTAATTACAATTTGTGTCTTAATTCTTCACCTTCCGGAAGCCTTAAAAAGTGATTTTCAACAATTTGCGCGTTAACCTCTTCCAAAGTAGACGGATTCCATTTCGGTTTCTTATCCTTATCGATCAACAAAGCTCTAACACCTTCATAAAAGTCATGATTTGACAAACAAGCTACCGCCATCCTATACTCCATTTGTAAACATTCCAAAAGATCCATTTTTGATCCCAATTGTAATAATTTCAAAGTAATTTTCATACTCGTCGGTGACATATTATCCAAAGTCTTCATTGTTTGTTTGGCCCAATCTGAATCATCTTGACTTAATCTATAATAAATTTCTTCCATCGTCGGCGCTCCAAAGTAATTATCAATTTTAAACTGATGTTCTTTTAATGAAAACGGTCTATCATCTACGACAACAAATTTATCTAAAGCATCACGAATCGTTTCGTGATCTTTACAAGTGAGTAATTCTTTAGTTAAAGCGTCGATGTTTTTACTCGAAACGTAATGTGTAGCTATCCCAGCTTTTTGTATATCCGATCCTTTCAATCTCTGTCCGGTTAACGCTAAATAATAACCCAATTTTCCCGGAAGTCGTGGCAAAAAATAAGAACCACCCACATCTGGGAATAATCCAATTTGCGTTTCTGGCATGGCAAAAAGCGATCGTTCCGTGCAAATCCGATAATGTCCGTGAACCGACAATCCGACTCCACCTCCCATAACAATTCCATCGATTAAGGCAACATATGGGATTCTATAATTTCCGATTAATCCGTTCATGGTGTATTCGGTTTTGAAAAATTGATGACCTAATTTATCCCCTTTACGACCGGCTTCGACGACCGCTCGGACGTCACCCCCGGCGCAAAAAGCTTTATCCCCCGTGCCTTTTATTAAAACGAACGATCGTGTGCTTTCCCATTCTCTTAAAGCTGGGAGGATTTTTTGTACCATCGATAAATTAACCGCGTTTAAAGCTTTCGGACGATTCAGGGTGATGACCCCGATGTTGTTGATCGTTTCTAAAACCACATCATCTCTTGATGAGGTCATCGTTCTTATAAAAGTTGTGGAAATAGAATTCTTGAAAATCTTTGAGGTTATATAGAGGTTTCTTGGAGAAATTAACACCTAACGTTTATTAAAAAAATAAGTTAGTTATTTTTAAAATTAAGTGAATTTTTTTTTTAATGTTATATGAGGGATGATTTTACCATTTCTTTAAGTGCAAGAAATCGTCCAAGATGTAAGAAAAAAAATTCTTATGTCACAAAAAACCACACATACACAGATGGACTGAAACCGTTCAAAGGTCGTTGTCGGTTCGAAAATCCGAAAAGTAAAACGAAAATAACGTTCAGGGACGATACTTGGGAAAATCGTGGAGGGAAAGCGATGGGATGTTTATTTGACGTTTTACCTGTCAAAAGACCACGTGCTTGACACGTGGGATGTTAGATCTTTTTGAGTTCCCAGATTTCCCACTACAAAACGTATTTGATAAATTTATGTTTAACTTGGTAAATGTTATCGATTTACTAAGGTGCAAGTCATCGTTTTTAATTTCCGTCCACTTGAAATTTATAGTGTCTTAAAAAAATTAATTAATAGAAGGTAGAGAACCCAATTAACTTTTGTGTTAAATGTGTCGTTTAAAAAGTTTTATAGGAGGGTTTGGTAAATTACTTAAAGATAAAGAAAACTTCCTTTTAAGATAATCTCTATTTTAATGTCTAAAATAACTTTTAAGGAAAGTATAGTTCATTTAATAAGTGCATCTGTTTATGTATTTATTTCAAATGCGGTTTGGATTCATAAGATAAAACTTGATTTAATTAGATTCGCATGATAGATATGATGAAAATAAGAGTGATCCAAGATGATTCAAGTAACTACTTATAATTAGACTGTTTTGAATTTATTTCTATCGGTATCCTACATTTAAAACGGAATTATTTGAGGAAAATGACAAAAAATAATTTCTCGTTTTTGGGGAGAAAAGCTGTAAAGATGTCATTCAGAAAATCTATATTTAAAAAATCACTGCAGGTAGCTCATTGTTGTTTGATTATGAGTAAACTTGTATTTCATTCTATAAAATTTTAAATCATCCATCATCAATGTAATAATTACCCTTAACTTTTAGAGCGTCATGATTACTAAATAAATTGTTAAAGAATACTAAAGAAAATTATCTAAAACAATCAGCTAGCTTTTCAGAAGACTGTAAAGAGTAAAAATTCATCGAGACAGTATAAAAGTATTTAGAATGATCTACACCGGTCCCAGAGACATTTTGATAATATACAAAGTGTTTCAGAACTTCTTCCAGAGCTAATTAATGATGATTCAACGTAAAACTTCTTATTCGAAATTGCTTCCTAAGAAAGCCAACTTCTTGAAAGTGTCTGTTATATTACAAAATTATTTAGAATGATCTATACTTGTCGCAGAGAGTTTTTTATAATATACAGAGTGTTCCAGAACTTCTAGGACTAATTGAAGCTGATTCAACGTAAAACTTCTTATTTGAAATTATTTCTTAAGAAAGCCAACTTCTTGAAAATGTTTGTCATACTACAAAATTATTTAGAATGACCTACACATGTTTAAGACACACTTTTGTAATATATAGTGTGTCCCAGAACCTCCAGGACTAATTCATGCTGATTCAACGTAAAACTTCTTATTCCAAATTGCTTCCTAAGAAAGCGTCTTCAAGCCAACGCACAGTGTGTAATTTTTATTATCTAGGTGGAAAAAATTATTTTTTTCACCCTTCCGCAGGTGACATTGATAACTATATTTTAATAGAAAAATGTTTCTAGCATAAGAAATCGCAATAATTTTGTAAAAATACAGTGGAACAAGCGATATAATGCACAAAAATGTAGGTCTGCCTAACGCAATCTAATTAAGTACTGACGTCGAAATGTCTAATGGGCTCTATAGATATTTGATGTTAATCAAAACAAAAGTGTTACTTACTTGTAAATTTATTCATAGTTATTGTTGTTATGTTTGCTTGCGTAATTTATATCTAATTATTTGCTTTTAATTTGCTGGTACCATTACATGGAAAAGGTAAGTCGACTGATTGTGAGTATAACAAGTAATACGATTTCACAAGGTTTTAGTTAAGAGTACCATCAAGTTCCATTTTGAGTTTATATAAATATTATAGCTAACACCTGTGAAAATCTAAATATTAAAAAAGAAATTGCGAATATTTGCGATTTCTTTCAGTTTTGCAGTATGACACGGTTACTCTCTCGAGACGCTTTTTGATATTTGGGTCCAAAATGCGAAGGATTTCAAGTTAAACGCATTACTGAAATATGCCTTGCAAGAACTGGGAAACCCGAAATCAGAGGAGGATTTAATTTTTTTTAAAAAAAGCTAAAAAAATTTTCTCAACAAATTGATACTAATTGTAAGTGGTAAAAAGTTGGAAGACATCGAACACGTTTTCTTCGCGCCAACTCCACTTGGTTACGAGAAAATATTGTTTTTTCTGAAGATATCTCTAAAATTAACTAAAAAATGTTTAGATGTCCCAACATTTTATGTCCACTGACTGTACTATCTTTTAATTAATTCTAATCTTGGGCACCTGTATCGCTTAAACTGACAACTTTTGTATAAAGCATATATATTTATGTAGCTAAATCATATTTTGGTCATTAAAATCATTAACTTTAGAATTCAGATTGTTTTCCTTCTACAACATGAAAATTACACACTGTGTAACGTCTTGAAAATGTCTGTCATACTACAAAATTATTTAGAAAGATCCACACCTGTCTCAGAGACTTTTTTGTAATGTACAGAGTGTTCTAGAACTTCTAGGACTGATTCATGCTGATTCAATGTAAAACTTCTTATTCGAAATTGCTTCCTAAGAAAGCCAACTTCTTGAAAATGTTTGTTATACTATAAAATTATTTAAAATGACTTACACATGTCCAACATAAATTTTTGTAATATACAAAAACTTTTTATCCGAAATTGCTTCCTAAGAAAGCTAAAACTTCTTGAAAATGTATCTGAACAGCTTTTTTTAGATGTCTTTAAAACTCCTTTAGCTGTAATAATAAAACTTGAGGCGTGTGTTAACTTGGAAATGCTTCACCGTTTGCTGACAAAAGATTTTTTTTATTGCCATCGTAAAGATGTTAGGTAGGAAGTGGTAGGAAGAGAGAAGGATGTTTTAGGTTCTAACCTTTTAACGTTATTGCATTCCGTGTTTTTAATTGCAAAGTTTGAAACATAGAAGTTTTGTACTAAAAATAAACTTATCTTAATCCCTTGAGTGATGATTTATTTCCAACGTAATGCAATTATGACGGGCCAGACTTCTTCATTGTAAGCTAAAGGGTTAAATCACAGCTTACAAGAAAAAAATACGTTAAAGATACACTGTTTCCGCTCAAGTTTAACAAATTCTGGAAGTCAACCAAAACCAGATGTCAAATTAAACACCTCTTTTATTCATTTCCTAAGCTTTCGATTGAATTACAATCATCATCAGAGGTACGCTAAAAACGAATAAAATTACACGCTAGATAATTATGCAAGTTAAAATCTCAAACAAGTCGGTCGAAAATGTAAAAAAAAAACTTATAAATTAGAGGCTAAGGCATCGGAGAAATCCAATGCAGGTGGAAAAATGCAAAAAACGCAATGACTAAAAGACAAACGCATCGAACCTACAAATGTAAATACTAAGAATATGAAAACTAGATAAAAGTATGCAAAATATTACCACAAAAGTGAGTTAAACAGGCGCAAACTCTGGTTTTGGTTAACTTCCCAGAATTTGCTAAACTTGATTCCTGACGTTGTGCAACCAGTACTCCTACCGCACAGTTTCCGCTATTCATATACGTTAAGAGCAATCAAGAAGATTTCGACTTTAGCTCTCTTAACCCCTTAACATACAATGAGTCTGGCCCGCCGTAATTGCATTACGTTCGAAATAAATCGTGACGCAAGGGGTTAAGAAACAATTTCTGTAGAATAGTGGTTTGATAACTGATAAGCAGACTATACGACCTTGTAAGTAAAAAGTTCTGGTTTGTATTCAATATGAAAAATATCCTAAAGATGATGATTTTTGACTCAATCTAACGTAACTCGAAAAAAAAAAATTCCTCGATTTTAAAAAATCGTAACAACTTTCTTTACAAAAATTAGGAAATGATTTTGATATACGTTTAACACAAAAGGATCTCTTTTGTATTTAAAATGAGAAAGCAGAAAAGATTTTAAAAAAATCTTAAAGACCTTAAAGATTTTCGAGTCAACATAACATAACGTCGGTGACACAAAAAAAGCTCGTAACTCAATTTTGCGAAATTTTATAGGAGAGGCAATGGAAGGTTAAAAAGTACAGTTATTTTTTATCTTACCAGGAATACATAAAGCGAAATAACTAGAGAAAAATTTCTTGTGGACTTATGAAAATTATTTCATACATAGTTCTCTACAATTAGCTTAAGATGGTATTAAAATCTTATGGCGTTTTCGATTGGCAAAACTAGTGTGCACTGGTGCGCACTCGTTGAGTGCAAAGTGTGACATATGTCACACTAGCTTAGTGCAAAAAAGGGCAAATTCAACAGAACGCGATGAAATCAAACATAATCATAACATCACTTGTAAGTGTGTTCAAGGCTTGATGATGTTTAAAATGTTTTATAAACCACAATAATAAAATGTAACAGAACACGCTGTTATGCACTGGTGCGCACTAGTGCAACCAATCGAATTCGCCATTAATTTAAGCAAAATGTGGAGTTACGAGCTTTTCTTGTGTCACCGACGATAATCTTCTAAAACTCCCAGATTTAAAAAATCGTAGGAATTTCATTTGTAGAGGTTAAAAAATAATTTATTGTTAGAGTGAGTTGCAAATAGCTTAGTTCGTTGGGTTGAAACTTGCACTGCACTAACAATAAGTTACACTATGGTGCAAAAGTGCAGTTTCAAGTAGTATTTAAAAGGGAATGACTGTAATTCAGTGCAATTTGGTGCACTTTAGTTCAGGTATAAAAGGTGATCCAATGAACGCATAAATAACCAAAATTTAATAATGCACTGAACAGTTAACAATAAGTGCAAGCAGTGCAGCCCTAACAAACAAAGCTAATGAGTTCTGGAACACCTGTAGATGTCTTAAAGGATGTTGGGCATATCTGCGGTAAATAATCGTTGAGAAGACTAAAAAATCAGGTAGAGAGAGATTGTTGAGTCATCCAGAACCTCTAAAAGGACGATTTTTTGTCTTATGAATAATTATCCAATTTTTCTCGATGATTTTAGAGATTCTTTAAACGATTTTAATTTTGAAAATTTTTATACTCTTTTAAACAATCAGTTAGTTATACATGATGTGGAATCTTGTTACTAATATATGAATGAATTAAATAAAAATACAAATTTTTTGCCTTCATTGGTATTTTGTTTTATACTTGGCTTGCCGCGTTTCGGCGATCTAAACCATCTTCAGACGTTTTCGTCTGGTTATGTTACTTATAGTTGATACATTCATAAAATAAATGTTAACTGCTATTCCTCTTTTCAATAATCAATCTAATATAATTAATCAGTAATATAATCATTTTTTTTCGATAACAATTTTCATTATTAATAGATGGGCTGGATTACTTATGTTGATCTTTCTTATTGAGGAAAACGAACAAAACCCAGAAATGACGAAACGATCAACAGCATAAGTAATCCAGCCCTTCTATTAATAAGGAAAGTTGTTATGGAAAAAGATCGATTATATTACACGAGAAGAGGCATAACACTTAACATATTTTATAAATAAAGCTCCGTTAATCCGAACCTCCAATAATCCGGATTCTCCAGTAATCCGGACGAAATTGAAATATGTTATTTACATTATTTAATATCATAATCCGGATTACTTGTGATTCCATAATCCGGATTGCCTCGGTTTTTATTGATCTGGATTAACGGAACTTCACTGTATAAGTAACGTAACCAGACGAAAGCCTCCGAAGATGGTGTAAATCGCCGAAACGAGTCAGGTCAAATATAAAATAAAATACTAATAAAGGCAAAAGATTTGTATGTTTATTTAATTAGTTAGTTGTTCTAAATGATTTTTGTGTATAATGACTTAAAACCAGAAATCGTCCGTGATGTTCAGAAAAATCGTAAAGCAGCTTAGAAAACTCAGAAAAGTGAAGATTAAGTGATCATCCAAACTCTAGAGATTTAAAATATTTCACTTGGAAAATTTGCTTATTGCTCAGAAAACTCAACAATCGTCGAAAGATATTACAACATTATCTAGGAGTCAATTGCACCAGGTTTACAATGATGCTTTTTTCTGAATGCATGTTCTTACTTGAATCTTTTCATAAATTCCAAATTTGATCGTTTAAATTCAACCTCTCGAGTCTCTTCTTAAGATTCTAGAGATCCAAAAAATTCACTTGAAAAACTAGTTAAACGCTCAGAAAACTTAACAATCGTTGAAGAATATTATAAAATTATCTAGGAATCAATTTTATCAAATACTACTATCATGTTTTTTCCTGAATAAATGTTCTTACTTAAATCTCTTAATGAATTCCAAATTTGATCGTTTAAATCCTATCCATTTTTGAAATAAACCAAAAAAAAAACTGTTTTTTTAATTGGCATCATCAAACTCCAAGTAAACTTTCCGTTAAAGTTTTTCAACAATTTCCGAATTTACGAGTCTCATTTTTCTCTCCTTTTTATTTGCAATTTTAAATTTAAATAATGTATGATTTAAGATTTAAATAATTATGTGATTATGACTTGATAAAATTTGAAGTTTACATAACAACAATGACATAATGTCATGATTTTACAATTTCTGACATTCCTCACCCTATTTTTCCAAAAAGCCGGTTCCGAAAATGTATTTCCCGAAGATTTCCTTTTCGGAGTATCAACTTCCGCTTATCAAATAGAAGGAGGATGGAACACAAACGGTAAAACTTTTCTTAAAATTTAATCTTGATAACTAATCTTGATGTAATAAATCCAAACGTGAATTTACTACATCAAGATTATTACTACACTAATACGATTTATTTACTAATTCGATTTTTATAATCAACTTCTTTTTTCTTATATGTAGGTAAAGGCCAAAGTATTTGGGATGTTTTCACTCACGAACACCCAGAAAAAATCATCGATAACTCTACTGGGGATGTTGCTGCAGATTCCTATCATCAATTTCGTGAAGATTTAGGTGGTTTAAATTACCTAGGAGTACATTTTTATAGATTTTCAATATCATGGCCGAGAGTTTTACCCACTGGGTTTGTTAATCACATAAATCCAGATGGAATTAAATACTACAATGAAATAATCGATCAATTACTTGAAAATCACATCGAACCCATGATAACTATGTACAATTGGGATTTACCCGCTAGATTACAAGAACTAGGAGGATGGAGTAATCCTAATCTCGTAAATTATTTTGTCGATTACGCCGATTTTTTACTTAGCAAATTCTCCCATAAAGTTAAGTATTGGATTACTTTTAATGAACCTGGAGAAATTTGTGAAACTGGTTATGGATTAGGAATAAACGCACCTGGAATTAATTTATCCGGAATTGCTGATTACATGTGTGGTAAAACTATTTTATTAAGTCATTCTTCAGTTTACCATTTGTATAAAAGCAAATATAATAATGGTAAATTAGGAATTTCGATTTCTACTCCTTGGTATGAACCAAAAAGTAAATTTAAACCTGATGTACAAGCAGCTGAAAGAGCTATGCAAATGGAAGTAAGATTTTTCTTCCTTTAGTTTTCTTTTAAACTCTAATTTTAATTCTAGTTTGGTTGGTGGGCTCATCCAATTTTTTCCCGTCACGGAGATTACCCAGATATTATGAAAGATCGTATAAGAAACATTAGTTTCGCCAGCAATTTTACCTGCTCTCGATTACCACCTTTTACAAAAGATGAGGTTAAAAAAATTCGTGGATCAGCAGATTTTTTAGGATTAAACCATTACACAACTTATTTAGTCAGTCATAATGACTATAATACAAATTTAACATCTCATATAAAAGACGTGGGGGTTAAAAAAGAAATTGATCCTCGATGGCCACCATCTAAAGCTCGTTGGCTTAAAGTTGTTCCTTGGGGTTTTGAAAAATTATTAATTTGGATAAAAAATGAGTATAATAATCCGGTTATTATTATTACTGAGAATGGTTATCCGGATGATGGGACTTTATTAGACATGGATCGAGTTAGATATCTTGCTGTAAAAAAATCTTTACCTAATTGTAATTTAAATTAATAATTAATTTTATTTATAGAGTTATTTAAAAGCTATGTTAAAAGCTATGCAAGAAAACCGTGTTAACGTAATAGGTTACTCAGTATGGAGTTTAATGGATAATTGGGAATGGATCGATGGATACACTTTAAAATTTGGACTTTATCACGTTGATTATGATGAATGTGCGAGATCTAGAAAACCGAAATCTTCAGTTAATTTTTATAGGGATTTAATTCACGTTATGGAAATTCCAGCTATTTGTTTTGAAGGTGCTCCTGTTATACCAAAAATCGAACATATTTAAAATTCTGAGAACGTGGTATTTAAATATGTGATAAGAAATGTAAATGATTAATAAAGAAAAAAAGTTGTTTGTATTATAACCGCAGTTTTAGTCATAAGAAAAAAATAATACATCATCGGCTTATTGTTAGTTAGTTTTCTAAGAGGTTTCTTGGGTTTGATGTTATCTAATGAAATAATTTAATAATAATTAGATGTTCAGTTAGGTTGGAAATCATTTTGAAATAATTTCACGTTTTCCTTTCAAAGAAAAATGAGACTTCTTAAAAATGGAACTGTTTCCGTTTTACATCGAAGTTTTAAATTATATCCTTTAAGTTCTAGTGGAGTGATGTTCTAAGTTGAACAGAAATGGACGGCATTGAATTAAAAAAAAACTCGTGATTATTCATAGAGATTAGAAAATCTTTCAAATATTTCCACAAGTTTCCCAAAATTATTAACACGATTTTATTCGGCTAAAATTTGGAGTGGTTTTTCTAAACTTTATTTCAACTTTTAAGATTTATGACAACACCTGCAAAAGTCTACCGTTTCTTTCTATGGACGCATGATTTCAAAAAACATCAGAGAAAGAGGTTTAGAAGACTCAGATTAGGTATTCTTGCTTATTACTTCTAATGCAGTGACAAAAAATTCTTCCGATTTAACTATTCCAAACTTCTTTTTTTGAATATTCTAAAAAATCGAGTGCTATTTTATGCGGCATGATGTGATATTTTAGGAAATCTCTTCGATCTACTTGTTATAGTTTTAGAAAAATGCACTCGTTAGTTAAAGGTTAACTACTAACTGGCAACGTAAGTGCTGACCATGTTCTCAACAATCTCATGGAAAGTACCGTAAAAAGAATCCAAATCAATAATTAACAGCAAATTAGCAACAGTGTTATCACAAAACATATTCGATATGACTTTCAAACCTTGAATGTATAAAACATGATGGTTCAAGAAAAGTTAAGAAAAGAACACATGAAAAAGGTGACTTCATTTTCAAATTGTAGCCAAACAAAATAGGGTGAATAATTTCGAAATACTTATACTATAAAGTCACTTATAAAAATGAGCCCGTTAAAGATTAGAATCGCTTAGAAGAACTAGATACTCATCCAGAAAGGCTTCAAGACAAGAACCACAAAACGAAACTAAGGAACATTTCACCCACTTTAGAAAACCATTGTAAAATGCTAGAAAATTGTCCAGAAGAACTAAATAGTCATTCAAGAACAAGTAATTGTCCAGATATAGAAGAAAATCATTTAGAGAAAACAGAAAATTTTCCAGATATACAAGAAAACTGCCTGAACGGACTAGAAAATCAAGTAGATATGCAAGAAAATCACCTAAAGTCTAGAGAGAGAAACTTCTTGGAAAAACTAGAGAATATTTTACACAATTCAGAGTTGTTGAAAAATTCTAGAGAAATACCAAAAAAAGAAAAATAAATAAATAAACATAGGTTCAGGAAGAAAAATCGTCCAGATGTACAAGAAAATCATTTAGAGAAATTAAACAATTTTTCACATACACAAGAAACCCATCTGAAAAGATTAGAAAATCACCTAGATATGCAAGAAAATCATCTAGAATCTAAAGAGAAAAACTAGAGAATATTTTACACAATTCAGAGCGTTTGTTGAAAAATTCTAGAGAAATGCCTAGAAAAATTAAACATAAGTTCAGGAAGAAAAATCATCCAGATATACAAGAAAATCGTCTAGAAATTGGAGAGAAAAATTTCTGGAAGAATAATCAACCAGATATACAATGAAATCTTCCTTGGGCGGACACCAATGAGACCGACCGAAAGTGTCCGTTCAAGAGGGATGTCCGCCTAAGAGAAACGCGAAATAAATATCGTTTTTTTAATGAAAACTAAAATTTAAAAAATTCGGTTATTTAAAGTGTAGATGTGAATGTTTTTAAAATAAACAAAAAACTAAGATTCATTAAGTAGAATGAAGAGTATTCTTGCCCTCTGTATTAAATAATAACAATAATAAGACCCTACATCTCCGTGATTTTCGGCAAAACGTTAAATTTATTGGTTAGGGTAATAGTTTCACCATAATTTTTGATATCCTTCGCTGGAACTGGAACCTCATCGATGTCCAAATCTTCGTTCACTTGTTCAATTTCTGGATTTTCGATTTCTTGTCCTGAATCTGGAACTTCAACATATAAATATTCATCCATTTCCAAAAAATCGTTAAGGTTTTCGTTGTCAGTCAATTCCAACAATTTTTTATTTCTGAGGATATCTGTAAGTTTATTAAATGGTAAGTCTTCTGGATCAGATCTCAAAGCCTCATATTTGCATATTGTCGTGCTTAAATCCTGCTTTAGAGAGCAATTTTTAACTGTTTCCTTGGTCACTTGGGCCCAAGCGGTTTTTGCAAAGTACAATACATCCGCATATCTTTTCCTGCATAGACATCAAAGTAGTATTCAACCCCGTATGTACTGAGAAAATGAAAACGTTTAAATTTCGGTGTACTCGGGGAAGTCCCTCATTCAAGTTAAGCAGAAAGGCACAACATAGGTTGCGCTTGTACCTTGCAAATATTGAACTCGCCAAACACCGGTTAAAGGGAAAATCTTTTATTAAAGGGAGATAGCCAAGTCAGCGCTCGGAGCGATTGTCTGTTTAAGAGAACATCTTCTAGTGTCCGCGTCCGTTCGAGAGAGTGTCCGTCTAAGAGAGAGTTAACGCAATGCAAATTATACGAGGGTCAGTCCGTTCCATGAGAAACTGTCCGTCCAAGGGGTTGTTCGTTCAATGGGGGTGTCCGCGAAGAGGGATTTCACTGTACAAGAAAATCATTTGCAGAATACTAGTAGTTCAACCAGAAGACTATGTAGAAAATCTGTTGGGCGAAGAAAATTCGAAGCGAAATTAGATGTCCAGAGGACTAGACGTTAGAACTAGAAAAGAAAATCCTCTAGATGTTAGACAATTTACTACCACACAAATTCGCAGTAATTCTATAGAGTCTGGTGTTTTATACAATCCCTTAGAGATTGTATAAAACACCACTAAGAGTATCTAGATCATTGACGAATACCAGATAATCGTCCAGAATGGCTAGAAAATTGTCCAAAAAGGTATGAAATGTCTAAAAGGAGTCATCCAGGTGTTTAAGAAATTCTTCAAGGAAATGTAAAACGTATGCAAAAAGACTAGATAATAACACTGACGTTCTAGACGCGCTGAACTCAAATTTGACCTCAAAATTACTCCATCACAACAGGTTCTTGAAATATTCTAACCTAAAGATTTAAAAAAACTTGGCTTTTAAACATATTCAGGATTAAATAACATAGCGAATAAATTTTTATTCACAAAATTCCATGCGGCATTTGAAAGCACCACTGTTTCCATTTTATCGTCATTTCTTCTTGAAGGAATATAATTTCTATAATAACTGTTTTTGCCCAATCATTAACCCATAGGAGTAGCAGTAGTGGTTGATACAGTAGGTTTATAATGTCATTTTAGCAAGCGTAATTTGTACAATTTAGATGATTTACAGACAACGATTAATTTCAAAAAGCCACTGTGTTAAAAAAATTTATGAATTTTGTTGTTTGTACACCTTTTGACACAAAAAATGAGTGTAGATGGAATGAAAGAATGATGGCTTACTATTGCTGAGTTTTGAAAAGGGAAGAAAACTCCATAAGTTGGGTCACTACAACGTTCATCTGAATTTTAGAGAAAACGATTTTTTGAGAGTACGACCAAATCATTTACTATACCGACTACTACGAATAAGGGATTATAAAGAGAAGATTTTTTCATGAAAAAATTAGGATATTGAAAAAATTCAAAATGCATTTTGAATGGTAAAATGGTACCTTCGATGCTACATGATATTCGGATGCTATATGGAATTTGATGGAGCAGGTCTGAAGTCATATTTGAATTCAATGCGCCAAAACCTTTTATAAAAGCACTATTTCATCAATGGACCACCTTTTATAAAATTTTGTAGGTCTGTGTAATTAATCGCCAAGAATTCATCAAAAAATTGTCCAGAAAGACTAGATAACTTTTTAAGAAGTATAAAATATTCTTCAGAATTCAGACATCAACTTATTTTTTTAAATCCATCATTAGAAAAGATCTTATTTTTAAAAATTCATCCAACCCACGTTATACTGGAAACTATTAATAGTTAGATTGATTCATCCATTACATATTAAAGAAAAAAAAACTATTACATTCCTCTACTTACTTAATATTTGATGTCTAATGAAGTTAAAAATTTATAGATCAAAATCTAACAATAAGTAATAATCAACAAAAAAATAGACAGAAAAAAGGAGAATTAATTAACTAAATTAGTTAAATCACGCTGATATCAAGATAATAAGATAGATAAGCAACGACGACGGTGTATGTTAACGACCCCTTCTCGAGGGGTTAACTATGCGTGAGCGCCCCGCGAGGGGGCGCAGCGCGTTCCTGCCGCTCTCAGGTATCTCTCCGCGAAAAGCAGCAGCAGTCGGTCGGACAGAGTTAGTAGCGGCGTCGCGACGACCGGCGTCGGGACGCGTCGTGACCCACTTCGATGCCGCTCCAGAAATCGACTGACAAAGCCCGCGTTGATCTTTGATTCGCGCGAGCGCCCCTCCGATAATGTCGCTCGTATCGGTCGTCGTCGTCGTCGTCATCATCGTGGTCGTCTTCCTCTCTTCTTAACTTGAAAAACCGTCCGTCGTACAGTGTACCGCACAACTCCTTCGTAATAACATCACTTTTTAAAAAGACCAGAAGGAGCGGACGAATTAATAAAAATTAATATCACTAATAATGTAGAAACTTTGATAAGTAGTCGGACTTATTAATGATCTAGTAAAAAAAATCGTTCTGTGATAATAAAAGTAAAGAGAGTAAAGAGACAAAGAAGGTCGAACTCGAAAATCGAAAACAATGAAGACGACAGTGTTCGGCGGTATCGCTTTTAGTGTCTTATCGGTGTTGTTGGTGTGTTTTCCGCAAAGCACGAGGACTTTCGCTTATAAAAACTATACGAAAACGAGCGCGAAGAACAAGTTTACCATTGAGGAATTGATGAATGGAAACTTTCCTAAGGGGACTTCCGATGATTTGGATTTGGATCCGTGTAAATCCGGTAAGTTCTGGAAGCGGGCAGATTATCGAAGAAAGAACGGTTGTTTTGTTTGTTGCGCGAAAGAAGAACTCTTCTAACAGAGCGAGAGATAACCGAGAGCCAGATTTGCTTCCAAGAAGCGATTAAAAATCCACTGCAATTACCGCTCCGAACAAATTATCCGGACCAAATTTTACGGGGTTATCGCTAAACTGGGAAAAATGGTCCGAACGTGCGTACGGTCGCTGATAAAATTGACACTTTATTTAATTTATAGTCGGTTTCTCCTTTTTCGGTGTAGTTTAAATTTAAATTGCTTTGATCGATCGCTGATTTATGACGCGTTTCCTAATAAATTAGGAAACAAATTTATTCTTATCGTATATTCAAAATTTCTTTATCTAACAATAATAAATAAATGAGTCGTTTTATTTGTAAGTAGCACAAGTCCAATTATACACACAAAAATTCGGTTTAAGTTGTTTTTAGCTTACTTAGTTTGATATTGATATCTTCTTTTTTTACAGCTACAAGAATAAAGTCAATGTTGTTTAAATATATCTTTATAAATTCATGGGAAGAAATTTCATTGTAAACCGGTGTAAAGTCCAATTATTGTGATAATTTGGAATTAAATTAACTTTCCGAATAATTAGCAACTTTTAAGATTAGAAGTTTGTATCAGGTGTTTTAAAATTATTCATCCGAATTTAATTGGCTATAATTTGCAAATTATATGAAATTTTATTTATGAATTTCTTTTAAAATTTTATTTGAATTTTATCTTAAGTTTTATGCCTTCAATATTTGAATATAATATCAGTCATGTGAACGATGCTATTGTTAATTTGTTGTTGGGTTGTTGATTTGAGCTCTTTTTATGATTTCTTAAATGGTTTTGTTGAACATGCTGTAGAGGATTATTTTGTTAACTGGGTTTAAGTTTTTAAAAAGATTTTTGCAGCTCTGAAGGAGAGTAATTAAACCATCGATATTTTCAGCAAAACCAGTTCAGGTAAAGTTTTAAAAGAAAGCCCATCAAAAGAATTTTCTTATAGCTAAATAAAATCAGTGGAACAATTTTGGAACTCTTCTTCTTTTTATACTTTGCGGTGAATAGCATGTCGAGATTTGTTAAACAATAGATCTTTGACTAATCAAGAAGGTGCAAATTTTGATTTTTATTGGCTGATATCTTATAAAAAATTGAATTTCTACCGGAATGTTACCCTATTGTATACTGAATAATTCCACCTACAATTTTCTGGTGATTTAGGTAAATATGATAAATTTCTGAAAAATCTCTATACTTGACAATTTTTTAATTCAGTGATTTTTTAAATTTTGTTGATTTGGGTTGGCTAAGGTAAACTGTTAGGATATTCTCTGACCCTTTAAACAATGACTGAATCTTTGAAAAATCTTTATATTTGGCAATTTTTTTATTCAGTGATCTTTAAAATTGTGTTGATTTAGGTTGGCTAAGGTAGACTATTGGTTGGCTAAGGTAAACACTTCTTTGTTTAAAAAACTATTTATTATACAATCTTTTCGGGGATACCAGCCTCAATGATGGGGAGTAAAAATAGCGACGACTTTGTGTTAAACTTACCGATAAAAGAAAGGAAACAATGATATTGAAAGCAAACTGCATGGCGACGAAGTAACAAAACGAAGAGGGCTAAAAGTAACGAAAACGGGTTATTTATATTTGGCCCCCTAACAAAAACTGGACTTTTAAAATTTGAGCGCTCACATAAATTAAAGAAATAAAATTTTATTTAGGTAACTACACATGCGTATGATTTTAATAAGAATAATAAATCCTTAACATGACCCTTTATACCAACGGTGGCCAAACGGCGGCTCGCGAGTGGCTCTTTTTGAGTTTTATTGCGGCTCAATTAAAAAAATGTCATACATACTTTTAAGAAAATTTGTTTCCTATAATGAAAAAGAATCTGGAGATATAATTTACTGGATCTCATTTTTTTTTTTTTTTTTTTTGATGGCAAATTTTATCCGATTAGGCTCTTTTTGATTTTTCAATACGGTTCTCAGTATCACCAAGTGTGACCACCCCTGCTTTATACAATGTTTTGGATAAATAAGTCAGAAGGTAGATAAGTCATTCTAGTTTTCATAATATCACATAATATTTCCGTTCTGTTATGGAAACGACATTTTTCTCTTTGAAGAAAGAGAAAATTGAAAACCTATCAAAGCCATGTAACTAGTTTTGTATGAATTTCATTAACATCGTTTGAAGATCTCCAATTTGTTAGTTGATTACATCCATTCAAATATGAGAACAATTTGATTATTCTCTCTCTTTATATTTTCGGCATCTGTATATGATTTTCTTCTCTTAGCTGACTTATATTTTCGATTAAGAATTTACCCCGTAATTTAGTATAAATACAAAACTTAACTTTTATCGATGCTTTTCTTGATTTTGTTTGCACAACGGATATTTGGTAAAAAAGGAAAGGTTTTTAGCAATAAAGCCATTCAAAATCCTCTCTGTTAGCTAACTACTCATGCCTTTGATTAAGATTTAATCTTGTAATTTAGTATAAATACAAAACTTGACTTTTATTGATGTTTTCTCTTGATTTTGTTTGCATAACCGATAGGATATTTGGCATGAAAGGAAAGGTCGTTAGCTATAAAGCCGTTCAAAGTCTCCTCTGTTCGCTAACTTATACTTTTGACTAACAATAAGCTGTTATTCAGTAATTTAGTATAAATACAACTTGACTTTGCTTGATGATTTTTCGTGATTTTGTTTACACAACCGATTGGATATTTGGTACAAAGGGAAAGATCTTTAGCTCTAAAGCCACTCGAAATTTTATTTTTTATCACCAGCCAATTTTTCTAGCAAAAATAAGACAGGTGAAATCAGTGAAATTTATCATTTCCTTTCTTTACAACCCTTTTTTATGAAATAAAAGAATATTTTTGAAATAAAAGAAATCAATTCTTGAACTTCTTTCTGAAAACATGGCATTCACAACGTCTAACGTTTATTCAAAAAGACGCATCACTAAACCAGAATATGATTCTAGTTCTTTATTCTATGTCTTCTGTTAGAGTTAGTTCTAGTATCAAGTTGGTTAACTCTGATCATGACTTCTTTCTTATAACTAAAAATACTTTCTAACATTTTGTCCTTCATTGAAAGAGAGCTTATTTGTTAAAAATCTAACAATGATATTTTAAAGAAAATTTTAATCATATGAGGAATTCTTGAGAATTAACAATTTTTTAACTTTACCGACAGATTCTGAACTAAATCAATTTGATTTATTTTCATCCAACCAAATTTTTAAATTCTAAACTTAATTTTTTAAAACGTTATGTTTAAAGTCTATCCTTTAGTTTATCCTTTGCATGTGTTTTAAAATAATCATTGTAAATAAAAATATTCTTTCTTTAATTATAATTAAACACATAAATATTATCCAACCTAATCTAATAAAATATTCAAAATCTTCATTTCTTTTAGGGAGTTAAGATCCATGATTTCGAGATTAAAAATTTATATTCTTAGTAGTATTTTATTTGGATTAAAAATCAAAATAACTAAATGAATTTTTGTAAAAATCTTAAAAATTATGTTAAGGACGTAAGTATACAGGAATCCTTAAACTAAACTTTTAGTTAGTAAATAAAAGTTTTTACACCATACTGACTATATCAAAATTTTATTTTATTTTTTTGTGTCACTGGTTATAACAAAATTTTATTGTCTAACATGCTTCGGCGTTAGGCATCCTCAGAGATAAAAATTAGAAATTATGTTAAATAATAATAAAGTTAAACATTACACAGATAGTTTAAAATAGTTAACAAATTTAAATTAAATTAACAAATTTACAATCCAAATTAAAAAGATGTGTGACTGGTACTAGAGGAAATTGAACAATAAATCTTTGGGATTTAAATAAGTAGAAATCCAGATTTTTGAAAAAATTCATATATTTATTTAGCTTTTTAACCAAAACTTATTTAAATTCATTTTTGATAGTCATAAAAACTTTACAGCTGAATTTTCTGTTTTCTAGCTGCGAAAATCTTTCTATGAAAAAAAAACCCAAACCGATTTTGTTTATTGTAATCCTAAGATCTTCGAAAAATAACCCTAAAGCTACATTTTTATTCAATTTAAATTAAGAAAATTAAATTTTAATTAATCCAACTCCATCCAATTAATTCCATTGTAATCGAACTAATCCAAATCGATCCTAGTTTAATCCAATTTAATTAATTTCAATGTACTTTACTTATGAAAATAAATGTTTCCTGAAAAGTGAAAATCTCAGATGTGAACAAAATAAATAATTTGTACATTTTTGCAAAGAATCTGAAATATTTCAGGAAGTGAAATGTCCTATAAAAGGAAATTCATAAAGCTACAATTTATAATGTACTATAACCCGAAATGAAGCTACACCATGAAGAGAAAGAAACATGAAAGAGTACTTTGCAATGTTAGGGAGAGGGGACTTACTTGTTCATCTTTTTCTTCCTGGTGCAGCTGCATTTCAGGTTATTGGTACATGTAATGGACTTAAAATGTTTATCACTCTAAATTTTAACCTGACTCACCCAAAAAAAATTAACCAAACCCAAATGAAGGGTAAACATACAGAAAAAAGGAGTTTAAGATTCATTCAACTTGTCACTAACTTAAAAAATCGTACAGACTTTATTTCCTGGAACAAATAATACTTACGTGAAATTAACTCTTAAACATTCTATTATTTATAATAAAAATTCAGTATGATTGTAGTCAATCCAACTAAACCTAACTCTTTACAACAATGAAATTCTCTTAAATATAAAATTCTAATCCTCTTAATACAATCTAATTCATCTCAATCCTTCCCAATTTAAAACTTTTACTCTCCAATAAAAAATCTTGGAAGCTTGATTTTCTAAGTATATGTAATTTTATACAGAAAATCAATTTTGAACTAAATAGTAACCCATTCTTGTCCTCAAATACATAGAAGAATGGAAATTACGTTCAGCGCAGGGATAATAGATTTCGTGCTGGGTTAGCAAAGTGCTAATCGTTCAAAAACATCAGAAAATCGTCGGGAAAAGCTGAAAAATCTATACTAAATTAAAGTATGTGCAGGACATACTTTGCATAGTTTAGAAAATCATTGGAAAATGTTAGAAAATTATTCAGAAAAAGAGGAATGGGCGTTCAGTAAGAAAAATCGTCCACAAATATAAAAAATTCATTTAGAGAGAATAGAAGTTCGGCCAGAAGACTAAATAGAAAATCTTTTTCATGAAAAAATTTGGAAGTGAAATTGTTAGTTGTTAGTTCGGCAAAAAATCTTAATCTTTCAAAAACACCAGAAAATGGCCGAGAAAGGCTGCAAAATCCATAACAAATCCTAGATATACTTTGCATAGTTTAGAAAATCGTTAGAAGGTGCTAGAAAATTATTCAGAAAAAAGGAAAGGGGGTTCAGGAAAAAGAAATCGTCCAGGTATCTCCAGATATTGCCTAGAAACTCATTTAGAGTGACTGGAAGTTCTGCCAGAAGACTAACAATAAGTAGAAAATCTATTTCGTGAAGAAAATTTGAAGTAAAATTGTTAGGTATCCAAAAAACTAGACTGGGATTGCCAAAAAATCTTATAGACGTTGGGATACTAGTAGCAAGTCTAATTGTTCAAGAAGATGTAAAATCTGAGCAAAAAGACTAAATAATAAGGTATAAGTAGTAATTAAGTATACGTACTTTTATAAAGAAAATCAATTTTGAACTAAATAGTAACCCATTCTTGTTATCAAATCCACAGAAGAACAGGAATTGCGTTCAGCGCAAAGATAATAAATTTCGTGCTGAGCTAGCAAAGTATTAATCTTTCAAAAACACCAGAAAATGGTCGAGAAAGGCTGCAAAATCCATAACAAATCCTAGACATACTTTGCATAGTTTAGAAAATCGTTGGAAAATGCTAGAAAATTATTTAGAAAAAAGGAAAGGGGGTTCAGGAAGAAAAATCGTCCAGATATCTCCAGATATCGTCCAGAAACTCATTTAGAGTGACTGGAAGTTCAGCCAGAAGACTAACAATAGGTAGAAAATCTGTTTAAAAAAACTAGACCGAGATTGCCAAAAAATCTTATAGACGTTAAGAGATTCTAGTAGCAAGTCTAATTGTTCAAGAAGATGTAAAACCTGAGTAAAAAGACTAAATAATAAAGTATAAGTAGTAATTAAGTATTCGTAGTTTTATAAAGAAAATCAATTTTAAACTAAATAGTAACCCATTCTTGTTATCAAATCCATAGAAGAACAGGAATTGCGTTCAGCGCAAGGATAATAGGTTTCGTGCTGGGTTAGCAAAGTGTTACGGGGCGATAACGACCTCGTAACGAGAAGGGATATAACCGTAGAAATTCACGCTAAAGCGTTAAACGTGCGCCGTTTCAATTTTTCCGCAGTAAGAGCCCCGTTTAGAGTACTTCCGGAACTACCGGAAGTGCCCTTAACCGAGCGCGTATCTTGACGTAATTTTCGCGCAATTCGCGGGGGCTCGGAATTTCAAGCGCCATACACGTAGTAGCAGATACCAGATAGTGCGTTAAAATCGATATTCGAGGCGGGAAAATTTTTAATTAGAGAGGAAACGCTCGCAAATTGCGCCCGACTGGAAGGGGGTAGCTCGCGTTGTTGTTTGCTTGCAAATAACAGCGACTGTTTGCGTTCCGATCCGGTGATTTATTAATAAATGATTTATACGTTCACGATGGGAAATCGTAAATTTCAAAAGGGGTTTAATTAAAACAAAAAAAAAGAAAAAAAATAGTAAAGAGAAAAAATCGTTTTTAACTGCGACTGTAATTTACTGTAAAATGGTAAACTTAGATAACCCTCGTAGAGGTCAACGTTTCGGGGATTTTAAACTTGATAACGCTTAGAATTCCAGTGAGACAAGTCGTCTCTCTGGACTTGTATCTTTTCGATAACAAAAATAAAATCGTAACAGTTTGAGTTATTTTCTTTCTCTTTTATTAAAACTTTAAAAAAATGTGTGTTCCAAACTTGGTTCTAAAACAAGTTTCGGACAAAACAGTTTGTGCCCGTTCCAGTTCTGAATAGGAACGTACTGAATACACGTTGGAGATGAATAGAATTCCTCTCGAGCATTCAAAACCGTCTCAATGGAGTTATTCAGTTACACACACGCGTTGTGCAACGAAACAATACACATCTGCACGTTCTTTATCGATCTGGTAAATACGACCGCGTTGTATATTCTACGTAGAGACGCCGCGAGATGAAACCGATATCTCTCCCCCTTTTTATTTTTTACAATAACCCAACCTTGACATACTTGCATAATTTATGATACTTTATATAAACACCAAAACACTAATTAAAAAATTTAATTTTTTTTTCTTGTAGGTATGTTCCTTGGAGATATCGCAATACCAGACGATGTTCCAATAACGGGATTTGAAAAAGACCAAGATCAATTGAAAAAATTGGTTTTGGAAGGACTTCAAATCGAGGAGGAAGGACTTTTAGATTTGGTGAAGAAAAAATTAAAACAGCCTCTTCCTGAAGGTGTTATCAAGGATTATAATGATCCTGCGGATAAATTTTCTAGGAATGAGGGTGATTTAAAACTTGATTTTACGGTTAGGGCGTCGACTAAACCGTTTTTTGAGTTTCAACTTAAGGAGAATAAAAATGACGAGGTTCCTCAAAGGAAGATTAGACATCAGAGAAGATCGAGAAAAAGAAAAAATGATGATATCTTTGAAAGGTAATAAAGTTTGTTTATTTACTTGCAATAAAAATAATTTTGTTACTTATTGTCTAAATTGATAATTAGATTAGAAATTTTTAACCCCTTACTGCATGATTTTCTTTATTTTATTAAAAAAATATATATTTTATAGAATATAGTGTTAAAAAAATATTAAAAAAAAAATTATAAACCTTTATTTAGAAAAAAACTGACAATTTCGACATATGCCAAATTTGGCACAAATTGCAATAAAAAAAAAGAAAAGCAAATATTTACCAAACCATTTATTTATGAAGAAATGATGAACCATACATTTTATTCGGCGGGGAAATTCGAAAAACAGTTACGGTCTTTATTTAGACTAGTTTAGTTTTATTTTTAGTATTTTTATTAAAAAAAATTATTGTTTTTGGTTGAATTGATCGACATTTTGGTAACTTTGGTGGAAGCTTTACGAATTTAGTAAGTTTTTGGTGGAATTAAAAAAAAAATTGGTAAAGTTTTGGTGGAATTTTTACAAATTTTGTAAGTTTTTTGGTGGAATTTTAAAAGAATTTGGACATTTTGATGGAATATTTAAAAAATTTGGCAAGGTTTTGGTAGAATTGTTAAAAATGTTGACAATTTCGGTGTAATTTTTAGGATTTTTGTAAGTTTTTGGTGGAATAAAAAAAATTCAGTAAGTTTTGGGTGTAGTTGTTAAATATTTTAATAGCTTTGGTGGAATTTTTGCGAATTTTATTCATTTCTGGTGAAATCTTAAAAAAATTCAGTGCTTTTGGTAAAATTCTCATGAATTTAGTAAATTTTCGGTGGAATCTTTAAAAAATTCATTATTTTTAGTAGAATTATCAAATATGTTAGTAACTTTGGTGGAATTTTTAAGAATCTACTAAGTTTTGGATGGAATTTTCAAGGTTTTAGTTAATTTTTAATGAAATTGTTTCTAATTTGATTGATTTTTGGTGGAATTTTAAAAGAATTTGGATATTTTGGTGGAATTTTTAAAAAATTTGGTAAGTTTTTGGTAGAATTGTTAAAAATGTTGACAATTTCGATGTAATTTTTTGGATTTTTGTAAGTTTTTGGTGGAATAAAAAAAATTCAGTAAGTTTTGGGTGTAGTTGTTAAATATTTTAATAGCTTTGGTGGAATTTCTGCGAATTCTATTCATTTTTGATGGAATTTTAAAAAAAATTCAGTGTTTTTGGTAAGATTCTTATGAATTTAGTAAGTTTTTAGTGGAATTTAAAAAAAATCAGTATGTTTTTGGTCAATTTATCAAAAATTTTAATAACATTGGTGGAATTTTTGCGAATTTTATTCATTTCTGGTGGAATAAATAAAAAACAGTGTTTTTGGTAAAATTCTTATGAATTTAGTAAGTTTTTGGTGGAATTTTTGCAAATTGTATTAATTTTTGGTGGAATTTTTAAAAAATTCAGTATGTTTTTGGTGGAATTATCAAAAATTTTGATAACATTGGTGGAATTTTTGCGAATTTTATTCATTTTTGATGGAATTTTTAAAAAATTTTTTGTTTCTTATGGAATTCTTACAAATTTAATAAGTTTTTGGTGAAATTTTTCCAATTTTATTAATTTTTGGTGGAATTTTTATAAAACTCAATATGTTTTTGATGGAATTGTCAAAAAAGTTGATAACTTTGGTAGAATTGTTAAAAATATAGCTAATTTTAGTAGAATTTTTATGAATTTGGTAAGTTTTTGGTGGTATTTTTTAAAAATCAATAAATGTTTGGTGGAATTATTCAACATTGTTGTAGCTTTGGTGGAAAATTGAAAAAATTGAGTACGTTTTTGGTGGAATTGTTAAAAATGTTGGTAACTTTGGCGGAATTTTTACGAATATAGTAAGTTTTTCATGGAATGTTTACCAATTTTATTGATTTTGGGTGGAATTTTTAAAAAATTCATTAAGTTTTTAGTAGAATTGTCTCCAAATTTAATAATTTTTGGTGAAATTATATTCAATTTAACTAACTTTTGTGGAATTTTTATTGTTACTTTTTTATTTTTGTGAAATTTTTAAGAATCTAATCAATTCTTGACGAAATTAATCTTAATTTTAGTATATTTTTTAAAAATTCAGCAAGTTTTTGGTGGAATTGTTAAAAATTTTGATAGCTTTGGTGGAATTTTTACAAATTTTATATGTTTTTGGTGGAATTATTAAAAATTTTAGTAGCTTTAGTGGAATTTTTACAAATTTACTTAAATTTTTGGTGATATTTTCAAGAATTTAATTAGTTTTTAGTGAAATTTATTCGAATTTTTGCTCTGCATAAATTAAATATTTGATAATTATTAATAAACCGATCGTTTTGACATTTCATGTGGCATTAGCGTGGTTAGAATAATAAATAACGTTTATGAAAATTGAACCGTTTTATCGGCCCAAATCGAAAATGACGGAAAACGGGGACTTCGTTTAGGGCTTAAATCGGCCGTTTCGGGTCCAAAGGAGCCCCGATTCGCATATAACGTTGCGTTATAAAGCCGTTCAGAAGGTTAGCCAGAAGCAGAGTCGCGGAGCCGGTGGCTTTTTGGACAAAAAGTGCGTTCGAAAATTAACGTAAATGACAGGCGGACGATCGAGAGTTTTAATTTCAATTAGGGCTACCGCAACGTCGTTCGATTTTCAGGGTCGTTTTTCCGAAATCGGTCGCGGACCCCCCAAAATCGTCGGGGAGGTGAAGATAATGGTCGGCAGAATGACGTAAAACCATTGAATCGTCCGGAAAGCGATTTCCAAAAAAACTATAAAAAAAAGGAGCTAGGCGCCTGCGGCGCCCTCTTTTAAAGAGGCGCTGCTTCCTTACTACTTTAACCCTCATCCGGATTTTGTGTCAAATTGACACAATTTTCAAAGTAATTGTTAACCTTTTTGTTATTTACGGTCGAATTCACTAGATATTTTGGCTCAGTGAAATAGCCAATAGTCAATAAAATATAAAAAACTAAAGAAAGATCCTTATCTTCAACTATTCAAATGCATTCAATCAACCAAGCATAAGAAAAATAGGCATACAATTATTACTTGGCATTGTGTCAATTTGATACAACAAGTCCGGATTTGGTTCTAGAAACGAAGTCCGGATGAGGGTTAATATATTACAAAGAAAGACTTTTCATTTAACCCAAGAAATTTGGGATTTTCCCTTATAATCTGGATACTTGCATCTTTGTCTGTCTTCGTTGACAATGGGTAGGTGATTTAAGTTATCAGTCCTTATCTTATTGGCTGGAATTTGCGAAAGCGGATATTTCTTCTTTTTTAAGTAAAGTATAGGTTGTGAGGAGCTACTTGGTCTTCCTCTTTTACGTTGTGGATTAGCAGTTGCTGTCAAAATTTTGAACTCCGATAGAGGTAGGTGTAAATTTTTCAAGTTTCGCCTCCATAATATCCAGCTGTTTACACAAATCATATCGATGAAATGAAAAAATACCCTAATGTACCATTTCTTAGATCTGAGGTTAATTCTGTAATTGCCTAACATGGAATGTAATAAATCAACGTTCCCCATATAACAATTATACACAGCAATACTTTGCAGACAAGGGATTTCTATATAGCTCTTTGATTTCCTAGATAACCTCCTCACTTCAGACATTGGTTGACTACCAACGTAAGTGGATATAACATTTACAAATATATTGTCATACCATGAAACAACGGAGACATCCACACCATCCACATTGGTTACCTTTTCTAAAATTGCACTCTGGCCTTGTTTTTTTCATTTCCGATTCTTTGGAAAGCTGAAGATCGGATACACGATTAGCTCTAACTGTACCTAGAGGTAGAATTCCATTTTTGGTGAGATAAGTTAGAAGTGGAACGCTTGTGAAACAATTATCAAAAAATAGTTTGTAGTTCTTGTTTTTTTTTTTTTTTTTGAATAGTGGCTGAAAGTTTTGCCACTACATTGTTACTCCTAGCTCCTAGGTTCAATTCATCTTCTTCGAAAGTAGATGTTCCACAATAAAAATCGAAATCGTACGAAATTCCAGGTACTCCACTAATTGTAAGAACAAAAACTTTATATCCTCATTTATGAGGCTTCTTCGGATTATATTGTTTCAGAGATGATCTAACTTTTCTTGGGATAATCTGTTCATCTACAGCCAAGTGTTCTTCCTTAGGAACTAGTAGAAGTCTCTCTCGGATTTAAATAAATATGACGTGTGCCAAATATGGGACAGTATGCAGTAAGGGGTTAATATTCATTGTGATAATGACTAAAAAGCTTTAAAGTTTATAATTTTCAAAACCTTAAAAATTGTATTCTTTATTTTGGACTCAAAATTTCTACTACTCTAAATTTTAATCCAATTCAACCAAAAATTTTTTAACCAAACTCAAATGATGAGTAAAAATATTGAAAAAAATGGGTTTAAAATTCTTTAAAATTGTAACTAACTTAAAAAATCGTACAGACTTTATTTGTGGATACTAAGAAACAATTTTTATATAAAATTAATTCTTAAACATTCTATTATTTATAATAAAAATCAAATTTGTTCTAATTGTTATCCAAAAAATTAAAAAAAAATATAAATGAAGTCCAACAATTTTGATAGAACATAATATAACCTCATAAGTTTTCGATAAACTTTAAAAAATCGCAGCGATTTTATTTATACGAATTAAGTAATGATTTTGGTATTAAAATGAAGTTAAAATATTCCATTATAGATTAAAAAAGTCAAATTTGTTCTAATTGTTACCCAAAAAATTAAAAAAATTTTTAAAGTTAGTGATAATTTTTGACAGTTAATAAAAAAAATTAATCAATTTTAAAAAATCATAGAGAATTTATTTCTAGAGATTAAGGAGTGATTTTTATGTTAAATTAACACTTAGATGTTCTATTTTCGATTATAAAGGCCAAATTTATTCTAATTATCACAAAAACAAATAAAAAAAAAATTTGAAGACCAAAGAATTTTGACCGAATTTCAATTTCTTGAGTAACTTTAAAAAATCGCCAAGACTTTATTTATAGGAATTAAGAAATTACTCTTATATGAAATTAACTCTTAAACATTCTATTATTTATAATAAAAATCAAATTTGTTCTAATTATTACCAAAAAAGTTAAAATAATAATAATGAAGTCTAACAATTTTGATGGAACATAACCTAACCTCATAATTTTTTAATCAACTTTAGAAAATCACGCCGATTTTATTTATACGAATTAAGTAATGATTTTGGTATTAAAATAAACATAAAAGATTCTATTATGGATTAAAAAAGTCGAATTTGTTCTAATTGTTACCCAAAAAATTAAAAAAATTCTTAAAGTTAGCAACCATTTTTGACAGTTGATAAAAAAAATTAATCAATTTTAAAAAATCATAACAAATTTATTTCTAAAGATTAAGGAGTGATTTTTGCGTTAAATTATCACTTAGAGATTCTATTTTTGATTATAAAAGCCAAATTTATTCTAATTATCACCAAAAAAAAATTAAAAAAATTTTGAAAATGTGTATGAATTTTGACCGAATTTCAATTTTTGGAGTAACTTTAAAAAATAGCTAAGACTTTATTTCTAGAAATTAAGAAATGATTCTTATATAAAATTAATTCTTAAACATTCTACTATTTAAAATAAAAATTAAATTGTTCTAATTGTTACCACAAAAGTTAAAAAAAAAATGATTAAAAAAAAAAGACCGAAGAATTTTGACCGAATTTCAATTTTTTGAGTAACTTTAAAAAATCACTAAGACCTTATTTCTGAAAATTAAGAAATGATTCTTATATAAAATTAACTCCTAATCATTCTGTTATTTATAATAAAAATTAATTTTGTTCTAATTATAAGCAAAAAATTAAAAAAAAATAATAATGAAGTCCAACAATTTTGATGGAACATAACATAACCTCATAATTTTTTGGTCAACTTTAAAAAATCGCAGCGATTTTATTTATACGAATTAGGTAATGATTTTGGTATTAAAATAAACATAAAAGATTCTATTATGGATTAAAAAAGTCAAATTTGTTCTAATTATTACCAAAAAAATTAAAAAAATTCTTAAAGTTAGCAAGAATTTTTGACAATTAATAAAAAAAAAATTAACCAATTTTATAAAATCATAGCGAAATTATTTTTAAAGATTAAGGAGTGATTTTTATCTTAAATTAACACTTAGAGATTCTATTTTTGATTATAAAAGCCAAATTTATTCTAATTATCACAAAAAAAATTAAAAGAATTTTTTTAAGAAACTGAAGAATTTTGACCGAATTTCAATTTTTTGAGTAATTTTAAAAAATCGCTAAGACTTTATTTTTAGAAATTAGGAAACGATTCTTATATAAAATTAACTCTTAAACATTCTGTTATTTATAATAAAAATTAAATTTGTTCTAATTATTACCAAATTTTAACTTAAAATTTTGAAAAGAAAACTTAAAAAATCGTGGAGACTTTATTGTTTAAAACTAAGAAATGATTTTTTGACTAAATATAGATAAAAGTATCTATTTTACGATAAAGTTATTAAATTTCTTCTAAGTTTTTCCAAAAAAATTAAAAAAGATAAAATATTCGACTTTGATTCTAATTTCTAGTTTTGGGAAAAAATGTAAAAGTTTAAAAAATTCCCTAGACTTTATTTTTTAAAACCAAGAAATGATTTTTTGGCTAAATATAGATAAAAGTATCTATTTTACGATAAAGTTATTAAATTTCTTCCAAGTTTTTCCAATTAATTAAAAAAAAAAATAAGATATTCCACTTTGATTCTAATTTCTGGTTTTGGGGAAAAAATGTAAAAGTTTAAAAAAATCCCTAGACTTTATTTTTTTAAACTTAGAAATGATTTTTTGACTAAATATAGATAAAAGTATCCATATTACGATAAAGTTATTAAATTTCTTCCAAATTATTTCAAAAAATTAAAAAAAAAATAAAATAAAATATTCCACTTTGATTCTAATTTCTAGTTTTGGGAAAAAATGTAAAAGTTTAAAAAATTCCCTAGACTTTATTTTTTAAAACTAAGAAATGATTTTTTTGCTAAATATAGATAAAAGTATCTATTTTACGATAAAGTTATTAAATTTCTTCCAAGTTTTTTCAAAAAATTAAGAAAAAATAAAATATTCGACTTTGATTCTAATTTCTAGTTTTGGGAAAAAATGTAAAAGTTTAAAAAATTCCCTAGACTTTATTTTTTAAAACTGAGAAATGATTTTTTGACTAAATATAGATAAAAGTATCTATTTTACGATAAAGTAATTAAATCTCTTCCAAATTTTTTCAAAAAAATACAAAAAAATAAAATATTCGACTTTCATTCTAATTTTTAGTTTTGGGAAAAAATGTAAAAGTTTAAAAAATTCCCTAGACTTTATTTTTTAAAACTAAGAAATGATTTTTTGGCTAAATATAGATAAAAGTATCTATTTTACGATAAAGTTATTAAATTTCTTCCAAGTTTTTCCAAAAAAAAATTTTAAAAATAAAATATTTCACTTTGATTCTAATTTCTAGTTTTGGGAAAAAATGTAAAAGTTTAAAAAAATCCCTAGACTTTATTTTTTAAAACTAAGAAATGATTCTTTGGCTAAATATAGATAAAAGTATCTATTTTACGATTAAGTAATTAAATTTCTTCCAAGTTTTTCCAAAAAAATAAAAAAAAAATAAAATATTCGACTTTGATTCTAATTTCTAGTTTTGGGAAAAAATGTCAAAGTTAAAAAAAATTCCCTAGACTTTATTTTTTAAAACTAAGAAATGATTTTTTGGCTAAATATAGATAAAAGTATCTATTTTACGATAAAGTTATTAAATTTGTTCCAAATTTTTTCAAAAAATTAAAAAAAAAGAATAAAATATTCGACTTTGACTCTAATTTCTAGTTTTGGGAAAAAATGTAAAAGTTTAAAAAATTCCCTAGACTTTATTTTTTAAAACTAAGAAATGATTTTTTGACTAAATATAGATAAAAGTATCTATTTTACGATAAAGTAATTAAATTTCTTCCAAATTTTTTCAAAAAATTTAAAAAAAAAATGAAATATTCCACTTTGATTCTAATTTCTAGTTTGGTCAAAATTCTTCTATGTCTCTGGGAATTTATTTTCTAATTAAAAAAATTTTTTTTAATCAATTTTTCTATCTAATGACTAAACCCAAATAAATCCAATCAAACTTTTACAATATATTACTTTTGTTCCAGTTATGAATTTCCTAAAACTTCACTGCCACCATTAAAACCAACCGAAGAACTTCCAATACACGAATTCGAACCCAACTTTGACTTCAAGCCAAAACCGAACGCAGAAATAGGCAATATTTACGGTGAAAAATCCATACATCGAAGAATTACGCGAGCTGCAACGGCCAGAAAAGAAAGAGTTTGGGAATACGGAGTTATTCCATACGAAATCGATGGTAACTTTAGTGGACAACATAAAGCTTTATTTAAACAAGCAATGAGACATTGGGAAAATTTCACCTGCGTCAAATTCGTTGAAAGATCAGCGATAGAACATCCGAATTATATTTTATTTACTGAAAGACCTTGTGGGTGAGAAAAATTTTAATTAATTAATTTAAAATAAATTTTATAATACATATAAATGTATCTTAATATTTTTAGATGTTGTTCTTTCGTTGGAAAACGAGGAAACGGAGCTCAAGCAATCAGTATAGGAAAAAACTGCGATAAATTTGGAATTGTCGTCCACGAATTGGGGCATGTAGTCGGATTCTGGCATGAACACACTCGTCCGGATCGAGATAAACACGTCAATATTAATCGTGATCACATAATGAATGGTAAATTTTAAAAACCAGTTGTATAAAACCTCCCCAAAGGGATACGAATAAACGAAGAAATCAAGTTTATATTTCTTTTTATTTGGAGAGGTTTTGGACAACCTGAGTTTAAGTATAGCTTTTTAAAAATCGTTAAAAACGAGATCGGGGGTTATTTATGATGAAATAACGAGTCGGACAAAGGTTGAAAGCGACCGGAATAAAACGAAATAAAAAACGGGAACAATGGGATTACAACGCGTTAACAAACCCCGGGTCTTCAGAAAATAAAAAGGGACGGATTTTTGCTCGTTTTATCACGTGAAAATAATGACCTGTCGCTTTGATGTGGGTTTCAGGCTCGTATACAGTTTTATACAAAAGTTTTAAAACCAGAAGTAACGTTTAAAAGTTTTTCAACCTTTCTACAGTTCCATTTATGTTACTTAAAAACATTTTTTTTTAATGTTTTAGAATTTCGAATAAATTTTTAAGTTTATTAAAAAAATATTATGAGTAATAATAATCTGATTTTGCATTAAAATCATTAAATCTGATTTTTTCATTTCTAACAATTTAAAAAAAATTCCCAGAGACATCAAAGTATTTTGACCAAACCTAACATCACCCTCAAGATTGTTGACCAACTTTAAAAAATCGTACAGAGTTTATTTAAAAACATTAAGTAAATTAAGTAAATGTAGATTGAAATACAGTGAAATTCCCCTTCGCGGATGCCCCCCTTGAACGGACACCCACCTTGGACGAACAGTTTCTCATAGAACGGTCCGATTCTCATATAATTTGCATTGCGTTAACTCTCTTGGACGGGCATTCTCTTGAACGGACATTCTCTTGTCTCCCTTTAATAAAAGATTTTCCCTTTAACCGGTGTTTTACCGACTTCAATAGTTGCAAGATACAAGCGCAGCCTATGTCGTGCCTTTCTGCTTAGCTTGAATGAGGGACTTCCCCGAGTACACCGAAATTTAAAGAGATTCCGGGAGAAAGAACTTCGGTTAATGCTGAAGATGTTTCATTGTTCTTTAAAAAAAAAAATGCCTTCTTTAATAATTAAAGAAGGCATTTTTTTGGTCACAGTTATCTTCCGAATGATCAGGATTTTGCATTAATTGGGACTAAAAAGAAGAACACAAAAATAGTAGAAATTCCCGAAAAATGGGACAAATTAATACTGAGTGCGAGGAAATACCCATCCTCATTTAATTTGAAGGAACTTACCAAGATTTTTTTGATATAAGAAGAGCCGTGGAACCTATATTCCTTAAGTCTCCTAAGCCTGGTCTGAAACTTCAGGAAGTACGAATGATAATGTTTAACAAAAATGATCGCCATGTTAACACAAGAACATCATATTATGGATCGTGGGAGCGACACGTAGTGGTTAACAAAATTTTCAAGGAAAACATCTCCACTCTTAATATACCAAGGCTTTACCAGTCACCCCCAGGAATTCAGTCTGCTAAGAAAAAGGACGTTTTGCAACTTGTCCAATATTTGGAAAATCCTGAACATAGCCAATATTATTAAACTTTATTCACAAGATGTTGAGACGGAGGAAAGAAATATTGAAATTGAAAGCGACGATAATTTGGATGGTTGTGAAGATCAGCTAGTGTTCATGTGTTTTGAGTTTTTGTTACGTTTACCTTTTTTGTAAATGAAAATTGAATAAAAATAATATTATATCATAACTTTCATAGGTAGTTTTCCAGCAAAAACCAGATAAGTCCAGTTGTTTTTATTTATGTTTTAATTAATAACAATATTTTTTCAAATTATATTATTGTACAACTAAAGCTAATAGCTTAGCAGTTCTTGAGAAAATTTGCGACTTCTTATTACGAAACGAGATATACAGTTTTATTTGATTCCAGAAAAACCTTATTTTTGGACTTGTCTGATTTTTGGAATAAACCCTTCAATTAAGGGATACTCACCTAAAGACATCTATAATGCGGATAAGACAAATCTGTATTTTAGGACACTACCCAACAAAACACCAACAAAACACCAACATTAAAAACAGAAAAACGTGTTGGGTTAAGTACGCCAAAGAAAGGTTTATAATTTTGAATTGTGTAAATATAGCGAGAGAAAAAGGAAAACTCTTGGTCATTGGTAAGGCAGCTAAATCCAGAGCTTTTAAAAGTATTAGTATAGTAGTTCGGATGACAGGACAAATTATGACAGAGTGGTTGCAAGACCTAGATTGCAAAATGGCAAAAGAAAAAAGAAACATTCTGTTATTTTTAGACAATGCAGGATCTCATTCAAAAGATATCCGATTAAAAAACATAAAAATTGTGTTTTTGCCCCTTAATTGTATATCAGCTTGTCAATACAAGACCAGGGAATTATAAAAAATTTCAAAACTTATTATCAAAGCTTAATACTAAAGCACTTGCTAGTAAACATTGAAACTGTTGGTACAGCTTTTGAGCTAATAAAGAAAATTACACCACTGGATGTATTGTACTTCGCAAAAACTGTTTGGGACCAAGTAACCAAAAATCAATTAAAAATTGCTTCCGTAAAGCAGGATTAAAGCACGACAATATAGAAAATGAAGACCAGCTAAAAGAGGCTTTGACATCTGATCCAGAAGATGACTTACTACTTAATAAACTTACAGATATCTTCAAAAATAAAAAAAATATTGGAATTGACTGACAACGAAAACCTTAACGATTTTTTGGAAATTGATGAAAATTTATATGTTGAAGATCCAGAATCGCGACAAGAAATCTAAAATCCAGAAGTCGCACAACTGTCCGAAGATTCTGATGTCGATGAGGTACCAGTTTCAGCAGAGGGTATCAAAAATTATGATGAAGCTATTACCCTAACCAATCAGCTTAAACGTTTTGACGAAAATCATTACGATGTAAGGTCTTCAGAGCTGCTTTCCAAATTAGAAATTCGGTTTTTGGACGCCTGTTTGAAGAAAAATATTAGGCAAACATCAATAGATGATTTTTTGCGTCATTAGACTGAAATTTACTTTCATTTTATGTTTTAAAAAATTGTCGGAGTTATTGAATTATTTAATCTTTGAAGAATTTCAGTCCTTTTAAGCTAGTACAGTAGAACCTCGTTTATCCGGACCTCATTTATCCGGATCTCCGGATAATCCGGATCAGATTTTTAGACAATTTTTAAAAATATTTTTTAAAATTGTTTACCTTTAATTAAAAATTTTACCTTTTATTAAATGTTATCTATTATTTCGAAATAACTTCGTACAAAAGAAGAGGCTTTACACAAATTTAATGAGAGACAAGTTATTGCCCGGTTCCACGTGTCAAATATTCGGGGAATACCAGTCTCTCTGGAGAAAGCTTGTCTAGTGATGTTGCTGGTGCTGAAAGATTTAAAAAGGAATTTGAACAGTTTTTTTTATCTGAGCAATTGAAATCCGACCAGATTTATAATGCTGATGAAACCGGGTTGTTTTATTGGATGCTTCCGAGCAAAACCTTAGCGTAAAAACTTGAGGATTTGGCTAAGGGCTGCAAGAAAAGTAAAGATAAGTTAACTATTATGGTTTTGCAGCAATGTATCAAGGACACATAAATTTCCTCTTGTCATAGTAGGAAAATCCAATAAACTCCGAACGTTCAAAATATCAATCACACTTCGTTGTCAATCGTTTATCGATCACAAAAAAATGCGTGGTGTATAATTTCCTGTTTAAGAACTGGTTTTTTGATAACTTTGTTCCTGAAGTTCGTAAATTTCTAAAAGAAAATAGTTTACCAGAAAAGGCATTTTTACTGATGGCCAATGCTCCATCTCATCTGGGAGAAAAAGAACTCGTGAGTGGAGGAATTCAAGTGAAATTTCTTCCACCAAACGTAACCGCACTCCTACAGCCTAAGGACCAAGGAGTCCTTGAAAACATCAAAAAAGTGTACAAAGAACAACTGCTTAGTAAAATAATTGAAGAGAAAGGAGAAAAAAGCGTGATTGATTTGCTGTAATTAATAAGTATCAAAGATGTGATTTATATGGTTGCTGACGCCTGGGATTGCATCGCAAACAGCTCCTTGAAAAAATCATGGAAAAAGCTGTGGCCAGCCATTTGTGCTGCAAACGAAGTGATAAGCGATGATTTACTGCAAGTGACTGAAGACGATCTTCTATAAATGTTGGGAACAATAAGTGGGTGTTCAGATGTGGACAGGGAAGATGTCGGTGAGTGATTGAAAGACAACAATGATGGCGGATATGGCGTTATGACGAAAGAAGAAATTGTGGCGGCATGTCCATCTAGAATAGAGAGCGAGGAAGAAGATGACGTGGATGAGCATAAAGTTTAAAGTATGCTTAGTTTAAGAATTTTCTTTTGCTATCCATATCACCCGTATTATCCGGATTTTCTATTATCCGGATTGCCTTTGGTCCCAGATAGTCCGGATAAACGAGGTTCTACTGTACTTCCATCAATTTTTTAATACAGAGGACAACAATATTCTTAATTTTACTTAATGAATTTTAGTTTTTTGTTTATTTTAAAAACATTCACATATACACTTTAAATATCCGAATTTTTTAAATTATAGTTTTCATTAAAAAAAAAAAACGATATTTACTTCGCGTTTCTCTTAGGTGGACACCCCTCTTGAACGGACACTTTCGGTCGGTCCTGTTGGTGCTCGCACAAGGGAGATTTCACTGTATCTACTTTTAAATGAAATCGTCAAATTTGTTCTAATGATTACCAACGAATTAAAAAAATCCAAACACATTGGAGATTTTTCATTGAACCAACAAATTTTTGGTCAACTTCAAAAAATCGCATTGACTTTATTTATGGAAATAAAACGAGAAAGCATTAAATAAACATAGATTCAGATATCTTCTTTTAACTGAAATCATCAAATTTGTTCAAATTTGATGAAACACATCGAAAGATTTTAACTGAACCAACAAATTTGTAGTCAATTTTAGAATATCGCACTGACTTTATTTATGGAAATAAAACGAAAAAGCATTAAATAAACGTAGATTAAGATATTGTGATGGCTTTTGGTTGATTTTTTTTAAATAAAACGACCTGCCAAATTACAGCAACCTAAATAAAAATGATATTATTAAAATAATCGGTGTTAACGGCACCACCCATTCTTTACGGTCAATAATTTTGAATTTAAAATTCGGAAATAAATATATGGCACATAAATTCTTAATAATAAATAATTTTGGGAATGACTTTCGTGGAATATTAGGAGCTGATTTCTTAATCAATAACGGAGTCTCATTAAATTATGAAACATTCTTATTTTCCTTTGTAGTCGACAATGAAAACATAACAGTACCCTTACAGTCGACTAAAATACCTCCAAGATACGAAATAATAAAATATTTTAATTGTCAAAACAAAACTGATTCCATTGTAATTCCAGAAATACTGTGTGAATGAGTATATATGGCTGGTAGCATTGTAAGACCATCAGTGTCAAGTTCCAATCATAATTTTCAATACAACAGAAAGAAAGATAAAATTTCAAAATTTCCAACCAAATTTTAAAGATCTAAATGACTTTGAAATTTACACATTTCAAGATAACGTAATTTCAGTTAAACGCGTTGACAAAATTTTAGATTTAATAGATATGAGAAATTTAAACGCTGAAGAAAAAACTTCTACCATATTGAAAAGATTTGTGCAAAAATTGCTGATGTATTTTACCTGGAGGGAGATAAACTCACAATTATAAATGTTTGTAAACAAAGTATTGGTCTTCATAAAGATGCTAGTCTAGTGTACATTGAGCCATATAGATTACCTTTTTCACAAAAAGCAGAACTTCACAAACAAATTCGGTAAATGTTAAAAGATAATATTATAGAAGAAGCGAAATCTCAATGGTCTTCACCGGTGCTTATAGTTCCAAAAAACCGGATAGCGATGGTAATAAGAAATGGCGTATAGTTATTGACTACAGATTGGTTAATAAACAAATTTTAGACGATAAATTCCCACTACCTAACATAACAGACATTCTTGACTCATTAGCAGGAGCAATTTATTTTTCACATCTTGATCTATCTCAGAATTTTGACCCAATCTCACTCTTGAAATTACTGATTAACTTTAAAAATTCATACATAGTTTATTTAAAAAGATTGAGATGTTAAAACTTAAAGACAAATAGATTAAGATATCTATTTTCTATTATTATTAACAAATTTCTTCTAGTTTTTAAAAACAAATTTTCAAAAAATATCCAAAATACTAAGAAAATTTGAAAAAGTTTATTAAAATTTGTCTTTAAAGAAGTCAACTTTAAAAAATCGTATAAAGGTTATTTTTACATAAGTACAACAACTAGAACATACTCTCCATATTCTAAAATTAAAAAATTAATTAAATTCTCAGCTATTGAATAAACAAATAATTAGATATTTGAAAAAGTGTGGTTGTTATAAAACCATAGATGAAATATTAGGACAGATTGGTCTATTATTTCACACCTGAGAAGAAGGAATAGCCAAAACAAAGGATTGAAAGAAGAGAATTAAAGAAACCTAACACATCAAAATTCAACATTATGTGAATTTATAGCAAGGAATGGGTTATTATGAAATTTTAAAAAAATGGCCATATTTGGTAAAAATGAAGGTCTTTTATCACAAGGTTTTATCACACCTACGCTTCAGTTCACATATCTCGTATTATTTTTTCAAATATCAATGAGTTAAAATTCTAAATACTTCAAAAATAAACGATGAGTCGACAGTTAATCGATATTTTGAGGAACTTGACTATTCTTAGTATTCTTATTGTTAGTATTATACAAACATCGTAGCTATCGAACTTTATTGGAAAAAGTATATAGAGCTAAAAAGAGACTATGGAGAAATAAAGATTTTTTTTGCAAAATTTCATTTCTTTTCTTTGATAGATCAGGTACGTTTGTTAACTCTTTGAGGGGCGGACATTTTCAAATAAAAAATCCCAAAGTGGGCACAACAGAGATGTTGTGTCATCTAAGAGATTAGCAAAAAGCATAATCTGAGCTTGAAGTGTATTAAGCCACCCATCAACCCTCAAAGAGTTAACGAAAGTTAAAAAAAAAATTATGTTAAATTAAACCGTAAAAATCTATTTTTTGTTAAAAAAGGTGGACATAATCCAATCTCTTTCAACAATTAAATAAAAAATTGTAAATGTAACAAATTTTTCAATCTCAAAAAATCTTTTAGTTCCATTTTCTGGCTTAATACATATTTCTCAATAAATTTTAAGTAATTTTGTTAGTTTACTAATATCAAATTCAAAAAACCATAATCTTAAGAAAAAAGCAAGATGTAAAATACCATTATAAGTAATGTTATACAAAATAATCTAATTGTAAGTAGTAGACACCAATTTTTCTTTCAATCTTTTTTTCTTTTAACTAGGTCAAGAGTACAACTTTAACAAATTGAATGAAGAGGAAGTGAACTCGCTAGGATTAACTTACGATTACGATTCTATTATGCACTACGCGAGGAACACTTTCTCGAAGGGCACGTATTTGGACACGATCCAACCCGTGGATATCCCAGGAAGAAAAAGACCAGAGATTGGTCAGCGGGTTAAACTAAGTGAAGGAGATATCGCTCAAACAAATCTCCTTTACAAATGTCCAAGTAAGTTTATTTCAATTCGAACTTAGAACTCGATTAATTACTTAAGGGGGAACAACAGGGTAAATTTTTTGAAAAATCGTTTTTTTTTTCTTTACGCAATTCGAAAGTATGTACCTTTTAGAATATTGTCCTACAATATTATAACAAAATTTGTACAAATAATGGAATTATAGCTCTTTTCTGCTCGCGCGCACGAAGCCATTACTTGAATACGAACATAAACAACCATTGTCACAAAGTGTTATCGATGCTATTACTCCCATTTATTTGGATTTGTCCAAGACGGAGTTGTTTGAGCGCTGTTTAGGTGGATTTACGCAAAATTCCAATGAGAGCTTTAATGTCCTAATTTGGAAGTTCTCTCCGAAAATGTTATCAAGTCGGGCAGTTATTGTGCAAATTGCTACTTATTTGACGGTTTCCATTTTTAATAATGGAATGGCATCTTTATTAAAGGTGGCAAATGAAGTGCAAATCCAGATTGGACCCCAAATGTACGCCTTTTGTACAGCTAAAGACCAACACCGTATAAGTTGAGCTTAAGTGCGTTAAATTTCAAGTGTTTTAGACAATTCAGACAACAAGAAGAAAGTCGAATTATGTTCTAGAAATTCAAAAGACCTTTATTATGGAGCAGGAATCGATGAATTGTGGTAACTCTTAAAATTTCCTCCATTATATCACCTAGAACTAAACTTAACTTTTTAAATGCGTTTTTCTCACAGTAAAATTTTTTTAACCTGTTCTCACAATTCTTTACCACCGAGAATCGCATTCAAATTTTATTGAGACGTCCTCAATCTATATAAAATTCTCTTCAGTTAAGCGTACGAATTTTATTTATATTAATATTTGCTGTCTCTTTACCCCCTGGAAAGATGAATTATTTTATCGATTTTCTTAACTATCTTTTTGCAGGGTTGCCATTTTAACAGCAGTTATTATTTTCTAAATCGGGTACGTTTAACTGAAGCTACACTAATATAGATTCAAACGACGTTTCCTTTTTTATTTTTAGATTATTTTTACAAGTTTTATAGTGACAACCAACAAGATCCTTTTTTTTTTGTTAGGGCATTTGGCCATCCTCCATACATGTATTCTAAGACAGATTTTTTTTCTCTATACTTCCTAAAATAAGTTTAAACTGCGTAGTTACAAATACCAAATACTGATTTTTCTAAAATATATGAGTGAACCAAAATAAAATCTTAATTATCGCATTTTTTCGCGGTCTCCACTCTGTTGTTCCCCCTTAATTATCTAATTGATTACAAAAATAAATTGATTGTGGTTTTTATTTTTTTAGAATGTGGAAGAACCTTCCAAGCAAATTCAGCAACAATAATCTCACCAAATTACTTAATCCAAAAGCTTCCGGAAGAAGGCGAAAAATGCGAATGGAGGATAACAGCAACTCATGGGGAGAGAATAAATTTAAACATAACCGAGTTTGATTTAGCTAAATCCCCCGATTGTAGGATGGATTATTTAGAAATAAGAGACGGTTATTGGCATAAATCATCTTTATTAGCTAAATTATGCGGATCGAAATCAATAAACGGACCGATTGTATCATCAGGAAGCCGGATGTTACTTACTTTAGTTATGAAAAACGGCGGTCATCGAGGATTTACCGCAAATTACGAAGCCGTATGCGGAGGAGACTTAGATTTAGAAACCAGCCGACATCTCGAATCCCCAAATTTCCCCGAAGAATACCAACCGAACAAAGAATGCATTTGGAGATTATCCGTACCTGAAGGTTACCAAGTCACTTTAGAATTCCAATCTTTTGAAATTGAAAACCACGATAATTGCGTTTACGATTACGTTGAAGTCCGAGACGGTTTAACTAAAGAAAGTCAAAGTATCGGAGTTTATTGTGGATATAAAGTCCCGGGAAATATAACATCAACGGGAAATCACCTTTGGGTTAAATTCGTTTCAGATGGTTCAGTTCAAAAAGCTGGATTTTCAGCTACATTCATGAAAGAATTAGACGAATGTTCGATGGTTAATCACGGTTGCGCTCAAGAATGTATAAACACTTTAGGATCTTATAAATGCGCTTGTAGAATCGGATACGAACTTCACTCAGATGGAAAAAATTGTGAGGATGCTTGTGGAGGTGTTTACGACACTGAAAACGGTACAATAACTTCCCCATCATTTCCTCAACTTTACCCACCGGATAAACACTGCGTTTGGGAAATTGTAACATTCCCAGAACATCGAATTAACTTAAATTTTACCCATTTTGATTTAGAAGGAAACAGTAACTTAAATAAACCTTTATGTGAATACGACGTAGTTGAAGTTTTTAATAAATACAGCGATATGAAACTAACTAAAATCGGATCATTTTGTGGGATAAAACCACCAACTGCTTTTACATCAGATACCAATATTTTAAGAATAGTTTTTCGTTCGGATGTAAGTGTACAAAAAACCGGGTTTGCTGCTGTTTTTCAAACTGATCGAGATGAATGTGCTATTAATAAAGGTGGTTGTCAACATGAATGTGTTAATACAATCGGATCGTTTCTTTGTACTTGTCATAACGGGTTTACTTTACATGAAAATGGTAGAGATTGTAAAGAAGGAGGTTGTAAATATGAAATAAGTTCACCTTATGGGATTATATCTTCCCCCAATTATCCCGAATATTATCCAAGTTTAAAGGATTGTATTTGGCATTTTCAAACGACTCCCGGACATCGTATAAAAATCCAATTTCTTAGTTTTGATATGGAATCACATCAAGAATGTACTTATGATCATATAATTTTTTACGATGGTGATTCTCCAGAAGCAAATATTTTGGGGAAGTTTTGTGGGTCAAAACAACCTGCTCCGCTTGTAGCTACTTGTAATCAAATGTATATTGTTTTTAAATCGGATGGATCTGTTCAAAGAAAAGGATTTCAGGTAATTTTTAATTTTTTAATTTTTTAAAAATTCATATCTAAAAAACTAATTGTTATTAAGACTTAAAATTTTATAAGGATTTAGATTAATATTTAATCTTTATTTTTACCAAAGATGAACTTTCTACGACTTTTAGTTTTTTCCTGAGAGAGGAAATTCTAACCTAACTTAATTAACATGTCGATTAAAAATTTGTTAATTTTTAAAAATTCATATTTTAAAAACTAATTGTTATTGAGACTTAAAACTTTATAAGGATTTAGACTGAAACTTAATCTTTATTTTTACCAAAGATGAATTTTCTACGACTTTTAGTTTTTTCCTCAGAAGCGAAAATGTAACGTAACGTCAATTAAACTTTGTCGTTTCTTTCTGAATTCATATCTAAAAAACTAAATGTTATTGAGACTTAAAATTTTATCAGGATTTAGATTGAAACTTAGTCTTTATTTTTACCAAAGATGAATATTCTACGACTTTTAGTTTTTTCGTGAGAGAGGAAATTCTAACCTAACTTAATTAACATATCCATTAAAAATTTGTTAATTTTTAAAAATTCATATCTGAAAACCTAATTGCTATTAAGACTTAAAATTTTATAAGGATTTAGATTAATATTTAGTCTTAATTTTTACCAAAGATGAATTTTCTACGATTTTTAGTTTTTTCCTCAGAAGCGAAAATGTAACGTGACGTCAAAGTAACATTGTCGTTTTTTCTGAATTGATGTCTAAAAAACTAATTGTTGTTGAGACTTAAAAGTTTATAGGAATTTAGATTAATATTTAATCTTTATTTTTACCAAAGATGAACTTTCTACGACTTTTAGTTTTTTCGTGAGAGAAGAAATTCTAACCTAACTTAATTAACATGTCGATTAAAAATTTGTTAATTTTTAAAAATTCATATCTTAAAAATTAATTGTTTTTGAGATTTAAAATTTTATAAGGATTTAGATTGAAACTTAATCTTTATTTTTATCAAAGATGAATTTTCTACGACTTTTAGTTTTTTCCACAGAAGCGAAAATGTAACGTAACGTCAATATAACTTTGTCGTTTTTTTCTGAATTCATGTCTAAGAAACTAATTGTTGTTGAGACTTAAAAGTTTATAGGGATTTAGATTAATATTTAGTTTTTATTTTTCCCAAAGATGGATTTTCTACGACTTTTAGTTTTTTCGTGAAAGAGGAAATTCTAACCTAACTTAATTAAAATGTCAGCTAAAAATTTGTTAATTTTTAAAAATTCATATCTTAAAAACTAACTATTTTTGAGATTTAGAATTTTATAAGGATTTAGATTGAAACTTAATCTTTATTTTTACCAAAGATGAATTTTCTACGAATTTTAGTTTTTTCCTAAGAGAGGAAATTCTAACCTAACTTAATTAAAATATTCATTAAAATTTGTTAATTTTAAAAAATTCATATCTTAAAAACTAATTGTTTTTGAGATTTAAAATTTTATGATGATTTAGATTGAAACTTAATCTTTATTTTTACCACAGATGAATTTTCTATGAATTTTCTATGACTTTTAGTTTTTTCACCAGAAGCGGAAATATAACGTGACGTCAATTTAACTTTGTCGTTTCTTTCTGAATTCATGCCTAAAAAACTAATTGTTGCTGAGACTTAAAATTTTATAAGGATTTAGATTAATATTTAATCTTTATTTTTACCAAAGATGAACTTTCTACGACTTTTAGTTTTTTCGTGAGAGAGGAAATTCTAACCTAACTTAATTAAAATGTCGATTAAAAATTTGTTAATTTTTAAAAATTCATATTTTAAAAACTAATCGTTGTTGAGATTTAAAATTTGATGAGGATTTAGATTAATATTGGGTTGTTCGGAAAGTAATTTCGTTTTTCTTTTTTAATAATTTAGTAATTTGCTAACCTAAAAAATTGTTTGTCAACTTTGAAAATTTTTTTCGTAAAATTTAGAACAAAACTGCCTTTTTAAGTTAAAACTAGAATCTTTTTATATTCACTTAGAAAAAAAATCAAATCAAAATCTTTAAAATCCATTTTTTACGAATTTTTGAAAAATTATTAATTTTCTTAACTAAAAAATCTTTTGTCAACTTTGAAAATTTTTTTAATTTTTTTGGTGAAATTTAGAACAAAATGATCTTTTTAAATTAAAACTAGAATCTTTTTATATTCATTTAGATAAGAAATCAGATCAAAATCTTTAAAATCCATTTTTTACGATTTTTTTAAAAATTATTAATTTTCTTAACTAAAAAATTTTTTGCCAACTTCAGAAATTTTTTTTAAATTTTTTTGGTGAAATTTAGAACAAAACGGTCTTTTTAAATTAAAAGTAGAATGTTCTTAGTTTCATTTGGAAAAAGAATCAGATCAAAATCTTTAAAATCTGATTTTTTATGATTTTGTAAAAAAGATTGAATTTTTAAGAAACGATTAATTTTCGAACCTAAAAATTTTTTAAGTTTAAAATTTTTTTAATTTTTTTGGTAAAATTTAGAACAACACGATCTTTTTAAGTTAAAACTAGAATGTTTTTAGTTTCATTTAGAAAAAAATCAGATCAAAATCTTTAAAATTCAATTTTGTACACATTTTGAAAAAATTCTTGATTTTTTAACCTAAAAAATTTGTTGTCTACTTTGAAAATTTTTTAAAATTTTTTTGGTAAAATTTAGAACAAAACGGTCTTTCTAAATTAAAACTAGAATGTTCTTAGTTTCATTTGGAAAAAAGATCAGATCAAAATCTTTAAAGTCTGATTTTTTATGATTTTGTAAAGAAGATTGAAGTTTTTGAGAAACGATTAATTTTCGAATCTCAAAATTTTTTTCCATCATTAAAATTTTTTTTTAATTTTTTTGTGAAATTTAGAACAACACGATCTTTTTAAATAAAAACTAGAATGTTTTTAGTTTCATTTAGAAAAATAATCAGATCAAAATCTTTAAAATCCAATCTTTTATGAATTTTTAAAAATTCTTGATTGTTTAACCTACAAAATTTTTTGCCAATTTTGAAAATTTTTTTAATTTTTTTGGTAAAATTTAGAACAAAACGGTCTTTTTAAGTTAAAACTAGAATCTTTTTAATTTCATTTAGAAAGAAAATCAAATCAAAATCTTTAAAATTCAATTTTTTATACATTCTTAAAAAATTCTTGATTTTTTAACCTACAAAATTTGTTGCTAACTTTGAAAATATTTTTAATTTTTTTGGTAAAATTTAGAACAAAGAGGTCTTTTTAAATTAAAACTAGAATTTTTTTAGTTTCATTTAGAAAAAAAATCAGATCAAAATCTTTAAAATCCATTTTTTTACGAATTTTTTTAAAAATTACTAATTTCCTAACCAAAAAAAAATTTTTGCCAACTTTGAAAATTTTTTTAATTTTTTTGGTAAAATATAGAACAAAACGGTCTTTTTAAATTAAAACTAGAATGTTTTTGTTTTCATTTGGAAAAAAATCAGATCAATATCTTTAAAATCTGATTTTTTATGATTTTGTAAAGAATATTGAATTTTTAAGAAACGATTATTTTTCTAATCTAAAATTTTTTTTCAACTTTAAAATTTTTTTTTAATTTCTTGGTAAAATTTAAAACAACACGATCTTTTTAAATTAAAACTAGAATGTTTTTTGTTTCATTTAGAAAAAAAAATCAGATCAAAATCTTTAAAAGCCAATTTTTTATGAATTTTTAAAAAATTCTTGAATTTTTAACCTACAACATTTTTTGCTAACTTTGAAAATTTTTTTAATTTTTTTGGAAAAATTTAGACCAAAACGGTCTTTTTAAATTAAACCTAGAATCTTTTCAGATTTATTTGGAAAAAAATAGATCAAGATATTTGAAATCCAATTTTTTATGAATTTTTAAAGAATTCTTGATTCTTTAACCTAAAAAATTTTTTGCTAACTGAAAATTTTTTTAATTTTTTTGGTAAAATTTAGAATAAAACGGTCTTTTTATATTAAAACTAGAATCTTTTCAGATTTATTTGGAAAAAAAATCAGATCAAAATATTTGAAATTCAATTTTTTACGATTTTTTAAAAAATTATTCATTTTTTAACCCAAAAAATTTTTTGCCAATTTTGAAATTTTTTTAATTTTTTTGGTAAAATTTAGAACAGCACGGTCTTTTTAAGTTAAAACTAGAAGGTTTTTAGTTTCATTTAGAATAAAAATCAGATCAAAATCTTGAAAATTCAATTTTTTACACATTTTAAAAAGATTCTTGATTTTTTAACCTACAAAATTTTTTGCTAACTTTGAAAATAAACGAAATTAGTTTCCGAACAACCCAATATTTAATCTTTATTTTTATCAAAAATGAACTTTCTAATACTTTTAGTTTTTCCCTTGGAAGGAAAAATGTAACTTAAGGTCTTAAATTGATTTTTTTACATTAAAAATTAAGCTACGTTTTCAAACTGAAATTTCCTTTGTATTATATTAAGATTTGCCGTTTAATAGTTACAATTTTATTAAATATAATTATGTTTTGTTTTAGGCAACATACGTTTCAGTTTGTGGAGGTCATCTTCAAGCAACTCGCGAAAGAAAGATCTTTTACTCCCATTCAAAATACGGTATTACAAATTACGAACATAAAACCGATTGCGATTGGACATTAGAAGCTGTGCCAGGTTATAACGTTCAATTAACTTTCGATGCTTTCGATATCGAAGGTGATCCTGAATGTCATTTTGATTATATAGAAATTTTTAGTGGATTAGATGCGAGTGGTTCTTCATACGGAAGATTTTGCGGAAACAGTGTAAGTCTTAAATTCAACCCTCTAAACATTTAAAATTAATTAATTTTTAATTTTTAGAGACCTTCGAATATAATTTCCGTAAACGAAGCCCTTTTAATAAGATTTAAAACCGACGATTCATTATCGTTTAAAGGATTCAAGATAATCTACGAAGCCATCGAGCAATACGATAGCGAGGAGGAGGTGTAAAAAAAATTTGGAACAAGACTCGTATCGTTAGTATTTATTTTTAGGACTGTGCTAGGTACTTACGATTCTTCGACTATTTATTAGTATCTCGGACGTCGTCTTCGACGGATTTTAGTGCGTGTAGTGTACGTGTTGTGATAGAAAAGAAAACGTATGTTTGAATAAAACGCGTGTGCCATAATTAATTAGTTATAGTTAGATGAAAGAGATTTTGAGTGGATTTTTTTTGTTGATATTTTTTTTCTTTTGATGAGAGAGATGTTTTTTTTTGGCAAATAAAAAAAGTGTTCGGTGAAAATTTTTATTTCATTTAATCTCCCTGTATTTGAAATGTAATTAAAACGAATGGTCATAAAACGTAAGTTAAAAAAGGATTTTTTTTGGGTGAAATGCTTGAAATATGAACTACTTTTTTTTATTGGAGTTATTAAAGTTAAAAAATGAGTTCTATTTAATTTTCCTAGACATTTATAAAACATCTTTGGAGGATTTTATAACATTTTTAGATGATTAAAATCGTTTGAATGATTAGCTAATTAGATAGCTAATGTATCTCGAGATTTTCAAGTCTTCCAAGTTTCTGGATGATTTTATCATTTTCTTGGACGATTCCTTAATTCCTAGCTTATCAAAATAGATAAGTTGGTACATTTTGGCAATTTTGTAGCGTTTTCAGATAATTTTAAAGTAGATCTGGATGATTTATTAATCCTTCTGAACAATTAATTAGTCTTTCTGGTTAATCTTGTAGTGTTTCTAACCGTATAGTTTTTACAACTGTTTTATTTGATTTTGTGGATGACTTTATTGTCATTATAGATATTTTTCTTGTCTTTTTAGAATATTTTCTGATATGTCTTATCGACTTACCAATTTTCTTGAAGGATTATGTAGTCTTTTTATCCGTTCTTGTAAGGTGTCTAAATGTGTAGATTTCCAGAAGATTTTCTGTTATCTTGTAAGGTTTCTAATTGTATAGATTTCCAAAAGATTTTCTGTTATGCCCTGTCGATTTACCACTCGCCAGTTTTCCTGAACTATTATCTAGCCTTTTTAGCCGATTTTGTAAGGTGTCTAAATGTGTAGATTTCCATAAGATTTTCTGCTATTTTGTAAGGTTTCTAAATCTGTAGACTTCCAGAAGATTTTCTGTTAAGTCTTGTAGATTTACCAGTCGCCAGTTTTCCTGAACGATTATCTAGTCTTTTTAGTCGATCTTGTAAGGTTTCTAAAAGTGTAGATTTCTTACAGGTAGTAATAGGCACACTCCCGCTAGACTTAATGGCCTCGCTAAGGAGAACCACCTACGAAATCAGAACAACTAAAGACAAAGCGACAGCTAAGCGGGAAGCACGCGAACAGGCCTATCACACCTGGCAAACCAAATGGGACGCTGAAATTAGAGGAAGGTTGACGGCGGGGTTAATACCGGATGTTAGGATTTGGAGCGATCGACGTCACGGAGAGGTGGGTTACTACCTGACCCAGGTTCTCACTGGCCACTGGTATTTCATGAAACATACACAGTCAGAAAAACAGAAACTCCAATCTGTATTTTGTTGCCATAAACCTCCATAAATCTGAAAGACACAGAGAGGAGAAACCCATACGGACTCAAAAGCCCCCCTTCAGCAGTTTTCAGAACATAATTGACGATGACCTGACGACAATAATGAACCGACTCCCTCTGCGGGGTGGATAAGCTGAGACCATGGAACACTAGAGGGAGGTGCCTCTTGAAGTATTAAGACACCCCTTTCTTTCCGCACCTGTGATGCCCTAGACATGGCGGGTGAAACGAGGACGTACTATAACCCGAAATGAAGCTGCACCATGAAGAGAAAGATGAAAAAGTAAACCCCCGCTTCACAACATTATCGACTAGTCTTTCATCTTTCTCTTCATGATGCATCTCCATTTTGGGTTATATTACATGATGATTCCCGACTTTGGGTCCCTGAAGTTATACTTTCTTGGTGGTGCCAGGGGAAGAAGACGGGGAACTTATCATGCGTTATTATTGTTGATTTGAACACGACGAATATTTATAAATTAAAAAAAAAGTTATAGATTTCCAGAAGATTTTCTGTTATGTGTTGTCGACTTCAACTTTCTGGATGATTTTGTAATTTTCTTGAACGATTCCCTAATGACTTTGAATGAGAATGAATATATCAACTTATCAAAGTGGATAAGTTAGTATACTTTGATGATTTTGTAGCCTTTCCAAATCATTTCAAAATAGATTTGGTCGATTTACTAATCTTTCTAAACAATTAATTAGTCTTTCTGGTTAATCTTGTAATGTTTCTAAATGTATAGTTTTAAAAACCGTTTTGTATGATTGTCTGGATGACTTTGTAGTCTTTCTAGAGCCTTTTTTACCTTTCCAGAAAATTTTTTGTTTTGACTTGTGAACTTACCAGTTTTTTGGACGATTATCTAATCTTTCTGATTGATCTTGGAAATTTTCTAACTGTGTAATTTTTCAAATCGTTTTATAGCATTGGAAGACTTTCTGACATTTATCTAAATTTTCTAGAATGTTCTCTGGTATCTTTGGTTAATGTGTAGGTTTACAAATCATTCTATATGATCCTGTAGGTGTTCTTTTGTGGATTTGGTCGATTTATTAGTCTTTCTGGAAGACTATATAGTCTTTTTGGTCGATTTTGTAAAGGTTCTAAATGTGTAGGTAGTCAAATCCTTCTATAAGGTTGGATGACATTCTGAAATTTATCTACTTAGCCTTTCTAGGTATTTATTTAGACTTTCTAAAAGGTTCTTTGGTATCTTTGGTTAATGTATGGGTTCAAATTGTTCTTTATGATTGTGTAGATGTTGCCCGGTGTATTTAGTCAACTTATCAGTTTTTCCGGACAATTATCTAGTCTATGGTCGATCATGCAGAGTTTGAAATGTGTAGTTTATCAAATCGTTCTATTGGATTGGACGACTTAGACATTTATGTATCATTTTGCCATTTATGTAGACCTAGAAGATTGTCTGGTATCTTTGGTTAACATGTAGGTTTACAAATCATTCTGTATGATTGTGTAGGTATTCTTTTATGGATTTGGGTGATCTATTAGTCTTTCTGGAAGATTATCTAGTCTTTCTGGTCGATTTTGTAAAGGTTCTAAATCTGTAGGTTTTCAAATCCTTCCATAGGGTTGGATGACATTCTGAAATGTATATACTTAGCCTTTCTAGATGTTGATCTAGACTTTCTAAAAGGTTCTCTGGTATCGTTGGTTAATGTATAGGTTCAAATTATTCTGTATGATTGCGCAGATGTTCTCTGGTGTACTTACTCAACTTATTAGTTTTTTTGGATTATTATCTAGCTTCTGGTCGATCTTGCAAAGTTTCAAAATGTGTAGTTTATCAAATCGTTCAATTGGATTGGACGACTTTTTAGACATTTACCTACTTAGCCTCTCTAGACATTTACCTAGACTTTCTAGAAGGTTTTCTGGTATCTTTGGTTAACGTGTAGGTTTTCAAATCGTTTTATATGATTGTGTAGATGTTCTCTAGTGTATTTAGTCAACTTATCAGTCATTCTGGACGATTATGTAGCCTTTCTGGTCGATCGTGTTAAGTTTCTTAACGTATAGGTTTTCAAAGGTTAGTATATAACTGTTTGAGCAACTCATCTTTTAGACATTAATTTACTTACTTCTTATAAACACTTATCTAGATTTTTAGAAGCTTATTTGGTCGACTTATTAGTTTTCTTCTGGGCGATCTAGTTTTTTTAGATCTTTATGTAGTTTTTTTTTTGAAGCAGGATGTATCTGGCTTTATTACAAATCTTTCTGACTCATTATATATTTCTTTGATTTTGTGATGCTTCTGGACGATGGCAATTTTCCTAATTATTTTAAATTATTACCTCAGCCATTTTCTAATTAGAAAAAATAGATTTATTTACCTTGTTGGTGGTCGATCTTGTAATCTTTCTAAACAATTTACATCTTCTAATCTTCCTAAATGTCCGATTGACCTTTCAACCTTTCTAGACATTTATCTAGTTTTTCAATACAATTTCCTTGTATATTTAAAAGGCTTATTCTCCTTCTAGGCTCCCTCTAACCCAAAAACTAAGCGACCTAGTGAAAAATATTTCAAATAAAAGTTATTCCTTATTCGACTGCGAACATCGTTTGTTATAAACATTTTTTCGTTTGACCGATATTTATGGAATTGTAACCGAAAAACTGGAATCGTCCCAAAACGGCATACTTCAACTTTAGCTCCCTCTAACTGAAAAACTAGACGAGCTAGCGAGAAATGTTTCAAATAAAAGTTATTTCCTGTTCGACTGTAAATATCTTTTATTACAAACATTTTTCCGCACGACCGATATTTACGGAGTTATAACCGAAAAACTGGAACCACCCCAAAACGGCATACTTCAACTTTGGCTCCCTCTAACTCAAAAACTAAGCGAGCTAGTGAAAACTATCTCAAATAAAAGTTATTTCTTGTTCGACTGTGAACATCTTTCATTATAAACATTTTTCTATACAACCGATATTTATGGAGTTACAACCAGAGAACTGGAACCACCCCAAAACGGCATACCTCAACTTTGGCTCCCTCTAACTCAAAAACTAAGCGAGCTAGTGAAAATTATCTCAAATAAAACTTCTTTCTTGTTCGACTATGAACATCTTTTGTTCTAAATATTTTTCTATACAACCGATATTTACGGAGTTATAACCAAAAAACTGGAATCAGCCAAAAACGGCTTACTTCAACTTTGAGTCCTTCTAACTTAAAAACTAAGCGAGCTAGTGAAAAATTTTTCAAATAAACGCTATTCCCTGTTTAACTGCGAATATATTCTGTTATAAACATTTTTCCGTTCGATCATTATTTATGGAGGTATAACCGAAAAACTGGAACCACCCCCAAAACGGCATACTTGAACTTTGGTTCCCTCTAACTCAAAACCTAAGCGAGTTAGCGAAAAATGTTTTAAATAAAAGTTATTTCTTGCTCGACTGCAAACACTTTTTGTTAAAAATATTTTTCCGTACGATCGACATTTACAGTGTTATAACCCAAAAGCTGGTCTTTATCGTTGAAAGCTTCTCGGTGATTTAATTTTCTTAATCACTCTGCATGATTTTCAAATCTTACTTCTTCTAATCTTCCTAAATGTCCTTACTGAACATTTAAACCTCTCTAGATATTTATCAAGCTTTTCCATACGATTTCCTTGGATATCTAAAAAGCTTATTGGTTTTTATCGTTGGTAGTGTAAAGCTCCTCGCTGATTTAATTTTTTTAATCGTTTTGCATGATTATCAAGACGTATTTTTAGTCTTTCCAATCATTTATTTAGTCTCTCTGGGAGAATAATTGAAGTCCTCTGAATAATTGGCTTTTCTAACTAACATATCAAGCCAATTTTCCAGTCCATTTTTTGGTAAAAAATAGTTCGTTAAAATTTTTTTCTCATTAATCCTCCCTATTAAAAACGCAAATGAAACAACGTACCGATAAAACGATAAAATAAAAAGAGGATTTATTTCGTTGAAATATTCAAAGTACGGATTATGTTCCATTAGACAAGAATCCATCGCACACCAGATATCCCGGACGTTTTCTCTTTTTTTTATGTCTTTCGATTTCCATCGCACGTTTCAATTTCGAACGGGAAACGTTAACGGAAAAGGGTGGTCGTTATATCGCCCCAGGAAAAGTCCCAAATTTCATTGAACGACCACCCTTCTCTTTTTTTGCCCCAGTTTTAAACTCAAACTAAACCAATAAAAATAAAAAGAGTATCACCTTTTATCATCTATTTTCATCATCTTTTCCGAAGCGATAATCCTCTTAACCCTCGACGTGACGATCCTTTTCCTCCTTTTTTTTACAGTCGCCTAATTAGATAATATCCTTCATCTTCCGAAAGGACTAATTTTATTCGGAATAAAATTAGACCTAAAATTACAAGAGAGTTCCCCGAGAGAAGTCGGATAATGGCATCTGCCTGGTTATTTAATTTCCGGAACACGTGGATCGTTCGATACGACGGCTTTAACAGTCTATTCGCAGGTGATATTCCACTTGTAATATTATGAAATGATGGTAATGTAATCCCTTCCTTGTATAAACATCCCCGGATCTCGGGGGAGACGAAACGAAATGATGGGACTCGACAAATACTAAGAGGACGACGTTTACGCTTCGCACGATGCAAACAATAAGAGATATTGAAATGTTAAGACAATGTTCTATCGATTGGATTTGGAAAATGTAGAACTAAATCCAGTTTTGAAGTAGAAAAGAATTTTTTTCCTTTTATACGATTTAAGTTAAATTGTAGATTTACGTTTTCCCTATAAACCCGTCCCAGGGGTGTACAAATAATCGGAATTCGACCTCCCGCGAAGCCCTGCTTTGCCTTTATGATGGAATTCGAGGATTTGTCGAGTCCTTTGAGGCGCGTATATTTTCTAGGATTGTTCTCGACAGTTATGGTGCTATAATTTCAACCGCGATGATTTGTATTTATGTCTAAAGGATGTGTTAGTGCCTATATACGTCCAGAACAAAGTTTTAAAATCGTCAAAATTCATGGTTCCCTTTAGAAATTTTTTTATTCATTTTATCATCCTTTTGAGTTTTTAAGTTATCGGCTTTTATTATTTTTTATGTTATTTTCAATATATCCTTGTGTTGATTTATTAAGTCTTCATAATTTTTTGGAAAATTTTTTAGTCTTCTGAATACAACAGTTGTCTAGTATTTTTAACCAATCTTTACAATGTGTCTGAATGCTTTAATCGATCGATTTTAATCGTTCTATTCTGGGTTGATTTTGTATTCTTTTTATAAAACTTCACTATATCTCTCCAACTCCAATATATCTTGACGATCTTTTAACCAGATATATATCTTCTAGATATATATCTAAGTCTTTCAGGATACTTTGTAGTATATCTGAGCAGACTTTAAGTCTGTGAAGGATTGTCTGGATTTTCTAATCGATCATGTAAAGTTTCGAGACGATACAGCTTTTATAATCATTTTATATGACTGATTAAACGATCTCTTAATCGTTCTAATAATTGATCTAACTCTTTTAGGAGACTTTGTAGTATATTTGGACATATTTCAAGTCTTTATAAAGGCTTATCTGGTTTTTCTAGTCGATTATGTAAAGTTTTGAGACGATCCAGCTTTTGTAATCATTTTATATGATTGACTAAATTTCTTTTTAGTCTGTCCAAATATTTATTTAGTTTTTCTAGATGATTTAAAGGTGTATCTGGATGAACTTATTAGCCTTTTTGGTTTTGGTTGAGTTTCTTGTTCTTGTAGAGTTTCCAAATTATTTATGTTTCCAATAGTTCTAAATTATTGCTTGAGTAACTTTTTGAAGTCTCATCTAGTTTTTCTAGATGATTTTTTGATATATTTGAACGATTTACTTGCTTTTTTGGAAGATTATCTAATCTTTCTTGTCGATCTCATAAACTTTTCGAACGTAGAATTTTGTAAATTGTTCTTTGTGATTCCTTGAATGACTTTTATTTTTTTTAGACATTTTTCAAGACTTTCTAAAAGAATCTCTGATCTGATGTGAACGACTTACCAGTTTTTTGACCATTTATCCAATTGCCTGGTCAATCTTGTACCGTTTCTGGACGGTTACTTTTAAAGTACTTTTGAACTATTCTTAAATCACCTTTAAACTTTTTTTAGTTTTTGGAAAGTTTCTTGTTCTTGTAAAGTTTCCAGATTATTTATGTTTCCAATAGTTTCTAAATTACTCCTTGTGTAACTTTTTGAAGTCTCACCTAGTTTTTCTGGATGATTCTCTGATATATCTGGATGATTTAATTGCCTCTTTGGAAGATTATCTAGTCTTTCTTTTTGATCTTCTAAAGTTTTCGAACGTGTAATTTTGTAAATCGTTCTTTATGATTACTTGAACGACTTTTAAGTGTTTTTAGACATTTTTCAAGACTTTCTAGAAGAATCTGTGATCTGATGTGAACGACTTACCAGTTTTTTGACCATTTATCTAATTACCTGGCCAATCTTGTAGCGTTTCTGGACGGTTAATTTTGAAGTACTTTTGAACTATTCTTAAATCACCTTTAAACTTTTTTTGGGCCACTTTTAAGTCTTTGAACGATCTTTGAACCATCATTGAATGATCTTTGAACCACTTTTGAACTATTCTTAAACCGCCTTTGAATTACTTTTGGGACATCTTTGAGCTATTTGTGACCAATATTGGCCAATATTGCCTGGTCAATCTTGTGGTGGTTTTGGACGATTTTATTTCTCTGGCCATTTCAAATGATAAGATGACTTTCTAATTTTTCTAGACATTTACTTGATTTTCCTAGAAGATCACCTGGTACTTATATACATGTGGAAGACTTCCCAATTTTTCTGGTCAATCTTAAATTTTCTTTTTGATGTTTTAACTTTTCCAATAGTTCTATATGATTACTTGGGAACACTTTCTAGTTTTTTTGGAACAGTCATCTGGTCTTTTTAAAAGATTTTGTGGTCTGATTTGGTCGATTTACCAGTTTTCTGATGAATTATTTAACTTTTTGATCGATCTTGTAGTGTTTCTGGATGATTTCATATTTCTAATCATTTCAAATGAAAAGATGGATGACTTTCTAGTCTCTCTAGACATTTATTTGCTCTTCTTAGATGATTTTCTGGACCTTATAAACATGTGGAAGACTTCCCAGTTTTTCTGCTCAATCCTAAATTTTCGTCGGGGATTTAACTTTTCCAATAGTTCTACATGATTACTTGAAAACATTTTCTAGCCTTTTTAGACAGTTATCAGGTCTTCTTAAAAGATGTTGTGGTCTGATTTGGTCGATTTACCAGTCTTCTTGTGAATTATCTAACTTTTTGGTCGATCACTTAGTGTTTCTGGATGATTTCATATTTCTAATAATTTCAAATGAAAAGATGAATGACTTTCTAGTCTCTCTAGACATTTATTTCCTCTTCTTAGATGATTTTCTGGTACTTATAAACATGTGGAAGACTTCTCAGTTTTTTTGCTCAATCTTAAATTTTCTCTTTGATGTTTTAACTTTTCCAATAGTTCTATATGATTACTTGGAAACATTTTCTAGCCTTTTTGCACAGTTATCAGGTCTTTTTAAAAGATTTTGTGGTCTGATTTGGTCGATTCACCAGTCTTCTGATGAATTATCTAACATTTTGATCGATCACTTAGTGTTTCTGGTTGATTTCATATTTCTAATCATTTCAAATGAAAAGATGAATGACTTTCTAGTCTCTCTAGACATTTATTTACTCTTCTTAGATGATTTTTTGGTACTTATAAACATGTGGAAGACTTCCCAGTTTTTTTGCTCGATTCTAAATTTTCTTCGGGTATTTAGCTTTTCCAATAGTTCTACATGATTACTTGGGAACACTTTCTAGTTTTTTTGAAAAAGTCATCTGCTCTTTTTAAAAGATTTTGTGGTCTGATTTAGTCGATTCACCAGTCTTCTGGTGAATTATCTAACTTTTTGGTCGATCACTTAGTGTTTCTGGATGATTTCACATTTCTAATAATTTCAAATGAAAAGATGAATGACTTTCTAGTCTCTCTAGACATTTATTTACTCTTCTTAGATGATTTTCTGGTACTTATAAACATGTGGAAGACTTCCCAGTTTTTCTGCTCAATCCTAAATTTTTTTCGGGGATTTAACTTTTCCAATAGTTCTATATGATTACTTGGGAACACTTTCTAGTTTTTTTTGAATCCATCATCTAGCCTTTTTAAAAGATTTTGTGGTCTGATTTGGTCGATTTACCAGTCTTCTGGTGAATTATCTAACTTTTTGGTCGATCACTTAGTGTTTCTGGATGATTTCATATTTCTAATCATTTCAAATGAAAAGATGAATGACTTTCTAGTCTCTTTAGACATTTATTTACTCTTCTTAGATGATTTTCTGGTACTTATAAACATGTGGGAGACTTCACAGTTTTTCTGCTCAATCCTAAATTTTCTTCGGGGATTTAACTTTTCCAATAGTTCTACATGATTACTTGGAAATATTTTCTAGCCTTTTTAGACAGTTGTCAGGTCTTTTTAAAAGATTTTGTGGTCTGATTTGAACGATTTACCAGTTTTCTGGTGAATTATCTAACTTTTTGGTCGATCATTTAGTGTATCTGGATGATTTCATTTTTGTAATCATTTCAAATGATAAGATGAGTGACTTTCTAATCTCTCTAGGCATTTCCTTGTACCTTTTCCTCCAAATTTATCAGTTATTGGCGACCATGGGTTGCTGCTACCAACTTGCAGATACATCTTATGCTTTGCTGATACGGGAATATTCAAATCGCGGATTCTGGACGACTGCGATACGAAGACTTGCAAAATGACGGCTGGAGTTACTTGTCATCTTCACACGTCCACTACTAAAGTTGTGAGATTCCTATCAATCTACTCAGTTCCCTCCGGACTTTGCATACGTGTTTAGTCAATGTATCTTGTGCAAAATGTCTAGTGATAGCAGCTGTGATGAGGCTATCGTTATTAAGTATTATTTTTACAGCCGTAGAAAGAGAATAATCAGAAGATTCTGGTTACAATCTGGAATTCTGGAATCAATTTTCCTAGATTATTCTTTGGAACCTACACACATGTCAAAGAAGTCTCAGTTTTTTTGGTCAAACTTTTTGGTTGATCTTGTAGTGTTTCTTGATGATTTCATTTTTTTAATCATTTCAAATGATAAGATTTCTAACCTCTCTAGACATTTATTTAGTCTTTATAGACGATTCTCTGGTACATATACACATGCGAAAGGCTCAGTTTCCCTGTCCAAACTTTTTGGTCGATCTTGTAGTGTTTCTGGACGATTTCATTTTTCCAATCATTTCCAATGATAAAATGGACGACTTTCTAGTTTTTCTAGATTATTTTCTGGTACTTGTATATGTCGTGGACACATGGCGAAATCCATCAGTTTCTTATCCATCAGGTTTAACATTTTGTGTAAATGTTAAGGATTTCGTTTCCTGACGAGGTTGACCATGAAACGCCCAATCATATTCGGAAAATGGCGTACGCCATCTCGGTACACAATCTGCGTCAATAAAGGTATCGAAGGTTCATGACACGCCCAGCACTAACTAAATTAGCAAACATGGAAAATCATTCTGGAAGAAGTGATCAGGAGCTGTTTAGGGTGGACTCCATATCAAGTGATAATATGAACTGTGTGTCATTTGTCCGGTGTGTCAGAGTGCAGTTATTGACCCATGTAAGATATGTGGAAAATGTAAAGTTCTAATGAGAAAATGTTATGAAGGTCAGAAACGTCAGGCAGAAGATATGACGTCAATTTCCAAGAAGTGGTTACCTAATATAGATGTGAGAGACTGTTTTACTCAATACTGATACCGTAGACCACAGTCCAGGCGATCCACCTAATCTTACAGTTGTTACTGATATACGGAATGGTGTTTACCAAGTTGGAACCGTAAATTGAATCATAAAGTCTTGCTTCAGTAGGCCAGATCTGAATATTACCACCACAAAATTTATTTTACATACCCAGGTGGACAAAACTAAATTTCTTTCCATCAGGGAAGCTGTTTCCCTAGAGTTATTATTCCAAGGACAAGGATTTGTAAAGTGTTCTTGGCAACCCATTAAAAAAACAGTGTAAAACGAACAACAAGTGCGTTAGCTTTAAGGAAAAAAAAAAAAACAGTGCAATTCAAGATGTTAATGTAATGTAATGGCAATGTAATGTAATCTTGATCCTTATAAAAGAATACGTATTAGAACCGACCCTTAAAATATCATTTCACGAAATGCCCAATAAAACTACTGAAATACAGTCTGTCTATCTGTCTATCTATTATTTTGTGCTGGTCTTTTCTTTGAACCTTCAATACCTTTATTGCGACAGATTGTGTACCGAGATAGAGTACGCATTTTGCCGAATATGATCGGGCGTTTCATGAACAGCCTAGGACTTTCGAAAATTGATGGATTTTGCTATGTGACCACGACATATACATGTGGAAGACTTCCCAGTTTTTCTGGCCAATCTTAAAGTTTTTTTTTTCGGTGATTTAACTTTTCCAATAGTTTTACATGTTCTTCAGAAGTTTCCAGACGCTCTACATGATTACTTGGAAACTCATTCTAGCCTTTTTAGACAGCTATCAGGTCTTTTTAGAAGATTGTGTGGTTTGATTTGGTCGATTTACTAGTCTTCTGGTAAATTATCTAACAAGGAGAGTGCAAGGTCTTGGGGTCATAGATTTAGTTCAAATTTTGTAGGATGGTAGATTTAATTTCCCTGTTGATGAAAATATATGGTTGTAGGGGCCACTACTCAATAGCTCTTTAGGTATTTACAATTGAAGATGCAATTCATTAGTTAAATTCAGGTCTGTAGCAAACGATTAAACATAATGGGTGTAGCGTAACAGCAATAGATCGGTGTTTCTCGTCATTAGGCGCCGTGTTCGAGTTCTGAGAGTGTCTACTTTTACATATAAAGATACCATGGGTGGATATAAAATTTTGCGACACCGAAGCATTTTTTGAGTGTGCACCGCACTTTGGATTTGTCAGTTAATTGTCATTTGATCTGTCAAAATTTCAAAATTAATACAGGAATATGACTTGGCATTATAACCTTTCTTCAAAAAGCCTGACTTAATCAGTATAAATTCGGTTATTTTTGACATTATCCGGACTTGTCCTAACGAATTAATTGCATCTTTAATTGCAAATATTTTAAAAATTATTGAATAGTGGCCCCTATAACTATATATTTTCATCAACAGGGAAACTAAATCTACCATCTTACATAATTTGAACTAAATCAACGACCCCAAGACCTTGCGCTCTCCTTGTAAGTCATTTCTCTAATCATTTCAACTGATAAGATCAACGACTTTCTAGTCTCTCTAGACATTGACTTGGTTTTCCTAGAAGATCCCCTGGCACTTATATACATGTGGAAGACTTCCCAGTTTTTCTGGTCAATCTTAAAATTCTTTTTCGGTGATTTAACTTTTCCAATAATTCTATATGATTACTTGGAAACACTTTCTAACCTTTTTAGACAGTTATCAGGTTTTTACAGAGATTTTGTGGTCTGATCTGGTCGATTTATGAGTCCTCTGGTGAATATTATGAAATAATATTATAATACTATGAAACTTTTTGGCCGATCTTGTAATGTTTCTGGTCGATTTCATATTTCCAATATACCCATACTTACGCCGAACTTTTCGACGTCTTATAAGGGAAGCCGATGGTAAATCTTCAATTTAAACATTTTGGAAAAACTATAATGTCAAGGATGCTGTTGACAACATTAGTGAATCATGGAAGGAATTAAAATTAACAACAATGAACTATGTTTGGAAAAAGATATGGTCAGAATGTGTAAAAAGCACTGACGAAGAAGTTAATTTCTTTCCTGAAATTAGGCAAAACATTTTGGATTTAGCACATGATCTCGGCTTTGAAAGTTAGAACGGACGTGATGTGCTTGATCTAATTGAAGCTGATAAGGAACCCCTTTCATATGAGAAACTAATTCATTTTTAAGCAGAACCGGCATTTGTTGAAGAGACAGAGCCTGTTGCAACCAAACAGCTAACATCAAAAAATTTGTCGAAACTTTTTCCTATTTCGAACAAGGAATAAACATCCTCCCTGAAAACGATCCTGAAGTCCAACATAGCACTAGCGTTTATCATGGAATTAACTCAGCTATTAGCTGTTATAAATCACTGAAGAAAGAAATAAACAAGAAGGCAAGACAAACAACGTTGAACATTTTTTTAAGCTAGGTCCATCCATACCAGTGAAAAATGATGATGGCAGTGATCTGCAGGTTACCATTTATTCATCGTCTTCAGATTAAAGCCATAAGCCAAAAAATATGTATGTAAAAATACACATAATTTTATGTAACATGAAGTTGTTTCATTTTTCTTGGTTTTTGGAGTCTGTTATTATTTTATGTACAAATGTATGTACTTGTGTATGTGTTTTTGATTTAAATGAAATAAAAAGATAAAATGCATTTTGAATGATAAACCATGTTACGTATTTAACAAATTTGGAATCGATCCCATTTAATTTGTATTAGAATATGTAATTGATTCCTTATAAGATTTTTCGCTATGCGGCCAAGTTTCGTGGAACGTATCTAGGCCGTAAGACGAGGTATGAGTGTAATTTCAAATGAGAAGATGGACGATTTTATAATCTCTCCAGACATTTATTTAGTTTTCCTAGATGATTCTCTGGAACCTATACACATGTCAAAGACTCAGTTTTCCTGGTCAAACTTTTTGATCGATTTTGTAGTGTTTTTGGATGATTTCATTTTTCTAATCATTTCAAATGATAAGATGGATGACTTTCTAAACTCCCTAGACATTTATTTAGTCTTCCTAGATGATTCCTTGGAAGCTATAGACATGTCAAAGACTCAGTTTCCTGGTCAAACTTTTTGGTCAATCTTGTAGTCTTTCTGGACGATTTCATTTTTCTAATCACTTCAAATGATAAGATGAATGACTTTCTAGTCTCTCTGGACATTTATTTAGTCTTCCTAGATGATTCCCTGGAACCTACACACCTGTCAAAGACTCAGTTTTTCTGGTCAAACTTTTTGGTCGATTTTGTAGTGTTTCTGGATGATTTCATTTTTCTAATCATTTCAAATGATAAGATGGATGACTTTCTAAACTCCCTAGACATTTATTTAGTCTTCCTAGATGATTCTTTGGAAGCTATAGACATGTCAATGACTCAGTTTTCCTGGTCAAACTTTTTGGTCAATCTTGTAGTCTTTGTGGACGATTTCATGTTTGTAATCATTTCAAATGATAAGATGGATGACTTTCTAGTCTCTCTGGACATTTATTTGGTCTTCCTAGATGATTCTCTGGAACCTATACACATGTCAAAGACTCAGATTTTCTGGTCAAACTTTTTGGTCGATTTTGTAGTGTTTATGTATGATTTCATTTTTCTAATCACTTCAAATGATAAGGTGGATGATTTTCTAACTTCTCTAGACATTTATTTAGTCTTCCTAGATGATTCTCTGGAATGTATGCACAAAGTCAAAGACTCAGTTCTTCTAGTCAAACTTTTTGGTCGATTTTGTAGTGTTTCTGCATTATTTCATTTTTCTAATGATTTCAAATGCTAAGATGGACAATTTTTTAAGTTTTCTAGACATTTATTTAGTTTTCTTAGATGATTCTCTGAAACCTATACACATGTCAAAGACTTAGTTTTTCTGGTCAAAGTTTTTGGTCAATCTTGTAGTCTTTCTGGACGATTTCATTTTTGTAATCATTTCAAATGATAAGATGGATGATTTTTTAGTTTCTCTAGACATTTATTTAGTCTTTCCAGATGATTCCCTGTAACCTACACACGTGTCAAAGACTCAGTTTTTCTGCTCAAACTTTTTGGTCGATTTTGTAGTGTTTCTGCATTATTTCATTTTTCTAATCATTTCAAATGCTAAGATAGACAATTTTTTAAGCTTTCTAGACATTTATTTAGTTTTCTTTGATGATTCTCTGAAACCTATACACATGTCAAAGACTTAGTTTTTCTGGTCAAAGTTTTTGATCAATCTTGTAGCCTTTCTGGACGATTTCATTTTTGTAATCATTTCAAATGATAAGATGGATGATTTTTTAGTTTCTCTGGACATTTATTTAGTCTTTCTAGATGATTCCCTGTAACCTACACACATGTCAAAGACTCAGTTTTTCTACTCAAACTTTTTGGTCGATCTTGTAGTCTTTCTGGATGATTTCATTTTTCTAGTCATTTCAAATGATAAGATGGATGATTTTCTAATCTCTCTAGACATTTATTTAGTCTTCTTAGATGATTCTCTGGAACGTATACACATGCTAAAGATTTAATTTTTCTGGTCAAACTTTTTGGTCGATCTTGCAGTGTTTCTGGATGACTTCATTTTTCTAACCACTTCAAATGATAAGATGAATGACTTTCTAGTCTCTCTGGACATTTACTTGGCTTTCCTAGAAGATCTTCTGGCACTTATATACATGTGGAGGACTTCCCAGTTTTTCTGCTCAATCTTAAAATTCTTTTTCGGTGATTTAACTTTTCCAACAGTTCTACATGATTACATGGAGACACTTTCTAGTCTTTTTAGACAATTATCAGGTGTTTCTAAAAGATACTGTGGATTTACCAGTAACCATCTGGTGGATTTACCGGTCTTTAGGTCAATTATTTAACTTTTACGCCGATCTAGAAATGTTTCTCAATGATTTCATTTTTCTAATCATTTCAAATGGTTGGATGGAAATTTTTTTTAGTCTGTTTGGACGTTTATTTGGTCCATCCTAGTTTTTCTGACCAATCTTATACTACTTCTAGGTGATTTATCTTTTTCAATAGTTTTACAATATTTCCTGGAAACATTTCCTAATTTAGTCTTTCTAATTAGACAGTTATCAGTTTTTTTTTTTAAATTCTATGATTTTACCTAAAATTTTTTTTTAACTGTTTGTAATTTATGTTCTAATTGCCTGCAATATATGAATGAGGCTTGAAAGAATAAAAGTCAATTTTAAAATCACTATAAGAAAATTAAAAACTAATATTGGAATATTATACATATGGTGAGAAGTATATTTCAATTTCGTCTGATTGAAGTGTGAAAACCGCAACGCAAGCCGCAACTGCGGCGACCAACATAATGTCAGAAAACAGAATTTCGTTAATGCACATCGCCCGTCGTCGATGGAATATTTGCTCGGAATTCCATCGGTTTTCCCTTCCGCAATTTCCTCATGTGGGTTAGTTAATCGACACAGAAAGCCAATAGAAACCCAACAGAAAGCCAACGCAAAGTCAAAAGCTCCTCCGAAAATACCATCTCTTGATCCTTTCTAACGACGTTTACTTCCAAACAAATCTTCTATTAAAAAGTTGTCTAAACGTTTCTACACGTTTGTGGACGTTCGCCAATGTTTGCCAAAGTCGTCATCGTCGATCGATTTATTATTACTCGCTCTAGATTAGTGTAAACATTGAGGTTGAGGTCGACATCTGGAAAAATCTTTGTTGTTTTAAGTAAAGTTTTTTTTTGTACATTCTAAGAAAAACTGAGTAAAACAAAGCGCGTCTTGAATAAAAATTCCTTTTTGAATGCTCAATAAAGGAATGTAAAGGAGTATTTTACGATTGCGTGTAGTTGACTTGCGTGAACCATCCGGTTCGTTTAGGATCGCACAAGTTCTTCAGTCCGCGACTGAACGCGCCGCTGAAAAGGTTGAAAGCGGTGGCGCCACCTTTCGCGCGCGCTGTGCATCCGCGCGGAGCTTTTTTCGAGCTTTTACTAAGGTAAGTAATAAAATATTTTTTTTTAATAGAATCGAAAAAGTTTCCAAAAATAAAAAAAAATCTCCAAAGTAACAAATTGGTGAAATTTAAAACTTTTTTAATAAGAGAAAACTTTTTAATCAGTTTTAAAGGGTGATAAAAATATGAATCGGGGAAAAATGTCATTTTTTATCTAATAGACGGTAATTTTTTTTTTTGGTAATTTGGATCGACGCCAAGACCGTTTCCAATAAATGTCACGAACGGTTAATGGAACGGTAAAGTGTAGGCGTATAGAGAACAAGATTGAATTCGGATGGATCGGATTTTCGAACGGATGAAAAATCACCGGCATTTTATAAAGTAAACGTTCCGAAATATAAATTTCCTCTAAGCGTCAAGACGTGAGCTTGTTTTTTCTTTAAACAAGACAAATTGTAGAACATTAATAACAAACGCGCTTCCATATTGTTCAGTTTAAAAACTGTATCATCCAGTTTACATTACTTATGAGCGAGACGAAATTTATAGACCTATTTTTAAGAACCTACACATTCAAGTCTTAACGTATTTGCATGTAAATAGCCTTTGTGTATGCTAACAGTAACCTAGTTGACTTTGAGCGAACAAGCCGTCTTTTATGCTTTAGGAGAAGTTCTTACTTTAGCTAATTAAAACTGACATAAAGTAGAGTTTCAACATAAAAAACTAAAAATAGAAGATTTTATTAATTTAATGTAGTAGTTTACTTTCTGTTGGGGTAAAACTCCAAAGGTAGATTTTTTTTAAGTTGGTCGAAGTTTTTTAAGGGTGGTTTATGTAACATTTCAGTCATAAATCTTTACAGCTTTTAAAATTTTTTTAATCGTTTTGATAAGATCTAAAACAAGTTTGATGAGTTTGATATAAAGTAGAATGTTTAATAAATTTTTAGTTAAAGTATTACTTTTTAGTGTCCTTTAATAAAGACTTGATGAATTTTTAAAATTAATCAACATTAAATTGTGGAAATTTTAATTTAAAAACCGTCGTATTTAAAAAACAATTTTAATTTTTTTTGGATTGTTGGTGATAATTTGGCTATTTTATTATAAAATAGGGTCTTTTAGGTTTTATTTAAGACTTAAATCGTTTCTTAATTCTAATAAATAAACTCACAATGAATTTTTAAAGCTGGTGATTTTTGTCGCAATTTTAGATTAAAAACAGTGAAGCTTTTAAAACTTTATTTTTAATTTTTTCTGAATTGTTGGTAATAATTTGACTACTTTATTATAAAATAATCGTCTAGAATTTATTCATAAAGATTTTTTCTAAATGTTATCAAAAAAATTAAAAAAAATTCTTAACATAAGAACGGATTTTGACCGAATTTTACCCAACATTAAAAAATTTTAACCAACTTTAAAAAATCGTCCAGAACTTCGTGAAATAAAAAATTAAAGAAAAGTAGACTAAAATGTATATTTTTCATTAAACTTTCCCGATTTTTCTGTAAATGTTATCAAAAAAATTTTAAAAAATCCTAAAATAGAGACGGATTTTGACTAAATCTATCACAATCTTAAAACTTTTGTAAGCAACTTTAAAAAAATTGTACTAAATTTATTAACTAAAGTTGAGGATTGAAATTTTGAAGAGAAATAAATAAAAGAGCCTATTTTTCATTAAACTTTCCCGATTTTCTCTAAACGTTATCAAAAAAATTAAAAAAATTCCTAAAATAGAGACGGATTTTGACTAAATGTATCATAACCTAAAAAAATTTTTAACCAACTTTAAAAAAAATTGTACTGAACTTATTTACTAAAATTGAGGATTGAAATTTTGAAGAGGAATAAATGAAAAAGCCTATTTTTTCATTAATCTTTCCTGATTTGTCCTAAGTGTTATCAAAAAAATTTAAAAAAATCCCAAAATAGAGACGGATTTTGACTAAATCTATCATAACCTTAAAAATGTTTAACTATCTTTAAAAAAATTGTACTGAACTTATTTACTAAAATTGAGGATTGAAATTTTCAAGGGAAATAAATGAAAAAGACTACTTTTCATTAAACTTTCCTGATTTGTCCTAAGTGTTATCAAAAAAATTGAAAAAATTCCCAAAATAGAGACGGATTTTGACTAAATCTATCATAACCTTAAAAATGTTTAACTATCTTTAAAAAAATTGTACTGAACTTATTTACTAAAATTGAGGATTGAAATTTTCAAGGGAAATAAATGAAAAAGACTACTTTTCATTAAACTTTCCTGATTTGTCCTAAATGTTATCAAAAAAATTAAAAAAATTCCTAAAATAGAGACGGATTTTGACTAAATCTGTCATAACCTTAAAAAATTTTTAGGCAACTTTAAAAAAATTGTGCTGAACTTATTTACTAAAGTTGAGGATTGAAATTTTGAAGAGGAATAAATGAAAAAGCCTATTTTTCATTAAACTTTCCTGATTTGTCCTAAGTGTTATCAAAAAAATTAAAAAAATTCCCAAAATAGAGACGGATTTTGACTAAATCTATCATAACCTTAAAAATGTTTAACTATCTTTAAAAAAATTGTACTGAACTTATTTACTAAAATTGAGGATTGAAATTTTCAAGGGAAATAAATGAAAAAGACTACTTTTCATTAAACTTTCCTGATTTGTCCTAAGTGTTATCAAAAAAATTAAAAAAATTCCTAAAGTAGAGACGCATTTTGACTAAATCTGTCATAACCTTAAAAAATTTTTAGGCAACTTTAAAAAAATTGTGCTGAACTTATTTACTAAAGTTGAGGATTGAAATTTTGAAGAGGAATAAATGAAAAAGCCTATTTTTCATTAAACTTTCCTGATTTGTCCTAAGTGTTATCAAAAAAATTAAAAAAATTCCCAAAATAGAGACGGATTTTGACTAAATCTATCATAACCTTAAAAATGTTTAACTATCTTTAAAAAAATTGTACTGAACTTATTTACTAAAATTGAGGATTGAAATTTTCAAGGGAAATAAATGAAAAAGACTACTTTTCATTAAACTTTCCTGATTTGTCCTAAGTGTTATCAAAAAAATTAAAAGAAATCCTAAAATAGAGACGGATTTTGATTGAATCTATCACAACCTTAAACATTTTTTAACCAACTTTAAAAAAATTGTGCTGAACTTATTTACTAAAATTGAGGATTGAAAGTTTGTAGGGAAATAAATGAAAAAGCCTATTTTTCATTAAGCTTTCCCGATTTGTCCTAAGTGTTATCAAAAAAAAATAAAAAAAATCCTAAAATAGAGATGGATTTTGACTACTAAATCTATCATAACCTTAGAAAATGTTAACTAATTTTAAAAAATCGTCCAGAACTTATTTATAAAAATCGAGAAATAAAAAATTGAAGAAAAGTAGACTAAAATGTCTATTTTTCATTAAACTTTCCCGATTTTTCTCTAAATGTTGTCAAAAAAATTTAAGAAATTCCTAAAATAGAGACGGATTTTGACTAAATCTATCATAACCTTAAAAAATGTTTAGGCAACTTTAAAAAAATTGTGCTGAACTTATTTACTGAAATTGTGGATTGAAATTTTGAAGAGAAATAAATGAAAAAGCCTATTTTTCATTAAACTTTCCCGATTTTCTCTAAATGTTATCAAAAATATTTAAAAAATTCCTAAAATAGAGACGGATTTTGACTAAATCTATCATAACTTTAAAAATTTTTAACTAACTTTAAAAAATTGTACTGAACTTATTTACTAAAATAGAGGATTGAAATTTTGAAGAGAAATAAATGAAAAAGCCTATTTTTCATTAAACTTTCCTGATTTGTCCTAAGTGTTACCAAAAAAATTAAAAAAAAAATCCTAAAATAGGATCTTTTAGGTTTCATTTAAGACATAAATCTTATCTCTATTCCAATAACTAAACTCATAATGAATTTTAAAAATTGGTGATTTTTGACGAAGTTTTAGGTTAAAACCAGTATTGCCTATAATCTTTTTTAAATTTCTTTCTGATTTATTATTAATAATTTAGTGATTTTATTGCAAAATAAGATCTTTTAGGTTTCATTTAAAACATAAACCGTTTCTCAATTCCAAGTAATAAAGTCACAATTAACTTTTAAAGTTTGTCTTTTTTGTCGAAATTTGAGGTTAAAAACAGCGTTGATTATAAAATTTTAGAAATAAAATGAAATTTTTTTTGTTAGAAATAGGTTGTTAAAAGAAATATCTTGTTTTATGAAATTATGTTAGGTTCAGTTTAAAAATTGTAGATGTTTGAGGACATTTTTTTAAATTGAAAAAAATTGATTCTATTAAATTGAGCCAAACTTGAGATTATGTAGGGTTTAGTAAAAAAGTTTCAGATGTCTTTGAAAATATTTTCAATTTTTATGGCACAAATTAGAACAGATTTATTAGTTTTCCCAAAAAATAGAGTTCTTAATCAACCGATCTTTAAAAGATCGTTTGTTAATTTTCATAAAGAAAGTCTGGACGATTTTTTAAAACAAATCAAAATCTTAGGTTAAGACTATGTTGGATTCAGTCGAAAACCATAAACATTTGGACTTTTTGTTTCTAATTAGAACAGATTTATTAGTATTTACGAAAAGTAGATTTTTTGATTTACCTCTCCTCAAAAAATTATTTCCCAATCATCAAAAATAAATTCTGGGCGATTTTTTAAAGTTCAGATATCATATTATGATAATATCGTTGATGCTCTTAAAATTTTTTAAAGGATATTGATATCAATTTGTCAAAATTCATTCATGTTAATGAAAAATAGACACTGCAATTTACTTTTCTTGCGCTCTACAGCAAAATTTAATATTAACAAAACCCAAGTTCTTCAAAATAAAATATTGAGAATTGCTGTGGACGCACCATGGCTTGTGCAGAAATCCCAAATACACGAAGAAGTGTGTCTAGAAACGATCACTGAATTTATCAATAGAACAACAAGGAAGTATCTAGCAAACTTGCAAACATGTTCGAGGGCGTAAAGCCATCAATTGGGAAAGGTGGGTATCCATATTTGCTTAAAAAGGAAACTTCCCAAAGATATCCTGGCAGAGGAAGATAATATATGATAAATAATGAATAAGTTCGGGAAGATATTTTTGTTCCGGGATATTACTACTTTGTGGCTATCTATATATGACATAAAAACCATGAAAAAACATATCAGTACCCCGCAGGTAAAGGACACCATGTCACATTTTCGTAATTATTCAGGAGAGTAGATTTTTAAATTTTTAGGAGAGTTTTATAGCTGAAAATTACAGAAAATCTACTCTCCTGAACAACTACGAAAATGTGACATGGTGTCCTTTACCTCCGGGATACAGATAGGTAATGTTGAACTGGTAATTGCTGAAATTAAAAAAAATAATTTGGGACAATTTTTTAAAATTAATTAAGACGTTTTGACATTATATGGGATATAAAAGAGATTTTATCATAAAATAAAACTTTACTTAATTTAGTAAGGTAGTTTATACCTGGGTGCAAAAAGGTTAACGGTTTGTCCTCTATAAACTAAAGCAAGACGAACGGAGTTTCGGTCTATTATATTGATACAAATCGCCCAGACCGACCCGGAACATACGCGGCAAGTAAATTCATTTCGAGCTCGTATATTTTTTACAACCCGGAAAGGAAACATTCTGCGGCCACGTTTTAAGGCCTGGAAAGACTTATTGTCTCGCATTTTACCCTCCACGCCGAAAAAGAACGACCCCAACTCAGGTGATATCGATCTATCTCCAAAGAACTACTTTTCCAACTACTCTTCCGACCATTAAACTTTTTAAAAGAAAGTGCAAACGCATCAATCTTACGTTCAGCAAAACACTTTCCAAAATGTTTCCTACTTTTAAAATTTTTTTGACCAATTAAAAAAAATCAACATATTTAAAAAAAATTATCTAAGTTTAGGGTCCATTAAACTTTAAGAATCTGCTAACTCTTCGCTAAAACACTTTCCAATCTTTGAAGTTTTCCATCTTTAAAGTTCTTCTAACCAATTAAAAAAAATCAACATATTTGTTAAAAAAAATTATCTAAGCTTAGGTTCCATTAAACTTTGAGTGCTAACTCTTCCATCTTACGATCGCCAAAATATTTTCCAAACTTATCTTTAAAGTTTTCCATCTTTAAAGCTCTTCTGAACAATTAAAAAAAATCAACATTTCCTTAAACAAGTTATCTAAGCTTAGGTTTCATTAAACTTTAAGAAAGTGTTAATGTATGAAACCTATTCGTGTCAAAATAGTTTCCAAGCACTTTCCATCGCCGATATTTTTGGATGATTAACAAGAAAATCGATGTTTGCGTTTATAATTTAATTTTGAAAGTTCGCACCGAGCCGTCTAAGTAAGTTATCTGGAGCTTTCGCGGTATTATCAGATCGTATGGTAAAATTAATATGACAACGTTCGTATAAAGAGCGGCTTTCGCGTTTTCGTGGAAACCGGAGGCGTAATCAATCAGATCCGGTTTAAATTAACGCTTTGATATTGATTTCTAGGAACTGGGGTACTTCTATCTTTGCTCTAAATCGCTTATGAGGACCACTAACGATGTACTTAAATTAGTCACGTAAAGCAGATTATTATTAGATATCTAAACTATATAAACATGATATAATTTGAGAACATAATTTCGCAATTTCCATCATAAATTAATTTCGAATTTTCTAAGTTAACTAAAAATTCTATTGATATCACTTTTAAAACTTTCATAAATGCTGACTGAAAAATACTAGGAAACTGGAGATTAGAAACTAGAAACTGCAATTTGAAAAAAGTAATTTCATTTGACGATGTGGATTTCAATTTTTGGTTAGTCCGAGGAAGTTATCAGGACGCGATGAAAATGGAAAATTGTCTCTGGGGATGATATTGCAAAAGTTCCGGGAAACTCCATCGTCCAATTCGGGCAGCCATAAAATTTCGCCGATGCATCCGCAGGACCGAAAGGGCCCCCGTGGCCCTTTGTAGGGCTCCTTGGCTTGGCGCCAGCGTTGATACAAAGGTTCGCGGGACAAAGCCAAAGTACTTGCTTTTCGCGACGACACCGTCCTGCAAAAATAACTATTTGCAGCTAGTTTACGTCGGGAGAACACGAAAGAACGTGTGCGGATGTAAATTTCGAAACGCAAAACTGTTATACAGGTGTAGGTTTTTAAGTAAGTCTTCACAAAAAGTTTTTTGAATGGAACAAAATCTTGGAATTTAAATTGAGGCTCTTTAGAGGGTTATTTGTGGATTTAGTGATGGTTTTAGAAATTTTTTTAATTTTTTGGATACCATCTGGAAGAAATTTATTAATTTCCATCAAAAGTAAACTTTTCAATCTATCATTGGTTAAAAAATAAAATCATAATATTTGTAAATAAAGTTTAGACGATTTTTTAAAGTTCTTTAAATTTTTTAAGTTGGGTTTGGATAGAAATCGTCGATAACTTTGAATTTTTTTTTAATTTTTTGGATACTAACTGGAATAGATTTACTAGTTTCCAAAAAAGTAGACTTTTCAATCAATCATTGGTTAAAAGATCAAATCATAATATTTATAAATAAAGTCTAGACGATTTTTTAAAATTGTACAAGTTTTTTAAGTTGGGTTTGGATAGAAATCGTTGATAACTTTGGAATTTTTTTAAATTTTTTGGATACTATTTGGAACAAATTTATTAGTTACCATAAAAAGTCGACTTTTCAATCTATCTTTGGTTAAAAAATCAAATCATAATATTTATAAATAAATTCCAGACGATTTTTTTAAGTTGCTTAAAATTTTTTAAGGTTAGGTTGGGTTCGATCAAAAATCGTCGATGACTTTGGAATTTTTTTTAATTTTTTTTGGTAAAGGTAGATCAAATTCGATTATTTTAGTATAAAGTAGACATCTTAGAGAATCTTTGTTTAAAAAATTTTTTTTGAATTCATCAACATAAAGTCAGGGCGATTTTTTAAATTTGATCAAAATCTTAAAAAAATCATTGATATCTTTAGAAATTTTTAAAGCTCTTTTTGTAGCACTTAGAATAAATCTATTAATACTAGACAAAAATAGACTTTTGAATTTATAATTGATTAAAAAAATCATATCTCTATCTTGATAAATAAAGTCTGGGCGATTTTTTGAAGTTGCTTAAATTTTTTTAAGGTTAGGTTGGGTTCGGTTAAAAATCGTCGATGAGTTTGGATTTTTTTTAATTTTTTTTGGTTAAAGCTAGATCAAATTTGATCGTTTTAGTATAAAATAGACATTTTGGTGGATCTTTGGCTAAAAAATCTTTTTCAAATTCCTTAAAATAAAAACCCAACGATTTTTTAAATGTGATCAAAATCTTAAAAAAAATCGTCGAAGACAAAAATAGACTTTTGAATTTATAATTGATTAAAAAAATCATATCTCTATCTTGATAAATAAAGTCTGGACGATTTTTTGAAGTTGCTTAAAATTTTTTAAGGTTAGATTTGGTTTGATTAAAAATCATCGATGAGTTTGGAATTTTTTTTAATTTTTTTGATTAAAGATAGATCAAATTTGATCATTTTAGTATAAAATAGACATTTTGATGAATCTTTGGCTAAAAAATCTTTTTTGAATTCCTCAAAATAAAGTCAGGACGATTTTTTAAATTTTGATGAAAGTTTTAAAAAAATCGTCGATGACTTTGGAATTTTTTTAAATGTTTTTTGGTAAAAGTAAATCAAATTCGATCATTTTAGTATAAAATAGACATCTTAGAGAATCTTTCCTTAAAAGATCTTTATTTAATTTTTCAAAATGAAGTCAGGATGATTTTTCAAATTTGATCAAAATCTTTAAGCAAATCGTCGATGACTTTGGAATTTCTTAAAATTCTTTTGAGAATGTTAGATCAAATTTGATCATTTTAGTATAAAATAGACATTTTGATGGATCTTTGGCTAAAGAATCTTTTCTCAATTTTTTAAAATAAAAACCCTAAGATTTTTTAAATGTGAACAAAATCTTAAAAAACCATCGATTCCTTTATATTTTCTCTGATTCTTTTTTTAACACTTAGAATAAATCTATTAATACTAGAGAAAAATAGACTTTTGAATTTATATTTGGTTAAAAAAATCATATCTCTATCTTGATAAATAAAGTCTGGACGATTTCTTGAAGTTCCTTAAATTTTTTAAGGTTAGATTTGATTCGGTTAAAAATAATCGATGAGTTTGGAATTTTTTTTATTTTTTGGTTAAAGCTAGATCAAATTTGATCATTTTAGTATAAAATAGACATCTTATAGAATCTTTGTTTAAAAAATCTTTTTTCAATTCCTTAAAATAAAAACCCGGCGATTTTTTAAATGTGATCAAAATCTTAAAAAAAATCGTCGAAGACTTTGGAATTTTTTTTATTTTTTTGGTGAATATTAGATCAAGTTTGATCATTTTAGTAAAAAATACACATTTTAATAAATCTTTGGCTAAAAAATCTTTTCTCAATTCTTTAAAATAAAAACCCGGCGATTTTTTAAATTTGATCAAAGTCTTAAAAAAATGTCGATGTCCTAATTCTCTTTTTAGCGTTTTGGTACTAATTAGAACAAACGTATTAATATGGAAGAAAAATAGACTTTCCACTTTATCTTTGGTTGAAGAAATCGTATCATAACCTTGATAAATAAAGTCTGGACGATTTTTTGAAGTTACTTAAAATTTTTTAAGGTTAGATTTGGTTCGGTCAAAAATCGTCGATGAGTTTGGATTTTTTTTAATTTTTTTGATTAAAGCTAGATCTAATTTAACCATTTTAGAACAAAATAGACATTTTACTGAATCTTAGGCTAAAAAATCTTTTTTGAATTCCTCAAAATAAAGTCGGGGCGATTTTTTAATTTTGATGAAAGTCTTAAAAAAATCGTCGATGACTTTGGATTCTTTTTTAATTTGTTTTGGTAAAAGTAGATCAAATTCGATCATTTTTGTATAAAATAGACATCTTAGAGAATCGTTGGCTAAAAAATCTTTTTTCAATTCCTCAAAATAAAAACCCGGTGATTTTTTAAATGTGATCAAAAATCTTAAAAAATCATCGATTCCTTTATATTTTTTCTAATTCTTTTTCTAAGACTTAGAATAAATCTATTAATACCAGAGAAAAATAGACGTTTGAATTTATAGTTGATTAAAAAATCATATCTCTATCTTGATAAATAAAGTCTGGACGATTTTTTGAAGTTGCGTAAAATTTTTTAAGGTTAGATTTGATTCGGTTAAAAATCATCGATGAGTTTGGAATTTTTTTAAATTTTTTTGATTAAAGATAGATCAAATTTGACCATTTTAGTATAAAATAGACATTTTAATGAATCTTTGGCTAAAAAATCTTTTCTCAATTCTTTAAAATATAAACCCAGCGATTTTTTAAATGTGATCAAAATCTTAAAAAATCATCGATTCCTTTATATTTTTTCTAATCCTTTTGTAACATTTAGAATAAATCTATTAATACTAGAGAAAAATAGACGTTTGAATTTATATTTGGTTAAAAAAATCATATCTCTATCTTGATAAATAAAGTCTCGACGATTTTTTGAAGTTGCGTAAAATTTTTTAAGGTTAGATTTGATTCGGTCAAAAATCGTCGATGAGTTTAGAATTTTTTTTAATTTTTTTGGTTAAAGCTAGATAAAATTTGATCATTTTAGTATAAAATAGACATTTTCATGAATCTTTGGCTAAAAAATCTTTTCTCAATTCTTTAAAATAAAAACCCGGCGATTTTTTAATTTTGATGAAAGTCTTAAAAAGATCGTCGATGACTTTGGATTTTTTTTAAATTTTTTTACTTAAACCTGGATCAAATTTGACCATTTTAGTATAAAATAGACATTTTGATGAATCTTTGGATAAAAAATCTTTTTTGAATTCCTCAAAATAAAGTCAGGACGATTTTTTAATTTTGATGAAAGTCTTAAAAAAATCGTCGATGACTTTGGAATTAAAAAAAATTTTTTTTGGTAAAAGTAGATCAAATTCGATCATTTTTGTATAAAATAGACATCTTATAGAATCGTTGGCTAAAAGATCTTTTTCCAATTCCTTAAAATAAAAACCCAGCGATTTTTTAAATGTGATTAAAATTTTAAAAAATTATCGATACATTTATATTTCTTTAAAATTCTTTCTGTAGCACTTCGAATAAATCTATTAGCACTAGAGAAAAATAAACTTTTGAATTTATATTTGATTAAAAAAATCATGTCTCTATCTTCATAAATAATGTCTGGACGATTTTTTCAAGTTGTGTAAAATTTTTTAAGGTTAGGTTGGGTTCGGTTAAAAATCGCCGATAAGTTTGGAATTTTTTTAATTTTTGTAGTTAAAGCTAGATAAAATTTGATCATTTTAGTATACAATAGACATTTTGATGGATCTTTGACTAAAAATCTTTTCTCAATTCTTTAAAATATAAACCCAACGATTTTTTAAATGTGATCAAAATCTTAAAAAATCATCGATTCCTTTATATTTTTTCTAATTCTTTTTGTAACATTTAGAAAAAATCTATTAATACTAGAGAAAAATAGACGTTTGAATTTATATTTGGTTAAAAAAATCATATCTCCATCTTGATAAATAAAGTCTCGACGATTTTTTGAAGTTGTGTAAAATTTTTTAAGGTTAGATTTGATTCGGTTAAAAATCATCGATTAGTTTGGTTTTTTTTATTTTTTTTTGGTTAAAGCTAGATAAAATTTGATCATTTTAGTATAAAATAGACATTTTAATGAATCTTTGACTAAAAGATCTTTTTTCAATTCCTTAAAATAAAAACCCGGTGATTTTTTAAATGTGATCAAAAATCTTAAAAAATCATCGATTCGTTTATATTTTTTCTAATCCTTTTTGTAACACTTAGAATAACTCTATTAATACTATTTAGAGAAAAATAGACATTTGAATTTATATTTGATTAAAAAAATCATATCTCTATCTTGATAAATAAAGTCTGGACGATTTTTTGAAGTTGCTTAAAATTTTTTAAGGTTAGGTTGGGTTCGGTTAAAAATCGTCGATGAGTTTGGAATTGTTTTTAATTTTTATGGTGAAAGCTAGATCAAATTTGACAATTTTAATATAAAATAGACATTTTGGTGGATCTTTGGCTAAAAAATCTTTTTCCAATTCCTTAAAATAAAAACCCAACGATTTTTTAAATGTGATCAAAATCTTAAAAATCTTAAAAAAAATCGTCGAAGACTTTGGAATTTTTAAATTTTTTTGGTGAATGTTAGATCAAATTTGATCATTTTAGTATAAAATAGACATTTTAATGAATCTTTGGCTAAAAAATCTTTTCTCTATTCTTTAAAATATAAACCCGGCGATTTTTTAAATGTGATCAAAAATCTTAAAAAATCATCGATTCCTTTATATTTTTTCTAATTCTTTTTGTAACACTTAGAATAAATCTATTAATACTAGACAAAAATAGACTTTTGAATTTATAATTGATTAAAAAAATCATATCTCTATCTTGATAAATAAAGTCTGGACGATTTTTTGAAGTTGCTTAAAATATTTTATGGTTAGGTTGGTTTCGGTTAAAAATCGTCGATTAGTTTGGATTTTTTTTTATTTTTTTGGTTAAAGGTAGATGAAATTTGACCATTTTAGTATAAAATAGACATTTTAATGAATCTTTGGCTAAAAAGTCTTTTCTCAATTCTTTAAAATAAAAACCCGGCGATTTTTTAAATGTGATCAAAATTTAAAAAAATCGTCGATGACTTTGGAATTTTTTTAATTTTTTTTAACTGAAGCTAAACCAAATTTGATTAGCTTACTATAAAATAGACATTTTAATGAATCTTTGGCTAAAAAATCTTTTCTCAATTCTTTAAAATAAAAACCCGGCGATTTTTTAAATGTGATCAAAATTTAAAAAAATCGTTGATGACTTTGGAATTTTTTTAAATTTTTTTAACTGAAGCTAAAACAAATTTGATTAGCTTACTATAAAATAGACATTTTAATAAGTCTTTTGATAAAAGATCTTTCCTTAATTTCTCAAAATAAAGTCTGAGTGAATTTTTAAAAAACCTATTAACGTTATATTCGATTCAGTTAAAAATCATCAAGTTTTTATGATTTTTTCTATTTTTTTTTGGTACTAATTACAAAAAATGTATTAGTTTTATTGAAAAATAGATATTTTTATTTACGTCTAGTTTAAAAAATCGTTTCTTAATTTCCACAAAGTCTAGGCATTTTCTTAAAGTTGAACCAAAATCTAATTTAATGAATCTTTGGCTAAAAAAATGTTTTTCTTAATTCCTTAAAATAAATTCTGGATGATTTTTGAAACTTCAAATCAAAACTTTTTAAACTTATCTAATTGTAAGATTTAAGTCAAAAATCCTTAATATCTTTAAGAATTTTTTTTAAATCTTTTAATACTAATTAGAACAAATTTATCACTTTTAATAAAGAATAAGCCTTTTAATCCACATTTACCTAAAAACTCGTTTCTTAATCTCCATAAATAAACCCAACTCGCTTTTTTAAACTAGATTAAAATCTTTTAAATTTACCTTAGATTAACCAGATTACTTTAAGATAGTTAAGACAAATGTTGGTAGATTTAGTGCTTAGTTAAATACACTCCAGGTAGCGATTACTTCACCCCCCGTAGTAAAACCATCTCGGAAATTTAGACCTTCCCAACGCTCGGAAAGCATCCGGAAAATGCAAATCTATCGAGTTATACTAATTTATTACCAAGGGGGTTGAATTCCCTAACGGAATATTTTTTCAACGTCAATTTTTCGCGATGACGAGACAAACCGACCCGCGTAAACCCAATATTTTCCCTCCCATTTTATCCTGTCGCCCTTCCAAGACGTACAGGACAGGGTTAATATATATCCTGCGTGACAGGACACGATAAAATTCCTTCCATCTCACACAAAACTAGATAAGACGTAGTATCTACTACGTTTAAAACGAAAAATACTCTTTAACTTTTTTTTTTTAATATTTTGCTTCCATATGATTTATTGGTTTTAATTAAAAGAAATATAACAGATGTGTTTCTACTCGAATAATTTTCATCAACGGAAAAGTCAGCTAAAAATATGCTTGACAAGGGGTTAAAAAGCAACCGACACCCCTTAATATGACGTCTGACGTATACGGCTCTTATTGTTTATGTGCTTTAATATTCGGCCTCCCCGTGAAGCGTGATTTATAATTTTAGGAGTTTAGGGCGTGTTCTGAGGTGCGCCAAGTTTTGCTTAACAAAGGGAAATGATAAATTAGGAAGTAAAGTGTAACAGACTGGTTTAGTTTTTAATTGTTACCAATATTTTCTAATTACTTTTTTTAATTTTGATAATTTACTTCATTTTTTTGGCGAGTATGTAATTGCTTAATTTCTTCCGATGAACCACAATGAAATTTCATGGTTTTAATGTAAAATAGATCTTTTAATGAGTTGTTTCTTGAAATTGAAATTTTTCCATTTTTAATAAAATGAAGTCGATTTTTAAAAGTTGGTCAACACCTTTCCAGATTACGTTGTATTTAAAAAAATCGTCATAATTTCGGAAATTAATTTAAAATTTTTGGTACAACAAATCTATTATACTATATAAAAAATAGATATTTTAATCTATCTCTGCTTAAAAAATTGTTTGAAAATTTCCATAAATAAAGTTTGGAGGGTTTTTTAAAGTTGCTCAAAGGGTTAAAAGTTTTGGGTTTAAAAATCGTCGAAATACTTTAAAATTTATTAAACACTTTTGGTACTATTTATAACAAATTTATTAGTTTTAACGGAAAATAGATCTTTTAATCTACTTTTGATTAAGAAGTCGTTTGTAAATTTCCGCAAATAAAGGTTAGAGATTTAATAAAGGTAGGGAGACCAGATTTCTCAACTATCAATGCTGTACACATGAAACACATCTACAGGATAGTCCAAATTAGACACCTTTAAAGGGAGTCTCTTTTTCTATAATAGACATAGGAAAACTGATATCGGTGGTTGATGCTCGATTTTTATAAGAAATTGAATGGTCAAAATTACATAATGATATCTCTTACAATTCCAGAGATACAGGCTGTTCTTCGAAAAACGACATTTTTGAAAAGTCTTGATTCATTATTAAAAAGTTGATGGTGTAGGCTAGAAAATTCTCTGTAAGCAATAATTACATAGTTATGGTCATAAAAATGATTTCTTCAACTGGAATACCCTATATATTTTTACATATTTGATGAGAAAAAATTTCCTTTTTAAAAATATGACACATGATATTTTGCTCAAGTCGAATTTATTATAAAGAAATGCTTTAGTTCTAAATGTCTGTTCTTTCTGTCGATAACAGAAAAATCTATAACATGAATGTCACCGTTACTACGGTACTCATTGCAAAAGGTCACAAATTCAGTAGTAAATTGCGAATGTTGTACACGCGCGTATACTGTACTGCGTGACATATTGCTGTACAATACAGCTAAATTCCGTACGTCTGGTCACCCTAAATAAACGTAATGAAAAACTGAAGGAAAACACTCGCACTTTAAGTGTCAAAATAATGAATTAATTGTCGTTGCTCTACCGGTTTGGGTTAAAAATCATTTTCACAGGTAAAATTCGTTGCAAAATTAAACCAGAAATATCGCCCGAAATACAATTTTTGTTGATATCGGTCAAATAAAACTACGTGCGGACGAATTAAAGGAAAAAGAAACATGATTGGAGGACCAAAACGTTGTTTTTCTAAGGTTTTTGAGATCTACCAGTGGGTGATACTATTTACTTTCAGACTTTTCAGGACTCTAAATTAACAATAAGAACTAATGGTAGAATTAGGATGTCAAACGTAAAGGCTGTAATCGTAACCGTAGCAGTAACTCTAGTATTTGAAAAACGTTCAACTATTTTGTTCCAATAGAAGCGCTTTGGCAACGTCTAGAAATTACGGCAAATTTGATGGCTTTTACAGCTAAGGTTGCGGTTAAGTTTGACATCCTAAACCCACCATAACATTAACACTAACTCTAACACTAGACCTAGAACTAGGATCTTTTGGGTTTAGATGTGCGTCTCCTGAAAAGGCGTTCGAAAAGTTAATAGCGTTTTCTTTTGACTGAACTGGTGCGCGCCAGAATTTGACTTTGAGTGCACAGTGGGTGCATACGTTACACCAGCTTAGTGCAAAAATGGCGAATTCAATACAACAGGATGAAATCAAACATAACTGCCAATTTGATCATAACATCATATAAGTTCAAGGCTTAAAGTTGTTTAAAATGATTTTTAAACTACAATAATAAATAAAATATAATAGAATGCAAAACACTAATTTAGTGCATCCAACACAAGACGCTGCTGTGCACTGGTGTACACCAGTTCTGCCAAATTAAAACGCTGTAGGTTTAAAAGAAAGGAATTAAAAAAACACTGTTAGCGATGATAAAATCAATTACTTATTCTGTTTTTAGTACAATTCGAATTTCGGACAAACCAGTATCCGTCATCAGGCATGACGTCAATTGTTAGTGTTAGGTTGGGGAAAAAGAAATCCATAATTTTTTCGATCTAGCTCACATAAATGTAATGGACAGCTTTTCCCCAACCTAATATAATAAGCGTAGAAACGCAGATAATTCCATTAGGTGATCGCACATGGAATAATTTCACATCTTACTTCTAAATTATAAATGGATTTTCTATCACGTATAGATAGAATACGTGGTAATACATTTTTTAGGTTCATTGAAATTGTATTGCGTATATCTAATCGTGAGAAAGATCGTGGGATCATTGGATGAATAAGGATTAAAAATTACTTCAACAAGTTTAAAAGAACATGAACAGCTGTCAAAAGTCTTTGTTCGAAATTCGAATTGCACCAAAAATAGATTAAATAATTGATTTTATCATCGTTAACACTGGTTTTTTATTTCCTATTAATGCTATAAGTTTAGTTAACACCGGCCCTGAAAGCTTTCGTATTTTCAGGACTCATCAGGTCAAAAACAAGCTTGTAAACCACTTCATCACAACAAGATTTCACTACATATCACGTTTTCTAATCTTACGTGAAATATGAATCAACCTGTATTTTTGAGAAAACATTCTCGTAAATGTTCTACTTCAATTTTTAATGGTAGTTACGAATAATATAACACATTCTTCCTCTAAATTAAAAAATATCTTGCTCAACGTAGGTACTAATTTATTCCTTGTCACCACATGTGGTGTATTTAAGAACAGAATATAACTCAATTTTGGCTTTCACGAAATAACTTTATTCTTGTTTCCTCGAGTCAGACTTGCATCCGTCTGGTGGACACTTTATGTAATACATTGATAAAATGAAATTCTAGAAGTTGTCTGGAGACTTGCTCCAACAAGATACAACAAAATGCAATAATAAATTCAATACATTACAGTTGTTATTGTTTAAAAATAAAGGTAAGGTAATGGGATTTGAGAGCTAGCTCTTATGAGTTCCAGTCGCTGAGTGTATATGAACGTACAATAACCCGAAATGGAGTTGCACCATGAAGAGAAAGATGAAAGAGTACTCTGCAATGTTATAGAGAGGGACTTGCTTTTTCATCTTTGTCTTCATAGTGCAGCTCCATTTCGGGTTATAGTACGTGTAGAAACAGTAATCTCCAACAAAATACTGAAAATCATCATTAATCTCATAAGTTCAATAGACAAAATAAGTATTAACAGATCACTAATAAATTACAATAAACTTAATAGGGTAAACTGTCCAAATGTCGGCCCCTCTAAAAATGCTTCCTAAAGTCGGCCTTTCTATCAAAATCTATACAGAAAAACTGGATGGCCCACTTTAGGCGCATGGTCGAGATTCGGTGAGGTTACCCTATATAATGATATTTTTTAATTTTGGGAGAGACTCAAACATTTCATTCGTTCCCGACTAAAGTCGGAAATGGAATCTTACAATACAGTTAGGCCGTCCGCACACGGAGCAACCGGAAAGCAACGCAACGGCAATGTGAATCGCTTCTCGGTTGCTTCCTAGGTAATAGAGTGGAGGTCCGTCAACGAAGCAATTTGAAAGCAACCTATGGGCGATATAAGCGATATGCGCGATCTACGCAACCTTAGCAACCTGCACGGAAATCACCAAGAATCAGTTGCTCATATCGCCTGTTGACATTGAGACATTTATTACTAAATAGTTCCTCACACAGAATTTACTTCATTTACATTTGAAAGTAGAGCGTTTTTACAGAAAAGCCCTATACATAAGCTACACAATGTAATTCCTTTGCTTAACGAAAAATGTGCAAAAATGGGAATTTGTAGTACTTTGATTAACAATAAGCCGACGAATAATCAGACAAAGAAATAGAAGATGTCCGATTATAGGTTTGAACGAATACAGTAGAGCATCGATAATCCGAATCCCAGTTAACCGAACTCTTTGATAATCCGAATTGCCTTCTGTCCCAATTCGGTTGAAAGTTTAACTGAATATTCCTTATTCGGCTAAGGCAGGTATAATTTATTACCTAGCATCCTAAAAAACAATCCTAAAGATCACTAAAATATGCCCCATTTTACTTTTGACTAATATTGTTTACAGAAATACTATTTTTGGAAATACAATAATTATACAGGTGTCTTCACGCAACTGCTTAAAACCATTAGAACTGGTTCGTTTCAACCTTTTAGAATTTCCTTCGTACTTTTTTGAAGTTTTGTATATAAGGACTATTCATGCTACTGAATGAAATAATTTTTAATGTATATTTCAATTGCAAAATATTTCTTTGTATTTTAATTTTCACTTTGTATGTACTAAATGTTCAGCCATCATTTAAGAAAAACCTTAAAAATGTGCTCAATTAATTTTCAAACGTTGCTAATACTTAATATTTAGTAGCACTCTCTCTTCGGAAATTATGAGTTGACTAACAACCAAATTGCCCCGTGTGCGGATCTCTGTTGCTCATGTCATCGATATCAGCAATATCGTCAATATCACCCAGCGATATTATTGCTTTGGTGTTGCCCCGTGTGCGGATGGCCTTAGTTTTACTGAATTATCGACCTTTCAACTCTTTTGCAAACAACAGTTTTGTAATCTTTATTCATAACTAGGCGATATTGAAAAAAAAAATTAATGATCAAAGTCCTTAGGATGTATTTAAAAATCGTCGATCACATTGATTTTTTTAAATACATTTTGGTACTAATTAGAATAAACTTGTTAATTCTAATAAATTCTCATTGAAAAATTGTTCCTTTACTTAAAATTTGTTTAATACTTTTTGATACTAATTAGAACAAATTTATTGGTTTTGATAATCTTCTCAATCTCTATTCGTTTAAAAAATACCTACACACCTACACAACTGAATACTGAACAATTTTTCAAAGTTGATAATAGCTTTTAGATCGAGTTAAAAATCCGATATATTCGGATTTTTTTTAGTAACAACCTTTTAGTAACAAATATAAAAAATTTGTTAATTCCAATGAGTTATAACTTTTTTAATCTGCTTTTGTACAAAAAACGCTTTTACAATTTTCATAAATGAAACCTATACGATTTTTTAAAGTTTACAACCCACTACTTATTCCTTTTAAAATATTAAAAATATATATTCCTCTTAAAACATTAAAAAAATTTTCCTCAAAACATTAAAAAAATATTCCTCAAAACATTAAAAAAATAAATCTCTTAAAATATAAAAAAAATTGTTCCTCTTAAAATATAAAAAAAATTGTTCCTCTTAAAATATAAAAAAAATTGTTCCTCTTAAAATATAAAAAAAAATCATTTCTGATATAAAAAAAAACAATTTTTTGTGGCTCAAACTCAATTATTCAAAGTCTTAAACTCTACTGAAACTTTAATCTCGATCTGAAATTCAAACCATGCATCAAAATCTTAAATTTTCCTTTAGTCCTAGCTCATTTTTAACATTATTTCAAAATCTTGTACTTAAATTAAAACCTTCCTTCGAAATCTCGAACCTTCGTTGGATATTTCAAAATCCAAATTTTTTGTTTCAAACTCATATACTGAAAAACTTAAACTCTACTGAAGTTTCAAAGTCTCGATCTGAAATTCAAACCTTCCATCAAAATCTCAATTTTTCCTTCCGTCTTGAGATCAATTTTAACATTATTTTAAAATCTTGTACTTAAATTAAAACCTTCCTTCAAAATCTCAAACCTTCGTTGGGTATTTCAAAATCCAATTCTTTTTTGTCTCAAATTCAAATATTCAAGGTCTTAAACTCTACTGAAGCTTCAAAGTCTCGATTTGAAATTCAAACCTTCCATCAAAATCTCAATTTTTCCTTCAGTCTTGAGATCAATTTTAACATTATTTCAAAATCTTGTACTTAAATTAAAACCTTCCTTCAAAATCTCAAACCTTCGTTGGGTATTTCAAAATCAAATTCTTTTTTGTCTCAAACTCAAATATTCAAGGTCTTAAACTCTACTGAAGCTTCAAAGTCTCGATTTGAAATTCAAACCTTCCATCAAAATCTCAATTTTTCCTTCCGTCTTGAGATCAATTTTAACATTATTTCAAAATCTTGTACTTAAATTAAAACCTTCCTTCAAAATCTCAAACCTTCGTTGGGTATTTCAAAATCAAATTCTTTTTTGTCTCAAACTCAAATATTCAAGGTCTTAAACTCTACTGAAGCTTCAATGTCTCGATCTGAAATTCAAACCTTCCATCAAAATCTCAATTTTTCCTTCTTTCTTGAGATCAATTTTAACATTATTTCAAAATCTTGTACTTAAATTAAAACCTTCCTTCAAAATCTCAAACCTTCGTTGGGTATTTCAAAATCCAATTCTTTTTTGTCTCAAACTCAAATATTCAAGGTCTTAAACTCTACTGAAGCTTCAAAGTCTCGATCTGAAATTCAAACCTTCCATCAAAATCTCAAATTTTCCGTCAGTCTTGAGATCAATTTTAACATTATTTCAAAATCTTGTACTTAAATTAAAACCTTCCTTCAAAATCTCAAACCTTCGTTGGGTATTTCAAAATCAAATTCTTTTTTGTCTCAAACTCAAATATTCAAGGTCTTAAACTCTACTGAAGCTTCAAAGTCTCGATCTGAAATTCAAACCTTCCATCAAAATCTCAAATTTTCCTTCAGTCTTGAGATCAATTTTAACATTATTTCAAAATCTTGTACTTAAATTAAAACCTTCCTTCAAAATCTCAAACCTTCGTTGGGTATTTCAAAATCCAATTCTTTTTTTGTCTCAAACTCAAATATTCAAGGTCTTAAACTCTACTGAAGCTTCAAAGTCTCGATCTGAAATTCAAACCTTCCATCAAAATCTCAATTTTTCCTTCCGTCTTGAGATCAATTTTAACATTATTTTAAAATCTTGTACTTAAATTAAAACCTTCCTTCAAAATCTCAAACCTTCGTTGGGTATTTCAAAATCAAATTCTTTTTTGTCTCAAATTCAAATATTCAAGGTCTTAAACTCTACTGAAGCTTCAAAGTCTCGATTTGAAATTCAAACCTTCCATCAAAATCTCAATTTTTCCTTCAGTCTTGAGATCAATTTTAACATTATTTCAAAATGTTTTACTTAAATTAAAACCTTCCTTCAAAATCTCAAACCATCGTCGTTGAATGTTCAAAGTCTATTTTTTTGTCTCAAAGTATCTTAAACATTAACTTAACTTCTTAAAACATTAAAAAAATATACCTCTTAAAATATAAAAAAAAATGTTACACTTAAAATATAAAAAAAATGTTACTCTTAAAAAATAAAAAAAATCATTTCTTAATTTGCATAAATAAAGTCAAGGTTTTTAATAACCACCCATTACTTTCTTAAATCTTACGGTTAAACCCATTAAAAATTTTTAACCTTTCCAATTTCCCTTTTTTTAATTATTTCAAACAACTCATTTCATTAACTTTCGCGGAGGTGGCAATTTGTTCCCCAGATAAATTATAAAGGATTACACTTAACGAGTTTAACGCCGGAATCGCGATAAGGAATACGGAAAGAAAGAAAACGTAAAAAAAAAATTAAAACAAAGCAGAAGTAAAAATCTTCATTCCGTTCCATTCCTTTCGGTCGTCTTTTTTCCTCCGCGAGCTTTGCAGAGCTTTTTGTTAGATCGATACTGCACGCCCTTGGATTTTACTTCCCCGTATGCTAATTAACTTTATTTATAAACCTCGCGATTTGTGTTAAACACTCGTTCCAAGTTCGCTCCGGAAGTTCGGACGTGCAACGAGATGAAATATAAACCCGAAATATAAACCTAAAATATATATTTCAAGGGAAAGATGTACAACCGAACGCTGCATTAAATACCGGGAGAAAGTTACCCGAGTGCCGTATAAAAAATGCAAAAAGCTTAAAAGCCCTCCTCGACGCTTTAACACCCATCTAAAAAACTAAAAGTCTAATTGCAGAACATTTCTACTACGTATGTTCAAAATGCACAGATGGAGGGTCTTTTTTTATCTTTTCATGAAGATGATTGATGTTCTACTTGAAATAAAGTAGGTTCTAGGTTCTAAAGTAGGTTCTTGTTTTTAAACTACATCATATCAAAATGATCGATTTTCTTCTTTGAGTGTAATTGAAATGTTTTTGGAACGTGTGTAATATACTCCAGGAATTTGTTGAATTTGTTGAATTTTGGGGTGGAGTATGAAATATCTTGGATATAAATTATTTTAGGGGATAATTTGTGACATAAATCTAAATAAATTACATTTAGAACTTAACTAGAAAAGTTAACACAAGGTCCTTTTTTTCTAATATTCACTTTTAATCCCTTAGGAGACTTTTAGACCGAAGCTACTTGCTTTTAATGATCACGATGTGGAGGCGAGAGAAAGGACAATTAATTTTAATTATACCCCCCGAGGGTTTCCAGCCTCTGGAGGACAACGAATCGCGTGGTGGAACTTCTTCGTCGGACTTCGTCGTACAATTATCATTACCGTAAACTGAAAGATAATATTGGTGATAACGGTGTTGCAACGTTTAAACCTTTAATATCGTGTATTTTCACGGTTTGCTTTTCGTTCTTGTTATCTTTACGTGTTGTAATTATCCTCGAAAGGATTCTCCTAGACTTCTTGTATCAACTTCTTGTATCAACTTCTTGTATCAACTTCTAGTATCAACTTCTAGTATCAACTTCTTGTATCAATCGATCGAAACTAATGAAAGAGTCTACTCGAAGTGGATAATTGCTCATTTTAAGAACTTCACCGGGAATATTGAAACGGAGAAACGTAACGGGATAAAAGTGGTTTTACGCGTCGAATGGTGATAAATTTTTACGGGGAATTTTTACGTTTGGTAATGGTAATGCACAACTCGGTCGGTTTCGGTTTTTATCGATCGTTTTTATGGTAGTATCGTCGAAAAATTCTTTTATGTATACAACAAATTGAATTTTTTTAACGAGAATGCTAATTAAAATCGTTTAAGATTAAACTTTAGCACCGAAATCTCAATCATTTTTAATAACCCTGCACTTGATTGGGTCGTTCGGAGTCTTATGAAGCTTTGATGGCGGTGTAATTGCATTTCCGGCCAGACAAAGGGTCGTGTCACCAATTCGATGTCGATTTTTCAATAAATTAACTATCAAAAACAAACACAAATATTCGATATAAATATAGAAGAAAAAATATCACATTTTAATTTTAAGTTTAGACTTTATCATGTAGAAATTATAATTTAACTTTTAAAAATTCATACCTAAAAAGCTAATTGTAAGACTTGAAATTTTATCAGGATTTAGATTAATACTAAGTCTTTATTTTTACCAAAGATGAATTTTCTATGAGTTTTAGTTTTTACCTCAAATGAGAAAATGTAACTTGAAAAATGCAAATTATGACCCCGCTTAACGCAGTTTTAGTATTACGCTGAATATAATATTACGTTGATTATTTTTGGTTAGTCTTTCCCAAATAAAGGTTCCAACTGCTAAATAAAACCTTAAATTAAAACCATTATCTATCATTCCAAAACCCTAAGAGCAAGAAAGGAAATTTCAAAATCAACTTTACCAGTAATTTAGGAGTCCAATAAAAAATCTTGGATTACTATGAAACTTTTCCAGAATTGGTTTACCGAACATTTTTGCCTGTTAAGGCTGTGGTCTCACGGTCATTGAGTTTCTGAGGGGAGTCGCGGTAAGACGTTCGGAAGTAAGAAGGTAGACCTTTAAGCGCCGCCCTTTGTAAATAACAGGCGTAAGATTTCTATTCAGAACTCATGTGTTTATTTATCTTTTGTCGAGGAATGAATGTATGAATAAAAGTTGAGTTTTTTGTGGTCAAACAGACAAAGATGGAAATAGTATTTGATATATAGTGTACTATTTGGGTAGGTATAATACGACATGAACTATTCACGATAAAAAAATATTATAAAATAATCAGCTGCAAATCATTATTTTATAGTGGAAATAAATCTCAAATAATATTTTGAGAAGAGAAAATGGCAAAAGTTGACTATAAGAAATACTTTGAATACAAACGTGACAAAGTACCGAATTTTCACTGAATAAATTAGATACAATAAATCTATGTGAGGTGCACACTTACTATAATCGCACCATAGTAAATATTATTATAATACTTATAAAATATTTTTAAAAAATACAGTTTCAAACTATGTAAAATTAGAAAGTAGATCACTCGTTATGTACAAATTTTCTTGTCAGATTTTCGAATATCCTCGAAGGCTCACTAATTCAGGTATCATGCGGTAGTAATAGAGTCTACTTCATTTTTGTTTTCATTACTTCCATGAATACGTACAGAAAAAATGGAAATAATATTTACATCTTATAAATTATACCTGCGTAAAAATACAGTATTAGGACGTTATAAAAATAATAATTTAATTACAACCCTTGGGTTTACGATCAATTATTCCGTATTGGAAAATTCCTGGTATGTCGCGGATCCACTAGTTCTGGTAACATCTTTTGAAAATAAAATGTTTGTAACTGATTTTGCATTTTGGTTTTCCAGAAATTGTCGTCCTTAGAAATCTACAAAATTTTAAAATAATAAAAGTGAACCCGCGTGAAGATAGCAACAAACTTTCCAGCAACAAACTTTAACATGTATATTCCTATCTACTTTATCTCACGATATCTTTGTTAATAATAAAAATAGCGCAAAATCTAAGTATACCATCGGAAAGCTTGATCCTTTCTCTATATAAAACCGGGTTTTCGTCCGCCGAAATGTCAACACTAACGATAAAAAAAAATATGATAGGCGTCGCCTCACCTACAAAACCTTAAAATGACCGGACTTTAAGGCCCTGTGCAGAGGTTATTAGAGGAACATTAAACAAATGGGCTATAGATTCTGAAAGAGACAACCTAGGACTATCTTAATCCGAGTTTTCGTCCGCGAATATCTTTCGCCGTCTGCAAAAAAAACGCCCTTAAATGGAACCTTACCTGTGACAGTCGACAACTCGTTTTCCTTTGTTAATTTCGTTATTTGATAGGGAGAGAACTCTAGGACCACATCTATCCTACAGGAAATTTTCTGCTCTTTCCAACGGTATGCGTCACATTTTGATCGGACGCTTGCACAAGCGTGTTTTTGGCCGAAAACGGGGATTTCGTCGCGATTAAACCATTCTCGGGTTAATAACTTTCTTATTTGATAGGGAGAAAACTCTGAGACACCATCTATCTTATAGGAAATTTTCTACTCTTTCCAACGGTATGCGTCACATTTTGATCGGACGCTTGCACAAGCGTGTTTTTGGCCAAAAGCACGCCAAAAAAGGGACAACTAATCCCTTCTAGGGTTAATAACTTTCTTATTTGGTAGGGAGAAAACTCCAGGACACTATCTGTCTTATAAGAAATTTTCTGCGCTTTTCAACAGTATGCGTCACATTTTGATCTGACGTTTGCACATGCGTCTTTTTGGTCAAAAACCACCTGAGTGACTGGATTTCGGGACAACTAATTCTTTCTAGGATTAATAACTTTCTTATTTGGTAGGGAGAAAACTCTAGGATACTACCTATCTTATAGGAAATTTCGTGCTCTTTCCAACGGTATCAGTCACCTTTCGATCGAACATTTTCACAAGCGTATTTTTGCCAAAAACATGCTTGTGCAAATGTTTGATCGAAATGTGACGTATACCGTTAGAAAGAGCAGAAAATTTCCTATAAGATAGACTGTATCGCAGAGTTTTCTCCCTATCAAATAAGAAAGTTATTAACCCGAGAATGGATTAGTCGCAACGAAAACCGGGTGTTCGGGGAGTTTTCGGCAAAAAAGAAACGCTTGTGCAAACGTCGGATCAAAATGCGACGCATACCGTTGGAAACAGCAGAAAATTTCCTATAGGATAGATGTTATCCTAGAGTTTTCTCCCTCTCAAATAACGAAATTAACAAAGGAAAACGAGTTGTCGACTGTTACAGGTAAGGCTAGGAACACGTAGAACGCTGGTTACCAGCGCTGGTTGAACCAGCGTTGACAAGCGTCAACAAGCGAAAAGAATATTGCTGTATTTTTAAATTTACGCAAACACGTAAAAAGCGTGTCTGGACTTGTTGGCGCTTGAAGCCGGCGCCGACCAGCGAACAAGAATGTACAAAACATTTATTATACGCTGGCGAGCAGGTTTCACGGTAGGTTCATCAAAAGGTGGTTGTGTTTAAAATTGATAATAATTTGTTATTTTAATTTAAATATGAGTGCTATACAGGGTGTCCTGGAAAATGTGGGAAATCTCTTGGATTCTGATAGAACATTAAAAAATATGATTACAAGTTCCCATAATTTTTTCTCCTAGCGACCCTCCCCTCAGAGAGACGACCTCCTAAAAGAAGCCACTGGAAAACAATTTTTTTAAATAAATTCTAAAGTACTTAATCTAATTTAATGAAAATTTAATATGATAAACAGTAGTAAGGACCTCTTCAAAAAATGACCTTAAAACATAATTAGTCTCTTTAGTTTACCAGGGGCGTACTAGGTTGTACATTTTAATGCTTACATTTTTAACACCCTGTATGGTAAGGAGTTAAAAAAGATAAATTTAGATACCTTGAATATTTACCTAAAGAAAAGGTACTCTTATTCAGTGTCGATAAAATGAACCGTTTTCGTGAAAAAAATTGTAAAAGAAACCATCAAGATTAAAAATTTATTAATACTTCGTAGGTACCATAGTAACGTTTGTAAAAACAGCGCTAAATTTTTTGTCTGTAACATCAGTATTAAAAAAGCGCTGCTTTTACAAATGTTACTATGGTAACGTTACTATTAATACGAAATATTAATAAATTTTTAATCTTGATGGTTTCTTTTACAATTTTTTTTCTCGAAAACGGTTCATTTTATCGACACTGAATAAGAGTACCTTTTCTTTAGCTAAATGTTCAAGGTATCTAAATTTATTTTTTTTTCTCCTTACCAAACAGGGTATTAAAAATGTAAACATTAAAATGCAGAACCTAGTACGCCCCTGATAAACTAAAGAGACTAATTACGTTTTAAGGTCATTTTTTTAAGAGGTCCTTACTACTGTTTGTCATATTAAATTTTCATTAAATTAAATTAAGTACTTTAAAATTTATTCAAGAAAAATTGTTTTCCAGTGGCTTCCTTTAGAAGGCCGTATCTCCAAGGGGAAGGCCGCTAGGATAAAAAATTATGAGAACTTGTAATCATATTTTTTAATGTTCTATTACAATCCAAGAGATTTCCCACATTTTCCAGGACACCCTGTAGATTGCGATCAATTAATTTTTTTTGTTTTCGAACGACGGGCGATATGGGACAAAAGAATTAAGGAACATTCCAACAGAATATACAGGCTGTTCCGTAATGATATGCAAATATTGAAGGGGGTGGTTCTACATCGAAAATTAATTATACTTTCTTATATAAACTATGGTCCCAAAATGTTCCGTTACTAAAATACAGGGTATTCACAGTAAACAGATTTTAACTACAAACAGTTGTTTGAAATGTCAAACGTACATAAAACAACAAATGACATTTAGGTTCAGCCACTTAGATTTATTGCAAAATTGTATCCTTAATAATTACAATACGTATTATTTCTGTTGAACAACCGACGGTTTTTATTTTTTCTCTCAAAAAACGGCGCATTGCAGTCCAAAAACTCAAGAAGGCTTTTATTTGTCAAATTGAAGGGGGAATTCAAAAGTATTTTTTATTTGGGAAAAAACCATTGGCGTACCATTTTGTTCTTTAAAAATATTAAAGTCAGTACTCGTACGCACGCCACTGTTAAAGATAGAAATTAGATTTGTATTGAAAGATATGCGTCTTTATTAATAGTCACTATATGCCAAATTTCATAAAAATACCTAAAGCGATTCCGAAAGTATTAATTAATATCCTTTTTTTCTAAACCTTTAACACCCTGTGTTTTAGTAACGGAACATTTTGGGACCATAGTTTATATAAGAAACATGACTTCCGGTTATATCAGAAGGGGTTAAGGAATTATTTTATTTGAACGTAATATTTATTTTTCGTTAGGTTGGTTAATTTAAAAATAATTTTCTTTGAAACATTTTTTTCTATCACTTGTAGTTTCAGAGAAAAAAAATATTTTTCATATTTTTTTACGTTTATGTATTGGTCTGTGTTGCACACTAAACAGTTCAAGGTTCTATTTAAGCGCGTTTTCCTTGCAGACAGCGAAAGATATTCGCGGACGAAAACTCGGATTAAGATAGACCTAGGTTGTCTCTTTCAGAATCTGTAGCCCATTTGTTTAATGTTTCTCTAATAACCTCTGCACAGGGCCTTAAAGTCCGGTTATTTTAAGGTGTTGTAGATGAGGCGACGCCTATCATATTTTTTTTATCGTTAGTGTTGACATTTCGGCGGACGAAAACTCGGTTTTATACAGAGAAAGGATCAAGCTTTCCGATGGTGTACTTAGATTTTCGATATCTTTATTATTAACAAAGATATCGTGACATAAAGTAGATAGGAATATACGTGTTAAAGTTTGTTGCTGGGAGGTTTGTTGCTGGATTAGTCGCAACGAAAACCCGACGTTCGGGGTGTTTTCGGCGAAAAAACGCTTGTGCAAGCGTCCGATCAAAATGTTACGCATACCGTTGGAAAGAGCAGAAAATTTCCCATAAGATAGATGGTGTCTCAGAGTTTTCTCCCTATCAAATAAGAAAGTTATTAACCCGAGAATGGTTTAATCGCGACGAAATCCCGGTTTTCGGCCAAAAACACGCTTGTGCAAGCATCCGATCAAAATATGACGCATACCGTTGGAAAGAGCAGAAAATTTCCCATAAGATAGATGGTGTCTCAGAGTTTTCTCCCTATCAAATAAGAAAGTTATTAACCCGAGAATGGTTTAATCGCGACGAAATCCCCGTTTTCGGCCAAAAACACGCTTGTGCAAGCGTCCGATCAAAATGTGACGCATACCGTTGGAAAGAGCAGAAAATTTCCCATAAGATAGATGGTGTCTCAGAGTTTTCTCCCTATCAAATAAGAAAGTTATTAACCCGAGAATGGTTTAATCGCGACGAAATCCCCGTTTTCGGCCAAAAACACGCTTGTGCAAGCGTCCGATCAAAATGTGACGCATACCGTTGGAAAGAGCAGAAAATTTCCTATAAGATAGATGGTGTCTCAGAGTTTTCTCCCTATCAAATAAGAAAGTTATTAACCCGAGAATGGTTTAATCGCGACGAAATCCCAGTTTTCGGCCAAAAACACGCTTGTGCAAGCGTCTGATCAAAATGTGACGCATACCGTTGGAAAGAGCAGAAAATTTCCCATAGGATAGATGGTGTCTCAGAGCTTTCTCCCTATCAAATAAGAAAGTTATTAACCCGAGAATGGTTTAATCGGAAAGAAAACCCGGTGTTCGGGGGGTTTTCGGCCAAAAAGACGCTTGTGCAAACGTCCGATCGAAATGTGACGCATGCCGTTGGAAAGAGCAGAAAATTTCCTGTAGGATAGATGTGGTCCTAGAGTTTTCTCCCTATCAAATAACGAAATTAACAAAGGAGAACGAGTTGTCGACTATCACAGGTAAGGTTCCATTTAAGGGCGTTTTTTTTGCAGACGGCGAAAGATATTCGCGGACGAAAACTCGGATTAAGATAGTCCTAGGTTGTCTCTTTCAGAATCTATAGCCCATTTGTTTAATGTTCCTCTAATAACCTCTGCACAGGGCCTTAAAGTCCGGTCATTTTAAGGTTTTGTAGGTGAGGCCACGCCTATCATATTTTTTTTTATCGTTAGTGTTGACATTTCGGCGGACGAAAACCCGGTTTTATATAGAGAAAGGATCAAGCTTTCCGATGGTATACTTAGATTTTCGCTATTTTTATTATTAACAAAGATATCGTGAGATAAAGTAGATAGGAATATACATGTTAAAGTTTGTTGCTGGAAAGTTTGTTGCTATCTTCACGCGGGTTAAAAGTGATTATTATCCTTGATATTTAGTACCTTCTCTACTTCCACTCCATGAGGTGTCCATAAAACAAAGTAACACATACTTCGTTTACTTATGTGCAATTGACCTTGAATTTGGTAAAAATAGTCGTGTCTTCTACTTAGACGTATTTCATCGTTTTGTATAGTGCAATATTTTACTATCTTCTTTTGTATTGCCTCTTTTGGGGTATACTTCTGCGCTGAAAACGGACATTTAATTTCAATCAAACTATCTTCTCCTATCAAACCGTCAGGAGAAGCAGCTAAATAGCAATCTTCTGTGTCTATAAATAAACCACAGGGTATGACATTTAAATTGTATTCATCTTCAAATTGTTGTTTGGCAATGGGTTCCTTATCAATACCATATTGCATGGCTTTTGTAGCAGGAAAACCTTTGTATATAATCTGTTTAATTAAATTGGCACAATTGGTGGACTCTCTTTTTTTGCAAATTCTTCCAAAGTTAGAAGCCGTTAGACGCTTTGCCCTTTCTTCGTGCCATAATTGACTTCTGCCTTGGCCAGCCGTTCTAATTTCCATTTCGGCAATTTCTTCTTCAGTTTTCTGAAGTTCGTCTAAGAATTTGTCTTTTCTTGTAATGTAGGAAGTAGGAGATATGTCGGGAATATCTTCTTCCAAACCATAATTTTCGTCTGCATTTTGAAAACATTTTCAATCATCCATGACTTCCGGTTATATCAGTAGGGGTTAAGGAATTACTTTATTTGAACGTAACATTTATTTTTCGTTAGGTAGATCAATTTAAAAATAATTTTGTTTGAAACACTTTTTTCTATCACTTGTAGTTTCAGAAAGAAAAATATTTTTCATAATTTTTTGACTTCAACAAAATCAACATTTTTATTTAAACTTTGTTGGGCCCCGCGAAACAAATTTAATCGCACCCCGCATTTATTGGGTCCGGCCCTGATCAAAATGGGACACCTGTATATGTAGATAAGTTTACAATACGAAAATATAGAATTACAGCATTTTATAAATTGTTAAAAAATTTTAACAATCTTAGTTTTTTTTTTACTTCAACACAACATCTTAGTTAAAAAACCTAAACATTTTAAGGCATTTATTAGATGTTTCACAAATAATAAAATCGGTGAAGTCAGAGTTCAAAATCATTCTCGAAAGTATTTATCCTCAGTAGTGAATGAAAAAGTAGAATGGACGAAAACAAATAACTGACGTCATCTATTCATCTCGTCCGGCCACACCACATGTTCTATTAGGGCGGAGCTATCTGGCCGAATTAAGAAATAATTCGAGATATTGTACCGTGGGAATTTCCAATGCAGCACATTTATTTTGCAAAATATCAAAAAGTGGTAAATAAAGAAATGATTTGTTAAATATTTGTCTATGCTCGCACGAAGTCCGTTTAAAAATTATTATTAATAATCTCTGTTATTAACAATAATTGCTCAAATATCTCTTCGTGCAAGCGTAGATTTTTCGTTATCAGACAACTTTCGTTTGAAAAATTTTTTGATATCTCAAACGGTTACAGCGTATCATTGGAAATACTTTTTCGGGCCTGAGACCGCAGCCTTAAACGCCACTGCGAATTTAAAATCCTAGAACCGAAATCTTTACTTTTGATTTATATTTTTTGATGGCTCCAAGCTAACAAACACATTTGTCCGACTTAACAACTTGTACTTAACACATTCCAGTAGAAGTGTTTTTTCTGTCGCCAAATGCAATTTCATTGATCCAACTAATGGATCAAGGCGTAATTTCAAATTTTAAAGCTTATTATCTCCAGGGGACATTTCGACCATTGATTGATAAAACCGATAGGAAAGATAAACAATCTATTAGAGATTTTTGAACAAACTACAATATCATGGATGCTGTAGTCGACATTAATCTCTTCTGGAATGAGGTGAACGAGAAATGTTTGAAAGGAGTATGGAAAAATGGATGGCCGACAGTGTTGCCGCAGCGAAGAAAAAAAGTGTACCGAAAATGCGTACTGAAAATGAAAAAAATATACTGAATTAAGCGAGAAATTTGGACAATCATTTTCATCAATAGCTTTGCAAGCAATAGACTTTCTACGGTGGAAACATTTAAATTATTTCGGTACTTGTTCTTTATGATGCATAATGATGAAAACACTCCCTCTGCGCTGGCACTTCCATGAGGCAACTATAGCAATGTCTCAAACATCTTTACTATAGTTGGAAATGGCTCGTCTCCTAATCTGTTACGTTGCTTTCTTAAAAAATTTAAAATATCTTCAATGTTACAAAATGTTCTTTCTGTTTTAAACTCTCGAATAAGTCACCATTCTAAAATTAGATCTTCAACTTCGGTCGATTTAACAATATTTGAAAACACCTGTCCCAACTTTTGAATGGACGGCTTATCATCACTAAATATTTTTGTTGCATCTAAAACTTTGGTAATTTCAATTAATTTTTCATTTTTGAAATTTATTCTAAAAATGGTACTGCATTCCTTAAAAATGTACTGATTTCAGTACAATTGTACCGATTAAAAATTTTGTACTGAATTGCTGCTTTCACGTACTTTATCCATGAAATCGTACTGAATTCAGTACAATTGTACCGAAACGGCAACACTGATGGCCGGAGCTAAGCAAAGATGTTGACATAACAGAATCCATTGTTGATGTCGATGAAATTGTCAAGCTAGCTTATGAAGCAGGGTTGGATAATATAAATGCGTAGGATATTGAAAAATTACCGTAAGTTACAACTGGTAAAGGTTTTCTTTCCAACGGCGATCTTAAAGAATTCGTGGAACAAGTGCACGAAGATGACAAAGTTAACGTTTCTGAAGATGAGGAGCAAAGGGAACTCTCAATGGATTTTCTAAAATAAGTTTAGCCACTACATCGGAAATTATGGATGAGTTTGTACAAAATGATTTAAATTTTGATAGAAGTTCATAAGCAAGACAAAGTATCATTGATGCGATATCTTGTTATCGACAACTGCTTGCTGAACGCAAGAGGAAAAGACAGACGATTTTAGATGACTTCGTCACAAAAAAAACAAAGAATATCAAATGAAGAAGAACCTTCCTAGTCATAAACATGAGATCCTTACCCGAACTTCTTTTTATCTCCATGAATGTTTTATGAATAAAAATCGATATTAGCAATAAATAAGTCTATGCTCAATGTACTAAAAAGTATTTAACAACAAATGTTACAAAATACATAAAACAAAAAAAAAACTGATACATTTTTTTATTCTCTGTTGTTTTTCACTTATTTCCATCGTATATTTATATATGTACTATAACCCGAAATGGAAAGAAAGATGAAAAAGTAAGCCCCTTCTGCGTAATATTGTCGAGTACTCTTTCATCTTTCTCTTCATGGTGCAGCTCCACTTCGGGTTATAGTACGTGTTAAGTTGCCTCGTTTAGTACTGGAACTTATTGGAATGTATCCCCAGCGTTAAGCATGGTCTTAACCCTTTTAGTGCCGGGCGAAATAGAAGTGATTTTACACGATTTTACTCGGTTTGGAGAAAGGCTCATAAAAACCAAACAAAAAACAATATTTACACAATTCACAAAGCAGAGTAGTGGACAGACTAGATATAGAAGTATTTATCTTATATTGAGGTAGAGTTTTGGTAAAACGATACAAAGTGCGAGCCAATATAACGACCCTGGCATTTTTCGCCAGTGCAGCAAAGGCCGATATATCAGCTTCCGGCACTATAAGGGTTAATGTACTTTACTTTGAAAAAGTGCTATAAGATTAGAGAAAGTACATTAACATCCAAGAATATTAAGAAAATCCATTCAGATTAACTTGAAAGTTGATTGAAATTTATAATTCAGCCAAAAATCATCGATGTTTTTAAAAATGTCTTTTAAAACTTTTGGTAACAACCACAACAAATCTAATAGTTCTAATGAAAAAAAGACATTTCAATCTACATTTACTGAAAAAAATCTGTCTAGAATTTTCATCTATAATTCCTGGACGATTTTTTAAAATTGACTAAAATTTATACGTTGAGTGAAAAATTGTCCATGTTTTTAAAAATTTATTTAAAACTTTTGGTAACAACTATAACAAATCTAATAGTTCTAATGAAAAATAGACATTTCAATCTACATTTATTGAAGAAAATCTGTCTAGAATTTTCATCCATAATTTCTGGACGATTTTTTAAAATTGATTAAAATTTATAGGTTGAGTGAAAAATCGGCAATGTTTTTGGAAATTTATTTAAAACTTTTGGTAACAACTACAACAAATCTAATAGTTCTAATGAAAAATAGACATTTCAATCTACATTTATTGAAAAAAATCTGTCTAGAGTTTTCATTCATAATTTCCGGACGATTTTTTAAAATTGATTAAAATTTATAGGTTGAGTGAAAAATCGGCAATGTTTTTGGAAATTTATTTAAAACTTTTGGTAACAACTACAACAAATCTAATAGTTCTAATGAAAAATAGACATTTCAATCTATATTTACTGAAAAAAATCTGTCTAGAATTTTCATCCATAATTTCTGGACGATTTTTTAAAATTGATTAAAATTTATAGGTTGAGTGAAAAATCGGCAATGTTTTTGGAAATTTATTTAAAACTTTTGGTAACAACTACAACAAATCTAATAGTTCTAATGAAAAATAGACATTTCAATCTACATTTATTGAAAACAATCTGTCTAGAATTTTCATTCATAATTTCTGGACGATTTTTTAAAATTGATTAAAATTTATAGGTTGAGTGAAAAATCGGCAATGTTTTTGGAAATTTATTTAAAACTTTTGGTAACAACTACAACAAATCTAATAGTTCTAATGAAAAAAAGACATTTCAATCTAATTTACTGAAAAAAATCTGTCTAGAATTTTCATCCATAATTTCTGGACGATTTTTTAAAATTGATTAAAATTTATAGGTTGAGTGAAAAATCGGTAATGTTTTTAAAAATTTATTTAAAACTGTTGGTAACAACTACAACAAATCTAATAGTTCTAATGAAAAATAGACATTTCAATCTACATTTATTGAAAAAAATCGGTCTAGAGTTTTCATTCATAATTTCCGGACGATTTTTTATAATTGATTAAAATTTATAGGTTAAGTGAAAAATCGGCAATGTTTTTGGAAATTTATTTAAAACTTTTGGTAACAACTACAACAAATCTAATAGTTCTAATGAAAAATAGACATTTCAGTCTACATTTATTGAAAAAAATCTGTCTAGAATTTTCATTCATAATTTCTGGACGATTTTTTAAAATTGATTAAAATTTATAGGTTGAGTGAAAAATCGGCAATGTTTTTGGAAATTTATTAAAAAACTTTTGGTAACAACTACAACAAATCTAATAGTTCTAATAAAAAATAGACATTTCAATCTACATTTATTGAAAAAAATCTGTCTAGAATTTTCATTCATAATTTCTGGACGATTTTTTAAAATTGATTAAAATTTATAGGTTGAGTGAAAAATCGGCAATGTTTTTGGAAATTTATTTAAAACTTTTGGTAACAACTACAACAAATCTAATAGTTCTAATGAAAAATAGACATTTCAATCTACATTTACTGAAAAAAATCTGTCTAGAATTTTCATCCATAATTCCTGAACGATTTTTTAAAATTGACTAAAATTTATAGGTTGAGTGAAAAATTGTCCGTGTTTTTAAAAATTTATTTAAAACTTTTGGTAACAACTGCAACAAATCTAATAGTTCTAATGAAAAATAGACATTTCAATCTACATTTATTGAAAAAAAATCTGTCTAGAATTTTCATTCATAATTTCTGGACGATTTTTTAAAATTGATTAAAATTTATAGGTTGAGTGAAAAATCGGCAATGTTTTTGGAAATTTATTTAAAACTTTTGGCAACAACTACAACAAATCTAATAGTTCTAATGAAAAGTGGACATTTCAATCTACATTTATTGAAAAAAATCTGTCTAGAATTTTCATCCATAATTTCTGGCCGATTTTTTAAAATTGATTAAAATTTATAGGTTGAGTGAAAAATCGTCGATGTTATTGGAAATTTATTTAAAACTTTTGGTAACAACTACAACAAATCTAATAGTTCTAATGAAAAAAAGACATTTCAATCTACATTTACTGAAAAAAATCTGTCTAGAATTTTCATCCATAATTCCTGGACGATTTTTTAAAATTGACTAAAATTTATAGGTTGAGTGAAAAATTGTCCATGTCTTTAAAAATTTATTTAAAACTTTTGGTAACAACTACAACAAATCTAATAGTTCTAATGAAAAATAGACATTTCAATCTACATTTATTGAAAAAAATCTGTCTAGAATTTTCATCCATAATTCCTGGACGATTTTTTAAAATTGATTAAAATTTATAGGTTGAGTGAAAAATCGGCAATGTTTTTGGAAATTTATTTAAAACTTTTGGTAACAACTACAACAAATCTAATAGTTCTAATGAAAGATAGACATTTCAATCTACATTTATTGAAAAGAATCTGTCTAGAATTTTCATTCATAATTTCTGGACGATTTTTTAAAATTGATTAAAATTTATAGGTTGAGTGAAAAATCGGCAATGTTTTTGGAAATTTATTTACAAGTTTTGGTAACAACTACAACAAATCTAAAAATTCTAATGAAAAATAGACATTTCATTCTACATTTGCTGAAAAAAATATGTCTAGAATTTTCATCCATAATTTCTGGACGATTTTTTAAAATTGATTAAAATTTATAGGCTGAGTGAAAAATCGTCGATGTTTTTGGAAATTTATTTAAATCTTTTGGGAACAACTACAACAAATTTAACAGCTCTAGTGAAAAATAGACATTTTAATCTACATTTGCTGAAAAAATCTTTTTAGAATTTTCATGAATAATTTTTGGACGATTTTTTAAAATTGACTAAAATTTATAGGTTGAGTGAAAAATTGCCCAGGTTTTTGAAAATTTATTTAAAATTTTTGGTAACAACTATAACAAATCTAACAACTTTAGTGCAAAATGGACATTTTATTCCACATTTTCTAAAAAAAATCTTTCTAGAATTTCCATGAATAATTTTTGGACGATTTTTTAAAGTTGATTAAAATTTATAGGTTGAGTGAAAAATCGTCGATGTTTTTGGAAATTTATTTAAAACTTTTGGTAACAACTACAACAAATCTAATAGTTCTAATGAAAAATAGACATTTCAATCTACATTTATTGAAAAAAATCTGTCTAGAATTTTCATCCATAATTTCTGGACGATTTTTTAAAATTGACTAAAATTTATACGTTGAGTGAAAAATCGGCAATGTTTCTGGAAATTTATTTAAAACTTTTGGTAACAACTACAACAAATCTAATAGTTCTAATGAAAAATAGACATTTCAATCTACATTTATTGAAAAAAATCTGTCTAGAATTTTCATCCATAATTCCTGGACGATTTTTTAAAATTGATTAAAATTTATAGGTTGAGTGAAAAATCGGCAATGTTTTTGGAAATTTATTTAAAACTTTTGGTAACAACTACAACAAATCTAATAGTTCTAATGAAAAGTGGACATTTTAATCTACATTCGCTGAAAAAATCTTTTTAGAATTTCCATAAATAGTTTCTGAACGATTTTTTAAAGTTAATCAATAGGTTAAGTGAAAAATCGTCCATGTTTTTGAAAATGTATTTAAAACTTTTGGTAATAACTATAACAAATCCAACAGCTTCATTGAAAAATGGGCATTTTAATCTACAATTGTTGAAAAAAATCTTTCTAGAATTTCCTTGAATAATTTCTGGACGATTTTTTAAAGTTCATTAAAACTTATGAATTTTGTCCAAAATTATCGATGTTTTTGAAAATTTATTTAAACTTTTTGGTAACAACTACAACAAATCTAACAGTTCTAGTGAAAAATGAACATTTTATTTTACATTTGCTGAAAAGAATCTTTTTAAAATTTCCATGAATAATTTCTGGACGATTTTTTAAAATTGACTAAAATTTATAGGTTGAGTGAAAAATCGTTGATATTTTTGAAAATTTATTTAAACCTTTTAGTCACAATTATAACAAATCTAACAGTTTTATTAAAAAATGAACATGTTAATTTACATTTGCTGAAAAAAATCTTTTTAGAATTTCCATGAATAATTTTTGGACAATTTTTTAAATTTGATTAAAATTTATAGATTGAGTGAAAAATCGGCAATGTTTTTGGAAATTTATTTAAAATTTTTGGTAACAACTACAACAAATCTAACAACTTTAGTGAAAAATGGACATTTTAATCTACATTTTCTAAAAAAAATATTTCTAGAATTTCCATGAATAATTTCTGGACGATTTTTTAAAGTTGACTAAAATTTATAGGTTGAGTGAAAAATCGTTGATGTCTTTGGAAATTTATTTAAAACTTTTGGGAGCAACTACAACAAATCTAACACTTCTAGCGAAAAATGGACATTTTAATCTACTTCTGCTGAAAAAATCTTTTTAGAATTTCCATGAATCATTTCTGGACGATTCTTTAAATTTGATTAAAATTTATAGATTGAGTGAAAAATCGGCAATGTTTTTGGAAATTTATTTAAAACTTTTGGTAACAGCTACAACAAATCTAATAGTTCTAATGAAAAATAGACATTTCAATCTATATTTACTGAAAAAAATCTGTCTAGAATTTTCATCCATAATTTCTGGACGATTTTTTAAAATTGACTGAAATTTAAAGGTTAAGTGAAAAATCGTCCATGTTTTTGAAAATTTATTTAAAACTTTTGGTAACAACTACAACAAATCTAACACTTCTAATGAAAAATGGACATTTTAATCTACATTTGCTGAAAACAATCTTTTTAGAATTTTCATTCATAATTTCTGGACGATTTTTTAAAATTGATTAAAATTTATAGGTTGAGTGAAAAATCGGCAATATTTTTGAAAATTTATTTAAAATTTTTGGTAACAACTACAATAAATCTAACAGTATTTGTGAAAAATAGACATTTTAGTCCACATTTGCTGAAAAAATCTTTCTAAAATTTTCATGAATAATTTCTGGACGATTTTTTAAAGTTCATTAAAATTTATGAATTTTGTCCAAAATTATCGATGCTTTTGAAAATTTATTTAAACTCTTTGGTAACAACTACAACAAATCTAACAGTTCTAGTGAAAAATGAACATTTTATTTTACATTTGCTGAAAAGAATCTTTTTAAAATTTCCATGAGTAATTTCTGGACGATTTTTTAAAATTGACTAATTGTAAAATTTATAGGTTGAGTGAAAAATCGTCGATGTTTTTGGAAATTTATTTAAAACTTTTGGTAACAACTACAACAAATTTGATACAGTGGTGCCTTGATATACTAGTACCCTAATATACGAGTGTTTTGAGATACGAGCCTCCGAGGGAGCGATATTTTGCTTTGAGATGAGAGCAAGATTTGAGATACGAGGAACCGCACATACAAAATGCGCTTGCTCACCCACCAAATTTTGAAGATTATTTACTCGAAGAGTTCAAGTTCATAAAGGTTGTCTACCTACCACCCAACATCACCCCTATCTTACAGCTCATGGATCAGAAGGTGATTTCTAATTTTAAGAAGATGTACACCAAGCACTTTTTTCGGCACTTTTTTGAGGTGATGAAGAATACAAACCTTACTCTTCGAAAGTTCTGGAAGGACCTTAATATCGTGATATGCCTAAGAATTATTGATCAGCTCTGACTGGATGTTACTACGAGGACCTTAACCTCTACATGGAAGAAGTTGTGGCCTGAGGTTATAGCTAAAAGGCCTTCGAAGGATTGGAACCCGAAGTGTCAGTGGTAAAGGAGATTATTTCTCTGGGAAAATCCATAAGTCTGGAGGTGGATAAGAGAAATGTGAATGAACTCGTCGAGGAATAGTCTCAGGAGCTGACAACCGAGGAGTTACACGATCTACATTCGCAGCAGTATACCGTAGTTCAACGAAAAATTAGTTTTGAAGAAGAGTCAGAGATATTCATCTACAAGAGATATAAAGGAGATGTTGGGAATGTGGGAGAAAGTTGTAGAGTTCGTGGATAAAAATCACCCCGAAAAAATTGCAACTGATCGTGCATCGGAGCTATTCAACGAACCTTGCCTAACTCATTTCCGCAATATCCTAAAAAGGAGGAAGAAACAAACCTGCTTGAACAGTTTTTTTTAACGATCTACAGGTAAAAGTGAACAAAGCGTGACGAAAAAAGCGAAGACCAGGTGGTGTTTTGGGAGCTGGAATGAATTAATGGCATTTCAATTAATATCAATGAGGAAAGTTGCTTTGAGGTACGAGCAACTTAACATACGAGCAAGGTTACGGAACGAATCAAACTATGTCGAGGTACTACTGTACCTGTTCTGAAGAATAAACGATAGAATAGAAAACGTAACTTAAAAATGAAAATTCTAAATCTTTACTTTTAAAAAGTACTATAAAATTAGAGAAAGTAACCCAAAATCCAAAAATAAGAAAATTCATTCAGATAAACTTATTACATAACTCTCTTAAGCTTTAAAGTTTCTAAGTTTGACATCACTGAACAGATTACTCAAGAAATGTTCCACTTTCCAACGTTTATGTAATGACTACTATTATTATGAAAGTTAAAGTCAGAAGTTCTAACTTTCTAAGGTTTACTTAGCTTTAAAACATTTTACATTTTACACCAAAGTTATATTATAAAATTATATTATAAAACCCTCAATAAAATATTTCATTTTTATACATACAAATTACTAAAAAAAACATGAGTTAAAAAAATTAAAAAATCTACTATATGTAAAAATAAACTCAACTCAATTTTAAATTGGTTTTGGCTGCAGGAAATAAATGTCAAAAAGTGTGATTCCATACGCTTCGCATCGTTTAACGGAAAAACAAGTACGAATGGCGTTGTCAGAATGAGTTTCGGGTGGGAACGTCAGTAGGAAAATGCAACATTTGTTACACGACCATTTATTCCAATTTCACGAACGATGTATTTTCGGTTCGATTGTTGTCCAGTCTCGTTATTTGTTTTATATTTTTTGTCCGGCGTAACGTCCCACTCGTTAAAGATACAATTTGATACGAGGGTACTAAACGCGACACGGTTTAATTTGGCCCACAACAACGGCTGTCATGAATAATATCCTCTCGACTTCCGGTTTTAGCTCGAAGCGATGTGTTTCGTATTCTAGTCCGGTGGTAATTTCCGAACTAAGTTTCCCGGGAAAGTTTCAATCTTATCGACAGGTAGGTAATTTCAAGGTGTTAAAATTTATCTAACATGGTGTTTAAAAGTTTAAAGTATATGAAAGCTTTTATACGAAAGTTCATATTGAAGGTGTTTGTAGGGGTTAATAAATAATTTTTATGTTAAATTAAAACAAAAACGTTTTATTTTTCATTGGGTATATTAAATATGTTCCAATTATTACCAAAAAATTAAAAAAAAATATTCCAATTTTAATAAAAATTGATAGTTAACTTGAATTCTTTGGGGTAACTTTGAAAAATCTTAACGAGTTTATTTTTAAGGATTAAGGGACGATTTTTGTATTAAATTAAACTTAAGAGATTCTATTTTGGATTAAAAAAGTCAAATTTATTCTAATTACCTCCAAAAAAATTAAAAAAAAAAAAATTTTAATGAAAAATTGATAGTTAACCTCAACTTTTTAGATCAACTTTGAAGCATCGTAACGAATTTATTTATAAGTGACAAAGAAAAATTTTTATATTAAATAGAACTTAAGAGATCCTATTTGGAACTAAAAAAGTCAAATTTGCTGTAATTGTTACCAAAAAAATTAAAAAAATTCTTAAAGTTGGCAAAAATTCTTCACAGTTAACTGATTAAATTTTATAAAAAATCTTCAAAAAATCGTACAGGGTTTATTTATGAAGATAAAGACATGATTTATACGCTAAATTAAAGCTAAAAGATTCTATTTTTGATTATAAAAGTCCAATTTCTTCTAATTATCACAAAAAATTTAGAAAAAAGTTGAACATAACCTACCTTGAAAATTTCTTTTACTAATTTTAAAAAATCACCCTGACTTTATTTATAGAAGTTTAAGTCATCTTTTCGTGAAATTAAAACTTAAAAAGATTGTATTTTGGATTAACTCTTAACCCGAAACATTGGTCTGACAGACCAAAGCGAAAGAATATCTGCTAATCACGGCAACATTGTAAGTCCCATGCGCTTGACCGTTTAAATATCTTTAGGCTAGTCTATAATTAGCATAATCCTGCAGTATCGTCGCGACTGCTGAATAGTTGAAGATATGCTTCAACTGTTTTCTAAAGATGTTTTGGGTCGGCCAATATTCAGAATGATTATGTCTTTGAAGAAATTTGAAATACTTTTGTCAAGTTCTAGATTTCATAATAACATGGATGGCGAAAGAAAACTGATAAAACAGCGGCAACTTCAAATATTTTCAATAATTTTATGTCTAATTGCCAGAAGCTATTCACGTTGTCAGATTGTGTAACTGTGGATGAGATGCTACTTCTTTTGAATCTACATGCCTAGTACACCTGTCAAATACGGCATAAAAATAATGTGCATGGCAGATGCTAAGAGTTCTTATTTCTATAATGGATATTATACTCAGGAAAAGATTCGGATGGTGTAGGACTTTCAGAAAAAGCACTAAAGCTTTCCAAGCCTGCTCAATGTGTCATACGATTATCCAAGCCAATAGAGGACTCTAAATGAAATATTACGGCTGAAAACTACTTCTCTTCAATAGAGTTAGTCAAAGAGTTACAAAAAGTGAGAAGTTCCTTTGACATTCGAGGCTAATAAAAGTAGGAAAATTGGTACAACACTCTATGGTTTTTCCGATGACATTATCTTGATATCATATGTACCGAAGAAAAATAGAGCTGTGCTTTTATTATCCTCTATGCATCACACCAAATATATTGAATTAGGAAAACCAGAAATAATTAAGTATTGTAATAGTACAAAATCGGGAGTTGATGTGTTAGATATAAAGTGTGCCAATTATAGTGCAAATCGCCGGACAAGACGTTGGCCCGTTACCGTATTTTACACACTTGTAAACATAAGTTCAGTCAACAGTTACATCCTTTTTCTTTGTTACAAAGATAATAAATTAGATCCCCTTTTAAATTTCTAAAAGATTTGTCATTTGAACTACTTCAGCCTCATCTAAGGCAAATACTAGAAACAAATCTTCCTCGAGAACTTAGAAATAATATAGAGATTTTTTTGGGAATTAATCCGGATGTGCCTATCGAGGATATATGCGACAATGTTTCAGATGATAAGCTTCCCAAAAGAAAATTGTGTAGCATTTGTCCATCATCGAAAATGAGGAAGACAAATTATAAATGTGTGCGTTGCTCAAAAGCTATTTGTTTGGAGTGTGGTAGAAAGGTTTGTGTTACCTGTCTTCAAAATTAGTAGCTATATATTTTTTTCTTCCCAGACATATGTTTTTTAACCACTTGATTATGACTAATATACCTATAATAATGTTCTGTTTTTGGTGTTTATTTGTTAGATATTATATTTCTTTCCTTGTTTACACCTAATAAACTTCAAAACGTTTTTGTACTGCGTTTGTTTTCCATTTATTTCACTTTTTTCGTATATTGGTCCAACAGACCATAGGTTCCGCATTAGCAACAAACTTCTAATGTTTCGGGTTAAGGGTTAAAAAAGCCACATTTGTTCTAACTGTTACGAAAAAAAATTAAAAAATTCTTAAATTTGGTAAAAATTGTTAACAGTTTACTAACCTAAAAAATTTGATCGAGTTTAAAAAATCTTACAGAGTTTATTTTTAGGGATTTAGAAGTGATTTTTACGTATATTGGTCCAACAGACCATAGGTTCCGCATTAGCAACAAACTTCTAATGTTTCGGGTTAAGGGTTAAAAAAGCCACATTTGTTCTAACTGTTACGAAAAAAATTTAAAAAATTCTTAAATTTGGTAAAAATTGTTAACAGTTTACTAACCTAAAAAATTTGATCGAATTTAAAAAATCTTACAGAGTTTATTTTTAGAGATTTAGAAGTGATTTTTACGTTAAATAAACACTTAAAGATTGTATTTTTGATTATCAAGATCAAATTTGTTCTAACTGTTACAAAAAAAATTTTAAAAATTCTTAAATTTAAGAAAAAATTAACAGTTTAACCTAAAAAATTTTGTGAAATTTAAAAAATCCTATAGAGTTTATTTCTAGAGATTAAGAAATGATTTTTACGTTAAATGAACACTTAAAAAATTGTATTTTTGACTAAAAAAGTCAAATTTGTTTTAATTGTTACGAAAAAAATTTAAAAAATTCTTAAATTTAGCACAAAATTTTAACAGTTTAACATTTGATGAAATTTAAAAAATCCCACAGACTTTATTTTTAGAGATTAGAAACTGATTTTTACGTTAAAAGAATACTTAAAGATTGTATTTTTGATTAAAAAAGTCAAATCTGTTCTAACCGTTACGAAAAAAAAATTTAAAAAATTCTTAAATTTGGTAAAAATTGTTAACAGTTTACTAACCTAAAAAATTTGATCAAATTAAAAAAATCCTACAGAGTTTATTTTTAGAGATTAAGAAGTGATTTTTACGTTAAATGAACTCTTAAAGATTGTATTTTTGATTATGAAGGTCAAATTTGTTCTGTTACAAAAAAAATTTTAAAAATTCTTAAATTAAAAAAAAAAATTTAACAGTTTAACCTAAAAAAAATTTGTGAAATTTAAAAAATCCTACAGGGTTTATTTTTAGAGATTGAGAAGTGATTTTTACGTTAAATAAACACTTAAAGATTGCATTTTTGATTATGAAGGTCAAATTTGTTCTAATTGTTATGAAAAAAATTTAAAAAATTCTTAAATTTAAGAAAAAAATTTAACAGTTTAACCTAAAAAATTTGATGAAATTTAAAAAATCCCACAGAGTTTATTTTTAGAGATTAGGAAATGATTTTTTCGTTAGATGAACACTTAAAGATTGTATTTTTGACTAAAAAAGTCAAATTTGTTCTAATTGTTACGAAAAAAATTAAAAAAATTCTTAAATTTAGCAACAAATTTTAACAGTTTAACATTTGATGAAATTTAAAAAATCCCACAGAGTTTATTTTTAGAGATTAAGAACTGATTTCTTCGTTAAAGGAATACTTAAAGATTGTATTTTTGATTAAAAAAAGCCAAATTTCTCGAAACTGTTTCGAAAAAAATTAAAAAAATTCCACATAGTTTACTTTTGGAGATTAATAAATGATTTTTATGATAAATAAACACTTACAGATTGTATTTTTGATTAAAAAAGGTCAAATTTGTTCCAACTATCACAAAAAAATTTTTTAAAAATCCTAAATTTGGTAAAAATTTTTAACAGTTTAACCTAAAAAATTTGGTAGAATTTAAAAAATACTACAGAGTTTATTTTTAGAGATTAAGAACTGATTTTTACGTTAAAAGAATACTTAAAAATTGTATTTTTGATTTAAAAAGCCAAATTTCTCGAAACTGTTTCGAAAAAAATTTAAAAAAATTCTCAAATTTAAGAAAGAATTTTAACAGTTTAACCTCCTACAGAGTTTATTTTTAAAGATTAAGAAATGATTTTAATGCTAAATAAATACTTAAAGATTGTATTTTTGTTTAAAAAAGTCAAATTTGTTCTAATTGTTACGAAAAAAATTTAAAAAATTCTTAAATTTAGCACAAAATTTTAACAGTTTAACATTTGATGAAATTTAGAAAATCCCACAGATTTTATTTTTAGAGATTAGAAAATGATTTTTTCGTTAAATGAATACTTAAAGATTGTATTCTTGACTAAAAAAGTCAAATTTGTTCCAACTATTACGAAAAAGATTAAAAAAATTCTTAAATTTGGAAAAAAATTTATCAGATTACTAACCTAAAAAATTTGATCAAATTTAAAAAATCCCAGAAAATTTACTATTAGAGATTAAGAACTGATTTTTTCGTTAAAGGAATACTTAAAGATTGTATTTTTGATTAAAGAAGCCAAATTTCTCGAAACTGTTTCGAAAAAAAATTTAAAAAATTCTTAAATTTAAGAAACATTTTTAACAGTTTAACCTAAAAAATTTTGTGAAATTTAAAAAATCCTACAGAGTTTATTTCTAGAGATTAAGAAATGATTTTTACGTTAAATGAACACTTAAAGATTGTATTTTTGACTAAAAAAGTCAAATTTGTTCTAATTGTTACGAAAAAAATTAAAAAATTCTTAAATTTAGCAAAAAGTTTTAACAGTTTAACATTTGGTGAAATTTAAAAAATCCCACAGAGTTTATTTGTAAAGATTAGGAAATGATTCTTTCGTTAAATGAATACTTAAAGATTGTATTTTTGACTAAAAAAGTCAAATTTGTTCCAACTATTACGAAAAAAATTTTAAAAATTCTTAAATTTGGAAAAAAATTTATCAGATTACTAACCTAAAAAATTTGATCAAATTTAAAAAATCCCACAAAAATTACTTCTAGAGATTAAGAACTGATTTTTTCGTTAAAGGAATACTTAAAGATTGTATTTTTGATTAAAAAAGCCAGACTTCTCGAAACTGTTTCGAAAAAAATTTAAAAAAATTCTTAAATTTAAGAAAATCTTTTAACAGTTCATCCTAAAAAATTTGATGAAATTTAAAAAATTCCATATAGTTTATTTTTGGAGATTAATAAATGATTTTTATGATAAATAAACACTTACAGATTGTATTTTTGATTAAAAAAGTCAAATTTGTTTCAACAATCACAAAAAAAATTTTTTTAAATCTTAAATTTGGTAAAAAAATTTTAACAGTTTAACCTAAAAAATTTGGTCCAATTAAAAAAATCCTACAGAGTTTATTTTTAGAGATGAAGGAAGGATTTTTACGTTAGATAAACACTCAAAGATTGTATTTTTGATTATGAAGGTCAAATTTGTTCTGTTACGAAAAAAAAAAAAAAATAAATAAAAAGTAAATAAAAAAATTCTTAAATTTGACCAATATTTTTAAAAGCTTAACCTAAAAAATTTGGTTAAAATTAAAAAATCCTACAGTGTTTATTTTTAAAGGTTAAGAAATGATTTTTTCGCTAAATGAACACTTAAAGATTGTATTTTTGATTAAAAGAGTCAAATTTATTCCATCACCACCAAAAAAATTAAAAAAAAAACGTAAATACACCGCCGATTTTTTATGACTTTAAGCTGAAATTGAACATACTTTAAAAAATCGTGTAGGGCTTATTTTTAAAAATTTAGAAGTGGGTCTGGAGCTAAAGATAAGTCAAAATGTCTGTTTAACTCTGAATAAGTCATATTTATTCTACTCATTACCAAAAAAATTTAAAAAAATTATAGATACACTGACGATTTTTACGATTTTTTATGACTAAGCGAAAATTGAACAAACTTTAAAAAATCACCCTGACTTTGTTTATAGGCATTAAGAATTGACTTTCAGCTTAAATTAAAGATTAAAAACTCTATTTTTTATAATAAATATCAATTTAATTGTAATTAGTATCAAAGAATTAACAAAAAGGTAATAAAAAAATAGAAAATATACCCTTAGTATATAGCATTTTGATGTTTTTGCAAATTTATTCATACACATAAAAGTTGTGGAGAGTTATCGCATAAATTAAAGTGACATTAAAATAATGAAGCTTTCAGGAGTTATAAATTAAATGCAAGTCATAAAAAACTTCTACCGGGAAGTTATTAATATATTCATAGATAATATATTTTAGTGATTGAATTAAAAGGTGGGATGAAGCAATTACTTTAATAAAACGTTAGGTAAAGTGCAAGGAAGGGGATTGTGTCGTGTTTCACAATAAAGTCATTGTTCGGTCGACTGAAGCAACCTAAAATCAATTAACAAAAGCCCCCCATTGTATTCGTAGGTCTTCCAGCGTCACCGTTGAATAATTGCTTCGGCCGCCGTTACAGAAAAGCTTACGCAAAGCCCGCGCTTTGGTTAAAGCTCGAGCTGGAGTTTGTTAAGTCAGTTGTCTGGATTTGGCAAATGAAAATTGAAGCTAAAGTTACGGTGAGAAGGCGCGAAAGCTAAGTGGGCGTAACCGTTTGTAATTCGCAAGTAATCTAAATTAGAAGACCGCAAGCTTCGGAGAGCTTTACCGGAATTATTCAAGCTTGGTTTTTCCTCTTTCGGTTACGGGAAAGTTCGACTGAAAACCGCGCCCGCTTATTTCCATTGCAAATTCCCCCGAGTTACCTTTTTCTAGGATAGCTTTACTAAAGAACGTGTGCCTTCGAACGGAGACTTTTTAAGGCGGCCCAAGAGACCATTTTCCAGTCCCCAAAATACCGTATAAAAGTCGGTTCGCAAACAACGAAGACGACGGAATTTTCAGAGTGTATCAGCGTCCGAAACTTCGTCTGGTTCGTTGCGTGTTCAAGCTGCAGGACTCGAGCTTTTAACAATTTGCAATTCAAATTTACCCGCTTTCGGTGCAACACATTAATGTTTCAGTTTACCAGACACTTCAAACATGCTAATTTTTGACGTGTACCTAAAACGGACTCGTTATTGCCGTACTCTGATAGAACAATCGGAAAACATCGATTACAACCATCCGATTCAACCCCGAGGGGGCGATAAGTTTACTTTTTAAAGATAGCAGAAAAAAACAAACAGCTTCCGAGAGCTTTTATTAAAATCTCGCGTACGGATATAATCCTTCGGGACCAATATTAAACCGGCTTTAGTAATTACAGGCTGGAAACTAAGGATAAACGTCAAGGAAAATTAAAAAAGTGAAAAATATAGTTTTTCAGGGAATGGTTTTTCATCCTCATCAAAGTTGGTTTATTACCATATTTCGAGTTAGATTATGATGTACAGTTTCAAACCATAAAGTTATCCATCGAATGTTGCGCGCGTAAAGTAATTACGTTTTGGATCATCGTAAAATACGAACAAACATTTTATAAAGTTTGGGCGATTTTTTAAATTTGATTAAAATTTGTGAATTTGGTCAAAAGTGGAAATTAGATTACATATTCTAACGTTATTTAAAAAAATCTCTTTTCAATTTCTCTAACAATAAGTAAAATCTGTACGACTTTTTAAAGTTGATTAAAATTTATCGCTTGAGGCAAAAATCATCCATGCTTTTAGAAATTTATTTAAGACTTTTGGTACTAATTACAACAAATTTATTTATTTTAGTGAAAATTAGATTATTTATTCTAACATTGTATAAAAAAACTTTTCTCAACTTTCGTAAATAAAATCTGGACGATTTTTTAAAGTTGATTAAATTTTATATTTTGAGTCAAAAATCGTCGGTTTTTGGAAATTTATTTAAAAATTTTGGTAATAATTACAACAAATTTGTCTGTTGTAATGAAAAGTATATCATTTAGTCTAACTTTGTTTAATAGATTTTTCTTGAATTTTTATAAATAATTGCTGAGCGATTTTTTAAAGTTGATTAAAATTTATCGCTTGAGGCAAAAATCATCCATGTTTTTAGAAATTTATTTAAGACTTTTGGTACTAATGACAACAAATTTATTTATTTTAATGAAAATTAGATTATTTATTCTAACATTGTTCAATAAATCTTTTCTCAACTTTCATAAATAAAATCTGGACGATTTTTTAAAGTTGATTAAATTTTATATTTTGAGTCAAAAATCGTCGGTTTTTGGAAATTTATTTAAAATTTTTGGTAATAATTACAACAAATTTTTCTGTTGTAATGAAAAGTGTATCATTTAGTCTAACTTTGTTTAATGGATCTTTCTTGAATTTTTATAAATAATTATTGGGCGATTTTTTAAAGTTGATTAAAATTTATCGCTTGAGGCAAAAATCATCGACGTTTTTTGAAAATTTATTTAAGACTTTTGGTAATAATTACAACAAATTTATTTAATTTAATGAAAATTAGATTATTTATTCCAACATTGCTTAAAAAACTTTTCTCAACTTTAATAAATAAAATCTGGACGATTTTTTAAAGTTGATTAAATTTTATATTTTGAGTCAAAAATCGTCGGTTTTTGGAAATTTATTTAAAATTTTTGGTAATAATTACAACAAATTTATCTGTTGTAATGAAAAGTATATCATTTAGTCTAACTTTGTTTAATAGATCTTTCTTCAATTTTTATAAACAATTGTTGGACGATTTTTTAAAGTTGATTAAAATTTATCCCTTGAGGCAAAAATCATCGACGTTTTTTGAAAATTTATTTAAGACTTTTGGTAATAATTACAACAAATTTATTTATTTTAGTGAAAATTAGATTATTTAATCTAACATTGTTCAAAAAGTCTTTTCTCAACTTTCGTAAATAAAATCTGTACGATTTTTTAAAGTTGATTAAATTTTATATTTTGAGTCAAAAATCGTCGGTTTGTGGGAATTTATTTAAAATTTTTGGTAATAATTACAACAAATTTGTCTATTGTAATGAAAAGTATATCATTTAGTCTAACTTTGTTTAATAGATCTTTCTTGAATTTTTATAAATAATATCTGGGCGATTTTTTAAAGTTGGTTAAAATTTATCGCTTGAGGCAAAAATCATTCACGATTTCAGAAATTTATTTAAGACTTTTGGTAGTAATTACAACAAATTTATTTATTTTAGTGAAATTTAGATTATATATTCTAACATTGTTCAAAAAATCTTTTCACAACTTTCATAAATAAAATCTGGACGATTTTTTAAAGTTGATTAAATTTTATATTTTGAGTCAAAAATCGTCGGTTTTTGGAAATTTATTTAAAATTTTTGGTAATAATTACAACAAATTTGTCTGTTGTAATAAAAAGTATATCATTTAGTCTAATTTTGTTTAATAGATCTTTCTTGAATTTTTATAAATAATTGTTGGACGATTTTTTAACATTGATTAAAATTCATCGCTTGAGGCAAAAATCATCCAAGTTTTTTAGAAATTTATTTAAGACTTTTGATACTAATTACAACAAATTTATTTATTTTAATGAAAATTAGATTATTTATTCTAACATTGTTCAAAAAATCTTTTCTCAACTTTCATAAATAAAATCTGGACGATTTTTTAAAGTTGATTAAATTTTATATTTTGAGTCAAAAATCGTCGGTTTTTGGAAATTTATTTAAAATTTTTGGTAATAATTACAACAAATTTGTCTGTTGTAATGAAAAGTATATAATTTAGTCTAACTTTGTTTAATAGATCTTTCTTGAATTTTTGTAAATAATTACTAGACGATTTTTTAAAGTTGATTAAAATTTATTGCTTGAGGCAAAAATCATCGATGTTTTTAGAAATTTATTTAAGACTTTTGGTAGTAATTACAACAAATTTATTTATTTTAATGAAAATTAGATTATTTATTCCAACATTGCTTAAAAAACTTTTCTCAACTTTCATAAATAAAATGTGGACAATTTTTTAAAGTTGATTTTAAAAGCTTTTGATAATATTTAAAGCTTTTAATAATAATTACAACAAATTTGTTTGTTCTATTGAAAAATATGTCTTTTACTTTACCTTTGTATAATTGATTTTTCTTAAATTTCTATAAATAAAATCAGGACGATTTTTTGAAGTTGATTAAAACGTAGGAATTCAGCCAAAAATCATTGATTTTTTCGGAAATTAATTTAAAATTTTTGGTGACAACTATAACAAATTTGATAGTTCTAGTGAAGAATAAACATTTTAGTTTACCTTTGCTGAAAGAATCTTTTTTGAATTTCCTTGAATAAGTACTGAACGAATTTTTAAAATTAACTAAAATTTATAGGTTAAGTGAAAAATCGACAATGTCTTTGGAAATTTATTTAAAACTTTTGGTAACAAATACAATAAGTTTGAGAGTTCTACTGAAAAATAGACATTTTAGTCCATATTTACTGAACAAAATCTTTCTAGAATTTCTGTGAATAACTTCTGAGCGATTTTTTGAAATTGACTAAAATTTATCGCTTGAGTCAAAAATCATCGATGTTTTTTGGAAATTTAATTAAGACTTTTAGTAATAATTACAACAAATTTATTTAATTTAGTGAAAATTAGATTATTTAATCTAACATTGTTCAAAAAATCTTTTCTCAACTTTCATAAATAAAATCTGGACGATTTTTTAAAGTTGATTAAATTTTATATTTTGAGTCAAAAATCGTCGGTTTTTGGGAATTTATTTAAACTTGTTGGTCATAATTACAACAAATTTGTCCGTTGTAATGAAAAGTATATCATTTGGTCTAACTTTGTTTAATAGATCTTTCTTGAATTTTTATAAATAATTGCTGGGCGATTTTTTAAAGTTGATTAAAATTTATCGCTTGAGGCAAAAATCATCGATGTTTTTTGAAAATTTATTTAAGACTTTTAGTAATAATTACAACAAATTTATTTATTTTAGTGAGAATTAGATTATTTATTCTAACATTGTTCAAAAAATCTTTTATCAACTTTCATAAATAAAATCTGGACGATTTTTTAATGTTGATTAAATTTTATATTTTGAGTCAAAAATCGTCGGTTTTTGGGGATTTATTTAAAATTGTTGGTAATAATTACAACAAATTTGTCTGTTGTAATGAAAAGTGTATCATTTAGTCTAACTTTGTTTAATAGATCTTTCTTCAATTTTTATAAATAATTGTTGGACGATTTTTTAAAGTTGATTAAAATTTATCCCTTGAGGCAAAAATCATCGATGTTTTTAGAAATTTATTTAAGACTTTTGATACTAATTACAACAAATTTATTTATTTTAATGAAAATTAGATTATTTATTCTAACATTGTTCAAAAAATCTTTTTTCAACTTTCATAAATAAAATCTGGACGATTTTTTAAAGTTGACTAAATTTTATGCTTTGAGTCGAAAATCGTCGGTTTTTGGAAAAGTTATCTAAAATTTTTGGTAATAATTATAACAAATTTGTCTGTTATAATGAAAAGTATATTATTTAGTGTAACTTTGTTTAATAGATCTTTTTTGAATTTTTATAAATAATTGCTGGGCGATTTTTTAAAGTTGATTAAAATTTATCCCTTGAGGCAAAAATCATCGATGTTTTTTGAAAATTTATTTAAGACTTTTGGTGGTAATTACAACAAATTTATTTATTTTAGTGAAAATTAGATTATTTATTCTAACATTGTTCAAAAAATCTTTTCTCTACTTTCGTAAATAAAATCTGGACGATTTTTAAAGTTGATTAAATTTTATATTTTGAGTCAAAAATCGTCGGTTTTTGGAAATTTATTTAAAATTTTTGGTAATAATTACAACAAATTTGTCTGTTGTAATGAAAAGTATATCATTTAGTCTAACTTTGTTTAATAGATTTTTCTTGAATTTTTATAAATAATTGCTGGGCGATTTTTTAAAGTTGATTAAAATTCATCGCTTGAGTCAAAAATCATCCATGTTTTTAGAAATTTATTTAAGACTTTTGGTGGTAATTACAACAAATTTATTTATTTTAGTGAAAATTAGATTATTTATTCTAACATTGTTCAAAAAATCTTTTTTCAACTTTCATAAACAAAATCTGGACGATTTTTTAAAGTTGACTAAATTTTATGCTTTGAGTCGAAAATCGTCGGTTTTTGGAAAAGTTATCTAAAATTTTTGGTAATAATTATAACAAATTTGTCTGTTATAATGAAAAGTATATTATTTAGTGTAACTTTGCTTAATAGATCTTTTTTGAATTTTTATAAATAATTGCTGGGCGATTTTTTAAAGTTGATTAAAATTTATCGCTTGAGGCAAAAATCATCCATGTTTTTAGAAATTTATTTAAGACTTTTGGTGGTAATTACAACAAATTTATTTATTTTAGTGAAAATTAGATTATTTATTCTAACATTGTTTAAAAAATCTTTTCACAACTTTCATAAATAAAATCTGGACGATTTTTTAAAGTTGATTAAATTTTATAGTTTGAGTCAAAAATCGTCGGTTTTTGGAAATTTATTTAAAATTTTTGGTAATAATTACAATAAATTTGTCTGTTGTAATGAAAAGTATATCATTTAGTCTAACTTTGTTTAATAGATCTTTCTTGAATTTTTGTAAATAATTACTAGACGATTTTTTAAAGTTGATTAAAATTTATCGCTTGAGGCAAAAATCATCGATGTCTTTAGAAATTTATTTAAGACTTTTGGTAGTAATTACAACAAATTTATTTATTTTAGTGAAAATTAGATTATTTATTCTAACATTGTTCAAAAAACTTTTTCTCAACTTTCGTAAATAAAATCTGGACGATTTTTTAAAGTTGATTAAATTTTATAGTTTGAGTAGAAAATCGTCGGTTTTTGGAAATTTATTTAAAGCTTTTGATAATAATTACAACAAATTTGTTTGTTCTATTGAAAAATATGTCTTTTAGTTTAACTTTGTTTAATTGATTTTTCTTGAATTTCTATAAATAAAATCAGGACAATTTTTTGAAGTTGATTAAAATATAGGGATTCAGCCAAAAATCATTGATGTTTTCGGAAATTAATTTAAAATTTCTGGTGACAACTATAACAAATTTGATAGTTCTAGTGAAGAATAAACATTTTAGTTTACCTTTGTTGAAAAAATCTTTTTTGAATTACCATGAATAAGTACTGAACGATTTTTTAAAATTGACTAACATTTATAGGTTAAGTGAAAAATCGACAATGTCTTTGGAAATTTATTTAAAACTTTTGGTAACAAATACAATAAATTTGAGAGTTCCACTTAAAAATAGACATTTTAGTCAATATTTACTGAACAAAATCTTTCTACAATTTCTATGAATAATTTCTGAGCGATTTTTTGAAATTGACTGAAATTTATAGGTTAAGCAACGATGTTTTTGGAAATTTATTTAAAACTATTAGTAATAACTACAATAAATCCGACAATTCTAACGAAGAATAGACACTTTAGTTTACATATTCTTCAAATAACTTTTCTTGAATTTCGAAGAATATTTTCTGGACGATTTTTTAAAAATTGACAAAAATTTATAGGTTGAGTGAAAAATTGTCGATATTTTTGGAAATTAATTTAGAACTTTTGTTAACAACCGCAGCAAATCTGACAGTTCTTCTGAAAAATAAACATTTTAATCTAAATTTGCTGAAAAAATCGTTCCAGAATTTCCATAAATAATTTCTCGGCGATTTTTTAAAGTTGACCAAAATTTATAGGTTGAGTCATAAATCGTCGATGTTTTTGAAAATTTATTTAAAGCTTTTGGCAACAATTACAACAAATCTAACAGTTCTAATGAAAAATGGACATTTTAATCTACATTTGCTAAAAAAATCTTTCCAGAATTTCCATGAATAATTTCTGGACGATTTGTTAAAATTGACTAAAATTTGTAGGTTGGGTGAAAAATCGATATTTTTGGAATTTTTTTTTAAACTTTTGGTAACAACTACAACAAATCTAACAGTTCTAATGAAAAATAGACATTTTAATCTACATTTGCTCAAAGAAATTTTTCTGAAATTTGCATGAATAATTTCTGGACGATTTTTTAAAGATAACCAAAATTTATAGGTTGAGAGAAAAATCGTCCATGGTTTTGAAAATTTATTTAAAACTTTTGGTAACAACTACAACAAATCTAACAGTTTTATTGAAAAATGGACATTTTAGGCTACATTTACTGAAAATAATCTTTCCAAAATTTCCATGAATAATTTCTGGACGATTTCTTGAAATTGACTAAAATTTAGAGGTTAAGTGAAAAATCGATATTTTTGGAAATTTATTTAAAACTTTTGGTAACAACTACAACAAATCCAACAGTTCTAATGAGAAATAGACATTTTAATCTACATTTACTGAAAAAGATCTTTTTAGAATTTCCATGAATAATTTCTGGACGATTTTTTAAAGTTAAACAAAATTTATAGGTTAAGTGAAAAATCGATGTTTTTGGAAATTTATTTAAAACTTTTGGTAACAATTTCAACAAATCTAACAATTCTATTGAAAAATAGACTTTTTAATCTACATTAGCTGAGAAAAATCTTTCTCGAATTTCCCTAAATAATTTCTGGGCGATTTTTTAAAGTTGACTAAAATTTATAGGTTGAGTGAAAAATCGACCATGCTTTTGGAAATTTATTTAAAACTTTTGGTAACAACTACAACATATCTAATAATTCTGTTGTAAAATAGACATTTTAATCTACATTTGCTGACAAAAATCTGTCTAGAATTTCCATGAATATTTTCTGGACGATTTTTTAAAATTGACTAAAATTTATAGGTTAAGTGGAAAATCGTCGATATTTTTGAAAATTTATTTAAAACTTTTGGTAACAACTGTAACAAATCTAACTATTTTATTGAAATATGGATATTTTAATCAACATTTGCTGAAAGAAATCTTTCTAGAATTTCTATAAATAATTTCTGGACGATTTTTTGAAATTGACTAAAATTTATAGGTTAAGCGACGATGTTTTTAGAAATTTATTTAAAACTTTTGGTAACAATTACAACAAATCCAACAATTCTATTGAAAAATAGAGATTTTAATCTAGATTTGCTGAAAAAAATCTTTCTAGAATTTCCATAAATAATTTCTGGACGATTTTTTAAAGATAACCAAAATTTATAGGTTAAGGGAAAAATCGATATTTTTGAAAATTTATTTAAAACTTTTGGTAACAACTACAATAAATCCAACAATTCTATTAAAAAATAGATATTTTAATCTATATTTGCTGAAAAAAATCTTTCTAAAATTTCCATAAATAATTTCTGGACGATTTTTTAAAGTTGACTAAAATTTACAAGTTGAGTGAAAAATTGACGATGTTATTGGAAATTTATTTAAAACTTTTGGTAACAAATACAAGAAATCTAATAGTTCTAATCAAAAATGGATACCTTAATCTACATTTCCTGAAAAAAATCTTTCTAAAATTTCCATGAATAATTTCTGGACGATTTTTTAAAGTTGACTATAGATTGAGTGAAAAATCGTCCATGATTTGAAAATTTATTTATAACTTTTGGTAACAACTGAAACAAATCTAACAATTCTAGGGAAGAATAGACATTTTAATCTACATTTGCTAAAAAAAATCATTCTAGAATTTCCAAAAATAATTTCTGGGCAATTTTTTAAAGTTAACCAAAATTTATAGGTTAAGTGAAAAATCGATATTTTTGGAAATTTATTTAAAATTTTTAAATTTTTTTTGGAAAAATAGACATTTTAGTCTACATTTGCTGAAAAAAATATTTCTAGATTTTCCATAAATCATTTCTAGACGATTTTTTAAAGTTGACTAAAATTTATGGGTTGAGTGAAAAATCGTTGGCATTTTGGGAAATTTTTTTAAAACTTTTGGTAACAACTACAACAAATCTAACAGTCTTATCCAAAAGTGGACATTTTAATCTACATTTACTGAAAAAAATCTTTGTTAAATTTTAATTCTCTGGAAAACTCTGGATTTTTTTGTCTGTATTATTTGGGTTGGAATTTTTATAGGAAGCTTATTGACTTTTTCCAAGTGTTATAAATTCCGCAGTATAATGTGAAAATGAAAGAATGTTAAAAAACAATTTTTCTCATTTGAATCCAGTTTCAAGATTGATATCTTCATTTCCATATTAACATTTTTGCCATTTAAATTTCTTAACAATTTTCGTCTTCAGGCAAACACTACCTTGCCATTTCAGCATTTTTGCCATTTGAATTCCTAACAATTTTCGTCTTCTGGTAAACATTAAACACTACTTTACCAGAATTTTCGTCTTCTGATAAGCATAACTTTGCCAGAAGATGAAAAATTTTAAGAAATTTAAATGGCAAAAATGTTGATATGGAAATGAAGATATCAGTCTTGAAGCTGGGTTCATATGAGAAAAGTTATTTTTTAACACTATTTCATTTTCATTCTACAGGTGTCCCAGAACTCAGTTGCCAAACGTAAACCACGCATTCTAGAGCTGATTTCATGCCGATTCAACGAAAAAGTCCTTAGCCGAAATTACTTCCTAAGATAACTTACCCTGGTAGCGCTTAACACCTTTACGATGGCAATAAAAAAATTGTTTAGTCAACAAACGATGAAGCATTTCGAAGTTTACAAACGTTCAAAATTTCATTATGATAGCTAAATCGTTATTAAGATACTTCGAAAAAAACATGATCAGACACGTCATCTTCAGGATGCTCTTGTTCTCTTAGGAAGCAATTTCGCATAAGGACTTTTTCATTAAATCGGCATGAAATCAGCTCTGGAATGCGTGGTTTGCGTTTGGCAATTGAGTTCTGGGACAATCTGTATATTGCGAAATTTATATAACTTAGAAGAAAACTGATAAGGTTTCTATGAAAATTCCAACCCAAATAATACAAACAAAAAATCTGCACGATTGACATAAATTGAAATACTCTAACAGTTATATACTCTAGAGACGAAACTTCACAAACACTTTCTACCTTTCTCCAAAAGTTGTAAATTCCAATGTGAGTAAAAATGTGATAATATCATCCCAGTCCTTTAATTATTATCATCTTATGGCAATCTCTTAATTTATTTCAATCGTATGAATTTTTGTCTATAATAATTGGGTTGGGGTCTTTTAGGAAACTTATTTGTTTTTTTCCAAATTTTGTAAACTTCTAATATAAAATCAAAACGAAATAGTTCTAAAAAAGAATTTCCATCACTTGAATCCAGCTTCAAAATTGATGGTTTCATTTTCATTTCAGCTCTTTAGTCCTTCGAATTTTATAATAATTTTCGTCTTCTGGAAAATACTCTTTCTGGAAAAATTTCTTTCAATCGTTTGATTTTACAATCAATAATACTTATTTAAACTGTATTTTCTCAAAATTCATTAAAAATTCTTAAATATTTTATTAATTTTTTTTTTAACAAATCATTCCATTTATCATCCTTCCACCATTCCTTATCAAATCCCTTACTTCCTAAACTTACTCCATAAATTCTCGAGAGCACAAAACGAAACTCCTTTGTTTGCTTTCGATCGGAATACATTTGCCGTACAAACTGCACCGATTTTCGTTGTTATTTCCATACGACGGTGACGTTTGGAATAAATTTGATTCCGAACAAACACCGATTCCGAATAAAGTGTCGGAAATGTACGGAATTATAATAATCGCGGTGACGCTGGCAGACATTTAATTAAAACGCCTGAAATGGATTATTATCGAGTGGATTTGCTGCATTTGTTATATTTCTGATTAATTGTACGGCGGAGGGTTGAAAATAATTCCCGCCTACGTTTATACGTTTACTAATTCGATTATAAATTAGTAATTTCGAAATGACATATGTATTTTCGGATTATTAAAAATAATCTACTTGTAAAGAAAAATAGGAGTGTTTAAAATGTAAAAAAAGAGTAAATAATAGAAGTATAAAATGTTCTAAATTTGGGAGAAAATATGAGGGTATTATGTTTTGAAATGGATTTTATACAACCGTGTCGTTTTTTTTTTCTTTTTTGGGGGGAAAACCGAGTTATTCACTCGGTTAAAATTGCATCGTAAACCCCAAACAAACAAGCTCCACGAGCTTACGTTAGGAGCGCGCCAATTTAGACGTTACCTGCCCGTAAAATGGCTGTGGTAGTAAAGCAGATTGCACCGAATTGCTAATGAGGGGTAAAATTGCTTCCGAGCATCATTTACCATCCAGCGACTTTTGTTTACCAATTTTTGTTGACTCACCAAACAAAACGAAAGTCACACTTTTTTAAAACCATTTTCCACTTTTAACAGTTAAAAGAACTTAAAATCAATAAAAAATATTTGCATTTAATTTATGTTATGTAAATGAACGGTACATGAACAAAAGGGGGTTCATTAATATTGTTTTCTAAGTAAAAACTAACTTAAATTCAACTTTTATATCATAATTATAAAATTCTTAAGGATCTTCAAAAATAAAACCAAAAAAAATTATATCGAACGAATACCAAGGAAATAAAAGGGATTTGTTACATTCTTTCATGGTCCAAGTTTAAAAATTCATCAAAAAATCATTTTTAAAGATTTTGATTTGATTTTTTTTTTTCTAAATGAAACTTAAAACATTCTAATTTTAAGTAAAAAATACTGCTTCATTCCAAGCCTTATCAAAAAAATTAAAAAAATTTTCAAAGTTGGAAACATTTTTTTTGGAAAACTTAAAAAAATCGATCAATTTTAAAAATTCACCAAAAATCGAATTTGAAAGATTTTAATAAGATTTTTTTTCTAAATGAAACTCAAAACATTCTGGTTTTGATTCAAAAAGACCATTTTATTCTAAATGTTGTTAAAAAAATTTAAAAAAATTTCAAAGTTAGTAAAAAATTTTTTAGGTTAGAAAATTAACATTCTTTAAAAAAATTCACCAAAAATTCATTTTTAAAGATTTTGACTTGATTTTTTTTCTAAATGAAACTTAAAACATTCTGGTTTTGATTCAAAAAGACAGTTTTATTCTAAATGTTGTCAAAAAAATTTAAAAAATTTTCAAAGTTGGTAAAAAAATTTTTAGGTTAGAAAATTAACCATTTTTAAAAAAATTCATCAAAAATTCATTTTTAAAGATTTTAATTAGATTTTTTTCTAAATGAAACTTAAAACATTCTAATTTTAACTAAAACAGACCGTTTAATTCTAGATGTTATCGAAAAAATTAAAAAAATTTTCAAAGTTGGAAAAAATTTTTAGCACTTTTTAATTTAAAAATTAAAATTTAAAAATTCATGAAAAATTCATTTTTAAAGATTTTGTTTTGATTCTTTTCCTAAACGAAACTTAAAACATTCTAGTTTTGATTCAAAAAGACCTTTTTATCCTAAATGTTGTCAAAAAATTTTAAAAAAATTTCAAAGTTGATAAAATTTTTTTGCCGCTCTAACCTAATTAAAAAAAAATCGATCAACTTCAAAAATTCACCAAAAATCGAATTTTAAAGATTTTAATTAGATTTTTTTTCTAAATGAAACTTAAAACATTCTAATTTTAACTAAAAAGGTCGTTTTATTCTAAATATTTCCAAAAAAATTTAAAAAAATTTCAAAGTTGATAAAATTTTTTTGCCGCTCTAACCTAATTAAAAAAAAATCGATCAACTTCAAAAATCATCAAAAATTCATTTTTAAAGATTTTAATTAGATTTTTTTTCTAAATGAAACTTAAAACATTCTAGTTTTGATTCAAAAAAACCGTTTTATTCCAAGTGTTGTCACAAAAATTAAAAAAATTTTCAAAGTTGGTCAAAAATTTTTAGATTAGAAAATTAAACATTTTTTTAAAAAATTTATCAAAAATTCATTTTTAAAGATTTTGATCTAATTTTTTTTCTAAATGAAACTTAAAACATTCTAATTTTAACTAAAAAAAGTCGTTTTGTTCCAAGTCTTGTCAAAAAAATTATTTTTGTTTGCTTCCCAAAAAAAACGAAAGTCACACTTTTTTAAAAGCATTTTACACTTTTAACAGTTAAAAGAACTTAAAATCAATAAAAATATTTGCATTTAATTTATGTTATGTAAATGAACGGTACATGAACAAAAGGGGGTTCATTAATATTGTTTTCTAAGTAAAAACTAAGTTTAAAAAATTGCACAGAAATTATTTGGGGGAAATAAAAAGTAATTTTTATGTTAAATTCCATTTAAGAGGCTCTATATTGAATTAAAAAAGTCAGATTTGTTCTAATTATTACCAAAAAAATTAAAAAAAATTCCTAAAGTTGACAAAAATTTTTGACAGTTAAAAAAATTAATCGATTTTAAAAAATCCCACAGAGTTTATTTTTAGAGATTAAGAAATGATTTTTACGTTAGATTAAAGCTGAAAGGTTCTATTTTTGATTATAAAAGTCAAATTTATTCTAATTATCACAATAAAATTTAAAAAAATTTCATCGAACCTAACCTAACTTCAAACATTTTTTGACTAACTTGACTAAATTTTTTGACCAAGCTTTATTAATGAAGATTAATAAATGATTTTTACGTTAAATTGAACTTAAAAGACTCTATTTTGGATTTAAAAAGTCAAATTTGATCTAATTGTTACCCAAAAAATTAAAAAAATTCCTAAAGTTAGCAAAAATTTTTGACAGTTAAATAAAAAGAAATTAACCAACTTTAAAAATTCGTACAGAGTTTATTTTTAGAAATTAAGAGGAGATTTTTTCGCTAAATTAACACCTGAGGATTCTGTTTTTGAATACAAAAGACAAATTTATTCTAAGTATTATAATAGAATTACAAAAAAAATTTTTTCTTCGAACCACATCTAGCTTCAAATATGTTGAAGATAAGAAACGATTTTTATGGTAAATTGAACTTTAGAGACTCTATTTTGGATTAAAAAGGTCAAATTTGTTCTAATCATCACAATAAAGTAAAAAAAATCATAGAACCTAACCTAACCTCAAAAATATTTTGACTAACTTTAGAAAATCACCCAAGCTTTAATTATGAAAATTAAGAAATGATTTTTTCGTTAGTTTAAAGCTGAAATATTCTATTTTTCATTATAAAAGTCAAATTTATTCTAAGTGTAACAATAAAATTTTAAAAAAATTTCATCGAACTTAACCTAACTTCAAACATTTTTTGACCAACTTAAAAAAATCACCCAAGCTTTATTTATGAAGATTAAGAAATAATTCTTACGTTAAATTGAACTTAAAAGACTCTATTTTGAATTTAAAAAGTCAAACTTGTTCTAATTGTTACCAAAAAAATTAAAAAAATTTCAAAAGTTGTCAAAATTTTTTAACAGTTAATTAAAAAAAATTAATCAATTTTAAAAAATCGCACAAAGTTTATTTTTCAAGATTAAGAGGTGATTCTTGCGTTTAATTAAAACTTAAAGATTCTGTTTTTAACTACAAAATACAAATCTGTACCCTAGAGGCAAACTCCTAGAGTCGTAACTCCAGTTTTCCTCTATTGGGAGTTAAGGTTGTTTTGTATGAAAGTGAAGTGTGCCTTTTTACGTGGTAAACGATAGTAGTCCCATCTCTATTTTATAAGCAACTTGGAACTGTAAGAAACAGTCGTATCTCCTGTAAAAGCTGTAAAAGGTAAATAGCCTCATCTCCTTTATAATTGTGAGTGATATGGCATTGCATTGAAGTAAAGAGTCGTAACTCCATTTTAATATAACTCGATAAATAAACCTTGCAATAGATGGAAGGAAACCACGAAAACGAGTAAGAAACCTTGATACTTGGATAGCTAGTAAGAGAAAATAAGCGATTCTTGCTGGAAAGGAACATAAATCAAAATCTGGTAAGTTAATGAAGGCAAAATACTTCAAACCAGGCTATCGTACTTACAAAAAGAAATGCACTTTAAAGATTGACGAAGACGTTAGGCTGGAAATATTCAGTAGTTACTGGAATGAGTCAAAGAATTGGGATTTAAAACGTTAATTTATACTTTTACATGTACTATAACCCGAAATGAAGCTGCACCATGAAGAGAAAAATGAAAAAGTAAACCCCGCTGTGTAATATTGCCGAGTACTCTTTCATCTTTCTCTTCATGGTGCAGCTCCATTTCGGGTTATAGTACGAAGCAAACCCACCAGCCGCAAGAGACCTTCCGATGGCAGTAGAAATGACCATAGAAAGCAAACAATTAGTTATGATTTTGGGAATATCGGAAACTGTCGTACGAAATATTTTAAAACAAGGAATTACTGTAGGTTTTGTTAAAACTGATATGAAACACCGAACAAACTTTCAAAAGATACTCTTAATGGAATTCGATCGCATATCAAATCATTTCCAATTTTAGCCATTATAGTCGAGAGAAGACGTCCAGGAAATACTCAGGCACTGAATTAAACCAGCAACAAATGTACAAGCTGTATAAATTAAAATGCGAAGAAGAAGCTGTATCTAAAGTGGAAACTTAAAAAGTCAAATTTATTCTAATTACCACAATAAAATTAAAAAAAAAATTCATCGAACCTAACCTAACCTCAAACATTTTTTTAACTAACTTAAAAAATCACCCAAGCTTTATTAATGAAGATTAGGAAATGATTTTTACGTTAAATTGAACTTATCAGACTCTATTTTGAATTAAAATAGTCAAATTTATTGTAGTTGTTACCAAAAAAATTTTAAAAAATTCTAAAGTTAGCAAAAATTTTTAAGGCATCGTACAGAGTTTATTTTTAGAGATTAAGAGGTTATTTTTTAGCTAAATTAACACCTGAACATTCTGTTTTTGATTACAAAAGACAAATTTGTTCTATTACAATACAGAATAGAAATTTGTTCTATTACAGAATTAAAAAAAAAAAATTTCATTGAACCATATCTGGCTTTAAATATGTTGAACATAAGAAACAATTTTTACGGTAAATTGAACATAAAAGACTCTATTTTGGATTAAAAAGGTCAAATTTGTTCTAGTTATCACAATAAAGTAAAAAAAAATCATCGAACCTAACCTAACCTCAAACATTTTGTTAACTAACTTAAAAAAATCACCCAAGCTTTATTCATCAAGATTGAGAAATGATTTTTACGTTAAATGAAAGCTGAAAGATTCTATTTTTAATTATAAGAGTCAAATGTATTCTAATTGTCGCCATAAAATTAAAAGAAATCAGTGGGTATAATCTAACTTCAAACATTTTTTAATATACTTAAGAAAATCACCCAAGCCCTATTTATGAAGATTAAGAAATGATTTTTACGTTAAATTGAACTTAAAAGAATCTACTTTCAGTTTAGAAACTTAAATTGATTGTAATTGTCACCAAAAAATTTAAAGAAATTCCTGAAGTTAGCAAAAATTTTTGTGTTATTAAAAAAAATTAAGTAATCAATTTCAAAAAATCGCACAAAGCTTATTTTTAAAGATTAAGGTGTAATTTTTATATTAAATTAGTCATAGGGGGGCTCTTTGATTACTGTTTATGTCTGTTACAAAAGAAACCAGCTAATGCTCCATCCAGACAGAGAGTAGCCAGCGACGTTGCCAAATCATTGATTTAATCGCACAAATCTTCAGAAATGTCTTCTACAAGATTGCCAAATAAGCATGCCAAATACTGTATCAGAAACTACTCAATGTAAAAAGATGAGAACATTTTGGAAATTATTCTCAGGTTTTTAGAATGGCCACTAGGACTCGTAATGCTCTGAATTCTACGCTAATAAGATAACAGCAAGATATTCAGTGTGTACATAAATTAACGCAAAAGCTGCACTTGATGACATTGTTTATGTGATTCTCACAAGGAGAGTGCAAGGTCTTGGGGTCATAGATTTAGTTCAAATTTTGTAGGATGGTAGATTTAGTTTTCCTGTTGATGAAAATATATGGTTGTAGGGGCCACTACTCAATAGTTTTTTAGATATATGCAATTGAAGATGCAATTCACTAGTTAAATTCAGGTCTGTAGCAAACGATTAAACATAATGGATTTAGCGTAGCAGCAATAAATCGGTGTTTCTTGTTATTAGGCGCTGGGTTCGAGTTCTGAGAGTGTCTATTTTTACATATAAAGATACCAAGGGTGGATATAAAATATTGCGATATCAAAACATTTTTTGAATGTGCACCGCACTTTGGATTTGTCAGTTAATTGTCATTTGATCTGTCAAGACTTCAAAATTAGTATAGGAATATGACTTGACATTATAACCTTTCTTCAAAAAGCCTGACTTAATCGGGACTTAATTCGGTTAATTTTGACATTATCCGGACTTGTCCTAACGAATTAATTGCATCTTCAATTGCAAATATTTGAAAAAAATATTGAATAGTGGCCCCTATAACCATATATTTTCATCAACAGGGAAACTAAGTCTACTATTCTACGAAATTTGAACTAAATCCACGTCCCCAAGACCTTGCACTCTCCTTGTCAGTCGAGAATTTCAATGTCAAAATATCGACGCTGCCAAGCCAAAACGGCATAAACGCCATTAACCTAATTTTTCAGAAAACGCAAAAAACGATTGACATAATGAATCTTAAATGGCTTTTAAGCAAACTTTAAACCAATTTTATAGCGAATGAAGTTTGTTTGCGGGTATACCGCTTTAACTGTTGCATGCAGATTTAAAAATGCTACTTGACGGTGCAGCTAACTAAAAAATGACCATTTTGGCGTTTATGCCGTTTTGGCTTGAGAGCGTCGATATATCGTTTTTCATGAGTCTTCATAAGGTTCTTAAAGGATAGGATATTACCCTATAAATAAGCGTTCTTCTTTCACATTTGTTGGTATGGAAAATTTTAATTTACAATAAAGGGAAATGTTTAATAGCATTTGTTCGTAAACGTTTTCGTTCGATTTAGAAGTTTATTTTAAAACTATTTTTCTTTATTAAATTTGGCCAAAAAACACTAACAATAAATACTAACTAACCACAAACAACACAACCCATCAGTTCTCCTTTAATAGGGTCAAAGTTATTCCAAAATACTTTTTATAGTTATAAAACATAAAATCAATTCGGTTGAGAAGACGTTTACGATGCCAGTTAAAGATTTAGTTACAGGGTTTGAATGCCCACCAAAAACTAATGATAAACTTATTTTAAACGTGTTAAACGTTTATATTCGATGGAATAATGTCCGTTTGAGTATAGGGTGAAGTTCGTCTTAAGAGCAAAAAATCTTGCTACCACGAACTACGAAAAACCACAAACTGGTGAATTGTAATTTGGTAAGCAAACCAGAATGGTTGTTTAAGTTACACCCGGAAGCTAAACTGCCAGTTTTAGATGACGGTTATAAAATAATTGTTATAAGTAGGGTTTCCAATCCCGGTTTCCAATCCGGAATCGCGAGATCCCGATGTTTTTTCAATCCAGAAATCCCGAAAAAATCTTGAAATCCCGAAACAAATCCCGATTCATTCCCAAAGTTTTTAAATCTTTAATATTAGGACAATATTATTTTAAGGATCTATGGTGGAGCTATTAACGAAACATTTCGGGTTTTTATAGTGTACGAAACGATCGACATTGTGCGTACGTGCAGTTTGCTATTGGTATCGTGTTTCAGTAATATGGGATTCACCGGTGAATCCCCCTATTTCTTCATTACACTTGCACCATCATTGGTGACGCATACCACATCATTATCCAAAGAAATATCAAACTCTTTAAGTTTCATTTTCCGTTGGTCGACACAGCTCTTCGCAGGTAAAGAACCTTTTATTCTAGCTAAACCTAAATTCCAAAATTTAGCCTTTTCATCAAAGCTGTGTGCATTAACATTCAAGTATCTCTTGTTTGCTGAAGATGTCCACTCGTCTAATGTCAAGCTCAAATATCCACCATTCCTCTTTATGGTTTGAAATTGGTGAACATAATAATTCAACATTTTATTGTGGTAGGCTAATATTTGGTTTCGGATCGATGTTACAGATAAGTTATTTTAACCCTACAAATTATTTTTCTAATTTTTCGGAATTTCGAGATTACAAAATCCCGAAATTCAATCCCGATCCCGAAATTTGGAAACCCTAGTTATAAGTTTGGATATTTGTGACTATTTGGATCAAAAATACCCAAATCCACCCTTCTATGTAGCTATATGGAACATTTAGTAACATGATACTTAAAAAAGAAATGAAAACTCGGCAAGAATGGAAAGACCTTTTCAGCCTCATTTAATTAAATTAGATGAAGAATTAAAAAAGATAGGAACAACGTATTTTGGTGGTTATAATCATGATAATCAGTCAAATTCCGTTATCAGCCTTTTCCAAACCGCTAATATCAACAACAAAATTTTATTATAAAGAAGATTTTTGATCTTCAATTGATTCTTCTGGCAACGCTCTAAAATAATTTTTGTGCTATTTAATTTTGAAATTAATGTTCGCAAATGAGTATTTAATATAATTAATGTTAAGATTCTATTTTTAATTACAAAAGACAAATTTATACTGACCATCGTAAAAAAATTAAAAAAAATTTTGAAACGACCGAAGAATTTTGAATGAATTTAACATAACTTAAAATTATTTTCCAATAACTTTAAAAAATCACTGAGACTTTATTTATAGGAGTTAAAAACTGATCTATACATTAAAATAAACCTTCAAAACTCTACTTTCTATAATTGATACTAAATTTATTTTTATGATCAGGAAAAAATTTAAAAAAAAAATCTAACAAGAAGTGCAAGGTCTTGGGGTCAAAAATTTAGTTCAAATTTTGTAGGGTGGTAGCTTTAGTTTCCCTGTTAACGACAATATATGGTTGTGGGGGCCACTACTCAACAACTTTTTAGACATTTGCATTTAAAGATGCAGTTCACTAGTTAAATTCAGTTCTGCAACAAACGACTAAACGTAATAGGTTTAGCGTAGCAACAACAGATCGGATTTTTTCGTCATTAGGCCCCAGATTCGAGTTCGGGATTTGTGAATACCTTTTTTCAATGTTATGTATATTTTTACACAAAGTCATCAGGGTCCATAAAATATTGCGTCCCTGAAACTGTTTTTGAGTGTGCACTGCACTTTGGATTTGTCAGTTAATTGTCATTTGATGTCTCAAAATTTCAAAATTAATGCCTAGGGTAAACCGTACAATTATTGGCCAGTATACAGTTATTGGCCGTTCGATGAATTTACAAGGCTTATTTTTTTTTTGTAAATTCATATTACGGCCAATAACTGTATAGTGGCCAATAACTGTACGGTTTACCCCACAGGAATACAATAACCTGACATTATAACCTTCCTTCAAACTCCAACTCCAATGGCCTGAACTTATCAATCAATCAATAACCTTCCTTCAAAAACCTGACTTAATCCCTATAAATTTTGGCATCCAATTTCGAACGTCCTAATGAGTGAATTGCATCTTCTATTGCAAATATCTAAGAAATCATTGAATAGTATCCTCTATTACCATATATCTTTATCAACAGGAACACTAAAAATACCATTCTACAAAATTTGAACTAAATCCATTACCCCAAGACCTTGCATTCTTCTTGTAAGAATAATTTAAAACTCGGCGCCTCCACCATTTTTGTTAACTGTATAAAACCTCTCCCAAATAAATAGTTAAAAACGATTTAAAATCAATAAAAATATTTGCATTCAATTTGATGTTACATAAATATGCAATTTTCACGGTAAATAACCTCCAGATGGATTTTTGAGATGCACTCGGAAAGACCGCATGAATTTTAATGGAAAAATCATCACTTTCGCGAGCATAAGATGAGGTACTCAATCTCCGCCGGATATTCTCCCTATAATGGGGTTATAATTTCCGTCGGATTTAATAATCATTTTTAAGAATCCTTTTTAAGAATCAAATTTTTTAAAATCGACTTTTTTAAAATCGAATTTTTTAAAATCGAATTTTTAAAAATTGAATTTTTAAGAATCTAATTTTTAAGAATCAAATTATGACTACGGATATCCAACTTTTGTAAATTTTCTTATCTCCTTCCGGGCAATTTATGTCCCATACGTTATACTTGCGCTTGAAACTGCATTACGGGCTACACAAAATTGCTCTCTCACTTCTTATCGGGTCCGTGTACTTACCGCATCGTCGGGGATTCCACTTGACCCTGATGTCAATACTTGGGAAAAGCCCCATTGATTATAGGAGCTATCTAACCGGCAACAAAAAAAATAGATCGAAACGGTTATAAACTTGGATTGGAGTATTGTAGATAGACTTGTTTGTTTGATAAATTGGATAATTGGTTGTGTACTCAAGGGTAATTATGCACCAATTATCAATTAACTTAGCCTGCAGTTAAGTGCCAATTAAGACATAGTTTATAAATTCCTTTTGTTTTAAGCAAATTGGACTTGTTTGAAACGTTTGAAGTAACGTTTTCGTTTTCTCTTTGAAAGTGAACGATTCTTTAAATAAGAGAACTTTAATAATTCCTTGGAAGTTCTTATTTCGACCGAATCCATTTCGAGAGGTTGGCATCTTAAGGTATTTACCCTCCTTAAGGTTGGTGTGGAGGAATTTAATTAAATTTGGTCTAGTTTCTACTCTTGTACGATAGCCCTCTGGGTCTATTGAACGATGCCAAATAATTAAAGAAAAACTAAAAGGTTTTCCTCTGTCGATTTAATTAGAATCTTGGAGGAAGTTTTGAACCAAATTAGCTTAAAGATAAACAGTGGTTTTCGAAAGGTACACTTTGGAGAATTTACTTGTTCCCCTTTTAGTGTATTTTTCGTACGAAATTGAACAACTCCTTCGGTCTAGTTAACTTTCCAAGATAAATCTGACGCTCAGTTTCTAAGAGTAGATCTTAGAAACTGAGGAAGTCATTTGTAGGACAAACCGTTCTCGTGTTTGAAAAGAAAATTAACTTATTGTTAGAATAAGTGACCTTTGTAACCGTTTCATTCCGCTCGATGTTAACTAAATTGTTTACGAAGTGTTTCCACCTTTGTAACTTTATTTGTAACGTCGTCGGTGAACTTCCTGCATTTTCGGGACGTTCGCCTTTGATGTGCATTGCACGGAAATTTTCCAACGGGTGGATGATTTTCCATGTCGCGAAAAGGTCGGAAATATGCAAAAAATTTCCCTTTTTTTTACGGTTTGGATTTCGGAATATGGTCGAAAAGATATATCCCAATTTTCCGGGACAAATAATCCGGGAAAAATTGGATATTTTTAAGCCGTACAAGGTGAGTGCGTGAACGATCCGAGAATTGCGCTACGTTTTCAATTTAATAGCTTCGTGCCGTCTTTGTGGGGCCCTTGATTGAGTTTAGAATTAATTTCCCACAAAATTTCCCGCTCGGTATTTAATTTAGGCCATTCTTTCGTCTGCGGTACGCTAGATGAGGTAAAATTTACATTGAAATTCCTTTAAAATTCAACTAAGGAAATTATGTGTATTATCTTAAATTCAACTTTTATATTATAATTATAAAATTCTTAAGGATCTTTAAAAATAAAACTAAAAAAATTTCTATCGAACGAATACCAAGGAAATAAAAGGGATTTGTTACATTCTTTCAAGGTCCAACTTTAAAAATTCATCAAAAATTCATTTTTAATGATTTTGATTTGATTTGTTTTCTAAATGAAACTTAAAACATTTTAATTTTAACTAAAAAAGGTCGTTTTATTCTAAATGTTGTCAAAAAACAAACTTTAAAAATTCACCAAAAATCGAATTTTAAAGATTTTAATTAGATTTTTTTTCTAAATGAAACTCAAAACATTCTAGTTTTGATTCAAGAAGACCGTTTTGTTCCAAATATTGTCAAAAAAATTAAAAAAATTTTCAAAGTTGGTAAAAATTTTTTTGACAATTCTAACCTAACTTTAAAAAAAATCAATCAATTCTAAAAATTCACCAAAAATCAAATTTTAAAGATTTTGATTTGATTTTTCTTCTAAATGAAACTTAAAACATTCCAATTTTAACTAGAAAAGACCGTTTTATTCCAAGTGTTGTCAAAAAAATTAAAAAAAATTTTAAAGTTGATAAAAATTTTTTTGAGAATTCTAAGCTAACTTTAAAAAAAATCGATAAACTTTAAAAATTCACCAAAAATCGAATTTTAAAGATTTTGATTTGATTTTTTTTCTAAATGAAACTTGAAACATTCTAGTTCTGATTCAAAAAGATTGTTTTATTCTAAATATTGTCAAAAAAATTAAAAAAATTTTCAAAGTTGGTAAAAATCTTTGACGCTTTTTAAGTCAAGAAATTTAACTTTAAAAATTCATCAAAAATTCATTTTTAAAGATTTTGATTTGATTTTTTTTCTAAATGAAACCCAAAGCATTCTAATTTTAACTAAAAAAGGTCGTTTTATTCCAAGTCTTGTCAAAAAAATTTAAAAAATTTTCAAAGTTGGTAAAAAATTTTTAGATTAGAACATCAACTATTTTTTTAAAAATTCATTTTTAATGATTTTGATTTGATTTTTTTTTCCAAATGATACTTAAAACATTCTAGTTTTGATTCAAAGAGACCGTTTTATTCTAAATGTTTTCAAAAAAATTAAAAAAAAAAATTTAAAGTTGATAAAAATTTTTTTGATAGTTCTAAACTAAATTTAAAAAAATCGATCAACTTTAAAAATTCACTAAAAATCGAATTTTAAAGATTTTGATTAGATTTTTTTTCTATATGAAACTTAAAACATTCGAGTTTTGATTGAAAAAGACCGTTTTATTCTAAATGATGCCAAAAAAAATTAAAAAAATTTTCAAAGTTGGTAAAAAATTTTTAGATTAGAAAATTAACCATTTTTTAAAAAATCACCAAAAATCCATTTTTAAAGATTTTAATTAGATTTTTTTTCTAAATGAAACTTAAAACATACCAGTTTTGATTCAAAAAGACCGTTGTATTCTAAATGCTATCAAAAAAATTAAAAAAAATTTAAAGCTGATAAATTTTTTCTTTTGAAGTTCTAACCTAATATTAAAAAATCGATCAAGTTTAAAAATTCACTAAAAATCGAATTTTAAAGATTTTGATTTGATTTTTTTTCTAAATGAAACTTAAAACATTCTAATTCTATCTAAAAAAGACCGTTTTATTTTAAATGTTATCAAAAAAATTAAAAAAAATTTCAAAGTTGGAAAAGATTTTTGACACTTTTCTAACTTAAGAAAGTCAACTTTAAAAATTCATCAAAAATTCATTTTTAAAGATTTTAATTAGATTCTTTTTCTAAATGAAACATAAAACATTCTAGTTTTGATTCAAATAGACCGTTTTATTCTAAATGTTGTCAAAGAAATTAAAAGAAAATTTAAAGTTGATAAAAAATTTTTTGACAGCTCAAATGTGGATTAAAAAAAATCGATCAACTTTAAAAATTCACCAAAAATCGAATTTTAAAGATTTTAATTAGATTTTTTTCTAAATGAAACTTAAAACATTATAATTTTATTTTAAAAAAAACCGCTTTATTTTAAATGTTGTCAAAAAAATTAAAAAAATTTTTAAAGTTGATAAAAATTTTTGATATTTCTAACCTAACTTAAAAAGAATTCATCAACTTTAAAAATTCACCAAAAATCGAATTTTAAGGATTTTAATTAGATTTTTTTTCTAAATGAAACTTAAGACATTCCAGTTTTGATTCATAAAGACCGTTTCATACCAAGTCTTGTCAAAAAAATTAAAAAAATTTTCAAAGTTGGGAAAAATTTTTGACACTTTTTAATTTAAAAATTTAAATTTAAAAATTTTTCAAAAATTCATTTTTAAAGATTTGATTTGATTTTTTCTCTAAATGAAACTTAAAACATTCTAGTTTTGATTCAAAAAGACAGTTTTATTCTAAATGTTGTCAAAGAAATTAAAAAAAATTTTAAAGGTGATAAAAATTTTTTTGACAGTTCTAACCTAATTTTAAAAAAATCGATCAACTTTAAAAATTCACCAAAAATCGAATTTTAAAGATTTTAATTAGATTTTTTTCTAAATGAAACCTAAAACATTCTAATTTTAATTTAAAAAGACCGTTTTATTCTAAATGTTTTCAAAAAAATTTTAAAAATTTTCAAAGTTGGTAAAAAATTTTTGACACTTTTTAATTTAAAAATTTGACTTTAAAAATTCATCAAAAATTCATTTTTAAAGATTTTGATTTGATTTTTTTTCTAAATGAAACCTAAAACATTCTAGTTTAAACTAAAAAATACGGTTATATTCTAAATGTTGTCAAAGAAATTAAAAAAATTTTTGAAGAGACCGAAGAATTTTTACGGATTTTAAAGAATTTTCGAGTAACTTTAAAAAATCACCAAGACTTTATTAAAAAATAACTTTTACGTATAATTAAATCCTAAAGCTTCTATTTACTACAATCAATGTTAAATTTTTTCTAATCACCTTCAAAAAAGTTAAAATAATTTTTTTGCTAACCTTTTACTCTACCCTTCAATTGTAAAATTTCTCTGACTTCGGGGAATTGTGAATAAAGTCAAGAAATTTATATTGAACATACATACAAGAATGCAATTTACTCTAAAATAGTCACTTTACTATGTGAGAAACAATTCTTGAAATAGTTCCCAACGATTTGCTTCTGGAAAGCTCCACTTTCCAGACAACTTGGGAAATGAAGCCACCACGGTCGAAACAACTCAATCACGGCCGTCAAAAGCGCCCTCTCGGTGCAGATACGCGCATAACTCAACGACAAAGTTCGCTCTCGAAGTTCGTTAGATAAGACAGAAGGCAAAGTGTACATCAAACCGAGCAAAGGGAAATGTCACGGTCGTACTTATTAATCAGATCGCGGGGGCGATTCATCCGCAAAAGGCCGCTTAATAAAGCTCAATAAAGCTTATCGATTAAGCCCACTAGGGGGTTGGACATCATCTCCACTTAATTCCATCTCATCCGGGTACTTTTTTTTATTATTTTATTCTCGTTGGTGTAAAACACGTCTTTCGTACGTGTTAATAATAAAAATTCAAGATCACCAATAACTCTAAAAATGGAATTTCGTTCCGGTTTTGTGGTTGCTTGTTGAATGCGCGATGAGCTCTGGAAACTACCAAACGCCCCCATAAAAATTTAAATAAGACGTCCGGATTGACGGGGAAACCGTTTTTCGCAAACAAACGGAAAATTTGACGGGTTTTTCATTTCCCTTTATTGGTTCGGGGGATATTTTTTTGCTCGTCACCCTCTTATCGCGTTTCTAACCGGAGAACCGTCACGCGCGTCGTAATGACGGACCGATTCCGGTGGAAAACTCGGATCCTTATTAAATCCTAGGAGAAAAATGTTCCGCCTTCGAGATAAAATCCGTCGACGACGTTCATTGGATTCGAAGTAACTCTCACGGTATTGGTACAACGGAAGGTTCGCTTACCATGCAAATGCATTTGAAGAGTATCCGCGAAGCATAAGCAATGGGAGAGAGACGTGGGATGCTTCGAATATTATTCATTGCGTGAATAAACCGGGATTCGTTGCATCCGACACGAATTTCTAAGTTGAAACTTTGTTGAATGTTCTTGAAATCACACCAAGTTGTAATTCAAAACTGTAACTAAGTTAAACGACTGCCTTTCACTAAAAGTAACTGAAGTATACTCTAAAAATATACTCAAAGTAAAAACTTATAACTTAATAATGATCAATAAATACATCTTCTTTATCATAGAGAATATTAAAATTTTCTATTCATTTAAAAAAGTAAGTTTTACCGGCGCCTCCACCATTTCTTATTTTTAATTATTTTTTTTGAAGAATATGAATAAACATTTAAAATTTTAATTGAATTTTCTACACTAACAACATCAAAAAGTCAAAGTTAAATTGCGTTTACAAATAAAATAAGTATATTCCCAGTTCTTAAAGTACCCTAAGGGGAAGAGTGTGGGAGTAGTAAGGACAGAATAACTTTGGGATGGAATTTTCCCTGAGGGAGTGAGATGAAGAGATGAATGTAAAAGAAGGTTTTTAATAAATTCCCTTGTTAAGTTACTGCTGCTTTCTCGGAATTGTTAAAACAAGATTGTTAAAGGTAGTTGAAAAGGTCATTTTTGTGACGGAACGGTTATTTTGTTGCCCGACGAAGTAAACTAATTGCTTGGAATTTATTCATGGAGATTGAAAAATAAAAGATAAAATGATATTTCAGTTTAAGAATTCTCAATTTCTTTCTTATTAAAGTAAAAATTGAATGTATTATGTTAAAAATTCTTTTTAAAAAAGTTCAAGTTCGATTTAAGGTTAGAATTGGAATATATGTTATTTTGCAATTAACTATGAATAACGTTGAATTAGCTGAAATCCATTTCATTTATGGACTAGCAGATGGAAATGCTGCAGAAGCCTATCGACTTTCCCAGGAACGATATCTCAATAGACCACTTCCAACAGCAAGAACATTTATAAGGCTACATGCTAGACTGTGCGAAACTGGATCTGTAAATGCTCACGCTGAACGTATTGATAGACCGAAAACAATAATGACACCACAATTAGAAGAAGCAACCTTACAAGAAGTGGAAGCTAATTCGTCATGTAGTACGCGAAAATTATGTGCACAGTTTAACATCAATCATCAAAGTATTTGGAGGGTTTTGCACAGAAATTTACTTTATCCACATTCAACGCGTGGAACCACTGTTGCCAAGAGATTTTCTTACACGGTTAGATTACACTGGCCAACATTTTTTAGACCCATAGATCAGACAATAGTTTCCTAGTAGTTTTAGGTACCCTGACCTTGAATTTAGCATCAGAATTGCTCCATCACATCAACTTTTTGAAATATTCTAACCTAAAGATGCAAACAACTCGGATTTTAAACATGTTCCGGGTTAAATAAGATAACGAATAAATATTTATTCACAAAATTGCATGCGGCATCTGAAAGCACCACTGTTCTCAATTGAAACGTATTTTGAATTTTTCGAATATCTTCATTTCTTCTTGAAGGAATGTAATTTCTATAACATCGATTTTTATCCAATCTTTTTGGCCTATAATGTCATTCTAGCGTGCGTAATCTGTACAATTTAGATGATGATGTTGTCTGCAACAACGATAACTTCAAGAAGCCACTGTATTAAAAAAATTTAAAGAATCTCTTATATTTGTGCACGTTTTGACACAAAAAATGAGTGTAGATCGGATGAAAGAATGATGGCTAACCATTGCTAAGCTTTGAAAAGGGAAGATAATTCTATAAGTTGGGTTGGGATACTACAACGTTCATTTGAAACAAGGATTTGAAAACTTTGTCATGTTTTTGAGACTACGACCAAATCATTGCTTATTAGTTTGACATACATTGCTAGTAAGCAATGACTACGATTGGGAGATTATAAAAAGAAGATTTTTCTCATGAAGGAATTAAGGTATTGAAAAAATTCAAAATGCATTTTGAATAGGAAAGGTGATACATTGGGATGCAACAAGGAGTTTTGTAGAGACCAATTTATTTGTTACGTTATTTAATTCCAAATATGTTCAAAACTCGTGTTTTTTTTGCATCTATAGATTAGAATATCTTGCAAATTTGAGGTGATGAAGCAATTCTGAGGTGAAATTTGAGTTCAACGCGCCAAAACCTTTTAGAAAACAACTATTTGATCTATGGGTCTCACCTTTTATAAAATTCTGTAGGCCTGTGTTATTGTCGATGGCTTCTCCAAAAAAACTACGCAGAATCCCAACTTTACGTCTAAAATTCTATTCACAGATGAGGCAAGTTTTTCTCGTATTGTCATCAGAAACTTCCATAATAATCATTTTTGCACTATGAAAATCCCCATGCCATTGAAGAACATGGAGCAACAGTTTTCTGTCAATGTGTGAGCTGGAGTTCTTGGTAATCACCGGACCGCATTTTCTTCCTCTTCGACTGAATAATGAGACTTACAGACAATTTCTAGATGACACATTGCCTGGTCTGTTAGATGATGTACCACTAGCAACCAAAAATGACATGTGGTTTATGGCCCATGGTTGCACGACGGGGCACCTGCTCATTTCAGTCTTACTGTTCGCCAACATCTTAATGACACTTTTACTCAGCGATGGATAGAAAGGACCTCAGCCGTGCTCATCACGATCTCCAGACCTTAATCCCCTGGACTATTTCTTTTGGGGACATTTGAAGTCGCTTGTTTATACAACGCCAGTTGAAAATGAACATGATTTAATAGAATTGTAAATTCTTGCAATGTCATACGCAACACTGAATTTTGGAACATACACGACAGTCGATGAGCAGAAGATTACATGCTTGTATTGAACGTCGCGACTCTCATTTTGATCATTTGATTTAATTAAAGTTTGATAAATAAAATTATAAATTAAAGTTATTCATAATTAACTGCAAAATAACAGATATTTAAATACGATTTATTTTCTCAACTTTGACACCCTATATCTAGGAAACAAAGCATTTGCGGACCCATGTTTATATGAACTTTTGTGCTTAAAATATCGGGTGTTCATTTAAATTCGTGCTCAAGTGACTAATGAATTTTTCTCTCGTTTGTGAAGTATGTCTGAAATAAAACACAGTTGACGCACTTTAATGTTGTATCGGTTATCATCTGACACTATGTGACAAGACAGTCAAAAAGGCAGAATTATAGAATTAAAATCCTTAATATTAAACTAAGAACCGGCAAAATGTCTCATAACGTGTTGAAAATGTTGTTCATCTCGCTGATTGCACATTTCGACCCTTCGCACAAAACTTTGCATCACATTTTCTAAAACTACGGGATTATCGTTAAGTTCCAAACATTTATCTAAAATTCTTTGTTGCAATTCATTTATAGTTTCAACACGGGTTTGGAAAATTGAATTTTGGAGATAAGGCCACAAAAAGATGTCACAAGGAGTTAAGTCGCAAGAACGGGTTGGTCAAGGTATTGCGGTATTAAGGCTGATTATACGGTCCTCAAAGAATTCTGCAATAAAATTTAAGGTGTCCCGCGTTGTGTGGAGTCTAGCACCATCTTGTTGAAAATACCAATACTGGAGTTCATTATCATGCAATTGATTAATGAATGGTTCTAGAATTTCCAAACGATATCTTTGAGCATCTAATATACCTGAAAAAGTGATAGCGTGACGTAAACTAAGGTTCGATTTTGTATTTTGGATATCTCGCTTTGAAAGAAAATGGGATCAATAATTCGTCTAGGACTAAAAGTTGCTCAAAGGCCAACTTTCTCCGAGTGTAGTGGTACTTTTTTTTTCTTTCCAAATTTTCATGTGGATTTTCAGCGTTCCAAATTCTCGTGTTTTTTGAATTCAAGTATCTTTTTGTAAAATTGTTCATTACGATTCATGTTGATAAACCAATCGCAAAAATTTATTCTACGTTGATAATCAACTGGCAACAGTTCTTGAACGATGGTAATTCTATAGGGATAAAGTTGCAAATCTTGACGCATCATTTTATAAGTAGAGCCAATGGAAAGTCCGACTTGCTGATTTAATCGCCTGATAGAAGTGTTTGGATTATCATTCAGAATTTCTTGCGCTTGTGCAATAACTTCTAGGCTGCGTTTTCTGGGCGCACTACTTCCTGGTTTTCTTCCCAGATTCCCAGTTTCGTTAAATAAAGTTACAGCTCTGTTTAAGGTTTCCTTAAACTGAACATAGTCTACCAGTGCATTAGGAAATTCATTATTAAATTCGTTAATACAGTCTTGAAGTGAATATTTCTAGATTCCATTGACTTTCCTACCAGTCTGAAAATATGACTTCACCATAAATATTTTTTGTTGCAAATTAAACATCTTATTAAATATTGTATGATTTGAAAAGTTTTGACATCTGTCAAATTTGAAGTTTTTGTGACTAGAGTGTACTATACTTCATTTAATAACTAGGAGGAGTAAATCTCAAACCCCCATTTACATAGGAAAAAGTAACTAAAAAATACACTAAACATTTTTAACGGCAAATTTGAATTCTAAACTTCAAACCAGTCACATTTATGCAACCAACAAAACACCAAGCGTTTGAGCGTAGTATTCTAGAACATACCAAATATTTCTATGGCCGTTTATCTATACGTACATTGTTCAAAATTTATCCAAAAGACGTTCCTTGTGTTGACGTATTATATCCAACAGATGACATCGTACCATACCTTCTTCGAACTTAATATTTTTTGTTCGCAACCATTTGAACACAACGAAAAAGCGAGAAACAAGTTGACAAATTAGGTAAAGCACCTAACCTCAAACGTTAAATACAATAAACGACAAAAAACATTTTTTTCGTCTTCGTAAACTTGACTGCGGAGCGACCAATAATAGTTCACTATTTTGGCGCGCAAAATTCAAATCACTCCTCCTAGTTATTAAATGAAGTATAATAACGCGACATACATTTTTCTCTCTACCTTCGTTTAACAAAATTTCATAGCACACTTGAGCACGAATTTAAATGAACACCCGATATAACAAGGAATCACCTCTTGAAATTAAAGTCATCACTTAAGTTATACCCTGTATATCTCCATTAACTTTAAAGTCAATTACTTAAATTTCAACAGGCTATTTTAAAATTGATTCAAAATGTGTCGTTGAAGGAATATTTGACCTACTATAAAGTACTGATTAAAACACCTTCATTTACTCGAAGAATATGGTCACTGGTTTAGCGAAGTTATTTCTCCAGGGGGTATTACATCATGGGAAAGATTGAAGGATGCTCTTAAAGACGAATTTTATAATGCGGCGAAAAGCGGACAGCTATATAAAATGCTAAGTTTACGTAAGATAGAAAAAGGAAAACGAAAATTTTGAAAATGGTTTTATTTATGTACAGTGTGGGTCTGTATTCAAACTCCTATTCTTATAAACCATCGGTGCCCAAAATATCTTGGAATAATATTTATACCGATTAAATTAGACTTTGTAGAAAAAGGTTAGAATATGAAGTGGCAGTGAAACTATGTAAATTAAAGCAATTATTGGAACACTTTTCATTTTATAATTGTTTATAGAAAAAGGAAATCATATATCTCCCCATTGTTTACAACAACACGTAACCTAAGGGAAATAGAAAATACGCTTTTTTGTGAACGCCTGGCTAATTGCGTTCGTAGTTTCAAAAACTTTTTTTCACACTAGCAGAAATGTCTGTTTTCCATTTAGCAATAATTGCCCATTTAGCCGTTAAGCGGCTTGATGGATTGAAGTTACATGACATTGTGACGAATATATACGTCATATCCGCTTAAGGAGTTAAATGGATCCGATGGTATGTGTGTTACAATTAAAAATAAAGTAGAAATAAGATATATATTCCGTTCGATGAAAGATATCTCTTGCATTATCAACTAATTGTTTTATCCTGGAAAAGGATTTTCAGTTTTCGTTTCACTCTGTCATGTACAATTAAATAAAAAGAAAATATTTCACACACTTCAAGAAAACGACAATAAATAATGATGCATGAGATATCTTTAGCTAAACGGGGTTTATTTACTAAAATACTATGAAAACTAAATCGTTTTCAAGTAAAATTAGGAACAATGTGATGAGGTGATGATCTCATTTTAATTCTATTACCAGGAACTTACTTACAATTAGTCATCGGTTACAATATATTGCAAACAATATAAAATTCTTATTCTGGTTAATTTTGTTAAAAGGTTTTGTTGAGAATAAATAAAAACTTAAAAATCCATTTATTTAAATTTTTCCTAAATTTTTCTTTAGAGATTTTAATATTCCTCTAATTAAAATTAAAATTCCTATAACATTCTATTTCTATCTTGTGATCACATTTGACTCACACGCTTTGTCAGTTTGTATAATGTAATAAATAACCAGGAATTAAAAGAAAAACTGAGGATATAGAAAAGTGTAAAACTCCAGAAAAAAATATAGTAGTTATTAATCATAAATTGAATAACGAATTGGATAACGAATCTTTCAGTGCCATCGTTACAAACATCTTGTGATCACGTTTGATTTATACTCTTTGTCAGTTTGTATAATGTAATAAATAACCAGGAATTAAAAGAAAAACTGAGGATATAGAAAAGTGTAAAACTCCAGAAAAAATATAGTAGTTATTAATCAAAAATTGAAGGATAACGAATCTTTCAGTGCCATCGTTACAAACATCTTGTGATCACGTTTGACTCATACGCTTTGTCAGTTTGTATAATGTAATAAATAACCAGAAATTAAGAGAAAAACTGATAATATACAAAAATTGTAAAACTCAAGAAAAAATTATAGTAGTTATTAATCAAAAATTGAGAGATAACGAATCTTTTAATATCATCGTTACAAACACAGAGCCAATTAAGTCAATTAATGTCTTAATTGATACCCTTAGTCCAATTAACAATTCCCTGAAGAGCTGAGGATTGGTAAATAGATGTTTACGAGAAAACTGAAAGTGTCGAAAAAAAAATTAAATTAGGAATTGCAAATAAAGTTAATATACTGGATAAAAGCTTAATTTGTCTATAACTTTATCTTAATATCAAATTAATAATAAAGTTAGAATCTTCTTCTTGTATTTAGAACATTAACATTTGCTTTAGTAGTTAATCACGGCGTTTTAAAGTTGGTTTATTTTAAAGATTTAAGATACTAGTATTTTTTATCAAACGTAACTGAAATTCGATATTAAGAACGATCTAACTTAAGATAGGTTCGATGAAAACATATAGCACAACAGTAGAGAGCAATAAAATCAAAGAGAATTAAATAGAATTAGAATTTCTTAATTAATTTCAAAGATATTTTTCTCAATCTTTTTGTATCTCCAACTGAAATAAATCTTTGATAATTTAAAATAAATTTAATTTGATTTCGAGGGGGTAAATAAAAAAAAATGCGATTCGAAGCTTTTGTAACTTTAATTTTTACGAACTAATTGTAAGTATAATTATTGGGAATTCAACCAAAAGGGGAGAAATCAAAAAACCTCATTTTTTCAACCCAAGCTTTCGATCAATTCATTGCGATCTTCATTAGGGTTTACTAAAAATACAAAACATAACCACATTGCAAAAATCAGAGATTGTTTTTAAATGACGTCGTCTCAGACATGATCTCTGATTGTAAGTTAACTTTAATGATTTTTGCAATGTGGTTGGTTGGTTTTCCATTTTTAGTAAACCCTGATGAAGATCGCAATAAATTGATCGAAAGCTTGGCTTGAAAGAAGGAGGGTTTTTGATTTATCGCCATTTGGTTGAATTCCCATATTGGGTGTTCATTTAAATTCGTGCTCAAGTGTGCTTTGAAATTTTGTTAAACGACGATAGAGAGAAAAATGTGTGTCGCATTATTACTGCACACTAATCAGTTAAACTTCAAATTTGACAAACGTCAAATCTGGTCAAACTATACGGAACGGCTTGAATTGGCAATTTATCGATAATGTTTTTAATTTGTGACAAAAAACTTGATGATAAGTCTTACGTTTAAGCTGCTTCGAAAGTCGATGAAGTTTGGGAATATTTACTGCATAATTTTATTCACAACTTGAACATCCCTAAGAAATTTTGGACGACCGATTACTGAAAAGATTAGAGTTTAGGTAGGTTTTAGCCAAAAACAAGTTATTAGCCAATTTCCTTTCATTTTCTGTCTTGTTATTTATAACCTTTAAACATTTCAGTGTTATGACATTGCTTCAATTAAGTTTTATTGGATATATGTCAAAAATGCAGGAAAAATCCATAGCTCACTTGAGCATGAATTTAAATGAACACCCGATACTTAATTCCTAACGTGTACAACCAGTACTTCCACTCTTTTTAATTTTTACATCAAACCAAACCTAGGATCGTCTTTTTGAAAATAAAGTACTTTGAATTCATTTGAGTGATTAACTATAAAGTTTTTTGAGGGCTTGGGGGGATCCTTGCTCATTAGCCACAGTTACATTAAAAAATCTTATGAACCTTAATGAACCTTAAAGTCTAGTAATACAAAACTTAAACTAACCAAATTAAAAAGTGAACCCTTAAAAGTTCTTCGTCCAGACATTGTGGACATTATGTTGGCCTTTGCCAAGTCCTATGTCTACACGTTGTGTACATAACGTCTAAGTAAATCAAATGTAATGTTTGAAGTAGTGAGACTCAGCTAAAGTCGTACATAAAAAAGGACTTTTAAATGTTAAACAACTAAATCGACAGACTAGCATCATTTAGAAACTTATAAACAATAGAAATAACTTTGATGAAATTGTGACTTAGAACGGATACAACATTAAAAGGCAATGAAAACCCACAAGCCAACAGAGACTCTAAGAAAACAGAACGATGCTCACGAATTGCGCAGTTAAACAGTAAATGATTAACGTCTCCTACTTCAGTTATACACCTACAACTTGGAGACGACACGACCTTTAAACTACAAAGTTTTAAAATTCCCAAAGACATGAATATTAATTCTCATCGAACCTAACATAACGATAAGATTAAAGAATTAAAAAAATCTTTCTATTAGGGGAGAGTGGGGTAAGACGGGGTACTTAAGGTTTAGAGGTTAATAAAATCCAGAATTTCGTTCATAGAGAAAAATAGTTTTAGTTTATATAATCTTCGATGATTAAACTTTAAGATTTTTGGCAAGAACGGAATACTAATTCCTTAATTTTAATGTAATCAGCGATTAAATATAAAAAGTCATTTCACCCCATCTTGCCCCACGTGTGAGGTAAGATGGGGAACAAGATATAATATACGTGAAACAAGATAAAATATAACTAAATTAACATTATTAAAGGGTGTTTATCAGATTCACATAATACGCAAACATGGAGTGCCTCATTGACATCATCATTTCACACAAACACATTAATTTTCGACGTTTTCTTGTGTTTGGGGTTTTATCATAAAGTTTTCCCTTTTTGTTCGGTTTTTCCTGTTTCTTTTCGAGTCTTTCAGCTTTGTTCCTAAGATGCAGTTCCCTATATTACGTCGCTTCCCCGTCTTGTCCCTTCTTCCATTAAATGAAGAAGTTAAGACGAGTACCCCATCTTGCCCTATTGGGGCACTTTTACAAAAAAATAATAATAATACAATTGCACACTTTAAATCAGTGTTTCCCAACCTTTTTTTTGGCAGGCCCCATGTTAGGTTTTGTAATATTGGAATGTCCCCCCTAAGGTTCCGCGAGGCCCCACCAACAAAAAATTTGTTCATTTGGGTGTTTACATATGAAAAAAATAGAAAGTTGAAACATAAAATCTACCTAAAAACACATCCATGCGCCAAAAAAAAAAAAAGAAAAGGTCACACGGTTTTAAAGTAATAATTTTTTATGTGATTCTTCATATAACAAACTTTTCTGATGCCTTTTAGGAAGAAATCAATAGCCAATTTTTTACGACACGGACTAACAAAATTTTTTAAACACATCTTCAAAAACCGAAATTGCCCCCCTTAACAATCAAATTGCCCCCCTGTGGGGCCTACGCCCCACGTTGGGAAACACTGCTTTAAATGGACTTAAAAAGGTATTCATGTTTAATACTCATTTCTTACCAAGTTCATAAAACTAACACTTGTATGAAGTCACCGCATCGTTTGATAACTATCGCCCGATGAAATTATGCATAAATTATAAGAAAATTCGACATAACAGGATTTTGCTCGACACCATGGCAATGCGACTTCCTACATTATTGATTATCAATTGACATGATGAAGAGGAACTAATAAAAGATCTCATTACTTCTAGCGTTGGATAAAAGTGCTTTGTTGCAAGTATAAACCGGGTACCCCATCTTACCTCACTTCCCCGTCTTGCCCGACCCACCCCTACTCATTTTTTAAAGTTTTCTATTATCTCAAATTATAACGATAGAATTTGTGTTTCGTACTTACAAACTTGTTAGCAAAAATATGAACATTGAAACGAAATTATGTTACAAAAAATAAAAAGAATTCATTTTTGCATCGGAAAAGGTCTTTGGTTGGAAGGTCTCAAACAATGAGAAAACATCTAAAAACATCTATTCATGTTCGAAGATTTAAGATTATTAATGAAAATTAAGAAGATAACGAAAAAGAAAATATTAATAAAAAAATCAAGATCTTTTTAATGCATACATATATCGTTGGTATATAAGAGAAAATGACCAAGTTCACAAAGTGTATTGTTGAGCTATTAGAGTTTTAGTTTTGGCTTCTGATTATAAAATCAATTACTTGACGTGAGATTAGTTTATAACGATTTTTATAAACAACGTATAGAATCTAACCTTGTTCTTAAGAACTTTTGAGCTTGTTCATTAGTTTCATAAAAATTATATTGAATTTCAGATACATGAACATTAAAACTTAAAAATCTCGACTTTTGGATTTGTTAACATTCTCTTGTGTACCGACAATATATGTATATTTATAGTATATTAAAGCTGTAAGCAATCAACGCCACTTTTTTTAATTTATCGCTTTTTTCTCCGTAGAAACGAGCTTTTAAACACTTTTTACAGGTACAGCTATCTAAAATCCTGATAAAATTTCAAATTTCATTAATAATTAGTTTTTGAAATGTGAATTATTAAAAATGATTAATTTTTTTAAAGCTAAAATTTTTTTTGAACTTTGAAATTTTTTTTAATTTTTGTTCACAACACAAAATAAAATGATCTTTTTTAGTTAAAATTAGAATGTTTTTAGTTTCATGTAGAAAAAAAAATCACATCAAAATTTTTAAAATTCAATTTCTTACCAATTTTTTTTAAATTATTGATCTTTTTTACCTGAAAAAGTTTTTGCCAACTTTGAAATTTTTTTAAATTTTTTTGGTAAAATTTAAAACATAAAGGTTTTTTTAGACTAAAACTAGAATACTTTTAGTTTCATTTAGAAAGAAAATCAGATCAAAAACTTTAAAATTCATTTTTTTATGATTTTTTTTTAAACGATTGAATTTTTAAAAAACGATTAATTTTCTAACCAAAAAAATTTTTACCAAGTCTGAAATTTTTTAAAATTTTTTTGGTAAAATTTAGAATAGAAAGGTCTTTTTAGACTAAAACTAGAATGTTTTCAATTTCATTTAGAAAAGAAAATTAGATCAAAAACTTTAAAATTAATTTTTTATGATTTTTTTTAAACGATTGAATTTTTAAAAAACGATTAATTTTCTAACCAAAAAATTTTTTACCAAGTTTGAAATTTTTTTTAATTTTTTTGGTAAAATTTAGAACATAAAGGTCTTTTTAGACTAAAACTAGAATGTTTTCAATTTCATTTAGAAAAAAAAAATCAGATCAAAAACTTTAAAATTCATTTTTTATGATTTTTTTTTAAACGATTGAATTTTTAAAAAACGATTAATTTTATAACCAAAAAAATTTTTACCAAGTTTGAAATTTTTTAAAATTTTTCTTGGTAAAATTTAGAATAGAAAGGTCTTTTTAGACTAAAATTAGAATGCTTTTAGTTTCATGTAGAAAAAAAAATCAGATCAAAATTTTTAAAATTCAATTTCTTACCAATTTTTTTTTAAATTATTGGTTCTTTTTACCTGAAAAAGTTTTTGCCAACTTTGAAATTTTTTTAAATTTTTTTGGTAAAATTTAGAACATAAAGGTCGTTTTAGACTAAAACTAGAATACTTTTAGTTTCATTTAGAAAAAAAATCAGATCGAAAACTTTAAAATTCATTTTTTTATGATTTTTTTAAAACGATTGAATTTTTAAAAAACGATTAATTTTATAACCAAAAATTTTCTACCAAGTTTGAAATTTTTTAAAATTTTTCTTGGTAAAATTTAGAACATAAAGGTCTTTTTAGACTAAAACTAGAATACTTTTAGTTTCATTTAGAAAAAAAATCAGATCAAAAACTTTAAAATTCATTTTTTTATGATTTTTTTAAAACGATTGAATTTTTAAAAAACGATTAATTTTATAACCAAAAAAATTTTTACCAAGTTTGAAATTTTTTAAAATTTTTCTTGGTAAAATTTAGAATAGAAAGGTCTTTTTAGACTAAAACTAGTATATTTTTAGTTTCATTGAGAAAAAAAATCAGATCAAAAACTTTAAAATTCATTTTTTATGATTTTTTTTTTAAAACGATTGAATTTTTAAAAAACGATTAATTTTCTAACCAAAAAATTTTTTACCAAGTTTGAAATTTTTTTTAATTTTTTTGGTAAAATTTAGAACATAAAGGTCTTTTTAGAGTAAAACTAGAATGTTTTCAATTTCATTTAGAAAAAAAATCAGATCAAAAACTTTAAAATTCATTTTTTATGATTTTTTTTTAAACGATTGAATTTTTAAAAAACGATTAATTTTCTAACCAAAAAATTTTTTACCGAGTTTGAAATTTTTTAAAATTTTTTTGGTAAAATTTAGAATAGAAAGGTCTTTTTAGACTAAAACTAGAATATTTTTAGTTTCATTTAGAAAAAAAATCTAATTAAAATCTTTAAAATTCGATTTTTGGTGAATTTTTAAAGTTGATCGATTTTTTTAAGTTAGGTTACAACTCTCAAAAAAAATTTTATCAACTTTAAAAATTTTTTAAATTTTTTTGACAAGATTTAGAATAAAACGGTCTTTTTGAATCAAAACTAGAATCTTTTAAGTTTCATTTAGAAAAAAAATCTAATTAAAATCTTTAAAATTCGATTTTTGGTGAATTTTTAAAGTTGATCGATTTTCTTTTAAGTTAGGTTAGAGCTGTCAAAAAATTTTTTATCAACTTTAAACATTTTTTTAATTTTTTTGACAACATTTAGAATAAAACGGTCTTTTTAAATCAAAACTAGAATGTTTTAAGTTTCATTTAGAAAAGAAATCAAATCAAAATCTTTAAAAATGAATTTTTGATGAATTTTTAAAGTTAATTTTCTTAAATAAAGAAGTGTCCAAATTTTTTTCCAACTTTGAAAATTTTTCTAATTCTTTTGCAAACACTTGGAATAAAACGATCTTTAAGTTAAGTTAAAATTGTAAAACATTTTTACCAACTTTGAAATCTTTTTCTGACATTTAGAATAAATTTAAAATTAAAAAAAAAGTTGTTTTTTCAGAAGTTTTCAGTTCGAATTTTACTCGAAAAAGTAAACTACTAATTTAATTTAAGTAATTTTGTAACCTAAGTCCTTTTCAATTCCATTAATGATTTCCAATCGTTCTCTTTCCTTCTCCTATAAAATTCTATGTCTATTACTTAACTTTCTTTTCAATGTTACCCTTCTAAATTCCCTTTCCTTAAAAATCCCCTTGTAATATATTCATTAATTCTTCTAAAATGATATCCCTCTTAGCTATCTTTTAAAAAAAAATTATATTATTAGAGTAATGAAGAGGAAGCATAAAAGCTAAAGATCCCGACTTTCATCTGAGATTCAATCGACTTCCCGGTTGAATTTAAAAGATGTTCTTACGCCTCGTTCTGTTTCGTTCGATTGCATTTCGCATTCGTCGGGAAAAAGATTTCAACGGAATTGACTCCAACCGTCCCCGTAAGCGTTCGCTTTTACAGCACACTTTAGTTCGGTAGATTTCGTTCCTCATTTTCCAAACCGGAATATTTTATTTATTTATACTCCAAAACTGATTAAACCCGCGCAACCATTACGCTAAATTGCGGGGGCACGCGGCATTGTTGTTGCCCGAATAATTGAGTTCGGGACCGAGTTTATTAACGTTGTTTCACCGTTAAATATGGTTTCAACGCGGTCAATGAGTCGTGCGTAACCCGTCATGTACGGTTAATTAATTCCGAGGGGCTCCAAGTTTCAAACGCGAATCGAAATTTAATCTACACACACACCCCGATGAAAATATTTAATAATTTACCGTCCCTAATTAGCGGAATTGTTAATTAAGATTCCACAACCCCAAAGTGCATTCTCGTGTATACCTAAATACGAAGGGAAGGGTTGGATTAATCGTTAAGGATAACTTTAGAAGATATCTAGTTCGTTAGTTTAGTTCGGAGGTGTGCGTTCTTTTATGCCGACATTGAAAGAGCTTCAAAGTATGGGTCAATTATTTCCTGGAAGGGGAAAAAAAGCTACCGACAAAAAATAAGTCGTACGGCCTTTGTTGGAAGTTCTTTGTTAAAACTTCCTTTTTATAGTGAAACCTCCCTTTTCATTCGAACTCGTAACGCTAAGTGAAAACTTACATTAACGGAAGATAAACACGAATACCACGCGAATGTGACTAGTTTCGCACTGTTTCGGTTCAAAGCTCGACGAAAGCTTCAGACAGGCTAAGCGAGTCCGCATTAAAGCTGTATAACTTCATTAGTACTCGCTCTTTTCTATTTTTAGTCGTCCCTTTTGCCCAGCACGGTCGTAATTCACTATTTCAGCACAAAAGCGTATTTTCAGAATTATATTTTAACATAAAATAATATATTCCAATTAATATTATAATACCATCACCATAAGAACATATTTAAAACCACTTAAAATAATTTAATTTCTTGAAATTTAATTTAAAAGAAAATCCCATTGAAAAAATTGTATTTAATAACATTTTAATTTTAAATTTGGATTTTAATAAACCCGCTTTTTGGTTGTACGAACGCTTTTTACTTCTGGGAATATTCGCGACAGATAACAAAAATGAGAGAGGGAAATATTAAAAAGTGGGGTGGTTTTAATTCTGAGTATGCAGAACGAATTTCCGCTACATTTAGTAAAGTAATAACTTATAAAAACTGCACTTCGGGTAGATGAAAATTAGTTAGTTGTGGAAGGCTTAAAATGTAGAAAAATTAAAATTTAACCAACCAAATGCATATTTAAAAAATGTTTGAAGATGTTGATTAAACTTAAAAACCTGCTGGGGTTTTATTTTATGAAGTTTAAAAAGGACACCTTAGCCAAAGATTCACTAAAATGTTCATTTTAAAATTTTCTGTTAATATGTTTAAAATTATCAGTTCCAAAGTCATAAACGATTATTAACCGGTCAATCTAAAAAATTGTGAACAATTTTAAAAAATCCTGTAGACTTTATTTATCAAGATTATGATATGATTTTTTAATCAAAAATAAACTCAAAAGTGTATTTTTTTCCTAAAATTAATGGATTTGTTCTAACTACTACCAAAAGAATTTAAAAAAATCTGGAGTTAATCATGATTTTTGAAGATGTGGAACAATTTTTATAAATCACCCGAATTGTATTTTGGGGAATTGAAATAAGATATTTTATTTAAAGGGTTTCCAGAGTCATCAACGATTTTTAACAGAACCCAACCTAAAAGATGTTGAACAATTTTAAAAAATCATGTGGACTTTATTTATCAAAATTATGATATGATTTTTTAACCAAAAATTAACTCAAAAGTGTATTTTTTCCTAAAACTAATGGATTTGTTCTAACTGCTACAAAAAGCACTAAAAAAAATTTGGAGTTAACGATAACTTTTGAAGATGTGGAACAAATTTTAAAAATCACCCGAATTTTATTTTGGGGAATTGAAATAAGATATTTTATTTAAAGGGATTTCAAAGTCAGCAGCGATTTTTAACTGAACCCAACTTAAAAATGTTGAACAATTTTAAAAAATCGTCTAGACCTTACTTATAGGACTTAAAAAAAGTTTTTAAGCAAATGTAGACGAAATCCATTTTTAACTTTTTAATTTTTTACTAGTTATTGCTGAAAATTTTCAAAAATTTCTCAAAAGCACCTAAGATTTTAGATACAGAGTGTACAGAAAGTCCTTAAATGTATGTTTAAAACTTCGTTATGAGAACACACCAGAATATTCGTAAAATGGATTTAGGATGTCAACGAGAAAGAAAAAATTTGTTGGTATCACTTCAAATGGCAAAATTCTTTTAGTTTTAGTGAAGCCTAGAGGCGATCACCAAGTGATCGCCAAAAACTACTTGTCTGATATTTTAAACAGAAAATTACTTATATGAGACCAAATTCATTACAACGGAGTTTATTGAGGCTTCCAACAAGATTCAACGCCCGTCCATAAGATTAAAATTATAAATCCGAAGGCTTTTACGCCTTGTGTTAACTGAACTAAGACTAGAACTAACATTAGATTTCGCTCTAACACTACACCTAGAACTAGGAGCTTTCGAAATGACTTCCAAACGTCACTTTGAATTTGTTTCTGAAGAAAATTGCAATATGGCATCCGCAACATCAAACACCTTTTCAAGAGACGCACGGCTAAACTTTAAAGCTTAGAGTGAGTGCAAATAGGTACCTTTAGACTACACTAATGTTCTTTCATGTGCATATAAAACGTGGCGCGTCAATCGCACGTTCTTAAGAAGCGAGAATACCGACCAGTTCCAATTATTTCATAACAAAAATTAAGACATTTTAGTCACAGAAGCTTATACAGAGTATTCCAAGGTCAAAGCTAATGACTCATTTCTGTAGTGTGTCCAAAAATTGATACCACAGAAAATCCAAATATCCCTTCTCCACTTAATCATCATCAGTTAAATTAACTCTTTTATGAGGGTGGTACATCTTATAAATGCATCGTTGCAACCTTTCGATACATCTATTTAGTTATACATTTTAACTTATTTGAATTAGAGTTGACACAATAATGGTTTTGGTTACTGCAGAATGTGGGAGAGCGGTGTCAAAACGCCATCAGGTCAACATGAAATTTCCTAAAGACCCCGATGAATCACTGGCTTTAGCTTTGCAATACTCTGCATGCATTCTTGGAACAAAGAGGGTGAGAACGTTAATGTAAATGAACAGTTGTGTTGTTCCGTAAGTGTTTTGACTGGCTCTTGGATATTCTACCAGGATAACATACAGTTTTATGAAATAAATCAACTCAAGAGGAAGCATTAAAGTGAAAATTATGATGTGTTTAGTTACATATGTGCATTCAACACAATGCACAAGTAGAGAGAGAAGACTTTTTAAGTTTTTATTTATGTATTTCTTGTTCTTTATTTTCCATAAGCAGGGATATGATAAGATTTTTAACTAAAAGTATTATCAACAATAGTTTTTTCGATAAGAAGGAATTAATTACTTGTTTCAAATTAACTACAATTAAGAAAGAAACCATGCCACGCCAAGAAATTCAGTTACAAAACACATGTGTAAAGGAGACCAAATGTTTGAAGCGCGTTTCAAACTTGTACATGTCTAAACATGCGTAAAACATGAGGATCCTCAAAGCCTTTACACACACGTTCAAACATACGCGATTGATACGCTAAGTTCCAGTTGCCAACAGAAGAATGTTAATGTAAAGGTACCTAATATTATTTCTAGTCTTACATGGGAACATACCGAACCCGACCACACCGATTTTTTTTCAAAATCGGTACATATATAGAGGGTCCCAACCTAAGTAAAACCCTACTTTCAATTTCTGTCCAAAAATGGTTTGAATTGGTGAAAATGACTCCTGAAAATTAAGCAGTATTTGGAAAATAATTTTTTTCTCCTAAACGATTCACGATATCACAAAAAAACAATTTTCTTATATGCGATTTTTTAACAATAAAGGAGTTGAATTCACCCTGCTACGATATTTGAACGAAAATGAAAAAGTACATGGTTCATGTTGTTGATGTAAGTATCTAGTACTAGCCAAAAACTGGGATAGAAGAATAGAATTTAGTAACTAGCATAAAGACGAAAGCAATGAATGCAATGAGTGCGTGAGTGAAGAGATATAATTTCCTTTTAGTGAACAAGAAACTCATCCTAGCACGCCACTTTTTGGAATGAATCCAGTGTCCGTAGTTCTGAAAACGAAAGATACCTAAAAAACAAGAAGAACATATTAGATGAAAGAAATCTAAAAGAATAGAACGTAGTACAAAAGTCGAACAGGCAGATCTTTTGCAAAATTTTTTTAAATGTATAAGTAGAAATGTTAACACTTTCCCATCTTTGTAGCAAGCAGATGTTAAGTGTAGAGTTTTTGATATTGTACGTACAAAGAGGACTTAAGTAGGGACAGTTTTTATCTGAAACTTTTTTTGATATCATGAATCGTTTAGGAGAAAAATACTATTTTCCAAAAACTGCTCATTTCCAATGGTCGTTTTCACCCCTTCAAACCGTTTTCGGGCAGAAACCTAAAGTAGGAGTTTTACTTGGGTTGGGACCTTCTACAAATGCACCGATTTTTAAAAAAAGTCTGCGAACACGGGTTCGGTATGTTCCCTTGTTAGTTCAAGACTAAAATTGTCAGCAGTAGTTGAAAGAATGGTCATCATATTCTCTCATCTAATTACTTTGTTTAGTTACTTTTTCACACTAAAGCTTGTTCAGTTTTCCAGGAGACTAAGTAATCTGAAGCGCTATTTATAGATGACATGGCACGAAGTTCAAATGACGATTACCTGCATGCTACAGTAAATGCATTCTTTGTCCGTTTCAGCAAATGCATTTGTATCAAAGCCGGTTATTTGAAATTCGATGCTATTTTTGTGTTAATAATACTAAATTAAATGGACTGTTAAAGTTTTATGTAATTGTAAGGTTTCAATATTCACTCTGGTTCCGTTGGTACTGTTGGATTTTGCGAGTCTTTGTACAAATCAAACCATCAAAAAGTTTTTCCTCAGTCTTTATTATTTAATATCGGTTCTTAGTGTATTAGAATTTGTGTTATGTTATTTTCGGGTGATCAGAGTCGTTTGACGATTACAGATTCAGCACTTTCAGGAGCTTGACAGTGCTGAATCTCCTCGTTTTATTCAAAACTATAACGTTATATTAATTGATTTGAACTAATTAATGTAGCACTACTTAGACTCTTTCTAGTCAGCAAATTCTTTATGAAGTGTGTCATATACGATATAGCACAAGGGAAGAGTGTCGCGAAAAAGAAGATTCCGCAGGTTCGCAATACATGTAACTTAAAGTAGGTAATAGTTTCATAATTCGACAAGAAAACTAACTTATAAATTATTATTCGAAACAATTTGTACAACATTAACTAATGTTAACTACTGCTTTCCATCTAAATGGGATGGATAGTGTTCTTTACAACAGTACATTGGAAAATGTTAACCTTAAGAAGTTTGTATGCACCCTCTAAAACCCCAACTAACCTTTTAAAAAATTTATGAACTTTAAAAAAATAGTCTAGACATTATTTACATAACACCATTACAAGACGTCAAGACAATATTGATGGCTCGAGGTTGCCTCCCATATATTCCCATGAGAGCATCCAGACGTTGCTATACTACATCCACGCAACATTGAATGGTAATTATAGCGAGAATGACTTATCGCCTAAGTGTCACATTGACATCCTCTAATGTCATGAGAGGAGACCCTAAATATGAGATGAATCCCATATTATTAACTATCATATTTTGTACTAATTGATATCAAAAAATTTATGAAAAATTTAATGTTTTAAACATAGCCTTCAGATATTTGTAAAGTGTATTCGTCATTAAAACCAGTTCTTTTGGTTATTTGTAGAAAGCTTTAAAATCAATGCACCAGATATTTATACTCCAAAGACTGAAATTTTACAAAATTAAAAAAAAATAGTTCAAATTATAAGAATAATACTTGTTTTATAATTATCTTCTAGTTTTTATCAATGAAATATTTAAAAAACCCTCAACCCTTTGACTGCTGAATATTCTGATCGAAACGTTTAGAACTATCAACCCATCAACGGTGTGAGGCTGGCAAGTTATCACTGGGGATTAAATACTTTTCAACACAATCTGAATGCGCTCGATGATGTATTAAATTATAATATAGCACATAATCCAGAGTGATGGCTTTCGATAGGCGCACATTAATGCCCATTGTAATCAAATGGTCAATAGTATCGAGGAATTTCAATGGAATCGAATCTAATCCTTAAAAAATCGATTAATTTTAATAAATCGTTTAGCTTTAACTTTATTAGCTTTTAGCTTTAACTTTATTTTTAGAAATTAAGAAACAATTTTTTTACTAAATATGAATTAAGTCCCACATTTTATATTTTTCCAAAAAAAAAATCTGTTTTAAAATTTTAAACATAATTCTTTAATCTAAAAAAAATCCATCAAATTTTAAAAAATCGTCCAGAATTTATCTTACTTTTACAGAAAATAAGAAAAAATCTTTCAACCAAAGTTAGATTGAAAAGTTTACTCGTCATTAAAACCATTAAACTTGTTCCAACTATTAACATAAATCCTTAAAAAAATCACATAAAGGATTTTTACCCCAAAGAAATTTCGTCACAATTCCTAAAAAATCCAAACATTTCAAAGAAAAATAACTCTTTTATTATAGACTCGATTGTAATTCCCTGAATGTAATCAATTGGAATATAACTCCGAAACAGTTATAATAGAACCTCCGCAAAAATGAATTGAGTAATCACACTAGACAGTTAAATCGATAAGGTTAATTGAGTTTACTTCCTTTTATTCCAGATAAAGAAAATGCCCTCGAGAGCGACAGATAACGCGACTTTGAGTGTAGATAGCTCCCGCAAGTCAAGTTACTTTTCTCATGATAAATTAATATAATAATAATAATACATCAAATCGTCCAAAATGAATTTCTCCGAAAAATTCAACTCCACAAACTCCACCGATTTTCTAGATACAGGTACGTATACATTTTTAACTTTCAATTAGTGAAGTAAGAATTAGAGAAGATGACTTTTGCTCCAATACATCAAAGTAGCTCCAAATGAAATATCTCCAAGATCGTAACCTTACGGTTTCTTGGACCAAGACGAATTCTTAGAAATTAACCCACAATCTTTCCACGTAGTCCGCTCTATATCAAAGTCAAGACTTTCTTCTCCCTAAAGATTTATATCTAAGGAAAGTTTCTTTCATCCTAATCGGTCCATCTTTTCTCGGATAAAATCGCCGTGGGAAATGTTTTAGTAAATAGACCGTTAATCATTATTACGCCTTTCCAGGGATGTTTATCTTGCCAGTTTGGAGACAAGCACTCTGGAGCGTTTTATACGCTACTATAATTATAATTGCCACAGGAGGAAATGTTATAGTCATCTGGATTGTTTTAGCACATAAAAGAATGAGAACTGTTACTAATTATTTTTTATGTAAGTAACTTTTTTCTTTTTTTTTTTCTTAAACCAATTTTCTAAATTGATTATTTTGTGATATTTTTAGTAAATCTCTCGGTAGCAGATACGATGGTATCGACATTAAACGTGACATTTAGCTTCGTATACTGCCTGAATGGACATTGGCCCTTCGGAGAAACCTACTGCAAGATTTCCCAGTTCATATCGGTCGTGTCTGTGTGCGCTTCGGTGTTTTCGCTGATGGCTATATCCATAGACAGGTCAGTAAAGACCTAATGACCCGTGTAACAGGGTACAAATGATGGTTCCGTACACGCAAATTGATAGAGAGGTCAAAATCGATTCTATATCTTGCAGATACATGGCTATAATGACCCCTTTAAGACCACGAATGGGAAAAACAGCCACTTTATGCGTAGCTGTAGGTATTTGGACCGTAAGCGTAATTTTTTCCCTACCGAATTTATTCGTATACACGCTTTTCGACCACGTTGAAGGCAACAGACATATTTGTTACCCGGATTGGGGTAGCCCCTCGTACCAGAAGACGTGAGTAGTCGCTTAGATTTAGTTTCTGGTCGCTACGTCGCCCGTAATTGGCTGTTTCGTCACAAAAGGAGAGACGAATAATCCAATTTCTTCCGGTAGACTGCAGACCTTAATGGAACCGCTAATCGATTCGGATTTACAGGTACGACATCCTCTTCTTCTTCATTACTTACGTCGTGCCCATCGGCAGTATGACGTTTGCTTACGCGAGGATCGGGATTGAATTGTGGGGTTCTCAAAGTATCGGAGAGTGTACTCAACGTCAAAAGGAAAATATTAGAAATAAACGAAGGGTAAGTGCTATTAAAAATTACCCTTAAATTTAAGATTTTTAAATCAAATTAAATAGTAATTCTTAAAAAAGGGAAGTAGATTAGCTTTTAAAAATTTCCCAAATTTTTATTTATAGGAATTAAAAAAAGATTTTTTAAGAAATTTAAAAAAATTAAGACTACATTAAATTAAATTTAAAAAAATTATCAGATTTTATCTAATTATTATCGAAAAAATAAAAAACAAATATGATAGATGGATTTTTAATTGAAACAAAGTTTTTAAAAAAATGATCAAATTTAAAAAATCCCTCAAATTTTATTTAAAGCAGCTATGATAAGATATTTTTAAAAAATGTGGAATGAATCATCTACTTTTTATTAAAATCATTACATTTAGTTTAATTGCTATCAAAAATTTTAAAAGAATTTTTGATGACATCGAAGATTTTTAAGCGAAATTAGAGCGAATTTGAGAAAAACTTTCTTGGACGAAAGGTAAATGACAAAGTCTTTTATTCATTAGAATTATCTGATATTTCCTAATTCTTATCAAACAAGTTGGAAAGATTTATAAAAAATGTTGAAAATTTTAGACGAATCCTAGAATATTTTAAATATCCTCTAGACTTTATTGGTGATCTTTGAGAACTGATTTTTTGACATAAAGATGGGTTGAAGTATTCACTTTTTATTAAACCCAACACATTTTTTATAATTGCTGTCAAAATCCTTAAAAAAATTTCTAACTATATTGAAAATTTTTAACCCAAGATACTGTTTTCAATTTCTGAAAATTCCCCAGGATTTTATTTATGGGAATTGAGAAATAATTTTTTGGACAAATGGTAAATGACAAAGTCTTTTATTCATTGGAATTATCTGATACTTCTTAATTCTTATCAAACAACTTGAGAAGATTTATAAAAAATGTTGAAAATTTTAGACGAACCCTAGAATATCTTAAACATCCTCTAGACTTTATTGGTAATCTTTGAGAACTGATTTTTTAAATAAAGATGGGCTGAAGTATACACTTTTTATTAAACCCAACACATTTTTTATAATTGCTATCAAAGGCCTTAAAAAAATTTCTAACTACAGTGGAACGTCAAAAATCGAACGTCAAAAATCCGAAACGTTAAAAATCCGAACGCCTTCAGATATTTTAAAAATTTTTGGTCATCCAAACCCATTTCAGTACCTTTGCTGTGCGAAAAAGCCTTTTTTTAATGAACAATTAGGAGGTCCTGCTGACTTTAAAGCCAATACCGGTTGGTTAAAAAAATTCAAATTAACCCTCCGTGTGTACACTGGGTCTTTGAAGGAACAGTCAAAATTTCCGTTTTTCTGACTTTACATACGATTCAGACGATTGTTTCATTTTTATTGACAACAGTTCTAAATTTTTGAATTTGGTAACTGCTCCACCATGTAATAGACGCTTCAATGAGTAACTCAGAATTTTTCTAGAATTTTTGAAAGCCTAGAAATCTTTGAAAACATGCCTGTTCCCTAAAAGACCCAGTGTACACACCGTGTCTCAAAAAATATAGTATACACACGCTGGGTTAAGACATGGCATAAGGCAACTTACTATTCAAGGGGAAAGTCATGGGAAAGTTTATCTTCGGATAGTTTGGCTGCAGAATCTTTTAAAATCAACTTTATGAATTTTATAAGCAATTGGGCTTTGCTAGAGAAGATGTTTATAACTGCGACGAAACCGGAATAAACGGAAAAGCTCTGTCACAAAAGTCCTTAGCTTGTCGCCGTGAGAAAGCGGCTCCAGGATTTAAGGTGAGTAAGGAGTGAATTACAGCGATGGTTTGTGGAAACGCTACTGGAGATCATACACTCCCTCTATTAGTAATTGGAAAGAGTAAAAAACCAAGGTGTTTCAAGAACATAACCAGTCTTCCAGTTATTTATAGAGCACAGATAAGTGCCTGAATGAACAGCAACATATTTATAGACTGGTATAAAAATGTGTTCATACCAAATGTGAAAAATTTTCGAAAAGAAAAAAAACTTCAAGGAAAAGTGTTGTTAATTATGGATAATGTCTCAACACACCCGTCCGTTGAAATATTAAACCCAATCGATGACGAATTTGAGGTAATGTTTCTACCACCTAACGGCACCCCATTCAGCCAATGGACCAATGTGTAATTGGAAATTAGATTGTATAGAAAACAAATGTTACGTAGACTTCTTTTAAGTGAAAGTAATGAAGAGGACGTCCTTGAGTTTTCCAAAAAGCTAAACTTAAAGGATTCGTTATACATGCTATGTGGAACTTACTCATTGTAGATAATTTAACCCATTCGAGACCGATCGCACACCGTGTGTGCAATTGATTTCCGAGGCTATAAAACGGCTTGCACACCGTGTGTGCAATAACAGTGAATGAACTACATAAAGAAAAAAAAGGTTTCGCTCCTGGGGACCGTGTTCGAAAAACACCGTCGTCTCGAATGGGTTAAAAAAGCATGGAATAAGGTTTCAGCTGACAACCAAGATGAAATTAGAGAAGAGAATAGTGAATATGAAGCTGAAATGCTTGACAACCTAAAAGATGTGGCAAAACCATGCCAGTTAGTTCCTGGTTTTCACGAGTGTGACGAGTCTGATACTGCGGAATGGTTGGACGTTGATAAAAATTATCTGGGCTATGAAATCCTCAATGATACTGACTTTATTTCTACAGTAGACGCGTCTGAAGATCAGAACAGTAGTGAAAATGAAGATTCTGCAGATGACAATTGTCATCTGTAGTTTACCTTCGCATGCTGAAGCTTTCACTGCATTGGAGACAGCAATGTCTTGGTTCGAAGCACACCTAAAATGCAATGACGTTCAAATTTTAGTATTAAGACGAATGAAGGACTTGGCAGCTAGAAAAAGAGCTTCAAAGCTCACTCAGACCAAAATTATGTTCGAAAATACGAACAATTTAAAAATCCAAACTACCTGTGGCCCCAATTAGTTCGGATTTATGACGTTCTACTGTATATCAAAAATTTTTAACCGAAGATAATGTTTCCAATTTTTAAAAAATCCCCATGACTTTGTTTATGGGAATTGAGAAAAAGAATTTTAGTCGAAAGTAGATCAAATAGTCTGTTATTCATTAGATTTATCTGATTTTTCCTAAATGTTACTAAAAAAACTGGGCAGATTTACAAAGCATCGACAATTTTAGACACAACATAAAGATTTTAAAAAATCCTCTAGACTTTATTGATAAAAATTGTGAAGTAATTTTTTTTAAACTAAAAAGATAGGTTGAAATATTCACTTTTTACTAAGCCCAACACTATTCCTTTAATTGCTATCAAAAGACTTAAAAGAGATTTCTAAATATAAAAGATTTTAACGGAAGATAGAGTAATCAAATTTTTTAAAAATTCCCCAGGCTTTATTTATGGGAATTCAGAAATAATTTTTAAGAGAAACGGAAATCAAAAAGTCTTTTAATTATTAGAATCATCAGAATTTTTCTAATTATTGTTAAAGAAGTTGAGAAAAAGATTTATAAAAACATCGAAAATTTTAGACAAAACTTCAAAATTTAAAAAATCCTCTAGACTTTATTGGTAAAAATGGAGAAGTGATATTTTAAATAAAAATGGGTTGAAGAATCCAATTTTTATTAAACCCAACATATTTTCTTTAAATGTTATCAAAGAAGTTAAAAAAATGTCTAACTTTATCGAAAATTTTGACCGAAGATGAAGTAACCAAATTTTTAAAAATTCCCCAGACTTTATTTATGGGAATTAACAAAAATTTCTTTAGGCAAAAATAAATCAAGACGTCTCTTATTCGTAATGTTCAACCGATTTGTCCTAAGTACAGGTAGCCCTCGTCTAACACGTTTTCGCTATAACACGATTCGTAAATTGCGGGAACCTTCCTACAACATGGCATTCTATAACACGGTTTCGCATGTAATGAAAAGATTGGTTTGAAAAATTCAAAAAGCGTTTTGGAATTCATAGCATAAGAATCCAAGGAAAATCTGCGTCGGCAGATCATGAAGGTGCTGTTTTCAATGTCGATGAAACTGGGCTTTGGTGGAAAATAATGCCCAGTAAAACCTTTATATCGAAAAAAGAAAAAACTGCAGCCAGATTTAAGGTGTTCAAAAAACTTTCTGACAAAACTCTTGCTAGTTTATAGATCTTTGAATCCTTGTGCACTGAAAAACGTAAATAAAAACACCTTATCGGTATACTGTACAACAAATTCAAGAGTTTGGGTAACAGGAAATCTAAAGATTGATTTCATATTGTTTTGTGCCAAGCTTTGAGCGTTATTTAAGGCAGAAAAATTTGAGCTTCAAGGCGCTACTACCGTTAGATAATGCTCCATGCTACCCAAAAGATTTGACACATCCCAACGTCAAAATAGCGTTCTCACCACCTAACACTACTCCGTTGCTCCAACCATTGGATCAGGATATTATTTATATCTTTAAAACATATTGTATAAGGAGATCCTTACAGTGGATTTTAGACGGAAACCGATTCGAAATCAATTAGCGCAATGGAAGCTTGGAAGAAATTTTCAATCAAGCACTGTATCGAATTCATATTTTTGTCCCTCAAAGAAATAAAAACATCTACCTTAAATACGCGTTGAAAGAAGATATAGCCATCTGCAATTGAAACAGAAAATATGCATGAAGCATCTGAAAATGAAATTGGTGCCATATTAGAAGTTGCTAAATCTATCGGAGGCAAAGGTTTTGTGGATATTGGCGAACCGGATTTGATGGAAATTGCATCCCTAGATGCAAATCAAATCGATTTTGAAGACGCTAGCTCTGATGAAGATTGTGTAGTTGAGAATTTAACATTAAAAAAATTAGAAGGCCTATGCTTAGCGAAAGATCTTGAATCATTTTTCTTGAATGAAGACCCTTCCAAAAGAAGTCGAAAGTTCAAAAGGGAGCTGCAAAACTGTTTAGCTCCATACCGAGAAATTTACAATGACGTAGTAAGAACCAGCAAGCAAAGTTCGATTACAGATTTTTTTTTGAGAGGAAAACATACAAATACTTTAAATAGCGAAACAAGTTCTGAAAGTGAAGGCGATATCGTTCCACCGAAAAAACGTTCTCGGTTGATTATACTGAGCAGTGAGGACGAATAAATTCATTAAATTAGGATTGCGTTAGATTAAAATATTTTTTTTACTTTCTATTGTACATACATTTATATTTTAAATAAAAATTAAGTTGTTTATGTCGAATTAAAAGAAAAATGTTTGTTTTTAATAAGTTTTTAGAACGTAATCTCCCTTTTTGTTGCCCTGGGTCTCATGCAATAAGGTTTCACACAATACGGCAATTTCTAGGAACCTAACTGGCGTGTTATAGGAGAGTTACCTGTACTACGAAAAGATTTAAAAAAAAATAAATTCAAAGAAACACTGTAATTTTATAAGATTATACACCCAACCCAATGTTTAATTTTTTTAAAATTCATAATTAACTTTCAAAAATCATCCAAACTTTATTTAAGAAAAATCAAGAAGAGTATTTTTTTATTCAAAACGATTGAAGTAACCGTTAAAGAGCCTCCATATGAAACTAATATATTACACATGTACGATCCCTATTTATTCCGTTTTAATGGAGCGCGAAACGAGCCGCTAATAATCCATATTGACCCAGTCGGGCAAACAGACAAATATTGAATATGCGAGCCGGCATTACGTAATTGACGTTCCAGTTATTCGAATTCCCCAATAATGTAATGGACTTCGAATACATCCGATCCCTTATTTATCCTCGTTCAACATCCGACTTATATCCAACTCAAAACGTTCACGTTTTCCTCGAATAATAATCTGAATAATAAACCGAATAAACCGAATATAAAGCGACTAAACCGAATATAAATAGAATAAACCGAATATAAAGCGAAAAGACCGAATATAAAGCGAATAAACCGTACTTAAGATATAACAGAGAAAACGTAAAAAATCCAGTTAAAACGTTAAAAATGGTGTTTTCGATTCTTGTTTTCGCGGACTTTTCAACAACAGGAAAGAACGAGGAGATGATTGCGAACGGCTTCTCGATAATGAAACCAACGTTAAATGAACCGTGTGGCAATAAAAAGCAGGACCGAATCCCACAACGAAATCCTGAAATCTTATTGCCAAGGTCTGAAGGGTCTGAAATTGTTAGACACCGGCTCCTCCACCCTTAATGTTTATATCAATTCGATCAGGTTTCATGAAATGAAATCTTGTAATTCTTATCCTTTATTTTTTTTGAAAGGAAATGACGTTTTTATTGGAAGTGTTAAAAATAAAAACCATCTTATTTGTAATATAAATCATCTAGAAATTACACGAAGTGGAAAAATAAAAAAGTATATTTCTATACAGATGGGTGTTTATTACTGTAACAATATACCATTAAGGCGAGAAAAATTGATAATGCGAAAGAAGTTATGGAGCGAATACAATAAAGAGACACAATCGAAATCCTCGGGAGAAATTCGTAGGAGCATTTTGCAAAGCGGAAGCCGGTATATTTCATTTCGCTGAAAGCTGCTTTCACCCCCCGGATTACGACGAGAAGCTTGAAAAATGCTAAAACTTTAAAGCATCGCTCAGTTTCAACATTCTCCTATTAATTTCTAATTTTTCTAACAAACAAATCATTTAACTTTTCCAAATTATAACAAACTTTTTATTTATTTATTACTATTATTATTATTTTCTTTTTTTTAGGTGGTGAAAATGATGATGATCGTAGTTATAATTTTCGCCGTTTGTTGGTTACCCTACGACCTCTACTTCATAATAACATCGTTTTATCCGAAAGTTCAAGAACAACCGTACATTCAGGAAACTTACCTGACTATTTACTGGCTGGCGATGAGTAATTCGATGTACAATCCGATTATCTACTGCTGGTTGAATTCTAGGTGAGCCGGCTTTTAAACTCTCTCCCGGATTCCTATTCTAATTTCGTTATAGACATTCCCCAAAGGGGACCTATTTACGGGGTCGAACGGCCAATTTAGTTACGATTTTCCGCCGAGTAGGCGAACTAATCGAGTTATATCGAAATCTGTATTACCCCAGAAACTGTTAAGTTTGTTACAGGGGGTCGAAATTGGTACTAATTTTTACCTATTAACCATTATAATAGATAAAATTATGACGGTCTTAAGTGATTTTGAATCACTTTTTCTTTAACATCTTTTAGTAATTTTTGATTAAAATAGTTTTAATTCTTCTTAAAGATGAAAAATTAAAGATTAAAACCTTATATTAATTTATAAAATTAAAAAATTTATATAGACTTTATTTATAAAAATTATTAAATGGGATATGAAACTAAAGATAAATTAAAATGTTTATTTATTTCTAAGTAAATCAAATTTATTCTAGTAATTTCCAAAAAATTAAAAAAAAAACGTAAATATACAATTGATTTCTTATGACTAACCTAAAATTGAGTAAACTTTAAAAAATCTTCTAGAGATTATTTTTAAGAATACCAAAATAGGATTTGAACTAAAGATAAATTAAACTATCTATTTAGCTCTGAATAAGTCAAATTTCTTCTAGCTACCACCAAAAAATTTAAAAAAAATCGTAAATAAATCGAAAATTTTTAACCACTTTTACCTGAAATTGAACAAACTTAAAAAAATCGTGTAGAGTTCATTTCTAAGAATTCAGAACTGGATTTTAAACTAAAGATAAACCAAAATATGTATTCAGCTCTAAATAAGTCAAATTTATTATAGTCGCCACCCAAAAATTAAAAAAAAAAATCATAAATACATCGACGATTTTTGGGTATTTAACCTCAAATTGGATAAACTTAAAAAAATCGTGGGGAGCTTATTTCTAAGAATTCAGAAATGGGGTTTGAACTAAAGATATCTTAAACCATGTATTTAATGCTGAATAAGTCGAGTTTACATTAATCACCACCAAAAAAATTAGAAAAAAAAAATCACAAATACACCGACGATTTTTTATGACTTTCAGCAAAACTTGAACAAACTTTAAAAAATTATGTAAAACTTATTTTTACGAATTCAGAAATGGGATTAGAACTAAATATAAGTCAAAATGTTTATTTAACTCTGAATAAGTCAAATTTATTTTGGGCACAATCGAAAAATTAAAAAAAAAATTCCTAAACACAACGAAGATTGCTTATGATTGTGACATAAACTTAAACAAACTTTAAAACATCGTATGGAGCTTATTTTTAAGAAATCAAAAATAAATTTCGGGCTAAAGATAAGCCAATATGTGTATTTAACTGTGAATAGGTCAAATTTATTCTACGACCACCAAAGAAAATTAAAAAAAATTTTAAGTACACCGCGGTTTTTTTATGGCTCTACGCTAAAATTGGACAATTTTTAAAAAATCGTGTGGAGCTTATTTTTAAGAATTCAGAAATGGGGTTTGAACTAGAGGTAAGTAAAAAATGTATATTTAACTCTGAATAAGTCACATTTATTCTATTCATCACCAAAAAATTAAAAAAAAAAAAATCATAAATACACCGACGATTTCTTGTGATGTTAACCTTACATTTTACAAAATTTAAAAAAAAATCGTTTAGAGCTTATTTTAAAAAATTAAAAAATGTATCTTGAACTAAAGATAAGTCTAAATATGTATTTTATTCTGAATGAGTCAAATTTATTCTAGTTTACCCCAAAAACAAACAAAAAAATTTTTAAAAATCCTGAGTACACCGATGATTTCTTATGAGTTTGAACTTAAAATGACGATTGATGAACTTAAAACAGTCCATTTTTAATAAAATCATATCTCAGAAACTAATTGTTGTTAAGGTTTGAAATTTTATGACGATTTGAAATAAAAATATTACTTTTAACTAGAAAAAACAGTTTTGTTCTAAGTGTTGTCAAGAAAATTTAAAAAAATTTCAAAGTTGGTAAAAATTTTTTAGGTTAGAAAATTAACCATTTTTTAAAAACTCATAAAAAAATTAATTTTAAATGTTTTGGGCTGATTTTTTTCCTAAATGAAACTTAAAACATTCTAGTTTTATACAAAAAAGACCGTTTTATTCCAAATGTTTTCAAAAAAATTTAAAAAAATTTCAAAGTTGGTAAAAAAAATTTGACACTTTTTTAACTTAAGAAAATTAATTTTAAAAATTCATGAAAAATTCCTTTTTAAAGATTTTGATTTAATTTTTTTCTAAATGAAACTCAAAACATTCTAATTTTAATCAAAAAAGACCGTTTTATTCCATGTGTCGTCAAAACAATTAAAAAAATTTTCAAAGTTGGTAAAAGTTTTTGACACTTCTAACCTAATTTTAGAAAATCGATTAACTTTAAAAATTCATCAAAAATTCATTTCTATAAAGATTTTAATTTGATTTTTTTTCTAAATGAGACTTAAAACATTCTAATTTTAATTAAAAAAGATCGTTTTATTCCAAGTGTTGTCAAAAAAATTTTAAAAAATTTCAAAGTTGGAAAAAAATGTTGATACTTTTCTAACTTAAGAAAATTAACTTTAAAAATTCACGAAAAATTCATTTTTAAAGATTTAGATTTGTTTTTTTTATAAATGGAACTTAAAACATTCTAATTTTGATTAAAATAGACCGTTTGACTCCAAGTGTTGTGAAAAAATTTAAAACATTTTCAAAGCTGGAAAGAATTTTTGACACTTTTCCAACTTGAGAAAATTAACTTTAAAAATTCATAAAAAATTCTTTCTTAAACATTTTTATCTGATTTTTTTCTAAATGAAACTTAAATCATTCTAATTTTAATTAAGAAAGACCGTTTTATTCCAAGTATTGTCAAAAAATTTAAAAAATTTTTCAAAGTTGGTAAAAATTTTTGACACTTTTTTAACTTAGGAAAATTAACTTTAAAAATTCATAATAAATTCTTTTTTAAAGATTTCGATTTGATTTTTCTAATTAATCAAACTGTTTATTTAACTTTAAATAAATCAAACTTACTCTAATTGGTATCAAAAAATCAAAAAAAAAAAAATCATAAGTACAACAATGATGTTGATATTTCATTTCCTATGATAAAATCACCCTAAATCTAAGTGGAAAAATATTACACCTCTTAAAACCGAATGTCACGTATGTCGTAAATGGTAATTTCGTTTTATTGAAGTACTTTTATATCTTACACCGAGTCTTGCAGTAAAAACACGCGTACGCCTTAATAAAACATCCATAAACATAACACAATTAAAAGTGATTGAAAAATACGAAAATTAAAATGAAACTAAATCCGGGAGAAACTACATAATAAATTTGTAATTCGAGCTTTTATAGGTAAAGATATAACGAAGCTCATTATCACGTTTTCGTCTTTTTTAATAGATTTTTTTGGTCTTTTTTTTAGATTTCGACGTGGATTTAAACAAGTTTTCTCCTGGCTTCCCTACGTTAACGTGAGTCCCGCTAAATTAACCAGGCGAGGAGTTTTTACGAGCAACAGGAGATCGTATTCAGGTTCTCCGGATCATAACAGGATCGTCCGGAATGGTTTGTATGTCGTCAATTTAAAATATAAAAAGTTTACATTTTAAACACCCTGTATCTGCTTTGTAAGTTATCGAATTATTTTTTCTCTATTTTTTTTCCTGCTTTGCGGAAAGTCGTAGGTGACATCAGGTCTATATTTTTTTTAATTTTCTTCTATCTTTTATTTCTTAAGCATGATAAGCATGACACTTTATTAACTTAATTAATCAAATTTTAAAAATTCATTTCTAAGAAAGTAATTGTTATCGAAATTTGGAAATTTTATGTCGATTTAGATTGAAACTTAATCTTTATTTTTACCAAAGATGAGTTTTCTACGACTTTTAATTTTTTCTAAAGAAAGAAAATTCCACCCTAACTTAATTTACATATCGATTAAAACTTGTCAATTTTTAAAAAATTCATATCTAAAAAGCTAATTGTTTTGGAGCCTTGAAAATCAATCATTTTTTAAAAAATCATAAAAAATTAGATTTTAAATATTTTGGTCTGATTTTTTTTTCTAAATAAAACTTAAAACATTCTAGTTTTAATTTAAAAAGACGGTTTTGTTCTAAATTTGACCAAAAACATTAAAAAAATTTTCAAAGTTTGTAAAAATTTTTTTTATAAAAATTTTTGACTGTTAAAAAAATCAATCATTTAAAAAAAATCGTAAAAAAATGGATTTTAAAGATTTTGGTCTAATTTTTTTCTAAATGAAACTTAAAACATTCTAGTTTTAATTAAAAAAAGACTGTTTCTTTCTAAATCTTACCAAAAAATTTTAAAAAATTTTAAAAGTTGGTAAAAAAATTTTTTAGGTTAAAAATTCTTGGTCAATAAAAAAATCAAACATTCTTTAAAAAATCGTAAAAAATCGAATTTTAAATGTTTTGAATTGATTGTTTTTCTAAATGAAACCTAAAACATCCTAGTTTTAATTAAAAAAGACCGTTTTTTTCTAAATCTTACAAAAAAAATTTTAAAAATTTTCAAAGTTGGTAAAAAGATTTTTTAGGTTTTAAATTTTTTTATGTTTAAGTCATTTTTAAAAAATTCATAAAAAAATGAATTTTAAATATTTTGAACTATTTTTTTTCTAAATGAAATCAAAAGCATTGTAGTTTTAATTAAAGGAGACCATTTTATTCTAAATGTTGTCAAAAAAATTTAAAAAACTTTTAACGTTGATAAAAATTTTTTTGACAGTTCTAACCTAACTTTAAAAAATCGATCAATTTTAAAAATTCGCCAAAAATCGAATTTTAAAGATTTGAATTAGATCTTTTTTTCTAAATGAAACTTAAAACATTCTAGTTTTGACTAAAAAAGACCGTTTTATTCTAAATGTTGTCAAAAAAATTTAAAAAAAATTTAAAGTTGACAAAAATTTTTTTGACAGTTCTAACCTAACTTAAAAAAAGCGATCAACTTTAAAAATTCACCAAAAATCTAATTTTAAAGATTTTAATTAGATTTTTTTTCTAAATGAAACTTAAAACATTCTAGTTTTGACTAAAAACAGACCGTTTTATTCTAAATGTTGTCAAAACAATTTTAAAAAATTTTAAAGTTCACAAAAATTTTTTTGACAGTTCTAACCTAACTTAAAAAAATCGATCAACTTTAAAAATTCACCAAAAATCTAATTTTAAAGATTTTAATTAGATCTTTTTTCTAAATGAAACTTAAAACATTCTTGTTTTGACTAAAAAAGATCGTTTTATTCTAAATGTTGTCAAAAAAATTTAAAAAATTTTTAAAGTTGATAAAAATTTTTTTGACAGTTCTAACCTAACTTAAAAAAAGCGATCAACTTTAAAAATTCACCAAAAATCTAATTTTAAAGATTTTAATTAGATTTTTTTTCTAAATGAAACTTAAAACATTCTAGTTTTGACTAAAAACAGACCGTTTTATTCTAAATGTTGTCAAAACAATTTTAAAAAATTTTAAAGTTCACAAAAATTTTTTTGACAGTTCTAACCTAACTTAAAAAAATCGATCAACTTTAAAAATTCACCAAAAATCTAATTTTAAAGATTTTAATTAGATCTTTTTTCTAAATGAAACTTAAAACATTCTTGTTTTGACTAAAAAAGATCGTTTTATTCTAAATGTTGTCAAAAAAATTTAAAAAATTTTTAAAGTTGATAAAAATTTTTTTGACAGTTCTAACCTAACTTTAAAAAATCGATCAATTTTAAAAATTCGCCAAAAATCGAATTTTAAAGATTTGAATTAGATCTTTTTTTCTAAATGAAACTTAAAACATTCTAGTTTTAATTCAAAAAGACCGTTTCATTGTAAATGGTGTCAAAGAAATTAAAAAAAATTTCAAAGTTGGTAAAAAAATTTTTTATTAAGTCATTTTTTAAAAAATCATAAAAAATTGAATTTTCAATAATTTGATTTGATTTTTTTTCTAAATAAAACTTAAAACATTCTAGTTTTAACTAAAGAAGACCGTTTTATACCAAATCTTATCAAAAAATTTAAAAAAAATTTCAAAGTTGGTAAAAAAATTTTTTAGGTTAAAAATTCTTGATTATTAAAAAAATTAACCATTTTTTAAAAAATCGTAAAGAATTGAATTTTAAATATTCTGAACTGATTTTTTTTCTAAATGAAACCCAAAACATCCTAGTTTTAATTAGAAAAGACCGTTTTTTTTAATCTTACCAAAAAAAAAAAAAATAAAAAAAATTTCAAAGTTGATAAAAAATTCTTTTAGGCTCTAAATTTTTTAGTATTAAAAGTCATTTAAAGAAAATCATAAAAAATTGAATTTTGAATATTTTGAACTGATCTTTTTTCTAAATGAAACCTTCTAGTTTTAACTAAAAAAGACACTTTTCATTTATTTGAGACTTACGAATTTTTAAAGATAATCAAAATTTTTAGACAACTAAAAATCATGGTCTACAATTTTTAAGATTTCTCAAAATTTCTTTAAGATATCATCATTTATCATACATATCCACAAAACAAAATGTTTTATCTTTCATTTGATGTATAAATCGTTTTTAAATTCTTATAAATAAAGATTGGAGGATTTTTTAAAAATTGATGAATTTTTAGGTTTCGTCAAAAAACAAAGTCTTCGATTTTTTAATATTTCTCAAAATTTCTTTAAGATATCACCGATTATCATATACATCCACAAAATAAAATATTTTATCTTTGATTTAAAGTATAAATCATCTTTTAATTCCTATAAATAAAGTTTGAGGAATTTTTTTAAAATTGATAAATTTTTTAGGTTATATCAAAAATCAAAGTCTTCGATTTTTTTAATATTTCTCAAAATCTCTTGAAAATATTATCGATTATCATAGATATTCTAAAAATAAAATGTTTTATCTTTAATTTGATGTATAAATCATCTTTTAATTCCTATAAATAAAGTTTGAAGGATTTCTTAAAAGTTGATAAATTTTTTAGGTTATATCAAAAATCAAAGTCTTCGATTTTTTTAATATTTCTCAAAATCTCTTGAAAATATTATCGATTATCATAGATATTCTAAAAATAAAATGTTTTATCTTTAATTTGATGTATAAATCATTTCTTAATTCCTAGAAATAAAGTTTGAGGAATTTTTTAAAAATTAATAAATTTTTTTCAGGTTATTCAAAAATCAAAGTCTTCGATTTTTTAATATTTCTCAAAATCTCTTTAAGATATTATCGATTATCATAGATATTCTGAAAATAAAATGTTTTATCTTTAATTTGATGTATAAATCATTTTTTAATTCCTAGAAATAAAGTTTGAGGATTTTTTTTTAAATTGATAAATTTTTTAGGTTACGTCAAAAATCAAAGTCTTCGATTTTTTTAATATTTCTCAAAATCTCTTGAAAATATTATCGATTATCATAGATATTCTAAAAATAAATTGTTTTATCTCTAATTTGAGGTATAAATCATCTTTTAATTCCTATAAATAAAGTTTGAGGGATTTTTAAAAAATTGATGAATTTTTAGGTTACGTCAAAAATCAAAGTCTTCGATTTTTTAATATTTCCTAAAATTTCTTTAAGATATCATCATTTATCATACATATCCACAAAATAAAATGTTTTATATTTCATTTGATGTATAAATCGTTTTTTTTAATTCTTATAAATAAAGACTGGGGGATTTTTTTTTAATTGATAAATTTTTTTAGGTTATATCAAAAATCACGTCTTCGATTTTTTAAGATTTCTCAAAATTTCTTTAAGACATCATCGATTATCATACATATTCATAAAATAAAATGTTTTATCTTTAATTTAACGGATAAATTGTTTTTTAATTCCTATGAATAAAGTTTGAGGATTTTTTTTTTAAATTGATAAATTTTTTTAGGTTATATCAAAAATCAAAGTCTTCGATTTTTTAATATTTCTCAAAATTTCTTTAAGATATTATCGATTATCATACATATTCAGAAAATAAAATGTTTTATCTTTAATTTAACGGATAAATTGTTTTTTAATTCCTATGAACAAACTTTGAGAGATTTTTTAGAAATTGATATAGTTTTTTTTTAAATTTTGACTTATTGAAATTTTTTAAAAATTGATTGATAAGTTTTATTCTAAATCTTTAAATTATTAATGAAACTTAAAATTTTTATGAGGATTTAGATTAAAATCCAGTATTTATTTTTACCAAAGATGAATTTTCTACCACTTTTAGTTTTTCCCTCAGAAGAGAAAATGTAACTTAATGTTGACTAAAATTCATCAAAATTTAAAAATTAATTTCTGGGAAACTAATTATTTTTGGGACTTGAATTTTTACAAGGATTTAGATTAAAATCTAGTCTTTATTTTCACCAAAGATTAATTTTCTACGACTTTTAGTTTTTTCCTTAGAAAGGAAAATATAACTTAATGTTCATAATTAAAGTTTTTAAACATTCTAAAAGGGGAATTTTCTTTCGATTACATTAATTTTTCTGTTTTTTTAATTATTTTATTACTTTATTATTTGTAGATTTTTAAAGATTTTTGGTAATCAATGATTTCCTCTCTGAAAAATTTTTTTCAGGAACACTGAGAGTACCACTTTACAACGCTTGCGCGAATCAAAGCTCGGGGGACACGTGTTACACGAACGTGGACGATTTGGGATCCGTTCGAGGAAGTAGACGTTGGAGAACTAGCGTGGAGCTACGACAACCTACTTCCTGACGAAAATCTACGAACAGGGGTGAAACCTTTGATCGGGGAGAGTCTTTAAGAGAGAGAAACACGTGGATATAGTGTCGAAAGAGAGCTTTCAGTAGGAAATTCGATTATCGAGAAAAATGTAAAAGTCTAGAGACTGAAATATGAGTCATATATCATCAGAATTTTAAAATCTTGAAATAATTCAAGATTAATACCCTAAATTTAAAAAATCTAACGATAAATCCAGGGTATATAAATTAAATTTTAAAGAGAGTATATACATACATATCTTTAGCATTTAAAATTTAAAAAAATCAATTTTTTTCAAAAAATCAAAAATAATCTTTCATCTCATAAAAGAAATACTCTTAAATACTCATTTTTATTATTACCTATAAAAAAATCTAATCGTTAGTGTAAAAACATTTAAAAATAGAAAAATTAGTAAATTTTAAATTCTAGAAAACAAAAATAAAATAAAAATAAAATAAACATGAATCTGTAAAGACTGAATACAACAGAGACATGTTTTAAAAGCACAAAATACGGGTAAAACTTTTTAGAGAAAAAAAATTAACAATTAAAGTGTCCCCATAAAATTAAATTTAATAACTAAAAAAAACTATATGTAATAAAAATATAAATACAAATGAAAATATGTAATGAAAATAACGGGAAAAACAGACGCTTCCGTTTGAAACGCGTTTTTAAACGTGCGCTTTTCGTGTTTATTGCACAAACCGGACCAGAGAGCAAATCGAGCTATGATACCTAAATAATTCGTATTATGTATCTATTTTTAGTAAAGGCACACAATCAAATTATGTAAAACGAAAGATATTTTTTACAATTACCTACACGTTTGTAAATAAGCTGTGTAAATAGAAAGTAATATTTTCAACCCGTAAGTTTTAAATTTTAACGGTGACCATAAATTTAATTGAAATTTATGTAAATATTGTCGGTGTTTGGATGTGAAGTTTTATTGTAAAAATAAATTAATTATTACTAATAAATGATAAGTATGAAAAGATGGAAGTTATATTATTTACTTTCTAAAGGTTACATTTTGTAACCAATTCATAATAATTCGTCAATTAGTATTTAAAAAATCACGATTATAAAAATTTTTGAAGTTAAAAAGACTCACCAAGCGAACGTTGTTTCCTTGTCAATCTCCTAAAAAAATATAAAAAAAAAATATTAAAAAAAAATTTTTTAAATAATTAATAAATCAAAGGTATTTTACCTGGTAACATTCGCAAAATAATAATCCGAAGATTTCCTCAAAATGAAAATCCAAAGACGAACTCCATTAATTTGAAACACACTCCCGGAAATAAACACTAAAGTTTTTTAACACAAATTGCAAAAAAATTAAACGAATAAAGAAAATAAGAAAATCGAACGACTGATTTCTTGAAAATCCGCACAGTAACTGCGAAGAATTTCTAAATTTGAGTTTTTATGGTGCGTTCAGCCCCTAAATGTTGGAGGGGGAACTGGTTTTCTTTGGCTAAAACTGGAAATTACAAAGCGGTCGGGTCGAAAAATCTACCTGCTCGTTTTCCAGTTTACAAAGAAAACTCCAATTTGAGTTCATTTACGTGAATTTAAAAATAAATTTTATTTTAAAAAGATATTCAAAAGTAAAATGTTTAAGGAAAAACGTATGATGATTATAAAAAAACCTATATGTTTAAAAAAAATATGACTATGATTTTTTGATTATAAGTGTCCCCTTTAAAATAAATAAATACCTTTTTATTATACAGACTCTCCCGAAATTAGACGGTGATAAGCTAATAGGGCATTATATGTTCCAAAATAAGATTAAAAGCTCAAATAAACATTGGTCGAAAAATTCTTCCTAAGGAAGCTACAGACTCTCTGAAGCTCAAGAGTCAAGATCCCTCTTGACTCTTGAGCATCAGAAAAACCATTTTTAAGGGATAGCCTCGGAATGGCTTGGGTTAAGTCAACAAAAAGTGGTATACTAGTCTAAAATCCCAAGAGAAATTAGATGGTGGTGTTCATTTTGCATGAAACTCATCAGTGGCGTACGTGTAAAGGGGTGACATGGTTAATCATTTATCTAATTTTTATATCAACTTTTTACTACTCTGACTTAAAATTTAGGTATCTTAGACCTTTCTACGTAAGAATGATAGTCTTGTTGCAATTGCATAAAGGAGTACACAGATGAGGCGTTTTTCAAAGCGGGTTTGATCGGACCCTTACTATGGAGAAGTGTACTATAACCCGAAATGGAGCTGTTTCTCTTCATGGTGTAGCTCCATTTCGGTTTATTGTAGATACGATGTGCTTTATAAAGCGTTACGTAAACGCTCACAGTTGTCAATTTCACGCATTTTCGTGAAAAGGTAGAGGCCGTAGCTTGTTTGGCTTCTTTTCCGACGTTATAAAAGACGATGGCGAAGACAAAGAAATCATTGGATGCATCTTATATTGCATGACTGGGTGTATGTGATACTAATTATTGTTTTGTATATGTTGATGTTGGGGCCTATGGGAAAAGTAGGGATTCAGCAATTTTTCAGAATTCACTTCTTTATAAAAGATTAGTAGAGAACACATCGCAAATTCCAAAGTCTAAACTTATATCTAACCAAATTCTTCCCAACTTTGTCTTTTTATTATTGTATTTTTATGTTGGGAGGCCCTTCGTGGCCCAAATAGCTGGTCTATTGTAAATTTCTTCAATGAAAAGCTCCGCGTCAAAATGTTCCCGCTCCATATTGAAGCACATCAATATAATCTGACACCTCAAAAACACGCGTTCAAATGACCAAGCACATAAAAACAATCGTCTTTGAAGACCAACTAATCTCATCTTTGAACTAAATAGGTTTTTTGCTAGGAGTGTGCCAAGAGTTTTAATACCTTAGTGTGTTGTTATCGTTAAGGGTTTGATTTTATGATTGAATTGCATAACCATGAAAGCTACAAAATCCTAAGGTCTATTTTGCCATTACTCCCTTCAAAAAACTGTAGTTCCCTTAGGAAGCATTTTTTGGCCAATGTTTATTTGGGTTGTTATTCCTATTTTTGAACGTAGAATGTACTGGTAGCGTATGTCCCTTTAATTTCGGGTCAACCTATAAGTTTAAGTTTAAAGAGAGCAAATTCATAGAGTTGCAAACCGTAAATAAATGCTCTGAATTTTCAAACCTATTTAGTCACTAGTTATCTAGTTGTGTTCTCTTTAGCTAGTTAATTAGTTAAACGTATTACTAACATAAATTAGTTTTGATGCGTAAATAATTCTCATACAGGCCAAGCGTGTTTAAACCTGTCCGATTACAGTTGATTTAGGGGTGTCATCCCCACTAAACCATATAATAGCGTTCAAACGAAGAACGAAATATTGTCGGTCTCATCTTGAACGTCGACGGAAAAGCATGAAAGAAAATCACAACCGAATACCTTAAAACATCCTTAGTATTAGTATATAAATACAATTCTTTATGCAATAAACTAAATAAACAACACAACGCACTAGCTTTAGTATTTTTGGTTTATGTGAAAAATGTAAATTGTCCTTTACTTTTATTTAATCTAAAATAAGGCAATTTACATTTATAAGTTTTGAATGATTCCTCCAAGATTAACATTTAAAGCAAAAAAATATGTAAATAAGCTATTAACTCTAGCTTAATATTGTAAAATTTACACTTCAAAAAATCATACAAAGCCTAATTAGACGAATTAAGAAATGAAACGCATTTTAAATTAAAATATTTATTTCGACAATTCGCCAAATTATACAAGTCTTATACAGAATTATCTTTGACAGGCGTAATAATTTTGTCGAAGAAAGAAATATTTGTCGTAATAAAATCGGAAAAAATATAAAAAAAGAAAACATAATAGATATAATGCTAGAAAAACAAGAGAACTGGAGAGCCGTAGATGAAATGATGACAAACATCATGAAAAAAAAAAGGAAAAGCACGAAAGAGGACTAGAAAATAGAAGAAGAAATGTACAGTAGATCCCGAAAATTACATTTATATGCCTCTGAAGTTATACCTTGATGGGTGGTTCCGGAGGCGAAGGGGAAAGGGTTTTAGTTGGTCGATGTATTCAAGATGAGTACATCAACCCAACACAGGGTGGTCATCGATACGCATCACTTAGATAGTGATTCGGATCACTCGTCTGTCAACAGATTTCCTAAACCCTCCATAAAAAAGGCGTATTCCTTGGCTAAAAATAAGTATAAAAATCCTAATGAACGTAGACTCAAAAGTAATTCGTTTTCGAAATATTGGAAGTTCAGTTTCATAAGTATACCTATTATTAACATAATTAAAGTGAATCATTGAAATTAAATTATTAGCTTGTTACACTCGTAAAACTTGTCGAACCCATCGCAACTACTTAATAATTTAATTTAAATAATTCATTGTAATAATGTTAATAATAGATCAATTTGTCGAATTAAAACCTTGAACACCTCGAAAACGAATAGGACTTTTCATTAGGTCTTTTTTGGTTGTTTTCAGTCAGGGAATACGCCAGTAAAGGATAGGACAATCAAAACGGGATAACCTGTGTAAATGGCTCACTTATTATGGAACACAGGGTAATAAAAGTATCCATTAGATAGAAAAAAAGTGCAGATATGGACGTTTGAGAATAAGATTTATTTCGTTGCCCTAATTTGCTTATTTTATAACCTTTAAAGAATGGATGAGCATATATATTTTATCAGGAACACGACATTAATTAAACTAGAACAGCGTAACCCATAATAATCCTTACTAACGTTGGAACTTTGCCAAACAGCATAAATAAATCAATAAAATTAATTGATTCTATAATACATTGTCCTTTTTGTGAGATTAAAACTTCTAACCCGTTGTCTATTTAAATTATTAGTCACCGAGTGATCCACCATTGGAAACAAGATCAAATCTTGTGATTCCTATTATCCTTTTTTGAGATAGGAAATGACATTTTTATTGAATTACACTTAGTCACGAAAATCTTCGTACAGGTAAAAGAATTCCACAAAACAACAAAATAACTGTTCATTTACAAAATGTTGCGATACATTTCAATAACATAAAATGATTAATGACATTTTGTAGATAAAATAAACGATTATCTAATTAAATAAATAAATAATTTTAAAAAACACAATTTTTTGACATCACGAAAGTCTTCGTACACTTCGTTCTGCCTTCATTATTATGATTTGCCCATTGTTAATTTTCGGTTCATTTTGTTTAACTTCCTTATATCCTACTCTCTGATTTATTAGACATGTTCAAACGCGAAAATTGCGTCTATTTAAAACATCTATTCACAATGAGCGCCCGTAGAAAAGAAACTAGCGAAGAGCTAAGAAATTTAATTATTAAATTCAAAAATGAAGGGAAATCTTTGAGTACAATATCAAAACTTGTTAGCAAACTACGATCTACAGTGCAATATATAATTAAAAAATTCAAAATGTATAATAATGTGAGTAATAAACCTCACATAGGTCGCCCTTCGAAGTTAAACGCAAGAGACAAACGAAATATTATTCGTAAAGTATTAAAAGAACCTACATTGAGTGGTCCAATATCGGCGGCAGAAGTGTCGAAAGAAACAGGAAAGGATATCCATCCATAGTGTATTCCGCGGTTGTTGCGAAACCAAGGTTTCAATGGCAGACAAATGCAGAAAAAACCGTTCATCAATCCAACGAATCAAAAGAAACGCGTGGAATTTGCTCGGGAACATATTAATAACCCTATGGAATTTTGGAACACCGTATTATTTAGCGATGAATCTAAATTTAATGTATTTGGATCAGATGGACGGGGTAAAGTATGGAGGAAACCGAATTCCGAATTTAAACTCGACCATCTCTTACCTACAGTCAAACAGGCTGGTGGTTGAGTTATGGTATGGGGTTGTATGGCGGCGGCTGGGGTAGGAAATTTGGTTTTTATTGAAGGAATTATGGACCGTTTCTATTATCTTAATATATTGAAAGGCAATTTGCGTGCCAGCGTGGATAAATTAAATCTAGGAAGGATATGGACATTTCAACAGGATAACGATCCTAAACATTCGGCAAAGATTGTTAAGGAATGGCTGTTGTATAATGTTCCAAAGCAAGTAAATTCCCCACCCCAGTCGCCTGATCTAAACCCCATAGAGCACTTATGGGACGAAATTGCAAGAAGGGTGAGAAAAAATAGGATAATGGGCAAAGCCTCCCTTAAAGAATCAATTTTGAGGGAATGGGAGAATATTACGCCTGATGTAACCGGAAACTTTGTTTCGTCGATGAAAAACCGTTTACAAAACGTACTAGAACAGAAAGGTGGACTGACACGGTATTAATTAACTATTTTATATCATTTTTGTAAGTTTTTCTTCTTAACAAAATGTTGTACGAACACTTTCGTGTAACCAAGAATCATAATTTATTTTCGTTACTTTTGTAGTTCTTACTATAGGCATATAATTTAATTTTAAATCATAAATTAATCATTGAATATATGTAAAATGTATCATTACGATTAAAAATAAACATTGATTCTGTTCGAAAATATGAATTTCTGGCCTATACGAAGACTTTCGTGACTAAGTGTATGTGCTAAAAATAAATAAACGGATTTGTCATATAAACCGTGACCAAATCAAATTATGAAAAAACCGATGCTGCTCGTTATAGCATAAACCGTTAATAACGATACATTGAAACTTTGCCACACAGTTTAAGTATAATAAAATTTATTGATTACTTCATCATTTTTATACAATTGAGCATTGTGTTTCTCAAAATTCTATTGACAAACAATTTGAGGAAAAAATAAGAAACTTTAATGTGTCTTCTCGTCATACAACAGATTTATTTAAATTGTGCATACGTCTAACAAACTTCAGTGTGTAAATATTGCGTTTAGAGATAACATGATTTATATTTCACCGAAATGTTCATAATTCAAGAAAAAATGTTATTATATTTGAGTTAGACTCTTATTTATTTGAAGAAATTTTATTTCTTGTTCAAAATTGTAGCTTGGTTGTGTCAGGTTGAAGAAAATTTAAACGAATTGTACAGGAACAAGAAAAATAGTGAATTGTTTAGTCTATATTTGTATAATACAGAGTGACACGTTAGAATCGGAGGATTTTAAAATGAAAGCATTTTAATATGATACTGATAAAACAGTTATTTTATTTCATAAAACGAGAAATCAATATCCACCATATGATTTAACGTTAGTTATGAAAAATTATTGCACCCAACCTAACAACCATCAAGAAATTTCAAATTAAAACGTAAATTCTTGATTTATTAGAGTGTATATTAACGTGCTTGTTAATTAGGGTTTCTAATGATTATCTCAGTCACTCTGACGATGTTTTCTTGGATTTTTCACAGTTCTTCTAGCGATTGGTGGCTTTTTCTTTTCCTATTATCGTAAAATGTTCAATATAACGTCGAAAGAGCTGTTGTATTAAAACGATAAATTCTCCATAACGAACAAACGTATCGTATGCAAACACGTGTTGCTCTATCATCTACGGCACGTCTCACACTGAGGCAACCAGCAACCAACTACAAGCGATATTGCCACCTAATGACATTTTACATAGAATTAAAGCAGCCGTCTGACGTTGGAGCAATCCGATATCGCCCTTCTATTTGCGATATCGAATTGCTCCAATATGAGAGACATCATTTGATTGTGTGTAAAATGTCATCAAGTGGCAATATCGCTTGTTGCTGGTTGCTTGTTTCCTCAGTGTGAAACGTGCCTGCAGCTACATTGTAAGCAGATTCTAATCAAAGACTTGTTCTCAAAAGAGCCAAAAGAACACCAAGAAAAGGTCAAGTATCTACACTCATTCATTACATTCAAAGTTGAGTGATTACATCATATGTGTAACTACAAAATTGATCAGTTTCTTACAATCCTCTGCCTTCTTTGGAAAAAACCTTAGGTAAAATAAACAACCACTTTGAAGCGAATATCTCCATGCATATATTTCAATTATCACTTTCAACTGTGTACTAGCCGCCCTAAAATCTTAGCAGAAATTTTTACACAAGTAACTTTAAAAATCTCGCTTTCTTTTAGTAAAAATAGGAGTTATACAATTTTCATCAAATTTTCTGAAGCTAACATTATAAAATATAATCATTTGTATTCCTTTTCTTTTGTGGAACATCCTGTACACAACTTATTTGTTATAATATTTCAAATTTTACATTTGATATGTTGCAGACAGAAGTATTTTAATTAAAATTCCATCGAAATTAAGTCTAACTTAACCATCTTAACATATATCCATATTTTATAAACAAGATGAATACACCTTTTCGTTTGATGGTAAAACCAAATGTGAAAATGTATTAAACACTGATTGAAATTAAAACCTAAGTTTGTTTAAACATAGCAGTTAAAGTACTAACAATCTGAGCTTCATTATTAGGTAAATTATAAAAATTACAATCTTTAAACTCCCATCTATACGAAAGATTCGACCAAATTCTTTCCGGATTTAATCCCATCGGAGTTGTTAATAAATTATCCCAATTAGGTTTCCAACTTCCACATAAAAGCTGATCGAAAGGACGATGTCCAATATAAAACATAGTATGTAATAAACAAGAATGACATTTTTTCGAATAAATCGGTTCGGATTTTTCCTCTAAAATCCCCAATTTATAAAAAAAGAAATTTGAATTATTTTTTATAAAATTAAGTAAAATCTTTAAACTTCTTTTTCCATGTAAACTAAATAATAAATGACTTGATAAAACCTCCATAATTTGTTGTGTATCTTCCATTCTTTCACAACCATCATTTTCAATAAAATCATCTTTTAAATCTTTTTCAACTTGTTCTAAAAATTCAACAATTTGTTCGGTGTGTTTATTATCTTCGTCTATACTACATAAAGCTTCACCAACAGCTAAAGCAATCGCATCTTCGGAACTATTAACACCATCAAAACTCGTTAAAGAGTTTTTATGTTGGATCGAAATCGGACTTTCTTTAATTTTTACTTTTTTATTTTTATCTTCTCCTATTTTTAATAAATCAGTGTATAAAGCGCTTAATAATAATTGCAATAAAACTGAATTTCCTATTGGGGTAACATCCGAAGGTAAGTTTTCTTGGAGTAGGTTGCAAATAACCACAACGTTTGGATTTATACAATCCCAAAGTTGACTAAAACAAGCTAAAACTATAGACATTGCTTGATACATGCTCGCACCTGTTTGTACAGCGTTTATTAATGTTTTTGTAATCGGTGGAAGTGTTGGTTTGATGTTTTCGATGATTGCTTCGAACCAAGCTGGTCGATTTTGATTCCAAATTTGTCTTCGATCTAAACAAGAAGACCAGCTTTGGGTTTTCATTAAAGTTGGAAGGAAAATTTCTTCGAGATCTTTTTTATTTCCAATGCATAAAAAAATATGAGTGATTGAAGAAATAATTTCGTAATAGTTTTCTGGATTTAACTTTGGTGATGATGAAGAAGGTAATTTACAAATTCCATCTCCACAACATAAAAAACCCTCACATTTATTTAATGATTTTGAGTTATTTGACGAAGATGATTTATCCAAAGATTCTTCTAAAATCCAAATTGCAATTTTACATCTTCTCATACATAAAACTTTTAATAAAAGACTCCAATGTGGTTGAGGTTGGATAATTAAAACATTCAAATCTAAACAAATCGCAACATCATCATCTAAATCACTTATTTTATCAATATTTTTATTCAATTTCTTTTTAAAAATATCTGGTAAAGCGAAAATAACCCATGGAGAAATCGTATTTGATTTACTTTTACTTATATTTAAATTTTCAATCCCTTTCCGAAAAATTTTCATTAAAGAATCTAAAGGGGATGTTCTCAAAATAAAAAATGAAAGTAATTCTTGGCTTTTAACATGTACATCTCTTAAGATTTTACTTTGGTTGTTTAAAAATAACCCGACGAGTTCTTTTGAGTCGTTACAAATCGATGGAAGTAATTGTGCGATGCATAATAATAAATTACTGATGTCTACAGCGAATAATTTTGATCGAGCTTCAGAAGGAATTATCTTAAAATAAATAAAAAAATATTTTTTTAATTTAGTTATTTCAATTAGTTATTTTTTAACCTAACCTGTCCATATCTAACAGTAAAAATAGTTAGAGTTTCATTTAACATCCCAGCAAAAACTCTCTGTGCCATTTTAGGTGGAATAGTATTCCATAATTCATCCATAGTTCCGTTCATATACAACCACCACATTTGTAAGATGTAAGAACCACGTTCGGATTCGAAAAATGGTTTTTCATTTTCCCAATCTAAACATTCAGCGTCTTGAAGAATATATAAAGATAATAATCGACAGTGAAGATCTAATAATCTCTCGGCTAAAGCTTCACACATTTCTTGGAAGTTTTTAAAAATCGTTTGGAGTTGATCTGCTTGGTTTGTCTTTGACGATTGTACGTAACACCATAAGCAATTTTTGAATAAAGAAGCAGCTCCGATTGTTCCGTTTAAAACGCTTAAATCGGCGTGATCGAGTGCTTCTTGAGTTAAAACGTGTAAGTGATCTGTTTTGTAATAAAAATTAATGATGATTAATTATAAGGAAATTAAATAAAAATGCAGTAGAATTCTGCTAATCAGTCTTCTTTGAGTTTAAGGGTATGTTTAGGGATTTAATGTAAAATGACCAATTTCCGAAGACAAAAATAATTTGTCTACAAAACTTAATCCAAGAATATCTTTGATTGTGCAATGTACTTCTCTATTCTTTAGTTGGTAATTAAGGAAATAACAAGATATAATGACGTTTAGTTATTTTGTTCTTGACTACCAAGGTTTCGACATCTACACCGTCATCAGGTCAGTCGTATCGAAAGTCGTAAATGAACATGTCTTAATTCCGTGTTAATAAGTTAAAATCTTTACAAAATAGATCGAAACCTTCAGAAATATAAAAAGAAACGAATTCCCAATTATCCCAAGCTTTGATTTCACAGCTAAATATTTGACAATATGTGTTGAACGAAAGCTAAATTAAGACTCTTAAGCAGAGTTTCCAGATTAGGGGATTTTTCCCAAAAATTGGGGTTTCTTCCAAGGATGTTGAACTAACAGGATAGCTCAATCTGTGATAATCGTCCGCCAGCTTTTGACATCACTGCTAAGCTTAGCGTCTATGTCTTATGGTGGGTTTAGGATGTCAAACTTAAAGGCTGTAACCATAACCGTAGTAGTAACTCTAGTATTTAAAAAAAAGTTCAACTATTTTGTTTTAATAAAAGCGTTTAGACAACGTCTAGGAATTACGACAAATTTGATGGTTATTACAGCTAAGGTTACGGTTAACTTTGACATCCTACACTCACCATTACACTCTACTCTCTGTTTTAAGGGACCTACACACACCCTGACTTACATTGCGACTTGCCTGCACAGTTCCAGTTTGCGCAGGTAAGTCGTACTAGTTCTTGTACCATAACACGAAATGGAGCTGCACCATGAAGAGAAAGATGAAAACCTAAGCCCTCTCTCCTTAACATTGCCGACAATTCTTTCATCTTTCTCTTCATGCAGCTCCATTTCGGGTTATAGTACGTGTGGGCGCAATTCTTTTTGTTCATGCGGCCTATATAGGCCGGCCTGAAGATAAGTTGGAACATCTGTAGGGGCCTTTACACTCGACTAAAACCACAACAAATGACATCAAACTGGCGGTTGCGCACTAAATTTCGGCGTATACACATCTTATGGGATTGAGCCATCCTATTAGTTCAACATCCTTACTTTTCTTCTTGTTTGGGTATTTTTTTGAGATCCTTCTTTTCTAGGGATTACTTCGAACGAAAGAATTTTACATTGACATGAATAAGGGAGTTTAGGTCTTTTTTCTACTCGATACCATAAAAACTTCGTAATTATTTTACCTTAAAATAATCATTTTCCAAAGTACAATCTAATGCACTTACAATAAGTATAGCGTTTCAGTACAAAAGGTATTTGCTTATGTTACTGAAAATATTTTTTTTTTCTGAAGGGTTTTTATTGAAAACTTCTAAATTTATGGAATTTTTCAATAAAATCCAACGATCTGACAACTCTGCTTTTAAGAGAGGCAGTATATCTTATTGTTTCCTTAATATTTTTGATGTTTGTCCATACTAGCAATAAGCTGAATAAGTTCGGTTAGAATAGCCGAGGTGATGCGTAAATTGAAGTCGGATTAGCGAGATTCTATTGTAATATTAAAGAATATGATGAAATGATTTACTTAAAATTTGTTCTGATGATTTTGTAATTGCTGCAATGAATTTTTCTGGGTCTGATGTTTTAACAATTCCTCCACAACCTCCGGCGAGGTCGCTGGAATTGCTTGAGTCTTCGTTAGAAGGTTTCATGAAACCTGAACCTTTTCTAAAAGCTGCTAGGTATTCTTCTTCCCACCAATGGACTAATTTAATGGCTGCAAATGATGATGAAGGTGGGAAATCTAGTCTTCCACCGATAACTCCCGGACAGAGTTTTTCTTGGAGGATTGATTGGTTTTTCTAAAAATAAAAATAGTTGTTAGTTATTGAAAAAAATGATATTTGATGGTAAGAATAATAAAGAAGGTAGATAATTGATACTAAGATACTACATTGAGCTATCTAATACCTATAAAATGTTATTTCATGATAATGAAATAATATTTGTGTCCTTGAATGATCATGATAACATCTTTGATCATTCAAGGACATCGTTTTTTAAATGGTTGATAGGGAAATTGGCTTCAATGAAGAATACATTGATAAAAGAATAATAAATTGTTTTTTTACCATTTGATAAAACCTCATATCAAACGTTTCCATTTACATTTTTTAATGAATTTTTATTTTGAAGAAAATTTCATGACTTCAATTGGTGATAACGTATAGTGATATTAGTAATAGGAAATAGTAAAGGAATACCGCAAACTACGCAATACATTGTAATTCATCGAGTCAACATTTAAAACATATTAATGGGTTCGCCGACTCAATGAAAGTAGATTACCGATAAAACGATCGCCGAGAGAAACCCGAAGTGTAACCGAAGTAAATAAAGAAATCAAATATGTTAACCCAACTTGAACTTTAATTAAAAACCCTCTGCAAAACCCAAAGTATTACATCCGAAAAACTTTAAAACCTCAGAAATCAACCTCATTTCTGAAAAACTTCCTCGACAAACTTTAAAACTTTAGAAATCAACCTCCTCATCAAGAAGTTAAAAAATCTCAACAGCAGAAGGTTGGGTAATATCCTCAAAAAGCTTGAACTATATTTTAAAGAAAATTTCATAACTTTAATTGGTGATATTGAAAAACTTCAAAAATCAATCTCATTTCTGAAAAACTTCCTGGATAAGGTTGGGTAATATCATCAAAAAGCTGTCCAACTCAACAAGTCGAAAGAAGGAGAAGCGTTTGTTGTGTACCAGCGTTGGACAAACTTCAATCGTGGTAGGGATTGACGATTAATTACTCGTCAATCGCTACCGGCATTACGATGAATAATTGCCTTCACCCAGTTTTAGAGAGTGTCAATTGCCTTCACTGAGAGGTTCGATTAATTAATCGTAATTCCGAATGAAGGCGGTTTATGATTAATTGATCGAAGCTCTCAGAGAAAGCAATTGACGATTATTATTAACAACATCTCACATTGAGGCAACCAGTAATAAGCTACTAGCAACCAGCAATGGGCGATATTGCCATTTGATGACATTTTACATATATTAATATCTCTCACATTGGAGTAATTCGATATCGTTAGATTCAGAGGCAATATCGAATTGCTCCAATGTGAGATGTTTGCTTTATTTCTATGTGAAATGTCATCAAGTGACGATATCGCTTACTGCTGGTTGCTACTTGCTTGTTCTGGTTGCTTCTTGCTGGTTGCCTCAGTATGAGACGTACATTAACTCTTTGAGGGGCGAACATTTTCAAATAAAAAAACCCAAAATGGGCACAACAGAGATTTTATGTCATGTACGAGATTAGCAAAAAGGATAATCTGAGCTTGAAGTGGTGAGGTGGTACGTGCTCTCAACCACTGTACAGCAAAAGGACTAGAAATTAAAAAAAGAATGGTTTATTTTGTGTACCAACGAGCACAAAGGTCAAAATTCAAAATGGTACATTAAGCCACCCACCAACCCTCAAACAGTTAATCGGAATGCCAGAAGGTGATTAACGTTTAATTATCGTCAATCGCTACCACGATTGATGTTTACCTAGCACTGTTGTGTATGACGATGCAAAGTCGTTTTACGTTTATTCGACAATGTTTTCGAACAATTTTCATTCGTTATAATACGATGGTCGACGCTTCACCAAGCAGATATGAAAAACCATTGGGTTTATTAAAGACCAAGTTTGTCGATTTGCTACAAAAGGCAAACGGAGGAGTTTTAGACCTAAAATTGGTTACACATATGCTTGCTGTAAGACAGAAACATCGAATATATATTACGTACGTTTTGGAAGATTTGGTGGATTGAAAATAAAAGTAAGAATGATATTCACTGGAACCCGTATACTTATAAAGACACTACCAAATTGTAACACTCAAAATATTACCGGGAAAGTGTTGAATTTAAAATCGGAACTGAGTAAGTTAGAATTGTATAAGAATATATTTTGGATCGACACAGATTATGGATTGAACAAAGTATAAGGAGTATTAGTGAGGATTTGAATAGTAGGAAGTATTTGTATGTAACGAGAGATGTTTTCAATGTTTCGCAATCGCTTCTAATATACCTTTAAATTTTACTGTTCAAATCCAGGATCCGAAATTATCTTATGGTATAAAAATACGATTTTTGCAATAAAAGCCAGTGCAAAGACGGAACGATCTCAGGATGGAAGAAAATGTCAAAAAATTGACGGAAACGATTAAGAACCCAACATAAATAGAAAAGCACAAGTCGTCGCCTGAATGCAGAACTATACTATGTCCAAAAACTAAATTTTTCAGGAGGCGATTTTTTCTTTTTTAGGATTATTATATTTAAGTATTTTAAACTACAAAACCTCAATTGAAGTAGAGGAGAAACTGAGCACTGGGACTTATAATACTTCTGCATACAACGAAGCGCACTATTAGCTATTACACTAGCATTTACTGACTAAAACTGATTTTAAGAAAATATGGACTTACGCTGGTTCTGCATTCAAGCGACGAAGTAAAAGAAGACGTTTAGGAGTTCAATGAGGATTCAGGTTTGGCTATGTGCAAAGAGGTGTTTAAAAATTACAATAAAAAACGATCTCCTTGATAATAATAACGTTTTATAGACACTACAAATACTTCCAAACAAAACAAAAATCATGGACCAAAAACATTTTAAGGTAATTTGAAAGAAACCTTAAAACCTTTTTTAGAAACGTGATTAAATTGATGAACATTGTCATAAAGTATAAATCCGGGTTTAAGTCTCTCAATGCTAATGAATTGTTGAATATTATCTTTAAAAATGCAAAAACATGTTGGAAGGCTTTTAATAACTTTAAATGAGCTTCATATCTAGGAAAAAAAGAAGGTTTTTTTATTGGAAGCATAGACATGTGTTTCAAACTTATTAGTTTTCATTGGTACAGTATACCCAAGGAACAAAATGGAAATTCAATGGACAAGCAATGGAACACAGTTGAGATTAATTAATAAAACTCTTGTTTTGTACTTTTACTGGTTTTAATTTGTAATATTTACAACTAGTTTCGGCTATTCGCCATCTTCAGGCAGTAAATTCGAAAACTATCTTAAAAAATTTTGATTGAACAAACGTTGATGCTTCAAAATACAATAACGCATTCTTTAGAGTGTCATTATTTGGAGTCTCATTATTTTGGAGGGTCAATGTTTGTTCAATCAAAATTTTTTAAGATAGTTTTCGAATTTAATACCTGAAGATAGCGAATAGCCGAAACTAGTTCTAAATATTACAAATTTAACCGTTTGAGTCCGGGGAAGCGCGATAGATACGTGTAAAAGTAAAAGACAAGAGTTTTATTAATTTATTAAAATAAACTGGTAGAATGGATCAAATATTCAATTTTAACTCACAGTTGAGATTGTCATAACTTTTTCATAATTCGTTCAAAAATAATATACTAAAATTATGACAAAACTAAAAGCTTTAAAACAAACTTCTTTAAAGAATAATTGAGTAAATTAGAATGATTAGTAACTAAGTACATATATTAGCAACTTTTCTAAAAATTCTTTTACATAAATACTAGTTAATATAAATTTTCTTAAACAAGAGACTCTTAACTACAGTTTCATATGAGAATTATTCCTTACTCTTTTCAAATAAAACCAATACGATTTTTTAAATCTTTCGATTTTTAATTAAACCCAAAAAATTCTCCTATTTTCCTTTAACCACTTACGGACCGACTTTTTTTTACGGCCATTTAAAACCGTACACTCCATTCCGAGATATCTCGGGCCTGGTCCTTAAGGGGTTAATTTCCTTTAAATAACCCCAAAATGATGTTTTTTATTAATTTCCTTAACAATAAACATTAACATACCTTATAATATTCCATATCCCTTTGAATTAAAACATGAACTTTATCCATAAGATTACCATCTTCCATCAACTCCATTTTCAAATTAATTTTAACAACAAATTAAACTAAAACTCAAACTTTCAAAATTAAAATCAAACCCAAAATCAATAAAAACCTCAAAAAAGTCTCTTTATTAAATAAAAACCCCACAAAATTATAAAAAAATAAATAGTTTATTTAAAAAAAAAATTAATAATTAAACCCTACTAAATAAACAATGATCAAAATGAACCTCGCACCCAACTATTTTAGGTATTTCTTCTTGTAATAACTTATGTAAACTCTTCCCGTCGTGTTTATAAACCCAATAATCTCCCTCGGTTACAAAATCATATCTTTTCGGACCGGACGTAGGTGAACTAAGCCAAATTTGTTTATTCGGACTTTGTCGATTGATAACATAAGTACCGTAAGGTGGACCAAAGTTTATTGTTAGAACTCCACTCTAAATAAAATAAAAATTAATAAAATTTTATATACAACATGAATTTAAGAACAATACTTACACTATATGAAACATCGGCTTCTTTTAAATGTCCAGCATTTTCAACCAATTCCTCAAAATATTCCGTTAATGATTGAAGTGTTTCTTCACAAACTTTTTCAAATCGTATAGAATCTAAAGATTCATTTTCAATTTGATTATTTGTAGATAATTTTCTTATAAAGTCTCCCTTTTGTAAAGAGGTTATGTGACATAACCTTCGATTTAATAAACTCCCCGTTGCTATTGACAACTGGGTCATATTCAAATTAATTTTTTCACACTTTCCACTTATTCTAAGCACTTTATTACAATTTAATAAACGATATAATCTTAAATATTTCGTTAATAACATTTTATAAGGTTTAAACGTCTAATTTATAGGTTATATGAAGCAAACTTCACTCTAATCAATCATGTGGACATTTAAAAAACGATAAAGATAGATATATACCAAATACAATGTGTTAAAGTGAAATAAAACATGCTGTTTATCAAACTACTATATATTAAAGGAATAGAGAACCAGCGCCACCTATTAAACCGTTCGAAACGTGGGAACTAATCGGTCTTTCGGGAAAAGCACGATTAAAATACGTCGAAACGGTCGCGTCGACGAATTCGGGGGGCACGAAAAAAAAGTTCGAAAGACGGCGAAGCCGTCGCGCGGGGCCGCAGGGCCCGCACGTGGGGCCCGTTCGCGTAAAGTACGAATCGAAGTTAACCTAAAATCTCGGACGAGTCTCGCGCAGACTCGCGCTCCTTTCGTCGACGGAGGCGTCCTCTAAGAACGGGGCTGCTAGTCAGTATAATAAAAGCAGAAGGGAATCAGCACCCCCTATATCAGCGCCCCCTATATTGAAAATTCAAATTTTCGCCCCATTATTGCGCGGCAAATACGGCGCGTAGCGCCTCGCGGTTTCTTTTAAACGCCTCCTGTTTGAAAAATTGATTTACGCGTACCGCGCGCGCGGTTTCGTCGGGCCCCGAAATACCTGAACCGAATTTCCACTTTTTAGTTCCGAAAATTATCGTTTCCCGCCATTTTCAAGACTTTTCCCGCCAATTTTCATCAATTTAAAAAAAATTTTAAATAATTTCTTGCTTTTTCAACCGAGTTTTGGTACCCCATCGGTCAGAAAAGTTACAAAACCGGTTTTTACACCTAAACTAATCCTTCCGCGGGCTCCAAATACATTTTTTAAAACTATTTAACGAAAATCGTAAGTATAAAATACGGCGACGCCATATTGGTTTTTTGGTTGACATTTTCGAGAGGTTATCCGCGCAAATTTAATGAAAACGAGTCGTTGGGCCCCAATAAGACTACCGGAACGGCCTAAAATACGCCCTCGAACAATTAAGTACGTTTAACTGAGTAAGTAAAGGGTTATTATTTTAAAAAGTTGCGATAAACGTCACCGGCCGAATGGCCGCCCCGTTTGCTCTCGGAAATTGGACAAAAAGGGGCCAAAACGCACATTGTCCGCTTCAGAGGGGCTCAAAACGCGTCAGGGAACCTCTACTTTGTCCATTTCGCGCGTTTAATAAAGGCAAGTAACGTCAAATTATTAAAAAAAAATGTTAATAAACATCGATTTGTAGGTTAGGTGTTTCGCGTCAATATTTTACGTTTAAAAAAGACCTAAAACCCGCTTGGATGAACGAAAATGGACTCTATTTGGATGATTGAAGGGCGAACCTAACGTTTTACAAATCTAAAACCAACGAGTGCACTAAAAACTTGAATAAAACTGCAACATAATTTCAACGTTTACTGGAAGATAATTTTTTGCTTCAAAAAACGTTTGGACGTACAAATTTGGACTAGAATGGTGTATTCGAACCTTTTCTACGCCGATTTTAATCGTTTAAGGAGAGGATTAACGTAAAATTTCTTCAAAAATTTCGAAAATTATTGATAAATCTTATGTTGTAAATTTATACGTTTTCCGCTCGAAAATGTGCTTTGACGATTGGAAAAGAGCTACTTTTGGAAGATGGAGAGGGCGAGTGAATAATTTTAATGGTTCAAACAGGTGATTGCTATATAAATATTACAATCTAATTAAAATTTTTAATAATATAAGGAGGCAAAAGCTGTTTTGCTGTATGAATCGTTGGAAAATTCGCCTCAGCATCTATTGAGAACAGTTTACGCCATGATGTTGAGGCAGAAAGTATTTTAAAACCTCACGAGTAATTATTAAAATATCATTTTACGTAAACGTTTCGATGCCGAAAAAAGTTTGCCAAAGAAATGGTCTATAAGGTGGATTGAAAGTAAATTAATCACTCTAAACGAAAAAGTAAGCTTTAATACTCTTAAAAATGTGTGTTTACTTCAAAATTTATCAATTGAAATAAATTAAAGAACAGAAAGGTTTGTGCTATAGAAAAATCGACTTTTAAGACCACAACATCACTTCTTAATCGTTCATCACTGCAAGAATGTGATTATTAAAATAAGTGGAAGAACAGAAAGGTTTGTGCTATAATGAAAATGGATATGTAAGACCATAATTTCACTTTTTAATCGATCATCACTGTAAGGATATAATTGGTAAAGTAAGTGGATGTTTTATTTGCCAAATTGATGAAGAAACCGACGTTTGAGTTTGTAACTTTGATTTTTATATCTATATCTCTCTGGAAATGTAATCATTGAAGTAATTGAACATTTTAATTACCAACGAAATCGTTATAGTTCCTTTGTGAAGGTACTTGGAGAACAAAAAACCATACAAGACAAATATTAAAATTAAAATTAGATATTTTACCTTACTGACATTTACTATTTAAAAATTAATTTTCATTTCATTAATTTAGAATGAAGAATAAATCACGTCGTGGAGAGGTTAAGTGAAGAAATCGATATTTGAGTCCAGAATTTTGATTTTTAGCTCTGTATCTCTTTTGAAATGTAATTTTTCATGTAAATATATGCTTATTAAATCACCCTCATGAAGATATTAGAACAAACCATTGACAAAAGAATCGAACCAATAATAGAACAAATATTGGATGAGGCACAGAGTGGATTTACAAAGGGCAGAAGTATCCAAGACCACACATTTACAATTAAGCAGGTAATAGAAAAGAAACTACCACAGAATAAAGATATAGATTGGATTTATCAACTTAGAGGAAAACTTCGATAGCGTTCTACGTAAAAAATTGTGGAAAATTCTAGAGAGAAGAGCAATCGAGAACAAAACCATTCAAACCATACAAGAAATATATGAAAATAATTTAAATACAGTAATTATTAAGAATATAGAAACTAAAGAAACCGATAGAAATTACAGAAGGAGCGTTTGCGGATGAATTGCAAGATAGTCTGGAAAAATAGAATTCGACATTGAAAAAATATGGAATGAAGATGAATAAGAATAAGACAAAGGTCATAGTGATGGAGGAAGAGATGAAAATACGGATGGAAATGACGATCATAGAAGAAGGAAAGCACTACAAGTACCTAGGGGCAGAAATAGAAAATCATGGCAAACACAAAAAAGAAACAAATACAGCGATACAGAAGACATTGAAACGTACTTACGACTTGAAGAATCTTATTGAAGAATGAAGAATGTTAATGAATCTATTCATTAACAAGAGGGAGATAATAAAGAAAACGAAAATAAATAAATACAAAGTAATGTATAGATCAATATTTACCCTTAGATATCTGACTTGGGTACTCTCAAAGAGAAAAAAGAAGAAATTACAAGCAGTTGAAATGAAATGACTTAGAAGAGTAAAGGGAGTAACTAAGAAAGATAATTTTAGAAACATTGAGATAAGGAAAGATCCTCATATCGAATCACTAAACGATTTTATTGAAAAACGACAACTAAGTTGGTAAGGTCATCTTTATAGGATGCAAGATTCAAAGTTGGTGAAGCAAATCTGGCAGGTAGCAATGCAGAGAAAGAGAAAAAGAGAAGGACCGTAACAATCACCAAAGGTGATTACCCTTTGGTGAGGTAATACCAAAGATACTAGAAAAGAAAAAGAACAACTTTACAAAAAGCTAAAAGGTTACCCTTAAACAGGAAATTATAGAAAAAGTCTGTACAAGGATGAGAAACGCCAGATATCAAGCTGAAGAATATGAAAAGCATAGTACGTCTACATAAATTATGACAGACGGATCGTCTACAGTTTGCTCTTATTCATTTAAGAATTTTAACCGAAAATTAAAAAAAATTTCAATGTTTGAATTTGAATTAAGTCGGATTCGCGCGCGCATTTTTAAGTCAACGGATCGCGTTTCGTTGCCATGGTTACGTCAGAAGTATTTGCCGCTCATTGGTCCGTTTGGTATTCGCGAAAGGGCGGCCGCAGGCCGCCCGTCACGCACTACAAACAATTTTCCTTAACTGTTTGCCACCTTTCTCAGATTCACATCTTTCCGAGGATCCCCCGTTTAAGCGATCCACTGTTTGCTAGTTTTTCATGATTTTCAGGAAAATTTTCACGCCATCTTCAATTAAACGGAGTAACTACATACGTATATTAAATTTATTGATTAAAATTTATATTACGAGTTTATTTCATAACGCATGCTATTTTTAGCCGGTAAATATTGACGTTTAGATTCGCTTTGGTTATATTAACTCAAGGTTTAATTAATTAAAGGGCAAATACGGGAGACAAATTTGTTTGAAATTAATTTATATTTAAAATTGAATAATGTTTATTTCCGAAGCTTTGCTTCAATGATAATCACTCAAAGAGACGTTGGGGTGGTTTAGGGGCATCTTTGAAGTGTTTGTAACACTTTCCGAGCGTGAAAATCGCAAATATGGTTCGCTGACTATCCATAACACCGTACGGTGGTAATTCGAGTAAATAATGTGCACTTATAAGCCTATAATCGATAAATTGGGACATGTGGGGTGTAGATGGGATGGTTTATTATTTAATGAAGTAAAAAAATAATGAAGTGGGTTTAATGGAAATGTTTTATCGGAGATAATAAAATTATTTGTGGAGGGGTTTGAAAATGTATCATGTTAAATTTATTGTTTAACAATTTTATGAAGTATTGGAACAAAGGGGGTTTGTTATATAGCATTTTAAAGATGAGGGTTTTATATGTAATTTGATATAAAAGTTGTTTATTGATATCGTTGAATAAAGTTGATATGATTTTTTTAATTTAAAAGATTTTAGGTTAAAATTAATGTTTTAAATTTATCAAGTTTTCTCAAAAATTTCTTTAGAAAAGTACTGATTGCTATAATTAGTTTTAAAGAAGAAGGTTTTAGCTGTAGTTTAATGTAAAAATTATATCTTGATGTGATGGAATAAAGTCGATATGATTTTTTGAATTTCGGGGATTTTTCGTCAAAAGCTAGCATCTCACCTTCAACGACTTTTCTCAAAATTCTTTTGCAAGAATACTTATTGGTATGTTTGGTTTTGAATAAGAAGGTTTTAAACATAATCTAATGTAAAAATCGTTTCTTGATGTCGTGGAATAAAGTTGATATGATTTTCTGAAATTGGGGTATTTTTGGTAGAAACTAACACTTTACGTTTAGCAACTTTCCTCAAAATTTATATAGAAAAGTACCGATTGTTATGTTTAGTTCTAAAGAAGAAGGTTTTAGCTGTAATCTAATGTAAAAATTATATCGTGATATAGTGGAAAAAAGTCGATATTACTTTTGGAAGTTGGGGGATTTTTGGTCAAAAACTAGCATCTCACCTTCAACGACTTTTCTCAAAATTCTTTTGCAATAATACTGATTGATATGTTTGGTTTTGAATAACAAAGTTTTAAACATAATCTAATGTAAAAATCATTTCTTGATATCGTAGAATAAAGTTGATATGATATTCTGAAATTGGAGGATTTTTGGTAGAAACTAACACCTTATATTTAACAACTTTCCTCAAAATTTATTTGGAAAAGTACCGATTGTTATGTTTAGTTCCAAAGAAGAAGGTCTTAACTGTAATCTAATGTAAAAATTGTATCGTGATATGGTGGAAAAATCTCGATATGATTCTTTGAATTTGAAGGATTTTGGGTGAAAACTAATATCTTACATTTAGCAACTTTTCTCAAAATTCTGATGCAAAACTACTGGTTGGTATGCATAGTTTCAAACAAAAAGGTTTTAGCTATAGTCTATTGTAAAAATAATTTTTAGATCTGGTGGAATAAAGTCGATATGATTTTTTGAATATGAGGGATTTTTGGTTAAAAACTAGCATCTCACCTTCAACGACTTTTCTCAAAATTCTTTTGCAATAATACTGACTGATATGTTTGGTTTTGAATAACAAAGTTTTAAACATAATCTAATGTAAAAATCATTTCTTGATATCGTAGAATAAAGTTGATATGATATTCTAAATTTGGAGGATTTTTGGTAGAAACTAACACCTTATATTTAGCAACTTTCCTCAAAATTTATTTGGAAAACTACCGATTGTTATGTTTAGTTCTAAAGAAGAAGGTTTTCACTGTAGTTTAGTATAAAAAGTATATCGTGATATAGTGGAAAAAGGTCGATATGACTTTTGGAATTTGAAGGATTTTGGTTGAACACTAATATCTTACACTTAGCAACTTTCCTCAAAATTCTTTTGCAAAAGTACGGATTGGTATACATAGCTTTAAATAAGAAGGTTTTAGCTATAGTCTGTTGTAAAAATAATTTTTAGATATGGTGGAATAAAGTCGATATGATTTTTTTAATTTGAGGGATGTTTGGTCAAAAGTTAGCATCTCACCTTCAACGACTTTTCTCAAAATTCTTTTGAAGGAATACTGATTGGTATGTTTGGTTTTGAATAAGAAGGTTTTAAACATAATCTAATGTAAAAATCATTTCTTGATGTCGTGGAATAAAGTTGATATGATTTTCTGAAATTGGGGGATTTTTAGTAAAAACTAACACTTTACGTTTAGCAACTTTACGCAAAATTTTTTTTGGAAAAGTACCGATTTTTATGTTTAGTTCTAAAGAAGAAGGTTTTATCTGTAATCTAATGTAAAAATTATATCGTCATATGGTGAAAAAACCTCGATATGATGTTTTGAATTTGAAGGATTTTGGGTAAAAACTAACATCTTACATTTAGCAACTTTCCTCAAAAATCTTTTGCAAAATTATTGGTGGGTATGCATAGTTTTAAATAAGAAGGTTCTAGCTATAGTCTATTGTAAAAATAATTTTTAAATATGGTGGAATAAAGTCGATATGATTTTTTGAATTTGGGGAATTTTTGGTAAAAACTGACACCTTTTATTTAACAATTTCTCTCAAAAATCGTTCGCCAAAGCACAGGTTTCTATATGGAGCTTTAAACTAGAATGTTTTAGTTATAATCTAATTTAAAAATCATTTCATGATCAGGTAAAATAAAGTACATATGATTTTTTAAATTTGGACGATGTTTGGCTAAAATCCATATTTAAAATTTTGGAAGTTTTCTTAAAATGTATTTGAAAAAGTACTGATTGTTACGTTTAGTTCTAAAGAAAAAGGTTTTAACTGAAATCTAATGTAAAAATTATATCGTGATATGATGGTGGAAAAACCTAGATATGATGTTTTGAATTTGAAGGATTTTGGGTAAAAACTAACATCTTACATTTAGCAACTTTCCTCAAATTTTTTTTGCAAAATTACTGGTTAGTATGCATAGTTTTAAACAAGAAGGTTTTATCTATACTTTATTGTAAAAATAGTTTTTAAATATGGTGAAATAAAGTCGATATGATTTTTTGAATTTGGGGGATTTTTGAGAAAAACTAACATCTTATATTTAACAATTTTTCTCAAAAATCGTTCGCCAAATCACGGGTTTTTATGTGGAGATTTAAACTAGAATGTTTTAGTTATAATCTAATCTAAAAATCTTTTCATGATCAGGCGAAATAAAGTGAATGTGATTTTTTAAATTTTGGGGATTTTTGGTCAAAAGCTAGTATCTCACCTTCAACGACTTTTCTCAAAATCGTTTTGCTGGAATACTGATTGGTATGTTTAGTTTTAAATAAGAAGGTTTTAAACATAATCTAATGTAAAAATCAGTTGTACATATCATGGATTAAAGTCGATATGATTTTTTGAATTTGGGGGATTTTGGTGAAAAGCTAACATCTTACGTTAAGCAACTTTCCTGAAAATTCTTTTGCAAAAGTGCTAGTTGTTATGCATAGAAGGTTTTAACAACAAATTAAATTTTGTTTAATTTAAACAAGAAGGTTTTACTATAGTCTATTATAAAAATAATTTTTAAATATCGTGGAATAACGTCGATATGATTTTTTGAATTTGGGGGATTTTTGGTAAAAACTAACATCTTATATTTAACAATTTTTCTCAAAAATCGTTCACCAAAACACGGGTTTCTATGTGGAGCTTTATACTAGAATGTTTAGTTATAATCTAATCTAAAAATCATTTCAAGATCAGGCGAAATAAAGTGAATATGATTTTTTTAACTTTGTGCATTTTTGGTCAAAAGCTAGTATCTCACCTTCAATGACTTTTCTCAAAATCGTTTTGCAATCTATCAATGCTAACAAGCAAATTTTTACTATTTCGAAATATAACAAAGTTTTTCTTAAATCTTTCAATAACTTTGAAGAGTCCTTCATATCTCGGGGAGAAACAAGATCGAAAACCTTCAAGTCTAAGAAAAACGTATTGTGAATTTGATAATTCCTTGTGGACAAAAGGTTTGTATGAAGAATGAAAAGCAGCTGGAACAGGTTTAAGGTTCGCGAATATTTCTCGTAAGTTTGTAAGAAGTGATGCAGTTTCAAAAGACAAATGTGAGTCAAGAAAACATTCTCCAGGAAGACGTAGAGGTTGGCAATACACCAACTCGGCGGGAGAACAACGTAGATCTTCTTTAAGAGAGGATCTAATCCCTAAAAGAACAAGTGGAAGGTCGTTATTCCACCTATTGTTACTACACCTGGCTGTAATGGCTGTTTTGAGTGTGCGATGAAAACGTTCCAAAATGCCATTACTTTGTGGGTGAAAAAGAAAGGTATGGATCTGACGAGATCCAAGAATCTTATTAAATTGCGAAAAAAGACGAGAATAAAGGTGTTTCCCTTGGTCATGAGTTATAGTATGAGGCATGCCAAATCTAAAAAAGTCGTAGAGAAAAACTGTATCAGCAACACAAGCAAAAGAAATATCTGCGAGAGGAAAAGCTTCAAGCCAACGAGTAAAACGATCAATAACTGAGTATAAATGAGTAACCTAAGCAATGAGTGAGAGAACTGATTTATATGGATGTGGTCAAATCTGCCGTTCGGAATAGCAATTTTTATGAAGAGGAGATTTGGTATGACTATGAATTTTTGATCGCTGGCATTGTAACCAAGTTCGAGTCCAAAGATAAATATCTTTGGTCATTCGACGCCAAAAGAAGCGAGTAATAATGTTATGAAGGATTGATCGAAAACCTGAGTGTAGTAACGTATGAAATTTATTGAAGATAATTCTTCTAAATTTTTCGGGAATATAAATCATGGGAGAATTTGAGGAATGTTCACACCAAAGTGTTAACTTTAAGTTTGAAATTGGTGTTTTGATTAAATTATGTCTATTTTTGCACAATGATTGCTTTTTAATTAAATAAGATAATTGCTTGTCCTGATCTTGAGCATCTTTAATTGTTTGTAAATCAGGGTATTCAGAATTAAGGGATTCAATATAAAATATAAATATATGACAGAGTGTCTGCTACTATTTTGAATTTGGAGGATTTCTGGTCAAAAGCTAGCATCTCACCTTCAACGACTTTTCTCAAAATCGTTTTGCAGGAATACTGATTGGTATGTTTGGTTTTAAATAAGAAGGTTTTAAACATAATCTAATGTAAGAATCATTTTTTAATATCGTGGAATAAAGCCGATATGATTTTTTGAATTTGGGGGACTTTTGGTCAAAAGCTAGTATCTCAACTTCAACGACTTTCCTCAAAATCCTTTTTCAGGAATACTGATTGGTGTAATCGGTTTTAAATAAGAAGGTTATAAAGATAATCTAATGCCAACATTTTTTCTTGATAATGCCAAAAAAAAGTCGATATGATTTTTTGATTTTGGATGATGTTTAGCTAAAATTGATATTTAAAATTTAGGAAGTTTTCTCAAAATTTATTTGCAAAAGTACTAATTGAATCGGTCATTTAAAAAACCACATATCGACCTATCCAACGAAAATTGTCGTAAGTCAAAAATGGTGATTTTGAAAAATTTGAAAAGAAAACAGAATTAATTGCTATTCTTCTATGGTGAATCCTTTCGGAACCTCTATATAAGATACCTATAGCAACCAAGTAGGAAATTTTTACATAGAAAATTTTATTTCTTAAAATGCAATCTGTTCAAAACCTTTAAACGTCTATATCTCAATCAGTTCTATCAAAAATGACTTACATTAGTCTTCGTTGCATAGGTCGATATATCCCATTTTAAGTGATATTGACTTTTTGCCATTTTCGGGGTCCTTATAGGTAGTTCTATCCCTTCCGCAACAAAACCTCATAAATCCATGTTCTTATCTGGTTTGTATAGCAAGCACGATTTGTCATTGTATGAGAAATCAGATTTCATAACATGTTGAGCTGTGAGCAAGTCAGTAAAGCCGATCTCTGTTGTTGTTAGTTGAAATCAAGATGGACACCAATCAACACGATATTAGTCGTAAAAAAACGTAGAAAGGGTGTGAAAGAAGTGACATATAAGTGTGAAATTGTGAAAAAAAGCACGAATAAAAGGAGAAGAATATGTTAATCATAGAGGAACGAAAGTAGAAAAGTTTTGCTCTAAATACCCGAATTTGTCCATATTATATAAATTTTATTTGAAATTTTTTAAAGAATACGACCTTTCATTTGGAAGACCGCAAGTCGATACAGTGTAAAGCGTGTAGCAGCAACCGAAAGGATGGTCTATCTGCGTAGAGCAAAAAAGTTTTATAACCAGATGAAGAGCGTTACTCAACTCTGCCAAAAGGATCTAATCGTTGATGGAATATGTATAGATTACATGCAAAACTTAATGTTGCCTGTAGTTCCCATCCAAGATATATTCTATCTTCACCAGCTCACAGTTAATATTTTTAATATTCATCATTTGAAAACTGGGAAATCTTTGGATTATACGTACAATGAAGGATTAGGAAAAAATGGCCCTAAGGAAATATGTTCATTCATTGTTAACGCCGTAATCAAAGGAAAGCTTGAAATTATGAAAGCTTCATATCTGAAGATGTGGACACTTTCACATTTTTTCAGATGGATGCCCCGGTCAAAATAAAAATCACACCACTATTCGAATACACTCTGCTTTTGTCGCAATAAGACGTTTTGACACAGTAGAGTAATATTTTCCCATTCGCAGTCATTCATACATGCCTTGCGAACATGACTTTGCAGTCATTAAAAGAAAACTGAAAAAAATTGACAGGATTTACACACCAAAACAATTCTTGAAACTTATATTGGAATCCAGCAGCAAAAACAACTTCTCAGTTTACTTAATCGAATCTGATAATAGTGTGATTAAAAACTTCAAAGGATGGTGGCTAAAATATTATAAAAGAACGGACCTCTCCTTGGAGACTGCTAGTAGAAACATTCCACGAGATCAGAAGCAACCATTTGCCGTGTCGAGTTTTAATCATTTTTCAGACTCCAGTGCAACAAAAGGTTATGTATTTGTATTTTATTCTTAGCTTGAACCAACATACCTTTAAACTATCTATAAACAACGAGGTTCTATTTCTCCTAAGCCAAGAAGCTTATCCAGATGTAAAAATCCCTATCAAAAACAAAAAAATGAAGTCCTTAAAAAAGTTTCAAGGTGTTGTAGAAGACGATGAAGTGTTAGGTGTACGAGAATTTTATAATGGAATTTTCCATTGGCCCCCAACCGTAGGATATCATGTTTTGAATTTGGGGGATTTTTTGTGAAAAGCTAGTATTTCACCTTCAACGACTTTTCTCAAAATCCTTTTGCATGAATACTGATTTATATGTTTGGTTTTAAATAAGAAGGTTTTAAACATAATCCAATGTAAAAATCATTTTTTCATATCGTGGAATAAAGCCGATATGATTTTTTGAATTTGGGGGATTTTTTGTCAAAAGCTAGTATTTCACCTTCAACGACTTTTCTCAAAATCCTTTTGCATTAATACTGATTTATATGTTTGGTTTTAAAGAAGAAGGTTTTAACTGTAGTCCAATGTAAAAAATATATCTTGATATGATGGAATAAAAGTTCATGTGATTTTTTGAATTTGAGGGATTTTTGGTCAAAAGCTAGTATCTCACCATCAACGACTTTTCTCAAAATGCTTTTGCAGGAATACCGAATGGTATGTTTAGTTTTAAATAAGAAGGTTTTAAACATAAACTAATGTAAAAATCATTTCTTGATATCGTGGAATAAAGCCGATATGATTTATTTAAATTTAGGGGATATTTAGTCAAAAGCTAACATTTCACCTTCAACAACTTTTGTCAAAATCCTTTTGCATGACAACTGATTGTTATGTTTAATTTTAAATAAGAAGGTTTTAAGTATAGTCTGGGGTAGAGATCATTTCTTGATATGATGAAATAAACTCGATATGATTTTTTACCTTTGGGGGATTTTTGACAAAAACTATCATCTTATATTTAGTAAATAAATGAAAGACTTGAAGTTGGACTGAAAATATTTATTAATGATCTCGACTATCCGGGTTTCGATCTAATAGATCGTCTTCAGGTCAATCGCGTCGTATGTGAAGAACATTTTTTCGAGCCATGATGAAAAACGAAGTTATCATTGAAAAATTACAAAAATTTAAAAATATTTGTTCTGCTCAAAGATCCGTTATTAAAAATGAAAAAATTAAACACGGTGTATTAAAATTCCTATGAAATGAGAATGAAAAATGTAAAACGTATCCACCTAAATTGTAGAAGAATGACTCCGATTATAATCCCCAACTCGTCTCAACCAACGACAGACATTAAACTTCTCAACTATTAAGTTAAACTACTACAATTGGGTCTTTGGGGATTCGGTCCAACCCGTCTCAACCCACCCCAACCCGTCTCAACCAACGACAGACATTAAACTACTCAACTATTGAGCAACTATTGAGTTAAACTACTACAATTGAGTCTTTGGGGATTCAGTAACGTCTATCGTTGCTTGGGACGGGTTGGGGATTTTAATCAGAGTCATTCTTCTACAATTTGGGTAGATACGTTTTACATTTTTCATTCTTATTTATCATTTCATAGAAATTTTAATACAAGGTGTTTAATTTTTTCATTTTTAATGGCGGATCTTTGAGCAGAACAAATATTTGTGTAATTTTCAAACTATACTCTTTAAGATTTTTGCAAATTTTCAATGTTAACTTCGTTTTTCATCATGGCTCGAAAAAATGTTCTTCACATACGACGCGATTGACGAAGACAATCTATTAGATCGAAATCCGGGTAGTCGAGATCATTAATAAATATCTTCAGTCCAACTTCAAGTCTTTCATTTATTCACATCAAACAGAAGAATGGAATTATTCATATCAAATTATATTTAGTAATTTCTCTCGAAAGTTTTCTGTAAAGCTTCTGGTTTTAATGGACAATTTTAAACAAAAAGGCTTTAGTTATAGTCTAATGTAAAAATCATGTCTGGGGATCTTAGAATAAAGTCGATATGATTTTTTGAATTTGGAGGATCTTTGGGAAAAGCTATCACTTTATATTTAGCATCCTTTTTCAAAAGTTTTTTGGAAAACTTCTGCTATTTATGCATAGTTTGAAACAAAAAGAGTTTGGTTATAGTGTAATGGAAAAATCAAATCTGGACATAAGAGAATAAAGTCGATATGATTTTTTGAATTTAGAGAATTTTTGGGAAAAGCTCTCACCTTATGTTAAGCAAATTTTCTCAAAAGTTTTTTGCAGAACTTCTGATTTTTATGAATAGTTTGAAATAAAAAGTCTTTAGTTATAGTTTACTGTAACAATCATACCTCAACATGATGGAATAAAGTCTATATTATCTTTTGAATTTGGAGAATCTTTAGCAAAAGCTATCACCTTATATTTAGCGCCTTTATTAATTTTTTTTTTAATTCCAGTTTTTACACATCGTTTTAAACAAAAAGAAATTTAGAGAATTTTTGGGAAAAGCTCTCACCTTATGTTAAGCAAATTTTCTCAAAAGTTTTTTGCAGAACTTCTGATTTTTATGAATAGTTTGAAATAAAAAGTCTTTAGTTATAGTTTACCGTAATAATCAAATCTGTACATAAGAGAATAAAGTCGATGTGATTTTTTGAATTTAGAGAATTTTTGGGAAAAGCTGTCACCTTATATTTAACAAATTTTCTCAAAAGTTTTTTGTAGAACTTCTGGTTTTTATAAATAGTTTGAAACAAAAAGGATTTAGTTATAGTCTAATATAAAAAGCATACCTCAACATGATGGAATAAAGTCAATATGATTTTTTGAATTTGGAGAATCTTTAGCAAAAGCCATCACCTTATATTTAGTACCTCTTTTCAAAAGTTTTTCGTAAACATTCTGGTTTTTTATGCATCGTTTTAAACAAAAATACTTTAATTATCGTCTAATGTAAAAATCATACCTCAACATGATAGAATAAACTCGATATAATTTTTTGAATTTAGACGATTTTTGGTAAAAATTAATATCTTACATTTAGCAACTTTTTTCAAAAAATATTCGCAAAATTACTATTTTTTTTACACAGTTTTAAACAAAAGGGCTTTAACTATCGATTATGAGCATATTTTGTTATAATGAATTTATTCAAATTCCTACTATTAAGCAAGTTATAACCGGAAAACTAACCTTATTCCATATTCAAATAATATTCAACTTTAACTTCCAATAACTTTAAAACTAACCTATATAGAAAAAAAATTTCAAATAAAACATATAGTTAGATGAATTATGAACTTTGTTTAGTTCCAAATTTATCAAATTCTTAAAATTAACTGAGGTATCTAACTAATAAGTTAACCCAACCTAATATTTGATTAAAACTGAGAAATCAAAATGAAAATTTAAAAAAATGTGGACAACTTAATCGACAAATTTTATTTAAAACAACATAATGGTATGGTATTTAACATAAACCCGTTAATAATTGAAATTCAACCCTGTAAAGTAAATATCGATTTTTGACTTATAACTTTAAACGAATTTCAAACTAATTAATCCCGCGGGCGGCGTACAAACATCGAGGATATTCTAATTGAGGCTTTCAGAGGATTACCGCGAAATAATGACCGAAATAATTCCACTTTAAGCGCAGAAAATCACTCCTTTTATACACGTTTTACAGAAACGACATTTTACTTTCGTGCGAGTTTCCACATCTGTTCGTGGAAAAGCCAAGAAAACCGCCCGTTCGTTTTTTTGCCGACCGACAAATACAACGTCGATAAAGTTAGTTCCGCTGTCTCAAAGACACTTTTTCCAACGACCAAAAGTCGGTTCGGTTCGAAAGCTCCGAGCTTCGCCGCGCGTGAAAAATTCATAAAATAGCCGAATTTTTTCCTTTACCTTCGAACGAACAAATCGGATGTTTTATGTATAAATAGGTTTTGTTAAATGGAAAACAGGGAGGAACTTTAGATACACGTTCAAAGCGAACCTTAAATCAGTTTATAATGGTGCAGGTACGAAATTAATTTCGCCCCGGAACAAAGCTTTTACCGCAAAGTTTGGCGTACGAGGATGAAACCATCTTAAACTATTACGGTTTAAAACGTTAAGTTTATCAAGGAAGTGTTTTCGTAAATATTTACGAGCTCATTCACGCCTGGAAAGGATCATTTCCAGTTTCCAGACGTGTATGCAGTTAAAACGAACTTTGACCCTGGCGAAAATGGACGTTATCATTGAAATTTTTAACAGGTTATTAAACGAAATGAGTTTACGTTTATATCTACACGATTCAGTTGATAATTTAGATCGGATAGTGATGTTATTTTAACCAAATTTACCCGCTCCTGGATGCACTTTGGAGGTATGTGGGAGTATTACGGATGGAATTTCAGCTGAATATTTCGAATACAATAATTAATACGTTCGAATTACAACGTATGTAGGAGTACACTATACAAACATGTTTAGTGTTATTGTTGTTGCTTTTCTCTTATTGTTACTTTAATAAATGACGTTCTAAAGGGTTGTTAGTTCAGTTCCCTTTGTGTACCAAGTTTCAGACATCAGCCTTTTATACTTCTAAGTACTAAAGAAAACCGGAAGACCGCCTCGGGACGTTTTAAATGAAATATTCTCGCCTCCAGTGAGAGACTTTGTTCGCATCCAAAATAATTCGACGTAAAAGTAAAAAAAGAATAATAAAATGAATAAAATTTTAATCTAAAACCATATAAAAGAACATAAAAAAGTATTTTTTAGGAGTTTTAATTTTAATTTTTGGGTTTACCTAAATTGGAAAAATGGTTTAAATTTAAAAAATCGTATCTACTTTATTTGAGAATATAAAAAAATAATTTTTGGGTTTTATTGTACTAAAAATCTTATTGATTAATAAAATGAAACGCAATGAATACTTTTGTAAAAATATTTTGAGAAAAGTTGTTAAATATTAGATGTTAATTTTTGACAAAAATCGTTCAGATCAAAAAAAAAATCATATCTATTACATTATACAAAATTATGAAGTGATTTTTACATTAGATTATAGTTAAAACCTTCTTGTTTAAAGCTGTGTATAACAACTAGCACTTTGGGAAAAAATTTTTGAGAAAAGTTGCTGAATATGAGATGTTAGCTTTTACCTAGAATCATTTAAATTCAAAATATCATAGTGACCGTATTATATAAAATTACGAAATGATTTTTATATCAGATTATATGTAAGACCCTCCTGTTTAAAACTATGTATAACAACTAGCACTTTTGCAAAAAAATCTTGAGAAAAGTTGCTGAGTATGAGATATTAATTTTTATCTAAAATCGTTCAGATTCAAAAAATCATATCTACTATATTATAAAGAATTACGAAATGATTTTTTCATTAGATTATAGCTAAGACCTTCTTGTTTAAAATTATGCATAACAATGAGTGCTTGTGTAAAAAATTGTTGAGAAAAGTTAACAAACATGAGATGGTGGTTTTTGCCTCAAATCGTCCAAATTCAAAACATCATATTGACCATTTCATAAGAAATTATGAAATGATTTTTACATTAGATTATAGTTAAGACCTTTTTGTTTAAAATTATGCATAACGATGAGTGCTTGTTTAAAAAATTTTTGAGAAAAGTTGACAAACATGAGATGATGGTTTTTGCCTAAAATCGTCCAAATTCAAAACATCATATTGACCATAAGATGCGAAATTAGAAAATTATTTCTACATTAGATTATAGTTAAGACCTTCTTGTTTAAAACTATGCACAACAACTAGCACTTAAAAAAAAAAAATTTGAGAAAATTTACTTATCGGCGATTTTAACAGCAAAAACCAACTGTGGGGATGCAGAGCAAATAATCCATCTGGGTTGGTCCTAAAACTGCTAGCAACAAAATACGTTTTCTATGTCCAATGCCCCAACGACTTCACCTACTTTCCATATCGAACAGACTACCAGCCTGATATCTTAGACATAGTAATTAGCAAAAATTTGACCATACCATGAAATCAATGTGTAATCACTGAGCTTGATTCAGATCACCTACCAGTAATCATTACTTTCTCAAGACAGTCTGAGTACAAAGCTAAAATCCCAAAATTAATCAACGGCTTCAAGGACTGGAAGAAATTCAGCGACTTACTGAACAATCAAGAATTTATTTTGCCAAAATCAACAACCCCAAGGGAGATAGACACAAAAATCCATTTACTGATCGCAAAAATAAAGGAAGCAGTTATTTCTTCGACTAAGCCCTTTAAGAAGCCTCACACAAAAAACAATAATCTCCCTCCTAAAAGCATTCTAGACCTAATTAAAGAAAAGCAGAGAATACGTCGTGAATGGCAGAAGTCGCGAAATCCAGAGCTCAAAAATATCCTTAAGAAACTAACTCACACGATCTCAGTGGAACTCGAGGCTTGTAGAATCAAAAATTACAAAAAATGACCAATTTTTAAAAAATCACACAGACTTTATTTATGAAAATTAAAGAATTTTTTTGTAGGTGTGGCTATTTTCACTAAAAAAGTACGGAAGGGAAAATTCACCACCAGAATCGCCGATTAAAGAAACCCAAGCTTTCGTTTCAAGCTCTCAACCTTCATCTCAACTCGATAAAAACTCATAAAAGGTCGAACCGATTCTTCATGAAGAATTCCTCGCTTGGAAACAAAAACCCACATTAGATAAAACAAGTCCCTTCGTTCGAAGAGTTTACGAAGAAGACGTTGACTTATGTTTAAAGTTTAGCAATCGGGAACTTTTAAAGAAGGTTAGAGTCGCTTTATAAGCTAGAACAACTTTTATCGAAGCGATTAGTGATAAGAATAAGACAGCTTTTCCTAAGAAATGTACCTTGTTAGAGGTTCCAAGACAATGTTTTTATCGTATGAGTATTGGTAAACCTGATACTTGGTATTATATTTCTCAAATATATCGAAATAGGATAATCGCAGTCTGTGATTTTCTAAGCTACTTAAAATATATAGAAAAAGGTCTTGTAAAAAGTTCAGCACATGATGTATATTGGGAAGTAGTAAGACTTCAAAAAGACATAGTCCTAGCGAGATTAGGCCTAAATTTAAGTTCCTGGCGTTAAAAATCTACAAAAACCAACCAACGAATATTAAAATCAACTTTAAAAAAACGTTTCTGATATTGTGCCAACTACCGAAACCTAATACAAAGCTTCGAAACAAACGACCCTGGTTTATGGAAAACTACACAAAAAATAATTTGAGTGTATGAAGAAATACCAACCCTCCTAGTCAATGGCCCTAATGAATAAAAATTTAGCAATTGCTTTTTCTTGCAATATCAAAGAAAATGCTTGAAAACTAATGAATAAAGATTGAAGTAATTGCTGTTGTTCTGAGGAATTGCTTAAAAGTGCAGCAATTGCTTCTAGTCAAGTAATTTTCTTAAAAAATAGAAGCAACTGCTTACATGTACTTAAAATGAGATGAATAAACAAAGGAATTGCTTTTGCTAGTGTGGCAATTGCTTTCGTATTTGTAAGCTAGGTCGACCCCTGCATCATTTGCTTGTACACAGTACAGTCAACTGTTCCTCTGTGGTATACACGTGAGCTCTTATTTATTAGATTTTTTTTAAATTATGGCCGAAATCATGAATGTGCGTAAACGAAAAATATATAGTGTACGTAAAAAATGTAGAGACGATGATTTCAGAAAGCTATATCGGTTTGATTGGGAAAACGTTGAGCGGTTAGCAAATTATTTTTTAACTGACAGTGGTGAAACGCAAGGTGCTGCATTATCACCTATAAATGAGATGAAAATCTTTTTGCGACAGATTTCAGACCCCGGGTTTCAAAATTCTGTAGCTCAAGAATTCGGTGGAAAAGCTAACGTTTTCATTAGATTTCCGAGAAATGTTGAAGATTTTGTGGAAGCAAAATTGCTATGGTCACAGAGATACCGTTTTCCAACTGTCATCGGTGCAATAGATTACACACATGTTAGAATACCAAAATTTCTAGAATTTGGAGATGAATATATAAATTGAAAAGGATACCCCAGCATTAACGTACAGGCAACATGTAATGCCAAAGAAATTTTTACAAGTGTAGACTGTCAATGGCCAGGTTCTGTACGCGATAGTAGAATTTTCAAAAATTCTAATATATACAGCATTCTTAAAAATAGTACAGAAGAATGTGTATTATTAGGAGATGATGGCTTAAAAAATATCGCCTTGGATTATGACTCCCTGGAGAAATCCTGCAACCCAACAGCAGCAAAGGTATCACAAAATTTTCTGTCGAGAACGTGTCGTTATTGAACGTTGTTTCGGACAATTAAAGCAAGATTTCCTGTGTTTCAATATAAAATTAGAGGTGCATTAGAAAGGATACCATCGACGACTATATCTTGCGTTGTGCTTCACAACATCGCAATTGCTGTAGTAAGCAACTGCTGTAGAGATGTAGAAGACACAGCATTTACATAAAAATATTATTCATGTGCAGATCTAGCTATTGCTTTTACTGGTAGCTTTTGCTTGTGAAGCAATTGCTTTTCCTAAAAAGCAATTGTTTAAAGCAAATGCTAACATTTTATTCATTAGGGCCAATAAAACACCAGTTTTCTCCGATCAAGACATGGCCAACACCTTCACCGATTATCTTGAGAGAATTTTTCGTTCGAACATCAATAACAACAATATCCGACATCTCAGCGTAATCTAGTTATACAATGAATCCCACCTAACTGCCGCGGTTAACAAAATAGATACCATCTCTTCCAAGGAATTTAAAGGCAGAAATAGGAAAGCTCCCCATTAAAAAACCCCTGGCCCAAATCAAATACCCAACAAAGTCATGAAACATATTCCTGAGAATTTGCTAAATTACATCTCAGTAATTTTTAATCGCTGCTTAGAAATGGGCTATTTATTAGAATGGAAAAAAGGCGCAAATTCTAATGTTCGCTAAGGTAGGTAAATCCAAGACGGGTACAGCTAACTATCGCCTAATAAGCCTGCTTTCATCACTACCTAAACTTTTCGAACGAACTATCCACCACAGACTTCGAGATGAGCTAAGTCACCTCAAAACCATATCAAACATCCAGTACGGTTTTAGAGAGGGATATTCTACAATTCATCAGCTAGCCAGAGTGACGGAATTCATAGGGAAAGGCTTCGAAGCCAAAAAAAATACAGCTGCTGTTTCTCTGGATGTAGCAAGAACGTTTGATATAGTCTGGATTGAAGGACTTAAATTTAAAGAATTCATCCACTATTTTTTGGTTCAAACATGTGCGTAGCTTGAATGAAGCACGGTCATGCAGAAGATTTATCATTAACAGTTCAACTGGAGTGGTATGAGGCTGACTCTCTAAATACGCCATGATATTTGTAAGCTTATGCGCAGCATTTGTATGTGTTGTTCGCTGTTGTGGTGCGATTACTCCCTGCTCATCCACGTCATCTTCTTCCTCGCTCTCTATTCTAGATCTACTTGCCGCTATAATTTCTTCTTTCGTCATAGCTCCATATCCACCATCTTGCAACCATTCACTGACATCTTCTCTGTCTACATCTAAACACCCACTTATTGTTCCCAACATTTGGAGAAGCTCGTCTTCAGTCACTTGCAGTAAATCATCCCTTGTCATTTCGTTTGCAGCACAAATGGCTAGCTACAGTTTTTTCTATGATTTTTTCAAGGATCTGTTTGCGATGCAATCCCAAGCGTCAGTAACCATGTAAATTCATTTCTTTGATACTTATTGATTCCAACAAATCAGTCACACTTTTTTCCCCGTCCTCTTCAATTATTTTAGACTCCTTAGTCCATAGGCTGTAGGAGTGCGGTTGCGTTTGGTAGAAGAAATTTCACTTGAATTCCTCCACTCACGAGCTCTTTTTCTCCCAGATGGGATGAAGCATTGGCTATCAGTAAAAATGCCTTTCCTGGTAAATTAATTTCTTTTAGAAATTTTCGAACTTTAGGAACAAAGTTATCAAAAAACCAGTTCTTAAACAGAAAACTATCCATCCACGCATTTTTTTGTGGCCGATAAACGATTGACAACGAATTGTCATTGATATTTTGAACGCTCGGGGTTTATTGGATTCTTCTACTATGACAAGAGGAAATGTATGTGTCCTTGATGCATTGCTGTAAAACCATAAAAGTTAACCTATTTTTACTTTTCTTGTAGCCCTTAGTCGAATCTTCAAGTTTTTACGCTAAGGTTTTGCTCGGAAGCATCCCATAAAACAATCCGGTTTCATCAGCATTATAAATCTGGACCGGTTTCAATTGCTCAGATAAAACAAACTGTCCAAATTCCTTATTAAATTTTTCAGCACCAGCAACATCACTAGACAAGCTTTCTCCAAAGAGACAGGTATTCCCCAAATATTTGACGCGTGGAACCGGGCAATAACTTATCTTTCATTAAATTTGTGAAAGAAAAATCTGATCCGGATTATCCGGAGTCCGGATAAATGGGGTCCGGATAAACGAAGTTCTACTGTATTTAAGAAAAAACCGTCTCTTTAAATTAAAAATAGACATTTTAATTTACATTCAGTTCAAAAATCTTTTACTAATTCTTATAAATAAACTCTTGGGGATTTTTTAAATTTTGAAAGATAATTTCTCATATAACCTAACTATCAAATTTGATACTTTTTTAAAAAATCGTACAGATCTTATTTGTAAGAATAAAGAAAAGATTTTTTACAAAATGATAGTTTAATATTTAAAATTTTCGATAAGATAATCACTTTGATTCGATCTCTCATAAAAAAGATTAAAAAAATTCCCAAAGATAACTAAAATTTCCAAATATAACCTAACTGTCAAATTTGATACTTTTTTAGAAAATCGTACAGATCTTATTTGTAAGAATAAAGAAAAGATTTTTTACAAAATGATAGCTTAATATTTAAAATTTTCGATAAGATAACCACTTTGGTTCGAAGTTTCATCAAAAAAATTAAAAAAATTCTCAAAGCTAAGTAAAATTTCTAATATAATCTCACTGTCAAATTTGATACTTTTTTAAAAAATCGTCTAGATCTTATTTGTAAGAATAAAGAAAAGATTTTTTGCAAAATGATAGTTTAATATTTAAAATTTTCGATAAGATAATTACTTTTGTTCGAAGTTTCATCAAAAAAATTATAAAAATTCTCAAAGATAACTAAAATTTCTAATATAACCTAACTGTCAAATTTGATAAATTTTAAAAAAATCGTACAGATCTTATTTGCAAGAATAAAGAAAAGATTTTTTTGCCAAATGATACTTTAATATTTAAAATTTTCGATAAAATAATCACTTTGGTTCGAACTCTCATAAAAAAAATTAAAAAAATTCTCAAAGATAAGTAAAATTTCTAACCTAACCTAACTATCAAATTTGATATTTCTTTAAAAAATCGTACAGATCTTATTTGTAAGAATAAAGAAAAGTTTTTTTGCCAAATGATAGTTTAATGTTTAAAATTTTCAATAAGATAGCCACTTTGGTTCGAAGTTTCATCGAAAAAATTAAAAAAATTCTCAAAATTAAGTAAAACTTCTAATATAACCTAACTGTCAAATTTGATACTTTTTTAAAAAATCGTCCAGATCTTATTTTTAAAAATAAAGAAAAGATTTTTTACAAAATGATAGTTTAATATCTAAAATTTTCGATAAGATAATCACTTTGGTTCGAAGTCTCATCAAAAAAATTTAAAAAATTCTCAAAGTTAAGTAAAATTTCTAATATAACCTAACTGTCAAATTTGATATTTTTTAAAAAAATCGTACAAATCTTATTTGGTACAATAAAGAAAAAATTTTTTGCAAAATGATAGTTTAATATTTAAAATTTTCGATAAGATAATCACTTTGGTTCGATCTCTCATCAAAAAAATTAAAAAAATTCTCAAAGATAAGCAAAATTTCTAATATAACCTAACTGTCAAATTTGATGTTTTTTTTTAAAAATCGTACAGACCTTATTTTTGAGAATAAAGAAAAGATTTTTTCTAAATGTTAGTTTAATATTTAAAATTTTCGATAAGATAATCATTTTGGTTAGAGCTCTCATCAAAAAAATTAAAAAAATTCTCAAAGATAAGTAAAATTTTTAATATAACCTAACTGTCAAATTTGAACTTTTTTAAAAAATCGTCCAGACCTTATTTTTGAGAATAAAGAAAAGATTTTTTTCTAAATGTTAGCTTCATATTTAAAATTTTCGATAAGATAATCGCTTTTGTTCAAAGTTTCATCAAAAAAATTAGAAAAATTCTCAAAATAAGTAAAATTTCTAATATAACCTAACTGTCAAATTTAATACTTTTTAAAAAATCGTTCAGATCTTATTTTTGAGAATAAAGAAAAGATTTTTTGCTAAATGTTAGTTTAATATTTAAAAATTTCGATAAGATAATCACTTTGGTTCGAACTCCCATCAAAAAAATTAAAAAAATTCTCAAAGTTAAGTAAAATTTCTAACATAACCTAACTGTCAAATTTGATATTTTTAAAAAAATAGTACAGATTTTATTTGTAAGAATAAAGAAAAGATTCTTTGCAAAATGATAGTTTAATATCTAAGATTTTCGAGAAGATAATCACTTTGGTTCGAAGTTTCATCAAAAAAATTAAAAAAAATTCTCAAAATTAAGTAAAATTTCTAATATAACCTAACTATCAAATTTAATATTTTTTAAAAAATCGTACAGACCTTATTTTTGAGAATAAAGAAAAGATTTTTTGCTAAATGTTAGTTTAATATTCAAAATTTTCGATAAGATAATCATTTTGGTTCTAACTCTCATCAAAAAAATTAAAAAAATTCTCAAAGTTAAGTAAAATTTCTAACATAACCTAACTGTCAAATTTGATATTTTTTAAAAAATAGTACAGATTTTATTTGTAAGAATAAAGAAAAGATTTTTTACAAAATGATAGTTTAATATTTAAAATTTTCGATAAGATAATCATTTTGGGTCGAAGTTTCATCAAAAAAAATAAAAAATTTCTCAAAGATAAGTAAAATTTCTAATATAACCTAACTGTCAAATTTGATATTTTTTAAAAAAATAGTACAGATTTTATTTGTAAGAATAAAGAAAAGATTCTTTGCAAAATGATAGTTTAATATCTAAGATTTTCGAGAAGATAATCACTTTGGTTCGAAGTTTCATCAAAAAAATTAAAAAAATTCTCAAAGATAAGTAAAATTTCTAATATAACCTAACTGTCAAATTTGATATTTTGTTAAAAAATCGTCTAGACCTTATTTTTGAGAATAAAGAAAAGATTTTTTGCCGAATGTTAGTTTAATATTTAAAATTTTCGATAAGATAATCACTTTGGTTTGAACTCTTATCAAAAAAATTTAAAAAATTCTCAAAGATAAGTAAGATTTCTAATATAACCTAACTGTCAAATTTGACACTTTTTTAGAAAATCGTCCAGACCTTATTTTTGAGAATAAAGAAAAGATTTTTTACTAACTGATAGTTTAATATTTAAAATTTTCGATAAGATAATCACTTTGGTTCGAAGTTTCATCAAAAAAATTTAAAAAATTCTCAAAGATAAGAAGAATTTCTAATATAACCTAACTGTCAAGTTTGATATATTTTTTTAAATAGTACAGATCCAATAGTACACCTTTTTTTTAAATTAAAATGTTTATAAAAACATGTTCATAATCGATTAGAGAACCTATTTTATTTGAAATATTTTTTCTATCAAAACTAATTTTGGAGTTAGATGAAGTTAAATTTGAAAATTATTCCCATATTGATTAGTCAGTTATCAGGTTAATTAATTACAACTTGTTTAATATAACTAATTGGCAAAATTAAATTACATTCCTAATCCATTAAGTTTGAAATTTAATACAAATATATTTTTACTATCTGGCTCATTGTTAGTCTGACACTGGTTAGAGTTAAATTTAAACGTTAATCGAATTCCGGGTCAGGTCACTCACCCGGATGTATATCTCGGTTAATATCAGGAATTCACTAAAAGTATTTATAACAAAAAACATTCATAATTGATTAGGCTCCCACTTTTATCCACAAAAAATTTTTCTATCTAGTTCATTTTTGTCGTCAGTTGAAGTTAAAGTTGAACATTGATGATTAAATACTCAATTAGGTTGGTTGTCATTATTTCGATTATAACTCAATTAATATTAAAAAAATTAAAAAATGTTTTTAATAAATAATGTTTTTAATTAATAGGGTTATAACTTTTATTTGAAAAAATTTTTTCTATCTGGTTTCATTTTGAACTTAGTTAAAGCTAAACTTGGATATTTTTTTGACCACCTAATAAGGTAAGTTAATCAACTTTAACTCAATTAATAATAAATTTTTGAAAAAAAAAATTTATAATAAAAAGTATTTATAATTAATTTTGCAACAAGTTTTATTTGAAAGATTGTTTTCTATCTTGTTTAGTTTTCTAGTTATTAATCGATAAAAAAATTCTTAACCTAACTCAACTTTGAAAGTGTTAACGTCAAGATATGAAGAAATTTGTTAATTAATCAAGATAATTCGAATATTTTTCGATTTTCGATTGGAAATATTTAATTTATCAAGTTTAAATAAACAAAATTATCTCAACTCAATCTAATCTTAAAATGATTTTACTTTTCACATGTTCAAATTTTTTTAATATTTTTTTTCTCATTTCATAATCTCACCATACAATTTCCAAACATTAAAACTTGAAAACCTTAAAAAATTTTTATCAAAACTCATTAAATATAAACGCTAAAGAGTTTTTAATCGAACACACTTATTGTATTGATAATCTATAGACTTAAATACACGTTACCTAACGTTTTAAACGACCGATTTATCACAGCTGGACTTTGTCGTCGTCGTCGATTTGTTTTTAGATAACGTTTCGGTATAGAACACACCTAGATTGTCTTGGCTTAAGTTCACGTGCGTTAAAATGGTACAAATAGAGGGCACATACGAAATCGTCAAAAATGAAAACTTTCAACAATATCTTAAATCGCTAGGTAACATTTTTTAAGTTCGTTTAATTACTTTAAGCCTGTTACACTTAATTGTTCAATAAACTTTCTGATTTTTATTTATACGATATTATAGTTAAGATGTTTATCTAATCTTTTATTGGGTGGGTAATAAATTTAAGGTACCGAAATGACGGAGGATATGGTTGAACGATTGAACGCCGCTAGATCCACGATTGAAGTTAAATTAAATGGGAATAAATGTACTTTTATTACTACTTCGCACGACGGGAGTATAGTTAATTTATCTTTTGAGTTTGGGGTTAGTTTTGTTGATGTAGTGAGTCCGACTATTGAATTAAAAACTACCCCGTCTTTTGATGGAAATGGTATTATTAATTTAAAATCGGAGACTGCGGATGGAAGAGGTGGGAATAGAAAATATGAATTTACAGATGAAGGATTAACTATTTATTATTCGACTAATGGTTCGCCTGAAACAGCCAGGAGGATTTATAAAAGAGTTTAATAATAGGACTGTATTTTTTTTATTGTGTATTTTTTTTTATTAAAACCCAATAAAAGTTTTTGATTTTATGTCGATGGTATTGTATTATGATATTAGATATTTTATCCATATTCTAAATTAAAAATTTTTGATAAAGATTAACGTCTTACATCTAACAACTTTTTCTTTAAGATAAAAAATTTCTTTATAAAAACGGTGATTGTTATATTAGGTATTAAACAAGAGAGTTTTAATTAAAATTTAATGAAGAAGTCATTTCTTTCTTGTATGTAATAAAGTAGATAAGATTTTTTGAATCTGGTTGATTTTTTCCTGTTATTTGGGTTAGAATCAAAAAGCAACTTTTTTCAAAAAATACATTCAAAAAGACTGGTGTTTTTATAGAGTTTTAAATAAGAGACTTAAATATAAATTAATGTAAAGTCTTTTCTTGATTTTAAGAAATAAAGTTGATATGATTTTTTGAAATTTGTTTGATTTCTGATAAACCCATATCTCATATTTACTCAAATTTCTTCAAAAATATTTACAAAGCTAGCATTTATCATTCGTGATATGAAATAAGAGGCCATTAACTATAATCTAACATAAAATTCATTTCGTAACACTTTCGAAAAATGCCGATGTGTTACATCTTTCTTATTACTCGGTTTACACGAAATATAGCGAAAAAGTTCTAACAATTCGGATTCAGATTTTGTCCATATATTTATTTTCAATTTTTCAATTCACCTCCGAGCTTGTTTAGCTTCTTAACCTCATTCAAAAATTTTCAAAATAATCAGTTCACTAAACAAAATTTCAGAGGAATTTTGGGTTAATGTTATTTTTCTCTGTCAACTTTCAAAATTTTTAATTATTCTTACCTTCAACTTCTATTTATTCGCAAATATCGGGATTGAAGTTATTTCATCAAATTTTAATCCAACGCAGAAACATGATAAGCTGGCTAAACAAATTTTCAACTTTGTTGTTGAAATTATTTAAAATGAGTTGGGCAGAAATTATTTTCCTTAACCTGAGTGATGAAATAGCTTTAAATTTCAATATGTTATCTAATCCAACTTTTATTTACAAAGCCGCTATTGTACTATCAAAGATTTTATAAAAAATCTGTTATAAAGGTTTCATAAAATACGTTTATGAAATCTTTTATCAAATGTAGTTGAATGCAGCCAATTTTGATAAAAGATATTTTATGATATAAATCTTTTATAAAATGCAAACTATTATACCGTAACATGTTTTTGATAAAGATATTAGCTTTGTTCATTGGGTTAAAACTTGCACTGCACTAAATTACACTATGATTTTTTGAATTTGGACGATTTTTATACGAATCAAAAATTAACGTTTTACATTTTGCAGTTTTTCTTAAGAAGTTTTTACAAAAATTTTGGTTATGATATATCATTTTAAATAAGAGGTTTTAAATTTCGATTTTAAATAAAATTAATTTTGTAATTTTCTGAAACATAGTTGGTGTGATTTTTCGAATCTAAGCGATTTTTGGCTAAAATTAACATCTCACATTTAGTTGCATATCTCAAAAAATATATATAAAATCACCAGTCATTACACGTCGTCTTAAAAGAGAGGCTTTAACTATCATTTGGTATAAAATTCATTTCATAACTGTTTTCAATAAAGTCGGTGTGATTTTTTCAGTCTGGAAGATTTTTATTCCAACCAAAAAACAACATATTACGTTTTACAGTATTTCTCAGGAAATTTTTACAAAAACATTGGTTGGGATATATGATTTCGAATAAGAGGTTTTAAACTTTGATTTTATATAAAATTCATTTTGTAATTTTCTGAAATAAAGTCGGTATGATTTTTTTAATTTAAACAATTTTTGACTAAAACTATACTTCGTGTTTTAACAGTATTTCTCAAGAAACATTTACAAGATTACTAGTCATTATTTGTCATCTTAAATGAAAGGATTTTAACTATCATTTGATATAAATTTCATTTCATAAATCTTTCCAATAAAGTCGGTGTGATTTTTTTGAATATGGAAGATTTTTATTCCAACAAAATCCTAACATGTTACGTGTTACAATATTTCTCAGAAAATTTGTACAAAAACTACAGTTATGATACATTATTTTAAATAAGAAGTTTTGATCTACGATTTTATATAAAACTCATTTTGTAATTCTCTGAAACAAAGTCGGTATGATTTTTCGAATCTAACCGATTTTTGACTAATATTAACATCCCATATTTAGCAGAATTTCTCAAGAAATGTTTACAAAATCATTAGTCATTATACATCATCTGAATTGTAAGGTTTAAAATATAATTTAATTTCAAATTCGTTGTTCAACTCTTTGGAATAAAGTCGGTATGATTTTTTGAATCTGGATGATTTTTGGTTAAAACTAACAAATCACATTTAGCTACATTATTCATGAAATATTTACAAAATCATTAGTCATTATACGTTGCCTTAAATAAGAAGTTTCTAGCCATAGTTTAGTATAAAACTCATTTCATAAATCTTTGGAATAAAATCGGTGTGATTTTTTGAATCTTAACGATTTTTATTCAAATGAAAAACTAACCGTTCACGTTTTCCAACATTTCACAAGAAATTTTTTAAAAAGCATTAATTATTACACATGGTTTCAAGCAATAGGTTTTTAACAACATTATTATACAGGATGAGTTTGGATGAACGTCCCTCTCTGTAGCTTCCAAATCGTTAAAGATTTTACAGAAATTGTTACAGGAGTTTGATAGGGGATGTAATATTCTACTTTGTCAAAACAAAAAATATTTATACAAAGTGTTTCATAACAGAGGAGTAACATAAGCGACTGCTTTTTGTACCAAAACGCTCTGCTTATTTTAGGCGCATTAATTAATATTTTGAAAAAAAAACAGTCTGATATAACATATTGCTAGTCAAAAATAAATGCTTTCAGAGAAAACCGCATTCGTATATTACACACATTGGCAGATTTAGCGTCAGTTTTACTAATCCACATAGGTTGCGTCTCCCTCAATTTCAACAACTACTTGACATCTATAATCTAGGCATTTTTAATTATACCAGATAACACTAGATTACTCACATTCTGTAATTCCAAATCGGACTTTTCGAAAATAAACAGGACGTTTACTTTTCAACTCATTTTTTGACCAACGAAAATCGGTTAGGATTGAAATTCATAACTACCGTGAAGCAATTGATAAAAATTAGAGAATTCTCCTGTTTAGAGAATTGCGAATGTTATTTTCCCCAAAGAGATTAATTTCTGATAAGTATTATGTTATGTCAAAATGTTTCTTTTTCAAAGTACTATCTAAAAAGCTTATAACAAGCATACCATATTAAAACAAAAACATAGGGTTAATTAAATAATAATATGATAGGGTGGATTTTCTTTTTGATACATAGAGGAATCCCACACATGCAGTCATGTTGACTACATGTATGCGCATCCATCATGAATCATTACGATAAGGATTAAAAGGTAAGGATGGAGGATGAAAGATGGAAGAGAGAATGGTGTCTGCTAGGACTTCAAACAGTGCGGTTGTGGCACGCAGACAGATGTCACAACCCTAAGCTGAATGGAAATTTTTTTAGTGCTTGCCCAGTTCTTGGTTAAAGTCATAAGAAATCGTTATATTGACTACATGCAAGCGCATCCGCTATGAATCATTAGGATAAGGATCAAAAGGTAAGGATGGAGGATGAAAGATAGAAGAGGGAATGGTGTCTGCTAGGACCCCAAACAGTGCGGTTGTGGCACGCAGACAGATGTCACAACCCTAAGCTGAATGGGGATTTCTTTTAGTGTTTGCCCAATTCTTGGTTAAAGTCATAAGAAATCGTTATATTGACTACATGCAAGCGCATCCACTATGAATCATTAGGATAAGGATCAAAAGGTAAGGATGGAGGATGAAAGATAGAAGAGGGAATGGTGTCTGCTAGGACCCCAAACAGTGCGGTTGTGGCACGCAGACAGATGTCACAACCCTAAGCTGAATGGGGATTTCTTTTAGTGTTTGCCCAATTCTTGGTAAAAGTCATAAGAAATTGTCATGTTGACTACATGCAAGCGTATCCACTATGAATTATTAGGATAAGGGTCGAAAGGTAAGGGTAGAAGATGGTGTCTGCTAGGACTCCAAACAGTGCGGTTGTGGCACGCAAACATATGTCACAACCCTAAGCTGAATGAGGATCTTTTTAGTGTTTGCTCAATTTTTGGTTCATGACATAAGAAATCGAGTATTTACGATTTTTTTTTAATTTTTTGGAAGTGACTGGAAGAAATTTGACTCATTCAGAGTTAAACTCATATTTTGACTTGTCTCTAGCTTAAAATCCATTTCCAAAATATTAAAAATAAAGTCCACATGATTTTTAAATTTGTTCAATTTTAGGTTAAAGTTAAATTGGTGGTGTATTTACAAAGTCACTAGACTTGATATGTTGTCTTAAACAAGAGACTTTTAATAGTTATTTTATATAAAATTCCTTTCATAACTCTTTGGAATACAATCGGTGTGATTTTTTGAATCTGGACGAATTTTAGCTAAAACTAACATTTAATAGAATTTCTCAAGAAATGTTTATAAAATCACTAGACTTTATACGTCGTCTTAAACAAGACGTCGTCTTAAACTTTTAGCTATAATTTAGTACAAAATTCCTTTCATAACTCTTTGGAATAAAGTCGAGATGATTTTTTGAATCTGGACGAATTTTGATTAAAACTGACGCCTCACATATAGCGACACATCTCAAGAAATATTTACAAAATAGCTAGACTTTATACGTTGTCCTAAAAAAGAAGCTCATAACTTTAGTTTAGTTTAAAATTCCTTTCATAAGTCTTTGGAATAAAGTTGGGGTGATTTTTTGAATCTAGGCGATTTTTGGCTAAAACTAACATCTCACATTTAGGAGTATTTCCCAAAAAATGTTTACAAAATGACTAGATTTTACACGCCATCTTAAATAAGAGGTTTTTAATTTAGTCGATTTTTAACCAAAATTAAAATCTTACATCTATCTCCATTTCTCAGAAAATGTTTACAAAATCGGCGGTTATTATACATCGTTTGACATGGGAGGTTTTTAGCTATAGTTTAGTATAGAATTCATTTCATAACTCTTTAGAATAAAGTCGATATGTTTTTTTTTTAATCTAGTCGATTTTTAGTTAAAATTAACATATTACTATTAGTAGCATTCCTTAAGAAATATTTTCAAAATCACTAGACTTTATATGACATCTTAAATAAGAGGCTTTTAACTATCATCAGCTATTAAATTTATTTCATAGCTCTTCGGAATAAGGTTGGGATGATTTCTTAAATCTAGACGATTTTTGACTAAAACTAATATCTCACATCTAGCTCCATTTCTCAAGAAATGTTTACAAAACCGTCAGTTATTACATGTCCTCTCAAAAGAGAGGTTTTTAACTATAATTACATATAAAATTCATTTCATAACTCTTTGAAATAAATTCGGTATGATTTTTTTTAATCTAGTCGATTTTTAGCTAAACTAGGTTTCGAATCTAGACGATTTTTGACTAAAACTAATATCTTACGTCTCGGTCCATTTCTCAAGAAATGTTTACAAAACCATCAATCATTATATGTCCTCTCAAACGGAAGGTTTTTGACTATAATTTGATATAAAACTCATTTTATACCTCTTTGAAATAAATCCGGTATGATTTTTTTAAATCCAGTCGATTTTTAGCTGAAATTAATACATATCCATTAGCAACATTCCTTAAGAAATGTTTTCAAAAACACTAATTATTATACATCGTCTTAAACAAGAAGCTTTTAACTACACTTTAATGTAAGAATCGTTTCATAACTTTTAGGAATAAAGTGTATATGATTTTTTTGAATCTAAACAATTTTTTTTCCTGATTTAGATTAAACCAACAACTAACCTTTATAGTTTTGTAACAACAATTTCTCATACTTCTATTTATAGAAACCTTTCTTGTTATAAAACGTGTATTCAATGTAATTCAATGTAAAAATATTTCTTTATCACAAATAAAATAAACACATTTTTCTTAAAATCCCAATTTTTGCATAATTTTAGATTAAGGCAACAAAATATGTTGAATAATAAAAAAGCTATTTTAAAATCAGAGACACTAGATGGTAAAAACGAAATAGAAAATACAAATTTATAAATGAATCGATTAAATAAAACCGTCAGAAGGATAATAACATAATAAAATGATGAAAGATTAAAGATTAAAGACTTAATAAAGAATAAAAAAACTTTTTATTTTATTTATCAAATAATTTCATAATAAATCATCCAAAATATAATTTAAACCCTCTTGTAAATACGTTTGGCAACGACGGATCCTTTGTAAGAGATAACCAATCCATCGGCGGTGAATTCATAACTTCTGCTTCCATCCAAACCGACTTCAGCGCATTTGGTTACAACATCAATGGTGTTTCCATTCAAAGTTGCAGTACTCTATTAAAAAATGATTATTAATTCGTTTAATCATTTCCACTTAATTTCTAATTATTAATTTTATTTAATCTAGTTTTAAGTTTTCTTACCTTAGCAATGTGTTCAGTTGGAAGAGGATCATCACACTCCTGTCCAATGATAAAAGTAGTTGTGGTATTTTTAACACCAGAATCGCTAACCAATTCGATTTTATCACCAGAAACGTTTACAATAAGATGTGGTCGGAGTTTATCAGCATATTGAGCATTATCAGCTGGTACACCTAATTTAAAATATTATTAATTAAAAAAATAATCCAAAATAATTTCCCAAAGTGAAGAAAAAATAAAAATAAAGTAAAATAAAATAAAATAACTACTTACCTAAAGAAGTTAAGAAAGCAACGAAGTTTTCGTTGTTTTCCAACTTGTATTTTCCAGGGATCAAAGACATTTTGAACGATTGATTTCGTTGAACTCGATTAACGATCAAACCAACTAATAATCGTTTGATGATCGGGATTCGGTTTATATAATTTGCAGTTATCTAAAGTGTCGTGATTTCAATCACGATTGTCCAACGTTAATTAATCGATTTGATCGAGAAAAAAGTTGTAAAATTGAATAAACACTCGACGAGGACAAACTTGGCACTTGACCTTCATCGGTTTTGAAAGGGTCCCTTTGAATTAAACTTGGGGGGACTTGATAGTTAACGTAAAGTGACGGTTTTCATGTCGTTAAAAGGGCTTTTAAGAAAATTAATGATGAAAATGTTCGAAGTTGATTTATAATAATGTTTATAAACAATAAGAAGTATTAAATTAAATCGAGAAGATAAAATATTTTTTTTCAGAAGGTTTCAGCCTTAATTTGAAACATAAAATATTTTTAAATTTTTATATTTATAGAAACTAGTTTAGTTTTATTTTTAGTATTTTTCTAAAAAAAAATTATTGTTTTTGGTTGAATTGATCAACATTTTGGTAACTTTGGTGGAAACTTTACGAATTTAGTAAGTTTTTGGTGGAATTTAAAAAAAAAATTGTAAATTTTTGGTAGAATTTTTACAAATTTTGTAAGTTTTTTGGTGGAATTTTTTCAAAATTCATTATTTTTGATAGAATTATTAAAAATTTTAGTAACTTTGGTGGAATTTTTATGAATTTACTAAGTTTTTCATGGAATTTTCAAGGTTTTAGTTATCTTTAATGAAATTGTTTCTAATTTGATTGATTTTTGGTGGAATTTTAAAAGAATTTCGACATTTTGGTGGAATTTTTAAACAATTTTGTAAGTTTTTGGTAGAATTGTTAAAAATGTTGACAATTTCGGTGTAACTTTTAGGATTTTTGTAAGTTCTTGATGGAATAAAAAAAATTCAGTAAGTTTTGGGTGTAGTTGTTAAATATTTTAATAGCTTTGGTGGAATTTTTGCGAATTTTATTCATTTCTGGTGGAATTTTAAAAAAATTCAGTGTTTTTGGTAAAATTCTTATGAATTTAGTAAGTTTTTGGTGGAATTTTTGTAAACTGTATTAATTTTTGGTGGAATTTAAAAAAAATTCAGTACATTTTTGGCGGAATTTTAAAAAAATTCATTATTTTTGGTAGAATTATTAAAAATGTTAGTAACTTTGGTGGAATTTTTATGAATTTAGTAAGTTTTTGATGGAATCTTCAAGGTTTTAGTTAATTTTTATCGAAATTGTTTTTAATTTGATTGATTTTTGGTGGAATTTTAAAAGAATTTCGACATTTTTGTGGAATTTTTAAAAAATTTGGTAAGTTTTTGGTAGAATTGTTAAAAATGTTGACAATTTCGGTGTCATTTTTAGGATTTTTGTAAGTTTTTGGTGGAATAAAAAAAATTCTGTAAGTTTTGGATGTAGTTGTTAAATATTTTAATAGCTTTGGTGGAATTCTTGCGAATTTTATTCATTTCTGGTGGAATTTTTAAAAAATTCAGTGTTTTTGGTAAAATTCTTATGAATTTAGTAAGTTTTTGGTGAAATTTTTAAAAAATTCAGTATGTTTTTGGTGGAATTATCAAAAATTTTTATAACATTGGTGCAATTTTTGCGAATTTTATTCATTTCTGGTGGAATAAAAAAAATCAGTGTTTTTGGTAAAATTCTTATGAATTTAGTAAGTTTTTGATTGAATTTTTGCAAATTGTATTAATTTTTGGTGAAATTTTAAAAAAATTCAGTATATTTTTGGTGGAATTATCAAAAATTTTGATAACACTGGTGGAATTCTTGCGAATTTTATTCATTTTTGATGGAATTTTTAAAAAATTCAGTGTTTTCTATGGAATTTTTACGAATTTAGTAAGTTTTTAGTGAAATTTTTCCAATTTTATTAATTTTTGGTGGAAGTTTTATAAAATTCAGTATGTTTTTGATGGAATTGTTAAAAAAGTTTATAACTTTGGTGGAATTTTTATTAACTTTAATCATTTTTGGTGGAATTGTTAAAAATATTGGTAATTTTAGTAGAATTTTTATGAATTTGGTAAGTTTTTGGTGGTATTTTTTAAAGATCAGTAAGTTTTTGGTGGAATTATTCAACATTTTTGTAGCTTTGGTGGAAAATTGAAAAAATTTGGTACGTTTTTGGTGGAATTGTTAAAAATGTTTGTAACTTTGGTGGAATTTTTACGAATATAGTAAGTTTTTCGTGGAATTTTTACCAATTTTATTGATTTTTGTGGAATTTTTAACAAATTCACTAAGTTTTTAGTAGAATTGTCTGCAAATTTAATAATTTTTGGTGAAATTATATTCAATTTAACTAACTTTTGTGGAATTTTTATTGTTACTTTTTTATTTTTGTGAAATTTTTAAGAATCTAATCAATTCTTGACGAAATTAATCTTAATTTTAGTATATTTTTTTAAAAATTCTGCAAGTTTTTGGTGGAATTGTTAAAAATTTTGATAGCTTTGGTGGAATTTTTACAAATTTTATAAGTTTTTGGTGGAATGATTAAAAATTTTAGTAGCTTTGGTGGAATTTTTACAAATTTACTTAAATTTTTGGTGATATTTTCAAGAATTTAATTAGTTTTTAGTTAAATTTATTCGATTTTCTGCTCTGCATAAATTAAATATTTGATAATTATTAATAAACCGATCGTTTTTGACATTTCATGTGGCATTAGCGTCGTTAGAATAATAAATAACGTTTATGAAAATTGAACCAACTGTTCTATCGGCCCAAATCGAAAATTACGGAAAACGGGGACTTCGTTTAGGGCTTAAATCGGCCGTTTCGGGTTCAAAGGAGCCCCGATTCGCATATAACGTTGCGTTATAAAGTCGTTCAGAAGGTTAGCCGGAAGCAGAGTCGCGGAGCTGGTGGCTTTTTGGACAAAAAGTGCGTTCGAAAATTAACGAAAATAATAGGCGGACGATCGAGAATTTTTATTTCAATTAGGGCTACCGCAACGTCGTTCGATTTTCAGGGCCGTTTTTCCGAAATGGATCGCGGACCCCCCAAAATCGTCGGGGAGGTGAAGATAATGGTCGGCAGAATGATGTAAAACCATTGAATCGTCCGGACAGCGATTTCCAAAAAAACTATTAAAAAAAGAGCTAGGCGCCTGCGGCGCCCTCTTTTAAAGAGGCGCTGCTTGCTTGCTACTTTAATATCTTATAATTCTGGATGTTTTTAAAAAATAAAATCATTATTTATTTTTCAGTTTAGTTGTTTCGATAATAAATTGATAAAAAAAATTGCAGTATTGTTAGGCACTCAGGTAAAAAAATAACGTTTGCAGGTCGCGTAGTATTCCACATATACACACCTGAAAAGCTCGCACGAAATCTATAAATAATTCGGCAACATATTGCATTGATTTGGGTTGAGTTTTGGGACGTGTCCGGCATGAAAATGGTCCGATTTTCGCGAATCCGTCCCTTATACTCGGAATTATCTAAACACACGTTCCGGTACGGTCGACAGATTGGAAGTTAGTGAGGAGAGCTTTCGAGCGGAAACCAGATAGACTTAAACGTTTATCGGGCGAAAAGCTCACGTTTCGCGAAATCGCTTCGGTTTGCTAAAGACAAACACGCCTACGTTCGTCGTGCTCAACTCGAATGCTCCTTATAACTTCAAAATTGCATTATTTTGCACTATCGCCGCGCGCAAATCGCTAATGGACCCGCGCCTAACTAATTTTCAGCCTGAAAGCTCCCGGACGGGGATGAAAAAGCGATAAAAGCTCTCCGACCCAATTTACCCAAGACAAACAACGTTTTTTTTTTTTTTACTTTTATTTATTTATTGAATAAAAAAAAATTCTTTTTCCTTTACAAGTGGAAATGTTAAATCCACACACATCGATCGATATTTCACGTCGCCGTCGGTTTAATTTCCTGATTTCGATTACAATTGTGTCCTGCGGCCGATACATCGAAATTGATTGGCCCCGCGAAGTAGTCCAACTCGAAACTACAACATCTCGGTTCTCTCCCTCTGGTTACGTTTCTCTCTCGAATCGGGGGCTCCCCCCATTTCAAATCTATCTGATTGAAAGGGCTCAAAGTCGAGGTCCATTGCGTTCGCATTTCCATTTGAAAACGCCCGTGTCACAGATGGCAGCGTTCGGATTAAGCTTTCATCACCGCTGAAGGTATCAATAGCTACTAGTCTAGTTTTTTTTTGGCGATTTTTTATTGTTACTGCTATTGACATTTATTTTTTTAAATTGGAATCGAAAAGGGTGAATTGCACCGGATGTTGAAGATAAACGAAGTGTCTTTGGAGTTTGAATTGGGGATTAAGGAAAGATTTTTTTAAATAATGATCGATTGAAATATACAAATCTTAGACTAGAAAGCTCAAAATTGTTCTAATAGTTACCGAAAAAGCTTAAAAATTCTATCTTAGGCTAGAAAAGTCCAAATTGTTTTGTTACCAAGTTATTTATAAATTATTACTTAAAACGTGTTACTAAAACTTAAAAAAAACGTACAAAATTTATTTCTACAAAGTGAGAAATGATTTTAATGCAGATGAAAGCTTAAAAATTCTATTTTAGACTAGAAAAGTCAAAATTGTTCAAACGATTACCAAAAAAATTTTAAAAATTTATCAAATTAGACAAATCTTGACTTAAAACGTGTTACTTTTTAACTTAACTTCAAAAAATCGTGCAAAATTTATTTCTGCAAACTGACAAATGATATTAACGTAAATTAAAGCTTAAAGATTGTACTATAGACTGGAAAAGTCAAAATTGTTCTAACGAGTATCAATAAAAATTAAAAAATTCATAAGATTAGATAAATCATGATTTAAAACATGTTACTCAAATTTTAAAAATTCGTACGAAATTTATTTTTACGAACTGAGGAATGATTTTATCGGACATTAAAGCTTAAGGATTCTGTTAAAGACTGGAAAAGTCAAAATTGTTCTAACGGTTACCAAAAAAATTAAAAAAATTCATAAAATTAGCTAAATCCTGACTTAAAACGTGTTACTCACACTTCAAAAAATCGTGCAAAATTTATTTCTAGAAACTGAGACATGATCGTAATGCAGATGAAAGCTTAGATACAGTGAAATCACTTCTGGGCAATCCTCTTCCTCTTCTTCCATTTCTTCATTATTCATTAATCCACTTTGTACTATCTCAGCAATGTCGATGTATCCTCAATGGCAATTTCATTATGTACGCACGCGTAGTTCAAATCTCCCTGAGGAAAACTGGAAATGACTTCTTCAAGCTCGTGGTTTACGTCAATGATTTCGCTATCCGATGATGAGACAACGGTGGATCCCATAAAACCGGCTTTGATAAAGCATTTCCTAACCGTATATTTTTTAATTTCTTTAGTGGCGGACTTAATCCACAAAACTGCGTCAAGAACGTTGGCATCGGGAGCATTATTGCTATCTATTCTTGAAATGACTTCCTGCAACAGTCTTTTTCGGTAAAAACACTTCATGGTTTTTATGATGCTTAGGTCTAAAGGCTGACAAACTGAAGTCATGTTTGGTGGAAGAAAATGTAATTTTACATGATCTAAATGAAGGTCTGGATAACAGGTGGCATTGTCAAGAAATAAAAGAATTTTACGCTTTTGTCTTCCTATCTTTTGATCGAAGCTTTTCAATCACTCAGTCATTAAATCAGTTGTCATACAAGCTTCCTTGTTCGAACGCCAAGTTATTCCAAGGTTATTAATGTTTACATTCTTAAATCATCGCGGTTTCATTGCTTTTCCAATGATCAAGGGAACTTCAAAATCACCATTCATGTTCACACACAACATGATTGTGAGTCGTTCTTTGCTATGCTTGCATCCAGAGCACGTTTCACTTTTAAAACACGTTGTTTTATCAGGTAAAGCACGAAAAAATAAGTCTGTTTCATCTAAATTAAAAATGTTAACAGGATGATATCCGTTACAAATATCGGGAAGATTATCTCTCCAAGTATTTAAGGCATTAATGTCTACAAAGCCACTTTCTCCACAGACAGACTTGTAAACCATTCTATGCCTTTTGCGAATTCTTTCTAACCATCCATTCAACGCTTTAAATTTATTCTCATCTAACATTTGCGCAATTTCGACTGCTTTCTGTTGTATCAAAGTAACCGAAACAAGCAAATTTTTGGAACGAACGCGGCAAAACCACTCATAACAAAACTTATCGATGTCATATCCTTTTCCATGATGCTTTATGAAAGAAGTCTTATTTTCTTGATTTGTATTTTCACTCCACATTCGCATGAGTTCTTCACGTTCCTTGAGAGTGTTCGCAATTTGTGTCTTACCCACGTTAAATTTGGATGCAAAATCTCGAACACTCAATTTTTCCTTGTCATAACATTTTATAACATTGATTTTATTTTGAAGAGTTAAACGTACATGCGTAGGAGCCATAGTTTTTAACAAACTGATTCAAACTGAATAAATACATGTGTTCTAAAATAGTGTGATTCATTTCCAAGAATTTCCCCAATCCTCTTGTCCGCTATTGAGAGGTGAAATTAGACGTAAGGTACTGTTTTTTGCTGTCCAATAGCCGCAAGGAGAGGGTCCGAAATCAGGAGGTATTTAGTACATTAATTTAAATCTGTTTTTGCCGGGACCGCAAAATTTTGTCCGTTTTAAGAGGTATCTGCTATCTAGAGGTGTCCACTAATAGAGGTTTCACTTCTACTTTAGACTAGAAAAGACAAAATTGTTCTAACTGTTAAAATCTTGTAATCTCTTCTTAAATCTTGACTTAAAACGTGTTACTTAAACTTCAAAAAAATCGTACAGAATTTATTTCTACGAATTGATGAATACTTTTAACACAAATTAAAGCTTAAATATTCTGCTATAAACCCAAGAGGTCAAAATTGTTCTAACTGTCACCAAAAAAATTTAAAAAATTCATAAAATTAGATAAATCTTGACTTAAAACATGTTACTCAAAGTTCAAAAAATCGTGCAAAATTTATTTCTACAAACTGAGAAATGATTTTAATGTAGATGAAAACCTAGATAATCTACTTTAGGCTAGAAAAGTCAAAATTGTTCTAACTGTTACCAAAAAAATTTTTTAAATTCATAAGTTTAGATAAATCATTACTTAAAACGTCTTACTCAAACTTCAAAAAATAGTGCAAAATCTATTTCTACAAACTGAGAAATGATTTTAACGCAAATGAAAGCTTAGATATTCTACTTTAGGCTAGAAAAATCAAAATTTTTCTAACTGTTACCAAAAAAATTAAAAAAAATCTTAAAGTTAGGTAAATCTTGACTTAAAACGTATTACTCAAACTTAAAAAAATCGTGTAAAATTTATTTCTACAAACTGAGAAATGATTTTAACGCAGATGAAAGTTTAAAAATTCTATTTTAGACTAGAAAAGCCAAAATTGTTCTAACGGTTACTAAAAAAATTTAAAAAAATTATAAAATTAGGCAAATCTTGACTTAAAACGTGTTACTCAAATTTCAAAAAATCGTGCAAAACTTATTTCTACAACCTGAGAAATGATTTTAACGTTGATTAAAGCTTAAAATTTCTATTTTAGACTAGGAAAATCAAAATTGTTCTAACGATTACCAAAAAATTTAAAAAATTTATCAAATTAGACAAATCATGACTTAACCCTTAACACCTTGTTGACCGGTGACGAGATAACTCGTCATTTCATATCCAAACGTTGCTGACCGGTGACGAGTTAACTCGTCGTCATAGCACTTGTTATGTCACATTGCGGTAACATGACATAGTTTCTACGTAAAATGGCCGGTCAACAAAGTGTTAACTTAAATAATTAAACCGTTGATGTTTATTTATATTAGGTTGGTTATGTGCAGAGGTCGGGTACAGAATTATAGCTTTGCTTAGTTCTTACTTTCCTAAATCTACAATCTACCAGGTTCACATCGCCAGTATTTAGTAAAACGTGACCTAGAGCAGTGTTGGGCAAACGTCAATCGTGGTAGCGATTGACGATTAATTAATCGTCAATCGCCTTCTAGTATTAGGATTAATAATAATTGTCAATTGCCTTCAATGAGAATTTCGATTAATTAATAGTAAATTGTCTTCACTTGGAATCATGATTAATTAATCGAAACTCTCTGTGAAGGGAATGACTATAATTATTAATCCTAATGCCAGAAGACGATTGACGATTAATTAATCGTCAATCGCTCTCACGATTGACGTTTGCCCAACACTGACCTGGAGTGGTGCCTATTATTTTTTTCGTGTTCAGCGGTATCTGAGACCGAACCTTCATCTGCTATACCTGATATCGACCCTGATTTTGAGGGTACTACAGGAAGTGACGTACAGTCAAATGATGACAATGTAATTGAAAGTGAACATCACTCAGAATCGGAACAGAGTGAAAATGAAGATGAATTTAGTAAAAATGAATTTGTATGGCCACTTGTGGCAAAGCATTATTTTGGCCGAAATAATTATCGTTGGTCGTCAAAGTCCGTTTTCTCTTAATATTTGGAATTTGCTTATGAGTGATGATATTTTGAATATCATATTGAAATGGACTAATGAAAAAATAAACAAGGAAAAGGCTAAAAATGATCCAAATGTTTGGCATGACGCTGATTTATGTGAGCTAAAAGCTTTTTTTGGTTTGTTATTCTACTCAGATATTTTCAAATCTAACAGAGAAGATTACAAATCATTTTATGCCACATATGGTACTGGACGTGACATATTTAGATGCGTTATACCTAATGTGACCATTTATTCCTTGACTCAAAACGGGACATTGCTTTATTTAGGTTAATTAACAGGTAGTCAATAAAAGACACTATTTTAAAGTTACTTATTCAGAAAAGGTCAGTTAAAATTTGCTTTAATATAGCTGGCGATGATTTTAAGTAAGAATGAAACTCTTGGCACGTTTTCTTATATTCATCTTCATTGTCAACATCGCCTTTAGACCTGAAATTTGTAACTGGGTCTTCTCAGATGGCCACAATTTGTTCATCATAGAAAATACTGTTTCTACTGGAGCATTTGTAGCAGGCAAACATAAAATATATTCAATTAAAATAGAAAAGTTTTCATACTGAAGATTGTTAGCTTGAAAGTGTTTGAATACTTCCACCCAACGAGTTTTCGTGGAAACATTTAGATTATTCCATTCGGTCACTTTCTGCGTTATAATGTAGTTACAAATTAACGAAAATTCGTCAAAAACTTCTGCATCTTTATTACAGTAAATATATTCCTGTTCAACTAATACATCCAAAGATGTTTGAACGTCTGTCTATACGGGGACCTTTTTTAAATCTGCTAAATTTCTTTTGCAGCTTCAATTGCCGATAGAGTCTGACCTTCCAGTTTCAATACTGCTTGATGAAAACTTGCTGACTGAGCGTGTAAAAAATAAAGGCACAAATCGGATATGAGATCTTCAAAAAAGATTTTTAGTAACAGGGGACATTTTTCAATACTCAATAAGTAGTTTTTTAGTGGCTGACACATTTTTAAAACCCTTTCCAAGGCAGGCATAAGAGCAAGCCATTTAGTTTTGCTGTAGCCGAGCATTTGTTGATATTCTGTTTCAGTTTCGGCGCAAAACTCCTTTATGCTTTCGTAATCTAAGGGTAGCCTGTCTGCAGCAGATTTTATTGCATTTTGAATTACATGGGCTCCACATCCAATATCTATTAATGGCTTTTTCTGTGATGATTGCAATTTCGTTAACACATTGTCAGTTCCTCGCCTAGCCGCGCCTCCGAAATTGAGGTTGGCATCAAAATGCCACAACTTTTGCTGTCAAATTATTATCTGTCAACACTTGGTTTAAATAGGCGACAATGATGTCAGAAGTCTCACCTGGTTGGTCTTGGAGATCTAAAATTTTTACTTGCACACCTACATAAGGTTGAAAAAAGCGCACTAGAATAGGGTATATTTTCTTGTTACCGTGGTTTGAAGCGTTATTTACTACTATATTACAATTGGACTTATCAAGATCATATTTTAATTCTTTCATTGCTGCAGGCGCCAAAACACTTACTACAATAGCTTCTGATTTCGTACGCGCGCATGTAAATTTGAGATCAAAACATGATTGAATTAATTTCGACGCACAATCATTAGAACGAAAACTGTGGTTTTCTTGTATCGTGTGATAAGCCTAGACACCTTCTGCCGCAGCGATATCCAAATCCTTTAAAGTTGGTGCGTCCGATTTCTTGAAAAAGGTTAACATCGAAGAACTCGAAGCGGCGGCACGATCGGCATTTTTATGTTTTTTAGACATTAAATGCTGTTCAATATTACCGGCTCGGCTACTCAAATTTTCTCGCGGTTTCAGAAAACGGGACAATTTTGCGTCCCAGGGATTATTTCGGGGACACCGGGACTCGTAACTCTAAAAAGGGACAGTCCCGTTCAAAACGGGATGTATGGTCACTTTAGTTATACCCAAAAACAGAATTGGTGTACTTTTGACATGTCTGAGATTTGATGAACCTGCAACTCCAGTTGAACGCAGGCAGAATAACCTTTTAGCTCCAGTGTCAGACATTTTCACAAAATTTATTGACAACTGTCTAAAGTTGTACAACATTGGAGAATGCGCGTGTATCGACGAAATGCTCGTAGCTTTTCGTGGAAAATGTAAATTTAAGATGTATATACAAAACCATGAACAAACCATGCAATTACGGGCTAAAAGTCATGTGCCTTACTGACACTCACCCTGGCTACTTACTAAATGCATATGTTTACACAGGAATGGATTCAAATGGCCAAAATCTAAGTCCAGCAGAAAGAAAGTTTCACAAGCCAACTCAGGCTGTAATTAGGCTAACTAAACCAATTGAAAAAAGTAACCGCAACGTCACCGCAGAAAATTTAGCTCCATCGAGTTAGCAGAATGTTTGAAAACCAGAGAACTAACGTATGTGTTGATAATAAAAAAAAATAAAGGGGGAAATCCCCAAACAATTTTTACCTATTAGAAGCAAGAAAGTTGGTTCTGCAATGTATGCATTTACAAATGACCTGACCCTAGTTTCATTTGTATCAAAGAAGGCTAGGGCTGTAATTTTAATTTCATCTATGCATCATGATGAACACAAGGATAGTGACACCGGTAAACCGGAAGTAATTTTCTACTATAATCTAACCAAAGGTGGTGTCGGCGCCTTAGATGAAAAGTGTGCCAAGTATTCAACTGCTCGACGTACCCAACGATGGCCAATGGTACTGTTTTTCCGCATTTTGGACATAAGTGAATGAATAAGTGAGGTGAATGCGTTTGTTCTGCATAACTCATAAAAGAATTTAAAAAAATCATAAAATTAGGCAAATCTTGACTTAAAACGTGTTACTCAAACTTCAAAAAATCTTGAAAAATTTATTTCTACAACCCCAGAAATGGTTTTAACGCTGATTAAAGCTTAAAAATTCTATTTTAGACTAGAAAATTCAAAATTGTTCTATCGATTACCAAAAAAATTAAAAAAATTCATAAAATTAGGTAAATCTTGACTTAAAACGTGTTATTCAAATTTCAAAAAATTGTACAGAATTTCTTTCCACGAATTGATGAATACTTTTAACACAAATTAAAGCTTAAATATTCCATTATAAACCCAACATGTCAAAACTGTTTTAACTGGCACAAAAAGAAAATTAAAAAAATCCTAAATATACGTATCATTTTTAAAGCTTTTAATCTTTACTGAAAACTTTCCTAAAACAGCTCAATTAATTCTAAGTATTCACTAATTTAGAAAAATAGGGCGAAAAAAACACCCTCAAAGCTATAAATAACATAACAAAAATTGATGATGAACATTTTCCTTTTGTCACAAGATTGATAGAAAAGCGAGTTTTCGAGTAAAAACGAAAACCGTGTCAACGTGTCACGACATCAAGGTTGACGTGACAATACAACATTTTCCCTCTTACCCTTAAAATTTTCCCCTCACACACGTCCATCCACCCTGAAATAATAACTAGACACACATTTTACGAACACGATTTTCGCCGGTTATTCTTTCCCCCTTTTATGAATTCCCATTAAAACTAATCTAACTATCCGGCTTCTTTTAGATAAACGAACTTTCAAAGTGTAAAACGAAACTGAAAACTGAACACCGACGAAAATTAAAAAAAAAAAATGTTCGACGCCCTCGCAACCAGATTGAATTTTTAAAACTCAATTACCCCTCAAATTGGATTTTGAAATGAAACTGACGCGATTTTTATTACAGACAAAAAATTGGTGAGTATGTTCGATATTTTTTTTTTAATTTTAAAAGCTTTATAGAAAACAAGTTTTCGATCAGTTTATAGAAATCATTTCAATCAAAATTATTAAAAAAATAAAATAAAGAAATAAGGTTAATACTTTAAATAAATATCAAGCTCAAAAAGTATTTATTAAAGCCTTAATAAAAATAAATGAGTCTCAAAACTAAACAGTAAGTTTAAGTTTGTGTGCGGAAAACCATCAATCTTCATCTTCCACTCCTTAATGTACTTCTTTTTTAAGTTGATTTTCTTTACAAATACGTGCAGTGGAAAATCTTTTAATTATACTTTTAAAAATTTTGTTAGATTACTCATAAAGTACTATTATTAATCGTTACTGGAGATGTTGGATGTTGAGCACTGTTAAATTGGATTAATATGACTAAGTGTGTTGTTACACTTGCTACAATCTAAAAATATTTATTAGATTAGTTTATAACTTAACTTATATTTAATTTAAGTTATTACTTAATTTATAGAATAAATTTAAAGGACTTACTGTGTATAGTAAAGTATAATCTAAAGAAAATAATCCACAAACGTCGAATTCTAATCGATTATGATACATTTGAAGTGAATACAATTCAATCTAAAATTTTAAAAGATTAGTTTAGGTCGTAAATGAGAAGTATAGGAATAAAATGAATTTTAACTATTCTTTCTTAATTTTTTTTTGTAAAATTTAGAATAAAATTTAGGAAAAATTTGGCTTTTAAAATCGAAAATAGAACCTTTTTAGTTTCATTTTATATAAAAATCTTTTTTCAATTCCCAAGAATAAAGTCTGGACGATTTTTTAAAGTTGGTCTAATTTTGAAAAAAGTTTGGTTAAATACCTATTAAAAATTTTTACTAACTTTAAAATTTTTTTTAATTTTTTTGGTAACATTTAGAAAAAAATTGGCTTTTAAAATCGAAAATAGGGTCTTTCAAGTTTCATTTTATTTAAAAATCTTTTATTAATTCTTAAAAATAAAGTCTGAACGATTTTTTTAAGTTGGTCTAATTTTGAAAAAAGTTTGGTTAAATACCTGTTAAAATTTTTTTGGTAATATTTACGGCTGAGAGAAGGAAGGACTTTCTATTTTGATGAAAGCCAAATATGAGCTATGTAATTGCTTATGAATACAAAGTTTAGAAACGGTGTGAAAAGAACTAAGGAGAGGCTTTAAGGGTGACCATAAACGATTAAGTTTGTTGGAAGGTAAGCCTTCCGGAAAGTAAACTTGAAGGCCAGGCTTGTACTCTTGCGGTACCTATAAACGATTAAGTTTGCCGGAAGGTTTTGTTCATGCATTGTTAATTTCTCAACCTGCAGACTTAACTTCCCGTAGATCCACTAATAGTGAGGTTTGTTGGAAGGTTTAGTGATTGCTTCCAACAAATTTGGCTTGCAAACAGGCAAACAGGGTTGCCTTTCAACAAACTTGATCGTCTATGACAACTCTAAATTCAAAACTGTTTTAATTTGAAAGAGATTTGGATTCTAAAGTGCTATAAGAATTTATAAAAAATTAGCCAGGTAGATTGAAGAGTTGGCAAGAAAGTAATTCGACAGAAGAACACTCAAAATCTTTTTTAGATCTTATAACAAATGAAGACCCTAGGCAAAAAAGACGCTACATCAAAAAACGTAGTTTCAAGAAAACTCGTTTCAAAATATTAGGAATTTCATATTTTTATTTGCTTTTGATAAATATTACGAATGGTGAACAAATTTAGCTTCCACATTTTTTATCATTTTTATTAATCTTTAAGAAAAACACCAAATGAAGCTCTTCTTATTCACTATTATGCTTGTATGGCATATTTTCAGTTTGTTCGTCAGTATTACAAAGTGAAACAACTTCTGACGGGGGGTATTTATTGCATGAACGATTGAATAGGGTCAAAGCTTTAAAGATTTTCATAGCGCTTACTTTGCCTATGGTCTTCAAGTGTAAACTAAAATTCTAAAATTGCTTTTAGAAATACAGGCACGAACGCATGCAAGTCAGTTCAGTGTCTCTAATTTCTCTTCAAAGCAGAGTAATTCTGAATGTCTGGACTTGTTTAACCTAACTTATCTAACCTAAAAGTGTTGTTAATTGCAATAGGTATTGTGATTTGAGTACTTAAAAGGTGTGCATACAATTCCTTGACTAAAAAAAAAATGGTAGATGAACTGAAAAAATAACTCTGGATTTTGTGCTCGACCATTGATTTCATTTTGATGTTTACCAAAAAAAGACATTCTTTCAGAATGCTACTCAATAACATCCCATCATAAAAATGTGTGAACGAAAAAATGGTGGTGCTATAATTAGCATGTCTTCAAATCGCATGAATTAATTAACAAATGTAATATAACGTGAAATAATGACTACCTTGAGTGTTCTCTAAAATCTCTCCAAGACATCATTGCTTTCTAAACGGAAGGAAGAAGTATGAATTCGATTAGTACCAAGACTTTTATTGAATTTAGAAAATGATTTCAATTAAAATTGTCTAACTTGGTCAAGTGTGATGGTATAAGGAGCACTAAATTTAGAAAAATAATGATGTGAAAGAGTATGAGTAATGGAATAGGTAGTAACATATGAAAGTGAGGTAACTTCAGGCAAACAAGTAAAACAGTCAATAATAGTGTGTCCAATGAGTTGGTAAATGAATTACATGAAGAGAAAGGTGATAGATCCATTCATGGTGTAATTCGTTTACGAACCGATGCACAGTGTGTAATTTTTATTATCTAGGTGGAAAAAATTATTTTTTTCACCTTTCCGCAGGTGACATTGATAACTATATTTTAATAGAAAAATGTTTCTAGCATAAGAAATCGCAATAATTTTGTAAAAATATAGTGGAACAAGCGATATTATGCACAAAAATGTAGGTCTGCCTAACGCAATCTAATTAAGTAGTGACGTCGAGATGTCTAATGGGCTCTATAGATATTTAATGTTAATCAAAATAAAAGTGATACTTGTAAAGTTATTGATAGTTATTGTTGTTATGTTTACTTGCGTAATTTGTATCTAATTATTTGCTTTTAATTTGCTGGTACCATTACGTGGAAAAGGTAAGTCGACTGATTGTGAGTATAACAAGTAATACGATTTCACAAGGTTTTAGTTAAGAGTACCATCAAGTTCCATTTTGAGTTTATATAAATATTATAGCTAACACCTGTGAAAATCTACATATTAAAAAAGAAATTGCGAATATTTGCGATTTCTTTCAGTTTTGCAGTATGACACGGTTACTTTTTCGATACGCTTTTTGATGTTTGGGTCCAAATTGCGAAGGATTTCAAGTTAAACACATTACTGAAATATGCCTTGCAAGAACTGGGAAACCCGAAATCAGAGGAGGGTTTAAATTAAGAAAAAAAAGCTAAAAAAATTTTCTCAACAAATTAATACTAAGTGGGAAAAAGTTGGAAGACATCGAACACGTTTTCTTCGCGCCAACTCCACTTGGCTACAAGAAAATATTGTTTTTTTCTGAAGATATCTTTAAAATTAACTAAAAAATGCTTAGGTGTTCCAACATTTTATGTCCACTAACTGTACTATCTTCTAATTAATTCTAATCTTGGACACCCTTATCGCTGACAACTTTTGTATAAAGCATATATATTTATGCAGCTAAATCATATTTTGGTCACTAAAATCATTAGCTTTAGAATTCAGATTTTTTTCCTTCTACATCATGAAAATTATACACTGTGCGATGGTACGAATATCCTCCTGAAGCAGTGAGGGTAGTTAATAAATACAAGGTGATTCATTAGCTCTATGACAAACTTTGGCAGATGAAAGGTGATGCGATTTTAAGGAAAAGATGTCATGTGAATATGGGTCCGATTCATTTTGGTTAAAGAGTTACAATCCTTTGAAAATTTTACACAGTTTAATAGGCAAATGAAAATGTAACATAAAAAATAAGTTTAAAAATTACAAAAATTGTTCGAAATGTCCGCCTTCAGCTTGAATGCATGCCTCACATCGACGAAGTAAAGATTCGTAAAAATCGCAACAATAATTATGAAACACAAACATTGGCTGTGATAACAAAGCTGAGTTCTGACAATTAGTGGTTAGAATTTTGATCGAAAATGCATGTATTTACGATTGAAGAATATGCAGATATTTTTGTATACAGGCTTTGTAAAACGCTCGGCAAAGAGAGTACCTTCCTGGGATTCCAAATAGACACCAACCTGCCCATACAGTGTTTAGTGCATCATTTCGCAGACTGAGAGAAACAAGTAACCCCTCTCAACCACATTCCGTTCGTCCCCATGAAGTGAATGTACAAAATGAAGAACATGTTATTGATTTAGTACTTGACGAACCTTCAATTAGTACTCGGCGTTTAGCGAGTATACTACAAATATCCCAAAGTTTTGTATGGCGTGCATTGAATCGAGAAATGTTACATCCGTTTCATCGCCAAAATGTTCAAACATTACATCCTGGAGATACTGAGCAACGCTTAACATTTTGCCACTGGATTATTCAGCAACATGCTCAAAATAATAACTTCATTTCACAAGTTATGTGGTCTGATGAAGCGTGTTTCACTATGGACGGCATAAATAATTATCATAACGAACATGTGTGGTCTTTGCAAAATTCACATGTAATTAAACCACGAAGATTTCAGCAACGGTTTAGGGCAGGAGTTCTCAAAGTATGGTACATGTACAACTGGTGGTACATTTCATAGGTTTTGATGGTACAATTTTTAATACCTATGCGAAGTTAATCTCCAGCCCCCCGTTAGATAGGGATATACATGTATAGTAAATATATTTTTTTAAGAAAATCCTTTGATCTATTTTAATACTCTATCATTCGAAAGCTTCATCTTTGACGAATGTGAAGACGAAGTGACCGATTTGATCTTCTTTAAGAACTACTCAAAAAATTCAATAGTATACACGTGTACGAAAACAATTGCTTCTAGTTCTAATCCTGATTCTGACGAAGTATCTAAAAAATGAAATACTACAACTGTAAGAAAATACAATGAAAAATATTTACAATACGGATTCTTTTGGAACGAGGATGAAAATAATTCCCAACCTTTGTGTGTTGTTTGCAACGAAGATTTTTGGAGTTACTCTATGAAATCATCTCTTCTGCAACATTTTCAAACCAAACATGCAAACTTAAAAGATAAACATCTGGAATTTTTCCAAAGAAAACGGACAGAAATGAAAAATAATAGACGCCCACTCCATTCTTTTAATACAGTAAACGAAAAAGCTGTTCAAGCATCATATTTGGTTAGTTTGAGAATTGCTCAAGCCTCAAAGTGCCATACTATTGAAGAAACCTTAATATTACCTGCAGCTAAAGACATGGTGATGTGCATTCTAGAACTTGCAGCAGCAGCTAAGTTGAATATTGTTTCCTTGTCAAAAGACACTGTTTCACGGCGAATTAATGTAATGGCAGTTCAGTTGAAAAACACACTAATCGAAAATATAAAGAAGACCAAATATTTTGCAATACAATTTGATAAAAGTACAGATGTCACAAACTTTGCGCAGTTAATGGCGTTCATTCGATATGAAAAAAACCAAACAATAGAAGAATTCCTATTTTGTGAAGCACTTCCACATTATACAACGGCAGATGAAATTTTCAGAAAAATCAATGAGTTTGTAACTAATAGTAATATAGATTGGAACAAATGTAAATTTGTGAAGCACTTCCACATTATACAACGGCAGATGAAATTTTCAGAAAAATCAATGAGTTTGTAACTAATAGTAATATAGATTGGAACAAATGTGTGTTGACGGAGCACGTGCACGATATTTTTGAAACATTGAACGAATTAAATTCTAGTTTACAAGGTTCCAATGTATATGGTTTTAATGTACATGACAAAGTAAGTACAACGGTGAAAAAAATTTCATACGGAATGAAGCACTTAAAAAGTAAGAAAATTGCTGGGTTTCCAATACTAGAAAGGTATCTTCAAGGAAACGAACCGAATAAACACCTGATTGAAGATATAGAAAAGCATTGCATGGGACTTGTCAGTAACTTTCATTCTTACTTTCCTGAAAATTTAGAAAACGAAAGTTGGATAAGAGATCCGTTTTCTATTTCAAATACTGCTCTACAAAATGTTTCTATTTTAGAAAGAGATAAACTCATAGAAATGCCATGTGACAGAACCTAATGAATTAATTCAAAAAAGAAAACTTATGTAATTTTTGGATACAAAGGCGAAGTGAATACAAAGACATTTCGGAAAAAGCAGTAAAGTTTTTGATGCCTTTTAGTACGTCGTAACTGTGTGAATCTGGATTTTCATCAATGTTAATAATAAAAAATAAATATAGAACACGATTTCAACTTGAACCTGATTTAAAATTAAATTTAATGAAAAGTAAATCTGATATATCGTCGGTCTAATCAGTAAATCACATAAGTCCATTTTTACTGAAAATGAGATTTTTGTGTAATTTATTGTAGAAAACAATAAACTATACTCTAAGAAGTTCGCATGTACCTTAATATTAATAACAATTCAAAGATAATTGTTCTTCAACAGTACCCAACAACATCCTTATATAGTTCATTCGGTAATAAGAGGTTTTTTTGCTCTCCTACACTACACTTAGTCACGAAAATCTTCGTACAGGTAAAAGAATTCCACAAAACAACAAAATAACTGTTCATTTACAAAATGTTGCGATACATTTCAATAACATAAAATGATTAATGGCATTTTGTAGATAAAATAAACGATTATCTATTTAAATAAATAAATAATTTAAAAAAACACAATTTTTTGACATCACGAAAGTCTTCGTACACTTCGTTCCGCCTTCATTATTATGATTTGCTCATTGCTAATTTTCGGTTAATTTCGTTTAACTTCCTTATATCCTACTCTCTGATTTATTAGACAAGTTCAAACGCGAAAATTGCGTCCATTTAAAACATCTATTTACAATGAGCGCCCGTAAAAAAGAAACTAGCAAAAAGCTAAGAAATTTAATTATTAAATTCAAAAATGAAGGAAAATCTTTCAGTACAATACCAAAACTTGTTAGCAAACCACGACCTACAGTGCAATGTATAATTAAAAAATTCAAAATGTATAATAATGTGAGTAATAAACCTCACACAGGTCGCACTTCGAAGTTAAACGCAAGAGATGAACGAAATATTACTCTTCAAGTATTAAAAGAGCCTACATTGAGTGGTCCAATATTGGCGGCAGAAGTGTCGAAAGAAAGAGGAAAGGATATCCATCCAGAGTGTATTCGGCGGTTGTTGCGAAACCAAGGTTTTAATGGCAGACAAATGCAGAAAAAACCGTTCATCAATCCAACGAATCAAAAGAAACGCATGGAATTTGCTCGGGAACATATTAATAAACTTATGGAATTTTGGAACACCGTATTATTTAGCGATGAATCTAAATTTAATGTATTTGGATCAGATGGACGGGGTAAAGTATAGAGGAAACCGAATACCGAATTTAAACTCGACCATCTCTTACCTACAGTCAAACACGCTGGTGGTTGAGTTATGGTATGGGGTTGTATGGCGGCGGCTGGGGTAGCAAATTTAGTTTTTATTGAAGGAATTATGGACCGTTTCTATTATCTTAATATATTGAAAAGCAATTTGCGTGCCAGCGTGGATAAATTAAATCTAGGAAGGATATGGACATTTCAACAGGATAACGATCCTAAACATTCGGCAAAGATTGTTAAGGAATGGCTATTGTATAATGTTCCAAAGCAATTAAATTCCCCACCCCAGTCGCCTGATCTAAACCCCATAGAGCACTTATGGGACGAAATTGAAAGAAGGGTGAGAAAAAATAGGATAATGGACAAAGCCTCCCTTAAAGAATCAATTTTGAGGGAATGGGAGAATATTACGCCTGATGTAACCGGAAACTTTGTTTCGTCGATGAAAAACCGTTTACAAAACGTATTAGAATAGAAAGGTGGACTGACACGGTATCAATTAACTATTTTATATCATATTTGTAAGTTTTTCTTCTTAACAAAATGTTGTACGAACACTTTCGTGTAACCAAGAATCATAATTTACTTTCGTTACTTTTGTAGTTCTTACTATAGGCATATAATTTAATTTTAAATCATGAATTAATCATTGAATATATGTAAAATGTATCATTACGATTAAAAATAAACATTCATTTTGTTCGAAAATACGAATTTCTGGCCTGTACGAAGACTTTCGTGACTAAGTGTATGTGTGATTTGGGACTTATGTGATTTACTGATTAGGCCGACGATATCCCAATTAGTAAGAAACAGGCTCATCCATCGCATTAACAATGTTTGTTAATGAATAAAATAAAACAAGTTCAAATTATTTTATCCTTACATTATTTTGATCGAAACCCTTTTGTTGGTAAAGGTGCATAAAATTTTTGTCTTTAATTTGTGTGGTACGAAATTTAGAAAGTTTGAGAACCCCTGGTTTAGTGTAAACGTTTGGGGTTGCATTTTTAACAATTATTTGCTACCTGTATGGGTGATAAATGACCGCTTAAATGCAGATATGTACAGAAATTTCTTGGAAAATAACCTTTTCGGTTTTATCGACGACGTATCACTTAACATCATTCAAAATATGTGGTATTAGCACGATGGTGCACCACCACATCGAGGAAGACAAGTCATCGCTTGGTTATATGAACATTTTCCAAGCAAACGGATTGACAATGGAGGTCCAGTACGGCATAATCTGGCCACCACAATCCCCAGATGTAAATCCGCTGGATTATTATTTCTGAGGACACATGAAGCAGCTTGTGTACCATGTAGAAATTACTACTCGTCAGCAATTTTTGGACAGAATTCAAGATACAGCTAATAACATATGGAATAATCCAAATATCATGAGTCGTGTGACAAAATCGTTACTTCGTCGATGTGAGGCGTGCATTCAAGCTGAAGGCCGACATTTCGAACAATTTTTAAACTTATTTTTTATGTTACATTTTCATTTGCCTATTAAACTGTGTAAAATTTTCAAAGGCTTGTAACTCTTTAACCAAAATAAATCGGACCCATATTCATATAACATCTTTTACTTAGAATCGCATCACCTTTCATCTGCCAAAGTTTGTCATAGAGCTAATGAATATGTGAATATACTCAATTCTGTCTCTTAGAACAGAAGGAGATGTAATATATCTATTAATCTTTACTTCTTAACCTTTTAAAACATCAACGTGACCAACAAAAACATAACATTTCTGTTTTTATTCCTATACCTTTCAAATAATAATTTTTATATAAAAACAAACCGTTTCGTGTAATTTCGAATCAGTAGTTTTATTCCTAATAACATGTAAAATCTTCGGACATCGATTAGCTTCATCACAAAGTCTCGCCGACGTATGAACAATAACAATCAAAGCTAAAGCATTACCAAACGCCCAAATTGTAAACATATAATTCCAACCTATCGAATCATCCTCATCTCCAGAATCTTTAAAATTAATCGCTATCAAAAATAAAGCGCTTACAATCCCCACAAAAGAAGCACTGATCAATAAAAGTAGTTGTACTTGAAAAGCTTGATTTAAAAGATACGCAACGTTAGCTAATTTTATATGAAATTTAGCTACTGTATCAATCCAAGAACTTTTATCTGAATCATATTTAGGTTTTACAAGGTTTGAAGGTTTTATAATATTCGAAGATTTTATATTTGAATGTTTAGTTTCCACAAACCAAGCTGAAATATAAATTATTAATGGAAATATTGAAATAAAATGGTAAAAAGTTTGGTAACTGTTTTAAAATAGTTTGTTAAATGTTTGGAAATGGAAAAGAAAGTTAATTTAAAACTAGATTAACTAGATTTTATCCACTATTCCCGGATATGTTGAATAAATTTCCTGTTTGGAAATTTTTGATGTCAACGAGAGGGGAAAAAATAAAGTATTAATTAGTTTTGGGAAAGTCTGGAAATGAAACGCTTTTAAAACTGGAAATTACCTCCGTGTACATTTTCAAATAAAGCTTCTAAATAATTATTGAGCATTTTGTATTTATCGCCGATGATTATTGCGTAATTGGCGTATTGAAGCTCTACCATAATGTTTAAAGCGTATGGATAATAATTTGCGAGGTCATGCAAAAGATGTAAAAGTGTAATTTCATCAGATATATAAATCATAAATCCCAAATATAAAATTACAGAGAAAAAAGAACTTAACATGCTATAAAAAGCTATTTTATATGTTGATCTAAAAATGAAATTTTTATTTTTAAATTATTTTTTTAAAGAAAAACTTACCTATAATCAGCTTCAATTCCCAAATTATAAAATTCCAAATCAAATTCATATATACGATTAATAATCTTACACATTTTCTTTGAAAAAATTAATCCAAAAGCAGCATTACCAACAGATAAAGTACAAGACATAATATCTTGGTAAGAATTAATATTATCAGCTATCGTGTTACTAACCACAGGAAATTCTTGAAAAAATAAATTATAACCAACCACACATATTAAAAAACCAAACTGTATCAAAGCTTTTATATTCATTAATATCGTAGTTTTGTAACATTTCTTTTCATTTATTTCCCCAACTTTGTAGTTTGAGAGTCCCACAGTATGAGTTGTTAAATAAATTGGATGAATTGCCGAAAAAATATCTGTAATGTTTTTGTAAAATCTTCTTTTTAATGACTCATATGTTGATAAAACCATTTTTGCTACGTTTAACTTTGAGTTTTGATGCTAAATAACGTAATAAATTGTGATCGAATGTAATAGAATGTTGAGGAGTTTTGAGGGTGGTTAATTATGTTAATTTATTGGATGGGGCTTTTAATAAATTACGATGTCTGTGTTCGATTCGATAGGAAAGGGAATTAATTGGGAAAATAGATCGATATGTTTTACTTTGAGGGAACTGTTTTAATTCCGTTAAAAATGTTTTCTCTCTCATTATAAATTTATGATTGAAGAATTTTTAATTTAAAATTTAGCTTAACTTAGAATTTTTAAACTTAAAAGAGATTTTTATTTTATTTTAAGGTATTGAAAATTATTTTTAAGCATTAAAATGTTATAAGTTAAAAAATTAAATTAAAATAATTTCTATTTGTAACTTTAAAAAAATCAAGTAGAGTTTATTTATGAAGCTTGAGTAAAAAACGATACACTAATATCTCTATTTTTCACTAAAGTAATTAAATTTGTTTAAATTGTTACTAAATATTAAAAGAAAAATTTGGAGATTTTCAAAAATTTTAAAGGAACGTAAGCTTAATTTAAAAAAAATCATGTAAAATTTATAGGGTAAACCTACCAGTTGTTGGACACGTGCGAGCTATTGGACATCCCAATTATTTCAACTGAAAATAAGAGTTCTGTATTCAGTAGGTTGCTTAGTTTTGTTGAGATGGTCCAATTGTACTGTGAGTATCGATATTGACATAAATAACATTTTATTGGCGTTTCTGTTTTGGCGTCAATTGTGAGATTCTTTAATCATGCACAAAAAAGCCAGTTTTCTTGTGCCTATCTTAAGAAATCTTAGGTGAAGTTTAGTGTTATAATTAGTGGTGGAATTTTGCCCAAGTGCTCCGTATATATTTACAAGGTACTAATGCAGTAAAGGGAAGTATTTTTAAGGTTAAACCAATATATTTGTAGTTAGGTTATGTTCTAGAGAGGTGTCCAATAACTGACTTTAAAATATGATTATTTTCATTTGTTGGACACCTGTCCAATAACTGCATTTTGCCAAGTTTGTACACTTTTTGCGTGATATCGTAGTGCGTCTTCTCTGTTTCCAGCATTTCGGTTTTAGTGTCAATATTCATAGTGTAACCAGTTATTGGACGCCTATCCAACAACTGGTTTAAAATCTGTCCTATAACTGAGCTTTTTTATGTGTCTAGTTTTCAAGCATGCCAAAGAAAAATAAATATAGGGTAGAATCGATGGAAGCAGCGATAAATGAAATCAAGAATAACATGTCATATAGAAATGCGGCACACAAATACGGTGTACCCAAATCAACGCTGGAATTTATAATAAAAAATCCAGGCGATAAAGACACATGCGGCCCAAATCAAAAGATTTAAATCTTTCGACGATCTTTTGATTAAGGAAGGCATTACCGAAGAATTTTTCACTTTGTACAAAATATGGAGTTATTTTGAAAAACCAGATTCGTTGCCAAATGATAAAAAATATGACTTGAATATGATAGACGAGGCAGGATCATTTAATAATCAGATATTAAAACCTGAATTAGATACCTCTGAAAACCAACTATTAAGTGCGCCAATTAAAATAAATTTGGATGCTGAATTGAATTCATCTGAGGATCAACTTTCAAAGGAGAAAAAAATTAATATAACACAAAACATTATCATAAAACCTGGCAAAGACAGTATCCTCAGTTTGCCTTCTACTAGTAAAAATATGGGTGACTACTTAGTACGACCAGAAAAACCATCAAGAAAGAATAAACGAAATATAGAAAGAATTTCCCTTGCTATAACATCTAGAGAGTATCAAGAGGGTTTTGAAAAGAAACGTGCTATAAAGTTAGAATTAGAAAATAAAAAATTGGAGAGAAAACGAAAAAGAGAAGAGAGTGCAGCAGCTAAAGCTTTAAAAAAGACTGCACAAGATACTGACAAAAATAATAATTTATGTTTTGTATGTAAAGTTCGTACAATAAAAAATAATTACCTAACATGTGATAGCTGCAAGAAAAGAATTCACCGACGATGTTTTTCGAAAAAACATAATGAACATGTTCCTGAAGAAGGTGATAAGGATTTATTCTTATGTCACATGTGTTTCACGGAGGAAAGTGATGAGATTATATTTCAGAAATAGAAAGTGAAGAAGGAATCAAAACAGACGATAAAATAAAACCTGACAGCAAAATGTGTGAGGAACCAAAAATGGGAAGTGAAGAAGATTCGAAAGACTATGGAACACAACATGACGACTTGGAAGTCGGAGACCTATTTAATATGTACCAAAATGAAATGAAAAATAGGTACACCTAAGTGATTAGTTTTAAGTTAATAAAAGTTTTGAACACTGATTTCAATTTTTTATTTGCTTTTAATCATTACTTTGCCACTGTCCAATAACTGAAAATATTGTGTCTAGTAATTAAGTTTTTTGTCCAATAACTAACTTTTTGGAACCCTTTCATGTTTTTTTTAAATTTTCTGAAAGAACTGTAATAGAAATATTTAAAACCCGTTAGCTTAAAATAGGATATACATATGTACTAAGATCTGGCATAGGCAGAATAATGTCCGTTGAAAAATAATCCAGTGGTAGCAACCTGAAATTGAAAAAAAGCTTAACTGTCCAATAACTGGTATGTTTACCCTATATGAAGATAAAGTTACGAAATGTTAAATAGAGATAAATTGAAGTCTCTATTTTTTACTAAAGTAGTAAAATTTATTCAAATTATTGACAAACAATACAAAAAAAAATTGTAAAATTTCGAGAATTTTGATCCAACCTAAACTTTAAAATTCCTGAAAGTGAAGAAATTTTGAAGAAAGGTAAATTAAAGCCTCTATTTTTTACTAAAGTAATCAAATTTGTTCCAATTATTGTCTAATATTTTTAAAAAATTCCCAAATGACTGAAAAATTTTCACCTGCTATAACTAAAAATTTTTGACTAACTTTACAAAGTCGTCCAGAATTTGTTTATGAAAAATAAAAAATGGGATTTAAACTAAAGAAACTTCCAAAGTGTGTGTTTAACTCTGAATAAGTCAAATTTATTCCAGTCACTTCCAAAAAAATTTAAAAAGAAATCATAAATAAATGGGTGAATTTTTGGGTCTTTATCCTCAAATTCGAAAAAACTTTAAAAATTCGCGTGGAGCTTATTTTTAAGAATTCTGAAATGGGTTTTTTTTATGAGATTTTCAAAAATTTTAAAGGAATGTAAGCTTAATTTAAAAAAAATCATGGAAAATTTATGTATGAATATAAAATTACGAAATCTTAAATAGAGATAAATTGAAGTCTCTATTTTTTACTAAAGTAGTAAAATTTATTCGTTTACAATTTTAATTTAATTTAAATTTAATTGTAGACAAACAATATAAAAAAAATTGCAAAATTTCAAGAATTTTGATCCAACCTAAACTTTAAAAGTCCTGAAAGTGAAGAAATCTTGAAGAAAGGTAAATTAAAGCCTCTATTTTTTACTAAAGTAATCAAATTTGTTCCAATTATTGTCTAATATTTTTAAAAAATTCCCAAAAAACTGAAGAATTTTGACCTATTATACCTATAAATTTTTGACCATATTTACAAAGTTTTCCAGAGTTTGTTTATGAAAAATAAAAAATGGGATTTAAACTAAAGAGAGTTCAATATGTGTTTAACTCCGAATAAGTCAAATTTATTCCAGTCACTTCAAAAAAAAATAAAAAAAAATCATAAATAAATGGATGAATTTTTAGGTCTGTAACCTCAAATTCTCCAACCTTTAAAAAATCGTATAGAGCTTATTTTAAAAAATTCAAAGATGGGTATTCAACTAAAGATAAATCAATGTATATATTTAACTTTGAATAAATCAAATTTATTCTAGTTACCGCAAAAAATTAAAAAAAAAAATCGTAAATACATCCACGATTTTTTATGACTAACTAAAAATTGAACGAACTTTAAAAATTCGTGTAAAGCTTATTTTTAAGAATTCAGAAATGGGTTTTTAACTCAAGATGAGTCAAAATATATGTTTGGCTATGAATAAACCAAATTTATTCTAGTTGTCACCAAAAAATTAAAAAAAAATCATATAGGTGGATGATTTTTTATGTCTTTAACCACAAATTGAACAAATTTTAAAAATTCCTGTAGAGCTTATTTTTAAGAATTCAGAAATGGCTTTTTAGCCAAAGATGAGTCAGGATACATGTTTGGCTATAAATAAGTCAAATTTATACTAATCACTACCAAAAAATAAAAAAAAAATCGCAAATACATCGACGATTTCTTAAGTATTTAACCTCAAATTAAACAAATTTTAAAAAACTGTGTAGAGCTTATTTTAAAAAACTCAAAGATGTATTTTGAATTAAGGATAAACCAAAGTATATGTTTAACTGAAATGAATTTAAACTAAAGACAAGTCAAAATATGTAACCTGATCTCCGAAAAGGGGGCTTACGTGTAAAAAAAAACATTTTTCACTTTTTTACCGATTCAGACTAATAATGTGACGTTAATAATCGGAATTAAAAAATGATTTTTATATTAAATTAAAGTTAAAACCTTCTATTTTAAGATTTTAAGGAATTATGGAATATATCTTAAACAAATTTTAAGATACATTTTAAAAAAATGAAAGATCACCACTTTTGACTCAATTACAAAAAAATTGTTAAAGGTTAAAAAATCTCTGCGACTTTATTTATAAAAATAGAGGAAGGATTTATACAACAAATTGAAGATATAACATTCTATTTTAAGATTATGAATAATAATCAACGAAATCTTAAAGAAGTTTTGGGATCTATTAAAGAAATGAAAAATCACCATTTTTGACTCAATTACAAAAAATTGTTAAAGTTTAAAAAATCGATCTGATTTTATTTATAGGAATTGAGGAACGATTTATAAAATAAATTGAAGCTATATTCTATTTTAAGATATGTAAAACAATCGAAAAAATCTTGAAGAAATTTTGAAATATATTGAAGAAATGAGAGATCGCCATTTTTAGCTCAATTACAAAAAATTGTTAAAGTTTAAAAAATCGCTGTGATTTTATTTATTTGAATTGAGGAACGATTTATGCAACAAATTGAATCTATAACACTCTATTTTAAGATTATGAATAAAAATCGAAAAAATCTTGAAGAAATTTTGAGATATATTGAAGAAATGAGAGATCGCCATTTTTAGCTCAATTATAAAAAATTGTTAAAGTTTAAAAAATCTGCATTCATCAAGCATTCAAATATCAAAAATTTTCAATAAATTAAATTCATTGTAAGTTGAGTTAATATTAGGACTGGGATGAGGCGTTAAATTTTGAACTAATTGTAAAAATGTGAAAAGTGGAAATTGGAAATTTGGAGGAAAATTTTAAGGAAAGGAAGTAATTAAGGATAGGAAGGTTTGAGACCGCTAAGTCCCCAAACAGTGCGGATATCTTAAGCGGTCTCGGAAAAGATATCCCTAAGCTGTTTGGGGATAATTTTTAAAAGGATTTCGGAGGAATTTATACATAGATGTTTTGTTCAGAAGAACTTGATCATTAAGACATTCTATGTCTGTGTTAATTTCTTTAAATTTCCATATTTCAAAGGCTTCAAGAAGATTAAGTTTATAGCCTTTGTTTTGTTTATGTAGAAGTTTAGTGTTTTTCTGTTGATCAAATTCATATTTGTAAGTGAACAAATGTCTACCGAAATTTAAGTTAAGATTATGTTTATGTTCTTCAATTCGTTGTTTTACAAACTTGCATGTTTCTCCTATATAGGAGGCACCACAAGTACCACACTCTAATTTATAAACTTATAAACTCCATTTTGATGTAGACAGTCAATTATGTCCTTGGCATTAAAAAAGATTTTCTGTTGTTGTTATTTTTAAACGAAATTTTAACATTATATTTCGAGAAAATGTTGGTTATTTTGATATTAAGCCAGGATTAGAAATTGGTCTAAAAGTTTCTGTTGTTCTGTTTGATATGGCTAATAGAGATGTAGAAGTTTGAAATTGTAGGGGAGACCGGGGCTCGTTGACACATGGGGCTAATACACACATCGTCAAATATGCGCCATCTATTTTACCTACGATTTTTTAATCATATCGAAGATGCAATTCTGTGAGTGTAGCGTCGTTGACACCCGATCGAGAAAGTGTCAGTGAAGTACAAAGTTTTATAATAATTATTTTGTCAATTATAAGTTGGTAAGTAAAATTTTAGTGTTCAAAGTTATTTGACGTAGTTCTTAGCGTGAATGTAATGACGGTTTTATATACAGGGTGTTTAAAAAATACGTTCGAATATTTGGCCCACTTATAGATCTCATCAGTACAAACAAAAAAGTCAAAATAAACATAAGTCCAAAAATCAGCCGTTTCCTAATTACAGCCTGTTTTTCAAATTAAAATAATTTACACTCAAATATCAGTATAAATACATTTTAATTATTACAAATTAATGATTCTTAAAGAAGATGTTCAAAATGTCCTCCTTCCATTTGTATACACATTTCACATCTCCGTAAAAGTGAACGCCGCACTCTCTCAAAGAGTCCCGGATTTATACGAACAGTCTGGCAGGCATGTTCAATTCGTTCTCGCAACTCATCTAAATTATTCACAGGACTTGAATAAGCTAATGTCTTTAAATACCCCCAAATGCAAAAATCGAGTGGAGTGAGGTCGGGAGATCTAGGGGGCCATGCAATTGGACCTCCTCGCCCTATCCACCTGCCATTGTAATTTTCGTTTAGATAATTTCTGACCAAGACTCCGTAATGCGCAGGAGCTCCATCGTGCATCAACCACATATTAATTCTGTGGTTGAGGGGCACATCTTCTAACAGCAGTGGTAATGTATTCCGCAAAAAGTCAAGGTATAATTGACTAGTCAAACGATTAGGCAGGAAACAAGGTCCTATCAGATGGTCTCCTAACACACCAAGCCAAACGTTGATTGCAAATCGGTGTTGATGATTCGATTCAACAACGACATGCGGATTTTCGTCGGCCCAAACATGGCTATTATGAAAATTAAAAATGCCATTTCTCGTGAAACCAGCTTCGTCTGTAAATAAAATTTTCGTAACAAAATTTGGGTTCTCCGCGACTTTTGTCAACATGCTTCGACAAAACACCAGTCGTGCGGCATAATCGGGCACAGCTAGAGCCTGTACCCTTTGAATATGGTATGGGTGCAATTGCTGCTCCCGCAAAATTCTCCAAATTAGGGAAAAATTAATATTTGTTTCAGTAGAGAGTCTTCTAGTACTAGTACCAGGATTTTCTTCAATTCGTCTTAAAATGTCAAGTTCTGCGTCGGGAGTACAAACTGATCTAGGCCGACCACCATCACCGTTCCTTGATTTAAACGATCCAAGTTCGGATAAACGTTGATGTAAATTTGTAAAAAGTTTGTCACACGGAAGTACCCGGTTTGGGAATGCTTCGGCATAAAGGCGACGTGCCTCACAAGCATTTCCATTGGCTTTGCCATACATAAAATGCATGTCTGCCATTTCTGCGTTGGTATAAGGCATATTCGAAAATTTCAACAATGGGTTACAGCAACAACTACTTCAATAAACACTGACAATAACGGACACACAATAATTACAACAAATGTGGCAACTACACTAACAGAAACGAACAAAATTTGTTTTGTTATTTCCATGGATGACTTCATAAATACGCGAATCACTCCTACTGAGTGTAAATTATTTTAATTTGAAAAACAGACTGTAATTAGGAAACGGCTGATTTTTAGACTTATGTTTATTTTGACTTTTCTGTTTGTACTGATGAGATCTATAAGTGGGCCAAATATTCGAACGTATTTTTTAAACACCCTGTAGATATCGTTTGAAAGTACATGTATTCTTATACGTAAACATATATTCACGTTTAGGTTATGATATTACTAAGTAGTAAATTTTTACACATACATAAACAATGCCAGGATGGGGTTTGTTAACACACCAAGTAAGGGGTTTGTAGGCACACTGTGTCAATTCACCCCGTTATGAAACAATGTTAGCTTTTATAGTAGTTGCTTCTTTCCTTTCTTTAGTTACTATCTATAATGCGTAATTACAAGAGAAAAACGGATACAGGAAAGACGCCTTCCGATGTAATGGAAAGAGCAGTTACCACAGTCATCAAGGAAGGAAGAAGCGTTAGAAGTGTGGCCAAGAATTTTGGCATTGCACATAAAACCTTAGATAGATACGTCAAGAAAATCAGAGCACAGGGTCACAATGTTGAAGGTGAACGAGTACGTTTTCCACCTGTGGGGTACTTTAATAACAGACAGGTAAAATATCTATAGTATCGAAATATCTCCTTTTTTGTTAACTGTTGCATTAGGTATTCTCCGATGAACAAGAAAATTGTTTGGTGGAATATATAAAAAAGGCTTCCGACATTATATTATGGTTTGACGCCTAAAGAAACAAGAAAATTTGCATACCAATATGCAAATAGTAATCATATAAGATTTCCGACGAGTTGGTCTGTAAATAAAATGGCAGGTCCAGACTGGTTATCACATTTTCTAAAAAGACATCGTAGTTTATCTCTAAGGACGCCAGAACCTATCAGCTTATCAAGAGCGACATCTTTTAATAAAACAAATGTGAATGCGTTTTTCATAAATTTAAAAACGATTTATGATCGGTTGAAATTAGAGCCTTCTGATATATGGAACATGGACGAAACAGGCATTACAACGGTTCAGGTACCAGATAAAATAATAGCTCGTCGGGGTTTTAAACAGATAGGACGTGTTACATCAGCAGAAAGAGGAACTCTAGTTACTTTGGCCGTAGCAGTGTCTGCTACTGGGAACAGTCTTCCGCCATTCTTTATTTTTCCTAGGCTACACTTTCGTGACCATTTTATTCGGCAAGGTCCTATAGGAAGCGCAGGGGATGCTAACCCATCTGGTTGGATGAAAGAAGAAAACTTTCAAAAATTTTGCCAGCACTTTGTACACCATACTAGATGTTCTACGACAAGACCGTTGCTATTACTATTAGATAACCACAATTCACATCTTTCAATAAAGGCAATGGATTATTTAAAAAGCAACGGGGTTACAGTTTTATCGTTTCCGCCCCATTGTAGTCATAGACTTCAGCCTCTTGACAGGAGTGTGTATGGGCCATTAAAAAAATATGTTAATACTGCGTGCGACAACTGGATGACAAATCACCCAGGAAAAACACTAACTATTTATGATATCCCTGGAATAGTTAATATAGCTCTGCCGTTAGCAGCTACACCAAACAACATTAAAGCTGGTTTTGTGAATACGGGTATATGTCCACTCAACGAAGGTATTTTCACTGATAGTGATTTCATGCCATCATATGTTACCAACAGACCAAATCCAACAGTTATTGATCATAATGCTAATTCTACTGTTGTAAGTTCAAATGATAACTCCAACGTAAGTTCAGAGCCAAAAATTGCTACCCAACTTTCAGAAGATGTAGTACCTTTAGAGACTTCGACATCAAATGTTTCAAATCCTACTCCATCAACGTCTACTGCTTGTTTAAATGATATACCTCTACTTTTAAGTCCAGAAGAAGTGCGTCCATTACAAAAAGCGAATCCGCGAACAAAAATACAAAGAAATAACAGGAAACGAACTACTGCGATATTGACAGACACACCAGAGCGAAATAAGCTAAAAGAAAAAAAAGTAGCTAAAAGAGGAAAAGTTAATCATTAAAATATAATTATCATCTGATGATGATAATTAAGTTAGTTTAGCATTTAATTTGTTGTTTTTCTTAAAGTATTTAGTAAAATTAATAAATGTTTACTTCTATGAATATCTTCTTAAGTGTGTCTACTTACCCAAAGATATGTGTCAATCTGCCCCACTTACGGGGTATGTTGACACGTTAGACATATGTAACTTAAAATCATGATAACGGCATTACTGTTTGGAATAAATACTTTCGACTAGAAAATATATATATCCTAATGCTATTTAGTTTTATATCGCCCTCTTTCATTTGCATCCAATTTTCAATTAAACTGAAAAAAATTTCTAAGCGGAAAATGTGTCAACCAACCCCGGTCTCCCCTAATCTGGATTGAAGTTTGTGAATAATTTTAGATATGTAGTTAGGTGGAAAATGATTATTTTTGGCAATGTTATGGAGAATTTTTAATTCTTTTTTCCTTTTATTGTCGTTTAGTGGTGTGTTAAAATATCTAAATGTACGCTCTAAAAGCAGCTGCTTTATTATGGATATGATGGTGGAATGAATCAAATGACAGTTTCTATTTTGAGGAAGTGTCTGTGTGTGTTGATTTATGGAAAATATCAAATTCTATGATGCAAGGTTCTTTGATTAGAGTTAAGTCTAAGAAATTTAATTTGTTTTCGTATTCTAATTCAATTGTAAAAGTAATATTGTTGTGTAAAATGTTAATGTATGTGTGAAGATTATTAATTTCATTGATATTATTTCCGTTCCAGATTACTAAAATGTCGCCTGCATATCTTCGCCAAAGTAAAATGTTATTATTAAAATTATTATCATTATCGTTTAAAAACGAAATTTTTAAAGAGTTCAAGAAAATATCGGATTCTATTTTAAGATTATATACTAGTAAAAATGCGTCGCTAAAAACGCGAGAAAAATAAATTCGTTTTTATCATTTAAATACTTCTGTAATAAGCGATGGCAAGCGACTCCGTCGATTTAACATATTAAAATTTAACGCAAACAAGTTATAAAATAGGACGTACAGTTTTTTTCCATATTTGAAAATTTTTGGCCTACGTAGAAAAATAAAAATAAAAACAGACACAAAGAAGACAAAGCGTTATCAAAGCAAGATTCTTTAAAATTATACAAGAACCGAGATGTTAGAGTTAACCAAAGATTATAATATTGAAAATTTTCTTTTGTAAGACATAATTCGTTATTATGTGTACGAAAAAGAAAAGCAATGTTTAAATTTCGAAGATGTATCAATAAAGCACTATATTGAATAAAAAAAACTTATTTTATTTTCAAACTTTTTTATAGAAGTACTAAATTTTAATTTTTAACATTAAATTCTAAATATTATAAAAATCCTAAATATTATAAAAATCCTAGATACTATAAAAATCCTAAATACAAAAATTTTAAATACTATAGAAATTCTAAAGACAGAAACTTCCAAAACAACGAAAAATCATTTTTTCTCTAATAGAAAATCTTTCAAATATATCAAAAGGAAAATCGTGATTTCCCTTAAAATAAATCTCTCGTAATTTTGGACAATTATCAAACGAAACACCATGATCCATATTCTTTAATTGGTTATTATTCAAATAAACTTCTTCTAACATAGGCAAATTATTAAAAGCTGTACTGGAAATATTTCTTATGTTATTATCATTTAAACGAATCACTCTCACTGAAACGTTGTTAAAAACACCATCTGGAATTTCTTCGATTTGATTGTTGGATAAATCGATTAATTCTAAGTTATTTAAACCGTTGAAACATCCTGGTTTTAGAGTTTTAATTCCCATGTTGGATAAATTCACACTTTTCGTCGTTAGAAATTTACGTACGTCTTCAGATGATAATGATGTTAAGTTATTTGTTGATTTTTGTAGTGATAACGGATGAGATGTTGAAGAATTTAATGTTATTATAAATATTAACGATGTTAGTACTTTTAACCGATTTAGAATCATTTTATGGAGAGGATATTGAACTTTAACACTGTTCAAGATGAAGAGTTAAAAGCGTACTAACCGTGAGAAGGCTTCGTGGAGTGGATAGTTGCGAATAACTGTTAATTGAATTAAACAGGTATGTTTGGTTTTTGTTGAAACGTGATTATAGAAAGAATTTTTTTTAATAAATTTCCTTGTAGCTTGATATACATAATTGACATCCATAGCTACTGCCTAAGACACTTTAAAACTCGTTCTGCTATCAGAATCGTTTTTTAGAAAAATCTTCATAGATTTTGTTCTTCGGAGATTTCTATTGAACAGTCACTGTTATCTTCTTTAAAAAATTGCAATTCCAGTTGCAAAAGTTTTTCATTAGAGAATTCTTGGTGGTGCGAGGTTGGCAATTCATTTATGTCAATCTCCATTTCAAAAAAAAATTAAAGATTCGAACCCAAAACAACACAACCTCGAAACAGTGAAAATTAGTACTAAGTAAGCAACGACGCAACTTCAAAAAAACGCAAAGCGAGGTATTGGTGAACATCTCTGACGTTAATCCTAATTTTTGGTAAATCTCTAGGTTGGTTGATGTAGACCAGTGTTTCCCAACGTGGGGCGTAGGCCCCACAGGGGGGCAATTTGATTGTTAAGGGGGGCAATTTCGGTTTTTGAAGATGTGTTTAAAAAATTTTGTTAGTCCGTTTTGTAAAAAATTGGCTATTGGTTTCTTCCTAAAAGGCATCAGAGAAGATTGTTATATGAACAATCCCATAAAAAATTATTACTTTAAAACCGTGTGACTTTTTTTTTCTGGGCGCATGGATGTGTTTTTAGGTAGATTTTATGTTTCAACTTTATATTGTTTTCATATGTAAATACCTAAATCAACAATTTTTTTCTTGGTGGGGCCTCGCGGAACCTTAGGGGGGGACATACCAATATTACAAAACCTAACATGGGGCATGGCAGAAAAAAGGTTGGGAAACACTGATGTAGACAGAGTGCTAGGAAGAGGTGCAATAGGGACTAATTGTAAGATTTTTATAGTCAAAGCCCAGTCTTCCGTCAGATTTATCCATCGATAGTGAAATTAGTTGAAAAACGAATCAAGCAAAATAAATCATAATATTTTGTTTTATTAAGAAAATTTTGGGAATTTCTTTTTCTTTCAGAGAATTTTTGAAATTAAGAATTTTTGTGATTATATAAAAAAATGGAAATTTATTTTAAGCAAAGGCATCATTCCTTAAAAACTTGAAACTTTGATTTTTTGAAAAATGTATATTCTTTCAAAAGGAATCCTAAAATTTTCTAACGATAAGTAATGATCTCAAAAAAGAAGAAAAATAAAAAAACTCGAAATTTTAGACGATTTTCTTTAAAATACTTTAAGAAAATTAAAGTTACAACATACTCTCTTAAAATAACATCAAATTATACATTGTTTTATTTTTCTAAAAGTTAAAAAAAAATCCATATGTTTGTTTTCAACTAAATCCAACTAAACCAAACTTATTCTCAATAATCACAACTTTATTTATTAAAATCAGAAAACGATTTATATTTCATATTAAACCTAAAACTTCCCATTTTGACTAAAAACATCTAAATTAACAGAAATAAGTTTTCAAAAAATTAGAAAAATTTTTAGTCTTTAATATTTTTAATCAAGGTCTTTAATCAAACCGAATTTAATTATACCTCAGATTATTAACTAAATCCCTTTTCGAATTTTAAAACACCTTGTTTAAATATAAATACTTTACATTTAACTTTGTTCAATTCACTTAAAATTTCTCAAAGACAATTTAAAACTTTATTTACACTATAAAACACCTTTATCTTTAAAGTTTAAAAAGTTTTTCTCTAGTTTAAAATTTCCATTCCGAAAATAAAAACAGTTTTATTGATAGCATTGTACCTTGACACGTTTCGTAATCCACTCAAAAACACTTTTAATTAAAGCATTATCAACGATGCGATAATTGCGTTTAAATAATCAACGATAAAGATAGATGTAAGGTGATAAAAATGATTAAACTAAATGACTAACTTGGTTTTTATTTGGTTAAAATAATAATACAATAAGACAAATATATTTTTAAGATGAACTTTTTTTTTATTTTTTTAAATAAATCAAACCCTCAAACCCTTTTAAATACCCTCTTTCCACTGCATTTAGCGTTGGAGTAATACTAAAAGAAAAATTGTAAATTAAATTATATTCAATTAATAAAAAATTTTGGTATTTAGATAATAAAATAGAAGATAACTTACAATTGTTAATCCAGAATCGGTAAATTCAAATACTCTGGTTCCACTTCTTCCATCTGCAAAAGTAGATTGAACTTCGACCTTGTTTCCAGTTAAAGTAGCAGTCGTCTAAAGAATTAATTAAGAGATTAATCTGATTTATTAACTCAATTAATTAAAAGTACCTTAACGGTTATTCCAGGGAATAATTCTTCATCGAAAGTTTCTCCAAAAGTAAAATGTTGTCCTCTTCCGGATGTGCTATTAATATTACATTCATTTCCATTGACGATAACTTCAATGGTTGGTTTTACAGCATCAAGTTTAGATGCAATTTCATCACTTACTTCTGGACCTAAATTAAAAAATTATTTTATTAAATTAAATTAATAAATTTATTAAAAAATATTTAATAAAAATTTAATTATAACTTATAAATATACTTACCTAAAGATTTTAAGTACTCAAAGTACTTTTCATTTCCAACAAATTCAAATTTGCCGTTTAAAAGAGCCATTGTTGGTTGCAGACGGTTAGAAATCACTTCAAATTATGACGAATGTCTCGGTCAGTCTACTCTATTTATATCTTCCGTTTAATTCAATAGATTAAGGTTAAATTACTTTGCCCTGCCTTTCAAATACTTTTATCTGAGAGAGCTGAGAGTTAACTTGTAGATACGGAAAGCATTAAGGATAATTCAAGTAAATTAAAAAAGGATTTTTTCCTCTCTTAATATATTTTATTTTATTTTATTTCTTAAAAATAAATTTCACCCCTAAAATCGATTTAATCCGATTAAAAATATATAATCTAATAAACACGGTAATAAATAAGTCGTATCGTTTTAAAGGATCGATCACATCGATCTTAATCCATGTCATAAAACAACTACTATAAAAAGAGGAGGATTTCGTGAGGAAATTCAGTCTTTTATTGGCAATTTAAGTGCATCGACTTGTATCAATCCAAGTTTTTCTTCCAAAATGGTTCAAATCACTGGAAAATATGAAAATACCGGCAATGAAAACTTTGCCCAATATTTAAAAGCCTTGGGACCGGAAGTTACCGATGATTTGGCTACTAAAATGGATTCTTCGAGACCAACCATTGATATTAAAGTCGATGGGGATAATTGTACCATTAGTAGTACTACTGGAAGAGGACAAACTTTTACTTTTGGAAAGGCCTTTGAAGATGAACCTTTACCAGGACAAAAAGTTCAAGTAAGTTTGTTTAAATTTATAATTTTCTTTTTAAATTTAGGAGATTTTTTTTAATTTAAGGGATTTTTTTTAATTTAAGAGATTTTTTTTAAATAAGAAGTTATTTATTTATTTTTTTTAATTTTTTAGAGTACTGCTGTTCTTAAAGGAAATAAAGTAGAAATTACATCTGTTGGAGCTGCTCAATCTGGAAATAGAGTTTATGAATTTACCGATTCTGGACTTGTTGTTGTAAGTACTAAGAAATAAAATTAGAAGTAAATAATTTTTCTTAACCATGAATTTTCTTTTTTTAGCATTATTCAGCACCAACTGGAGTCACCGCGAAGAGAATCTACAAAAGAGTTTAAATGTACGTTTCAATACAATGTAAATCCTGTTTTCATTTGAAAATAAACCCTTGAAAAAAATTTCTTAAGTATTTTTTTTTCTAAAATTTTATAGTAAACGGTTATAAGTACAGGATGTCATAAAAAAATTCATTATTGATTGATTTATAAGTTTATAAAAATGATTTTTGTGTCAAAATTAGAGTAAATGATTCCTTTTTATAGAAACATGTCTAAATTTTATTAAATTGAAACATCGATTGAGTTTAAATGACCTAAAAGTGATTGTTTAAAAAAAAAATTAACTGGCTTTAATAGTTTAGGTTCTAGAATTTATTTGAAGGAATTGAGAAAAGATTTATACATCAAATACCAAATAAAAACCTAACTTTTAAAAATTCATTCAAATTTTATTTATAACAATATAGATTTTGTTTATAGAGGGTGTTTCAATAAGAGCGCAAGATTTCAGTGTTCAATAAAACATGTTTTTTTGTAGCAAAGTATTGAAATATTTATTGATTTAGAAAATATACATTTGGGAGTTATGTATGAAACAAAATATCTTGTGAATGGCCGCCACGACTTTGCTGGCATATATTGTGACTTTTTTTTGTGGCCTTATCTCAAGAATTCCATTTTCCAAACCCATGTCGGAACTACAAATGAATTGCAACAAAGAATTTTAGATAAATGTTTAGAACTTAGCAATAACACTGCAGTTTTAGAAAATGTGATGCAAAATTTTATGCGAAGGGTCGAAATGGACAATCAAAAAGTTTGGACAGCATTTTAAACACATGTTATGAGATATTTTGCCGGTTTTTACTTCAGCATTAAGGATTTTGATTCTATAATTCTGCCTTTTCGATTGTCTTGTCACATAATGTCACATGATAACCTATACAACATTTAAGTGCGTCTACTGTGTCTTATTTCAGACTTACTTTACAAATGCGAGAAAAATCCATAGGTCACTTGAGCACGAATTTAAGTGAACCCTTGATATTTCATTGATGCAGCTGATGGTTGCAGGTTTATTGACATAAACCTGTGACTTCAGATAACCACACATCCAGAAGTCTAATGGCGTTAAATCCCAAGATTAAAGGCCAATTCTGTTCACCAAATCGGGAAATCCCACCAGGAGCAAACTCTTGCAAGATCGTCAATGTTTCACGGGCGGTATGACATGGGGCACCGTTCTGCTGAAACCACTTGTCGTCAAGATCAATAGCTTCCAAATAAGGCACAAGAAACTGTGCTAACATAGCACGATAACGTTTGCCATTCACCGTTACTACATTACCATCTTCATTTTCGAAGAAAAATGATCCAATTATTCGTCCAGACCAGGGGTCTCCAACTTTGAAGTCTTCGGCCACAATGGTTTTTTCAGTATGTTTCAATGGCCAAACAGTTTTAATTTTACTGCCCTTAACTATATTTCTAGACTAGAATAGTAGATTGATGACACTAGACTTAAGCTGTCGCGGGCCGGATTGATAGCAGTGGCGGGCCGGATTTGGCCCGCGGGCCGTAGTTTGGAGACCCCTGCTCCAGACCATAAAGCACACCATACAGTGACCCGTTGTGGATGCATTGCTTTCTTACGAATCATTCGTGGATTTTCTGAGCCTCAAATGCGACAGTTGTGCCTATTAACTAAGCCATCAAGGTGGAAATGGGCCTCATCACTGAAAATAATTTTGTTAGCAAAATCAGCAGGTTGCTCAAGGATCCAATTGGTGAATTCTCTTCATTTTTTATGGTCTACTGGCAGAAGTTGAATCAGTAGGATTTTGTAGGCATGCAGCTACAAATCTTTTGTGAGTATTCGATGAATTCTTGTTGAAATATCCAATTCTTGTGCCCGATGGCGAATGTTTTGTCCTGAAAGACCTCTACTAGCTCGTATCTTATGTTTCACATCACTAACCGAACTAGTAGCTTCAATTTCTTTCGATTATTCTTTTCACAGTAGATGAATTAGGCACATTATTTCGACTGAACATTGGACGCACCTTACGAATAGTGGCAATTAAACTTTCACTATTTTGAATGAACTATTACCTCAGACCCCCATGGCTAAATTACCTACTTTTAAGATCAACCCCTTTATTCATAATGGTCCGCTAACTTAAAACAGCTGCTACAGAGTGTTATTTTTCATTCAAGGGATCGATATCGACCACTTTCGGAATCGCTGATTTTGATAATAATTTTTGACAATCAGGACTCGTTCTACAGCGTAATACGCCATGTTTACTAAGTCCCGTCTGTCAGCTTTCGATCTGTGGCATTATAATTATGTGGCATTAATACTGTAAATCATGGAGCGCAATTAAAATCTTGCATACTTATTGAAACACCCTTTAGATCAAATTAGAGGTAATACCTTCTATTTTATTTAAAACATTAAATTTCACTTAAATGTTTCCTTAAAAATGTTTTATAAAGTTCCAATAACATAACTGTTTTTAATTGATGAAAACTGACTAACTTCACAAATTCATCCAAATTTTATTTATAAGAAAAAAAGATTTCATTTATAAATTAAATTAGAACTAAAACCTCCTATTTTAATTTAGACCATAAAAATCCATCGATAATTTCTCAAAAAATTAAAAAAAAACCGTAAATTAACTCAACCTTTCAAGAATTGTGAAATTATAAAAAATTCCCCAAGATTTTATTTACAGGATTCCAGAAACGATTAATACATTAAATGACGTACAAAATTCTATAATTTAACTTAGAAGATAAAATGTTACCTAGATATTTCCTTAGAATTTTTTAAGCAACCCCAGAGACATAAGTGTTTTTAATTGGAAAAACCAAAGAAAATGAACTGATTTTAAAAAATTCTCCAGACTTTGTTTATAAGAATTAAAAAATGATTTATAACTCAAATTTCAATACATTAAATTCATTTGCAGAAGTTAAATTTATTTTAGGGCTGAGATGGGGCGTTAAATTTTGAACCAATTGTAAAAATATGAGAAGTGGAAATTGGGAGGGAACATTTTAAGGAATGAAAGAAATCAAGGATAAGAAGTTTTGAGACCGCTGGGGCCCCAAACAGTGCGGATATCTTACGCGGTCTCGGAAAAGATATCCCTAAACTGTTTGGGGATAATTCTTAAAAAGATTTCGGAAGAATATATAGAGGTGTTTTGTTCAGAAAAACTTGATCATTAAGACATTTTAAGTCTACGTTAATTTCTTTAAATTTTTCTATTTCAAAGACAAAAATTTTCTATTTTTTTGGTTACGAGAAACAAAAAAAAGACTTATTTTAAAAAATTCCTCATCCTCATGGATTTTTATTTATAAGAATCAAACAATGATTTATACACCAAATTATAGCTAAAACATCCTATTTTAATCTAGAATATAAAAATTGATCGTAATGGTTTTTCAAAAAATTAAAAGAATTTTGAAATATTCGATTCTAACTCAATCTTTCAGAATCGTGGAATTTAAAAAAATCCCTAAGATTTTATTTATGGGATTTCAGAAATGGTTTATAAATCAAATGATGTACAAAGTTCTCCAATTTAATTGAAAGATCAAATTTCATCTAAATATTTCCTTAGAATTTGTTAAACAGTCCCAGAAACTCTAGTCTATTTTTAAAGGCGAAAGCTGATTGATTTTAAAAAATCCTCCCGACTTAATTTATATAAATAAAGAAAGGATTTATACATCAAATTAAAGCTAACACCTTTTATTTTAATCTAAAATATAAAAATTAATCGCAATCGTCGCTCGAAAAAATAAAAAAAATTCTAAAGACATCAATGTATTCAATTGAACACATCTCATAAGTTAGGTTAGGAGTTCTTTCCTGTACAAGAAACTAAAAGTCGTAGAAGATTTATGTTTGGTAGATATAAAGATTAAGGTTCAATCTAAATCTTCGTAAAAATTTAAATCTCAATAAAATTTAGTTTTAGAGATGTGAATTTTTAAAAAATGGATACATTTTAATCAACGTTATGTTACACTTTCTTTCCTGAGGGAAAAACTAAAAGACGTCACTACAATTTACCCCAAAAATCTCGTTTCAATTCTTAAAATTATAATCTGGATGATTTTTTAAAGTTGGACTTTGAAAATCTTAGGTTAGGTGTAAATGTAGAGATTTAGAAAAAATTTCTCTTCAAAATTTTTATGAACTAACATAAGTTATCCTATATTATATTAAACTAGAGACTTTATACTATAATTTACCACAAAAATCTCGTCTCAAATCTTAAAATTATAATCTGGATGATTTTTTAAAGTTGGACTCTGAAAATCTTAGGCTAGGTGTAAATGTAGAGGTTTAGAAAAAAATTCCGTTTTACAACATTTTTATAACTAAACTTCATCTTTGGCAAAAATAAAAATTAAATTTCAATCTAAAACATCATAAAATTTTAAGTCTTTACAACTTCACATCTTCTTTTTAGATGTGAATTTTTAAAAAAACATTTCGATTTTCAATCGAAAATAAATCTATCTTTCAAAAATTATGGAATTTAAAAAATCATCAAAACTTTATTTAAAGGAATTCTTCAATTTAAGATCAAATTTCGTCTAAATATTTCTTTAGAACCTTTTAAATAATCCCAGAGATACCAGTTTTTTCAGTTGAAGGAATCAAAAAATATTGATTGATTTTAAAAATTCTTCCAGGTTTCATTTATAAGAATAAAAAAAGGATTTATATGTGAAATTAAAGCTAAAAGATTCTATTTTAATTTAGAATATAAAAATTGTTCATAATCATTTCGCATAACATTAAAAGAATTTTCAAGAATAAGCATATATTGAATCCAACCCAATTTTTTAAAAATCGCCAGGATTCTAATTGCAGATTTTTAGAAATGATTTATACACTCAAAGAAGTATAAAACCTTTAATTTAATTTAAAAGATCAACTTCCATCCAAATCTTTCCTTAATGATTTCTCAAGCAGTCTTAAAGACATCACTGATTCTAAAGTAATCAATAAAATTTAAAAAAATCATAAAAAATCGAGTTTTAAGATTTTTGAGAATATTTTTTTCCTAAATGAAACTTAAAATATTCTAGTTTTAATTAAAAAAGACCGAGTTATTCTAAATGTTTTCAAAAAAATTAAAAAAAAATTTCAAAGTTGGTAAAAATTTTTATCAAGTTAAAAATCAATAAAACTTCAAAAAATCATAAAAAATCGATTTTTAAGTTTTTGGGAAATATTTTTTGTCTAAATGAAACTTAAAATATTCTAGTTTTAACTAAAAAAGACCGATTTATTCTAAATGTTTTCAAAAAAATTAAAAAAAATTTCAAAGTTGGTAAAAATTTTTATCAAGTTAAAAATCAATAAAACTTCAAAAAAATCATAAAAAATCGATTTTTAAGTTTTTGGGAAATATTTTTTGTCTAAATGAAACTTAAAATATTCTAGTTTTAATTAAAAAAGACCGATTTATTCTAAATGTTTTCAAAAAAATTAAAAAAAATTTCAAAGCTGGTAAAAATTTTTATCAAGTTAAAAATCAATAAAACTTCAAAAAAATCATAAAAAATCGATTTTTAAGTTTCTGGGAAATATTTTTTGTCTAAATGAAACTTAAAATATTCTAGTTTTAATTAAAAAAGACCGAGTTATTCTAAATGTTTTCAAAAAAATTAAAAAAAATTTCAAAGTTGGTAAAAAATTTTATCAAGTTAAAAATCAATAAAACTTCAAAAAAATCATAAAAAATCGATTTTTAAATTTTTGGGAAATATTTTTTTTCTAAATGAAACTTAAAATATTCTAGTTTTAATTAAAAAAGACCGAGTTATTCTAAATGTTTTCAAAAAAATTAAAAAAAATTTCAAAGTTGGTAAAAATTTTTATGAAGTTAAAAATCAATAAAACTTCAAAAAAATCATAAAAAATCGATTTTTAAGTTTTTGGGAAATATTTTTTGTCTAAATGAAACTTAAAATATTCTAGTTTTAATTAAAAAAGACCGAGTTATTCTAAATGTTTTCAAAAAAATTAAAAAAAATTTCAAAGTTGGTAAAAATTTTTATGAAGTTAAAAGTCAATAAAACTTCAAAAAAATCATAAAAAATCGATTTTTAGGTTTTTGGGAAATATTTTTTGTCTAAATGAAACTTAAAATATTCTAGTTTTAATTAAAAAAGACCGATTTATTCTAAATATTTTCAAAAAAATTTAAAAAATTTTCAAAGTGGGTAAAAACTTTTATCGAGTTAACCCACCCAATCTTAACCAAAGAAATGTAAAAATTCCTCCAGACTTTATTTTCAAAAATTATAAAAGAATTTATATATTAAATTCAAATTAAACCGTTCTATTATGATTAGAAAAATAAAAATTAATAATAATTATTTCCCAAAAAAAATTGATATTTTTCCAAAGACATTAACGTTTTCAATCCAATCCAATTTAACTTATATTCATAAAAACATTAAACTTTTATTTCATTTTTTCAATTTTTGAAACTAAAACATTCCCCTTTTTATTTTAAAACAAGAAATTTCAATAATTTCCACATTGATTAACACACATTTTGAAACATTGTCGTACTTTTTGTTTAACGTGAATCATTTACACAAAGTGTTAATATTTAAATGTTGGTTAAAAACACCTCACTCGAGGAAGTAAATAATTCAAAACGATTAATTTTAATGTGTATCTCTGTATTTAACGGTAGAAAGTTTAACGAATCTTTAACGACATAACTAATAAGTAATGATTTTTTTCTGAGTTTCGAATAAAAGGTGAGGAAACGGTTTGAAATTTCTTAGAAACTTAGGTTATCGTGACATCACGGTCGTATTATGATTACAATTAAATATCTATTTAAGGTGAGTCAGTTTTTTAATTAAGGAATGTAAAAAAAAACGAAAAATTTAGTGTTAGTTAAATTTTGGACTATAACTTTAATATTAAAAATTCAATAAAAATGTTTATAATAAATATTCTTTAGAATAAAATAAGCTACAATTTTTATCTAAAAATTTTTTTCTATCTAACTTGGTTTTTGAGTTATTTGAAGATAAGGTTGAAAAATTGAGTTTTGAGGTTATGATTAAATTTTGGACCATAACTCGAGAAATATTAAAAATTCGATAAAAGTGTTTATAATAAATATTATTTAGAATAAAATAAGCTACAATTTTTATCCAAAAAATTTTTTTCTATCTAACTTGGTTTTTGAGTTATTTGAAGTTAAAGTTGAAAAATTGATTTTTGAAATTATTAAATTTTTAGGTTATTAAATTTTAATCAATAACTCCATAAATATTAAAAATTCAAAAAAAATATTTTTAATAAATTTTATTTAGAATAAAAAAAGCTACAATTTCTATCTAAAAAATTTTTTTCTATCTAAGTTGGTTTTTGATTTAATTGAAGTCAAAATTGAAAAATTGATTTTTGAAATTATTAAATTTTTAGGTTATTAAATTTTAATCAATAACTCCATAAATATTAAAAATTCAACAAAAATATTTATAACAAATATTATTTAGAATAAAATAAGCTATAATTTTTATCTACAAAATTTTTTTCTATCTAACTTGGTTTTTGAGTTATTTGAAGGTAAAGTTGAAAAATTTATTTTTTAAGGTTATGATTAAATTTTAACCAATAGCTCATTTAATATTAAAAATTCAATAAAAATGTATCTAATAAATATTATTTAGAATAAAATAAGCTATAATTTTTATCCAAAAAATTTTTTTCTATCTAATTTAGTTTTTGAGTTATTTGAAGTTAAAGTTGAAAAATTGATTTTTGAAATTATTAAATTCTTAGGTTATTAAATTTTAATCAATAACACCATAAATATTAAAAATTCAATAAAAATGTTTATAATAAATATTATTTAGAATAAAATAAGCTACATTTTTTATCTAAAAAATTTTTTTCTTTCTAACTTGATTTTTGATTTATTTGAAGTTAAAGTTGAAAAATTGATTTTTGAAATTATTAAATTTTTAGGTTATTAAATTTTAATCAATAAGTCCATAAATATTAAAAATTCAACAAAAATGTTTCTAATAAATATTATTTAGAATAAAATAATCTACAATTTTTATTTAAAAAAATTTGTTCTATCTAACTTGGTTTTTGAGTTATTTGAAGGTAAAGTTGAAAAATTTATTTTTTAAGGTTATGATTAAATTTTAACCAATAGCTCCTTTAATATCAAAAATTCAATAAAAATGCTTATAATAAATATTATTTAGAATAAAATAAGCTACATTTTTTATCTAAAAAATTTTTTCCTTTCTAACTTGGTTTTTGATTTATTTGAAGTTAAAGTTGAAAAATTGATTTTTGAAATTATTAAATTTTTAGGTTATTAAATTTTAATCAATAACCCCATAAATATTAAAAATTCAATAAAAATGTTTATAATAAATAATATTTAGAATAAAATAAGCTACATTTTTTATCTAAAAAATTTTTTTCTTTCTAACTTGGTTTTGATTTATTTGAAGTTAAAGTTAAAAAATTGATTTTGAAATTATTAAATTTTTAGGTTATTAAGTTTTAATCAATAACTCCATAAATATTAAAAATTCAAAAAAATATTTTTAATAAATTTTATTTAGAATAAAATAATCTATAATTTTTATCTAAAAATTTTTTCTTCTATCTAATTTAGTTTTTGATTTATTTGAAGTTAAAGTTGAAAAATTGATTTTTAAGGTTATGATTTGATTTTAATCAATAACTCCATAGATATTAAAAATTCAACAAAAATGTTTCTAATAAATATTATTTAGAATAAAATAATCTACAATTTTTATCTAAAAAAGTTTTTTCTATCTAACTTGGTTTTTGATTTATTTGAAGTTAAAGTTGAAAAATTGATTTTCAAAATTATTAAATTTTTAAGTTATTAAATTTTAATCAATAACTCCATAAATATTAAAAATTCAAAAAATGTTTTTAATAAATTTTATTTAGAAAAAAAATATATCAAAATTAATCATAATCACTTCTCAGAAAAAAAATCCGTCAATATTTTTAACCGAACCCAACTCTACCCCACATCATTTCTCAAATATCAGATCACAATCACAAGTGATTTGTCAATATAATTCTGAATCACCCTATAAAATTCAAACCCATTTGTATTTTGGACTTGTAGCATGATGCGTTGAACGATTAAACGCAGTTTTACAACGACAGATAACGAGGAAACTCGCCCACATTTGTTTAATCATCAGTACAAATCAAACAGGAATTTATTTATAAAATCGAAAGGCAAACAATGATAAGCTTATGTAACGTTCATAAACCCCGAAATTATTAATATCTCGATTTCTCACACAATGTAAACTAAACCTACGATTATTTCGAAATCCGTTTGATTTCCGTCCGTTTCGATCTCGAATCCTGATTGAAGAATTAATTCTTGAGATTTATTACGAAATCTCGTCGGATAATTTCAATATTTAAATCCGGGATTAAAGCCGAGAAATGGATTTAATCTTATACGGTGAATTTAGATTAGTTATAATTTCGTTTTTTTAGAGGATAAATTTTTAGGAAATTAATAAAAAATATGTTTGTATTTTTTTTTTTTGTTATAAATTTATTAAAACATACAAATGTTATTTAGTATGAATTTAAACTCTTTTGTAGGTGCGTTTAGCTGTGGCATTAGCTGAAGTGTAAGTCTAAAATAAAAAAAAATAATAGATAAAAATAAAGGTGATTAAAATTTGAATTAAATAAGCAAAAATAATTTACTTACAACAACTAATCCAGAATCGGTAAATTCATAAACACGTCCTCCAGATAGTCCGCTTGAAGTAACTGATTTAACTTCGACCTTATTTCCATTCAATGTAGCAGTGCTTTGGATGTCTTGTCCTGGGAATAAGTCATCTTTGAAAGCTTTTCCAAAAGTGAAAGTTTCCTTTCTTCCAGAGCTGCTTGCAATGGTGCATTCATCACCGTTTACGGTGATTTCCAAAGTGGATTTAGATCCAGCGTATTTTTTAGCCAATTCTGGAGTAATTTCTGGAGCTTTTTTTTAAATAAAAAAAAATTTAATTTTATTAAAATTAAAAATTTAAATATTTAAATATTTATAAATCAAAAAATTAAAATAAATTCATATTAGATAAGTAAATAAAATTAATTGTTAAGTATACAGATTAAAATTTTACTTACATAAAGCTAAGATGTAAGCTTCGAAATTTTCATTGCTCTCATGGGCGTATTTTCCATTAATTAGGGCCATTTTTCTTCTGGAGGGTTGTTAAGACAGAAGTCACTACACTTCAATGTATGCGAAATAACTAATTTTAGGTAGATAATCTCACGTTTATATAGATAAAATTGTGCAAGTAACGACACGGTGAGGATTAGATGATTTATTGCATTTGTGAGTCAATAATAGATATTTTCTTTTTTATTTTCACAATAATCATCAACTACTGTAGAATTTGGAAGGATTTGACTGATTTATGGCATTTAGTTAAAACCCCTTAATAAAGTAACCAAACAATTTCGTAAGAATTTTTTTAATTGTTTAATTTTTAACACTTGAATTGAGTTAGATGAGTAAAAAAATGGCTTCATCAAAGGAAAAATAGAGAATGATAAGCAAAGGATTAAATAATACTTTAATCCCGTAGATATGCTTCAAACTAGTTTATCCCGGAGGTATTAAAGGTAAAGATTATTTTTAAAGTTCACAAAGATTTTTTTAAAAGTTCACAAAGATTTTTTTAACAGTTACAAAGTTAAAATTATTTTTTGTAGGAGTTGATTTATTTGTTTTTCAAAAGGGAAAGACCAGAAAATTAGTTGGCAGGCTCTTAAACTTACTTTTTTAAATTAGTACTTAGCGCGTTTAAAATTTTCAATTTCCATTTCAAAAAATTAACTTTTGAAATAAAACTATAGCCTGAAACGTCTCCATCGTACTAAATTGTGTCACTATTGAAGCTGCATTATAGTTGCATAATAAACACATTTGTAAACTTTTCAATTTAGCACTGAGTAGTCTTGCAGATATATAAGGTATAATTTTTAAGATTTAACGAGATAGTACGATTTATGAGTTTGCAACTTTTGAAATGTGATTCTATAGTTACACTTGAAAGACATTTAAAAGAAGATTTATATTTAATTAAATTTAATTAAAATTCATTTCCACCTTTCTTGTTACACATCCTTCCTTGCCAGATGCAATTACCTCAATAAATGCAACTGCCCTAATTTCTATTAGTTGTAGTTACCGAGGTAGCACTGTAGTTTTTCAAACGATCCACTACTTTGTACAAGGGTATAAGTTATATAGCTGTTTGTCAATAAACAACAAAACGAACAACATCCGAAAAGAAATTAAAGAGAAAAAAAATACTAGATGATATAAACGTATCATTTAGTAGATCATGAAAGGGAAAGTTGCAGGGCGTTAACACATGTACAGTAAACGGAAATATAAGGAGATAGCCTAACCACAATTTAGTCGATAAATTGCGTGAAGACAGAAAATAAAATTCATCGGACAAATATACTAGAGCTTGGCTGCAAGGATTCTTAAAGCTATAAAGTAGTAAGCATACGAAATACTATGCATCTATCACCGGTTAGGATTTGTAAGTGATTACAGTAGGGTGTGATATGCTGAGATCTCCAAAGATCGAAGATGAAACGAATGCAGTTCGGAGTTAGTCAGCATATTTAATGTGAGGAAAAATTAATGAATACTAAAGGTTACGACGGACGATGAAAGGAAGAAAACATAGAAATCAGAAATAATATCAGAGCAATGAATAATATTACCATCGATAATCAATTCCGAAGTTGTAAAATTATTTAATCAGGAAAAGGTTGATTGTGATCCAATCTTTTTACCAGTATGTATTCCCAAGCAGCAAATTGTGTCCGATATCGGGCACAATTTTTTTGAGTCCGAATTGAGTGGACACTTATCGGCCTTTTTGTGTCCTTTATCCTATTTATAAGAATGTAGCCGCTATGTGTCGACAAATTATGGACACAGTGTGTCAGAAGAAATGCGTGTCTAAACAGACACATTTTGAACTCATGTGTCTAATATGTTTCCATTATGTGTTACTTTCGACTTCAAAACACAATTTAGTCACAGACGAGTCGACACTTAATTGGCACAATGTGCATGAATTTGTTCTTAAGTTTACGTTTCTAATTTGTTTCCAACATGTGTTAAGTAGACGCAATTTAATCCCAGATGAGTCGACACCTAATTGACACGATGTGCCCAAATTTGTTCTGTGTGCATAGACACTTTTAGGCAACATATCGGTCAAATTTTGGAAACACGAGTCCAAATTATAGCCCTTATGTTTCTTGTGTTACTTTGAACCATTTTCGGAAAATAATTGGTTAAATATCGGACACGTGTTTCTATTTGGACACAACCATTAAATCCGCCATATTTTCGTTGAAAAGTTGTGCCAACGAGATGAAAAAAAAAAAGTGGCGGATATCTATATTTTGCTCTGAATTACAATATTTGGCGTTAATAAACATAAACATTCGAGCAAATAATTTTTTTGTGTCACCCCAAATATCTCCACACTAATTTCTGACAACATTTCTTAAAATTTGTAATAACTAAAAATGTTTGACTTTTTTAGTTTGTTAAAAATAATCAATATTTTTGAGGCGCTTTCGTTATTTAAAGGTATCATACACACTATTATCAGAAAATTTGAATCCGTAATATTTTTTAACCCTCAGACATAGCAAAACTTCAATTATAACATACCAGTATAAAATACCTTAGCAGTTTTAGCAGTAGGAACATAATGGACACATGAAAATCTATTTGGTAACAAAAGAGAAACATTTTGAACACATTAAACGTTCACTTTGGAAACATATACCACACAAATGCGACACATTCTGGAGACATTTTAGTACAATTAAAGGCGCATTTTAAACACTAACTTGGGTACATTTTAGGCACTATATGGTACACATTTCTGTCACCATTTTGGACACATTTCCCAAACATAGCGGGCACAGTGTCGACACTGTGCTCATAAAATGTGTCGTGTCCAGGCTTATGTGTCGACACAGTGTCGACCATGTGTCTAAAATTGCTGCTTGGGTTAAGACGTGGAATCAAATATGTTATTTAGCACTTACCTGATTTATTATTTACAATCCTTACATGCTTCGGTTTAAGACTATCCTCAGAGGTAAGTTATCTTTAGATTCAACCAATTTTTTATCTAAAGACAAGTTACCACTAAGAATGGTTTTAAGTCGAAATATGTAAGAATTGTAAATAATAAATCAGATAAGCGCTGAATAACATATTTCATTGCATGTCTTTAAATTATTCGTTTTAACAAGTAAAGGTCTTGTACCAAATACAAGATGACAACTAAGAACCGTGCATTTTTAAAGTTAGTGTTAGATATAATATTTACAAGATAGCAAGTTTTCATTGCCACCTAAATGAAGCTTAAACCATGCCATACATTAAGCTTAGTGTCTCATCTCATTCTTATGAAAAATTATTTCACATTTTAGAGATTTGGCGTCTCCACAAGAATCACAAATTGACAGGTCTAAAGTCCCCCTAGAAAAGCAAGAGCTCTCGAGAGCCGTAGATGAAATGGTGACAAACATCATGAAAAAAAAAAAGGAAAAGCATGAAAGAGAACTAGAAAATAGAAGAAGAAATGTACAGTAGACCCCGAAAATTACATTTATATGCCTATGAAGTTATACCATGATAGATGGTTCCGGAGGCGGAGGGGACAGGGTTTTAGTTGGTCGATGTATTCAAGATGAGCACATTAACCCAATAAAGGGTGGTCATTGATACGGTCACTTAGATAGTGATTCGGACCACTCGTCTGTCAACAGATTTCCTAAACCCCTCCTTAAAAAAAAGGTTTAAAGTCCCCAAAGTTTTCAGCCTTTTAATTTGAGATTTCTTTATTTGTAGGCGTGTTTGAAGAGACTTGTAAACACTCATAAGTTTCATAATTTAGATATTCTTGAAGAATGTCAGGGAAATTATATAAAAACGTATTATGAATGATTTTATAAAGAAAGTCAAAAATTGCATCTAATGCAACGGTTACCACCTCTATGCTATCTTCCACACTTGATATAGGGTAAACTGCACAAACGTCGCCCCCCCCCAAAAAATGTATCCTAAAGTCAGCCTTTCTATAGAAATCCATGTAGAAAAACTGGAAGGCCGACTTTAGGTGCATGGCCGAAATTTGGTGAATTTACCCTACATGATAAGTGGCATAGTGTAAGCTTTTTTCTGGTGTCAATAAAACCTGGTTATCTTACATACTTTCCATGTAACAGTAATCTTAAAATCATTCAGTTCCCAGTTGGCACCCTGTGCAATAGCTTGTATATTAGCGGAATTTAGATTAATTGTAAGACCGAAACCATTAGACCAATCCAGAATACTGGAAGAAATTAATGGTACTCTAATGGGTAGTTGTATAAAGTCAATATTATTGTCAATAAATCCCTTTATCATCCAAAGGAATTATATTTAAAAACACCCAAAGGTCAAACATATCAACGATTTTTAACGAAACCTTTAAGAAAAATTAATGAACTTAAAATAATCGTACAAAGTTTTCACAAGGATTAAGAAAATAGCTGTTTAAAGATAGAGAGATTAAATCGTTTATTATAGCATTTAATTATAGTATTTGTTATACAATTGAATCGTTTATTTCAGAAAGGGACTAAGTAACATTTTTGTAGTTTTGAGAAAAACGACAAAAAAGGAACATTTCCAATTTAAAGATTATTCATGGCACTTTTTATTATAAATTCTATGTTTAACTATCAGTACATGTTGTCCTGACACAATTTATTGTTTTTTCAATTACGATAGAGAAAAAAAATCAAACTAAAAAAAGTGTACTTAGTACCTTTCTGCAATAAAACTCATGTTTATAGATTTAGTTTATTCTATGCTCTCATATTAACATGACAAACAGTGGCACAACTTGGAATCGGCGCGAATAGCTAATTGACAAACAAAAATGTGACATTTAGATACGACAAAAATTATTCGCCTCCTAATAAAATGCTGTGATTGGTATTAGTAACTTCAAAATTATGTCTTTTTATCGAAAAATATAAAAATACTCGCATTCGCTATAGTTACTAAGTTAAATACTTTCACGATCATTATAATCATTTACATTTTAGTCGTCCTCAAGTAGACACATGTTGCAAGTGTGAAGAACTTAAGATAAAAATAAAAAGTTCATCCTTAGGAAAACATACAAAGCGTGCAGCAGTCGTTGAATTGATGGTACATAAACGACGAGTGAAAAAAATTTACACGTCCTTGAAAAGCTCTATTGTGTAGTGCAAAAATCGATAGCCGGTATTAGTTGTAAATTTCATTACCATTTCAGGGCAAAATTTCACTCTTTTATTACCTTATCAAGAAAATTTCGTCATCGCGGAGTAAAAAACTTGAAGGGCTGTATACGATTGTAGGTTTAAGATAATTATTATTATGGTTACAACTTAAGCTGCACTTTTAAACTGATGGTTTATTGCAGAAAGGAACCATCTGATGATACATGGTCCCTTTCTACAACAAACCAAAAATTCTGTCTCCACAATAAAATGTTCCGGGCATATGAAGTATAAGCCTTTCTACTCAAAACGATAGGTCTACAGCTAGAGAGCACGAATATACATCTATCTAAAAATAATCAAAAATGTTACTTTTGTTAGTCCCTTTCTGAAATAAACGATTCAATTGTATATAAATACGAAAATTTTCACGGCCAATGTTAACCATACTAAGACTAGAACTAACATTAGTACTAATTCTAACACTAGACCTACAACTAGGAGCTTTCGGGTTTAGCCGCTCGTCTTTTTAACCTTCCTCAGAAACTTGTTTCGCACACTTCGAACTTGTTTCTGAAGAAGCAAGTTGCAACAGGGCTTCCGAAACGTCAAACGCCTTTCCAAAAGACACACGGCTAAACCCGAAATCTCCTAGTTCTAGGTCTAGTGTTAAAGATAATGTTAGATCTAGTCTTAGTTTAGTTGTCTATTGTATCTATATTAAAATAATTAACCGTTTGAATCCCGGGGAGTATTGAAAAACACTGTCGAAGAATCCCGAATCGCAATTTCGCTTTCTATAAATGTGTACGAGAAGAGCCAAGCAGCGCAATAGAGTCTTTATAGTATTATTCTATCTATTGTAAAATGTACTATTTACATAAAGAGGAGCTGCTTGATGTAGTTGCTTCAGTAAATCCGAAGGTGCGAATTCGATAATCGATAACACACCATCGGTTATCTATAATGTTCGAAATGTTCTTACAATTAGTTTTCTCGGCATAAAATCTCTCAAACGGTTCAAGTCTTTCTAATTTTTACATAAAAACTATTAGCTAAACAATAACGTCGCGTAAAACCAATTAAAAAAACTGAAATTGTGTAAAATTAGTATAGGGTAAAGTGCCCAAATGTCGGCCATCCTAAAAATGTTTCGTAAGGTCAGCCTTTCTATCAAAATCCATACAGAAAAACTGGAAGGCCGATTTTAGGCGCATGGTCGAGATTTGGTGAGTTTACTCTATGTATCGGATTAAAAAACTTACATCGTACCAAATTTGTTTAAAATATATTCAGCCATTTTCAAGACAGAATATTTTCAGCGCTTCAAACAAATCGCGATTATTGTAAAAGCAGTTAAAATTAAAAAAAAAAAATAAGATATATCAAGTACCATAAACATATGTCGCTATAATAAGTTATAAGCCGATTTTTTCTCCAATAGTTTTCCAGGAATAAAATTTACAAAGTTAGTCAATTTTTCAACAGCTCGAAAATTCGATTCATTTTTTATTTATCTCGCGATCGCTCTAACACTGCGGAGCCAAATTAAAAAAAAATGTATTGCACAAAAATGTATTGCACAAAAATATCTATGGAATACGATGAACTTTATCCCGATTATTTTTGATAAGTGATTGCGAAAATATTCCACTTCAAAGTGATGCGCCTTTATTTCTGAGGGTTTGGCTGAAGCAGTTATTGATTTTATTGTCTAATTTTATAAAATTCAGTCGTCTTTTTTATAAATCTATAAATTTTTTTTATTAAAGTTAATGATTTTTGAGCTAGTTTATCTAAACCCATTTATTAAGCCTCTAATCTTATAACAAAGAACATTTTTATATATTTTTTGTGTAGTAAGGTGCTCGATTTGGCTTTTTTTGATAAAGTTTAATAAAAATAATAAGAAATCTAAAACCCAGGTTTGTAGATCATTTGGAGTACTTTTCCTTCAAACGTATAAAGATATAAAGTTAATAGTATTTTAAATCGGATTTTCAGTTTCTCTGAAAGCCCTTTTTTAACATAGCGCATTCTTTGCCATTGTAGTCTTCAAGTTATAGTAAGAATACAATACATCTCAAGAATAGAGCTACCATTCGATTTAAATTGAAGGAAAAATCCCTCAATTAGAAAATTTAGGGAATTGACAAAATTTAATTAAGGAAACAATATTCGCAGCAATTGTTAAAAGAAACTAATCGACGAGGATCATTCATAAATCAAATCCTTTCCTTGTTATCAAGAAAGATATCTTGAACAAGTTTAAATTAGGTGATAAAAAAAGTTCACATAAAAATACAAGTTGTCACTTAACCCTTCTTTGCATGATTTTTTCTTTATTGGTGAAATAAACCAAGGTGATATAATTCATGTTCAAAATTAAAGAAATGATGGTTAAAAACATCTTAGCATTCAATGTTATGATGGAAATTTCCATCATTATGCAAAGAAGGGTTAAGTTATATTTAAACTTTTATTTCCAATTTCTACATTGAAATCCCATTTAAGCAATAAACCCTATCAAAAACCAATAAAATAACACATAAAACAACAAATAAAACAACCCATTTTAATAAAATAACAAATTAAATTTATAATAAACTTTTTATTTTTATTACTTTAATTGAATTTAATTTAATTGAACCATCAATCAAATCCTAAAAAAATATATACAATTTCCTTAAGTGCGTTTGTAATATCTTTTAGCCTCAACATTCCCAGTATAATGCTAGAAAAAAAAAAATTAAAACCACATTTAAAATTATACTTGGAAATTATTAAAAAAAAAGAACAAACAACATACAATTACTAATCCACCGTCTGTAAATTCATAAGTTCTTCCACCGCTTTTCCCCGAAGTCTTACTAACGGTCTTAATTTCAATTTTATTCCCGCTTAAAGTAGCCGTACTCTACAATAAAGATAATTAAATAATCTCGCTTATTAAATTTACTCGTATTTCGTAATCTACTTAATACAAAGTACCTCGATGTCATGTCCTGGGAAAAGATCGTCTTTGTACGCTTGTCCAAAGGTGAAACTTTGCGTTTGTCCGGAGGAACTAGAAATTGTACAGTTATTTCCATCTAATTTTATTTCAACAGTTGGTTTGGAGTTAGCATATTGAGAGATGATTTCTGGAGTCACCAAAGGACCTAAAATAATAATTTTTATTATAATTTATTAATGGTAATAATTAAATGATTAAATTTAAACTTACCAAAAGACTTTATATATTCTTCAAAGTTTTCATTACGTTCGTGAGTATAAATTCCAGCGATTTGAACCATTTTTACTTGAAGGTGGAATGAAAAATATAATTTCTTTTTGTTGGACCATATTAATTTATATACATACTCTAAAGATAAAGGTAATTTTATTATCTCGTGATTTTGCAAGTTATATTTAAAGGTAACGAGTAATGATTACTCGTTATTATTAGGTGCAAAAGATAAGGATCATTAGTAATACTAATTGTAACAATAATAGTGATGTAATAAAAATGATCATCAATTTTATTTATTTTTTTTGCAAGTAAGCCAACAAACACGGTTGAGTTGAGTTTAGTTGAGTTCTGGTGGCTTTTAGCCAGCGAAAAAATTTTTCAATTAATTTAGTTTCGAATGTTGTGGTTTTGTAGTGAATTTAAATTAAAAAAGTTACACTTTGAACAACAAAGTTTAACTTTAATAAATGAAATTTTATTTTATTTTTTTTTTTGTGAGATATAAATTTTAATTTATTTAAAAAAATTTTTTTTTGGGGAAAAAAAAAATAAGTAGTAGTAAAATAGATGGTAGAAAAGGCGCGCGTCGCGACGCTTTGGGAGATGAGTCGACGCAGCATCCGAGGCGCCGCGGCGACGACGCCGGGCGTCGCGACGCTCGACAGTCCGCTCTGGGGCTTATCTCTGTTCGGTGCTCTGCTCTCAATTCACCCGTAAACCCTCCTAACCCTTTTAATTCTCCTCGTTTCGAAGCAAGCAACTTTTTCCCAAACCAGTGACGGCGGCGTCGCCGACGTCGCTTCTTCCACACAACCGAAAAAAAATACGCAAATCGAACCGTAGACAAATAAACTTTTTATAAAAAAAAACGCGATTTCAAGAATCAGTGCCCCCTCAAAGAAGGAAGGAAGAAGAAGGAAGAAAACCAACCGGTGCATGGTGAGTACATAATTGAAAAAACGACCGTCGCGACGCCTCCATTGTTTTAAAACTCGGGTTCTTTTGTTTTGGGGATAATTGAAAAACGATCCGTTGGAAAAACCGACGATGGAAAACCGAGAACGCTTTTACTTTATTTTAATTAGAAGCGGAATAAAATAAAATAAAATAAAGTTGAAATTTAAACTTCAATTTTTATTCCTATTTTTTTAAATTTTTTGCTGACTTAAATATTAAAATCAATCAATCAATCAATCAACCTATAAAAAAGTTTTACTAACGAACTTTAGGGTGATTAATCAAAAAATTGACCGTGCATTTGGGTCAATTTATCATCTGGTAAACTCTAAGAGGAAAGTTTAAAAAATACATAGTAAACTAAGTACGGTCCTGTTTCATCTCAACGTCACATTCGACGTAGCCGGAGGAGAAAAGCGTCTTGTTACCCATTGACGCGCCGCGACGCCGACGTTCCCAAAGGGGAAAAGACGTTAAGTGCGAAGTTAACCAACCTACTTGGGAAACAATCCGATTTTCTAACTTCACCAACCCACATGGGTTTTTAATTAGTTTTAATGGACCTCTCGAGCACATTTTATGTACTTAATCATTAATGAAAATTAAGTGACTTTCAAAAAGTTTTTAGTTACTTAATTTAATGGAAAACCACACGAAATTTCTTATCGTTTATTTATTTTTGATAAGTTAAAAACACATCGAGATAATATTAATAAATTGCATCACGATTTACTTTTAATTTAAAAGTACCAATTTAAAAATTTTTATTTTCAATTGTTAAGTCGTTAATATAAATTCATTCACTTGAATCCCATTGTAACTTTTAATTTAATCCGAAGAAAAGAGACGGAAACGGTTTTAATGAGTGATAACAATGGGATAAGTGGAGATGTAACACATCGTCGGTGTTTGACCATCTTATTTTTAACGGGCGCCGCACTTTAGGAGCCGCACGATTCTTAGCAGCCTCACGTGATTCACCTAAGAGATGCGCTCAAAATGTTTATAATTAGATTGTAGACCTGAACGTATTTACCCCGAGAACGCGCTTCTATTTCCATTGCAGAAGTATTTAACCCGACCACGAAAATGTTTTTGGTCATCTAATTTAAAATCACATTTCATCAAAACCACATTTATTCCTATTTAATATCAAATAAATCACAAAATCAAAATTAAACAAAAACATTTTTTTTTTCGTACATTTTTATTTGACTTTAAAATTACAAAAAAAAATTTAATACGGTCCTGTTTCCTCACCTGTACTATGATCGGTCTGTTACCTGGCAACATGCGCCCGAAGTCTGGCGTTACCATGACAACCACGCGTACTCTATAGCCGTCTCTGTCGGTCGGGCATCGATTCGGTGACGTCACGGCGTCACGACGGCCGCGATATCGACGCCTCACGTCACGACGACGTGCCCGGAGTACACAGCGATCGCGGCGCGTCCGGCCGGAAAAAACGGACGCGATCCGGACCTGGAATAATTGAATTAGGTCCGGAACGGCGAGCGTTGATACCGAAACTAAACTTTCCGGTTTGCTTTTTATCTCTGCCGTGTTGTTTTTTTTGCTCGCTTTGATGTCCCCCCGAGGTGCGATGAGGGGAACGATGGGGAATTTGCTCGGTTCGGTAATGATCCGGTTAATGTGTAGGCTAATTAGTAACGAGACGTTAAATAATCGTTTTGGTAGGGTTTTTTTTTCTTGGAGGGTGGGCGAAGAAGTTGGTTTAAATAGGGATGAGGAGGGATGTAAATTTTAATTGAGTTTGATTAAGTCACGATCAAATAGAATAAAGAGAAGGGGGGAAATCTTTAAGAAAATATATTTAAAGTGTTGAAAATCTTTGAATGAGGTCTCTAATCGAATAGGGTAGTAAAGCAAACTAAAAAAAAAATTCAATTCAGTTTCAATGTTAATATTGCTATACAAACTGGAGAGATACGGTTTTTAACCCAAAGCATTGGGGATAATTAAATTTTATTTGTCAGAAAGGAAGCAATGTGTATACTGGAAGGGTTTTCAGTCAGAATTGAAAAACTTAAAGACAGGTGTACCGCAGGGCTCGGTATTGGAACCCATTCTGTTTCTTTTATACGTGAATAACTTACCAGAGAATATCTCTACAAATTCCATGTGCTTGTACACTGATGACACTTCACTAATAAATAGAGATACAGATGTGGTTTTAAAAGAAAAAACGAAACAGACCCTAAGTGAAGCAGAAGACTGGTTTAGCAGCAATAAATTAAAACTAAACACTGATAAAACCAAAGTACTTACCTTCTACACTAAATGAGTAGGCAAAGTAGCAAATCAAACAATAGAATTCCTGGGTATTACCTTAAACGAAACACTCACATGGCTGGACCATATAACAAAACTAAAACGAAGATTAGCAAATTCTCTGTATTGTTTAAAAGTTGTAGTAAAAAATCTACCTTTAAAAGAAGCGAGGAATGTGTACCTTGCGTATTTTCATGGTATGGCGACCTATGGCATAAAGGTGTGGGGCGCGTCAACTGAATCAGAAAAAATCTTCATGCTACAAAAGAAATCCATACGAATCCTACTGGGAATATCCCAGCGAGATAGTTGTAGAACACATTTTAGGGGATTAGGGATTATAACTTTACCGTCATATTTTATACTTGCCTGTTTGGAACATGTTCACAAACATCGAACTGAATTTTCCATAAACGCGGACAAGCATAATTACTTTACATGTCACAGAAAAGATTTAATGATTCCGTATCATCGAGTAACGAAAATGCAAAAAACTTTCTACTTTATAGCTGTAAAATTATATAATGTTCTACCATCAGAAATAAGGGAAATGAATTCTAAATGGTTTAGGAAAATTGTGAAGAATATTCTATTGGAGGGAGAATTTTATTCCTTAAATGAATTTAGAAATCCTTACCTTATACCTTACTAAAAATAAACGTTATAACATTATATGCAGAATTTTGACCTTATCATTGGTATTCTAAATGGTTTTAAAGTTAATTTAAAGTACATTGTTACCATTTCATAAAGTATTCGAGAATCTGTTCAACAATAACATTCACGGTTAAAGTGAGTCAACCGAATATAAGATAGGGATGTTAATTCTGGCAGTGACGTTAAATGTGGTGGATGATTAACGCAAACTGAGCTATTCTTATTAATCCAGTTGATACTTATCCATCCTTCCATTAAGATTTCTTCTAGTTAGAGAAAAATGTGGGGTGCATTCGAACATTTCCAAATAGGTCTGTAACTTGCGGTTAAAGTGAGTCATCCGAGTATAAGACAAAGATATTATTCCTGGCTGTGACGTTAAAGGTGGTGGACGATTATCGCAGATTAAACAATCCTTATTAGTCCAGTTGGTATTTACCTTTCCTTCCTTTATGGTTTCTCCTTGTTGGAGGGGAATGTGGGGTGCATTCGGACATTTCCAAATAGGTTTGTAATTCACAGTTAAAATGAGTTATCCGAGTATAAGACAGAAATGTTATTCCTGGCAGTGACGTTAAAGGTGGTGGACGATTATCGCAGATTGAGGTATCCTTATTAGTCCAGTTAATATTTACCCATTCTTCCATCAAGGTTTCTTCCAGTTGGAGGAGAATGTGGGGTGCATTCGGACATTTCCAAACAGTGACATTATGTGACAAGACAGTCAAAAAGGCAGAATTATAGAATCAAAATCCTTAATATTAAGCTAAGAACCGGTAAAGTATCTCATAACATGTGCTTAAAATGCTGTCCATCTTCCTGATTGCACATTTCGACCCTTCGCATAAAATGTTGCATCAGATTTTCTAAAACTTCAGGGCTATTACTAAGTTTCAAACATTTATCTAAAATTCTTTGATGCAATTCATTTATAGTTTCATCACGGGTTTGGAAAATGGAATTTTTGAGATAAGGCCACAAAAAGAAGTCACAAGAACGAGTTGGTCAACGTATTGCGGTATTAAGGCTGATTATACGGTCCTCAAAAAATTCTGCAATAAAATTTAACGTGTCCCGCGTTATGTGGAGTCTAGCACCATCTTGTTGAAAATACCAATAATGGAGTTCATCAAACGATGTCTTTGAGCATTTAATGTACTTGAAAAAGTGATACCGTAACGTAAACTAAGGTTCGGTTTTTTTATTTTGGGTATCTCGCCTTGAATGAAAATGGGACCAATAATTCGTCTATGACTAAAACTTGCCCAAACGCCAACCTTTTCCGAATGTAGTGGTACTTCCAAATTTTCGTGTGGATTTTCACTGCTCCAAATTCTCGTGTTTTTTTGAATTCAAGTATCCCGATTCAAGTATCCCGACCAAGCCTCATCAGAAAATATAATCTTTTTGTAAAATTGTCCATTACGATATATGTTGATAAACCAATTGCAAAATTTTATTCTACGTTGATAATCAACTAGCAACAATTCTTGAACGACGGTAATTCTATAGGGATACAGTTGCAAATCTTGACGTATCATTTTATGAGTAGAGCCAACAGAAAGAGCCAAGAGAGAGTTTTCTGGACGCACTACTTCCTGTTTTTTTTTAAGATTCCCATTTTGGTGAAATAAAGTTACAGCTCTGTTTAAGGTTTCCTTAAACTGAGCATATTCTACCGGTGCATTAGGAAATTCATCAGTAATTTGTTAATACAATCTTGAAGTGAATATTTTCAGATTCCATCCACTTTCCAACCAGTTTGAAAATATGATTTCACCATGAATATTTTTTGTTGCAAATTAAACATTTCATTAAATATTGTATGATTTGAACAGATTTGACTTCTGTCAAGTTTTTCTGATTAGAGTGCACTTATAATGCGACACACATTTTTCTCTCTACCTTCGTCTAACAAAATTTCATGGCGCACTTGAGCAGGAATTTAAATGAACACCCGATAGTTGTAGAACACATTTTAGGCGATTAGGGATTATAACTTTACCGTCATATTTTATACTTGCCTGTTTGGAATATGTTCACACATATAAAACTGAATTTTCCATAAACTCGGACAAACACAGTTACTTTAAACGATTTAAGAAAAGATTTAGCGATTCCGTATCATCGGGTAACAAAAACGCAAAAAACTTTCTACTTTAGTAAAATAATATTATGTTCTACCACCAGAATTAAGGGAAATGAATTATTAAATGAATTTATAAATCTTGAATTGTAATTTTGTTTTTTTTGTGACGATATATTGTACTTTTCTGTACCTTATTCAAAAATAAACATTAAACATTAAACAATGCATATGATATGATGTTCATAAACCAGAAGGTCTAAAGATCCAAAGATGTGGAATAAATTGATTTAGGTTTGATTGAATTGAATGGCCATAACATGTGGTTCTCAACGTCATGGTTCTTTAGAAATGGTTTGATTTCATGATCATCTTTTGGAACTGTGATGTTGAGAACTACACGTTTTTTCCGAAGACGGTAATTAACCGAAACCATGGTAGTCGAGCATAAATAAAAAGTCTTTGCCACCGTTTTTTTGCCTTTTTGTTTCTAAACGGGCCAAAAAATTTTAAATCTCTGGCAGAAATTATAGACTTGGAGAATAGTGAAAACGTGGAAAACATCTACATAAAATGCAGACTATCAAAAAAGAATAAGAAAGTAATAGATTATATGCTCAAGCCAATCCAACCCAACCTTATAAGATTTATTAATAATATTTAAAACCCTTCTTTAATAGCTCTAGCTATTAAAGAAGGAACTTCTTAGTTGAGCTTGACTACTATGGTTTCGATCGATTGCCGTCTTCAGGTCATTGCGTCAAAATTTTTAAGGAAAGACAAATATGTTGTTCTCAACGTTATGGTTCTAAAATATATTAAAAATTTAACTTATATCTTTTGGAATCGCAATATTGAGAACTACATGTTTGCATTTCCTTAAAAATTTTAACACAATTACCTGAACACGGCATTAGAGTAAAACCATGGTAGTCGAGCACAAATAAGAAGTCTTCGGCAATAAAGGAAATTAACAAAAGCATTTAATTCGGTTTCAATGTTAACGCATTTGACATGATATTGTTCACATTCTAAGATTTAAAGATCCAGAGATGTGAAAAAAGATTACTTGGGTTGAATTGAATGGCAATAACATATGGTTCTTCAACGTCTGGGTTCTTTTGGAATCGTTTGGTTGCATGATCTTTTGAAACCGGGACGTTAAAAAATACATGTTCATATTTCCTTAGAAATTTTAACACAATGACCTGAAGAGGGCAATTGACAAAAACCATGGTAATTTAACACAAGTAAGAAGTCTTCGTTTCAGCGTTTTGCTCTTTTATTTCTAAACGGGCCATAAACTTTAAATCTCTGGCAGACACTACAGACTTGGAGAATGTTGAGAATATCCACATAAAATGCAGATTAGCACAAAACGACCAGACAGTAATGAATTATATGCTCAAGCCATTCCAACCCCACTTTTTAAGATTTACTAATAACATTTAAAAGCTTTCTTTAAAAGTTCTAGTGCAGAAATTTTTCTGTTTGCGTTAATAAACCATGAACGGTAGAAATTTGAACTTTTTCTTATTTGTGCTTCACTACCATGGTTTCCATCTATTGCCGTCTTCAGGTCATTGCGTCAAAATTTTTAAGGATGACAAACATGTTATTCTCAACATCATGACTCTAAAATATATTAAAAATTTAATCTATATCTTTTGGAAACGCAATGTTGAGAACTACACGTTTCTCTTTCCTTCAAACATTTTAAGTAATGACTAAAAGATGGCAATTGAGCGAAACCATGATGATCGAGTAGTAATAAGAACTCCTCGCTTCTGCTTTCTACCTCTTTATTTTTAAATGTGTCAAAAAATTCTAAATCTGTGGCAGAACTTATAAACTTGGAGAATAGTAAAAACGTCCAGAACATCCACATAAAACACAGATTAGCAAAAATGGACAAGAGAGTAATGGATTATATGCTCAAGCCAATCCAACCTAACCTTTTGAGATTTACTAATAAGATTTAAAACATTTTTTAATAGCTCTGGCTATTAAATAAGGAACTTCTTATTTGTGCTTGACTGCTATGGTTTTCATTTATTGTCAGTAATGGGCAAGCACCCGGTATATTAAAATTTGGGTATATACCCAGCGTTTCTGCCCTGTACGTACCTAATGGATAAATACGGGGTATATCGGAATTTGGGTATATACCATGTACCCGGTATATAATTAACTGTTTTTGCTTAATCAACTAAAAAGAAATCCAAACAAAAACAATAAAATGATAAACGTTAATAATTTACGTTATTTTAAACAAAACAAAACATTTTTATTTAACTAAAATTATACTTAAATAAACTAAAAACTATATCTTCAGGTTCGTTTGTCGATTTCGTAATTTAAGATATTTCCCATCTGGATATTTGAGTAATCATCACTTTGTGATGAGTCTGTATTTGAATCACATTCAGAAGCTGAACTTTGAATTTCTATATCAACACTATCATCTTCATCATCATAAAGTTGTGCAGAATAGAGAGAATATGAAGCACTTGGTTTTGGTTGTTGTTCCGACTTATTACATTTGAATATGATTTTCCAGTTGGGAGCTATGTTCGTAATTTTTCCTGCTCTTAAAAAAAGAGAAGGTTTTTTTAAGAGCAGGAAAAAAAAACGTTTTTTTTTTAAGAGTTTTTTTTTTTTTTTTTTTTGTTTCTTTTTTATGGTCAATGAACGAAAAAGTTTTAAAAGATCTTTCAGTTTCCGCCAATGAAACTGGTGCAGTTAAAATTCTTACAGCAGGTTTAGATAACGACGTTGTACCACACAGTCCTATCCACCAAGAAACTGAAGACGTAGAGTGGATACAACTATACAGGAGACTTTTGGACCATAAATTATGCTTTGAGCGGTAATTTGCTAAATCTGTCAGAACATTTTTAAGAAAATCGACTTTCATATAGACGGTTACCTTATATATGAATTCTATCCCGTCAATTTGTCCTTGAGTAAGATCCTTGATTCAATGGATCTAGTAATACAGCTGCAATATGAAGTGGTTTCAAAGCACGTTCGTTCCTCTCTTCAAATGATTTCAAAATATTGGCAATATCGTTTTCATTCAAGTTCATGTCACTTCCGGAAAGATTTTCGCTTAAATTTACTTCAACATTTGACATATATTCACAAACTTTGTGAATAATAGAGTCTTGTGTTTGAAATTTATCTATAACTTCCACAATTGGTTTCAGTATTTGAATAATCGCGTCAATTTATAGCCAAAATGTTAAGTCATCTAATAAATTTCTTTTCGTATGTGTATTTCGTACGTAAATTTCTTTCGTAAGTAGTAATCCAGATGATTCTTCTTTTACAGTTAGGTGCTGAAGTGACATTTTTGATTTTTTTAAGGATGGGTATATATCAGGTATATACCCAACTCTTATATATCTATCTGTTAGGTATTTACCCCTCACCTATCGCTGATTACTGTCTTCAGGTCATTGTGTCAAAATTTTTAAGTAAAGGAAAGCATATTCTTCTCAACGTTATGGCTCTAAAATATATTAGAAATTTAACCTATATGATTTGGAATCTCGACGTTGAGAACTACATGTTTGCCTTTCGTTAAAAATTTTAACGCAATGACCTGAACACGGCAATAGAGTGAAACCGTGGTAGTCGAGCACAAATAAGAACTCTTCGCTTCAGCTGTTTGCCTTTTTATTTCTAAATGGGCCATAAAATTTAAATCTCTGACAGAAATTATAGACTTGGGGAATATTAAGAATATGTAGAACATCTACATAAAACGCAGAATAGCAAAAAAGAACAAGAAAGTAATGGATTATATCCTCAAGCCAATGCAAGCCAACCGTATAAGATTTAAAACCCTTCTTTAATAGCTCTGGTATATAAATTTTTCTGTCTATGCTAATAAAACATGAATGGTGGAAATTTGAAGATGTATTAAAAACTGGATTTTTGCTAAAATTTGAAATAGTCTGTCAGATAGTTTTATGTTAGTTTTAAACCATAGATTAATACTTTCTTGACCGGGAATTTTACATACAAGCTGTGCAGGGTTGCCAGATTGTTCGATTGGATTTCCCCAGTCACAATTGAAAAATACCCTAAATTTAGAAGTTTTCATTAAAAATTTTCGTGACTGAAGCATATCTCTAAAATACCCAAAAATAAGCCAATTTAGAAATAAGTTCCCCAGAATTAAGAAATATTCAGAAAATAATTTTTCAAATTAAAAAAATAACTTTTAACTAACAGCAGTGCACATCAAAAACACTGCAACACAGTGCCAGTTGAACACAAATTAAAAAAAATTAAAACTAAAATTCTACCGTACGTATTCTTGCGTTTTATAATACAGAATTGAATTTTCATATTTATGAAGTTTTTATATTATCGAGTGGTGTCAGACATAAAATAGAAATAATCCCCAGAAAAACATATCCCTAAAGAAGAAAGAAAACCCCTAATTTTTGGGAAATATCCCCTAATCTGGCAACCCTGAAGCTATATCGTGTTATCGGTTATGACGAGTGCAATGACGACTTGCCTCATCATCGGTTAGCAACGTTTGGGTATGAAAAGACGAGTTAACACGTCAACTGCCAGCAATGTGTTAAATATTATACACTAATATGGATGGCTCACTTCCGACTTTTAGTTTTGACGTTGCTTTTAGTTCAACCCTAGTCGCTCTTAGCGTTAATGAGCAAACAAATTTTTAAAATCTTTAAAATAAAAATGTTACTCATAATCGTTTACAAAACTATCATTGATAAAATTAAATAAAAATAAATGCTTGCAGACTGATTGTTTTTATTCAATTTCAACATACACAACTTAAAAAATACCGTAGCTTTTAGAAAATATCTTAAGGAGACTCTCCAGCACAACTGCTAACACAAGATACTGTAAAGTGACAATGAATTAGATATCCAAACCAATCTAACTTTGTTTAGAAAACCCATCTAAGGAAAAAATCCATAGAGGTCTAAACAGACAAAATCTAAAGAATTTTTTTTTTTCTATAAGGTGTAACATAGAAATTGTCCTTTAGAAACGATAGATATGACATAAACTAGGCTGATCTGACTGCTAAACATTCAATGCTGTACACATACGACGCATGTAATATAAAAACGTATAGTTACAAATATTTTCTGCAGAACGAACTTTCCTGGCAATTCGGTATAGTTTTGAATTTTTAATAAAAATTGTTGGCATGTACTAACTACATTGCACCGAACAATGAGTAACGTTTTTGTAGTGTCAGCGGTTAGTTGAGGTTTTTCATTGCTCCAAATATTATTGATGGTTGAAAGTATTCTTTCTGCAAGAGCATCCATTCCCGGTAGATACAGTGAAAACCCAATTACCTTCAAAATGTTACTGAATTGAATATGTTGATGTTTGAAAAAATGATAAACTTCTAACCACCTTACTTCAAGTGACATATTTCTTTTATTGCACGTTGAATTTTATCTTCAGTGACATATTTTTTAAAGAAATTTTCGTCAAAGAGAAGATTTTCATTAATTATACGTGTTGTAAACGATGTGATATAAAAGAAATACAATTTTGAACTTCATTCCACATAAGTATATTCTTTAGTTCCGGCCATTCGAAACCGTTTATTTCTTTAAATTGTAGTGACTTTAAATTCAAGTAATCTAAGCAATTTTTTGTGAAACGTGTTTACATGATTAATAAACCATTCTCTCCTTATTATCATAAATTCAATATTAAATTGCGGATACTGTACACGCGGGTATGCTGTACTGCGTATCATATTGCTGTACAATATAGCAAAATTCCGTACGCTTGGTCACCCTACATAAACAATAGATTAGAAAAAGAAAAATTTTGAAAATGTTAACAAAATGAAAATAAATGTGCTAGATGAAGAGCTATTGTTAGAAAAGCAAAGATGAGTATCAAACAAAACCAAAAAATTAGAATTCGTCATTGACAAACACAATGATCTAATAATATAACTGATTAATACAAGATATCAGAGCAGAATGTCTAAATACTGCAACATCATCAATAGATTAATAATTTTATTATCTATTAGAGTAGACAACACATATTGACTTTGTTCGTCGAAACTATTTCCAATGACTTCTGTTTTTTTCAGATTCAATCACCACTTAGGATTTTTTTGCATGAGATCAAAATCAAACAATTTTATTCGTTGGAAAATCCCAGACCATTAGAAGTCACTTCTACGAACAAAACGATAAAAAAAGCTGTGGAACGATTACACAAAAAAAATTGTTGGAACCCTCAGCTAAAGTTGAAAGTTCTAAACTAGACTTTCCCGACGGTTATCAGATCTTCCAAGATTTCTTATTTTACCCCCAAATATAAAAGAATCCCTAACTACAAAAAGGAAACTTGTTCCCATTTTCAAATTTCACTCAAAATCACAACAAACAAAAATCTAAAGACTTGTATACATTGAACTCGTTGTTTTTCTGGAGTTAGCTATTCATAACTGTAGAAAAACAACTTCTTCTCATTTTTAAATTTCACAGAAGATTAAAAAATGTGATTCCTTGACTCACTTAAAACCACAATCATTGAAAATCTAAAGACTTGTAGGTGATGAACTTACCTTTATGCAGTTAGCTATTCAGAAATGGCAAAAAATAACGTCCTCATTTTTTAATTTTACAGAGGAATAAAAAATGCTATTCCTTGACTCACTCAAAACCTCAATAATCGAAAATCTAGACTTTATTTAAGGAAATATTTGATTTGGGTGTCTACAGTTAGCAATTCAAAAATTTCCAATACTAAAGAAAGACCAGACTGGTTATGATCGAACCAGTTAATTTAATTTGGATAAATAAAATTTTGTACTATTCTAATTCTGTACCCTAGAGGTAAACAGTCGTAAGTCCAGTTTTCTATTAATTATTAGTTAAGGTTATAGAAAAGGCGTCTGAAGTTACAGTAACGACCAAATAATGTATTTAATTAATTTTTACTATATAACAAAAATTTCAATTTTAATTGCCAGATTAACATTATTTGCCATTTTTGTAAAACTTACATTATTGGATTTACGACTGTTTACCTCTACGGTACAGAATTATAAAGTTATTTATTATTTACATCTCCAAAACAAACAAAAATTTTCATTACTCCATCCACCAGCAAATTAAAAAATCATAAAAAAATTAATTCCAAAAGTAGCAAGTAAGAAGTTTCAAAGTTGTATACAACTTGGAATGTCTTTGTTGAGTAGAAGATCTCGAAGAGACAACCAACCCATTATTCCACTAAATAAGACTGTCAGTCATCCAATATAGACACAGTCCCCTCAGGCCCCCGTGCCCCCTTTTAAGGACTGCCGAGAATTCGGTGTTTAGCTCTGATTAAAGTTTCATTCAGACGTTATCTGCAGCTCCGCACTCGGAGTGGTCCATTTAAAGCGTTCTCATTGTAATTTCTGTTTGAATGGCAGTTTTGTCCGCGACACTCGACGCAAAATCGGAACACTCAACTGTATATAACAATTCTTAAATGTTTCGGTGCGCTCGGTAAATACTTAACGAGAAATTGATATCCTTTAGAACAACCGTATCTTTACTTTGTGGGTCAAAGCGTTCGGGTAGATTGGGGTCGTGATTAATTAATTTTTGCGGGGGGCCACCTGCGCACGTCGCGGGGGGTCGCATCAATTAAAACATCGCCCGCTTCCGTGACAGTGAGATTTACTGCATCAATTATTAAATTCCAATCCAGCAAATTGCGACCGACCGCCACCGAGCAGTCGACTTCGATGGTTTCACGTGAAGTATGAATAATGGGGGCGGAGAATTCGATGGAATTCGGGACCGTTTTTAGGAGGTGTTCTAATTGGAGGAAGGCAGGGCAAAGTGACGGTTTGATTGACGGTTACACGGCCGGGATCGGGACCCTCGCAAAAATCGGTCGCGAAACTAAATAATAAACAGGTCATTTCCATAAATGTTAGAGATCCGGAGTTTCCGACGGCGGTTCGAGCGAAGCGTCAACCTCATACATTATTCAGGAGTGGATCTGGAGAGTGTTTGGACGTTTGGGTTGCCAGATGTCGTTGCGTTAGCAATTGAGAAGGTGTTAATGGGTTGGTTTAATCGAAATTCTTTTACACAATTTATTTATTCAAAAAGAACAAAAAAATAAAAATTTTTTTTAACACATCTTGGTGTAATCAAAGATTAGAGTTGGATTTCGTTGAATCATCAAAAATTACTTAGCAACTGAGAAGGTGTTAAAGGGTTGCTTTAGGTATGTCTCACATTGAGGCAATCAGCAACCAACAACAAGCGATATTCCCACTTGATGACATTTTACATGTAATTTAATGATATCTCTCACATTCAATATAAGATGTTTGCTTTATTTCTATGTAAAATGTCATCAAGTGGCAATATCGCTTATTGCTGGTTGCTAGTTGCTTGTTGCTGGTTGTCTCGGTGTGAGACGCGCCTTAATTCAAATTCGTTTACACAATTTATATCTTCAAAAAGAAAAAAAAGAAAGATTTTTTAACAAATATTGGTGAAACCAGAGATTAGGGTTGGATTTAGTTGAATTATCAAAAATTACTTAGCAATTGAAAAGGTATTAATGGGTTGCTTTAATAGAAATACTTTTACACAATTTATTTATTCAAAAAGAAAAAAAAAAAGAAAGATTTTTTAACAGATATTGATGGAATTGGAGATTATGGTTGAATTTAGTTGAATTATCAAAAATATTTCAGGTTAGATTTAAAGGATTTACGATCGAATATGAGTTGAGTTGGATTTTCGAGTACATCATTTCATACATTTCATAATACTTAGGTAACAAATTTCCTAACATAATTTAATTAATACCAATTCAAGTATCTACTTCAAGTTAGAATTAAGAAATCTAATGTTGGTTTTAGGTTCGGTTTGATTTAATATTTAAAAATTGGAAATGCGTATCTAAAGACCTATATTTTAAGGATTAGTCGAAATATAAGTTTGAAAGTTGTCTCAAATTAAATTTAGATTTAACAAATCCAGGGTTCAGCCTGAGTTGGATTAATGTAAAATTTTTAAAATGTGCCAGGTTATTAGGTTAAGGCTAAGGGTAAGATCATCCTCATCTTAATAATCGATACTTTACATTTTCCGGGTTTAAAATGAATAAAAATTTTCTTAAAACCTTAGTTCAACTAAATTTAATAAAGGACAATTTAAGTATTATTAATCGTAAAAAATGTTTTATATCTTACGATTTTTAAAGAATATTTGATGTATGTTCAAAAATCTAAATTTTTAAGAACAGATAAATATAAATGGTGGAATTCTTTAAAAATTGTGTGGCAAGATTTAAGAGATTTAAAGTTAAAATTAGCTTTTGGTTTATTATTAACATTGAAATGGAAATATCAGTTAGAGTTTGAATTAAAAAACTAATTAATGATGCTACAAATTATTTCGTAAGATTCAGTATGGATGAATTAAGAGGAAATAAAAGTTGGAAAACTTCTTCTAAAGAGAGCTATTTTTTTAACTGAGTTTTTTTCACAGTATTGTTTGATTTCCAGATTAAGGGCCGGTTTATTCACCTTTGGGTAAATTAATCTATTCGATATCTATCACAGTTAGAGGCTAACAGCCAATCATGGCAAGTGAAATTATAGTAACTATGGAAAATGTAGAGTAGATTAATTTATCCAAACGTGAATAAACCGACCCTAAATCGAAAAAATTTTCACTTTTAACCCTTTAAGGACCGATTTTTTTACGGTCATTGTAGACCGTACTATAACCCGAAATGGAGTTGCACCATGAAGAGAAAGATGAAAAAGTACTCGACAATGTTACGGAGATGAGGCTTACTTTTTCATCTTTCTCTTGGTGGTGTAGCTTCATTTCGGGTTATAGTACACTCTATCCCGAGATATCTCGAGCCTGGCCCTTAAGGAGTTAATACTAACACAAGCCTACAAAATTTTATAAAACGCGAGATTAGATCAAATAGTACTTTCCTAAAAAGTTTTGGCGCACTGGATTCAAATATGACTTCAGACCTGCTCCATCACCTCAGGATTTCAAGACATTCTAATCTAAAGATGTGAAAAACACGAGTTTTTCACATGTTTGGAATTAAATAACGCAACAAATAAATTTTTATCTACACAACTTCATACGACATCCGAATATACCACTTTTCTCATTCAAAATGCATTGTGAATTTTTTTGACATCTTATGGAATTATCTTCCCTTTTCCAAGCTCCGCAATAGTAAGCCATCATTTTTTCATCCTATCTACACTCATTTTTTACGTCAAATCATGCAAAAATGCAACCAAATTCATTAATTTTTTTAATTCAGTTGCTTTTTGAAGTCATCGTTGTCTGCAAATCATTTAAATTGTATAGATTACGCACGCCAGAATGACATAAAGTCCTACTCTATAGACCACTACTGCTGCTCTTATTGGACAAAAAGTGATGTTATAGAAATAACATTCCTTCAAGAAAAAATTAAGATATTCGAAAAATTCAAAATCCGTTTAAAATGGGAACAGTGCTGTTTTCAGATGCCACATGGAATTTTGTGAATAAGATTTTGTTCGCAATGTCACTTAATCCCAAAAACATGTTTAAAAACCGAGTTTTTGCATCTTTAGGTTAGAATATTTCAAAAACCTGATGTGATGAAACAATTCTGAAGTCAAATTTGAATTGAGCGCGCCCAAAACGATTAAGGAACTATTTCTTGATCTATGGGTCTAAAAAATGTTGGCCAATGTAATAAATCAGGTTATCTAAAACGTTCATTTGGGTTTAGACTGGACTTATTTGAATTTTTTTTAAATATTATGACACAGACGGCTTTTATCCTTGGGTTAGTACCAAAGATACGGGACTTACAGGGTTGCTCAATTCCATAAGATGTATATACATGAAATTTCTAGTGCGTAGCTGTTAGTTTTGACGTCAGTGTTAGAAGTTTTCAAAGTGATATATTAAAATTTATTCGATTTACCTTACCATTGGTATCCTGAATAGTATTGAAATTAACTTAAAGTGCATTATTACCATTCGATAAAGTATTTGACAACCAATTCAACAATGAAATTCACGGTTACAGTGAGATAATCGAGTGTAATGCCTGCTCTACACACTCGGCGAGAGCGCTTGGCTTGCCGAGACGTCTCGGCGAGACTGTTCGTTGTCAACATAATTCTCCACACTCTCGTCCATTGCACGAATAATGAATATCGATGGAAGACTTACCAAGACGTAGACGAAGTTGTTTCATACACATAAATAAACTGATATAATTACCAGTTGATGTTATACAGACTGTCAAACAAAAAACGTCCAAAGCCATATCTTCAATATTTCTGTTCAGATTTTCATGATCCAAGTACCAAATGAAATGTTTAAATGTTGTACCGAATTTAAAAGACTTTCGTTTTCTGAATTCCAGGATATACAGTACATGTGCTTTTATTAACTGCTAACTTAAGTGATTGTTAAATGGTTTACTGCAGAAAAGAATCAAATACTTTCAGGAAATCAAACGATTGTAAACCATTTTTTTTTAATTGATTCGTAGCAATTTAGAGATTCATTCTGAAAAAAATGTTAAAAATAAAATCGGCACCATCTGTAAGTCGCTGATTAGAAGATATAATCGATTTGACGTGTACAAACTTTTAATTAAAAATACGATAATTAGAGCTTTTTAAGGCATTGGGGTACCTGTTGGGTTAAGCGTTTGCACACATTGCTCCAATTTAAGACCCGAAGGGTTATATCGGGTTCGGAGTAACCTTCGAACCTTAAATAATCGCGTTTCAAAAGTTTGACAAATACTTATTAGCTACTTACTCGGTAAAAGCACAATGCTTAAGAGAAATATTTTAATTTTGTCTGCAACAAATGGTTAATAACAGTACATGTATTCCACAGCGTTAGATTACTAGAAAGAAAAATCTTTCAAATACTGTGATGAAAAATAAACGTTAAAATTTAAAGAAGAAATGCAATAGGAAATTTTATTTGGTATCTGGCTCATGCAAGTTCGAACAGAAATATCGGATATATCGAGCTTTGGGTGTCTTTTTTCTGAAACTTGTATAACAACATTTAGTGGTGACAAAATACTGACATAGAACGAAGACATAGCGAGGCGAGAGGATGACGAGACGACGAACTAGGGTTGTCCACACTCTCGGTCTCGGTAACCCTCGCCATGTCTCGCGGAGTGTGTAGAGCCGGCTTAAGACAAAAACGCTATTCCTGGTAGTGATGTCAAGAACGTCGGTCGATTATCGTAAATTGAACTATCCTTGTTAGTCCAGTATCCTTGGGCTACTAACTCTATTAAAAGCCCTTGTGGGGGTTTACAATTATTAATTGAATTATACCGAAGTCTAGGACAGACTAAATACAATTTTTTTTAATTATCACTTAATAGAAGATTCGTCAAGAAATTCCCCACTAGCTTCTACTAGTTCATTTGGCAATCCCATGAATTGGTTTTTCTTTTTTGTCGTTTCTCGAAGCGTGGATTCGCCTAGTTCCCACTAAAACTTATGGAACGTTTCCACTATACGCGATAATACCTTAGATTAGAACTAATGGCGAATTCGATTGGGAAAACTAGTGTGCACTGGTGCGCACTCGTTGAGTGCAAAATGTGACATATGTCACACTAGCTTAGTGCAAAAAAGGGCAAATTCAACAGAACGCGATGAAATCAAACATAATCATAACATCACTTGTAAGTGTGTTTAAGGCTTGATGATGTTTAAAATGTTTTATAAACTACAATAATAAAATGTAATAGAACACAACGAAACAACCAATAGAACACGCTGCTATGCACTGGTGCGCACCAGTGCAACTGAGTGCAACCAATCGAATACGCCATAAGAGATTCTAAATCAAATTATGTTTTCACCACAATATTGTTTCAACTCTAAAACAGAATCGGAACAGGTTTCAGGATCAGTTTTATATGAAACCTAGGTTATGCATTATTAAATAAATCCCTTCATTAGGAATTTTTTAACTTTTATTTTTTTCTTAAATTAATTACTATTTTTGTCAGACTCATTAGCTTTGTTCGTTAGGGCTTCACTGCTTGCACTTAGCAGTTCAGTGCAATATTAAATTTTGGTTATATATGCGTTGGATCACATTTCATACCTGAACTAAAGTGCACCAAATTAGACTGAATTACAGTCATTCCCCTTTAAATGCTGTACGAAACTGCTCCTTTGCACCATAGTGTAACTTAGTGCAGTGCAAGTTTTAACCCAACGAACAAAGCTATTGTGTTGTTTCAATTCCAGAACACACCGAGAAAATGTTAAATTTTAGAACTGATTGTGAGTCAGGATAGAATCTAAGATGTTTATTTGGGCTTGAATTGGATTTACTTGACATTTTTAAAAATATCTCAAAATCAGATTAGAATTAAGAGATCATAATTAAATTATGTTTTCGCCACAATGTTGTTTCAATTTCAGAACAGGTTTCAAAATCTGAATCAGAGTTTTAAGTCAAACCTCAATCCTGCACTGTCAAATCTTTCACTACAAGTTTCTTAATTTTTATTTTTTCTTAAATTAATTAATACCTCTGTCACACTTAGAGTATTGTTCCAATTCCAGAACAGATCAACGAATTTTAAAATTTGATAACCGTCTCAGACTAGAATTAAGAATTAAAGCATCTACTTGAACTTAGGTTGGGTTTATGTGAAATTTTAAAAGTAAATTTGAAAAGTGAAGGTTATAAAATTAACACCACTTTGCATCTCATTAATACTAATTGTTGTTCTACACTGTATGGCTTAATAAATAAAAAAAATATTTGTCATCAATCTAACCCCATTTAAATGTTATCCAACCCAATCTAATCTAATATCCACCAATCGAACCTATGATGGCAATATTCAAAATTATCTAGTGATGAAAAATGTTTTCATCAAATTCTAGTTCTGCAACAATTTTTATTCATCAACCCAAAAAAACGTCATGTAGTTTTTATTCTAATGAATATAGAACATAAATTTTCATAACAGTGAGTGGTATATAAGCTGTACAAACGATATATCACCGAGGACAATGCAGAATCATCCATCATGACAGGGTGTCAAGTTGGATAGGAATGGGAGTGTCAGCTTCCCCTTTAAACGTAAACGAGGGAAAGGAACTAGACGTAAATATGGCCGTTTGTAAAATAACGAATGAACGAACGAGTAAAAGCGGCCGGTCGGTCTTCAATAAAGCCTCCTACATGTAAAGTTTCTTTTGTCCGGGCTTGTTTGGGATTCTAAAGCTCTTTGCCGGCAGCTTTCGGTAGGAAGTAGACGTCTTAACGCCGACGGCGATACGACGACAGCCGAACTTTCCACCAAAGCTGTCGCGTTTCGAAACTTCGGTTTACATGTAAGGAAAGGGAAGGAAGGAGCTTAAATCAAAAAGTTCTCGTTTAATTTTGACGCGATTCGAAAAGCCGGCGCTATCGTTTTATCTTACGGGAAATGAACGATTTTATCGGTTCGTTTTCAATTTGCGCGTTTCCGCGGGTCCTCCCTCGTCCCGCGAGGGGAAATGATGAGAATATAAAGATTATTTCGAAATTTATGGACGTGTCAGGATTTAATCCCTCCCTAGACGCCATTTCCGAGACCGCGTCGAATCCTCCTCTGGCTGTCAAGTGCAGTATTAAGTCCGTTTTACGTCCGGACGTAAATATCCGGCCGCTGACAAAACGAAATTAGACGTCCACGGCCCTAATCCGTGTAATTCGAACTTAATACCCCCCTGACTCTAACCGGCGATATTATAATTCCATTTGCTACCCGTTAGGTTACGCCCCTACTCGCAAAGTGATATTTAATAACCGTACTTTCGGTCGCGTATCTTCCTAAAAATAGGGCCATATTGCCGAGATTTTATTACATAGATGAAAATTGTATCTACTTTTATAAACAACAACAAAAAAAAAATCGCGATAAAATCAATGATACTTTTACAATAGCTTCGAAGAGTCTTTGTACCTCGAAAAATCAATTAATTTAATTCCGATATCTTCGGGAACGTCGCCGTTCGCTATCTGAACTGATCAGATCCACTTCTGCGAGATGGGCTTCGGAAATGGACCGAACCGGGGAAAAAGACGCTCCCGGCCAACAGTGACAGGACATTTTCCGGGAAAACGTTCTCCCGATACTTTTTCAGGTGATTACGTCGTCCTCGAAGTATTAAAACTACTCAAAAGCTTTTCAAATTGCCTTCGAGTAAATAAAAATTTTTATACTTGAATTCCAATAGAATTTCTTAGATGAAAATTGATATCAATAACATTTTTCTTTTTATATTCCAACAAATTTTCCAATTTGTTCATTCTTAGTAATTGAATACATGTTTTCTTTTTGACATATAGAGAATTTTTTTCCTAGAATAGGAGAAAGAGTAATGAGGAAAATTCTTTTGTGAAAGCTTTCTGGAAAGGTTAACAATATCCTTGTTTAGTTTAAGACTTTATTTTCATGTATAACGATTCCTAGAAGATATTTTCTTTTAAATTTTTTATAACTACTTAGATTTTGAATCTTCAATCTTTCACCAAGTCATCAAAATAAATGTATGATATTTTCTAGAAGGTCTATTGAAAAAAATTAATCATAACAACTTAAGTTTTGATAAATAAGTCGTTATTAAATCATCAAAATAAAAAATTAAATTTTAAAAAGTTATAAGAATAAAAGGGGTTATTTTATATTTGAATCATTAGTTCTAAAAACATCTACTGATTTTTTTTTCGATTAGTTTTGACAAAATATCAAAATTTTCTTAAAATATATCAATTTTTGAAACAATAATAAATTATCTTTAAACTACAGTAATATCTCATACAGACGGGACCCCGACTTACATTAACTCGAAGATACGTAGTTAGGTGGTTCTTCCACTAATTCGCTCAGTAGAAGATTGCGTCATAATATTTTCAGCTCGTTCACATCAGTTTACAAGAATATTTTTAATAGTGTTTTAGAATAACGTAAGCATTTCATATTCTATATACGTAAACATTAATTGAAAGCTTTGTTTACTTCCTTAGGCTGGTTTTAGTGCTCAACCGACGGTCGGTACTGACCGTCAATACTGACGGTCAGTACTGACCGTCAGTTTGTGTTGTTCAGTGCTTAGCTGATTGACAGATCTGTCAAAACGCGCTGACCGTCAGTTTGTACAGTCTCACGAAAAATGGACGCATTAACAAATTGTACGATACTTGGGTATTTCATTGTTCTGTAATTCTTTAACCATGCATCACGGTCTTTATATAAATTATGAGACAAAATCCCATAATTCCGGATGCAACCGGACTTCGGTTATTAATCATTCTGTGTCTATGCTCATTATTTCACGATGACTGTACACGTACTGACAGCAGTCTGTCAGTTGGCTGACGTACATACGGACGCGTTCGACCGACAGTTGTCATACGCGCCGCGTACCGTACGCGCGTAGGGTTCATCAGTGCAGCACTGAACAACTACATATGAATACGTTGCGAAGCTACGCGCGACCGACGTCGGTACCGACCGTCGGTTGAGCACTAAAACCGGCCTTACATACTAGCTATTATGTCAACAAAAAAAAGCATTTGATTTTCTAAATTTTCAAAGAAAATGTGAAGCTTTAACACTTGAATTAAAACACAGTATTGTAAAGGATTTTGAAGGATGCATGAAAACATGTGAATTGGCACATAAATTCAACCTTGCTCGATTTATGGACAGTAGTCCATACAATAATAAAGATAAATCTAAAATTCTTGACGCTGTTAAAAATCCTCATTCATTAAATTCAAATTTAATTCGTAAACGACATGGTATGATTGCTGAAATCGAAACCTTGCTTAAAGTATGGTGTGAAAACCAAGGGAAGTTCAAAAATTGTCCTGTAGACCAGAATACCATATCGCCGTTCCGGAACAACGTCGACGTAACTGCAATTTTTTGATAAAATGAGTTAAGGCCATCAATGTATCCAAAAAATGCTGATTTTAATTATTTCTGCTTTTCCTGCAATTTTTTTTATTTTGCTGTTATGTCGATGTTCTTCCGGAACGGCGATATGTAATCAAGCCAAGCAGATTTTTGGAAAGTTAAAAGAGCAAGTTGCAAATGATGCAAAAGATGAAACTTTTGTAGCCACCAATCGTTGGTTTTGTCGTTTTAAAAAAAGATGCGATTGGCACAATATTGCAGGATGTGGGGAAGCAGCAAGTGCCGATAAAGTCGCTGCATCTGCTTTTCCTATCGCATTGAAGAAATTAATAGAATAAGGCGGTTATAGCACACAGACCATTTTTAATATAGACGAGGCAGGACTTTTCTGGAAGAAAGTGCCTCATAGAAAGTTCATTACACACCAAGGAAAAATTTTTCCTAACCATCGAAAGATCGATTAACAGTTATGCTTGGTGGAAACGTTGCTGGCGATTATAAACAAAAACCTTTATTGGTGTATTGCAGTGAAAACTGTAGAGCCTTAAAGAATAAACCAAAATCAGAATTACTAGTAATTTGGAAGTCCAATCGAAAAGCTTGGGTTACTGCTCTTTATTTGAAGACTGGTTTTGAAATCATTTTATACCTGTAGTTTAGCGGTACTGATCCTCTAAGAATATTCCATTTAAAGTGATGTTAATTATTGACAACGCACATGAACACTCAGCAGCTAACCTTATCAACTATGATCCTGGCGTTAAAATAACATTTTTGCCCCCAAACACGACTAGTTCACTTCAACCTATGGATCAAGGTGTTATTAAAACGTTTAAGGCGTATTATACTTGACGGTCATTCAACCGTTTGTCAAATTTAAATAGTTAATTCAAGGTACATCAAGGTTTCATAGAGTTTAATAAATCAGGAATTGTTAGGTTCCGATTCATCTTTCCACCATGTGATTATGAAGTGAATTGAGACAAATAAACCAGATAGGTGCTGAAAATATCTCTTTCAATTCAGTTCATCTTTATATCATATCACATATCTTTAAATAGCTGCTTTTTGTGTTAACATTAATTTTAGTTCAAGTAGTAGTATTCGACTTACGTAATTTGCGATTTACGAAATGTGCATCGGTCCCACCTATTACGTATCTTCGGGGTATTACTGTAGTTTTAACTTTTGAGTTCGTTTAATTATTTCATTGAGTTTCGAAAAAATGAATTTTTAAAAATCCGGTTGTAACTGAACTAATAAGGTTAGAACATCATCTAACTTAAAGTTTGATTAGTCCTGCATGTGTATGAAAATCTAAATGAGAATTTATTTATAAGAACAGTAATAAATCATCCTTAAACCGCTTTTGGGTTCGTATAATTATTTCAATTAGTTTCGAAAAAATGAATTTTTAAAAATCGGATTACAACTGAAGTAATTGCTCAATGAAATCAATCAAATTTAATGTTTTATAAGTCATGAATGATTAAAGTTAAAAGTTTGAAAACTTGTATATTGAAACAATAATAAATCATTGTCAAAGTGTCCTTTTGCCCACCTTTGAGTGATTAAATGACTGCTCAGCCTCTTTTCGGCCACCCCAAACCGACTTTTGGGGCACTCTTGGTCGCTTTAACGTCGATTGGGCGCCTCTAAAGGGACGTTTGAGGGCAGTTGAGAAGTCCAAGTAAGTCCAAGGTGACCAAGAGTGTCACCTTTCTTTTGGGGTGTCTTTTCGACCACCCCAGACCAACCTTTGTGGCACTGTTTGTCACCTTGAACTTACTTCTCAATTGTCCCAAAACGTCCCTTTGGAGGCGCCAAAACGACGTTAAAGCGACCAAGAGTGCCACAAAGGTCGGTTTGGGTTGGTCGAAAAGAGGTTGAGCAATCGTTTAAAAACTCAAAGGTGGACCGAAGGACGCTTTAACATTGATCAGGCGCCTCAATGTTATGTCTCCAAAGGGACGTTTGGCGGCAGTTGGGGAGTTAAGGCCGGTTCAGACGAAGCCAGTAGTTTAGTCAAGTGGTCGAGTAATTTAGTACTTGACCAATTTGAACACATTCATTTTAGTCTAGTCAACTGGCATAGTCGAGTTAATGGTTAAGTTTAGTAAATAGAAGTCTATTCTATTTTTCTGGGCGAGTATCATCCCCCACCTTAGACTCCACCGACTCGCACGTCAAGTAAACACGTGTGGACAGGCACCTCAAATAAATAATAAGTTCCGTCTTGTGTGAGCTGAAGATCTTGTTTCGGAAATTAATTATTATTTAATATTATTATTAATTATAAAAATGGCAAGGTGGTCGGAAGAGACAACTTTTAAATTCGTGGAAAAATACATAAAACGTGAATGCCTAGGGGATGTAAGAAAGGAAGAATATAAAAATAAACAGAAACGACAAGCAGCTTATTTAAAAATTCAAGAGGTTATGGGTATGGAAGGTTTTGGGCAAAAAGAAATTGTTCAAAAAAGAAAATAATAATAAGATCAACGTATTCCCAAGAGTAAAAGAAAATCATGGATTCTAAAAAAATCTGGAGCTGCCACTTCTGATTTGTATAAACCGTCATTGAAATGCAGCTTGCAATTTTGTGGCGGCTGGAATGGTAGGTCTCATTATGGTATCATTTTTTTGAATCGAGGATTTAATTTTTTCCAGCAAAGTGTTAAATGATTCCTCCGACATCCTAAGAGCAAGGCTATATTCCTTCGGATCTTCTATAGCTAATTCATTTAATAAACAACTGGAAGCACCTAGTTAATCTCTTCTATTAATCCATTTTTTTACCCATTTACATTTTGGTCGCTGCATTTCTTCCAGACATCTGGTTTCAGTTTCGTCAATCGCCAGTTTAAAACTGATCGTAGACCACGTTTTAGCAGTTGTTTTTTTCGATTCATATTAATATTGACTGCACGATATCTTGGTAAGATATACAAATGTACATTAATTTTAAAATCACTGTACTTGCCCTGGCACTAATCAATTCGACTAAACACTGACCGAGTGTAAACGACTATTTATCTCGACTTAATTTGACAAACTATGCTAAATTACTTGTCTCGTGCGAACTGAAAATTTACTCGACTGTATTAGTTTACTATACTAAACTACTGGCTTCGTCTGAACCGGCCTTAAGTCCAAGGTGACCAAGAGTGCCATAAAGGTTGGTCTGGGGTATTCGAAAAGTGGTTGAGCGACCGTTTAATTACTCAATGGTGGGCCAAAGAACACTTTATCATCCATCGGACGCCTCCAAAGGGATGCTTGGGGGCAGTTGGGGAGTAAATCCAAGGTGACAAAGAGTGCCACAAAGGTTGGTCTGGAGTGGTCAAAACGTGGCTGAGCGATCGTTTAACCACTCAAAGGTGGTTCAGATTATAAGTAGAAACCCAACAAGAACATCTTCAAACCTAACCTTTCATAAATCGTGAAAGGATAAAAAAAATATATTTCAAAAATCGTATATGAAAACAGTAGTTAGTTTTGAAGAAAGAAATTTTTTAAAATTGGTTTATAACAGAACTAAAAACTGGGAATGAAGGGAATGAAAGGAATGAAGAAGTCTATATTATTAGTAGTTACGATGATAATCTGGAAAATTGGGTTAAATTTCTAGTTAAAATGAATCTTCAATTAGATCTGGAAGATTCAATTGAAATTAAATTTGATGGAGATTCAATTGAAATTAGATCTGGAAATTTCCTTTTTAAAATTTATCACAAACTTTCAGCTGTAATTAAATTTACGGTTGATGAAGGCAATTTTAAAACATAATGTTGCTGGATAAAAAACCAATTAAAAAACTTTGTAATAGTAAAATTAAAAAAAATAACGTCGACATAAAACCCTTTTAATATTCCATTTTAAACGGCATCGCTTTGTATGCAGAAGAAACAACTTCTCCAATTACTGTACTTTTAATAAACACACATTCCTCTCTTTACATTCCTCTCCTATACATCTGTATTTTTTTACCTATCCTCTTTATGCACAAAAAAGACCACAATTGTTTCAGCTTTTATGAAAGACTAAAACCCATTTCAACCCAACTAGACTTACAAAGTCTTAAAAAGTCCTAATGTAATCATGTACACGACTAAACTGGACTATGCAGAAGAAACAACTTTTCCAATTACAGTACTTTTAATAAACACACACTCCTCTCTTTACATTCCTCTTCTAAAAATCTGCACTTTTTTTACCTGTCCTCTTTACGCATAGAAAAAGACCAAAATTATTTGAACTTTTTAAAAGATAAAAACCCATTTCAACCCAAGCAGACTTACAAAGTCTTAAAAAAAAATCCCAATAAAATCAAAGTACAGTGATACCTCGACATTCGAGTTTAATTCCTTCCGTAACCTTGCTCGTATCTCAAAGCAACTTTGCTCAGTGGAATTAATTGAAATGCTATTAATCCGTTCCAGCTTCCAAAACACCACCTCAGTTATTATTAAGTGTTTTTGAATAAGGAAAATGTGTTTACATTTTCCTTACATTTCCCAACATTTGTTTCGTCACTGGTCTTCCATTTTTTCGTCAAGCTTTGCTCATTTTCACATGTAGATCGTTTAAAAACTGTTCAAGGAGTTTTGTTTCTACATCCTTTTCAGCATATTGCTAAAATTAGTTAGGCAAGGTTCATTGAACAGCTCCGATGCACAATTAGCAACTTTTTCGGGGTGATATTTATCCACGAATTACAACTTTCTCCCACATTCCCAACATCTCCTTTATATCTCTTATATAGATAACCTCCTCCATCTCTGGCTCCTCTTCAAAACTAATTTTTTATTCACCAACGGTATACTGCTGCGAATGTAGATCGTGTAACTCCTCGATTGTCAGTTCTTGAGACTGTTCCTCGACGAGTTTATTCACATCTCTCTCATCCACCTCCAGACCCATGGATTTTCCCAGAGAAACAATCTCCTCTACTACTGACACTTCGGGTTCTAATCCTTAGAAGGCCCTTAGAGCTATAGCCTCAGGCCACAATTTCTTCCATGCAGAGGTTAAGGTCCTCGTTGTAACATCTAGCCAGGCCTCACCAATAATTCTTAGGCATATCACGCTGTTAAAGTGGTCCTTCCAGAACTTTCGAAACGTAAGGTTTATGTTCTCCGTCACCTCAAAACAGCGAAAAATGTGCGTGGTGTACATCTTCTTAAAATTAGAAATCACCTGCTGATCTATGGGCAGCAAGATAGAGGTGTTGTTGGGTGATAGGTAACCTTTATAAACTTGAACTCTTCGACTAAATCATCTTCTAAATTTGGTGGGCGAGCAAGAGCATTGTGTAGTGTGCGATTTCTCATATCTCAAATCTTGTTCTCATCTCAAAGCAAAATATCGCTCGCTCGGAACTAAAGCTTCATATGCACAAAAAATAGCTTCTCTAATTACTGTATTTTTAATTCCTCTTTTTACATTCCTCTCCTATACATCTGCACTTTTTTACCTACCTACCCTCTTTATACATAAAAAAAGACTAAAATTGTTTGAACTTTTATGATAGACTAAAACCCATTTCAACCCAACTAGACTTATAAAGTCTTAAAAAAATCCCAATAAAATCAAAGTACCTAATCAACGAATGTAATCATGGACACGACTAAAGTGGTTAAAAGTCGTCTACGAAAATGATTTTCATCGGTACAAAGTGCTCATTTATCGTCGGGAAAACCGACTATAGACGTCTAGCGCACTCCGACGTATCAACTTCCACGTTTCATCCGGCAGATGGCGCCCTAATTCCGACGTTGCGAGTCAGAAAACGTAATTAATACCGAGGCGGGACGAGCGAGCGCACGTCCGACGATGAATAGACGCAGGTAACCGACGCTCGAGGCGGGTTTCAACCTGTCACCGTGTCACCGGAAGTCCTCTTTCGCCCCTCACTTCCGCCACCGCACGCTATTTATCGTTTTGTTCGCTGAAATAGTATCGACCAACACCGGGCTTTATTGTCAGAGATATACACTTTTAACAAGGTTAAAAAAAATAAATAATTAAAAAAGATAAATTTTAATTTAATTTTGTACAAACTAGAACCGAACGTAATTAGTTTGCTTTGGTAACAAGGACCACGAAATCGTTGTATAATAAGCTCTTATCTCTCAAGGGGACGAGGAACAATCTCCTGCACACACCTGGTCTATGTATCCCTAATGCACGTCGTAACAAGCTAGTGCAGGTTTCCTGCTACGCGGCGTTAATTATTTAGCCAATTAGGGCGACATCTATGCTTCTCCCGATTCCATAACTACACGTAACCCGGCGTAAAGTTAATTTTCAGTCGGATGGAAGCGGGTTGACATACACTTGATGCTGCAACGATATTATTTAAACACGCTGTGTACCTACTCGAACTTTTCATAAAATTAACAAGTTCAGGGTGTTTGTTTTTGTTACCGAATGCTGGAAATGCGCAAAATTGTAAACACCGATGCGAAAGTACTTGATAAAAATGTTGGACTGACTCAGTTTTATTTATTTTAATAGGTAAATAATAAAATGTTTTGTACAATTGAAAAATAAATAATTCAAAAATAAACAGTTAGAGAAATTAATATCTGTTGGATTGGCAACTTTAATTTTAAATCAATCTATAAAAAATGAGTATGATTTAATTTCTCAAAACTTCCAAAGTTATTAAGAAATTTAGACAATTCTTTTTTTCTTTAAACAATCTATACACCTTTTGAATATAGTAAATTTAGAGGATATATTGTGTCTTTAAGTAGAAAACCAGTAAAGGATAAAATTAGTTATGAAAATGAGAAAGCAGGAAGGTTTCTAAAAATATGGCAAAGATCCGAAAAGGAAAAGCCGGGAAGGATTTAGATTGGATTTAAGCAAGATATATAAAATAACAGGAAATTTTGGAATCAAATAAGGAAACTAAAGTGAGATGTAAAGAAATTAATAAGAGTTAAGGATGAAAACAAGGAGATAAAAAACAACCTCAATAGAAATACTGAACATCTGTTCGTATTTTTACAGAGAAAATTTCAGAGAGGTAGAACAAACATGTTCGGCAGAAAAAGAGGTAGAACAAGAATTGGAAGAAGATATCATGGATATGATAATGGAACGAATAATAATGCAGGATCTGGAAGAGACAAAGTTGGAAACAAACAATGTGTATAGTAAAAATACAATAGATTTTAAGGTGATAAAATATTTGGAAGTAAAAGGGAAAGAACAGCTATTAAATATACATAAAATTGAGTGGGAAAAGGAAGAGATCTCGAAAGACTGCGAAGATAACATCATTTTACCAATACATAAAGTACTAAGGTGACCATAAGTCCCGGATTGGCCGGGACAGTCCCGGATTTCTACCTTTCGTCCCGGATTTTTCTTGAAGCAATATTTGTCCCGGATTCAGGGTTTTTGTACCGGATTGTCCCGAATTTTTGAAAAGCTTATTTTCAATATTTATTATTATTATTAGAATTGAGCATATCAAAATACGTAACGGAAAGAATATCTTCTTTAATGAATAGATAGACTTGAAACTACAAGCGATATTACTTACTAAAGTTAATTATGAAGGAAATTGTACAGAATTTTACGCAATACTTGAAAGCGAAAAAGACTTATTGAAAAAGATCCATAGTTCAAAAAAATATAAAAAGTTTTGTGCTGAGTATTTGAGATTTAAAAAATGCAGATTTATTATATTATATATTAAAAGAAATAATATTTAAATTACCTAACCCCCCCCCCCCCCCGCGCTACAAGTTCCTGTCCTGGATTTCAAATACCTCCATTAAAAGTATCTCCATTTTTTCAGACTACAAAAACTACAGAACTATTAACCCTTTAACGGTCAAGACTCTGGGGGTGTAAAATAATCAAATATTTTCTAACGTACATGTTGTTTACGCTTCCCGGGGAAACTGTGAGACTTTTAGCTGTATGGTACAAGTGGTACATATTTGTACCAGCAAGCGTTAAAGGGTTAATATGCTTTTCGACTGTCTGTTAGAAATAACCGAGATAACAAAGAAAAGTCTAAGAGAAGTAATGGAAAACATATTGAAAGATGAGTTTCAACAACATATAGAATAAATAAACAAACAAATAACAATATACAGTGAAATCTCCCTTATGCGGACACCAACGGGACCCACCAAAAGTGTCCGTTCAAGAATGGCGTCCGCTTAAGAGAAATACGAAGTACTTATATGAAAGTCGGACGGTTCCATAACAAACTGTCCGTCCAAGGGGAGTGTCCGTTCAAGACGGATATCCGCGAAGGGGAATTTCACTGTACATATAATCCGAAATATTTTTGAAACGAACAGCAGATACGGGAAATGAGCTCTACTTAATATTCTTAGATTTAAAGGACTTGGAAGACTTATTGTGGATCGATGTTCGACGGACAATCAAGTATTAAATAGAATTGTGGAAGGAATATTTAAATACGAAAACAGAAGGGTATGCAATTAGTTATGAAAAGAGGGAGTAAAAAGATACCTAAAAATATGATAAAAAATGTAAAAAGAAAAGCTGGGAAGAATTTGGATCGAACCTAAACGAGACACATCAAACAGGAAATTCTGGAATCAAATAAGGAAAACTGATGAAACATATCAAACAGGAAATTCTGGAATCAAATAAGGAAAACTGATGAAACATATCAAACAGGAAATTCTGGAATCAAATAAGGAACCTGAGGCAGATAAAAATTAATTAATAAGAGCTATTATGGATAAAAGCTAGGAATTAAAAACAACCACAATAGAAATACTGGACATAAGGTCAGATTTTTACACAAGAAAAAAATCAGAGAAGTAAAACAAATACATATGGAGGAAGACGAAGTAGAAGAGGACTTGGAAGAATACAAGAAGCATATGATAATGGATTGAATAATAATGCAAAAACTGGAAGAAACAATGGTTGGAAACAAACAAAGCATATGATAAAAATAATATTGATTCCAAGATGATCAAATACTTGAGAATAATGCAAAGAGAAAAGCTGGGAAGAATTTGGATCGAACCTAAATGAGACACATCAAACAGAAAATTTTGGGATCAAATAAGACAACTGAAGGGAGATAAAAAGAAATTGCTAAGAGCTATTAAGGCTAAAAACAAGGAAATAGAAACAACCTCAATAGAGATACTGGACAAGTCTAAGAGAAGAATTGGAAAACAGACAGAAAGATGAGTTTAAGGCCAGGCGCGCACTCGCGACTTTATTGTTGACCAACTTAAAAGTCGCTCGATTAAAAAGTTGCCATTAGATTTCCGCTCAGCGCACTATCGACTAGATAGTTGCTGCAGTCTTAAATTAGCACGCGTCTGTGCGTTGATTATCAAAAGAAGAAAATGGAAGAAGAGACGTTTTTGGGTTCATCCCTTCATTAGTCAGCGACTGTTTAATGCTAAATTTTATAAACTGTTTGAAACATTGAAGGACCACCCCATGAAATTCTTCAATTACTATAGAATGAGTTATACGAATTTTAACATCTTATTGACTGCAGTTCATGATTTTTTAAAAATGGTCAAAATTATAGGTTATGTGAAAAATCTTCCTTGTCTATAGGAATTCTTTAAATTTTTTTGACACTACGCAGCAAAAATCAATCTATTTTAATTAAAACTAGACATTATAATTTACATTCACTTCAAAAATCTTTTAAAAATTCCTATAAATAAACTCTTGGGGATTTTTTAAAGCCGGTCTCTTTTCTATTTCGCCAATAAATAATTCTACGTCTACAGACATTTTTGTTTAATATACAGGGTGTCCTGGAAAATGTGGGAAATCTCTTGGATTCTAATAGAACATTGAAAAATATGATTACAAGTTCCCATAATTTTTTTTCCTAGCGGCCCTCCCCTCGGAGATACGGCCTCCTAAAAGAAGCCAATGGAAAACATTTTTCTTGAATAAATTTCAAAGTATTTAATTTTATTTAATGAAAATTTAATATGATAAACAGTAGTAAGGACCTCTTAAAAAGATGACCTTAAAACATAATTAGTCTCTTTAGTTTACCAGGGGCGTACTGGGTTGTGCATTTTAATGCTTACATTTTTAACACCCTGTATGGTAAGGAGTTAAAAAAAAATAAATTTAGATACCTTGAATATTTAGCTAAAGAAAAGGTACTCTTATTCAGTGTCGATAAGATGAACCGTTTTCGAGAAAAAAAATTGTAAAAGAAACCATCAAGATTAAAAATTTATTAATATTTCGCATTAATAGTAACGTTACCATAGTAACGTTTGTAAAAACAGCGCTTTTTTAATACTGATGTTGCAGACAAAAAAATTAGCTCTATTTTTACAAACGTTACTATGGTACCTACGAAATATTAATAATTTTTTAATCTTGATGATTTCTTTTACAATTTTTTTCTCGAAAACGGTTCATTTTATCGACACTGAATAAGAGTACCTTTTCTTTAGCTAAATATTCAAGGTATCTAAATTTATTTTTTTTAACTCCTTACCATACAGGGTGTTAAAAATGTAAGCATTAAAACGTACAACCTAGTACGCCCCTGGTAAACTAAAGAGACTAATTATGTTTTAAGGTCATTTTTTTAAGAGGTCCTTACTACTGTTTATCATATTAAATTTTCATTAAATTAAATTAAGTACTTTGAAATTTATTTAAGAAAAATATTTTCCAGTGGCTTCTTTTAGGAGGCCGTATCTCCGAGGGGAGGGCCGCTAGGAAAAAAACTTATGGGAACTTGTAACCATATTTTTTAATGTTCTATCAGAATCCAAGAGATTTCCCACATTTTCCAGGACACCCTGTATGTTGCGAGACGTATAATGTCTTGCTGTGTAGCGGCTGTGATACACGTAGCAACTGACCGAATAATCGCCAGTGCGCGCGTACTGATTAAAACATGTACTTTGCATTATTTCCGGCAACAGCTGAGTCACCTTGAAAATAGGGCAAGATGTAATTTTTTAGTTGCCGTGATTAAATAGTTGCTATTGCGCGTCGCTTCATATAAGTCAGTGTATTTCATTTTGGTGATTTTAAAGTCGCCGCAACTAAATCGCTAGTGCGCGCCTGGCCTAACCTTTTGACTGCTACGAGGCACGAAAACGCTTCGTTCATTTGTGTTGAAAAACGCGACACAGTGCTTTTGCGCTGCGAGTTTCAGGCTAGGTTCACATGTGACGCACAAAAACGCATGTTAACGCGCGATAGAATATTGAAAGCGTTTAGATGACGAGCGCTAATGTGCGCTTTAATTGCAAAACCGATGAATTTAGATCAATTCAGATCAGTTGGTTTCGGAACGTTTTCGAGATAGTACAACTGAGATTGGATTTAGAAGAAGCTATAATTTTATGGAAATATTATGAAAAAAGAAGCAAAGACGACGGGCACTTAGGTTCATCCTCTTTTGAAAAACAAATATAAAAGTTTATTCATAACCTTATATCCGACACTGAGAGATAGTGTAGGGAACTTATTTAACTACTTTAGAATGTATCTGAAATCATTTGATGACTTGCTGCAACTAATTCAGGATGATATTAAGGCAGCTCCAAATCCAGTTAGATATTGTATTTCAGCCAGTGAAAAATTGTATGATTCCGAACCTACATTCCAAATTCCCGGTCTTTTTTCTACTTCATCAATTAGCAAGTCGATCCCAATATCTGAAGACTCTGCCATTTTTCACAAACTACAGATCAGATATAACTTCCATGTGGTACTATAACCCGAAATAGAGCTCGCGTTCACGCATAATCGCATGTGTCTGGAGCAGTGTTTCCCAACCTTTTTTGTGCTATGCCCCATCTTAGCTTTTCTAATATTCTTATGCCTCCCTAAGGTTCCGCGAGGCCCCACAACGTAAAAATGTGTTCACTTGGCTGTTAACATATGAAAGCAATGTAAACTTGAAACATGCAATCTTTCTAAAAAGTGCCATGGAACACAATGGATGTCCAAAAAAAAAAGGTCACAGCTTTTTAAAGTAATAATTTTTGTAGTAAGTTTTAATAAATTGTTCACGAAACTTACTCTGTTTCGTCTAAATTTTCGAAACATATAATGCAAAACCGAAATTGCCCCCCTTAACAATCAAATTGTGGAGCGTGGGCCCCACGTTGGGAAACACTGGTCTAGAGATTTTTGTCATGTGAACCTAGCCTCATTGTGCCTTTGGAGTAAACGTAGTCTGACCTCACGCGTACTTTGCTAAAATCAACATCAAATCAAAATATGTCCAGTTTTCAAGCGTTCTAGTAAGTATTGCTTAGCAGTCGAACGGTTATGCATGGTATAGAATCAGTAAACAAACAAATAGCCATATACGCATAATCCATAATATCTTTGAAAGGAAAAGTAGACACGGAAAATGAACTCCACTTAATATTCCCACTGTTAGATTTAAAGGCAGCATTCGACAGAGTAAATAAAAACATTGTATGGAGATGCTTAAAAGAGCTAAAGGAGAAAATGACAAGAGTAATAAGAAAACCTCTGCAGGAATGTAAATAGAGTACAACTGAATGGAAGCACATCAAAAACTTTTGAAATGGAGAAAGAGAATAAAACAACAAGATAATCTTAGCCTCTTACTATAGATAAAGGCGCAGTTACACGGCGCGTGGTTCGCCGAACCACGAAACTACAAGCCAGTTCGCGATGGCTTGCGTTTTAACGAACCAGTAGTGACAACACGGTGCGCGGTTCGTCAGACTTTTAACGTGATTTGGTTCGTCCTGATGGTTCGTCCGTGGTTTGTCGAAAGTCTGTCAGTCCTGAATTGGAATCATGGATGACAAGCAGAAAATTATTGTGACTGCGTTATTGTGCGTTATTAACGCACATTTATTACGTATATGTTTTCTAATCTAGCCCATGCCGTATGCACAATATTGCGGTCATGATGGCCCATGTCTTTGGGGTTCCAAATTTCCGGGGCTTGCTCCAGGTATTCAACAAATTCAAATGTCTCTCTGTGGACCACGTCATATTAACCCGAAGGAACTGAATGATATACCTACGTTGTTTAACCTACAAAATCTGCAACGAAGTTCCTCTGTGACCACGAGCCAATACGATCCAATACGAGCCAATACGAGCCAACACGAGCCAACACAAACCATCACGAACCTTGCCCGAGCTCTCCTTTGATCTTTCCAAGTTTACCGACACTCGATGGGAATCAGCGAACCGCGCACCACGAACCACGGAACAATGCGAACCGGCTATGTCAGACGGCTTGTGGTTCGTGGTTCGTCCAGAGAGGTTCGGCGAACCACGCGCCGTGTAACTGCGCCTTAATACTAATAAACCAAGTAATAAAAAATAAGAACAAGCAAACTCCAAACAGTTAGATGTCATAAAAGCTTAAACACAGTCAAAAATAAATTATCAACTTTATGTCGATGATATATTGTCAAAATCAGCAACCATACAAAAACAATAAAATTTATACGAATATAAACTGAAGAAATAGAAAGAATTTTTCTTAAAATTATTTTTCTTATAATTAATCTTAACATCTTTAAAGAACATGCAAAAAATGCCTTATATCACACCTTAAAAGTCACTAAAAAAAAATGTAACCTTACTACATCCAAATTTGTCACATCAATTTGAAGACCACTATCTAAAAACTTTAGCCCACTAAATTTGTTATCTATATTGACTTAAATCATCATTATTTTTATTTAAATTTCCAATCATTTACCCATAAAAGATACCTCTTATCGCTCACTATTTATAGTTGATAATAAATTAAAAAATAAACCGAGTTAAATTTAAAAATAATAAAAACATTTTTTTTCGCTATTTCCTACGGCAATATCTTTAAATCATTCCCTGACAATTTGGCCGTACGTCAAATCGGTCGGTTTTGGAACACGACAACACGTTTTAGCCGGTTCGGTTATTTACTAGGAGTATTTTTTTTTGTTTATCCAGTACAAGTGCAGTTTGTCATTGTACGAACCATTTGGTATTGAGCGCTGATGGAATATTGTTTTAAAAAAAGCCTCGGTGAAAAAAAAAAATACGTCGGGAAATTATCGGGGAATGTGTCGATTTTGAAAGCCGGTAGCGGAAAAATTGCGTTTTAAACCTATGGGATTTTCAATAATGTCCCCAAAAAAGGGAGCTTAATGACTTTTTAATTAAATGTCATTCCTGTATTTACCGGCAATTAAAAAAAAAATAAAAAAAAATAAAAATAAAACTGGCTGGAAAAATTCCCTTTTAGAGGTAAATTTTTGAAATAGTAACATAGATTTAACCCTGACGGTTATTAAAGGGAAAAAAGGGAAAATGGGGTTGGAGTTAATTATGAAGGGACTTTAGAGTTTGCTCGTTTTTCCATCCCAACTTCCTAAGTTAGGAAAGTTGGGATCTATTGACGTTCAGGGGCGATTGTTCTAGCTCAGCACCTGGAGAAACTAAGATAATATTGAAGTTGCTCCCTATTCACCTATCCGGAACGTAGAAGTTATATCGGCGTAACCCAAACTTGAAATTCTTGTCAAAAGATAAAAAAAAATCTTTTCCCCATTCAGTTGCATCCAACCGGTTACATCACAACAATAAATTTGAATAAAACGGTTTTAATCTGGCCCCTCGGGATCTTGTTCTCTCCTTGTTCGCTTTTTCCGCACCTGCGACGCCGAGGCTGAAATTAAATTAGGTTACCGGGGCGTTATCTTGTCGCGATATTTCATTCTTATGGAGTTATTGCTCATTAAAGTCGCGTTTTAAATTTTGTATGAGCCTGTTTCTCCGTGACGTGTTCAGGCTCCCGGAAAGCGGCCAGATAGTATTCAATTCTCCCACGGGATATACCTACCCCGGGAAACTCGAGAGACGGGGGATGCAATCTGAGCGAGATAAATGTCCCGGCAACTCCAGGAAACTTTCCGCGAACGGCGATATGATCGATCTCTGTAAAAATTTAATTTCCATCAAACAATTTTCAGTCAGACTTTTGCAAGATGTGACAGTCAATTTTATTGATGAAAATTGAGAAAAATATGGAGTCTCTCAAACTAAAAAATTCCTCCCCCATTAAAAAAATTTATTACAATTAAATTTTTTAATTTTTTAATGAAACAACTTTTAGTAAACTTTTATGAGATATCTAATCCATCAAATCTCTAAAAAAAATGTAAAACCTTGTAAAGTAAAGTCTTTCTTCATAATAAAAGAAGTTAATTACATTTTTTCTTCTCTTTTCATTAAATCGGGTTTAATCCAACGTTTTCAGTGGACACGAGAGTACGATAAATTCTTTTTCTAGTAGAAAAGTACTCCGTCCCCAACAATTACACTAAAACGTGACCTATTTAAACTCCCAGAAGCCCCAAGCTAACTTTGCCATTAGAACAAAAGTTGTTAATTTATTCTCGACCTCGTTGGTGTTTTGGGTCTCATAGAAGTGAGCTTGAAAAAGCTCAATCGACATAGTATTTGTAAAAATCTCAGTTGTTCTAGTTTCTAGGATGGGAAAGTCTTTAAAGATTTTCATTTTCAAAGCTTAGGGATTTTAAAGCTCAATTTGATAAAATTTCTTATTACCAAATTACTCTCTAAAAGAGGGAGCCGCAGGCGCCTAGCTCTTTTTTTAATAGTTTTTTTTTGGAAATCGCTTTCCAGACGATTCAATGGTTTTACGTCATTCTACCGACCATTATCTTCACCTCCCCGACGATTTTGGGGGGTCCGTGACCGATTTCGGAAAAACGGCCCTGAAAATCGAACGACGTTGCGGTAGCCCTAATTGAAATTAAAATTCTCGATCGTCCGCCTGTCATTTTCGTTAATTTTCGAACGCACTTTTTATCCAAAAAGCCACCGGCTCCGCGACTCTGCTTCCGGCTAACCTTCTAAATGGCTTTATAACGCAACGTTATATGCGAATCGGGGCTCCTTTGAACCCGAAACGGCCGATTTAAGCCCTAAACGAAGTCCCCGTTTTCCGTCATTTTCGATTTGGGCCGATAAAACAGTTGGTTCAATTTTCATAAACGTTATTTATTATTCTAACCACGCTAATGCCCCATGAAATGTCAAAACGATCGGTTTACTAATAATTATCAAATATTTAATTTATGCAGAGCAGAAATTCGAATAAATTTAACTACAAACTAATTAAATTCTTGAAAATATCACCAAAAATTAAATTTGTAAAAATTCCCCCAAAGTTACTAAAATTTTTAATAATTCCACCAAAAACTTATAAAATTTGTAAAAATTCCATCAAAGCTATCAAAATATTTAAAAATTTCACCAAAAACTGAATTTTTAAAAAATATACTAAAATTAAGATTAAGTTCGTCAAGAATTGATTAGATTCTTAAAAATTTCACAAAAATAAAAAAGTAACAATAAAAATTCAACAAAAGTTAGTTAAATTGAATGTAATTTCACCAAAAATTACTAAATTTGGAGGCGATTCTACTAAAAACTAAATTTCTTTTTAAAATTCCACCCAAAATCAATAAAATTGGTAAAAATTCCACGAAAAACTTACTATATTTGTAAAAATTCCACCAAAGTTACCAACATTATTAACAATTCCACAAAAACGTACCAAATTTTTTCAATTTTCCGCCAAAGCTACAAAAATGTTGAATAATTCCACCAAAAACTTACTGATTTTTAAAAAATACCACCAAAAACTTACCAAATTCATAAAAATTCTACTAAAATTACCAATATTTTTAACAATGCCACCAAAAATGATTAAAGTTAATAAAAGTTCCACCAAAGTTATCAACTTTTTTAACAATTCCATCAAAAACATACTGAATTTTATAAAAATTCCACCAAAAATTAATAAAATTGGAAAAATTTCACTAAAAACTTACTAAATTCGTAAACATTCCATAAAAAAAACACTGAATTTTTTTAAAATTCCATCAAAAATGAATAAAATTCGCAAAAATTCCACCAGTGTTATCAAAATTTTTGATAATTCCACCAAAAATATACTGAATTTTTTAAAAATTCCACCAAAAATTAAAACAAATTGCAACAAAATTCCACCAAAAACTTACTAAATTCATAAAAATTTTACCAAAAACACAGATTTTTTTATTCCACAAGAAATGAATAAAATTCGCAAAAATTCCACCAATGTTATAAAAATGTTTGATAATTCCACCAAAAATATATTGAATTTTTTAGAAATTCTACAAAAAACTTACTAAATTCATAAGAATTTTACCAAAAACACTGAATTCTTTAAAAATTCCACCAGGAATGAACAAAATTCGCAAAAATTCCACCAAAGCTGTTATAATATTTAACAACTACACCCAAAACTTACTGAATTTTTTTTTATTCCACCAAAAACTGAGAAAAATTCTAAAAATTCCACCGAAATTGTCAACATTTTTAGCAATTCTACCAACAACAAACAACAAATTTTTTAAAAATTCCACCAATATGTCAAGATTCTTTTAAAATTCCACCAAAAATCAATCAAATTAGAAACAATTTCATTGAAAATTAATTAAAACCTTGAAAATTCCATCAAAAACTTAGTAGATTCATAAAAATTCCACCAAAGTTACTAAAATTTTTAATAATTCTACCAAAAATAATGACTTTTTTTAAATTCCACCAAAGAACTTACAAAATTTGTAAAAATTCCACCAAAAATGTACTAATTTTTTTTCTAATTCCATCAAAAACTTACTAAATTCGTAAAGCTTTGACCAAAGTTACCAAAATGTTGATCAATTCAACCAAAAACAATAAATTCTTTTTAGAAAAATACTAAAAATAAAACTAAACTAGTTTTTTTTTTAATTCCATTAAAAATGAATAAAATTCGTAAAAATTCCACCAGTGTTATCAAAATTTTTGATAATTCCACCAAAGATATACTGAATTTTTTAAAAATTCCACCAAAAATTAATGCAATTTGTAAAAATTCCACCAAAAACTTACTAAATTCATAAGAATTTCACCAAAAACACTGAATTTTTTTTAAATTCCACCAGAAATAAATAAAATTCGCAAACATTCCACCAAAGCTATTAAAATATTTAACAACTACACCCAAAACTTACTGAATTTTTTTATTCCACCAAAAACTTACAAAAATCCTAAAAATTACACCGAAATTGTCAACATTTTTAACAATTCTACCAAAAACTTACCAAATTCTTTAAAAATTCCACCAAAATGTCCAAATTCTTTTAAAATTCCACCAAAAATCAATTAAATTAGAAACAATTTCATTAAAAATTAACTAAAGCCTTGAAAATTCCATCTAAAGCTTACTAAATTTATAAAAATTCCACCAAAGTTACTAAAATTTTTAATAATTCTACCAAAAATAATGAATTCTTTAAAAATTCCACCAAAAATTAATACAATTTGCAAAAATTCCACCAAAAACATACTAAACCTTTTAAAAATTCCACCAAAAACTTACTAAATTCATAAGAATTTTACCAAAAACACTGAATTTTTTTAAAATTGCATCAGAAATGAATAAAATTCGCAAAAATTCCACCAAAGCTATTAAAATATTTAATAACTACACCCAGAACTTACTGAATTTTTTTTATTCCACCGAAAACTTACAAAAATCCAAAAAATTACACCGAAATTGTCAACATTTTTAACAATTCTACCAAAAACTTACCAAATTTTTTAAAAATTCCACCAAAATGTCCAAATTCTTTTAAAATTCCACCAAAAATCAATCAAATTAGAAACAATTTCATTAAAAATTAACTAAAGCCTTGAAAATTCCATCAAAAGCTTACTAAATTTATAAAAATTTCACCAAAGTTACTAAAATTTTTAATAATTCTACCAAAAATAATGAATTCTTTAAAAATTCCACCAAAAATTAATACAATTTGCAAAAATTCCACCAAAAACTTACTAAATTCATAAGAATTTTACCAAAAACACAGATTTTTTTTATTCCACCAGAAATGAATAAAATTCGCAAAAATTCCGCCAATGTTATAAAATCTTTTGGTAATTCCACCAAAAACACACTGAATTTTTTAAAAATTCCACCAAAAACTTACTAAATTCATAAGAATTTTACCAAAAACACTGAATTTTTTTAAAATTCCATCAGAAATTAATAAAATTCGCAAAAATTCCACCAAAGCTATTAAAATATTTAATAACTACACCCAGAACTTACTGAATTTTTTTTATTCCACCGAAAACTTACAAAAATCCAAAAAATTACACCGAAATTGTCAACATTTTTAACAATTCTACCAAAAACTTACCAAATTTTTTAAAAATTCCACCAAAATGTCAAAATTCTTTTAAAATTCCACCAAAAATCAATCAAATTAGAAAAATTTCATTAAAAATTAATTAAAACCTTGAAAATTCCATCAAAAACTTACTAAATTCATAAAAATTCCACCAAAGTTACTAAAATTTTTAATAATTCTACCAAAAATAATGAATTTTTTTAAAATTCCACCAAAAAACTTACAAAATTTGTAAAAATTCCACCATAAATTTTCTAATTTTTTTTTAAATTCCACCAAAAACTTACTAAATTCGTAAAGCTTCCACCAAAGTTACCAAAATGTTGATCAATTCAACCAAAAACAATAAATTTTTTTTAGAAAAATACTAAAAATAGAACTAAACTAGTTTATTATAAAAAATAAAGTTGTTGTTGAACCACTTTTACTCCTGCATCCTTTAATTTAAGGTCTCAACTCCTTCCAAAGAAAAAAATATCTTTTATTCTCTCAAAGAGAAAAAAATAAGAGTTTTCATTTCCTCGCAAAATTGTTTTCTGTAACATTTTTTCTGTTTCAGGAATGTACCTATTTAAAATCATAATAAAATTCTTCTCTCTCCAATTTTCATAGAAGTGTAAAAATAGTTTTTAAATTTCTATTCCCTCCTCACTTAATAAAATTTAATAATAAAATTCCATAGGTACTCAAATAAAATAAGTAAAAAATTTTATAAGATGTAGGTATTGTGTAACCTTGGTACGTGTTTTCAAGAATCTTAATATTAATCTTAAAAAAGGTCGGAGAGTTAAGGTTTGTGATATTTCTCAGACTATTTTCAGTCAGTGAAATTGCAATATCAAGTTAGGGGACTCCATCTCGAAGGAAGTTCTTTTCGACGTACGCCTGAAAAAGCTCGTGCTGCGATTATTATTGGGATTTTGAAGGAAAAGCTGCGCTTTCCAGACTCGCCCTCAAAGCTCGGCGCCCGTAATTGAAATTACTGCATTCCTCGAGGTAACTTTACCTTTTCGTTCTCCCTCCGGCGACGTAGATGTAATTACGTGTTTCAAAATGCAGAAAATTTTCGTCCGGGGAAAAGTTTGTTTCTCTTTCAAATTCACCCATCAACTTTAATGTTTTCGTTGCTGTACTGGAGTACGGAGTATCCGCCTTTTTAAAAACGAAGTAACGAACTAAGAACGGATTTTCTTGTAAATCTCGAGTTTCCGTGTCAAGTATCTATAGCGATCCCGATGTAATATTTCGATTTTGCCCCCGGAGCTTGCCTAATATGCATTTCTAGGACCCGGCCGAGAGGTTTCGATAGAAATTGCTTGTTAAGGAATTCAGAACTTCGCTCGGGAGCTCGCATCAAGTAGGCTCCACTCCGACGCCGGATAAAGCCTCTGAACTTGTTCCAACCGGCTCACTTCAAGTGGCGCATTTTTTCACGTCTTTCCCGATCCGGAAATCGCTGCTTTTTCAAAATCAAACCCCCCCCCCAAAGTTACAAGTTCGTCAACTTACCCGACTTCCAACCCTCGAAATCTAATTTTCGACAAACACACGACGTCCGACCCGTATTGCATTACGTAATTGAATAGGGAACGGCGTATGCTGCCTATGACGTAATATACAACCTGTCTCTTCCCTAGGGATCGTAGGGAACGTCCAAACACGCGATTTCGCTAACGATATTAACGCCCGCTTTTGGCAAATACTGAAATTCAAACCGGCTCCTCCACCCAATATTCGGTTTTAAGGGAAAAATAGGGTTTAATTTTCATGGGTTTCATAAGTGGGTTTTAGTGTTTTCCAATTATTAAAGGTTTGTTAAAACAATACTCTCTCACTTATTTGGTCGATATTTGTTTTAATTAAAACCGGAACTATACTATAATATTGGATTTGGAAATTTTATCAAACAATTCTAAACTCTCAATTTGTTTAGAGTTATGTTAAAAATAATGATTTTTAACAATGATTTTAATAATATATTATTACTTATATAATTTTATAAGTTAGTTAAGAATCGAAGAAGAATTAGTTAAGAGCTTTCGGATTTAGCTGTGGGTCTTTTGAAAAGGCATTTGACGTTTTGGATGCTATGTTGTAACCTTCTTCAGAAACAAGTTCGAAGTAACTTAGGCTAAACTCCACTAGCCTAAGTTACTTCGAACCTCTCACACGAAAGCTGAGAGTTCCTGGTTCTAGTGTTAGAGTTTCAATTCTCAGGTTAAAGTACTAGTTTTAACAAGAAGGCTTTCAGGATCTGTGTTAACTGAACTAAGACTAGAACTAGTATTAGTACTAACTCTAACACTAGACCTAGAACTAGGAGCTTTCGGGTTAAGCTGTGGGTCTTTTGAAAACGCGTTTGACGTTTCGGATGTTGAAACGTTCTTCAGAAACAAGTTCGAAGTGACTTCGGCTAAACTCCACGACTAAAGTCGAAAGCTCCTAGTTAGTAGTACAGCAGTGGTGATTCTGGGACACAAAATGAGCTGGATTGCACTTGGGGTTGTTTCCACTCTTACGGGTAGTCCTTCAGCAACCCCACCACTTTCAAGGGTAGCTCTTCAGCAACACCAGGTAGTTTTTCAGCAACGCCAACCATTTGAGGAAGTTTTCCTGCCAAGACCAACATTTTTAAATTCAATTTCTTGCCATTTTTTTCCGCCGAGATTACGAAACCATTTTTAAATTACTTTTCCCACCAAAATATTCGTGACGTCAGTCAGGTTGGAAAACTTCCCCAAATTGTTAAGGTTGCTTGAAAAGTACCTGGGGTTGCTGGAGAACTACACCTGAAAGTGGTGGGGTTGCTGAAGAACTACCCCTGGTAACACCCCCAAATGCCATCCTCCTCATTTTGTGTCCCAGAATCATCACTGGTCTACTACTCTAGTTCTAGTGTTAAAGTTCTAGTTCTAGGTCAGATTAGAGTAGTACTATTAGCACGAGGGCATTTACGATTGGTGTTAACTGAACTAAGGCTGGAACTAGGGTTTCCAAATTTCGGGATCGGGATTGAATTTCGGTATTTTGTATTTCAATCCCGGGATCCCGGGCTTAATCTCGAAATCCCGAAAAGTTAGAAAAATAATTTGTAGGGGTAAAATAACTTATATTTTTGACTATTTTAATAAAAGAACTTGGAAATGTAATATGTAAATCTTATTGTTTAATACATAAGTTACGTAACTCTAAAATAATATTGTGAGTGCATATTTAAACAAAAACATAACATTTTAACAAACAAATTATATTTACAACTTAGAACGGAAATGGCTTCTGAGCATCATCAAGTGCATCTAAGGTAGAATCGGCTAACCGAGATCTTATTTTTGTTGCAAGGGATGACGCAGAAGAAAAAGCTCGTTCCGATTCCACACTGGTGGGTTGAACTGTAAGCAAGCATTCAAAGCACCGCTGCAAATGTAAACCACACAATCCACAATTTTCTAATAGGACCATTTCTTTTCTCACCACCTTTAAAACATCAATAGATTTTCCTTTCAATGGTTGTTGTACCGGTTTCATCGCATTTGTTATAGCCTGTTCGAGTTTGTTTTTGAGACTTAAATTTTCATCTCTTTTCAATCGGCTGATTGGCAACTCATCTTCAGAGTCGAAACCGTCCTCGTCAAGATTTATTGTAGTTGGTTCAGCTTGGTTGCTGAGAACAGTTCCTGATAAGCTTTCTGAAATATTTTTGACGAAATTCGCAATTATGTCGGTAGGAGACAAATTAAAAAAAGGATCCTCGCTGTCTTGCTTATTGGAATTTTGAAGGTAATCCATGACTCCAGACATTATGGTTTTTCGCTCTGATATTCGCTTTCTTAAAGACTCTTCAAGGTCATTACTTAATTTTGTTTTTAGTTCACGTAGCTCCCGAAACAGAAATTTAAAACTTACATCCGCAGTAGCAAGGTTAGCATCTCGTCGGCATATACCTTCTATAGTTAGTTTAACTGGTTCTAAGCAATAGACAATGGTCTGTGCGACTTCAAAATCTGAATTTGTGAATATTATTGGGCTCTCGAAATCGATCAGAGCTTTTCTGATACAATCTTTTAGTTGAACAAATCGATCTAATATATTTACTAAGCTGTTCCACCTTGTTGGATAATCAAGAAATCATCAATTAAAGATATAAACATTTCAGGACTGAATCGGGATTTGTTTCGGGATTTTGGGATTTTTTCGGGATTTCTGGATTGAAAAAACATCGGGATCCCGGGATTCGGGATTCCGGGATTGGAAACCCTAGCTGGAGCTAACATTAGTACTAACTCTAATACTAGACCTAGAGCTAAGAACTAACCGGTTTAGCTGTGGGTCTTCTCAAAAGGTGTTTAACTTTTCAGATGTAATGTTGCAACCTTCTTTAGAAATAAGTTCGAAGTGACTGCGGCTAAAGCCCACGGTAAAACCCAAAAGCTCCTGGTTCTTGTGCTAGAGTTCTACTCCTAGTTCAGGTTAAAGTATTAGGTCTAATGTTCGAGTCAGTACTAATATTAGTTCTAATCTTAGTTCAATCAACGTCTTTTCTAATGATGGAAATGTTATTTCGACAAATATGAAAATTTAAGCCGGCTCCTCCACCAATTTTCAATTCCGAATGGAAGGAAATATAATTTCCTCACTTCTTATTTCCTACTATTTAAGTTATAAAGCTCCTTTACAGTCAAGCGCGGTCATAAACGTAAAAATATACGTTTATATCTTTACAATCTAACTCAAAGAGATTTTTTTTACGATTTTCACTAAAACCATGAAAGTTAGTAACAACGAATTTTTAAAAAATGGCACAATATAGGATCCATAGATTTTCGCAAACACATTCGCTACCTGGGTAGTACGTTTTAGTGAATCAATCCAACTGTCTTATAACCCGAAATGGAGCTGCGCCATGAAGAGAAAGATAAAAGAGTTCTTTCAATGTTACGGAGAGGGGGCTTACTTTTTTATCTTTCTCTTCGTGGTGCAGCTCCATTTCGAGTTATAATACGTTTTAGTGAACACACAATAATTTAGATTAATTAATAAATTATTAATTCCAATTTAAATAAACAGTTAAGCTAATAAGTAATAATAAACCTATACGTTTTAAAATTAGTTCGTTTATTGTTTTACATTAATTTTAAACTCATCACGCTAATAACTCCGTTATGAAGCTCTATAAACGAGTTTGCTTATTCAAAATATTAATCGACCGTTATACTTCAAACGCGATTTGAATTTTAGCTGAATAGTGAGTTTTAGTACTTTGTCAATTGAATCCTTGTATACTCTACCACTCAGCTCAAGGACAGAAAAAGAGCACCTAGCATCCTTCCCTTGTTAGTTTATTGGGAAGGTATACGGTTTACGATCACGTTTAGTATACTTTATAGTGAATGTGTTCGTAATTCTGAACGTTATCGTTTATGTATGTGTATCTAAAAGGCTACGAAATAAGATAAGGGGTGTCTTCGTTTCGACATACGATATGTTTAACGTACAGATTGAGTTTTTTTAGTACCCTGATTTGTACCGCCATAAAAACTCTGCTATAAATCGCCTGAATTTTATTTGTGGGAATTAAGGAATGATCTTTACATCAAACTAATATCAAAAGATTCTTTCAGAAAGAAAAGGTTTCATTCCAATCATTTTCTTTGCTATTTTTATGGTTACTTGTATTCTCATAGTGAATTTGGTCACTCAATAACCACAAGATAAATTGAAATATAGTAAGCATAAAGTAATCAAAATGTGCTCATCATTCTCAGATCGCAGATTTTAATAAAAAAAAGTGAAGCATAAACATCGAAACTGGAGAAGAAGAACTAAACACTCAAACTCCAACTCCAATACCCTGAACTTATCCATCAATAAATCAATTGATAACCTAAGATGGGAACTTATGTCTGCGTTTTGACACGTTTTAACAACTAATGACGCAGATAAACGAATAATCTATCTTTATTTTGAGTTAGAAATAGCTTTGAACTATAGAATAAAAATTCTAGGTGATAATATTTTTGTACCATCTCAAATAGGCTCAGTTGATTTTTGGTATCCTTCGACATTAGCATATCGAGGGCTGAAACTCAAACTTCTAAAAATTGAATTTTACAAGAAATAATGCCAAATAATGATCTTACACATTTTGAAATTACAATTAAATATACATAAAAATTAGTTTGTTGTTACAGAAAATTAGTAAGAAAAAACTGAAGTGATTTTAAACGATTCTTTGGTTGTCTGTAGAAAATATTAATAGATTTTAGACAATTTTAGATAATTAAAAACTATTACAGACTCAAGTTTTAAACGGTTTTAAACAATACTCGATTAATTTAAAAGGTTTTTGATTAATCTTCGGTGTTTCGTTTGATAATATTGATCTAATGTTAAAGTCTGGAGAATTTCTGAAGAGATTCTAAAGAAATCTTAAGTGATCGAATATTTTTAAAGTTCTTTGAGCTGTAATTCTTAATAGACTTTTCTTTTAATTCCCCTGATTCATTTTAGCTAATTTAGAACGATTTTCTGTCGATTCTAGGAAAATGTCTAGTTAATAGAGAATTTAAAAAGATCTGAAAGTCTCTAAAACGAGATTTGTCAACTATCCTTTACTAATTTTTGGAAATTTTAGAAAACTTTAGATGATTTTATACAAATTATAGCTAATTTTAAACGATTTGAGGTGATACACTTTTGACATTTTAATCTATTTTTATTACGAAATATCGAAGAAGATTTTAGAGACCTTCTTAAATTATAAACCACCATTCTTTCTACAAAGAGCCAATATTAACTCTGATTAGATATAATTTCCAACTCTGTAAAATTGAGAAAAGCTAAACTAGAATTTTTTTTAAGTTAACTATAGAAACACGTTTGGGTTATCGAAATTAATACTATTTGGGAAAAATTTCAAATTCACAACGACTCCTTCATTAATATTTACTTTATGAGAAAAAGCAGGTTGTCGTTTAAATGATTTTATAAGTAAATTTTAGTAATTTTTCAATTTTTATAAACCTGCTAAAACAAACCCAATAATTTAATCGATTTCTTTCACTTATATTGAAACAACCATCAAAATTAAAAATTCTAAAAAGTAACTCTTGTATTAAAAGTTAATTTATAAGTAATCTACGACTCATTAACTCTTTGAGGGGCGAATTTTTTCAAATAAAAAAACCCGAAGTGGGCACAACATTTTAAAAGCGTTTTTATTTGGTTAACTATTGTTAATATGTCTAATTTGATGATTATTAAAAGTACTATATAAACAATTTTTCGAAAAATTTGTGTATTTGCAAAAAATTTAGATTCAGTTCATACAATGTACCACCGCCTACAATAAACACTTTAGCCGGTACAATGGTATTGTTCAAAGCAATTTTTATTTTTGTTTAAACAAAGAGTCAATTTACAATCAGTCTTTTTTGTGCTGCAAAGTGCACAGCGTCTTCTGGTGGCTCGAATGGGTTTATGCTCTGAATTTTGAAGTTTTATTGTTTCTGGTACTTCTGGTTTGTGTTTTTTTTTATTTGTACAGGAAGTGCTGATGATTTTAGTTTTTTAATAGGTACACTTATCAGACTATCTAAGGGTAATAACCTGAAGTTTTTCATAAACATTTTAGGCAAATTCAGATTTTTGTATAGGATGAAAGTATTCACAACGCATGCATCAATTAGGTAAAAAAATCCTGTGCCACCATTTGTGACTTTTTCGATTTAGCTCAAAAGCATGTTTATTTTGGTCAAATTTGCCGACAAAGTTCATGTTGGAATTGTAATCTGTTAACATTTTTGGACATGGAATCGTTTCATGTGATCCATCTTTCTTGCTCCTCTTTACTTCTGACAGATCTTCGTGGTGGTGGTAGTTAGACAACAAGGTTACACTTCTTTTGCGTTTTCACTTGACAGCGACCAGTCCTTTATTGCTAATAGAGTAGTCAAAATCTCCCCTTTTTAATTCTTTGTCTGGATGAAATTTAGGCTTTAGTTTTCTAGTAGCGTTTACAGTGCCTCATGCATAAATATGTTTCTCCTGATGATCGTCCATCAATTTGGGTGAAGTAAAGAAATTATCGAAGTATACATGATAGCCTTTATTTTCTAAACCTTTACTAAGATCTCTTACAACGCGGCTTCCTAGACCCACCTCTCTGGAATCTTCGTTCTCTTCAGTATAGATATCAAATTTTAAGCAATAATTGCTTCTCTTAGCAAAAAGCATAATCTTCTGAGCTTGAAGTGGTGAGGTGGTACGCGCTCTCAACCATTGTACAGCAAAAGGGGCAAATATTAAAAAAAGTGGTTTATTTTGTGTATCAGCAAGCACAAAGGTCAAAATTCGAAGAGGTACATTAAGCCACCCACCAACCCTCAAAGAGTTAAAAAGGATCTGAAGATTTTTAGAACTAGATTTGTTAACTATCTTTTAATAATTTTCGAAATTTTTAAGAAACTTTAGATGACTTTATACAAATCATGGTTAATTTTAAACGATTTGAGGTGATACACTCTTAAAATGTTGATCTATTTTTTAATTATTAGGTAATAAAGAAGATTTTAGAGATCTTCATAAATTACAAACCAACATTGTTTTTAGAAAGAGACAACATTAACCCTGATTACACGTCATTTACGACTCTATAAAATCGACTAAAGCTAAACTAGAGAATTTTATTTACGTTAACTGCAGAAACACGTTGGTGTTATCGAAATTAATACGATTTGGGCAATATCCAAATTCAAAACAACTCCTCCATTGATAGTTTCTGGGAAAAAGCAGGTTGTTGTTTAAATGATTTTATAAGTGGGTTTTAGTATCTTTCAATTTTTATGAGTCTGCTAAAGCAAACCCAATAATTTAATCGATTTCTTTCACTTATAGTGAAACAATCAGCAAAATTTAAAAAATAACTTGTATCAAAAATACAGATTTATGACTAATCTACAAGTCATTAAAAAATCATTTATTATATTTAAAATTTAGATAAAAATTTTGAAAAATACTGCAATTGAAACCGACTTCTCCACCAATATGCATTTCCAGGAAAAATGAGATTTAATTTTTATAATCCCATAAGTGGATTTGTATTTTCCAATTACACTAAAAATTCTGTTAAAACAATCCAATTTAATTGTTCGATATGTGTTTTAATTAAAATCAAAACTACAAATTTTACCAAAAACAATTCTAACAAACACTCAACTATTTGTTATTGAACTGGATTTATGTCGAAAGTTCCGATTTCCGAGAAGGTAAAAGGGTTTAAAATATCCACGTATACTACTAGCCATTTGAAATTTAAACACCCAAATTTTGGCATAGTTTCGAAAATACTGAAATATAAACCTATTTCACCAATATTCATTTCTGGGAAAAACGAGATTTAATTTTCATAATCTCATAAGTGGTTTCATATTTTCCAATTACAAAAGTTTTATTAAAACAATACCACTCACTCGGTCTGTATGTTTGTTTTAATTAAAACCGAATTTACCAACAGATTTAGAAATTTTACCAAACAAACAAACACTCAACTATTTAATGTTGAAGTAGATTTATGTCAAAACTATCGGTTAATTGAAATATTAAGAAATCGGAAAATTTAAACCGGCTCCTCCACCAATATTATAGTAACATTAAAACTTAAGTTATAGAGTAAAATATAATTTAATTTTCATAATCCGAGTTTGTATTTTCAATTACAAAAGCTCAGTTTGAACAATACCCAGTTAAAATTTATTTTAATTAAACCCCAAAACTAGATTTTAGAAACTCCACCAAACAACTCTCCACTAGATTTATGTCAAAAGTACCGATTTGTGGGAAACTTACAAGAAGTGTAAAAAGGGGGAAAAGAGACGTCTCCTCATGAAAAATGCATGAAAAGGGAGAGGTGAAACTGAAAAATACGTCTACGATAACTCAAGATTCCGAGATTTTCTTCCCCTCCGAAGCAGTTTTCAAATCGACACTATCGAACCATATCGGTCGAAATCTGGATTTTAAAACGAGTCTGTGGACATAGAGATAGTTGGAGAGGACCTCCGTAGGTGTTCCCGGAATGGAAAACAAACACCACGTAATCCGATTTTAATGGAATACAAAGCTGGGAGTAACGACAAGGTTCCTACCCGGTGACTATCCCGTTAACTCCGGTTGATGTACGATCTCGAATTCAGATGGGGAACGGAAAAAGGTACGGACGTTGCAATACCGAACCGCGCACACCATAACAATTCAACGGCACGTGGGGAATTTAATAAAGGGAATATTGGGAATGCCACTGAAATCCGATCCTCGAAATTGTACGCTATTCCAAAAATTGAAATGTTTTTACATTCTAGTAAGAGTACTCTTAAAGATTTTAGTTTATCGGAATAAAAATCTATCGTTGGGTAATTGAAAAAGAAACGAGAAATGCTATCGAAACAATTCCCGAAATTCAAACCGGCTCCACCACCAATATTCGTTATTAAGAGAATTTAATTTTCATAGATTTTAAAAAATGGTAATAAGTAAAAGATTCTAAACTCAATTGAATTTGGTTTATCGGAATAAAACTGGAATATGTCGTTGGGTAATCGAGTAAAAAGGAACGGTAGACGGTATCGAAGTACGTCAATCCCCGAAAGTGCTGTAAAATCGTCGAGCCGTACCGTCACCTATCGGAAATCCGCAACGCGAGCTGGTAATCCGCGAAAATTGCCCGAAATCCCCTCTATCGGGTCGGAAACGCGTCCCGGTATATGCAGATTAGACGTGTCTGCGTCGGGACGCCCGTCAGACGGCGTCGCGACGCTTTACTGACGTAAATTGATTGACCGAAATCGAATCGACTGTTTAGAAATTTAAACGTTTAAGTGTAGATAGATGATGGAGTTTATTGAATTAAATATGAATTTTAATTTATTGCTAATTGAAGAGTAAAAGTAACAAACTAGTTATAAATGTCAAAACTCTTAATTGAAAATATCTTATTTTCTTGCAAAGTTACATTTAGCACCTTCATAGTTTTTCCTCATTTTCTAATTAAGACATAACATTTTTCATAAAATTTTTCATTTTCTAATTAAGACATAACATTTTTCATAAAATTTTTATCCAGACACTTCGCGTGTTTCTTCTTCTTCGCAATGACTAGGATAGGAAACGGGATATGGGCACTATATCCCTACTCCTAAACACTGAGTATGATTATAACACGTGATTTATAAGAGAACTGCGAAAAAATCATAAAAACACTGTCACACATAGATGCATGTTTAGATCAATGTACACTCATTGTCACTGGAAATGAACTTCAAAGCTCTGTGCGAGAACGATAACTAAAACGGTTTCAGGTTCGGTCGGCTTTCGAGAGAATGAAACCTGGTGTGAGGCTATAATTCATCCAAGTCAATGTTCGTTTACCTGCTTCGTATTTTTATATACCGCACCGAGTCGCGCTGCGATCCCTTCGACATGCTTCTACGTCTTTAGCCTCGCGACAGATTTCATTCTGGCGAAAGCCGACCGAATCCGAGACCATTTTAACTATCACTCTCACACAGAGATTTGAAACTCATTTCCATTGACCATGAGTGTACAATAGCCCGAAATGAAGCTACACTATGAAAAGAAAGATGGAAAACTAAGGCTCCTCTCCGCAAAATTACCGAATACTTTTCCATCTTTCTTTTCATGGTGAAGCTTCATTTTGGCTTATAGCACAAGCTAGTCTTAAATAATTCATTGATGACTTGAAATAATCTTGATAAGTAAAAACATTTTAAAATTTTGGACGAACATAAACAGTTCATCCTTTCCCGAACAGAACCGAAAATGAAATCACTTCGTCTCTTTCATAAAATACAATAAGTTTATATAAGCGATGACATACAGAACTTTTTTTATAATAATAGCTCATGTTTGGGAAAAATTGCATTAACCCCCTTTAATATTTCTACTCCTCAATCGTAAGGGGGTAGTAATTTTGATCCTTTAATCAAGAAGATACATTCAGTTTTTTAAAAAATGCATAAAATAAATCTTATTTTTAAAAGATAAACTCGCAAACATAGAATTTTATTTTATTCTTAAAAGATTTTTTGTACGAAGTCACTTTAATGAAGTTGATGAAAAAAAATGAGCTTTTATGTAGATTTAAAACTTAATCCAGTTTATCCATATGTTTAGGTAAAAATATTTTTATTATAAGTATAAAGCTGTTTTAAAACTTTAATGGGTTTTGACACTGTCAGCTTTACTTAAAATTATTTTTCTTTTAATGCAGGTGCTTTATAAGATCGAATAATTGTTCAAAGTTTTTTAAAAGTATATTAGCATCGGTTGACATTCGATGGCAAAAAGAAGTTTTTGTACGTATTGAAGATTAAAAATAATGCTAGTAAATTAATGTTAGATAAAAATATCTTGGAAAATCTATCTCGATAAAGTTTATAACCTCCGCGGATATGAATAAAAGTTCACTTAACAGATTTTTTGCCTTTGTTAAGGCTACTAACGTACAGAGTAAAGTCTAAGTCAACGATGGGCAACCTTCGGCTCGCGGGTAAACCCGGCCCGTGTGAGGGTCTAATCTGGCCCACGAGACCTTTAGGAAAAATAATAAATAATTTTTGTTATCAAAATTATTATTTTTTAAACGAAAGAAAAAATTAAAGGAAGGTTTTTACCACTAATGCGTTAGAGAAAAAAATGTCGCATTACTGCACTGATATTCGAACCCAAATTTCCTGTTTTCTGGGGAGTTCTTGTACCAAGAAAAGCAGGAGATCTGGGAGATCTAATAACTAACTTTATTAGTTAGTACAAGTTTGTTAGTAAATATAAGTAACAAAAATTTGTTAATTTTTTATTACGGCCTGCGCACGGAAAGTAAAATGTAATCCGGCCCTCACTATAGAAAGAGTTGCCCACCCCTGGTCTAATTGTAAGTGGTAACTATTGAGGTAACAATATATCCTTCTGGTCGCGATATAAAGATTGGTCAATTCTCCTATCAGATATTTTAAACTATCCAATCTAATATAATATAGCTTCGATAAACAAAATGAGTAATTCCGAAATGAGAGTTTAGTGGTTCTTCTACGAATTGAGTATGAAAAATAATGATAAATGTTAGGTTGGGAAAAAGTTGGGGAAAAACTTTGTATCTTAGTAAAGTTGAACAAATACTTAATTTGAGAAACTTTGAATAAAAAAATTATATAATACCTAAAGCATTCAATGTTATAAAGAATTGTTTGTCTGTTTTTAACTAGTTGATATTAAAAATGGAAAATTGTTAAGAATAAAAGCTTGTGCCATTCTGATTATTAAAGAATTTTATTATTTAATGTGTTAATGTGTTGTAAATTTTATTTTTAACTGTTGTGAATGAGTTTTGAGCAAATTTTAACATTTTTATACCAATTGTGTTCACATTTTGACTGTTTTGAATAAATTTTAAAGTCATTATACGAAATTTGGTTCAATATCGGTATTTTTCTGAATAATATTTGAGTAAATTTTAATCAAATATTAACATTTATCAACTGTTGTGAACGAGTTTCTAACAAATTTTGATATTTTTTATACAAACTCTGAACAGATTTTGACTGCCTTGAACCAATTTCAAGTTCGTTACACAAATTTTGATTTAAAGTTGACGTTTTTGAATTGATGTGAAGAAGTTTTGAGCAAATTTTAACATGTTTATTCGAACTATTGTCAAATACTGACTGTTTTTAACCAATTTTGATGTCATTATACGATTTTTGATTCAATATAGACGTGTCTAAATTGTTGTGAATAAGTTTTGAGTAAATTTTAATCAAATATTGAAGTTTATAAACTATTGTGAACAAGTTTTTACCAAATTTTGACATTTTTATACGAACCCTAGACCAATTTTGACCAGTTTTAATCAATTTTGAAGGCGCTATATGAATTTTCATCAAAGATTGATGTCTCCGAACTGTTGTCAATGAGTGTTGAGAAAATTTGGTCATTTTTATTCAAACTACTCATATTTTGAGTATTCTGGACAAATTTTAAAGTAATTATATGAATTTTGATTAAATTTCGACTTTAATAAATTATTATGAATCAGTTTTGAACAAATTTTAAAGTTGATACACGAATTTTGATCAAATATTGATGTTCTTGAACCATTGTTAATGAGTCTTGAGTAAATTTTTACATTTCTGTACAAACTATGGTCAAGTTTTAACTGTTCTGAATAAATTTAAATTCGTTATATGAATTTGGATTCAATGTTGACGTTTTTGGACTGCTGCGAAGGAATTTTGAGCAAATTTTGACATGTTGATACAAACTATTGTCAAATACTGATTATTTTGAAAAAATTTTGAAGTCTTTACACGAATTTTGATCAAATGTTAAGGTTTTTGAATTATGCATAGTTAATACAAACTATTGTCAAATACTGATTATTTTGAACAAATTTTGAAATCATTATTTGACTGTTTTAAATGAGCTTTGGTGTTTTTTTAACTATTTTTAACATATTATAATCAAATTTTGTCGATTTTAGGGCCGGTTTATTCACCTCTGGATAAATTAATCTACCCGATATTTTCCATAGTAACTATAATTTCACTTGCCATGATTGGCTAGTTAGTCTGTAGCCATGGTAGATATCGGGTAGATTAATTTATCCAAAGGTGAATAAACCGGCCCTTAAACTACTTTTTATGGAATCTTGTCAGATTTTACCAAATTTAGATGATAGAAAACTAACTGCGACAAAATTTTCCCTATTTCTAACGAATTTTGGTGTTTTTGAACTAATTTCGTTACAATTTTTACGATTTTTGGCTAATTTTCGTTCGAGTTTTCTTGGATTCGCTAAATTTTAAAGTTATTTTGATATAATTTTATGTAAATTTTATTCAAATTGTGATAATTTGTTTTGAATAAAATATCTCAAACTAAAAACTTTTAAAATCGTATAATGTTTGTTGTTCAACTACAAAATGTTACATAATTTCCATAGTTTCTCGTTCTAGTTTCTCGTCTTATTTATTTATAAGCTATGTTCGTGCAGGCAGTTTCCAATAGTTTCTGATTTTTTCATCCAATCAAATTGTTTAACTTTGATCACATTCAAGAAATCATAAATTTTGATTAAATGAAAAAATTAGAAATTGTTCGAAATTGTCTGTACGAACAAAGTTATAGTAAAAGCCAACATAGTTTTTGAATCAATTTCGTTATAATTTTTACGATTTTCAATTAATTTTCGATCGAATTTTGTTAGATTCTATAAATTTTAAAGTTATTTTTATCTGATTTTAAGTAATTTTTATTCAAATCTTTATAATTTATTTTGAATAAAAATATCTCATAAACTAAAAACATCTAAAATCTTGTTTGTTTTTAACTACAAAAAGTTACATAATTCCGATAGTTTCTCATTCCCGGTTTATTTATAGTAAAAACTCATAAAATTTCTTGTTTACGAACAAACATGTTATAAAAACTTTAATGAGTTTTGATTCAAAACAGAGGAATTATTCAAAAAAACGAAAAAAGCATTCCACCGTTCGTGGAAAATACATACATTCTTTATCCCTTGCAATATTCACACAAAAATCCAATGATCGGATTTAATTAACCCCGAAATGCGCACGTCCAGTACTAAAATTACAATTAAAATCGATAGATTTCCTTGAATTTATTTATAATTCATATTGTTCATTAATTTCGCGTGGATTTCCAGGAAAATTTAGCTATTTTCACTGGAATTATTATGTGTTATTGAACTAAATGTTTTATAGATACATTCTTTAGTTAATAAAAAGTAAAAAAAAAGTCTTTTACAAAATCAAGATCATAAATTTTAATACACAGGATTTACATTTAACGTTCTACGTAAAATTTTACATTCAAAAATAAGAATAAAAGATCAAATAAACATTGTTCCAAAAATGCTTCCTAAAGGAGTTATAGTTCTTTGAAGGAAGCTATAGCAAAATAGACCATCTTAGAATTTTGTAGGTTTCATGGTTAAGCAATTCAGTCATAAAATCAAACCCTCAATACGTTTTCAAAACACGCTAAAGAATGAATTTACACTTAAATTCACTTCTTAAATCAACACTTGGTACTTCAAATGTTGATTAGGTGAAAAAATCCATTTATATGAAAAAAAAATTTTACTAAAAGGGTTCACCTTACGATTGTCTTCTAAATAATGGATGGAAAAGACTTACCGGATGGATGTTGTCTCCTCGATATCCAAATCTTACTGAAAATAATTAAAATAAAACATTAATAATTAGATCGATGAAATTAAAAACCATAATTTTTAACTTTCTTTTCTGTGTTCATAATCGAAAAATTTATGAAAAAAAAAAATGGTTCGTACTGTTTTTAATTTAATTTATTCAATACATACCTCCTAACATTCGTAAAATAGCAATCCGATGACTCGACACTATGCGAAGAATAAACACAAAATTATCCAAACAAAGCACAAGTCACATATTGAAACCATTGAAACACGCGAAATTAATTTTCAAGTTTCCAATATAAAGAAACACGAAATATAAAAATGCAAGATAACTGAAGTGAAGTTAAATCTTGAATTGAGAGCTTTCTTAAACAAACCATCCCCAAAAAAGAGTAGGAGGTATGATTTTCAACGCGTTTAAACGTATAAAAAAACTAGATCTTGAAATAAACTTAAAAACAACTATTTTTTTTAATTAGAAACACAACCGCATTATTTAAAACGCAAAAGATTACTGAAGCGAAGTCAAAATTTTAAATTGAGAGCCTCATTGGACGAACCAACCCTTAAGTAAAGTGGGGGGTGTGATTTTCGACGCGTCTAAACGTGTTACAAAAACTGGAAATGGTCGAGTTTTAAATAGAAAATTTACCTGCGTGTAGTATTACGATTTCCAAAGCGGTTTTAATCTGCTCGACGAACATAATTGATTTTACAAGCTATAATTTTCTTAAAATTAAATAATTTTAAATATTTGACAACAAATTTGCTTACATATGAGTTCGTCTTACATATAGAAGAGTTGATGTTGCTTAAAATACTAATTATTTTAACAAATATTTAAAAGTTATAACCATTCACAATGTTGTTGAATTAGATTTTTATAATTCATATAAACTACCTGTATATACAGGTGTCCCGAGATATATGGCCGTCTACCATACGCTCCCAGGGCATTCTACGTTCAAAAATAAGAATAAAAGCTTTTATAGTTTATATGATTATGCAATTCAGTAATAAAATCAAACCATCATAAAATCAAATCATTCAAAGATGAGATTAGTCGGTCTTCAAAGACGATTTTTTTAAAACGGTTGCAGTTATGTAATTGCAACAAGATCATTCTTACGTAGAAAGGTCTAACATATTCAAATCTTAAGTCTGGGTAGTAAAAAGTTGTCATGCAAAAAAAATTAGATAAACAACTAACCAACTCGCCCCTTTACACGCACGCCACTGATGAGTTTACAAAATCGATACCACCATCTAATTTCTCTTGGAGTTTTTGACTAGTATTCCAATTTTTGTTGACTTAACCCATGCCATTCCGAGGATATATAAAACCGTTTTTCTGCTGCCTCTAAAGGTCTGTAGCTCCCTTAAGAAGTATTTTTCGACCAATGTTATGGCCGTTTAATTTCGAGACATCCTCTATAGAGAATATTAAATCAAAAAACTGATATTCTAATAATAAAATAACTACAATAATTTGTAATTAGAAAAATAAAAAAAATCTAGGTAATCATTTAAATTTTCAAAGTTGGCAAAAGTTTTTTAGATTAAGAAATGAATAATTTTTTAAAAATTCGTAAAAAATTGAATTTTAAAGATTTTGATCTGATCTTTTTTCTAAATAAAACTAAATACATTCTAATTTTAATTTAAAAAGACCGCTTTATTCTAAATTTTACCAAAAAAATTTTAAAAATTTTCAAAGTCGGCAAAAAAATTTTTAGGTTCAGAAATCAATGATTTAATTTAAAATTTTTTAAAAAATTGTAAAAAATTGAATTTTAATGATTTTGATTTGGTTAAATTTGGTTAATTCTGATTAAATTTGGTTAATTTGGTTCAAAAATTAATATTTCTTTAAAAATTCGTAACAAATTGAATTTTCAAGATTTTGATCTGATTTTGTTTCTAAATGAAACTAAAAACATTCTAGTTTTAATTTAAAGAAACCGCTTAATTTTAAATCTTACGAAAAAAATTTAAAAAATTTTCAAAGTTGGCAAAAAATTTTTTAGGTTCAGAAGTCAAGGATTTAATTTAATATTTTTTTAAAAAATCGAAAAAAATTGAATTTTAAAAATTTTGACCTGATTCTTTTTCTAAATAAAACTAAAAACATTCTAGTTTTAATTTAAAAAGACCCCTTTATTCTAAATTTTACCAAAAAAATTTAAAAAATTTTCAAAGTTGGGAAAAATTTTTTTTAGGTTAAACAATTTTTGGTTATTAAAAAAATCAATATTTCTTTAAAAATTCGTAAAAAATGGAATTTTAAAGATTTTGATCTAATTCTTTTTCTACATGAAACCAAAAAGATTCTAGTTTTAATTAAAAAAACCGCTTCGTTCTAAATTTTACCAAAAAAATTAAAAAAATTTTCAAAGTTGGCAAAAAATTTTTTGGGTTAAAAATCAATAACTTTTTAAAAATTCTTAAAAGATTGAATTTTAATGATTTTGATCTGATTTTTTTTATAAATAAAACCAAAAAGATTCTAGTTTTAATTTAAAAAGACCGATTTGTTCTAAATTTTACCAAAAAAATTAAAAAAATTTTCAAAGTTGACAAAAAATTTTTTAGGTTAAAAAGTCAATAATTTAAAAAAAAATCATAAAAAATTGAATTTTAAAGATTTTGATCTGATATTTTTCTAAATAAAACCAAAAAGATTCTAGTTTTAATTTAAAAAGGCCGTTTTATTCTAAATTTTACCAAAAAAATTTAAAAAATTTTCAAAGTTGGTAAAATTTTTTTTAGGTTAAAAAATTTTTGGTTATTAAAAAAATTTACAATTTTTTAAAAAATGTTCTAAATAAAACCAAAAACATTCTAGTTTTAATTTAAAAAGACCGATTTGTTCTAAATTTTACCAAAACAATTTCAAAGTTCGCAAAAAAATTTTTAGGTTCAGAAGTCAATGATTTAATTTAATACTTCTTTAAAAAATCGGAAAAGATTGAATTTTAAAGATTTTGATCTAATTTTTCTTCTAAATGAATCTAAAAACACTCTAGTTTTGATTTAAAAATACCGCTTTATTCTAAAATTTACCAAAAAAATTTTAAAAATTTTCAAAGTTGGCAAAAATTTTTTAGGTTAAAAAATCAATAATTTTTTAAAAATTCGTAAAAAAATGAATTTTAAAGATTTTGATCTGATTTTTTTCTAAATGAAACTAAAAACATTCTAGTTTTAATTTAAAAAGGCCGATTTGTTCTAAGTTTTATCAAAAAAATTAAAAAAATTTTCAAAGTTGGCAAAAAATTTTCTTGGTTCAGAAGTCAATGATTTAATTTAATATTTTTTTCTAAATCGTAAAAAATTGAATTTTAATGATTTTGATCTGATTTTTTTTCTAAATGAAACTAAAAGGATTCTAGTTTTAATTTAAAAAGACCACTTAATTCTAAATTTTACCAAAAAAATTAAAAAAAATTTCAAACTTGGCAAAAAAATTTTTAGGTTAAGAAATCAATCATTTTTTAAAAAATCGTAAAAAATTGAATTTTAATGATTTGGATATAATTTTCTTTCTAAATAAAACTAAAAACATTCTAGTTTTGATTTAAAAAGACCGCTTTATTCTAAATTTTACCAAAAAAATTAAAAAAATTTTCAAAGTTGGGAAAAAATTTTTTTTAGGTTAAAAAATTTTTGATTATTAAAAAAATCAATATTTTTTTAAAAATTCGTAAAAAATTGAATTTTAAAGATTTTGATCTGATTTTTTTCTAAATAAAACTAAAAAGATTCTAGTTTTAACTTAAAAAGACCGCTTTATTCTAAATTTTACAAAAAAAATTTAAAAAAATTTCAAAGTTGACAAAAAATTTTTTTGGTTAAAAAATCAATAGCTTTTATAAAAATTCATAAAAAATTGAATTTTAAAGATATTGATCTAGTTTTTTTTTTCTGAAAGAATTTAAAAACATTCTTGTTTTAATTTAAAAAGACCGCTTTATTCTAAATTTTACCAAAAAAATTGAAAAAATTTTCAAAGTTGGGAAAAATTTCTTTAGGTTAAAAAATTTTTGCTTCTTAAAAAAATCAATATTTTTTTTTAAATTCGTAAGAAATGGAATTTTAAAGATTTTGATCTGATTTTTTTTCCAAATGAAACTAAAAAGATTCTAGCTTTAATCTAAAAAGATCGCTTTATTCTAAATTTTACCAAAAAAATTAAGAAAATTTTCAAAGTTGGCAAAAAATTTTTTTGGTTAAAAAAATCAATATTTTTTTAAAAAATCGTAAAAAATGGAATTTTAAAGATTTTGATCTAATTTTTTTTCCAAATGAAACTAAAAAGATTCTAGCTTTAATCTAAAAAGATGGCTTTATTCTAAATTTTACCAAAAAAATTAAGAAAATTTTCAAAGTTGGCAAAAAATTTTTTTGGTTAAAAAAATCAATATTTTTTTAAAAAATCGTAAAAAATTGAATTTTAAAGATTTTGATCTGATTTTTTTTCTAAATGATTCTAAAAAGATTCTAGTTTTAACTTAAAAAGACTGCTTTATTCTAAATTTTACCAAAAAAATGAGAAAAATTTTCAAAATTGGAAAATTTTTTTTATGTTAAAAATTTTTTGGTTATTAAAAAAAAATCAATTATTTTTAAAAATTTGTAAAAAATTGAATTTTAAAGATTTTGATCTGATTTTTCTTCTAAATGAAACTAAAAAGATTCTAGTTTTAATTTAAAAAGACCCCTTTGTCTGATTGATCTGATTTTTTTTTTTCTAAATGAAACTAAAAAGATTCTAGTTTTGATTTAAAAAGACCGCTTTATTCTAAATTTTACCAAAAAAATTTAAAAAAATTTCAAAGTTGGCAAAAACTTTTTTAGGTTAAAAAATCAATGTTTTATAAAAAACGAAATTACTTTCCTAGAAAATAGAAAATTTATTGGTATAATTGAAAACTGTGTAAAGTCTATTATTAAACAAATGTTCCACGAAGTAATCCAATCGAAACCCACTCATTATTGATTAAAGCGCACAAAAATGTTTGCAATGTTACGCACCGGGTAAATCTGGAAGCCGCCCGGGTATCGAAGCTGAACATAATTAGATTTATTAATTAGCTCGCGCTACGTCACGAAATTACCGAGCAAGTGTATTCCGGTTTATTCCTGTATCACCGCCCATCCTATAAGGTACATATTAAACCTTAAAAAATCAATTTCACCCCTTTTAAAACCTATTTTTCCCTTTAAATCATTTTATGAAGTATTAATTAAAAAAAAAGTTTTAAATTAAATCAAAATCCCGCCTTTTAAACGTAACTAGGGATATTTTACGTTTCGATCTAGTTCGGTTGGCAGCTTTGTCGCTTGAAGCGATTCACGTGCAACATCAAGCGAGCGTCGGAAGCGTTTGTAGTGTTTATTTTTTCTTTAAACAACCTTCCGGTGAGTAGCCCGCTAGATTTTTTTAAAGTGCGTTTTTACGCCGAATCATCAAAAATCAATTCTAACCTTAAAACGTCCATCCATCGACGAATTCTTCTAGGTTATTACGACGCGTCCTTATAACGGTACGCTCAGAATCTAGAGGCATTTGACCCGAGATGAGCCGTTAAAAAAAAATTCGCAGACGGCCGCGTGTTTTCTTTTTTTTTTCATAGCCAACTCGGATTAATTGTTTTAACTTTTTACAGAATTAACCCGTTACCTTCCCAAGCCCAGGAAGAAATCCCCACAACCAACATTGTACAGGTTATGGACTTGGATGTTAAACCCATGATGAACGACGATCCGAATGTTACTCTTACCATCAGGCTTATTATGCAAGGAAAGGTAAGATCTAAAAAATAAAAAAGAAAAATAATAAAATTAATAAAACTTAAAAATAAATTTTAAAAGAATGTCTTTGAAGCCTTAAAAATGTATTTAATTAGATTAAAAAATAAAGTCTTTTAAATGAGATTAACTTAAAGTTTCTAGAATTTTTTTTTTATAAGAAATGAAGTTAGCTTTTAAATGTACAAATGTCAAAAATTTAACCTAAAAAATTTAAATGTCATTAAGTGTCAAAAAATTTAAGAAACGAAAAAAATTATTAAAAAGTTATTAAATTTCCCCAAGGAAATTTTTATTTTATTTTTTTTTTTTTTGAGTATAATCTCATTTAAAATAACCTAAAAGCTTCTATTTATAACCATGTGTCAAAAACAAGCTTTAACATGCAAGTCGCGGGATTTACGGTCATATTGTACGCGTCTGGGTAACAAAACCCGGGCTAATTAAGAGCCGGTAGGACAAATGGAACGTGCGTATAGAAAAATAATTAGCGTTTTATTTTGGCAATTAATGTATGTACGCGGTACGGAAATAAGCGCGTTTAAAACCGTGCAACAGCTGCCATATAGATTGGCCAACCTGGCTCTGTACCGAAGACTATTTCGATCTAATTGTTATTTATCGTTTCCCGGTCGATCTAGTTTACGTTTAATTATGTAAGGTTTAATGATGTTTCTGATTGTTTTCAGACGAATTTTTGGGTGTAATTTGTGTGACTTTGAAAGTTTTGTAAATAAAATTTTTACGGTGTTGAATAAATTTTGTTTTAATGCAAATTTTCAGTGCATTTTGGAAAAAAATGTATCAATTTTTAAATAAACCAAGCCCGAGATATCTCGGGATAAAGTGTACGGTCTCAAATGGCCGTAAAAAAAATCAGTCCTTAAGGGGTTAAATATTATTCAACTGTCCACTTTTACCAAGTTTAAGAATTTTTAATAACAATAACTTAAAATGCCAATTTTTAATTTAAAATACCAATTAACCCCTTGGGTGACGATTTATTTCGAACGTAATGCAATTATAGCGGCTCAGACTTGTCATTGTATGTTAAGAGATTAAAAATTTTTTCTTTTAATTTTTAAAAATCGTCCAATACCTTTTCAATTTATTAGAAATTATCAAAATTTAAAAATCGTTTAAATCTTAGAAAAAACTTTTAACAAGATTATTAAAAATTTAAAAAAAAATTGTTCGAATTTAAGAAAAATCATTTAAATTTTGAATTTCTTTCTAGATAACATCTAAAATTGTTAATTTAAAAAAAAATTGATTACCTTTTAGAAAAATCTTTTAAAAATGATTAGAGATTGAAAGAAACTTATTAGAATTTAGAAAAACTTGTTTAAATTTTGAATCTTTTGTAAATAATATCTAAAATTGTTAAAATTTTTAAAAAATCATTTTAGAAAAATCTTTTAAAAGTTGCCAAGAGTTTTAAAAAGAGAACACGTTTAAAATTGTCAAAAATTGTATCGAAAATGTTAGAAAAATCGTCTAAAATTCCGCAACATTGACTAAAATCGTTTGAATGTTGTCTATTTTTTAATAAAATTGTTAAAAAGCGTCTAAAGTCCCATGAAATTATCTAAAATCGTTTCAAAATTGCCTATTTTTTAATAAAATTAATTTAAAATGAATGACCTAACATCTTTAGAAAATTATTTACTTTCTCACAAAATTACAAAATAATGGTTAAATTTTAAAAAAATTATTTCGAAATTGCTAACTCATCTAATTTTTTTGTAAAAATATCTAAAACTGTGTAATTTCTTTAAAAAATAACTCAATTTTCTTTAAAAATATCTAAAATTGTAAAATTTCTTCTAAGAGATTCTCTAAAACCGTCAAATTTTGTCTAAAATTTCATCCAATTTCGTACAAAATTATCTGTAATTATTGCATATCATCTTATTTCAAGTACGATTTTCGAATTTCATTTATAAAAGTCAGTTGATTTAGCTTAAAATTGTGAAATTTCTACTAAGATTCTCTAAAACCGTCGAATTTTGTCTAAAATTTCGTCCGATTTCATATAAAAGGGTCTATAATTATTGAATGTTGTCTAATTTCAAATAAAATTTTCGAATGACATTCATTAGTTTAGTGAAATATGATTGCAAGAAAAGACGACTTTACAACTTAATTATCTGTAATTATGATTAAATTGTAACAAATTTGAGATGGGTTTGATTAAATTATTAACTGTTTTGAACTAATTTTTGATGGTTTTGAACTTTTTATATTGAATAAGTTTTGAACAAATTTTGATTTCATATTTATTTTAGTTTGAATAAATTTTGATGTTTTAATGGGAAGTTTGAGTAAATTTTGTAAAAGTTTTATCAAATTCGAATAAATTATGATTAAAATGTAGCAAATTTGTGATAATTTTAATCATTTATTATCTGTTATTTGCTTAATTATTATCTGTTCTGAACTAATTTTGATTATTTTGAATTTTTTATATTGAGTGACTTTTGAGCAATTATTGATTTCATATTCATTTTAGTTTGAATAAATGTTGATGTTTTAATGAAAATTTTGAATAAATTTTCAACAAGTTTTGCGAATTTCGAATAAATTCTGATTAAAATATAACAATGTTAAGATAATTTTGATTAAATTATTATCTGCTTTGAACTAATTTTTATCGTTTTGACCTTTTTATATCAAAAGAGTTTTGTACAAATTTTGATTTTGATATACAAGGTGTTTCATGTAGTTCTCCCGGCATTAATGGATCATGTTGCTTAGGTGATTTGTAATAAAAAAGTTAATAAAATGTATCCGATTCACTTCACTTATTGAGTTATATGAATTTGAAAATAATATTTAAAAGTTATGTCGTTACGGTCCAGCGCGAGACTTAAAGGGCTAGTAAACTATGACTGCATTAGTAAAATGAAGTATTTATTTACCTTGCCATTTAAATTTATCATTGTTGAGTATGCTGATATGGTTTTTGTACTGGGAAATTACTATGGAAACGCTATTGCAGCATCAATTAAATATCGACGAAGTTTTCTAAATCGGCGTGTTTCATCCCCGAGGACTTTTAATAGTACCTTCCAAGCACTCCGAGAAGCTGATTCACTTCCAAGCGTTTACCATAGCACGTTTACGCTTTGAGCCCTGCGCTGAGCCGTAACGCCATAATTTTTAAATATTATTTTCAAATTCATATAACTCTAAATGTGAAGTGAATGGAATACATGTTCATATGAACTTTTTGTTATAAATCACCTAAACAACATGCTCCATTAGTGCCCAGAGAACTTCATGAAACACCTTGTATCCATTTTTGTTACTTTGAACAAATTATGTCATAATTTTGACAAAATTTTGATGTTTTTAAACTAATTCGGACCAAAGTGATAAAATTTTGATCATTTTGAATAAACTGTTGTCGATTTTTTAAGATTTTTGATGAAATATCGACGAAATTAGACAAATTTTGATCTAGTTTTGATAGTTTTATACAACTTTTGACTATTTTAACCTGATTTCTGATTAAATATGACATTGTTAAGCAAATATAAATTCAAACTTTTGTCGTAGCATTAAATGACTCTGGTGTAGCTTTTATAGCGGTTAATTTTAATCGGATTTTAAGTTTAATATACGTAATATTTCAGTTGATGAAGATGTTTCACCAATTTTTTATAACATGTTTGATCAAAAACTTATTGATGATCTAATTTTTTCATTTTATTTAAGCTAGAAGTAGCTCACAATTATAAATAACCTATTTTATGATCGTATACACAAACGTTAACGAAGAGTTAAACACTGCATCAGAATTGAAATCTGACAATTTATCAACGGATTGTTAGAGTATGGATAATCCGTTAATAAATTATCAGAATGCTGATGAAATGTTAAATAGTAACAGTTCAAATATTAATATTAGCAATTATTGTCTAATTTTTTAATAATTTATTGATTTTTTAGACGATTTAATGTCATTTTAAGACGATATAGCTATTTTTTTGATGATTTAATAATATTTTTGATAATCTACTGATTCTTTTAAGAAAATTTTAGTGACTTTTTTGATAATTTAGTAACGTTTTTAACAACGTATTAACTTTCTTTGCTGATTTACGACTTCTTTGATAAAACTTAGAAAATCTTATCAACATTTCGTCGCTTGAATGCAGAACCAGTGTAAGTCCATATTTTCTTAAAATCGGTTTTCGTCAGTAAATGCTAGTGTAATAGCTAATAGTGCGCTTCGTTGCATGCAGAAGTATTATGAGTCCCAGCGCTCAGTTTCCCTCCACTTCATTTAAGGTTTTGTAGTTTAAAATACTTACATATAATAAGCCTAAAAAAATCGTGTTCTGAAAAAATTTAGTTTTTGGACATAGTATAGTTCTGCATTCAGGTGACGATTTATTCAATGTCAGATCAAAATTCGATTATAATCGTAAGAATTTCATCAAAATTCATTTAAAATGGTCAAAATTTCATCAAAATTCATTTAAAATTGTCAAAATTTCATCAAACTTTGTTTAAAGCCGTCAAAATTTCATCAAAATTGGTTTGAAATCGTCAAAATTTCATCGAAATTCGTCCAAATTGTCAGAATTTCATCAAACTTGGTTTAAAATTTCATCAAACTTGGTTTAAAATAATCAAAAATTCTGCAAACTTTGTTTGGCCCCTTGAATGACGATTTATTTCGAACGTAATGCAATTATGACAGGCCAGACTCATCATTGTATGTTAAAGGGTTAAAACTGTCAACAATTCTTCAAACTTTTTTAAAAAACTTCAACTTATCAAAGGTTTAATCAAAATTCGTTTACAATTGGCAAAAATTCTTCAAACTTTGTTTAAAACCGCCAACATTTCATCACAATTCGATTAAAATTGGCTAAATTTCATCAAACTTTGTTTAAAGCCGTCGGAATTTCATAAAAGTTGGTTTGAAATCGTCGAAATTTTATCGAAATTCGTTCAAAATTGTCAAAATTTCATCAAACTTTGTTTAACCCCTTGAATGACGATTTTTTTCGAATGTCATATAATTATGACGATCCAGACTCGTCATTGTATATTGAGGGGTTAAAATTGTCAAAAATTCTTTATACTTTGTTTAAAACCGTCAAAATTTCATCAAAATTCGTTTCAAATCGTCAAAAATTTCATCAGAATTTGTTTAAAATTATCAAAATCTTCGTTTAAAATGGTGAAAATTTCTTTAAACTTTGTTTAAAATCGATCAAATTTTCATCAAACTTTGTTTAACTCCTTGAATAACGATTTATTTCGAACGTAATGCAATTATAACTGGCTTTTCTCAACATTGTATGTTGAGGGGTTAAAATTGTCAAGAATTCTTCAAATTTTGTTTAAAACCGTCTAAATTTAATCAAAATTCGTTTAAAATTGGCTAAATTTTATCAAACTTTGTTTAAAATTGTAAACATTTCATCAAAATGTGGTTTAAATCGTCAAAAATTGCATCAAAATTCGTTTAAAATTGGCTAAATTTTATCAAACTTTATTTAAAATCGTCAAAGTTTGTTTGAAAATCGTTAATATTTTATAAAAATTCCTTTAATATCTTTAATAAACCAAAAGATCTACCTAAATAAATAAGAAATTAGGTTGTGAACAACTTTTTAAATTAAGAAGCTTTTATATTATTCAAGTTTTACAATGACTTTACAATTCACTTTCTAGATTTAAAATGTTGTATCAATTCTAAAAATCAAATAATATGCAGGTGTTCCATTTAGAAGAATTACTGATTTCTTATATCATTACTCAGTCACAATATACACCGTATATTTAATTATTAAATAAAATTTAAACTAATCATGTTTTGGAAAAAAATTCATTCAAAGTTAATTGATTTAAAAAAATAATAAAAAAAAATAATAAAATAGAATTAATTTAAGTATAACTTTATGTACTCGTAGTATAAAAACTAACCTTGTAAAATTTGAAAACAAGTCGGAAATTAAAGTAAAAGTAAACTAAACTAAAAGGTGCGTTTATACTGAGAACGCATTTCCGTTCGTTCGGCAATAAAACAGTCTGGACGGGCCCCAGTTGGCGCCAATCGCGTCTGGAAAATTCGTATTTGGCAGCCGGACAAAATTCCCGAAATCAAAATACGTGACGATTTCGAAATTACCCGTCAAGGCTAAAAGACTAATTTCCCCGATTAACCTAAAAATAACCGCACCTTGAAAAAAATAGTAACGAATTCTTCCGACGTCGTTATTGTTCGAATGCACTTTTTTTCAAGAAGTCGAGACAACATCAATCTTTGTCCCAACATTAACCTTTTGCACTATAAAAAAAGATTAAATAAAAAATAAAGCAAATATAAATAGATTTTGGTTTTTTGTTAAAGTCTTGTTTGATTTTTTTAGGAAGTGGGAAGTATAATAGGCAAAAAGGGGGAAATTGTAAAACGTTTTCGTGAAGAATCAGGTGCCAAAATCAACATATCGGACGGATCATGTCCCGAACGTATAGTGACCGTAACCGGATCAACAAGCGCCATCTTTAAAGCTTTTACTTTGATCTGCAAGAAATTTGAAGAGGTAAAAAAAATAAATAATATTTGTTAATCTCCCAAAACCGTCTACTGATATTTTTCAATTTATTTACTAAGCTGTTTCATCATGTTTTGATGAGGGCAAGCAATTCTAAAATGCTAAAAAGTGTCACTCAATGAGTATCAAGTATTTCCGATAAAACAGCTTCTAACTTATGCTACCTTCTAAAATAGATAAGTGACTAAACTGACTTTAGTTGCCATCTATAACAACAAATGAGTATTAATTTGAGAAATAATGTTAACACAAACCCCGACAGCTTCAAGTTTTAATCCGGTAATTTTTATGAACTGGTTGCATGTCAACTGAATCATGCAACTAATTCTTATTACCCGGCAAAACTTGGAGCACTCGGGATTTAACCTATGATTATATGTATTGTCCTTTGAGAAGATGTAAAAATGTTGATACATTAAATTTTTCTCAAACCTTTTGATTTTGATGTTGTTTTGTGTTACCCTATTTTAATGTCACCTTACGGTGGGCCCACTCAGTGGTGTACCCAGTTCCAGGATATAAACAGCGGGAGCAGTGGTGTCCCCAGACCACCAATAACCCTACGCCTCATCGTACCGGCTTCACAATGTGGTTCCTTGATTGGAAAGGGCGGATCGAAGATCAAAGAGATCCGAGAAGTGACAGGGGCGTCAATTCAAGTCGCTTCGGAAATGCTACCAAATTCTACTGAGCGAGCCGTCACCATATCCGGCACAGGGGAAGCCATAACTCAATGTATTTTCCACATTTGTAATGTCATGCTTGAGGTATGTCATTATATGATTTTTATGTAATGGAATTTTTTTTTTAATTTAAAAATTTTTTGCAGTCCCCTCCTAAAGGAGCTACCATCCCTTATCGCCCTAAACCCCAAGTGGGCGGCCCCGTGATCCTGGCCGGGGGACAGGCCTATACCATCCAAGGCAACTACGCCGTTCCCGCCCACGCTGACGTAAGTACCCATGTATCCCATCACCAGCCCATGTACGCCCCCCACGGCTTGCCCCTCGGCCACCCGCTGGCCGCGGCCGTCGCGCCCGCTCAGGCGCCTGCCGCCCTCGTGCCTCTCGAGCCGCTCAACAAGAATGGACACTTGCAGGCCGCCCTACCGCCCGCGCATCTCGTTGCCCACGACGTAAGTTTCAGTGCCCGTCCCCCCCTTATGTCACCCCCACGGCGCTTCCCCTGTTCAGTTCCGTTTGATGACAGTCGAAGCGCTCCGACCCGGTGATTGATTCGTAGACCACCACTTTGTGGTCTCTTTCAAGCCCCTGTGGCATGAACAACCCCACCAGATTTGACACTCCCCCCCTTTTGTGGTAGGGCCCCTGTTCGTCACCTTTGTTAATTGTAGTATGTGATTTGTTATTTTAGATGGTTTTGTAATACTAGATTTCTTTATGTTCTTAACTTTGTTAAATGTAAATAATTTCATTGAATGGCTGTTAATGTGTTTTTAATTGTTTTCTTTGTATAGTTTATAGTAATTTGAACGGTTGATAAATAGAATATACTTGGGCATTTTTTTTGTTACAAAAGGATCTGCTTATGCTAAGATGCTGTATATTACATACGATTTGTAACTTATAATTTACTACTTAGTATTTATAGTGTTGATAATTTGGGATTGTTTTTCAACTCTTAAGCACTTATTTAAAACCTCATTTAAGAAAAAAACCATCTCAAATGTCTAACATTATATCACTTAAGTCCTGTAAATACGTACAAATTATTTTCTCTAACAAATAAGAGAAATTAAATAAACTAAAAGAACCGAAAAGATGCATGCTTTTACTTATTTTAATCTTTTTTAATTCAGCGACTACGAGTATACATAAATAAGGTGATTAAAAAAACGGCGAGGGGCAACGTTGGGGCCGCGTACGGAGTAATCTGCACTTGGCAATAGCAGAAGCTTTCGAAAGCGCCCCGTTATGTTAAACGGGAGGTTTTTTTAATTGTTTCAGATGAGTGCTTTAGGTAAAAGCCCGCTCGCGGGACTCGCTGCTCTCGGCTTAGGAGGTTTGGCGCCGTCAAATACCGGTGGTTTAAATCCAGCAGGTATGTAAAAATTCATAAAGAGAGATATTGAAAACATCTCAGATATTAAAAAAAAAAATTGTTTTTTCATCGTTTTAATACCCAATTCGAGTATATTTGAGCTAAAAGCAACCAATTCTATCAATTTTTATATTTTAAAAAGACGATAGTTGATTCTTTTTAATTCATTAGCTTTGATATTCTTAAAAATTGACAATTTCCTTGGAAGTAATTACAGTTACTCACGAAAGTCTACATACACCGCTATAAATCACAAGTTAACCATTGAAACAAGTATTTTCAACAATTTAAACCAGTTTAGAAGGGTTATTTCATTGCACAATTTGTAATTCTGGAATATGGACCATTTCAAATAACCAAAACATAGAAAAAAATAAAAAAATCCCCCATCACATATATTAAGGAACTCACAAAAGTCTACATACAGACAAAGAAAGGTTTCCTTAACAAAGCCTATTACAAAAACAGCAGAAAATTGCAGAAGTAAAATGAGTGATAGTCTATGTGCATCGAATATAGTTGTCAAAAGTTATTCAAACTGTAAAGATGGCGACTCGGCGTAAAATTTCACACGATATTAAAAATTTCATTTTTCTGCAGTGTTCCGTTGAAAAATAACGGGACGTCACTGTCGGAAAAATCGTTAAAAAACTTCATCATCAGTACAAATAGTGTTAGGAATCTTTAAAAATACAGGAACAATTGAAAATAAACCACGTAAATTAAAAAGGAACCAAAAATTAGCGGAGTAAAGTTGGCGCAAAATATTGAATTAAAATTGGGAAAAATACTACAAGCTGAGTGTATTCGCAGAATTTTGAGAAATTCTGGATATAACGGCCGTAGTGCCAGGTACAAACCCCTGATCAGTGAGAAGAATAGAATCAGAAAATTAGAATTTATCCGAAAATACGAAAATGTAGAGCCAGCGCACATACGTAGATTTTAAAGAATTGGGCGGCCAAAAATATTTTATGGTGTTTTTTGATTAAATATACGATATATAATGTAAAAAAGAACGTTATTAAAAAAACAAATCTTTATTTTCATAATTACACATTTTTTTTTGCAGGAGAAAGCAATTGTTAGGACAAGTGCAAAAAATACATGAAAAAATACTTTTTGCCTATTATAACGTAAAAATATCACGCACTAAATATAAAATAACATAACTGTAACTAAAAAACATCATCTTTAGCTTCGGATCATTCTTTCATCAGCTCTTTATTTGGTTCGGCAGACATCAATAGTGCTATTGTTTTAGACAAAAATGCTTCGCTCACTTAACTCTCCAAAAGGTTGGGAGGTCGACCTTGTGGGGAAGGCGATTTTACTGGGATTTCGAACGTTCCCTCTAACCAAGATTGGTTGTTTTTAAGAAATACGTCTTCGTGTTTGTTGGCTTTCAACCATCTTTGTTTGATTTGTGATTTCACATAAGAAAATCTTTGCTTTAAACACTTTTTACCGTGTTCAGTTTCTCCATAACGAAGTATAAAATAATTTTCGTAAAAATCCAGTTTTTCACTTAAATTTGGTAAATTTTGCGCTTGTAATTGATCAAACAAATATTTTCGAGTCACCATTTTAGTACCCGAAGCACTAAACTGACCTAATACAAAAATAAAGTTGATTTAATATCAAATACCACAAATATGACATTTTCCCTTCTTTCGACTTAAAAGTTTCAAATACTGCTAAATTGAAAAAGCGCGGCTTTCCGCAGCAAAATTTTTTGTCAACATATCGCTTAATATGTTAAATATTGAGTACAACATAAATTAGTACAGGGACGAACACTGAAGTATTTTAAAAGACCGTTTGAAAATTAATTAATACAAAAAAAACAATATTTGACATTAAAATTAAGTAAATAAGTATTGTTCCTTACTTGAATTATCGCAATTCATCACTGTCACTGAAAAACAACCTCAATGAAAATAATTATGCACTTAAGTTGCAAGTTTCCAAACGCCGAGAACAGATAAGTACACGTTGAGTAACTATCGAATTCCGATTGCCTGACAATTAAGTATCGCGCATCGATGAGGGGGAGGGTGTCATATTATTCCTAGAAGTGTATACTAACTCAAGTAATTGTTAATTTAATGATATACTGTTTTTTAAAAATTGACTTTTGGCCGCCTAAATCTGTAAATTCTACGTATGTGCAGCGTTCTGGAATAAAGTTTTATTTACTCACGATACAAAAATTAACTTATTTTAGTCTGATGATCGCGTTAATGTTTCGCGGCAACCTAATACCGAATTTAAAAAGGAAAATGTGCAATCCACGGCGGACAATCAGTTTTACTTTAGGGTTGTATGTCGGCAGCTGGGTTAGGGAATATTGAGTTCATTGAAGGCACTATGGACAAATACAAGTACATTAATATTTTGAAAGTTAATTTAAGAAAAACTGTGCAAAAATTACGTCTAGTCCCAGATTGGATCTTCCAACCGGATAGCGATTCTAAACGCATTTCTTATTTAGCAAAAGAATTTATACTGTAGAATGTTCCTAAACAATTTCATTCCCTTCCACAGTCGCCAGATTTAAACCCCAAAGAACATTTATGGGAAGAATTGAGACGTTGCCTGAAAAAGAGGCACATCAACGGCCGCGATAATTTAAAACGGGCCATAATGGAAGAATTGCAAAAAATACCCGAAATGGTAACAGAAAAATTAATGCATTCCATGCCTCGACGAATAATGGCTGTTATTAAAGGCAATGGAAGTATTACAAAATATTAATAAATTCTTTGTTATTAAATATACCGATAAAGACATACTGTATGTAGACTTTTGTGACTTTCCAATATATGTATTACTGAAGATTTCTGTTTTTTTCATGTTTTTTGTCTAATTGAATAGTATAATAACCATATTAGATTTGTTTAAATTGCCGAAGGTACTTCTTTTAATAGTTAACTTGTAGTTTATAGAGGTGTCTGTAGAGTTTCGTGAGTAACTGTATAAGAAATTTGTCTTGTTAATAATAAAATAGATATTTGAATTGCACTTTGACTAAAATTTCAAAAAATGTCTCTATAGTTTAACATAATGTAACAAACTAACTTGGCAGTTAATGGGTTAACCCTTAAAAGTCTTTATTTGGATACATGACATTAGCTGAGTCAGTATTTTGTTATGCTAAGATGCATGTCCACGATGTCTGGGCATAGGACTTGGTAAAGAACAATATAATATCCGCAATGTTTGGATATAGGACTTTTAAGGGTTAAAGTTCAAAACGATCAATAATTTCAAATTTATTTAAGTTAGATAGGTCGTGTTTTTAGGCAAATTACATCAAATTTCATTCTCTAATAAGATCTTATAAAATTCTATTGGTGGGTTTAAGATGTCAAATTTAAAGGCTGTAAATCGTAACCGTAGCAGTAACTCTAGTATTTAAAAAAAGTTCAACTATTTTGTTTCAATAGAAGCGTTTAGGCAACGTCTAGGAATTACGGCAAATTTGATGGTTATTACAGCTAAAGTTACGTTTAAGTTTGATATTCTAAATCCACCATATTTTATTCTTATTTCTTCTCACAAAATTAAATAAAAATTAATAAAATTAATATTTATAGCTTTGGCTGCATTGGCTGGATCACAACTTCGCACGTCAAATACACGCAATCAACAGAACTCGAATCAACAAACGCACGAAATGACGGTGCCGAATGAGTTGATTGGTTGTATAATTGGAAAAGGGGGTACAAAAATCGCGGAAATCCGACAGATATCCGGGGCGATGATCCGAATTTCAAACTGCGACGATAGGGAGAGTGGTGTTACGGATCGCACGATCACTATTTCGGGGAATCCGGATTCGGTAGCGCTGGCTCAGTACCTAATCAACATGAGGTAAGTGAATTTCCGACCCGGTTAAGTTCAAATTCGAAAATGATCTGTACGAGATGACATCTCCTATAATTCTGTCCCGGTTATTTCGATTAACATCTGTCCCAAGATCTCCATATGCCATTTTAGAACGTTTGGAGGTGTATAGGTTTAGATCTTTTTTTATTTTCATTTTTTTTGTCTTTGACGTATTTAGATTGTAAGGATTGTATATTCGCGTTAAATATGTAAAAAGGATTGAGAAGAAATTGCGGAAGAAAAACAAATAACTTGTTAACCATGTGTATAATCTCCTCGATTTATCCACCGATATATCAACATTTTCCTTACGCACCAAATTTGACTCGTTTAATTAATCCCCCCGACACAAAACAAAAACACCAACTATTTTCGGTTTTTTGTACGGTATCCCCCCAAAAACAACCCGGTTTACCGTCTCCCAACCCTCTTCTCTCGCTCACCCCTCGCGTCTCTCTCTTGTTACAGCGTCGAGTTGCAGAAGGCGAACCTGGAGGCGCAGAGCACGCCCTCCGCCACCGGAGGTACCGCCCAATCGACTCAAAACACCCCCGCAACCGCTTCCCCCCTAGCAAGCGCGATACCGCTCGCTCAACTTTTAGCCAAACCGGGGGCTCTTAACGCCTTAACAAGTTTAAGCGCACTCGGGGGCCTTACAGAGTTGTTAGCAGGCGGTGCAGCAGCAGCTCAAGCTGTTGCATCCGCACCCCCGGTTCAAACAACAGGGGTGCATCGCGCACACAAACCCTACGCGCAAACGTCGACGCGCTTGCGTTCTCCGGGAGGCGGCGGCGGCCCCACCGATGGTGCCGGAAAGCTCAAGAACGAGAGGAACAAGTTCAACCCGTACTAGGACCAGAGTTTTGACTGAAGAAACCGCGTTAGATTATATGTTTTTAGATTAGGTTGGACGATTAATTTTTCTTTTCGATTATCGTGTTTAATGTCTAATTTTTACTTTGTCTTTTTTGTTGCTTACAAGCGTTTTTTGACAGTGTAGATGTTAAGAAGTGTATTTCCTTTTTTTTTTCTTTATTTGGTAATAGTGTTAAAATATTAATTATTATAAATACTTTTTATGAAGTAATTTTGTACACATTGAATGTGTATAAATTAAAAATTTAAACTTTGACGTCTTTATTAAGTATTTTTTTGATTTTTTTGCCATATACGGGGTGTTCTAGGGACCGTTTTTTTGTCATCTGAATTTTCTACGTCCCGAGTTAATAGAACAACCGGTATTTACAAAATGACTAAATAATTTAGAGTTATATAGTTATTAAGTATAAGATAATAATAATAATATTGTAATTAAGTAGTTTTATACAAAAAAAAATAATGATCGGGCAAAATAAAAAAAAAAAATTAAAAGCTTTTTGTAGGACGACATATCAGCTACTACAAAAAGTAGTTCATTTTTCGATAGCGCAAAAATATAAATTTACGATCGACGGTTTCTACGTTATTTACTATCGTGTTTTATAAATTTAAATATGTAAGACAAACCCACGACTTTAGATGTACTATGTTGGAACCAATAATTCGATTAATACATTATACTCTATGTAAAAAATATTTTTGGTTGTAATTTTTTTCTTTTTTTGTTTTTAAAGTTCGTTGCTTTTAACAGGGGGAGAATAGTTTTTTTACGAAGGAGTTTCAATAAAAAATTAAAAGAAAAAAAAAGTAAGAAGTTAATTAATTTATTGAAACGACTTCGATTATTGAGTGAAAGTCGAATAATATTGGTTGTGTGAACACACGTCCTGTCCTGGCCCAGATAACAAGTCCAAAAACGTGCCCTCTCTCATCTTCCAGAACAAAATCCAGGCAAGAAGAATATTTTTTATCCCGGTAAGCTTAAACCATCCGATATTTTCCTATTACGCTTTCGTGCCATTTTAAATAATCTTTATCCCTTTATCGGGAATTATTTCCAGATTGTTTTTCTTTTTTACAAAAGAAAATAATTAGATTTATTAAGATTTAATAATAGTTTGCTTTTATTTATCAATTTTAACTTTTTATTACAGTTATTGACTTTATAACATTTTTCAAGGCTGGTTTTAGTGCTTAATTGATGATCAGAAAAGACATCGGACAAGTCAGATACCAACGTATATGCATGAATCTATTCACAACTGCACTGATGAATAACTACTAAGGCGCATATGAAGATTGTTGGTTAAACGCATCTGCCTGGTGTACTATAAGTTGATCCCAAGCTTCACCATGGAAAGAAGTATGCAAGAGCAAGGTTTCTCCCTGGAACTTTATTGAGTAGACTCGACTGGAGTAAAGTAGAAGGGAAAACCAGAGTATTGTCAGGACCTCCTTAATGCAAAGTCGTTTTGTGGTTTGAGGGTTAAATCTTTTCGCCTATGCTCTAAGCCAGCGATTCCCAAAGTGGTCGATATCGACCCCTTGAATGAAAAATAACACTCTGTAGCAGCTGTTTTAAGTTAGCGGACCATTATGAATAAGGGGGTTGATCTTAAAAGTAGGTAATTTGGCCATGAGGGTCTGAGGTAACAGTTCATTTTGGAAAAGGGGTCATTTATCCAAAATAGTTTGGGGATCCCTCCTCTAAGACCTGAAAAAGGTCTAAAACTCCAGGCGAAAGAGTTAAATAAGAATTAAAAGAATTAAAAGAGTTAGATCTTTGCATTAAGGAAGACCGGAAGTACTCTGGTCCCTCTTCCATCGTACTCAAATCAGGCCTACTCAGTAAAGTTATGAGGGAAGAACCTCCCTCTTGCATCTTTCTTTCCATGGTGAGGCTTATAATCAAGTCATAGGACGTCGGTCAGCTCACAGACTGTTAAATTGTATTACAGCGTTCAGTGTTTGGCAGATTCGTCAGTGCACGTAGAGTCCTTTTAACACTTTGTTGACTAGGAATCTTACTTAGAAACTATGTCATGTTACCAGCAATAACGAATTGATTCCTCACCAATTTGGCAACTTTTGGGTATTAAAAGACGATTTAACTCGTCACCGGTCAGCAAAATGTTAAACAACAAAATGAATATTGAAACAGAACGGCTAATAACCGAAGTCTGGGTGCATCCAGAATTCTGGAACTTTTCTCATAATTGAGGAGCTGGCGAACAAGAACGGATTTGTCCACAATATGATTAATTTTATATTTTGTTGGTTTCGGACTGTAAATGTCTATTTTTATACATCCTACCTTATAATTTCAATGAAAACTACCTAAAAGCGCTTAAGAAATAATATTGATTAAATAAATAGACTTTAGTTCTGTACTTTTACTGGTTTATTGTTGAAGTTTGCTACTAGTTTCGGCTGTTAGCCATCTTCAGGCAGCTTCTCGAAAAAATACAATATCACGATAATCTTAACCCGGTGTGTGTATACTATATTTTTTGAGACACGGTGTGTATACTGGGTCTTTTAGGGAACAGGCATATTTTCAAAGTTTTCTAGGCTTTCAAAAATTTTAGAAAAATTCTGAGTTACTTAGTGAAGCGTCTACTACATGGTCGAGCAGTTACCAAATTCAAAAGTTTAAAACTGTTGTCAAGAAAAATGAAACAATCATCTGAATCGTGTGAAAAACGGAAATTTTGACTGTTCCTTCAAAGACCCAGTGTACACACGGAGGGTTAATAATATAACATACTCCGAAATGTAAAAATAGGTTAAAAGTTTAAAATTTAACAATTAGACGAACGAATTAAAAACTTAAAACTTTAACTTGTGAAAGTCAGGAAAATAAAATGCCTAATGATTTTACATCATTTTATGATCATCGATTTTATCATTAGACATTTTACTTTCCTGACTTTCACACGTGTAAAGTTTTAAGTTTTTAATTCGTTCGTCTAATTTTTAAATTTTAAACTTTTAACCTATTTTACATTTCGGAGTATGTTATATTATTAAGATTATCGTGATATTGTATTTTTTCGAGAAGCTGCCTGAAGATGGCTAACAGCCGAAACTAGTAGCAAACTTCAACAATAAACCAGTAAAAGTATAGAACTAAAGTCTATTTATTTAATTATTACAAACTGGTAGCATGGATCACGTCTTTGAATTTTACTTTTTAAATGATATTGAACTAAGCAAAACCAAAAAAGTTTTATTATTATTTTTTTTTATTTACAGCCGTTACAGTTTTTTGACGCTTCTGAAAAATTTGTTTCTGGGACAATACCGCTTTTGTTCATCAGCTCCTCAATTTGTATAAAGACCGTGATGCACGATTAAAAACTTGGGTTTGAGATGTGTCAAGCTTTCTTTCTTAATTTTGCTAATATGTCGGAGAGTGTCAAATTTTTCTTGAGAATCTAGAGATTTGCTTCCATCTGCCAATCAGCCAAACACTGAACAACACTCAACTAACCGACAATATTCCATAGCGTATCATCAATACAGATCGTTGGTTGATCACTAAATCCAACTTGAGTGTTGAACCGTCGATCAGTGCTGATATCAGTCGTACCAATCAGTCGTAGTTATACCAACCTACTATAAGACAATCCTAAGCCTCACCATGGAAAGATGCAAGAACGTGGTTCCTCCCCATAACCTTACCAAGTAGGCTCAAGTGGAGTACAGTGGAAGAGAGGACTGGAGTATCAACTGGTCCTGGCTAATGCAAAGGTCTTCAGGCAAAAACGCTATCAAAGACAGTCCCAATCGAAGGCAACCGCACCTCGCTACTTTAACTTTTCCGGTCAGACTTTTGGCCCTTTTTCAGGTCTTACAGGAAAAGTGAAAAGTGTTAATTCATCAAACCTCAATCATTGGTTGTAGTTTTAATCAAATTTTATATATAGGGTGTGTAAGACCACCCGTGTACCCTTTTCAAAATCAAGAGAAATGTTTTTTTTGAAACACCCATTCTGCAATTGAAGGGTGGAGTGCAAGAAGTACCTAAGTAGCATTTTTATAAAATCTGCCTAACCGCGATATCTAGGTTTATCATGTTTGATAAACCATGTTTGTAATGATTAAGCAGATTTTATAAAAATGCTACTTAAGTACTTCTTGCACTCTACCCTTCAATTAATCAGTCGTTTCCTGAAAAATGGATTGGCCGTGGAGGTGTAGTAGCTTGGCCTCCTCGGTCACCTGATTTGACACCACTCGATTTTTATTTTTGAGGGAGGATAAAAGATATGGTTTACAACCGACGTCCAACAACAAAAGATGTTTCTCTCTTTGCACACTCTATTCATTGCTACCCTATGTTAATTCAAAACGAACACTTTCACTTGTATTCAATGTATCTAGCACGAATACCTCAAGTACAATTAAAATATGTAATAAAAACTACCACGTTCCATTTAAAAAAATGAATTTCTGGTCTTCCGGTCAGAATAACCTATTTCCGGTCAGAACCGAAAGTTGAAAATATCAACGGATAGAGCATACCCCATTTGGTAATCAAAATTTTTTGGATTTTTCAAAAAAACAATTTCTCTTGATTTTGAAAAGGGTGGACGGGTGATCTTACACACCCGGTATATTAGAATGTGGCGTCACAAATTCGCCTTCATTGTTACAAATTACAAATTTATTATTTTAAAATCAATTTTTGATGAAAATTCATCGTTTAATTTTATCAGAAATGAAAAACTGCATAAAATTTGATTAAAACTATAACCAATAATTGCGGTTGGAGAATTAACACTTTGCGCTTTTGTTGTAAGAGCCGAAAAAAAGCCAAAAGTCTGACCGAAAACGTTAAAATGGCGAAGTGCACTGAGCCTGTCCTCGACAACGTTTTTGTCTAAAGACCTTTACGTGAAGCCCGGTGCACATTATTCCAGTCCAGAAATCCAGCTAGTCAATCCAGTTCAGTACTAGACTGGAACATATCGTTCACATTATTCCAGTCCAGCAACCCAGCTGCTCAATGCAGTCTACTCCTGAACTGTAATGAACCACATGGAACCACAATAACGGGTGTTCAGTCACGTATACATGTTCACGCATGTATTCAGCACCGGATAGTGCTGTCTGTACCATTTCATTGGTCCTGGAATGAGCGAGCTGGATTGCAAAAGTAGACCGTCAGTCCAGTCACTGGACTGGATTGCTCACAGAAATAAGTGCATTCCAGTTTATTTCAGTGAGGGTTCACATTATTCCAGTAGCATTCCAGCACTGGTTTCGATCACTGTATTGGAATAATGTGAACCGGACATTAGCGAGAACCGTTTGATACTCCGGTTATCCTTCCACTGTACTTCACTCAAGCCTACTCGGTAAAGTTACGGGGAGGAATAACGCTCTTGCATCCTTACTCCATGGTGAGGCTTACGATCGTCTTATAGTATGTGCATGAGTCTATTCATTATTGCACTGAAGCACAGCTACGCTAAAACTATCGTTCAAATGTATCCGCCTTCAGTTAATCAGCTAAGCTAACACACAGTTACATTGTATTACAACGTCCAGTGTTTGCCAGATTCATCAAACTTCTTAAATAACAAAATGACCACTAATACAGAACAGCTAATAACCAAAATCCAATTACATCCAGATTTATAGAACTTGTCCTATAATTTGTATAAAGACCGGGAAGCAGGATTAAAAGCTTAGCCTTCATTTTGGCCTTTTATTTGGAATTTATCTTCAAATGAAATACCCAAAATATAAAATATAAATTTACTTCCATCAATCAACCAAGAACTGAACAACAATCTATTAACCAACGATAAGCGCGTTTTATCAGTATTGATCATCAATTGAGCACTAAATCCAGCTTTAATTATGATTTAAAAAAATCAAAAAATAAATAAATAAAAGCAAACTAAAATTGTATAAGATAAATCATTAATAAAATATTTATGTAATAGGATATCAATGGAAACAGCAGGACTCCCAATGCCGGGTTATCATTACATAGCCCCAAATCACATTGTAAAGGCTCCGATCCACTAACTGGAGTGGCTTTACCCGTTTGGGAGTTGGTAGGAGACATGGTAGCGTCGGGGGAGGAGCAACTATGAAATTAAATGACAATACGGTCATCCGATGGGTAAAAATTAAAACAAGAAATGAAACGCAATTGACAAAAAAAAGTAATTAATTAAAAAAAAGTAATTAAATAAAAAAAAGTAATGCAACTTAAGAAAATTTGGTATTGGGAACAAAGACCAATATTTGTTAATTTTAATTTTTTATATAAACATATTTATATAATATATTTAGATACTGAGGGATATGTTTGTATTTAAAATGATAAAAAAAAACTATGTAAGTAGAATGTTTGTAGCTGTAACGACGTTATTTAGAGAATAATGGGGTAACTTTGGACTGTTAAAGCTGAGCGATTCAAATCAGTTTCGTTCGTTTTTAAAGACAATTATTGTATTGTAAAACGTAGATGCAATATCTAAATAGGACTATAGTGCAATAATTAGGTTTTAAGATGTTTTTAATTTGTTTTTTAAAGATTCTTTTTTTGATTTTAGCTTTTTGCATTTTTTTCGTTTTTTCATTTTTCGTTTTTTAAATTTTTCGTTTTTACATTTTTCGTTTTGACATTTTATTCGTTTTTACATTTTTACATTCTTAGGCTGTGTTGTTTTGTTACTTGCTTCCGGATGTACGTCGGTGCCAAATTTTGCTCATACATTTTGAGAAGAAATCGTTCAAACAAAAAAAAAAAAATAATAATAAAAAGAAAATTTTTTCTCTTCTCCAGAATAAAAAAAAATCGTCTGGATTTTTGAAGAAAAGCTCACATCACTTTAACAAAAAAAAAAATGGATATATATGAAAATATATATATTATATATGGTATTTAAATTATTTTTTAACGATAGTTTTATAATTAGGTATTATTAATAACAGTATTTATATATACGTAGTGTCGCGGGAAGAAAAAAACCGCGGTACATAATGAAAAAAAAAATATTATATTATTATACGATAATAAATAATACTTATATGTGGTTAGTGGTAGCTAACTGTGATGGAAGGATTTCTAACTTATGTAACATTCAGATGGATTAATGTGTGCAACAATCAACGTTTAGCACACTTTTAACTGATCTGAATTTGTAGATCCGTACTTTTAAAAACAATTTTGCACGTTTAAAATAATTTTTCGCTTTAAAGTTTAAAAAAAAACATCATTTAAATTCTAGTCATTTTTTTAAATTCGATCAATTTAATTTAGCTACCATTAAAAAACGATCTAAAAGATCGTTTAATTTCATTTTTCAATTTTTAACTTCTTCATTTTTAATCTTTAGTATGTTAAAAAAAAAAAACAATCTTAATTTAAGCACTTTTTGCTTGTTATACGTAGTGATATTACCTCTAGTCTTGTTAAATTCTCGGTGTCAACTCTTAAAAACTCAAAAAAGAGACAAAAAAAAGGATCGTTTCGGATGGAAAGGCAAACAATAACACTGAACCTTTTCGACTATAAATAAAAAAAGGGACAATCTATACGGAAGAACTATAAGTAATTAAAGCAAAAAAAAATCTAAGCCACATAAATGGGATGATGGTACAACTTAAAAAAAAATAAAATCAGTACTAGTAATCGTGCCAAGCCAATAAAAATAATTGGCCCCGAAAAAATGCTTGTAGACTGCGTTATCGATGCTAGAGTGTGTCGTTTAGTGAGTTAGCGGTGGCCTTATAACCTGCTGATTCAACGTTAGGTTCTGTCGTGTTGTTGTGGGCAATCATAAAAGTAAAAAAAAAAATAATAGCTTGTTTTTTAGAAGATGTGTAACTTTAAATTATGTGTTTAAAATTAAAGTTAAAATAGAAAATTTATTTTATTTTTTTGTAATCGAGTAAAAATTTGAAGGATTAGAATTTGCTCAAATTCGATTTAAAGTCAATTTATGTTCTTCTCGGAAATTCCTCTATAATTATTAATCTTTTATAACTCAATTTTTTTTAAATTTGTAAAATTTAAAAAATAATTTTAGAATAAATTTTTTTACAAACACGATCCATCTAACATTAATAGTTTTAAAGATATCAATTTTTTAATCCTACAATAATAGATGATTGTCATGTTTAAAATTGTCGTAACTTTGTTATTTTTAGTTATCAGGTAATTGCATAAATTCGTGCATGATCCAAAAATAAACTTAAACTGGTGAAAGAAATGTATTATATTAAGGGCTGGATTATTCACCGTTAGATAAATTAATCTATATTTGCTATGGTTAATGGCTAAATGGCCAATCATATCATGCGAAATTCCAATAATCATAGAAATTATCCGATATATTAATTTCCCGAAAGGTGAATAAACTGGCCATAAATGTATAATCAAGGATATAATTTCCATTTGTCTTTCCCATTGTATTTCAACGATTTACAAATTTTTCGATTCATTTTTTGAATAAAGAGCTTGGATTTTTCTTGAACGAAATTAGTAATATTACTACGCTCTGTGTTGCGCGCATCTTACGTACAATATTTTGCTTTGAGGTTCTGCTATTAAATGGTAGCGTGTTTTCGTGATCCAAAAGCATGTTGTTCGTTTGATTTTTGACTTGGATAGTCATAATGATTCATGTAAACCTATCTTCAGAAATAATTCTTTCATTCTCCGTTTATTATCTGTAGGAATAATTCTTTGCTCACTCTGTATTTACATTTTAATCCTTACCGAACGAGCATGTTTTCTAAAACTATGTTTAGTAGGTCGACGGATTTTTTAGAAATTAAGTATTTCATTTCTAGAGCGAGAAAAGGTGCATAACTAATATCGCTTTACAGTAGAGCAACGATTATCCGGACGTCGATCAATCGGAACGTCGGTTATCTGAACCTCCTGACGGTTTGAAAAAAGAGACAGAGTACAGAAAAGAGGACACAAATTAATTTAAAGAAAATTAAATGATTGTTTTGAAAAAGTAGGTAGTAATTAATTACTATGTATTAAAGTTGTACTTGATTAGAATATAAAAAATATTTGTTTTCCAAAATGTTTTTTTAATTCAATTAAAAAATAAATACGTTTTCTAAATGGGGAATCTACGGAGAGTTTGCAAACAAAAATATTTCCGTACTGATCCTCCATAGATTTTTCTTATTTTTCTATTTAATCGATGGAAAAATCGTTTATCCGAACGCACTTTGGTGCCAATTAGTTCGGATAATCGACGCTCTACTGTATCGGATTTTTGTGAAATCTTACAGTAATAATAGGCAATATATGAACAGATATGTCCATACAAAAGGATACTGAAGGTAAATTTTTTGAAAAATAATGGGAAATGCGTGGAATACGATTTTTTTGAATATTTATAATGTCATGAGTATGGTGGCATTCGTTCGTTAAGAGTTAAAAGCAGTAATGTTTGTGGAATTAAATAAGGAATATTTTGACTGTTTATGATAATATTTATTATTTCACTGTGAGTGTATCTTTATAAGATCTAATAATTTGACTATTCATTCAACGTCTACTTTTGCAAAAAATTGGAAGTATAGTTTCGTTAAAATTTTTAATAGTTTATCAGTGGAGATCAGAATTCTGAAATTCCCCAGGAAATTTAAATTAGATCTAACATCATTCTTGATTGCAAAAACATTTTACAGCCAGCAGGAATTCTTTGACATGTTTCATAATAATTAATATAGCACTTATTTTATGTAATGTATTGATTTCGGTTTGTTCTAATGTATTTATCTTGTCATACCCACATTTATGTGGTCTACATGATTAAATATATTATTATTAAGGGGATTTTGGATATCCTCCAAATTTTCTTCTTCAACTATTTTGGAGTGATCGAAAAAGGTGATAATCGGAAGGTCTAACATCATTACAGCTCTTGCTATTTTAATCCTATTTTTTGCCGATTTCTATGTCCAGATATTGTGGACATGCATCTAGGAAGAAATTTTATGTTTGAAATACTGACACCTGTATGCATAGTCGATCGCCGGAGATTCTCCGGAGACTCGCCGGCGAATGGTCGGTATATATTTTGTGATGCATAGTCGATCTCCCAGCGATCTCCGCTTTGGCGAATCGTCGGTGATTTGTAACGTGGTTTGTCCATGGCGATTGACTATGCATCGGAATTTTCTATTGGCGAATGGAGAATCGCCGGTGAGTCTCCGGAGAATCTCCGACGAACCGTCGGCGACTGACTATGCATACGGGTGTGAGACTCAACTAATACCATGTGTCAAAAAAACAGACTTTAAGGGTCAATAACGTTCATTTGACGACATGCATCTAACATTGTTATGGTGGAAGATTACGTCTTCCCAATTAACCAAAACAGGAAGTTTTTCTCGAATAGCTGCATCGAGTATAGTGTGTTTTTGTTTTCAATACTCTTTAGTCATGTTTTTTTCTGCCTCGTCAAAACAAGGCAAAATGAATAATCCCCCTGAAATCTCATTAAACACTCAGAAACATCTTCATGGGGTTCAGAGCGGTTTTTGAAACATGTTCTACGCTTTCAGATATTTTTTTTTCAGTTCCTCTTGCTGTTTATTATGTTGCAATATAAAATCCACTTTTCACAACCTTTGACTAATCGACCCAAAAAAGGTTTTTCATTGTGATATGCATTTAGAGAAATAACACATTCATGCGGCTCAGCTTGTATGTATCTATGTAAGAAACGGGAGGGTGCGCCAGATGACATACCGCACTTAGGCCCCATTGCGCCCTTTGGGCAAGTGACCCCTTTTCCAAAATGAACTGTTACCTCAGCCCCCGTGGCCAAATTACCTTCTTTCAAAATCAACCCCCTTATTCATAATGGTCCGCTAACTTAAAACAGCTGCTACAGAGTGTTATTTTTCGTTCAAGGGGTCGATATCGACCACTTTGGAAATTGCTTATCTACATCGACCAACCTAGGGATTTACCAAAGGTTAGGATGTAGTTCAGGAGTGTGTCCCTGATTCCATACATGGTTAACCAGTCGTCACCCAAGTCAATTAATCTTAGGTCCTTGAGGTTCGAGCAATCACATAGGATGTGCTTAACAGTCTCGTCGTCTAGTTTACAAGCACGACATAGTGGGACCTTTCAGTGTCCCATCAGGAGCCCTGTGATGAGGCGTAGATCCTTCCTGTTAAGACCTGGAAAGAACTGGGACGCCTCACATGAAGGGTATCTTAGCATCTAAATCATGCGACTTAGCTTATTCCTTTTAAAGATGAAACATCCATGTATCAAGCTTGGAGGTGAATCCAGGTTTTTATAAAGTGGCAAAATTGATTTTCAATCATTCAACAAATCTCCTCAGTTATAAGGCTTAAATTTTCTTTTACTAGGAAGCTCGCAATATTGTCATCAATGTCAGAAGGCCAGTATACTTCGTCCAGAGCGGGGTAAATCTTCCAAATTGAAATCTCTATTTCGAAATCTGCCAAACTACTTTTCAACTGTCTGGAGAGCAGAAACACAACCCCAATAAACATCCGAAATATTTTATGTGCAATCACTTTCTAGTTCCTCATTTTGAAAAAATCCCCAAAAATACAAATCGACTTATTTAAACACTAATTAGCAATAAAGTGAAGCAATACACTTTAAACTCTTCAATCTACCAATAAATAAAAGAAATAAACAACACCAACATTTAACCAAACGATACATTTGAATCTATGATCAATTCACCACGAATTTATGCAATTATCTGATAAAATACAATCGTATTTAGCATAAAATCAGAGAAAATTTAATTTTCATTGGAAATCATGGAAATTAACACTTTGCTGACCAGTGGCGAGTTAACTCGTCGTCATTGCACTTGCATTGCGGTGACATGAGATAGTTTCTGTATAAAATCCCCGCTCAACAAAGTGCTAAATGTCTTTTAATTAAAATACAAATACGACCCACCTAATTTTAATAGTTTCAAAGTTATTAATTAATTTTTTACCCGAAAAACCATCGATAATCGCTTAAATAAATATAACTTCTTTATTATTAATCCAAATCTAGTCGTGTTTAGCGTCAAATTAAACAATTTTAAACAAACTTTTAAAATACTTAAGAATTTTTGAGTTATAAAGGGTTAATAAAATAATTTTATATTCTAATAATAATTCAATTTGTATTACTTTGTTATTTTTTCAACACATAGCATCGTTTCACAAAAAATCCAATTTAATAAAACAACAAATTAAAAAAAAAACATCAAACTAAAACAAATAGAATTATTATTATAAAAAAATCTAATCTGGATTAGAAAAAAAAAAATTGTAAAATGGAATAGAATGAAATAATAAGGGATTTATACTCAACAATCAAGCTTTGTGAGAAGATTTTAAAACTAAATAATTAAATTAATTTATCGAAATATTTACATAGCCTTTAATATACAGGGTCATAAAATTTAAGAGTAATTTAGACTTTTTCGATACACGATTCATTTCCAAGTTAACGTCGCATGATCGTTTGCGTTTTTTCTCGAAAATAATTCGCTTTCCGGCGCATTGGCACGCTTGTTAAATAAATAAAAAAAGAAAAAAACACGTAGTTATACATATCCACTTTTAAAAAAGTAAAACAACACTTTTTTCTTAAGGTTTTTAAAAAAAACTGTGATCGTGTTGATCGTCGTTGTAATGTTATTAGTATTGGCAACGTATTCAGGGTAAATAATAATGATGAAAAAAAAAAGTTTTTTCATAAATATAAAAAAAAAATTCGAATCACGTCACTTATTAAAGTAATAATTAAAAAAATGAAAGGAAGAATACATATTTAAGTAATTTAGTCTGTAATAATTGTACGTATACTCAATAGAAAAAAAGAACAAGGCTTTTTGCTTCGGATTAATTATAAAAATCGAGTTATTAAAAAATACACACACAACACGACTTCATCAGTTTAAAAAAAATTGTAATAAAAGGTGAAGAAAGTAAAAAAAAGTAGGATTAACAGTATGTAGTTTAAAAAGGATGTTGTTACTTTTTTATTTATTTAAATAAAAAAAGAAATCATATCTACTCAAAACATATCTAGTTTTAAAAAAACAGCTTTTGCTCAAGTAATCTCACATATTTATCATTATAAATATCAACTATAAAATTATATTTTTTAATTTTTAAATAAACAAGTAACAACATCTCGTCAAATCGTATTATTATTATCATCATTATGATTATTGAAATCACTAATTTACCGTAAACGCTCTGAGTAGTTATATTTAAAAAAAAAATGTTTAAGGCAATAAACGTTTTAAATATTGAACAGACAAGTAAGTCACGTGTATGGACAAAAAAAAAGACAATTTTTGAAATGCATAGATTGTTATAATTATCGCACTCTCGTTATATTCTCGCGATGTTTAGGGCGATGTGTACGCACGCGCGTTTATTAGACGATAATTAATGATAAAAATACATTTATTTTTTATTTAATTTCCTATTCAATCTCTCAAAAAGAAAATTTTTTTCTCTATCACTCTCTCTCTCTCTCTCCGTTCGTTCTCTTTATCGCTCCTACATATTCGTATGTGTACCGTTTATTTCTCGACTTTTTTTCTCGTTTGTAATAAAGTGTGAGTATTACAGTTTTAATTTGTTTTATTTAATATCCAAGTTTTTTCTTAAATTATTGAGTTAAATAAAAACTAGCAAATGGGGAAATGGTAAGATTCAATTATCCTACTTGTTAATTTTTGAAGATGGTAATTTGTAATGTTTCTTCGGCTATGGTGTCAAAAAGAGGAATGTTTGGAAAACGTGGATATCAGGATCAGAAATATCATCCGCATAAACTGTTTTGACAAAGATGTTACGAATAATATATTCCTAGTGGATTGGTTTATGTTATCTTTGGTCAATTCAGGATGCAGTAAGTAACACTTTTAAGACCTGTTATATCACATACTGATCTAAATATGAAGGCATAATTATGAAATTTTCTGTAAATCTCGGCGATGCGTCTAAAGCTGGCAGCCCAATTTTTCTGTATGGATTTTGATAGAAAGGCCGAGTTCAGGATGCATTTTTAAGGAGGCCGACATTTGAGCACTTTACCTTACGAAGAATTTCACGAATGATGTTAAGTAAACTAAGACTAGAACTAACATTAGCTGTCATTTCAACACTAGACCTAGAAACAAGTTCGAAGTGAACTCACTACGAATTCGTTTCTAAAGAAACTTGCAGCAAGGCATTCGCAACGTCAAACGCCTTTTCAAGAGACGCATAGCTAAATCTGAAAGCTGCTAGTTCTACGTCTAGTGTTAGAGTTAGAGCTAACGTTAGTTCTAGTCTTATTTTGGTTTAGTTTCTGAATGAGGTTGATCCCCAACCAGAACCTATCAGGCATCAGATGAAGAAATTGATGACAATTTATTGAAAGGTATTTTTTTTTAGAGTAGAGTTTATTGGTTTATGAATGCATGTTTAGTTGTAAATGTTAGAAAAGATTTTGACACGTATATCTTTACTACGAGATTCCAGATTTGTTCAAGTATTATTATTAGTACTAAAACTAATCAAGATCATGGAAAACAACCATGAACCATTTGACAGCAATTTCCAGTTAGTTGGACGTGTTTGAATATGAACAGTTTTGGTTAATAATCACCATTGCTGCTTCCACTATTATTAGACTTTCTTGAATGGAGACTAGATACGATTGGGTTCTAAATTATATTTTACCCTAAATCATAACAACAGATGTCAAGTCAAAATACAATTGAAAGGCAAGTTCTAAATTTAAATTTTGCGGTTTAGATCTTCCAAAACGCAACAATCAATCAAATGGATGTAAGTAAAATCGATACTCATCACTATCAGTGACTTGATTCTTCAAATCACTGTTGTTTCAAATACCACTTGAGTTTAACAACTGTATATTTTGGGATTAACGCCGACAAATTGATATGAGTGAGTTAAACTGAGTTAAACATACCCTCAAAGTAGCCTCTGCTAACTGAGCTGTATCAACCGAGTGTATCAAATAACTGTAAAGTTACTACTGTTAAATCTTTTGGCAATTTCGCCAAAGTGTAATTCCAGATTCACACATTTCCACAATTCGACCCCTTTTAAAAGGGGTGAATTTATTTAGGGGTTGATTTCCATGGACATGAGACATAACAGCTATACGAGTAATTGATATACGAGAACTTGATGGGTCTAGATCAGGGGTTCTCAAACTTTCTAAATTTCGTACCACATAAATTAACCCCTTCGAGACCGATTGCGCACCGTGTGTGCAATTGCTTTCCGAGGCTAAAAGACGGGTTGCACACCGTGTATGCAATAACAGTAAATGAACTATATATAGAAAAAAAAGTTTCGCTCCTGGGGACCGTGTTCGAAAAAGATCGTCGTCTCGAATGGGTTAAAGACAAAAATTTGATGTACCTTTACCAACAAAAGGATTTTCGATTAAAATAATTTAAGGATAAAGTAATTTGAACTTGTTTCATTTATTTATAGTAACACATAAGCGAACATGAAATTTTTTAAAAAAAGAAACATTGTTAATGTGTTTCTTTCTTACTAATTGGGATATATCAGGTTTACTTTTTATTATTCGCCGTTCTAATTATTAACATTGATGAAAATCCAGATTCACACAGATACGACGTACCTAAAACGCGTCAAAAATTTTACTGCTTTTTCCGAAATGTCTTTGTATTCACTTCGCCTTTGTACCCAAAAATTAGATAAGTTTTCTTTTTTGAATTCATTTATTAGGTTCCTGTCACATGAAATTTCTATGAGTTGATCTCTTTCTAAAATAAAAACATTTTGTAGGGCAGTATTCGAAATAGAAAACGGATCTCTTATCCAACTTTCGTTTTCTAAATTTTCAGGAAAGTTAGAATAAAGGTTATTGACAAGTCCCATACAATGTTTTTCTATATCTTCAGTCAGGTGTTTACTCAGTTTGTTTCTTTGAAGATATTCTAGCATTGGAAACCCAGCAATTTTCTTACTTTGCTGCATGGAAGTGCTTCACAAAATAGGAATTCTTCTTCTATTTTTTGGTTTTTTACATATCGAATGAACGCCATTAACTGCGCAAAGTTTGTGTCATCTGTACTTTCATCGAATTGTATTGCAAAATATTTGCTCTTCTTTATATTTTCGATCAATGTGTTTTTCAACTGAACTACCATTTCATTAATTCGTCGCGAAGCAGTGTCATTTGACAAGGAAACAACGTTCAACTTAGCTACTGCTGCAGATTCTAGAATGCACGTCGTCATGTCCTTAGCTGCAGGCAATATTATGGTTCCTCCAATAGAATGTGCCATCTCTGTTCGTAACATTGACAAGTTCTCTTTCATCTTTCTCTTCATGGTGCAGTCCCATTTCGGGTTATAGTACTAGCTTGGGTGGATTAATAGGCAGGGGGCAGTTTTATGAACGTTTTACAGCGGTGCCAGTCGAAACTTGATTTTGTGTAGGTAGAGAGTGGAAGAAAAGCATGCACTACGGCGTAGTGACTACGCATTTTTCTATTGAATGTTTATAAGCGTTTAGGTAAAGTTGTGTTACGTTGCGTCGACCGCAACAACATTGTGTGTTGTTTTTTGTACCTTTCCTGTCGACAATTAGCTTATATGAATACACTCACAATCAGCACCGGATTTTTTATATTATTAATAATGAAATTATTCATGCTATATAAAAGTATAAAATTAAACAAAAAAATTATTGGTTTGTTTTTTCTATATAGATATCAAAAATTGTACCATCAAAATCTATGAAATGTACCACCAGTGGTACATATACCATACTTTGAGAACCCCTGGTTTAGATTACCAGTGATTATACTGAGACAATGCAAGCATGAGTGTTACAAGTATAACAACTAGTCAAAAACACAAAGAGTTCACTGTTCATGATAGAGATTTCTATATTATAATCTCTATAGAGATTATAATAAAATTTCAAGTATTAATTCCCTCACATGAGGTGCACGTACCACCAAAATTTCAAGTTGTACTGGGTGCTCTCCTTTCTTTGGCAAACAGTTAGGTATCTATGTACAGTAATTCACACTAAGGTTCGAAATTTACGATTAAGAATACTAAACCAATTTTACCTAACAATAAGAATCAGCTGCCAAGAATCTCGTATAGTTTAGAAAATCAGGAACGTACTAACAAATTTGTTCGAATTTAACTCTATTGATCGGTAGAATACCTAGAACATAATTTTTATAAGTTGGTAAAGTCGCACTTGGTGTCTGTTTCTCTATAGATACCTATTTTATACTTATATTTATTAACCTTATCTATATTGCTTTACCGTAATTTCAAAACTTGGTTTGGACAAACAAATCTTTATGCATATTATTTCTTTAAACCTAACAATCACAATTAGAAACTTAAATTCGAATTACCGAAGTTTTATAATGATTGATAAGTTAGGTTATAAAAATTTTGAGAATATTTCTTTATTAAACGTCAACTTGAAAAATCAAATTTGTCCATATTAAACCATGTTTTTTATTCGTCTTTTCAAAAATCGTCTAAAAATTTTATACAAATTTAAAATAAACCAACAACAAAATCGTATGTGTTCGAAAAAACCCCCCAATTCATCCAAATCCGAAGATAATGAAGACGTAAAAGTAAAATTTGCAAAACGACTTTTAGCAGATTCAAAAATATACAAAGTAAAACCATACAACCCACAAAAACATTTTCTTCCTTATTTTTTAAAATTATTTTATAGGGTTTGGCATTTACCAAAGAAGAAAGACAACTATTTAACATACATGGAGTTCTCCCACCTGCTATTTTAACTTTAGACAACCAATTACAAGCTCTTAGTAAAATTTTCGAAGATTCTGGTAATACTCCTTTAGCTAAATTTTTAAGAGCAATGTATTTATACGATTTGAACAAAAAATTATTTTTTAAATTCGCCCAATCACACCTGGAACAAATCCTACCGATCTTATACATTCCCTTTTTCTCCGACATTTGTATGGATTACAGTTTAATTTTTAGCCGAGTTCGATGTCTTTACATCACCATAAACGATAAAGGAAAAGTAAAAAGTATTTTAAAAAACTGGCCTTATAAAAATATAAAATTAATAATAATGTCTGATGGTGAACTTGGTTTTGGAATAGGAGATTTAGGAGTCAATTGTGCTCCAATTTGTGTCGGTAGAAATATTATATACACTACTGTAGCGGGATTAAGTCCAGATTCTTGTATTCGTATTGTATTAGATGTCGGAACTGATAATGAAACATTTTTAAAAGACCGATTTTATAACGGTTTGAGGCAAAAACGCGTTAGGGGATCGTTATTTCATTCGTTGTTAGATGAAATAATAAAATCTATTCGTGAAGAATTTGGTGAAAACGTTGTAATTCATATGGAAAATAATGGATCGAAATCTCACTTAATAATCGAACGGTACAAAAATGATATTTGTATTTTTAATAATGATTTTCAATCAATAGCAGCTGTTGTTATAGCTGGAATTTTTACAGCGGTAAAAATCCTTAAAAAAGAAATTAAAGATTTAAACTTTTTATTTTTCGGCGCTGGAGTTTGTAATTTGGGAATTGGAAGATTTTTAAAATATACATTAATTAAACATGGAATGATTGAAGAAGAAGCTTTAAATAAAATCTTTTTTATGGATACTTTAGGTTTGATTACTAAAGATAGAAAATTCGATGTGGATAGTTTAAAATTACCTTTTGCAAGAGATCTTAAACCTGATAAGGATTTAATTTCGGTTATTAAAACTTACAAACCGGATGTTTTAATCGGAGCTGTTGGTGTTGGAGGTATTTTTAATAAAGAAGTTTTAGAATGTATGGCTAAAGAAGTTGAAACTCCGGTTATTTTTGCTTTGAGTAATCCAATTAATAGATCTGAATGTACAGCTGAAGAAGCTTTAAAATATACAGACGTAAATATTTTTTAATAACTTTTTCAAATAAGGAAAATATTTGTTTTTAATTTAGGGTCGATGTATTTTTGCATCTGGTTCACCATTCAAACCAGTTATATACAAAGAAAAAACTTATTCTTTTAGCCAAGCAAATACTTATTACATTAACACAATAGGAATGGCTGCTAATTTAGCTGGGATTAAATCAATTACAAATGAATTACTTTTAAAAGCAGCTTATGTAAGAAATTTAAAAACTTTTTCCTACCTAAAAAAATTTTTTTTAGGCTTTGGGTGAATGTGTAACTCAAGAAAATATTGATGCAAAGTTAATTTATCCCCCGATTTCAAAAATGCGAGATGTAGCAACTCATCTGATCGTTCAAATAATGCAATATGCTTATGATAATCATTTAGCAACGATTTTTCCAGAACCAAAAGATAAAAAGGAATTTTATTTGTCGAAAACTTATAAAACGAGTTATGAAGATGTAAATTTTTATAAAGAACTTTTTAATAAAAGTCAAAATGAGAAAAGTAATAAAACTAAACAAAACTAAAAACTTGTAGTATTTAATTCGATTAAAAAAAATTGTTTTTATTTAATAATATTGAAAGCTTTTAACAATGAGATTTCACGACTAGCTCCTCATCGATTTTAATAAAAGTGGTACCAATCGATAGGTATTAATATACAGTGTTTCTCACGCAACTGGTCATTAGAACTTTATTTGGTTCCACTATTAGTAGATTTTTGAAATTTTGCCAGCAGGGGTTATTCATCCCAATCTTTCGATCTAAAATGTTTTCAAGATGACTACGACTTTCGATCGACCGTAAGTAGGATACAACTTCGTTATTTTAACCCTCATCCGGATTTTGTGTCAAATTGACACAATTTTCAAAGTTAATTGTTAACTGTTTGTTATTCACGGTCGAATCCACTAGATATTTTGGCTCAGTGAAATAGGCAATAGTCAATAAAATATAAAAAAACTAAAGAAAGATCCTTATTTTCCACTATTTAAATGCATTCAATCAACCAATCATAAGAAAAATATGCATAGAATTATTACCTGGCATTGTGTCAATTTGATACACCAAGTCCGGATTTGGTTCTAGAAACAAAGTCCGGATGAGGGTTAAATGGAATGGTATAGTTTTTTCTACGTATTTTAATTCCACATGGAAAAATAAGTACATTTTGATAAGCATTGCTGGTACTTATCGTTTTTCGTTTTCGAGTTATTTTGATTTTAAAATTTTTTTGACAGTTTTCAACCTGTTCTTTAAAGCCATATTCTTCAGTCATTATTCAAGCAAGAATGTTAATAACTGGCATAATTACACTTTAGACTTTACCAAATAGAACGCACTCCTCATCACTCTTTCTTACATAAGATGGTCATAAAGAGAATTACCGTTCTTCTATATTCAAATGAGAAAAAGTCGAAAATTTTAAATGGAACACCCCATATTTTATTAACCTATCCAATAGAGATTTTAATTCTCTACAAATTTACAATACAGTGATATTCCCCTTCGCGGACACCCTTCGTTGAGTCATTACGTTGAGTACTTAGTTGTGAAGTCTCCTTGTAAAGAACGATTTTAAGAAATTAAGTATGTTAAAAATAAAGCTCGAAGGATTTTTCAAAGGTTAAGATTAATTTGGTCGATTGTAGGAAATTCTTGAGGTTGGAAGAAATTGTTTTTCTCTAAATTTTTATTATCTGACCTTCAAATACCCAAATGTCACATTGGAAAGAACACTCCAAACTAAAATTTTCCAAAAAATCCTATCTTTATTTCAAAAAATAAAGCTCGGACGATTTTGCAAAGATTATGTTTAGCTTGGTTAATTAGATGCAATTGTTGAGATTGGTAAAAATTATTTTTCTCAACATTTTTATTATCTAACTTATAAATCCTTACATGTTACATGAAAGAGAACGTTCTAACCTAAAACTTCCTAAAATATCCTTTCTTTATTTCAAAAGCTAACGCTCAAGCGATTTTTCAAAGATTAAAATTTACTTGATCGATTTTAGAAAAGTGTTGAGGTTGGTAGAAATTATTTTTCTCCTAATTATTATTATCTAATTTATAAATTCTTACATGTTACACTAAAAAGAACGTTCTAACTAAAAATTTTCTAAAAAAATCCTATCGACATTCCTAGAAATAAAGCTCAGACAATTTTTCAAAGTTTAAGGATAACTTGGTCAAGTTTAAGGAAGTGTTAAGGTTGGTAAAAATGACTTTTCTCCAAACATTTATTATCCAACCTAGAAATCCTTAATATTACGTTAAAGAGGACATTTTCACCTACAATTTTGTAAGAAATCTAGTTTTTATTAAAAAGAAAAAAGAGGTTGGATAATTTTTCAAAGATTAAGCATAACTTGGTCTGTTTTAGAAAATTGTTGGTGTTAATAAAACTTGTTGAGGAAATATTTTTATTCTCCAACTTGCAAGTTCTTAAATGACACATTAAAGAGGATATTTTAATCTATAATTTTCCAAAAAATTCTGATTTCATGGAAAAAATCAAGCTCGGATAATTTTTCGCAAATTAGAGACAATTAAGATGAAGACAATTTAATGGATTTTAACCCTTAGTAGCCTGATTTACGAAAGTGATTTATTTTTAATATTACTAAAATTATTAAAAAAACTAATAGTAATGTGAACATTCGGTTTAAAAGATTGGTATCAAAATTGAAACTCTAGGTTATTAAGGGTTGAGAAATTATTGAGGTCCGTATGATTTCTTTTCTTGATATTTCTATTATCAAACCTATAAATCCTTAAATGTGATGTTAGAAAGGACATTCTAATCTATAATTTTCCAAAAAGTTCTGCCTTCATTTCACAAAGTAAAGGTCCTATAATTTTTCAAAGATAAAGGTAAACTTGGTGGATTTTAGGAAATTGTTGAGGTTGGTCCCCAACCCAGACAAATACCAATTCTTTAACCCAAATGATCGCATTATGGAGTCATCCTCGCGAATATGGACAAGCGAGCAGTATATTAAACCATCACCTACAATAAAGTATCTGGGTATTTGATTCAATAGCCAACTAAAAGTAACAAAACATTATAAATTGATAAAAACAGAAATGGCAAAAAGATCAAGATAGAGCTCTCACTTATAAAGGTAAGGAAATTTTGCTTGAACAAGCAACAACTATCTACAAAAGTATCCACACACCACTACTGGATTACGGACATATACTGACAGCAAACACAACTCGACAGACTGTAGACTTTATAAACAAACCCGAAAGGAAATGTCTAAGAAACATAACGAAAATCAGACATCCCAACAACCCATTACACAACATCAGGAACGAATAGCTATACGAACTAACGCAAATAATACCATTAAGGGAACGTTACGACAGACTTACAAGGAAACCACAAGACCTTGTATACAGCGATTTTGACGAAAGTGGTATCAATCGATAAGTATTAGTATACAATACAAATCTGTAAAATATTAGGGCGCACTATTCAAGGATTCGGGAATAAATCTTTACTGAAGTTGTAAATAAATGATGTATAAAATTCGAGCGGCTTATATGGCAGTGTTTTGCCACTCCCACTAAGCATCTCCTTATGGATCAGGTAACACACTTCGGTTTCCACTTGCGAACGATGATGGTTCGAATCTCGCAATTTATTACCACCTAAATGTTTTCATAATTTTGGTATAGTTGGTGTAATATTTTGTGGAGTTGAGTTGGAGTAATATTATAGACAGACTCTGCATCAAATTGACTGACATTATCCAAAGACAACGAAATGCCACTCTATACGAGACGCTAACGAACACTTAAAAAATCGTCAAAATTGTAATTATTTTATAATTGTAAAAACTGTAGTAGCGGAAAGACCTACTAGGTTGATAGCCCAATAAAGATTACTTTCTTCTTTGTTGAGGTTGGTAGTTGGTAGAAGTAGTTCTTCCCAATATTTTCGTTGTACAACTAGCAAATTGTTAAGGCTCCTGGACCACGGTCCTAAAGTTTCTGAGGGGATTCGCTGTGTGGGGGGAGGAAGCTCAAAGGTGGGCCGGTAGGTATGGTCTAAAACTATCACGTGATCGTTTCTGTTTATAGGATATGAGAGGTTCAAATATCGGCAAAGATAAATACCGGTTCTTTACACTTTAAATAAAGAAAAGCAATGCTCAAAATATCAAAGCACCTACGTATAAAATGTTCGATAGAACGAAATGATGTATTTTAATATTTTTTTTTAATATACAGTGAAATTCCCCCTCGCGGACACCCCCCTTGGACGGACAATTTCTCATGGAACGGACCGGCTCTCATTTAATTTACATTGCGTTAACTCTCTCTTGAACGGACATTCTCTTCAAGAGACGCAGACACTGCCAAGTGTTCTCTTAAACGGACAATCGCGCCGCGCGCAGACTTAGCTGTCTCTCTTTAATAAAAGATTTTCTCTTTAACCGGTGTTTTACCGACTTCAATATTTGCAAGGTACAAGCGCAGCCAATGTCGTACCTTTCTGCTTAGCTTGAATGAGAGACTTCCCCGATTAACCGAAATTTAAACGTTCTCATTTTTTCGGTACATACGGGGTTCAATACTAGTTTCACGTCTATGCAGAAAAAGATATGCGGATGTATTGTACTTTGCAATAAACGCTTAGGCCCAAGTAACCATGGAAACAGTTAAAAATTCAGGCAAAAAACAAAATCAACTGGTAGTAAAGATGGATCAAAATACTAACTTTCTTTCATTAAAAAACAAAATGTTTTTTCATGATATGGAGTCCAGTAGGATCACCCCATATTGAAATAATTGAAAAGGACGATAATTTTTGGAGTGCTAAAATGAAACCGAAATTGAACGAATTTTTCCAAACTCATTTATTACCAGAAATTTTAAAACAACCTATTTGATATTGCTTCATTTACAAATTAGTCAATTTTTAAAATTTTATAAGTAAGAAACTAATTACTGTTGTAACTTGAAATTTTATTAGTATTTAGGATATTTATTAGGATTAGGATACTTAATCTTTATTTTTACCGAAAATAAAATTTCTACGACTTTTAGTTCTTACTGCGAAAACGAAATTCTAATCTAACTTAATGAAAATGTTTAGTAAAACTTGTCAATTATTAAAAAATCATATCTAAGAAACTAATTGTTGTTGAGACTTGATATTTCATTAGGATTTAGCTTGAGATTGAATCTTTATTTGTACCAAAAATGTATTTTCTACGACCTTCAGTTTTTTCTACAAAAAATAAATTCTAACCTAACTTAATTAATATCTCAAAAACTTGTCAATCTTTAAAAATTCATATCTAAAAGAAAAATTGTTGCTGAAACTTCCAATTTTATTAGAATGTTGCTTGAAAATTAATCTTTATTTTTGTCAAACAGAAATTTTCTACGACTTTTAGTTTTTTATCAGAAAAAAACGTGACTTAACGTCTTTAATTGATATTTTTAAACATTAAAAGTTAGACTATGTCCTCAAACTGAAATTTTCTTTAGATTACATTAAAATTTAACGTTTGGTAGTTACAACTTTATTATATATAATTCTGCTGTAATTAAATTGAGCACATTTTATATCACTTGCCTATTAGAGTCATATTTATTTGTTCTTTCCTACCTCTTTCTCTTTCCTATTCAAATCACAACATCATCGCTGTTAATATACTGCTATCTGGTTTCGCCAGTCATAAAAACGAAACGTAAACAATGAATTCTCGATCAGCTCGTAGACCACGCCATGTGTTCTTTGGGGGCGGGGTCAAATTCAGATTAACGAAGAAATTCAATTTACAACTACCGTGAGAATTTCCAATTTTTCTTGATTATTTAAAAAAATGTCAAAAACATTTATTTACAAAAAGCGACCGTAAATTAATTATCTAGGGCAATCCGTTGTCGGTTTAAAAACAGTTCTTAATAATCTCCGTTATTATCAACTTTTAACCAAATATCTCATCGGAATGCCCTAGACTTTGCCTTTCTAATCACTTCTTGTTTGAAAAGTTTTTTGATAAAATAAATAACAATCGCGAAAAAATGGAACAAAATTTTTGAGCTCGGTTCAGGAGCCTTAAATGTTACGTTAACCCTCCGTGTGTACACTGGGTCTTTAAAGTAACAGTCAAAATTTCCATTTTTCTGACTTTTCAGACGGTTCAGACGATTGTTTCATTTTTATTGACAACAGTTTTAAACTTTTGAATTTGGTAACTGCTCGGCCATGTAGTAGACGCTTCAATAAGTAACTCAGAATTTTTCTAGAATTTATGAAAGGCTAGAAAACTTTGAAAACATGCCTGTTCCCTAAAAGACCCAATATACACACCGTGTCTCAAAAAATATAGTATACACACGCCGGTGAAGACAATCTAATCTATAATTTTCCCAAAAAAAAATCTGTCTTCGTAAGAAAAATAAAGCTCGAACGATATTTCGAAGATTAACAGGCTTATCTTGTAATTGTCATTACTCAACGACATTGTTCAGCCAACAACTACAAACCCGAACGACTTTTTGCATAAACCGTATTTTGTAAATTAGTCGTTAGAAATATTAGCTGTAACGTCACAAGTCACTGTTTCCAAATAAGATAATAACATAAAATGCTACTTTTGCTCTATCCCTATCTTTTATAATCAACGGTTGCGTTTCGCAACAGTTTATACCACTCATGTTTAATAATGGTACTCTCAAAAATGAAATGGTTAATTTACATTTCTGTTGATATTTGTCTTTTATAATCAACGGTTGCGGTTCGCAACAGTTTATACCACTCATGTTTAACAATGGTACTCTCAAAAATGAAATGGTTAATTTACATTTCTGTTGATATTTGTCTATGTTAATTACTAACAAGTAACATGACCTCAAGACGTCATCTATGGCAAATTTCATATTATGTGGACAAATATTCCTTAAAAAGTATTTCTGACCTTCAAATTACTATTTCACAGTTCAACCAGTTTGCTACACTATTCTTAACCATGTTTACAAATGGTTAAATTTGATCGCCAAAATCTTTATGACCGTATTTCGCAAAAACGAAGAGGTCAACTGACCGCTCAAACCAGGTCTCTATCTAAATTCTTTGAGCTAATAACTTAACCCCAGAAGAAAACACGGAACTGTTTTTGACAAGCTTTAACAATTAAGATGCAAGTACAAGGAGCTATTTTTGGGTAAACCCATTGTTATTGTAATTTCCTGTAAATTAGTTGGAAATTTGATATAATTTTTCGGAGAAAGACGATAATATTATATCACTCATATTTTTTATGAATTTCCTTTAAAAAAATTGGGATGATGGTTAAAGGTTGTCTCTTTCTGGTGACTTTTAATAGCTCCCAAATATAAAAATACCATACTGAAAGAAAGAATCATAGTGGAAATTCATTAGTAACCTGTAACGTTTTCGAAAAAAATGATCTAACGATTCAAATGGGTTGGTGACATCTTTCAACGTTAGCATAGAGAGGGCTGAAAAGCAGGAAATCGTAAACATTGCATTTTTCTGAAGATAATGCCAAGAAATGATTTCACATATTTTGAAGACAAATATGGAGAAATTTTAAACTGATAATTTAACATCACTGATATTCTTCATGAATTTCCTTTCAAAATATTGAGATTATGGGTAAATGTTGTCTCTTTCTGGTGACTTTTAATAGCTTCCAAATATAAAAATACCATACTGAAAGAAAGAATCATAGTGGAAATTCATTAGTAACCTGTAACGTTTTCGAAAAAAATGATCTAACGATTCAAATGGGTTGCTGACATCTTTCAACGTTGGCATACAGAGGGCTGAAAGGCAGGAAATCGTAAAAATTGCATTTTTCTGAAGATAATGCCAAGAAATGATCTTACGTATTTTGAAGACAAATATGCAGAAATTTTAAACTGATAATTTAACATCACTGATATTTTCCATGAATTTCCTTTCAAAATATTGAGATGATGGGTAAATGTTGTCTCTTTCTGGTGACTTTTAATAGCTCCCAATTATAAAAATACCATGCTGAAAGAAAGAATCATACTGCGAATTCATTAGTGATCTAAACCGTTTTCAGAAAAAAATATCTAATGATTCAAATGGGTTGCTGACATCTTTCAACGTTGGCATACAGAGGGCTGAAAGGCAGGAAATCGTAAAAATTGCATTTTTCTGAAGATAATGCCAAGAAATGATCTTACATATTTCGAAGACAAATATGCAGAAATTTTGGACTCAATTTTTCTATACTAACGACATAAACAATAAAATATGAATAATAAATAATAAAATAATAAAATAAATAATAAAATAAAAAATAAATAATAATGAATAATAAAACACATCTTCAATTCAACGATTTTAGGAAATTATTAAGGTTAAAAGATTAAAATTTTAAGGTTAAAATTTTAAGGTCCGCGCGTTAAAAACACTTTATATGGCATTTTTGTTCTATTTCTTACAAATCTTGAAAATTTCGTGAAAATTGGAGCCATTGACAAAGACTGAACTCGTCCTGAAAACGTCCAATGTATCACTACCTCATATCTCAGAGAATTTTGGGCCTACGTCACCGAAATTTGCTTTCCGCGCTTAAATTCCTTGTTTTAATCAAATTTTATACCATAATAAACACATAAAACAAAATTTGTCAAAAATTGAGCGAGACCGTTAAACTGCACCTTTCCCGAAATTATTTTTCTCAAAATTTTTGTTATCTAACGAACAAATTATTATATCTTACGTTAAGGGGAGATATCAGTGTAAAAAAAAAATATTCGATTTTTTTTTCCTTGCTTAAGTAGTTAGTTTTGTCCTTTAAGAATATGCCTACAAAATGTTTAAACAATATTCGGCTTAGAAGTATTCGAAATTGGCGTCAAGCGTCGACGCTTTCAGAGCAGTCTATAGAAGACTGTGTTTTTGTGGCGCCCAAGTAGTCAAAACAGCTGCTAATTTGGCTACTATCATATTCAACGATGATCACGTGGCTTTGTTGAATGTTGTTGAGGACTTGGGAACCTCCATCGGCGAGAAACTGTTCAATTATTGCCGCGAAATCGACCGAAAACGTATCGAGGACGCCGAACGCTACTCTTTAAACCGACGTGAGGAGGAGGAAATGTTGTTGTTGGACGCAGATGAACTTCTATATGGTCCAGGGTTAACAGAATAATCGGTAAGAACTTGTTTTATATTAATATTCAAGTTACATCATTCAATTTTATCCTCTCAAAACTTTAAACGCGTTTTTCTCGAAACCATGTTTTTATACCTGGTTGACAGCATTACTCTGTTAAATTTTGTCCAATCCACTTTATTCAACATGGATTCTCTTCAGAAAACTTATCGCTATCGTTGCATCGTAAAGGTTTTTTTTAAATTGTTTACTTTTTTTTTATTCACGATTTACTGCAAAATTTTCGTGTAAAATCCGATTTTTTTTTAAATGGCCACCATTTCTCTTTAAATCAACATTTTCAAATTTTCTACGATGCTGCGATAGCTATACTATTATAATTTAATAATCTTTTCGAATTTTTCATTTCAGATGCTTGCTGTGGCTCTAATGTTGTCAACCGTCGGGAGGTCTTTTTTCTGAGACGTCATTTTACGACTGCTCCCCTGCTTCATAGATCGTAATATAAATTCAAAGAAAATTTCCTTGCATACTTTAATGCTTCAATAATTAATAGACAAAATCCCAAATAATTTGATACAGCCGTTTAAAAGAAAACAAATCCCAAAAAACACCTCATTTTTCAGCCTGTCACACTGATATCTCCCCTTAAAGGAAAGATTTTAAACAATAATTTCCCAGAAAATCTTTTCTTCATTTCTAAAAATACAGTACCCGTAATTTCTTAAACTTCAAGGTGAACATTAAGATTTCAAATACGATATATGACAATACTCTACAACAAAAGATTTTGGAATGTAACCTACTAATTATCATATGTTACATTAAGCAAGACATTCTAACTTTCAATAAGGATTGAAAAAATCTTTTTGGATTCGTAAAACAAAATCAAAAATAACTTTTAGCTTTGTTCATGCAAGCGATTTCCAAGAGTTTCTGATTTTTTCATCCAATCAAAATTTAGGATTTTTTTTGCATATGATCAAAATTTGATTTTTTTTAATCAAATTTTGATCAAAGGATTAAAGAAACTGGAAATCGTCTGCACGAAAAAAACTTTTAAATCAGTAAAGCAATTTAAATTAACTACCGCCATCTATTAACCCCAACACTAATTAAAAATCCAATTAAGATACAAAACACAAAGGATAATTGGAACACCGATCGTAAAACTTAACAAGGTCGCCGAGTGATGTCGCCCTTCACAAAAAATCTCAAAAAAACAACTTTAATTTTTTTTTGAACGATGAGGTACACTTGAAGTAATGACATTTAAAGTGTTATTAGTGACAATTAGCGAGCGATCGCAACAAAAAGGGGGGAAAATAGGGAAACGCGAAGTACCAGGTGGGTATTTTCGCGATTGCGTGGCTGGACGTGGAGAGAGACAGACTTATTGGCGACGGAGATCCACGGGAATCGCGCAGTCGCCTTCTTAGATCGGTCGGGGGCTGTCAGGGGCTGGTGAACTAACCGAAAGGGCCACCGAAAAGAAGCCATCAAAATGTTCGCCTGCGTTCCGCGGTGTGCCATGTAAGTTACTCCCCCGGTTTAAACCCACCTTATAAACACATACCATACAGTGTTTTAAATCGCTTCCAGTACTAAATCCGAGACTATGTTATGTGATCAAACGCCAGAAATAGAGAAGCTTAGTATGCGATCAATAATATTAAATAATTCTTCGGAGAAAAAAAAATTAAGACCGGGGAAAAATATATTTAGAAGAAAAGGGTGTTTAATGGGGGTTTTACTCTTTTAGGTCGTTTAACCTTTTGAAAGAATGGCGCTATTCGTGTAACAGTGATGCAACGGCTAAGAAATTAACGAGACCAGTGACCGTAAAAATGTTGAATTCGGATGGGATCCGTTTTTGTCGCGGAAAATGAAAATAAATAAAGGCTTCGTGCCAAAAAATTTTATTGGGCAACTGCATCGAGCGATAAAAATAAATAGAATAATCTTGCAGTTTTTTTACATAATCATTTTCATAAAATCTTTACTTCAATAAAATAAAAAATCTTTTTATTTTATTACTTACGTGATTTAAACTATGACGATTTTAATCGGATAATCCCATTTTTTTAATATTTATTTACCGAGCGTTTATCGCATTCTTAGAACAAACGATTTCAAGGTTTCTCGTAAAAATCATTTTTTTGAAAACATAAAACCGCATTATAAAACTAATTTAACAATTCCTCTTATAAACATTTTTTTATTACCTCTAACTGAATGCACTATAACTTCAATTATTTCATTGTATGTACATTGCAAATGATCTAATATTAAGTATTTCCTCATCACCTATTTTTTAAAAACATTTATCACTTCACTAAAGATAGCTTAAAAATAGATTAATTTTTTTTTTTTTAAAAAAACCAAAAAATTATTTTCAATTGAGGTTGAGATAAGACTTATTTGCTATTAAGTCACCTGTAAATCGCGTGATCTATTTCTATTTTTAATTTCATTTAAAAATAACTATTTTTTAAATCCCAATTAATACAAACTTCAAAAATTTTTTACACTTATATTAATTTTAATTTTAGATCAAGGGCAACATTTCAACAATTCTGTAAGAAAACCCGTCTTCTAGCAAACAATGACACTTTTGACATCGAAAAACGTGAAGTATCCCAAGTTACTGGAGATATTGTATCTCCAGGTACCGTTATGGGGATTGAACATCTTCGAGATCCCCGTTTAAATAAAGTAAAACCCTCCGCGATACTCTTCTTTATAATTTTTCCGTTGTTTACATCTTTAGCTAATTGCAGGGACTCGCCTTTACATTGGAAGAACGCCAAGCCCTGGGTATTCATGGTTTACAACCTCCGCGGATAAAAACTCAAGAGGAACAATTGGAATTATGCAGAATTTCAGTTTCGAGATATCAAGAAGATTTAAATAAGTACCTTTACTTAACCGAGCTTCACGATCGTAACGAGAAACTTTTCTTCCGGTTATTAAGTGAAAATGTTGACACACTTATGCCGATTGTTTACACTCCAACGGTTGGTTTGGCTTGTCAAAAGTTTGGACTTATTTATCGACGTCCGAGAGGATTATTTATCACGTTAAATGATAAAGGACATATTTTTGATGTCTTGAGGAATTGGTAATTTAAAACTAAAATAATTACTTGGAAAAAAAATGATATATTTCGTTTATTTTAGGCCTGAACCTAATGTTAGGGCGATTGTTGTTACTGACGGTGAACGTATTCTTGGTCTTGGTGATTTAGGAGCTTGTGGAATGGGTATTCCAGTTGGTAAATTAGCTCTGTATACTGCTTTAGCTGGGATTAAACCACATCAATGTTTACCTATCTTGTTAGATGTTGGAACAAATAATCAGGTTCGTTGTTTTTTTTTTTTATTTTAATCTTGTTGTTGATTATGAGATAAAAACGTTTGGATATTTTATTTAATGTATTGATAGGAGTATAAACAAAACCAGAAAGATAATGGAAGAAAAATTATTTCCTTACTTTATGATACCACTATGTAAACTAGGTTTAAAAACCGACTTCTTATATGAAGTATTTATTTAACTATTTTTAGTACTAATTGGAAATGATAAGATTTTTTTGAAAGATCGTTTGGATTTTTTAAACAAACTCAATTCTATCAATTATTAAAAAAAAATATGTTAACAACTAAATCTGGTTAGGTGAAATTAAACTCAAAAGTTTTAAAGCCAACGATGACAAATTTGTTTAATTGTTATAAGTGCCACGTAAATGGTTTGCCTTTAGGCATCTTCAGGCACATCGTCAGGATATTTAAATGGTAAGAAAGTTAATCATCGAAGAATGCAGGAACACAACTTTTGAATAAAAGTAAAAGCTGAAGGCCCCTTAAGACAAAGTGGCATAAAGGCGATACAAAATTTTGAAATAAAATTGTATCATTTTAAAAATTTTGTATTGCTTTGCACCACCTTGGATTAACGTGCCTCCAGCTTTTACTTTTATTCAAAAATTTGTATTTCTGCGCTCTTTGACGATTAATTTTCTTACCCTTTAAATATCCTGACGCTGTGCTGGAAAACGCCTCAAGGAAAAACGTTTACTTATAACAATTAATAAAATTTGTCATATAGCAAAAAAAAACTGATAATTTTTTCTGGCTTTAGAAAGAAAATTCCTGCTGCGTTAATGAACAAGTATATGATTGAAAATTCGCATCAATAAGTTGTCTATTCGTCTAATAAACGATCTGCTATCCAACTCTAGCAAAAAAAAACTGACCATTTTTTTCTGGCTTTAGAAACAAATTACTGATAATTTTGTTCATTGTGTCTAATCATCCAATTTATTAATAGAGAATATTAGAAACATAAAAATTGGAGATGGGGTCATTTTTAAGTTTTATTTCACATAACTTAAAATTTCCACGATGACCCTGGACCATACATTCAAGTCAACTAAATCTAATCATATAAATCTTCAATTTTTATGTTTCTAATATTCACTGTTAATAAATTGGATGATTAGACACAATTAACAAAATTATCAGTAATTTTTTTCTAAAGTCAGAAAAAAATAGCGAGTTTTTTTTTGCTAGAGTTGGATAGCAGATCGTTTATTAGACGAGTACAAAATTTATTGATGTGAATTTTCAATCATAAACTTCTTCTTGAATATAGCAGTAATTAGACAAAAAATAAACTAACAAAAAAAAAACATAATACGTTATAATATTTTTTCTGAACAACTGATTTGGAATATGGTGGTATAAAAATTTAAAGAATGGTAGGTTAATGCTCTGTTTATTTTCCAATTTTGTGCTTCGTTCCATTAATGGATCTATTTAGTTCCTACAATGTTAATTTATTATTTACTCTAAATGGAGAAATAATCTCTCTTTTATCTCCTTCCTGACTCATTCTGTCTACCAGCAAGACTTCAAAGTCTGCATTATACATCTCTTCCTTTTGTTCATTTACAAAAACTTCTATATCAGGTGTTATAATCGTTTGAAAATCATCTCCTGATAACAACCATGTATAGAAGATAACTTTGTCTATTTCCTCATCGACTTTACAAGATTTTTGGACAACGTCTTTTTAAATAATTAATAACCGATGTTTTTTGCATTTATAGGTATTTTTATTGTAAACTCTGTCTAACGCAATTCGGCGATCTACGCCATCTTCAGAGGCTTTCGTCCTATTTAGCTATTCTAAGTTATACATATAAAATATTAGTCCTCTTCTTAGGTATTACAGTCAAACCGCCTTTTATAACTATTATTTTAAAACAAATGGGCTTGTTGATTTGAACATATTGACTCTTTATAAATCCATTCTTTGAGAGCGAACAAAATGCAAAATGTGTTTAAATACTTAAGAAGAAGATTAGTTTTTTCTAAAGCCGGAAAAAAATTATCAGTTTTTTTGCTAATGTTGGATGACAGATCATTTATTAGATGAGTAACAAAACTTATTTATGAGAAATTTCAATCATATACTTGTTCATGAATGTAGCAATATTTTTTTTCTAAAGCCAGAAAAAGAAATCAGCTTTTTTGATAAAGCCGAGAAAAATTATCAGTCTTTTTTTTCTAAAGTCGAAAAAAACAGTGAGTTTTTTTGCTAGAGTTGGATAGCAGATCGTTTATTAGACGCATACAAAACTTATCGATGCGAATTTTCAATCACATACTTATTCATGAATGTAGCAATATTTTTTTTTTAAAGCCAGAAAAAAAATATCAGTTTTTTTTTGCTAGAATTGGACAGAAAATCGTTTATTAAATGAATACAAAACTTATTGATCCGAATTTGCAATCATATACTTGTTCATGAATACAGCAGCAATTTTGTTTCTAAAGCCAGAAAAAAAATATCAGTTTTTTTTTGCAAGAATTGGATAAGCAGATCATTTATTAAACAAGTACAAAACTTATTTATGTGAATTTTCAATTATATACTTGTTCATGAACATGGCAGAAAAGATTACCGTTATTGGAACGGACCCAAGAATGAGTAAAACGCGTGTGTACCATCTGTTGACCAAATATACTTGCTCCTGACCAATGACGAATCTGATCAGATAAAATCTAGTTCATGAACCTGGCCAATGACTGTTGGAACAACTGATTAAAAATAACAAATCAGTCACAGGTTTAGTTAGAAGTTAGAGCCGTATTTTTTTAAAGGCACATGCTTTGAACTGTTATTTGATTCAATTACAAATATGGTTGGAATAAATTTTATGGTTGACGAATTTTATGGTGACTTTCAGAACGTTGATCTAATGAGTTTTTGTTTTTAATTGTCAAAGATTAGAGTTAGATTCGGTTAGATTTAATTTAAGGGGGAACAACATGGTGGACACCGCGAAAAAAGGCGATAATTAAGATTTTATTTTGGTTCACTCATATATTTTAGAAAAATCGGAATTTGATATTTGTAACTATACAGTTTAAACTTATTTTAACAAGTATAGAGAAAAAAAAATCTGTCTTAGAATACATGTATGGAGGATGGCCAAATGCACTAACAAAAAAAAGCATCTTGTTGGTTGTCACTATAAAACGTGTAAAAATAATCTGAAAATAAAAAAGGAAACGTCATTTTAATCTATATTAGTGTAGCTTCAGTTAAGCGTACCCAATTTAGAAAATAATAATTGCTGTTAAAATGGCACTCCTGCAAAAAAAGAGTTAAGAAAATCGATAAAATAATTAATCTTTCCAGGGGGTGAAGAGGCAGCAAATATTAATATAAATAAAAATCCGTACGCTTAACTGAAGGGAATTTTATATAGATTGAGGACGTCTCAATAAAATTTGAATGCGATTCTCGTTGGTAAAGAAATTGTGACAACAGGTTAAAAAAATTTTACTGTGAGAAAAACGCATTTAAAAAGTTAAGTTTAGTTCTAGATGATATAATAGAGGAAATTTTAAGAGTTACCACAATTCATCGATTCCTGCTCCATAATAAAGGTCTTTAGAATTTCTAGAACATAATTCGGCTTTCTTCTTGCTGTCTGAATTGTCTAAAACACTTCAAATTTAACGCACTTGAGCTCGACTTATACGGTGTTGGTCTTTAGCTGTACAAAATGTGTACATTTGGCGACTAATCTTGATTTGTATTTCATTTGCCACCTTTAATAAAGATGCCATCCCATTATTAAAAATGGAAACCGTCAAATAAGTAGCAACTTGCACAATAACTGCCCGACTTGTAAAAATTTTCGGAGCGAACTTCCAAATGAGAGCATTAAAGCTCTCATTCGAATTTTGCGTAAATCCGCCTATACAGCGCTCAAGCAACTTTGTCTTGGACAAATCCATATAAATGGGAGTAATAGCATTGATAAGATTTTGTGACAATGGTTGTTTATGTTCGTATTCAAGTAATGGCTTCGTGCGCGCGAGCAAAAAAGAGCTATAATTCCATTATTTATACGAATTTTGTTATAATATTGTAGGACAATATTCTAAAATGTACATACTTTCGAATTGCGTAAAGAAAAAAAAAACGGTTTTTCAAAAAATTTACCCTGTTGTTCCCCCTTAATTAAAGCCAATTTAGAAATTGTACAAGAAATATCTTTTTGATTTCTGAAATAAATTCAATCAAATCTTTATAAAATACCACCAACCCAATTTTAAACGCGACAAAAAATTAACCCCTTGAGTGACAATTTCTTTCGAACGAAATGCAATTATGGTGGACCAGACTCGTCATTGTATGTTAAGGAGTTAATAACCAGATTTTGAACATTTATTTTTTTGAATATAATTTCTGAACACAATTGAAACCTTTAGAACAACAGCGGTACATGCCACAAAATCAAATTTCTGATTAACTTTCTATTGTCTTTACAGCCAGAAGGTTTTATTATAATCTAATAATAAGAGACTCAAGGATTTCAGAAATTTGAAACGTGTTTTATAATTATTTGTAATTTAAATGATGGAATCCTAAGAATAACTCAGAAATGTATTTAGAAAAACTTATGATTGTAGTTTTTGAAAAAATTTTAGCTTGTACGGTTATTGCTGCAACGATTCCAATTATCTAAAGGTTTGGCTCAATATACAGTGAAATCTCCCTTGTGCGGACACCAACGGGACCCACCAAAAGTAACCGTTGAAGATGGGTGTCCGCTTAAGAGAAATGTGAAGTAATTATATAAGAGTCGGACGGTTCCATGAGAAACTGTCCGTCCAAGGGGGGCTGTCCGTTCAAGAGGGGTGTCCTCGAAGGGGAATTTCACTGTATTGTGAAAACCATTTGAGAATCGTTCATTACAAAACACAGCACTGAGTATAGGAATTGCACCACAGAATTGATGACAACTTTTTATTGTCTTTACAGCTCTGTCTCTTATAATCTAAGAGATTGAAAGATTTCAGAAATTTGAAACGTCTTTTATAATTATTTGTAATTTAAATGATGGAATCTTAAGAATAACTCAGAAATTTATTTAGAAAAACTTATTGTGTAATTTTTGAAGAAATTGCGGCTTGTACGGTTATTGCTCTGAGGGTTTCAATTACCTAAAGGTTTGTCCCAATGTACTATGAAAACCGTTTCAAAATCGTTCATTACAAAATACAGCATTGAGAATATGGATTGCATCACAGAATTCCTGATTTATTGTGAAAACAATTTTGAAACGGTTTTTTTTGAACATGTTGGGACAGATCATAAATCATTTAAATCCTATTATTAGACTTTTCTAGATAAATTGAATTGTTTTTCAAACTTATATTTAGTTAATAAAATACGACAAAAAAATATATGAGACTTATACAGATCTATATAAATCATAAAGGTTGATGAACTGTCAATACGTTTATCTAACAGCTTTGTTTGTTTTAATTATCACCGTTTGTTTAGCTTAATTAAAGCAAAATTGACGGCTTATTTGGTTAGTAACACAACCTCGTAATTTCTATTTTTACAAAAGAAAAAAAAATAACACGAGATTTCAGTACGATCTTGTGACTAATTATTAAAAACTTATTAATTATTAAAAAATCGTTGGATTCTAAAAAATTCACACATTATAAAATGATTATATCAGATTTTATTGATGACACCTAATTTTTCAAACGCTATATTGAGTTTATATCAAAAAACAAACCATTACTTTTCAGTATATTCTAAATTTAATCGACTAATTATTAAAAACTCAACAATTTTAAAAAATTCATATATTTTAAAATGATTTTGTCAGATTTGGTTGATGGGAGTTGATATTTTAAAGGCTATATTGAGTTTATTTCAAAAAGTTGCAACACTTTCAAACACTCAGTTTTGAGTAGATTTTAAATTTCATCACCTGATTAAAAAATATCCACTTTTCAATAGAAATAATTTTATAAGATAAAAAAATTTCTTTATTAATTGTCCATTATTTCATTTTTCAACTACTTTGTTATTGCTACTATGTAATTTTTTTAAATATTTGATTGATAAATCGTTGAGTACTCATTGAGATAGGACGATATTAACATAATTAATTTCCATTTTCGATTAAATTACTTCGTTTTTCAACTACTTTGTTTTTGCTACTATATTATTTTTTAAACGTTTGATTGATAAATCGTTGGGTACTCATTGAGTACTTATTGTGATAGGACAATATTAACAAAATTAATTTCTAAGTTTTTGACGTTCACATTTCTAGATTTCCAGCTTACAATTAGTGAAGATTCCAGATTAGTGAAAATTTACATTACAGTTGTCGTTTAGTTATTAAATCTTTAATAGCTTTTAGTCAAACAAAATTGAAACTTGACCAAACAAGAATTAGAATTTATTTTTATAATCAATGAATTCATATTGATTTTTCTTCTTTGTGTTTTTCTTTCTTTGTAATCAATTCATTTACTTGCCTTTAATTATTTTTGCTGCTTCTCCTTTTTTTCTGCTATGACAATCGCTTTAGTTCTGATTTTGATGTAGTTGAAAGGTGGTCATTTACCAAACTGCATTTCTTTCTCAATACTTCCATAATTTAGTACGACAAATACTTGGCAGATTCTATTCGCCCTTTTAATGGTGACGGTTCGGCCGGTATCGTAACGTCGATACCTCGGGTACCTGCTGGTAATTTCGGTACGGTGAGCGAACGGTTTAGGAAACTTTTTGGTGCAGATCTTCTCCTCTGAATCCATGAACACGCTGTCCGAGTTAACTTCAGCGCACGGACCGTGAATTATGTGCTTGGCGAGCAAATCAAAAAATTTCCTATTGGCGTGCGTTTCAGGTATTTCGGTTTAAACAATAGAATCTACCTGGTCTGGCTTGCGCGGTTTACATTCGTCTGCGAGCGTCAGCAATAAATGTACTATAACCCGAAATGGAGCTGCACCATGAAGAGAAAGATGGAAAAGTAAGCCCCTTCAACATAACATTGCCGAGTACTCTTCCATCTTTCTCTTCATGGTGTAGCTCCATTTCGGATTATAGTACGTGGGGCAAGCCGCGCTTCTGAAATTCAACTGGGTAAACTTAAGCGACGGCAGTTCCAAATAATTTTGCAGTCCTAAGATCAAACAGAAAGTCTTTAAATTTTAATTCGAAAGCCCTGCACACCAGGTCCGAGCGGTTGAAGACTTGGATTGCAGCTTGGAGACATCTTGAGCTGAACTGTATATTTGGAGTCTTCTCCCGGCGATTTCAATGAAGTTAAGGAATCTTTCGTCTTTATCCACATATAAGACGATATTTTCGATGTCGTTTTCAGTGAGGTCGTTTGTTCGTCGTATTCGTCTAGCAGTGCATCGACGGTAAGTTTCGATCTTTTTAATGAAGGAGCATCGACATCTATTATCTGCTTGCGGGCAACCATGGACGACGTGGATGTGGTAATTGTGGATGAAGGAATAGCGGTAGGGCCCTTTGAAGGTTGTGGCTTCCATTTTATGCAAACATCTTCGAAAGCCTCTGAAATTTCCGTCTGTACGTATTCGTAGAATGACAGATGTTTTCTTGTACAACACTTTTTATATATATTTTTTTTCTCTCTCTCTGGGAAATAACTTTATTATTATATTTCTTTCTCAAAATTGTTCTTGGGTTAATTTCCAATGAAATGTGAATCATGAATTGATTAAATCCAATTAAGTATTTCCTCAAATAGAATAAATTTGAGCCTCCTTAAAAGTCATGTTTTTATGACTTTCAAATTAATTTATTTTAATCAAGCTAAGTTTTATACTTTCTTATCTAAATTGATTTTAGATTAAATTGGATTAATATTCCTCAAATCGCATTTGGAGTATTAAATTCTTTATAGTCAGTTTTCTTTTTTAAATAATTTATGCCTGCTTTTATCTCATCGTATTTTCTTAATGGTTATTCAACCTCTATCAATCAAAGCAAATCTATCTTTAGCTTTACCTGTTTTCTTTCCAATTTTGTTAAAGTCTTAAATACCTGTTCTCTTTTTTTTAGTTTTTTTCTATACATTTCCACACATTTTCCATACATAATAAATCGTTTGAAGATTTCAATTTCACTTTTCGTATTAAAATCAAATAAAATTCTAAATTTATCAATCTATTTTAATTTCATTAAACTTCATCTAATCTAAATCCATTTTTAGCAATTACTAGAAGATCCTTTATACGTCGGCCTTCGCCAACCCCGAGTAGCAGGTCAAGTCTACGACGACTTCGTCGATGAATTCATGGAAGCCGCTGTCGCTCGTTACGGCCAAAACGTCCTCATCCAGTTCGAAGACTTCGCCAACCACAACGCCTTCCGTTTCCTTGACAAATACAAGTCCAAATACTGCACCTTCAACGATGACATCCAAGGAACCGCCAGCGTAGCCGTAGCAGGATTGCTCGCCTCTCAACGCGTCACCAAAAAATGCATCAGCGACTACAAACTATTATTCTTAGGAGCCGGTGAAGCAGCTATCGGAATAGCTAATTTAACCGTCAGGGCGATGAGAAAAGCCGGATTATCCGTACAAGAAGCTCGAGATAGAATTTGGATGTTTGATATTGACGGTCTTTTAGCTAAAGGTAGACCCGAAGGAAAATTAGACGGTCATAAAGCTCATTATGCTAAAGACCATGCTCCTACTAAATCTCTAGAAGAAATTGTTGATGAAATTAAGCCTTCGGTGATTATCGGAGCTGCGGCAGCTCCCGGAGCATTTAACGCTTCAATTTTAAAGAAAATGGGTCAATATAATGAAAAACCAATCATTTTCGCTTTGAGTAATCCAACTTCTAAAGCCGAATGTACCGCAGAACAAGCTTACATTAACACAGATGGAAGAGCGATATTTTCCAGTGGTTCTCCTTTCCCTAATTTCGAATACAAAGGAAAACTTTTTAAACCAGGTCAAGGAAATAACGCGTACATCTTCCCCGGAGTCGCATTGGGTGTTATCTTATCTGGAATTCATCACATTCAAAACGAAATCTTTTTATTAGCTTCAGAATCGGTAGCTAATTGCGTTACGGACGAATCTCTCGAAGAAGGCAGCTTGTATCCTCCTCTTAAATGTGTTAAGGAAGTTTCATTAGAAATTGCTTGTAAATTAATTCAATATGCTTACGATAAAGGTAAGTTTTCACCTCACAAACAATCATTATATCTAAAAATCCTTTTTTTATTTAGGTATTGCATCTGTTTATCCAGAACCAGTAGATAAAAGAGCATTCATAGAAAGTAAAATGTACAATTTCAATTATAAATCAGCACTACCAAATAAATGGACGTGGCCGGAAGCTCCCCATATTAAAACAAGACCGTTACAACCCGAAACTCTTGGCGCTAAGTAATTAAAATTTGATGACTTAATTTTAAAAAAGAAAAAATAAATAATAACAGGATAAAAATTAATTTATTATTATTAAGAGAAAATAAGCAATCGTTTTATATCATCCTTCGTTGCTATATGATAAATAATTTATTCTAGTTCGTAAAAAAAGGGTCAATATCGATAAAATTAACACCCGTTTTAACTGATTTGTTTTGTTAATTTTTTTTAGAAGCGAAAGATTTGAAAATACGAAAGGCGAAATAAGTAACGAAGACGAATAGGAAAAAGAACGGAGGTTTAGTGTAATTTATTTATTTTATTTTTTAAAACCGTATATTTTAAAAAGGAAATCATTTTAACGTGTGAGGAGGTCGAAGCAGTATTCAAAATCTGGTCATATTTTACAGGATGTACTTGTTGAATCGTATTTTTTTTGTGATTGAGTAAACAATAAAGAAAGTATTGTTAATGAGGATTTTTTTATTTGTTCTTGAACCCAACATAAAAATTTTTGAAAGTAAGTTAAAAATCATTCGAGTGAAAATGTAAATTAAAGTAAGTTTGATGAAATTCATTCGATTTTTGGATATTTTCTATGAAAAACTCAGTTTTGATTGTTAAATGGGATAATTTCATTTTCACGTAAATTAAATTGAAAACAAACACCGGACACATGATTGGTTAAAAGGGCGCAAAGAAGTGGAAGATAACAAAGGACGTATAATTTGGCAAAAAATTAAAAAAAACTCAGTAAATATAAAATAACTCATACCATACCCACACTAACACACAACAACGCAGAACATATAACCGCACAGCAAAAAAGTGATGCTTGAGCCACCCATTTTCAATGCGCTTTTATGCCGAAGCCGCGTTCATCATTCGATCACCATAATCAAAGCACCATCGATGAATGGTACGAACAATTCTTGGCGGCTACTCCATCAAATCATGAACACTCGCCAACCGACATCCACGACGAGGAATACAACGAGCAAATCGGGAAAGGCAAGAGTTCAGCTCCAGGCAGAGACTTGGTGACAAAATATTTACTAACAATAAGACGACTAAACCCTAACACCCACGAATTCATACGCCAACTCCTGAATTTCTGCTTAAAACCCAATCAATTCCCTGACGTATGGAAAACAGGAACAATAATCCCAATACTTAAACCAGATTGCGATCGTTCCCTCCCAGAAAGTTACCGCCCAACACTGCTACAACCGGTAATTGGCAAGATCTACAAAGGCATACTAAATCAAAAAATTGAAAAGAAGGCAAAAGATGCGGTACCTACATACCAATTTGGATTCAAAACGAAGCACTCTACCATACACCCCTTAATAATTCTATTTAACAACATCCAAGCATCTCATCTTCTAGACCAGTGATGGCGAACCTTTTTGAGAAATGGGTAAAATTTTGTTAATTGTCTTTGTTTAGTGCTTCCTCGTGGGTTACTAATTTCAAATCACTTCAGAGAAAGGTAGATGATTACTTGAATCTTTGTAAAAAAAAGTCATGGAACATAGTCGACGTCTAACAAAAAAGTCATGATGCACTAGTGGACATTTTTCTATATTATAAAACCGCTTCATAGCCGGCCCTTTGTGGGTCACTTTAAAAGTTTGTGTGGGTTAGTGTCTGACCCGCGGGTCATAGGTTCGCCATCACTGTTCTAGACACTCGACCACCCTATTATTACACATAAATAAAGCTTTCAATTCCATATGGCACAGAGGATTGATTTACAAAATGCACGACAGGAATTAAGACCTATTTACCGAGAATAGTGGATCAGTTTCTGACAAACAGGATACTTCAAGTAAGAGTGAATAACATCTACTTGAACCCTTTCATTCCATTGCAAGGCGTCCCTCAAGGCTCTCCTCTATCGCCCTCGCTTTACAATATATACTGCCACGATATTTACTCTGTCAATGTACACCATCTAGACGTAGACCGATACATTCTCCAATTCACTGATGACACAACATTAATTTCCCACGGCAAAAACCTGAATGCAACAATAAGGCCGGTTTTAGTGCTCAACCGACGGTCGGTACCGACGTCGGTCGCGCGTAGCTTCGCAACGTATTCATATGTAGCTGTTCAGTGCTGCACTGATGAACCCTACGCGCGTACGGTACGCGGCGCGTATGACAACTGTCGGCCGAACGCGTCCGTATGTACGTCAGCCAACTGACAGACTGCTGTCAGTACGTGTACAGTCATCGTGAAATAATGAGCATAGACACAGAACGATTAATAACCGAAGTCCGGTTGCATCCGGAATTATGGGATTTTGTCTCATAATTTATATAAAGACCGTGATGCATGGTTAAAGAATTACAGAACAATGAAATACCCAAGTATCGTACAATTTGTTAATGCGTCCATTTTTCGTGAGACTGTACAAACTGACGGTCAGCGCGTTTTGACAGATCTGTCAATCAGCTAAGCACTGAACAACACAAACCGACGGTCGGTACTGACCGTCAGTATTGACGGTCAGTACCGACCGTCGGTTGAGCACTAAAACCAGCCTAAACAAACTCCCAACCCTTTACAATAACCCATTGGACTGGTTTCACAAGTGGAGACTTTCCCCAAACTCGGACAAATATCAACTCTTCATTCATCAACCTCCAAAAGTAAAGAAAAATTCTAAAGTCAATTTTTAAATGAGATCATCCCAGTTTCCGGTAAACTAAATAAGAAAGGGTAAGATTCTCACTTATTATTCTTTTGAAACGACATTTTAGACATTTTCGTTCGAATTTCAATGGAAATCTGTTGGTTTTTGATCCTTAACTTAAAGTGTTATGCTCTTAATTGTGATAAACAAGTTCCAAAAGCATATTGTTAATTTTTAACCAAACCTAAATCAAAAAAATGCGAAAATAAGCAAAAAGGATCAAGTAAGGTATAGATTGAAAAGGCAATTATGATGGAAATGGTTTGATTTTTAATATTTTCCATAAAAAATCAGTTCTAATTATTATAAACAATTATAAATTTCATGGGTTGTAATATGAAGAAGGAGTCATCTCGATAGAACAACTAATAAGGAACTAGGGACAATAGAAATGTCATAAGTTCTATTTGATTGCTTGTGTCAGTTTTTTGGCTGTGTCTTCTAAATTGTTAGTGCTAGAGAGGACTATAGCCTATCGTTGGAAACTAGATTTTATGGGTTGTAATATGAAGAAGGAGCCATCTCGATAGAATAACTAATAAGGAAGCTAGGGTTGACAGAAGTGCTTTAAGTTCCGTTTGGGTGCTTTTTTTCGGAAGTTTCTTCACTCTATCTTCCAAATTGTTAGTGCTAGAGCGAACTTTACCCTATCGTTGGAAACAAATACTTTAGCCTATCGTCCAAAACCGTTTTTCATGTTTAACCGAATTCAACATTATAATATTTCGAAAATAAGATAAAAAACTAAAATGAAGACAAAGATAACACAAATTTTTGATGAATATCGTTCTACTTTTAGCATTTTTTATAACAAATCCAGGTTTTTTTTATAACAAAAACTATTCTAAAAATATTTATCAAGTTTTATCTGAACTTTTCGTTAAAAATTTTAAAAATAAATAAAAACATCAACGTGGAATACTTTAAAATGTATGAGTTCGATGGTAATTGAACGATTTTCTATAGTTTCTATAAAAGATAAGTCGAAATTTATTCAGAAATTTAAGCAAAAGTATATGAAAATGTTAATTTCATTAACAATCATTCGATTTTTGGTAGTGTCTATTACAAATCCAGTTTTTTCTTTACAACAAACACTATTCCAAAAGTATTTATTGAGTTTTATCTAAATCTAACATTAAAAATAAGTCAAAAACTCAACGTAGGATAGATATAATGTAATATACAGAAGGCAACCGGTCGATTTTTATAGTTTTATGAAAGATAAGTCAAAATTAATTCAAAAATTCAACCAAAATTACATAAAAATGTTAATTTTAATAAAAATCATACCATTTTTGGTAATTTCTAAAACAGATTCAGTTTTAATTATTACAAAAACAATCCCAAAAGCACTTTTTAAAGTTTCAAATGAACTCAATAGCAAAAATATCGAAATTTAACAAAAAAATCAAAGAAAAACCCATCAAAATGGTAATTTCGATAAAAATCATTCATATTTTAATACTTACCCATAAAAGCTTTAGTTAGAATTATTATAAAAATAATCCCAAAGATATTATAAATACAACTTGAAAAATTTAGGATTCAATTTAAAAATTCGTACAGAATTTATTTATAGAAATTAAGGGATAAATACTCGAAGAAAGATAAATCAAAATATGTATTTTCAATTGAAACCATCAGATTTGTTCCAAATATAATCAAAAAATTTAAAAAAAATCAAAAATTCAATGATTTTAATGATCCAATGAATTTTAATCAAACGACATAACTCAAATTCTACTAAAAATCCCAATGGTTTCAATATACAACATCTTAATAGCCCTAAAAACATTAAGGATTAGTTTCTTATCCAATAAATAAACTTTTTTCCTTAAAAATTCATCCCAAAAATTCTCACCAAAATTAATAAAACTTGATATTGGTTGAGAACGGAAACACAAATCTCAAGAAAGGGTTAATACCCTTATAAATAACCTTAAGAATATTAAAGATACGTTTCTTATATAATAAATTAACTATAAATTTATTTATTTATTAACAAAATCTTATTAACCTCAATTTAAAACCAAAAAATTTTCTTTCAACTACTATTTACTAGTTATTAATATATAAAAATTTCAACTAACCTTAAGTTATCCTTAAAAATACTCCTCCTAAGTCCGTTTTTCACCCAGTAAATCTTATTTATTCACTAATTTCATTTTCAATTTCAAATCAAAAACTTTTTAACCGTTTTATTTGACAGGTTTGACATTGACACATTTTATAACCAACATAATTTTTTTACCAAAATTTCCCTAACAAAGACTAAAATTCCCTAATTATTTTTATAAAAATTACTCTAATTTACCACAATATTTTCTTAAAATCCACCATAAAACCTAAAAAAAAAACATCTTATCTTTATATTAACACTTTAATTAAGTATTTATAAATATAATATTAAGATTTATTATTTTATAAATTCCTAACCATCTCTATATAAGAAACAGATGGATCAATTTATCAGTTGAAGTGTTCCTCGTGACCTTTTTAATAATTTTTACGATAAGTATCATTAGTGTGTAAATATGTCTGAAGACGAATCAATCGAAGAAAAGCAATTTTGCATAGACGTTGCTAAACAATCCCGAGCAACGTGTAAAAAGTGTAAAGAAAAATGTTTATCCGGCGAGGTGAGAATCGCGAAGTTAGCTCCAAGTCCATTCGGCGCGGGAAAAATGAAAAATTGGTTCCATCCAAATTGTATGTTCGATCAAATATTAAAACAACGAGTTACCACTAAAAGGATTGAAAAACCAGATGATTTAGATGGTTGGGAAGATTTAAATGAGGAGAATAAAGAAAAAGTTTTAGATTTGATCGAGGAATCGAATAAAAATATTGCGGAGAAATATAATTTAAAATTTGTTTCTTTAAAAGATAATACCAATAAAGTTTGTAATAAAAATAATAAAGGAAATAATGTTAAGAGTGTTGTAAAAGATAAATTAAAAGATAATAATGTAGATTTAATAGATAGTAAGGTTTTAAATGATAATCGTGATATGTCATTTAGACAGTTTCGTAAATTAGTTGCCGATATTACAAATGTAAGTAGTTATAATGATAAAACTAGTTTAGTAGAAGAATTTTTAAAGAAAGGAAGTGATAAAATATCTTTTAAAGGTGATATTAAACTCTGGGTGCGATTATTATTACCCGGAGTTATTAAACGAGTTTATAATTTACAAAGTAAACAACTTATTAAATTATTTGCTCGTATTTTAAATACGTATCAAGAAGAAATGCTTGAACATTTAGAACAAGGAGATATTTCTGATACAATTTCACATTTTTATACTAAAAGTAAGAAAGTAATTCCTAAAAAAAGTACTTTAAGTTTGGTTGACGTTGATAACTTTTTAAACGATTTATCTAAATTAACTAAAGAAGAAGATCAAATAAGTCACTTTGAAAAAATTTTATGTAAATGTACAGAAAATGATTTAAAAATTTTAATTCGATTAATTAAAGGTGATTTAAGAATGAATGCCGGAGCTAAACATATTTTAGATGGTGTTCATTCGGATGCTTATGAAATATATAAAGCTTCTAAAGATATAAATTTAGTTTTAGATCGTTGTTTAAGTAAATCAAAATCATCTCTTAAAGCTAAGATATCTTTATTAACTCCGGTTCAACCGATGTTAGCCGAAGCGTGTAAATTGGTTGAACAAGCAATGAATAAATGTCCAAACGGAATGTATTCTGAAATTAAATATGATGGGGAACGTGTTCAAATACATAAACAAGGAAAGGAGTTTAAATACTTTTCAAGAAATTTAAAACCGGTCGTTGCACATAAAGTATCTCATTTAAAAAATTTCATATCGAGAGCTTTTCCCTCCGGGGAAGATCTCATTTTAGACAGTGAAATTTTAATGGTTGAACATGAAACCGGAAAACCTTTACCGTTTGGAACTTTGGGGATACACAAAAAAACCGAGTTTAAAGACGCTAATGTTTGTTTATTCGTTTTTGATTGTATTTATTTTAATGGGGAGGATTTAATGTCAAAACCTTTAAAGTTTAGAAAAAAAATTCTTAAAGATAACATGAAAGAAATAAAAAATCATGTTGTTTTTAGTGAAATGGAAGAAATATATAAAGTTGATGATTTAAAAGCGATGATTGCAAAAACTTTATCTTTAGGTTTAGAAGGGTTGGTTTTAAAAGACATAAAAAGTAATTACGAACCGGGTAAAAGACATTGGTTGAAGGTAAAAAAAGATTATTTATTTGATGGTGCGATGGCTGATTCAGCTGATTTAATAGTTTTGGGAGCTTGGTATGGTACGGGGAAAAAAGGAGGGATGATGTCTATTTTTTTAATGGGTTGTTACGATGAAAAACGTGATAGATTTTGTACAGTAACTAAAGTCCATACAGGACATGATGATAAAACTTTAGAACGTCTTCAAGATGAACTTGAAATGATAAAAATAAGCCAAGATTTTGATAAAATTCCTTCTTGGTTGCATTGTACTAAAACAATGACACCTGATTTAATAGCTAAAGATCCTAAAAACCAACCAATTTGGGAAATAACCGGGGCGGAGTTCACCCAACATGAAGTTCATACAGCAAACGGAATTTCCATAAGATTTCCTCGGGTTACAAAAATCCGGGAGGAAAAAACTTGGAAGGAAGCTACAACCCTTCTTGAATTAGAAAAACTAATGGAAGAATCTAAAACAAAAACTGATTTTTCCCTCCTAATGTCGAATTCTAGTTGTAGTAATTCACCAAGTTCATCAAGTAAATCTAATAAAGAAAATCCAAGTCCAAAACGTAAATCACAAATAGACTCTCCACCAAAAAAGATAAAAAAATTAGACTCGAAAGAAAATAATTCTAAATTACAAATAGATTCACCATCAAAAAAGATTAAAAAATTAGACTCGGATCTTTTTAAAGACGTAAAATTATTATGTGTACCGGAAGCTTTGAAATTTCGTAAGGAAATCATCGAGAGATTTGAGAAAAATGGAGGTGTTGTTTTAGATGAGGAGAATTGGAGAGGATCCACCCACGTTTTACATCATTACGATTACGATTCTAATGACACCGGGATGATGTCATATCCGAGAAATGCTAAGCATGTTATTTCCGAGTGGATTGAAGATTGTTTATATGAGAATAAGCTGGTTGATGTTCGGGAGTATTACGTTAGATGGAAATCTACTGTTCATAGAAATGATGATTCCGATTCTGAGTTTCATATTTAAATTTTAAGGAGTAGTAACTTTTTAATTTATTTTAAATCAATAAATGGAATTTAAATTAACTTGGATTTTTATTCTTTAATCAAATAAGTTTTCATGATCCATTTCTTAATTATTATTTATTATTTTTAATTCTTTTTATGTTTTCTATGTTTAATTCCTATCTAACCATAATGTAACAAATAGAAAAAATCGGATGATTTTAATTAAAAATACACATTTTAATTTATTTATCCGTAAAATTTGTGCTCTTAGTTTCTATAGATAAAATCAGCACGATTTTTTAAAGTTGGTTAATAATTTGGAAGGTTAGGTTAAAAATCTCCACTGTTTTTAGAGTTTTTTAAATTTTACTGATAACAATTAGAAGAAATCGGATGATTTTAATTAAAAATAGACGTTTTGATTTATTTATCTGTAAAATTTGGGTTTTTAATTTCTATAAATAAAATGACTACGATTTTTTAAAGTTCTCCAAAAATTTGTAAGATTATCTTTCATCATCTTACGTTTTTTTTTTAATTCTTTTCGTGACAATAAGAAGAAATCGGACGATTTTTATTAAAGGCAGACATTTTAAACTATTTACTTCTAAAATCTTTTAGAAAATCTTTTAAAAGTTTGTTAGATTAGATCACAAAATGCATCTGTAAAAATCTTCAATGTTTTCAAAAATTTTTTTTAATGTTTTGATAACAACTTTCACGAATTTGTTAGTTTTACTAAAAAATAGACGTCTCAGTTTATTTATCTCTGAAATCTTTTATCTCAATTTCGATAAATAAAGTCAGTAGGATTTTTTAAAATTAGTGAAAGATTTGTTGGGTTAGGTAAAAAAATCTCCGCTCTCTTTAGAAATTTTTAAAATTTTTTTGGTAATAACTATAACAAATTTGTTACTTTTACTAAAAAACAGACATTTAAATTTATTTATCTTTAAAATTTTTTATCTTAATTTTTATAAATAAAGTCAGTATGATTTTTTTTAATTTGGTCAAAAGTTTGTTTGGTTGGGTCAAAAATTTCCGCTGTCTTTGGGAATTTTTTTAATTTTTTTGGTAATAACTACAACATATTTGTTAGTTTTAGTAAGAAATAGACATTTAAGTTTATTTATCTTTAATATCTTTTATCTCAATTTCTATAAATAAAGTCAGTATGATTTTTTTAATTTGGTTAAAATTTGTTTGGTTAGGTCAGAAATCTTCGCTGTCTTTAGGAATTTTTTTAATTTTTTTGGTAATAACTACAAAAAATTTATTAGTTTTACTAAAAAATAGACATTTAAATTTATTTATTTTTAAAAATTTTTATCTCAATGTTTAAAAATAAAGTCAATATGATTTTTTGAATTTGGTCAAAAGTTTGTTAGGTTAGATAAAAAATCTCCGGTGTTTTTTGATTTTTTTTTTTAATTTTTTGGTAATAACTACAACAAATTTGTTAGTTTTACTAAAAAATAGACATTTAAGTTTATTTACCTAATTTAAATTTTTTATCTTAATTTTTATAAATAAAGTCAGTATGATTTTTTTTAATTTGGTCAAAAGTTTGTTTGGTTGGGTCAAAAATTTCCGCTGTCTTTGGGAATTTTTTAAATTTTTTTGGTAATAACTACAAGAAATTTATTAGCTTTACTAAAAAATAGACACTTAAATTTATTTATCTTTAAAATCTTTTATCTCAATTTTTATAAATAAAGTCAGTATGATTTTTTTTTAATTGGTCAAAACTTTATTAAGTTAGGTCAAAAATTTCCGCTGTTTTTAGATTTTTTTGGTAATAACTGCAACATATTTGTTAGTTTTACTAAAAATAGACATTTCAGTCTATTTATCTCTAAAATCTTGTATCTCTACTTCTATAAATAAAGTCAGTACGATTTTTTAAAATTAGTGAAGAATTTGTTAGGTTAGGTCGAAGATCTTCGCTGTCTTTAGAAATTAATTTAATTTTCTTTATAACAATTAGACTAAATCGGCCGATTCTAATTAAAAGTAGACATCTTAACCTATTTATCTCTAAGATATTTCTTCTCACTTTCCATGGATAAAATTTGTACGATTTTTTAAAGTAGGTTAAAAATTTGTAGTTAGGTCATAAATCTCCATCGTTTTTAGATTTTTTTGTCGTGACAATTACAAATCCGATAATTTTAGTAAAAAATAGACATTTTAATCTATTTACCTCTAAAATTTTTTATCTTAATTTTTGTAAATAAAATCAGTATGATTTTTTTAAAGTTGGTCAAAAATTTGTTAAGTTAGGTAAAAAATCTCCGCTGTCTTTAGGAATTTTTTTAATTTTTTTGGTAATAACAATAAAAAATTTGTTAACTTTACTAAAAAATAGACATTTAAATTTACTTATCTTTTAAATCTTTTATCTCAATTTTTATAAATAAAGTCAGTATGATTTTTTAAATTTGGTCAAAAGTTTGTTAGGTTAGATAAAAGTTGTCCGCTGTCTTTAGGAATTTTTTTAATTTTTTGGTAAAAACTATAACAAATTTGTTAATTCTACTCAATAATAGACATTCAAATTTATTTATCTTTAAAATATTTTATCTGAATTTTTATAAACAAAGTCAGTATGATTTTTTTAATTCGGTCAAAAATTTGTTAGGTTACATAAAAAATCTCCGCTGTATTTAGGAATTTTTTTAATTTTTTGGTAACAATTACAACAAATTTGTTAGTTTTATTAAAAAATAGACATTTAAGTTTATTTATTTTTAAAATCTTTTATCTTAATTGTTATAAATAAAGTCAGTATGATTTTTTTTAATTTGGTCAAGAATTTGTTAGATTAGGTCAAAAATCTCTGCTAGCTTTAGGAATTTCCGCTGTTTTTAAGAATTTTTTTAATTTTTTTGGTAATAATTACAACAAATTTGTTAGTTTTACTAAAAAATAGACATCTAAGTTTATTTATTTTTACAGTTTTTTATCTCAATTTTTATAAATAAAGTCAGTATGATTTTTTTTTGATTTGGTCAAAAGTTTGTTAGATTAGATAAAAAATCTGCCCCGTTTTTAGGAATTTTTTTAATTTTTTTGGTGCTAACTACAACAGATTTGTTAATTCTACTAAAAAATAGACATTTAAATTTATTTATCTTTAAAATCTTTTTTCTCAATTTTTATAAATAAAGTCGTGAGGACTTTTTAAAGTTAGGGTAAAAAATTGAGGTTAGCTGTCTGAAAATTTTTACCAAATTTGGGATTTTTTTAAAATTTTTTTGGTAATGACTACAACAAATTTGTTAGTTTTACTAAAAAATAGATATTTCAATCTCTTTATCTCTAAAATCTTTTATCTCAATTTCTATAAATAAAGTCAGCACGATTTTTTTAAATTAGTGAAAAATTTGATAGTTTAGGTCAAAGATCTCCGCTGTCTTTAGAAATTATTTTAATTTTTTGATAAGAATTAGACGAAATCGAAATGATTTTAATTCAAAATATACATATTAGTCTATTTATCTCTAAGATATTTCTTTGTAGCAATTTTTTAAAATGGATAGAAAATGTCTTAAGTGAGGTCAAAAATTTGCAATATCTTTGGGAGTTTTTTTTAATTTTTTTTGCTAACAGTTACAACAAATTAGTGAGCTTTACTGAAAGATGGACATTTCTGTTTATTTACCTCTAAAGTATTTTATTTCTATTTTTATAAATAAAATCAGTACGATTTTTTAAAGTTGGTCAAAAATTTCGTACAATAGTTCAAAAATCACCGATGTCTTTGAAATTTTTTTATAGCAATTATAACAAATTTGTTAATTTTATTAAGAAATGGACACTTTAGTCTATTTATCTCCAAAATCTTGTATCTCTACTTCTATAAATAAAGTCAGCACGATTTTTCAAAATTGATAGAAAATGTCTTAAGTGAGGTCAAAAATTTCCAATATCTTTGGGAATTGTTTTAATTTTTTTGGTAACATTTACAACAAATTAGTGAACTTTACTGAAAGATGGACAATTCTGTTTATTTACCTCTAAAGTATTTTATCTCTACTTTTATAAATAAAGTCAGCACGATTTTTTAAAATTGATAGAAAATGTCTTAAGTGAGGTCAAAAATTTCCAATATCTTTGGCAATTTTTTTAATTTTTTTGGTAACAGTTACAACAAATTACTGAGCTTTACTGAAAAATGGACATTTTTGTTTATTTATCTCTAAAATATTTTATCTCTACTTCTATAAATAAAGTCAGTACGGTTTTTTAAATTTGGTCAAAATTTCGTACAATAGTTCAAAAATCACCGATGTCCTTGAATTTTTTTTTTATTTTTTTGATAGCAGTTATAACAAATTTGTTAATTTTATTAAGAAATAGACACTTTAGTCTATTTATCTCCAGAATTTCTAGTAATTTCATTTAATATGGTAGTCCTCAAAATATTTTTCTGTACATAAAAGCATCTGATAATATCCGTACACGAAGCAGGTTTCTTTTCCTTTGTCGTGATTTTTGCAAACTTTGCAACTTTTCTGAGGAAACTTTTTTTCCCGAACTACAATTTTTATCAATCTGTGCTTTTTTTATATCTCCTGAAAGCCTAGTTGGTGCATTTTTACAAGAGATTATTTATGATGGACTTCTGGATTTTCGTCCAATCTTTAACAACTTGTAGTAAATAAGAGGTAAATTTTATTTTCTCTGCCGGTTTCAATTTTTTGTATAAATGAATGTCCCTTTTTAAAATTCTCTATGTAACAACTTCTTAGCTCTCTGTTTGCTAAACTATGTGCTTCCCATTTTCTCTCAAAAATCTTTCTAACCCATCATCGTCTTTTCTTCCGTTTCTCTTTCGATTTTAGCAGCTGATTCATTCTTTGAGCTAAAATAACACCAAAACCTGAACTCACCATAGCACAAGCCTCAACGAGCAGTTGGTTCATGGTGGGCTTTCCAGGATTAATTAAATCACGTTTTCGTTGATACTACAATCCGTGTGAACGGTCCACGTTTTATGGCTGACAAAGTTTCTTCAGCATTTTCACGACAGAAAGTACAAAAGTGTGATACACTTTCCTTTTGACGTCCGATTATCTTTGCGATGTGCCTAAACAAGCAATAGAACAAACTGATTGTGTAAAAACGTATTAATACGTCAACGGATTCTGGGTTGGGAAGAAAAAATGACGTATTATTACGTCAGCGGCCAGTAATGAGTTAAAATTCTTTTTGGTAATCCCCACAAATAATCTCCCTAAAAACTTTTCATCTTGAAACACTTTTGCAAATGTTTAGAACACGTGCTTCTAACTTCCTAATTTTCATAATACAATTAAATCCTAAATAAATCCTAATAATAAAAATAATTAAATCCCAACAATTAAATTGTAAACACAAACATATTATTATTAAGCATATTAAATCAATTGTAAAAATTAAGATTTTATAGCCACTGAAGTAGTTTTTATTGTGACCAGAAGAATGGAGATAAAATCATCTAATATACTAAATTAGTTATGAGGTGGTGTCGGTTATAAAAAAAAAAAACGCTGTTGTAGCACTTCTTTCCTTATAATTTTTCCTAATACGATTTTCCGAACGAATTATTTTGATTTGAAAATGAATTCTTAACGAAATGATGCCCCGTCGTTTCCATAACAGTGGATTTAAGTCCCAAACGAAGTCCCTGATTAGCCATCGATAGCTGAAATACAGTTTCTCCCAAAAGTATCCGGCCAACTGGCAAATTTTCACATTTAACACTATATTACTTAAAAATTAAATAATACAACCAATAGTTTTTTTAAGATGCCAGTATATTATCATTCAACTTTTCATACATTGCAAATATAACAAAAAACATAAATAATATTATTGTAGGCACACAAAGGTATCCGGCCATCTATACAAAATAACTTTAACACTAAATATGTAACTCTTAAAAGGTATTAGAACAGTTTTTTAATATTTTGTGGGGTAATCTTTCGAATTTAAAATTTCTCTCAATCTGTTGGGCATTGACTTAACTAATTTATTCGTTAATGAAGAGTTTATCATCTTCCATTCCTACAGTAAATGGTTTTTAAGCATTGTTTTTTACTGGAAATGCGTTTTTTGTTCAGACTTATTGTAAGTTTCAAAATTGCCCATAAGTGTTCTATTGGGTTGAGATCTAGCGATTGGGGTGGAGTTCCTAATTAATTTGTTGCCTTATATAATAAACATTCCCTCGTTCTCATGGCACAATGTTTATGATCATTATCCTGTTGAAAGATGAAGTTATCTTGTAATCCAAATTTTTCAACACTGGGCTTAAAATTTTTGTTTAATATTTTAATATAGGAGAGGTGATCCATTTTTCCATTTATAAATTCGAGATTCCCAACCCCATTCCCCGACATACCCCACACCATTACAAAACCTCCTCCATATTCAACAGTTGGTGTTAAGTTTTCATGCTACCATGCCTTACCTTTTTCTCCACACCACTTGTCTTCTTTTAGTCTCAAAAAGTTCAAATTTTGCCTCATCAGTCCATATAACTTTATCCCAAAATTCTTGAAGTTTACAAATGTAGGCTTTTGCAAATTCTCATCTCTTTCTTTTACTAATTTCACTGACCCACGGCTTTTTCCTAGCTACACGTCCATGGTATCCATTTTTTCACATAACGCGATGTATAGATTCCACACTAACTTTCTTTCTTGATTTTTAGGCATTTTTACCAAAATTGGATGAGCAATTTGCTCTTACAACACTTTTGATGTGCTTAGTAAGAAATAACTATTGGTTGTTTTATTTAATTCTTAAGTAACATAGTGTTAAATGTGAGAATTTGCAGGCGGTCGGATATATTTGGGAGCAACTGTAGCTTCGAACGTCTGTTGTTGTACTTCGAGTCAGTTAACAAATATTTTTTTTTCAAATATCATCATTATGTTCGTTATCCTTAGGTTCGTCTTGTTTCACAGACCTAATTCTTTGCTCTGCTTTAGGTTTTATTCCATTAACAAATCCGTTTAACAACTTACTTGAAGCTCATGCAGAAGAACGAATGATCAAAAGCTAATCGATTAACTTAGTGTACAAGTTTTAACCTTCGTAGGCGTTCAAAACACACTTAAAGCTCTATTTCAAGTTCTGTTTCTTAAAACATTTTGATAAAGTACATATTGCCATGATCAGGGTAAAGCGCCAAAAGGGGGTCATTGTGTATTGCAGAGTTAGCACAAACACTTAATCGGAAGAGTATAAGAAGCTAGGGAATTCAATGGAAGGAACTTTTGGTTCTTGATCATCATCTCCATCTTCAGCTCGTTCGAAGAGGTTCCAGGTGCTAACTTCACCCGTGAGGTAAATAAAGGCAGTTATAGAAACCTCTGCTGGTGTGTTATTTGTACACTCATAGACAATGAAAATGAACTTCAAAGCTATGTGCGAGAGTGAGAGAGATGAGCTAGAATGGTCTCGGGAACAGTCGATTTTCGATAGAATGAAACCTGGCATGAGGCTAAAGGCGTAGAAATACAGAGTATTCCACCGCAAAAGCCAGTGACTCATTTCTGCAGTGTATCCAAAAATTGGCATCACTGAAAATCCAAATCTTCCTTCTCCACTTAATCATAGGCGGGTGAACACAAGGGGCACGAAATTTTCTGATGTAATTTAATTTTATTGCTCTTTGACGTTTTGACACATTCTTTTGATTAAATTAACTCTTTTATGAGGGCGGCGCTTTTTATAAATACATTGCTGTAACCTTTCGAGACGCGTATTTATACCTTTTAACTTATTCGAAAAAGAGTTCACACGACAATGAGTTTGGTTACTGGAAAATTTGGGAGGGGGATGTCAAGACGCCATCAGGTAAACATGAAAATTCCAAAAGACCCCAATGAATCACTGGCTTTGGCTTTGCAATACTCTGTACTTCGACGAGGCAGGAGCCTAACTTGATGCGATATCCATAAATACGAAGCAGGTAAACGAACATTGACTTGGATGAATTATAACCTCACGCCAGGTTTTATTATCTCGAAAGCCGACCAAACCCGAGACCGTTCTAGTTACCAATCTCGCACAGAGCTTTGAAGTTCATTTCCAGTGACTATGAGTGTACGTCCTTCTCCGCTATGAGTGTCAGTACAGCTCAGAAGGAAGCCCTAACTAAACGACAAGTACACCACTTGCTCATTTAACTTCATATCCAGAAACAAGCGAGTGATTTATGACAATATTTTGGATGTAATTGATATGCTGTTTAATGCGGACAACCGTTTAATCTGCATAAATCTTAAAAGACTGAAGTATTTTCATATACAGTGTAACCCCGTCAATTCATTACCTATGAGACTGGGAGTATAGTCGAAACTTCAAAAAGGTCGGATTATTCGAGGTACGGAAAGTCATGGATTTAACCACTTACGGTGGTAAGACGTACCATAATCCGAAATAGAGCTGCACCATGAAGAGAAAGATAAAAAAGTAAGCCCGCACTCCGTAACATTGCCGAGTACTCTTTCATCTTTCTCTTCATGGTACACCTCCATTTCGGGTATAGTACAGTGTACGTCGAGATGATTTTGTTACCGGAACGACAGCGACCAGGTGTTACGCACGTCGTCAGACCATTGTTGGAAGTAGAAAAAATGATTCACCTGGCACGCTTAGCTGTGAATTTCTTGCCACCGCAAGTGGTTAAAGTAAACCAAACAATCAACTCAAAAATAAGTTTTCGTGTCATAAGTTAACCCATGACTGTCTTTAGCGAAGGTTTTGATTAACCGAGGTCGGATTGATGAGGTGCTATTGTAATAAGGTCTTTTGCGATCAAATAATTAGGACAACTGCTTAATTGGGACAAATTGTAGAAGGTCCAATGTATCTCAATAAAGCAGAGTGCACTGTATTTTAAGCCAGTTTAGGCTGTGTTCCTTCAATAAAACCGATTAGATGCTAAATTGTAATTTAGGTAAAAATGTAACCAACTTCTCTGGTTTTATTTATACAAACCAACAAATGATCTTTACATTAAATTAGAGATTAAATTGTCTTTTCTATAATTTATATGAAGTTTATTCAAATTATTTCAAAACAAAGTCATGTACCCTTTATACAATATTTTTGTATAGCTACAATTTCCTTCCTATTAGAATTAGAATTAATTAGAATCTTTGATATTTAATTTGTTAAAAAGCTGTCTAGTCTTTCTAATGTCTTTTTAAACAGACACGCTTCGACAATTCCTTTTTGCCCGTTTGCCTGTTACGGTTCGTCTCTCTCAATGAAAACTGGCACAAAAAGAGTGACGGAAGCGCCCATTCTGCTTTGTATACTAACATTTAGCCGCGTCTCCTCCGTGTGCATCCGGTAAAAGAAGCCATTCGAGTCTTCCTACTTTACGATCCTACCTTTTTAGGTTTACTATTTCTAAAAAAAGATACTTCCGTTCAAACAAAAACTCACATAAAAAAGTCTTATGGTTTCATTCATATCTTCCTTTGAAGAATTTTTTTCTTTACATTAGATTAAGACCGATTAAACCAGAAAATTTCTTTTATTCTTAGACTAAAACCACAGAAGATTTCTTTTAGACTAAAACCACAGAAGGTTTCTTTTAGTCCCAAAGCAAAAAAATTGATTGATGAGAAAAAATCTAAATTGGATTAATTATTAGATGTTATAAATTAAGATGTAGGAAGAAAATCTAATTAGATAATTGAACCACTCCTAAAAAATAATAAACACAAAACGTTATCTTCTTAATTGAAAGAGTGGTAAGTTCATGTGAGCATGTAATAGTGGACGCTCCTATTTTATAAAAAAGTCTGGTTCAAATTACGCGGGACGATGCGTTGAATCGTCATAGTTGTCGTGCCAAGCCTATAAATTATTGATTCGTCTCAAATCAGTCGTAAATTTCAGGACGTAAACGACCTGAAAACGTTTCGTCTATATTTCCAATCGACAAAACTACATTTTTCAGTTCCATCACCACCTTTTCTTCGAATAGTCTGGAAATGCAAAACTTATTTGATCAATATTACAATTTTAAGGTTTAATTATTAAAAGATAAAAATCAATTTGTACATAAAAAGTTTTTTTTCTAATTTATTAAATTGAAATATCTTATTAGAAAATTAAAAATTAAAAAGAAAAAAGAAAAAAATCATAATGATTGTTTTGAGGTAATTATGTGGTACAATGATCGAGGAAACGATGTCATGCGCTTTCCCCACCAAGTCCCCCCTTCGTTGGAGCTTTAAAAGCTGCCGGAGGAGGACTTGGGGACTCAAAGTAGACTCACTGGTGTTCATTGACAACATCGCGTGACCTTCACCGTGTTAATCACTTTGTCGGCGTTTGCAACTCGAATTAATCAACTTCAAACATGGTACGTACGAATATTTTTTTTTACTTTCCCTTTCTAACTAAAATTAATTTCTACAAAAATTAAAATGAGATTATTTAATACTTTATTTACTAATTGTACGTCTAAAGTAAGTTATTTGATATTCGTGTGAAACTTGAAGCTGAGCTGAACGACGTTGCGTGACTTTGGAAATGATATCCAAAGACAGGATTAGATAATGTAAACATGTTTAGAAGTAAAGTATCCACCTAAAATATTACATAAAAAAGGTTGGAAATTTAATAAAAAAAAAAGTTGTAAGGTTCCGGGAAATGTTATGTTGATAAAAAAAAATTCTAACTGTATCGATAATGGTTTTTCTTTGGAAGGTCGAAGTAGATTGCTTTCTATGAACGAAAGAAATGTAGTAATATCTGTTTTTAAACGGCATTGCGGTTTTTTATACGCATGTTGGGAGAAGATGAGTAATAAAGTTTAATAGAAATTGGACTTGTAGTATTTTCTAAAAACCAGATTTGAAATAATATGTAATTATTTAGAAAATGATTTAGAAAACTATTTAGAAAACTATGAATTACCTAGAAATTAATGTCTAGAAAGTATAAAATACATAAGTTTAATGATTAATAGATAAAATATTTATCTTGATTTTAGTGCAGTTAATCCGTAATAAATCTTCAAATAAAACACTTCAAATTATTTAAAAAAATGGATTTTGATAAATGTGTCAAAATTATTGGTGGGTTCAAAGTTAAAATGATTCACTTCATGAACTCGTTTCTGAGAAAGATTTCAAAGATAATTTGCTGTGATTAATTAATAATAGTTACAAGAAAATGTCGTCATTTTTAGTAAGTAATTTTTAGTTTAAAGAATAAAAAAATATTACTATGAGTCTTACAATTATGAATATCAATTGAATTTTTAACAAACTATTTCTTGAAACTTTACTTTTAAACTCAATATATAATTCTGGGTTGGACTGGGTTCAAAAATGCAAAAGAAAATCAATAGATTCAGAACTTCTTGTTACAGTAACAAAGAAAATTTTAGATAACCTAGTTTTACCTGAAATTTGTCTACTCTATTCTTTTGAAAGGACGATAGTTTTATTTGAGTTAAGAGAATTGAATGAATATTACAATCGCATCAATTGAAATACTCACAAAATAGTTCTTGAAACTGCAGTAAATTTCTTTATATCTTTAGAAATCAAAGCAAAATATGGAGTATTTAGTTGAATTTGGTTAAAAAGATTTAAAAAAAATGAAAATTTGGTTAAAAAAAAAGGAAAATGAATACGTTTCCAAATTTGATTAAAGTAACAAAAGAAATTTACAGTAGAAAACGATTTATTGCCACACCGATTGAAATTATAATAAAATAACACTTGAATCTTCGTTTCTTCAAAGAAATTCAAAGAAAAAAATAATACATTGAGTTGGGTTGAAAAAATAAAAAGAAAAATCAATAAATTCAAAAGTCTTTATTACAGTGACAAAGAAAATTTGACTTAATAGAACGATTTACATTCACATGAACTGAGAATAATCCTAAACAAGACAGTTCTTTTATCAAAACATTAATAAATTAATACTTATTGTTAATTTTGGTCCGAAAATAAGGTAATGATTATTTCACAAATTACATGCTGACAATAAATACGCTTTTGCTTGAAAGTTTAATACAAAACGACTCATGTGTCCAAATTATCCAACAGAAAATATTAGGATAAGCGGAATGAATACATTCCGAAAGCCAGAAAGAAAAGGTGTCTCGGTCCTTTTCTCTGGGCGGTGCTTAAGTACTACAAATAATGAGCACCAGGCAGCGCCACCGTACAAGGCGATTTTTATTCCTTACAGCTCACTCGTATTTAGGGTTTAAATCACTTATTACATGATCAATAACACACATTTTTGTATATACTTGTAGAAAAAACATGTGGCTACCTATGGACGGTCGAAAAAATTTGTTTAAAACGTTCAGCTTTGATCAATCACAGCTCGAAAATACCCTATTTATGGGTGTGATTGTTACTAATTATTGTTTTAATAAAAAGAGAAATCAAAAATGCAAGACCGTCCAGAGAATCTATGCACTTTCAGTCAACGTTTCCTGAAAGAACCAATTAAATCCATTTATTATTAACGCCATAATTTGTGAAGTAAGAAGTACATATTTTGCTATATCTATAGATCGCGGTAAAGGCCCCTTAAGAGACCAATTTATTTTCACATAAACGGAGTTGTTTGCAAGAAAATTCTTAAAACTCCAGAAAACTTCGTTATTGTTTCACATTTATTTGTCTTGAGATTCAAATTGTATTCGCATTACACTGCTTTCTTACTACTTGTCAATATGTTAACCCCTTAAGCGGCTATGACGTATATATTCGTCATGATTACATGTAATTTCAATACATCGAGCCGCTTAACGGGTTAATGACACTCAACTATAGGGGAAGGTGGGGCAGCTTCATACAGTTTTTACATTTTGTCGTATAGAATCTTCACTGATATCAATAACTATATCGATCTATCAAAAACTAATAGTCTTGCTATCTGACTATATATCAAAAATATGTGATTTGTGTAAATATACTTCTGCGGCTTTTTGTCAAGGTTAAGAAAAAAAGAGAATAAGGTATGAAAGTGCCCCGCATGTGGGGCACTTTCATACACGCTATGGGGCAGATTCATACACGTGAAAATTACACAAATTAAATGTGGAATATTTAATTATTTATCAACACCAAAGTATCAAAATAAAATATTTGCGAAAACAAAAACAATTAATCTGTATGAACATATAACACTAATTGTAAGTAGGGTGGAATGTTCAGCTAGCATGTAAAAACTTGCTGTGATGCATATTTGGATTCAAATATACAATTTCGCTATCAGGATCTTGTGTTTTGCGTATTTTTTCTATACGGCTATATAGTGTTTGTGCATTAACTCCATATTTAGCTGCTGATTTCCGTAAAGAAAGTTTGTTTTCCAAAACTTCTTCGATAGCTTTTAACATTGCCTGTTCGTCCACCTCTCAACTCCTAGTTTCCCTTTTTTTGTAATTTCTAACCATTACTTTTCTATAAAATAGGATTATATCAGTTCAATTAGCACTTGGCATGCTGGAAACGTATTTTTGCGTTTTACGCTTATGGCAACGAAATATCCCCGATTACCAAGTGTTAAATCAAGCTCAATTCAAATACGTTTGGGTTATTCCACGTTTCCGGAAGGATTAGTTGATTGCCCCGACCTGTTTTATTTTAAGTTTAGAGTAAGTTTTAGGTATTACATATTTTGAAAATGCAGTTTATGGCGAGCTTACATACCATAATTATAATAATAAGTAATCAACTTCCCATAGAATAACCCTTTTATCGTGATCTAGAAGTAATAAATGAATAAATGAACTTCAATCCTAACAAACGTTAAAAACGGGGTATATTCATACAGTATGAATGTACCCCGCGTACTGCTGTATGAACCTACCCCATCCCAATAAAATGAAATAAAAATATTCCTAAAAAAAAGTAACCTTTTAAATGATCCTTCACATATCAAATTAGAAACTGGACCGTATCATCTTTAAAATTAAATGGTATTGGATAATGTCGAAAACAGTTTATATCACTAAAAATATGTTCAAAGTGAGATTGTAAAATTACTTAGACGTGGCCGAATCACTTTTTGTGTGACCTCTTTGCGCGTTTCGCACCGACTGCTGTCAAACTTCGTGAGCCAGCACACTAGGAAACAAGCTACGTACACACACGTAAGTCACTCAGTTTCTGCACTCCAAACAACGGATATCACTAGTGCATGAAAGTGCCCCTTATATGAAGGTGCCCCACTTCCCCCTACATGCCGTTTTCGATCCTACATGGATCCCTTCAATTAAGATTTACGTTTTCTCATCTTTCTGTCTTCTCACAATCAGTCTTGTTTGAAAATTAACCCTACTAAAAACCATAAATTTAATTCATAGTGTTTGGATCAGAAACATGAAAGGAATCTTTTGCTAAAGAGTACTTCCTCATTACAGCTGTGGGAGAATCTGTACAACAGACTAAAAAAAGCAAAATATCTCGATTTTATTTTAACGATTTTCTAAAATTTCCTGATCATGTAAATTGTATGTTAGAAAAGGCATACAGCTTCAAGACAATCTATTCACATAGATAGTATTTACATGAAAATGCGAAAGAGTCTTTTATGAAACGTAAGTTCTCTCAAAATTTAATTATTGTGACTTCTTGATTGAAGTAATGAGGAAAAAAGTCAACAAATTCAGAGGCCTTGTATACGTTTGATATCTAATTTAATCTTTAAAAGTCTTTTTATTTTGACACAAAATTAGCTGAACCACAGTACTTCAAGACAAAAAGTTTGTTGACTGATCCATGTTCTACCAGTTGGAAATTTAGAAATCGTTGGTTGGAATAAAAATCTGTACTTTTACTGGGCTTTTGAATTTATTTTTACGTCTTTCATATTTAGGCTCACGCCATCGTCTGAAACGAAATATAAAAAGAAACTAACACTAAAGTAAATATTTTGTACGTTAAAAATTACTTCCACAAGTTAGCAAACCTGAAATTGAATTTCATGTTAAAAGTACAGATTTTTATTCCAACCAACGATTTCTTAGTACTTCAAACATAAAACTTGTTGTGCCCAAATATCATGTCTGCAATGTCTGGATATAAAACTCGAAAAAGAACACATCGAGTGTCCACAGAATAAAATGTCAAAACGCCTGGCCAAAAGACTTTTGAGGGTTAAGGAAATTCGATTATACATCTCATGTATGTATTTAAGTAGATCAAGTGTATCAATATGAAGTCGGGAAGTTATCTCTACAAAGCTTGCTTATTTCAAAAAATTAATATTGACTCGCTCGCTTTTCTATCTTCACAGCAAAATGATGGTTTCAAACTTACATGTAGAATATGGATTAAAGATTCAAGAATAAAATATCTCTACCATGTCACAACACTCAATTATTCAAAAACTGCATTTCCTCTTTATTTACGAAATTTATAATACGGTAATTTTGCCAAATCTCTACCATGCGCCTAAAGTTAACCTTCGAGTTTTTTATATGAATTTCTATAAAGAGGTGGATTTTAGGAAACATTTTTTAGGGAACCAAGATTTAGACAATTTATCTCACTTTAGATATTAATTTTTTATTTTTGTCTTTGACCTTTTACAATAAGTTTTCTTTCTTGTTTGCACGTAACTCACGGGTTTCGGGTTATAGCCTCTGTTGATACTGCACTCATTCATTGTCATTAGCTTTCAAGAAGGAAAGAAAGAAATACAATGAATTTTTATTCACCATTATAATTACAACTATAATACTTCAATATCTTTAATAAATTTTTAAGTAATTCAAGTTGTATTGGGTTAAAAATGCATTTAAAAATTAATTTGTTGATAAATATATCAACAAACCACAATAAATTACTCGACTTTTTTTCACTAGGAAAATATCATTTCTTATTTTAAACGGTTTGTGGTTTACAGATCTCCTTGACTTTGTTCCATGAATATTTTTGATATCAGACCCCACAAAACAGAACCTACAATAAAGCTTTACATTAATTCTACACCGTTTAAAATTTAAAATGAAAATCACATCGATTTTTTTAATTTTTAAAATTATTAACTAAACTCAACAAAATCTTAACTGAACCCAACCCAACCTTCATTTTTATTTTTATTTTTATTGTTATTTATTTATTAAAAACAGTAAATTTATGAGCTGTTTCATTCACATTATTCCTTTATCTACACAACTATTTAAGTCTCTTTATAAAACAAATTCCAAACTTTTTAAAAAATTATCTTAATTGCTCTTGTAATTAATATAAATTTACACTAAATTATAAAAAGTTAACAATCTTTAAATAAAAAAAAAACTTTTTTTCCAACTAATTTGACCAGATTACCACACATAATCATTAATTTTTAACTACGCATTTCATTTCTACTAACGAATAAAAGATCATTTCCTTAATGAATTCCTCCTTTTATTGATTATAAAAGTTTTATTGATTTATCGAACTTTCATAAGTAAGTTTTATCGGTGCGAAACTTTTCCCCCCTTTTCCCTTCTCTTTTTTTTTTTTTAACTTTATTTAAATTTCTGGAATTTTTCTTCCTTTTATAAAATCACCTAAATACCGTTACAAAAGACCTCCCTGCGGGTTCTCCGATGATTCACATCGTCTGCTTTGCTGCAGTCATCAATTAGCCCCGCACCAGCAAGTTCATCAACCTTCTTATATACATGTGGGCGCCTTTCTGCAAAGACAATTATATTTAACCATAGCATAGTAACAAAATGACAAAACCGTTTTTCTAACATTAATCTAACTCTTATACAAGTATTATTTAAATCGTTTTTATGGGTATTCATTTCATGTACAATCGGAAGCAATCTCGCTTCATTTAAGTCGATTCGATACCGATATAATACCGAGAGTTTCAATTTACCGAGACAATCTTAACGGGTTTTAACCATCCGGTAACGATTTAATAAAATTCCGTGTTAGTTCGTTCCGAGTACAAGAAAAATCAATTTGAAAACAGTAGGTGGTTTGAAGACAAAAAGGGGGGCTTTGACCTGTTCTTCCCCCGAGTTAACATCGTCGCGAAGCTTTACTAAACGTGTTAATGAAGTCGTTTACAATTCATATTGGGTAGTAAAATGGTACAATGGCGTGGAGTTAACCTAAAAATGTCATTTTTGAGGGTGGAATTATTGATTAATCTAAACTAGAGAATTTTCGTCAACTTAAAAAAACCATATTCAGTGTATTTATAGGAATTAAGAGATGACCTCATATGTAGTGATAGATTAATATGTCTATTTTTTAATGAAATGAACGAAATTGTTCTAGTTATTATGAAATAATTAAAAAAAATTTTTTTGGCACTTCTAACCTAACTTAAGAAAATCGATGAACTTTAAAAATTCGCCAAAAATTCAATTTTAAAGATTTTGATTTGATTTTTTTTCTAAATGAAACTTAAAACATTCTAATTTTAATTAAAAAAGGACGTTTTATTCCAAGTCTTGTTAAAAAAATTTTCAAAGTTGGTAAAAATTTTTGACACTTCTAACCTAATTTTAGAAAATCGATCAAGTTTAAAAATTCACCAAAAATACACTTTTAAAGATTTTGATTTGATTCTTTTTCTAAATGAAACTTAAGACATTCTAATTTTAACTAAAAAATACCGTTTTATTCCAAGTGTTGTCAAAAAAATTAAAAAAATTTTCAAAGTTGGTAAAAATTTTTGTCACTTTTGTAACTTAAGAAAAATAACTTTAAAAATTCATTAAAAATTCATTTTTAAAGATTTTGATTTGATTTTTTTTCTAAAAGAAACTTAAAACATTCTAATTTTAATTAAAAAAGGTCGTTCTATTCCAAGTGTTGTCAAAAAAATTAAAATTTTCAAAGTTGGTAAAAAATTTTTGGCACTTTTCTAACTTAAGAAAAGTAACTTTAAAAATTCATTAAAAATTCATTTTTAAAGACTTTGATTTGATTTTTTTTCTAAATAAAACCTAAAACATTCTAATTTCAATTAAAAAAGACCGTTTTATTCCAAGTGTTGTCATAAAAATTTAAAAAAATTTCAAAGTTGGTAAAAATTTTTAACAGTTCTAACCTAATTTTAGAAAATCAATCAACTTTAAAAATTCACCAAAAATTCATTTTTAGAGACTTTGATTTCATTCTTTTTCTAAATGAAACTTAAAACATTCTAATTTTAATTAAAAAAGGCCGTTTTATTTCAAGTGTTGTCAAAAAATTTAAAAAAATTTCAAAGTTGGTAAAAATTTTTAACACTTCTAACCTAATTTTAGAAAATCGATGAACTTTAAAAATTCACCAAAAATTCATTTTTGAAGATTTTGATTTGATTCTTATTCTAAATGAAACTTAAAACATTTTAATCTTAATTAAAAAAGGCCGTTTTATTCCAAGTGTTGTCAAAAAAAATTGAAAAAAAAATTCAAAGTTGGTAAAAATTTTTGACACTTCTTAACCTAACTTAAGAAATTCGACCAGCTTTAGAAATTCACCAAAAATTCAATTTTAAAGATTTTGATTTAATTTTTTTTTCTAAATGAAACTCAAAACATTCAAATTTTAATTAAAAAAGACCGTTTTATTCCAAGTGTTGTCAAAAAAATTAAAAAAATTTTCAAAGTTGGTAAAAATTTTTGACAACTTTTTATTTAAGTAACTTTAAAAATTCATCAAAAATTCATTTTTAAAGATTTTGATTTGATTTTTTTTCTAAATGAAACTTAAAACATTCTAATTTTAATTAAAAAAGACCGTTTTATTCCAAGTGTTGTCAAAAAAATTAAAAACATTTTCAAAGTTGGTAAAAATTTTTAACATTTTTGTAACTTAAGAAAATTAACTTTAAAAATTCACCAAAAATTCATTTTTAAAGATTTTGATTTGATTTTTTTTCTAAATGAAACTTAAAACATTATAATTTTAATTAAAAAAGACCGTTTTATTCCAAGTGTTGTCAAAAAGTTAAAAAAATTTTCAAAGTTGGTGAAAACTTTCTTTTAAGCGAAATTACCCAAAAAGTTTTAAAAATTTTTTCAAATCTTATTTGTGAAAATTGAATAAAAATCTTTTAGGGATTGGTAGACTATTAAGTCTAGTTTTCATAAGAATAAACGAATTTGTTCTAGTTATTACCAAATATTTTGAAAAAATTTCCAAATGCCTTCCAAATTTTGTTATCGTTATCATCGTTTTTAAACATTCCTATAGGTCGTATTAATTGAAATAGAGAAATGATTTTAGTCGTAAATTAAAGCTTAAAGACTCTATTTTGAATTTATAAAAATCAATTTTTCTAACAATGTTAAAAATTCTCACTAATTTTTTTTAATACGATCCAAGAATTTTCATTAAATTTAAAAAAATCGCACAAGTTATATTTAAAGGAATTAAGAAAAGATTTCTTCAACAATTTTACATTAATAAGTCTATTTTTCACTGAAATAGATGAATTACTTTTAGTTATTACCAAAAAACCATAAATAATTTTTAAAGACATCAACGATTTTTAACCGAGTTTAACCCAAAATTTAAAAAATTCTCCATACTTTTTTTATGGGAATTGGGAAAAAATATTTTAAATATTGATAAACCAATAATTATATTTTTCACTAAAACAGACAAATTTGTTCCAGTTATCATTAAATAATTAAAAAAAAAAAATCCAAAAACACATTTTTTCATTGGTTTATAAATTTTGACCATTTCTAAAAATCCATACAGAGCTTATTAATGAAAATAGAGAATTAATTTTAGTCCTAAATTAAAGCTTAAAGACTCTATTTTCAATTTATAAAAACCAATTTTTTAAATTTTGTTAAAAATTTTCACAAATTTTTTTTAATACGATCCAAGAATTTTTATCGAATTTAAAAAATCGCACAGGTTGTATTTAAAGGAATTAGGAAACAATTTTTTTAGACAATTTTAGATTAATAAGTCTATTTTTTTCTCAAATAGACGAATTAGTTCTAATTATTATCAAAAGACCAGAAAAAATTTTTGAAGACATCAACGATTTTTAATCGAATTTAACCCAAAAATTAAAAAAATCCCAAGGCTTTATTTGTGAGAATTGAAAAAAAATATTTTAAATATTGATAAATCAATAATTCTATTTTTAATTAAATCACACGAATTTGTTCTAGTTATCATTAAATAATTTTAAAACATTCCCAAAGACACCCAAGAATTTAACCCAAAAACTGCAATTAACTTCTAAAAAAATCGTTTAGACTTTATTTGTGGGAATTGAGATGAGATTTTTTGAGCATAGATTAACCAATAAATCTACTTTTTACTAAAATAGACCAATTTGTTCTAATTATTACCGAATAATTTTAAAAAATTTCTAAAGACGCGGAAATATTTTCACAAAATCCAACCCACATAAAAAATTTTAACCTTCTTTAAAAAAATCCACAGAGCATAGTTGTAAGAATTAACGGAAGATATTTTAGGAAGTTATAAATTATTAAGTCTACTTTCTACTAAAACAGTCTAATTTGTTGTAGTTATAACCCAATAATTTAAAAAAATTCCCAAAGATACTCAATAATTTCATCCAAAAAAATTTCTAAAAAACGACCCAGAGTTTATTTGTAGGAATGGAGGAAAGATTTGTTGGAAAATAAATGAATAATAAGTCTATTATTTATTAAAATAGACGAATTTGTTTTAGTTGTTACCAAAAAAATTAAAAAAAAATTTTTTGAAAGACATCGAAAATCTAACCTTTATGAAAAATTTTGATTATTTAAAAAAATCCTACAGAGCTTATTAATAAAACTTAAAAAATGATTTTCATCTTAAATTAAACCTTAAACATTCTATTTTTAATTTAAAAAAATTAATTTATTGCAAATTTCATAAAAGAATTTTAAAAAATTTTCAAACATTAGTCTTATTGTTTAGCGTTTGTGGTTAAAAGTTGTACTTATTTATTGATATGTGTAATTTATTTTCCTGAATGTTTATCGATTGGTTTGTAAATAAATTAAACCCAAACCGGTAAAATGTATAATTTCCACGATTACTATTGATTATAAAAAATCAATTTATAGCCACTTTTTCCTCTCAAATTAATTTTTCTCCAACCTCATTTTTTCCATTCATACATTCAAATACAAATGTTTGTATCAAACCAACTTGCAAAATATCGATCCTAAACAGTGACATTCGCTAACTCCTAAATGGTGGTTTCTTTGTTCTTGCTATGGCTAAAACTGTAACAAATCCTGATCTAACTTAGAAATTTTTTTTATAATTAATTTTCTGATTTTAGAGGGAGTGTATTTCCGTCCACATCGGCCAAGCTGGTGTCCAAATCGGCAACGCCTGTTGGGAATTATACTGTTTGGAACATGGAATCCAACCTGATGGACAGATGCCATCAGATAAAACCATCGGAGGTGGAGATGATAGCTTCAACACCTTTTTCAGTGAAACCGGAGCTGGAAAACACGTTCCAAGAGCTGTTTTCGTAGATTTAGAACCGACTGTTGTTGGTAAGTTATAAAAAAAACTAGTTTAGTTTTATTTTTAGTATTTTTCTAAAAAAAAATTTATTGTTTTTGGTTGAATTGATCAACATTTTGGTAACTTTGGTGGAAGCTTTACGAATTTAGTTTTTGGTGGAATTAAAAAAAAAATTTGTAAATTTTTGGTGGAATTTTTACAAATTTTGTAAGTTTTTTGGTGGAATTTTTAAAAAATTCATTATTTTTGGTAGAAGTATTAAAAATTTTAGTAACTTTGGTGGAATTTTTACGAATTTACTAAGTTTTGAATTTTCAAGGTTTTAGTTAATTTTTAATGAAACTGTTTCTAATTTGATTGATTTTTGGCGGAATTTTAAAAGAATTTGGACATTTTGGTGGAATTTTTAAAAAAGTTGGTAAGTTTTTGGTAGAATTGTTAAAAATGTTGACAATTTCGGTGTAATTTTTAGGATTTTTATAAGTTTTTGGTGGAATAAAAAAATTCAGTAAGTTTTGAGTGTAGTTGTTAAATATTTTAATAGCTTTGGTGGAATTTTTGCGAATTTTATTCATTTCTGGTGGAATTAAAAAAAATCAGTGTTTTTGGTAAAATTCTTTTGAATTTAGTAAGTTTTTGGTGGAATTTTTAAAAAATTCAGTATGTTTTTGGTGGAATTATCAAAAATTTTAATAACATTTGTGGAATTTCTGCGAATTTTATTCATTTCTGGTGGAATAAAAACCAATCAGTGTTTTTGGTAAAATTCTTACGAATTTAGTAAGTTTTTGGTGGAATTTTTGCAAATTGTATTAATTTTTGGTGGAATTCTTAAAAAATTCAGTATATTTTTGGTGGAATTATCAAAAATTTTGATAACACTGGGGGAATTTTTGCGAATTTTATTCATTTTTGATGGAATTTTTTAAAAATTCAGTGTTTTTTTATGGAATTTTTACGAATTTAGTACGCTTTTAGTGAAATTTTTTCAATTTTATAAATTTTTGGTGGAATTTAAAAAAAATTCAGTATGTTTTTGATGGAATTGTTAAAAAAGTTGATAACTTTGGTGGAATTTTTATTAACTTGAATCATTTTTGGTGGAACTGTTAAAAATATTGGTAATTTTAGTAGAATTTAGTAAGTTTTTGGTGGTATTTTTTAAAAATCAGTAAGTTTTTGATGGAATTATTCAACATTTTTGTAGCTTTGGTGGAAAATTGAAAAAATTTGTTTTTGGTGGAATTGTTAAAAATGTTGCTAACTTTGGTGGAATTTTTACAAATATAGTAAGTTTTGCGTGGAATTTTTACCAATTTTATTGATTTTGCGTGGAATTTTAAAAAAATTCACAAAGTCTTTAGTAGAATTGTCTCCAAATTTAATAATTTTTGGTGAAATTATATTCAATTTAACTAACTTTTGTGGAACTTTCATTGTTACTTTTTTATATTTGTGAAATTTTTACGAATCTAATCAATTCTTTACGAAATTAATCTTAATTTTAGTCTATTTTTTAAAAACTCAGCAAGTTTTTGGTGGAATTGTTAAAAGTGTTGATAGCTTTGGTGGAATTTTTGCGATTTTTATTCATTTCGGGTGGAATTTTAAAAAAATTCAGTATTTTTGGGTGGAATTTTCAAAAATTTTGATAACATTGGTGGAATTTTTGCGAATTTTATTCATTTCTGGTGGAATAAAAAAAATCAGTGTTTTTGGTAAAATTCTTACGAATTTAGTAAGTTTTTGGTGGAATTTTTGCAAATTGTATTAATTTTTGGTAGAATTTTTAAGAAATTCAGTATATTTTTGGTGGAATTCTCAAAAATTTTAATAACACTGGTGGAATTTTTGCGAATTTTATTCATTTTTGATGGAATTTTTAAAAAATTCAGTGTTTTTTTTATGGAATTTTTACGAATTTAGTAAGCTTTTAGCGAAATTTTTTCAATTTTATTAATTTTTGGTGGAATTTTTATAAAATTCAGTATGTTTTTGATGGAATTGTTAAAAAAGTTGATAACTTTGGTGGAATTTTTATTAACTTTAATCATTTTTGGTGGAATTGTTAAAAATATTGGTAATTTTAGTAGAATTTTTATGAATTTGGTAAGTTTTTGGTGGTATTTTTTTAAAAATCAGTAAGTTTTTGGTGGAATTATTCAACATTTTTGTAGCTTTGGCGGAAAATTGAAAAAAATTAGTACGTTTTTGGTGGAATTGTTAAAAATGTTGGTAACTTTGGCGGAATTTTTACGAATATAGTAAGTTTTTCGTGGAATTTTTACCAATTTTATTGATTTTGGGTGGAATTTTTAAAAAATTCAGTTTTTAGTAGAATTGTCTCCAAATTTAATAATTTTTGGTGAAATTATATTCAATTTAACTAACTTTTGTGGAATTTTTATTGTTACTTTTTTATTTTTGTGAAATTTTTAAGAATCTAATCAATTCTTGACGAAATTAATCTTAATTTTAGTATATTTTTTTAAATATTCAGCAAGTTTTTGGTGGAATTGTTAAAAATTTTGATAGCTTTTGTGGAATTTTTACAAATTTTGTTTTTGGTGGAATTATTAAAAATTTTAGTAGCTTTGGTGGAATTTTTACAAATTTACTTAAATTTTTGGTGATATTTTCAAGAATTGAATTAGTTTTTAGTGAAATTTATTCGAATTTCTGCTCCGCATAAATTAAATATTTGATAATTATTAATAAACCGATCGTTTTGACATTTCATGTGGCATTAGCGTGGTTAGAATAATAAATAACGTTTATTAAAATTGAACCAACTGTTTTATCGGCCCAAATCGAAAATGACGGAAAACGGGGACTTCGTTTAGGGCTTAAATCGGCCGTCTCGGGTCCAAAGGAGCCCCGATTCGCATATAACGTTGCGTTATAAAGCTGTTCAGAAGGTTAGCCGGAAGCAGAGTCACGGAGCCGGTGGCTTTTTGGAAAAAAGTGCGTTCGAAAATTAACGAAAATGAGAGGCAGACGATCGAGAATTTTAATTTCAATTAGGGCTACCGCAACGTCGTTCGATTTACAGGGCCGTTTTTCCGAATTCTGTCACGGACCCCACAAAATCTTCGGAAGGTGAAGATAATGGTCGGCAGAATGACGTGAAACCATTGAATCGTCCGGAAAGCGATTTCCAAAAAAACTATTAAAAAAAGAGCTAGGCACCTGCGGCGTCCTCTTTTAAAAAGGCGCTGCTTGTTTACTATTTTATTATTATTATTATTATTACAAGTGACTAACCTAACTTTCTTAATAAATCACCCAGACTTTATTTATTGGAATTAAAGAATAATTTTTGGTTTAAATGAAAGATAAAAGATTCTGTTTTGAATTAAAAAGGACAGATCTTACCTAATCCTTACCAAAAAAATTAAAAAAAATTTTAAAGTTGGTGAAAATTTTTGACAGTTCTAACCAAACTTTTTTAAAAAATCACCCAATTTTAAAAAATCACCCAGACTTTATTTATGAAGATTAAGGAAAGGTTTTTGGTTTAAATGAAACTTCAAAGATTCTGTTTTGAATTAAAAAAGACAGGTTAGTTCTAATTATTACCAAAAAAATTTAAAAAATTCTTAAAGTTGGAAAATTTTTTTGACAGGTGACTAACCTAACTTAAAAAAAATCGACCAAATTTAAAAAATCGTCCAGAGTTTAGTTTTGAAGATCAAGGAATGATTTTAGGTTTAAATGAAAGATAGAAGATTTTGTTTTGAATTAAAGATGACAGGTCTTTCCTAATTCTTACCAAAAAAATTAAAAAAAATTTAAAGTTGGTGAACATTTTTGACAGCTCTAAACAAACTTTTTTAAAAAATCACCCAATTTTAAAAAATCACCCAGACTTTATTTATAAAGATTAAAGAAAGATTTTTGGTTTAAATGAAACTTCAAAGATTCTGTTTTGAATTGAAAAAGACAGGTTAGTTCTAATTATTATCAAAAAAATTAAAAAAAATCTTAATGTTGGAAACATTTTTTGACAGGTGACTAACCTAACTTTAAAAAAAAATCGACCAACTTTAAAAAACCGTCCAGACTTCATTTCTGAAAATTAAGGACTGATTTTTGGTTTAAATGAAAAATAAAAGATTCTGTTTTGATTTAAAAAATGCAGATTTTTTATAATTATTACCAAAAAAATTTAAAAAATTCCCAAAGTTGGTAAAAAATTTTAACGGTTTCAATCCAACCTTTTTTAAAAAATCCACCAACTTTAAAAAATCACTAAAACTTTATTTTTTGGAATTAGAGATTGATTTTTGGTTTAAAGCTAAAAGAATCTATTTTCAATTAAAGGAGATATTTTTTCCTATTGTTACCAAAAAATCTTTAAAAAATTTTCAAAGTTTCTTCTGAAATCATCGAATTTTATTAAAATTTTTATCAGATTTTGTAGAAAACTACCTAAATTGATTTAATTGAAGGATGGCGTGCAAGAAGTATCTATGTAGCATTTTTATAAAATCTGCCTAGGTTTATCATGTTTGATAAACCTAGATGTCGCGATTCTAATGTCCCGAAATCTGACCCAGAAAAGGACGTTCGAAAAAGCGCTGTTTAGCCAATTTGGGCCTAGAAATGGCATCAAACTTATAAATCAAGTTGTATTTTAACGTTTTATTTGTCAACATGAACGACACCTAAGGCGTCGAGGTCGGAAAGAGCGGTTAGTTTGACGTTTAGAAACGTCAAGAATTCGCTTGTTAGCAATTCTACGCCGAAATTGGTCGATTTTCGTTAGTTCGGTGCAAACTGAGGGCAAAAAAAGACGGCGCTGCTCGTTTACTACTTTATTATATGTGCCGCATAATAAAATATAATAAAATTCTTGACGTCACTTAATATGGAAACGAATTAAAAGTACAAAACGAGATAAGTAATTAAGGTGTGGCTGCTATAAAAGTGATTGTAGAAAATTCCATTCCTTCACGTTTGGTTTAATTTAAATCTGCCTGGAAGTAACAATAGCACTAAGTTTACGCTTCGGGTATTCGATGAGTCACCGTGTAATATTCTAAGAATACCAAAGCAATTCCTCTAATTAGACCGCGAGCTCTTCAAGGATATTTCTGGACTCTTGTCCAGAGATGAAATCTTTTTCATCTCTTTGTGTGGATGTATCTTTCTTAGATCGCCTTAAATCGCCTTAGATCGCATTTAAAACCGTTAATCTTCTCGTTAATAAGATAATAATTAGTTCCCCTTTTACAGATGAAGTCAGAACTGGAACTTATCGTCAACTCTTTCATCCCGAACAGTTAATAACCGGCAAAGAAGACGCTGCCAATAATTACGCTCGAGGTCATTATACAATTGGAAAGGAGATTGTTGATGTCGTTTTGGATAGAATTCGAAAATTAGCTGATCAATGTACCGGATTACAAGTTAGTATTTTTATTTTTCATTCTAATCAGAGAATAAAAATATCATTTTTAGGGCTTTTTGGTTTTCCATTCTTTTGGTGGAGGAACCGGATCTGGATTCACAAGTTTATTAATGGAGCGATTAAGTGTTGATTATGGGAAGAAATCTAAATTGGAATTTTCAATTTATCCAGCACCTCAAGTAAATAATTTAAACTTCTTTTAACTTCTCCTAATTTTAACTTCTCAAAAAAGAAAAATTATTTATTAATAAATTTTAGGTCTCAACCGCAGTTGTCGAACCATACAACTCAATCCTAACAACTCACACCACCTTAGAACATTCCGATTGTGCCTTTATGGTCGATAACGAAGCCATTTACGATATTTGCCGAAGAAATCTCGATATTGAAAGACCAACGTACACGAATTTAAACAGATTAATCGGTCAAATCGTATCTTCAATTACAGCTTCTTTAAGATTCGACGGAGCCTTAAACGTAGACTTGACTGAATTCCAAACGAACTTGGTTCCTTACCCCAGAATTCATTTCCCATTAGCAACTTACGCTCCGGTTATATCAGCTGAAAAAGCTTACCATGAACAATTAACCGTAGCTGAGATTACAAACGCTTGTTTTGAACCGGCTAATCAAATGGTTAAATGCGATCCTCGACATGGAAAATACATGGCTTGTTGTATGTTGTATCGTGGTGATGTTGTACCTAAAGATGTTAACGCGGCAATTGCTACGATTAAAACTAAACGAACGATTCAGTTTGTTGATTGGTGTCCAACTGGATTTAAAGTTGGGATAAATTATCAACCTCCAACTGTTGTACCTGGAGGAGATTTAGCTAAAGTCCAAAGAGCGGTTTGTATGTTGTCTAATACAACTGCCATAGCTGAAGCTTGGGCTCGATTGGATCATAAATTCGATTTGATGTACGCTAAAAGAGCTTTTGTACATTGGTACGTTGGTGAGGGAATGGAAGAAGGTGAATTTTCCGAAGCTAGGGAAGATTTAGCCGCTTTGGAAAAGGATTACGAAGAAGTTGCTGTTGATTCGGTTGAAGGAGAAGCTGATGAAGGTGATGAGTATTAAATTATGACGGTTTTTAAAGAAGCTACAATCAATTATAATATTATAATTAATAATAATTATAATAACAACGATGCATTTTTGCTATTTAGTACCTACGCTTTTATACGTGGCTTAATTTTTTATTATTATTGTCGTACTATATAGTATTTTTTAAAGTGGGCACTTTTTGCAAAAAGGATTGATAATTATATACGTATTATACAAGAAATAAATAAAGAAGAGATTTGCTTGTATTTATTTGTGTTGTTATTTCTTACTTATTCTTTAAAAAAATTTAACAATATTATTTAAAGGGTACAGGAACATAAAATAGGTTCATCAACATTCTTCTAAGTTCTTATTAATTTTAAAAAATCACACATAATTTATTTCTAGAAATTAAAACATCATTTTTACTTTGAGATGAAGCTAAAAGATTCTATTAAATATTAGAAAAGTTAAATTTGTTCTAAATGTTACTAAAAAATTTTAAATATTAAAGAAGTTTTATCGAGACAACTTTAATGTAGTGACAAAACTATCCGAAATGTCTTAAAAATACATAAATATAATGTCGTAAGAGGTCTTTTATAGCTCCGAAAGCATTTTATTCCGGTGGACACACTTCTGACAGTAACCATCCAAGGATTTCTACCAATTCTCATATCGCCGTTCCGGAACAACATCGACGTAACTGCAATTTTTTGATAAAATGGGATAAGGCCATCAATATGTCCAAAAAATGCTGATTTTAATTATTTTTGCTTCTCCTGCAATTTTTTTTATTTTGCAGTTATGTCGATATTCTTCCGGAACGGCGATATAATGACTTGACATTTGCACCGCAACCGATATACCAAAAGTATCTATGGTTATAGTAACTTTCCAACGGCGAATGTGGTTTGAATTCTTAGAATTTGTTCAGATGATGAATCAGATGATATCTAAGAAAAGTGGTCCAAAGAGATTTCTACAAAACTAATAGGAAAACTCCGACATAGAATTCGACTCGGATTCGCTATCAGATTGATTGTCTACCCATGATTTCAAATATTCCGCGCAAGTACTAGTCCTTACAGGCCCTTCATGTCGTCCTATTTCAACCACATCAAATCTCTTATTGGGTTTCACTTTTGATATCTTGCATGGCCCCAAAAACTTTCTGTTTAGCTTCAGTCCAGGACCAAATTGAGTTCTCATTACTGCTACTAACCTCCATTTTGATATTTCCTAGGTTTCTTGAATTTTTAATATCTGTCTTTTACTTTCCAACCTCAATTCTTCTCTTTTTTCGTTAAATTCTACCACAAAACATTTGTCTATTGACTCTTGTATTCGGATATCTTCCTTGTTTCTCATGGAACTCCTGTTGTGATAAGAATATGATTAATACCTTCACCTTCACAATATTCTTTAAATTCCTGTGAGGTGAATGTTGTTCCCCTATCTGAGATAATTCTCGCTGGATTGCCAAAAATAGCTTGCTGCTTCTTCAAACATGCAATTGCTTCCTTTGATGTTACCGTTTTGGTAGCATACAACCAAGTGAATTTGGTAAAGTCGTCAATAATCGCCAATATATTCTGAAAATTCTTGTTTGTTGAAGGTAGCGGACCTAAATGGGCTATGTGGTATGTGGCATATCTCCTTTGTTTATTACATGTAATAATCCCTCTTTCTTCCCTTCCTTTTTAACTCCTAGGATACACGGGATGCAATGTTGTATGCATCTCTTAGTTTTCTCTTTTACACTAGGAATATAAAATTCTCGTTCTATTATCTCTTCGGTTTTAATAACGGCAAAATGACCTATCTCGTGAGCTCTTATTATTTCTCGTTGCATGGCTTTTGGCACGACCATCAATTCTTTTCCGCCTTCGTATTTGTATAGAATCTCGTTTTTTAAAAAGTAATCTTCATACTTTTCCGTCTCTAAAATCTTTTCTAATGCTTTCAAGTGAATCAAATGTATCAAATGTACGTAGTGAATTCAAAAATCCTACACTGCTGTTATTGAAGGTACTAATTTTATTACCAAGGTGTACATAAATTAGCGTTCTTAGCTATTTATGAGTAGCTCTGGCGGCATTTTTCATTTGAGGTGTACAAATATCAAAGGGGCTAAGTGCCAAAACTTTTAACACTTTGCTGGCCAGAAATATTAGTCGGTAAAGAGTTGACTCGTCACCGACAGCAACTAACTCGTCACTGGTCAGCAAAGTATTAACTGAAGATATCTCATTTTCCAGTAAAATAACTCTTAGTCCCTTTATAAATTCTCCTGATTTTAAAATCAAAATAAACAATTCTTTTATGAGATTTTTGTTCAAGCACTTCTCCGATCTGATAGGATATAATCAACGACACATAAAACTTTTCTATAACAATATCTCACTTTTTGGAAGAATGGCACTTATTGTTAGCTCCGTTGTTATTTCTACTCATCATTTGATCTTAAGTAAAAAATGTTAATAATGAGAGCTTCGCTTCGTATATTCTCAGGAACTACATGAAGAAAAACAACATACATATGTCAATACTGTAATCAAACATTTAGGATTTTTGCCCAATCGTGACCATATCTCCTGTATATCTCTCACTGTGTAAGATTTTTCAACTGGTTGAAACTGGTTTGTTTTTGCCCAGCATGTTTATCAACTTTAATCACTTTAGTGGCAATTTACTTCAAAGAAGATCAAATCACACTCAAAACTTAAGTTAATTTTTGCTGGAAATTTGAAGTCCCCACTTCCCATACTAACTATTAGCATATGCAACATATGTAGTAATTTGGGAAAATTACTGTGGGTTTGGGAAAAATACCATTCACATTAGGGATTCAAGATAGGTAAAGTGTTTGGTAGAACACTTGAAGAAGTCTTTCTTGACGATGGTAAGTAATTGTGCGCATGTACTTGTGACATTACGTATCCAAAAATGGGAGAAAACTTGTCGAGCTGCGTAGTTCAATTCGTTAGAACATCTGCCCGGAAAGCAGGAAATCTGGGTTCGGATCTCAGTGCAGTAATGACATTTTTTCTCCATTAACGCATTAATGGTAAAAACCCTTCTTTAATTATTTGGTAGAAAAGTCGAAAATCACGTCTTTCATTTACGACGTCCGGTAGAAACACCTAAACTTGAGGAATTTTAGGGAACTTATGTCTCCTCAACTTTATGGTTTTTCTAGAACAGTGATGGCGAACCTTTTTGAGAAGTGAGTAAAATCTTGTTAATTGTATTTGTTTAGTGCTTCCTCGTGGGTTACTAATTAAAAATCACTTGGAAAAAAGGAAGGTCATTACTTGAATCTTTCTAAACAAAGTCATGAGACACAGTCGACGTCCAAAAAAAGAAAAAAAAAGAAAAAGGTGATGGTGCACAAGTGGACATTTTTCTATATCATAAAATCGCTTCATAGTCGACCCTTCGTGGGTCACTTAAAAGGTTTGTGTGGGTCAGTGTCTGACCCGCGGGTCATAGGTTCGCCATCACTGTTCTAGGAAGAAAATAACCGTTGAAGAAATTAGGTGTTGGCTCACGTAAGGGTTGATGATGGTCCCACGGTTGTCGAAGCGTTAGGTACACCTCGTAACCTAGAATTACCAACTCCCTTGAACCGAGGTTACTTGCGAGAGAACTTTCTTAGTTTTATCAATCTCAATCGAATCTCAATCCGAATCTCAATCGAAATCTTATTCGAGAACTTCAATCAAAATCTTGATCGAGTCATATTCAATTCTTAGCTACAATTTTGTCACGAGATTTGAATCTTGGAATTCATCATCGAATCTTAGCATTCGTCTACTTCGGTGCTTTCAGACTTTTGGACTTTGGAAATATACCGCGGCGCGTGTTATTTTGGTCTGGAGTGTTCTTTGCAAGGTGTTGGATCTTCACGAGCGCCCAGTTCGAGAAGGCACCAGGGAAATCTAAAACGACGGTCAGGATAATTGCAGCAATTATCCGCAAGTCCAGAGTAAGTCTGTTTGCCAAATTCTCGTGATCTCCTGTTTAGGGACCATTCGGCTTTGGATAAAGATTAGGATTCCTAATCTATTCTCTCTCTCTAAAGTAATATTCCTTTGGAAGGTGTTGTTTTATCCATTTTGATCATAAAAGTATATTCAGGTAACCCTTCTATAACACGGTAGTTAGGTTCCTAGAAAATGGCGTGTTGTGTGAAACTATGTTGCATGAGACCCAGAGCTAGTACAAAGAGGGGGTTACGTTCCAAAAACTTATTAAAAATAAATATTTTTTTTTAATTCGACATAAATAAGTTAATTTTTATTAAAAATATAAATGTATGTACAATACAAAGTAAAAAAAACTATTTTAATCTAACGCAACCATAAGTTAATGAATTGATTCCTCTTCATTGCTTAGTATAATCAACCAAGAATGTTTTTTCGGTGGAACGATATCGCCTTTTTTTTAATTCGACATAAATAAGTTAATTTTTATTAAAAATATAAATGTATGTACAATACAAAGTAAAAAAAAGTATTTTAATCTAACGCAACCATAAGTTAATGAATTGATTCCTCTTTATTGCTTAGTATAATCAACCAAGAATGTTTTTTCGGTGGAACGATATCGCCTTTTTTTTAATTCGACATAAATAAGTTAATTTTTATTAAAAATATAAATGTATGTACAATACAAAGTAAAAAAAAGTATTTTAATCTAACGCAACCATAAGTTAATGAATTGATTCCTCTTTATTGCTTAGTATAATCAACCAAGAATGTTTTTTCGGTGGAACGATATCGCCTTCACTTTCAGAACCTTTTTCGGTATTTAGTGAAATGCTTAATCCAAGTTTTTGTATGTTTTCCCCTCTTAAAAAAATCTGTAATTGAAGGGTGGAGTACAAGAAGTACATAAGTAGCATTTTTATAAAATTTGCCTAATCGGCAGATCCTAGGTTTATCATGTTTGATAAACCTAGATATCGTGATTAGGCAGATTTTATAAAAATGCTACTTAGGTACTTCTTGCACTCCACCCTTCAATTGAACTTTGCTTGCTGGTTCTTACTAGGTCATTGTAAATTTCCCGGTATTTAGCTAAATAATTTTGCAGCTCCCTTTTGAATTTTCGACTTCTTTCCGTGGAAAGGTCTTCATTCAAGAATAATGACTCGAGTTTTTCCGTTAAGCATAGGCCCTCTTGTATTTTTTTTAATGTTAAATTCTTAACTACACAATCTTCATTAGAGGTGGCGTCCTCAAAATCTATTTAATTTGCATCTAGGGATGCAATTTCCATCAAATCCGCTTCGTCAACTTCTTCTTCCACTAATAAATCTTGAATGTCTTTGGTAACCATATCCACAAAACCTTCGCCTTCGATTGATTTAGCAACTTCTTATATGACACCAATTTCATTTTCAAATGTTAAATGCATGTTTTTTGTTTCAACTGCAGAGGGCCATATCTTCTTCAAATGCACATTTGAGGTTGATGTTTTTATTTGTTTCAGCGACAAAGATATTATTTCGATATAGTGCTTGAATGAAAATTTCTTCCAAGCTTCTATTACGCTAATTGATTTCGAATCGGTTGCGTCTAAAATCCACTGTAAGTATCTTCTTATACTGTTTTAAAGGTATAAATAATACTGTCACGAATCACTCGCTTGTTTCTGGTTACGGGGTTAAATAAGCAAGAGGTATACTTACTTTCCTGTTGGGGCTTTAATTGAAGCTGCACTAACACTCGCAGGGGACGAGGGACATACAAGTAATACACCACTTGACGTTCATTGCCTTTATTGTACCACACAGCGGAGTTAGCACCTGGAACCTCTTCGAACGAGCTGACGGTGGGCTGATGGCCAGGAACCAAGAAGTCATTCCTACAATTGAATTCCCTGCCTTCTTATACTCGTTCGATTAGGCGTTTGTGCTAATTCCGCAATATACAATGACCCCCTTTTGGGGCTTTGCCCTGATCGTGGCAATACCTTGATCCAATGGTTGGAGCAACGAAGTAGTGTTAGGTGGTAAGAACACTATTTTGACGTTGGGATGTGTCAAATCTTGTGGGTGGCATGGAGTATTTTGTAACAGTAGTAGCGATTTGAAACTCAAATTTTTCAAATAAAAGGAGCGTTAGAAGATCTTTGGACACCTTAAATCCGGGTGCAGTTTTTTCCTTTTCTCGATATAAAGGTTTTACTGGGCATTTTTTCCACCAAAGCCCAGTTTCGTCGGCATTGAAAACCTGATTCCCTATGTATACTTGCTAAGCTGTAATATTTCGAATTTTTTTCTGGATACGTCTTAGTAGCTTCATGATCATTCGATGCAGACTCTCCTCGGATTCTTATGCTATGAATTGCAAAACGCTTTTTGAATTTTTCAAACCAACCGTTTCATTATATGTTTTGGGACAGTTCCCGCAATTTACGAATCGTGTTATAGCGAAACAGCGTTATAAGATACCGTGTTAGAGGAGGGCTACCTGTAACTCTAAGTTCTATTTATAGATAATTGTGATTATCAGGTATATAAACTCATAATGGCAGGAAAATTCGAAGTTTTTATTAACGGACTCATAGTGACAATAAGAACGGGTTATTTACAACAACAAAGGCACGATATACAATAATCGTCATCCAAAAACAATAATTCTTTTAAACTTTAACGATAATAATCATAAAAATCTACAAAACAATAACAATATTATTAATCATTATTATTAAAAACAGGCGAAATCGATAAAAATCGATAAGCTACTCGTAAGATATAATACTCGTTCTTACAATTACTTAAAAAGTGCCACCTTTTCCGTTAACATATCTCTTATTAACTTATCGAGGACTTTCTTGAGGGGAATTTTCTTCTTTAAATATATTAACGACTATAATTGTAAATAGTCTATTACACGATCGGATTGTTTAAACAATCCATTTAAGTAAATAGTGCGATTTAAGTAAAAATATGAAAGAAATGAATGTGCCTTTTACCCCACATCGTTTATCAATTATTATTATTTATTATTACCTCGTAATATTTATTAAATAGACGCTTAAGTTGCTTTTTTTATATAAAAAATCTGATTCTAATATGCGTTGTGCTCCTTACCCTAGATAAATCGATTAAAAATCCATAATAATTCTTAACGTTTACGTTGTTTGGTATTTTTTTTTAAATCTTACATTAACAATATTCAAACTGTCTAATTGTAAGGTTTTGTTCTAATAAATTTGTAAATAGAAATAGCTCCCGAACGTTCGCAACAACCGATTTAAGTTTAAAATTAAAGCTATATTAATCATTATTTGTATAAATTTTCATTTTTTTAGTTTTATGAGTACAACAACGATTAATTTATTATTGGTACAAGCTTATGATCACAGAATTGCCCTAAAACGTGCCGCTCTTTACCTAGAATACTTTTAGTTTTAATTAAATTTTTTTCATAAGAAAATTCCTTGATGTTTAATTTAATTTATACAAAAGAAATTAAAAAATTCGATGTGGATTAAATTGGATTAAATATTGGAATGTGAGTGCTTTTTAATATTAATGATTTTGATTATTTTTGGGTGTTAAAAAAACAAATTTATCAGGTACAAGTGGAAATTAATGAATTAATTAATTAATCTTTGTGTCTTTTCTTTCTTGGTGGTAATTAAAAATTTATTTCGACGAAATACATTTTTAAACTTTTCTTTTTAATATCACAAGGGGATTATAATGCACTTTTCGGGAAAACCAAAAACTAATAAAAGGTGGAACAAATGGAATTTATCTATCTAGATATATGAATATGAGAAAATGTATGTTATTATATACAAGGTGCGTTTACACAAAAACTCTCTTTCGTTTCTTAACTTCCTTAATTTTTTTAAAACTTCAGCGAGTTTTTTTTCCTTTTTTCTCTTTTATTATAAATAGAAAAACATCTCTTGATATGTTAGCGTTTTATAGCGAGACACCGTCGTCACAGCCGCAAAAACAAATACATTTATTTAATTTGGTAAAATAAAGGTAATATTTTGGCGTTTAAAATACAAAAGAAAAGAAAAAAAATTTAAATAAAATTAAAAAGAAACTTTAATTTTCTAACGTTCTTTTAATTTTTAATTTTTGGTCGTCCCTTTGGTTCTCACTATTCTTCTTCTGGAGCTGAAGTATCCACACTATTGTAATGGTAAAAGAAGAATATGAGGAACACGGAAAACGCCGAAGGAAAAGTTATCCTCGCTATGACGTCTATGGTTTTTGCTACTCTTATTGGATGCGGTGGTTCTTTTTTATGAACCTGAAAATTTTTGTTAATAAGGTGTACATTCTTTTGAAAGTGTTTGTTAGAAATATTAAAGGTTTAAAAACAAAAATAAAAAAGAAAGGAGAAAGTATGTGTAAAAATTTGGTGTTAATACAATTTTTACTGAAGCTTATGTAACCTTAAAGACATTTGTATGTCTTTAAAAAATTTCATAAGATGTGTTTATGGGAATTAAGAAAAAAAATTTTAAATATAGACTAACTAATAAGCCTAGTTTTGAGTAAATTTGTTAAATTTAATTAATCTATTATGAAAAAGTTAAAATAATTAACCAAACCTAATTTAACCTTTTAAAATTTTTTAAGAAATTTGAAAAATCGCACAGGGTGTGTATTTAGGAATTTAAAAAAGATTTTTTTAGAAATGGTAGATTATTGAGTCTATTTTAAACTGTAATAAATAAATTTATTTTAATTGTTACCAAATAATTTTAAAACATTTCCAAAGATATCGATTTTTTTAAGGGTAAGAAAATCTAAACCTACATAAAAAATTTTAATAGCTTTTAAAAATTTCCACAGAGCATAGTTATAGAAATTAACGGAAGATGTTTTAGAAAATTATAAACTATTAAGTCTACTTTTTGCTAAAGTAGTCTAATTTGTTGTAGTTATAACCAAATAATTTAAAAAAAATCCCTAGGACAATCAAAAATTTTACCCAAAAACTGCAATTATCTTCTAAAAAAATCGTCTAGACTTTATTTGTGCGAATTGAGATGAGATTTTTTGAGCATAGATTAACTAATATATCTACTTTTCACTAAAATAGAGCAATTTGTTCTTATTATCACATAATAATTTAAAAAAATTATCAAAAACACCTAAAATTTTTCACGATATCTAAAAAAATTTGATCATATTTAAAAAATCCCACAGAATATATTTTTAAGAATTAACAAAGGATCTTTTAAATTATAATAGATTATTAAGTCTGTTTTTTAGTAAACAACTCAAATTTATTTTAACTAGAACCAAATAATTTTAAAAAATTCTTAAAGATAGCCAATAATTTCATCCAAAAAATTCTAAAAAAACGACCCAGACTTTATTTTTAGGAATCGATGAAAGATTTTTTGGAAAATCATTGAATAATAATTCTATTATTTATTAAAATAGACGAATTTGTTCTAGTTGTGCCCAAAAAATTTAAAAAAAAAATGTAAAAGGCATCGAAAATCTAACCTATATCGAAAATGTTGATTATTTAAAAAAATCCTACAGAGCATATTTACAAAAACTGACTGAAGATATTTTAAACAATTATAGATTATTAAACCAGGTTTTTATTAAAACAGTCAAATCTATTTTAGTTATAGCTAAATAATTTAAAAATATTCTTAAAGACACCTAAGAATTTAATCCAAAACCTGCAATTAACTTCTAAAAAAATTGTCTTGGTTTTTATTTGTACGAATTGAGATGAGATTTTTTGAGCATAGATTACCTAATAAATCTACTTTTTAATAAAATAGACCTACTTGTTCTAATTATTACCGAATAATTTTAAAAAATTTCCAAAAACACCGAAATATTTGAACAAAATCTAACTCCACATAGAAAATTTTAACCTTCTTTAAGAAATTCCACAGAGCGTAGTTGTAGGAATTAACAGAAGATATTTTAGGAAATTATAAATTATTACATCTAGTTTCTACTAAAACAGTCTAATTTGTTGTAGTTATAACCCAACAATAAAAAAAAAATCCAAAAGATGCTTAATAATTTTATCCAAAAAATTTCTAAAAAACGACCTATACTTTAGTTGTAGGAGTAGAGTAAAGATTTTTTTTGGAAAATAATTGATTAAAAGTCTATTATTTACTAAAAAAGATTAATTTGATTTTCTTACTAGAGAACAATAAGAAAAAAAATACAAAATCAACGAAATTTTATTGAAGAAATTTAACCCATGTACAAAAATCTTGATCATCTTTAAAAAATTCACAGGACATATTTATAAGAATTAACGGAAGATAATTTGTGCAATTATAGATTATTAAGTCTACTTTCTACTAAAACACTCTAATTTATTTTAGTCATAACCCAATAGTTTAAATAAATTCTCAAATATTTTGATAATTCGATCCAAAGAAATTTTTTTTAATGATCCAGACTTTGTTGGTGGGAATTGAGGAAGGTTTTTTGAAAAATGATTGACTAATAAGTCTATTACTTATTGAAAAAGACGAATTTGTTTTACTTATTAGAGAATAATAAAAAAAAAAATACAAAAACACCGAAGATTTTGAAAGGAATTTAACCTAAGTTAGAAAATTTTGTTTATCTTTAAGAAATTCCACAGACCATATATCTAGGAAGAAGGTTCTGGGTTCGGATCCCAGTGCAGTAATAACATTTTTCTCCGGTAACGCACTATGGTAATGAATTTTCTTTAATTTATCTATTCTAATTGCGTTAAAAAAATTTCCCAATTATTTATTTATATATCTAGGAATTGAGTAGAGATTTTTTAAACAGTAACAGACTATTGAGTTTAGGTTTTACTAAACCAGTCTAATTTGTTTTAGTTTTACTTAAATAATTTTAAAAAAAACTTCTGAAAACACAAAAATTTTACCCAAAAATTTCTATCATCTTCTCAAAAAATTGTCTAGATATTATTTATAGAAATCGATAAAAGGTTTTTTAAAACTATTGACTAATAAGCGTATTTTTTACAGAAATGCATGAATTTATTGTATTTATAACTAAATAATTTAAAAAGGCTTTCAGAGTCAGGATTTTATGTGAAATCTAACTCAAATTAAATAATTTTAATCATCTCTAAAAAGTCCTACAGAGCATATTTAGAGAAAGATGTTTAAATCAATGGTTAGATTATTAAGTCAGTTTTTTAAACTAACTAATTTAGTTTGAATTATAACCAAATATTTAAGAAACAAGTCGTAAAGACACTAAAATTTAGCCCTAAAGCTTCAATCAACTTCTAAAAAACTCCGAGCATATTTAGAAAAATAGACAGAAATGAACTTATTTCACAAAAGAAAGAAAAATATACAATAATTCAAATTAAGTTAAATTACTTAGTCCTAGTTAAATACCTTAGTCCTTCAGCCCCATATTTAGAAATTCGAACAAATTTATAGAAAAATGTTTTTATCAATGATAGATTATTAAGTCAGTTTTTTACAAAACTAGTGAAATTAGTTTTAGTTATAACAAAGTAATTAAAAAGAAAATGGTAAAGACATTCAAGAATTTAACCCAAAAAGTTCGATCAACTTCTAAAAAAATCGCCCAGAATCTATTTCTGTGAATTGAGATTAATTCTTTTAAGAAATGATTAATTAATAAGTCTATTTTGTATCCAAATAAACGAATTTGTTCTAGTTATTACTAAATAATTTTAAAATATTCCTAAAGATACTCAATAATTTCATCCAAAAAATTTCTAAGAAATCACCCAGACTTTATTTGTAGGAATCGATGAAAGATTTTTTGGAACATGATTAAATAATAAGTCTACTATTTACTAAAATAGACGAATTTGTTCTAATTGTGGCCAAAAAATAAAAAAAAAATAAATTAAAAGGCATCGAAAATCTAACCTATATCAAAATTTTTGATTATTAAAAAAATCCTACAGAGCTTATTTATAAGAATTGACTAAAGATATTTTAAACAATGATAGATTATTAAATCAGTTTTTTTATTAAATTAGTCAAATTTGCTTTAGTTATAACCAAATAATTAAAAAAAGAAATCCTTAAAACACCCAAAAATTTTACCCAAGAACTGCAATTAACTTCTGAAAAAATCGTCCAGACTTTATTTGTGAGAATTGGGAAGGGATTTTTTGAACATAGATTAACAAATAAGTCTGGTTTTAATTAAAATAGTCCAATTTGTTCTAATTATTCGCAAATAATTTTAAAAAAATTATCAAAAACACCAAAAATTTTTCACGAAATCTAAAAAAATTTGGTCATATTTAAAAAATCACACAAAATATATTTATAGAAATTAACAAAAGATTTTTTAAATCATAATAGATTGTTCACTCTGTTTTGCACTAAACCAGTCAAATTTATTTCAACTTTACTCAAATAATTAAAAAAAAATCCTAAAGACACCTTATAGTTTAACCCAAAACTTTCAATCAACAAAAAAAATCGTCCAGATTTTATTTGTGGTAATTGAGAAAAGATTTTTTAAACATAGATTAACTAATAAGTTTACTTTTTACTAAAATAGACCAATTTGTTCTAATTATTCCCAAATAATTTTAAAAAATTATCAAAAACACCAAAAATTTTTCACGAAATTTAAAAAATAAGTCTATTTTTTACTAAACCAGTCAAAATTATTTCAACTTTACCCAAATAATTAAAAAAAATTCCTAAAGACACCTTATAGTTTAACCCAAAAATTTCAATCAACAAAAAAAAATCGTCCAGATTTTAGTTGTGAGAATTGAGAAGAAATTCTTTAAGCATGCATTAACAAATAAGTCTGGTTTTTACTAAAATAGTCCAATTTGTTCTAATTATTACCCAATAATTTAAATAAATTATCAAATATACCGAAAATTTTTCACAAAATCTAAAAAAATTTGCCCATATTTAAAAAATCCCACAGAACATATTTACAAGAATTAACAAAAACTATTTTAAACCGTAATACATTATTAAGTGTATTTTTTACTAAACCAGTCAAAATTATTTCAACTATACCCAAATAATTTTAAAAAATTCCCAAAAACACAACCATCTTTTTTTATCAAAATCAAACTTTAATCCACTTATCTCCCAAAATTATTAATAACACATTTTCTTTTTTATATGTATTAAAAACAATTAAAAAACAACAAAAATTAAAATAATTGTTAATAAAATAAACTTTTACCTCCGTAGTACATCCATTATTAGCAGTGTGCGTGCAGGGATTTGGTCCGCAGGCTGTACAAGAGACGATCTCATTGGTAACCACCGCAGTGTCCCTCTTCTTATCACTCTGTTAATTAACAAGAAACAAAACGAAACGGTTTTAGAGGGTTAAAACCCGCCACCGAAGCGATATGCCGAACTAAAGCTTAATTAAAAAATACCCCCGTTCTTTAAACAAGTACAAAAAAGAGACTACTCTCTCCACGTGCAAGCAACCAACAATCGCCGGTTCGCTAAAGTGTTTTTAGTTTAGTCAAGCCACTAAAAATTGTTAAACTTTTCGACCGACAGACCCATTTAATTTTTTTTCTTTGATAATAACTTACGCTAGTTACTACGGGTCGTTCGCAAAACCTCGAAAAGTATTCTTGTTGAACCGGCTCCTATGGTATAAAAATAATAATAATAAACTATATACTAAAAAAAATTAAATTAATTAATAATTATTAAGAAAAAACGTATCTACAAAAAGATTTATTTATGTAATCGTGTACTTTGTGTTTTATGATTGTTTATCAGCCCCTTTATTTTTAAAATTGTTTAGTTATTTATATAAAAAATTGTGTAAAATTTTTAGAAATAAAGATGTGAGATTAGAATAAGCGTAGCTCTATTAAGCAATAAGCTTTTATTAAGTGAAACTTGGTATTTTAAAGTGTAAGCGAAAGAACAAGCTTTCTACCATGCATTTGAGAGAAAATTAAAAAAAGAACGAAATTTTATAATATACCATATTTTTTTTATTATTTATTTTTATTTATGGGGATGGATTAAAAAAATTTTTTTTAATTAAAATTAAAATTTCGTTCTTTTTTTTTAAGATTTGCAGCCGTAGAAATCGGTTTAGCCGGTTAAACGGGTGCTTCAATAGTAATATAGTAATTTTTTTAATGAGGTAAGTATTAGATAGGAAAGGGAAGGATGAGAATAAACCATGGCTTACCAAGGGACTGGCCAAGATTATGCCTATCCGACTGAGAACAGCGGGTAATCGCTGTAACATTAATAGACATTGTTCACAGAACATGAGGCAGGTTAGTGGTGTGAGAATTTCGGAAATAAATTAACTCAATTATTATCCCTTTTCGCACCTCGAAAGAAAATTTATTTTATTAAGTAATCTATTTTAATAATGTACTCGAGAGTTTGTTTCGTTTCCTACACGCTGTTATAGTATTGCCAACAACACCAAACAAAGTGAAGGAAGTTTTAAAAAACATTGTGTTATTTGTATTCCCAAAAATATCCTATTAATCATTTTTTAAAAAACTTTCTTAAAAAAAATAAATAAAATTATAAAAAGTTAAAAAAAAAGAAAATATTTTTGAGAATATTTTCATGCACTAATCAATCATGCAGTTAGAAAGTTGGAAGAAAAGACAGAGTTTTGCAAAATCGAAGTGTATGTATAAACATTAAAAACACAAAATATGAGAATGCAAACAATTCATTTCAATTTTGAAACATATTTTTTCATCTTTTAAATTACTTAAATTTGAACCTATATTTTTATTCTCTAATATAAACTTCTTATCTAAAAATAAAATCTCATCTAAAAAAATTAGACTTTCTAAATACTTTTTTTTCTAAAAAGGGGTTATAAAAACCTCACTATATTTTATAAAACAAATTTTAGAAAAATATCTTGTAATAAATTTAAGCACAAGAAATGATTACCTGAATCACTGGATTCTCTCCTGGTCGATAAACGACATTGTGTAAGGGCCTTTTTCTACCTACGTAGTTCACGCAGACGAACTCCAATAAAGAAGCGTAAATAAAACACATACAAACACCATCCCAAACGTTCATAGCGGTTAAATTTGAAACCACTGGTAAAGTGGATCGAAAACCGTTTGATGTGGTGAAAAAGTTGAGCATTGTCGTTACACCTACAATTCAAAATAAAAGAAAATATATGTTTTATAATATCTTTGGAAGTTATTCAGAGTCTCTTACTGAAGAAATTTTGTGTATGTTGAGAATTGAAATAAAATCAGGAAATTATTGAATGGGGAAATTTATGAGGGCAGAAAATAAAGGTGTCTGTAAGTAATTAGGGAAATGAGAAATTTTAAAGCCAGAAAATTAACAGGTCAGTGGGTCAGTAAGTTGGGAAGTTTAAATGTCAAGAAATGAGAATGTCAGAATATCTGTAAATGAGAAGGTTGGGAAGATAAGATATTAAGAAATTAGGAATTCAGCTTTCAAATTGAAATTCAAGAAATTGGGAAATTAAAAATCAATTAAGAGATTAAGAAATCAAGAGCTTTGTAAATCAAGAAATAAGAAAGTTAAGAAACCAAAAACCAGGAGGTGAGTTAGATGAGGAAAACCAAAAACCAGAAAGCCAGAAAATTAGAAAGTCCGAAGGTTAGGAAGTCGGGAAAATAAGAAATGTAGAATTTAGGAAATCAGTCTGGAAACTAATAGTCAAGAAATCGGGAAATTCAGAAATCAATTAAGAGATCAGGGAATCAAGAGATCTGTAAGTTAAGAAGTTAGGAGACAGAAAACGTGGTAGTCAATATGTAATGAGAAAACCAAAAAACCAAAAACCAGAAAATCAGAAGGTGAGTAAGATGCGGAAAACAAAAAAACCAGAAAGCCAGAAAATTAGATAATTAGAAGGCCTGAAGGTCAGGAAGTCGGGAAAATAAGAAATCTAGAAATTAGGAAATCAGTCTGGAAATTAGTATTCAAGAAACCGGATAATCAAGAGATCAATTTAGAGATCAGGAAATCAAGGGACTAGTAAGTAAATAAATAAGAAAGTTAAGAAGTGAAGAAGACAGAAAATGAAGGAGCCAGTAAGTAATGAGAAAAACAAGAAACCAAAAAGCAGTAAATCAGGGGGTGAGTAAGATGAAGAAAATAAAAAACCAGAAAGCCAGAAAATTAGGAGATTGGAAGGTCAGGAAATCGCGAAAATAAGAAATCCAGAAATTAGGAAATCAACCTGAAAATTAGTATTCAAGAAATCGGGAAATCAAGAAATCAATTAAGAGGTCAGGAAATCAAGAGACCGGTAAAGTAAGAAAGTTAAGAAGTGAGGAAGACAGAAAAAGAAAAAGTCTGTAAGTACTGAGAAAAACAAAAAAGCAAAAACCAGGAAATCAGGAAGTGAGTAAGATAAGGAAAACAAATAACCAGAAAGTCAGAAAATTAGGAGGTCTCAGGAAAGGTCAGGACATCGGGAAGTTTAAATGTCAAGAAATGAGAATGTCAGAATGTTCGTAATTGAGAAAGTCAGGAAGATAAGAAATCAAGAAATTAGGAAATCGGTCTGGAAATTTTTTATTCAAAATTTTGTATGAAATTTAATATTCAAGAAATCGAGATATTAAGAAATTAATTAATAGATCAGGAAGTTAACAAATTAGTAAGCTAAGAAATGGGGAAGTTAAAAAATTAGGAAAACAGAAAATGAGGGGGTCAATAAGTAATGAGAAAAACAAGAACCTAAACGAAGCAGAAAATCAAGACTTCAGGAGGTCAAGAAGATAGGAAATCAAGAAATTAGGATATCGGATTGGATATTAAAATTCAAGAAATCGGGAAATTTAGAAATCAATTAAGAGACGAGGAAATCAGTAAGGTAATGAGAAAAGCAAGAACCCAAAAAAAGCAAAAAATCAGGTCTTTAGAAGGTGAGGAAGATAGGAAATCAAGAAATTAGGAAATGGATTTAGAAATTAAAATTCAAGAAATCGGGAAATTTAGAAATCAATTAAGAGAAGAGGAAATCAATAGACAAGTAAATTAATCAGAAGAACAAGAACTCAAAAAAAAGCAGAAAATCAGGTCTTCAGAAGGTGAGGAAGATAGGAAATCAAGAAATTAGGAAATGGATTTAGAAATTAAAATTCAAGAAATCGGGAAATTTAGAAATCAATTAAGAGAAGAGGAAATCAATAGACAAGTAAATTAATCAGAAAAACAAGAACTCAAAAAAAGCAGAAAATCAGGTCTTTAGAAGGTGAGGAAGATAGGAAATCAAGAAATTAGGAAATGGATTTAGAAATTAAAATTCAAGAAATCGGGAAATTTAGAAATCAATTAAGAGATGAAAAAATCAGTACACAAGTAAGTTAATGAGAAAAACAAGAACTCAAAAAAGGCAGAAAATCAGATCTTCAGAAGGTGAGGAAGATAGAAAATCAAGAAATTAGGATATCGGCTTGGAAATTAAAATTCAAGAAATCGGGGAATTTAGAAATCAATTAAGAGATCAAGAAATCAAAAGACTAGTAAGTTAAGGAATAGGAAAGTTATGAATTCAATAAATGAGAATATAAAAAAACCAGAAATGAGGAAGTCAAGAAAACAGGATATTAAGAAATTAAACCAAAAAATTAAAGAAATTAAGAAGTCAGAAAATAAGAATATCAAAATCTAGGGTTTAAATAAGGAATTCAAGAAGATAGGAAATCATAGTTCGGAAAATTAAGAAATCATTTTAAAAAAATGGAGAAATCAAAAGATCAGAAAGCTGAGAAACGAGAAACTTAGAAATTCAGAAAGACAGAAAATGGGAAGCCAGAAAGCGAATAAATCAAGAAGTTAAGAAATCAATCAAGAAATCAAGAGAAAGGGATTTCATTTCGGGTTATGAAATGAAGAAAAGCTGGAAATTAGGAAGTGAACGAGTCAAAGGGTCAAGACGTCGGAATGTAAGATACTCAGAAAATTTGTAAGACATCAATCAAGAAGTCAGGAAATTTGGAGGAAAGTCAATAGAGAAAGTCAACAAGTTTGAAAGTCAGGATATCAAGAAATGAAAAAAATTACACAAAGTTAATATGAAATTAAATAAAAAATTAGGAAATCCAAAATTCAAGAAATCATTCACAAAACTAAGAAATCAGGAAATCAAGGGATCAGAAATCAATAGGAATATTCAACAAGAAATCAATCGCAAAATCGAGAGATCAGAAAGTTAAGAAATGAGAAAATTAGGAAATCAGAAAGATAAAAGATGAGAAAATCAGGAAATCGAGAAGCCAGAAAGCTAATAAATTAAGAACTTAAAAAATCAATCAAGAAATCAAGAGATCGAGAACTTAGGAAATGAAGAAAAGCTGGAAATTAGGAAGTTGACAAGTAAAAGGGCCAAGATGTCGGAATATAAGGAACTCAGAAAATTTGTAAGTCGTCAACCAAGAAATCAGGAAATTTGCAAGAAAGTCAACAAATTTGAAAGTCAGGATCTCAGGAAATGGAAAAAATAGACAAAGTTAATATGAAATTAGATAAGAAATTGGAAAATTCAAGAAATCAATCACAAAACTAAGAAATTAGGAAATCAAGGGTTCAAAAATCAATAGAAACATTCGACAAGAAATCTATCGGAAAACCAAAAGGTCAGAAAGTTGAGGGATGAGAATGTTAGGAAATCAGAAAGACAGAAGATGAGGAAATCAGGAAATCGAGAAGCCAGAAAGCAAATAAATCAAGAAGTTGAGGAATCAATCAGAAATCAAGAGATTTGGAAGTTATGAAATGAAGAAAAGCTGGTAATTAGGAAGTCAACCAGCTAAAGGGTCAAGACGTCGGAATATAAGGCACTTAGAAAATTTGTAAGTCATCAACCAAGAAGTCAGGACATTTGGGAGAAAGTCAATAGCGAAAGTCAACAAGTTTGAAAAACAGGATCCTAGAAAATGAACAAAATTAGACAAAGTTAATATGAAATTAAATAAGAAATTAAGGACTCAAAAAGTCAAAGGGTCAAGACGTCCGCATATAAGGAACTCAGAAAATTAGCAAGACATCAACCAAGAAGTCAGGAAATTTGGAAGAAAGTCAATAGCGACAGTCAAGAAGTTTGGAAGTCAGGTTCTCAGGAAATAAAAAAAATTAGACAAAGTCAGAGTCAAGACGTCGGAATATAAGGAACTCAGAAAATTAGTAAGTCATCAACCAAGAAGTCAGGAAATTTGGAAGAAAGTCAATAGAGGAAGTCAACAAGTTTGAAAGTCAGGATTTAAAAAAATAAAAAAATGCAAAGTTAATATGAAATTAAATAAGAAATTAGGAAATCCAAAATTCAAGAAATCAATTAGAAAATTAGAAAATCAAGAAATCAGGGGATCAGAAATCAATCTGGAAATTTGATAAAAAGTCATTTTTGAAATCAATAAATTACGAAACCAATCAGGATTACTATTAATAAGGAAACGAATTCGCTAAGACGTCAATCAACCAGGAAATCAATCAATCAGGAAACTATTCAACAACGAAACAAATCAAGGGGAAAATTAAATTGGAAATTAGGAAATTTGTAATTCGAGAAGTCAATCAGAAAATTAGGAAATCAGACAATTATAAATCAATAGGGAAATTTAACAAGAAATTAATCTGGAAATCAACAAATTACGAAACCAATCAGGATTACAATCAATAAGGAAATTAATTCGCTAAGACGTCAATCAACCAGGAAATCAATCAATCAGGAAACTAATCAACAAGGAAATAAATCAAGGGGAAAATTAAATCGGAAATCAGGAAATTTGAAATTCGAGAAGTCAATCAGATAATTAGGAAATCAGAGAATTATAAATCAATAGAAAAATTTAACAAGAAATTAATCTGGAAATCAACAAATCACGAAACCAATCAGGATATCTATCAATAAGGAGATTGATTCATCAGGAAATCCATCTATCAGTAAACTATTTAATAAGGAAATCCATCAGTGAGAATATCAATGAACAAGGCAATTAATTCATCAGGAAATCAATCAATGAGGATATCAATTAACAAGAAAATCAATCAACCAGGATATCAATTAATCACAAAATCAATCCTTCAAGAAACCAATTCACCAAGGAATCAACAAAGAAATCAATCAATGAGAACATCAATGGATCAGGAAATCAATTCATAAGGAAATTTATTAATCAGGACAAATCAACAAGTAAATCAAGATTGAGGATACCAATTAACAAGAAAATCAATCAACCAGGATATCAATTAATCACAAAATCAATCCATCAAGAAACCAATTCACCAAGGAATCTACAAAGAAATCAACCAATGAGAACATCATTGGATTAGGAAATCAATTCATGAGGAAATCTATTAGTCAGGACAAATCAACAAGTAAATCAATTCATCAAAAAATCAATTCACCAAGACGTCAACAAAGAAATCAATAGATGAGAAAATCATTCAACCAGGATATCAATTAATCACAAAATCAATCCATCAAGAAACCAATTCACCTAGGAATCAACAAAGAAATCAATCAATGAGATCACTAATGGATCAGGAAATCAATTCATAAGAAAATCTATTAATCAGGACAAATCAACAAGTAAATCAATTTATGAAGAAATCAATTCCCCAAGACGTCATCTAAGAAATCAATAGATAAGAACATCAAACAGTCAGGAAATTTATGAGGAAATCTATTAATCAGGACATAAATTAACTCTTAACTAACGATCGCATTTTTCTAAAACTATAACCAGTAGATCGACTAGGTTTCCTAAAATATCTCATGCTGCGAGTATGGTTGCATGTGATTTTTTAAACTATTTATAATGTGAGTATGACGGCATTCATTCGTTAAGGGTTAATAAGGAAATAAATCAATCAAGAAAATAATTAAAATTTGATTGTAAAATAAGAATTATAAAATGAGTAATTTTTTTTAAAAAGCAAATTCTAAAAATGAAAACAAACTTCATTCAATAAGAGACTCTTCAAATTTTTATGAATGAAAAAAAATTGACCTATCATAACTCTTGCGGGAACAGCATTCCATTCCAACCAAAAAGTAATGAATGAGGACGTTACTAAGATTATTCCAGGTATAAATACTGTGGTGAAGTAAAAAGCTCTATCTCTAGTAAATTTTAAATCAACTTTCAGGCAGCTGTAGTTTCCTGAAAACAAATCAATCAATTATTATTTACTTCTACTTCTAAACTTTATGTTCAATACTGTATCTATATACTGAAATGTATGTGAGTTTATGTAAGTGTATCTATCTAATGTGTAAAAGTGATTATCTTTGTGTTTAGCTGTGATTGACTATTGATTGTGTAATGTTTAGCAAAACAGTGCGTATGTATTGGGGGAATTAAGGGAAAGTAAAAAGTAACAAGAAACAAGAAACAAATCGAGGCGAAGCTCCGAATATGATTCCTAAGACATAAAACAGGAAGCATTCGTAAATTCCTACGTTTTTACCTTCGCTCTCGGACGATTTCTGGCAATAATTACAACTTAGACATCCGTTGCTATTGCACAGGCGGCTTCCTGAAAACACAGGACCGTTGTGTATGCTATAATAGTGCCAGAAAGCATAGTTGGGTTGGTTGTCACTTTTAATTTGCTTAGGAATCATATTTTCCACCGCCACTCAGAATTAAGCCTTAAAGAAAATTAGATTTTTAAATACCTCTCCAGCTGGACTTCGTTGGACACGCAGACGTTTGATTTTCTATTAAATATGCGTTGAGCGCCTTCAAACTTGGTGATTTTCTTAAAACGTCTTCTCCATTTTTCCAAACGTATTGAATCATAGATTGTTCATAAGAAACTAAGTTGTATAAAAAATATTATTAAATTAAAAACTATTTTTTTTTTAATCCTTTAAAAAAATTACTCACTACTTTCCATGGCAAATGTACATAATGGATCATCAAATGGAAAAATATGTAAACTTCCTTGACAAGATAATATTAAATGTCTCCTAAAAAAATTTTGTTAATATTTAAAAATTAAATGTTGGGTTGTTACCTCATAAGATAATTAACAGTTCCATTTCGATGGATTTTAAGGGAAAAATGGACAGGAATAACGGGATCTTTAAAATCCCCATGCATGATGAAATAAGTATCTGGCAGCCAAATATCATTATAATGGTGGATAGCGTTCAAATACTCATATTTGCTCTGGTTACCGTATTTTAATCGAGGATCGTACCATTGTTGTTGTAATAAAAACTCTACTTCGTATTTCTATTCCCAAAAGAAAAAAAAATACATTAAATTATTTTTCAAAAAATATTTTTTAATCAAATTACCAAACTTGATTCATCAGGAGAAGCCAAACTTAATAGAAGTACACTAACATTCACTGTTAAAGTACCTAAAATAAAACAAAAAATAAAGATATAAACTTGAAATCTTTTCTTTTGAAGATAAAGAAATTTTATTTATGTTATCACAACAATGTTAAATTAAACATGTATTCAAATGCATCGATTTTAGAAACGTGTGTTTTGGATTTACGTTTACATTTATGAGTACGTTTATGTATACAGAAGCTGTACAAGTGTTTGAAACGTTCACCGACTGAATTTAGATTGTTTACTTAGTGTGAACTTGTACGAGCTTTGTATTTATAGGAAAAGAGGGCGAATTTTTAGCACAAACAGAGTTCCCCAAAGAATTATGATGACAGTAACTTTTTATATTTGAGTAAAAAAAATATTTTTTTCTTCTTGAAAAATGTTTCTAAAAAAATATACAAAAATCTTTAAGAATTAATTTATCGAAAAAATTATTTCTTATTATCTAAAAATAAACTCCGTGCAATTTTTTAAAGTTTATCAAATTAAAAAAAAATGTAGATTAGTTAATTGTCTAAAAACTTTCCCAAGTTTATGATTAGCCAACAAATTTCAGTTTTTAAATTCAAAATATAATCTTTTTAGTTTAGTTTAAAGTAAAAATTGTTTCTTAATTCCTATAAATAAAGTGTAAACATTTTTTTAAGTTGATCAAAAAATATGATGTTAGGTTCGATTAAAACTATTACAAAGGATTTCTATTGGATTTAAATTTTTCAAAAATTGAATAAGATGATTAATATTAATGTTAGTAATGTTTTCAGAAATATTTTAAGATTTTTTAAAAGGTTCTTCTTATTGTATATGTTACGAGTAAAGCTAGTAGAGTGAATAAACCTAGGTTTATTAGTTTAAACTTAAGATTTCTAACATCAACTGGGTTAAGTTCCAAATAAAGTTAGAGTCAATTCTCATTAGGAGTTTGTCAGTAAGAAACTAGGTTTAACCCAAAGCTAACTGGGTAAACTTCGAACGAGTGATACTCGACTTCCATAAACAAATAAATATTGGAAATAGGTTAAAAAATGGCAATCGAACAAAGTAAATGTACGGCTTGATATGAAAAATTAATTGATGAACTTGATAAAGAATAGAAAAACTGAAGAATTATGTTTAATTTGGAATGAATGAAAATTAATTTATAGGAAAATACATCAATGTCACTCTGAAAGAAGTATAGAAAGAGTAAATCAATACATGCAAAATATAGGTTCGAAAGTCAGGATGTCAGAAAATAAGAAAAATTATATAAAGTTAATATGAAATTAAATAAGACATCAGGAATTTTTAAATTTAAGAAATCAATCAGAAAACTAGAAAAACAGGAAATCAAGGGATCAGAAATCGATGTAGAGGCTCCACAAGAAAACAATCTGGAAATCAACAAACTAGATAGCTAAGGAAGTCGACTCACTAAGAAGTCAATTAATCAGAAAATTAATCAATAAGGTAATCAATCAATGAGAACATCAATGAACAAGGAAATAAATCCATCAAGAAATCAACCGATCAGGATACCAATCAACAAGAAAATCAATCAACCAGGATATAAATTAATCACAAAATCAATCCATTAGAAATCAATAGGGAAATTTCATAAAAAATCATCCTGACAAACAACAAATTACGAAATCAATCAGGATATCTATCAATAAGGAAATCAATTACCCAAAACGTGAGTCAATCAGGAAATCAATCAATCAGGCAACTAATCAATAAGGAAATATATCAAGGAGGAAATTAAATCAGTAATCAGGAAATTCGAAATTCGAAAAATTAATCACAAAAACAGAAAATCACGAAATCAAGGGATCAGAAAGCTATTTCATAAAAAACCAGGTTGAAGGCACTCTCAAAGAAGTATAAGAAAGGTTCAAGGCAAGGATGTATAACAGAAAATGTAATGAATGGTCAGAAGACTTAGTCTTGGCACAGACCAAGCGTTTTTGAACGCGCGTTTAATCGTACGCCTGCTAACGCACGTTTTGGTTTATACGCATTTTAATAGGAGTGTACAGACTCAAGCGTTAAACGTCCAACAAACGCACGATTCGAGATTTTTGTTAAAGCGTGCGTTTTATGACATTTAACGCTCACTTGTACACATGCCAATAGCAAGCGTACGATTAAACGCGCGTTCAAAAACGTCTCGTCTGTGCCAGGGCTTATACTACTTTACAGAATGTGTACTTAATGTACAAAATATGATAGCTTTTCTTATTTAGCGGTTTTGTCAACATATCAGCAACGTTTCTTTCAGAACTCATGTATTTTAATATTATTATTCCCTTGTTAAAAATGTCTTTTGTAAAATATTGTCTAATGTCGATATGTTTAGACCTTTTCAAATTTTCATATCATCGGATCATCGCTAAAGCTATAAGGGTCATGTAACTAATGAAAAATCAAGTTTATTACTGTAGAATTAAGCAAACGCTTTTTACGACCATGTTCGATCATAATGTAAAAGCTGGTCTACCTTCATGTTTGCCACAACAAGTGATTGCTAACCTTCATACCGAAGAAGAATTTCAAAAAGGTGTGAATGAAGTTTGTATTGATGAAAAACTTAGTGAAGAATCTAAAGAAGGCATGGAACAAGGAACGGATAAAGATGGTTTACTAAAGAAAGAAAAGGTGCAAAAGAATGATCAAGAAATTTTCTGAACGAGGAGATGCAACAGGAAGGTTTTAAAAAAGCTTTACAGGACAAGAGATGGAACCAGATAATTGTTTATGAGATGGATGTGTGCCGAGAACTATAATAGATGGTCAAAATACTTAAGCTTGGTGCAACTAATGAAAAATCTAACAAATCACTATAGAATTAAATAAGCCACATGATCATATTCGATCACGATGTAAAACTTGATCTGTCATCGTCATCTCTCCCACAAGATGTGATTACTGACCTTCACACTGAAGAAGAATTTCAAAAACTTGTAAATGAAATTAGTACTGATAAAAAACTTAATGAAGAATCTAAAGAAGGCACGGAAAAAGGAACCGATAAAGAAGGTTTACTAAACAAAGAAAGGATGTAAAAGAATAATCAAAAATATTTCCAGAACGAAGAGATGCAAGAGGAAGATTTTAAAAAAGTTTTACAGGGCAAAGAGATGGAAATATAGAATTTCGAAGAGGTTTTACTGAATAAAAAAATAAAGTAAGAGAAGTATGAAGAAGTTTTGCAAAACAGGGAGGTGGAAAATGAAAATTGAAAGACGAAGAAATTTAGAAAACCAAGAAGAAGAAATTGGAAGTTAATAAAGAAAACGCCCTGGAAAAGAAATGTTTATTTTTCTTAAAGACTAGATACAAGGAAAATACATTTGGAAAACTCGGAAAATTAAGCATAAATGATAGCTTTATCAAAGTCTAAGAAGTTTTACAGAATGAGAAAGAGGAATATGAAAATTGAAAGATAAAGCAGTTTAGAGGAGCAAAAAGAGGAGATTGGAGGAATTACAATAAAGAAAAGTTCCCGAAAAGAAATGTTCATTCATTTTAAAGACCAGATACACGTAAAATACAAGTGGAAAACTTGAAAAATTAAGCAAAAATGATATCTTCATCGAAGTCGAAGTAGTTTTGCAAAATAGGGAAGTGGAAAATGAAGAAAACTGAAAAGTGATGAAGTTTACAAGAACAAAAAAAGGAAATTAGAGCTCAATAAAGAAAACACCGCAGAATAGAAATGTTTGTTCTTCTTAGAGAAAAGATACAAGTAAAATTAAAGTGGAAAACTTGGAAAATTAAGCAGAAATAATAGCTTCATTGAAGCCGAACTTCCTTTCTGGTTCATTTAAAGACACGATAAGAATTCAGTTTTCAGATAACAATAGAGGAACAGCAGATGTACAGAATGTTACTTCAGTAGCTTCATTGAAGTTGAAGAAATATTACGAAACATAGAGGTGGAAAATAAAAATTGTAAGATGAAGAAGTTTAGAGGAGCAACGCGAGGAAATTGGATTTGAAGAATCGAGAATCAATATAGAGATCAAAAAATCAACAGACTAGTAAGTTAAGAAATATGAAAGTTAAAAAGTGAGGAAGGCAGAAAATGAAGGAGTCAGTAAGTACTGAGAAAATCAAGAAACCAAAAACCAGAAACTCAGAAGGTGAGTAAGATGAGGAAAACAAAAAACCAGAAAGCCAAAAAATTATGAAGTCGGAAGGTCAGGCAGTCGGGAAAATAAGAAATCAAAAAATTAGTATTCAAGAAATCGGGAAATTAAGAAATCAATTAAGAAGCCGAACTTCCTTTCTGGTTCAGTTAGAGACACGATAAGAATTCAATTTTCAGATAACAATAGAGGAACAACAGATGTTCAGAATGTTTCTTCAGTAGCTTCATTGAAGTTGAAGAAATATTACGAAATATAGAGGTGGAAAATAAAAATTGTAAGATGAAGAAGTTTAGAGGAGCAACACCAGGAAATTGGATTTAAAGAATCGAGAATCAATATAGAGATCAAGTAATCAACAGACTAGTAAGTTAAGAAATATGAAAGTTAAGAAGTGAGGAAGGCAGAAAATGAAGAAGTCAGTAAGTACTGAGAAAATCAAGAAATCAAAAACCAGAAACTCAGAAGGCGAGTAAGATGAAGAAAACAAAAAACCAGAAAGCCAAAAAATTATGAAGTCGGAAGATCAGGAAGTCGGGAAAATAAGAAATCAAAAAATTAGTATTCAAGAAATCGGGAAATTAAGAAATCAATTGAGAAGCCGAACTTCCTTTCTGATTCAGTTAGAGACACGATAAGAATTCAATTTTCAGATAACTATAGAGGAACAGCAGATGTTCAGAGTGTTTCTTGAGTAGCTTCATTGAAGTCGAAGAAATATTACGAAACATAGAGGTGGAAAATAAAAATTTTAAGATGAAGAAGTTTAGAGGAGCAACGCGAGGAAATTGGATTTGAAGAATCGAGAAAATTAAAAAAAAAATAAATCAAAAGTAAGCTTCATCGAAGGCGAAGAAATTTTACAAAATAGCGAGGTGAAAAATGGAAATTGAAAGATGAAGAAGTTTAGAAGAGCAAAAAAAAAAGAAATTGGAGGTGAATAAAAAACACCCCAGGAAGGAAATGTTCATTCTTCTTAAGCCGGCTCCACATACTCGGCGAGACATGGCGAAGATTACCGAGACCGAGAGTGTGGACAACCCTAAAGTCTGTTCAAATCCAAGGCGAACCAAAACAAAAAGCGTTAAATGCGTGATCAGTCCTTTGCAGGTGGACAGTACGATTCTTATTGGCCGATACTGGTGGTGTGACTCGAGTCGAATGAAATAGCGACATTTTCGCCAGGGACGTATTCTGCTCATCACATGTTGTTATTGTGCTTGTCACTGTTATTGTTATGGTTATCTATTGTTATTGTAATAACTATTCAGTTAAAAGTGATGTCTAGCACGGACGAAGCTGAACATTTTGAGGGTTTGAGTCCACCTAAAAAGTGCTCTAAAAAGAACAACTTAAATGTGGACTCGAAAGAAGTTATTTTAAATGTTTTTAAGTGTGAGTCAAGAGAAAACCAGGAAATAAGTGTAAATGAGATTGTACTCAAAGTTACAGAAAAGGTTGGAGTAAGCCGTACTTCTGTCTTTAAGGTTGTTAGGGAATATAAAGCAAATGGCAGTTTTTCTCAACCAAAAACAAATCAAAATCGCACACGTACAGTCAACAAACTAGACGAAGCTGTTAAGTACGCGATAACAAGAAAAATTCATGAATTCTCCGTAATTCATGAATTCCGTAACGAAGTACCATGAATTGAAAAAGTTTTTAACACGGCCCTTTTCAATGTTTTTGTATTTTCACGTGATCAGCGCGTGAACAGCGCATAGTTGTGTTTACACTTAGTTCGCCTTGGTTTTGAATAGACTTTAGTTCGTCATCTCGTCAACCTTCTCACCTCGCCCGCTATGTCATCGCTCTATGTCGGTGTTTTGGTCCGAGTCAAAGTGCTCTCGCTAAGATTCACCTCGGCGAAGAACAACGCATCCACACTCTCGTTGGCAACGAACAGTCTCCCAAGTGTATGAAGCCGGCTTTAAAGACCAGATACAAGTAACATACAAGTGGAAAACCAAGAAAATTAAGCAAACATGATAGCCTCAAAGAAGTCGAAATTCCTTCCGTGTTCAATTAGAGACAAGGTAAGAGTCCAAATTTCAGATGCTGATAGAGGAAGAGCAGATTTTCGGAATGTTCTTCTGACAGTTGTAGAAACTCACAACTTACTTATCGGTAAGACCATTACTTATCGGTAATGGTCTTTATAAGTTAGAAAATGAGCTTAGGACTATAGAGATAGAGCAAATATTTTCAAGAAATAGATCAGTTTTCAGTGTTCAAAGATAAATTCCTTAAGAATGGTCATAGACAATCATATTTGCTAGAAGGCAAGCATTCCGATAAGTAAACTAAAAGACCAAGCCTGTATCTTCGCGATACCTATAGATGATTAGGTTTGCGAGAAGACAAATCTTCCAGAGAGTAAACTACTTAGAGGCCAAACCTGTATTCTCGCAGGATACAGTTTGTAGTGTGTCCATGTATTGATAAATTCTCGATCTGTAGGTTTACAAGAGCCATACGCGTTTAGACTTGCAAGAGGTATGGCTTATCTTCTGGCAAGAATTCAAGAGTTATTAGATTATCGGGAAGCAGAAGATTCAATTCATATGTGATTAGATTTGCTTGCCAGAAGGCAAGCTTTCCGACAGGTAAATCTGAAGACCAAGCCTGTACTTTAGCAATACCAATGGATGATCAGCTTTGCTGGAAGCTAAATCTTCCGAAAATTTAGAGGCTAAATCTATATCCTCACGAGATAGAGGATGTGATGTGTCTACATGTTGATAAATTTTTGATATTTATACCAACTAGAACCATACGAGTTTAGACTTGCAAGAGATAAGACAATCCAGCAAGAATTCAAAAGTTATTAGATCATCGTGATGCCGAAGATTCAGACCTATTAGTACTTTACCCAAGAGATGCTAGAAAAATCCTAAGTTTACTCTGAAAAACCTACCCTAATAATTTTACTAGCTTTACTCGTTTCGTACATAATGAAACTTTTAGTTAAAAAGGACCAAGATTGTTAGTAATTTTAGTAACATTTTCAGGTTACTTCTCTGATTTTTTTGGAAACTAACTACATCCAACACCGTGTGGATCATCTATTGAAAACCGCCAAGTTTCTTCAGACCGATTTTCGCAAACGTGGGCGTCTGAAAATGTTAAAAATGAAAAAAAAAATCGTATTTTTGTATTTGTATAATAAATAATTGTATAATAAATTTCTTAAAAATAATTTCCCGATTAGTATCTTTTAAACCCTACGAACATTTAATATGATAAAATAATTTTACAAAAAAAATTTTACCTGTTACAGGAGGTAGAAGTCTTTTATCATAACGTGTAACTTGTAGTAAATCATCCAAAATTTCCTTATCCGATTTTCCCTCCCCAAATCTACAAAAAGAAATATATTTTCCTTCTTCCGTCTTAAAAAGTAAAAATCATCATACATTTCCGCGCTGGACTCGACGGTATTATAAAATGTGAATACGAAGAGTAGTACAGTCCCGAATCCAACTAGAACCCAATTTTGACCCATATTAAGACATCTGGAAAACAAATCGGCTTCAGAATTCAATTTACCGCTTGATTTAAACCTTTCAACTGAACAATTTCGTTCAGGAGGATTATTTATGGACATTTTCTCGCAATTGAAACGTTTAATTTCAAACTGCAGCAAAGTTTCAAGTTTGTATCATTCGTCAAAAGCTAATATAATCGTCGAACCTACCGTGGGGTTAAGTTTTCACAGAAGTGCTGTGCTGCAGCACCACGCTATTGATCCGCATTTCCACGTACAATCGCACGTGCGAACGCCGATGTGACAAAGAAATCCCTTTTTATGGTTAATTTTGCGGAAAAGAATACACTCAATTAACCAAAATTTAATTAAAATTAATCATGAGAAAAATTTTTCCAAGAAGAATATTTATTAATTGATAAAATCTAATTTTAAAATCCAATTAAAGGTCAACTATTGATTAAATTCGATTAACTCTAATTTCGTTTTAAATTCAAAGTGGTTTCTAGAAAGACAAGAAAAGGTTTCGGTGAAAGCTCGCTTTAAGCTCATTCTTAAATGCCAAATCGATACTGCACCAACACAAAGTGCGATACAGCTTATCAAACTTGCGGAGTATGTTTTGTTGAAAGGTTGAAATCGGTTAAAACACGCGGAAACATGCCAGTTCAAGGCTGGTTAGATATTTCAGTACGATATCGACGTTTGCTTTAATTTCTTTAAGTAACTCCATGTTACTTCAATAAGGAATCGATTCATTTAATCACTTTAATTCATTTTTATTAATGTCTTTTTTAAAAAGTAATCTAATATAGTTATTTAATGAAGTTAAAAAAGTAGTACTTATATAAAGTTTTTTTAATTTTGATTTATGTATGATAGTTGTAAATCTTTAAATTCTCAGGTGAATTGCAGTTGTAAAGGTCACTCCAGTTCAGTGAACCTTAAGGAATCGGACAGGACGTAAATCGAAATTTAACCTTTGAAGGTCTTTAAATTAAATTGGCTATTAGACTGTAAAATTGTCTTTCTTTTTCCTTACCTTTCCAGTCAATCCAAATGCCCTTTCAGGACATGTGGGCTTTGGTAAATTGCATCCTTCCTAAGGCAACATTTCATTACTCCTAATCTGAAAAGAAATAGGAATTTTTAAGTCGAGTCACGTCATATCATCATCTAAAGTATTAGTTTCAAGAAGTTTTATAAAGTTTTACTAAGATATTTAGGGATTTTAAGATTATATATTGAGTTAGGTTCGAAGTTTTTTCGCTAAAACGATTTGTAAAGTTTTCGTAAAGTGAGGATTTTTGATTTATGGGATTTGCTTATATTGAGAGACATTCATCAATCAAAATTTTTCATAATTTTTCTAAAGTAAAACTTTGATTTTCGTTCTTAAACATTATTTATAGAAAGTTTATAAGATTTTTACAAATTGAAGGTTGTAGGATTGAAATTTTCTTTTCAAGTATTAGTCACACCTAATTTAGAAAACTTTTCCTTGAAAAATTTTCCTAAGTTGAAGATTTTAGAATAGGAATAGATTTATTTAAGTTGGGAGTTTTCTTTCTTTCCAGGTAATGAATCAAGAAGAGAAGTTTTCCTAAATTGAAGGTTTTCAAAATTGGTTGGGTTGGAAATTTTCTTTCATCATTTTAAAAGATTAAATTTTATACTCTTTTCCAGCTTTTTAGACAAAAAAATGTGAATATTTTTTTTCAAGTGGACATTTATAGAAGATTTACAAAATTTTTACAAGTTGAAGGTTGTATGATGGAAATTTTCTTTTCCACTATTAGTCACACCTAATTTAGAAAAGTTTTCATGGGAAAGTTTTCTTAAATTGATGATTTTAGAATGGGAATAGATTTATTTAAGTTGGGAGTTTTCTTTCTTTCCAGGTAATGAATCAAAAAGAGAAGTTTTTCTAAATTGGGGGTTTTCAAAATTGGTTGGGTTGGAAATTTTCTTTCATCATTTTAAAAGATTAAATTTTATACTCTTTTCCAGCTTTTTAGACAAAAAAATGTGAATATTTTTTTTCAAGTGGACATTTATAGAAGATTTACAAAATGTTTACAAGTTGAAGGTTGTATGATGGAAATTTTCTTTTCTACTATTAGTCACACCTAATTTAGAAAAGTTTTCATGGGAAAGTTTTCTTAAATTGATGATTTTAGAATGGGAATATATTTATTTAAGTGGGGAGTTTTCTTTCTTTCCAGGTAATGAATCAAGAAGAGAAGTTTTTCTAAATTGGGGGTTTTCAAAATTGGTTGGGTTGGAAATTTTCTTTCATCATTTTAAAAGATTAAATTTTATACTCTTTTCCAGCTTTTTAGACAAAAAAATGTGAATATTTTTTTTTTCAAGTGGACATTTATAGAAGATTTACAAAATTTTTACAAGTTGAAGGTTGTATGATGGAAATTTTCTTTTTTTCTATTAGTCACACCTAATTTAGAAAAGTTTTCATGGGAAAGTTTTCTTAAATTGAAGATTTTAGAATGGGAATAGATTTATTTAAGTTGGGAGTTTTCTTTCTTTCCAGGTAATGAATCAAGAAGAAAAGTTTTTCTAAATTGAGGGTTTTCAAAATTGGTTGGGTTGGGAATTTTCTTTCGTCACTTTAAAAGATTAAATTTTATAATTTTTTTTCAGCTTTTCAGACAAAAAGATCTGAAAAAATTTTCGTCAAATGAAGATTTGAGGATATTTTTATTTATTCAATTTGAAAATTTCTTTCTGATCTTTAAAGGTTCTTGGATTGAAGAAGTATGAATTTGATTTAATGGACTGGGACTTTTCATTCACTGATTGGGACTTCACTATTAATGAAGATTGCTGTATCAATGAAAATCACTGGATTAATGAAGAACAATGTTCCCTAACGTTTCCTAAGCTAGAGGTTTTAAAATTTGGTTGAGTTGAGATTTTCTCTTTCATCAATCGAACTGATTTGTAGAACTGTTCTAAAGAGGAGTTATAAAAATAGATTAAAGTTTCCTAAAGTATCAATTTTGAATTTTTTTCTTCATCAATAGACAAAATCTGAACAATTCTCTTTAACCACTTTGGTACGGGCGTCGACTGTAATCGACAAAAACAGATGACCCCACACAGCCGAGCGTCGACTATAGTCGACGGCTGTGCCGACCGTACGGACGATGAAAGCCGGTTCTTGACGTTTCGCGGCCGATAGGCGCCGTACCGAAGTGGTTAAATGAACATTTAAAGATAGAATGTTTTGGTGTAGTTTGAGATTGATTGATTGAAAATAAGATTGATTTTCGTTTCAATTTTAGAAGATTCTTTAAGTCAGATAATTTACATTTGATTTTACTTGCGTTGGAAGGTTTCTTTTCAAATATAATTCAAAATCAAGAAGAATTATTCCAATTTTAAGATTATAACTTTTGTTTGGTTGAGATTTTTCTTTCGTTAATCAAGAAGATTTGTGTAACTATACTCTAAGCAGGGCTTCCCAAAGTTGCTTCGATCGATACCTTGGATACCTTGGATCAAACCCCTTGGATCGATAACACCAGGTTGATAGGGCAAGAACACCGTGCAGAGACGCAAAGACGAGATGGGACGCGATATGGAAAACATTTTATGCAAGTTCTTAGAGACCAACAGATTCTCTCTCCAGTTGGACGAGTATACATTACCCGGCAATGAAGCTTTGTTGTTAGGATGTTCGATTTATCAAAGATGAAAATATGTGCCAAAAACTGCTTTTTGCTACATATTTAGAGACTGATACCAGAGGAAAATTGATTTTTCAGGCCATGGAACATTTTTTTTTAACTGACAAAGCTATTCTATGGAAGAACATTGTTTCTTTTGCGACTGATGGTGCACCGTCTATGGTTGGTCGTCATAGTGGTTTTATAGCTCACTTAAAGCGACAACTGCCTGATGTACTGGTCATTTACTGCATGATTCACAGGCAACATTTAGTAGCAAAAAAGCTGAGTCCTAGATTGCATAAGTCTTTACAATATGTAATAAATGCTATCAACAAGATTCGAAGCAATTCTTTGAACTCTCGATTATTTGCTCAGTTATGTGAGAAAAACGACCAAGTCTTTACTCGATTACTTCTGCACACTGAAGTTCGCTCGCTATCAAGAGGCTCTTGCTTAGAAAGATTTTCAGCCATTTTTGAATCTGTGTTGGAGTTTTTACAAGAAAAAGATCCGAATTTGAAAGAAAATCTAAACAATTGTAAAACAGATAGTTATTACTTGACTGATATCTTTGGAATGTTCAACAAAGTTAATTTGCAACTGCAGGGTGACGATCTTAACTTGATTAAAACAAAATCAATAATATCGGCTTTCGTGGGTAAACTAATCCGTAAATAAACAAAATTTAGACAGAAAGGAATATTCGCAGTTTCCGTATTTATCAAAATTACCAGAAATGCGTCAAGATGATATTTTATTATATGTCATTCACTTGGACGCATTATACAAGGATTTTACGGAGAGGTTTGAGGATCTTTTAAATTTACAAATTCCTCAATGCATAATAAATCCGTGCAATACCACAGCCATAAAAGAAGCCAATGTGATAATGTAAGAAGAGTTGATTACCATCAGCATAGACCAGTGATGGCGAACCTATGACCCATGGGTCAGACACTGACCCACACAATCCTTTTAAGTGACCCATACCTTGATTTTTGCAAACTTATTTTTTATGTCCTATTATTTATGAAATTGAAGAGAAAATGCAAAATCCATCCTCAACCCAGAGCTCTAACGCTCGGATCTTGCATATTTCTCTTATAACACATTGAAGAGAAGAAGACAAAATCCATTCTTAACCCAGAGGTCTAGTACTCGGATTTTGAATTTTCCTCTTCATGGTGGTATTAGAGAAAAATGCAAAATCCGTCCTCAACTCAGAAGTCTAACGCTCCGTTCTTGCATTTTTCTCTTATAACACCATGAAGAGGAGAAAACAAGATCTGTTCTCAACCCAGAGGTCTAGTGCTCGGATCTTGCACCTTCCTCTTCATGGTGCTATTAGAAAAAAATGCAAAGTCTGTTCTCAATACAGAGGTCTAGCGCTCAAATATTGCATCTTTCTTTTATAACACCATGAAGAGGAGGAGACAAAATCTGTCTTCTACCCAGAGGTCTAGCGCTTAGACCAGTGATGGCGAACCTATGACCCATGGGTCAGACACTGACCCACACAATCCTTTTAAGTGATCCATACCTTAATTTTTGCAAACTTATTATTTATGTCCTAGAAAGAGAATAAATAATTTTATTTCAACTATCTATTTATTAATAAATAATACCATTATGTCATAGTATGTATGTAATTTTATCTTGTTCAGTCAAATATTTAGTGTAAGGAGTACTAAATAGTGTCATCCCAATGATATCATCCACTTGTAATCGATTTTTGTTTTTTTTTATCTTTACTTACTAATGTAAAAGTTGTAAAACAAAAAGGAAAAAAAGCTCTATTAGTCCTTAGCTTTAGAAGTAAGGATATAAAAAGTAAGTTTATTAAAAACACATTTCCCTTTTGCATGTGACTTAATACTATGACCCACGAGTTAGCACCAAAACAATATAGTAAACAAAATGTGACCCACTGCGCCAAAAGGTTCGCCATCACTGGCATAGACGAAGAGCTTAAGCAGAAGTTCAACCAAGGCTATCAAAAGTTCTGGTTGCAACGCAACATTGAAACACAGTATCCTACATTGTGGAACATTGCTGAAAAATTGAAAAATACCTTATCGCTTTTCAATCATCATATCTAGTTGAAAAAATCTTCAGTGTGGTGACAAACAGTTTGACGAAACAAAGAAACCGTTTGAAAATCAACACATATAGAGATTTAAGGCTGCAACTCACCAATATTGAACCGGATGTAGCTAGATTGGTAGATAGTCTCCAAGTTCGTCCATCACACTGAATGTTTTGTTATCTCTTTGCGAATTAATACTTTTTTAAATATAATTTCCTACCTACCTAAGATTCTTTAAGTACTTAATTTGTAATAATCATTATAAATTAGATTTGATATTTACGGAATCGTATGTCTTTTTATTTTGTTAAATTTTGATGAAAAAATGTAGTCAACTTTACTCACTTAACAAAGTGCAAAGTTTTCCAATAGGTACCTTAGTACCTAGGTATTTTGTATCAACAGGAAAAAACTAAAGATAGGCCCCCTTATTCATAATAGTCGGCTAATTTAAAGCATTGCTAATTTTCACTCTGTCTTCTTCTATTGACCTAATTCATAATGAAAAATAACACTCTGTAGCAGCTGTTTTAAGTAAGCGGACCATTATGAATAAAGGGGTTGATCTTAAAAGTAGGTAATTTAGCCATGGGGGTCTGAGGTACAATTCGTTTTGGAAAGGGGTCACTTGTCCAAAATAGTTTGGGGATCCCTGCTCTGAAGTTTAATTACAAAGATGGTAATAAGTTTACTGACCAAGTATTAGGCAAGGTCTAAGAAAATTTTCCCAAACTGACGATTTTAATATTCCTTTCTTCATCAATCGACAAAATCTGAATAATTTTCTTCAAATGAACATTTAAAAATAGATTGTTTTGGTGTAGTTTGAGATTTTCCTCTTAATTTTAGAAGATTCTTTGGGTAAGATAACTTAGATTAGATTTTACTTGGGTTGGAAGGTTTCTTTTCAATTATTATTCAAAATCAAGAAAAATTATTGTAATTTTAAGATTATAACTTTTGTTGGGTTGAGATTTTTCTTTTTTCAATCAAAAAGATTTGTATAACTCTTCCAAAGTGGAATTACAAAGGTGGTATTAAGTTTACTTGCCAAGTACTGGTCAAGGTCTAAGAAAAATATCTTAAACTCACGATTTTAGTATTTCTTTCTTCATCAATCGACAAAATCTGAATAATTTTCTTCAAATAAACATTTAAAAATAGATTGTTTTGGTGTAGTTTGAGATTTTCCTCTTAATTTTAGAAGATTCTTTGAGTAAGATATCTTAGATTGGATTTTACTTGGGTTGGAAGATTTTTTTTGCAAGTATTATTCAAAATCAAGAAGAAGTATTCTAAATTTAAGGTTATAACTTCTGTTGGGTTAAAATTTTTCTTTCATCGATCAAGAAAATTTGTATAACTTTTCCAATACTTAATTACAAAGATGGTATTAAATTTACTCACCAAATATTAATGAAGGACTAAAAAAATTTTCCTAAACTAACGATTTCAGTATTTCTTTCTTCATTTCCCGGCAAAATCTGTACAATTTTCCACAATTAAAAATGTTCAAACATTGATTCATTTGGATTAGCATGATTTTTCTATCTAACATAGACATTTTTTAAATTGAATTCACATGGATTTAATTAGAAGTTTTCTATTCAAGTATTACGACAAAGAAAAGTTTTTCTAAACTGAAGATTTGGTTAGTTTGGGATTTTTCTCTTGCATTAGCCGATTTTCTTTGGAGATGTGGATTGGATGTGGAAAAGTGGATAGGAGATGTATGTATGTAGGAAACGGGAGAGCATGCCAGATGGCATACCGCACTTAGGTCCCATTGCGCCCTTTATACGATCTCTCTGTCACTCACTCTGTCTACATCGACCAGTCTAGGGATTTACCAAAGATTAGGATGTAGTTCAGAGGTGTGTTCCTGATTCCATCCATGGTTAGCCAGTCATCACCCAAGTCCCTTAATCTAAGGTCCTTGAGATTCTGGCAATCACATACCCTAAAAAGGAATTACAAACGCTCCTCAACAACGCTTTATTGGAGGGTAAAAGTCTTAGAGATATCGTTACCGAATTGAGAGAATATGTAACTAAGGAGGCCATCCAGGAACACGAAACTGTGTGTATTATTTGGACTACTATTATGGCTTTGTCTGAATGGAATAAAAAAGAGGAATTGGTAACAGACCAAGCAGTTCGTCATTTAAAACAGTACACGGCTTTATTTTCGGCGTTCGCTCGGAACGCAAGATCCAAATTGAGTCTTTTACTGAAGGTCCAAGAGTACTGTTGCTCAAACATGACCTTCATAAAAGCCTCCCAAAAGACCATAATGCTGTTCTACAAGACAGACGTGATCTCCGAACAGGTGATCCTCAAGTGGTACAAGCAAGACTTTAATGTCAAGGTGAAGATGATGTTTGTCGACCAGATGAAGAAGTTTATCGACTGGTTGCAGAACGCGGAGGAGGAGAGTGATTCTGATAGGAGCAGCGAATAAGTAAATACAATCGCAATGCCACCACATTGGAAAAACAAAGTTCACAATACTATTTTTTCCCATGTAATTATCATAATTGTATAAATAATTCTGGTGCCTTATTCCGTGTGTGGCATGATAATTAAAAAAAAGGTAATAAAAAACGTGAATAAAAAAAGAAAAAAAAATCGATTAAGAAAGAAATAGGAAAGACCGGAGAATTGTATCAACCTTAGAAATAACAAAGAAGAGATTATTGGAAGTATTAGTAGAGCATTGGAAGAAATGTTATTTGTACAGGTGTTGCCCATATTGTCAAAATAACTCAATGTTATATTTAAATGATTTATTGTCAATTTTTTTTAATATACAAATGAAATTTTTAGTAGGATGCGCTAACAGTCTCAACGTCTTGTTCGCAAGCACGACATAGAGCAGAAGTGGCAAACCCTAAATTATAAAGGTGCTTTTTAATGTTACAGTGGCCCGCCAGAAGCCCTGTGATTAGGCGTAGATCCTTCATGTTGATTAGACATGGATTGGAGATTTGCCAAAAAGTTGAGAAGATCTAGAAAAATTTTCTAGGAAACTAATGAATATAGAATTTTTCTTAATCCACCGACAAAATCCCTAACAATTTTTTTAAGTGGAGTTTGAATATCATTTATGTTCTTGAAGTCTCTTCACAAAGTTCTACAAAATCTTCTGAAAATTGAACATCTTAGGATTGAGATTTAGAAAGTTGAGTTCTTTCCCAAATTTCTAAAAAACTGGGAATTTTAAGATTTGGTTCGATTAGATTTTTTTATCAGTCGAAAAAAATTTTATAATTTTTTTAAACCAAAGTTACAAAGATTGATTGAAGTTTTCCCAAGTAATAGAAAAAATTTATTTTCCTCAAGAAAATATTTAAAGAAGGAATAACTTGAGTTAGCTTGAAATTTTTCTCCCTACTTTCAAAAATTTTTTATACTGAATTCACATGAATTGAATTTGGAATTTTCTCCTTGAGTATTAATTAAAATCATTTTTTTTTAAATTTTAGGAATTTTAGAATTTGATTAAAATTTCTTCCATTTAATCAGTTGAAAATTTTATTTTCAAAACTATTCCCAAGAAATTTTTAAATGCCTTCCTTAAAACCCCATTATTTTAAAACAAACTAAAAAGAAAATTTAAATTCTCTACTAAGTAATGAACCAGACCGGAAAATTATAAACCAAGATTTCCCGACAACGTTTTTCATAAAATTTATTCCCATTCCCCATTCTTTCTAGGCCAAGGACTGAAAATTTATACCCCCCTCGTTTATTAAATCAATTCACCCGAACAAAGAAAAAACATACAAATCACCGATAATACGTGACTTCATTTGCAGTTTAACACGTTTTTTATAGCACCTGGAGCTACTGCTAGATCTATTTCCGAGTCACCGACATTTTTCAACTGCTATTAAATTGTGTGTTATGTATTTGGCTACACTCCAGATCATATGCCACGTCCGATGCTTATTTATTTCAATTGAACCACGGTTTATTTCCCCAGACGACAATTCCGATTTCCACAGACGTAAAGTGATTGAGAGAACGTTCCCATGTCTGAAATCATTTCAAATTTAGAACTTCCAAGTTCTCGAAGGCGAAGGCCTTTATGTGCCAAGTTTGATAAGATGAAACTAGTTATGTTGTGGTAATGTATTGAAGTTAGCTATCTAATTATGGAGAAGCTTATACATTTTGAAAGTGGAAACTAGAAACTAGTTTAAAGAAAAAGTAGGTAAAAGTTGAAGGACAACAAAACAAAGTCTATTTATACCACTTAAATCGATATTACACTCATTTTAAAATAAAGCGATTATTTGGAAAACATTCCGAAGCAAACTCCATCAACTCGAAATGAAATTCACTCAGGAATGAAAAGCTCTTTGTTAATCCAAGGTCCGGTTCGGAGGAGAACCAGTTATTCAGATCGTCATCACGATTGATCGTCTGGAACTGGGTCTGAACGGCGCCTCGACGGCTGGCGTCGTCGTCGGGATTCCAAACAGATCGAACTTTGCGACTCCGGAGCTTTCTAAGTGTTACGGAGCTTTTTAACCGAGCAATTAGGAGTATAAAAGCTACGCGAACGCCTCTTCAAAGCAAGTACCATCGTCGACCTCATTACCTCAAGATACATACATCTTAGCCTAGCAGTTCATATACTCGGAGTCTTTAGGCTCTTTAGAAAAGGGGTAAAGGTTGGTTTAGTAATCCTCGTTTTGAGTCGTTTTAAGCCTCTCTAAATCCGGGAGATTTGAAGACGAAGGATCGATTTGAACCAGTTGATTTTGGTCACGCAAACTCGACAGTGTGACCAGAGGTCATCAGTTTACTGTTTGACCTGATTTTGACCCACCTTGAGACTGAATTTGAATAAGGTAGTGTTTTTATTACAAATATTAAGTTTTCTTTAAGGGAAAAGTGAAGGATATAAAAATAAAATTGGTTCATCGATATTTTTTAAGATCTTAAATTGTAAAAAAAATCATACACAAATTTATGGAAATTTAGAAAGAATTTTAATACTAAATTAAATCTTAAAGATGATACTCTTTATTGTAAAGGTCAAATTTGTTCTAAGTATTACCAAAAAAATTTTAAAAAATGAATTAACTAATTGAAAGATTGGAAAAACATTTTGTACAATTCTAAAAAATCGCCACGACTTTATTTATGAGAATTGGGAAACGATTTTTGCTTTGAATTGAACTTAAAAGGTTCTATTTTGAATTTAAACAAACAAATTTGTTCTAATTCTTGCCAAAAAACTTAAAAAAATTCCCAAATTTAGTAAAAATTTACAGTCAGCTAACCTCAATTTTTTGCCCTAATTTTGAAAAATCTCCACGACTTTATTTATTAAGATTGAGCAAAGATTTTGATAACAAGTTGAACTTAAAAGGTTATATTTTGAATTTAAACAGACAAATTTGTTCTAATTCTTACCAAAAAACTTAAAAAAAAATCCCAAATTTGGTAAAAATTTGCAAGGAGTTAACCTCAACTTTTTTTCCACTAACTTTGAAAAATCCCCACGACTTTATTTATTAAGATTGAGCAAAAATTTTGATAACAAGTTGAACTTAAAAGATTTTATTTTGAATTTAAAGAGACTAATTTGTTTTAATTTTTACCAAAAAAACTTAAAAAAATCCCAAATTTAGTAAAAATTTACAGTCAGCGAACCTCAATTTTTTGCCCTAACTTTGAAAAATCTCCACGACTTTATTTATTAAGATTGAGGAAAGATTTTTATACCAAGTTGAACTTAAAAGATTCTATTTTGAATTTAAACAGACAAATTTATTCTAATTCTTACCAAATAACTTAAAAAAAATCCCAAATTTAGTAAAAATTTGCAGTCAGCTAACCTCAATTTTTTGCACCAACTTTGAAAAATCTCCACGACTTTATTTATTAAGATTGAGCAAAGATATTGATAACAAGTTGAACATAAAAGATTCTGTTTTGATTTTAAACAAACAAATTTATTCTAATTCTTGCCAAAAAACTTAAAAAAGTTCCCAAATTTAGTAAAAATTTACAGTCAGCTAACCTCAATTTTTTGCCCTAATTTTGAAAAACCTCCACGACTTTATTTATTAAGATTGAGCAAAGATTTTGATAACAAGTTGAACTTAAAAGGTTCTATTTTGAATTTAAACAGACAAATTTATTCTAATTCTTGCCAAAAAATTTTAAAAAATTCCCAAATTTGGTAAACATTTTCAGGCAGCTAACCTCAATTTTTTGCACTAACTTTGAAAAATACCCAAGAGTTTATTTATTAAGATTGAGGAAAGATTTTTATACCAAGTTGAACTCAAAAGACTCTATTTTGATTTAAAAAAGTCGTTTTTCCTGTAATTGTTACCCAAAAAATTGAAAAAATTCCTAAAGTTAGTAAAAATTTTTGACAGTTAATTAACCCAACTTTTTTAAAAATTCGATCAACTTTAAAAAATCGTACAGAGTTTATTTTTAAAGATTAAGAAATGATTTTTGTTTTAAATTGAACATAAGGTATTCTACTTTGTTGTAAAAAGGTTATTTTTGTTGTAACTGTTACCCAAAAATTTAAAAGAATTCCAAAAGTTAGTAAAAATTTTTGACAGTTAATTAACCCAACTTTCTTAAAAACTCGACCAACTTTAAAAAATCATCCAGAATTTATTTTTAGAGATTAAGAAATTATTTTTGTTGTAAATTGAAGTTAAATGATCTTATTTTGGTTTAAAAAGGTCGTATTTCTTGTAATTATTACCCAAAAAATTGAAAAAATTCCTAAAGTTAGTAAAAATTTTTGACTGTTAATTAACCCAACTTTTTAAAAAAATCGATCAACTTTAAAAAATCGTACAGACTTTATTTTTAGAGATTAAATAATGACTTTTGCTTCAAATTGAACATAAAGGATTCTATTTTCATTTAGAAAAGTCGTATTTGTCGTAAATATTCCCCAAAAAATTAAAAAAAAATCCTAAAGTTGGTAAAAATTTTTGACAGTTAATCAACCCAACTTTTTTTAAAATTCCATCAACTTAAAAAAATCACCTAGAATTTATTTTTAGAGATAAAGAAATGATTTTTGCTTTAAATTGAACTTAAAACATTCTACTTTGATGTAAAAAGGTCATTTTTGTTGTAATTATTACCCAAAAAAATAAAAAAATTCCTAAAGTTAGTAAACATTTTTGACAGGTAACTAACCCAACTTTTTTAAAAGTTCGATCGACTTTAAAAAACCGTACAGAGTTTATTTTTAGAGATTAAGACGTGATTCTTGTTTCAAACTGTACATACAAGATTCTATTTTGAGTTAAAAAAGTCGCATTTGTTGTAATTGTTACCCAAAAAATTAAAAAAAATTCCTAAAGTTGAAAAAATTTTTTGAGAGTTAACTAACCCAACTTTTTCGGTCAACTTTAAAAAATCGTACAGAGTTTATTTTAAGAGATTAAATAATGACTTTTGTTTCAAATTGAACATAAAGGATTCTATTTTCGTTTAGAAAAGTCGTATTTGTCGTAAATGTTCCCCAAAAAATTTAAAAAAATCCTAAAGTTGGTAAAAATTTTTTGACACTTAACTAACCCAGCTTATTAAAGAATTTGATCAACTTTAAAAATCGTGGAGAATTTATTTTTACCGTTTAAGAAACGATTCTTGCTCTAAATTGTACTTAAAGGATTCTATTTTGATTTAAAGAAGTCGTTTTTCTTGTAATTGTTACCCAAAAATTTAAAAAAATTCCAAAAGTTAGTAAACATTTTTGACAAGTAACTACCTATCGTACTGAGTTTATTTTTAGAGGTAAAGTAATGATTCTTGCTTTTAATCAAACATAAAAGATTCTATTTTGGACTAAAAGAGTTGTATTTGTTGTAATTATTACCAAAAAAAATTGAAAAAATTCTTAAGGTTAGTAAAGATTTTTTGACAGTTAACTAACCCAACTTTTTAAAAAATTCGATCAACTTTAAAAAATCATCTAGAATTTATTTTTAGAGATTAAGAAATAATTTTTGCTGTAAATTGAAGCTAAATGATCCTATTTTGGTTTAAAAAGGTCGTATTTGTTGTAATTGTTACTCAAAAAATAAAAAATTCCTAAAGTTAATAATTTTTTTTTTTATTCCATCAACTTTAAAAAATCGTACAGAGTTTATTTTTCGAGATTAAGAAATGATTTTTGCTTTAAATTGTACGTAAAAGATTCTATTTTGATTCAAAACAGGCAAATTTGTTGTAATTGTTACCAAAAAAATTAAAAAAAATTCTAAAGTTGACAAAAAAATTTAACAGTCAACTAACCTAACTTTAAGAAAAAATGACCAAATTAAAAAAATCGTGTAGAGTTTATTTTTAAAGATTGGAAAATGACCTTTGCACTAAATTAACCCCAAAAGACTATTTTTGATAATAAGAGTCAGATTTATTCTAATTACCACCCAAAAATTAAAAAAAAAATTTGAAAAACCGAACAATTTTCATTACAATTTTTTTGTGTAATTTTAAAAAATCACCCCAACATTATTCATAAGAATTAAGAAATGATATTTATAACACATCAAATTAAAGACTATAAACTTTATATTCCATAAGGAATATCAAGATTATTTTAATTACTACAAAAAGAAAATTAAAGATAAAGTTCTACCAAGTTGTTAGACAAGGATAAACTTGTATCTCTTATATTCGGAACAGATCAATGATAAACACGTGTCATCGTTGAATTAAATATGAATAAAAGGTAAAATTGGATCCCTTTGGAAACGTAGTTTTAATTATTTACAGTTGAAATGGTGAAAAGTTGTAGACACAATGAAATCAACACGCTTTGTTTTTGAGTTCGATTAACTGGGAATAGATAAAAGAGAAAACTGGAAATGGTTTTTTTATCTGATCATATCTGTTTTTTTAAATCTAAGTTTTCATTACAAATCCAACTTATTTATTTTTGAAATCGGAATAAAAATACTGCACAAAATTTACTGGCTTTCTAACCTTGTCTTTGCTCCAATTTGGCTCGAAGTAGGGTTTATTTACTCCCAAAACATCTTTTAGGCGTTCTCAGAGTACTTAATATAGTCCCTCCAAAAATAATTAAACAATTTCTCTAGTTTATTTAGTTACACATCCACCCACGACGATTTCAAATTAAATGAAGACGTAATTTAAATTGCAACTTTATTTTTTAAGTTGCAACACAAATCAACTCGGTGGGCGTCCGAATTTCGTCATAGAAAGTTTGAATACATCACGCAGGACATTTCTTGGACGATACTCAATAACCGCAGGTGCCATCGGACATTGAAATGGCGAGCACGAACTTGTCGCTATATTAATGGCCTAACAATCGAGCCATAATTGCACTACAATAATGGCTTTGCGGCTATTAGCCAAGCGGAGTTTTTTTACAACCATCGCAACCATGGCGGTTAACTTATTTTAAAAATAACGATCCATTATTATTTTTATTATTATTGTTTTGTATTTGTTACAATACATTTAGAATTTTATAGCTGTAACATATATTTTTGTGTCAATAACAAAAAATATTTTTAAATAATACTTTAATATAACTTTTTTTTAAGATTTAAAATTGAAATTTTAAGAAGGAAGGAAGGATTTTTACCTTATTTATGATGGTTGAACTTATTTTTGTGTTGTATTCTTTGTGGGTATCCTTCGTCCTGGTAACACACTCCCTTTACCCTTCAAACAACGCAAAACCCTTTGCCACAAGTGTGAGGATCGTACTGCGGCACGAAGTGTGTACAGCGCAAAATTTGACTGCAAAATAGAACGGCGCTGGCGCCGTGACGACGTCGACGTCGACGCCGTCCGAACGGACGAAATTTTGGGGAATTGAGTCTCTCTATGAACTCTAAAACTCTTTGATATTTTAGTTTTAATTATAATTAGAGAAGAGTTTTTAATTTTTGTTTTTTGTGCTTTGAAGTTTTTTTCTGTTTGTTTGTTTGGTTTGAAAAATTTGAGATTTTTTCTTTTGGGTTGGTTTATTTTATTCCCAGCTATTATATTCCAAGCTGTAATAAATTTTCTTAAAAATTCTTAGCGAAGTTACTACTTACGCATTTATGGAGTTGTTATTTTTTTAACATTTCCAAGAGATTTCCATTTATGATAAACATATAAACATTTTTAATATGAGTCTCTACAAATGTGAAATTCCTTGAAGTTTTATTGGAAACAAAAATTGATGAAACTTTTCTTGATTTAAGGATTTAACCACTTCATATCCTTAGAACATGACCATTCTACGTCCATTCCTTTTTTTGTTCATTTTCCAGACAAAGAATTCTTCGTTTTGTCATTCAACGTAATGTAAGATGCATCTACAAAAAACGTTTCAATTATACAACTATACGAATAGATAAAAATTGATTTTGAACAAACAACCAAAAAAAAAAAAAACTTGAAACATAACTTACAATTAGCTTAAATATGCAATGTATTTCTCCATTCTTCAGTATGGATCCACGAAATAAAACAATCGATAAAATTGAATCATGAGAAAGAGGTTTAGGTTTAACACCTGGTTGTCTTTCTCATTTCATTCCAATTCGACGCGACTGACCTGATGACGGACTGACAGCCGAAATCCGGGTAGTCAAGTACTAATAAATTTATCTCTTCAGTTTTATCGATTGTTTTATTTCTTATAACATAGCTTGGTGTTAAAAATTGGGATTTAAGAAAAAGTGAACATTGAATAGTTTGGTTTTAAAGTTAACGACTTGCTTGGGTTGGTATATTTTCTGTAACTAAATCATTGCCTTTGAATCAGGCTTTTTTATGTCCATTTTTTAAAATTTTGCAGAAAGTGAGTTTTCCGTTTTGGCATTCAAAGTAGTGTAGAAGATACATCTTCAAAGAATTATTCGATAACACAGCTATACGAATAGATATAGATTGATTTCGAACAAACCATCAGAAGAAAACTTGAAACATAACATAGGTTGTTGTTAAAATCTGAGTTTTAAGAAAAGTTGAACATAGAATAGTCTGGCTATAAGGCAATGACTTGCATAGGTTGGAATCTCTTCTGTAATTAAATCATTCCCTTTGAATCAGCCTTTTCTATGTCCATTTTTTAAATTTTGCAGAAGATGAGTTTTTCGTTTTGTCATTCAAAGTAGTGTAAGATGCATCTTCAAGGAATTATTCGATAATACAACGATATAAGTAGATATAGATTGACTTGAAACAAACCATAAGAAAAAAAAACTTGAAACATAACATAGGTTGGTGTTGAAAACTGAGTTTCAAGAAAAATTTACCATAGAATAGTCTGGTTATAAAATGATGACTTGCATAGGTTGGCATGTTTTCTGTAATTAAATCGTTGCCTTTGAATCAGGCAATATGTCCACTTTTTAAAATTTTGCAGTAGATAAGTTTTCCGTTTTGTTATTCAAAGTAGTGTAAGATGCTTCTTCAAAGAACTATTCGATAACACAGCGATACGGATAGATGTAGACTGTTTGGAATAAATCATCACAAAACACTTGAAACATAACTTAGGTTGGTGTTAAAAACTGAATTTTAAGAAAAATTGAACATACAATAATCTGGTTTTAACCTCTTAAGCGTGTTTTATGTTGACCGCAAGTGGAAGCCCTGATGGGCGATATTTTCTGTCGCATTCGAATATATCCGTCATACCCACCACCTTCATTTTCGCAACCATGATGCCCATCGTATGAAAAATAAGGAATTGCAGCTTTTAGTCATTATTATTATTAACCCTCTATTGGATCGTGTAACTTTCAGGTCATATTTTAATTTATTGACATTTTACCAAATAGTTATAGTTTTTCAGGTGATTGCACACAAATCTCAATTCTGTAACATTACCATACAATAAATATCAACATTTATGACCGTTGCCAGACTCATCAATCTGACATAACAAAGTAAATGCTGTGCAAACTGTAACTTTTTTGGATTTAAAACAAAAATTCGGCCCATAGAGGGTTAAGTGCCATTTTTCTGAAATTTTGTAAGTAGACTAATGGATCAATTGATGTAAAATATTTTCATGATTGTGATACTTCCAATTATACGGGAAGTAGACACTAACTTCGTCATTTTAATTATAGATTATCAGTTTCAATTATAAAAAATAAACTAATTGTAAGATCTAAATTATCTTTTCTATATCCAATTTCTCAAAATGTATGTGAATAAGTAATAGTACCATTGATAAAAATTTCGGCGGAGTCGAAAAACTGCATACAAAAAGGATGGGACTATCGAAGTGTAAAACAAGTTGAGACAGGCATTAGATCAGAGAGTATTGAGTCCTACCTTCAATAATACATCATATACAGACTAAATCATTTTGCCCATCTAGTATTACTGTAATATCTAGGTTGCGGATATGTTCATCGTACCCATTTTGTAGCTACATTCGTTATGACGACTATATTCGGCATACGCTCTTAAGAGGTTAAAGAAATGACTTTCATGGGTTGGAATATTTTCTGTAATTATATCGTTGCCTTTGAATCAGTCTTTTCTATGTCCATTTTTTTAAATTTTGCAAAAAATGAGTTTTCCGTTTTGCAATTCAAGGTAGTGTAAGATGCATCTTCAAAGAACTATTTCATAATACAGTGATATGGATAGATATGGATTGATTTGGAACAAACCATCAGAAAAAAACTTGAAACATAACACAGGTTGGTGTTAAAAGTTGAGTTTTAAGAAAAATTGGACATAGACTGTAATTAAATCGTTGCCTTTGAATCAGGCTTTTCTATGTCCAATGTTTCTTAAAACAGAGTTTTTAACACCAACCTACAGTGCGCACTCATTCGACCTGCGGATAGACGCATTAGCAACAATTGAGCGATTGTAAGTTGACGGAGCTTCCGTTCTCATTGTCAGATATATTGAAAGCTTTGAAGGTTTGAGAACGGATACACAAAATAGGGTAGAACAAAACAAAAAATGTAAAAAAGAAGGTTATATTTTTTTACATATATATTTTTTTTATTAAAAAAAAAATAAATCCCTCGTACACTGTACTAACAATTTTCTTAGTTATGAAGCATCAGACATCAGATCCTATCACTGCAAAAAATATTATAGCAACAAATTTTCATCACAACTTCATACTAATAAAGAAAAACATAAAGAGCCGAAATGAAAAAAATAACTGCTCATTTATTTAATAAATGCTCAAATAATTCACCCTCTTGAGCTGAACGATAACCCAACCGGTTGTAAATATTCTGTCGGACTTTAGCAAATACATCCGGTGTAATTGTATTGCTTATTTCAATAATTTTTGCTTGTAACTCTTCTAAATTTGCTGAACGCTCATCTCCATATCCGTAAATCGAATTATTTAAAAAGGACCACAAAAATAATCGTTGGATGTTAAATCAGGGCATCGTGCTGGCCATTTAATAAGACCTGAATTACCTATCCACCTGTTTTGAAAAGTCATATCGTCGGTCTAATTTTAAAATCTCGTAAGTTAAAAAATTTTGGAATTGAGATTATTGTTTATTTCGTCTTCATAATTGAATACAAATCGTATTTTAAAACGTCGTACATCAGGTTTGCACCCGGCGACATATATCGGCAGTTTTAATTATTTAAATTTAATCCCAAATTACTCCCTCTCCTAAATTTGTACGTTTTTTTGGCATTCCTCTAAAAGCAGTCAAAAATGACTTAGGAGGTTTTAAAATTAGGCCAACGATATTTAAAAAATTTGCCACGTTACGGGTATTATGAGTCGGACATCCATATTGCTGAAACCAAAGATTATTAATATCATAACTTTCCTGAATTGCAGGAAGAACATTGTTCTGCAATAAGTTTAGACATTTGTTGTCGTTTAAATTTCCATTTATAAATGAGGGCCGGTTTATTTCATTTCTAATAACTCCGGCCCGATAAGTAAACGAAGTATATCTGTCCTGTGTTAACTAATAGAAGCCTTATTGTCGTCCTTTTTCCATTTACGTTAAACGTATCCGTAGCTTCCCCGCGTGCACTCTGTATGTTATGTTTTAATCTCTTTCTGATAATTTTAACGAATGCACGTCTATTGTATAAAATATTCCAAAATTATTCATCCGATTTTCGTAGAAAATAATTTGGTAGTGAAATGAAAACAGTTATGGATTTATTTTTTAAGTTTATTTGAATATTTAATGATATTTGAATGTATATATTATATCATCAAGGTTTGAATATGATATCAAGTATTTGGACGGTGCTATTGTTCATTTAATCTCGAATGTTGATTTAGCCTCTTTTTACGGTATCTTTCACGGTTTTGGTGAGAATCATCATCTGAGATCAGGTTGTTCATTGGCATTCAATTCTTAAAAAAAAATTAAAGGGGAAGTCTAAAATGGTGAAATCGGGCGAGTTTGTGATTTTGTTGTCAAAGGATCCCCAATTCTTCAAAAAAAAAAATCAATGGGAGAAGATTGAAACAATGAAAACCTTGCGAGTGTTTAGAAATAGTATATTAGTGATGTTGCGAAACGCCAAAGCTGATAATAAAGTAATACTAAGGGCCCTTTCACACTTGACGGTATTTCACTGTCCGGTTTTATATTTTTACGTTTTAATCAGATTAATTTCTACTAATAATAAGTAAACACGCTCTTTGTACTGCATGTAACAGTAGCAACATTTTATTATGAATAAAAAGCAAATAGCAGCACTGTGGTTGTTACACCGTCGCAGATTAAATCGAAGAAGAAATCGTCGGTACTTAGTACTATAATCCAAGCTCAATTTACACCATGGAGAGAAGGATGCAAGAGCGCGCTTTCTCCCCGTAACTTTATCGAGTAGGCCCGAGTGGAGTACAGGGGAAGGGAGAACAGGAGTTTCAAGCGGTCTTCGCATACGCAAAGGTCTTCCGACAAGAACGCCGTCGTAAACAGGCCCGCGCTCATATTGTTTTGTGGGCCCGCGGCACCTTGCTGTTTTAACTTTTTCGGTCAGACTTTTGGCCCTTTTTCAGGTCTTACAGGAAAAGCGAGAAGTGTTAATTCACCCACCCCAATTGCTGGTTGTAGTTTTAATCATATTTTATACATATTAGGATGTGGCGTCACAAATTCGCCTTCATTGTTACAAATTTATTATTTAAAAATCAAGTTTTGATGAACTTTCATCGTTTAATTTGATCAGAAATGAACAACGTCGTCATGTCATAATAACTTTAACTTTAAATCAATTTATAACTATATCAATTTTTGATTTAAAAATTAGAAAATTGGAAGCCAAAAAGTAAACTGGTTTTAGAATAATGAAATAAATGTCTAATTAGGAAAGGGATATTTAAATATGGGAAAAATAAAGATGTAATAAGTTTTATGGCAAACATTTATTATTGTAATGAAATAAGGAAATTAATTTTCAAGATACTGGTAGATAGCAATAAATTTATTAATTTTCTTCATTATATATAATGCTCACGAATAATCTGTAAATTTGTTTAATTGATTTTCATTTAAAAAGAAGGTCGATGAAAACGCACACTGAAAAGAAATCGTGTATTTAAATAATTAGAAAAGTTCCAATGATTTTGAAGTATATTAACATTTAAACAATCAAAAGCTAACCTATAACTTTAGGATTTTTAAGTAACAGTTTTTAAATAATTATTATATCAAATAGTAAACTGATTTTGCATAATGTAGTAGAGTAATGTGACTATAATAATACTATGAATTTGCTACAATGAAAATACGAAAGTTTGAATTTAACTTTTAACTGTAAGTAGCAATAAATCACAAACCAACAATTGAGCATTAATGTTTATAAAAATATATTATCTTTGCAATTCTTTTTTTAGTAATTTGATTTTACCGATTCTACCTATTAGTTTAAAAATATCTCGATTAGTAAATAAATTTCTTTCAAAGTTTGTTGATTTTGTTGTAACACAAAACAAAAACGGTTTGGATATAGGATTAGAAGAAGATTGCCAACACGTGTAAGAGTTTAATTAGTAGAAGTCTTGATGGAGAAAGTAAAAGAGTTGATGGAAAACACCTGCAACATTTCTATTGTTGGAGTAATTTTCGTTAATAATAATACTTTTAATAAAATATAAAGTCAACAAACAGGCAGGTATTCTCAAATATCCTTGGTGTTCGGGGTGACAAAGACCCGACGTTAATTTTGTGCTTTACCTGGAAAGCGCACAGTCCCAGTGACCAATTAATTTCTTCAATTTTCACGGGGTTTTGTCAATCAAATATGATTAAAACTACAACCAATGATTGTGGTTGGTGAATTAACACTTTTCGCTTTTCCTGTAAGACCTGAAAAAGGGCGCCAAAAGTCTGACCGAAAAAGTTAAAGCAGCGAGGTGTCGCGGGCCTGTCTACGACGGCGTTCTTCCCGGAAGACCTTTGCGTTTGCGAGGACCACTTGAAACTCCGGTTCTCCCTTCCCCTGTACGCTACTCGGGCCTACTCGGTAAAGTTACGGGGAGAAAGCGCGCTCTTGCATCCTTCTCTCCATGGTGTAGATTGAGCTTGGATTATAGTACATCCCATTAATCGAAGAAAAGACGACGTTGGTACATTTTTGAAACATAATTGTTTATAATATACATTTTTAACTGTTTCTAATAAATTATTCGAACTACCTTAAATCCGAATTTAAACCGATCTAATTTAAACGATTTTAACAAACCGAGAACGCATGTCATGAAATAGCTAATTTTTATAATTGTGGATTCGATTTTCAATACAAAAAGTTGTCAATTCTACTTTTACATAATGAATTAAACTCAACAAACTGCTTACAGTACAATCTCTTTGTCATAAACCGATAAATGGATCGAATTTGTCTATAACAATTATTTGGAATAATTATTAACTTAACTTTTATGGCCAGGGTTGGAAAGAGAACATATTTAGAAGCAATTAATATCCTACACATTTTTCAATATTATTTATATTTTTGGAGATACGAATTTTTTTATATGTGATTTTTTAATCACAAAGGGGTTGAATTCACCCTCCTACGATATTTGAAGAAAAATGAAACAGAACATGTTGTTGATATTGTATCTAGTACTATTAGCCAAAAACTGGGATAGATAGGTACCTTACCGACGTAAATAATCGAATTAGTTTGTAATATTTTTTAATCTGAAATTTTTAAAAGGGGTTAGCAAGAGGACCTAAGTGGGGACATTTTTTATCTGAAACTTTTTTTGATATTATGAATCGGTTAGGAGAAAAAAATTATTTTCTAAAAACTGCTCAATTTTCAGGGATCGTTTTCACCCCTTCAAATCGTTTTTGGGCAGCAGCGGAAAGTGGGGTTTTGCTTAGGTTGGGACCCTCTACAAATGTGCCGATTTTGAAAAAAAAAAAAATCGGTGAGTTCGGGTTCGGTATGTTCCCTTGTTAGGTTAAATTTCTAACCTAAAATTTTTCTGGAGATTGACTGGACACGGCTAAAATCGTCCAGTATGAAAGCATCTATAAAGTCACGTATATGACTGCAAAAGAAGAACCGTCCGGCGACCATCCAGTTCAGTCGTTGAGACGGCTACTCACGGTGGACCGGACGGGAAAAATCGTCTACCGGCCAGTGTGAAAGGACGCATTTATATTAATAGTTCACTACCGACCGTTTCCGGCTAAAAACCGGACGGTTATTTGCCGGACGGCCAAAACCGGCAAGTGTGAAAGGGCCCTAAAAGTTATGATAAATTAATTAGATTCATTGAAACCAAGTACGAGCTCCCACTCTTCAGTCAGGAAGGTTTCGCGCCTAATAGGGGGCTTGGTTGTTTATATAATTGCGCAGTGGACCGACGAAGGATGTATAAGCCCTTGGAAGAGTTAAAGAGGTTCTGGTTGTTATGGTTCTGGTTGTTCTGGTTGATCGTTTAAAACCGTTCTCGTAGTTTTGATTGATGAATTAATTGGTTCGTTCGCCTCCTTTTTTATATCTTTTGAGCAGTAATTACGTGTTCAGAGTAATATCGAGATATTGTTGAAATTGTATTAAATCGCATATCGAAGACTATTGTTATTCGGGAGTGATATTTTGGGTAATTCTTCTATTTACGGTTCCAGTCCGCCGCGTATAAAGACTTATCGAACTCTACTTTTGGACTAATTATGTCAGTTCTAGCAATTATTGGTAAGTTTTGTAGAGTGTAACTAACCTCCCCGAAACAACGTATCAACTAGATGTAAGTTATTGTTTTGTTTTGTTTGTTTTTGTAGTTAATTTTGTTTGAGTTCATTAAATTTTATTATCTTAAATATTCCTGCATTATTCTTGTGTTAGTTCCTGAATTTTCCTATAATAATAATAATAAGCCAGGTAAGTGGAGTTTCTGATTCTTACTTTTCAATTAAAGTCCTCATTACTCAACTCTCCCCTAGCGTTGCTGAGGTTCTACTCAACGCCAACGTTTTTGCAGCCCCCCAAATTTAAATCGTCGTTGTTGGGGGTAGCTGCTCACCATCAACACCCCTTTGGGTCGCGACAGTGACGATATGCAAGATAGCCTGATTTGGCTATCCCAGGAGAGGCGCAGACCTCTTCCTCTGAGGTTCCTCTGTGTCGTAGGTGCAAAAACCCTCACAGACAAAAATGGACGTAGCATAATCTGGTTTTAAGGCTACGAAATATTGGTCAGAAATTTAGATAGATAACAGCTTTCTAAATACACGAGTCTCTTTGAATGTGAAATGAATTTTGGGTTTTTATTAACAACAAAGTTTGATAAAACTTTTCTAGATTTGAGTATTCTACCATTTGCCTTGGTTAGAATTTACAATTGGAATACCTTTAAGAAGGGCAAACACTGTGATGAGCTCCTGACAAACCCATCTCTTTGGATTTCTCAAGAGCCTTTAACTGCGTCTCGCACTTTATTTTGTTACAAAACCTTAACCGTTTGACTGCTACGACGCGCGAAAGCGATTCGTTCATTTGTGTCGAAAACCGGGATGCAACGCTTCAGTGCTGCGAGTTTCAGTGTGCCTTTGTTGCACCATTGGAGTAAACGTAGTCTGACCTCACACGTACTTTGCTAAAGTCAACATCAAGTCAAAATATATCCCGCACTTTGCGAGCGCTCTTGCAAGAATTGCTTAGCAGTCAAACGGTTAAATTTGTATACAACTTTCAAGATCGTATTTAGCAAATAGAACCCAGTGTATAAATTGTGGTAAAAAAATATCGAAAACTCCATATAGACCACGATGTCTCGCAGAGCTCTAAGCTATATTACGACTTCCGACTCTACATTGGCAAGAAAATGGATTGTATCTTTTATGCCGACGACGCAAAATTGTTGATTCGAGGTCGGAATATCGATGAAGTTCTTGAATTATCACACGTAATTTTGTTAAGAACACACAAATTTCGTTTGGAGCAACTGAGTTATTGAAATAGAAAATTGAAATGAGTTATATGAAATTCATAGACTCTTAATGAATTAAATTTTATTTTAAAAAGGAAATTAAAAGAAAAAATATTATTATTTATCCCCTTTATTCCAAATTTTAATCAATCTTTTAACCAAATCTTAACGAATTGCAATATATTCATTTATAGTATTAGGCAATTCTTCATTTTCCAACATAGTTAAATGATTTCCATTTATAACAAAGACATTAACGGTCTTCTCAACATACTAAAACAAATAGAAAACATTTATTAAATAAATATGTAATTTTAATTTATTCAAATTTAAAATTTTAATTAATAAATAAAATTTATAAAAAAAAATTTACCTTTGATAATCCACAAGTGTCATATTTACTCGATCCAGTCGGTCGAAGAAGATAAACACCACCTTTAAACAACTCCCCTTTAGGTAAATACTTCAAACCTATTTTAACTCGATCCAAAACGACTTCTAAACCTTTCCTAATATTATCCTTATTTCCCGGATAATTCCTCATAGCTAAATTAATCCTTTCTTGGAGATTCGCTGTGTTATTCATCATTTTTAAAGTATCCGAAGAAGTAATATTTAATAATCTTGAAAGTATATTAAGCTCCACGTTCGTTATGTCGCCCAAATGGTTAAAAGCTCCCTGAATTGTATCCGGGCTTCCATCAACTAAAGTAATTTGAGTGTTTCTGTATTGTTGGAGGATTTTACAAACTTCCAGGGCGAGGATTCCACCCCAAGAGACACCAACGACGTTATAAGGACCCCTTGGGAAAATATTTCTCATCTCATCAGCTAGGATTTTAGCCATTTCTTCTAGAGACATTGATGTATTTGGAAGATTGGCGATAAAAGTTGGGTGAAGAAGTGGGAAGCACATTTTTGTTAAATGAGATGGATTGAATAAACCAGGAATGATGAAAACTGGAGGAACTTCACGGATTTTAACGGGGCCTAAAGTTTGTATTTGGGTGAATGTTGGTTTTTCCGGGGATTCTAAATAAATTTCTTCGAGGTCTTCAGAAGAAGATGGTAACATTTGGACGAGTTCTAAAAAAGGAAATAATTAATTTATAACTAAAATAAATTGAGAAATTAAAAAAAAAACTTACTTTTATATAAAACTTGTACAGTTTCTTGAGGAACATCCCCAATAATTTCACATTTAATAGTAACATCTTTAGTTTTTAAACTTAAAATCTCATCTAATCCATATAAAACAATTCCAAAATCAAGAGAATCAACAAAATCAATATTATAAGCATTAAACCCAGCTTCTAAACGGAACTGAGCAATTCCAGCCGCGTTACTAACCATATTTACATAAATAGCCTTTTGCGAAACATTTCTCAAAGCCATATCTAAATATTGAATCGATTTTAAGTCGCTGAATTTATTAGCAGTAGTCGGTAAAACGAAAACGGCGTGAATAGGTCCCATTGCATGAATTTCGTTTAAAACTTCGCCTGCATTTTCTTTCGTTTGGATTTTTTTCGGAGTGAAAATTATTTCGGCTCCGAAATAAGATCTTAAAAGGACTAATCTTCGATTGATGTGGACTTGAAGTGGTTTGGATTCCGAACAAATTGCGATTTTGCGTGCTCCTCGGAAAACTAACCATTCTACCATGTCGGTCCAATAATCGGAAGTTCCACCGTAAATTAAATAGGAACATCTTGGATTGCATACGAATTGATTTGGTTTTGAAACGTTTAGGTAGTTTACAGCCATTTCAGGAGTTATTTTAATGATTATTTTACCGATATTTTCATATCGAACTAAAGAACTATAAAGAAAAAAAATTAATAATTTTAAAACTAGTCAATTTTTAAAAATTCATAACTAAAAAACTACTTATTTAACATGTCGATTAAAACTTGTTAATTTTTAAAAATTTACATCAATGATTCTCGTCTAATTTTTGGGTGTAGAAGTTGGCATGATCGTTTGGTAGAAATTTACCCGATCTGGCATAACTAAACCTCTATAAAGACCTACTCAGAATTAAATAGAGAATCGTTTGAAACAAACCGAACGGAAATCAGACGATCGACGGCCGAGTTAAGCGAGCTCAAATTCAAAATTTCAAAATTTTCGACTAGTTGCTGGGTGCAGAGGTTGGTTATATAATTTGTCAGGAATTTTCCAAGTCTGGCACAACGACCCCCGTTTAATATTCTACTTACAATTGAACAGAGAATCGTTTAAAATAAACCGTACGGAAATTAGACGATCGATGGCCGAGTTACACTTGCTCAAAGTCAAAATTTTAAAATTTTTGTTTAATTTTTGGGTGCAGAGGTTGGCATGATCGTTTGCAAGAAAATTTCCCGATCTAGCACAACGACACCCACATAAAGACCTACTCAGAATTGAACAAAGAATCGTTTGAAACAAACTGAACGGAAGTCAGACGATCGACGGCCGAGTTATTCGAGCTCGAAATCAAAATTTCAAAATTTTAAGATTTTCCTATAATTTTTGGGTGGAGAGGTTGGCATGATCGTTTGCCAGGAACCTTCCCGATCTAGAATAACGACACCCATATAAAGACCTACTGAGAACTGAATAGAGAATCGTTTAAAGCAAACCGACCTTAAATCGGAGAATCGACGGTCGAGTTACACGAGCTCAAAGTCAAAATTTCAAAATTTTCCTCTAATTGCTGGGTGCAGAGGTTGGTAATATCTTTTGTCAGAAATTTTCCAGATTCAGCACAATGACACCCGTCTATAGTTCTACACAGAATTCAAAAGAGAACCGTTTAAAGTAAACTGCACGGATATCAGAGAATTGATGGCCGAATTACATGAGCTCAAAGTCAAAATTTCAAAATTTCAGGGTTTTCGTCTAATTTTTGGGTGCAGAGGTTGACATGATCGCTTGCCAGAAATTTTCCCGATCTAGCGCAACGACATCCCTAAGAAGACCTATTCAGAATTGAACAGAGAATCATTTGACACAAACCGAACGGAAATCAGACGATGGACGGTCGAGGTACACGAGCTCAAGTTAAAATTTCAAGATTTTGGTCTAATTTTTGGGTGCAGAGGTTGGCATGATCGTTTTCCAGAAATTTTCCCGATCTAGTACAACGACACCACTATAAAGACCTACTCAAAATTGAACAGAAAATCGTATGAAACAAACCCAACGGAAATCAGACGATCTACAGCCGAGATACATGAGCTCAAAGTCAAAATTTCAAGATTTTCGTATAAAGAGGTCGAGGTGCTCGCTCCGCTTCAGGCGAATAGATTGTTGTCTAAGGCAACCCACTGGTTTTTACAACATTCCTCAACCCCCATTTACCAGTGCCAGTGAAGATACTAAACAAACGGTAAGTACACTCATGGTCAATGGAAATGAACTTCAAAGCTCTGTGCGAGAGCGATAACTAGAACGGTCTCGGGTACAGTCGGTTTTCCAGAGAATGAATCGTAGCATGAAGCTAAGGGTATCGAAACACGTTGACGGGGCAGGAGTCCAACTCCATGCGGTATCCATAAATACGAAGCAGGTAAACGAACATCGACTTGGATGAATTATAGTCTCACCCCAGGTTTTATTATCTCGAAAGCCGACCGAACCCGAGACCGTTCTAGTTATCGCTCTCGCACAGAGCTTTGAAGTTCATTTCCAGAGTCTAAAAGTGTACCTTTTGCCTAGTTTTCCTCCGAGTAACCCAGTAAGCAGCAAGTAGTTCACCGGTACGCGACATTTGGTGGAGGTGCAAAAAATTCGTTCTTATCTTTCGCTGGTTGCTGGTTAGTCGTATTATTTAAGATAATGTATCCCTCCTATTTTGGAATTTGGTAAAGCGAAAAAGTAAATTACATAGGTGACAGTCGGTAACCCGTAAAGATCGCGAGACGCTAACACAGTAGTTGAACGGTTATCGTCCTAAATTATTTTGTACTTGTGTAATCAGTCTATGTCGCATTTTAATCGGTTATTACTCTAATTTGCCATCATGAGTAGAAATCAAGACAAAAATAGGAGGAACAAACATACGATCTTAGAGGTCCTACTCCGGATGTAGATATTGTCATTGAGGGTAATTTTCTACGGAGCACCAAAACTAACAGATCACCTACAGGTAGCCCGGCCCCAGTTAGTAACGTCGACAACCCTGTACCATCCTTGTTAGATATCGCGTCCGCGCTTCCCCAAGATACAGGGAGACCGCAATTTCCGCCCCGACTCCGCCGAAGACTTCTTTGATCGCATCAACCCCGTTTCATTCATTAGGAGCGATTAAAAGGTCAATATTAAAGCAACCTGTGACCACTGTAGTTTCCCTTCCGAGGGTGACCACGATTACGACTACGCTTTTGGCCACTATTTGTTCAACTACAGCGCCATCAATTCTTCCCGCAGAAATACCCTTTGATAGGGATGATTTTAGGATGTTTGATACGAGTACAACAGTTCTATCAAATGATGATCGTGTGTCACAAGTCACAACCTTTTGTGTTTCCAAGAGAACACCGAAATGTGATAAATGACTATGAAGTACCGAACCACCTACCGCACAAAATAATTTCTCGAACCGCGAAGCCCTACTGACATCTGGGAACCCCTGGATTATTAGAGTCATTCCTGAGGTTGATTAAATCAACGAATCTACGATAAGGCAAACATTGGTCTTCAAAACCATCTCCGATACCAGGAGGCAGCGTCGGATCTTCTAGTGTCGTAGCGTCTTTTGTAACATTTTTTGATCATATTTTTTAGAAGATGTTCAACCATTCTTGTTAGTATACAATTGTCATTTTAAAATTTCAATTATATTAGTATTGTTCTAAGGGTCAAGCGTATCCTTCCCGTACATATATGCCAGAGGCATATATACTGGACAGAAGGGAAATGTCACGACCAGGTTGATACCCTAAAAGGGGGTCATTGCAAACGCAAAATCAGCACCGAAGACTAAAAGAACAAAAGTTAATAACAAGACGGGACTTGCTAACAAAGTGCGGTTCGAAGAAGTCGAGGTGCTGGCTCCGCTTGAGACGAATAGAATATTGTCTAAGTCAATCAACTGGGTTTTATAAGATCCCTCAACCCCGATTTACCAGTGTCAGTGAAGATACCAAACGAACGGTAACTACCTTTTGCCTATTTTTCCCCCGAGTAACCCAGTAAGCAGCGAGTAGCTCACCGGTACGCGACAATATCTTTTGTCAGAAATTTTTCAGATACAACACAATGACACCCGTATAGAGTTTTACTCAGAATTCAACAGAGAACCGTTTAAAGAAAACTGAACGGAAATCAGAGAGTCAACGGCCGAGATACATGAGCTCAAAATCAAAATTTCAAGATTTTCGTTTAATTTTTGGGTGCAGAGGTTGGCATGATCGTTTGCTAGAAATTTTCGCGATCTAGCACAACGACACCCCTATAAAGACCTACTCAGAATTGAACAGAGAATCTTTTGAAACAAACTGAACGGAAATCAGAGAATTGACTGCCGAGTTACACGAGCTCAAAGTCAAAATTTCAAGAATTTCGTCTAATTGCTGGGTGCAGAGGTTGGTAATATCCTTTGTCAGAAATTTTCAAGATACAGCAAAATGACACTCGTCTAGGGTTCTACTCAGAATTCAACAGAAAACCGTCCAAAGCAAACTGAACGGAAATCAGAGAATCGACGGCCGAGTTACACGAGCTCAAAGTCAAATTTTCAAAATTTCAAGATTTTCGTATAATTCTTGAGTGCAGAGGTTGGCATGATCGTTTGCCAGAAATGTTCTCGATCTAGCACAACAACACCCCTATAAAGACCCTCTCAAAACTGAATACGGAATCGTTTGAAACAAACCGAACGGAAATCAAACGATCAACGGGCGTATTACGCGAGCTAAAACACAAAATTTTGAAATTTTTATCTAATTTCTTGTTGTAGAGGTTGGTAAGATATTTCATCAGAAATTTTTCAGATCTGGCACAACAACCCCCGTTTAATATTCTACTCATAATTAAACAAAGAATCGTTTAAAATAAACCGTACGGAAATCAGATGATCGATGGCCGAGTTATGCGAATTCAAATTCAAAATTTCAATTTTTTTAAAATTTCATTTTAGTACTCACTCTAAAATCCTTCTTATATCATGATGAGTAACAATCTCCCTCCTAATTGGTTTAATAACTCCTTGATCAATTCCATCCTGAATTAAACTCTTCAACTCTTCTTTTTCTTCAAGAGAAGCTTCAAAAATTTCTTCAGGAACGACAGTTCCAAAAGAAGTATTTTTTAAAAAGACACTCATTCCAATCGTACTATTTTCCGTTATATCAAACTTTCCCAATTGGATAAATCTTCCAAATTCAGCGGTACATCTTACAGAAGCTTTCAAAAGACTTTTTGATAAAGTGTTGAGAATAACGTGAGCTCCTTCGCCTCCAGTTGCCATTAAAAGATTAGCTTCGAAACTTGTGTCTTTGCTGGAAAGAATTTGTCTATCTTTGAGTTGAGGGAATCGTTTTTTCAAATAAAATCTTTGTTCATCTGTTGCTACGGTTGTATAAACTTTACAAAATTTACTTAAAGCTAAACAAATTGATGCCAAGCCGATTGATGAACAACCGTTATGGATTAAAACGGTTTCTCCATTTTCTAAGTATCCTTTAACGATTAAACAATAATAAGCCTGTAAATTATTAATTTAATGATTATTTTAAGTAATAATTAAGGAGATTAAAGTTTAAAAAAATTACTGTTATATAAGCATGAGGAATTGAACATCCATCTTCCATACTCCATCTTTCAGGAATTTTCCAATGAAGAATTTCATCAGGAACTAAATTACAAGTATCAACATCCATCTTAGCTATTCCCATAATTCGTTCTTTTACATCTAAACCAGCATAATCAATATTTCCCAAACCAACTTCATGTTTTTCTTTCGTTAGAGTTTCATCGTTAACATTTATACCAATAAAATGAACGTTTTTAGCTGCTATTGAAGCACTTAAATTATAAAATCATTTTTTAAAATTATATTAAAAAATTTTTTTTTAATAATTAGAATTAATAAAATGAATTTAAGATAAAAAAACTTACTTTGTTGATGGTTCTAAATTCTTAATATCAGACATAAATTCCAAAGGTAATTGTAAATAAGTTCCAAATAAACCATTCTTTACAAAAATTGCATTTAAATCTTTAGTGATGATTTGTTTAATTTTTGGTGAAGAAATATCAAAAGTAGATTTCTTATCCATTAAAAAGACACATCTAACATTATTAAATTCTTTGTTTAATCGTAAATTATATAAGAAATTATTTGCTCCTTCGGTTGGTAAAATCGGAATGATTAAATAAGTTAGTTTTGAACATTTTTGTTTTAACTCAACGATCCAACTTAGAGAATCTTTAGTTAAGTCTTTAGAAGAAACCACATCTGCTTTAATAACAACAACGTTTGGTGTAATTTTTGAAGCTTTACGAATTAAGGAATAATTAGTTTGATTTACATTAAATTCAAAAATAACAGAAATATTTTCATTAGTGTAAATTTTTTCTGTTGATTTCACCAAAGCGAAAGCATGACTTGAAATGATAGTTTTTAAAAGGTTTTCGGTTGGTTGTTCGTTGGATATTATTAAAATTGGAGTTGTTGTTGTTAAAATTGCTATTTTATCTTCTTTAACTTTTGTTACATTTCCCTAAAAAATATTATAATTAAAAAAATAAATAAATAAATTATATTTTTAAAGAAATTTACCCCAATTTCTATATTTTTATCTAAAACACTTTTAATATTTTCTGAAAACGATCCAGTTGAAGTTTCAATATCGATTATTGCTATGTTTTTAGTGTCGATATCCGGGAAGTTATTTAAAGCAACGTGAATGCTGTAGTTGATTGGAATTTCAATATTCTTGAAAAATAAATAATGGTGTTAATAAAAAAATATTTAAAAATAACATATGTAAAGTTAGTTTTCAACTTTAAATTAAATAGGGATTTATATTTTTTAATGAATCTAATTATTATACATAAAAATTCCTGTCTAATTGGAATTTGGTCATTAAATTATAAAGGTTGTACGAATAAAAGGATTTCATAGATGTTTTCTACAATTTTTCTACAATCTTTTTAGTGAGCTCAAAGTCAAAATTTTAAAATTTCAAAATTTGCGTCTAATTTCTCGATGCATAGGGTGGTAACCAAGGTGGGCGAACTCTATGTAAAATATTTGAAATTGATTTTTAGTACGTAAACCGAAACACCTTTAGCGCTGATGTATAATTTTTTAGTGAAGTCCCTAGATTTATAAATCTAGGGATATTCATTTTAAACAAATACGAAAATACAACAACGTTTCCATGACAACACGTTCAAAACATATTTTAACTTCATGTAAGAGCATTCGGAGTTATTATGATTGATTTTTGATCATTTCGAGCTTAAACGTGAAACATAACGTTTACAGTGACTACAATTGTGTTCCGTAGTATTCTTTTTACTTCTATTACCGGTAAGTGTTGTTAACTTTAACATTTTTACAATCTTTCGTTACATTATGTTTCCTTTTCAAATATATATAGCGTGTACGGTTTCTATTTGTAATGATAAGGAGTCATCCCGCTATCGATTCCCGAATTGCAGTAAGGATCCGGAGAGATTTAATAAGTGGATTTGGGCTAAGTGGATATTAGGTATATTTGTTTTGTTTAATAAATTACGCATTCTTGTATTAGCTTCATAAATGAAAATAAAAAAGATTAATCTATTTTAAAAAATGTTTTTTCTTGTATCATTGCTACTTATTTTTCGTACACAATAAGTGAGTCACTTATGGCTCACTTATTGTAGTACGAATAAAGAAATAAAATTAAATAAAAAAATATTTTATTTCAAATTTCGCGGTTTTTTTGAATAGTTGCACATCAGCGCTGTGAGTTCTCGGTTTACGTACTAAATTTGACGCATTTCAAAAATCTAGTGGGAGTTCACCTTCTATATCTTTCTTTTTCTATGGTGGTAACACTGTTCGTCAGAAATTTTCCAGGTCCAGCACAATGACGCCCGTTTAGAGTCTTACTTAGAATTGAACTGAGAATCCTTTAAAAGAAACCGAACGGAAATCAGACGATCGATGGTTGAGTTACACGAGCTCAAAGTCAAAATTTCAAAATTTTTGTCTAATTTCTCGGTGTAGAGGTTAGCAAGATCGTTTGTCAGAAATTTTTCAGATCTAGTACAACAATGCCCGCCTAGAGACCTATTTAGAATTGAACAGAGAATTAGATGCCGGCATGAGTACATGTGCAGCATGTGCAGTTGCACATGGCCTCGCGTTTGAGTGGCCTCACGCCCCGCCCCGGTTCTGAAAGTAAGTAATTATCGTAAACAGGGGCTATGAGGCAATTGCGCCCCGCATTATGTAGTGTTCGATTTAATAAAACTGTGACGTCTATTGTGCCCCATGACTTTTTTTTTGAGAAACATTGAATGTTTCAAGTTTATATTGTTTCAATATGTAAACAGCCAAATCAACATTTTTACTTTGTTGGGCACCGCGAAAAAAATTCATCGTGTCGCACTTACAGGCCCTGATCGTAAACTATATTTCTGAATATAACGATATTGAATAATGGCCTCGCTTTTACAGTTTGCACTTGGCATCGCGGAACTTAAACTTTTTGAACGCGGACCTCAAAATCACAATTTCAAAATTTTGCTTTAATTCCTTGGTCAAGACTTGGCAAAACTATTCGTACAATGACGCCCGTTTAAAGTCCTATTCAAAACTTGAAAATTTTCATTTAATTTCTCTGTGCAGAGGTTGTGAAGACAGTTTGACAGAAATTTTGCAGGTCTAGCACGACGGCCGTTTAGAGTCTTACTGAGAATTGAACAGAGAATCGTTTAAAATAAACCCAACGGAAATCAGATGATCGACGGCTGAGTTACGGGAGCTCAAAGTCAAAATTTCAGGATTTTCGTCAAATTTCTGGATACAGAGGTTGGCAAGATCGTTTGTCACAAATTTTCAGATCTAGTACAACGACACACGTCTAGGATCTTATTCAGTATTGAACAGAGGATCATTTGGAATAAACCGTACGAAAATCAAATGATCGACGGCCGAGTTACGCGAGCTCAAAATCAAAATTTCAAGATTTTCGACTAATTTCTCGGTGCAGAGGTTGGTAAGACGATTCGTCAGCAATTTTCCAGATGCAACACAACGTCCGTCTAGAGTCCTACTCAGAATTGAACAGAGAAGCGTTTGAAATAAACCGAATGGAAATCAGACAATCGACATCCGAGTTACACGAGCTCAAAATCAAATTTTTTGATTAATTTTTCGGTGTAGAGGTTGGTAAGATCAATCGTCAGAAATTTTCCAGATATAACACAATGACGTTTGTTTAGAGTTCTACTTAGAATTGAACAGAGAATCGTTTAAAACAAACCAACTGGAAATGAGACAATCGACAGCCGAGTTACCCGAGCTTAAAGTCAGAATTTCAAAATTTTCATCTAATTTCTCAGTGTAGACATTGGTAAGGTCGTCCGTCAGAAAATCAAGCACAAGAACGCCCGTTTAGAGTTCTACTCAGAATTAAACAGAAAATCCTTTAAAAGAAACCGAATGGAAATCAGACGATGGATGAACGAGTTATGCGGGTTCAAAGTCACAATTTCAAAATCTTCGTCTAATTCTTCGGTGCAGAGGTTAGTAACATCATTCGTCAGAAATTTCCCAGATTCAACACATCGACGCCCGTTTCAAGTCCTGCCCAGAATTGAACAGAGAATCGTTTAAAATAAACCGAACGGAAATCAGACGATTGATTGCTGAGTAACAAGAGATCAGTCAAAATTTAAAATTTTTCGTCTAATTTCTCAGTGCAGAGGTTGGTAAGACCATTCGTCAGAAATTTTTCAGATCCAGCATAACAATGCTCATTTAGAGCCTTAGTCAGAATTAGACAGGAAATCGTTTAAAGTAAACCGAATGGAAATCAGACCATCGACGGCCAACTTACGTGAGCTCAAAGTCACAATTTCAAAACTTTCGTCTAATTTCTCGGTGTAGAGGTTGGTAAGACGATTCGTCAGAAATTTTTCAGGTGCAGCACAACGACGCTCATCCCGTCGAGCTCAATTACCCGAACTCAAAGTCAGAATTTCAAAATGTTCATCTAATTTCTCAGTGTAGACGTTAGTAAAGTCGTCCGTCAGATATTTTGCAAATCCAGCACAAGAACGTCCGTTTAGAGTTCTACTCAGAATTGAATAGAGAATCGTTTAAAATTAACCGGACGAAAATCAGACGATCGACGACCAAGTCACATGAGCTCAAAGGCAAAATTTCAAAATTTTTTACTAATTTCTCTGTGCAGCAGTTGGAACCACCGCTGGTCAGAAAGTTTCTAGATCTAGCACAACGACGCCCGTTTAGAATCCTACTCAGAAGTGAACAGAGAATTATTTAAGACAAACCGAACGGAAATCAGACGATCGACAGCCGAGTTACGGGAAGTCAAAATCAATATTTCAAAATTTTCGTCTAATATCTGGGTGCAGAGGGTGGCAAAATCGTTCGTCAGAAATTTTCCAGATCTAGTACAACCACACCCGTTCATAGTCCTACTCACAATTAAATAAACAATCATTTAGGACAAACCGTACGAAAATCAAAGGATCGACGGTTTAGTTATTCGAGCTCAAAGTCACTATTTCATTATTTTCCTCTAATTGTTCGGTATAGAGATTGGTAAAGCCATTCGTCAGAAATTTTCAACGTCGAGCACAACTATGCCCATTTAGAATCCTACTCAGAATTGAACAGACAATCATTTAAAAGAAACCAAACGGAAATCAGACGATCGACAGCAGAGTGAGGTGACCTCAAAGTCGAAATTTCAAGATTTTCGTAAGTATTTCTTCAATCTTCAAATTTTATTTATTTATTATTTTTTTTCGTAATATTTAGAGTAAATTTGTTAAAACGATACCCAATCACTTTATTAACGATTATCAAACGTTTAATTTCTTTAGAACAAAAAAATCGAAACAATCTAAAATTCTGTTATAGCCTAAAATGACCATTCTTCGACTTTAATCCAAAATAACTAAAAAATTAAATTAGATAGAAAAAATGATTCTAATAAAAACTGTTCCTTATTTTATTGTGAATGTTATTTGTTAAAAGCAATTTTTTGAATTTTTAATGTTATTTGAGTTATAATTTAAAATCGATTTATAACCTTGAAATGACCGTTTTTCCACATTAATCTTAAATAATTCATAAACCAAACCAGATAGAAATAAAAGTTCAAATAAAAATTATAGCTTAGTTAGTTGTGAATATCCTTTATCCTATAAATAAAGCCAGAGCGCTTTCTTAAAGGCAGCAAAAGAATTTAGGGTGTTATGTTAACTTTGATGAAAATTGTTAGACCTTTATTATTTTTTTTTAATTTTTTTTGGTAATAATTAAAATAAATTTGACTTTTATAATCAAAAATAGAAGCTTTAAATGTTGATTTAGCCCAAAAATCATATCTCAATCTTCATAAATAAACTCAGCATGGATTTTTAAAGTTGCAGTTTTACAACAGTTAACTGTAAAATTTTTTTACCAAGTTTAAGATTTTTTATAATTTTTTTGGTAACAACTATAACAAATTTGACTTTTCTAATCCAAAATAGAATCTTTTAAGTTCAATTTAAAATAAAAATCGTTTCTTAATTCTTATAAATAAAGTCCTTACGATTTTTCAAAGTTGGTCAAGAAATTGTAAGGTTAGTTCGATTATAATTCTTTGACTTTATCATCCTTCTTTTTTAATTTTTTTATAATACTTGGAATAAATTTCATTTTTATAATAAATAAGACAATCTTTAATGATTTTTTAAAGTTAGTCAAAACCTTAGCTAGTTAGAAAACCTTAATCAGTTAAGTGAACCCTTTTATTCCTGTACTCCTTTAAAATAATCAAATACTTCTTCAGATAAATCCTTATACTAACTTTGCATAGGTTTAAAAATAATTTAAATAAAAAAAAAACATAATGATACCTCGCAAGACATTTTTTCAAAGCTAACAAAATTGTTACTTTGAAAACTGATCGGCTTCGCACTTTCCACCTGGGTATTATGCTGTAATCCAATTATTTGGATGCTCTCGCTCGATATAATTTCAGTGTGGTAATTATAAGTGACATCGATGTCTAAAACGCACTTAAACTTAACGAACTTACCGACAAGAAAAACCTTATCGTATCTTACCTTCACCATTCGGTAATTTATCAAATAAAATCGATATTTTTTGAATGTAAGTTGGAGTTATTATATTTTGGTATTTTTCACCCTTCTTTAAAATATATTGTTGAAGCATTCCCTCGAATAAACTCGTCCATTTATTATTCCAATTAACTTTACTTATTTGTCCGCTTTCACCTAATTTTACCATCTTTACCATTTTAAAATCACCTGTGTATTTATGTCCTCTGTGTGAAAATTCACTGTATACGTCTTTCGTAGATAATTCCATAGCTTTTTCAGGAACTTTAACTTCAACATCTTCAGCTCTAACTTTTTCAGTAGGATCTGGAACGTAAATCCTTCCACTTGCAATCATCATTTCACCGGATAAAATCTCAAATGTTCCACTTCCCGTTTGTATCATCGCGTGTAAAGGTACTGAACCTACTCTTGGAATTGTTAACATGTTTTTAAATTGGATGTTTTCGAAAATTACTGTGTTTGGTTTTGCGTCCGAACCAGTTATTAAAATTTCAATTAATATATTCTATTTGGTTATAAAGAAAAATTGTTATGAAAGAAGACTAAAATAGTTTAATAATAAATTACTTACCAAAAATGATGAAATAGGAAAGATACAATTATCCCCAAATTCATGTCCGGTACAATATCTATACTCATCGGAATTTAAAGTAATTTGAGTGTCTTTAATGCTCACTAAATAATTCATTTTATCTTCAATTCCGGTTCTCCATCTTTCGCTGTGTTCCCAATGGACTAAAGGAGATAAACTTAAAGTTCCTCTACTTACCGGGTAATTTACGGGAGGATAAATTGCAGCTACGTTAACATCAACTCCGGAAATATACATCCTTTAATTATAAGTTTTAAATTAATTAACAGGTCATTATAAATTGAAATATATACAAATTTAAGAGGTTTTAGGAATTTTAAACAAATTATTTGATGATAATTAAAATAAATTTGGTAATTATTATAGAAAATAGAGCTTTTTATTTTTAATGTACTGTAAAAATTATTTTTTAATTCCTATAAATAAAGTCTGGACGATTTTTTAAAGTTGGTCTAATTTTGAAAAATTTTGGTTAAATATCTGTCAAAAATATTTACTAACTTTAAAAATTTTTTTAATTTTTTTGGTAGCATTCAGGAAAAATTTTGCTTTTAAAATCGAAAATAGGATCTTTCAAGTTTCATTTTATACAAAAATCTTTTTTTAATTCTTAAAAATAAAGTCTGGACGATTTTTTAAAGTTGGTCTAATTTTGAAAAAAGTTAGGTTAAATACCTGTCAAAAATACTTACTAACTTTAAAATTTTTTTAAATTTTTTTGGTAGGATTTAGAAAAAATTTGGCTTTTAAAATCGAAAATAGGATCTTTCAAGTTTCATTTTATATAAAAATCTTTTTCTTTATTCTTAAAAATAAAGTCTGGACGATTTTTTAAAGTTAGTGTAAAAAAATTGAGGTTAGTTAATGGTAAATTTGTATCAAAGGAATTATTATATATGTGACCTAGTCTACGAAAAGGGGGCTTAAGTGTGAAAACAAGTTTTCGAGAAAATAGCTGTTAAAGATAAACAAGTCATTTTATCAGTTTCGCTTTAGTTGTTCGCGTTGTACATTCCTCTTTTTCGTTACGTTTACTGAATCATTTTTATGCGTCTTTTGCTTCCGAAAGAAATTAAAATTGAGTGTTGAAGAAGAGTTCAGTGCCATTTGCAGACAATATTTCGGCGAAAACGAAGAAGATAGTAATAAATCCGATATTGATAATGATTTGGACGGCGATTATGATTTATATCAGGCAAGAGATGATACAGAGGAAAGTTTCGTTAAAGTGGACTTATCTATGGCCGATTTAGAAGAAGAAGACCTGATAGCAAAATTTCTCTCTACCGATTGTTGTATTAAGAAATGCAATACACTCATACCTCGAGATCGGATTGTTAGTAGTAGAACCAATTGCTTAGAGCTATCCAAAAACAAACTTGATTTAGTGATACTAAGTAATATCGAAGCTGGAATAAGGTATAACGAAGAATTCCAAGGTGTTTATTCAGAAATTGCTAAGCGAAAGATAGAAGGATGCAGAAAAGGTAAAGAAGTCGTTCACTTTTCCTTTTTATACACGCGTGCGGAAAGAAACGTTACGAACACTTGGTAACTCATTATCATAAAAATGGCGTAACAGTGTTTTCAGTATAATTACTTAATTGACGAGAAGGATGACGTGGGGAAAGGGTCGAACTGCGTCGTGAACATTTTGCATCACCACTTGGAAACCTATTGCGAAGACATCCAAAAACTTGTTATTTTTTGCGACAATTACGTATGGCAAAATAAGAATAATATAAGAACAATAAGCCGTACTATCGTATTTACAATGGAGAGTTGCTCGAAAACTTAACAAAACGATTCTATTCAATTACCTTCTCACAGGACACACAAAATTTGCTCCTGATTGCTACTTTGGGATTTTTAAGGAGAAATATGCTACTAGCAATATAGATACGTATGAAGATTTATTGCAATGTATCGTTGAATCCTCGCCCAGTGGTCATAATAAAGCGGTATCGGCGGAGAATGTTACATGGCATCAATGGGATAGCTATTTTAAACCATTTTATCGGCCACTCGTTGGTATAACGCAGTTTCATTACTTCATAATTTATACGGATTGTTTAAAACCAAAAAATTCGCTGATAATGAAGATGTGGACACTTTTCATTATTTGTTGTTGAAACCTATCGATAGCGAAATGCCGGAAACTATACAACTAGTTGGTTTAACTTTAGAACACCAATGGTATATGTACCAAAATCTTGAACGTTTAGTCACAGAGCCAGGAAAAGTAGATATTACAGCTCCATAACCAAAAGAAAAATTGGTATCAAATAAACAAAAATCCGAAGTTGATGGAAAGGATAATTTGCCAAATAAAAATTCGATATCGAAGAAACGAAAGCCAAAGGTAATGACGAGGAAGATTCTACGGCTCTATTCCCAAAAAGGAAGTTAGCATCGAAAAAAAAGGCCGAAGGAACATTGAAGGAAGATTCTGTGGCTTCATTATCAAAGAAAAAGGTAGTTGGGTTGGGTAGAAAAAAATTGAAGGGTAAAAATGTATAAATTTACATTAAATTTAAAATTTGTGAATTTCTATGTAAAATAACGTGGTTTTGCCTTGAAATAAAAAATATGAAATGATGTCTATTGTTTTATAATTTAATCTCAAAATTTTTTTCATTTTCAATCATTTCTGCTCTTCTTTTTGTACATTTTTAAAAAACTTCTCTACCAGTTAGAAACTTTCGGTTTGCGCCATTCGAAAGAGTGTATTTTACTTTATCCAAATCATCAAAAAAGTGAAAATGATTTTTTCACACGTAAGTCCCCTTTTCGTAGATCAGGTCACTTATATTAGGAATTTTTTTGATGTTTTTAGTAATAATTAGAACAAATTGGTATTTTTTAATTCAAAATAGAATCCTTTAAATTCAACTTAATATCAAAATCTTTCTTCAATCTTAATAAATAAATTCGTGGGGATTTTTTAAAGTTATTGCAAAAAATTGAAGTTAGCTGACTATAAATTTTTACCAAATTTGGGATTTTTTTTTTTAATTTTTTGAAAACAATTAGAACAAATTTATCTTTTTTAAATCAAAATAGAGTCTTTTGAATTCATCAAGGTATAAAAATCTTTCCTTAATCTTAATAAATAAAGTCGTGGGGATTTTTTAAAGTTAGGGCAAAAAATTGAGATTAGCTGACTATAAATTTTTATCAAATTTGGGATTTTTTTTTTAATTTTTTGAAAACAATTAGAACAAATTTGTCTTTTTTAAATCAAAATAGAGTCTTTTAAATTCATCAAGGTATAAAAATCTTTCCTTAATCTTAATAAATAAAGTCGTGGGGATTTTTCAAAGTTAGGGCAAAAAATTGAGATTAGCTGTCTATAAATTTTTACCAAATTTGGGAATTTTTTTAAGTTTTTTGTTAAGAAGTAGAACAAATTTGTCTGTTTAAATTCAAAATAGAATCTTTTAAGTTCAACTTGTTATCAAAATCTTTCCTCAATCTTAATAAATAAATTCATGGGGATTTTTCAAAGTTAGGGCAAAAAATTGAGATTAGCTGATTATAAATTTTTACCAAATTTGGGATTTTTTTTAAATTTTTTGAAAAGAATTAGAACAAATTTGTTTTTTAGATCAAAATAGAATCTTTTGAATTCAACATAGTATAAAAATCTTTCCTTAATCTTAATAAATAAAGTCGTGGGGATTTTTCAAAGTTAGGGCAAAAAATTGAGATTAGCTGTCTATAAATTTTTACCAAATTTGGGAATTTTTTTAAGTTTTTTGTTAAGAATTAGAACAAATTTGTCTGTTTAAATTCAAAATAGAATCTTTTAAGTTCAACTTGTTATCAAAATCTTTCCTCAATGTTAATAAATAAAGTCGTTGGGATTTTTCAAAGTTGGTGCAAGAACTTGAATTAACTGTCAATTTTGATCAAATTTGGGATTTTTATTTTTAATTTTTTGAAAACAATTAGAACAAATTTGTCTTTCTTAAATCAAAATAGAGTCTTTTAAATTCATCAAGGTATAAAAATCTTTCCTTAATCTTAATAAATAAAGTCGTAGGGATTTTTCAAAGTTAGCGCAAAAAATTAAGGTTAGCTATTTGTAAATTTTTAGCAAATTTGGGAATTCTTTTAAGTTTTCTGGTAAGAAATGAAAAAAATTTGTTTGTTTGAATTCAAAATAGAACCTTTTAAGTTCAACTTGTTATCAAAATCTTTCCTCAATGTTAATAAATAAAGTCATTAAGATTCTTCAAAGTTACTGCAAGAACTTGAATTAACTGTCAATTTTGATCAAATTTAGGATTGTTTTTTTAATTTTTTGAAAACAATTAGAATAAATCTGTCTCCTTTAGATCAAAATAGAGTCTTTTAACTTCAAGTTAATATAAAAATCGTTCCTCAATCTTAATAAATAAAGTCGTTAAGATTTTTTAAAGTTGGTGCAAAAAATTGAGGTTAACTAACTAACAATTATTACAGAATTTGAGAATTTTTTAATTTTTTTGAAAACAATTAGAACAAATTTACTCTTTTAAATTCAAAATAGAATCTTTAAGTCCAACTTAATATAAAAATTTTTCCTTAATCTTAAGAAATAAAGTCGTTAGGATTTTTTAAAATATCACAAAAAATGATTTAAGGTTCGATTAATATTTTTCAGTTTTATCAATTTTTTATCAGTAATTAAACCAAATTGAATTTCAAAAATAAATAATAAAATATTTAAGCTTCAATTTTACGTAAAAATCATTTTTTAATTCCCACAAATAAATCCTCCACGATTTTTTAAATTTATTGCTTGAAAAAATGAACCCTTTTTATTCCTATAAAACCCCTTTTAGTCCTTAATTTTCAAAAAAAATAAATAAAATAAAATAAAATTCAACAAAATAAAATAAAATAAATTAAAAACTCACTTTCCAATTGCAGACAATAAAAATTGCAATCCATTTTTATTCCCTCTTTGCGTTAAAGGAATATTAGTACAACCACTATTCAAAGATCGTTTCAAAATAGCCTGTAATAAACCATGTGGGGCAATTTCAATAGCAATAGCATCTTTTGGAATGTGTTTAGACCCTTCTTCAAATAAAACCGAACCTAAGAGATTATTCGTGTGATATTGAGCAGAACAATATTTTACATCATCACTATCCCATTTATCTTCCAAAGCTGATGTACAAATCCATTTGGACGATCTTAATTTTGGTTTGGGAATAATCGCTTTTAAATACTCAAGTAATTTAGGAGCTGCTGGTCGAATATATCTACTGTGATAAGCAATATTAGCTACGTTAACTAATCTAGCGAAGATTCCTTTATCTTGGAGTTCTTTTACATATTTTTCCATATCTTCAGTTGGTCCGGATAAAGTACAATTATCAGAAGAGTTATGACAAGCGACTTCAATACTTTGGGGAAGTTGGTCTTTAACTTGGTTGTTTCCTAAACCGATTGCAGCCATCATACCTTTGATTAATTCGACTTCTAAAGAAGCTTTTCCTCGGGAATAAGCACAAAGAATCATTTGTTCGGCTGTTAAACATTCATCAGCATAAGAACAACCTAATTCTCCAACTGAGTGTCCGATTATTCCATCTGGAACGACTCCCAGGGCTTTTAAAATGTCGGTTAAGGCGATTTGAACAGCTGCTATTCCCACGAAAGAATGAAGGATGCTGTCGAAAGTTTTTGGATCGTTTCCGGTGACTATGCTTAGTAAATCTATTCCTTTTGGTTTGAGGATTTCATGGGATTTTAATATAGATTCAGCGAAAATTGGAAGATGCATTAAGTCGTTTGCCATTCCAACCCATTGACTTCCCATTCCGGAATAAATAAACCAAATTGGACGTTTATTTCCTGGATAATGCTAATTAAAAAAAAAATTAATAAAAATTTAATAAAAAATAATACAAAATAATACAAAAATTTACCTCAAATTCATGTTTAGGATTTTCACTTTGATCTAAAATCGTATATCCACGATACAAATGTCCAGAAACAGTCTTCGAAAAGAAATTATGCGTTAAAGCTATATATTCATCATCAATTTCTTTTTCTCCCTGTACAGTCTTTAAAATTTCTTGAATCCCACTTTCAGTTCTTGTAGAAGCGACGACTAATTTAGGTAAATTATTCGGCTGTTTCGATTTTAAAACCGGATTGCCTTTTAATAAAACATGAGCGTAAGAAGAACACAATCCGATCCCATGAACGGCCGCTAATTCTCCTTTCCAATCCCTATTTTCAGTAACGACCTCCAAATTTCCATTTAACAAACCGGGAATGTTCGGGTTCGGATTTTTAAATTGTAACATCGCCGGAATTTTCTTCGTTTCGAACGCTATTAAAACTTTAGCGATCGAAAATAGATTATCGGAAGCCTCACTATGCCCAGTTTGGGGTTTTATCGATCCAATGAGAAGAGGTGATTTTCTATTTTTGCAATAAACGCTTTCCAAAGCTTTTAGTTCGATTTCATCAGTTCTTTTAACAGCACAACCGTAAGTTTCAACGTATTCTACATCAGCTGGGTTAACCCCGCATTTTTTATAAAATTCGTCTATGAAATTCGTCATTCCATCTAAATCTTGATCTAGGATTGGACCATCTCTATTTCCATTGAATATAGTTGATGAATGAAGAACTGAAGCATAAGCTCTTTTAGCTTCGGAAGCTTTTTGAATAAACATGACGACTATTCCATCTGATCTAGCATATCCGGAAGCTTAAATTAAAAAAAAAATTAATATATTAAAGTAGTAAGCAAGTAGCACCTGTTTAAAAGAGGGCGCCGCAGGCGCCTAGCTCTTTTCTTAATGTTTTTTTTTTGGAAATCGCTTTCCGGACGATCCAATGGTTTTACCTCATTCTGCCGACATTATCTTAACCTCCCCGAGGATTTTGGGGGGTCTGCGACCGATTTCGGAAAAACGGCCTTGAAAATCGAACGACGTTGCGGTAGCCCTAATTGAAACTAAAAGTCTCGATCGCCCGTCTGTTATTTTCGTTAACTCTCGAACACACTTTTTGTCCAAAAAGCCACCGGCTCCGCGACTCTGCTTCCGGCTAACCTTCTGAACGGCTTTATAGCGCAACGCTATATGCGAATCGGGGCTCCTTTGGATCCGAAACGGCCGATTTAAGCCCTAAACGAAGTCCCCGTTTTCCGTTATTTTCGATTTGAGCCGATAAAACAGTTGGTTCAATTTTCATAAACGTTACCGTCGTTTGGGGTGAGATTGATCACCGTGGGTGAGATTGATCACCAAGTTGCTTCTTCATAAATTTAAATCTAGCGGGCAAACCAACTATTAGATTGGTTTTTCGCCAAAGCAACACAAACCTGGTGACGAAAAAAGAATCTAATAGTTTGTTTGCGCGCTAGATTTAATTTTATGAAGAAGCAATTTGGTGATCAATCTCACCCCCAGTTATCAATCTCACCCCAAACGACGGTATTTATTATTCTAACCACGCTAATGCCACATGAAATGTCAAAACGATCGGTTTATTAATAATCATCAAATATTTAATTTATGCAGAGCAAAAATTCGAATAAATTTCACTAAAAACTAATTGAATTCTTGAAAATATCACCAAAAATTTAAGAAAAATTGTAAAAATTTCACCAAAGCTACTAAAATTTTTAATAATTCCACCAAAAACAAAATTTATAAAAATTCCACCAAAGCTATCAAAATTTTTAACAATTCCACCAAAAACTTGCTGAGTTTTTAAAAAATATACTAAAATTAAGATCAATTTCGTCAAGAATTGATTAGATTCTTAAAAATTCCACAAAAATAAAAAATTAATAATAAAAATTCCACAAAAGTTAGTTAAATTAAATATAATTTCACCAAAAATTATTAAATTTGGAGACAATTCTATTAAAAACTTAGTGAATTTTTTAAAAATTCCACCCAAAATCAATAAAATTGGTAAAAATTCCACGAAAAACTTACTATATTCGTAAAAATTCCGCCAAAGTTACCAACATTTTTAACAATTCCACCAAAAACGTACTAAATTTTTTCAATTTTCCATCAAAGCTACTAAAATATTGAATAATTCCACCAAAAACTTACTGATTTTTAAAAAATACCACCAAAAACTTACCAAATTCATAAAAATTCTACTAAAATTACCAATATTTTTAACAATTCTACCGAAAATGATTAAAGTTAATAAAAATTCCACCAAAGTTATCAACTTTTTTAACAATTCCATCAAAAACATACTGAACTTTATAAAAATTCCACCAAAAATTAATAAAATTGGAAAAATTTCACTAAAAACTTACTAAATTCGTAAAAATTCCATAAAAAATACTGAATTTTTAAAAAATTCCATCAAAAATGAATAAAATTCGCAAAAATTCCACCAGTGTTATCAAAATGTTTGATAATTCCACCAAAAATATACTGAATTTTTTAAAAATTCCACCAAAAATTAATATAATTTGCAAAAATTTCACCAAAAACTTACTAAATTCATAAGAATTTTACCAAAAACACAGATTTTTTCTTATTCCACCAGAAATGAATAAAATTCGCAAAAATTCCGCCAATGTTATAAAAATTTTTGATAATTCCACCAAAAACATACTGAATTTTTTAGAAATTCCACCAAAAATTTACTAAATTCATAAGAATTTTACCAAAAACACTGAATTTCTTTAAAATTCCACCAGAAATGAATAAAATTCGCAAAAATTCCACCAAAGCTATTAAAATATTTAACAACTACACCCAAAACTTACTGAATTTTTTTTATTCCACCAAAAACTTACAAAAATCCTAAAAATTACATCGAAATTGTCAACATTTTTAACAATTCTACCAAAAACTTACCAAATTTTTTAAAAATTTCACCAAAATGTCAAAATGCTTTCAAAATTCCGCCAAAAATCAATCAAAATAGAAACAATTTCTTTAAAAATTAACTAAAACCTTGAAAATTCCATCAAAAACTTATTAAATTCATAAAAATTCCACCAAAGTTATTAAAATTTTTAATAGTTCTACCAAAAATAATGAATTTTTTAAAAATTGCATCAAAAACATACTGAACTTTATAAAAATTCCACCAAAAATTAATAAAATTGGAAGAATTTCACTAAAAACTTACTAAATTCGTAAAAATTCCATAAAAACACTGAATTTTTTAAAATTCCATCAAAAATGAATAAAATTCGCAAAAATTCCACCAGTGTTATCAAAATTTTTGATAATTCCACCAAAAATTAATATAATTTACAAAAGTATCTCCAAAAATTAATACAATTTGCAAAAATTTCACCAAAAACTTACTAAATTCATAAGAATTTTACTAAAAACACTGATTTTTTTTAAATTCCACCAGAAATGAATAAAATTCGCAAAATGCCACAAAAGCTATTAAAATATTTAACAACTATACCCAAAACTTACTGAATTTTTTTTATTCCACCAAAAACTTACAAAAATCCTAAAAATTACACCGAAATTGTCAACATTTTTAACAAATCTACCAAAAAACTTAACAAATTTTTTAAAAATTTCACCAAAATGACCAAATTCTTTTAAAATTCCACCAAAAATCTATCAAACTAGAAACAATTTCATTAAAAATTAACTAAAACCTTGAAAATTCCATCAAAAATGTAGTAAATTCATAAAAATTCCACCAAAGTTACTAAAATTTTTAATAATTCTACCAAGAATAATGAATTTTTTAAAAATTCCACCAAAAAACTTACAAAATTTGTAAAAATTCCACCAAAAATTTACCAATTTTTTTTTTTAATTCCATCAAAAACTTACTAAATTCGTAAAGCTTCCACTAAAGTGACCAAAATGTTGATCAATTCAACCAAAAACAATAATTTTTTTTAGAAAAATACTAAAAATTAAACTAAACTAGTTAAAATTAAAGGAAAAAAAATAAAAATGAAAACATAAATTAAAAATATAAATTAAAAAATAAATTAAAAAATAAATTAAAAAATAAATACCTTCTACATCAAAAGCTTTAGTTGATCCATCTTTTGAAATTAATCCCATATCATTATATAGAAATGAGATTTCAGCATTTAACGCTAAATTAGCTGTACCAATTATAGCAGATTCACAATGACCTTGTTGTACGGCTGTTACAGCTAGATTTAGGACTTCAATTCCACCAATCCAATTACTATCGTAGGCACAACTCGGACCTAAAATTAAATCAAATATCAAATCAAAATTCCCCTTTAAAATTTTATTAAATAAAAAATTAACAACCTTTTAGATTTAACCAATATGAAATTCGATTAGACATCATTGCTCTAGAATGTCCTGTAACTCCAAAACCACTTACGATGGACTCATAAAAAAGATTATCATTTTCTCCGATGGATGAAGCGGTAAAAACACCAACTTTTTTTCCTCGGATTTCTTGAGGATTGACCCCAGCGTCTACTAAAGCTTCGAAAGTTCTTTCAAGGATTAAACGTTGCATAGGGTCCATGTAAGTTGCTTGATGGCGATGAATACCGAAGAAAGCGGTGTCGAAGTATTCGGCATCGCTAATTACGCCGATTTTATTACAAACGTCTAATTCGCCTAAAAGAATAAAAAAAAATTAAAATAGAATACTAAAGAATTTAAAGATAAAAAAGAAAATTAAAATTAGAATTAGAAAAAAAGATCATTTTATGAATGGATCGTTCTTAGAATAAAACCCAGGCGTAAATTGTAAAATCCTTGAACTTGGTCTAGAGGCTAACAAGTTCTAGGAATTTGCATATTCCCAAGAGATCGATAATTTAGGCATGTTTATAAATGAGCTTAGGGGTGTACAGAAGGGGAAGTTTATTTAGTTGTGTAATGAAAAAATTTATTACGGGGGGAAGATTAATTTTTAGATTTAAAATAAAATTTGTAGATTTAAAATAAATTTTAAAAGTGTGATGGATTAATTTTTTCTAGTTTAAGATAAAACATTTTTGAGGATGAAAAAATCTTTAAAATTTTCAAACTAAATTAGTTTATGTGAGTTGTCTGGTTTCAATATCCCCCCTAAATCCATTTTTGGGCAAAAATTAGATATATACGCCAACTGTTAAAAAAAGTTATTTTCTATAAAATACTCAATGATTTGTATTTAAAAAACGCGCGAATCCCTTAAAAATTTAAATCACATAGACAGCCTTTAGATTCAAATCCCACTAAATCCATTTTCAATAGATGCGCAGTTATAAAAACTGTACAATAGATTCAAAGGAGTTTTTAAGAAAAACCAAACCGCCATGAATATCCAGCCAAAAGAAATTCCTACCGGAGTGAAACCAAAATGAAAATGAGAGATGTAAATAACTTGTTAAGCAAACATTATGGAAAGAACTGGAAAGAGGTAGAAAATTTGGCTTATTATAGAGATATGTTTGGAAAATTTCAGAACAATTCCTGACGATTCCCGAGAAGACAGTGAGGACGAAGATCCTAGTTTATATCAACCGAAAATATACCTAATATTAGAGTTTAAGAGTTTTTTAAGTACAATTTTTAAATAACACATCTTTCAAAAAATAAAGTTTCCTATTATTAGCTACAAAGAGATTTGATTCACTTTCAATTCATGCCTAATCCATTTTGTTCAGATTCAAATGAGCCTTAATCCACAGTTTGGTAGCAAACGCAACCAAACACCATTTTTAAATCCACTTTGTGATTTTTATATCTATTTCAAAAGACGTGGTCATAGAATTTTTGAAACTTCAGTAAGTCTTCTAATAACAAATAAATTACGTTTGAATTAATAACTCCAAAATCAACCCGAAATACTTTTTTGCCGTTTTCTCAAAATCGAAAAATTTGGACTTAAGGGGATTTGAAACCAAACAACTCATGTAAAACCTTTAGGATTAATTTGTTCAGTTTAAGAGTACGTAATTAGGTCTGATAGTAGATTTATATTTCAGGCTAAACTATATAATCTAATTTCTGGATTGGACGTAATCCGGGCTAAAGTAGTGCAAACTGACTTTAGAGTAAACTTCTAACATGGTAATGAAGGCGCAGCCACCAATATTCAAAGTTAACTAAATTCGATTTATGTTGGAGTTTTGGGTGACAATGTTGGATGCACTAAGGAGCTTGTATTTTAAAATTTTGTTCTGATTTTATTCATATACTTTATTTTACAGAAGTGGGGTACCTTCATAAGTTTAAATTGGGGATGAATTTTCTTTCTATTTTTTTTTTCAGAATAAAGTTATAATGTTAACGTACACATTAATATTAATGTTAATTCTTCGATCTATAGTTTATAAATTATAATACTTTATTGATCGATATCTTCAATCATTAAGTACAAAATGATTCCATATATAGGTACGCACGCAACCATTCAGTTTTGGCTATGAACTCATATATGCGCTTTTGCAGAACCATTCGTTTTTGGGTATGAACCCATATAAGCATTCTAGCATAATCATTTGGTTTAGGTTACGAACGTATATGCGAGTGTAATTTAGGCTGGCTAACAGGGCCGGATTTGAGGCGATTGAAGCGATTGCGCCCCACGCTTGAAGGGGCGCCGCATTAAGTAGTGTTCGATTTCATAAAGCTCCATGAAGTGAACATTTTATAATATAAAAAAACGTCGACTTGTGTATCTGACCCTTTTTTTGACGTCGATTGTGCTTCTGTAACCTTTTTTTTTGAAAGATTCAATGTTTAAAGTTTATATTGCTTCAATATGTAAACAGCAAAATCAACATTTTCATTGAAACTTTGTGGGGCTCCGTGAACAAACTTTAATCGGGCCGCGCACTTATTGGGTCAGGGTCCTGCTGGCCATTAAGTTGTTATTAAGCAACCTGCAAGTTGCCATCTTTCCTAAAAAGTACGCGTCCATGGTAAGCGCTTTAGTACGAATAGGGCAGCGCTCAAAGAATTAACAGCCCTTTTTCAGGTCTGCCAATTTTTTGTGAGAATGTTAATATTAGTAAAAAACACGTCGTATTTTTCATAACAACGTTAAGTTCAAGGCAGAAACGTTGCTTACTTAGCAATTCCCTTAATCTATATATCGACGCGTCCAACGAAGAGTGTACTAACTCAAATTTTTGGTTATTTAAGTTACATTGCCTAAAACATTTATTTTCAAGTGGTCTTCCGACGAACAAAAATTCGACGTGTAGTGAAGACGAGGATGAGAGTGTGGAAGAAGAAGAAATTGAATAACAAACAAAATAAATAATATTGGAGGTGGTTCAAAAGTTTTACTTGATTCATCTCCAAAGTTCAAAATTTGAGTTAGTACAGTCTTCGTTGGGAGCGTCGATATATTCTGTTGGTGAAAGTAAAATAAAAATCTCAAACCATTAAAAATCAACTCCTCGAAGAGATCTCAATACAAAATAATTGATCGTGGATAGTTTTCTTATTACGAGTATTCATACACACGATTCTAAATAACTTAGGATTTTTTTAGCCAATAAAAACTTCAAATTGTTTAGATGTGATCGAAATAGAGCAATTAAATTCATTTGAGTTGTTCGAAATCGCTTGATATTGTTTGAAATTTGCTCAAATGGACAAATCTATCATTATTCTAGTATTGTTACAATTCAACATTAGCCATCGCTTTTATTTCTTCCTTTCTAACTTTTTGCAAATCTAAGACAAAGCTTTGCAGAAAATATGATCCTCATTCTCTTTTATCTCACTGTTATTATTGATATATTTAAATCAATTTCGATTTCTTATAAATTAACATTGTCCTGATAATTATTAATTTTATAATTGTTTGCCGAAAGAGCGTTCATAATTGGTTGACAGATTGGTTTATGATTGTTTAAAACTTAACGCTAACGTTACTAATAAGGCGATTTTGAAAAAAAGCAATAAAAATTTATACTTTTCTGACTCTAACTTTAACGATAACTAACATTAAGGTTATTGTGGCAGGCTTTTAGGTTAACCCTTAACTGTGATAATAGCTTTGTTCGTTGGGTAAAACTTGCACTGCACTAAGTTACACTATGGTGTAAAGGTGCAGTTTGGTGTAACATTTAAAGTGCAACGACAGGTAATTTGGTGCACTTTAGTTCAAGTATGAACTATGATGTGCTAACTTACACTAACTGCACGAAGTTGCACTACCCGTAGCGCAACGAACAGTATGAGTGCAACTGCCTTAAAAGGCATTATGCCCAACGAACACTTGATATCTGCACTGAACTGCTAAGTGCAAGTAGTGCAGCCGCAACGAACAAAGCTAATATATTTACAGTTCAGGTTAAATTGTTATCATCCAACATCTGGACTGAAACCAATTTAGATGAACCAAAATCAAGTGGATTTGAACACAACTGCATTGAGCACCAGCGCAGTCACAAAAAAAAATTGACGAAAAAATGATGCTTATATTTAAGGCATCAAGAAGCTTTTAATTCTAGAAAACCGTTGATAGGAACACATGTAAGAAAGAATTAAGAAAGGAATTATCTAAAAAAAAATGGAATCAAAGAGATCGAATGGGTGATGGATCATGAGAGAACTTCCTCTTTCTCCTGAAGGAGAGAGGAAAGAACTATTATCATTTAAACTTTGGACTCAACCCAATTTAGATGAATTAGAATCAAGTGGATCTGAACACAACTGCATTGAGCACCAGCGCAGTCACCAAAAAAATTGAGGTAAAAATGATGCCTATATTAAGGCATAAAGAAGCTTTATATTCTAGAAAACCATTGAAAGGAACATGTATAAGAAAGAATGAAGAAAAAAATTAGTGTGACAAAAATGAAATCAAAGAGATCAAATGATGAAGGATCATGAGAGAATTTCCTCTTTCTCATGAGGGAGAGGAAAGAACTATTATCACTTAAACTTTGAACTCAACCCACTTTAGATGAACTAGAATCAAGTGGATCTGAACTAAACTGCTTTGAACACCAGCGCATTCACCAAAAGAATTGAGGTAAACATGATGCTTATATTTAAGGCATCAAGAAGCTCTTTATTCTAGAAAACCGTTGAAAAGAACATGTATAAGAAAGAATACATGTTCTTTATATGAAGAAAGAAATTAGTGAGACAAAAATGGAATCAAAGAGATCAAATTAAGAAGGATCATGTAACATACTATGAATACGAATACGCATTGGTCTCATTTTCATCGCTCGTGTAATCGTTCTCAAGAACGGGGAAGTGCAAGGTCTCCAAACTGTTTTAATGATGTATTTTCATTTTATCTTACATTACACACATCAACAGTGTTCAATCCGCTCCTTGCAATAAAAATTTTCCGAGGAGGAAGCTGCACACCCGGTGTGCAATGATCTTGTTTATGTGAATTTACTTACGAATTGGGTGGTTTCTATAGTAAACATGATTTTTTTTTATTAAAAATGAACAATATAAAAAATTCACTCCTGGGAACCGTGTTTAAAAAAAATCATCGTCTCGAATGGGTTAATGTGAAAAATACAACGTTGTTTTTTACTATTATTAACATTGGGACAAAAAAATCGGCAAACCTGAAAAAAAGCTGGTAACAAAATAATCAACCAAAAAATTGTGAGTTTTCATAAAAGAGAGAGAGAGGAAAGAACTATTATCACTGAAGCTTTGAATTCAATTCAATTCAAACTGAAGTAGTAAGTATTAATTAATTAAATCTATATTAAAACGGTTTTAACACGTTGAAGACCGAACAGCAACGATTACATATAAGAGACGAATCAAATTGGGTTTTTCTTAAAACTTAACAAAAAATGTTAAAGACATCAAAGAGTTTTTAATAAAAAAAAATTGGATATTTTTATAGGTTTGCATTAGTTTAAGTTTTCTGAGTGAGGTCGGGTTGGATTTTGTACATTGAACAATACCAAAAAGCCTATAAATAAATTGTAACCAATGAGATTACAAGCAAAAATTAAAACATTTGCTTTTATTAAACCAATCTTTTAGAATTATTTACTCTAAAATTTATTTTAATTTTGCTTGTAATGTAAACGTAAATTATATGAAATCAATGAATTTTCCATTATATTAATTTCTCTCGTATTTAATACTATAGTCGCTCCCTGGGAAAGGAAAATATTATCCCAAATGCCTGGCTTTGTAGGTCAATATTGATATTTTAAATGAAAATAGGACAGCTTTAACTTAATGTATAAATCATTTCATAATTCCTACATATAAAATCCTGATAATATCTGTCTTATTTTTTCCCTTTGATTAAGTAAATACAGTGAAATTCCCCTTCGCGGAGATTTCACTGTACTCATTCTTTTATGCCTACTCTTTGATGATAAATCTCAATAGAAATTTTAATCAAAAAACAAGCCTGTAATTTCATCATGGTATTAAATTGATAAGACTTATTAAATAATTTAAATATAAAAAATTATTTTAAATCATAAATCATTTTATAAAAGAAATCAGTTTGGTCTTCCAATTTATAGTACATCAGATATAGGTTTTATTACCTTCTTTCCATCGTGAACCCAAGAGAATCTCGTTTGAATACAAGTTGTTCTTGAACTCGACGATATTACGAGCTTTCGGAAAGAAACCCCCGATTCCAGAAATAACAACCTCTTCTTGATCCATTTTTTTTTCTTTTCTTATTAAAGAAAATTAAAGATGAATTGAAAAATAAATGCTCAAATTGAACGAAAAATGGAAAGGAGAACGACAGCACTAACGAGATTAATGCAATTTCACGGATATTTATTGGAAAATCCCGCCGATTTTTACATACAATGCACATTTTAATTATTAATATTGATTGTTCCACATTCAAATTTATGAAAGTTCCGGAGGTATTATTTAAAAAATTCAATTCTCCGCCTGTAATTCGCCTTTGTTCATTCGAAAAATATATTCAAAAATATCTTATTAGAAATTTTAATTATTATAATTGTCTTCAAACTATGAATTTAAGAAAATTCTTATGCAAGTTCCGACATTTTGAAAAATGATCAAAGTTTAAACAATCCTCTAGACTTTATTTACGGGAATTGAGAAAAGATTTATCACACGTAGCTAGATTAAAGTATTTGGTTTACGATAAAAAAGACAGATCTTTTCTAAGTCTTACCAAAAAAATTAAAAAAATTCTTAAGTAAATCCTAACATTTTGACGAAATTTTGACAAAGTTTAAACAATCCTCTTGACTTTATTTATGGGAATTGAGAAAAGATCTTTCACATATAGCTAGATTAAAGTATTTGATTTACGGTAAAAAAGACAGATACTTTCTATGTGTTACCAAAAAAATTAAAAAAATTCTTATGTAAACCCCAACATTTTGAGGAAATTATCAAAGCTTAAGCAAACCTCTAGACTTTATTTATGGGAATTGAGAAAATATTTTTCACACATAGCCAGATTAACGCATTTGGTTTATTATAAAAAAGACAGATCTTTTCTAAGTCTTACAAAAAAATTTAAAAAAATTCTTATGTAAATCTAAACATTTTGAAGGAAATTGTCAAAGTTTAAACAAACCTCTAGACTTTGTTTATGGGAATTGAGAAAAGATTTTTCAAATATAGCTAGATTAAAGCATTTGATTTACGATAAAAAAGACAGATACTTTCTAAGTCTTACAAAAAAAAATTAAAACAATTCTTATGTAAATCCCGACATTTTGACAAAATGGCTAAAGTTTAAACAATCCCTTAGACTTTACTTATGGGAATTGTGGAAAGATTTTTCAAACTTTACTAGAATAAAGTATTCTGGTTGTCACAGAAGAGACAGATACTTTCTATGTGTTACCAAAAAAATTAAAAAAATTCTTATGTAAATCCCAACATTTTGAGGAAATTATCAAAGTTTAAACAAACCTCTAGACTTTATTTATGGGAATTGAGAAAATATTTTTCACACATAGCCAGATTAAAGCATTTGGTTTATGATAAAAAAGACAGATCTTTTCTAAGTCTTATCAAAAAAATTAAAAAAATTCTTATGTAAATCCCAACATTTTGAGGAAATTGTCAAAGTTTAAACAATCTTCTAGACTTTATTTATGAGAATTAAGACAAGATTTTTCACACATAGCTAGATTAAAGCATTTGGTTTATGATAAAAAAGACAGATAGTTTCTAAGTTTTGCCAAGCAAAATTTAAAAAATACTTAGCTAAATCTCAACATTTTGACGAAATGGTCAAAGTTTAAACAAACCTCTAGACTTTACTTACGGGAATTGAGAAAAGATTTTTCACACATAGCTAGATTAAAGCATTTAGTTTACGATAAAAAAGATAGATAGTTTCTAAATTTTACCAAAAAATTAAAAAAAATTCTTATCTAAATCCCAACATTTTGAAGGAGTGGTCTAAGTTTATCAATTTAATCTTAATTTCTATTTAAGACTAAAAATAACCAGATTAAAAATAAATAATTCAATAACATATTTCTTATTATTAACTATTTTAATTATAATTAATAATAAAATAATTTTTAAAATTTGAATTTAAATTCTTTTAATATTATTTGCTACCTTCACGTGATTCACTTTAAACGTCAAAGTGACATTTACAAAAAGGTTATGTTACGGATTCGATTAAAAAATCGTTTTTAATCTATGAATTTAATAATTTTAAGTGCGTTTTAGTTAAAATGTGTTTCGGACCGTTGGCTAAAATAAGACATTGGGGACCAATAACAGCTCTGTGTAAGTTTTTATTCATAATCACAAATTTCCCATTCGAACATAACCTCCTTTAGGTATTATAAAATGCGTTACCGGCGTTACGATTCACTGTTCGAACCTTTGGTGGCCTTCTTCCACATACGGGGGCCTCCTTAACACTATATGTTTCATGTCGTTATCCGGATTAACTTTGTATAATTTTTTATCTGCTGTATTTCATGGACCGGGGTTTTTACCACTTAAATGGATCCCTGTGAGTTTGTTTAAATGATTTTTGTTGGAATTTCGAAGTTTATTTCATTTGATTTTATAGGAAAGAGAAGAGACTATGGAATTTTTACAATTCTGTAACGTTTGTAATGGTTACAAAGCTCCCCGATCACATCATTGTAGAAAATGTAAACGATGTGTTTTAAAAATGGACCATCACTGCCCTTGGATAAATACCTGCGTGGGATGGGCAAATCATGCTCATTTTACCCTCTTCTTAGCTTTTGCTGTGTTAGGTTGTCTCCATGCATCAATTATTTTATCCTGTACATTATACAGGGCGTTCTACAGGTCTTATTATATTTACTATGGGATTACCAACCAACCCATCGTAGTTTTAGGCTTATATGGGATTGTGATTTCAGTTTTTGCACTTGGTTTAGCTTTAGGGGTGGTTATCGCAGTTGGAATCCTATTTTTCTTCCAGGTAATCATTTTATTTTCACCTAAAATAAAAATTTTTTATTAGATATAGTTAGGAAATTAAATTTGCTTTAATTTGAGTACAAACACGACATATCTAACTTCAATAGTTTAAAATTTATTGAATTTTTTAACCTTAAAAACAATTGAAAATCGCCATCTTTAAAATGACGTATAGAGGGGGTTAGGAAATCAAATTTGCTTTAATTTGAGTATAAACACGACACATCTAACTTAAATAATCTAAAAGTTATAAAATTTTTTAACCTTAAAATCAATCGACGGTCGCCATTTTTAAATTGACGTATAGATATGGTTAAGAAGTTAAATTTGCTTTAATTTGAGTATAAACACTACATATCTAACTTAAATAATCTAAAAGTTATAAAATTTTTTAACCTTAAAATCAATCGACGGTCGCCATCTTTAAATTAACCTCACTTTTTCCTTTTTTTTCTTGAAATATAGTCGTGTTGGGTATCAAATTAAATTATTTGTAATAATCTATAGGAATTTTGAAGTAAAAGTTATAAAATTTTTTAACCTAAAAATCAATCGACAACCGCTATTTTTAAATTAACCTCAGTTCATCATTTTTTGTTAGAATATAGCCATGTTGGGTATCAAATTAAATGATTTTTAATAATCTATAAGAATTTTAAGGTAAAAGTTATGAAATTTTTTAACCTCAAAGACAATCGACGATCGCCGTCTTTAAATTAACCTCACTTTTACATTTTTTGTTAGAATATAGTCGTGTTTGGTATCAAATTAAATGATTTTTAATACTTTATAAGAATTTTGATGTAAAAGTTATGAAATTTTTTAACCTAAAACACAATCGACAACCGCCATCTTTAAATTAACCTCACTTCATAATTTTTTATTAGAATATAGTCGTGTTTGGTATCAAATTAAATGATTTTTAATAATCTATAAGAATGTTGAGATAAAAGTTATAAAATTTTTTAACCTAAACAAAATCGACGGTCGCCATCTTTAAATTAACTTCATTTCATCATTTTTTATTAGAATATAGTCGTGTGTGGTATCAAATTAAACGATTTTTAATAATCTATAAGAATTTTGATGTAAAAGTGATAAAATTTTTTAACCTCAAAGACAATCGACATTCGCCATCTTTAAATTAACCTTATTTTTTCATTTTTTGTTAAAATATAATCGTGTTGGGTGTCAAATTAAATGATTTTTAATAAACTATAAGAATTTTGAAGTTAAAATTACAAAAATTTTTAACCTAAAAAGCAATCGATGATCACCATCTTTAAATTAACCTCACTTTTAAATTTTTTCTTAAAATATAGTCGTGTTGGGTATCAAATTAAATGATTTTTAATAATCTATAAGAATTTTGAAGTAAAAATTATAAAGTTTTTTAACCTAAAAAAACAATCGACGATCGCCATTTTTAAATTAACCTCAATTTTTAATTTTTTTCTTAGAGTATAGTCGTGTTGGCTATCAAATTAAATGATTTTTAATAATCTATAAGAATTTTGAAGTAAAAGTTATGAAATTTTTTAAACTCAAAGACAATCGACGATCGCCATCTTTAAATTAACCTCATTTCATCATTTTTTGTTAGAATGTAGTCGTGTTTGGTATCAAATTAAACGATTTTTAATAATCTATAAGAATTTTAAGGTAAAAGTTATGAAATGTTTAACCTTGAAATCAATCGACGATCGCCATCTTTAAATTAACCTCATTTCATCATTTTTTGTTAGAATATAGTCGTGTTTGGTATCAAATTAAACGATTTAACGATTTTTAATAATCTATAAGAATTTTGAGGTTAAAGTTATAAAATTTTTTAAACCTAAAACACAATCGACAACCGCCATCTTTAAATTAACCTCACCTTTACATTATTTCTTAGAATATAGTCATGTTGGGTATCAAATTAAATGATTTTTAATAATCTATAAGAATTTTGGTGTAAAAGTTATAAAAATTTTTAACCTCAAAAAAAATCGACGATTGCCATCTTTAAATTAACCTCATTTCATCATTTTTTATTAGAATATAGTCGTGTTTGGTATCAAATTAAACGATTTTTAATAATCTATAAGAATTTTGAAGTTAAAGTTATAAAATTTTTTAAACTTAAAAACAATCGACGATCGCCATCTTTAAATTAACCTCACTTTTTCATTTTTTATTAGAATATAGTCGTGTTTGATATCAAATTAAATGATTTTTAATAATCTTTAAGAATTTTAAGGATTTTTAATTTTTTAACCTTCGATTTAAAAATAAATCAAAAAAATCAAATTTAAGGTTAAGTTTGAATTTGATTTAGGCTAGAGCCATTGTTAAGAATCGAACTGGCATCGAAGATTGGATTGTTGAAAAAGCAAATCATCGACGGAAAGGAAGTAATGAAACCTTTGATTTTCCTTATGATTTGGGAATCTTAAGGAATATTAAACAGGTTATGAATTGGGATTCTATGCCTGTTGGGGATGGAATTAATTGGGAGGTTAAAAACGGTTGTGATGAGTTTGCTTTAACGGTAAATAAAAAATAAATTAATTAATTAATGAAAATCAAATTGATTTATACCAAAAAAAAATTTTTTAGAAGGAACAAATTGATCAAAAACTCTCAAAAAGACAAAGAACGAGAATGTACGTAGTTACTAAACCAGCTTCTGGTTCTTGGTTGCCAATTTCCCATGGTTTTCGAGTTTGTATTCATCCTCCTTGTACAGACGAACCAAGATTAAAACTTTCTATCGGGGAAAAATTATTAGTAACGAGGTGGAGAAAATATTGGTTGTTTGGAGAAAAAATCGAACCTGAATTAAATCCACAAGAACCAAGACAAAAGGGTTGGTTTCCAAGAGTTTGCGGGGAAGAGACACCAATGGATGAATATTTAGACTTGAATAAAAAATTCCATTAGAATAGAAAAGCCAAACTTAGACGAGTATTTTTTAATTTTACTTTTTAAGGCATGTACTTAGAAATTAAGTTTGTAATTGGATTGTATATAGTTGAAAATAAATGTAACTCATAACCCGAGTATTTTAGTATAAATTTTTAATAAAAGGTCATTAGGAAATTAGGAGCTTTCGGATTTAGCCGCACAGCTAAACCCAAAAGCTCCTAGTTCTAGGTGAAGTGGTATTAAAGTTATAATGTTAGTTCTAAAAAATTAAATAACTTCTAAACAAAACGAGACATCTATGGAGAGCTTTCATAAGTATAAAAGCTCTCTGTTACAGTTTCCAGAGCGCTTAGTGTATGTGTGTGCAAGACAGGTGGTCCTTAAAAGCAACAAGTTGTCAATAATAACGGTCCTTGAAAAGCTCAAAGCTCGCCGGGCGTACACGTCCGTCCGGGGACCGAAAGCGCTCAAAATACAATGGTGCCAATGCCAATTGATATCTGACGCATAGATAAGCTCGAAACGAACTCGTCACTAAATCTACAAAGCTGTTCAGTCGCCGTCCGAGTCATGGATTACGACTATTTGATCAAGTTTTTGGCGCTCGGCGATTCTGGAGTCGGGAAAACGAGCTTTTTGTATCAATACACGGACGGGGTTTTTAACGCCAGATTCGTTTCAACGGTTGGAATTGATTTTAAAGAGAAACGAATGGTGAGTTAGTGAGTTTGATTTTAAAATGAAATTTTGGTACAATAAGATGTTTTTGTGTCTTTGGGAAAAAAGCTGTATCAATCTAAAGGTAGGACACATAGGGTACACCTTCAACTTTGGGACACAGCTGGACAAGAAAGGTAAGTTAAAGAATTTTTAAATATGGTTTGAAAAATTTTTATTAAATTGTAGATTTAGAAGCTTAACGACTGCTTTTTATAGAGACGCAATGGGTTTTTTATTACTTTTTGATCTTACAAACGAGCAAAGCTTTTTAGAAATTAGAAATTGGGTTGAACAGCTTAGGGTAAACATTTTCATTTTCCTCTTAAAAAATTTGATTGAATTTTAATCTTTTAATTAAAAAAAATTTAGTTACATGCATATTGCGACGCTCCAGATGTAGTTTTATGCGGAAATAAAGCCGATTTAGAAGATCGAAGAGTTATCCCCGAATGGAGAGCTCGGGAAATTGCAGAAAAACACAAGTTAGTCTCTTATACTCTTTCAATTTCGTTTTATTACTTAATATTTTTTCTTGTCTTTGATTTTCTAGTTTAGTATATTTAGAAACGAGTGCAGCAACGGGTCAAAACGTTTCAAGAGCCGTAGAAACCCTCTTAGAACGGGTTATGATAAGAATGGAATCGGCTGTGGATATGGCAATGCTTCCAGGTCGTCGTGGAAGACCACGAGACCCAGATGAACCAGATCTAAATATTTCACAACATTCCCAGCAATGTGTGTGTCGATAATTAATCAGTATTCTCAATTATAAAGTGATTCAAATACCCCAAATAAAAAAAGAAGATAATAAACGTTATATTATGAAGTATTATAAATTGTAATAAAATATATCTTTGAGTGTTAATTATGGACTGTTTTAATTTTCTATACGAAGGTCTTTCTGATTTTTGGAAAAGTTTATCAAAACAGAAAGAAAGTTTAATTTTGGTTAAGTATTTAGTATTTTTTTGTGTCCAAAAGCGTTTTGTCGGTGTTAAATTGGATCTGATAAATTCGGTTCATTTCGTTTCGGTAAATTTGAAAATTTGGACTAAGGTCATTGGAAAAGAATTTCACATTGGATTTTTTAAATGTTGTTTTTACTGTTCGATCAATCCACTTTTTCATTTTCTTTTGAGTTTTAGTTAGTTAAGTCATGAACTAATGGTAAGATTAACCCATGTTACGGTTTGTAGAACGCATATAAAACTAACGAATTTATAGAATATTTCTCGGGTGTTTTTATACCTTTTTGATTTGAAAATTCGATAAAGTAAAAACTTATATTTGTATTGTTAACCCTTAACGAACGAATGCCGCCATACTCGCGACATTATAAATATTGTAAAAAAATCGAATGCCGCCATACACGTGGCATGACGTGATATGTTAGGACATTTCGTCCACGTACTGGCAATAGTTTTAGAAAAATGCGTTCGTTCGTTAAGGGTTAAAAAGTATTTGCCTGGAGGATCAAAATTAATAACTTTTCTTTGTTCAAATTTTGAAAAATTTGGCTTCAACCTAGATTTAGATTAATATAATACAGTGAACGCTCTATACAGAATAAAAGTGAAATTTGTGCCATCTTTAATAATATTTATCCAGATACACAAATTTCACAATCTACCGTATCTAAAATCTTAAAAGAATTTTGTACTACCGCAAGAGTTAAGAATCTGTATTCTTAAAATTTTCGAAATCCTGTATTCTTATAACAAATTCCCTGTTTTTTTTTTTTTTTTTCTTAATTATGGAATTCTTAAATGGCTTTTGCGCACAACAAGATGAAAGATGTTCTTTAGTCTAGATTATTCTTCTACAATTCTGAGGTGCTCTAGAATAGTTAAGATTCTAGTCAGATAGTTAAATTTAGCATTAACATTACCGGCGTTTAACTTTGGCCACTGTATGGCAGAGTCTTACTTCTTCGGATGGTAAATTTTTTTTTTTAAGATTTTGGATACGGTGGATTGTGAAATTTGTGTGTCCGGGTAAATATTATTAAAGATTGCAAAAACTTCACATTTGGCACGTTTTCTGTCGCCGTACCCACATATCATCAGCATTTCAATTGTTTGGTGTTCACTTAACCCTCATCCGGACTTCATTTCTAGAACCAAATCCGGACTTGGTGTATCAAATTGACACAATGCCAGGTAATAATTGTATGCCTATTTTTCTTATGATTGGTTGATTTAATGCATTTGAATAGTTGAAAATAAGGATCTTTCGTTAGTTTTTTATATTTTATTGACTATTGGCTATTTCATTGAGCCAAAATATTTAGTGGATTCGACCGTAAATAACAAAAAGATTAAAAAATAACTTTGAAAGTTGTGTCAATTTGACATAAAATCCGGATGAGGGTTAATTGCGCCATAGTTGTTGCAATGGTTAACTTTTTTGACGTTTAGTGACATCAACAGCAGCATTTCAACGTCTACTTTGACCAAAACTAGTTGATAAAGTATTTTCAAAAATGCAATTTGTCTCGATTTTTTTCTTATAAAACCTTATGATTTGATACGTCCATCGTGTAGAATAGGAAATAATCTATCCAAATATGCAACAAAAACATACCCATCCCATTTAAGATAACAAAGTTGGTTACCATAGCAACCAAACAGCAAACGATACAAACAAACGAATGTAGCCAAAATATGTCCTATAATTTACCAAAAAACTTTTATTTGAAACTTTTTTCATTTAAATCATAAATGGCGTATTTATAAGCTATATTAGATACTTTAGTTACACCCTGTATAAGCAACTCAGTTGAACCAATTTCAATAAAAAAGTTTCTTATTGGGAAAGTTGGTTATAGCGAAAAAAGGAGTATAAAAATGCTAACTGTTTGGAAAGTATTTCTACTTATTTCCTTTAATAACTAAACTGTGTAGAATAACGTTAGTTTCATTGGGCAAGCTTTTATAGACGAGACCAGTTTCCTCACAATTATGTATTTGTTCAGGCAAAAAGCCATTTTCAGCAATATAATTTATAAATTTATTTTTCAATTAGTTAGCTAGAATTAACTAACAACGCTAGAATACCGTAACGTTTTTCAAATTTTACTTGCTAACATCACCTGCTCCAAATATGTCCAGTCGATTATTTAATCTATTTGCTTAGAGTACTTTTAATTTTATCATTTCATTTCGAATTAAATCATTTAACACGTTGAGTGCCACGCGGTTTTATAACGTCTTCCACTGTCAGTCACTGATGCCAGCCACGAAAAGTTGTGGCAGTCACTGATGACTGACGCGGCCTGAACGGAAAGATGACTGACATGGCACTCAACGTGTTAATTGTCGCCGTTCCTAAAACCAAGAAAACACTATCGTCGATTTCACTATATTTTCTTGTCTTCATTTGCTTAATGGACATGCATTAAGCATAATGGACTCTGATATACATACATTTTGGACGTATATTCTTCTAAATTTTCTTTTACTCTACTTATTGTAGACTTAGCAACTTCATATTCGTTAGAAGTGTCCTTTGTTTTCTAATCATTTTCAATGTCCTTTAAAATGGATAGTTTATCTTTTAACAAAAATATCTTCTGATTCATATTTTATGATTGACATTAAAGCACAAAAATATTAATTTATTAATTAACATAAACTAACAGAATTCAAGTAACTATTCTATTTAACAGAAATTCACTTCAATTCTGGCAGTACAAAACTCAAACATATTCTAATAACAGAATTTTTTACAAGTTGAGATTGGGTTGTTGTAAACAGTTGAATTTACTTGTAAATTGGCCAAAACTTAAGTTAAGTATTTAGCTTTAAAAAAATAAGTTGATTATACAGATCAGTTGAACCAAGAAAAGTTGCTTATAAAGAATGTTGCTTATAGAGAGGTTACTTATATAGAGCGTTCACTGTATATAAAGGATGAGAGAGAGGAGAATAATAAATATAGAAATAAGAGAAGGATAAATAAAAGAGTAAAAGGAAAAAGAACAAAAATATATTATTAAAGTTACAAGAAATCTTTGTGACTTTTAACTCTTGGTATATCAATTACAAGAAGCTAACACAAAAAAGACTTAAAAGCGCCAAAATTTTATAAAATTAGACATGATTTTGGGATTTCTTTTTAATTCTTTGATAATAATCAGAATAAATTTCCCTTCGTTTTTAGTTAAAAATACAGTCATTAAGATTTAATTTAACTTCAAAATTATTTCTTAATTTCTGTAAATAAATTCTCCACAAATTTATAACGTTCAAAAAAATTTTTAAAGTTAGGTTCGATCGAATTTTCTGATGATATGTATTCAATAAAAAAATTGTTATGATTTAACCTTTTTTTTATTTTAAGTGGGCACACTTTGAATGGGCTTACAATTCAATAAAATAAGACATTTAACCAGGACTATTAAAATCAGTAATTTTTTTCTGTTAGTTTTCAAAAAATTTGGCTTCAATCGAGATTTGGAGTCATATTTCGAAAAACGTTTAACTTTCTTTTTGATATGAGAAGAAATGATGACTACCTTCTATAAATTGATGGAGTTTTATTTCGTTTACTTGATACCTTTTAGGTTTGTCATTGTTGTATTAAGAAGTTTCAATGACCTGTCTTTTAAAACCATTTATATGAACTACGTAAACAAAAAAAAACAAGAACTCAGATGTGCGTAAAGTGCGGCCGACCGATCCATCGGCAAAAAAAAAACCCGAATCTGAAAACTGCACTCTCAGAGCAAACAAACGAAGTTGGTGAGGAAGGCCGAAAGAGAAAACGCCGAACTTCCGTCTGCAGCTCAACATTCGAAAGTCAATCCGAAAACACCGAAAACTGGCTTAACAGCATACGACCAGAATCAAACACTGGAAGATGTACTTGGAGCGAACTGGGAGAACATTTTGACCGTATCAGTTAATGAAAATGCTCCAAGAAATACAACTAAAACTTTGGATAACCGACAAACCGCTGACGCGTTTCTTGAGGGCCTTCGCTCAACTTCTTCTACAGACAATAACCAATCATGCAGATCAGAATACCAAACAGAATTGGAACGAGCTATTAGAAACAATGCTAGATTCTTCATCTGCCAAGACATTCTTAGAATTCCTACAGACGGAAGTTTCAGAGACTTTCGAAGATGCTTGTATGAAATGGAAGCCACAAGCTTCAAAGGTCTTCGTCCACGAAGACCACATCCACCTCATTCATGGGTGTCCACTGGCAGACAACAGATGCAGATGCACCTTTATCAAAAAAATCGAGACTTACCGTCGACGCTCTGCTCGACGAATACAACGACCAGAAATGCTCGACAAAAGAGCTATCGAAAATTTCGTCTTATATGTGGATGAAGGCGAAAGATTCATTACCTTCCTTGAAATCGCCGGGCGTCGACTCCAAATATACAGTTCAAATCAAAGTCTACAAAACAGAGGACATCCAGAATCTAGAAGCAGCGAAATGGTGGACCAAAGCAATCTTTAGGAGTCAATTTGGGACTTCTGGGAATGCAGACAACCTCCAAGATACCTTTGGTCCTATTTAGAGACAAGGAAACGCGGCCCTCACCGATACTTTGTGTTCAACTGCATTTTTCTGCTTTAAGAGGGCGGTCTTCGTCGTTTCAAGCTTCAATTTAAATCCTCATAAAATTTCAAGTCTCAACAATTGGTTTATTAGACATGAATTTTTTAAAATTAACAAATTTTAAGAGTCATGTAAATTAACAGTTTTTATTTTCCTTTCTATAGAAAAAACTAGTGTAAATAAATAGTAGTTTTAAACAACATTTGCTTCTTGTAATTGAAATGTAGAAAAGATATTGAATAATCAAATAATCTTCCTAGATGTAATTATAAACGTAATTTATAATTTTGATTTTTTGGTCTTTTTTAATTTTTGGTACATTTTTAAGTAAACTTTTGTTCTAATCATAAAAAAAATTATTTCTATAAGAAATAGAACTTACTTGATAAACTTCCTTGATAACTTTTCTCTTTAAAATTTTCTGAAAATAAGTAATTATTTATTCCTAACTTAATTACTTTCACTTTTACCAGGAAACATTTTACTTTAATCTAGTAAATTATTTATTTATAAATTTCATAACACAAGTATTTATATTTTAAAACAATTTTCTTGACCATTGTTCGTTAAACACACAAAACAATAAATAACAATCTCTCATATTTTCAAAGATTAAAACGGACATAACAAGGCCAAATTTGTTTAATTTCTACGAACGTTACGTTATTTATTTATACTGGTACTAATATAAAATGTAAAATGTGCGCACGATCCTAACTTTTATTACATCCCATTTTTAAAACAGATCCTTAAACTATTTTTATAAAAGAATTTTATGAAACATTAAAATAATCACGTTTTTACCATAAAACAATTTAAAAATTCTACGAAAGCACCTAACAATTTAAACACATAATCTTATCGTTTACCTTTCATCTTAAAAATTCTCCATTTATATATAAACCAAGAACGCAAACCAATCGCTTCTTAGTTGTTAAAGTTAGTTCATCCAAAAATGTTTAAAGTGTTTTATTTTTTATCTTTTTTAATTTTTCAAGTTGGATGTTTTAAACAACCTAATATTGTTTTAATTTTAGCTGATGATTTGGTATGTGTTTTTTTTTTAATTTTATTATTAAAAAAATTAATTTATAATTTATATAGGGATATAATGATGTTGGATATCGAGGAAATAATCAAGTAAAAACTCCAAATATCGATGCTTTAGCATATAATGGAGCTATTTTGGATAATTTTTACACCCTTCCCATTTGTACTCCTTCAAGAGCAGCTTTGATGACCGGAAATTATCCAATACGATCAGGTATTTAACGTTAACAAATAAAATAAATAAATTCGATTGCCTTGAGGTAAAAAAAACTTGTCAAGGTTGTTAAATAAATTATAAAAATCGGGTCAAGAGTAAACACCGTTTAATTACGCAACCTTAACACTCACTTTTTTTTCTTATTTTTCTTATAATTTGTTAATGTTCATATAATTTGTTGATGTAGGTTTTCAAGGACTTCCAATGCCAGCCGGAGAAGAACGTCATTTACCATTTAATATGCCTACATTACCAGAACAACTTAAAAAACTTGGATATGAAACTCATCTTGTTGGAAAATGGCACTTAGGATATGCTTATAGAAATGTTACTCCAATTGCAAGAGGTTTTGACACTCATTATGGGTATTATAATGGATATTTTGGATATTTTGATCATTCCATAGCACAAGAAGTTAGTTAATTAAATTATTAAAATATGACTTTTTTAAATCAAAAAAATTCTTTAGAATATGAATGGATTGGATTTTAGAAACAACTTTGAAATTAATCACGATGATGATCATATTTACGCAACTGATTTGTTTACAAATAGAGCTATTAAAATTATTGACAGTCACAATGATACAAATCCTTTATTTTTAATGTTATCTCATTTGGCGCCTCATACGGGAAAAACTCTAGCACCAAAAGTCACAATTCTTGAAGAAAGGAATACTGAAGAGATGAATAAAGAATTTGGGTATATTGAAGATGTAAATCGTCGAAGATATGTTGGTAAGAAAAAAATTCTAAATGAATAAGATTTCTTAATTTAATTTAATTATTTATATTTATCTTCAATTAGATATAGTTAAGTCATTAGATGATTCTATTGGTTTGGTTGTAAGAGCTTTGGAAAAAAGGGAAATCTTGGATGATACTTTTATTTTATTTATGTCGGATAATGGTGGGATTACAAAAGGAAATCATGAAAATTTTGCTTCAAATTGGCCTTTAAAAGGAGTATGATTATTTTTCTACTGTTGATAATATTGGTGATTGATAATATTTAATAAGTATTTTTTTTTTCAAGTTGAAAACTTCGAATTATCAAGGAGGAATTAAAGGAACTGCTGTGTTTTATAGTAAATATTTAAAATATAATGGGAAAACGAATACGAATTTGATGCATATTACTGATTTATTACCAACTTTTTATGCAGCAGGAGGTAAGATGTAAGAAATCAATAAAGAATTCATTTACCTACAAGAATATATAAGTTCTAAGTTGTTACATTTTGATAATTGGGTTGGGTTCAGGTTGAACCTTTATTATTGCTTATCTGGGTGAAAAAAGTAAACAGTCTGCAATTTATTTTTTTAATAAGTTCAATGTCTGATAATAATTCATCTTTAAATCCTTTGTTTTTGGGTTTGTATTTTAATTGTTGCTAAGTTTGAACAAATTAAATCGTCTATCGTAAATTTTAAACAATGTATAGAAGATGAAAAGCTTTATGAGCGTGTTAAGTAAATTGGATAATGTTAAAAATAACCGAATTTATACCGATTAAGGTCCGTTACTACCAATTTAATGCCATCCAAGTGATAGGCTAGTTATAAGACATAATTTAACCAATAGATAGGAGTATTGCGAGTACTACCATTGCAATTTATTTAATAAACAGACTTTCTATAAGATAATCATACAATCTAGGGAAGAATTTATGGACTTGTCTTCAAATGGTAAAACTAACCACTGAAAAGACCTAATAATTAGGTATTTTCTACGTATCTTGCCAAAACCACGCCAAAACAGGCAATGCACAGATCAAAATTTGTCTCTAAGATAGCGTTAACTCTTTGAGGGGCGGACATTTTCAAACAAAAAAACCCAAAGTGGGCACAACAGAGATATTGTGTCATCTAAGAGATTAGCAAAAAGCATAATCTGAGCTTGAAGTGGTGATGTGGTATGCGCTCTCAACCACTGTACAACAAAAGGAGTAGAAATTAAAAAAAAAATGGTTTATTTTGTGTACCCGCGATTTATTTTGTGTACGACAAAGGTCAAAATTCGAAGTGGTACGTTAAGCCACCCACCAACCCTCAAAGAGTTAACTACAACATGAATGCAGTAGTAGAAAACAATTGTTGGTATATCTAAAGGATAAAATCATCCACGACTTTAACTATGGCTGGTAATATTGGGTCTAAGTGAGACTTTTTGAAGGAAGTATGGAAGGAATGTTATGTCAGATTATATTAATATATCGAAATATTTTCCTGTCACTGATGGTACTAGTTCATCAAGTTTGAAGAAACAATAACTGACAATAAAAGACCAGTTTTTCTCGACAACAAAAAGTCGGTGGAATAGAATCGTTTATTGCAAGCTTTATTATTAACATTTTATTATCATAATGCATGACATGCGGTAGAAATATTGATTCTGTAATCTGAGAAATTAAAAAATGTTAAAATTCTCGGTATATTAATCGAGTAAAAGAAATTACAACTTTTTTATCTTAGCAAGGGTAAACTAAAGGTAAATCGTTGATGTTTAGTATTTAAAATAAAAACTTTATGTTGAGCCAACGATGACAATTTATTTTTTAAATGTTTTAAGTGGTACAAGTGTTTCGCCTTCTTGGCGTCATCAGGCACATCGTCGAAATTTAAAGAGAGATTCGTTGTTTCTTTACAATCATTACATGGAAGAACGCAACACTAAAAAAATACTTAACCGTTTGGGTCCGGGAGAATTTTATATCTATACAAATGAAGCGCGATAGCGTTTCCCCGAACTCAAACGGTTAAAATGCAGAACAGCGATGTTACACAAACTTTAAGGCTGAAGGTACTATAACTCGAAATGGAGCTGTACCATCACGAGAAAGATGAAGGACTACTCGGCAATGTTACGGAGAAAGGACTTACGTTTTCGTCTTTCTCTTCATGGTGCAGCTCCATTTCGGGTTATAGTACGTTGGGTAAGGTTGAACAAGATTATTACTATTATTTTTAAGTGCGCTCTCCTTTCTGGCCAATATGTCAATTTTAGGGCTGGGCGATACCACAAATTAGGTATCGAATATCAATACCATGATAGTATCAATACTGTTCAAAGTATCGATACCAGTGGTATCGAGTAGTATTCGAAGTATCGATATTTTCATTACCATCATAGTATCTATACTTTCGATACCAAATTTTCTGCTTTACTACCTCACACCTTATGTGAGATTTTAGGTTGGTTTAAAATACCTGATATTGAATTTTAGATAAAAAAATACCCATTGTCCGATTGCACAAAACGATGAAAAAAACCGGTATTAAATAATGGTAAAAACGAAACGTACATACCTTTTTTTATTAATGGTATTAACTTAACATAACAATATTCATGTCAATGAAATCAAACAAGAAATACAAAATACTGTTAACAATAAAAATAAAAATGTCTGTAAATGCAAAACTTATTTCTTTATATGTTTTTTATTGATAAATAAAAAAATTAATTGTTCGGCATGCTCCGCCTTTAGCGATGCACGAGTATCTGTAATTATATTTCCTTCTCCTGACGGTGCTCTTCTACTGACCTGATTTCTTCAATGTTTAGATGACAACATTGAAGATTGAACAAATCGCAACTACTGCTAACACCCAAATAACACTCTTAGTATACTATATTGTCATTTATCACTATATGGATCCAACCTACAGTGTGCACACGATCTATTTGCTGAAAGAAGCGTTAGCAATAGCTGCTCAACTGTAAATGGGCGGTGCTTGCGCTCAGACATCGGACACGTTTCAACAAGTTTAAAAGCCAACGATAACCGGTTGTTTTTTATTAACGTTGTACCGAATTGCAAAAAGGTATGGAAACTTTTTACTATTTTTCGATGCCAATACTGTCGATACCAAATACCAAGTAGTACCGATACCGTCCAAAGGTATCGATACTTTTTCAAACAATACTTCGATACCGATACCAAGTTAGTATCGAATACCGATACCACAAGTGGTACCGATACCATATAAAAAGTATCGATACTTTGCCCAGCCCTAGTCAATTTATTAACTTAACACGACTTCAGCTATTTTGTTTTTAAATTTTAAATATTGTAACGTTAATGCGTCATCAGATGTAACCTTGTTCAACCATATCTAACGTGCCTTCAGCCTTAAAGTATGTGTAACATCACTTCTATGGGTTTTAAGTATTTTTTAATCTTGCATTCTTTGATGTAATAATAGTAAAGAAACAACAAATCGCTCTTTAAATTTCAACGATGTGCTTGACGACGCTAAGAATTTCTTGAGAAGTTTAGATTTTAATAGTTAGGTTGGATAAGAATTTCTTGCGATTGTCTTACAATTTTTTTAACACAACCCAACTTAACAATAAATTTGTAATCGTTTTTATTGAATTTTAACAAAGAGACCAAATAAAGCACTTTAACATACAAATAAAAAGTAAAAGCATCCTTTGTCATAAGATTAGAGGATTTTTTGTTCGTCAATATTAGAAAATGAAATAATTTATATCTGAGCTTATTTATAGCATAGCTTCAATAGACTTAAAACTTTAAAATGTTTTCACTAGATATAATTTTGGTTAAAATTCCTTTCCTAATAAAAAGAAACCTTAATGCAACAACAACATAAAATTTTGAATTTTCAAAATTATCTACAATGTTATAAAAATAAATTTTTCAAATAAATTTTGTTAAAACCTGACCTTAATGAAAAGAAAATCTTATTTATTTAGGTTGTAATCCAAGCGATTTATCTAATACAGTAGGCATACACCAACCATATCCGTTACTATTTAACAAACCAACCAAATTAAAACATAAAGATCTTCACTTAATATCTAATTTTGATTTCCTCAAGTAGTTCAGAATTTAATAGTTGGGTTCGATGAGAATTTTTTATTATTAGAAATCAATTTTTTTATCTGAGCTCATTTCCAAAATAATTTCTTCTAGAATTCTCATCTTTCTAATAATTCATAACTGTAGATTAAATGTAAAAAAAGTGCTGTGTCAAAAAACGTAATTTCGAGAAAAAGGTTAAATGAAGCACCTTATTACACAAACAAAAAGTAAAAACTTTCTTTATCATAAGATTATGAACCGATTCGTCAATATTACAAAGTAAAATAATTTGTACCTGAGCTTATTTATAGCATAAATGCTTTAATAGACTTAAAACCTTTGAAATGTTTTCACTAGATAGATAGTTTTGGTTAAAATTCCTTTCCTAATAAAAAGAAATCTTAATGCAACAACAACATAAAGTTCTGAATTTTCAAAATTATATACAATGTTATCAAAATAAATTTTCGAAATTAATTTTATTAAAACTTGACTTAAATTAAAAGAAAGTTTTATTTATTTAGGTGGTAACCCAACCGATTTGGGTGATATAGACGGAATAAACCAACTATATCCGTTATTATTGAACAAACCAACCGCAAGAGAAGAAATTTTAGTCAACATAGACGAAGTATTAAAAGGTTCTGCAATAATATCAAAAGGAGGAAGGTATAAATTAATCCAAGGTAACCTCTTTATTTCATTTAAATCTTCTATTCTTTATTCTATTCCTTATTCTATACTTATTTTTTATAGGTATTATGTCAAATGGAACTTACGATGATTATTTCGGAGTATCAGGAAGATTACCACAAGACGGATCTTACGACGCGAAATCCGTTTTAAACAGTCCAACAAATTTAGCTTTAAGTAAACAGAAAAAATCAACCTTAACAATTGATGAAGTTTTAAAAAAACGTAAACGAACTTCGACAAAAAATTGTCGCGGTTATTCAAATTATAACGTAACATGCGATTTATGTCTTTTTGATTTACATAATGATCCGTGTGAAAGAATGAATTTAATTAAAATTTATAGTAAGTTAGTTAAAGAATTAAAAGAGAGGATTAATTACTTTTATGAACAATTAGTACCCCAACAAAATAAACCAGTTGATCCGAAATCTAATCCGGATTTGTATGAAGGTGCTTGGACTTATTGGTTAGATGATAATCCTTATTAAATTAAGTAAAAATATGAAAAATGAAATAAAAATATGAAAAATTAAATAAAAATTTATGATCAAAATTAAAGTTTATAGTTTTATTTTTTAAATAAAAACAAATTCTCAATTACATTATCAATTTAATTTCAATTCATATTATCAAGAATTTTTTTTTATTCATATCTAAGAAAATAATTGTTGTTGAGATTTGAAATTTTGTGTGAATTTAGATTGAAATTTGATCTTTATTTGTACCAAAAATTGACTTTCTACGATTTTTAGTTTTTTCTACAGAAACAAAAATCTAACTTGACTTAATTTACATGTCCATGAAAACTTGTCAATTTTTAAAAATTCATATCTAAAGAACTAATTGTTATCGAGACTTAAAAATTTATGGGGATTCAGACTGAAGTTTAATCTTTATTTGTACCAAAAATTAATTTTCTACGACTTTTAGTTTTTTCTACAGGAAAGAAATTTTAACCTAACTTGATTTACATGTTTATTAAACCTCGTCAAGTTTTAAAAATTCGTATCTTAAAAAGTAATTGTTATTGAGACTCGAAATTTTATAAGGATTTATATCGAGACTTAATCTTTATTTTTACCAAGGATAATCTTTCTACAATTTTTAGTTTTTCCCTCAGAAAAGGAAATGTAACTTAATATCGATTAAAATTTATCAATTTTTTTAAAATTCATATCTAATAAACTAATTGTTGTTGAAACTTAAAATTTTATGAGGATTTAGATTGATATTTAATCTCCATTTTTACCAAAGAAAAATTTTCTACGACTTTTAGTTTTCCCCTCAGAAGAGGAAATGTAATTTGATGTCGATTAAAATTTCTCAATTTTTAAAAAATTCATATCTAATAAACTAATTGTTGTTGAGACTTAAAATTTTATGAGGATTTAGATTGATATTTAATCTTTATTTTTGCCAAAGATAAATTTTCTACGACTTTTAGTTTTCCCCTCAGAAGAGGAAATGTAATTTGATGTCGATTAAAATTCGTCAATTTAAAAAAAAATTCATATCTAACAAACTAATTGTTGATGACTTTAAAATTTTATGAGGATTTAGATTGATATTTAATCTCCATTTTTACCAAAGAAAAATTTTCTACGACTTTTAGTTTTCCCCTCAGAAGAGGAAATGTAATTTGATGTCGATTAAAATTTCTCAATTTTAAAAAAATTCATATCTAATAAACTAATTGTTGTTGAGACTTAAAATTTTATGAGGATTTAGACTGATATTTAATCTCCATTTTTACCAAAGATAAATTTTCTACGATTTTTAATTTTCCCCTCAGAAGAGGAAATGTAACTTGACGTCGATTAAAATTCGTCAATTTAAAAAAAATTCATATCTAATAAACTAATTTTTGATGACTTTAAAATTTTATGAGGATTTAGATTGATATTTAATCTCCATTTTTACCAAAAAAAAATTTTCTACGATTTTTAGTTTTCCCCTCAGAAGAGGAAATGTAATTTGATGTCGATTGAAATTTCTCAATTTTTTTTAATTCATATCTAATAAACTAATTGTTGTTGAGAGTTGAAATTTTATGAGGCTTTAGATTAATATTTAATCTTTATTTTTGTCAAAGAAAAATTTTCTACGATTTTTAGTTTTCTCCTCAGAAGAGAAAATGTAACTTAATATCGATTAAAATTCGTCAATTTAAAAAAAAATCATATCTAATAAACTAGTTATTGTTGAGACTTAAAATTTTATGAGGCTTTAGATTAATATTTAATCTTTATTTTTGTCAAAGAAAAATTTTCTACGATTTTTAGTTTTCTCCTCAGAAGAGAAAATGTAACTTAATATCGATTAAAATTCGTCAATTTTAAAAAAAATCATATCTAATAAACTAATTGTTGTTGAGAGTTAAAATTTTATGAGGTTCTAGGTTAATATTTAAACTTTATTTTTGCAAAGAAAAATTTTCTACGACTTTTAGTTTTCCCCTTAGAACAGAAAATGTAACTTAATATCGATTAAAATTTCCCAATTTTTTTTTTAATTCATATCTAATAAACTAATTGATGTTGAGAGTTAAAATTTTATGAGGTTCTAGGTTAATATTTAATCTTTATTTTTGCCAAAGAAAAAATTTCTGCAACTTTTAGTTTTTCCCTCAGAAGAAAAAATGTAACTTAATATCCTTAATCGAAACTTTTAAACATTCTAAAAATCAGGCTATGTTCTAAAAGCAAAATCTTCTTTAAATTACACTAAAAATTGATGTTTAGAAGTTATAACTTTATTGTAAATAATAAAATAAATAAAATAACCATATGCAAATATTTCTCTTTGTTAAATATATATATTTTTTGGTAATATTTCTCTTTTTTCTCTTAAATACCTCTCTTTTTCGCTTTACAATGTTGTTCAGGCCAAGACCATCGACATGGCAAGGACGGTTGATAAAAATAATTATACAATTTACTCCGAATATAATCCTCTTTATCCTTCGGTTCAGGATACAATCCAGCATAACCTTTTTCAAAAGCATATTTTAACAATTTCGTCGCTATAGCAATCGAAATCTCTTTCATTTTCTTTAACGGTGGATAAATAGAACCCACCTTTAAATCATCTTCAGTTACAAATTCACAAACAGTTTTAGCCGCAACCAAAAATAATTCATCATCAATATGTCTTAATCGACTTTCAATAATTCCAAGCGCCATACCGGGAAAGATATAAGCATTATTTGATTGGGAAGGTTTATAAGTGTCATTGTTAAAGGTAATTGGTGGAAATGGAGATCCTGTTGCAATAATAGCACGACCTTCGGTGTGTTTTAATGCATCTTCCGGTGTACATTCAGCGAGATTAGTTGGATTACTTAAAGCGAAAATAACAGGACGTTGATTTATTTGAGCCATTTTTCTTAAAATCTTTGGGGTAAAAGCTCCCGGAACGGCAGAAGCTCCGATTAAAAAATCCGGTTGGGATTTTTCGATTACTTCTAATAAATTTTTCGTTGTGGGGAGATTTTTAGCAAACTTTTTTTTATTTTCGTCTAAATTTCGATCGGTTGTTATTAAACCATCAATATCAAAAAGCCAAATTTTTTCATAAGCTTCTTTTTTACTAACTCCCTTCATTTCTAAAGCTTTTACAGTTAAATTTGCTATTCCAATCGAAGCTTCACCAGCACCAAAAAATAAATAACAACATTCTTTTAGAGATTTTTTAATTATTTTTTCCGAAGTTATAAAACCACTAACAACAATCGCACCTGTTCCTTGTATATCATCATTAAAAGTACAATACTTCTTTTTATATTTATCCAATAATCGAAAAGCGTTTTTATTTCCAAAATCTTCAAATTGAATTAAAGTATGATGACCGAATTTTTTAACTACAGCTTGCATAAATTCATCTAAAAATTCATCATATAAAGAACCGGAAATTCTTTTTTGACGAAGACCAACATATAAAGGATCGTTTAATAAAATTTCATTATTTGTTCCAACATCTAAAGCTATTGGTAAACATAAATGAGGTTGGACTCCAGCTAAAGCTGTGCATACTGAAAGTTTTCCAACTGTTATTCCCATTCCAGAAGCTCCTAAATCCCCCAACCCTAAAATTCTTTCACCGTCTGTTACACAAACTAATTTAACATCAGTTTCAGGCCAATTTTTTAAAACTTCGTAAATGTGTCCTTTATCGTGTATGGTAATAAACAAACCTCGTGGTCTTCGATAAACCAAACCAAATTTTTGACAAACTAATCCAACGGTTGGTGTGTAAACTATAGGTAACATCTGTTCGATATTTTCACTAATTAATCGATAGAAAGTTCGTTCGTTTCTTTCGTGTAAATGGTTTAAATATAAATATTTGTTTAAAGCGTCTGAATATCTGGATAAAGATAATTTACAAAGTTCTATTTGTTCTTCTTGGGTTTTTATTCGAGCCGGTTGTAAACCGTGAATTCCTAAAATTTGTCGTTCTTCTAATGTAAAAGCTAAACCTTTGTTTAATCGAGCGTCTGTTAAATAATCTATTCCGCTTAATGTAGCTGGGCAGTCTACATCGCTATGGTATTTTTTAAAAATCGTGGAAGAATGAGGGATTTTTAAAAATCTAAAGGTTGTAGGTAGTTTTGATTTAAAAGACATTTCAATATTGAAGTTTTTTTGATGAATCTTTTTTGACAGGTGTCTTTTAAAGAAATTATTTGGTTTTGAAAATCTCATTTGTTAGATTTTAAAAATGTCATAATTTAAAAATATATTTTTTTCTTAGATTATTTAAAATTTAAAACAAGAAATTTTGTGAGATGTTAAAAGAAGCATTAATCTTTGTTTATGACCGAAATCAAGCTGTAAAAACTTTTACCTTTTTGTAAAAAGTTCTGTAGTTAAAAAGACGTGATTAATAAAATGGCTAAATTTAAAAATTTATTTCTCCTAAAGTATTTAAGATTAATTAATAAAACTTTGTGAAATGACAAAAGATTTAATCGTCTATATTTAAGTAAATTTTAAAATAGAAAGACTTAACTTTTTATTAATAAGAAAATTTTAAGTCAACCCAACTTATTTATCAATGTTATTTTTAGATATTAGACTATTTTAAAAATTTATTTCTTCCAAATTACTTGAAATTAATGAATAGAACTTTGTGATAATATAAATAAAGGATTAATGAATTAATTGTGAGGAAATTCAAGTTACTAAATCGTTTCATTTTTTATACTCATGTAATTGTTTAAACCAACCCACCTTTTTATCTATACCTACTTCTTAACATTGCTGATTTTTCGGAATTTATTGGGTTGGCAACTAAGTAAATTTCATTCTGGTGATTTTACACTCAAAGACGAAAAACGCTCTGGTCGTCCAATTGAAGAAGTCCTAATCAAAGCAATAATCGATTCGGATCGTCACTGTACAACACGTGAGATTGCAGACAAGCTTCATGTATCACATACATGCATTCTCACATACATGCTCACTCTTACCACTCAACCTAACGATCAATTGTGATGTCTACATTAAACAACTAACGAAATTAAACAATACAGTTGAAGAAAAGCGTCCCGAATTGACAAATCGAAAAGGTGTTGTATTCCATCATGACAATGCAAGGCCACACACATCTTTGGTCATTCGGCAAAAATTATGGGAGATTGGTTGGGATGTTTTGCCATATCCACCATATAATCATGACCTTGTACCATCTGATTACTTTTTGTTTCGATCTTTACAAAACTCCTTGAATGGTAAAAATTTGAACGTGAGATTATGATGCTGCCTGAAAGATGACAAAAGGCCATTCATTAAAATGGGCAATACATTACAGAATAAAGTTATTTACTTTCATGAAAAAAATTGTCTTTGATTTTCTAAAAAAATCCGCAATTACTTAGTTGCCAACCTAATAGTAACAGATTCGGTTGTGAAGTACAAAAATCGATAATAAAATAGAAGACATTAGTAGTAAAGTGAATAAAATTGTCTGTAATTTAAAAACATTAGGCTAGAAGATTGAAAAAACAACAAAATTTTAAAGGTCAAAATGATCAAAAATAAAATTGAAAAATTTTAAAATAACATATCCAATCAACAAATAGGTCAAAGGAATTCATAGTAGAGTAAAAAATCGAAAGCAAAGTTGAGTAATTCGCTTGTAAGATACAAAACTATCCAATTTAGTTAACAATATCCCCAATAAAGAAAATATTCCCACAGTAAACTCAAAACATCAACATTAATAAAAACCATGAAGAGTAGAGACAGAAAGATCGATTAGTAAAAAAATACCAATTTGGTTGTAAAACAGAAAAATCCATACTCAAGTTGATAAAATCTTAGGTAATGAAATCACTAATGAAATGATGATAATTGAGTTGGAAGGTATCAAAACCGACAAAAATTTCACCGAATATCGATCAGATTTGATCTAAAATAATCAAATCTGGAGAGTTTTTTTGGTTTTGGTATTAAAGATAATCAAATATCCAGTGGTATTGAAGATGTAAACCAGCAAAAGTTCGATCAAAAACTCTCTCCTAAGTAGATACAAATTTATATTCGTTTTACAGCATTTTGTTGGAATCAAAACATAATTTTGGTCCCAAATTGATGACTTCTTGTTCAGTGTTGACTTTTAAGACTTGCAACGTTTGAGAATTGTTACTGTAAGGACATAATTTCAAATAGCAACTTTCTTGCATCACGTTGTTAAATTGGTTTTCCACCATTCTTACAATTAGTTTTACAGGATTGAGCAGCTACTCAAAAATTCATTAACTTATGCGAAATCAACAAAGAAAATTTGATGAAATATCAGAGAAAACATTAATCTTTGTTTATATTAAAATTCAAATTTCAAAAATTTCTAGTTTTTTTATCACATAATTTTCTGCACAAGCTGACGTTATAATGAAACAGCTTCTATCAAAAATTCATTTCTTCTAGTTTATTCAAAATTTACGAAAGAAACTGTATAAAATATGAAAGAAAATATTAACCTTTATTTATACCAAAAATCAAATTTGAAAAACTTCCAGTTTCTTGACGTCATTTTTTATACAACCTCACTTCATAATCTAATAACTAAAAAATCCATTTCTTCTCAACTATTTGAAATTAACCAACAAAACTTTGTAAAATTATGTATTTACCATAGATTTATTCGCCTATTCTTAAATTGCATAAATTTTAATCTCGAACCTAAACCGAAATCAATTGAAATTATCTATCAGCACTTAAGTGGCATCTGACTTTAAAGATTTGTTTTTCTAATATATTTGAAATTGAATGAAATATTGTGAAATGGTAATAGAAAAATTAATAAAGTCACTGTGATAAAATTCAAGATTTGAAATCTTTTAATTAGCTTTTGTTACAATTTTTTCCCAGCCTATTTTAAATCTGGATGAATTTTGAGAATGTCATGATTTTTAGAAACCATTTTTTCTAGAGTGTTTAAAATTAAATAAAAAAACTTTGTGAAGTGTTAAATAAAATATTAATCTTTTAATCTTAATCAGTTTTCCAATGAGAAAAATCTTCTACCCAACCTAACAGATTTAAGGTGACAAGAAATATACTCCGTGACATTGAAATTGCAACACCTAGAAGGAGTAAATATTATTTAATCAAATTTGGCATAAATGTTGGTTTATAGGAGTATACCAATTGATTAATGTTTGAAGAAAAAAAAAATAATAAAAGGATAAATTCTATTTCTTTAATAAAGTGTTGCCCGCCCTTGTTTTATAAACATTGATTACGACGACGAGGCATATATTCTATTAAGTTATTATATAGTCTATATTATCTTGTAATATTGTATCCAAGACTGTCTGAATTTCGTGTCTGAGAACGTCCAAGGTCTGCACAACCTCGAGGTTGTGGCACATTGTTTAATTTTCTGCCTATCATATCCCATACATTTTCAATTGGGGATAAATCCAGAGATTTTGCTGGCCATGGTAAAAAGTCTACCCGAGCCTCTTCTAAAAAGGTTAGAGTACACTTTGCCACATGGAGCCACGCATTGTCTTGTTGGAAAATTGAATTTTCCAGTCCATGAAGGTACGGGAGAAGATATGGCTCCAAAACCTGATATATGTATCGCTGTGCAGTCAAAGTGTCCTCAATGAAAACTAAAGAGGACCTGTTTCCATAAGCAATCGCACTCCATACCATTACACCAGCAGTTCGGTGCACAGGCCTTTCTATAGCGCATTTCAAATTCTGTCTTTCTCCATGTTTTCGTCTGACCATCTTACGACTATCATGCATCCCTAGGCAGAATCTAAGTTCATCACTAAAGACAATCCTATGCCACTCGATGTTCCAATCAGTCTTTCCCCTGCACCAATTTAGACGTAGCCGTCGATGATTGGGAGTAAGTGGTAACACATGATATGGCCTGTATGATTGTAGTGGTAGTATTAAGCAATTAGTATTAAGGTAATTAATTATTGTAATATAAGTATTTTATGTATGTCACTGGACACTTGTCGACGGTTGACCGCTGAGACGCTGATGTTACACATGTTGTGTAATGTGAGACTCTTGTAAGTAGTCGCCGACAAGAGTTTAGTTAATTGTTAAATTGGGACGAGTAAAGATAGAGTTAAGCAAATGATTCCTGGTGTTTAATTGACCAACCCCTAATGTCCACCACATGGCGATCCTGCCAGTCCACTCTTTGGCAGTGAAGAAGATGTCAATACGAAAGTAGATAAAAGGAAAGAAAATTTTGGTTAAAAAAAGAAAAACAAGGAGATCATCAAGAAGAGAATAACAAAATAAAAGAAAATATGAGTATCACCGATGGATCAAGAAAATTCGAAGTAGCCGAAATGGTAGGAGTGCTCGTCGGCGGGTTATTCATAGGCTTGGTGATTATGGTTGTTATCTGCTTTATGTGCAAACTGGGCAAGACGAAGTTGCGTGCCGAGATGAGAAGAGAAATTACCAGAAGTATGAATGAGCTACGCAATAGCGAATCTGCTGTTTAATAGGTAAAAATTGTTAATATGCTAAGTGACTTTGACGTCGTTCTTAGCAGGGCAGTAACGTTCAAAGCAAATTTGGTTAAGGATAGTCAAAAGATTTAGCCCAAAAGATCTAATGTCCAATCGCATTGTGATTGGACGAGCAGTGTCCGCAATCCACTCAACGCCAAATGACTTATTGTTAGTAGTTGAAAATCTATCTCTAAAAGCCAATAATTTCAAACGGCGATCTTGACGCGCTATCGTTTTTCTTAAAGCCCCACTTCCTCTCCGACGTTCTTTATGAGCATTCTCAAACCACCCTTTCCAACATCTCATAACGGTGGACCGATTTCGATTTAATCGAGAAGCGATTTTAGCAAGTGATAAAGCTCTCTCTTTCATGCCGATAATTCTCCTTCTCTCAAATGTACTTAATTGGCGGTAATTTGGACGTATTCTTACTCTAGGCATAATAATAATTTATAACGAAATACAATAACACAAAACAACAAAGAAAAAAAATACAAATTATCCAAAAGAACACTGGTTAATAACTTAAGCACATAGGTATAAGAAATGTCAAGTATGGTAAGTATACATAACGTATGATTTTAAAATTTTAATCAATTGAGACGATCATAGAAACAAAGGCCCAAATCCACAAAACAAAATTGTACAGGAGGGACCAAAAAGTGAATATGTAAGAAGTTATGTGTTAACTATTTTTTTTTAAACATGATATATTGGGTTAGTTTTAACAATGGGATTTTTGATAAAATTGTTGAACTATAACAATTTTTCTTTGTAGAAATTCAAAAATAAAAAGTGATTTTTGGGTCCTTATTCTACCCAAAAAGTAGAATTTCAAAAATAAATAATGTTTCTTGAAAAAATAGCGTGTCTTTTTGTTTATTTAACCTATTGTAACAAAAAAATGTATTTTTTATCAAAACAGCAAACCTTCTTAACCATGTACCTCATCGCCTGCTTCATTTCCCATAGTTGATTTAAGGTTCTGGTAAAAACCGAATAGCTTCCAGATCTGTGAGATACTTAATAAGTTGCAAAATATTTTATAACTCTTCTTTTTTAATTGGCAAGTCGAAATTGTGAAGAGGTCTAATGGGTAACACGATTTGACTTCCAGTTTTTGGTTTAAGTAAAACAAATTTATAAGAAACTACACCTTGGAGAGTAGGTGAGACCTCCACGAACAAGTCTGTAGCTTTAAAAATAAAAAGTTTGTATTTTGTAGTCTGAAACTTGAATTTCTCCTTGGTGACCGTTTTTTTTTTTGAAATATTCGTCAAAGAAATCATTGAAATTCTTGACCATCGTCTGCTTTAGCAGAACAACGCTAAACTTTCGGTTTATAAGGTCAACCCATTCGTCCAGCTTCTCTACTTTTTCTATTTTCCTTTGCATTTTCTCAATAATCCCAAAATATCGGTCGCAAGGTAGAAAGCTGTGACCTCTTACTGGAAAATGGTGACGAATTTCTTGGAACTGTTGATTGAATGTCAGAGTTCAGGGCCCTTATTCCAATCGCTTAAAAATAAACATGTGTTTTTCTCCGCGTACCACATAAGCTAATGGGCCCTTGTTTCATTTACTGGTGCGTCTTGAAACGTAGTATCAAAAAATAAAAAGGAAAAATCAAGAAAATACGTATATGGGCCCTTGTTCTTGTGACCGTCTCAATTGTTGTATTCTTATAAAGTAACATTGATGCCAAATTTAGTTAAAAAAATATTCACTCCATCATTACATAGTTGCAATTTCAATGTCACCCAGTATATTAAAAGTTCATTTCTCCTAAACTGTATGAAGTAAACTAACAAAACTTACTGAAACTATAAAAGAAGAATTAGTTAATTGATTTTCATAAAATTCACAATTTCAAATCTTTTATTTTCTTTTATACTATTTTTTTAACTCAACTTATTTCAAATTTTAATGAATTCTGAGAATATCATGGCTTCTAAAAATCATCTTTTCTAACTTATTTAAAATTATAGAAAGAAATAATTCTAAGAAATAAATTCTAAAATGTTAAAAGATGTATTAATCTTTGTTTATACTAAAAACCATGCTTCGAAATCTTTTAGTCTTCCAATGAGAATAATTTTCTTCCCAACTTAAAATCTCATTCAATGTAACAACTAACTTTAAAAATTCATTTCATCTAAACTATTTGAAAATAACTAATAAAACTTACTGAAACTATAAAAGAAGGATTAATTAATTAATCTTGGTAAAATTGAAGTGTTCAAATCATTTAATTTTTCCACACAATTTTTTTTTTATTCAACTTATTTATCATCTTATAATTATCAGCTGAGGAATTTTTTTAATCAAACATATTTGTATTTTTATGTGATAATTAACTTCAAAAATTCATTTCTCATAAACCGTTTAAAATTATTTAATAAAACTTAATCAAACTATAATAGAAAGATTAGTTAATTGATTACGATAAAATTCAAGTATTATTGGTTATTTTTTTCTACACGATTTTTTACCCAATGAAGGCGATTTTACACTCTTGTGAAAAATACCCTAAATTAAAAAATTAATTGTTCTTAAATTATTTGAAATTAACAAATAAATTTTTGTTAAATTACACAAAAAAGATCGATTGATATGATTTTTTTTTATTCTACCAGAAATGAATAAAATTCGCAAAAATTCCACCAATGTTATCAAAATTTTTGATAATTCCACCAAAAATATACTGATTTCTTTTAAAATTCCACCAAAAACATACTGATTTTTTTTAAAATTCCACCAAAAACTTACTAAATTCATAAGAATTTTACCAAAAACACTGAATTTTTTTTTAATTCCACCAGAAATGAATAAAATTCGCAAAAATTCCACCAAAGCTATTAAAATATTTAACAACTACACCCAAAACTTACTGAATTTTTTTTATTCCACCAAAAACTTACAAAAATCCTAAAAATTATACCGAAATTGTCAACATTTTTAATAATTCTACCAAAAACTTACCAATTTTTAAAAATTCCACCAAAATGTCCAAATTCTTTTAAAATTTCACCAAAAATCAATCAAATTAGAAACAGTTTCATTAAAAATTAACTAAAACCTTGAAAATTTCATCAAAAACTTAGTAAATTCATAAAAATTCCACCAAAGTTACTAAAATTTTTAATAATTCTACAAAAAATAATTAAAATGCCACCATTGTTATCAAAGTTTTTGATAATTCCACCAAAAACATACTGAATTTTTTTTAAATTCCACCAAAAACTTACTAAATTCATAAGAATTTTACCAAAAACACTGAATTTTTTAAAAATTCCACCAGAAATGAATAAAATTCGCAAAAATTCCACCAAAGCTATTAAAATATTTAACAACTACACTCAAAACTTACTGAATTTTTTTTATTCCACCAGAAACTTACAAAAATCCTAAAAATTACATCGATATTGTCAACATTTTTAATAATTCTACCAAAAACTTGCCAAATTTTTTAAAAATTCCACCAAAATGTCCAAATTTTTTTAAAATTCCACCAAAAATCAATCAAATTAGAAACAATTTCATTAAAAATTAACTAAAACCTTGAAAATTCCATCAAAAACTTAGTAAATTCATAAAAATTCCACCAAAGTTACTAAAATTTTTTATAATTCTACCAAAAATAATGAATTTTTTAAAAATTCCACCAAAAAACTTAGAAAATTTGTAAAAATTCCACCAAAAATTTACCATTTTTTTTTTTTAATTCCACCAAAAACTTACTAAATTCGTAAAGCTTCCACCAAAATTACCAAAATGTTGATCAGTTCAACCAAAAACAATAAATTTTTTTTAGAAAAATACTAAAAATAAAACTAAACTAGTTTTTGTTAAATTACAGAAAAAAGATCGATTGATATTTAAGTTCAAATTTAAAGTTTGTTCTCTTTGGTACCTTTTTTAGATTTTTTTTATTAAAAAATGTGTTGTCATGGATTCAATTTAAACGTCTTTAAACGTCACGTTTTTGGAAAATTTATTCGAAATTTCACCTCAGGGGGAATTCTTTGATTTTCTTAAATAGGTCTTCGATTAAAAATGGTTGGGATACCTTTTATTACCTCTTTACTGTAAGAAACAACTATTTTTCTTTATTTAAAACTTTCTTTTATTAAAAATTATTTATTTATTTTTATTTTAGTCAACGTTCCTTATCATCTGTTATTCGAAAATATACAGGTGGAACTTATTTACCATCAGCTACTCTTAAAGGGATTGAGTATTTAAAAAATCCAAAATTCAACAAGGTAAATTCAAAATATAAAAATATTTTATATAAATTATTTATTTTCTTTTTAAATTTTTAAATAAAAACAGGATGTTGCATTTACTTTAGAAGAACGCCACTCTTTAGGCATTCACGGTCTTTTACCTGCAGCAATAAGAACTCAACAAGAACAATTAGAACTTTGTAAAATACGATTAAATCGTTTCAATAACATTTTAAACAAATCACTTTTTTTATACGACCTCCAAGAAAGAAATGAAAAACTTTTCTATCGAGTTTTAAGTGAAAACATTTCTGAATTACTTCCTATAGTTTCTACCCCAACAATTTCTCAAATTTGTGAAAAACGAGGTTTGATTTTTAACCAACCAAGAGGTTTATTTATCAGCATTTATGATAGAGGTCATATTCCGGAAGTTCTTATGAATTGGGATGAAACAGACGTTAGAATCGTTATAGCAACAGATGGGGAAAATGTAAATAGTTTAGGCGATATGGGAGCTCATGGTATGATTTTCCCAGTTGGAAAATCAATCTTATACACTGCTATAAGTGGAATAAAACCTCACCAATGTCTTCCAATTACTTTAGATGTTGGTACAAATAACGAAAAGCTTTTAAAAGACCCTTTATATCTCGGATTAAGACATCGAAGAACAATCGGACCGACTTATTTAGAATTTATCGATGAATTCGTCGAATCTATAATAGATCGGTTCGGTTCAGATACAATAATCCAATTCGAAGGGTTCAATCGCCAAAATTCTTTAGATTTTCTTAAAAAATACCAGAAAAAATGTTGCTTCTTCAGCGATGAATTACAATGTAAAGGTGCGATTACTTTAGCTGGTTTAATGGCTTCTGAAGCAATCTTAAATAAACCTATAAAAGAATATAAAATGTTATTCCTTGGAACTGATGAATCTACCTTTAGTATCGCTAATATCCTCGTTAAATACCTTCAAAATGTTGGTTTAAGTGCCGTTGAAGCTGTAAATCGAATGTGGATGTTCGATGAATTTGGTTTATTAGCTCGGACGAGAACTGAGGGTAAATTAACTGGGGAAAAGTTAATTTACGCTAAAGATTTCGAACCGAGTCGTAATCCTATTGATGTCATTAAAAGGGTTAAACCTAATGTATTAATTGGTACTTTAGAAACGGGGAAATGGTTTAAACCTGATGTTTTATTTAAAATGGCTGAAGTAAATAATCGACCTTTAATCCTAGCTTTAGGTGATCCAAATTGTAGGAATGAATGTTTATCTGAAGATGTTTATCATCACACACAAGTATTTATTTTCATTTTTTAAACTTAATTAAAAAATAAAATAAAAAATAAATAAAAATAAAATCATTTTTAGGGTCGAGCAATTTTTGCAAGTTCATCTACATCACCAGAAGAAAATTACAGCAAGAATTGTATTCCCGGCCAAGCAACTTCTTGCTTAGTTTATCCTGGTATAGCTTTAGGAGCTTTAACGGCTGGTTTGAGGAAGATCACCGATGATATCTTCCCTTTGGCAGCTCGATGCATCGCTGAAAAGGTTACTAAAGAAGATTTAAAAGTCGGAAGGATCTTTCCAAACTTAACCAATCTTAAAAAGTGCTCGATTGATTTAGCTACTAAAGTTTGTGAATATTCCTACAAAGAAGGAATTGCTACGTTTTATCCAGAACCGGAAGATAAAAAGTCGTTTATTGAGACTCAACTTTACGATTATGAATATGAGAGCTTTTTAAATCGGGAGTTGGAATGGATTGAGATGGCTGAAACTGCAACTGCTGAGGTTAAAAAAGGGTATTATAATAGGATGTGAGTTTTTCTCTTTTATTATTATTTTTTTTTAATTATTTGTTCTTTTATTATTTGTTCTTTTATTATTTTTTCTTTTACTATTTGTTCTTTTATTATTTTTTCTTTTACTATTTGTTCTTTTATTATTTTCTCTTTTACTATTTTTTCTTTTATTATTTTCTTTTTATTGAGATTTTGTTGTATTTTGTTGTCTTCAAGACTGAAATAAAATTGAATTTTTAGGAAAGATTATGTAAAACAATTTAATGAAATTTCCACTGAAAGTCCCAAAAAGTTTGTTTTCGTTGAGGATAAAGGGGAGGAAATAAAAGAAGAAGAGGATGTTGATGATAAAAACTCTGAAGATGTAGAAGACCTGAAAAGAGACTTGGATGACATCAAAATCGTTGAAAGAACGCCCCCTGAAACGTATAAAACCAAACCTGATCCAACTACCTAAAAAAAATTTCGCGTGTGTTTTTTAAAATATTTGTATGGAAATTTTAAAGTGGTATTTATAATAAAATTACGTAATTTTATTTAACCAACAAGTAAAACTGTATAAATTCATAAAAATTTATCCTTAAAAATCAATCAATATAAAATCTTGACCGCTACCTCATTGTTAATTTGAAATAATTTGCAAATGGTAAAAATTCTAAAAATGTTAAGATCATTATGAATCTTGGAGAATTTAGAATTTATTTTTTTATCTAAATATTAAGCGAAATTTTTATGATTAGATTTAAAAGAAAAGATGTTAGCTTTAATTTGTTAATGGAATTTGTATGTTACTAGAAATCAGATCTTCCAGTTTTAGTAGATTCAACTAGCTTTTCAAATGCTACAACGGTTTGTCCTAAGTAGAAAACGTATGAATCAAATCATTTCTGAGTTCTTTAAAATACAATTCTGGGGTATTTTTTAAAAAGTATTCTCAAATTATATAGAATTAGGAACTTTCTAATGTTATCGAAGCCTTTTCTATCACTAATCCGAAAACATTAAGACATTTCTTTTTTAAATAAATTTCTTTTTATTACGTATTCTCTGATAGTGTGTCTGATAATGGTCAAATAAGGCCGAAACCTGTTAGGTGAAATAATTAAATAAAGAAACCGATTAAGTATACAATTCGCATTTTATTTCCTTAATCTCCTTTTTACCCACTTATGTTTCCTCCAAAGAAAGGAGCATTTCTTTCAGTTTGTTTGAAGTAAGAGTCATGCTATGCAAAGTGTATATCAGCGCTATTTCAAGGCAAGGCTCGTCTGGACAAGAGACGACCCAGATTAGGCAGAGAAAGGGTCACCTATAAAAAAGATGATCGGGTTTTTGGTATTTTTAAATTTGGGGGATACTATATCTCCTGCAGTTTCGCTGCGAAACTAGCTTTAAGAAATTAGGGGTGTTAATTGTAGCGAATAAACCGTTAGAAGTTTCACAATAGGTGTTTGCTCGAAATTACTTGGAATAGAACAACAAAGACTGGAGCAAAGTACTGTTGTCAGATGAGTAGCGTTTTTGTCACACTAGAGAAAATACAGAGAAGAATATACTTGAATTTGTATTAACGAGAGACTTCCATTCAGTGATGGTGTAATAATTCGGATTATTATTGGCTTGAGTTTAAAGATTTTTAGTTTTGTCTTTGGTATTTCAGTTCAGTTCAAGTAGGGTATTGGTCCCTCGTCAGGCACCCCTCAATGGACTTGCTAGCTTGGGAACGAAGTAGAAATTAGGAAACAAAAGGAAAAAGAGTTCAGGAGAATAGAGAAGTAGTATACGACAAATAGCAGGAGAGATGGGGTGAATACATAGGATGGACAAAAGTATTTATTAACAACGTGAAGGAGTGACATTTGGAAGGCCCACAAGTACACTATTATACAATGTAAGCATTAAGTGGACATGGTATATTTTGTCAATATCTGAAAACCATTAAGAAATAAGACAGCGATATGTGCTGGTTTGAATGCCAGGAAGTGGATTCCCCAAAACACACTATTTTCAAATGCGAATATTTCAGAAGACAAAGAGAAGAGTTGGAGGTTCAAATAGAAAGTAGGTTTGAAAAAGAAGGAGCCGCAGAGTTGATGAGGGAAACAGATAGTAGAAATCTAGTAATGAATTTTCTAAGAAGCATAATGAAAGAGAAGGGGATAAAAGAAATGAGAAGAAAGAGAGTATAAAAAAAGAAGTGAAACCATTGAGAACTTATGCCGAGTAGCTTGCATTAATGCGAAGAGCGGGTCCGAGCTACTCAAAATCAGTAAGGCAAGGAAATGAGGGAGAGTTTTAGTCGATAACCCCAACAAGAGTTGGCGGAGTCCGACACTTCCGGTCGAAATAGATTACGACGAAAGGCGCCAACAGTAGGTAGGGGTGCATAAAGCATTTCTTCTCCTCAGCGCCAAAAAAAAAAAAGCGTGGGAGCCAACTGATCCCTGGAATAAATAATGTCCTAATTGACCTGATAAGATTTCTGCTTAACAAAAGAATGCTCAAAAATGTAACCCCCCTCTCTCTCCCTGGAGTTCTTTTCAGGTCCTGAAGAACTTCTTCGCGATAATGTGCTGGATATGCTTTGAGAAGCTATTCAATACATTGACGGTTTTTCCGAGGTTCAGTTTTCGTTTCCGAGTTTGGGTTTTCCTCTGCGGTTATATTCCCATGATAGACTCGAGCGTGCTCTCATTCGGAGATTATCTCCGTCATGGTATTTCCACCATCATCGTGAGCCGCGAACTGAGGACATAACCGCAAACCAATTGGTTTCATGGTTGAGGAAAAGGGGTGAGCTTTCTGAACCTAAGTAAATATTTACCGTTAGACAAATCTCTCCGGTTAATAATTATTGAGTTAGGAATTCGCATAGCTATCTTTTTGATTAACTAGATTATATAGATTTGCAATTTTCCTTAAAGAACTTTTAAAGTTACGTTTGTGCTACATATCCGTAAACATACCATCTCCAAGAATTATCCAGGAACTAAGAAAATTGCTCTTGAAAGAATGTGAGAACAAATATGGAACCACAATGGACCAAAATATGCTCCTACATTTAATTCAAAGTATCCACCATCGACGCACCTTATTAATTTTCATTTCTTTCAATTATTTTAACTTTTAATAATTGTTTTAGTTACAAATACCAATAAAACACAATTTATTTAAAATCGACATTAGTTGATTTTTCAAAATGAAATAAAAAAGAGGGTACTTCCATTTTCATTTAGCTAACGATAAGAAAATATTGTAGACGATTTACTATTTGCAAATATAAGCTATTTATGCTCATTAGTGCATTTAGTATTGTGTACATTAAACCATCCTAACTTATGTTAGGATATTATTTTTAACCCAGTTAAGTTTTATCAAATCCTCTTCAAAGTCAAAAGATTCTTTTTAAAACCGTTATCAAAGGTTTCATCCATAATTCATCCATAATCCTAAATTATCATTATATTTCTTGTCACCGTTTCATTTTTTCCCAAAAATAACTAAACGTTTCCTTTCGCTCAACATTATTATTTCTTAAATTGTCATAACAGACTTAACACAATTCCAATCAAAAATGTTAATTACATAAGTTGTCAATTTAAGTGTCAATAATTTAAGTGAATTTAAATTTCCTTCAACCATGGCGAATCAGAATGAAAACCGTCGTTGCGGTTGCAAAAAGTAAGTATTTAGATCCGTTTTAATCGTCGTCGTTTCGAGAATGAAAGTGAAATTTCGAAAGCAACCGACCGAACGAACACCTGTTGATGTAACTCCAGGGATACAAAGACGTTACTTTTGCCGTTCTAAAACTAGTTGAGTCGGAGACAACGAGGTGGAGACACCTTTTAAGTTTTTCAAAATTTCCATCAACACATTCTATCTACCACATCTAAACATTAAACATCTCAAAAAATAAAAATAAAAAAAAAGAATAAAAAGATTAAAAAGGTAATTAAAAGTTTTCGTTGTTAATTAAATGGGAAATACAGCAGGAATTGCAAAATTGTGTTGTTCGGATAGTGTTGAACCAATCACCACCAACGGTTACATCAAAACTATTGGGTACGTTTATAAGTGACTTTCAGAGTTCATTTAGATAACGTAAAATAGCGTGATTTAAAATTTATCTCCTGACTTGGTAATGTTAGCATCTACATGTATATAAACCGTCTTATTGCTAATTCACATTATCAGTATTTCGTGTTATTTGTGTCACGATTGATCGTACGTTTAAAGTCTTCTTCCTTTTTTAATCGATAGTTCGTATCTATTATTCATCATGGTTCGAACCGACTGGTAAGCATTTGAATTATTTTCGCAGGTGTTCCATTCGCGATTTCCCAATAGATTCCATTCATTTTTTAAGTAATTATTCATTATTTAGGTGAGACATCGATTTAGTAGAAGGTTTGAATTGTTTGAGTGAAAGGAATATTGGGATTAAAACCTTGGCACTAAAGTGTGTTTTTTATGTTACTTAGGTCGGGTAATGATGTACTATTATTTATTGTTTAAAGCGCTTTGAAAAAAGTTAATTCAAGGATGGGAAGGTTAAAGTCGATTATTTTATTTGTAATCGAGGTAAAATGAATGTTTAGTGATTACTGTAAGAAGTATATAAAGTTTGATTTGAAAATGGTTTGAACTGAATTAAACTTAAGCTTTAAAAGAATTTTGAAAAATCCTCTACAATTTATTTAACACACGCCACTCTCTCTGCAACATCTACACAGCTAGAGATTTTACAAGATTTGTTATAGAATCCTCAAGTAAAATACATTTATACAGAATGTTCCATAACAGAAACTTTTTTAAGCTCGTTTTGAGAATATATTGACCTCTTTCACCATTAAAAAGACATTCAGTCTTCCCGTGCTGTACAGTTTGGTTAGAATTGCATAGTTGAGAGTTGCCAAATTGGTCTCTGAAAGATTCTACGTTTTTTCCTCTTTGTCCCCTCATTAGAGACATCAAAGTCTTTGCTGGCCGACCAGATCGCTTCACTATTTAGTTCAGTTTATTTTCATATTTAATATTCATACGTTAAAAATTTCCAAATATTTCATAATATAAAACATTCTAGTTTAGATTAAATCATCAAAATTTGCTTCGTAATTCGCTTAGAAAAAAATTTAAAGGTCAACGATTTTTAATGGATTCAATTTATCGCTAATAGGAATATATGAATATTGAAAAAAAATCTTCCTGAATTTCCTCATTAACGGAATGAAGAAATGATTTATGCGTCAAATTAAAGTTAAAATATTCTATTTTAAGTAAAAACATCGAAATTTGTCCGAAGGTAAAAAAAAATCTAAAAGCAGGAAATATTGACCAAAGCCAATATACTACGGAAATTACATCATTTTAAAAAATCGCCCAGAGGTTATTTAAAGGAATTATGAAATGATTTATACGCCAAATTAAAGGTAAAATATTCCATTTTAAATCTAAATATCGAAATTTATACAAAAATTAGAAAAATCTTAAGGACAGCGATTTTAGCAGATCTCAACATCTAAACGAATTTTTATGATTTGAACAAATTCGCCTGGATTTTATTTAAAGAAATCGTTGTATGATTTACACATCAAATTAAAGATAAAACATTCTATTTTCAATTAAAGCATAGAAATTTGTCCAAAACCTAAAAATTTTTTGAAGACTAACGATTATAACTCAACCCAACATCTTTACAAAGTTTCATGATTTTTAAAAATCGCTCAGAGTTTATTTTAAAAAATCGTGAAATGATTTATACATCAAATTAAAGATAAAACATTCTATTTTTAACTGAAACATCCAAATTTGCCCAGAAATCAAAATGTTTCTATAGACACTGATTTTGACCGAATCCAACATCTTAACGAAATTTCATCGATTTAAAAAATCGCTTAGAGTTTAAGTAAGGGAATTATGAAATGGCTTATACATCAAATTAAGGATAATGGATTCTATTTTAAACTAAAACGTCCAAATTTACGCAAAAATCAAAAAGCTTCTAAAGACTAATGATTATAACTGAACCCAACATCTTCATGAAGTTTCATGATTTTTAAAAAATCGCTCAGAGTTTATTTAAAGAAATTGTGAAATGATTTATACATCAAATTAAAGATAAAACATTGTATTTTTAATTGAAACATCCAAATTTGTTCAAAAATCGAAATGCTTCAATAGAAGCCGATTTTAACCGGACCCAACATCTTAACGAAATTCCATCGATTTTAAAAAATTGCCTAGATTTTATGTATGAGAATTATAAAATGATTTATACATCAAATTAAAGGTAAGCCATTCTATTTTAAATTAAAACATCAACATTTCTCCAAGATTTAAAACATTTCTAAAGACTAGCGATTATAACTGAACCCAACATCTTCACGATGTTTCATGACTTTTAAAAAATCGCTCAGAGTTTATTTAAAGAAATTGTGAAATGATTTCTACATCAAATTAAAGATAAAACCTTCTATTTCTAACTGAAACATCCAATTTTGTCCAAAAATCAAAACGTTTCTATACAGGCTGTCCTGGAAAATGTGGGAAATCTCCTGGATACTGACAGAACATTAAAAAATATGATTATAAGTTCCCATATTTTTTTTCCTAGCGACCTTTCTCGAAAACGGTTCATTTTATCGACACTGAACAAGAGTACCTTTTCTTTAGCTAAATACTCTAGGTATCTAAATTTATTTTTTTACTCCTTACCATACAGGGTGTTAAAAATGTAAGCAGTAAAATGTACAATCTAGTACGCTCCTGGTAAAGGAAAGAGGTTAATTATGTTTAATGGGCATTCTTTTAAGAGGTCTTTACTGTTTATCATATTAAATTTTCATGAAATTAAATTAAGTACTTTAAAACTTATTCAAGAAAAATTGTTTTCCAGTGGCTTCTTTTAGGAGATCGTATCTCCGAGAGAAGGGCTGCTAGGAAAAAACAAAATAATGGAAACTTGTAATCATATTTATTTAATATTTTATTAGAATCCAAGAGATTTCCCACATTTTCCAGGACACCTGTAAACACCGATTTTAACCGAATCCAACACCTTATCGAAATTTCTTGGATTTTTTAAAAATTGCCTTGCCTAGGTTTTATTTAACATGTTAACTGCCATGTGTACCATATATGGACACAGTTGCATTAACTTAACATTAGTTAATTTTTTGATGGCAGTTAACGTCTTAAAGGAATAATTGAAGACACGAGTGGATGAAGGTGTTATGTCGCATTTTTTCAAAAACTGTTTTTTTGTATGAATGAAGGTGTTATGTAGCCATCTTTCACATAGCACCATTGGAAATGCCAGAAATTCAAGCACACTCGAGTTTTGTAAATGTATGAAGGGGTTATATTACACTACTTTTGAGTTCGAAGATGAAAGAAGGTGTCATGAGCTTTTATTTTTTAAAGCTTTAGTAAGTAAAATTCTATGGCCCTTGGTAATTACCAGCCGCACCATGACAGAGTGATTTAATCTATAAAAAATTACATAAAAAAACTTTAACCTTAATTTATGCAAAACTTTGATTTTGTAACATAACACCTTCATCTACTCGTGTCTTCAATTATGAAATGATTTATACCTCAAATTAAAGCTGAAACATTCTATTTTAAACTAACACATCGAAATTTGTTAAAATCTTAAAAAATTTTTAAAGGCTAACGATTATAACTGAACCCAACATCTTCACGAAGTTTCATGATTTTTAAAAAATCGCTCAAACTTTATTTAAAGGAATTGTGAAATGATTTATACATCAAATTAAAGATAAAATATTCTATTTTTAATTGAAACATCCAAATTTGCTCAAAAATCGAAATCTGTCCATAGACGTAGATTTTAACCAACCCCAACATTTTAACGAAATTCCATCGATTTAAAAAAAATGTCTACATTTTATTGAAAGGAACTATAAAACGGTTTACAGATCAAATTAAAGCTAAACCATTCTAGTTTAAACTAAAACATCGAAATTTGTCCAGAAATCAAAAAAATTGGAAAGATTAACGATTATAACTGAACCCAACATCTTCACGAAGTTTCATGATATTTAAAAGATCGCTCAAACTTTATTTAAAGGAATTGTGTAATGATTTATACATCAAATTCAAGATAAGACATTCTATTTTAAATTGGAACATCCAAATTAGCCAAAGAATAAAAAAGTTTCTATAGACGTTGATTTTAACCGAACCCAACATATTAACGAAATTCCATCGATTTAAAAAAATTGTCTAGATTTTATTGAAAGGAATTATAAAACGGTTTACATATCAAATTAAAGCTAAAACATTCTAGTTTAAACTAAAACATCCAAATTTGTCCAGATGTCAAAAAATTTTGAAAGACTAACGATTACAACTAAAACCAACATCTTCACGAAATTACATGGATTTTAAAAAATCGCTCAAACTTTATTTAAAGGAATTGTCAAATGATTTATACATCAAATTAAAGATAAAACATTCTATTTTAAATTAAAACATAGAGATTTGTCCAAAATTAAAAAAAAATTAAGATCAACGATTATCACTGAATCCAACATATTTACGAAATTTCATGGATTTAAAAAAATCGCTTAGAGTTTATTTAAAGAAATCGTGAAATGATTTACTCCTCAAATTAGAGAAAAAAAATTCCACTTAAAATTAAAACATCGAGATTTGTCCAAAAATTAAAAATTTTCTAAAGACAAGATGATTTTAAACGATCTCAAAATCTTAAAAGATTTCATTTATTTTAAAAAGTCGCCCTAAATTAATTTAAAGGAATTATGAAATAATTTATACATACAATTAAAGCTAAGACTTTCCTTTATAAGTTAACACTTCAAAACCTATTGTAAGACATTATCAAAAAATAAAAAAAAAAATTCAAAGACATCAACGTTCTAAATCGACTCTAACCTAACCTTAGAAAAAATCATGAATTTTAAAGAATCGTTCAAAACTTATTTAAAAGAGTTAAGAAATAATTTGTACATCAAATTAAAGTTAAAACTTTCCTTTTTACTTTCCAACAACAAAATTTGTTTGAAATGTTTATCTAAAAAAGTAAAAAAAAAAATATGAAGACATGATTTTAATCGAACCCAATATTTTTCATAGATTTTTGAAAAAATCCTCCAGATTTTATTTAAACGAATTATGAAATGGTTTGTATATTAAATTAAAACTAAAACCTTCGTTTTTAAGACAACTCTTCAAAACGTAAAGTAAAAAATTATCAAAAAATTAAAAAAAAAATCAAAGACATCAACTTTTTTACTCAAACCTGATAACTTCTAAAGATTTTTAAAAAATCTTCCAGAGGTTATTCATTGAAATTAAAAAATGATTTATGTTTCAAATTAAAACGAAAACCTTCCTTTTTAAATTAACACTTTGGAACATATAGAGAAAAAAAATTTAAAAATTCAAAAAAAATTTCCAAAGTCATCAAGTTTTTTACTCCAATCTGATATAACTTAAAAAAAGATTTTTAAAAAAACATCCTGAGTTTCTTCAGTAAAATTAAAAAATAATTCATGTATCAAATTAAAACTAAAAGCTACCTTCCTAATTTAAAGCAATAAGATTTGTTGGAAATCATTATCAAAAAAAAACTAAAAAATTTCCAAAATCATAGATGTATTTTAATCAAATTTTATTTGATTTTGACACATTTTAAAAGTTAATTTTTAAAATTAAGGTTAAAAATTTTGACAATTTTAAGAAATCAATTTCGAAAAAAAGTCAAAATTTTCAAGTACTTAAAAATTTTTTATAAAACCCCAACAATTGTTTATAAACCCCCAACAAAATGATCCTCACACAACGATTAGATATAATCCTCCTCAAAATATTATTAAAAAGGCTATTGAACTTCCGCTTATACCGAATATTTTCCAACCCAATTTTAGAATGGTAACAAAACAACAAAATTGATTTCCCCATTTCCCATTTATTTTATTTTCCATTTAATCTATAAATACCGCAAAGTACACATGGAATATATTTTTATCTACAAACACTTCCCGCTCGATCATCCTGTTGATAACCACTCAATAAAATTTTTACACCAAACCGAATAACAACTTATTTACCTTTTCATAAAACAGTTTTTGTATCAAGCATAAAGGGAAATCGTGGAAAACACAATTGCTAGCGTGGAAAGTGTGCGCACGCGCTCATTTTCGTCTCGGTTCCATATAATAGGCGCAGTTTCGCTCTTTACAGGGACAGTTACGACAAAAAGGTCGAGGTTAGATCGCCTCAACAGCAAATCAACATACCGTACAGTAAAATAAGCGACTTGGGACCTAAAGACACCATGAACGGAAATACGCACGTTTGTACCGAGCAAGGTGATGAAAATCCACCAGGAATGATCAGTGGATTGGAAAGACTACGCAATCCAAATACAAACAAGGTCAGAAAATTTTTTTTATTTAATTTTTTTTTTATATAATTTGGATTTTTTTATTTTGACTTAATTTTGATTTTTTTTCCTTTTTGGAAAATTTATTCTTAATTTTTTTTTTCAAATTATAAAGTATTGGGGTTATTTTCTAATAAATCATATTTTTAATTGATTTAATTAGAATCATTTTGAATCGAATTTCATTCCTAGAATTAAATCATATGATTGTGCATTGCCACTTTCGTTTGGCCTTCGTCCAGTTTAAAAACCTTAACATTGCGCTGTCGTTTTAAAATAATCTACTTTGTTAGATGATTAAATAAATAAACCGGTTGCACTCTCGTTATTTGAGATAACTCAATAAACTCAATAAAACACTTGACCGTAATGTTTAATAGAATGTTATAGGTTTAATCTTATAAAAAATTTATTGAATCATTTGTGGTTATGGAAAAAATTGACCAGGATGTTTTATAAGACCGGTTTTTTTACTTTAAATTAAGGTTGGAATTTTCCATTAATCAAGATATTTTAATAAATTAGATATTAATATTTTTATTTAAAGTAAACTTTCAAAAACTTTAGGATTTAAAAAAAATCGAAGTGAATTAAAAAAAAATAATAATCGGACAAATAAAAAAAATCCTGGATTTAATAGAAAGTATTAAAATATTAAAGTATTGAAGTTTCTTTGTGAGAATTAAGAAACAATTTGATTAATTGAATTAAGGAACTAAAGATATTTTAAAAAATGCATATTTTCATTTAAACCGTACATTTAAAAAGTCCTCAATTTTAAAAAATCGCTGGAATTTCGTTTATGAGAATGAAAATAGTTCATTTGATTGAAAAAATTAACTCATTACTGGCCACTAAAAATTTCCATTACTTCACTTGGCGTTAAGCCGGTCCTTAATTATTCAAATAATTAGTGAATTCCAATTTTTAAAAAAATGCCCAGTTTGAAAATTGAACTTCTAATAATTTCATTTAATATCGGGTGTTCATTTAAATTCGTGCTCAAGTGTACTTTGAAATTTTGCTAGACGACGATAGAGAGAAAAATGTATGTTGCATTAGTGCACACTAATCAATTAAATTTCAAATTTGACAACATTTCAGTGTTATGACATTGCTTCAATTAAGTATTATTGGACATACGTCAAAAATGCAGGCAAAATCCATTGCTCACTTGAGAATGAATTTAAATGAACACCCGATATGGTAGTCCTCAAAATATTTTTCTAACATAAAAGCGTCTTACAATGTCCGTACATGAAACAAGTTGCTTTCCTTTTGCCGTAATTTTTGCAAACTTTTCAACGTTTCTGAGGAAACTTTTCTTTTTCCGAACTATGACTTTTGCCAGCCTGTGAATTCTTATATCTCCTGAAAGTCTAGTTGGTGCCTCTTTACAAGAGATGCTTTTAAATGGACTTCTGGATTTTCATCCAATCTTTAGCAACTTGTAATGAATAAAAAGAGGTTAAATTTAAAGAGAGGTAAATTTTATTGCACAATACAACATAAACGTAAAGGCCTTTTTTGTCCATTTGACACTTTTTCTTACAATTGAAGGGCTTGGTGCAAAAACCGATCAGCTCCACTTTTTAATGAAATTGCTTTTTTATCTGAACTTGGTTCTACTCAGCAGTGTGCATCGTTTGATATAAAAAAATGGTCATCTCTACCGTTATACACTGGAAGTTGCATAAGAAATGGAGGTGGCATTAATTTGTTTGGATGTAGGAATCGATTAGTTTTTTAGTGATACTATAAAATTTAAAAAAATCTAGATGACCGCTTTTTGCACCGAGCCCTTCAATTGGATTACAAATAATCTGCAAAATCTACACCATTCATACACATATTGTGATCCATAATACTTAATTTTTTTGTCATTTCGCCAGTTTTTTCATTTATTTTAGCGATTTCTATTAGTCTCGCTTAATTTATTATGAAAATTATACCTTTTGTCTTTCGATTGTCTTTGCGATATGCCTAAACAAACAATAAGATAAAATAATTGTGTAAAAAAACATATTAATACGTCAACGGCTTTTGGGTTGTAAAGAAAAAATAAGGTATTATTATGTTAGCGGCTAATAATGAGTTAAGCAACATCGAAATTTTCTTGCTACGAATTTAGTAATACGTAACACATTTTAACACTTTGTTGATCGGGAATTTTACATAGAAACTATGGCCTTGTTTAGGATGTCAGAATTAAGCGTAACCTTAGCTGTAATAAAGATTAAATTTGCCGTCCTTCCTGGATGTTGCTTAAACGCTACCATTTATAACAAATAATTGAACTTTTCTTAAATACTACAGTTACTGCTACGCTAACAGTTACAGTCTTTAAGTTTGACATCCTAAACCTACCTTATGTCATGTCACCACAAGGTAAGTGCTATGACGATGAGTTAACTTGTCACCGGTCAGCAACATTTGGGTATGAAAAGACGAGTTAACTCGTCAACAAATTGTTAACAGACTATTTTATCCGAACCCAACTTGAATGACATATGAAAGAGGTTCAAAGATTTTGAAAAATTCCTAGATCATCAATTTGCAAGGATCATTTTTTGCTCTTCATTTGTAAGACATCGCCTTACAAAACGAACAAATAACTCAACAGTAGCTATATGCCTGTAAGTGAAACGTTCAAGCAATCGCAAAACAGAAAGTCTTGGCATGTCAATGTTTTGGGGAAAAGTTGCTATTCGTTAAGACCTAGGTTTTGTATGTAGGAAGTGGGAGGGGATGCCAGATGGCACGCAGCACTTAGGCCCCTTTGCGCCCCCTGTACTATAAGTCGAAATTTAGCTGCAGCATGAAGAGAAAGATGAAAAAGTAAGCTGCCTCTATGCAGGGCCGGATATGAGGCGATTGGAGCGATTGCTCCCAATCGGGCCCCGCGCTTGAAGGGCCTCACATTTTAAAATTGGGGCTTTTATTTAGAAGGATTCAATGTTCCAAGTTTATATATACAGCGAATGCTCTATATAAGCAACTTCTCTATAAGTAACATTCTTTATAAGCAACCTCTATACAAACAACTTTTCTTGGTTCAACTGATCTGTATAAGAAACTTATTTTTTTAAAGCTAAATATTTAACTTAGGTTTAGGCCACTTTAGAAGCAAAATCAGCTGTTCACAACAACATAATCTCAAGTTGCAAAAAATTCTGTTATTAGAATATGTTTGAGTTTTGTGCTGCCAGTATTGAAGTGATATTCTGTTAAAACAAAGGACAGTTCTAACGAATATGAAGTTGCTAAATCTGCAATAAGTAGAGTAAAAGAAAATTTAGAAGAATATACGTCCAAAATGTATGTATATCAGAGTAAGATTAAACGAATGAAGACAATAAAATATAGTGAAATCGACGATAAAGTCTTTTCCTGGTTCTAGGAACGGCAACAATTAACACGTTGAGTGCCATTTCAGTCATCGATGACTGACACCGAGCTTTCCGTTCAGGCAGCGTTTCCTCAAAGTGACTGATATAACTTTTCGTGACAGGCAGTAGAAGACGTTATAAAACCTCGTGGCACGCAACGTATTAAATGATTTAGTTCGAAATGAATAATAAAATTAAAAGCACTCGAAGCAAATAGATTAAATAATGGACTTGAAACATTTGCAGCAGGTGATGTTAGCAAGTAAAATTTGAAAAACCTTACGGTATCCGAATTTTGCAATGTGGAGCTAGCTAATTCTAGCTAGCTAATTTAAAAATTATATTGCTGAAAATGGCTTTTTGCCCGAACAAATACATAATTGCGAGGAAACTGGTCTCGTCTATAAAAGCTTGCCCAATGAAACTAACGTTATTCTACACAGTTTAGTTATTAAAAAAAAATAAGTAAAAATATTTTCCAAACGGTTAGCATTTTTATACTCCTTTTTTTCCCAATAAGCAACTTTTCCCAATAAGAAACTTTTTTATTGAAATTGGTTCAAATGAGTTGCTTATATAGAGCGTTCACTGTATTTTGATTTAAACTTTGTGGGGCCCCGCGAACAAAATTCAATCGAGCCCCGCACTTACCGGATCCGGCCCTGCCTCTATGTAACATTGGTGAGTACTTTTTCATCTTTGTCTTCATGGTGCAGCTCCATTTCGGGTTATAGTACAACCTCCCTGCCACTCACTTTGTCTACATCAACCAGCCTAGGGATTTACCAAAGGTTAGGATGCAGGTCAGAGATGTATCCCTGATTTCATCCATGGTTGGCCACTCGTCTCCCAAGTTCCTTAATCTAGGGTCCTTGAGATCCGGGCAATCACATAAGATGTGCTTAACAGTCTTTTCGTCTAGTTTACAAACACGGCATAGAGAAGTAGCAGCGAACCCTAAATTATAAAGGTGCTTATTGACCTTAAAGTGTCCCGTCAGGAGCCCTGTGATTAGGCTCAGATCCTTCATATTGAGACCTGTAAAGAACTAGGACGTCTCACACGAAGGGTATCTTAATAATGATTTAGATACTAAACCTAGGTCTTATTCAGTGTTTAAATATAAAACTAATAGCGTTTTCTTTTGGTACAACTAGCGGACACTAATGCATAATAGCGTGTTCTGTTAGTTTGCACCAAATTAGTGTTCAAAGTTCTATTACATTTTATTATTGTAGTTTAGAAAACATTTTAAACAACCTTAAAGTACGTCTCACGTTGAGGCAACCGGGAACAAGCAACCAGCAATAAGCGATATCGCCAATTGATAACATTTTACATAGAAATAAAGCAAACGTCTCAGATTGAAGCAATTCGACATCGCTAGATTCAGAGGCCAGAGACATCATTTAATTATACGTAAAATGTCATCAAGTGGCAATATCGCTTGTTGCTGGTTGCTAGTTGCTGATTGCCTCAGTGTGAGATGTACCTTAATCTTGAACACACTTATAAGTGATGTTATGATCAGATTGGCTGTTATAGTTATGTTTGATTTCTTCGTGTTCTGTTAAATTTGTCCTTTTTTTGCACTAAGGTAGTGTGGCATGCGGAAATCTGTGTACTCAATGTCAAATTCTGGAGCACACCAGTTCAGTTACAAAAAAACGTTATAAAATGTTGCTCTATATGTTGTTCAATAGGTTAAATAAAAAAATTAGATTCCTACTTCGTGCATTTTGAAATCTCTAAATTTGAACCTAATCTCTCTTTGAAACCTCTAAAATTAATTTAAAGAAATTTTGATTTTTACAACAAACTAAACCCAAAATATAAAAACAAAATTTAACACAATTAAAATTTGTTGTAGTAATTCGTCTAAAAAAGAAAAATAATTGTAATAATAAGACAAACGATTTTTTAACCCAATCCAACCTTAAAAGAAATTCATACAGTTTAAAAAATCCTTCACAGTTTATTTAAAGGAATTAAGAAATGATTTTTGCATTAAATTAAAGCCAAAACCTCGTATTTTAATTTAAAATAGAAAAATTAATCGCAATAATGTCTCACAAAATTAGAAAAATTTTCAGACAACAATATTTTTAACCCAAGTCAACCACAACAATTTTATAAGAATTTTTTTACCAGATATTGAAATTTAAAATTTATTCTAGTAATTCATCAAAAGATTACATTTCAAAAACTTGTATTTTTTGTACAACTAATTTTATTTCAATAAGAGTTTTAATTTCAAAACATTATTTATACTTACTAATTATAAGTAAAAAAATCCCCTTGATTTCACATCAAATAGATACATACTTCCATAATAATAATAATTGTTATTAATTTTTTATCTGTTATCACGACAACGTATATATTTATTTATTCAACACACGTACAAGATAACCAAGATAACCAAAAACATGAATAACCTAAGTTGTTTTTAACAAAATTTAACAAAAACCACTTACACATTTAAGAATGGAATTGTTTTGAATAAATTTAAATAAATAAAATCATAAAAGTGTCGTCAGAAAACTTTCCAACTACTTTTCCTTTTTTTAATAATTCTTTCGGTTAATTTAACGCTTTCTTAAATTATATCTAATTATGTTGAAAACAACTTAATTAAATTTAATGTAACAAATTTGAGCATGAATCATTTTAGAAATGGTTGACCTTCAATTAACAAGTAAGCGTAAGCAAGCAAACTCCGAAATCAACCAAGAAGAAAATGTTGCATCATATTTAACTTGACTTTGCACTTTGAAACGCACCGAGAATCCTTAAAACCGACCAACCGACATACATATCTTTGTTTGTTTTGACTGAATCAGACGATTGATAAGTCAAATCTAAAATTAATTTAAATGCATAACATGACCAAGCGAAAGTTTTTAATTAGAAATCATCCAAACGTTTTGGTTAAAAAGTGTGGAAATATCGTTTTTTTTTTTTTTTTTTTTTTTTAGTGATTCGTTAAAAATGTTAAACGATTTGATGACACGGCAAGTTTTATGCAACTACTTCATTATCTACGTTCGATTGCGTGTTACGGGAAGTTATTATGCAACTGATGTTTTATTCTATTGTGGAAAGAAACTACTGTTAAAAGTGTTTTTTTCCTTTAAAGAAACTTCGAGTATTTTTTTTCTCTTTGGAAATTTAAAACTATTAAAAAAATATTAACGATTTTCTAATTGTTATTTAAAACTGCTTTAAAAAAGCGTCTAGAATCATTAAAAGAATGATGCCATACATCAATTTATAATAAAACAACTTCCTTTTTATTTAAAACTACAACATTTTCTTCATTAAAATAACAAAAAGATCCTGAAACATTTTTGATGTGAAAATGTGTTTCTGAACGACTTGAAATAGATTGACTTGAATAGAAATTTTGATGTTTTATGTTAAAAAGGAAAGTTTTAGCTTCAACTTTTGTAATAATATAATACAAAATGTGTAAAATATTCCCTAATTCTTTTAAGTAAATTCTGGAGATTTTTTTAAAATCCATAAATTCATTTTAAAGTTAAGTTGAATTTAAAAATCGGTAGTGATTACTTTTCTTTTTTGATTGAATTACTAAAACAATTATTACTGTGATAGTTTAAAATAGTTTGTTTTAGGTTTAATTTCTTGTATAAATCAATTGTTGATTTCTTTCAATAAACTTTGGAGAAATTTTTTAAATTGATGATGTTGGGTTCGGTTAAAAACGCTAATTATTATTATTATTATTATTTTGAGCTATGGATGAATCGTTGGCCCTTTAACAATAAACTCTTCCGAGTTCAATTACTTTATTTTCGATTTAATCAGTTCGAACCTCAAAATTAACAGTTAGCTAGTTAATAACATCCCTATCACCACTTCCGGTTAAAAAAAATGTTAAGGGAGCGTCTACACGAACAATGAAATCGCAGCGATTTTCTTGCAAAGGTGTAATACATGTATTTTAATGGACCCGTCTACACAAGCGTTAAAACCGTTGCGAATCGCCAGCGATCTGCATCGAGCGCGTCTTACGTCTTGTTAACACGTTGAGTGCCACGCAACGTTTTATAACGACTTCACCGGCCACTGGTGACTGTCGCGGCCTGAACGAAAAGTTGTGTCGGTCACTGATGACTGACGCGGCCTGAACGGAAAGCTCGGTATCAGTCATCGATGACTGAGATGGCACTCAACGTGTTAACCCTTTGCGGTCGGTGACATTTTCGGCCAGCGAGGTGGCAGGTCGACACGATTTTCTAACGAAATCTAACATAAATACCGATTGTCGCCGCTGAGGCGACATCCGACCTGCGGCGCGAATCGCCATGGCACCCGAGCAGCGTCCTCCGACCGCAAAGGGTTAAACGCAAAGACCACCTCTTCTCCCACCTCGTATTTCGTCTAGCCGAAACGAAACACATTGCTTCATATGGCGTTTTAACGTTTGGCGGTCGTAACGCAGACAAGTACAGACACATTCAAAATTTAGCTTCATCATTTGAAGTAAAACCGTGAAGGAAAAGACATGTTTGACACAGAAAAATTTATTAACGTGACAGAAAATCGACCAGCTTTGTATAATGCAAAATTAAAGGAGTACAGCAATAGAAATGTGAAGGCGAAATTGTGGTATTCATTTTAAAACTGAATTTTGTTTGGAGATTACTTGCGCTCCTCTCGCAAAATCGTGTAGGTCAGCGATTCCCAAAGTGATCGATATCGACCCCTTGAATGAAAAATAACAGTCTGTAGCAGCTGTTTTAACACTTAACGGACGGGCCCCGCAAATTTACGTTTTTCCCATTCTGACTTCCTAAGACGAGCCACGTAGATCTACGTTTTTCCGTTCTGACTTTTGAAAAATGCCCGGAAACTGGTTTAGACAGAACAGATCGGACCCGTCCGTTAAGTGTTAAGTTAGCGGACCATTATGAATAAGGAGATTGATCTTAAAAGTAGGTAATTTGGCCATGGGGGTCTGAGGAAACAGTTCATTTTGGAAAAGGGGTCACTTGTCCAAAATAGTTTGGGGATCCCTGGTGTAGATGCTCAATTTCCTTGCGAGAGGATCGCTACGATTCTATCGTTGCGACTTCATCCATCGTGTAGATGCGCCCTAAAAGTTTCACACTCCCATCATTAACCCTTTGCAGTCGGTGCCGTCACTATGGCAGCATTTCAAAACTGTCGTAGAAGTCGGTGTCGCCGCTGTGGCGGCATGATTACGTCTCGAAAGAGCAATCCAGAAAAGCTGAGATTAGCAGAATGCTAGCCATTTCGGACGAATAGCTAAATTCGCCCCGACTTGCTGGTAGTCCCAGCCGAAAAATATGTCATAGGGTTCAAGCTGACTTTCTGACAAATTTTAAGATTTTAGTTGATGTGAAAAATGTAAGTTATTGACAGAAATAAAAAATTGATAACATCTTAGCCGCCAATAAGATTCAAACAAGAGTCTTATCATTTAAAACAACTTTTCAAGAGATTCCAAATTGGGATCAATATTCAACCATTCAAATGTGAATTTGGCGTTTTCAAACCTAACTTTTTAAGTCACTTAGTTTCAAAAAAGGGAATTCTCTCAACGGATGAGGGAATTAAAGTTATTAGATTTTCCAAAAACAAACGCTCCAACCAAAGTAGTAAACTCGAATCTCAACTTTTTAAAGAATTCAAGGAACTTTTCGGTTCACAACAAATTCATACTTCAACCTTTCCCAACCCAACCACTATCAAAGTAACGGCATTGTAGAAAGATTCGCACCATTAAAACTGCCATCATAGCTAGGGATAATACGCAATGCCAGAAAGAGGAACTATCTATCATTCTTTTAGGCTTAAGACCTACTTTAAAAGAAGATTTAGGTTGATCTTCCGTAGAACGTGTCTACGCGCAACGATTGAGAGATTTCCTATTTCTCCTCCTATTTATTGGATTTCATTGACAGTGTTCCTCCTTTGATTAGTTAACGTGAAATATTTACTCATCAGAAACCTACTTAAGTACACTACTAGTAAAGTACTCTCTCGAAAAGCCATTCATTCACAAAGCATTAAAAGATTCCCATTGTATTTATTAAAATTAAAGGTCTTAAGCCATCCATTTCGCCTAACCAGATATTAAAAGTCATTTAAACTTACAAAACTACAAAAAGGCACAAGAAATCACAATTTTACAAAATCCGTCATGTTTCTAATCAAGAATAAAACGTTTCAATCGATGCACTAAAACCAGCAGTTATTTTTTCACAAATAAAGAAAAAAATCCACATTAAACAAGCCTAAAAAAGTTACTAAAGCGCCTCGATACCAAAATAGTACATTTTATTAAATTATTTATTAATGATTTTTTTGACTTGAACAATTTATTCTCTATTATATTTTTTTGGTAATAATTTATAATTTATTTCTTATAATTTCTATTTATTTTTGATCTCATTACATAAAACATCCTGGAATCGATACAAAAACCTTGAACATTTAAACGACTCATCAAAACTATCTTACTAAACAAACTGTTTTGAGATAAGGTTAAAGTTTATTTTTCTAAAGCCTATCAAATGTATATTTGTAAACTTCTAAACACAACTGTTTTTATTATAAACTTTTTCGTCCAAATTCCATTAAAATTCTTCTTTATTTTTATTTTTCGGGTAGTCGTGGGAATTTTTATTTGAATTCCTTGTTGTGTTTGAAGTTGGAAGTTGGAGTGTTATCGATCAATACAACTTGACCTCGTTTACAACTATTGATTTTGTTGTTGAATACATTTTTGTAATTAATTAAATATCAATAAATAACAAATCTATTTTATTTTTTAGGGTCAAGCATTTACAATCGAAGAAAGACAAGCTTTAGGAATTCATGGATTACTCCCACCCGGTGTAAAAACCATGGAAGATCAACTATCACAAGTTGATATCCTTTTAAAACGTTTAGATAAACCATTGGATAAATTTTTATACATTATGAGTTTATTTGTAAGTTTAATTTAAATAATTTTTCATCTTTAATGAAAATTTTAATGAACCTTTTTTATGTTCTAGGATTTAAACCGAAATCTATTCTTTAGATATTTCCATGAAAACATCATGAATATCCTTCCGATAATTTACACCCCAACCGTAGGAGAAGCTTGTCTTAAATACAGCTTAATTTTCGATCGTCCAAGAAATTTATACATCACCATCTATGATAAAGGACACGTTTTTAACGTTTTAAAAAATTGGCCGGAAAGAGATATTAAATTCATCGTTGTAACTGACGGTGAAAGAATTTTAGGTCTGGGTGATTTAGGAGCTAACGGAACCCCGATTCCAGTTGGAAAACTAGCTTTATACACTGGAATAGCTTTAGTAAAACCCCATCAATGTTTACCCATCACCATTGATGTAGGAACTAACAATAAGGAGCTTTTAGCCGATCCTCTTTATATTGGACTCCGTCAAGAAAGAGTCCGAGGTCAAGAATACGATGATTTAATGGATGAATTTATGGAAGCTGTTGTAAAACGTTTTGGGTCGAGTACTTTAGTCCAATTTGAAGATTTTGGAAATAGTAACGCGTTTAGACTTTTAAGTAAATACAGGAATAAATATTGTTGTTTTAACGATGATATTCAAGGAACTGCGAGTGTTGCTGTTGCTGGAGTTTTAGCAGCAACTCGAGTTATAAAAAAGAAAGTTTCTGAATTAACCGTAGTCTTTTTCGGAGCTGGAGAAGCTAATTTAGGTATCGGAGAACTTTTAACTATGGCTATGATTGAAGAAGGACTGCCGGAAAGTGATGCAAGAAAAAGATTATGGTTTATGGACAGTAAAGGATTGTTGGTTAAAGACCGACCGGAAGGTGGAATTACTGAGCATAAAAAACCTTTCGCACATGATGCCCCACCACTTAAAGATTTACTCGATGTTGTTAAAACATACAAACCTGATGTTTTAATCGGTGCTGCGACGATCCCAGGCGTTTTTACTAAAGATGTTTTACAAACCATGGCGCAACAAAAGGAAATTCCGGTTATTTTCGCATTAAGTAATCCTACTTCGAAGGCTGAATGTACCGCAGAAGAAGCTTACACTCATACCGATGTAAATAATTTAATTTTCACTCCTATAAAAAGATAAAATAATTTTATTTCTTTTTTTAGGGGAAGTGTTTATTCGCTTCTGGTTCTCCATTCAATCCGGTTACTTATAAAGGAAAAACTTACGTTCCCGGTCAATCTAATAACGCATACATTTTCCCGGCTGTCGGAATGGCTGCTGGTTTAGCCGGAGTTCGTTATATAACAGATTCTATGTTTTTAAAAGCTGCTTCGGTAATTTTTATTAATTTAATTTAAAATTTTACTTAAATCTAAAAAAAATCGTTGTAAAATTAACGTTAAAAAATCAAATTTAAAAATCTAACCTCCAACCAAATCTAACCTCAACTGTCAAAAATGACAGTTTCATTAAAAAGAGGTTATGTTTACTTATTTTTATAATTTTTAAACTTAAATAATAAAATACAAATAATTTTTTAATATTTATAGGCTTTAGCAGAATCAGTTAAGGAAGAAGACCTCGCCAACGGTTGTTTATTCCCACCAATAGTCGATTTGACTCAAATATCTGAATACGTAGTAACAAAACTAATTGAATTTGCTTACGAAACAAGTAAGTTAACATTATTAACATTAAAATTAATCTAAAACTTTAATATCGAATAACTTTAACTAATTTTTTTATTGTTTAATAGAAATGGCAACAGTTTTCCCCGAACCAAAAGATAAAAAGTTATATTTCCAATCTCAAGCGTACAAAACGGATTATGTACCAGCAACACCACCTTTATATCCGGTTCATTGTAAAATGTAAACCCAAAAACTCGATTTTTAAACACTTTATAGGCAAATGTTATTTATTTATTATCATGATCACTATATGTCTATTTTTTTATTTACGATTGTTTAATTTATAGAGTTTATTTGTTTTATTATGAAGCTGGAGGGATGTAATATTGTAAAAAATATACATGTGAAGATTATTTCGAGTTTTTCTTTTCCCTTATCATTTTTAATTTTCCCTCACTTTTTTAAATAAACATAAAAAGCTAACTTCACTTCGATGTATGTTTTAGTTTTTAATTTTTAAAAAGTTTTTAGACTTTAGATTAACACAAAAATTAAAATTTCAATTAGTAAATGTATTTTTAATTAATTTATATTTAAAAATAAAGTTTAAAAGCTTAAAACTTGATTTTTTCATTCCCATTTAAGGACCTAAAAAATTATCCTAAAACCAGACTTTGTTTTCTTTTTATTTGAAAAGGTAAGTTATTTCAAGTTTAAATTTGATTTAATTTTAAATCCATATTTTAATAACTATTATTAAATGTTTTTTTTGTATTTCTCTAAAAATTAAAACATTCACTACTTACGCCATCTCTGGTTGTAATAATCTATTAAACATCTGTCATTTAGTTATTAACATTTTTGAAGTTTTTAGACTTTAGATTAATACAAAAATTAAATTTTCAATTAGTAAACATATTTTTAATGAATTTATATTTAAAAATAAAGTTTAAAAGCTTAAAACTTGATTTTTTTATTTCCATTTAAGGATTTAAGAAATCATCCTAAAACCAAATTTTTTTTTTTTATTTGAAAAAGTAAGTTATTTCAAGTTTAAATTTGATTTTATTTTAAATATATATTTTAATAACAATTATTAAATGTTCTTTTGTAAATTTGTTTAAAAATTAAAACATTCACTACTTACGCCATCTCTGGTTATAATAATCTATTAAACATATGTCATTTAGTTTCTAACATTTTTGAAGTTTTTAGACTTTAGATTAATACAAAAATTGAATTTTCAATTAGTAAACATATTTTTAATTAATTTATATTTAAAAATAAAGTTTAAAAGCTTAAGACTTGATTTTTTTTATTCCCATTTAAGGATCTAAAAAATCATCCTAAAACCAGATTTTGCTTTTTTTTATTTGAAAAAGTAAGTTATTTCAAGTTTAAATTTGATTTAATTTTAAATCCATATTTTAATAATTATTATTAAATGTTATTTTTGTATTTTTCTAAAAATTAAAACATTCACTACTTGCGCCATCTCTGCTTATAATAATGTATTAAACATCTGTCATTTAGTTTTTGATATTTTTGAATCAGTTTTTAGTGAAAAATCGTTAAAATTTGTAAGAAAAACCATCTTTACTTCCATTAGTTTAAGATAAAATCATTAAAAAATATTTAGGAAAAGTTTGTAGTAAGTTAATATTACTCGAAATGATCTTATTTTATCTAAATTTTTCTGTTTAGGGTTGAAATTCTATGATGATCACAAAGGTAAGTAATTTTAATTTATTTAAAAGAAAATAATACAAATTGATTTGATTAAAACGATTTTATTACCATTAATATTGTACTGTGCCGATAAAAAGACATCTTGAGACATTCGATGTTACTTAGAGTTAGACTTTTTTAAATATTTTCAATAATTGTCAGTCGTTTATCTATTTCATAACAGTTTTATTGCTGCAAAGAGACGTAGAAAAGTCCAAAAATTCGGGAAAAATCAGTGCTTATGTGGTCGTGGTCACGTAACTATTATTTAAAACGTCGTGACTTCCATAAAACGATGTAAAAGTTGTGTTTGTGCTCAGACTTAGGGGAAAAGTATCACCGCTGTTCATTGTGCTAAATGTTGATACCATTTCGCTTGTATTTTCGGGACTTGCTGATATTATATGTTCTCTAATTTGACATTCAGATCTAAAAATGATAATTTTTAGTTTAAAAGTGGTTTAATTTGAAAGTATTGAATGATATTTACCGATTATTTTGAGTACATCTCCTCGAATGAGTTCCAATAGGTGTTTGTCTTATCGAATATATAAAAACACCGGTCATTGTTAAAAGAAATGATAAGAAATATAATGCGTGTAGTTTGTAATGAAATAATAACATTCCTATCATGAGTGTGTAATAATTTCCGGTTAATAATGATAGATGTAAGGCAGTGTTACCCATGTAAAGTAAAAAAATTGATGAAAGAGTACAGTAAATGAATTGGCATAAGGTTAAAGTTCCTAATAAGACACTGGCGTCAGACCAAGATGTGTTTAAGATGGTTTGTTTTTCCAATAATAACCTAAAACATAAAAAAAATAATTAATCTCCTTTTCCTTTGATATTAATATTAATAATAAAAAAAACTTACATTTGTATTCCACTTACGATGCTTCCAAATAAACCCAAAAGACCTAAATACTCAACAACATCCGTATTTTTAACCGATAACTCTTGAAGAACGGTTACAATAGCGAATAAAACAGCCCCTCCTAAACATAACATATCCCCGACTAATTGGTTTTTACCATCTATTTTTTTATCTTCGATATTTGCCAAAACTAAGCCTCCAACTCCGATTAAACAGATTGAAACTGCTATTATGTGTACCATTCGAAATCTTACTCCAAGGACTAAACAACTTAGGGCTAAAGCTACCGGAATAGCTACACAACCCAAAAGCTTTAAGAAAAAAAAAAATGAATATGTTAATAATTATATTAATTCTATTTTTGAAATAAATCAGCGTTGCTAACCTCATAACAATCAATTATTAGTCAGTAATTTTTAGTAAATTTAAAAAAATTAGTGAGTTTTTGGTGGAATTTTAAAAAGTTTTGGTATATTTGGTGGAAATTTTACAAATTCAGTAAGTATTTGGTGGAATTTTTGGCGATATAATAAGTTTTTGGTGGAATTTTTAAAAATTCCGTAAATTTTTGAAGAATTTCTGGCGATTTAGTAAATTTTTGGTGGAATTGCTAAAAATTTTGGTATCTTTGGTGGAATTTTTACGAATTCAGTAAGTTTTGGGTGGAATTTTTAGAAATTTAGTAAGTTTCTGGTGGAATTTTTACAAATTCAGTAAGTTTTTGGTGGAATTTTTAGGAATTTAGTAAGTTTCTGGTGGAATTTTTACAAATTCAGTAAGTTTTTTGTGGAATTTTCGCATATTCAGTAAGTTTTTGGTGGAATTTTTAGGGATTTACTAAGTTTTTGGTGGAATTGTTAAAAATTTTGGCATTTTTTGTGGAATTTTTACGAATTCAATAAGTTTTTGGTGGAATTCTTAGGAATTTAGTAAGTTTCTGGTGGAATTTTTACAAATTCAGTAAGTTTTTGATGGAATTCTTAGGAATTGAGTAAGTTTCTGGTGAAATAATTAGGAATTCAGTAAATGTTTGGTGGAATTATTAAAAGTTTTGGTATCTTTGGTGGAATTATTACAAATTCAGCAAGTTTTTGGTGAAATTTTTGTGGATTTACTAAGTTTATGGTGCAATTGTTAAAAGTTTTGGTAACTTTGGTGGAATTTTTACGAATTCGGTAAGTTTTTGGTGGAATTCTTAGGAATTTAGTAGGTTTCTGGTGGAATTTTTACGAATTCACTAAGTTTTTGGTGGAATTCTTAGAAATTCAGTAAGTTTTTGGTGGAATTTTCTCAAATTCAGTAAGTTTTTGGTGAAATTTTTGTGGATTTACTAAGTTTTTGGTGCAATTGTTAAAAGTTTTGGTAACTATGGTGGAATTTTTACGAATTCGGTAAGTTTTTGGTGGAATTCTTAGGAATTCAGTAAGTTTTTATTATAATTCGTAGGAACTCAGTAAGTTTTTGGTGGAATTGTTAGGAATTCAGTAAGTTTTTGGTGGAATTGTTAAAAATTTTGGTATCTTTGGTGGAATTCTTAGGAATTTAGTAATGTTTCGTAGAATTGTTCTGAATTTTTTATAATTTGGGAGGAATTTTTAAGAATCTAATAAATATTTAGTGGAATTATTCTCAATTTTAGTTAATTTTAGTAAATATTTACAAAACCCATAAAGATTTTGGTAAAACTGTTAAAAATTTTGGTAACTTTGATGCAATTTTTACGCATTCAATACATTTTTAGAGGAATTTTTACAAATTTAGTAAATTCTGGTGGAATTAATATTAAATTTATGTAATTGTGATGGAATTTTTACGAATTTAGTAAGTTTTTGGTGGAATTTTTAGGAATTTAGTTAATTATTGGTGGAATTGTGCTCAATTTTAATAAATTGCTGGAATTGTTCTGAATTTTTTGTAACTTGGGTGGAATTTTTAGGAATCTAATACATTTTTGGTGGAATTATTCTCAATTTTAGTTATTCTCAGTAAGTGTCTATAAAATTCAGTAAGTTTTTGGTAGAACCATTAAAAATGTTGACAACTGGTGAAAGTTTTACGAATTAAATACATTTTTGGAGGAATTTTTACAAATTTAGCAAATTTTGATGAAATTAATATCAATTTTATGTAATCTTGGTGGAATTTTAAAAAATCTTATAAATTTCTTTTGAAATTAGTTTCAATTTTAGTCATTTTTAGTAAATAAAAAAAAATCAACAAGATTTTAGTGAATTTTTTACGAATTTAATACGTTTTTGGAGGAATTTTGTCGAATTCAATAAATTTTTGACATAATTTTTATGAATTTAGTATGTTTTTGTTGGAATTGTTCCCAATTTTAATAATTTGATGGAATTGTTCAAAATTTAACTAATTTTTAGTTGAATTATTATTTTAGTTTTTGTAACTTTGGTGGAATTTTAAAGAAATTAATAATATTTGGTTTAATTACTCTCTATTTTAGTAATTTTTTAAAAAATCCATTAAAATTTTGTCGGAAATGTCTATTTAGTAAAACATAATTATGCTTTGGTTGGCAACGCTGCAATAAATCAACATGTATTAGTTCATAATCTTTTAATAATTGTCAGAGATCTTTGTATGTCTTATCGTTTCATTCATAAAAATTAAATTTAATGATTAAAAGCGACATATTTTTAGAGTTAAATGACTTTCTCATTATTTATTTAAAGATTATGATCTAATACAGATAAAATAGTTAATTAACTTACTTGAACACATGTTAAAGTAGTAAATTGATGTGCTGTACTTAATAAAGTATTAGCTTGAACGTCAATTAAACACAATAGTAAATACCTCCACCCTCGGGCTTTAATAATGGAAATTAATCCGTGATCCCCTCTTCTAAATGCCAACCAGCTGGTATATACAGAGCATAAAAACATATAATGAGGGAAATTTTGACCGGTTGGTAAAACGTTAATTGGAGGGGTGTTAACGTAATGAAGGATGGTGTTTGATGTGACGAGTAAAACGGATAGGATTTGGCCTAAGATGATGTTTTGCCAAACTTTCCTGTAAATAAATAAAAATAAATGAGATTGTCTTGCGTGTAAAAAATAGGGTGGTTTATGGGTTTGTTTTATGGGAAACATACCATTTTCCTAGTTCGGCTAATTGCCCGCCTATTTTATTACACCAATCGTCGTCATTTTCCATTACTTTTTCGCGCATTTCGTCACATTATCGCGTGTTGTAAAGGTAGAAGGGGCGGGGCACTTTTTTTTGGGGTGATGCAAAGTGCGGAACTACCCTTGGTTTGAATTTAGCGCGCGTGCGTCGTTTCTAAGGGTTACGAAATATCAATTTGATATTAGATATTAATATTGTGAGAATCCTACGAATTTTCTTTACGAATTTTACCTCAAATTTGAGGTCAGATATTATCTTTATAGGATTTTTTAAAAGAATCTAGGTGGAATAAAATTTTTAATTTATACCTTGGTTATGAACATAATTTGTTCTTCGGTCCTTTTCGTGAATTGAAAAGTTCGTAATCCGAATTAATTACTGCTGTAATGTAAATCCAAGTAATGTGCCATTGGTGTCCAAAAAATGTTGGGATAAGCTGTCAATTGGAACATGACAAAAATTATCATCTTTATACCGATTAAATTGGGCTTTTTGAAAGAAGGTTATTGGTTAGTATTCCATCCAGGTTGGGTCGTGAAGTTCGAACTTTTCGTCCATCTCATACTCCAGCAACAGTGTTTCCATTTTGATCAACTTGCTTGTTTCTGGTTTTGCTCTTGTTGGATTGTGCTATGCTTCAGCTCCGTTGTTCTTTTTGCCAAGTGGATTTTTTTTTAATTTTTTATTTATATAAAAATATGCAGGTATGCTACAAAAGACAATCACAGACAGTTAAGGATATCTTCCGCGAGCCGGGGGTCCGGCGACTTGACTTATAGTGTTGATCAGGGGAACCCTCGGAACAACTTTGAAAGAAGGTTATAATGTCAGATTATGGTACGTTATTCTTCCGGTTGGGTTTTAGAGTTTAAACATTCAGTTCATATCACACTTCAACTATAGGATTTCTGCTGATTTGATAGAATTCTTGGATTCTTGTGATTTCTTATTTTCTTCTTCTTTGAAACGTTTTTATTATTTTTTCTCTACTATTATTTTTCTTAGTTTCCAAATTTACAGGTTTTCCACAGTGCTTTCCGGTTCGGTAATTCCACCTTCAGTGATCTTCTCTATACAGCTCCTTTATTTAATTTCCTGCCCCAGGGTTAATAAATACTCACAAAATTGTAAATTATAATTTAATGTCAGGTTCTATTGCTATGTTATTTTTCGAAATTTGACACATCAAATGATAATTAACTGACAAATTCAAAGTGCGACACACTACAAAGATTTCAGTGTCCCAACATCTTATGGACACCAATAGTAATAGGTTTTTGTAATGGAAAAGTTTTTTTTAACATTTTATGATTTTATGTGTCGAAACGATATGGAAAGGGGAATACATCCACCAGAGATGCAATACCATAAGTTCTTCTGGAGATAGTTTTTGACTAAAGTCTTGTAGAAACTCTACCGCCAAATCCTCGTTGATTTTCAATTCCAAACTATTGCCAAAGTATATACTGTCTTTTACATTCACTTCTTTAGGGTGACCAGGTTTCTCGACTTTCAACGCTGTACACATGCAACGCATGTACAAGGTGGGTTAAATTGGACATCTTTAAAGGGAGACTCCTGTTTCTATAACAGACAGAGGAAAATTGATATTGGTGTCTGATGTTCGATTTTTTTTTTAAATTGATTGATTAAAACCACATAATATCTCGTACGTTTCCAAAGATACAAGTTGTTCTTCCAAAAACTGGATTTTTGAAAAGTCTTCATTCATTATGAAAAATTTGACGGTGTAGGTTAGAATTCTTTGTAAGCAATAATTGAATAGTTAAAGACACAAAAATGATTTTTTCAAATGAAACACCTGTTTATTTTTGCATATTCGATGAGAGCTTAAAATTTCCTTTTCAGAAATATGACATAAGATATTTTGCTCAAGTCATATTTGTTATAAAGCAATGCTTTACCTATGAATGTGAATTAATTCAGGTTGCACCAATAACATAACTTTAATAGTGTACAGTCAGTAATTCACAGAAGTGTATGTTCTTGCTGTCGATAACAGAAATATCTATAAGATGAATGTCACTGACACAATGCTATTCATTGTAAAAGATCATTAATCAATCAAAAATTCAATTATAAATTGTGAGTGTTGTGCGTTTGCTGTACATGCCTGTATGCTGTACTGTGTATCATATTGCTGTACAATACAGCAAAATTCCGTACGTCTGGTTACCCTAACTTCTTCCCCAGTCTTAAATATGCCTGTGAGACACAACAGCTGACCATAGGTTTCTCCATGCTGACTGCATTGTAAGCCAAGAGGCACTTTGCTAGGCTTTATCAATGAAATTTATACAGTGAATATTATCAAAATGATTTTTCCAGAAATCTCATAGGGGTAAATCTGTGTCATTAATCACTTGAAACACCATGAAAAACAGTTTTTATATATAACTTCTTACATCCGTATGCATAGTCGATCGCCGGCGATTCGCCGGAGACTCGCCGGCGAGCGGTCGGAATGTAATTTGTGATGATCTCCTAGCGATGTCCGCTTTGGCGAATCGCCGGTGATTTGTAACGTGATTTGTGATGTATTGGTACTCTACATCCAATTCAAATCCCTATCCATTTTATATAAAATATTAATCTGACATAAATTATGATTTTATTGACGTTTTTGACATCGACCGATCTCCGGCAAATCTCCGGCAAATCGCCAGCAAATCCCCGGCGAATCTCCGGCGAGTCGCCAGAAAAAACAGCATAACGCACGTGAATGAAACCATGGCGATTGACTGCATCGGAATTTTCTATTGGTGAATGGAGAATATCCGGCGAGTCTCCGGAGAATCTCCGGCGAATCTCCGGCAAATCGCCGGCGATCGACTATGCATACGGGTGTAAGCCTTCCAAGTTTTATGCCGTTTAGGCGCTTATCTAAACAAAGTGCACTGTATGTACTGTGAATCACGTTCCCTTCTGCACTCTGTGGGTCCCGTTCTATGGGTTTTCTTCAGGGGATCTTTATTCTTTGGAATAGTATAGATTGTCAACTCTGTATATACAATCCTTCTGTGCATTCTGTGGGTCCTGTTCTATGGGTTTTGTTCAGTGGATTTTTATTCTTTGGAGTAGTATAGATCAGGGATCCCCAAACTATTTTAGACAAGTGACCCCTTTTCCAAAATGAACTGTTACCTCAGACCCCCATGGCCAAATTACCTTCTTTTAAGGCCAACCTCGTCGACCCCCAAAATCAGTTTTCGTTTATGTCGACCCCTAGGAAACCGATATTAACCCCAAGGGGTAGACATCGATCCCTTAGGGAATCGCTGGTATAGATTGTCAGCTCTGTCATATTGTGGAAATTTGTTCAAATGATAATGAATACTTTCAGCCTTCCAAGTTTTATGCCATTTAGGCGGTTATCGAAAGGAAGTGCACTGTATATACTGTGAGTCACGTTCCTTCTGTGCATTCTGTGGGTCCTGTGTTATGGGTTTTCTTCAGTGGATCTTTATTCTTTGGAATACTATAGATTGTCAATTCTGCCATGTTGTGGAAATTTGTTCAAATCATATATGAATATTTTCAGCCTTCCAAGTTTCATTCCGATTAGGCGGTTATCCAAAGTGCACCTTATGTACTGTGATTCACGTTCCTTCTGTGCATTCTGTGCGTGCTTGTTCGTGAAGTGTACAAAAATATGTTCGCAAATTTTGTTTTTTGAGTGTTACACAAATTTGGATGATTGGATAAATCGATGTATGTTAGCTTTAGACTTTGGAACAATAAATAAAACCAATTTTGACTTTAACAGAAAATTATATTGGACCGTTTGTCACAGGTTAAGCTTAATTGGTCAAGTAGAAGTAATGCATTTACGAAATTAAGATAAACATAGAGAGAAAGAAGCCATTTTCAAGCACTTCTTCGTCGTTAACTTAACACTTTACTGACCAGTGACGAGTTAACTCGTCTTGTCATACCCAAAAGGTGTTGACCGATGACCAGTCAACTCGTCATTGCCGGTGACATGATATAATTTCAAAGTAAAATTCCCAGTCAACAAAGTATTTATACTTTAAAAATTTTATGGGTGCCAAGCATTAACTAATCAAGTTAGACAAAATTCGGTATAAAAAGTCTTACGAAGAGGCTAAGTGGTGCTTTAAAATGATATTTTTTCTTCTTTTCTCTAGAGCAGTGTTCGTCTTTCCTATGATTTTATGCTCTAAGCATTATAACTAATCCAGTTCGACTACTTAGAAAACAGAGTGATGTAAACAGGATAAATGACTATAAAATTGCCATTTTTATCTCTTAGTTTAGGATAAAATTATTGCTTGTTCATATTTTATGGTCTAAAAAAATTACAAATGATTTCTTAACACATTTTTAGGAAAACGGTGTTTCTGAATACTTTTCCAACTTTTTTTTTTAATCCAACAGTTCATAGTTTTTTTTTATTTATTAATCATTTTTTAGAGAAATTTGATAGGAGGTTCAAAAGGAATATCATACACATACATAAAAGATTTTCAAAGAAAAAAGTTGATTGATTTATGATAATTTATTACGTGTCTCATTTCATTCTTTTTTTTGGTTTATAAAATTCCCAAAAGGAATATTATGCATCCTTTTACATAATTGCACACATTAATAATGAAGACTAATTTTTTTTTTACATATGATTTTCACAATTATTGTGAAAAAAATGGATATTTTTACTTTATTGTATTGTATTTATATAAAAATTTGGTTATTCTCTTAGGAACATTTTGGAAATAAACACAAAACAAACAAAATTGAAAATTAAAACAATTTAAATAATAACATAAATAGTATTTACATCAAATTAATTAAAAAATCCCTATTTTACAATTTTTTTTTTATAAGATTTGAGTCTTAAATTACAGAGCAAAATCAAGTTCTTTAAATCCGATATTAATTTAACCACCATTATTTTTTTTTTGTTATAAAAAATCGCGCATTTAAGCTTACTCCTTAACACCTAACAAAGAAAAACCCTAAAAAACTACTAACAACATGATGTTTTAGCCGGTTCAGCTTCAACAAGATTAAAATCCATCCCATTAGGTCTTGCAAACCCAGTTTTAATTCCTTCCCAACCGTCCTCTACTTTATATTCTCCACTCAAAATCCTATTATAAACTTCTTGTGTTACAGATCTAAAAGCTTCCTCTACGTTTGAGCCGTTTTTAGCGGACGTTTCCACGTGGAACATTCCGTTAACGTCGGCAAAGTTCTTTGCTTCTTCTTTGGACACAGCTCGTTGTCCTCCGTTACTGACTAGATCTAATTTGCACCCGATAAGCGCGAAAACTGGTCGGTGTGGTTCGATGTGTCTTCGTGCCTCCGACATCCATACGGGGATGTGTTCGAAACTCGCGCGATTACATATGTCGTAAACTAAAAGGGCACCGACTGAATTTCGATAGTAGGACTTTGTGATGGATCGAAATCTTTCTTGGCCGGCTGTATCCCATAATTGGAGTTTTATACGGGTTCCGTCTTTTACTTCGATTAAACGGGCGAAAAAGTCGACTCCCACAGTTGGATCTGATAGCTAATAATTGGTTTTGGATAAATTAAAAGGTTTATATAATCGAAAATTTTTAACTACGCACCTCAGCGAATTTTCCATCAGTAAAATATTTCAAGAGAGAACTTTTTCCAACCGTACTATCTCCTATCAGTATCAGACGGAATTGATAATCAAAAATCGGTTCGACCATTTTGCAATCAGCTCACATATCAGCTGAAAATTAGCTTTTTGGAAAAATGTTTGTTATTGACATCTCACTTGACGGGTTGACTCATTGTTTTGGTACAGATGGCGCCATAACGTGATCAGCTGCGAAACTTTAGAAGTCGAATCGAGGTCCTTTGTTGCTTTCACTAACCGCTTTTTTTGCGTTTCACATATTCATAAGATGTAAAAGTATAGATTATTACTGCGCAATTAGTGCGTGAGCACGTTAAGGTCCGTTAGATACGCGTGGAAATGCTAATTGATTTTCTTTTTTATTGTGTTTAATAAAGAAGGAAACTGTATTTCAAAATCTATTTAGGAAGGCATTAAAAAAATATATACAGAGTGACTCAATAACAAGGAGAAATATTCAGCAATATGTTTCTCCATTCTTCATATGAAAATTAATGAACAAAATACAGTAAACTGAAGCTTAAAAGTTTATTATAAGCTTGACACTTTATTATTGGGTTGGCAACCAAGTAATTGCGGATTTTTTTAGAAAATCAAAGACAATTTCTTCATGGAACTAAATAACATTATTCTGTAATCTATTACCCATTTTAATCATTTTAGCCATCTTTCAGGCAGTATTATAATCCCACGTTCATAAAACTTCTGGTTTTTATTAGCAAAAAAATTGAATCAGGTACGATTTGACATCAGTATCATTATTGAAATTTTTACCATTAAAGTTTTGTAAAGATCGAAGCAAAAAGTAATCAGATGCTAGGTCAGGACTCAGTGGCGTATATATATGGGGGATATAAAAACTATTATTGAAATATGTGTATACAGGGTGTCCTGGAAAATGTGGGAAATCTCTTGGATTCTAATAAAACATTAAAAAATATGATTACAAGTTCCCATAATTTTTTTTCCTAGAGGCCTTCCCCTCGGAGATATGGCCTTCTAAAGGAAGCCACTAGAAAACAATTTTTCTTGAATAAATTTTAAAGTACTTAATTTAATTTAATGAAAATTTAATAAGCTAAACAGTAGTAAGGACCTCTTAAAAAAATGACCTTAAAACATACTTAGTCTCTTTAGTTTACCAGGGGCGTACTAGGTTGTACATTTTAATGCTTACATTTTTAACACCCTGTATGGTAAGCAGTTAAAAAAAGAAATTTAGATACATTGAATATTTTGCTAAAGAAAAGGTACTCTTATTCAGTGTCGATAAAATAAACCATTTTCGAGAAAAAAATTGTATAAGAAACCATCAAGATTAAAAATGTATTAATATTTCGTAGGTACCATAGTAACGTTTGTAGAAACAGCCCTAAATTTTTGTCTGCAACATCAGTATTAAAAAAAGCGCTGTTTTTATAAACGTTACTATGGTAACGTTACTATTAATACGAAATATTAATAAATTTTTAATCTTGATGGTTTCTTTTACAATTTTTTTCTCGAAAACTGTTCATTTTATCGACACTTAATAAGAGTACCTTTTCTTTAGATAAATATTCAAGGTATCTAAATTTATTTTTTTTAACTCCTGTAGAAAACTACTGGCGTATTCGTTGGGTTGCACTGGTGCGCACCATAATTTGACCTTGAGTGCATACATCACATTAGCTTAGTACAAAAAAGTGACAGTTTAATAGAACACGCTATTATGCACTAGTGCACACCAGTTTTACCAAACGAATACGCAATAAATTTTTTTTCGGTCTACACCAATAGCGACAAAACATTTTAAATATTATTTGGTTTTTAACGTCACGATTTGGGATTTAAATCAAATTCTGGTTTTTCTATTTCTCGAATGTCTTGGACAATTTAAATATTTTAAGAAGGATGGCGGAGTCGATAGATGTCATGGGGGGATATATCCCCCTTATCCCCCCCCGTAAATACGCCACTGTCAGGACTATATGGTGGATATGGCAAAATATCCCAACCAAGCTCCAATAATTTTTGCCAAGTGACCAAAGATGTGTATGGCCTTGCATTGTCATGATGGAATACAACACCTCTTCGATTTGTCAGTTCGGGCCGTTTTTCTTCAACTGCATTGTTTAATTTCGTTAGTTGTTCAGTATTGAAATCAGAATTGATCGTTTGGTTGGGTGGTAAGAGTGTGCATGTATGTGAGAATGTATGTATGTGATACATGAAGCTTCTACAGTGCCGATCTGAATCGATTATTGCTTTGATTAGGACTTCATCAACTTCAACTAGACGACCAGAGCGTTTTTTTTTTGGCAAACCAATTTTGACACTGCCGTTCTTTTAAGGCTTCGTCACCATATACAACAGATAACTTTTTATGAGCCTTCGATGCGTTTTTCCCTTTGCAGAAATAAAAAAGTAAAATATGACGAAAATGTTCCTTTTGATTTTCCATTTTTCAACGAAGGCCAAACGAAAATTAACCGATCAAAAACTTTTTTACTGTTCGACTGCTGAATTGCCAACTATCAAATAACAAAATGTGTTTTACATTTGTACTACGTCTGCAAACTTCAGAATTGAACTGAAGTAATCTATGAGTGAAATCTGCAATTACTTAGTTGCCAACCCAATATAAGATTTTGGCAGTTAAGCCGTTGTTGTTGTAGCCCTAAACAAAGGATAGGTACCTTTAGCAACTTAGCGCTTTAAGCCGGGTTTTCATTAGTAGAATTAGTAATAGAGTAACTGGGCGAGTACTAACTATCCTGTGAACACGCCTAATGAAAACGTAAATGGTAGAGTAGAGTACTTAGTTTTGGTAGAGTACAGTGAGATAGCACGGTGGTAAAGTTACTCTACCACTTGCCATCCCCCACCACTGTTTTCCACTCTACTCTACCGCCACTACGCTAATGAAAACAGTGTTGAGGTAGTCGAGTACCCTGTCGAGATGACAAAAACCCGGTGTTGTTGAAGTATTTAGTATATTTGTGTAAAAATGAAGTGGTCTGAGGCAGAAACTATTTAATTAGTAGAATTGTACGGTGAATATGAATGCCTATGGAAGCATCTCGCAACATTGTGTCACATTTCTTAATTTTTGGAGCTACCATCTCTAGCAGTGTCTCAAAATGTTCTGGAGTCATTCGCAGGCACAATCCGTACTCTTCTACATCATCCAAAGCAAGTTCCCTTAAGAGAACTGAAGAAGCCCCGTGCCTATGCCTGTTTCTTATCCAATCTCTACCCCATTTTTTCTTGATTCTATTTTGTTCTTCCTCCATAGCTACAGTTACCTCTCCGAGCAAAAGATCAGCTGCACATAACAATGCTATTCGTACAGCTTTTCTTAAGACTAAACGATGATGATGAATTCAATCTCGACATTTCAGGTTTTTCACTGTTTACTATTTTCTATTTAAGTGAAAACGGGTACTCTACCAAACTAAGTAGGGTAGAGTTAGTTCCGTTTAAAAGTACGCCAGTTACTCTACCACAAATTCTACTAATGAAAACCCGGCTTTATAACTCCCATACATTTGAGTAAAGAATATATAACACGTGATTTAAAGGAAAACTTGAATTATATCATGAAAATACTCCCACAAAAAGATGCACGTTGAGATCGATGTACACGATAGATTTAAATAATTCACTGATGACTTGAAGTAAACCAGATAACTAAAGAAATTTCAAAAATCTGGACGAACACAAACACTTCCTCCGTCCTCAACCAGAGCTGGAAACGGAATCAGTTAAGCCATCATTTGCTGCTGAAATCTTGGTTGTTAAGTTCATAAGAAACTTTTAATCTTCAGGTTACTGTGTTTTCCTCATTAACACTTCCCCAACCGTTGATACCAATGTGGTGCTATAGGTAGGCCAGTCGTTGCATGCCGGTAAATACTCATGTGGTGTCATTGGTAGGCTAGTCGTTATTTGCCGATGACTCCCACGTGGTACCATTGGCAAGCCACTTGCAAAATTATAATTAATTACTATTAAAATATGTCCGGTCATTGGCAACGTTTCACTATGCAAACATGCGGTTGTGAAAGTGTTAAAATATTTAATTTTATACCTAACTCATGAAAATTTAAACAGAAATTACCGAAGTATATCTTTGAGTGTTTTTTCTCTGAGACAGTGTACATTAAAAACAAAATTTATAATTACAAAAGCTGGTCCACCACCAGATAAAGCTCCAACCACATTGATAATATGTTCAGGGACTTGATCACATAAACCGGAAACTTCTAACATTCTTCTTATGATTGCTATATCACTTTCTTGTACGTTTTTTCCGGGACAATAAACTGTACAATCCTCGCCAACCATCATCGGGGTGTTTGGCATGATTCTGATTACTCTAGATCCAGTAGCAGACCTTTACGACTACTACTACGATAAGGTTGAATTTTGAAGTAGTTCATTCCTCTAATTTTTATTCCAACCCAACCAACTATATTTCCTCGTTAACCCTTTATTGCATGATTTTTTATTTTCGGCTGGGAAAAATATATGTTATAGTTTTATGTGTTCATATGCCTGGAAAAATAGTAAAAAAAATCCCTTTTATTATTATTTTTTTAACCTCGCTTCTTCCACTGTCTGATTCAGTTGCCGTATAGTGCTGGACTCAAATATTAACTACAGGCACTCTATGGTACCACCACAAGTGGGATATCATGCGTATAGCTTCCTAACTTAGCTAAACAAGTATATTTTGTCTGTTAAAATGGTTGTGCCATAAAGCCCGGTTCCCATTATTCCAGTACGGTGATCGAAACCAGTGCTGGAATAATGTGAACCCTCACTAGAATAAACTGGAATGCACTCATTCCAGTGACTGGACAGAAGCCCGGTTTACATTATTCCAGTAGTATTCCAGTACAGTGATCGAAACCAGTGCTAGAATGCTACTGGAATAATGTGAACCCTCACTGGAATAAACTGGAATGCACTCATTCCAGTAAGCAATCCAGTCCAGTGACTGGATTGACGGTCTACTTTTTCAATCCAGCTCGCCCATTCCAGCACCACTGGAATAGTGGAGACAGCTAATCCAGTGCTGGAATCCATGCATGAACATGTATATGATCCAGTCTAGCACTGGACTGGATTGACTAGCTGGATTACTGGAATGGAATAATGTGAACCGGGCTTAAATCACTCCATGCATTAAAGGGTTAAGCAGAAATATCTTTAAAACTACAAAAACGATCAAATTGAATTTTGAAGTAGTTTTGGACTGTTGAAGTAGACCATTCCTCTAATTTTTATTCCAATCCAACCACATCAACTTCTAATTCTACTCTTGTTTGATTTATTTTTTTAATTCTAGAAACATCTCCTTTCTAAACCCTTAATTTTAATATAGATTTTAAATAAGGAATTCTGATAAAATTCAAAAACTATTTACACAAAATATTTCTAAATCATTTTATTTCTTTAAACTTATCTGTAACAAACAAACCAATCTTTTTTATAATACAAACGTATTTTTAAATTCCCTCTGAAAATAATTTGATAGTTAATTACTCTCATTTCCACTTTTATCAGGACTTGCACTTCTCGATCTTTCTGATCCACTTCTAGATTTTCTTGATCCGGAAGCACTTCTAGATCTTGATTTCGATCTAGAATGGGATCTACTTCTTGATCCACTCTTCGATCTCGATCTACTTCTCGATCCAGACTTTGATCTAGATCTACTTTTAGATCTTGATCGACTTTTAGATCTTGATCGACTTTTAGATTTTGAACGACTTTTCGATCTAGAATGACTTTTAGATCTTGAACGACTTTTAGATCTTGATCCACTCTTCGATCTTGAACGACTTTTCGATCTACTCTTTGATTTTGAATGACTTTTCGATCGACTCTTTGATTTTGAACGACTTTTCGATCTACTCTTTGATCGACTTTTCGATCTACTCTTCGATCGACTTTTCGATCTACTCTTTGATCTAGATCCACTTTTCGATCTAGATCTACTTTTTGATCTTGATCGTGAGTGCGATCTAGATTTACTCTTTGACCTCGATTTGGATCTACTTTGAGATCTTGATCGACTTCCGCTTTTAGATCTTGATCTGGAACGACTTCTTGACCCAGATCTAGATCTAGATCCGCTTCCGGATCGTGATCTTGATCGGCTTCTTGATCCAGATTTGGATCTGCTGCGACTTCTCGAAGCTGATTTAGAACGCGATCTTCTAACTGATTTAGATCGGCTTCTACTTCGGCTACGACTTCCTGAACTAGAAGAAATCCTTCGTTTTCTTCCTTTTGAATTACCTTCTTCCCCACTTTCATTTCCAGATGCGATTTTAAGTTTATCATCGTCGCTATCATCTTCGCTAGTTGAAATTGTAGCTTTAGAAACGATACGGCTTTTTTGTTTAGCTGTAAGTCCATCGTCTTCTTTCCCTTTTTTACCTTTTTCTTTCTTTTTACTTCTTTTGTGTTTCGGACGATCCGAATCAGAATCGGATCTTTGTCCACGTCCTCTTTTATTTCTTCCACCTGGTTTTCTTTTATGATCTTTTCTATCACCCGATCGTTTTCTTTTCTTCGGCATTTTTTCTCGTTCTTCCCTATTATTTTCAACATCACTTCCCGAATCACTTACATATTGATCTTTTCGACTCCTTCCTCCTTTTTTAGTTGATCGTTCGGGAGGCATTTCTAAGAACATCATCGCGTTTTTAGTTTTTTCTTTATACTCTTGACGAACTTGAAGTAATTTTTCTTTATTGGCTTTTCTTTCTTCTTCTAATCGTTTTTGCTCTTCGAGTTGTTTCATTTTAAAGGCGGTTCTTTCTTCATCTTGTTTTCTTCTTAGTTGACGTTCTTCTTCATCTACTCTTCTTGCTCTTGCGACGTGGTATTGAGCTTGGGAGAGTAAATCTTGACATTGTCTTGCTTCTAAACCTGCTAGGTTTATGTCGTATCTCATTCGATCACCGTGAACAGCTAAATAACTGAAGTATCTATAAAATGGAAAATAGAATAAAGAAAATGATTAATTTGAGGTTTTTTTTTTGGAAAATTTAAACTTACTTTAAAGATAAACCTAATTCATGAACTGCTTGAAGAACAGTTTGAAGTGTAGATTTTTCATCTTTAAGTATTTGAGTTGCTAATCTTTGTAAAACCAAAGCGATGTTATATAAAAGAACTGTATCTTGAGGAGCAACTCTTCGAGCACGTAAAAAGACCATTTTAGCTTCTTTAAGTTTCCCAGCTCGGAAATAAGCTCGCGCTAAGTATTGTAACCCTTCAACGTGGTTGAACTTATAAAATTTTTTTAAGCAATTTTCGTACATTTGAATCGCGCTAACAAATTGTTTTTGTTCAACGTAAATATGCGCGATATTCAACCAAACGTCACAAAAATCAGCTGTGGCTTCTCTAACTTGTGCGAAAATATCTCTAGCTTCGTTTACACAACCTTTATGGGCTAAAACAGCTCCGATTCCATTCGCAGCCCAAATATTTTTCGGGTCAATTTTTAAAACTTGTTTATACATCGCTAAAGCTCGTTCTTGATGTCTTTTTTCACGTTCTTTATCTTTAGTTGGTTGATGTAAAGTTTGTAACCAAACATTTCCTAATGCGATTAATGAGTAAGAATCTTGGGATGTTGCCGGGTTTTTAAGTACTCTTTCATATTTTTTTTGACCTGGTCCCCATTCGTTTTTAGCTAAATGTAAATTACCCAAAAGAGACCAAGCATCCGGATGTTCGGTATTAATTCTTAAAGCTTCTTTAAACCAATCGGAAGCTTCATAAATTTGACCTTTATCTCTAGCCATACAACCAAGTCTTAAATAACAATCAACATAATTCGGATGTTCTTTAAGAATATCTTTATATAATTTTTCCGATTTATCAAATAAACACAGTGCCTCATTTAACCGAGCTAAATTATAAGTAGTCGTAACAGAAATTGAGTTGTAATATTGAGGATCGTGTTCGGCTTCAGCTTTAGCCCGGATTAAAGCCTCCTCTAAATTCTTTTTTGCCTCTTCTAAATTACTTAATCTATAATGTAACGCCCCGACGTTATTTAAAATTTCCGTTGGGATCTCAGCTTGGACATCTTTTTTTAATATTTTTATAGCGGTTCCGTAAGCATTTAAAGAACCTTGTAAATCTGATTGTTCTAAAATTTGAGCTAACTCAATCCAAGCTTCGATATCGTCAGGAAATTGTTCGGTAACTTTTTTTAGGTGATTTTTTGCAATATCACGTTTTGATTGTGAAGAAGAATTTGCGTATAAAGAACCTAATATTTTCATAGTTTCGTAATTCCCCGGTTGGGCTTTTAAAACTTTTTCAAAACATTGCGCGGCATTTTCTGAGTCTCCCCGATAAATATACATCTGTCCGAGACCAAAATGAGGTAAAACAAAGGGAGCCGGAGCGAATTGAGTCGCTTGATAATAGTATTGAAAAGCTTGATCGTAATCATTTTGAACGTGAAAAGCTCTAGCGAGTTGATAACAACTTTCAGCTCGCATAGCTTCGTTTTCGGTGTTATGAAACGCATGTAAAGCTAAATGTTGAACTTTACTGTAATCTTTTTTAAAGAAAAAATGGTTTGCTAAATGATTTAAAACCATCGGGTTTGAAGAATCAATCGTATAAGCTTTCGAAAGCATTCTAACCCCGTTTCGGATTGATTCGGGTTGTTGTTGATTTAATTTTAAAATTGCCAAACCGACTAAAGCACCGACACATTGTGGATCGAGAGTTAAAGATCTTTCGAAAGCCAACCGAGCTTTATCTTGGTTGTTTAATTTCATGAAACAATGACCCATTCCTAAACGAACGGCTGCCGGACAATTCGGATTAGTTCTTAATGCTTTTTTATAAAAGGCTAAAGCCCCTCGAAAGTCTTTTTTATTATAAGCTATACAAGCTTTTCCCAAAAGTGATGGGATGTTATTCGGGGATTGATTTAAAACGAAATTAAATTGAGCATCGGCTTGTTCCATTTTATCACCTTCTAATAAACAAAAATAAGCCCTCCCGAGTAAATGATTTTGGTCATACATGATAATCTTATCAGCTGTTGTATATAATAAAGTAGCTTTAGTAAATAATTCCCTTTTTTTATCTTTGTTTTTCTCCCGATTAGCTTCTTGTACGTAATATGCGGCGAGCATATCGAGCGCTCGCATTTGATCTTTTTCATAGTCACGATATGATATATTTGCATCTGTTCTAGATGCGTCAAGTATTTTAATAAAGTCATTGATCTTTCCTTGTTTATAATACTCCAACTAAAAATTAAAAAAAAGAAAAATTACCATTTAAAAGCGCAACAACCCATATACAATGAAATCTCCCTTTTACGGACACCAAAACCCGTCAAAAGTGTCCGTTCAAGAGGGGTGTCCACTTAAAAGAAATGCGAAGTAATTATATCCGAATCGGACAGTTCCATGAGAAACTGTCCATCCAAAGGGGGTTTCCGTTCAAAATGGGTGTCCGCAAAAGGGAATTTCACCATAAATAACCAAACAACTTACGGCTAAATTAACCCAGATATTTAAATGTGTATGTTCTTGTCTTAAAATACCCAAAACTTCATCTCCATCTGGTAATTGATCCAAACAGAGCTCAATCACCTAGAAAATCATCCAAAATGTAAGGTTAAGATTCATATAACTTAAAAAATTGGTTCTTTTAAAGATTATTTTTACCTCATCGGTGTCCCTTAAGGGTATTTCTATAGACCCTGCCATTTTATGGGTTATTTAGTACACTCACATCACTGATTTTTAACTAATTAAAACGTAAACTAACCTTTCGTCTGTGTTTGACAGTTTTGCCACTTCAATGTGAATGAGAAAGGACGCTTTTTAACCGGAAACAAAACAAAGTTATTTTGGCGGGTGATTTAAATTTAAAATTAGAAATTGTAAAAAAAAAATATTCAAAAAGAGAATAATAATTAAGTAATTTTTAATATGTGGCGATTTAATAAAAAAAATGTGATTTTTAAAAGATTTTAAAAGTTTAAAAAGATTTTTAAAAGAAAAGTTTTATTTTAAATTCTATGGGATTGTTGTTAAAAATTTATATCTTCCAAACAAATAAAAATATATTGATAGAATTTGAAATATTTATAAAGAAAACAATAAAGTTTGCTATGTAAAAGAGTTTTTATAAATATTTGTTGTAGTTTAAAAGCTGCAATGTTTCAAAGTTCGGTTTAAAATATTTTATCTGGAAAACATCAAAAGTTAATTTAATAAAGCTTGGAAATGTTTTTGTATAAAATAATACAATATAGTTTGTTGCTCACGAGAGATTTTGCAAATTTAATATATACATACTTTGATTTTTAAATAACCATAATAACAAAAAAAAAAAAAAAAGACTTTGTGAATGTGGATGTTTTAATTATTGATTTAATTAAAATTTGAATGATTTTTAAGGAGTTATTAATGATTTTAAATAATTGTGAAAAGTTTTTAAATGATTTTAAATAATTTTTAGAGAGATATGAATGATTTTAAAGATTATTTAAATCCCTAAATAAATTTAGGGAATTTTAAATGATTTTAAAAAAACTTTGACGGATTTTTAATAAAACTTTAATGATTTTTAGTGTTTTCAGTGATTTTGTCCGATTTTTCAAAGAAATTGGATGAAGTTAGAAATAAATGAACGATTTTAAATGATCTCTGAAGATTTATTAAATAATTTTAGGAATTTTTGACTCATTTTTGATTAAATTTGAATGACTTTTAGTTTGTAACGAGATAAAGTTGCCTAAACCATGAAAAAGTCCAGAATTTAGATAAGTTGATTAAATTATGACAAAGTGGATAAAAATTATGAAAAAATTGATTGAGAGCGAAACAAAAATTGATCAAAGTGGAGAAGAAATTGTCAAAATTGGGAGAAAAATTGTATAAATCGAGAAAAAATCTAATATTAACATGAAATTGATTAAAATTACGGCAAAATTGAATAAAATTATGTAAAAATTGATGGAAGTTGAGAAAAAGAATTAGTCAAAATCGAGAAAAAGTTCTGTAAATCGAGAAAGAATTCTGTAAATCAAGGAAAAATATTTAAATCGAGAAGAAAATCCAAAATCAAGATAAAGTTGATCGGAAATATGCTAAAGTGGTCAAAGATTGTGAAAATATTGATTGATATTGACATAAAAATTGATCAAAGTGGAGAAAAATTTACAAAATTAGGAAAGAATTGTATAAATCGAGAAAAAATGCATTATTAAGATAAAATTGATTAAAATTACGGCAAAGTTGAATAAGGTTATGAAAAAATTGATTGAAGTCGGGAAAAAAATTGGCCAAAATCGAGGAAAAATTCCGTAAATTAAGAAAAAGACCAAAATCAAGAAAAGGTTCATCTAAATTACAATAAAATTGAACAAATATTGTGAAAATATTGGTCAAAATTGAAAAAGAATTGTTAAAATCGAGGCAAACATTGCCAAAATCGAGGAAACATTCTGTAAATTGAGAAAATGACCAAAATCAAGAGAAAGTTGATCTACATTACAATAAAGTTAAACAAAAACTATGAAGATATTGGTCAATATCGAAAAATGAATTATCAAAATGAAGGCAAAAAATGCCAAAATCGAGGAAAAATTTTGTGAATTGATAAAATAATCTATAAATTAGGAAAAAAATCTATAAATTGAGAAAAAATTCTGTAAATTGAGAAGTCGCCCAAAATCAAGAGAAAGTTGATCGAAATTACAATAAAGTTGAACAAAAACTATGAAAATATTTGTAAAAATCGAAAAAAGAATATCAAAATGAAGGCAAAAAATGACAAAATCGGGGAGAAGTTCTGTAAATTAAGAAAAAAAAAAAACAAAATCAAGACAAAGTTGATGTAAATTACAATAAAGTTGAACAAAAACTATGAAAATATTGGTCAAAATCGAAAAGAAATTGTTAAAATCAAGGCAAAAATTGCCAACATTGAAGAAAATTTGTTCAAACTAAAGGTAAAATTGAAAATTACATCAAAGTAGGACAAATCAAGATTTCGATTGGACGACAATCGAAAAGGAATTAATAAAAATCGAGGAAGAAATAGTCAAAATTAAGATGGACTTGGTCAATGTCGGGAAAAAGTTCAAAATCATAAAATATAGAGAAACGAGTCAAAACTGAACAAGATTTAATTAGATATGATCAAAATCCCCAAGGAAATGTTCAAAATCGAGATCAAATCGATCAAAATGAGGATAAAATTGAAAGTTACTGCAAAGTTAAACAAAATTAACAAAGAAATTGATCACAGTCGAGGAATAATTGATAAAACTAAAGAAAAAATGATCAAAATTGAGGTAAAACTGGTCAAAATCGAGAAAAAATCCAAAATCATGAAATATTTGATCAAAATCGACTCAAAATTGAAAGATTTAAATAAATATTATCAAAATCGAGAGAAAATCGACCAAAATCAAGATAAAGTTGAAAATTACGACAAAGTTGAATAAAATCAAGAAGAAAATTGATCACAGTTGAGACAGAATTGATAGAAACGAGGAAGAAATGGTAAACATTAAGGCAAAATTGGCCAAAGTCGAGAAAAAGTCTAAAATCGTGAAATATTTGATCAACATCGAGTCAAAACTGAACAAATTTTAAATAAATATGATCAAAATCCGGAAGAAAATATTCGAAATTGAGATAAAATCGACCAAAATCAACATAAAATTGAATATTACTACAAAGTTGAACACAAATAAAAAAAAGACCACAATTGAGAAAGAATTGGTAAAAACTAAAGAACATGAACAAAATTAAAGCAAACTTGGCCAAAGTCGTGAAGAAGTCCAAAATTATGAAATATTTGATCAAGCTAACTTTAAAATTTTTGACAGAGTTGAACTAAATCAATATAAAAAAATGATCACAATTGAGAACGAATTGATAAAAACCGAGGAAAATGATCAAAATTAAGGTAAAATTGGTCAAAGTTCAAAAAAGTCTAATATCATGAAATATTTGATAAAAATCGAATCAGAATTGAATTAAATTTAAATAAATATTATCAAAATCTCGAAGAAAATATTCAAAATTGAAACAAAATCGATCAAAATTAAGATAAAATTGAAAGTTACCACAAAGTTGAACACATCAAAAATAAGAATGATCATAATCGAGCAAGAATTAACAAAAGTCGAGGAGAAAATGCTAAAAATTAAGGTAAAATTGATCAAAGTCGAAAAAAGTCCAAAATCATGAAATATTTCATAAAAATCGAGTGAAGGCTGCTCAAAATCCTAAAGAAAATAATCAAATTCATGATAAAATCGATCAAATCAAGATGAAATTGAAATTTGCGAAAGGTTTAAACAAAACCAAAAATAAAATCAAGAAAAAACTGATAAGACTCGAGAAAAGAATTGTCAAAATAAATTCAGAAATGGTGAAAATCAAGAAAAACTCCAAAATCAAGAAAGATTTTATCAAAAACAAGTCAAATTTGAATAAAATTTAAATAAATAGGATCAAAATCCCGAAGAAAATATTCAACGCCGACATAAAACCAATTAAAATCAACATAAAATTTAAAATTAAGACAAATTTAAATAAAATCAAGAAGAAAATTGCTCAAAATCGGAAAAAAAATTGTTAAAATGGTTGCAAAAGTGGTGAAAACCGAAGAAAAGTCCGGTATTAAGAAAATATTGATCAAAATCCAGAAAAAAATTGTTAAAGTGAAGGCAAAATTGATCAAATTCAAGACTTTACTGAAAATGAGTCAAAATTGAATAAATTTTAAATAAATATGATCAAAATCCTGAAGAAAAAAATTGAAAATTATGACAATATCTAAAATGAAAATTAATCAGAATCAAAAGAAGATTGTCAAAATGTAAGGAAAGTTAGTCAAAATCGAGAAGTTCAAAATCTAGAAAACTTTTATCGTTAGTGAGTCAAAATTGAACAAATATCATCAAAATCATCAAATAAATATCATGAAAATATCGAAGAAAATATTCAAAATCGAGATAAATCGGTCAAAATTAAGATAAAATTGAAAATTATGACAATATCAAAAAAGATAATTATCAAAATAAGAAAAAAATAATTTCAAAAGGCAGGAAAAATTAGTCACAATCGAGGAAAAGTCCAAAATCAAAAAATAAAATAACAAAAACAAGTCAAAATTAAACAAAATTTAAACAGATTTTTTCAAAATCCCAAACAAATATTCAAAGTGGAGATAAAATCACTCAAAATCAAGATAAAATGTATTAAAAAATATTTAAATAGACTCAAAAATACATCAAAATAAATCAAATTTTAACCAAAACTAGACTTGAAAATAATAAAGTCAAGCAGTTTCAACCAAACGATTTAAAACAGAATTTTGATAAAAACTAATCAAATAAACTCGAAATCAACGATCAAAACTAACTTAAAATTTGATTTGGTGAATAATTTGAATGACATATTTTAATTTTAAACTATCACTAAGAAAGATTTAACAATTTTGTATGTAAATAACTTATGCTAAATCGATTTATTTTGAACCAAAGATTCTTAGGTTTTACGTTGTGTATTCACTTTAGAGACAGCTGTATATTTTGTATATGGAAAATTATTGATTATATTTGAGAATATCAAACTATTTTTATATACAAAAAATTTGAAACTTAAATATTTCTTGATTTATTTTTGTAAATGAAGTTAGAATATACGGTTATATTAAAAAATAATTTAAAAATATAACAATCCTTTTTTAATTAAAAAAATACAAAAAAAAACAATTATTTCTAAAATAAATCAGAATAAAAAAAATAAATTAAATTATTATTTTAAAATTAAAAATCATGTGAAAGAATAAACCCAAATCAACCCTTATAAAAGAAAATTGTCCGGGGATTTAATTTGAAAAAAAAGGCGCCAAAACGTAGTAAATTCAAAAAGGGTAAACACGTTCGGGAGCTCTCCTCCCGAAGGTAAAAACACCCCTCACTTCGTTGTTTCATTACGAGCCCGACTGTGGGGGGTGTAATATTCAAAAGGTGGAGGGGACTAAATGATAGGGTGAGCGTCCCTCGGCGTCGCGACGCCGTAGTACAAAACACGCGTCGTTCGAAAACCGTCTATTCCTGTGACGAGCTCTCTCCGCGCGCTCATATTAAAAATTTCTACGCTTACGTTTTCAAACGCGATTTTCCCTTTTGTATCGATACTTTACTAAAGAGCACTCAAGTTTTCGTTTTCTATTTAGGGGGTTTTTATCAAGTGTTATTGGATTTAATTTTGGGGTGGGTTTTTTGGGGTAATTTTGGGTGTTTTTTGGGTGATTTTGGGTCATTTTGGGTGTTTTTTTGGGTGTCTTTGGGTCGTTTTGGGTAGTTTTTGTGTCGTTTTGGGTGGTTTTTGGGGTGATTTTTTTGGACATTTTTGAGTGATTTAAGAACATTACCAAAAAGAAAATTAATCATGTAAGTTATTTAATTAAATTATTTAAATTATTATCTAACTTATTTAATATAATTAGATTAAGTAATTTAATTTGTAATTTTGGATTGTTGAAAGGTTTTAGTTTAAGTAAGGAATTATTGAGAACGGTAGAAAGTCGTAAAGCGTTGATTGGAAGCGCTTGAACTTTAAGGGAAAACTTTACATTGCGTTTTATTGAAGTTTATTCGAGGGAAGTTTCCCTCGCGAACAACTTTTGTTACGTTAATGCAGATAACGGTGGCGGAAATCGTTTTTATCGCCGGACAAAAAGGGTTTTATGATATTGTTCTTTGGTATCGTTAAGATAAATTTTAAACCGAGAGTACTTATCTTTTTTTTTTTTGTACGAATTTCCATTTTTCGTTTTGTTAGTTTTGGGATTAAAGGTCGAGAGGGGAAAATATTTTTACTGCAGGTGTATTTTTAGAAGTGTATTTAAAACTAGATTTATGGAAATTTAAAGACTTTATTCAAACAACATTTAAATAAGTATATAGTGTGTTTACAAAGTAATTTTTCAAACACTTTTAATAAAAAATTTTAAAATAGGTCGGTTTTTAATCTCTATTGACTATAATTTAAAGTAATATTTGATATACCCAGTGAATCATGTGCAAAAAATGGGTATATCTTTTAGATTCAGAATGATATACAGGATGTTCTATTAAAAGAATGTCAATATGTTTTAATTTCTCACTTTGCAAATATTAAAATTTTTTGTGAAACTAAATTTAGTAAAATTTAAGACTTTTATTCAAGCAAAATTAAAAGAAAAACGATGCGTTCATAAAATATCTTCATAAAATCACGAATAAATCCTTTTTTTCAAACAATTCTGATAAAATTTTTCAAAATAAATCGGTTTTTAGTTTTAAATTGACTATAATTTAAAGTAATATCTAATATACTGAGTGAATCATGTGTTAAAAATAAGTAGTTTTTAAATTTAGAATTATATACAGGGTGTCGCTTTTAAAAAATGAAGATTTTTGTTATTAGTGTATTTTTAAAAGTTTATTTAACTCTAAATTTATGAAAATTTAAGGCTTTGTTTAAAAAAGATTAAAAAGATATACAGTACGTCCATAAAGTCTTGAACAAATTCATTTTTTGTATCACTTTAATGAAATGCTTCAAAATAGATCGATTTTTAATAAGTTTTTAGTAAAATTTTTCTAAATTTTTATAATTTTTGATGGAATTAATCTCAATTTTAGTTATCATTAACAAATTCTTAAAAAAATTATTAAGTTTTTGGTGGAATTGTTAAGAATTTTGGTAACTTTGGTGGAATTCTTACAAATTTAGTGAATTTTTAGTGAAATTGTTCTAAATTTTTATAATTCTTGGTGGAATTATGCTTAATTTTAGTTATTTTTAATAAATTCTTAAAAAATTCGGTAACGTTTTGGTGGAATTGTTAAGAATTTTGATAACTTTGGTGGAATTGTTAAGAATTTTGGTAATTTTGGTGGAATTGTTAAGAATTTTGGTAATTTTGGTGGAATTTTTACAAATTTAGTAAATTTTTAGTAAAATTGTTCTAAATTTTTATAATTTTTGATGGAATTATTCTCAATTTTAGTTATTTTTAATAAATTCTTAAAAAATTCATTAAGTTTTTGGTGGAATTGTTAAGAATTTTGGTAACTTTGATGGAATTTTTACAAATTTAGTAAATTTTTAGTAAAATTGTTCTAAATTTTTATAATTTTTGATGGAATTAATCTCAATTTTAGTTATTTTTAATAAATTCTTAAAAAATTCGTTAAGTTTTTGGTGGAATTGTTAAGAATTTTGGTAACTTTAGTGGAATTGTTAAGAATTTTGGTAACTTTGGTGGAATTTTTACAAATTTAGTAAGTTTTTAGTAAAATTGTTTTAAATTTTTATAATTTTTGATGGAATTATTCTCAATTTTAGTTATTTTTAATAAATTCTTAAAAAATTCATTAAGTTTTTGGTGGAATTGTTAAGAATTTTGGTAACTTTGGTGGAATTTTTACAAATTTATTGAATTTTTAGTAAAGTTGTTCTAAATTTTTATAATTTTTGGTGGAATTATTCTCAATTTTAGTTATTTTTAATAAATTCTCGAAAAATTCATTAAGTTTTTGGTGGAATTCTTAAGAATTTTTGTAACTTTGGTGGAATTGTTAAGAATTTTGGTAACTTTGGTGGAATTCTTACAAACTTAGTGAATTTTTAGTGAAATTGTTCTGAATTTTTATAAGTTTTAGTGGAATTATGCTTAATTTTAGTTATTTTTAATAAATTCTTAAAAAATTCGGTAACGTTTTGGTGGAATTGTTAAGAATTTTGGTAACTTTGGTGGAATTGTTAAGAATTTTGATAACTTTGGTGGAATTTTTACAAATTTAGTAAGCTTTTAGTCAAATTGTTCTAATTTCTTTTAATTTTTCATGGAATTATTCTCAATTTTAGTTATTTTGAATAAATTCTTAAAAAATTCAGTAAGTTTTTGGTGGAATTGTTGAGAATTTTAGTAACTTCGGTGGAATTGTTAAGAATTTTGGTAACTTTGGTGGAATTTTTATAAATTTAGTAAGTTTTTAGTAAAATTGTTCTAAATTTTTATAATCTTTGATGGAATTATTCTCAGTTTTAGTTATTTTTAATAAATTCTTAAAAAATTTATTAAGTTTTAGGTGGAATTGTTAAGAATTTTGGTAACTTTGGTGGAATTGTTAAGAATTTTAGTAACTTTGGTGGAATTTTTACAAATTTAGTAAGTTTTTAGTAAAATTGTTCTACATTTTTATAATTTTTGATGGAATTATTCTTAATTTTAGTTAGTTTTAATAAATTCTTAAAAAAATCAGTAAGTTTTTGGTGGAATTATTAAGAATTTTTGTAACTTTGGTGGAATTTTTAAGAATTTTTGTAACTTTAGTAGAATTTTTACAAATTTAGTAAATTTTTAGTAAAATTGTTCTAAATTTTTATAATTTTTGATGGAATTATTCTCAATTTTAATTATTTTTAATAAATTCTTAAAAAAATCATTAAGTTTTTGGTGGAATTGTTAAGAATTTTGGTAACTTTGATGGAATTGTTAAGAATTTTGGTAACTTTGGTGGAATTGTTAAGAATTTTGGTAACTTTGGTGGAATTTTTACGAATTCAGTAAATTTTTAGTAAAATTGTTCTAAATTTTTATAATTTTTGATGGAATTATTCCCAATTTTAGTTATTTTTAATAAATTCTTGAAAAATTCATTAAGTTTTTGGTGGAATTGTTAAGAATTTTGGTAACTTTGGTGGAATTTTTACAAATTTAGTAATTTTTTTAGTAAAATTGTTCTAAATTTTTATAATTTTTGATGGAATTATTCTCAATTTTAATTATTTTTAATAAATTCTTAAAAAATTCATTAAGTTTTTGGTGGAATTGTTAAGAATTTTGGTAACTTTGATGGAATTGTTAAGAATTCTGGTAACTTTGGTGGAATTGTTAAGAATTTTGGTAACTTTGGTGGAATTTTTACGAATTCAGTAAATTTTTAGTAAAATTGTTCTAAATTTTTATCATTTTTGATGGAATTATTCCCAATTTTAGTTATTTTTAATAAATTCTTAAAAAATCCATTAAGTTTTTGGTGGAATTGTTAAGAATTTTGGTAACTTTGGTGGAATTTTTACAAATTTATTGAATTTTTAGTAAAGTTGTTCTAAATTTTTATAATTTTTGGTGGAATTATTCTCAATTTTAGTTATTTTTAATAAATTCTTGAAAAATTCATTAAGTTTTTGGTGAAATTCTTAAGAATTTTTGTAACTTTGGTGGAGTTGTTAAGAATTTTGGTAACTTTGGTGGAATTTTTACAAATTTAGTGAATTTTTAATGAAATTGTTCTAAATTTTTATAATTTTTGATAGAATTATTCTCTATTCTAGTTATTTTTTATAAATTCTTAAAAAATTCAGTAGGTTTTTGGTGGAATTGTTAAAAATTTTGGTAATTTTGGTGGAATTTTTGCAAATTTAGTAAATTTTTAGTAAAATTGTTCTAAATTTTTATAATTTTTGATGGAATTATTCTCAATTTTAGTTATTTTTAATAAATTATTAAAAAATTCAGTAAGTTTTTGGTGGAATTGTTGAGAATTTTAGTAACTTTGGTGGAATTGTTAAGAATTTTGGTAACCTTGGTGGAATTTTTACAAATTTAGTAAGCTTTTAGTAAACTTGTTCTAAATTTTTATAATTTTTGATGGAATTATTCTCAATGTTAGTTATTTTTAATAAGCTCTTAAAAAATTCATTAAGTTTTTAGTGGAATTGTTAAGAATTTTGGTAACTTTGGTGGAATTGTTAAGAATTTTTGTAACTTTCGTGGAATTCTTACAAATTTAATGAATTTTAGTGAAGTTGTTCTAAATTTTTATAATTTTTGATGGAATTATTCTGAATTTTAGTTATTTTTAATAAATCCTTAAAGAATCATTAAGTTTTTGGTGGAATTGTTAAGAATTTTGGTAACTTTGGTGGAATTGTTAAGAATTTTTGTAACTTTCGTGGAATTCTTACAAATTTAATGAATTTTAGTGAAGTTGTTCTAAATTTTTATAATTTTTGATGGAATTATTCTGAATTTTAGTTATTTTTAATAAATTCTTAAAAAAATCAAGTTTTTGGTGGAATTCTTATGAATTTTAGTTATTTTTAATAAATTCTTAAAAAATTCAGTAAGTTTTTGGTGGAATTATTAAGAATTTTGGTAACTTTGGTGGAATTGTTAAGAATTTTGGTAACTTTGGTGAAATTTTTATAAATTTAGTAAGTTTTTATTAAAATTGTTCAAAATTTTTGAGGGAATTATTCTCAATTTTAGTTATCTTTAATAAATTCTTAAAAAATTCTGTCAGTTTTTGGTGGAATTGTTAAGAATTTTGGTAATTTTGGTGGAATTTTTACGAATTTAGTAAGTTTTTACTAAAATTGTTCTAAATTTTTATAATTTTTGATGGAATTATTCTTAATTTTAGTTATTTTTAATAAATTCTTAAAAAATTCAGTAAGTTTTTGGTGGAACTTTTACGAATTTTGGTAACTTTGATGGAATTGTTAAGAATTTTTGTAACTTTGGTGGAATTTTTACAAATTTAGTAAGTTTTTAGTAAAATTGTTCTAAATTTTTATAATTGTTGATGGAATTATTCTCAGCTTTAGTTATTTTTAATAAATTCTTAAAAAAATCAGTAAGTTTTTGGTGGAATTGTTAAGAATTTTGGTAACTTTGGTGGAATTCTTACAAATTTGATTACATGATTCACCCTGTATATTAAAAAAATAGAATAAACACTTCATAAAAAATCACTAAAAAATAAAATTTGTTTTCATTTGAGTTCAAGTGAAATCAAATTTAATATCAAATAAAATAGTTTTTAAACCTTTAAATTTTCGACTTTTAAAAGCTTTATTTAAAATACATTTAAGTTAAAAATTTACTATTTTGGGAAAATTTTATTATTTTTTTATTTGTTGAAAATCGGTTTAGAATTTATGAATACAATATATTTCAAAAAATAGTTAATCCTTCATCGAATTTACCATAGATACATCAATTATTCAATTGGGAATCGTTGGTTATCCTCCTTTCTTTTAAAACCGATTAAAATCAACCGGATTAATCGGTATGGACTTCAAAGAGAGCTTCAGGTACACTCGCGATCGGTAGATTTCACATACAGTCGATTTTCCGGTAGAATTAACACAGAGCTTTTGTATGCAGATATCGCCATATCCGTCCGGAGTATTCCCGAGATCGTAGCGTTATAAATTTTTAAAAAAGAATTCAAAAATAGTGACAGCGGTGGGATTCGAACCCACGCCCTTTCGGACTGGTGCCTAAAACCAGCGCCTTAGACCGCTCGGCCACGCTGCCTATAAAACATGAATCCTTCTAACTTCCTCGTGAATAGGAGCGAAAATCGCGTGATTTTTTTATGGTATTAATTTCGTGAGTGCTTTACCCCTTTTTGGGGGTTAGGGCGAAAGGCAATTTCGGTCGAGCCACGAAAAGCTCGGACGGGAAAAAAACCGCCTACGAGGATCGATTGCTTCGGTCCCCGTGCACCGGATGGCAATTTAACTTTTATTAGCATGACTTCGCAACGTCTTGGGTTCGGTTCGGTTCGTAATTTGCAAGAATCCCTCAAGGGGCGGACTATGACTGGCGGCATTCGAACGAGAGGTTTCCGTTCATTTGCCCCACGGACCGGGATTAATCTTTGACCGCTTTAAATCCTTTTAAAGGGATCTGAAAAGCTCGACAAATTAACTTGGGAGATTAAAGTTGAAATGACTTACTTAAGAGGTAGTACCTTTGGAAATGTATCAATGAATCGATCATAATTACAATTTTTATTATCTTGTTTTTGAGAACGGCCAGTTCTTAAATAAGGTAGGAATTAAGAAAAAAATGTATTTATGATCAAATTCTTTATTTCAGTTTTTGATACGTTTTGGGTAAAAAAATTATCAAATATGTATCAACGGTGTCCATAAAATATTGGGACACCGAAAATTTTTTTGGTGTGTGTCACACTTTAGATTGGTCAGTTAATTGTCATCTGATAAATTTCAAAATTATTAAGGTAATAATAAGGTGAGCGTTTATACAAGCATTTATAAATGATTGTAAGGTGTTTTAATTTTATTTTCCATGATACATCTATGAGATATGATTAACATTATTATGTTTGTATCAACCTTAAAAATTAATCTATAACGCGCCAAATTCAAACGCCTTGCAATCATTTATGAAAAATCGTCCATAACACGTTTTCATGTAATTTCCTTGACATTCTTGAAGAATATCTAAATTATGAAGCTTGTGGGCATTTACACACTCTTGGGACACCCTTACAAAAAAAGAATCACAAATTAACAGGTCTGAAAGTTTTGAGATCTTTAGACTTGTCAACTTGTGATTCTTGTAGAGATGGAAAATCTCCAAAATGTAAAATGAATTTTTATGAGAATGAAATAGCACACTAAGCTCAATATATGACATAGTTTATGTTTGATTCAGGTATTAATAAAAACTTGCTATCTTGTAAACGTTTTATGTTACACTAATTTTAAAACCGTGCGTTTCCTAGTTGTCACCATGTAAGAGCAAAATGACTTAATCAAATTATTGCTAGTGATAGTGCACTTAATTTTCATTCATTTTATCGTTACTTATGAGGACATGTTTAGGGAAAAGTTAGTCACTAACTGTTCTTGAATATCAAAATTGGTCACTCACTCACTTATGTTTTCTATGGTGTCATTTTACTGACGTTTGTGAATTGGAGCCTTAGTCAATATCTACTTCCATCTGCGATTTTCAAACTTTTCTTAGAAGAATATGTGAGCAAGGGAATAAAAAGTTTACAAAAGTTAAAATGCAGCGTGTACCAGTAAAGAACTTAATGTCTGTGTACATTGCAAAAATAACTTCTTTCACCAAATCCTCCAATGAATAAAATCGCTAAATCTAACTTAAATTGAAATGAGATTATATGGTATAACCTGGCTTTATAACCTTCCTTCAAAATAGCCCGATTTAATCAGCATAAATATAGATATCTTTGACATATTTCAATTGACAGCTTGTCCCAAGATTTTCTGGGCATCGATGATACTAATTTGGTTATAAAATATTAGCTACCTTCTTACAATCAATAGACGTTTTCTTGAAGAAAACATGAATTACATCACTAAGATAAAGATGAAGGAAAAATGGAACAAAAAGGTGCCAGTTAACAAAAGTGGAACTGATTTTGCATCTTTCTCTTTGTGGTGGAATTTATCTTCACTCCAATAGTACGTGTAAAACAGGCATTAGAGATTTCTAATTACAAGTTAGGCGGGTTTCACACTGAAGCACCAGTAATAAGCAAGTAGGAATCAGCAATTAGAGATATTGCCAATCGATGACATTTCACATGTAATTAAATGATGTCTCTCACATTGGATCAATTCGATATCGCTTCTCTATTTGCTATATTGATTCAATGTGAGAGTCATGATTTAAGTCTATCTAATATGTCATCATGAGATAATATCGCTTGTTGCTGGTTGCTATTTGCTGATTGTTGGTTGCTGATTGCTGGTTGCTTGTTGCCTCAGTATGAAATGTACCTTAGAGATACTGATCAAAGAACGTTTTACATATCAATCATTTTAGCAATAAAGGAATTTTAAATGTCAGTCACTTTGCCAAATAAATGATGAACTCTGCGATTTTTTTCTAACATTAAGAATGTGTTGGTCAAGTTTTTATGACCAGGGCTGTATAAGCTTTTAACTTCAATTGATTTACAATTATTCGTGAAATTGAGTTAAGATACACATATTTTAGTGAAAGGATTTATATCTAATTGCGACTGTTTTCGTTCTTGTGAAACCACGTTTAAGAGAAAACTCGTCAATTTGTCCTCAAAATGATAGCTTTAATTGTTTCAAATATCGACCAGTCTCAGTCTTATAAAACCATTTTCAAAATAAAATGGAATGATTTTTTCTGAAAACGGTGTTTTTTCATTACACTAATCATTCGACCGTCCACTCTTAAGCCATAAACGTGCTATCAAGTTGAATCAAGTCATTTTTAATTTTGACTTTCAGCCTATAAACTCCGATTTGTATTGCCTTTATTCTCCTAACACGTCTTCAGCTATAAAATTTGTTTTTATAATCGGTGTCCTGTGTCCTTCGACATAATGGAAAAACACCCTCCTCTTTAATTTTCTGACGAAGTGCCTGCTGACGCCTTCAGGGCGAAACGTATGTAGCACCTAAAACATTAAATAAAAGTTGTCATAGTTTGCTCAAAACTTTTTGAGTTTTATTTCATTTTATTAAAATTACAACGATGAACCTGAACTTTACTCTAACCAAATTAAAACAATCAGGATTAATTTGGGGATTAACATATCCCCGTTAACATCGACGTAACTGCAATTTTTTGATAAAATGAGTTAAGGCCATCAATGTATCCAAAAAATGCTGATCTTAATTATTTTTCCTTCTCCTGCAAAATTTTTTATTTTGCAGTTATGTCGATGTTCTTGTCGAAATCTATGTCGGAACGGCGATATCTAACATTAATTCAAACCTTCATAGTTGATCATTATGCTTAAAGCTTTTGTTTAATTAAAAATTTTCTTATATACTTAAGAAAAGTACCTTATTATCTCTTAAAACTATAATATTTAATGGTAAATTAGTAATGCTTCTTATAAAAAAATCGAAATTAGTTATACTTCTAAGAAAAAGAAAAACTTTTAAGTATTTGATTTCTTGAAAGAGATATCTTTTATTGGGTTGATATATGGAAAAATAAAGAGAAAATTCATTCGTTAACGGTTTTACGCTTTTGATCGTTTTGCGGATTTATGGTCCGTGTAATTTTGATGGGCAGTCGGGAAATGGCTCACGTCGGCGGACGATTTTATGCATTTATTATGCAAATTTGCTCCGCAATTCGTTAGTGCGGGTTAGCCGAAAAGTAAAAATGATATTGTTGTCGCGATTGTCAAAACTACGGTTTATTGTGGCCTCGTCCGGCCCTAAATTAGCGATTAAATTTGGACCGCTTTTGATTATTTATTACGAGCCTACCGATAACGTTATGAAATGTCGTTATTTTCGGTTTGGAATGGAAATAGGATCGGGTGTCGACTAATTGCCTTTATAAAATATACGGCAATACTCTTGAAATTAAATTTTGAATAAATTTTAATTAAATTCGAAATTGATTTCGATATGAAATAAATAACGCGGTTTAATATTTTTCTGTAATACTACAAATCGATATCGGAGGGAAAAATAAGACGTCCGTTAATCCGGCAGTCGAGAAATTTCTAATATCCTGCCTGAAAATTCTTTTTGTAGGAGGTACGGTTATTAAATACCAAGTTAAAGTCTTAGATGGCATCCAATCCTTGCCTTTAAGTTTCCGCCCTTAAAATTTCCAATAAAAATCTTTTGCTACACCATCTCAAAATTAAATCCTTATTGTTTAGCGGTGTTCCGCAACACTTCATATTCGAGCTCATACTTTTCGGTAAACTACGGCAATTTCCTGACCATGGGTAATTCATTGTCCGGGGAAAAATAACCCGGATCGGGAACGGCAGGAAATAAAGATTAACGCCTCTCGTTGTTATGAACTCGCCTGAGAAATTTGAAAAATTTAATCATACTTTTCCCTTCTGAGGGAAAATCGATTCGTTAAAGAGTTCTCGGTACAAGAAATCTCTTCGTGAAGCAAAAACATTGCGAAACAACTAAAATCCAACCCTTTTGGAACTTCGGTTGTTAATCCGGTCACGCTATGTGTGTTTCCCTTTCTTGCGAACCTTTATTGACCCGAGTATCGTCGACGGGCGTCGCGACGCCTTCGTCGTTATTAATTCTAATGACTTTCCTCGTTACTACCTGCTTTGGATCGGCGGTTCAACAGCGGCTGGTCGATATTGACCGCATGGGAAATTACTTACTTTACATTATAAATTTTCGTGTTTGAAAGCTGTTGTGTAAGTTTCTATGAAAATTAATTTGTAAATGGAAACTTTAATTTAACATTATTTTAAACAAATTTTTCATTTTAAAATTTTTTTAAACTTAATTAATAAAATCTAATCGAAGAAGTTCTTTTAAATGGCAATTTTGACTCTGAATTTGTTAGATGTTATAAAGCTTTAAACCCAAAAACCTAATAATTTATTTATACTGTATATTTTGATTAATTTATTTTATGAAATTTAATTCGCGATTATAAAACATTTTTGAATTTAAAGTACTGAATATCCATTCGAATGAGGTATGAATGAGGATATTTTTTTAAGTTTTTACTCAAATGTTACTAATTTACGAAAAACTAAATACAGTTATCCCCCGATTTACACGGAAGATAGGTTCTACACAAAACCGTGTAAATTGAAATTTTGGATTTTGCTAATTGTAAGTAAAATCGTGTAAAATGAAAAAAATCCCAAAATGTCTATAATTCTGTCATTTATTTAAGTAAGTATCTTGGAAAACTCAAAATGCACTTACAATTAGTTAATAAAACAACAAGCATATAAAATTAATTGAATAAATACATATACAGGTGTCTCCGAAATGCGTGTACAACGTAAGACCTCAGATTCCTTGACTTGAAACAGGTCGATTTAAGTTAACTTATCTATATCCAAAGTTGCTTCGTTTGGCCGCTGGAGGGCTTGAAAAATAACATTTTCCCCGCGTTTTTCTTAAATTACTCGAAAAATCTTCATTAGATTTTATTCATTTTTTGACCACGTCTTTATATCAGCTGGGCATAGCTTTCTATGGAACAAATTCGAATTTCGCAACATACAGAGTGTTTAGAAACACTCTTACCCCGAGTTATTCATCCAAATCTCTTTAACCATCCTGTATAAATTTCTAACAATTCTTTTTCTGAATAGCTACATTCATTTAAAAACTATTTTCTCTCTTACAAAATTTCAGTTGGGCAAACGGCTTAGGCACAAAAGAAGATTTTCTAAATGCCTACACGTCCAAAACAGTAAATTAAGGTAACACTAACCAAATTCAAAGTAGGAATTTCTTCACGGGATATGAAGATCTTTCAAGAAAACCACATGTTATAGGTTTGGAAGTGGTTTATTGTTTAAAATTTTCAAATTTTCGCCAGCATTTGTGAACGTTATCAGGGTTTAGACCTTTTAGTCCGTATTATGCAGATTCTACTGTTGAATCGAAGGAAATAAAGAGGAAATCATGCTCCTGTAAACTGGTCAGCAAGATTAGTAAACCTAGCACCTTCTGATTTTGTTTATTGGGTATCATAAAATCAAAAATGCAACGAAAAGAGCAAACAGTAAAAATTTTGCACACTGTATTATTTTTGCCCTGATAATGGTCACAAATCCTGGCAACATCTTAAGCAAAAACTGCTTCCAATCCTCTAAAATGTGATTTTCTTGAAAGAGCTGCATATTCTGTGAAGAAATCATTACTTTGAACTGGGTTAATGTTAACTTAGCTTACAGATTTGAACTTGCAGGGAGTTAGAAAATGTTTTTTCGTGGCTAAACCGTTTGCCCAACTGAAATTTTATAAGAGAGAGAATAGTTTCTAAATAAATGTAGGTATTCAGAAAAAGAACTGATAGAAAATTATACAGGGTGGTTAAAAAGATTTGGATGGATAAGTTGTGGTGAGAGTGCTTGTAAACGCCCTGTATGTTTGAAAATTCGAATTTGTTCCACAGAAAGCTGTGGTCAGCTGATGTAAAAACATGGTCAAAAAATGAATAAAATTTATTACGAATTTTTCGAGCAATTTGGGAAAAACTCATGAAAAATATTATTTTTAAAGTCTTCTAGCAGCGAAACGAAGCAACTTTGAATACAGATAAGTTAACTTAAATCTACCTATTTTGAACCAAGGAATCTTTGGTTTTACGTTGTACACGCATTTCGGAGACACCCTATATAATAACATATAAAAGTAATGTAAGTATTTTTTAAGGATTATTATAAGTTTAGTCACCACATTCAAGAATTATCAGTCTTTTCCTTTTGATAGGTATGGTGTCACTTGCATTACTTGAGCTTTCTTGATGCGATTTTCTCTCAATGGTTGAAAAATTGGGGAATATCTCGAATTAACAAGACTGTCATGAAATCCATAATCAATAATTGCTTAGATTATTTTCTAAATCTTTATAAACTTCTTCATACCGATTTAAACATTTACCAAGGTCTCGCTGGAATTGAAAAGTTCGATCAACTTTTGTGTCATATCGAATGAAATGGTTGCCCAATTTTCTTCCCAATTCAAGTCCTTCGTTTATAATCAGGAATAGTTAGGTTTCGATCCATCTTTCCACCAGGATATTATGAAGTGAATTGAAAGAGATATCTTCAGCACTTATCTGGTTTATTGTAATATTAGCCTTACATGTTTCGGCTTTTTAAAGCCATCTTCAGAGTTATAATTTGAGGCATAATTTGAGTCAAATGTTATAGACAAATTACCTCTGAAGATGGCTTTAAAAAGCCGAAACATGCAAGGCTAATATTACAATAAACCAGATAAGTGCTGAATAAGTGTTCTTTCAATTCACTCCTTCGTTTATGATTCTTGCTGTAAATGTAACTGGTTCAGATTGCTCTTTATCTGAATCATTGTTTTCGTCATGTTTGTTTATTTCATGAATTATGTCAATTAAATCATTTTCGTTCAGTTCTTCATCTGCTATTATTTCTTCAATATAAAGAATTGAACAGAATAGAACTGTTACACGATTTTTCGCTATTTTATGACCGCTAGCTGATTTGTGAACTTTGGCTATGAAGGTTCTCTCTGGCGTTTTTCAAAGGTTCTTTGAAGGTTCTTTCTGGCAGAATAATCCGGACTCCTCAGCATTAAAAACCTGATCAGAAGTGTAACAGTTACCGGCAATGATTTCAGCAAATTTTGCCGGATTTTCTTGTGTTGCAACCGAATCAGCAGATGCACTTTCACCTTTCATTCTCAGATTATGTAAAGAATGTCTTTGTTTGAATCTCTCGAACCATCCATGGCTTGCGGAAAAAGAAAACTCATACTGCTAGACGTTCCAGCTGCTACACTTTTTTTGATAGTCTTCATTTTTTCTTATTGTGGCTTCATTCATGGAATAAAATTTAGCACCAACCATTACTCTTTCTCTATTGCATAGACGGTCTAATATTTGAATTTTATTTTCTAAAGAAATAACTTTTCTTTTCATTTAATTTTTCTTTAAATTCTTTGACATTATAGAATCTTAAAAAATTTATGCAATTCGCTTCATGTGCATTGCATGAATCAAACAGCTTTATTAGATTGACTAGCTAAAATTTCATTGATAAAGAAGTGGTTTGACACTCGACTATTAGAGGTGGACGAATATGAAAAGGAAAAAGGGAATTTCAGGAGTGAGAAAACCTCGTCGAGAGAAATTTTAGGGGTTGACAACCTTTGTTGAGGGACATTTCAGGGGTTGTCAAACTTTGTAGAAACCAAATTCAAGGATAAGTAAACCCTCTATTTTTCAAACGGGCTTCAGGGGTGGGAAAACCTCGTCGAGAGACATTTAAGGGGTGACAACCTTTGTTGAGGGACATTTCAGGGGTTGTCAAACTTTGTAGAAACCAAATTCAAGGATAAGTAAACCCTCTATTTTTCAAACGGGCTTCAGGGGTGGGAAAACCTCGTCGAGAGACATTTCAAAGGTTTGCAAACTTTGTAGAAACCCGATTCAAGGATAAGTAAACTCTCAATTTTTCAAACGGGCTTCAGGAATGGGCAAACCTCATTGAGAGACATTTTAGGGATTGACAAACTCTATTCAAGGATAAGTAAACTTTCGATTTTTTAAACGGACTTTAAGGGTGGGCAAACCTCGTCGAGAAACGTTTTAAGGGTTGGCAAAACTTATCGAGAGATATTTCAGGGATTTGGCAAACTTCGTAGAAACCCAAATTAAGGATATGTAAACCTTCGATTTTTTAAACTGATTTCAGAGGTGGGCAAAACTATTTGAGAGACATTTCAGGAGTTGGCAAACTTCGGAAAACCCCGATTCAAGGATAAGTAAACTCTCGATTTTTCAAACAAACTTCAAGGGTGGGAAAACCTCGTCGAGAGAGAGACATTTCAAAGGTTTGGAAACTTTGTAGAAATCCGATTCAAGGATAAGTAAACTCTCAATTTTTCAAACGGGCTTCAGGGATGGACAAACCTCATTGAGAGACATTTTAGGGATTGACAAACTCGATTCAAGGATAAGTAAACTTTCGATTTTTTAAACGGACTTTAAGGGTGGGCAAACCTTGTCGAGAAACGTTTTAATGGTTGGCAAAACTTATCGAGAGATATTTCAGCGATTTGGCAAACTTCGTAGAAACTCAAATTAAGGTTATGTAAACCCTCGATTTTTTAAACTGATTTCAGAGGTGGGCAAAACTATTTGAGAGACATTTCAGGAGTTGGCAAACTTCGGAAAACCCCGATTCAAGGATAAGTAAACTTTCGATTTTTCAAACAAACTTCAAGGGTGGGAAAACCTCGTCGAGAGAGAGACATTTCAAAGGTTTGCAAACTTTGTAGAAACCCGATTCAAGGATAAGTAAACTCTCAATTTTTCAAACGGGCTTCAGGGATGGGTAAACCTCATTGAGAGACATTTTAGGGATTGACAAACTCTATTCAAGGATAAGTAAACTCTCGATTTTTCAAACGGACTTTAAGGGTGGGCAAACCTCGTCGAGAAACGTTTTAAGGGTTTGGCAAAACTTATCGAGAGATATTTCAGGGATTTGGCAAACTTTGTATAAACCCAAATTAAGGATATGTAAACCCTCGATTTTTTAAACTGATTTCAGAGTTGGGCAAAACTATTTGAGAGACGTTTCAAGAGTTGGCAAACTTCGGAAAACCCCGATTCAAGGATAAGTAAACTCTCGATTTTTCAAACGAACTTCAAGGGTGGGAAAACATCGTTGAGAGAGAGACATTTCAAAGGTTTGCAAACTTTGTAGAAACCCGATTTAAGTATAAGTAAACCCTCAATTTTTCAAACGGGCTTCAGGGATGGGCAAACCTCATTGAGAGACATTTTAAGGATTGACAAACTCGATTCAAGGATAAGTAAACGTTCGATTTTTTAAACGGACTTTAAGGGTGGGCAAACCTCGTCGAGAAACGTTTTAAGGGTTAGCAAAACTTATCGAGAGATATCTCAGGGATTTGGCAAACTTCATAGAAACCCAAATTAAGGATATGTAAACCCTCGATTTTTTAAACTGATTTCAGAGGTGGGCAAAACTATTTGAGAGACATTTCAGGAGTTGGTAAACTTCGGAAAACCCCGATTCAAGGATAAGTAAACTCTCGATTTTTCAAACGGACTTTAAGGGTGGGCAAACCTCGTCGAGAAACGTTTTAAGGGTTGGCAAAACTTATCGAGAGACATTTCAGGAGTTGGCAAACTTCGGAAAACTCCGATTCAAGGATAAGTAAACTCTCGATTTTTCAAACGAACTTCAAGGGTGGGAAAAGATCGTTGAGAGAGAGACATTTCAAAGGTGTGCAAACTTCGTAGAGACCCGATTTAAGGATAAGTAAACCCTCGCTTTTTCAAACGGACTTTAGGGGTGGGCAAAACTCGTCGAGAGACATTTTAAGGGTTGGCAAATCTTGTCATGAGATATTTTAGAGATTGACAAACTTCGTAAAAACCTGATTGAAAGATAAGTAAACCCTCGATTTTTCAAATGGACTTCAAGAGTGGGCAAAGTTCATCGAGAGACATTTCAGGAGTTGACAAACTTCATAGAGACGTTTAGAAGTTACAACATTATTATATATAATAATGTGAAAAGTATACGTATAGATTTCTGGGATTCCCTTAAATGTATACATTTTATAATCTTGGAAATCTCCTGTTCTTTTCATCAGTATACCAATAGATTAAAATATAACAAAATGCCATCAAATCTTTGTATAGGCGTAAGTATATGAAGCGGACTATAAATTTTTACTAGTTTTTTGAAATTTGTCAGTTTATAAATTGTGTAAAACAAGTTCCATGTAAATCAGGGGATAGATGTACAGTGAAATTGCCTTTGTGCGGACACCAACGGGACCCACCAAAACTCTTCGTTCAAGAGGGCTGTCCGCTTAAGGGAAATGCGAAGTAATTATATAAGGGTCGGACGGTTCTATGAAAAACTGTCCGTCCAAGGGGGGTGTCCGTTCAAAAGGGGTATCCGCGATGGGGAATTTCACTGTATTTACTACTGCTTTACCTTTGAACTAAACTATAATACACGTGGGATCATTAATTAGAGATATGTATTAACTTAGTTTCGGACGTAATTGATTTCAGTTTTGTAACTAATCTGCGTTTGATACGGTCGAATGGAAGTTACTCCGAAATCCAATTATCTCGTCCGAATAGCCTTCCTTCTTGTGAGGGTACAAAGCCAACAATTGGTAAATATTGAGTTTCCCGCCGTATCACAATAGTAAAAGGGGGGAAGGTGCCACAAATTCGGTCTAATACCCCGCGGAAGGTAATAAAATTACATTCGCAAGACGGGGGGAAGGAATTTTTCAAACATTCCAAGTCGTAAAATTTACATAGCTTATTTACCGAGAGTTTTTTACTCTTAACCTTGGTCGTGGTGGCATTTCATCAGAATTTCAATTCGAGAAGTGTTTCGTGAAACAGAATCCTCTTAGCGCGGGGTTAAAAATCCTTTGTTAAAGAGCCAAAGGCGATAAAAAATATCGATTGGGAGTTTTAATTTAGTTAAAAATCTCCCCTCCAAAGGTTCCTTAATAAAGAGTTTTTAAAATCGAGGTGCGAGAAACGAAAAATATTTCTGCTGTTGATCGAGTTGAATAAATCTCTTTTAATATTTCCTTAAGGGGTGGTTTTATTAAAGATTAATGCCTCCCACTTCCATCCGATGGGAGTTTCCGAAAGCTTTGACGCGTAATTGTCGCCTTTTTTGCCCTTTAATTAGTAATTAACGTGATTAATTAAGCGTGCTAGTAAAGTTTAATTAGCGCTAAAGGCTTTCAAGCTAAAGAAGCTTATCGTGTATTTAATTTCCTATCTTGACATTTGTAAGACTTCGTCTATACATTTCTAAGGTTTCCTCTGAACGTGTTGATTTGTATCGTAACGCCTAACATCGCAAAGCCTAATTTTGATGTAAATAAAGTCAAAAAGAAATCGGTTACTAAGGTATTTTTAGAAGAACCGTTGCATTTCTGCAAACATTAATTTCCCCAGCGTATAGCCCAAGGTTTTGCAATCTGTACGGCGAGATCTCAGGCATAATTCTTCGCAAATTACGACGTATACCGGTGTCAGATTGCAATTTCCCTCGCTACGCTTCAAATTTCAGCCGGAGGCGGGAAGATTTATCGTAACATTATAGCTCGCGTTAATGTTTATAATTAACGCGAGTTTCGCGTATTTTGCCGCGACTGTACGTCTAGCATCGACATATAACTATTTTACGAAGGGAGCGAAACCAAGGGGAAGCCACCCCATTTAATATGACCGTCCAGAACGCACATCTTTCCTCCCGGACTTGGAAGATGGCCGATTTCGTGCAAAACGACCATAGTTTTTGGAAAAACGGGGAAACGAAGGTAGTAAATTCGAATCGTCCGAGCTCGGTGTGACATCGGTACTTTATTCTGTTTGTCGGTGATTTCCTTTGGGACACCTGGGGCATAGACCAAAACCTAAACCACGCTTTCCAGATTATTTTTAGTAGATTTTGAAATGAGGGTTATACAACTATATTAGAGATTTATATCGGATGCTTTTAGTCGTTTTCGTAAAATCTATAAGTTACTTATGGATTTTAGTGGTGTTTTGAGGTAGGTCTAATAAAACTTAATTTAGATAATGTGATAATACTGAAATATTTATTAGATTGTAAATAACAAGCCAGAAAATGGGATTAATAGGTTATTTTTAGCTAATATTATTCTAAATGCCAGACTTCAATCGTCAAATCGCCAAAATCGTCAATAGAGATATACAGTGAGTATTCTCAAACGCCATTGATTTTTGAGCCAGTTTTTTTTACTTATCTATAACAAAATTTAATTGAAGCAATGTCATAACACTCAAATATTGAAATATTGGGGTTAATAAGTTATTTTGGCTAAAATCTGTCTAAATGCCAATGTTTTTAGTAATTCTTCTTTCAAATTTTTTTAGGGATGTTTAGTGCCCCTGGTTGTGGAAATTTATTACTTATAAAGTCGTCAGTAAAATTATACATTGAATATTCTCAAATTGTATTGATTTTTGTGCCAGTTTTTGACGTATATCTAATAAAATTTAATTGAAGCAATGTTATAGCGCTGAAATATTCATTAAACTGTAAGCAACAAAACAGAAGATAGCGTGAATAGGTTGTTTTTGGTTAAAATCTCGCTGAATGCCAGACTTTTCAATAATTGTCCCTTCAAAATTTTATAGGGATGATCTATGAATCCAAATTCTCGAAATTCATTATTTATAAAGTCGTCAATAAACTTATACAGAGAATATTTCAAAATACTTGACTTTTGAGCTAGGTTTTGATATATGTCTAGTGAAATTTAATTGAAACAATGTTAGAACTCTAAAATATTAATTAAACTATAAGTAATAAGGCATAAAATGGGATCAATAAGTTGTTTTTGGTTAACATTTTTGCTTTTCAATAATTGTTCCTTCAAAATTTTATAGTGATGATCTATGAATCTAGGTTCTGGAAATTCATTATTTATTGACGACTCTAGTCAATAAAGTTATACAGAGAATATTTTCAAAATACAGTGAACGCTCTATATAAGTAACCTCTTTATAAGCAACATTCTTTATAAGCAACCGCTATACAAGCAACTTTTTTTAGTTCAACTCTTCTGTATAAGCAACTTATTTTTTTAAAACTAAATATTTATCTTAAGTTTAGGCCAATTCAGAAGTAAAAGCTGTTCAAAACATAATGTCAACTTGTAAAAAATCTGTTACTGGAACATCTTTGTGTTTTGTGCTGCCAGTGTTGAAGTGAATTTCTGTTAAATATAATAATTACTTGAATTCTGTTAGTTTTTATTAATTAATATTTTTGTACTTTAAAGTCAACCGTAAAATATGAATCAGAAAAAAAAACTTTCAATTTCGTTAAAAGATAAACTATCTATTTTGAACATTGAAAATGGTAAGAAAACAAAGGACATTTCTAACGAATATAAAGTTGTTAAATCTACAATAACTAGAGTAAAAGAAAATAAATAAAATTTAGAAGAATATGCATTCAGAAAGATTAAGAATAGTATGTATTTTCCGATTCAAGAACTTCCTCGAACCTGTGTTCGAGGAGGAGGTTCCGAAAGCGACAAATATGTTGAGGTAAATGTTTTGCATCCTCCTTCCACCTGCGTACGAGAAGGATCTTCTTCTCCAAGGTGCGAGGTTCTTGAATAAGGTTCTATTTTAGAAGAGTTTTATTAAAACTAAAAGGATCCTAAACGATGAGGAGGTTTTTGAAGAAAAATGTTTTGATGTTTAACCTCTCACGTTTCGCGATAGATTGTCAGATCAGATTTGCATCAGTCGCATATTTGACTGACATAACGAGCGTCAACAATTAAACGATTTACGTCCAAATGAAATGATAAAATTAAAAGCACTCAAAATAAATAGATCAAATAATGGACCTGAAACATTTGTGGCAAGTGTTCGATGGTTAACGGAATTACAAAAATGTCAAGGTATACGGATTTTGTCTGTTTATGGAGAGAGTATATCTTGCAATCTGGAGCTAGCTAATTCATTTAAAAATAAATTTAAAAAAATTTCCCTATAAGCAACTTTTCCCAATGAGAAACTCTTTTATTGAAATTGGTTCAAATGAGTTGCTTATATAGAGCGTTCACTGTATATTGATTTTTTAGCCAGTTTTTGACGTATATCTAATAAAATTTACTTGAAGCAATGTTTTAACCCTGAAATATCCATTAAACCAGGGGTCTCCAAACTTTGAAGCCTTCTGACCAAAACAGTTTTAATTTTACTACCCTTAACTATATTTCTATTTTTTTGCATTTCATTACGCTTTTTTGAACTTCGAGCAGAGATCGAAATTTTTTTTAAATGAGAAGCAGCGCCCTTTTGCCGATTTAGAAAATAGTGACTGGATGTGGAAGTTAGCTTTCTATGTCGATTTAACAAATCATATGAACGAACTGAATTTGAGATTGCAAGGAGAAAATCAGCTTCTTTCTGATTTATACACCAATATCAAATCCTTCAGGCAGAAAATAATACTATTTCAATCGCAATTACGTAAAAATGTTTCACACATTTTAAAACATGTGAAATATTCAGCCACACTGTCCAGATATTGTGGGCATTATATTGTTCTTTGCCAACTTCTATGTCTAGACATTGTGGACATAACATTAAAGCAAAATAAAGCTCTTAAAAATCTACATAAGTCATATTTTATTAGATTATGCTTTAGAATCTGTCAGTGAAATGATTTCCATCCCTAAAACGACTTTGTATTCTTTTAAAATCACCTATGTTTTAATAGGAATAATAAAATTATATTCAATGAGTAATTTGAAACTTATTATCCAATCAAATACCTTACCAAGCGAATATTTCGTGTTTTATGGCTTGAAAGGAGGTATTTAGACCAACCCTTAAAAGTCTGTCCAGATATTCTGGGCATTATATTGTTCCTTGCCAACTGCTATGTCTAGACATTGTGGACATAACATCACAGCAAAACAAATTTAATGTTTGAAGTACTGAGGCTCAGCTAATATTATGTGTCAAAATAAAAAAAATACTTTCAAGGGTTAAATTATCCCTAAAAATGCAAGTTACATCCATTACTTTGGAACACACAGATTGAAATTTAGTTTCTAACAATACAACTTATCACACTAATAATCCAACATACATTTTTCCCTCTATCATCGTATAATAAAATTTTAAAGTACACTTAAATACGAATTTAAATAAACACCCGGTATAACAATAACAATCTCAAAGGTAATAAACGCGGTTTATGCTTTTGGGTTATTATTCTGTTTTACAACTTTGCTTTTCCCCAAGAGAATTTCCCCTCTATTCATAATAATCATAGATAAACAAGATAGTTGTTGTTACGCGAATGTATTATGCAAGTCAATCGAGAACTAAGTTGCCAAGGTTTAATCCTAAATAAACATTTCGTAGTTGCCGATGTTAATGGGGGATTAAAAGTTTCTTTATGATGTTTGTGGAATTATTCCTGGAGTCGTTTAATTAAAACTTATCTAAAATTTTATATGAATGGTAAAAGATGGTCGGTTAGATATTAGAATGCCATTATAAGGGATGGAACAGATCAAAACTTATTCCATTTCGCGCGAAAAGTATTAAAACGAATCTTCCTCCGATTCGTTCAGCTCGGGGAAGGTTTTAGCCCCTAACAAGTTTACGTTTTGGGCGTCCAATCTGGAACTCAACGTTCATAATCTCGTAATCCCCGAGGAGTTTTTAAGTTTTAAGGAAAACCTCCCCGTTGAAAGCCTGTCGCGATTCGTTAGTTGTCGAAGCGGGTTTAAATTCGCGAAATGTTTCGCGACAGTAAATTTCTATTAAGCGGATTTTTAAGCTTTCGGCGTTCCGTTCCTGTCTAGTATACGTATCGATTCCTAACGTGTAGACGAGAAACATGCCGGGGAAACGCTTCCGCTTCGAAACTAACCACATTCAACCAGCGGAATCCAGTTCCGAAGCGATCGATTGTCCCCGAGAGTGTAGTAAGTGAACGCTTTGTAGGCGAACAGGTGTATGTATTATTAACAAGCCGGCAAAAGGGCAATCATGGATAATAAATTAGTGATATTCCGTGAGTCACAAAAGCATTACCGCCGCGTTTTCCCCACGGACGGTAGGAAACTGTAATAGAACGACGGGTTATTGCCGGGGATGTACGGCAACTTTGACGAGGTTGTAAAACTACCGTACCGAGAAGCCGGGAGCTTTGAGTGTCGGAGTGGGAACGGAGAGGTGGTAAATGGGAAAAAGTCTTTCTTGTACCTTTAAAAGTGGAGACAGGTTTACACCTTGAAGAAAAATAATAGGTACAAAGGAGACAATGTTTATTAAACGTGGATGTTTTATGATATGTTTTTTCTTTTTAATGCTTTTTGTACTTAAAAAGTTGTGAAACATAGTTGTAAAAAATATATTTTTTAGGTTTTATGTCTTTTTAAATACATGAATTGTTACAATTTTTTACACTGTGTTATAATTAATTAAGGATTTTGGAGATTGAAATTGAAAAGATTTTTGTAACCTAAGTAATTTTTTTTAAGTAATTGTTAAAAATAATAAATTGTTTTACCGTTTTATTTTATTGCAAAATCCTCGAGTCCTAACACTTCCACCAATAGATAATTATTTAACACTGTGAATATATCAGGACTTCAATAATTTTTCTAAAATTGCGTAATTGCAGAATATTATTAGTGGGAACTTAACTTCTCAAGTAATGTAATCGCTTCTACGGTATTGCTTAATCACGAAAAAATAAAAAAAAGGATTATAAAACCAACTAACTTAATTCTAGGAAATTTAATTCAAGTCAATCTAACAAATGAGCCGGCGCACCCACCATTTCTTGACGACTTTATAATTTCATTAAAAAACTTTCTGGTGAATGAATTGTGTTGGGTTAGGATTAACCTAGAACACTCATTTATTTATTTTTTTAAGTGAAACAAGTTTTATTTGAAAAATGGTATTGTTTTGACTTTTCAACCATTTTCAGATTATTTTCAGAGATTCAATTATTAAAAAATGTAAATTAAAACTTTCGCTATTTTCTCTGTATTTAATGATTTAGCAGTAATTAAATATGTAGACCATTTCTCATGTTTACATATCTCATGTTTAGCATTTTGCAGTTTGCTAGGAAGTTTGTAAATCAAATTATCGAAGTATATTTTTATAGTTTTCTTAGGTTCGTATTACTGGACAATTTTTGGGGTAACAGACGTAAAGGATTTTGAAATTAAGTAACTGAAGTTTGTAAAAACAATTTCTGAAAAATATTCAGTGTCAGATTCAGACTAATTCATCTATTTTGTGTGTAATCCAAGCTTTACTTATCCCTTAACTCTTTGAGGGTTCTTGGGTGGCTTAATGTGCCACTTCGAATTTTGACCTTTGTGCTCGCTGCTACACAAAACAAAGCATTTTTTCCTAATTTCTACTCCTTTTGCTCTACAGGGTGGGCCAAATTGGACACTTTTAAAGGGAAACTCATCTTTCTATAAGAGATAGAGGAAAAATGATATCGGTGTCTGTCGCTCGATTTTTGTAAAAAACTTAATGGTGAAAACCACATATTGATATCTCTTACGGTTTGGGAGATACAGGGTGTTTTTCGAAAAAGTACGTTTTCGAAAAGTCTTCATAACTTTTTTCTCATTGAAAAATTTTGGTTTCTGTGAAAACATTCTCGAAGCAACTTTTTACGTAGAATTTAATGAAATGAGTTAGATTTCTCTACAAGCGATATTTTGGTAGTTATTGACATAAAAATGAGTTTTTCAAATGGAACACCTGTATATTTTTACATACTCGGCGAGAGCTTAAAGTTCCCTTTCCAAAAATATGCCACACTTAATAATTCGCTCAAGTCTTTTTTGAAATATACAATTTCAAAGATTTTCAGGTGTAGCTTTTAATAGTAGGCTATGGAATAAATTACATTATCACAAGTCTTCTCTGAAATATATAACATACTGTAAAGCTTACATGTGCAGATTTTGAATAAAACGGCTTTGGATACAAAATAAAAACGAAATTATATTGAATTTTCAGAAACAAACACCAAATTGAAATGACTTTTTTTTATCACACTTGATAGTTCGATCAAGTCTTCTTTGGAATATACAATGTCAAAAGATGCAGATCTTCAGCTGTGTAGTAGTAGGCTTTGGGCAACGCTCCGATAAAACAAATGAATTGTTTATACTAGCTGTCAAATTTAGCTTAAGTTACTTATTTCTAGTGTTTTGAATTAAAATTTCAAATTTAAATTTATAATAATGAGATATGAAAATTATGAAAAATGGGATATGATAGTTTGTTTTATACAATCCGGGGAAAATTCAGAAGCTGCATCAAATTTATATCATGAACGATATCCAGAGCGGAGACAACCCCATAGTGACATTTTTAGAAGACTTCAATATAATTTAAAAACTAGTGGTCAATTTGAAAAGAAAAGAAGCAAGAGTTATACACGAAATGAAAACAGGGAGTTAGAAGAAATAGTAGTTTTAGGGGAAGTAGAAAATAATCCAAAAACATCAACACGGCAGTTAGAATGCCTAGAACTACACTTAGGCGGATATTAAAAAAGCATAAATTTAAACCATATAGAACCGGCAAAGTTCATTATCTCAGAGCGGAGGATTTTGAACGGCGGATGAATTTTTGCCAATGGTTTTTAGAAAAATGTAACGAAATGCGCAATATTCCCTTAAATTGTATTTGGACAGATGAAGTCTACGTAAGTAGCGCTGGTATTTTTAATCGATACAATTCGTACACATGAGCGCAACACAATCCCCATTCAGTTGTGGAGCGAAGGAACCAGGGCAGGTTTGGTTTCATTGTATGGGCAGGGATTTTTAGAGGTCGAATTATCGGTGTATATATTTATGATGGCACACTTACTTCCCAAAAATATTTAAGAATCTTAAGGGAGCAACTCGAACCTCTTCTTGATGACTTACCTCTGGCACATTTGATAAATATAATGTTTCAACATGACGGTGCGCCTCCCCATAATGCTGCTATCATAACAAACTTTTTGAATGCAACTTTTGGTAATTGCTGGTTAGGCAATCAGGGTCCTAATCGTTGGCCAGCTAGGTCGCCAGACCTGACACCCATGGATTTTTTCCTTTGGGGAAGATTAAAAGATGTCATTTATAAATTACCCATCAATTCTTGGCAGCAATTAGAAGCCACAGTTATACAAGCCTTTGAAACACTTGCCCCAATTGAGCTTATCAACTCAGCAAAAAGAGTTGAAAAGAGGTGTCGAGCTTATACAACACAAGGCGGAGGACACTTCGAACATCTATAGTTAAATTATTTATTTTCGTTGTTTATTATTGTTTTGTTATTTACTGATGTTTTTATTATTGTTATTTGTTATTGTTTTATAATGTTTTATTAATTTATTTTGTTGCTTGTTTCTGAAAATTCAATATAATTTCGTTTTTATTTTGTATCCAAAGCCGTTTTATTCAAAATCTGCACATGTAAGCTTTACAGTATGTTATATATTTCAGAGAGGACTTGTGATAATGTAATTTATTCCAAAGCCTACTACGACGTAATTAAAAGTTGCACCCGAAAATCTTTGAAATTGTATATTTCAAAAAAGACTTGAGCGAATTATTAAGTGTGGCATATTTTTGGAAAGGGTAAAGTTCCCGCTAAAGCTCTCGCCGAGTATGTAAAAATATACAGGTGTTCCATTTGAAAAACTCATTTTTATGTCAATAGCTACCAAAATATCGCTTGTAGAGAAATCTAACTCATTTCATTAAATTCTACATAAAAAGTTGCTTGGAGAATGTTTTCACAGAAACCAAAATTTTTCAATAAGAAAAAAGTTATGAAGACTTTTCAAAGACGTAATTTTTCGAAAGACAGCCTGTATCTCCCAAACCGTAAGAGATATCAATATGTGGTTTTCACCGTTAAGTTTTTCACAAAAATCGAGCGTCAGACACCGATATCATTTTTCCTCTATCTCTTATAGAAATATGAGTTTCCCTTTAAAAGTGTCCAATTTGGCCCACCCTGTACAGTGGTTGAGAGCGCGTACCCACCTCACCACTTCAAGCTGAGATTATGCTTTTTGCTAATCTTTTAGATGACACAACATCTCTGCTGTGCCCACTTTGGGTTTTTTATTTGAAAATGTCCACCCCTCAAAGAGTTAAAAGTCCTTTCTCCAGACATTGTGCATATTATATTGTTCTTTGCCGAGTTTTATATTCAGACGTGGTTATGACATCTAAGCTTAATCTAAATTTATTGTTTGAAGTACTGAGACTCAACTAATTATCATATCTCAAAATAAAAAGACTTTTAAGTGTTAAAACTCAACAAGATTTTTAATCATTATTGAACCTTATAAACCAGAACCTTCACAATTTTATCTTCCACTGTTTAAATTTGATGATTTAACAATACTCCAATACCTCACTTTGCGTCGTTTCGTTTTGCGTTTTTTTCGATGTTGCGTCACTGCTTAATTAGTAACTACTAATTTTCACTGTACGTTTTGGGTTCGACCCTTTAATTTTTTTTTGAAATGTAGACTGACATAAATGAATTGCTAACCTCGCATAACCAAGAATTCTCTCATGAAGAACTTTTGCAACTGGAATTGCAATTTGCTAAAGAAGATGACAGTAACCATTCAATAGAAATCTCCCAAGAACAAAATTTAACCTCCAAACAAATTTCCAAAGCGATGTGTTTGATTCACGAAGTTTTTTTTTAAGAAACGAACCTGATAGGAGAAGGAGTTTTATAGTGCCCCAGGCGGTAGCTACGAATATCAATTGCTACAAGGAAATTTATTTTACGTTGAAAAAAAAAGCTTTTCAACAAACATTGGACAAATTTTTTGTGAACGAAAGCCGACTTACAACAGTCGCTATGGACTCATTAGACAGTGATTAATTTTAATTTTGTTTTTCATAAATTAATTGAATAGTTTATTTTGTTTTAATTGAATACGTTTTTTTTTGTTTTTTTTTGTATGTATGTAACAAAATTTTATATTATTTTTGTTTTTTAAATGTTTACTTTATTCAATTCTCTTTTTAAAAAGTATTATTTTCGTAACCCTGGAACCTATCTTCGATTTTTACATGGTTTGTTATAGAAAATCTTAATTCACTTTGCGTCGCACAGTGGGGCAAGACCGGCTTAAACGTGGCAAAGAATCAAAAAATTAAATGTAAAATATATGGTTTTTTTATCAGACTTAGGCTAACCACTATCCATTGCACCGTTTATGACAATAACCTTTCGTCTTTGATATAAATATTTTCTTATAAAAATTATTTAATTGTTGCAACTTTTTGAAGTACACATTCCGAGCATATTCATTACATTTAATTTGGATTAATTATGCTCTGTATACAAGTCGTACTTTTGTAAAACAGTTGATTGTTGGGTTAATACAGGGTATATACTTTAGTGTAGAACCATTATGTTGGGATATCTAATAATAGTTTAGTAATTAGTATGAAGTTTAGATTGATATTTCTTTCAAGCAAACGGTTACATAAACAGTGGGGTTAATAGTTACGTTCCAAGCACGGTCAAGCTTCAATTCTTGCTTTTATCGATTTGACAGAATATACTATTTCAAAATTAATTGAAATTTTTTGCTACTTTTTTGCACTTTAACCGTGAAAGCATTTTTAAGATGCTACTCAAGGACACTATTATTTTGTGACAAATAGTTTCTATTGCGACTGTCAAAATAGTAAATGATAGTAAACTGATAGTAAACTAACATAACTAAACCGACATGAGTTCGAAAGGTATGTCGTTCAAGAGAAAAGAACTTCTTAATATCATGAAAACCTCTGGAGCCACTGATATTGAAGAACAATTTGGATTTTTAATAGAAGAGGTCAGAATACGAACAAATTGTGATGGTGAGCACTTAAAGGACCGTAAGAAAAAAGTATCGGGAATTTTCCAAATTTTTGTATAGGTCTCAGATTTCCATGATTTTTAGAATATAGCTAGAAAAAATATATATAACGCCATAAAAGAAGAAAAAAAGTGCGGAAACGTTATTTACTTACCAAAATTTGATTAAGAAAGTTATCTTGTACTACAGGTTATGGTGATTAGTTACACGTTCTGCCCGATCAGAGGGCGCTGTAAGCGCTTCAATGTGATTGTTCGAAAAGAATTCCGTATATATCCGTACTTAAAATTGTAAAAAATTACCTTAAAACATTTTAAAAGGTATACAGCAATAATCTACATTGAAGCGCTTGCAGCGCCCCCTGGTCGGACAGAATGTGTAACTAACCTCAATAACCTGCAGTACACGATGATTTTCTTAATCAAATTTTAGTAAGTAAATAACGCTTCCGCACTTTTTTTTTCCTTTTATGGTGTTTTATAGATATTTATCTATCTATATTCCAAAAATCATGGAAATCTGAGACCTATACAAAAATTTGGATTTACCCAAATATCGCATTTTAAGTCACAATAGAAGTGTCGCTGGATGAAAGCACACATAATAGACGCAAAATTTAAAAGCAGTAATAATGAGTGGTTGGATACTTCGATTACATTTCAGATACCTTTAACGAAGCGAAGTCGTCCTCAGATTGCTTTTGAGTTGTGTTCTGAACGAACAAAGCGACTCAAAACAACAGATCTAAGAAATTCCACCCCTGTTTCTCTTTTATCCTATGCCACACAAATGAGCCTCAGAGCCGAAGGACAATCAAAGGCTTCGAAAATTTTAAAAGAAATAACTTCAACAAGTCCACAACGTGATAGCAAATATAGCAAAGCTTACCAAAAGTTACAGGAAACAGAAAAATCAATGTCAGGTGAAGACGCTTTAGCTGTTTTGATAGACGCCAAACTATCCCGACATCAGTACAACATTATAAGGGCAAATGTACCGACAAAGTTTCCCTCCTATAAAGTTGTATAGTCTGCAAAATAGGTTTGCTACCCTAAGGATATAAAAATTACAGACGCCTGTGCTGTGGTTACGTTACAAGATTTGCTAAACCACACGGTTGAACGTTTACTTATGACGCTACAACCAGTCATTGAAACCCTTCAAAATGACGAAGTCCATCATTAATCATCCATCATCTTATTGGCTACTTGGCCAGTAACCACAGTAATTATACCAGAGATAAGTTATCTGGGACTTGGTAGTACTGGTCCTTAGTGCTACCGGTAGTTGTAAAGAGAAAATATTCAATGTAGAAATCCATTTGAACAGTGCTCGATTTAATGCCAACTTGGAAGCTCTCTTGCCCCACTGTGCGTCGTTTCAATTTGTGTCGTGTTTTTTTTTTTTTTTTTTTTGGAACGTAACCCCGACGCAAAGTGAGGTATTGGTGTAGTAAGGCGCTAATTTTTTTAACATGATTTCAATTATTGAAGAATTTTTGTCCCCATTTCACAAGTAACGACAAGAAGTGGTTTCTTAATTGTATCACATTTAAGTCAAAAGAGAATTTTGTAACTAATTAACTTAATTAAATAATCGAAAGCGGTTTTCATAATTTTCTTACGTTCATATTCATAAATAATTATTCGGCAAGTTAAGGTCGAAGCTGGTCAGGTGTAAATTTTGCTCAGAAACAAACCAATTAAAATATGCAATTTGTCTTTTTATTAATACCATTCAAATTGGTTAAACGGGTCAAACAGCCAATATAATAAATAATTCTTCAAACTAAGGTAAGAGGATTTTAAAGATCAATAACTTAATGTTACTAAATTTAAGTTAACTAGTCAATTTTGAAAAATTCATTTCTAAGAAACTAATTATTCTAAAGATCAGAAATTTTATCAGGATTTAGATTAAAATTGATTTTTCATTTTCACCAGAAATGAATTTTCTACGAATTTTAGTTTTTTCTACAGAAACGAAACTACACCCTACTAATTGGTCAAGTTTTAAAAATTTGTGTCAAAACGGCATACCTCAACTTTGACTTCCTCTAACTCAAAACCTAAGCAAGCTAACGAAAAATGTTTCAAATAAAAGTTATTTCGTATTTGACTACGAACATATTTTGTTGTAAACATTTTTTCGTACAATCGATATTTATGGAGTTATAGCCCAAAAGCTGGAATAACCCCAAAACGGCAAATTTCAACTTTGGCTTCTTCTAATTCAAAAACTAAACCAGTTAGGGAAAATGTTTTAAATAAGAGTTATTTCACAATCGACTGCGAACATATTTTGTCATAAAATTTTTTTCGTACAATTGATATTTATGGAGTTGTAGCCTAATAACTGGAACAACCCCAAAATGGCATACCTCAACTTTGGTTTCCTCTAACTCTAAAACTAAGAGAGTTAGCGAAAAATATTTTAAATAAGAGATATTCCACATTCGATTGCGAACATCTTTTGTTATAATTTTTTTTGTCATATAATCGATATTTATGGAGTGATAGCCCAAGAACTGGAACAACCCCAAAACAGCATTCCTCAACTTCGGCTTTTTCTAACACAAAAACTAAGTGAGTTAGCGAAAAATCTTTTTCCTCAGAAGAGAAAATGTAACTTAATGTTCTTAATTGTAAATTTTAAGCTTTCTAAAAATAAGGCTAGGTTTTAAAAGCGGAATTTTCTATTAGTTATATTAAAATTGGATGTTTAATAGTTACAACTTTATTATAATATAATTGAACATAGTATTCGTGTATTATTTTTCTCGACACTTCTATAAAGAGATCTTATTAAATATTGCCTATAGACTAGGAAGCCCGAATTTAAAAAAAATCACGTGATTTAATACAGTATTAGTGGGAACTGTTAGTTTCTTAAGTAACCCAATCCATGCTCAGGTATTAGTTAACTATACTAAGGTACAAAAAGGAATTATAAAATCAACTGATTCTTACCTAATTTAATTTAAGTCAATCTAAGAAATGAGCCTGCGCATCCACCATTTTTTAAAGATTATTAATCATAACCCGATATAGACTATTTGAAACTGCTACAGGATACTTTAACAATTAAATATTAGCAAGTACTCTTCAACTGATTTCTAACTCTTCACCTCCTTTTTGGTTTTATTTACCTACATAAGCGATGCTTGAGATATAAAATATTTCTTAAAGTTGAAACTGAATTCAGCTAAACTTTATAATATTACGAGATAAAGGAAGAATGAAATTTTATTCCCTTTATACGCGTTTTGGAGAAAAAATGTCTCATAGTTGCACCGAGATTTTCCTGGAATTTTACAGAACATGTTTTCGTGCATTCTTGGCATTTTCGACGAATCCGGTGCATTCATTAATTTAATTTAATTTTTCTTTAATACTACTTTCATTTCAACATTTTTATTTCTATAATTTTCTTAGTTATCAGTAAAAATTTTTTTTTAATAGAAAGGAAATTATTTTCGTCTCTCTGGATATTAATTTGACGATAAAATCAATAACAAAATCCGGTATTTACTCTTTTTTTTCAAATGTAATGCTGTGTAATATTCTTCCAAGTGAAAAAAATTAAAAAGGATAACCGACTAAATTCATTCGTACTAAATCCAATAAAACTCGACACATTCATCATTGTTTACGACTTTATAATTTTACAAAAAAAAAAATAAAATTGTTTTGGCAGATATGCCGGGTTAAATTGATTTTTTTTTCACTTTACTGATGAGATTCAATTTGTTCAATAGATTTTTTTTATTAAATATTGTTTTTTTTTTCATTATTTTGCTGAAAAGTTTAACTAGACACTCCGTATTTCCCCTTTTGTTTAGAGTTTCAAATAGTTTAAAGCGATATTCCGGGAAAATATCAGTTTGTTCGGTAAACATATTTCGAATTTCCGCGCTCCTATTAAAATAATAATATTTTAAGCCGGCAATTTTATAAACCGTGCACGCCGACACTTTATACGGTTATCGCGGCAGTTAATTCGGCCAAACGCGTTTGTAAACCGTAAACGTGTTCCGGAGGTGGCGGCAACACGTTCACAAACACAAACAAATTAAACTCGGTCGTTTTTTAAACGGTAGCCGCGTCCATTGTCAACGTCGATGATGCACGCGATGCAGCAGCGGTCAGTAATTAAAAAAAATTAAATAACCTCGAAAGCTGTCGATAACATACGAACGAAAGTCATCGTTCCATTACGATTGACCGTTTTGGTCTAAAATTACCTTACGCGGATCGGGTTTTAAAGGCGTTTCCTTCCTGGATCGCCATACAATTGCCCTCGCTGAATTTAATTAACATCTAAACTGTATTGTGCCGTTGTTATTCCTATACAAAGCTGTCAGTAGTGGAGTTATCTACTCGTGTGTGGCCGTACGAGCTGCATGAACATCCGCTTTAGGCTCCGTTCCGTTATTCGCCGGACCTGTCAAAGCTTCTGGTATAAATTCCACGAGCAAACAATTATGGAGATATTAATTCCGGGTTCTATTATATCAACGTGATTAATTAAATGTGTATAACGATCATTTTTCTTTAACAAACGAAGGGCAAATTGTTAATAATTGGGTACGGCTTAGACTGAAATATGGATAGGATATTTGTCCGGAGGTTGAATAAACGTATAATACCAACGGGGTAATAATTAGGACATATTTGGCGGGGGATTGCCGATGCGAGCGGTTTTGATTTCGACCCCGGTTCCGTGCACAATTTCGATTTTATAACGATCGCGTTATGAACGGATATGAAAGTTACGTGGAAATCGTAATACGAGTTTCAATCCCCTGAATAAACAGTGAAATTTATTTGAAAAAAAAAAAAAAATAGTAAATAAACCAAACAATACATTCATTCAAAAATAAAAAATGTTCGCCTAAACTGTAAACATTTCGGGTGAATGGCCATCAACGGGAGATTAAAATTCTTTTTCTAAGAGGGGAAAAACATCGGTTACACTCCATTAACTAGATTAATTTTACCGGGAACCGCCTAGTATGTGGGGAAAAGGGAAAATGAACTTGCGGTAGGAAACTTTCTGAGGGATAAAAGTGAAGCAAGGTTATTTTATTAGGTTGTATTCTTTTAGTAAACGACAATTTTAATAAAATTTTATATCCCGAAATAAATCCAAAAAAAAGTACATAAAATTTATTCACCTAATAAAATAATAGTATCATGATGTTATTTTTAGTTAGATTTACATAAAAAAAATTGCATATTAAATTTGCAAAATGGATTTTTTTATAATACAATTTCTAATTTTAAAATTCAGTATATTAACGACATTTTGTACATCAAACATGATTATATACAGGAACAAAAGTGTTAAATAGTGAATAATAAATACCCGATTTCCAATTTAAATGAAAAAGTTTCAAATAAAACTTTTTTGGTTGATTATAGGGCATATTCTGACTGTTTTTGTTTGTTTGTTTTGTTTGTTGTTTGTGTTGTGTATTGTTTGGTAACAAACAATGTCCCGTAAATGGAATGTGTAATTTGTTTTACGTATTTTCATAGATTTCTCATTATACACAATGAATAGGTCATATTATAAAGATAAAAAATTATCAATTATAACAATTATATCTATGGCTTATTACCCAAAGTGAAATTTGTATATTTTTTTATTCTACCGTATTTAAAATCTTATTTTTGTCCCTTCTAAAGTGTAAAAGCTTTCTAACAGTTGGTCGGAATAAAACAGTCATAAAATGTGATACTATAAATCAGCTTATGACTATTAAAAAACAGTCTAATAAATAAAGATAATATCAAATGGAATTATTTTTCACATTATTACGCGTAATAGTAAGTCGTTTAATAATTGGATGATAGATAAGATAAGGAAATTAAAACAAACAATTTATTAAATTTTCATTTCATAAATTTATAATATTAAACATTAACTGAATCAAATAAGAATAAAAACCTACGACAAATGTTTAAATTGAGCACTATTCACTTCCACAAAATCTTCCAGACGAATTCCAAAATTGTTTATGGTATAAATCTGGGTTTTCATTTGCTGTTTGACTCGACCGAATAACGTTTTCAGTCGAGTAGTAGCAAGTGTAAACAGCTATTGCTTTTAAAAGCACGAGCACGAACGCCTGCAGCTCGACTCGGCTTTGTTTCTACTTTTTCGGTCGATCAGAGCAATTGCGATAATTAAAAGCATGTTTGAACAAGTTTGAACATGTTTAACCAAACTTAAAAGTACGATGGAACCCCGATTATCCGAGGTAACGTAGGGAGACACCCACCTTGGATAACTGAAATCTCGGATATTACGGATTTATATTTTATTTCTTAAAAAAATAAACACAAATGTACTTTAATCGGTTTATTAACGTTTTTAACATGTAAGTATGAATATATCGTTCAATGGCGGCAATAGCGGTACATCTCAAAAATTGTAATAAAGAAGAAAATGGCTTTTAAAAATTGCAGTAATTTGAAATGCGATATCCATGCACTGGAATATAGACAAAAAAAAACATAATGACTAGTGTAATTTTTGGAAGTTGGATTAATAAAAAAATCGTGTTGCAATATTCTTTCTTCATGGTCAATATTTTTAAGATGTGCCACTATTGCCGAAACAAAATTTTATAAATTTAAGCTAAATAATATTAAATTTTGTTGTGATTGGGTGTAAAAGGCAATAAATTTTTATCGGTATAATATTAAATAATTACCGATAATCAGACTCCTTTATTTATAAAAATTGAAATTAGAAACCCTTCTTAAACAACACAAACAGTTTCTTCAAAAAGTAACTTATAACTTAAATAATAAGATTGCTAATAAGAATAATCTTATTCATGGGTCAAACTTTTATAAAAGTAGCTGTGAGAATGATTTATCGCCTTTGTTTGTAATAAAAACATCAGATCATCATACTTTTTTTTTAGAAATTGGTAAAACTTTATCATATGCGCGTTTTAAATGAACTTCTGAAGGACCTGCATAACGCGATTGCATCCTTGTGCGCTTTTCAGTGATAATATTTCCTGTCTTGTAATTAGCATCCTTAACCCATCGGCATCATAAGCGCATATATGCGCGCATTTTGCCTGGCCAGTATCACCAAAGCGCGCATATATGCGCTCATCGCATATAAAATTGCATATAAAGAAAATGTTCGGTGATAAGGGCAAATTTTTCTGTGTGATGCAAATGGGTTAAAGCATCCGTCATTTATTCGATTTGAGATGAACTAACTTTGTGGCGATCTTGCAGATACAAAAGGTATAAGATGTCAGATTTTAATGCAACAGTTACTAGAATATTTACAATTTTTGAGATGTGCCACTATTGCCGCCATTGAACGATATGTATACATATTATAAAACATTGAAATAGTTGTCTTTGCTGTTTCATATTACATCTTCTTTTTTTTAATTAATTCTTCTTAACAGATGTTTCTCCATCTATTAAGAAGAAGCAAACCCGCAGGAGTTGCCTCTGATTGTTGTTCGATATACCTTAGAGCTTTTTCCAGAGAAGCAAAACCTTCTTGATGGGAGATCTTAGTGGCTGGTTCAATCACCTCTTCGTCGTCATCGTCATTTGATTTTTCGGTGCCCTGAAAGGCATTCGTTAATTCTTCAACACTCCTTTCTTCTTCTAAATCATCTGCTGTAACCCATTCAATAACGTCTTGTTTTGTCACATTTTCGCAACTCTTAAGTTTTGTATTAGTTCAAATAAATTTTTTTCTTCTTCTGTCTCGGTGTCAAAATTTGAAGAGGAGATTTCTCCTCTGCTTCTTCACTTCAAAGTCAATTCATTTAATGGAATATTATCTTCACTGTCATAGTTCTAATATATCAATAACTTTTGACCAAGATTTTTTAATAGTGGAACCATGTATGGAATCCCAAGCTTGGTTTACCCAGTAAATAACATTTTTCAGTGTAATCTAATATCTTCTTCTTTTTTAGTGTATGTCTTAGTTTAGTCTTCTTTTTTAATACATGATCAAGATATAAACGTCTATATATATTTTTTTTATTTTCGAGGACGCCTATCCATTGGTTGCACTATGCTAGTTACATTTGGAGACAAACATTTTACAACAATGTTACCTACATAAAGTTCTTCCCCAGGGTGAGAAGGAGCATTGTCCATTAATAAAATTACTTTAATATGAAGATCGTTTCTCTTCAAACATTTATTCACAGATGGAACTCTTCTTTAAACCAGTTAGTAAATAAGTTCGCATCCATCCAAGCGCTCTTCTGATTTTTGTAATAAACTGGTAGCGCTTTAGATGGGATGTTTTCTAAAGTTCTTGGATGTGCTGACTTGCACATCCAAGAACTTTAACTCCCACCATCAATGGAAGTTCATGCTTGCCAGATGCATTGGAACGTGCCATTACGGTTAATCTTTCCTTACTTCATTTGTACCCAGGAACTGATTTTTCCTTTCGGGATGGCAGTATTTTTTATGGTAGGATTTTAGATTTGCTCGGTTAATCCGGAGCTCGAATAATTGCGACTCGGATAATCGGGGTTCTACTGTATTATTGATTGCGATAGGTTTGTGATTTCAATATTTGAAAAGTATGTTTGTAGTAAAAGTAAGGTTTGCTTAACTAAAGAAATTTGCAGATAAACTGAAAAAAGAACTGTGGAATTTGTGTTTGATTGTTGATTCCATTTTGGTGTTTAGCAAAAAGAGGCTTGCTTTAAGAATGATGCTCAACAACGTTTAATCGTAATTATATGTGAACGAAGAAATGATGGTGCTATAATTAGCATGTCTTCAAATCGTTAACTAACAGATCGGAACCCAACCTTTTAAAGTCATCTAGGTTTTGAAGTCGATTTTTATAAATACTGCTTTTTAAGGAATCTCAAAGAAGTAGTATATTGGAGACAAATCAGGCGACCTTGCAGACTATTCAATAGGTCCCTGTCTGCCAATCCACTTCCTAGGAGATCGTAAATTTAGATACTGCCCTACCTGAACATCATAAGGTGGAGGTGCTGCGTCTTCTTGAAAAATTTTATCTTAATCGATTCCACCATTTACTAGGAAGATTATCTAATAGTTTCATAAATATAAGTAGACTCCTAATTTACAAAAATTCCAACATATGAAAAAGAAACGAATAGAAAAACTAACGATAGACAACGCAAGAAGAAACTTACGATAAGTGTTTAAATTGAGCACTATTCACTTCCATACAAGCTTCAAGACGACTTGTAAAACTGTTCATAGTATAAAAGTCATCCAGATGTTAAGGTCAATTTTAAAAAATTCTGTCTTGTAAGTAACCTCACAAAAGTAGTGCATTTGTGACAAATCGGGCGACCTAGCAGACCATTGAATAGGTCCCTGTCTGCCAATCCACTTCCCAGGAGATCGTAAATTTAGATACTGTCGTACCTGAGCATTATATGGTGGAGACACTGCATCTTGTAGAAAAATTTTATCTTAATCGATTCCACCATTTACGCGGCCGATTGTCTAATAGTTTCAATAGTGTAGGTGAACTAATTCACAAAAATTCCAACACATGAAAAAGAAAAGTCTAAAAATTAATGATAAATGTTTAAATTGAGCACTATTCATTTTCATTCAAGCTTCAAAACGACTTTTAAAACTGTTCATAGTGTTAATTAGTTCATAGTCGTCCAACTTTTGAGGTCGATTTTTATAAATTCTGTCTTTTAAGTAATCTCACAAAAGAAGTGTATTGGGGACAAATCAGGCGATCTAGCAGACTATTCAATAGATCCCAGTCTGTCAATCCACTTCCCAGGAGATCGTAAATTTAGATACTGTCGTACCTGAACACCATAAGGTGGAGGTGCTGCGACCGGTTGAAAAATTTTATCTTAATCGATTTTACCATTTACAATGAAGATTATCTAATAGTTTCATAAATGCAGAAAGACTTTTGATTCACAAAAATTCCAACATTAAAGAACTCAAACTGCAATTATGAAAACACTGTAAAAATAGTTAGGCAGAAATACCGAAACATAGAAAATACTTCATAGATATGATATTTAGGTCAGAACATACAAAGATCTTGGAACAAAAAAAGAATCAGAAAAGAGCATTACTCAGTAATTAGGAAAATGACTTTTTCCTCTTTAAATTTCATAAGGTTTTGAAATTTCTAAGTGAACTCATCTTTAAAACTGTTGCATTTGATGTGGAATGACCCTAATACATATGGAAAGACTTGTTGATCAATATCCAATAAAATATATTTTATCTTCCCCTCTTCACTGAAATTTGTCGAATTTTAACGAGCTTTTTTTTCTTATTTAAATAGAAGATAGGTTCACATAAAATTTCTCCATTACGATTATAGCATTCAATATAAATTTAGTTGAGCAGCAAATACCCTGTGGCGAGGCAATTAGACTAATGCCAACACTCCAAACCAAACTCATATTTGAGTCCGGTTCGCCGTTCGCCACATAACGACCTCATTTCTAATGGGTTGGCATCACGAGAAAGGGTAATTCAACCCCTTTATTATCATTCTCCAAAATGAAAAAAAAAGAAAAAAAAATCATAATAAAAACCTTTCCACTTTTCATGTTTTGTTTATGTTTAGTTTATGTTAATTACTAAACAATCAAAATAGAGACAATGTAAATAATTTGGATTTAATTAATTAGTTATTGGTTTTAATTGAAGCCGACGGCGGTTTACAGAGCGATTTTAAATACACCGGCTGTTAATAACGGTTTATCGGGCAGATGCAATAATTCATTGTTAGCAGTAATCCACGATGTGGACATTATTGAATTTGGACGCGTCGCGACGGCTGTTTAACGTTGGATTTATGGCCGTTGAAAATCAATCGCGGTCGTGGCGCAGCTTTGCACGAGCTTTTATTTTTATTTAGCTTCCTGTTTTGCAGGTTTAACGTCGCGATCCAACCCGAAATTCAAACGAATACTACCGAGACGACGTTTAGCGACTCTTCACGTATCCTTAAAGCTCGGACATGTTGAGCAACGTTGGATATGAATCTGCTGTGTCCGTTGGTCTGCTTACTTGTTGCAGTCACAAGAAGCGATGGAGGTAAGTTGCGACCTTTTAATAAAACCGTTTTGTAACTACTTGTAAAAGACTTGCAATTACGTCGGGTACGTTGTCACTTAACGAGCTTTCCCCACATACTCATTAGCGGAGCTTTAATTAAGAGAAGGTCTTTTGTAAAATTGAACTGGGCAGGAAAAAAGGGGTGTTTTGAAGGGGAAAATATTTTTTATTTTTTTTAAACAGGGTTCTCATTTCCTAGATTTATGTTATTCGACTGTCGATGGGAAAAATGATTGACGATCCGTCGAAAATGATTTATGATCGGAGTACAGGCCGCGATATAATCACCCGACTGTACAGTTTCGCGCAAAAGCTCTTGAGTAATTTGCCCGATTCTTCGCGAATAGTTCATCAGTAGTCAGTTCCCATGTTCCCATTACGAAGCGCGGCCACAATAGCCTAGTTTCAATTGGAGTGGAGTAATTTCCGATCTTTGCATGCGGCGACACCGCACAGAATTTTGGAATATCCTCAGGGTCTACTCCTACACAATATGCAAAATACCATCCGGAACCGTGTGTTTCGAATATCAAACGTTCCCAGTTCTATAGCGTTTGCCAAGAAATATCCGGTGTGTAATTGTTTTATCAATTACGACATTGACATGAATTAAAAACTATCTAACGGAACACAAGAAACGAGGCAATTTCATCAAGTACTTAGAAAACGGACACTAATCTCACGAAAGTACGGAGAATGTATCGATTTTGTAATCAACAGTGGGCTTTTTCGTGCGAGCGTCCCGTGTTTATTAATTAACTAGAAAATGGAATGGAAGCGTAACAAAGGACGGTTCGTTACGATTTCGTTTCGAGGGGTAGGCATTCGTTAATGCCAACCTCACACGCTCAAATGGAATAAAAAAGTTCAGGCTTTTCTGGCATTCAATGTGATACATCAACTCCTCTTTTTTTATTCAAGTCAAAGAGTAGCTTCATTTAACACGAAATTCAAAATGTAATTAACTCAATTTAGTTTCCCTCAACATTTTCCGACAATTTGAATTTCTAAGGACGACATTGTGGATGGATAGGTAGACAAGCAGATGGACAGATTGACAATCAAACTTTTAAATTTTCAGCATTTTTGAATTTTAAATTTCCCGCTGTCTAAAACATCTGCTGAACAGTTGGTTTAAATATCTCTTTATCTAGAATCTAGATAATTTGCCTCCATCAGTTGTAATAGATTTCAAATTTCTCGAAGGTTCTTCTTATTGATGGCATTTTCAACTACCTTAAAAATATCTGCCACAGTTGTCGTGCTGCACAGTGGTCGGAATTGCGAAAAAGCTGGACAAAAATCGAAATTTCAAAGTCGTAGTTTTCGCGTTAATAGAATAAAATGTATAGAAGGAGCTAGTGCATCGTTCTATGAAAGAACAAAGCACTCGCCCACGTGCTCGGAATCCGATCACTACCGCGGTAGTAATCGGAAGTTTACTGAATCTCATTAGCATCTGACACCAATTACTGACCTCTTAAAAACCATTGGATTGAAAATATGGTCAAATTTTATATTAGAGATTGAATCGTTATCTGCAATATGGAAGGCGTTCCTGGAGATAAGTGGAGATATATTTATGTATCCATAACCTAATTTTTCAAAAGTTGCATGTTTTTAGCATATAAACAAAAACCCCTTGCGATTTCCATCGAATTCAGATTACTGCAATAGTGAATCATCGAAATAGTTGTGATCCCAAGAGATCCTGTAGCATTGATTCTTGGAAATCACACACAGGAGTGTCAAGATTATATATCAGAAGAGAAAACTACCGGATCTCGCCGGTTTCGAGCTTTGAGTCATTAAATTGTTATTAATTTTTGATATCGTTTTTGATTGGTTTGAATTAGATTCATTTGAAATTAACCCAACTTCATTTCTCGTCGTATCATCTTCAATACTTTGTATTTCGGCGATCGTATCGTCATCTTTAATTATCCGAATTATCCGGAAAACCAAATTCGAATAAACGAACCCGAATGTATAGAAGCGTGAATTATTAAGCTATAGTTTATACTTGGAACGTCTTCTTCGTATTTTTTAATTTCGCTTGGTTTTGAATCAACTTTTTTTAACAAAATTTTCGGTTTGTTCGGATAATTTTCAGTTAGGTTTAAATCGCTTTTTAGTGGAATAAAATCGCTAGTGGTTTTAATTGATGATTTATTTCTTGATTTTATATCAATTGAACGACTTCAAACTTTTTCGGGAATTTTTAAAAAAATTTCGGAAATTTTTTGAATATTTTCTGAAACTTTTTGAATATTTTCTGGAATTTTTTGAATATTTTCGGATTTTTCTGGGATATTTTTGGAAAATTCTGAAGCATTTTCTGGGATTTTTGTAACATTTTTGGATGTTTTTTTATGATTTTCGGGAATTTTTGTAAAATTTTCGGATTTTTTTGAACAATTTTCGAAAAATTCAAAATTTTCTGTAAAATTTTCAGCAACTTTTGTTACATCTTCGGGATTTTTAGGAAAAATTTCGGATTTTTTAGAAAAAATTTCGGATTTTTTAGTAAAACTTTCTGATTTTTTAGTAAAATTTTCGGATAATTTTGTTACATTTTCAGGATCTTCTGTAAGATTATCGCAAATTTTTATATTTTCAGAAATTTTTGTAATATTTCCAGAACTTTTTGGAAAATTTTCGGATATTTTCAAAGAATTTTCGGATATTTTTGAAAAATTTTCGGTTATTTTAGAAAAATTTTCGGATAATTTTATTACATTCTCAGAATTTTTTAAATTTTCACTCTTCGTTTTAACCGGAAGTCCTACCTGAAAAATCTTAAATTCAGACCTTACATACGTTTTCAGACAATTAACGCTATATATCGGCCATTTTGTGTCAGCCATTTTTTATTTGAAACTTTCGATTGCGAATTTGGTTTTAGCGACTTGAAAAACATAAAAATCTAATTTTTTATGATTATGCAAACCTTTTTGGACTTTTATCCGGCTTTTTCGGAATTCCGACCACTGTGCGTTTTCCGATTTCAAGAGCCACACGAAAGCTGGCGCGAGTTGCAGACTCTTGTTCAGTATTCGCTTTGGTAAAGACAGATTGCTGCGATTTGAGTCCGCGCTTCAAAGCTTCAAATTTTTCTATCCGCAAACTTCCTTTATACTTGGAGTAATTTTAAAGATAAACTGACACTTTTAAATAAATGTACCTTTTCGGGGCATATTTCTTCGACTACTGCAATCAAGCATTCTTTTATCATTTCTCCATCGATGAATGGTTTTGCCACGTTTTCCGATTTCAAGTGCCACACGAAAGCTGGCGCGAGTTCCAGACTCTTGCTCAGTATTCGCTTTGGTAAACACAAATTGCTGCGATTTGAGTTCGCGCTTCAAAGCTTCAAATTTTTTCGTTCACAAACTTCCTGTACACTTGGAATAATTTTGAAAATGTTTCGTTTCATAGTGTCGTTTAATGTTATATTCATTGAGTGTAATAGATGTCACCTGTTGCAGGGTTCTGCAATGTCGGTATTACGATTAGGTTATGTCTAGTAACACACATGTTTGTAAAATGTAAGGTAATGAGTTGTGTTTTACAATAAAGAAACGTGTTAAGATCTTACATGGTGTCAGGTTTAACCATGGAGAACCTGTTCAGACCTCGCGAGCCTCTGGTGATTGACGAGAATATTTCCGAAAATTGGAAGCGCTTCAAGCAAAAGTTTGAGCTATTTTTAGTGGCTGCCGACTTATCAGGTAAACCGGAAGAAAAGAAAATAGCGATTTTCTTGAATTTAATTGGTGATGATGGATTAGAGTTATATAACAGCTTTACCTTTGATGGTGATGAAAATAAGAAGTTAGATAAAATCATAGAAAAGATTGAGAACTACTGTGCTCCAAAAAAGAATGTCGTGTTTGAACGTTTTAAATTTAATAACATTACGCAAAAAGAAGGCCAGTCGTTTGCTAGTTTTGTAACGGAACTTAGAAAAGCAGTGAAAACAACGGAATACGATAAACAAAATGATATGGTACGAGATAGGATAGTAATAGGTATCTTTGAGAAGTCCACACAAGAAAGGTTGCTCAGGGAATCAACCTTGACTTTAACCAAGACAATTGATTTTTGTACGGCTGTGGAAATAAGTAAAGTTCAATCAAAAGAAATCCAGAATGAATCAGTAGTAAATACCGTGAAGACCGAGAAAAAACGTGAAAATAAATGATGTGAATATTGTGGATACAATCATGAAAAACAAAAGAAATGTCCAGCTTATGGGAAAACGTGTGTAAGGTGCCAAGGAAAAAACCGATTTCATAGCTTTTGTTACATGATCATATATTGTGATATCATTATTAGGTTTCATTGGCTTCAGATCTTTTGCATTTTTATTATAGTATTTCCTTTCTTGCTGCTGTCTGTAACTCAGTTTCTCTATTGCATCTGAACAAATCTTTGAAATTAAAAGACCCTCTGCAATAGGCACTTTTGTTTTACAAATCCTAGACATGAGCAATTCAGAGGGGCTGTAGTTCACATACTTCAATGGGGTGTTCCGGTACTGTAACAGTGCATAATATATATCCTTCCCTTCATAAAATGCTTTCTTTAGCAACTTTTTTGCAATACCCACTCCCTTTTCAGCTAGACCATTTGATCTTGGGTAGTTGGGGCTGCGAGTAATTATTTCAAAATTCCAATTATTCGAAAAAATTTTCATTTCCATGCTCAAAAAAGGGATATTGTCACAAACAACAACATCCGGAGATCCCAATCTTGAAAAAACCGATTTCATAGCTTTTATAACTGATAATACAGATTTATTCTTTGAAGATATCATTTCTAACCAATTTGAAAATGCGTCAAACATTATCAAATAACTTACATTTGCAAACGAAAAAATATCTGCTCCCACACGCTGCCATGGTCTCCTTGGAATAGGAAAAGTTTTTAGCGCTTATTCCTGTTGGTTATTGGTATATTTTTCACACATCCTACACATTTTAACAACTTTTTCTACATTTTTTGAGATTCCAGGCCAATAAAATATCTGCCTTGCTCGCGCTTTTGATTTTTCAATTCCAAAATGACCTTCGTGAATAAGATTCAGCATTTCCTGTCTTAAGGACGCCGGTACAACAATTTTATTTCCCACAAGAAGCAAATTATCAACAATAGTAATTTCATCTCTGACCTTATAAAAATTGTTAAGGTCGGGAGACATTTTATTTATTGATTGTGGCCAATTATGAATATGCCGATGAATTACCTCCTGCACACTAAGAATGTGCACGCAAGAACGTGTTAAGATCTTACATTGAGAACAGCTATGGTTTCATTACAAATCAAACATAGCGCTTTATAACTAGACTCAAACACAAAATACTGAAAATTCCATTTATTTTTTAACGTTTTGCATTCACTCTCGATTTTTCGTTTCTTTTCCATGCTAACAAATCACAGATAAAAACAATTAGTCAAATCAAAACACTTTTATGCATAGGTGTTACTTTATTTCACAATAGACAGTTTCGCTTCCTTCGTCTTTCCTCCAAAGACTGACTCGCGGTTGCGCCGCTGGTTTTTAAAAGAAAGGAACCAAAATTAAGGGCAAAACCGCCACAAGGATGCAACCCCAGACAACTTCGTTTGTTTCTGTTTCGAACTTATTAATTCTCATTAGTACTGTATAGCCAAGGAGCAAGGTGGAAACTTATTGGAGAAGACACAAAAAGGGAACACAGTCAGAGGACTAATCACCAATTTGGTGCTTCGGCTGTAAGATCCTCAATTTGAGGACAACAAACAAGAAATATAAGGAAAGAACAATATCGGCGGTGAAAAAATAAGAAAGGAATCAAAATTAAGGGCAAAACCGCCACAAAGATGCAACCGTAGACACGTGCTTCGAACTTATTAGTTCTCATTAGTACGGCATAGCCAAGGAGCAAGGTGGAAACTCAATGGGGAAGACACAAAAAGGGCACATAGTTAGAGGACTAGTCACCAATTTAATGCTTCAGTTACAAGATCTTCAATTTGAGGACAACAAGCAGCTTCATTACCGAGAGCAACAACGTCACTCCTCGTGGAAACCCAAGCCCAGGAATATGAGGAAGATTATTTCCACCACCGATTTTATTCTTCCTCATATTCCTGGGCTTAGATTACCACAGGATGTGACATTGTTGCCTCCGGTAGCGAAGCTGCTTGTCCTCAAATTGAAGATATTGCAACTGGAGCATCAAATTGGTGACTAGTCCTTTGATTGTGTACACTTTTTGCGTCGTCCTCATTGAGTTTCCATCTTGCTCCTTGGCTATACCGTACTATAAGTTGATTTTAAGTTTCACCATGAAAAGAAGAATGCAAAAGTGAGGTTCCTCCCCGTAACTTTACAGAGTAGGCCCGACTGAAGAACAAGTAGAAGGGACAAGTGGAGTATTGTCTGGCTTTGTGTGAAGACAGCAGTTAAGAGCAGTAAAATTAAAACTGTTTTGGCCCTTGGAACATACTGAAAAAATCATTGTGACCCGAATGCTTCAAAGTTTAGAGATCCCTGATCTAGATCATTAAAAAAGAAAAAAAAACACTTACTTACCTTTGTAAAATAATGTAAAATTATTAAGGGAATCTTTTACCCTTTGTTATAATAATAAAATTAAAAAGGTATATACTAAAAGCACACCTGAAAGGTAACGCGAAAAGCTTTCCTGTCGTCTGCAGACGTGAATTTATGTATTTGTCATCGTAATTCAAGAAAATACAATGGAACCGAGAGAGTCCCGCCTCCGAAAGCGTTCCGGAGGAGGAAAAGACGAGGGGAAATGCAAATCAGAATTATTTGGACTTCCATTTTACGTTCCGCACGCGTACGCGCCTTTTTGCAGTTGGTTTAAATGCGAGAACGTTTCCCGTTTTTCGCATCTCCCTTTACCTACGTGGGATACCGTAGGAGGAGTGAAACTTCGTGGGGAGAAGTCGCTGGGGTGTAATTTATTAAAGATACGAGCCGACGAGGCGTGGGGCATCGACCACCGAAATTCTAGCACTTTCGAGCCATTTATAACGCCGATACACACCGCGTATCGTAGTTGTAACGCATTTCTTTTTAACTTGATGCTAACAGATTGCGTTGAAAAATTGCCAATGATGTCTTCAATCAGAGCTCTCGCTGAAGACAATAAATCCACGGAGATAAGGTCGAATATCGCGCGAATAAAACAGGACGGAGTCGACCTTTCGAGCCATTTCTCCCGAATTAATGGACAATAGGTTACATGGGGTGCGAAAGCACATCGGCGCTTATTTATAGCAGGTTCGGACCGGCATATTCCGTTCGGAATGAAAAGAGGAACGAGGAAAAAGGAATCGGAGAGACAATGACTCGACCGGATAACCAATTTTCGCCGTAATCCGCTTATTTGTTTTGAGACTTGGAAAATTCGATAATATTTACTTATTTACTTTGATCGAGAGTTTATAGAGAAGACTTTATAATAAAAAGACTTTGTAAAACCCTTCAGCACTAAATTTCTCACAGAGCAAACTAAAAAGCCCCAAAACGACCAGATAAAAGAAAAAAAAACTACTATTATAGCACCCTCTTCGGCAGTTTCCTGTAGAGCCGAAGTGCCAATTGTGCCCTGGAGCATCCTGGAGGAACAGTTGTCCGTCGCAACTCCCGGCTATTGTTCTGGCGTCGCGACGCTTTGAACGAGCCTTGACTTCGCCCCTAAACAAACTCGAATAAACAAAAGGAACGCCAGATGAGCCTCGAAATCGGCCCTCATTGTTTTCCAACGTTTATTGCGGCGTTCCAAACCTCACGCTGTTTAAAAAACGGGTTAACTTCTGCAGATTGCAGACAGACAAACAGCGGTAACTGGGCGGGAATCGAGTCGAAACTTGCGCTGTTAAGCTTGATTAATTGTCTCCGCGCAGGTTAGGTTGCGTGTAATTATGTTTGTGGGGGCACCAACTGCAATATAACTACGTAAAAAGTCGTCAGATGGGGGAGAAGGATAAGAAGAATTTACATGCTTCTTTAAAGTACATTATTTGCGCTCCTAATTTTGTCGAAGGCAATGTTAAATATTGTCGCTAAGAGTCTCCAAACTTCCGGACGATTCATCTTTGTTCCTGCAGGGACAGGATAATGTACGACACGAGATTGCGACCCGAAACTCCTCCTTAAGCGTTCTTGTAGCAACACTCGCTGGATCCATCTCGTCCATTCATCTAAGCGCATAGACAATTGCTCTTGACGTTTTGGTCGTAACAGTCTGCAAATTGGGCGCTGTATCTTTGATAATTAACGGGTTGAAAGGGTTGCGGGTGAATTCTCTCTTCTCCCTTTTGTCGTCGGGGATGGATCGTTTTCAACGGCCGACGTGTATTAGGAGGTAAGTGGGTAGATGCATGCGATAAAACACAATAATGCAGTCGGCGACGGGAGCAGACAGTCTGAAATATGAAACGCGTTTTCCGAGAACGGTCCCGAACGGTTTCGGTCCGGATTCATCTCGCCTGTTCAATATTTAGCAGCCTGAAATGCGCCGTTCGGTTGCCAAAGCTCGGGGGAGGAGAAGATCTGACTTTAAGAATCGCGGCCAGGAAAAATATAAATTACAATTGCATGCGGTGCTTTCCGTGCAAGAAGTTTGATAAGATTCCGTGGAAATTATTCATGAAATTTGCATTTATGGTTGAATAAAATTAATACTCCAAACGTTTACTCTAAAAATACGAATTAAAAACCACTTACTTAATTTTAATGGTTCGTTACTGACGTAAACGAAGTTATTGAAATAACTTTCCCAAATCAAAATTCCCAAGGGTTCTTACCCTCGACGGTTTCGGCACCTCCCTTAATAAATTCTCAACTTATCGAATTTTCCGGAATACTCAGAGATAAGCGATCGCCCTAATTAGAAAGTTCCTCAATTCTACTCCAATAGATGTAGCTACCCTATTTTTACTCTAAACTTTCGAATAGGTAGGTGTTCAACAGGCACGTTTGAACTAAACTGTCTGAACTAAAACACGTTGAGAGTAATGCATAATATGTTAGCTATCAAATCCGAGCTTGACATAGTTAGGTAACCCACTCGAAAACCTTAATTCCAAAACTTTCCTTTGCAAATCGACCTGCATATTCCGCGTTTTGTTGCAGACGGAACAATTCAGGGAGTGGACCTCTTAACGGCGCCATCTCACACGGCCCTCAGCGGAGATTTCCACGTACAGATCAGATCCTCTTTGTTCCCGCCCCTTCTGCTGCAGCTGTCCAGATTAGAGCAGAACAACTCCGTTCAAACGCTAACTACTTTCCCAGTACTTCCGGAAGCGAGGTCACTAGCCAGAAACTTAACCATCGTTAAAATACCCTGCGGGTTCTTTTCCAAAGGCGGTCAGTATTATATTTTACTCAAGAAGAAACCGATCGGCGGTAAAGAGGAAAATGGAAAGGAAGAAATGATTACTAGGAGCTTGGACGTTCGATGGCCAATGCCACAATTGTTATTAACGCCAGAACATATCCAAACATATCCAGAAGAACCTGTTACGGCTATTTTGGAATTTCCGGAAGTTGTTTGTCCGCCGGTAATCGATAGTGCGCCGAGTGCTATACCGGAATTTTGGATGGAACTTCATTATTGTGGGCATTCTATATTAATGTGTGATGATCCTGCTTGGAATCAAAGTGTACAGGTTAGTTCTCTTCAATTTACTTTATTTTGTTCTTTTATTTATTCGTCTCCTAAAAGATTTTGTATCACTTGCTGTTATGTACTAAATGCTATACTAAAGCATAGGTCATAGGGATTTATATGCACCGTATTAATCTCAGGTGTTATACTCGGAGCAAATCAGGGGATTTCCCGGTAGAAGGATCGTGACGTTGCGATGTGAGCTATTCGGATTAGCAGGGCATTATTCGCTAACTTTGAGACCAACTATATCAACACCTTCTATACCACGTACGGCAGCGTACGTCAAAGTAAGTTTAGATACATTCACGAAATCGCAGTCCTGTTAATTAACCACTAAATTTTACTTTCAATGGAATAACTAACATTGCTACCGTTTCAGGCTGAATGGAGTAAACAGTTTGTGTTTAACGTTCACGCATCGAGTATATTTCCGTGCGGTCTGCATTCTCAAGGGATCAAAGTACTTTTCGAGTATCCCTCTTGCATCTTGAACTCTGGGGACAAAGTTCGTGTCTTCGCCAAACAGAGGGCGGACGTCGCATCGTTGCTGCCACCTACTCAGTTAAAATACGTGGCTGAACAGCGGGTCGTCAGAGGTCAGCACAGTCTCCATTTCAGTTGTGAACTGTTTTCAGAACGTTACGTCGAGTATTGCTTCGTCTACGTTAGCCAGGCGATCACTGGAGCGGTTGCTGATGTGAGGATAGACTGTGTGCCAACACTCCCTATAAGAGGTAAATAATTAAGATTATTGTATGGAATAAATTTATTTTAATGTGGGGGAATGTAATGTGGGTATAGCGTGACTGAAATCTAGGCATAAATTTGTCGATTTCGATTCGTTTAGTTTTATTTTCGTCTACAATCGATTTGAGGGGGTGAAACTCCCCCATTTCCAATAAGGTCAGTATTATCTGGCGCTGATCCAACCCTTTGTCCTGCGGAAATATTTTCCGAACGTGGTGAGAATTGGCTGTAATTTATGCTGCGATATTGGAACGTCTTCGTTCATATTTTCGATGAAATAACCCTTAAACCCTTAAGTAAAATCCATAGAGGGATAGAAGATCCACCCATTTAAATACTTCCCTCGGTAATACTTGAAAAAATACGATAGGGTCTATCGTATTTTTTTTACCAATTAGAATCCCTTTTTTTCTCGTTATCAAACCTCTTGTCACCCTTCTCTTTATTTTAGAATCTGAAAACGGTGGTTGGGGTCCTTGGACGGAGTGGACCCCTTGTTCCAGCACGTGTATAGGTGGGACGAGGACTAGGTATAGATTTTGTGATAACCCTCAACCATCATACGGAGCAAAATATTGTGAGGTAAGTTTATAATAAAAGATTTTGTTGTAAAAAAATAAATGTGACCTGATTTACGAAAAGGGGGCTTACGTTCGAAAATAAATTTTCGAAAAATAAGCTGTTAAAGATAAACAACTTGTTTTGTCAGTTTTTCTTTGATTTTTCTCTTTTCTCTGCGTTGGCCGGTGTTGAAAGACGTCAAAGTGTTGTTTCAGTTTAGAATATTATTGTAGTTAATCGCGTAATTTGCTAGTTTCGACTTTTTGAACGAGTAACGTTGAAGAAGTGAGTTTATTGCTTTTGCTTATAATTTTTTGTACGGTATAATTACTTCATAGATGAAGAAGATGATGTGGGCAAGGGACCGAACTGCCTTGTGAGCATCTTGCATTACCACCTTCAAACCTACTGTAAAGACTTCCAAACACTCGTTCTTTTCTGCTACAATAGCATTGGATAGAATAAAAATAACGTTCTACTATCGCATCTGCAATGGCGAATAGCTCGAGGACTTAACAAAACGATTTTATTTCATTTCCTTTTTACTAGTCACACGAAGTTCGCGTCCGATAGTTTTTTTGGCATTTTTAAGGGTAAGTACTCTGTCAGTAACATCGACACGTATGAAGATTTACTGCAGTGCGTGGTACAATCGTCACTAGGTGCTTATAATAAAGTTGTATCGTCTGAGAATGTTATTTGGTATGAATGGGACAGCTATCTTAAACCATTTTATAAGTCGCTGGTTAGCATAAGACAATTTCACCATTTTATTATCGGTACGGATTGAGTAAAAAGTAAGCAAGCTGGTAAAATCTGTCGATGGTCGAATGCCAGAAATTCTACAGCCATTGATTTGTTTTTGGAACGTCAGTGGTATAACTGTCGTAGGTATATTACGAAAGCCGGCTTATTACAATAAGCGCCGTCATTTTGCAATGTACCCGGCAAATTGGAACATTATCTCACATTTTGTAAACAGCCTGAAATTTTTTAGGCTTATTACAATAAGCCCGCGAACCATCAGTCCAATTGAAAAGTAGACAACTATTTCTTTAAAAAGCCTGGTTTTATTGAGGCTTTTTGCAATTAGCCAAGTTATTTGTTCGGGATATTTGAACAAAACAACTTGTGTTTCATGCTCTTCATGTTCCATGAAGATTCATAAAATTTGTTTCCAAAACGTTTGCTCAATCTCCGAGGAAAATGATATGGAGTATATTTGTAGTAGACAAGAAAATATATCTTCACAACGTCGAAAAGCACACGAAGGTCAAAAACTAGCAGCAGAAAAAATGATTGAAAACATCGAGAAGAACCTAAAATCGGTCACAGTTGGAAATTTTGTTCTATTAAATGTGCCGAAAGTCGACCGTGGCTCTTTAGACCCACCAAATTTAATTGGAAAATTTGTTAAAATTAATAATGATGTTTATCAGATAGGAACAAAGAGTGGAATTATCAAAACATGGTTTTCTAGAAGTGACTTCCAAATTTCTGGCGTACAATTTGTTGAAGATATCCCCGAAGAATATATCTGTTCGTCAAGCTGTAGCAAATGAGTCAATGTTTGGAGGTCAAGGCTATAATACCTGTAAGTGTACAGTGTCAAAAACCCAATGCCAAACAAAAATGTGCGTGTGCAGGAAAGCAAAGCAAATGTGTTCATCTAAAATACCATAAGAGTTTACCATGTGGAAATAAGTGAAAATAAAATTAGTGTTAACTAATAAAAGACAAGTTTAAAAAAGTTTTTGTTAATTTCATTTTCTTTATATTATTATTGTATTATATGTTCCATTTTAACATTGATCTGAATGATCTGTTTAGTTAATATGTGATAAATGTTTATCAATAAAAACTTGTTCATCAAAAATTGTCGTCTTTCAACTTTCTTGCATAAAATAACCTATAATTAGTTCTAATACTTCAAGAATACTTTAAGGTCAGGTAATTTTTTCGGTATAATTTTAGTGAACTTATATTAGCCTAAGTTTATTGCAATAAGACTAGAAACCACCAGGCTTTTTGATGAAACTGGTGCTCACTTTCTAATTAGCCTAACTGTATTTGTGCTTATTATAATAAGTCTAAGAAATTTTAGGCCGATTAAAAAATGTGAGATAATTTTCCAATTTGCCAGGCACATTGCAAAATGATGGCGCTTATTGTAATAAGCCGGATTTTTTAATTTGCCTACGACATAACTACCACAATCTTCGCAGCTTGGTTTTAGATAGAAGCAAAGCAGATATGGTAGCTCCACTACCAAGGATAAAGTTGACATCGAAGAAATGAAAGGCGAAGGTTTGTGTTCTTCTCGAACCAGGAGTAGAACAAGGTCAATCTTCCTCACAACCTACACCTAAAAAAATTTCAAGAAAAAAGACGGGGAAGAAAAATACAAAAATTACTTGGCGTTGTAAGACGTGTTTTCTTGCGTACAATATGTTTTCTTCTGTGCTAGAATACGTTTTTGTTTGGTATAAAATTACGTTTTTTTTTAATCTCATTACTCAATTAATTTTCGCAACAAAAAAATTCTGTTTTTTTCCTATTTGTATTCTCCTTTACCTTCAGTTTAGTAAACTTTTGAATAAGTTACGACTTTGTGGTTTTCACCATATGAAAGAATGTCTCAAACTTACAATTAGTCTGAATCGCTAAAAAAGTGAAACATGCTTTTTTGACACGTGAACCCCCTTTTTGGAAATCAGGTCACAAATTACAATATAAAAAAAAATAAAAAAATATTGATCTCGATTCGTAAAGTTCACTTCTTTTTCAATTTCCTTAACGTCCTGTTCCACTTCTCCTTTTTGCCAAATCCAATAAATCGATTTCAATTCGTTTCGCCGATTAAACGGACAATGCTTCAGATTTATCATTGAAAAGTTTTACTACTTCTTTTCTATTCAAGCCTATTTCTTTGTTGTGACTTTACTTTCTTTGACTATTTTCTTTTTTATCCAAAAACGTTTTCGAAAACGTTTATTACCGTATTTTTCGGACTATAAGACGCACCGGACGATAAGACGCACCTCAAATTTATGAGATGATTTTTAGAAAAATATACTTTAATGTTACTTTCGAATCATAATTTTTATTTATTAACATAACTCGTACTAGCAACATTAAGTTCATCTTTACTTTCGGTACTATTACTCGTCTCGTTATTGTCACCGTTCGGATTACTTTTGTCTGAACTACTGTTATCGCTCTTTGCAAAAACTGCGTCACCTTTAGTACCATCCATAGCATTACTAATTCCGCGTATTTTAAATGACTTTATAATCATATCTTCTTTCACAGCTTCCCATGAATTTTCACCCACGTACAAACTTCTAAAATTGTTGGCCGTTTCATACGTCCTGTTGCGGTGACATCATAATTTGGTTTTGCCATCCATTTATTCCACTCTTCTCGCATAAAATTTTTAAAATGTTTATTGATAGAGACATTTAAGGCAGCGTTCCGTAATCATTGGGTCGCGACCCAATTTTGGGTCGTGAAGGGTCGAAAAATGGTCCGCATAAATATTTATTTTCATCGAACATAAATACCATTTTTTCTACGTTATAGCAATAATGACAAAATTAATTATCACAATGTTTTCTTTACTGCGACTGGAGAAAATCCCCGAGGATCAGCTGACGAAGCCCAGTGCAGACTCTAAGTTGCTCGGGGATTCCCTACAAATTAACCTTTAACGGGTTTCACTCTGATTTTGAGTTGGACGACATAAGAGAAGAGTTATTGTGCACTTTAAAGTTACAATCCTACACTACATCTTCCGAAGTTTTTGATACCATAAATTCATACTTTCAGTCTAAACACATTCCTTGGAATAAATGTATAGGTATATGCACGGATGGAGCAGCAGCTATGGTAGGAAAACACAGGGGTGTTGTTACACAAATAGAGCAACTATCACATAAAAATATAATAAAAACCCACTGCATTCTTCATCGCAAACAGCTGGTGTCCAAGAATATAAATAAAGAATTGGATACAGTTTTAAATCGCTGTGTGAAAATTATAAATCACATTCGTAATAGCGCGGTTCGGACTCGAGTTTTTGCTTTATTATGTGAGGAGATAGGTTCAGACCACAAAGTTTTACTACTGCATCCACATATACGTTAGCTTTCGAGAGGGAAGGTGCTGAAACGATTTTTTGACTTAAGAACCGAAATAGGAATAGTTTTAAATGACCAAAACTCACCACTAGCAGAACACTTCATAAATAACGTTGGGTTGCTTACATTGCTGATATTTTTTCATTAATTAATGAATTAACATTATCAATGCAGGGGCGCATGACTAACTTATTCGCGTGCAACAACAAAGTCGATGCTTTTATCAAAAAAATTGATATTTGGAGAGGTCGAATGGATAAGGGAGAATTCGATAATATGTTCCTATGTTACCTTCAAATTTATTTATTTATTCAAAGTTATTTTCCTCCTGATAAAGACATCCACTTAGGCAACATGTGGATTCAAAATCCGTTTTTAAAAGGTGAAGGTAATATTTTGTCTTCGACAGACGAAGAAAAACTAATAGAACTATCGTGCGATAAATTACTTCACGCGCAGTTCATTAATCAAAAAAATTTAGGAAAATTTTGGATACAAATAGGAAACGAATACCAAACATTATTTGAAAAGACAATGCAATGTTTACTACCATTCGCAACAACATATTTAACGGAAATTGGTTTTTCAGCTCTCGCTGCCATTAAGAATAAATATAGGAACCGTCTTGAAAGCATTGATAGTATGAGGCCTCCAGGAATTACTGCTATTTCTGTATTCATTCCTTTTACAAATTTCTTGATTGATTCCGTTGTATGGGCTCTGAATTGATCCCACACTAACATCGCAGGCTTTTTAAACAATGCACCTGGACGTTTTGCCCATATATTTTCTATCCAGAATTTCATGCCTGTCTCATCCATCCAGCCTTTTTCTTGAACGTGAATAATAATGGCACTAGGAATTTTATCTTTTGGTAATGTTTTTCTCTTGAAGATTACCATAGGCGGTAGTTTTCTTCCGTCCGCGCAACAAGCTAAAACTACAGTGTAGTGAGTTTTTTCGTGACTTGTTATTTTGATTAGTGTTGATTTGATGCCTTTTGAATCTACAGTTCGATTTAAAGGAACATCAAAAGTTAGGGGTACCTCATCCATATTCGCAATTTAATTAAAATCGAAATTATACCTAATTTCTCAACTTTAACCTGACAATGAGTCTAAATTATATTTGTTATTAGAGAATCTGACTCTCTTGAAGATTTTGTTTGCTAGAATTCTAGTTTTTAAGATGAGAGACCTTGTAGGGACTCGGATCTGTTTGACTGAGTGTTTGAAAAGGATTTTAAGAAAGAAGATATTTGATTCAAAATGTGGGAGAAAAACTAATACTTAAGAAAAACTCAAAAATTCTTTCATTAAGTAAAAAAATGAGTTCAAAATCGTTTATTGTAAAAAAAAATAATTCACAAAACATAAAAATATAAAAACCACACCACACCACAATTTATTAAAAAAAATATAGTTAAGCTTGATCGGCAAAAGTCACTTTTGAAGTTACATTTTTTACCCCTCCAACTTCTTCAACATCTTCCCCTTCCACTTCTCTTTCTTCCAAATCCAAAGTATCTTCTCATTCAACCAACTCCTTACCAGCTTGCAAATCCAATAAGTTAATTTCAATTGCTTTCTCCGAAGAAATGGACAATGCTTCAGGTTCGTCATCAAAAAGGAGGTTACTTTCTCACTTCTCCTTCTTGCCAAATCCAATAAATTGACTTCAATTCGTTTCTCCGATTAAATGAACAATGCTTCAGATTTATCATTAAAAAATCTCACTACTTCTTTTCGATTCAAGCTTATTTCTTTGCTGCGACTTCACTTTCATTGATTATTTTCTTTTTTATCCAATAATGTTTTGAAGAATGTTTTTTTAATTTCTCAACTTTAACCTGAGTCTAAATCATATTTGTTTTTAAAAAATCTGACTCTTCTGAAGATTTTTTTTGCAAGGATTCTAGTTTTTAAGATGAAAAAAGACCTTATAATGACTTTAAAAGGATTTTAAGAAACAAAGGATTTAATACAAGATGTGGAAGAAGAACTAATAATTAATACAAACTCAAAAACTCTTTCATTAAGTAAAAAGATGAGTTCAAAATCGTTTATTGTAAAAAAAAAATAAATAAATAAATCACAAGACATAAAAAAATAAAAACCACACCACACCACAATTTGTTTAAAAAATTATAGTTAAGCTTGAAGGCTTGATTATAGTTAAGCTTGATCCGCAAAATTCACTTTTGAAGTTGCATTCTTTTCCCCACCAACTTCTTCAACATCTTCCTCTTCCACCTCTCCTTCTTCCAAACCCAAAGTATCTTCTCCTTCACCTAACTCCTTGCCAACTTGCAAATCCAATAAGTTAATTTCAATTGCTTTCTCCGAAGAAATGGACAATGCTTCAGGTTCATCATCAAATAAAACTTGGCTACTTTCCTCTTGAACATCAGAAACTACTTCTCTCGGATGCATGCTCATTTCTTCACTGTAAACCTCCTCCTCTTCTTCGTCAACATCTTCCTTTTTATCTAATAATCCACCTTCGCTGAACGCAGCGACTAAATCGTTCAAACTAGGTCCAACTTGACTATCCATATGTCGTTTAGTTGGGAATTTCGATCGTAATTCAACCGGAATTGGAACGAAACCTAAATCACCTTTTTGATACATTCCGGTGAAAGAAGCGACGGATTCTAAAGATGGTTTTCTTGGTTGTGGTTCGTATACTTTTCCAAGTAACTCCATAAGATTTTTTAATAAATCTTCCCGTTTTGCCGCTGCGATTGCTTCATCACTAGCTGGTTTTAATCTCAAAAAGGCTTTAATTGACATAACCGCATGTACGAGAATTTCCGTTAATCTATCAGCTTCACCTTGGGCGTAACTTACATCAGTTCTTAAAGAAACTCTATCACAACGACTAGCGTGAAGATTTTGTTCTAAAATTCTATTTTTTAATTCCAACGCGGCGATTTTTTTCTCAGCTTCGAATAATTCATCTTTAACTTGTACCAATTTGAAATTGATTCCTTTATATTTTTCGATGTCGTCTGATAATTTTCCATATTCATCAGCTAATTTAGTTATTAGATTATATTGAACACTCGATCGTGCTAAAGCTTTATTTTTTTCAGTTTCATGTAATTCAGCTTCCATTTGTAAGATTCGATCTCGATCTTTTAATGCTTCATTTTCAGTATGTAATTTATTATGTGTTGATAAAATAACATCTAATTCGTTGTTGATGGCAATATTTTCTCTGATAACTCTGTGGGTTGTTGCAGCAATTCTTAAATTCGTTGCGTCTTGAAAATCGCAGGATAGTTGTAAAAGTCGTTGTTCCATTTCTTTTTTTAATCGATCTTTACCAATGATAAATTTCTTTTCAATTTCATAAATTTGTCTTTTATGACGAACCTCTTGTTCTTCCATAGCTGCTTCTTGAATTTCATATTTTTTCATTAATTCATCCCTTTGGATGCGAAATTCCTCCAAGGAATTTAATTTCCCGTTTAAGAGTTTTATCTCTGAGGTTAGTTGTTCTTGCATCATTTTATATTCTTGTTGCATATCAGCGATTTGTTGTTGGAAATCTTCAGTTTCAGCCTCTCGAGTTTCTTGAAGTGCTTGAAGACGGTTTTGAAGGTCGTTAATTTCATCGGATTTTTCTTGTAGTGTTCTTTTTAAATACATAATGATATCACCTCGATCTTCATCCATCGTTTTAAGGTTGGTTTGAAGTTCTTCATTTTTTAATTCGAGTTCTTCAGTTAGGCTTCTTAAACGAGCTAATTTTCGGTTTAAATCGGCGATTTGTAACTCGTAAAAGGTTTTATCAACTTCCGTAACTAAATTTGGATCAACCACTTCAGGTTCTTTTTTACCTTTTTTTCCTTTCCCACCTTTTTTACCTTTATCTTTTGCCATGGTTGGTTTTTAATGATGTAAGAATGGTTTTTGACGACTATTGGGTTAGGTTGACGACTATATGGTTGACGACCATTTAACGACTATTAGGTTACTATAGAAATGAATTTATTGATCGGTTTTGAAAAGTTTTGTTGGTTGTTAGTAGATGACGCTTTAAAATTGATTTTTTTCCTTTTAGGGGGAATCTATTCAAACTGAAAAATGTGGTTTATTACTTGGTAGTAATTGGGAGTGTTTTTATAGTAATAATTTAATATCAACGAATATGGTTGCTGATATTCCTGAAGTTAGGGAGGAAGTTACTGAACATTGTAGGTGTGGATGTACGATTATTTTAGGACAAGATAAACCTAGGAGATTATTAGCGACTTCTTCGCAAAGTTGTCCAGAAAGAACTTTTTGGTTAATCAGAGTAAGTTGGTTTAAGTAAGGAACTTCAATGAAATAAAATTTTATTTTTAATTAATAAAGGCTGAAGAAGACTACATTATTGAATTTAAAGTAGAACATATTTTTCTTCCGTGTGAAACTCAATGGTTAAAAATTCGAGATGGTTCTTCTTTATCAGACAATCTTTTAGAAGATTTAAGAGGATATCCAAATCCAACTCCAAGTGTTGTAAATTCAACCGGACCGAATCTCTTATTAGAATTCTTCGGGAATGAAGATTACAGCACTCAAATTTGCGGTGGAGGGTTTATAGCTCAAGCTGTGCAAAAATTAAAACCATTACGTAACCATTCTTTACCGATAGCCCAAGAAATGGGGGTTGTTCCTCTATCAGCTAAACTAACAGCTATTCACGTCGCTATAATTTTTTTTCTGGGGGGTTTATTTCTAGCGACTATTTTATTAGGGGCTCAGTATATATTTAAATATAGAAAATATCATATTGCTAAAGCTGAGGATCAAGATTCTTTAACGGATTCAACTGGATCTTGTATGGCTTTAACAGTTAAAAATCGAGCAATTTCCAATTCGACTTTATTAACGGAAGTTATTTCTTTAACGAGGTTAAGACCGAATGTTCGATCAAGAAATAAACATTCTCGGTTAAGAGAGAGTGTTGAATGTGAACCGGAAGAAAGAGAAGCTACTTTAGCGTAAATAATTTATCATTTTTTTTATTATTATTGTTTCTTTTAATTTTGAAAGGTTGTATTTTTTTAGGAAAGAAGAAGATAGTCTTAGCGATAGTACTCAAACTTTAACTCAAGGAGAAACTATAGCCACAGCAATAATAGCTCCAAGTACAACCGAAATCAGTACTTTACCATGTTCATCATCAACTGAGACTAACTCAGAAATAAGAAGACCTTCTATAAATTCTTCTGAGAAAGATCAAGTTGTTTCAATCGAAGAGAAAGATAAAGATGATGAAACTAGAATCAGCACTGCCACTTTGACGAAAGTGAGGGAAAAAAATCCGAATAATAGACGTTCTAGAAGTGATCCGGTATTAAACTTAAAACTTTTTTTTTTAATAAAAGCACTCATTTTTCTCACATTTTTTTCTCACCGAAGCACTTTTGGAACACTTTTTTTAAATCTTCTAATCTTTTCATTTTAAATTAATTAATGGCAATTTTTATAATTACAGGGTTATTATTCCCCAGCTTCAAGTCATATTAGTACAGCTACGATTCGTACAACTAACTTAAAAGAAAATAAAGAGAAGAAGAACCGTCAAAAACTTCTAGCCGGACCGACAGGTTCCGAATTTTCTTTAGCAGTAAACGATTTAGAATTAGATTATTATGATTACAACGTTGTAAATGCAGGGGCGGCTCCTGGATCTTATCTAGGAATGGATCCAGCTTTTCTGGTTTGGATTCCACCTTTAGACGAAACAGGAGAAATCCTTCCGGAAAATCCCGATATAAAACCGAAAGAATTCGTCGATCCGGGGAGTAACACAGAAACTCCGGAAGACGATTTGGAAATCGTTCCAAAAACGAGATCTTTAAGTATTAGCGAAGGCAATAAGTTAAATTCCCCGGTTTTAAATAAACTACCCAAAAGAATATATCCTTTGGTTGATATAAAGTCGATATCTAATGATAGTATCTGTTTCGATCGGGCTCCGATTACTAAAACGGACGCGAAGGTCGTTGCTATTCAATTGCAGGAGTTTACGAAAGTTAGATTGGGTTCACCCGTAAAGGTACATAAAGAAAAGGAAACGAAAGTGGAGAAATCCCCAGCTAGCAGCTTGGATGAGATTAAATTTGCCGATGAGGATGATGCGGAAGCGGAAAGACCTTACCAGGACTCGAATTTATTTAGTTAGGTGTTTTAAGGTTTTAAGAATCAAAAGGTTTAACTCAGGATGCAAGGGAAAGACTGATGTTTAAAAAGATCAAAAAAAAAGAAAATGGGGTAAAAACGGAGGAAAAGAGGTTGCGAGTTTTAGTCAAATTTGAATTCTAGTAAGCCTAATTTTCCAGTGCAATATGTAAATATAACATTATTAAAAAAAAAACTTGATATAGTATTCTGGGCGTATTTAACGATCAACCGACTGATTGTAGATATTTTAACAACTTGCAGATTTGTGCTTGCGGTTTAGATTAGTCAAAAAATGGATTATTAAATAATAAACGTATATAACTGTCGAGTATTTATAAAATAATTATTATTGTAAAATCGATGAAGAGTCGAACAGTTAAGCGAAATAAAAGACACCTAAGTATTTTAAAATGTCCTTTACCAGTTTTCCTATTAGTTATTTTAAAATATTTATTTACAGACTGATTACTGAAGGTTTTAAATAAATAAAGCACTAGTCGTTATTAGAAAAAAAATTGTTTTTACAAAGCGCCATCTATTAGACGATCCTAAAATCCAAATTTTATCCCTTAGTAGACCAACCCTCTTTGTTAAAGGGAGTTGTCCTTGAACTTCAACAAGAGATGGCTTTTAAGTACAAAAGAAGACCGTAATTAAAATAAAGGGGAGAAATTAAAAGAACAAAAAAGAAATGTTAAGGTATTTTAATTAATTAAAATTTAATGAATCTTGATTAGTAGATAAATAAAGTTCTGGAGCATTTGATAAGTATATAGTTACAGAAATACCCACCGAAGGTTAGTAGATGGCGCTTGTTATAATTCCATCTGGGGACGAATAATAAAAGGAAGTATAATTTTTTCTTATCCGAACCCTCGATTCAAATATTCCTCTATTTCAATGACAGATGGCTTTTTATATACAGTTTCCGGTAGTGAAACCTTATGGTTAAAATTTAATGAAATAAAGGAATTTTCAGTTTTATACAGTGGTGGACAAAAAAATAGGTGTATTGAAAATAATCTAGAAATTAGTTTATATCTATGATATTTTATTAAATATTAATGCTTTATGAGGTTTAACACTACATTATATTTAACACAAAACATTTCATTACACAAAAACAAAACATTTTATTATGTTGTGTTAAACAAGCAAATTAATGTAATTTTAGCTTGGACATAATAATAGGTGTAAATATTTTTTAAAATAAGTAACTTATTTTTTAATATTTTGTGGCACCACCTTTATTTTTGAGGACTTTTATGCATCTTCTGGGCATTGAGTTCACTAAATGAGCACATTTTTCTGTCGAAATAGCATACCAACTTCTCTTGACAGCTTCCCACAATTCATTTTTATTTTTAAAGTTTTGGCCTGACAATCAGTCCTTTACACACTTCCAAAGGTTCGCGATAGGGTTCAAGTCGGGCGACTGTGCTGGCCAACTTAAAACATTCACGTTGTTTTCCTCAAACCATTGTTTAACACACTTGGAAGTGTGTTTAGGGTCATTATCACGTTGAAATCGACAAATTATCGACATGTTGTCGTCTGCATAGGGATACATAACATTGGTTAATATGTCTCTATAAATCCCCTTGTTCATAATTCCCTCAATCAAATGTTTTGGACCTACACCGCTCCAAGAAAAACATCCCCATACCATAATGTGGCCTCCTCCATGTTTAATTGTTTTTTTCGTGTACTTATTGTTAGATACAAATTCTTTATTTGGCGGTCGGCGAACGTAAGTACCTTCTACCATCAGATCCAAACATATTAAATTTGGATTCATCACTTCAAAGTATGTTTCTCCATTTTTTTACATTACATTCCTCATTTTTTTTGTAAACTCTATTTGTTGTTTAAATTTTTTCTTGCTTAACAACGGTACTTTTCTGGCAGATCTCCCATGTAAGGTATTGTTTTGAAATCGCTGTCTAATTGTACGTGAGCTGATATTCATATTAATCTTATTTAGGATATTTACGGATGTTAAAAATGAGTCCCGTTTTGCTAACCTTATGCCTGCCTCTATGTTCAGTATTTTTTGTGGCTTTAATGCATTCGTAATCATATTTTCTGAACGATTTATGAATTTTGATATTTCTTTGTATGTCTTTCCTTCTTTCTGTAGTTGTCTTATTACATTTCTCTTCACTTCGGTGCAATGTCGTTTTCTGCCCATTTTATAGGTTAATATAAATTTAGTAATTTTTTATGTGTATGTTCGGACCTGATAAACCACGATTTTCGATATAAACTACCAATACTGGTTAATAATAGCACTTTTTCTTCTTGACAATGACACACCTATTTTTATTACCGGCTATATACTAACTGACAATGAGTACCGTATAAACGCTTTTTATTCACACTGAACTCGGGGAATTCCCCTATTTCTTACTATATGACAACGTACGCTGGTCGTATTGGTCAAAGATTGTGATGTAAAAAGATATACAGATCTGGAAATTTCGTTTGAGCACATAGGAAAATAATGCGTGCAACAGCGACGCATATAGGAAGTAGATTAGATAAACAAAGAGCGATATAACTGTTTAACCACGCCTTTTCCGATCCGACCCTAGTCGCTCAACCAACCACCTTCTTCCCACAAACTGTCGAACTGTCAGACTGTCAAACTGTCAGTTCGTTGCGTGGTTAAACAGCTATATCGCTCTTTGTTTATCTAATCTACTTCCTATATGCGTCGCTGTTGCACGCATTATTTTCCTATGTCCTTAAACGAAATTTCCAGATCTGTATAATAAGCAACGTAGTGTATTAAAAAGACGTGCACACCTATTTTTTTGTTCACCACTGTAAATACTGCTCTTTGAATTATTAAAAACTTATGTTTGTATGAAAGCAAATTTTTAAAAATATTTTTTCCTAAAGATTTTTATTAATTTGCAACTAGATAGATCAGAAAATATCCATTGAGTCTTTGATAAATCATTTCCATCATTTCCGGCTGTATTAAACCACCATCTAGGAATTAATAACGAAACGAATTTCAACCCTCTTTGCCATTTCAATCCTCCGAATCAACCCTCTTTCCATGAATCTATAGTATTATAGATTCAACGAAAGATGGCTTTTTATACTGACTAAAGTAGATCTTTAAATATCCACCAACGTTTCGCAGATGGCATTAATAGTCTTCCATCTAGCGATGAATAATGAAACGATACTTCCACCCCTTTTTGTGTTACCCCAATTCGACCCCTTTTCAATCCCTCTTTCCAAATACCATCCCTGCATTTCAACGATAGATGGCTTTGCAGAAGTTCCAGCAATAAACCTAAGGGCATTTTAAATTTTATGAATTCAATAAATTTTCATTTTCCTGAAAGCTGCTCTTTGTATCCTTAAAAAACTTATGTTTGTATGAAAGCAATTTTTTTTAATAATGTTTTTTCCTAAAGATTTTTATTAATTTATAGATAGATAGTTCAGAAAATATCCATTGAGTCTATGATGAAGGAAAATGAAGATTCTAAGATCAGGTAAGATTCAATTTCCATCATTTCCAGCTGTATTAAACTACCATCTAGGGAGTAATAACGAAACGAATTTCAACCCTCTTTGTCATTTCAATCCTTCGAATCAACCCTCTTTCCCTCGTTCGAACTCCAAAACTTAACCAGGATAGATAACAACAACAATAACCCTCTTTCTATTAGTTTTATAGTTTCAACGAAAGATAACTTTTCGTACCCAGGAATGTAGTTTTGTAAACACCCGCCAACTTTTCGTAGATGGCATTAATAGTCCTCCATCTAGCGATGAATAATGAAACGATACTTCCACCTCTTTTTGTTGTTACCTCAATTCGACCCATTTTCAACCCCTTTTGAACCTCTATTTCAAATACCATTCCTGCATTTCAACGATAGATGGCTTCTTTTATTTTATTCTTTTGAATAGAATATAAAATAATAAAAATATTTAAATAATTATTTGATTGGTATTGGATTTTTTTTCTAATTGTAAAATCTTTTATTGATTTATAGGAGTATAAGAAATATCCACCCTATCTTTGAAGATGGCACTACTATCTCGTCTCGTTTTCCTATTAGATTGAAATAGGTAAGTTTCCATTTGTATAAATAATTCTATCTATGTTAAACTACCACCTAGGGATCAGTAACTATGATTTCAGTTACTCAACCCTTGATTTTAACCCTTTACCAAACACCTTTCCATATACAAACTTGTAGTTTCGATAGATGGCTTTATAAGTTTATAATTCCAGAAATTCCTACCCTGGATTCGTAGATGTCAGTAGTGGTGAATACAAATCTGGACCAAAACTGGATCAAAAGTAAGTACAAATTATTTTAGTGTTATTTTATAATGTTCTGGTCATAAAAGTATATATTCACATAAAATTTGTCATAAAAGAAGAGGTATTACTTAGAAAGATAATTGTTTTTGAAAAAAGAGTGCTTGTTGAGGGTTTTTCCTAAAACCAGGGGGATGCAATCGAATAAAAGCCGCGAAATGAATAGACCACTTAAATTAATGACACGAGTTCTATAATGAACCCGATGAATTGCAACAAAATCGAGCTCGCGTTGGCCAAACAGATGTCACAAGACTTTTAGTTCGAGCTTTGTAATGGAAATTGGACAGAAACCAATTAAATTAACGGAGTGTTACTCTAACATTTCTCGTCTCGTTCTTCCTTTTTTTAATTCCTGACAAATGTAGGTATTATGTGGCGTGCCATTCAAAAGGGAACCTCTGGTAGCATGTCCAATTACACATGTTCTAACAGAGAGCGGTAACCGACATCGGGCACCCTCTTGCACTCGAGTAGTCCTCGATATTTCAACAATTTCATCCTTGTCAAGGCCCGCAGCTTGTCGGGGCCGTAAATTTCATTATCACCCGGCGGCGTGTACATCACACTGTACTTTACATTATATGATAAACGTTTAATATTGTCAGGCGCCCGAAGGGCTGGGCTACTCCAAAATTTCATTCAAAAGGGGTGCGAGCCTCTTTGTGTAAGTTTTTTCTCTCTACTTTCGCGTCGAAGTTCACATGGTTTATTTAAGTGCGTTTAATTGCATTTCCCAGGTAGGTAGGTAGCGAATCTGTGTTTACCGCGTTTGAGACACAAAGATTTCATTCCACCCGCGATTTTTCGGGGGATGAATAAAAGCGTAGATAACCGATGATTACAATAGAAAGGTTCGTGTACACAGAGGCACACAAAACGGATTTCGCACATCGCTGGTGATCTGTGATGACAGCCATGATGTAAGGGGGTACACACACCCCATTTTTGTATCTATATTGGACGATGGGGGGATAATGACGGTTAATTGGAGTTGATTTTGATGATGTCCGAGGGTTCGTTATCCAGTTAAAATTAAACCGATAAATCACTCGGGCGCGATTTTACGAATTTCGGTTCGAATTAGTTGAAAGTAGTGGGACTGTTTGAATATATTATTGTTCGTCCCTCGGGAATGTTCCACTCGAGAGGGGCCTCTCTGTCGCGTCCCTGACATATTGTGATGCATTGTCATAGCGCATCCCGGCTCGCAATACAATACTCTAGCTATTTCCAATAATACGCGACTGCTCTCAATGGACTCGCCAAACCGTGAAATTTCATTATTATGAGGCGTGTTTTTCTCTCTGTATGTGTCCTTTCATGCTTTTACTCAAAATTTTATTAAACGCATAACAATAATAATAATTCATATTAAATAAAATAAATTTCCAAGAAAAACGGAATTGAATTCTGGGTATTTACGCTTGAGAAGAATGAATAGGTAAATACGAAAATTTTTTACAATACAGAATCATATGTTGTTTGAGAGATATGAAAGCAATCACGTTGGAAAATTATGTGCCGCGTGATCAAAAGAGCTTACCGTAGTGTAATCATCTTAAAATGGGTGCTGAATTATAGTTTACAAAGGCTTAAAATAAAGCATGTATGGGTCACGTGACCGAATACGTTTTATTTGTTCATCAACAAATAGAAGCCTCGGTCTCTCACGACCCGTTTCTATTCGTTTGAGCCTCTAAAGGGGCTTAATACCGCAAATATCTCGTTTGAAGTGCCTGTAGGAGTTCGGATCGCCCACTTTCTCCCGCGAAAACTACGAGCGTGTTTACACGCGGCTCTATCGACCAAACATCATTAAATTTGTATGGGTTCCTACTCAGGAGGTCATCAATTAGTTTGGTAGGGGGACACGAATGAGCTTTATCGGCGCGGGAAACTTTATTCGTAGAACTTTTCGATTCCGTTTCCGTTTTCCGGATGGCACATTAAAACTCGGAAGAGTTGCGCATTTTCGGGAATCCGACGGATTTCTATTCGATTCCGTACTTCCGGACTCTCTCAAAACTACTCCGGGTTATTTCTCAGAGGGAGCGGCGGTCGAGGACCTGCCAATCACCGCGTAGAGTGTCGTGCATCCAAACAAAAGCTCCAACGACTCTCCCTGAGCTTTATCCACGAGGTACACATGTCGCTCAGTCATTCCCCGTTCACTCGATCGTGTAATTATTTATTGCGGCGTATCAATCCATCATGTGCGAGCATTTAATGAGGTCTTGCCTTCTCAGGTACCCGAAAGCTCGTTGACTCTTCAGTTAGGTCATTTGTCAACGTTGAGTAATTGTCTACTGTAAGGAACGCCTTGATTAAAAAAGGGTTTGCAAAACGAATCTCACGAATAAACGTTAGGGTAGCAGATGGAAATTCACATCGTCAATTAACAATTTCTGCATTGTTAGGGGCGAATTTTTGAACAAATTGCGGCCGTATAGCAAACACGAACCCTGTTTGATTAATCCGGTCCGTTTATGAGAGGAAAAAGGCAGCTCCCAGGCGAGCTGCGGATCGATTCGGACTGTGTCCAATTATCCCGGCGGGATCGGAAAATCGCTGTCCTTTTCAACGTTCCCGAAAGCTTTTGCGGTTCACCAGCATTTTTCCCCCGAAGAAGATTGACTTTTCAACAGCAATAATTACAACAATAATTGCGATATCGCGTGCTTAAAGTTGAAACGTTGTCCGACAACGCGAGATAATCGCATTTCAAAAGTAAATTTAGTGGAAATGGTTTCGACGATAAATTACACGAGATGCTTCGTTTGCATAATAACGTTTTTAGCAATTTTTTTTGGATTTTTATCGATGATTTATACAAATCAATAAAAGACACATCATTAGCATTTTTTTAGTATAAATGATGATCTTGTAAATATAAAAGTCCCAGACGTCGTTTAGTGCAGTCACAGATCGTGGTGTTTACACACCAGTCGACTGGCAGAGGGGTGTTTAAACACACATATGTTCTATATTCACCCTCGTGAACACCCTCAGTAATAGATTAATCTACCCTGATATTGGCGATATTACACCACTTTATTAGGTCGTTAATTACATCGGGGTAGCCAGCTATAAAATTTACTATAAACAACCAGCACTTCAAACATGATATTTTACGTACTAAAACGTTTCAACGTGTACCGATCATAGAATTATAATACTACCAGTAGTAAAATTACAGTTAACGAGCTCTTAAAACTGCAAAATCATCGCCGTCGGCCGTTTCGGCATCGCGGTCTCGCCGTTAATGGAACCATTTAATGCAAAGTCATGCTCAAACTTGTAAAGGGTCTGTATCACTTAGCGAGCTTCGGCGAACGCGACGATTCGTACCTCGAAGCAACATTGAAAGGATCAGATTAAATTAAGCCGTTTGAAACCGCGAATCGTCCATTTAGCAGACGAACCCCGTTTAAAATTTCACAAGAAGGGTAACCGCCCGATGTTAAAATATTGATCAGATCGATCTGGTCGTCAACCTTTGACATCAATGCAACCCCAGAACCAATGAGGCACATTCAGGACGAAACATGCACGCTATGAACTATAACTTTGCAATCAGACCCGTTTTGAATCAATACGGAAGTAATTGAACGGGTTAAAGTGTATTCCCCCATTTCTAGTGTAAAGTGCAAGTACTAAAATCTAAGAACTACGTTTTCTGTAATAAAACCGTATAAATGGGTTAGTTGTCGTCCGCCGTTACGGAAACAAAGGGTTTCAAAGCTTAATCAGGACAAATTATCGCGCCCGTGGACAGTACAGCACGTGAACGCGGAGAATTGCCTTGGCAAATCATGAAAAATCGTTCCCAACTCAACCCGAGGGACGGCTGAGACGAGATTGCGGAGGTTTTCTTGAAAAATAAACGACCGCCACGTACGGATATAACAATTTAGTAACCCTTTTGAATTATTCAACGTAGGTCAGTGATTTTATCGATTTCGTGTACTGACTTTTTGGAACTCGCGGTAATTGAATAACTAGTTGTGTTAGAACGGAAATTAACCCGTTTGATGTTACCTTCCCACATGAAATGCTCGTAAATGCCACCATTAAAAAGAATGGATATACTGAAGCGAACTGAAAAGGATTTAATTGGTAGAGGCTTTTAGTAAAAAATGGGATTGCAGTTGATGTTAATAGAGTGACTTTGTATAAAAGTCAGTTTAATGGAAATAGTGTAAAATTGAAAATTATTTTATTAAAGTCTAAATTTTATTTAGTATTTTATTTATTATTTTATTAAAATCTGCTTTTTGATCTACCGGATTCGTGTTTATATCAACGTCATGTAGTTGGAATTATTTTACATTTATAAATGTGGTTATTTGATTTTGTATGTGAGTTTTATAAGAATAAATAGATAGAATGTTACAATCCTATGAAATTGTACATTATACAAAAAAAATTTAAGCACTATTGGGATTAGATAATGCAATATGTCTGTATTTCGATGCTCACCATTGATGTCTCGGTTATTAGAGCAATGGTATATAACAAATATCGTTTCAAATTTTCTCTAAATTATTTAAATTTTAAGATATTTTGAAAAAAAGTTGTGATTTTAAATTTACTCCATAATTTAGTAACATCAAAGCTAAACGTAACAGCTGCTGAAATTTTTTAATGTTTTAGATGCTTTTTAAGACAAATTGTTTTGTGTAAACAGGTCAAATGTTAAGTGAAATACAAGAAAAAAAAATATTTAAAAGGAAGATGACTATTGATAATAAATTATATGAAAGTTATAGTCTATGAAATTAAATACCAATGAAATCTGAAAATTTTCACGTATGTAAGGTCAATTAGGGTAAATGTAAACAGTTTTTGTATTTTGCCATTTCAAACCTTTATACTTTATGTTTAACAGTTAATGATTGGTAATTGCGTTTAAACTAATATAATTTAAACTGTTTCAAGCAATTTTTCGAAAAATTCATGTTCATGGAACTTACTTTGTAAGTTTTAGGGACGGTTTACAATTACCCCAACGAAAAATTAAATAGCACCAAATTTAGGGGTAAATAGAACCACAACCTTCATAGCTCTATTAGGTTTATAACACAATTTATAGAGGAAAATATAAACAGCATAACAACTTGGTATCTTACGTTAATATATACTACTTTACACATGTGTATACAATTACCCCATTTTCTAGTTCTTGGGTGTTTAAGGGTGAGTTTCCAGATGGGCATAATAAAAGAGGAACAAACACTTTATTTAAATTAATATTTGGCTTGGGTAATAGGGCTTCAACCATTTCAAATTCAATGGTAGAAATATTACGTTTTTTTTTTCAACAAATTCAGTTCCTAAAGCACCGATGCATTTAAATCCAATAACTTCAATGTCTCCGTTTTCTTCATCCACATAAAATACACGACAAACATATTTATAATATGTCCTTTTTCTTGATCCTCCACGAAATTTTACTAGTAAGTACACCTCTGGCTTAATTAAGTGCCATTCTGGCTTTAGATAGTCAATCTCTGAATAGCTGTTTGCTGTGACTTCTTCGGCCCATTCCGTTTCGTTCATTTCTTCATTTGACTCATCAATGAAAAATTCTGAAAATTCCACATTGTTTTCTTTTTCGCTTTCACTGCACTCCTTACGTTTTCCTTTTAGTTTCTGTTTGGAAGTCTTTTTTCTCTCTTTTTCTCTCTTCTTTGCTATTTTTTTCTTCTTTTATACGCTAGGCTTCTTTGAGACGTTCCTTTATATGTCCTTTTCCTGGATCCTCCACGAAATTTTACTAGTAAGTACACCTCTGGCTTAATTAAGTGCCATTCTGGCTTTCGATAATCAATCTCTGGATAACTGTTTGCTGTGACTTCTTCGGCCCATTCCGTTTCGTTTATTTCTTCATCTGACTCATCAATGCAAAATTCTGAAAATTCCACATTGTTTTCTTTTTCGCTTTCACTGCACTCCTTATATTTTCCTTTTAGTTTCTGTTTGGTAGCCTTTTTTCTCTCTTTTTTGCTATTTTTTTTCTTCTTTTATACGCTAGGCTTCTTTGAGACGTTCCTTTATATGTCCTTTTCCTGGATCCTCCACGAAATTTTACTAGTAAGTACACCTCTGGATTAATGAAGTGCCATTCTGGTTTTAGATAGTCAATCTCTGGATAGCGATTTGCTGTGACTTCTTCAGCCCATTCCGTTTTGTTCATTTCTTCATCTAACTCATCAATGCAAAATTCTGAAAATTCCACATTGTTTTCTTTTTCGCTTTCACTGCACTCTTTACGTTTTCCTTTTAGTTTCTGTTTGGTAGCCTTTTTTCTCTCTTTTTTTGCTATGTTTTCTTCTTTTATACGCTCGACTTTTTTGAGACTTCTTTGAGCTTCCACAACCTAAGTAGTTGTTAAAATTTTTACATATTGGGCTGGTCTCAATTTGGAAATGACTTTTTAGACTCCGTAAAATTTTTCTCTGAGTTTACATTTAATGTTTTAACAATTATTGTTGAAAAACAGCAACAATGTAGTTAAATTAATAATTTTTTTAAGTTGTTTACAAAAATCCCAAATTATCGTTTACATTTTCCCCACATGTATTTTTAAGAGGGGTAATTGTAAACACTTATTTGTAAAGAACTAATTGACAATTTCGAGGTTTTGTTAACTCCCGACTAACTGCAGTGGGTTAAACTTGGCAACATCTTAGCTGGCAGGAACGTGTTGACTGCAGTAGGTACGCGAAAGTTCCTTATTTTGAGTATTTAGTAAAACAAAGTCTTATTTACAATTGCCCCTAGTTCACGTTTACCCCACTTGACCCTACATGAAAAAATTATTTAAAGGAAAGACCAGTATTGACAAAACATTGTATGAAAGTTGTTGGCTATGAAATTATATACCAATGAAACCTGAAAATTTCCGGGTATGTTATACGTTTCTGTCTAGAAATTTTAGAACATTGTAAAACTTTAGAAGCCGTTACATCGGACTTTATTGAGCTATCAAGGGAAAATTAAATAAATCACTACTTGAAGTAAGAGTATGACTAACATTACCACCAACGTTAACACGTTGCGTACCGCGTCATCCGTACTTGGGTGACGGGCATGTTTCCGTGGGGCCCGCGTCACCCATATATGGGTGACGATTTTTTTGTTGAAGTTAAATAAGATTTTCAGTTGCATTTCGAAAACAAATTTAATGGAACAAGTTCTAAAGTATAGACATACGTAAGCGTAAAAATATAAAGAATACACAAATAACACTCTGCTTTTTTATTAATTTATATTGGATAACATATTTTATTGTACTACATTTCATGAAATTCCTTGAAACAGTCCAAGCACATCTGTGGCGATTTTGGCCAATCCAAACAATACGTTGTTGTTTTTTAAAGGTTCTTTTCTTGCTTGTTGGTGTTCGACCATTTTCCTCTTCTTTTTGTAACAAAGTACGCACATCTTTCCTACAGGCTTCCCCTGCTGATTTTTGCGGATCTCCAAATGGCGAGACAGTTTATTTCCTTTGGGTTTATTAGGGTTGCATATCTGCATATCTATTAGTTTCTGTGACTAAAAGACTTATTACTGTATCATTCAAGAATAGCGAAAGAACTTCATTAGGGCTAATGTCAGGCGGCAAATCCAACAAAAGCCCACTTTTTCCAGTGAACGGAAATGAATTATCAACTGTGTTCAATTTCTCTTCTTCGTCAAAAGCTAGTTCTTCTAATAATTCTTCAATATCTTCACTTGCATATGATTCATCAGTATCCGAGTTTGAACTTGACGAAATTCTATTTCTAACTTTTCTTCTAAAATTCACAACGTTTTCATCACTACCCTCGCTTTCAATTGTACTTTGACGCCGTTCAATGAACATTTTAGGGATAAAAAATTACCGATGTGTGTTTCAGAAAACATGAATCTACTTGAGTTACAATATTGGTTTTCCCGCACATCTCTCCATTATCGTTCTAGTGCATCGAGATAAAAACTTGGGCTCGTAGGAAGCAAAACATAATCACTCTTGGTACACAACGTGTTAATACTAGACTTAGAATTAGAATCTTTCAGGTTTAGACATGCATCTTTTGAAAAAGCATTTAACTCTTTGAGGGTTGGTGGGAGGCTTAATGTACCACTTCGAATTTTGACCTTTGTGCTCGCTGGTACACAAAATAAACTATTGTTTTTTAATTTCTACTCCTTTTACTGTACAGTGGTTGAGAGTGCGTACCACCTCACCACTTCAAGCTCAGATTATGCTTTTTGATAATCTCTTAGATGACACAACATCTCTGTTGTGCCCACTTTGGGTTTTTTTTTATTTGAAAATGTCCGCCCCTCAAAGAGTTAACGATTCGGATGCCATGTTGCAACCTCCTCAGGAACGAGTTGGATTTCATTTTTTACGGCCGGTGTTAACTGAACAACACGGGCTTTACGAGTTCTGAAAACCATTGTATTTCATGATGTCTTAAATTTTAAAAAAAGATAGAGTAAATTTGAAATAAGATTTAAATTCTACAGAATATTTATCATTTAACCATTGCTTTTTATTTTCAAATAACCAAGATACCAATGGTGAGCATTGAAATGCTGACACACTGAATATTTACACCTGTCTGTGTCCATAAAACACCCTCTATATTTATTTTTATTTATTAAAAAAAATTAAGACTAAATTTTATAAATTTTAGGTAATTTAAGATACAATTTTTAATATCATGAATTAAGATAATGTAAATGGTTTCAGTTTGCATAATGTACTTCAAAATAAGATCTTTTTTGTTGTGGCTAGAATAAAATTGTGGCTTAAGCTAGAATAAAATTTGTCTAAAACCGCAATTAGTTTCGCTCTTGAAATTTTTTGACCGAAAGAATCAACCACGTAACATCTTTGGGGGCCTCGCGACAAAGTATTATACGACCCCGGCGCGAATGTTTTCGGCAATTTTTCGGTGATTTCACGTTTCGTTGGCTTCCAGGTGCCAAGTACGAACAATGGTACGACGGCGCGATGCTCTTTTATAACTCGGGCTTTGTGCTTCGAATTTTTCCCCCTAAAAACGCACCTCTTCGCCGGCCATTGCGTTTCCACAAAAGATACTTACTAAACCCAAATGACCGGGCTGGAGATATCTAAAGAAGAAACCGTCACGACTTCGAACGCGTGGCCAGTTTGGATTTACAGATTAGAAAGATTGAAAGAAGAATTCTTTTTTTATGAATACATTTTTATATTTTTATAAAGAAAGAGGCGGACAAAACATAATTAGATAATTCGTTCTGCGTGTGCAATATTTGAGTGCTATTTTGTGACCCTAGCTTTCCAATTAGGGCACTTTAACGGTCTTTTGAGTTATGATTTCCTGCTGGAGCTTCCCACTGGAGCTTCCCACACGACCTTCTTCCTGCCGGACACGTGCCGAAATGTTCGACACAATTAGGGCCTTATTAGACCATGGATGGTGCAACAGTCATAGACGGGGAGACTAAAAGTCTTTTGAATCGCAGCGGGTGTTGGTGACTCCGCGAATTGATGGTTGTGGGAGCGATTCGACGGGAAAACCGGGCCGAAAGTCGGACGAGTTTAACATCCACCCTATTACCAAACTGCCACTTATCCCTATTGGCGCTCCGACGTTATTACAGCCGATGAACTCTCGCGCTCGAAGTGGAAGAGGCAGGTGGAAACTGGTCGATAATCCGATAGAATCGTCGGGAACGCACACCCGAAGCCGTGGAAACGCTGTAACGTTTGATAAAATGAAAAGTGTCGTCTCCTCTTCAAATCTACCTCAATGGTTTTTCTTTGTCGGGTTGTTATTCCCGTTTATATACGACGTATATTACGCGAAGGTAAATAAAAATAATTGTTTTGAAGTTGCGTACGATTTACGGTCGGTTTAAAAAGGTCTTTAAGAGGGTTTCTTTAGGCAAAACCGACAATACTCGATATGTTAACACGACGTCCGTAGAAGAGGCCCTCTTTCGGCGACACAACGCGACCGAAGCCGCTCCATTGTAGTGATCCGGTGAATGGCTATCATTGTGACTCCGTTCCACTCGAGTAGACGATTCCGCTATTGTCCCGAGGCACTTCATTCCGCTTCTTGTACGAGATTCCGTAGGTAGAGAACACGAAAAATTAACAAAAATTCCCGACTATTTGTCACCGACCTAACTCCCATTAGGGGCAGTTTGCACGTGTTGAGGGGGTGCGGATAAATAAAACCTAATAAAAAAATACCTTATATCGACACCCTTTCGCATCTGTACCGTGACCTTTTCTAAGGGGTAGTTTTCAGCGAAACTAAAGAGAGTAGTGAGTTTCACCCGGGGGTGGCGCGTTATGATTAAAATTCCGCGAGCGTTTGCCCCTTAACTGTCCCCCGCGTCACCCCCTGAGTTACGGGACCGTAAAGAATTACGCAGCAAGTGCCCTTATTAAAGAGTTGTCCTCTTCTATTTATCGTTTTCGCTTAGATTCATGCAAAGCACGTTGTTCTCGCATAAATCTTCGCAATTTCTTACAATCAGGGGAACCTTCGTACAAAACGGGATTATTTTTAAATCCTCTCCCCGCGAAAAATATTGTTGGACATTCGTCGAAGTAAAACGGACGAGGAACGTCGTTCAGGTGTACGTTCATGGCTATAAATCCTACTTTATCCATTTCTTCTCGGAATTCCTTAGCCGTAAAATCCATGCTTATTAAACTTTCAAAACAATCAAAATTAAACAAAAGTACGAGCAAATCCTTGGAGTTCTTGTTCACCAGCTGAAGGAAATTACGCCCGACTGCGAGATTAATAGGACTACTTTCGGAATGCGGCTTCGAATGCTTCAAATCTTGGCTTTTAACAAACTGTGAGAGCATTTTATTTACGAATCCATCGGCGAAAGCTCTTAGATGTCCTTCCGTTTTAAACTCATCCAAAATGTATTTGTAATTTTCTTGCGTTTGTGCCAAAACTAAAATTTTACTGTAGAAAACCCTTGGTTTTTCAACACCAAATTCAATTAAATCTTCTGTGAAGTCTTGTTTGTCACTAACGGCGAAAGTTATGTTTTTAAATTCATTAGCTATCGGTAAAATTAAATTCCTAAATGAGGTAAATAATTCTTTATTGGATAAATCAAAATAAGTGATTATTTGAGGCTTTGGAAAATTTTTCATGTTAAAGTAAGTACGGATTCCAACCAAAGAATTTTGATTGTTTATAATAAAGTTTTTTAAAGTGTTAAAATCAGGTTTATCATCGTAGATAATAAAATTATTTTCATAATTATTATTTAGATGTTTTGGATGAAATAAAACTATGTTGTTTTTTAATTTTATAAAGTTTAAAACTTGGTTGTCTGAAGAATATCCAAAAATAACTCCACGTAATTCTTTAGCAACTTGGATAAATACTTCTTCTAAATCTGTTTCATTTTTAAAGAATCCTATTACGCTTGTTTGTTGAGTTTCATCCAAAAACCTTTTAAAACTTTCCAAATTATCCAGTCTACGTAAAGAGTTAGGAGTAACTTTTTTGATGTAATTTGCAAAATTCCAAGCGTTTTTTTCTCCTTTATACTCAGAGTGGGTATATCCATACCTATATATTCTTATAGATGGTGGTTTAAATCCTAAATCAATACAATTTTTCCTGGAAAAATAATTCTGATCGCTGTCACAATGCACAATTCCTATCGGAGTTGGGTATATAATTGGTAAACTTTTTTCTAACCAGACAATCCATGGAACTTCCAATAAAGTTCTATAGTAGAAAATAACCGATACGACTTCTTGGGTTACGAACTCGGTGATATTCACAAGATCCAATTTAACTAAAACCGTTTTAGCCTCTAGGTTTTCCAGTTCTATTGGCGTGAGATGTTTTGTTGAGTGAATTCGTAAACAAATCGATAAAAGTACTAGTTTAGAGATAAATTTAAATTGTAAGGATGACATTTTTTATTTTTGTCAATTAATTTTTTTTTATTTTGCAAGCAGCGCCTCTTTAAAAGAGGGCGCCGCAGGCGCCTGGCTCTTTTTTTAATAGTTTTTTTGGAAATCGCTTTCCAGACGATTCAATGGTTTTACGTCATTCTGCCGACCATTATCTTCACCTCCCCAACGATTTTGGGGAGTCCGTGACCGATTTCGGAAAAACGGCCCTGAAAATCGAATGACGTTGCGGTAGCCCTAATTGAAATTAAAATTCTCGATCGTCCGCCTGTCATTTTCGTTAATTTTCGAACGCACTTTTTGTCCAAAAAGCCACCGGTTCCGCAACTCTGCTTCCAGCTAACCTTCTGAACGGCTTTATAACGCAACGTTATATGCGAATCGGGGCTCCTTTGGACCCGAAACGGCCGATTTAAGCCCTAAACGAAGTCCCCGTTTTCCGTCATTTTCGATTTGGGCCGATAAAACAGTTGGTTCAATTTTCATAAACGTTATTTATTATTCTAACCACGCTAATGCCACATGAAATGTCAAAACGATCGGTTTATTAATAATTATCAAATATTTAATTTATGCAGAGCAGAAATTCGAATAAATTTCACTAAAAACTAATTAAATTCTTGAAAATATCACCAAAAATTAAATTTGTAAAAATTCCCCCAAAGTTACTAAAATTTTTAATAATTCCACCAAAAACTTATAAAATTTGTAAAAATTCCACCAAAGCAATTTTTAACAATTCCACCAAAAACTAAATTTTTAAAAAATATACTAAAATTAAGAATAACTTCGTCAAGAATTGATTAGATTCTTAAAAATTTCACAAAAATAAAAAAGTAATAATAAAAATTCCACAAAAGTTAGTTAAATTGAATATAATTTCACCAAAAATTATTAAATTTGGAGACAATTCTACTAAAAACATTGAATTTTTTAAAAATTCCACCCAAAATCAATAAAATTGGTAAAAATTCCACGAAAAACTTACTACATTCGTAAAAATTCAAAGTTACCAACATTTTTAACAATTCCATCAAAAACGTACCGAATTTTTTCAATTTTCCACCAAAGCTAATAAAATGTTGAATAATTGCGTCAAAAACTTATTGATTTTTAAAAAATACCACCAAAAACTTACCAAATTCATAAAAATTCTACTAAAATTACCAATATTTTTAACAATTCCACCAAAAATGATTAAAGTTAATAAAAATTCCACCAAAGTTATCAACTTTTTTAACAATTCCATCAAAAATGAATAAAATTCGCAAAAATTTAGTGTTATCAAAATTTTTGATAATTCTACCAAAAATATACTGAATTTTTTAAAAATTCCACCAAAAACTTACTAAATTCATAAGAATTTTACCAAAAACAGTGAATTTTTTAAAAATTCCACAGAAAAAAAATACTGAATTTCTTAAAAATTTACCAAAAATTAATACAATTTGCAAAAATTCTACCAAAAACTTACTAAATTCATAGGAATTTTACCAAAAACACTAATTTTTTTATTCCATCAGAAATGAATAAAATTCGCAAAAATTCCACCAAAGCTATTAAAATATTTAACAACTACACCCAAAACTTACTGAATTTTTTTATTCCACCAAAAACTTACAAAAATCCTAAAAATTACATCGAAATTGTCAACATTTTGAACAATTCTACCAAAAACTTATCAATTTTTTTAAAAATTCCACCAAAATGTATAAATTCTTTTAAAATTCCACCAAAAATCAATCAAATTAGAAACAATTTCATTAGAAATTAACTAAAACCTTGAAAATTTCATCAAAAACTTAGTAAATTCATAAAAATTCCACCAAAGTTACTAAAATTTTTAATAATTCCACCAAAAATAATGATTTTTTTTTAAATTTTACCAAAAAACTTACAAAATTTGTAAAAATTCCACCAAAAATTTACCAATTTTTTTTTTAATTCCACCAAAAACTTAGTAAATTTGTAAAGCTTCCACCAAAGTTACCAAAATGTTGATCAATTCAACCAAAAACAATAATTTTTTTTAGAAAAATAAAACTAAACTAGTCTTTCTTTTAAACCAAAAACCATTTCTTAATCTTTATAAATAAAGTCGCTATGATTTTTTAAAGTTGGTTCATCATTTTTGAGGTTAAGATAAAAAAATTTTTTAGATTTCCAAAAAAATTTTTTCTAATTTTTTGGTGATAATTGGAACAAATTTGACGTTTTTAATTCAAAATAGAAACTTTATATTTTAATTTAACATAAAAATCATTTTTTAACTTTTATAAATAAGGTCGATTTTTTAAAGTTAAGTTAGCTAAATCGTAACTAATTTTAAAGCAATTTGAAGTCAATTTTTGATCATTTTAATTCGATTTTGAAAAATTTTCGAAAATGTTAGTTGAGTTTAACTTCATTTTTAGCGTTATTGGATCAATTTTTAATCATTTTGAGTCGATTTTAGACAATTATTAAATATTTTTGTTATTTTTAAGACGATTTGAGGGTTTTTGAGTCAATTTTTGATTATTTTGAGTTGATTTCTGTCAATTTTAAGCTTTTTTGAGCCGATTTTAGATCTTTTTCGAAAATATTAGTTTATTTAAAAACAATTTAAATCCTGTTGAGTCAATTTTGGATCATTTCGAGACGATTTTAGATAGTTTAAAGACAATACTCGAAGATTTTAGGCGATTTTGTGCGAATATAGACGATTTTAAAGGCTTTTGGAAAAATTGTTGACCATTTTGAAGGATTTCAAACCGATTTTAGATGTTTTATGGCAATTACAAACAACAATTTATGTTCAATTTAATATAAAAATTACTTATCAGTTCGTATAAATGAAGTAGTTATGATTTCTTAAAGTTGGTTTAAAAAAATTTTTAGGTTAAGTTTATTGATTAAAATTCTTTTCAATTTTCTTGGTAATAATTAGAACAAATTTGACTTCTTTAAATAAAAATAAAATCTTTTATCTTTCATTTAAACCAAAAATCATTTCTTAATCTTTATAAATAAAGTCTGGGCGGTTTTCAAAGTTGGTCAAATTTTTTAAGTTAGGTTAGATAAATGTCAAAAAATTTTGTCAACTTTAAGAATTTTTTTTAATTTTTTGGTAAAAATTTAGAACAAATCGACCTTTTTTAGTTAAAAATAGAATCTTTTATCTTTCATTTAAACCAAAAATCATTTCTTAATCTTTATAAATAAAGTCTGGGTAATTTTTTAAAGTTGGTCAATTTTTTTAAAAGGTTAGGTTAGTTACCTGTCAAAAATTTTTAACAACTTTAAAATTTTTTTTAATTTTTTTGGTAATAATTACGATAAATTTGACTTTTTTAATTAAAAATAGAATCTTTTATCTTTCATTTAAACCAAAAATTATTTCTTAATCTTTATAAATAAAGTCTGGGTGATTTATTAAATTTAATCGAATTTTTTAAAAAAGTTGGGTTAGTTAACTCAAAAAATTTTATCAACTTTAAGATTATTTTTAATTTTTTTGGTAGATGTCACGGTTGGAAATTGGAAAATTAATTATAATTTATGATCTTCAAGTTGATTCAAGCATAGTTCAACTACATATTGACATATGCCTGTATGGCTTTAGATAGGGTGGTTAATGAAGGACCAACATTCGCGTTGCGCACGTGCCAGGGTACAAACACACAATTAGCCCCCTCTTATAATTAAATGCGTGTGTTCGCATTGTGTAGGACGCTCGGCGGCGTATCTTCGCCATTAGAGCACGTGCTAACTGTCAGATGCAATGATAATTTTCATCCCGCTAGTTACGCTTTAATTTCAGATAAACCGTCGGCCTCGTATAAAATTTAAACTTGGTTTTGTTTACAAGGTTCGCTTATCCAACCAAACAGAGTATAATACTATGTTTGTTGATCTCACGCTTTGTCGTGTACGGATTTTAGCCTCGGGCTATCGTCGGGTTAAATCTGTTAATCCAATCTTTGGTGACACGCAGAAACGTGTACCGAAAACACACCACAACGTGTCCCTGAGGGTAATAAAAATAAGGTATAAAGAAGGTACGGTTAATATTCGGAAGAGTAAAAACCGTAATTGAACGATTTGCATATCGCGGTGGTAGAAGGGTTTCAGTTATGCTAAACAGAAGAGAGGAGAGTTGTGATTTAGTGCTGTCATCGCCAATTACTTCGTACAGTCAGCAAACAACACTCGGTAATTTACTTACTTGTTTTTTTTTATGATGAAACCCAATAATAAATAAACGATTCGTTTTGCCTTCGTCATTAATTGTAATTAGAATATTGTTTGGTGGTAATAAAAAAAAATAAAAGTGAAGTGAAAAAAATAAAACATATTGCTATGGTAGGAAATATTAAATTTTCGTTAGAAATTTTTATACAATAGGATACTAGGTATGGTATTATAATCGGATAAAATGGGGACATGAACTCGGAAAAAGGGAATACATTACGGTGCGTTCGCTTTTGTTGGTAAAATCCCAGATTATAGGAAATTCCATGTGACCCAGCCGTCGATTTTATTTTCTACCAAATCCTCTTATTTGCTGCCCGTCTCGACACGCGATACACGTCAAAGCGCGTTCGCATTACTGTCGACGAGCTTGATGCGAAAATGATGCTAAAATTATACGGTTAAGGGATTAAAGCTCCCCCAAAAAATCCTAAAAATCGGAAAATACGTCGTATTTCAATAGGTAAAAACCCTTTTCACTGAATTAAAAGTACTTACTTAGGTATATGGAATACACTAGAAAATGAAATTGTACCTAGAAAATCCTCTTCTGGATTATTTTTTATCTGGTAATATCCATAAGTGATATGGAGGATACAAGAATAAAAAAAACAGTAGAGCTTAAAAAAATTTAATCTACTTTAATTGTATTTTATGTGCAATAAAAAATATGTTTGTTTTAAAATAAACCTTAAATATTCTATTAGTAGTAAGTAATAAATATTATTTGTTTCAATGATTAAATTGGCTCTAATTATTACAAAAAAAATTAACAAAAATGATAAGGGTGGAGATTTTTAATCGAATCTAACATATTTCTTTTTTTAATTTTGGATATTTTCCCTATAAATATCAACCAATGATTTTTACATTAAACTGAACTTGAGGTGTTTTATTATTTTATTTCTAAAAGAATGAAGTCATTAGTCGAAACAATTCCATCTCAAGAAATATCTGGAATTTTACAATACACCATATCGTACAGCGAACAATCAATTTATAAATAATTTAGATTAGGAAGGTCATTAGCTAGACAAGATCATTTCATCTAAAGAAACGCTAACACCTGTATATACAGATCTGGAAATTTTATTTGAGGGTATAGAAAAATAATGCGTGCAAAAGAGAAGCATATAGGAAATAGATTAGATAAACAAAGAGCGATATAACTGTTTAACCACGTCAGACTGTCAAACTGTCAGTTCGACAGTTCGTGGGAAGAAGGTGGTTGGTTGGGCAACTAGGGTCGGGTCGGAAAAGGCGTGGTTAAACAGTTATATCGCTCTTTGTTTATCTAATCTATTTCCTATATGCTTCTCTGTTGCATGCATTATTTTCCTATACCCTCAAATAAAATTTCCAGATCTGTATAGTCGATTTCAAGTGACTCATCGAAGTTTCTCCGTTGGTTAGTTGAAATTATACGATGCATAGTCAATCGCCATGGAATCATTCATGGACGTGATGTTATTTTTCCCGGCAATTCGCTAGAGGCGATCGATACCATCTCCGGAGATATGCTGGAGATTGATCAAATGACAGAAACTTGAATAAAATCAAAATGTAGGATGGGACTGTAAAATCCCCGTTTTCTAATAGCTCAAAATAAGTAAAAACGAATTAGAAATATAAACATGGTGACAAGCTTCTCCGTTTGCTAGTTGAAATTAGACGATGCATAGTCAATTGCCATGGAATCATTCATGAACGTGAATGATTCCATTATTTTGTCCGGCAACTTGCTAGAGACGATCGATACCATCTCCAGAGATATGCTGGAGATTGATCAATGACAGAAACTTGAATAAAATCAAAATGTAGGAAGGGGTAGTAAAAATCCCCGTTTTCTAATAACTAAAAATGGATGAGAACGAATTAGAAAAATTAACTTACAATTAGTGAAAGGAATTTATTATTAGACGTGAAACTGAAATTTAATGAACGTATTACAAGTTCATACCATTTAACTGATGGTACCTCAGTAGGTACATAAAATTTTCGTAAAAACAGTATGCTTGAAAAGCAACAATAACTATTTCCGGAGTTAATTTTCAAAAGTAGCTACCAGTAATAGCCAATCATGGTTTAGATACCTTTACGAGGTATAATCTAATGGGGGGAGGTGGGTATGTTAAGGACAGTTTTCATAATCCATTTAAATGTGGCCATACCAGCAACATAAAAACTTCAAAATGAATACCATCGAATAGCTTACTGTTTATACTATATTTTGGTACTTATATGATGTCATATTTTCTAATGGCTAGAGTTTTGTAGCAGTAGAAGTGATCATTTGTATTTTGTCCCAAACGTACCTTGCCTTGATATGTATAGGATAGTCACAAAATTACGGAAGGTATGTATGGGACGGACCTTAATAAATAATATAATCAAAATCAAATGTACATGGAAAACCATATAAGAGCTAATACAAATACAAATATATTGCTAAGTTCTCTTCTTCGTTAAAATTTGATATTATAACGCTCATCAATAATGACTTCTAAAATTTTACCTATATAGAAAACTTCAGATCTCTTTGTAGCAAAATTTACATTAAAAGAATCCTCAATGTTGACTTCAGTGTCGTTCAAGCCATTTTCTTCATCAGAATCCTTCATCATTTTCTGTATAATTGATTTCTTCATCTTCTTCCGTCTCTGACGATTCTGGTGATGCAAATTTCTTTTTACCCTGTGTTTACCCTTGTTTAACCTTTTCTTCCTTTCTTTGAAATTTTTCATTCTTGATTTTCAATGTTTCTTCTATTGACAGTTTTTCGGGTGTGCTTGTTAATATCTTTGTCCAACCTGGTTTCCTTCCTACACTTTTCTTGCTGGTACAATAGGCAATGGCTTCAACATTTTAAAGGAGATTAAATTCGTATTCAATGTTAATGGAGTATTATCAAGGTCGTCTTCATTTGAACATATTTGGGCCGCATTATTGGGAATATCCACTACAGAACTGTTAACAAGGTTTATATTATTAGATAAATAAGGATTATATTTTCGATCTGTTACAGCAGATACTCAAAAGTTCGCTTCTTCCGTAAATATCTTCTCATCATATGGATAAATCCCGGTGCTTCGGAATCCACTTTCAATATTTTTTTTGTGAAGGTTTCAGAAAATACTCCTTACAGAAATTCTGTTAATTCGTAAATTGTAACTGTTTTGCACGGGTTATTCAAGAACCAATTACCAAAAGCCGATTATGTATATGGGAGATATGTCTGGGACGTCCCAAATATCCCTTTGTTTCAATGTCTCAAACATACCTCATTGTACTTTGTCTATATTTTATATTTTATTTAGATTAATTGTCCCAAGCATACCACCGTCCCAAAGGAACCCACATCCCCCTATATAATTATTTTGATAAAATAGAAGCAGCTTTGCATACTACATTTTAGAGTTCATATGATTCTTTTCCAGCACAACTTATGATTTTAACTGACTACGACTTTTGTTTCTCAACTTGTAATGCATATTTCTTTCCTCATCATTTCCAAAACCTTCTTATTCTGAATACAACTACAGAGAAATTCCCCTTCGCGGACACCCCTCTTGAACGGACACCCCCATTAGACGGACAGTTTCACATGGAACCGTCCGATTCTCATATAAGTACTTCGCATTTCTCTTAAGCGGACACCCCTCTTGAACGGACACTTTTGGTGAGTCCCGTTGGTGTCCGCACAAGAGAGATTTCACTGTATATACAATACATCAACTTTTATTAACTATTTACTACAAAAAAATGAAATACTTTCCGTAACTAACGATCATTTTTACGATCATAAGCCATTTCTTATTGATACGCACCGATTCAAAGAATTTTTGGGAAAGTAAAATCAATGTCATCTATAGATCTCCAACGAAAAGTGATGATTGATTTGATGTTACAAATTTTTAAATAATGCTATGTTAATTAAAGCTTTTTAAGGCATTAGGAGCCCACGTACGGTGGAGCGTTGCACACCCGCTTTCAATATAAGATACAAAACACAATTCCGAAGTTGGAATTATCCTCGATTGTTAAAAAATCGCGAGTAAAATGCTCGTCAGAAATATTTCGACGGGCTACTCGACAGAAACGAAATACACTGCTTAAGAGAAGTATTACACTTTTTTTGTGCAGTAAATAGTTTATAACAGTACATGTTTTCTACATCGTTGCATTCAAAAGGAAAAAGTCTTTGAAATAGCATGGAGAAAAATGTGTATAACAATTTGAAAAATAAAAGTCATAGACGATTGAAATCCAAGGTGGTACTAGAAAAAATTTAAGTGATTTCCTGGCTCATGAAAATCCGACCAGAAATAACTGAGATACAGCTTTGGGCGTCTTCTGTTTGATACCCTGTATATTAGTAATATCAGTTTTGTTTCCTTCTCCGGCATTATTAGCCAGATAGTCTCCTTTATTTAGTTCCTCATTTGCTTTAGTTTGGTATAATGAACAACGTTGCTGTACTACACGTCTGAAACTGCGCTAAAATTCACCGGTGATTTGCCAAAACGGAAAGCAATTGGGAGAGCGACTATGCAACATAAATTATGTTCCAATCGTTCAACGACTACTTCTTAAGAAAGGCGCTGAAATGAACTCCAGCGAACTGCTGGCATCCCTCTTGCATAGGGATGTAAGATTCTTCCAATTCATGATACTAACTGAGAAATAACTGAGATATGGCTTTGGGCGTTTTCTGTTTGACATCCTGTATGTCAGTAATATCAGTTTTGCTTCCTTCTCCGGCATTATTAGCCAGATAGTCTCCTTTATTTAGTTCCTCATTTGCTTTAATTTAGTATGATGAATAAGGTTGCTACGCTACACATCAGAAACTACCCTAAAATTCACCGGCGGTTCACCAAAATTGAGAGCACTGGGAGACTGACTATGCAACACAAATTATGTTCCAATCGTTCGTCGGCAACTTCCCCTGAGAGTCGTTGAAATGAATTCCAGCGAGCCGCTGGCGATATGCATACGAGTGTAAGATCCTTCCAATTCATGATACTCTTCAAAAAATAGCCTATTTTCAAGAAATTTTGATTAATAATTGGACAATGTTATTTCATCTCAGGATAGATATTAAAAATGTATACAATTGCGTCCTATAAAAAAAGACAGAAATGAGGAGTACTGACTTAAGTTTGAAAAGGGAAACTATTTTCAGATTAAATTATTACAAAAAATGACTTCCTGAGTCAGGTTAAATGAAATAAAAGTGTCCAATTCCTGAATGTCCAGAAATGTAAAATTTTCATATTAGAATCAAATACATCATTTACTGAATCCAACTGTTCTATCAAGATATTAAGTATTCCGCATTTCTTTATTATTTTTTATACAGAAAATTCATACTCGAAGGTTGAAGAGGAAATATTAGCTCATCCTGTATATTTTAACTTTACAACACAACTCAAAAATTAAAAAAAATTAGTAGTATTTTTTTTTATTTTTTTTAATACTCTACATAGGTATGGTTTTTTAATTCCCATTTAAAATTTTTTTTCTAGATTCAAACATTCATTTCATGCTCTAATTTTAACGAGCGTTCATTAAATTCGTTTAATTCATACCAACTCCGCGTTATTACCGAGTTTGTACTCGTGAGAAATTCTGCTGAATAACAATTGTAATTAAACGTTTGAAATGCAGGTGAAAATGGTTGTAGGATTCGTCACGGACATGACTTTTAGCAGCGAAATCGCCGGTAAAGCAGGAAGCAGTTGCTTCTCGCTCATTTCGATTTAATTTCCGGTCGGAGTGCTCCGAGAAGGAAAATTTTTAAGGAACGCATAATGGACGGCACTCGACAATGCCCTTAGGCCTTTCAAAACGCTCTCGTACGCGCAAAATAGCACAAAACTCGACCCTTTTGAAAGAAACTACACTTTAAGAACGACACTCTCGAGTTCGCTTTTCATTCACGGACCTTACACTGAGAGAAATAGGGATGAATGAGGTCCAGTCAATGACTTGTACACTACGGATCTACCTGTATCCCTTTAAAATTAACAAAAGGAAACACGGATAGTGCGGGAGTAATAGATTTTAAACCATCTCACATTCCTACTTTTAACTTCTTTTATACTTCTTTTATACACAGGTGTTCGGATACTTTTAAAAGATTCTCTAACCAAGTTTAAAATTGTTAGAAGGTTTTATTTAATAATGAGGTTTTATATTTTTAAAAGTATTTAGGAATATTAAATTAGGAATGGGTGAAAAAAAAATTTTTTTTTTGAACTTTTGAATTGAAAGTGTTTATTGAGGTGTAAATTTGAAGTGGATTGTCCTATTAACAAAACCGTGACAAATCAACTGGATCAAAGTCCCAGATTGATTATGATCGATAGGTGTTTGCAACTTTAACAAAAACCGCCTCTCGAACTGCCCTCATTTTCCGTGCCAGGAAATTTCAAGTTCCCAAGATGGGTATAATAGTTTGGAACGACGCCTTCCGTCTCATTATAACAGTTTCCAACGAACGCGAATTAAGACAATTAACCGCAACTAACTCTCCTACCTTTAGAATTCGTCGAGTTACCTTTTAAACTCCTTCCAGAGCTACGTTCCTTAATTACATTAGCATTTTACAAGCGGTTACATTTGACTTTTTTGCGAAAAATTTTCACGTAAAACCAGACTTGATTAACGAATGCAAATCTATCCCATTTTTTTTATTATTATTTTTTTTTTCTATCTTGTAATTTAATATTACCAAATGGACGAGTTTATATCAAGTTACAAATCTAAAGCAGCAACAGTAAATTGTCCTTTAATCGTGCAATATGATTCCCGAGGAGTGGCATTAAAAAGTTACCAGCCTTTTATTACCACATGTAACAAAGGGTCGAAGGCAACGGTTATTGTAGTTATTATACCTTTTAAAGGTCGCCTAACGTATGGCATATAAGATCGTTATCTTTGACTAACGGGTGTCCAATTTTGTACTGTTATAACTACTATGTTTAAACGCTACGATAATTGGATACTTTGATGTTAAAATCTAATCATAAAATTTTATTATGCAGTTATAAAACGCCCCAAAAGCTAAACAAAGTTCAAGGGGGAGCTGAAATATATTGATTATTAGATTTTACCTCACATACAAAGCTTTTAACTAAATTAAAATAAAATCTAAAAGACTTAAAAGATTTATTTATGGGTTGGGTATTTTATTTTACTTCTTTTTTGTTAATTTATTTTACTTTTTTTTTTAATCACAATTTAAATTTATAAAATTGAAATGAACTAAAGTTAATTTATTTTAAAGTAAAAATAAATTTATTTTAAAATAAATACTTGATGATTTGACAAAAATCAATGATGGTAAATAGAAATTACGTTTGAATTTGATTTATAGTCGGATCTAAAATTTATAGACCATTTATAAATGGTTGATCGGCAGAAATGAATTTGCCTGTGAGGCAATTATGCCCAATAAAGCGTGAAATGAACCGGTTAATGCATTTTGAATGTAATTTCCCATGGAAGTAATACATAACAAATGTGGTAGAAAATATACTTTATTAATACTATCACATCATTTAAAATTACATTAGGTATTTAAAATTAATTATAATAAATTATCTTATTTACAAAAATAAATACAAAAAAAAACACTCGGTTTTATTTAATTTTCATCTTTCACGTGAGTAACATCAATATCTTCTTCTTGGCACGAAGATTGTTTCTTTGAAGTAGAAGTACAAGATCTTAAACAGCAACATTTTTGTTGGTTTTTAGCATTTGGTAAATCTTCTTTTTTGTACTTCACCCTTCGATTTTGAAACCAAATCTTTACTTGTTTTTCAGATAATCTTAAACAAGTAGCTATTTCAATTCTTCTTAATCTTGAAAGATACATATTAGCAGCAAATTCTCTTTCAAGTTCCAACAACTGAGTACTTGTAAAAGCCGTTCTTATTCTTTTACTCGATTCTTTTTCATCCCCATTTTTCGGTGGAGGAGTCGGCGTTGATTCCCGACTTGTCGAAGGTGAATTTTTCAACGTTGGTGAAGTAGTCGGACTCGGATAAATCCTCTTTAAAGCTGGAGAAATATCATCAAAACTTGGTCTTTTAACTCCTTGCGTTGGTAATGAAGCAACCGGTCTTATAGGTCCATTTCGAATAAATCCACCTCCCATTTGATGTTGTTGTTGAGCTAAACTCAACGAAAATAAATAACTACTAATATAACTTTGTGGATATAACATCGGTCTGGGTTCTTGAAGATATCTCTCGTTTGGATTGTTGTTGATGAGCGAATCTATCAAAAACGATCTCGACATGGTTAACACAACAACTCGCACAACTATGACAACCCCCTCAATGGTCACCCTTATATTTATATGACCCCCTACCAAATATATCGAGGGGTTGGGCCGGTCTTCCCAAAAGACCAAAGGCGGAGCCTTCGGGGTTTGTCTTCGGTAACCGAGGAGGGGTCTTTTTCGAGTACAGTCGAACCGTATATGTTTAAAATTACACTCGAGTTGTTCTTAATGGGGTCATATCGTTGATTATGAAAGCGAAACCATTCGATTTCGGTCTTTGAATGTTTTATAGATGGACCGCAAAATGTGGTTGGTTTCTTTGTATAACGGTTTTTATTTGAGGGGGTTCTTGTCTTTGTTCTTTATGCAATGATACATATTATTACTTTGAATTGAATGGAGTAATATTGGAGAAAGGTTGGGGTTAATATTTTAAATATTATTCATTTATATCTTCTAACCAAATAGATTTATTATAAATATACTTTAAAATTTTTAGTCTTAATATTTGGATTTTTTGTCTTGATAATGGCTTATGATATGGGTTATAATGGGTTATGATTTGGATTGTATAGATTAATGTATAGATGTTAAGGTATAATATTGAGGTTAAGACGTTATACCGAGCGTTAATAAATGATTGCAAGACGCTTGAATTTGGCGGGCTATAGATTAATTTTTAAGGTTGGTATAAGCACAATAATGTTAATCATATCTCATAGGCGTGTCATGGAAAATATTGAAAGCTGTAAAAAACCATAAGAGAGAGGTAATTTATTGACTTTATTGATGTATGCCATTGCAAATGATATCCGATCTCTAACAATTATGAATGTGTACGTATGCCTTTAATAGTGAACAGAATAAATGATGAATAAACCCGGCTACGCCACTGATACGCAAGGTGCAATGTAGACAATTCATAGGTAACAACACTGAGCATCAGAAATTACTAAATTACGAGCGCACTAAATTCAAACATCTTACAATCATTTATGAGCGCTCGGTACATACAGGGTGTTTAAAAAATACGTTCGAATATTTGGCCCACTTATAGATCTCATCAGTAAAAACAAGAAAGTCAAAATAAACATAAGTCCAAAAATCAGCCGTTTCCTAATTACAGCCTGTTTTTCAAATTAAAATAATTTACACTCAAATATCAGTATAAATACATTTTAATTATTACAAATTAATGATTCTTAAAGAAGATGTTCAAAATGTCCTCCTTCCATTTGTATACACATTTCACATCTCCGTAAAAGTGAACGCCGCACTCTCTCAAAGAGTCCCGGATTTATACGAACAGTCTGGCAGACATGTTCAATTCGTTCTCGCAACTCATCTAAATTATTCACAGGACTTGAATAAACTAATGTCTTTAAATACCCCCAAATGCAAAAATCGAGTGGAGTGAGGTCGGGAGATCTAGGGGGCCATGCAATTGGACCTCCTCGCCCTATCCACCTGCCATTGTAATTTTCGTTTAGATAATTTCTGACCAAGACTCCGTAATGCGCAGGAGCTCCATCGTGCATCAACCACATATTAATTCTGTGGTTGAGGGGCACATCTTCTAACAGCAGTGGTAATGTATTCCGCAAAAAGTCAAGGTACAATTGACTAGTCAAACGGTTAGGCAGGAAACGAGGTCCTATCAGATGGTCTCCTAACACACCAAGCCAAACGTTGATTGCAAATCGGTGTTGATGATTCGATTCAACAACGGCATGCGGATTTTCGTCGGCCCAAACATGGCTATTATGAAAATTTAAAATGCCATTTCTCGTGAAACCAGCTTCGTCTGTAAATAAAATTTTCGCGACAAAATTTGGGTTCTCCGCGACTTTTGTCAACATGCTTCGACAAAACACCAGTCGTGCGGCATAATCAGGCACAGCTAGAGCCTGTACCCTTTGAATATGGTATGGGTGCAATTGCTGCTCCCGTAAAATTCTCCAAATTAGGGAAAAATTAATATTTGTTTCAGTAGAGAGTCTTCTAGTACTAGTACCAGGATTTTCTTCAATTCGTCTTAAAATGTTAAGTTCTGCGTCGGGAGTACAAACTGATCTAGGCCGACCACCATCACCGTTCCTTGATTTAAACGATCCAACTTCGGATAAACGTTGATGTAAATTTGTAAAAAGTTTGTCACACGGAAGTACCCGGTTTGGGAATGCTTCGGCATAAAGGCGACGTGCCTCACAAGCATTTCCATCGGCTTTGCCATACATAAAATGCATGTCTGCCATTTCTGCGTTGGTATAAGGCATATTCGAAAATTTCAACAATGGGTTACAGCAACAACTACTTCAATAAACACTGACAATAACGGACACACAATAATTACAACAAATGTGGCAACTACACTAACAGAAACGAACAAAATTTGTTTTGTTATTTCCATGGATGACTTCATAAATACACGAATCACTCCTACTGAGTGTAAATTATTTTAATTTGAAAAACAGGCTGTAATTAGGAAACGGCTGATTTTTGGACTTATGTTTATTTTGACTTTTTTGTTTTTACTGATGAGATCTATAAGTGGGCCAAATATTCGAACGTATTTTTTAAACACCTGTATAGCTGTCTTTATCATTCTATAAAAAGGTTTCTATAAAACGATAGAAGCTTCTATAAATCGTGGTCAAAGATTATTTATTTACTGATTGGGTTGGACTGAGATTTTTTTGTCTTAATAATGGGTTTTGAAGAGATTGCATCTACTTTAAAATAAAATATTGGCATTGAAACATTAAAAATGTATCTATCGATCTTTAAAAAGGTTTCTATAAAAGGATAAATACCTATCTCGAACGTGGCCAAAGATTATTTATTATTCAAATCAATATTTACACATGAATCTCATTTTAAAAACTTCATTAACTAAATATTTTCATGCGGGGTTGTTTGTCAATGCTGATAAAGTGTTCAATGCTATCTTTGAGAATGCCAAAATATCTTGGAAGTCTTTTAATAACTTTGAATGGGTCTTCATATCTAGATGAAAGGGAAGGTCTTTTTCCTTCTAGTCTAATGAACACAAAATCTGATTTGTTTAGATTATTTTGACCAAAAGGTTTTTTTTTTGCTACATAATGTTGAATTGAGGTTGACTTCAAATTGATAAAAGCATTACGTAAATTGTCGAGAAGAAGTGTTGTATCGATCGGCGGATGATATAGAGAAAAATATTTACTCAGTAGTCTAAGAGGTTGTTCGTGAACTAGTTTCTCAGAATAGTTAAATTTATATTTAGAAGGACTCCCATAGAAGGTCATTTTTCCAATTAATCATGTCACCTTTGAAAATGACGAAAGATGAAAAGCTTCTGTTCATCTTGTAAATCTTTCATTAGTAACAATTAAAATTGTTGAACAAGTCACAAAAAGGAAACAAGGAATCGTTAAGGTCAATATGTATACATTCGAAACGACCTTTTGGAATATTATTTGGAACGTTATTTTTCAAAAGGAGATGTCTGAATTCACGCGAAGCGAAAGAATCTTGTGTTATTTAATTTTTGTGAAGCTTTTACGTCAGGATGTGAAACATTACGTAAATTGTTAAAAATAGTTTTAGTTCAGTTAAGTTTTTTGAGTTCAAAAGGAACATACAGGGTGTTTAAAAAATACGTTCGAATATTTGGCCCACTTATAGATCTCATCAGTACAAACAAAAAAGTCAAAATAAACATAAGTCCAAAAATCAGCCGTTTCCTAATTACAGCCTGTTTTTCAAATTAAAATAATTTACACTCAGTAGGAGTGATTCGCGTATTTATGAAGTCATCCATGAAAATAACAAAACAAATTTTGTTCGTTTCTGTTAGTGTAGTTACCACATTTGTTGTAATTATTGTGTGTCCGTTATTGTCAGTGTTTATTGAAGTAGTTGTTGCTGTAACCTATTGTTGAAATTTTCGAATATGCCTTATACCAACGCAGAACTGGCAGACATGCACTTTATGTATGGCAAAGCCGATGGAAATGCTTGTGAGGCACGTCGCCTTTATGCCGAAGCATTCCCAAACCGGGTACTTCCGTGTGACAAACTTTTTACAAATTTACATCAACGTTTATCCGAAGTTGGATCGTTTAAATCAAGGAACGGTGATGGTGGTCGGCCTAGATCAGTTTGTACTCCCGACACAGAACTTAACATTTTAAGACGAATTGAAGAAAATCCTGGTACTAGTACTAGAAGACTCTCTACTGAAACAAATATTAATTTTTCCCTGATTTGGAGAATTTTACGGGAGCAGCAATTGCACCCATACCATATTCAAAGGGTACAGGCTCTAGCTGTGCCTGATTATGCCGCACGACTGGTGTTTTGTCGAAGCATGTTGACAAAAGTCGCGGAGAACCCAAATTTTGTTACGAAAATTTTATTTACAGACGAAGCTGGTTTCACGAGAAATGGCATTTTTAATTTTCATAATAGCCATGTTTGGGCCGACGAAAATCCGCATGCCGTTGTTGAATCGAATCATCAACACCGATTTGCAATCAACGTTTGGCTTGGTGTGTTAGGAGACCATCTGATAGGACCTTGTTTCCTGCCTAACCGTTTGACTAGTCAATTGTACCTTGACTTTTTGCGGAATACATTACCACTGCTGTTAGAAGATGTGCCCCTCAACCACAGAATTAATATGTGGTTGATGCACGATGGAGCTCCTGCGCATTACGGAGTCTTGGTCAGAAATTATCTAAACGAAAATTACAATGGCAGGTGGATAGGGCGAGGAGGTCCAATTGCATGGCCCCCTAGATCTCCCGACCTCACTCCACTCGATTTTTGCATTTGGGGGTATTTAAAGACATTAGTTTATTCAAGTCCTGTGAATAATTTAGATGAGTTGCGAGAACGAATTGAACATGCCTGCCAGACTGTTCGTATAAATCCGGGACTCTTTGAGAGAGTGCGGCGTTCACTTTTACGGAGATGTGAAATGTGTATACAAATGGAAGGAGGACATTTTGAACATCTTCTTTAAGAATCATTAATTTGTAATAATTAAAATGTATTTATACTGATATTTGAGTGTAAATTATTTTAATTTAAAAAACAGGCTGTAATTAGGAAACGGCTGATTTTTGGACTTATGTTTATTTTGACTTTTTTGTTTGTACTGATGAGATCTATAAGTGGGCCAAATATTCGAACGTATTTTTTAAACACCCTGTATATGTTACCAAGGAAGTAAGCAAGTTTCCACTCCGTGTTCATCGTGGAATAGGGTAAACTCAGCAAATCTCGGACATGCGCCTAAAGTCCACCTTCCAGTTTATCTATATGGATTTTTATAGTAAGGCATAACATTTTTAAGGGGGCCGACATTTGGGAAGTTTGCACTATTAATAGTTAGGTAAATAAAACACAAGGTTTTATACAACCCAACGATATGATGAATTTATTATAAAAATTGGGTTAAATACTACATAATGATTCACTACTAAGCGTCTTCAGGCACACCGTCAAATATCAGATTACCAATTAGAGATTACAAAACCATAAACTTCGAAGAACGCAGGAGTAAGATATCTAAAGTGATCATCAAAAATAAAAGCTGAAGACGTGTATATCAAGGTAAAAGCTAAAGGCGTGTTATCGAATTAAAGCTGAAAACGGACTAAACAAATATGTGACCTGGTCTACGAAAAGGGGGCTTAGGTGTGAAAAAATCATTTTTCACTTTTTTGGCGATTTGGATAAAGTAAAATATGTTCTTTCGAATGGCGCTAACCGGAAGTTTCTAACTGGTAGGGAAGTTTGTTAAAAATGTACAAAAAGAAGAGCAGAAATAATTGAAAATGAAAAAAAAAAAAATCACTAACCTAACTTACAATTAGTATCACTAATTGAAATCAAGTTTGTTTTTGGATAGCTTTAAACGATTGGTTCTACTACTAACAATCCAATCTCGAGGTATCAGTGTATTGCATTTCTTAATACAACAATCGGTAGAGAGAAATTTTGCTATCAGCTCATCTTCTTCTAAATCGGCCATAGATAAGTCCATTTTAACGAAACTTTCCTCTGTATAATCTCTTCCCTGATATAAATCATAATCGCTGTCCAAATCATTACCAATATCGGATTTATCACTATTTTCTTCGTTTTCACCGAAATATTGCCTGTAAACGGTACTGAACTTTTCTTCAACACTAATTTTTAATTTCTTTCGGAAGCAAAAGACAAATAAAAATGATTCAGTAAACGTAATGAAAAACAGGAATGTACAACACGAACAACTAAAGCGAAACTGATAAAATGGCTTGTTTATCTTTAACAGCTATTTTCTCGAAAACTTGTTTTCACACCTAAGCCTCCTTTTCGTAGACCAGGTCACATATGTAAAGGTTGAGTAAAAATTAAATGAAATATTATAAACGTAGCTTGTAGGTTTAAAAATGTAAAAAGTGAAATCTTAAATAATAAATCATAATAAAAACTTAAACATAACTTGATTCAGATCAAATTCACGATTAGGGTGCAAACGTTGATGATCGAAACATTCGATCTAATCTAATATTTATAATAAATTCATCATCGTTGGCGTATATAAAACGGCCCACACACTTACGATTTGTCGTACTGCACACCGAACTACAGATTGGAGAGAACATCGTAGGAATTGCAGTACTGTAGTTTTCTCTACACACGGTTCAAACACATCGGACTACAGTAGTTAAGATTATTGCAGTAGTAGTCTCGATGAGTGTGAACTACAAACGTTCATGTAATAAAATGCCAAAAAGTACTGCCGCACTTGTAATTGCAGTATTATTACTTGATGAAGATGACGAACATAAAGTAATTAAAAAGAAAAAATGGTGAACGAAATGGTTGCTGGACAGAAACAAATACTCACGTATGAAGTTGTTAAAAGAACTTGAACAAGACGAGCTTACTAATTTTAAAAATTATTTAAGAATGGATGCTGATAACAAGGGTAAACTCACCAAATCTCGGCCATGCGCCTAAAGTCGGCCTTCCAGTTTTTCTGTATGGATTTTGATAGAAAGGCCGACTTTAGGAAGTATTTTTAGAGGGGCCGACATTTGGGCTGTTTACCCTATATGACTTTATTGACTTGAATTTCGGAATTTTTGGATTTTACATCCCATACACATGTGTTTTGCCTATATAGTTCAATAAATTGTTCCCAGAATTTCTTGTTTTTAACGTCCATCGTCAAACTCAATTAACTCATTTACTCAACCAACTTATTTAAACTCAATGTAACTATGTTAACTAGAAAAGTCACCTACAATAACTGCCGCTCTCTACACACGTATCAACTTGCTTCCAAACACAACCGTTGATACGATATTTTATGGAAGTCCCCGAACTGCAGACGATTCGATTATCGAGTACTACGAAGTATATGATTTGCCTACACACGCTACAATTTATCCTTACTGCAGCAGTTTCGACTAATGTCGTACTTTTATATTAATAATTAAGGGGAATCACCACTGAAAAAATACTTTTTTTAAATACACAATAAAAATGGCCTAACTATTTTTTTCTAATGTGTAGTAGGTTATAAAAAATACAAAAATATGAAATGGCAAAAAAGTTGTCACGTACAGGCTACAGCTAATAAAAATGAATTTTTTTTCCACGTTCTTCAGACCATATTTCAAAGTGATATATCTAAAAAACTTTTCAACATATTGCACTGATCCTGGTCTTATTTTGAAGATAATGATCTATTTTAAATATTTGGGTAGATTTATTTAGGTAGCTTTAGTGGTTTTCAAAAAATCATAGACAATTTTTTACTTTTTAAAAAAAAAAACATACATATATTTATATATAATTATGTTTCTAAAAGTAAAAGTTATCTAAAATTGTTATTAACTTACTTCAAAAAAACCTGATCATACACGTCATCTTTAGGATGCTGTAGTTCAATTTGGAAGCAATTTGGAATAAGGACTTTTTTGTTGAATCAGCATGAAATTAGCTTTAAAATGCGCGGTTAACGTTTGGCAATTGAGTTCTGGCACACCTGTATAAAATTTTTATAAAGTTAACACAGAATTTTAAAATTGTAAGATTTTGTGATTAATTTTGGTTAAAATTTGAGCAAATTGAATAGAATTAAGACGAATTTTTGGTGAATTAAGATGAATTTTGGATGAATATTACCAAAATAACACGAATTATGATGAATGTTGAAGTTTACATCAAATCAAAGAAGAATTCCAAGTAAATTAACAAAGTTTAGATCAAATTAGGAGGAGATTTGCGTAAATTAACACGAATTTTAAATGAAATTAGAACATCGTTTGGCAAACTGTTACCAAAGTGTATAGAAAGAGTTACAAGATTAACGAATAAATTATAAAAAATCACTAATTATTAAATTGTATAGAAAAGTCGCTAGATTATTTTAAAAAGTCATTAAGTCGTCAGGAAATCGTTCGTTTTGTCTGTACAAAATAAATAAACATAACGGATTTATGAATCGAAAACAACATTCAATCGTCTTATTAACCAGTATCTTATTTTTGGTTCTCTGAAAAATTTTCAAACCGTTTTCTAGCCTTAACTAGTAAATGTTACATTTTTGACTTTCCTTTGAGATTTTATATCTCAATTCAATGTACATTTAATTTAAAGCAACAAGAAATATTAAATCATGACACTAGAGTTTGTTTTCGGAATATGTTATACCGAGCGTTCATAAATGATTGAAAGGCATTTGAATTTGGCCGGCTATAGGTTAATTTTTAAGGTTGGTATAAATACTGTAATGTTAATCAAGAGCAATCAAAAAGAAAACCCTAAAAGAGGGGTATTTTATTGACTTTTTTAACACGTGTCATTGCAATTAATATCCGATCTCAGTCTCTAAAGTAAAAGATCTACTGAATATGCGGTGAAAATATGAACTCTCCATCTAAATTGGCTCTCACGATATATCAATTTTTGTCTGAAAATTTGTCGAAATTAAAACTTTCGGAAAACTGCAGTACTCTTATTCAGTAGGCTCTAAATGATAAAATAAGACAAAAAATTTTATTTTTTAATTTAATGATTTTTCACTATCTTTAGTGGTGAATCCCCTTAAGTGAACTAACATCTATAGCGGCCCACACACGTAACGATTTCTTTCCAAATACAGGTTGGACAGAAAATCGTAGAAATTGCAGTACTGTCGTTTTTTCTACACACGGTTCAAGCACATCGGACTACAGTAGTTCAGATTATTGCAGTAGTAGTCTCGATGAGTGTAAACTACACATACATCCTTACACACAACTCTCTACACACGTATTAACTTGCTTCCAAACACGACCGTTGATACGATATTTTATGGCAGTGCCGAACTGCAAACGATTCGATCACACGATTCGATCATACGATTTGCCTACACACGCTACAATTTATCCTTACTGCAGCAGTTTCAACTAATGTCGCACTGCGTGCAGTACGAGAATTCGTTACGTGTGTGGGCCGTTTATACCATAATGTCGTACTGCTGCAGTACGACAAATCGTTACTTGTGTGGGCTGTTTAAAATCATGTGTTTTATTTATCTAACTATTATCACGGAAGGTTGGTTCTTACCAGATGGGATGTTATGCGAGCTCGCACGTTCTTTGTTCGGGGCGTCTAATTGTAAAAACTAGTTTTTGTGTAACGCTCGGGTTTATTTTTATCATAAAATCTACCTGAAAGTCAATCAGTTGTACCTTGTAGCTTGCGAGAAGCAGTCGGTTATAATTTCGGGTAAGATCAAAATTGATTTTATTTCATTTGCGAAACCCTAAAGCTAACATACCTTAAAGCTAAATGGTATGTGCAATTATTCGTATAAAACTTCGTACAAACAAAATAAGAAATTTCAAGGAGGACAATTATCTTTTTGAGGGATTAAGAGTATTTTGAAGGCTTTGTCTTTATTCTGATTTTAGTAAAATGTCTCAGGAAACTTGGTTAATTTAACTAAACCGACACGACGTGATTATCCAGTTTGGATAAAGCATCAACCACTATATTTGTGGCGTCTTTTATAAATTTAATGTCTGTAATGTAAAATCGGTAAATAGAAAATTGTCCAATAAAATTGAGCTAGGAAGTTTTCCAAGCGCTCACCTCAATATAGCTTGAAAACTTGGCAATAATAAATACAGACAATTAAGGAAAGTAATTAAACTATAGCTTCCCTATTTTTAAAGTATTTCAATATCTATCCTAATTTTAGAACTTTTAAACCTTGAAAATATGTTAAAACACAAAATGATATTGATTCTCGTAAGTTTAGAATATCTTCAACAGTTAAAAGTTGACCTAAATTTACTTAAATTAATATTATTTACTTGTTTACACTAACTTAGTCTTTGATGGCATCTTGTCGAGACTACTAAAACAAGACAATCTAAATATACACCAGTTAAAAGTTAAGAGTACAACAAACTTTGTTGTTTCTTTATCTTTCAAACTTTAAAAAATACAAAAATTGTGTAGAAATTAGCTGGAAATAATAGCATTTATATAAGTTATAATCAATAAAAATATTCTTCGATATTTGTGAATTGATGCTAGTTTAGTTTGCTTACGTAAGTTAATTAACAATATAAAGTTAGTTATAATTATAGTTACTCATAATTTTATTATAGAAAATATTTGCTTAATTTCAAAAGTTTGTAGCTCAACCAAACTCATTTTAACTTATGCCATGAATCGTTTACGCAAAATTAAATTCAAAGTTTCACCTCAACTGATATATTCGTTTTGAAACCATGTTACAACCATATTTAAATAATTTAATTTTTAGTTTAATTTAATTTTTTTATTTCAGGTTTATTCCAGTTTGTTTACAAAGTTTTGTGGAAATGCAGAAATTGAATCAAGACGAGGAGAAGTATTCTTCAAGGGATTTTATGGTAAGTTTATAAAAATATTCTTCCTAAGATTTCGAAGTTGATGTTAACACTTTGTCAACCGGTGATGAGATAACTCGTTATTTCATATCCAAACGTTGCTGACCGGTGACGAGTTAACTCGTCATCATTACACATTACACTTACATTGCGGTGACATGTCATAGTATCTATGTAGAATTGCCGGTCAACAAAGTGTTAATTTTCGTAAATTAATTAACAGTGTAAAGTTAGTTACTCATAATTTCCTAGAAAATATTTGCTTAATTTCAAAAGTTTGTAATTCAACCAAACTCATTTTAACTTATTCCATGAATCACTTATGCAAAATAAAATTCATTTCTTCTTGGGGTTTTATTCCATTTTGTTTGCAAAGTCTCGTGGAAATGTAGAAATTGGGTCAAAACGAGGAGATGTATTCTTCAAAGGGTTTTATGGTAAATTAAAAAAAAATATTTTTCAAGATCTGTCAATTGATGTTAATTTACTTAAATTAATCAACAGTATAAAGTTAATTACTCATAATTTCCTAGAAAATATTTGCTTAATTTCAAAAGTTTGTAATTCAACCAAACTCATTTTAACTTATTCCATGAATCACTTATGCAAAATAAAATTCATTTCTTCTTGGGGTTTTATTCCATTTTGTTTACAAAGTCTCGTAGAAATGTAGAAATTGGGTCAAAACGAAGAGATGTATTCTTCAAAGGGTTTTATGGTAAATTTGAAAAAAAAATATTTTTCAAGATTTGTCAATTTGTTAATTTACATAAATTAATCAACAGTATAAAGTTAGTTATTCATAATTTCCTAGAAAATATTTGCTTAATTTCAAAAGTTTGTAACTTAAACTCATTTTAACTTACACTGTGAATCGTTTATGCAAAATTAAATTCACAGTTTTACCTTAACTAATTCCTTTGACGATGCATTCGTTTACAAACCTTGTTACAAACCATATTTAAATTATTTAATTTAATTTCTCTCCTAATTTTATTCCAGTTTGTACACAAAGTCTTGTGGAAATGTAGGTCAAGAGGAAATGTATTCTTCAAAGGATATTATGGTAAGAAGCTTTTAAAATTCCGTTTCCTTGCATATTTACCTCTTATTTTAATCCTACCCAGATTTATTTTAGTCTTTCCTCTAAAGTATTTGTATTTATTTCTAGAAACAACTTTAAAAGACACAAATTTTAACCAAAAATAAGGTAAGTTTTTTTTAATTTTTTTAAAAATTATTTTTAATTCATCAAATTCAAAAAATTTATTCATCAAATTCACAACGTGTTTTTTTAATTAAAGAATGAATTCGGTATCTGATCGTATTAATAACAGACAACCATAATAAAATTGTAGGTTGTAAAATATTAAATTCTAGTATAACGTCTGTTAAAAGATATCCTCGGGTAATAAACGAGGGCACGTTAATATTTACAGACGTATATATCACGCTCATATGACCCTAACGCAGTCAATAGGGAAAAACCAGGCCCATCTTTCGCCGGCAAATATTGGTTACATTGTTAAATCTTGCTTCCTGTTAGCCGACGTTTGCTCAACAGCTTAACAAGCCCGATATGTCTGCTCGTAATATGTTCGAAATAACCGAACGGAGCTTTTATTCGTTTGAAGGGATTAATATTTTAAGTAAATAATAATAACAACCCCGATTTGAAATTTTCTTTTAGGGTACTATTTTTTTTTTGGGTACAATTTTTTTTAAGATTTTAAATTATTTAAATGTTTTATATTCACGCCTATTTTAAAAGGGCACACCCTTTTTAAAATACCCCATTATAGCAACCAATGAGGGTTGTTCATGGAAAATAGGAGGGTCATAGAAAAGCGACTAACCCCGCATATGTTTCATTTCTAAAAAAGGGGTAATTATAACGTCCCCATTCACGTCCTATAACAATAACTACTTGAGTGATTTAAATAATCGAATACATTATAGGGCTTTGTGATATAGAACGCAATCCACAAAGTTAAAGGTCGGGTTAAATAAAAAAAAACAACCCTTACAATACTTACCTCTTTTTTTTCTTTTCTCTACGTTTACGATTTCTATCTATCGAATCCAAACATCCAAACATCCAATCGAATCGGAGTAATTTTTCTAACAATAAACGGAGGAGAGAATCCTACCATCCTACGATACGATCTCCGCGTTCGCGAAAAAATAAACCCACTCTGCGTTAAATTTCGATCGAAGGACTTTCTGAAAGGATTCAATCAGATAGAAAACGTCCCGTTTGATGTTTACCGAAAAGAGGATGAAAATAAAACGATCGGGTTGGTTTTTATTCGTTTACTTCACATCGTACAGTTTACGTTTACAAAAACTCAAAACAAACGTATATACAACGATGTATAATAGGTACAGCTGATGTGTTACCGGCAAACTTCATTACGCCGGCATACCTAAGATTGATTAGGCAATTCGCACATTGCCTGAGCATTTTTGACCAAGTCCGAAATAACTTTTTGTTTCGGGGTTTGCCTAGTATGCAACTAGGTAAACTTAGGTGCGCCAAACGAGGCTCAGGCAAAGTCCAAAAAATGTAAATTAACTTCGGACTTTGCCTAAGTGAGTCAGGCAAACTTAGGTTTCACGTGCTTTCTTTGTCAGTGATGCGCACGACAAAGTCTGCGCACTCTGCAAGTTTCAACTTGTCGACGATTAGTCTTTCCCTTATTACGGTTGAGTGTACTTGCAGCTAAGAGTTTTTTGAACCACTTCAAAATGAGAAGTTGAATAAATGCAACCGATGCCTTTTAAAAACCAAGACGACGAAAGAGAAATGAGATCTAAATTTATGGAAAAATTGATGAATATGAACAAGTCGTCAAATTCGCAAATAGAAAAACGATGATTTCAAATAAAGAAAAAGCTTTCGAAGGATTGAAAGAGCAGGCAGAGAAAATGAAGTTTACATCTAATAAAAAATTTCCCCCGATTGAGGTTGGAACATCAGTTACTGTACCTGTTCCAAGCCTTGACAGGAGCAAAGGAGATGCGCGAAACTTAATTGGCGTAGTTTTGGAGACAACAAATGATGGACTTTATAAAATTGGAACCAACAAAGAAATTATTAGCTCGCTGTGTTCAAGAAATCAAATTCAATCGTGTAAAGACACTTTTGAAAATTCAGGACGTCCCAGAGACTGAATTCTCGCTGCGCACAGTGGTCGGAATTGCGAAAAAGCTGGACAAAAGTCGAAATTTCAAAGTCGTAGTTTTCGCGTTAATACGATAAAATGTCGTACAGAAGGAGCTAGTGCATCGTTCTATGAAAGAACAAAGCACTCGCCCACGTGTATGGACCGCGGTAGTGATCGGAAGTTTACTGAATCTCATTAGCATCTGACACCAATTACTGACCTCTTAAAAACCAGTGGATTGAAAATATGGTCAAATTTTGTATTAGCCAAATCGTTATCTGCAATATGGAAGGCATTCCTGGAGATAAGTGTAATATATTTATGTATCCATAACCTAATTTTTCAAAAGTTGCATGTTTTTAGCATATAAACAAAAACCCCTTGCGATTTTCATCAAATTCAGGTTACTGGAATAGTGATTCATCGAAATAGCTGTGATCCCAAGAGATCTTGTATTGGTTCTTAGAAATCACACACAGGAGTGTCAAGATTATATATCAGAAGAGAAAACTACCGGATCTCGCCGGTTTCGAGCTTTGAGTCATTAAATTGTTATTAATTTTTGATATCGTTTTTGATTGGTTTGAATTAGATTCATTTGAAATTTACCCAACTTCATTTTTCGTGGTATCATCTTCAATACTTTGTATTTCGGCGATCGTATCGTCATCTTTAATTATCCGAATTATCCGGAAAACCAAATTCGAATAAACGAACCCGAATGTATAGAAGCGTGAACTATTAAGCTATAGTTTATACTTGGAACGTCTTCTTCGTATTTTTTAATTTCGCTTGGTTTACATCAACTTTTTTTAACAAAATTTTCGGTTTGTTCGGATAATTTTCAGTTAGGTTTAAATCGCTTTTTGGTGGAATAAAATCGCTAGTGGTTTTAATTATGATTTATTTCTTAATTTTATATCAATTGAACGACTTCAAACTTCTTCGGGAATTTTTAAAAAAATTTCGGAAATTTTTGAAAAATTATCTGAAATTTTTTGAATATTTTCTGGAATTTTTTGAATATTTTCGGATTTTTTTGGGTTATTTTTGGAAAATGTTAAAGCATTTTCTGGGATTTTTGTAACATTTTTGGATGTTTTTTATGATTTTTGGGAATTTTTGTAAAATTTTCTAATTTTTTTGAACAATTTTCGAAAAATTCAGAATTTTTTGTAAAATTTTTACGAACTTTTGTTACATCTTCGGGATTTTTAGGAAATATTTCGGATTTTTTAGAAAAAATTTCGGATTTTTTAGTAAAACTTTCTGATTTTTTAGTAAATTTTTCGGATAATTTTGTTACATTTTCAGGCTCTTCTGTAAGATTATCGCAAGTTTTTATATTTTCAGAAATTTTTGTAATATTTCCAGAATTTTTTGGAAAATTTTCGGATATTTTCAAAGAATTTTCGGATATTTTTGAAAAATTTTCGGATATTTTCGAAAAATTTTCGGATAATTTTATTACATTCTCAGAATTTTTTAAATTTTCACTCTTCCTTTTAACCGGAAGTCCTACCTGAAAAATCTTAAATTCCGACCTTACATACGTTTTACGCGGCCTCGATACCAGATATACTCAATATTGCAAACAGATTCAAACAATTAACGCTATATATCGGCCATTTTGTGTCAGCCATTTTTTATTTGAAACTTCCGATTGCGAATTTGATTTTAGCGACTTGAAAAACATAAAAATCTAATTTTTTATGATCATGCAAACCTTTTTGGACTTTTGTCCGGCTTTTTCGGAATTCCGACCACTGTGCTGCGTCAGATTAGTTGCCAAAATTCAGTCTTCGAAGGCCAAGGGTTTTTGAAGTGTAACTGCAATAAGAAATGTCAAACAAATTTATGTAAATGTAGGAGGGCTAAAGTGCTTTGCAACTCGAAATGTCATCGTTCAAGTTCGTGTTCAAAGTAATGGTTTACACAGTTTCCCATATAATCTTACGAGTTGTTATTTTTTGTTTGTTTCTTTCTTTTTTCATTTACAAAAATAAAGTTGTATTGGGAAAATTCCGTTATTTTTATTGTTAGTTAAGAAACCAAAAGATGCGCACACATAGACAGCTTGTTGATAACGCTGATAGCAATAAATAATAGTTAATAATAGTAAATAATTAAATTCTTGAAAATATCACCAAACATTTAAGTAAATTTGTAAAAATTCCACCAAAGCTACTAAAATTTTTAATAATTCAACCAAAAACTTATAACATTTGTAAAAATTCCACCAAAGCTATCAAAATTTTTAACAATTCCACCAAAAACTTGCTGAATTTAAAAAAATATATACTAAAATTAAGATTAATTTCGTCAAGAATTGATTAAATTCTTAAAAATTTCACAAAAATAAAAAAGTAATAATAAAAATTCCACAAAAGTTAGTTAAATTGAATATAATTTCATCAAAAATTATTAAATTTGGAGACAATTCTATTAAAAACTTAGTGAATTTTTTAAAAATTCCACCTAAAATCAATAAAATTGGTAAAAATTCCACGAAAAACTTACTATATTCGTAAAAATTCCATCAAAGTTACCAACATTTTAACAATTCCACCAAAAACGTACTAATTTTTTTCAATTTTCCACCAAAGCTACAAAAATGTTGAATAATTCCATCAAAAACTTACTGATTTTTAAAAAATACCACCAAAAACTTACCAAATTCATAAAAATTCTACTAAAATTACCAATATTTTTAACAATTCCACCAAAAATGATTAAAGTTAATAAAAATTCCACCAAAGTTATCAACTTTTTTAACAATTCCATCAAAAACATACTGAATTTTATAAAAATTCCACCAAAAGTTAATAAAATTGGAAGAATTTCACTAAAAACTTACTAAATTCGTAAAAATTCCATAAAAAACAGTGAATTTTTTAAAAATTCCATCAAAAATGAATAAAATTCACAAAAATTTAGTGTTATCAAAATTTTTGATAATTCAACCAAAAATATACTGAATTTTTTAAAAATTCCACCAAAAATTAATACAATTTGCAAAAATTCCACCAAAAACTTACTAAATTCATAGGAATTTTACCAAAAACACTGATTTTGTTTTACTCCACCAGAAATGAATAAAAGTTGCAAAAATTTCACCAATGTTATCAAAATTTTTGATAATTCCACCAAAAACATACTGAATTTTTTAAAAATTCCACCAAAAACTTACTAAATTCATAAGAATTTTACCAAGAACACTGAATTTTTTTAAAATTCCACCAGAAATGAATAGAATTCGAAAAAATTCCACCAAAGCTATTAAAATATTTAACAACTACACCCAAAACTTACTGAATTTTTTTTATTCCACCAAAAACTTACAAAAATCCTAAAAATTACATCGAAATTGTCAGCATTTTTAACAATTCTACCAAAAATTTACCAAATTTTTTAAAAATTCCACCAAAATGTCCAAATTCTTTTAAAATTCCACCAAAAATCAATCAAATTAGAAACAATTTCATTAAAAATTAAAACCTTGAGAATTCCATCAAAAACTTAGTAGATTCATAAAAATTTAAGTTACTAAAATTTTTAATAATTCTACCAAAAATAATGAATTTTTTTTTAATTCCACCAAAAAACACAAAATTTGTAAAAATTCCACCAAAAGTTTACCAATTTTTTTTTTAATTCCACCAAAAACTTACTAAATTCGTAAAGCTTCCACCAAAGTTACCAAAATGTTGATCAATTCAACCAAAAACAATAATTTTTTTTAGAAAAATACTAAAAATAAAACTAAACTAGTGATGGACAAAATGCATATAGAAAATCTGCTTCTCAAATAGTTAATAATAGTAAATAAATTGTCTAAAACCCATTTAGGCAATGTCCGAAGTTAATCACTTTTCGCACTTTGCCTGAGTCTCATTTGGCGCACCTAGTTGCATACTAGGCAAACCCTCAAACAAAAAGTTATTTCGGATTTGGTCAAAAATGCTCAGGCAATGTGCGAATTGCTTAGTCAATCTTAGGTGTGCCGACGTAATGGAGTTTTCCGGTAACATATGTATAGATGTCGGAATCAACCTCGATACAATATATATCACAGCATTTAACATAAAGTGTATGTACAGAGTGTTTACATTGAAATCATCTTCAAACACCCTATTTCTTGCAGTTTTTTGATTGTTTATACAGTCGAAAAATCTATAAAAAACTACGCGGACAATGATTATAGGAAATCGGCTTCTTTTTCGATGTGTTGTTAGACGAAAACAAATATAATCGTCTTTTCGTTTCCTTTTTTTAGTGCAAGCACAAGCATAATATAATTTATACATTTACCGATGAAGACGTTGTCGACATCATACTTTTAATTCTATTGTTGGAATTTGAAATTTACAATTTTAAAATTCAAAATTTAAAATTTAAATTAAAATTTATGTAAGTTTCAAATTCTTTTTTAAAGCTTTCCCGCTCCCGACAATCAATATTTTAATGTAACTTTTGATACTTAATATCAAAAGATACATTTTCATATTTTAATAATCGGTGGTATAAATATTTTATTTTTACAAAAACAAAAATAAAACTCAACATCTTAAAGCTTAAATCTACCGTAATAATATTTGTTCCTGTTTTATTTACCCTCTATCTAATGGTCTGAACCGTCTGTGTTCCTCAACACCCTGTATAGTAAAAACCTCCCCTTGGACAGAAATCTCATAAATACAATTTTTCTTTTTTTTTATAAATATTTCATCTCTAACGTATACGTTTCTACTCGTAATTTATTTTTAATTTTCTAATTTTTTGTTTTTATTTTTTTATAATATTTTTTATAATATACATATATCATAGAAATTTTTTTCGTTTGACGGCGACGAAGCTACAAAAATACTAATTTTCTACTAGAAAGACGCGAGATGTCGCCGTCGAAATACGTATTCTATAGATATGTAAACACCGCTGGTATGTAAAAAGCGTTTATGCTCGAAATATTGTTCCCAAGCTAACATACACGTGGACAAAGCTTCGTTTATTTGGACCGACCAGTCGCGGAATTGTAGGACATCAAAAGTTTCCATTTCGATTCATTTATTTTTTATCTTTGGATAAATACACCCTTTAAATATATTTTGCGATATAAATATGATATATATGTATACATTTCTTCTAAATTTTGTTTACGATATACATAAGAATCGTTCATAAGTACCAGTTTTCTATTTCTGTTTATCATATAATTTATCTACGTTTTTTTGCGTGTATATGCAATTTTAAATTCACTAATTAGCCTAGAATCTAATTGACTTAAACCTTCACTTTAAAATCTTACTACTTCTTTAAATTCATTTTTTTTAATATATTTTCCTAAGACTTTTACTAATAAAATAGTAAAAAATTTTTATTGTTGTTTCCCATTTTAATATTAAATTTCGAAATTAATTTTTTGATCCCGTTTTAAAGTTTTTTTTTCGTTTTTGTTAAAAGTAAACAAGGCAAATTAATTTGATATGATAAACTCTCATTATTCTCAGGAAGCGTGTTTAATAATAAATCTGTTTAATAAAAAACTTTTGAGCAAACGCATTTTTATAAAAAACGTCTTTTCTCTCCAAAAGTGCTTTTCTTTTTTAATTTCTTAATGGTACGTTCTCGGAACATCCCACATTTCAAAGTTATTTACTTCCGGCTATTTGAAACGTGTCGGACCTAACCAGGGACATCCAAACAGTTGGCACGATGCCAAAATCACGACCAGAAAGAACATGCACGCGAACACCGAGTATATGACGAACAAATGTACCAAAGAAAAGACGTACAACGTTCGATGGCACCATCTGTTAGGTTCGAATAACGTCGGAGCGTAATCGGGCCATTTTATAGATAATATCCAATAATTTCCCAAAGAAAACCATATTATAAGGAATAAGGTTAGAGCGAAACTCGCGACCTTTGCTCCTATTGACGTACCATTCGAATCTATTCTTCTCACCCTTAATTGATCCCAGAGCATCCAAGCCATTTTCACGCAACCAACACTTCCACCTACCACCATATAAACTGGAATGTGTGGACCTCTTGGACAATCTCTAAGAAATTGAATGCCTGGAAAAGTAGGGGAAATATTTTATACGGAATAAATTCTTGATTTAATCTGTTTTAATTAAATGAATTTTTGTTAAAATCAATTTCGAAGCACGGGGTAAATGAAATTAATGGAAAACCAGGAAGGCAGCGAGGAGGTAGTTACGCTTCCAGTCGATCCACGTTCAGTATCGATTGTCATAAAATTTTGTGAGCCTTATCGAAGTAACATACAGCCATCCGACCTTTAGATATGCGATATCTAGAACGTAAATCTTTTGGGGATTTTGATAAAACCTTTATCCTACGACATATTGGCTTTCCATCCGATGGATGGACATCATTAATACTAGATTTTTATAGAGACTGAAATCATTTGTTTTAACCAAAAAAGGACATTTTGGAAAAAAATATTGAACTTTAAAAGAAATCATACATGAAATCAATCATTAGATCGATGCAAAAAATTGTATAATAAAGACCTCGAATTGATGCAAAATACTAAATAGATCATTTAGTTTGAACTTCTAATTTTAGAAAAATGACGTTTTAAAAAATTCTTCATGTATTATGTTACTCATAAGGATTGAAATAATTAGGGGACATTACACAAGGAAACAGCATTTCTGTTGCATGAAATATTATGACTAATATTTCGTTGCCATAAGTGTAAAACGTAAAAATACGTTTCCCACATGCTAAGTGTTAAGAATTTTTTAAATTTTTTTGTTAACAATTACAACAAAGTTGACTTTTTAAATTCCAAATAGAACGTTTAAAATTGAATTTAATATGAAAATCATTGCAAAATTCCTATAAATAAGGTTGGGGTGATTTTTTAAAGTTGGTCAAAATTTTGTGAGGTTAGCTTAAGAATTTGTCTCAATTTTAATTTTTTTTTTTAATTTCTTTGGTAACAATTATACCAAAATTGGATGTTTCAATTCAAAATAAACTCTCTTTACTTAAGCTCAGTAGAAAAATTATTCCCTAATTCCTCTAAATAAAGTCTGGATGGTTTTTTAAAGCTGGTCAAAAATTTTTGAGATTACTTCAAGAATATGGGCCAATTTTATTTTTTTACACTTTATTTTATATCCAGTTCAAATAATATTTATAATTTTTTTGAAAAAAAGTCAACGCGATTTATTGAAATTTTGTTGTTGAAATTTATTGAAAAGAAAGTTCATCAAAACTTTTAAAGTTAGGTTCGGTCAAGAAAAATGATTGACGTTTGAATTTTTTAAAAATTTTTTCCATAATAATTAGAACAAATCTGATTTATTTATCATAAAATAGATACTTTAGTTTATCTCTATTTGAAAAATCATTTCTTAATTTTATAAAATAAAGTCAGTAGGATTTATTAAAATCAGTGAAAATTTTCAAGAAAATGATTAACGTTTTTAAGAATTTTTTAATTTTTTTAGACAATAATTAGAACAAATCTGATTTATTTAACATAAAATAGATATTTTAGTTTATCTCTATTTGAAAAATTATTTCTTAATTTTATAAAATAAAGTCAGTTTGATTTATTAAAATCAGTCAAAATTTTCGAGAAAATGGTTGATATCTTTAAAAATTTTTAAAATTTTTTTCGATAATAACAAAAGGAAACAGCATTTTTGTTGCATGAAATATTATGACTAATATTATACTTTCTCTGAGTGCTAATTTGAGATCCAAAGGCAGATTGTTCATATCAGCTTTAATTTTTGAGATATAATTAAAACGTTTTTTTTTAAAGAAAAATCTATATTTTATCAAAAAATTTTCTTTTATAAGATTTTCTTGCTTGACTTGGTTCACGAGGGCTGTTTTTAATGCTCCAACAATAGTCTGCCGTCATGTGAACATTCCAGTGACCCTGGTAACGTTCCTCCATAGTTCGAATGTCTTGATGGAACCGTTCCCCTTGTTCTTCACTCAGATCACCAAGATTTAGGCCCACCGCACACGGGTCGATGTGTACTCGAAGGGTGTGCGTCTCGAGCTTGAAGCAGTTTTTCAACATTTCAACTTCCTAGGCAAATTATTGTGCGAACTGTTTGGAACGGGAAAAATCGAGCGTAACGAGCGATTCACTCGAAACAGATGATGGTTAGCTGCCTAAAAATATATAGATATCGCGCATATTGGTAATTTAGGTTAGGTGTACAATATGGAAGCTTTCAACATAATGTTAGTAGAGGAAGTTGAAAAACATCCTGAATTATATAATTACACTCTGTTCGAGTATTCAAAGAAAGACTGTGTCAAGAAAGCGTGGAATGAGGTGGCCAAAGAAGTAATCTTGTCAGGTTAGGATCCCCATTAATTAAGTACAGCAAGATCTAAACTTTACGCAAATTGAAAAACTTTATTAAGCGATTTTATTAACAGTAAATCGTTGCCTAAATAATAAATTCGCGTTTTACAATTAAACGCAATAGGACCACTGCCAGGGTAATGCTGCCATTGGAGTCAGAAAATAATTTGCTAAATACTCTCTCAACGCATTAGCAGTGGAGTTGTTGTTTATTTTGACTCGTAATTCAGGCGTAAAATATCTAGGGTTAACAGATCCAAAGACTTTGTTATTACTTGTCAGCTGTTGAGGTGTGTATGGACACCCGTCTTCTTTTCTAACATAATTATCCATAATGCAAACAGATTTTATAACATTATTGATCGTATATTTATCTCGACAGCGTGTCGCGGTACTAATTGTAAGTACTGCAAATTTTTCTGTCATCATACCAAACGTACATTCAATTGATTTTCTAACCCGGCTTAATCGGTAGTTAAAACTCTTTTTGTATTATCCAGAACTCTTTTTGAGTAGGATCTTAGTAAGGATCGTGACAACGAGAAGGCCTCATCTTCCACAAAATAGTAAGGAAAGAAACAGTCATCATAGTCATCTTGAGGAAGCTTGAATGGACGGTAGAATGTTCAATTCCGATTGGGTTAACCAATGTTTAATTGCAGAGGCTCTAAAGATACCTCCGTCACTATTTCTACCAGCGAAGCCATTTTCAATTATTGTGAAAAAGCCATCGGCATAACAACATCCTAACAGTACTACTGATTGTGAGTGGTAGGATTTATAATTGAAGATACTTGATCCAGTATTGGGGAGTTTTTCAATGCGAACATGCTTGCCAAATTAAATAAAATAGCTTCCTGGTCGAAAACTGAAAGCCTGACAAACAAAATCGTGCCTTGTGCGGAGCGGCTACTCTCGGATCGCATTGCGTTTTGAATCGCTACACATTCGAGACGCAATCGTTTCGAATACGAATCGATCAGTGTGCGGAGGGCCTTACAGGGAAACGATCCAAATGACTGTGGAGAAAGTGTAACTTGATGCTCATATTACATCCAAGCTGCTGGAAGTGTAACATCAGCTCAATATGCTCCGCATAGCTTTCGTCCTTTTTGTTTCCCAGAAAATTTTGTGCAATCCAAACGAATTCATTCCAAGCATTTTTTTCAATATCAGTCAGGTAACTATTAAAGTTTTCATCCTTTATCAACCTTTTTATATGAGGACCATCAAAAATTCCGGCTTTAGGTTTCTCTGTGCTCCTCGAGTGCTAAAGCACTCAAGTTATGGAACTTTTTAGCGATGTATTTAAAACACTCACCATCCTTGTTTAGAGCTTTGACAAATTATTTCATAAGCCCTAGTTTGATATGTAAAGGTGGCAGTATTATACGATCCCTGGACACAAGGGGTTCATTTATCACATTCAGCTTTCCCGGTACCATACTTTTCCTGGAAGGCTAATCTTTTCTAACCCAGTGCTCAGATTTAGCTCTACTGTCCCAGAAACAAAAGAAAACATGGATATTTTGTATAATCCTCTTGTTGTCCAAGAAAAAAATTCACTATCTTTAGATCTACACATAGCAGCCACTTGTGGTCGTTGTACTTGATTTTATCCATAACAGAAGCTACAGTAGCATATTTTTCTTTGACTGTACCTAAATGTGCAATCGGTATCAAACCCAGTTTATTGCCGTTATGCATAAGTATGCATTTTAGGCTACGTTTTGAAGAATCAATAAATAAACGCCATTCAAAGAGCAAAGTCGTCATCTTTAGCAAAGAATGAAAGCAATTCTGTCTCTCGATTACGATAGTATGAAATTCTTGTTTCCGGGGTTACAAGATTTCTTTGTTTTAATCGCGAAGCTAGAATCTCCGATGTTTTTTTAGAAAGACCAAGGTCTCTGACTAATGCACTGAGGTCTTCCTGATTAAAGGGCTGGGGCTCAGAGTACACATTTTAGGCTACGTTTTGAAGAAGCAATAAATAAACGCCATTCATTTGGATCATACTTCTCTACTCCCATTGCTTTCAATAAACCAGGAACATCTCAACAAAAAGCAAAGTCGTCGTCTTTAGCAAAGAATGAAAGCAATTCTGTCTCTCGGTTACAATAGTATGAAATTCTTCTTTCCGGGGTTACAAGATTTCTTTGCTTTAATCGAGAAGCTAGAATCTCCGATGCTTTTTTAGAAAGACCAAGGTCTCTGACTAATGTATTGAGGTCTTCCTGATTAAAGGCCTGGGGCTGAGAAGAAATTGGGTTAAAATCAATTGTCCTACTTTCATCACTTAAAGAAGACCTTGCTTCCTCAAAGTCGTGATCATTTTGTGAAGGTAACAATCATCTTGATGATTTGAAGGCTCTCGCCATATCATTGGTGTTTGATACTTAAAATGAGGTCTTTTTTTATTCGCCCATAACCTCAAAGACTCCACACATATTTTACATACCATGTGAGGGATCCAGTACTTGTCACGGGTGTCCAACGGGAATCCAAAATAGTCTACAATTTTTGAATGTATATTCACCAGAGATGTTACAAAAATTGTAGGCATTGTCTTTACAGATATTTTTTATATTTACGGATATTTCTCGACGCGGACATCATTAAACAAAACACTGTTTTAAACAAAAGCTCGGTTGATTTGAAATTTAAACGTGACCAGCTGTATCGCAAAAACTAGAGCTGCTAAAGAAAAAAAGTGGGTAGATTTGAAATCAGCGACCTCCGATTAGTTAAAAATAGGCATAAAAGCCGATGCAACAAAAAAAAGGTTTAATTTTGTTCCCTTGTATTATTAATGATGGATATTTATGAAGACTTAAGTCTTCTGTTTTAGAAAACTTTGGATTCTGAAAAAATATTTTCGAAATAAAGCACTGGGCATTAATGAAGACTAAAGTCATCTGTTTGCATAACATATGTGAACATACATGGGGATTAAAATCGTCTGTTTACATAAAAAAGTAATGTAAAGAAAAAAGAAAAAAGGACTTACCCATAATTAGCATGAGAAGAGGAAGAGTAGACAAACAAATCAAAACGATAGTAACCACAACTGAAACAAAACATAACTCTTAAAACAATCCTTTTATTTGATGATAAAACGTACTTGTTTTGTTGACGATATTCATAGCTTTAATAACAAAATCGCAGGTACTATTAGCTTCTAAATTAGCATCTTTCAATTGGTACGCAACTGATCCATAGGTGGTCAAAGAAATTCCCAACCCCAATCCTTGTTCACCGTCGTATTTCTGCTCGGCACACAATCGTTTTTGTTCGTCTCCAGAAACCTGGAGGAAAGCTTTCTTTGTTTAAGATTTGTACAAGGGGTGAACTGCTAAAAAAAAAAAGGTTTACCTGACTAACTGAACTGCTTGCTCGTCTACTTCCCCCTTCCGACAATCCCTGGTTACTCGTGTATCCCATGTTTATGGCGCCTCTGGAAGAGCTTCTGTAAGGGGAGGTGCTCCTCGCTGCCGTACGAGAACCTGCAACACAAATATAAATCAGGCTCGGCAGCTCGGGAACTGTTCCGCTCCATCGACGAGCTGTAAATTTTCAGGAGTCAATGTTGCGAGACTTGCGAGTCTTCCAGTAACTAATGCTGATTTATCTTCGGTGATTTAGAGAATATTGAGGTCAAATAAATATCTTGTAAAAAACATTACATTCTAAAAAAACATTAATTCTAAAAAAACATTAATTCTGAAAAAACGTTAATTCTAAAAAAACATTAATTCTAAAAAAACATTACATTCTATAAAAAACAACTTACTTGAAGGATTATCAGCACTCGATCTTCTTTCACTAATTGGAGGTTCTTGAAACGTTAAAGTTAAACTTCCTCTTGGGCTTCTACCGGTTTCTTCAGCTAGAAGATTATTTCTAGCTAAACTTCCTCTTGGACTCCGATTATGGTTATTAGTTTCAGGTCCTATACTTCCCCTCGGACTTCTCTCTCCGTGATATTCACTTCCTATACTTCCTCTAGGACTTGTTCGTACATTTTCCGGCGCAATACTTCCACGTGGAGATCTATTCCCTTCATTTGGTGTTATACTGTGTCTTGGGCTTCGTCCATCTCCCCTCGCTTCGTCTTGAGGGCTCAATCCGTTTTGATTCCAGGTGGAAGTTTCCGAAGGAGTTAAACTCTGCCTCGGACTTCGATTTGCATCAGGAACCAAGGAATTCCTTGGCGAACGATTAAAATCCGGCGATAGACTTATTCTAGACCCGTAAACATTATTATCGGGAACCAGTGAATGTCTTGGACTACGATTTGAATCTGGTACCAATGAATTCCTTGGTGATTTTAAATCACTCGGAACCAAACTATTCCTCGGGCTTCTATTGTAGTTATCACTCGGCACCAAACTATTTCTGGGACTTAAAGCTGCGTCTGGAACCAAACTATTTCTCGGAGATCTCGAATAATCCGTAGGAACCAAACTATGTCTCGGGCTTCTGTTGGAATCCGGCACCAAACTATTTCTTGGACTTAATCCCGCTTCCGGAGCTAAATAAGTACAAGAATTGTTTTCATCCAAAGGAGATTCTCGATCGTCTAACGAAATATCCGGAATTATACTATGTCTTGGACTACGATTTAAATCAGGTTGGAGGAACCCTCTAGAACCATCTACCGGAGAAACTGCTATACTTGCTCTTCTACCCGGACTTGTAGCTGCCGATCTTGGTGTTCTTGCTTGACTGGGAGAGGAAGCCGTACTTCTAGAAGCACGACGTCTCCTGGAAGATGTACTCCGATGAAGCATCTTTCTATTTAATGCTACTTCATCATTTTAATCCTTCCTATAAAGAAGAAACATAATGTGGTGTAATAATATTATATTGAATGGTTAATTAATCCTGAATTGTAATGTCAACCCATTAAACTCGGTCCTGAATACACAGATTACAGGTGGAATAATCAATTAGGTTGCACGTCTGCATAACAAACGGTGACAGTTTAGTAAATAAGGCTATTCAAAGCTCGGTAGCTTGAAAGCGGTGGCACAGTACATGAATGAAACGTTGGGAAGCAAACATTTTTATCTCGCTCGTTCGGGTTTATGCTGATCTGAGTTGCCACACGAAGAGGGACGAGATTTAATTTTCCACCTCGCACCGGAAATGTTGAAAGGACCCTCGTCCTTCCGGGCAAACTTTACGTCGATCCCCGTAACTTTTATATTTAACTTTATATCAGAGTAACTTGAAAGATACTTTGAGTATAAAGTATAACATCTCTTAGTTTTTTTTTTCTTTTAGTAATTTAAAAACATAAAAACATTTCCAATTTTTCTTTTTTCTATCGCGACATTTTAGTTAGTAAATACAGATTTGTCCTTGATGAGGACTCATTATCGGTAATTTTGTTTACACGCCTCTTTACCAATGTCATTACCTGGTTGCCCGAAAACACCGAAACTAATAACCTTTCCGAGGCAATTTTGGACCGAGGTCGTTGGTTTTTATTATCAGTCGACGTTACTCGTCCCCGGTGTTTTCCCTTTTAGGCAAATTGGGGTGGTAAAATAAGAAAATTTGTACGAATGTGAGCGAAAAGGTCAAGTACTTCAATGTGGCTGATATAGAAGCGACGGTTTTCTATCCTTTTCACTCATTCTGCGTCAAAATTTCATCTCGCACCGAGAGAATGGGTGGCAATTTTACGCTACATTTGACACGGGATCCTCGAGGATAAACGTGACATTCTATTCGAGGTTCACTGATAAAAATAAAGAGGGAGAGAGAGAAACGGAATTTTTATTGATTTTGAATAAAATTATACTGAAATATTTAAATAATTTGGGTTAGAAATGAATTTTTAATACACTCTTTTAAAGTTTCCGGCGCATCCACCATTTATTTTATGTTGTAAATACTGAAATTTTATGTGATTATTGTAACTATAAAAAAAGTTGATGTTTCTGTAACTATAAAGTCAATACAAGACCATAGATATAAGTGTTTAACAAAACACTTTATCAAAAGATCTATATAGATCTTTCTATAGACATACTTCAAAGTTTCTAGTTCCAGGTATAGTTTTAGAGTTAGTACTAATGTTAGTTTGAGTGCTAGTTTAATTAACACCATCATCCGTGAAAATCTCCGGAATAATAATATTATGTTTGAGAAATGTTGGTAATTACTAACCGGAAAATCTTATTAATAGAGTTTTCTTCAGTTATCTAATAAATCTCTTCAGGAAATAAATTATAGTTGTTCACAAAGAAATAGTGGAGCACAAATATTAGTGATGTGACGAATAGTAGTTCAACCGAATAACCAAATACCGAACATTCGGCTAAATTTGGACCGAATATTTGGTCTTTATTGAATTACATGAAAATAAGATTCAAAGAAATAAAGAGGGAAAAAATTATTTTCTTATGTGAAAAGATATGCTTTTTTTGGAAGCACTTGGAAGAGACTGAAACTCCAGAAGCAGTAGTGGAGATGATACAGAGAACGATGGAAGTGATAAGATGAATATAAACGCAAATATTCAGCAGCTGTCCTGTACAATAGGCAAAAATTTGAATCGAAGTCATTTTGCGTTTTGAAACTGCTATAAAGCCATAGCCACATTTAGTAGGACCGTTAAAGACTCTAGCCATAGAAATAAAGTAGCAAATGAACTGGACGATTACATGTCTGAGGAATTACTAAAGAGAGAGCAAGTTCCGTTTGTTTGGTGAAAACAACATGGCTTAAAATACCAAAAAAAAAAGAGTAAACTGACAAAAGTGTCATCAAATACAGTTTTCTAACTAATGGACAGTTGCACAAGAATCCATTGTATGCTCATTTAACCAGGGACTAAAAACGAAAAATATTTTGTTCGTTTCCGATCAGAACGAAAAGGAAAAATTTCGTTTTCGGTCTTTTCGTTCACACTCAAAAAATATCGTTTTCGTTTTCGTGAACCGAAATGAAATAACGGTTAAAACCGGTTTTTTACTATTTTTCTAATAATATAGTATGCCAAACATGGTTTTTAATTTTTTTTTATATTTCACAAATAAGTCACTTGTCATAATTTTAATCATAGCTGGCAAAAATTAATAACATAAAATGTATGCTTTTAAAAGCTTATGGTGGAAATAGGATGTCAAACATAAAGGCTGTATTTAAACAGCGTTTAATTATTTTGTTTCAATAGAATCGTTTATACAACGTCTAGAAATTACGGCAAATTTGTTGGTTATTACCGCTAAGGTTACGGTTAAGTTTGGCATCCTAAACCCACCAATAAATGTTAAAAATTTCAATCAACTGCATTTTACACAGTGATGACATTTTTTATGTGAAATGAAAAATATTTCCCAGCACTTATCTAGTTTATTTGTTTTTATTATCCTTTCACGTTTCGGCCTAAGGTCACCTTCAGGGGTAATTTGTCTCAAAAAACTTGATTGAAAATATCGAAATACATAGATTTATTTAAAATACTGAAATGCAACAAAATACACAAGATATAAAAGTTAAAAGTATTACGAACACGAGTACATGTTAGAATAAAAATGCATTTTTCCTTTGATATTTTGGTGGCCTTATGCCGAAACATGTAAGGATAATAAAAACAAATAAACCAGATAAGTTCTGGAAGATATTTTTCATTTCACATCATGATTTGCTGATGAAAGGATGGATCGCAATCGAATTTTTCTTGTTTATGACACTTTTGCTTTTTACAAATATTAAAAATAAAATTTAGAATGAATTGTTTGGGACCGTTTCTGTATTGGGGAGGCACGAATTTATTTTAGTTTCTTTCATTTATTCCCATTAAATTTAGTTACTTGAAAACCAGATACAAACGGCTATGCAGTTTAGTGACAGATTTTTTTTGCTTCATATTTTAAATAATAATACAAAAATATTGTGTCATTAAACCGATTAAAACCGGTAACCGAAATTATTTATTTCGTTTTCAATCATGAACGAACAATAAAAATTTCGTTTTCGTTTCCGTTTTCGTTCTTATAAATTATTCGGTTAATTTCGTTCTTTTGTTCTCGTTTTCGTTTCGTTCTTAGTCCCTGCATTTAACACTTTTAGTGCCAGAGCCCGATATATCGGCTCGCGCCTTGTAACGGTTTACAACTTGCATTGCAGGAGAACTCTACCTCAAAATAAATTTGTAATGCGTTGATAATGATCTAATTTCATTACGAGATAATTTTAAAAAAATATTTTTTTGTTTGAACTCTTTGTGGATGACCTTTTTCATAAAGAACTGTTGGGAGAATTTCACGAAATAACGTCACGATGCCGCAGCGAGACGTAGGGTCAGTTAATTTCTCCTGGATCTTTGTTGTGAACAGTTTATTTCGTCCTAGTTGCACTTTCAAAGTGTCATTTTTGTTACTGCCGTTGTTTTCTGCTTGTATAATACATTGTTGTCTTTGGCAAACCAAGACAGAATTTTGAACATTTTGCCACCAACCTTTTTATAAAAAATACACCATCATGGACGACGTGGAATTAGTCCGAATAGTTGACCGGCGGATCTATCATATAGTGACGAGGAAGAAATCATAGCATCAACAAAACGGCATCCACGTAGGATCTACAGTGATAGTGGAGCAAGCGAAGATAACGAATCAGAATTAGAGGAAAACAATGCTGAGGAAGAGCAAAGAGATTTCCGCGAAGTTTCTGTAGCCAATGATAGCGAATATAATCCTCGGCCACCATTTATGAAAATTGCTGATCCTAGACATATGCCAGCAAGAAATTCCATGCCAAAAGCATATTTTGATCTATTTTTCACTGAAGAATTTTTGAACTTATTGAGAAGTGAGACTAACCGATATGCGAGGCAGTTCCTGAATAGGATCAATGTTCTCTCAGGATCCAGAGCAATTGAGTGGAAGGCAACTACAGTGTCAGAGATGAAGGCGTTGTTATGCTTTTGGAAATGGGTGTAACACGTAGATCGACACTTTTTGGTTATTGGTCTACAAACCACAGACATATCCCGCGGTTTGGCAAAATGTTCAGTCGCAACCGGTTTCAATTAGTTTGTAGGTTTTAGCTCTATGTGCAAATACGTTTTCTACAAGAGATCTCAAATTCATTTCATTTACAAACATTTATACCTTTTTTTTTCTATCATTTTCAAATGAGTTCGAAAGAACTGGTGTCATTGTTTAGTTCTGTATTTCATCCATAATACTCAGCTTTTTGAATCATGTAAATATTGTTTCTCGTTTGGTTTTTACAAGCATTTTCCCGAACTCTCGTAAAACTGTGAAATTCGGCCTGTTTTTCTCGTATAGGTACCTCTATTTCGCCCGGCACTAAAAGGGTTAATATAGGGTTCGGATTTATTAAAACTTAGAACAGTCACATAGGCAACCGAATATTCGGTAAATAAATTCAATATTCGGCCGAAAACCGAATATTGCAAATGAAGCCGAATAAGCCGAATATCGAATAATTATTTGGCTTCGGTCCAATCTCTAATAAATATAATGGTTTTCCATTTCCGAAACTTTTAAGTAATTTTGACAACTATTTCTAATGAGAAAATCTCAAAAACTATAAATTTATAGTAAATTTGTATTAAAAAAAATTTTTAGGCATAGAAATCTTTAAAATGTTGCAATCAATAAATAAGGTTTGTTTTCTAAATCATTTCTCGTTTCAGTTTGGAAAGAAAATTTGTTATAGGAATGTTCTACAACTTTTAAAATTTAGTTTTTACAATGTTGATTACAGTTTTCAGTTAGAAAACCTTATTTTCAGTAAATTTTCATGGATGTGTTTTGGATTGAGTACATATATTTGTTCACTTCTCTAAGAAATTCGTTAAAAAATAATTACACTGGACAACAAATTTTGCTTTATTTGCTGTGTAGTCTTTGAAAAGTACGTTTATTAGGTATTTTTGTGGTGCTGAATACAAATATGACAATGAAATTTAAAACTTAGTTGCAGTTTTTAAGAACATATTTTTATTTTTAACAAATTAAAAAAAGAAATAGGTATTTTTACACTATTTTTGCCCTTTTAGACTTTAGTTATAGCGCTGTCTTTTTGCTACTCTTTTGTAGATTGTTTCTGGAGCATCTCTAACAAGAGTCCAGCAGTAGTCTGCAAGCATGGAAGGATTCCACTTTCCCTGGTACCCTATTTCCATATATAATATATAGCCTGATGAAAACGTTCGCCGTGTTCATCACTTATAGCTCCGCAGCTTTCAGGAAAAAAGTCCAAGTGTAAATGTAGGAAGTGCATCTTTAGAGACATATTACACCTCATTTTTTGATACGATAACAGCATATTCTTAACAAGAGTAACGTAATTGTCAGCTTTTTGGTTTCCCAAGAAATTGGTGACCACCAAGCGAAAGTCATCCCAAACATTTTTTTTCAATATCTGTTAAAGTGTTGTCAAATTGTTCGTCCTTCAAAATGTTTCGAATCTGTGGCCCATCAAAAATACCTTCTTTCACTTTTGCTTCACTTAGCCTTGGGAATTTCTGACGCAGATATTGAAAAGCTGACCCATCTCTATTTAGTGCCTTGACACAATTTTTCATTAGAGCCAATTTAATATGCAGCGGTGGCAACAAAATCTTTTTAGAGCCAACAAATTTCACATGCTGTACATTCTTTTGGCCTGGCTCTAGTGATTGTCGAACGGGCCAGTCTTGTCTCTTGTGATGTAGTGCCTTTGCCCGACTGTTTATGGTTAATTTATTCCAAGTTAGAGACTTGCACTGTATAGGATCATGTAGCATCACATATTTCCAAAAGGTGAACTAATATTGCAAAAATTAAATTATTTTCGGATTCAGCGCACCAAAAATAGTAAAGTTTTGTTGATTTTATTTTAGATACTTTTTGGCTGTTGTCCAGTGTTATTGTTGATTACAAAAAATGTTGGAGCACAAATGGAATGCATTTCTTTGTTATAAATCATCGAGTACCAGGTGTGTAAGTATGAAACCGGAATTTTTGTACAGAAAAAACACGTTTATTGTAATGACATGATACAAAGCAACTTACAAATGAAAGACTTGAAGTTTGACTGAAGATATATATTTTTTTAATAGCTCTCGACTGAAAATTATATATCTTCAGTCAAACTTCAAGTCTTTCATTTGTATCATCTAACTGAAGAATGGAATTATTCATAACAAAACAAAGCAACTTATTCAAAGTATTGTCCGTCGTTATCTATACATTTTTCCCATCTTTCTGGCAATTTGTGAATTCCGCGCCAAAAGAAACTGTTGCTCTTTTGAGGCAAACCAGTCATCAAGCCATTTTCGTACATCTTAAGAAGTAAAGCGCTACTCAGCAAGCGCGTGTCCCATCGATGCAAACTGCAAACAAGTAGTAATCGGATGGGGCAAGGTCCGGTGAGTAAGGCGCGTGCTGAAGACTCTCCTAACCGAACGACTCTATCGTTTCCTGGGCCTGTTTTGCTTTGTGTGCTGGTGTATTGTCATGCAGCAAAATCACCTTGTGTTGTCTTTGTTGGTATTCTGGTCGTTTTTCACTTAAAACTTGATCCAAATCGGCCATTTGTTATCAGTAGCGTTGAGCATTGGCAGTTTCCCCAGGTTTCATCAGCTCGTAGTAGATTACGCCCTTCTGATCCCACCAAACAGAATTGTCTTCGTCCGTAGCGGTCTGGTTTTTGGGATGTTGATGGTTCACCCGGAGTAACCCATGACTTTTTGCGCTTAGGATTTGCGAAATATATCCACTTTTCATCGCCAGTCACAATTCGATGCAGAAATGACTTTCTTTTGAACCTGGCGAGCAGCATTTCGCATAATGTTTTGTGGTTTTCGTCTCTCGTTGAGTTCATGTGAAACCTATTTCCCTTTTGTATCTTTCCCATGGCTTTCAAGTGAAGGGAGATGGCTTCTCACCTTTAACTAATCCGCCAGTTGTTGTGTTTGAGCGTCGTCTTCATCCAACAAGGCTTACAGGTCAGCATCTTCAAACTTTTTCGGTGGTCTTCCACGTTCTTCGTTCCTCACGTCAAAATTGCCACTTTTGAACCGTTTGAACTACTCGAAACACTGTGTTTTAGCATGCTCACCAAACGCCTCCATAAGCATTCGATGCGATTCGGCTGCGGTTTTCTTCAGATGAAAACAGAAAAGTAGTGTTGTCCGCAAATCGTAATTTGTTGGCACAAAACTCGACATGTTTATCTCTAATAAATTAATGTTACTGAATGAAACTCGTGTTATTGTGAGTTGGAAATCTTTGTCGGATATCAATGCAATAACAAGACACCGCTGACGTGATGTGTTGGTAACTGCATCGACATCTAGCGTCACTTATGGGCGAATTCCGCTTTCATACTTGCTCACCTGGTAACTTAAGTTCATTTCTAGTTGGAAAATCTCAATAGATTTTTGGTTATTTTGGGTAATATTTTTTTATTCGTATAAATCTTTGAATATATTAGTCAGCAAATAAGGTTTATCTCTTGAAATGTTCTTCGATGTGGTTTGTGTTTAAAAGTTGTTATAGATAACACACAGTCACAGTCAGCAGATAAAATTGAACACTTCAGCTTTTTTCATTTTGATTTAGGCCAAAAATTTAAAGTAAACTTCGATTAATTTGAAAATATCTATCACCAAATAAAGTATATCTCTTGAAATGTTTTTCATTTTGGTTTCTATTTAAAAATTCTTATAGAACTCATAGTCAGCAGATAAAATTTACCACTTGAGATCGTTTTCATTTTGATTTAGGTCGAAAAGTTAAAGTTGGGTTGGGTTACATTTTCTTATTCATAGAAAACTTTGAAAATATCAGTCAACAAATAAAGTATATATCTGAAATGTTTTTCATTTTGGTGTGTATTTAAAATTGTTAGATAAATGATAATAGATTAACATTACAGTCAGCAGATAAAATTTATCACTTGAGCTTTTATTCATTTTGATGTAGATCGAAAAGTTGTTATAGAATTTTACCAATTTTGCATTTTGTTTCGAGTTGAAATATAGTTATAAAATTATTTTACAATTTTATAGTTTTAGTTTTTACAATATTCACTTTTCCATCAATAAACATTTTTATTCAACAAAACTTGTAACATTTTTATTACCGAATTCACGAGAAAATAACATTTAAAAGATCTATTTTTTTAAGTAGAACATAGTCGACATGTTAATTTAAAATTTAAACCTTCACCTTTAAAATAATATTATTTTACATGTACTTTAAAAACTTTTCACTTTTCACTTTTCTCTCTTCTCTGTTATTTTACTACGATGTCGTTTATCTCGAATAAAGACGAGTAGCTACCCATTCGTTCGTCGGTTGGAGGAAAATATATTAGGGTCATATTTCTCGGTAGTATTAGAAGGAAGAGATGCAGGTGTTGCGGCAATTTCGCCATTACTAAAGGTGTTCGTAGGGGAAATATAACCACGGCAGCGTTTTTCTAATATATCTTTATATTTTTATTACGTCGTCCGCGGTGGGAAAATTTAATTTTCCGAAGTAATAACGTAGCTAAAGTGTTAAAGCTAAAGTGTTAAAAAATCGATAATTTTAACCCGGGAGAAGTGCTAGAAGAAGAATTTCGTTGGTTCCCGGATCGTAACTTGAACGTTTTATGATTATTTGAATTTTATTCGTCGAGTCGTAGCTTGAAGTTAAACACATAAAATCCATTAGTAGGAAAAATAAACTTTTAAAAATATAAGCTGGGGGAAAAATGTTGGTAGATGTGGGAAAGAATAAAAACAATGGGGAAAATGAACGGAACCGAACTGAATTGCACGCGGTGCAGTTTCAATTTCCAAGTTTGCAATTAAATGTCACTCACAGTTGCGGATTTCGTGCAGTAAAAAGGGTTCAGGTAAACAACAGCTGGCGCTTTTTTGGATTGAAACCAATAATTCGTTTACGCGCGAAACGGGAATTGGTGGGGAAAAATCAAAAATTCCCTTCGAAAAATATACGGTTTGTTTTCGGAGACAACTTTAATCCATCACAACAAAAATAGAGGAAATCCCGGTATCCCGAATTTCAACTCCCGGGCGTATCTCGGCGAAGTGTGATCCTGTGAGGATTCCGAAGTGTTCGTATGTGCAAGTTTGGTCCCTTCGAGGCCAAACTTGTTCGTTTTTCCTTCCCAAGAACCCTGTCGACGAAATAGAGAATTAAACCCGAACCCTTTTCGTTCCCCAAAGGACAAACACAAAAACATCGAGAAGAAAAACTAAGTTGCAGATTATAAATATGAGAAATGAAACCTTGTTTATGCTTCCGGGGAAAACATAATGCAATTATTTCAACGCGTAATTTATACAGTTTCATGAACTCTGGAGAGTGAGCTGAGTTCGTTAGAAATGGAAATAATTCGCTTGAAAATAAAGCGGAACTAAACAAAACTTTCCGGTGATGTTTTCTGACTTGTTTTTCATGAAAATTTAATGAAATAATGAAACAATAATGTTTCTATTAAAAACAATTCTATTAAAAACAATCTAAAATATTTATTTCTAATTTGTTTTTTCTTAATTTCTTAATTTTCTAATTTAAAGAGAAAACATAGGAAATGTTCAAGGATTGAATCACTTTAAAGGGAGAAATGTAATCATGAAGCTAGACCGACCTGATAAGGCTATGGATAACGCAATTTGGTTGTTCAGCGGTAGACAATTTCGCTTAGCCACGCCGTGAAATTCAATTGTATCCTTCGAGGGCGAAGTCCTCCACAGGAGGGCTGAAATTCAATAGAGTAGCCATTGACAGTTTGCCCTTAAACCTTGGGGGGGAAATATCGATGATAGTCATTCCTCTTTGGGACCAAATTAGGAACGTACGTGGAATTAACACTCAACCAAATGAAATTACGCGTGATTCTAGAGACGGATAGGTTATATCTTTTTTTCACCAAGTTAAAACGTGAAAGTCGGAAGTGCATTTTTAACGATCTCATTAAGATAGGCTCACGGCAACTACATAAAAATAAAGAAAAAAAAAAAAGAAAAGATGAGGGGAAGTTTTTTAATATAAAATATCTCTCGGTATCTCTTGAAAAGCTTTTGTGGCTGGTTGATAGGAATGGAGGGAAACTGTTTATCATTACGGCGAACGGTGTTATGCAGATTGCGTTTAATCATGGTTCACGGAGCGTGTCCAATCTAAAAGCTTAATCCGTTAACGCCAGAACTTAACTGAAAGCCAACCCTCGGCTTTTACCGTTTCTATTTCGTACTAAATTCCTTCAACAGTACTCAAGTTGAAAGATTATAATTTCATAAACTCGTTTTTAATAAATTATAAGAAAAGAGTTTTTTGAAAGTTTTCTTAAGTAAGGTTCCAAAGAGCTTTTATAAATTCATTTGGTTAAAAATAATAGTAATAAAATAAAATACTGAAACATTCCAAATAACCAAAAAGGATTAATGCAAATTAACTTGAATATGAAAACTAATGAATCAATGAATAAAACAAAATGAATACATTGCTTAGAATTTCTTGGTAAAATAGTTGAGTTAACACGAAGTTAACTTATTAACGTTTTGACACTTATTGAACGATACACGTCTCTAAACGGAAATAACACAGTCCAGCTGACAGTTCTAAACCGGAAATAAGTAACCATTGAAAAATGATGAAGAGGCCCAATTCAACCTGACCTTTTAAAATTCTTTCCTTTATTTCTTGTTGACCTTTCGATTTATGTCAACACATTCTAAATCAAACGAATTGATTCGTAAATTATTAAACAGGAAAATAACTTGAAACGACTTTGTTGACAGTTTCTACCAAGCTTTAGTTAAAATACTATCATATTGAAGTACAGTGGCACAGAAAAGATGGTAAATCTCTTCGGGAAATTGGAGAAATGGTTGAATATTCAAAACCTAGCATTCAAACAGTTATTAAAAACTATACAGAATTACCTTAGAAAGTAAGACAAGAAGCGATCGACCTGTGAATATAACACCACGTATAAAACGTCAGATTTTGGGTGAAATAAAACAAAATCCAAGAACTAGCGCTGTAGAAATAGCAAAGAACCTGAAATCGAACAATATTATTTCAGTCCATCCGGAAACGGTTAGAAGTGTTCTCAGAAGTAATGATTTTTATATCCGGGTACTCAGGAAAAAGCGTTATATCAGAGATATTAACATGAAAAAACGTCTAGATTTCGCACTGAAATACAAGGATGCAGATGACACTTTCTGGAGTAATATTATATGCAGTGAAGAAAGTGAGTTCAATTTGTTCGGTTCGGATGATAAACAAAAGGTGTGGTGCAGAAAAAATGAAGAACTATTGCCAAAAATTTAATTTTTCACGGCGGTTGTTGTGTTATGGTCTGGGGTTGCATGACACCGGCTGGGGTGGGCAATTTAACATTTGTAGACAGTACCATGGATCGGTTCATATATTTAAATGTTTTGAAAGAAAATTTGAAACAGTCAACAACAAAAATGGGTTTACCTCAGGGCTGGTATTTTCAGCAAGATAATGACCCTAAGCACACCGCTCTTATAGTTAGGAAATGAATATTGTATAATATGCCCATCAGCTTCATTCGCCACACCAGTCGCCCGACTTGAATCCCATCGAGCATTTATGGGACGAATTAGAGCGCCGTACAAGAAAAAGAAATATTAAAAATAAGGAAGACCTGAAAACAGCATTAATTGTAGAGTGGAATAATATTTCCTCTGAAACTAATAAAAAGCTGGTATATTCAATGAAGATTCGATTAAATGCTGTGCTGCAAAGTCAAGGAGGTCCTACTAAATATTAAATTTTTAAATAACATTAAGATTACATATGTTAACTTTCCTATGTTTAAAAAATGAATTTTGTTAATTATTGCTAATAAATGCTGTACAAAAACGAATCATTGTTTTGTTTCGTTTGTTATACAAAGTATTTATTCATATTATGTATTTTATATTTTCAACTTCTACAGGTTGTTCAAAATAGACGTTTATGAAGGGATATGTAGACTTTTCTGTGCCACTGTATATTCAATCAATCCAAAAATGAAATAAAAATTAACAATGTTAGAAGTAGTGTTGAAAAACCTAATATAACGTATCTAGTTTGGGTATATCAGTCATCATTGAAGATGTTCTAGATATATTTACATCTAGAGTTGACATAATACATTTATTATAGCTCTACCTCCAACTCTATTGTTTCATTACTAATGTCTTATTGTTAGAAAAGAATGATTTAAAACATGTCATTATCATGTGTTGCAATTTTAGTTTTAACATGTTAATTTATGTTCAATTTGAACTTACAAGGGAAGTATCAGAAGTGTCACTCACGAATTTTGATCAAAATTTGGTACGGTTGTAGAATGGGTCAAAGTAAGGTTGACGTAGCTACCTTTTTTCACCCCCTAGCATCCCAAATAGGTATTAAAATCTTTGTAAAGTGAATCTGAAACCACGTCTTCTTGTTATCGTTAAAATTTTTGGTAAATTCACCCTCAACATCCCAATGGATAGGTCCCCTACTGTCAAAACCAAAGTGGTTATAGTCTTAATCTTAAACCTTTTCACCTTTGCAACCACCCCTACTGAAATTGATCCATTTCCTCGTCCATAATAATTAGTTGATTAACGTTGATTATGGAAATATCAAACTCTAATACGGTCTCATCTTCAATTGGTATGTTGTAATCTTTCATACTGTCCAATAAAATATTTTTAATTCTTGCCTTTAAAGTCACTTCTACTTAATTTATAGGAGACTCGCAAATGTTCATTAAAATTCGGTAAAAATTGATAACAAGTTCAAAACATTTATAGGGTTGATAGCAATTATTGCTTTGCTTGTTGAACTACAACTGAAAAATACGAAATCGGTTCGATGTAAATCGAAGCGGCTACAAACCAATAATAAATTTATTATTCCTCATCATGTTAAACTAGAATAACGCCAGCGGACCTTTTTTGGTAACGCTTGCTCACTAGTAGTCAATTCTTTAGTGAATTTGATGTAAATATTCATTTAAATAACTTTTATTAACCTTTCAACTCCGTACCGAAATTGTAGTATACATAAATTGATGCCAGAGCATTTTTAAGACAAACATTTTGTAAAAATTGCAAAAAACTACTATTTTCTTTGATGTCTTTATTATTTGAAAATTCACACCCCGTAATTATCAACCCCTCAATGAATACATAATAAACATAACTGCTGTTAAAAGAAACTTACGCACTTACAGAACAAAATAAACGAATTCTATCGTAGTATTGTGAATATCCCTCTACGCGTAATGGGAAAATTAAAAAAAAATTACCCCTTTTTCACCCCCTCGCTTCTCCAATAAATCTCACGAGGAACGTCTTTGTAAACGAAACCTGAAACTACGTCTATTTTTCTAGCGTTGAAATTATTAGTAAATTCATCCCCAACCTCTTAATGGATAGGTAATAAACACCCCTACTATCAAGATCAACGTATTTACAACCTCAAATGCAAAATAGACGAATTACAACGTATAAACTACGATTGTAATAGTAAAACTACGTCCCGTCACATAAACCTTTTCACCCCTACAACTACCCTCGTTAAATTTTTTCGCTCAAAACAAAAAACTCGTAAACCTTAATTTTTCTTACACTTTCATTATACCAAGTTTTGTAAATATTCCTCAATACCTTGGGGGTGAATTGCGAAAAATTACAAATTATTTTTTTCGCCCCCTTTGACCCCCAACATTCGATGTGGTATTAAGTGGCACATCGTTAGAAAGGTACTATCATAACACGTCCTTTGGCGTTTACAGTAATCATTTATCACTTTTAGTTTTCAAGGTATAAGGGAAAATGTGTTTTCGGCCCTCAACTTTCAACCCTTATAACTTGCCGCAGAGGCTTTTACCGCACGTATTAAAAAAAAAATATATATACGTCAACCTTATTTTGATCAATTCTACAAGGGTATCAAATTTAATAAAATCGGCGAATAACAAATCTGATACTTCCCTTGTTATATAGTGATTGTAAAAGAAGACTTATAACTGCTACCCTTTCAAACTGAATGATTTAATGGTAAACGTTGGTCTGAAAGGAGTAAAATAGTCGTCATGGTTCTTTAAGTTCGTATCAAATCTCTGTATTGGGGGTTAAATTATTGTTATAATGAAATATTTTTTTACCGTTTAATGCGTTTGAGGAGAAAAAATGTCTTATTATTGCTCTGGGATCCGAACCCAGATCTCCTGCTTTCCGGGCAGACGTTTTAACCACTTGAACTACGCAGCTCGACAAATTTTCTCACATTTCTGGATACGTAAATGTCTTCTGCTCGGAAAGAAGGAGATCTGGGTTCGGATCCCAGTGCAGTAATGAGACATTCTTTCTCCTCTAACGCATTAAATGGTGAAAACCCTTTCTTTAATTGTTTCATTCAATTAAATTATTGTGTTTAGATGAATTTGGGTCATGGTTCTTTAAGTCCGTATCTAATCTCTGTATTGAGGGTTAAATTATTGTTATAATGAAATATTCTTTTACCGTTTAATGCGTTTGAGGAGAAAAAATGTCTTATTATTGCTCTGGGATCCGAACCCAGATCTCCTGCTTTCCGGGCAGACGTTCTAACCACTTAAACTACGCAGCTCGACAAATTTTCTCACATTTCTGGATACGTAAATATCTTCTGCTCGGAAAGAAGGAGATCTGAGTTCGGATCCCAGTGCAGTAATGAGACATTTTTTCTCCTCTAACGCATTAAATGGTGAAAACCCTTTCTTTAATTGTTTCTTTCAATTAAATTATTGTGTTTAGATGAATTTGGGTTGTTCAAAGGTGATTTTGAAATTTTTGGATCATCTTAAATTAGTTACTTCAGTTTTGACACCAGATTTTAAGTCAGAATAGCTTCGATAAGTAAATTCCAAATTTAGCCTCTCTGCTCTAGATATTTTGAAACACAACTGTCCATCAAATTGCAATAGACAAAACCGATATTTGTCACTAGAGAGATTTGATGCTATTTTTCAGCTTGACACTCTCTCAACCTACACCATTCGAATTTGAGAACTTGATGCTCCGAGATTAACAAATTGGTCAGTGTTATCTGATCATTCAAAATGGATTTTTTGATCGCATCGATAACCCACTTTCTAAAATACCTCACTACATAGCCTCCACTGACAGAGTTGTTTCAAATGTTTATTCATGATTTGTGATCCATCACTGCCTGAATTAGATGTTTCCAAGCTTCATTAGACTAGACCAGTGATGGCGAACCTTTTTGAGAAGTGTGTAAAATTTTTGTTTAAATTTCTTTGGAATTCTTGAATTCGCTGATTGAAAAGCAACTTGTTGTTTCTTTAAATAAATATTTATTTTTCTGTATCGTGTATTACTTTTTAACAAAATTAAAATTTGGTAGTTTGGAGTTACTTGACGAAACGAAATAAAATTGTGTGGTAATGAACGAGGCTAACTGAACGAATTTAATTAAACGAATCAATGTAAAACGAACTGAATGTGGTTCTTACAATGTGCAATACATAACTTGTTTATCGCACGTGCGCCGAACGAAACGAATATTGAAACAAAAAAATAAATTCTCCAATAATAAAGTAAACTAAACAATTTACTAAACAACTTTGTTGATTGTATTTTTTTAGTGCTTCATCGTGGATCACTAATTTCAAATCACTTGCAAAAAAGGAAAGTCATTACTTCTAGGATTAAAAGAGGTTTTTGTGTCACTTCAGGGCCGGATCTGATAAGTGCGGGGCCCGATTAAATTTTTTTCACGGAGCCCTGCAAAGTTTAAATAAAAATGTTGACTTGGCTGTTTACATATTGAAACTATATAAACTTTAAACATTGAATCTTTCTAAAAAAAGGTCATGGGACACAATCGACGCCTAAAAAAAGGTCATCATACACAACTCAACATTTTTCCTATGTTATAAAATGTCACTTCTCATATCCGGCCCTGGGTCACTTAAAAGGTTTCTGTGGGTCAGTGTTTGACCCGCAGGTCATAGGTTCGTCATCACTGGACTAAACACTCCATGTTCGAAGTACTGTAAAGACACTTCAACTCATTCAACTCAATTTTATGACAATTTCGCGAAAAGATAAGGATGTGAATGCCTTACACATCTTCTCACTTCGACTCTTTTTAAAATGGGTTAATTGAATGTCAGATTGATTTCGATAAACGCAGGGCATATTTGAAGTCTAGATTGCGAATAATCTATACCCATTCATATACAGATTCTAAAAAGAATGTGGTTGTTAAAACATCAAATAGAAGATAATAAACAACTAAACAATTCATTAATCCTGGTAAAATTGTTACCATATATTACTTCACTTGTGGTGTACATATCATCCAAATTTAAACTTCGTACGACCATCCCTTCTGGGTTTTGAAGTTTAGTTTGACCAGCAGTGTAGTTAGACATTTAATTAATGAAGACCATTAACAACTTTGAAACCGATATTAATTAAGAACATCAAAAGTGAAAAGTTTTCTTATAATTTAAAAATGTTTTCTTTCATTTTTTGTCGAGTTATCAATTTGTATCAACACATTTTTAAAGATAAACGAGATGATTCCTAAAGTACTTTCTATTTCTTGCTAAAATAGCCGAGTTAATTTAAACTTATTGACATTTATCGAACGATACAGGCTCTCAACCGGAAGTAACGGGGTTCAACCGAGTTCAGCTAACAGTTTTCAAGTGCAGATTAGTGCTGAAAAATGAACCCAACCTAATTGAATGCGAGTCTTAAGAAAACTTTCCGTAATTTTTTTTTTTAGTTTTAAATTTCTAAACGTATTTCAACTTCTAGTAAATATTTCAAATTTTACAGTGAAATTTCATTCTACAATATATACACTTAGGCCCGGTAAAGTATTAAAGGACGGTTTATTCACCTTTGGATAAATTAATCTATCCAATATCTACCATAGTTACAGGCTAACGAGCCAATCATGGCAAGTGAAATTACAGTAACTATGGAAAATATCGCGTAGATTAATTTATCCAAAGGTGAATAAACCGGCCCTTAGAAACCTAAATCAAAAGAGCTAATATGTTAAAGTGACAACAAGATATCGACACTGCCAAGCCAAAACGGCATAAACGACATTAACATAATTTTTCAGAAAACGCAAAAAACGATTGACATAATGAATCTTAAATGGCTTTTACACAAACTTTAAACCAATTTTATAGCGAATGAAGTTTGTTTGCGGGTATGCCGCTTTAACTGTTGCGTGCAGATTTAAATATGCTACTCGACGGTGCAGCTAACTAAAAAATGGCCATTTTGGCGTTTATGCCGTTTTGGCTTGAGAGCGTCGATATAGTGAAGCTAATATGATTTATTTTGTCCTTGACCACCTAGGTTTCGACATCTTCCCCATCATCAGGTCAGTTGTGTTCAAAGCCATAATTGAACATATGTTAATTCCGTGTTAAAAAGTTGAAATTTAACAATGTAAGTGTAAGATATCAGAATTACAAAAATAAATACATCCCTAATTATCCCAGACTCTAGTTTCACAGCTAACTTTAGTCTTAACTTAACGTTCGCTCAACACACATGATCAAATATTTAACTGCAAAAACCTGACATGATGACGGCGGAGTTGCTGAAATCTAGGTACTCAAGAACGAAATAATATCTAATTATCCCAATATTCATTTAATTTTTAATTATCTGAATTAACCTGGCCTAGGATTTGATAAAAATTCAACTTTAGTAGTCAATAATTGGAATTTCAAGCAAAGTATAGAATTTTTTCCCAATAAAACACTTTTGAAATTTTTGATATTAACGAATTTTCGAATGGGTTATTGACTTAACTCGTTATTCAATTAAAACCTTTTAACGACGGAATGACTTGTAATCAAATGAAGATGAAATAATCATATTTGAGGTTTGAGTTTAAGCTTATATTGAAAGCTTATTTTCTTCCTTCTGACTCATTTGTATAATGATGCTGATATAGTAGAACTATTACTAACCTTATTCTGATAAAAAAATTGTAGAAATTAAAATAAAAATCGAAAAACGTTTGGAATTAAGTTGACTTTAAATTATTTTCAATTCCTTCGTTGAAATATCGGTGTAACTTGAACTTATTGACATTTACCGAACGATACAAACTCTCAACCGGAAATAACACTGTCCAACTGGGTCCAACTAACAGTTTAAAACCGGAAGTAACGGTTGTTGATGGCGACGTAAAGGGTTTCACGAGCTGTCGAAGTATAGTGTTTAAACTTGATTTACCTCCAGATTTAAAAGCTCCCTTTCCGGTAAACTCGCCAGCTTACAAACTACTTAACCGTCCGCGCTAAACGTAATTTCGAAAATTGTCACGACGTCGTCGTTATTTAAACATCAGCTCCGCCAACGTTCCGAAATTAATAGCATTATAACTTCGAGGGGGCCGATTTGAAACTTTTAATGGGCGCCGAGTGACATTAAGGTTTAAGACCCTTAAACACCTGCTCGAACGCGTAGTTGAAGGTAACTGACCGAATTTAACAGGATTTTAAAAACAAGGCGAAACAACAGCTTGAATGTTGAGTGAGCGAAGTGAAGCTTTTGTATTACGTTATAATTTCCGGACAACTTTGTTTAAAACTGTGCTGTTAGCGAATTACGTACTCTCCGGGCAACTTGACTGGAAGCAGCTCCGGTTTCAATCCGGTAATGGGTAAAATGCTAAAGTTAACGTTCTCGTGTTTCCGGGTAACGCGACCTCAACTTTTCCCATTTGAAAGGATAATATTTTATCACCTTAACTTTTTTTTTAATATCTTAGAATGTCTCCTAAATCTTACTTTCGTGTAAATTTTCCGAGTGTAAGATTTAGAGTTGTTAAATCGGTTTCAACTAAAATCAAACTTTAATTCTAATTAAATTAAATAACCCTCTGTGACAAAATGATGAGACGTCACAAACCGACCCCTCTCCATTTCAAAGAACTTGGGGATTCTTTCGCGTAGAAAAGTTTTCCTTCGCCTCAACTAACCGAAAGGGAAGAGCTCGTTCGAGTAGTTGAACTCGGAAAATTAAATTCGCCGCGCCCAGAGCGGTTTTAGAGGCGACATTTTTCAGTTTGCTGGATTTTAGAGGTGTTAAGCCATCTTTACAACGACAAATAACTTTAATAACGGCTCGAAAAGCTGTTCTCACTTAGTGTTAAATTGGACTTTACTGTTTACGTGTTTATCGTTGGAGGTAATTGGAAATTTTCCGGCGCCTCCACCATTTATTTTATCTTTTCGAAAATTAAAATTTTACTTTATTATAACTGTAAAAAATTCGTGTTTCATGATAAATAACTTTAATAACGAACTAGAAAATTGAGATTGGAAAGTTTGCAGTGCCTTTGTTATTTCTTTTACATTTTAAGAATTTAAATTCTATTCGATTATTCTAAATATAAAGAATAAAAGTCTTGATAACCAGAAATAACATTAATAGGAATCTAAAAAATGACTTCCTTAGAATGTTATTGAAGGTAATTGAAAATTTTTCGACGCCTCCACCATTTATTTAACAATTCCCGCATGAAAACTTGAATAACATTTTAAGAATTTAAATTCACCGGGATTATTGCATCTATAAAAAGTAAAATAAATGTGAAATTCGTTTGGTAGCGTGACCTGTCCCGGCTAAAAATGGTACCGAAGCATTCTAAATCGACCCAAAGTCTTTTCTTTCGAGTTTTAAAAAGCGTATTTGCGTTTAATCAGGGTTCCCTTAATGGAGGACATAGTCAGGAGCTCTTTTCCCGTCGACAAGAGAGAATTGTATCGGTCCTCCCTAACGAGTTTCCAATTCGTATCGGAGGTTTTTACGTTCGGGAAAGTCGTAGTGTTGCCGGAGGAGACAAAGAGCTAATTAATGTGTCCGGGGGGAAAGTGGGGTCCCGGGGGAACCGCCTCGCGTCGCGGCAAATATCAATTTCCTCTGGCAATCCCTGGGATTCGGGCCGAGACACTCTAGAATCTAATTAGCGGCTACGTCTGGAGCCATCTGCTTCGTTGCCGTCGATCTGTAATGTCGAAATTGTTCCTTATTGGTATCTTACTACTTCACCTAAACGGAAGTTATAACAGAATGTTATAAAATATAATATAAATAAAATATAAATGAAATAAAAATACTGATTTGATGATAATTAAAATATTATTAAATAAATAAAATGAAAATATATACACAAATCTAATTAAATTTTGATTAATTTAACGCCATGAACTGCTTTAAATTTATAATGGTTGAATGGCACTTGGTCAGCTAAATTAATGAAGCCTGTCGCAAATTTACGCCGTTGGTTTGGTGTGCGGTTTGATATTTGATGCGTTGCGGGTTAAAACTCCGATTTCCAGGTCCGGTTCGAATCGGTTTTGCGAGTATTTTCTATTTAAACAAAGCTACTTTAGTCGACAATATTGATTTCATTCGAATTTAAAAACTAGGATACCATACAATTTTCAATTTTAGGAACAATTCCGATTTACAAAATAAAACTGGATTATCTTTACATAAATAATAAAAACTAATATAAAATGTGTGCTATATAATTTATTGTTATAAAGGGTGAAATACTAATTAGGGTAGAGGGCGGCACATCCGGATATTTTAAATTTTCCTCCTTGTGAGTGAAGTAGAAACATGAAATCCTAGAGGTTGGTAACAGTAACCATTTAACGACTAGTGACAAAGTTATCAGATGTTATCTTAAGTTTTCATAAAGTTATTACTAAAAGTTTAAACGTGCTCCTTAAAGTAAGTATTGCAGGAATCCATTCCAAAGACCACATAGCTTTTCAAATCGCAATACTTCTTTTTTCAATGATTTACGCGATAGAATAGATATTTATGTACTATATAACCTATACTTAAATTAGCGCGAATCTTGAAAATAAAAGTTATGCGATTTAGAATACGTTTTGAAGAGGTGGGGCACTTTCGGACTGTCCGAACCTATCCTATATACATTGTATAGTTATTAAATGTTCAAAGATATCGTTCGAACGTACATTAGAAAGAGAAATAGTGCCGACGTTTCTGAGGAGAGGATGAAAGTTGCCGTCTCAAACGTGCTTCAGGGTGCTATGTCAATACGGATCGCTGCTAGTACATTTGATGTTAAAAAATCTACGTTGCATGATAGAGTTTTGTAGCGCACAAAATTCAAGTTATAACGAAATAAATATTAAGTTCGATTCAAAAGCCAAAAACAACCGTTGATAGGACCGGGCTCCGATTCACTCTGCGGAGAAGGGAGGGGTTCAGATGTTAAATGAAAGGGCGCCACGAACTTAAACCGAAACCTACCAACCTTCACTTATCCTAGGATCAGGCAAGTCCGAATCCATGATCGAAGGACAACAACAAAATAAAAGACAATTTTGAAAACCAAAAAGAATGTACTTGTATTAAAAAGAAACAATGAAATAATAAAGATGCTCTAACGGCGTTCTATGTAATGACGAAGAAAGATGGCCGCCAGGGGTTCACTCAAGATTGCGACGCAGTAAGTTTCCAAATCCGAAACTTCCAAGAAAATACGAAGAATAAAAAGAAATCCAAAAATAAAAATAAAATGTTAATCGGCTTGAAGTGTTGGCTGGTAAAAACCTGATTATCCGGACAATCCGATAATTCATAAATACTCCACTAAATTTGTGGTGTGCGAAGTTTTTATACGAGCCAAAAAGGTCCGTCCTCTTCCAAGGCACAACAACGAAGAGAGCGAAATTACCTCAATTGCGACACTCGAAAGAACCAAATCCCCAGCACTTCCGATCGTACTAATCTGAGAAACCAACCAATATCCTGTATTGCACAACAAAACCAAGAGATCTAAAAATGACAGATTCCAACAGATGGCCCCAAACCAAATAATTTCAAATTTAATTAAAAACGAGAAACAAAACCGTTACAGTTTCAAAATCCAGGAAAACGGAAGCCACATCTGATTCTGGAAATGAAACCGATCACGAATCATCTGGTTTATCGAAATATCCCACAAGACAAGTGTTTACAAACAAAGAAGAAGGTGAATTGGAAGCATATCTCAGACAGTCATCCCAACTCTTGTACGTTTTAACATACATAACTATTCGTAAATTGGCTTATGAATATGCATTCAAACTGGAATGGAATACTGAAATGGAACATTATAGATGATGATGAGATCCTTCGTGATGACCACGTTTTGGTAAGATTTCCTACTAAGAAAAATGTTTTCCACTATGTGGGCCAAGTGATAGGATTTGACGACAGCGACTTTGTAGTGAAATTTTTAAGACACTCAAAGAATCACTTTACCTTTCCTGCAGTGGATGATATTTCCAGCATTTGCAGAAGTGGCATAGAGTCAAAACTCCCTAAACCAACTTCTGTTGTGGGTACATCACGTTTAGCAAGTTTTCTTAAGTTTAATATTAATTTTGATCACCTTAACATGAAATAATGTGTACTTGTATAAGTTTAATTTTATGTATTCTCGTCCGAATCTGCCTCATTGCGTGTCCAAAACTGCCCCATCCTGGGGAAGATTCGGACTAACGCAATTTTTTCCAATAAGCTTATTTATAGTAAAACTGCTGATTTCTTTCCAACTTTATTAAAAAAAAATAGTTGGGCAACATATCGAAAATTGTACTGGCATAGGTTTAAAGCATCATATTCTTCAAGGGAGGTTAAAAAGTCACCTTGACAAAAAGCGTCCGAACCTACCCCCCTCTCCCCTACATTTGTATTTTCAAACTTGCATTTCCCAACCCAACAATTTTTTTTGAATTATCATCTTATTGGATACTTATATATTTTTTATTAAAATTTTTTTCCAGTTAATTAAATTTAAAAAGATATCTTTTGTAATAAAAAATGCTTTAGAATAGATTAAAAGTTACCTAAGCTTAATAAACTAATAATAATCTGTTAAAAACGACCACTGACAACCGCCTCGGCCTTGACCGTCGAATATAATGTCAAATCGATATTTTCCCTCAAAGACAGTTTCCCAACTTGGTACATTTAAATGCAAATTTACTCGGTTATAAATTATAAGGGTGATCCCCTAAATTTATTAATTTAGAACGTTTTAATTCCAGCTGATTTTATCTCAAAACTCCCCCCTCAACTTTAACCCTTCTTTAAAATTTTTTTGAACGTTAAAAATAAAAGTTTTCTTGGATTAATTAAAGACTAAAACTTGGTCTTGTTATAAATTGAATTTTAACCAAGAAGGGGGATCGTTTCGTAAACTCTCTAACATATGGTAACCACTTAATGTTACTGTAATTCAATAAATTGCACCTGTGCGTGTTGGAGAGTGTGAAACCCCACACGAACGTGCACCCTGTTGGATTTTAAAATATAGGAAATCGGATTGACCCCGGCGCCTCCACCGGTGTTGTTTTTTTATGCAAATCCAAGACCCACCCCTCCAAATATCGGGTTCATCCAGAACAGAGCGTGGCGACAATTCCCAAACACTCGTTCTGCGCACCCTCGTACGAGCTTCTTAAACTTCCGGGGGAGAAGCAAAATAGATAAAACCATAAAAACTATAACAAAAAAAATAATACTTACCTTTCTTCCCCTTTTTATTTTTTCAACTATCTGATGAACGAGATGATTAAAAACAGATATCAGCGAACTCTCAACACCAACCCGATAGGTTTGAAAGCGTCCCGTCTGTTTGGGCGCCGCGACGCTACTGGAGCGTCGCGACGTCTGCTGTGTACAGCTACGCGCACGTTTCTAGGCACCCAGAGTGTGCGATATGATAACCGGAGGAATAAAAATAACCAGACACCCGAGCGCTTGTTGGTTATAACGAGGCGATCGAGATTCGTTCGATTATTGACTGCTTTGATTTCCAATTATTGCCAATTATATTTGTCCCTTTTAATTATCAATTACTCTATGGCTTTTCCAATTTGGAACGGGTATATTTTTGTGACAAAAACAATTTTTAATTAAGTTATGGTACAAAAGAAAATCGTGAAAGCGCCGGTGTGAGACTTCAATATTTCATTTCAACTTTATTAAATCTCCTTTTCTAACAATTTGAATAGAGACCTCAGAATATTGAATATTCCCTTCGTAAAGCTGTAGGAAAATGATCTACATAGACTTGAGAAGATCAAAAAGATGCTCGGTTGGCATTTGCATCAACAAACCGTACAACGTCTGTAAAATTCCATGAATCCACAAGTAGAATTCTGACGAATCGTTTCAAACACAGTCCCTCCTTATCAAAACGACCGTTGTTGTTGAACGTTGGAAAGAGACCGAGTTAACAGCTAGAACTATTGTCCGGGCAGAAGGACAAGAGCCCCGTCGGCTGAATTATAGATTACTCGCGGTTTTCCGTTCGCATAATACGAGCAAAAACCATTAGGGCCATTGTCCGTTAACGTATTCCGAATTTCAATTACGTCCGACATCTGGCGGAATGCTTAAACGATTCGACTTCCGAGGTGAGTTAGCTCCAAATTCGGTAAAAAGTTGTTATTCCTTACACAATCCGAGCGTATCCATAACTTTGGACCTGACTCGTGAATATTTCGAAACTTTAACCGTTCCAAGTTTATGCTTTATGCATACGAACAACCCTCTGATTTATCGCACCAGATGAAGAAGTCACGCGGACCGCTTTATAACAACTTAATAACTCTAATTTAACTTAATTACCGGCGAGATGCCAGCTTTTAAAAGACTTTTAAAACTAGTTAAAGAGGCGGAAAAAAATTGTAGAAGGGGCCAATTAGTGGTCTTGTATTTACGTCTTCTCGAGCTCTTTGGGTGGTAATATATGGTGTGAAGGGTCTGAAAGTGCGGCATTTCCGCAGAAGCAGCACGCAAAGCGATTTCTGGTCGTGTTTGGCACGCAGCGGCGTTCCCGTACAACGAACGCCACGCTCGATTAGCACGCAAACGAATACGTTCTGCCCTTCACGCTCGTTTTACGATAAAAACAAACGCTCCGCCCACCTAACTTCGTGAGGCCTCAAGTCGAGATTTCCACGTGATTGATGGTAGGGAAATGCTTTAATCGATATATATTTTTTTCGAATTTTACCCCTTACGACATCTATGGAAAAGAACTGAAAAGCATTGTTGTAGGTCTTTTAGGGAATGTAGGTCATATTGTAGGGCTTTTAGGGAAATCTTTAAAGTGGAAAATAGTAATCTTTACACTTAACGGTTTTAGAAGTGTTTTTTTTTATTGTAGGTTGTTTAAATATAGCTGTGTCCGTCCAATTCTAATGTGACTTGCATCGTATCACTGTTTTTGAAAAATCCAAAATATCGTCCCCTTTCTCACGTAGTGACGTATCTAGCAAAAAATGAAAAGATGAGATATACCGGCAGTAAGTAAGTTTAAAGCGTCCACACCATCTCACGTAGTAGCGTATCTGAATTCCTAACACAATACTAGGAATTCTTTATTTTTATCTTTATTATTACTTGTGTTTTGATAAGTTATGGTTATAGAGTTTTAGTTTTTTGCATCTCCTGTAAAACTGTGTGCATGTCAGATACGCCACTACGTGAGAAAGGGGACGATATAATAGTAATGGCCAGGAAATGAATTACTGAACATTTGAAATTTTCTTCTTATCGAAACAAACCGATATTTCGTAGACTTTTTTCAAAATTATTCCACCTGTAACTTTCTCTTGGAGATTTCTGAATAGTAGTGTAATAATCGGGGTAGTCGTTGCCGCCACTAGGGCAAGGTTTTTAACCCAGTAAAACCTTCCAAAACCGTGGATTCTTGCACGAAGACTCGGGCAGGAAATAAAACAAATTTGAATAATAACAAAACAACTTTATTAGAAAATACGACGTATTTTGAACACGCGAGTAGACGATCGGGGACTCAACGGTTACAACGGGCGGTTACCGAACGGGAGAACGCTAATTGTCGCATCGAAAGAACGAAATAAAAACTCACCACATCAAACTCCCGTTTGGTTGCATTTATGTCCTCAGCTGGCGCCTCGTCGTACTGTTGGGGATACGTCTCCGGTAGAATAATCACTGAAGAAGAGCGCGCACAATCTCGATCATACGAACATAAACGCCGAAATTAATCGAAAAAATGTTGACCAACTGAACTTTACTCGACTTTTCGTTAAGTGTCTGCTAAGAGCCCACTCAAAGAAAAGTTAATCACACACGCAAACATGACTTTAGTATTCAAGATTCAGGTTTAAGTATCTCGTTTTAAGAGTCTCGTTTAAGAGTGATTTTACAAACGCAAATTCTTCCCGAAGTAACTTCATCCTTGGAGAAGGGGTGAATGAACATTTTGGGTATTCCTAACGATTGGTTGTTTTTGACCAATGTCGCACTCGGGGGCGGGTTTTTTTAAGAAGGCTATTTCCTTAAGGAAGAGTATCGGCCAAAAGCTCAAAAAAAAAAACACAATACTCAAAAACACAAGGGACATTTTAAAAACTTTCCTAACGTTCGCCTCGTCCTTTATTTATTACCCTCCAAATGGTTATTTGAACTTAAGAATTCTTAAAACAATTTCAAACAGTTAAGAACGTGACATCGTCAACATATGTATTACACAAATTTATGACTGGGTACGAGTCCCTACATGACCTTAACAAATGCGCAAAGAGAAAACTAGAAAATGTTTAAACTAAAGTCGCAATATATGGAATTATTACAGTAGGGTGAACATTGAGAAATCGCAAATTATACCTGAATTAAATAGATTCAACCAGAAATGCTCCGTAGAGTTAGAAAATTTTCAATTTGCCATTCCTCTCGATTCATTTGTAGAAAGAGATTTCGAAATTTGATCGTCAGGTTTTAGGTGCTTTGATGTTAGGTACTTTTCCAAATCACTAACAAAAGCGCGGTTTTGTTAAGCTTTCTTAGCTGACAATACCCGGTTCTTTCTTACACAGAGTGTCAGACAGAAAACGCCAAAAGCCATATCTCAGTTATTTCTGTTCGAATATGCACGAACCTGATGTCAAATGAAATGTTTTAACGAATACTATATTTCGCAGGTATTTATTTTTTTCCCCAGTGACGCCTTCGACTCCAATCCACTATGACTTTTCTTTTTCAAATTCACATGCATACATTTCTCTACTCTATTTCAAAGGCTTTTTCTTTTTGAATCCAACGATGTACACAATATGTACTTTTGTCAACAATTTAGTCCATAAAAATCTCTATCCTCGCCGTCAAAATTATAGGCCCCTCTCTTTGAAGCGGAATATCTTTGCAAGCACTTGTCGAAAACAATCGGGATAAAGTTCATCGTATTTCGTAGACATTTTTGTGTATCATATATATATATATATATATATATATATATATATATTAATTCGGCTCCTAAATTCGGCAGATAAATGAAAAATGAACCAGATTTTCGGGCCGCCGAAAAATTGTCTAACTTTGTCAATTTTTTTCTTTAAATCTATTGGAGGAAAAAAAATCGGGTTTTAACATGTGATAACAGTATATGTTTATGGTAGTTAACGTATTTTACATTTTGAAAATTTCAACTACTTTCGCGATAATCGCGCTTTGTTTGAAGCGCTGATATCTCGAAAACGGCTGAACACATTTTAATCAAATTTGGGCTTCAAAGTGAGGGGCCTATAATTTTGACGGCGATAATAAGCAGTGTATTCCGTCTTTATCGAGTATTCTGTCAAAAAATGTTTTCTGGAATTTTTTAAGCTTTTGGATGACGACTCCGATTTCGATATTGCGTTTCTGGTCTTAAATTGGAATCATGTGTACAATGATCTATCGAATGGGAGCCCCCAGTGTCTTCAAAAGCTCTAAATTTCGCATTTTTAATAAAAAATGTTTGAACATCAAATTATTTTTTCCCCAAAAAATCTCAAAATCGGCATTTCCCAATAAGAAATGATTTACAATCGATGAATTTTCTTAGAATTTCCATATATTTTCCATTACTTTTCGTAAAAACAGTCGCAAGAAAAGGAAAATGTTTTAATTCTTTCTGTAGAAAACGGTTAATAAAAGTAGATTTACAGTAGATCATGGGATTCATAAAAAAGTTGTACTTTAAATGGCGACGAAATAAATATGCACGACAATTTGAAAAATAAAAGTCGCAGTCGATTAAAATCAAAGGTCAAAATGGGAAAAATTGGAATGAATTCGAAAATTTAGCTTTCGTTAAAACACTTCATTTGGTATCTAGCAAAATCAGGAAAAAAGATCTGAACAGAAATAAACGCGGTATAGCTTTGGGCGTTTTTTGTCTGACACGCTGTATGAAAGACCTTTTTTTATGGAGGGGTGTAGGAAATCTGTTGACAGACGAGTGGTCCGAATCACTATCAAACCGTATCAATGACCACCCTGTGTTGGGTTGATGTACTCATCTTGATTACATCGACCAACTAAAACCCTGTCTCCTCCGCCTCCGGAACCACCCATTAAGGTATAACTTCAGAGGCATATAAATGTAATTTTTTATGAAATACCTGAAGAGCTATTAAGAAACAGAATCTTTTAAACAATAAATTTATAAAAAAGTGGAGATGACTCGTTTTCAAAATGACCTATTCAATTATTTTTCTCTCGCGAGTGTTCGATAATTAGGTTGTGTTCTTAGAAAGGGAAAATTGAATTCGCAGCATTAGTTTTAAGTTTTCGCTTTTGTTAGACATCTTACGTGTTCGATAAGCTGATTATGTTTCAAGAGACAAAACTAACAACTTTTAGTGTCTTAAACTCGTTTTATACCATTTTGTGATTAAAACCAGTTCATTAGCTTCTTATTATACATCTTTGTTTAGAATTCTTTTTTCATAATTTGATAGCTTAGCAAACTTTATTCGAATTTTGAGTCATTTTTTGACCACTTTTAAAAATTTCATTCTTTTCTTTTTTCTAGAACGATTTTTAAAAATTTGATAATTTTCACATACTTTAAAAACAATTTAGGATTGAAATAAAAAATATTTACGTTTCGAATTTTCGTTTATATTTATGTATAATGCAATGTACATAAATTAACACTATCTGGTAATCTTCTTTCGGGTTACGTTCTGCCTCGGTAAAAGTCGAACGATTACAATTCCCGAGACGACAAAAGGGTCCGATTATCGGGTCGATTCCGAAAAGTATACAAGCACAGTATTTATCAATATTATTATTTATATCGGTACTATAGTTACGCTTACTTGTAGGGTTTTTTTTTTCATTACTCGTTATTATCGTACTGAAAATGTATGTATATTTCACATCATTAGGTCGGAAAATAAATAACAAGTTAAAAATATATTACAAATTGTTGTATAAAATATACTAAAGTAATAAAGTACGTTTTCTTCCCATGTATAATATATACAGAGCGGTCATTTTCAAAGAGCAAATATTTATAATATGTATACGACTAATTACTGCAATGGTATGTATTTTGGGTTTTCCGTGATGATTTCTCGACACTCGTTAGTAATTCATTTATTTTGTACTACACTAAAAAATGGTAATGTTTTTTTATAATGCATAATGTTTTTTTTTTTCTCTTAACTTGAAAAAAATCCGCGTCGATACAGGTTTTTAAGATTAGTTTCTACATGAAAAATTATTAATCTTTAATAATTAATCTAATTGTAAATAAAAAAGGACTAGCATAAAACTTTTAATTTCTTCCTTATTGTCATTTCTAAATTAAAACATATACACGAGGTAGTTGTTATACTGTTCTTTCACCTTTACTATTATTTTTTTTTGTTGGTTTAGATCAATGAAATGTTTATTTACAAAACAATGTAACATGGTAGTAAGGAAGAGAAAAAAAAGGTCTATTTGATCTATCTAAAAAAACCTGTATTCGAGCGCTTATAATTTTCGCGAGGCAAAAATTAATAACCTAATAAAAGCTTTACAAAAATTTTGGCAGCCGCGACACTCTCACCGCAGGCACACGCATGAATAATACTGAGTGCAGCTGCCTTAAAATAAAATTAAAACAAGTAAAACGATTTCATCGCACGTTCGCCGCGTAACAAGGGCACAACAATCAACTTCATTCCTTCCTCCTTTGAATCTCTTTATATTTCAATGTACAATTGTTTAGTAGCAATCGTATTTTTTAATACTATGAGTCGTGGTAAATAATGTTTTTTTTTTTTTAATTATTAGTATTATTTAGTTAGTAATCGTAGTAAGTAGGGGGGTATTTATATTATCATTTTTTCATATTATTTATATATTATTATATATAGTCAATTAAAGCTCTCTTCGGATTTTTCTTTTTGTACAAATGTGTAATTGCGTAGCACACGATGACTGCTTCTCTCTTTTTTTTAACTCTCTCGAACAAACACTCTTCGCGGGGCTGTTACTGTTGGCTTTGGGGCACGCGGGGAAGTCTATTTATTTTTTTATTAGTTTAAGTGTTGTTTCCGGCTCTATTGAGGCGCGTGCGCATATCAGGATCTTACCATTTCATCCGGTCGACGATCCGTTGCAATACGAAGAAGATTCATAAATTCTATTTCCAAGTTTTGTCTTGCCTAAAGATTTTTTAAATGAACAATTAGTATTTTGGAAAAATTTGTTACTAAAATTAGTTAAAATTATTACCTGGGTGTTTTGTGTTGGAATTTGTAACGCCAAAGCCATACTATTCGAATCAAAACTCTCATCCAACGCGATTAAAGCACCATGTACGCCAGATTCGATTAAATTATTCGCATACTCTTTCAAACCGATTGCAGCCACCCATCTGATTAAACGCTCGTTACTCCAAACTAAAACATCAGTGTTGGTATTCTCCGAACTCTTTCGTCTTTCCTCCAATAAATTTCTATCGTAATTCAATCGCTTTAAACACGATATTCCAAATTGTAGACTAGTCCTATGATAAAAACTCAAAAAAATTAACTCAATCCAAAGTTAGAAATTAAAAACCAACCTATGAAAACTATCAACCATTTTTAATTGCCCCCTTAAATCTTTCTTCGTTAAGTGATCCAACATCCGAGCATCCACCAAACACTCCATAAAAGTAGTTCTATACTGAGGCAATCCTAAAGCTGGTAACCAGGAATTTCCAATCCACTCGTGATTCATATCCCCAAAAGCCAAAGTCGTTCGGGAAGTTTTCGGAGCAGATGGGGATGTTAACGAAACCATCTCTTGTATAGCCAATCGTAATTTGAGTCGATGTAATGGGTTGCTAATTCCGATTTCCCTTTGGATCTCGGTGTCGCTCAGCGCGCTCATTATGGCCCCCGATTTAACGTTAGCTCGACAAGCGGCTACATACCATGCCGGCATTCCAACCCAAAGCTCCAACCAGGCAACGATAGTCGGACCGTTCCATAAAGCGAATGGCGTTCCAGCTTTCATCGCTTCCGCGAGCAGCTCGTGTCTGTAATCACGTTCCCTTACAGGAGGAAATTTTAAAAGTGTTAGTAAAAGGGGGAATCTAAGGTGATAAATGATGAAAGCATTGCGTGCTTTTTTTAACAACAAATTAATGTGATTTAATTTGTTGTGGAATCATTTCAACCAGTTTTTTTTATATAAAAAAGCTATGATTATATCGAAAGCTATTATGATTTGAGTGCTTATTGGGTAAATAAAAATGATTTTATCTGTGCATTTTCTATAAACTATTTTGGTTTGTCTAATTAATTCGTCTAATTGACTTTTTTTAGTTGAAATGATGTAAACCCAAAAAAGATCTTACACCCACTTTTTCTTCTGTCTCCGATCAAAATCTCCCTTCTGTCCGAGTTTTCCAGATATGCTCATCGAATCCGATATGTCTCCATCGCTCATCATACCACTTCCTTGACTCAAATTTAGGTTAGAAGCGTCCGTTACATCTTTACCTTTACCCTAATTTATTCATTAAGAATTAAAAATTATTTTTTTTTTTAATTGTAAATTTTAATTGTAATCTCTACCTTTTCTTTCTTGCTAAAGAACCTTCCCAAAGACGATTTTATCCCCTTCTTTTTCTGAGCAGCGGCTGCAGCTGCGACAGCGGCCGCGGAAACGTCCCTTGGTACACCGGAAACTGTATTTTTGTGTAGACTCTCCTGGCTGCTGTGACGAGAGGATAATGGTGACGGTGGTGTATGGGTCTGTCCTTGCCTAAAGACACTGCACTCTACTCTAAACTAATTCTATACCGGGCATGCTTAAAGCCAACATAAATAAACGTTCGAATGGATATAACATTGAAAGGTTTTTTTTGAGACAATTTACTACTCGTGCTAAATGAAATACTAAAGAGGAGATGATATTTTCAAAAATCAAAAGAATTAAGTCTACAATCAATGATGAAATCAGTGAGAATTTGATGAATAACAACAATTGGGAATTGATAAAATCGAAGATAAATTTGAACAACAAAAGAAAATAAAAAACTGTGCTAATAAAAAGCAAACGGTGCTAATTTTACAAAATTTAAATTTTGTTAACAACCTGTATGTTGTTACACCCGTTGGCATTCCAACCGCTCCGGTTCGTCTATTTATTCATAAAGCATTTATTTATTTATATCAACTACATCTTAAAGCCTAGCGTCCACTAGGCTCGCCGAATTGAGTCAAATCGAATCGCAATAATTCGCTTACCATATATTTATATAGAAGCTGCGTCGATTAACTAAGAGCCGTGGCGCCCCGAGTCCAATTGCATACACAAATTGGTTGTCAGGCGAACACGTTTCGTCTGGACTCGATGCGCTTCTGTCGACGCGAGGAGTGGAATCGTGTAGACGCCCTGTATAGTTTTGATAGTCCCAAAATGAACGAAAAACTTTTAATCATTCGTTTGCCACGGAACTGATCCTACATCCATAAAATAATTTTTAAATTTATCTCGAATTGCGAAAACGGCTTGAAATGCGCTGCCCCCAAGGTGTGGTAAATCTATTAATCCCTCGTTTACGGTTTCTCTGAAATCTTTTTCTGACTAATACGCAGAGTTATTTCTTAAAAAATTATGTAAACATGTGACGGCTACTACAATGTAAACATGTTCGAGAATTAAAGCCTACCGTCTTTCGTAAATTCTAAATCTTCTTACGAGTATACCAAATGCATTTTCACTGACACGACGAGCTATACTCACAATCAGACGACAATTGAAAACTTTCTTTCCCTCGTCATTTATAGTTTGGTTACCTGGATATGGTTTCATTAAACATTTTTCTAATGGAAAAGTCGCATCTCCAATAATCACATGAGGTGCCCGGTAGGCATGCATCTCTAGGAAGATTTATTGATTATGTGTCACTGACATTCCAAAAGCAGAGTTTGCAAATTTGCAGCCGTCGGAATTCTTTCCAAACATTTCTTCATCCGAGCTGTCCACCATGCACGAGTGCAACGACTTCGACTGGTCAATTCGCTTCGATTCGTCTTTAATAAACGCAACTCGTTTCGACGCAATTCGGCTAAAGTGGACGCCAAGCTTAACAAATATTTTTTTAAAAACTTACCTTCTTAATTCTTCTTGACTATGAGCTAAAGCTTGAGCGACCCTTTCAAGTCGTAGAGATCTAGCTGTTAGGGGCGAAGCTCCACCTCCGCTGCTACTATCTCCAATATGAATCTCATCCCGCGATAATTCCGATGGGAGCGGAGCCAATTGAAGCTACGGTACACAAAATAATCTCAATTCACCCCATTTTTTATTTATTAAAAACGCATCGTAAACATGCAAAACAAACAAGAAAACGTCCATGCAAACAAAACGGTGGTTTTGGCAAGTGCTCTGTCTTAAGTGATTAAATAATGTATCTGTGGGTTAGTTGGTGTTGGTTATTTTTTTGAGAAAAAGGGCAAAATGAAACGGCTCGATCTTCGGGACAAACCTGGCTCGACGGCAACGACTCTGAGAGGGCCCCTGGGCTCAAGATGCCATGGTACTGCTGTTGTAAGTGAGCCGGCGACATAGAGGCTGGCGCCTACAACATCCACCCAGTTCTAACTAATGTGAGAGAAAAACACGAAACGGCCGAAATATGAATTGCAAAAAAAAATTGTACAACTTTAGTCTAGAGGAGATATTTTTGCAAGTCATAAAACACTTAATAGAAAAGACGTTAATAGATTCATAAATAGTAATGATCATGCTCCTTCATGCATAACCGAAAAAAACACCACAAAAAAATGTTTAATGAATGTTTTGAAGATGGTTTTTTACGCTCACCGTGTGATATTTGTGCAAGTAGTCTCTTTGAGGGGAATGATGGGATTTGGGAGTGGATCGGCCGCTTACTGGAGGACTTTGACGTTCGAGACTCCGACCCCTCGCCAGAAGGTTCATGTGCTCCATACTTCCGACGCGAGACTCGAGTTCTTCCGCCCGCGCTTCCGTGTTCTGTTTCTCCTCCTGTATCAGGCGTATCTCGTTGTTGATCGCGTCCAGTTGTTCTTGAAGCATCATCGCGAGCGTTTGCGCATCTGTATGACCAGAAGGCGACAATATGTCAGCGGCACTAAACAGACTATCGTTATCGTCACCTTCTGCGTCGCTCGACACGTCGAACGCCTGCTGTACGTTAGCTAACACGTGAGCCTGCTGCATCTTCTCCCATTCTTGTTCAGTCATCGATCTAAAACCCCAAAAAAAATTTTTTTTCTCCATAAAATTTAAAAATTATTTTTTAACATACCGTGTAAATGGTGGTAATTTATTACATTCATCATCAATCGGCGTACGATTCTTATTACTCCTTCTTGGTAAAGAATGAGCATCAAAGCTTGAATGACTAGCGCTTCTTGAAAACCCACTTGGGTCAACAGCATTAGGAGAAAGACTCCTAGTTAAAGCATCCGTTTGTTGAATGTTAAATGCAATTTCTTGTTGTAACATCTGCCTTTTAACATTATCAATTTCTAATCTAGACTTTGCCAACTCTTTCATAATCTCCCCCTTTTGACCTTCGAGTTCCTCCATAACCTTACGAGTCTTTTCCAATTCTTGGGTGAGACTATTTTTCTCTTCTAACGCGTGCATTCTTTCTTTGAGATGTACTTGAAGTCTATCATTGGATTCTGATAGTAATTTATCAACGGTTGCTGAAAGGCGACTGTTATGGTCTTCGTTCATCTTTAATCGTTGGTTGAGGCGAACTAATTCGGCGTTTTTCTCTTCAAGATTGGCTTCAAGACGTTGAATGCGGTCTTCTGCCGATCCGTGTCTTTCTTGCGCCTTTTAGAAAATGTTATCATATTAAATGTTGGTTATTTCTTACTTTGGAAACATGCAGAAAGAGACGAAGAAGGACAACTCAGCTCACTTTCTATACTAAATGCTACAGCACTAACATTGAAAGCTTTTAAAAAGGGGGCGAACGTTTACAGACATTTACAAAGAACGTGTTACTAAATAGTTTTGGATTATAGAAAAATTGGTGAGGGGAAGTATGTAGATATAAAAAGTGAGCGTTGAGCTTCGTACCTGGTTCCTCACCTGCGTGAGAGCTTCCATGCGTTGTTTGAGTTGTTCTTCCATTTCGGGAAGATTTGAATATTGCGCTAGTTTTTGCTCGGCTAACTCTAACTTTTCTTGAATGGCAGCAATCTTTTCGTCTTGTAACTAAAAAGAAACTCTCCGTAATCCGTCGTAAACCAAATTGACACTAAAATTAAACTTCCTTACCTTAATCTGGGCTTCCTTATGTTGCAATTCTTGTTCCAATTTCTCGTTTAAGTCGTGTAGCGACGTCGACTCCCGCTGGGCATTCAAATACCTCTTTTCCAGCGTGGCGATTCTCTCCTCCTGGTCCTCTTTCTGCGCAACGTTCTCCCGCAAATCCCGCTGGAGCTTCGAGTTCGAATCTTGGGACTTTAACAGCTCCTTTTGCGCCTTGGCCAAGCTTTCCTCCAATTCCCCGAGGCGGTTCGTCATCTCGGCCACTCTTCGCTGCCAAGTACCGATCTCGTTCGTCTACGAAAACGTTAAGTTTAACGCCGAAGGTGTTTGGGAGGGGATTTACAAATATAACAAACAAAGCACATTGAAGATGGTACTCACTTGCTGCTCGAGGGCTTGCTGGAGATCTGCGATTCTGGCTGCGCTCTCCGCGGCATTGTCGGTTTCGATGCCGCCGTTTGCCAGGCGCGGTTTCGCTGGAGCCTAATGCCACATAAACATGCCACATGACAACATCGAAAAACACTTAGGTAGAATTTAGAAAAGTCGTTTAAAACTTTTTCTAATTTCTATTCATGCATAGATAGTAAAAAAAGAAATAATTTAAAGTAGTTGATGCGATATGATTGATGAATTTGGTAAAATGTATCGGTTTCGTGTGACATTGTAGCCGACGCGACATTTAACACGGGAAATTGAACGCATTATTTAAAACATCGAATTGCACGTGTATCTATATTGCGGGTGGAAATTGCATTTTGTCGCTGAATTGGATGGTGTGAAATGTATATTTATATTTCCTAGTGTTGTCAACGTGATATATTACTTTTATCGTAAATTGAAATCTTTTTTAAAGGTGTCAAATATCTAAAAGCCTTAAAAGAAGAAAAATCTCCACCTTCAATATAGTCTATATTGATTTTAAGATCTCGATATTTAATTAAAAAATTCCAGAAATTTTTACCTTATTCGTGGAATTATTTCCTTGGTCCCCAGTATCAATTTGGCCATTCTCTTTTGGTTTGTCGTCTATGGCAGGTACATTATTAGGAGGAGCACCTCCTATTTTATATTGTTGCAACTAAAATCATTTATGATTAATTTACATTATTAAAAAAAAAAAATAATTACCTCATCTTTGGTAGTAGCCAATTCTTCTTCTAAAGCAGAATTTCTTTCCAACGCGACTCGCAATCGTTCGCGAACCTTCTCGTCAAGAGCCTTGTGGTGCTCGAAGAGGCTTTTGAGAGCCTTAAGGACCTCCACCTCGCTGGACACGCCAGATTGGGCGGCAGCCTGCCTCTTCACGACGGTCATCCGCAACGATCGCTCGTGTCTCGAAACGAGACATTCCAAATGTTCCAACAGCAGCTGAAAATCGCAAAAATATAAATCTAAAATCGATTGCGAGATGGAACCGGAGAGCGGTAATCTCCGGCAATTCCTACTCGGTTTCGCTAAGTAGGCTTCAAAGTAGCGGGGAATTAGGCAAATGAGCAAGATTAACGTTCACCGGTAATCTTCTTTGGAAGAAAAACTTCGGAACGTGCTCGTAATTCGGTCAGTTTCGGTCGGCTTTGTTCCCTAATTATTTCGCGAACCTTACGAAAGGACCTCTACGCTATCGAGCGAGAGTCGGAGTTCTACGAGAACAGCTCCTTCAAAGGATCGCAGATGTAATCTAATTTCTAGCTTGCTTTTTTTCGGTGAAGAACTAAAGGACTGGGAAGTGAGGAGGCGGTTGTGTTTTCCTTTGAGGTTAGCTTTGTAGGGTATTAATCTTGTACAAAGGTTTAATTAAAAAGGTTGACTTGTTTTGTTCCCTTAAAAGTTTTATGTTGAAAATTTTGATCAAAATAAATCGAGCGTTAAAGGTTACTTTTTTTTTGTTGAAATGTTGGGTAGTGTGGTACATGTATAAAGTATATAAAGTGTATACCGCAGGTCATTTTAATATGAAATTCCTGTACTACAACGCCCATGTTGAATATTGGCTCGACTTTCGTTAGCCGCGTATATTGCTAATTTCTCGGCCGTTGAACATTCTAATTTCCATGCTCATACGCTCTACGGGGGCGTGACCGACGCCTCTCGTCCCGATCCACAAAGGGTCATCCGAAAACAACCCCCTCTTACATCGTGCAATTACGACGGGGAAACCTAATAGAGCGAAACTCCTTCATTTCCCTAATCGAAAAGTTTTAACGAAGCGCCTCGCGAGAGATTAATAACAGAAAGAAAAAACTCACCCTCGTGTTGTTCCGTTCCGCCTTTAGCTCGGAAATCTCCTCTTCCCGTTCCAGCAGTTGCTCCCTGGCTAAATTTAGTTCCTTCGTAAGGGTAGCGAATTCCTACAAAACACACAAAGACTGTAGCGTCGATTTATTGTTCCTGGGAAAGATATCGAAAAATATTCGATATCGAGGAGCTTTTACGGCCGATATTGTCCGATAATAGCTCACAACTTCGCGATATTTCAGACGAGGCCTTAAAAGCTCGCCGGTAAACGACCGATCCGAAGGGGTTCGGCGGGGAGCTTTTACAATTTCGATGAAAACCTCGCCCTCCCCGTCCTACACCCAGATGTCGCGCGTAAAGTTTTATTCGTTCGTAATTCGGTTTCGTAAAGCGGAGATTTATCCTCAGAACGCTGTGCGAGGTTCGGTTGAGAATATTCTTTCGATTAACCCAACTTATTAAACGATTCCATTTTGACCACACAAGTGGTCTCGATCCAATTATTTTTGTTACAAACAACATGAATTCAATCAATACCAATAAGAAAATAACCTTCACTTTAATTAAACTCCCACAACATTCAATTACAAACAACTCCCACACAAAAGGTATTTGCGGAAAAGGGGACCCTTTTTATAAATTTTGAACGCGCCTGTACCTTTTATAAGTACCGTTAGGTTGATTTACCGCGGGGGTGTACACCCTATTCCCTATAGACCTTTAAACGACTCCCCCCGTTCTATATTTTCGAACCTGGAGCAGCAGATAACGATGAAATTTAAGCCGGCGCCGTCGAAGAAACCGAAGTCGATCCGCTCGGAAAATTCCCGATTTCCAACGATTTATAATCTTTAATTTTACCGCAGCGGTGCAAACGAAAATTGCGTTTTTAAATTCTTCGCTTGCGGAGAAATAAAATGTCCCTTTTTTTTCACTAGTCCCCGCATCATTAATTTCTTCGCCGGCCAACAAACGTAAAATACCGCTAAAGAAGACCGCCGAGTCCGCAATTCAAATGCAAATTGGCTAATTAAAGGAAGCTAGTGTGGTAAAATAGGGGGAGTAAAGTTACGGCCCGCTCTCTTTGTTGCCGTTTTCTCGCAGTTTGAAACTGCACCGAGTGTCTCTATTTACTCACTTGAACTAGATATTTGTATTTATAATTCCCTCCAAAGTACCCACTTTTATTACATTTTAAGTCATTTAAAGTTTATATTGTTCATTTTTTTATTAAGACAGTAGATTTATTATTTATTTTTTCAGTTTAGAAAGTAATTCGAGTATCTTTATACAAAATTTTATACCTAAAGTTGATTTGATTTTTAGTTTCAAAAATGGTGGAGGTGCCGGGTTAACATTAAACAAATTTCAACAGATTTCTGATCGTCAACCTACTTTTAACATTTAACAAAAAATATATACAAAATCGGATATCGATTTCATCAATAGAAAACCGCTCTTATTCCATGTAAAACAAATCCCACAGAAATATTTTCAATACTAGTGAATAAAAACTCACACTCTATTCATCCATCCATCCAATACCATTCTTCATTTTTTCCGGTTGCATATTTCAAAACGTGAACGAATTTTTCCCTACCTACTACAGAAGTCCCTCGCTTGAATTCCGATATAGATACCGGGTACCATCACGACCTCGGACAAAAACGCGGTTGGTTGCAATTTCGCGGCGGATTGACATTTAAAAAATGCGTAACGACCCGTCGTCTCCCGCAATGAACGAGCGGGTACCCGAATTTTTTGCTTTTTTCTTTTCTATTTTTTTTTGTTTAACGGGAGAACCATCTGCATCGCAAATTCCTATGAATATTTTAAAAAGATTTAGGGCCCTGAAAGATTCATGAAACCCGCAGGTGAGCCCAAACCTGAGGTACCTGATAGATATGAATAATTCACGCCCGTTACAACATCGCCTTTGACGTTAACGCGGCGTCGCGACGTCTTCCAAAAATGTTTATAATCAAGCAGAAACGTTTCCTAATCCTTTCCGAGATTCGTTACCGTTCTTCTGGTAGTACGCAAAGTTTTGGGGGAGATTAGAAACTCGGAATGCAAATGAACGAGAGAGAACTCGAGGAACCTCGGGCAAGCGTCGTCTGAAGTTGGAAGATGGTAGAGTAAGAAATCGGACGGACGTCCAACTTTAGGGTCGGCGAATTTAATCAAGCTGATTGATTAGGTTTGCGTTTTATCCCCTTAATTAAGCGATTCACTCGTTTATTTTCACATTGAAATTTCCGGGAACCACCGAGATGTTTAAACTTCGCTTATACATATTTATGCGTCGGTTCGCGAAGGGGAAATAACGCAATATGTGCTTACTAAACAACCCCCTCGTTAACGCTTCTCTACCCTTGTTAGCTCCCCATGTGATTTTAGAAAACGTTTCCACCTCATTATTTATACACATTTTATTTTCATCCTCATTTATTTTAATTTTTCGTTTTAACAATCCAATTTTCATTCTATAACAATTATTATTTTCAACTAGGTACTTTTTTATTGATGTTATTGTATGAATTTCGACTACCGAAATGGGGGTATTTTCAATTTCGGACACCGGATGTTGTTATTATTATTAAAAACTGCCGTTGGGGCATTCGGAATTGCTCCCTATCCCAATTACGACGCCGGCGGTGCTGGGCGTTAGGTCGCTCGAAAATCGAAAGGGCAGAAATTAACGCCTGGGGACGCATAGAACACGCTGTCCGTAATTGGCTAACGCGTCAAGTACCTAATCGAACGAGATGGCAAATCCAACTGTAGAAGGGAAAAAAAGAATCAGGTTGCTACACCATATTCAGTCGTAAGTCGAATATTAAAATGTGGGTTAAGAACTTGGAGGTTTCGTGGAGCCTCGGGGGTTCGTTAATTGCGGACTCGCCAGTCAAGTGGCATAATTTCCCGTCGAGCACTCGCCAGGACTTAATTGAGACGAAAAAGGAACCGAGCTTTATTCCACACCTCTTCGTGGTTATTAATCGCGACGTATGTTTTCGGAGGAATTTCGGACGAATTTCGGAAGACGTCAATTTAAATGCGTCCCGGACACCGGTTTCGTCCGGAAAGGAGTTTCCTGATGGAACTTGTTCCCCCCGGTACGGATAGCCTACCTCAACTTGAGAAAAACTTCTTTGAAACTAATTCAGGATACCCAAACGTGCTCGGGATATTAAATTCTATAGAAGTTGTCATCATTCCAAAGGCTTCTCTTTGACTTTCGAAAATCAAAAGTAATAATACATATATTACCAGCTCCTCCACCATATTTTCTTTAACCGGGCGCACAGTGGTCGAAATTGCGAAAAAGCTGGACAAAAGTCGAAATTTCAAAGTCGTAGTTTTCGCGTTAATACAATAAAATGTCGTACAGAAGGAGCTAGTGCATCGTTCTATGTAAGAACAAAGCACTCGCCCACGTGTATGGACCGCGGTAGTGATCGGAAGTTTACTGAATCTCATTAGCATCTGACACCAATGACCTCTTAAAAACCAGTGGATTGAAAATATGGTTAAATTTTGTATTAGAGATTGAGTTGTTATCTGCAATATGGAAGGCGTTCCTAGAGATAAGTGTAATATATTTATGTATCCATAACCTAATTTTTCAAAAGTTGCATGTTTTTAGCATATAAACAAAACCCCCTTGCGATTTTCATCGAATTCAGATTACTGGAATAGTGAATCATCGAAATAGTTGTGATTTCAAGAGATCCTGCAGTATTGATTCTTGGAAATCACACACAGGAGTGTCAAGATTATATATCAGAAGAGAAAACTACCGGATGTCGCCGGTTTCGAGCTTTGAGTCATTAAATTGTTATTAATTTTTGATATCGTTTTTGATTGGTTTGAATTAAATTCATTTAAAATTAACCCAACTTCATTTCTCGTCGTATCATCTTCAATACTTTGTATTTCGGCGATCGTATCGTCATCTTTAATTATCCGAATTATCCGGAAAACCAAACTCGAATAAACGAACCCGAATGTATAGAAGCGTGAACTATTAAGCTATAGTTTATACTTGGAACGTCTTCGTCGTATTTTTTAATTTCGCTTGGTTTTGAATCAACTTTTTTTAACAAAATTTTCGGTTTGTTCGGATAATTTTCAGTTAGGTTTAAATCGCTTTTTGGTGGAATAAAATCGCTAGTGGTTTTAATTGATGATTTATTTCTTGATTTTATATGAATTGAACGACTTCAAACTTTTTCGGGAATTTTTAAAAAAATTTCGGAAATTTTTGAAAAATTATCTGAATTCTTTTGAATATTTTCGGGAATTTTTTGAATATTTTCGGATTTTTTTGGGTTATTTTGGGAAAATTTTGAAGCATTTTCTGGGATTTTTGTAACATTTTTGGATGTTTTTTATGATTTTCGGGAATTTTTGTAAAATTTTCGGAATTTTTTTGAACAATTTTCGAAAAGTTCAAAATTTTCTGTAAAATTTTCAGGAACTTTTGTTTACATCTTCGGGATTTTTAGTAAAAATTTCGGATTTTTTAGAAAAAATTTCGGATTTTTTAGTAAAACTTTCTGATTTTTTAGTAAAATTTTCGGATAATTTTGTTACATTTTCAGGATCTTTTAAGATTATCGCAAATTTTTTAAATATTTTCGGATTTTTTTGGGATACTTTGGAAAATTTTGACGCATTTTCTAGGATTTTTGTAACATTTTTGGATGCTTTTTAATGATTTTCGGGAATTTTTGTAAAATTTTCGGATTTTTTTAAACAATTTTCGATTAATTCAAAATTTTCAGGAAATTCAGGATCTTCGGGATTTTTAGGAAATATTTTGGATTTTTTTAGAAAAAATTTCGGATGTTTTAGTAAAACTTACTGATTTTTTAGTAAAATTTTCGAATAATTTTGTTACATTTTCAGGATCTTCTGTAAGAATATCGCAAATTTTTATACTTTCAGAAATTTTTGTAATATTTCCAGAATCTTTTGGAAAATTTTCGGATATTTTCAAAGAATCTTCGGGAATTTTTGAAAAAATTTCGGAAATTTTTGAAAAATTATCTAAAATTTTTTGAATATTTTCTGGAATTTTTTGAATATTTTCGGATTTTTTTGGGTTATTTTTGGAAAATTTTGAAACATTTTCTGGGATTTTTGTAACATTTTTGTATGTTTTTTTATGATTTTCGGGAATTTTTGTAAAATTTTCGGTTTTTTTTTTAACAATTTTCGAAAAATTCAAAATTTTCTGTAAAATTTTCAGGAACTTTTGTTACACCTTCGGGATTTTTAGGAAAAATTTCGGATTTTTTTAGACAAAATTTCGGATTTTTTAGTAAAACTGATTTTTTAGTAAAATGTTCGGATAATTTTGTTACATTTTCAGGATCTTCTGTAAGATCATCGCAAATTTTTATATTTTCAGAAATTTTTGTAACATTTCCAGAATTTCTTGGAAAGCTTTCAGATATTTTCAAAGAATTTTCGGGAATTTTTGTAAAATTTTCGGATTTTTTTGAACAATTTTCGAAAAATTCAAAATTTTGAGGAACTTTTGTCACATTTTCGGGATTTTTAGGAAAAATTTCGGATTTTTTTAGAAAAAATTTCGGATCTTCTGTAAGATTATCGCAAATTTTTATATTTTCAGAAATTTTTGTAATATTTCCAGAATTTTTTGGAAAATTTTCGGATATTTTGAAAGAATTTTCGGGAATCTTTGTAAATATTTCGGATTTTGTTGAACAATTGTCAAAAATTCAAAATTTTGAGGAACTTTTGTTATATTTTCGGGATTTTTAGGAAAAATTTCGGATTTTTTTAAAAAAAATTTCGGATCTTCTGTAAGATTATCGCAAATCTTTATATTTCCAGAAATTTTTGTAATATTTCCAGAATTTTTTGGAAAATTTTCGGATATTTTCAAAGAATTTTCGGGAATTTTTGTAAAATTTTCGGATATTTTTGAACAATTTTCGAAAAATTCAAAATTTTGAGGAACTTTTGTTACATTTTCGGGATTTTTAGGAAAAATTTCGGAGTTTTTAGAATAAATTTCGGATTTTTTAGTAAAACTTTCTGACTTTTTAATAAAATGTTCGAGTAATTTTGTTACATTTTCAGGATCTTCTGTAAGATTATCGCAAATTTTTATACATTTTAAGAAATTTTTGTAATATTTCCAGAATTTTTTGTAAAATTTTCGGATATTTTCAAAAAATTTTCGGATATTTTTGAAAAATTTTCGGATATTTTCGAAAAATTTTCGGATAATTTTATTACATTCTCAGAATTTTTTAAATTTTCCCTCTTCCTTTTAACCGGAAGAACTACCTGAAAAATCTTAAATTCCGACCTTACATACGTTTTACGCGGTCTCGATACCAGATAATACTCAATATTGCAAACAAATTCAAACAATTAACGTTATATAACGGCCATTTTGTGTCAACCATTTTTTATTTGAAACTTCCGATTGCGAATTTGGTTTTAGCGACTTGAAAAACATAAAAATCTAATTTTTTATGATCATGCAAACCTTTTTGGACTTTTGTCCGGCTTTTTCAGAATTTTGACCACTGTGCGGCGTGTGTATACTGTATTATTTGAGACACGGTGTGTATACTGGGTCTTTTAGGGAGCAGGCATGTTTTCAAAGTTTTCTAGACTTTCAAAAATTCTAGAAAAATTCTGAGTTACTTATTGAAGCGTCAACTACATGGCCGAGCAGTTACCAAACTTTTTTTAGGGGGGTAGCCGAAGCGTACCCTCTATCCATAAGATAGAATTTCAAATTTTGAATGTTCCTTCAAAGACCTAGTGTACACACGAAGGGTTATTAATGAAAATATATATAAATATTTTTCTCCAAAAAGTTTTCTCTATGAAACTGACCGTACCAGCTTTCATAATTTGTTAGGAAGGCCACAAATCAAACTGTAAACGGAAGGACCGCATAGTTTTCTGTTGAGCGCGTGATTTACTCCGAGCACTTCCGCTATTTATATCCTGGCACGGCGAGCGCTTCCGATGAGTTGCCGTCTGTTGGTGAAAATACGAACTACACCCTTATGAAATTCGAATTATAATCGGATTAAATCATCGCTTCGGGAACAGAAATAACGCATTACCGGGTGGCGCGCGAGAGGTAAAATTTACGAAACGGTCGTCATTAATTTCGATCCGGAACGTCGCGTAATAAAATCCATATTGCACGGGGGCGGGATTTATGAAAATATAAACGGTTCGGCGATAAAATTAAATTAACCTTTGGATAATTTCATCTCAAAACCGGTTTCTTTTACACCTTCGCATCCGGCCATCAATCACCCTTTAAATCTTGGATTAAAATGTAAGGATGATTGATGCCTTTAAACTAACAAGGAGAGTGCAAGGTCTTGGGGTCATAGATTTAGTTCAAATTTTGTAGGATGGTAGATTTAGTTTCCCTGTTGGTGAAAATATATGGTTATAGGGGCCACTACTCAATAGCTCTTTAGATATTTGCAATAGAAGATGCAATTCACTAGTTAAATTCAGGTCTGCAGCAAACGATTAAACATAATGGGTTTAGCATAACAGCAATAGATCGGCGTTTCTCGTCATTAGGCGCCGGGTTCCAGTTCTGAGAGTGTCCATTTTTACATATAAAGATACCATGGGTGGATATAAAAGATTGCGATATCGAAACATTTTTTGAGTGGGCACCGCACTTTGGATTTGTCAGTTAATTATCATTTGATCTGTCAAGACTTCAAAATTAATACAGGAATATGACTTGACATTATAACCTTTCTTCAAAAAGCCTGACTTAATCGGTATAAATTCGGTTAATTTTGACATTATCCGGACTTGTCCTAACGAATTAATTGCATCTTTAATTGCAAATATTTTAAAAATTATAGAATAGTGGCCCCTACAACCATATATTTTCATCAACAGGGAAACTAAATCTACCATTCTACAAAATTTGAACTAAATCCACGACCCCAAGACCTTGCACTCTCCTTGTAAAACGATTTTTCAGTAGGCATTAAAAAAAATAAAAAACTTCTTTCTTTTACTATTTTCCGAGCACAACTTGATCCTGTTAAACCCGAAAACACCCGAGAATTGTCACTATAGAAATAAGTCGAGGATAACTTCGTTACTTGGCTTGAAACAACTCGGTGAAAACTTAATAAGTCCTAAGTTCGGGGACCGAATTTGATCACGTTTTCTGCAAAAGACAATCGCGAGTAAACTTCGGATTTCAACTGAAGCGCTTAAAATAAAGATTTATTTGGATTTCGGCCAACTAAAACTAGTTTCTAAGGTTAATTCTATTATGCAGAGCTAAGCTGCGGACACCGAAACCTATGTCCTGCAGCCCACAATTCTGCAGGAGGACGCCGCGATAATATTCATAGTGAATACCGAGGCAAACACCAGTCCGTATCCAGACGGGTTGGATCTAATCCAGCAGATTAGTCCGGCTTATCCCGGCTTGTTTCAGTTAGTTCAGTTAATGTTATGCCAGGACATGGCCCTGTATTTACTCTAGCAGCACGACTCGATTGGATATTTACCTTTCGACGATACCCAAACGTGTACGCGAAATGAAATTTTGATAAACTATCGTAATATTATCTTGAATGATATAATTATGCCAACACTTTTTATACATGGAGTACAAATCATATCTACAAACATAGCCCTTCAGTTGCAAAAATAAATAAATGTCTATGGGGTCAACAGATATGTTATAAAAAAACTGAAATTATGGTTTTTAAACCCAGTTTTAATTATTTTGCCATTCTATTCAATTTCTGTCTCTCTTGTAAAGTTACAATTTTATCTGACTTGTGCTTTAGTTAGCACATAAGTCAGAATGAAGAGTTATGAAATTAGTTCTGTGTTACTAAAAAGTTAAAAAAGAAAAACCAAAACTCAAGGAAGATTTTACAACTGAGCAACGTCTCAATCATAAAATACAGTGAACTCTCCCATAGCGGACACCTCTAATAAGCGGACAACCCTGTTAACCGGACATTTTTCATAACACCGTCCGAAGAATAAGTATTTTGTATAGAATGCCACCTCTGTTAAACGAACACTCTATTAAACGCACACGGACAGCAGTATTAGACAAATTTCACGCAAATTTCTCTCGTAAGTGGACAGTTGGTTGTATAAACTCGTGCATTAGAATAGTCCATAACACGTGTCCACGGTAAAGCATTCGGGGAAGCACATAACTCTAACCTAGTGATTGTATGACCTTTCTTTTATGAAGAGAGCTTGGGACCAAGTGAACGATCAAACTGTTAAAAACTGCTTTCAGAAATGTAAATTCAGTCATGCAGAAGATCTTGATGATTACGATCCAGAGGATGATATTCCGTTAGCTGTATATGTTCAAATGAAAAGAGCATTAGTCGCAACTGGCAATAGCAATGTTAATGTAGACGATTTTATGGGTTTAGATAACCAATTGGACGTTGAAGATGATGATATTGATTCTACAATTAGCGATGTTATTGAAATCTCAAAGGAACCAGAAGAAAATGAAGAAGTGGACACTCAATGCACAATAAAAGATCTAACTGATGCTCTAACCGCAGTGAAAAGTTTAAAATTATATGCAAAAAATGAGGAAGACTTGAACGCTTTCCTCGCTGCACATCTTGAAGCTCATTACACAAATTTGTCGTTTCAATGCAACAAAAAAAGCAAACTACACTATTAGACTTTTTTACTAAAACTATTGAAAAATAGAAGACAAGTTTGTACATCTCAAGTTACAGTCGTAAGAGGAGTAAAAATATAAGTAGATATAAGAACTGTATAAGTAGGTATAATACAGGGTTAGTATAAAGTCCCAGAACGGTCGAATAACTTTGTTATCTGAGAAGTATCAATTTTGAAATTCTAATTGATTATATAGCTAAATGCGACGAATTTAATAATAACATTTTCATTTTTCTCTCGTTTCCGGTTTTACAGGAAATGCTCCCAAATTTGTTTTCTTAAATGGCATGTATAGTATTTTCGTGCATTTTCGAATGCGGAATAAAAAATTACGTTCAAAAATAATAAAATTCTTTACTCTATCGATAAAAACGCATAATAAGACCCAAATTAAAAAAATTAGATTAACGCAAAATCAAGCAGACACATCACCTTACTGAAACTTCATATTGGTCTCATATGTTACCTGTGTCATTATCAATAATTAGTTAAGTTAATAAGAAAATAAGAAATGACTGTAAAACTTGTTACAAGGACAGTAATATGTTTATTTTTATTGAATGAAACGCAATAATTAAAAGATTAACTAAAATTATAAATAATAAACGACTAACTTTAAGTTATAAATGTTCAAAATGCGACCCGTTTGCCGTTTGACACCGACATAATCGGTCAACTTAATGAATTTTGTATTATTCGTGGTGTAACGCGGTGCATTTCCTCAAATTTTGTTGCTGTAATTTGTCTAAATTATTTAGCTGAGTTTTATACACTTGGCATTTCAAATGACACCATAAAGAGAAATGCAGTAGGGATAAAAGTCTGGTAAACGGGTTGGCCAATTGCTCTTCTGCGCCCGATCGAGCGTGCAGGAAATAATAAGCATGAAATCGCAGGAAATAATAAGCATATGACAGCAATATGATATTTCAGTAAAGTGACATGTTTGCTTGATTTTGCGTTAAACTGATTTTTTTAATTTGGGTCTTATTATGCGTTTTTATCGATAGAATAAAGAATTTTAGTATTTTTGAATGTAGTTTTTTATTTCGCATTCGAAAATGCACGAATATACTATACATGCCATTTAAGAAAACAGAGTTGGACGCATTTCCTGTAAAACCGGAAACGAGAGAAAAATGAAAATGTTATTATTAAATGCGTCGCATTTAACTATATAATCAGGTAGAAATTCAACATTGATACTTCTCAAACAACAAAGTTATTCGACCGTTCCGGGACTTTATACTAACCCTGTATAAGTATATAGTAAATATAAGTACATATGTATGGATAAGTGTCCAACTGAAACATATTTGCTCACTTTTCTTCTCTATTATTTATCAATAAAATTTTGAAAAATAAATGCTTTTTCTATTCAGCGGACACCTCCTGTAAACGCACAAAAGAGTTGACACCGTCGGTGTCCGCTTATGAGAGAGTTCACTGTACTTAATCAACTTTAACTCTTTGAGGGTTGGTGGATGGCTTAATGTACCTCTTCGAATTTTGACCTTTGTGCTCGCTGGTACGCAAAATAAACCACTTTTTTAATGTCAGCTCTTTTTCCTGTACAATGGTTGGGAGTGCGTACCACCTCACCACTTCAAGCTCAGATTATGCTGTTTGCTAACAGAAGCATTAAGCAAACATTATTGCTTAAAATTTGATATCCATACTGGAAAGAATGAACACTCCACCGAGGTAAGTCTAAGAAGCCGCGTTGTAAAAGATCTGTGTGTAAAGGTTTAAAAAATAAAGGCCATCATGTATACTTCGATAATTTCCTTACTTCTCCCAAACTCATGGAAGATCTTCAGGAGAAACATATTTATGCATGTGGCAATGTAAACGCTACTAGAAAACTAATGCCTAAATTTCGCCCAGACAAAGAATTAAAAAGGGGAGATTTTAACTACTATATTAGCAATAAACTGGTCGCTATTAAGTGGAGTGACAAAAAAGTGTGTACTTATTGTCTAACTACCACTACCACGAAGATGTGTCAGAAGTAAAGAGGAAGAATAAAGATGGATCACATTAAACGATTCCATGTCCAAAATTTTGACAGATTACAATTTCAACATGAACTTTGTCAACAAATTTGACCAAAATAAACATGCTTATAAGCTAAATCGAGAAAGTCACAAATGGTGGTACAGGATTTTTTTACTTAATTGATGCATGCGTTGTGAATGCTTTCATCCTATACAAAAATCTGAATTTGCCTAAAATGTCTATGAAAAACTTCAGGTTAGTATTCATAGATAGCCTGGTAAGTCTATTAAAAAACGAAAATCATCAGAACTTCCTGTACAAATAAAAAAACACAAACCAGAAGTACCAAAAACAATAAGACTTCAAAATTCATAAACCTATTCGAGCCACCAGAAGACGCTATGGACTTTGCAGCACGTTAGATGTTTGATCTACCTGGCAGTGCTCAGTGTATAAAGTGGAACTTTGTTTATTAAACAAAAATAAAAATTGCTTTGAACAATAACATTCCGGCTAAAGTGTTTATTGTGGGCGGTGGTACATTGTATGAACCGGATCTTAATTTTTTGCAAATACACAAATTTTTCGAAAAATTATTTATACTACTTTTAATAATCACTGGTTTAGTTTTATTTTTAGTATTTTTCTAAAAAAAATTATTGTTTTTGGTTGAATTGATCAACATTTTGGTAACTTTGGTGGAATTTTTATAAATTTACTACGTTTTTGATGGAATTTTCAAGGTTTTAGTTAATTTTTAATGAAATTGTTTCTAATTTGATTGATTTTTGGTGGAATATTAAAAGAATTTGGACATTTTGGTGGAATCTTTAAAAAAATTGGTAAATTTTTGGTAGAATTGTTAAAAATGTTGACAATTTCGGTGTAATTTTTAGGGTTTTTGTAAGTTTTTGGTGGAATAAAAAAAATTCAGTAAGTTTTGGGTGTAGTTAGTTGTTAAATATTTTAATAGCTTTGTTGGAATTTTTGCGAATTTTATTCATTTCCGATGGAATTTAAAAAAAATTCAATGTTTTTGGTAAAATTCTTATGAATTTAGTAAGTTTTTGTAGGAATTTAAAAAAAAATCAGTATGTTTTTGGTGGAATTATCAAAAATTTTGATAACATTGGTGAAATTTTTGCGAATTTCATTCATTTCTGGTGGAATAAAAAAAAACAGTGTTTTTGGTAAAATTCTTATGAATTTAGTAAGTTTTTGGTGGAATTTTTGCAAATTGTATTAATTTTTGGTGGACTTTTTAAAAAATTCAGTATGTTTTTGGTGGAATTATCAAAAATGTTGATAACACTGGTGGAATTTTTGCGAATTTTATTCATTTTTGATGGAATTTTTTAAAAAATCAGTGTTTTTTTATGAAATTTTTACGAATTTAGTAAGCTTTTAGCGAAATTTTTCCAATTTTATTAATTTTTGGTGGAATTTTTATAAAACTCAGTATGTTTTTGATGGAATTGTTCAAAAAGTTGATAACTTTGGTGGAATTTTTATTAACTTTAATCATTTTTGGTGGAATTGTTAAAAATATTGGTAATTTTAGTAGAATTTTTATGAATTTGGTAGGTTTCTGGTGATATTTTTTAAAAATCAATAAGTTTTTGGTGGAATTATTCAACATTTTTGTAGCTTTGGTGGAAAATTGAAAAAATTTAGTACGTTTTTGGTGAAATTGTTAAAAATGTTGGTAACTTTGGTGGAATTTTTACGAATATAGTAAGTTTTTCGTGGAATTTTTACCAATTTTATTGATTTTGGGTGGAATTTTAAAAAAATTCACAAAGTTCTTAGTAGAATTGTCTCCAAATTTAATAATTTTTGGTGAAATTATATTCAATTTAACTAACTTTTGTGGAATTTTTATTGTTACTTTTTTATTTTTGTGAAATTTTTAAGAATCTAATCAATTCTTGACGAAATTAATCTTAATTTTAGTATATTTTTTTAAAAATTCAGCACGTTTTTGGTGGAACTGTTAAAAATTTTGATAGCTTTGGTGGAACTTTTACAAATGTTATAAGTTTTTGGTGGAATTATTAAAAATTTTAGTAGCTTTGGTGAAATTTTTACAAATTTACTTAAATTTTTGGTGATATTTTCAAGAATTTAATTGAAAAATCCGCCCCTCAAAGAGTTAAAAAAGTCATCCAGACTTTATTTATGGAAGTTGGAGTCAACAAAATTCACCCTTACTTCTTACAATATCTTAAGCTTTCCTAATGACAACCCTTGTTCAATGACACATAAAAATAATCGCTAGGACTATTGAGAGTTTTACCAGGACTCTCAATAAAATTATAATAGTCCATTTTTTATTCAGTATTTTGATCATTAATCAATAAAAAAATTTTCTTTTTGAACAGAATTTAAAATTTCGAGAAGACGTTTTGAAGATTTTGGGTTAACTTTACAATCTGTCTAAAGCTATAAATTGGAAGATGGTAACTAGAGGGTTGGTTTGAATTGCCCTGTATGTATATTAAATCTCGAATATAATATTTTATGTATATAATCCTAAATTATACAGTCAGATAACGTATACTCATATCGTAACATAAATTTCCTTTAGAGCGTTTCGGACGTAAAGCGTCCTTCAACGACCCTCCGGATTCAGTGGGCCAAGAGACATCTTTATCAGGACACGCTGCGGTCCAGTGTGCACTGGTAATTTCTTGTTCCCGTTTCGGACGGTTTCCCGGCGGCGGCCATAAAACCGGGATTTAATGGGATGCAAGCGGGAAGATAACGTCTAATGCACTATCAATCGCCCGCGAACCGCCCCATGCGAAATTAAAAGTCCTGCGGGCACAACCCCCGCGGGAAGTTTGCTTAGTACTGCTATGAGTGAGCGAAACGAGTGCTCAGCCAATATTTATCGTCACGCCGCGGGCTCTTTGCCGCTCTAATCGTGTTAAATTTTTAATATTCGCCCGCGGCTTGTACTTCACCGCTGCGAGCTTTTCGCGATTCGAAATGCCGAGGTTGAAAGCTTGAAAATTTTCGGGACGGCAATTCCGGAAAGTGTTCTCGCCTCCTTTCGCGGACGCACGCTTCGCCGAGTACGCTAAAAGCGCTCGACCAACCTCCTACCCTAAAGCTCCTTCGAAAACATCCGGAGCTTTAATTGCGGGGATTTTTTTGCACCCCGGTTTCGCCATCTCCCCGAATTCCGAATGTTTTTATTTTAAATAAATTACTCCCCGGTAATGGAAATTTATCCCCTCAGACGTCTTCCAGTGGGATCTTACAACCACAATTTATAGTTTCGGGGGGAGCTTTATTTTTTTTTACAACCCTCGTCTAACAAAAAAGTGCCAGACAATCACGTCGGTAGCGTAGCTAATTACACCTTGTTTTACCGAGCCATTCTTCCTAATTAGCCCTCGGCGCTAAAGCGGTTGCTTCTTTTTTATTCGGTAGTTAAGAGATTTAAACCAGGTAAACAACACCGGGTTTACTAACTCCCTTTTAAAGGTAATTAAAGTGCTTTTTCATGTAAAACACACTCTTCCAACTATAGTTTTAGTTTATTTTTGCAAACAAATTTGTATATAAAAACACATACCTTAACAAATTGTTTGATGCAATCGTTACCATGCTCCCTGAGGAATGTTTGAAGGGTTTGCATCCCTTGGGCGGAAAGTAATCTGTACCCGTTGGCGTTATTGTTGTTGTTCCGATTGTTATTGACATTGTTATCATTTCCCGGGTCGTTTTCGTTATTATTGTTTATGTTACTAATCGCGAAAAACGTCGAATTGTTTCCGCTCATCCTCGAAAGTTCATTTTTAGAACTGCTTCAAAATTTATGCGGGTTCATTTTGCAAATGGGTTACTTAGGAAAAACCTTGCGGAAAACTACTACCATGCCGTTCTAGACGGGAAACAATGAATAGTTAACGCGATGGAGCTGCAATAGTAGAATTTAGAGGGTAAGGCGTGTTTACTGAAGGAATTGGAAATGTTTAGAAAGGTTTCGTGCACAAATGTGTCGCGTATTTCTAAACAAATCAAGTTTTTTTTTCGCGGATAAGATGCTTTAGATAAGACTTTTCCGGACGCCTCTCGGGCCTAATATATTCCGGACTTTCGCGATTTATCACCGCCATTAGTCAGCCTTTCTGCGACATTTCAAAGATGTACGATATCGAAGGGGAAATTTTTTTTTAAGTTTCGGTTAATAAACCGTTTGGTTATTGCCTCCCTATTGGACTAAACTAACCGCTCTCCGCCTCATAGTTTAGGTACAATACGTAATAATCTGTTTGCTTGTGACAAGGTCCTGCACAATTATGTACTAAACCATGGACGTGGCGGTTAAATTATTCCACCTGACAGACGTCCATAATGGCCGGGGACTGTTATGTCAACTGATGAAATTAATTATGAAACATGACAAATTATACCTTTAAATTTTTTCTTATTTAACAAATTAAATTAAAAGTAAATTAAGTGAATAGAATAAATTAATTCTACAGGGTTTAAAATGGGAAGTAAAATAAATTGGAGGAAAAGTGTAATTTATCAGATTGAAGCTTCGAACACCGATGCGATCAACACTTTTCGCTTTCACCGAAACGCGCTCGAACACGTTCCGAATCGCGCGCTTGCTTGTACGAACGCGTACGTCGAGTTCAGACTGAACGGCTCCCTGTATTTCACGGGGGCTTCGCCCCACTACTTACCCCCCACCACGTTGACAAATGATAGCGGAGATGCCTAGGACTTGCATCCGTTCGGTTTTATTCCTCTTAGTTACTTCCTGGCTCCTCCGCCATTTTTAAACATGTGCGAACAGGAGAGAACCGACATTGGAAGAACATTTTGAAATATTTGATTCAAGTGGAATTCATGAAGATATGTTTTCCTTTAAGAAGTTTTTTAACCACTTCGGTATGGACGTCGACTATAGTCGACAAAAACAGATGACCCAACACAGCCGAGCGTCGACTATAGTCGACGGCTGTGCCAGCGTATGGACGATGAAGACCGGTTCTTAACGACGTTTCGCGGCCAATAGGCGCCGTACCGAAGTGGTTAAGGAGTCTATTGAATAATCGACAAGGATTTTTCATATCAAATTACTGAATCCTCATTATTCTTGAGTTTAAATATCAGTGTGGATTTGCATCTGTTTGGTTTTACTTTCTAACCCCTTATCATTTTAGGGTTTATCCCCATGACACTACAGGACGTCAACCCGACATTGATATCTCTAGGTTGTATCCATATATTCTTATGGGAGCATCCAGACGTTGCTACATTACATCCACCCAACATTATATGCCGATCATTGGGGGAAAGACATGTCGTCTAAATGTCATATTGACATCCTGTAGTGTCATGAGGATAGGCCCTTACTATGAATAGAAATGACACGAGAGTTTCTTTCAAAGAAAACATAACTTTTTCAGTAGCTATTCTTGAATTAATTCTTAGATTGAAGACTTGGCATTCACTCAGTTTACTCATCTTTACTACAATTAGATATGTAGATACTGTCTGGCTCAGCGTTCCGCAAACTTTTTTAAATAGCGACCCAAAAATATCTACAAAATCTTTATGTGACCCATAAGAAATTAAAGGAGGGGATAATTACTATTATAGAAAATGGAACAACATTTCAGCATAAATTTTCTCAAATAAAATATATTTTTAAAGCACAAACAAAAATAGTATTAAGTTTTATATGAGTATTTCTTTAATGGCTTTTATACTGCTGCATCTCGTTCACCAGTTTGTCTACCCTATTAATGCTTTGAAGACGGTTTCTATATTTATTCTTAATTGCAGCGAGAGCTGAAAAACCACTTTCCGCTAAATATGTTGTTGCGAATGGTATTAAACATTGCATTGTCTTTTCAAATAATGTTTGGTATTCGTTTCATATTTGTATCCAAAATTTTCCTAATTTTTTTTGATTAATTTATCGCACGATAGTTCTATTAGTTCTTCTTCGTCTATCGAAGACAAAATATTACCTTCACTTTTTTAAAACGGATTTTGAATCCACATGCTGCCTAAGTGGGTGTTTTTATCAGGAGGAAAATAACTAATTGTAAGAAATCTTTCTTTTAATTGTATCAAATGGTTTTGAAGTGTAGTATTCATATCATCATCGTCTTCTTTCTGCAGAAACTTGTCTTCGATTATTTGAAGGTAACATGGGAACATATCGAATTCTCCCTTATCCATTCGACCTCTCCAGGTATCAATTTTTTTGATAAAAGCATCGACTTTGTTGTTGCTCACGAATAGGTTAGTCATCCGCCCCTGCATTGATAATGTTAATTAATTAATTAATGAAAAAATATCAGCAATGTAAGCAACCTTTGCAACCCAAACGTTATTTTTGAAGTGTTCTGCTAGTGGTGAGTTTCGGTCATTTAAAACTATTCGTATTTTGGTTCTTAAGTCAAAAAATCGTTTCTTTTCTCTCGAAAGCCAACGTATATGTGAATGCAGTAGTAAAACTTTGTGATCTGAACCTATCTCCTCACATAAGAAAGCGAAAACTCAAGTCCGAACCGCGCTATTACGATTGTGATTTTTAATTTTTACACAGTGATTTAAAACTGTACCCAATTCTTTATTTATATTCTTGGACACCAGCTGTTCGCGATGAAGAATGCAGTGGGTTTTTATTACATTTTTATGTGATACCTAGTTGCTATATTAGTGTAACAACACCCCTGTGTTTTCCTACCATAGCTGCTGCTCCATCCGTGCATATACCTATACATTTATTCCAAGGAATGTGTTTAGACTGAAAGTATGAATTTATGGTATCCAAAACTTCGGAAGATGTAGTGTAGAATTGTAAGTTTAAAGTGTACAATAACTCTTCTCTTATGTCGTCCAACTCAAAATCAGAGTGAAACCCGTTAAAGGTTAATTTGTAGGGAATCCCCGAGCAACTTAGAGTCTGCGCTGGGCTTCGTCAGCTGATCCTCGGGGATTTCCTCCAGCCGTAGTACAGAAAACATTGTGATAATTAATTTTATTATTATTGCTATAACGTAGAAAAAATGGCATTTATGTTCGATGAAAATAAATATTTATGCGGACCATTTTTCGACCCTTCACGACCCAAAATTGGGCCACACCCAATGATTGCGGAACGCTGGTCTGGCTTCTCGATCGTGTTGAAGAAAATGATTGTAAAGTCCTCTTCGTTCAAGATGGAGGAAGAGGACATTACACTGACAAAAATGTCAAATAAATTAACTCGAGACTATATGACTTCCATCACATCAAACCTCTTCAGTTTCTATTTTCATTTTTTTTCCGATAATTCTTGTGTTGATTATCGAAAAAATACTGAATGAGCATATGGAATTACTACTTTTAGGTAGTATAAAAAATGTAGTTTAGTATACGTGAAAACATAGGTGAAAAACTTTTACGAGAAACTATTTCAGACCTTACATTTGAAAAGGCTTTACAATTACCTCTCACATTCGAAGCATCGAAAATAGGAAACCGCGTTATTTCGGGTGAAAATCAACCAAAAGTAAACAAAGTTAAGACGAATACAAATATTAAACGAAAAGAATATAAACATTCGTACACCGTAGACAATGATTACAATAGAAACCGTTCGAACTCCAAACCCCAAATCGATTACAGGCATACCTCAGTTTACGTACTTAATGGGGACCAACACGTACGTAAAGCGAAAAAGTACGTAAAACGAAAAATGTTTTAAATTCTTACCACAGGTATATGTAAGATATAGAAACTAATTTAAAACAAGAATTCAAGGGTTATCCATGCTTTTTTATTAGATCTCCAGTAAACAGGAAAACTACGCTTATCATAATTTTTCAGGGCTCTAGGGTTTTCACTTTGGTAAATTAGCATTGGTTTTAGGTTCATACTACCTGAGGCGTTGCTGCCCAATAAAAGAGTTATTCGGTTTTTTTGCTACTTTATAACCTGGCATAGACTTTTCTTTTTTAGCTATAGTTCGTGCAGGCATTCTTTCCAAAACAATCCTGTCTCATCAACATTAAACATTTAATCAGAAGTGTAGCCTTCTTCTGTTATAATTTTTTCTAGATCATCAACGAATTTCGCTGCATTTTCAGTGTCTGCAGCTATTGCTTCCCCTTGGACTTTGATGTTGTGTAAATTTGACCTCCTTTTAATTTTTTCAAACCATCCATGGCTAGCAACAAATGTTACATCTTCCGTTGATCTCCCTTTTTGGCGTTTAAATCGTTAAATAAACTCAAAGCTTTATTTTGTATATCTGACTTAGTGGAATATGCCGACTTGTCTTATTTTCTATCCATACTAATAATAATCTTTCTACATCTGCAATAATCTCATCCCTTTTTCTAATTACCGTTGTATTAATTGAAGCGTATAAATGCAAATCCAGACATTTGACATTCGAATAGTTTTGAATAAAGCGCGAAAAACCTCTCATTGTCGTTTAAGTCACTCAATCGACTTGGTATTTTAACCAAAAGTAGATACTACATCGACGCGTCTTTATGTGCTTTAAAGCGCAAGTCAGGCTTATAGTAAAAAAGTTATTTTGATTTAAAAAATGAGGTTGTCTTGTTTTGCATCTCAGGCTTGGAAATTTCTGCTTCGTAAACTGCAAAGTTCTGGATTTGGTGTTTCTGTAAAAAAAACTAGCAGTAGGGTAAGGTTGCTCAAGTCGTACCCCCTAAGAAAAAATACTGCATATAAGCGAAAATTTAGCCACAACATAAAAGCTTTATTTGTTATACTAATCTTGGATTAATAACAGTTTTATTTATTATAATAAAATATAATATAGTAAATGTTAATGGATAAAATAAACTAAATAAAGAAAAACTCTCATCGGTACGACTAAGGAAACTAGTTGCCTAAGTGGTACCACCCAAGGCTTAAGTCGTACTCCTAAAAAATATTAGGTAACAATGTTCATTACAAGGTATTTTTAGAATATGTCCTTTACATGTCTCATACTACTATTTTTTAAGTACACGCTTCACATATTTCTTGATTCTTTTGTTAACTCTAGCACATAGATCGTGCACCTATGATTTACATTGCAAGCACTGAATCATCTTTTCCTCCCGTTCTTCTCCACACATATAGCAAAACCAATCGCTTGCAGCATTGCCTCTCTTCTTTTTAACTTTTAATGCTGATTTCTTTTTATTAATTGTTTCTTTTCTTTTATTTGCAGCATTTTTTATTTCGTCCTTTTTATTAATTTTTTCTTCCCTCTTACTTGCAGCATTTTTTATTTTGTCTTTGTTCGCAGCTGACGTTATTTCGATTGATAAGCTTAGGCGTCTTTGCTCCTCTTTGCTGTCGATGATATTTGGAATAGGTGATAAAATATTTAACTGTTGTTTCAGTTTATCTGAATCAAATGATGTTAAAGGTTTTGCAATAAAATCCATGGAAGCCTCTTCTTCCTTTTGGATTTGTCCGTCTTTGTCTGTCGGCAGACTTTAATTGCTCACTGATTCATTTGAATTATTGCACGTTTTAAACGGCAAAAACGAATAAATTTCCTAAGTCGTACTTGGTACGACTTACGCAGCTCGTTTAGGTACGACTTAAGGTACCAAACATTGTAAACGAAAAACGGAGATAACCTCACATTGAATATGCGTATACGTTTTACCTTCGGTGAAAAGATTCCGTAATTGCTACAGAACTTATGTTAAAAAGAGAGGCTATTCTGTGTATAATTTCCTTCCGAAAAAATCCTCCAAACACATGCAGAAAATTATATGAAATAGCAATAATTTACTTGTTGACAATATTTTCTCAAATGGCATTTGCATTCAAACGACTCAATAGTGTAAAATGAAGTACCTACCTTACTAGATAATCCTATAGTGTTAATTTTGATGTCAACGCTGTGGTGGCATTTAAAATAGCTAAGGTACGACTTAGGCGTAGGTACGACTTGAGCAACCTTACCCTACCTGCACTAATAAAATTTAGAATTGCGATAAAAGAGATTTTAAAGAAGCTGATTTTATTGAAAAAAAGTACAAAATTAGTTTCTTAGGTACAAATTTAAATTCGTAAGTCAGTATCAGATTCATTATCAGAAAACACTAGTGTGTCATTCACATCCCCCTGAGTTTCCGAAGTATTGGCTGGATTGTCTTGAAAGGCGTTTTTGAAGATCTCCAAACGTTCGTCGTTTTCCCATTCTGCACCATAGTGTTTGGCTAGCAAAGAGGAAATGCTTCTTATCTTGTCAGGTTTAAGCCTTCTGCCTTAAACCTCTGCCTCTTTGCCTTGGCTTTTTCACGCTTGTACTCTTGCTTATTTGCTATTCTTTTTCGCCCTTTGCCACGAGGACTTGGTTCAATGGTAATGTTGTTGAAGGTAATCAGAACTCCGTAATACATTGGTTACCACGCTCTCGTTTAAACTAATCATGCAGAAGCGAGCAAAACTAACAGCTACTTCAATGTCACGGCTATCACGTGAGGTAATGCGAGATCTGGATAGGTTCAAACACAAACGTCTGCTTTTGCACCTAACTACTTGGCGCAAATGTCTGCTTTTGCATTTAAAGCGGAATTTATTATTGTAATAACTCGCTTAAATGTATTGTTACACTCCTGGGGGCCACAAAAATTGATTTCTTGCTAAATTTACAATACAGATCCGTGTCTAACTAATTTTTGAAGAAAATGTCGAATGTCTGCTTTTGCATTTATACGCTTCAATTGATGTACCATTCTTTGTACCTCATTAACAATTTTATCCTTATTTTTCAAAATACTAGTGACTGTAGTTTTCGAAAAATCTAACCTTCTAGCTATTTCGGCTTGCGATACTCCTTCCTCCAAAAGCTTAATAATTTTCAGCTTCATACCCAAATTAATGGATTTAGGACTTTTTTTCTTGTCACTCATTGTAAACTTTGTCAAAACTGTTAACACTCGTAAATACTACAATCTGTACCACTTTTAACATCACAACGATAAGAGGACTTCCCCGAATACAAATAGTACTAATTTTATTAGTTAGAACAACCAACACCATCTATGGTAGTTATTCGTATCAAGCGGTACGACAGAGTACGTAAGTGCGAAAGTACGTAAAGTGAAGGTACGTAAACCGAGGTATGCCTGTATAAGAAATTAGGTCTAGACGGTCTTTGTCTAAAATGTGAATTGAACAACCATCGTACAAAGGAATGCCGCCGCAATAGAAATTCATTAAAATGCAATTCCTGTAACAAAACGGGTCACATATCCAAAGTGTGCATAACTACCTTAACAAAAACAAAAGCAAACAAAGCTAAAAGTCAACAAATAAAGGAGGTTCAAATAAATAATGAAGAACAGGATTCTGAAAACAAGTACAACATGAACAAAGTCATTCCTGTGAACAAAACAACAACATCTAGCGATAATCAAACATTTACACCCGTATGCATAGTCGATCGCCGGCGATTTGCCGGAGATTCGCCGGCGATTCGCCGGAGATTTTCCGGAGACTCGCCGGATATTCTCCGTTCACCAATAGAAAATTGCGATGCAGTCAATCGCCATGGTTTCATTCATGTGCGTTATGCTGTTTTTTCTGGCGACGCACCGGAGATTTGCCGGGGATTTGCCGGCGATTTGCCGGCGATTTGCCGGAGATTTGCCGGTCAATGTCAAAAACGTCAATAAAATCATAATTTATGCCAGATTAATATTGTATATATAAAATGGATATGGATTTGAATTGGATGTATAGCGCCAATAAATCACAAATCACGTTACAAATCACCGGCGATTCGCCAAAGCGGAGATCGCTGGGAGATCGACTATGCATCACAAATTATATTCCGACCGTTCGCCGGCGAGTCTCCGGCGAATCTCCGGCGAATCGCCGGCGATCTACTATGCATACGGGTGTTATTGTCCCAATTAAATTATTTTTAAAAGTTATGAACTTCGAAGTCGATACAGGAAGTCCTGTTACATTAATAAACGAAAAAAATTATGCAAAGGTTAGAATTAAGCAACCCATAAAAAGAACAGACGTAATATTCCGCACGTATACGGACCAAAATTTTATGACAAGAAGTTAATTTTTTGATCCATTTTTTCTACCAGTTAATATTTGAATCCGTGAATAATAAGGAGAAGCTGTACTTTTTCTGGTTTTTGTATAATTTATTACGTCTAACAAAAAAATTCAGTCAAATTTGTTAGTTCATGTGTTAATTTTCTTGGATATTTCGTCTCAGACGATGGCGTGAGCCGAAACATGTAAGACGTAATAAATTATACAAAAACCAGTAAAAATACAGCTTTTCTTTATTATTCACGGATTCAAAATTTTATGCCTAAAAAAATCACCCTTCCAATATCATACGGAAATATTAATTCTACCGGAGGTTTATACATCGTACCAACGCCTTATTCAACTATTGTTTGCCGGGATTGGTTACAAAATTTGAAAATTGTTTCTCTCAACAAAGTCACACAAATAATAGATATCGACAAAACACCATTAGAAAGAGAAATTTACTCAAAGTATTCCCAACTATTTCAAAAAAAGGTGGGATGCGTTCCAAACATTTCCTGCAGTATCCGCTTAAAGAATAAGAAAGCAGCGCCCATCTTCCTGAAACCCCGACAAATTCCTTATGCTACTACTTCCGTGCTACTAAAAGTACGTTACTAAAAGTAATTTAAGAACTACTTTTTACACACTTTCATTTTTCTTATCTTCAAAAGAATGTTGTTTCGAAACCTTATAACCTTCTTGATATCAAATCTTTATAAATCATGTTCTCGTTTTCTTCATTGATGTTTCAGTTTATACGAAATAGTTGTGAAGCAAGATATTATTTTTTCTACTTCTTCATCTTACTTTTTCTCAAGGGATATTATCCCGAGATAAGAAAACTTTCTTGAAACTAAATTTCTGTAAGTCGAAATCTCACATTTAGTGACTTTTGAGTTACTTATGGAAAAAAAATGATCGATGATTCGGATATTATCTTTTTCCTTCTTCCTTTCTCCTCAAAGAATTTCACCTCAAGACTAAGAAACAGTGTTGCTGCAGCGAAGAAAAAAAGTGTACCGAAAATGCGTAGTGAAAATGAAAAAAATGTACTGAATTTAGCGAGAAACTTCGACAACCTTTTTTTTAGTGATCATTTTCATCAATTGCTTTGCAAGCAATAGACTTTCCACGGTGGAAACATTTAAATTATTTCGGTACTTGTTCTTTATGATGCATAATGATGAAAACACTCTCTGCGCTGGCACTTCCATGAGGCAACGATAGCAATGCCTCAAACAACTTTACTACAGTTGGAAATGGCTCGTCTCCTAACCTGTTAAGTTGCTTTCTTAAAAAATTTAAAATATCTTCAATGTTACGAAATGTTCTTTTTGTTTTAAACTCTCCAATAAGTCGCCATTCTAAAATTAGATCTTCAACTTCGGCCGATTCAACAATATTTGAAAACATCTGTCCCAACTTTTGAATGGACGGCTTAACATCACTAAATATTTTTGTTACATCTAAAACTTTGGTAATTTCAATTAATTTTTCATTTTTGAAACTTCTTCTAAAAATGGTACTGCATTCCTTAAAAATGTACTGATTTCAGTACAATTGTACCGATTAAAAATTTTGTACTGAATTGCTGCTTTCACGTACCTTATCCATGAAATCGTACTGAATTCAGTACAATTGTACCGAAACGGCAACACTGCTAAGAATTCCTTCAAGCCAAATTACAGTAATTACTATTCTTCTCTACTTCGACGATTGAAAAAAAACATGTTGTGTTGAGTATATATAATGGTGGAGGTGTGGAAAATTAACATTAAGAAATATTTTCCCTCAAATAATCTCATCTTGAAACTTCAAAACTTTCTTGAAATAAAATCGTTAATAAACCCATTTTCATTTTCTTTGTTGATTGTTGAATTAATTATGAAAAAAAAAAAATAATAAAAATGGTGAAGGTGCCGTCACTATACCGACGATTGATCATAAAAACACCATATTGTGTTGACTATAAAAAATGGTGGAGGTGCCTAAAGTTACTTTTTTCTGTCCTCACCTTATTTTCCCCAAAATAAAGTTATCTTGAGACATGAAAACTTTCTTGAAATAAAATCGTTAAAACCCCTATTTTCATTTTCCTTGTTGAGTCTTAAATCGGTTATGGGACAAAAATGATGGAGGACTCATCGCTACTGTGACAATTCGCCATAAAAAAATCATGTCTTGACTATAAAATATGGTGGAAGTGCCGAAAATTACTTTTTTTCTGTAGTCATCTTATTTTCTCCTGAAATAATGTTATCTCAAAACTTCAAAACTTTCTTGAAATAAAATCGTTAAAACTCCCATTTTTATTCTCTTTGTTGATGCTTGAATTATGCGAAAAAAATGGTGAAGGACTCATCGCTACTTCGACGATAGGTCATAAAAAACCATGTTGTGTTGAGTATAAAAATGGTGGAGGCGCCAAAAATTACTTTTTTTCTGTAGTCATCTTATTTTCTCCTGAAATAATGTTATCTTGAAACTTCAAAACTTTCTTGAAATAAAATCGTTAAAACCCCCATTTTCATTTTCCTTGTTGATTCTTGAATTGATTATGGGGAAAAAGTGGCGGAGGAGCCGGAAATTAATTTTTCTCCCCTTCTTTTATCTCACTTCCTCGCAACAATCTGACACAATTGTTACCTACTTTAAACAAAGTTTTCCTCAAAAAGGATTTCTTGATTATTTCACTTCCAACGGATAAATCTGCCACAAAGGACTCGTTAACCGAACGCGTTGAGCATAAGCATAAGCTAAAATCGAATTTGAGCGAGGCGAGCGGCAGCAGAAAGGGCCGCTTCCTTCAACAGGTCCCCACGAAGCGTCGGGCCGTGAAGGAAACGCTGAAAGGGTTTATTGACCCTTTTACGATCCGGGGAACGGCCCTGGAGGAACGGCGAAGGGGACTTTCGGTGTTATCCGGAGGAAGAAACGGGCTATTTACAATTCCGCGCGCCTCCCATAAGAATATTTACTGCCGCCGACTTAAAACGTTTCGGATAAAAGGAGAGAAAAAAATGGACCTTTGCTTGTCAAAAATTTAGTCGTGTGCGTGCATGGAAGATCCCGTGGGAAATTACCCCGTCTGGTGCAGTCGTGTCGTCGTGCAAATCGTTAAAAATTCAAGGAAGTGCGCCCTCGGCCAAGTCTTATATTTAATTTGTACGATTGCGACCTGGATTAGGAAACTGCAACGCCGAACGGTGCGGCGATGTTATATTTGCGATAGTAGCAAATTCGAGATACGTTGTGTGACGGTAATTAACGGCAAAGTTACCGAACAACGGGGGCCTTATTCAATTTGCAACGGGAGACCGAGTTGTAGTTTACAGCCGCACTTTGCGAGATAAAACTGGATTATACAATCCCTGTATAGGGTCTCGGTAACACATCCGAACACATTTGGGAGTTTCCCTTACTTAATGAAATTATTTTTTTTTTACAAATTATACGTACACTCAAATTTGTAAACATTTACGATTTAAAAAAGGATTTATCTTAATGTAAACAATTGTAGAAGTCAACGAAACGTTCACGACTTTTTAATATAGGTATATATTTTTTTTAATTTAAATGCAAAACACCGAGCGCAGCGTCGCGACGCCTGTTCCTACGGCGGTAGGTCGGTAGATGTCGCGTCATAAATCCCCATTTCGCGACGGTCCCCGAGGAAAAACCGACAGATATTTATGCGACTCCCGGTGAATAACGCCGGTTAAATCGATCCGCAATATGAAACATTCGCGGACCGGCGTATAAAGCCGTCTATATTGCAACCCCGTGCGGGATTTGCCTCCGAAACATACTAAAACGGGACGTTTGGAATTGCGTTTTCCATAAAAGATAATGCGGGGGACGTTGAAAAAACCGACAGCTTTTTGCTAAGATTAGGTAGTTTTACGAGCGCGTTCCTCTATCCAAAAACGTTTCCGTTTTAAATCGCCACCCCCAACACCATCTAAAAGAATTTATAACTTTAATACTGTAACCCGAGTATTTTTAAATTGAATTTAAGTGTTGGTTTATTTTATTTAACTTTCTTTTTATTTAAGTTTCTTTTTATTTAGAATTCTACTATTTAAAGAATTTTAGTAAAAATGGTACACAATTTCGTGAATTTATTTGATCAAAAATTTTTTAATAGTTTTATTTTTAGAATTCGTTTTAAATTTAAAGGAAGTGATTTTTTCTCTTTAAATGATTTGTTCGTATAAACCCTTCTTTTAATGTTCTGTCAAAGGTTCTTATTAATTAAGACAGGCAAACGAATTAATAACTTCTTGGTAAAAGGACCTTGTCTGAAAAAGTAATTAGATTTTGAAAGCATGGAGTGTGCAAAATTAAAATTTAATGAACTTCTTATTCCACGTTTCGTAAGTGGACTTTTTCTCAAGTTTTTCTCGATCGTATTCAACTTAAATTTTCTTTTTATGTAACACTCTTGAATTTTTAACCAATTTTCATTGATTAGTTAATTTAAATTTAATGATCTTTCAGTTATTTCAGTAAAATATTAATTTCATTTTTATACAAATCTTATTAAAAATGTGGAAAGTTCTTGTTCTATATTTTATAAGGTGAGTTTTATACTGAAGCAAAAAACATTTGACTTGACTTATATAGACGATTCACTAATAATAAGTTAGGTTGAATTAAAGTTTTCCATAAAACAAGGCGTTATTTACGAAGATAACATAAAGTTTCAAAGTTTTTACGATTTCAGTTAATTAAAAACCTTTCTGTAGGACTTGAGGTTCAATCATATTTATAAGAGTTTGGAACAAACTTGGGATCATTCGATACCAATTTTGAAAGTGAACAGATGAGATTTAAGTTCTTTAGAGCAGGGCTTCTCAAATAGTGCACCATGTACGCGTGTCGATTGCTGTGCAAATATGCTGAGCACTGTGTCGAATTAGAACATAGTACAAATGTGTAAAATATTAGGGCGCACTATTCAGCGGTTCGCAAATAATTCCACCTTTATGATCGCCAAAAAAGTTCGAGCGACTTACATGTTACTGTTAAGCCACTCCCCTTAACACTGACGGCCAAAGTCACGTATACGTCAGTTCACGAGCCAGCGGTTATCGGCCGAAGTCACGTACACGTGACTTTGCGCAATCGTCAGTTTGACACAATTTGACAGCAATTTGACCTTAGAAACAATAATATAGAATTATGAATTTGACACAAAACTGACAAAATGCTCCGGCGGCAGATGCAATTCTTTTTTCGAAACGTGCGGCCGTCAAAGTGTAACACTTTGACCAAAGGGCAATCGGCCAGCTTTCAAATGCAAACGTCGATAGTTCGAATCCCGAATAAAATAATTATTTTTTTCATTAATTTATAAAATATTTTTAAAATAAAATTAAATATTGCATTAAAAATTAAGGAAAAGAAATATACACTTTTCGCGGAAAGATGTCTCATGCGTCATTACTTGTCACCGTTTTCTCGACATATGTCAAATATTTTTTTCTTTATTTAATCATATATGTCAGATAGAGACGAAACCCGAAAATAGTAGTCTAGGATAATATAATTAATTAATGACGCATGAGACATCTTTCCGCGAAAAGAGTATAGTTATTTTATGCGGGATTCGAACCATAGACATTTGCATCTGAAAGCCGGCCGATTGCCCTTTGGCTACGGGCGGATCTCAATGGAGTGGCCTAACGTTGAAATGTAAGTCGCTCGAACTTTTTTGGCGATCGTAAGGGTAGATTTCTTCGCGAACCGCTGAATAGTGCGCCTTAATATTTCACACATTTCTGCTATGTACCAACACCTATCGATTAGTACCACTTTCATTAAAATCGGCGATTCCAAAGTCGTGAGGTATCCTTGTAAGTGATGTCAAATAATGTAAACTTATTACAATTTTCTGTTTAATTATAAATGACAGTTTTTGTGTTTAAAGGACTAAACTTGTCCTAAACTGTGACTAAACTTCAAGGCACAAGGGAAAATTTGACTCTTTTAATCCAAAATAGAAGTTCTTAAGTTCAATTTAATGCAAAGGTTTTTTGAAATTGGTAAAAAAATTGTATTTGTATAAGGTAGACAAAAATTATAAGTTACCTCATTTTTTGGGTTATTTCTGTAGTTCTATGTTGTCATAACTGAACAATATAAATCCTTTACAATTTACAACTTGATTTTTATCATTTAATTTTGATCATTACTTAAAAGTAAGAGGTTTCGAACCTCGAAAACGATTTACAAAGACCATCAAGATCAGAAAATAAGTTAAACGTGAAATATAAACTTGTCAGTTAGTTATAATTTATGGTGAAGTAATAACATGTGGAAGGGGGTTTTTCTCCAAGAGAGTAATGTGCACGTCTTAAGCACAGTGCACTGATTTTGCAATACATGTTGAGTAGCATTGCTTTAGTGCATATGATCAATTAGTTTTCTAAATGCAGAGAGTATACAGTATTTTCCAGTACTTTTTCTTTTTTTATTCTTAACTTTTACCATACCCCACAAACCCAGCACGATTTATAATGCTCGGATTTAGGGAGTGAGTTCTGGAAGGTTAAATGACATCACCTTAGAAGCGTATCATCGGCAGCGTTACACTGTGTGGGGAATTTTCTACAATTCGTGGCCACAGTTCTTACAAATGAACTGTCATTAGTATAAAACTTAAAATCTTGCACAATGATCATAATGATTGTCTAAATTAATTATTTTTTGAATTTTGAGCGCGATACTCACCACCTATCTATGCAAGGTGATAGCGACCATACGTCCACCCCTTTTAAGGTATAAGGAAGCGGTCTTTTGAAAAATAAAAAATATATATTGCTAAGTTGGACTTTCTGACGATAAAATTTTTAATTTCCGCTTTTGACCGGAAATAGATTTTTCAGACCGAAAGTCATTTTTTTATCGAACATGATATTTTTGTTAGGGGTTCGGTATAAAATTAAAAGGAACTTTTGTATAAAGTGGTATTTCAAAAAACGTCTATTTTGACTTTGAAATTACCTTGCTTGAGGTACTTCGTTTCTTTTTTCGAATTTTGCATTTTCTACAAAATGTTCTAAGGTACTTATTTTAGATTTAGAATATCTATTATCATTTAGAATCTGCAGAATAAAATATTGAAATTGTACATCGTATCATGTAGGGTATTCCAGCCCAAACCTGTATAAATTCTGATATCGTTTATAATTCCCAAGCGTTTTCTTTACAATATTGATCATATGCATTATTCTTCATTATTCATTACTGATCACTATTATTCTTTATTATTGATCATATGCAACAGGCTGGTTATCTCCATCCCCTGTTGGAGCTTACTATAATTTGAGGAGCTGGTGAACAAAAGCGGTCTTGTCCCAGAAAAAAAATTTTTCAGGAGCGCCAGAAAACTGTAACGGCTGTATAGAAAAAAAAACAAATCTTTTTGGTTTTGCTTAGTTCAATATCATTTCTTAAGCGCTTTTAGGTAGTTTTCATTGAAACTATGAGGTAGGATGTATAAAAATAGACATTTACAGTCCGAAACCAACAAAATATAAAATTCATCATATTGTGGACAAATCCGCTTTTGTTCGCCAGCTCCTCATTTCTGACTGCAATTGATAGATTACAAATAAGTAAGGCACTAATATGTTCCTGTTAACAAAATTGATAATATTAAATTAATAAGGGATGGAATGTAATACAAACTTTAAAACAGTGGTAACACAATGGTAGCAAAATACTTTCTAGATAACTAAAACTGTTCTGAATATTTATCAGATATATTTGGAGCAGTGTAAAAATCAGAGATATATGCAAAATGTAACTCTACGTGAACTAACCCTCTCCCCAAACTTTCAATCTTCTAACACGAATAGTCATGGAGAAAAAGAATTAAAAACGATTTTTTTCGCTCCCGTGAGTGGCGGAAATCCTCGTTCTAATTTATCCGACACGTTAATAAGAATTTATATTCTCTTTGTAATTTCTGTTTGAAAATGATATTGATGTATTGTTGCGTAAAGGGTTTTTATAACGATTATTAAGGCAGGTATGTAGAATAAGCCTTTAAGGATTACGACGAAGATACAACTTGTCAAATTAAGAAACAGACTATCGCTGAGATGCGTATGGAGAGGAGTGAGATCGCATTCGGAGCAAAAAGTATGCAGTGTACGCAGCGAACGCACGCTAAAGAATAAGAGATTATTCTTTTCATTCATTCTCTTCGAACTATTGATTATAAAAATAATTAAAATAATTATAGAAATATAAATTAGGTAGTACGATTAATAACATATGTAGTATTTTTTATCATTAAATACAGAGGTGTTAAAAATACATCGTTAAGAAATAAGTAAAGACCAAGGGAGACAAAACTCTAGAAATAGTAGGTAAATAAATAATAATAAATGTAAACAATTACTACTACTAATATTCTATACACAACAATATTGTATACAATCACTTAAACATTTAAATTCAAATACTGATTTAGGCAACTCAACGAACAAAAGTTTCCACTACTTTTGCTTGATAGTATTTTAGTAGTAAATTTTAAGGAATGGGCACATTTCAGTAGCACGCCTCCGGGCATCAGTAAACGAACTAAACCGCGTTGACCAACTATGTATCCATATACAATAGTCTAACTGAACCCATTATTGTGGACAAATCAGTTCAGTCAAAATGGTGATAGTTTTATGAATACGTGAGATACTCTTTTTGTACTTCATAGGATTTCTGTCTTTTGTAAAAAGCACACTTTCATATTTTTTGTTATGGCCACAAAAATCACAAATTACCTCACTGTGCGTTGGATGAAATCTCTACAAATACTGTCACTTGTTGAGAACAAATGGACAAAATAATATTGTGTTGGTAATTGTTTATTGCTCATTGCGTCAGTATCAGAAACGAACAAAGCGATATCATGTGTTGCTTATTTATAGTTCCTAGTTGCTTGTCGCTTATTGCCTCAGTCTAAATCTTCCTCTCTTTTGAATATCATATTTAATAAAAATTTCTGAATAATTATTTAACTAATTAGACACTTTACGAACGATTTTATAAAAGGTTTTACAGCTTTAGTTTTTAAATGAATTTTATGAAATTGTTTCTGGTTTCAATTAGTCTGCTTTAGTAAATTCAGAGACTTTAAATTTTCTTTTTACACGTTAGATTATGCTCCACTGCTTGACTTTATGTTGGTAATTTTGGATGATTTCCAATGATTAGTTAATTTAGACGATTTTAAGAAATTTTTATAACTTCAATATCCACATTTATATCAGTAAACATTTCCAATTTTCCTTTCCCACAACATTATCTAATCAGAAATGTGTAAACTTCTTATTTATTCCGCATTACGTAAGTCTTCCTTTCTTCTAAATATATTCACTCAAAATTTCCTATAATTTTTTTAAAATTAAACAACCTATTTTTCTTTTATACCACACTAAAATTAGGTAAATCTACAATTAGATAAATACATCATTAGACAAATATAAAATTAGATAATACAATTAGATAATAAATTTAGACAATTCATAGAACAAAACGTTGAGACTGTTAAGCACATCCTATGTGATTGCCCGAATCTCAAGGACCTTAGATTAAGGGACTTGGGTGACGACTGGCCAACCATGGATGAAATCAGGGACACACCTCTGAACTGCATCCTAACCTTTGGTAGATCCCTAGGCTGGTTGATGTAGACAGAGTGAGTGACAGGGAGGTTGTACAAAGGGCGCAATGGGGCCTAAGTGCGGCAGGCCATCTGGCGTGCCCTCCCGTTTCCTACATACATAGACAATTCATAAGAGATTTTATAAAAACTTTTTATAATTTTATTTTTAAAATGAATGTTATGAAATTATTTACGCTTTTACTTAGTCTACTTTAGTAAATACAGACTAATAATTTTCCTCTTCCGAACATTATCTTATCAAAAATACGTAATCCAAACTAACAAGTGTTAATCACGAACCGTATTTAAACGGAATTTTATTTTCATCGGAAGAATATTAAGTTTCGAAGCGAGCAATGCGCGTTAATTTACGGGTAATCTGTTCGGAATGCGGACCCAAGGTTTCGCATACAAATTAGGAATTAATTGCTCGGAAATTCAAACCAGCATGTCGGTTGAAATTGTCCTTTTTTGTTTGTTTCGGTTTCCATCTACTGTACAGAACCTTTAAGTGGCGAATAATATTAATATTACATAAACAGGTTTCTAATTGCTGCATTGTAACTTTAATTAAACAAGAGTTAATGTTAAAATAATATTTAAATTTAATATATTATTTTATTATTAAAAAAAAATAAAATATGAAGAGAATAAAATTGAATTTTTCCAAGAGGAATAAACTAGAAAAGAAAACACCGCCAACATAATAATTCGGAACGTAGTACATAACCAAATATTTTTCCGTGAGGGGCTTTCCCTGACACCGCCTATTTTTCTCTTCATAAACTCAGTTCGCTCGGGCAATTTTCGCGTCGCTGAAAAATAGGTAGAAATTTGAATTTCAGCCCCGTTTGTCACTGGGGCACCGCCGCATCAAAATCCCCGCGTTTTATTACGTACATTTTCGCATTGCCCTCCCGAAGGGAATCCGGTTCTGTTTTCCTTTCCATTCCCGTAACGAGATCCATTGTTAGAAGAGCTCTCCAAATTCAAAAGTATATACACCCTATACAGGATGTCCCACACTGATTATCTTATACTTTCCCTGATTGAAAATAACAATTTTTTTTTTAATTTTATTTTTTAATTTATTTTTTAATTTTTTTACTCTCACGTTTATTATAAACTTAACTACGTTAAACGTAATTTACTACTTGACCTATAACGTTGTATCGTGCGGTTCACATGTGTTAATTGGTCCGTATGGGTTAATGCCGCCGCACCAGTGGCGTGCTGTTCTAATTTTAGACACTTTGATTGATGAAGCAGAAGAGTCGCGTTGGAAAAAAAGTCGCCTCGTATAAAACGGAGGACGAAGCGCGAAATCGCAATTTAATTGTGGGAAAAACCGTCAATTTTTCAGTGATTAATTGATAAAGCGACCGACCGATGCGAATTCCTTTTTTTTAGTTTTATTTTTTATAATGTAACTACTAAAAACTTTATGATAAATCTTTGGCAGTCGAAACGACAAACTTTACAACCAATAAAATTTATTTATATACATTTCTCTTCCTACATCACTTCCAAATGTAAATTTTCTAGTTATTAAAGAGAAGATTTAAAGAGAAGCGACTACATTCTATTTGTGTTGGTTCTTTCCGGACTTACAACTAGGTTGATCTAATAATTACTGAAGATATGAACTTATATTTAGTGCAGGCGTCTCGTCTTTGTAATGTTTTACATTTTACAAGCCCGCATTCCGAGAAACCACACACACACGAACATTAAACCCACATATAAAGGCATTAAGGTCCATGTACTATAAACAGTTGGACTTCAGACACGAATAAAGAATTATTTACGTTAACAGACCGTGTTAAATGCTTTCTGGGGGTCCTGCTTTGTTTTAAATCGACGTTTTCGCTTACTCACAAAGTAAATAATTATTATCTTAGGATTCAATGACCTCATGAAACACAATACAATGCGTAATCATATTTAAAATATTAAATAAATATTGTAAAACGAAATATCAGTGAAGGTCTATCCTCAAGAGACCGCAAAATGTCAATATAACATTAAAGTTTTGAAATTGCCTTCATATATTCTTATGAGAATAACATGTCGCCTGAATGTCATATTGAAGTCATGTAATTTTATGAGGATAGGCCTTTAAATATTAAAATATAAAAAAGGAGCTCTTTGGGTTATAAAAAATAACTAAAGTTGAGCTCAAATTTTAATTTTTAAGAATATTTACAGATATAAAATTTATCGACATCTTCGTTTACTTCCAAAGTAAATAATTACCTAATGATTTAATCCCTTCGTGAATAAATTATATTTTTGAGAGTTTCGCAACTTTTTAATTAATCAATCCGTAGTGGTATCTATTAAACATCCAATTTTAATGTAATTTACAGAAAATTCCGCTTTTAAAATCTAGCCTTATTTTTAGAAAGCTTAAAATTTACAATAAAGGACATTAACTTATATTTTCTCTTCTGAGGAAAAAGATTGTTCGCTAACTCGCTTAGTTTTTGAGTTAGAGGAATCCAAAGTTGTGGTATGCCGTTTTGAGGTTGTTTCAGTTTTTGGACTATACTTCTATAAATACCGACTGTACGAAAAAATGTTTAAAAGAAAATATGTTCGTAGTCAAACATGGAATAACTTTTATTTGAAACATTTTTCGTTAACTCGCTTAGTTTTTGAGTTAGAGGAAGCCGAAGTTAAGGTATGCTGTTTTGGGGTTGTTCTAGTTCTTGGGCTACAACTCCATAAATATCAATTCTACGAAAAATTTTTTATGACAAAATATGTTCGGAATCGAATGTGGAATAACTCTTATTTAAAGTATTTTTCCCTAACTGGTTTAGTTTTTGAGGTACAGGAAGCCGAAGTTGAGGTATGCCGTTTTAAGGCTGTTCCAGCTTTTAGGCTACAACTTCATAAATATCGACTGTACGAAAAAATGTTTATAAAAAAAGATGTGCGCAGTCAAATAGGGAATAACTTTTATTTGAAACATTTTTCGTTAGCTTACTTAGTTTTTGAGTTAGAGGAAGCCAAAGTTGAGATGTTGTTTTGATATGAATTTTTAAAACTTGACCAATTAGTAGATTGTAGTTTCGTTTCTGTAGAAAAAACTAAAATTCGTAGAAAATTCATTTCTGGTGAAAATAAAGATTAAGTTTTGATCTAAATCCTGATAAAATTTCTAATCTTGAGAATAATTAGTTTCTTAGAAATGAATTTTTAAAAATGGACTAGTTGCACGTAAGGTTAGTGGTAAGTATGTATACCAATATCTGCGAAAGGGTTAATAACTTCGTGAAAAATAACACAATACATAATAAATATTTAAAGTGAGTTGTTTGGTTTCAAATCCCCTTAAGTCCAAATTTTTCAATTTTGAGAAAACGGCAAAAAAGTATTTTGGGATGATTTTGGCATTATTAATTCAAACGTAATTTATTTGTTATTAGAAGACTTACTAAAGTTTCAAAAATTCTATAACCACGTCTTTTGAAATAGATATAAAAGTCACAAAGTGGATTTAAAAATGGTGTTTGGTAGTGTTTGCTACCAAACTGTGGATTAAGGTTCATTTGAATCTGAACAAAATGGATTAGGCATGAATTGAAAGTGAATCAAATCTCTTTGTAGCTAATAACAGGAAACTTTATTTTTTGAAAGATATGTTATTTAAAAACTGTACTTAAAAAACTCTTAAACTCTAACATCAGGTATATTTTCGGTTGATTCACATAAACTAAGCTCTTCGTCCCCACTGTCTTTTTGGGAATCGCCAGGAATTGTTCTGAAATTTTCCCAACACATCTCTATAATAAGCCAAATTTTCTACCTCTCTCCAGTTCTTTCCATAATGTTTGCTTAACAAGTTATTTACATCTCTCATTTTCATTTTGGTTTCACTCCGGTAGGAATTTCTTTTGGCTGGATATTCATAGCGGTTTGCTTTTTCCTAAAAACTCCTTTGAATCTATTGTAGAGTTTTTGTAAATGCGTATCTATTGAAAATGGATTTAGTGGGATTTGAATCTAAAGGCTGTCTATTTGATTTGAATTTTTAAGTAATTCGAACAATTTTTAATACAAATCATAGAGTATTTTATAGAAAACAACTTTTTTTAACAGATGGCGTATATATCTCATTTTTGCCCAAAAATGGATTTAGTGGATATTGAAACCAGACAACTCAAGTATTAAATAAATTTTGTTTTTGGAATGTAATTTAATCTGATAAAAAATCGAAAATAAGAGAATAGATTAGGTCATGATGATCGATATACTTTAACAGTTTCAAACAAAGACTGCATCAAACTCAAAACAATCTTACTATAAATTGGTCAAAGTGCAATAATTATAGTTAAAGCCTTTCACAAAGACTGCGTCAAACCTAAAAGAATTTCAAATATTATTGAGAATGTGGAAATATAATTGAAATATTCATTTTTTTTATAATGAACGAAAAATGTAATTTAAAGACAAAATTTTCTTAGAAATTGTTAAGAATGCAATCAAATCTAATACAAAACTAGATATTCTAAGAAAAATATTCCTAATTTTGTTATCAAAATTGAAAGAGAGTTATGATTTAAATCTTAAAAAAGTCAAAAAGGTTGGATTATAAAAAAAAGTTAGGTTGGATTCAAATTTTGATTTTAACTCTTAAAAATCCTTTGTTCAGACGTTGTGGACATTATACTGGTCTTTGCTGAATCCTATGTCCAGACATTATGGACACATCTACGCAAAACAAATTTAATTTTTGAAGAACTTAACCTCAGCTAAGTTCTATTAGTACACAAAACGAAACGTTGTTTAGAAAACAGAAATCAGTTGAAACTAGTCCAATCGGAGGTATAGAACATCCTGAAGCTGAGAAAAATCGATTTTCAAATAAAAATAAAATAAAAAATGGTTAACAAATATTTTTCTCCTTGAAGAATTTTCGAGAATTGTTGACAATTTTGAAGTAGGGTAAACTCACTAAATCTCAACCATATGCCCAAAGTTGGTCTTCGAGTTTTTCTACATAGATTTTTATAGAAAGGTCGACTTTGGAAAGCATTTTTCGTGTATCAAAATAAAAAGACTTTTATGGGTTAAAGAATTTTTATAACAATTAAATTTGTTAAACTGTCTATTTTTAAGTTGAAAGATTATTTATTTTCTCACGAAGTAAAAATATAACAAATTGTAATTTAAGAAAGATTAGTAAGAAATTAGATAGAATTGGGTTTAAATTTTAACCTTAATGAACTTTCAGCATTTTCAATTGGAAAAACTTTTCAATTCACAATTGATCAAAATCTCTTTTGTAACGAAAAAGAATAATAGTAACTTGCAGTTTAAGAAAGATTCGGAAGAAGTTGGAAAGTTGAGCTCAGATCTTAATCATCGAGAACTTTTACAATTAGAAAATTTGTCAATTCATTACATTCTTCAATATTAATTAAGTTGATGATTGATTAAAATCTCTTGTTTGAAGTAATAAGATAACAACACATATTTTAAGAGAAATTTTTAGATAGATAAATTGATTTGGATTGTATTCAAATTATAACCATAAAAAGTTATGAATTGATCAAAATCTCTTGTTTGAAGTCTACATTTCAAATGGAATTTGTAGATAAATAGATTGATTTGAATTGTACTCAAATTATAACCATAAAAAGTTATGAATTTATCAAAATCTCTTGTTTGAAGTCTACATTTCAAAAGAAATTTGTAGATATATACAGTAAAGCTCCGCTAATCTGAACTCCAATAATCCGGATTCTCCAGTAATCCGGACGAAATTGAATAATAGTTATTTTCATTATATATTCCATAATCCGGATTACTTGTGATTCCATAATCCGGATCGTAGGTTATGCAGTTTTCCATGTATGTACGTCACGCTGTTCGTGTAAAAAGCAGTTCGTTAAAAAGCATCATGACGCCAAAGAGAACACACAAAACATTAACTCTAGCGGAAAAATACGATATATTACAAAAATTAAAAAGTGGTTTTAGTGGAAAGGTGTTGGCTACTAAGTATGGAGTTGGTACATCGACGATTTTCAATATGTTAGTAGTGTGTGTTTTGATTTAATAAATCCCTACATGTATTTAACGTACTTTTGTGACTTTTAAAAATGTTCCAATAATCCAGATGTTTCACTAATTCGGATTGCCTCGGTTTTCATTGATCCGGATTAGCGGAACTTCACTGTAGATCGATTTGAATTGTACTGAAATTATAACTATAAAAAGTTATAAATTGGTCAGTATTTCTTCTTTGAAGCAACATGTATCAATTTACATATTAGCTAGGTAGTTTATTATTATTTATCAATTCACTCCTCAATTGAAAATTGATCGAGGTTTCTTCTTTGAAGTAAAGTACAACAATTTACATCTAAAGAGGTTCGTAAGAAATTAGGTTGAGATTCAAATTTTACCCACAAAGGGATTAAATTGATCAGAATCTCTCCTTTGAAGCAAAATTTAATAATTTATTTTATTAGCTATACATCGTTGTCTCACACATCGATGTCTCATTACTTGTCATCATTTTCTGGATATAAGTCAAAGATTTTTTACCTAATTATATATAGCAGAAAGACAAAAACTAGTCGTCTAGAATACAACAATTAATTAATGACGCATGAGATATCTTTCTCCGAACAGTGTATAGGTAATTAATATTTAATACAGGTATCAATTGGCACCTTATTTATAACAATTTTATGCTGTTACATTTGCTATAAATAGATCTGCATAATATATTACTTTTGAAACGTCCTACACACTAAACAAGGTTTGCAATTTTTGTAACAGTAATTTTTTTTTAATTAATTACAAACTGGTATATTCTGACTCCGATAAAATACCTTTGATGTACAAATTTAATACAAAATGATTAAATCTGTTGAACGAAAATTAAAATTTTTAAAAAATTCACAATGGAAATTGGGAAACTAAAACGAAGCGAATGATAATTGTTTACCAATTATTTGTTAAATTAGCGAAACATTAAAAAGAATGTTGATTGATTAATAATGGTGATATGTTGATTAATAATGGTGTCCAACGCAAACATTATTTTAAAATTCCGACTTCGTATTCTATTGACGTAAAAACCGATGACGAATACAACACAAATTAGTTGAAATCAAATCGATAGCAGGTGCTGAACACCGTGAAATTTGCAGATATTCAAAGAAAATCCATTTTCCAAAAAAATCGAAAATTGTTTTTCTTCTTTTAGTATAACAACCGATGGCAAATATGAATCGGTTAAACTCAAACTGATCGGCGCTGCCGAACGCCCTGAAATATGCAAATAACCGAGGAAAATCGATTTTCTAATAGATGGTAGATGGTTAATTTTTTGTCTTCTCTGAGCATACAAAGCAATCACAAATAGAAGTCAGTTGAAAGCAAAGCAATCCGAGGTACTGAACAGTCAAATTTACAAATATTTAAGGAAAATCTATTTTCTAAAAAAAAAATTGAAAATAACTTTTCTTCTTTTAGTATAACAACCAACTGCAAACATGAATCGGTTAAACTCAAACTGATCGGAGTTGTCCAACACTCTGAAATATGCAAATATCCGAGGAAAATCGATTTTCTAATAGATGGTAGATGGTTAGGATTTTTTTTTTCTTCTTTGAGCATACAAAGCAATCACAAATAGAAGTCAGTTGAAAGCAAAGCAATCCGAGGTGCCGAACAGTGAAATTTGTAAATATTAAAGGAATATCAATTTTCCAAATATCTCTCTTATGGCGTTTTCATTTGGTTGAACTAGGGCGCACCAGTGCATAACAGCGTGTTCTGTTGATTGCACCGAATTATTTTGTGTTCTGTTACATTTTATTAAAAACGTTCTGTTGAATTTGCCCTTCTTTGCACTAACAATAAGCCAGTATGACATAAGGTTTGTTCGTTAGGGCTGCACTGCTTGCACTTAACAGTTCAGTGCATTATTAAATTTTGGTTACATATGCATTTGTTGGATCAGTTCATACCTGAACTAAAGAGCACCAAATTACACTGAATTGCAGTCATTCTCCTTTAAATGCTGCACAAAACTGCACCTTTGAACCATAGTGTAAGTTAGTGCAGTGCAAGTTTTAACCCAATGAACAAAGCTGTATGCACTCAATGTCAAATTCTGCTGTGCACTAGGTCAGCCAAACGAAAACCCCATTAGTATACAAAACGAAATGTTGTTTAGAAAACACAAATCACTTGAAACTACTCCAATCGGAGGTGTAGAACACCCTGAAGCTGAGGAAAATCGATTTTCAAATAAAAATAAAATAAAAAATGGTTAACGAATATTTTTCTCCTCGAATTTTCGAGGATTGTTGACAATTTTGAAGTAGGGTAAACTCACTAAATCTCAACCACACGCCTAAAGTCGGAATTCGAGTTTTTTTATATAGATTTTTATAGAAAGGTCGACTTTAGAAAGCAATCTTCGAGGGACCAAGATTTGGACAAGTTACCCTAAATATCGTTAATTGTTTAATAAGCTACATGTTAAATATTAATTATTCAGAACTTTTCCGTTATAGTAATAAAACTTGGCAAAAAAAGACAGGTTTCTAGTAGAGATTTTCTTAAACAAATTAAATTCCCTGAACTTTTCCTGTTTTCAAAAAATTTCAAGTTTGAATACCATGATAAAGCACCACTAACAATAAGTAAAAATAAAACTTTTTAAATTATTTCAAGGTTTATTACAAAAAAAATAAATAAAATAAAAATAGAAAATAATAAAAATTTCTATATAGTTGAAAATTGAAGACCCCAGGCAAAAAAAGGCACTATGACAAAAAACGTAATTTCGAAAAAATCCGATTTAAAATATTAGGAACTTCATTTTTTTTAGCTTTTGATGAGTGGTGACAAATAATACACAAATATAGCTTTCACATTTCTTATCATTTTTATTGAATTTTAATAAAAAGGCCAAATGAAGCCCTTCTTATCCAGTTTCGTGGTTACTCTGAGGCCTTTTTAGTCTGTTGACCAATATTACAAATTGAAAAAAACTTTAGACTATGTATTGTGTACTTATAGCATGAACGATTGAATAGAGTCAAAGCTTTCTAAATTTTCTAACAGACGACACCAATATCTCTATGCTGTGAAAAACTAACATAGTGCCTTCTTTGTCTGTAGTCTTCACTTTGAATAAACATTGAAAGTTTCATCAATTAAATGTCATACTACATCGAAACACCTGTACTATCGGTCTCCAAAACATCTTGGGACAAGCTGTCAATTGAAAAATATCAAAAATAACCATATTTATACCGACTAACAAGCTTATTTCGTAATTGTCGTTACTTAACGACATCATTCAGTCAACGACTCCAATCCCAAACAACTTTTTGTAAAAACCGTATTTTGTAAATGAGTTGTTAGGACTTTTAACTGTAACGACAAAGTTAATGTTTTCATATAGGGTAGCAACATAAAATGTCACTTTTGATCGAATATTAGATCTTTTCAACTAACGGTTTTACAGGAACTGCTTCCGAAATTTTTTTCTTAAATGGCATGTATAGTATATTGGTGCATTTTCAAATGCAGAATAAAAAACTACATTCAAAATTACCAACATTTCAATTCTCATTGATAAAAACGGAAAATAATACCTAAATTAAAAAAATCAATTTAACCCAAAATCAAGCAAAAATGTGACATTACAGAAAGTTGTCACAGCCTAATTGAGACACAGAGCATAAATTAATCAATTGAAAAATAAGAAACGGCTGTAAAAATGGAAATTCATTAATGAATTATCGATAATCACAGTAGTAATGTGTGACATGTTTCAATAAAGTGACGTGTTTGCTTGATTTCACGTTAAACCAACTTTCTTGATTTAGGTCCTATTTTATGTTTTTATCAATGAAAATTAAAATATTGCTGTTTTTGAACGTAGTTTTTTATTCTGCATTAAAAAATGCACCAATATACTATACATGCTATTTAAGAAAAAGAACTAGGACGCATTTTCTGTAAAACCGAAAACGAAAGAAAAGCAAAGATCTTATTAATAAATTCGTTACATTCAAGTATATAACCAAACAGAATTTCAAAATTGCTACTTTTCAAATAACGAAGTTATTCGACCGTTCCGGGACTTTGTACTAACCCTGTATTACATCTGATATTTTTTGATGAATTTGCTTTAGAAATAGTTTTGATACATTCTTCAAGCATAAAAGTATAGTACCACAAGAAATTGAAGGTAACAATATTTTTGTACCGTCTTGAGGAAAATAGCTTAACTTAAGAGTAAAAATCATTTCTGAAAAATTTACTAGAAATCTGTAGAGTTTTCAAAAAATGTTATCAGGCGTTTCAAATGGATTCAGTAAGTTTCTGGCATCCTTCCAGGTTAGTATATCAAGGGCTGAACTTGTAAAAATGGAATTTTACAAGAGGTAATATCAAACGATGATCTTACATATTTTGATCTTACAATTAAATCTATATAAAATGTAATTTGTGCAATGCACTCGGTATACAACTTATTTTAAAATTCAATTTTGCTATGCTAACGACGTATCGTTCACCAAACGACCAAACCCAACCTGAAATTCGTTCACAACGATGTTGTTAGGTTAGAAGTTACGAAATACGAATTGTCGTTCATGAACGACACACGATTGATAAAGCCGTCGGTGGTTAAGAGTTACAAAATAAGCCTGTAAATCGGGCTTTTGAGAGAAAGGTTAGAATATGAAATGACAGTGAAAATACGTAAACGAAAGCGATTATCGAAACACTTTTCATTTTATTAATGTTTATAAAAAATGTAAATCTAATAAAAGGAAACAACATTCTGTCATTGTTTACTACAAGATTTTATAATCTCAGGAGCATAGAAAATACTACATATTTTGTAAATTCCGGGATAATTGCTTTCCAAGCTTCAATAATTTTTTTCACCCTAGCAGATTTTGTAGATTTTAGTATATTTTGTCAACTATACTCCACTAATTGCTCTCGTCTTCTTCCTTGCTTGTAACATTTGACCTACACGAACCAAGCTTTTTCTTTGTTCTTCCGTATTTCAAAATTTCTTGTTTTGCTAACAATACTGTATCTTTATTAATACCCATTTCGAGGGCTCGAATAGGTATTCCATCTAGAAGACGTTGTTCAGTAGTTCGGTTAACATTCTCTGGGAAATTAGACATTATCATAATAATAGTACTATGGCAGTTTTGTAGCTTTCAATTAACTTGCAAATCTAAAGTATGATACACAATAAAAAAAATTTCGGTGTCCCAAGATTTTCTGGGCACCGATGGTACAATCCAAAAGAATAATTCGACAGATTTCAAGAAAAACACATTTAACATTTGTCACTTTTTATTACCTCGTTTTATAAACATAAAGATGATTTTTATTTTATCACTTATTGATTTCTCAATACTTATCTTTACAACTTATGACAATACAAATCCGTATACGAAAAATACCGAAGTATACAACATAAGTAGGGAGATAACGAAATAAGTAAACATTAAAGATATCGGGGTATTTAAATTCCCTTTTTTTTGTGGTAGTAGTAGTAGGTAGTAGTAAACAAAACGTAAACTACAATCGATTCAGCAGGTATCGTTTCTTGAGTGAGTTACTCTATGGATTCATTCATAAAAAACATCACGTAGCCGTCGGTGGCGTACGCGGCGTTCGCCTTTTGTTTATACGCCGGTTCGGATGAATGGCGGCAATTTTCGAAATGCGGTCGCCTTGGAAACGTAGTAACTCGCGACGGGGCGAGCGCGATGGGGGCGTGGTGGGGGTAACTTATAGATCCGCGTATAGGTATATAAATTCGCGGGGCGAAAAATCTTCGGAAAATCGTCGGATTCCGACGAAAATGGCGCACGACGTGGAACGGCGAGAGGGCAACGAAAACGACGACGATGACTACGGGAAATCGGGGGAAAAACCGAACGGTCGAGGGCGTCGGAATCGATACCGTACCTGGGGTAAATTGGCGGCGATCTGTCGCTGTAGGGAATCGCGTTCCTTTTCGACCTCCGCCAATTTAATCTCCGTGTCCCCGAGCCTATCCTGGGTCTCCCTCAGACTGTCCATCAGCTTGTCGCGCTCGTCCAGCATCGAGACCATCAGCTGCTCGAAGTTCGCGTCCTCCGTGGAGAACTGCGAGCTCCTCTGGCTGATGCTGTCCTCGGAGATGGTCGGCATCACGTCGCACATCATGTTCCACATTTTCCCGGGGATCTGGGGCCGCCCAAACCGAGACCGCGGCGGCGGCTAACCCCACGTCAAAATGTCCACACTGTTTAGCTCCTGGGGGCGATAGCGCGGCCCTCGCGGCCGCTCTCGCACGTGCACGCGTCCCGGAGGCGGCGGTAAACCGTCTGCAACGTCATAATCGCGTCTAAAAGGCGACACACCTACGAAATTCCAGACCGCACAGGCCCTTCTTTGCCGAGACCGTTCGCTACAGCCATTTTGAAACTGATGTCAAACACTCGTGCGGTCGGCAATACAGAACCCTTTACGATTACGTCACTATCTTACTTCATTCATAAATACCGCCAATAGATAGCACCATTCTTATTTGAATTTACGTTCATTGATTTATAGCCCTTTAAATCATAGTATAGTAATCAATTACTATACAGAGTGAGTAAAATAAGTAGTAAAAAAAATGAATGAAAGGAGTGTTTATTATCTTAAGACAAAATGATTTTACACTCTGTCTAATCTTTACACATTTTATTTCTGAAATATACAGACTGTCCCAAAATTATATCAATAAACTGTTGGGTCCCTTGGGTTATTATCTCTGCAATCGTAAAAGATATTGTAATTTTTAAAACTCAATTTCTTATAAAAATCGAGCATTAAACACCATTTTAAAAAAGAATAAAAAACTGGACGAAATCCGTTCAGTTTACTAATGAATGATTTTTCATTAATATCTTAGGTTAGGAATACGATATCGAGGTGCGGTTTTCACTATCTTGTTTGGGCTTTATTATATTATTTTTTCGTGGAGAGAAAGTAATATAGTTTTATTTAACTTTTTTGAGAAAATTCGCAATTTCGAAAAAAAATTCGAAAACGCCATCTAACCCCGACATATGAAACAACAATCACCATCAAAATGATAGGGTTTATTATCCAAGAAAAGCTCTTTTCAACGACACCAAGTTTATTAAATTCCATTCAGCCGTTTTGAAATTAAAGGCATTTATTTACAAGCACTTTCGAACGCTTACCACCACTTTATTTTTAGAGTTATGGAAAAAAGTTTTTAATAAAAAAAATTAATACTTATCTTCTCTTTAAAATGCGTATATTTTTGTGTTATCTTAATATAGCGGAATTTCGAAAAAAACACATTTTTTAATTCAAGATGGCGATTGCGCCACCTTGCGGGCATCTTAAGAACTTGAAAATAATTTCTAGTATTTTCCCGTGGCCACTTTAGTTATTAAATTTTTTAGTGCAAGTCTTTATGATGAATAGTTTCCGAGATACAGTACTCTGCATTTTTATTTGACCACCTCTACAACATTGAAAGTTGAAATCTGGTCACTTTGTGTTAGTCTACTTTAAAATGATACGTGGAATATATCCTAATAGTTTGTTCATTTTGGGACATTCTATATGAATGGAGTTGAAATCTTAAAGGAATTGATTCAGTTTTAATATTAAAAGTAGATTTTCAAAGAGAAAATACAGTAAGACTTCCTTATAACGAACTTGAAGGTTCGAAAGAAAAAAATTTTCAGCAAAACCAGCTGAGCTGAAACAATTTTTTATTGTGTTTTCTGCGATATCATTTTGTCAAATTTTCGACAATATTGATATGAAAACACGCAGATTAATAACCTCATCGACAGGCTGTTATCCAGTGCATAAAACATTCTCCTTAAGATTTGCTTCCGATAATTTACTTTCAAGCTTTTAATGACTCCTTAGTCCATCGGTTGTAATTTCGATGTTGTATTCGGTGGAAAAAATGCAACTTTAATGTTTGTTAATTTTTGGGCTATGTGAGGAGGATGGGCAGGGCAATTGTCTACGAAAACAAGAACTTTTCTGTTTTGTTGCATCATCTTCTTATCAAAATCTTGAAGCCACTTTTCAAAAATTTCGTTGGTCATCCAGGATTTCTTGTTATAATCGTAATCGACCTCTAATGATTTTATTTCTCTGAAGCATCGTTGTTTGCTTTTTCGCAAGTCGTTTCTGAGACACTAGCACTTTCTCCCGATATAACCTTTTCTGTTATTCCGTGTCGTTTTTTAAATTTGTCCAACCATCCTGTACTAACTTGAAAATTTTCAAGGCTTAAGATTTTTGTGTATTCAATTGCCTTTTCTTTAAGAAGTGATACTGACACCGGCAAATTCTGCTTTCACACCATCGTTATCCATTTTAACATCGCTTTGTTTATAGTACTAAACTTACATTGTTTTAATTTTTTTCTTTCTGGTCATCTTTCAGCTTCCTGACTACTTAAAACCGTTTTCCGATTTTGTATTATTGTTGAGAGCGTGCTTGGAGGAACCTTGTACTTCTCCGTTACTAGTTTTTTCTGCATACCATGGTTGACATCTATTAAAATGTTAATTTTGTCTGCGGCACTTAGAGCTTTCCGTTTAGACATGGCGACAGATGAAATAACAGTTTACCCAATAACCACGTCAATATTTTGCAACAAAAATCTCTCGGGGATCCCCTGGAACATCTTCCTCACTTTTCCATAATTCCCCTACGCGCATAGTTGCCAAATAGGACTTTATCTCCGTTAATAATAATAAAGAACTAAATTTTATGGATTTTTTCGGAGAATTTTAGTTCGTTATATAGAAGTCTTTTTCGTTATATAGAAATGTTTTTATAAAGGAATTTCTTGGGACTTCAAAAAAAAATTCGTTATAGAGAAAATTCGTTATATAGAAGTACCACTGTACTCCCAAAAAAGAATTTCCCTAAAGTTTCAAAACCAAAGTGAAAACCTCTATTTGTAGATAAACTTCACTAATTTATTTATTATTTTTATCTTTTTAGTAGTATAGTAGTAACATTATTGCAAATTCTGTTTAAAAAATCGGATTGAATTTATTTTTGGAGATTAAGAAATGATTTATTGAAGGAGGAAAGTTAATTAATGCTATTTTTTATTGTAAAACTTAAATTTATTCTAATTATGGGCGAAAATTTGAAAAAGAATTGAAAAGATTGAAGAAAAATTAACGAACCTAACATCACAATTTTTTTAGTAATTTTAAAAAATCCCCCCGACTTTATTTATAGGAATTAATGAAAAATTTTTTAACCTGAATGTAAATTAAAGTGTCTAGTTTCAATTAAAATAGGCGGATTTTTGCTAAGTAGTATGAAAAGAATTAAAAAAATTTCTAAAGACAAGGAAGATTTTTCACCTAACCTAAAATCATACATTTTAACCATTTTTAAAAAATCCCCCCGACTTTATTTATAGAAATTAATGAAAAATTTTTTGAACTGAATGTATATTAAAATGTCTAGTTTTAATTAAAACAGACGGATTTTTCTTAAGTAGTATAAAAAAAATTAAAAAAATTTTTAAAAACAACGAAGATTTTTTCACCTAACCTAAAATTTTGACCATTTTTAAAAAATCCCCCAGACTTTATTTATAGGAATTAATCAAAAATTTTTTGAACTGAAAGTAAATTAAAGTGTCTAGTTTCAACTAAAATAGACGGATTTTTTCTAAGTAGTACGAAAAAAATTAAGAACGTTTCTAAAAACAACCAAGATTTTTTACCTAACCTCAAATTTTTACCATTTTTAAAAAATCCCCTCGAGTTTATTTATAGGAATTAATGAAAAATTTTTTGAACTAAATGTAAATCAAAATATCTAGTTTTAATGAAAATATACGGATTTTTCCTAAGTAGCATAAAAGAAAATAAAAAAAAATTCTAAAAACAACGAAGATTTTTTCACTCAACTTAACATTTTGACCATTTTTAAAAAATCCCCCACGCTTTATTTATAGGAATTAATGAAAAATTTTTTAAACTGAATGTAAATCAAAATATCTAGTTTTAATTAAAATAGACGGATTTTTGCTAAGTAGTATAAAAAAAATTAAAAAAATTTCTAAAGACAACGAAGATTTTTCACCGAACCTAACATTTTGACCATTTTTAAAAAATCCCCCCGACTTTATTTATAGGAATTAAGGAAAAAATTGTTGAACTGAATGTAAATTAAAATATCTAGTTTTAATTAAAATCGACGGATTTTTCCTAAGTTGTATGAAAAAAATTAAAAAAATTTCTAAAAACAACGAAGATTTTTCACCTAACTTAACATTTGGACCATTTTTAAAAAATCCCCCCGATATTATTTATAGGAATTAATGAAAAATGTTTTGAATTGAATGTAAATTAATGTATCTAGTTTCATTTAAAATAGACGGATTTTTCCTAATTAGTATGAAAAAAATTAAAAAAATTTCTAAAAACAACGAAGATTTTTCACCTAACTTAACATTTTGACCATTTTTAAAAATCCCCCGACTTTGCTTATAGGAATTAATGAAAAATTTTTTGAACTGAATGTAAATCAAAATATCTAGTTTTAATTAAAATAGACGGATTTTTGCTAAGTAGTATAAAAAAGAATTAAAAAAATTCTAAAAAGAACAAAGATTTTTCACCTAACCTAACATTTTGACCATTTTTAAAAAATCCCCCCGACTTTATTTATAGAAATTAATGAAAAATTTTTTGAACTGAATGTAAATTAAAGTGTCTAGTTTCAATTAAAATCGACGGATTTTTCCTAAGTAGTATAAAAAAATTAAAAAAAAATTCTAAAAACAACGAAGATTTTTCACCTAACCTAAAATTTTGACCATTTTTAAAAAATCCCCCCGATTTTATTTATAGGAATTAAGGAAAAATATTTTGAACTGAATGTAAATTAAAGTGTGTAGTTTCAATTAAAATAGATGGATTTTTGCTAGGTAGTACGAAAAAAATTAAAAAGATTTCTGAAAACAGCGAAAATTTTTCATCTAACCTAAAATTTTGACCATTTTTAAAAACTCATTCATAGTTGAGTTATGGGAATTTAGAAAAAAAATTTGAACTGAATAGAATCTAAAGTATCGTTTTTAAGGGTTTTAGGACGATTTAAGTTTTTTCGAAAAACAGTTACAACAACTCGACGCTTAAAAGTTACATCTTTATTATACACAACAAGTATAATGTATGGTTCGAAAACTATAAAGATAAGCTTTCAAATTTTATATCTTACCTTATCTTACTTAAGAAATGTTTAATTCAGAAAAAGATTAAGTTGTCAAAGTTGACAAAGATGTCGAAATTTTAATTATTGGTATACCTAAGAGGTCTCTTCCTCCGATACCTATGTGATTTTTTGAAATACAAAAAAGTATAATATATGATTGAAAAGCTAAGAGAATAGGCTTTTCAATGATATATCTTACGTTTTTAGGAAATGTTTAATTCGTAAGAAATCTACCCTCACAGTTGATAAAATTCTAATTTTTAGTATATCTAAGAGGTCTCTCCCTGCAATATTTTTGTGATTTTTTGAGATACAAAAGATTATAATGTATAGTTGATAAGCTAAAAAGAGAAGTTTTTCAATGATATATTTCGCAGTTTTAAGAAATCAGTCAGAAGAAATTCAACCTCAAATTTCTCAAAATTTTAATTATTATTATATCGAACAAGTCTCTTCCTTCAATATCTGTATAATTGTTTGAAATACCAAGAATATAATCCATAATTAGAACTTGGGTTGTAAATTATTTTTAACCCTTTCGTGGATAAATTATATTTTTGAGAGTTTCGCCACTTTTTAATTAATCGATCCGTAGTGGTATCTATTAAACATCCAATTTTAATGTAATTAACAGAAAATTCCGCTTTTAAAATCTAGCCTTATTTTTAGAAAGCTTAAAATTTACAATTAAGGACACTAAGTTATATTTTCTCTTCTGAGGAAAAAGATTTTTCGCTAACTCGCTTAGTTTTTGAGTTAGAGGGATCCAAAGTTGTGGTATGCCGTTTTGAGGTTGTTCCAGTTTTTGGACTATACCTCTATAAATACCGATTGTACAAAAAAATGTTTAAAAGAAAATATGTTCGTAGTCAAATAGGAAATAACTTTTATTTGAAACATTTTTCGCTAACTTACTTAGTTTTTGAGTTAGAGGAAGCCGAAGTTAAGGTATGCCGTTTTGGGGTTGTTCTAGTTCTTGGGCTACAACTCCATAAATATCAACTGTACGAAAAATATTTTATGACAAAATATGTTCGGAATCGAGTGTGGAATAACTCTTATTTAAAGTATTTTTCCTTAACTGGTTTAGTTTTTGAGGTAGAGGAAGCCGAAGTTGAGGTATGCCGTTTTAGGGATGTTCAAGCTCTTGGGCTACAACTTCATAAATATCGATTGTACGATAAAATGTTTATAACAAAAGATGTGCGCAGTTAAATAGGGAATAACTTTTATTTGAAACATTTTTCGTTAACTCGCTTAGTTTTTGAGTTAGAGGAAGCCGAAATTAACGTATGCCGTTTCGGGGTTGTTCTAGTTCTTGGGCTACAACTCCATAAATATCAATTGTACGAAAAAATTTTTCCGACAAAATATGTTCGGAATCGAATGTGGAATAACTCTTATTTAAAGTATTTTTCCCTAACTGGTCTAATTTTTGAGGTAGAGGAAGCCGAAGTTGAGGTATGCCGTTTTAGGACTGTTCCAGCTTTTGGGCTACAACTTCAGAAATATCGATTGTACGAAAAAATGTTTAAAAAAGAGATGTGCGCAGTCAAATAGGGAATAACTTTTATTTGAAACATTTTTCGTTAGCTTACTTAGTTTTTGAGTTAGAGGGATCCAAAGTTGTGGTATGCCGTTTTGAGGTTGTTCCAGTTCTTGGACTATACTTCCATAAATATCAATTGTACGAAAAAATGTTTAAAAGAAAATATGTTTGTAGTCAAACATGGAATAACTTTTATTTGAAACATTTTTCGTTAACTTGCTTAGTTTTTGAGTTAGAGGAAGCCGAAGTTAAGGTATGTCGTTTTGGGGTTGTTCTAGTTCTTGGGCTACAACTCCATAAATATCAATTGTACGAAAAATTTTTTATGACAAAATATGTTCCGAATCGAATGTGGAATAACTCTCATTTAAAGTATTTTCCCCTAACTGGTTTAGTTTTTGAGGTAGAGGAAGCCGAAGTTGAGGTATGCCGTTTTAGGGCTGTTCCAGCTTTTGGGCTACAACTTCATAAATATCGATTGTACGAACAAATGTTTATAACAAAAGATGTGCGCAGTCAAATAGGAAATAACTTTCATTTGAAACATTTTTACTAACTTACTTAGTTTTTGAGTTAGAGGAAGCCGAAGTTAAGGTATGCCGTTTTGGGGTTGTTCTAGTTCTTGGGCTACAACTCCATAAATATCAATTGTACGAAAAATTTTTCATGACAAAATATGTTCCGAATCGAATGTGGAATAACTCTTATTTAAAGTATTTTTCCCTAACTGGTTTAGTTTTTGAGGTAGAGGAAGACGAAGTTGAGGTATGCCGTTTTAGGGCTGTTCCAGCTTTTGGGCTACAACTTCATAAATATCGATTGTACGAAAAAATGTTGATAACAAACGATGTGCGCAGTCAAATAGGGAATAACTTTTATTTGAAACATTTTTCGTTAACTCGCTTAGTTTTTGAGTTATAGGAAGCCGAAGTTAAGGTATGCCGTTTTGGGGTTGTTCTAGTTCTTGGGCTACAACTCCATAAATATCAATTGTACGAAAATTTTTTTATAACAAAATATGTTCGGAATCGAATGTGGAATAACTCTTATTTAAAGTATTTTTCCCTAACTGGTTTAGTTTTTGAGGTAGAGGAAGCCGAAGTTGAGGTATGCCGTTTTAGGGCTGTTCCAGCTTTTGGGCTACAACTTCATAAATATCGATTGTACGAAAAAATGTTTATAACAAAAGATGTGCGCAGTCAAATAGGAAATAACTTTTATTTGAAACATTTTTCGTTAACTTACTTAGTTTTTGAGTTAGAGGAAGCCAAAGTTGAGATATGTTGTTTTGATATGAATTTTTAAACTTGGCCAATTTAGATTGTAGTTTCGTTTCTGTAGAAAAAACTAAAATTGGTAGAAAATTCATTTCTGGTGAAAATAAAGATTAAGTTTTGATCTAAATCCTGATAAAATTTCTAATCTTGAGAATAATTAGTTTCTTAGAAATGAATTTTTAAAAATTAGTTGCAAGTAAGGTTGGTGGTATTGGTATGTATATCAATATCTGCGAAAGGGTTAAATAAAAAATACAAATCATATACATACATACATTTATTGGGAAAATAAGTATATAATTACTGTTTGCATGATTAATAAAGCTCTAACGGCATCGTTCGCCTAACAATAATAATTTAACAGTTGCAATAAAACACTAGATAATAACGAGTTGCGACTCGCCGCGGCCATGATAACTAGATAATAGATATGAGTACAGCAAATATACAGAAAATTGGCAGTCGTCGATGAACACAATGATTTTCGGGCCGAACGTTCGCTTGGGCAGTGCACTTGTTATCATAATATAAACCTACTTTTTCATTCCTCTCGGTAATAAATTCATCTAACTACAAACTATAAACTAAGACTACAGTTTCCGCTATTCCTTAACGATTATATGCAGCTTTAAGTTCAACGGTTTTCCTATTCCCGGAGAGGTCGTATCATTTATATCGCTTGGAACCCCTTCGATTTCCAACCGGAAGGTGGCCGGCTCTTTTAGCCTCTTTCGGAAACGAAGTGCCCAAATCTCGTTTTCGTTTACCATTTCGAATGTGTTTTTATCGTTGCCTTTTACGATCGTGTATTCAACATGACCCTAAAAATTTTTATATAAATGATTTTGATTAAAACTTGGAAAAATAAAATACAGTGAAATTCCCATTTGCGGACAACCCTTTTCAATGGACACCTCTTTTGAACGGACACCCCCTTGAACGGACACTTTTGCTAGGTCCCTTTGGTGTCCACAAAAGGGAGATTTCACTATATTTAAAAATACTTACTTTAACGGCTGAAACTAATTTTATAATTTTCTTCTTATGTCGAGTTTGTTTTAAATTTAATCGTATTTTAAGTTCGTTTAATTCTGAATTATCTTCAATTGGTGAAATATCTGTGAAGTTATGTTCAGTTAATTGGTAATAACTTCCAAATGTTTTTAATGGGTTAATATTTTTCGTCTCTCTTCGATTTCTTCCTCCGTTCACCTTACAAGAGAAACAACCTTCGGTGGAGATGATTTTACTTTTCGATGATCGATCTTGAGTCGTTAGAGGATAAACTGGGACGTTTCCAAGATCCGGACCGTAAGCACTTCCTGGACCTATAGTTGCTACGCAATGTCCTTGTCCTATGCTTCGATAACCTTGAGGGCAACCGCATAATGCACCACCAGCGTGATCATAACAACCGAATTGACAAGGAGAACCTACACAAGCTGGACCCATCTAAAAATGAAAAAAATAATTTACCTTAGATAAAAAAAAAAAAATTTCAAAACATACCTGTAAACAATTATTTGAATTTGGATCAAATCTAAATCCATCTGGACATCCACATCTATAACTTCCAGGCATATTAATACAATTAATTCCCGAGCTTCCACAAGGATTAGTAAGACACTCATCAACATCAATGCAATGATTGTAATAATGATGTAATTTATATCCTTCTGGACAACCACATTGATAACCCCCAATTAAATTTTGACATCCTTCTGGGCATTTTTCATCATCTCCATCGGCACATTCATCAGCATCAATACAAAACCGACCGGATGGATCTGGTTTAAACCCTCGAGGACAAACGCATCGGAAACTACCAACAGTATTAACACATTTACCCGGTTTTGGACAAACTCGATCGTTTGGATCTAAACATTCGTTAATATCTTGACAATCATCTCCTATTTGTTTGAAACCTTCGCGACAACCACAACTATAACTTCCCTGGGTGTTGATACATTCTTGTTGACATACGTGATTATCAGTTGTGCATTCATCCAAGTCTCTACAAGTCATTCCATCTAGATTTAAGAGATAACCAGCTGGACAAGAGCAAACGAAACTTCCCGGAGTGTTTTGGCAGTTGTATTGGCACGGTGATGGTGTTTGACCGCATTCGTTAATGTCAGAACATCTAGTTCCACCTCCATCTGATTTAAATCCTCGGTTACATATACATCGATAAGATCCCATTGTGTTGATACATCTTCCATTGATACATAAATCCGGAATGGTGGCACATTCGTCGATATCTTCCCCAGTTGAGACTATTCCAGAGTCCATGCACATATCGTTGTATTGAGATGAGAATTTTTGTGGGCAAAGTTCGCATTTTGGTCCCCAAGCTTCACCCAAAGCGCAACAACATTCTGCTTTTGTCATTGCTATCATTTCACGATGATGAGGTGTGCATCTATCACCTCGGGTTAGTTTACGGAAGCAGAATTCTTTGCGTTTATCTAAAAAATATTTTTTTTAAATAAATTTTGTCATCAAACTAATGGTAGAATTAGGATGTCAAACGTAAAGGTTGTAATCGTAACCGTAGCAGTAACTCTAGTATTTGAAGCGTATAAATTAAGGTGACCAGACGTCCCGCTTTTGGCGGGACAGTCCCGATTTTTCACAATTTATCCCGCGTCCCGCGACGTTCTTCAAAAGTCCCGACTTTTAGAATTAAGTGAAATTTTATATTTATGAAAATCATTGCTTTGCGTTCTAAGAATCCTACGGGTTACGACGACTAACATATTGCTTTTGCTGAGGAAGTTGAATATCAGAAAATACTTGGATACAGTAAAACGCGTTGGTTAGTTCTTCTGCCAGCTATGGAAAGAATTTTGAAGATGTATGATCCTTTAAAATCCTACTTTCTATCACAGGACAAATGTCCTAGAATTTTAGAAAAGTTTTTTGAAAGTGAATATTCAAAAATTTAGCTAGCATTTCTACAAAATCAAGCTGCTCTTTTTCAGCACGTTATAAAGCTTACTGAAGATGATAAAATATCGGCAATCAAAGTAGCAAATGAAGTTAATAATTTAATATATCAGTATCAAGAAAGTTTAGAAAATAATTTTCTACCGTAAACTATCCGCAATAGTATAAACCAGCTCGAAGAGCAGGGTACAATAAATAGTCAAGATATCATGAACCATGTCAAAAAGTTTTATAGTAACTGTAAAAATTATTTGGAAGACCGGACCACATTAAGGTGTTTTTACACCTTAAGGTTTCAAAAATCTGACAAAGTTCTTTGGAAAAATCGGAGCTTTAGTACTTCTAAACTTGGTTTTTTCCCTACAACTTGATAAATTATTCCAGAAAACCAAAAAAGTGATTTTCCATGTTAACATCTTGTATATTAAAAATCCAATCTATTGAAAATCTATTTTTTGAATCTTAAGATTTTAAAAATTTAACAACATCCTTTGAAGAAATCGTCTTTTGTAATTTTTTAGCTTGGATTTTTTCTTTACAATCAGATAATTTTTTCCTTACAATCAGGTAAATTTTTCCAAAAAGCCAGAACAGTAAAATTGAATATTATTTTTAGATGGTGAATCCAAATTAGAAATGTGGAAACCCTACATTTCTAAAAAAACCTAAATCTCTAAGAAAATCCTTCATAAGACTTGAGAATTCATCGTGATCTACCAAATACAAGAATTCAAAAGCTTGAAATCTTGTTATTTTTGGTTTACGATGAAGTCATTAAGTCAAGATGTTAATTGAAATACGAATTCGGATCCAGCGATAAAAGCAATATTCAACTTTACAATTTTAACTTTCTGAAATAACATCTTGTACTTTAAAAATCCAGTCTAATATCCAATATATCAAAAAACTATTTTTCGAACCTTAAGATTCTAAAAATCCAGCAACATCCTTTTGAGAAATCATCTTTTGCAATTTTTTAGCTTGGATTTTTTCCTTACAATTAGATAAATTTTTCCTTACAATCAGATAAATTTTTCCAAAAAGCCAGAATAGTAAAATTGAATATTATTTTAGATGACCAGAACTTAATTGGAACTTTTGATTGTGTTTCTCAAAAATTACCATATAATAACATTTCCGAAAATGATCTTTTTAATGAAGTGTCATTAGTAAAAAATATATTGACAAGGGAAAGCTAAATATTGGGCAAACACAAAAAATCACAGTAGGAAACAAAGTAGGAAATAAAATCTTAGTTGTCCCACTTTGCCCACCTAAAAATCTGGTCACCTTGTATATGTGGAAAAGCAGACATTCGAGATTTTCTTCAAAAATTAGTTAGAGACGAATCTGTATTGCAAATTTAGCAAGAAATCAATTTTTGTTGTCCCCAAGAGCGTAACAATACATTTAAGCAAGTTATTGCAATAATAAATTCCGCTTTAAATGCAAAAACAGACCTTTGCGCCAAGTACTTTAAGTGTAAAAGCAGACGTTTGTGCTTGAACCTATCCAGGTCTCTTACCTCATGTGATAACCGTGACATAGAAGTAGCTATTAGTTTTGCTCGCTTCTGCATGATTAGTTTAAACGAGAGGATGGTAACGAATGTATTACGGAGCTTTGATTACCTTCAAAAACATTAGCATTGAGCAAAGTCCTCGTGGCAAAGGGCGAAACAGAATAGCAAATAAGCTAGAGTGGAAGTGTGAAAAAACCAAGACAAAGAGGCAGAGGTTTAAGGCAAAAGCCTTAAACCTGACAAGATAAGAAGCATTTCCTCTTTGCTAGCCAAACACTATGGTGCAGAATGGAAAAACGATGAGCGTTTGGAGTTCTTCAAAAACGCGTTTCAAGACAATCCAGCCAACACTTAAACTCAGGCGGATGTGAATGACACACTGGTGTTTTCTGATAATTAATCTGATACTGACTTACGAATTTAAATTTGTACCTAAGAAACTAATTTTGTACTTTTTTCAATAGAATCAACTTCTTTAAAATCTCTTTTATCCCAATTCCAAATTGTATTAGTGCCAGGTACTGGTTTTTGTACAGAAACGCCAAATCCAGAATTTTGCAGTTTGCGAAGCAGAGATTTCCAAGCCTCAGATGCAAAACAAGACATTTTCATTTTTTTTTTTAAATCAAAATAACTTTTTTACTATAAGTCTGACTTGCGCTTTAAAGCAGATATAAAGACGCGTCAATGTATTATTTCGTCTCAAATTGTCGAATTTAATTGAAAAATTACTTTATTTGACCTTAAAATTGTAAAATTTCATCTAAAATCGTTGAATTTAATCTAAAATTTTCTAAAGTTATGAAATTTTATTTAAAATCTCACAAAATTTCATCAAATTTTTTTCCAATTTCATTAAAATAAAACTTAATTTAGTTTGAAATTATGAAATTTAAACCAAAATTTTCAAAATTCGTCGAATTTCGTCTAAAATTTCATGAAATTTCGCCTAAATTTGTCGAATTTCATTAAAAAATAACTTAATTTAGCTAAAAATCGTGAAATTTTATCTCAAATTTCTTAAAATTGTCAAATTTCGTTTAAAATTGTCGAATATCATTGAAAAAAGCTTTACTTATCTTAAAATTGTGCAATTTCATCTAAAATTTTCTAAAATCCGATTTTTTTCCAAAATTCCACGTAATTTGGTGTAAAATTATCTCAAATTGTTTAATTTCGTTTAATTTCACCTAAACTTTTTCGAATTTCATTGAAAGATAACTTAATTTAGCTTGAAATTGTGAAATTTTGACAAAAACTCTCAAAATTCGTCCAATTTCGTCTAAAATTTCACGAAATTTCGCCTAAATTTGTCGAATTTAATTGAAAAATAACTTAATTTATCTTAAAATTGTGAAATTTCATCTAAAATCGTTGAATCTAAAGTTATCAAAATTTATTTAAAATTTCACAAAATTTCATCAATTTTTTTTCCAATTTCATTAAAATAAAATTTAATTTAGCTTGAAATTATGAAATTTAAACCAAAATTTTCAAAACTCGTCGAATTTCGTCTAAAATTTCATGAAATTTCGCCTAAATTTGTCGAATTTCATTAAAAAATAACTTAATTTAGCTAAAAATTGTGAAATTTTATCTCAAATTTCTTAAAATTGTCGAATTTCGTTTGAAATTTCACGAAATTTTATTTAAAATTGTCGAATTTCATTGAAAAAAACTTTATTTATCTTAAAATTGTGCAATTTCATCTAAAATTTTTTAAAATCCGATTTTTTTCTAAATTTTCACGAAATTTGGTGTAAAATTATCTAAAATTGTTGAATTTCGTTTAATTTCACCTAAACTTTTTCGAATTTCATTGAAAGATAACTTAATTTAGCTTGAAATTGTGAAATTTTGACAAACATTTTCAAAATTCGTCGAATTTCGTCTAAAATTTCACGAAATTTCGTTAAATTTGTCGAATTTCATTGAAAAATAATTTAATTTAGCTAAAAATTGTGAAATTTTATCTCAAATCTTTTAAAATTGTCGAATCTCGTTTGAAATTTCACGAAATTTTGTTTAAAATTGTTGAATTTCATTGAAAAAAACTTTATTTATCTTGAAATTGTGCAATTTCATCTAAAATCTTCTAAAATCCGATTTTCTTTTCCAAAATTTCACGAGATTTGGTGTAAAATTATCTAAAATTGTTGAATTTCGTTTAATTTCACCTAAACTTTTTCGAATTTCATTGAAAGATAACTTAATTTAGCTTGAAATTGTGAAATTTTGACAAAAACTTTCAAAATTCGTCCAATTTCGTCTAAAATTTCACGAAATTTCGCCTAAATTTGTCGAATTTCATTAAAAAATAACTTAATTTATCTTAAAATTGTGAAATTTCATCTAAAATCGTTGAATTTCATCTAAAATTTTCTAAAGTGATCAAATTTTATTTAAAATTTCACAAAATTTCATCAATTTTTTTTCCAATTGCATTGAAATAAAATTTAATTTAGCTTGAAATTATGAAATTTAAACCAAAATTTTCAAAATTCGTCGAATTTCGTCTAAAATTTCATGAAATTTCGCCTAAATTTGTCGAACTTCATTAAGAAATAACTTAATTTAGCTAAAAATTGTGAAATTTTATCTCAAATTTCTTAAAATTGTCAAATTTCGTTTAAAATTGTCGAATTTCATTGAAAAAAGCTTTAATTATCTTAAAATTGTGCAATTTCATCTAAAATTTTCTAAAATCCGATTTTCTTTCCAAAATTTCACGAAATTTGATGTAAAATTAGCTAAAATTGTTGAATTTCGTTTAATTTCACCTAAACTTCTTCGAATTTCATTGAAAGATAACTTAATTTAGCTTAAAATTGTGAAATTTTAACAAAAACTTTCAAAATTCGTCCAATTTCGTCTAAAATTTCACGATATTTCGCCCAAATTTGTCGAATTTCATTGAAAAATAACTTAATTTATCTTAAAATTGTGAAATTTCATCTAAAGTCGTTGAATTTCATCTAAAATTTTCTAAAGTTATCAAAATTTATTTAAAATTTCACAAAATTTCATCAATTTTTTTTCCAATTTCATTAAAATAAAATTTAATTTAGCTTGAAATTATGAAATTTAAACCAAAATTTTCAAAATTCGTCGAATTTCGTCTAGAATTTCATGAAATTTCGCTTAAATTTGTCGAATTTCATTAAATAATAACTTAATTCAGCAAAAAATTGTGAAATTTTATCTCAAATTTCTTAAAATTGTCAAATTTCGTTTAAAATTGTCGAATTTCATTGAAATAAGCTTTACTTATCTTAAAATTGTGCAATTTCATCTAAAATTTTCTAAAATCCGATTTTTTTTCCAAAATTTCACGAAATTTGGTGTAAAATTATCTCAAATTGTTGAATTTCGTTTAGTTTCACCTAAACTTTTTCGAATTTCATTGAAAGATAACTTAATTTAGCTTGAAATTGTGAAATTTTGACAAAAACTTTCAAAATTCGTCCAATTTCGTCTAAAATTACACGAAATTTCGCCTAAATTTGTCGAATTTCATTGAAAAATAACTTTATTTATCTTAAAATTGTGAAATTTCATCTAAAATCGTTGAATTTCATCTAAGATTTTCTAAAGTTATCAAATTTTATTTAAAATTTCACAAAATTTCATTAATTTTTTTTCTAATTTCATTAAAATAAAATTTAATTTAGCTTGAAATTATGAAATTTAAACCAAAATTTTCAAAATTCGTCGAATTTCGTCTAAAATTTTATGAAATTTCGCCTAAATTTGTCGAATTTCATTAAAAAATAACTTAATTTAGCTCAAAATTGTGAAATTTTATCTCAAATTTCTTAAAATTGTCAAATTTCGTTTAAAACTGTCAAATTTCCTTTAAAATTGTCGAATTTCATTGAAAGAAACTTTATTTATCTTAAAATTGTGCAATTTCATCTAAAATTTTCTAAAATCCGATTTTTTTTCAAAAATTTCACGAAATTTGGTGTAGAATTATCTAAAATTGTTGAATTTCGTTTAATTTCGCCTAAACTTTTTCGAATTATATTGAAAGATAACTTAATTTAGCTTGAAATTGTGAAATTTTGACAAACATTTTCAAAATTCGTACAATTTCGTTTGAAAATTCACGAAATTTCGTCTAAAATTGTTGAATTTCATTGAAAAATAACTATTTGTCTAACAATTGTGAAATTTCATCTAAAGTCGTTGAATTTCATCTAAAATTTTCTAGTTTATTTTTCGTTAAAATACCAAGTCGATTGAGTGACTTAAACGACAGTGACAGGTTTTTTGCGCTTTACTCAAAGCTATTAAAATGTCAAATGTGTGGTTTTGCATTTATACGCTTCATTTAAAAAGCGTTCAGCTATTTTGTTTCAATAGAAGCGTTTGGGCAACGTTTGGAAATTACGGCAAATTTGATGGTTATTACAGCTAAGGTTACAGTTAATTTTGACATCCTAAACTCGTCATAAATAATTAAAATAATACCTATACAAGATTTATGATCTCTATCCGGTTCATATCCTTCATAACAATCACATACAAACGATCCAGGTAAATTCCTACAATACCCATTAGCACAAACACCTTCAATAGTTTGACATTCGTTTATATCTCTACAATCATCCGTTCCTGGTACTTGAGTGTATCCTTCCGGACAAAGACAAGTAAACGAGCCGATTAAATTTTTACATTGGAATTTGCAATTATTTGCTGGGGTGAGACACTCATCAACGTCTTGGCAATGTCTTCCATCCGGAGCTAAAGTGTAACCGTACGGACAAATACATCTGAACGAACCGGGAACGTTATGACATCTAAACGCGCATTGATTTCCAATTTCATGGCATTCGTTTACGTCCTCGCAACTTTGTAGCGGACCGGGAGCGAATCCATCGTTACAAGTACACTCGAAACCTCCGATTACATTTAGACAAGTACCATTTCCACAAATTCCTTTGTTTATGTCGCATTCGTTTTCATCTATGCATGTTCTTCCTGATGTATCGAGAGTGTAACCCATTGGACATTCGCATCTGTATGAACCGTCTGTATTTACGCAGTCTCCACCGTCACAAGCTCGTGGAATTAGGGAGCATTCGTCTAAGTCTTCACCGTTATCCATTCTACCTGGTCCTTCTGGACATAATTTTTGATATTCGGCTAAAATTTAAAAAAAAGTTATTTATCTTATTGATGGTTAAAAAAAAAATAAAAAATAATTACTAGATCCTTCTTGAGGACATCTTAAACAATGCGCCCCCCAAGCTTGCCCTCTTGAGCAACAACACTCCTTCAAAGTTAGTCTCATATTTCCTCTTTGTCCGGAACATTGATTTCCTCCGTGATAATAATCGAAACAGTAATCTTGGCGAACGTCTACACATTTCATTTGTCGTGCGTTTAAAACGTAACCAGGTGGACACGTGCAGTAAGCGGCTCCGTCCGTATTCGTGCATTCTCCGTTTTCGCAAGCTTCCGGGTTTTCACATTCGTCGATATCTTCGCACATATTTGTTATTGCACTGAGTTCGTAGCCATCTGGGCAAGTACATACGTAAGATCCCATTACGTTTTGGCATTTTCCTGGTGGTGGACAAGTTCCTGGAACCTAAATATAATTTTTTTATAAAGAATTAAATGGGAAATTTTAATACGCTCAAATAATATTTTAAAGGAATTAATTAATTAGGAAAATCTTACCTCTTAAGCGTTAAAGGAGAAAAAATGTCTCATTACTGCACTGGGATCCGAACCCAGGTCTTCCGCTTTAGTAGAACCGCTTAGAACATCTGCCCGGAAAGCGGAAGACCTGGGTTCGGATCCCAGTGCAGTAATGATTTTGCGACTCATTTTTTAAGCGTTAAAGGAGAAAAAATGTCTCATTACTGCACTGGGATCCGAACCCAGGTCTTCTGCTTTAGTAGAACCACTTAGAACATCTGCCCGGAAAGCGGAAGACCTGGGTTCGGATCCTAGTGCAGTAATGAGACATTTTTTCTCCTTTAACGCTTAAGAGGTAAGATTTTCCTAATTAATTATTTCCTTTAAAATATTTTTTTTAGTTATCAAATTTTTTAATAAGAAATTTTTTAATATAACATTTTTTAATATAAAATTTTTTACCTCTATACATTCATCAATATCTTTACAATTCCTTCCATCATCAGTTACTTTATACCCGGTTGGACATTCACACAAGAACGAACCAACCGTATTTCTACATCTTCCATTTCTACATAAAAATGGCATCATGTGACATTCATCTATATCAACGCAATTATTATTCCTGCTGATTTTAAAACCAGGGTTGCAAATACACTTATAAGAACCGATCGTATTAACGCAATTTCCATCATTACAAGTGTCTGGTCGACGAGCACATTCGTCAATATCAATACAAGAATCTCTACTTTGCGCGAGTGAAAAACCTGAAGGACATAAACATTGAAAACTGCCTTGGAAATTTTTACATTCTCCGTTTGCACACACTCCGGGTTTTTCTACGCATTCGTCAACGTCTACGCATTCGGTAAAAGTATCTCCTCGTTTGTAACCTTCGGGACAGTTACATTCAAAAGATCCGGGAACGTTAACACATTGAGCGTTTGGAGCGCATATTCCTAAAGCGCATTCGTTTATATCTACACAATGATGGGAAGCTGTGTCTTCGACGTAACCTCGATAACAATCGCATCGGAAACTTCCAGCTACGTTTACACAAACTCCATTTGAACATAAGTTAGGCATTAGTGAGCATTCGTCGATGTCTTCGAGGGTTTGATCGACCATTATTTGACCTGGACCTTCGCGACCACATAAGTTTTTAAATTCAACTAAAAAAAGAAATTAGTTTTAGATTAAACTATTTTTGATGGTTTTAATTGTGATGGTTTTAATTTTGATGATTGAATAATTTATTTACGTGTATCTGGTGGAGGACATGGTTCACATGGTTGCCCCCAACCTTTTCCCATTGAGCAACAACATAACTTTTTAGTTTGATTTTGAGACATTGGATGTGAACATCTCCAAGAGCTGTATTCGGTGTAACAAAGATCTTTTCTCATATCGACACATTCACCTAAATATAAAAGATTTAATTACAAGGAATAGAAATTTTTTAAATAAATGATTTACGTCTTCCTGGAAGTGGCATATATCCAGGTGGACAAATACATCTGTAACTTCCTTCTTCGTTATGGCACTCTCCTATTTTACAAATATTGGGATCTTCAACACATTCGTCTATGTCTACGCATAAAACGGCTGATTCGTCTAAACGGAAACCATCGGAACATGAACACATAAAACTTCCGAAGGTGTTTGTACAGTGACCGTTTTTACAAAGACCTTCGAGTTCGGAACATTCGTCTATGTCTTCTAAAACTACCTAAAAATTAACATTTAATATTTTTTTTAACAATTAGTTAAGACTTTTTTTTTAATTGGTGGTTTGTTATCTCTTTATGAAAAACTTGGCCAGTGAAAATTTGATGAATTTCTAAGAAAAAATAAATTATAGGAATATAGCTCCCATTTTTATTCATTTCAAAGTTATAGTGTTGAAAATTAAAAAAAAAAAAAAACACATATTGAGGAGGGCATCAACTACACTCTCTTCTGGTATACCATATGAGGACGATTAAATTGTGGAGTTTGACTCCTTGTTTCTTGTAATCCATATAGTCTACAAAAAGCTATACCAAAATCAGTATCAACAGCCTGATATCTGTTTAGATTATTAGATGCCTTTGCTAATACCTTCTCGTTGTTGTTTGAACGTTACCATCACTAAATCTTATTTGACATATGATTTTGTGGCCACATTAGCATTCATTCTAGCACGCTTCATTGCAAACGAACGGCAATTGCAAAGGAACCAACACCTTAACTTGTTACAACAAGCACTTAGAAGAACGACCCAACTTCGATAATTGCGTAGCTGGGTGTGGATGTACGGATGTATATGTTTTTGATTCTGAACTTGGAATTTGCGTTCTTCATGAGAATTGTCCTTGGATGTATAAAGCAATAAGTTATCCTAATGTCTCTATTATTAACAATCGTCAAGAAGAATGGCAAGTTATCAAGATTTGTTCTTCAATAAAAGATATTATAAAGCAGGGGTGGCCATACTTGGTGATACTGAGAGCAGTATTGAAAAAATCGAAAACTTTAAAGAACGTCATCGGAAAAAATTCACCCTCCAAAAAAAAAGGAGATTCAGTAAATTATACCTCTTGATTTTAGGAAACAAATTGTCTTAAAAATTCAAAACCTAGTAGAAAATATTTATGAATTTTTTTAATTGAGCCACAAAAACACTCAAAAAGAGCCGCATGTGGCTCGCGAGCCGCCATTTGGCCACCGTTGTTGTAAAGTATTGTCTGACAAGCGAGAACTTGCGGCTGAGTAAGTCATGCCTACACTTGCGCAATGGACAACAATAACTTCAGACCAGCACGCTTCATTTAAACGCAGTCGCTCACAGTCAAGAGATCTGAATATATCAGAGTCGTCTTAAGTATTTTATAGATTATTTATTGTTGTGCGGTTTTGCATTTTTCGACATCAAAAGTTACAAATAAAACCCTGTCCGGCCATTTCAAAGTTAATTGTTTGATGACATGATTAATATTCAAATTGTCTGAAATTGGCCTTGGATAGCACACTGCAGCTAAAGAGGCACGCGTATTTTTATTTCTATCTACCCGAATAATTTCTCACTCTCGCTGTCGCACATTTTTTATGAAATCTCAGCCGCAAGTTCTCGCGTTTCGGACTGTACTTTGGAGCAGTGTTGGGCAAACGTCAATCGTGAAAGCGATTGACGATTAATTAATCGTCAATCGTCTTCTGGCATTAGGATTAATAATTATAGTCAATTCCCTTCACCGAGAGTTTCGATTAATCAACCATGATTCTAAGTGAAGACAATTTACTATTAATTAATCGAAATTCTCATTGAAGGCAATTGACAATTATTATTAATCCTAATACAAGAAGGCGATTGACGATTAATTAATCGTCAATCACTACCACGATTGACGTTTGCCCAACATTGCTTTGGAGTATGTGATGAAATGTTTTTTTAGTCTTTAAAAAGTCACAACTTTGAAAGGAATGAGGATCGAGCCTATTATACTTAAAAGAATTAGGAAATAATTTGTACATTAAATTGAACTAAAACCTCCCTTTTTAGCATAAGATATCAACATTTGTTGTAATCACTTCATCCAAAATGTAAAAAAAAATTAAAGACTAAGGATTTCAACCGAACCCAAGTTCATGGACTTTGAAAAATCATCCAGAATTTATTTAAAGGAACTAAGAAATAATTTACACATTAAGTTGAAGCTAAAACCTTCCTTTTTAACATATGTGACCTGAACCACAAAAAGGGGGCTTACATTCGAAAACAAATTTTCGAGAAATAAGCTGTTAAAAGTAAACAACTTGTTTCATCAGCTTTTCTTTGATCGTTTTCTTTTCTCTGCATCGGCCGGTGTTGAAAGACGTCAAAGTGCTGTTTCAGTTTAAAATATTATGTATTGTAGTTACGTTGTAGTTGGTACGGTAAAGAAGTGTGCATTTTATCACGCTGGGCGTTTTTTTTTTTTTCGTAATGACATTTATGTAATTGTTTCTGTTGGTCTTTCGCATCACAAAAAGTAATGATAAATCAGTGTTGATGAGGAGTTCAGTGTAGTCTACAGACAATATTTTCGTGAAAACGAAGAAGAGAGCGTAGAGCACAATGACAGGACTCAGAACGATGTTAATTCGAATAGCGATGGTGATGCGCTGTATTTTTCTCAGGCAGGAGATATTAATAATACGGAACTCATTGAAGGGCTCGGTGCAAAAAGCGGTCATATCCATATTTTCAAATTTTACAGTGTCACTAAAAAACTGACCGATTCTTGCATCCAAACAAATTAATGCCAGCTTCACTTCTCATACAACTTTCAGTTTATAACGGTGGAGATAGCCGTTTCTTTATACCAAACGATGCGCACTGCTGAGTAGGGCCAAGTTCAGGGAAAAAGAGCACTTCCATCAAAAAGTGGAACTGACCAGTTTTTGCATCGAGCCCTTCAATTGTAAGTTTCGTTACCTTTGATTTGTCTGCTGTCATTAAAGAGGAAAATTAGCTGCTAATCATTTTTTTTAAAAGCTTGTTGTAATGATAAATGTCATACAATGATACCATGAAAAATGATCGAGAATACAAGAAACCATTGTTTAGGGTTCTGTTTCTTTCCTATTTGTTCCTTTCTCTATATTTTTGGTGAACTTTTGAATAAGTTACGACTTTGTGATTTTCACAATATGAAAGAACGTCACAAATTTAGTCGGAATCGGTAAAAATAAAAAACCTTTTTTGACACATAAGCCCCCTTTTCGTAGATTAGGTCACATATAATATTTTCTTTCTTATATTCACATCAGTTTTTTTTGCCGAAGTTTATCATAGATCTAACAAATCACCCTGTATAATAATTTATTTCAACTTACTGTATCGTTGTTTGGTCCATATCCTAATCCACCAGGACATAATTGTTCATACTCTGGTGAATCTAATCGAGGACATAATTCGCAATTCGGTCCCCAGCCTTTTCCAACCGTACAACAACAAGAAGCTTTTGTAACGTAGTTAGCTGCTGGGATTGAACATCTTCCATGGTGGTCGGCTTTTAAGTAACAAATTGAAGTTCTCCTATCTGAAAATTTTGTATATTATTTATAAAGAATTTTACGATCCTTTATATTATTTTAAAAATAACAAACCTATACAAGCATTTCCATCTGGAACTAATTCATAATTATTCGGACAAAAACATTCAAAAGAACCATCAGTATTAGCACATGTTCCATATCGACAAGCTTGAGGACTTTCACACTCGTCTATATCAGTACAATTTCCTCCAGATAAATCCAATTTATAACCATCGTCACACTCGCATTGGAACATTCCAAAAGTGTTTTCACATCGTCCAAAAACACATAAGTTATTAAACATTTTACATTCGTCGATGTCAATACACTGTCGATCGTCTTTTTCATCCGGATGCATAAATCCCATTTCGCACTCGCACTTAAACGATCCGGGATAATTAATGCACTGTCCGTTATCGCATAAAGTATGATCGTTTCCGCATTCGTCGATGTCGACGCAATTATAACCGTCCCCCTTAAATCCCGAGTCGCAAACGCATTTAAAAGAACCTTCTGTGTTGATACATTGAGCGTTTTGGTCGCAACCGCCGTTATTCGTTAAGCACTCGTTAATATCCCGGCAGCTTATTCCGTTTCCGGTGAAACCGTCGTGACATCTACATTGGTACGAACCGGGATTGTTTATGCAATCGGCGTTTGCGTGGCAGTTGTAAGTTCCTAAGTAACACTCGTCTTCGTCTGTACAAGTTGGACCACCTTCCGGTTTTACTGAGTAACCTTCTTCGCATCGACACCAAAATGAACCTAAGGTGTTTACGCATTCTCCGCTACCGCATATGTTTGGATTTTGACGACATTCATCAATATCTAAAAAGAATTTAGACACATTTTGATTTAAATTTTGAGATCATCAGAAAAATTAAAAAAATTTTCAAAATTGCTAAAAAATTTTTTTAGTTAGAAAATTAACCATTTTTTAAAAATTCATCAAAAATTCATTTTTAAAGATTTTGATTTGATTTTTTTTCTAAATGAAACTTAAAACATTCTTATTTTAATTAAAAAAGACGGTTTTATTCCAAATATAGTCAAAAAAATTTAAAAAATTTTCAAAGTTGGTAAAATTTTTTTTAGGTTAGAAAATTAACCATTTCTAAAAAAATTCATCAAAAATTCATTTTTAAACATATTGATTTGATTTTTTTTCTAAATGAAACCTAAAACATTCTAATTTTAATTAAAAATAGTAGTTTTATTGCAAGTGTTGTCAAAAAAATTAAAAAAATTTTCAAAGTTGGTAAAAAAATTTTTAGCTAAGAATATTAGCCATTTTTTAAAAAATTCATCAAAAATTCATTTTTAAATATTTCGATTTGAATTTTTTTCTCAATGAAACTTAAAACATTTTAATTTTAATTAAAAAAGACCGTTTTATTCCAAATGTTATCAAAAAAATTAAAAAAATTTTCAAAGTTGGTAAAAAAATTTTTAGCTTAGAAAATTAGCCATTTCTTAAAAAATTCATCAAAAATTCATTTTTAAAGATTTTGATTTGATTTTTTTTCTAAATGAAACTTAAAGCATTCTAATTTTAATCAAAAATGGTCGTTTTATTGCAAGTGTTGTCAAAAAAATTAAAAAAATTTTCAAGGTTGGGAAAAATTTTTGACACTTCTTAACCTAGCTTGAAAAAATCGATCAATTTTAAAAATTCATCAAAAATTCATTTTTAAAAATTTTGAGTTGATTTTTTTCCCAATGAAACTTAAGTCATTCTATTTTTAATTTAAAAAAACCGTTTTATTCTAACAGTTGTCAAAAAAATTTAAAAAATTTTCAAGGTTGGTAAAATTTTTTTAGGTTAGAAAATTAACCATTTTTTTAAAAAATCATCAAAAATTCATTTTTAAACATAGTGATTTGATTTTTTTTCTAAATGAAACCTAAAACATTCTAATTTTAATTAAAAATGGTCGTTTTATTACAAGTGTCGTCAAAAAAATTAAAAAAATTTTCAAAGTTGGGAAAAATTTTTGACACTTTTTAACCTAGCTTGAAAAAAATCGATCAAGTTTAAAAATTCATCAAAAATTCATTTTTAAAAATTTTGATTTGATTTTTTTTCTAAATGAAACCTAAAATATTCTAATTTTAATTAAAAAAGACGGTTTTATTCCAAGGGTTGTCAAAAAAATTAAAAAAATTTTCAAAGTTGGTAAATTTTTTTTTTGGTTAGAAAATTAACCATTCTTTAAAAATTCATCAAAAATTCATTTTTAAAAATTTTGATTTGATTTTTTTTTCTAAATGAAACCTAAAATATTCTAATTTTAATTAAAAAAGACGGTTTTATTCCAAGTGTTGTCAAAAAATTTAAAAAAATTTTCAAAGTTGAAAAAAAATTTTGACACTTTTTAATCTACCTTGAAAAAATTGATCGACTTTAAAAATTCATCAAAAATTCATTTTTAAAAATTTTGATTTGATCTTTTTTCTCAATGAAACTCAAATCATTCTATTTTTAATTAAAAAAGACCGTTTTATTCCAAATGTTGTCAAAAAAATTAAAAAAAATTTCAAAGTTGGCAAAATTTTTTTAGGTTAGAAAATTAACCATTTTTTAAAAAATTCATCAAAAATTCATTTTTTAAGATATTGATTTGATTTTTTTTTCTAAATGAAACCCAAAATATTCTAATTTTAATTAAAAAAGACGGTTTTATTCCAAGTGTTGTCAAAAAAATTAAAAAAATTTTCAAAGTTGGGAAAAATTTTTAACACTTCTTAACCTAGCTTGAAGAAATCTATCAATTTTAAAAATTCATCAAAAATTAATTTTTAAAAATTTTGATTTGATTTTTTTTCTCAGTAAAACTTAAATCATTCTATTTTTAATTAAAAAAGACCGTTTTATGCCAAATGTTGTCAAAAAAATTTAAAAAATATTCAAAGTTGGTAAAATTCTTTTTAGGTTAGAAAATTAACCATTTTTAAAATATTCATGAAAAATTCATTTTTAAAGATATTGATTTGATTTCTTTTCTAAATGAAACTTAAAACATTCTAATTTTAATTTAAAATGGTCGTTTTATTGCAGGTATTGTCAAAAAAATTAAAAAAATTTTCAAAGTTGGGAAAAATTTTTGACACTTCTTAACCTAGCTTGAAAAAAATCGATCAATCTTAAAAATTCATCAAAAATTCATTTTTAAAAATTTTGATTTGATTTGTTTTCTCAATGAAACTTAAATCATTCTATTTTTAACTAAAGAAGATGGTTTTATTCCAAGTATTGTCAAAAAAAATTTAAGAAATTTTCAAAGTTGGTAAAAAGTTTTTTAGGTTAAAAAATTAACCATTTTTTAAAAATTCATCAAAAATTCATTTTTAAAGATATTGATTTGATTTTTTTTTCTAAATGAAATCCAAAATATTCTGATTTTAATTAAAAAAGACGGTTTTATTCCAAGTATTATCAAAAAAATTTAAAAATTTTCAAAGTCGGTAACAAAATTTTTAGCTTAGAAAATTAGCCATTTTTTAAAAAATTGATCAAAAATTCATTTTTAAAGATATTGATTTGATTTTTTTTCCAAATTAAACCCAAAATATTCTAATTTTAATTAAAAAAGACAGTTTTATTCCAAGTGTTGTCAAAAAATTTAAAAAAATTTTCAAAGTTGGTAAAATTTTTTTTAGGTTAGAAAATTAACCATTTAAAAAAAAAAATTCATCAAAAATTCATTTTTAAAGATTTTGATTTGATTTTTTTTTCTAAATGAAACTTAAAACATTTTAATTTTAATTAGAAAAGACCGTTTTATTCCAAGTGTTATCAAAAAAATTAAAAAAATTTTCAAAATTGATAAAAAAATTTTTAGCTTAGAAAATTAGCCATTTTTTAAAAAAATTCATCAAAAATTCATTTTTAAAGATTTTGGTTTGATTTTTTTTCTAAATGAAACCCAAAATATTCTGATTTTAATTAGAAAAGACCGCTCTTTTCCAAGTGTTATCAAAAAAATTAAAAAAAATTTCAAAGTTGGTAAAATTTCTTTTAGGTTAGAAAATTAACCATTTTAAAAAAAATTCATCAAAAATTCATTTTTAAACATATTGATTTGATTTTTTTTTCTAAATGAAACCTAAAACATTCTAATTTTAACTAAAAAAGACGGTTTTATTCCAAGTGTTGTCAAAAAATTTAAAAAAATTTTCAAAGTTGGTAAAAAAATTTTTAGCTTAGAAAATTAGCCATTCTTTAAAAATTCATCAAAAATTCATTTTTAAAAATTTTGATTTGATTTTTTTCCTAAATGAAACTTAGAACATTCTAATTTTAATTAAAAAATACCGCTTCATTATAAATGTTGTCAAAAGTCTTAGAACCCTTAAAACATCAACGTTTTAAAAAAACGATTTCTTTGATTTACAATTAAAAAATTTCTAAAAATCGAGGTTTGGTCAAAAAAATCTAAACTTGATTAATTTTAATTAAGAAAAATATAAACTTTCGAAAGTTTCAAACCGCATTAAGATATCACCCTTAATTCTCGAGTTACAACCCTTAAAATTTGATATTCTTAAAACCAGCGATTTTCTTTGATGTAAAATTCAAAAAGTTTTCAAAAATCTAGATTTTTTTCGAAAAATCTAAACTTGATCAATTTTAAAAGAAATATGTATAAACTTTTTAAAACTTAAAACCGTTTAAAGATATCATCCTTAATTCTTGAGTTACAACCCTTAAAAGTTAGCATTCTAAAAACAAGCGATTTCTTTGATACATTTTTAAAAAATTCTAAAAAATTTAGATTTTGTGGAAATTTAAACTTGATTAACTTTATAAGAAATGAACTTTCTAAATTTTATAACCGTTTTAAGATATCACCCCTAGTTTTGATTTAAATTTTGAGATAATTTTGATTTAATTACCTAAACAAGAAAGATTTTCTGGACCTGGAATTAACCCTCCTTCACATTCACATCGATATTTTCCTTCTGTATTAATACATTTTCCTCCTCTACATATGCGTGTATTTTCAGCGCATTCATCAACATCTGAGCAAGTTTTTCCATCTAAAAGGAGTTTATATCCAGAACTGAAATATCAAATGGGTCATTTTGATGAATTTATGATTTGAAAATAGAACATACCCGCATGTACAAGAATAACTTCCTGGTGTATTAACACAAACATCATCGCAAGGTTCATCATAACATTCATCTATGTCTTCACAGTGAGTTTTTTGATCGTTTTGTTTAAAGCCATCATCACATACACATTGGTAAGTTCCCATCATATTCTCACAAACTCCATTTGAACAAATTCCACTTGTTCTTGAACATTCGTCGATATCTTTGCAAGATGTTCCATCTGATGCTAATTCATGTCCAGATGGGCAAATACATTTAAATGAACCGTCCGTATTTACACAATTTCCTCCACGACATAAACCAGTATTTTCAAAACATTCATCTATATCCATACAAACTTGCATTGGGGGAAGTGCTCGATATCCTTCATCACATTCACATTTGAAATCACCCGGAAGATTTTTACAAGTTCCACTTCCACATACATTACTGGTTGTTATAGAACACTCATCGATGTCGACACATTTGATTTTATTATCGTCAAGATCGTATCCTTTATTACATTTACAACTGTATCCTCCGATGGTGTTCTTACATCTACCGTTTTCGCATAATCCGGGAAATTCGGTACATTCGTTGATGTCTTTTCTATCGACGTATCCCATTCCTCGGGTACAAAGATCGGAAAATGCTGCTGTTCCGGGGCGAGGACACGGTTCGCATTTATCACCCCAAGCTTTTCCGATCGTTGAGCAACAACATAAATTCCTACGGAATAAACCGTCGATTGCGTGAGAGCATTTACCGTGTTTATGACGGGCGTAACATTTTTCTTCTCTTATATCTAAACAAACTGTACCTAAAATTTCAAAAAGAGAGATATTAATAGACACAAAAATGGATTGTAAAAGGGTATAAATTGAATACCCAGTATTACACTTGAATGTAAAGTAGGCATATACGGTATATTATTTAATTGCTCAGTAAAAAACTAGCCGCTCAGTATTAATATAAATATTCAGTATGGAAACTAAATGACCAATAAAAATGTTAAATGAAAAAAATTGAAACTACTTTTAAAAAATTCATAGCTTCCAAAATACGTTTCTGATTAAATTCAAACTTTTACCATTTATAAATAATACTTTGGAATTTAAAATTAATAAAACGGATTGAATTTACCTTTTTTTGTTTTTCTTTGGCGGAGGGTCAAAGTTCAAGAAATTTTCACTAAGGATTTTAGGTATTCAAAACAAAAAAATTCATAGCTTCCAAAATACGTTTTTGATTAAATTCAAACTTTTACCATTTATAAATAATACTTTGGAATTTAAAATATAAAAAACGGATTAAATTTATCTTTTTTTGTTTTTATTTGGCAAGGCGTCAAAGTTCAAAAAATTTTCACTAAGGATTTTTAGCTACTCAAAACAAAAAAAATTATAGCTTCCAAAATACGTTTTTGAATCAATTCAAACTTTCAGCTTTTATAAATAATACTTTAAAATTGAAACTAGTTTAGTTTTATTTTTAGTATTTTTCTGTCTTTCTTTCTAAAAAAAAAAATATTTTTTTGGTTGAATTGATCAACATTTTGGTAACTTTGGTGGAAGCTTTACGAATTTAGTATGTTTTTGGTGGAATTTAAAAAAAAATTGGTAAATTTTTGGCGGAATTTTTATGAATATACTAAGTTTTTGATGGAATTTTCAAGGTTTTAGTTAATTTTTAATGAAATTGTTTCTAATTTGATTGATTTTTGGTGGAATTTCTAAAAAATTTGGTAAGTTTTTGGTAGAATTGTTAAAAATGTTGACAATTTCGGTGTAATTTTTAGGATTTTTCTAAGTTTTTGGTGGAATAAAAAAAAATCATTTCTTTTTGTGTGTAGTTGGTAAATATTTTAATAGCTTTGGTGGAATTTTTGCCAACTTTATTCATTTCTGGTGAAATTGTAAAAGTATTCAGTTTTTTGGTAAAATTCTTATGAATTTAGTAAGTTTTTGGTGGAATTTTTAAAAAATTCAGTATGTTTTTGGTGGAATTATCAAAAATTTTGATAACATTAGTGGAATATTTATGAATTTAGTAAGTTTTTGGTGGAATTAAAAAAAAATGGTAAATTTTTGGTGGAATTTTTAAACATTTTGTAAGCTTTTTGGTGGAATTTAAAAAAAATTCATTATTTTTGGTAGAATTATACAAAATTTTAGTAACTTTGGTGGAATTTTTATGAACTTACAAGGAGAGTGCAAGGTCTTGGGGTCGTGGATTTAGATCAAATTTCGTAGAATGGTAGATTTAGTTATCCTGTTGATGAAAATATATGGTTATAGGGGCCACTATTCAATAATTTTTTAAATATTTGCAATTAAAGATGCAATTAATTCGTTAGGACAAGTCCGGATAATGTCAAAATCAACCAAATTTATACCGATTAAGTCAGGCTTTTTGAAGAAAGGTTATAATGTCAAGTCATATTCCTGTATTAATTTTGAAGTCTTGATAGATCAAATGATAATTAACTGACAAATCCAAAGTGCGGTGCACACTCAAAAAATGTTTCGATGCCGCAATATTTTATATTTACCCATGGTATCTTTATATGTAAAAATAGACTCTCTCAGAACTCGAACCCAGCGCCTAATGACGAGAAACACCGATCTATTGCTGTTACGCTAAACCCATTATGTTTAATCGTTTGCTACAGATCTGAATTTAATTAGTGAATTGCATCTTCAATTGCAAATATCTAAAGAGCTACTGAGTAGTGGCCCCTACAACCATATATTTTCATCAACAGGGAAACTAAATCTACCATCCTACAAAATTTGAACTAAATCTATGACCCCAAGACCTTGCACTCTCCTTGTTAGTAAGTTTTTGGCGGAATTTAAAAAAAACAGTGTTTTTTGTAAAATTCTTACGAATTTAGTAAGTTTTTGGTGGAATTTTTGCAAATTGTATTAATTTTTGGTGGAATTTAAAAGAAAATCAGTGTTTTTTATGGAATTTTTACGAAGTTAGTAAGTTTTTAGTGAATTTTTTCCAATTTTATTAATTTTTGGTGGAATTTTTATCAAATTCAGTATGTTTTTGATGGAATTGTTAAAAAAGTTGACAACTTTGGTGGAGTTTTTATGAATTTACTAAGTTTTTGATGGAATTTTCAAGGTTTTAGTTAATTTTTAATGAAATTGTTTCTAACTTGATTGATTTTTGGTGGAGTTTTAAAAGAATTTGGACATTTTGGTAGAATTTCTAAAAAAATTGGTAAGTTTTTGGTAGAATTGTTAAAAATGTTGACAATTTTGGTGTAATTTTTAGGATTTTTCTAAGTTTTTGGTAGAATAAAAAAATTCAGTAAGTTTTGGGTGTAGTTGTTAAATATTTTAATAGCTTTGGTGGAATTTTTGCGAATTTTATTCATTTCTCGTGGAATTAAAAAAAAATTCAACGTTTTTGGTAAAATTCTTATGAATTTAGTAAGTTTTTGGTAGAGTTTTTAAAAAATTCAGTATGTTTTTGGTGGAATTATCAAAAATTTTGATAACATTGGTGGAACTTTTGGGAATTTTATTCATTTCTGGTGGAATTTAAAAAAAAATTAAGTGTTTTCGGTAAAATGCTTATAAATTTAGTAAGTTTTTTGGTGGAATTTTTAAAAAATTCTGTATGTTTTTGGTGGAATTATCAAAAATTTTGATAACATTGGTGGAATTTTTGCGAATTTTATTCATTTTTGGTGGAGTAAAAAAAAATCAGTGTTTTTTGTAAAATTCTTACGAATTTAATAAGTTTTTGGTGGAATTTTTGCAAATTGTATTAATTTTTGGTGAAATTTAAAAAAAAAACAGTGTTTTTTTATGGAATTTTTACGAATTTAGTAAGTTTTTAGTGAATTTTTTCCAATTTTATTAATTTTTGGTGGAATTTTTATCAAATTCAGTATGTTTTTGATGGAATTGTTAAAAAAGTTGACAACTTTGGTGGAGTTTTTATGAATTTACTAAGTTTTTGATGGAATTTTCAAGGTTTTAGTTAATTTTTAATGAAATTGTTTCTAACTTGATTGATTTTTGGTGGAGTTTTAAAAGAATTTGGACATTTTGGTAGAATTTCTAAAAAAATTGGTAAGTTTTTGGTAGAATTGTTAAAAATGTTGACAATTTTGGTGTAATTTTTAGGATTTTTCTAAGTTTTTGGTAGAATAAAAAAATTCAGTAAGTTTTGGGTGTAGTTGTTAAATATTTTAATAGCTTTGGTGGAATTTTTGCGAATTTTATTCATTTCTCGTGGAATTAAAAAAAAATTCAACGTTTTTGGTAAAATTCTTATGAATTTAGTAAGTTTTTGGTAGAGTTTTAAAAAATTCAGTATGTTTTTGGTGGAATTATCAAAAATTTTGATAACATTGGTGGAACTTTTGGGAATTTTATTCATTTCTGGTGGAATTTAAAAAAAAATTAAGTGTTTTCGGTAAAATGCTTATAAATTTAGTAAGTTTTTTGGTGGAATTTTTAAAAAATTCTGTATGTTTTTGGTGGAATTATCAAAAATTTTGATAACATTGGTGGAATTTTTGCGAATTTTATTCATTTTTGGTGGAGTAAAAAAAAATCAGTGTTTTTTGTAAAATTCTTACGAATTTAATAAGTTTTTGGTGGAATTTTTGCAAATTGTATTAATTTTTGGTGAAATTTAAAAAAAAAACAGTGTTTTTTTATGGAATTTTTACGAATTTAGTAAGTTTTTAGTGAATTTTTTCCAATTTTATTAATTTTTGGTGGAATTTCTATAAAATTCAATATGTTTTTTATGGAATTGTTAAAAAAGTTGATAACTTTGGTGGAATTTTTATTAACTTTAATCATTTTTGGTGGAATTGTTAAAAATATTGGTAATTTTAGTAGAATTTTTATGAATTTGGTAAGTTTTTGGTGGTATTTTTTAAAAATCAGTAAGTTTTTGGTGGAATTATTCAACATTTTTGTAGCTTTGGTGGAAAATTGAAAAAATTTAGTACGTTTTTGGTGGAATTGTTAAAAATGTTGGTAACTTTGGTCGAATTTTTACGAATATAGTAAGTTTTTCGTGGAATTTTTACCAATTTTATTGGTTTTGGGTGAAATTTTTAAAAAATTCACTAAGTTTTTAGTAGAATTGTCTTCAAATTTAATAATTTTTGGTGAAATTATATTCAATTTAACTAACTTTTGTGGAATTTTTATTATTACTTTTTTATTTTTGTGATTTTTTTAAAGAATCTAATCAATTCTTGAAGAAATTAATCTTAATTTTAGTACATTTTTTAAAAATTTTGTTTTTGGTGGAATAGTAAAAAATTTTGATAGCTTTGGTGGAATTTTTACAAATTTTATAAGTTTTTGGTGGAATTATTAAAAATTTTAGTAGCTTTGGTGGAATTTTTACTAATTTACTTAATTTTTTGGTGATATTTTCAAGAGTTTAATTAGTTTTTAGTGAAATTTATTCGAATTTCTGCTCTGCATAAATTAATTTTTTGATATTATTAATAAACCGATCGTTTTAACATTTCATGTGGCATTAGCGTGGTTAGAATAATAAATAACGTTTATGAAAATTGAACCAACCGTTTTATCGGCCCAGATCGAAAATGACGGAAAACGGGGACTTCGTTTAGGGCTTAAATCGGCCGAAAAAATTTAACAAATTTGAAAAATCGTTCTGAGCTTATTTAAGAAAATTTTGAAAAGCTTTTTTAAATAGAAATACATCAACATATCTATTTTATGTTAAACAAATCAAATTTATGGTAGCTGTTTCCAAAAAAATTTAAAAAATTCCCAAAGTCATCGACGATTTTTGCTCGAATCTAAAAAAAAATAACAAATTTGAAAAATCGTACAGAGCTTATTTAAGAAAATTTTGAAAAGCGTTTTTAAATAGAAATTCATTAACATATCTATTTTATGTTAAACGAATCAAATTTATAGTAGCTCTTTCCAAAAAAATTTAAAAAATTCCCAAAGTCATCGACGATTTTTGCCCGAATCTAAAAAAAGTTAACAAATTTGAAAAATCGTCCTGAGCTTATTTAAGAAAATTTTGAAAAGCTTTTTTAAATAGAAATACATTAACAAATCTATTTTATGTTCGACATATCAAATTTACTGTAGCTGTTTACGAAAAAAATAAATTCCCAGTCATCAATGATTTTTGGCCAAATTCAATATAACCTGAAAATTAAAAAAAAAAAATCGCACTGAGCTTATTTATGAAAATTTGTAAAAGATTTTTGGAATAGGAATACATTAAAGTATCTATTTTATGTTAAATAAATCAAATTAATTGTAGTTGTTCCCAAAAAAAATTAAAAAAATTCCCAAAGTCATCGATAATTTTCGCCCGAATTTAGTATAGCTTGAAGAACTTTGAAAAATCGCTCAGAGTTTATTTATGAAAATTTTTTAAAGATTTTTGAAATAGGAATATACTAAAGCATCTATTTTATATAAAATAAATAAAATTAATTGTAGCTCTTCCTAAAGAAAATCAAAATAATCGACGATTTTTGCCCAAACTAAACATAACTTGAACAAATTTAAAAAATCGTGCTAAGTTTATTTATGAAAATTTTGAAAAGATTCTTTATATAGAAATACATTAAAGCATCTATTTTATGCTAAATAAATCAAATTCATTGTAACTGTTCTCAGAAAAAATAAAAAAATTCCCAAAGTCATCAATGATTTTCGCTAGAATTCAATATAACGTGAAGAAATTTAAAAAATCGTGCTGAGTTTATTTATGAAAATTTTGAAAAGATTTTTTATATAGAAATACATTAAAGTATCTATTTTATGCAATACAAACCAAATTTACTGTAACTGTTCTCAACAAAATTTTAAAAAATTCGCAGTCATCGATGATTTTTTCCCAAATTCAACAAAATTTGAACAAATTTAAAAAATCTCATTGAGTTTATTTATGAAAATTTTGAAAAGATTTTTTGAATAGAAATAGGTTAAAGTATCTATTTTATGTTAAACAAATCAAATTAATTGTAGTTGTTTCCAAAAAAATTTAACAAATTCCCAAAGTCATCGATAATTTTTGTCTGACCAAAAAAACACTATCTTCGTGTTCACTTTTTCTTTCATCACTCTCGTAATGAGGTATTTCATTCATTTTTAATCTAAAATTTTGATGAACGATTTTGAGGTTAGATGAACACACGGCGAGCACTGTAAACGGTGATCTCCGATGTCAGTGTTGCCAACCAGTTAAAGCAGCGCCTCACATTTACTGATCTACTTGATACCCATTAACCAATCGTAATTCTTTACTGGGAGTTATTGAATTTCATACTATGCTTTATATGTTTAACATTTCAAATATTTTACTGAGCATTTTTTGTTTTTATACTTAACATGTTTAAAATTAAATACTGAGTGTTTAGTATTTTTACTGAGCAATAAGGTATAAAAATACTGAACATTTAAATGCGATCCTTTTATAAATAGAAGAAAAGTATTTTCCAAAATTTCAAAAAGAAATTTATAAAGATAGAAAAATGAATTGTAAAAAATAAACTTACGTGTATCATCTAGTGTTAATCCAGGTGGACAAGAACAAGTAAAACTACCATCAGTATTAACACAAGTTCCACCCCCACCGCATATATCAGGATTTAAATCACATTCATTTATATCACTGCAAGTTTTACCATCGATCTTAGCATATCCCCTTTCGCATTCGCATTCATTCCGATTACATCGTTCACAGGGTGATCCCCAAGCAACCCCAACGGAACAACAACACTCTGCTCTTTTACTTAATTGGGGTAAATTATTTTCGCATCGTCCTTGTACCATCCTACTCCAACAAGATCCCTTTCTATTGTCTATACAAATCCTTCCTGTTGTATCTAATATTGATCCTGGGTCGCATTCGCATCTATAAGATCCTTGGGTGTTTACACATTCTCCATTGAAGCAAGCTTCTGGACCTAATTCCCTACATTCATCGATGTCTTCACAAACGTAAGTTTGGTGATTTAGTTGTGTTCCGGAAGGACAAACGCATTGGAAACTCCCCGGTGTGTTTCTACATTGTCCACCACTACAAACAGATTCTTCTTCTTCGCATTCGTCTATGTCTGTACAAATTTTTCCAGTTTCATCAGCTTTAAACCCAACGTTACAAATACATTTATACGTTGCTATTAAATTTTCACATGCTCCGTTAGGACAAATGTTTGGATTTAATGCGCATTCGTTGATATCATTCCCTCCAAAATTATTTCCTGGTCCATAAGGACACAGTCGATCAAATTCGGTTGTTCCAGCCATCGGACAAGGTTCACATCCAGTTCCCCAACCCATTGGTTGACCCGTTATAATAGTACAACAACAACATGATGATTTTGTTACTGCTGTTGTTGAAGGATTTAAGCATTGTCCAGCTCGGTAAATTTGATAACAAAGATCTCGACGTGTATCTAAGCAGGAACGACCATCTGGACCTAAGTCAAATCCAGCATGGCAAGTACAACGAAAACTACCCTCGGTGTTGGTGCAAGTTCCATGTGCACAAGGATCTGAGAGACATTCGTTTAAATCTACGCAACGTTTATTATCTGGGGTTGCTGTGTAGCCTGTATCACAAACGCATCGAAATGAACCTTCAACGTTAACACATCTGAAAATTTTTATTTATTTTTTTATTAATGATGAAAAAGTTTTGGATTATGTTAAAAAAAGTAATTTTAAAAATTGAAAGAAGTAATCTTACTTTCCATGTCCACAAACATTTGTACTACTATCACATTCATTTATGTCACTGCAAAAAGTTTTATCTGCTGATTCAACAAATCCAGGGGCGCATTCGCAAGTGTACGAACCAGGAGTATTCATGCAACGACCGTGAAGACATATTCTTGGATTTTCAGCACATTCATCAATATCTAGATAAAGATTCTAATTTATTTAATTACTTATAAATAACACAGGCCAACAAAAAAAATATTTGTAAAAACTTTTTAAACCAAAACATCTAAATCTTATGATTTTTTAGATGCTGACACCGTATTTGGCATCAGTTTTTTTTATCACCCACAGTTCTCTCACAGTATGACATTGATTATTGTAAATAGGGAAAATTTGATACATAAAAAATAGAAAAAATCGTACTTTTATTTGATTAGGCTACAATTTTTACTTACTATAAATAACTATTACTTTAATACGAATATTTTAGATGCTGATTTCTTTGTATTTCCATTCCCTTTTCTCTGTAAAGTTTCTTGTGTAACGTTTTCTTTGATGTGATGCATTTTGTTCTTCTCTATGAAGTGACCAGCAGTAATCACCCATCATCTTGATATTCCACCGTCCCTGGTACCGTTTCTCCATCACTTTTATGTCCTGATGGAACCGTTCCCCTTGTTCTTTACTCACATCACGCAAGTTTTTAGAAAAGAAGTCAAGATGGTTGTGCAAGAAGTGGACTTTAAGGCTCATCATACAACCCAGATTTTTAAACTTATTTATCATGTTAGCTACAATAACTTCATAATTATGGTCTTTCACACTACCCAGAAACTTAGTTACAACTTCTTTAAATGATATCCAAGCTTCCTTTTCCTTTCTAACCATCCTTCCTTCAAAGTTGGAATCCAACATCATTTTACGAATATCAGGTCCAGTGAAAATCCCTTCTTTCAGTTTAGCTTGTGACAAATGGGGAAATTTTTCGCACAAATATTTAAAACAGTCAGCATCTTTAGGCAAAACTTTTACAAATTGCTTCATTAAGCCTAATTTGATATGTAGTGACGGTAGAAGAATTTGTTTTGGGTCTACTAAAGCTTTATTTAAAATGTTCTTCTCGCCAGGTGTTAAAGTTTTTCTTACGGCCCATTGTTTTTTGGACCAATGTTCATTCCTTGCTCTGCTGTCCCACTCACATATATAAAACATGGAAACTTTGTAAATCCCTTTTGTTGGCTAAGGATCATGGAGATGACTTTTAAATCTCCACAAAGCATCCAATCGTGAGCCGGATAGTTAATTTTCTCTAAAATCATATTAAGATTTTCGTAAGTTTCCTTCATACGGACTGAATGAGCAACCGGCACTGAAGCATACGTATTTCTATTTTGTGAGAGAACACCTTTTAAGCTAGTTTTTGATGAGTCTATAAAAAGCCTCCAGGCTTCCCTCTTGTATTCAAGAAAAAATTCATTCATTAGACTATCAATATCATGACAGTAAATAAATCCTCTTCCTGTTTAAAAAACTGAGCAAACTGTTGATCTTTTGTTCTGTAATAATAATAAATAGATGTTCCTGATTCCAATAAATGTTTTTCTTTCAGCCTAGAACCGAGCAGTCCTTTCTTTTCTTTACTTAAACCCAAATCTCTTACCAAATCATTTAACTCAGCTTGCGTAAACAACTGTGGTTTTCAATTTTCTGGAGAACATTTAAACTCTTCATCATCCAGTATGCTCTCACTAAATTCAGGAAAGGAAACGAACAGCTCTGTCATTTATCATAACTGTAATCTAATAACATTTGATTTTACTACCAACCCTATAACGTGAAGATTTTATTGCCAACCTAATAACATTTGAATGATCAAAACTAAACTTTTCATAGATTGAATGTTAAAATATGAAAAATTGGTGGGTGATACAACTTTTTTATTATTATATTCGGACTCAGCATACAAAAAAGCATAGGAATTAGATAAAATTATTGAAAAAGTTTTCTCATCGTCGGCCTGTGTAATTTTAATGAATACCTTGACAAGCATATCCACTTGGTGATAACTTAAACCCACTTTTACACTGACACTTAAAACTCCCATCCATGTTGATACAAATTCCATTTGTGCACATTCCAATTTCTGCACATTCGTCATGATCTGTACATTCACTTCCATCGGGGGAAATATCAAAACCAGGTGGGCAACGACAATCAAAACTTCCTATGGTGTTTGTGCAATGACCATTAGCACATTTACCTTCTTGGCATTCATCATAATCTTTAAAAAATGGAAAATTAAATAAGAAATATTTTTAGTTGAAGGAATCAAAACAACCTTCGCATTGTTGATTTGGTCCAGTTGGTCGAAACCCAATTTTACATTTACACAAATAGCTTTCTTCAGTATCTATACAAACCCCATGAGGACCACAAATATCCGGTCTTAAGACGCATTCATTAATACGAATTGTACTTGGAACTAATGTGGTTCCATTTGGTAAAACCTGAGGTGCTGGACGATCAATTGCACAAAGAGATCTATGTTCATCTATCAAAGAGAATCAAAGAAAATAAATAAAAATAAATAAAAATAAAGATAAATTTGATTTTAATGAAAAACCTTCTCCATGTTGAGGACATCTTGCACAATCTTCACCCCATCCTTGTCCCATATTAACCCCGCAACAACAATCTTTCTTTGATAATCTCATCGGAAGTCTTTGAGAACAACGTCCATCGTATCTTTGAGCGTAACAATATCCTTGTCTACCATCTTAATAAAGACATCAATTTAAATAAAATATTCAAATTGAAATTCAAATATAAATCAATCGGTCATTTCAAAAACCGCATTAGTCACGTTTTTTTCAAAAAATGCTTTTTTTGCTGCGAACGCTTCCTCAAAGCTAGACACATATTCTGGGTAAAAACCACGTAAGTCAGTGCATTCCTTCCTCTTCAAACAAGAGCGCGTAACTGACGTTCATTGCTTAAATAACATAAGTCAGTGATTTAAGTGGTTTTTGCATGCAGAACCAGATGGCGGAAAAACTGTGCGAAAACATGATCGCATCTACATCTCAGAAGAATACATTAATTTGGTTTAGAACTCCAATTCAACATTTACAGTCAAAGAACTAAAAACTAAAGATGTTTTGGATTATCAGAAATAGTGGCCAACTTTATACAAAAAAAATGTTTATCAACAGAATCGTACGGTAAATGTATTCCAAAAGAACAAAAAATAATATTTTCTCCTTCGACATGTACGAGTTTTCATTATGATTCAGATAAAAAAGGTATTACCATAGCCGAAGAATTTATTGATGGATTCATTAAACATTCATTCATATTAATGAAAAAACTATCAACTCCTGTGTCACTTCCATTAGCCAAAGCTTATGACTTGAGAGTGCTAATTAATAGTAAAAAATTAGATGATTTAAAGCAAGTTCAGGATAGCATTCTGGAAGAGCATATGCCATTTTATCAAAACATATTTAGCTGGCCAACTGCAAATGTTGAAGTTAATTCAGATGAGAATGATGGAGAATATGATTTCGTACCATAATGACAGTAAAACATGAAAATGTAAACATGTAACATGTTAATAAGATAATGTTTAAGTGTAATTTTCAATAATATTGATTAAAAATATGATTTATATGACTGCTTTGTCCAAATTATATACCATCTAACCCTGTTCCTTGCTAAAACAACATAAGTCAAGAACAGTTTTTCAGGTTTTTTTATTATTATTATTCATAAATTATAAAGATTATTCGATATTTCAATCTTTTAAAGTTCAAACACTATAATCAGTCCAAAAAAGTCCTTCAAAACTCGTTTACTTGTGAATGACACAGTTCTTATTGATTCCTGAAAAATTCTAATTGTGTGACTTATGCGGTTTTTGAAATGACCGATTCAAATATTTCTTACCGATACAATATGTTCTATCTTGACTTTGAATAAATCCAGGATTACATACACAAACATAACCTCCAATTTGATTTACACAATAACCATTTTCGCAAATTCCTTCATCTAAACATTCATCGCGATCATCACATTTATTAGTAGCGACGTTTCTAGCTTGTCCTCGAGGACATTCGCAGTCGAAAGAACCTATAGAGTTAACACATCGTCCTCCTGAACATAAATACGGGATAGCTTCGCATTCATTGATGTCTTCACACCGTCCATTTCGAGAGTTCTTTAGAAAACCTATATCACATTCTAATCGACTTGGACAATGTTCGCATGGATGTCCCCAAGCTTTTCCTACAGTTGCACAACACATGGTTTTGGTACAGACAACACCTTCGAGTTGGTTAGCACATAAAGCTCCTCTATATCCGGTATAACATGGTCCAGTTCGATAATCTAAAAGATGTCATGAATACATATGGATTAATAAAAATTTGATTAAATAAAATATTTGAAGAAACCTATTTCACAAAAATTTCCTTGAAAACCATAAACACAAGCACATCTATCTGGGCCAATACATTTTCCACCGTTTTTACATCCTTCAACACAAATAGCTATAAAATGAAATTTTTTTAATTAACTGCATAATAATTAAATGAATAATATTGAGATATTTTACGTTCTGTGCAAAATTCTCCTTGATATCCAGCTGTACAAACGCATTTTCCATCAATACAAGTCCCTCCAAACATACACATAGCTTTGCAACCTGCTACACCTCCAGAAGATCTCAACCTAGAGTCATCTAAGCATGATGGGGAAGTGCTACCATCAGCACATCTGCACATGTTAGGTTGGACACATCTTCCCGAAGATCCACACGATCTCAAGCAAATTGCTAATCATTAAAATTAATATTATTTGACCCACATTTAACACATTTTTAATTTAATTTAACTTACGAACGACGCAAAGATGTAAACTTGGATGCTTCTTCCATCCTGGACAACAATAGGTTTTAGTTCTTGATCTACAGACATTTGGTCTACAAAAAAAAAAAATGAAACAATGACAAAATTTTGATTAATTTTGATTATGACATTTTGTCAAAATAATGGGTCGACCAAGAAAACGAGTCGTTAAGAAAATGAATTTAAGATCGAGTGTTAGAAGTTCTGTGGCTACTCAAACCACACCGAAGTATTTAGAAAATGGGGGTAAAAAAGATCACTCGGTCGTGGATTTTTGCGTAAAACGGCTTCGTAAGGATCTTAAAGTTAACTTACCTAGAATTTCTAATTCAAAAATGAATGATTTACTTAAAAATCAAGAAGAAGGAAATGAAAATGAGAATAACCACCCTCAAAATCGAGATTTTAACATTTCTAATGTTCTACAAAAGAAAAAATATAAACCAGGTCCTAAATCATCTAAATATAAAAGAGATAAACGAAGAGAAGCCATACTTCCTCAAATTATTGAAGATCCAAATGAAGATGACCTTGTTATTAGAGATGCAGAAAAAGAAAATTCCAATGTGAATGTAACAGTTCCTTTTTTGTTGTCTTTAAGGCAACATTCAACACCTATAAATTCCCAACAAACTTTATTCGCGGCTAATATTGAATTATCGATGATAAAACAAACTGATTATCAAAATAATCAAGAAAATCAAAATAATCAAGGAAATCAAAATAATCAAAGAAATCAAAATAATGAAAGAAATCAAAATGATCAAAGAAATCAAAATAATGAAAGAAATCAAAATAATCAAAGAAGTCAAAATAATCAAAGAAACCAAAATAATCAAAATTTAGAAAATGAGATAGAAAAAATTTTTGAAAAAACGAGAATTGAAGGAAATTTATTACAAGAAGAAGTCATTGAAAATAATTTGGAATTAGTAACACCAAATTTTAATCAAAGCGAAGATAGTATAAGAGACACTCCAATTATTGTTAATTTATGTTCTGGAAGGAACTGTAGTCCGGGTGGAAAGAGGAGATGTACTACTTTTAGTGCTAATACTTCTTTTATTGGGAACGATGGTGTAGATGACAATCCTCGAGTGACGACTGTTAATAATGTTTCTATTAGAGCAGAAACGGTTTATATACGGAATTATTATTATAAATAATTCTTTTATGAATTGAAATAAAGGTTGGTGTTTTAGAAAAATTTCTGTTCTAGATAAAATACTGTTTTGATCAACTAACAAGGAGACCTCACGACTTGCCCGTCTCCGATTTTAACGAAAGAGGTACCAATCGATAGGTATTGGTACATAGTACTAATGTATAAAATATTAGGGCGCACTATTCAGCGGTTCGCAGGAAAATTGGTGTTAAAGTTTGGGAGCGGCTTATATGTTAATGATTGGTCATTCCCCTTAAAAACCCCCAATAGCTAAAGTGAAAATATATCGGTTTCCAGATCCATAATACGATGGTTCCAATCCCAATATCTATGGATTGGTACCACTTTCATTAAAATCGGTGACGGGTAAGTCGTATGGTCTCCTTGTAAGATTGTTGATCGGTGACGAGTTAACTCATCAATTACAAAATATTAGCCGGTGACATGACATAGTTTCTGTTTAAAATTGCCGGTAAACAAAGCGTTAAGTAGGAAAAAATGTGTTTCCTTCGACTAGATAGTCCAAAAATAATACTTAAAAATTTTTATTTTCTAATTCCTATCTATAAACTTAAAGCAAATTTTTCTCGATTAGAGATGAATCAACTGATATAAAAATAGAAATTATTGTATTAGCTTGGAAGGAAGGAAGTTGTTCTTAGGTTGACTGAAACGTTAAAGACTTAAAAATAAATTAATTTAGTTCATAATTTTTCAAAAATTTGTCAATATTAACGTAAGAGCAATTAAAAATTTCGTGCACGTTGACTACAACTACGACTTTTTTTCAAAAATAGTACTTGAAAATTCTCCTATTCTTAAATAAAATATGAGACATAAAGAAAATATTTCTCAATCATAAAAACTCCGAAGAACTTTTAGAATAATTTGACTTAGGTTGGGAAAAAATGCTGTACATTTTAATTTTTGAATGTCCAAAAATAAGATCTGAAATTTTTCATTTTATAAAATTCCTAAAAAGGATGGAAGATTTAAATGAAATCTTTCTCGATTGGAGGTGAATCAATTTATTAATACCTTCGAACAAAAACTCCTAAGAACTTTTAGAGTAATTTAAATTAGGTTGGGGAAAAAAAAGCTATACATTTAGATTTTTAAAGGTCCAAAAATAAGACTTGAAATTTTTCATTTTCTAATTTCTAAAAAGGATGGAGGTTTTAAATGAAATCTTTTTCGATTAGAGGTTAATCAATTTATTAATACCTTCGAACAAAAACTCCTAAGAACTATTGGAATAATTTGAATTAGGTTGGGAAAAATGCTATATAGGGTGTCCGGAAATGTCGTGTACAACAGAATACCACAGATACCTTATTCAAAAATGTGACGATTTAACCCAACTTATCTATATACAAAGTTGCTTAATTTAGCCGCTAGAGGACTTTAAAAATCATATTTTTCATGAGTTTTTCTTAAATTACTCGAAAAATTGTTAATAGATTTTATTCATTTTTTGAACATGTCTCTATATTAGCAGGCTACACCTTTCTGTGGAAAAAATTCGAATTTCGAGTCATACAGGGTGTTTAGAAACACTGTCGCGACAAGTTATCCATCCAGATCTTTTTAACCAGCCTGTAGAATTTTCTGTCAATTTTTTTCTTAATAGCTATATTAATTCAGAAACTATTTTCTCTCTTATAAAATTTCAGTTGGACAAACAGTTTAGCCACAAAAAATATTTTCTGAATCCCTACAAACCCTAATTGATAAACTAAGGTACCATTAGCAATGTTCAAAGTAGCAATTTCTTTAAACGGTGTGAAGTTCTTTCAAAAAAACCAAAATTTTCAGGTTTAGAAGTACTTTATTGCAAAAATATTCAAATTTTCGGCAAGACTTATGACCATCATCAGGGCTACAAATAATGCAGAGTGCAAAGCTTTTACAATTTGCTTTGTTCTTGGCATTTTTGCTTGATGACACCCCATAAACAAAGTCAACAAGTTGCTGGCCAATCAGGGTTAAATCCTGATGATGGTCACAAATCCTGGCGAAAAATTGAATACTTTAAGCAATAAAGTAGTTATAAACCTGTAACATCTGGTTTTATAGAAAGAACTTCATACCGCTTAAAGAAATTGCTATTCTGAACTTTGTTAATTGTACCTTAACTTAGCGATTTAGGCTTGCAGGGATTCAGAAAATATTTTTTTGTGGCTAAACTGTTTGTCCAACTGAAATTTTATAAGAGAAGGAATAGTTTCTAAATGAATATAGCTATTCAGAAAAAAATTGAGAGAAAATTATACAGGTTGGTTAAAAAGATCTGGATGGATAACTTGTCGTGAGAGTGTTTTTAAACACCCTGTATGACTCGAAATTCGAATTTGTTCCACAGAAAGCTGTAGCCTGCTGATATAAAGACATGATCAAGAAATGAATAAAATCTAATAAAGATTTTTCGAGTAATTTAAGAAAAACTCGCAAAAAATATTGTTTTTAAAGTCTTCTAGTGGCTAAACTAAGCAACTTTGTATATAGATAAGTTGGGTTAAATCGTCATATTTTTGACCAAGGTGTCTGTGGTACTCCGTTGTACACGACATTTCCGGACACCCTGTATATTTTGATTTTTGAAGGTCCAAAAATAAATCTTGAAATTTTTCATTTTTTAATTCCTAAATGGGATGGAAGATTTAAATAAAACTTTTCCGATTCTACCAGTTTATTTTAATTAATTAATATAACTTTTGTATTGTAGTTTTACTTGTTTTAATTTCTAACATTTACAACTAGTTTCGGCTATTCGCCATCCTGAGGTAGTAAATTCGAAAGTTCTCTTAAAAAATTTTGATTGAATAAACGTTGACACTAAAAAATATTGACACTCCAAAATACAATTACACATTTTTACACAACATTCTAGTTGTTCAGTAATTCCAAATTTTTAAATGTAGAAATATAATCCAAGGTAGAATTAATAGATTTTTCTCTATGATTTCTTGTAACAGCACTTTCACTATAAGTAAGTAGTTGTTTATATCTATTCATCATTTCTTTAAGATTATCCAACTTAAAGCTCATCATCAAATTAAATCGTTAAATCATTTGTTTTAATGATTTGAATTAAAATTTTATTTAATTTGTTTTAAGTACTATAAAGCTCCATTTTCCTTTTTCACCTCCTTCGAAGTCGAAAACTTTTTGAAACAAGAAGAAAGTCACTTTAAGTTCATTTTAATTGATTTACTATTGTAATATTGGTTTTCGAGATCAACGTCCGGTTCAGAATTATTATCCTTCGAATACTCCAGGCTGTAGTCCTCTTTATTTTCACACATAAAGTCGTCTTCTGCGCCCTGTCGGATGCAGAAGACGATTCGTGTATATTAAATCTCCATCAGATGACATAATAAGCCCAATGCGGCTTTAGAGTTAATTTTCGCACTGCTCTAGCGAAAAAGACAATTCTATATAAAATTCAGCAACACAACACAGAATATGTTATTGTATTTTGGAGCGTCAATGTCTGTTCAATCAAAATTATTTAAGATAACTTTCGAATTTACTACCTGAAGATGACGAATAACCGAAACTAGTTGTAAATATTACGAATTAAAACTAAAAAAATGAGAAGAGAAATGCTGTACATTTCGATTTTTAAATATCCAAAAATAAGTCTTGAAATTTTTCATTTTCTAGCTCTTAAATAGAATGGAGATTTTATATGAAATTATTCTTGATTAGAGGTGAATTAATTTATTAATACTTTTGAACAAAAACTTTCTAAGAACTTTTAAAACTATGTGAATTAGGTTGGGAAAGATGCTATCCATTTTAATTTTTAAATTTCCAAAAAGTAAGACTTGAAACTATTCATTTTATAGTTCCTAAATAGGATAGAAGATTTGAAAAAGAAATTTGGAAAAGAAATGAACTTTTTCTCGATTGAAGGTGAATCAACCTACTAATACTTTTGAACAGGAGGAAGGTGTAGAATAATTTTAACCAAAATTTAAAAACAATTCAACAAAAAATAAAGGGTCCTTCAATAAAGATGCTCGTTTTCAAAAGTTTTTAAGCTCTAACAATCCATATTTTTAAACAAATAACATTCCAATTTGTTGTAAATAGAGTGAACATTAATCTCTGAGAAATAACTATGGAGGGATGTAATGTTTAAGAATTCCACTCAACGAAGATGTATAGTAAAGGAAGTAAAGAGAATAGAGAATGATGAGACTAAAAATTAATTTTAAATGATTTTCATTTACTACCAACTAGTGGTCATGTATGTATATCTAGGATGACAAATAACCTTAAGAAATACTACTATTAGACAAATCTTAAGCGATATTACAGATTTCATGAAAAAATGCCATCATTGTCAAAAACAAAAATATTCAAAGAAGGTTAGAGAACCCATAAATATAACAACTTCCAGCACTTCTTTTCTGAAAATTTTCTTAGATATTGTTGGTCCTTTGGATAGAGATTTGCAAGGTTTCAATTTCATTTTAACTATTTGGAGCTGACAAAATACGTAGAAGCATATCTCCTAGTTACTAAAGATTCAGTTACAGTTTCTAAAGCTTTCGTAGAGAATTTTATATTACGTTACGGTATTCCGTGTGAAATTCTCGGGTCGACTGACTGAAGCACATAAGTCTGAAAAATAGTGACTGTGCAGTAGAAACAAAGAATTGAATGGAACGATAAAATAATAAAAACAGACGTTAAAAATTATAATTTAAATATTTTACAACTTATGTGCTTTAGTCTGCCGACCCAAGAATTACCACAGATAGAGGTACTGAATTTATATCTTCCACTATGAATGAAGTTTGCAAATTGCTTCATATAAAACATCTTCAAGCAACAGAATATCATCATGAGAGCTTAGGTACTTTAGAAAATTCACATAAGTTGTTGTGTGCTTATTTGAGAATACATTGTGAAAATTTTAGCAATTCATGGAGTTCATGGATACCTTTCTGGTGTTTTAGCTATAACACAACTATTCACAGTAATACTAAATACACGCCATACGAACTAGTTTTCGGTCAAAAATGTAAATTATCTAGTAATGTTTTTGATAAAGTTGAACCTTTATAGAATTTCGACAGTTATCCTTTAGAACTAAAATATAGACTAAGGCCCGGTCTTACGAAACACAGAATAAATTAATCCTCGAATAATTGCTATAGTTACCTTACTTTCTAAGTAATGTGAATGGCTGAAATAGAAGTTATTCTGGCAATTATTCCGAGAATAACTTATTCTGCCTTTTATAAGATCGGGCCTAAGACTCATATTCTTGAGAACTTCAAGAAAAGTTTTTACACATTATGTGATTTTTATCCTCTTTGATCATCCTAATTGAAAGACCAAAAAATAAAATAAAGCTATTTTGGACCTTCTAAGTTAAAAATTTTTTTATCAGCTGAAACGAAAGGTGTACGAACCAAAATTATTTCTCTTTTAGTTGTCTCTGAAGATGGTCTTCGGCTAAAACTAGTCTGAATATAGAATAATTTTATTTAAGTTTCCTATCATATTCCAAATATTTGAAAAGGTGGTAAACTTTTAAAGATTTTACTTCGACAAATTGAAAAAGGTCAAAAATTACTTTTTGTAGTTGTCTCTGAAGATGGTTTTAGGGTAAAACTAGTCAGAGTATAGAATTATTTTATTTATGTTTCCAATCATATTCCAACTATGTAGAAAGGTGGTAAACTTTTAATGATTTTACTTCTACAAACTAAAAAAAAAATAAGTTAATGAATTAGCTTTGTTTTTAAAATAGTAAAAAATGAAAGAAAAAAGTTGGATGACGAAAAGAGCTTTTTTAGCGTTTTAACGTAATTCTCGGGGATTAGAGCATATCCCAAAACGGTCCTAATCTTATCGTTCTAATTAGTCTATTAGGGAACAGCGCGGCGTAACAGAAAAATTACGATTAAATTGCTTCTAGGCCACGGCCGCCCACGATCCGCACACCACGTAACTCCTTATCGCCCGCCAATCCGAATTCCACCGTCACGGCTATTTTCAATTTCAAACTACCCGGACGGTAATGGGATCGCTTCTTTAAACGTTCAGTTTACTGCTAATTGAGCCGCCTCCTCTATGCAATTCCGCCAATTGAGCCCTTTCATTTATGCATTTTATACTTACCCTCCGACTTTTACCGAAGACGTCTGATGATCACCACCAGAACTTCCTGCCGCCATCGCCGACAACGTCCTCTCGTGGTTGATACTTCCTATCATTAAAAGTATCACCGCGGCTAGCCGCCTGAAAATAGATGAAAGATGAAAATAGATAAAAGAAAATAAATAAAATATAAAATAAAATTAAAAAAAGAAAAACTAAAACTATGATAACAAGTTGGTTTTGAAACTGTCTTGTTTCTGAACTCTTCGCGGAAGCGTAAACGTGATAACAGGACGCGGAAGTACGATTCGAGATAATTTCGAAACGGACCGTCGGTCGGTCGTCCGCGTCGATCCATCGCACTTACATGATGTTTGCGCTTTTTAGTTTGTTCTATTCGAATTGGAATCTTGACCCCTTGACACCACTATAGCTCACTGTTATTAGGTCCTTCCACCGACGCTGGTCTTCTTCGACTCACTCAGCTCGGTTCATCAATTTACGACCGCCGCGGCTCGGTTAAAGACAAAGGCCGATGGTCCATTTAACGCCGAACGATAATAGCCCGACGACGACGACGACGATGACTCTTCTCCGTTTCTAAACAGTCTTAATAGGCATCGCGGTCGCGTACGAATAGACGAGTGCACTGTTACGCTGAAAATTATCAACTAAACTGTGGATCCTGCAGTGGCTGAAACGTGGGCGATGGAAATGCGACCGAACCGACGGCCGGCGTCTTTGGAATTGTCGAAATTCGGACGATCTCGCGGCCTTGCCTTGCGTTAACTATTTTAGATTCAAAATAATTACGACAAAGATGTCTCTAATCAGTACGATGCGATAATTTATGTGTAGTTCGAGATTACGGTTTATAAAAACTCTAAACTGGAGATAGGATTTTAAAATGTTAGGAGTATTCTTTTTTTTATGGGAGAATAATCTCTAAAGGTCTTTAAGAGTTACTTTTTTTCGATCGTAACATTCCTTTCAATTCTTTCTTTGTGTGTATTTAAGATATTTGGAATTCTTTTACTGTTGCTTATTTTTTTTTACTTTTTAATTTTTACCTTTATGTATTTCTTAGGCGTTTAAATCGTTCTAAACTAATTTTGTAATACTAACAAAAATTAAAGGATTTTTTAGGGAAGTTAGCTCTTACTCTCCAAAGAGGAACCATGATAAAAAAATTAAAAGCAAATTACACCAAAGAACATTGAAATTAAACTGTTAAAATATCTATAAAATATGATTCAAGTTTCTTGGATTAAATTTCTTTGTAAGTAATTATTAAAAACGCATTGATAACATAAAATTTTCATTATTATTTGATATTAGTATGAAAAAAAAAATTAATAAGAGATTTAAAAATAATGTAAATCGGCGCCTCCGCCAAAATTCTTATTGGTGGAAGTGCTGGTTAATTTTAATAATTTATACAACCAATTTTACACAGTTTAACACTCATTACATTTTATATTATTATATGATGGTAATCTTACTAACTCTAAAATCCCTCTAACGTAATGACACAAAAATTACAGGATTTTTTTTATAATTTAATTATACAATACAGTAGAACTTCCATATAATGAACTTGAAGGTTTCAAAGAAAAAATTCGTTATATAAAAACTTCGTTACAAGGAAACAATATTCGTCTTCCTATTTAAAAGGGTATAAAATGTGTAATCTACACTTATCAATAAATGTGGAGTTACAAATAAGTATTATTTATGTAAATCAAAACACAATGAGACAACAAAACAGTAATAATATATTATACACTATGTAGTTAGATACATACATTATTTTTTTTTTACTATAATAAAAGCCTTTCGCTTAGATAGGATAACAGATGAAATTAAAATTAACACAATAACAGTTGTTACTCTACTGAACTATCCGATCAGCTGCTATATGTCACAAAAACAGGCTCTCGAGGATTCCCCGGAATATCTATCTACCTTACTTCTCGGTAATTTCCCCTAATTCTTCAGAGAATTTTAGTTCGTTATATAGAAATTTCTTTTTCGTTATGTAGAAGTGTTTTTATAAAAGAATCTCTTGGGCTTTCAAAAAAATTCGTTATAGAGAAAATTCGTTACCTAGAAGTTCGTTAAGAGGTTCCACTGTAATTCCTACATTTTGAACTTTGTGAAAGGGATTCGAAATTAAAGGTTGGTTTATTCACCTCTGGGTAAACTAGTCTATTTGATATTTTACAAGATATCTGTAATTTCACTTGTGATTGGCTATTTGGCCAGTAACCATGGTAAATATCAGGTGGATTAATTTACTCAAAGGTGAATAACTGTAATACTTCTTACGTAACATTATCACTATGAAGAAAGGTGTCACGATTGTCTTTCAATTTAGTAAGACCAAGAGAGAGTGTATCAAATTTTGAGGATGGCTAAAAAAACCACGGGTCGTTAATCAAATAAAGCTTTTTCTCTCTATTAATCTATTCATCTCTTTATGTGTACTTCTATTAAGAAACTGTGGAATATTTTCCTCTGAATTTTCTGAGTACATTATATCTTAGTGAGAGATTTCACTTATTATGTGATAACTTAATAATGCTTTTAAGTATTCCAACTCCAACTATTTCTTAAAACTAATATTTCCACAAATGTAACTTCTACATAATATTGTATGTTTATCTTCCTGATAAATCATCACAATCAATTTTACATTTTATGAGTTGATATTTGTTTTTATTAGCTTGACATGTAATTTACAAGATTGGTTTAGGTTGCATTTGCTATTGCGTCATTACTTCATTAGAGTTCAAAACTCTTTATGTTCATCACAGATCGTAAATTTTAAATTAACAGAATTGCTTGAAATATTATGGCATTTTCGTTTGGTTGAACTGGTGAGCACCAGTGCATAACAGCACGTTTTGTTGGTTGTTTCGTTGGGTTTTATTACGTTTTATTATTGTAATTTAGAAAACATTTTAAACAATATCAAGCCTTGAACACATTTACAAGTGATGTTACTTGCCCTTTGTTGCACTAAGATAGTGTGACATATCGCCGTTCCGGAAGAACATCGACATAACTGCAAAATAAAAAATAATACAGGAGAAAGAAAAAACAATTAAGGTCAGCATTTTTGGATATATTGATGGCCTTAACTAATTTTATCAAAAAATTGCAGTTACATCGATGTTGTTCCGGAACGGCGAAATGCACTCTACGTCAAATTCTGGTGCGCAGTAGTATCGGTGCCAAAAGTCAAGTCAGTAAACTTTCTGAGGCTCGTATTTCGAAAGTTTTCGTCGAAAAAAATCGTGGTAAAGATTGTCATGAGCGGTGATCATTTCTACGCAACATATCTAAAACTCAAAATCGTAGGTCCCGCAGATTAGGAAATATCGAAAGTTAAATGAAAAAAGAAACGGTTTTTTTTAGTAGTTCAGCCAAACGAAAACGCCATTAGAAAGCACTGAAAATAACCAGAAGATTATTAAATAACTTAAGAGGAAGAAAAACTAAAAAACTACTAAAGCAAATTTTCATCAAATTGGAAACGTGGAACATCAGATATAAAGATTTCTGTAGAATGTGGGACAAAAATTACATATTTTCAATAATAGAAAATATTTGGAGTGCAAAATAGAAACTTTGGCAATGAAACTAGGTTTCAAAATTTAACAGCTTAATGAAAAAGAGTGGAAAATTAAGATTTTTAGGCTAATATCACTCAAACGATGACCTTAATTTTCTCAGGACTACTCAAACGCAAACTTTATTGTGGTTCATTAGAAGCTTTGGCGTAGGATTGCATACATTTTCGCTTAATATTCTCTCGTAGTTCTACCACGTTTCTAGAATTATCAAGTTTTCCCTTGAGGTAAATCAACAGCTGACCAGTAATGAAGTCTGTAGGTTTCTCAACGTGAGCACACTGTGACGATACTGTAAATAGATGAACATTCGATAGAAATCCGGTATTCGAATATAATACAAAGATTTGGAATGTACCGAATTCGGGTATGAAATAAATATCGAAAATATGAGAATACCAAAATTGTCTAAAAAGAAATTTCTAAAAAAATTTGAATATACTTGTTCATAAGACATGCTATAAATGCACAACTGTCAACATAGTTCATTTAGGTAGTTATAAAGTGACCATATTTTTCTATGAGAAATCCGGGACAGGAACTTGAAGGCGGGGGAGGAGTAGTTAAGTTAAATTACTGAGCACAAAATTTTTTATATATTTCTTAGGATCTTTTTCGCTTTGAAGCATTGTATAATATCGCTTTTAGTGTGTCTATTTCAAGTCGAATCTTCTCACTTGTCCAAAAACTATTCATTAAAAAAATATATATATTCTTTCCGCATAAACATTTGTGCCAGGCAGACAGAAAAAGAACTCTGCTAATTTTCGTGAGTGAAAGACCATTTCATTCCACCTTTGGATTAATGCACTTCAGTTATTTTTCCATTCAGCAATTTTCTCTTCCGTAACGCATAGTTTGATATCTCTTGAGGAGATCTCTCCATACTGCCCAACCACCACGATTCTGCGTTTGTTCTTCCACCTAACGCTCAGAGACACGATGTGTACCATAGGCGCTGGAAACCAGTGCTTCCTTGAAGAGGATTTGCAGAATCGAGAGTTCACTGTATGCCTCAAATGGTTTAAATCGTGCCGCATATTTTGATATGCACAATTTTTTCGGTTCAAATTTTGTAAATTAATTCTAGTTGAAATATATTTAAAATAAATATTGAAAATAAGAACCTTTTCAAAAATTCGGGACAATCCGGGACAAAAACTTGAATCCGGGACAAATATTGCTTCAAGAAAAATCCGGGACGCAAGGTGGAAATCCGGGACTGTCCCGGTCAATCCGGGACGTATGGTCACCTTAGTAGTTATAGTGTTTATCGATATCTTATCCGTCTGAATCCGATCAAAGGATATTTTCCATATTCTTTTCCTTGCCTTTCATTTACTACAGGTTGCTGTTTTCGAATTTAAAAAATGTTCAAAAACGTAAAGTAAACTATTAACTTATAATTAGATAGATTAGTTATAGATGTATATCGTTTTTTAATGAAAAACCATTCTTGGAATACTACATATGTGTAATGATTTTATAGCTTTTAGACCTAATAAGCATTGGGAACCTGAATTTTTTATAAACAAGTCTAGATTTTCTCCTTTATTTTTGAATTGGGCAATTAATTGAATTTTACCTAACATTGGAATTTTATTTTTTGTGTAGTTTTTGTATGCGATTAGGATTTCGTCAGTCGTTTGAGTTTTTGTAATTTTTATCTATAATTTTAATAATGTTTTTCGAAATTATGCTAGCTTTAGACCCTGTATCTATTTTAAATTTCACGTATTTATCATTAATTTTAAGAAATTCGTGCCATTCATCTGAATTTTTAGAATTACCTATTGATTGTAGAAGAATTTTTTACTTTATTACATTTTGAGTTTTCTATTTTATTTTCTTTTTTTTTTAATCTATCTTATAACTATCATTACTCGTGGTACTAGATGTATTGTCTTTGTCTTCTACTTGATTAACTCTTCTTGATCGGCACAGCAATTGGAAATGGTTCATTTTTCCACATTTATGAATTTTTTCCCGTATGCTGGACATTTATTGACAGGAGATGACTTACCACAGTTTCTGCAGTTAATTATTTGACCAATCTTACTAATTTCTTTCTTCTTCCTTTCCTTGTTTTTGTATTTTTCCAATTTCTTGTTTCATGTGGGTTTCTTATTACTGTATTTACTTTAGCATCTTTCTTGCTCATCTCTTTTGTTTAAAATTGAACACTTCCTGCTACAATACAAGATTCTACAGCCTTTTCCAGAGGTAGATTTGGATCATCCAGCAGCTTTCTTCTCATTTCATCATCTTTTATTCCTATCACTACTACTGTAATTATTATACCATCTTCTAAACTTCCAAATTCACAACTATTTGCTTCGTTCTTTAGTTCTGTTATGAATTCTACTGCAGTTTCATTAGTTTGTTTGTATGTAAAGGGCTTGTATCTTTCGCATACAACATTTTTCTTTGGAATAAAATAATTTTGAAATTTTGTTGTAAGTATTTCGTAATTGCCCGCATTTGCTTCACTATCAAATTTGAAAGTATTAAATATAAGAATAGCTTCTTTTTCCATTAGGTATTTTAGATGAGCGCACTTAACTAGTCGTTTTTCTCGTTTATTTCTGTTGCAATTAGCTAATTCTCGAATTTTTGGATCCATATTGTCCAATTTTCAGCGATGTTCATTTGCATTGGTTTTATGTGATTATCCATTTCTTCTTGTAATTTTAATCTTCTTAGCACTTTTTATTTATTTTTTCTTTAAACTTTTAGACGCGATTTTCTTCTATGTGAATTGTCTTTATTGTATTTTCTTCTTTGCTTGCTTTGTTCACAGCGCCAAGTCGTGTCTTAGTGAAAGACCATTAAATTTGCCATATTACATAAATGTAATATGGCAAACTGTAATGATCTAATCCGATCATATCCGACTAAAGGCTATTTTAAATTCTATTTGTCCTGAAATACTGTTCCTTTACTAAAAAATGATTTTTCACATTTTTTTAAAGAAATGTTTAAAGCTACAAGGTGAACTGCCAGTGTAAATATGTTAGTTACGATGTGTACTACAAGAAATTATTGAAATCTTATCCGACTATATCCGATCAAAGGATATTTTTCATATTATTTGCCTCGAAACGACTACTCATTAATTAGAAATTAATATTTTTCGTCTTTTCAAAAAATTATTCAAAGTTGTAAGGTAAATATTTAGTACCACAGAAAGATTTGTCAAAGATTATGAGATTAAGCCGGGTTTACACGAATCATTTTTTCTCAAATGAGATTTTTACTGAATCATAATTACCTATTTAGCATAAATTTATCTTTCTCTATTAAATAAAAAAAAAATACTAAAATATCTTAAGAAATCGTAGCTAAATCCAATATACAACTCTAAACAAAAGTTTTTGAACGTATACTTTTTACTCGTCTAAATCATTTTTTTTTTCATATTCCATCCATAGCCACAAACAAATTACTATACCAACAAATATACTATAAACGTTTCGGTCGACGTCATATTTAGAGCATAATCTCGTTCAAACGTTTTGTGAAACCAACCGTAACAGAACTAGCGCCTCGTGTTGGTAGTTTTTAGGTTTTCCTTATTACTTCATTTTCGTTCTTCCGATAGATGAGATATACTATCGCGCTTTAATGAAATTTAAACCGGTTTATTTATTCTAGGAAACTCATAATTAAAATTATTTTTTATTTTATAATATTCTTTTATGAATTGATGAAGTTGAAGCTCAACTAATTAAATTCTAACCGTGACCAATCTACTGTTTAATCTATTTAAAATCAACTTTTATTCCTAAAAGGTCAACTTACGTTAGTCTACCAAACGTTAGTATAGTTATATAGTAAAATAGTCTTTCATAAGAGAGAGATTCGATGGAATTTTAGTCGTGTCCCTGATTTGGGATGTTGTGAAAACCGAACCAGTTGGTAGAAAAAAGTGAAAGTATACAAGACGATTTACTTATTTCGAATTATATTTTTTTTATTAAATTACATAAAAAATAATTACATTATTTAGGACAAATAATGATATTTAATATTTTGCATCCCACCCAATTTTACATTAACGTAACTAACAGCTTTTGGTTCCAAATTTGAAACAAGATATCTTTGGTTGTAACCCAAACCAAATTGTTGCCCATCTTGTTGTTGTTGTTGTTGTTGTTGTTGTTGTTGTTTCATTTGATCTTTTAATTCTTGCTCAGCTTCTTCTCGTAAAGCTTTCATATAAGCTTCTATTTGCCCTTTTGTAGCTGCCGGAGTTTTAACTATAGCCGGTGCAAAAAGTTCATGTACTTGTGGAACCCTTGGTGTAGTTACCGTAAAATTTTGTAGTAAATTCCTTTGATAATCCAATTGAAGTGGATGATGTAACAAACTTGTACTTAAAGGTATTTGAGAAATTGAACCGGAAGGAAATGACGAAGCAGAAAGAAATACATTTTGAGATGATGGTGTTCTTGGGAATGTAAACGGTGATCTAAGAGGTGATCCAAAAATTTCCATGTGGATTTTTGATGGTATATCTCCTAGTAATGGATGCTGACTTAATCCTACTCCGAGTAGGATAGACAGAAGGATTAATGTTTTCTAATAAAGATAAAAAATAAAAAATTAATTTATGTATGAGAATGTGTATATAATTGATTTACATTTATTTACATTTGAAGTGATAAGTTGAAACTTTTTATGTAAAATTATTCGAAAGTATATAAAAAAAGTTGATATTAATATGTAAAAGTTATATGATAGCAAAAAATTTTGTCTTAAAGTTAAAAAAAAAATCTAGGAGAGTTAATTTAAGTTGATTAAGATTAAATCAACTCAAACAAAGAAATAAAAGTGTTAACATTCCAAACACATAAACGAAAACCCGGAAAAAATCATAAAACTTTTACCTCATTAGTATTTCAAACGTGTTTTTAAGCTTTAACAAACAAAACTTTAAAATTCAAACCTTTTCTTGTTAGCTCTCATTACCTCTCCAAATTAAAACCCAACTTATCACTTCAAAAACACAAATATACACTGGTAAACATAATAAATTAAATCACCAAAGTAAATTAATGTATATCACCTACCATGATATGACCTCCGCAAGTGAACACGACGTTTTGAATCGCTTTAGTTGCGCTCGGGCGAGTAGATCCCTCTTAAAAATCCCACCACGTGCTTTAAACCGAACCTACTCAACTTTCCGAATTAAATTTTCTATTATCGATTTTATTATCCATTTTTTCTTCGTTAAAACAATAGATGTTGTAACTTGTAGCCGATTGTTACGGGATTATCATTATGGAATACGTGAGAGGTTACAGAACTCGCCTCCTCGTCCTGATTAACCTCATTGTCATAATTATATTGTTTAGAAATCAATATTGACCATTGTTTCAATTTCATAAAAAAAATTAGTTCCTGTTTCAAATATTAAAAAGTGCACATTCATCGTTCAAGTTCAAGTTGTGATTTTCTTTCTATTTGGTTGCTTAACGTTATCGAATTCTTCGACCATTGTCACAACTGGAAAAGTGAGAGTTGTTGTTTCACGAGCTGACATTGAAAGTGGAATAGGCATATTTTAAGAGTCTGCGTGATCTGTATTAATGAGAATCAACCTACTAGTAGTAAGATGTTGGGTTGGTATTTAGAAGGATATTTTTTGCTACGTCATTGTTTATAATCAAGAATAAATTTTTTTATTCTTGATTTTATTTATTGATTTATACATGAAATTGAAATAAAAAATACAGTAGGAATACTTATTGTGGTTATCTAATGAGGAAAACGTTAAATGGTAGAGAAAGGTTTTAAAGTCTCTTCCGAGGTAATCCTTCCTTTCCTTCCTAATTAGTGAAAGACTGAAATCGAATATCGAAATGCTCACTCATTTGAAATCGAAGACTACTTATTCGATTACATTTATTTATATTATATACAGGGGTTTCAGAATTGGAAGTTTCAAATTAATTTTTTATCGAGATATTGAAAAGTTAATTTATTTAACAACTATTTTGTTAAAATTTCATTGGTAAAGATGCGGTTTGAAATTTGGCTATCAGAGGTGGGCAAACTTTGCTGAGAGGTGATTCAAGTGTGAAGCCTTGATTTTTTAAATAGAATTCAAAGGTGGACAAATCTTCGATTTTTTGGACAAAATTTGGGAGTAGACAAACCTCATAGAAAGACTTTTGGGGTGGAAAAGCTTCATATAGAGATTTAATTCAGGGATATCAAACCCAGAAAAATCGAAATCCTCGATTTTTCTCATAGAATTTGGATGTTCACAAACGTTCGATTTTTCACACAAAATTCAGAGGTGAAAAAACCTTCAAATTTTTTAAGAAAATTCGGGAGTGGACTAACCTCATTTGCGATTTTTGGAATTTTTATATATTTCGTTATGTGTGGTTCCATTTTATCATTTTAAAAATCTTTTATTTTAAAAACTCCACTAGGTCATACAGAATATGAGTGCAAAATACAGATTAAGTCATTTTTATTATACTTCATTTAATAACTAGGAGGAGTGAATCTCAAAACCCCATTTACATAGGAAAAAGTAACTAAAAAATACACTAAACATATTTAGCGGCAAATTTGAATTCTAAACTTCAAACCAGTCACATTTATGCAACCAACAAAACACCAAGCGTTTGAGCGTAGTATTCTAGAACATACCAAATATCTCTATGGGCGTTTATCTATACGTACATTGTTCAACATTTATCCAAAAGACGTTCCTTGTGTTGACGCATTATATCCAACAGATGACATCGTACCATACCTTCTTCGAACTTAATATTTTTTGATCGCAACCATTTGAGCACAACGAAAAAGCGAGAAACAAGTTGACAAATTAGGTAAAGCACCTAACCTCAAACGTTAAAAACAATAAACGACAAAAACCATTTTTTTCGTCTTTGTAAACTTGACTGCGGAGCGACCAATAATAGTTCACTATTTTAGCGCGCAAAATTCAAATCACTCCTCCTAGTTATTAAATGAAGTATAGTTGTATAGAAACGCAAAAACTCATCAAGTAACATAGTGAATTTATACGCAGTGAATTTTATTTTAATTTGCCGTCGTTATGAAGTATCAGATAGAAAAAAGCGTAGTGATTTAGAAGAGGACTATAGGAATCACATAGCCAGAAAAAATAATGCGGCTAAAGCAAAGGAAATTGACAAAGCCAGAGCCCAGAGCGACTCATCATTTTTCTCTGCAACATTCGACTTACAGTCAGTTTTACAAATACCATTTTCTGATGTATCTCCTATGTACTGCACCAGAAAGATAAACATGTACAATTTAACCATTTACGAATCCCCACAACCGCACAAAACATACTGTTTTGCCTGGAGTGAATTAAATGGAAAGCGAGGCAGTTCAGAAATTGGTACGTGCCTATACAAATTGCTAGAAGGAATAGACCCTGAAGAAAATCACATCACGGTTTTCTCTGATACATGCGGAGGTCAGAATAGTAACCAAAATATTGTTGCACTCTTTTTATACCTTGTTCAAACATCTTCCATAGACATCATTAAACATAAATTTTTGGAAGTGGCCACTCGTACATGGAGGTTGACTCCTTGCACAGTGCCATTGAGAAAGAAAAAATATATTTATTATTAAAAAGTGTTTATATTGTGAACAACTGGCTAAATATCGAAAAACTTACTAAAAAATAAATTGTTTAATTTTGATAATGAGAAAGTTAACTGGCTTTAGGTTTCAGAAATCAAAAGGAAAATTGTCGAAAAGGAAATTGCGAAAAGGAAATTATTTCAAGTGAATATCATTTGTGGTATAGGTCCCGAATTAGAGAATCTTGAAGAAGGTTATCAATAATAGGTAGTTTTGTTGTATCGATATTGAAAATTTGTAGTTCGTTTTATAAATTCAATGCTGATATTCTAAAAGTTCTTTTCATAGTAATTATTTACCGAAATTATCCCTAATTCTAATAATTTACTTAAAATAATTGAAAAATTAAAAACTCATTAAGTCATTTTTTTAAAATTTTTCTTTAATTTCATTGAAAGTGGTTTACTTCTGATAAGAAATTTATTGACAGATTAGGTAGATGATGTACTTTTTGTTCAGTGGTGACATAAAAATTAGAAAATATACCGTTCTGTAAATGTCATAAAACATAACTTTTTTTTAAGCACCATCTTCTCGAAATGACTTATTTTAACTTAATGAGTTTCTGCACCAAGCCGACGATATGGAGATCCGATTCAGGGGAGAATAAACCCCCGATTTTTCTAATAAAATTTGGACGGGGACAAATCTTTCATTTTACAAATGAAATTCAGAGGTGAACAAACCTTCAATTTTTTGAACAGAATTTAGGGAATGGACAAACCTCATAGAAAAACTTTTTTGGATTGAGTAAGCTTCATATAGAGATCCGATTCAGGGTAGGACAAACCCCCGATCTTTCTAATAAAATTTTAATGTGGACAAATCTTTTATTTTTCAAACGAAATTCAGAGGTGTACAAACCTTAAATTTTTTGAACAAAATTTTGGGAATGGGCAAACCTCATAGAAAGACATTTTTGGATTAAGCAAGCTTCATATTGAGATCCGATTCAGGGGAGGACAAACCCCCGATTTCTCTAATAAAATTTGGATGTGGAGAAATCTTTGATTTCTCAAACGAAATTCAGAGGTGAATTCAATTTTTTGAACAAAACCTCCAATTTCTTGAATAAAATGTTGGGAATGTGTAAACCTCATAGAAAGACTTTTTTAGATTGAGCAAGCCTCATATAGAGATCCGATTCAGGGGAGGACAAACCCCCGATTTCTCTAATAAAATTTGGATGTGGACAAATCTTTGATTTTTCAAACGAAATTCAGAGGTAAATTCAATTTTTTGAACAAAACCTCCAACTTTTTGAATAAAATTTTGGGAATGTGCAAACCTTATAAAGAGACTTTTTTAGATTGAGCAAGCTTCATATAGAGATTCGATTCGGGGTAGAGCAAACCCCCGATTTTTCGAATAAAATTTGGATGTGGACAAATCTTTGATTTTTCAAATGAAATTCAGAGGTGAACAAACTTTCAATTTTTTGAACAAAATTTTGGGAATGGGCAAACCTCATAGAAAGACTTTTGGATTGAGCAAGCTTCATATGGAAATCCGATTCAGGGAAGAATAAACCATCAATTTTTCGAATAAAATTTGGATGTGGACAAACCTTTGATTTTTCGAACGAAATTCATAAGTAGACAGAATTTCGATTTTTTTAACGAAATTTAGGAGTGGGCATATCTCATAAAAAGAAATTTTAGAGGTGGAAAAGCTACGTATGAGAAAAAAAATCGAAACCCTCGATATTTCGCATAGAATCTGTACCGGATGTCCAAACTGTCCGAAAAAGCTCCATAACTTCTTTATTATTGGAGATATTGACCATTTTCTTTTTTTGGGTTATAGCTGTAATGGTACTACACACTTTTAAAATATTGTGGCTTACATACAGGTGTCCCTAAATTACAAAAAATACCAAAGTTGCTATTTTTTAAATGGAATGTACCCGATTTTATTTTATTTTTGAATTCTATGGTAAAATACAATTCACTTTTATAGAGGTCATTTTTACCTAAATTGTCAGGAAATTTGATTTATAACAGTTTATTTGTCAGAATTTCGAAATGCAGTGGTGTGTTCTAAAATTCTTTTCTGTCAAATTTTTGGCTTAACCTTACAGTAGGTGACGTTGTTCAATTGCTAAATGTTTGCTGCATCTTTTAAATGTTTACTCAATAACCTGCTTAGTCCCATTTGTCTAGTGAGATTTTTTAAACATGATGAGTCAAATTATTGTACCGATTTATTATTGTAGTGATCAAAAATTAATCTGACAAACTTTTTATTCATAATAAGGTAAAATAAGCATGTCAGAATAACTTTTGACCAATATAATAATAAATAGGGGTTACCATTTAAAAACTAATGAGTTTTCGATATTTTAAATTTATCATTCTTAAAAAATCGCAGGAGACAAATGCCACTAAACAGATCGTTGAGTAAACTTTTTAAAAATCCAACAAACATTCAACAATCAAACCGAGTCAATTAATTTGACAACAAGGCAAGGATATTGAAAATAAGAATTTTTTAACAGACTACTTCATTTGGAAATTCTGACAAAAAAAGTGTTATAAATCAAATTAGCGGCAGTTTAGAGAAAAACGACCTGCATAAAAGTGAATCGTATTGCAACATAGAATCCAAAAACAAATTAAAATCGGGTACATTCCATTTAAAAAATCCTAACTTTGGTATGTTTTGTAATTTTCTGTATATACCTCTATATAAGTCACAATATTTTTTTTCAAATGTGTAGTACCATTGCAGCTATAACTTAAAAAAAGGAAAAGGCCAATATCTTCAATAATAAATAAGTTATAGAGCTTTTTCGGACCGTTGGGACTCCCGGTATGTTCACAAACGTTCGATTTTTCACACAGAATTAAGAGGTGAGAAAACCTTCAATTTTTCGAAGAAAATTCGAGATCCATGATTTATCCATGATTCTCTAGCACGGCTTATAGCATCGGGACGACCCCTTATAGTAGCTGCTGCTTCTTCTAGAGTATGGAACACCGATACAAGAAAAACTCCCAGACGGAACGCTTATAGGTATAAGTTGAAATGAAATACGTTTGCACGCTACCCTTTTAGTAAAATGAAATGATTACAATTTCAAAATGAACCTTTATTCTTATGCTGGGTTCTGATCGCACAAATAGAAACAAAAAAAAAATAGAAAAAAAACTATAATATGGCTAATGGGAAACTTGTGCCTGATGTTTTTTACATATTTCTTGTAGATTGGGACGTATAATAGACAAAGCCACTCTTATTTCTTCTTCTAAATGTATTAACCTTTCTCTTTTCTTACTTTTAATATTAGTTAATGAGGAGAAGCCTATTTCATATAAATATGAAGTTGAAAAACATAATAAAATTTTTATGGCTTTTCTTGATATTTGTGGATATTCTTGTTGGGTAAAAATCCAGAATTCATCAAGGCTCATTTCAGCGTACTTCATTCTCAATATGCCGTCAGATGACAAGGATATTAGTTCCTCTTCATCAGTCAAATTAAATTCAGGATTATTAGGTAACTCTTTTAAAAATGGATTCCTAGCCCAGTCATATTTTTCTGTGTCTAGATAAGGAAAATACTTAAGTATGGTGCTGTTCAGTATTGACAAATGTTCTGCTATTAATGAAGCACAGTCAGTGCCGTTGTTGTGTACAGATGGAAACATGCTAATATCATTTCTTTCAATTCTTTTCTTCCATGGAATGATCTTTTTATGGAAAGCTGACAGTTTGTCTGTTGACGTTAAAATATTTTTATTTGGTCTCTGCATGGACGTATTGACTGCGTTTAAATAATTAAATATATCAGTCAAATAGCTCAATTGAGCACACCGCATATCATTTTTAAGATTTCGCGCAAACTCCATATATTCTTTTTCAAAAAAAAAAAAAATAAGCAATTCATCTTTTAGTTCTAGCATACGGGAAAGGATTTTTCCTCGCGAGAGCCACCTAATTTCTGTACGAAAAAGTAAGCCCTCGTAGCTCCATCTGTACAAATTTCGGCGCATTGTTCCCAAGTCAAATTTAAACGTTCAAAGTAAGAATTAATTTCGGTAAAAATGGCTTCTCCCGAAGTTCTTTTGGAAGGTTCTCTACAACATAAGAATTCATTGACTATTCTATTTTCCATAACAAATCCAATAATTCCAAGTAAAATACAGATTATTTTGCAAAAAAAAAATCATGTAAGATAGTCCTAAAAGCCTTGTTGGTAAAAAAAGAGCCGATGAGATTATCACCATTTAATGAAAAGGTATGTTAGTAATGCGTAATAGCAGTCGTATTCAAGCAAGGTTTTCGTCGCTCCAAGTATCAGTGTTATAATTAGTAATTCCATTTCTGATAAAGCAAGATTCATCGGTAACTAGCAGGCAGCTCAGGAAGTTAGGATCTCGTGTGCATTGAGTATCTCTTCTTAAACGTTAGCAATTCGTCGAAATCTTTGTCGACCAGCGTTTTGTCGTTGTGGTTTTAGCGTGCCCATTTCCCTAAGACGTCTTTCAATGGCTTCAAACGTTTTCCGATTTGGTATCCTCCTAGTTGGAAATGTTTCATATTTTCGAACGGCGGCATCGTTTTTATGTACCTCGCCATAAATTAAGAGCATGTTTTGTTCTTCAAAAATGAATAAATTTCGTTTCTATAGAAAGGCAAAAAGTTGTAGAAAATTCGTTTTAGTAAAAATAAAGATAAAGTTTCAAACTAAATCATTAAATTTACATTTCTCACTTTTAACTCTCATTTTAAACTTTCCATGTAATTTTTTCCTTTTAAATCAGTGAAAGATTTGCCATTAAAATTCAATTACATATATCATATATTACTTCCAACCACGAAATACTCATATTAAAATTGCAAAACTATCGATTTCCAACGAATTATTACCATTCCTTACTAAATATAAACAGAATGTAACCTCGTGTGATCTACAATCTACATTTTTTCTGTAAAACTTTGGTAATAAGCAGCAGTGATTTTCTCTTATGTGAAGAAACGTTGCGATAGACCGTTCTGTGAAAATTTTAATTGGTAAATTGTTCGGTTAAACTCTGCGGTCGTTTACCAGCTATTATTTTGTCGAAACCGAACGAATGAAAGTAACGAATCGTTTTACACGAGAAATCGTTGTAATTTAACTGAAAAGCTAAATGTTTTGGTCGTAAATCTTAACTGGTCTTCAAACTTATAATCAATATTGAACTTTGAGAAGTTGTTATATAATATTAAAAATTTATACAAAATCTTAAAGAAAGCAACTCACAAAAATACAAAGATTTATTACTAAAAAGTATTTAGTACTTTATTTAGGTAAATTCATATGAAGTCGTCTCAATTATAATTTTAACACACTTTAGTTTTGAGGTCTAGATATGAACACAAAGTTGATTTTAACTTTTACACTTGTGGGTAATTTAAATTTAAATGAATGAGTTAAATCTACTTCTATCTATGAGCGAGTAGTGTAACTATAAAATGCAACAACCTTATTAAACTTAAGTAATTTTTAGATAACGATAAAACCTATAATCAAAAGACATTCACAGATAACGCCACAAGTTCGATTTTGAAAAACTATTTTTTATTAAATTGCCAATTATTTGCCATTTTTTAATTAATGAAGAATAAAGGTTTTTTTAGTAGGGTAAAATAAAACACTAAAAAAGTAAAATTTAGTGTTTCTTATATAATTTCGCCAAAAATTAATAAATTTGGAAACAATTCTACTAAAAACTTAGTGAATTTTTAAAAAATTCCACCCAAAATCAATAAAATTGGTAAAAATTCCACGAAAAACTTACTATATTCGTAAAAATTCCACCAAAGTTACCAACATTTTTAACAATTCCACCAAAAACGTACTCAATTTTTTCAATTTTCCACCAAAGCTACAAAAATGTTGAATAATTCCACCAAAAACTTACTGATTTTTAAAGAATACCATCAAAAACTTACCAAGTTCATAAAAATTCTACTAAAATTACCAATATTTTTAACAATTCCACCAAAAATGATTAAAGTTAATAAAAATTCCACCAAAGTTATCAACTTTTTTAACAATTCCATCAAAAACATACAGAATTTTATAAAAATTCCACCAAAAATTAATAAAATTGGAAAAATTTCACTGAAAACTTACTAAATTCGTAAAAATTTCACAAAAAAAACACAAAATTCTTTAAAAATTCCATCGAAAATGAATAAAATTCGCAAAAATTCCACCAGTGTTATCAAAATTTTTGATAATTCCACCAAAAACATATGGATTTTTTTTAAAGTTCCACCAAAAATTAATACAATTTGGAGAAATTCCACCAAAAACTTACTAAATTCATAAGAATTTTACCAAAAATACTGTTTTTTTATTCCACCAGAAATGAATAAAATTCGCAAAAATTCCACCAATGTTATCAAAATTTTTGATAATTCCACCAAAAACATACTGAATTTTTTTAAAATTCCACCAAGAACTTACTAAATTTATAAGAATTTTACCAAGAACACTGATTTTTTTTTTAATTCCACCAGAAATGAATAAAATTCGCAAAAATTCCACAAAAGCTATTAAAATATTTAACAACTACACCCAAAACTTACTGAATTTTTTTTATTTCACCAAAAACTTACAAGAATCCTAAAAATTACACCGAAATTGTCAACATTTTTAACAATTCTACCAAAAACTTATCAAATTTTTTAAAAATTCCACCAAAATGTCCAAATTTTTTAAAAATTCCACCAAAATGTCCAAATTCTTTTAAAATTCCACCAAAAATCAGTTAAATTAGAAACAATTTCATTAAAAATTAACTAAAACCTTGAAAATTCCATCAAAAACTTAGTAAATTCATAAAAATTCCACCAAAGTTACTAAAATTTTTAATAATTTTACCAAATATAATGAATTTTTTAAAAATTACATCCAAAAAACTTACAAAATTTGTAAAAATTCCACCAAAAATTTACCAATTTTTTTTAATTCCACCAAAAACTTACTAAATTCGTAAAGCTTCCACCAAAGTTACCAAAATGTTGATCAATTCAACCAAAAACAACAATTTTTTTTTAAAAAAATACTAAAAATAAAACTAAACTAGTTTTAATTAATGAAGAATAAAGGTTTTTTTAGTAGGGTAAAATAAAACACTAAAAAAGTAAAATTTAGTGTTTCTTATTTATGTCATTACGTGAATAGTATACAATATTAAGTATATTCGTACCCTCAAGCATATAGCTTATCCTTTAGATTCCCGTTGGTCATGTGGGTAACTTTGTTGTCGACCAATTTGTTGCTCTGGATAAGATGGTTGATTTGGATAAGATGGTGGGCGTGGATAGGATGGTTGATTTGGATAGGAAGGTTGATTTGGATAAGATGGTTGATTTGGATAAGATTGTTGATTTGGATAAGGTGGTTGATTGGGATAAGATGGTTGATTTGGATAAGATGGTTGATTCGGATAAGATGGTCGATTTGGATAAGATTGTTGACTTGGATAAGATGGTTGATAACGTGTAGTACCATATCGATTATTTCCATTATTGTATTGGCAGGAAACCACCAAGAAAATTGACGATATTACAAGTAACTGTAAAAAAATAAAGTATGATGAACAAATTGATGGATTTAAAATGTGGTATTTAAAACTTACGATTCGAAACATTTTTGATGAGGAGGAAGTTTATCCTACTTCAAACGACAAGCTTCGACTACAGCTGAAAACAAATAAAGATGGGTTTTATATAGTAAAATGACGTCAAATATCTTTGCAACCTTGGTTTATATTACTATATAAATCTAATTAAATTTAAAGGAGGACGTTTTGTTTTTTTTTCCAGTGATGACATTTAAAATTTCCTATTTGGTACAAGTTTTAACATCAATCAACAAACTTATTTTTTAAGAATATAGAACTAATGGAATTGAATTCAGGATTTTATCATTTTCAAGGTGGACGGAAAACAAAATAGTTTGTATTATATATACAGGCGTTTCGACAAACTTTGAAAAGTATTTTTTTTTTAGATAACTAAGTTACCTTTGAATATTTTCCATAAACTAATAACTTTTAGAAAGTTTTTTAGACGCAACATTTACATAAAACACTACTTTTCAACAAAAAATTCTTCTAAACTTTTTCCATATTATTTAGAAACACTCTGAATATGTTCTTAATCGTTTTTAGTTATTTAAATTTGAAAGCCTACAAAATAATTTAACATAAAATACGAATTATAAACTCAAGGTTTTTCTACGATAAAATTTTGTGTTTGCAACGAAAGCTAAAATTTACATCGAAAAAGCTATTGCGACAGAATACATCTTTAAATATGATAAATAGATTTTGAGGTACAAAATTTAATAATTTTTTTCGAGTATTCTTTATTCATATTATGGCTTGAAAAGTAGATTGATATAGTTGATTGATATGTTGATTGCAAAGGTTGGTACTGTAGTTGATAGTTATTCCCCGAAAATTAATCGTAATTAATTGCATTTTATTTACAGTCGAATTTAAACAATTAAGGGGGAACAACAGAGTAAATTTTTTGAAAAATGTTTTTTTTTTCTTTACACAATTCGAAAGTATGTACCTTTTAGAATATTGTCCTACAATATTATAACAAAATTTGTGCACATAACGGAATTATAGCTCTTTTCTGCTCGCGCGCACGAAGCCATTACTTGAATACGAACATAAACAACCATTGTCACAAAATGTTATCGATGCTATTACTCCCATTTGTATGGATTTGTCCAAGACGGAGTTGCTTGAGCGCTGTATAGGCGGATTTACGCAAAATTCGAATGAGAGCTTTAATACTCTCATTTGAAAGTTCGCTCCGAAAATTTTATCAAGTCGGACAGTTATTGTGCAAATTGCTACTTATTTGACGGTTTCCATTTTTAATAATGGAATGGCATCTTTATTAAAGGTGGCAAATGAAATACAAATCCAGATTAGACCCCAAATGTACGCACTTTGTACAGCTAAAGACCAACACCGTATGAGTCGAGCTCAAGTGCGTTCAATTTCAAGTGTTTTAGGCAATTCAGACAACAAGAAGAAAATCGAATTATGTTCTAGAAATTCTAAACACCTTTATTATGGAGCACGAATCGATGAATTGTGGTCACTCTTAAAATTTCCTCCATTATACCGTCTAGAACTAAACTTAACTTTTTAAATATGTTTTTCTCACAGTAGAATTTTTTTAACCTGTTGTCACAATTTCTTTACCAACGAGAATCGCATTCAAATTTTATTGAGACGTCCTCAATCGATATAAAATTCCCTTCAGTTAAGCGTACGGATTTTTATTTGTGTTAATATTTGCTGCCTCTCTACCCCCTGGAAAGATTAATTATTTTATCGATTTTCTTAACTCTTTTTTTGCAGAGGTACCATTTTAACAGCAATTATTATTTTTTAAGTCCGGTACGCTTAACTGAAGCTACACTAATATAGATTAAAATGACGTTTCCTTTTTTATTTTCAGATTATTTTTACACGTTTTATAGTGACAACCAACAAGATGCTTTTTTTTGTTAGTGCATGTGGACACCCTCCATACATGTATTCTAAGACAGATTTTTTTTCTCTATACTTCCTAAAATAAATTTAAACTGCGTAGTTACAAATATCAAATTCTGATTTTTCTAAAATATATGAGTGAGCCAAAATAAAATCTTAATTATCGCCTTCTTTCGTGGTCTCCACCCTGTTGTTCCCTCTTAAGGTATTATAAAGTTCAGTTAAGTTAATGATCGATTAATTGTTAAGTGGAATGATTAATTGAAATAGGAGTAATTGAGTTTTTATTGTTGTATTAGTAGCGATGATTTTAAAATAAATAAGTTAATACAGTAGATTAAAATGAAACAAAACTACATATTTTTCTTTATTTATTTTCTTTTCGGTCGATTTTGTCCAATGATTGTAACATACTAATGATTATACTTCAACTAATTACTTCGTCACAGCTAGTCCAGATCAGCCGCTCTTCACTGTAGATGATATTGACACACGATAAAATGTACTAAAAGAATATCTAATGCCTGCGCCTCCACCAAATATCGAGTTCGCCTTACTTTTAAAAAAATCTAACTGGTTATAACTCTACTGATCTATCTTTAATGGAATTATCTACCTATGGGATAATCTATGTTTGATATATCTTCATGCTCTACCGAATTTAATAAGAAATTTTACTTCTTAGACGAACCGTTTTAACTTGTCGCATTAAATTAATTAGTATTTCTTCAATACTCAGAATACAATCTTCAAGAATATTCCTTAAATGAAAATAAAATTGCATATGCATTATTAGCTTTTATTTTATTCACATCAATCTCACAAATTATGTAAATTATTCTTGAATATATTGGAATTGTTGAAATTGTCTATAAATTTATTGTAAGGGTTAAAATTGTGGTTATCGATAAAATTATTGAGATACAACATAAGATCGTTGTGGTCTTCCATAATATTGTTGTAATCCTTCATAATATTGATGTGATTCTGCACAATATTGTTGAGAACGTGGATAAATTCCTTGTTGCTCATCTACGTACAGCCGGCCTAAACCATCTTGGCCTTCCGAGCTCACCTGCGCAATGACAAAAGGTGGGGAGTTCTTAGAGAGCTCATTTGCGTAGTATACTCAACAGGGTACTGATCGTGTACAGATCAAAGCAAAAGTTTGTGTATAAGTGCGTGAGATAATATTTAAGTTCAAGATGGCGGAAAGTAAAGTGAAAAATAAAGTAAGTTCTTATTTATTTATTATTTTTGTTAATTGTTTTAGCAGATATTGTACTACTTGCAGCTTAAAATATGTTTGATTAATGGGTTTGTTAATTTAAAAATAACTTTTAAACTTAAAAACCCTGAAAAATAAGCTACTACAAAGAAATTCATTATTAAAAATTTACCTGTTTAAAATTTACAATACAATATCTGTACATGTTTTTGCACAGGTCAACTTTTGCCGCTCCTATCTAACGAATACACCCATCTTTCTCCAATGATTTACTGTCGCACTCCTTCGTCTGCGCATTTTTCGTGACCTCGGAAGGCCAAGATGGTTTGGGCCGGCTGTAGTCGTCTATCTCGTCAAGTGTTGACTCATATACGTCCCGAGGAACATCTATGATACCATGTTCTCCATTACTTCCAAATGCGTAAACAGCCGTTCGTTCTTGCCCATTTTGATTAACATAACCAACTTCGAATTCTATCACATCACTTTCTATGTCTCCATATCCTTGCGATGAAACTATTCCTACCAAAAGTGAAGATGCTACTAACAACTATTGAGAAAAAAAGTTAATTACAAAAAGAGAAGTTAAAAATTCTAAATTAATATAGTAGGTGAAGGTGGGTATATTAGGGACACTATTTATAATCCATTTAGTTGTGGCCATACCAGCAACATAAAAATTTAAAAATGTATACCATCGAATAGCTTACTGTTTATACTATATTTTGGTACTTATTTGATGTCATTTTTTCTAATGGTTAGAGTTTTGTTGTAGTAGAAGTGATCATTTGCACTTTTGTCCCAAACGTACCTTGCGTTGGTATGTATGTGTCGTGACCCAATGGGGAGGGCTGTTGACGGCGAGCGGCTACAGCCAACAACGACAATAAAAATTAGTAGGGTCTGCAAAAGGCGTTAGCGTCGAGCTGAACCCCAACAACGCCAAGGGAGAGTTGAGTAATGAAAGATTAAAAAACTTCAACTTCACTTACCTGCCTTATCTATTTATAAATATCTCAATGACTATTAGGTTCCTTTATGAATAAGGCAGAATTTCTTTAGTATAATATTTAATGAAACAAACCAAAACTCAATTACAAAAACAAACAAAGAAGAATAAACAGACAATTAAACAGAACTTAACTCTAGTTGATGCGTTGATTACGAACAGTTGGTTACACAAACAATTAAACAGACTTACCCCAAAATCTATGGGTCGACATGGTATAATCCAAAGGAACTAAATTAAGGTTGTTCAATTTACCGTGGACCAGTACCGATCGCGCTAAATAAGTTTACACACAAATCACCGCGAAAATGACACTCTTAAGACGACGAGACTTATAACTCTCAACGAGATTCAACTCCGTGACGAACGAATGAACTCTTAAGACGACGAGACTCCCGATGAACGATCTCTTCGAGGAACGAACTCTACGACGAACTCCGGAACTCGAATAACTTAACTCCGGAACTAACTAACTTACGACAAACTTTTTTTCTCTGCAAGGACTTATGTACCCTTTGCCAGTCCACTGCGCATTATTATAAACAAACTTATCCCTCTACTAGGCGCGAAACCTTCCTTCCTTAAGAGTGGGAGCTCATACATTGTTTCAATGATTTTAATTAATTTATCATGCTTTTTATTATTACCTTATTATTACCTTTGCGGATCGCAACATATGGGATAGTCACAAAATGACGGAAGCATAATTGATTTCTTCATCTTCTTCCGTCTCTAATTTCTTTTTACGCTGTGTTTAACCTTCTCTTCCCTTTTTCGAAATTTTTCATTCTTGATTTTTAATGTTTCTTCTATTAACAGTTTTTCGGATGTGCTTGTTAATATCTTTGTAATATCTTTGTAAATTGTAAGTGTTTTGCACGGGTTATTCAAGAACCAATTACCAAGAGCCGATTATGTATATAGGAGGTATATCTGGGACGTCCCAAATATCCCTTTCTTTCAATGTCCCAAACATACCTCATTGTAGTTTGTCTACATTTTATTTTTTTTTAAATTTTAGTATAGGACACAAATAAAAGACAGCAAGATGTATTGATCAAAAACAGTTTGTAGACTTCATCAATAATAATTTATTAAGTTTTGTAAATAAACATAGTTATAACCAGTACTTATCTGATGCATCCGATTTTTACTTTGAAACAACATAAACGCAAACGTCCCATTTTTAAGGTTAAAATAACTGACTGCACTTCAAGTTTCGACGATGTAGCACTGCAGGTAGCACTAGTAGATTTAAAGTATGAGAACGGGGTAAATTCAAACAAATTTTCGGTTAGGATCAATTGTCCCAAACATACCACTGTCCCAAACATACCCACCTTCCCCTAATTAAAACTTATTAATTGAATCATTGTTAAAGGCGAATACATTTAGTAATATCTGCGTCGAATGGTAAACTGCGTCTACTGCGGAATAAAGGGTAAAGATCTGTTTTATACAGAAATGGTAACTTTATAGTACTTCGATCCCAGTTGGTACTATTTTTTAAAATGCATTGATTTATCTCTCTTCTTCTGATGATCATCCCGTTTTTCTTGTTTGCAGTTTTCTTCATAGAAACCAAGAATTCCACATTATTTTTCCAAGAGGTTCTCTTAATCTATGTGTAAAAAGGTAGTTTACTATTTTCAAGGTGGAAAAACATGATAACTTTACTATTAAAACGATGGCTCTTGTTAGTTAAATTGTATAATTGTGTATATTTTAGTAGTTTTATTTTAATTTTGAAATGCATATTCTGTTTGCCTGTTCGTTGTGGTTAGGGTTTCCAAATTTCGGGATCGTGATTGAATTTCGGGATTTCGGGATTTTGTATTTCAATCCTGGGATCCCAGGATTAATCTCGAAATCCCGAAAAATTAGAAAAATAATTTGTTGTGTTAAAATAACTTATATTTTTGACTATTTTAATAAAAGAACTTGGAAATGTAATATGTAAATCTTATTGTTTAATACATAAGTTACGTAACTCGAAAATAATATTGTGAACGCAAATCTAAACAAAAACATAAAATTTTAACAAACAAATTATATTTCCAACTTAGAACGGAAATGGCTTCTGAGCATCACCAGTGCATCTAAGCTAGAATCGACTAACCGAGATCTTATTTTTGTGGCAAGCGATGACGCAGAAGAAAAAGCTCGTTCCGATTCCACACTGATGGGTTGAACTGTAAGCAAGCATTCAAAGCACCGCTATAAATGTAAACCACGCAATCCACCATTTTCTAATAGGGCCATATCTTTTTTCACCACCTTTAAACCATCAATAGATTTTCCTTTCAATGGTTGTTGTACCGGTTTCATCGCATTTGTTATAGCCTGTTCGAGTTTGTTTTTGAGACTTAAATTTTCATCTCCTTTCAATCGGTTGATTGGCAACTCATCTTCAGAGTCGAAACCGTCCTCGTCCAGATTTATTGTAGTTGGTTCAGCTTGGTTGCTGAGAACGGTTCCTGACAAGTTTTCTGAAATATTATTGACGAAATTCGCAATTATGTCGGTAGCGGGCAAATTAAAAAAAGGATCCTCGCTGTTTTGCTTATTGGGATTTTGGAGATAATCCATGACTCCAGACATTATGGTTCTTCGCTCTGCTATTCCTACCTTCTACAGTTAGTTTAACTGGTTCTAAGCAATAGACAATTGTCTGTGCGGCTTCAAAATCTGAATTTGTGAATATTATTGGGCTCTCTAAATCGATCAGGGATAATATTAAAGATATAAAAATTTCGGGACTGAATCGGGATTTGTTTCGGGATTTCGGGATTTTTTAGGGATTTCTGGATTGAAGAAACATCGGGATCCCTGGATTGGAAACCCTAGTTGTGGTTTATTTTTCTTGTAAGTATGATTCATATCAAGAAAGATTAGAAATCATTCTTAAACCATTATGAATAAATATAAATTTAACGTGATGTATTATGTTCGTTTTATCTATTTTAGAAACGTCTAAAAATAGAAATGTATCGATACGACACAATAAAATTTGGTTATTTATAAATAAAATCTATTCTAAGAATAAATTAACTGTCTCTTCAAATGTATATTTTAAATGACTCTTATGGAGATTTGGTGTTGAAAATAATATTCTTAGAATGTTCTTTACGTCAGAGAAGGAAGTTGATAAATTTAAATGAAAAGCTAAATGTTTTGGTTGTAAATCTTAACTGGTCTTCAAACTTATAATCAATATTGAACTTTGAGAAGTTGTTATATAATATTAAAAATTTACACAAAATCTTGAAGAAAACAACTCACAAAAATACAAAGCTTTAGCACTAAAAAAATATTTAGTCCATTATTTAGGTAAATTCATATGAAGTCATCTCAATTATAATTTTAACACACTTTAGTTTTGAGGTCTAGATATGAACACAAAGTTAATTTTAACTTTTACAGTTGTGGGTAATTTAAAATTAAATGAATGAGTTAAATCTATTTCTATCTATGAGCGAGTAGTGTAACTATAAAATACAACAATCTTTTTAAACTTAAGAAATTTTTAGATAACGACATTACCTATAATCAGAATACATTCACAGATAACGCAACAAGTTCGATTTTGAGAAACTATTTTTTACTAAATTAGAAATTATTTGCCATTTTTTTAATGAGTATGAATGAAGGGTATTTCACAGATAAAATAAAATTCATTTATGTATATATATTTTTTATTTATATCATTGAGAGTATGAATAGCGTACAATATTAAGTATTTTCGTACTCATAAACATGTAGTTTACTCTTTAACATTAGGACGTGGGTAATATGATTGATAACCAGGTTGTCGATTTTGAAGCTTTAGAATTTCAGACAATGGACGTTTTGTTTGTTCCACTGGTGCAACTGGTCCATTTTGCGGATATGGGTAATAAGAAGGTTGATAAGATGGTTGATAACGGGCAGTATCATATTGATTATATCCACCATTGTATTGACATGAAACCATCATGAAGATTGACAATATTACAAACAACTGTTAATAAAAAATTAAGATGTAAAGGTTATGAGTTTAAATTAAAGTTATTAAAACTTACGAATCGGAACATCTTTGATGAAGGAGTAACTTTATTCTTCTTCAAACGACAAGTTTCGACTACAACTGACAAGAAATAAAGATGCGCTTTATATACTAAGATGTTATGTAATTTTGCGACCCTGGTGGGCACTACTCCATAAATTTGATAAAATTTGAAGGTGGACGCTTTGTTTTTTCGAGTGTTGACATTTAGAATTTCCTAATTTCCTATTTGGAACAAGTTTTAACTCTTATCAAGATTTTTTTTTATTTATTTTTAAAGAATAGAAGAATTGAGGGAAAACAAAATAGTTTATGTTATATATACAGGTGTTTAATAATCTTAGAGAGGTGTTATTTAAATAAATTAGAGGGTTTTTTTTTTTTGTAATTATACGATAAACTAATAACTTTTGAGAAAATTTGAAGGGTGCAACACTAATATAAAACATTACTTTTCGATTGAAACTCCTCCTAAATTTTTGCGATATTATTTAGAACCACTCTATATAAGTTATATAATGGTTTTTGTCTACTCAAATTTGAAATAACAAACAATAATTTAATATAATATGCAGATTACAAAGTCAAGGTTCTTCTACAATAAAATTTTATGCACAAAGTAAAAGTTGTATCCGAAAAAATATTGCGGTAGAATGCATTTTTAAATATGGTAAATACGGGTATAAATAGGGACTGTATTGTAAGAACTGTAGATTAAGTTAAAATTATTTTATCTCTCCCTCCCAAATTTTACAGTTCTTATTGTTGGTAATATCATTATTAAATTTAACTTATAGTGTTAAGCTAATTAACGGCCATAGCAACTACAAAAAAGTTTTGAGATGATATCCACGAAGAAAGGAATATTATAAACGTTATTGTTTTTGAATAATCTCAAGTACTTAGGCGGAGTGGTCACTCGTCATTACATTATTCCAAGAGGACAAAGACGAATGGACAAAGCACTTCGTTAATACAAGGATTGCTTTTTATATTTCGAAATTAGAGATCAAAAACAAATATTAATCATCGAAAATGAATTTATTATTTTTCAAACTATTCCCCATGAAAATCTATACATTTTTGCATGCGTTTGAACCAACTGTCGAAGCACTTTTGTCACTCTGATATGAGGTATCTCCAAAACATGCATTCTGAATGAAGAAACCGTTTCTTCAGGTGTCAAAAAACGTTGATCTCTCAGGTTGTTTTTCACGAACGAAAATAAAAAGAAGTCATTCGATGCCAAGTCAGGATTATACGGCGGATGACTCATCAAGTCGATGTTTTGAGTGCTCAAAAATGCAGTTGTTTGAGCCGATGTGTTAGAGCTCGCATTCTCGTGGTGAAGAGTGATGCGCCTTCGACGGTTGGTTTTCCGTTTTTCTTGGAAGACAACTGGCAAACAAAGGGTTGTGTACCACCAGGAATTGTTCTGCATTGTTCTAGTGGTACGGTTGCAACATGTTCAATTTTTATGAAAAAACAGGCGACCATTTGCTTGGAAGTAGGGAGACCGGGGTTGATTAGCACATGGGGCTAATTGACACAGCGTCAACTATGGGCCATTTATTTCACTTACTTAATCGTACTTTGTACTTCACTGGCACTTTCTCGATTGGGTGTCAACGACTCTACACTCACAGAATTGCATCATCGATATAACTAAAATCCTAGGTAAAATAGATGGCCCTTATTTGACGCTGTGTCAATTAGCCCCATGTGCCAACCAACCCCGGTCTCCCCTACTTTTGAAGAACTTTTGTTGGATTTGACTCATCTTGAAACACCCATACAGTCGACTGCTGTTTACTTTTGGGTTCAACGCGTAAATCCACGATTCATCACCCATTACGATGTCATAGACATTTGTGTTTCGAAGCACCGCGTTTGTATTTTTTGAGCATTTCTTTCGATCAATCGACACGAATCTTTTTTGAGCGATTGACAAATTGTGTGGAATCCAACGCGAAAAATTTTTTTGACAGTCAAATATTTACGAAATATTGAATGTATGCTGTCATAGATATGTTTTTCGAAGCACCGCGTTTGTATTTTTTGAGCATTTCTTTCGACCAATCGACACGAATCTTTTTTGAGCAATTGACAAATTCTGTGGAATCCAACGCGAACAAATTGTTTGACAGTCAAATATTTATGGAATATTGAATGTATGCTGGTCCCACTAATGCCCAAGGTTGTCTCAATCTCACGATAGATCACATGACGATCGTACAATGTCAGTTCGCGTAAGGGCGGTCGCCCACTAAGGATGCATTAAACACGCAGCATGCAACACGCAACGTCAGGTAAATACCGCTAGTAGATTTGCACGGTTAAAAAGCATGAGATACTCTGGATGAGTCGTACACCAAAGATGCACAACGTAACTGCGTACAACTTACGTCGCAGAGGCATTCTAGTAAGCAAATCTTTCCGCAGTATTTGTTGCGTGTCTGAACAGACAGAAGGAAATATTCAAAAATGACTGCTAACACCGACGATCCTGTATTTAACATTAACTTTATTCATCTTATAGAAAATCGTCCTTGTTTATGGAATTATAATTTACCAGAATACAGTAAGAGGAATAAAATGTCAAAGGCATGGAGCGAATAATATAGGTAAAGTGAAGTGGGGTAAATACGTACACAGGGCAAGTGTGTAAATAGTCTCTATGTAATGCGTTAATACTGCCCTCATAAAGAAGAACGCGGTATGTCACAAAAACATGAAACTGAGAAAACTCGTTTTTTGTGTTCTCTTTCAGCCTTTAGATATATGCCAGAAAACTTTACTTTTTTGGGTGAATACCTTTATTTTGTGACTATAGTTTATTCCATAAAATTAGTTATTACACGATTAAATAGATGTACGATAAACCATATTACGCCCTTAACTTAAATTTGAACAATTTTGAACATACCGCGTTTATCCTTATGGGGACAGAATAGAGGCTATTTGCACACTTGCCTTGTACTCGCATTAACCCCACTTCACCTGAATTGATTTTTGACTTACCTTAACGTTAGTAACAAGCGTTCTTCGGGAGAAATAGGTTTTCTATAATGCGTTTCCTTTCTTTTTCTATCATAGGTTCAACCATATGCAATAAATAATTAAAGGTTTCAAGGTTCATCCTAAAATATTCTTTAAACTTAGCCGAATGCAGCATTAATTGCTATTTTATAACAGAAGTTGGACTGTGTTCAGCATTTTGTAGAAATAAAGAATGAACCCAAAAACGACGACGACGCTTTATTCGCCTCCGGTTACGTTTTCGCAAATATTGCCAAGCGAAAACGACTTCTTCCTCACTTAAAGACATTTTGCATACTACACTAGAACGGGCTTTCGCGTAAGAAAGTCCATACTTAGGTAGAGAGGACAATAAAATGACATAGGGACTTAAAACATAGAACTGTTTATATGTGCGCGGTAAAGCAACGACAACATTTACTGCGTGTTTTATGTTGCATGTTACATGTTTGATGCATCCTTAGTGGGCGATCGCCCTAAAGCATTAATGGTTTCTGGAACAACAACTGATATGGGACCACCTTCACGAAATTCGTCTTGGAGTGAACTACGACCTCGATTGAATTCATCATACCATCAATAAACACTGGTCTTTGATGGAGCTTCATCGCCAAACATTGAATTCAGTTCATCGATGCACTGTTGCTGAGTTAATTCACGTCGAAACTAGTAAAAAATAATCGCACGAAGAAGAAGAATCTTTTAAGTTTACTCTAAACAACACAAATAGCGTTTGTATTTCAAAACGTTCTGAGTACGTATAATCTCAAAAATGTCGAACTTTACGATAGAGCTGTCATTTCCCAGATTACAACACTAGGGTTGTCCAATCCCGAAACCTAAAAGGCACAAAACCAGCAGCAATACAAACCACAACAATAATTTCACTAACAATAAGAACACCTGTCAACTACAACTATATCACTCTTAGAAACAACAAAACACCGGATAATTAAAAAAACGAGTCTTTCTCCCTTCTTAACTAATTTTCAGTAGAACAGTTATCTTTAAAATAGAACCACGGTTTAGTTCTGCCTTTATAATGATATCCACAAGGACGAAAATGAGAAAGATCACGTCCAATTGATGGAATTTTATTTCTGTTTTACAAAATATTACATCTATTTTAATTAATTATATCAGTCGATTTTTGGATTGAAATTGACCATTTTGTAAACAATCCTGTAACCTCGTGGAAAAAAATTTTTAAATAAGTCAAAAAATTCAAAATGAAATTCAAAAGCAAGAATGAATCAAAATCGGCAGATATTAACCCGTTAAGCGGCTGCATGGATTGAAATTACATGTAATCATGACGAATATATACGTCATAGCCGCTTAAGGGGTTAAAACCTTTCTTTACGAAAAGTTGTTCTTTTGTGATAACCACTTACATCGAATACCGAACTACAGCTTTATATTCGAAGAACAACTTTGTAACCTTTCGACTTGTTTTCGTGTGATTTAACACCACTCAAGAAATTTGTCTTAATTTACCAATTTTATTTGTGCGTGTTATTTTAATTACAATTAATTAAAGAAGTTATTAATCGTTACACATCAAAAGATCACTTTCATGGTGAAAAGAAAATATTTAATGACTTCTATGGGAGTATTGAGCAACGATTAAAATTCCATTTTAATTAAATTCAAATTTTTTAATACATACTATACTTCATTTAATAACTAGGAGGAGTAAATCTCAAAACCCCATTTACATAGGAAAAAGTAACTAAAAAATACACTAAACATTTTTAGCGGCAAATTTGAATTCTAAACTTCAAACCAGTCACATTTATGCAACCAACAAAACACCAAGCGTTTGAGCGTAGTATTCTAGAACATACCAAATATCTCTATGGCCGTTTATCTATACGTACATTGTTCAAAATTTATCTAAAAGACGTTTCTTGTGTTGACGTATTATATCCAACAGATGACATCGTACCATACCTTCTTCGAACTTAATATTTTTTGATCGCAACCATTTGAGCACAACGAAAAAGCGAGAAACAAGTTGACAAATTAGATAAAGCACCTAACCTCAAACGTTAAAAACAATAAACGACAAAAACCAATTTTTTCGTCTTCGTAAACTTGACTGCGGAGCGACCAATAATAGCTCACTATTTTGGCGCGCAAAATTCAAATCACTCCTCCTAGTTATTAAATGAAGTATAGTAATTTCACAAATTTAATATATTTTCAGCAATGGCAAGAAAAATGTTATTTGATTTGTTAAGTGTTCGGTGTCCTTGCCTATGTTTAGTTTTTGGAATATGTTAGTTGATTTAAATCGAGCATGTTTATAGGTCTGTTACAATACTTCAAAAAATCTGTTCCAGAACAGTTTCTGCAATAGATCAAACAATGTGTGATATAACACATATATTTATTCTTGTCGTTAGAAGTAAAGCAAGTAAAGGAAATATTCCCCTCACTTTGAAGCGGAATGTTTTCACAACCACTTATCGAAAATAATCGGGGTAAAGTTCATCGTAATCCGTAGACATTTTTGTCTAATATGTATATTTTTTAAAACATTCGGCTTCGTAGTTTTGGAGCGATGGCGAGATAAATGAAAAGTGAACCGGATTTTCGGTCCGTCGAAAAATTGTCTAACTTTGTGAATTTTTTTCTCGAAAACTATGGGAGGAAAAAAAATCAGGTTGTAACATATGATAACAGTATGTTTATGATAGTTGACTTATTTCATATTTTGAAAATTTTAACTACTTTCGCGATAATCGCGATTTATCGGTAGTACTGTTTATAGATTAGTTACAGAAGCTTCCAAAAATATCACAACTGTTCACACGATATTTGACATTTATTTTATAAGTAATTTATCAATTAAGTTCCAAAAATTACAAAATTTGAAAGATAGAAAGTAAACCAAATCATATACAAAAAAATCTTTACAAATGTGTAGTTTATTACATTAATGTTGTTGAAGTCGTTGGTAACTTTGTTGTAATTGATGAGACTGTTGTAGGTGTAGTTGTAGTTATAGGTGTAGTTGTAGGAGTAGTTGTGGTTGTAGTCAGTGGTTGTTGTTGGTATAGTTGTTTTGAGCTATCCTCTTGATGATTTTGTTGATACTTTGATGGATTAGAGTTAAAAATTACATTTTTAACTACTTGTAAACCATTTTTTCCGAACGTATAATGAGTTGTATGTCTTCTTCCTACTAGATCAATACAGTAATTGTATACAACCCCACTTAAGTATCTTGGACCATTTAAACTAATATTGTCCTCATTTTCATCAGTTCCACCCAACGAAGACGTTCGTAGTATTTGATAATTTTGTTGTATATCAATAGGGTCATAGTGTTGGGCTGAAATTACCAAGAAGATTGAAGATACTATTGATAGCTGCAAGGAAAATGTTTATTTGAGAGAAAAATTTTAATAAATTTACATTCAAGTGATCTTAAAACTTACAAACACAAACATTATTCAAAAGTAATACTGCTAATCAGCTTACTTCGAATGACAACTTGCGAATGTAACGAAGAAGAGAGTAAAGTCGCATTTTGTATCAAAAGCGCAACCTTGTAACGTTTATTTTGGAAATAATTAACATCAGTTAAGAAATTTACCACATTTTTCTTCTTTTCAATTTAAAAGTTTAGTAAAGAGATTTATTAATTTTAATGCTAAAGAGTCATTAATCGTATTCAAGGTGAAAGTAGTGATTAATTAGGTATTTAAAATAAAACTTTTATTTTGTGAGTGGAGTAACCCGCAAAGCAACTTTTGAACTCAATAAATAAAACTCTAGACATAGAATTATATGTTCTTATTGCCTACGATTTTTTGGAAAGAAGTCTATAGTGATAATGAATGGAAGCTAAAGTATCTCTATCTAATATTCTATAGACAGATATTCTACTCTACGTCCACTTCTTCATTTTTACAGAAAACAAGATTTCAATGTTGACATTCAATGTAATGTAATGGGCATTCACAAAACATGATTCGATAATCGAGCGATACAAATAAACGTAAACTGATTTGGAATAAATTTTGAAAAAGAGCTTGAAACAGCTTTTAACACCAACATCGGTTGGTGTTACAAAATTATTTTAGGAAAGAATGGACGTAAAATAGCTTAATTCTAAGACGACGACATGTGCTTAACCAGTAATACCACCTTCTTAACAGGTATGTTTTCTTTAAATCTTCAGAGAGGAACTTCATACTCTAATAATTACTAGGTTAGACTAAAGAGAGATGTGTTTAACATTTGAACACTTGAATTGCACACAAAAATTCTTATTAATAAATAATTATTTGTTTTATATCTTATTGATAAATTACCTTTTAATATTAAAGTTAACATAATTTGTTATGTATAATAAATGAAAGTACACCTCTTAATTGGTGTTAAACCACTCGAAAACCAGGCATATTTCTTCCAATACCAAAAATTGCAAGGTTGTGCTTTTGGTATAAAAAGGCTTTGGTATCTTTTCAGCTATAGTTACAGTTTTCTCGTCGAACTAAGTAAGCTGGTTCTTTCAACTACTCTTTTTCAATAATGTTTCGATTAGTAAGTTTTAAATACAACTTCTCTAAATTCATTAATTCATTTTTGTTAAATTAATATGTTTTTACAGCTATTAGTATTATCTACAATCCTCTTGGTGGTTTCATCCCAATTTAACACCATAAATACCGACGGGGTGGTGGTCCACCAGAATTATGCATGTCTACCTTACTCAGGAGAACCAATTAAACAATGTAACCCCCCAGATTGTCAACCACAACAGCCTCGCCTATCAAATCAATTTAATAAAATTCGCGGTCGCTACAGTAATATTTACCGCAAGTGAACAGATAAATTTAATGATTTTAAAAATCGTAAATTTATAAAAATTTTTATGACATTGTGCTAACGACATTGACAGCGATGCAAATAAAAAAGTCTAAATAACTTTATACATGAAATTTTATTTATGTTTCTATTCTTTGTTTAATTGTCGTGTATTCAAAAAGTGTTGCAATTCCAGTAAGTTCTTATTTCAGAAACACGCAGTTGAGACCATAAAATTTGGGCAACCATATTTCAGACCTTAAAAGAAAAACGTGCAGTTTATCCTTTATTTGTCACAGTTATTGAAACCATAGAAAAAGAAAGATATAGAAGGTCAACTCTCCCTAGATTTTTAAAATGCGTCAAATTTAGTACGTAAGCCGAAAACTCACAGCGCTTATGTGCAACTATTCAAAGAAAAACCGCGAAATTTGAAATAAAATATTTTTTTATTAAATTTTATTTCTTTATTCGTACTACAATAAGTGAGTTATAAGTGAGTCACTTATTGTGTACGAAAAATAAGTGGCAATGATAAAAGAAAAAACATTTATTAAAATAGATTAATCTTTTTTATTTTCATTTATGAAGCTAATACAAGAATGCGTAATTTATTAAACTAAACGAATATACCTACTACACCAATAATAATACTAGTTTACAAATTTGAACTTTTTATACCCCGTAAGGAGTTTATTTATAGAAGAGTATGTTACAGTACCTTCCGTAAACTTAAATGTGTTAGCAAAAACATCATCACATGTCATATTGTTTTAACACCTATCCACTTAGCCCAAATCCACTTATTAAATCTCTCTGGATTCTTACTGCAATTCGGGAATCGATAGCGGGAGGACTCCGTATCATTACAAATAGAAACCGTACACGGTATATATCTGAAAAGGAAACATAATATAACGCAGGGTTGTAAAAATGTTAAAGTTAATCAACACTTACCGGTAATAGAAATAAAAAGAATAGTACGGAACACAATTGTAGTCACTGTAAACGTTATGCAGGGTGGGCGAACTCTATGTAAAATATTTGAAATTGATTTTTAGTACGTAAACCGAAACACCTTTAGCGCTGATGTATAATTTTTTAGTGAAGTCCCTAGATTTATAAATCTAGGGACATTCATTTTAAACAAATACGAAAATACAACAACGTTTCCGTGACAACACGTCCAAAACATATTTTAACTTCATGTAAGAGCATTCGGAGTTATTGTAATTGATTTTTGATCATTTCGAGCTTAAACGTGAAACATAACGTTTACAGTGACTACAATTGTGTTCCGTAGTATTTTTTTTTACTTCTATTACCGGTAAGTGTTGATTGACTTTAACATTTTTACAACCTTTCGTTACATTATGTTTCCTTTTCAAATATATATAGCGTGTACGGTTTCTATTTGTAATGATAAGGAGTCTTCCCGCTATCGATTCCCGAATTGCAGTAAGGATTCGGAGAGATTAAATAAGTGGATTTGGGCTAAGTGGATATTAGGTATATTTGTTTTATTTAATAAATTACGCATTCTTGTATTAGCTTCATAAGTGAAAATAAAAAAGATTAATCTATTTTAAAAAATGTTTTTTCTTTTATCATTGCTACTTATTTTTCGTACACAATAAGTGAGTCACTTATGGCTCACTTATTGTAGTACGAATAAAGAAATAAAATTAAATAAAAAAATATTTTATTTCAAATTTCGCGGTTTTTTTGAATAGTTGCACATCAGCGCTGTTCTCGGTTTACGTACTAAATTTGACGCATTTCAAAAATCTAGTGGGAGTTCACCTTCTATATCTTTCTTTTTCTATGACGTTATGTTTCACGTTTAAGCTCGAAATGATCAAAAATCAATTATAAAAACTCCGAATGCTCTTACATGAAGTTAAAATATGTTTTGAACGTATTGTCATGGAAACGTTGTTGTAATTTCGTATTTGTTTAAAATGAATGTCCCTAGATTTATAAATCTAGGGACTTCACTAAAAAATTATACATCAGCGCTAAAAGTGTTTCGGTTTACGTACTAAAAATCGATTTCAAATATTTTACATTGAGTTCGCCCACCCTGGTTATTGAAATTAATTATGAATGCGGTTGACATTGAAAATATTCTTTAAACATTTTAACCTACAGGGTTAGTATAAAATCCCGGAACGGTCGAATAACTTTGTTGTTTGAGAAGTATCACTGTTGACATTCTACCTGATTATATAGTTGAATGCGACGCATTTAATAATAACATTTTCATTTTTCTTTCGTTTCCGGTTTTACAGGAAATGCGTCCAACTTTGTTTCCTTAAATGGCATGTATAGTATATTCGTGCATTTTCGAATGCGGAATAAAAAACTACGGTCAAAAATACCAAAATTCTTTATTCTATCGATAAAAGCGCATAATAAGACTTAAATTTAAAAAAATCAATTTAACGCAAAATCAAGCAGACATGTCACTTTACTGTAATAGTAAAGTAAATAGCAAAAAAGTAAAATAGTAAAGTAAATATCAGCAATACACTAAATTGCACTATTAATTTTTTAATAATTGCGTTTCATTCAATAAAAATAAACATATTACTGTCCTTGTAACCAGTTTTACAGTCATTTCTTATTTTCTTATTAACTTAATTAATTATTGATAATGACACAGGTAACATATGACAGCAATATGAAGTTTCAGTAAGGTGACGTGTCTGCTTGATTTCTTGTTAAACAGACTTTTTAATTTAAGTCCTATTATGCTTCTTTATTAATAGAATAAAGAATTTTGGTATTTTTGAACGTAGTTTTTTATTCCGCATTCGAAAATGCACGAACATACTATACATGCCATTTAAGAAGAGAAAGTTAGACGCATTTCCTGTAAAACTGGAAACGAAAGAAAAATGAAAGTGTTACTATTAAATGCGTCGCATTTAACTATATAATCAGGTAGAATTTCAACATTGATACTTCTGAAACAACAAAGTTATTCGACCGTTCCGGGACTTTATACTAACCCTGTATAAAAAAAAATTAATTTAAAAATGCAATCTTCCATTAAAAAATTAACTTTCAGCCTGAATAATAGGGAAAGGTGCAGTTTAATGGTATCGCTTAATTTTTGACAAATTTTGTTTTATGTGTTTATTATGGTATAAAATTTGATTAAAATAAGGAATTTAAGCGCGGAAAGCAAATTTCGGCGACGTAGGCCCAAAATTCCCTGAGATATGAGGTGGTAATACATTGGACGTTTTCAGGACGAGTTCAGTCTTTGTCAATGGCTCCGATTTTCACGAAATTTTCAAGATTTGTAAGAAATAGAACAAAAATGCCATATAAAGTGTTTTTAACGCGCGGATATGATTTTTTAAATAAAAATTCGGGTATAGTAAGTTTAAGCACATTGAATTTTCTTGATGAGAATATGGTTTAATCAATCCAAAATAAGTTCTATTGTTCAGATTTAGTCGAATTGTGGCGCAGAAGAACATTTTTATTAAAAAAAACCTGTATAAACGCTTCTTTTGATCAAAATTGAAGATGTACTTACGTTTTTTTTTCTTTATATTTCCGCCATATTTTTTCGTATTTTGTCCAATACATGCAATATATTAATCTTATTTCGTGTTTTTTCATAACGTTTTAAATCCAAAATGGTTCGAAAATTTTAGCAATTATGAAAACACGACAAACTTTCCGCGTTGCACCGGTGCGAGTTTTGACATTTTGAATCAGTGGTCAGTACAACCACTTCGTTACCTAGCAACGAAAAGTATGAACCCAGGGGGTATTATCGTGAAATATGTGGGTATAAATTTTTTTTGTAATTCAAAAAAGGACAATAAGACTCCGGGCCGCTCTTTATCATTCATAATTCAACTAAACACGATCCAACCCCCAACCCAAACCAACCCAACCCGACTCAAAACCGCCGAAACCCAGCTCGATTGATCACACCATAGCGGCCCTCCGGGCCGCTCTTTATCATTCATGATTTAACTAAACACGATCCAATCCCCAACCCAAACCAACCCAACCCGACCCAAAACCGCCGAAACCCAGCTCGATTGATCACACCATAAAAGGCGTAAACCACTTTTTCGGGGCCGCTCGTGGTGAAAACTCTAAAAAAAATATCCTCGAGTTGTGGCGTGAACCACCGTGGGAATCCTTGAGCGCCCGGCGTAAACCACTTTTTCGGAGCCGCTCGTGGTGGAAACTCTAAAAAAATAAACTCGAGTTGTGGCGTGAACCACCGTGGGAATCCTTGAGCGCCCGGCGTAAACCACTTTTTCGGGGCCTCTCGTGGTGGAAACTCCAAAAAAATATCCTCGATCGCCGTTTTTGCAAGGATCCTTGAGGGCGGTGAATCCGAGAAGGGTAGCAGACGTTGGGGAAAAATCGTTCATCATCATAATCAACTAAACACGATCCAACCCCCAACCCAAAACCGCCGAAACCCAGCTCGATTGATCACACCATAGCGGCCCTCCGGGCCGCTCTTTATCATTCATGACTCAATGGTTTTTGAAAATTAACGTGACCAACCACCGATAATTAACTCATTTTAAAGGCGAACATTAAAGGGAATTATATAAGGAATAATATTGTCCTCCTTTTTTGTATTACAGAAATATTTTATATTCCCACCTTTTACGATAATACCCTCCTGGATTCATACTTTTCGTTGCTAGGCAACGAAGTGGTCTTACTAACCACTAATTCAAAGTGTCAAAACTCGCCCCGGTGTAGCGCGGAAAATGTGTCGTACTTTCATAATTATTAACATTTTCGTACTATTTTAGGTTTAAAACGGTATTAAAAACGTAAAATAAGATTAATATATGTTATCGTGGGAGTTTGGTTCTTCCCGGTGGGGATGTTATGTGAGCCCGGACGCTCTTTGTTCGAGGGTGACTAATTGTAAGAACTAGTTGTTGTGTAACGCTCCGGTTTATTTTTATGATAGAAATTACCTAAAAGTGAATCAGTTGTACCTTGTAGCTTGCGAGAAGCGGTCGAATATAGTTCCTTATTGAAGTCAGAGTCGGTTTTATTTCACTTGCGAAACCCTAAAGCTAACATATATTGTATGTATTGAACAAAACTGGATGAAAATACGAAAAAAATCATGTAAGTACATTTTTAATTTTGATCAAAAAAAGCATTTATATAGAGTTTTCTGTAATAAAAATGCTCTTCCGCGCCTTATATTAAGACATAATCTCAAAATATTAGTAGCTTGTAAGTCAAGGATTCATGGTTTTTGAAAATTAACGTGACCGTGAAAGTTCACTTTAGCCGAATAATCTATTTTCGATTGGAAGGGGAAGTTGAAAATATTGTCATTCTATAGAGGACTCCCTACTTTGTATTCTTAGTAATTCATTTTTTTACACTTTTCAAAACACCATCTAAGTAGATTGATTTTGAAAGTGAACGGGTGGTCGCTAACTCTGTAATAACAAATAGCTTTGTTCGTTACGTTAAAACTTGCAATGCACTAACTTACACTATGGTGCAAAGGTGCAGTTTTGTACAGCATTTAAAAGGGAATGATTTATAATTCAGTGTAATTTGGTTCTGTTTAGTTCAGGTATGAACTAAAATAATTACTGATTTTTGGAACAATAATGATACAAATGTGGGTTCTAAGAAACGAGTTATAAAAATCGGGATAGAGGCTAAAAATTTGGAACTGTTTTTAGTGTGACAGAAAATATCGACGCGACTAAATAATGTGTCAACTTAAAAAATGTCTAATGTCCGGCACCTCCACCAAATATCGAGCTCGCCTTACTTATAGAAATATTTAACTGGTGTGTAACTCGATTGATCTATCTTTATAGGATTATCTATTTATGGGATAATCTAAGTTTAATATACCTTCATGTTCTACCGAATTTAATAAGAAGTCTTATTTCTTAGATTTCATTCTCAATTTTTGCATTGAATTAATTAGAGCTTCTTAAATAATTAAAATACAAATCTCAAAAATATTCCATAAACGAGAAAATACATAATAGGTTATTAGTTTTTATTTTATTTACATCAGTCTCCTAAAATATACAAGCCATTCTTGTTTATATTGGAATTGTTGAAATTATCTATAAATTTCTTGTGAGGGTTAACATTGTGGCTCTCGATAAAATTATTTAGATCCACCATAATATCGTTGTGGTCTTCCAAAATATTGTTGTGATTCTTCATAATATTGTTGAGAACTTGGATAAGTTTCTTGTTGCTCATTTGCGTAGTCGTCTATCTCGTCAGGTGTTGACTCATATACGTCACGAGGAACATCTATGACACCTCGTTCTCCATTACTTCCAAATGCGTAAAGAGCCGTTCGTTCTTGCCCATTTTGATTAACATAATCAACTTCGAATCCTATCACATCACTTTCTATGTCTCTATATCCTTGCGATGAAACCATTCCTAGGAAAAGTGAAGATGAAACATTGAAATATGACAATTTTCTGGTGTTAGTAGTAGGAGATAGAACAGCATTGAGTATCTCTTCTTCAACGTTAGCAATTCGTCGAAATCTTTGTCGACCAGCATTTTGTCGTTGTGGTTTTAACGTGCCAGTTTCCCTAAGTCATTTTTCAATGTTTTCTTTAGTCAGAGAAAAATCGTTTTTGACAAATGAGATTAAGTTTCAAACTAAATCCTTGTTTCCTTTATTAAATTTACATTTCTCACTTTTAATTCTCATTTTAAACTTTCCAAGTAATTTTTTCTGGTTAAATCAGTGAAAGATTTGCCATTAAAATTCAATTACATGTATCATATATTACTTCCAACCACGAAATAGTCATATTAAAATTGCAAAACTATCGATTTCCAACAAATTATTACTATTCCTTAGTAAACATAAACAGAATGTAACTTCGTGTGATCTACAATCTACATCTTTTCTGTAATACTTTGGTAATAAGCGGTAGTGATTTTCTCTTATGTGAAGAAACGTTGCGATAGACCGTTCTGTGAAAATTTTAATTGGTAAATTGTTCGGTTAAACTCTGCAGTCATTTACCAGCTATTATTTTGTCGAAACCGAACGAATGAAAGTAACGAATCGTTTTACACGAGAAACCGTTGTAATTTAACTAAAAAGCTGAATGTTTTGGATGTAAATCTTAACTGGTCTTCAACCTTATAATCAATGTTGAACTTTGAGAAGTTGTTATATAATATTAAAAATTTACACAAAATCTTAAAGAAAACAACTCACAAAAATACAAAGATTTATTACTAAAAAGTATTTAGTACTTTATTTAGGTAAATTCATATGAAGTCATCTCAATTATGATTTTAACACACTTTAGTTTTGGGGTCTAGATATGAACACAAAGTTAATTTTAACTTTTACACTTGTGAGTAATTTAAAAATTAAATGAATGAGTTAAATCTACTTCTATCTATAAGCGAGTAGTGTAACTATAAAATACAACAATCTCTTTAAACTTAAGAAATTTTTAAATAACGTCATGACCTATAATCAGAAGACATTCACAGATAACGCAACAAGTTCGATTTTGAGAAATTGTTTTTTATTAAATTACAAATTATTTGCCATTTTTTTAATGAGTAAGTATAAAGGTATTTCACAGATAAAATAAAACTTATTTATGTATATATATTTTTTATTTATATCATTGAGAGTATGAATAGTGGACAATATTAAGTATATTCGTACTCATAAGCATGTAGTTTACTGTTTAATACCAGGGCCTGGATCTGGAAATTGTTTTTGTGCAGCCCTTGCAACAATTCTAGACAATGAAACTTTTGTTTGTTCAACTGGTTGAGGTGTTTGATAGGATGGTTGATAAGACGGTTGGTAAGATGGTTGATAAGATGGTTGATAACCGGTAGTATCATATTGATTATATCCACCATTGTATTGACATGAAACCATCATGAAGATTGACAATATTACAAACAACTGTTAATAAAAAAATTAAGATGTAAAGGTTATGAGTTTAAATTAAAGTTATTAAAACTTACGAATCGGAACATCTTTGATGAAGAAGTAACTTTATTCTTCTTCAAACGACTAAGTTTCGACTACAACTGACAAGAAATAAAGATGCGCTTTATATACTAATATGTTATGTAATTTTGCGACCCTGGTTGGCACTACTCCATAAATTTGATAAAATTTGAAGGTGGACGCTTTGTTTTTTCGAGTGTTGACATTTAGGATTTCCTATTTGGAACAAGTTTTAACTCTTATCAAGATTTTTTTTTTGATTTATATTTAAAGAATGGGAGAATTGAGGGAAAACAAAATAGTTTACTTTATATATAAAGGTGTTCCGATAATCTTAGAGAGGTGTTATTTAAATAAATTAGAGGAGTTTTCTTTGAAATTATACGATAAACTAATAACTTTTGAGAAAGTTTTAAGGACGCAGCACTAATATAAAACATTACTTTTCGATTGAAACTCCTCCTAAATTTTTTCGATATTATTTAGAACCACTCTGTGTAAGTTATATAATGGTTTTTGTTTACTCAAATTTGAAATAACAAACAATAATTTAATATAATATGCAGATTACAAACTCAAGGTTTTTCTAACAATAAGATAAAATTTTATGCACAAAATAAAGGTTGTATCAGAAAGATTATGGCGGTAGAATGCGTTTTTAAAATATGGTAAATACGAGCGTAAATAGGGACTGTATTGTAGGGACTTTAGATTAAGTTTAAATTCTTTCAATTCTCCCTCTGAAATTTTACAGCTCTTAGTAATACTATTACCATTGTTTATAAATGCATAGTTGGTCAACGCGGTTTAGTTCGTTTACTGATGCCCAGGGGGCGTGCTACTGAAATGTGCCCATTCATTAAAATTTACTACTAAAATACTATCAAGCAAAAGTAGTGGAAACTTTTGTTCGTTGAGTTGCCTAAATGAATATTTGAATTTAAATATTTAAGTGATTGTATACAATATTGTTGTGTATAGAATATTAGTAGTAGTAATTGTTTACATTTATTATTATTTATTTACCTACTATTTTTAGAGTTTTGTCTCCCTTGGTCTTTACTTATTTCTTAACGATGTATGGGAAGAGTTCGTTCCTTATTCACCCCTTTCAAAAAATTTTTAACACCTCTGTATTCAATGATAAAAAATACTACATATGTTATTAATCGTGTTACCTAACTTATATTTCTATAATTATTTTAATTATTTTTATAATCAATTGTTCGAAAAGAATGAATGAAAAGAATAATTTCTTAATCGTTAGATCTCACTCCTCTCCATACGCATCTCAGCGATAGTCTGTTTCTTAATTTGACAAGTTGTACCTTCGTCGTAATCCTTAAAGGCTTATTCTACATACCTGTCTTAATAATCGTTATAAAAACCCTTTACGCAACAATATATCAATATCATTTTCAAACAGTAATTACAAAGAGAATATAAATTCTTATAAACGTGTTGGATAAATTAGGACGAGGATTTCCGCCACTCACGGGAGCGAAGAAAATCGTTTTTAATTCTTTTTCTCCATGACTATTCGTGTTAGAAGATTGAAAGTTTGGGGAGAGGGTTAGTTCACGTAGAGTTACATTTTGCATATATCTCTGATTTTTACACTACTCCAAATACATCTGATAAATATTCAGAACAGTTTTAGTTATCTAGAAAGTATTTTGCTAAAGTGACTTTCAATTCCATAAAAGAATTTCATTTTAAAACGTGGTAGTGGTTATCATATTTAAGTACATTTAGGGAAGGATTGAAAGCAAAAAAATATGTGAAATATAACGCTTGATAAGGTAACAATACCCTCAAAAATTCAACCTATAAATTAAAAACCAAATTTTGCCAATTTTTGGGTCGTAACTGGGTAAAGCCGAAATCGAAATAATTTATAAACAATGTGGATCATAAGAATTACAGTAGGACCTCGCTAATCTGGGCTCGGTTCTGGCATCCCCGTTAATCCGACCGTGATTGTCCGCCTTAGACAAATTATTTTTATGTTGGGAGATTGTTTATTTGACTTTAAGTACGTGATTATCTGTACTTTCGATAATCCGACCTTTTTTTTGTGTTCTGACCAATACCTCCAGTCCCAAATGTGACGGATTAGCAAAGTTCTACTGTAATTGTGTTCATGTGTAGGCACTAACATAAATTTATGGATTCCTATTACATATCATTATTTATAAAAATAATAATTAATATTAATATATTAAAATTGCAGTACTGATTTTATGAAATTTGATTTGAACAAGACCAAGCAACGAACAAAAATTGTAATTTTTGTATGCTAGAAGTTCGAAAAGACCTCTGACTTTGTTTACATATTAAAAGGTTCGAGCAGGTATAAGTTTTGTGGTCGTTCGTTTATTCCCAGATACACGTTTCCCACTTGAAACGACTTGAGACGAGAGAGACCAGAAATTCATTCATTTCCTGTGTTTCACATATAATAGGTCGGGGGGCAGCACTTTACACGGCCTTGAAGTTGGAATACGAACCACATATTACAGAGCGTTGACCAACTATGTATCTAAAAACAATGCTATTACTAAATGTAACTTATATTGTTAAGCTAATTTTTCTCGAAAACTATTGGAGGAAAAAAAATCAGGTAGTAACATTGTTACATGTCATTTTTCACTTTTGTATTTTTAACCCCTTTTCCTGCTCCTTTTGCTAACAGCTGCTTGGTTGCTACGTTTAATGCTTTTTTATTTCAGCGATTGAATTTGGAACGCTCCTTTTCTTTACAGTTCCCTATCCTTTAGATTTACCTTTTTCCATCCGCTCAAAGAGGGCATTGAGTTGTTGCGAGACTTGGGGTTGTTTTTCATATGAAATTTCGTCATTTTTCCGGTTTTGGGTATATCACGATAAGTTCGTAAATTTTCGTCCTCTTTTACGACTGGCTCTTGCAGTGTGAATACGTAAACGATTGTTGCTTATCTCATCGACGTCATTTTGGATTTTGGAATTTTGGTTTGGTCGAAAGGAAGCTGCGATAATCGGATCCATCGTTTACTTATCATTGTTTTGGGGTACTATTAATTAGGCTCTGAATTTCGTATTACCCGGATTTCTCAATATTTTTATTGCGCAAGATTGATTCCCATCCAGTCGAGGTCTCGAAGATCTGAGGTATGTTAATTCATCTTAAATCTAACTCTCTCGCACCAAAACGAATACCTTTCATACCTAACTATCCTAAACTTTAATTTCCTTAACCTAATGATTCTTCTTTTACGCCTTTTCTTTTTTTTTATTATTCGGAGCACCTTTTATTTGGAGCATTTTATTTCGGGAGCATCTTTATTCTGAGGCACCCTTTTATTCGGAGCTATTTATTTGCGCTCCTTAATTTTCTTGCTGATATCCTTTGGTTCTGGACCGAAGGGAGCAACCCAGAATCTTCAGAACGAGGGAGAATTTCCGGATTTTGAGCCTTTCGACTTCCTCCCCCCCGTTCTAAAGGACATCGCTGATTGTTTGCGGCCTACTGGACGAGTCCATTACTTACCCCTGGAGGACTTCATTCGCTACTGCCACAGAACTACGTAAAATACCGACAATTGGGACTTTAAATAAGGTCAGGAATTTTATTTTAAAAATAACCAACGGAAGATCAAGCGCTGCACCATTTTTTTTTTTTTTTTAACTAGATAAATTTATTTAGGGATTTTATTTTGATAAAAGTCAATTTAATTTTGGAATTTCACATAAATTAACATTAATATTATTATTTTTGTTTATGAAACTCAGTTTAAATATTTTATTTTGTAAAAGGTACTATAACCACGATATTTGTTTTGCTCGGTTTACATTCTTTAAAAGAAACTTACCTTTTGCGTTCTTAGCTCAAGCTTGCGCGTACGGGGACGATCGCGGGTTCAGTTTTAAAAAAATCTTTTTTTTTACGTTGCTTCTTTCTTTTTTTTTTATCGTGGTACCTTACCAAAAAAAGTTTTCAGTTTCTTTTGTAACCAATATAATTTGTTTATACTTACCCCGTTTAATATCACTATATATATATTTTTTTTCCTTTCTTATTTTTATTATCAATTTATTCGGTTACACTTTTCAATAAATTTAATTTTTGTAACCAAGTTAAGTCGTTTGCAATTCCTAAATACTTACCCCCTGTGTGTTGTTTTGTGTGGATTCCCATTGAATGAAAGAAAGCATTTACCACCTTCACTTCGTGATTAGTGTGTATTGCGGGTTTAAATCACGTGGCGCCTTAAATAAATTAGAACCTCCCCTTCTTCACTGGGCTAACCGAGGTCCTGCGATACTTACAAAATTCAAGGAATTCTTGTGTACGGAAATTTTGTATAATATTTTGGAATTAAGGCGTTACAACATATATGATAACAGTATGTTTATGATAGTTGACTTATTTCATATTTTGAAAATTTCAACTACTTTCGCGATAATCGCGATTTGTCGATAGTACTGTTTATAGATTAGTTACAGAAGCTTCCAAAAATATCCCGACTGTTCACACGATATTTAACATTTATTTTATAAGTAATTTATCAATTAACACTTTAACTGCCATGTGTACCATATATGGACACAGTTGCATTAACTTAACATTAGTTAATTTTTTGATGGCGGTTAACGTGTTAAGTTCCAAAAATGACAAAATTTGAAAGTTAGAAAGTAAACCAAATCATATACAAAAAAATCTTTACGAATGTGTAGTTTATTACATTGATGTTGTTGAAGTTGTTGGTAAGTTTGTTGTAATTGGTGAGTCTGTTGTTGGTGTAGTTGTAGGTGTAGTTGTAGTTGTAGTCAGTGGTTGTTGTTGGTATAGTTGTTTTGAGCTATCCTCATGCTGATTTTGTTGATACTTTGATGGATTAAAGTTAAAAATTACATTTTTAACTACTTGTAAACCATTTTTTCCGAACGTATAATGAGTTGTATGCCTTCCTCCTACTGGATCAATATAGTAATTGGACACAACCCCACTTAAGTATCTTGGATAATTTAAACTAATAATGTCCTTATTTTTATCAGTTTCACCCAACAAAGACATTCGTTGTACATGATAATCTTGTTGTATAGCAATAGGGGCATAGTGTTGGGCTGAAATTACCAAGAAGATTGAAGATACTATTGATAGTTGCAAAGAAAATGTTTGTTTGAGAGAAAAAATTTAATAAATTTAACTTCAAGTGAACTTAAAACTTACAAACGCAAACATTGTTCAAAAGTAATACTGTTAATCAGCTTACATCGAATGACAACTTGCGAATGTAACGGAGAAGGGAGTAAAGTCGCGTTTTGTATCAAAAGCGCAACCTTGTATCATTTATTTTGGAATTATTTAACATCAGTTAAGAAGTTTACCACATTTTTCTTCTTTTCAATTTAAAAGTTTTGCAAGGAGATTTATTAATTTTAATACTAAAGAGTCATTAATCGTATTCAAGGTGAAAGCAGTGATTAATTGGGTATTTAAAAGAAAAATTTTATTTTGTGGGTGGAGTAACCCGCAAAGCAACTTTTCAACTCCATAAATAAAACACTAGACGAAATCACCAGAGCAACTCGAGCAATCATTTAATCCTAAGAAGGAATTTTATGTTTTTATTGCCTACGACTTTTTTGAAAGAAATCCATCGTTATAATGAATGGAAGCTAAAGTATCTCTATCTAATATACTATATGTTAGATAGATGAGCCGTTTATTTTGAAAGTGGACTAAGTCCATTTATCTTTAATTTTTAAAAACGCTTTTATTAAACTTTGTAAAAACACAAAATATTAAATATTTCAAATGATAGATAAATGGAGTTAGGCCACTTTCAAAATAAACGGCTTAGATATTCTACTCTACGTCCACTTCTACAGTTTTACAGAAAACAAGATTTCAATTTTAACATTCAGCGTAATGTAATAGGCATTCATAAAACATGATTCGATAATATAGCGATACGAATAGACGTAGACTGATTTGGAATAAATTTTGAGAAAGAGTTTAAAACAGCTTTCAATACCAACATAGGTCGGTGCTAAAAGCTTAGTTTAAAGAAAACCTGGACATAAAATAGTCTAATTCTAAGACGACGACATGTAATTAACAATTAATATCGCCTTTTGAACCGACACGTTTCCTTTAATCTTCAGAGAGAAACTTAATTCTCTAATAATTAATGGGTGAAAGCAAAAAGAGAAATGAATTTGAATATTTGAATTATGCACAAAAATTCTTATTAATAAATAATTATTTATTTTATATCTAATTGATAAATTACCTTTCAATATTAAAGTTAACATAATATGTTGTGTATAAAAAATGAAAGTACACCTCTTAATTGGTGTTAAACCACTCGAAAACCAGGCTCCATATTTCTTCCAATAGCAAGCTCCAAAAGTTGCAAGGTTGTCCTTTTGGTATAAAAAGGCTTTGGTCTCTTTTCAGCTGTAGTTACAGTTTTCTCGTCGAACTAAGTAAACTGGTTCCTTCAACTACTCTTCTTCAATAATGTTTCGATTAGTAAGTTTTAAATACAACTTGTTTAAAGTCACTAATTCATCCTTGTTAAACTAATGTTTTTACAGCTATTAGTATTATCTACAATCCTCTTGGTGGTTTCATCTCAAAATATTCCCATAAATATCGGAGGGGGGCAACTAAACAATCAAATGTATCCACCTTACTCAGGAGAACCAATTAGAAAATGTACCCACCAAGATTGCCAACCACAACAGCCTCGCCAATCAAATGTATTTGATAGCATTCGCGGTCGCTTCGAAAACATTTACAGCAAGTGAACAAATAAATTTAATGATTTTAAAAATCGTAAATTTATAGCATTTGTATGACATTCTGCTAATGACACTGACAGCGATATAAATAAAAAAGTCTAAATTAACTTTATACATGAAATTTTATTTATGTTTCTATTCGTTGTTTAACTGTCGTGTATTCAAAAAGTGTTGCAATTCCAGTAAGTTCTAATTTCAGAAACACTCAACTTAAGCCTTAAAATTTTGACAACTATATTTCAGACAATTATAAGCCAAATAGGAATTTGGCTCCATCTAACTCCAATGTTAAGCGAGTTAGAAAAAAATGTTTCAAATAAGAGCTATTCCATTCTTAATGGCAAACAGCTTTTGTTTGAAACATTTTTCCCTATTTCCGATATTAACGGAATTATAACTCACACACTGGATCAACCCAAAATAGAGTGTTTCTATTTGGCTCCATCTAACTCCAAAGTTAAACGAGTTAGAAAAAAATGTTTCAAACAAGAGTTATTCCATTCTTAATGGCAAACAACTTTTGTTTGAAACATTTTTTCCTATTTCCGATATTAACGGAGTTATAACCCTAACACTGGAACAACCCAAAATGGAGTGTTTCTATTTGGCTCCATCTAACTCATAAGTTAAGCGAGTTAGAAAAAAATGTTTCAAACAAGAGTTATTCCATTCTTGATGACAAACAACTTTGGTTTGAAGCATTTTACCCTATTTCCGATACTAACGGAATTATAAGCCAAAAACTTGAACAACCCAAAACGGAGTATTTCTATTTGGCTGCATTTAACTCAAAAGTTAAGCGAGTTAGAAAAAAATGTTTCAAATAAGAGATATTCCATTCTTAATGACAAACAACTTTTCTTTGAAACATTTTACCCTCTTTCCGATATTAACGGAATTATTAGCCAAACAGGTATTTTGCTCCATCTAACTCCAAAGTCAAGCGAGTTAGAAAAAAATGTTTCAAACCAGAGTTATTCCATTCTTAATGACAAACAACTTTTATTTGAAACGTTTTTCCCTATTTCCGATATTAACGGAATTATAAGCCAAAAACTTGAGCAAGCTAAAACGGAGTATTTCTATTTGGCTCCATCTAACTCAAAAGTTAAGCGAGTTAGAAAAAAATGTTTCAAACAAGAGATATTCCATTCTTAATGACAAACAACTTTGGTGTGAAACATTTTACCCTATTTACGATTTAGCGGGATTATAAGCCAAAAACTTGAGCAACCTAAAACGGAGTATTTCTATTTGGCTTCATCTAACTCAAAAGTAAAGCGAGTTAGAAAAAAATGTTTCAAATAAGAGATATTCCACTCTTAATGACAAACAACTTTTGGTTGAAACATTTTACCCTATTTCCGATATTAACGGAATTATAACTCACGTACCGGATCAACCCAAAATAGAGCATTTCTATTTGGCTCCATCTAACTCAAAAGTTAAGCGAGTTAGAAAAAAATGTTTCAAATAAGAGTTATTCCATTCTTAATGGCGAACACCTTTTATTTGAAACATTTTTCCCTATTTCCGATATTAACGGAGTTATAACCCTAACACTGGAACAACCCAAAATGGAGTGTTTCTATTTGGCTCCATCTAACTCATAAGTTGAGCAAGTTAGAAAAAAATGTTTCAAACAAGAGTTATTCCATTCTTAATGGCAAATAACTATTGTTTGAAAGATTTTACCCTATTTCCGATATTAACGGAATTATTAGCCAAATAGAAATTTGGCTCCATCTAACTCCAAAGTTAAGCGAGTTAGAAAAAAATATTTCAAACCAGACTTATTCCATTCTTAATGACAAATAACTTTTGTTTGAAACAGTCTACCCTATTTCCGATATTAACGGAATTATAAGCCAAAAACTTGAACAACCCAAAACGGAATATTTCTATTTGGCTCCATCTAACTCATAAATTAAGCGAGTTAGAAAAGAATGCTTTAAACAAGAGTTATTCCATTCTTAATAACAAATAACTTTTGTTCGAAGGATTTTACACTATTTCCGATATTAACGGAATTATAAGCCAAATAGGAATTTGGCTCCATCTAACTCCAATGTTAAGCGAATTAGAAAAAAATGTTTCAAATAAGAGTTATTCCATTCTTAATGTCGTACAACTTCCATTTGAAACATTTTTCCCTATTTCCGATATTAACGGAATTATAACTCACATACTGGATCAACCCAAAATAGAGTATTTCTATTTGGCTCCATCTAGCTCAAAAGTTAAGTGAGTTAGAAAAAAATGTTTCAAATAAGAGTTATTCCATTCTTAATGGCGAACACCTTCTATTTGAAACATTTTCCCTATTTCCGATATTAACGGAGTTATAACCCAAACAGTGGAACAACACAAAATGGAGTATTTCTATTTGGCTCCATCTAACTCCAAAGTTAGGCGAGTTAGAAAAAAAATGCTTCAAATAAGAGCTATTTCATTCTTAATGCCGAACAACTAACAAGGAGACCTTACGACTTGCCCCTCACCGATTTTAACGAAAGTGGTACCAATCGATAGATATTGGTACATAGTACAAATGTATAAAATATTAGGGCGCACTACTCAGCGGTTCGCAAGAAAATTGGTGTTAAAGTATGTAATCGGCTTATATGTCAATGATTTGTCATTTCCCCTACAACCCCCCAATAGCCATAGTGGAAATATATCGGTTTCCAGATCCATAGTACGGTGGTTCGAATCTCGAATAATACATTTTAATTTCCTTTTTTTATACAATATTCTAAGTTTTTTTTATAACATGTTGATGTAATATTAAAATATTTTTAAAATAACATGAAATATTGTACTCAAAATAAAAATAAAAAAGTTTTTGTTCGAGATTCGAACCACCGTACTATGGATCTGGAAACCGATATATTTCCACTATGGCTATTGGGGGGTTGTAGGGGAAATGACAAATCATTGACATATAAGCCGATTGCAAACTTTAACACCAATTTTCTTGCGAACCGCTGAATAGTGCGCCCTAATATTTTATACATTTGTACTATGTACCAATATCTATCGATTGGTACCACTTTCGTTAAAATCGGTGAGGGGCAAGTCGTAAGGTCTCCTTGTAAGTATAAGTATAAGTATATGTCATCTATGATTTCAGACCTCAAAAGAAAAACGTGTAATTTATCCTTTATTTGTCAAAGTGATTGAAATTGATTATGAATGCGGTTGACATTTAAAACATTCTTTAAACATTTTAACCTATAAAAAAAATTAATTTAAAAATGCAATCTTCCATTAAAAAATTAACTTTCAGTCTGAATAATCTATTTTCGATTGGAAGCGAAAGTTGAAAATATTGTCATTCTATAGAGGACTCCCTACTCTGTAATCTTAGTAATACTTTTTTTTACACTTTTCAAAATACCGTTTAAGTAGATTGATTTTGGAAGTGAACGGGTGGTCGCTAACTCTGTAATAACATAATAGCTTTGTTCGTTACGTTAAAACCTGCACTGCACTAACTTACACTATGGTGGAAAGGTGCAGTTTTGTACAGCATTTAAAAGGAAATGATTTATAATTCAGTGTAATTTGGTTCTGTTTAGTTCAGGTATAAACTAAAATAATTACTGATTTTTGGAACAATAATGATACAAATGTGGGTTCTAAGAAACGAGTTATAAAAATCGAGATAGAGAGTAAAAATTTTGAACTGTTTTTAGTGTGGCAGAAAATAACAACGCAACTAAATAATGTGTCAACTTAAAAAAATATCTAATGTCCGGCGCCTCCACCAAATATCGAGCTCGCCTTGCTCATAGAAATAAAGTAACTGGTATGTAACTCGATTGATCTATCTTTATAGGATTATCTATTTATGGGATAATCTAAGTTTAATATATCTTCATGTTCTACCGAATTTAATAAGAAATCTTAGTTCTCAGAGCTCATTCTCAATTTTTGCATTAAATTAATTAGAGCTTCCTCAATAATTAAAATACAAATCTCAAGAATATTCCATAAACGAAAATAAAATTCCATATGCGTTATTAGCTTTTATTTTATTCACATCAATCTCACAGAATATACAAATTATTCTTGTATATATTGGAATTGTTGAAATTGTCTATAAATTTATTGTAATGGTTAAAATTGCGATTATTGATAAAATTATTCTGATTCATCATAATAATGCTATGTTTCTGAATAAGTTTGATGTTACCTTTCATAATATTGCATTGGTTATGGATAAATTTGTTGTGGTACCACCACCACATAAGTTTGTTGTGGTTGTGAATAAGTTTCTTGTGGATAAATTTGTTGTGGATATATTTGTTGTGATTGTGGATAAGTTTGTTGTGGATAAATTTGTGGATATATTTGTTGTGATTGTGGATAAATTTGTTGTGGATAAGTTTGTTGTTGCTTATCTACGTAGTTGTAACTGGGAACATCTATTAACGATTCTTCTCCATGATTTCCATGTGCGTAAATAGCCCTTCGTTGTTGTCCTTCTTGAGTAACATAATCATGTATTAGATAATCTTCCGATGAAACCATTCCTAGGAAAAGTGAAGATGCTACTAATAACTGTTAAGAAAAAAGTTAAATAGAAAAAGAGGAGTTAAAAATTCTAAACTACAATAGAAATTAAAACTTACTAATTGAATCATTTTTAAACACGAATACATTTAGTAATATATGCGTCGAATGGTAAACTGCGTTTACTGCGAAATAAAGGGTAAAGATGTGTTTTATACAGACATGGTAACCTTGTTGTGCTACGATCCCAGTTGATGCCAGTTTTTAAAATGATTTATTTTTTTAATTGATTTCTCCCTCTTTTTCTGATGATCTTCCCATTTTTCTTGTTTGTAGTCTTCTTCACACAAACCAAGAATTCTAAATCATTTTTCCAAGAAGTTCTCTTAATCTATGTATAAAAAGATAATTTACTATTTTCAATGTGGAAAAACATGTCAACTTTACTATTAAAAAGATGGCTCTTGTTTGTTAAATTGAATAATTGTGTATATTTTAGTAGTTGTATTTTAATTTTGAAATGCAAATTCTGTTTGCCTGCTAGAATTTTTAATTCGTTGTGGTTTATTTTCTTGTAAGTATGATTCATATCAAGAGATTTTTGCAAGATCGCTCGTAAACTGCGTGACATATTTTGACTTGATGTTGACTTTAGCAAAGTACGCGTGTGGTCAGACTACGTTTACTCCAATGGTGCAACAAAGGCACACTGAAACTCGCAGCGCAAAAGTGCTGCATGACGGTTTTTGACACAAATGAACGGAGCGCTTTCGCGCCTCGTAGCAGGCAAACTGTTAAGATATCCGGCGCTTCCACCAAATATCGAGTTCGCCTTACTTTTAGAAATATTTAACTGGTATGAAATTCGATTGATCTATTTTTATAAGATTATCTATCTATGGGATAATCTAAGTTTACTATATCTTCCTGTTCTACCGAATTTAATAAGAAGTCTTATTTCTTAGACTTCATTCTCAATTTTTGCATTAAATTAATTAGAGCTTCCTCAATAATTAAAATACAAATCTCAAGAGTATTCCATAAACGAAAATAAAATTCCCTATACGTTATTAGTTTTTATTTTATTCACATCAATCTCACAAAATATACAAATTATTCTCGTTTATATTGGAATTAAAATTTTTTATAAATTTTTTGTGATGGTTAAAATTGTGATTCTCGATAAAATTATTGATATCCACCATAATATCGTTGTGGTCTTCCTAAATATTGTTGTGATTCTTCATAATATTGTTGTGATTCTTCATAGTATCGTCGAGAACTTCGATAAGCGTCTTGTTGCTCATTTGCGTAGTCGTCTATCTCGTCAGGTGTTGACTCATATTCGTCACTAGGGACATCTATGAAACCTCGCCCTCCATTATTTCCAAATGCGTAAATAGCGGTTCGTTCTTGTCCTTCTTGATTAACGTAATTATGTCTGATTGCTACCCCATCATCTCCTTCAATTACATAGTCTTGCGATGAAGCCATTCCTAGCAAAAGTGAAGATGCTACTAACAACTGTTAAGAAAAAAGTTAATTAGAAAAAGAGTAGTTAAAAATTCTAAATTACAATAGTAATTAAAACTTACCAATTGAATCATTTTTAAAGACGAATACATTTAGTGATATCTGCGACGAATGGTAAACTGCGTCTACTGCGGAATAGAGGGTAAAGATGTGTTTTATACAGAAATGGTAACCTTGTAGTTTACGATCCCAGTTGATACCATTTCCTAAAATGTATTGATTTATTTCTTTTCTTCTGATGATCTTCCCAATTTTTTGCTGGTAGTGTTCTTCACAGAAACCAATAATTCTAAATCACTTTTCCAAGACGTTCTCTTAATTTATGTATAAAAAGAAAGTTTACTATTTTCAAGATAGAAAAATATGTCAACTTTAATAATTTATATGTGGGTTTAATAATATAATATTCATATTGATAATTCTAAATAGCTTATTTTGATGTATACAAAGCTTGTTTGTTAAATTGTATAATTATGTATATCTTATTGTTAGTAGCTTTATTTTAGTTTTGAAGTGGATATTCTGTTTGCCTGTTAGAATTTTTAGTTTGTTGTGGTTTATTTTCTTGTTAGTATTCATTGGGACTTCTATGACTCATCTTAAGGAAGATCAGCGATCATTAACGTGATGTATTATTTTCGTTTTATCTATTTTAGAAACGTCTAAAAATAAAAATATGTAAATACGCCACAACACAATTTAGTTATTTATAAATATAATCTATTCTAAGAATAAATTAACTGTCTTTCCAAATGTATATTTTAATAAATTACTTTATGGAAATTTGATGTCATAGTTGAATATAATCTCAGAATGTTCTTCCCGTCAGAGGAGGTAGTTTCTTACGTATAATCTTTCTCAACAACTTTCTTCTTGTTGTACTTTATAATTAGTAAAGTGAATAATATGACATTGAACTAAAAATAATTTTCTGGTTTTTGAGACTTTTCTGTATAGTGATAAATATATAAATATACTTCTTTATGGTGATAATCGTTTAGTTTCCCCAAAAATTTGGTTTTCAAGTAATAAAAAAGGTTTAATAATACAAGAATGTACTATTAACTGGACAAGTACTTTGATACTGCTGTTAATCGAATTATATGAATCATTCTAATTCATCTGACAGTTGGTGCCTAAATTATAAAAATAAAAATCTTTGGAAATTTAGATTTTGTAAAAAATATTTTTACAAAATCACTAGACAACACAAATTGTTATTCAAAAACATTGACAATAGGGGAAATATTCATATACATATTCAGAGACATATCATGAGAGAAAAATTTCACACTTGGATATTGTACAGAAATATCTATATTTTGTGGAATCACATCTGATTGTGAGAGAAATTTCTCATGAGACGAAACTCTGTAAAGGTAAAAAAGGAAAGGCTGGGGGTTAATTATTTATATAAACTTGACAACTAATGTTTCGGCATTTATGTCATCATCAAGTCTATCGCGTCTCAAAATTTTTTGTTAAATATGTAAACTTTCAACGTAAGACCTCATAAAATTTCAACAGTAATTAGTTTCTTAGATATGAATTTTGAAAAATTAACGGTTTTTAATCAACATTAAGTTACATTTTTTCTTCTGGGGGAAAAATTAAAATTAATAGATAATTCATCTATGGCAAAAATAAAGATTAAGTTTCAATCTAAATCGCCATAAAATTTCAAATCTCTATAACAATTACTTTTTTAGATATAAGCTTTAAAAAATTCATTGGTATCTTAATAAATATTTACTATTTCTTAAAACTAATGTATCTTTAAAACTTCAAAAAATCATATTTCTTTTTAATCATCATACGCTTGTCTTTAAATATTTTACTTTTTAATATCTTTTTAGTATTAAATTTATTTTTAAATTCACGTTTATAAACTCGAATTGGAGTTTTCTTTGCAAACTGGAAAACGAGCAGGTAGATTTCGACCCAAACGATCGATAATTTCCAGTTTTATACCAAAGAAAACCAGTTCCCCCTCCAACACTTAGGGGTTGAACGCATCATAAAACTCAAATTTAGAAATTCTTGGCAGTTACTGTGCGCGTTGTCAACAAATCTGTTGTGTGTTCTTATTTTTTTTTCGTTTAATTTTTTTCGCAATTTGTGTTACAAAACTTTAGTGATTATTTCTGTGAATGTGTTTCATATCATTGGAGTTCGTCTTTAAATCATCATTTTGAGAAAGTTTTCGGGTTGTTATTTTGCGAATGTTACCAGGTAAAATATTTTTGATTTATTAAAGATTCTTAAAAAAATAATTCTTTTTTTTAATATTTTTTAGGGGAGTTTTAAGGAAACAACATTCGCTTGGTGAGTCTTTTTCTTTTAAAAAATTTTATAATCGTGATTTTTTAAATATTAATTGAGGAATTGAGTATTATGAATTGATTACAAAATGAAATCTTTAGGAAGTAAATAATACATGTAACTTCTATCTCGTTATGCTTATCATTTAGTAGTAATAATTAATTTATCTTTCCAATAAAACTTCACATCCAAACACCGACAACATTTACATAAATTTCAGTTAAATTTATGGTCACCGGTTAAAACTTACAGGTTGAAGATATTACTTTCTATTTACACAGCTTCCGCGGTTCCATGGTTCCGAAGATATCCCTCGTAAAATGATACAAATACTAGATTTATTTAAAAATATTACATAGAAATAATCAAAGATTCTAACAAATTTTATTGTAATTTATTTTACTAAACACTAGCTGACAATGAGATATCGACGTTCAAAGTCAGAGATTTCATCGCCACTTGAATCGGTTATTTGAGAAAGCCCACAAGTCACAATTTTAGTAAAATTGAGTTTTGTGGGGCAAACTGTGCTCAAGGGGTAATTATGCAAGTCAGGGAGAGATCACTCATATCCAGCTTCATACATATACTTTAATGTATTACATATCGACGCTCTCAAGCCAAAACGGCATAAACGCCAAAATGGTCATTTTTTAGTTAGCTGCACCGTTGAGTAGCATTTTTAAATCTGCATGCAACAGTTAAAGCGGTATACCCGCAAACAAACTTCATACGCTATAAAATTGGTTTAAAGTTTGCGTAAGAACCATTTAAGATTCATTATGTCAATCGTTTTTTGCGTTTTCTGAAAAATTAGGTTAATGGCGTTTATGCCGTTTTGGCTTGGCAGCGTCGATATATTGTAATGAAATTATGAAGATTAATACAATATGTTGTAACTACAATGTTTCTTGTGCCTCCTGTAAAATGGGGTGTCTTGGACATGTGGGCTTTCTCAAATAATCGATTCACTTTCCTTCTTGTTTAATTTCTTTTAGAGAAATTGTGAGGTAACGTAAAACATATACCGACAAAATTTAAAAAGAAATTAATAAGAGATAAACTTATTAATTGTGAAATTTTCTTTTGTGAGAAGTTTCGTGTGTTCTTGATCATTGCACATCCCAACTCTTCAAGATAAAGGAAACTTATAATACAACCGTAGAATTTTTTTTGTAATACTGATAAATGTGTTAACTTTAAAATAATTCGAATGCCCGGCAACTTCACCAAATATCAAGTTCGCATTTCATACGAGGTCCGAATTTAATAAGAAATCATACTTATAGATGAATTATTCATAGTTCTTGTTAACAATACCTTAAATTTATTTAACGCTCCTTCTCCAAAACTTTTTCAAATAGGGACTAGCTATTTACCATTTTTTATGAATAAGTATAGAGAATATTTCGTAGGTAAAATAAAATCCTATCTGTAAAAACTCAGTGTTTTTTATTTATATCATTGAGAGCATGAATAGCGTACAATAGTAAGCATATTCGTCGCTTAAGCAAATATCTTATGCTTTAACATCCTCTTGTCGAGGTCGGTAACTTTGTTGTGGACGAATTGGTTGCTGTGGATAATATCGTTGATTTGGATAATATGGTTGGTTTGGATAATATGGTTGATTTGGATAATATGGTTGATTTGGATGTGGTTGATTTGGATATGGTTGATTTGGATATGGTTGATTTGGATAATATGGTTGACTTCCACCATTGTATTGGCTTGAAACCACCAAGAAAATTGAAAATATTGCAAGTAACTGTTAAAAAAAAATAAAGTATGAGGAAGCAGTTGATGGATTTAAAATACGGTAATTAAAACTTACGATTCGAAACATTTTTAATGAGGAGGAAATTTATACCACTTCGAACAACAAGCTTCGACTACAGTTGAAAAGAAGTAAAGATGCGTTTTATGTAGTAAAATGACGTTACGTAACTTTGCAACCTTGGTTTATGTTACTGTATAAATCTCATGACAAAGATGATGAATGATGACTTTAGAATTTCCTATTTGGAACACATTTTAACACCAATTAAAAAAATAATTTTTAAAGAATAAAGGACTGATGGGGTTGAAATGAGAATCTTATCATTTTTAAGGTGGATGGAAAACAAAATAGTTTGCATTATACAATATATAGAGGTTTTCCGAGAAACTATGGGAGGTGTTTTCTAAATAACCTACCTTTGAATGTGTTCGATAAACTATGTATCATCTTCTTCAATTTTATATTCTTGCGATGAAACCATTCCTAAGGAAAGTAAAGATGCTACTAACAGCTGTTAAAAAAAGTTAATTAGAAAAAGAGGAGTTAAAAATTCTAAATTACAACTTTTAGTAAAATTAAAACTTACTAATTGAATCATTTCTGAAGACCAATACATTTAGTAAAATCTACGTTAAATGGTAAACTGCGTCTACTGCGGAAAAGAGAATTAAGGTGTGTTTTATACATAAATGATAACATTGTAGTGTTACGACCCGAGTTGGTACCATTTCTTAAAATGTATTGGTTTATTTCCTTTCTTCTGGTGGTCTTTGCAATTTCTTTTTTGGGATGTTCTTCATGCAAACTTAGATTCTAAATTATTTTTCCAAGAAGTTCAGTTAATTCAAAAATAAAAAGTTTATTTTCATGGCGCGAAAAACATGTCAACTTTAATAATTTATATGTACGTAGTTTTAATAATACAATATTCATATTATTCATTCTTAATGGTGTATTTTCTAGAATTCGTAGTACGCTATAATTTATTTTCTTGTTAGTATTCATTAAAACTTCGATGAATCATATTGAAGAAGATTATTAATAGAAAAATATTTAGCTATTTGAGAGTACTAGTTTGAAAATACTACGAAAAGCTATTAAGAAAAAATTAATTTCGGAGAAAGAAATTTCTAGATATAAATTTGAATATAATTAATACTTATGAATCGAAACATTTCTTGATATTAGGAGTCCACCTATTGCAAATATTAAACTGCAACTGTGAAAACAGAATGAAGGCCCGTTTTATATACAAAACTTTAAAACTATTCCATAAATCTTTTAGTTTTATGATTGGTGATAGCTGGGATTTCTTACAAAACAAGTTTTAACGCTAATCAATTTGCTTTCATTAATTTTTTTAAGTCATTATTTAAGTCAATTAATCTTTATATTAAATCATGTAAGTGTATAAAAAATACATGTGAATGTAATTTTTAAAACTCACATTTCAAATTCAATTCAAATTAATACTTCAACTTGAAATTAGTTTTATGTTATTTAATTATTGCATTTTTTCTACTTTACCTATGAATTAGTAAGGTGACCTTACAACAACCTTTCAAATTCTAAGAAACTCGTAAATAAAACTACAAAGTGCTATAGTTTAATTTTAGAAAACCATTTTATTCCATCTTAAACAAACAAGTCACAATAACATTAAATTTTTGATTGCTTTTTAGTATAAGAATAACAAGAAACATTGTGTTAAACAACAAAATAAAATTTTAGTCATTTTTTTAGCCTCAGTTTTAGAATGTTTAAAAAGTTAAATTCAGGACTTTAAGTTACATTTTCTCTTCTGACGGAAAAACTGAAAGTCGTAGAAAATTCATCTGTGGCAAAAACTAAGATTAGGTTTTAATCTAAATCCCTATTAAAACTAAAGTGACCATATTTTTTTATTTTAAATCCAGGACGGGAACTTGTAGCGGGGGGGGGGGGGGTTTGGTTAAGTTAAATTACCGAGTACAAACTTTTTATATTCTTCTCAACTATGAAATTTTTTACAATTTTCTTGATAATTAACTTTAGTAAGTAATATCGCTTTTAGTGTGCCTATTGCAAGTCGAGTCTTCTTGCTTCACCAAAAACTATTCATTAAAAAAATATATTCTTTCCGTAGAAACATTTGTGCCAGGCAGACAGAAAAAGAACTCTGCTAATTTTCGTGAATTTGAAAATGGAAGTTCACGATTATTAAAGTGAGAGACCATTTCATCCCACCTTTGGATTGATGCAGTTCCGTTATTTTTCCATTCTGCAATTTTCTCTTCCGTAATGCATAGTTTGATATCTCTTGAGGAGATCTCTCCATACTGTCCAACCACCACGATTCTGCGTTTCCTCTACCACCTAACGCTCAGAGACGCAATGTGTACCATAGGTGCTGGAAACTAGTGCTTCCTTGAAGGGGATTCGCAGAATCGAGAGTTCGCTGTATGCTTCAAATGGTTTCAATAAATATAGAAAATAAGAACCTTTTCAAAAATTCGGGAATATCCGGGACAAAAACCTGAATCTGGGACAAATATTGCTTCAAGAAAAATCCGGGACGCAAGGTGGAAATCCGGGACGTATGGCCACCTTATTAAAATTCAAGTCTCAATAACAAACGGATCTTCGTTTAATTCTGAGCACAGACCAATACCGATTCTGAGTATGATTCTAGAAAGGCGTTGTCGTACTAAGCTCAGAAGTTTTCTAACGAAGGTTTTTCCGAGCTCCTGCACCTAAGAATTAGACGAAACTGTTGAATTTTTTTTTTTTTCATTTTATTGCAAATTCCAGTTATTTGAACATTTCTAATCGTTTGAAAAATATTTATTTATGTACTAAATCATTCCTCCGCTGAGGAATCGCTGGAAAATTGCATCTCGATTTTTCCGATTTTCGATCGTTTTACAAAGTTTGATTTGAGCTTCCATATCTCAGTCGTTCGTTGTCTAATTTTCTACGGTTTGTTTCTAATGATTCTCCATTCAATTTTGAATGAGATTCTAGAAGGGTGTTATCGTGACATACCCGAAAAATTTCTGAAAACGAACCTCTTCATCGAAAAATTAATACGTGTCGCAAATTCACTTCTATCCGATTTTTCTGGAAAACCAAAGGACCTACAACGGAAAAACGGATTTATTAGATATGAATTTTTAAAAATGAATTTTAATCGACAATAAGTTACATTTTCTCTTCTGAGGTAAAAACTAAAAATCCTAGAAAATTCATCTTTGGCAAAAACAAAGACTAAGTTTCAATCTAAATCGCCATAAAATTTTAAATCTCAATAACAATTAGTTTCTCAGATATGAATTTTTAAAAATTGACAATTTTTTCTCTCAGAAAAACTAAAAGTCCTAGAAAGTTAATTTTTAGTACAAATAAAGATTAAGTATGAATGCTTGGAGTTAAATTTTTAACTTTATTTTTAATTTCTTAAAAAATTCAACAAAAATTCATTTTTAAAGATTTTGATTAGATTTTTTTTTCTAAATGAAACTTAAAACATTTTAATTTTATATAAAAAAGACCGTTTTATTCCAAGTGTTCCAAGGGTAATTTCTTAAAAAATTCAACAAAAATTCATTTTTAAAGATTTTGATTAGATTTCTTTTCTAAATGAAACTTAAAACATTTTAATTTTATATAAAAAAGACCGTTTTATTCCAAGTGTTGTCAAAAAAATTAAAAAAATTTTCAAAGTTGGTAAAAGTTCTGTTAGGTTAGAAAATTAACAATTTCTTAAAAAAATCATCAAAAATTCATTTTTAAAGATTTGGATTTGATTTTTTTTCTAAATGAAACGCAAAACATTCTAATTTTAATTAAAAAAGACCGTTTTATTCCAAGTGTTGTCAAAAAAAATAAAAAAAATTTCAAAGTTGGTAAAAATTTTTTTAGGTTAGAGAATTAACAATTTTTAAAAAAATTCATCAAAAATTTATTTTTAAAGATTTTGATTTGATTTTTTTTTTCTAAATGAAACTTAAAACATTCTAATTTTATATAAAAAAGACCGTTTTATTCCAAGTGTTGTCAAGAAAATTAAAAAAATTTTCAAAGTTGGTAAAAATTTTTTTAGGTTAGAAAATTAACAATTTAAAAAAAAAATTCATCAAAAATTTATTTTTAAAGATTTTAATTTGATTTTTTTTCTAAATGAAATTTAAAACATTCTAATTTTATATAAAAAAGGCCGCTTTATTCCAAGTGTTGTCAAAAAAATTAAAAAAATTTTCAAAGTTGGTAAAAATTTTTTTAGGTTAGAAAATTAACAATTTTTAAAAAAATTCATCAAAAATTCCTTTTTAAAGATTTTGATTAGATTTTTTTTTCTGGATGAAACTTAAAACATTCTAATTTTATACAGAAAAGACCGTTTTATTATAACTATTGTTAAAAAAATTTAAAAAATTTCCAAAGTTGGTAAAAATTTTTTTTAGTAAAAAAATTAATAATTTCTTAAAAAAATCATCAAAAATTCATTTTTAAAGATTTTGATTTGATTTTTTTTTCTAAGTGAAACTTAAAACATTCTAATTTTATATAAAAAAAGGTCGTTTTATTCCAAGTGTTGTCAAAAAAATTAAAAAAAAAATCAAATTTGGTAAAAAATTTTTTAGGTTAGAAAATTAACAATTTAAAAAAAAAATCATCAAAAATTCATTTTTAAAGATTTTGATTAGATTTTTTTCTAAGTAAAACATAAGACATTCTAATTTTATATAAAAAAGGCCGTTTTATTCCAAGTGTTGTCAAAAAAATTAAAAAAATTTTCAAAGTTGGTAAAATTATTTTAAGTTAGAAAATTAACAATAAACTGTTACGCAAAATACAATATTCTTTATTTAATTTTTCAGGTGGACTGAAAATCGGTGAAATCACCGCGATTAAAAGACAATTGTGTTAGTGCGCGAGCGTGGTGAAGTGTTTAAAAGCGGACCTATCCAGTTATTAACTATAAGTGCGCCAATCGAGAAATTTTTACGTGTCAAATTAGTGCGCGATTGTTAATGACCAAAACTTTGCGGTTTCCATTTGGGTGTCCATCAGGGAGAAGGGGTCGTCGGATGGCTATTTAACGGATGCTCTGAGGTAACAAATATCACCTACTATTTAATGATTTATCTCATAACTTACAAAACTTTTTAATTTTTTTCAGGCAAGTTAACAAGGAATCAGCATCCGCTTGGTGAGTCATTTACACATTTTTTAATCTGTTTCGGTCTGACTTATTAAAACTGATTTTAAGTAATCGGATCGGGAAAAACCGGAAGTGTTAGTGAAAGTGATTTGAAGTTTTTGATTTCCTAAATTTTAAATCTCAACAATTAATTTCTTAGAAATGAACTTTCAAAATTTACTGGTTTATAAACTAAAGTAGCAAACATCTTCCTTCTATACATAAAATAAGTTAAACCTGCTTCTATCTGTGAGCAAATAGCGAAACTACAAGATAAAACAGCATTTATAATCGAAGGAAATTAACAGATAACATTTTAAATTGAAATAAAGAGTTATACAAGAAAATATTTAATACTCAAATAAATTACAACCTATTTAAGTAACACACCCTATAATTATATAGTTTCTATATACTTTTAAATAGGTATATCATTTAATTTATTTTAATTTTTGAATGTTTTTAATATAACAATTAATATCAATTAATTACTATAATTATTTCTTATATAAACCACTCCTTCTTTCAAGGATCTTTTACTACTCTATAAATATCATTTCACTAATAAAAAAATCGGGTCAAAAACCAGGATATTCTTTTTTTTATTAATTATTTAGTATCAAGGATATTTCATAGACAAAAATAAAACTTCTATTGTAAAATAAAACCTCATCAATAAAATTAATTTAGTCTCTTTTATTCACATCGTTACGAGTATCACTAGCATACATCAATCATATTTATTATAACTAGTTTATCGTTCAAATTACATAAATTAAGATTTTTGGAAGCTGTAACTAAAACCATCTGGTGACCTATTCAAAGATAATTTTCCTGGTGGATAAAATCTGTGTGGAGAAGGCGTCGTTGTGTAAGTCGGTTGGTATTGTTGTTGAGGTTGTTGATACGTTTGTTGTGGTTGTTGGTAAGTTTGTTGTGGTTGGTAATTTTGTTGAGGTTGTTGATAAGTTTGTTGAGGTTGTTGGTAAGTTTGTTGTGGCTGTTGGTAAGTTTGTTGTGGCTGTTGATAAGTTTGTTGTGGTTGGTAATTTTGTTGAGGTTGCTGGTAAGTTTGTTGTGGCTTATATTGTTGTTGGTTTTGTTGATAATCCGGTGAGTTGTATTGAGGAAGAGGTGTGTATTGTGGTTGAGGTGCTACCGGAAGTTGTGTAGGCGGTGGTTGGGGAATTCCATCTCCGGTTGCTTGGAAACCATTTTTCCCAGCTGTGTAAGTAACCGTTCTTCTTTGTCCTGTTGGATCAACGTACGAATAGGTTCCCACTCTATTTCCAGCAGCGTCACTTTCTTCCTTAAATTGTACCCCATCTTCTTGTTGATAAGTAGCACCAAATGTACCATCTCCGGATAAATACCTTTGTTCTTTTAAAATAGCAACGTCTCTATTGTCGCCATATTTTTGAGATGAAACTACTAAGAGGAGTGAAGATACTACTAATAGCTGTTAAGAAAAAATTAGTTTTTAGGGAGGTGTTGATTAAATTTAGATGTAATTAAAACTTACGAATCGAAACATTTTTGATGGGGAGTAATTTTAGTAATCAGCCTACTTCGAATGGCAAACTGCGACTACAACGGAAAAGAGAGTAAAGCGGCGTTTTATATGGAAAGGGCAACCTTGTAACGTTACGACCCTGATTGGTACCACTCCCTAGATCTGGTAGTATCTGGAGGTATACGCTTTGTTTTCGAGTGATGGCATTTCGGATTTCCTGTTTGGAACAGGAAGCTTTGATACCAATCAAGAAGTTTCGAATTTATCAATCCAAAACTTGTATTAAACCTTACATTAAAAGATTTTTTTCTTTTTACTTTCAAGAAAAGAAAAAATTAGTTTTATTGAAGGGAATTAAATATAAAAAAAATAGATGGTGTGATATATACCTTTTATAAACTTTCTAAGTTAGTTATTTAGATTTCTGTCCCCACACAACAAATACATGCGAATTATTAATGTCAAGGTTTCTTCTTGAGCTGAGAAAATGTAAAAGTTAATGTGTGTATGTATTAACAATATAAAGCTTTTTTTTGTATTTCGTTCAAAAAATTTTATTTATCATTATTCCAAATTTCAAGTATTAAAACTCGCCATATAAAAAATAAAATATGATAGAAACTTAAAAATGTAATTCCTTAATCAGAATATTGACAATAAACCTTAACAAAAAAAAATCTTTAAGGAATTTATCCAACGCACTATTACCTTACATAGCGTAGGTGTCTCTCCTACCTATATATAGGCTATAAAATTGTAAATGCGTTATTCAGCAGTCTAGAAAATGTTTCTATAACTTCTAGAACATTCCTCTTCAATTTTTTCCATAAAAGATTTTGAAATTTAAAGATTTTTTAATTCCAATTCGAATAGTCTTCAAGTAAGTTTTTTAATTTGTTTTTGATTCGATGTTATTTTCAAATTCTTATCTCTTTCTTCAATAAAATCCGTTCCGCTTGACTTATCCCAGAGACTTTCTAGTTTGGTTGTGACCAGACACGCCCCTAATTGTGAGATACTGAGAAAACGTGCTTAATCGTGTTTTAAGGATAGATTGGTTGCTGTACTATTAGTAGTTATTTTTATTCTGGAAGATGCAGATCGTAAAAGAAGTATATGTACGATGTTGGTATAAGAATGTTATTTCCATTTAAATTACACTTAACTGGAAATAGTTGAATACGTATTTTGCAATTTAATGAAGACGACAATGTTATAAGTTTGTTAGTAAAGAAAATTTTCTGCTTCCTTTACATGTTTGGAAGGTATTTAAAAAAACAAAGTAATTTCCAAAAATATTGGTTAGTTTAATTAAATTATAATTTATTTGAGTTAATTCGTAACTTTATTCATATAGGTGATTGGTAGATTTGTTCATATAGGCGATTTCCAAAAGTTTCTGATTTTTTCATCCAATCAAGGTTTAATATTTTTTGCATGTGATCAAAATTAAATAATTTGATTAGATGAAAATTTCAGAAACTGTTGAAAATCGCTTGCATGAACAAAGTTAATGAAAATTAATTCAAATTTCTGAAAATTAACTAAGGATTCTGTATGTTCTTTACCATGAACTTGATACATTCAATCTGAGATGGCGTAGTGTGTCTAGAGTCTTTCCAATTTCAATATTCATTAGGTTTATAACTTTTTTTAACAATTTCTATACTTACATTATAAATTATTTTCCTTTACTTCTCTTTAATGTTAAGTAACTGAAAAAAAAATCTTAATAATTTAAAGATTTCGTTTAGTTTTGATAACATTTTAGAGTAAGGTGTCGTTTTTCATTTCATCAAATTGATTGAATTTTTTTGGCATTTTCTTCCATAATACTTTGTAAATTCCTTTTTCATATTCTCGTTTATCCGTATTTTTGGGTCATATCGATTAAATTAGTTGTCATTTTCGTAAATTAGTGTTCATATTCGATAATAATTTTTAACTATGATAGCTAGAAATGATTTGTTTTTTGCTTGTATTCATGTTATTTGTATATATGTGATGTATTTCTCCATTCTTCAGTATGGATTTAAGAAATAAACGATAAAACTGAATAGGTTGATATATTAGAGCTTGACTACGCTGGTTTCGGCTGTTAGGCCGTCATCAGGTCAGTCGCGTCGATTTAGAAGTGCAAAAAGACAACCATGTGTTAATCTTATAGGGTCATAGTATCGAACTTTATTCTATTCTATAAAAAGTCTATTTATCTTTACTCAGAAAATGCGCACGCAATCAGAACTATATATCCGGTCTTACTATGAACCTTAATTCTATTCAGAGTAAAGATAAATAGACGTTTTGTAGAATAGAATAAAGTTCGATACTAAAACCTTATAAAATTAACAAATGGTTGTCTTTTCACACTTCTAAATCGACGCCACTGACCTGATGACGGCCTAACAGCCGAAACCCGGGTAGTCAAGCTCTAATAAATCAACCTTTTCAATTTTATCGCTTGTTTTTTATTTCATGTTACAGTGAAATTCCCCTTCGCGGACACCTCTCTTGAGCGGACACCCCCTTGGACGTACAGTTTTCGTGGAACCGCCCAGCTCTCATATAATTACTTCGCATTTCTCTTAAGCGGACACCCCTCTTGAACGGACACTTTGGTTGATCCCGTTGGTGTCCGCCCAAGGGAGATTTCACTGTATTTGTATTATCCGAATTTTTAATTATCCGAATTGCCATTAGTCCCAATTAGTCCGAAAAAACGAGGTCTACTGTATACTCCTGGAACTTGGTTTTACAAGTCAAGTAGATTCTCAAACCTCATTTTTGTAGCATTTCTTTATTGTCCTCTGGCAATTTAGAAAACGTCACCATTATATCATCTGTATTATCAGTGGAAAGACAAATCGTATGATGAAGACAAAGATGCAGAAACAGATAGTTTTGTTTTAATTTTGTCGAGAAGACCAGAGCGAAATTGATTTTTTTTTCTCCATGGTACGATATGTTTTGTAGCTGATACTACATAAACAATTATAACGAGTTTTATGTCTATGTTAACAGCGCTCCAATTCGGAAAGAACAAATCTAAATTCAATAAATTTCACAGTTAGTCTGGATAAATGAGGTGTACTGTATACTTCTGTAGCTTGGTTCTAAAAGCCAAGTAGATTCTCAAACCTCATTTTTTGTAGCATTTCTTTGAAATTTATTCCCAATGGTGCACTTTTTATGACATTAATAGTAGTATACCAAACTAAAAATTAAATTCCTCAATTAATCATGTTTTAAAAAATTAATCAAATTGCGAAAACTGAAAATATTAAGAATATTATGTGCTTAACTAACGTTTCTTATACTTAGGAAAAGTTTGATTATGATCCATTTTTCCACCAGTATGTATTAAGATCTAGAATGAAATGTATTTTGCAGTAATTATCTGATTTATTAATTTTAAAATCCTTACATGTTTCGGCCTAAAGCCATCTTAAAAGGAAATTTGTCTTTAATTAAAAACATGGTTGAGGTTCATAGAATGCATGGATAAAATTAATATTGTTATAAATAATCGAATATACAATATAAAATGTTTTACGTAGACGAGAACACATTAAAATATAAAACGAATGATGGATTTTTGGATCGATAAATGGAAACTAATTCAATACAAGATCCTCATGAGAAATCTACAATTTTCTAATTTAATTAAAAATCGAAAAATATGAAAAGCAGGGAAAAAAGGAAAATTAAATCTAAACTAGTCCAACCAAAGTCATTAGAAAAGATATACGAATTTATAAGTTTGATGAATATCAATCCAACCCAACCTAATAAAAAAATTTTATATAAACATTTTTTGGGATGTTTTCTAATACAGTAAACTTACTTAAAAGTACCAACTCAATCAAAAACTGTTCAGACCAAATGCATCACGAGAATTGGGAGAATTTCTTTACTTAATCAAAAACATGCCAAACCCAATCCAAGATCACCAAAAAAGAAAATCAAAACCAACCCAACCTATGGAAAAATGCAGATTTGCCAACTCATTCAAAACCAAACCAACACGAGCCAACTCAATCCAACCTAATAAAAAAATTTGACGTGAACCTTAATCTAGACCAACGGTGGGCAACCTCCGGCCCGTGTGAAGATCTAATCTGGCTCGCGAGACCTTTAGAAAGAATAATAAATAATTAAAGAAAGGTGCTAGAGGTGCTTTCTTCCCTATGCGTTAGAGAGGAAAAAATGTCTCATGACTGCACTAGGATTCGAACCTAGATCTGCTTTCCAGACAGTTGTTATATCAAGCAGATCTAGAAGATCTAATAACTAACTTTATTAGTTTAAATTTGTTAGTAAATATAAGTAACAAAAACTTGTCATTTTTTTACTCCGGCACGCATACGAAAAACAAACTGTAATCTGGCCCCCATTGTACAAAAAGTTGGCGACCCCTGATCTAGACCAGTGGTGGCGAACCTTTTGGTACAGTGGGTCATATTTTGTTCATTCACAGTATTAAGTCGAATGCAATTGGGAAATGTGTTTTTATAAACTTACTTCTTATATCCTTATTTCTAAGACTAAGGACTAAAAGAACTTTTTTCTTTTTGTTTTACAACTTTTACTTTAATAAGTAAAGATTATAAAAAATAAAAATCGATCAAAAACGAATATCACTGGGATAACACTAATCCTCCCTGCACTGAATACTTGACTGAACAGGGAATAAAGTTACATACATACTAAGGAATAGTAGTATTATTTATTAATAAATAAATAATTGAAATCAAATTGTTCTCCTCTTTAGGACATAAAAAATAAGATTCCAAAAATCAAGGTGTGAGTTATTTAAAAGGATTGTGTGGGTCAGTGTCTGACCCATGGATCATAGGTTCGCCATCGCTGATCTAGACTTTATTATATAGATTTGACAAAAATAATTTAAATTTAATAATGTATTTCTAATATCGCTAACTTAATCAGAAACTCTTTAGTCAAAATCCATCATGAGAATTAGGACAATTTTCTAACTTAATCAAAAACATGCCCAAAGCTATCCAGGATTACCAAAAAATAAAATCAAAACCAACCCAACCTCTACAAAAAAGGCAGATTTACCAACTCATTCAAAACTGAACCAATTCAAGCCAACCCAACCCAACCTAATATAAAAAATTTTGACGTGAACCTTAATCTAGATCTTATTATTTATATATGACAAAAATAATTTAAAATGTATTTCAAATATCACCAGTTTAATCAAAAACTGTCCAGTCAAAATTCATCATGAGAATTAGGGGAATTTTCTGACTTAATCAAAAACATTCTCAACCCAGTTCAAAATCATCAAAAAAGAAAATCAAAACTAACCCAACTTCTAGAAAAAAATACAGATTTACCAGCTCATTCAAAACCAAGCCAACCCAACCTAAGAAAAAAATTTTAGGTGAACTTTAATTTAGACCTTATTATCTAAATTTCACAAAAATAATTTAAAATGTATTTCAAATATCATATTAAACTAACCAAATTAAAGATATTTAATAATATTAATAACATCTTATAAATAATTACCAAGACTTCTACAACCGCTGTTAACCGAACCAACACGAGAACTGATCTAACATTAGTACTGAACTTTAACACTACTTAAGTAGATCTAAAAGAAAAAAATCTTGTCTTAAACATGTCCGAAATGGGACATTAATATCCTCTAAAATAAAATATAAATTTGATTTATAGAGTGATTATATAAAGTAATCATTACGAATGGTATTTTAATTCTGGGTTTAGAGGAGTGTATATGAGTAATTGATGCACAAACAAAAGATCACACTTCTACACAATCTTCTATATAATTATAGGTACACTTTTCTAGAGAGAATTTACGATAGAGTTCCTAGATGGTAGGCGTTAAGAGGCGTAACTAGTCCCAGAGTAGGAAGAATGTTAAAACATTAGCATAGTAGATATTTCGTTCGTTCGCTTCTAAGGCTAATTACACGTTAATTTCCTTATGTAAACCGGTCGATTTATTGCGAATGACCCCAAGAGCGGAGCTACGCGTTCCGTTCAATGTTGTTTGGACTTTTCCAGCTTTGCGAGGGAATTCGAGCGCGACTCGAACTGGTTTTCCGCGCGCGTTACCATTTAAAAAGACCGTTTCAAGTTCACCCGGTGGACGTTAAATTCGTATTGGTTACAGGGTCGTCAAAAAAAATTCATAAAAATATCCACGTATATAAAAGAAAGAAAAAAAAATTCGAAAGTACGACATGTATTATACATTATCCAATAAATTACCTTACCGTTAGCGTTTTGCGCGTTGTTAGACGAAGTGAAAATGCTAAAAACGTTGCGCAACCCGGCGTTTTGCGCTTGATATGGGATTATCGTAAGGGGGAAATTATTTATATTATTTATAAACGATAACTTACGGAATTCGATCGGCGCGTTTGGTTTTGCTTCTTAATAATTAGTATGAATAACGGGGCAGGTTAAAGTGGTGCAAGAATGCAATTATTATCTCTCTTGTCGAACGGCTGGGTAGCATTGGCGGAAGGCGTCGGGAGTGGCAAAACCTATATAAAACATTCGCTTTCTGAGGCGCCTCTGCTATACCGTTCGCAACATTAACCTCTTTTACCCACACGTACCCATTCCTCAATAGTTTTCTGGTGTTGTTATCAACCCACGTAACTAGCAAGAATTTCAAATATGGGGAAATATCTTCTTACTTCTATCGTAAGTTAATTTTTTTTGGTTTATTTATAACAAACTGAAAATACCTAAAAGTTAATTTCACATAAGATTCATTACTTAACTTCTTTAGAAAACTAAACTTGATGAGTTGTAGTTGTTATTATAAAAAATTCATTCTGAATAATTGATGATAAAAAAAATTTTGTTTACTAATCAGGTTAATTTAATTCAATCATCTTTTATAACGTTATGATAAATGTAATAAACTAATTTATTAACCCAACCCAACAAAATTTCAACTAACTTATCCAAGCATCATCACCTTATTATCATTTGAAACAAAACAGTTTTTAAGGTTCTCTTCTGATTTAATGTCATTAATTTATTTAGTTGTTAATTTAGAACAGAAGTTGAAGAACGTTCATATAGGGTAAAAGTTGATCGATTAAAACGGTCACTAGCTCTTAACCCATTTAACTTTACTGACCTTTTAAAAGGACAACAAACTTTTAAACTTATTCTTATTACATCTCTCTTACAATTAACCATGTTGTTTGTATTGATTACCAAAGAAATATAAATTACTATCGAATAGGAGGTATAGTTTGAGGATTACATGAGTTAAGTTGAAAATACAGGAATTAAATAATTAAAATTTTGAAATAATTTTTCCTAAATTTTAAGTTTTTTTGGCCTTTAAATCAAATTCTTCAAAAATCATAGGATCACATGAGTCTCTTGGCTGCTAAGGTCACTGTTAGAATATCGCTTTTAATATTTTATAAAAATAAAAATCGTGCTCCATGTGATTATAGACTTTTCACTAATTAAGACAAATAACACCATTCAATAAAAAAAGTTTTATTTTGCACCAATTTCTCGAATGTATATACTGTTAGGATTTCATTATTTTTCTGAGATTTTCGCTTCAGTATCCTTTTGTATGAACATATCTATCCATATACTACCTAATATTACTATAAGTTTTCATAAAACCCAATAAGGTGATATGAATTTTGTACATCTTCTCGCTCTGAAAATGAAGCACTTAATTTCTTAAAAATTCCTCAACCTACTAGTCATACTAGTTTCTTTTTTGTGGTCAACTTCTTTTAATTTTCCATTGTAAGTTTAATAATTTATTGATTTTTAATGATTTTGTAATAATTTTGAATCTTTGTCTTCAATTAAATTGTACTCTACCCTGATGAAGGAATAAATTATTCCGAAAACTTGGAGTGGAAAAAAGGAAATGATGTTTTAATTTCCCTCGTCGTTTTTCTCGGTTGTGATACCCAAGATTTTATTCTCGTTCCTACTAGTCATAGTTTTAGAAAAATGTGGTCGTTCGTCAAGAGTTAAGAAATTGGTACACTTAACTATATGTTTTAATGTTTTATGTCATTACGAAACACTTGGGTATATTTGGACGTTTATATCTAGGGTATACGGTTCATTATTGGGATGGTAATATCCTACGACCATAAAAGAGAATCATCAATTTTCAGTTTTTGTCAGTTTTAACAAAATTTTTGTTGTCTAACTTCTGTTATTTTATCTTTGATACGTAAATATAATTTTTCTCCTTGGTGCAATTTGTATTTCCATTGATAGTACATAAAAAACTAGAACGACTTTGCTTTCAATCCTTTATCGCCCCTATTCGAAAAGAAAAAATTCCAAATTCAATCAATTTTGTCCCTTTTCTATACTCACTTGGCGATTAATATTACCTAAAAAGTTATCTGAGAAAGAACTTAGGTAACAATCGTCTTAACAATAACAATCTTGCACACACATTGCCTTCTAATGGTTTCTCTATATTTTTGACCTATACAGCTATCAGCAAAATATGAGAAGAGGATCCATTAGGGGGCTCTCAATGGTATATTTATATTTAAAGTACATAACCAGTTCGTTAAAATCTGGCATAATACTTGTGCAAAAATCTTATTGATTAGTGTAATTTAATTGATTTAGTTTGGGTTGAGGTTTAAATTCTATCTACAAAATTCGACAAAAATGCTCCATTAGGAGACTTTCAATGGTATATTTGTATTTGGATATAACTACGTCCTTAAAAGGCATCATAATATTTGTGCAAAAATTTTATTCATTAGTGTAATTTAATAATTGATTTAAGTTAGGTTGAGGTTTAAATTTTCCTTCAATCGTTCCACTTAGCATCGATATTTTTCAACTTAAGAGCTAGTAACTGTTTTTATCCATCAAATTTTTCCTTCTTAAGATATTATTTAAAATACAGTGAAATCTCCTTTTTGTGCACACCAACGGGACCCACCAAAAGTGTCCGTTCAAGAGGGGTGTTCGCTTACATCACTGTACATAATATAAAATTTTAAAAGTTCCATCCATCTAGCATCGAGTTTTAATCTTCACGTCTTTGATATCCATAAAAATGTACTTCTTTCAAGAGATCTTTTATTCATAACTCTTTAGATTCTCATAATTTTAATTCAAGACTAATTGGATGATTGTGTAACACATGATTAACATATCTCATATCGTAAGCGTTTGTTATGAATATTCATTTCACGTATTCTCATTATCATAATTCTAGCGTTTTCTAACGGTTAAAATATCTTCATTATTTCTTCTTTTCCAAAACCTTTTCCCTTCTTACTTCAATTTTTTAAATTTTCTAAAATTTTCTAAAAATGTTTTTAAAATTTCTAAAATTTTAAACATAAGAGAAAGTGTCTTCCATATTAGAAAGTAAAAAACATTTAAAATTGTCCTCACGTACTATTCAATCATACAAACACGCAATGTATTCAAACAACTTCCTTTTATTTTCTTTTTTTTTTCATTTTCAACTTTCCTCTTCAACCTCAAATAACTTCCTATTTTCTTTAAATTTCAGTTTTTGTTAAACTTTTTCCATACTATCCTCTCTCAACATGTAAACCCGGCAATTCTTCAAGATAGTCGGGATCTTCCGAAAGTAGACGGAGCTTTCGGTTTTCTTTATAGAACCGAAGATGGAATTGCTCACGCTGCTAAAGGCGAACAAGATGGTTCTGTTAGAGGAAGATTTACTTACACAGACCCAACCGGATTAAAAGTTAATTTTAATTATAACGCTGGTTCAAGAGTAACCCCAAAATACAATTACAATGAACCTTTAACTGCTTATGAACAAAATCGGTATAATTCTCAAACTCAAAATGATGTTAATTATCAAGATAATGGTAATGATGATTATAGAGAACCTCAACAAGCTTATCAACAACCCCAACAAGCTTATCAGCAATCTCAACGTCAACAACCCGTTTATCAACAGCCTCAACAACCTGTTTATCAAGAGCCTCAACAACCTGTTTACCAACAACCTCAACAACCTATTAATTATCAACAAGATCAACAAGAAGAACAATGGAGTAAACCTCCTCATTTAAGAACAAGGAATAATTACTAATTTTTTTGATGAAGATTTTCTTTATGTTACCATGAATTCGCCGATGAGTACAAAACTACATTTTTAACTTTTTTTATTATTTTTACGATTTATTTTTACGATTTATTTTTATGATTTATTTTTACGATTTATTTTTACGATTTATTTTTATGATGTTTTAATAAACTTTTTTTTTTACTTTCATAAATTAAACCTTTCTTCCTTCTTTTGTGAATAAAATAAAGGGGCTTTGAGTGTTTAAATACGCTTAACGGTCGTTTGAAGCCGAAAAGTGAGTGTTTAAGGATAAAATTATATACTATTGACCGCTCGCGTGATCGATTTTTACTATACAACGTTGTTATTGTATATTAAAACATGTGGCGAGCAATGTGATCACCCTAAATGCTGGCGATCTTTTGTTCGTAATTATATGTATCTCTTATCTTGTGGTTAAAGTCAGCTGTAACTTATTAAAACAGAAAAAAAACTTAATACATAGTAAATTTGAAATATTATTTAAGGATAAGTTAAGAATTTTACTCTTAATTTTTATCGTCCTTTTAATAAAATTGTATTTTTATTAAGTGTTATATTAAATAATTTCTCAATATTCAATACAAAACTCAAAAGTTTTAAAGGGGACATTCTAATTGATGATTTAGTAATGAGATGAGATACGATCTCGTAAGGTAGAGTCTGAAATAATTTCTAATTGACTTATTTCCATTATGTAATAATCTGACTTGAAGGTTGAATTGAGTTGGATTAGGATTTTTGTATGTATGCACTTAACAGTTAAATATTTCTCTCCTCTCTTAATATTTTGTCTTAAAAAATGTGAAATGTTACAAAATATTCTGAAAAAAAGAAAAACTAATTAAAGATAGAATTAGTTTTGTGTTTCTAAGAGAGTCAAAAGATACAAATGGGTTAGTTGATGATTATTTGTTAACAATTCTCTTATCTTGTTGAAATCTTACAACACAAACTTTCTGGAAGAAGGGATAGTTATACAAATCGAAAATGAGAGTTCATTCTAGAAGCACTACATTGAGTCAATGTAGTATTCTCTCATTTTTAGTGACATAGTGCGTCAACTAAACATATTTGACTGATTTAAAGCTTAGAGAGTTCCTCATAGAGACTACTTAGGTTGTATGGTCAGATATAAACCCAGTATAGAATCCGTTCTGGATTTATACCTGATATTTTAAATTCTAAGCTACCAAGACATTCAAAAAACTATCACAAAAGGATTAGTTGATGATTATTTGATGATTATTTGATAGCAATTCTCCCATCCAATTGAAATATTATAACATAACTTTTCTGGAAGAAGAAATGGTATAAATCAAAAATGAGTGTTCATTTTAAAAGTATTGCATAAGCTCAATGTACGATTCTCTAATCTTTAGTAATATGGAGCATCAACCAAACAAAACTGGTTGACTTAGAAGTTAGGAAGTTCTATATAGAGACCACCAATTGAAGACCTTGGTACAAGAAGGGGATAAGTCACTGCTTCAATTCGCGATTTATTCCGTTTTTGCTTAAAATCTTGAACAAAGACGAGTTAAGGAAATCAATAACCTTGTTATTTATAGAAGCTGTCTTCTCGTTCTTACACAAAATGATACAAAAAGTGGAACAAGAACTAGAAAAGCTAAAAGATTAAGGATTCATCAAGAACACATATATTTTTTAAAAATAATGACTTATCCCGTTCTTGCTCCAAGGTCCTCAATTATAAGCACTTGATAAATAATTCAAATAACACAGAATTAAACTTATTTTTTGGTGGTATGTTGGGATTGTTTACTATTTTTTGCGTTTTGGCTGGATTAGACTGAATTTTTTCTGGTATTGCCAAACATTTTTTAAGTCAAATATAGATCTGTTAGAAAATGTTTTGAAAAAAAAAAATTCGTAAATAAAGATCTTATATTTAGCTTGAAATTTTTGGAACTAGAATGAATTATGTTGAAAATTTTTATTAACCCAACCCAAGCTGTCAAGCTAAAATAAATGCAGAACACAAATGGTGAATAAATGTATTATATGTGGAATACATTTTGGAATTATCTTTGTATGAGCACCAATATGTGGTATATCTCCATCAGCTTGCTTAAGGCGATATTACACGGTTCAACCAAATTGATTCACTTTGGTTGAAAGGCGCAAAAATGAAAAATATGATGTTTACACGTATCCTATAAAATGAACTGTTCAAGTCACATTGCTTAAGAAAAATGGCGTCGAATCAGGTCGTAAGCATAGGAATAACCTTAATTTGTGACCATTTAATTAAGGAATTAACAAAAAAGAATTGGAGAAATAAACGACGTTGGTGGGTGCGGCCATGGATATTGAGAAGACAGGCCTTGGGAGCGTCAAATCGTCTATTGAAAGAATTGGCAGAAGAGGATTCAGATGCATACACCAATCACCTTGGAATGAATAAAGAAAAATTGAATCTGTTGTATTATTATGGTTCAACCTCAACCTTTTTCGTGAAACAACGCATCGGGCGGCATCGGCGTGGCGCACAAAATTGAACATCGAGTGAATACTAGTATTTACACGTTCAATTTGCGTTCAATTGCATTGAATGATGAACGACAAAAGTGAAAATATTGAACTAGTTCAATTCTTTCAACGCGATTGCACAGTCACATTGAACAATTCACTTTTATGTTTACATGATTCAATTAGTTTGCTTCATCCAAATTGAAACGCTAAAGTGAACCGTGTAATATCGCCATTACGAAAAAGTGTTCCTCTAATTTTTTTTAGCATTGTTTCTTTTGAAAAGAATAAATAATATGAAAACTGGATTAGGTTGTATCCATTTATTCTCTTATTACTATCTTCTGTATCAAGCAATAACCAAAAAAAAATTAAAATCATCACCTTTAAAATAATTTTTAATTATTGACTTATTGAGATTGTTAACCGAAACTTAGACTTCATCTTTTAAATTAATCCTTCAGGTATAAAATCCCCAAAATAACTTAAAAACTTAACGGTAACGGTACTTTTTGAAACCAGTCCCAGTCAGATTTGCTAGCTTCTCTTCTTCCTTCCCCGAAACGCAAAGCCGCAAAACCGACCCCCATTTGCAAACAGAAAAAGCGTTAATCCGAAATATTAAGCTCCGAATAAAGACTTCTCTTCACAAAAAAATGGTTGCTGTCATAATCACATATACATTTAAATTGTCGCCTCGATATTTAATCCGGGGGACAAATTGTCGCCCCAATGTAGGGGCGGGTCAAAGGATAATATTTAAATGTCTTTTTTGTTATTGAAATGGCCGGGGTATTTTTTGAATTTAATTTCAAGGAGTGAAAAAGTGAACCACATTTGATTTGGTCAGTGGTTAAAATTGCAAATGTCTAAAAAACTAGACGTGCCGGAGGCGAATTCTGCCCTCTTGGCCATGTTTCCGACAATCGCCGAAGAGAATGGAAGCTAATCCTCAAACTAAACGGTCCTTCTGCCCCAGCAGTCGGGGTTTATTAAGCCGATGCCCTCGGGAGGTGATTTTATATTGTTGTTTTCTACGCGAGGGGTGGAACCGTGCAAACTGGTACCCTACAGATTGAGTACTTCATCTCATTTTTTTTCTATATTTTAAGTGTCGTTGGCAGATTTAAACATCTATATTTACTTTTGGTTTTTTTAAATTCTTTTCAAAACCTTAAATAAATAATTGTAATATTGGAAAAAGACCAGGAAGCTAAGGATTAACATCTTTTAAAGACCTCTGTGTCGACTTGCGGTATAGTACAAAGAGTTATTTTGCGTCCGAACTCGGAGGTAAACTTAAACCGGGTTCAAAGCGAACCGACCAGAAGCCAAAAATTTCCTTAGTAATTACGTATTTGCGATCGTCGATGCGTGAGTTGTAAAATTCGGTAGCTAAGGTGTTTAATGAACCGTGCTGAGGGCAATTACCTACCTGGATATACAAACTTTAAACACAAAGAAATAAGAAAACTTGCTGGTTTTAACAAATATGTTGTTAAAATTGAATTTGAAAAAAATCTAGATTTTATTTTTTATTATTATCATTTTTTTTTGAATCACAGCAGGGTTCATTTTAACACCTTTCATACCCTCTTTCGCAAAACTGAATTGCTCTTGAACCTGTACCACATCACGGTGGGAATTTAGGAAGCGGGAAGCCCGTATTATCCCGTTCCATAGTACGGGATGTTCCCGTGAGATCAAACCACTCATCGGCTTCCTAAAAACCCACTTGAAACCGCAACTATTTCGATTAACACTAAAGGTGGTTAGTATTTAATATCGCCCCTTTATATCTCATCGATCAATCAAACTCGACTGATCTTAGAATCGATTAATTCTCATATATCTACCTATTAATACAGGGTGTATTGTTTTGATTGTCTGATAATTTACTGGTATATTCTCTGAAGACTGAATCCAAGCAAAATATTTGAAATCTATTGGGTTGTTCGGAAAGTAATTTCGTTTTTTATAAAACTTCATTTTAAATTAAAACTAGAATGTTTTTAGTTTTATTTGGAAAAAAAATCAGAGCAAAATCTTTAAAATTCAATTTTTTACGAATTTTTAAAGAACTATTGATTTCTTAAAACCTAAAAATTTTTTTGCCAACTTTGAAATTTTTTTTTAATTTTTTTGGTAAAATTTAGAATAAAGCGGTCTTTTTAAATTAAAACTAGAATCTTTTTACATTCATTCAGAAAAAGAATTAGATCAAAATCATTAAAATTCAATTTTTTACGATTTTTTTTTTAAATTATTCATTTCCTGGTATAAGCAAAATTTGCCAACGTTTAAAATTTTTTTAATTTTTTTGGTAAAATTTAGAATAAAGCGACCTTTTTAAATTAAAACTAGAATGTTTTTAGTTTAATTTAGAAGAAAAATCAGATCAAAATCGTTAAAATTCAATTTTTTACGAATTCTTTTTTAAATATTTATTTCCTAATCTAAAAGAAATTTTGTCAACTTTGAAATTTTTTTAAATTTTTTTGGTAAAATTTAGAATAAAGCGGTCTTTTTAAATTAAAACTAGAATCTTTTAGCATTCATTCAGAAAAAGAATTATATCAAAATCGTTAAAATTCATTTTTTTACGAATTTGTTTAAAAACTTGATTTCTCAACCTAAAAAATTTTTTGCCACCTTTGAAAATTTTTTTGATAAAGTTTAGAATAAAGCGGTCTTTTTAAATTAAAACTAGAATGTTTTTAGTTTTATTTAGAAAAGAAATCAGATCAAAATCGTTAAAATTCATTTTTTTACGAATTTTTAAAAAATTATTCATTTTCTAATCTAAAAAATTTTTTGCCAACCTTGAAAATTTTTTAAATTTTATTGGTAAAATTTTGAACGAAGCGGTCTTTTTAAATTAAAACTAGAATCGTTTTAAATTCATTCTGAAAAAAAAAATTAGATCAAAACCATTAAAATTCAATTTTTTACGAATTTTTAAAAAATTATTCATTTCCTAATCTAAAAATTTTTTTGCCAACTTTGAAAATTTTTTTAATTTTTTTGGTGAAATTTAGAAGGAAGTGGTCTGTTTAAATTGAAACTAGAATCTTTTTGCGTTCATTCAGAAAAAGAATTAGATCAAAATCATTAAAATTCAACTTTTTACGATTTTTTTTTAATTATTCACTTCTTAATCTAAAAAATCTTTTGTCAACTTTGAAAATGTTTTTAAATATTTTTGGTAAAATTTAGAACGAAGCGGTCTTTTTAAATTAAAACTAGAATGTTTTTAATTTTATTTGGAAAAAAATCAGATCAAAATCATTAAAATTCAATTTTTTACGAATTTTTTAAAAATTATTCATTTCCTAATCTAAAAAATTCTTTGCCAACTTTGAAAATTGTTTTAATTTTTTTGGTAAAATTTAGAATAAAGCGGACAAAACAAGACGTGCTGTATAAAAAATCTTAAAAAAATCGTTGATGATCTTAACGTTTTACTTCTTTGATTTGAAACGTCTAAAAGTGCTATTAGCATATTGGTCAACAATTGACTATATACGGGGGTAAAAAGCCACGACATACGTTGCGAATTTCAAGCTTTGTTACGTACGAACAATCGGTACTCGAGCTTGCAAAGCGCCGAGACTACGGGCTTAAATAAAGGGTGAAAACAATGAGTAAGAATCGCTAACTGTAGCCGTTTTAGATGGGAGTTGATTGTTTATTGTTTTTGAGTTTTGTTGGCTACATGAAGAACCCACTTCGTGGTAAGTGGGGTTTTTTGATTAGAAAAGAACGACCGTTATTACAAGCGAGAGTAATTTCTTAGTTTTTAAATGTTTCTAGAGCTTAGATTTTTTTTATCATAGAAGATATTAAACTACTACCAAAATCTTTTTATTATTAGATATAATTTGACAATTTTTTTGTTAAAATTGGGTTTAAACAAAGGGACTTCTTTTATTAAAAACGTTGTCAACCCATTTGAATTTTCAAATTATTTGTTAATAATCTTGTTTGAAAGCTACACTTGGGATAAGATTTGTTGATTAAGATATACAACTGACTTTTTTTAGGGTAAAAGAAAGTATTTTAGAATTAATTCCTAAAATCGTTTTAATTGCTTTGAATAAATTCACTAATTGCTAGAGTTTCAAAAGTAAAAAAAGTGTTAAATTTTAAATTCTTATGTAACGAAAGTAGATTCATATTTATATCACTACAAAAGATATTCTTTAAGTTTTTTTTTCAATTTTAAATAAAAATCATGTCTTATTTTGTTAAGAATTTGAATAATTGTTTTGAATTATTTAATTAATTAGAGAATAACAAGTGGGTAATAGTGCATATAACCCCTGAAAATGGCTTATAACTGAAGAGGACTAGAACTAGAAACCTTTAGGTCAAAAATAGTTAATAAATTATTTTGACACCAAAAGTACAATTATTCTCTTTCACACATTTAATGCCGTAAAAAGTAAAATAGTTTTAAAAAGAGAGTCTGAAGTGTTCTGAAAGTATCATGAAGTACAATTGTCTTTAGGATTATTTTTATCATAGAAGATGTCAAATAAATATTAAAATCTTGTTATTAATAGGTATACAGTGAAATCTCTTTTGTGCGGACACCAACGGGTACCCACCAAAAGTGTCCATTCAAGAGGAGTGTCCGTTTAAGAGAAATGCGAAGTAATTATATGAGAGCCGCACGGTTCCATGAGAAACTGTCCGTCTAAGAGGGTGTCCGTTCAAGAGGAGTGTCCACGAAGGGGAATTTCACTGTAATTTGACCATTCTTTTTGTTGAAATTGAAGAAAGAGACTATTCTTTAGTTAAGAATAATGTGAAATATTTTATACAATTTGTTATGAAACCCAACAAAAAAATATATTATAAAATACTTAGAAAGATATCCTATTTCACATTATCGAACAAAAAATCAGGATGGATATTAAGAAAACTTGTCCCTTTTGAGCGTGCAAACACACGTTACTGTTAAAAAAGTTATATACAACAACCTTATAAAATTACACCAAATTTAAAATAGTTTTTGACTCATCACACGGTTAAAAAAAAGCATGTCATCTCGAGACTTTAAAGTTTAGAGATTTCAAGTGTTCCAGATTTTTTTCCATACTGTATAAAAATAAAGATGCACGACAGAATACTTTAGGTTCAATAGAACTCAAAATCCTATTATTTTATCTTGATCTTTTTTGATCCCAACTAAACTATTAGAATAATACATAAAAAGTTGCCTTTTTCAATTCTTCTATTAATAAATCTGAAACTTTCTAAACATACTAACGTATAACCACATTCAAAGTCATTTTACAACTGAAATGGTTGATAATTTTGTATTGAAATGTGTGCACTTAAAACTTATTCAAGGTTTATTCCACTTTAGATAATCAATTAAAATTGGTCAACTAAACTCAATTCGTGAGGTTCAATACAACTTAAAATTCTATTACAATATACTCCGAATATAACGGACCCTCAAGAGACCTGAAAATCGGTTCGTTATAACTAAGGTGACCAGATTTTGAGATAGGCAAAGCGGGACAACTAAGAACGGGGGGCGTATTATCAACAAAAATTTTCTTACTGAATAAAAATAATATCGTAATATTTTTTTATTTTAAACATAAGTCCAATTTATAAATATAAAAAATTTATAATATTTTATTCCTTGATATATCTTTTATTTCATTGAATTTGTTTCAGTAAATTCTTGTCATTTTTTAAAATATTGTAAAAATCTTCACAAGAATTTGTCAAATTATATGTGACACATAAAATGGCTTTCAAAGTTTCAACACTTAATTTTGGTTTTCTGATGTCCACACTTGATTTACTGTAGAAAAAACTCGTTCAATCGCAACGTTAGTTCCAAGTAAAGATAGTGGATATTCCACAATTTTTAATACATTATTGTATGGAACATAGTTTGTTTCCAAAAATCTTTGCAGTTACTATAAAACTTTTTGTTTTGCTCATCGAGCTGATTTATACCATTGCAAATAGTTAACGGTAGAAAATTATTTTCTAATTCTCTTGACATTGACATTTTAAATTATTAACTTGATTTGCTACTTCGATTGCTGATATTTTGTCACCTTCAATAAGTTTTATAACGTTTTAAAAAAGAGCAGCTTGATTTTGTAGAAACTCTAGCCAAATGTTTGAAGATTCTCTTTCAAAAAACTTTTCTAAAATTCTAGGACATTTGTCCTGTAACAGAAAGTAGAATTTTAAAGGACCATACATTTTCAAAATTCTTTCGATAGCTGGCAGAAGAGCTAACCAACGCGTTTTACTGTATCCAAGTATTTTCTGATATTCAACTTCCCCAGCAAAAGCAATATGTTGGTCGTCGTAACCCGTAGGATTCTTAGAAAGCAAAATAATGATTTTCATAAATATAAAATTTCACTTATTGTTAATTCTAAAAGTCGGGACTTTTGAAAAACGTCGCGGGACGCGGGACAAATTGTGAAAAATCGGGACTGTCCCGCCAAAGGCGGGACGTGTGGTCACCTTAGTTATAACCGAAGTTCGTTATAAGCGATAATTAAAAAAAATTGTTGCAAACATCCTCTTTCAATATAACATTCTACTTTAGCAAAATATTTTCCGGTATTGCTAGCGATTGTAAATATCGCCGAATTTCATACATTTTTTGTAATGCAGAACGATTCGACAACGTTTCAATTTTTTCATCATCTCTGTCTTTACGGACCTACAGACGTTCCGACTTACTTAACGACTTGACTGTACAATCCCGGATTGCGCTGGCAAGTCGTTGCATGTGGATGCAATTCTCTTTGTTTAGGTAACCTGAACAGTGTTGCTGTGCAAGCCTGCCTGAAGATAAGTTGGAACGTCTGTAGGGGCCTTTTCTCTTCATCATCTTAGTCGCAAGAATCTTTATACAGAACTGTAGCAGCAATTTCGTCATCCGTTAAAATTTCCGAAGTTGCAACATTTTCATCACAGTTTATGTAGTCTTGTATAAGATTCATTTCAGCGGTGCCAATAGAGTTTTTAGAAATAAACTGTATAAGTGGCATGTCATCTTCTTCATCCAACACTTCTACTTCACTCTACTCGCGCGTGAGTTGGGGAGGTAGAAAACAACGTGAGGGAGAAGAAGGACATGTACGAGCAGTGTAAGAAGGACATTTGTTCGCTTTACATCACATGTGATACTCTTGTATTTAAAATCCCTTTTTGAATTCTTCTATTAATAAATCTGAAACTCTCTGAACACATTAACGTATAACCGCATTCAACGTCATCTTAAAACTGAAATGGTTGACCACTTTTTATTGAAATATGTGCACTTAAAACTTATTCAAGGTTCGAGGCTTATTCCACTTTGGATAATCAATTAGAATAAGTCGACTAAAGTCAATTTGTGAGAATACACATTTAGCGTTGATTTAGGAACAAACCTAATTGCATAATAAAATAAATTTAATCAGCTTAACTAATTAAGTAAGTAACTCTTATACATTGACAGAAAAAATTCTATAACCTTATTTAAGTAAGTAAAGTCAAGTGACAAAACCATCAAAATCACTTAAATCATGAACTATCGTTCCTTAAAAAACTTATTTTTTGCTTTATGTGTTTTAATGTGTATTATAACGATTTTTATAATCAAATACAATCACTCCCCAATCAAACTATTAAGGAAAAATGGAAATGAAGTTATCAAACTTGAAAATACTCAAAAATATAGGTAAGATTTTAAAGAAAATTTCAATAACATTGAAAAAAAAAAACATTTTCTTTTTCATATCTATATAGTTATTTTAACCAATGGAAATATATTTGTTCCCCAAAAAATATCTGTACAAGAATTCCAATTAAATCAAAAATAAAAGGACACACTTTAGAAACTTGTGAAATGATATGTGGAAAACCTAAATTATGGCCAATGCCAAAATATTTTGAATACAATCAAACAATTTTAACACCATTTCATATAAACGACATGTCTTTAAATTATAATTTCAAAATAACCCCAGTAGGAAAACTTTTAAAAAAAGCTTATGGAATATTTTATAAAAATATAGAAAAAATAACATCAGATCAGATTAAAAATATTAATTCTTTAAAACACCTAATTATAAAAATACAAATAACAGATACCAAAACAACTGATTTAAGATTAAACATTTCTGAATCCTATAAAATAACATCACAAAATTTAAATGAAAATGTGACTATATTAATAGAATCAATAACATTTTTTGGTGCTCGCCACGGTTTAGAAACACTTTCCCAATTAATATGGTTTGATGATGTAGAAAAATCTTTAATGATACTACATAATATTAAAATAATAGATGAACCAGCTTTTCCATATCGAGGATTTATGCTTGATACATCAAGAAATTACTTCTCACTAAACACAATTAAAAGAAATCTTCGTGGAATGGCTGCAAATAAACTAAACGTTTTTCATTGGCATCTTACTGACTCACAAAGTTTTCCTTTTATTTCAACACAATTCCCAAAACTCGGACAATTTGGAGCTTATAACAACAAAAAGATTTACACAACAGAGTGTATTAAAAAAATTATAGAATATGCTAAACCTTTAGGAATTAGAGTTATCATCGAAATTGATTCACCATCTCATATGTTAGAAGGTTGGAGACAAATTAATAAAGATTTTGTGATTGAATTGGGAAATGGAACAGGAAAAATAAATCCAAAAAATAAAGAAGTGTTTCAATTATTAGAAATTTTATATAAAGAAATTTATAATTTAACACAAGATAAAGAATTAATGCATATTGGAGGTGATGAAATTAATATAGATTCATTTCTTGGAGAATCTTTTAATTTACCATCATTTGAAAAATTTTGTAGAGAAACGATTTTAAAAATAATAAATTTAGCTAGATCAACTGTACAATATGTTATTCTTTGGTCGAATGATTTAATATTTACTGAAGAATTTACTAACCTTGTTAAACAATCAAACATAATTGTTCAATTTTGGTATGGATATACAAACTATTTAGAACAATTTGAATACAAAATTATTTTCTCCGATGTGGATGCTTGGTATTTAGATTGTGGTTATGGAAATTGGGCTGCCAAAACGGAATATAACGAACAAAGTTGTTACTATAACTCTTGGTATAAAATTTACTCCCATAGACCGTGGAAATTTATGGATTTAGATCGAGTTATGGGCGGGGAAATTTGTATGTGGTCGGAAAATGTTGGAGAATCAAGTTTAGATCAAAAAGTTTGGCCTAGATCGGCTGCTTTTGCTGAAGCTGTGTGGAGTGCTCCTGAAATACGATTAAATGCTGTGGATGTAGAGGTTTATGGACGGTTGGATTTGCAAACGAGACGGTTGAAGAAAAGAGGGATAAAATCGGGGATTTTTTGGCCTGAATGGTGTACAAAACGTCCTGGATTTTGTACTTAATGTTATTTCAAATAAAGTTGTATTAAGAGATCTTCTTAAGTTTTCACTATATTAAGAAATTAAAATGAGGCATAAGTTATGATGATTGCTAGATAATATACTGCTAAAAATTTTGTGTTATGAAAATTTAATTGTTAATTTAGGTTGTTGATCAAATGTGTATGTGATTTGAAAATGTTGATAAAGGAATTTAGATCAAAGAATCAGGTTAGGAACTGTTGCTTTTGCTGAAGTTGATTGGACTGTTCCTGAAATACAATTAAGTTTGGTGGATGTAGATGTTTGTTGATCACATTGAGGATTTTTATGGCATGAATGGTGTACGAAACGTTCTGTATTTTGTACATAATCCTGTTGTAGATAAAGTTATGTTAGTTAGGAAGATTTTAAGATTTCAATAGATCAAAAAATAAAACAGGTACCAATGTTGTGATGACCACCAAATGATACAGAGTTAAAAATTGTATGTTGTAAATATTTAATTATGGATATAAGTTGTTATAAAATGCAAATGTGTATTTGGTTAGAAAATAATGACAAAAAAATTGGATCATAGAATTAAAGATAAGTCCCGGTACAGACGAGGCGTTCTGGAACGCGCTTTTAATCGCACGTTTGCTAACGCGCATTTTGTTATATCCGTATTTTAATAGGACCATACAGACTCAAAATTGCGCTTTTCGTTAAATGCTCGACAAACGCGCCATTCGAGATTTTCGTTAAAGCGTGCGTTTTGTAGACATCTTACGCGCACTTTAAAGTACTATTGTTTTTATGTGCTCGTTCATTTGATCGCGCATTTTTGAGGGATCAGATTATATTGGTGTGTTTCAATATGGAGCGGAAACATTTTGACACAGAGCTTTTCATTGAAGAAATCTACAAAAGATCAGAGATTTGGGTCATGCAGGCCCTCCCAACATAAAAATATAATAATAAAAAGAAAAAATTGGGAAGACTTTGGTTAGATATAGGTTTTGACTTTGGAGTTTGCAATGTGTTCTCTAGTAATCTTTTATAAAGAAGTGAATTCTGAAAAATTGCCGAATCCCTACTTTTCCTATTGGCCTCAACATCAACATATACAAAACAATAATTAGCATCATATACACCCAGTCATACAATATAAGATGCATCCAATAATTTCTTTGCCTTGGTCATCGTCTTTTATAACAACGGAAAAGAAGCCAAACACAAGCTACGGCCTCCACCTTTTTACGAAAATGCTCTTCTTCTTTCTTCACTTCTCCATAGTAAGCGTCCGATCAAACGCGCGTTGAAACGGCTCGTCTGTGTGCGCCTTAAAGATCCATCCAGACTTATGACAAAATCCCGTAACCTGACATCATCGCGAACTTCGTCGCGTGTATTCTAAACAGTACTTCGTAATCACAACGCGTTACATCTTTGTGTTCGTTGCATGTCATCAGTCCGTTCCATGTCTTGTCGGTTTTTCTGCATCACATCAAAGGGATGTTACATAGTTTGGTTCGACAAGCCTAAACGTAATCGTGTATCATCGTTACATATTGAAACTTGCACATTCCGGGTTTCGTTTAATGTAGTGGTTAAAAGTATAGAGTGGACACAACAACGTTTGTACAATTGAAGACCTTGTCGTGAAAAGGATGTATACCACGCATTATAACTTTCGAGAAATTAATCAAAGAAATTTCTGCTAAATCCAGAAAATCCATTTTATCTACAATGCATTTAATTTTAGGAAGAAAAAATAAAATAGACTATTTAGTACCTTTTTAAATAAAAAGGAGTTGAAAAAAACCACTGGTGTTACTTTTTTAAGATTTATTTGCTTAAAAAATGTGGCCAGTATCCTTTTACATGAAAAAATAAACGGTGATTTGAAACAACTAAAGAATTAAAAGTAAGAGATTAGTTATCAACGAGCGAGTAATCTTCATCCATATGCTCTATTTCGATTGTTGATTATTCAATTTTCTGATGATTGAAATTTTTAGCATCAATTTCTAAATCAAATTGTTGGTTCACTTACACAAAAAATACTATACACAAAAAATAGATTTAATAAAAGTTTAGGAAAAGGGTAACAATATACAGAAGTTTTTGAGGCAGGAAAATTTAAAGATATTTGCATTGTGAAATGTTGGTAAATTTTCACTTAAGATTTGAAGAATATTTTCCTAGAAACGGCTTTTCCTTGAGTGTCGTTAATTTTAGAAAACAAAATGATATGGTTTTCTGAATTCAAACTTGTAAAAAAGACTTCAGAGAAATAATATTTGTCGAAAAAAAGAAACAGTTCACAATTTCTCACTTTGCTGGCGAATTTTGTGTATGCAAAATTACGTCATCATGATTTTCAGTAAAAGGGTGTATGCCACATAACCGAAAATACGTACCTGTTGCTCTTCGGAGGATGATGAATTCTCTTGATTATCACTTTCAATATAATTTCCGTCCCTTACGCTATCATGTGAGTCAAACTAATAACTATTCTTTTCGTTTAAATTACCAGAAAATTGGTGAAAATCACGAGAACACCCAGCACGTGTATCACTCATGTTAGTGGCTTGTAACCTTATTTCAAAAATTTGCGCCGGTTACTCGAAATTATTACCGCACCGAGGCTTATTATTAAAGAATCGATGAAAGTAGTTGTACGTGGCTAATACCTTCATTTCTGAATCATTTGGACCGAAAATCTCAATTTTTTAATTTTTGTGGCTTGCACCCTATTCATGCCAAGGTCTTCAATTGTATAGAGACGGAGATGCATCTATCTAATTATAAATCTAATTGTAAGAGTTACAGCCAGTTTTTCTTGGATAGTCAGAGCATTCCTTAAAAGCATATCATTTTAGCAATTTTTGGCTCAATTAAACTTATAAGGTATTCAAAATCGATTAGTCATATCCTCGTGAAATTTTTATAGAGACCGCTAACTTGTTGAAATTTTAAATCTTTCAGTAAGTTATTTCCGCAATTTTTTAAGTCAGCACGTATATAAATGTTGTTGCTAAAGTTTTTTTCCTTTTATTACGTACAAGCTGATCAATAATAATATACACAGCGTCTGCAATATCCATGATGGCGGTTTTGTCATAAGTCTAGATGTACCTTACGAGTTACTGTTTTTGTTAGAGCTGTTTAAAGTGCTTTTAAAATTTTACTTAATATTGTGGATGTAGAAATTGATAAACGGTTAGAGTTGTAAACGAGGTGATTCAAGAAAACAGGGATACCAAAATCGACGAACTGAAGGGAGATCTCTTGTATTTTCTACATAATGTTGTTGTACATAAAGTTGTTTTAGAAGAGCTTCTTAAGATTTCAGTAGATGAAGTCATAAGAATGGTACAAATGATTGGTGACCATTTAATAAGATACAAAAGCTTTGTTCGTTGGGTTAAAACTTGCACTGCACTAATTGTAAGTTATAGTATGGTGCAAAGGTGCAGTTTCGTGCCGCATTTAAAGGGGAATTACTGTAATACAGTGTAATTTGGTTCTCTTTAGTTCAGGTATGACTTCTGATTCAACGAACTCATATGTAAACAAAGTTTAATAAAGCACTGAACTGCTAAGTGCAAGCAGTGCAGCCCTAATGAACAAAGCTAAATAGAAAATACCAGATTATGAAAAATTAATTATGTACTTTGGTTGTTATTGTCCAAAAAATGTGTATACAGGGTGTCTCCGAAATGCGTGTACAACGTGAGACCACAGATTCCTTGCCTCAAAATAGGTCAATTTAAGTTAACTTATCTATATCCAAAGTTGCTTCCTTTGGACGCCAGAAGGCTTTAAAAATAATATTTTCCATCAGTTTTTCTTAAATTACTTGAAAAATCTTCATTAGATTTTATTGATTTTTTGACCACGTCTTTATATCAGCTGGACACAGCTTCTTGTGGAAAAAATTCGAATTTCCAAACATACAGGGAGTTTACAAACACTCTCAAAACAAGTTATCCGTCCAAATCTTTTTAACCACCCTGTATAATTTTCTATCAATTCTTTTTCTGAATAGCTACATTAATTTAGACATTATTTTCTCTCTTATAAAATTTCAGTTGGGCAAACGGTTTAGCCACTAAAAAACATATTCTAACTCCCTGCAAGTTCAAATCTGTAAGTTAAGGTAACATTAACCCAGTTCAAAGTAGTAATCTCTTCACAGGATATGCAGCTCTTTCAAGAAAATCACATTTTAGAGGGTTGGAAGTAGTTTTTACCCAAAATGTTGCCAGGATTTGTGACCATCATCAGGACAAAAATAATACAGTGTGCAAAATTTTTACTGTTTGCTCTTTTCGTTGCATTTTTGCTTTTATGATACCCAATAAACAAAATCAGAAGGTGCTAGGTTTACTGATCTTGCTAACCAGTTTACAGGAGCATGATTTCCTCTTTATTTCCTTCGATTTTCCAGTAGAATCTGCATAATACGGACTAAAAGGGCTAAACCCTGATAACGTTCACAAATGCTGGCGAAAATTTGAAAATTTTAAGCAATAAACTACTTCCAAACCTATAACATGTGGTTTTCTTGAAAGATCTTCATATTCCGTGAAGCAATTTGTACTTTGAATTTTGTTAATGTTACCTTAATTTACCGTTTTGGGCTTGTAGGCATTTAGAAAATCTTATTTTGTGCCTAAACCGTTTGCCCAACTCAAATTTTGTAAGAGAGAAAATAGTTTCTAAATGAATGTAGCTATTCAGAAAAAGAATTGTTAGAAAATTATACTCGGTGGTTAAAAAGATTTGGATGAATAACTTACGATAAGCTAGTTTCTAAACACTCTGTATGTTGCGAAATTCGAATTTGTTCCACAGAAAACTGTGTCCAGCTGATATAAAGACGTGGTCAAAAACTGAATAAAATCTAATGAAGATTTTTTGAATAATTTAAGAAAAACGCACGGAAAATATAATTTTTAAAGCCCTCTGGCGACGGAAGGAAGCAACTTTGCATATAGATAAGTTAACTTAAATCGACCTATTTTGAGCCAAGGAATCTGTGGTCTTACGTTGTACACGCATTTCGGAGACACCCTGTATAGTTAGAAAATATTGAAGAAAAAACTGAAGTTCAAAAATCCGACTGAGAAATGCTTCCTTAACATGAAACACTAATTATGGACTAAGGCTATTATTGGCAAAGAAATTTGTGTGGTTAGAAAATATTAAAGAAGAAACTTTAAATCAAGAAATCTAACAGAGAAATGTTTTTTATTATTTTGTACATAATATTAAAAAAAATCTGTTTTACTAAATCTTTTTTACAAATCTTTTTTACAAATTTCAATAGAACCAGAAGTAAAAAAGCAAAATAAAAGTACAAAAGTTGTGTTGACCACCAATTAGTTACACTTAAAAATTCCAAAAAGTGCAAAAACCCACATAATAGCAACAGATTAAGACCTCTTTATTTACGGTCCTCCCCAAAAAAGACCATACAAAAAACCAAAGAAGCAGAACGAATTCTTATAAAGTCTAAACGGTAAAAAAAGAAACTTAAACTTGTCAAACTTAAAAGTGTCGTGGGAGAGACTACAAACCCCCAAGAATAAAAACATTATACCGCGATCGTATCTTTCCTACCAAACTCTTTATTTACACACTTTTTATTCACGCACATCAAGTTCGTATCTGACGTTTTGTGTTTGCAACTGCAGAGATCAGCCCGAAAACGTTTCAATGGGAAGTTTCTGACACACAGCACACATCTGGCTGTCTCTCGTTCGTTCTCTCTCTGCAACCTTCAGCGTTGTCTCTTTTGGATGCAGCTGTTACAGCCCCCGAGAAGGACAAATTGGGGCAGGGGGTGCCGTATAATGAACTCCCGGTACAAAGTGACCTGCCTTTTCAACGCCGCATTATTAAGCCGTGCATTATCCCAGAATGTGTCACTGTAACCCCGCATTAGTCGGTTTCAACAGGGGTTGGACCAGTTTTTCGGTTCGCAGTCAATCAAAGCGGCCATTATGAAACCGCAAAAAGATTTTAGGATTCACTTTCTGCCATTTTACTTTACCAAAAAATAAAGTATTAAAGGACGGTTTATTCACCTTTGGGTAAATTAATCTATCCGATATTTACCATGGTTACTAAATAGCCAATCATGGTAAATGAAATTGCAGTAACTATGGAAGATATTTAATAGATAACGTATCCAAAGATGAATAAACCGACCCTAAAATTCAAAAAAATAAAAAATAAAAACTCATATAAAATTCATTTCAATTTATTCTACTTAAAAAAAAATCAAATAAAATAATATTGCAAAAACCAAGTTTAAGTGCTTTTCTTTATAAATAAATCTTTTCAAATAATTAATTATTATACAATATTTTACATTTATCACAATATCTACATTTTTTTTTAAAATTTAATTAACACTACTTAAATCTAATATACATCTGATTTTAAATCATTATCGTTTCTATCTTTATACATATCTCTAATAACAGAATCTATATGTAAAGGTCCATTTCGTGCGTTTCTAAAAAATAATTCTTCGATGGTTTCGATTGAAACATTTTTAAAAGTTGGAATTAACATTAATAATCGTCCAAATCTCGTTGGTTGGGTTGGATGAGCTAAAGAAATATATTTACTTAAATCTAATTGACATTGATCTTGATAACAAGTCACCAAATCGACTCGAATTAAATTTCTACTTTCGCTAGAAGACATAGAAGACGATGAAGAAGTACTAGCTTTATCAAAATTAGTTTTATATAAAATAAAGGATCTAATATGGAGATATTCCGTATGATCTAATTGAAATTGTGCGATACTTCTTAAAACATCGATGAAATCTTTTACATTTTGGGTGAACTTCGATAAAGATTCGGGATTTCTTTCTTTGTAACCTGATTCTTCAACCAGGAAGTTTACGTCGAAGGAAAAGGGGCATAAAGAGGCACTTAAAAGAAAGAGTTCCCTCCATGATTCTTCTAGAAGTAGACATTGATCACTTTTTGGGAGTGCTATAAAATCTCGGAGGGTTTTCGACCATTTTATGGTTTCTAAAACGATGTTTGCAGCCCATTCACTTGGAGATGTTGGTGGTAGTAGAGATGGTGGAAGAAATGTTGGTAGTGGTGGTATATGAGGGAAAAACTAAAAAATAAAGAAGAAGAAAATTAACCACAATTAAAAAAATTTGTTTGTAAAATTTTTTTGTCAAAAAATTTGTTTAATTTACTCACTCTTGGAAATGTAAAATGTGGGAAATGTGGAAAAACCCCCAAAGAAGGTGGCATACCAGCTATTGGTGTTGGTTTTGGTAAAGCTAAATCCAAAGGTGCGTGTGGACTAGAAACTAATCCATATCTTTCACGATTCTCCCCAAAAAGTTGAGCGGCAATTTGTTGCCTTCTTAAAGTTGAATTTCTAGGTCCTCGTTCGTGTTGAACAGCTTTAATTTTTGAAAAAATTAGTTTATTTTTCAACTACAAAGTAAAATCAAACTCACCATCTTTATTCATCCCAACAGCTTGACACTTAGCTAATCTACAAGCTCTACATTGATTCCTTTGTAATTTATTAATAACACAAGATCCTTCTTCTCTAGCTTTACAAACATACTGTCGATTTCTTCTTATGGAACGTTTAAAAAATCCCGCACATCCATCACAAGCGAAAATATTATAATGTTTCCCCGAAGAAAAATCCCCACAAACTTTACAAGGAATATCCAAAATCCTACCTAGAAAAAAAAGATCACTTTTTATAAAAACCCACTTTTAAAATTAATTTTTAACCCTTAAAAGTTCTTTTTCATCTCATTACATACTTCCTCGAGTCCAATGTTAAGATTTTGTTCATTTGGACTTTTAAAAAAGACTTTTAAGGGTTAATAAATCCACGTTATTTATTTAAAAACTTCACTTACTCGAAGCTGGTGGAGTGCTAGGTTTAATTAAACTAGTTTCCATAACTGACACCATCACAAACAAACTACCCGGTTAAAAAATTCACTTTTAACTGTTAGAACTCCAAAGTCGGTCTGTTAAATTTTCCGTGGAGCGTATTGGCTTTAAAAGCTAGGGAGTTTGGGCTGTCCTTCGACGCCCTTTTGACCCGGGGAAGCTTTCCGATTGGCTGACGAGCTTTTGGGGCGCCGGTAAATTCTCTGGAGGGTGGTAAGCTACTGGTGGGGGATGAAATCGGTGATTTTGATTCTTGGTGTGTCGCGGTAGCTTTATGATTTACTTTTTGGCAAATGTACAATATTACAAAAACGAAAAAAAATTAGAGGTACTTAATGGAATTTTAAAATTGAAAAATTTTAAGATGGGGGATTTATTAAATTAATAAAGTGAAAGAGTGGAGTGGAATTGGATGTGCATCTGTGGAGAATTTTCAAATTAATATTCGTCCCTCTTGGATATGAATATGCGCACTCGACTCGGTTTATTAAAAATACTTCTGAATTAATATCACCTTCTTGGTGGGGTTGAAAATAATAAGGGGTTGTTATTACAAATGCCTAGATATCTTAAATTTTAAATTTTCAATTTCGATTTTATTTAATTTAAAAATTTGTTACGCTAGAAATGTTTTAACGTAAGTACTTAAACCACAATTAACAAGATTTAAAAATTTCCATGACTGATACTATTGTTCCATTGACTTCCACCTGAAAGCCAGATGATTGCTTTGGTCATCAGTGCCATTAGGTAAAAGTCACCAGAAATAATGCAACAATCGGTAATTTATACGGTGGGCAGGTTACAAAAGCTACCTGTGGATTAGAAGAAAATTGTAATTATTATTTAACGACCACCGAAACGAATTACTTTCTTCTCGAATCTTAAAAACTTTTAATTTATTTGAAAACGTTTTCTGGGAATGTTTTTACTTATTAAAATTTCATGTTTTTAAGATTTTAATGGAGATTTTGTGCCAAGTCTATTAAAATTATCTTTTAATTTGTAACGTTTCTTATTCTTCAATATTTTTATAGGTTTGGCTTTTGGTTTTATGTTTTAACCCTAGAAGATATACCAAAATAACATAGTTGTTAACGTATACTTGGGGTCGCCAGTTACCTCTACTCTGCATTTTCGATCACGTGAACCAGGATGTGTATATAACATCTTGACGATTTGAGTTTTTTTTTTGGCGTTGGACCAACCTGTTCCTCTTCTGCAATATATGTTAGTCCAAGTACTTCTCGTACTTCACTTTGCAGTTTACCGGATATCTTTTTGGAGAGTCTACTTTCCATCAAAGGTTTAGTGCAGTCCGAATGATTGCAAAAATTTATTTTGGGTAACTTTGCTAGCGTTACCCGACACATTATATAACATAAAGGCATTTATCCCGACTTGATGAAGCATCCCATAGAAATATCTAAGTGGCCATCTTTTTGTTTTCCTGGATACAGTGTAGTTATGTGCCATCTGATCGAATGTATCCACTCCACTTTTGATGGAGTTGTGAAATTCCTGGTTTTTGCAGGTTTTCCTTACAGTCCTTACAGTTACTTTCTATAAAATTGTCATCAACATCGTTTTCTGCTTCATCGTACCATTGTAGGATAGTTTTTTCACAGTCCAGATCTGGGGCACTAACCTTTTTTTATACAAGTTTCACAAATATTCTACCACACGAAATTACAAACAGTATTATTTTACAATACGCAAACGCATCCTGGGGTGACTTACAACCTAAAAATAATTTTTATTGAGAAAACGATAAGCGGCTACGTAAGGTTCACTGCACGTGTTTATACTATTCACAGGCGAATAACCTTACTTAAATTATCAGCACCACCAAGCGCAAAATAAGAATATAAGCGAAAAAATTCAGTTCTGTTGGGGTCACTCGCAACCCCGGTATACCTTCTAGGGTTAAGTCAATTCCTCAAACTATGAAAGAAGTCGAAATCTTCTGCTTCCTCGAAAAGTCTTATCTTCACTTTAAATAAGTTCCCCATTATTGATTTTGTGTCAAATTTGTTAAAGCTATCGTTTAGTTTTAACGTTCTTAATGTTATTCTTCAATATTTTTATTAGTTTGACTTTTGGTTTTGTTTTGAGTCAATTCCTCGAACGATGAAGGAAGTCGAAGTCTTCTGCTTTCTCAAAAAGCTTAATTTCACTTCATATAGGTTCCTCATTATTGATTTTGGGTCAAACCTGTTAAAGCTATCATCTAGTTTTAACCTTTTTAACGTGACTCTTCAATATTCTTAGGTTTAACTCTTGGTTTTGTGTTTTGAGTCAATCCCTCGAACGATAAAGGAAGTCGAAGTCTTTTGCTTCCTCGAAAAGCTTAATTTCACTCCATATAGCTCCCTCATTATTGATTTTGGATCAAATCTGTTAAAACTATCATTTAGTTTTAACGTTCTTAATGTTATTCTTCAATATTTTTATTAGTTTGACTTTTGGCTTTATTTTGAGTCAATTCCTCGAACGATGAAGGAAGTCCAAGTCTTCTGCTTCCTCGAAAAGCTTAATTTCACTTCATATAGGTTCCTCATTATTGATTTTGGACCAAATCTGCTAAAACTATTATTTAGTTTTAACGTTCTTAATGTTATTCTTTAATATTTTTATTAGTTTGACTTTTGGTTTTGTTTTGAGTCAATGCCTCGAATGATAAAGGAAGTCGAAGTCTTCTGCTTCCTCGAAAAGCTTAATTTCACTTCGTATAGGTTCCTCATTATTGATTTTGGATCAAATTTGCTAAAACTATTATTTAAGTTTAACGTTCTTAATGTCATTCTTCAATATCCTTAGGTTTGACTTTTGGTTTTATGTTTTGAGTCAATTCTTCAAATGATGATGGACGTAGAAGTCTTATCTTCACTTTATATAGAGTTCCTCAATATTGATTTTGCGTCAAATCAATTAGAACTATCATTTAGTTTTAAGGTTCTTAATGTTTTTCTTAATTCTTCAATTTTTTTATTAGTTTGACTTTTGGTTTTGTTTTGAGTCAATTCCTCGAACGATGAAGGAAGTCGAAGTCTTCTGTTTCCTAGAAAAACTTAATTTCACTTCAAATAGGTTCCTCATGATTGATTTTGGATCAAATCTGTTAAAGCTATCATTTAGTTTTAAGATTTTTAATGTAACTCTTCAATATTCTTAGGTTTGACTTTTGGTTTTATGTTTTGAGTCAATTCCTCGAACGATAAATGAAGTCGAAGTCTTCTGCTTCCTCGAAAAACTTAATATCATTTCATATAGGTTCGTCGTCGTAGTATTGTCGTGGTTTTCACTTGCGCTGTTGATCAAATAGTTCAGAAGAGTTACAACTGTTATTGGGTAAACTGTTATTTTATCTGTCGCCATGTCTAAACGGAAAGCTCTAAATGTCGTAGACAAAATTAACATTTTAATGGATGTCGACAGTGGTATCCAGAAAAAACTAGTAACGGAGAAGTACAAGGTTCCTCCAAACACGCTCTCAACAATAATAAAAAATCGGAAAGCAATTTCAAGAAGTCACGAAGCTGGAAAAAGGACCAGAAAGAAAAAATTAAACAAGTTTAGTACTACAGACAAAGCGATGCTAATATGGATAACAATGGTGTGAAACCAAAATTTGCCGGTTTCTGGACAACTTCTTAAAGAAAAGGCAATTGAATACGCAAAAATCTTAAATCTTGAAAATTTTTAAGCTAGTACAGGATGGTTGGACAAATTTAAAAAACGACACGGAATAACAGAAATGGTTATATCGGGAGAAAGTGCTAGTGTCTCAGAAACGACTTGCGCCCAATGGAATCAGAAACTACGATCGTTTTTGGAAAATTATCAGCCTGATGATGTGTTTAATATGGACGAATGTGGGCATTTTTACAAGTGTCTTCCCAATATAACATCAACGTTCAAAGACGATAAATGTTTTGGCGGTAAAAACGGCAAAGAACGAATTACTATAGTAGTGTGTGCTAATATGACAGGAACTGAAAAAATGAAACTTTTTCGGAAAAGCAAACAACCAAGATGCCCCAGAGGAATATCCTAGATGACCAGCGAAATTTTCGAAAAATGGCTTCAAAATTTTGATAAGAAGATGATGAAACAAAACAGAAAAGTTCTTGTTTTCGTAGACAATTGCCCTGCCCATCCTCATCACATAACCCGAAAATTAACAAACATTAAACTTGCTTTTTTTTCCACCGAATACATCGAAATTCAACAACCGATGGACCAAGCAGTCATTAAAAATTTCAAAGTAAATTATCGGAAGCAAATCTTAAGGAGAATGTTTTATGCACTGGATAATAAACAGCCTGTCGATGAGGTTATTAATCGGCATGTTTGCATAACGATTTTGGCGAAAGTTTGGCAAAATGATATCGCAGAAAACACTATAAAAAATTGTTTCGGCAAAGCTGGTTTTCCTGAAAAATCCGCTGAAGAAGTAAATAGTTTCTTTATAACGAAGTTTCTATGTAACGAATTTTTTCTTTGGAACCTTCAATTTCGTTATACGGAAGTTCTACTGTATTTAGGTTTAACGTTCTTAATGTTATTCTTCAATATTCTTAGGTTTGACTTTTGCTTTCATATTTTGAGTCAATTCTTCGAACGATGATGGAAGTAGAAGTCTTATCTTCACTTTATATAAATTCCTCATTATGTTATTTTTAGCTCTGATGATGCTCATCTTTTTAAAACCATAGTTACAAACCACTTACAAAAATTTCTTCTTCGATCCTTATATTACACTGACTATACCTTATACTTCGTTTTTATCATCGTGATTTCTAGCTATTAAAGTCTATCATCACCCTAGTTCCCATTTTTTCTATCTAGCTACTATTTTTTACAACCAGGGGCGTAAAGAGTCGTGAGATTGAAGACATCTAAGGGTAGACACGCTGTCTTGAATTGACCATACGGGTAGTCAAGATGTCTGCCTTTGTAAAACCCTGATACCTGTTAAGTATCATATTTCTACGGTCGCTATTTTCTAAATCCATGCGAAATACGAGATTCCATTCAAAAAGTTTTCTTCCTAATTTTTCCCCCAATTTCCTAAAACACAAATTAATTTTAATTTTAAACAAATCCCAAATTAAAAACTCTCATTACATTAAAGTCTAAAGAAAAAATAATAAACATTAACGTTATTAATAAAATAATTCAAGATCTTGATTTCGATGGTAAAGGAAGTACAAAAGACGTAATGTAAGACGATACGAGTACGTTCACGTTATTGAAAAACTATAATAAGAAGCGGAGTCTTTCTTGAAAGCACAGGATGTGAGGCTTTTGACATGACTATGGCGGGCCATGAGAAGCGAGCAAGAAGTTGTATGGGAAGTCAGGACACTTGTGAGGAACCGGAGAAGCAACAGGTCTGGGAGGAAACGTAAAAGAATTCGAAGGGTACCTATAATATACCCTTATATACGTTAGGTTTGCATATCAATCGGTGGTTGTTCGGTTTAACGTTCGAATTTGAGAAACTTTATTTTTTTTTAAATCATACATTAAAATTAACCAGTGGAGAGAAATTATACCAAAGGTGAAAAACGTTAAAGTGACATTTTTTGAAAAGTATAAAAAAAAGGGGAATTAGTTTCCTACAAGCGAACACCTTTCCTCACTTTTGTATAATTTCGTGGAGATTTTATCTGGCATCAAAAGACCGAACATGCCTCCGTTTCGCACAAAAGCTTTTGCGATCCGTCGGGACAAAATAATCCGGTATTTATCCTGGAAAGGCACAAAGGCACTAAACATTCCGACTTTAAACTCAATATTATATGAATTTTACTCCTTTCAAATAAAAAATGACGTAAATAAAAAATCAAAATTTGATTATCTCTTAAATTTATTTTATTTTTTTTTAATGCTAAATATCTAGAGATATTGAGAGATGGTTGTTCTCAAAATATGTGGCATCCGAGCAAAACACAGCCGAGTTCCCCTGCTGGGGTAGTCTCTGCTAAGTATCAGAGGTTTCTTTGTGCAAACCCATCGGAGCAGTTAATGAGGATAACTAGAGTTAGGTCAATCCCATTCAGGGAGGTTCCGATTGACGCAGAGGTCCAGGTGTACGCGTTTCATTTCAGACTCACGTTTAATTTCGCTTCATGGCATCTCCCGGCTTTATGGCATCTCAATTGACGTCTGTCGTCTGCAAAACCCTTATTAAAAAAAGGTGTTAGAAGTTATTATGTTAAATTTTAACGTTCTCTTACTAATCCTTTTTTTTTATTTTGTAAACTTCTCTTTTTTTAAATATTTTTGGTTATTTAAAATTTGTGTAGGAACATTTGGTATTTTTTGGATGTATATTAATCTCGGGTACAAGATCAAGATAAAAAACGAGATGACAACTCCAGATAGCCGCGTCACATATCAATTATACAGGGTGTTTAAAAAATACGTTCGAATATTTGGCCCACTTATAGATCTCATCAGTACAAACAAAAAAGTCAAAATAAACATAAGTCCAAAAATCAGCCGTTTCCTAATTACAGCCTGTTTTTCAAATTAAAATAATTTACACTCAGTAGGAGTGATTCGCGTATTTATGAAGTCATCCATGGAAATAACAAAACAAATTTTGTTCGTTTCTGTTAGTGTAGTTGCCACATTTGTTGTAATTATTGTGTGTCCGTTATTGTCAGTGTTTATTGAAGTAGTTGTTGCTGTAACCCATTGTTGAAATTTTCGAATATGCCTTATACCAACGCAGAAATGGCAGACATGCATTTTATGTATGGCAAAGCCGATGGAAATGCTTGTGAGGCACGTCGCCTTTATGCCGAACGAAGCATTCCCAAACCGGGTACTTCCGTGTGACAAACTTTTTACAAATTTACATCAACGTTCATCCGAAGTTGGATCGTTTAAATCAAGGAACGGTGATGGTGGTCGGCCTAGATCAGTTTGTACTCCCGACGCAGAACTTAACATTTTAAGACGAATTGAAGAAAATCCTGGTACTAGTACTAGAAGACTCTCTACTGAAACAAATATTAATTTTTCCCTAATTTGGAGAATTTTACGGGAGCAGCAATTGCACCCATACCATATTCAAAGGGTACAGGCTCTAGCTGTGCCTGATTATGCCGCACGACTGGTGTTTTGTCGAAGCATGTTGACAAAAGTCGCGGAGAACCCAAATTTTGTTACGAAAATGTTATTTACAGACGAAGCCGGTTTCACGAGAAATGGCATTTTTAATTTTCATAATAGCCATGTTTGGGCCGACGAAAATCCGCATGCCGTTGTTGAATCGAATCATCAACACCGATTTGCAATCAACGTTTGGCTTGGTGTGTTAGGAGACCATCTGATAGGACCTTGTTTCCTGCCTAACCGTTTGACTAATCAATTGTACCTTGACTTTTTGCGGAATACATTACCACTGCTGTTAGAAGATGTGCCCCTCAACCACAGAATTAATATGTGGTTGATGCACGATGGAGCTCCTGCGCATTACGGAGTCTTGGTCAGAAATTATCTAAACGAAAATTACAATGGCAGGTGGATAGGGCGAGGAGGTCCAATTGCATGGCCCCCTAGATCTCCCGACCTCACTCCACTCGATTTTTGCATTTGGGGATATTTAAAGACATTAGTTTATTCAAGTCCTGTGAATAATTTAGATGAGTTGCGAGAACGAATTGAACATGCCTGCCAGACTGTTCGTATAAATCCGGGACTCTTTGAGAGAGTGCGGCGTTCACTTTTACGGAGATGTGAAATGTGTATACAAATGGAAGGAGGACATTTTGAACATCTTCTTTAAGAATCATTAATTTGTAATAATTAAAATGTATTTATACTGATATTTGAGTGTAAATTATTTTAATTTGAAAAACAGGCTGTAATTAGGAAACGGCTGATTTTTGGACTTATGTTTATTTTGACTTTTTTGTTTGTACTGATGAGATCTATAAGTGGGCCAAATATTCGAACGTATTTTTTAAACACCCTGTATAATGGGTTTGTTTGTGGCCATGATCTCCGCTTGAGGGACGATTTTTCAACGGTGAACAATATAGTTGGACCCTTCATGACCGTCAGCTAATCTCTACTTTTGTCAAAGTATGAAGCTTTTGTTTGGAAGCCGCGGCTTTTATCTCGTTTTAGAAGAAGTAGGCTTTTTGGAATCCTACTAAAATTTTCAAAGATTTAACAAAAATTCTAATAAAGACAAAAAGTCTAAAGGTCAAAATATTCCCAGATTGATATAGAATAATCTCACCATCCAAAAAATTTTTTTCTCGTTTTGAAAGAACTAGATTTTTATAACCTTTACTAAAATTGCAAGTATTTAGCAAGGATTTTAATAAAAATAAGAGGTCTAAATTCTTAATGAAATTGCTCCCAGATCGAAATACAATTCTCTCTCGGGCAAAAAAATTTTCTGTCTTGTTTTGAAGAAGGTGGTGGATTTTGGTAATTTTTATTAAAATTGCAAAGCTTTAACAAAGATTCTAGCAAGGACAAATAGTCTAAGTTCTTGTTTAAAATATTTTCAGGTTGATATACAATTCTCTCGCCATCCAAAAAATTTTCTTCCTCGTTTTGAAAGATCTACGAAATTTTTATAATCTTTACTAAAATTGCAAGTATTTGGCAATGATTCTAATCAACACAAGAAATGTAAATTCTTGTTAAAAAGATCCCTGGAAAGACAAAGAGTGCGATTTTTTGTTAAAAATGTTTCAAGATCGATATACAATCCTCTCACCATCCAAAAATTTTTCTTCCTCGTTTTGAGAGAGCTTCCTAGCTCTTTCAAAAGGAGGAATTGGCTTCTTATTCAAATTGTAAGGATTTAACAAAGATTCTAATCAAAACAAGAAATGTAAATCCTTGTTGAAAATTCTCCCAGACCTATATACAGTTTCTCACGATCAAAAGATCTTTTCTGTCTTGTTTTGAAGAAGATGGTATATTTGTGTAATTTTTACTGAAATTGGAAAATTTTGGCACAGATCTCTAGAAAGACAAAAAGTCCGATTTTTTGTTAAATATGTTTCCACATCGATACACAATTCTCTCACCATCCAAAAATTTTTCTTCCTCGTTTTGAAAGAGCTAGGAGATTTTTATAATCTTTACTAAAATTGTAAGGATTTAGCAAAGATTCTAATCAAAACAAAAGTCTAAATTCTTGTTGAAGATGCTCCCAGATCGATATACAATTCTCTCATGATCAAAAGATTTTATTTGTCTTGTTTTGAAGAAGATAGATTTAATTCCCAAAATGAGTAACGCCAACAACTCTGCATCAAAAAATAGACTTTTTAATGAAGTGTAGATTAAAATTTCTTATCCTTATCTTTAAAAGTAAAGTCTGGATGACTTTTTAAAGTTGGTCGAAAATTTATAAGGTTATATTGGTTTCGGTAAAAAATTTCAAGTGTCTTTGGGAATTTTTTTAAATTTTCTCATAACAATTAGAACAAACTTGATTGCGTTGGTAAAAAATAGACATTTTAATAGAATCTTGGTTAAAATTTCTTATCTTTATTTTTAAAAATATAGTCTGGATGATTTTTTAAAGTTGGTCGAGAAATTATAAGGTTACGTTAGGTTCGGTCAAAAATTTGAAGTGTCTTTGGAAATTTTTTTAATTTTTTTAGTAACAATTAGAACAAATTTGATTATTATAATAAAAAATAGATATTTTAATGGAATTTTGGTTAAAATTTCTTATCTTTATTTTTAAAAATATAGTCTTGATGATTTTTTAAAGTTGGTCGAGAAATTATAAGGTTACGTTAGGTTCGGTCAAAAATTTGAAGTGTCTGGGAATTTTTTAAAATTTTTTAGTAACAATTAGAACAAATTTGATTATTATAATAAAAAACAGACATTTTGAAGGAATCTTGATTAAAATTTCTTATCTTTATTTTTAAAAATATAGTCTGGATGATTTTTTAAAGTTGGTCGAAAATTTATAAGGTTATATTGGTTTCGGTAAAAAATTTCAAGTGTCTTTGGGAATTTTTTTAAATTTTCTCATAACAATTAGAACAAACTTGATTGCGTTGGTAAAAAATAGACATTTTAATAGAATCTTGGTTAAAATTTCTTATCTTTATTTTTAAAAATATAGTCTGGATGATTTTTTAAAGTTGGTCGAGAAATTATAAGGTTACGTTAGGTTCGGTCAAAAATTTGAAGTGTCTTTGGAAATTTTTTTAATTTTTTTAGTAACAATTAGAACAAATTTGATTATTATATTAAAAAATAGATATTTTAATGGAATTTTGGTTAAAATTTCTTATCTTTATTTTTAAAAATATAGTCTTGATGATTTTTTAAAGTTGGTCGAGAAATTATAAGGTTACGTTAGGTTCGGTCAAAAATTTGAAGTGTCTGGGAATTTTTTAAAATTTTTTAGTAACAATTAGAACAAATTTGATTATTATAATAAAAAACAGACATTTTGAAGGAATCTTGATTAAAATTTCTTATCTTTATTTTTAAAAATATAGTCTGGATGATTTTTTAAAGTTGGTCGAAAATTTATAAGGTTATATTGGTTTCGGTAAAAAGTTTCAAGTGTCTTTGGGAATTTTTTAAAATTCTTTAGAAACAATTAGAACAAATTTGACTATTATAATAAAAAATAGACATTTTAATGGAATCTTGGTTAGAATTTCTTATCTTTATTTTTTTAAATAAAGTCTGGATGATTTTTTAAAGTTTGTGGAAAATTTGTAAGGTTATATTGGTTTCGGTAAAAAATTTGAAGTGTCTTTGGGAATTTTTTTAAATTCTTTAGTAACAATTAGAACAAATTTAACTATTACAATAAAAAACAGACATTTTAATATACATTTATGTGGTCTTCACTAAAATTGTAAAAATTTACCAACCATCCCAAGAGAGACAAGAAGTATACATTTTTGTTAAAAGTTCTCAAATTGATTAAATATAAGATAGATAGAAATGCATTTAGGAAGACAAAAAGAAAACAGAAAGAAAAATATATAATAATTAAAATTAAATTACTAACTTAAATAAAACACTTTTTCATTTCCCTCGAAAACGAGCTATCGACCTTAGTCTTACAGCCCAGTATAAGATCTTCCTTTTTTATTTTAAATACATATTTTATATTTTCATGATTTGATTATAAATGGTGTGACACGTGGTGTGTGAAGGAATGAATAATTTCGCAATATTGTTCTTCATACTGCTCATCCATTTCTCTGCCAATATTGAAAGGCGCTCTGCCAGTGTTCTAACTCTGGTTATTCGGCAAAGGCCGATATTAGAGATATTATGTAAGGGGTTGTTTGGATGTCGTATTTTGGTTGAAGTACGAAGACAAGATCTTTCTCCAACTTCTAAGTTGTTCATTGTACCTCCTTTATTATAAGCTGTCAAAATATTGCCGTATTCCAAAATGGGTCTGCAAAAGGATTTGTAGATGTATTTTTTATATGTTTTTTATATGTTAGTGCTTTAAAACGTTTGGCTCTCGCACAATCGAATTTTTTTTTCTGTCTTATTTTCTTTACTAAAATTGCAAAAATTATAATTGAGACATACAACACATTCCTGTTGAAAATATTCCCATGAATAATTTTAGATCGATATACAATTCTCTCACGATCCGAACACCATGTGGTGTGGTCTCTCTGCAGGAATTTCACCCAGAATATCATGCAGGGGATGATGATGACTCAGATACATCCCTATCGTGGGAGATATAACAATTCCAAGTAATAGATATTTCAAAATCTTTTAAAATATTTACTCTTCTTATCAAACTATCTTTTAAACACTAATATTGATTGTGGTAGTGTTAATCCAATAAAGTGATGGAAGATTTAGATGGTTTAAAAAAAGAGAGCTCAGAAATAGCTTCATGACACTAATTGCTCCAACCATATGACGCTTTTTACCACCCCATCAGAACCGTAACAGAGTAGCTTCACCCCCAATTGTAAAACAATGCATCACGGACGATTACACGTGAAGCAGGTGGTCATGTGAACTAATTTGGGATGATTATGATGGTGACATGATTTGATTGGGATCGTTAGTATCCCTTTTAGGGTGTTTGGATGGTGATAGAAATAAAATTCACACGATGCCAATAATTTTTTTTTTAATTTAAAATCTTTAATCTATTTTGCCATATTAATGGCCGATTTGTTCATAGTTACTGGCTAAATACCCAACCATTGCAAGTGAAGTAGAAGATAGTAATTATCCAGCCCTAACAATAAGTATAATACTCTAAAAAATTTCGAAGTATCTTGTTAGCAGACATTTTAATTTGCTAAAAACTTCATCCTTTAGCCAGAAGCTCACATCTCCTTTTGAAAAGGTAAAAGGCCTCCTGTGGCCATTGTGGTCTCTACCCGGCATGTTCCAAATAATTTGTCACCAGACGTCAAACAAATTTGTAAGGGTAGGCGCTACCTGTGTATGAATACCGTTTAAACGGGGTTCTAATGACATCTTTATAGACTTCAAGAGGAATCTTTCAGCTGTCCACTAAAACCAACCCAAAATTACTAAAAATTAACCATCAAATTATAAAATCCTAAATTGGAAATTTGATCCTATTCAAAACAAAAATATCGTTTTCTTCCTCGTTCATAGAATCTAAGCTTCTATCCTTGTATTAAAAGCCTGAAAATGGCCGTTAGAACCGAAAATCGAGTCGTACGAGACGACCACGCCCCGGATGTGCGCGAAGAAAACGTCTTCTTCCCTTCGCCCCACCTGCCCGATGTCCTTTTGATCACCATTGTCCCCGATTCTTTTTCACCTGATATTTACTCTCTCCCATGGCATTATGCGGGAACCGAAAGGAGAGAGGATCGAAAGCTCGTCGCGAGCTTTGTGCCTCCGGAAGAAGTGGTGTATAATGGCGCGAACGTCGGCGGATGAATGAAGAAGGTGGAGTTGGATCAGGTACTCGACGGTTAGAAAACGACGAGAGATCGTTATCTTATTCTTATGAAAAAAAATCTTCCTTCAACAAAAGTTAAAGGAAAAATATTAAAAAAAAAGAAAAAAAATACAGAGAGGGAAAAGTTAAAAATTGAAAATGCAAATAAATGACTGTGAGATCTTTAATTGTAACCATTGTAGTTGTAGGCCAGCAATTTAACGCCCCCCTGATTGCTCTCTTTGAGGTCTTTGTTGCGCCCCAGCAACCCCTAAGTTCTTACTGATCGTATGACAGAAGGAATTAATTGTATTTGGACAATAAGAGAAATACGAGACGTTGAAAGTTAGTGGGTGCAATTTGACTATAAGTCGAGGGAAGCGAAATGAAAGGGTTTTATTTTGTTATTTTATTAAATGCAAAGGTTTATGGTTACAATTTTAATTAATTAATTTATCTGGAAAGTGAAGCAATCATCTTCAAGACTGGTTTAGTTCTCTATTTGTTGGGGGCTTACAAAAAATAGTTTTCCAAAGTTTCCAAGATGAATTGAGACTAAGCAGTTGGATAAAATTTATATATAATAAAGTTGTAACCTCTAAACTCAAATTATACTGTCATCCTAAGAAAATTCCACTTTTAAAACGTAGCCTAATTTTTAGGTTTAAAAATTTTAATTACAGACATTAGGTTACATTTTCTCTTCGGAGAGGAAAACTAAAAGTGGTAGCAAAATCATTTTCGATAAAAATAAAGATTAAGTTTTAATCTAAATCCTCATGAAGATTTCAAGCCTTATTAATAATTAGTTTTTTGGGATATGATTTTTTTTAAATGATTGATTTTTAATAATCAAAAATTTTTTTACTAACTTAAATTTTTTTTTAATTTTTTTGGCACCATTTTGAATAAAACGATTTTTAAAAATCAAAACTAAAATATTTTTGGCTGCATTTAGGAGAAAAATCGAAAATCTTTAAAAATGAATTTTTAAAGTTAATTTTCATAAATTAGAAGTGTCAAAAAATTTTTCCAACTTTGAAATTTTTTTAATTTTTTTGACAACACTTGGAATAAAATGGTCTTTTCAAATCAAAACTAGAATGTTTTGAGTTGCATTTGGAAAAAGAATCAAATCAAAATCTTTAAAAATGAATTTTTGACGATTTTTTAAAATTGATCGTTTTTTTGAAAAGTCAGGTTCAGTTAACTTCATAACGCGAACGTATTCAAGAATTTTTTAAAATTTTGTATGAATTCTTATTAATAATTAGACTCATTTATTTAAAAACAGAAACTTTTAGGTTTCATTTAAAGTTAAAATCGTTTCTTAATTCCTATAAATAAAGTCTGGGTGATTTTTTGAAGTTAATCGAAAAGTTAGGTCAGATTCACTTTAAAACACGGACTTCCTAATTTTTTTTTTAATCTTTTATGAATAATTTGGCTGATGTAGTTCAAAATAGAATCCTTGGGGTTGTATTTAAAGTATAAATTATTTCTTAATCTCCATAAATAATGACTGGATGATTTTTTAAAGTTGATCGATTTTTTGAAGTTAGGTTAAGTTCATATTTTTTTCTAATTTTTTATAGATAATTATGAATAATTTGGCTAATTAGTTTAAAAATAGAATCTTTTAGGTTTCACTTAAAACATGAATCACTTCTTAATCTGTATAAATAAAGCTTGGACGATTATTTAAAGTTGATCAATTTTTTGACAAGTTAGGTTAAATTAACTTCAAAAGACAAACGTCTTTAAGATTTTTTTCAAATTTTTTATGGATTTTTATGAATAATTTGGCTGATTAATTTTAAAATAGAACCTTTTAGGTTTCATTTCAAGTAAAAATCTAGATTTTTGACATAAATTGTCAATTTTCAAGTTTAACCTAAAATTATAAAAAAATTAAGTCAATTAAAGAAAAATTTTTCAGATAAAAGTTGTAAATTAGTTAATTGCGAACATTTTTTGTAATAAACTATTTCTTGAAATTTTGATTATTAATCAAGTTATAACCTACAATGTAGATTTTTGACGTAAAATGTCAGCTTTGAAGTTTAACCTAAATTTATTAAAAAATTAAGTCAGTTAAAGAAGAAATTTTCAGATAAAAGTTGTAAATTAGTTAATTACGAACATTTTTTGTTATAAACTATTTCCTGAAATTTTGATTATTAATCAAGTTATAACCTAAAATGTGGGTTCCTGACGTTAAATGTCAATTTTGAAGTTTAACCTAAAATTATTAAAAACTAAGTTAGTTAAGGAATAATTTTTCAAGTAAAAGTTGTAAATTAGTTAATTAGGAACATTTTTTGTTATAACTATTTCTTGAAATTTTGGTTATTAATCAAGTTATAACCTAAAATGTAGATTTTTGACATAAACTGTCAATTTTGGAATTTAACCTAAAATTATTAAAAAATTAAGTCAGTTAAAGAAAAATTTTTCAGATAAAAGTTGTAAATTGGTTAATTAGGAACATTTTTTGTAATAAACTGTTTCTTGAAATTTTGATTATTAATCAAGTTATAACCTAAAATGTAGATTTTTGACGTAAACTGTCAGTTTTGAAGTTTAACCTAAAATTATTAAAAAATTAAGTCAGTTAAAGAAAAATTTTTCAGATAAAAGTTGTAAATTAGTTAACTGCGAACAATTTTTGTTATAAACTATTTCTTGAAATTTTAATTATTAATCAAGTTATAACCTAAAATGTAGATATTTTATGTAAAATGTTAATTTTGAAGTTTAACCTAAAATTATTAAAAAATTAAGTCAGTTAAAGAAAAATGTTTCAGATAAAAGTTGTAAATTAGTTAATTACGAACATTTTTTGTTATAAACTATTTCCTGAAATTTTGATTATTAATCAAGTTATAATCTAAAATGTTGATTTTTGACGTAAAATGTCAATTTTGGAGTTTAACCTAAAATTATTAAAAAATTAAGTTAGTTAAAAAAATTTTTTCGGGTAAAAGTTGTAAATTAGTTAATTGCGAACATTTTTGTAATAAACTATTTCTTGAAATTTTGATTATTAATCAAGTTATAACCTAAAATGTTAATTTTTGACGTAAAATATCAATTTTGAAGTTTAACCTAAAATTATTAAAAAATTAAGTCAATTAAAGAAAAATGTTTCAGATAAAACTTGTAAATTAGTTAATTACGAAAAAATTTTCTAATAAACTATTTCTTGAAATTTTGATTATTAATCAAGTTATAACCTAAAATGTTGATTCTTTATGTAAAATATCAGTTTTGAAGTTTAACCTAAAATTATTAAAAAATTAAGTTAGTTAAAAAAAAATTTTTCGGGTAAAAGTTGTAAATTAGTTAATTACGAACATTTTTTATAATAAACTATTTCTTGAAATTTGGATTATTAATCAAGTTATAACCTAAAATGTTGATTTTTGACGTATAATGTCAATTTTGAAGTTTAACCTAAAATTATTAAAAAATTAAGTTAGTTAAAAAAAATTTTTCGGGTAAAAGTTGTAAACTAGTTAATTACGAACATTTTTTGTAATAAACTATTTCTCGAAATTTTGATTATTAATCAAGTTATAACCTAAAATGTAGATTTTTGACGTAAACAAATTTTAATCAATATGAAGTTAGATTTTCTTTTCTGAGGGAAAAACGAAAAGTCGTAGAAAATTCATTTTTTGTAAAAATAAAGACTATGTTTTAAAGTAAATCGTCATAAAATTTTAAATCTCTACAACAATTAGTTTCTTAGATATGAATTTTTTAAAATTCATTAGTTGATAACTTCTGATCTTTTGATTTATTGTATGTAGATAACTTTTCATACACACAAGATATAAATTAATCTAAAAGAGTAATTTGGGTTATCTACCTTTAACAAACCATTCTTACTCTTAAATACAAAATATGAAAATCCATTCTCCGTGCAAATAATTACGTCTCGCAACGAATTTTTTTTCTATCATTAAGATAAAGAGGTGCGGCTCTAGATCACGGCCGTAAACGTCTAAATCACTCTTTGAACGCGTGAAACTTCACGTAGAAATGGCATTTTTTCACTTCCTTTTCGCGGCAAGGTCGCGCTCGGACAATTTCCCGTTCTATAATTTTTTTTTCCTGAGTTGCGTAACATTTTTCGTATCGGCTCTTGTGAGTAGGTGGCTTATCCCTTTTTTCGCCAGCAAAAATGAAAGGACTAAAAAAACTTCCTTCGAGCCGGATTTGAACCAGCGACCTATGGATATCAGCTTTTATTCAAACCTCTACAGTCCACCGCTCTACCAACTGAGCTATCGAAGGTTGTGGGAAATGTTTAAACCCAGGATTTATTCTGAAATTTATTTAATTTATTTGAATTAAAAATAAAAATTAAAAAAAGGTTTTAAATTATTTTTATTAATAAAATTATAAAATTATTATCTAAAAGAATTACACTAGAATCATACTCGTTAAATATTACATACAAAAAAATACACAATAATCAACATTGTTATCGATTCTTTTCTATTACCCTTAATTTTAATTGAAGGGTAAAAAAATCGAGTGAGCAAATACAAAGCCATAGTAATCACTTGGCAAAAAGTTTTTTAATTATGTTCTTTACTTTCTCGAAAAATAAAAAAGGAACTAAGCACTCAAACCACTCACAACGACAGAAACTTCATCAGAGTGTCATAAATCAGCTTAGGATTGATGGTTTCATCAGCTGTGTACCTAACACCTCTTAATAAACCATCATCATGGTTCACTATACCGAATTCACCAACTATAAACCCATCTGGAGTTCTTTCCTCAACTCTATACCTTCTTTCTTTCCTTCCTTCAATAACATAACCATTTTTCGACTTACTCGATGATGGTTTTTCGCTATTTTGCACGGTTGGTTGTACACCGTGAGTCCTTCCATTGGTTTGAACGCTTACGGCTTCGTCAACTTCGTAATTTTGTTCAGGTTGGCCATAAACAATGGGAACTTTAGGATTGTGCCAATTTTCTGTTGGTTTTTCACTTGATGAAGTTGATTGAGTTGGATCAGCATTTTTCCAATGATCGCTTTGAACATTTTGAACTACTGCGCTGTAAGAAACTGATCTGGGAAGATTAGGTTCCATTCGATTATTATTATTATTGTTATTATGGTATATTACTGTGTGATGGAAAGGTTGTATATCTTTTAATTTTTCTTGAGATAATTCTTTAAGTAATTCTGAGGTTTTTTCAAAATCAGATAATTTTTTAATAACTGGAATTGCTTGGACGTTAGCTGGAAGTTCTTCTGTGTACCCTGGATCGGCATCTCTTGTAATAGGTTCCATTTCTTCTACGTTAAATTCATGTCTATTAGCTGCAGCTACAATACTTTCTCTTTCTTCTTGTAACACTGGTATTTCAACCCCTTTATTATTATCTTCTTCTTTAATCATATCGTCTTCAGTTATACTTTCTTCAGTTGTTGTTGTTGTAGTTGTTCTACTCTTATTTTTTCTTAAATACACCCTCGATTCTTTCGAACTGATTTTAACATTAATTATCTTCCTGACGTCGTCTTTTCCAGGATTAAATACTTCCGTGTTTCTTAGTGTTGACGAAGGTTTAGTGCTCCTGCTGGTTCGTAAAATTGGTAAGTTTCTTGGATAATGTTCGAGTTCTATTGATGTTGGGGATGTTATTGAAGTGGAAGTTGTATCCAAGTTACTTTTTGTTGTTGGCAAGTCTAGGAGGACTTGAAGGAAGTCTTTTCCTGCCAGGAGGCCGTCTATGGAATCGGGCTCCTGCTTCGCTATTGGCAGGCCCACGACATCCAGGATTAAGCTGGCGCATATCTAAAATTTAGAAAGAAGAATTAGGATTGGGACATTTTAAAAAAATATAAATTGAGAGATGATAATTTTTAAAATTGTAAAGTTCCTTACTTATGTAGATTTATTTCTAAAGTTGGGTTAACTTGGGTTGGGTCTTTATGAAGGAATATTGATGATCTTTTTATTTACTAAAACGTTTCAGTCTTGCTTGTGTTAATAAAGAAGAATGATTGCAGTATGTATTCAAAATTAAATTGAATATTTCAAATGTGAGCAAAATGTTAAAGTTCTTCTTCCTCAAAAAGTTTAAGATCGATGTTCTTTATTGAATGTAACGATTAATCATTTTACCTTATTAAATTGAACAAAGTTCATTACTATTTCTATTCGTTGATTTTATAAAAAAATCCAAAAATAGGCGTAATATATGAAGTTTATTGGAAGTGTTGGGTTAAATCAAAAAAATTTTTTTTTTCTTGAAAACTTTAAAATCGATTTTAGTAATTTCTCTTGAGTTTATTAACTAAACATTGTAGTTTATAAAATAGAAGGAAAATCGTTAATATCTCTATCGGTTGATTTTATAAGAAAATCCAAAGTTAGCCTTAATATATAAAAATTAAACGAAAATGTTGGGTTAGATCAGAAAATTTTTTTTCTCAAAAACTTTAAGATCGATTTTAATAATCTCTCTTGAATTTATCAATTAAACATTGTAGTTTATAAAATAGAAGGAAAATCGTTAATATCTCTCTTGGATGATTTTATAAGAAAATCCAAAGTTAGCCTTAATATATAAAGTTTAACGAAAATGTTGGGTTAGATCAAAAAATTTTTTTCTCAAAAACATTAAGATCGATTTTAACAAATTCACTTTAGTTTATCAACTAAACATTGTAGTTTATAAAATAGAAGGAAAATCGTTAATATCTCTATTGGTTGATTTTATAAAAAAATTCAAAGTAACCCCAAATATTTCAAGTTTAACCAAAATGTACAGTTGGGTTTAGAATTTTTTTTCTTCAAAACTTTAATATGGATAACAATAATTTTAGTTGAGGTTAACTATCAAACACTTTAGTTTATAAAATTGAAGAATGTTTTCCAATACGACTATTCGTTGACTTCATACGAAAGTCCAAAGGTAGCCTTAATATATCAAGTTTAACGGAAATGTTTAGTAAAATCAAAAAAAAATTCTCAAAAACTTTAAGATCGATTTCAATAATTTCTCTTGAATTTGTTAAATTAAACATTATAGTTTACAAAATAGAAGAAAAATCGTTAGTATTTCAGTCGATTGATTTTATAAAAAATTTATTGCAACCTCAAATATTTGAAGTTTAACCAACTTGGGTTCAGAATTTTTTTTCTTCAAAAGTTTAAGGCCAATAACAATAATGTTGGTTGAGATTAACAACCAAACACTTTAGTTTATAAAATTGAAGACAGCTTTCCAGTATTTGTATTCGTTGATTTTATAAGAAAATCTAAAGTTAGCCTTAATATATGAAGTTTCACGAAAATGTCAACTTAGATGAAAAAATTTTATTTGTTTCCAAAAACTTTAAGGTCGATTTTAATAATTCCTCTTTAGTTTATCAAATAAAGCATTGTAGTTCACAAAATAAAAAAAAAATCGTTAGTGTCTTCATCGGTTGATTTTATGAAAAAATTCAATCCAACCTCAAATATTTTAAGTATAACCAAAGTGTGCAGTTGGGTTTAGATTTTTTTTCTTCAAAAGTTTAAAGCCAATAACCAATAATTTTAATTACCAATAATAATAATAATAACCAATAAAAATAATTTATCACCACGTCAGGGTTGACGTGGTGATAAATTCAAGACTTTAAAATTTTCATTTTCATTCATTGATGTCTTGTAGAAAATTTTATATGGTTCATTTCTGACAAAACGCATCCAACATATTCTTAACCAGTTTACTGATTCTCCATTCTTTACCCTTTTAAAAAATTGCGTTTTCGAATAATTTCGTTGATACAAAATTTTCCTGTCTCATTTCAGCTACAATAAAATTATTTCCCTTCCGGCAATTTTTAATAATCTTGGGGAACGAACAGTAAATTATTTTTTTTAATGCCATTTCTACCATGCCAAAATCTCTATTATTTGGTAAATACGAATACCTTGATATTAAAGATTTATGATCTATAATTTCTATATTATTATCCAAAGCTTGGATAATTTTCAACCACATTAAAGCCACTTTAATGTTATTATTTTGGCCGGTGTACATGTCACTGTAAGCTATAATATATTTAAGATACACAAAACAACTTCTTGAAACTTTAATTTTAACTATAAACGGAGTTGGGCCACTTTCAAACTACACAATGCAATTATTTAATTAATTCTGAAAACTTATGTGAAAAAAATGTATGGTATTTGTTCTGAATAGAGGCAACCTGAAGTGCTTCACTGATAAATAACATGAAGTTGTAAATGTAACCATGGTAACCGGCAAAAAATTGAAAAACGGAGTTAGGTCACTTTCAAAATAAACGGCTCATATCAAAATTCAACGAAAATGTTGAGTTAGATTAAAAAATTCTTTTCTCAAAAGCTTTAAGATCGATTTTAATAAACTTTCGTGATTCTATCAAGTAAACATTATAGTTTATAAAATTGAAGAAAAATCATTAGGGTTTCCATCGATTTATTTTATAAAAAATTCAAAATAACCTCAACTATTTCACAAAAATTTACAGTTGATTTAATTTTTTTTTTTCTTGAAAATTCAAAAATCAATTTCAATAATTTTTATTGAGATTATCAACTGAACATTTTAGTTTATAAAACTGAAAGAATCTCATTAATATCTCTATTCGTTGATTTTATAAAAAAATCCAAAGTAACCTCAAACATTTCAAGTTTGATCAAAATGCAAGGTTACGTTTTTAATTTTTCTCTCCAAAACTTTAAGATCGATTTTAATAATATCTCTTGAATTTATCAACTAAACATTGTAGTTTAGAAAATTGAAGAAAAATCGTTAATGTTTCCATCGATTGATTTTATAAAAAATTCAAAACAACCCCAACTATTTCACGAAAATGTACAGTTGATTTAAAAATTTTTTTTTCTTGAAAAATCAAAGATCAATTTTAATCATTTTTATTGCATACATCAACTGAACACTTTAGTTTATAAAAGTAATAGAATCTCGTTAATATCTCTATTCGTTGATTTTATAAAAAAATCCAAAGTAACTTTAAACATTTCAAGTTTGATCAAAATGCAAGGTTACGTTTTTAGTTTTTTCTCTCCAAAATTTTAAAATCGATTTTAATAATATCTCTTGAGTTTATCAGTTAAAAATTGTAGTTTACAGAATTGAAGAAGAATCGTTAGTGTCTCCATCGATTGATTTTATAAAAAATTCAAAACAACCCCAACTATTTTACGAAAATATACAGTTGAATTAAAATTTTTTTTCCTGAGAAATCAAAGATCAATTTCAATAATTTTTAATGCGTACATCTATTGAACATCTTGGTTTACAAAAGTGAAAGAATCTGGTTGATATCTCAATTCGTTGATTTTATAAAAAATCCAAAGTAAACTTCCATATTTCAAATTTAATCAAAATATAAACTTAGGTTTTCAATTTTCTTCTCTAATTGTAAAATGTTAAGATCGATTTTAATGTTTTATGTCTGTTTTATCAATGAAACATTATATTTTATAAAATTGAAGAAAAAACGTTATTATCTCTATTCGTTGATTTTGTAAAAAATCCAAAGTTAGATTTAAAATTCATTTTCTTAAAAACTCTAACAAAAGATCAAATGTAATGGTTTTGGTTACGTCTAATAACTAAATATTCAAATTTCTAATTTAAAAAGTCGTTTCTTTTGTTTTGAGTATATTTTATAGAAAGAAAAAACTTTGAACTATAAAGGGTTAATGTCGTGGAGGTTGTAACTGTGAAAGTTGTAGTTGTTCGACGTCGTGGAATATTTATCAACTGGTAGACAATGTACATACATAATTTTACATAATTTTTTTCCGCATGCATTAAAGGTCGATTTATTTCTGCGAATTTACCTTTTTTAATAAAATAATTTTTAAAATCACAACTTTAATTCTCTATAAATTAATACAAAAGACTTTAAATTAAAATTAAATTAAAATCAAACTGTAACCACGCGTGATATATACAATTTATTTTTCAACCTTGAATATTATTACATACTACTAAAGAAATCCTCATAGTTTATAACTAACTAACAATAAGTATAAAATTTCCTAAGACTTTAACTTGTAATCGTATTAATACAAATCAAATTAATATTTTTAGATTGAATAGACCATTTTTTTAAATTATAAATCATGTAATTAATCATCAATTAACCCTCTCCCATCATTACCTCTCTCCAATTAACCCTTCCCCTTGGCTTTCTTCGCGTAAAAAATCATCGCTAGTGATGTAATTTCTCTTGCATCATCTACTAGGATAGGAATTCGCGTTCTTTGACCATGAGCACCTGTTTGCGCGCCCGTTACGCGCCTTGTGCGTAAATCTCGAAGTTCGAGGGAAGATCAAGGCCCAGCGCATAGAAATAGAGCAAGAAAACTCGCTGAAAACGAGCACTTTGTTGCCGTACAAAGCGACTCGTTGTAAGTCGGTTTCGTTTTCTTCGTTTCGATTCTTTTTTCAATCCCAACGGGTTAAACGGCAAAATTGGTCTTTGTCGGCGACCCTGGGATATCTCGAAAGTCATTGTCACGACTGACGGGCGTTTTCGCGCAGCGTGACAGTACGAGTTTGGGTTGAGTTTGACGTAAAAAGCGGAAAATTCAACATTTCAAGAGTTCGTTGTCTTGTCTCTTATTTAGACGGAAGGTGATTTTTTTTATGCGGTTGGGATTTTTATCGCAAGGTATGGTAAGAACGCCTCCGCTTCTTATTCCCACAAACAATGAGATCCGGAATAGGTTTTTAAAAGCGGCATTAGTAGACAGAAGGAACCTTGAAGGCGTGGTCCACATGCTGCAGACAATCTCGGCGCGACCGAGAGGAATTGCCTTTTCTAGGATATTTCGAACGAATAACCGAAGGACGGAGGATAATCAAGGACAACTCCCGCAAATCCTCGCGTATGCACGCTCCTTAAACTGGCCGTTACGGATGATAAACGATCCGGCAAACGATCGTAAATCAACCGATTGGAAACACCTGCTGAATGGAAACGAGAATCGTTATTGTACGATCCTGATGCGCAGATATTGGCCGGGATAGATGTTAATTGTATTCAAATTGAGAGAGCTAAGTGCGATCGCGGGATCTCGGACATAAATTTCGATTAAACCATTATTTACGAGCTAACGACGTGAAAGAACGAGGATAATTTTAGCATTGCGGGAGGTATGTGGGTGTGTTTGATATCGCGACATTTTAATTTTATTCAGATACAGAGCATAGAATGATTTATCTTTGCCTTCGGTTTTGTTTAAAGTTAAAATAAATCAACGGGACGTTTCACATTTATAAATAAAGTAAAATGTTACACTTTACAAAAATTTAAAGTCGGTGCTCAAAATTAAAAAAAAAATTTATCAAAAAGTTTTTTTTTTTTTAATTTTTATTCATTTTATGAATTTGAACATTTTAATTCACAAAAATGAAAAAAATCTCATTTATATCTCTATTCCTTGATTTTATAAAAATTCCAAAGTAATCTTGAATATTTCAAATTTAAGTAAAATGTTGAGTTTGGTTTCAAAATTTTTTTTCTCAAAAATGTTAAGGTCAAATTTAACCCGCCGTGTGTACACTGGATCTTTGAAGGAACAGTGAAAATTTGAACTTCGAAATTCTCTCTTATGGATAGAGGGTAGGCTTCGGCTACCCCCCCTAAAAGAAGTTTGGTAGCTGCTCGGCCATGTAGTAGACGCTTCAATAAGTAAGTCAGATTTTTTCTAGAATTTTTGAAAGCCTAGAAAACTTTGAAAGCATGCCTCTTCCCTAAAAGACCCAGTATACACACCGCGTCTCAAAAAATATAGTATACACACGCCGGGTTAATTATTTCTATTATGTTTAATTAATTAAGCATCCTAGTTTATAAAAATGAAAAAATCTCGTTAATATCTCTACTCCCCTATTTTATAAAAAATCCAAAATAACTGTCAAATTGAAGCAAAATGTTGAGTTGGGTGTCCAAATTTTTTTCTAAAAAACTTTTTGATCGATTTTAATTATTTTTATTGAGTCTATCAATTAGACATTCTAGTTTATAAAATGAAAAAATCTCATTAAAGTATCTATTCATTGATATTTACAGAGAACTCAAAGTAGACCTCAATATTTCAAGTTGTTATCAAAATGTAGAGTTTGGTTTCAAAATTGTTGTCTCAAAAACTTTGAGATCGATTTTAATAATTTCTATCAAACTTATCAACTAAACATCCTAGTTTAAAAAAATGAAAAAATCTTGTTAATATCTCTACTTGTTGATTTTATAAAAAAATCCAAAGTAACCTCGAATATTTCAAATTTAAGTAAAATGTTGAGTTTGGTTTAAAAATTTTAAGATCGATTTTAGTAATTTCTATTCAGCTTATCAACTGAATATCCTAGTTTATAAAAATGAAAAAATCTCGTTAATATCTCCACTCATTCATATTTATAGAGAACTCAAAGTAGACCTCAATATATCAAGTTGCTATCAAAATGTAGAGTTAGGTTTAAAAATTTTTTTCTAAAAAATTTTAAGATCGATTTTAATAATTTCTATTAAACTTATCAACTAAGCATCCTAGTTTATAAAAATGAAAAAATTTTATTAATATCTCTACTCGTTGATTTTATAAAAAAAATTCAAAGTAACTTTAAATATTTCAAATTTAAGTAAAATGTTGAGTTGGGTTTCCAAATTTTTTTCTCAAAAACTTACAGATCAATTTTAATTGTTTTTACTGAGCTTATCAATTGAACATTTTAGTTTATAAAAATGAAAAAAATTCGTTAATACTTCTCCTCATTATTTTTTTAGAGATCTTAAAGTAGACCTCAATATTTCAAGTTGCTATCAAAATGTAGAGTTTGGTTTCAAAATTGTTTTCTCAAAAATTTTACGATCGATTTTAACAATTTCTACTAAACTTATCAACTAAGCACCCTAGTCTATAAAAATGAAAAAATCTTGTTAATATCTCTACTCGTTGATTTTATAAAAAAATCCGAAGTAACCTTAATATTCAAAATTTAATCAAAATGAAGACTTGGGTTTAAAATTTTTTTTCTCAAAAATGTTAAGATCGATTTTAATAATTTCTAGTATGTTTAATCAACTAAGCATCCTAGTTTATAAAAATGAAAAAATATCATTAATATCTATCTTCGTTGATTTTATAAAAAAATCGAAAGTAAACCTTAATATTCCAAATTTAGTCAAAATGTAGAGTTGGGTTTAATTTTTTTTTCTCATGCAAGCAATAAAAAACATATCTGCAGGCAGAGGACATGCAGATAGACTCATAGTTTCCAGAGGCGGCTCTTGGCAAAAATGGAGCTTCTCCTCTCTATTTGGCTTTGTCAGTGTCATTGGGTGGTTTGCAGAAAAAGTTCTGGATATTTGTGCAAAATCAAGATACTGTAAGACATGTGAATATAGGCAGAAAAAGAAAAATACCGCAGAATTTGAAGAATGATATGCGTCACAGCAGCCTAAAGCCCGGTTCACATTATACCAGTAGTATTCCAGTACAGTGATCGAAACCAGTGCTGGAATGCTACTGGAATAATGTAAACCCTCACTGGAATAAACTGGAATGCACTCATTCCAGTGAGCAATTCAATCCAGTGACTGGACTGAAGCCCGGTTTACATTATTCCAGTCCAGTAATCCAGCTAGTCAATCCAGTCCAGTGCTGGACTGGATCATATCGTTCACATTATTCCAGTCTAGTAATCCAGTTAGTCATTCCAGTCCAGTGCTAGACTGGATCGTATATATGTTCACGCATGTAATCCAGCACTGGATTAGCTGTCTACACTATTCCAGTGGTGCTGGAATGGGCGAGCTGGACTGAAAAATTAGACCGTCAATCCAGTCACTGGACTGGATTGCTCACTGGAATGAGTGCATTCCAGTTTATTCCAGTGAGGGTTCACATTATTCCAGTAGCATTCCAGCACTGGTTTCGATCACTGTACTGGAATATTGCTGGAATAATGTAAACCGGGCTTGACGGTCTACTTTTTCAATCCAGTTCGCCCATTCCAGGACCACTGGAATAGTGAAGACAGCTCATCCAGTGCTGGATACATGCGTGATCATGTATACGTGACTGAACACCCGTTATTGTGGTTCCATAAATTTCATAATGAAGTTAACTGAAAACCAAACTCTGCAATTTGTTTCTTTAAATAGAAAACAAGTGTGTTTGTAGGATATTACGTCAGAATTTTACAAAAACAAAGAGATGCGCCAATCCATGATCCAGTTCAGGAGTAGACTGCATTGAGCAGCTGGATTGCTGGACTGGAATAATGTGAACGATATGATCCAGTCTAGCACTGGACTGAATTGACAAGCTGGATTATTGAACTGGAATAATGTGAACCGGGCTTAATTGCAAATCGAACTATATCGGTAGCGCAGGGAAAATGGAGTCCGATGCTATAGTTGAAATATTTTCGAGCTTTGAGGCTTTGCATAGGGTTCCAGTAAAACCCATAAGAGGATTATAGATGGGAAACCATATGGCAATTTCACTGTCTCTAAGAAAGAATGCATCGGTCACGTCCAAAAGCGGTTTGGAACGCGGTCAAGAAACCTAAAAAAGGGGCAAAAAATCTTGGAAGTAGAAAGCTATTGACTGGAAAACTGGAACTAAGTATTTATTACGGTTTGGCCATCCGTCAAAACGCGGACTCTGTAGAGAAAATGCGAAATGATATATGGGCAACCTTATACCACAAAATTTCGACGGATGAGAAACCGCACCACGACAGATGTCCCATAGGTGAAGATTCATGGTGTTCTTAGCAAAGAGCAGCGGCTTTGCACACTCTCGAAACATATGTACACAAGCCAGCACTGTCAATGAAAGTTTTTAACGTCATTACGAGCGATGAGGATCTCAGTAGGGATGATATACTTGTTCGTTGTATAGGAGGGTACTCGAAAATGCAAACGAAAGCTTAAATTCTATCGTTTGGTCAATAGCTCCTAAAACAACCTCAAGCGGTAAAAATATTGTTGATATCACAGCTAATATTGCGGTCATAACATTTAACGACAGGTTTCAAGGCTTATTGGAACTAATTAACGCATTAAAACTGAAAATCGGTAATGAATGTTATAACTTCTGCGTAGGGATAGAAGCGCCGCGTAAAAGCAGATAACCGCTCAATCTCCAAAAGAAGAAAAGATGTCCGAAAATTGGGTTCAAAAATTTTTTTCTCGAAAACTCTAAAATCAATTTTAATAATTTTTATTGAGTTTACTAATCAAACATCCTAGTTTATAAAAATTAAGAATAATCATTAACATTCCCATTTACTGATTTAATAATAAAAAAACTCTTAAAATTGAATCACTCCATTAAGTCATTACTCATCTTCCTATTATCCACCATTATTCTTCCTTTATTGTCCAACAATTCGTTCTCTCATCGCATTTTATGGTTATTAACAATAAGAATAAGAAGAAACCTGATGGTATTTCAACGTAATAACAATAACAGCTAAAGGTCAAGCGCAACTTGTCAGCGAAAAAAAATCCCGACGAATACCACATCCTGCAGAACAGGATTAAAACCCTCACTTAAAAAAACGGATGATATACATACCTTAAATGTATAACACGTAGGCATCTTATAAAGTATCTCTAATCGACTATAAATTAAAACCGGCTACGCCCAGGTTATTTTCGAACTCGAATAAAGACATGAAACGATATATCGGCGAATTTATTAGCGATTCGTAGATCGTGTGTGTGTTTGTTTGCCGTTAATTCTCGTGGTTAAGTTCAAGGTTACAATTAGATGTGTATCGCGAATCGGTGTTTGCCAACTTTCAAAGCATTGAAAGATATACTTCTATGATCGGTTTTCCTTTTTACGATAAGGATTATTAGTTTGGTTGGTTGGTTGATTAGTTAGTTCTTGGTTCATATCCTTGGGAATTAATTTGTTTTAAATTACATGGTTTTAAATTTTTAGTAGTTGTCTAATTTGTTTATCTGTGTTATAATTTGATTTTAGCTTGGAGGTATTTTATAAATTATTTTGTTTATGTAACTTTGTTTCATGGTTGATGACTATTTAAGCTGCTCTCAGCAACAATCTATCTATTGAGGCAACTAACAAGTAACTATCAACCAGCAACAAACGATATTGCTACTGGATGACATTTTACATACAGGGTGTTTAAAAAAGATGCGGCAATATTAAAGGGGGTGATTGTCCAAGTCATGTTATACAAAAAAGTTTATAATAAACATGGTCTGGAAACGCTTCGTTACCGATCTACAGCGTATTGAAGTTTAACTTAAAAAAAGCAGTAAATATTTACATATTTTGAAACAGTTCAACGCGTTCAAGCATTACTTCCTGCTGATTTTCCTCCTCGCGTTGCATTCTGTCAATGGCTTTTGCAGAAAATGGTTGAAATCCCTCAATTCCTTGATTCTGTTCTACAATGAAGTGATCTTTTCAAGAAATGCTATACGCAATTTCCATAATAACCATGTATGATGTGACGAGAATCCACATTAAATGAAGATTGTTTTCACCATCAGTTTTCTTTGAACATTAGACTTGGAATTGTATAACTGCCTAATTAGACCGCTATTTTTACCAGGAAGACTTACCGGAGAGGTGTATCGCAACTTTTTGTTATCGCAAAATATCATTTAACTAGGCAAATATTATTTGCCTAAAGGTTCCTTAAGAAAATAAAAGAGAAGCCCAACCGCAAAATTAACTTTTATTTTAAGGTGAAAACAAATGTGCTTTAAATTTTGAATGTTTGCCATTATTTGTTTTGGCAGTGATTACTGACTACTGGTGTAAGTGTAATGACACCTGCTCTTGCATAAATTTTTTGCTTCAAAGTACGCACATCGTTTGGTATTGCACTGGTTTTTTGATGGTTGACACTGGCATTGGGAAAATCCCTGACCTGAGAACATTGATTGGGCAGCACAGGCTTCTCTTAAAGAAATGAAGTGGTCCTGAGGAATGTCACTGTAATTAAAAGTTACTGCTAAAACTTCTGTTAGATCACTTCTAGAAAACCAGGTTCTTAAAAGACCAGATTTTGTACCTATTCGGTAAACATTATTCTTTTTATCAATTACAATCCCTTCTAAGTTCTTCTTATCTAATGGTTGTCTATCGACTTTCGGGACAGCAACAGTGACGCATTTGTCACATTCTATGTTGCTCTGCTAGTTCTTGCCATTTCTTCAGCAGCTTTCAGTTGGCCTTCATATGACTTCTTCCGATGTTTTCTAATGTTGTCTTCATTAACACAATGATTGCATATGACCTGGCTACCTACGTCTTCGCTGTCTTCCTGAATAACGCCACAAATAACGCGCGCTATTTTAGAACACTTCAAATATGTGCACCTGTACTGTGGTTTCCATAGACACACCAGTACATATAGTCATTCATAGTATGGCAGGTGTTGTTGGATTCTAAATCGTCTTTTGAAGTGTCAATTTGTACTTCTTCCTCGAGATTTTCCGAACTGATGGGAACGCTAACTTCGTTCACATTATTTTTTTCAACTATATCTTCTGCTCTGGAATCAACAACTTCATTTACTTGATCGGGAACATTCGTGCGCAAGACTTCCAAGCCCTTTTCAGTGAATATTTTATCTAGAAGGTCTGTGGGCAGATTTGTCGATCGTAAGCCTACTTTTGGATCAGCACCATATAAACTAGTGTAGGATATTCTTCCAATAATACGATGATAGGACGTATTTTTTTTCATTGCACAAAATGACAACCTTTGACCAATGAGTAGATTTATTCTCCTCCATCCAAATTCTTAACATTTGCTCTACATCTTCGTTTGATTACTTAACCTCAATTCGGTCACTGTAAGCTATGTACATTATTTGGCTAATAACAATTCAGCCAAATACCATTTGCCTAGAATAATAACACCCGGTAAAAAAATAATTGTCGACGTGTCATTTGACTAGACCAATACTATTTGGCTAGCGTAAAGTTATTTTCCTTCAATTACTATTTGCCTGCAACATATGCACGTTGGCGCACCAGCCCACTTTAGTCAAGTAGCTCGTGATTTCTTAACACACGCATATGGAAATCAAATTGGCCGAGGTTATACTTATGGCCTGCAAGATCCCCAGACTTAAATCCCCTGGATTTTTTCCCGTGGGGCCATTTGAAGCCCTTGGTGTACGCTACTCCATTGGAAAACGTAGAAGACTTAAGAAATCGAATCATTGTTGGGTGCAACTCAATTAAAACAGATCCTAGTGTTTTTGAGAGAGTTCGCCAGTCAATGAGGAGAAGATTGGATTTTTGTATCCGAGCTCGAGACTTTGCAGTTTTTGTAATTTCTGTTTGGTAAAATTGTTGGTTTGGTAAATACAGGGTTAGCCAGTGAAACGGGAAGATTGGAGATGGCCTTGACAGCTGGAATGTAAGTGGTGGAGGTATTGGCGGCTGGCTCCTTTCTATCTGCATGTTCCGCCATTTTGTTACAATGGATCGTTGGACTGGTGAAAACGCGACCTGCTTTTCGACGCCGTTACAATATGCCGCGTAACAGGCCGCTTCCTTCGGATAACGCCATTCGTTCGTGGATAAACAACCTTGAACAAACTGGATCAACGTCTAAAAAACGAGGTGGGAGTGCAAAAACCGTTTGAACCCCTCAAAACATCGCTGCTGTTCAACAGGCAATGCTCAGAAGTCCACGCCGATCTGCCAAACAACATGCTCTCTGTCTTGGAATAAGTAGCACTTCGGTGAGAAGGATTCTTCGTCAAGATTTACATTTCCACCCATAGAAATACAGATTGTGCAATCGCTCAAACCAACTGACTATCAGAAACGATTACAATTTTGTGAGGAAATGGCCAGAAGACTTGAAGAAAATGACGACCAAATAAACCATTTGTGGATGAGCGATGAGGCGCACTTCTACCTCTCTGGTTTTGTTAATAACCAAATTTCAGATACTGGTCAGAGGAAAACCCTGGCGTTCTTCATGAAACGCCTCTTCATGTTTCAAAGGTGATGGTTTGGTGCGCAATGTCGGCAAGAGGATTAATAGGCCCATTTTTCTTCGAAGATGTCAATAGAAGTGCTGTGACTGTTAACTCTGTGCGTTACGTTGCAATGATCCAGAACTTTCTTACGCCAGAACTCGCCTGTTTTCCTGCGAATGAACACACAATGTTCCAACAAGATGGGGCAACAAGCCACACTGTAAGAGTTGCTATGAATGCTTTATTTCCAGGCGGCGTCATTTCCCGAAGGGGATATCCCTTGGCTCCCTCGCTCTCCAGATTTGTCAACCTGCGACTTTTTTTACGGGGTTTCTTAAAAACAAGAGTTTTCAGAACGATCCACCCAGAACTATCCCAATCCTAAAACAACGAATTCGGGACGAAATTGAAGGAATACGAGTCAATATGCTGCAAAATGACATGGGAAACTTCCAGCCCCGGCTGCAGAAGTGCATAGATTCCAATGGAAGACATATGGCAGATGTTATATTTAAAAAATAAAATTTTCTTTTATAGTACAGTAAATGACTATCTTTGTACTTTATGTTTATAACCATTAAATTAAAAAAATAAATTTTCTTAAAGAATTAGTTACTTATTTAAATTTTCCCGTTTCACTGGCTAACCCTGTATTTGTTTTTATCCTTGAATAAAATCCTTGTTCTTAAAAAAAATTCTTTTACTATACCTAAGCTCTTTTTGTTTATAATAAAAATGTTTAAACTTCAACACGCTGTAGATCGGTAACGAAACGTTTCCAGACAATGTTTATTATAAACTTTTTTGTATAAAATGACCTGGACAATCACCCCCTTTAATATTACCGCATCTTTTTTAATCACCCTATATAATCATATTGGAGCAAATAGAGAGGCGATATCGGATTGTTCCAATGTGAGAAGTCTTTAATTGTGTTTGAGTCGATTTAAAATTTTATTTTATCTAATGAAGAAAGAAGAATTGAATAGATTATGTAATAAGTTAGGGTTGTTAAAAAAATTCTTGACGTTGAAACGGTAGCGTCCTTGCGTTTTAAGATCCTTTCGCAATCCAACAAGAGGCAGGACGAGCTGCCTCTCTGGGGGTTACATTCCTGACCCCTACTTGCAAAATTCTCCTTCGCCTGGCGCCTCTCTTCTCTTCGTTCCTCCTCCTCTTGGTATCGGTTCCCCTTGACGTACTCGGTCCTCCGGTCGTTTGTCACTAAAATGGCAGATCTTCCACCAGATAATGTCCACCAACCGTCGACCGACGCCCATGTGTACTCGCGTGGTATTGCCACGACGAAGAAATCTCCTCCATTATTTTCTATGCCTCGTTCGGAATGTAGTTAGAAACGATTCCTTTTCAACTTTACTTTAAAATTTTTCATTTTGATTTTATTCTGTATTGAGATTAATCCAGGACATTTAAAGTGTAAAAAAAGTAAAGTAACCCCACGCAACAAAGTCTTGAAGAATATATCCCATCATTGCGTAACGCGCGACGGTTCACACTCTTAGTAATGTCCCGTAATGGCAGTAAATCAGCGCGTTTTGACGCCACGTTCCATTCTTGTTACGGGTCTTAAATCACGACGGTATTCATGTCGGGTGGGTGATTTATCTGGTGCGATTTCGAGTCGAGATGCGACTGGAGCGAATGGAAAAACGACGAAAAACGATGATCGGACGGTACGGAGGGCGCGCGAAGTAGAAGTAGATGAAAATAAAGCGCGGTAATTGCGCCCAGATGGTATCTGGCGTCGAGTACCTTCGCGGCGGTAACGCGCGACGATAAATTTGGACGTGTGCCTCCGCGAAATCTGATCCGGCCGACTCCCACAACGATCCACAATCGAGACGATTATTTTTCTTTCTTGGCCGCGACAAGGTCGGTCTAAATCCACGTTAATATATTTCTGAGCACCTTGCGACACATTTACGCCCCCTATGCTCATTGTGTAATGTGACCCTTTTCTTTTATACCCCATATTTACACTTTTAAAAAATCATCACATGTTTAAATTTTAAGATTATGGTACTACATAGTAATAAATGTCCATTTATATTCAGATATAAGAAAATTATTGAAAAAGAAGTTAGTTATTCAAGGTTTCCTTTATAAAAAGTAAACACACCTTAATTTATTTTTAATTTTTATTGAACTGTTTATTAGGTATAAATCTTTGAATATATTTGGTAGATATTTCCACAGATAGAGATAGAGAAATTTCCTAGAGATAGAGTAATCATGGTAATGACTTTTGTACATCAGCAGCAAGTTATTCAAGGCTTTCTCTATTAAAAGTAAACACACCTCAATTTATTTTTAATTTCTACTGAACTAATCGTTAGGTGTAAATTTCAATTTATCTGGTAGATATTTCCTAGAGCTAGAGTAATCGTGGTAATGACTTTTATGTATCAGCATCGGTGGTTCAATGGTAGAATGCTCGCCTGCCACGCGGGCGATCCGGGTTCGATTCCCGGCCGATGCATTCTATTTTGCCTTTTTTTATAAAGTATCTAAACGAGCAAACGTTTTAGTAAATTACACAAGTCCCTTCATCACAAACAATGTTGAAAATCTAAGAAAAACTTTTATTTTTAAATAAATCATCCGATTTATTGGACTTAATTACCATGTTTTTTACAATAAATAAGTTCAAAATTGTTTCTAAATGTTCTAATAAGATTTTTGTACAAGTTATTCGAAAATGAAAGTTTTTGTTTGGGTTTTCAATATAAATTATACTATAAATTTTAAATACTACTTTCAGTTTGGTTGTTATATCTCTGATAAAGTGTATCATATCTCTGATAAAATGGCCATCGTCTCCTATTTAAAGCTTATCAAAAGAAAAACAGATTGTAGAGTGTCGATAGAAATCTTGACGTTGCATCAATTTTTAATTTATATTTTCTATCTTATTCCAAAGTACTGAACACGACTGTACCACTTTTAACCCCTTAAGCGGCTATGACGTATATATTCGTCATGATTACATGTAATTTCAATCCATCGAGCCGCTTAACGGGTTAGTATAATTTGTTTAGTTAATCAGCGTTATTTATAAGTAAAGAAAGAAAAAAATTAAAGAAGATACAATAACATCACAAATTTTTGTAATTGAAGCATATGTAAATATTTTTTGTAGACTCCAACTTATGTAAGACCTAGCCTTTCTTTTTCAAGAGTATTCAACAGGGGTGGTAATAGCTCTTAAAAATGTTATATCTTCCAATATGAGCTTTAACATTAGTTTCGTTCGATTCAGTTCACATTTTTATAATTGAAGAGCACTTTTCCAAAACTAACTAAGTCCAAAATAAGTATTTGAAGATATGACTGAATTTCTGTAAAAAGTTGTATACAATACATTCAATAGAAATGTGTTAATATATAAATGATATTATATTTTGTAGTGAATTAGTCACATGAACATTTATGATTAATTCATTTTTTCTTGCCAACCAATAGGTTTCTTGCAAACAACAGGAATTTTTCAGTTCTCTTATACGTTTTCCTCTTAAGCAAACTTGTTGTTTTATATTGTTATAATCCGACATTTTAAATAGTTTATTACAGGCACACAGAAATAAAACGAAATAACCAAATTACCAAACACCTTGTTTGACGGTTTTCTCAGTACTAAGCATTGTCAATGCATTCTAATGGGCGTGACTTACAATTGTTAGTCAGTTTTGGAATAAAATCTTTTTGGATTTGGATTAGGTTTGGAATAAATCTTTTCGAGGTTTATCAAAATAAACTGAGATGTATATTAGTTTTATGAAAGATAAACCTACAGAACAAATGCAACTTTTTTGTACTTATTTTAAACACAAAAACACGATTTTTGATTTTTTGGACTTACAAGGAGACCTTACGACTTTCCCCTCACCGATTTTAACGAAAGTGGTACCAATCGATAGATATTGGTACATAGCACAAATGTATAACATATTAGGGCGCAATACTCAACGGTTCGCAAGAAAATTGGTGTTAAAGTATGCAATCGGCTTATATGTCAATGATTTGTCATTTCCCCTACAACCCCCCAATAGCCATAGTGGAAATATATCGGTTTCCAGATCCATAGTACGGTGGTTCGAATCTCGAATAATACATTTTAATTTTCTCATTTTATACGATATTCTAACACCCGTATGCATAGTCGATCGCCGGCGATTCGCCGGAGATTCGCCGGAGATTCGCCGGAGACTCGCCGGAGACTCGCCGGCGAACGGTCGGAATATACAGGGTGTCTCCGAAATGCGTGTACAACGTAAGACCTCAGATTCCTTGGCTTGAAACAAGTCGATTTAAGTTAACTTATCTATATCCAAAGTTGCTTCGTTTTGCCGCTAGGAGACTTTAAATATAATATTTTCCCAGAGTTTTTCTTAAATTACTCGAAAAATCTTCATTAGATTTTATTCATTTTTTGACCACGTCTTTATATCAGCGGGGCACAACTTTCTGTGGAACAAATTCGAATTTCACAACATACAGAGTCTTTAGAAATACTCTTACCGCAAGTTATTCATCCAAATCTTTTTAACCACACCGTATAATTTTCTAACAATTCTTTTCCTGAATAGCTACATTCATTTAGAAACTATTTTCTATCTTACAAAATTTCAGTTGGGCAAACGGTTTAGACACAAAAGAAGATTTTCTAAATGTCTGCAAGTTCAACACAGTAAATTAAGGTAACATTAAAAAAATTCAAAGTACCAATTTCTTCACGGGATAAGAAGATCTTTCAAGAAAACCACATGTTATAGGTTTGGAAGTAGTTTATTGTTTAAAATTTTCAAATTTTCACCAGCATTTGTGGACGTTATCAGGGTGTAACCTTTTTAGTCCCTATTATGCAGATTCTACTGTAGAATCGAAGGAAATAAAGAGGAAATCATGCTCCTGTAAACTGGTCAACAAGATCAGTAAACCTAGCACCTTCTGATTGTGTTTATTGAGTATCATAAAAGCAAAAAATGCAACGAAAAGATCAAACAGTAAAAATTTTGCACACTGTATAATCTTTGCCTTGACGATGGTCACAAATTCTGGAAACATTTTGAGCAAAAACTACTTTCTATCCTCTAAAATGTGATTTTCTTGAAAGAGCTGCATATCCTGTGAAAAAAATACTACTTTGAACTGGGCTAATGTTACCTTAACTTACAGATTTGAACTTGAAGGGAGTTAGAAAATGTTTCTTTGTGGCTAAACCGTTCGCCCAACTGAAATTTTATAAGAGAGAAAATAATGTCTAAATTAATGTAGCTATTCAAAAAAAGAATTGGATGAAAATTATACAGGGTGGTTAAAAAGATTTGGATGGATAACTTGTGGTGAGATTGTTTGTAAACGCCCTGTATGTTTGGAAATCCGAATTTGTTCCACAGAAAGCTGTACCCAGCTGATATAAAGACATGGTCAAAAGATGAATAAAAACCAATATAAATTTTACGAGTAATTTAAGAAAAACTGATGGAAAAGATTATTTTTAAAGCGTTCTAACGGCGAAATGAAGCAACTTTGGATATAGATAAGTTACCTTAAATCGACCTATTTTGAGCCAAGGAATCTGTGGTCTTACGTTGTACACACATTTCGGAGACACCCTGTAATTTGTGATGCATAGTCGATCTCCCAGCGATCTTCGCTTTGGCGAATCGCCTGTGATTTGCAACATGATTTGTGATTTATTGGCGCTATACATTCAATTCAAATCCATATCCATTTTATATATACAATATTAATCTGACATAAATTATGATTTTATTGACGTTTTTGACATCGACCGATCTCCGGCAAATCTCCGGCAAATCGCCGGCAAATCTCCGGCAAATCGCCGGCAAATCCCCGGCAAGTCTCCGGCGCGTCGCCAGAAAAAACAGCATAACGCACGTGAATGAAACCATGGCGATTGACTGCATCGGAATTTTCTATTGGTGAACGGAGAATATCCGGCGAGTCTCCGGAGAATCTCCGGCGAATCGCCGGCGAATCTCCGGCAAATCGCCGGCGATCGACTATGCATACGGGTGTAAGTTATTTTTATAACATGTTGATGTAATATTAAAATATTTTTAAAATAACATGAAATATTGTACTCAAAATAAAGATAAAAAAAATATTGTTCAAGATTCGAACCACCGTACTATGGATCTGGAAACCGATATATTTCCACTATAGCTACTGGGGGGTTGTAGGGGAAATGACAAATCATTGACATATAAGCCGATTGCAAACTTTAGCACCAATTTTCTTGCGAACCGCTGAGTATTGCACCCTAATATTTTATACATTTGTACTATGTACTAATATCTATCGATTGGTACCACTTTCGTTAAAATCGGTGAGGGGCAAGTCGTAAGGTCTCCTTGTTAGTTAGTTTTGGAAAATACCTCTTCAATTGAAATATAAGTATATATTTCTTGTAGACACTGAATTTTGTCAGACCTTGCTTTCTTTTCCAAGAACATTTCTTAAGGGTGGTAATAGTCCTTAAAAATGTTATATCTTCCGGTATGAGCTTTAACATTGTTTTCGTTCGATTCAGTTTCTATTTTTAATTGAAGCATAATCTGCATATTTTGTAGCAGATCTCAACTTCTGTACAATCTTATTTTCTTTTTCAAGAACTTTCGGTAGAGATGATAATAGTCCTTAAAAACATTATACCTTCCGTTATGACCAGTTAATATCGGTTTTGTTCGATTCAGGTCAAATTTTTATAATTCAAGCATAAGTAAATAATTTTTGTAAATCCTTAACTTATGTAAGACCTTATTTTCTTTCTCAAGAATATTCGGTAGAAGTGATAGTAGCTTTTAAAAATATTGTGTCTTCCAATGTAACCGGTTAAAATCGGTTTCGTTTCGATTCAGTTAAAATTTTTATCATTCAAGCATATGTAAATATTTTTTGTAGACATCAACTTATCTAAGACCTTGCTTTCTTTTTCAAGAACATTCCTTAGGGGTAATAATAGCCCTTAAAAATGTGATAATTTCCGATGTGAACGGTAACATCGATTTCCGTTTCCTCAAATTTATAAATAGGTCGCGTCGCGAAATTATGTGGAACGTTGAATAGAGTTCTATTTGCCAAACAAAATTAAACTTTGTGTTTATCTATCATGGTTTATGACTATTATGTGTATGTGTTTGTAGCAACTCGATAACAATCTCTCTAAGGCCCGTTACTACCAATCATAGTTAAAGTTGTGGATAGCTTTATCCTATAGATATAACAAAAATTGATTACTACCACTGCATTTATATTATAGCTAATACTATCTTGAAAATAAATTTGGACGATTGTTTATGTCTGTTTTGAAGTGGTTTTGGCAAAATCCATTGAAAATACCTGATTATTAGCTCTTGTGACTGTTTAGTGTTGTCATTTCAAAACAAATCCTTAAAATTAACCCTGCATTGCATAATTATCTTATAGATAGCCTCTTCATTAGATAAATGGAAATGGTAGTATTCGCTACGCTACTATCTATCGGTTAAATTATATCCCATAAATAGCCTATCTTTTGGGTAGTATTAAATTGGTAGTCACGGGCCTAAATAGAAATTGCCAATAGTCAGTTCAGCTCTCAAAACTTACATATTAATGATTTATTAGTGTATTAGAAAATAATTGCTTCTAGTGGACTAAAAGCTAATAACAACATTTTCTTAACAAATAGGGGTAAATGGAAAGATAGATTTTTGTACACAAGTTATGTAAAATTATGCTTTTTGACGATTTCTTAAAGGAAAAATAAAAGTATTCAAAAAATAATTTTGAGAATGCACTTATTCACTTTCAAAAAATAATTAAGTTGAGAATGTAATCATTCACACTTATTCTTTTTATTCCCCTAGATTCACAGTCGGTCCAGTGCGAGGACGAGAATGCTTTATTTATAAATTATCAATAGAAACCGTTACATAGGTGATATAATTTATCAATACCCAATTATAACGAAATCAAAAATAAATTAAATTCGCATTATTAACATTATAACCGCGTGTTAGTACGCCACAATTTTGTTTTTAACATTACTTAACCGTTTGAGTCCTAAGGATATTAAAGAAACACTGTTCAAGAATTCCAAACAGTGTAATCGCGCTTTCTATAAATGAGTACAAGAAGACCCAAGTAGAGCGATAGCATTTTTATAATAGAAGATGTTCATTTAAATTCGTACTCAAATGACCAATGTCTAATAGTCTCTTGCTCTATTAACAAGACGCTAGACGCTAATAGAGCTCATTGGTCACTTTGGTCTTTGTCACGTTCGTTTTCTACGTATCCCTTCAGTATTATTTAATAAAAATTCAAAGCATGTTTGAGCACGAATTTAAATGAACACCCGATATTATTCTACCTATTACAAAATTTAGGGTAAACTTCCCAAATGTCGGCCCCGCTAAAAAGGCTTCCTAAAATCCGCCTTTCTATAAAAATCCATAGAGAAAAACTCGAAGGTCGACTTCATATGGCTTTGTATGGCTTTGGTATATGGTCGAGATTTGGTGAATTTACTCTATTAAATTAAAAAGGAGTTGCGTGATGTACCATAACCAGAAATGGAGCTACACCATGAAGAAATAGTTGAAACATTACCCGGCAATGTTACAGGAAGCCGGCTTACTTTGTCATCTTTCTCTTCATGGTGCAGCTCTATTTCGAATTATAGTACTTATTTCTGTAAATCCCAGCGCACTACTTCGATAACACTGGCCAACATTTTTTAGATCCATAGATCAGACAATAGTTTTCTAATAATTTTGGGCGCGGTGAACTCAAATTTGGCCACAGAATTGTTCTATCACATCAGATTGTTGAAATATTCTAACCTAAAGATGCAAAAAACTCGGTTTTTAAACATGTTCGGGATTAAACAACATAGCGAATAAATTTGTATTCATAAAATTCCATGCGGAATCTGAAAGCACCACTATTCTCATTTTAAACGAATATTAAATTTTTCGAATATCTTCATTCCTTCTTGAAGGAATGTAATTTATATAACATCACATTTTGCCCAATCATTAACCTATATGATGTCATTCTAGCGTGCGTAATCTGTACAATTTAGATGATTTGCAGAAAACGATGACTTTTGTTATTTATATTTATACACGTTTTGACACAAAGAATGAGTGTAGACAGGATGAAGCAATGATGGCGTACTATTGCTGAGTTTTGAAAACGGAAGATAATTCCATAAGTTGGGTTGGGTTACTGCAACGTTCATTTGAATTAAAGAGAAAACGATTTTTTAAGGCGATGTAATTTTATTATTTAAAAAAAGAAGTTAAAATTTAGTTGGGTTGAGTTCGGCAAAGGTGCTGAAAACGAGGATTTGGAAACCTTTTATCTTTTTGAGACTACGACCAAATCCTTGCTTACTAGTCTACTATACCGACGACTACGATTGGGGTATTATAAAAAGATTTTTTCATGCAGAAATTAAGATATTGAAAAAATTCAAAATGTATTTTGAATGGAAAAAGTGGTACATTCGGACGCGACAAGTTTTGTAAATAAAAATTTATTTGCTACGTTATTTAATTCCAAATATGTTAAAAACTCGTGTTTTTTGCATCTATAGATTAGAATGTTTTTAAATCCTGTGGTGATGGGGCAGATCTGAAGTCATATTTGAAGTCAGCGCGTCAAAACCTTTTAGAAAAATACTATTTGATCTGTGGGTCTCGCCTTTCATAAAATTTTGTAGGCCTGTGTAATCGATAACGCATCGTCAGTTGTCCACAATGTTCGAACTATATTAGGTTTTCTCGACTCAAAATTTGAACAGCACGATCGCACTGCTTAGAATTTAAACGGTTAACTATTGAAACTTCGTATTTATAGCAAAGCTATTCATCTTAGCAAGTCACTTTTCAACAGCATCGGTGGTTCAATGGTAGAATGCTCGCCTGCCACGCGGGCGATCCGGGTTCGATTCCCGGCCGATGCATTCTTTTGCCTTTTTTACAAAGTATTTAAACTTTTACAACCATGTAAAATAACCCACCATAAAAGTACATCGAAATTATAGCTAGAAAATACCATTTGTTGCAATACTGATCTACTCACTCACTATAAATCACTATGAATGTCTTATTATTCATAAAAATTATATTTAGCAACAAAGATATAAATGTATAAAACAAAAAAAGAAGCAACATTCATAAAATTATATATTTTTTGCAATCTTATAAAGGATTTAGACTTTTACAACCATCGAAAGTAACCCACCATAGAAACTACATCGAAATTATGGCTAGACAACACTATTTGTTACAATGAAGGTCACTAAGAATGTGTTATTATTTACAAAAACGACTTAGCAACAAAGATATAAATATATAAAATTAAAAAAGAAGCAACATTCAAAAAATTATAATTAGTGTATAAAGTGAAATAAGTGTATAAAGTATTGAAAATGCACAAGTACTATAAGAGATCTTAAGAAGACTATAATTAAACAAAATGAAGTAGTTTCAACCCAAACAAGTATTTAATTAACATGATCATGAATATTTATATGTTTATTCAAGATTAAAGTATGCAATTTAAAATCTTTTTATTATATTTTTATTATTTTATAATTTTTAATAAATAACATTCCTTTTTACAAAAGTTTTTTATTAACTCAAATATATCCAATCAACTAACGGATAAGTCATCTAGATTTTAATTTATATGACATATCATCACAAAGAAATTCTTGATTAACCCAACCTAACTTCATCCAACCAAACCCAATCAATTTATTCAAATCGAATAAAAAAATACAAGTATTAAACTATGTAGATCAGATGAACTTTAAAGAACGAGTATATTAAATCCCGTTAACCAAAAAAAGATAAGCTTTAAAGGTCATCAAAAAGCCGTGGGCCAAGACAAAAAGCTCCCGGAGTCCATAATTAGCCGCCTCCGGGCTCCAATTCGGCATTGAACGGCCTTCACGAAGCGCTAAGGTTAATGCTACCTGCAGGCGAACGATGACTCCTGCTCCTGATCCCTGCTGCTACGTTCGCTTTAACCACACGAACGTTTTCGCTTTTCGTACAAACGGTAGCCGTTTGCGGATTCTCGTAATAGGCGGAGTCGAGGTCGATCCGATCGTTTTGATTACTACTTTTTAGGCTAATTATTATTCGATAATTATTTATTAAGGTTAAGACATTTATGACGGCGCCAAGTATATCTTTTTATATAAATGGAAGAAGAATTTAAATGAAAATAAATAATTATCAAAGTTCATAATACCGATTCTTAAGTTATGGCGTTAATGAGTGTATTTAGCGTATAATTGATTGAAGAACAAGGTCAAAGAATTCCCACGAATAGAAAAAAAAATTATAGAAATAGAAATAGAAATAAAAAAAACTAATTAATTACTAGAGCTTTTTCTTTTGTAATAAAGTACACATTGTAAAATTTAATATGAATTGTTTTATGCAAAAGCTTTTACGTTTCCCGAGGCTCGTTCAACCTCTCCGTTTGCGGTACGAGCGAAATGTCAACTTGCCCTTGACACTTATTAGAGACACAAGTAATACAAGACACACATTTCCCTATTATTACGACGGTTGACTTTCAATTCCACCGTTTCAACGCTCGATTATATAATAACACCAACACCGCGCTCTACATACAAGAATACCTTCTCGGATTCCCTCCGTTCAAGCAGATGGTTGTCCGCGAATAATAAATAATAAATTTTGTGTTGTACCGTGAGTTGCATCATTCGATGACGGTTATTTAAACGACCGTCGTGTTTACTTAAGGTTACTGCACGTCTTCGACGTTGTCGTCATCTCTTTGTTTTTAGAGACTATTTTTTTTTTTGGTTATTTATGATCCAAGTTTTTTCTTCCGGGTGTATTTTATCATTAATTAACACTTTATTGTTTGGTTTAAATTAAATATAAATGCACAAAATGTTCATAATTTATTCTTAATTTTTTTTTTAGTTAGAAGAACAAAAACAAGGTCTAAAATGACGTGATTGTTGGATATAACTTTATAAAATTTTTTGTAAAGGAAATGATTTTAAAGAGTACACGCCCTTATTACTCACACATAATCGTTTCCTCTGACATTTCGAAAATTCCTCAACGAAACGATTTTTAAATTCGGTTCGTCGTTTAAATGTCAATTTATGCACATAAAATTATCGTTAGTTCTTCTCGCGGTTTCTGTAACCCTTCTTAACAACCCCTTAATAACCCCGGGGCCGGTTACAAATTAACTCTTAGCTAATAAACAGTTCTCTCGTCCGCAACAAACGACCACCTGGAGGCTATCTAGGAAATTGAATTACTCTTCGCATTGCGGTTGTTTGCGGTTCTTTGGTTCATTCTTCAGTTCGTTCTTCGGTTATTTCTTCGGTTACTCTCCTTGTGGTTCTTTTATCACCCATTGGCGAAACGTTCGATTACACTTTGGGAGGAAACGCGACAATGAAACCCTGGGAGTGTCCGAAACGGGTTAAAAATTCAGAAAATAAGTGGGCAAACCAGTCGTCCTTGTGGTTAACACATAATCTGCACGGTTTTTAACCCGCTGAAAAGTTGTAAGGCATCCGTCAGGTTTTACGGAAAAATTTATCCCAATTAAACGGCCGGTTTACTAATTTTTATCGAGTAAAAAGCCGGATTTGGAATTCGAGATAATGCGGCGAGGATATTTATCTGGATCGCGTGGTGAAGGAATTTATAGGCTTTTAATTCGAGTTCGCGTGATGGATGGTCTTCTTATTTTACTTCGGTTTAAACCTTCGTCGTTATTTATTAATCTCATAAAAGTGTACGATATTAATCTATAAAGGAAAATATTGTACTACAAACCGTATAATTACTTTGCCTTGATATTGACTGTAACTAAAGTTTTATCATGGTTAACAAGTTTCTTACTTTACTTTCACAATAAGTAACTAATGGTTTCATGTAGTTAAGAAATTTAACTACATATAGCGCAATTTATTAAATCTACTGTTAAATCGGGGTCAATGTTTTTAAGAATATATGAGGAATATGAATGAAAATGATTTTTAATCTTCTTAACGTGAACTTTCAAATGAATGATCGAAAGATCGAAACTATGTTCCTTTAATATTTATTCTTTGAAATTCATCAGCTTTTCACTCGCAAAATTGGTCATAGAGCTAACGAATCACACTGCAAAATCCACAAATAGTCATCCCGTAAGAATCAATGGTCAAAAATCTAATCAAAATTAACTAAAAAGTTTTAAAATTGTCTTAGAATTTTGGTACAGTAGCTTAAAGGCGACGAAATTGAGTATATATCAGTGCAGAAATTGAGAATAAATTCAAAAATATTTATGTCTCTTCCTGGTTTACATTGACGTTATAGATCGTTCCATGAGAGTTTTCTTTTAATTAGTGATTTGTGTTTTACTTCATTTTATTATTGTACTTTAGAAAACATTTTAGCCAACCTTAGGCTGACCGTACACTGGAATTGAAGCCGAATAGTGGTCGTCCGTATATCGGCCGAAATTATTCGACCAATTCAAAATTATGAACGAGCATCTGCTCACGTACACTGCATCCGACCAACACGTTCGAGTACATCAGAATAGACGGACAGACACAGATTTTTTTGATTAGTTGGATGAAGTATTTGTTTCTTTTGAAATTTTGTTACTTAAAGTTAAGTTTTTGAAAGGAACTATAGTCATACAGACATTAGACAACTTCCTTCATCTCCTTCAATTGATTGTGGAGATGATGAAATTCTCCTTCTCTGTTCTTCTCTTGTAAGATAGGGCTAAATCAGCACTTCCTTCTTCTTTGCACCCTTCGTTTTATGAGGTAAGACTTTTCCATTAAATGAAACAGTTTACTACTCATCCTGACAAACGCAAGCCTAATGAGAATATTTTTATTATTGTCGGCTGTTTTAAGTTGGTTGCAATGTACGAGGTTTGTTCGGCCGACTTACAATTAGTTGGTCATTAAACGAACGACTCTTGAAGTCAGCCGAGTTTGGTTCCAGTGTACGGTTAGCCAAAAGTCTTGAACATTCTTATTAGTGATGTTATGATCAAATTGAATGTTATGGTTATATTTCATTTCATCATGTTCTGTTGAATTTGAACTTGTAGTGCGACGTATGCACAAACTAAGCACTCAAAGTCAAATTATGGTGCGCACCAGTGCAGCGAAAAGAAAACGCTATTATACCGGGTGTGTAAGACCACCCGTCCACCCCTTTCAAAATCAAGAGAAATGGTTTTCTTGAAAAATCCAAAAAATTTTGATTACCAAATGGGGTATGCTCTATCCGTTGATGATATTTTCAACTTCCGATTCTAACCGGAAATAGGTTATTCAGACCGGAAATTCATTTTTTTAAATGGAACGTGGTACTTTTTATTACATATTTTAATTCTACGTAAAAAATATGACAACAATTTGAGTGCCATCAAAATTATTCGGCTGCTGAGCGTCTATACGGCGAGCGATATCCAAATCGGGAACATCGTTTTCGTATAAAGTTTTTCAACGATTGGCATTACGAATTCGCACTACGAATGAAGTACAGCCTCACCATAATCGTAACAGAAAAATCAAACGTCGAGTAAGAGATGAAAGAGTAGCGGATGTTATCCCAGCAGTTAGTATGAATCCTCATTACTCGACGAGAGGAATATCCAGAGACTCCGGTATTAGTAATAGGACGGTTGCTCAAAATTTTAAAGGAAAATAAGTTTTATCCATATCGCATTCAGCTTCATCAAGAATTAAGCGAAGGTGATTTTCAGGAACGCCTGAAATCCAGAAATATGTAATAAAAAGTACCACGTTCCATTAAAAAAATGAATTTACAGTCTGAATAACCTATTTCCGGTCAGAACCGGAAGTTGAAACTATCATCAACGGATAGAGCATACCCCATTTAGTAACCAAAATTTTTTGGATTTTTCAAAAAAAAACATTTCTCTTGATTTTGAAAGGGGTGGACGGGTATAAAAAGGAAATATCTGATGTACGTTGAGAAAACGCTAGCAAACCCAAGCGACCTTTCGCTGAACGGTGTATAAAAAATTATTGAATTGAAATTGGACAAACATTTGTACCAAACTGTTTTCATGTACGATAACCCGAAATGGAGCTGCACTAGGAAGAGAAAGATTAAAGAGTAAGTCGTCTCCTCCGTAACATTGCCGAGTCCTCTTTCATAATTCTCTTCATGGTGCAACTCCATTTCGGGTTATAGTACATTCAAGCAAATATTTGATTCCCAGTGTAGCAGAAACATTGACTGTACCAACTGTTAAATATACTTGCTTAAAACTTTCGGTCCAACATTGGAGCGAACGTTCGTAACATCATGTAAAATCGGCTTAAGAATAATAAAGCAGTGGGTCTTCGAATTAATGTGGAGATTATAATAACTTGAAAGATACACTTTCATGAATAACATCCGAGAATATCATACATTTATAATAAAAAGGTCACTCAAGGCGTTAAAAAATCTTTTATGCAAATGTTTTATGCAAGGAAATAAAAGTTCTTAGAAATCATAACCGAGAGAAATGAAGGAAAATTAAATTAATTATTGCTAGAAGATTTAACAGACAGTTTTTACTTACAATTAATCAAAAATAAAACACAGATTCTTATGCTTTTGTTGGAAAGGCGTGGTTCATTCCTATATTTTTTCCGGTTCAAAATATAGAGGTTTTATCACAAAAATATTCAAATAATTCAATCCATCTGATTAATAAAAACTATGTAACGAAGAACATAATCAAATTCAATAAGAAGAAGGATAAAAAATTTTGTATGTGTCAACAAACGTTAGCATAAATTTTAGACGAAAGCCTCTGAAGATGGTGTAGAACGCCGAAACGCGTCAGGCCGAGAATAAAAACTATCAATAAAAGCATAAGAATCTGTGTGTTATTTTGGATTTAGTCTTATATTGGAAAAAAGGATCCACAACATGTATTTTTACTGAAGTTTAGTCAAGTTGAATTAAATTTCATTGTAAGCTATGGAATGTCTTGTAGATTACACTGCGATGTATAAATTCAGATTTATTTCTTCAACAATAGAACAACTGAGAGTTTTCGGTTCATTTTAGGTAATTGATTTCAAAAATGATTTGATAGGAAGTAGTTTCTTAAATAGTGTAGCTATTTAGAAAAAAAATGGGAGTGATTATATTACCATAAGGTGTTAAAAAAATGTAGATGCGTAACTTATCGTAGTAAAGTTTTTTGACATTTTGGAATTTTCAAAATTGGAATTTATACTAGAAAAAGCTGTAGTCTACTTGTACTGTAACCGGAAATGGAGCTGCACCATGAAGAGAAAGATAAAGGACTACTCGGCAATGTTACGGAGAGGAGGATTGCTTTTTCATCTTCCTCTTCATGGCGTAGCTCCATTTCGGGTTATAGTACAAACGGATGGTCAAGAAATGACTGAAGTCCAGTAAAGATTTTTCGAGTTTTTTTTTAAGAAAAATTAAAAAGACATGTATTATCTTGAAAGTCCTCTAACAGCTAAACTGGGGAACTTTCCATATAAGTAAGTTAAGATAGATCAATATATTTTGAGTCAAGGCACATGTGGTCTTCCATTGTACACATCATTTCCGGACACCCGGTATAGCAATTAAAAAAAAACTTGTTGGGTTTAGTTAAATTGTCCAAGAATATTAAACTAAATCAATAAAAGTTTAAAATTCTAGAACTTAATAAATCCTTCAAATGTTAAAAGAAATCCTTGAAAAATCTAACATCCCATACATCTCAAACATCTCAATACACAAAAGTTTAAAAATCTGTAGATTTAAAAAGAATCTAGAACTCAAAATTAATTGAATAATATTAATACAAGGTTATTATTACATTTTTAAGTATTAATATAAATGAAACATCAATCATCAATTAGTTATTAGTCATTTTTAACAAGCTACAAGAAAAAACAAAGTGATATACACCTAATAAAACAGTCTTACTAATAACTCCCTTGAAACTTTCAACTTCAATTAATTTCTTCATTAATTTACACCAGCACGGCCATAAACTTTGTTATGATTCTTATTAAAACCAATTTGGGTCATGTACACGTTAGTAATAGTCTCTATTATGATTCAAAATATTTCTGTAATACACATTCTATAAAAAATTGTTATGGCATTGAAAAAAGAGATGGTTAGTTTTAAAAAGGGAGTTCATTAATTACCCTTTTATCAAACATATTTTTATAGTTGTAAGATTAACTTGATATTATTAAAATGCTTGAAATTAAATACATAAACAATAAAGAAGAAGTAAAATAAAACGGTAATATTCTCGAAATAATCTTTGGAATCTTAAAATTACCGGATGAAAGAAGGTAAACGAATAAAAAAATAAAAAAAATCTGTTTATCTCATCGCATTATCGTTCCAACGATCGTATTCAACCGTAAATTTTACAACCAAATTTAATACCACCGTAAGGATAAATATAAATGCAAAGACCCTCGAAAGGAAGAAGTAAAAGAAACGGTAAATTTATATACGACCGTAAACGCAATGACGCTGACGCCTGGTTGAGTATTTACTCGATTTTAATCGTTTTTGGTGGGTCATTCCTTCTTTTTACTTTTGGTTTCAAGGAATTTTTGATATAAATTCAATCGTTAATATGAGGTCAATGAAAGAATAAAAAGTTTTTTAAAAGCTTGTTTTCAACAATCAAGATATCGATCTACATTCAATTATATATAATAAAGTTGTAACTTCTAAATGTCTCTACGAAGTTTGTCAACCCCTGAAATGTATCTCGATGAAATGTGCCCATCCTTGAAGTCTATTTGAAAAATCGAGGTTTTAGTTATCCTTAAATCGGGTTTCTACGAAGTTTATCAATCTCTAAAATGTCCCTCAACGAGTTTTGCCCATCCCTGAACTCAGTACGAATAATCGAGGGTTTATTTATCCTTTAATCGGGTTTCTAGAAAGTTTGTCAACCTCTGAAATATCTCTCGATGAGGTTTGCCAACCTTTGAAGTTCGTTTGAAAAATCGAGGGTTTATTTATTTATCCTTGAATCCGAGTTTTCCGAAGTTTGCCAACCCCTGAAATGTCTCTCGACGAATTTTGTCCACCTCTGAAGTCAGTTTAAAAAATCGGGGGTTTACATATTCTTGAATCGGGTTTCTACGAGGTTTGTAAACCTTTGAAATGTCTCTCGACAAGTTTTGTCAATCCTTAAAATGTATTTCGACGAGGTTTACCCACCCTTAAGGTTCGTTTGAAAAAACGAAGGTTTACTTATCGTTGAATCGAGTTTGTCAATCCCTAAAATGTCTTTCGATGAGGTTTGTCCATCCCTGAAACCCGTTTGAAAAATTGAGAGTTTACTTATCGTTGAATCAGGTTTCTACGAGGTTTACAAACCTTTGAAATGTCTCTCAACGAGGTTTTCCAACCCCTGAAGCCCGTTTGAGAAATAAAGGGTTTACTTATCCTTGAATTTGGTTTCTAGAAAGTTTGACGACCCCTGAAATTCCCTCAACAAGGTTTGTCAACCCCTAAAATCTCCCTCAAAGACGTTTGCCCACCCCTGAAATCCCATTTTTCCTTTTCGGACATTGTCCACCCCTGATAGTCGAGTATCAAACCACGTCTTTATCAATAAAATTTTAGCTAGTATATGATAAAGTTGTAACTTTCAAACGTAATTTTTTTTTAACATTCCCATCTTTAAGAATTTTTTTAATATTTTTGGTATTAATTAAAGAAAATCTGTCTTTTTTAGATTAAAATAGAATGTTTTAGATTTAATTTAATACAAGGATCATATTCTTATTCATATAAATAAAGTCTGTACGATTTTTTTAAAGTGCATTTTCGAAAAATTAGGTTATGTCAATAGACATAAACTTTAAGAATTTTTAAAATTTTTTTGATACTACTTAGAGAAAATCTGTCTATTTTAAATTAAAATAGAATGTTTTTGATTTAATTTAATTCAAGAATCAAGTTCTTATTCCTATAAATAAAGTCTGTATGATTTTTTAAAGTTTACTAAAATTTGATCGATATGTTAATTAAGTTAGGTTAGAATTTCCTTTCTACAGAAAAAACTAAAAGTCGTAAAACATTCATTGTTGGTAAAAATAAAGACAAAGTTTTAGCCTAAATCCTGATAAAATTTTAAGTCTCAATAACAAGTAGTTTTTTAGATATGAATTTTTAAGGATTGACCACTTAGTGACTATATTAAAGTAATAAAAACGTTAAAAAGGAAAAATCAAGATGAACAAAAATTAAATTATCTTCGGTATTTAATACCGGAAGATCGATTTCAATAAAATAATAATTAACTTTCATTTTTCCATTGTCAATTATTATGTAGAACGAACGGACGAGCGAAGGTTTCGAAAGGTCGGTTCTAAAATGGATATTTTGAAATTGGCTCGCGAGCGTATCCCGTTTAAAATACTTCGCAAGGCTACGAATTGTCTTTATATACTCCTTTTAAACACAAAATGAACTCAACTGTATCGAATATATTAATTATTCATTTTCGTTTTCATACCTCCCATATTACCCAAGCTTCAACCAACAACCAACTACTACTAAAAAAATCAATTTAAAATAATTACATTTATTACGATAATAGGTATTTATGATAATAGGTATTTACAACCCTAATAAGCAAAACGGTTTATTTTCATTGTTAGGTTAATTTTAATAATAATACGTAACGAAATGAACTATGAATAGAATTTAATTAAATGAAATTAATCGACCTGACCGCAAAATCGACTTCGACTCCGACTCCTACTATAAAATGAAAATATAATAAAAGTTTAACTCATTCATCCGTGCCATTATCGTTTGTTATTTCTAACAAAAGATTCATAACGCAATTATGAAAGTATATAGAGCATGACCACCCGATTTATGCGGTCGAATTGAAGGTTCAACGGGTCTACACACATTCGAGTTATGAAACACGATGTTTGAAAGCTCCTGGTCCAGATTTGCAAATTCGAATGATAATTCATCTGATAAATTCTTACCGGGAAAAGATTTAAGGAGATTATTTTCTAATATAGATCAATTTCTTAGACAGGTATCGTTTATTTCGTTGGTTTATTTCGAAACGTTTCTTTCAAATTCCTTTTTAAAGCTTTTAACGTTCCTTTTTTATTTCGCATGAGTTAATAAGAAGACTTCCATTTTATATCATGGGAGACACCGCAAATTTGTTCACTTTTGAAGAACAAAACATTCTTATGTTATGCATGTTTATTTCGTGCTGGAGAACATACCCTAAAATGGTGCCGTGCACTTCTGAAACACTCTGTATAACAAAGCTGTAACTTTTAGATGTGAAATTTTAATGTAATCCAAAGAAAATTTCCCATTTAGAACGTAACATTATTTTTAGAATGCTTAACAATTTCAATTTAAGGACATTTAGTTGCATTTTCTTTTCTGAGGGAAAAATTAAAAGTCGTATAAAATTCTTTTTAGGTAAAAATAAAGATTAAGGTTCAATCTAAATCCACATAAAATTTCAAGTCTCAAACACTATTAGTTTCTTAGATATGAATTTTTAAAAATTGATAAGTTTTAATAAACATGTTAATTAAGGTTAGGTTAGAATTTCGTTTCTATATGAAAAACTAAAAGTCGTACAAAATTCATTTTCGGTAAAAGTAAACATTAAGTTTCAATCTAAATCTTCATCAATCTTTAAGTCTCAACAACAATCAGTTTCGTAGATATGAATTTTTATAAATTGACAAATTTGAATTGACCTGACGTTACCTTTTCTTTTCTGAGAGAGAAACTAAAAGTCGTAGAAAATTCATTTTTGGTGAAAATAAAGATTGAGTTTCAATCTAAATCGACATAAAATTTCCAATCTCAATGACAATTAGTTTTTTAGATATGAATTTTTAAAAATGAACAAATTTTAACGAATATGTAAATTAAGTTAGGTTAGAATTTCTTCTCTGTAGGAAAAACTAAAAGTCGTGGAATGTTCATTTTTAGTAAAAATAAAGATTAAGTTTCAGTCTAAATCCTCATAAAATTTCCAATCTCAATGACAATTAGTTTTTTAGATATGAATTTTTAAAAATGAACAAATTTTAACGAACATCTAAATTAAGTTAGGTTAGAATTTCTTCTCTGTAGGAAAAACTAAAAGTCGTGGAATGTTCATTTTTGGTAAAAATAAAGATTAAGTTTCAGTCTAAATCTTAATAAACATATTTTAATAAACATGTTAATTAAGGTTAGGTTAGAATTTCGTTTCTATACGAAAAACTAAAAGTCGTAGAAAATTCATTTTCGGTAAAACTAAACATTAAGTTTCAATCTAAATCTTCATCAATTTTCAAGTCTCAACAACAATCAGTTTCGTAGATATGAATTTTTAAAAATTGACAAATTTGAATCGACCTGACGTTACCTTTTCTTTTCTGAGAGAGAAACTAAAAGTCGTAGAAAATTAATTTTTGGTAAAAACAAAGATTAAATTTCAGTCTAAATCCTCATCAAATTTTAGGTCTCAACAACATTGAGTTTCTTAGATATAATTTTTTTTTAATTGACTATTTGGAATTTTAATCCTATAATCAATCGCACTTTTGACCTGGATTTATTAGATTAATTTATTTCATTAGTTTAACTTAATTTCATTTATTTATTTGATTAATAACTTGATTTATACGTAATTACTGCTAGAAGGAAGGAATTTGATCTTTTAACTATTTAATTTGAAAATATTTAAGATATAATCCGATTTAATTGCGTTTGATTTTAATAAAAAGACACTTCATTAGTCACCGAATAAATTTTCATAATCAAACTACGTTTGTATTTAAATTAGTTGTCAATTCATTTAAAGATATCAAATTTTATTAACGGTAGTTTTATTTTATGATTGCTCTTTGAATGTAAACTTCCTAAAGAAATCAATAAGAGAAAAACTGTTATAAATTGCTTGTAAAGGTCATATTATTCATGTTACTTTCATTATTAACAATAAGACGTAGAAAATCAATTTCTCGAAACTTCTTAAAAAATTTATAAAAAATTTAAATTTGATAATTTAAACTTGTCTTTTATACAATTATAAACGATTCATTCAATTTTGAATGAAAGGATTTTTTTTAATGAATTAAAAACGAATATTTTTTCTAATTGCATTAAAAGTATTTCCTTGAAAATAAATTCCTAAACTTTTTTGTAACTATTTTAAAAATAAATTCTTGTGAATGATTTATTCGATTATCAAATGATAATTTAAACAAAGAACATAAAGGTTGTTGATGCACTAATGTTCCTATTAAGGTGTTAATGATAAGAGTGTTAATATAAGTCTTGGGTTGGGTTCAACTTAAATGTTGTGTAAATAAATAATAAAATGTTAAAATGCCAATATCAATTAGCGCGTTCGTTGTTTGTGAGTAGGTGTATTTTACGATCATTTCTGTAAATGAGTCAATACATAAAATTATTATTCATGCATTTTGCCATAAAATTATACTTTTCATAAAATAATCAATTCTTGTAAAACTTCTAATAAATTGGTTATACTTATAATAAGTATACTAAATATGATATATTATACACGAATCAAACTTGTATATGTTTAAGAAGTTCCAGAGAAAAGTAAACATTCTAATACAGTGTTATTTTACCGGGGCCGGCCATAGGGGGGGTGCCGTGGATGCGTAGCATCCGGGCCCCGTAACTCACGGGGGCCCCCAAAACGATTCAAAGAGCTTTTAGAACTAGGTCTAAAAGTGTTTGCTTATCAGATTTTTTTTTCCGAAAAACAAAATTGTTCAATTAAAAAAAAAAACACTAATCCGCTATTTTTATACCGAATATAAGAATAAGGTTACAAAATTTTTCTTGCACCCGAGCCTCTTCATTAAGAAGGCAGGCCCTGTATTTTACAAAATGTACACAAATTTTATGTTAAACATTGAATTATCTTAAATTTTCAGCTCTTCATTGCCTCTAATATTTCCTGATATAAAACAGATATACGCCGTACCAGCTATAGTGAAAGTGACTCACCGATTTATGGTACAATATTGCGCATGCGGTACAAATAAGTTGATGTGTGTTAGAAAGAGAGCGCATATTATTAGTACATCTGTTCATACCCTTTTAAGCGATGAGTCACTTTCACTATAGCTGGTACGGCGTATACCTCATGAAATAAGGCAAAATGTCTCAAATAGTAACCTTATTCGTTGTGTTAAAACTTGCACTGTACTAACTTACACTATGGTGCAAAGGTGCAGTTTCGTGTAGCATTTAAAGGGGTATGACTGTAATTCAGTGTAATTTGGTGTTCAGGTATGAACTGTGATCCAACGAACGGATATGTAACCAAAATTTAATATTGCACTAAAGTGCTAAGAGCAGGCAGTGCAATCCTAACCAACAAAGCTAATATTTGTCGCAGACATGTCTGTCAAAAAAATTAATAAAGTAACATATCTTAGACATGTTGCAGACAAGTCAAAGACAATTGTCTTATAAGTGTGTGTTTAGTCTAAAATGACAGGTATTAAACATGTTCCAGGCAAATTAAAGGCGAATGTCGCATAAGTGTGCGTTTCGCCTAAGAAATCATACAAATGTTGTCAAATAAAAACTAAAAGCCAGTTAAACTTGACAAAAAAAAAACGTATAGGATTATCTAACATAGTCGAAAATCGTATTTCATATTAATAATTCGTAATTTCTATATAATTTCGTATATATTTTCGAATAATAATAATTCGAAATTTCTATAAGTTATTAAGAATCCTCAACAAATAATCAATATTTCCAAAATTTCTTCAAAAATGTCGAAAATTCATTAACAATCGACTTACATTCAAATTCTTTCAACATAAATGTCCCAATTAAACAAGAATTTAGGAAATTTCCTGAAGATTGTTTAACATTATTTAAACTATCTTCAAATCGTTGAAAATTATTGAAAACCAACTTGTACTTGCATTATCTAACAAATCACTATAAATATTTTTTATCGGTCATTAAGTATCTTTAATAAAATGTTAATATTTTCAGAATTTCTTTCAGAACTTTGGAACTCCTTTAGAAATGAATTTTAATCTTCAAGGATTTTTTAAAAACCTTCTCGAAATGTAAAAATAATTTAAATAATAATCACTAAAACTTTCTAGTTTGATCTAATAGAAGCTAAATTCAATTAGAATAAGAATATTTGGAAATATTATTTAAACTATCCTTAAATCGATGTAAATTAATTGAAAACCAATTTGTATTTGCGTTATTCAATAAATCTCTGGAAGTATTTTTTATTAGTCATTAAGAATCTTTAATAAACCGTTAGTATTTTCAGAATTTCTTTCAGAATTTTGGAAAATCATTTAGAAAAGAATTTTAACTTTAAAGGATTTTCTAAAAATCTTCTTAAAATGTAAAAATAATGAAAGAACAATCATTAAAAATTTCTAGTTTGATCTAATAGAAGCTAAATTCAATCAGAACAAAATTAGGTAGAAACATTATTTAAACTATTTTCAAATCGATGAAAATTATTGAAAACCAATTTTTCCTTGCATCATCTAACAAATCTCTATTAATATTCCCTATCAGTCATTAAGAATCTTTAGTAAATCCTTAATATTTTTAGAATTTCTTGCAGACATTCGAAAAATCCTTTAGAAATGAATTTTTATCTTAAAAGATACTCTAAAAATCTTCCTGAAAGGTAAAAATAATTTAAAAAATAATCATTAAAACTTTCTAGTTTGTTGTAATAGAAGCTAACTTCAATCAGAATAAGAACAGATCGAGACATTTTTTAAACAATCTTCAAAAAAGTCATTAAACATCTTTTATTGGTCATTAATATTTTCAGACTCTCTTGCAGACCTTTTGAAAATCCTTTAGAAATGAATTTTAACCTTAAAAGATTTCTTAAAAACTTTGAAATGTTAAAGTAATTAAAAAAAATCATTAAAATTTTCTATGTTATTCTAATAGAAGCTAAATTCAATCAGAATAAGAATAGGATGAAAATTGTTATAATACCAATAATAAGAAAGATATCTTAAGAGTTGAAACATATTGGATTCTAAAAAAGAACTTTGTAATAAATATTACAACTCTTTCAATGAAACAAAGAAAATGATATTTAAGGATTTGATGCAATAAAAATATTCTCGATGTATGTTTGCTGTTTTAATACTTAATGAAATGAAATTTGTTGAATAATCCATCATACCAGTTATATATGAATAATTGCTCAATTCTTTGTAAAAAAATATAACTTTTATTGATAAAAATAAAGAACGTCATTTTTCATGTGCTGAAGTTAAATTCGCGATAAACTTTCTTCTAACATTTTTTGGTCCTTCTTCGAGTCAGATATCGGATTTCGAATATCAGATCTCGGATCGCGAGGTGGGGTTTGTGGATTGCGGATTTAGTGGCGGTTTCGGTGGTGAGTGTTCGGTTGAAGCAAACTATTGTTTATTTAACCATTTCGGTATTTAACCATTTGAATTTTATTTGACTGACATTTTCGATTTTATAAAAATGGTTTCCTACGATACTACAAAGGACTTAAACTCTTTTTTTTTGGGCGATAATTCGATCTTTACTCGGTAATTTCTCGTGTAATAAGCTATATTAAAAAAATGGGACATGCTAAGTGAACTAAGTTCAGGATTAGTAACCTCGAGAGTAGACTTGAGCGATTGGAAGTTACTTGGAACGAGTTCTACGAAATATATAAAAAATTAGTCCCGTATAAAAAATTGAACAATAATAAACAAAATTTGAAAGACTTTTTGTACTTTTACTGGTTATTTATTATATATTTACTGGTTATCTATTGTCTGACTAGTTTCGATTTACACCATCTTAGGATACGAAGTCTAATGTTATTTCCAAGTCATTAACAATGTATTTGACAACTTAAAATTCATCTAACTCCAAAGAAAACAACAGATTAAACTGAATTAAAACATGTTACAATTAAAATGAAAACGTTTCAATATATGAACGAACACGACGAAAGCAGTTCTAATATTTCTTCAAATAGAAGACAGCTTTTATCAAAAGGAAAATGTCTAGATCGTTATTGAGCTTTAAATATATTGAATCATAACGATAATTTTTCTTTCAATTAAACAAAGACAACCACATTCAATGATTTAATTCAACAAAAAAATTAACTTTTATGTCTAAATTCTTAACATTGTTCTAATGAAGGTTAATATCTTCAATCAGAAGTGAAATATACAAAAAAACCTTTATAAAATTATTAATAAACAAGATATTTAATAGTTATAACATATTGAGTTCTAAACAATATCTTCTTATAAATATCACGTTTTTCCAATTGATTAAAGTGAATGGTGTATAAGGATTTGATTCAATAAAAAAAATCTCGATGTGTGTTTGAGGTCTTAAGTGTCTTAAATGTCTTAATATTTACTCTAATAGAACCCAACTTTAATTAGAAGATGAATATTTAGAACATTCTTGAGTTTTAAGTATAGTGAACCATATCGACCATTTTTCTTTCAATTAAACAAAGACAACCACATTCAATGATTCAATTCAACTAAAAATTTTTGATTTTTTAAATTCTTAATATTATTTCTATGAAAGGTATCTTCAATTACAAGAAGAAAACAGATTTTATCATAAATATCACGAATCTTTCAATGAATCAAAGAGACATTTAATTAAGGCTTTGACTCAAAAAAAAAATTCTCGATGTGTGTTTGAGGTCTTAAGTGTCTTAAATGTCTTAATATTTGTTCTAATAGAACCGAGCTTCAATTGGAAGAAGAATAGACAGATCTTTAGCAATATTGGTAAATCCCAATGAAAGCACTTCTGCACTTTACCGATATTGGGTAATTGCATTGACCTTTACTAGTTCTATACAACAGAGAAATCCGTTAAATCGAAGTTAATCAAACCCTGAGGAAAGCCATCGATCCAAAATGGCTTTGAACCAAATCGATCTTTACCAAGAATAAAGGTGTGGGTGAATTTACTAACCACCATTAAACATAAATTTTTAAAAATCAAAATATTTATGAAAGTTTTCATGAAAATTTTTTTGAAAATGTGAAATATACTTCTGAAAAAAATGTTAAAAATTTTTTTGATGATGGAAAATCTTTTGATGGTTTTTATCCTAAGTTAAATTACTTACGGTGAAGAGTAACAGGGTGTTGTATATTGCCGGGGTAAACATCGCTGCTACATTCACATCATCCTGGATCACAACGCGCACTCCGAAGCCTCCTGCGGCTGCTGGTGGCCACTTCGTAACTGGCCTGCGGTAGACTGCTGCGACTCCTTCTTCTTCGCTGCTGGAGGAGGTTAGTTTGCTTCTTGTTTCTGCTCCGCCTACGAAGGAACGCCGATTTACCGCGGCTGAATCTATGGGATTCCTATGGAACTGAGGTCGTTCGAATTCTTTTCGCGTTAGCACCGCCGAACAGAGAGAAGAACCGCACACAGAAGCGGAGCAAGTGAAAGATTCTTTCTTTACCGGAGCTTCTTCTGCTTCTTCAAGGTTGCATGTTTTGGTATTCCCAAGTAACCTTTATAAATTACTCACGAAAACGATTATTGTTTTTTGGAAGAAATGGTGTAAACCATAATCAAAGCATTGATGTAACGATGAATGTATCGATGAGTAAAATTCGGGAAACCAAATTTTAAAGATAGGGTCGTTTAGTAACCTTGGCCTGGTTAAAATCAGGTCATTAAGATGAACAATTCGCTAATTGACTTCTTCTTAATGAATCGAGCATTGTTTTGTAGCGATTCTTAAATAGTCACGTTAGGTCAATTTGCACATGTCAATGATAAAGTTGAGGTAGTTATGATCATTATCTAGAGATAACATTTTATTTCTTTTACAACAAAAATAATTCCAGAATGAATATACCTCTACACAAAGACATTTTTGTCTTCAACCACCTTGACTCTTACACAATCATAAATCTTAAGAGAAAAATCTCCACCTGCCATTACAAACTCTTTGTGTCTATTTTAGTAAGATATGACAAATAAAAATAGACCGCGTATTGCATTTCGGTTTTGCAACAAAGCTCATAAACGGTACAAAGGAAATGTAAAACACGAAATGAAATTAAAACGTTTAAAAATAAATTTTTATCGGTCGTAACTTTTACGAATTGTACTCGAAAATACTCAAGCGATTAAAAGTTATTTACGATATCGTTGAACGATTAAGAGTGTTACGTGTCATGAACCGTTTTTTAAAATTTACTTTCATCGTAAATTTTCTTTTTAATTAGAAAACTGTACTTTTATACCTTTAATCTAACAGATGACTGTTTTTATGCGCTTATTAAAGAACTTTCTAGAGAGGAATTTTAATGTTACTTGTAGCTATTCTCTTTGAGATGGCGTTTAAAAATTTTTGATAAAAATTTAAGTTTAAACTTTAAAATTAAAATATACAAAAGTATAACATTCATTAAGGAGTTTTTTTTTAATTTTTTTATTTTTCGTTTTTTGGTTTTATTTTTAGCTTATGCAAGTTGGAATGGATGTTATATGAAAGATAATTTCAAAAGTGTTTTGCAAGCCTAGTTATGGAATTCCTGTGAATTAGGTGTGGTAAAGTTAACCTTGCTCCAATGACCAGCGATGACCACAAATACCTTATAAATTTCATTAGACGCACCTACAATGATCTCGAGATGCCTTCAGGTGATCATCAAGAAACTATACATGGAAGTCATGAAGTATGTTAAAATCGTGCATAAAAGGTAAATGCACTTAACTACATTCAAACTTGTCTTTTTTAATAATCCTTTTTTAAAAATCTTTTTTTAAAACCCTTTTTAAAAATCTTTTTTAAAATTTTTTTTTAAAAATCTTTTTTAAAAATCTTTTTTAAAAATTCTTTTTAAAAATCTTTTTTAAAAATCCTTTTTTAAAAATCCAAAAAAGTAATTTAATAAACTTATTAATTGAGAAATTCCAAAATGTAATTTGAAGGCGGAAGGCAAATTATTCATTTTAACTCATTGAATGCCAAACGAATCTTGCCCACGTTCATCGAGTCCCGGATAAATTGACGCAAGAAATCACACCCGATTTCTACCGTGAGGCGATTAGTTGTACGATTGTATTACTAGACTTAAGTAAAATCAATGACTTTCATGGTGACGTTATTCGTATTACACCGTGTTTCCGCGTTTTCTTTTTTTGACTTTCGAACTTTGGGATTGCCCCTCGTCTTGGTGACGCGTTTAGAATTAATTTTACGCCGGATATTAAAGCGAAACCATTCTTCATTTTTACGCTCGGCTGGTGTCCTTGCCAAATATTTAACCTTGAAGCTCAGTGAGCATGATGTTTTCAAATAAAGTTAAGTTAACAAAAATAAGGATGTTGGACGGTGGCTATTGTTTAGCCTTGAGAGGATCTTGTACTTGTTTAAAATTTTTTATTGAAGATACAAGAATTTTTTCTTAAAGGTCTTGCATAAATTTTAATTTAAATAATTCTTATTGGTAGATCTACCAATAAGAATTAGTAGATTATTTTATGCATTTTAAGATTTTTAAATTTTTGGTATATTCTCTTTTAATATTAAATATACCTATTAAAGGAGAATAAATTAGTTAATGAGTCAACAAACTTAAAATAGTTTATTGACATTATATATTGAGTTACAATTGTTAGAGTACAATTTTTAAGTACTTCACGCAAATTCTTAACCATTCATTAGACAATAATTAGAAACGTTTTTAGAACTTGTAGATTTTTTTGTTTAAGGAGGGGTTCAGAAAATCTGTTGACAGACAAGTTTTTGAGTTTTACTGCAGCTCAATTAAAATCATTTCATAAATACTTTTCTGTAGGTTTTGAACTTGTAAAATCTGTTAAATTACTCTCGAATTTTTAAGAAAATTTGTTATACTGGATCTCCTTTTTTTTGGAGGGACGAATTTTTCCGATTAGGATCTTAAAAATTTTCGATTTTTCAATATGGCTCTATTATAAGATGACCAGACGTCCCGCTTTTGGCGGGACTTTTAGAATTAAGTGGAATTTTATATTTATGAAAATCATGGCTTTGCGTTCTAAGAATCCTACGGGTTACGACGACTAACATATTGCTTTTGCCGAGGAAGTTCAATATCAGAAAATACTTGGATACAGTAAAACGCGTTGGTTAGTTCTTCTGCCAACTATCGAAAGAGTTTTGAAGATGTATGATCCTTTAAAATCCTACTTTCTATCACAGGACAAATGTCCTAGAATTTTAGAAAAGTTTTTTGAAAGAGAATATTCAAAAAGTTGGCTAGAGTTTCTACAAAATCAAGCTGCGCTTTTTCAGCACGTTATAAAGCTTACTGAAGATGATGAAATATCGGCAATCAGAGTAGTAAATGAAGATAACAATTTAATATGTCAATATCAAGAAAGTTTAGAAAATAATTTTATACCGTTAACTATCCGCAATAGTATAAATCAGCTCGAAGAGCAGGGTACAATAAATTATTTTATAGTAACTGCAAAGATTATTTGGAAGACCGGACCACACTAAGGTGTTTTTATACCTTAAGGTTTTAAAAATCTGAAAAAGTTCTTTGGAAAAATCGGAGCTTTAGTACTTCTAGACTTGGTTTTTTCCTTACAACTTGATAAATTATTCCAGAAAACCAAAAAAGTGATTTTCCAGAATAACATCTTGTATATTAAAAATCCAATCTATTGAAAATCTATTTTTTGAATCTTAAGATTTTAAAAATGTAATAACATCCTTTGAAGAAATCGCCTTTTGTAATTTTTTAGCTTGGATTTTTTCCTTACAATCAGATAATTTTTCACAATCAGGGAAATTTTTTCAAAAAGCCAGAATAGTAAAATTGAATATTATTTTTAGATTGTGAATCCAAATTAGAAATGTGGAAACCCTACATTTCTAAAAAAACCTAAATCTCTAAGAAAATCCTTCGTAAGACTTGAGAATTCATCGTAATCTACCAAAAAATAAGAATTCAAAAGCTTGAAATCTTGTTATTTTTGGTTTACGATGAAGTCATAAAGTCAAGATGTTAATTGAAATACGAATTTGGATCCAGTGATAAAAGCAATATTCAATTTTACAACTTTAACTCTCTGAAACAGCATCTTGTACTTCCAAAAATCCAGTCTAATATCCAATATATCAAAAAACTATTTTTCGAAACTTAAGATTTTAAAAACCTAGCAATATCCTTTTGAGAAATCGTCTTTTGCAATTTTGTAGCTTGGATTTTTTCCTTACAATTAGATCTTTCCTTTTTTTACCACATTTTTTACCAAAATCAGATAAATTTTTCCAAAAAGCCAGGATAGTAAAATTGAATATTATTTTAGATGACCAGAACTTAATTGAAACGATGTGCAAAAATCATTTGATTGTGTTTCTCAAAAATTTCCAAATAATAATATTTCCGAAAATGATCTTTTTAATGAAGTGTCATTAGTAAAAAAATATATTGATAAGGAAAAGCTTAAATATTGGGCATTACAAAAAATCACAGTAGGAGACAAAGTAGGAAATAAAATCTTAGTTGTCCCGCTTTGCCCACCTAAAAATCTGGTCACTTGACTCTATTACCAAGTGTGGCCACCCCTGCCATAGACCCATAGACTCTGTGTTGGGTTCATGTTCTCATCTTGAATACATCAACCAATTAAAACCCTTTTATCTCCACTACCAGAACCAAGAACTTGTAGATTGGATCAGATTTATGGTTTTGTTAATTAATTAGATAACCATTTTAAAACATAGTTTAGATATTTTTAAATAAACTGGCTTTAAACGAACTTTTATGCAATTTACAAGGATTCTTAAGGTTTTCCTTAATTTCAGATTTGGTTGTACTAACAATTTTCAGTAATTTTTTTATAGTTATTTAGAAACAATTTTGATTTTGAGTAAATTCTCAGAGATTTCTAATTTAACTTAAAAACTACAACAATTAAACGCTTAACTGTACGACACTTAAAAACGTTTCTAAAAACATAACATTTTAAAGCAGTTTTCAAAAATTCTCCATGATTTTTCATTAAATTGGGTTGAGCTAGATAATTTTTTAAACAGTTTTCAATGATTTCTCTTACAATTAGTTATTCAAACAATAATCATTAGATACTTTGTGACTTAAACACAGTTCTTTAAGAAGCGTTATGTGTATGGTACACCAACACTTTGCGTCGGGGTTACGTTGTATGTAGTGACTGTTGTATGTTGGCTTTCTTTCACAAAAAAATTGTCCAATGTTTGCTGAACCGCTTTTTTTTTTCAACGTAAAATAAATTTCCTTGTAGCAACTGATATTCGTAGCTACTGCCTGGGACACTTTAACACTCCTTCTGCTATCAGGATTGTTTTTTAAAAAAATCTCCATAGCTTCGTCAATCAAACACATCGCTTTGGAAATTTGTTTGGAAGTTAAATTTTCTTCTTCGGAGATTTCTATTGAACGGTCACTGTGGTCTTCTTCTTTACCCAATTTGCAATTCCAGTTGCAATAGTTCTTCATTAGAGAATTCTTGGTTGTGTGAGGTTAGCAATTTATTTAAATCAGTCTCCATTTAAAAAAGAAATTAAAGACTCGAACCCAAAAGAACGCAAGCTTGAAAATCTGAGCTTGAAAAAATGCTTGAAACGACGCACAGTGAAAATTAGTACTAATTAATCAGCGACGCAACTTCGAAAAAACGCAAAACGAGGTATTGGTGTATTTAAGATTGTATACGGCTTCTAAGCAATAGTAAACAATTTTTAGATTAATTTAAAATTATTCTTAAACGATTTGATGTTTTTGTTGTGTACAAGGTTCTTAAAAACATTCCTATATCAAATATAGTATTGTTGTTACATATAAAAATGGTGTCAACAAGCTGAAGTGTGTTAATTACAAAGTATTGAGAAATCATACCATAGAGAAACCTTATTTGGAACGATATTTATCAACAAATCATTGTGTGTTAAGAGAAAAACAAAAAGATTTTTTTTTCTGATAAATATTTACAAGTTTTAAAAGAATAAAATTGGATATCGCTGAATTCTTTGCTCAGTCAACTGAAAAAGTCCTTGAAACTTTAAGTGAATTATCGTTACTCATGGGAAAAGGGCAAGAAAAGCTTGTTGAAAGCAATTACTCATACTTTCTTGAATTGCGTTTATAATCTTACAATTAGAAAAAAAACTTGTTTTAAAGAAATTCAGGATAAAAATAAAATATTAAACTATTTGGAACCCCTCATAAATAAATTCAAATACTACGTCATCCATAACTCGTGTGATAGTACTCAAATAGTGGCGCTAGTAACAGATCCAGACTCAATCCGGTCTTAGAAAATAAAATGTTGGGAAGGAATAATAAGCTTACGTAGGTGTATCACAATGTGTAACGGAAGTTGCAATGTTGAAGCATTGTTAACCTCTATCTAGAATCCTAAATAGCCTATATTAGTGATTCGAAATCCAGTTCAGTAATTTCTATGAAAGAGTTAAGTGAATACGTTGTCATTTTTATCCTATTTAATAGAAATATCAAGTAGTTTAACCATAGTTGCGATCGATATTTCAATTAAGAGGTATTAATTTATTAAATATTAGAAGTAGTATAAAAGATTGCCACCCATAATGTCTTCCTATATGACTTGGAGTGTGTAAAGAGGGTTTATGAGGGAAAAGATGTTACAATATATTACTGGTTAAATTCATTGCAAAGAGCACACATCACTCTATTATTATCCTTATCGTTCTATACCTTTTCAAGTTAAAATTGGCACTAATCAATTTCAAATTGAGAGTAATCAATTTCAAATTGGGGTTAGTCAATTACAAATTGAGAATAATCAATTTCAAATTAGGACTAATCAAATTAAAGTTGAAACTCAAACAATTTCAAATGAAGACCAAGTGGTATGTGTTTTTTATAAGATCTGTCACTAAAGCAAGACTTAAATTGATCTCACACACGCCTTGCGAAGCTGTGAGATCAATTTAAATCTTTTTATTTCACTAACGATCAAAGGATTAAATATACATTTAATTCAATACATTGGTACTACGGGCCTCATACATCATGAAATTCAAAAAAATACGTCTAAAAAACTTGAAGGCAACGTCTTCGCAATACTAAACGTATGTACGAAGAATATGTGGCTTTGATGCCAGATAATGTTCTCTGCATAGCACGATTCAATTGAAGGGGTCGGGAGAAAAAAGTGCCAAGCATCATTTTGGGCTAACCGAATTTAGCAGTGCTGTTTATGAGTAAATTGAACAAACTACAAGCAGCACTCTTTAGATTTCAATGATTGCCGTTATATTGCTCTGTATTTGCATTGCATTTTATTACCTCAACTGGTTGTTTGCAAAGTTTTGGGGAAGACAGTGTCAAGCTCCTGATGAGAAATGGAGGGAAAGAGGAAATGTGTTAGAAACCTTAAAGATTGTTATGAAAACGTAGAAGACTTGTTTGAAGAATTTGATGACACTGATATCGATCCCAATTATTTAGCAAATGATGAGGAAAATGATATTTCACGTTTTGAGGTGAGTGTTGCTTAGCATTATTTAAATCCTAACCTACCGTGCGTTCAGGAATGATTGTAGATCGTTTGAATTTGGCGCGCTATAGATTAATTTTTAAGGCTGGTATAAATACAATAATGTTAATCATATCGCATAGGCGTGTCATGGAAAATATTGAAAGCTGTCATAAGTTGTCAAAAAACCGTAAGACAAAAGTATTTTATTGAATTTATTGACCAATGCCATTGCAATTGATATCAGGCTATGTTACCTCTGTATAGAAATTCGTTGACAATAAATTTAGTTCAACCCGCATCACTTGAAGCGCTGATAGCGGAAAATAACAGCTTCTTTACCGGCCAAAATGAAACGCACTGACATTGAGATGTCCAACATAATATCCGACATCTACATATATCAAATACGCGAGTGAACGAAGTATCGTAATTGTATTGAAATTCTTGAAAAAAATGTTAACATCGTATTTAGTGTTGCAATTTGTGTTCATTAGTATCCAATGACTGGAATATTGTCACGTATGTCCAGAAATACGTCCAAAGATGAAAGGCTCTGATGGGAACTACGGGAATCTTTGATTTCACTAGCATCGCGAGATATGGGAACTGTAGATTTGCTGAAGATGAGAGGTTTCTTTTTATGTGCTTATTCAAAATATTATATTGTTGTTAAAAATTGTTTTGTTATTAACCACCGCCAGAATAAGATCGACGAGAATAAAGTTGTGTTATCAATTGTACTGGAGAATGTCCTTGAGTTGTTCTTTAAACCCTTTTGTATTTTTTAAGCTGTGTATGATGAAATTGAACAAAAACAAACAGGCTACAAGCAAAATTTGTTTTTGTTTAATTTTACCATGCATGGTTTTTTAACAAATAGAAGTAATATTTTATTTTAAAGATTTTTAAAATTCCCGCGTTTGCTCACTAGCGCCAAATGCGGTGCGGGTTGAACTAAAAACATTGTCAAAATTAAAGGTCGGGAGTTGCCTATCTATATTAGTATATTATATTTAATCTATGATTGATATCCAATCTCCAATAATTATATGTATATTTACATATACACTTAATACTGAAAAGGATACATCGTGAATAAATCCGGCTACGCCACTGATATGCAAGATACGACGTAGGTAATTCACAGGTAACAATATTGACCATCGAAAATCACTAAATTACGAGCGCGCCAAATTCAAACGATCTACAATCATTTCTGAACGCACGGTATAACTGTGCGTAATGTAGGTTAGCATCATGTGTTATAAGTGCATGCATATAAGTATTATGGTAATTTTAAGCATAAACAAATTAATAAACCGTTATTTTACATTAAAATAAAGTGTAACCATGTTGGAAAAGTGTTTCTAATAGAAATAAATCAAAAAGTCATTTTTGGTGGTTGGCACTGTGTTTCGCCGAAAATCTCTTAAACGTTGCTTGGCATTTTCTTACCCCTAAAAATTTGGTTATTTTGTTTCAATGTGAAAATAATTATTTTAAATCTTTATGTTTTACCACCATTTAAATTTTTAATATGTTTTTAATTTTTATTATTACACCCTCCTAAAAACTGCCTATGGACGTAGACATAAAAATAAAATATTTTAATAGTGCAAGTTTTTCCATTATAGCCACCATTACAAAGGATATAACACCTTTTATTTTTCACAGATACAAGATCACGAAGGGCAAGCACCAGCTCCACAAGACGTGGCCAATGTTTCACCAAGAACTCCACTTCTGATTGCGGTAAACAGCCCAAGGAAAAGGAAACGAAAGTCACACATGAAAAAAGTTGAAATAAGAAAGAAAAGGCGGAACGAAGGAAGACCGTACCAGACTGAATTAGGAAAGAATGTACCAGGCAGAACTTTAGGTGAGATGTGCAAATGCCCCCTAAAATGTCATGAGAAAGTCATTGAGGATGAAAAATCTACTATCTTTAATGCATTTTGGGATATGGGGAATTTCAATATGCAAAACGCGTATCTTTTTGGATGCATAGAAAGAATAGAGACCTATTCTATAGAGACCTCAATTATTGAACTCTATAGAAGTAGTGTAGGCAGTTTTTAAAACTGGAATAAAGAGAGGTCTGGCTGGCGAAATTCATACAATTCTATTTAGTGGGGAAAACAGTGACAATTATTTTGGAAAATATTATTAATAAGAACATCCTATCTATCGCTACATGTACGAAATTTACAGTGCGTATGCAAAAGTATCATAACCCGAAATAGAGCTGCGCCGTTAAAAGAAAAATGAAAAAGTAAACTCTCTCTTTTTAACACTGCCGAGTACTCTTCCATCTTTCTCTTCATGGTGCAACTCCATTTCGGGTTATAGTACATCCCATTGCCCCATTATATTTTTTAATAATAAATTCTGCTGATTAACTTTATAGCAAAATAGAAAAATAGTTCACTAATATTAAATAACTACCAAAACGTACTTATTTTTGTATAAGTACAATATTCCCAATTTGAAATTGAAATTGATTAGTCTCAATTTTAAATGGATAAGTCTTAATTGGACATTGTTAAGGCTCAATTTAAACTAGAAAAGGTATAGTCACAAAGCTACGTTCTTCCATTTAGTAACTAAAATATTTAGAATTATAGAAAGAATTGTTCATGTTTGAAATTCTCTAAGAAAGTGGTCCTTGGTTATAACAACTACAAAGCTAGTTTTAGGAACTAAAAATTATTTCTGCTGCCAAGTATGATTTTAAGATGAACAAGTCACTATTTTGAGTACAACATCTCAAAACTTAGCTTTGCACGAGAAGTCTTGTTACTGTATTTCATTAAATGCACATTTATTTGAAGTAAAAGGCAATCAATCAGTGCGGTCGAATTTGCCTTTTAGATCCAATATCACTTTAGTCACAAAGCTACGTTCTTCCATTTAGCAACTATAATTTTTGGAACCATTAAAAAAAACTATGTTCATGTTTGAAAAGTCTCCAAGGAAGTGGTCCTTGGTTATAATGATCACAAAGCAAATTTTAGAAACTAAAATTGACTTCTGCTGCCAAGTATAATCTTAAGAAGATGAACAAGTTACTATTTTGAGCACAACATTTCAAAACTTAGCTTTGCACAAGTAGTCTTGTTACTGTACTTCATTAAATACAGATTTATTTGAAGTAACTGGTAATCATGCATCAACCAGTGCTGTTGAATTTGTCTTTTAGAACCAATACCCTTGTAGTCACAAAGCTACAGTTATTAGTTCTTCCATTTAACAACTAGAATGTTTTGGAATTATAGAAAGAACTATGTTCATATTTGAAATTTTCCAAGGAAGTGGTCCTTCGTTATAATGATCACAAAGCAAATTTTAGAAACTAAAAATGACTTCTGCTACCAAGTATAATCTTAAGAATATGAACAAGTTACTATTTTGAGCACAACATTTCAAAACTTAGCTTTGCACGAGTAGTCTTGTTACTGTACTTCATTTAAATACAAATTTATTTGATGTAACTGGTAATCATGCATCAACCAGTGCTGTTGAATTTATCTTTGAGAACCAATATCCTTGTAATCACAAAGCTACGTTCTTCCATAAATTCGACGATATCAGAGCTTAAACATACCGGGTGTCCCAGCGGTTCGAAAAAGCTCCATAACTTGCTTATTATTGGAGATATTGACTTTTTCCTTTTTTTTGGGTTATAGCTTGAACGGTACTATACATTTTTAAAATATTGCGACTTATATACAGGCGTTCTAAAAGTACAAAAAATACTAAAGTTACTATTTTTTAAATGGAACATACCCGATTTTATTTTATTTTTGACTTCTATGGTAAAATATGATTCACTTTTATAGAGATCGTTTTTGTCTAAACTGCCAGCAAATTTGATTTATGGCACTTTTTTGTCAGAATTTCCAAATGCAGTGGTTTGTTCAAAAATTCTTATTTTCAATATCCTCGCCTTGTTGTCAAAGTAATTAACCCCGTTTGATTGTTGAATGTTTATTGGACTTTTAAAAAGCTTACTCAACGACCTGTTTAGCCGCATTTGTCTACTGCGATTTTTTAAAAATGATAAATTGAAAATGTGGAAGACTTATTCATTTTTAAATGGTAACCCCTGTTTGTTATTATATTGGTCAAAAGTTATTCTGGCAAGCTTATTTTACTTTATTGTGGATGGAAAGTTTGTCAGAATAATTTTTGATCACTACAATAATAAATCGGGGGTGCCATTTAACTAATTTGACTCAGCATGTTTAAAAATTCGCAGTAAGCAATTACGACTAAGCAGGTTATTGAGTAAACATTTAAAAGATGCAGCAAACATTTAGCAATCAAACAACGTCTCCTACTTTAAAGTTAAGCCAAAAATTTGACAGAAAAAAATTTTAGAACAGACGATTGCATTTCGAAATTTTGGCAAATAAACTGTTATAAATCAAATTTCCTCACAGTTTAGGTAAAAACGACCTTTATAAAAGTGAATCGTATTTTACCATAGAATTCGAAAATAAAATAAAATCGGGTACGTTCCATTTAAAAAATAGTAGCTTTAGTATTTTTTGTAAATTTGGGATACCTATGTATAAGTTGCAATATTTTAAAAATGTGTAGTACCGTTCAAGCTATAACTCAAAAAAAGGAACAAGTCCGTATCTCCAATAATAAACAAGTTATGGAGCTTTTTCAGACCGTTGGGACACCCGGTATCACCAGCGGCGTACCTCAGGGCTCAATACTTGAATCCTTGTTGTTTCTGATTTATATTAACGATTTGCGTGATTCATTAAAGCCGGGCACATCTATTCTTTATGCCGATGATACCACCATACTTACGAAGAGCAATTCGCTCAGTAAAACGGTCTAAAACCAAACTCATCTGCTGAGTTGTGCACAGAGGTGGTTTAGAGCAAACTTGCTGACCCTGAATGAGGAGTAAACGGTAAATCTAAACTTCTCTCTCAAGCAGGAGAATAGTAATAAAGGTCAATATGTTGAATTTTTGGGTGTTTTAATTGATTCTGAGCTAACCTGAATCACGGGGAACAAATCGCTGCCCGTCTAGCTTCTTGTGTGTTTCTTCTGCGTCAGTTGTCTGAAATTGTCTCTTATAGAGTGCTCCTGACAACTTAATTTTCACTGTTTTAAAGTCACCTGCTTTATGTTTCAAAGTCCCCAGGCTTCTTGGCTTGGGGTCATGCAGCGATCCTTCATCGTGTCTTTGCTATACAACGAAGAGCAGTTAGAGTTCTGGCAAGTCTAAACTATAGGGACGAATGCCGAAACAGCTTCAAAAATCTAAAGATTTTAACTCTCCCCAGCATTTACATCTTTGAATGTATAAAGGTGGTTTCATTACGTGTGGATAGTTTCCCAAAACATAAACTTTTGCATGATTACGTCACTCGTCAACGAAGCAATCTCCTTCCGGCTCCCCTCCGCTTGAACAAGTCAAGGAATGCACTAAATTTTTATGGTTTATAGTTTTATGGTTTAACATGAATAAATTATTTCATTTGATTTAACAACTAGAATGTTTTGGAATTATAGAAAGAACTATTTTCATATTTGAAATTTTCCAAGGAAGTGCATGCGAGAACTGAGAATTATTCATGGTTTGAAAAACATTTTCTGATGACATTTCAGATACACATCCATTCTAATATTTTTTATACATTGCAATGCATTAAAAGAAAATCAAGCTACTTGGTTAATTATTTAGTTCCTACCATTGTTCAGTGATGAATCAGCATCAATTTCCGCTATCATGATTTCATCCAACTTTTCTTGCATTTTCTCCCAATATACCAATAAAATTTAAACAAAAGTTCTTCAAAAATTTTTAAATCTTCATACAAAATATTAACTATAAATATTTTAAACATAATAAAAATAGAAAATTTCCAGTCTTCAATAAAATCCTTATTAATAAATTTATTTTGAAATCAAGATTAACTAACACAAAAAACGTTATTAAAAAATCTAATTTAATACTCGAGTAATTTTAAATAACTACTTTAATTAACTTTTAAATGGAAAGTCATATCAAAAGAATTTAAAAAGATAATACATTATATTGTTAGTTATCGCAGCTGGAAGTAAAAAAAGAAATTATACTAGGCATTTTAAAACGCCCCTAATTTCCATAACAGACATTTATAGGTGTGTTATGGAGCAAAACAATCCAATGGTATTTAAAGCTTGATGGAAAATACATAAATACGACTTTACCTCCACTACAGGTGTAACCATATCGAACGATTCTACATAAATTATTTTGTATGCAAATCACTATCAATAAGGAAATTATTTCTTATTAATATTGATTTTAAACTTGTTAATTAAAACCAAAATAATAAATAACTTGTGTTAAGTTTTCAAACTAGGAATTTCACTTAATTTCAAGTTTAATTTAAGAAAATAAAATAAAGTTTTTTTTTTAGTTTAAGTTGAAGTTTAAATTTAAGTTTTTTAGGTTTCAATGTAATTCTTTTTACCTTAAAAAAGTAGTTAACAACGTTTCGATTTTATTCTCGAATCTCTAAGAATAATTTATATATTCGGAAGTTGCTCGAGTTGGATCGAGTAGAATTGAACCAACCTTCAGCAACGTAAGAACTCTTGTAGGGGGAAACTGAAAACTATATAAGCACCGGCGATATTGGGCGAGGCCCGTTTATCGACTTGTTTTTCTTTGTGCTACCCACCGAGATGAAATTAATATATGTAAGTATTTATCGATAAACTCAATTAATTTAATTAATTTAAATCAGTTTTAAATCAACTTCAAATCATAAAAAAAATTTAATAAATTCTTTACAACTTTATTGTTATTTTTATAAAAAAAATTAAAAAGTAAATACTTGATACTTTTTAAATATCAAGGTCTGCCACTTTGAGTTGCATTATAAATAAATTGCAACCTTGCATCGTGACAATTTTAAATCGTTTTCTCGATTATTATTAAGTGTGATTACTTTCAGGTTCTTTCTCTTTTCTTGCCACTCGTTTTGGCACAACAATATACAACTCCTGTACCAATTTTAAAACAGATTAATAAACACAACGAAGATGGATCGTACAGTTACGGTTATGAAGGAGCTGATGGAACTTATAAAATTGAAACTAAGTATCCAAATGGGGAAGTTTATGGTAAATATGGTTATATAGATGATCAAGGTACACTTAGGGAGGTTGAATATGGAGCAACAAGACGAGGATTTGAACCGGCAGGTCAAGATATAAACGCAGCTCCACCTACTTTAACAAATAATCAACAAGCGTTAAAACCTTTAGCTCCAAATGAAGAAGATGATGGTCAATATAGAGAAGATCCGAGTGTTTATTATAAAAACGAAGCTTTTAATTCTGAAAATAATATAAATAATAATGCTTATAATAATAGACCGAGTTATCAAAGTTATCAAAGTCAGAATTATCAACAACCGACTTATACGAATACTCAAAGTCAAAATTATCAACAACCAAGTTACCAACAACCGAGTTATCAACAACCAAGTTATCAAAAACCCACTTATCAACAACCCACTTATCAACAACCCACTTATCAACAACCCACATATCAACAACCCACTTATCAACAGCCGAGTTATCAACAACCTAGCTATCAACAACCGAGTTATCAACAACCCGCTTTTAGACCTCAAACTAATTATAATTTTAACTCACAACCTCCAGTTTCACAACCACATCCTTTAACAGGTGTTGATTATGCCAGTGGTAGTTATTCTGTATCTTATTAATTATTTAAACATTTTTTTAATTTAAATTTTTTCTAATAGAGAGGTTGTTGCTTGATTAAGTAGATTTAAGATATTTCTAATTATTTTATTTTATCGTCTAATTATTGAGTAGTGTTTATTTTAGACTTACAAAAAGACTTACAAAATTTTTTTACTTTGAAATTTTTATTTGATTAAAACTTGCTTTTAATTTAAAAATTCCTTCTGTTTAAATGCTTTGAAATTTTAATCTTTAATGCTTTTGATTTTATTTTTTAATCATTTTGATTTTTTTCTTTAATATTTTGATTATCTTCAATACTATTCTTCAATGCTTTTGATTTGACTTTTTAATATTTTTGATTTTCTTCTTCAATATTTTTAAATTTCTTTTTCAATATTTTTGATTTTCTTTTTCAATATTTTTAATGATCTTTTTTGATATCTTTGATGATCTTTTTCAATATTTTTGACTTTCTTCTTTAATATTTTTACTTTCCATTTTCAATACTTTTAATTACTTTTTTTTATGTATTGACTTTCTTTTTACTAACTTTAGATTTTTCTTCCAGTTGAACATTTTTTCTTCTCTTTCTTCTTTTATTGCTTTAGATGTTTAGAAATATTTGATATAATCAGCAACATTGATGCTCAATTTATTTCCTAATTTCACTTCTAACAATTGCATTTTTTAACTAACCATATAAACTAGTCTTCTAAAAAAAAAGTAAAATAAACACCTTAAGACTTATTTTCATTTAATCTCATACGTATTCATTTTCACATTTTGTAATCATTATTACCGAAATGTATATATCGTAAAATCATATTTATAATAACTAATTAATAATGTATGTAACCAAAATGTAATAAATAAATTAAAAAAAATGTGATATGCAATCTTAAGAAGAAATAATTTTATTTAATTACCAACCTAACTCATCTCCCATTTTCAATTTTAATTCATCATCAATTTTATGTAAATTTTGAAAATTTGAAATTAGAAGAAAGGTCGTTTTGCAATTGGAATGTCGCATATCCTGTACACTTAAAGACAAAGTGTTGAGAATAAGGAAGGGTGGAGTCGAAAATAACCTTGACTCGGAATTCCTACGCTTGTTACGTGACAAATAAACGCAAAGGAAATCGATCTGACAAAGATTAGAAAGCTTTAATAAGGATGGTTATAATTATACAGGGTGATTCAGAATTACACGGCACTATTTCAGGGATATATTTTCTAGCACGCAATAAATAAGAAAGTTTATATAAACATAAGTCTCAAAGTAATTTTTTATTGAGATATTGAAAAGTTAATGATAATGATAATGATAGCTAAATATCTTGAATTTGATCAGATTGTTGATTGCAATTTCAAAACGCTTTTGTGTTTGACAGATGATTAAACTGATTAGTATTAATACTGTTCGTGTAAATAAGTAACCTGTTTTACTATTTCTGCGCGTTTTCATATGAGTTAATAAGAAGACATCCATTTTGTATTATCATGGGAGACACCGCAAATTTATTCATTTTTGAAGAACAAAACATGCTCTTAATTTATAGCGAAGTACATAAAAATGATCCTGCTGTTCAAAAATATGAAACATTTCCAACTAGGAGGATACCAAATCGGAAAACGTTTAAAGCCATTGAAAGACGTTTTAGGGAAACTGGCACGAATCACAACGGCAAAACTCCGGTCGACAAAGATTTCAAACTGCTAACGTTAAAGAAAGGATATTCAATGCTGTTCTATCTCCTACTATTAGCACCAGAAAATTGTCACATTTCAATGTTTCATCTGCATATGGCGAACATTGCGCGAGTAACAATTGTATCCATATCACGTTACGTGTGTGCAACATTTGTTACCAGAAGATTATACCAAGCGCATAAATTTCTGCCAATGGTTGATTCAACAATGCAGAGATCCCAACTTCCTGAGCTTCCTGCTAGTTACCAATCTGGCTTTACCAGAAATGAAATTACTAATTTTAACACTCATACTTGGAGCGACGAAAACTTTGCTTGAAAACGACTGCTATTACGCATTACCAACATACCTTTTCATTAAATGGCTGGTGATTTTTGGTGATAATCTGATCGGCCCTTTCTGTTTACCAACAAGGCTTTCATCTTACTTGAATTTTTTGAAAAATAGTCTGTATGAACTTTTAGGAGAAACTCCGATTGCCAACCGGTAGGGGATGTGGTTTATGCATGATGGTGCCCCTGCTCACTTTTCTCATATTGTCACCGATTATTTAAACATGGCATATGGTAACCGATGGGTTGGCCGAAACGGACTTAAATGACCACCATGATATGCTGATCTAAAGCCATTAAATTATTTTGTGTGGGGCTGGGTGAAGTCTGTGGTTTATTCTACGTCTATTGCCACGCAAGAAACAAGTCAACTGTTGCCATAAACCTCCATAAATCCGACAGACACATAGAGAACAGAAACCCATACAATCTCCCTTCAACAGTTTTCACAGTATTACTGACGATGACCTAACGACAATAACGAACCGATTCCCTCTACGGGGCAGATAAGCTGAAACCATGGAACACTAGAGAGAGGTGCCTCTTGAAGTATTAAGACACCCCCTCCTTCCGCACCTATGATGCCCTAGACATGACGTGTAAAGCGAGGATGAACATGATGACTCCCGACTTTAATTCCTTGAAGTTATACCTTCTTGGTGGTCCCAAGGGAAGAAGACGGGGGAACTTATCATGCGTTGTTAATATTGTTGATTTGAACACGACGGTTCAAACTTTTAAAAAATAATAATAATTGCCACGCAAGAAGAGCTTTTTTTTGGCACTGAGAAGGAGAAATGCGTTATGCACCCCGGCCTACTATTGTCGGTTTTCGTCGGAATCTATATCGGCTGGGACTGCTGGACTCCGCCATCTTGCTGGGGATACCAACTAAAACTCCCAATCATTTCCTTGCCTTACTGATTTTAAGCAGCTCGAACCCGCTATTCGTATTACTGCAAGCTGCTTGGCATAAATTCCTAATGGTTTTACTTCTTTCTTTCTTTATACTATCTTTCTTCTCATTTCCTCCGTCTCCTTCTCTTTCATTATGCTTCTTAGAAAATTCATTTCTAGATTCCTACTAACAGCTTTCCTCATCGACTCTACGGCTCCTTCTTTTTCGAACCTAGTTCCTATCTTTCAGATAGGAACCTCCTTTCAGAGTGAATCTCCAACTCTTCTCTTTGTCTTCTGAAATATTCGCACTTGAAAATAGTGTGTTCTGGGGAGTCCACTTCTTGGCATTCAAACCAGCACATATCGCTGTCTTGTTTCTTAACGGTTTTCAGATATTGACAAAATATACCATGTCCACTTAATGCTTGTGTTGTATAATAGTCAATCTGTGGGCCTTCCAAATGCCAGTCCTTCACGTTGTTAATAAATACTTTTGCCCATTCTATGTATTCATCCCATCTCTCCTGCCATTTGTCGTATACTACTTCTCTGTTCTCCTTAACACTTTTTTCTTTCGTTTCTAAATTTCTATTTCATTCCCAAGCTAGCAGCTCCATTGGGGGGTCCATTTCGATCTAAAATTGTTGAGGTATCTACCCCTTCATATAATGTGCTACCATATTACTGTCAGCTAAACGTTTGAAGCTTCCTTCATTTTCATCGTCTTCTATTAATCTTGAAACAAGTTTCATTTTTAGTACTTTCTTTACACTTTTAGTTTTTATCCAAAATTTTCTCCTAAGAAATCATTAACGTGCTCGCACGTAATTCGTTGATCCAATGAATTCTGTTGAAGAAGAAAATGGAGTCTTTTTATATCGCCGTTTCATACAGAATATCACTTCTTAATCCATTAGCTGGGTTAAAGAGGCAATATTATTAGATGGTAGGTTGTAAAATAAAATTTGACCATCCTTTGATTTTTGGGGGAATTCTGAGGGTTGAGGTGGTGTATTATCAAGCAGAAGAAGAGCGCTTTTGCGAAGTGCTTTCTCTTCTTGAATCAATTTCACAGATGGCACTAAATCATCAAAAAACCATTCTCTAAAGATAATTTGGTTGATCCAAGCTTTTGATTCGTTGTAATAATTAGACGGGAGATTTGTAACGTCTGTTCCTTTAAATTTTGATCTTATGCATACTCGTTGCATTTGAGCATGTTGTAAGAAATATTATGGAAGAGTGACCATCTTTTTCCTTGCTGGATTTGTAACAAGACGTTGATTTTGCATAGTGTATAGCCAGTGGTTCCAAAGGCGCTGTGTTCCAAAAAAACACGATGTCTTCAGAAATACTTGTCCAAAGACATCGTGTTCCAAAAACTCAAATATCTTCTTTAAACTTGTCAGGAAATCCACTTACGAGTTAGTCAGGAAACAAGTTTAAAGAAGAAATTATTAAATAAAATTCTTCGTTAAATAATATTACAGCAGTTTAATCACAGGTCAAAGTTTCATGGTGAATGTCTAACTGCCTAACACCGTATCGGTTTTTGAATCAAAGTAGACGGTGTCTACCATTATGAATCAATACAGATTCCGTGAATTTTGAGATTTTCATGAACCCATAGTGTCTTTTCAAACATCATTGATCCAGAAATCGGTATTCTTTGAGTTCGTTTCTATTTAAACGATTCAAAGAGATCAGATTCCACATCAGCTAATTTTTGATTTTCTCATTTTTTTTTTCTATGAATTCTGTGGTTTATTCTACGTCTAGTGCCACGCGATAAGATCTAAGAAATCGCTTCGAAGAAGCAGCAGCTACTATGAGAGGTCGTCCCAATGCTATAAACCATACCAGAGAATCATGGTTTCGTTTTGAATGCTGCATTCAACAAAACGGAGGGCACTTTGAACAGTTACTCTGAATGTTTTGTTAAATAAATTAACTTTTAAATATCTCGATAAAAAATTAATTTGAGACTTATATTTATATAAACTTTCTTGTTTATTTCGTGCTGGAAAACATATAACTGAAATGATGCCAATTCTGAAACACCCTGTATAAAAACGTTCGTGTTAAAAATCAAGTTGTCTAATCCTGAAACGAAAGTCCAATAAGTCGCTTTCAACCGATAAAAATGGGAAATTAATCGAAGATATAATTAAACCTTAAAAAAAATTAATAATTTTATATTGGTTTTGACTAATTGAAGTGAATCTCCTTCTTCGTGTTTATACTTAAAAGTCGAGCAAGTTGCGTAACCAAATTGCGTGACTGAAAAGAAACCGTCCTGAAAAGAAAGTCCAATAAGTCGATTTCGACCGGTAGAAATGGGAAATTAATCGAGGAGAGAATTCGAAATTCGTACTCGCACCGTGCATGTTAAATAGTTTATTCCTATCGTCGGACAATGCGTGGACAAAGTCACGCTCCGTTTAGTGTGGGTATCGCTCGTGCAAGAAAGAAACGTTACCCAACATAATAATATCGGAGACATTGTTATGTAAACTTGTTACTTTCTTAGATCTATTTTTTTTGTCTATTCAAATCTATTTAGGTCTATTTAGATCTATTTTCGTCTATTTTGCTCTATTTTACTTTATTTTGATTGCAATTGGAGTGAAACAAATTTGGAATTTACGCACAATTCAAGGTTGAAAATCATTTACATTAGAAAATTTTAAATAAGAGTAGACATAATCTTTATAATAGATAAGTATGAAATTAAATTTTTTAGAAATTCCATTTCACATTCATTATCACATCACATCCACATGTTTTGCAAGGCTTCTTATGAATATTTATTAAAACCACTCCTTACATCCTGTGGTACTTATATCATTAATGAAACAAGATGTCAAAAAAAACACATCATTAAAAAAAATTTTTTTTGGTACATTTAGAATTTAAATTAAATCTTTTAACCCACATTTTATTAAATCAAAAATTACACAATTTAAATTTCCCAAATTATATAACCAGGAAAATATTTAATGTTAAAATCTAGATTATATCAGACTTATGTAAACTTTAAAATAACTCAAATTAATTGAAGTAACTCAAGTTAAATCTTAAAAAATGATTTGAAAGTTTATAAAAATGTAAAAAAAATGTATCAATATGTGGATAATTAAAAGTAATAATGAAAGTAAAATACGGTATTGTCATTGTTTAATCAGCGGGTCGATAAAAGTCGTTGTAAAACGTAACGGGTGGAAGAGTGAAAGGTTCATATAGCCAAGGAGTTGCTGGCACAAGGAACCTCTGGTCGGCAAAACCTGGCCACCGACTATCCTTGCCCCTACTAACTTGGCATTTCGAGATTATAAAAGGCCCGGAGTTACCCCCACGACACCTCAGTGTCGTGCAAAACATACAACAAAATGATATTGATTAAAATCGTAAGTAAAACTTTTATTTATTTTTTTAACAATCAATTTTTTTTAAGAAAAAAAGTACTTAAATAAACCACAATTTAATTACTAAATTATCATTAAAAAAAATTAATTCTTTAAAACTAACAACTTATTTTATTTTATTTTAATTACCATCCATTAATTTCTTTTTAAAGTTTTATTTTTTATTTCTTCCAAAAACAAGACATTGTATAAAATTTGTGATCCATAAATGGTAAAACCATAACAAATTCCACACCCATTTTTAAACAATTTAAACAATAACCTCACTTTCTAAGGCCAATCCTAAAATTGAGACAATGGGTTTTCAATCCCCTTACAAAAAAAAAACCATGATTGATCTGCCATTTGAAGAGACATTCTTCAATGATGTAACAAAATTTATGTAACAAACTGGGTGATGATTTTAAAACGAGAGGTTACAACATTTCGTTTTTATTTGTACCACATATGAAAAAAAGTTGTTGATGAACATTCATCAACCTTCACATATCGGTTAGCATGGCAACTGTAGGAAATGACCTTCTCTGGGCCACCTTCAACATTTAACTCCACCCTGCGACAGTTCTCAATGCCAACCGGCGCATATCTGGAGTAAAAATGTCCACTTCTCATAAATATTCAGCCCGTTCTAAATAATTCGAACCGACGATAAGCTGGTTCGAAGTGAAAGTGCGAAAGAAATGATCGTATGTGGATCAACCTGGTTGATTTTACGTAATAGCGGTTAAACTTGACCAAAATTAATTCCAAGCCGAGCATTAAAGCGTTAAATTAACTTTTTATTTTATGATTTTCAGGTATCGGTTTGTGCCTTTTTAGCCGTTTCTTTCGCTCAGGATTTTCAATACGACGCTCCTGTTAGAGCGGCACCATCTAGATTAGAATCTTCCGGACCTAAACCGACTCCAGTACCAATTTTAAAACAAATCAATCGGTAAAGGATTTTTATTTTTATTTTTAATGTTAGATAAAAAATTAATGTTGATTAAATCCTGTTTACAAGGACAATGACGTAAAGCACAAAGAGAATTTATTTTTACTATTAAGGTTTCTAAACAATTTTTTTGTAGGCATAATGAAGATGGTTCATACACTTACGGTTATGAAGGTGCTGATGGTTCATTTAAAATAGAAACTAAACTTCCAACTGGGGAAGTAAAAGGAAAATATGGTTACGTAGACGACACAGGAAAAGTTCGAGTTGTTGAATATGGAGCGACAAAATATGGTTTTGAACCAGCTGGTGAAGGAATTACAGTAGCTCCTCCAACTTTAGTTGATGAAACAACAAACAAAGATGGTTCTATCAAACCTGAGTATACAGCTGAATTTTATGATCCGGAACCAGCTCCAGCACCACGTCCGGCTCCACGTCCGGCTCCTCGTCCAGCTCCAAGACCAGCCCCAGCTCCATCTTATGATTCATACTCCCCCCCTCAACAATTTGAACCTGCTCCACAAAGAGCACCGGTTCCTCAAAGACCCCAAATCGCTGGAGCAGCTCCAGCTCCTTTGAGACCATCGGCATCTTTTAGTTTCGCCGATGACCAACTTGATCAAAGACCGCTTCCTAAAGTTTCTTACGCACAACCGGCTCCAGCACCAAGACCAGCTCCAACCAGGTTTTCTTTTGATGATGATACCTCGTTTTCTAGACCAGCTCCCGCCCCAGCTAAACCAAGCTTTTCTTTCGATGACCAACCAAGGTTTGCTCCTCAATCAAGACCAGCTCCCCAACCTCAATTTTCAAACCCCGCCCCAGCTCCTCTTTCCGCACCAAGACCTGTTCCTGCAAGACCTGCAACTTCTGTTAGAAGCAGTGGAGGTATTTTGGATCAATTGGCTAAGGACTATGCACTTCCGAATGGTGGAGGAAATCCTTTGCATGATATTAGCTTTGGATATTATTAAAGAGGTTATTTATTATAAGTGGTTGGGTTGTTTTAAGAGAGATAAGGGGTTCTTAGGTTAAAAAATAATTTGCACTTTTTGTATTTGCTTGATTCCTTTTAAAATCTTTTATCTTTTGATTACTTCTATTTTTTTCATTCTTTTGATTCAAAATGTTTGTTTCTTTTAGACTTCTTTATATGAATTAGTAGCCGGCGCATCCACCAATTTTTAAAATTTCAAATCTTAAACTAGCACTTTTATCAATTATACTTAAACTTTATTCTTCAACTTTTTATTACTATCAGCTTCTTTTATATCAATTTTTCTGGATGTTTCAGCTTTGTAATTTCTATTCTGTAAAAATTTTTGCTTACCTTGAGCTTACTTTTTCCCCTAAACACTGATCTTTTATTTTCTAATACTTCAAATTTTTAAAAATGTCTACTGTACGATATTTGTTGAGCCGAAATCCAGAAAGGAAAAAAACTAATAACGTTCTATTCTCGGAAGGCACCGGTCTTTCACAGCTTGACATCTCCAAGCAGTGGCGTACCTTTAAATTTTCCACGTTACGTCGAATATTTTTTGCACTTTTTTGTAAATATCTCAGAAACGAATCGGAATTTTAGCTCAACAAATGTCGTACCGGCTGTAGTTTTACTATTTATTTTCTGCTTTCTTTTATCTAATTCTTATTCTCCCTTATTTCCTTTATAAAATATATTTTCTTTCTGCTATAAATACACATTAAAACATATCATCTCTTATAACAACTCAACCACAAAATTCGTTACTAGTCCTCAATGCAGGCAATCCACGAAATTTTTTTTACAAAACCCAATTCCTCAATTTAGACTGTAAATACATCCAATACTCAATTACCACTATTATTAATTATCTAAACGGTGATAAATTTTATTGTAAAGTGAGCGATAAGAAAACGCGGAAAATTCTAATTAAGAATCTAAACGTGCCTATGTGTGTTAAGTTATATGCGGTTTTTTAATAAAGAAGACGAGATTTAAAACTTTATAATAATTTGTTGTGTAGATTTTCTTCCTTTTTAAAACCCTCCCAATGCTTAACCCATTTGCATCATAAGCGCATACATGAGCCCATTTTTCCTGGCCACTATCACCAGAGCGCGCATATAAAATTGCATATAAAAAAATGTTCGTTGATAAGAACAAATTTTTCATTTTTCTGGATAATGCCAATGGGTTAAAAATGAAATCCTGTTATATTCCAATAATAGCATAACTGTTTACAATCGTAGATCGTGATTCTTTTATGATTTCCATAATTAGTGATGAATAAAAGATGAGTACATTGTTATCGATTGCTGCACAAACAATTTGCACGTGGATCAATAGACAGTAATTGTTAGTAATTAATTATACAGTTAGGAATAATAAATTTAAATTTTATAGACAACTTTATATACAGAGAAATTGTTGAATAAGTTGCATGTACAGAGATAATATAATGTTTTTAATTTTGGGTTTATTATTTTGAAAGTTGTATTAGTTGAATTTGGAAGTTTTAAAAGACGGTTATAAAAATTAGGATTATACCTTTTAGATCGATGAGTTGTGTTAGAATACAACTATAGAAACCTTACGAAATCCATTTTATGTTGACTGGAGAGGTTACGAGAAAACATTGAAAGCGTGCATTCTGTTATTTATGATCCCTTTCGTTTACTCCTTTAAAGTTATCGGATTTAGACTTTAACTTGACTTAACGCCGACTTAAAAGCTTATAACGCGAAGATTTATTCTCATATAAGATGGTGAAATAAAGGTTAATAAATTAAATTACTCTTAGAAAATCTAGAAATGAATATAATTAAATGAAAGTTGATAATTAAGTTAAATGTGAACAAAATTGAATAGACTATAAAAAATAAATCTTCCGTCTGATTGTGAATTAAAACAAAAATACATATTTCATTTTGTGAAGAGATATTACACAAAATATTCTCGTTCTGCTCCAGTTTCAACTAAACTCAAATATGTAGCGTCCAGTTTAGAAAGTTAGCTAACCCATAAACTAAAAAAATAAAAATCAAGTACACGTCCGTAATTACAAACTGGAAATGAGCGAAACTAAACCGAAAATTGTGCCGACTTCGTCGGAGCGATTTGTCTAAATAACACGTTTTCGCTAAATCGCGCCATTCTTTCCTTTTTCTCACACATTACACGTCGTCGAGTTGAAATGTTTGTCTTGGACACTTCGGGTTAAGAATGAGAGATTTTAAAACTCGATGGCACGCTTCGTGGTTGGGTAATTTCGTTTCACGTCTATTTGCAACACATACGAAATAACAATGGTCTGAATTTAGTATACAAGGATTTACAATTAAGTGACTAATTCGAAGTCAGGTATACTTACAATTAGTTAAAAATAATTTGAAGGTTGTAAGCTTAAGGCTCACTTTTATCACTTTTGATTATCTAAGAGTCTGGTAAAATGGGAAATAAAATTCAAGTGTAAAGCTACATGTAACGATATTTATGACTTTAAAAAAATAAAAAGGTTGATATGGTTAAAAAATAAAATATGTATTAAAATTGTAGCATTAACCAAACTAATCAAACGATACTTTAGAGAGAGAGAGAGAGAGATTAGATTTTGATTTGGATCTCCAGTTGAACCTAATCCAACATATCCTAATCTGGGTCCGGATTATTCTAGTGCCTTCTCAAAATGAGACTCTTGTAAAGATCCAACTGTTGCTTTAGAGAGAGAAAGATTAGATCTTGATCTTATTGCAATAACCAAACAACATGGAAAGGTTCAACCTAATCACCGAACCTAATCAAGGTTGGATTAGGTTCAACTGGAGAATCTCCAGTTGAACCTAATCCAACATATCCTAATCTGGGTCCGGATTATTCTAGTGCCTTCTCAAAATGAGACTCTTGTAAAGATCCAACTGTTGCTTTAGAGAGAGAAAGATTAGATCTTGATCTTATTGCAATAACCAAACAACATGGAAGGTCCTTAATCAGGTGATCATAATATTTGAGAGCAGACTTACTCTGGATCTGTAGTAGAACTAATCCAACATATCCTGATCCTTGATCTGAATTATCCTGGTATCGGGTGTTCATTTAAATTCGTGCTCAAGTGAGCTATGGATTTTGCCTGCATTTTTGACGTATGTCCAACAAAACTTAATTGAAGCAATGTCATAACACTGAAATGTTGAATAAGTTATAAATAACAAGACAGAAAATGAAAGGAAATTGGCTAAAAACTTGTATTTGGCTAAAACCTACCTAAACTGTAATCTTTTCAGCAGTCGGCCGTCCAAAATTTCATAAGAATGTTCAAGTAGTGAATAAAATTATACAGTAAACACTCCCAAACTTCATCGACTTTCGAAGCAGCTTAAACGTAAAACTTACCATCAAGTTTTTTGTCACAAATTAAAAACATTATCGATAAATTGCCGTTCAGTATAGTTTGACCAGATTTGACGTTTGTCAAATTTGAAATTTAATTGATTAGTATGCACTAATAATGCGACATACATTTTTCTCTCTATCGTCGTCTAACAAAATTTCAAAGCCCACTTGAGCACGAATTTAAATGAACACCCGATACCTTCTCGAACTGATCTGCTTGTAAAGATCCAACACTTATTACTTTAGATAAAGAAAGATTAGATCCTGTTCTTATACGATAACATAACAAGACGGAGTGTTCTTGACCAGGTGATCACGAAATTTGGGAATAGTGTTACTCTGGATCTATAGTTGAACCTGATGGTATATATCCTGATCCTGGATCTGAATAATCCTGGTGACTTCTCGAAATGAGAGGCTTGTAAAAATCCAAGAAATGTTACTTTAGAGAGAGGAAGTGAGAAAGATTAAAACTTGATCTTATGCGATAACCTAACAGCACGGAGTGTCCTTAACACGTTCACGCCGGAACCGATTGTCATACTGCGCTTCATCTGGCGGCAAAAAATATAATCCTATATTATGCGTACCACCGGTGGTACGCGCCGCCCGATGAAACAGTTTAGTGCGGGCCACCGGTGGTACGCGCCGGCGTGAACGTGTTAATCAGTTGATCATGAGATTTGAGAACAGACTTATTCTGGATCTGTAGTTGAACCAAATTCAACTTATCGCGATCCTCGATATGAATTATCCTGGTGCCTTCTCGAACTGAGCTACTGGGAAAAATCCAACAACTATTACTTTAGAGAAAGAAAGAGAGAGAGAGCGAGATTAGATCTTGTTCTTATACGATAACCTAACAGCACAAAGGGCTCTTAATTTTTCGAGAAGAGAAGAGACGAGAAGTGAAGAGAAGAAAAGAGAAGAGAAGGGAAGAGAAGAGAAGAGAAGAGAAGAGAAGAGAAGAGAAGAGAAGAGAAGAGTGGAGACGAGAACAGTGAAGAGAAGAGAACAGAGAAGAGAAGAGAACACAGACGAGAAGAGAACAGAGAAGAGAACAGAACAGAGAAGAGAAGAGAAAAGAAGAGAAGAGAAGAGAAGAGAAGAGAAGAGAAGAGAACAGAGAAGAGAAGAGAACAGAGAAGAGAAGAGAACAGAGAAGAGAAGAGAACAGAGAAGAGAAGAGAACAGAGAAGAGAAGAGAACAGAGAAGAGAACAGAGAAGAGAACAGAGAAGAGAACAGAAGAGAACAGAGAAGAGAACAGAGAAGAGAACAGAATAGAGAAGAGAACAGAAGAGAAGAGAAGAGAAGAGAAGAGAAGAGAAGAGAAGAGAAGAGAAGAGAAGAGAAGAGAAGAGAAGAGAAGAGAAGAGAAGAGAAGAGAAGAGAACAGAGAAGAGAAGAGAAGAGAAGAGAACAGAGAAGAGAAGAGAACAGAGAATAGAAGAGAACAGAGAAGAGAAGAGAACAGAGAAGAGAAGAGAACAGAGAATAGAAGAGAACAGAGAAGAGAAGAGAACAGAGAAGAGAAGAGAACAGAGAAGAGAAGAGAACAGAGAAGAGAAGAGAACAGAGAAGAGAAGAGAACAGAGAAGAGAAGAGAACAGTGAAGGGAAGAGAACAGAGAAGAGAAGAGAACAGAGAAGAGAAGAGAACAGAGAAGAGAACAGAACAGAACAGAGAAGAGAAGAGAACAGAACAGAGAAGAGAAGAGAACAGAGAAGAGAACAGAGAAGAGAAGAGAAGAGAAGAGAAGAGAAGAGAACAGAACAGAACAGAGAAGAGAACAGAGAAGAGAAGAGAACAGAGAAGAGAAGAGAACAGAGAAGAGAAGAGAACAGAGAAGAGAATAGAACAGAACAGAGAAGAGAAGAGAACAGAACAGAGAAGAGAAGAGAACAGAGAAGAGAAGAGAAGAGAAGAGAAGAGAAGAGAACAGAGAAGAGAAGAGAACAGAGAAGAGAAGAGAAGAGAAGAGAAGAGAAGAGAAGAGAAGAGAACAGAGAAGAGAAGAGAACAGAGAAGAGAAGAGAACAGAGAAGAGAAGAGAACAGTGAAGGGAAGAGAACAGAGAAGAGAAGAGAACAGAGAAGAGAAGAGAACAGAGAAGAGAAGAGAAGAGAAGAGAAGAGAACAGAACAGAGAAGAGAAGAGAAGAGAACAGAGAAGAGAAGAGAACAGAGAAGAGAAGAGAAGAGAAGAGAACAGAGAAGAGAAGAGAACAGAGAAGAGAATAGAACAGAACAGAGAAGAGAAGAGAACAGAACAGAGAAGAGAAGAGAAGAGAACAGAACAGAACAGAGAAGAGAAGAGAACAGAGAAGAGAAGAGAAGAGAACAGTGAAGAGAACAGAGAAGAGAAGAGAACAGAGAAGAGAACAGAGAAGAGAACAGAGAAGAGAACAGAGAAGAGAACAGAGAAGAGAACAGAGAAGAGAACAGAGAAGAGAACAGAGAAGAGAACAGAGAAGAGAACAGAGAAGAGAAGAGAGAAGAGAAGAGAAGAGAAGAGAAGAGAAGAGAAGAGAAGAGAAGAGAAGAGAAGAGAAGAGAAGAGAACAGAGAAGAGAACAGAGAAGAGAACAGAGAAGAGAACAGAGAAGAGAACAGAGAAGAGAACAGAGAAGAGAACAGAGAAGAGAACAGAGAAGAGAACAGAGAAGAGAACAGAGAAGAGAACAGAGAAGAGAACAGAGAAGAGAACAGAGAAGAGAACAGAGAAGAGAACAGAGAAGAGAACAGAGAAGAGAACAGAGAAGAGAACAGAGAAGAGAACAGAGAAGAGAACAGAGAAGAGAACAGAGAAGAGAACAGAGAAGAGAACAGAGAAGAGAACAGAGAAGAGAACAGAGAAGAGAACAGAGAAGAGAACAGAGAAGAGAACAGAGAAGAGAACAGAGAAGAGAACAGAGAAGAGAACAGAGAAGAGAAGAGAGAAGAGAAGAGAAGAGAAGAGAAGAGAAGAGAAGAGAAGAGAAGAGAAGAGAAGAGAAGAGAAGAGAAGAGAAGAGAAGAGAAGAGAATAGAACAGAACAGAGAAGAGAAGAGAACAGAACAGAGAAGAGAAGAGAACAGAGAAGAGAAGAGAAGAGAAGAGAAGAGAACAGAACAGAGAAGAGAAGAGAACAGAGAAGAGAAGAGAAGAGAAGAGAAGAGAAGAGAAGAGAAGAGAAGAGAAGAGAAGAGAAGAGAACAGAACAGAGAAGAGAAGAGAACAGAGAAGAGAACAGGGAAGAGAACAGAGAAGAGAACAGAGAAGAGAACAGAGAAGAGAACAGAGAAGGGAACAGAGAAGGGAACAGAGGAGAGAACAGAGAAGAGAACAGAGAAGAGAACAGAGAAGAGAACAGAGAAGAGAACAGAGAAGAGAACAGAGAAGAGAACAGAGAAGAGAACAGAGAAGAGAACAGAGAAGAGAACAGAGAAGAGAACAGAGAAGAGAACAGAGAAGAGAACAGAGAAGAGAACAGAGAAGAGAACAGAGAAGAGAACAGAGAAGAGAACAGAGAAGAGAACAGAGAAGAGAACAGAGAAGAGAACAGAGAAGAGAACAGAGAAGAGAACAGAGAAGAGAACAGAGAAGAGAACAGAGAAGAGAACAGAGAAGAGAACAGAGAAGAGAACAGAGAAGAGAACAGAGAAGAGAACAGAGAAGAGAACAGAGAAGAGAACAGAGAAGAGAACAGAGAAGAGAACAGAGAAGAGAACAGAGAAGAGAACAGAGAAGAGAACAGAGAAGAGAACAGAGAAGAGAACAGAGAAGAGAACAGAGAAGAGAACAGAGAAGAGAACAGAGAAGAGAACAGAGAAGAGAACAGAGAAGAGAACAGAGAAGAGAACAGAGAAGAGAACAGAGAAGAGAACAGAGAAGAGAACAGAGAAGAGAACAGAGAAGAGAACAGAGAAGAGAACAGAGAAGAGAACAGAGAAGAGAACAGAGAAGAGAACAGAGAAGAGAACAGAGAAGAGAACAGAGAAGAGAACAGAGAAGAGAACAGAGAAGAGAACAGAGAAGAGAACAGAGAAGAGAACAGAGAAGAGAACAGAGAAGAGAACAGAGAAGAGAACAGAGAAGAGAACAGAGAAGAGAACAGAGAAGAGAACAGAGAAGAGAACAGAGAAGAGAAGAGAGAAGAGAAGAGAAGAGAAGAGAAGAGAAGAGAAGAGAAGAGAAGAGAAGAGAAGAGAAGAGAAGAGAAGAGAAGAGAAGAGAAGAGAAGAGAAGAGAAGAGAAGAGAAGAGAAGAGAAGAGAAGAGAAGAGAAGAGAAGATTATCGTGGTGCCTTCTGGAAGTGAGCTGCTTGACAAGATCTAACAAGTAGCATAAGGACACACGACATCAAAATACCCAACACGTCGCGGTTTATTTCCAAAGTTCTAAAGTCTGAGAGCACTAACGAAAACAAATACCAAAAGACTTGATTAGGAAAACTAATCTCACGATGATGTTAAAGCTATTTGAGTTCGATTCAAAGATTGATTCGATTGTGATTTTTTGAAAATTCTAAAAAAAGGAAAATTCGCATGTAATTCCCAAATTGCATTATAAAACATCTAACCATTAGGCGAGTTGTTTAAAGTTTAGTTTTAAGTTCTTATTTAAGGTTTTATTTAATTTCAATTTTCACTTTCTTTATTCGTCAATTTTCATATTTTTATCCGCTATTTCATATTTTTATGCGATAACCTATACAATGTTATTTAATTTCAAGAATGATTTTTCTAGTTTTGTATTAATACCTTTCGCTGCATTTTGTACATTTTTAGTTTCTCGTTATTTATATAATTTTGTCAACTTGTTCTCAAAAGAACAATTTCTCAATTTTAAGATTGATTTGTTCCTAGTTTTGTATTAATACCTTTCGCTGAGTTTTGTACACTTTTAGTTGCTCATTATTTATATAATTTTACCAACTTGTTCTCAAAACATGTCTTATCACTCCCAAAATTTTTTATTATGGTTCGATAAGCCGGCTTAAATTCTCTTTATTCGTCAGCGTTCCTTTTACAATTTTTGGTTTTTCTGTTTGTTTTCGTTGGTTTAAACTTTTCGTTGTATGACTAACAATAAGTTTATTGTGAATTTCAAAACTATTAATTTATGCCTGTACATAATTTTTTTAATTAAGTTTAATCGAGAATAAATTTCATTCTAAGTGTTTTATTTATTCAAAAGACTGATCAAGATTCAGAACCAAGTCTAACTAATTTTTGTTTAACTTCTTCCCAAAAAGGTTTTAATTAATTCGAACTCTACGTTTTTCAAAAACAAGTCGACATTTAATTCTTTCAAATCCAGATGTATTTACTTGACTTGATGTTACCTATACCTTTCAAATGATCTTTCGGTTCAAACAGAATTCTTCATTTTATAATTTTAACGTAATATATTTTGTGGTTGAGTACATATTGGGTTGTGCAATTAAAGAAAAAAATACTATAAAGGAAAAGGATATGGTGAAGGTATCGGTGTTGGCGTTAAAGATATATTTTCGCACGTTAGAAAGTTCAAGGATATCTCCATCTCGATTCGTTTATACAGTAATTGTAATTTTAGGTCAGTTAAAAAAAATTAGTCGGGAATTACGTATTATTCACCGCTTTAAAACGCACTATGTGCTTTACAGTTCCTATTCATTACTTTACGCTTTGTGGAAATTTAATAGAAACTTCCTTGAATAAAACATGTAATTATGTGTTAATAACAGCTATTTTTTTAATTGAACTTTTAGTATTTATTTCATTACTTTTTTTCTTTTCAATCAAGACAAGTAATTAAGTTAATTTTTACCAATTTGTACATTCACATTTTTTATAATAAATGTGCTTTTAAAGTGCACTTAAAATAGTTTAAAAATTGAGCTTTTATAGTAAGTAAGAAAAAGTTTATTTTAAAAACGATTTTCATGTTTTTTTGATTACATCTTTTGTTTTTCGGTCTTTAACTTTTGTTACGCAATTTACCCAAGCGTTTAAACCCAGATGGCTGTGCGCAGATAGTGGCGCGACCTTGCGAGCGGTTTCAAATGAAAGGTGGAGCCGTCTGGTGGGCGGCACTTTAAGTTACGTCGTTGGTATTCGACTTGGATCACGATCTTTGAACAATTTCACTTTCAACCAACGAACAGTTTCGATAACCACACTCGATTTACAAAAAAAATCTATTTATCCAAGCTTAAAAATTCCATATTGACTTTTAGATTGTTTATCCAAATTTAATTAACTCTAATTAAACATATCCTTTTTTAAAAAATGAAATTTCCTCAAAAATTAGGTCAGTATGAACACAGATGACCGTGGGCAATGTCCTTTCGATTTCATAATTAATACCTTGCATTTCGTGGTTTCATAGCTTAAAGACAACGTTTGCTTTACAACGTTTGGTTTACAAACTGGTCAGTTGCAAGAATTCAAAATATGCGAGCGTGGTTTGGAATGTATCCAAATTGCAAATACGCCCCACAAACTAGTTTCTTTATTAAATCAGTATCACACATCAAAATTTTAAATGATCCATTAAAAAAAAATTGTTAATGACATTAGTTCAAAACGTGAGAATTCACATTAGACTCTTTCTTAACTTACAATAAGAAACAATGTATTGCCTTGTCTAATTAACTTTACACAAGATCGTATCACACCTCCCACAATGGTTCTTAATGAGCTTTGAGCAACAATTAAGAGGAAATGAACGGTGATATTCTCAGGAAATCTAAATCAAAATGTTTATTACATTTTTATTTGCCGGTCTTGCCAAATATAAACCGTGTATACTTTCAAATTGATTAACCAACCTGCGGTTTAGTTTATTGTATGTCATATATTTCATAGAATTAGCTCATCGCGAGAAACGTTGTGTGACAAAATCGTGTAATTCATAATTCGTTATTTATTTCTATTAAAATGTGTCGTCTAATTGTAAGTGAAGGGGATGGACTAAAAATGAGTTATTAAAATTAATATTCTGTTAATTTAGTTTAGACTTTCTCTAAATACATAAGAAATACATTAAGTTAGTAAAAATTGAATGTAAATGAGGTATACGTAGAAATTAGAAACTGTCTCAAGTGATTTTAAATTGTTAAGTACGGATTATTTTCTTGGAGAAAAAAAATGGTGAAGAATGTTGACCGGTGTCTTTCTAATTGTATTAATATCTCGAAGGCATATGTGATTGAATTGCAAAATGGTATCTTAAAAGGTATTTGAGTGGAATGTGGTATTATTCTACGGTTATGATTATGATTTCTTTGAGGAAAGTTTTTATTATCTCATTGTCAGTTATTTTTAAATCAAGTTCTTTCTAGATTTTAGATTTACGTTTAAAATAAGTTCACCCTTTCAAATTTATTCTATTTATTCAATTTCTTCGAAAAATATTTTAAATTTAATAAATTACTTGGAATTTAGTTTCGAAAGACTTGTACACTTTTATGGATTTTAAGCTGAAAATATACTACGTGACATTGAAATTGCAACACCTAGAAGGAGTAAATATTACTTAACCAAATTTGGCATAAATGTTGATTTATAGGAGTACACCAATTGATTAAAGTTTGGAGAAAATATATAAAAGGATAACTCCTATTTCTTTAATAAAATGTTGAACCGCCTCTGTTTTAGAAACATTGATTAAAACGGCGAGGCATAGATTCAATTAAGTTGTGTATATTATCTTGTAATATCCCAGGCGATCTGAATTTCTTGTCTGAGAACGTCGATAGTCTGCGGAGCTTGTGGCAAATTGTTTAATTTTCTGGCTATTATATCTCATACATTTTCAAATCGGGATAAATCCAGAGATTTTGCTAGCCATGGTAAATGTTCTACCTGAGCCTCTTCCAAAAAGGTTAAAGTACGCCTTGCTACATGGGGCAGCGCATTGTCTTGGTTGAAAAATTGAATTTTCCAGCCCCTGAGGGTACGGGAGAAGATACGGCTTCAAAATCTCCTGTATGTATCACTGTTCAAAGTGCCTTCGATAAAAACTAAAGGGGACCTGCTTCCATAAGCAATCGTACTCCATACCATTATACCAGCAGTTCGGTGCATAAGCCTTTCTATAGCGTATTGCAAATTCTGTCTTTTTCTACGTTTTCGTCTGACCATCTTACGACCATCACACATCCCTAGGCAAAATCTAGATTGATCACTAAAGACAATCCTATGCTACCCGATGTTCCAATCAGTCTTTTCCCTGCACCAATTTAAAATGTGCTGTCGATGATTAGGAGTAAGTGGTAACACACAATATAATTGACAATTGATTGGACAAGCAGCGTCTGCAATCCACTCGACACCACATGACTTAAAATTAGTGGTTGAAAATCCATCTCTGAAAGTCAATAATTCCAAACGGCGATCTTGACGCGCTGTTGTTTTTCTTAAAGCCCCACTTCCTCTCTGACGTTGCTGCTGAGTATTCTCAAACCACCCTCTCCAACATCTCAAAACGGTGGATCGATTTCGATTTAATCGGGAAGCGATTTCGGCAAATGATAAATCATTCTCTTTCATGCTGATAACTCTCCCTCTCTCAAATGCACTTAATTGGCGGTCATTTCGACATATTCTTACTCTAGGCATAATAAAATTTATAACGAAATACAATAGTACAGAACAACAAAGAAAAAGTACAAATTATCAGAAAGAACACTGGTTAAGAAATGGGAATGGGGACTGGAAGAAATGGGAATTACGGCAAGTGTACACAACGTGAGTTTTTCAAATTTTATTTAATTGTTGTATTTCTATAAAGTAATCTTGATGCCAAATTTAGTCAAAAAATATTCACTCCTTCTATGTGCTGCAATTTCAATGTCACGCAGTATATAATCCCACTTTTCAACTTTTATTACTCCCTTTTAAAACCTATTAATAAGGTTTTCCATGATTTTTTTGAATCTAAGTTTGGGTTGAAATTCAAATGAGATTTCTTTCAAGACTCAAAATACAACACGATTTCTCGTTCAAACTTAGTAACTTAAACTCACTTTCTTAGGGATTCTAAAGTCTTCTGCATTATAGATTTTGAATCAAAGCTTTAAACTTAAATTGCTTCTAGTTTCAAACCAGTATAGGATTTTTTCAACTCAATGTAACCAATTTTTACTTCAATTCTTAAGGTTTCCTAAAACTAACGTGGGTATAAGACATTATATTGAAATTCTAAGTTTACTTTTTCCTAGTTTCAAACCAATTTCCATAATTTCGACATTCAACCTAATGAATTTTAACCCTTTCGCTACCAGAGCTTCAGGAGAAAAACTGCCACCACAATCCAAACGTCTTATTATTTAAATATGATACCAATTATCATTTATTTTTTTATGGGATGTATCTATAACAATCAAACAAACGTTTCCTAAAACTAGCCTGGATACAAGATTTTAAGTTGAAATCCTAACAAGGATTCGGTACAAACTTATTTCGACGGATTAGGTCAAGTTATATAACAATAGAAAGCACTCATCATGGTGGTTTCAAAAATCGATATCAAAAAGGCTGACATGATCTTCATGGCTAGAGAGCAGATTAGCGTGATGTTGTTCCTCTGTCCAGGGCTCCACTCCATGTGACATGTCGTCGCCCAAGTTCGAAGACATGAGGCGCTTGCCCAGGATCCAGGCCGAACTCGTCTACGGCCTGTACAAGCCGTATTTCTCATATTGTTTTGTGGTACAAGCCATTTGTTACTCGGACGGCCTACTGCTTCAGCTACCTCATGAGGTGCTCCCAGTGCAGCGAGCTCGCCTTCATCACCTGCCTCGACTACGACACACAATACTGCTGGACACACTTTGTCGTGGAGTACCACTTCAACTGCTGAGCTTGTTTTGCCAATGCAATTATGTGTTTTGTTGTTAGCCTCTGACAAAGAATAAGGAATGTAATAAAATTATTTTGCATATAAGAAAGGTGAGACACAGCTGTGAGGGAAAATATTGAATGCCGCACCACATATTGTTACAATTAGATGAAATTCTGAACGATGACGTCACTTTTCGCAAGAACGAAACTCAAAATCGTACTTTGCAACAGGGAAAACCTATGGAAAGTTGTATCACACGAAATACACTGAAAATATCAGTATTTTCGACGTCGTCGAGGATGATGTCATCTGGAGAACATCGATGATGACGTCGTTTTTTGAAAGAATTAAGCTCGAAATCGAAATCTACTATCATCAACACACTTTTGGTTGGTCTTAAACAAATAATGCGACAGATTTAAAAAATTTCATTTTTTAGGAGAACATTGAGCCCCAGAATCCGAACATTGTCGAAGAGGGCCTTTTTGATGTCGACTTTTGATACCTCCATGATGAGTGCTTTTGACTGGTATATAACTTCACCCAATCCGCCGGGATAAGTCTGTACCGAATCCTTGTAAATTTACTCTTTCCCAGTTTCAAACCAATTTCCGCAATTTTGACATTCAACTTAATGAATTTTAACTCTTTTGACACTACAGCCTGAGAAGAAAAACCACCACCACAGCACATACGTCTTATTATTGAAATATGATACCAATTGTCATTTATTTTTTGGGATGTATAACGTTCAAACAAAAATTGTAAGTGAAATTAGCAATTTTGCAAACTGACACACATAAATAACACTGGACTCCTTTAGCTTTAAGATTTCGCAAGTGAAATAAAACCAATTTTGATCTTACTAGGAACTATATCTGACTACTTCTCGCAAGCTACAAGGTACAACTGAGTCACTTTGAGGTAGATTTTATCATAAAAATAAACCGGAGCGCCATATGATAACATATACGTGACGCTGGTAGCCAAAGAGTTAAACTCAATTAGTAAAGATTTTTAAAATTTTCCGCTTACCTCATTAGATAATTTTTGAACCTGCCTAGAAAACTTTGAAGTGAAACTTTTGTCGTTTTCTAAAGTTTTCTTGACTCTAGAGTTTAATTTATAATACTAATTTTATGTAGGCTTGTTTCAAACTACTCTAATTCGAACTGTCTTGGAAATTTTCTAAGATTTTTTGTTTGTATTTAGGATTTTGATGTAAAGTCCTAATTTTACTTTTTCCTACACCCAAATCAATTTATACAACTTTTCTACCCGATTCAATTCTCGTGGTTTTCCAAGATTTTCTTTATTGTGGACTTTATTTTAAAATATTAACTTCACTTCTTATACTTTTAAACTTTAGTAGACGGCTTGCAATCCAACCTAACCAACTTTGAATACAACTCTTATAGTTTTTTAAGAATTTCTAGATCCTAGATTTTGTTTCAAAATACTTATTTACACTTTAAACGATTTTCAATCTAATCTAATCATCTTTAAGCCCAACCGCAATGATTTTCTAAGGTTTTCTTGATTATTGACTAAATTTTGCACACTTTAGATGATTTTCAACCCAATCTGCTCATCTTTGAGACAAACTCCTATGATTTTCTAAAGTTTTCTAGATTCTGGATTTTGTTCTAAAATACCTGTTTACACTTTAGACGATTTTGAACCTAATCTAATCATCTTAAAGCCCAACCTCTATGACTTCCTAAGGTTTTCTTGATTCTAGACTAAATATACACTTTAGATCATTTTCAATCCAATCTACTACGTTGTTCTACCTTTAAGACCAACACCTATGATTTTCTAAAGTTTTCTTGATTCCAAATTTGGTTCTAAAATAGTTTTATATACTTTATAAATTTTCAACCCAATCTAATTATCTCAAAGCCCAACTCCTATGATTTCCTAAGGTTTTCGAGATTCTAGACTTTGCTCTAAATACTAATTTCACTTTTCCCACTTTGAAACTACTCTTGACAATTCTGAACCCAACTTAACATATTTTATACTCAATTCTAAGGACATCGTAAGATTTTTGGATTCTAAAATCTTATTCAAAAATGTCAAGTTCACTTTTTGTAGTTTCAAACTACTCTAAACGATTCCTAATCCAATCTAACTTACTTTGAATTCAACTCAACTGTTTTTCACTTTTTGGGCTCAAATTTTCTTCTTGATTGGATTTTAAATTTGTCTTCATTCTATCACTTCTCTTCTTTACTTCGATAAAATTATAAGCTTGTTTTCATTAATCACTATAATTAATTACCATTTTTCTCAACGTCTTTTCAAAATCTACAGCTTCAGTATACACCTTTCGTTTTATTGTATTGCAATACTGAAGAATGTAGAAACACATAGCATATCTTTCAAAGGTTGGGGAAAATCCGCGCTGAGTTTGTAGATAGAAGCTTTCCTTTTGAATCTGATCCAAATTTGAGAGACTCCTTTTTGATTTTCAGTATTCTGATTTTCTTTTTAATCTTGATGAGATTTTAAACTTACCCTCACTTCTCATAATGTTTTTCGTTTTGATTTTTGTGGGATAGTAAGGTTGCCTTTATGAATGTTGTCTTCGAAAATCATGATAATTAATTCTCAATTGAGGTCGATTTTGTCTTTTAGGATTTTGTCTCTATTCTGTTCTTTGACTTAAAATTTTAATCTAATTTTTTTCTCTTATCACACCTCTTTAGACAATTTTCAACTCAACCTAATTTACTTTAAACTCGACTTTTCAGGAATTCTAAAGTTTGGTTGCTTTGTACTTTGATGTAAAGTCATTTTACTTTTTTCTACCTTCGAACACATTAGATGACTTGGCTGCTTTCTAGTTGTCTATATTTTGATCAAAAATTCACTTTAAACAAAGATAAATTAATCGGTCATTTCAAAAACCACATATATCCCATTTTAAGGGAAATTGACTTTTTGATATTTTCGGGTTCCTTATAGTTTGCAGTCATTAAAAGAAAACTGAAAACATTAACAGGATTTACACACCAAAACAATACTTGGAACTTATATTGAAAATCCAGTAACAAACACAACTTCTCAGTTTACTTCATTGAATCTGATAATAGTGTTATTAAAGACTCCAAAGGATGGTGGCTAAAATATTACAAAAAAAACAGGCCTATCCTTGGAGACTGCTAGTAAAAATATTCCACGAGATCAGAAGCAACCATTTGCCGTGTCATGATTAAAACTCAATCATCTTTCATACTCTAGTGCAACAAAAGGTTTATGTAGTTGCACGTGATTTTATTCTTGGCTTGAACAAACATACCTTTAAACTGTCTATAAACAACGAGGTTACAGTTTTGCCAAACCAAGAAGCTTATCCAGATGTAAAAATTCCTATCAAAGACAAAAAGATGAAGTCCTTAAAAAAATTTCAAGGAGTTGTAAAAGACGATGAAGTTTCAAGTGTATGAGAATTTTATAATGAAATTTTCCAGTGGCCCATAACCGTAGCAATATACTTTCCTTATTTTGAGTTCATTGAATATTGTATTAAGTTAAAAATATTTTATGATAAAGCAATTTCCAAATTCTTTTCTCAGTGATTTTCAAAACAACATATTTCCGACCTCTTTTTGATCCAGTAAGAGTACAATAGCGTGCTGATGTACACTTTTCGCTAAAAAAAACTAGATAGAAATAACGCAATGTCTGGAATTTTAAAGAACTTTTCTTTTATTTACTCAAACTCTTGGAAAATGGATTTATTTGGTTGTCAAAATAATCGATTCAAATATATGTTACCTTTAGGATTTCGCAAGTGAAATGAAACCAACTCTGACCTCAACCAGAAATTATATTCGACTGCTTCTCGCAAGCTACAAGGTACAACTGATTCACTTTTAGGTAAATTTTATCATAAAAATAAACCAAAGCGTTACACAACATCTAGTTCTTACAATTAGTACCCCCCAAATAAAGGACGTTCATCACACAACATCCTCACAGGTAAGAATCAACCTTCAATGATAACATATATGCCTTATGTTTATTGCAGCAAAAGTTTGCCTTTGAAAAAATAAATAAATAAATAAAATTTCTAAGAAGAAAAGACAATATCTTCATTTTTATCAAAAGATTACTTCATTAAATCTTCTTCTTTCTTTTACTCACAATTAGATGGGTTTGGAAATAATTTACTACGATTGAAAAAGAGATACTATAACCCTGCTTCTTTAGACAGAAATAGAAACATTTATCTTCTATCTTTTCTTATTGGGATAGGCTCCAATCTCGATTAAAGTGGTGTAATCTCGTCAACTTCTCAATAGATAAATGAGTAAGTAATTAGCTACTGTGGTTAGCGAGATTGAAATCAAGGAACTCGAAATTCTTCCTTAAAGATCGTTTCAAAGTGAAATTAAAAAATTTCTTCAACGTGTAATCCGATAATTGTTCCACATTTGCAATGAAAAGACTGACGTAAGATTACCAGGCGTTATACAACAAGAGTATAATTAAAAATTCCGATCGGCGGTGACATTCTTCGAATTGGCACGATTATCTCTTGTACACAATGTTCCGTTGGCCAACTGCCGTTAATATTGGCAATAACGCCTCTGATGACGACGTCGGCGCGTCGCACTTGAATGAACAATAACGTGCATTTTGCAACAGATTCCCGACATAACCGGACTTGACACAACGGAACTTGGCCCGTTGTCTAAGTTTTCTTTGCAAAACGTTCCGTTGCAAAACGCTTCAACCTGACCAACGATCGGTTATACTGTTATTATATCGGAGATGTGGACGACGACGGCATAATAACAATAATAACAAATGGGACAATAGCGACAGTTTAGTACAGGTGTAGAGAACAATGAATAGATATGATGTTGACCTAGTTTGGAGAATTTTCGATGGTGATTGATTTCGTAATTCCATTGGAGATTAATCGAGAGGTATGCAAATAACTTTTTTGGTTGTGTACAAAATATCGCTTTCAAATCGACCAAATGCTTGTATTATGTTCAGGACTGGATTGCTCCTATTTCAGGTATTACCTAACCTAAGTAACGTAATCCTCAAGACCGCTAATAAAAATTAAACGAGAGGATAAAGTGTGGCAATCTCTTTTATTATCAAAAACGACACGGTGGTCTAAACACCAATTCTAAAAATTCAATAAAACCTCTCTGTTTACTCACCACTTTACTCACCAATCCAACCTTCATAACTTCTCTATCAACAATATAATTTCCAATTCACCTTCTATTTTCTTATTAACCCAAGGGTCAAACACTACAATTACGTTCTAGTTCTATCCTAAAACCAGTTCAAGGAGGTTATATAGTTCCGAGTCGAGATTTATCTCGGAGAGATCACGATTTTTAAACTTAATTAACTTAATAAAACCTGGAAAATTGTGAGTTTAAAATTACGCAATTCGCTAATTAGTCGTTTGTAAGGCGAGTTAATGCGTCTTAAGAGGATAACGTTTAAGATTTAGAAAGCGTGTTTGGCAAAAATTTACGGGGAATGTAAACCGAATCCAGTTAGATGAGAATTAAGTAAGTTTTGTGGTTGTTATTATCAATGAAAAAGTCCTTATCCGAAATTGCTTTCTTTTGGTTTTCCAAAAAAATGTTAAAAATTTAGATCTGATTTTTCGATGTAGAGGTTCAAAAAAAAATCGTACAAAATTTTTAAAATCAGGCATATTCGCGTCCTTTTAAAATTTTATTGAATATTAAATGAGGAATCATTTAAAACAAACCGCATGAAAATTAAGCGAACCGAAGTCGAGTTACGCGGGCTCAAAGTCAAAATTTCTAAAATAAAAATCCGAAAAGAATCGAAAGTTTATATGGAATTTTTTATAAAAATCGAAAGTAGGTTTTGCTGAATGCCACGTTTTGTTATAATTTGATAATGGGGAAAACGATGGTGGAATAAGTTTTTTAGGTCTTTTGGAATTGCAGAAAAATGTTCAAAATTTAGATCTGATTTTTCGATGCAGAAGTTCAAAAAAAAAAAAATTCGTACAAAATTTTTAGAATCTGGTATATTTACGCCCTTTTAAAATTTTATTGAATATGAAATGGGGAATCATTTAAAACAGACCGCATGAATGTTAAACGAACCGCATCCGAGTTACGCGAGCTCACAGTCAAAATTTCTAAAATGGTCGAAATCCTAAAAAAGTTTATATGGATTTTTTTTATAAAAATCGAAAGTGATTTTGCTGATTGCCACGTTCTGCCATAATTTGATAATGGGGAAAACGATGGTGGAATAAGTTTTTTAGGTCTTTTGGTTTTCCAGAAATATGTTCAAAATTTAGATCTGATTTTTCGATGTAGAGGTTAAAAAAAAAAATTCGTACAAAATTTTTAGAATTTGGTATATTCACGTCTTTTTAAAATTTTATTTAATATTAAATGGGGAAACATTTAAAACAAATCGCATGAAAATTAAACGAGCCGCATTCGAGTTACGCGAGCTCAAAGTCAAAATTTCTAAAATAAAAATTGGAAAAAAATCGGAAGTTTATATGGAATTTTTTATAAAAATCGAAAGTAGATTTTGCTGATTGCCACGTTCTGCTATAATTTGATAATGGGGAAAACGATGAGGGAATAAGTTTTTTAAGTCTTTTGGTTTTCCAGAAAAATGTTCAAAATTTAGATCTGATTTTTCGATGCAGAGGTTCAAAAAAAAATTCGTAAAAAATTTTTAGAATCTGGCATATTCACGTCCTTTTAAAATTTTATTGAATATTATATGGGGAATAATTTTAAACAAACCGCATGGAAATTAAACGGACCGCAACCGAGTTACGCGAACTCAAAGTCAAAGTTTCAAAAAAAAAAAAAATCCGAAAAAAATCGAAAGTTTATATGGAATTTTTTATAAAAATCGAAAGTAGATTTTGCTAATAGTCACATTCTGCTATAATTTGAAAATGGGGAAAACGATGGTAGAATTCGTTTTTTAGGTCTTTGGGTTTTCCAGAAAAATGTTCAAAATTTAGATCTGATTTTTCGATGCAGAGGTTCAAAAAAAGATTAGTACAAAATTTTTAGAATCTGGCACATTCACGTCCTTTTAAAATTTTATTGAATATTAAATGGGGAATCATCTAAAACAAACCGCATGAAAATTAAACGAACCGCAGCTGAGTTACAAGAGCTCAAAGTCAAAATTTCTAAAATAAAAATCCGAAAAAAATCGAAAATTTATATGGAATTTTTTATAAAAATCGAAAGTAGATTTTGCTGATAGTCACGTTCTGATATAATTTGATAATGGGGAAAACGATGGCGGAATAAGTTTTTTAGGTCTTTTGGTTTTTCAGAAAAATGTTCAAAATTTAGATCTGATTTTTCGATGCAGAGGTTCAAAAAAAAAAAAAAAATTCGTGCAAAAATTTTAGAATTTGGCATATTCACGTCCTTTTAAAAATTTATTGAATATTAAATAGGGAATCATCTAAAACAATCCGCATGAAATTTAAACGAATCTCAGTCGAGTTATGCGAGCTCAAAGTCAAAATTTCTAAAATGGCCGAAATGGTTAGGTTAAGCAAAAATATTTAACATATTTGAATTTTTTTTTAATTTTTTTGACAACACTTGGAATAAAACGGCCTTTTTAAATTAAAATTATAGTGTTTTAAGTTTCATCTCGAAAAAATATCAAATCAAAATCTTTCAAAATGAATTTTTGATGAATTTTTAAAGTTTTTTTCTTAAGTTAAAAAAGTATCAAAAATTTTTTCCAACATTGAAAATTTTTTTAATTTTTTTGACAACACTTGGAATAAAGCAAACCTTTTTAAATTAAAATTAGAATGTTTTAAGTTTCATCTAGAAAAAAAATCAACTCAAAATCTTTAAAAATGAATTTTTGATGAATTTTTAAATTGGTCGATTTTCTTAAGTTAGGTCAAAAACATTTATCAACTTTGAAAATTTTTTAAATTTTTTTGACAACACTTGGAATAAAACGGTCTTTTTTAATTAAAACTAGAATGTTTTAGGTTTCATTTAGAGAAGAAATCAAATCAAAATCTTTAAAAATCAATATTTGATGAATTTTTAAAGTTAAATTTCTTAAGTTAAAAAGTGCCAAAAATTTTTTCCAACTTTGAAATTTTTTTAAATTTTTTTGGCAATACTTGAAATAAAATGGCCTTTATTAGTTAAAATTAGAATGTTTTGAGTTTCATTTAGAAAAAAAATCAAATCAAAATCTTTAAAAATGAATTTTTGATGAATTTTTAAAATTGGTTGATTTTCTTAAGTTAGGTTAAGAAGTGTCAAAATTTTTTTCCAACTTTGAAAATTTTTTTAATTTTTTTGACAACACTTGGAATAAAACGGCCTTTATAAATTAAAATTAGAATGTTTTAAGTTTCATTTAGAAAAAAAAATCAAATCAAAATCTTTAAAAATGAATTTTTGAGGAATTTTTAAAGTTTATTTTCTTAAGTTAAAAGGTGACAAAAATTTTTTCCAACTTTGAAAATTTTTTTAATCTTTTTGACAACACTTGGAATAAAACAAACCTTTTTAAATTAAAATTAGAATGTTTTAAGTTTCATCTAGAAAAAAAATCAACTCAAAATCTTTAAAAATGAATTTTTGACGAATTTTTAAAGTTTTTTTCTTAAGTTAAAAAAGTATCAAAAATTTTTTCCAACATTGAAAATTTTTTTAATATTTTTGACAACACTTGGAATGAAACGGTCTTTTCCAATTAAAATTAGAATGTTTTAAGTTTCATCTAGAAAGAAAATCAACTCAAAATCTTTTAAAATGAAATTTTGATGAATTTTTAAAGTTAAATTTCTTAAAGTTAAAAAGTGTCAAAAAATGTTCCAACTTTGAAATTTTTTTGACAACACTTGGAATAAGACAGTCTTTTCTAGTTAAAAGTAGAATGTTTTAAGTTTCATTTAGAAAAAATTCAAATCAAAATCTCTAAACATGAATTTTTGACGAATTTTTAAAGTTTTTTTCTTAAGTTAAAAAAGTATCAAAAATCTTTTCCAACATTGAAAATTTTCTTAATTTTTTTGACAACACTTGGAATGAAACGGTCTTTTCCAATTAAAATTAGAATGTTTTAAGTTTCATCTTGAAAAAAAATCAAATCAAAATCTTTAAAAATGAATTTTTGATGAATTTTTAAAGTTGGTCGTTTTTCTTAAAAACTGCTAAAAATATTTACCAACTTTGAAAATTTTTTTAATTTTTTTGACAACACTTGGAATAAAACGACCTTTTTTAATTAAAATTAGACTGTTTTAAATTTCATTTAGAAAAAAAATCAAATCAAGATCTATAAAAATGAATTTTTGATGAATTTTTAAAGTTTTTTTCTTAAGTTAAAAAAGTATCAAAAATTTTTTCCAACATTGAGAATTATTTTAACTTTCTTGACAACACTTGGAATGAAACGACCTTTTTTAATTAAAATTAGACTGTTTTAAATTTCATTTAGAAAAAAAATCAAATCAAGATCTATAAAAATGAATTTTTGATGGATTTTTAAAGTTAAATTTTTTAAGTTAAAAAGTGTAAAAAAATTGTTCCAACTTTGAAATTTTTTTTAATTTTTTAGACAACACTTGAAATAAAACGGCCTTTTTAAATTAAAATTAGAATGTTTTAAGCTTCATTTAGAAAAAGAATCAAATCAAAATCTTGAAAAATGAATTTTTGATGAATTTTTAAAGTTTTCTTCTTAAGTTAAAAAAGTATCAAGAAATTTTTCCAACATTGAAAATTTTTTTAATTTTTTTGACAACACTTGGAATAAAACGGCCTTCACTAATTAAAATTAGAATGTTTTAAGTTTCATTTAGAAAAAAAATCAAATCAAAATCTTTAAAGATGAATTTTTGATGAATTTCTAAAATTGGTCGATTTTCTTAAGTCAGGTTAAGAAGTGTATATTTTCTCATCTGAGGGAAAAACTAAAAGTCGTAGAAAATTCATTTTTGGTAAAAATAAAGATTAAGTTTAAATCTAAATCCTCATAAAAGTTCAAGTCCTAGAAATAATTAATTTTTGAGATATGAATTTTTTAAAATTAGTTCGATTGAAAGTACAAAATGATCTCAATTTAAACTGTATTAACATCTATTCTATTGAACAATTATTGATTTGATAGGTTATTATAAAATTGCAATAACTATAAAATCGATTTTTATTGTTCTTCTAAAAAAGGAAATAGAAGTGATTTTATGGAAATAAGTTTTTACGTAATTAGATTGCTCACTTAATTGGAATTAAATATAAGATTGGAATTAAAGTTAAATACGAGATTGGAATTAGAGTTAAATACTAAATTAAATATCAAACGAATGATGAAATGGGTTAAACTAATTAAAATTAAATTGGTTTAGACGCCTGTAACTTCCAGATAGGTAAAAGTATTCGAAGGATACCGATTCCTAACGTACCAATAAGTTTTTTTCAAAAAAGGAGCGATTGTGTCAGCGGAAACTCAACTCCACGCACGCTCATTATCTTAAATACCAATTATCGTTCGACTTCCTTCATAAAGACTGAAAGATCCAACCAATAAAATGAGTTGAGTTTCAAGATGAGTTTGTTGTAAGATTTACACATTTTTTGTTTCCATTGACCGTATGTCCACTTTCGTTTTCCTTTAGGATTTCTCCGAGTAAAACGCCATAATGGTTACATTTTCTAAGATCTCAATAATTTCACCGCAAACTAGGTATTTGTCAGTCTTCGTTTTGAGAGTTATTTTAACGGTTAGAAAGTAAAAGTGAAGGAGATCCGAGATCCGAAATCCGAACAATGGGTCTGTTTTAACCCGGAAAGACCAATTTTCACGGATTTGGACTAGAACGGTCTTCGTATTTTTTTTTCACTTCTTGAACGGAGGCGCCCCCACTTTACCACGAGCTTCGCCGGCAAACGAAAACTTATATATGCACGTTCTGATCGTGGAGGACGCAGACAAGAACTAGTTGCCACACTGGGAAAAAGGGAGAAGTGTAAAACGGTTTTGTGTTTCAGTTTGTGATCATCTTTTTTGGATAGAGAAAAAGGAATTTAACCATGAAGTGTTTTCAAGTGGTAAGTTTGAAAAATTAATTTAATTTTGAATACAATCCTTTTACAAAAACCTTTATATAATAATTCCCAATAACTCTATTGGTGTTCAAAGAAAACAATAGTCTATTTCTTTGACGGAAAAAAAAATCTACTGGGGAAATATATGGGAACGACTATTGTGGAAAAACTATTGTGAAAGAGTAACGGTGAAAGTTCAAACAAAAGGATTAAAAAAAAGAATTGGAATTATTTACTTACAGTTTTTGTATGCTAATTATTTGAAAAGAAAACAACCCAATTGTACTAAAATGGAAAATGGAAATTCACTGTCTCTAATTTGGAAAATTCCAATTTGAAACTTGGAGTGAAAGTTTACTTATCCATATTTATATTAATAATAATAGTTAATAAGTCCATAGTTAAGTTTTACTTTTGTTAATTAATTTTAATTTCAAGTATTCAACTCTGATATTTTTTTAAATTTTTTTGGCAACAGTTGGAATAAAACATCCTTTTTTAATTAAAATTAGAATGTTTTATGTTTCATTTAGAAAAAAAATCAAATCAAAATCTTTAAAAATGAATTTTTGGGGAATTTTTAAAGTAAATTTTCTTAAGTTAAAAGGTGTCAAAAATTTTTTCCAACTTTGAAATTTTTTTTAATTTTTTTGGCAACACTTGGAATAAAACGGCCTTTTTTAATTAAAATTAGAATGTTTTAAGTTTCATTTAGAAAAAAAAATCAAATCAAAATCTTTAAAAATGAATTTTTGGGGAATTTTTAAAGTTAATTTTCTTAAGTTAAAAGGTGCCAAAAATTTTTTCCAACTTTGAAAATTTTTTTAATTTTTTTGGCAACTCTTGGAATAAAACCGCCTTTTTTAATTAAAATTAGAATATTTTAAGTTTCATTTAGAAAAAAATCAAATCAAGATCTTTAAAAACGAATTTTTGATGAATTTTTAAAGTTGGTCGATTTTCCTATGTTAGGTTATGAAGTGTTAAACATATTTGCCAACTTTGAAATTTTTTCAATTTTTTTGACAACACTTGAAATAAAACGGCCTTTATTAATTAAAATTAGAATGTTTTGCGTTTCATTTAGAAAAAAAATCAAATCAAAATCTTTAAAAATGAATTTTTTGGGAATTTTTAAAGTTAATTTTCTTAAGTTAAAAGGTGTCAAAAATGTTTTCCAACTTTGAAAATTTTTTTAATTTTTTTGGCAACACTTGGAATAAAACCGCCTTTTTTAATTAAAATTAGAATGTTTTAAGTTTCATTTAGAAAAAAAATCAAATCAAAATCTTTAAAAATGAATTTTTGATGAATTTTTAAAGATGATCGATCTTCTTAAGTTAGGTTAAGAAATATCTAGTAGCAATTTTTAAAGTGATTGAAAAAAATATGTTTTGAAATCATCCAATTAAATTTAAATTCTTTTTATGGTAGAGAGAACATAGTGTTATTAAAAGAAAGTTTTCCAATTAACAAAAATCCACTTTCTCATTCTTAACAATTACATATCTTTCAAAACCAAATATTATTTAACATAAAAGTAATATTTGGTTCTTAAACATTTATACATTAATCATTCGACTTTTAATAGTGACACATAAATCTAGTTATAAAACGCAAATTGTTACACAACCTCCGTGTTCTAGAAAGACCTTCGATTATGTTCACGTACGTAAATGTAACGGTAGCAAAGAAAAAAATTAAAAAATCCCATCCACATAATATGCAGTTAATTTCTAAATCAAAACAGACCGATTTATTATTTCTTAAAATACCCACGAAGGTTGCTAATTTGATTTATAGATGCGGATCTATCAAAAAGAAAAAAAAATAATGAATACAATAGTTACCTTCAGTTACCTTGAGCAATCTTCAAGACTTGTAGATCTAACAAGACGAAAGATATGAGTCTTATGACCAACGCCTTTCATATTTTGATGTCCTTGAAAGATGTTTGAAATCTAGATCTTATACGTGATGATTCACTGTGTAACTTTTTTCTCTTATGATACATGTAATTAGGTGACTAAGAAGTAAGTAAGGTAACTATGCTTTTTTACCAGAGTATACCTAATTCTGTTTTTACGCGAATTTGATTTAACGCGATTTAAAAATTTTTTATTTCTTTAAAATTTCAGCCTTTTTTTTAAGAAATTTTAATCTAGAATAATTTTGACATTAATCAAACATTCTGGATTAGCACTATCTGAACTGAGTTCATCGACTTTAAACGCATGTTGGAGATCTCTTTGGCCAGAATGTGTAAAAATAAAGATCATGTGTCTTCTAATATAGATCAATAACCCAACATCATTGCTTTAACTCATGAAATAGGCTGAGAAGGATTTGATGATATATCATCTGAGGAGCTCATTTTCATAACGCAACAAGTCCATAAATTTCATTTGTGAAATAGAGGTGGCTCTAGATATTTCAAACCCTTTGCCTTACTTTCCTAAAATGTATTCTTATCAAACTGCATTTATATTCCTTATAAAATTTTAGTTTCAAAAGAAATCCCAACCGCCACTTACCTATTTTTAACAACTATCCAGCCCCCTTCAACGCAACCCAACTCTCAACCACCGAAGTCCAATCAAATAATGACATACTAGCGTACTTACGGACCCCTCTCTTCTACAACAATGGTAATCTAGCCCGTCCCGAACCAGATCCTAGGTACCACCTACATTTTTCAACAACCATGCAGCTCCCCTCAACACAATCAAACCAACCCAACCATCGAAGTCCAGGTCAAATAGTCAAATACTAGCAGACCTACGTGCCGCTTTTCTGTAGCAATAGTAATGTAAGCACCACCTACAATTTTTAATTATGCAGCCACTCTCAACACAACCAAACCCTCAACCGCCGAAGTCCAGATCAAAGAGTGATATACAAGATATATTAACTAGTCCCATGTTAAACCTCCTTTAATTCATATATTTTATTACAAAACGCAATAGGTGCATAAAATGTTATTATCAAAACGAAATAAAGCCCGGTTTACATTATTCCAGTACAGTGATCGAAACCAGTGCTGGAATGCTACTGGAATAATGTGAACCCTCACTGGAATAAACTGAAATGCACTCATTCCAGTGAGCAATCAAGTCCAGTGACTGGACTGAAGCCCGGTTTACATTAGTCCAGTACTATTCCAGTACAGTGATCGAAACCAGTGCTGGAATGCTACTGGAATAATGAGAACCCTCACTGGAATAAACTGGAATGCACTCATTCCAGTGAGCAATCCAGCCCAATGACTGGATTGACGGTCTACTTTTTCAATCCAGCTCGCCCATTCCAGCACCACTGGAATAGTGTAGACAGCTAATCCAGTGCTGGAATCCACGCGTGAACATGTATACGATCCAGTCTAGCACTGGACTGGATTGGCTAACTGAATTACTAGACTGGAATAATGTGAACGATATGATTCAATCTAGCACTGGACTGGATTGACTAGCTGGATTACTGGACTGGAATAATGTAAACCGGGCTTAGGTCCAGGTTTTGTTTCGTATTTAAACAAGTATTTACATCTGCTTTATATTATTATTATATTATTTTGATATTACGACAAAAGATCCGCATTTTTATCTTTGAGCTGAAGATAGTGCAGGTAGTGGTTCTAATGAAATTGGCTGTGATCTTCTAAATTTTCTTAGAAACACTTATTTTGATGCATCTATTTCAAAGATTCGCCTATTTTGTAACAGACAAAAAAAGAATAGTCACATTCTGCATGCTTTGGCTAAATGTTCATGTTCTGGTCAAATAAGGAGGCGCCACAAAATATTTGTGAAATTACAATAACGTACCCTGTAAGAGGCCATTCATATTTGCCTGCTGATCGAATATTTAGACACTAGTCGAGCTGTCGCAGAGCGAAGAGGTCGGCAGGTTACCCATTTGGAGAGTCGGCCCAAAAATACTACCGCATAACAATTTTCTTTATTGGATCTCCACAAGAGTCCAATTAGATCTGTGCTAATCACTTCCCATGGTTGGTTATTCGGGAGTGGTTGCATTTTTCCGGCCGTCATTTGTGGGGTAAATTTGTACCTTTCACAGGACTCGCAGTTCCTAACATATTTGGCGATGTCTCGAAACATTCCGCACCAATAGTAATGTCGGGCGGTTTTAGCAATTCCCATGTGTCTGGTTGTTGGTTCGTCATGATTCTCCTAAAGAACTCTCAATCTTTCATATTTTGGTACACACAATTTCCATGGATCTGCCATGTTCATTTCGTTATAATCAAAAAATCCCAAAAATGTCGGTATAATTTTCCATCTTTAATACAAAAGTCAGGAAATAATTTTGGATTTGCTTTGATCTCTGTCAACTTGTTTTTATACCAATTACATGAGCATTAGTCAAAGCTTTTTTTAATTTTCCGAAAGCTCGACTTTGTTCTTCCGTCCAAATCCACTGTTGCTTCTTTTTTATTAATCGTGTCAATGTGGAAAAGGAATTGCGTCGGCATGATCGCATTGTTCTACCAAATGATTATATTAATATTCACATGTCATTTGGAACTGTGCACGAATTAGGGAAGGATTGGAGTGTAATCAATTTGAAAGGTTTGCTTAATGTTTTCAAAAAATATGATGATATCAGCACATAAAAAGTCGTTACTATTAAAAGAAATATCACAAAGAAACAAGTAGTTGTGAATTCTCAAGTATTTATAGAAATCAAGATTTGTCAAAAAAAGCATAGATTTTGCTTAAACGGAGCAAAACTCTAAACAATCTAGTTTTAAACGATATTGCTGAAATATATAATAACTGATAAAGGCAGAGCATTTAACAATCTCTTAATAGCTGCATTCGGAAATAATTGGATTATGGATCCGAATTTACAATAGTAGGTATTTTCAGATATTGCAAGGAGATCTTATTGATAATGTAATTACAGAAGAAGAGAACTGCGACTGTCAGGAAGAAATAGAACTCCAACATTAGTCTAACTACTCTACCCAAAACATAAGTGCTAATGTCGTCGCCTGAATGCAGAACTATACTATATCCAAAAACCAAATTTTTCAGGAGACGATTTTTTTGTTTTTTAGGCTTATTATATTTAAGTATTTTAACCCTTATAGTGCCGGAAGCCGATATATCGGCCTTTGCTGCACTGGCGAAAAATGCCAGGGTCGTTATATCGCCTCGCACTTTGTATCCTTTTACCAGAACTCTACCTCAAAATATGATAAATACTTCTATATCTAGTCTGTCCATTACTCTGCTTTGTGAATTGTGTAAATACTGTTTCTTGTTTGGTTTTTTTGACCCTTTTTCCAAACCTTAGTAAAATCGTGTAAAATCACTTCGATTTCGCCCGGCACTAAAATGGTTAAACTACATAACCTTAATTGAAGTGGAGGGGAAACTGAGCGCTGGAACTCATAATACTTCTGCATGCAACGAAGCGCACTATTAGCTATCATTTACTGACCAAAACCGATTTTAAGAAAATATGGACTTACACTGGTTCTGCATTCAAGCGACGATGTTTTTTGTGATTTTTTCTGTTTATGTAAAAATATTTTTTTTTAAACGAAATAAGTGCCATTCTATTATTCAAAAAGAAAGAAATCCAAACTATAATTGAGAACAATAATTATATTAAATATTAATTTCAAAAATTGATGCATATTTACACCTGAACATTATAGCAACCCAATTATGACATACTTTCTGATTTACTTAAACAGATAAACTCAAAACAAATATTCTCTTATTTGCCAAAAATGTAAAAAATGGATTTGTGGCGTTTTGGAAATGAGCTCCTCATCTGCAAATATCGATTAACTTCTAGAACTGCGATGGAATCATTACTTTAGTACTATTTAGTACTACTAACAAATATCACCGTGAAATTAAATTATCAATAAGCAATTATCGTGAATTGTATAACAGCCTAATCAAACCAGGAACACAACGATCAGTAACAGAATTTGTGACCAGAAGAACTGAAATGACAGTGCAGCCTAAGGAGGAAAACGCACCGAAAAGTGGTGATAGTTACAAATTCATTTTGGTTTCACTAAATAATGAATTTTTGCTTACTTTTATTTTTTCATTTTTTTAAGTTATGAATTATTTATGAAGAATTGAGTGTATACTTAAATCAAGAAGGAACACTTTTCCCAGTTCTATTAAAAAATCCTCATATGTTTCGGCTAAAGAGCATCTTCAAAAGTAAATTGTCTTCATATAAAATTACACAAGATATTTTTCTAGTTTAGACGAACAAAAATCTTGAGGGTTCTTTTTAAAATAAAATCTATAAAAGTGCGAACATCATTCTCTTCTTCATCTTATAATCACGTTGGAGGTTGAAGCAAAAATTCTACAGTCCGACACGGGAGAACTTGCAGCTGAGATTTCACAAAACTGCGCGATAGCGAGAGTAAGAAAGTATTCAGGTAGATAGAGATAAAATTACGCGTGGCTTTTTAGCTGCAGTGTGCTATCCAGAGCCGGTTTCAGACAATTTGAATATCGCATTATGAAATTTATTTTTCCAGTTCGGTATAGGAAATGTCGCTATCACAGTCACTATCACTATCATTTTCACTCTCATCATCTTTTAAATTAATTACTAAACTATCGACGGCGGTTATTAAATAAATTAATTAAAAATTGATTAAAATTCGCTTTGAAGATTTGGTTTTAAGATTCTGGCTTAAGAGTCTAGTTTTAGAGCCTCATTTATGAGCGACTTTGCAAACGCGAATTCTTCCCGAAGTAACTTCACCTTTGGAGACGGGGTGAATGAACATTTTGGGCATTCCTAACGATTGGTATGAATTGTAAAGACAAAAACTGAAAAAAAAAATGTTTAAACTAAAGCCCGCAATATATGGAATTATTACAAATATATAAAATATTTCAGACGGCTCTAGTATATTCAGGTTTCTTCACTGTGAGCGACTGTGTTTAAATGAAGCGTGCTAGTCTGAAGTTATTGCGCAACTGTAAGCTTGGCTTACTCAGCCGCAAGTTCTCGCGTGTCGGACTGTACTTATGACGAAAATTAAAGGCTAAGTCTTACTTATTTATTTGAGTTTGACAACCCAAATTTCAACAAATACGCCATCATCAGGAATAGTTGCCGAAACCTTAGATATCAAACACAAATAAATAAATAAACCTCAATATTTAGTCTTCATCATTATTATTTACCCAATCATTACTATTAACCCAAACTGAAGAATGAAGAAATATATAGTTAATTTAAAAATTCTAGTGTTATAAATTCTTAGCTTATTAGTGTAAAACACCATTCTGTTTCTTCATGTGGAACCAATTACAGCTTACGAAATCCATTTTAAAAACGGATTTTAAAACACAAACGCATTCCTTTAGGAGTTGTAGACGTTAAGTTATGTGTTTTACGGGCATCCGTTTCGTAAAAGCAATAGGAAATTGTAGACCAAACGAGTGGGTTTGTTTTCTGTTATTTTCATCTAATACTTGATTATGCAACTAACGAACTATTAAATCATTAAACTGTTAAACTACATCAGTTTTACGTAAGAACAGATCTAGTTTTTTAAATTTATGAATCACGATAATTACTCGTGAGTGAGTAAATCTTGATTAGAGTTTAAAATACGATTGAACTAATTCGTGCAAGTTTTAATTAGACATATTTTTAGTTTTTCCATTTATCAAACTGACAACAAAGATTTTCAAATGCCTTTCCCATATTTAAACTTAACCCATTGTTCTAAAAATTAAACTCTTTGCATAGCCACCGCATGCGTGGCTAAAATTGCGTAATAACCAAGAATCGGTTGCAACAGAACTGAAGAAAGGTCGCTAGTTCAATACACTGGTTGCTCCAATACACAGCAATACCACAGCAGGTTTAACAGAAGTCGATTTCCCACGAAAGAGAACAACACTGAAATATTACTTCTATATTACTACTCGAATTGAAGCAAAAACATTACTTCAATTGATGACTGGGAAAAAAATATAATAAATATTCGAGTCATTGCAAAGTTATTCTGACGAAATCTAAGCTCTCGGACCTGACATATTGTCCAATTGCAAAATTCAATTTACGCAAGACCTCTTTGTAATTTCGGCTGGCACGACGCCCGTAATTTCCCGCGGATTTTGCAACGTTTACCTAAGCCTTAGGGGCTAAGGTCTTATCTGCATTAATGATGACAGAAAAAAAACATCTTTAAAAACTTTTTTCCTTTCCAGGAAAATTATAACAATAACACCGTTTTGTATGTTAAATAATTTAAATAACCATCGTTTAAATAGAACCATCTCATTATAGATCGTTTGCACATCATTTGCTTCGTTTAAACTCGAAGCTCGATTCATAAATTGATATTACCTAATAACCCGAGGCTAAATACAAGTGATGCTTTCACGAGATTCATTCATAATCCGCCTCTCTTCACTTAACTCACGACAACAACAACTAAACAACTAACCGGTCGATTGTTAATCAGTTTTATCAGCAACCTCAATACGAAGTTCAAATCCTCTATACGGTAACTATTGCAAAACGAATCCAATCTGAATATTTAACATAGTTAATCACCGACGTTTCCTACAGTTAACTCGATGTCCTTGCTTTCGGCCTTCTTGCGCAACTTCGTCCGCTTTTCGTCCGAGCAAAATTTAGTTTTTCCTATCGGATAGTTAATTATAACGTTCTTTGCTTTCGCAAACGTTCGCAAACGCTCGCAATTGCTCTATTTTTTCGCGGCAGAGGTCGACACGGTTCAGGCGTCGTCGGTCGCCTTCGAAAACGTTTCGGCGAGAATGGAAGGGTCACGACATCAGGGCCACGCCCCGAAGAATCGAGAACAATCGGTTCACACACGGAATTGTAATACCGCTGACATTTACGCTCTTAGAACGGACCACAACACCGATGTCGTTATATACATAATGCTAATGATCCATTTTCTTAACTTAGAAAAGTATCAAAAACTTTTTTCAACTTTGAAAATTTTTTTAATTTTTTTGGCAGAACTTGGAACAAAAAGACCTTTATTAATTAAAATTAGAATGTTTTAGGTTTCATTTAGAAAAAAAATCAAATAAAAATCTTTAAAAATCAATTTTTTATGAATTTTTAAATTTAAATTTCTTAAGTTAAAAGGTGTCAACAATTTTTTCCAACTTTGAAATTTTTTTGACAACACTCGGAATAAAAAGGCCTTTTTTAATTAAAATTAGAATGTTTTAAGTTTCATTTAGAAAAAAATCAAATCAAAATCTTTAAAAATCAATTTTTGATGAATTTTTAAAGTTAAATTTCCTAAGTTAAGAAGTGTCAAAAATTTTTTCCAAATTTGAAAATTTTTTTAATTTCTTTGGCAACACTTGGAATAAAACGGTCTTTTTTAATTAAAATTAGAATGTTTTAAGTTTCATTTAGAAAAAAAATCAAATCAAAATCTTTAAAAATCAATTTTTGATGAATTTTTAAAGTTAAATTTCTTAAGTTAAAAAGTGTCAAAAGATTTTTCCAACTTTGAAAATTTTTTTAAAATTTTTGACAACACTTTGAATAAAATGGCCTTTATTAATTAAAATTAGAATGTTTTAGGTTTCATTTAGAAAAAAAATCAAATCAAAATCTTTAAAAATGAATTTTTGGGGAATTTTTAAAGTTAATGTTCTTAAGTTAAAAAGTGTCAAAAAATTTATCCAACTTTGAAAATTTTTTTAATTTTCTTGACAACACTTGGAATAAAACGGTCGTTTTTACATAAAATTAGAATGTTTTAAGTTTCATTTAGAAAAAAAATCAAATCAAAATGTTAAAAAATGAATTTTTAAAGTTAATTTTCTTAAGTTAAAAAAGTCAAAAATGTTCACCAACTTTGAAAATTTTTTTAAAATTTTTGACAACACTTGGAAGAAAACGGCCTTTCTTAATTAAAATTAAAATGTTTTAAGTTTCATTTAGTAAAAAAATCAAATAAAAATCTTTAAAAATGAATTCTTGATGAATTTTTAAAGTTGGTCGATCTTCTTAAGTTGGGTTAAGAAATGTCAAAAATATTTACCAACTTTGAAAATTTTTTAAATTTTTTTGACAACACTTGGAATAAAACGGTCTTTTTTAATTAAAATTAGAATGTTTTAAGTTTCATTTAGAAAAGAAATCAAATCAAAATCTTTAAAAATGAATTTTTGAGGAATTTTTAAAGTTAATTTTCTAAAGTTAAAAAGTGTCAAAAATTTTTTCCAACTTTGAAAATTTTTTTAATTTTTTTGACATCACTTGGAATAAAACGGTCTTTTTTAATTAAAATTGGAATGTTTTAGATTTCGTTTAGAAAAGAAATCAAATCAAAATCTTTAAAAATCAATTTTTGATGAATTTTTAAAATTAAATTTCTTAAGTTAAAAAAGTGTCAAAGATTCTTTCCAACTTTGAGAATTTTTTTAATTTTTTTGACAACACTTGGAATAAAACGGTCTTTTTTAATTAAAATTAGAATGTCTTAGGTTTCATTTAGAAAAAAAATCAAATCAAAATCTTTAAAAATGAATTTTTGATGAGTTTTTAAAGTTAAATTTCTTAAGTGAAAAAGTGTCAAAAAATTTTTCCAATTTTGAAAATTTTTTTAATTTTTTTGACAACACTTGGAATAAAACGGTCTTTTTTAATTAAAATTAAAATGTTTTAGGTTTCATTAGGAAAAAAAACAAATCAAAATCTTTAAAAATGAATTTTTAATGAATTTGTAAAGTTAAATTTCTTAAGTTAAAAAGTTTCAAAAAATTTTTCCAACTTTGAAAATTTTTGTCACGACATCAGGGCCACGCCCCGAAGAATCGAGAACAATTCACACACGGAATTGTAATACCGCTGACATTTACGCTCTTAGAACGTACTTCGATGTCGTTATATACATAATGCTGGTAAATTGAACGCGTTACAAGAAGTTGTTAGTTATGTTCTATCGGTTTCTAGTAATTTGCTTTGAATAAAAACGAAGGTGTTATTTTATTATTTATTAATCAATCTTCATGGCTGATTATATATTATTTCATGACATATTTTCTTATTTTAGGTCGTCCCACTTCTGGTAATAACCTTACTAATCAATGAATTAGAAGCCAGAAGAGTACGAGTACGACCCGTTCATCAAGAAGAAGAAGAAGAAGATGAACAACAACCAGTTGAATATTACGAAGCTGTTCCTCAAGATTCCCAAGATCAAAGGGTTGTTTACATCTCAGCTGCTGATCAATACAATGGTCTTTATGGTCAACCAGCTTCTTCAAGATCTTCTCAAGATAATTACATCCAACCTGTTCGAGGTGTAAGCAAAACTAAAACGAAAGATCCATCAAAATCACCTCCAGTTCAAACGATAAGAAATTATAATAAAGTAAACGATGATGGATCATTTACTTTTGGTTATGAAGCTGCTGATGGTAGTTTTAAAGAAGAAACCAGAGGAACTGATTGCGTTGTAAGGGGGAAATATGGATATGTCGATCCGGATGGAAATAAAAGGGAGTTTACTTATGTTAGTGGAAATCCTTGTGATCCTAATGCTCCTAAAGAAGAAGATCAAGATCGCGATCAAGATAAAAGTAGGGAAGTTGAAAGAGAAGAAGATGGAGTTCCAAATTATCCAAATTATCCAAACTATCCCGTTAGACCAATAAGACCAACTGCAAGACCTGTTATTACAACCCCAGCACCTAAACCTGCTGTTACTTTATTCCAAAATAATTACGTTAGGGATGAAGAAGAAGAGGAGGAGGAAGATGTTCAACCAGTTTCTAGACCTCAACCAGTTCAGGTATGTTGTTGTCAACTTTGAAATTTTTTTTAATTTTTTTGACAACACTTGGAACAAAAACGCCTTTATTAATTAAAAGTAGAATATTTTAAGTTTCATTTAGAAAAAAAATCAAATCAAAATGTTAAAAAATGAATTTTTGATGAATTTTTAAAGTTAATTTTCTTAAGTTAAAAGGTGTCAAAAATTTTTTACCAACTTTGAAATTTTTTTTAATATTTTTGACAACACTTGAAATAAAACGGTCTTTTTTGGTTAAAATTAGAATGTTTTAAGTTTCATTTAGAAAAAAAATCAAATCAAAATCTTTAAAAATCAATTTTTGATGAATTTTTAAAGTTAAATTTCTTAAGTTAAAAAAGTGTCAAAAATTTTTACCAACTTTGAAAATTTTTTTAATTTTTTTGACAACACTTGGAATAAAACGGCCTTTTTTAATTAAAATTAGAATGATTTAAATTTCATTTAGAAAAAGAATGAAATCAAAACCTTTAAAAATCAATTTTTGATGAATTTTTAAAGTTAAATTTCTTAAGTTAAAAAGTGTCAAAAAAATTTTCCAACTTTGAAAATTTTTTAAATTTTTTTGACAACACTTGGAACAAAAACGCCTTTATTAATTAAAAGTAGAATATTTTAAGTTTCATTTAGAAAAAAAATCAAATCAAAATGTTAAAAAATGAATTTTTGATGAATTTTTAAAGTTAATTTTCTTAAGTTAAAGAGTGTCAAAAATTTTTAACAACTTTGAAAATTTTTTTAATTTTTTTGACAACACTTGGAATAAAACGGCCTTTATTAATTAAAACTAGAACGTTTTAAGTTTCATTTAGAGAAAAAATCAAATCAAAATGTTAAAAAATGAATTTTTGATGAATTTTTAAAGTTAATTTTCTTAAGTTAAAAGGTGTCAAAAATTTTTTACCAACTTTGAAATTGTTTTTAATTTTTTTGACAACACTTGGAATAAAACGATCTTTTTTAGTTAAAATTAGAATGTTTTAAGTTTCATTTAGAAAAAAAATCAAATCAAAATGTTAAAAAATGAATTTTTAATGAATTTTTAAAGTTAATTTTCTTAAGTTAAAAGGTGTCAAAAATTTTTACCAACTTTGAAAATTTTTTTAATTTTTTTGACACACTTGGAATAAAACGGTCTTTTTTAATTCAAATTAGAACGTTTTAAATTTCATTTAGAAAAAAATCAAATCAAAATGTTAAAAAATGAATTTTTGATGAATTTTTAAAGTTAATTTTCTTAAGTTAGAAAAGTGTTAAAAATTTTTTACCAAGTTTGAAATTTTTTTTAATTTTTTTGACAACACTTGGAATAAAACGGCCTTTTTTAATTAAAATTAGAATGTTTTAAATTTTACTTAGAAAAAGAATGAAATCAAAACCTTTAAAAATGAATTTTTGGGGAATTTTTAAAGTTAATTTTTTTAAGTTAAAAAGTGTCAAAAAATTTTTCCAACTTTGAAAATTTTTTTAATTTTTTTGACAACACTTGGAATAAAACGGCCTTTTTTAATTAAAATTAGAATGTTTTAAGTTTCATTTAGAAAAAGAATCAAATCAAAATGTTGAAAAATGAATTTTTAATGAATTTTTAAAGTTTTTTAAAATTTTTTTTTAAGTAAAAAAGTGTCAAGAATTTTTCAAACTTTCACATAAAGCGAAGGTTTGTAGTGATTTTTTTTGTCATGCGATACATAAGAGAATGTCTCTTTTATATGTCTTCAACCAAAGTCGTCACAATTGACCGATTTTAAAGTGTAAACTTTCCAACTTCCAACGTTTTATACTTTTTACTAATCTTATTATTTTTTTTTTTTTTGTTATTTTTATAGCCTATTAGGTCTAGACCATCGACAGTTTTCATCCCAAGACCACAATACGAACCTCAAACGGAAGCTCCTCAATATCAAACACCAAAATATTTAAGTTATCCATCAACGACTCCTTCTTCGTTGATTTATAAGAATACAATAACTCCGATTAATATAACACCAAGACCAACGCCAAGACCTGATCCGGTGACCACATACAGACCGCAAACTCTTCAATTAACAGTTACTCCAAAGTCACCGTTGTTGTTTACAAAGCCATTATCCGCGTATGCAACAAGGCCGAGTTATATAACAACACCAGCACCGTCTTATGCTCCTTCGAGAAATTTGGATTTTGATGCTGAATTCCAAAAATTCCAACAGGAAAATACGATTGTATCATCGACACCAACGAGTGTACCTAAAGCTGTTACTAAAGCAACTTTACCACCAAAAACAAATCCAACTTTATCGAATGCAGGTCAAGTTTATTCATCTGCATTAGTTTATGATCCAAAATCTGGTCAATACAACACTCAGTTGTATCAAGCTTTACCCCAAACTGATGGTGATTTTACGTTAAGTCAAAAAATCCAACCGTATGTTTTTACACCACAACAATCGTTATTAAACTTCCAACAATTACAGTCTCAAAGTCCTTTGTATAGGACGCAAACTCAAAGTAGTCAACCGAGACCACAACCAAGTCAAGCGCTGTATCAACAACAACAAGCTGAGTTACAATTTCAAAATTCAGCGCAATTGTATGCTCAACAGCAGAAAGCTAGGCAGCAACAAGCTCAACAAACGCAACAACAAGCACAACAACAAGCGCAACAGTCTCAACAGCAAACTTCTCCTCAGCAATTTTATTACGTTCAACCCCAACCTTCTTATACAGGTGGACAAATAGATGCGTTTTTAAGAGGGCATAATATACAGTTTTAAGTTGTTAAAAAATTGGTCCATGGAGAAAATGAAATATTAAACTAAATTTAAAAAAAAAGAAAAAAAAATGTTAATATATTTTTTAATAATCCTTTTCTCATTTTCTTTATGGATCAGTACAGTTAGGTATTTTTTCCATTTTTGAAACATGTCATCAAAGAAAATTACAAGCCACGTCGTGTGAGGAAAAAAAAATGTAAATATCACTGTTATACTTTAACAGTGAAAGTATTTTCAAAGAGACACGCCCGACGTTGCGCAATTTCTATTCCTTCACTTTCTTATAAGACATGGAATGCATGAAAAGCAGAATGACTATACGTAAGTTGAATATAACGAACGAATAAGACGTTGTATATAAACGTTAGTTAAAACGAGCATTAGTTACCCTGTTCATTCTTTCTCTAATCGACGATCATCGATATAAGTATTATTATTTTATGTAATCCGTATTTTATTTTATTTTTATTTTTATTTTTATTATTATTTTTTTAATAAATAAAAATATGTATATAACGTTTTAATTTTTATTCTTTAAAGGAAAATAAAATAATCCCATAAAATAATCCTTATCTATTTTAAATACAATAGGTTATTTATTACACATTTCACGCCCAACATATTGTTCATATAAAATTGCCATGTAAGACTAGGAATTATCTATCACAAGGAAATACCTACAATTATCTAGGAATACCGATCGACTTTCACATATTTCCGCTTCAAAAATTATTCGAAAGCAAGTGAGGATATTGTGTTCCATTTTATGTAATATGTAATCTAACAACTTGGTCTAGAAGGTACGTGTACTCCATTCATTACGTGGGCTTTGTACTGTAACCAATTTATGGAACATTTTACGACATAATTACCTTCCTTCCTGGTTTTGAAACACTAATCGTTATTAGTTGAAAGCTCAAAAATATATTAGTAAATTTTAAATTTTTCCAAATAAATTCTTTTGTAAATCTTTGAACGTTTATATTCTAAAGCAGGTTTAAATACCACAGACAGGAAGTTAACTTGCAATTTAAAGTTTCACTCCTTCTCTAGAGAGTTCAAGATCTAAACGAGAGACAGTCCCAGAATGGTTCAGATGAATGAGCAGGAACAGAAATGAAGAAAGTGACCATTTAAGTGTCCGTTAGAGAATTTTTTTTACTTTTCGTTCCGCTTCTTGCGTTTCAGTCTTCAATTTAAACTTTCATATGAAAGATTACAATCAGTACCAAATGATTTATCATAGTTTTGTTTTAAAATTATCTAATTAGAAACACCCAAAGATGAATTTATTACTTATTAGTGTTGACTCCTGATTGAAATTACAATCGATAATTTAACTATAAAATGTTATATTTTAAAATTTTAATGTAAATATAGTCAACCAAACTTTCATCTATAAAATGTAAGTTGCCTATAGTAGCTTTTAGAAAATCTAAATCATTGAAAGAGAAAATAAAATGGGTATAAATTAAATACGCAGTATTACACTTGAATGTAAAGTAGGCATACACGATATAAAATATATTTTATTATTTAATTGCTCAGTAAAAAACTAGCCGCTCAGTATTAATATAAATATTCAGTACGGAAACTAAATGACCATTAAAAATGTTAAATGCAGAGTCAATATACTAAACGCTCAGTAAAAATCCCAAATGTTCAGTACAAATCTTAACTGTTCAGTAATTATACCAAATAATCAGTAAAAAATTGAAACTACTTTAAAAAAAATAATATGCTCATTTCAAAACTCAACAAAACTTGAACAAATTTAAAAAATCGTACTGAGGCTATTTCTGGAAATTCAGAAGAAAAATTTTAAATAGAAATACATTAATCCATCTATTTTATGCTAAGCAAATCAAATTTATGATAGCTGTTTCCAAAAAAAATTTAAAAATTCCCAAAGTCTTTTTGCCCGAACCTAAAAATATTTGAACAAATTTCAAAAATCGTACTGAGCTTATTGAAGAAAATTTTGGAAAGCTTTTTTAAATAGAAATACACTAACATATCTATTTTATGTTAAACAGATCAAATTTACTGTAGCTGTTTCCGAAAAAATTTAAAAAATTCCCAAAATCATCAATGATTTTTAGCCAAATTCAATATAACCTGAAAATTAAAAAAAAATCGCACTGAGACTATTTACGAAAATTTTGAAAAGATTTTTGGAATAGGAATACATTAAAGTATCTATTTTATGTTAAATAAATCAAATTTATGGTAGCTGTTTCCGAAAAAAGTTAAAAAAATTCCCAAAGTCATCGACGATTTTTGCCCGAACCTAAAAATATTTGACCACATTTGAAAAATCGTACTGAGCTTATTTAAGAAAACTTTGAAAAGCTTCTTTAAATAGAAATATATTAACATATCTATTTTATGTTAAACAAATCAAATTTATAGTAGCTGTTTCCAAAAAAATTAAAAAAATTCCCAAAGTCATGGACGAATTTTGCCGAAATCTAAAAAAAAATTTAACAAATTTGAAAAATCGTGCTGAGCTTATTTAAGAAAATTTTGAAAACCTTTTTTAAATAGAAATACACTAACATATCTATTTTATGTTAAACAGAACAAATTTACTGTAGCTGCTTCCGAAAAAATTTAAAAAATTCCCAAAGTCATCGACGATTTTTGCCGGAATCTAAAAAAAATTTAACAAATTTGAAAAATCGTACTGAGCTTATTTAAAAAAATTTTGAAAAGCTTTTTTAAATAGAAATACATTAACATATCTATTTTATGTTAAGCTGATCAAATTTACTCTAGCTGTTTCCGAAAAAATTAAAAAAATTCTCAAAGTCATCAATGATTTTTAGCTAAATTTTATATAACCTGAAAATTTTTAAAAAATCGCACTGAGACTATTTATGAAAATTTTGAAAAGATTTTTGGAATAGGAATACATTAAAGTATCTATTTTATGTCAAATAAATCAAATTAATTGTAGTTGTTCCCAAAAAAATTCCCAAAGTCATCAATAATTTTCGCCCGAATTTAGTATAACTTGAAGAATTTTGAAAAATCGCTCAGAGTTTATTTATGAAAATTTTAAAAAGATTTTTGAAATAGGAATATATTAAAGCATATATTTTATATAAAACAAATCAAATTAATTGTAGTTGTTCCCAAAAAATTTAAAAAAATTCCCAAAATCATCGACGATCTTTGCCCGAACCTAAGAAAAATTTGAACAAATTTGAAAAATCGTACTGAGCTTATTTAAGAAAATTTTGAAAAGGTTTTTTAAATAGAAATACATTAACATATCTATTTCATGTTAAACAGATCAAATTTACTGTAGCTGTTTCCGAAAAAATTAAAAAGATTCCCAAAGTCATCAATAATTTTCGCCCGAATTTAGTATAACTTGAAGAATTTTGAAAAAACGGTCAGAGTTGATTTATGAAAATTTTAAAAAGATTTTTGAAATAGGAATATACTAAAGCATATATTTTATATAAAACAAATCAAATTAATTGTAGTTGTTCCCAAAAAATTTAAAAAATTCCCAAAATCATCGACGATCTTTGCCCGAACCTAAAAAAAATTTGAACAAATTTGAAAAATCGTACTGAGCTTATGTAAGAAAATTTTGAAAAGCTTTTTTAAATGGAAATACATTAACATATCTATTTTATGTTAAATAGATCAAATTTACTGTAGCTGTTTCCGAAAAAGTTAAAAAAATTCCCAAAGTCATCAATGATTTTTACCTAAATTCAATATAACCTGAAAATGTTTAAAAAACCGCACTGAGACTATTTATGAAAATTTTGAAAAGATTTTTGGAATAAGAATACATTAAAGTATCTATTTTATGTTAAATAAATCAAATTAATTGTAGTTGTTCCCAAAAAAATTAAAAAAATTCCCAAAGTCATCGATAATTTTCGCCAGAATTTAGTATAACTTGAAGAATTTTGAAAAATCGCTCAGAGTTTATTTATGAAAATTTTAAAAAGATTTTTGAAATAGGAATATATTAAAGCATATATTTTATATAAAACAAATCAAATTAATTGTAGGTGTTCCTAAAAAAACCAAAGTCATCGACGATTTTTGCCCAAACTAAACATAACTTGAACAAATTTAAAAAATCGTGCTGTGTTTATTTCTGAAAATTTTGAAAAAAAATTTTAAGTAGACGAAAAGCATCTATTTTATGCAAAATAAATCAAATTTATTGTAACTGTTCTCAGAAAACATAAAAAAAATCCAAAGTCATCGATAATTTTCGCCCGAATTCAATATAACTTGAACAAATTTGATAAATCGTACTGAGCTTATTTATGAAAATTTTGAAAAGATTTTTTATATAGAAATACATTAAAGTATCTATTTTATGCAGTACAAACCAAATTTACTGTAACTGTTCCCAAAAAATTTTAAAAAATTCCCAAAGTCATCAATGATTTTTTCCCAAATTCAACAAAATTTGAACACATTTGAAAAATCTCATTGAGTTTATTTATGAAAATTTTGAAAAGATTTTTTGAATAGAAATAAGTTATAGTATCTATTTTATGTTAAACAAATCAAATTAATTGTAGTTGTTCCCAAAAAAAATTAGCAAATTCCCAAAGTCAACGATAATTTTTGCCTGCACAAAAAAACAGTTTCTTCGTGTTCACTTTCTCTTTCATCACTCTCGTAATGAGGTATTTCATTCATTTTCAATCTAAAATTTTGATGAACGATTTTAAGGTTAGATGAACACACGACGAGCACTGTAAACGGTGATCTCCGATGTCAGTGTTGCCAACCAGTTAAAGCAGCGCCTCACATTTACTGATTTACTTGATACCCATTAAGCAATCGTAATTCTTTAGTGGGAGTTATTGAATTTCATACTATGCTTTATATGTTTAACATTTCAAATATTTTACTGAGCATTTTTTGTTTCTATACTTAACATGTTTAAAATTGATTACTGAATGTTTAGTATTTTTTACTGAGCAATAAGGTATAAAAATACTGAGCACTTAAATACGATCCAAATAAAAATAACCGGCGCATCCACCAATTTTAAATTATGGCGGAGGTGATGGTAATTATCATTCTTTTAACATTATTTCAACTTATTATTTTAAATAAAGTAAATAATACACCACATATACATCCAAGAAATGTGAGTTATCTACCTTGGTTCAATAACCACTCCTAAATATTTAATACAACCAAACCTACTTCTATAACATTAGAGTTGAGTTACCATCAAATCAAATTTTATACAATTTATCATCCCAATAAAATAATAAACTAATACCTAATTAATAATCTTGTTTTTATGTTATGATAGATTCTAGAAAACTTCTATCCACATCCTACATTACATCATCCCATTTGTCTTGTCGTTTAAAAACTCCACGAAGCATGGAGTTAATGTCAGCAACTTCCGGACATTAGTAACGTGTTTCTACGATCTTTTTTTTTATTAGACGCAAAGACGTAAACATAATTGTTTCTAATCTTTATAAAATAACAGCGACGTTAATGAAATTTTAATGAAGGTGAAATAAACTTTAATAACTTGGGAGGTTGTCGATGAAAACTTGTTGGTGTTAAGGTGGTTTTAATTAATTTTTTTTTTATTCGTAGGTAATAATTTTGGGTTGTATAAATTGCTTTTTCCCATGTATTCGCAATTTTACGGTATGTCTTAACTTGCCTCGTTCTTTTCGTGCTTGTGATGGCCGAATTATGCAAGGCTTAATTCTGGTGAACAATGAAAGGGAATTATGAAAACTTGACAATACGTTGTCGAGTCAGTGAACATCAGAGATTAAACTGAATTTTTTGTTTATGAGTTTGGTTAATTTTGTGCTATGAACAATTTATTAATTGTTCATAAAATATGTACTCATACTCATAATAATATTCGTAATAAAACAAAGAATAAATGATAAGTATGAAGAGATGGAAGTTATATGTATTATTTTCTTCCTAAATTGAAATGAAAAAAACTCACCAAGCGAATGTTGTTTCCTTGATAATCTCCTAAAAAAACTATTTTTAAAAAATTCTTAATAAATCAAAAGTATTTTACCTGCTAACATTCACAAATTAACAATCCGAGGACTTCCTCAAAATGATAATCTGAAGACGAACTCCAATAATTTGAAACACTTTCACGGAAATAAACACTAAAGTTTTTAACACTTATTGCAAAAAGGATTAAACGAATAAAAATAAGCAAGAAGAATACACGACAGATTTGTTGAAAACCCGCACCGTAACTGCGAAGAATTTCTAAATTTGAGTTTTCTGGTGTATTCAACCCCTAATTGTAGGAGGGGAAACTGGTTTTCTTAAAAAAACTGGAAATTTCAATGTGTTTGGGTCGAAATTTACCTGCTCGTTTTACAGTTTGCAAGGAAAACTCCAATTCGAGTTTATTAACGTGAATTTAAAAATAAATTCAAAAATTTATATTAAATTAAAATTTTATATTAAAAGATATTAAAAAGTAAATTGTTTAAGGCAAAACGTATGATGATTTAAACAAATATGATTATGATTTTTTGTCTTGAGATATATTAATTCTAACAAATAGTAAATATTTATTAAGATACTAATGAATTTTTTAAAGCTTGTATCTAAAAAACTATTTCTTGTAGAGACTTCAAGTTTTATAAGGATTTAGATGAAAACTTAATCTTTATTTCTACCAAAAATAGATTTTTTAGGACCTTTAGTTCTTTCCTCAGAAGAGGAAAAGTAGCATAATATCGATTAAAATTTGTCTTTCTTTAAAAATTCATATCTACGAAACTAATCGTTGTTGAGGCTTGAAACTTTATAAGGATTTAGACTGAAACTCAACCTTCATGTTTGTCAAAAATACATTTTCTACGACTTTTAGTTTTTCCGTCAGAAGAGAAAATGTAACCTAAAGGCTTTAATTGAATTTGTTAAACATTCTAAAACTTAGGCAGCGTACTAAAAGTGGGACTTTCTTTGGATTACACTAAATTTGCCGTTTAAAAGTTACAACTTTATTATACAGGTGTCCGGAAATGTCGTATACAACGGAAACCCACAGATTCCTTGGCCAAAAATATGATGATTTAACCCAACTTACCTATATACAAAGTCGCTTAGTTTAGCCGCTAGAAGACTTCAAAGATGACTTTTCTTTTCAATTTTTCTTAAATAAGTCGAAAAATCTTCGTTTGGTTTTATTCATTTTTTGGCAATGCGTTTATACCAGTGGACTACAGCTTTCTGTGAAATAAATTTCGAGTTCGACATTTACAGGGTCTTTAAAAATACTAGTGCTACAAGTCATCCACTCAAAACTTTTTAACGCTCTGTATAATCATCATAATTTATTTTTAAAGAATAGTTACTTTAATTTCGACACTATTTTCTCTCCTTTAAAAAACTGGTTTGGCGAACGGTTTAGCCATAAAAAATATTTTCAAAATCTTTACAAGATTGAATTATTCGTATTTAAAAAAGTAATTATTGTTGAGATTTGAAATTTAATGAGGATTTACATCAAAACTTAGTCTTTATTTTTACCAAAGAAGAATTTTTGATTACTATTAGTTTTACTTTCAGAAGCGAAAATGTCGATTACAATTTGTCTATTTTTAAAAATTCATATCTAAGAAACTAATTCCTGTTGAATCTTGAAATTTCATCGCGATTTAGAATGTCGATTCAAAACACCAAACGTGATGGTAAGTATTAAATCAAACTAACAATTCTTTAGGAAGATGAGAGAGTAATTGACGACGCGAATTCTTTAGGTAAGTAATAAATTTAAAAATACTTGCGATACGTCCAGTTCTCTGTTTGAGATGCGGAAAACCGGAAGCAGCAATGGAACATATGGTGTCTTCGAATAAATGGCGTGGTCAAACAGGATCTCGATTCCGACAGACACCAGCAATAAAACGTCTTCAAAACTTTCGTCCAATGGAAAAAAAATCCCTCCTATGATGTTATAGGTTTATGTGAAATACATTTTCTCTCATAATTGATTGGAATAATGCAATCAAATTTAGGAACTTTTACAGGTTTGCGATAAAATCCCTTAACACCGAGGTTCCCAAACTTTTTTGACCCACGGCTCCCTTTAAGTACAGACATGATTTGGCGGCGCACCTAGTATTATTTATCCAATTTGCATTGCATTACATTACAATAATTAAATTTTTAGTTTACCTTTTTAATAGTTATTTGTTAATTATACTTTACGTAGTATTGTAAATAAAATTGTTACTATTTTTTTAATAGCACACAATTCAAGATTTTAATAATTTCTTACTGAATGGTTAGTTTTAGTTAGTTGCTAAAAAAGTTTACCACGTTTACATTGTTTTTACAGAGGTCAAAAACAACATTAAACGCAAAAGTCCTATTGTACTTGATTTATTACCAAGAAAAATTAACTTCAAGCAACCATAAGAAAAACTCGACTCGGTATAAATAAAGCGCTAACTTGAAAAATATTACACATAAATTAACAAAGTCCATAAGTTTCTGTTTCAATGGGAGGGATGCGCTTGTTTGTCTTTTATAAGCTCATTGTACATAGGAGTAAATTCTGATATAGCAACCCGAATTTCCTTTTTAATGTTAAGCTTTGCTCTATAGTTGGATTTTATCACTGCAACAGCGGAAAAACCACACTCGCAAAGATAAGAACTTGCAAATGGAATAACAACACGCAAAGCCTTCTTGCTCAACAGTGGAAATTCCTTTTTGAATACCACTCCAAAATTCAAACAGGGATTACGACTGAAAATTTGATTTCGATGACAAGTCCGTTGAAATGTCAATCAACTGTTCTGCTTCTTCATTGCTGAAGTGTTGAAGCATTTCAGTTTGAAAAGGATCGTTTACCCACTGCTGCGCTTTGATTTCATCTTTTGGCAGGTAGTCTTCAAAATAACTCTGTACTCTAGACAAGTGCTGAGTCAATATTGTTTTTCATTTCTTCTTTCAGAGTAAGATTATTTTCTTTAAGAAACTGGTTCAAAATTGAAAACATCGAAGAATTTCCATTCTTCAAACTTTTCTCCCAAAGCCTAAGTTTTTTCTTGGTTGTTTCAACTTTACTAGTGAATTGAAAAATATTGTTTTTTAATTAATTATTGTTTTTTAATTAATTGTTCCCCCGCAAAGACTTGTTAAGAATGTTCAAACGTTCAAAAATATCTGTCAGGAACGCCAGTTTTAGGAGAAAACTTTCATCAATAAACATATCAGCGAGAACATTATCGTCTTCACTCAGAAAGATGTGGATTTCTTGCCTTGGTTCAAACACTCTTAACAGAAAATTGCCCAGAGGTAGCCATCGTGCACTCCTATAGAACAAAAGCGATGAGTGTTGAGCGCCTGTGTCATCCCATAGTTTAGAAAAAAAAACGGGCCTTCATTGGTCTTGTTTTGATCAAATGTATTACTACCCAAACTTCATAAAAAGAAACCGTTTCAATTGTGACCTTTGGTTAAGTTCGTAAATAACTTCGATTTTCCAGATGTTATTTTAGAAACGATATAATAAATTTTTTAAAGTATCACATCTTAACATTTATTTTAAACGTAACATTTGTTGGTTTTTTAACTTTTCCTAATTTTTCTCCTTAGTATAAGTTTTTTCTTTAATATAACGGTGTAAATTTCTTTTTTTTTATTTATTAACAAAACCAGTTCAACAGCAGTATGTTTTTCTTGGTCATTTTGGGTCAGAAAAAAACATCACGCAAAGATTACTTATTGTTAGTAAAGTTATGGAAATCCGCACTGGTTTCGATGTGGATAGGTGTTACTCCGTATCAGATGAAATCAGGTCTTCAGGAAGCTTCCTCTTTAGGAGCGTGTAGATTTGGCAGAGGTCAACATTATGCTGAATCGCACTAGAGCACGTGTTGATGTTGTAGAACTTTTTGGTTGTGTTTTTATAAACTCACTAATAGTTGGCACTCCTAAGGAGTTTAGTCAGTAGGGTTTGAATCTTTTTGATATTTGAGTCTGATGAGTTACTCCAAACCGGGCAAGCGTAGGTGACCAGTGGTCTAATAAGAGCTTTGTAGAGGAGGAGAGTGCACTCTATTCTCATAGGAGATGATCTATTAATTAGAGGATAAAACTGTCTAAGCCAGGCATATCCTTGGTTGAGTTTTGCGTTGATGTGGTATTTTCAAGTTAGACATTGGTCAAAGAATACTCCAAGGTATTTGAAAGTCTCGTTTCTTGCGCTCCAGGGGATTATTTGGTTGCTGATAAAAACGTAAGGCGCACTAAAGGGTCTTAGCGTAAAGATCTTAGACTGACATTTATTGCAATTGAGCATAATACCCCACTTCGTTAACCACTGCTGGATTTTAGCAATTGATCTTTGCAGTGATTCGATTGCGTCGTTAATGATGTCATTTTGTGCCATTATTAGCATGTCATCAACAAACAACGCCATTTCCAAATTTGGGTCAGAAGGGATATCATGCATAAAGATGTTAAATAGAGCTGGGGAATAAGAAATAAGCTGCTTCCTTGGGAAATTCCAGCAAGATTTTTCCGGGTGCTGGAGGAGAATCCATTGATGACAATCGTAAAAGATCTTTCCTCAAAGAAGGATAGCAGGATAGTAAGTAGGTAGTTGCTGATTCCGATTTTATTAAGTTTAAATTTTAGTCCTTTAGTCCAGACTGTATCAAACGCCTTTGCTACATCCAGACAAACAGCAGCTGAAAATTTTTTGGCTTCGAAGCCTATCTCTATGAATTCCGTCACTCTGGCTAGCTGATGAATTGTAGAATGCCTCTCTCTGAATCCATACTGGATGTTTGGTATTGTTTTGAGGAGACTTAGCTCATCTTGAAGTCGGTGGATAGTTCGTTCAAAAAGTTTAGATAGTGATAAAAACAGACTTAATGGGCGATAGTTGGCTGGATCCACATTGGATTTACATGACTTCGCGAACATTAGGATTTGCACATTTTTCCACTCCACCGGGAAATAGCCCATTTCTAAGCAGCGATTAAAAATTGCTGAGATGTAGTTCAGCAAATTCTCAAGAATATATTTGATGACTATGTTGGGTATTTGATGAATTTGATTGGTATTTGCCTGGGGCGGTATAAATTTCTGTTCTGGTTGTTAAACCGGTTGATATCTCTTCACGTAAAAATTGTCACCTTCGATCTTGAGTATTTCTCTTTAAGGCGAAGAAATTGTTCTTACATTAAGTTGAGTAACCGCTACAAGAGTTTCTTCTTTAGTAGCTGGGAATGTAAACTGTTGGAGTTGGAGTAATTGTTACTTCCTGCTAGTGATAGTATTTCATTCCTGGTCTAACTGGTGAAATCGTTGACGATATCTACTTCGATCTCAATTTGTAAATAAAAGTCTTTTTGTTATTAACACTTTATTGACTGGGGATTTTACACAAAAACTATGTCATGTCACCAGCTATTGTTTTGTAATTCATGAATTAACTCATCACAAGTCAGTAACGTTTGGGTATGAAAAGACGACTTAATTCTTCACCCGCCAGCAAAGTGTTGACAGTTCTTATTAAAGAAGCATTGTAAATATGAATTATATCACCATCATGGTTTTGTTAGATTCATAACACGATCGGTTAGGATTAAAATCGTTTTGTGATTGGAGTTGTCTTCGTATGCCTACACTTTCTTTTTATAGTGGTGTGCACTTGCAGTATCAAAAGAAATATTTTTTTATGTCAATCTATATTTTTATTCAATAATATCGGATGTTCATCTAAATCTATGCTCAGGTAACCTTGAGATTATACCTGCATACATTTTGTCGTACGTCCAATAAAATTTAATGAATCAATAGGTTTGCTCGTTGGGTTAAAACTTGCACTGAACTAATTTACACTTTGGTGCAAAGGAGGTTCATGCAGCATTTAATGGGGAATGACTGTAATTCAGTATAATTTGGTGCTCTTTAGTTTAGGTATGAAGAGTGAGCTAACGTATAACCAAAATTTAATAATGCACTGTACTGCTAAATGCAAGCAGTGCAGCCCTAACGAGCAAAGCTAATGACATAACACTGAAATGTTCAATAGATTATGAGTAGCAAGACCGAAAATGAAAGGAAATAGACCAACAATTTGGTTTTTGGCTAAACCTACCTAAACACCAATTGTAAACAGCAATCTTTTCAGTAATTCGTCTTTCAAAATTTTCATGGAGATATGGAATGAAATTCTGGGTCATTTGGTCAACAAAATGCACTAAATATTTCCAAACTTAATCGACTTTCGAATCACTATCAATATAAGACTTTACCATAAATTTCTTTTGTTACAAATGAAACACATTGTTGATAAATAGTCATTGTAAGCTGGGCAGTGCAGTTCAATCAGATTTGACGTTTTTCAAATTTGGAATTTAATTGATTGTGATACACTAGCAATGTAACATACATTTTTCTCCCCATTGTCGTTTAACAAATTTACAAAGTACGATGTAGAACAAAATTAAATGAACATCGAATATGAAATAACACATTTTTTAGTATTTTATACATTTTCTATCATGTTGCATTAGAAAAATTTTGAATTCTTTTAAAATTTGCCTCATTTTGACCCTACAAATGTATGTCACTGCCCAGGAAACTTCAAGTTACAGAAAAAAAATTCTTTTCGGCATAATTCAAGTGTTCTAGTATTTTCTTCTACTTTGTCTATGAACAATATATAAATTACTACTGCCATGTATAGGTACTGAAGTTTATCTGGTAAATAAAATTTAAAGAATCCACTATTCAAATGCGGTCTTTGTAATAAAGCCTTTGGAGATACAAACAACCAGGTTTTAAATTTAAAGTTTTAATTTAAAGTTTTAACAGCAGCTTGAATAAAGCTCGAATTGTAATTCTTGTAATGCTTCTGAAGACGGTCTTATGCCGAAACTAGTCAAGTAATGAAAAAATTTTAATAACCAGAAATGTGCAAAATTAATAAATTCTTTACCTAATATTGAATAAAATCGCCACACTTTTCAGTTTTCTTGTTTTAGTTCTTGGCATCGCCTTGTTGAAATATTTTGGACAGTTTCAATCAGACTTGAAATCAATGAAAGTGTTGCAATATAAACTGATCTTCTTGTAATTGTGGTTTTATAGAACTTTGAATTTTTTATTAAATTGAAAATTCTGTTTTTATATCACAGTTATTATTTGAGATGTAAGAAATTCTTTTACTCAAAACTTACTGATTATGGTTCTTGAAGGTATCATCATATGATCTCTATCTTTATTTTTATATGAACCACCATGATTTACATTCTTCATCTACTTGTTTTTTTTTTTTAATTTGTCGTTAATTTCGATTATATGAAGATTTTTTTTACATTCTTCAAATAAAACCTTATTCAAAGTAAGGATGAGGAAAAAAAGTGCAAGGAAAATTTGGAAAAAAGTAAAATAAAAGTTTTAATATGTGATTTATCTATATGTTATCATTTCTTACCTTTTTTATCTCATTGATTTTTTTTAAGTTGTCATTAACTTTACCTATTTGAAGATTTTTATTAGATTCTTCTATTCACATAATAACCGGAAATTATAACAAAAAAGAAAACCTAAAACTCAATAAGAAATAACCATAAATCATTCAATTCATAAAAGATTACATAAAACCCCTTTCCTTTAATTAAAATACTAAGTCTTAAGTAATAAACTTCATAAATTTAAAATTTTTCCTCAAATTAAACTTTAAACTATTATATAAACCCGCATCCCAACTATTCCCATCCTAACTATATTTTCTAAAATAACAACTTCATCGTTAAATTAAATGCAATAAGGATGAGTATATAAAATTTTACGACGCCGCACTAGAAATTTCTCCACCACTTCGCGTATAATTAAAACTTTATTTGAGCGTTGCTGGGTTGGTCAATCTGGATGTTTCGAAACGAGAAAATTCGCGGACCGTTTTGTCCTTTTTTAGGCCGTTTCTCACAACTCATTTGCCACGGAACCCCAACAATTCACAATACCACTCGACACAATGTTCTTATTGCGACAGGATAAGTGTTTTACATTATGCAAAAGAAAAAAAAATTTACGACGTTTATCTCATTTCCCAAATGGTAATTAGAGGTTTTTGGATGTGGTCCTTAATGAGAAGTTACCAACATCATGAGAAATTTTATTTTTTATGAATGAATAAAGTTTTTTTGGTCAATTTTTTCTTTTTTAAAACAAATTTAGACTTCAATAATTTTTCTTTATTAAAAAGTTTCTTTATTTTTTCCTCATAAATACTTAAATATTCATTAATCACCTTTCAACACTCAATTAGAAACGCGATTAATTTTCCCATCCTATAAAAATCCATCCATTCATAATAAAGTTTCATTTTATAAATACACTTAAGAAGCTGGGTAGCTGGGTCATTTGAAGTACAACAAAACAAATCCCAAGGTCACACAGTTCGTCTAATTGCCCGTTGAAGATCAGAGATCCTTTTTAAACACTTTCACTACCTCCACAATTGAAGCATGCACTTAGCGGCGTCGAGAGTGAAGAGATCGTGAGATTTTGCTTCCAGTCAAGGACCATCCCTACTTTACCGCAAGTAGAAGAAGAACTAAGCCGCGCGGAGAAATTATAAAGAAGATAACTCGTACTGTTCCAACAACAGTTTGCTTTAAACCACGAGAAAGACAACTTTGTGGTTATTATTATTTATTTTTTTTTTCAAGTGAATTTTTTTTAAGTGTATTTTTTTTAAATATATTTTTTTAAGTGTATTTTTCAAGATGATTTTAAGAAAGGTAAGGTGATGTTGCGGATGAGTGTTTTACGGAAGTGCATTTTATGGGATATTTTGTTTTATAATGTGGAAAATAAGGAAAGTTTAATTTAGCCAAAAAAAGTGGATTTTTTTGGATATAAAAATTAAGACTTTTTTTAATTTTTTCTAGATTTTCCCCCTGCTTTTTATCCTCATCACTTTGGACGAGATTTCATCCGAAGAATCGAAAGAAGATCTTCAAATAGCCGAAGCAAACGGTAAATTAGAAATAATCAAGCAAATAAAAAAGGTAAACGATGACGGTTCATATACAATAGGATACGAAGCAGATGATGGTTCCTTCAAGATCGAAAGTCGGGATGTTTTAGGCAACATAAAGGGAACTTATGGTTACATCGATGAAAACGGTGATATAAAAAGAGTTTCTTACACTTCAAATAACAGCAGTGATATAAAAACAGAATCTTCGGTTGTTCAAAGAATCCCAAAGTTGAATAAAACCACAACAAGAAGACCTGTTTATATTCCAACGGTTCCAACAACTTCCAGTCCGGTTGTTCAAAGTATCCCAAAAAGGAGGATGACAACAACTGAAACACCAATAACTGAAAAGTATAGTGATTTTATAAAAGCTGCTGTTGAAGCATCGAAGAATTTAAAACCTGGTGGTTTGTATGAAAATCAATCCCCAAGGATTTTATTACAAAGACCTTTATTAAGAAATGAAAATTTAAAATCTTCAGAAGGACAAATTGTAAGACCGGATACTAACATCCCACCAACTGAAACCCCAATTTTCGGAAGATTACCAACATTACTTGATAAAGAAAAACCAATTTCAGATGAAGATGAAACCTTAAAAAATAATTTACGAAGGCAACTTCAAAATGGTTTTAATCCTAAAGATCACGTTATGGAATTTCAGCAAAGTCGAGGTGGTGATATGGTTGATGTTTTTAGCTCTTCTTTAACAACAGGAACTCCAAGACCTTTATTTACAACAACACGACCGAAGTATATATCTTCAACGATTTCTCCAATTAGACCAATTAACCAAATAAAATACCAATACCAACAGGAAGCATCGACTACACCAACACCTGTTGTACAAATCCCATCTACTAAAGAAGAAACTCTTGTTGCGATTACCCAACCTAATGGAAGAACAATTTTAGTTCCTTTAAGAGAAATACCAGAGGTTGAAGCTGATAATTTTTATGTAAAACGATATCAATCTATTCACCAACCAATTCACCAATTAATTCACCAACCAACTCACCAATCAATTCACCAAACAACTCACCAATCAATTCACCAACCAACTCACCAACAAATTCACCAACCAACTCAACAACCAGAACAAAAATTTAGAGCAATTCCTGTTCGAGTTGATGAACAAGGTTACATTAGAGAAATGCCACAATATCGTCAAATTAATTACGAAAAAGTTAAAGATATCGATGATTATATAAATAACGAAGAAGAAATTAATTCAATTAAACCACCAGTAAGTACCAAAGATTTTCAAAAATTACTCGAACAGTTAATCCTTCGTCAAAGTCGATTAGAACAGATAAGTTATTTAAGTAGGAAGTTTCAAAATATGTTCGGGCAAAGAACCCGACCTGTTTATAAAAATTACAATCAAAATTTAGACCAGAATTTATACAATTATAATAACTACATCACCCCTGAATCTTACACGCCAACAAGAAGGGTTGCAAGATTATTAACACCACAACAACAAAAAGACGAGGAGTCTGATTATCTACCACCTGATGTTAGAGAAATGTTATTGTTGAGAATGTTACAATTAGCTATTAATCCAGGGTTACCTTTAAACGTTCCAGATAATTTAGTTGATGCTACAACTTCAGTACCAAAAATGAGAAAACCCGGGATAAGAAATGTTGAAATTTTAGGGGAAGAAGATGATTCAAAAATATCTAGTAGATAAATAAAAAATAAGACAGATAATAAATAAGATAGATAATAATAAAATTTCATTAATTCCATAAAAAAAGTCATAATGTGATTATCATGTATTTCTAAAAATATTTCCAAAGTTTTCATCATAAGTAGATTATAATACATAGTTAAAAATGTTAGTTATTTATTACTTTTTAAATAATAAAAAATAATCTTTTTTATTAAAGAGATTTTAAAAATTAAAAAGTCTTTTTATAATTGCACTCTTGCACCAAGTTTCACAATAAGACACTTTCATTTTCCCGCGATTCTTATGGGAAACTTAAAGAATGGTGAATAATAAAGATCGTTCTCATGGTAACACCTCACTGCAAGAACTATGGCGACAACTTTTCTTTATGGGAACTATTTAGCGGTTAAAACTACTCTAAAACAGATTCTAATCTTGATGCTTCTTCCACCGGTTCCCTTTCAATTTCAAAATTACACGGTGCGTTCCAATCTTGGATACTTCCACTTCCTATTGCCATAAAACATGTTGCTGTTGATAAAAGTACACCTGAGGATACGCCAAAGACTAATCTCCACCAACCAGCAAACTAAAAAATCAATATTATTTTAATTTGATATTATTAAACTGCTTGTTTAAAAAAACGCAACACTTGGAAAGGCTGGTCGCATGGAAATTACAATAATAAATAAAAATTACATTACATTATATTATTTTCAGTCGATAAATATTCCATCTACCTACTTGTAAGCAAAGTTGTTTATAACAGGTAAATTTTTAATTCTTTATCGCCCACAAACTTGAGTGTTTTAAGATTAACAATTAATGAAATTGCATGGATGTGGTTAAAAATGGGATTTGATTTGTCAAAATTACAGTCAAAATGTAGTAGTGGGACTAACTCATTGAATGGATTGAGGGTAGATTGATGCATTTTTTTAAAACTTACCCTATATAAAAATCCTAAAAAATAATAATTATAAATAATTATATTCCTTATACAATTTTAGGAATACTTTTTCAGTAAATTTGACTTTCTAAGATACAGTTTTATGAAGCTCACATAACATTCAACTTTTCATGGTTACTCCTATATTAACTAATCAGGTCAAGTGAAATATACGCAACTGTAGCTATTGGTTTTTCTCTTTGAATAAATTTGGTTTTGATTGATCCTAATCAATAATCCTAGGACTATCTGTTGGGTGATGTGATCTTCAGGTTTATTTGCCTTATTGAGGAACATTGGGTTATTGGTTTGCTTCTTGGTTTAGAGGATTAGAGGTAATGTGGATCATCAAGAGATTGGTTGTTAAGCTTTGGTAGAGTGCTGACTGGTGATTTTTAGTATTAATAAAAATCGAGTGGTTGAAGAGGTTTATTGGAAGATTTCTCTTTGAGACTTGTTGGAAAATCTTCTATCGGAATTTTTTAGTCCTCTTTAAGCTTTCCTTTCAATTAATTTTGGGACTTCTGTCGCGTTTTCCCGGATTTTCTCCGGATATTTTAATTTTTCACAACAATCATGCGAAACCGATTAACACCAAAACATATGATAACTTGCTTTTGCGGTTTTAGGGGAGATTGTACCGTTATTTAGTTGTTAGATTGTAAAATTAATATTCTGTGACTGCGAGGCTGCATACTCTCGAGTGAATTGAAGTTAAGATTGCCTTTATTTCATACTCAAACCAACTTAACGATTAATTGTGGTAATTTGAGTTATTCCCTGTTGGCGATCATCTACTTGTTCATCACTATATCATATATAACAAGTTAGCAGACAAAAATGTACTCCCTCTGTCCGAAAATAGTTGCTACATTTTAGTTTAATGTAAAAATTATCATAAATATATAAGATAAATTAATTTATTAAATATCAATAGGTAGAACATATAATAATCGAAATGTGCCAAGCCCTAACCTCCACTTAGCTATTGCCCACGTTTTGTGATAAGTAATTGTTACCTGTAAAATTTGAATGTTTTTGAATTTTAACCGCTCAGCATCAAAAATGGTTCGAAATATTTCGGAAACAAATCACAGAGGTGGGAAAAAATGTGGAGATTTTTGTAATGAGCAAAGAAACCAAATCTTACATTATTTGTTCCAAAATGTGGAGGAGAAAATTTGAAAAGAGGCGCGTTAAGTGCAGCTGCACCTAAGCTTTTTGCAGTCGTTCAACAATTTCGAGTTTCTGGAAACAAATAAGATTGTTTAAGCAAAAACGTAATAATTAATATTAACTCCCGTAAAAATAATGGTGGTCGAAAAGTTAAAGGTTACAGTCAACAAATTAGTAATATATGCTCTATTCCTTTATGTAAAAGAACCACATGAAGATCATTAGCTTGTTCAAGTAAAATTCCAAAAAAATACGTTGTATAATACATTTAAAAATGGAAAAGAAATTAAGAGAGTAAACGGTTTTATTAAGCCGTTACTTACTGAAGAAAATTAACGGCGCCAAATAGAGTTTTGTTTAAAATTTGTATTGTCAACGGGTTATTTTCAGGATTTACTAAACTATATTCACATTAACGAAAAATGGTTTTATTTAACCAAGACAAAAGAAAGTTTTTATGTCACTCCGGAAGAAGAAATGCCGCATAGAACTTGTAAAAGTAAAAAATTTATTACAAAAGTAATTTTCATGGCGACAGTTGCACGTCCACGTTGGGATTTTCTTAAAAGAAATTTTTTTTGACGGAAAAATAGGGATATGGCCATTTATAAACTCTTTACCAGCCAAAAAAAAAATGGCAAAAATTGGGCTAAGAGAACATTAGTAACCAAAGCAGTACAAAGTGTCAATAAAGAGGAAGTAAGAAAAATGATTTTGAATAAATTGATTGCAGCAGTACGGGAGAAACGGCCTTTTGGTTCAAAAGAACATACAATACTCATTCAGCAAGATAATACATAACCGCATTTGTTTGTACACCGACAATCCAACATTAATCCAAGCTTTCTATAGAGATGGTTGGGATATTCAACTGATATCTCAACTACCGAATAGCCCCGACTTAAGTGTGTTGGATTTAGGTTTTTTAGCTCATAAATTATTTTGTATTTTCATTAAAAAACGATAATCTGTTGTACATAAAATTCTTCTGTTTTTGATTCGCCTTAAAATAAATAAATAAAATGTAGCAACTATTTTCGGACAGAGGAAGTATATAATTTGGTTGGAAAATAGGACGATGCGTTAAATGTAAGAGAGAGAGAGAGAGAGAGAAACCATTCATCCCCATAAAGCAAACCAGTTTCACTGATATAAATAAAACTTTATTTTACGTTACTGTTTGTTAAAGTTATCAATCTGTAAAAAAAGAAAAGAAATATTTGATGATTGGGGGGTTTATATTCAATAGCAAGCACAGTTGCATCCAATAATTTTTACTTATCGTCGCACAGTGTGACAAATATCAATTCTACTCGGACAAAATTAGTAATATGAAAACAATAAATACAAACAATTTCATTTAATGTTTTAATAGGTCATCAGAGTCCTTTTTTCGATAATAATTGCAACCCTGTACCATTTCCAATGTAACCGGAAATATATAGTAATTTAATTTTTTCTTTAAAATGTTTAGTTTCTATTAAGCGATGATTAAAAAGCTTAATTCTACATAACTTTCAATCGAAAATTGTTCATATTTGAAGATCATAAATCTTCTTTACAACAAAATATTATTGTTAAAATATTTAAAATAGGTCTTTTCGTTAAAGGCTTCTAATGAACGCCCAAAATATTTTATTTACTTTTTATCAATCATCAAGTTGCATAGATACCAATCTCCATATGAACATTAAAAGAAGAATCATGTCTGTGATAAAAATAAATTTTATAGACACTACAAGTAAATCCCTCCAGAAGTAACATCATCAGTAGCCCTACAACTCGATTCACCATATATAAATCTACTACAAAAGAAGATACAAAAGAAGATCCGGTCTCAATTTCAAACTCCTTCATGCCAAACGTGATCGAATTAAGTTCAAATCGTTGAAAACCAAGTTAAAATGATTCCAACTGAAGTTCAAACGTTTTCATCTCAATTTCAAACGCCACCATGCCAAGTTATAATTCCATCCCAAGTAGTAATGATTCACTCCCAAGTTCAAATAACACTTCGTAATGGTAAAATAACACATCGTCATGGTCAAATAATGCCTCATCAAGTTCAAACGATTCAGTTTCAATTTCAAACCACTCCTCAAGTTCAAACACTTCTATTCCAAATTCAAAGAATTTAATCCCAAGTTCCAACGATTCGAATTCAAATTCAAACCCCTCTATCCAAAGTTAAAACATCTCCATAAAGACTTAAAACGATTCTAACCCATGTTTCAACGATTTCATCTAATTTTCAAACGATGTCTTTGATAAAAATAAATTTTATAGATACTATAACATTATTCTATATTACGACAGGAGGTACTTTGGGATTTGTACCCATTGTAATGTTTTCTAGTATTATAGATTCCAAAGAGTTTATATATTAAGTTATTGTAATTATTCGAACCGCTCAAAGAATTAATTTTTGTCCAGTCAGATTATCAATATATCACACTGTGCGTCAGTTCGTTTGAAAATCTATTAGGTTTATTTTAGAATTTTCGAATGCAGAATATAAAATTACGTTCAAAAATACTAATATTTTAATATTTATTGATAAAAACGCAAAATAGAACCTGCATTAAGAAAATCAGTTTAACGTAAAATCAAGCAAACATGTCACATTATTGAAACTTATCACAAATTAGTTTCCTCATTACCGATAATTGACTAATGAATTTCCATTTCATCAGCCGTTTTTTATTTTTCAATTAATTAATTTATTGCCTGTGTCTTAATTAACCAGTCACAGATTTTTATAATCTGACTTTTTTTTGCTTGATTTCAGGTTAAATTGATTGTTTAAATTTAGGAATTAGTTTCTGTTTTTAGTCATAAAGTCAAAATGTTGGTATTTTTGAACATAATTTTGTATTCTGCATTCGAAAATGATCGAATATACCACACTTGCCATTCAAGAAAAAAAAGGAAGCATTTCCTATAAAACCGGAAACTGGTTACATTCAACTATGTCCCCAGGTAAAATACCAAAATTGATATTTCAAATTCTTATCTTAAATAACTTTCCTAACAAACAATAATTTTCATTTTTGTAAGAACAAGCTCCAAGATTTCATACATACCACAAAAATTTCAAATTTCTACTACCATCCCTTCTAAGTGTTGCGTTTTTTTTTGCAAAACAGTATATTTATCAAAAATTATTATTATTCTTTATTAAAAAATGAAATTCTTACAGATCCATGTAATCCTTCTGAAACAACATAATTAGCAGCTAATAACCCAGCAGCTCCAATTGTTTGACATAAACCAAATACAGTTCCAGCAAAATTAGGAGCTATATCCGCGGCACTTGCAAAAGCCCCAGCTGGTGTAGCACCTGTTAAAGTTAAAGCTGCGGTATACAAAGCTGCAGGTGCCGCGGGGTCACAACCAGTGTAACCGAGAACGAATAGTAAAGCTGCAGGAAGGAAATGAGCTGGAAAATTAAATTTATTGACTTTGGAAATTTTTGGTAGTTGAAAATGTTTACAAATGTAAACGAACAACTTTCGTGCGGTTGTCGTTGAAACTATTCCTCTTGATCTAATATGATCTACTAGTAGTCCAAAAGTTATTGCGGCGAAAAAGTGACCTATATGTGGTAGAGAAGCTAAAACGTCCTCCTAAAATAATCATTTACAATTTTGGGAATTTAAATTTTTAAAGGGTTATTTTACGTAAGCTACTGAAAATCCATAAACTAATTTTAAATATTTAGTTACTCCTAACATTAATGTTGCATCAGCCCATTGACTTCCAACTACGGCTATTCCACAAGCCCAAGCTGGTTTTGATAAAAGTAATTTTTGCCATGGTAATAAACGATGTTCCTTAAATAAAAATAAATTTTAATTTTAATTACTTATAAGACAAAATAATAATAATAAAAAATACATCTCGAATTGGTCTATTTGGATTTAAAGTTTCTTCGACAAACCTCCACCAAAGAAAATACCACAAACAAGACATTAAAGTTAAGATGTAACTTAACCAATCTCTTCCCATTGTTCTTACTAATAAAGTTCCTAAAATTCCAACGATTGCATATCCTAAATTAACAGCTAAAATATATCATGAGTTTGACTTTATTTCAATTTATTTTTTTTTTGACAACGTTTACAAACCTGTATATGTTGATACAAAAGCACTAAGATGTTTTGGTTTAAACCAAGTTACAGCTAACATATGAGCTGCTGGCCAAGTTGCACCCTAAATTTTTTTAACTTAATCATTTTTAACTTATCTATTAACCTTTTGACTGCTAAGCAATTCTTGCAAGAACGTTCAAAAACTGTGAGACATATTTTGACTTGATGTTGACTTTAGCAAAGTAAGCTTGAGATCAGACTACGTTTACTCCAATGGTGCAACAAAGGCACACTGAAACTCAAAAGGGTTGCATCGCTGTTTTCGACACAAATGAATGAAGCGCTTTCGCGAATTATAGCAGTCAAAGGGTTAATCAATTTTTTTAATTAATTTGGAAAGTACCATAAAAACTCCTTGAATTATCCTTATAGCAACATGATAAGGTGTTAACCAAGATGCAGGAACCATCACAGCTAAAACTCCAGCTCCGAAAACACCAGCGCCGAAAAGTCTTTCAGCTCCAACTCTAGCAGCGATTCTACTAGCTGCTAAAGGTGAGATTAAGGTTCCCCATAAAAAAGCTTCGCGTAAAACTGATTCAGTATGATCAGTTCTTGTCATAGGAATCTAAAAATTTCTTTAAAATCAGATTTTTCTTTCTAGATTTTTTTCAAAACTTACTTCAATGTGAGGAATTGATCTTATGACATGAACTGTTGTGTCATTATTAACTGGTTGGCAATATCTTGTAATATAACTAGTATTTTCGACGTATTCGGCGAATTCATCTGCTGAGTATGATGAGGTACTGTTTGCTCTTAAAGCTACTGAAGCTGATTGTTCTACGATTCCACAAAGTACAAATCCGGTGATTATGAAAATGCAGATTAATTGTTGGGAACTTATTTGATCTGAAGTAAGATTTTTAAATTGGTTATATTTTTTTTATATATTGGGTTGGTAACTAAGTAATTACGGATTTCACTCATAGATTGCTTCAGTTCAATTTTTAGGTTTGCAGATGTAATACAAATGTAAATTTTATTATTTGATAGTTGGCAATTTAGCAGTCAATCAGTAAAACAATTTTTGATCGGTTAGTTTTTGTTTGACCTTCGTTGAAAAATGGAAAATCAAAAGGAACATTTTCGTTATTGGTTTGCCAAATTTTATTCTGGTCATTTTTCACTCAAAGACGAAAAACATATTCGTCCAGTTAATAGTTGATGAAGTCCTGATCAAAGCAATAATCGATTTGGATCGTCATAGTACAACACGTGAGATTTCAAAGAAGCTTCATGTACATACATGCGTTCTCTCATACATTCTCACATTCTTACTCTTACCACCCAACCGAACGATCAATTCTGATGTTTACATTGAACAACTAACGAAATTAAACAATGCAGTCGAAGAAAAACGGCTTGAATTGTCAAATCGAAAAGGTGTTGTATTCCATCATGACAAAGCAAGGTCACACACATCTTTGGTCACTCGGTAAAAATCATTGGAGGTTGGTTGGGATGTTTTTCCACATTCACCATATAATCCTGACCTTACATCTGATTACTTTTTATTTCGATCTTTACAAAACTTGAATGGTAAAAATTTCAATAATGATGATGATGTCAAACCGTACCTGATTCAGTTTTTTGCTAATAAAAACCAGAAGTTTTATGAACGTAAGATTATGATGCTGACCGATGGCAAAAGGTCATTGATAAAAATGGACAATACATAACAGAATAAAGTTATTTAGTTCCATAAAAAAATTGACTTTCTTTCTTAAAAATTTTCTTTAAAAAATCCACAATTACTTAGTTGCCATCCCAACCCAATATTATACAAAATTGTACATAAATAGTTGTACAAGATTCAATTTTTGGCCAAATTATTTTGACAAAAATTATGGTTTATATCAAAATAGAAAGCTTTAGCTTTAATTTGATGCATAAATCGTTTTTTTAATTCTTATAAATAAATTCTGAATGATTTTGGAAAAAAATATCCATTTTTTTGAGTTGTACATAGAGAAAAACCTTGATGTCTTTAATAATTGTTCAAAATTCCTTCATAAAACATTTTGGTAATTTTTCTGGTTTTAATCAAAATAGAATATTTAAGCTTTAATTTAGTACATAAATCATTCTTTAATTCTTATAAATTTATTTCCCACAGTTTTAGAAAATTTTCAATTTTTTTAAGTTCATCATAGTGGAAAATTTGAATGTTTTTAATATATTTTTTTTTTTTTTTTTAATTTTTTGGTAAAATGTTTTGGGAATTTTTAAGATTTACATCAAAATAGAAGGTTTGAGCTTTACTTTGGGGCAAAAATCATTGCTTAATTTCAATATTTTTATTTCCCATACTTTCTTAAAATTTTCAATTTTTTTAAGTTCCCCAAAGTGAAAAACTTAGGTATCTTTAATTTTTTTTTTTTTTTAATTTTTTGATTAAATATTTTGGTAATCTTTATGATCTAAATCAAAATAGAAGGTTTGAGGTTTAATTTGATACGAAAATAATTCTTTAATTCCTATAAATTTATCTCCCATACTTATTGAAAATTATCAAATTTTTAAGTTCAGCAGAGTTAAAAACAGATGTTTTTAATAATTTTTTTTAATTTTTTGATAAAATATTTTGGGAATTTTTAAGATTTAAATCAAAATAGAATGCTTGAGCTTTAATTTGATATAAAAATCATCCTTTAATTCCTATAAATTTGTTTCCCATAGTTTTTAAAAATTTTCAAATTTTTTAAGTTCCCCAAAGTGAAAAATTTAGATATCTTTAATATTTTTTTTTAACTTTTTCATAAAATATTTAGATAATTTTCATGATTTAAATCAAAATATTCTTGATTCTATAGACCATTCTTTAATTCCTATAAATTTACACCCTATAGCTTTTGAAAATTTTCAATTCTTTTAACTTCGCCAGAGTGAAAAACTTAAATGTCTTTAATAATTTTTTAATTTTTTTTTGATAAAATATTTTGGTAATTTTTATAAATTAAATCAAAATAGGAGGTTTGAGTTTTAATTTGATACATAAATCATCCTTTAATTCTTATAAATATATTTCCCGTAGTTTTTAAAAATTTTAAATTTTTTTAAGTTCCCAGAGTGAAAAACTTGGATGCCTTTAATTACTTTTTTTTTAATTTTTTTAGTAAATACTTTGGCAAGTTTTATGATTTAAATCAAAATGGAAGGTCTAAGCTTTAATTTGATACAAAAATCATCCTTTAATTCCCATAAATTTATTTCCCATAGTTATTGTAAATTTTCAAATTTTTTAAGTTCCCCAAAGTGAAAAATTTAGATATCTTTAATATATTTTTTTAATTTGTTGACAAAATATTTAGAAATGTTTTATTATCTAAATGAAAATAGAATGTTTAAGCTTTAATTTAATACAAAAATCATAAATACAGTGCGAGTCTCTAACTTGGAATAAATTCGCTAAACTGAATACATTGTTTTTTTTTTTCGGAAATATGCTCGAACATGTCAATTAGTATTTTAATCTGTCCTATTTCTCATGTAAGAAAATTTTATACAGCGAGTCCCAAATCTGAGATAAGACGTCATCAACAATTTTTTTAATGGCAAGCCTAATTTTTTTAAAGTGTTTTTAAAGGGTATATCAATTTAAATGCGTACTAAATTTCAAATTTTTATTCCTTCTCATTAAAAAGATATTACAACAAATAATAATTCGAAAAATAAAGAAATCTGAAACTCAATGTTTAATATGCAGTTTAAAAATGAATGATACGTCAAATTTGTTTGTCATTTCTTTGTCAAACCGGTTAACATCTTATCACATTGTTAAAAAAAGCAATAAGTTAAACAAGTAAGTTATTCGACTCACATTAGGCAACAACATTTGTTAGTTTGCCGTTTTGCGAAAAACACCGTTTGTAGACAAATCGAGCAAAATGCCGTATTTATTGGAACGTCATAGGATTGAAATTTTAATGATGATTGGCTACGGATATAGGACAAGAGCACATAGTGAAGTTACTCATTTATTCAGAGAGAAGTATCCTGATTTACCACCCATATCGCAAAGTACTGTAAGCAAGATTGAAAAACAGTTTCGGGAAAACGGGCATTTAAGGAAAAGAGATAATCATCGTCAGAGTGCTCTCAATAAAGAAGTAAAACTTAATGTACTTCTTTCTGTTCAAGAAAATCCTTGTATTTCCACTAGATAGATAGCTAGGGAACTCGAAATTAGCTAGTCTTCGGTGGAAAGAACTCTTAAATCGCACAAATTTCATCCCTATAAATTGACAATCCTCCAGGAACTCACCGAAGATGATTCGGATCGCAGACTCCAGTTTTGCGAACAAATTATGGATCTACTAGACAGAAATGTTCTAAACGTAGAAAATGTCCTCTTTTCTGATGAACCAACGTTTACGTTAAATGGTGAGGTAAATCGTCAAAACTCTCGTTATTGGGGAGACAAAAACCGACGATGGATGAGGGAAGGCCCCACTCAATATCCACAAAAAGTCAATGTTTGTGCAGGCTTTGTTGGTGATCGAGTAATAGGACCAATTTTCTTCCAAGAAAATCTCAATGGAGCAAGATATTTTCAATTCTTGCATGAGGAACTAGTTCTGAATTTGGCTACTCTTTTCCCGGATCCGGTTGATACTGATGTCCAGAATAGAAACCTCTGATTTCAACAAGACGGGGCGCCTCCTTATTTTGCAAGACCTGTTCGTGACTATCTAGATGATGTGATTCCAGGCAGATGGATTGGTAAAAGAGGACCTATTGAATGACCACCCAGGTCTACGGATCTAACACCAATGGATTATTTCTTATGGGGGTACTTAAAAGCCAAAGTTTTTAAAACCAAACCGGAAAATATTAAGGTGTTGAAAGAAAGGATAAGATAGAGTGTAGGCTAATTTCCACAGAAGTAATTGAAGGGTGGAGTGCAAGAAGTACCTAAGTAGCATTTTGATAAAATCTGCCTAATCGCAATATCTAGGTTTATCATGTTTGATAAACCATGTTTGTCATGATTAGGTAGATTTTATAAAAATGCTACTTAGGTACTTCTTGCACTCCACCCTTCAATTAGAAATGTTCAAAATGAGTTTCAGTTTCATGTAGGGCATTGTCAGATAGTACATGGACAACATTTTGAACATTTATTATGATTTAGTTGATTCAGATTTCTTGATTTTTCGAATTATTATATGTTGTGATATCTTTTTAATGAGAAGGAATAAAAATTTGAAATTTAGCACGCATATTTAACTTGATATACTCTTTAAAAACACTTTTAAAAAATTAGGCTTACCATTTAAAAAAATTGTTGATGACGTCATATCTCAGATTTGGGACATACTGTGTAAACTTTTTTTAAATGAAAAATAGGACAGATTAAAATACTAATCGACGTGTTCGAGCATATTTCCGACAAAAAACCATGTATTCGGTTTAGTGAATTTATTCCAAGTTAGAGACTCGCATTGTATATCTCCCATAGCTTTTGAAAATTTTCAAGTTTTTTAAGTTCCCCAAAATGAAAAACTTAGACATCTTTAAAAATTTTTTTTATTTTTTTGGTCAAATATTTTGGTAATTTTCATAATTTAAATCAAAATAGAATATTTTACCTCTAATTTAACACATAAACCATTTCTTAACTCCTATAAATAAATCCTGAGTGATTTTTTAAACTCACCTTAACCTTCAAACATTATCTAAAATACATTCCCATGTTATTTTTTTTTTTAATTTTGTAAAAAATCACTTAAGATTATTTTAATATTTTAGATTAAAAACCAAAGTTTAAAATTTAATTTGATATAAAAATCTTTTTTTAACTCTCATAAATAAACTCCAAAATTTTTTTTTTTAATTCCCCATATAACACAATAAATACTTTATCATTCTCTACATTTTAAAAGATATAAACCCAAAAAAAATCTTACAACCTCTAATAAAAATCATTCACAAGACACGATACTTATGTAAATTTAATTCATTTGACTACGTATTAACTCTATAAATAGAATAAAACGTTTCTTGTTTACTTCCTTCTAATTAACAAAGTTATTTTCCATTACGACTAAATATACCCAATTTTTAAGTTTTTTATTTACTTACAAATTAACTTACCATTTACGGCTTTAGCAGCTAATTGAACTTGCACACTACCTCTTTTAATCGTCGCTAAAGTTGCTGACATTTTTTAAATAAATAATTTTATTTATTTAAAGAACAAAATTAAAACACAGAATTAAAAATTTACATTTTAAGACTCGTGGCGTACGTCTTTGAACACTTTACCACCGGTAGTTTAAAATTACCGTCAAAAGTGCCGGTTAAATTGAATAATACGTGTTATTCTTTTATAAACGTTCTCCTACACTAATTTTAAATTAACCACTTTTTTATTAGTTAGAAGATCTACTAAGAGATGTCTCTACTGTATATATTTTAAGAATTAAATAAAAAAAATAAAAATCAAATTTTTAATTTATTTATAATATCAAATATTTTATTTTATTTTGTTTTAAAGGGGATAAAATAGTTTGGGTTAATAATTGTAAATTAAAAATGAATTTTAAAGCATTATTGACATTTAAATCAGTTGAGGTCTTTGTGAATAGATGTCGCCATTGTTATAACTGTTATTCAAACACCTGTTGTGGTTTTTTAAAAATGTTGTATGTTTTATAGTATTTACGGTTAGTTTATTTATAAAATCGGATCGTGTGTGTTTCGTGGAAGATGTGGAGTGAAGAAATTATGAAGTTTTAATGAAATGAAGGTAATTATCTTTAATTTTTAGTTTTGACGTTTGTTGACAGTAACATAACCTCAAAAAACGTTCGTTAAAAACGTATTTTATGAGGGAGTTATGTTAAAAAAGGGATTTTTATGAATTAAATTATCGTTTATTTGTTATGTATTATATTTTTAATATAAGGGTGGGTTTATTTATTATATAAAAAGATTTTTTTGTTTACTTACAATTTGTTGAACAATAATTTACGTTGTAGGTTTGATACATGTATAAACTTTTAAAATAATCTATAATATTATCTAAACAACAATTATATCTTATTTGGTTGTAGTTAATCTGATCTAAGAACGCAGGATTGGTGAATTTATTTTCTTTAAATGTTGTGTTAAGAAATTTCTTATATTCTTGTATAAAATAACTGGTAATTAACTCCCACATGGTTAATGTATACCATATCATTATCCCAAAGAAGACAACAACACGTAAAAGTACGACAAACATATTTATCCAAGATATTCGATAAACATGTAATAAAATGTGTTTAAAAATTCTTTAATCTGAGGCCAAATCATTAAAAACGTAACAAATAAACTATTCGCAAGGACGAATAGTTTTAAAAACTCGTTTCCTTCACCTGTTTTTAACCAATTCATAAAAGTCTCTTCGGTATCGGAGTCTACATCTTGTGATTGATCATTTTTTGATGGATTTTCTCGCTTTAAACGTTTTGAATTTCCATCTTTTTTCGTTCTTTTCATTACTAAAATACTAAAAAAGATATAAAATAAATAAAGACGTTAATGCAGTTAGTTTGAATGCAGTATTCTTGGTTTAAAACACTTTGACGTTGATTGATGTGGGTTTAAAGTTTAAAGTTCGTCTTACCGATTAGAGACATTGTATCTGGATGAAAAGGTAAAGTATACTGAGAAATAAAATGGGTTGTGGTTGATCAATAAAGTAATCTTGTTAAAGGAAGCCTTATTACGGTAAATTTTAAAGTTTTAAGGTAAGTAAGAAATTTTATTTTTTTTATGTTTTCTTTTTTAATTTAAAATTAAAAAATTATCTGTTTGTATTTTAGTAGATTTTGTGGTAATCCATCTTAACTTAGGATCGATTGACATTATGGTAGTTGGGGGAGATAAATACCGAGATCGTCCGGTTTTGCGGTATTTTATGTGTCCCAAACCTCGATAGATAGTCGGTTATCGGACGCAATCTGCCGGTGTCCCTCGCGAACATCCATTAGGGCCCCCCAGATAGCGACGGTCGTCGGTCTTGGTGTTCGTTTTTGGCGGCGAGAGGCATCAATCGAACCGGAAGCGGAGGAGAGACGAAAATCGCGGCTGCATCTGCATACGGTTTACGTCCGTTCGCGTATCTCCTCGCCCGTTAATATCCGTGGTGGCAGATATTGCAAATCACCGGCAGCGAAGTCGAGATTCAATCGTGAAGCGTAATATCCTGATGTCGCGACGTCGAATGGCGTCAATCCGGGAGGGAGAGAGATTTCAGTAATTATACTCGCGATTAGTCTTCACTGGTGGTCATATTATCCGAGGGGGTTATTAGTGAGGGATTTTTTTTGGGATTTTGATTTGGATGGTTTTTGGTTTTCACTTTGTGTTTTTTAGAGGCTGATTAAAATTTGGGGAATGTTATGAGATTTTTTGTATAAATAGTTTTTGAATAATTTTTAAAACCTATCTTTCAAATTTGTTTAAAATTTTCAGATTTTTTTTTAAGATAGGGATGATTTTCAAGATCCAATGAACTTAAATTTTTATAATTCTTGTGTGAAAAATATTTAACTTCTAATAAAGTTTAACATATCGCGAAATAAAAATAGTTATTTTGATGAGCAAGTGTTTACTCTCCCGAGGAGATAGAATATGAAATAGAGCGCACATTGTGCGTGTATGTACTTCTACTGCATCCACCGAAATTGAACGCGTTTGTTCAAATTGGTCATTTGTATACTCACCGTTGCCTAATCATTTGTATTTTGATTAATCATCAAAATTATTACATGTATATTAGGGTAAACTCTTCAAATCTCGGTCATGCGCCTAGTCTTCCTTCGAGTTTTTCTAAATGGATTTTTATAAAAAGGTCGACTTTAACCCCTTAGCATCATAAGCGCATATATGCGCGCATTTTGCCTGGCCACTATCACCAGAGCGCGCATATATGCGCTCATCGCATATAAAATTGCACATAAAAAAAATGTTCGGTGATAAGAACAAATTTCTCATTTTTCTGTATGATGCAAATGGGTTAAAAAGCCTTTTTTGGGGCCTACATTTGAGCAGTTTATATACACTCACCACCAGAAGTCTGCGTACAGAGAATTTGGAATAATTTAATCGAGAAAAGAATTGTCATAATCTAATACGATAAACTTAAAATCGTATTTATTATGTATGTTAACAATATACAAATCTGTTAACAAAACATAAATCAATGGAACACAAATGTTATTTAAAAAATAAAATCAAAACTAAAAACATTTCAAATAATGGCTACGCAAAAATCTGCGTACAGAGCAAAGTAGCTTCTATAAAAACGTATTAATAAGAAGTCGGGCAACCCTTACGCTTAATGACCTCTTGTAAGGTACTGTCGGGTAATAAGGCCATACAGCTATATTGTCAATTAAAATAAATCTTTCTTGCGATAAACTCCACCAATACGTAGGACGACTTCAACTAATCCAAAAAACACGAGGGTTAAGCGCGGCAGCCATTCCGTTTTACATCAGGCTGTACAACAATTAGGTGAAATTTTCACCAACGTGATGTAAAATTTCCTGACGGAAAGTAAGTGTATTTTCAGCAATTCAATATATGGACCGCTTAGTTTGAAAGTAGTGTGAGTCCATTTTCTCTTGTTTCGAGAAAATTAGAGGTTAGCATATCTGTTAATTAAAAAATTTAGGCAAATTATATGAAGTCTGACAATATTTCTTTTCGTTTATCAATATTTAATTTGATTATATAGATTTGTTTTAGGCGAATTAGACTACAATATTTCTGGGTTGTAAATGGACTTACACCACTTTCAAAATTAGACAATTGTAAAAATTATTTAATTTCAATTTTGAAAAATTAAATATCACTTAAAATATACTTCATTTTAATCCAACTTTGTTTACAAATACATATGATAAGACATAAAATTTAATTCTAGACGCTAATTACATTGTCAAAATTACAAGGTACTGATAGTATTTACTTATGCTTTGCATGTGGCAGTGTTTCGAAATGTGCATGATGCACCAGAGGTATATAAGATAATAACTGCTTGATGTATTCATATTTTTCATAAGTAATAGGCCTGGCATTCTGGTAGAAAGGCGTCGTCACACAGTGGGGCGAAATGCTCTAAACTCGGACATTCATATAAAAATTAAGATATAAAAAACTTATACTTTCGACATTTTTTTTATATTCTAGATACTTGAGTCTATTTATAAATGCATTTGAAACATTAATTTTTATCAATTTTCCTATAGAAAATATTTTTCAAATTCGACATTTTCAAACCTAATGAAGTTTCATTGATTCGACATGTACTGCTTTAAAACGTTCTTCCATCAAAACTAAACGAAGGGGGTAATTAAAATTTTTATAACATGAGGAGTAGGTTTCAAACTTCATATTATAATTATTATCATCTTGTAAAGTTGTTTGTATATTCTTAATACACGCGTTAAAACTAATGACATTTATATAATAGAGATCACACATTTTAAACGGCCAAAACTTTTTTTGTCCAAAACTGTTCAAGCTGTGCAATACATCAAACGGCTGCCAACAGGCTCTAGTTTCTAAAAACCTTTATTGTCCGTCCACCTTCATCCACCTTTTTATGAAAATTGCATTTAAAGATAAAATATGTCAAATTATACGCTATCTGTCATGTAAAACCAGTTTATATTAGGATAATAAATTACATAAAATCATCATTTAAAACCTTTTTTTTGTATAATGTAAGTAATTATGGAAAAATATTGATATTTTTAACAAGTTATTAATTTCGTTGGAGCCTATAATTCTTTGGATGCCCAAATTTTGCAAGAGACAGGAGATTTACACAAGAGATTTTTAAAGACGTGGAAAATGTTTTATTTTATTATATTAAACTTGTAGATATCGAAAATGAAGTTCTTTCTAAATATACAATATTTATAAGCCATAAAATATTTTTATCAAATATCTGCATGCTGAGGTCAATAACCACAAGTAGGTATAGGTTGTTACAATGTTCTTGCACTTATTTCTGGTAATACATGGTCGTTTGTTAACTACTTAACGTTAAAAATCTGTTATAATTAATATTATTTCTAAAAAAAGTTACGTAATAAATTTATAGTTTTAAATTCAGTGCCCCTCATCGACGTTTTATATAAAACAGTATATGGTGCGTTTTTGAGAAACCGCAACCTACATATTTGCAACCAATTGATCTGTTGGCCATTAGTGTTTTTTAATCTGTTTTTTAATCGCATGTTGAAGATTTTTTGTTGAAACGAAATTCTCTCGTTTCATTTCAGTGTGTACTGAAAATTCTTTTCTTTTAAAGTTATCCAAAAAATAAAATCAGTAACCTAAATTAGCAACTTTTGACACGTAATATAAAACAAATGTAACCACTGTCAATTGGACTTACACCACTTTCATAATCGATGATTTTGTAATTTCATTTACCGATCGATTTTAAATTGAACAAAATATGGGAATTTTTTGAGAAATTAAACACGGCCTTATCATACATAAAAAAATTACATTAAATTAAGCATGAATTACGTGGTATCTCATTTTTTTTTTTCAAAAATGGGCTTACACCACTTTCAAAATAAACGGTCCATATTTGTGATTATTTGATTGGCAAAACTAGTGTGCACTGGTGCGCACTCGTTGAGTGCAAAATGTGACATATGTCACACTAGCTTAGTGCAAAAAAGGGCAAATTCAACAGGACACGATGGCAGCAAACATAATCATAACATCACTTGTAAGTGTGTTCAAGGCTTGATGATGTTTAAAATGTTTTATAAACCACAATAATAAAATGTAATAGAATACAACGAAACAACCAACAGAACACGCTGTTATGCACTGGTGCGCACTAGTTCTGCCAATCGAATTCGCCATAAGGGACACTTACAAACTGTTCATTTGAATTTTTTGTTTATTTGGTGAATTTAGATAACCTCAGAAAGTATAAACGTACAAAACAGATAACAAGGCTAAAACTTTTTCGACGTTCTCTTAAATATTTGCCATTTAAACCTTCCATATCTGTTCTACTATTGAATGTGTACAAAACCAATCACCTGACATACAAGAAAGTTCTACGGTGCACACATCGCGATCTATCCCTTCAACAAAAATATGATACCAGAGCATACATTTGCTCCTAGTCTTCCTACACGTCCGTCGTCACCTGAATCTAAACTACTCCCATTCTATCTATAACCACATCATAAATATGGAAGACCGCTGGGATCCAGAAGATGAAATTCCATTAGCTCAGCTAAAGCAAAGTGAAGCACAAAGGAAAGACAATTCTTTTTCTGAAGAGCTCATATTTCCCGATATGCAATCAGTTAAAACTTCGGCACGGAAGAAAGCATTGAATTACCGAGCTCAAGAAGTTAAAAGGGATATATTCAACAACTACAGTTCTAAAAAGTTAAAACCACTTCGATAAGAAAATCGCCTAAATTTCCGACAACCAGAAAGGCTGCAACAGAAGAAGTTTAAATGTGCTTGGTTTGTGGTAAGAATTATGTAGCTGATATGCAATCTTGTGCATCATGCAAAACATGCGCGCATGAGGGATGCGTTGGCGTTACTAGAAACAACAGGGAAGAATTTATTTGTCCCCAATGCCGGCCATAACTTTTCCTATCTTCTTTGTTTTCATTTGGCCTTATAACCTGTTTAGGTTTGTAATAGAATCAAAACGTTATTTTTGTTCTGAGTGTTTATATAATGTTTTTGAATATCTCTTTTTTAACATTCTTTAAGAAGAACTACTTTACTTATTTTTTTTATATACCAAATTTTCAGGTACTAAGTTTGGCCTTATAACCTGGCTACGTTGGTAATAAGGCCAAAGCGCATTTTTTTTAATTCTATTTTTTAGGTATTATCATACGTTTTTGTGTTTTTATTTCAACAAATTCATGAAGAATAATTGAATATGTTTGTGCGTTATTGAATAAAAAATAAATAACATTAACCTGGCCTTATTAGCCGACAGTACTAATTTCTTTGTCTCGTCCGAATTGATTTTGGTCCATTCGTTAATTATAACTTGTTTTGGTACTTCTTTCGATGTTATATTATGTTGACGAATTCTGTGTTCCAATAAATCCCAGAAGTACTGAACAAGATTTAAGTCAGGCGATTGTGGAGGGTGTTTTCATTATGTTGGAATGATATATAGCAACCAAAGTTTGGCATTGTGAGCAGAATGTTTTGGGTCGTCGTAGACTTCAAATTTTCCTTTAAAATGTCGATGTACATTTTATCGTCCATTGTGGGTGTTATAAAAGCCAATTTGCCTACTTCTTTGGTGGTCATACACCCCCAAACCGTTACTACACCACCTCCATGTTTTATAGTAGCTTTTAAATTTTGTGGATTTAAATACCTAGTTTTCTCCATATAAATTGTTTACCTTTGGAGATGCAAAATATGCTCTCAACTGTAAAAAGAACCATCTCCCAGAGTTATGTGGACTTGTTTAGCTATTATTTAGTAAAACTAATCCGTTTCTGTCGTTTAACGTCTGATGCGAATGACTTTTTTCGTACAATGTAAGTGTAGTAGTGGACCTTTGATCATGTTCTCCTCGCCGTATCTTTCCTAATAGTTTTATGAAACTGCTGTTGCACATTATGTGCCATTTTTGTTGCTCTTGGTGTAGGTTCTGTTCGCATCTGCTGTACGAAGCATTGTACAATGCTTCGCTCATCTCGGTATGTTAGAAGAGATGATCCATCATATCGTGGACGTGAGATGTAATCTCCAGTGTGTTTATAGTTGTTGATGACTCTCTAAGTGGAGAAATGTAATCTGCCTACAGTTGGTTCTACTTTTCGAAGAGTTATTCCTTCTTTCCATAGTTTTACAATAATTTTTCTTTCTCCTGCTTCAATTTGCTTTCCCATTGTCTTCAAAAAATTTTCAGGTTGTTTAAGATTGCAACTTTTAGAATAAAAAGTAGAATCTCTGACAATTTTAATTTCATATAAAAATCGTTTTTTAATTCCCAGGAATAAGTTCTATATAATTTTGTAAAGTTAGTAAGACTTTGAAAAAATGTTAATGAACCCTTTTATTGGATTTATTGTAATCTATTAATAGAAAATACCACTAAAATCGTCTAAAAATACCCAAAAATTTTCTAAAACCATTTTGTAAAAAGACACCCACTACAGATTAATTACACAGACATTAATTAAAGCCGATTCCATTAACGATTAGAGAAGATGATGACGTATGGTCCGTGTAAGCTTTAACTCACAACATAGTGTTATCGCCAAATGGTGTTTCATGCGAGATACATTCACGTTCCTATAATTAGTTAATTCGATTGGTTCACTTGCAACAGATGACATTTGACGTCAGGACGTTTAAGCTTTAAATTGATTTTCCATTTAACCAATTAGAATCAAAATTGGCTAATTAGACTCGGTGCATCGCGGCGATCAATTTTGATTTTGCCCGCTTTAGAACGGAAACGGGCGAAAATTAAATTAAAAAAAGTAGTTTTTACCAAAGCGGAAGTTAATAAATCCTTTGCCGTTCGATGCGGCTCGAATTGGGAAAAAAATCAATGCGCCCGATGGGATATGAATATTAATTACGACCGACCTGTACCGTACGTATCGGGCAAATTGCGGATCTAAAACGTAACAAAAAAAAATAGACGCCCCCGGGTTCGGCGAGCTTTCGATAAATTGATGCGGTTTTTATTAGAGCTCCTGGGTGAAATTTCACTGACTGGCAATGATAGATAGAAGTTACCAGTTCGCTCCTATTGATTAATTTTATCGATGCGTTTCAATCCGTATTTAATCCTCCTTGTATGAAAGCTTTAAATTCAAAGCGAATATTGAATGATAGATGATTCGTTAAAAACTTTAGAACTGTTTGATCTAACTCAAAAAAACTATTTCCTATAATGAAAATCAAGTTTATTTTTATTATTGATATCCAATCACTCTAATGATAGTTCTTTAGGATGTCGAAAACTCATTAATATAGAATTTAACTTCCCTCATGAGGTCATTATTGCAATATTACGTGATAAAACGACGATAAGAAGCCGATAGGCAAGTAATAACCATTTAATATGCCATCATTTCTACGTTTTTACGACGTTCGCGACGTTCTTTTAAAGCGATTTCGAGGCTGTCGTTAATATTATCATTTTCCTACCGGAAATTACCCGAATTAGATCCTAAATTTCACTTCGAAACGAGAGGAAATGAAAGCGGTAGTAATCTCGACTTGTAATCAGCTTGTTTTACCGCTAAAAAACTTTACTGGTTAACGCTTAGGTTTAATGGTCATCATCGGTTTAGTTGTGTTAGACCACAACTAATGGTAATAGTAGGATTAACGGCTCGATTCAATTTCGAAACCACTTCACGTGCCATTCCAACGTTTACCAGAGGTTCGATTGCCATGAAATTACACTCTGGGCGAGTATGAGGGTTGGAGAGAAAATGACAAGCGTCATAATTGAACTTTGGAAAATTTTAACCGCTAATAATTCCTCGATAATACCATCACGAAGAGCAATTTCAATTAGAATTACGAATGTGGTGTTTTAGGAATGGGATTGTTTGGAGGATATTGAAGTCTAATTGATTAAAAATGGAAAAATGTAATAAAAGAATTTTATTATAATTCATTATTTTTATGATTTTAGAAAAAAAAATATTGTAAATTTTTAAGATAATAAAGAATTTTTGATATTATGTGTATTTTATTTTAGTGGATGACGTATAAAAGAGGCTTTAGATTTTCGTAATCATAAATAAGACTTTTACTATGTATGTAGTAAGCGGGAGGGCACTTCAGATGGCACACCGTACTTAGGCCCCATTGCGCCCCTTGTACAACCTCCCTGTTACTCACTCAGTCCACATCAACCAGCTTAGGGATTTACCAAAGGTTAGGATGCAGCTCAGAGGTGTGTTCCTGATTCCATCCATGGTTGGTTAAGTCACAAGCACGACATAGAAGAGCAGCAGGAAACCCTAAACTATAAAGGTGCTTATTAACCTTAGTGTTCTGTCAGGAGCCTTGTAATTAGGCGTAGATCCTGCCTGTTGAGACTTGTAAAGAACCGGGATGCCTCATATGAAGGGTATCTTAGTAATGATGTAGATACTTGGCAGCCCTTAACTGCCTTACCTTAGCCTCTTTAGGTATTTCACAAAAAACCCACAACTGGACCTTATCAGACACCGTTACGATGTCCTACTACAGATGGATTACCTTTGAACTTGGCGATAGAAAAGTAAGGAAAAATCTTAGCCATAACCCCAGAAGGACGGATGTGAAATTGTTCCAAAAGGCTTGTTTGGTGGTGCTCTGAACTCAGCAACCTCAAACGTGAAGTTAGAACAGCCTTTAATAGAGCAAAAAATTCGAAATGTGATTCCGATTGGTTGCTGTATAACAGCAAACGCTTAGAATTCAAGCTTGCGATATGGAGGGGGAAACGGGATACCTGGAGGAGATTGTGTGAAGAAATTTCCTCCTGTGCAGAGACTTCCCGCTTAAAGAAGGACTTTTGCTGTTAGTCGTTTTGACAAATAAAGTATGAACTACACGATTTTTTTTCGGCAACTGTACTTTTCCTGATAATTCGTTTTAAATGTTCGTCTCTATTGAATAATTTGTAGCGGTTTTGTTTTTCGTCTTTAATTAAATTTGAAATTATTTGGTTTGGGGCCATCTGTTGGAATCTGTCATTTTTAGATCTCTTGGTTTTATTTCGCAATGCAGAATATTGGTTGGTTTCTCAGATTAGTGCGATCGAAAGTGGTGGGGATTTGGTTCTTTCGAGCGTCGCAATTGAGGTAATTTCGCCCTCTTCGTGATTGTGCTTTGGGAAGAGGCAGACGATTCTGGCTGCGATAAAAACTGCGTGGGCGTCGAAGATTCTGGAAGCGTCTCCGTTGGTGTTTGGGAGAGCTTCTAAAAACGCAATTTGGCGGATTAACTTCACATACCACAAATTTGGTGCTGTATTTGTGAGTTATCGGATTGTCCGGATAAAAGGGTTTTTATGCCAGCCAACACTTCAAGCCGATTAAGATCCCCTGAGTAAATCCCCTGGCAGCCATCTTTCTCTCACCATTACATTGAACGCCGTTAGAGAGACAGGGACGGAAGTACATTTAACCGACTCCAGAGCGACGCGCTTGATCGAGAGAGACAAAGAGAAACGACCAGCCCTTCGAAACCAGACAGAGACACCTCCAACAGATAAGCCAACGCTTTATATTTTTCTTTTATTGTCGTTTTTTTTTTAATTTTATTTTATTTGTTATTACGGATCTTCAATCCGAATAATCTTTTAACTTGTGTTATTCTAAATTTATTGAATATCATTTTACGAAACTGTTTTGTGTACCTAATCGCTCAGAGAATTTTTATTCCGATTTAAAGTTAAACACTCATTAGAAAGTGTGCTACATATTTGATAACAGCTGTTATCATTTATTTTTTTTTTGTGTTCGCGTTAACATTTAAATTTCAGGTTATTTGTTTATAATTCTTTAGAGCTACTGCAGCGATAGGGGTTTATTACCGTTTGCAAATTTTTATATGAACATTCCTTTTGAACATTCTTTATTTTTAATCTTTATTATTACATTGTTTCTTTTCAATACAAGTGAATTTTGGTTTACAAAATTGTCTTTTATTTTGTTGTTGTCCTTCGATCGTGGATTCGGACTTGCCTGATCCTAGGATAAGTGAAGGTTGGTAGGTATCGGTTTAAGTTCGTGGCGCCCTTTTATTCAATATCTGAACCCATCCCTTCTCCGCAGAGTGAATCGGAGCCCGGTCCTATCAACAGTTGTTTTTGGCTCTTGAATCGAACTTAATTTTTATTTTGTTATAACTAGAGTCTGTGCGCTACAAATTTTATCACCAGGTTCCCGTTAATATATAAACGATTAAAAATAAAGTTTGAACTACACGATTCTTTTTCAGTTTCATGAATCTTTTGGTCAAAATTTTCAATACCTGTACTTTTCCTGATTATTCTTTTAAATGATCGTCTTACTACTTATTATTTTTATCATCAGGTTCTAGTTCATATTTAAACGATTAAAAATAAAGTCTTACTACACGATTCTTTTTCAGTTACATGAATCTCATGGCCAAAATTTTCAGTAACTACTTTTCCTGATGATTCGTTTTAAATGTTCATCTTCACTGATTAATTTTAGCACCAATTTCCTGTTAATATTTAAACTATTCTTGTATAAAAGTTCAAATTCAAAGTGAATATTAAATGTCACGCTTTAATAACGTTCTTCATTAAATTTCCCAAACCCTTTATTGTTGCGAACGTCGATTTCCTTTCAACTTGCATCAGCAGCGTAATTTGTTTGCCTTGTAATTTCTCGTCGGTGCCTACGTTTTTAATTGCAACCCTTTTCCGGGGCGACAGCTTGAAAAGGAGGGAAAAAGTGGAAATTTACGCCGACAACGTCTCTCGACGGTAAATTACTCCCCTAGGTTATTCGAACGCTAGGACTCCGAACGAAACTGCACTTTTAAGTATTCTTAAAGTTGGGCCCGATTTTCGATTTTCGCGACATTTATAGGTCTGCAAATGAGTGGTGATAAATCAGGATTTATTACTTTTGAGTCGTAGGTCGTTTGTGGTTTCGGTTTTTCGATCGGGCATTGTTGAATTTACGTCGCCCTTTAACATTTTAAACGTATATTTACGGGATAATAAAATTAAAAATGGTTAGATCTCGGTTTTGGTAGTAAAAGTCCGGAATTTCTTTTTATGTAGATGTCGTAAAAGACCCTAATAAAAACTTTTTATTTTATTTCCTCCTTTTTTCCTCCTTTTTTTCCTCCTTTTTTTCTCCTTTTTGTCATCCTCTTGTATTAGGATGTCACAGGTTAAGATGTCACATTTGCTACGTTTGCTTTTAGATGAGAATTTTCTATTTTGAGAATTGAACCAAAAAAACGTTTTTGTAGATGAACCCTGATGCGCAATTTTCCATCAAGTACGATGTCGACGTAATTTCCTACTTTTTCCCCCATTTGCTCCCGTTTCACCCTTCTGATGGGGTAGCAATTAAAAACACGGACGGAATTACACCGAACGACGACAAAGACGAACACGACGTCGTTGTTGTAAAACCCTTTGACGAATATTACGACCCCGTTTCCTTCCTGCTTTTCTTCTATTAGAACGTTTGTATTCGAAGCATCTATCTTTAGGTACTAAAACTGAAAGAAAATGATTTTTTACGCTTTCGTTTTTTGCTACAGATGTAAATGTAGAGCAAGAAGGAAATTAAAACGGATTGATTAGATAAAATTAATGTTTTCCTAGACTTGTTTAATAATTGTTCAATCAAGAAAATTTTTTTATTTTTTGAGTTTTATTTTTTAATTTTTATTGCAGTTTTGGAAATATTTAGGAAATTTTTTTCAGGCATTCAGAGATATTTCACACTAATTTTGTGAAACAGTTTCATGAAAAATACAAATTTCGTCAAATATTTTGTATTACAAAATTTTTAAATAGAAGAAAAAAGATTAGCTAGGTGTTTTTATGTTGCGTGGTTGATATCAATTTCCTTATGATTCAGCCTGTTAGACATAGGTGAACACAAGTTTTTCTCATAGTGTCAATCGAATAATTATATATTAAGGCTCTTCATGCTGCTAATTTTGAGTGATTTTTTGGTACAGTTTCATAAAAAAATATAAATTTCTTCAGATATAATAATTTGAAAATTTGTAGATAGAAAAAAAAAATATTAGCTGGGCGTTTTTATGTTGTTTGGTTGATATCAACAATTTAATTATTATTCTGGATGTCAGAGATGAGTGAACAGAAGTTTTTCTCAAAGTCTCAGTTGAATAATCTCATACTAACGGCCCTTCATACTGCTCTTTTTCTACAAGAGCCTAACTGAATCCAATCCCACACGAAATAACTGTCTCCCAGCTAACTTAACAATCAACCCTCGAAACCCAGGCTGAATAATCACATATTAGTTTACACACTACATCTCTCACTACATCGAGCCACTGTTTTTCACCAACAGCTTAACTAAGGCCAATCCTGAATACTCCGAAATTCAGGTCGAATAATCACATATTAACTGTCCTCCAGGTTGCTGTTTTTCAGCAACACCCCATTTCAACTCAACTCGAACCTCTAGTACTACAATCCAGATGTAAAATTGTCATATAGAGACTCTCCTGATTCACTCTTTCTTAACAACAATCCAACTCGATTCCCAATCATCTAAATCTATAGATCGAAAAATTCTACACATTATAGCGACTTTACAGATCGTCCTTTTTCAATGGGCGCGTTTAATATACATTGCGGTTGAGTACCTGAATGTCATCATATTTCTAAACGGCATGGCTGGTTTACCGCTGAGTTTCAACACTATTAACTTCGAACAGTGCTTTACTTTAACGTTTAAACGAACATAGGGCTGAAGTGAGATAATATTATGAACTGTTTATGACTTTTAAATGCCTTCTAATATAGAGGTTTAGAAGAAAAATTTTTCTCAAAATTTTTTTAATCTAATCTCCAAATTTTCACACTACCTAAAAGAAGATACTCTATATTATAATTATCCAAGAGATTTTCTCAAGATTTCCAAAAATAAAATCTGGGCGATTTTTTAAAGTCGAACATTGACAATTTTAGGTCAGGTGAAAATGTAGACGTCTACAAAAAAAATTTTTTCTCAGAATTTTTTTTTAATCTAACCCACAAATTTTCACACTACTTGAAGGAAGACATTTTATATTATAATTATCCAAAAGATTTTCTCAAAATTTCCAAAAATAAAATCTGGGCAATTTTAAAAAAGTTAAACTTTGACGATTTTAGGTTAGGTGGCAATGTAGAGGTTTACAAAAAAATTTTTTTCTCAAATTTTTTTTAATCTAATCTACAAATTTTCACACTTTCTAAAGGAAGACATTTTATGTTAGAATTATCCAAAGGATTTTCCCAAAATTCCTAAAAATAATATCTGGGCGATTTTTTAAACATGAACATTGATAATTTTAGGTTAGGTGAAAATGTATAGGTTTAGAAAAAAATTTTGTCTCAAAATTTTTTTTAATCTCACCCACTAATTTTCACACTACTTCAAAGAAGACATTTTATATTACAATTATCCAAAAGATTTTCTCAAAATTCCCAAAAATACAATTTGGGCGATTTTCTAAAGTTGAAGTTTGAGGATTTTAGGTTAGGTGAAAATGTAGACGTCTACAACAAATTGTTTTCTCAAAATTTTTTGTAATCTAATCCACAAATTTTCACGCTACCTAAAAGAAGACACTTTATATTATAATTATCCAAAAGATTTTCTTAAAATTCCCAAAAATAAAATTTTGTCGATTTTTCAAAGTTGAACTTTGACGATTTTAAGTAAGGTGGAAGTGTAGAAGTTTAAAAAAAAATTTTTTTTCTCAAAATGTTTTTAATCTAACCTACAAATTTGCACACTAACTAAAAGAATACATCCTAAGTTATGATTTTGCAAAGGATTTTCTCAAAGTTTCCAAAAATAGAATCTGGACGATTTTTTAAAGTCGAACTTTGACGATTTTAGGTTAGGTAAAAATGTAGAGGTTTGCAAAAAATTTTTTTTCTCAATTTTTTTTAAATCTAATCTACAAATTTTCACACATTTTAAAAGAAGACATTCTATATTAGAATTATCCAAAGGATTTTCCCAAAATTCCTAAAAATAATATCTGGGCGATTTTTTAAACTTGAACATTGATGATTTTAGGTTAGGTGAAAATGTATAGCTTTAGAAAAAAAATTTTTCTCAATTTTTTTTTAATCTAATCTACAAATTTTCACACATTTTAAAAGAAGACATTTTATATTATAATTATCCAAAAGATTTCCTCAAAATTCCCAAATATAAAATTTGGGTGATTTTTTTAAGTTGAACTTTGAGGACTTTAGATTAGGTGGAAATGTAGAGGTTTAAAAGAAATTTTTTTTTCTCAAAATATTTTTAATCTAACCTACAAATTTGCATACTAACTAAAAAAAATACATTCTAAGTTATGATTTTGCAAAGGATTTTCTCAACATTTCCAAAAATAAAATCTGGGCAATTTTTTAAAGTTGAACTTTGACGATTTTAGGTTATGTGAAAATGTAGAGGTTTGCAAAAAAATTTTTTTCTGAATTTTTTTTTAATCTAACCCACAAATTTTCAGACTACTTGAAAGAAGACGCTTTATATTATAATTATCCAAAAGATTTTCTCAAAATCCCAAAAATACAATTTGGGCGATTTTCTAAAGTTGAACTTTGAGGATTTTAGGTTAGGTGAAAATGTAGACGTCTACAACAAATTGTTTTCTCAAAATTTTTTGTAATCAAATCCACAAATTTTCACGCTACTTGAAAGAAGACATTTTATATTATAATTATCCAAAAGATTTTCTCAAAATTCCCAAAAGTAAAGTTTTTGCGATTTTTAAATTTGGACTTTGAGGATTTTAAGTTAGGTGGAAATGTAGAAAATTTTTTTTCTCAAAATGTTTTTAATCTAACCTAGAAATTTGCATACTAACTAAAAGAATACATTCTAAGTTATGATTTTTCAAAGGATTTTCTCAAAATTTCCAAAAATAAAATCTGGGTAATTTTAAAAAAGTTAAACTTTGACGATTTTAGGTTAGGTGAAAATGTAGAGGTTTACAAAAAAATTTTTTTCTCAAAATTTTTTTAATCTAATCTACAAATTTTCACTCTTTCTAAAAGAAGACACTTTATATTAGCATTATCCAAAGGATTTTCCCAAAATTCCTAAAAAATAATATTAATCGAGGCGATTTTTTAAACTTGAACATTGATGATTTTAGGTTAGGTGAAAATGTATAGGTTTGGAAAAATAATTTTTTCTCAAAAAAACGAAAACATTGTTCGAAAAATTCATCCACAACGCGTTATAGTCTCTTTAAATCGTCCACGCGATATTCGTGCTGTGGCACTAGTAAAAATAGACACCGAAAAAGGCCACAAAGAAAACTTCGCCTCGTGGCAATTATTAAAACACATAACGCGTTCTGAAGATTAGAAAATGTTCAAATTGTTGTTCGATTAATGTCCAATTGTATTGATAAGAAAATAAAACTTTTTTTTTAACTATGATTTAATTATCCTCAGTAATCTTATAATCTTAAGTAAGATACAAAATTTAACACTCATGAATATTTACTACGTTACACGGGATATCATCATTTTCAGATAACTAATGACCAATTTTTTTTAATGAGAACATACCTCCCAATTTTATTTATTTTTGCAAGAATTGTTATCGTGATATTTCGAGTTGCATTTTCTGTTCTTTGAGAGATACCAGCCGAATGTGAACACAATCTTGAAGGTTTTTAGAATACTGCCGTTGGCATGTTCCAATCTGGATATTTCCTAACCTTCAGAACGCTTTATGGTTGTTGGTAATCGCCATAACGCGTAGTGATCAAACATCATGGAAGCTACGACGCTAATTTTGCCCTGTGGCCTTTTTCAGAAAGTTACAACGCGTTGTGGCAATTTTTATTTGTGCTACAACATGAACATCACGTTGTGGACGAGCTAAGAAACCACAACGCGTTGTGGATGGTTCTCTCGCTCATTGAGCGTTTTCGTTCTTTGCACCTAACGTATGTATTAAACTTAAATGAACGTTGGGTAACTTGCAAGATTTACCCAACGCGTACTATCAACTATTCAAGAAATGTAACAAATCCAGTGTTTAAATATGTCAACGATATGATGATTGGAATTAGCGTTCAGCGACCAGAAACCTGCTGCCTATTATTATTGTCATCACAAAAGCTGCTTTTTTACATCAGTTATTTGTGCTGAACGCAGCCAGTAGCTTTGTTCATAGAAGCGAATTCCAACAATTTGGCTTTTTTTTTATCCAATCAATTGTTCCATTTTGATCATACACAAAAAATCCTATATCATGATTGGATAAAAAAATCAAAAATTGTTGGAAATCGCTTCTACGAACAAAGCTTATAACAGTGCAAAGAAACCCAACTCTATTCAACCTTCGAAAGTCAGGTCGAATGATCACTCTAAATCATTATTTTTATGCTCATAATTCTCATATATTTTCAAATCCCATCTTTAAGAAGTAAAGCTGAATGAAAATAAATTTTTACTTCATCTTTTTTTTTGTTACAGATGTAAAAGTCAAGGGAGAAAAAAGAAAATTGAAAAAGAGGATCGATTAGGTAAATACAAACTTTTTAAACATTCAAAAATTAATATATAAAATATTTAATATTTAAATTTTTTAAAGCAATTTGGGTTGCATATCCATAAATATTTAATATCTTGTGATGTTATTACTGTTTAACACTTTGGAACAACTTGTTAGTTAAATTTAAAATTAATGACTTTAATGAGACACTATAAATACCCGCTAAAATTCTTAAAAGTTCTATTCCGCGTGATTAAATTGTTGAATAATAAAATGTAATCCCACAAATTACTCCATTGGTGAGATTTGTGGTGTCGCGAAGCGTTCTGCCATAACTGATGCGGCGTACGCCAGATGGTTTCGGATGTAACGCGCCTAGATTCGCTTTGAAATTCCATGTTATAGTGTCGAGGAATCGTAAATCCCCGGGTTAATTCAGGCCGGGGTTAGCAAACGTAGTTATGCTCTTGAATAATACCGCGCTTTAATTAAAACCTTTATACCGTCTTAGACAATGGATATTGTACTTCGGTAAGTACAATTTTTGAAGAAACCGCTTAAAAACCGTTCGTGCTTTAGGATTTAAGTACCGAGCTTGATACAAAGCCAAGGAAAATTGTACGGCAAATTAACGGCCGCATTTATGCCCTAAGTTTTTAGCTTACAAAGTTAAAGCCTGCTATTGTCGTCGTCCAGATGGCGCATGGCGCCTAATTTCCAATTTTATCATTCGCGGAACGGAGCTGGGTAAAAAGGTAACGGCTTTTCCCGCTTTTTCCCTCAAGTTTACTCGAGCGCCGTAGTAATTACGTTCGGTACGTTAGAGCCAAGCTCCAAGATTTATTCCCGAGTTGTTCGAAGGGAATTTTTGCATACGAAGAATTTCCATGCGAAGAATTTCCATACGAAGAACTTGCATACAAATTTTATTGCTACACATTAGGACATTCAGTGTTTCCAGCTAATAAATGTTGAATAATGAGAGGTACTTAAAGTTTTGGGATAAAGGTTGGGATTCTAAGTGATTAACATTTCGCACTTCCCCCTAATTTGTCGTCGCAATGCCAAAGATACGAATTCGAGTCTCGTTTCCTCGTTTTAGAGACCCGCAGGTCGTTATTTCTCCCCGTACCCTCTTCAACTTTTAATTAACGAACAGTACGAATAAGGGTAGAGAGTGATTATATCACCACCGAGGAGGAATGTTGGTGGTACCATTAAACTTACGTTCTCGCCTCATTATCTCTTTTCGATTCTTTATACCTCATAATCATTAAAAGTTTCTCTCAAAAAAAAATCAAACTTATTCTTTATGTTGTGGCATTGAAACTTATTCTTAAGAAAAATTTCAATCTAAGCCAATGTTTAAGTTGAATGATGATGGATTAAGTTGATGATTCTATCACTGCTAAAAGGAAATTTCTATTCCTAACTTTTGAATTGAAAACTTCTTTAAAAGTTAAATTAAAGCTTCTTTAAAGGTTAAATTGGGTTGAAGGTCTTTTTCAAGTTTAATTTTTTAAAAAATCTTAATTATTTTAAGATTATTTTAAAAATTATTTAAAAAATTAAAGTTAAATTAAAGCTTCTTTAAAGGTTAAATTGGGTTGAAGATCTTTCTCAAGTTTAATTTTTTAAAAAATCTTAATTATTTTAAGATTATTTTAAAAATTATTTAAAAAATTAAAGATAAATATGATTTTTATCGAAGAAAAAATCAAAAGTTCCAAAATGAGGATCATGACAGTTAATGGGTTAATGTTGTTTTCTCAGTGTACACCTAGTAGAAGATTCCCTCGCTAAATATCCATAAAATAATGCAAATTGGAAAGTCTGAGCGAGACTTTAATTATGTAAATAGCTTCAAGGTAATGTTTGGTGGAGTAAAAAAGAAAACTTAAAAGTGAATGTTTGAAAATGTACTTTTAAAGTAAAAGCTTTACATACAAAAAATAATTTAAAATATCAACCAAAAAAATAATAAGTACAGTAGAACCTCGATTATCCGGGGCAATAACGGGGTTACTCGGATAACTGAAAACCACGGTTAATCCAAATACACTTTATTTTATTTATTATTGGTGTGAAAATAGTATGATGTTATCAATTTTTGGTTTTTTCGATTTGCAACTATGGTCTTAACATCAGATCTAATTTTTTTACATTTATAATATCATTCCACTCGAAGTTTTGCTGTTCACAAAATTTCACAACAATATCAAGTGCTTCCATTGCTTGCGTTGGTTGAATTTTTTCTTCCTTGGAACTGGAACCGCTGTCATCATCACTGTCATCGTTTTACGAATCATCTCGATCTGAGATAGTTGGGGATTTTTTTTTGGAGGGGTTTAGGAAATTGTTGACAAACGAGTGGTCCGAATCACTATCTAAGTGATTCGTATCGATGACCACCCTGTGTTGGGTTGATGTACTCATCTTGAATACATCGACCAACTAAAACCCTTTCCCCTCCGCCTCCGGAACCACCCATCAAGGTATAACTTCAGAGGTATATAAATGTAATTTTCGGGGTCTACTGTACATTTCTTCTTCTATTTTCTAGTTCTCTTTCATGATTTTCCTTTTTTTCATAATGTTTGTTACCATTTCATCTACGGCTCTCCAGTGCTCTTGTTTTTCTAGCATTTTATCTATTATGTTTTCTTTTTCGATATTTTTTCCGATTTTATTACGACAAATATTTCTTTCCTCGGCAAAATTATTACATATAAAAAACGTATGTTCTGGGTTATCTATTTCTTCACAAAACCAACAAAATTCATTCTCCTTCTTTTTTATTTTGAACAAATAACTACAAAAAATTCCATGACCCGTCAAAAATTGTGTTAGGTAGTAATTTAATTCGCCCCATGTTCTTTCAAACCATTTTTTTAGATCTTTGATTAATACGTTGGTCCATTTAATTCCGTGATTCCATCTTCTGTTCCATTTTTCCAATAATTCTTCTCTATATAGTTTTTTATGTTCCTTACCTCTACTGTATAGGTTACATCTTTCCTCAATTAATAGGTCAATGGGCGGTAGACGAGCCACCACTTCAATGCCCACCGTAGAAACCGTTCTATATCCAGAAGATATCCTAATTCCTAATCTTCTATTAATTGAGGAAAGCATATTTAAACAGTATTTATAATTTAGAGCTCTACTCCATGTCGGAGCGGCATACAAAATGACCGAAAGAACAGTAGAAGCAAGGAGTTTCCTTTTCTTCTCTTTGGGTCCTCTGATGTTTGGCATAATTCTTGATAAATTATTTATCATGACGTTTGCTTTCTTGCAAATTTCCTTTATATGTTCCGTCATTTTCATATCTTTGTCTAAGTAGATCCCGAGATATTTTGCCTTCTTGGCACTCCTTATCCCATTTTCATTTATTTTTAGTTGTATTTCTTTTATCTTTCTTCTTCCTTGTAATAATACGATTTCTGTTTTTTCTGGTGCCACTTGAAGTCCCATTCTATCAAGTTCTTCTGTGACCCTTTGAATCGCATAATTAGCCTTTTCTCGCAGAAGAGTGCTATATTTGTGTGTAATTACGAGCGCAAGATCGTCCGCGTAGGCAATAAAATGAATATTTGGCTCTAGATTAATTTTTAGAATTTTATTATAAAAAATAATCCAAAAGAGAGGTCCTAAAAGAGAGCCTTGAGGAACTCCGCAAGTTACTTTGTAGATTTCCTCGTTTTCAGATATCACGCTTCTGTTTGAGAAATAGGACTTTATTATGTTCATCAAATAGTCACTAATCTTACCCTCTTCTAAAGTTTTTATAATTCCTTTCCATGGAGCAGAATTAAATGCGGGTATCTGTTATTTATCTTTATCTTAAAAGTTGGGGTATCTGTCCTCATGTAATGTGCTACTATATCATTGGCAGTTAAACGTTCGTATCCTTCTTCATTTAAATCGTGTTGCAACCAATCAATAATATCGTCTCGGTCGACATTAACAAAATCAGGAAGTGATTTTGATACCTCGAGGCAGGCTTCTATATCTTCATCTTTTGTATTTTTTTCTTTAATGTATTTGCAGGTAGGTTTTCCCACGCATCGCATATTGCAAAAGTTGCATCTTTTATTGTCCATATTTTAAGGATCTCTTTCATTGAATCAATACAATTTTCTTGGGGAAGAAAACGGAGGAAAGTTTTTTTATACCGTCTTTTCAAGCAGGATATCACTCCTTGATCCATTGGCTGGATTAACCGTTTGAGTCCGGGAGAATTTTATATAAGTTGCATTAGGTGGTAGGTAGTAAACGAAAATTTGACCATCCTTTATTTTTAAAATGGATTCTGAGGGATGAAAGGGTGCATTATTAAGTAGAAGAATGGCCTTTTTGGGAAGCCCTTTCTCTTCCTGAATTTTTTTCACACACGGCACGAAAACATTAAAAAACCATTCTCTAAAGATAATTTGGTTCATCCAAGCCTTTGGATGGTAATAATAATTACATGGGAGATTTCTAGTTTTTGTCCCTTTAATTTTCTTGGTCTTTTAGCTTTCCCAATCATTGTCAATGTTGTGCATACCCGTTGCATGAGAGCACGTCATAATTGAGGAGCTTGCGTGCAAAAGCGGATATATCCATTTTGTAAAACTTTTCAGGAGACACAGAAAACGTACAAAATTTTGGCCCTTCCAAACTTTTTTTCTTCTTTTCAGGTATTTGATTTCTCGGTGGTAAAGTTCGCAAATTTATTATATCGGATTTGCCCTTTCTTATGAGTTTTTGGCTAATTCCTGTTATTGATCCAAAGTTATAAAATTCTGAGCAGGTTACTACAATGTCTGCATTGTTATTTTCATCAAAGATTTTGTTTAGCACTATTCCCTTAGCCTCTGCTAGTTTTATGACTTTTTGATACACCTTCTCTCCATTCTTTTCTATGTAATGTTTTCACTACGCCTACTTCAGCATACAATCCAACATATTCATCTCTGGAAAGTATTTCCGGGTTCTTACGTATCAGTCTTTCTATCCTACCAAATACTCTGTTAGCTGACGTAAAGCTGTGCCCCCGAACTGGAAATATTAACTCTACCTGAGTTACATGCTGTGGAGCTTTATTTTTTAACCAGTACATCAATGTATGCACTATGTGATTGTTTTTATTTTGGCCGGGGCAGCCGTCACAAAACAGACGAAGATGATGAATCTCATCAAAGTCTGTATTATCCAACTTATCCAACAAGGCCGACCCTATTTCCGTCGATCCTCTTCCTGCCATATCTTCAGTCCAAACATAAAATGCTGGATTTCTAGAATCCATGGTCACACAACAAAAGGCATATAAACGTATCTGATGTGCATAAAATGCATCACCAATTGGGGTTCTGGGTAAGGGTTGCACCTGTTGTAAGTCAAAGCACAAACTCAAACAACCTGATAGATTTTCTTTTCCAAGTTTATAGAACGCCTTAGCCCGTTTAATGTGTAGATGATATTCTGATGTCAGCTGCCTTTTTTTCACTCAATCAAGGATTCTTGATTTAACCGGGTTTGCTCTAAAATGTGGATTTGTCCGCTTTTGCTCGCATACGTCAACTTTAAGTACAATTTAGACATGCTTTTTTTAAGTTTTACCTACAAAAACTTTTAAAAATTATTAGAATGGATGAAAATCATATAGTTAACATGTATAACTCAAATTCGTCAAAATATGGATTTATCCGGTTTTGCAGGCAAGCTCCTCAATTGTCACTCTTTCCTTGCTGGATTTGTGACCGGGCGCTGATCTTCCAGAGTGTGCAGCCAGTGTTTTCGAGGGCATCGTTTTCCAAAAAAGGTCACTCTCATCTGCGTTATATATTTGGTCAGGAGACAAGTTTAAAGAAGAAACTCTTGAATTGAATTCTTCGTTAAATAGTGTTGTAAACATTCCTGTTGTTGTAAACTAGTGAAGCAGTAAACATTCCATCAATTTTGAGATTTTCGTGAAACCATACTGCTTTCTCACACACCACTGACCCAAAGATCGGAATGCCTTCAGCTCGTTTCTGTTTGAGCCACTCAAACAGAGCAGACTCCATATCAGCGAGTGTTAATTTTTTCTCGTGATCGATGTACTGGACGTAGACACAAACTTCAAAATCTCATCTTTTCATTTAATTAGATCACTCACTGTTTGTTCACCAATACTGAATTCATCCGCAAGCTTTTTTACACTTTCCCCACGATCTACTACACGATTTATGATTGCAACTTTTTTCTCGGAGGAAATAACTACACGTTTTCGCTTTGAGCCTATCGTTAAGAAACGCATCTCACGGCAAATAAAAGAATACTGCAGAGAAATGAAGAGAAATGAACGAAACCAGCAAAGGATTTCTTAAAAAGAACTATAAACTACAGTGCCGCACTTAATTATTGGCACAGCAATCATATTTCGCTTTACGGTTGTTTTTAAAGCTCATTAACAAGTTCCATTAGGTAAAAGTACATTTTCGGTATAATTTAATAAATTAAATACCTAATGCTTTACTTTTATATAAGAATTTCATGTTATTTATCGTTCTTAAATGAAATCAACACAAAAAATCTACGTTTTCGTTGCACAAAATTATTGGCACACTTAATTATTGGTAAATACGTACCATTAGGCGAAGTTTTCAAAAGCCCTAAATGTGTATTTTTGTACTTCCCCCGTTGACAGATACATAATTTCAACTTAAAACCAGAATTACACTTTGTATTTATAAGCTATAGTGGTTAAATGTGAAAATAAGTCGAAAACAAAAAGAAACAACTAAATCTGAGCGTAAAATAATTCTACATTTACACAAACCAAGGCAAATCGTATGCTGAGATTGGAAAAATGATGGACAGGAGCCGATTTACTATTTGTAGCCTGATTAACCGATTTAAAGCAGTGTCCAATTTCAAAAGTGCTAAGCATACTGGCCGTCCCCGAGCTTTGAGTGATCGCGAACGTAAGCAAATAACCCGAACAGTTAAAGCAGATCCAAAAACAACATCAACACTGATTGCTACAGAAGTGAAGCAAGATTTTGGGAAGGATATTCATCCCATGACCATCAGAAGAGTACTCCACGAGGCTGGTTACAGTGCACGTGTTGCGAGGCGAAAGCCATTAATATCTGCATGTAACCAAAAGAAGCGCATGGACTACGCAATGGAGTATAAAAGTAAACCAATTACGTTCTGGGACCAAGTACTCTTCTCAGATGAAAGTAAATTTAATATTTTCCGTTCTGATGGCCGCATTAAGGTATGGAGAAGAGCCAATACAGCGTTTGAGAAACAAAACCTTACACCAACAGTAAAACACGGTGGAGGAAGCGTAATGGTATGGGGTTGTATGTCTGCTGCATGTGTAGGCGAGTTGGTATTTATAGAGGGCACTATGGACAAAACAGTTTGTTTAAATATTTTAAAAGAAAACCTTCATAAAAGCATTCAAAAGTTGAATTTATCGCCCTTATACACATTTCAACAAGACAATGACCCAAAACATACGGCTCATATCGTCTGTATGTGGTTGACATACAACACCCCGCACGTCTTACCACATCCTCCGCAATCCCCAGATCTCAACCCCATTGAGCATTTGTGGGAGAAATTGGATAGACGGATGAAAAAGTTACCAATAACTAACAAATGGGAGTTGAAACAAGCATTGCTAGAAGAGTGGCATAAAATTGACAAGAAAACTACTGAAAAATTGGTGCATTCTAGCCAAGATGTTTGGACGCCATCATTAAACAAACAGGACTGCCCACAAAATATTAATTTAGTTCAATATATTTTTAAAATAGTTCATTACTCAGGCGTGTCTATAATTTTGTGCGATGAAAACGTGTAGTTTTTTGTTAGTTTTAATTTAAAAACGATAATGAAGAATACATTATTATTAAAAAAACTGCTTTGGGTATTTTATTAATTAAATTATATAGGAAAACTATTTTCACCTAATACAATTTGTTAATTAGCTTTAAAAACAGCCGTAAAACGAAAAATGATTGCTGTGCCAATAATTAAGTGCGGCACTGTACATCTGATGAACATAATAGGTGCCGTCACACTGACGCGACGCCTCAACGTATCGCGACGCCAAGGTTGATAGTCGTCCATCGGTATTTTTTGTTGAGAGACATGGACACGGTTAATCGCGAACCGGATAATCGAGGTTCTACTGTATAAAAAAATTTACTTTACTTTCAAATAGTTTCTTAAATAAATATCCATAAATTAATACAAATTGGAAAGTCTAAGCAAAGCTTTAATTTTATTACATAAATATTTCCAAAATAACATTAAATTTCCAAAGGGTTAAAAAAACCATAGTAAATGTTTCAAAAAGTAACTTTAAAAGTAGAAAAACCTTTAAAAACTTTTAAAACTCTACCTTTGCGAATGCAATTTTGATTTGAATTTATTTTCCGGATGTGGATTACTTCCCTTCGGGTCAACTTCCGGTTCCAGATCGCGAAAGCTCCGATAACGACATTCGCGACGGGATATTGGCTAATTTCCCGTCCGTTCGACGTTTATCGGCAACCCAATTATTATTATCGGTTTTCTGTATCCAGGGTTTTACAGCTTTTTAAAAAAGCTCCAACTTAAAGCCAGCTGGTGCCGCGGTCTAAAGTTCCTGAGGCTATTTGATACGCTCTCAGTACAATTTGCGTAATTTTAATGTAATCATAGTACCGTACGATGATGCAACGTTAAATTATTGAAGACCTAGTGAAGTGCTTAAGGGCGGCAAGGTAACTTCGAATTGAGAGCCCTTCTACCAAGTAATTAGTTCAAGAGTTGTCGGACTAATGTTGTTGTAGAGTTTCGAGAAGTTACTACTTGTGGAACTGATATTCATATCTCGGAAATTCTATGAACTATTTTGGTGGAGGTAACTATTTAAAAACAAAATGGAAATCATAATGAAAAATTTTTAAAGTGATATTTAAAAAATCAATTTTCTCATTTTCTCATTTCCCAACGTAATATCTCTTGGAAATATTTATAACGACGACTTCCACTTAATATCCTCCAGCAGTAATTTTCTCTCGCTTCGCTAAATACTTTTCGCTAATGACGACGAGTTTTTACTGGGTCATGGTCGTTAGAAAAACGTAGAATTTCCTATAAAAGTTTCCCCTTTTACACCTACTCTATGAACTTGTAAAAAAAAGGCGACACGTGCCAACGTTATAATACTTTACGTAAAATCACGTCTTAACACTGTTATGCGGGCTATTCGACCTAACCAGTTTAATCCTAGTACTCGTCGAGTTCCGAGGAATTCAGATAATGCTCTTTGAAAGTGTATACGTGGGAGCTTGAGAATCCACTGACGACATTTTGCGGTCACTGAGTGGGCGACCTTAGTAATTCTCTTCAATGGTAACAAGCTTTTATCTCTTCTTAGATTTGTTTATAATACAAGATGTTCTAGATTTTATTATTCATTGATATATTTCTGTTATATGCTATCTATAGATAGCATTACATTAGCATTTACATCAAAAGTTGTGACAACATTTCCCACTATTTGCATTCCATCTTTTCCATCTCGCTCTTCCTCTCCTTCCGAGTCGAAAATGGCGCGGACGATGCTTTAACTAATCGATACCCATTGCCCGAGTAAACAGTCCCAAACAATGCGTTCGGCGAATGCCTCGGCGATCTCTCGACGGAATGAGATCCTTCTCGTTCCGCCCGAAGCTTACCGGAAGCTCGAGAGGCTTATGGGGCTCGTAAAGCACCGAAACTGCCCCGCGCGCCCATACTTGCACGTGCAGCAATGCACAATGTTTCGCCACTTCCGCTTTCCGTTTAAAACGCGACCCGTTCCATCTTGGGGTCGAAATGTCACGAGGTCGGATCACCCTCAATGGAACGCGACGAGGCTAAAAGTGGAGGTTTCTACGTACGAGCTTAAATAGGTAGCGAATGTAATGGAGAAAAGAGGGTGGAAGTATGCTGAAAGACCGAGGTTTTCGAGTGGTTCCACTTTGCTCGTTTTCTGCGCGGAGATTAAATTGGTATTACCGAGATTCTCCGAGATGGGCATCTCAAGAGGATATGAATATGAATCTCTAGTATATATTCTATGTAAGTATCTCTTTTGGTTGGCGTATAAATATGATTTTTAATTTTATTTTTCATTTCTTTTCAGATGACTTTTAATAACTTCTTATATAAGGTAGAATGTAAAGAGGAAAAATGAAGAGTTGTCAAAAATGAAAACGTAAAGAATAATAACTCAGCTAATAAAAAGGAGAATGAAAAATGATATTAAGGAAAAGTAATTATAAATTAATATCGACAATATGTTGATTCTTGTTATTGGTGTTTCATATACAGGGTGTTTACGGTCTTTTTTTTAATGATTAATAAAAATTAAAAAATCTTATTTTAATTTCCAGGCTTCGTTAAATACGAAAAAAGAAAGTTATTAACGCAAAAACAAGTGGTCAACAATTTTTGAAAAACCTAAAATCAAAGGGTAACTTATCAGTGATTTTGTTACTAAGTGGGGTAATGCCAGTAACTTTTCCACTCTATCAAGCTATTTTATTATGTAACGGTTTTATTTTTCGGATTTAATTAAATTTACATTATTTGTTTTGGGCCATCTGTTGGAAGGTGTCATTTTTAAGATCTCTTGGTTTTATTGCTAAATACAGGATATTGGTTCGTTTCTTAGATTAGTGCGATCAGAAGTGGTGGGGATAGTTCCTTCCTGCATCGTAGTTTAGGTAATTTCGTCCTCTTCGTTTTCGATCCTTGGAAGAGCGTAGACGACATTTGGCTCTGATAGTAACTGCGTGGGTGGCGAAGCATAATAGAAGAATTCTCTTTGGTGTTTTTGGGAGAACTTCTTATCGCAATTTGGCGGATCAGCTTCCCTCTCCACAGATTTTGGGCACTTGTTTGTGCTTTATCGGATTGATTACGGATTAATTGGGTTTCTATCAGCCAACACGCAGAGCCGATTAACATCGTAAGGCTCCTTTTTCTTCTTGGATTCCTTTTTCTTTTTGGATACCTTTTTCTTTTTGGATTCCTTTTTCTTTTTGGTTTTTCTTTTGGATTTATTGCGTCGAAATTTTTGAGTCCTAACAGACCAACACCTAATCCACAAAAATTCACCGCCCTAGTAATCCGCGCACGAGAAACTGTTGTACTGCAAACACAGCAAGGTCGGGATGGTGGACCTGGACGACACCAACGAATTTTGGATGCCGAAGAAGAAATCTTAAATTGTGTCGAGGAACATCCTTCCAGAAGTACTCGAAAAATATCTCGTCAAGTAGCTGTGTCAAATCGAAGTGTCTGGCGAACACTGCGCGAGAATCAATTCTATCCTTTCCATGTACAAAAAGTACAAGCTTTACAACCCGAAGATCATCAGTTACGTTTACAATTTTGCCGATGGTTTCTACAAAAACACGCAAAAAGTCCAAACTTTCTTTCCATTGTATTGGCGACTGATGAAGCAACGTTTACACGTAATGGCATAAATAACTGTCACAACATTCTTATCTGGGCTGTCGAAAATCCACGTGGCGTTCGTCGTTACCATTTCCAGCACAGATTTTCCATAAACGTTTGGGAAGGACTGGTCAACAGACAATTTATTGGCCCCTTTGTGTTGCCAAATCGATTGACTGAAAATGATTATCTTTCTTTTTTGCAAAATCAGTTGGTAGAACTATTGGAAGAAGTTCCTTTGAATGTACGTCGTTAAATGTGGTTTCTTCAAGATTTTAACCGCATTTTAACCCCCTTGATTTCTATTTATGGGGCCTTATGAAGACCATGGTCTACACAAACGAAATAGTTGATTTAAATAATCTTCGTAACCGCGTTGAGACAGCTGCGGCGACAATACGACAGCAAGGCCAATAGAATTTATTTCAACAGTCACGTCTCTCTTATTATACAACTTTTTTAAGACATTTTATAATTAATGCCCTTTTTTACGATGCTTTATCACTCCCAAAAAATAAAATCACAATACCGTAAACACCCTGTATAAAATAATAATTTCTATTATTCTCTTAGCTTAATATTGAAATCTTTATGGATAAATCTGAATATGTCGATTCGTTTTCATGGAATATAGACGGTGGGTTCTATTGGGATTTCGCATATGAATACCTCCACAGCTTTTTTGCGATAATTTATTGTTGGAACGTTATTACGTGGAAGCGGTATAATAGTTGGCTTGGCCGTTTGAAATCGGGCCAGCGGAAAATGCAAAATTCCCAACTCGCTCAACCCTTTTGCCGAGAATTCCCCTATTTGCATACTGGGAATTCCAGGAATATGGCGAGACGCGAGTGGAATCGCCGAACGATCTCTTTATTATTATCCAGATTGATACAACGTTATTATTGGCTCTTAAACCAACTCGAATTATTTAGTACTTCAATTACTTAACATTCAAGTGGTTCGTATACCGCCAAAGGAGGTGAACTACTCGGAAAGTTTCGGCTCAAATTAACCCCAATGGACGCGAGCTTTGTCGCTTAACCTCCGAGGCGTCTCCATTGTCCCTACGCGTTCTCTCCCTCGGGAACATGCTGTGGCGGTCCCGATTAATCTCCCATTCACAACAATCCTCGTTAACGTCCCGACGCGCGTTTGAATTCTGAAATTGGGACTTTTCAACGGGACTTTGTTATCGCGGAGACTCAGCAGAGTCCCGAACTTGCCGCAGGAATGAATCCGAGATTGAGCTCGCCCGCATCGTCATATTTATACTAGCGACCTTATCGATTCTTTTGCCCGAGGACAACCGAACGTTTGTACTTTATACTTGTTGCTTTTATCCGACGTGAATTTATATTTTTGAAGAGGATATAAATTTTCGTGGAAATAAATAAAACGAAAATAGCGTTGGTAATGTACGTAACCGCGGGTATATCAACTCTCGTCAGTCGTTAATATGAGGGGTGTTTGCGTGACGAAATGAACACACCCGAGCTGATACGGTACGTGTAACCCGTATCAGATGACACAGGGTGCCGTTACGTGTGAAAAATGTCCGAGCGAAGTGTCACCCTGGACGGGTTGCCGTAAAAATGCAAATGGGTATAACATCAGTTTGTGTTATCGTAGCTTCGTTGTATTTTTTAAAAAGTGCTTCGCTGTTATCTTTTATACAAGGCAATTTAATCGTCAAAAACACATCGAACATAAAATCATATCAAATTCTAACGTTAAGTTCGAATCGTTCATTTTTGATTTTTCACCCTAAACTACATTTTTTGCCAATTTCGTTCGTATTCGCTCCCCATTTTCGCTCGTTATTTTCCGCGAGATACAGGGCACGAAATAACATCACCAGCCCCCCGGGGTGGTAAAGCTCGACAAGCATTCGCGCCTCCGACGTGAAAAAAATTGTGAATGGAAGCTACGTAAGCAACCCCCGCCCCCAAAAAGCATCCCCCCACATCCACCGCGTACATAAGCTCGGGAGCGCAACTTGGCGAGCTTTCAGTGACACGAAAGCATTCGGGCAGGTCGGTCGGCGTTCGGCGGAAGCTCCGGGTAACAACGCGAGCTCGGTGAGAGGCTTGGTGAATTAATAGGCCTTTTGCGCGAGCTTTTCAACCCCCGGAGCCTTTTCCGGTGGGGACGCAATTGGCCGCTGCAAGGGCGAGCCTTAATTGTATAAGCTCTCGGTCGGACGCAACACGTGCAGCAATTTGCGTCCTTTTAATTATTGTTCTCGTCGAGATCCGAGTGGTAAGCGGTTAGACGTAATGAATTTTTTAATGTGGCCACATTCGGGCGTAATTTGTACGTTTGAAAGGGGTTCGCTTGGTAGAGAGCTTTGGAATTAATCCGGAGCTTATGAAATGTTCAATGATACCACTTTAAATCGCACGAGCTTGCGGTTGTATAATTATTAAGCGATATTGAACAGTAAACAATTTTGCGGTGTAATTTTGTTATTAATTAACATTCATTTGTATTTTGAAATTGATATATGAATCAAATCTGTTTAAATTATAGATTGTAGGTTTCCTCATTAAATTTGTTTACGATCACTTATGTTCAATTGGAAGCAATTAATGATCATTTTACGTGCCACGTACCTTTAAGGCCTGTTCACTCCATTCCTCTAATCAGAAGTAATTGCCCACTTTGAGTTACTAGTGTTAATTGTAAATTGCAATTAATCGAGGAAGATGACATTTAGATTGGAAATTTAGGTTATTTTAGCTATGCAAATATTTGAGAATTGTCCCCAATATTAATATCTGAATACTTATCTAGATTTAAAAATTATTTCATAAATTAGATATTAAAATGTTATAATCTGTTCATTTATTTCTTCAATCAGAAGTATTTGGCTAGTTTCAGATACTATTTCTAATAAAATTGCAAATTACAATTTGATGAAATAGAGAGACATCTCGATTGGAAATTCAGATTATTTTAGCATTGCAAATAATTTTGAATTATCCCCAATATTAACGTCTACATTTAAAAATCCACATAAAAAAATTAATTTCTTAAATTAAAGTAATCTATAACCTAGTTTTGACTAAATTTCATAACTCACTTCAAAAAAAAATAATCAATTTTGTCCAGTTTGAGTTACCACTTCTAATAAAATCATAATTTGCAATTTGTGGAGATAAAGCGACCTCTCGATTGGAAATTCAGATTATTTTAGCATTGCAAATAATTTGGAATTATCTCCAATACTTATATCTGAATATAACATTTAAAAATCCACATAAAAAAAATCATTTCTGATATCAAAGTCATCTATAACCTAGTTTTGACTAAATTTCATAACTCACTTCAAAACCAAAAAAAATATCAAAAGCAATTCAACAATTTGAGTTACCACTTCTAATAAAATCATAAATTGCAATTTGTGGAGATAGAGGAACCTCTCGATTGGAAATTCAGATTATTTTAGCAATGCAAATAATTTGGAATTATCTCCAATACTTATATCTGAATATAACATTTAAAAATCCACATAAAAAAATTCATTTCTGATATCAAAGTCATCTATAACCTAGTTTTGACTAAATTTCATGACTCACTTCAAAACCAAAAAGACTAATCAAAAGCAATTGACCAATTTGAGTTACCACTTCTAATGAAATCGTAAATTGCAATTTGTGGAGATAGAGGAACCTCTCGATTGGAAATTCAGATTATTTTAGCATTGCAAATAATTTGGAATTATCCCTAATATTATTAAACATTTAAAAATCTATATAAAAAAATTAATTTCTTAAATTAAAGTCATCTACAGCTTAGTTTTGATTAAATTTCATGATTACTTCAAAACCAAAAAAGACAGTTAAAGGCAATTGACCAGTTTGAGTTACCACTTCTAATAAAATCGTAAATTGCAATTTGTGAAGATAAAGGAACCTCTCGATTGGAAATTCAGATTATTTTAGCAATGCAAATAATTTGAAATTGTCCCCAATATTAATATCTGAGCACCTATTCAGAGATTATTCCTTAAATCAAAATCATCCATAACCTAGTTTTGATTAAATTCCAGAACAAAGCTATGTGGGTCAGCTTTGTTCAGCACTGATCTAAATATTTCGCTTCCCACCAAAACACTAAGGATTAATAGTTTAATTTTCTCCGTCCGCCAAAGCTATTATTTAAGTACCATTGTGCATATGACACAGAAGTATCTGGTTTGAATACATTTATGAAATAAGTTCTGACTGGCTTTGTATTGCATTCAAAAAAAAAAACCATGTCGAGTTGGGTTGGGTTTGAATGGTATCTTTTATGATTGCGGTTTTAATAGGACAGGAAAGGCGAGATTTCAATATTAGCTAAATCAATCTCGCTGGACGGTGTACAGCAATAAATTGTTACAACGCCGGAGTCGTGTTTGGTATAAATCACTCTTAAATGTCAGGTATTAAATTTAATACCACTTGAAATTTAAGAAGAGGTTTTAATTTTTTTAAAACTAGCGAATTGCTGCACGTGATTTTTTTATTCTTTCCGCTCTTACAATTAATTTTAAAAAAATTTGTAGGAAAAAATTAATGCTTAGATAACTCCCAAATAATAGATATTGGTATCTTTAAAATCCGTCACATTAAAGAGGCGTCAACAAGTGATTAGTTTAAACCTCCTACTCCTTCTCTTACCGCTCCTCGGGCTGACAGTCAGAGACGTTAAAAGGCTTATTGATGTGCTTCCTGCCTCCGTCGGCCAATGTTATGGACCCTCGGCAAGACCTGGAGGCGGTTAACGGTCTTTGCGGCGGCAACGGGGCGAGTGAATGACGTGGCGTCAGTCGGTCTGTGATGCGCCTGTTAACTTGGAATTCCCTGATCATGTTCGACATCGTGTTCGCGTTCTTCCTGTTCCTCATCGGCGTCACCTGCCTCGTCTACTATTTACCCGGAAGAAGAGTTCCGGAACACGACGATCGCCCCCTTCAATGCTACGTCACCGTTTCTTCGGCAGACGTTCAAAGATCACCAGTTGACCACGTTTAGAAACTAGTCGAAATGATCATCGTCAGTAAGTAATAGTTTTATGAAATGTTTCAGGTTTTAGATTCTCACTTTAAACGTTTTTCTTGGAAGAATCTAAAAAAAAATCAGTTTATTGCTATAATCCATTAACTGCCAAATTTCTTTTTGAAATTTTCGGCTGAACTAGTTTAGTTTTATTTTTAGTATTTTTCTAAAAAAAAATTATTGTTTTTGGTTGAATTGATCAACATTTTGGTAACTTTGGTGGAAGCTTTACGAATTTAGTAAGTTTTTGGTGGAATTAAAAAAAAAAATTGGTAAATTTTTGGTGGAATTTTTACAAATTTTGCAAGTTTTTTGGTGGAATTTTTAAAAAATTCATTATTTTTGGTAGAATTATTAAAAATGTTAGTAACTTTGGTGGAATTTTTATGAATCTACTAAGTTTTGAATTTTCAAGGTTTTAATTAATTTTTAATGAAATTGTTTCTAATTTCATTGATTTTTGGTGGAATTTTAAAAGAATTTGAACATTTTGGTGGAATTTTTAAAAACCAAAAAGAATTGTTAAAAATGTTGACAATTTCGATGTAATTTTTAGGATTTTTGTAAGTTTTTGGTGGAATAAAAAAAATTCAGTAAGTTTTGGGTGTAGTTGTTAAATATTTTAACAGCTTTGGTGGAATTTTTGCGAATTTTATTCATTTCTGGTAGAATTTTAAAAAAATTCAGTGTTTTTGGTAAAATTCTTATGAATTTAGTAAGTTTTTGGTGGAATTTTTAAAAAATTCAGTGTGTTTTGGTGGAATTATCAAAAATTTTGATAACATTGGTGGAATTTTTGCGAATTTTATTCATTTCTGGTGGAATAAAAAAAAACAGTGTTTTTGGTAAAATTCTTATGAATGTAGTAAGCTTTTGGTGGAATTTTTGCAAATTGTATTAATTTTTGGTGGAATTTTTAAAAAATTCAGTATATTTTTGGTGGAATTATCAAAAATTTTGATAACACTGGAATTTTGGAATTGTGTTCAGTGTTTTTGGAAAAATTCTTATGAATGTAGTAAGTTTTTGGTGGAATTTTTGCGAATTTTATTCATTTTTGATGGAATTTTTAAAACATTCAGTGTTTTTTTATGGAGTTTTTACGAATTTAGTAAGTTTTTAGTGAAATTTTTCCAATTTTATTAATTTTTGGTGGAATTTTTATAAAATTCAGTATGTTTTTGATGGAATTGTTAAAAAAGTTGATAACTTTGGTGGAATTTCTATTAACTTTAATCATTTTTGGTGGAATTGTTAAAAATATTGGTAATTTTAGTTGAATTTTTAAGAATTTGGTAAGTTTTTGGTGGTATTTTTTAAAAATCAAATTTTTGGTGGAATTATTCAACATTTTTGTAGCTTTGGTGGAAAATTGAAAAAATTTAGTACGTTTTTGGTGGAATTGTTAGAAATGTTGGTAACTTTGGTGGAATTTTTACGAATATAGTAAGTTTTTCGTGGAATTTTTACCAATTTTATCGATTTTGGGTGGAATTTTTAAAAAATTCACTAAGTTTTTAGTAGAATTGTCTCAAAATTTAATAATTTTTGGTGAAATTATATTCAATTTAACTAACTTTTGTGGAATTTTTATTATTACTTTTTTATTTTTGTGAAATTTTTAAGAATATAATCAATTCTTGACGAAATTAATCTTAATTTTAGTATATTTTTAAAAAATTCAAGTTTTTGGTGGAATTGTTAAAAATTTTGATAGCTTTGGTGGAATTTTTACAAATTTTATAAGTTTTTGGTGGAATTATTAAAACTTTTAGTAACTTTGAATTTTTACAAATTTACTTAAATTTTTGGTGATATTTTCAAGAATTTAATTAGTTTTTAGTGAAATTTATTCGAATTTTTGCTCTGCATAAATTAAATATTTGATGATTATTAATAAACCGATCGTTTTGACATTTCATGTGGCATTAGCGTGGGAATAATAAGAGATAACGTTTATGAAAATTGAACCAACTGTTTTATCGGCCCAAATCGAAAATGACGGAAGCTATTAAATGTGTTAAAAGTTCGAATTTTTGCTCTGCATAAATTAAATATTTGATAATTATTAATAAACCGATCGTTTTGACATTTCATGTGGCATTAGCGTGGTTAGAATAATAAATAACGTTTATGAAAATTGAACCAACTGTTTTATCGGTCCAAATCGAAAATGACGGAAAACGGGGACTTCATTTAGGGCTTAAATCGGCCGTTTCGGGTCCAAAGGAGCCCCGATTCGCATATAACGTTGCGTTATAAAGCTGTTCAGAAGGTTAGCCAGAAGCAGAGTCGCGGAGCCGGTGACTTTTTGGACAAAAAGTGCGTTCGAAAATTAACGAAAATGACAGGGGGACGATCGAGAATTTTAATTTCAATTAGGGCTACCGCAACGTCGTTCGATTTTCAGGGCCGTTTTTCTGAAATCGATCGCGGATCCCCCCAAAATAAAACCATTGGAGCATCCGGAAAGCGATTTCCAAAAAAACTATTAAAAAAAGAGCTAGGCGCCTGCGGCGCCCTCTTTTAAAAAGGCCATGCTTGCTTACTACTTTAATATATTATAATAAGTTATATATTTGCACAAAAGTAGGACCGAGTGGTGTACGTAAAATTCCATAAGCCCCAAATGGGGATCGTGGCAGCTAATGGGTTAAGTGATTCCTCAAAAATGAGCATATCCAAAGTGATAAAATGTAAATGAGCCTTTAGTTGAAATAGAGATAAACGATATGATGGAATTCGTTTACCCACTATAAAATTCCTGGATAATATTGAAATTCCAAAGTTTTATTAACTTAATTTAAACTGTTCGCCGGCTCGGGTGCAATATATTTCCCAATTTAATTTTATTTGGTTTTTAAAGTGTAATTGAAAAGAATTAGTGTATTTGGGAAACAAATAGACCAATGTGTTGCCGAAATGTCTTTCCGTTCTTGTTAATCCGGACATAAATCGTAGAGTTGCAACGGTGCGGGCGTATATCGTCCTTTCAAAGACAAATATCCGGGAATAAATATCTATCCAAGTTCGGAATGGTGGCCGTTAATATATCTGAGCACCCCGTTAGGATTTTCTTTAACAAATCCTTTTTCTTTGTGTAGCTGTTGGGTTAACTATGAAACATGTCGACTAAAAGAAGATTGTACTTTTTCCTTTTGAGATTTTATATGTTACATTCTTTCGAGTACTTTTCTCTGAATTTTGATTCATTAAAATAGATATTAACACGTTGACGGACACTTGCGTCTATAGCCGTCAAAGCGAAGTTCACTATGTGACATGACGGCAATAGCAGTCCAAAACGAAACGGTTGTCTTTAGTATGGTGTCATGTTTTGGAAACAATTTTTGAGGTTGATTTTCGTTTTCCACCTATTACACCACTTGCAGTTTTAGTAAAAAGATTGAAACTAGTGGTGAGGCAAGCAACAGTGAATCTGAAATTGATGCTGACAGTACTGAAAATAACAGTTCGAGTAGTGAAGTTAATGAATCAACTATACATGAGGAATATAAAGCACCCAGAAGCACCAGAAGAACCAGAAAATGATGAGATATGCAGATGCTGCTTGGATTATTTTGCATATAGATCAAAATGTTTCTCCAATTCAGGTTTTTGAAAAGATATGGAATGATCAAGTAATGGACATGATTATAAAATCTACGAATGATTTTGGTATAAAACTTTGCAATCAAACACGGCCACATACAAAGCATAGTAGGAAGGCAAATTTCAAAAATACTGATAAGATTGAAATGAGAAAGTTTTTAGGTTTGTCTTTGCTTCAATCTCAGCTAAAATTCTCCAGCACTAGAAAGCTCTTTTCCATTGACGCATTACATTATCACCCAGCATTTCCCTCACAAATGTCTAGAAGGAAGTTTGAGCAAATATTGAGATGCTTTTGCATAGAAGAAGAAAATTCAAACGACCCTTTAAGGAAAGTAAAGATATTTCTGCATTTGCTCATACAAAAGTTTGCGAATGCATATGCACCAAATGAAGCATTATCATTGGACGAATCTTTGTTATTATTTCGAAGAAGGCTTTATTTTCGCACGTACATGAAAGGCAAAAAGGCGAAATACGGAATTAAATTCTACGGACTTTGTTCAGCCCAAGGCTATGTTTTGAATATAGAAATATACAAAGGCCTCCGAGAAAACGATGAAAACATGTCAACTATTGAAAGTCTTGTGATGCGACTTCACTTATTCCTACTGTCCGTCAATGTGTTAATAAGATAGATAATATTGATTTTAATCTCTTATTATAGTAAATACAATACCGGCGCCTCCTCCAATTTTATATTTCGATTTTTTTTTTTAAATACGGAAATTAGTTCTCATACTTTCCAAAAAATCATGATAGGGGCATCGATGGCGACAGCTCTTTTTTTAGTCGTCACAATGGTTAGGTCACGTGTGCATCGTGCTTACGTTGTCGAAGTGTTTTTAAAAGATGGCAAATCCGTTACAAACACTCAGAGAGTGTTCCGCGCAAGGTATGGTTTGCACTTCACAGATCTGGTCCCTGGTCTAAAAACAATTTTGAGTTGGGTTCACAACTTTAGAACCACATCATCAACTGTAGGTGTGAAGCGTAGAGCCTCTTCGAAATGGAAGAGGACCCCGGAAAACATCGCCAGAGTGAGGACATCCATTGAGCAATCCCCAACGCGCTCTGCACGGAAACATTCGGCTGCTCTTCGAATTTCGGACAGAACGATGAGACGAATTTTACACTGCGACCTCAAGTTACACTCACACAAAATTGCTGTGGTTCAGGAATTATCCCCCGCTGATTGGGAAAGACGACGGGATTGTTGTAACGCTATCGTCGAGGCGGTGCACAGTGGTCGGAATTCCGAGAAAGCCGGACAAAAGTCCAAAAAGGTTTGCATGATCATAAAAAATTAGATTTTTATGTTTTTCAAGTCGCTAAAACCAAATTCGCAATCGGAAGTTTCAAATAAAAAATGGCTGATATATAGCGTTAATTGTTTGAATCTGTTTGCAAATTGAGTATATCTGGTATCGAGGCCGCGTAAAACGTATGTAAGGTCGGAATTTAAGATTTTTCAGGTAGGACTTCCGGTTAAAAGGAAGAGTGAAAATTTAAAAAATTCTGAGAATGTATTAAAATTATCCGAAATTTTTTCGAAAATATCCGAAAATTTTTCAAAAATATCCGAAAATTTTTCAAAAATATCCGAAAATTTTTCAAAAATATCCGAAAATTCTTTGAAAATATCCGAAAATTTTCCAAAAAATTCTGGAAATATTACAAAAATTTCTGAAAATATAAAAATTTGCGATAATCTTACAGAAGATCGTGAAAATGTAACAAAATTATCCGAAAATTTTACTAAAAAATCAGAAAGTTTTACAAAAAAATCCGAAATTTTTTCTAAAAAATCCGTAATTTTTCCTAAAAATCCCGAAGATGTAACAAAAGTTCCTAAAAATTTTACAGAAAATTTTGAATTTTTCGAAAATTGTTCAAAAAAATCCGAAAATTTTACAAAAATTCCCGAAAATCATAAGAAACATCAAAAAATGTTACAAAAATCCCAGAAAACGCTTCAAAATTTTCCAAAAATATCCCAAAAAAATCCGAAAATATTCAAAAAATTCCAGAAAATATTCAAAAAAAATCAGGTAATTTTTCGAAAATTTCCGAATTTTTTTTTTTAATTCCCGAAAAAGTTTAAAGTCGTTCAATTGATATAAAGTCAAGAAATAAATCATCAATTAAAACCACTAGCGATTTTATTCCACCAAAAAGCGATTTAAACCTAACTGAAAACTATCCGAACAAACCGAAAATTTTGTTAAAAAAAGTTGATTTAAAACCAAGCGAAATTAAAAAATACGAAGAAGACGTTCCAAGTATAAACTATAGCTTAATAGTTCACGCTTCTATACATTCAGGTTCGGTTGATTTATCCGAATTTGGTTTTCCGGATAATTCGGATAATTCCGGCGAAGATGACGATACGATCGCCGAAATACAAAGTATTGAAGATGATACGACGAAAAATGAAGTTGGGTTAATTTCAAATGAATTTAATTCAAACCAATCAAAAACGATATCAAAAATTAATAACAATTTAATGACTCAAAGCTCGAAATCGGCGAGATCCGGTAGTTTTCTCTTCTGATATATAGGGTGTCCGGAAATGTCGTGTACAACAAAATACCACAGATACCTTATTCAAAAATGTGACGATTTAACCCAACTTATCTATATACAAAGTTGCTTAATTTAGCCGCTAGAGGACTTTAAAAATCATATTTTTCATGAGTTTTTCTTAAATTACTCGAAAAATTGTTAACAGATTTTATTCATTTTTTGAACATGTCTTTATATTAGCAGGCTACACCTTTCTGTGGAAAAAATTCGAATTTCGAGTCATACAGGGTGTTTAGAAACACTGTCGCGATAAGTTATCCATCCAGATCTTTTTAACCAGCCTGTAGAATTTTCTGTCAATTTTTTTCTTAATAGCTATATTAATTTAGAAACTATTTTCTCTATTATAAAATTTCAATTGAACAAACAGTTTAGCCACAAAAAAATATTTTCTGAATCCCTACAAACCCTAATTGATAAACTAGGGTACCATTAGCAATGTTCAAAGTAGCAATTTCTTTAAACGGTGTGACGTTCTTTCAAAAAAACCAAAATTTTCAGGTTTAGAAGTACTTTGTTGCAAAAATATTCAAATTTTCGGCAAGACTTATGACCATCATCAGGGCTACAAATAATGCAGAGTGCAAAACTTTTACAATTTGCTTTGTTCTTGGCATTTTTGCTTGATGACACCCAATAAACAAAGTCTTAGGTCCAGTGATCTTGCTGGCCAATCAGGGTTAAATCCTGATGATGGTCACAAATCCTGGCGAAAAATTGAATACTTTAAGCAATAAAGTAGTTATAAACCTGTAACATCTGGTTTTATAGAAAGAACTTCATACCGCTTAAAGAAATTGCTATTCTGAACTTTGTTAATTGTACCTTAACTTATCGATTTAGGCTTGCAGGGATTCAGAAAATATTTTTTTGTGGCTAAACTGTTTGTCCAACTGAAATTTTATAAGAGAAGGAATAGTTTCTAAATGAATATAGCTATTCAGAAAAAAATTGAGAGAAAATTATACAGGTTGGTTAAAAAGATCTGGATGGATAACTTGTCGTGAGAGTGTTTTTAAACACCCTGTATGACTCGAAATTCGAATTTGTTCCACAGAAAGCTGTAGCCTGCTGATATAAAGACATGATCAAGAAATGAATAAAATCTAATAAAGATTTTTCGAGTAATTTAAGAAAAACTCGCAAAAAATATTGTTTTTAAAGTCTTCTAGTGGCTAAACTAAGCAACTTTGTATATAGATAAGTTGGGTTAAATCGTCATATTTTTGACCAAGGTGTCTGTGGTACTCCGTTGTACACGACATTTCCGGACACCCTGTATAATCTTGACACTCCTGTGTGTGATTTCCAAGAATCAATACTGCATGATCTCTTGGGATCACAACTATTTCGATGATTAACTATTCCAGTAATCTGAATTCGATGAAAATCGCAAGGGGTTTTTGTTTATATGCTAAAAACATGCAACTTTTGAAAAATTAGGTTATGGATACATAAATATATTACACCTATCTTCAGGAACGCCTTCCATATTGCAGATAACGATTCAATATCTAATACAAAATTTGACTATATTTTCAATCCACTGGTTTTTAAGAGGTCAGTAATTGGTGTCAGATGCTAATGAGATTCAGTAAACTTCCGATCACTACCGCGGTCCATACACGTGGGCGAGTGCTTTGTTCCTTCATAGAACGATGCATTAGCTCCTTCTGTACGACATTTTATTGTATTAACGCGAAAACTACGACTTTGAAATTTCGACTTTTGTCCAGCTTTTTCGCAATTCCGACCACTGTGCGGTGCCACCCACTGCAGTTTTATAGACGAGCGACGAAGTTCATTTCCACCTGTCGAGCTGTGTTAATAAGCAAGACTGTCGCTATTGGGCCCCCGAAAACCCTCGAGAGCTTCATCAGAGATCTCTACACAGCCCAAAGGTTACGGTGTGGTGTACTGTGTCAGCCGTAGGGATCATAGGTCCTTACTTTTTCGAGGAAGGCGGTGTTACTGTCACTGTGACGTCCCATCGATACTGTAACATGTTGGAGGAATTTTTGAGGCCAAAGATTGAGGAATACGGGGAAGAGAACAACAGAGAGGACTTCTGGTTCCAGCAGGATGGGGCTACGACCTATACAGCCCGTCGTTCGCGTCAGATTTTGCAGACATGTTCCCCGGTCTGGTGATCTTCCTACACGAGAACATTCCTTGGCCTCCTCGCTCGGCGGATTTGAGTTCCTGTCACTTTTTCCTGTGGGGTTACCTCAAGGCTGAGATGTTCAAACATCGCCATAGGACCCTGGAAGAGTTAAATAAGGCAATTGCGGAGGAAATCATTCACATTGACAACGGTATGTTAAGGAGAGTTATGGAAAACTTCCGCGAAAGACTTCAGATGTGCGCCAAAGAAGGCCGTCATTTAGCCGACATTATTTTTAAATCCTAAGTCAAAATAAACTTGATTATACAAGCTTTTTGAATAATAAAAAAAATTCAAATATTTCATTAAGGGGATTCACCACTGAAAAAATACTTTTTTTTTAAATACACATTAAAAATGGCCTAACTATTTTTGTCTAATGTGTAGTAGGTTATAAAAAATACAAAAATATGAATTGACCAAAAAGTTGTCACGTACAGGCTACAGTTAATAAAAATGAATTTTTTTTCCACGTTTTTCAGACCATATTTCAAAGTGGTATATCTAAAAAACTTTTCAACATATTGCACTGATCCTGGTCTTATTTTGAAGATAATGATCTATTTTAAACATTTAGGTAGATATATTTAGGTAGCTTTAGTGGTTTTCAAAAAATCATAGACAATTTTTTACTTCTTTTTCAAAAAACATACATATCTATATATATAATTATGTTTCTAAGCAGCATATGCACCTAAAAATCTAATTCTACCTAAATATTTAGTAAAAGATCTATTGAATATGTGGTGAAAATATGAACTCTCTATCTAAATTGGTTCTCAAGATATATCAATTTTTGTCTGAAAATTTGTCGAAATTAAAACTTTCGGAAAACTGCAGTACTCTTATTCAGTAGGCTCCAAATGACAAAATAAGACAAAAAAAATTTTTTTTTAATTTAATGATTTTTCACTATATTCAGTGGTGAATCCCCTTAATAAAAATTCATTTTTATTTAACAGCTCTTTCAAATGTGGGAGAATTAATTGCCGCACCCTGTATTATTCTGAGAAGTCTGATATTAAATAATAAAAAATCTTAATATGAAATAGATTCCTTAAATACTTTCTAAATGTCTTTCTAAATAAATTCTAGAAGAGATATTATTCACATCTTTCTATTAATTTTATATATTTTTGCCTTGGAAAGGTTGCATTGACGGTTGCATTTCCAAACGTTGCTTTGGAAAAAAGTTAAATAAAGAATTAAACAAGTTACCCCTTTACACGTACACCACTGATAAGTTTCGTGCAAAATCGATTCCACCATCTAATTTCTCTTGGAATTTTAGACTAACTAGTTTAGTTTTATTTTTAGTATTTTTCTAAAAAAAAAAATATTGTTTTTGGTTGAATTGATCAACATTTCGGTAACTTTGGTGGAAGCTTTACGAATTTAGTAAGTTTTTGGTGGAATTAAAAAAAAATAGTAAATTTTTGGTGGAATTAAAAAAAAATTCCTTATTTTTGGTAGAATTATTAAAAATTTTAGTAACTTTAGTGGAATGTTTATGAATTTACTAAGTTTTTGATGGAATTTTCAAGGTTTTAGTTAATTTTTAATGAAATTATTTCTAATTTGATTGATTTTTGCTGGAATTTTAAAAGAATTTGGACATTTTTGTGGAATATTTAAAAAATTTGGTAAGTTTTTGGTAGAATTGTTAAAAATGTTGACAATTTCGGTGTAATTTTTAGGATTTTTGTAAGTTTTTGGTGGAATAAAAAAAATTCAGTAAGTTTTGGGTGTAGTTGTTAAATATTTTAATAGCTGTGGTGGAATTTTTGCGAATTTTATTCATTTCTGGTGGAATTTTAAAAAAATTCAATGTTTTTGGTAAAAATTCTTATGAATTTAGTAAGTTTTTGGTGGAATTTTTAAAAAATTCACTATGTTTTTGGTGGAATTATCAAAAATTTTGATAACATTGGTGGAATTTTTGCGAATTTTATTCATTTCTGGTAGAATAAAAAAAAATCAGTGTTTTTGGTAAAATTCTTATGAATTTAGTAAGTTTTTGGTGGAATTTTTGCAAATTGTATTAATTTTTGGTGGAATTTTTAAAAGAATCAGTATGTTTTTGGTGGAATTATCAAAAATTTTGATAACATTGATGGAATTTTTGCGAATTTTATTCATTTTTTATGGAATTTTTAAAAAATTCAGTGTTTTTTATGGAATTTTTACGAATTTAGTAAGTTTTTAGTGAAATTTTTCCAATTTTATTAATTTCTGGTGGAATTTTAAAAAAATTCAGTGTTTTTGGTAAAATTCTTATGAATTTAGTAAGTTTTTGGTGGAATTTTTAAAAAATTCACTATGTTTTTGGTGGAATTATCAAGAATTTTGATAACATTGGTGGAATTTTTGCGAATTTTATTCATTTCTGGTGGAATAAAAAAAAATCAGTGTTTTTGGTAAAATTCTTATGAATTTAGTAAGTTTTTGGTGGAATTTTTGCAAATTGTATTAATTTTTGTTGGAATTAAAAAAAAATCAGTATGTTTTTGGTGGACTTATCAAAAATTTTGATAACATTGGTGGAATTTTTGCGAATTTTATCCATTTTTGATGGAATTTTTAAAAAATTCAGTGTTTTTTATGGAATTTTTACGAATTTAGTAAGTTTTTAGTGAAATTTTTCCAATTTTATTAATTTTTGGTCGAATTTTTATAAAATTCAGTATGTTTTTGATGGAATTGTTAAACAAGTTGATAACTTTGGTGGAATTTTTATTATCTTTAATCATTTTTGGTGGAATTGTTAAGAATATTGGTAATTTTAGTAGAATTTTTATGAATTTGGTAAGTTTTTGATGGTATTTCTTAAATTCCACCATCTAATTTCTCTTGGAATTTTAGACTAATATACCAATTTTTATTGACTTAACCCCTTGGCCTACACAACATCTGCCAATTTCGTGTGCCATAGTATACTAGAAAATAGATCGCGCGCCGTGACATTCAACCGTTTAGCCGTGTACCCGAACTGGCAAGAAAAAAAAAACTAGGGACAATAGGACACAAAAGAAGGACTCGTGGTTTTCGCTTATGCCACAAATCTTTACCACGAGTCATACTCGTTGTTTTCGTTTATTACACAAATTCTATACCACGAGTCAGACTCGTGGTTTTTGCTTATGGCACAAATTTTTTACCAAGAGTCAGACTCGTGGTTATAGGCCAAAGGGTTAACCCAAGCCATTCCAAGTATTTTCCTTAAAAACCGTTTTTCTGCTACCCCCTTCAAGGGTTTGTACTTCCCTTAGGAAGCATATTTCGACCAATTTATTTGAGCTTTTATTCTTATTTTTGAATGTAGAATGAGCTGATAGCCTACAGCTGTTGTATTTCGGGACATCCTGTATTATTAAATTTTTTTAATAAATATTTTTTCAAATTCCTTAAATACTTCCCAAATAATTTGCCAACGATTAACAATACTTAACCTTACTCACTGCTATTCATCTTGACTTCGTACTAAAATCCTTAAAATTAATTTATATCTTTAATTAAAATTCTCAACATTCTAAAATGCTTTACATTTCACCTTAAGAAGTTCATTAAGATTAAGTATGACATTTCCAGAGAACGTTTTCAAAGTACATCGCTTCACTTATTTTAAAAATAGGCTATAGCCTGGTATAATCTGTAGTTTTTAAACTTAATGCTACTATTCCGAGGCGGATTCGGAGAAACTAAAAGTATAGGAACACTCGGGGAATCCGGAAAGTTTCCAGGTATGAAAACTTCCTTAATAAGAGATTCCTGGCATCCCATTTTTGTCGGTTTCATCTTTTCCAATCCGCCTCGAGGCTTGGAAGGACGAACTTGGAAGGACGAGCGCGCGGCAGTTTTATCAATTTGGGAAAGACCGACGTAAATTTCTCCCAAGAATTTTAATTAAATTGCTCACCTTGCTCTTTGATTTTTTGTAAAGTGTTGGTCAGTCTTAAAATAAGGTTTTGGTAGTTTTCCAAGTTTTCCAACTGTGGCGTTTATCTCTTGGACTCGGAACAAATTCCAACGAATACTAGGGTATATTTAAAGACCCAAATTAAATGCATCTCCAAAACACTTGATGTCTACCCTTGTCCAGACACCGGACAGCTGTGAAATAGAGGATGTAGAATTGGATTCCGCTTTGGCGTACTCGGAGGAACTTGAAAAATTTGCAGCCGGTCGATACCGGACCAACGCTATTGTGTGGGCTGTCCATTTCCATTTGAGATTATCCCGCCTCCGTGCTCTAGCACTTACGAAAAGCCAACCAAACGCGCCCATTCACTACTCAACCGAAACATAAACTTCACCTACACTCCATAGATATTTATCAACGTATACATACATCTAAAAATAGGTACCTCCAATTCCAAACAATTTTCCGAAAAATCCTCACTCCCAAATCCTTCATTTCACACCCTGCCAAATCCTCCAAACGTTCATCCGTTCCGAACGTTCCAAAACGTAACAACTTCGGTTCATTTCCGCATTCGACGTCTTCGAACACATCCGCGATAAACGCAATAGCGTGTAAATACGCTTCCTGTCAATCGGATCTTTGAAGTTGCGGAATGTTCCTCTTTCGAAATACGTCAACTCGGTAATTCCATTCTTGGGGTGATTCTAGTCGGTTATTGCGGTGGTAATGCGAAGTTTGTGACAAGATTATGGGCGAAGTTTGCTAAAGATCGTAAATTTGTTTTGATAACGCAGTATGGTTCTTATAATGGGCGTTAAAGTTTTCAAGTTGTTGTTGTTTGTAACCACCGTAGCGATTAAGCGGGATTTAGGTTAGTTTACTCTTTAAAATTTAAACTGTTATGAAGATACTTGATATTTTAGGTCGGTATTTTGTATCTATTTTTTATTGAGATAAGATAATAATGATATTTTTATATGTTTATCAAGATGTTCGATGTGAAATAGATTTCAATCTAATAAGTTTGACAAAATGCTATTGTATTTATTTCTATAAAAATTAGGTGTTAATAGAAACTAAAAAGAATTGCATCGGCCGGGAATCGAACCCGGATCGCCCGCGTGGCAGGCGAGCATTCTACCATTGAACCACCGATGCTGTTGAGATATGACTTAAGATTGAGAATGCGCAAACGAAAACTTGACTTTATGCTTCGACTCGCTAGACTTAAACCTTCGCTTCATTACTGTATTACAATTCAGCAATAAGATTGTGTTCTACAGTGGTGAACTTCACCTCCTACTATGAAAGGAAGCTTTTCAAACAATAACACAATAACAATTATTCATTACACTCATGCTTAAATATCAAGCAGCATAAACAAAAATGGTAATTTCTAATATGTAATGAACCGGGTTTGATTGATAGAAAAATTGAGAAGCGGTTTAAGATTGATTTTAGTTAATCAATTCGATAAATTTCTTACACGCCTCCAGCAATTTTCATTAAATAAAAAATTTGAATCTTGCTAAAAAGTTGAGAAAAATAAATAAATGTTGGAATGCTTTAAAAAGTCCCCAAAGATAACAAAAAATTAACACAAATGTTTCGATTTTAAATCTGCTAATTCGATCGAGTCAAATACAACCGATATTCAAGGAAAAAACTTCAAGGTAATTAAATTATATGCAGCAATTTTCAAATATTTTCCTATTTACAGATGTAAAATGAGTAAACTAATTTAAAAAAATGCATCGGCCGGGAATCGAACCCGGATCGCCCGCGTGGCAGGCGAGCATTCTGCCATTGAACCACCGATGCTGTTGAGATACGACTCAAGATTGAGATTCTGCAAACGACCAGACGAGTTTACGCTTCATTTCACTAGAAAATTCGTTTTACTATTAAGAACCAACGTTGATAGAATCGTAATTACTTTGATCCTCATCCACGAATCTGGCGACACCAAAGAACCAAGTAACTACAGACCAATATCCATTCTCAATAATGAGTACAAACTCGTGACCGGTGTGATTGTCGACGTAGTATGGGAAGCAGTGGGTTCAAAAATTCACAAGGAGCAACTTTGTAGACCTAAAATCTGGGGCACGATGCAAGGAATTTTAATGGATAGGGCCGAAACCCAGATTTCACGGATTCGTAAGCGCCCACACGTCACAACATGGTATGACTTTAAAAAGGTCTTTGATTCTATTACCCATCTCGCAATGAGAAGAAAAATAGCTGCGATGCCATTACCAATGGACATACAAAGAACATTAAGAACTATGATCGGGTTATGGAATATGCGCATACAAGGCTAAAAAAGATTAGGAGACACCATATCAGTCAAGCGAGGTATTTACCAAGGAGATAGCCTTAGCCCATTATTATTTACCATAATAATAGCTAGCATAATAGATGCGTTAAATAATGATGAAAACATCGCAAAACTCAGCAGAGGGCGCATGATAATTATCGCCTACATGGACGATATCAAAGTCCATACAAACACTCAGATGGCTGCAACAGCTGCTCAACGTAGCGAAATGCGCTATATACGGCAAGAACGTAGAACAAGAGGAAGAAAAAGAACTTCAGCTACCATACGTACAGTCACATTATAAACATTTAGGATTATACCAGGTAGAACGAGATCAGCCCATCAACATGGAAATACTTGAAAAGAAAATACTTAGCCAAACCAAAACCATAATGGAGTCCAAACTGTCTTGCTTCCAAAAAGCCTCGGTCTTCAACGACCATCCCGGCGGCCACATACATAGCCGGAAATATGCAAATGCAAGAATCGGTAGCGAGCACACTACTGAGATGCAACAAAATAGATAAAGAAATCCGAAAAATAGCTGTCCAATGCCAGATAAAAACCCGACCGACATCAAACCAACGTTTATATTTACCTACATCACTGGGAGGGCTGAATTATAAAAGCATTGCTGTTGAAACAGCGGTCCACTACGTAAGAAAATACTGGTACCTCCAAAATAGCAAGGAGCTAACAGTGACTCGCCAATACTACCAAGAATTGGATCGAGGTAAATGCAGATCTCCCATTGGAGACTATAAACACGTCCTCGCCAAATACAATATAGAGAATGACAATATAGAAGATGAAGAAGACAAGGAAAAGATTTCGACAAAAATAATCAACACGATCTATGACCTAGTGGAGGAAGAAAGAAAACAAAACTGGTTAAAAACGATGTTTTACCCAAAATTAGTAATAAAATACCACGATAAGAGCATCTTTGCGACCAATCAAAGCAGTCTGTTAGATTCCAAAAAACTAAACCTACTTAACGCAGCAGCAGAAGAACAATGGTTTGCGTTAAGAGCAACATCTAAGCAAGCAGGAGGAATATGTAGGAGGTGTAAGAGCCACGACGAAACAGCTTACCACGTCATAACGGCCTGCAAACACAACTAAAGTTCGGGAAGGCGAACTTAAAGTGTAACTACTCGTCAAATGGGAAAGAAATTAACATCACTTGCGGCAATCCTGTACTTATAGCAAACAAATTACACCATAATAAGCCAGATATTATGGTGAAAATACAAAACGAAAATGAAACCACCTTTTACATCTTCAAGGTGGTAATACCGCACCTCCAAAATCTCGAAATCCCGGAGGCAGTCAAGATGGTACGATACACAAAAAATTCCGCTACTCATATCGAACATTTAAATTACAATAGCATTGGAAGAGATGCAAGTTTGGTAGACGAACTACGCCAGATGTACAGATGCCCAGTGAAATTTGGAGTAATGACGGTGGGAGTATTTGGTGAGATGCTAAAAACAAGCGCGCATGAGAAATTGCAATCCCTTCTGACCGAGATGGGAGTTACAAAAAGCCAGATGAGACACCTCCTTGAAAGAGTTGCCTATAGTGCGATGACCAGGACTGCCAAATTCGATGATATTACTGTACAGGGTGGGCAAAATTGGGTGTTATTATAGGCTATCTCAGAAACTATAAGAGATACAAAAAAATAGGTACCACGTCTCGGTCTCTTTTTTCGAGAAAACCTCAAGGGCGGAAACACCAACCCTCTATCTTCTTTTGTTTTTGAGTTATAGCCAAAAAGTTAAAATTTGAGGTTATCGAAAAATGCTCGTATTTCGTTAATTTTTGAAATTAGAGAAAAGCGGCTGATACGTTCTTCAGGCACTTTTTTGAGCAGAATACACTGGCGTTGAAAAATTTTAAATATACCTGATAATTTTTGAGATACAACACAATGTTTTATTTTTTTAAATACAAACCATACTTGATTATGGTGTTATTGAAAAGAGAATATTTTTAGCTTTCCAATGATGTATCGCACGTATGGTGTAATTGTGAAGAATCAGCATTATTTTTCAATTCAAAAAGTTTTTTCAAAAAAAAATATCATAGTTGGCGGATAACAACTGCCTACTTAGTTACCATAGCAACGTGTGTTATTTCATTAATTATCTTAAAAATGTATAGAAATATAATATAGAATATATCTTTTACTCAAAGTAACAACATTGATTCAAGATGTATTTTTAATAATAACGAACAATAAAAAGAAACATTAAACAAAAATTTAAATATTAACATAAATTGCAATAAATTAGGTTATGTTAAGGTTTTTCATTGGGAGTGATGCCTTTCATTTTAACTTGGATAACACAGTTATGTTCGGAGCAGATCTTTTAATTGCTCACCATGGCTTTGTTTACATTGAGTCGTTTCAATTGTTCACTCTGACCAATTTACGTCTGAATGATATTGGTATTGAAACCACATTCAAAATTCTAGACGTCGTTGACAATCACCTCCTGAAAGCTGTTGGCGTTTTCTTAACCTTATTTAATAAGGTTTAAATTTATTTTTCTTTAACATGGTCATCTAAAAACACCCGAGTCCACTTCACTTTGGCGACTGGATACCGATGGATTTGCAGTAATGGCTCCAATTAGATCAATAGCGATGCTTTCAGCATTTTGAATGTTGTATTTTTTATCTTGTTTTCTCAAAACACCCATAATTAGTGAGATTTTTCTTCAATCAATTAAAAGCAGCCTTAAGCGATCGCCTTCGCTTTGGGTGGCAGTTGAAATATGTGCACACGGAGCATCAACATTATTATTATTGAGAATAAAACATTCCAACGTCATATTTCTCAAAATTGCTGAATTCCATTTTAGTGCTTTACTTTTTTACTTTATTACAGTTAAACGATAAAAACACGAGCACTCTATCACGATTTTTGCATTAACTATTTTAGTTACAGGAGAAGTAAACACACGTTGCTATGGTAACTAAGTAGGCAGTTGTTATCCGCCTACTATATTTTTTTTTTTTGAAAAAACTTTTTGAGCTGAAAAATAACGCTGATTTTTCACAATTACACCATACGTGCGATACATCATTGGAAACCTAAAAATATTCTCTTTTCAATAACACCATAATAAAGTATGGTTTGTATTTAAAAAAATAAAACTTTGTGTTGTATCTCAAAAATTATCAAGTATATTTAAAATTTGTCAACGCCAGTGTATTCTACTCAAAAAAGTGCCTGAAGAACGTATCAACCGCTTTTCTCTAATTTCAAAAATAAACGAAATACGAGCATTTTTCGAAAACCTCAAAATTTGACTTTTTGGCTATAACTCAAAAACAAAAGAAGATAGAGGATTGGTGTTTGCACCGTTGAGTTTTTCTCGAAAAAAGAGCCCGAGACATGGTACCTACTTTTTTTGTATCTCTTATAGTTTCTGAGATAGCCTATAATAACGCCCAAATTTGCCCACCCTGTACAGTTTGTTAGTATATTGTTGTTATTTGTGCAAACAAATTTATGAACCACCGATGCTGTTGGGATACGACTCAAGATTGAGATTTTGCAAACGACCAGACGAGTTTACATTTCATTTCATTAGAAATTCGTTCCATTAAGTTTAACCTTGATTCCTCTAAGTGCGACATATTTTTTTCTGGATAAAAAAAAACTCTTCTAATCTAATTACTGACACTTAATACACAATATCACTAGATAATCTCATTGATTTCAACTACGTTTATTTCTTAATTTTTGATGCTTTTGAGATATTAGGCAAGTTTGGGATTTTGTGAACGAACAAAATAACTTATCTCTCTTTTGTTACTAATTTATTAGGAGAGGAATTGATAAGATATAATCAACCTTACCTTATTATTGATACAATATGTCCACAACCACCACATCAAGAAGTTTTAATGTTTGTTGTTTTTTATTATAGTCATCTTTAAAGATGTGTAACAAAATTTATTTAAAAAATGCATCGGCCGGGAATCGAACCCGGATCGCCCGCGTGGCAGGCGAGCATTCTGCCATTGAACCACCGATGCTCTTGAGATACAACTCAAGATTAAGATTCCGCAAACGACAGCTGAGTTTACGCTTGATTTCACCAGAAAATTTGTTCCTTTACTAAAAACCGCCGAAGCTGCTGCCATAATTACTTTACGTTGATTCCTCCAAGACCTAATTATGTAACCTAATTACCACAATTTAACACATAATCGAATAAAAAAATCTCATTTATTTCAATTACCTCCAATTTTTTCATTTTTATGTAATACGATACCTCATACATAACCCTATTTTTTGTTTTAAAACAAGAAAACAATGTTTTCCAATTCCATTAGATACGTGTGTGATTGATAAACCCACCGTAACCGAAATAAAAGCAGAAATACGAAGCACCATACCCGCAGGTAACGTGTCATGCATCTATCTCCGTCCTGACGTTTCATAAATCTTCGTTTCTGGTACACTGGGATAACACACAGTATCCACAAGTAGTGTGTTATTTCAAGTATACCCACTTTAAATTACTATATAATTTTCATGGTAATTAATGTTCCCTTGCTGATTCTCGTGATGTGTATTTTAAAGGAATTAAATAGTTGGTAGAATTTACTCGGCACTTAAAGACGGCCGAAATGAAAATCTAATATTTACTTGGTATAACTCGCTTTTCCCACGCATGAGGAAGGAATTCGAAATGTAACCGTAATTTATCCTCGAAATCTGGGAAATGCTATAAATTAATCGCTTTTACTAACCAAATTAATGTAATCGATACCGTATTTGGGGCGAAATTACATAAATTTCAGAAACTGGTACAGAAGGGTGGAATATTTGAATACAAAAGTGGCAGTAAATGCGTGCCCATTTGTTCGTGTAACTCGTTTATCCCCCGTTATCGTTGCCAACCTTTTTTATACACGATAAGGGTTGTCCTGTGTGAAGAGCTTTGTTTTTTCCGACAGCTTTTTTGTTTTCATTTGCCCCTTTTTACAATGCAAAAATACCAAGTGAAAAAAATACTAGAGTAACACTAAAACGTTAAAGGATTTTGAAGTAATACTGAAAATAGAATAGAGGAATCCTTCTCGCTCCAGGCAATTACGAACTGTAAGAGATTTACAGTTTTACGGGGCGGAACTCGGAGTTGATTACGACAGATTAAGAGTTCTAAATTTACAACTGCACCCGAAACTCGGACGAAGCAGCGAGCTTTCGCTCCCACGACGCCGAAGTTCCCCGGAGCTTTCCCTTCGTTCCGTTCTGACAACTCTAGCTTTCTCCGTCAGGTCACTAATTCAAACGGATACATTATTAATAACATACCGTTCTTTTAACTCGGTTCTCACGGTTTGAATTAAATTTGATATGTTATATAATCCACGGTGACAGTTTTGGGACGAGCCTAGAGATAATTAAACTTTCCGGACGTTTTCCGGGCTTAAAGGGTTTGAAACTGATATTTCGGGTATATACGTCCACCTAGAAACTAACCCGAACCCTCGGAACCGCATTCACAGTCGTTTAACTCCCGTGATTAATCGACGCTTTTCGCATCTTTTACCGGTTTGTGTCGCCCACACTGAAAACCGCCCGCGGTTAATTCCGCATAAAAGTAATAAGAGTATACCTCATAAATCATCCGACGCGAAAATATCTAGCCGAACATAACCGAGAGGGTGGCAATCTACATAATGTCAGCGAGCTTTTAATTAATTCCGGAGTTTTCGTGATGTGAATGTTTACCACGCTTTAAACGAAGGAAATACCATAAAGAAAAGGTTTTGTTGAAGTTTTGGAAGTCACCGATCTGAGAAAACAACGATATAGAAGCCGGTTCGTCTGTTATAACGAGATAACAGGTTCGAAAGAGGGTGTTAGTTAAGTGAATCGATCTGGAATTATTATGGGTTATTAAAAGAAGAGGGGAATAAGAAAGTTAATGGGAGAGTTTTTGTGGTATCTAAACAATTGAGATAAAAGGGTTTTATATTGAAGCAATTCTTTATCAAGGAGTTATAGTACTTGAAGCTTTTAGGAAATGTAACGAGGGAATTGAGCTGAATTTATTGGCGACTACAAATTTTAATAAAATGGTGCCATAAACTGAAATTTATACTGGATTTACTATAAAATGGTTTTTAACTAAAGTATTAATTTTTCAAGACAATTTTTAGAAGATAAAATAAATCAATAAAACCATGTGTTATGGACTAAATAACTTGAGAATTAAATTGGATATTTGATGACATTTATTAAAAAACGAGTTTAGTTGGAATTGAGATTTTGTAAAATTTTGACTTGTTTAAACACAAAATAATAAAATGAAATTAGATTGAAATTGAATTAGAACTGAATTTTTGTTGGGATTTCTCAAAATTAAAATTAATTAATTAGAATCACAAGATTAAGAATGGATTTTATAAGAAAAACGTTAATTATGAATAAGTAAATTAATTACATGGCTTAATTGGAGTAAAATACTCCGACGAGGTACTGATGACGAAATATTTCTTCAAACCCAATTAATAGGTTAAATTTAGGATTTGTCGATTGATGCTGGTCAAATTAAGATTATATTTTGAATGGGTTGGGATTACATTTGAGTAATTTAAATTCAAGAGGTGGATTATTTGACACATAGAAGAAGCCCACATATGCAGTCAAGTTGACTACATGTATGCGCATCTACCGCGAATCCTTAGGATAAGAGTCAAAGGGTAAGGATATACAATGGAAGGGAATGGTGTCTGCTAGGACCCCAAACAGTGCGGTTGTGGCACGCAGACAGATGTCACAACCCTAAGCTGAATGGGGAAATTATTTTATGCATTATTAAGTTTTTTTTCACAAATCGATAATTCCGAAAAAAGGAGCCAGTTCAAAATTAAATTGGTTTCATTCGCAATAAAATTTTTTGAAGTGACCAAAAAGGCGATCGTAAAGGATCATTAAGGAAGGACGTAGACCGATTTGAGGAGGCAATTTACCATCACACAAGCAGCAATATCTAACATTCTGAGTAGCATTTGAGTTGTATTTAACAAAGTTTCGAAACCAAACTGCAGCAGTTCCTAACAGGGAATTATTAAAGTAGTACAATTTTAAATCAACTTTCCAAGCATTAGCTTGAGCCGTCGCGTGATATTGTTTTAAAAATTTTATGGGGTCATCTTGGTTTGGATCGAAATATGGTTGTTGTGTAAATTTTGGTGTTATTGGTATTCGATTCTGTAACATTTATGCAATGGTACTATTTTGAATAATTACTGTACCTTTAGAGGGAGAAATTATTGTGATTCTCTTTCCCGAATTTTGTAATCGACTAATATAAGTTTCATATGACTCTATATTAGACGGATGTTCTTTGCAATTTTGTGATAATGTTCTATTAAAAGCTCTGGATGTATCTCCATCATCAAACGGTATTTCAACGGGTAAAATACTAGTTGTATTAATTCTAAGATTAGGTGGTTGGGACGGCGGAGTTTTTGGTTTTATGAACATTGATTGCGTATCACGTGTTTGAGTAGTTGTGGCTAAAAATAGTTCATTTTCAAAATATAGAGTACTGACTGTAATAGGAGGAGATCTCAATGTTCGATCGCTTCTTCCAAACGTATTTTCTTCTAAATCTAAGTTAATATCTATTACAGCTGGTCGTCTTTCGTTGATCTTTTTTGATATAGTACTTGTCTCCGAATTCATGACGCAAAACTATTTGGGATAAGTATTATTGAATTTAAAAAGTTGGATCTTTAGCGCCTCCACCAAATGTTAAGTTAGGGGGTGTTGCTAATAAAACTTCACTTACCTTTTAACCTTCGAGTTACTCTTTTGATACTTTGGACTCGAGGTAGGGATTTCAAGGGTGACTAGCCAATATTTTTCTCAACTTTTTTATTATTCCTTAATTTCTAACAATTCCGAACTTAACTCTAAGGCGGTCGAATCGCGAGTCCCCTTGTATCGTTCCCAATCATCATTCGAGGTATTCTTTTTACCTTATTTAGCATTTTTGTACGACCGATGTTCGTGAACTCTACTTTTTATCATAGCCGTAGTCAATAAAGTGACCAAAAAAGCCATCGTGAAGAATCATCAATAAGGAAGGATTCAGACTGAGTTGACGAGGCAGTTTTTCATCACACAAGCAGTAGTATCTAACATTTTGAAGAAGTGGCGAATGCAAGAAGGTTAGATCAAGAAGAATAAAATGGGACGACATCGAAAGAACACTCGTCTCTACAACAGGAACATCATCATTCTGCGCCGGATGAATACCAGACTCATTGTGGTCGACATAGCACACGAAATATGAAACGGTGACTAGCAAAAGCCATCCGTTTCGACTATCAAGACGAAACTGAAAGCCCGCCAGATTGTATGGACGTCGTCCGACAAAAAGCCATTCATTTCGTGTAAGAACAGAATGGTGCGCGTTGAGTGAACGAAGGACCAAATTATTTGGACGAAGCGGGACTAGAAGAAAATCGTACTATTGATTATTTTTAAACCTAAAACGGCCAATTTTAATTAAAAAGCGCCAAGGATTGTAACTATTTAGATTATCTTTTGTAATAAAGGCCTTTGCATTGTTGGCACCCAACCTGGAGTCCAATTGATTTGAAATCATGGCAATCTTGGCAGAAAGAAAATTGTTAAGCGTGGATGCAAAGTTGGAGATAAATCGTTTATCTGCTGGTGAATTGCGCGACGTGTTAAAGGTGAGGGGAGTGGTAATTTAACTGTCACCTGATGAATTATGTCATACATTGCAGGAATTTCAGCAAATGAAGAAAAGTAGCAGCTATGAATTAAGTAATAATTTACTAAGAAGTTAACCAATCAATAGGATGTAGAAATTAAACATCCCTTTTAATCATAGCCTAAACTTTAGGTTGTATATTTCCAATCTTCATCCAAGGTATGCTACAAGAATTGATCAAATTGAAAAAATTAACGTTTCGTCAATTCTTGTAGCGTACCTCTGATGAAGATTGAATATAATATACAATCGAAAACTTAAGCTATGTTTAACCAGTTTAGTGTGTTTGACGACTATATCCGTCATGGAAGAATGGCAGAATTTTTTGTTTTGACGGCTATATCTATCATGCGTAAAATTTTGTTACAATTTAATATTTAAATTGTAATTCTTTTTTTTTTTACCGGTTGGTTTTCGAAGAAATGGATGTTCGCGTCGCATGGCGGCACACCTGAAGTGCAGGCCGTGACTAGAAGTCCACTTAGGTTTACGAGCAGCCGCGATATCCGTTCATTGCCTCCTAGGCGTGCCACCACAGAACCAGAAGAAAAATCATTAGAACCTCGCCCAGTGACATCCAATGTTTCACGTTTGATCGACTAACATTTCCCGAATTACATACCAAACACTTCAACAAGAAAAAATCCATCCCGAAGATGTTCTATTTATTACAAAAACAAAGTTAGAAAAGACTCTCGGTATTGGTTTCCGACACACAAAGTGCCACTGTGCATTTCTCCCTGTTTCAGAACATATCACACGAAAGCAACATTCTAAAATTTTAATTTCTACAAATATTTGATTTTTTTTAAGTTTTTCGTTAATTATGTGTAAATATAGCTTTACGTTAATCCATTGTGTAAATATTACTAATAAATCCATTCATTTTCTAAAATAAAGTCGTCTTTTTGACGCAATATTTCAATAGCGCCACTTACTATGTGTTTGACGTCTATAACCGTCATCGCTTGATTATCGCGACACACACTGGGGTGCAGTTTGTAAAAAGATCGACAGAGTTAACTGGTTAAAGAAGGTGTTTAATTTCTACATCTCGTTGATTGGTTGATTTCCCAGTAAATTATTACTTAATTCCTAGATGTTATACAACCAGTACTTCTACCACACACTAGTAGTTATGTTCTTCCAGAATATCCTTTTATCTGTTGGCGTATCAGAGGGTTTTGAAAAAGCACGATCGAAAAGTGCCAAGGAGCGTGATCGCGGTTCTTCGATTATGTGCCGAAAAACGCGTTAGCTCTCCTTCAGTTACATGACGAACATTTCGACAAAAAAATTTCGGTTGGGACGAAAGTGGTCTGTTTCGACCCTGCAAATACCTTGGCTTTTCGGGACACAAAATCTGAAGAGCGCGAAAGTGGCTCGTGGTACGGAAACGGTTAAGTATCAGAAAGACGGTACGGTAGTTTAAGAGACGCTTAATCATCTTGAATCAAAAATAAGGAAATTCCAGGAAGATCCAAGGTCCGGGGATTATCTTAAAATGGAAACCAAACTATCTCTCACATATATTGGGTAAAATCAATCGATTTGTATCAAAAGACCAGAAGGAAATTCAGTAAAAAGCTAAGCTTATTTCAAGAATTATTATGTTAATGTCTAAATGGGAAATAAAATCGAAGAGTTATAAGGCCTCTACCTTTACTCCTCATCCATCAATATACGAGACATTCGAAATAAACTTAAGTGATTTGGAATCCGACAGATCAGAAGAAATCCCCGATGAAGATCATGAGAGATGTTATGCAAAACCACTTCCTATTTCTAAATGGAATGTTACTTTTTATAGGGAAAGCAAATGCTTCCTGAGTTTATTTCTAAAACGAATAAATCTTTAGGTATTTTTTATATAAAACACTAAAAATCTAATTAGAACTAGACTTTTTGCCAAACTGTTTAAAAAAGTTATTTAAATTAATAAAAGCAATTTTAGAATATATGTAAATAAAAGTCAGATACAGTGGGTCACAGCTTATTTCAACCACCCTCTTTTAAGAAGATATACCTCATATAATTTCGAAACGAAACAAGATATTGCAAAAATTTAAATGAAGGTTTATATAGTACTTTTCAAATTAAAAAAAAAGAAGTTTTATTCAGTCTCAAATTTACATTTTCAAACATTCACAAACTAAAAACCAAAAACATACATACATAAGTAGTCACAGCTTATTTCAACCACCCACTTCTAAGATCTGTTAAGTTGACTTTTTTTTGAGGCTATGTTTCCAATTATGTAAATACAACTGCCCGAATCACACTAATGGTTGTAGTGTGATTTGGGCAGTTAAGTAAACCAGACGCGTATTTTGTGACAATGAGTCGACGAACTACCATAGAACACATGGAATTGGTTATTAGCCATTTTAAAAAGCGACAATTTGCGTCGGAAAATTGCTGAAATGGTTGGCCTTAGTGATTCGACAGTGCAAAGCATAATATCTCGGTTCGTTCATGAAAATAGGATACATGATAAGGGAAGAAAAGCTTCCAACAAAATTTTTAACGAAACTGATGCGCGCTACATTGTTAGGAAAATAAAGAAAAGCCCGAAGCTATCCGCTCCAAACTTGACCACAGATGTTCAAAATGAGCTGAATAAAACATGCAGTGCGGAAATTATTCGCCATGTATTATGAAACCATGGTTTTAATGGTAGAGTAGCGCGGAAAAAACCATTTATTAGTAAGAAAAATCAAGCGGCGCGCCTAAAATTCGCCAAGGAACATATTAACAAAGATTCAAACTTTTGGGAGCAAGTTATTTTTGCGGATGAATCTAAATTTAATATTTTCGACTCGGATGGTCAAACTTACGTCTGGCGTAAGCCAAATACAGAGCTCCAAAATAAAAATTTAATAGCGATAATAAAGCACGGTGGTGGTAGTGTTATGGTGTGGGCTTGTATGTCATCAAGTGGGGTAGGAAACTTACAGTTTATTGAAAGTACAATGGACAAAAATAAATACCTCGACATCCTAAAGTCCAATTTATTACAAAGTGCCGAAAAACTGGGTATAAGGGAGGGATTTCGATTCTATCAGGACAACGACCCGAAACATTAATCTGGTATTATGCAGACATGGCTGATTTGGAACTGTCCTCACTTGATGTAACCGCCGGCACAATCACCTGATTTAAATGTTATTGAAAACTTATGGGCAATTTTAGACCAAAACATCCGCCAACACCAGATCTCGAACAGGAATGACCTTATAGCAGCGCTAAAGAAGGAATAGGCAAAAATAACTCCCCAAACCACAAGAAAGTTAGTGGAATCTGTGCAAAGAAGGCTGAAAGCTGTAATTGACTAAAAAGGAGGTCATACTAAGTTTTGAAATTAAATCAATTAAGTTAAAATAATAAGTGGTTGAAATAAGTTGTAACTACTTATGTAGGTATGTTTTTGGTTTTTAGTTTGTAACTGTTTGAAAATGTAAATTTGAGACTGAACAAAACTTCTTTTTTTTAAGTTTGGAAGGTATTATGTAAACCCTTATTTAAATTTCTGCAATATCTTGTTTCGTTTCGAAATTATGTGGGCTATATTTTCTTAAAAGAGGTGGTTGAAATAAGCTGTGAACCACTGTATATTAATTAAAATTTAAAAATAATCTTACAATAATCAGATTTGTCGACTAAAAGATCCTTAAAAATGTTTATATTCTATATACAAATAAATAAATTTCAAACTTTTCAATTTTGATATAATAAAGTTAAATATTCAATAGTATATCAACACATAATAGCAGCAAAATACATAATTTATTTCGTCAATATTAGCGATAATATTTAATCTGTTTAGTGTCGAGTTAAAAGAATGGAAATAAAATCGAATTTATACACAAATTTAATGCCGTTTAATAATCTGAATGTTAAATAAAGTTTAAATTTACACAGTGTTATTATTTTCCTCTGTACATTTTATATTTTGTCCAAAACCAATACATTTATATACAGTTTATTTTATCAAACTCACATGGGCGGTTTGTTCGATATAAGTTTGAAGTTTTAAGACAATTATTAGTTTTAAAACCAAGCTTTTAAAGTTTAACAAAATTATATTTCAAAAGTAATAAAGTTATATAAGTTTTGAAAGTACACATAACTGTTTAGTGTAAACCCGCCTTAATACGTTTCCAAACGCTAACCATAACAATACCTTATTTACTCCCCTGTTAGATGGTTCCAACTGATATCATTGACAAATTTCAATTGATTCCCTCTCTGATTAATTAAATAGATTAGCTAAATCCAAATATCTAAACAAACCTAAATTAAATGATTTAGTGAATAAATCATTTAATGTAAATCTCACTATATCTAAAATTTTCTATGAAATTCAAAATTAAACTCATAAATTAGAATTTTATCTCAAGCGATAAATTGGAAAACAATTTGGTAAAATCAAAACGGACTAATAGTTGAAAATTACCCTATATCTCGTTTCTAACCACTATTTAAACGATATCGTTTTATTTATACTTCAACGACAGAGCTTTGTTTACGAACAAAGCATGATTAATATTCGCATCGCGTTCCATCCGCTAAATATAGCAGTATACGTGGTAGTTATCGTAAAATTTCATGTGAATATATCAATCAAACCGAGTAATGGCATTTGGCGTGGGTATAAATTGGGAGGATTTTTTGAAAAATCAAAATTTAAAAAGTTGTAAAATACGGCTTAAAAATTTAAATATTTTCCTGGTTGATTAAAAATTGAAAAAGCGGAAGTTTAGAAACTATTTGAAAGATTCTTCCTTTCATTCGCGAGCCGATTAGGTACCTGAACGTAATCAAAAGGACGAATTTCTCGTTTCCCATTTGATGGAAATCTAAGAGACAATTTTCGTTCGCTCGGGAATCGTTCACTGGTTATTGTCTCGAAAACCATTTCATAGAATCCTTGATACTCTTCCAACAGAAGCTCGTTAAGGTCGAAAATCGAGAGATTTCCCGTCGAGATTTTGAAAGGTTGGTGTTATTGAAGGACATCTTTTGAAACTCAACGCTCTTTTCGTTATTATTCAAGTGAAATTTTCACTGCAAATTGTTCAACTTCTTTAACAGTTAAACATCTATAAATATATCTCTTCGAAGTTTGCTCACAAGCCTAATAGAGAAGTAGGTCGAAAATCGAGAGATTTTCCGTCGAGATTTTGAAAGGTTGGTGTTATTGATGGACATCTTTTGAAACTTGAAGCTCTTTTCGTTATTATTCAAGTGAAATTTTCACTGTAAATTGTTCACCTTCTTTAACATCTATAAGTGAATTATATCTCTTCGAAGTTTGCTCACATCCCTAACCGAGAACTATAAATTTGCTTAGTAACTTGAACGTCCTACATAAATATTAGAACGTGTTCGTTTCGGTGTACTTAGTACGACTGTAAATAACAACTTCCCCCCTTTATTGGAGAAAACCAGAAGTGGTTCTAAAACTTAACGTTTATAATTTTGATAAATGTACTTCCATTATTTATTTTATTACTTGACTAGTTGTAACATGTAGAGGGTATTATAGTGTTAAAGTTAGGCTTGTCTTTGTAAATATGGTCGTTTTATTTTTAGAGAAATTAGAAATGAGTCTTTGTTAAAGATTTTAGGAAAAACCCAAGAACATAAAATTTATGTTCTTGGGTTATCAATTGAAAAGTACCAACACGAAAAATGAAGACTTTGAAAAAGAAAACAAGAAACCAGAAAAAGAAAATGAAATGTCGAGAACTGGAGAAGAAACTGTATTAAAAATTCCAGGAACAGCGGAAAGAAATATGTAATTGGAAAGGTAACCCTCAGGCGCAAAGGAAATTAAAACCTCCATGTCAAAACTGCAGAAATAAACGCACTGAAAAAAAAATCAGATGAAGAAAGAAAATCAATACTTTTAAATTTTTGCTCATTGGGCGAAATAAATAGACAACGCGACTTTATTTCGAAGTTCATCTGTCTTGAAGAGAAAGAAAGCTGTCGAAAACGTCCTAAGCCAGAAGTAGATGAGGAGGTCCAGAGTCGAAGAAAAAATACTTTCAAGTATTTCTTGTCAATCGGAAGCAAAAGAATATTGGTTTGCAAACAATTTTTTCTTAACACATTAAGCATAAGTGGACAAATGAAGCGTATAAATGCAAAAAAGGCACTAACAAGATAAGAAGCAAATAAAGGAAATAATTAAAGAAGGGTTTTTACCACTTAATGGGTTAAAGGAGAAAAAATGTCTCATTACTGCACTGGGATCCGAACCCAGGTCCCCTGCTTTCCGGGCAGATAAGAAGATAAGAAGCATTTCCGCTTTGCTAGCCAAACACGTAGAATCGGAAAACGATAAACGTTTGGAGTTCTTCAAAAACGCCTTTCAAGACAATCCAGCCAACATTTCGGAAACTCAGACGGATGTGAATGACACACTAGTATTTTCTGATAATGAATCTGATACTGACTTACGAATTTAAATTTGTACCTAAGAAACTAATTTTATACTTTTTTTTCAATAAAATGAGCTTCTTTAAAATCTCTTTTATCGCAATTCCAAATTTTATTAGTGCAGATACTGCTAGTTTTTTTACAGAAACGCCAAATCCAGAACTTTGCAGTTCACGAAGCAGAGATTTCCAAGCTTTAGATGCAAAACAAGACGTTCTCATTTTTTCAATTAAAATAACTTTTTACTGTCAGCCTGACTTTCGCTTTAAAGCACATAAAGACGAGTCAATGTATTATCTACTTTTAGTTAAAATACCAAGTCGATTGAATGACTTAAACGACAATGAAAGGTTTTTCGCGCTTTACTCAAAACTATTCGAATGTCAAATGTCTGGTTTTGCATTTATACGCTTCAAATGGTAGTTACGGCCTTTCCAAAAATGAGTAGCTCAGGCACGGTTGTAGAAGACAGAAGAGGCAAAGCATGTAAGACATCTCTACAAGACGAATCGGTCAAAAACTCTGTTAGAACTCACATTAACGCTTTTGATACAATAGATAGTCATTATTGTAGAAATTCTACTCAAAAAAAATATTTGCCAGCAACCCAATATTTTGAAAATGTATTACCTCTATTTAGAATGTTGCCAAGACAATAATATAACAAAAATAAGTACAGAAAGCATCTATCGTCAGATATTTAACAATGAACTTAATCTTTTATTTTTTGTACCCAAAAAAGATTTGTGCAATAACTGCCACAATTTCGAAAATGTGTCGACTGAAAAAAAACTGAGTTGAAAGAGAAATACAGACACCATTTAAACAATAAAGAAATTTCACAGCAAATTAAAAATAACGACAAGGAGTCTGCACGCAACAATCCTCTCCTATTTTCTGCAGTTTTTTATTTACAACAGGTTCTTCCTGTGCCCAAACCTAATGTTGGCGTATCATACTACAAACTAAAACTGTCAATATATAATTTTACGACATACGATTTGTCTAGTAAAGAATATCAGTGCTTCATGTGGAATGAATGTATCGCACGAAGAGGTGCGTCGGAAATAGGTAGCTGTTTTTTAAAGTTTATAGAATGGCATATAGAAAAAGGTGTCACAGAGTTTTCTTTTTTTCATTAGCATTAGCATCAGCATTTTTGCATTATATAGGTATCTATCACAGAACTGCGTTGTCAAAATACGTCATACTTTTCTAGAATCCGGTCACACACAGAACGAAGGGGACAGCGTTCACAGTGTGATCGAAAAAGCTGCCAGAAATATTCCTATTTATTTACCAGAGCAATGATGCTCAGTAGTACGAACGGCAAAAAGAAAGGCGCCATTCTAAACAGTTTATGAGTAGACACAAAAAGATGTGTTTGCTTTAAAAAATTACAAAGTGATATTGCTATAAATTTTGATACGGATACAGAAAATGAAACAGTTTTTATAAACAAATTTAAAATACTTCAATTTGATCCAGAATTTCCAAATTATTTTTAAAACAAACTACCAACAAGACCAATTTATAAGATTGAATTTAATTAAAAGGGGTAGGAAGTCTTTGGGTGAAATTGATATTAATGTTATAGAGCTTAAACCACTTTATATAAACAACAATTACCATTTACAAATAAAAGTGTAAATGAAGAAGACGATGATAACTAACAATAAGTTGTTTTTCTATCTCTAGTGTTTTAGAATTTGTATTTTCCGTTTTTTTTTTTATTTTAGCTATTTTTATTTTGTTGTACTTTTAATAAGACTGTTTCGGACTGCAATATAAAAAGTTACCTGACTTTTTTATAGGTTTATGGGTTTGTCTTGACACATAGTGGGGAAATTTTCGATTTTTGTGGCCATAACAAAAAAAATGAAAATGTGTTTTTTACAAAAAAAAAAAAAAGAAATTCTATGAAGTGCAAAAATATTACCTTACGTATTTATAAAAATATCACCACATCGCCTGAACTGGTTTGTCCATAATAATGATTTGAGTTAGACATATGTGAGTGATGCTGGAATGCGCAAATTTTCTGTACAAGATAGGAAATTAATTTAAGTGCCATTTATTTACTTTTTAAGCAAGCCACTATTACTATTACATTTCTTGGACGTATATTAATTAGTCTAATGTATTTTGTATTTAATTTTGTGATATTTTAGTCATCAAAAGTCCTTCAAAATTAAACTCTGTATTCAGGCCCTAAGTTTTTTTATTTTGAAAGGATTTAGAAGTAAAGTTGGTTTTTGTTGGAAGAGTCGGCTAATATTTGCTACCCTTGTGTTACCACTGTTTTAAAGTTTGTATTACATTCCCTCCCTTAATAATTTAATATTATTAATTTTGTTAAGAGGGACCTGTTAGTGTCTTGTTTATTTGCAACCTATCGAATGCAGTCAGAAATCATAGTAATTCGTATATCACCTGTCTTAGGCCGCTTCCGAAGAAAAAGTTGCGCAGTTTGCCAAAAGAGGACTTAGCTTTCTTAATGTCGCCAGCAGAAGATGATAATCACGCATTAAGTTCAACGTCCGACAGCAACGATGATAAAGATGCTGAATTCAGCGATTAAATTATTATTAAGTATTATTTTCCTGTATTATTCTACAGGAGAACTAAAAAAATGTTTTGTGGTATTAGTTTATCGAATAGATTTGGACACATTAGGATTGTAAACTGCTTATCCTAGAATTTATTATTTTATTTGATTGCATTCTAGTTCTCATGATAAACCGTACTGTCCAAAGTTATTCTAAATGAATATACTGACTACAAATGGTTTGTGTCCGTACACAACATCCTGCGATTTCTTGCAATGGGATTATGTGAAAGACCTTCATTATATTCCTCGTTCGTATTCTGTGTAATTTTTATAGAAAATTTCTTTTTCGAATAAAGAATTATAGTCATTTGTAAGCGCTATATCCGTCTTACATAACGTTATGTCTAAACATTTAACTTGAAGCACCACGTTGATCATTTATGATTGGAAAAGACATCACTTTGTTATATTTTTTTAAAATGTTGCTGTTGCGAATTGAAAATCACAAGTAAGGGCTTATTCTTCACTAATATTTATATATTTTTCTTTATGATAATTAATTCTATAATCAATCATTTATAGCACTATTTTTATTTGAAAAGACATTTATTTTCCATATGATTAGATTGCGTTATCTCAAAAAATAGAGTTAATTCGACAAATCTGTTTTATAGCTCGTGCTCAGTAGACTAGAATTACTCAGAATGAATCTGTTATATTTAAACATCATGTACTTCACTGAAACTTTAGGGCCTTTTGCAGTGTCTGTCACCTTTTTTAAATGTTGCAATTTATTCAAGAGATAATCTAAATCTAAAATAGGTACCTAAGAACATTTGGGAGAAAATGCAAGATTCGAAAAAAGAAACGAAGTATCTCAAGTCAGATAATTTTAAGGTCAAAATTGATTTTTTTAAAAGTATTTTATACAAAAGTTCAAAACTTCTAGTCTGAAAAATCTATTTCCGGTCAAAACCGGAAATTAGAAATGTCATCGTCAGATAGAGCATATGCGACTTAGTAATATTTTTCTTTACTGTTTAAGGTATCGCTTCCTTAACTCTTAAAAGGGGGTTACGTGTGGTTGCTAATACCCTGTATAGATAGGTCGTGAGTATAGAACTCAGAATTATACAATAATTATGATCGTCGTGCAAGATTTTAAGTTTTCTACTAATAATACTTCGTTTATAATAACTGTGGCCACGAATTTTAGGAAATTCCCCACTGTCATGACAGTGCGAGTAATAATAATCATTAAAATTACAATGTTCAAGTTCCTAGTTTAGTTTTTAAATATCTTGAACTTTTTGAATAAATTCTAAAAATATGCAACATTTTGTTTGATTGTTTTCCTAAATTGTAGTATAGATCAGAACTATTTTAAGTACTTTTCACTCAGTAGTGCAAGTCCACTGCTATGGACTTACCATAGTTTGAAATTGCATAACTATTGTATGTTCATCTTTTTAACTATTACCCATACCATTCTTTTTGCGCATATAACAACAAATTACTGGTCCGTTTTAAGCTCAAAACCGGTTTTGTAGTTTAAAATACTTAAATATAGCAAGCCTAAAAAGAAGAAATCGTCTCCTGAAAAATTTAGTGTTTGGACATAGTATAGTTCTGCATTCAGGCGATGAAATATATGTATTTTTTTTAGTTATTCAGTTAGTTTCCAAACATTTTAAATGAAAAGGAAATATCAACAAGGTTTTAGTTTTATCCAATATAAAGACTTGAGAGACAAGCGCAAATTGCCCAGACCTGCGGTTTCCGCTTGAAAAACGACCCTCTCGTCCTCCGAAGCCTTTCAGAGACAGAAGGAAAAGTTTTCAGTGAATTTAAATAGCGGCTCCGTTCCCTTTTTCTCGCATAACCGAGGGTTAAAGTTCGTGAATTCCTTGTTTGAGACATTCACCTCGTTAAAACCGTTTGCCAAATAAAAACCCTGCAGCTTGTTGACGACTATTTTCAGCTTGGTCGCGATATTTAAATTAAAAATAATCGCCGGGACGCTATTTTTAGTTCTGGAATTTAAATTATTTCAGTCCCCCTTTTAAAAGATTTTCCCGCAGTACGAATTGCATTAAAAGCTTGGTGTACGGAAAGTTGAAAAGGCGACCGACCTTTGAACCCTTTGTGAAATTCAAGTTCGTTTGGTTTTGCAGAAGAACGGCTTCTAGACATAATTCCTTCCGCGTTTTATTACCGTCCTCTAATTAAATTTTACCGTACGTCGTAGCTACGGTACTTATTATGAGTTTTATTGCGTTAGCGGATAATTTACAAGCGGCTTAAACTGCCAAGACAATTACATTAACGTTCGTGTTCTAGCTTCCATAACTATATTGTCTTTTTAGATTGTCATCTTCATCATCTTTATTATCTTGATCACCTATGATGAATTAATTAGATTTTATGATCCTACATAATTATAAAAATGAAATTCCTAACAAATATTTTTTTATTATTATTTCCAAAGTAAGTATTGAATTTCTCTAAAGATACTGAAACAACGTGACTACAGTAATTCAAAACCTGTTATCCCCGAAACTTCTCCCCCTAAAGTTCGAAATAATGATGTCAACAGGTCTTTCGCAACTTCTATATCTCAGCAAACTTCTCAGCCCCTTAAATATTTACACCAAACTTTTCCCTCGACTTTATAAACCGATAGAAGACTGAAATTTATATCGCTTTGTTTTTGTTCATTTTGGCTTGCTAAAACTATAGAATTTATCCGCTATTATTTCAAATCTATTTTATGACAAAGAGATGAAAGGAAATTGAAAGGAACCCTTTTCTGCTATCGTCATAAAAGCGGAAAAGGACCTAATGGGTCCATTAGCCAATCGATTGTGAAGGAAGCCGGTGTCATCTGACACTGACAGCTAATTAATTTATAATTAAGCGAATCGAGTGGGTCCGCCATCGGAAGAGGGGTCAGGTTGGGGGCGTCAATTAATATTTTCCCTTAACAGGACGTTCATTTTTCACCCACGACCTCTGAAAATCAACCTGCGCGTTTTCCGGCCTGGAGCGATTAAGATAAACGATCGGAGTCGTGAGGAAAAAGGTTTGCCAATTAAACTTCCGCGGTCAGGTGGCAGAAAGACGTTTCTACTGAGCTTAACGACTCTCCTAACCGAGTGATTTACTACCATTATTTTTTATTTTATTTTGTTACAGGATGCCCCGAAGGACTGGCCCATTGGGCAGGCAACAAGTGCACAACGTTCCTTGTTTGGGGGATCTCCTAACGGCGAGGCCTTCAGGACTTACCGAGCCTGAAGCATGGGCGATCCTTTGTCAAGCTGTTCAAGCTTTGCAGGACTTATTTCTTTCTGGTGAGTCGAACGAAAATGTTCACCATAAACTAGATACAAGCTGATCAATCGATACTTGATGCAATTCACGAACAAGTTTGAACAACCGGAAAATACCACGGTTCGTCGACGTGGAGACTTTTCTTGTTATGAAAAATTGCCGCTTTTCACCCAGTCGAGCTTTCATCCAGTACATAAAACTTTCAAACTCCATACCGACTCACCACACCTAACTATTTCTATTTCGTGTCGACTATCCACATTTCACAAAGTTGAAAACTATTTATAACAAACTAGATTAACTTTTTTATCTCCCACATACAAAAAGTCATTCTTTTTCTTTCGGCTCATTTGATACAATATGATCCTAATTTTGATTGAATTTTTTTTAGGTTTTCCGAGTTTTTTTTATTGGGAATCATAGTCCCTCGTGAATCTGGCTATAAATCTCTCTGTTCGGTCGGAGTGTCACCGAGCGGCCGTCAATCGCAGGCGGTGGCGACTCGGAGCGAGTTTCCGGAAAAGCCGGAAACGGACAAAAATGACGGCTTCGCACGCGCGCTCTGTTCATTACTGCCGTTCGCATTAGCGTGCACGCGTAACCCACTGTGACGCCCGTCACGACGGTGTTTCCGATGATATTTGGTCATGAATCCAAAAGTGTATGTAATTACAATGTTTATTACGGATTTTAATCAATTTACATGAAGCTACATTTAAAGCTACATTAATTTTTAAAGAGGATAATACATTCCAAAACTGTTTCAACAAGATATCTGTTTGAGTCTGTTATAAATTGAGTTAATTTAAAAATTAGTTTGTTGTAGATTTTTGTATTTAAAATGATTAAGAAAATTAGATGATAAAAAATGCATCGGCCGGGAATCGAACCCGGATCGCCCGCGTGGCAGGCGAGCATTCTACCATTGAACCACCGATGCTGTTGAGATACGACTCAAGATTGAGATACTGCAAACGACCAGACGAATTTACGCTTCATTTCACTAGAAAATTCGTTCCACTACTAAGAACCAACGTTGATAGAATCGAAATTATTTTCCTTTAACTTTGACCCTCTGAAATGATCTTGATATATAACTAACGTGACCATTTATTTTTTGACTAAAAACGGGACATTGGTTTATTTAGGTTAATTAACAGGTAGTCAATAAAAAAAAAACACTATTTTAAAGTTATTTATTCAGAAAAGGTCAGTTAGGTTAAAAGTTACGAATTAAGAAATATACATACCCGAAACGTTTACTTATATTTATCAGAAGAACAAATTTGCTTTAATATAGCCGGTGATGATTTTAAGTAAGAATGAAACTCTTGGCACGTTTTTTTTTATATTCACCTTAATTGTCAACATCGCCTTCAGAACTGAAATTTGTAACTGGGTGTTCTCAGATGGCCACAATTTGGTCATCATAGAAAATACTCTTTCTACTGGAGCATTTGTAGCAGGCAAACATAAAATATATTCAATTAAAATAGAAAAGTTTTCATGCTGAAGATTGTAAGCTTGAAAGTGTTTGAATACTTCCACCCAACTTACTTCTGCGTTGTAATGTAGTTACAAATTAACGAAAATTCGTCAAAAACTTCTGCATCTTTATTACAGTCAATATATTCCTTTTCAATTAATACATCCAAAGATTTTTGAACGTCTGGCCATACGGGGACCTTTTTTTATCTGCCCAATAAAAAATCTCCATTTCTTTGGTAAGAAAGCAAGTCCACTGCTCCAGATATTCACGGCTTGTTTGATAAAATTCTGTAGCCGTCCTAGTCACAAACTCTTCATCTATGTCAGAAACGTTATCTTTCGATTTCACTATTAATTGAGGGACCATAAATGGAAGAAACTGATTGGTCTGTTTCTGAGTCAAATTGTCTTTTAATTGATTGACTTCTTTTGCAGCTTCAATTGCCGATACAGTCTGACCTTCCAGTTTTAATACAGCTTGATGAAAACTTGCTGACTGAGCGTGTAAAAAATAAAGCCACAATTCGGATGTGGGATCTTTAAAAAAGATTTTTAGTAACAGGGGACATTTTTCAATACTCAAAAAGTAGTTTTTTAGTGGCTGATGCATTTTTAAAACCCTTTCCAAGGCAGGCATAAGAGCAAGCCATTTAGTTTTGCTGTAGCCGAGCATTTGTTGATATTCTGTTTCAGTTTCGGCGCAAAACTCCTTTAGAGCTTCAACTCGAATCGTGTAAATATAAAAAAAATGAATACATCTTCACAATAATGCTTTCGTAATCTAAGGGTAGCCTGTCTGCAGCAAATTTTATTGCATTGTGAATTACAAGGGCTCCATATCCAATACCTATTAATGGCTTTTTCTGTGATGATTGTAATTTCGTTAACACATTGTTAGTTGCTCGTCTAGCCGCGTCTCCGAAATTGACGTTGGCATTGTCTCCGCAAAATGCCAAAACTTTTGCTGTCAAATTATTATCTGTCAACACTTACAAGGAGAGTGCAAGGTCTTGGGGTCATAGATTTAGTTCAAATTTTGTAGAATGGCAGATTTAGTTTCCCTGTTGAAGAAAATATATGGTTGTAGAGGCCACTACTCAATAGCTCTTTAGATATTTGCAATTGAAGATGCAATTCACTAGTTAAATTCAGGTCTGTAGCAAACGATTAAATATAATGGGTGTAGCGTAGCAGCAATAGATTGGTGTTTCTCGTCATTAGGCGCTGGGTTCGAGTTCTGAGAGAGTCTACTTTTACATATAAAGATACCATGAGTGGATATAAAATTTTGCGACATCGAAGCATTTTTTGAGTGTGGACCGCACTTTGGATTTGTCAGTTAATTGCCATTTGATCTGTCAAGACTTCAAAATTAATACAGGAATATGACTTGGCATTATAACCTTTCTTCAAAAAGCCTAACTTAATCGGTATAAATTCGGTGAATTTTGACATTATCCGGACTTGTCTTAATGAATTAGTTGCATCTTTAATTGAAAATATTTTTAAAATGATTGAATAGTGGCCCCTATAACCATATATTTTCATCAACAGGGAAATTAAGTGTACCATTCTACGAAATTTGAACTAAATCCACGACCCCAAGATCTTGCACTCTCCTTGTTAGTTTAAATAAGCGACAATGATGTCAAAAGTCTCACCTGGTTCGTCTTGGAGATCTAAAATTTCTACTTGCACACCTACGTAAAGTTGAAAAAAGCGCACTAGAATAGGATATATTTTCTTGTTACCGTGGTTTGAAGCGTCGTTTAGTATTGTAATACAATTGGACTTATCAAGATCATCTTTTAATTCTTTCATTGCTGTAGACGCCAAAACATTTACTACAATAGCTTCTGATTTCGTACGCGCGCATGTAAATTTGGAATCAAAATATGATTGAATTAATTTCGACGCACAATCATTAGAACGAAAACTGTGGTTTTCTTGTATCGTGTGATAAGCCCAGAAGCCTTCTGCCGCGGCGATATCCAAATCCTTTAAAGTTGGTGCGTCCGATTTCTTGAAAAAGGTTAACATCGAAGAACTCGAAGCGGTGGCACGATTGGCATATTTATGTTTTTCAGACTTTAAATGCTGTTCAATATCACTGCCACCACCATGGGAAACACTAAATTCTGTACGACACTTTTCACATCTGACATCGGAGGAAGTATTTCAGAAAACGGGACAATTTTGCGTCCCAGGGATCATTTCGGGGACACCGGGACTCGTAACTCTAAAAAGGGACAGTCCCGTTCAAAACGGGACGTATGGTCACGTTATATATAAGTGAAGATTGAGATTTCGTGAACGAACAAAATAATTTATCTCTCAATCTTACAATAAAATTTATTAAAATAGGTTGATTGGTGATTTTTACTTTATTTTTTGTTTAACCGTTTGAGCGCCACGTGTCTTTACTGTCTTCCCGTCTAAAAGTGCTAAAGAGCGTTTTTCCGCTTATCTTATTCTCCCTTCAAAAATGCCAAGGAGCGCTAGTGCGCTATTTTCTTCTTATGATTTGCATCCAAATGTTTGGCTGAAATTTAAATTTATTCTTTTATCAGCTGTTTCATTCTTTTACTTTTACATAAAATGAAATGGTAATCGTAAAACCGCGCATCGACAGAAACCGAGCGTGTCAAAATTTGAACGGCGGAGAAGAAGTGCAAAATCGCTCCTTGGCATTCAAACAGCCAAGAATATGTGGGCGCAAATGGCGCCAGACCGTTAGATAAAGAAAGAGGCGCCAGGATTGTTAACGTTCGGGAAGGGCGAACGGCGAACAAAACATTTATCGAGAGTCTAATAAAGGTCGTCAACAAGTGCAGACGTTTTATTGAACCACCGATGCTATTGAGATACGACTCAAGACTGAGATTCTGCAAACGACCAGACAGTTAAACCTTCACAATTAAACCCAAAACCTCTTAAGGCGAAGACGTGTTTTCGGTCACTCGTGAATTTTCGCGTGTTGTATTGAATCCAAGTTCAGTGAAAGAAACAACGTTACCTAAACTTATTCTCAACCTCAACGAAGTAAAAAGAACGTGCTCAAAGTTTCCCTGCTGCCTCAAAGAAGTGAAAAATTGATAATCGGAATGGTAGCGTGGACGAAACCCGAACTGGAAGCAGTAAAGATCTACTTAGAAAGCCTCCAAGATGAAGCTACTAGCAAGGAGAATATCGCCAGGCTAATATCGCAACTCCCTGGAAGATCAATCGCAGCCAGAAAAAAGAAGGTAATCCAATTAAAATTAAAACGCAGTAAAGAAGAAAATGGCACTCCCCCGAAGTACCCCCGGAACACCCCTCACGGCCCTGGCTGGGCCAAAAACTGGTTCACTCAAATGGACTGGCGAAGTGACCAGCCGGCTTGTGTTTGTCTTCAGTGCGCAAGACCCAAATTTTAGTAGAAGACAACGAACGCTGCGAATTCCTGACCAGTTTCCAGACCGAACACCAAAGCCATGAAAAACCGGGACTGCGAAATTACTAATAGCATACGCCGGAGAACGGAAAGAATAATGAGATACCACTCAAGATTGAGGTTCTGCAAACGATCAGACGAGTTTACGCTTTATTTCACTAGAAATTTCTTCAATTAACTTATTATTTAACTCAACTTAGAAAATCACGTTATTTATACAATAACCCTTCATAATAATTAAACTAACTTCATTTTTAATTTTTTAAAAGTACTTAAAAAGACATAATCAAGTTTCATAATCAAAACAGTTAAATAATGTTAATTAAGTTACAAGTTGAGACACGGAAACGAAGCGTAACCCCTCCCAGAACATGAATTTAAAGCAGGGAACTCGCTCCGACTGGTAAATAACTACGGGAAAATTAAACTTTGCGTTTCGATAACAAATTTCTCGTTTCTACATTTATTTGCGCATTTATTAATTTATGTACGTATACCTACATACATACAAATGAATTTTTATATAAGCGCCGATCGTTAAAAACATAGGTTATTTACGATCTCAAAAATTATTATCTGCGGTATAGCAGGCGACACCGAAAACACGCACGCTGTGACCTGTGATCCCACCCCCATAAAATATTCCATAAATAATAAAAGAGCGATTTCGGGTAAACATTTTATCGTTAATATTTATAGCTTGCCGATGGCGAAATTGGCGCCGGGTACTTTAGTAAAATTCGTTGCAATAGAATGTTTATACATGGTAATAAATTAAGGTGTTGTGTTGCTTACTGTTGAATTTCGAAAACAATGTCTCGATTCATTTATAATTGAAAATAGAGTTGTGCCACTCTATTTCCATTGTCTCAAGTTACTAGAAATAAAATGGATTAAGTTAGTAATTATTAAACAATGTTTCCCATAACAAAGCAAGTTTACACTACTCTGTGCTGAAATCGAGATTTTGGAGGTGCGGTATTACCACCTCGAATATGTAAAAGGTGGTTTCATTTTCGTTTTGTATTTTCACCATGATATCGGGCTTATTATGGTGTAATTTGTTTGCTGTAAGTACAGGGTTGCCGCAAGTGATGTTAATTTCTTCCCTATTCGACAAGTAGTTACACTTTAAGTTCGCCTTCCCGAACTTTAGCTGATTTGTAACTATCTTAGGGGCTTGCGTCGCGTTCAGGATTGTTCTGATGAGCCAATATACCACAAAATCGTGTCTGTCGGTGTAGTTGTGTTTGCAGGCCGTTATGACGTGGTAAGCTGTTTCGTCGTGGCTCTTAGGGTGGGTTTAGGATGTCAAACTTAACCGTAACCTTAGCTGTAATAACCATCAAATTTGCCGTAATTCCTAGACTTTGCCTAAACGCTTCTATAGAAATAAAATAGTTGAATTTTCTTTAAATACTACAGTTACTGCTACGGTTACGATTACAGCCTTAAATTTGACATCCTAAATCCACCATTACACCTCCTACATATTCCTTCAGCTAGTTTAGATGTTGCTCTTAATGCAAACCATTGTTCTTCTGCTGCTGCGTTAAGTAGGTTTAGTTTTTTGGAATCTAACAGACTGCTTTCATTGGCCGCAAAGATGATTTTGTCGTGGTATTTCATTATTAATTTTGGGTAAAACATTGTTTTTGACCAGTTTTGTTTTCTTTCTTCCTTCACTTGGTCATAGATCGTGCTGATTATTTTCTTCGAAATCTTTTCCTTTTCTTCTTCATCTTCTGTATTGTCATTCTCTATATTGTATTTGGCGAGGACGTGTTTATAGTCTCCAATGGGAGATCTGCATTTACCTCGGTCTAATTCCTGATAGTATTGGCGGGTCACTGTCAGCTCCTTGCTATTTTGGAAGTACCAGTATCTACTTACGTTGTGAATTGCTGTTTCAACAGCGATGCTTTTATAATTCAGTCCTCCCAGCGATGTAAGTAGATATAAACGCTGGTTAGATGTAGGCCGAGTTTTTATCTGGCATTGGACAGCTATTTTCCGGATTTCTTTATTTAGTTTGTTGCATCTCAGCAGTGTACTCGCCACCGATTCCTGCATTTGCATATTTCCGGCTATGTATGTGACCGCCGGGATAGCCGTGCTGTTGAAGACCGAGGCTTTTTGGAAGCAGGACAGCTTGAACTCCATTATGGTTTTGGTTTGGCTAAGTATTTTCTTTTCAAGTATTTCTATGTTTATGGGCTGATCTCGTTCTACCTGGTATAATCCTAAATGTTTGTAATGAGATTGTACGTATGGTAGCTGAAGTTCTTTTTCTTCCTCTTGTTTTACGTTCTTGCCGTATATAGCGCATTTCGTTACGTTGAGCAGTAGTCCAGCTCCTCGGCGCCCCTCTGAAGAATTCTGGTGCAGTCTTCCGAGTGTTTGTATATATTTTGATATCGTCCATGTAGGCGATAATTGTCATGCGTCCTCTGCTGAGTTTTGCGATGTTTTCATCGTTATTTAACGCATCTATTATGCTGGCTGTTATTATGGTAAATAGTAATGGGCTAAGGCTATCTCCTTGATAAATACCTCGCTTGACTGATATGGTGTCTCCTAATCTTTTTTGGCCTTGTATGCGCATATTCCATAACCCGATTATAGTTCTTAATGTTCTTTGTATGTCCATTGGTAATGGCATCGCAGCTATTATTCTTCTTAATGCGTGATGGGTAATAGAATCAAAAGTCTTTTGGAAGTCATGCCATGTTGTGACGTATGGGCGCCTACGCATTCGTGAAATCTGGGTTTCGGCCCTATCCATTAAAATTCCTTGAATTGTGTCCCAGACTTTAGGTCTACAAAGTTGCTCCTTAGGAATTTTTTAGCCCACTGCTTCCCATGCTACGTTGGAAATCACACCGGTCACTAGTTTGTAGTCATTATTGAGAATGGATATTGGCCTGTAGTTACTTGGTTCTTTGGTGTCGCCAGATTTGTGGATGAGGGTCAAAGTAATTACGGTTCTATCAACATTGGGACTTAATAGTAAAACGAATTTTCTAGTGAAATGAAGCGTGAACTCGTCTGGTCCTTTGCAGAATCTCAATCTTGAGTCCTATCTCAACAGCATCGGTGGTTCAATGGCAGAATGCTCGCCTGCCACGCGGGCGATCCGGGTTCGATTCCCGGCCGATGCATCCTTTTACCTTTTTTACAAAGTATTTAAACCCCTCTGCTGAGTTTTGCGATGTTTTCATCATTATTTAACGCATCTATTATGCTGGCTGTTCTTATGGTAAATAGTAATGGGCTAAGGCTATCTCCTTAGTAAACACCTCGCTTGACTGATATTGTGTCTCCTAATCTTTTTTGGCCTTGTATGCGCCTATTCCACAACCCGATCATAGTTCTTAATGTTCTTTGTATGTCCATTGGTAATGGCATCGCAGCTATTATTCTTCTTAGTGCGTGATGGGTAATAGAATCAAATGCCTTTTTGAAGTCATACCATGTTGTGACGTGTGGGCGCCTACGCATCCGTGAAATCTGGGTTTCGGCCTTATCCATTAAAATTCCTTGCATCGTGCACCAGACTATAGGTCTACAAAGTTGTTCTTTGGGAATTTTTGAGCCCACTCCTTCCCATACTACGTCGGCAATCACACCGACCATGAGTTTGTAGTCATTATTGAGAATGGATATTGGTCTGTAGTTACTTGGTTCTTTGGTGTCGCTAAATTTGTGGTTTGATGTGGTAAATGTTCTGACACCCCTTGCTGAAAGCTCTTCAAGCCAAAAGGATCGATAAGCCGTGCTTTCGCAGTCCCTGTGCGTACTGAACATTGGGATCAAGGCTTTCGCCCTTTTGCTCTACGCGAGGTTTCTGTCCTCGCTGAGCTGGCCTTAGGACAGCTGCGTTATCCTTTGACAGATGTACCGCCCCAGTCAAACTCTCCGCCTGGCAGTGTCCTCGGATCGGATCACGCGAAAGCATATGACGACAATCGACGCGGAATCGTTCACGAAAGGAGAGGACCCGGTCTCACGCCACTCTGCACGCTTGGCTCGAAAACACCGAGATTCATCGAGATTCTATCAACGTTGGTTCTTAGTAGTAGAACGAATTTTCTAGTGAAATGAAGCGTAAACTCGTCTGGTCGTTTGCAGAATCTCAATCTTAAGTCATATCTCAACAGCATCGGTGGTTCAATGGTAGAATGCTCGCCTGCCACGCGGGCGATCCGGGTTCGATTCCCGGCCGATGCATTTTTTATATATATTTTTTTAATTTAACATCCTTAAACAAGAATAAACCAAACATCACCAAAGAACCTATTTTATTTTAATTTATAAGACTATACTTTTTTGATATTAGAATCGGTAGATGCGCCGGTGACACATTGTAGTAAAAATTCAAATTTATTGTAATTAATTTATCGCTTACTATCCTAATAACTCATTAATAAGATAAGTAGCAAGACTGAGAGATAAATTGTTTTATTCCTTCGCGAAATCTCAAGCTTGACTCACATCTCAAGGATATCACAGAGAATCAAAGTTAAAGGAAAGTAATTACTCTTCTATCAACGCTGGTTCTTAGTGGTGGAACGAATTTTCTAATGAAATGAAGCATAAACTCGTCTGGTCGTTTGGAGAATCTCAATCTTAAGTCATATCTCAACAGCATCGGTGGTTCATACATTTATTTGCATTACACAATAACAACAACATACTTAAAACTATGTACAGTTATATCATTGATATTGATACAATAAAATTAATTGTCCCATTACTTCTCCCGCCCTCCGACGTGTGCCATTAGTAATTTGGCGGTCCCGGTCATGGCACTATAAGCGACTCTTTCAAGGAGGTGTCTCGTTTGGTTTTCAGCAATTCCGATTTCGGTGAGAAGGGATCGCAGCTTCTCGTGCGCGCCTGTTTTTAATATCTCTCCAAATACTCCAACCGCCATCACCCCAAACTTCACTCGACATCGGTACATTTGGCGCAGTTCGTCTACCAAATTCAAATCCCTTGGAATGCTACTGTAATTTAAATGATCGATATGAGTAACGGAATTTTTTGTGTATCTTACCATCTTTACTGCCTCCTGGGTTTCAAGATTCTGGAGGTGCGGTATTACCACCTCGAAGATGTAAAAGGTGATTCCATTTTCGGTTTGTATTTTCACCATAATATCGGGCTTATTATGGTGTAATTTGTTTGCTGTAAGCACAGGATTGCCGCAAGTGATGTTAATTTCTTTCCCATTCGACGAGTAGTTACACTTTAAGTTCGCCTTCCCGAACTTTAGTTGATCTGTAACTATCTTAGGGGCTTGCGTCGCGTCCAGAATTGTTCTAATTAGCCAATATACCACAAAATCATGTCTGTCGTTGTAGTTGTGTTTGCAGGCCGTTATGCCGTGGTAAGCTGTTTCGTCATGGTTCCCACACCGCCTACATATTCCTCCTGCTTGCTTAGATGTTGCTCTTAACGCAAACCATTGTTCTTCTGCTGCTGCGTTAAGCAGGTTTAGTTTTTTGGAATCTAACAATCTGCTTTGACTCGCCGCAAACATGATCCTGTCGTGGTATTTCATTACTAATTTTGGATAAAACATCGTTTTTGACCAGTCTTGTTTTCTCTCTTCCTCCACTCGGTCATAGATCATGTTGATTACTTTCGACGGGATCTTTCCCTTGTCTTCTTCCTCTTCTATACTGACATCCGCTATGTTGTACTTGGCGAGGACATGTTTATAGTCTCCAATGGGTGTTCTGCATTTACCTCGGTCCAATTCCTGATAGTACTGGCGGGTCACCGCCATCTCCTCGCTATTTTGCAGGTACCAGTATCTTCGTACGTATTGGACTGCTGTTTCGACAGCGATGCTTTTATAATTCTGTCCTCCCAGCGACGTAGGTAGGTATAAACGCTGGTTTGATGTCGGCCGAGTTTTTATCTGCGACTGAACAGCTACTTTCCGGATTTCTTTATCTAATTTGTTGCACCTCAGCAGTGTGCTCGCCACCGATTCCTGCAGTTGGACATTTCCGGTTACGTATGTGGCTGCCGGGATGGTCGTGCTGTTGAAGACCGAGGCTTTCTGGAAGCAGGACAGCTTGGACTCCATTATGGTCTTGGCTTGGCTAACTATTTTCTTTTCGAGCATTTCCATGTTAATGGGTTGATCGCGTTCTACCTGGTACAGTCCTAAATGTTTGTAATGAGACCGTACGTACGGTAGCTGAAGTTCTTCTCCTTCCTCTTCTTCCATGTTTTTGCCGTATATAGCGCATTTCGCTACGTTGAGCCGTAGTCCAAGCTCCTCGGCGGCCCTCTGAAGAATTCTGGTAGCAGCTGTCGCAGCCTTCTGAGTGCTTGTGTGGACCTTGATATCGTCCATGTAGGCTATAATCGTCATGCGCCCTCTACTTAGCTTCGCGATGTTTTCATCATTATTTAACGCGTCTATTACGCTGGCTGTTATTATGGTGAATAGTAATGGGCTAAGGCTATCTCCTTGATAATAGTGGTTATCAAGGTTATCATAATTGGTGGTTCAATGGTAGAATGCTCGCCTGCCACGCGGGCGATCCGGGTTCGATTCCCGGCCGATGCATTTTTTATTAAAGTTTATTAACGTTTTTCAAGGTCCCTAGAAAGAAAATCACAAGAGATAATCCAAGATTATGATATACGCCTCTAATACCTCCGTATAATCAATTAACTCTAAGATGATTACCGTAATCTCATAACGTAGAGTAAATTGAATTTTTCCCAACTCGAGATGATGTGTAGTAATTACATATTTTATATGATTGATGATGATACCGTAATAAACTCTAAACACTATGCGATGATTTATCTCTACAATATCTTATCTCCCATGTCTTATAAGTGTATCGTAATAAAGCTTTAATACTCCTAAATGCCTTAATAGTTGATCTCATTAAAATAATTAGAGTATTGACTGCGGATCAATGTAGGGGCGTAATTACAATTAAACAGTTTCGTATCTCGCTTAATTTACGTTTCGCATTTCGGGTAAACAGTTCGGACCGGCGACGTCTAGCGCGATAAATCACCAAAGTTTCAGAATTTAATCCCGATACCCTAAATTCCAACACCCGGGCATTGTTAATTTAATTAATATGCAACACCGCCTGGTGGACGGACCTAAACGCCGTCAGATTATAATTTGATAACGTTGCCACTACCGGCCGTTACTAGTCATTTCCATATTGAACTAACATATAGTATCTAGTATGTAAGTATTTTGTGCTATAGAAAACAAAGTCAATATTATTAAATACACTGATTACCAAAAAAGAAGACGCAATAATCTTCAGGTTTATCTACCAATGAACTCCTATTACCAGTGAATCTGAAAGCTTGAAATTGAAAACTCGCGATTTGGCTCTTTTTAAAGGGAGTTAATTGATTGTAAGGCTGATTTCGATGGTCGTGAAGCCTAACAGCAGCACAAGTAAAGGATTTGACAAGGTTTGAATTTTAATCATTTACTACCTCGCTTGAACAGTACTTACAACCAAAATTTCAACTTCGTACGACCATCTCTTCTGGGAATTGCGATTTTTTTGCGAGCACTTTAGAAAAATAAAATTGGAATTCACCCTAAAACGTATTTCTATGAAATATAAAGAAGCGAAGACGTGACTGTCAAAAAGGTTAACAATAACTTTCAGACACCCTGGTTACATCTGCAAAGCAAATATAACGCCTTTACAATTCCCAAGATGACGAGAAGACGCCCACGGCGTTGTCTGTAGTAAAGTGAGACGCTTTATTCTTTTGCTTTCGGGTGTCTATCACGACCCGAGAAGCTTGTGCTGAAATGTTCTCCATTTACACCCCCCAAGGTGGAAAAAGTGAAAAAAATTCCTCGTAAAGTGTGATATATGCAACACGTTGACACTTTTAATATACACTTAACACCCCTGCCCCGTTTCTATATTACGAAATTGTCTCCTGTTTTATCGAATAAAATCTTCTAAATTACATTCTATATAAATATTCATTAAAATAAATTTAGTTAAAATCTAAATTTAAAATAGTTTTCCTAAAGTAAAACGTCCTCGCAAAGTTTAATTTTATCAAACCTTCTCTAACAAGGTATTATCGATTTTCCAGCTAACTCCAAGCACTCCTGAAAGCTCGTTTCAGGACCTGAAGTAACAGGTCCCATGGTGTAATGGTTAGCACTCTGGACTCTGAATCCAGCGATCCGAGTTCAAATCTCGGTGGGACCTATCCTTTTTCCTCCTCTTTTTTAATTATTTTTTACTTTTCCCCAACTTGAAAATGGTTCCACTCGCTTAAAACCTCTTTTAAAGATTATCTAACGGCCTTAAGGTCAATTTGTGGCCTTTTAAGAGCCTCTTGTAGGAAATTACTCTAAAAATTACAATTTCTCTGTAACGGGGTCGTAAGGAAATGGCTTTCAAGACGTTCTTGGAACCACGGCGATTGTCGCAAACTCGATTATTGTCGTGTAATTAGATTTGGGAGGCGACAGGGACGACTAATTGATTTACGATGTGACACTTTCCGAACCTAGGTTTTCGATTTCTAACACGAATATAACGTAACTTAAACTTTTTATTTATTAATCTTAAAGCGTCTCTTTTAAAGTCACGTAAAAAACATTTCCTTCAAACGACAAAAAAAGAATGCAAGAAAAATTTATAATTTACGATTAAAGTCCTGACCCAGTTGCTCGAAGCTCAAGTCTCGTAGCAACTAAATAATCCAGGAAAGTTTCTGACGGGCGAACACAAAACTTGAGGGACGTCAAAACTCGTTTCGTTTCAGCCTTCAGAAATAATTGACGTATTCACACCCAGAGTGTCTCTCACGGGCGACATTGTTTGGGGACCCAATAAGCATTAGGTATACAGAGTAGACGTGGAAGTCATCAATTACCGGGTCCAGAATCCCAATTCGACTTGGTCCTCTGTGACCGCCCGTTCAATTAGAGAAATTTCTGGCCGACGACGACGGCTGCAACCGACCCCAACTTTAGTCATTAACACCAAGAATGCTGGTTGATTTGCCTAACCCTAATAATTACTATGCTTGGTCTAACTTTCCCTATATCAACTAATTGTTGTTGTAATTTGAGAAGGTTTAATTTAAATAAAGGTCTATCTACTTTAATTTTCAAAAATATTTTTTAATTCTCGTTATGAATGAGGTTGAAAGTCAGTTGATTTACCTAACTCTAATAATACTTGGTCTAACTTTCCCTATATCAAATAATTGTTTAATTTGAGAAGGTCTAATTGAAGTAAAGATTTATCCACTTTAATTTTCAAAAATATTTTTCAATTCTCTTTATGAAAAGAACAACTTTAAAATTTCAAATATGTTGGTTCCTCGTCATATATGTTTTAAAGTCGTGAATATTTGAAAATCCTCATATTTAATGTGCTGTGGTGGTTAAACTTTCATGATTCGAAATGGAAAAGTTTTTAATTATTATTAAAGGCATATGGGATTTTGTTATGACTAGAGGAAGTGAATATAATCCTATAATACTATGTACTCAAGCTTAAATGTAAACGTCAATGCTTTTATAAAGCTATAATAATAATGTAGTTTTCTTTAAAATTATAAATTAATGTTGTTGTACTCATAAAAAGATGTGTTTTTAAAAACTATGTAGTAAATTTATAAAACATGTTTAAGTTAAACTACCACAGCATAAGATACCCTACAATTTCGATATTGTATCATATTACTTGCAATTAAGTAAGTTAAGAGTACAATTAAGAAGGTTAACAACGAAAACTTACAAGAAAGTTGTGAACTAACATGATAAACTAACCTGAAGCTTAAAAATCAATACATCTATAGATAATAAATTGATTGTCAGTGAAAGATGTAAAATTAACGACAAAAATTCACAAGAAAATGTGGATAAACAGAATTGTATGTATCACATTAGTGTATAAGGTTATTTCATAAATTTCTTGGTACACCTTATCTAGTTTAGTGGGTTTGTCGATTGCCAAATATTACTTTTCTAAATCTTTTACACCTCTGCAATTAACTTCTAATTGTAAATAGTTATCTTCTATCTATATTATAAAAATTTCTCTAATGAACATTTTCCTTGAATATCCAAATAAATTCATCTCACATCAGTTGTTGATTGGAAACAAAATTCAAATGTAGTTATCGCAACTAATAGCCAAGGATTTATTAACATACTAGAATTGGTGTAATAACCGATGGACAATCACCACTTTACATTTGTGAATCAAAACTCAAATGTAATTATCGCGACTAATAGTCAAGGGATTATTAACACACTAAAACTGACATAGTAATCGATGGACAATCTCCATTTTTAATTTGAAAATTTAGATTTCGATGTGATAGTTCAATTGTAGTTTCTGTGTGTTCATGCGTATATTTTTTGAACTGTACTACATATACAGTTCACATTTTAGTGTTAGCACTTGTACAGAATCGCTTTTAGAGTTAAATCGATAGCTTTGTAGGGTTTAAGAAACTAGGAGATGTAAAAAAAATAATAATGTATACCATAACCCGAAATGGAGCTGCACCATGAAGAGAAAGATGAAAAGTAAACCCCCTCTCCATAACATTGCCGAGTACTCTTTCATCTTTCTCTTCATGGTGCAGCTCCATTTCGGGTTATAGTACACCTCAAGCAAAGCAGTAAATGATCAAAATTTTTTCATAATCCCAGTAACCTATATGGAGGTATCCCAACATTCCGAAGAAAATTCATAACTTGTTTATTATTGGAGATATTGCCTTTTTCTTGCTGCTTTTTTTAGATTATAGCTGAGATTCTGCTGTCCTAATTTACAAAAACCCTAAAGTTATGTTTTCTAATAGTTTGTACCGTTTGATTTTATTTTTGGATTTTATGCCACATTACAACATAGTTTTGTAGTGGTCGTTTTTATCTAATCTGCCAGCAATTTGGGTTCATATCGTTTCCTTTGCCAGAAATGCAGTTATCTGTTCAAAAATTGATAACTTTCCGATTCTTACCTTAATTTCAAAGTAATAGACGTTCAATTCCTAAATGCTTGCTGCACTTTTTATATGTGCTCAACAAGTTGTTTAGTCGCATGTCCCTGCTGCGATTTTTGTAACATGACGAATTAAGAATGTCAAAAAATAATTCTTTTAAATAGCACCCCGAATTTATTATTGTACTGGTTGAAAACTTTATTGTAAGATTTTCATCAATAACAAAGTTAGTATACTCAAATGAATAAACCCCTGCATTTTGAAATTCCAGCAATAAAAGTACCAAATCAAGATTGGTGACAAACTAATTGTAAGTAAAAACGATTTGAAAAGATTTCCATTAATAACAAAGTTTGTATAGTCGAATGAATAGACCCTTGTATTTCGAAATTCTGACAAGAAAGGTACCAAATCAAAATTGGTAACAAACTATCTAGGTAAAAGTGTTAGGTAAAAGTAGAATAGTTTATCACATTAAGGTCATCAGTTGAAAAGAATTTATCTCCGTTAAAACTAGTCTTTTTTTAAAATAAACAATATTTTAGAAACTCTACAATTATAATTCTACTTTTGATGACTGATTATTTCAAGAGTCAATGAGAAAGAAAATTAAGAGCTACTGACAGACAATTCCAACAGTTTTTGTAAAATCAGAAATGTTTTTAATTTCTTTGTGGCTTTTTCATTTTTAAAGTATTAGGATTTTTAGAGTATTTCTTCGTTTTTTATCGTTCTATCTTCGTCCAAGAATTTTCCAGAAATTATCCAAGGATACAATAAATCGGATACTTTAAATTCTCCAATTACCTTCTAAGTTTTTTATTGTAACACTGAATAATCATTCCCTAAATTAAATACACACGTTTCAAAAGTAAAAATCCGTTAACTTTTTATGTTGGCAATTTCCTTTAAAAATTCAAGAAAGAAACAGTACTTTTATGATTTAACCCATTCCAGACGACGATTTTTTTTCGAATATGGTCCCCAGGAGGGAAACTTTTTTTTCTTTATATTGTTTATTTACTGTTATTGCACATACCGTGTGTCCGCCGTTTTATGTTTTAAATGATTTATTAATTAATCGATTGAGTAATACTTTATAACTATTCCTTATAACTAGTTTATTAATATATTATAAGTTTCGCGTACTGTTTTCTGGAAAACACTGACGTTTTAAATTCAAGCCTTTGCGAGTGAGAAGGGAAACTCTATCTTACTCCAGAGCAAGTCGTAAATCGACACCGACAATCTCATGTTTCTGTCACAACACATTTGTTCTTTTAGTAAGAGTACATCAAGAACCGTTTAATGGAATAAACAGTATTGTCTACATAGTCAATAGTTTAACTTATCAGATTATCACCTTATCTACTAAAAAATTTTTCCGTAAATGATCTAAAGATACAAAAGAAAAACTTTTGTTGGATTAAGGATTTTTCTTCCTAATACTTAATCCTTAAAAATCCTTTGTCCAGACGTTTTGGACGTTGTATTAGTCTTTGACAAATCCTATGCCCAGACGTTGTGGACATAACACAAGGATGCTGGACTAAGAGCATGGCTCAATCCCATAAGATGTGTATACGCCAAAATTTAGTACGCAGCAGCCAGTTTGACGTCACTTCTGACCGTTTTGTTGTGGTTTCAGTCGAGTGTAAGACAGAGACGCTAAGCCTGACAGGGACGTTAAAGGATGGCGGACGATTATCGCAGATTGAGCTATCCTATTAATCCAGTGTCCTTGGACATAACATATAGGAAAACAAATGTAATGTTTGAAATACTGAAACTCAGCTAATACCGTGTTAAAATAAAAAACTCTTAAAGCTTAATAAATATTGTCTGATATATTGGTTTTTCCTAGATAATACTTGACTTTACATCAAACAAACTTACCTCGTGATCGGTATTTAAATTCTATGCAGATACACCTCTATCTCTAGATAGGTATAATTCCTAGAGCTTCGTTAGCTTGAAAGCTTAAAGCTTTGAACGCTTGGACGCCAAAAGCAGCGACTGGCAGTACAGATAAGCAAGCTGTCACGGATTTTCGGAAGTTGGACCAAGCCGGACAAAGCTCGCCGTCAAAGGTCGTACAGCGACAAGTCCGTTTCAGGCGAATTTAGATTTGTTTTTCACGCCGTCGGGCGTCGTCACGTCGAGGTACATTTTACGTTCGTCCGTAAATTTGCATTCTGCGGGGACAATAATGGGTTGGGTCTGAATTATGGGACAATTTGCGTGTACTAAGAAGTGTCAGAGGCAGGTTTCCGGTTGGAGTTGTTCTTATTAAGGTTGGAAATGATCTAAGGGATGGTTATATAAAAAAAATGATGGGTATATAAAAAAAGATGGGTATATAAAAAAGGGAATAAATTGATAAAATGAATTCTGATAAAATGAATTGTGATAAAATAAATTGTGATAAAATAAATTGTGATAAAATAAATTCTGAGAAAACAAACTGTGATAAAAGTAGAAAGAAAAATGCAATTTTTTTTGTAATATTCTCGGCACGTTTCTTTTAAGAATCGACTACTAGTAGATTTAATTCAGCTTGCTCAGCTGGGAATATTAATTTTTGGAAATTTATTCTTTGCAGACGGTGCATCGAACGGTTCGAACACCCCCTTCGTCACCCCATCCACCCTTCTTTTGTCGGGTAAGGGAAGGGTGAAGTTCCAACCGACTTCTTTCACGTTTGGGGGACCTCCTTCCCACTTAAGCGGTTACTTGTCCCCAGAATACAAACCGGGAAAATTATGCACCGACACGGAAATAGAAAAGGTAAGTTATAAAACTACGTATTAAAACCTTTTTTTATTGAAAACGAAAGTTTTTGCTCGTTGTATCATCAACAATTTAACGTTTACATACATAAAAGTAAAATCCTGTTTGTACGGCGAACCCACAACAGAAATAACAATTCCGAATTGTTACGGTTTGCTATTGAACGGAATCGCCGGAGCGTGATTTTTTTCACATTGTAACGTTTTCGAGCCGATTTAGTTTCGGTCACGCAGTCGGTTTTAAACGTTTGTTAGTTCTGGTAAAGTTTTATATAAACATGATTTTCAACCGGTGAGTTTGTTGTTTTAAAACAAATTTTTGTTTGTTCCAAAACAATTTTTTCTTTGCTTTAAAACAAATATTCCATTATAAAAATTATAATAAAATATTTAATTGTAATAACTACATATTTTATTATAGCAAAATAGTTAAGTATATGAATTTATTTTATAAATTTTAACTTAATTTTCGAGTAAGAAATTTAATTTGAAAAGTTTCTATTAACAGATGAGGTTCAGTGATAAAGTCTTTGATCTTATGGAGTATGTTTCCGGAGTGTTTGAAGTTATTAAAGTTTAATTCGATGTGGATAGAGGGGAAATTTTAAATTGAGCTTTTTTAATTTGAAATAATCATTTTTCAATTTTCAAATACGGTCGGGGGGTTTGTTATTAATTCAAAAAAGGAGGTAAATTCGTATTTGTTATCTATGGTAATTCCGTACGTATTGAATTAAAAAGTAATTTTGATTTCCAATTACAATTTCCGATTTAACCCAATTTTCTGTGTCTGGTATTTACCAATAAACATATTTTTCTTTTTCTCCTCTCATACTCTTTAAAAAAAACCCTAATGATGAAATATTAATCAAAATCATTTTTTAAATTTTTTTAATCATCGCATACAAAATGTTATTAAAGTACTAACATCATAATATTGCATTTAGAAAGGGTGATTAATTAGAATCTTATTGAAAATAGGCAAACTAAAAATTTTTGTTTAATATTCATCATTCTCGAAAATTAGAAAATTTGAGTTCTTAGCTAATTTTTTTATATAGAGTGTCCCAGAAATCAGCTGCCGAACGTTAACCACGCATTCTAAAGCTGATTTCATGTCGATTCAACGAAAAGGTCCTTATCCGTAACTGCTTCCTAAGAGAACTAGAACCTCTTGAAGGTGACGTGCCGGAACGGTGTGTTTTATTGATTTAAAATAAGAATACCTATTTTTCGCAAGGAAACTTGAATGTTTTAAATTTAGATATTATAAACACAGACTTAAACAATATTCAAAAGTTGGCACCTAAAGTATCTTATCCTGGTAGCACTTAATCCTTTACGATGGCAATAAAGAAACTGGTTTGCCAGTAAACGATGAAGCATTTCCAAGTTTACAAACTCTCCAAGTTTTATTGTGATAGCTAAAGGCATTATTAAGATATTTAAAAAAAAGCTGTACAGATACGTCATCTTCATGAGGCTCTACTATGGCACGTCTCACACTGAAGCAACCAGCAACTAGCAACCAGAAACACGCGATATTGCTACTTGATGATAGAGAAGCGATATTGAATTGCTGCAACGTGAGAGACACCATTTAACACGTTGAGTAGACACCGAGCTTTCCGTTCAGGCCGCGTCAGTCATCAGTGACTGACACAACATTTCGCGACAGTCACCAATAACTGACAGTGGCCTGACGAGGAAATCGTTATAAAACCGCGTGGCACTCAACATGTTAATTATATGTAAAATGTCGTCAAGTGACAATATCGCTTATTGCTAGTTGCTTCAGTGTGACGCCCGCCTATCGGTGCCAAAAGTCAAGTCAATCAAGTGTGGGATACTCGCACTCCGAAAGTTTTGCCGAAAAAAATCAGGGTAAAGACTGTCACGATCGATAATCATGTCTGTACAATATAGCCAAAACTCACAATCGTAGATCACGCGGTTTAGGAAATTTCGCTTCTTAAATGAAAAAGGGGCCGGTCTTTTGACCAGTCCGCGTAAAATGCAAACATTGGGATTTTTTTCTGAGAAACTGCCGAAGGAAAAGAATTCGGATCTCTTGTAGGATGCAGCCTCATCTGTTTACTATAGTACTGCAAAAGAAAAAAATACCAGGTTATAGTTAACATATCGACCTATGCAACGAAGACTATTGTAAGTCATTTTTGACAGAACTGAGTGAGATATAAGTGTTTAAAAGTTTTGAACCGATTGCATTTTAAGAAATAAAATTTTCTAGGTAAAAATTTCCTACTTGGTTACTATAGATATCTTATAGAGGATTCCGAAAGGATTCACCATAGAAGAATAGCAATTAATTCTGTTCTTTTTTTCACATTTGTGAAAATCACCATTTTTGACTTACGACAGTTTTCGTTGGATAGGTCGATATGTCCTTTAGCAATTTCTGAAAAAAGAATCCCAAAGTTTGTGTTCTCCGCGAATGGGTTAAAAAAACTGATCCTTTTTTCATTTAACTCTCGATTTTTCCTAAACCGTGTGACCTGCGATTTTGAATTTTAGCTATTTTACGCAGAAATATGTTACGAAAGTTTGTTAGTTTGGCTATATTACGAAATGATCACCGATCATGACAACCTTTAACCCGTTTTTCTTCGACAAAAACTTTTGGAGTACGAGTACCTCAAACTCGACTTTTGGCACCGATAGCAGTTCCCTAAGGAAGCAATTTCGGATAAGAATTTTTTTGTTGAATTGGCATGAAATCAGCTGCAGAATACGTGGTTAGTGATTGGCAACTGAATTCTGGGACATCCTCTATTTTTACTCATTGTCAGTTATTTTTCTATATTTTTCAAATTTTTGACTAATATTGTAAACTTAACCTTTTCAAAACTGGAATCTTACTTTCACTTGCGGCTTTTGACGATAAATATGTTAACCATTATATTTTAAATTCTGACCAATATTATATTTATACCCTTCCACGTTTTCTAGAGTGATAAACCTGAAGATGGTATAGAAGCCAAAACCTAGGATGTCGAGATCACAATAAAAATCTTAGTTTCAGTCTACTTTGTTTTCCTTAAAAATATTCAACTGAAGAATGGAAAAATATATTGTACAATTCTTAGCCAAGGATATCTCATGCAATCTCTAAATATCGCTTTCAGAACCAGTTTTCTGAATTTTATAAAAGTTACTGTTTCTTTTAATTATTATCGAAGACTTTTGAATTGATAGATTTTAAAGTCAAAAGCCAAATTAGCCTTTATTTCTAATTGAAGTCATTGGTGGAAAAATGGGACATCTCTATGTTGTGCGAAGTCATATTTTTCTTTAATATAACGTTGAAAAATAATTTGCTAATATCAAAGAAAAACATAAATTCGTAAAAAAATGAAGCTGTTCCCTTTTTGTACCGAGGTCTTAATTTTTTCTCGATGCACATTGTAAAATTATTTTTTTAACAATATCTTAAATAAAAATAAGGCCTCATAAAAAAGCTACCTTCTTCTTGCATCGAGGTTTTCAATTATTACAAATAACCTGTTAACTTGGTATGGTGAAATATTTCATCGTTTGAATTTTATCACAATAAATCTTTTCAATGTGCACGACGATATTTCTGGTCATGTAAAAACTTGATCAAGGAATAAACCTTTTACAACTGAAGTAAAAATTATTTCCCCGTTAAGAAATTAACCCCTTAACATATAATAACGAGTCTGTTCCGCCATAATTGCATTACTACGTTCAAAATAAATCGTCAAAGAAGTTAAAGAAAAAAATCGAACAATGTTCAATATTTCAACACTGTACAAACGAGATTTTAGATAAATATAAATCTTATTTATTTTATATTCTAAACATATTGTCCTTGTAGATGTGGATTTTCGCATTGGGCGAAACGTTGAAGAGGGCGACACTTACGAGTCACTCCGCCACCTCGCGGCTGAGTGGCGAACTGTGTCGCGTCCTGGCGGACATGACCAGGCCGGAAGCGACATCCAGGGCGTCCCTTATGCATCTCCTCGACGTGAGTATACCTTAAAACTCACTTAAGAAACCTCCCTGTATATATGCTGATACGAAAAGTTTCAAAGTTTTAAACTTTTCGACACGAAACCTTCTGAAGAATTGAAACTTCCTCGGAAGAGCTTTTAAATAAGAATCGAAAAGTTTTAAGCGTTAATGGGACGGGTTTTAAATGTAATTCGTTACAAGTTACAATGTTTCTCATTCTTTTATGGAATGGAGAAAAAATGAATTATTGGTTTGGGTATCGTTTTATAAAAAGAAAGCTTTTTACGCCGGGAGCTTTTGCTCGCCCACGGGTTGTTTACTGTGTGAGTTGTGGCGTTGTCACAGAACTTGCGGAACTTCCCTCATTGTGTTCCCACCTCTGGGTTGGTGCCAAGCCCTTTGTTCGGATCAATCAAACATTGCACGTCAGGCGCGTTTACACAATCGACACGCGGCTTTCTGAACAGTGCAATCTCGGCTTTTACTCTTGTACCAATTTAAATTGTAGTTCGGGTCACGATTGATAAACAAGCTTAACTATAATCCAACCAGTTCTCCAAATTAAATCATAATAATATTAAATCGATTCAATTTGTCAATTTAACTCAATATGTTACAGTTGCGATCATTAAATTTTTAACCACCAGGTTCTAAACATTAAAAAAAGATCGTGTATTTCATCCTTTATTTATTAAAGCAACTTACGTTAAAATATCTTTATTCCTTTTTTGTGAACTAACTCTAACTTGTTCCTAGAAAATTCTAAAGCCTGTTTTACACGTATGTTGATTGTTAAATGGCTAAAATTTTGTGTCCGCAACATTTTATGATTATTTGAGTTTGTATAAAATCTGAATAATAAAACAATAAAAGAGATAGATAGCTAGAGTTCATAAATCGAATTATACCAAAAGTTAAAAATGGCTCAATTCATATCAAAAGCGGAAAAAGAAGTAGAGGTTCCTCGTTTGATAAATCAATTCTCCGCCATCGTGAACGTGCCCGAGGTGATTTATAAGGCTCAATAGGAGATTTTTGCCCATTCGCTCGGATCCTACATTGAACCCGAATCGAGGGAATTGTTTGTCGATCAGGTCGGAAGAGATTTCTAACGTTTGCCGTCTAAAGCCGGATTGAACTTCGATTAGTCTTCGGGGATTGTTAGAACAGAAAGGAGATTTTTCCAGTCTTATAATTTTTGAATAATAAAAATTTTTTATGTGTTTAAATTGATTCATTAAAAGATGAAAACGGTGGAGATTTTAATTAATTCTGTTTACCATTTTTTAATTCAAATTAAAAAATGGTAAACAGATTTTTTTTATTTTTTATCAAAAAAAAAGTTTTAGTCATAGTTTTAAAAAGCAATTATTTCATATTTATTTGTGAATTGAAAACATAAAATTGTTATGAAGGGAAAATTTTTCAAAACTCATTTATTTATATTTAATAATATTTAAAAATTTTATATTTCAAATCGGACAGTTTTAATTTTATTTATATTTTAACGAAAATCCATCACAATTTTAGATTTTAAGCGAACAAGTTCCCCCATTTTTTAACTCAACATCTACAGTGACGTAAAATGGGACACCAATTAGTCTATTTTGAAAACACGTTAATGTCACGAAAGCTCTTTGTATGTCACGTCGCAACCGTGACGCGAATGGTGGATTAACTTCGTTGAAAAATTCAGGATTGAAGTACCGTTTCGATCTAAAAATAATTGTTGCTATCGAGTATCAATTAACGGCATTGTTCGTATAGGTTTAGTGTTGTCTAAAAGAGTTTTTCAGTTACAATTTAATGATTTTTGTTTGTTACTTAATAAAACTAGGTTTTACCGAAATTTTAACTCATTGTCAGTTAAAAATATTGGGTGTGTTTGAGAATTTTTTTTTAATTTTTTGGGTCATAACTAGAACAAATTTAATGATTTTAGTGCAAAATACAGAACTTAATTTATCTTTATTTGCAATTTCTTTTTTTAATTCTCACTAGTAAAATCTGTGTAAGTTTTTAAAAATAAAGCAAAATTTTAAAAGTTATGTTGGGTTGCATTAATGTATATTTGATTTTTTTTTAATTTTTTCGTTACAATTAGAAGAAATTTGACGATTTTATGTAAAAGTGGATATTTTAATCTATCTTTATTTCAAAAGTTGTTTTTTAATTCCTAAAAATAAGACCAGCACGATTTCTTCAATTTGATCAACAATGTTCCAAGTTTAGGTTGGGTTGGGACTACAGTGAAATTCCTCTTCGCGGACACCCCTCTTGAACGGACACCCCCCTTGGACGGACAGTTTTCGTGGAACCGTCCGACTCTCATACAATTACTTTGCGTTTCTGTTAAGCGGACACCCCTCTTGAACGGACACTTTGGTTGGGTCCGTCCAATAGAGATTTCACTGTACCCGCGAAAATAAATCAAAAGTACTTACAATAGGTCTAAGACGGAGACTATTGGTTTATTAAATAAAACTAGTTGAATAAATTGAACACTATATTGAACTTAACTAAGAGAGTTACTTACAGAAATTAATTACTAAGTTTGAAAATCGCGATTAATTTACACTCAAGAAAGTTTTAACTAGCGAAAGAACACCGAAAACTGTCGAACGAAAGCTGACTAACAAAGATCTTATCTGGGTTATATAATATTAAATAAAATTTTGGGGGAGAAAAGAAAAAGCAACACAAACAGTAAAATAATTCTTGAAATTAAAACAACAAAAAAAATGAAATTGAAAAAGTACCTAATAATGAAACAAAAATTGAAATGAGATTAGAATTTGAACTATAATTTAAAAAAGTATATTTTGGATTTTTTTATTGAACTACTGTTGAATTATGTAACATTTTCATACGAAAATACACAAAACATCTATTAGTGTTGAGAAAAAAAAGGTTCCACCGAGATTTGAACTCATCGTCAGTTAAAAATCTTGAGTGTATTTGAGATGTTCCTAAAGATAAGATCAGCACGTTTTTTTTTAATTTGGTCAACAATGTTCTAAGTTTAGGTTAAGTTCGGTAAAAGATTTTGACTAGATTTTGGATTTTTTTTTTAATGGGAGGAATTAAGTTCAAAAGTTTTAACACTTCAGCTGCCAAGCTTAATAATTTATTGTTGGATTACTTAACATTTTCAAACCAATATGCACAAGAAATCTGATAGTATTATTATTATTATTATTTTATGGAAGGTATTAGATTTAAAATAAAAGTCTTAACAGCTAATAATAAAGTTTTAACTAATAATTTACTGTTAAAATATTTAACATTTTCCTACGAAAATGCACAAGACAGCTATCACTAACTTATTTTGCAATTGTTGTCAAGATCTGCACGATTTTTTGAATTTGATCGACAATGTTCAAAGGTTATCTTAGGTTCGGTCAAAAATTTGAACTATGGTTGGCATTTTATGGAAGGTATTAGATTTAAAATAAAAGTTTTAACATCTTAACAGCCAAACTAATATTTTACTGTTGAATTGTTTAACATTTTCATATGAAAATGCACAAGACAGCTATCACTGGCTTATTTTGTAATTGTCGTCACTCAACGACTCCAATCACAAACACCTTTTTATAGAAACCGTGTTTTGTAACCCAGTCGTTAGAAATGTTAGCTGTAACGACAATGAAAATTTAAATGTCACTTTTTATCCAATTTTTGGATCTTTGAACTAAAAACACAACCTTAGAGAAACGGAAGAGAGAAGATCACTGAAAAGAAAAAACTTGATACATTTGGAATTCAAGAAAGATAATAGTTGAGAAAAAATAATAGAAACCCTTCAAAGAAAAAGGGAATACGAAGTCAGAAAAATCCAAAAATTCTATCAACTCAGTAGAATCTTGTAGCTGGAGCGTAATATGTTATAATAATTATTTTATTATTAGTAGCAGTAATTTTAATCGTAACTGTAAAGGATACAGTGTTTACAACGGTCTAGTTTAGGGAGATGTTATTTACATTTTAAAATTTAAATAATCAGCTAATAAAATCGTAAGGAATCTAATGGTGTATTTAGGGTGTCATACTCAAAGGCTGTAATCGTAACCGTAGCGGTAACCCTGGTATTTAAAAAAAGTTCATCTATTTTGTTTCAATAGAAACGTTTAGGCAACGTCTAGGAATTACGACAAATTTGATACTTATTACAGCTAAGGTTACGGTTAAGTTTGACATCCTAAATCCACCCTAACATTTTAAAATGTTTATGATCAGATGCATTCCTCCTTTTTCGTTTATAATTGGTTTAATACCTAAAAATTCGGTTTCGGTTGCGATGAAGAAAAAAGAAATAGTCTTGGTGTAGCGAGAGTTTTGTTTGAAGGTGTAACTATTGTTGCGGCGATTTTTTAGAAGATATATGAAGCGAAATTAAGAGTTAGAACCAACCTATCCAAACCTAAATCACAACATGGAAGGTCATTTCTCAATCTTAATAAAAGATATGTTATAGAAATAAGAAGATTCCGATCAGTTTTTTCAATATACAAAAATGTCTTTTTCCGAATTTAAACATTTGAGTAATACAACAAAGGGCCTAAATGCCAAAACTTTAAATTATTGAAGTTGTTTCATTTTCCTACGGAATGGCACTTACAGTTAGCTGTTTTGCAAGTTCTCATTTTCCAATCAGGACAAACCATTTTTTTTTAAATGAGATTTTTGTCTCAGCTCTTCTCCTATTTAATAGGACATAATCGACGACACAGAGAATATTTCTACATCAACATCTCTTTTTGCAAAATGGCAGTTGGCCTCTTTATTATTTCTACTCTTTATTTAGAAAAATATCAGGACCTTGCCTATAAAATAATAATAAGTTTGGCTCGATAAATTTAGTATGTAAGTTGATATAAGTCGTCATTATCTGAAAATCTGCCGTAATTTTTAGCGGCCGTAAGTCTTTGCCTAAACGATACTATTTGAATAAATATGATTGAACATTTTTAAACGTTACAGCCACTGCGATGGATACGGCTACGGCCTTTAAGTTTGATATCCTAAACCTACCATTAAAATGTCACTTTTGATCGAATGTTGGATCTTTTGAACAAACAACATAACCTCAGATTTTATATCAAGAAATTTCTTTTCGTTATTCTCAAGACTCCGTTTGGGGGCATGCTATGTTCCCAGCCCACCTTCACAAAATTAAACTGACAAGGAGAGTGCAAGGTCTTGGGGTCATAGATTTAGCTCAAATTTTGTAGGATGGTAGATTTAGTTCACCTGTTGAAGAAAATATATGGTTGTAGGGGCCACTACTCAATAGCTCTTTAGATATTTGCAAGTGAAGATGCAATTCACTACTTAAATTCAGGTCTGTAGCAAACGACTAAACATAATGGGTGTAGTGTAGCAGCAATAGATCGGTGTTTCTCGTCATTAGGCGCCGGTTTCGAGTTCTGAGAGTGTCCATTTTTACGTATAAAGATACCATGGGTGCATATAAAATTTTGCGACATCGAAGCATTTTTTGAGTGTGCACCACACTTTGGATTTGTCAGTTAAATGTCATTTGATCTGTTAAGACTTCAAAATTAATACAGGAATATGACTTGCCATTATAACCTTTCTTCAAAAAGCCTAACTTAATCGGTATAAATTTGGTTAATTTTGACATTATCCGGACTTGTCCTAACAAATTAATTGCATCTTTAATTGCAAATATTTTAAAAATTATTGAATGGTGGCCCCTATAACCATATATTTTCATCAACAGGGAAATTAAATCTACCATTCTACGAAATTTGAAATAAATCCACGACCCCAAGACCTTGCACTCTCCTTGTGAGACAAAACCCAAATTGCGATTGTGGACAGTACGGCGATTTGAATCATTTGTTTTTTGCTTGTAACAGGTATGAACTAGCCAGAAATAATATGATACGTAAATTAATATTAAAAGAAAGGTATTCCCCTTATAACCTAACTTCTTTACTTGCCGATAATAATCTGGAAATATATCTTGTTTTGTATTATTTTGTTAATGTTAATAGACTATACGTTTGAAGGGATCGCAGATTTTAATGGAAAAATGTGAAGCACAAACATCGAGACTGGAGAAGAAGAGCTAAACACTCAAACTCCAACTACAATACCCTGTAAAATAAATAAATTAATAAATAATAACCTCAGAGGGCAACGTATGTCTGTGTTTTGACAAGCTTTGACAATTAGTGATAAGTTAATGAAGGAGCTATCTTTCGGAGAATCCATTGTTTGACATTATTTTCCTAAAGAAAGCTGTAATACTTTTCATGAATTTGATTTACAAATAGCTTTGATAGTTTCTTTAGGGGTAAAAGTATAACACCACAAGAAATTGTAGGTATAGTAATATTTTTGCATCATCTCAAGGAAAGTGGTTCAACATAAGAAATTATTTCTGAATAATTTGCTATAATAATCTATATAATTTTTAGAAAATGTTATCCAACGATTAACATGGGTTCAGTGGGTTTCTGACATCGTTCAATGTCAGCATATCAAGGGTTGAAACTCATAACTTGTAAACACGAAATTTTACAAGAGATGATGTCACACGATGATTACATTTTGAACTTACAGTTTACAATTAAATATGTATAAAAAGTAATTTGTTCAATGCACATCATAATATCGGATGTTCATTTAAATTCATGGATTCTATGGATTCTGCCTGCATTTTTGACGTATGTCCAATAAAACTTAATTGAAGCAATGTCATAACACTGAAATGTTCAATAAGTTATATATAACAAGACAGAAAATGAAAGGAAATTGGCTAATAACTTGTTTTTGGCTAAAATCTACCTAAACTCTAATCTTTTCAGTAATCGGTCGTCCAAAAGTTCATAGAGATGTTCAAGTAGTGAATAAAATTATACAGTAAATATTCCCAAACTTCATCGACTTTCGAAGCAGCTTAAACGTAAGACTTACCATCAAGTTCTTTGTCACAAATTAAAAATATAATCGATAAGTTGCCAATACAAGCCGTTTAGTGTAGTTTGACCAGATTTGACGTTTGTCAAATTTGAAATTTAAGTGATTAGTGTGCACTAATAATGCGACATACATTTTGCATTCTATCATCGTCTAACAAAATTTCTAAGCACACGTGAGCACGAATTTAAATGAACAGCCGATACAACTTATTTTTAAATCAAATTTTGATACGGTAAGACATGACGACTGCTACGGAGATGACCATAGAGATGACGTTCACCAAATGTACACACCAAACCTCAAAAATCATTCACAACGATATTATTAGAAATTACAAAATACAAATAGTCGTTCATGGACAACAAGCGATTCATAACAACGTCGTTAAGAGTTACAAAATAAACGTGATCAGTCTTAAGAAGAAAAAATGAAAAGAAAAAAAGATAGGTTCCACCGAGATTTGAACTCGGATCGCTGGATTCAAAGTCCAGAGTGCTAACCATTACACCATGGAACCGTAAGATTACTCATCCTAAATAACCTTGAATGCTCACAACAAATTTAATTTTATCTTAAAAGAAATGACTCTTAAAACTTATCAATCCATTTATCTATTTATTTTTATTATTATTTGGTTTGTTTATTAATACTCTCTTTTCCATTAACATTTTTATTTAATTTATTTTTATATTAAAGCATAAAAAAGTAAAAAAAGATGTGGGCTCGTCCGGGATTTGAACCCGGGACCTCTCGCACCCTAAGCGAAAATCATACCCCTAGACCAACGAGCCAGATATCCTAAGACAATCAAAAAATATCGAGCTTCCGATATAAAAACCTTTTATTCTTTTATATCTTGATATAAAACGGTATAAAGTTTAAAATCGTTAAAAAATAAAAAAATTCTTTAATTTAAATAGAAATATAACGCATTTAACTTAAATAAATTTAAAGTTATCAAACTTTTTTGGTATTAAATTAAATGATTTTTAATATCTTTTAAAAATAGTCGTTTAATTTTGATATATATTTTTCTAATTTAGAGATAAAATATTTACACTATGATTTTTATCTAAATTGAGTATCGAATTGACACACAATATGTCGTTTTCAATTGAACAACAGCTGCTCCGACGTTGAAATAAATGGGAAAACGATTGGAAACAAGGCAACCGAATTGGCCTTCCACTTTCCACCCGTTTTTACTTATCCGTTCGCGTTTTAACGGTTCAAGGAGAAATATGTCGGAATTTACGACTTCTGCTACTGCCAGTTTTAACCTCTTAAACTTATATGACTTAGAACCCACTTGAAAAAGAAATTATTTATCTTAAACGTTTATAGAAAGATTAATATCGCTCTTAACCTTTAGGTAATTTCCGAATATTGTAAAAGACGTCAACAAACGAGGCCTTTTTCTCATATCGTCATGGATCTCCATCAAGAAGCGATGGCGGCTTTAGAAACAGCCATGGATACACCATGGGGACCACCAGCTATGCCAGAGTTAAGAAGTATAACAAGAAATAGGTGAGGGAAAAATTTTATGCACCCATTCCATCATTCCATCCCCCAATTTCCAAAACCAATTATAAATACACGTCAAACCTCTGATATTCATCACTGTTCGGTCAATTAGCGTGAAATTTATTGAACAGCTCGTTGTAGGTCATTGTATTAATTATTCCTGTCAATTAATGTTTTGATGAATCGAATATTTAAAGGATTAGTCGGTTCCAATCAGTGGTAGGTAAAAAAACGTCTAATTTGTTAGAACTAATATCAACTGCGGTGGTCATTAATCATTTCGTTTACGGAAACGTCCATTGAACGTTTGTTGTATACAGTTTGTGTATTCTAGCTCATTATCTATTTGCAATTGCAGTCGATCACGCGTAAATGTTAATGGTCATAGTAAATTTATTAAATTCCAACGGTTCGCATTAATCTCCCCGGTGGAACTAATGCTATAAATCTATCGGGCTAATGCGAATCATCGAGATTTATTACGATTTAGACTAAAATTGTTGGACGTTTAGACGTAACTTGTGTGTTGTTAGATTTATTATTTTAATAAGAGTTACGATTTTGTGTATTTTATTTGGACAATTCAAGCGATTAGGATAGGTTTGAAAATCTCGTATTTCAAAATTTTTTAAATTTTTTTGGTTACAATTAGAATAAGTTGGACGATTTTGGTGGAAAGTAAATATTTTAATCTATCTTTGTTTAAAAGGGCTTTTTTTAATTCCTATAAATAATTGTTGTATGATTTTTTTAAATTGATAGAAAATTTTAAAGGTTATGTTAAAGGTTTGGCAAAAAATCTTGGATATGTTTGAGAATTTTTTTAATTTTTTAGGTCACAGGTAGAACAAATTTAACGATTTTATATAAAAATACATATTTTAGTATATCCTTGTTTAAAAAATTTCTTCTTGATTTCTTAAAATAACGTCTGTACGATTTTTTTTTAATTTGACTGAAAATATTTAAAGGTTCGATAAAAAATTTGACCTATATTTAGGGTTTTTAAATGGATGCTGAGTTCCGGAGATATTTGAAGTTATTATTATTTAAAAGGACTGTTTTTAATTTCTAAAAATAAAGTTCGAAAGATTTTTTAAAGTTGATCTAAAATTATGACAGATTCGGTCAAAAAATATAAGTAGATTTGAGAATTTTTTTAATTTTTTTGGTTACAATTAGAATAAGTTGGACGATTTTTATGAAGAATAAATATTTTAATCTATCTTTGTTTAAAAGGACTTTTTTAAATTCGTATAAATAAATGTTGTATGATTTTTTAAAGTTGATCGAAAATTTTAAAGGTTATGTTAAAGGTTCGGTCAAAAATCTTGGATGTGTTTAAAAATTTTTTTTAATTTTTAGGTCACAGATAGAATAAATTTAAGGATTTTGTATAAAAGTAGATATTTTAGCTTATCTTTGTTTAAAAAATTTCTTCTTGATTTCTTAAAACAACGTCTACATGATTTTTTTAATTTGATCGAAAATATTTAAAGATTCGATAAAAAATTTGGCTTATATTTAGATTTTTTTAAAAGGTGCTAAGTTCCAGAGATGTTTTAAGCTGTCTTTATTTAAAAGGACTGTTTTTAATTCCTATAAATAAAGTTCGAACGATTTTTTAATGTTGATCTAAAATTATGACAGATTCGGTCAAAAAATATAAGTAGATTTGAGAATTTTTTTAATTCTTTTGGTTACAATTAGAATAAGTTGGATGATTTTTATGAAAAATAAATATTTTAATCTATCATAGTTTAGAAGGACTTTTTTTAATTCCTATAAATAATTGTTGTATGATTTTTTTTTAATTTGATAGAAAATTTTAAAGGTTCAGTCAAAAATCTTGGATATGTTTGCAATTTTATTTTAATTTTTTGGGCTACAAGTAGAATAAATTTGACGATTTTACATAAAAGTATATATTTTAGTATATTTGTGTTTCAATTTTTTTTTCTTGATTCCCAAAAATAAGCTCCGTACGTTCTTCTGAATTTGATCCAAAATATTCAAAGGCCCGGTAAAAAATTTTTGCTATATTTAGGGTTTTCAAAATTTTTTTCCAACATATATCTCTGTGTGGAGTTTTAAAGATATTCGAAGGTATCTTTGTTAAGAAGAACTATATTTCATTCCTATAAATAAACTTGGAAGAATTTTTTAAAGTTGGTCCAAAGTTATGACAGGTTCGGTCGAAAAACATGAGTATATTTGAGAATTTTTTAAATTTTTTTGGTTAAAATTAGAATAAATTTGACAGTTTTAGTCAAAAATAGATATTTTAGTTTATCATTGTTTCCAGAATCTCTTCTTGATTTCAGAAAATAAGATCTCTACGATTTTTTTAAATTGATCTAAAATTTTCAAGGTTGTCTTAGATTCGGTCAAAAGTCTTAATCGTATTTGGGAATTTATTTAAATTTTTTGGTTATAACTAGAATAAATTTGACAATTTTAGTCAAAAATAGATACTTTGATTTATCGTTGTCTCAAAAATCTCTTCTTAATTCCCGAAAATAGGATCTTTACGATTTTTTGAAAAATCTTGTTCCTATTTGAGCATTTTTGAAAATTTTATGGTTACAATTAGAACAAAATTAACGAAATAAGTCAAAAATAGATATTTTAATCCATCTTTATTTCCAAAATCTCTTCTCAGTTGCAAAAAATAAGATCTCTACTATTTTTTGATATTCATCTAAAATTTTCAAGGTTAAGTTTGGTCAAAAATCTTAATCACGTTTGGGAATTTATTTAAATTTTTTATTTACAACTAGAAGCAGTTTGACAATTTTAGTCGAAAGTAGATATTTTGAATTATCTTTGTCTGAAAAATCTCTTCTTAATTCCTGAAAATGATCTAAAACTTTCAAGGTTATGTCAGGTTCGGTCAAAAATCTTCATCACATTTGCGAATTTTTTTAAATTTTTTGGTTACAACTAGAAGAAAAATGATGGTTTTAGTCAAAAATAGATATGTTGATTTATCGTTGTCACAAAAATTTCTTCTTAATTCCCGAAAATAAGATCTCTACGATTTTTTGAAATCGATCCAAAATTTTCAAGGTTATGTTAGGTTCGGTCAAAAATCTTGTTCTTATTTGAGAATTTTTTTAATTTTTTTGGTTACAATTAGAACAAATTTAACGAAATTAGTAAAAAATAGATATTTTAATCTATCTTTGTTTCCAAAATCTCTTCTTGGTTGCAAGTAATAAGATCTCTACGATTTTTTGAAGTTGATCTAAAATTTTCAATGTTATGTTAGATTCAGTCAAAAATTTTAATCGTATTTGGAAATTTATTTAACTGTTTTGGTTACAACTAGAACAAATTTAATGAAATTAGTCAAAAATAGATATTTTAATCTATCTTTATTTCCAAAATCTCTTCTTGGTTGCAAGAAATAAGATCTCTACGATTTTTTGAAATTGATCTAAAATTTTCAATGTTATGTTAGATTCAGTCAAAAATCTTAATCGTATTTGGGAATTTATTTGAATGTTTTGGTTACAACTAGAACAAATTTAACGAAATTAGTCAAAAATAGATATTTTAATCTATCTTTATTTCCAAAATCTCTTCTTGGTTGCAAGAAATAAGATCTCTACGATTTTTTGAAATTGATCTAAAATTTTCAATGTTATGTTAGATTCAGTCAAAAATCTTAATCGTATTTGGGAATTTATTTAAATTTTTTGGTTACAACTAGAACAAATTTAACGAAATTAGTCAAAAATAGATATTTTAATCTATCTTTATCTCCAAAATCTCTTCTTGGTTGCAAGAAATAAGATCCCTACGATTTTTTGAAATTGATCTAAAATTTTCAAGGTTATGTTAGGTTCGGTCAAAAATCCTAATCGTATTTGGGAATTTATTTAAATTTTTTGGTTACAACTAGCAGAAATTTAACGACTTTGGTCGAAAATAGATACTTTGATTTATCTCTATCTCAAAAATCTCTCCTTAATTTCCAAGAATAAGTTCTCTACGATTTTTTTTTAAATCGATTCAAAATTTTCAAGGTTGTGTTAAGTTCGGTCAATAATCTTGTTGGTATTTGAGAATTTTTTTAATTTTTTGGTTACAATTAGAACAAATTTAACGAAATATGTCAAAAATAGATATTTTAATCTACCTTGATTTCCAAAATGTCTTCGTAGTTCCAAAAAATAAGGTCTTTAGGATTTTTTGAAATCAATCCAAAATTTTCAAGGTTATCTTAGGTTGGGTCAACAATCTTAATCACATTTGGGAATTTATTTAACCCTCCTTGTGCACACGTCCATAATTGGTACATAGTCGCTCACCAGGTTCACAGTGACCCTTGGACAAATTGATAAATTTGCCACATATGTATCATATAAATTTCTTCCATTTATTATCATATTGTAATTTAGGGTGCTTAATACAATATAAATTATGAAATTATACCAATTATTTTGTTTTAACCATCCTTCTGCACACCAGGGTCAGTCTAACTCTCCAACAAAAACCAGATAAATATGGCATGAAAATTGTTATACTAAATGATGCCAAAACTTTCTACATGGTGAATGCGATACCATACATTGGGGCTGTTACTAAAGAAAAAGGTGAATCTGCACCAGAATGTTATGTCAGCAACTTGTCAGAGCCCTTGCATGGTACTAGCAGGAACTTGACAATGGATAATTGGTTTACTTCTATACCTATTGCTTAGCGGATGTTAACCTTATATAAACTGAGTGTTTTGGGAACTCTTCGGAAAAACAAAGCCGAGATACCGCCAAGTTTCATTGGAAAAAATCTTGTCGGAACTTCCAGAATTGCTCTTTCAGGACCCATCTCTTTGGTATCTTACACACCAAAGAAGAACAAAAATATTCTTGTACTCTCCACCATGCATAGAGATAACTCCATAGATGCAGAAAATGGAAAACCCGATATGATTCTAACTTATAATATGACAAAGGGTGGTACAGACACGTTCGACCAACTGTGTCACTCCTATTCGGTTGCACGGTTTACAGTAAGGTATTTCTTTTAAGTAATGCCAGAGATAAATAACCACGAAGACAGTTTCTCAAAGATCTATCCAGAACGTTATGCAAGCCATTCATGGAGAGGCGATTAAACAACCCAAGCATCCAGCGAAATTTAAAGATTCGTATCAGTGATGTACTTGGAATTGAACCCCAGTTCAATGGAAAAGTGTACCCAATGATTTGTCCCTATCAAAGAGGAAAAGATGTTCTCTTTGTCCCTACTCCAAACACCGCAAGACACGATTATTGTGTAAACAGTGTGGAAAATTCTACTGTTCTGAACAAGCAGCAAAGCTCTGTGAAAACTGTGAATCGTGAGGTGTGAAACAAAGCTTGGAGTGCCTTCAGTGATATTTTGTATACATATGTGGCAATTTATCAATTTGTCCAAGGGTCACAGTGACCCTGGTGAGCAGACTATGTACCAATTATGGACGTGTGCATAAGGACTAACCCTAGTGTGCAGAAGGAGGGTTAAATTTTTTGGTTACAACTGGAAGAAATTTGACGGATTTTGTCAAAAATAGATATTTTGATTTATCTTTGCCCCAAAGATTTCTTCTTAATTCCCGAAAATAAGATCTCTACGATTTTTTTTAAATCGACCCAACATTTTCAAAGTTATGTGAAATTCGGTTAAAAATCTTAATCGTATTTGGGAATTTATTTAATTTTTTTGGTTACAATTAGAACAAATTTAGCGATTTTAGTCAAAAGTACATATTTTAATCTATGTTTATTTCCAAAATCCTTTCTTAATTTCAAAAAATAAGATATGCACGATTTTTTGAAATTGATCTAAAATTTTCAAGATTATGTTAAGTTCGGTCAAAAATCTTGTTCGTATTTGAGAATTTTTTAAATTTTTTTTGGTTACAATTGGAACAAATTTAATGATTGTAGTCCAAAATAAATAATTTAACCTATCTTTGTCTCAAAAATCTCTTCTTAATTCCCGAAAATAAGATCTCCACGATTTTTTTAAATCGATTCAAAATTTTCAAGGGTATGTTAAGTTCGGTCAAAAACCTTGTTCGTATTTGAGAATTTTTTAAATTTTTTTGGTTACAATTGGAACAAATTTAATGATTATAGTCCAAAATAGATATTTTAATCTATCTTTATTTCCAAAATCTCTTCTCAGTTGCAAAAAATAAGATCTCTACTATTTTTTGATATTCATCTAAAATTTTCAAGGTTAAGTTTGGTCAAAAATCTTAATCACGTTTGGGAATTTATTTAAATTTTTTATTTACAACTAGAAACAGTTTGACAATTTTAGTCGAAAGTAGATATTTTGAATTATCTTTGTCTGAAAAATCTCTTCTTAATTCCTGAAAATGATCTAAAACTTTCAAGGTTATGTCAGGTTCGGTCAAAAATCTTCATCACATTTGCGAATTTTTTTAAATTTTTTGGTTACAACTAGAAGAAAAATGATGGTTTTAGTCAAAAATAGATATGTTGATTTATCGTTGTCTCAAAAATCTCTTCTTTATTCCCGAAAATAAGATCTTCACGATTTTTTTAAATCGATCCAAAATTTTCAAGATTAGGTTCAGTTCGGTAAAGAATCTTGTTCGTAGTTGAGAATTTTTTTGGTTGCAATTAGAGCAAATTTAACGATTTTAGTCAAAAATAGATATTTTAGTCTATCTTTATTTCCAAAATCTCTTCTTAATTCCCAAAAATAAAATCTCTAAGATTTTTTTAAACCAATCCAAAATCTTCAAGGTTATATTAAGTTCGGTCAAAAATCTTGTTCGTATTTGAGATTTTTTTTTAATTTTTTGCTTACAATTAGAACAAATTTAAAGAAATAAATCAAAAATAGATATTTTAATCCATCTTTATTCCAAAAATCCTTTCTTAGTTCCAAAAAATAAGATTTCCACAATTTTTTGAAATCGACTCAAAATTTTCAAGGTTATATTATGTTCAGTAAAAAATCTTGTTCGTATTTGAGATTTTTTTAAAATTCTTTGATTACAATTAGAACAAATTTAACAGTTATAGTCAAAAATTGGTATTTTAATCTATCTTTGTGTCCAAAATCTTTTCTTAATTCCCAAAAATAAAATCTCTATGAATTATTAAAACTGATCCAAAATTTTCAAGTTTATGTGAGGTTCGATCAAAAACTTAATCCTATTTCGAAATTTATTTAATTCTTTGGGTTACAACAAGAAGAAATTTGACGATTTTATTCAAAATTAGGTATTTTAATTTATTTTTATGTCAAAAATCTTTCCTTAATTTCCAAAAATAAGATAAATTTGTCAAAAATTAAAGATCAAAATCACATTCTACTAAAAATTTGAGTATATACCTTTTTTTTAATAAAATTTTTTTTAATCACAATAACAAATACCAAATTTTATTCTTATTAACTCCATCCAAAATAATTGATTTATTAATTTGAGGGTAAACAACAAACCCATTAATTAACCCCTTCATTTAACTAATTACGTTTCGAACACGTTTTTGCTTTTACACAACAAATGACCACTAAATTATATAAATGTATCATGATTAAATATTTAATTAAGATTTGTTTTTGCCCTAGAGACAAAAAAATCCACCTTTAAGATGATCACGCAATAAGATATTTAATGATATGCACACAAACATCGCATTACTTCATTATCATACACTTTACATCACGCAATCTCTTTAACTATTTTTTCTGTTTGTACATTTCTAATTTTATCTTTAGTATCGATCAAACAATGACAATGCCAAGACGATGGGGACTCACACGAACGAACGAAAAGCCGAAATTAACCCGAGAAGCAAGTACAAGTATGGAAGAGTTAACGTTTTCAACGCATTTATCAAACGCACCGGGGAATGTAATAAGACCAAAATCGATGTGTTTACCGGAGTTTTTCACTCAAGATGATAATTTAAAAGGGAACGATCAAGAGGAGAATTTTTACTCGACTCCGTTTGATTTGTTGGATACTTATAGGCCGAGTTCTGGGTTGCAGAAGATTCAGAAGAACGATAGGGAAAGAAGTCGAAGACGAACGAGGAAAAATCCCGTTCAGAGAGCCGCTTCAAGGCTTTATAAAGCAACTAATGATAATGAGAATCGGGAGAGAAACTGCGTCGGTCCTGAATTTGTAGTAAGAGCTTCGTTACCGAGCAAACAATTTACCATGGTTGATGCTAAAGGAGGCACTAAAAAACCTGTTACCGTTATTTTACTAAACGGACAAAAAATAGACGTTTTATGTAATCCAAATAATACAACAGCCGGGCAACTTTTTGAATTGATTATCCAAAAAGAACACATTGGGGAAAATTTTATGTTGGGTTTATCAGCTTTAATAGCCGGAGATTTTGTCTTTTTACCATCAGATACAAGAATAAGTAAAGTTCTTCTTTCTGGTGGTTCTCAAGTTACTTTAACTTTATTTATGAGAGTTCGATTCTTTTTACCTTCTTTAAGAGGAATTCGAGGAAATCAAGCCCGACATTTATTATATTTACAATTGAGAAGATCTATTTTGGAACATCAATTACCTTGTTCTTTTACACAACTTGTTGAATTGGATGGTTTGGCTTTACAAGCGGAATTTGGGGATTTTAATGAAAGAGTAAAGTTTTATTTTACTTATTATTATTTTTTTTGTAAGGATAAAATGATTAAGTTTGTGATTTATAGGAACACGGTACAAGGGATTATTTCTTATTGGAGCATTACGTCCCGGAAACCATGAGTTGCGCAGTGGACGACACAACTTCCTTAAAATACGATTTAATAAGAGCCCACAAGTACAAAAAAGGATTAGACGCGGAACGGGCGGAAGAAGACTTTATTTTACTCGCTCAAACTTTACCGCATTACGGTGGACATTTTTATACAGCCACTTGGGTAAGATTTTTTTATTTATTATACTTAATTATAATTTAATTTATTTTGTAAGAAGGTTAAAAATAATTTTAGTATAAAAGTTCGGTGAGAAATTCTTAGGAAATAAAATTTCTTTTGAAAACACAATCCATTTACCTTAAATAGTTACAAAGTTATTGATTCTTTCTTTCTTTTTTTCTAATTTTTTAGTGGTAATTGGAATAAATTTGAGTCTTTTAATCAAAAATAGAATCTTTATACGTTAATTTAAGGGAAATGTCATTCTTTAATCTCCATAAATAAACTCTTCGATTTTTCAATTTTATTATAATTTTTTTTAATAAGATTTGAAATTTTTTTAAATTTTTTTGGTTGCAGTTTCAATAAATTTAAGGATTTTTAGTCAAAAGTATATATTTTAATCTATATTTGTTTCCAAAATTTCTTGTCGATTACCAAAAATAAAATCTGTACGATTTTTTGAAATTGATCCAAAATTTTGTCAAAAATCTCGATCGTTTTTGGGATTTTATTTAATTTGTTTGGTTATAACTGGAAGAATGTTGCCTATTTTAGTTAAAAATAGATATTATGATCTATCTTTGTTTTCAAAATCTCTTCTTAATTCCCAAAAATCAGATCTCTACGATTATTTGAAATTGACCCTAAATTTTCAAGGTTATGTTAGGTTCGGTCAAAACTCTTGATAGTATTTGAGAATTTATTTAATTTGTTTGACTACAACTAGAACAATTTTGACGATTTTAGTGAAAAATAGATATTTTAATCTATCTTCATTTCCAAAATCTCTTCTTAATTCCTAAAAATAAGATCCCTGCGATTTTTTCAATCCAAGATTTTCAAGGTTTTGTTATGTTCGGTGAAAAATCATGATCGTATTTGGAAATTTATTTAATTCTTTTGGTTACAACTTAACTATTTAAGTTTTACCAAATTTATGAATTACTGTTATTTATATATCTTATAACTAAACTCGTTACGATTTTTTAAAGTTGACCAAAAATTTGCGATGTAAGTTCGATTAAAATTCTTCGACTTTTCCATTTTATTATTTTTTTATAACAATTAAAACAAATTTAACTGCTACAATACAAAATAGAACCTTTAAGCTTGAAATCATTTTTTAATTCCGACAAATAAACTCAGCACAATTTTGTTTTAAATTTTTATTGTTACTTTCACAACAAATTGAACTGTTTTAATTGAAAATAGAATCTTTTGGCTTTAATTTAAACCAAAAATCATTTCTTAATTCCTATAAATAAAATATAGGCGATTTTTTAAAGTTTCCTCATTTTTTTTTATTTTTGTCAGCACTTTTAGAACAAATTTAACTTTTTTAATTGAAAATAGGATCTTTTAGTTTTAATTTAATCCAAAAATCATTTCTTAATTTCCGTAAATAAAATCTGGGCGATTTTTTAAAGTTTAAAATTTTTGGCAGGTTGGAGTTGAAATATCAATTTTCCTAAATTTTTTGTTTATTTTTTACAAAACTTTTGGAACAAATTTAACTGTTTTAATTGAAAATAGAATCTTTTAGCTTTAATTTAAACTAAAAATCATTCCTTAATTCCCATAAATAAAATCTGGAGGATTTTTTAAAGTTTAACATTTTTTACAGGTTAGAGTTAAAAAGTATAAACTTCCTTAAGTTTTTTTTTTTTAATTTTTGGTAGTACTTTTGGAACAAATTGAACTTTTTTAATTAAAAATAGAATCTTTTAGTTTTAATTTAATCCAAAAATCATTCCTTAATATCCATAAATAAGTTCGTTATGATTTTTTAAACTTAGGTTAGTTAGGTTTTACCAAATTTGGGAATTCAAATTCTTCGAGCTTTTCACTTTTCTTTATATTTTGTTAATAAAATTTTGAGCAAATTTAACCTTTATAATAAAAAATAGAATTAAAAAAGGTAAAAATCATTTTTTAGTTTCGAGAAATAAAGTCTAGAAGACCTTTCAAGATATCTCATCTGCGATATGTATGAGTTGCAGCTCATACGACATACGACAAAGACACAAGTAACATTTATAGATCACTTGAGCACGAATTTAAATGAATCCACTTGTAGTGTCTACAAAATTTTAGTGTGATTAAGGATATCGTTTTTAAGATGTTGATATGGCGATTGATATCCATGGAAAGCATTATTGATAAAAAATAAGACATTTTTTCGGGCGTTCGTTTAAAGCTTTTAACGAACGAACCTATTTTAAATATTTTAACAACAAAATTTTATTTTCAAGAAGGTTTAGTACCTTCAATTGGAACAATTTCCGCAAACTATCTTACAATTAGTTGCTTTAACCTGTTCAGGTAAAGAAAATATTTCTGATCTATTACCTATAGCAGATAAGGTATGAGAATCCTATCATCCTACAGTTTTATTACATGCAACAGTATTCAGAAATGCAGTCACAAAATTTAAATACAAATCCTCATCTTTCCAAAAATAATGACACAAATTTACTCAGGGTAAGTCAACTCCTTGCAAAATACTGACATCGGTTGATTGAGTATGTAATCCACCCGTTTTTGTCAGATTAGCGCTACTACTCGAGTTTTGAAAAATGACAAATTTATAGAAAGACGTACATATAAAAGACGTTTTCATGAAAACGTAAATTCTTGTTTATTGGTAATATTTACTTCGTTTGCTTTTTTTCTCTCTAACTTTTTATTGTTGAGAAGAATTTGAATGAATTTAACCCTAGAAAGCTAAACTGTTCAAAAGTGACGTTGAAACTAAACTTTCGTAAAATTTACGACTGGAAAAAAGGTTTAATAAAAAAATACTTCTAGATACAAACTTTAACTTTAATGAATACAATTAGTCAAAATATTTAATTGGAAAGATGTTTCACAATCAGTCAAATTTGGAAATTTACAAGTCCTCAACGCAGTCGATACAGCACTTTAAAAACAAAACTAAAAAACTAAAACTAAACAAAAAAACACACTCGTAATTTTTACGATAGTTTACCTTTCTATGGTTAACTTCTTTGACCTTCTTCCGTTTATAAAACGTTCATAAATGAAAGAATATATTAGTAAGTAGTAATTATATCCAGTAAAATGTGGAAATCAAAAATTAATAAGGTCCACGTCCGTTTTTCTAGTTTAGCGTATGTCACTGTTATGGGATGTCATTCGTAAATATGCGGTAGTGTTGGTTTTGGAGGCTCTTGAAGAGTGGGTTAGATCAATAGTGTTCAATATTGCGTCAAAGAATGAGTAAGGGTGATATATAACAATAATAGTATTACTTTCAGAAATGTTCTAGAAATTAATAAAATATTTTGCATTTTTAAAGAATATTTTATTCTTGTTGTTGTGTCAAACTGAATCGGTGAGATGAAAAACCGTACAAATCCAAAAATTTAGTTCTGAGTAAATCAATAAAAACTATATAGTTTAAAAACTATTTGAAATAGCATTTTTGCTTCCACAGGATAGTCATAGTTCTTTTAATTTCTGATTGTATCAACTAGATATATTTCGAGAAAAGCGTCCATATGTGTTATGTTGTTAAAAGCGTCCAGTTATGCCATAAAAAAGGTTGTGGACTTATACTGGTTTTCAACTCAAGCGACAAAAAAAGGGTTAATAAAATGATAAAATGACTCAAAAAGTAAAAAAAAAACACGACGTATTTATTACAAAATTTGCATTTATTTATTAAAGAATAGAAAATCAGAACCGAAAGTCTAGTTATTCTCTTCGGTATTTGTAGTATACCATGAAGTTACATGATAATAGAACTCCAAGTTTTCCCCGGTAATATACTGCGTTACTTTCTTAATATCATCCAGTTTCTTCTTGTTAATGGGAACAGGTTGGTTAAAACTGTAACGCTTATCGGTGGGGAGGACTGGATTTTCCTTATTCTGTTTTAGGAGTTTAAAGGTGAATGATATAAAACCTCCTATATATTCCCATGTTGTGACATAACCAGGAGTGCTACTATCGTAAGAGAACTGCGTATAGTTGGAAATAGCGAATGTTTCTGTTTTGGCATTGTTTTCGCGAATGTAATGCTTCGGACGAATGTAACCGGTTTATATGCTCTCTTGTATTAGGTCGGCGATAGTGACCTTAACCGGAATTGAATCAGTGAGATGAAAAACAGTACGAGTCCAATGGCAAGTAACACGTGATTGTTTCTCATAGAAGATAATGTAAAATGTACGGTTTTTTAGCTCAGTCGATAGCAACGTCAATTTAACGTCGATTGGCTATCTCAACTAAAATTGTCAAAATTTGGATTTGTACTGTTTTTCATCTCACCGATTCAATTAAATACTAAAAGAAAGTAGGAGAATTATTTCAAATTTTGCGAGTTCTGATAGTTTAGCGGATGTCACGGCTGGATTACTAACTACTGCCAACTGATTTCAGCAATCTAGTGGGAGTCGACCTTCTATATTATACAGAGTGTCCCAGAACTCAGTTGCCAAACGCAAACCACGCATTCCAGAGCTGATTTCATGCCGATTCAATGAAAAAGTCCTTATCCGAAATTGCTTCCTAAAAGAACTAGAGCATCCTGAAGATGACGTGTCTGATCATGTTTTTTTCGAAATATCGTAATAACATTTTAGCTATCACAATGAAGTTTTGGGCGTTTGTAAACTTCAAAATGCATCATCGTTTGTTGACAAAACAATTTTTTTATTGCCATCGTAAAGATGTTAAGCGCTGCCAGGGTAAGCTCTCTTAGGAAGTAATTTCGACTAAGGACTTTTTCGTTGAATCGGGATGAGTTTTGGGACACTCTGTTTATTATTTTTTCTATGAATGTACTTAAAGCGTTTAATGATTTTTCACTTACAATTAGTTGTCAAACAATGATGTCTCTCACATTGGAGTAATTCGATATCGCAAATAGAGAAGCGATATCGGATTGCTCCAATGTGAGACGTCTACTTTAATTCTATGTAAATTATCATTAAGTGGTAATATCGCTTCTTGTTGGCTGCTGGTTGCCTCGGTGGAAGACGTACCTTAGAGTCAAGTTAATTATGAATAAAAATCATTAGCTTTGTTCGTACAGGCAATTTCCAACAGTTTTTGATTTATACATCCAATCGAATTGTTTAATTTTGATAACATGCAAAAAATCTTAAATCTTGATTGGGTGAAAAATCAGAAACTGTTGGAAATCGCCTACACGAAGAAAGCTATTTTATAATTGTCCAAATTAAGCACATCAACAAGATGGTTCTCATGTACGAAATAGATCTTCTTCCACTTCCAGCTCCGTCAAAATTTCTTTTATCATAAAACATTTAATACTAGAGCTCTTTAACACTTTCACAACCGTTGACACCAACGTGGTGCCATAGACAGGCCCGTCGTTGCAAGCCACTGACACTCATGTGGTGTCATTGGTGGGCCAGTCGTTATTCATTATTATCCAAAATGTTGCCGGCCACTGGCGACGTTTCACTGTGCAAACATGCGGTTGTGAAAGTGTTAATGCGAAGGCCCGTGGTATTCTTTTTATAAATCATTCATTAATAAATTGATTCCAAAAAGATTATGTTCTTGATCACAATAAAATTTTATAGACACTACAATTCTATATTACAGGATGTTCGTTCAAAAGTATATTAGAATGAGAACTTTTTTTAGAAGCTCCATTCATATTCATGTAAACTTACATGCTCTATATGTCATCAACAGCCAACACTGTGATCACACACACACACACACACACACAGGATTGCGGGTTCCCCAATTTTATGTACATCTATATAATTTTTAAACGTTGAATCCTATAAACATGGATAAAATCTATACAGATATTGCTCGCATAGAGGATTTAGTCGTTTGTTCCCAGAGTTTATGGTTGTAACTCGCAGCAATCATAAATTAGATTAATTCCCATAAATACAATCTGAGCGATTTAGTAAAGTTTATTAACATTTTTAATAAATATAAAGTTTGGTCGAAATTGAAAATTATTTCAAATTTTTTTTTTAATTTTTTGGTAATCATCTCAACAAATTAATCTTTTTTAGTTAAAATCATAATCTTTTAAGTTTCATTTAGGACTGATTTATTCACCTTAATATTTTCCATAGTTTCTATAATTTGACTTGCCATGATTAGCTATTTAACCAGTCACCATGGTAAATATCAGGTAGATTAATTTACCCAAAGGTGAATAAACCGGTCTTTAATATAAAAATCATTTCTTTTTTCCTATAAATAAACTCTTGCTGATTTTTTAAAGTTAACCAAATTTAGAGAATGTTGATGACTTAAATTTATTTATTTTAATTTATTTTTTAGGCACTTAAAGACAATAACAAAAACGTTTGGTTATACATAAGCGCTCAAGGTATTAACATTTACGATAGAGGAAATTCTTCAAGTCACAACGGACCAACGTTATGTGAATCTTTCGAATGGAGATCAATCCAAACTTTATGTTACAGCAAACAATACCTTTGCGTTTTACCACATGCTGTTAAATTACATAGATCGAAATTAAAGAAGTACAAATTAAAAATGGACCATAAAAAGTAAGTATATACAAAATTTATTTTTATAATCTTAATTTTTTTTTATTATTATTTCAGGAGTTATTTTACATTCCGTCTAGCGTCTTTACATCATCAATTTTTTCTCCGCTTAAGAACAGAATTTACTTCTCTTCAATCACTTTCCCAACAATTTGGGATTCCTTTAAAAGACATAAAAAACGAAACAAATTCCCTTTTTAAATTAGAATCTTTAACCAACAATTATCTAACGTTAGATAAAGGTTCGGTAAACGCGGAGACTGAATTTCGAATCGAATTCTGTCCATCAAGAGGCGCCAGTCCGAAAAATTCTAATTTAAGACGACGATCTAGAAGTGTAAATGACTTCCAAGCGATTTCCGACGATATTGAAACTTACCAAAATAAAGAAAACGAAAATCCAAAAGTAAAAACTACAAATGGATTAGTTTTAGATAGTAGTTGTTTATCCGGGTTACCAAACCCAACAAGTTTTGATAAAAGGAGAGGTGTTAAAATGGGAATTAGAGCTTTTGGAACTACTCATCGCGTATCTCGATCGATGGAAGCTGTTAATTCCCTTGGAAATGAAGATTTAGAACAGTTAAGCTTACAGAGTGTTTCTATACATTGTAGTACAGTTTCTACACCTCAATCTCCCATTAATGATAACGGAGCTTATGTAATCGGATCGATACTTGAACCAAAATCCGAAAATCAAATTTTCCCCGATATACAAGAAAGTTTAAGTGAATCATTATTAAATAAACTCAATGCTTTTTCATATGACGAAGAAAGATTCCTTCAACCGATAACAATAACTAAAGATTTAAAAGGTAGTTTAGGAATGCAAATAACAGAAGGTTCGGATGGTAAAGTTTACATCCAATCGGTTATAGAAGGAGGTCCGGCTCAATCAACCGGAAAAGTTTTTAACGGCGATCAAATAATATCCGTTGACGGTAAAAATTTACTAAGCGTAAAATACTCAGACGCTTTAGAATTATTAAAAAACACAAACAAAAAAGTCAATTTAATTTTATCCCAATCAAATCGAAATAAATCTAAAAATTTATCAAAAGTAAACGAATCTCATTTAAAACATACAAGATTAGAACGAACGATGGAAAAATTAAAAACGATTTCAATCGAAAACGAAACTTTAGAAAAACACGTAACCGAAAATTGTTACGATTTATCAAATTTACGAAAATACAATTCAATATTTAATAATACGGTTACGAATAATCCAACGGAAGTACCATATCACAAACATATCAGATACGAAATCGAACCGAAGTCTAATAATAATTTAAACAAATCCATATCTAAATCGTGTAATCAAATTTACACGAAGCAAAATGATAAAGCGATTATTGTTGATATGATACCGAAACAGAACGTTTCTTATCGTTCCCTCGACCGGAAACAACCGGAAGATAAACAATTTACTTCGATTGCGTTACCAAGAAGTTTAGGATTGAGTAGAAAGTGGCGCGGACCGGTAAAATATCCGGTCACGCCGGTAAAAAAAGGTAGTAATGAAGAAACGACCACCTCCGATGAGGAACAAGTATTTATCTAAGAAATTTTAACAGACGCAGGAACAATAATTAATTTTTAAGGTATAATATAGTTTGTATAACTGTTTTAGACGCTTGCGATTGTAGCTCGAGAGGTATGTAATACTGTGTGCCTATAAACCGATGATATTTTATAAGTGTTTAAGACGTAATGAAAAAATAACAAGGATAAAATTACTTTTAGGATTTACAATGTATGCTATTACTTACTAACTCTTATTAATTTACAATTATAGTGAGATAACAGTTAACTTTAGGGAATATATATTCTATATTGTATTAATTGTTTAGTAATAAAGTATATAAAGTAAAATAATATTTTATAGTATTATTTTTTAGAATGTTCGAATTTCTAAAAAAGAAATATTTTTTTGAAAGAAAACGAATCTGCATTGTTCTAATTGTAAGTATTGAATTAGAACAGGTGTGCACTTAAATCATGTAAAAAGTCAAGTCAGTTAAGTTTGAAATGCTCGTACTCCGAAAATTTTCGTTGAGAAAAGTCTGGGTAAAGATTGTTATGGTCAGTAATTATTTCTGTGTTACATAGTCAAAACTCATAACTGTAGCTCACGCGATTTAGGAAATATCGCGAGTTAAATGAATAAAAGAAGGGTTTTTTTGTCCGGTTCGCGGAGAATGCAAACTTTGGGAATTTTTTTTTTCCAAAAACCACTAAAGAAAGAAAAATTAGGACATTTTGCAAGATGTAGCCTGATTTGTGCACTATAACGTGGGATTTTTTCATTTTCGAAAATTCCATCTATTTTCGCTTAAAAATTCGCTCGTAAAAAGAATAATTTTATTTTGAAATACTTTACAAAATGCATCGTCAGAGCAATAAACGTAAACGCAGGGTTACCAGCTTACAGGAAAAACTTAAAGCGGTTCAACGATTAGATAATTTTGTGTGGGTGAATTGCTTAAAAATATAGCAAAGGATTAGTGATGTAGGTTTTCGGTATTCTACAGTATTCATACTCATTCGTTACTTTTCTATAAGTAACTGAGTACTAGTAACGAATACCTGATTACTTTTAATGAATAGAAGTAATCACTCATTTTTAGCCCATCTTCGTTACTTATATTCGTTGCTGGTATTCGTTACTTCTATTCGTTACTTGCATTCTTTATTAGAATGAGTACGTTACCAAGCTATTTTTTAATGTAGCATGCGTAACAAATCTTCGGGGAAGAACCCTGTTCATACTTGCAAGCTGCAAGTATTCAGTTCAGCCCTAGATCCTAGATTTAAATCTAGAGTTTTATCTGAAGAAAGTCTAATAATTGCAGAATTACAAATTACAAAGGACCTTCAGGATATACAGCATTCTAACACCACTAATGCTGGCAGTTTCGAGTAAGTGCGAAATGATGAGCCTGAAAGATAAGAAGAATCAGATCTACTTTGGACACATTTCGATAATGAAGTATCAAAAATAGAAAAATCATTTACCTCAACAATTGAACTAAATATAGAGATATAGAAGAACCGTTACTAAATAGGAAAGATAACCCTTTCGAATTTTGGAAATGTCGAGAAAATATATTTTCATGTCTTTCTAAAGTAACAAAGAAATACCTTTGCACTGTAGCTTCATCGGTTCCTTCAGAACGAGTTTTCTCTAAAGCTGGACAAATATTTTCCGAGAGAAGATTACGCTTAACTCCAGAGCATCTCAGAACTATAATATTTCTGAATTTTAATGGATATTCGGAATAAATAAAAATTTGTAGTTTTCCTTTATGAAAATCTATTCCTTTTTGTTAACGATATTTATGATGGGTTTAGGCTGACTTTTACCAACCTCCTGTTAACTTAATCAGCGGTTTAATTTCAATTTCAACTTATGCGATTGGCTACTTTGCCAATAACCATGGTAATAAACCGCTGGTTACATTAACCGGAGATTGGTAAAAGTCAGCCTTAGGGTGTCAAATTTAAAGGCTATAAACGTAACCGTAGCAGTAACTATAGTATTTTAAAAAAGGTCAATTATTTTGTTTCAATTGTAGCGTTCAGGCAACGTCTTGGAATTACGGCAAAATTAATGGTTTATTTCAGCTAAGGTTACGATTAAGTTTGACATCTTAAACCCACCCTTAATACATTTAAAACGTAATTTAATTTGTTTTTATTTTATCTTTTTTTGTTTTACACCCTTAATATGACTACATCTTTACCTATGATGCAAGTAATCTGCAGTGACTAAGTAACGAATGAATTCGAGAAAGAAAAGTACTACTAGAACTATCGTTACTAAGAAATAACGAATGAGTATATGACCAGCAATCGGTAACTGCAGGTACTGAAAAGAACCGAATGAGTACGCGGTCGGTAATCGGTAACTGTGGTTACTGACAAGTAACGGATGAGTAGATTTCTTACATCACTACAAAGGATTTAGGTGTAGGCGTGAGTACGGTTGCAGAATGGAGAAGAAATCGTAAAAAACTTGAAAAATGGTGTAATGTTTTGTCATCGCCGACCCCGGCACGAAAAAGTATGAAAAGTGATGAATAGGGTAAACTGTTCAAATGTCGGTCCCCTTCAAAATGCTTCCTAAAGTCGGTCTTTCTATAAAAATCCATATAGAAAAACTGGAAGGCCGACTTCAAGAGCATGGCCGAGATTGGGTGAGTTTACCCTACGAAAAGTGGGATGATGCTTTAATTCTATGGTTTACACAGAATCGAGTACGTGGAACACCAATTTCGGAGACCATTTTAAAACAAAAAGCAGTGAGTTGAAGCGAAGATTTGCCTGTCTTTGAAACCCCTGGATGTTTTTCTGCAAGTGATGGATGGCTACACCGATGGAAGAAAATACATGGTGTACGTCAACTGAAAGTTTGTGGGAAAAGGTTGTTTGCCGACTTATCTGCCGCAAAAAAAAAATTCAGAGAATTTTATGAAGCTTATGAAAGAAAATAATTTACAAGACCAGATTTACAATTGTAATGAAACCGACTTGAACTACAAACTACTGCCCTCAAGTACCTTAACTTCAAAAATGGAAGTTGGAGCACCTGGTTACAAACGTAGCAAAGAACGTATCACTGTTTTTGCTTGCGCTAATGCTTCTGGGAGACACAAACTTCCATTATTGTTGTAAACCACCTACTTTTGTGTATTTTTAAGCATTTTTAATATTTTCATTCACAGACCTTGCTTTATGTAGTTCGTAGAAACCCTATCATAGTTAAGATATAGAAAAGTCGCACGAGTAATTCTAAACCCGGCTCGTCCAGACTCAAGTCCCACAAACATTTCTTCGAATTATTCTAGTTTTGCAGTGAAGTAAGTTTAGATAAAAGTGTATGTAATCAAATGTCAGGAAGAACAAAAGCCAAGTGTTTTCGAATATCAAAATTACCTTCCGAAATGGAATACAAAAAGACTTTTAGTCTGGAACGGGGAGTCAGATTTTAGTCAGATTTGCTCGTGGATTTGCTCACGATTCGGGTAAAGAAACGTATTTCGAAATTAGTATAGTTTTTTGTGTAACAAGTTTAATTTTTACAATAAAAACTCTAAAGCACAGCACCGTGTTTAAATTCCACAACATTATTATGTATCAGTAACTCAACAAAACAACTTAAGTCTACAAGAATATTCGTTCCAATGCTTTTCCTGTTTTGTATAAAAATAGAAGAAAAGGCTGGATGAATGCGAATCTATTTAAAAATTGTTTTTTTGAAAATTTCGTACCATAAGTAGAGTTTTTTTTTAAAGAGCACGGATACCCCAGAAAATGTGTTTTGTTACTAAACAATGCTTCTACTCACTCAAGTTCGGAGCAACTTGAAAGTTGAGAAATAAAAGCAATGTTTTTATTTCTCTCATTCAGCCTATGAATCAGGATGTGCTGGAAAATTAAAAATTGGAAGGTATTGGAGCATATTTTGGAGGAAGTAAATGAGGGCGCCGATCTCATTGAATGTCTAAAGAAGATAAACCTAAAAAATGTTGTACATTGGATAGTTTCAGCTTGGAATCAAGTAAAAGTACCCTGGAAAAATCTTGGTTAAAATTGATTCAACAAGAGGAGGGATATTTCACAGATGTAGAGTCCGACCATGGAGGTTTACATCAAATTTTCACCAAAATACCAGGATGTGAAAATATTACAGAAACAGAAGTTCATGAATAGTTAAAGAGTGATAGTATGAAAGATGAAATGACTGACCGAGAAATAATTAAAAGTGTTTGCAAAAATGCTATTGAAATAAACAGGGATAACGATGATGATGATGAAATAGAAGGCACTGATAATATTCCAGTAAAAATATCATATTCAGAAAGACTAGAGGCCTTGGAGAAAACGTTAACTTATATAGAACAACGAGAAAATGCAACTGCCGCAGATGTTCTTTTTATAAAACGTTGGAGATATATTACAGCCAAAAACAGAAGTAGCGTCAAACGAGTGCAGTTAAAAATTACCTCATTTTTAAGACAGTAAAGTAAAAAATGGGATATGTATTTAAAATTTGACGTTGCATTTATTTAACTTGTTACATACATATCTATGTATGTACTATAACCCGAAATGGGGCTGCACCAGAGAAAGATGAAAAAGTAAGTCCCCTCGCCGTAACATTGCTGAGTACTCTTTCATCTTTCTCTTCATAGTGCAGCTCCATTTCGGGTTATAGTACATACGTACTATGTTTAAAAAAATTTTGAGTAATTAAAATTAAATAAATTATTTGTTCTGTTTTTTTTAAATAAATGCATAAAATCAAGTAGAATATTTCATAAATGTTCGGATTTACCGAAATTTCGATTGTCCGAAATCACTTTGGTCCACATTAATTCGGATAATCGGGATTGTACTGTAGTTAGTATTCTCAACTACCAGCTATCGACAATCTCGTTAAGATACAACTAGCGGTTCTCGAGATCGACCATTTCTAGGATTGAATTTTTAAGCGAAAATAGACGGAAGTTTTGGAACAGAAAAAAATACGACTGTGGTATTTTATAACTATCACTACTCGAAGTACTAGATGTATTATCTTCGTTTTCTACTTGATTAACTCTTTTTGATCGGCACAGCAATTGGAAATGATTCATTTTTCCACATTTATGATATTTTTCCCATATGCTGGACATTTATTGATAGGATACGACTTACCACAGTTTCTGCAGTTATTTATTTGACCAACCTTACGAATTTCTTTCTTTTTCCTTTCCTTCTTTTTGTCTCCTTTTCAATTTCTTGTTCCATATGATTTTCTTATTACTGTATTTACTTCAGCTTCTTTCTTGCTCATCTCTTGTTTGAAATTGAACAGTTTCTGCTATAACACAAAATTCTCCAACCTTTTCCAGAGATTGATTTGGATCTTCCAGCAGCCTTCTTCTCATTTCATCACCCCTTATTCCTATCATTGGTACTGTGAGTATTATACCATCTTCTAAACTTCCAAATTTACAACGTTTTGCTTTGTTCTTTAGTTCTATTATGAATTCTTCGTTATAGATGAATTTCTATTTATTCTTATATGAATTTCATCCGTTTGTTTGTATGTAAAGAGCTTGTATCTTATATCTTCCATTTATATATTATATTTACCATAACCACGTTGTAGTAAACAGATAAGGTTACATCCTACAAAAGGTCCGAATTTATTTTTCAGTGGTTTCCAAGAAAGAAAATTCCAAAGGTAGGATTTTCCACGGACCGGTCAAAAACCGATCCTTTTTTCATTTAACTTGGGATATTTCCTAAATGGCGTGACTTACGATTTTAAATTTTAGCTATATTACACAGAAATAATCACCGATCATGTCAGTCTTTATTCCGATTTTTTTCGACGAAAACTTTCGTAGTAGGAGCATTTTAAAGTTGACTAACTTGACTGTTGGCACGGATAGGTAGTGGTTTTAATTTGTTACAAATTCAACGATGAACCCGGAGTTCATTCTTACTATCTGTATAGATAGTTGAACGTAAAATTTCTAATAAAAAGTGTCATGAATAATCTTTGAATTAAAACTACACATTTCGACTAGCCTTGGTACTCTTCGCAGACAACAAAATTTTAAATTAAATTTAAATCATTTATTACAAATTGGGACTAATTATAAGTAACAGTTTTGAGAAAAATGAAAATTACAAAAATGTCCTATCTGAAATAAACGAGTTAAATATAATTCCAATTTTTGTAGTCTTCGAAGAGAACCAGGACTAGAAGAACCTGTTGGGGTAAATGAACACATCACTATTACTACATAACTCAGGAATATCTTTATCCTTGAGGTTCGCTCGGTCAGTACATCAGTTTAACCACAGACCGATTGTAGAATCCACGATGAAGTATTCCAAGCGGATAATGTGCGCGATTTTTTTCGTCAGTGTGTTCGGTTTAGAACATTCTATTTGCCCGGAAAATTGCATCTGTTCTCAAGACCAAACGCAAGCAGATAACATCGTTAATTGTTCTTCGACATACCTTAATGAGTTACCTCAGAAAATTCCCGAGAATATTACAGAATTGTATTTGGATGGAAGCTATTTAGTATCGCTTAAAAATGACGCTTTCGTCAAAAACAAGAAATTGAAAATTTTATATTTCAATGATTCTTATATACACACAATTGAAAAAGGAACTTTTTATGGATTGAAGGAGTTAGAAATCCTAAGATTAGACTGGAATGCCTTAACCGAATTAAGAGGAGACGAATTTAAAGGATTAGTCGGATTAAAAGAACTTTACCTTCAATTTAATGAAATTGAAACTATTTCATATTCCACGTTTATTGATTTAAAACTACTAAAAGTATTACATTTGGATCACAATAGGATAATCGATTTAAACTTTTGGAATTTACTAATTGTAAGTAATTTAAAGGAGGTAACTCTTGGTAACAATCCTTTGAGTTGTGCTTGTGAATACACGAAAAAATTAAAGAAATGGATGATTGAAAGTAACATTGTATACGATTTAGAAGAAGTGAAATGTATGTATAATCCAGAAGACGCGGTAATTCTTTATATCGATTTGCCTTTTGCGGACTATCTCGAACATGGTTTTTACATCAACAAAAACGACTCTGCTTGCACGAATACAACAAAGATCGATTCTAATGTTAACGGCAATTTAATCCGCGAAGTTCAGAATAATTAATTATATCTTTTATTTATAGCACTTTTATTGCTATATAATTTTATACCATATTTAATATCCTTCGACGATTTTTTGTAACTAATCAATGTAAGAAGAGAACTTTGATGAATAAAGGAAAATTATTCCACTTATCCTATATTTTCCACTTCATTTAAAATACCATCCTTTTCAAATTTACGAAGTTTGGATGTTATGTTAGTCCGAATCGGATATAATTAACTCTTGAGGAAGCTTTTTCTTAAGGCGCACTATCATATTTGCTAGTATTGTTGTAAATTTTTTTTTAAGTAATTGTTCAATAAACTCACTGACATTCTGAAATCATATTCAACTATATAGTGTATCTAAATATCTAAAAAATATTGAAAATTGTAAATAAAACACCTCATATTTTCTCTCCACATCAGATAGAGAATTTAATTCTCAACAAATTTTTTTTATAATTTTTCAATATCACTAGAAGTTTTTTAGTTTTGATTTTTTTCTTTACAAGAATTGCAAAAATACAGTGAACGCTGTATATAAGCAACCTCTCTATAAGCACCATTCTTTACAAGAAACCTCTGTACAAGCAACTATTTTAGTTCAACTGTTCTGTATAAGCAACTTATTTTTTAAAGCTAAATATTTAATTTAAGTTTAGGCCAATTTAAAAGTAAAATAAGTTGTTCACAACACAACCTCAAATTGTAAAAAAAATCTGTTATTGGATTATGTTTGAGTTTTGTGCTGCCAGTATTGAAGTGAATTTCTGTTAAGCAGAATAGTTACTTGAATTCTGTTAGTTTCTGTTAATTAATAAATAGATTAATTAATATTTTTGTGCTTTAAAGTCAACCACAAAATATGAATCAGAAGAAAAAAAAAGTTCAATTTCGTTAAAAGATAAATTATCCGTTTTAAAGGATATTGAAAATGGTAAAAAGACAAAGGACATTTGTAACGAATATAAAGTTGCTAAATCTACAATAACTAGAATAAAAGAAAAAAAAAGAAAATTTAGAAGAATGTGCATCCAAAACGTACCTTGGTTCTTGAAACGGCGACAATTAAACGATTTAATTCCAAATGAAATGATAAAATTAAACGCACTCCAAGTAAATAGATTAAATAATGGACCTGAAACATTTGTAGCAAGTGATGGATGGTTAACGAAATTTAAAAAACGCCACGGTATACGGATTTTGTCTGTTTGTGGAGGAAGTATATCTTGGAATGTGATTAGATTTGATGATGACATAGATTAGATTTGATGATGATAGGGTAATCGAAATCTGCTCGTTACTTAAAAAATATCGATTTACCAGCGTATTACAAACAAGTTAGTTCTAATTATTATCAAAAAAATTAAAAAAATTCTTAAAGTTGAAAAAAATTTTTGACTGGTGACTAACCTAACTTAAAAAAAAAATCGACCAACTTTAAAAAATCGTCCAGACTTTATTTTTGAAAATTAAGGAATGATTTTTGGTTTAAATGAAAGATAAAAGATTCTGTTTTGAATTAAAAAGGACAGATCTTTCCTAATCCTTACCAAAAAATTAAAAAAAATTTTAAAGTTGGTAAAAATTTTTAACTCTTTCAACTCAACTTTTTTTAAAAAAATCCACCAACTTTAAAAAATCACTGAGACTTTATTTTTTGGAATTAGAGATTGATTTTTGGTTTAAAGCTAAAAGAATCTATTTTCAATCAAAAGAGATATTTTTTCCTATTGTTACCAAAAAAATTTTCAAACTTTCTTCTGAAATCATCGAATTTTATTAAAATTTTTGTCAGATTTTGTAGAAAACTACCTGAATTGATTTGATTGAAGGGTGGAGTGCAAGAAGTACCTAAGTAGAATTTTTATAAAATCTGTTTAGGTTTAAAATCTAGGTTTATCATGTTTGATAAACCTAGATGTCGCGATTCTAATTTCCCGAAATCTGACCCAGAAAAGGACGTTCGAAAAGGCGCTATTTAACCAATTTGGGCCTAGAAATGGCATCAAATTTATAAATCAAGTTGTATTTTAACGTTTTATTTGTAAACATGAACGACACCTAAGGCGTCGAGGTCGGAAAGAGCGGTTAGTTTGAAGTTTAGAAACGTCAAAAATTCGCTTGTCAGCAATTCTGCGCCGAAATTGGTCGATTTTCGTTAGTTCGGTGCAAACTGAGGGCAAAAAAAGACGGCGCTGCTCGTTTACTACTTTATTATATGTGCCGCATAATCCAAAAATGCTTGGCAAATTTATACACTTTTTAGCGACTGGTATAATAATATATTCATACCTTCAGTATCCTCGACGCTTGGAATCTAAAAACTTTCCCGTAAAAGCCCTTCTCTTAGTATATAATGCAACTTGCCATGGGTCTGAGAATAATTTTATTGGTAACCCAAATTTTAAAGTTATGTTTTTCCCATAATTACACAATATTACTAGAACAATACTATCCCAAGCATCTACTTGCATTTTTTGCAACCTTCGGTGCAAACGATGGAATACTTTCAGCACTGAAAAATATAAATTTGAAAGATGTTTATTTAGTGGTGCAGACATGGAATCAAATTCCCGTGTTAGTTATACAAAATTCATTTAAACATCTTTTTGCGTCAAGTGACGAAATTCAATACAACATTCCTTCTGATAACTTTTCAGAAGAAGATGATATTCCCTTGGCAAGATTGTATAACTCGATATTTAATTATTGTAATTTAGCAGATACTGAAATTATAGAATGGGTAAGTGGAACAAGCGAGGCAAGACATCCATTTAACCTTGAAGAAAATCCTGAAGTAGAAAGTGAAGTTATTCCTGTTGAAGAAAATGAAAAAACGTCGGATAACTCAACAAAAACATCAATCATGTTACAAATTCTTTTAATTTGGTGATAGAATGGGTAAAAGAAAATGATTCCTTTTTTCCCTGTAAGCAACTTTTTCCAATAAGAAACTTTTTTATTGAAATTGGTTCAAATGAGTTGCTTATATAGAACGTTCCCTGTAATAAATTATGTCATGATAACTTGTACTGGTAGAGAGAACCAAGACTAGTCGAACCAGTTGGGGTAAATGAACAGATCACTACTACTATATAACCAAGCAATATCCTGGAGGTTCGCTCTATCAGTGCATCAGTTTAATTGTAGACCGATTGTAGAATAGATGATGAAGTACTCCAAGTGGATAGTGTGCGCGATTTTTTTCGTGAGTGTGTTCGGTTTAGGACATCCTATTTGTCCGGAAAGATGCACCTGTTCTGACCACACGCAAACAAATAACATTGTTAATTGCTCTTCGACATTCCTTCCTGAAGTACCTCAAAATATTCCCGAGAATGTCACAGAATTATATTTGGACGGAGGCTTTTTAAAATCGCTTAAAAGACGAGCTTTCATCAAAAACAAAAAATTAAAAATCTTATATTTAAACGAATCTTTTATAGAAACAATCGAGAAAAGAGCATTTTACGGATTGAAGGAGTTAGAAATTTTGAGATTAAACATGAATGTCATGCCCCAACTAAAAGGATACGAATTTAATGGTTTAACCGGATTAAAAGAACTTTACCTTCAATATAATGTAATTAGAAGTATTTCGAATTCCACGTTTACTAATTTAAAAGTACTGAAAGTGTTACATTTGCATTTCAATAGGATAATAGATTTTAACTTTTGGAATTTACCCAGCAGTTTAAAGGATGTAACTCTTTTCGACAATCCTTTGAGCTGTGATTGTGAATACACGAAGAAAGTAAGGGAATGGATGATTAAAAGTAACTCTGTATCCGATTTAGACAAAGTGCAATGTTTGTATAATCCAGCAGACAGGAAAGTTTTTTATTTCAATTTGCCTTTGGCGGACTATCCCAAATTTGGTTTTTATATCAACAAAAACAACTCTGCTTGTACAACGAAAGATCTATTATTCTAGTGTTAATGACAATTTAACCCACGAAGTTCAGAAAGATTAATTATACCTTTTATTGCTGTATGATTTTATTCCATCTTCAATATTCTTTGTAATTCGAATTTTTTTTTATAATTAACCGATGTAAGAAAATAGCTTTGGTGAATAAAGAAAAATTATTCCACTTATATGTTTTGCTTGATTTAAAATAAAATCCTTTTCCTAATTCACGATTATTAGTATCTAAAATTGGAAAATAATGACCAACCCTAAAGGAGATTGAAATTTAAAAAAATTCAGTTTTTATTGATTACAAAACCAGTTCAGCCAGAATACAACTTTCTTGGTTGATTTGTTATATAAGGTAAACATCACATATAATTGCTAAAAAGAGAACATACCGAATCCGAACAGGAAAATTTTTTTCAAAATCGGTATATTTGTAGGGGGTCCCAACCTAAGTTTAATCGCTTCTTTATTCACTAAGAGTCACTAAACAAGCGATTTTTTCACCAAATTTGACAGATTTGTTCTAAATATTACCAAAAAAATTCTTAAAAATGTCGAAGAATTTCGACGAAATTTAGGGCCGGTTTATTCACCTACCCATAAACTAACTTACAACTTATCATACACATAAATATAAAAATGGGTTTATTCATTGTTGCATAACCCTCTGTGTCACATAAATATGCCTATCTGTCGGATATATTTATGGGTTGGTTTACGTAGTTGATAAGGTTTATGTGACATATTAGGGCATGCAAATTAGTCAAACGAAAAAATCAAAAAGTAAATTTTAGTTGATCACGACGTTCGTTACGGATTTTCTGAACAATTTCGATGATATTTTTTCAGTGGCGCGCCGTTACAAATGATCGCCGGGGTGCGAACTTATTTTTGGCGCCCCCAGTCATATTGGAATAATTTAAACGATTGAACATTTTGTATTTTATGTATTATATTTTTTATACAAACATTTATTATAAGTTTCACTTGATAAAACTATATAAATATTTACAGACAGTTAATTTTTCGTGCCTTTTTTGTTGCAAATTCGTTAAAAATGTTGTCGATATTTAAACCTTTAACAATATCAGTTTCAATACTTATTAGAGCTAAATTGGCAAGTCTCTCTTGATTCATACTTGCTCTTAAACAGTTTTTTATTATTTTGACCTTTGGAACAGATCTTTCTCCTGAAGCTACACTGACGGGTAAAGTTATATATATTCTGAGTGCGATGGTGACATTTGGAAGCATGTTAAATAAATCATTAATAAAAATATACTCTAAGACATTTATTGCGCTCATATTTGGGTTCAAATATGTTACTGACATTTCTATTTCATCATACAAATATTTTCCACATATATCATAATTGTTATTATTTTTTAATTTTTGTTCCAAGTTTGTATAATATTTTATTTTTGTCTCTTTACATTCACATTTTAAGTTATAAATATTATCTAAAAATTGAAATATTTCATTAAGCGATTTTAAAGATCAAATCTGTCTTGTATTTTTGTCGTAGCAATATCTAATAATGGGTAATCAAAATTGATTTTAAAATGTAATTCTGGATCTTGAATAGTTTCATCTGCATGTTCATAATCAAATGATTGCTTTTTCTTGCGTGGGCGAAGTGTGTTTGCATCAGGAAACTTACATTCACTATCCATTTCTATTGCAATTAATCCAGCATCTTTTAACCACTTTGGTACGGACGTCGACTATAGTCGACACAGCATATGGAGCCACAGATTACCCCACACAGCCGAGCGTCGACTATAGTCGACGACTGCGCCAACGTACGGACGATGAAAGCCGGTTCTTAAGGTCGTTTCGCGGCCGATAGGCGCCGTACCGAAGTGGTTAAAATATTGACAAACGTTTGATCTGTCCGGCATTCCCTTAAATATGACTCCATATCAGTTAACATTGCAATGATTGTGGATATTATAGTGTGTTGTTCTTGCATTAGTTTGCTCTGCTCACAATATTAATTTTAGATAATAGATTGTACCATATAAGCGTTGAGCATATAAATTTAAACCATTTTATTTCCAGTCCATGATTTGTAGCCTTTATAATGAGATGCACTTTTTTCGTGCCGTTCCAAGTTTCTGGGTAAATGTTGCCAATCGCTGTAACCTTCAAAACCCTTAAACGCGTTGAAGTTGTTAACGAATATTTTGCAACAAAAGCAATAAACTGATTTTTTTCGCTATTATTTAAAATATTAAATTTATAGTTTTCAAGTTGAACAGCTCCTATTTCTATTAACATCATTTCCATTGCATAAGTAATCAATTCCGGCTAAGTACCTGAATCTTCATAAGAAGTGTAACAATTTTTTGAAATTACAATTTCTTCAGATGATGAACGCGTAATTTTATCGCGTGGTATGCTCCACTTGACTGGCCGCGCCGGGGTGCGATGCACCCCTTGCACCCCGGCACGGCACGCCCCTGTATTTTTTTAGAAGACTAGCAATAACTAACCTTACTTGAGTTCCATATAATTCTGTGAATTGATTACGGGATTGAATTCAACCGCCTACGATAGCTGAAGAAAAATGAAAGAGGACATGTTATAGTTGTTGTAAATATGCAGCACTAGCTCAAAACTAGGATAGGTAGGATTGTTTATAATAATTTTTGATCGAAATTTTATAATAGTGGTTGGAAAGAAGGCATAAAAGAAGACTTTTTTTTCTGAACCTCTTTTGATATCATAAATTGTTTAGGAGAAACATTTTTTTTTTCTTTTCAAAAAGCTGCTCAATTTTTATGAATCATTTTCACCTTCAAAACGTTTTTAGGCCGAAATGTAAGATAGGATTTTGCTTATGTTGGAACCCTCTACAAATGTACCAATTTTGAAAAAAAATGAGTGTGTTTGGTTCGGTACGTTTCCTTGTAAATTATCGGGAACTTTATGGACAGGTGAATAAAACGGATTTTGTTATTTGTGATATTAACAGCTACCTTATAAACTTATTGCGTACTAACTTATCGGGAACTTATAGGAACGTGAATAAACCGGGTCTCTATCTAAAATCAAAAAATTTTGACCAACTTTAAAAATTAATAAAAAAATAATTTATGTCAATAAAGAAGTGATTCCTTCACCAAATTAAACTTAGAACATTCTATTTTGATTTAAAAAAGATAGGTTTATTCTAAATATTACCAAAAAAATTCTCAAAGACGTGGAAGATTTTTGACTGAACCTATCCAAAAATTTACATATTTTGACCAACTTTAAAAAATCAAAAAAAATTAATTTGTGTCAATAAAGAAGCGATTCCTTCACCAAACTAAACTTAAAACATTCTATTTTGAACTAAAAGCCAAATTTTTCCTAAAAGCCAAATTTTTCCTAAAGTATTACCAAAAAAATTAAAAAAAAATCTTAAAAAGAAAACTAAATAACATTTGAGAAGCTTGTTTCCAAAACGTACCAAATCCACAAAATTTGGAATCGTTGTATTTTGGGCTGTCTATTTAAGATTTGCTTTCTCTGTATACTTGAATAGTAATTTCTTGCTAAAGTGTTCCACATCCCGTTGAAAATAGCCTCTAAATAACAGTTTTGGTTCCAAAGTGTACTACATCCAGTCGCTGTTTAGTGTCAAAACGTACCAAATCCATTTCAACCAATCCGAGACGTTCTTAAAGTAACGTGATTAACCTAAAGTAATGTAACCGTGTAACTTTCTGCTGTCAACAAGATTGTTCTTCTGTTAGTATTTAATAGTTTACAAAATGAGTATTGTTGAGACAGAAGAGTTTTTCTTGAAAAAAAGCTTCGGAAAAAAGATAGTATCCTATTTCCTCACGAATACGATGATATCGTAAAATCAGTTGGAACTTTATATACTGTTTCACAAGATTTTAAATGGATGAGTTGGCGAGATCTTAATAAAAGCGTAGTAACATCTATAATTTCTTATAGCATAGCTCCTACGTGTGAACATACAATTCTTAAGAGAGGAATGAAGCTGGCCAACATTGAAGGACGTTTAAAAGAATTCCCTTCCTCAAATCATATCAAAAACGAAAAAAGGCTGACAGTTTTTCTTCTCAACAAAATGGGATATGATATAGAAAATGTCATATATTATCAAAATGTTTTACGCAGCACTCAAGATAAGGATAGCGATGAAGATTCAGATTAAGTGTTGCACGAGTATTTGTTATGTATGTTATTATTTCTTGTTCTTCTTTTAGTAAATGCATCCAAATTTACTAAATGGTAGTCAGTGCTTTCTTATTCCTTATCGTACTACATCCTCATTTATTTGCAAAATGTACCAAATCCAAATAGTTTTTGTGTGTATAATTGAAAATATTCATCTATGATTTGTAGAATTAGAGAAAAAAGATTGTTTTAGGTACTCTTTATGTATAAAAAACAAAAACCCATTTTAAATTGTCAAAAACAAACATTATGAAAAAAAGTTAATTTACCAAATTTTCTATTTCGTGGATTTGGTACGTTTTGGAAACAAGCTTCTCATTTATTAAAACTGATTGTGAGTTAAGGTGACTCATTCAAAATGTCATCTATTATTAAATTTTTGACATTCTTTTTTCGTTATAAATTACAGTCTGGCTGTGAATTTAGATAAGAACTTCAGTAGTAATAGTAATTTGAAAAGTAACCCATTAAAACGGTTTGAAGGAGTGAAAACGACCCCTGAAAATTGAGCAATTTTTAAAAATAATTTTTTTCTCCTAAACGATTCATGATATCAAGAAAAAGTTTCTCCATTTAGGCCCTCTTTCTAACCATTATTAAAAATTTCAGATAAAAAAAAAATAATAATCTGAAAAATTATTATAAACAATTGTTATAAACAAATTCGATTGTTTACGTAGGGAAGATACCTATCTATCCATGTTTTTGGCTAGTACTAGATGTTAGCAACATCAACATGTCCTCTTTCATTTTCCTTCAAATATCTTAGGAGGGTGAATTCAACCCCTTTGTTTTAAAAAAATCCCATATAAAAAAATAAGTACCTCGAAAAGTATAAATAAGATTGAAAAATGTTTAGGCTATTAATTGCTTCTAAATAGCCTCTTTCCAACCCCGTCCATAAAAGTTATTTTAATAATTATTACAAATAATTGTTATAAATAAATTCGATTATTTATGAATGACCGATATATTTATCAGTTTATGTAAAAGAGATTGTACTGTAAGTAGTTTGAGTTTAATTCATTATGTAAAAAGTAGAATTAATAACTTTTTGTATTGAAAATCGAATCCACAGTTATTAAAATGAGTTATTTCCTGATGTGTATCATCAAACCCACACATAATGTTTTTCAAACGTAATATTGGATGTTGTTGTAGTATTTTTTGGATAGTTTTTTAATATTTTCCACCATACAGAGAATAGAAATACCTGAAGAGATATTGAAAATATCAAATAGAATACTATACGCATAAAATTTATTGCAAAAATGTGCTAAGTACTGTTCTTTCATTTTGACTCCTTTTATAAGAATTGCAATAATAATAAATTATGTCACGATAACCTATACTGGTAGTTGAATAATCTTTAAACTGCCAAGTACAGGTTTCTTTATCTTTCTCAAAACTACAAAAATTTTACTTAATCCCTATTTTACATTCGAAGAGAACCAAGTCTAGTCAAACCTGTTGGGGTAAATGAACACATTACTATTACTATATAACCCAGGAAAATCTTTATCCTTGAGGTTCGCTCGGTCAGTGCATCAGTTTAGCCGTGAACCGATTGTAGAATCAACGATGAAGAATTCCAAGTGGATAGTGTGCGCGATTTTTTTTGTCGGTGTGTTAGGTTTAGAAGATCCTATTTGCCCGGAAACGTGCACCTGTTCTCACGGCCAAACACAATCAATTAACATGGTTAAATGCTCTTCGGAATCCCTTTTTGAATTACCTCCGAAAATTCCCGAGAATGTCACAGAATTGTATTTGGACGGAAATTTTTTAAAATCACTGAAAACTGACGCTTTCGTCAAAAACAAGAAATTGAAAACTTTATATATCAACCAATCTGAGATAGCGACAATCGAAAAGGGAACTTTTTACGAATTAAAGGAGTTAGAAATTCTCAGATTAGAATTTAATGACTTAACCGAATTAAGAGGAGACGAATTTAAAGGATTAATCGAATTAAAAGAACTATACCTTGAAGTTAATAAAATTGGAAGTATTTCAAACTCCACGTTTATTGATTTAAAATTACTAAAAGTATTACATTTGGATCACAATAATATAATAGATTTTAATTTTTGGTATTTACCAAGTAATTTAAAGGAGGTAACACTTGCTAACAATCCTTTGAGTTGTGATTGTGAATACACGAAAAAATTAAGGAAATGGATGAATGAAAGTAACATAGTATCCGATTTAGAAGAAGTGAAATGTTTATATAACCCAGCAGATGCGTTAATCTTTTATTTCGATATACCTTTCGCGGACTATCCCGTACATGGTTTTTACATCAATAGGAACAACCCTGCTTGTACGAATACAACAAAAATTGATGCTAGTGTTAACGGCAATTTAACCCACGAAGTTCAGAATAATTAATTATATCTTTTATTAACAGCGCTTTTATTTCGATATGTTTTTATACCATTTTCAATATACTTTGACAATTTTTTGTAACTAATCAATGTAAGAAAAGAATTTTAATGAATAAAGGAAAATTATTCCACTTATCCCATATTTTCCATTTCATTTAAAATACAACCCTCTTCCATCTAATTCACGATTATTAGTATTTGAAATTAAAAAGTAATGACCAGCCCTAAAGGAGATATAAATTTTAATAAATTTACTTTCTATTAATTACAAAACCATTTCATTCACGATACAATTTTCTTGATTGATTTGTTACATAGGGGAAACGTCGCATACAATTACTAAAATTACTAAGTTTTCGTATTATGTCAATCCGATTTGCATGCAATTAAGGGGAACAACAGGGTGGAGACAGCGAAAAAAGGCGATAATTAAGATTTTATTTTGGTTCACTCATATATTTTAGAAAAATCGGAAATTGATATTTGTAACTACGCAGTTTAAACTTATTTTAGAAAGTATAGAGAAAAAGAAAATCTGTCTTAGAATACATGTATGGAGGGCGTCCAAATGCACTAACAAAAAAAGCATCTTGTTGGTTGTCACTATAAAACGTGTAAAAATAATCTAAAAATAAAAAAGGAAACGTCTTTTTAATCTATATTAGTGTACCTTCAGTTAAGCGTACCCGATTTAGAAAACAATAATTGCTGTTAAAATGGCACCCCTGCAAAAAAGAGTTAAGAAAATCAATAAAATAATTAATCTTTCCAGGGGGTATAGAGGCAGCAAATATTAATACAAATAAAAATCCGTACGCTTAACTGAAGGGAATTTTATATAGATTGAGAACGTCTCAATAAAATTTGAATGCGATTCTCGTTGGTAAATTGTGACAACAGGTTAACAAAATTTTACTGTGAGAAAAACGCATTTAAAAAGTTAAGTTTAGTTTTAGATGATATAATGTAGGAAATTTTAAGAGTTACCACAATTCATCGATTCCTGCTCTATAATAAAGTTCTTTAGAATTTCTAGAACATAATTTGACTTTCTTCTTGTTGTCTGAATTGTGTAAAACACTTGAAATTTAACGCACTTGAGCTCGACTTATACGGTGTTGGTCTTTAGCTGTACAAAATGCGTACATTTGGGGACTAATCTGGATTTGTATTTCATTTGCCACCTTTAACAAAGATGCCATTCCATTACTAATAATGGAAACCGTCAAATAAGTAGCAATTTGCACAATAACTGCCAGACTTGATAAAATTTTCGGAGCGAACTTCCAAATGAGGGCATTAAAACTCTCATTCGAATTTTGCGTAAATCCGCCTATACAGCGCTCAAGCAACTTCGTCTTGGACAAATCCATATAAATGGGAGCAATAGCATTGATAACATTTTGTGACAATGGTTGTTTATGTTCATATTCAAGTAATGGCTTCGTGCGCGCGAGCAGAAAAGAGCTATAATTCCATTATTTGTACAAATGTTGTTATAATATTGTAGAACAATATTCTGAAAGGTACATAATTTCGAATTGCGTAAAGAAAAAAAAAACGATTTTTCAAAAAAATTACCCTGTTGTTCCCCCTTAATTAAAAAACCCCTTCATCCACGATACAATTTTCTTGGTTGATTTGTCACATAGGGGAAACATCGCGTACAATTAGTAAATTGTAAATTACGAAGTTTTCGTATTATGTCAATCCGAATTCCGATGTAAAACTATACATTATATCAAAATATCTGAAAGAATCTTAAAAATTGTAAATAGAATTTCTCGTATTTTATCTCCACTTTAGATAGAGAATTTAATTCTCTACACATTTTTTATAATTTTTCAATGTAAATAGAAGCTAAAGCTATAAGCATAAAATTTATTGCAAAAAAGTGCTAAATCCAGTTTTAACATTTTGATTTTTTTCTTTATAAGAATTGCAATAATAATAAATTATACCATGATAACCTGTAGATAGTTAAACATAAAATTTTTAATAAAAAGTAGAATGAATAATCTTTAAATTGGCAAGTACAGGCTTCTTTATTTTTCTCAAAACTACAAAAATGTTACTTAATCCTTAATTGAAATTCCAAAAGATGCAAGGCTAGTCAAACCTGTTGGGGTAAATGAACACATCACTATTACTATATAACCCAGGAATATCTTCATCCTTGAGGTTCGCTCGGTCAGTGCATCAGTTTAACCGCGGATCGATTGCAGAATTGACGATGAAGTACTCCAAGTGGATAATGTGCGCGATTTTTTTCGTCGGTGTGTTCGGTTTAGAAAATCCTATTTGCTCGGAAAAATGTACCTGTTTTCACGAACAAACGGAATCAGTTAGTATCGCTAATTGTTCTTTGCGAAGCCTTCGTAAAGTACCTCAGACAATTCCTGAGAATATCACAGAATTATATTTGGACGGAAGCTATTTACCATCGATGAAGAGAAACGCTTTCATCAACAACAAGAAATTGAAAACTTTACATATCAACCATTGTAATATAGCGACAATCGAAAAAGGAACTTTTTATGGATTGAAGGAGTTAGAAATTCTAAGATTAGACTGGAATAGCTTATACGAATTAAATGGATACGAATTTGAAGGTTTAATCGAATTAAAAATACTTTACCTTGATTATAATAGAATTGGAAGTATATCAAATTCAACATTTACTGATTTAAAACTACTAACAGTATTACATTTGGCTCACAATCTGATAATAGATTTTAACGTTTGGAATTTACCAGGTAGTTTAAAAGAGGTAACACTTGCTAGCAATCCTTGGAGTTGTGATTGTGAATACACGAAAAAATTAAGAGAATGGATGATTAAGAGTAACGCTGTACTCGATTTAAATGAAGTGAAATGTTTGTATGACGACAAAATAATCTTCATTTATGATTTCCATCATTTAGATTACGTGAACAATACCGAATTTGGTTTTTACATCCACAAAAACGACTCTGCTTGTACGAATGCAACAAAAATCGATTATAGTGTTAACGGCGAAGTTGAGAATGATTAATTATTTTTTTATTGCTATATGATTTTATATCTTAAGTATCCTTCGACGATTTTTTGTAACTAATCAATGTAAGAATGTAACTTTTATGAATAAAGGAAAAGTATTATTCCAATTATCTTTTATTTTCCACCTCATTTAAAATACAACCTTATTTTCAATCTTATCTTCGATCTAATTCACGATTATTTATATTTGAAATTGGAAAATAATAACCAACCCTAAAGGAGATTTAAATTTCAAAAGAAACATTTTTTATTAATTACAAAACCTGTTCAACCACGATGTAATTCTCTTGGTTAATTTGTTACATAGAGCAAACGTCCCATATACAGTATTGGAAAAAGGTAGAGCAACTTTTAGTATTTGCAAATTAAATTTTAAATTTATGCTTTTCGTTTACATTACTATAGCAATGTGTATCATGTAGTAATTGTTTAGCCAAAATTGGATAAAGCTTTATTTTTATAGAAATCAAACAGTATTGCAAAAGTTAGTTGAGTTGAAAAAAAAATAGAACAACTTAATAATTTATAAATAAATAACAGTTAAATTGAACAAAAAGAAAAGATTTTTTAGTACTTAATGCAACCTCCTTTATTATTAATTTCTTTTGATATTTTAGACCATTCATTTTGAAGAGCAGCGAATAATTCGTCACAATTTTTGTTAATTTTATTTCAAATTTTGTCATCAACTATTTTTCATAGGTTTTCTATAGGGTTTAAAACTGGCGACTGTGACGGCCAAGTCATCAAATTTATTTTATTTTGTTCAAACCATTTCTTTACCAGTTTAGATGTGTGTTTCGGATCGTTGTCCTGTTGAAATTTGTAAGAGATAGGCAGATTTTCGTCGGCATAAGGTTCCATAATATTTCTTAATATATCACGGTACTTAAATCTGTCCATTATTCCCATGATACGATGTATAGGGCCTACATCAGAACCAGAAAAACATCCCCAAACCATCACAGAATCTCCTCCATGTTTTAATGTTCGCTGCATGTACTTAGAAGTCAGCTTTTTTCCTATTGGTAGCTTCATATATTGCACTCCATCACTTTTAAATAAATTAAACTTGGATCCATCACTAATATCCTTTTCCATTCGTTATATGTCCACCCTTCATGGGTGCGTGCAAACAGTAGTTTGCGGCTTTATTATTATTATTTTTTTTTTGATAGAAGAGGCTTTTTCGGTGGTCTTCGGGCAAATAGTTTATTTTCAATTAACCTATTGTGTATTGCACGTGTTGATACCTCCAAATTGCGTGTTTCTTCTAACTCAACCTTAATTTTGGCTGAAGAATAAAATGGATATCTTTTAGCTGTTCTTAGAATTATTCGATCAAGGCATTTATTGATTTTTTTGGGACGTCCACACTTTTTCTTCAAGTCTACAAAACCCATCTCACGATATTGTTTAATAACACAGGCCGACAAAATTTTGTGAAAGGTGAGACCCATAGATCAAATAGCACTTTCCTACAAGGTTTTGACACACTGAATTCAAATATGACCTCAAAATTGCTCAATTACCTCAGGGTTTAAAGATATTCTAACCTATAGATGCAAAAAAACACGACTTTTCAACATGTTTGGAATTAAATAACGGAGCGAATAAATTTTTATCTACAAAGCTTCATGCGGAATCTGAATGCACCTAATATATAACCTAATATATAACCTTTTCCATTCAAAATGCATTTTGAATTTTTTCGATACGTCCGTTTCTTCATGAAAAAAGCTTTTTTTATGATACCTCAGTCATAGTTGTCAGTATAGCAGACCAGTAGGCATTAGTTTGGTGTTAATTTCAAAAAAATGTAACGTTTTTAAATTCTTGTTTCCAGCTAGATCATAGGTTCTATGGTTTTTAGATTGATTGGCTTCGCAGTCTGTATTAATCAATCGAAATAAATATGGAAAGTGAAAATTTCAAAACTGCGAACTTAGTATTCAAATGAACGTTGCAGCGACTTGTGCTTATAACTTATGGAATTATCTTCCCTTTTCAAAGCCTAACAATAGTCGCCCATCATTTTTTCATCCCATCTACTTTTGATAATGTCGGTCTTTTTCTTTAAAGTCTTGATGAAAATGTTCGCCTATCTCTTCGCTATATATTCCAACATTTTCTGAGAAATAGTCCAAATGGGAATATACAAAATGTAATTTCATGCTCATTAAACAACCTAATCGCTTAAAATTTTGCAACATTTTTGTCACAATACTTTTAAGTTTTTGAACACGACGGTTGTCTAAAAAATTGTGTACATCTTTAAAAATCAACCAAGCATTTTTTTCAATAGATGTCACAACTTTTATAAAATCATCATCTTTCATGAGTTTTCTTATATCAAGTCCAGCACAAAATCCTTCCGTAATGTTAGCAAAAGTTTGATTGAATATATTTGAAACACGGTTTTTCTCTATTTAAAACTTTTACAAATTGTTTCATTAACCCCAGCTTAATATGAAGTGGGGGTAATAAGATGCGCTCTATATCAACAAGAACGAGAAATAAAATCTTGGGCAAGACAACCGACAGAGACGACGAGGAAAATTAAAACAGCATTTCCTTTTTTCACTCCCTTTTCGGGAGTGAGTCTCTGTCGGTTGTCTTGCCCAAGATTTTATTTCTCGTTCCTGACGTGTAACAACCGTTACTCCGTTCCAATCTATATCAACAAGTTTTTCTTGTACGACGTTACGATAGCCAACGTTCCATACTAATCTTTCTGGCCATTTATCGTTTATTCAATGCTGATCTCTTGCACAACTGTCCCACAGGCAAACAAAACAAGGATTTTGTGTTTCCAAATTGTAAGCCAAGAAGAATATTTATCATTTTAAAATCACCACAAATAAGCCATTCATGCTCCTTGTAATTTATTTTTTCTAAGAGTTTCCTGTAGGTTGATGATAGCGCAAAAAGTGATGTTACAGAAATTATCTTTCTTCAAGAAGAAATAAAGCTATTCGAAAAATTCAAAATACATTTTCAATGGGAACAGTGGTACTTTCAGGTGCCGCATAAAATCTTGTTAACAAAAATTTATTCGCTGTGTTATTTCATCCGAAGATATTTAAAAACCGAGTTTTTTGCATCTTTAGGTTAGAATATTTAATAAATCTGACGTGATGGAGCAATTCTGAGGCCAAATTTGAGTTCAGCGCGCCTGAAACTATTAAGAAACTATTGTCCGATATATGGGTCTGGAAAATGTTGGCCAGTGCAATTCTCGATACTACACATTTGTGCAAAGAGAATTTATAAGCGATATCACATTGTTTAACATGGTTTTTAAAATCATTAATAACCATTTCTTTCGCAGTTTTACAAACAGATACACCACAAGGCATGTTTAAGACTGGTCTTATCGAATGTATCTTACCAAAAACTCGTTTTTATTTGCCATATGTTTGTATTTCTTAGGAAAGTTGCTCTACTTTTTTCCAATACTGTAAATACTAAATTTACAAAGTTTTTGAATTATGTTAATTCGAATCAGATATAATAATAATTAAGTCTTCAGGAAGCTTTCTCTAAAGCCGGGAATACACCTGGCGAAGGTTACCATTCGTTCGCATTCGTTCTCACGCGCACCATTGCTACCCATTCGCAAAGATTACTTCAGAGTGGCGTGATACATTTGAACGAGTAGCTAGCTTTCTCTCATTGCGAATAGTTCGACTCGTTCGCATTTAGTTCGTTTGGTGTGCAATTCGTGAAAAATTACAATACAATTTTTCACAACGAACAACGAGCGCTAAACAACTACTGCACCTTATTGAACAAGTCCACATATGAACGTTTCCAGACATTCATGGCTGGCATTTTCCTTTCATCTCTTTAATTTCACCAACAACCCAATTCGTTCGTGCTTCTCCCATTCGTCCTGCTTTTAATTTCGCTGCAAATGCATGTCCACACATAGCAAGACGTCCTCGAGAATGCAAACGAATGAGAACGAATGGTAACATTCGCTAGGTGTATTCCCGGCTTTAAGGCGCGTGTGGATTTGATGGAAATCTATGTGATACTGAACTGCACCAGTATTTTTGTAAAGTTTTTTAAGTAATTTTTCAATAAAGTCACTGACAATCTGAAATTATTGTGAAATATACAGTGTATGGAAATATCTAAAAAGAATATTGAAAATAGTAAATAGAATGCCTCATATCGTCGTTGTCATTTTAATGCCTCCTATGTGACATTGCCATCAAAAATATGGTTTTAGTACTTTAACATTGCTCTACTAGTTTAGTTTTATTTTTAGTATTTTTCTAAAAAAATTATTGTTTTTGGTTGAATTGATCAACATTTTTGGTAACTTTGGTGGAAGCTTTACAAATTCAGTAAGTTTTTGGTGGAATTAAAAAAAAAATGGTAAATTTTTGGTGGAATTTTTACAAATTTTGTAAGTTTTTTGGTGAAATTTTTAAGAAATTCATTATTTTTGATAGAATTATTAAAAAATTTAGTAACTTTGGTGGAATTTTTATGAATTTACTAAGTTTTTGACGGAATTTTCAAGGTTTTAGTTAATTTTTAATGAAATTGTATCTAATTTGATTGATTTTTGGTAGAATTTTAAAAGAATTTGGACATTTTGGTCGAATTCTTAAAAAATTTGCTAAGTTTTTGGTAGAATTGTTAAAAATGTTGAAAATTTCGGTGTAATTTTTAGGATTTTTGTAAGTTTTTGGTGGAATAAAAAAATTCAGTAAGTTTTGGGTGTAGTTGTTAAATATTTTAATAGCTTTGGTAGAATTTTTGCGAATTTTATTCATTTCGGGTGAAATTTTAAAAAATTCAGTGTTTTTGGTAAAATTCTTATGAATTTAGTAAGTTTTTGGTGGAATTTTTAAAAAATTCAGTATGTTTTTGGTGGAATTATCAAAAATTTTGATAACATTGGTTGAATTTTTGCAAATTTTATTAATTTCTGGTGGAATAAAAAAAATCAGTGTCATTGGTAAAATTCTTATGAATTTAGTAAGTTTTTGGTAGAATTTTTGCAAATTGTATTAAGTTTTGGTGGAATTTGTAAAAAATTCAGTATATTTTTGGTGGAGTTATCAAAAGTTTTTATAACACTGGTGAAATTTTTGCGAATTTTATTCATTTTTGATGGAATTTTAAAAAAATTCAGTGTTTTTTATGGAATTTTTACGAATTTAGTAAGTTTTTAGTGAAATTTTTCCAATTCTATTAATTTTTTATAAAATTCAGTATGTTTTTGATGGAATTGTTAAAAAAGTTGAAAACTTTGGTGGAATTTTTATTAACTTTAATCATTTTTGGTGGAATTGTTAAGAATATTGGTAATTTTAGTAGAATTTTTATGAATTTGGTAAGTTTTTGGTGGTATTTTTTAAAAATCAGTAAGTTTTTGTTGCAATTATTCAACATTTTATTAGCTTTGGTGAAAAATTGAAAAAATGTAGTACGTTTTTGGTGGAATTGTTAAAAATTTTGGTAACTTTGGTGGAATTTTTACGAATATACTAAGTTTTTCGTGGAATTTTTACCAATTTTATTGATTTTGGGTGGAATTTTTAAAAAATTCACTAAGTTTTTAATAGAATTGTCTCCAAATTTAATAATTTTTGGTGAAATTATATTCAATTTAAGTAACTTTTGTGGAATTTTTATTATTACTTTTTATTTTTGTGAAATTTTTAAGAATCTAATCAATTCTTGACGAAATTAATCTTAATTTTAGTATATTTTTTAAAAATTCAGCAAGTTTTTGGTGGAATTGTTAAAAATTTTGGTAGCTCTGGTGGAATTTTTACAAATTTTATAAGTTCTTGGTGGAATTATTAAAAATTCTAGTAGCCTTGGTGGAATGTGTGCAAATTTACTTAAATTTTTGGTGATATTTTCAAGAATTTAATTAGTTTTTAGTGAAATTTATTCGAATTTCTGCTCTGCATAAATTAAATATTTGATATTTATTAATAAACCGATCGTTTTGACATTTCATGTGGCATTAGCGTGGTTAGAATAATAAATGAGTGGCTCAGAAGTAAAGTGAACCAAGTCCATTTAAGTTTGTTTCGAGAAAAGGGACAATTGTGGTTATTTTTTCAATGAAAAGTGGTGCAAATCATTCAGTATTAAAGTGAACTAGCGTACATTATTGGTAACCTGATGAACTAAGTATTGAATAAGTCAGCACATAAAATTATAACTATTCAAACGGACCTAAGTATACTCTTAACTAAATTTTAGAAAAATGGACATGGTTCACTTTCCTTCTGACCCACTCAAATAACGATTATGAAAATTGAACCAACTGTTTTATCGGCCCAAATCGAAAATGACGGAAAACGGGGACTTAATATTTTAGGGCTTAAATATTCCGTTTCGGGTCCAAAGGAACCCCGATTCGCATATAACGTTGCGTTATAAAGCCGTTCAGAAGGTTAGCCGGAAGCAGAGTCGTGGAGCCGGTGGCTTTTTGGACAAAAATTGCGTTCGAAAATTAACGAAAATGACAGGCGGACGATGGAGAATTTTAATTTCAATTAGGGCTACCGCAACGTCATTCGATTTTCAGGGCCGTTTTTCCGAAATCGGTCACGGACCCCCCAAAATCGTCGGGGAGGTGAAGATAATGGTCGGCAGAATGACAAGAGGCGCTGCTTGCTTACTACTTTAATATATTACAATACAACAATTTGAAGTCTATGCGTTGGTAAACTTTTCCTATGTGTATCTCTTTCCTTTCAAGGACCAGCGTGATATCTGCTGCGCTTTCAAAGTCGGATCAGTTACCCAAGAATTGTACGATAGACATATAAAAAACAAAAATGATGCCAGAGAAGCTGAGAATGCAGTAAAAATGAGTGCTAACTCTAAAAAATTAGTACTGACCATGGACCTTCAAAACGTTCTATTATGTCCACTACTACTTGCGTCTCAAGTTTACTACAAACAAAAACTTCAAGTACATAATTTTACTTTGTATGAGTTAAATAGTGGAAATGTCGCCCTATACGTTTGGCATGAATGTAACGGCGATGTGACAAGTAATGAATTGACGTCGTGTATTGTAGATTTTATTTCTAATCTATCAGATAATATTGAAGAGGTAACGCTCATCTCGGACGGTTGCAACTTTTAAAATCGTAATAAAGTTTTAGCAAGCAGTCTCAGTGATTTAGCGAAACGTAAGCAAATTACAATTGAACAGCTCTATTTAGAAAAAGGCCACACAATGGTGGAGGCAGATAGTGTTCATGCTGCTTTAGAAAAATACTGCAAGCCTCCTATTAATTCCCCAGCCGATTACATTGCAGTAATGAGGTTAGCTAAGCATGCAAATCCTTATACCGTTAAGGTTTTGGATTACATCTTTTTCCGTAACTATGAAACAAGTTGTTACTTTACTTTGAAAACCTCGTAACTTCACTTTTTTGCGAAATTGAGTTTTTTGGAATATCTTGCGAAAACCCACATCTTGTAACTGCTGTGAAAATCTCGAGAATTATATATCAATATTACGCCAGCTATAAACAAATTTGTAAACCTCGTAAGAATTTCTTCATTATCTAGAAACCGAACACCTCGTAAGTTCAATTTTTTTTTTGATGGTTACTTTAAAATCGAAAATTGCCTAAACCGTATGATGTTCATTACTTAAATTACACGTTTTTTTCGTGATTATTCCAAAGTTAATTTCTATAACTCCATTAGATGAGGTGTGCGGTCGGGAGACCTAGTGGTCAATGATTTAAAAGCCATTAAATACTCTTCGAATAAAGAAATTCATTTTAAATTAAGTTCTACTAATGACTGATCTTTATTATTAAATAAGCGTTTCAATAAGGCTGTTAAACATATACCAAACGACTCATTGCCAAATTTATATTCTGGCCCTAGAGAAATAACAAAAGATAATTTGCAGGAGTTAAAGAATAACTTGCTAAGCGATTTTCACTCATTTTATGACAATCTAAAATTTAAATAGTTGCACAATAATATTCGTTACTAAAAATTTTGTTAATTTCGTTTTGTTTGTTACTTAACATACTTACGTTTAATATTTCATTCTTTAAGTTTTGTATTATTGTCTTGATAGAAAATTAATAAACTGTTTATTTAAAAATAAAAAACGTACGTAGAAAACCCAAATCTCTCTTCGTAAATGAGACTACAAAACTTGTAACTCGTCTTTTTTCCCGTAATTGATTAGAAAAAGTTGTAAGTTGTGGTAAAACCCTTCAGAAACAAAATTATTTAAATTTTGAATGAACAAATGAAATTTATAAGTGAAATAGTATTTTGAAACATACATTTATGCCAAAATTCCAATAGTACTTTGCAAAAAATATTTTTTGTTACTCTAGTAAAATTAGTTGATATGGATTTACGAGGTTTTCAAGGTAAGGTATCGAAGTGCAAACCTGCCATCACTGAGACCCGGCAAAAAAAACTGGGAACCCACAAGTGGTCGATATAAAGGCTTTGATTTAGGGTAAACCAGGGTGATGTGATGAACAAAGAAATTGAGGCCTGTATAATATAAGAAGTTGTGTATTTAAACAAAATAAAAATATTAATCGTTCGTAAAATATATAAGCAGTAACTTAACAGTGTCATCTTCTTTTTAAATCATCAGAAAAATCGAAAACAAATAATAATATTTATATTTATCAATTCACCATTTCACCCATGCATGCGGGTGAATTGGCGAATCCACTTTGGGTGAAATGGCGAACTTAATTTTTCTGTTTTTTACCGCATTTATTACACATTGATTCATATTTAGTGCAGTCTTCGTGCAGCCAACGTTGACGGCGAATACATTTAATCCAATCTACAACCTTTTTAGTGATGCTGTATAGTTCGCCGCACCCTACACAACTAGAATTTTCATTGTCCATGTCACCATCGTCGTCTTGCAATTGTACGTTGTGCGATGCGTCAGATTTGGTGTCAATAGTAAAGGCTTTTTGTTTTCTAAATGGCTTGGGTTTAATATTTCTTTTAGCAGTCTGTTTAGTTACAGTCTTTGCTTGGGTCTTTCTTTTAGCATAAGCTCCACTCCCCACTGCCTCAATTGTTTTATTTTGTCGGTTTCTGCTTCGTAGGTTGACAATGTTTGCTGGAGAATTTAAAACCTCAGCTAATGCTCTGGAATTTTTCCTAGTAGATTTAGGTTTATCTAGAACAGGTACCGGGGAAATTTGATCCAAGAATTCTCCTGCTGTTTTTGATGAAAAATCCAAGTTTTCCCGTGGATTTTCCGCCCATCGCGAACAACCTGGTTGAGGTGAATTACGACTATTTTTATGTGTCTCGTCACTTTCCTGTCCATATTCGGGGATAGCTTCAGGGTTAAAAAGGATGATTCCCGTAAAAACAAACCCTCTCCATTGCAGCAAGCGATTACAGATATTGTTTCGCCCTTTTCGCCGGATGTTATTGCTGGAACACTCTTAGATCCTTTTGCTGCAACCACATAACCTGGTCTATTATTTAGTTGAAATCCGGATTCATCTACGTTAAATACATTTCCTGGTTTATCAAGGAGGTTGTGTTCGATCAAGATATTCTGCAGTAAAGAAAAGTAGTCAGAAACATTTTTTTTTATTTAAACCCTTTGATCGCGCTTGAGAAACTCGCTCCGATTTGCGAACTGATAGTTCTGGATTTCTTTTTAAGAATAAATGTAGCCAATCCAGTCCAGCAATTTCCTTTTCTCGATTAAATTTGTGATGCTGGTTACATTTCTCAGCCAATTTGTATGCCATGGTACGTGCTTCTGTTCTTGTCGGTGCAAAACCGAATTTTTGTAATTTTAAAATATGTCTCACCATATTCTTCTCACATTCTTGTGTTAGAACAGGCGGTCCGCCCAAAGTTTTTTTAGTTAAGCAACCATTTGCTAGTCTTCTTTTCAGTATTGACCATGGAATGCCAAAAGCCTTTGAAACTGAATTCAGGCTCATACCGTTTTGTACTGCCTTTACGGCATCTTTAAGCTGCTCCTCTGTCCATTCAACACGGGTAGATCCTCTTTGCCTTTTATAAAATGTAGGCATCCTTACCTGGAAGAATGCTGATAGTAAAACTTAGTTAGGTCGAAAAATACCAGTACTGATAAGAAAAACCATTCGCCGTATCACCCATGTCCGAGTTCACCATTTCTCCCATTTGTCATGGGTGAAACGGTGAAGAGTGCGGCAAGCAATTCAAAATATTACTGGTAACGTTTTCTAGGTTATGTAGTGCATGAATAGTGTAAGAACGTAGAACTTATTAAAAAAATACCTCACAGACTACGCTGCTTGATGTAACATCTATCGATGCATGCACCGCATAAAAATTATTAAGGTTCGAAAACACTTTTGTACAAATTACGTACGATTTTCAAGACCGGGTTGATTTTCAACAATGCTCGTTCCACAGGTGATTGTAAACAACCGCCATGCAAACATTCAGCGACATCTGTACGCTCGGAAAAGAAATAAAGTAATTCACCATTTCACCCGAGTCACCATATCACCCTAGTTTACCCTACAAAACGGATGGTTCAATTTTATACAAAATAAATTACACCGACGAATACAACTCTTTTCCCCAAACAAAAAAAGGTAACACTGTTGAAGTAACTTCTCAGCTGTATCGCAGTCCGATTCCAATAAGCGAATCTAAATATCGGCACCTTCAAGAAATGAAGTCAATTATTGAAGAACCCCATCGACCTTTTTATGATTCTCTTACATTTAAACCAGACAAAAAAATAATTTCGTTTTAAAGTTTTTTTTTTATCATTTTGAATAATTACATTTTTATTACAATTACCTGTTTTCTAAAATAAAAATAAAATCTGTTCAAAAGTTTCGTTTTAAAGTTTTTTTTATCATTTTGAATAATTACATTTTTATTACAACTACCTGTTTTCTAAAATAAAAATAAAATCTGTTCAAAAGTTTATTTTTCAGAATTTATTTAAAAACGTTGTCACCTATGTGAACATAGCGAACATTTAATACCTCATTTGTGCAGCCTACCACACAAATATTATATAAACTCTCGTCTAGCATCATGAAACTAGATCAATTATAATATCAAAATGTAGAAAAACATTATTAAGGTGCATTAAATAACAAATAAAGCCCTGTAAACTTTTCAAACAATTTTTAAATAGTTTTTGTTAATTTACTCAAAACAATCTGTTTTGCACATAGAAGATATTAAAATGACAACGACGATATGTTATCTCCACTTTAGATAGAGAATTTAATTATCAACCATTTTTTTTATAATTTAATTTTTTTATGTGAGTAAAACATAAAATTTATTCTGTTTTTCCGTTTTGATTTTTCACTTTATAAGAATTTCAAAAATAATAAATTATCTTGAAAACCTGTACAGACAAACGTAGAACTTTTAATAAAAAGTGCCATGAATTACCTTTAAACTGGCAAGCACAAGTTTTCTAATCTTTCTCAAAGCTACAAAAATGTTACTTAAAGCCTATTTTAAATTCCCAGAGAACCAAGACTAGTCAAACCTGTTGGGGTAAATGAACACATTACTATTACTATATAACCCAGGAATATCTTTATCCTTGAGGTTCGCTCTGTCAGTGCATCAGTTTAACCGCGAATCGATTGCAGAATTGACGATGAAGTACTCCAAGTGGATAATGTGCGCGATTTTTTTCGTCAGTGTATTCGGTTTAGAACATTCCATTTGCCCAGAAAATTGCATCTGTTATAACGATCAATCAGTTGATATCGTTAATTGCTCTTCGAAACACCTTCTTGAATTACCTCAGAAAATTCCCGAAAATGCCACAGAATTGTATTTGGACGGAAGCTTTTTACAATCATTGAAAAGTGATGCTTTCGCCAAAAACCAGAAATTGAAAATTTTGTATTTCAACGACTCAGACATAGAGAGAATCGAAAAAGGAACTTTTCACGGATTGAAAGAGTTAGAAATTTTAAGATTAGACTGGAATGACTTAAGCGAATTAAAAGGATACGAATTTGAAGGTTTAATCGGATTAAAGGAACTTTACCTTGAATTAAATATAATTAGAAGTATATCAAATTCTACATTTACTGATTTAAAACAACTAAAGGTATTACATTTGGAATACAATAGGATAAGACATTTTAATGTTTGGAATTTACCAGGTAGTTTAAAAGAGGTAACACTTGCTAATAATCCTTGGAGTTGTGATTGTGAATACACGAAAATATTAAGAGAATGGATGATTAAGACTAACGCTATACTCGATTTCAATCAAATGAAATGTTTGTATGACGAAGAAATAACCCTTCGGTATTATTTCAATAATTTGGCTGCCGAAAACAATTCCGAAATTGGTTTTTACATCCACAGCAACGATTTTGTTTGTAGGAATACAACAAAAATCGATTCTTGTGTTAACGGCAATTTAACCAACAAAGTTCAGAATGACTAATTATTTTTTTATTGCTATATGACTTTATACCATCTTAAATATCCTTAGACAATTTTTTGTAACTAATCAATGTAAGAAAAGAATTTTAATGAATAAAGGAAAATTATTGCATTTATCCTATATTTTCCACTTCATTTAAAATATAATCCTCTTCCATCTAATTCAAGATAATTAGTATTTGAAATTGAAAAGTAATGACCAACCCTAAAGGAGATATAAATTGCAATAAATGTACTTTTTATTAATTATAAAACCAGTTTAGCCACGATACAATTTCCTTGATTCATTACATAGACCAAATGTCGCATATGATTATTAAATTTAGAGAGTTTTCGTTTTATGTTAGTCCGAATTGGATGTAATTAAGTCTTCATGCTAGTATTGTTGTGAAATTGTTTAAGTAGTTTCTCAATAAGCTCACTGACACTTTGAAATTATTTTCAACTATACGGTGTATATAAATATCTGAAAAAATATTGAAAATTGTAGATAAAACACCTCATATTTTCTTTCCACATCAGATAGAGAATTTAATTCTCAACAATTTTTTTTTATAATTTTTCAATGTGAGTAAAAGCTAAGACTATAAACATAAAATTTATTGCAAAAAGCTGTTAAGTACACTTTTCTCGTTTTGATTTTTTTGTTCATAAGAATTCCAATAATAATAAATTATGTCATGATAATCTGTACTGGTAGTTGAATAATCTTTAAACTGCCAAGTTCAGGTTTTTCTTATCTTTCTCAAAACTACAAAAATTTTACTTAATCCTTAATTGAAATTCCAAGAGAAGCAAGCCTAGTCAAACCAGTTGGGGTAAATGAACACGTCACTATTACTATATAACCCAGAAATATCTTTATCCTTGAGATTCGCTCGGTCAGTGCATCAGTTTAACCGCGAATCGATTGCAGAATTGACGATGAAATACTCCAAGTGGATAATGTGCGCGATTTTTCAACAAATCACTCGGATGTAACTCCAATTTTTGTTGTCTTCGAAGATAACCAAGGCTAGTCGGACCAGTTAGGGTAAATGAACAGATTACTACTACTATATTATTGAGGTTCACTCGACCAGTGCATCAGTTTAACCGCGGATCGATTGCAAAATTGACGATGAAGTACTCTAACAATAAGTGGATAATGTGCGCGATTTTTTTCGTCAGTGTATTCGGTTTAGAAGACCCAATTTGCCCGGAAGAGTGCTCCTGTTATGACGACCAAACAATTAACCTCGTTGATTGCTCTTCGCAAGGACTTTATGAATTACCTCAGAACATTCCCGAAAACGTCACAGAATTGTATTTGGACGGAAGCCATTTAGAATCGCTTAAAAGTGGCGATTTCGTCAAAAACGAGAAATTGAAAATTTTATATTTCAACTACTCAGACATAGAAATAATCGAAAACGGAACTTTTTACGAACTGAAAGAGTTAGAAGTTTTACGATTAGACCGGAATAACTTATACGAATTAAATGGATACGAATTTAAAGGTTTAATCGAATTAAAAGAACTTTACCTTGAACATAATATAATTATAAGTATACCAAATTCTACATTTACCGATTTAAAACTACTTGAAGTATTACATTTGCATCACAATAAGATAATGGATTTAAACTTTTGGAATTTACCGGGAAGTTTAAAGGAGATAACACTTGCTCGTAATTTTTGGAGTTGTGAGTGTGAACACATGACAAAAATGAGAGAATGGATGATTGAGAGTAACGCTGTACTCGATTTAAATGAAGTGGATTGTTTTTATGATGAAGAAGAAGAACATCCTTATTATTTGGATGAATTGGCTTACCCGAACCGTTTTCCCATATACAAAAGTGATTCTGTTTGTAAGAATGTAAAAAAAATCGATTCAAGTGTTAACGAAACTTTAACCGACGAAGATCAGGATTATTAATTATTTTTTTATTGCTATATGATTTTATATCTTGAATATCCTTCGGCGATTTTTTGTAACTAATCAATGTAAGAAAAGTACTTTGGTGAATAAAGGAAAATTATTCCACTTATCTTATATTTTCCACTTCATTTAAAATACAATCCCCTTCCATCTAATTCACGATCCTTATTTGAAATTGGAAAGTAATGACTAACCCTAAAGGAGATTTAAATTTCAAAAAAATCATTCATTTCAAATTTAATTTACAAAAATTAAAAGTTGCTCTACTTTTTTTCCAATACTGTAAATACTAAATTTACAAAGTTTTCGAATTATGTTAATTCGAATCAGATATAATAATAATTAAGTCTTGATGAAGCTTTTTCTAAAGCCGGGAATACACCTGGCGAATGCTATCATTCATTCTCATTCGTTCGCATTCTCGAGGACTTCTTGCTCATTGCCAATTATTGACATGTATGGGTTTTTTTTATCTTTCTCAAAACTACAAAAATGCTACTTAAGGCTGTGGTCTCGGGCCCAAAAAAGTTGTTCCAATATTTCGCGTTAACCGTTTGATAAATCAAAAAAACTTTCAAACGAAAGTTGGATAAAAATGAAAAATCTAGACATGCAAATAGAGATATTTTATAAATTATTGTTAATAACTGAGATTATTAATAAAGATTTTGAAAAGGGCTATTTGCATGAATAGATAAATATTCAAGATATATTTTTTCCATTTACCGTTTTTTGATATTTTAAAAGATAAGCGAGAAATTTTGGAAATTCCCACGGTACAAACTTGGGAATATTTTTCAATTTCGCTAGATAGCTCCGCCCTGATTGACCACGTGGTATGGCCGGCGGCGTTGAGTAGGTGCCGTAAGTAAACAAACAAGTTTTTTGTGTAAGTCGATTCTGCTTCATTATGCATTTCTGGAGATAAATACTTTGGAGAATTATTCGAGTTTGGACTTCACAGATTTTATGGCTAGTAAAAAATTTTAGAATTTTAGTAAACTAAAATGAATGAAAAGTTCATTTCATAATTTTACTAATCTTTTTGTTATATAAATACCTCGACCTCATGAAAATAAACTTCGATATTGTAATTTTGAACACTAAATTTTTCTTTACATACACTACATGTAGCAGAGAAAGTATGTACAACTGGGCCAAATTGGTCACTTTTCAAGGGACACTCCTGTTTCTATAAGAAATAGAGGAAAAAAAATATCGGTAACTGATGCTCGATTTTTATAAGAAATCGAATGCTGAAAACCTCATATTGATATCTTTTACGGTTTCAGAGATATTGGGGATGCTTTTCGAGAAAGTGCATTTTTGAAGTCTTCCTAATTTTTTTCCTATTGGAAAATGTTTAATTCTGTGAAAACATTCTCGTGGCAACTTTTTATTAGATTTTTACGGTGTAGGTTAGTTTCCTCTGTAAGCAATATTTTAATAGCTACATACATAAAAGTGTTTTCTTAATGGAACACTATATTATTACATATTATACGAGAGCCAAGAATTCCCTTTCCAAAAATATGCCTATAAAGTTTGAAAAATGGGATAGATGCGATAATTTGTTTCAGAGAATCTGGAGAAAATCCAGAGGTTGTATTTACATCAACGATATACAGAGAGAAGATAACGTTTAAACTCATTTTTCTCGATGCTAAAAAAATGTAGATTGTTTGAAGCCATAATCTGAACCAAAAAGGCTAAGTGATATCGCAAGCAAGGTATCATGTGTGGCACACTTTTGGAAAGACAATTTAAACTCCCGTCGAATATGCAAAAATGTATAGGTGTTCCATTTGAAAAAGAAATATTTGTCTGCATCTATTAGAATATTGCTTACAAAAAATCCAATTTACACCAACAAATTCTACATAAAAAGTTGCTTCAGGAATCTTTTCACAGAATCAAATATTTCTTAATAGAAAAAAAGTTATGGAGATTTTTTAAAAATGCACTTTTTCGAAAAACACTTGTATTTCCGAAACCGTAAGAGGTATCAATTTGCGGTTTTCACCATTCGATTTCTTATAAACATCGAGTAAGACACCAATATTATTTTACCCTATCTCTTATAAAAACAGGGCTGTCCCTTTACAAGTGTCCAATTTGGCCCACCAGTAGAGTACAGTCGATTATCCCATATGTACTACGAACTGCTGTACCATTTTAAAACATTTAATTTTTTTGCACAGTATTTATTACATATGTTACCGGCAGGATGTGGAATATCGACATTTTATAAAGTGCCCAGTCATTTTATAAAATTTTACAAATTGCCTAAATTGTTAGCGATTGTAGATAATATTTGTACAAAATTAAACATAAAGCCAGAAATTGTGAAGGTATTTTATATAATGCCTAGGTATTTTATATAATACCAGTTGAGAAGTCGGCACTTTGTGAAACTCTAGTGGTAATGTGTTTTGCGTTATGCCACGTTAAACGTCTGTGTATCTCTGCAATTGCAGGGCATAAAATCATCTTCGATTTACAAAAATATAAAAGGTAAGATTGTAATTGTACTGACTACATTATTATTTAAGATAAGAGTGCGCATCAAATATTTCAAATGAAGTTTTAACAGATATTAGGACAGAAGAAGAGTTAGAGAATATAATAAGAAATAATAATAATACTGAAGAAGAATCAATACAACAGTTTGGCTGTAAACCAAGTGTTGGATTACAGTCAACAAGTATTCCAAATGATTATCGAACAGACTTAGAGACAGAAAAAGAATTAGAAAATATGGTAGAAAATACTAATAATACTGACGAAAATCCAATCGATTCACCTCAAATGGAACCTATTCCTCAGCAAAGTTTCGCAGTCAACGAGACGAGTAACAGTGCCATATGTGGAATATGTAATGGTAACATTGTTAATGATGTTTTAAAAATATGTCAAATCTGTAACATTGTGGTGCATGATTGTTGTGGAATCCAGAGCTTAACTTCAGAAGTTGGTTTTAAATGTCTTATTTGCAATAGAAAACAGTCCATAAGCAATATTAGAAAATCTGCACATGAAAATCTCAAAAAACAAGCGATGAAGATGAAATGTGCTTCTGATAAATTACATCCCCTGTTGCTCTAGGATCTACTGTACGAATTCCAATTCCAGAAGTGCATAGAGATCGCGGTGGTGCACGTTCAATTTTAGGTGTTGTTCTTGAGAACACGCCAGATGGATTCTCTACTTTAGGAACCGAGAATGGCGTAATAAAGGGATTGTATAGTCGCTCGAAATTCTTTGTATGTCCGAAAAATTTAATTACAACAGCAGATGTGCCAATGGATATTCATATTTCTTTAAGATCAGCAGCAACGGCGCAATCAATTGGACATGAATAAGGAATATTAAAATGTTCGTACAAAACAAAATGCCCTGTACTAATAAATAATATTATACTACAACAATATATTCCAATTATTTTTCTAGTTATTTTTCTGAATTTGCTTACTGCAAATGTAACGTGCTGTTTTGCAAATGACATACGGACTATTTTGTATTACTAAATTACTATATTCTGTTAACCAAACAGATGCACTAAACCTCACCAAAGCTTAATTTTAATTTACTGCGTCAGTTGGGAGACCAGAGATTAGCGTTATTATCATTCGAATTCGTCTACACTTTGGCTATTGTTGTCAGATGAATTTTGATTTCGGATAAACGGTTTCGTCAATAGATTTTAGAACGGGTATAACAACCCATTTTTTCTACTTCAGAAAAACGGATGTAATAACTTGTTTTTCCTACTTTGATCATTTGGTCATTGATGTCTTGACAAAAATTGCAAATAAAACTAAATAAAATCAAAAAGTTTAACTATTTTGGCAGATTTTGATAGGTATTCTAAAGGTTTCTTTAGTTCTTGTAATTGATAATTAAAAAAGGGATTGATTACTGTGTTGTTTTTGCTGAGTTTGACTAATTTATTTGGATTTTTTCAATAAATGATTTGACAAATAACAGCGAACGTCGTCAACATTACTTATAAAAAAAAATCCAAAATCCATTATAAAATTGTTTTCAGTGACATCAATGAGTTTTACACATTAAAGTAGAGAAATAACTATTATTTTAATTATTTTATAAACTGACAGACTCTTCATCGGTATTTCATAAAATACCTGGGCAATTTATTTAATTTATTCCTTTCACAAACGGACTAAACAGATAGGTCATTTTATAAAATGACTAGGTATTTTATAAAATGACAACATTCTACATTCTGCCGGTAACACATATACTAAAATAAGTCAGGGTCTTATTAGGATTTAGTAAGAAAGATACATATAATGTTTCCGTCTTTTTCCACCTCACTAAAACGAACTGAACCTCGATTCATGTATACACTTCTCGACAAAAGATAAATAAACACATGAGTTCCGAATATAAATCCTTTGTCTCTTATCTACAGAGGGCGGAGCGTAGCCCAGAATTAAGGTCCACCTTCCTGTTTCCGCACGTCCGTCTCCTGCGCCCCTGAGAAACTCGATTACTGTAAAACCACAGCTTTAATCCCTATTTGAAATTCCAAGAGAACCAAACCTAGTCAAACCAGTTGGGGTAAATGAACACATCACTATTACTATATAACCGAGGAATATATCCTTGAGGTTCACTCGGTCAGTGCATCAGTTCAACTGCGAACCGATTATAGAATCGACGATGAAGTATTCCAAGTGGATAGTGTACGCGATTTTTTTCGTCAGTGTGTTCGGTTTAGAACATCCTATTTGCCCGGAAAAATGTACCTGTTTCCACGACTAAACGCAATCAGTTAACATCGCTAATTGCTCTTTGGGACGCCTTCGTGAAGTACCTCAGACAATTCCCGAGAATGTCACTGAATTATATTTGGATGGAAGCTGTTTACGATCGATGAAGAGTAACGCTTTCATCAACAACAAGAAATTGAAAACTTTATATATCAACCAATCTAATATAGTGACAATCGAAAAAGGAACTTTTTATGGATTGAAGGAGTTAGAAATTCTAAGATTAGACTGGAATAACTTAGAGGTATTAAATGGATACGAATTTGAAGGTTTAATGGAATTAAAAGACCTTTATCTTGAATTTAATAAAATTATAAGAATACCAAATTTCACATTTACTGATTTAAAACTACTAAAATTATTACATTTGGCTCACAATCTGCTAATGGATTTTAACGTTTGGAATTTACCAGGTAATTTAAAGGAGGTAACACTTGCTAACAATCCTTGGAGTTGTGATTGTGAATACACGAAAAAATTCAGAGAATGGATGGTTAATAGTAAGGCTGTACTCGATTTAAATAAAGTGAAATGTTTGTATGACGACCAACTATTCCTTCTTTATTATTTGGATGAGTTAGGTTACGTGAACAATACCAAAATTGGTTTTTACATCCACAAAGACAACTCTGCTTGTACGAATGCAACAAAGAACGATTCTAGTGAGAATTGTTAATTATTTTTTTATTGCTATATGATTTTGTACCATCTTCAATATCCTTCAACGATTTTTTGTAACTAATCAATGTAAGAATATAACTTTATTGAATAAAGAAAAATTATTCCATTTATTTTATATTTTCCACCTCATGTAAAACACAATCCTTCTTTTTTAATACACCATCATTAGTATCTGAAATTGTAAAGTAATAACCAACCCTAAAGGAGATATAAATTTACTAAAATCGATGTAAAATATTTTTATGAATAAAGAAAAATTATTCCACTTATCCTATATTTTCACAAATTCCTAATAGAATCACCACAAATTTTATCTGAAGTGTAATATAGTTGGTAAAAATTCGTTGATGTTTTTTTTTAAGATATTTTATTAAGTCCTATAAATATGTATTAATAAAAAAAAATTAAAGACGTCTGACAATAAGAGACCTTTTCCTCTTAATCGGTTTTTAGTCTCTGGCCTATTCGCCTCTTAATCTCCAAGTGAGTAATCACCTACATTATCGGTAATATAATAATAGCAGCACAATTATAATGTATATTACTCTGCAACAACTTGACTTTTTTCTTTGAAGATTAAAAAAAAAACTTGATATTTTATTAGGTATAATCATTAAAAGTAATCAAAGTGTAACAAATCCCGATTAGTCATCAAAACATTTCCTTTGCTTTTTTCTTCACCAGCTCCACCGGATGGAATTAAAATTTTTGTTGACTTCGAGGAATCCTAATCGAGTCGAACTTGCCGAGGTAAATGTACGCACCACCACCACCGCGCAACTAAGCAATATCTTTATATTCTTTATTCTCAGCTTTCGTTCGGTCAGTGTACCAGTTTAACCGTGAATCGATCAGACGATCGAAGATGAACTCAAAGTGGATTATGTGTATAATTTTTTTCGATACCATTTTTGGAATTCTTACAACGTCCTTCGCCGAGAAGTTATTACCATATTGGGAGTATAGAGATTGCATGAGATACCTCAACTACCTCGACAACCACCATAACCACGACCTCGTAGTAGTTTGCTGTATGCGGTCCGAAAACGAAATCAAAAACATCTTTAATTATACCAAGACGCAGCAAATGGTGCAATTACGGCTAACATGTGACGATTTTGAAAAGCTTGAAAAGCTTGAAAAACTTGAAGAGGCTTTAAAGGATTTAAAACAATTTGGAAACCTAACCGTAAAAACCTTCAATGAAGAGTTTGCAGCGATGACTTTTAAAATCTCTCCGAATATATTTAACGATGAATTACGAACGTTAAAACATCTTGATTTGGGTGAGAATAACATTTGGGAGCTTCCCAAAGAAATCTTTTGTCCTTTACATTCCCTTGAAAGCGTTAATCTCACCCAAAATTTTATTGCGGATGTTTCTTTTTTTAAATATGCAAACGATACCAAACGATGCGGAGAAACCATCAAAATTATCGATCTTTCCGATAACAGAATCCACAAAGTTCATCCGGGGGAAATTTCTGGTTTATCAAACCTTCAAGAACTCTACCTTCAAAGGAATATGATAGGCAGTTTTGTATATGTTTTTGATCCTTCTGTCCTAGATGGTCTTTCATCCTTAAAAATCCTCGATCTTTCATACAATCACATAAAATACCTTCCATCGGGATTATTCTCTGATACAAAAGAACTTACTGAATTGTATCTACAAAATAATCGGATTTACGAAGATAGTCCAAGACTTTTTAATCGATTGGATAAAATCCAAGTTTTGAACCTTTCTCAAAATCAGCTTCATTCGGGTTGGATTAAGGAGGCTTTTACAGGTTTAGTGAGTTTAGTAGTTTTAGATTTATCTTATAATAAAATTCGTGTAATCGAAGAATCAGTACTTCGCGATTTATGTAATTTACAAATTCTTCACCTTCATCATAATGAAATCAATTACATTTCCGAAAATACGTTTGAAAAACTCATCAATCTTCATACACTTGACTTATCAGCTAATCGCTTCCATAATATTCAAGAAAATAGTTTTAAAAATCTTTATGCATTATCTGTTTTAAATTTAGAAAGTAATCAAATCGATTACATCCCTGAAAATACCTTTTTCAATCTTACAAATCTCCACACACTCAAATTGTCTTCAAATTTATTTGAGAAAATTCAAGGAGATACTTTTAAAAGACTTTGTGCACTATCCATTTTAGATTTAGGAAATAATAAAATCAATTACATCGATCCCAAAATTCTAAATAACTTGACTAATTTAAAAATGTTGTTTTTGAATGAAAATCATTTAACTTCATTTCCTTATGGTATTCCGAATAGTATACAAATTTTAGACCTTGGTAATAATAAAATTACCAGCATCGATTCTTATATTTTCACTAACAAACCCAATTTAACTAAAGTGGATTTTTCCGGAAATCAAATAACACACTTGGACGAAAATTCTTTAAGAATATCAAAAGTTCCACCGGAAAAAAATCTTCCAGAATTTCAAATAGGCAACAATCCTTACATTTGCGATTGTACTATGGGATGGTTACAAAAGGTAAACGGAGAAAATTCAAGAACCTACCCGAAATTGATAAATACAGAAGATATCTACTGTGATGTTATAAATATCCGTGGGGTATCATCACATTCACCCTTAATGAAAGTTAAACCACATCAATTTATATGTCCCTATAAAAGCAAATGTAAATTCCGATCCGAAGATTATAATTATTTCGAGAATTGTCCCGAAAAGTGTATCTGTTTCCACGACCAAACGAGATCAGAAAACATTTTTGATTGTTCATCGAAAAATCACTTAAATTTACCTCATAAAATTCACGAGAATGTTACAGAATTGTGTTTAGATGGGAACTTTTTACAATTAAACAGTGACGCTTTAATCGGAAAAGAGAAATTAAAATATTTATTTTTAAATGCCTCAGGTATAAATATCATAGAAAACGGAACATTTTACGGATTGAATAACTTAGAAGTTTTGTGTTTGGACCGGAACAAACTAACCGAATTAAAAGGATATGAATTTGAAAATTTGATCAAATTAAAAGAAATTTACCTTCAATACAATTACCTTAAGAGCATTTTAAATTCAACGTTTGCACATCTAAAGCTATTAAAAGTGCTAAGATTGGATCACAACAAACTAATGGAGTTTAATTTTTGGGATTTACCAATTAGTTTAATAGAGATAACTCTCGCTGAAAATCCTTTGAATTGTGATTGTGATTACTCGGAAAAATTAAGGGAATGGATGATTAGAAGCGACGTTGTGTTGGATTTCAATGAAGTGAGTTGTCTAAACAACGCTAGAAATCTTATTTATGAGGGTGGTTTCTTCAGGGAATTAGCTATGCATTCCGGTTTTTATATTTCTAAAATCGATCAGATTTGTATGCATTTTCGTAAACAAAGATTAAATAATGTTAAAATTTGAAATTATGTTCATACTTTTTTAAACAAATAAATATATTTTATTATATACTGTAATAATAAAAAGTAGTTTTTATAATATATTAAAGTAGTAAGCAAGCAGCGCCTCTTTAAAAGAGGGCGCCGCAGGCGCCTAGCTCTTTTTTTAATAGTTTTTTTGGAAATCGCTTTCCGGACGATTCAATGGTTTTACGTCATTCTGCCGACCATTATCTTCACCTCCCCGACGATTTTAGGGGGGTCCGTGACCGATTTCGGAAAAAGTACCCTGAAAATCGAACGACGCACAGTGGGGAAATTTGCGATTTTTGTGGCCATAACAAAAAAAAATGAAAATGTGTTTTTTACAAAAAAAAGAAATTCTATGAAGTGCAAAAATACTACCTTACGTATTTATAAAAATATCACCACTTCGGCTGAACTGGTTTGTCCATAATAATGGTTTGAGTTAGACATATGTCAGTGATGCTGGAATTCGCATATTTTATGTACAAGTTAGGAAATTAATTTAAGTGCCATTTATTTATTTTTTAAGCAAGCCACTATTATTATTACATTTCTTGAACGTATATTAATTAGTCTAATGTATTTTGTATTTAATTTTGTGATATTTTAATCATCAAAAGTCCTTCAAAATTAAACTCTGTATTCAGGCCCTAATTTTTTTTATTTTGAAAGAATTTAGAAGTGAAGTTGGTTTTTGTTGGATATCGTTTTTACGTGAAATTAAGGTACTATTGATCTACTTTCGAAATGTGAAGAAAGAGTCTGCTAATATTTGCTACCCTTGTGCTACTACTGTTTTAAAGTTTGTATTACATTCCCTCCCTTATTAATTTAATATTAGTAATTTTGTTAACAGGGGCCTGTTAGTGTCTTGTTTATTTGTAACCTATCGATTGCAGTCAGAAATCATAGTAATTCATATATCACCTGTCTTAGGCCGCTTCCGAAGAAAAAGTTGCGCAGTTTGCCAAAAGAGGTCTTAGCTTTCTTAATGCCCCCAGCAGAAGATGATAATCACGCTTTAAGTTCAACGTCCGACAGCAACGATGATAGTGATGCTAAATTCAGCGATTAAATTATTATTAGGTATTATTTTCCTGTATTATTCCACAGGAGAACTAAAAAAAAATGTTTTGTGGTATTAGTTTATCGAACAAATTTGGGCACATTAGGATTGTAAAGTGCTTATCCTAGAATTTATTATTTTATTTGATTGAATTCTAGTTCTCATGATAAACCGTACTGTCCAAAGTTATTCTAAATGAATATACTGACTACAAATGGTTTGTGTCCGGACATAACATCCTGCGATTTCTTGCAATGGGATTATGTGAAACACCTTCATTATATTCCTCGTTCGTATTCTGTGCAATTTTTATAGAAAATTTCTTTTTCGAATAAAGAATTATAGTCATTTGTAAGCACTATATCCGTCTTAAATAACGTTATGTCTAAACATTTAACTTGAAAGACCTCGTTGATCATTTATGATTGGTAAAAATATCACTTGGTTATATTTTTTTAAAGTGTTGCTGTTGCGAATTGAAAATCACATGTAAAGGCTTATTCTTAACTAATATTTATATATTTTTCTTTATGATAATTAATTCTATAATCAATCATTTATAGCATTATTTTTATTTGAAAAGACATTTATTTTCCATATGATTAGATTGCGTTATCTCAAAAAATAGAGTCAATTCGACAAATCTGTTTTATAGCTCGTGCTCAATAGACTAGAATTACTCAGAATGAATCTGTTTTATTTAAACATCATATACTTCACTGAAACTTTAAGGCCTTTTGCAGTGTCTGTCACCTTTTTTAAATATTGCAATTGATTCAAGAGATAACCTAAATCCAAAATAGGTACCTAAGAACATTTGGGAGAAAATGCAAGATTCGAAAAAAGGAACGAAGTATCTCAAGTAAGATAATTTCAAGGTAAAAATTGACTTTTTTTTAAGTATTTTATACAAAAGTTCAAAACTTCCAGTCTGAATACTCTATTTCCGGTCAAAACCGGAAATTAGAAATGTCATCGTCAGATAGAGCATATGCGACTTATTGTTAGTAATATATCTCTTTATTGTTTAACGTATCGCTTCCTTAACTCTTAAAAGGGGGCGACGTGTGGTTGCTAACACCCTCTATAGATAGGTCGTGAGTATGGAACTCAGAATTAAAAAAATAATGAATTTATACAATAATTATGACCGTTGTGCAAGATTTTAAGTTTTCTACTAATAACAGTTCGTTTATAATAACTGTGGCCACGAATTCTAGGAAATTCCCCACTGTGCGACGTTGCGGTAGCCCTAATTGAAATTAAAATCCTCGATCGTCCGCCTGTCATTTTCGTTAATTTTCGAACGCACTTTTTGTCCAAAAAGCCACCGGCTCCGCGACTCTGCTTCCGGCTAACCTTCTGAACGGCTTTATAACGCAACGTTATATGCGAATCGGGGCTCCTTTGGACCCGAAACGGTCGATTTTAGTCCTAAACGAAGTCCCCGTTTTCCGTCATTTTCGATTTGGGCCGATAAAACAGTTAGTTCAATTTTCATAAACGTTATTTATTATTCTAACCACGCTAATGCCACATGAAATGTCAAAACGATCGGTTTATTAATAATTATCAAATATTTAATTTATGCAGAGCAGAAATTCGAATAAATTTCACTAAAAACTAATTAAATTCTTGAAAATATCACCAAAAATTTAAGTAAATTTGTAAAAATTCCACAAAAGCTACTAAAATTTTTAATAATTCCACCAAAAACTTCTAAAATTTGTAAAAATTCCACCAAAGCTGTCAACATTTTTAACAATTCCACCAAAAACTTGCTGAATTTTTAAAAAATATACTAAAATTAAGATTAATTTCGTCAAAAATTGATTAGATTCTTAAAAATTTCACAAAAATAAAAAAGTAATAATAAAAATTCCACAAAAGTTACTTAAATTGAATATAATTTCACCAAAAATTATTAAATTTGGAGACAATTCTACTAAAAACTTAATGAATTTTTTAAAAATTCCACCCAAAATCAATAAAATTGGTAAAAATTCCACGAAAAACTTACTATAATCGTAAAAATTCCACCAAAGTTACCAACATTTTTAACAATTCCACCAAAAACGTACTAAATTTTTTCAATTTTCCACCAAAGCTACAAAAATGTTGAATAGTTCCACCAAAAACTTACAGATTTTAAAAAAATATCACCAAAAACTTACCAAATTCATAAAAATTCTACTAAAATTACCAATATTTTTAACAATTCCACCAAAAATGATTAAAGTTAATAAAAATTCCACCAAAGTTATCAATTTTTTTAACAATTCCATCAAAAACATACTGAATTTTATAAAAATTCCACCAAAAATTAATAAAATTGGAAAAATTTCACTAAAAACTTACTAAATTCGTAAAAATTCCATAAAAAAAACACTGATTTTTTAAAAATTCCATCAAAAATGAATAAAATTCGCAAAAATTCCACCAATGTTATCAAAATTTTTGATAATTCCACCAAAAATATACTGATTTTTTTTTAAATTCCACCAAAAATTGATACAATTTGTAAAAATTCCACCAAAAACTTACTAAATTCATAAGAATTTTCCCAAAAACACTGATTTTTTTTATTCCACCAGAAATGAATAAAATTCGCAAAAATTCCACCAATGTTATTAAAATTTTTGATAATTCCACCAAAAACATACTTAATTTTTTAGAAATTCCAACAAAAACTTACTAAATTCATAAGAATTTTACCAAAAACACTGAATTTTTTTAAAATTCCACCAGAAATGAATAAAATTCGCAAAACTTCCACCAAAGCTATTAAAATATTTAACAACTACACCCAAAATTTCCTGAATTTTTTTTATTTCACCAAAAACTTACAAAAATCTTAAAAATTACACCGAACTTGTTAACACTTTTAATAATTCTACCAAAAACTTACTAAATTTTTTAAAAATTCCACCAAAATGTCCAAATTCTTTTAAAATTCCACCAAAAATCAATTAAATTAGAAACAATTTCATTAAAAATTAACCAAAACCTTGAAAATTCCATCAAAAACTTAATAGATTCATAAAAATTCCACCAAAGTTACTAAAATTTTTAATAATTCTACCAAAAATAATCATTTTTTTTTAATTCCACCAAAAAACATACAAAATTTGTAAAAATTCCACCAAAAATTTACCAATTTTTTTTTAATTCCACCAAAAACTTACTAAATTCGTAAAGCTTCCACCAAAGTTACCAAAATGTTAATCAATTCAACCAAAAACAATAAATTTTTTTTGTAGAAAAATACTAGAAATAAAACTAAACTAGTATTTTATATTATAATTCTACTTTACATCTTTATATTTTTTAAAAATTTCTTGTAACCAATCAATATAAGAAGATACTTTTGTGCATAAAGTAGGTAAGTTTGTATCGCATTTACCGGTAGCAGTAGCTGGAGCGAGAGCTACAATACCTCTTATATAATATTTATCATTTAACATAACGTATAATCCACTTCCACCTAACCCACAATCAGTTGTATCTAAAATTAGATAACAATAATTATCCTGAAAATATTACTTTAAATAAACTCACTTTTACCTAAATAACCAATGCACATTTTATCTGTAGCATAATACGTATCAAAGAAATCCGTTGGTGAGTTCTCCTTACAAGTTGTTTTATTTTGAATTGTAACTTCAATTTCACTCAGCTTATTATCAATTTTATTATTTTCTTTTGTAGATTTATATGTAAAAATCACTCCTCTTTCAATAGTTTTTAAAGAGTTTTCAAGCTCTTGGTCCCAAGACACATAAACCGGTTGAGTGTTTAAATTTAACTCAAAACTTTTCACGATAAGAATTGAAATATCATATATGTAACTTCGAAATCTTCCTCGGTACTCTTCGTGCAAAATTGCTTTTTCAATCTAATAAAAAGAAAAATCTTTAAAATTGCTCAAAGTGAAATTGTTAAAATCTAAATATGTACATTTCGTATTTGGTTATTTTCTTCATTGATACGACAAATAACTTTATAGTCTTTTAAATCCAACAGACGTCCAGTACTGAAGTCGGTAACACAAAATGCAGCTTAAAATTTGTAAATGAGTAACGTTATTATAGAATTAAAAACGAGCAAGTCGATTAAAAATGTTGACTATTAAAAATTCATACCTATCTTAAAAATTAATTGTTATTGAGACTTGAATTTTTATAAGGATTTAGATTAATGTTTAATCTTTATGTTTGCCAAAGATGAATTTTCTCAGACTTGTAGTTCTTTCTATAGACTAAAAATTCTAACCTAACTTAATTTACATTTTTATTAAAATTGGTAAATTTTAAAAATTCATATCTCAAAAACTGATTGTTATTGAATCTTGAAATTTTACGAGGATTTAGATTGATACTTAGTGTTTATTTTGAACAAAGATGAATTTTCTTCAACTTTTAGTTTTTTCTACATAACAGAAATTCTAACCTAACTCGATTTACATGTTTATTAAAATTAGTCAATTTTTAAAAATTCATATCTGAAAAACTAACTATTGTTGAGACTATTTATACCAAAAATCAATTTTCTAGAACTTTTAGTTGTTTCTATAGAAGAGAAATTCTAACCTAACTCAACTCTGATGCTTATTAAAATTTATTAATTTTTAAAAATTCATATCTCAAAAACTAGTTGTTGTTGAGACTTGAATTTTTATAAAGGTTTAGATTAATGTTTAATCTTTATTTTTGCCAAAGATGAATTTTCTCAGACTTGTAGTTCTTTCTATAGACTAAAAATTCTAACCTAACTTAATTTACATTTTTATTAAAATTGGTCAATTTTAAAAATTCATATCTCAAAAACTGATTGTTGTTGAATTTTGAAATTTTACGAGGATTTAGATTGATACTTAGTGTTTATTTTGAACAAAGATGAATTTTCTTCGACTTTTAATTTTTTCTACAGAACAGAAATTCTAACCTAACTCGATTTACATGTTTATTAAAATTAGTCAATTTTTAAAAATTTATATCTGAAAAACTAACTATTGTTGAGACTATTTATACCAAAAATCAATTTTCTAGAACTTTTAGTTCTTTCTATAGAAGAGAAATTCTAACCTAACTCAACTCTGATGCTTATTAAAATTTATCAATTTTTAAAAATTCATATCTCAAAAACTGATTGTTGTTGAATTTTGAAATTTTACGAGGATTTAGATTGATACTTAGTGTTTATTTTGAACAAAGATGAATTTTCTTCGACTTTTAGTTTTTTCTACAGAACAGAAATTCTAACCTAACTCGATTTACATGTTTATTAAAATTAGTCAATTTTTAAAAATTTATATCTGAAAAACTAACTATTGTTGAGACTATTTATACCAAAAATCAATTTTCTAGAACTTTTAGTTCTTTCTATAGAAGAGAAATTCTAACCTAACTCAACTCTGATGCTTATTAAAATTTATCAATTTTTAAAAATTCATATCTCAAAAACTAGTTGTTGTTGAGATACGAAATTTTATAAGGATTTAGACTAATACTTAATCTTTATTTTTGCCAAAGAAGAATATTCTCCAACTTTTAGTTTTTTCTACAGAGTAGAAATTCTAACCTAACTCGATTTACATGTTTATTAAAAACTTGTCCATTTTTAAAAATTCATATCTCAAAAACTAATTCTTGTTGAGACTTCAAATTTGATAAGGATTTAGATTAATGACTAATCTTTATTTTTACCAATGATAAATTTTCTCCGACTTTTAGTTTTTTTTTGTAGAACAGAAATTCTAACCTAACTCGATTTACATGTTTATTAAAATTAGCCAATTTTTAAAAATTCATATTATCTGAAAAACTTACTATTGTTAAGACTATTTATATCAAAAATCAATTTTCTAGAATTTTTAATTTTTTCTATAGAAGAGAAATTCTAACCTAACTCAACTCTGATGCTTATTAAAATTTATCAATTTTAAAAAATTCATATCTCAAAAACTAGTTGTTGTTGAGATACGAAATTTTATAAGGATTTAGACTAATACTTAATCTTTATTTTTGCCAAAGAAGAATATTCTCCAACTTTTAGTTTTTTCTACAGAGTAGAAATTCTAACCTAACTCGATTTACATGTTTATTAAAAACTTGTCGATTTTTAAAAATTCATATCTCAAAAACTAATGCTTGTTGAGACTTCAAATTTGATAAGGATTTAGATTGATACTTAATCTTAATTTTTACCAAAAATAAATTTTCTAGAACTTTTAGTTTTTTCTATGGAAAAGAAATTCTAACCTAACTCAATTTAAAAATTTATCAAAACCTATCAATTAAAAAAAATCATATCTCAAAAGCTAATTGTTGTTGAGTCTTAAAATTTTATAAGGATATAGATTGATACTTAGTTTTAATTTTTCTTCCATAGAAGGCAAATTCTAACCTAATTCAATTTAGAAGTTTAGTAAAACTATTAGATTACGTTCTAAAATTGAAGTTTTCTTTGCATTACATTAAAATTAATAATTATAATTTGAGTTACCAGATATAACAAGATTTTTTGAAATAATAGTTCCTCCACACAATAACGCTGAATTTTTATAAATACCAACGGCCCAAGGAAAAACATTTTTATTTATATCATCTCCAATTGAATTACATGAGATTTCCGTAAACGTTAAATCTACAAAAACACATAAATCTGTAAAAATATTTACAACTAATTTACGCAAAAGTTTAATTAAGTTAATTATATACTTACAAAATATAAATGACATTAACTTTGTAGAAACATTCATTCTCTATTTATGAAAATTATCTGAATAAAATCAAACACACTAAGGAGATTGTTTACTTCTTTCTTTCAGTGGCAATAGATATATGTGTTATGGTAAGATGTACTTTGAGTTTATATATAAGAACAAGTCGTCAAGGTTGGCAACATTTTGTTAACTAAATAAAGAATATCTTATTACCAAAACCTGTTGGAAAATCCTGATCAGAATATTCCATATGATTAAGTCGGGGAATTTCCATCAATTAATTATTTATTAAAATACATACTGATATATAGTGTTTTTTTTACAAAAAAAAGTATTCAGTTGATTAGTTAATCCCCGTCTTTTTATTAACTTTCGTTTGATTAGGTTTCAGTGCTAACTCCACATTTACAATGACCCCCTTTTAGCGCATTGTTTGTGTTTATAGAGTAAATGTAGAAAAACTAATTCAAAGGTTAGTCATCACATTTTATTAATTCAGAACACTAAAATATAACGATTATACGGATTCAAATAAAAATTTCTAAGTATAAACGTTAATGGTGTTGTTTTTTAAATGCCATCTATAATTATGTATTTATCAGCTATATTAAAAAATTCTTTGAATAAATTTGTAAATTACATTTATTTGTATGAATCAGACAACCAATAGATAAAAGGTGTGTGATGGGTTATCTAGTTAATGGGGATATGATTTTAAAAATATTTGGTGGATGCACCGGAGAATACTAAAAACTGCTACAAATAATGAGTTCAAGAATAAAACTTTATCAATTAAAATTGCTTTTATTTTGAAATAGAAGATAAATAATTTCATAGTTTACAACATAACATTCTCTCAAGGAGAATTTTTATAAGAAAACCTAAAGATATAAGATGCTTTAACCCGGCGTGTGTATACTGTATTTTTTGAGACACGGTGTGTATACTGGGTCTTTTAGGGAACAGGCATGTTTTCAAAGTTTTCTAGGCTTTCAAAAATTCTAGAAAAATTCTGAGTTACTTATTGAAGCGTCTAGTACATGGCCGAGGAGTTACCAAACTTTTTTTAGGGGGGTAGCCGAAGCCTACCCTCTATCCATAAGAGAGAATTTCGAATTTCAAATGTTGACCATTCCTTCAAAGACCCAGTGTACACACGGAGGGTTAATATCACAGAAAATTCTAATAGTAAGACCACCTTAATATCTCTACTTTTTTTGCAAACAACGGGATTTAAATTGAATCATCAATTTAAATATCATTGTTAAACAAATATTTAGACAGAAAGACAAAAATCATAAATTACTTTCTTTAAGAAAGTTACAAAAAAATTTGATGTTAACGGTAAACTAGATAAGTAAAATTATACCAAAGAAATTCTAATAAAGAGATCAAGAGACAAATATTTATTTAAACAGGTCGAAAAACAATAATTAATTATTGAGGTATGACACAGAGTGTTCTGTTTTGTTTGTCCGATAGCTTACTAGTAGTGTATAATGCGGATTCTGGCTCACTTCCGGTAGGGTCAAGCGGATTCTGGATCAAATGGTGGTGAGGGATGGTGAGGGGGGTCCGTCAAGTGATGCGACCTAGACCTGGGGTGGGGGAGTTTTGTTGGTGGATGATAGATGTCGCGTGAAGTGACTTCCGGTGAGTGACGCGGTTTGTGGATCAAGTATGGATGAGGGTTGGTGCGGGGTGCGCCGAATGGTGCGACCTATACCCGGGGAGGGTTGGGTTGTGTTGGTGGATGATAGATGTCGTGTGATGTAATTTTTGGTAGATGGCGTATGTTGGTTGTTGTGGGTGAATGGTTGGTTGATGGAAGGGATTCTTGACCACGTATTGTTATGGTCGCCTGTTTTTGAACCAAGGCTGGTTGATAGATGGCGCGTGATGTAATTTTTGTTAACGTGTGATGGTTGTTGTGGGGACGGTGGGTGGGTGGACTCTAGATCTGTTGGCGCGCAATCGAGTTTCGTTGGTTGATGCGATGAGGGAATTTTTTATTGATGTATACTTATAAGTACGCATTGTCTGAAATTTGGATGATGGGTTTAATAATAATAAAATACGAATAAAATGTTAAAGGGGGTGTTTACAGGTTGTTGTCTGAAATTACTAATTTACATCGATATATAGGTGTAACTACAGGTCGTCTAAAATTTGGATGATGAGTTTAATAATAAAAAAAATGTAGAAAAAGTCAAAGAGTTTATTTTTATTTAAAAGCTAATTTATGACTTTGACTTCGAAGGCTACCTACCTCACCGGAAGAAAAGGTGAGTTTACCCAATTTAAAGGATTTTACATTTTGAAAGGATTGTAATGAAACGCACAGGTGTACACAGAAATAAATTTATTAATTTACAATTAATATAAGAATGGTATATCGTCGATGCGGCTGCAAAATCCGCTATGCGCATATTAACAAATTTTACAGGAATGAATAAAAGCTAATTAATTTTTTATAAAAGGACTTCCAATATCTAGTTGTTTTTTTATAAAACTTAAAAGCACATAGCTGGTTTTCGTTTATGGCAAACACATAGAGACTTTTCACAAAATAATAATACAAATGAATGTTTGGTATATTATAGCGTTTTGTCAGATGGTGTATTCCCATTTGATGAGTCTATTGCGCCATGTCTCACGTTTTCGGGAAAAATGTCACGTAGCGGATTTTGCAGGCAAATCGACGATATATAAACATTATGTAGATTTTCTTTCAAATATGATACCGTGTGCTGGCTGTAGCTTTCCTACATCTTTGGTCCCTTTGGAAATTAGGAATGTAGATTTTCTTTCAAATATGATACCGTGTGCTGGCTGTAGCGTTCCTACATCTTTGGTCCCTCTGTAAATAAGAATCGACACGGGTAGGGATGTGGGGACTTTCAAATTTAGATTACATTTCAAATGTGTAGCAGCCCTAAACTTGCCGGTAATGTGACAGTGATCCCTCACTTTACGATTTTCATCGCTACCGTTAAAAGACCTTTTGCAAATATAACAATTCCTTGCCTCATCATACGCAACTTGTTGGGCCGACAACAATGAATGCATGGGTCTGTTTACCCCATAAAATTTATCGTAAATATATTGGACATCCGCGATGAGTTTGCTAATAAATGCATCAACACAATCTTTCCCCGTATAGGTTACAAATTTATTGAATTTGGTGTCAAAAGAGCATACTACTATATGACACATGTTTTTGGCTTAATATCGTGAATGACTCGCTCGTACTTGGCTCGCAGTGGTCAATTGGTTGTAAAAGATATTCGAAATTGGCGTACACAACAAACGGCACCGATTCTAAATTTTTGTAATTCTGCAATGTCAGTATATTTTCAAGTAAATTTTCTCCTGTTCTGCTTTAACAAGCTGTTTTGGCGGTTCTATTTGTGTTTTAAGAACCTCTTCTGGTTTAACAGGCTGTTTTAAGAACCTGTTCTGGTTTAACAGGCTGTTTTAAAAACCTGTTCTGGTTTAACAGACTGTTTTAAGAACCTGTTCTGGTTTAACAGGCTGTTTTAGCGGTTCTATCTATTATTTGATATGCGAAACTATATGGAACATGTTTTTGGCTTAGTATTGTGAATGACTAGCTCGTACTTTGCTCGCAGTAGTCAATTTGTTGTAAAAGGGATTCAAAATTGGCGTACGCAACAAACGCCACCGCTTCTAAATTTTGGAAATTCTGAAATGTCAGTATATTTTTCAGGTGCTTTGTTGAATTCCCGGGTTATTTAATAAAAGGCGGCTATTTTACTTAACCACTATTTTATTATTTTAAACACTAACAGGGTTTTTCAAGTTCTAGGCTTGCTGTTATCGCGGCCCAACGGCGTTAACTTAACACAATTTCTTGTAACAAACTGTGAAACAAAGCTGCAGCGCGAAAACGAAGATTATTTGAATTCTAATTGTTGACTGACTTCCTGCTCGATGGGCTAAGCGTTTTAAAAGCTGCAAAGCCCTGAAATTAATCCCCGATGGAGGGAGATCGGGTCGCTCGCGCCTGAAGGGCGCGCATCTGCAACTTATCATAAAGCTACGACGACAGTTTAACAAAAAGAGCTTAAAAGGTTTTTAACGCACTCGAACGAAATCTTAAAAATCTTAAAGTCTATCACTTAAGTATTTCATTACCCTATTGAAAAAAAAGATTCTTAAACTAATGGGGAGAAATCTTCCCCGGGATGGTCCAAGTAGTCTTTGGTGGTGGCCCTTAGACGCACTTCACTTCACCAGAATTCATAACTATTGTGATTATCCAACACCTCCCCAGATGAGAACGGAAGCCAGGGGTTGGAGACTCGTGGATTTCGTAGACTCAAATGCTTACATGGGAATCGTACTTCTTCTAGCTTTAGGAGTGAGCGCCGCTCTCGGAGCAGTTGCCGTGTACGTAGGAGAGTCAATAATCGCCTGCTCTGTTTCATTGTCATATAGTATCACTTGGTTACCTGGATGGTGGTATTCTGTGCTGTGATCCGAGCAGAAGGAACAATTAACAAGGTTTTTGATCATTGGAGGCATTACAGCGCCGTTACGAGGGTTACGTGTAAAACAGCAAAGTCGACGTATAAGGTTGAAAAATCCAATCCATTTGCGTAGATAGAAAAACACAATCATGAGCCACACTAGTGAGGCTATCACTGTCAATATAAGGGTGAACCAGTTCGTGCGCTGGACGATGAATGGCTTATTCATCTGATTGGTGAGAATACCTTCAAATTCAATTTAGCTTTTTGACTGCATATATCAATTCGGTCAAATCGACGTTGGTAAGACGGATAGGTTCTAAAAATATGGGAGCACTCAAATTGATTTTCGATTCCACACAAAAATCGTCCTCTAGGATGTCTATTGTGGTATGTAGTGATCCGTCAAATTCTTGTGCTGCTCGTTCGTAGTTTCAAGCACGTACAGGTCGGCGTAGCCTTTACATCCTGGCTCGAGAGCTAATATTCCAGTACGCTAGACAACAACGTCTTCCTTGTGGTTCTCGCCACACATGAGAGTTACCGTGGTCGGACTTTGAAGGATGTATACCCATTGGTTGGTACCAACGGATTTCCACGTTTGGAATTCTGCCTTGACGTTCCTAATATGGCAGTCACTCGAAATTGACGTCACATGGGCGAATGATAGCTGGACCTCGCGGCATGGTATCTCCGTCCGTTTGTTGATCAGGAGACGTTCGCAGATATACGTCCCGGTGAAGTATTCCTTACATTTGCTCAAGTCTTGCATCAAGTGATAATAGGTTTTAGGTTGGGAGAGCAAGAGGTACTGATGGTTGGGTAATATATATGAATAAATTGATGTGTTTTTGTGTTGCATTGGCAGGGGGATTCATTGATAGAGATTGTAGGGCATTTTGTTTAATAACGGGATTTTTAAAGCAAAGATTATCATATTTTTGTTATCTATTGCGACGTCAAGGCTAAGGAGTTTGTAATATAACAGGTTGTTATTGTAGTCTGGTTTAATCGGTAATTCGTACTCACCTTTGTAATTATTGAGTTCGTCGTATAGCGTTCTAGGTGTTATTAATTCGGGTGACAAGATACTGTGTTTAACTAGATTTAAGGTATTAATTTTATTATCGAACTCATCGTTAAGCTTATTTATCATAGAACTTAACGTGGTTGTGTGTTGTAAAATTATAGATTCCAATTGGAGATCATTCGTCTTAGACGCGGAATCTTTAGACAATGTATTTATCTTGAAAATATTTTCGTTCAATTTATTCTCACTACCCTCTAAATTTTTAAATGAATTATTAAAATTTCGAATGGTGCTAGAAATAATCTAAATTTATGACTTGAGCAGTGTTTGGGTTTGCCTATAGTCGTCAAGGAGGGCATGTATGCTATCGGAATAGTACTTGGCATTATCTGCATCGGGCCTGCCGATTAACCAATTCAACGCGGTAAATATACCGTTAGCAAGACCGCGGCGTTTTCGAATTCCGAAAGTGTCTCCTAGATAGTGGTGGAGAATTTCGCGCTTGCGATGTATGTCTTTTAATTGGTTAAAGAGAGAAGGGTTAACTTTGTATTGGACACTCCGGCGGTACCAAGATGGTTATAAAAGATACCGCTGGAGGTGTTCAACTGATTAACGTCGTAATGGGAACTAATTATGCTTGACACTAGAGAGAGCAAGACGATCAGGATCATCTGAAAAACAAGGTTTCAACAAGTTTTTGTGATATCTGACTCTTTTCTTTCGTGCCATAACTTCAATAGTCTGATTGTCATGTGTCTGAATTATCCGATAAGGTCCTCTGAAATGAGGAGAGAGCTTTTTTGACAATTTTGGATTGATACTTTTGTTTGTGATGTAACACATGTCACCGACTTGAAAACCTACAGAATGCGCTTTTCGATCGTAGAGTTCTTTGCTAGTATTTTTAGCATTGATAATATTGTCTCTAGCGATCTTGAATGAGGAACTCAATCGTTGGTGTAGTGATTTTACATAATCGTCGTATGTATACGTGAATTTTGGTTCCTGTAGTAGGGATGACGGTAGATAGGGCTTGTTACCGAATAGTAATTCGTACGGTCGATAATTGGTGGATTTATGTACAGAAGTATTGTAACTGAACATAGCGAAGTGAACGTAATCATCCCAGTCATTTTGGGATGGTTTAATATAATGTTTGAGGTAATCTTTTTGGGCTAAGTGCGATCTTTCTAGAGCTCCGTTTGTTTGCGGGTGATAAGGAGTAGTGGAAACATGACGTGTTTTAAGAAGTTGAATTAGGTCTTTGATTAATTGAGACATAAAGTCGGGTCCTTGATCGGTTAAAATGGTTTTTGGAATTCCGAAATACGTAATCAACTTGGTTAAAGTTTTTGCAATGGTTACTGCTCGTGGTTAGGAATTGGTTCTGCGAAACAAAATTTCGTGAGGTCATCCTGAGCAGTCATGATAAATCTATTACCGTTCTCGGTGATGGGCAATGGTCCTACGATATCTAAAGCTAAACGTTCGAAAGGTTTCTGATATGTGCTTGTTATCTCCATGAGCTGTTTGGTGGGCTTGAAATTTGTTTTATTAATTTGGCAGGAATTGCAGTGTTTTATGTATTTTCTAACATCTGACTTCACTGAAGGCCAGTAATATTGTTCTTTTATTTTCGAATAGGTTTTATTAAACCCATAATGCCCAGAGAGTTTGCTATCGTGGTTTTCTTTTAAAATTTGTTCAATCTCAGATTTGTTCTTAGGGGTGACTTTGGTCGTATCGAAATCCAATATCTAAACAAGTTTTTACCGGTTCCGCTACTGCTGGTTCCACTGACTCAAAAATAAAACGCATTCAACTTCTAGAAGAAAATTTAAGATTGAACCATCTAAACCCAGAGGAAAAGTCCTCCATACAATCCATTTGTCACGAATTTAATGACATTTTTCATCTACCGGACGATCAATTATCCTGTACAAACACCATATCTCACACAATACCTACCTCCGATGACATCCCGATTCATACTAAATCCTATCGGTATCCCGAGGTTCATAAAAACGAAGTCAATAAGCAGATCGAGAAGATGTTAAAACAAGGCATCATAAAACCGTCAAATAGTCCTTGGTCCAGCCCCCTCTGGGTTATTCCAAAGAAAATGGATGCTAGCGGGGAAAGAAAGTGGCGAATCGTTATAGACTGTATTTTCTAACATCTGACTTCATTGAAGGCCAGTAATATTGTTGTTTTATTTTCGAATAGGTTTTATTAAACCCGTAATGCCCAGAGAGTTTGCTATTGTGGTTTTCTTTTAAAATTTTTTCAATCTCAGATTTGTTCTTAGGGGTGACTTTGGTCGTATCGAAATCCAATATCTAAACAAGTTTTTACCGGTTCCGCTACTGCTGGTTCCACTGACTCAAAAATAAAACGCATTCAACTTCTAGAAGAAAATTTAAGATTGAACCATCTAAACCCAGAGGAAAAGTCCTCCATACAATCCATTTGTCACGAATTTAATGACATTTTTCATCTACCGGACGATCAATTATCGTGTACAAACGCCATATCTCACACAATACCTACCTCCGATGACATCCCGATTCATACTAAATCCTATCGGTATCCCGAGGTTCATAAAAACGAAGTCAATAAGCAGGTCGAGAAGATGTTAAAACAAGGCATCATAAAACCGTCAAATAGTCCTTGGTCCAGCCCCCTCTGGGTTATTCCAAAGAAAATGGATGCTAGCGGGGAAAGAAAGTGGCGAATCGTTATAGACTGTATTTTCTAACATCTGACTTCATTGAAGGCCAGTGATATTGTTCTTTTATTTTCGAATAGGTTTTATTAAACCCGTAATGCCCAGAGAGTTTGCTATTGTGATTTTCTTTTAAAATTTTTTCAATCTCAGATTTGTTCTTAGGGGTGACTTTGATGAATTTTAGTATCTCATAGAGATTTTGTCGTTTGATATGCTTGTACGTATCGGGTGGAATTACGACAAATTTTTCATTCCGAATAATCTTCCTAAAGTTCTGTAAGCATTGGAACAAATCTCTACAGTCCAGTTTGTCGAAATGGTGTGTGGTACCAAAAGTGGATAAAACGTTTGGTTGTTATTAGTTAATTTTGAAACTCCATTTAGGGTTGGCTTAACATTGCTTAGGTCGAAGTTGGCGTTAAAGTAATCGGAATAGGGATTACTTTCATCTAAGTCTTGTGACCAAAAGATCACAGTAGGGTCCCTGATATTCGTCAAACGCTTGGTTTCTTTATCGAACATAATAACTTCTTGGTTGGTATAATGAAATTTGATAAAGTCTTGATAATTGTCCTGAGAGGTATTGAAATTAATTGTTTTCTGCGTTGGCAATAATCGGGGTAGACCGTCGGCATTAGAGTTGACACGTCCCGCTTTGTACTTAATGTTATACTCGTATTCACCCATTCTTAATCTCCAGCGGACAAGTCGCGAAGAAGGATTTTGACAATTGAAAAGCCACTGTAATGGCATGTGATCGGTGAAGATGGCAAATTTTCGACCGTAAAGATAGGGTCTGAAATGTTCCATCGAATTGAGGATAGCTAGTAACTCTTTCTCAGTCGTTGAATAATTAATTTCAGCTGGATTCAGCGTGCGGGAATAATGAGAAATTGGTAGATCTTCTCCGTCATGAATGTGAGAGAGAACTCCTCCAATACCGATGTTGGAGGCATCGGTCGTTAACACGAATTCTTTTGAAAAATCAGGGTATTGTAAGATTGGCTTTTCGGTTAATTTGTGCTTAAGTATTTGAAACGCGGTTTCTTGTTCTTGGGACCATTGATAGTCCGAGTCCTTCTTTAATAATTTGGAAAGGGGTTTGGCTATGTTGGAGAACTCTTTAATGAATTTGCGGTAATGTCCAACCATACCGAAGAATATGCGGATCTCTTTTGGATTCCGAGGCCTCGACACCGAACTAACCGCTACAACTTTGGCGGGGTTTGGTCGTAACCCTTTGTCGGAAATTACATGGTCCAGATATTGGCAAGATTTATTTAAAAACTCGCATTTGTCTGGTTGCAATTTCAGGTTGTTATTCCTTAACCTTGTAAAGACATTTCTTAGTTTATTGTTGTGGTCGTTTAGGGTGCTACCGTAAATTACGACGTCATCGAGGTACACAAAACATTGGTTGTGAGTTGGACCTGTCAGAACGCTATTCATCAGGCGTTGAAAGCCACTTGGCGTATTTTTCGGACCGAAAGGCATCCGCAGGTACTCGTAATGACCATTTGGGACAGTAAACGGGGTTTTAGGGTTGCCTTTTTTTGTCCATAGGGATTTGGTGGAAACCGTTGGCCAAATCTAATGTAGTGAAATATTGAGTGTGTCCTAATTGACCTAATATATCTTCGATGTTTGGCGATGGGTACGCGTCTCCAATGGTTTTTTCGTTAAGGTTTCGGTAGTCTATAACGATTCGCCACTTTCTTTCCCCGCTAGCATCCATTTTCTTTGGAATAACCCAGAGGGGGCTGGACCAAGGACTATTTGACGGTTTTATGATGCCTTGTTTTAACATCTTCTCGACCTGCTTATTGACTTCGTTTTTATGAACCTCGGGATACCGATAGGATTTAGTATGAATCGGGATGTCATCGGAGGTAGGTATTGTGTGAGATATGGCGTTTGTACACGATAATTGATCGTCCGGTAGATGAAAAATGTCATTAAATTCGTGACAAATGGATTGTATGGAGGACTTTTCCTCTGGGTTTAGATGGTTCAATCTTAAATTTTCTTCTAGAAGTTGAATGCGTTTTATTTTTGAGTCAGTGGAACCAGCAGTAGCGGAACCGGTAAAAACTTGTTTAGATATTGGATTTCGATACGACCAAAGTCACCCCTAAGAACAAATCTGAGATTGAAAAAATTTTAAAAGAAAACCACAATAGCAAACTCTCTGGGCATTACGGGTTTAATAAAACCTATTCGAAAATAAAACAACAATATTACTGGCCTTCAATGAAGTCAGATGTTAGAAAATACAGTCTATAACGATTCGCCACTTTCTTTCCCCGCTAGCATCCATTTTCTTTGGAATAACCCAGAGGGGGCTGGACCAAGGACTATTTGACGGTTTTATGATGCCTTGTTTTAACATCTTCTCGATCTGCTTATTGACTTCGTTTTTATGAACCTCGGGATACCGATAGGATTTAGTATGAATCGGGATGTCATCGGAGGTAGGTATTGTGTGAGATATGGTGTTTGTACAGGATAATTGATCGTCCGGTAGATGAAAAATGTCATTAAATTCGTGACAAATGGATTGTATGGAGGACTTTTCCTCTGGGTTTAGATGGTTCAATCTTAAATTTTCTTCTAGAAGTTGAATGCGTTTTATTTTTGAGTCAGTGGAACCAGCAGTAGCGGAACCGGTAAAAACTTGTTTAGATATTGGATTTCGATACGACCAAAGTCACCCCTAAGAACAAATCTGAGATTGAACAAATTTTAAAAGAAAACCACGATAGCAAACTCTCTGGGCATTATGGGTTTAATAAAACCTATTCGAAAATAAAAGAACAATATTACTGGCCTTCAGTGAAGTCAGATGTTAGAAAATACATAAAACACTGCAATTCCTGCCAAATTAATAAAACAAATTTCAAGCCCACCAAACAGCTCATGGAGATAACAAGCACATATCAGAAACCTTTCGAACGTTTAGCTTTAGATATCGTAGGACCATTGCCCATCACCGAGAACGGTAATAGATTTATCATGACTGCTCAGGATGACCTCACGAAATTTTGTTTCGCAGAACCAATTCCTAACCACGAGCAGTAACCATTGCAAAAACTTTAACCAAGTTGATTACGTATTTCGGAATTCCAAAAACCATTTTAACCGATCAAGGACCCGACTTTATGTCTCAATTAATCAAAGACCTAATTCAACTTCTTAAAACACGTCATGTTTCCACTACTCCTTATCACCCGCAAACAAACGGAGCTCTAGAAAGATCGCACTTAGCCCAAAAAGATTACCTCAAACATTATATTAAACCATCCCAAAATGACTGGGATGATTACGTTCACTTCGCTATGTTCAGTTACAATACTTCTGTACATAAATCCACCAATTATCGACCGTACGAATTACTATTCGGTAACAAGCCCTATCTACCGTCATCCCTACTACAGGAACCAAAATTCACGTATACATACGACGATTATGTAAAATCACTACACCAACGATTGAGTTCCTCATTCAAGATCGCTAGAGACAATATTATCAATGCTAAAAATACTAGCAAAGAACTCTACGATCGAAAAGCGCATTCTGTAGGTTTTCAAGTCGGTGACATGTGTTACATCACAAACAAAAGTATCAATCCAAAATTGTCAAAAAAGCTCTCTCCTCATTTCAGAGGACCTTATCGGATAATTCAGACACATGACAATCAGACTATTGAAGTTATGGCACGAAAGAAAAGAGTCAGATATCACAAAAACTTGTTGAAACCTTGTTTTTCAGATGATCCTGATCGTCTTGCTCTCTCTAGTGTCAAGCATAATTAGTTCCCATTACGACGTTAATCAGTTGAACACCTCCAGCGGTATCTTTTATAACCATCTTGGTACCGCCGGAGTGTCCAATACAAAGTTAACCCTTCTCTCTTTAACCAATTAAAAGACATACATCGCAAGCGCGAAATTCTCCACCACTATCTAGGAGACACTTTCGGAATTCGAAAACGCCGCGGTCTTGCTAACGGTATATTTACCGCGTTGAATTGGTTAATCGGCAGGCCCGATGCAGATAATGCCAAGTACTATTCCGATAGCATACATGCCCTCCTTGACGACTATAGGCAAACCCAAACACTGCTCAAGTCATAAATTTAGATTATTTCTAGCACCATTCGAAATTTTAATAATTCATTTAAAAATTTAGAGGGTAGTGAGAATAAATTGAACGAAAATATTTTCAAGATAAATACATTGTCTAAAGATTCCGCGTCTAAGACGAATGATCTCCAATTGGAATCTATAATTTTACAACACACAACCACGTTAAGTTCTATGATAAATAAGCTTAACGATGAGTTCGATAATAAAATTAATACCTTAAATCTAGTTAAACACAGTATCTTGTCACCCGAATTAATAACACCTAGAACGCTATACGACGAACTCAATAATTACAAAGGTGAGTACGAATTACCGATTAAACCAGACTACAATAACAACCTGTTATATTACAAACTCCTTAGCCTTGACGTCGCAATAGATAACAAAAATATGATAATCTTTGCTTTAAAAATCCCGTTATTAAACAAAATGCCCTACAATCTCTATCAATGAATCCCCCTGCCAATGCAACACAAAAACACATCAATTTATTCATATATATTACCCAACCATCAGTACCTCTTGCTCTCCCAACCTAAAACCTATTATCACTTGATGCAAGACTTGAGCAAATGTAAGGAATACTTCACCGGGACGTATATCTGCGAACGTCTCCTGATCAACAAACGGACGGAGATACCATGCCGCGAGGTCCAGCTATCATTCGCCCATGTGACGTCAATTTCGAGTGACTGCCATATTAGGAACGTCAAGGCAGAATTCCAAACGTGGAAATCCGTTGGTACCAACCAATGGGTATACATCCTTCAAAGTCCGACCACGGTAACTCTCATGTGTGGCGAGAACCACAAGGAAGACGTTGTTGTCTAGCGTACTGGAATATTAGCTCTCGAGCCAGGATGTAAAGGCTACGCCGACCTGTACGTGCTTGAAACTACGAACGAGCAGCACAAGAATTTGACGGATCACTACATACCACAATAGACATCCTAGAGGACGATTTTTGTGTGGAATCGAAAATCAATTTGAGTGCTCCCATATTTTTAGAACCTATCCGTCTTACCAACGTCGATTTGACCGAATTGATATATGCAGTCAAAAAGCTAAATTGAATTTGAAGGTATTCTCACCAATCAGATGAATAAGCCATTCATCGTCCAGCGCACGAACTGGTTCACCCTTATATTGACAGTGATAGCCTCACTAGTGTGGCTCATGATTGTGTTTTTCTATCTACGCAAATGGATTGGATTTTTCAACCTTATACGTCGACTTTGCTGTTTTACACGTAACCCTCGTAACGGCGCTGTAATGCCTCCAATGATCAAAAACCTTGTTAATTGTTCCTTCTGCTCGGATCACAGCACAGAATACCACCATCCAGGTAACCAAGTGATACTATATGACAATGAAACAGAGCAGGCGATTATTGACTCTCCTACGTACACGGCAACTGCTCCGAGAGCGGCGCTCACTCCTAAAGCTAGAAGAAGTACGATTCCCATGTAAGCATTTGAGTCTACGAAATCCACGAGTCTCCAACCCCTGGCTTCCGTTCTCATCTGGGGAGGTGTTGGATAATCACAATAGTTATGAATTCTGGTGAAGTGAAGTGCGTCTAAGGGCCACCACCAAAGACTACTTGGACCATCCCGGGGAAGATTTCTCCCCATTAGTTTAAGAATCTTTTTTTTCAATAGGGTAATGAAATACTTAAGTGATAGACTTTAAGATTTTTAAGATTTCGTTCGAGTGCGTTAAAAACCTTTTAAGCTCTTTTTGTTAAACTGTCGTCGTAGCTTTATGATAAGTTGCAGATGCGCGCCCTTCAGGCGCGAGCGACCCGATCTCCCTCCATCGGGGATTAATTTCAGGGCTTTGCAGCTTTTAAAACGCTTAGCCCATCGAGCAGGAAGTCAGTCAACAATTAGAATTCAAATAATCTTCGTTTTCGCGCTGCAGCTTTGTTTCACAGTTTGTTACAAGAAATTGTGTTAAGTTAACGCCGTTGGGCCGCGATAACAGCAAGCCTAGAACTTGAAAAACCCTGTTAGTGTTTAAAATAATAAAATAGTGGTTAAGTAAAATAGCCGCCTTTTATTAAATAACCCGGGAATTCAACAAAGCACCTGAAAAATATACTGACATTTCAGAATTTCCAAAATTTAGAAGCGGTGGCGTTTGTTGCGTACGCCAATTTTGAATCCCTTTTACAACAAATTGACTACTGCGAGCAAAGTACGAGCTAGTCATTCACAATACTAAGCCAAAAACATGTTCCATATAGTTTCGCATATCAAATAATAGATAGAACCGCTAAAACAGCCTGTTAAACCAGAACAGGTTCTTAAAACAGTCTGTTAAACCAGAACAGGTTTTTAAAACAGCCTGTTAAACCAGAACAGGTTCTTAAAACAGCCTGTTAAACCAGAAGAGGTTCTTAAAACACAAATAGAACCGCCAAAACAGCTTGTTAAAGCAGAACAGGAGAAAATTTACTTGAAAATATACTGACATTGCAGAATTACAAAAATTTAGAATCGGTGCCGTTTGTTGTGTACGCCAATTTCGAATATCTTTTACAACCAATTGACCACTGCGAGCCAAGTACGAGCGAGTCATTCACGATATTAAGCCAAAAACATGTGTCATATAGTAGTATGCTCTTTTGACACCAAATTCAATAAATTTGTAACCTATACGGGGAAAGATTGTGTTGATGCATTTATTAGCAAACTCATCGCGGATGTCCAATATATTTACGATAAATTTTATGGGGTAAACAGACCCATGCATTCATTGTTGTCGGCCCAACAAGTTGCGTATGATGAGGCAAGGAATTGTTATATTTGCAAAAGGTCTTTTAACGGTAGCGATGAAAATCGTAAAGTGAGGGATCACTGTCACATTACCGGCAAGTTTAGGGCTGCTACACATTTGAAATGTAATCTAAATTTGAAAGTCCCCACATCCCTACCCGTGTCGATTCTTATTTACAGAGGGACCAAAGATGTAGGAACGCTACAGCCAGCACACGGTATCATATTTGAAAGAAAATCTACATTCCTAATTTCCAAAGGGACCAAAGATGTAGGAAAGCTACAGCCAGCACACGGTATCATATTTGAAAGAAAATCTACATAATGTTTATATATCGTCGATTTGCCTGCAAAATCCGCTACGTGACATTTTTCCCGAAAACGTGAGACATGGCGCAATAGACTCATCAAATGGGAATACACCATCTGACAAAACGCTATAATATACCAAACATTCATTTGTATTATTATTTTGTGAAAAGTCTCTATGTGTTTGCCATAAACGAAAACCAGCTATGTGCTTTTAAGTTTTATAAAAAAACAACTAGATATTGGAAGTCCTTTTATAAAAAATTAATTAGCTTTTATTCATTCCTGTAAAATTTGTTAATATGCGCATAGCGGATTTTGCAGCCGCATCGACGATATACCATTCTTATATTAATTGTAAATTAATAAATTTATTTCTGTGTACACCTGTGCGTTTCATTACAATCCTTTCAAAATGTAAAATCCTTTAAATTGGGTAAACTCACCTTTTCTTCCGGTGAGGTAGGTAGCCTTCGAAGTCAAAGTCATAAATTAGCTTTTAAATAAAAATAAACTCTTTGACTTTTTCTACATTTTTTTTATTATTAAACTCATCATCCAAATTTTAGACGACCTGTAGTTACACCTATATATCGATGTAAATTAGTAATTTCAGACAACAACCTGTAAACACCCCCTTTAACATTTTATTCGTATTTTATTATTATTAAACCCATCATCCAAATTTCAGACAATGCGTACTTATAAGTATACATCAATAAAAAATTCCCTCATCGCATCAACCAACGAAACTCGATTGCGCGCCAACAGATCTAGAGTCCACCCACCCACCGTCCCCACAACAACCATCACACGTTAACAAAAATTACATCACGCGCCATCTATCAACCAGCCTTGGTTCAAAAACAGGCGACCATAACAATACGTGGTCAAGAATCCCTTCCATCAACCAACCATTCACCCACAACAACCAACATACGCCATCTACCAAAAATTACATCACACGACATCTATCATCCACCAACACAACCCAACCCTCCCCGGGTATAGGTCGCACCATTCGGCGCACCCCGCACCAACCCTCATCCATACTTGATCCACAAACCGCGTCACTCACCGGAAGTCACTTCACGCGACATCTATCATCCACCAACAAAACTCCCCCACCCCAGGTCTAGGTCGCATCACTTGACGGACCCCCCTCACCATCCCTCACCACCATTTGATCCAGAATCCGCTTGACCCTACCGGAAGTGAGCCAGAATCCGCATTATACACTACTCTTACTCATGTATTCGTTTTTTGAAAATTACCAAAGAAAGTTTTAATGAACTCAAAATCTAATATATATTTTTAGTAAAAAAATATTTTAGTAAACTGCTTGCCAAAAAATTTGCAACACCCAGAAGAGATGGTTGTACGAACTTAAAATTTTGGTGCATGGTAGTACAATTTACCAAATTATTAAAATTTGATCACGATCTGAACATTTTTTAGTTGTTTTTTTCTAGTTTTTAGTATTTTTTAGGTATATTTTATTTTACACTTCTTTTACACTGTGTAACTATTCCAATGATCAGCAGCAACCTAAACCTTATGAAATCTTTTACTTGTGTTGCTGTTAAGCTCCGCAATCAGAAATCAATATTTAATTTAATCAACATTTAATTAACTCCAGTTCAAAGGAGCTAAATTGTGGGAATTTTTCGGTTTCACTGATGATAAGTGTTCAACGGAAGATAAATCTGCAGAACGTGTGTGCTCTTCCAGTAAATTGACATTGTTCTTACTAAAAATGTTACTGTGAATCGTACTGAGCGTAGTTAAGGGTTGTCTTATTGAAAAATACTGTTGCGAGATCTTTATAAGTATAGTAAAAAGATTGGCATCAAAATTTCGTCGATGTACTAAATGGCAGTCACTTTTCTTGAAGATTACCGTCTTCCAAACTGTTTTTCACTTCATTACAGATCGAGAAGTTAATCCAAAATAACGTCTACAGGAAATTTTAACGAATTCCAAATTTTACCTTCCTGACCTAGATCTTTTAGTGTTAACGAAGATTTAACCGATGAAGATCAGGATTATTAATTATTTTTTAGTGCTGTATGATTTTATATTTTCAATATCCTTCAACGATTTTTTGTAGCTAATCAATGTAAGGAAAGAACTTTGGTGAATAAAGGAAAATTATTCTACTTATTCTACATTTTCCACGTCATTTAAAATACAATACTCTTCCACCTAATTCACGATCGTTAGTATTAGAAATTGGAAAGTAATGACTAACCCTAAAGGAGATTTAAATTTAAAAAAATTCATTTTTTATTAATTACAAAACCTGTTCAACCACGATATAATTCTCTTAGTTAATTTGTTACATAGAGCAAACGTCCCATATAATTACTAAATTTACGAAGTTTTCGTGTTATGTTAATTCGAATCAGATGTAATTAAGTCTTGATGAAGCTTTTTCTAAAGCCGGGAATACACCTGGCGAATGTTATCATTCATTCTCATTCGCTCGCATTCTCGGGGACTTCTTGCTCATTGCCAATTATTAACAAGTATGGGTTTTTTATCTTTCTCAAAACTACTAAAATGCTACTTAATCCCTATTTGAAATTCCAAGAAAACCAAGCCTAGTCAAACCAGTTGGGGTAAATGAACACATCACTATTACTATATAACCGAGGAATATCTTTACCCTTGAGGTTCACTCGGTCAGTGCATCAGTTCAACCGCGAACCGATTATAGAATCGACGATGAAGTATTCCAAGTCGATAGTGTGCGCGATTTTTTTTGTCGGTGTGTTCGGTTTAGAACATCCTATTTGCCCGGAAAAATGTACCTGTTTCCACGACCAAACGCAATCAGTTAACATCGCTAATTGCTCTTTGGGACGCCTTCGTGAAGTACCTCAGACAATTCCCGAGAATGTCACAGAATTATATTTGGACGGAAGCTATTCACGATCGATGAAGAGTAACACTTTCATCAGCAACAAGAAATTGAAAACTTTATATATCAACCAATCTAATATAGTGACAATCGAAAAAGGAACTTTTTATGGATTGAAGGAGTTAGAAATTCTAAGATTAGACTGGAATAACTTAGAAGTATTGAATGGATACGAATTTGAAGGTTTAATGGGATTAAAAGAACTTTATCTTGAATTTAATAAAATTATAAGAATACCAAATCTCACATTTACCGATTTAAAACTACTAAAATTATTACATTTGGCTCACAATCTGCTAATGGATTTTAAAGTTTGGAATTTACCAGGTAATTTAAAGGAGGTAACACTTGCTAACAATCCCTGGAGTTGTGATTGTGAATACACGAAAAAATTCAGAGAATGGATGGTTAATAGTAAGGCTGTACTCGATTTAAATAAAGTGAAATGTTTGTATGACGACCAACTATTCCTTCTTTATTACTTGGATGAGTTAGGTTACGTGAACAATACCAAAATTGGTTTTTACATCCACAAAGACAACTCTGCTTGTACGAATGCAACAAAGAACGATTCTAGTGAGAATTATTAATTATTTTTTTATTGCTATATGATTTTGTACCATCTTCAATATCCTTCAACGATTTTTTGTAACTAATCAATGTAAGAATATAACTTTATTGAATAAAGAAAAATTATTCCACTTATTTTATATTTTCCACGTCATGTAAAACACAATCCTTTTCCATCTAATACACGATCATTAGTATCTGAAATTGGAAAGTAATAACCAACCCTAAAGGAGATATAAATTTACTAAAATCGATGTAAAAAAATATTTTTATGAATAAAGAAAAATTATTCCATTTATCCTATATTTTCACAAATTCCTAATAGAATAATCACCGCAAATTTTATCTGAAGTGTAATATAGTTGGTAAAAATTCGTTGATGTATTTTTTTTTTTTTGAAGATATTTTATTAAGTCCTATAAATATGTATTAATTAAAAAAAATTAAAGACGTCTGACAATAAGAGACCTTTTCCTCTTAATCGGTTTTTAGTCTCTGGGCTCTTAGCCTCTTAATCTTCAAGTGAGTAATCACCTACATTATCGATAATATAATAATAGCAGCACAATTATAATGTATATTACTCTGCAACAACTTGGCTTTTTTTCTTTGAAGATTAAAAAAAAAACTTGATATTTTATTAGGTATAATCATTAAAAGTAATCAAAATGTAACAAATCCCAATTAGTCATCAAAACATTTCCTTTGCTTTTTTCTTCACCAGCTCCACCGGATGGAATTAAAATTTTTGTTGATTTCAAGGAATCCCAATCAAGTTGAACTTACCGAGGTAAATGTACGCACCACCACCACCATACAACCAAGTCTTTATATTCTTTATCCTCGGCGTTCATTCGGTCAGTGTACCAGTTTAACAGTGAATCGATCAGACGATCGAAGATGGATTCAAAGTGGATTATGTGTACAATTTTCTTCGGTAGCGTTTTTGGAATGTTTTCAACGTCCTTCGCCGAGAAGTTATTACCATATTGGGAGTATAGAGATATTGTATGAGATACCTCAACTACCTCGACAACCACCATAACCACGACCTCGTAGTAGTTTGTTGTATGCGATCCGAAAACGAACTCAAAAACATCTTTAATTATACCAAGACGCAGCAAACGATGCGATTACAGCTAGCATGTGACGATTTTGAAAAGCTTGAAGGGGGTTTAAAAGATTTAAAACAATTTGGAAACCTAACCGTTAAAACCTTCAATAAAGAGTTTGCAGCGATGACTCTAAGGCTACGTTCACACTAAGCGGTTTTTGTCGACTCGACAGTCGACTCAACCGTCGAATCGACAAATTCTTCTCTGAAATTGTCCAAACTGTTCAGACGACGTCGACTACGTCGCGACGGTCGAATGGTGTCGACTCGACCTATGATTTTACCGACGGCGCCCATTCAACAAACCAAGTCTCTCGACATATCGTTCTCACGTTTTTAATGTAAGTGTTCACACGGTGTTTAGATTGATGAGGTCTTGGTCCAGTGTTCCCCAACGTGGGGCCCACGCCCCACAGGGGGACAATTCGAAAATCAACTCTACGTCAGTTTAGCCCTTTCCAAATTTCCAAAATTTAGCCCAAATTTAACGAAAAAAGTAAATTCTTAAATAATTGCAGTAAATAATTATTAGGTATAATTTGGCTTGACGATACCAAAATATCAACTTGGTGTTTGGTAACTAAAAACATCTCGCCTCTTCTAAACGAGGTACATTCAGTAATAAAGTGTGTTAATGGAGCTAATAGCTTTACAGCTAATGCTAAATGTGAGCGTATCTTCAAGCTATTTTGTGAAGAACAAAATGAAGACCATGTGAGACTTTTACTTCATACTGAAGTAAGATGGCTATCTTAATGGAAGTGCTTGAAAAGATCTATGGAACTGTTTGATACTCAGTGATTTTTGAAGCGACAAATCTGAAATAAGGTATTTGCTAACAAGGGATGGTAAAGCATTTGTTCAACGAACATATAAAACTCTCGTCGATGCAAAAGCGAAGATATTTGGTATCATTACCCATATTGAGTTATGTCAGAAACATAAGAACAAAAACTTTGAACAGTTTCATTGGCTCCAAAAATGTGAAGTAACTAATACCATTTTACTTGTTATTGTCAATCATCTAAATGTTCTATCGGCTAATTTAAATGAAAGATTTTCTGATTTAAAACAAATTGATTTTCCAACATGAATGATGCAGTCAATGTTAGTGGATTTGTATACATCAAATATGGAGTATCAAAAAGAACTCGCAGAATTGCATTATGATTATTCAGTTAAAACCTTATTTAATATAAAAAGAACGAAGGTATGGCTTTGTGAGGAAACAAAAATCAAATACCCAAATTCAACCAAATGTACAAGAAAACCATTGTAAAACCTAAAATTATGTATTTTACATAGGGGGGCCATAAGAATTTTAGAAAGGCAAAGGTGGGACATGGCACAAAAAGGTTGGGAAACACTGCGTTGGTCTGTTTAGAGGACGTCATCTTGTCGTACGACTTCACTTCTAGTGTGAACGTTTCGCGCAATTGTCGAGGCGACTGTCGAGTCGACAAAAACCGCTTGGTGTGCACGTACCCTTAAGGTCTTGTCGAATATATTTAAGGAAGAGTTACTAACGTTAAAACATCTTGATCTGGGTGAAAACGACATTTGGGAGCTTCCCAAAGAAATCTTTTGTCCTCTCATTTATTTTATTAATTATTTTCAACTATACAGTGTATCAAAATATCTGAAAAAATATTGAAAATTGTAAATAGAACACCTTATATTCTGTCTCTACATAAGATTTAAGAGATTTTCATTCTTTACAAATGTTTATAATTTTTCAATCTGAGTAAAAGCTAAGGCTATACCAGGTGTGTAAGTATGAAACCGGAATTTTTGTACATACAGAAAAAACACGTTTATTGTAATGATATGATACAAAGCAACTTATTCAAAGTATTGTCCGGCACTATCTATACATTTTTCCCATTTTTCTGGCAATTTGTGGATTCCGTGCCAAAAAAAAACTGTTGCTCTTTTGAGGCAAACCAGTCATCGAGCCATTTTCGTACATCTTTGTAAGAAGTAAAGCGCTGCTCAGTAAGCGCGTATCCCATCGATGCAAACAAGTAGTAATCAGATGGGGCAAGGTCCGGTCGTTAAGGCGTGTGCTGAAGAATCTCCCAACCGAACGACTCCATCGTTTCCTGGACCTCTTTTGCTTTGTGTGCTGGTACATTGTCATGCAGCAAAATCACCTTGTGTTGTCTTTGTTGGTATTCTGGTCGTTTTTCACTTAAAAATCGATCCAAATCGGTCATTTGTTGTCGGTAGCGTTGAGCATTGATAGTTTTCCCAGGTTTCAGCAGCTCTTAGTAGATTACGCCCTTCTGATCCCACCAAACTGCATTGTCTTTCATCCACAGCGATCTGGTCTTTGGGATGTTGATAGTTCACCCAGAGTAACCCATGACTTTTTGCGCTTGGGATTTGCGAAATATATCCACTTTTCATCGCCAGTTACAATTCGATGGAGAAATGACTTTCTTTTGAACCTAGCGAGCAGCATTTCGCATAATGTTTTGTAGTTTTCGTCTCTTGTTGAGTTTATGTGGAACCTATTTCTCTTTTGTATCTTTCTCATGGCTTTCAACCGAAGAGAGATAGCTTCTTGGGTTACCTTTAACTGATCCGCCAGTTGTTGTTGTGTTTGAGCGTCGTCTTCGTCCAACAAAGCTTGCAAGTCAGCATCTTCAAACTTTTTCGGTGGTCTTCCACGTTTTTCGTTGCTCACGTCAAAATTGTCACTTTTGAACCGTTTGAACCACTCGAGACACTGTGTTTCACCGAGAGCATGCTCACCAAACGCATCCACAAGCATTCAACGCGGTTCGGCTGCGGTTTTCTTCAGATGAAAACAGAAAAGTAGTGTTGTCCGCAAACCGTAATTTGTTGGCACAAAACTCGACATGTTTATCTCTAATAAACTAATGCTACTGAATGAAACTCGTGTTATTGTGAGTTGGAAATCTTTGTCGGATATCAGTACAATAACAAGACACCGCTGACGTGATGTGTCGGTAACTGCATCGACATCTGGCGTCACTTATGGGCGAATTCCGGTTTCATACTTACACACCTGGTATAAGCATAAAATTTATTCAGTTTCTTAGTTCTGATTTTTTCTTTATAAGAACTTCCATAATAATAAATTATGTTATAATAACCACTGCTGGTAATTAAACATTGAATTTTTAATAAAAAGTGGCATGAGTAATCTTTAAATTGGCAAGTACAGGTTTCTTTTTCATCTTTCCCAAAACTACAAAAATGCTATTTAATCCCTATCTGAAATAAATCATTCTGATATAATTCCAATTTTTGTTGTCTTCGAAAAGAACCAAAGTTAGCCAAACCAGTTGGCGTAAATGAACATCACTACCTCTATATAACCGAAAAATATCTTTATCCTTGAGTTTCGCTCGATCAATACATCAGTTTAACCGCGAACCGATTATAGAATTCACGATGAAGTACTCCAAGTGGATAATGTGCTCGATTTTTTTCGTCAGTGTGTTCGGTTTACAACATCCTATTTGCCCTGAAGAGTGCACCTGTTCTCACGACCAAACACAATCAATTAACATCGTAAATTGTTCTGCGAAATACCTTCATGAGTTCCCTCAGGAAATTCCCGAAAATGTCACAGAATTGTATTTGGACGGGAGCTTTATTAAAATGGTTAAAAGTAACGCTCTCATAAAAAACAAGAAATTGAAAATTTTATATTTCAACCGTTCTTCTTTAAAGACAATCGATAAACGAGCTTTTTACGGATTGAAGGAGTTAGAAATTTTGAGATTAAACCGGAATGACTTAACCAAATTAAGAGGATACGAATTTGAAGGTTTAATCGGATTAAAAGAACTTTACCTTGAAATAAATAGCATTACAAGAATATCAAATTCTACATTTACTGATTTAAAACTATTAAAAGTATTACATTTGGGATACAATAGGATAAAACGTTTTAAGGTTTGGAATTTACCAAGTAGCTTAAAGGAGGTAACACTTGCTTACAATCCTTGGAGTTGTGATTGTGAATTCACGAGAAAATTAAGGGAATGGATGATTAAAAGTAACATTGTATCCGATTTAAATAAAGTGAGATGTTTGTATGATAGAAGTTACTGGCCACTTCTTCATTTCGATTTGGTTAATGTGACCATCTTAAATATTGGTTTTTACATTCACAAGAACGATTCTGTTTGTACGAGTGCAACAAAAATCGATTCTAGTGTTAGTTCAAAATGATTAATTATTTCTTTTTTTGCTATATGATTTTATACCATCTTGAATATCCTTCGACAATTTTTTGTAACTAATCAATGTAAGAAAAGAACTTTAGTGACTAAATAAAAATTGTTTTGCTTATCCTATATCTTTTTCTATTTCATTCACAATTATTTGTATCCAAAATTAATGATCAATTTCAAAAGAGATTTAAGCGATCTTTAATTTTTCCCGATTAAATTTTAATTATAGGTGTAAGTAAATTACAAGAAAATATTTCGAAGTGTATAATGTGTTGAGTTAAGATTTATACAGGATGTCCCAGAACTCAATTGCCAAACGCTAACCACGCATTCTAGACCTGATTTCATGCCGATTCAACGAAAAAGTCCTTAGCCGAAATTACTTCCTAAGAGAACTTACCCTGGTAGCGCTTAAAACTTTTACGATGGCAATAAATAATTGTTTTGTCAACAAGCAAAGAAATTTACTAACGCTCAAAATTTTATTGTGATAGCTAAAACCGTTATTAAGATATTTCGAAAAAATCTGATCAGACACATCATCTTCAGGATGCTCTAGTTCTCTTAGGAAGCAATTTCGGATAAGAACTTTTTCGTTTAATCGTCATGGAATCAACTCTAAGATGCGTGGTTTGCGTTTGGCAATTGAGTTCTGGGACACTCTGTATATTTAATTTTATTACAATATAAAATAATTCTACTTGACATCATCTTTATATTTTTTAACAATTTCTTGTAACCAATCGATATAAGAAGATACTTTTGTGCAGAAAGTAGATAAGTTCGTGTTGCATTTAACACCATTGATACGTGGACCGAAAATTACAATACCTCTTATATAATATTTATCATTTAACATAACGTATACTCCACTTCCACCTAACCCACAATCAGTTGTATCTAAAATTAAATAACAATGATCACCCTGAAAATATTACTTTAAACAAACTCACTTTTAACTAAATAACCAATGCAAACTTTATCTGTAGCGTAATATGTATCAAAAAATTCCGTTGGTGTATTCTCCTTACAAGCTGTTGTATTTTGAATTGTAACTTTAATTTCACCCAGCCTATCAATAGTTTTATTATTTTCTTTTATGGGTTTATATGTAAAAATCCGTCCTCTTTCAATAGTTTTTAAAGAATTCTCAAGCTCTCGATCCCAAGATACATAAACCGGTGGAGTGTTTAAATTCAACTCAAAACTTTTCAAAACAAGAACCGAAATATCCTATATGTAATTTTGGAGGCTTCCTCGATAATCTTCGTGCAAAATTGCTTTTTCAATCTAACAATAAAATGAAAAATTGTTAAAATTGTTCAAAGTGAAATAGGGTAAACTGACCAAATCTCGGCCATGTGCCTAAAGTCGGCCTTCCAATTTTTCTATATGGATTTCTATAGAGAGGCCGACTTTAGGAAGCATTTTTTGGGGGGCCGACATTTGGATAATTTACCCTAGTTAAAATCTAAATAAGTACATTTCGTATTTGTTTATTTTCTTCATTAATACCAGAAATAACTTTATAATTTTTTAAATCCAGCAGACGTCCATTATTGATATTAGTAATACAGATTGCACCTTAAAGTTTGTAAGTAATGAGTAACGTTATTACAGAATTAAAAACGAATAAGTCGATTAAAATAGAAAATCATATCTAAAAAACTAACTGTTGTTGAGTATTGAAATTTTATGAGGATTTAGATTAATATTCAATCTTTATTTTTGCCAAAGATGAATTTTCTCCCACTTTTAGTTTTTGCTATAGAAGAGAAATTCTAACCTAACTTAATTTACACGTTTATTAATATTTGTCAATTTTTAAAAATTCATATCTCAAAAAGTAACTGTTGTTGAATCTTGAAATTTTACGAGGATTTAGATCGATACTTAATCTTCATTTTTACCAAAGATGAATTTTCTCCAAGTTTTAGTTTTTTCTAGAATTTAGAAATTCTAACCTAACTTAATTATTAAAATTTGTCAATTTTAAAAAATTCATATCTCAAAAACTAATTATTGTTGAGACTTGAAATTTTATAACGATTTAGATTGATACTTAATCTTAATGTTTACCAAAAATAAATTTTCTAGAACTTTTAGTTTTTTCTATGGAAAAGAAATTCTAACTTAACTCATTTTAAAAATTTTTCAAAACCTATTAATTAAAAAAAAATCATATCTGTAAAACTAATTATTGCTGAGACTTGAAATTTTATAAGGATTTAGATTGATACTTAATCTTAATTTTTACCAAAAATAAATTTTCTAGAACTTTCAGTTTTTTTTATGGAAAAGAAATTCTAACCTAACTCATTTTAAAAATTTTTCAATACCTATCAATTAAAAAAAATCATATCTCAAAAACTAATTGTTGTTGAGACTTGAAATTTTATAAGGATTTAGATTGATACTTAATCTTAATTTTTACCAAAAATAAATATTCTAAAACTTTTAGTTTTTTCTATGGAAAAGAAATTCTAACCTAACTCAATTTAAAAATTTTTCAAAACCTATCAATTAAAAAAAAAATCATATTTCAAAAACTAATTGTTGTTGAGACTTGACATTTTATAAGGATTTAGATTGATACTTAATCTTAATTTTTACCAAAAATAAATATTCTAAAACTTTTAGTTTTTTCTATGGAAAAGAAATTCTAACCTAACTCAATTTAAAAATTTTTCAAAACCTATCAATTAAAAAAAAATCATATCTCAAAAACTAATTGTTGTTGACACTTGAAATTTTATAAGGATTTAGATTGATACTTAATCTTAATTTTTACCAAAAATAAATTTTCTAGAACTTTTATTTTTTTCTATGGAAAAGAAATTCTAACCTAACTCAATTTAAAAATTTATCAAAACCTATCAATTAAAAAAAAATCATATCTCAAAAACTAATTGTTGTTGAGACTTGAAATTTTATAAGGATTTAGATTGATACTTAATCTTAATTTTTACCAAAAATAAATATTCTAGAACTTTTAGTTTTTTCTATGGAAAAGAAATTCTAACCTAACTCAATTTAAAAATTTATCAAAACCTATCAATTAAAGAAAATCATATCTCAAAAACTAATTGTTGTTCAGTCTTGAAATTTTATGAGGACAGATTAATACTTAGTCTTAATTTTTCTTCCATAGAAGAAAAATTCTAACCTAATTCAATTTAGAAGTTTAGTAAAACTATTAGATTACGTTCTAAAATTGAAGTTTTCTTTGGATTACATTAAAATTAATAATTATAATTTGAGTTACCAGATATAACAAGATTTTTTGATATAAGAGTTCCTCCACACAATAACGCTGAATTTTTATAAATACCAACGGCCCAAGGAAAATCATTTTTCTTTATACCATCTCCAATTGAATTACATGAGATTTCCATCAACGTTAAATCTATAAAAATATATAAATTTATAAAAATATTTACAACTAATTCGCGCAAAAGTTTAATTAAGTTAATTATCTACTTACAAAATATAAATGATATTAACTTTGTAGAAACATTCATTCTCTATTTATGAAAATTATCTGAATAAAATAAAACACACTAAGGAGATTGTTTACTTCTTTCTTTCAGTGGCAATGGGTATATATGTTATGCTAAGATGTACTTTGAGTTTATATATAAGAAAAAGTCGTCAAGGTTGGCAACATTTTGTTAACTAAATAAAAAATATCTTATTACCAAAACCTGTTGGAAAATCCTGATCAGAGTATTCCATATGATTAAGTAGGGGAAATTCCACAAATTAATTATTTATTGAAATATACACCGATATATACTACTGTTTTGCAAAAAAGTCTTCGGCAAATTCTTGTCTTTTTATTAACTTTCGTTTGATTAGGTTTCGGTGCTAACTCCACATTTACAATGACCCTCATTTAGGGTACTGTTTGTATTTTTAGAATGAATGTGACGAAACTCATTCAAAGCTTAGTCATCATATTTTATTAATTCATAACAATAAAATATGAAAGATATCGGTATTAAACTCAATAACGATTATTCGGATTTAAATAAAAATTTCTGAGTATGAACGTTAGCGGTGTTGTTTTTTAAATGTCATCTATAATTGAGAACCTTGGTGCAAGAACGGGATAACTCACTATTTTTGCGAAATTGAGACATATGTTTTACAACATTCTACAAGACTTTATTTACCTTTTGGCGCAAAAACTTTATATAAAACTTTCTTTAACTTATTGTTATTTATGAAAGCACACCTCCCGTTTTTGCGCCAAAAGGTAAACAATGTCTTGTAGAATGTTGTAAAACATATATCTCAATTTCGCAAAAATAATGACTTATCCCGTTCTTGCACCAAGGTCCTCAATTATGTATTTATCAGCTATATTAGGAAAGTCTTTGAATGAACCTGTAAATTACATTTATTTGTATGAGTCAGACAACCAATAGATAAAAGGTGTATGATGGGTTATCTAGTTAATGGGGTTATGATTTTAAAAATATTTGGTGAAGGCGCCGGTCAATCAAAAAATTGGTACAATTAACGACTTCAAGAACAAAACTCCATCAATTAAAATTGCTTTTATTTTGATGTAGAAAACAAATAATTTTATAGTTTACAACATAACATTCTCTCAAGGTGAATCTTTATGAGAAAACGTAAAGATATGAATAAGATGCTTAAAAATCTTACTCACAGAAAATTTTTGCAATAAGACGTGTTTAATATGAGTGTTGGGCAAACATCAATTGTGGTAGCGATTGACGATTAATTAATCGTCAATCGTCTTCCCTAGGAATTAAAATTAATTAATCGTAAATCGTCTTCACTCGGAATTACGATTAATCAATCGTAATTTCGAATGAATGCAATTGACGATTAATTAATTATAATTCCGAGGGAAGATGATTGACGATTAATTTAATCGTAATTCTGATTGAAAGATATTGACGATTAAAATTAATATTCGCCACAAGAAATTTTTACGCAGTTTCTTAAAAAAATTAAAGATTTTTTGCATTATTATTTTTACCTAAGTTCAAAAAACTTTAAAGTTATAGAAAATTATTGTAAACATATTTTGTAATAGTTAGAAAATCAGCGTTTTCAGTTTACCCATCCTTTAGAACAACAAAGAAACAATATTTCTCACTCAACTTGTATTTTTAATTAAAGAACGTTTATCAAAACAACAACAGAACTAAAACCTAATAATAACTGAATGCAGTAAAAGAAATAATGGTGCTTGTTATTTTTTTGAATAATTGAAATTGCACTTTAACACCACTCGTTTTTCAAACATTTGATCTGATAACCTGTGATTTTTGGGTAAATTTGTTATAGTGGCAAAAGAAAACAGTCGTTCAACTGCTGCAGAAGCATGTAACGGAGTGTTATATCTGATAAAAACGTTTCTAATCTCTGGATACTTATACAGCAAATCCAATTCTTCGTTATGTTCAGCAAAGAAGTGTAACATTAATGATTCGGCCTGTTTGTGAGGGACATAGGTATTAGAAGGTAGTGAAGACGTCACATAATTATCGTCGTTATTTTCTGTATCAGAATCTGATTCAAATATAATCGATAAAAAGTTGCTTTCTTTATCCGGTTTTTCTGCTGTATTTGTCATTTGTTGTTGTTCTACTCTTATTTCCTTTGAAATAGCATTTTTGAAAAGGTCTAACGCCTTCTGTCTTTCCTCCGGTTCCAAGCAATTTATCCACTTGTTCTTAAACCGGGGATATGAAAGGGCGGCTATTGTGGCATGCTCTGCTTCTTTGGTATTCATATTAAAAAAATTTTGAAATCTGGTCTCAACACTAAATCTATATGCCTTCACCAAAGGCTCACAATAAATTAAGTTTCCTTTTCTTTCTATTTTCTTCAATTTCTTCTTTAGAGCCAGAAGGCATGGTAGTACAATTCCGTAAAAAGAATTTTCTTCTTTTTGCAAAATGTCAAGTGCTTCTGCTACCGGAGCGGCACATAACACATATTCTTTTAAATATTCAAATTTCGAATCCTTAATTGGATTTCTTTTATTTAACGATTGATATAATTTGATTAATTGCATCAAATAAACTATTCCATCTAGTTTCACCAGGCCGGCTTAATGTATGTTGTAGAATATCCTGAATTATTTCAGCTGTTTTGGGTCTGCTTGCAGCGTTCCAAAGGATATTGCATTTTTTCAAAGTGGTAGCATGTATATCAGATAAAAGGGTGCCCACAGTATTCAAAGTTTTTCACTTCATCGTCTGATGAATCTTCAGACTGAATTTCCTCTGTTTCATTACTCTGATTAAAATTAATACTCGTAAGCTGAACTCCAAAAGTACGAAATGCTTTAACAAAATTGCTTCCATTATCAGTAACTGATGCAACTAGCTTATGTGCGTCCAAGCCAAATTCTGAATTATTTTTTTTTATTAAATCGCTTAAACGGTCATAACTGCGTGTCCCCTTGAATCGCTGACATGCCAATGCTACCGATACCCGTCTCAGATCTTTTGCAATCCAATGGGCTGTCATTCCTAAAAAACTCCTCTTCTTTCCTGACCAGATGTCTATAGTTGTGCATACGAAATCAATTTCATTTAGTTTTGATTTTATTTCAGATATTTGTTTTTTGTGATAATCCTCTATACGACGGCCCAAACTTCGACGACTTATTACTTTCAAACCAATATTTGATATGGCAAGCTTGTTGAAAATCTTTAGAAAGTAGGAGTTTTCTACAGACCTTAATGGTATCATAGAATCAATAAAGTATTCAACTACAGATTCATCAAATTCCACTTGTCTAAGTGTCTTCATTGCTTTAAATTTTTTGGAGGCGCCCTTAGTTGTTGTATATACTTCGTCTGTTTTGTCATCTCTCTTCTTTTGGATGTAAGCTTTATATTCATCAACACAATCTTGCCCATGTTTTCGTTTTAGGTGACTTAAGAAGTTTGACGTGCAAGTACCAAATCCTTTTATTTTCATTGTGTTAGGGTTACATCTAACACACAGTGCTGTAATTTTATGAGATGTAGATTCTTCTCGCAAATATTTAGAAAATGTACCGTCAAGTAATTGAATACGCGGTAACTTCGACGAGCTTGGCTCAGATTCAAAGTTTGTGTCCATTGTTATTTAATTTGTTTTTGAAATGTGGTAAGTGTAAACAAATAGCACCTTATTGTTTAACTTCAATTTGCACTGAACTAACGCAAACTAACGTCACAACGATAATTGACCAATCAGAGAACAGAATCTCGGAACAGCAATCTTTTGACGTTTCTAAACGTCAAACAGTCTGCTTCACTAACTGCTTGATTGAAAAATTAATCGCAATTAAGAATTAATCGCGATTAATTAATCACGATTACAAATTAATCGCGATTAAAATTAATCGTAAGATATGCAATTGATTTAATCGCTATTAAATTGTTAATCGAAACATAGAATTAATGTTTATTTCGACTAAATTAATCTCGACTAATTTAATCTCGATTAAATTTTCAATTTATTAATCAACCGACTAAAAAATTAATCAATTGATGCCCAACACTGTTTAATATCTTTACCCACTTTTTTGCAAATAACGGGATTTAACTTGAATCATTAATTTAAATCTTATTGGTATACAAATCTTTAGGTAGGAAGACAAAAATCATATTTTGTTTTCTTTAAGAAAGTTGTAAGAAAAGTGCGACGTTAACGATAAGGTAAATAATTAAAATCATACTAAAGTAATTCTACTAAAGCGCAAAATTTTATTTAAACATGTCGAAGAAGAATAATTAATGATGAGGTATTGAACAGAGCGTTTTGTTTTGTTTGTCTGATAGCTTGCTCTTGTATTCATTCCTTTGTTACAAATAACCAAAGAAAGTTTTAATGAACTCAAAATCTACGGATGTATCCTCATGACACTATAGGACATCAACATTGAATTCAAATGAGATGTCAATCTCCTTATTATCAGGATACTCTGTTGCATGAATGGTGTGCAGTGTTGGGCAAACGTCAATCATGGTAGCGATTGACGATGAATTGAGTGGGTCAGAAGGAAAGTGAACCAAGTCCATTTTTTCTAAAATTTAGTTAAGAGTATATTTAAGTCCGTTTGAATAGTTATAATTTTATGTGCCGACTTATTCAATACCTAGTTCATCAGGTTACCAATAATGTACGCTAATTCACTTTAATAATGAATGATTTGCACCATTTTTCATTGAAAAAATGAATCAAACGGTCCGTTTTCTCGGAACGAACTTAAGTGGACTTGGTTCACTTTACTTCTGACCCACTCAATTAATCGTCAATTGCCTTCTGACATTAGGATTAATAATAATCGTCATTTGCCTTCACTGAGAATTTCGATTAATTAATCGTAATTCGGAGTGAAGGCCATTTTTGATTAATTAATCCAAACTCTCAGTCTCTCACATTGGAGCAATTCGATATCGCTAGATTCTGAGCCAATTTTTCGATATCGCTAGATTCAGAACCGATATCGTATTTCTCCAATGTGAGACGTTTGGTTAATTTATATGTAAAATGTCATCAAGTGGCGATATCGCTTATTGCTGATTGCTAGTTGCTTTTTGCTGGTTGCCTCAGTGTGGGACGTTACTAATGCCAGAAGGCGATTGACGATTAAATACTCGTCAATCGCTACCACGATTGACGTTTGTCCAACAGTGATGGAATGTAATAACGTCTGGAAGCGCTCATAATAATATATGAAGGCAACCTGGAGGCGCAAATATCCTATTGACGTAATGTAATATAAAGAGGATAGATTCTAAAAATAATTCGTTGTCGAAGTATAAATTTCATACGTTTACTAATGTATCAACCAGACCACCAATAGTTTAACTGTGTATGTTGGGTTGACTACTTTAGAAAATTATAATTTCTAACTTTATTTCAGGCGGAGACTTCGGTAATTTATTTCTTTATCACAATTTATGCAGTAACTCATATTCAAATAATAGCACACAGCATTTGAATAAAAAATGATTGAAGGTGTGAGAAAAAGTACCTACTTTTTCAACACCAAAATAATTAATCCAAAAGTATATTTGGAGGCGCCGGGCATCGATCCCGGTACCTCTCGCATGCTAAGCGAGCGCTCTACCATCTGAGCTACGCCCCCGATATATTTATTATATTTTACATAATGTATTTTACAAATATAACAATTATTTTAATTTAAAAGTTAAAAATTAAAAAAAAAAAAATAAAAGCTCATTACAAAATAACATTCGTTATAATTTGAGTACAAACATGACCTGTTCTAGTAGCATACTTTTTAGAATGTTTAAAAATTGTAATTAAGAACATTTAGTTACATTTTCTCTTCGGAGGAAAAAACTAAAAGTCATAGAAAATTAATCTCTGATAAAAATAAAGATTGAGTTTCAATCTAAATCCTCGTAAAATTTTAAGATGATACAACAAACAGTCTTTTAGATATGAATTTTTAAAAATTGACAAGTTTTAATCGACATTTAAATTAAGTTAGGTTAAAATTTCTCTTCTATAGAAAAAACTAAAAGTCGTAGAAAATTGATTTTTTGTAAAAATAAAAATTAAGTTTCATACTAACTCCTTATAAGATTTCAATACTTAACAACACTTAGTTTCTTATCGAACCGCATGTGAAAAATTTTGCCTTTTTTTTCAAGCAAAGTATGTGAAGAATATAAGAAATACTTAAAATTTAGAAAGTATGTAAATTTGAAAGTATAGTATATAAAATAAATCGCAAACGTAATAAGATAAAAATAGAATTAATGAAGATTTTATTGTAACAATTAAAAAATTTTAAAATTTACTGTGAAGGATGTATTTTATTAAAGTGTTTGCATGTAATGAAATGCAATCGTTTAGCAATTGCAACATTGTAGATAAGGGGATGTTGTAAGAGATCGGAATTAAAATTTGAACTCTAAGTACGCAAATAAGGATAAGGGTTGAATGAGTAAAGAAAGGTAAAGGGAATCAGGAACGACCGCTGAAACCCCAAAAAGTAGTCCTCATTTTGGGGAAAGGGATGGGATAGGTATTTATACAAGGAGACTTTTAAAGTTTGTGTCTAATCATTTAAGCATTCTAATTGTATGTTATGGTTAACAAATCATTTTTGATAAACGCAAAGATTTCAATCGAAATCCTCATAAAATTTTAAGTCTACAATTACTTTCTTAGGTATTAATTTTAAAAAGTTGACTAGTTTATATAAATAATAGTAACAATTATTAGCTGCACAAAATCAAAAAAATCAATACAAACTACAAAAGAAAGCAAGAATATAATAAAAAAAAGTTTTAAAAATGGATAACGTAACAGAAAAGAATATGTAAAACTTGGAGCTAAAAGGTATGTATTTAATACAATAGCCAAGCACTACTCTTTCAACAAGGAACTAAAAAACTGAAATATACATATAATAAAGAAACACAATATACAAAGGCATCCAAACAATACTCAAGAGTTGATGTTGTAGTTGATTTCAAATTAAAGGGTTTTAATCATCTCTAAGAATATTTGACAAATGTTTGATATCCTTAATTTTGGTTTTTTGAATTTTAAAAAATCAATATTTTAATTCTAGCACATTTATCTTTTTCTATAGAAGTCTAATCTAACTCAATTTACATGTTGATTAAAACTTGTCAATTAAAAAAAAAAATCATATCTCAAAATCTAGTTGTTATTAAGACTTGAATTTTAATAAGGATTTAGATTAATGTTTAATCTTTATTTTTGCCAAAGATGAATTTTTTCCGTCTTTCAGTTTTTTCTGTAGAATAGAAATTCTAACCTAACTCAGTTTACACCTTTATTAAAACTTGTCAATTTTAAAAACTTCATACCTCAAAAACTAGTTGTTGTGGAGACTTGAATTTTTATAAGGATTTAGATTAATGTTTAATCATTATTTTTACCACAGATAAATTTTCTCTGACTTTTACTTTTTTCTGCCGAATAGAAATTCGAACCTAATTCAACTTACACGTTTATTAAAAACTTGTCAATTTTTAAAAATTCATACCTCAAACACTAGATAGTTGTTGTTGAGACTTGAATTTTAATAAGGATTTAGATTAATGTTTAATCTTTATTTTTGCCAAAGATGAATTTTTTCCGTCTTTCAGTTTTTTCTGTGGAATAGAAATTCTAACCTAACTCAGTTTACACCTTTATTAAAACTTGTTAATTTTAAAAACTTCATATCTAAAAAACTAGTTATTTATGAGACTTGAATTTTTATAAGGATTTAGACTAATGTTTAGTCTTTATTTTTGCCAGAGATGAATTTTCTCTGACTTTTCCTTTTTTCTACCGAATAGAAATTCTAACCTAATTCAATTTACAAGTTTATTAAAAACTTGCCAATTTTTAAAAATTCATACCTCAAACACTAGTTGTTGTTGAAACTTAAATTTTTATAAGGATCTAAATTAATACTTAATCTTTATTTTTGCCAAAGATGAATTTTTTCCGTCTTTCAGTTTTTTTTCTGTAGAATAGAAATTCTAACCTAATTCAGTTTACACCTTTATTAACACTTGTTAATTTTAAAAACTTCTTATCTAAAAAACTAGTTGTTGATGAGACTTGAATTTTTATAAGGATTTAGATTAATGTTTAATCTTTATTTTTACCAGAGATGAATTTTCTCCGACTTTTACTTTTTTCTACCGAATAGAAATTCGAACCTAACTCAATTTACAAGTTTATTAAAAGCTTATCAATTTTAAAAAGTTCAGATCTAACATATCAATTGTTGTTGAGTCCTGAAATTTTCTGAGAATTGAGATTAATACTTAATCTTTATTTTTACCAAAGATGAATTTTCTCAGCCTTTCAGTTTTTTTCTGTAGAATATCCTAACCTAACTCAACTTATGTTATAAACCAACGGTGGCCAAATGGCGGTTCGCAAGCCACATGCGGCTCTTTTAGAGTTTTAGTGCGGCTCAATTAAATGTCCTAAATGTCCTTTTTTTTGAAGGGTGAATTTTCCGATGTGGCCCTTTAAAATTTTCGATTTTGCAATGCGGCTCTAAGTACCACCAAGTGTGGCCACCCCTGTTATAAACTATTAGGTTACGTGCTAAAAGCGAAGTTTTCTTTGGATTACATTAAAATTGGACGTTTTGAAGTTACAACTTTATTATATATTTATTTATATACAATGAACGCTCTATATAAGCAACTCATTCGAACCAATTTCATAAAAAAAGTTTCTTATTGGGAAAAGTTGCTTATAGGGAAAAAAGGAGTATAAAAATGCTTACCGCCTGGAAAATATTTTTACTTATTATTTCTCTTACTAACTAAACTGTGTAGAATAAAGTTACTTTTATTGGGAAAACTTTTGCAGACGAGAACCGTTTCGTCGCAATTATATATTTGTTAAGGTAAAAAGACATCTTCAGCAATATAATTTTTAAATTTATTTTTGAATGAATTAGTTAGCTCCAGATTGAAAGACATACTCTCTCCATAAACAGACAAAATTTGTACACCGTGTCATTTTTTAAATTTAGTTAACCATCCAACACTTGCTACAAATGTTTCAGGTCCATTATTTAATCTATTTACTTCGAGTGGTTTTAATTTTATCATTTCATTTGGAACTAAATCGTTTAATTGTCGCCGCTCCAAGAACCAAGAAAGCACTGTATCATCGAATTCTATTAAAACTAAGAAGATTTTAGACGATGAGGAGGTTTTTGAAGAGAAATGTTTTGATATTGATCCTCCCACGTTTCACGATAAAATGTCGGATATTTTGCATTAATCGCATATTTATTTGTATAAGTTATGAACTGGTCGACGAAGGGTCGTATGTTTTGCGTACATAATTAGTTGGTCGGCAGTGAGATCATTGACGGGGGGTCGCGTTTTCTATTCTGCAAATAAATATGAGACTGATGCAAATTATTTGACATTCTATCGCGAAGCGTGAGAAGATAAACATCAAAACATTTCTCTTCAAGAACCAAACATGGACTCCTTATCGTTTAGGATCCTCTTGGTTTTAATAAAATACTTATAAAATAGAACCTTATTCAAGAACCTCACACCTTGGAGAAGAAGAACCTACTCGTACGCAGGTGGGAGGAGGATGCAAAACATTTACCTCAACATATTTGTCGCTTTCGGAACCTCCTACTTGAACACAAATGTGAGGAGCAGTCCCAAAATATTTGCCAATTCACTTCAAGATTCAAGAACCTCCTCCTGGAACGCAGGTTCGCGGAGGAGGTTCTTGAATCGGCAAATACTTACCACTCTTAATCCTTTTGGATGCATATTCTTCTAAATTTTCTTTATTTTCTTTTACTCTACTTATTGTAGATTTAGCAACTTTGTATTCGTTAGAAATGTCCTTTGTTTTCTTAATATTTTCAATGTTCTTTAAAATGGATAGTTTATCTTTTAACAAAATTGAACGTCTTTTTTTCTTCTGTTTCATATTCTATGGTTGACTTTAAAGCAGAAAAGTATTAATTAATTAATTAATTAACAGAAACTAACAGAATTCAAGTAATTATTCTATTTAGCAGAAATTCACTTCAATACTGGCAGCACAAAACTCAAACATATCCCAATAACAAATTTTTTTACAAATTTGGATTATGTTGTTGTGAACAGTCGATTTTACTTTTAAACTGGCCTAACTTAAGTTAAATACTTAACTTTAAAAAAATAAGTTGCTTATACAGAGCAGTTGAACTAAAAAAGTTGCTTGTCTAGAGGTTGCTTATAAAGAATGTTGCTTATAGAGAGGTTACTTATATAGAGCATTCACTGTATAAGATTTTTAATTATCTTTAAGAATATTTCACAAAATTTTTATATTCTTAATTTTGGTTTTTTGAATTTTTAAAAATTAATATTTTAAGTTTAATGACCCAACTTAAAAGAAAGATAATTAGCAGTCGTTTATCAGTAAAATAATTTAAAGACTATTTTAAAACTTTGGAATGTGAAATGATATGAAATGGAAACGATCCAAGAAAGTACGCAAATTCGTACAAAAATACCCCCCGTTTTATGAACATCCAAGTTTTTTACAAAATACCATTAAATCTAACCTTTTCAACAATTTTTACCACATCCCACGAAATTTAAAATCGTACAAAAATAAACCCCCAAAATTATTTTAAAATACTCATCCAAAATTTATTTCGGAAACTTATTTTTATTATCCGTGTCGTCTCCTTACATTTTGTCATTGAGACCTCAAAAAAAGCAACCGTTTTGGCTTGATTCCACCGTTAAAAACCATCTTCTGATGTCATCCTCGTTTACTTACGAGGTCTCACCTCCAAATTCCATCGAAAAACCCGTATGACTCACGTACGAAAAGAGCAACAAAATTCTAACCGAAGGATTTAAAATCCTCGCGAATGCAAAACGTAAATATTTACAAGACGAAGAACACAATAATACACACGTACGTGTGTTGCAATAACACTCCAAGAAAACACATGGCGCGATCTATTTTTAGTGGAGCTCCACAACTGAGGTGGGGAACAAGTTGGCACAAGTCACGGACTTTATCTACATCACGTCCGCATGTTCCGTTTCAGTTGGGTTTTTGAATTCTTCAAATTGCAGGAGTAAGATAGAGTTAAGAAAGATAACGAAGCCAAAAAATAATTTAAAACCAGCTCGGTAGGTGGTCAGTGTGGGTTTCGTGGGTTTTCTCAGTTGGAAAATCGCTTCATCGAAAGTAACACTTATGAACACTTACGATGAAGACTTCTTCGGACGGTTTTGAAGAAGTTATTAAACTACAATTAAAAAAACCGAAAAGATGGAATTGGGAATTAACCACATCAAAATCAGCACCGAATATTTCACTTCCAATAATCCAACTTTACAACTCAAAAGGAAAATTACTTGTGGATACGAACGGTTTTCCCCCTTTAGAAAAAAATAGTTGGAAAAGTTCGGATAATGAAATTATTAAAAAGAAACCTCTACAAAAATCTAAAAGTGATGTAATTAATGAAAAATTAATTCCAAAAAGAAACCAACCAAGAAGTGTGAGTATATCAACACCATACAAACCATTAGATCGATATAGAATTAATTTAGATCCAAAATTAAATGAAAAAATTAACCCACCAATAACATCATTATTAGAAAATAAAAAATCAAAATATAAACGATCTTCAACCGACGATTTATACGATAAATTAAAATACAACAATGAATATTTAAGATCATCAAATGAAAGTATTAAAAGAGCTGTTGAAGACGGTTTTAATAATTTCCTCTCATCGAAAGTTATTAACGATAACAATAATAATCAATTTAAACCTTCTAACACAAAATCGATATTAAAGAAGCAATTTTCAACCGAATTTAATCAAAATATAACAAAACCTGAAGTAAATCGAGTAAAACATAGTAGATATATTACGAGAACTTGCAGTGCGGGGACTTTAGTGATTAGAGAAGAATCTTTTAATAATCCGAATTTAAGAAGGAGGAAAAATTATCCGGAAAAAAGTGAGAGTGATTTTAAAGTGAATAAGTTCGATTTGGCTCATGCTAAAAGTGATGTGTTTCCATTCCAAAAGTCGTTTAAAAATAATGTGAGTTTTGATGATGTGGATTCGAAGAGGAAAGTTTTAAAGAGGAGGAGGAGTAATAATAGGAAGTCGAATTCTTCTTCGAGTAGTTCGTCTGATTATGGTGACAACAATAATCAAAGTAAGTTTAAATTAAAAAAAAAATCAGTCAAAATTCATTTAATTCTTAACATATTAATAAACTGAAATATTTACTTTAAAAAATACATATCACAACTTACATGTTATAAAATAAAATTTTTAAACTAGAATTTTCTTCTTCAAATAACTCATTTTGATCTAATTTTAGTATTTCTGGAGTTAAACGCTAAAATTTGATTATAACCTCAAGTGTCAATTTTTCAACTTTAACTTTAAATAACTCAAAAACCGGGTTAGATAGAAAAAAATTGTTCCAATAAAAATTGTAGATTATTTTATTCTAAATATCATTTGTTATAAACAATTTCCTTGAATTTTTAATATTAAGAGAGTTATAACCGAAAATTTGATTATAACCTCAAATGTACATTTTTCAACTTTAACATCAAATATTTCGAAAACCAAGTTAGATAGAAAAAAAATATTTAGGTAAAAATTGTAGCTTATTTTATGGCAAATATTGTTTATTATAAATAATTTTGTGTAATTTTTAATATTTATGGAGTTATACGCTAAAATTTGATTATAACTTTAAATGTAAATTTTTCAAGTTTAACTTCAAATATTTGGAAAAGCAAGTTCAATAGAAAAAAAATATTCAAATAAAAAATGTAGCTTATTTAATTCTCAATATTATTTGTTATAAACAATTTTATTGAATTTTTAGTACTAAGGAAATTATAACCTATAATTTGACTATAACCCAAAATGTTAATTTATCAAATTTAGCTTCAAATAACTCAAAAACCGAGTCAAATAGAAAAAAATTGTTTAAACAAAAATTGTAGATTATTTTATTGTGAATGTTGCTTGTTAAAAACAATTTTATTGATTTTTAATATTTATGGAGTTATACCCCAAAATTTGATTATAACCTCAAATGACAATTTTTCAACTTTAACTCTGAGTAACTCAAAAACCGGGTTAGATAGAAAAAAATTGTTTGAATAAAAGTTGTAGATTATTTTATTTTAAATATTATTTGTTATGAACAATTTTATTGAATTTTTAATATTAAGAGAGTTATAACCGAAAACTTGATTATAACCTCAAATGTAAATTTTTCAACTTCAAATATTTCGAAAACCAAGTTAGATAGAAAAAAATGTTCAAATAAAAATTGTAGCTTTTTTAATTCTCAATATTATTTGTTATAAACAATTTTATTGAATTTTTAATATTAAGGGAGTTATAATCTAAAAATTGGTTATAACCTCAAATGTTAATTTTTCAACTTTAACTTCAAATATCTCGAAAGCCAAGTTAGATAGAAGAAAATTATTTCAATAAAAATTGTAGATTATTTTATTTTAAATATTATTTGTTATAAACAATTTTATTGAATTCTTGATATTAAGGGAGTTATACCCTAAAATTTGATTATAACCTCAAATGGCAATTTTTCAACTTTAACTTTAACTAACTCAAAAACCAAGTTAGAGAGAAAAAAATTGTTCAAACAAAATTTGTAGCTTATTTTATTTTAAATATTATTTATTATGGACAATTTTATTCAATTTTTAATATTAAGGGAGTTATAACCGAAAATTTAATTATAACCTTAATTGCAAATTTTTCAACTTTAACTTCAAATATCTCGAAAGCCAAGTTAGATAGAAAAAAAATATTCAAATAAAAATTGTAGCTTCTTTAATCCTCAATATTATTTGTTATAAACAATTTTATTGAATTTTTAATATCAAGGGAGCTATAATCTAAAATTTGATTATAACCTCAAATGTTAATTTTTCAACTTTAACTTCAAATACCTCAAAAACCAAGTTAGATAGAAAAAAATTGTTCTAACAAAAATTGTAGCTTGTTTTATTGCAAATATTGTTTGTTATAAACAATTTTATTGATTTTTAATATTTATGGAGTTATACCCTAAAACTGATTATAACCTCAAATGGCAATTTTTCACCTTTAACTAACTCAAAAACCGGGTCAGATAGAAAATAATTGTTCCAATAAAAATTGTAGATTATTTTATTTTAAATATTATTTGTTATGAATACAGTGAAGTTCCGCTAATCCGGATCAATGAAAACCAAGGCAATCCGCATTATGGAGTCACAAGTAATCCGGATTATAATAATACATAATGTAAATAACATATTTCAATTTCGTCCGGGTTACTGGAGAATCCGGATAATTGGAGTCCAGATTACCGTAAAATCAAAGTAAAAACGAAAAAGTGTATTGAATTATTTATTTCTAAAGCGTATTACAATAAAATATTAGAGAAGATAAAGTGTAATATTGAAAATGTTGATTATATTAAAAATAAAAAAGCAATTATGAGGCTCGAACCATCTTCTTCTGCATGTAGAAGTTGATTCGTGGTGAGTCAACAAGGGGCGGGTTCGTGAGGACGCTAACCATCGACATATAAGTGATGTGGCCTTGAATCGCAAGCTGAAATCGCGATTTATTCACGAATAGCTGAATAGTGCTCCCTAATATTTTACATATTTGTACTATGTACTGATACCTATCGATTAGTACTACTTTTATCAAAATCAGTGAATACAAGATTGTGTGTTCTCCATGTAAGACTAGAACTAACATTAACATTAACACTAACTCTAACACTAGACATAGAACTGGGAGCTTTCGAGTTTAGTCGTGGATTTTCTGAGAAGGTATTTGACGTTTCGGATTCCATGTTGCAACCTTCTTCAGAAACACTTCGTATTTTACTTCGAACTTGTTTCTGAAGGTTGCACCATGGTATCTGAAACGTGAAACGCCTTTTCAAAAAACTCAAAAATTCCTAGTTCTAGGTTTAGTGTTACAATGAGTGCAAATGTTAGTTCTAGTTTTAGTTTAGTTTGAAATGAGTCAATCAGGTCGTATAAGCCTACGTATTTAAAAGACTTATCCTCATCTTTCCCCAAAGTTTTCAAATATGAACATACTAGCAAAGAACCAAATGATTTTTCCTTAGATACTCTTAATTTATCTCTCAATAGCCTAGAATTTAAGTCTGATCTTTAATTATTAAATAGTCAAAGTTCGTTATTTAGAAAGAAAACGAACCACTAAGTCATACTTAAAGAAAGAAATTACTTACTAAAGATGGATAACAAATCTTTCGAACATAATTCAACTTTTCGTTTTAAGAACCACTAATTTTTCTTTGTAAAGAAAAAGAAAACCCTATCTAAACTTTCCGCTCCTACATTAACCCAGAAATAACGAACACTCACCACCGTATCAGATCTCGCATTTAACATTAACTCAGGTCTAAAGTGCTGTATGTACTTACACTATAACCATTTTAAGGATTTTATAACGAAGTGCGTGAAACGTAAAACCGCATGTGTATGCGTGATATAAATTAAATAAATGTGTACAACAACCCGCAGAGGGAATATTCCAACATGCAAAGTGAATATGACAAAGGAAACGTACTAAATCGCCACCCTTCTTTTTTCCTCGTCCATTTCTTTTTCAAGACGTTGTTCGTTCTGAATTTTTGACCTAGTTTCTCGAGCCGTCTATATAAACTTCTCGCGTTCTTTTTCTTATGTGCGTTTTTTTTTTAGATTTGTTTGTTTTGTCGTGAATGCGGGAATTTTTCCTGTTTTAATTCAACTTAAGGAATTCAACTTAAGGAATGTTAAAGTTACGTATAATGATTTTGTTGAAAGCTAAGTTTAATAGTTGAGGTTTGTTCGTTTTAATGAGGGGGTTTAAAATAACAAGCTATAAATTATTAACTCAGATTCCAACGCGAAACGTCTTCTAACGATTATTAATATTGCGGTTTAAACAGGTACTCGTAAACTTCCAGCCGTGAATTTAATAGGCTTTACAATTTTCTTTCGTTAGGAAAGGCTTGTTAATATCTCATTTGTGTTAATGTGGGTATAAAATCATTGTTGATTTTCTTTAGAAAGCACTTTTACTGTACTTTTATAGTGGGTGTTCATTTATATGTGAAATTCTTTTTAACTTATTGTTAACTCAACACAACAATTGAACCATTTTTTGACCAAACCTAAGTTCTTGTAAATATGTTTTATAAAACATATATCAAATTGAAGGATTTTGAAACTCTCCTGACAAGGATACAAGACGTTAAAGACTTCCTAGTATCGTCAGCAAAAATATCTTCGTAAGATAGTTAGAAAACGAGTTCCAAATGACAAGTTCTTGAAACAACATACAAAAAAGCATTCTATTTTCATTTATATTCTTAAGATTTTTTGCAATAAATGGAAAAATAGAAGTTTTAGAAACATTTTTAACCCATAAAGTGCACTTTATTACTCACTATATTATTCACCCTGTATTATATTGAAAACGAATAGCTGATTAATTGATTTATTTTTTATAATACACTCATTTTAGACATTGCCAATACATTTTCTATTACTTAATTGACAAGAATAGTTCAGGTTAGTTAAGAAACTGCTTTTAAATTATCTAAAATCTGAGTTTAATATTTATTTAGTTCAAGATACTTTAAAGTTGTATAGTAGATTGTCTGAAATCCAACTTGGATAATTTAAAAATTTCTAGAAATTCCTGGAGGGTTTTCTAAAATTGTACAAAAGCAGTGAAAATTCATTTAAACCCTTTCAACAGTCTAAAACAGTTTTAACCCGGCGTGTGTATACTATATTTTTTGAGACACGGTGTGTCTACTGGGTCTTTTAGGGAACAGGCATGTTTTCAAAGTTTTCTAGGTTTTCAAAAATTCTAGAAAAATTCTGAGTTACTTATTGAAACGTTTACTACATGGCCGAGCAGTTACCAAACTTTTTTTAGGGGGGAAGCCGAAGCCTACCCTCTATCCATAAGAGAGAATTTCGAATTTCAAATTTTTACTGTTCCTTCAAAGACCCAGTGTACACACGGAGGGTTAAATGAGCTAAAATTTTAAGAAAATCGTTCAAGATTCTTCCAGCAATCTTTAAAATTGTAAAAAAATTCTGGAAATCCATCGAAAATGGTCTGAACTTTTATTATTTTTTATCCGAATATAGTCATCATTAACCCTTAGAAGTCATTGTGGGCATTATACTGTATTATCGAATCATATTTTGTGGATTAGAATATATTATTTTCTAACAAACTTTCAAAACACGCTAAAGAATGAAGTTAAATCAACACTCGGTATTTCAAATGTTGATTAGGTGAACAAATCCCTTTTTTTGAAAATATTTTGTCTATTTTTCTAAATCACATCTATTATCGAATCGTATTTTATAGATTATATTATCATTTAACAAACTTTCAAAACACGCTAAAGAATGAATTTAAATAAACACCCGGTATTTCAAATGTTATTAGGTGAAAAAATCCTTTTATTTGAAAAAAAATTCTTACGAAAGAGGTTCACCTTACGATTTTCTTAGAAATATGATAGATAGAAAAGACTTACCGGACGGATGTTGTCTCCTCGATATCCAAATCATACTGAAAATAATTGAAATGAAACATTAAAACCGGAAAATATTTTCTTTGATAAATAATTAGATTGATGAAATTAAAAATAATACAAGCCATATTTTTGAACTTTTTTTCGGTGTCCATAATCGAAAAATTTATGAAAAAATGGTGCGTACTCTTTTTAATTTAATTTATTTAATACATACCTCCTAACATCCGTAAAATAGCAATCCGATGACTCGACACGATCCGACGAATAAACACTAAATTATTCAAACAAAACACAAGTCACATATTGAAACCATTAAAACACGCGAAATTAATTTTCAGGTTTGTCTTACTGTTAGACTAGAACGAAGTTGAACACTACTTCTATTTCTTTGATTAGAAACAACCGTACTATAAAAAAGCGTCACTAAAAAAAAACACGAAATATAAAAATGCGAGATAACTGAAGTGAAGTCAAAATCTTAAATTCAAAGCGTCCTTAAACAAACCATCCCCAAAAAAGAGTACGAAGTGTGATTTTCAACGCGTTTAAACGTATAGAAAAACTAGATCTTGAAATAAACTTAAAAACTATTATTTTTTAAAATTAGAAACACAACCGAATTATTTAAAACGCACGAGATTACTGAAGCGAAGTGAAAATGTTAAATTAAGAGCCTCATTGGACGAACCAACCCTTAAATAGAGTGGGGGATATGATTTTCGACGCGTCTAAACGTGTTACAAAAACTGGAAATGGTCGAGTTTTAAATAGAAAATTTACCTGCGTGTGGTATTACGATTTCCAAAGCGGTTTTAATCTGCTTGGCGGGTAAAATTGATTTTGCGAGCTATAATGTTCTTAAAATTAAATAATTTTAAAAATCTGACAAACATTTTACTTACATATACGTTCGTCTTACATATAGAAGAGTTGATCTTGCTTAAAATACTAATTATTTTAACAATTATTAAAAAAAATTATAATCATTCACAATGTTGTTGAATTAGATTTTTATAATTCATATAAACTATATATAGGTGTCCCGAAATATATGGCCGTCTACCATACGCTATCAGGGCGTTCTACGTTCAGAAATAAGAATAAAAGCTCTTATAGTTTACATGATTATGCAATTCAGTAATAAAAGTAAACCTCCAAACATAAGGACAAACTGCGCTGTTCAAGCACTTATAAGTTTATTTGCGAATAGCTGAATAATGCGCCCGAATATTTTACATATTTGTACTATGTATTGATACCTATAGATTAGTACTACTTTCATTAAAATCAGTGAATACAAGATCGTGTGGTCTCCGTGTAAGGCTAGAATTAACATTAACACTAAATCTAACAGTATTTAGACATAGAACTGTGAGCTTTCGAGTTTAGCCGTGGATTTTTTGAAAAGATATTTGACGTTTTGGATGCCATGTTACAGCCGTCTTCAGAAACACTTCGGATTTGACTTTGAACTTGTTTCTGAAGGTTGCACCATAGTATCTGAAACGTCAAACGCCTTTTCAAAAGACGGATGGCTAAACCCGAAAGTTTCTAGTTCTAGATCTAGTGTTAGAGTGAGTGCTAATGTTAGTTCGGATAAGTTGTTGAAAATTTCTCAGGATAACCAAAAGAAAATGAAATTTAATTTGGCGTTTTTTGTATCTGTTTAAATTAAAACGAGAACTTTTTGTTTTGTCATAAAATTAAGAATAAGTTATTTTCTTATGTGCATGAACGGGATTTGATTAATCAAACAAAAACACAAGAAGTATATAAATTAATCAATTAGAGAAATTCTCATCTCCATCTAGGCCTAGGTTCTCATTTTCGATTAATTAAAAAGACATTTGGTACACATTCCGTTGCTTGTATTTCCTGTTACTCGTTTTACTTTTCTAACATTTCTTGGCCACTCTATTATATCCCTTTTTTTCTGCCTCGATTTGTAATATGTTTATTGGTTTCATTATGACGACTCTCATATTTCCGGAAAAGCTCTCTCAAGTCTGAATCATACCCGATGCACAATCCAAACAACCGGAATCCAAACATGCGAATGGACAGTATAAATAAGATACAACCATATTTAACAATGAATTAAGGTTAACTATAGTCGAATTCAAATGCTATGTTCACTGTTCAATAACAACAAATAAGCAACTTTTCGTTTTTATACAAAATTTGACGCGGAGATGAGTCAATGTGGTTGTTAACTTTGTTTTTTATGGAAACTTTTTTCTTATTCATGCACAAAACAAATAGATAAAGCGTAAAAGAATCAGATAGAACACATACTTTAATTTTGCAAAAATAGTACCTTATACCGTTTGGACGAGTACCTAATATATCTAACAGGAAACTCAAATACTATTGATAGTGTTACGTTTTTGGGGTTTTGCTCGTTATGGACAGGGCTAACTCGCTAACTAACTTGAGAAGTATCTTGTGGCTAATATATTTTATTACTGAAAACTTCAGGGTCGGAGTAGGTATTCTAAGGGTAACAAGTCAATGTTTTTTCTAAACCTCTTCTTTATTTTACCTTATTTTCTAATAATAATGAATTTAACTCTATAGCTACGGCTTCATTGGCGTCGGTTCAGACTAGATCAGACCAGATCAGACCAAAATAGACCAGATCAGACCAGATCAGCCCAAACCAGACCAGATAAGTGGCTACAGTTGTCCCTTCAGATCACGACAGATACGTTTTCACCAGACATATAGATACACTTTCCGACGATCTTTACAGTACACACGTGTTTGATATTCCGTCAACCAACGGCCGTATTTGCTTTTCGGAGAATGGACAAATCATTGGTATTCGACCTCATCAAAGAAAATCTATAGAGTAGTAAAAACTTTGTTACGGATTAAATTTGAATACCGTTTTAAATCTCCACAAATAGCTTCAAAGTATAATCATAAGTTGAAGCTTTAAAGAAGTTTTCGTATACTCCCCTTCTTCACGTGATTGGTATAATGTATGCCTCCAATAACGACATTTCAGTTTAATGTATTTACTGGTAATGCTTTCGGTTAGCCATTCATCCTATTCATCAGAATCTAAGGAATTCATTTTAAACCTCCTGAGAGCTCTTTACTAATAACAATAACTTCGTATTTACTTGTCGGGTATTATCTACCATAATAAACCCAGTAGAAATGAAGCTACCCTCCAACGGACGTGTTGGATCTGATCTAATCTGATCTGATCTGATCTTGTCTAGTCTGGTCTGGTCTGATCTGATCTGCTCTTGTGTAATCTGGTCTAGTTTGGTTTGATCTGATCTGCTCTTGTCTAATCTGGTCTAGTTTGGTCTGATCTGATCTGCTCTTGTCTAATCTGGCCTGGTTTGGTCTGATCTGATCTGATCTGGTCTGGTCTGATCTGATCTGAACCGATGCCAGCGTGGCCTTTACCTAAGGCGGTCGATTCGCGAGTCCCCTTGTACCGTTCCCAATCATCGGTGATTGTATTCTTTTTACCTTACTTAGGCTTTTTGTACAACCGATCTATGTGCACGTTACTCTTTATCATAACTGTTCCAGACATTAAATACTATTAATCTGCTAATGCAATCCATAATATTGACACTGATATTGACAGTGTGTGGTTACCCTTGCAATTCCACATTCTTGAAAGAAAACTAACCCAACCTTACCTGATTTGATTGATTCAATTGATTTTTAATAAATCGAGTCTGTTTTCTAAGGATTTTGTATCCAAGAACCTTCAGAGAATTTAATAAATCCTCGCAATTTCTTTAATTTTTCTTATAACGAACTTACTCTCTTTCTAAAGGCTTTTTTTTCTATGCAAAGAAGAAACTCATACAGATCACCCAAACCGAGCTTTATTTTTTCTTTAGACAGTTATTTACTTAACCAGTTTATTGTTCAGTTAAGTTTTGTTTCTAAGGACTTGATATCATTTCCAATAACATAGTAAATAATACTTCTAGACGTTTACTTTATCTCATCAAAAAGAATAAATTACTTTGAAAGAAAACTTATCCAAACAAACTTGATTACTTAGTTTATATTTCTTTCCTTAACTTCATATCATTTCTATTCCAAGAATTTACTGATAACGAATTCATTTTTAAACGTCACATTTCTACTTAATGAATTTATTATACTTCGAGGTGGACAGTTTTTCTTTCTACGAATTAGTTTTCAGATTGGATTAGTTTTCTTAAGGAAATTAACTTGTCAACAAGTTTGTTTATAAATAGTCTTTTTAATAACTTGATATTATCATGACAATTCCAAAAATCTGAAGATTTCGAATTCATTTTTAAACGCTACATTTCTCTAAGTGGACAGTTTTTTTCTAAGAATTAGTTTTCAGGTTGGATTGGATTAGTTTTCTTTGTAGGAAATGTACTTTACAATAAGTTTGTTTATAAATACTCTGCGAACTTCTTTCAGGTAGCCAATTTTTTTTTTTCAAGAAGTAATTTTAAGTGGCGTTGGATTTTTTCTTCATTAAACAATGATTATCTTTCTATCAAGAAATGTTGTTAACATCTTTCTAATTTACACACTCAACATTTTTATTAGTTTCATTCCTTCTTATAGACTAAAGTTCTTTCCTAAGATTTTATAAAAAATTGAAATATCAATATTAAAACTGAAGATGACTGGGGTTCCTAAATATATTTTTTTAAATAATTGATAATTATTTTGTTTTTTTTTTGAAAACTTAGTTTTTCCTTAATTTAAGAGCTTTTGAAAAACGTAGGTAGGGGAAGGTGGGTATGTTAGGGACACTTTATAATCCATTTAATTGTGGCCATACCAGCAACATAAAAATTTTAAAATTTATACCATCGAATAGCTTACTGTTTATACTATATTTTGGTACTTATTTGATGTCATTTTTTCTAATGGTTAGAGTTTTGTTGCAGTAGAAGTCATCATTTGTACTTTTGTCCCAAACATACCTTGCGTTGGTATGTATGGGACAGTCACAAAATGACGGAAGCATAACTGATTTCTTCATCTTCTTCCGTCTCTAATTTCTTTTTACGCTGTGTTTAACCTTCTCTTCCCTTTTTCGAAATTTTTCATTTTTGATTTTTAATGTTTCTTCTATTAACAATTTTTCGGGTGTGCTTGTTAATATCTTTGTAACGTCTTTGTAAATTGTAACTGTTTTGCAGGGGTTATTCAAGAACCAATTACCAAGAGCCGATTATGTATATAGGAGGTATATATGGGACGTCCCACATATTCCTTTCTTGCAATGTCCCAAACATACCTCATTGTAGTTTGTCTACATTTTATTTTTTTTAAATTTTAGTATAGGCCACAAATAAAAGACAGCAAGGTGTATTGATCAAAAGCAGTTTGTAGACTTCACCAATAATAATTTATTAAGTTTTGTAAATAAACATAGTTATAACCAGTAGTTATCTGATGCACCCGATTTTTACTTTGAAACAACATAAACGCAAACGTCCAATTTTTAAGGTTAAAATAACTGACTGCATTTCAAATTTCGACGATGTAGCACTGTAGGTAGCACTAGTAAATTTAAAGTACGAGAACGGGGTAAATTCAAACAAGTTTTCGGTTTGGATCAATTGTCCCAAACATACCACCGTCCCAAACATACCCACCTTCCCCTACTTGTTTTAAATTACCAATTTTTAAATTTAAAATGCTTCTTCATAACTCTTTTCATAACTATTTTTCAACTATCTTCATAACTATCTTATTTTTCTCAGATATTTTTTTGAGAAAGTTTATTCTTTTAAAAAAAGATCTCTTTTGGTTTATCAGATGACCTTCTTCTATTTTGACCATAGAACCAACTTTAAAATTTTAAAACTTAAATTTTTTTAACTCTTACTTTAGTTGCAAAGCTTTAGATTTTAGTTTCCATAAAAATTCTCCTTCTTTCTTTTTGGTCTTGAGAGACGAATTTTATTTTCGTCTAAGGATTAAATTTTAATGCGCGTCAGATATTATAAAGTTCATCCAGAAGGCAATAAAGTTGGGATAACGTTGAGGATAACAACATTTTTACGAGGTAATTTTTACGACAGACATTTATTGCCGGAGCTTTTTCCCAAAATTAAAGAAAATGAAATTTTAACAATGACAGTCACTTATTACAACAATCACATCATCTAATAGATTTACTACTTTCTATACTACTTTGAAGATGATGAATAGCCAAAGCTAGTCAGTAACCTAAACAAATAAAACTCATTTTTTGGAATCACCTAAGAAAATTTCTAAGCTATACTACTTTGAAGATGGTAAATAACCGAAACTAGTCAGTAAGTTAAACAAATAAAACCAGTAAAAGTACAGCATCAATCTTTTATTAATGAAACATAGTTCTTTGGAATTGTCTAAGATAATTTCTAAGCTATACTACTTTGAAGATGGTGAATAGCCGAAACTAGTTAGAAAGCTAAACAATTTTTTAGCTTTTATTTTTATTGTAATGACATAGGTCAAGTTTTTGATGAATCCCCCTCCTATTTTCTATCTCTTCAACCTTCTTCCAATTTTCCTAGGGATATTTCCAATTGGCCCTAAAACCCCCCAAACAATTCGCGGAAAATCGAGTAAGCTTCGGCCTTTCGCAGCAGGAAAAAGGGCCAGAACGTGCGCAAGCGTAGAATCCGTGACCCGGGGACCTGCTGGCAGTCGCGGTCGTCGCGATCCAGTCACGGCCGTGCCAGCGCCGTTATATAACCTAATCGGGCGACCCGGCGCCGCGACGCCCCCAAGCGAAAGCCGCGTCGACGTCGCGACGCCAGAACATAACCCCCACACGACCGAACCGACGCCGGAAGCAAACATAACGCCTATCGGAAAAGGTAGGACCCGGCGTCTTTATTACTCGTCCAGACGTTTCGTTCGTAGGTGTATTTTTTTGGCACGATTTTCTTTGCGTTGTTCTTCCTGCGGACGCGTTAATCGTACCCGGTTCGCCCGCAGGAATCGATACGCGTGCCCGGTGCCCCTCCGAAGGGGCTTATCTCGCGAGGATCTCCACCAGCTTTGGTGGAGGTGCACTATTGAATCAAGGGCGTTGTGGATTTAGTATTTTACGATTTCTAGTTGTAGTAAGAGGGAGTTTTCGGTTTTATTAGGGTTGGTTTGTATTTCCAAGGGATTTATTTTAGGGGGTTTAAGAGGGTTAGGATTTGTTTCGTGGAATTACCTACAATTTTATTTACCTTTTTTATTGGATAAATCAAATAAAAATTTTTTATTTTATTTTATTTTATTTTATTTTCAGTACATAATTAAACTTTTATTTGTTTTTATTTATTTTTATTGAATCAAAAGGGGTAATTACTTTTTTTAGTTTTTATTTTTTAATTTCTTTTTCTTTTTTTTAATTTGTTTTTTTTTTATTTTTGTTTTTTATATTCATAATAGGAGTAGCAATTTATAGCGATTAACTTTCAAGTAAAACAGGCTTTTAAATAACCTTTCAGCCTTGTATGAACGTAGGAAAATTACCATAGTTACAGCTTTTGTTGCCCAAATTAATTCCCGTTTGATAAATTGCTTTAATAATAGTCGATTGTTATGCATCGATTTTATTTTGATGATGCTTTTATGTATTCAGAAACTTGGTAAAATAATAACTTTGTCCCCTTTCGTTATCATCTTCTTAACCACTTCATCGATCTTTTACTTCTTCTTATTTTTCTTCTTCTTCTTGTTCTTATTCTTGTTTTTCTTTCATACACATTAAAAAAGTTTTTTTTTTATTTTTTATTAACGATGTTTTAATAACATCTTTCATTTTCCCACAATGAAAATTTCTATTACACTTCAATTCTTTTTTTATTTCAAATTTGTCTTCTCATCGAAAAGAATGTTGGCTTGATTGGTTTTTACTTAAAATCACTCAAAATCTAATTTAAAAATTTCTTAAGAGTTTTCTATTATATCGTATCAGAAAATTCTTGTCTAGTTAAAAAAAATCTTGATCAATACAAATTCTGTAATTTGTACTAATTGTAAGTAGTAGATGATTCATTCTGCTAGTTGAATTTTGAACATAAGAAATAGATGAAGATTGATTTTGAATTAAATTCACTTTTAATCAGCCCAACTCCAGCGCTTCTCTTAGAAGTTTTCCATACATCTTACTGGAAAATTTTTGCTTTGTTTCAAAAGATAATATACAGGTGTCCTGCTTTGATTGTCCGATCCTTGACTGGCGTATTCTTTGGGTCCAAACTTTATCTTTTATTCGTGGGTCCAAAAGTGATTCGTTTTCAAGGTATTGGAAGTTTAATTCCAAAAGTTAATCTATTGCTTACATAATCGAAGTGAATTATTTTAATTAAATTATTAGTTCGTTCCCAGGGTTTCGATAAATTGTCATTTTTAGGTTATACCGATTAGATACAAAAGTTTGCCGAAACCATCGCAACTACTTAATAATTCAATTTAAATAATTCACTGCAATAATGTTAACAATAACCAACTTATCGAATTAAAACCTTGAATATCTCGAAAAGGAATGGCTTTCGGACTTATGTACATTAGAGCTTTTTTGCTTGTTTTTAGTTAGGGAATGCTCCAGTGAAGAATAGGACAATTAAAACCAAACATCCCCTGTATACCCTGTATTAATATCATTAATCGATACAAATTCTATAATTTCCGCCACTCCTATTCGTCCTAACCAATACTGATTTTAAACTAAATTCACTTTAATCCAATTAAATTAAAAAAATCTCCTAAGAGTTTTAGATCTTGGCAAATTCTTGCTTAATGTTGGAAAAAAATATCATTATTAATCGGTAACAAATTCTTTAATTTTTTCTATTTTTACGTCTGGTAGTTGACGTTTTAACATAAGACATTGATGAGAATCAGTTTTGACTTAAATTCATTGTAAACCAATCCAATTCTAACTCTTCTTAAGAATTTTCATTCCATTTTACCTGCAAATTCTTACTTACTTTGAAAGAGAATTGTTACCATTAATAGATACAAAGTCTTTTTATTATACTTTTTAAACCAATTCAAGCTTCTCTTAAGAGTTTTCCATATATCTTACTGGAAAATTCTTGCTTAATATTAGAAAGAAAATATTGATGGAGATCAGTTTTTACTTAAATTCACTGTAAACCCTTCAAACTTTTCTTGAGAGTATTCATTGCATGTTATCGACAAATTTTATCTTAGCTTTGAGAGAGAACTGTCATTATTAATTGATACAAAGTGCTTTTATTGTATGAAAACTGTTCTACTTTTAATTTATTTTTTCTCTTCTCGTTTTGTCCACTTTGTAAAAAAACCCCGATTGCTTTTAATGCTTCAAAGACCGACCTTTAGCATTAAATTGAGTGGACTTTTCTCAAATGATTTCAAGACTGTTTAATTTTCTGGTGAACCCAACTCACCCTTGAACTTGAAAAAGTTCTTTTTTTTTCCTGTTAGGGTAAACCGTACAGTTATTGGCCACTATACAGTTATTGCCCGTCCGATGAATTTACATAAATAATAAACTTTCCATGTTTCCAAGTAGTTTTCACTGTTAATTCTTAACATATGAAAAAAAAGAAAAACTAAAAACTTAACTTCTAACTTATGGAAATCTTATTATTTATGTAAATTCATCGGACGGCCAATAGCTGTATAGTGGCCAATAACTGTACGGTTTACCCTATTGAGGGTTACTGTTGTGAATTTTTCTAAATAGCTCAAAAAACTTCAATCTTTAATAAATTATTTACGTTTATTCAAATTTCTCTTGAAACTAACTAAAACTAAAACCAAAATAACTAACACTCTTTCAACTTATTAGTAATTTTATTAATTGACTCAAGAAGCTTCAATCTGGAATTAATTATTTTCCTCGGACCAACTTTTCTTTATCAATTTTTTTCTTAAATCCAATCATATTCATCAAATACCTTGTGATGAAAATTCTTTTACCTCTCTTTTCTTCCAATTCTCATTCTATTCTTAGCAAGAATCTTCTGTTATCCATTAAAATTTTCTTTACCCTATTTTCCTATAATCTAATTGAGCCCATATTTTTCCCTTTTGTTACTTCTTTTTTCTCCCAATTTATTAAGGATTTTTCCATTTGCTTCAAAGACTTTCAATTTTTTTTTCATCTGATCAACTTTTCTATATTCAATATTCTCCTAAACCTAATCGAACCCAATATTTTTCTTTTAGATCTTTTGATGAAAGCTCCTTTATCTCGCTTTTCCACCAATTTATTAAGGAGTTTTCTACTTATCTCAAGAACCTTTAATATTAAATAAGTTTTCCATTAATGCTTCCAAGTTTTCTTGAAAAATGTTTTCTTAAAGCCAACATAATAATTGCTCTTCTTGTTTCATCCACTTTGCAAGAAATTTATTTTTTTGTTTCTAGTAATTGAAAGTTACTTAACTCAGGTTTTCATTCTTCACTGCCATTCTTTTTTCAATGTATTAGTAATTTTTGTAATCTAATCACCTTTTCTTTATTCAGTTTATCCCAAAAGCCAATCACTCTAAATTTAGTTCTTAACATTTTTTAAAAGATTGTTCCCCTGAAGCCGACATAATAACTGTTTTTCTCGTTTTGTTCACTTTATAAAAGATTTATTTGATTGTTTCTAAGAATTAAAAGTTATTTAACTCAGGTTTTCATTCTTCACTGCCCTTTTTTTCAATTTATTAGAGATTTTTCTAACTGGCTTAAAAAACTTGTATAATTTTTTCTATCATATAAATATCATTTATTCAATTTACCCCAAAAGCCAATCAATCTAAACTGACTTTGTTCCTTACTTTTCTTCAAAAAATTTTCTCCTAAAGCCAGCATAATAACTATCCTTCTCGCTTCCTCCACTTCGTAAGAGAGTTGTTTGATTCTTTCCAATAATTGAAAATCAGTTAACTCATGTTTTCACTCTTCAGTGCTGTTTTTTTTTAATTTATTAGACATTTTTCTAATTTAAGAATCGTTAGTTGTAATAAAATCTGTGCTTTTACTGGTCTTTTGAATTTATTCCTATGTCTTACTTAATTATTAATTAATGCTACGATCATTGCTTGTAGTCGTCTCAGACAATGGCGTGAGCCGAAATTGTAAGACGTAAGAATAAATTCAAAAGACTAGTAAAAGTACAGATTTTTATTACAATTAACGATTCTTAAATTTCCAACTGGTAGAAAATGGATCAATCAACAAACTTTTTGTCATTTTTCTAATTGGCTTAAAAATGTATAAATTTTTCTATCATTTGATTACCTTTTCTTTATTCAATTTACCCAAAAAGTCAATCAATCCAAATGTATTTCTTTTAGATTTTATTTTGATGAAAATTCTTTTACCTCTATTTTCTTCCAATTTATTAAGGATTTTTTCTATATATCATAAACACCTCCAATATTAAAATTCGCTTTGTCATTAATCTTTCTAACTTTTCTTTAATCAATTTTCTCTTAAACCAACCTAATATTTAAAACTCTTATTAGGTTCAATCCAGGAAAGACTTTCAATCCTGAATATATATTTTTTTCATCTGTTCAATTTTTATTACCCAATTTTTGCTTAAACCCAACTAAACCAAATATTTTCTTTTTGAAATTTTTGTCTTTTACCTGCCTTTTTTTCACAATTCATTAATAACTTTTCTATTTACCTCGAAAACCTTCAATATTTAGTAAGTTTTCCATTAATATTTCTAACGTTTCTTGAAATATTTTCTCCTGAAGCCGACATAATAATTGTTTTTCTCGTTTCTTCCACTTTGTAAGAGATTTATTTGATTGTTTCTAACAAATTTCTAAAATGTTTCTAAAACTGTAAGAATTGAAAGTCTTTTAATAATTGACGAAGGTTTTCTTTAATCATTTTAAGTTTGTTCAAGTTTTCCTTGACACTAACTAAAGCTGGAACCCAAATAATTAAAACTCTTTTAACTTATTAGTTATTTTTCTAGTTGACTGAAGAACCTTCAATCTTGAACACATTTTTCTTTCATCTAACCAACTTTTCTTTATCAAATTTTCTCTTAAATCCATTTAAATCAAATATTTTTCTTTAATACCTTTTAATAAAAAAATTTCTCCTGAACCCAGCATAATAACTATTCCTCTCGTTTCCTCCACTTAGTAAGAGAGTTGTTTGATTCTTTCCAATAATATTGAATACCATTGGAAAACCTGTGGAAACATGAGTTAGTTACCACTCTTCAGTGCTTTTTTTTAATTTATTAGGGATTTTTGTAATTGGTTTAAAAATGTATAAATTTGTCTTTCATCTAACCAATTTTTCCTTATCAAATTTTCTCTTAAATCCAATCAAATTCATCAAATACCTTTCAATGAAAACTTTTTTACCTCTCTTTTCTTCCAATTTATTAAAGATTTTTCTATTTATCTCTAAAAAAATTCAATATTATGTAAATTTTTCATTAACCTTTCTAACTTTCTTTAAACGAAAATTTTCCTGAATCCAATCTAATATTTAAACATCTTGTTAGCTCAGACTTTCAATCTTGAATAAAATTTACCTTTAATCTGTTTAATTTTTATTGCAGAATTTTTTCCTAAATCCAATCAAACGAAATATTTTCTTTTAAACTTTTTAATAAACCTTTTACCTCCGTTTTTTCTCAATTTATTAATATTTTTTCTATTTACCTTAAAACCCTTCAATATTGAGTACCTAAGTTTTTCATTAATCCTTCAAACTTTTCCTTAATCAATTTTCCCCCGAACCCAACTTAATATTAAAACATCTCTTTCACCTTTATAATCCATTCTTTACTATCTCTCTAACAATAAGTCCAAAATGTAAAAACCTTTTTCCGCTCCTTTTTTCCCAGTAAATTTTCTTTTCCATCCTTTTATACCTCTACCTTTTTTTTTTTTTTTTCTTTTCATAATACCTACTTCAATTTTGCATCTTTTGCATCGACAATATCTTTTCATTAAAGTAAATTTCAATAAGTCTCAAATTCCATTATACTCAAGTCCTTAAACTTAAAAAAAAAAGTTTAAGACTATAAGGCAATATGCAAATCTTTTTAAGGGTTTATTGTAAGCGTCGACCGCGATAACGATAAGAGGCCGAACTTTCCAATTTAAACTCCGGCCAAACGAAGTTTCGAGACGGCAGCAACAGCACGAAACTTCGCTCGATGGGAGCTTTTATAACATGTTAATCCGGGCGGAACTCGCCAAATATTTCACATAATACTCCTACACCTATAACAAAATTTCAAACGGTAATAAACGGTGTTTAAAAAATAAGTGAAGAACATTCACTTCGATTAAAGGTTTTTAGACCGTGACTTTTTAACTCTTTAATAATCGACGTTCTATTCTATAATTTAAGATTCAAGTTAGGAATGATTTTTTTGTGATTATTTTACAAAACTGATTTTTAAAAATTCTCATCTAAAAAACAAATTGTTGTTGAGGCTTGAAATTTTATTGAGATTTAGACTGAAACTTAATCTTTATTTTTACCAAAAATGAACATTCCACGACTTTTAGTTTTTCCTATAGAGAAGAAATTCTAACCTAACTTAATTTACATATTCGTTCAAATTTGTCAATTTTTAAAAATTCATATCTAAAAAACTAATTGTCATTGAGATTGGAAATTTTATGAGGATTTAGACTGAAACTTAATCTTTATTTTTACCAAAAATGAACATTCCACGACTTTTAGTTTTTCCTACAGAGAAGAAATTCTAACCTAACTTAATTTACATGTTCGTTAAAATTTGTCAATTTTTAAAAATTCATATCTAAAAAACTAATTGTCATTGAGATTGGAAATTTTATGAGGATTTAGACTGAAACTTAATCTTTATTTTTACCAAAAATGAACATACCACGACTTTTAGTTTTTCCTACAGAGAAGAAATTCTAACCTAACTTAATTTACATGTTCGTTAAAATTTGTCAATTCTTAAAAATTCATATCTAAAAAACTAATCGTCATTGAGATTGGAAATTTTATGAGGATTTAGACTGAAACTTAATCTTTATTTTTACCAAAAATGAACATTCCACGACTTTTTGTTTTTCCTGCAGAGAAGAAATTCTAACCTAATTTAATTTCCATGTTCGTTAAAATTTGTCAATTTTTAAAAATTCATATCTTAAAAAGTAATTGTCATTGAGATTTGAAATTTTATGAGGATTTAGACTGAAACTTAATCTTTATTTTTACCAATGATGAACATTCCACGACTTTTAGTTTTTCCTACAGAGAAGAAATTCTAACCTAACTTAATCTACATGTTCGTTAAAATTTGTCAATTTTTGAAAATTCATATCTAAAAAACTAATTGTCATTGAGATTGGAAATTTTATTAAGATTTAGACTGAAACTTAATCTTTATTTTTACCAAAAAATGAACATTCCACGACTTTTAGTTTTTCCTACAGAGAAGAAATTCTAACCTAACTTAATTTACATGTTCGTTAAATTTTGTCAATTTTTAAAAATTCATATCTAAAAAACTAATTGTCATTGAGATTGGAAATTTTATGAGGATTTAGACCGAAACTTAATCTTTATTTTTACCGAAAACGAACATTCCACGACTTTTAGTTTTTCCTACAGAGAAGAAATTCTAACCTAACTTAATTTACATGTTCGTTAAAATTTGTCAATTTTTGAAAATTCATATCTAAAAAACTAATTGTCATTGAGATTGGAAATTTTATTAAGATTTAGACTGAAACTTAATCTTTATTTTTACCAAAAATGAACATTCCACGACTTTTAGTTTTTCCTACAGAGAAGAAATTCTAACCTAACTTAATTTACATGTTCGTTAAAATTTGTCAAGTTTTAAAAATTCATATCTAATATACTAATTGTCATTGAGATTGGAAATTTTATGAGGATTTAGACTAAAACTTGATCTTTATTTTTACCAAAAATGAACATTCCACGACTTTTAGTTTTTCCTACAGAGAAGAAATTCTAACCTAACTTAATTTACATGTTCGTTAAAATTTGTCAAGTTTTAAAAATTCATATCTAAAAAACTAATCGTCATTGAGATTGGAAATTTTATGAGGATTTAGACTGAAACTTAATCTTTATTTTTACCAAAAATTAACATTCCACGACTTTTAGTTTTTCCTATAGAGAAGAAATTCTAACCTAACTTAATTTACATGTTCCTTAAAATTTGTCAATTTTTAAAAATTCATATCTAAAAGACTAATTGTCATTGAGATTGGAAATTTTATGAGGATTTAGACTGAAACTTAATCTTTATTTTTACCAAAAATGAACATACCACGACTTTTAGTTTTGCCTTTATAGAAGAAATTCCAACCTAACTTAATTTACATGTTCGTTAAAATTTATCAATTTTTAAAAATTCATATCTAAAAAACTAATTGTCATTGAGATTGGAAATTTTATGGGGATTTAGATTGAAACTTAATCTTTATTCTTACCAAAAATGAACATTCCACGACTTTTAGTTTTTCCTATAGAGAAGAGATTCTAACCTAACTTAATTTACATGTTCGTTAAAATTTGTCAATTTTTAAAAATTCATATCTAAAAAACTAATTGTCATTGAGATTGGAAATTTTATGAGGATTTAGACTAAAACTTAATCTTTATTTTTACCAAAAATGAACATTCCGCGACTTTTAGTTTTTCCTAAAGAGAAGAAATTCTAACCTAACTTAATTTACATGTTCGTTAAAATTTGTCAATTTTTAAAAATTCATATCTAAAAAACTAATTGTCATTGAGATTGGAAATTTTATGAGGATTTAGACTGAAACTTAATCTTTATTTTTACCAAAAATGAACATTCCACGACTTTTAGTTTTTTCTACAGAGAAGAAATTCTAACCTAACTTAATTTACATGTTCGTTAAAATTTGTCAATTTTTAAAAATTCATATCTAATAAACTAATTGTCATTGAGATTGGAAATTTTATGAGGATTTAGACTGAAACTTAATCTTTATTTTTACCAAAAATGAACATTCCACGACTTTTAGTTTTTCCTACACAGAAGAAATTCTAACCTAACTTAATTTACATGTTCGTTAAAATTTGTCATTTTTTAAAAATTCATATCTAAAAAACTAATTGTCATTGAGATTGGAAATTTTATGAGGATTTAGACTGAAACTTAATCTTTATTTTTACCAAAGATAAATTTTCTACGACTTTTAGTTTTTCCCTCAGAAGAAAAAATGTAACTTAATATCCTTTTGATTACTTTAAAATTTAACGTTTCGAGTTACAATTCAATCAAATAAAATGATTTGATGTAATGTGATTGAGACATGAAATTAAAATGAACAAAAATGTGGGATTAAATTGAATAAACAAAAGGATATTGTTCGGTAGCGGAACTTCCGGTCTCTTTCATGCATCATTTTCTTTCCCATTCAAACCAGATTTAGACGTTCGCCGAATTGAATTCATAGTTCGCACGAGGAAGAGAAACGTCCGAATTAAAAGCCGGCTTGTTCGCACGAGACGAGAAGTGGGTTACAGCGAAATTCGATGCTCTATTTCGCTTTTGGTCGCCACTAACCGATCCTACAACGATATGCACTGAAAACTCCCTCACGTGTAAGTGAGAACTATTTATAAATCACCCGGTAAAAAAGAGCAAATCTCAAAAGTTACATTTTTAAAATTTACATTTTATTTAAATAACTCTCAAAGAAAAATTGAACTTTAAAAGAAAATTTTTATGATATCAAATAAATCCTTTAGATATCCAATTACGTGAACGTCGGAAAATTTCCTGTAAAGATCTATATCTTTGTTTGGATGTTCACCGAAGCGTTTGCCGGAGGAAGAAGTATTTGGAACAACCGAAGCTGAAAAACTTTACAAGCGTTACAAATCGCGCATTCGGCTTCGAAAACTTCGAAACCCCGCCATTTCCCAAAGTAAGATCCACGAGGAATATGTAAAGCCGGAAAACGGACTTGTTAAAGATGCAGCCGGTGTCGCCACACTTTACATTTCGGTCGATATTGTCGACCTCCGAGCGATACCTTTGAATATCCACTAAAAATGTAAGGTAGAACCTCACCGTTTGCATTTTAAGGCCAGATGTGCGCGCGATCGGAATTGATCATACGCCGAAAACTTTTCAAAAAAAACCCACCGTCGTTGTTAAGTATTCTTTATACCACACACACAAAAAAAACATTGTCCTACTTTTCGGTACCTTGGATTAAGAAGGTCCTTTCCTTGAAACAAACTCTCGTAGAGACAAGAGAAGTGAAGCCTGGCGATGTCTCTTCGGTTGAAACGTCGAGTGTCAGCGCGTCGAGTCGCTTCCGGGCGCATAAAATAAGAATGTGCACGCCACTGGGTCACTTCACTTTATCGTATTTTTACTTGGAGTGCCTTGATGACGTTTCTTTTCGTTCTTGAGACGTTCAACAGAGACAAGTCAAAAGAAATCAAAAGAAACTTTAAATAGAAAATTTTTTGAGGATCTTGAAAATCTTTCAAAAATATCAGCAATCAAACTGGATAATAAATTTAATAAAATTTACGTATACTGAATATATTGAGTTCAATAACAATAAGTTCAATTGGGTTGTGTTAAATTAAAAACTAAAAAAGTTCTTATCTTTTGAGGAATCTCAACATAAGTTGAGATCAGTTCAAAATATTGGTTTGATAATGGTATTACAAAAATCAACTCCCCAGACACAGCCAAATCTCTATAGTATTGACTCAAATTTACTCATATACGATTAAATACAATCCTCTTCTGAGCGATTTCTTGCTTAATTTTGAAAAAAAAAATTGAAACTAAGCAAAAAGCTATAAATTGGTACAAATTCAAATATGTATATACAATTTATTAGAGCAACCAGATTTAGTTGGATATAAGTTGAATATGGTTTTGTTAGATTGAAGACTAATATAACTGTTCCCATCGACTAATACAACTGTTCCCATTTTTTTTTAATGAGTAAACTACAATGATTAATTCCCAAAAAAAGATCAACTTCATTTAACCAGTTGGAATTGAAACAAACACTCTGTATAATAACTAAAGCATCAAAGATGCTTTGACTTGTTGAAATTAAAGAATGGACAATAAAATAGAAACAGTCACGTTGTAAAATGCACCATATAATAATTAGATTGAATTAAATCATGAATTGAATCGCGAGCAGTACAAAAAGTGTTCATCTTCGACAATTTAAATGTTTCAGGAGGCACAGAAAACTGTTTATTTCACGGTGATGATACCTTTTTGAAATTTATTTTAGACTCCTATATCAGATTTTGTCATTTTCTTATTCATAAAAGATCTGTTTACATAAATACATGAAAAAAGAATGAAAAACTCTGTTTTGAAAAAAATATCCGAAATGATTTCTTTTCAAAATGTGTACTACCTCTGTTCCATAATAAATGAGTCATTTGTATATTTATAACCGAAAGGCAAAAGCTTGTATCTCTATTTTTTCAAATATTTTGTGATGCTTCGAAGATTATACATTATAGAAGTGCTGTTATTAATTAAAAAAGAAAATGAGGTACAGTCTTTTACTTCTGGGTTAAAGTGATTCATAGGAAAACGTATTGGTTTACTTATTATGGAACACAGGTAGTAATTCATTTAGATTTTGCTTGAGTTGAAGACTAACAAAGACATTTCTACCTGTAATATTATTTAAATGGAAAAACTATGGTAATATATTCCAAACAAAGACTACAACCTAACTTAACCATTTAGAACTAAAATTTGAATTGAATATCGAAATGGAGTTGAGTGACAAAAAATTAGAAAAATATATTTTTTGCATTAAAACAGAACTTTGATTAGAAAAGCAGTAACAAAGACACTTCTCTACCTATAACATTTTTTGAGGTAGACAAACTATGGTACCTAATTTATTCCAAAAAAAGACTACAATCTAACTTAATCCTTTAGAACTAAAATTTAAACTGAATATAGAAAAGGAGATGGGTGATAAAAAATTAAAGAAAAAAATTACATTAAAACAGATCTTTAATTAGAAGCTAATAAATGAAATTTTGAAAAGTAAATGAAGTTTTGAAAATATTTTTTTGTCATTAAATGAATGCGAACACATCAATTGCTCTGTATAGTAAAAGTAAAAGGTTTGTTCCTGTAGAGATTTTTGACTGTCATAAACTGATTAGTTATAATCACACAGGCAAATAAAACTCTCTGGTCAATGGAAAAATAATGACATTATTTGACTTGTGCGATTGTAACTGATTACTAATGGCGAATTCGATTGGGTGCACTGGTGCGCACCAGTGCATAACAGCGTGTTCTATTGGTTGTTTCGTTGTGTTCTGTTACATTTTATTATTGTAGTTTATAAAACATTTTAAACATCATCAAGCCTTGAACACACTTACAAGTGATGTTATGATTATGTTTGATTTCATCGCGTTCTGTTGAATTTGCCCTTTTTAACACTAAGCTAGTGTGACATATGTCACACTTTGCACTCAACGAGTGCGCACCAGTGCACACTAGTTCTGCCAATCGAATTCGCCATTAGATTTTTTATTTATTTTTTAAAAGTATGAACCGTCGTGTTCAAATACACAATAATAACACATGATAAGTTCCCCCGTCTTCTTCCCTTGGAACCACCAAGAAGGTATAACTTCAAGGAACCAAAGTCGGGGCCATCATGTCTGTCATCATCTCTCTCCAATGTTTCACGGCTTCAGCCTATCTGCCCCGTTGAAGAGGGGGCTCCTGAGCCTATATGGGTTTCTCTTCTCTATGCGTCTGTCAGACTTATGGAGGTTCATGGCAACAGTGCATCCATAGCCTGTTTCTTCGCCTTGAGCATTCCAGTGACAAAGCCAACTATCGTGTTCCACGTCTCTTGGTCATCCAGCATCTTGGCCACGACATTGTCCGGAGTCAAAGCCCCCACCTTGGTAGTCAATTGCGCTCTTTCCAGTCTCCAGTGATTGCAATGAAAAAATGTATGTTCGGCGTCATCGATTTCAGAGTCCGCAAAAATACAGGTTGAAGTATCTTTTTTTTTTATCGTGTATAAATATTTCATGAAATATCCGTGGCCAGTGAGAAACTGGGTCAGGTAGTAACCCACCTCTCCGTGATTACTAAGATTAGAAGTAACATTAGCACTAATTGTAAGTCTAACACAAGACCCAAAACTAGGAGTTTTTGGGTTTAGCCGTGCGTCTTTTAAAAAAGTGTTTAACGTTTCGTATCCCACATTGCAACCTTCTTCTTCTTCAGATACAAGTTCGAAATCTAGTTCTAGGTCTATTGTTAGGTACACTCATGGTCAATGAAAATGAACTTCAAAGCTCTGTGCAAGAGCGATAGTTAGAACGGTCTCGGGTACAATCAGTTTTCGAAAGAATGGTAAAGAAGCAGGTAAACGAACTATGACTTGGATGAATTATAGCCTCACGCCAGGTTTCATTATCTCGAAAACCGACCGAACCCGAGACTGTTCTAGTTATCGCTCTCGCACAGAGCTTTGAAGTTCATTTCCAGTGACTATGAGAGTACGTTTCACACTGAAGTAACCAGCAACTTGCAACTTACAATAAGTGATATCGCCACTTGATAACATTTTACATAGAAATATAGGAAACTTCTCACATTGGAGCAATTCGATATCGCCTCTGAAGCTAGCGGTGTTGAATTGCTCCAAATTTAAAATACTATGTAAAATGTCATCAAGTGGCAATATCGCTTGTTGCTGGTTGCTAGTTACTGATTGAGTCAGTGGGAGACGTACCTTAGAGTTCGTACTAATGTTAGTTCTAGTCTTAGTTTAGTTAACACCGACCGTAAAAGCCTTCGTATTTATATAACTAATTAGTTTCCAACAGTTAGAGACATCTGTAGGAATTTGTAGGTAAAGATGAAATGTTTGAACGTTATGTATGTTTTGACTCAATTGAGAAAGAAGTATTAGAAATGATATGAAATTAATAGTCAGTGGATTTTAGATGGAATTAGTTTGGGTTGAATAAGATTCGGCCTCTAACATGAAGGTCGGTCAAATTAAGTTGGGTTAAAATAACTTAACAGACAAAATCTACTAAAATTATGGATTCGATTTGGAACCTTCTTAAAATGGATACACTACAGTAATTTATTTAAAAAGAAAAATACCAACGTGACTTAGCTTTATCAATCTACACGCATTTTCGTATGTTTATAATATTTGAAATAATCTTGGAAAGAAAATAAACAATAAACAAATTTTAACAAATCAAAAACTGTCTTCATTCCAACTTATATAAAAATTTTTATATTAATCTTCAATTACACAATTTGTTAATTCAGATTTGATGGGAAATTTATGGAAAACTTGGGTGGTAAAAAATGATCCATCTGTCGTCAAATCTGCACTAATTAGCTTCGATATAGGTTGTGACAAATTTAAGACAGTGGATGGGTTACCTTAAACCTCCTTGCAATTAATGAAACGAAGTTAAATGTGACAATTTAACTGAAATTTGATGAACATTTTAAAGATGATTCTTTGTCTTAAATTTGTCAAAACCTATATCGAAGGTAATTAGTCTAGATTTGATGAAAGTTTGATGGATCCTTTTTGATTAATCAAAATTTCCATGAATGTCCCATCAAATCTGAATCAATTAATTATATAGTCCAAAATTAATATGAATTGGAATGAAGACTCTTTGACTCTAACTTGTCAAAATCTTCATCCAAATTATTTGTTGAATTCCTCATCAAAACTGAACTCATTTTGATGAGTGTAAATAATATTATTTAATCATATTATTCGATTAAATTAATTAGTCAAAGTTTAGTATAAAACAGCGAAAGTTTAATGGATGATACTTTGTCTCTAATTTGTAGAAACAGTTTGATCGAGAATTCTTCTTATTGGAGAAAATAAAACATATATCAATCCAACTCACCATGATTTAATTCAACCCAATCAATTACTTTCTCATTAAACTTATATTATTTTTTGATGAACAATATTGCAATCAGAAATGTGCTCTTTATTAGATTGATAGCTAATCTATTACTTTCTCATTAAACCTGCATTACTTCATGAACATTATTGCAATCAGAAATGAGAAGCTTGTTTCCAAAACGTACCAAATCCACGAAATAGAAAATTTGGTAAATTAACTTTTTTCATAGTGTTTGTTTTTGATAATTTAAAATGAGTTTTTGTTTTTTTGTACATAAAGAGTGCCTAAAACAATCTTTTTTCTCCAATTCTACAAATCATAGATGAATATTTTCAATTATACACACAAAAACTATTTGGATTTGGTACATTTTGCTAAAAAATGAGGATGTAGTACGATATGGAATAAAAAAACACTGACTACCATTTACTAAATTTGGATGCATTTACTAAAAGAAGAACAAGAAATAATAACATACATAACAAATACTCGTGCAACACTTAATCTGAATCTTCATCGCTATCGTTATCTTGAGTGCTGCGTAAAACATTTTGATAATATCATTTTCTATATCATATCCCATTTTGTTGAGAAGAAAAACTGTCAGCTTTTTTTTCGTTTTTGATATGATTTGAGGAAGGGAATTCTTTTAAACGTCCTTCAATGTTGGCCAGCTTCATTCCTCTCTTAAGAATTGTATGTTCACACGTAGGAGCTATGCTATAAGAAAGAGCAAGACCAATTTTTGGAGTTGAATAGTTGATCAATAAGCGCCTGGCCTTAGTTATTTTAAATGTTTTACTAGATGTTACTACGCTTTTATTAAGATCTCGCCATCTCATCCATTTAAAATCTTGTGAAACAGTATATAAAGTTCCAATTGATTTTACAATATCATCGTATTCGTGAGGAAATATGATACTCTCTTTTTTCCGAAGCTTTTTTTCAAGAAAATCTCTTCTGTCTCAACAATACTTATTTTGTAAACTATTAAATACTAACAGAAGAACAATCTTGTTGACAGCAGAAAGTTACACGGTTACATTACTTTAGGTTAGTCACGTTACTTTAAGAACGTCTCGGATTGGTTGAAATGGATTTGGTACGTTTTGACACTAAACAGCGAGTGGATGTACTACACTTTGGAACCAAAACTGTTATTTAAAGGGTATTTTCAACGAGATGTGGAACACTTTAGCAAAAATTACTATTGAAGTATACAGAGAAAGCAAATCTTAAATAGACAGCCCAAAATACAGCGATTCCAAATCTTGTGGATTTGGTACGTTTTGGAAACAAGCTTCTCAAATGTGCTCTTTATTAGATGATAGCGATTCCAAATTTTGCGGATTTGGTACGTTTTGGAAACAAGCTTCTCAAATGTACTCTTTATTAGATTTATAGAGTTCTTGTCAAACCTAGATTAAATATGATGATGAGTTTACATAGCGTTTTATTGACGCTTTCTCCTATTTGAGTATAATTCAAACCAATTCATCAGTTTTTTATCAATTCACAGATAGAAATAAGACTATTTATTGACTTGGGTTGGTTTATTAAGAGTTTCATGGGGAATTCTCTTTATCTAGATAATTAAAATTTTTATGAAGCTAATTCAAGTCAATCCATTAAAGGATTAGTAGTCTCTCGGAGCTTACGTATTTAGTATTTTGAAAAGTACTTGACGTTTCGAACGTTATAAGCTTCTTTATAAACAAGTTTGAACTATGCACACAACTCCTGTTAACGAGTTTTAATAACGATTACCAGTCAAATGGATTCAGTTGGATAATGAATCTTATTCTCTTTCTGAATGTTTCATATATTAATGCAACCCAATTAATTAATTTCTCATCAAACCTAAATTAATTTTAATCGAAAATTGAAAATTTAAATTGAAAATCGAGAATTGAAAACATAGCATAGTTTAATACATCATAATTAAAAATTTTCTAAAAGACTCTGTACGATTTAGACTAAATTACACTTCGTTACATTATGTGTTATACGTATACCACTACTTTGCGGTATATCAAATTCCACAACGATGCATTGTATTACTTTACATTACTTTGTAGCGCGCTTTTGTCTCCTTGAATTGCCACGTATAACCTTACATTTTATTATATTATATTACGAGCGTGTTCCGTTGAATTATGACGCAACGTATTATTCAAATTTTAAATTTGCAGTTTCCTCTCCGTTCTTCATTAATAAACTTGTACTTTCCATAACAGTTATCCCTAATTTTTCTTCCTCCCAATTTACGGTATTCCATTTCGTGCCGGCTCGAACTGCAAATCACTTATCGGTATTCCAATCGTGCTAGGACCGTAATTGTAATACCTTTAGGCGATTCAATCTCGCCTGTTATTGCCCGACGGTCTACGAAGGTGTCGTTCTTACACGAAAAGGTCGGGTGTTGATAAATTACTTCTTATTTATCTTTCTTTCATACCGGTCGTTTTTTCACCATCCATCTTATTTTAATTGGACTTATTACCATATAACTGCACATCGTAAACACTAAGCCATTGTGCAACTCTTACCCATTAAAAATAAAACCACTACTTCCGGTTTAAAATATCAGAATTGTTAATCGTGCGAAGTAAGATATTATCCTGTTATTCGTTTTCATATTTTCTTTTAGATTCGTTTTATACATTTCATGAGAGAGTGTTTTTTATGTTCTTTTTTTCAGTAAAAATTTTCAGTGCTATCGTAAAATACACGTTACGACTTCGTTTACCTGTTGCAACCGGGTTTAATATTTGATCAACTCTGGGGGATTGGAGCTGTGGCCATAAATCTTTTAGATTTGGGTTTTAAGACTTTAGGGCTTCAAAAATAGAATTTATGGTTATAGTCTTGAATTTAAAGTGACTACAATATCTCTCCGAGGGTAATTAACCTTAATTAATTTTGTGAAAACGTGTGAATTGGGTTTTAAACCTTAAAGTTAGATTTTAAAATTAGACCTTAAAATTAGATCTTAAAATTAGAGTTTAAAATTTCTCGAGTTTTCAACGAAATAAATATTATTCCTAGTGTAACATTTAGATTTTAATCTTTCGTTCCACGTGAACGAATTTCGCCTCAGATTGGAACCCTTCATCGCTAGTGCAGCGTAGATTCGCGTTAATATTTAAACGGTTCATTTTCCGGACGCAGTCGTTCCGGAAATAGACGGCCAGAACAGCTTCCGGAAACGTTCTCTGGCGGCTATACGCCGGACTAAATTAGTTCCATACCGATGGAATTACATCCAGGATAAATTAATTAGGTTCCTCTTTTGTGAGCGGCTCCTTTCTAAAATCTATTTAAATTTATTTTAGGCGCCTCCAACGCGCCGAGATAAGTATATACTCTTTCAATTACGACCGGATGTCGATGGTTCTTTGTTAAAACCGTGATTATTATTAATTTATAAAAGGCTAGAGAATGACGACATAAAAGGCTATAGAATGGCGATTACAAAAGATATCTCATTTACCCTTTGAAATCGATATAGTTAACTAAAGGTGACTCTATACAAGGTAAATGCATCATTATCGTCATTAGTTAATCGACTTTGGTGAGCGACCAGACGGTAAATGACGTGGACGTAAATTATCGTCATCTATCTCGTTCGGAATAATAATCTGACGGGCCAATCTGGCCGGTTATTCGTCAAAAACGCGAGAAATGACGGACGCAGGATGAACTTTCGACAACAGGAAGTTCTACAAATGTCATTCAGCTCGAAAACAAACGACCAGTCAGACTGGCAGGCAGTCGGGAGAAACGCCAGAACAATCGTTTGGTGGACGAGCCAAAGCATTCATGTTGTTTAAACTGCGTGGTCTCTGTTACTATACAGAGTGATTATTTTAAAATCTGGCGACTTAAATTAGGTTAAATTAATTGATTAATTTTTTTATGGGTAAGGCGAATATAAAATATTAATATGAATTTCCCTTGTTTATTTTATTTCTTTATATTAAATTGTCTGTCGATTGATGGGTTTAAATATCAATTGGTATTCTCTAGTTTCGTCATTCTCTCTCTGTTATGAACAATTAAATAAAGAAAATTATTTGACATGCCTCCAGAATATTTTATAAAAAATTTACAGATGATTCTCCGTAAAATTCTCCATCAAACTGTCATCAAGCTTTGATTAATTAATCTGTGTGTGGGTTTCTACAAATTAGAGACAAAGCATCATCCATCAAACTTTCGTTGTTTTATACTAAACTTCGACTAATTAATTTAATCGAATAATATGATTAAATAATATTATTTACACTCATCAAAATGAGTTCAGTTTTGATGAGGAATTTAACGAATAATTTGGATGAAGATTTTGACAAGTTAGAGACAAAGAGTTTTCATTCCAATTTATGGAAAATTTGATTAGTCAAAGACGATCCATAACATTTATCAAATCTGGTCTAATTAGATTCGATATAGGTTTTAACAAATTTAAGACCTAGAATCGTCAGTAAAATTTTCATCAAATTTCAATTGATAGATTTTAACAAATTTCAGATAAAGAATCATCTGTAAAATTTTCATAAAAATTTCAATTGCTAGATTTTGACAAATTTAAGATAAAGAATCATCTGTAAAATTTTCATCAAATTTCAATTGATAAATTTTGACAAATTAAAGAATCATCTGTAAAATCAAATTTCAACTAACGAGGAGAGTGCAAGGTCTTGGGTTCACAGATTTAGTTCAAATTTTGTAAGATCTTACAATTAGATTTAGTTTCCCTGTTCATGAAACTATATGGTTGTAGGGGCCACTACTCAATAGCTTTTAAGATATTTGCAATTGAAGTTGCAGTTCACTAGTAAATTCAGTTTTGTAGCAAATGACTAAACTCAATGGGTTTAGCGTAGGAGCAACAGATCGGTGTTTCTCGTTATTAGGTGTCAGATTGAAATTCGGAGTGTCAATATTTTTGTTTCAATGTTATGTCTGTTTTTAAACATATTGCTACACCGAAACATATTTTGGGTGTGCATCCCACTCAAATTTGCATTTGGATTTTTCAGTTAATTGTCATTTAATGTGTCAAACCTTCAAAATTAATACAGGAATATAACCCTGGCTCGCAGAAGAACTTTGTTTCACTAGTTAGAATTTTGTGAGTATTTAGCACGGGACATGAAATTAAATAAAGGAGTAGAAGAGAAAAGATCAGTGAAAAGAAAAACCTGATAAATTTGGAATTCAAGAAAAATAATAGTAGAAAGAAAAATAAAATCGCTTCAAAGAAGTACAGAATAAGAAGTGAGAAGAATCCAAGAATTCTATTAACTCTAATAGAATCTTGTAGCTAGAGTGTGATATGAAATAAGTGTTCGAACTCCAAAACCCTTTAATAAATAATAATAACTTGACATTATAACTTTCCTTCAAAAAGCCTCACTTAATCGGTAAAAATTCGGTTATTTTCGACATTCTCCAAATTCGAACTTGTCCTAACGAGTGATTTGCATCTTCAGTTATAAATATCTAAAAGAATATTGAATAGTGGCTGTTATAACCGTAAATCTTCATCAACAGGGAAACTAAATCTACCATTCTAGAAAATTTGAGCTAAATCCGTGACCCCAAGACCTTGCACTGTCCTTGTAAGTTGTTACATTTAACTTTGTTCTATTAATTGGGAGGAGGTTTTAGTTAACCCATTAACTACCAAGTGAATATCGAAAAAAATATTTAAAGTTCTTTGAAATGTAAAGATTTCTTTTTATCGAATCTAACCATAACGATTGGACAACTTTAAAAGACCATACAAAGGATATTCATAAATATAAAAAAATCTAACCCAAGATAAATTGAAATATGGATAGCGCTTATCTAAAAGGTACCAATCGCCAAATTATAGTTTTGAGCAAATGGTGATTAAAGTTTTATAATGCTGAAAAATAAGTTTGTGGATGAAACGGATCAGCCTTAACAGAGGTCCCTACGAGCAGTTTAGTGTTTCGATCTTTTTAGAGTAACTAACAAGGAGACATCGCAGTTGACTCTTCACCAATTTTGATGAATTTTTTTACGGTGAATCTATATTGAATATAAGTAAGTTCCCCCAAAGCTTTTGATCGAATGGCCTTTCTAAAGGGAGTTATTAATTTTTGAAAGTTACGTTTTTTGGGAGTTGTTGTCATAAGCTATAAAGCGATGTCGTTTGACGTATCTGTCCGTAGTGCAGTGAATGGATGCCGCGCTCGTGTGCAGGAAGCCCAGGATCGGGATTCTGAAGTTACAACTTTTTTTGTTTTAATTATTTATTGTAATACTCCTAATCTATTCTTTTATTTATATCAACATATACGTAATTATATTTCTATATAATTGTAATTTTATAATTACTTTATTATTATCATCACTATTTGGATTTTTTTAATAATTTGTTTTAATAAAACCTCATATCACGTGTTTTCCGTTTCAAAAAAAGTTTTAATATCAGAATCCCGATGCTGGGCTTCCTGCACAGGAGCGCGGCATTCATTCACTGCACTACGGACAGATACGTCAAACGACATCGGTTTATAGCTTTTGGCAACAACTCCCAAAAAACGTAAATTTCAAAAATTAATAACTCCCTTTAGAAGGGCCATTCGATCAAAAGCTCTGGGGGAACTTACTTATATTCAATATAGATTCACCATAAAAAAATTCATCAAAATTGGTGAAGAGTCAACTGGGATGTCTCCTTGTAAGTTTTTGTTATAAAAGACGTTTAGTGCATTTATATGAAAAAACGTGATTTGGCGGTTGGTACCTTTTAGAGAAACGCTATCCATATCTACTTCATAGTTAAATAAACATAATTTCCTATAACTCAATTAATATTTTTTTTCTGAATTTTATACTATTAATGGTAAGGTAAAATGGGGATACATTGATACATCTTTAAAAATTATTTTTTTTCTCTCACTTTATTAATTATTATAATGCAACTATTGTATCCAATCTATTAAGAGGTATCTTATGAACCAATATTTAAAAGCTATTTTGGTAACTAGTTCTTAATTAAGAAGTATTTACCCAAAACAGACAAATGGTACAATTGTCAATGTTGCCCTGACATATGGGTAACATTGACACAATAAAATATTACCTCCAAATTTCGTAATAATTTGATATTATATTAGTGTTTATTATCAGGGGTATAAGATTGGCACAGTAAAAACAGCTTTACGTAAAAAAAAAATATTTTTCTGAATTTATTTTTACAAGAATATTATTACAAACGTCATTTTATTAATAAACAACAGGCGGTTTACGATCCTTAAGACAAACAAAATTTTTTTTTGGGGGCTAACTAGTTGTTTATGTGGCACATCTGAATATGCGAAATGATTTTGCTGTTTTCTAAAAAAGCTAACGAAAGCTTCACTGGTCGTCACCAGAATCGTTTTTGCTTGGGAGACCAACTTCACTATCAGAGCTACTTGTTTCAGGTTGAGTTTTCTTTTCTTTTAACTTCTTTTTCTTGCTAGGTTTCATACCTTTCTTCTCAAGCTTCTTTCGCTCATTTATCTCAAGTCTTTGTCTAACATCATTGCTTGTGAGGCTTTCAGCAAATTTTCGTTGAACACGACTTCGCTTTTGAATTTTGGCTACATGACCATCTCTCTTTAAAGTTTCAAGGAGAGACAGTTCTAAAGTTTTTTTAGGCGTAATAGGAAGGCTACTTTCGGAGCTTGGAGGTGGCGCAGCTGTTCGAGAAGGTCCAGCAGAAGGTTCAACACAAGGTGTGGAACAAGAACTAGGACTGGCAGTAAAAAGTGATGAAACAACACATTTCTCGAGCACTTTTTCACTATTCATTGGAAATATTCCAGCACCTGCAAATCTTCCTATTGCATTTGATCGTGAGAAGCAATCAGTTTCAGTCAATTTTCGGAGTAACTTCGGAAAAATTATTTTATCTACATTTTGGAAGCGACTGCCATCATAAAATTCTTGAAGAACTGCACGCCAAGAAGTTTTTACGGCCTTGAATACACCCACATCTAATGGTTGTAAGATGTGTGATGTATGTGCAGGCAGACAAAACAACTCTATGTCTAAACAGTTGTATCGTTTCTATATGGTGGAACATTGACACTCTGTCAATCTAACCCCATTTAACCAATTTTCTCAATTTTTATAAATATCGTTGAGAAACTGTTATCCATTTCATAATTTTAATAAGCAATATTATAATACGCTTACCTAGAATTTGACTGATAGCTATTTTTATGAAAAATACGTCCCTGCTTGAAGTTTCAATGTTACAAAAAGCAAGTGTGGCATGTGTTACTCGTACAAAACCAACGAGTAAATTGTTTATTAAACTTCAACTTAATTAGGTGTTTGGCCAGTGGGTGTCTATAGTGCAACATGATTTTTCGGGATAAACATGTGCGCTAAATATTATTGTTGTATATCTTACGCGCTATTATTAAAATAGTGTCAATGTTGCCTACCTGTCAATGTAACCCCTGTTTACCTTACTTCTTAAAGAAAATTCAAAACAATAAATATAGAATGAGTTCAAAAAATTTTAGAAAAAGGAAAGAAAGGAATTTTTAACCAAAGATACAGTAAAATGTCTATTTTCTGATTAAAAAGAGGAGTTTGTTATAAATCCAAAATCTCTAACTAGGGATCAAGGCAATTAATGGGTTAAACAGACATGAAAAATCTTACATCAAATTTTCATACATTCTCGAAAAATCTATCATCAAATCCTCATAAATCCTCGATTTATTTTTATGAAAGTTTGTACAACCAAAAATAAGCAACAAATTTAACAAAATAGGGGAGGGTGGGACAAGACGGGGAAGTGGGGTAAGACGGGGTACCCAATTTATACGTGTAGTAACTCCTCTTCATCATGTCACTCGATAATCAATGATGTAGGAAGTCGCGTTGTCATGATATCGAGCAAAATTCTAATATGTCGAGTTTCCTTATAATTTATTAATAATTTCGTCGCGTAATAGCTATTAAATGATACTGTGCCTTCCAACAAGTGTTAGTTTCATGAAATTAATAAGAAATGTGTATTAAAGATAAGTACCTTTAGAAGTCCATTTTAAGTGTGGAATGGTAGTATTATTTTTTATAAAAGCGCCCAATGAGGTACCCCGTTTTAACTTCTTGATTTAATGGAGGATGGGATAAAACGGGGAGGTGAGGTAAGATGAGAAACCCCGATTTAGGAAGAAAGCTTAGACTCAAAAAGTAAGAGGAAAAACTGAGTAAAAAAGGGGAAAATTTATAATAAATCCCCAAAAAACAAGAAAACGTTTAAAATTAACGTGCCTGTGTAAATGATGATAATGATGAAGTCTCTATGTTTACGTATTGTGTGAATCTGATTAACAGTTAATAAGGTTCATTTAGTTACATTTTATCTTATTCCACGAACATTACATTTTGTTACATCACAGGTGGGGCAAGATGGAGTAAAACGACATCTTATGTTCAATCGTTGATTATGCTAAAATTAGTGAATTAGAATTCTGTTCTTGCAAAAAATCTCAAAGTTTAATTATCGTAGGTTATATAAACTAAAAGTATGTTTTCCATGAACGAAATTCTGGATTTTATTTACCTTCAAACCTTAAGTACCCCGTCTTGCCTTACCTACCCCTACACTGTTAAAAATAAGGAGTTAAATTTAACTCAATTTTAACTAAATCTGGAAGTTCCCTCGCGACCATCCGTTTCGGAGACAAATTTATACGTAGTGAAAAATTTAACTAATATAATTTGTGACATGTAGTGAAATTCCTTTTAAAAAGTAGTTAGGGTTTACACAGAGATCGGAGGAAAGTAGTTCCAAAAAATTGGTAATTAACTACCTATAGTTTGTTGCTCTAACTAATTATAGTTTGTTAATGCAAGATTTTTCGGATGTTTTAAACTCTTTGTACGAATACAATTTACTCCTTTTTGTAGTTAAGGATATCTTTAGGCGTGTTAGGTACAACCCCTTTAGGGATAACTCGAACTCTTTATTTGTAGTTAAACTTTATATTATTCTAGTTAAAAGTATTCTAGAAAGAGTTACATATCCAGGCCAGTACTTAGGTTATAAAGGTTTTTGGATAGGACCGTATTGAAATAATAACAGTTATGTTTACTTTTTAAAAATATATTAAACAAATAATCATTTCTTACACCAGCCGTACTTTTACCACGTTCTATTAAAATGTAACCATTATTTCATTTTTCTTTGTTTTTTCTTTCATGAAATTTGAGCAAGATTATTGATGATCCGACAGCAATGAGAAACGATTGATCTGTTTTCTTTTCATGTAAAGCTTTATCTAAACTGTTGGTTAACTAAAATATCAATATTATTAGATTTACTGGTGGCTAATATTAACGCATTTTCACCTACATCATGAAGAATAATCAATTTATGACTTGCATCAGCAATTGATTCCTTTTTTGCTCCTCCTTTTCCTCTTGCACTTGGTGGTACTAAATGTAGTAACGTTAAGATTGCATTTGTGTTACTATCCCAATCTGTAAAAAAAGGATATCAAAAAAGACGCACAAAAGTTTTACATTTGTTATTGCCTTTTGGTGGTTCCTTATTAGTTTCATATCTGTGTATATTCAAAACTTTTTTATTATATTTTGGAAAGCTTTCCCGTATTGTTCCAAAAGTTTTAAATTTTAATCGAAAATCTAATGCCATCTAAAAAGAAAAACCAAATTTTTATTAGGAAAACTGAATATCTATCTTGGAATACGCGATGATACGTCGAATGAAATCGTAAACGTCGCCGATTTTTTGTCTGTGATGGCGGCGATGACGCCAAACCATACCGACGCGACGCACGACATCTTGGCACCACCAGCATCGGCGAAAATTTTTAATTTACCTTTACAATTTGCATTAATAATGTAATTTTATTGAACATAAGCCCAACGAATAAACCTATGTATCTAATAAACAATAGGTATATAATTTACCAACCTTAACTAACAATACAACAAAATAATTCTGTACTTACCGGTCACATCAATTAAATTTTTAGATAATTGGTTTCCACTTATTTTCACCCACTTCTTCCGATTAGAATACTTAACATGTATTAACACCAGTCGTACATTTCCATTGTAAGAATAGGTACTGTAAGACACTTCTAACAAATCAATTCGTTTACGCTCAACGATCATTCATCTAAATAATCGCTAACCGCCATCATCGTTGTAGAAGAGTCAAGCAAGAGTCACGTGATGTGATCATGTGACTATAACAACATAATGTAGGGGTGAAAATCGTATTAAATGTAGTTAACATATTTATTTGTATTTTAATTTCAACGAACACGGAGAGTTAAAATTTGTTAAGTTCATCTCGGCAGAGTAGAAGTGTTAACACCGTATTGGTAACACTTTTAAACAGACGACTTTCACTCTGAATAGAGTTACTATTTATCGGAATTTAGTCAAATTTAACATTTTTTCGTGGTAATATTCCACCTTATACCAGCAGAGTTAAATATCTCCGTAAAATTTTTAACAGTGTATTAGGTTGGGGAAAAGGAAATCCATTATTTTTTCGATATAATTCAGGTAAAAATAATGGATGTCTTTTTCTCCAACCAAATATTTCGTCAAATTTGTTGTTTATCTATTTTTAACATATTAACACTTTGTTGACCGAGAATTTTACAAAGAAATTATATCATATCATCAGCTATGATGAGGGTAATGACGAGTTAACTCGTCACCAGTCAGCAAAGTGTTAAGTGGAAATTCAATATTTGAAAAAGCATTGTTTTCGCATTCTTTGCTCATAAAGTTTCATCTTTGTACTAGAAAGCCCATAGATCTAACAATAACACTCACAAAAGCGTCCAAAATAATTTGGTCAACGTCCCAGAATGTTTTTTGTTTATAAAGTTGTACCACTATTTAGTTCCAAACCACCTACATAACTTTCATAACAACCTAAGAGATATATAATTAGACCAATTCTTTTAACTTATTTTAGTTGAAATTCATTATTCGAAAAGGCATTGTTTTTTAATTTTTTGTTCATAAAGTTTTGTCTTTATACTAGAAAACCCATAGATCTAACAATAACTATCATAAAACCGTCCAAAATAATTTGGTCAACGTCCCAGAATGTTTTTTGTCTATAAAGTTGTATTCGTATTTAGTTCCAAACCACCTACATAACTTTCATAACAACCTAAGAGATATATAATTAGACCAACTCTTTTATCTTATTTTAGTTTAAATTCAATATTCGAAAAAGCATTGTTCTTGCATTCTTTGTTCGTAAAGTTTAATCTTTATACTAGAAAACCCATAGATCTTTGTACTGTATAGATCTAACAATAACTATCATAAAACCGTCCAAAATAATTTGGTCAACGTCCCAGAATGTTTTTTGTTTATAAAGTTGTACCAGTATTTAGTTCCAAACCACCTACATAACTTTCATAACAACCTAAGAGATTTATAATTAGACCAATTCTTTTATCTTATTTTAGTTTAAATTCAATATTCGAAAAAGCATTGTTTTTGAATTCTTTGTTCATAAAGTTTTATCTTTGTACTAGAAAACCCATAGATCTTTGTACTCCATATATCTAACAATAACTATCATAAAACAGTCCAAAATAATTTGGTCAACGTCCCAGAATGTTTTTTGTCTATAAATTTGCACCCATATTTAGTTCCAAACCACCTACATAACTTTCATAACAACCTCCAAGCTACATAATTAGACCAAATTAATCTTTTATCTTATTTTAGTTTAACAATTTACAGTTTGATTTATTGCCAAGCGAACGCGTTCCTTTCCCCTCATTAAACGGTACTAAACGGCTCAGGCAGCGCGCCCAAAAGTCATTCACCAAAGGCATCCGAACAATGCGCGGCTCCCGAGGAATCCGCTACCTCCGTACACTTCCTGACGCCGTCTCGGCTCAAAAAGGATCATCCAAGCCGCCCGATTCCCCGAAAATAACCCCGAAGGACCTACCTGCTTTCGACTAAACCATATTATAAGCAAAGTGGCAAGTGTGGCAACGTTGCCTACCTGTTGGTGCGCACGCGCTTTAACTCTCATCCTGCGCATCCTGCAACGCCGCAAGAGCGCGTTTTGTCCCAGATCCGCTCTCCGGAGCGCTCTACCGGAAAAAAATGACTCACCTGAGTTAACCCCCACCATACAATTCCACAGCCAACCTTGCGTTTTGCTTCTCGGTTCGTTACGCGACGTCGCAAATCGCGCGCTACGTTTGCGCGTTGAACGTCGACTTCTTACTTCTTCGAGAATAACTCCTCAAAGAGAAGTAAACTAAAGAGAGCTTCCCAATAGAAGTGGAAGAAGAATTATTTGTAGTTCTCGAAGTGATTGTGGATTTGTGTAGTTCAAGGTTTTTTTATCGTTTCGTGGAAAGTGGTTTAAGTAGTGCGAGGGGGTTTCGAGGAGGAGTGCTCAGATGTTGGACTTGGCTTTTGGTATGTGAGCAATGCCCGAGATGCAACAGTAAACGTACCTATCTTAAATAACAGGAACGCCGGAAAAGGAAAAAGACTCATTCGAAAAAAAAATCTTAGAAACTTACATGGAATCGTACGAATTCCTTTAAACTTGTTAGTGAATGTATTAGCAGGAGAAGAACTTGAAATTCCTTTTAGAGTCGCTTCGTTTACTTTGAGATCTCAAGCAGCAAAGTTAACTAGTAGATAAGAACGTGAAGAATTCCTGTTCAATTAAAATCCCAAAAGAAGACGACTTTAAATTCTTTAACAAACTTAACAAACATTATTCCTTTTAGAATTTGAGATCGTAACCTGATACCATTAGTTATTAGAAATTTTACACTCCAACGTAACAAACACTAAAACCCATAAAACTTTTTACCATTCAAGGTTACTCGTTACAGTGTAATAACAGTTATTTGTGATAACATCCATCCATTAACCACGACTATTGTTAAAACATTCGCTGATTTACATTTGTGACGCAAATGATGGTTTTTATATACACTTACTTTCACTTATAGTTAGTTACACTTTAAACAATAAACTGTTTTAAATGTCTAAATTTAGGTATAATTTAAAATCATTTAGGTATCATGGTAAAAGTGATTTTACACTCTATCAAAATCCCATTAGAGAAGTGAACAGAAAAGCGAACATTCACTTCGAGAAAATACTGTTTACAATCGAATCGACTGAAAAGGTGCTATTTACCGTACAGGTCGATTGTTAGGACGTGAGAGGACTTTCGAAATAATTCCGGCGACTTCTTTACGAAATTTGCTCGAAATTATAGTGTTTGAGTAAAGTTCCAAAAAGAGAAATAATGTAAAGGTGGAAGTGAATGTCCTATAAAGTGGAAAGCCCGCGCGATATGAACAATCCGCTTAAACTAAAACGATTAATCGATCGCGAACTTCCCGCAAACCGTAATTGAATTATAGGATTCCGAAGATAAGGTCGCCGCGTGTACGAAAAGCCAATTTGTCGACGTGTAATTGCCGCAATTTGTAATAATATCAACCGGAGAACCGGTCGGTATCCGAAATTGCGTCGTACGTATGTGACGGTAATTAAACAATAATTACGTTTTGGTTAATTGGAAAAGAGTGATTGCGTTCTTAGGAGTTGTACATTTCCTTTTCTAGGAGGTTTCCTAAGTTTTAAACTAGAATAATTTAGACATTTTTTATAACGATCACTTTTAAAATTCATCAAAAATTCATTTTTACCTAATTTAAGAAAATCGATCAACTTTAAAAATTCATCAAAAATTCATTTTTAAAGATTTTGTTTGATTTTTTCTCTAAATGAAACCTAAAACATTCTAGTTTTAATTAAAAAAGACCGTTTTATTCTAAATCTTATCAAAAAAATTGAAAAAATTTTTAAAGTTGGTAAAAAATTTTTTAGGTTGGAAAATTTTTAAAAATTCTTAAAAAATTGAGTTTTACATATTTTGACCTGATTTGTTTTCTAAATGAAACTTAAAACATTCTAATTTTAATTAAAAAAGACCGTTTTATTCGAGGTGTTGTCAAAAAAATTAAAAAAAATTTCAAAGTTGGAAAAAATTTTTGACACTTTTTAACTTAAGAAATTTAACTTTAAAAATTCATCAAAAATTCATTTTTAAAGATTTTGATTTGATCTTTTCTCTAAATGAAACTTAATACATTCTAGTTTTAATTAAAAAAGACCGTTTTATTCTAATCTTATCAAAAAAATTGAAAAAATTTTTAAAGTTGGTAAAAAATTTTTTAGGTTAGCAAATTTTAAAAAATTCATAAAAAATTGAGTTTTAAATATTTTGACCTGACTTTTTTTCTAAATGAAACTTAAAACATTTTAGTTTTAATTAAAAAAGGCCGTTTTATTCTAAATGTCAAAAAAATTAGAAAAATTTTCAAAGTTGCCAAAAAATTATTGATACTTCTTAACCTAAATTAGGAAAATCGATCAATTTTAAAAATTCATCAAAAATTCATTTTTAAACATTTTGATTTGATTTTTTCTCTAAATGAAACTTAAAACATTCTAGTTTTAATTAAAAAAGACCGTTTTATTCTAAATCTTATCAAAAAAATTGCAAAAATTTTTAAAGTTTGTAAAAAATTTTTGACACTTTTTAACTTAAGAAATTTAAATGTAAAAATTCATCAAAAATTCATTTTTTAACGTTTGGATTTGGTTTTCTCTCTAAATGAAACTTAAAACATTCTAATTTTAATTAAAAAAGACCGTTTTATTCTAAAGGATGTCAAAAAAATTTTAAAAAATTTCAAAGTTGGAAACATTTTTTGACAGTTTTTATCTTAAGAAAATTAAATTTAAAAATTCATCAAAAATTCATTTTTAAACATTTTGTTTTGATTTTTTCTCTAAATGAAACTAAAAACATTCTAGTTTTAATTTAGAAAGACCGTTTTATTCTAATTCTTATCAAAAAAATTAAAAAAATTTTCAAAGTTCGTAAAAGAATTTCTTTAGGTTCTAAATTTTAGATTATTAAAAACGTCATTTTTAAAAAAATCATAAAAGATTGAATTTTAAATATTTTGAACTGATTTTTTTTCTAAATGAAACTTAAAACATTCTAATTTTAATTAAAAAAGACCGTTTTATTCCAGGTGTTGTCAGAAAATTTAAAAATATTTTCAAAGTTGGAAGAATTTTTTGACAGTTTTCTAACTTAAGAAAATTAACTTTAAAAATTCATTTTTAAGCATTTTGATTTGATTTTTTCTCTAAATGAAACCTAAAACATTCTAATTTTAATTAAAAAAGACCGTTTTATTCTAAATCTTATCAAAAAAATTGAAAAATTTTTTAAAGTTTGTAAAAAATTTTTTGGTTAGAAAATTTTTAAAAATTCATAAAAAATCGAGTTTTAGATATTTTGACCTGATTTTTTTTCTAAATGTAACCAAAAACATTCTAGTTTTAACTAAAAAAGACCGTTCTATTCTAACTGTTGTCAAAAAATTAAAAAAAATTTTGAAAGTTGGTAAAAAATGTTTGACACTTCTTAACCTAATTTAAAAATATCGATCAACTTTAAAAATTCATCAAAAATTGAGTTTTTAAGATTTTGATTAGTTTCTTTTTCTAAATGATACCTAAAACATTCTAGTTTTAACCAAAAAAGACCAATTTGTTCTAAACGTTGCCAAAAAAATTTTAAAAAATCTCAAAGTTGGTAAAAAATTTTTGACACTTCTTAACCTAAATTAAAAATATCGATCAACTTTAAAAATTCATCTAAAATTGAATTTTTAAGATTTTGATTTGATTTTTTCTTTAAATGAAATTTAAAACATTCTAATTTTAGTTAAAAAAGACCGTTTTATTCCAAGTGTTGTCAAAAAAATTTAAAGAATTTTCAAAGTTGGAAACATTTTTTGACACTTTTTAACTTAAGAAACTTAACTTCAAAAATTCATCAAAAATTCATTTTTAAAGATTTTGATTTGATTTTTTTCTAAATCAAACTTAAAACATTCTAGTTTTAATTAAAAAAGACCGTTTTATTCTAAATCTTATCAAAAAAATTGAAAGAACTATTAAAGTTGGTAAAAAATTTTTTAGGTTAGAAAATTTTTAAAAATTCATAAAAAATTGAGTTTTAAATATTTTGAACTGATTTTTTTTTCTAAATGAAACTTAAAATATTCTAATTTTAATTAAAAGAGGCCGTTTTATTCCAAGTGTTGTCAAAAAAATTTATGAAATTTTCAAAGTTGGAAAAAAATTTTGACACTTTTTAAGTTAAGAAATTTAACTTTCAAAATTCATCAAAAATTCATTTTTAAACATTTTGATTTAATTTTTTCTCTAAAGGAAAGCTAAAACATTCTAGTTTTAATTAAAAAAGACCGTTTTATTCTAAATGTTTTCAAAAAAATTGAAAAAAATTTTCAAAGTTGGAAAAAAATTTTGACACTTTTTAATTTAAGAAATTTAATTTTAAAAATTCATCAAAAATTCAGTTTTAAAGATTTTGATTTGGTTTCTTCTCTAAATGAAACTTAAAACATTCTAATTTTAATTAAAAAAGGCTGTTTTAGTCCAAGTGTTGTCAAAAGAATTTAAAAAAATTTCAAAGTTGGAAAACAAAATTTTTTTTTGGTTAAAAATCAATCATCTTTAAAAGTTCATATCTCAAAAACTAATTATTAATGAAACTTGAAATTTGGTGAGAATTTAGATCAAAACTCAATCTTTATTTTTACCTAAGATGAATTTTCTACGATTTTTAGTTTTTCACTCAGGAGAGAAAATGTAACTAATTGTAAGTAAATGTTTTTAATTGAAATTTTTTTAAATTCTCACAGTTTTGAGGATTATCGGATATTTTTGTGTCTAAATTATAACAATTTAGACGATAGTATTCAAAAATAGATACTTCAGTCTATGTTTTCTTAGTTTACTTTCGTTCAATTTCCATAAATAAGCTGTGGACGATTTTTTTGAATTCATCCAAATTTTTTATATGAATTTCTGTTAAAAATTCAGTTGGTTTTAAGATTTTCTTTTTAATTTTTTGGTAATAATTCGGACAATTTGGACACTTTTAATCAAAAATAAACATTTCAATCTATTTTTCCTTAGTTTACTTTTGCTTAACTTCTATAAACATGATGTGAGAGATTTTTTAAAAGTTTTCAAAAATGTTCAAGGATTTTTGAATTTTTTTTTATCTTTTGGGTATTAATTAGAAGAATTTGTACGATTTTAATCAAAAATAGACGATTCATTCTATTTTTTGTTAACTATTTTTAATTCAATTTCCATAAATAAGTCATGAATGAATTTTTTATTTTGAAATATTTTCTAAAAGTATTAATAATAATCTTAGCCTTTATTTTCCTAAAAGTATGAGTTTATTTCGCAAAGATTTTCTCAAATTTAACAATTATGAATATGATTCAGTAAAATTATAGTTTTATTTTGAGTAATTTTCCAGAAATCTTAATGATATTTCTCCTTTCTTAGAAGTTCCAGTTTATTTCTGGCAGATTTCCTAAATGTGGGTTTTTATCAAGATGTTACAGTATTTTGGACGGTTATACCTTTTATTTTTAAAATTTCTTGGAAAGTCTTAAATATATTTTTATATGTTACAATTCCTAGAGGTATAAGATGGAAATTTGTTATTTTGAGAATGTTGTCTCAAATTTGATATAATTCTTTCTACACATTAAATGATTTTAGGTGATTAGACTTTTATAATTCAAATTAAAAATGAAATATAAATAATTGCACTAAAAGTTCTGATCAATGTAACTTATTTTTCTTCTCCAACCCAACTCTACTACTTTTTTCTAACCTCTGGAAGTGTTATAAAATCAAATCTAGGAAATACAATTCAAATTTGATGAAATATAGCCAAAAGACGAAATTACAATTTACCTTTCAAGTCATTAATTACAATCTTTCAAATTACAAAAGTTCAAATAAGAACTAATCTATGGGACGGATAAAAAGACGGATTACTGTGAACTTTAAGTAAGACATTGAATGATGATGATATGAATAGAACATTGTGTCTACCCAAAATGTCAATCTCCTCGCTTTCTAATGAATTACGGAGCAAAACGTTATTATCCGTCATTTCGTACCGTTTTACGTAACCGTTGGTATTTAGTAGTCGCGTTGCGGACTAATGAACCGAGACGTAAATCAACATCCGAGGGCTTATTTACGTTTTCGTACGGTTTAGCAAATAAACGACCCCGATTAAACCGTAAAATAAGCCGTAATTTATCTTCTCGCCTGGAGAGAGATTCTTCCCGAATTCCCGGGAAACCGGCTAAATCCGACGTCTAAGGCGCGCTGTTATCTCGCGGTAATATTGACCCTGTGCACACACAAGACACTTCGAGACACTCGAAACTTTTCGAGTGTGTGTGGCTTATCTCCCGGTGCAAGGCATTCCAATTCGTCATTCTTGCAGTCGGTTTCGAGTGGCCGAGGAGGCCGTTCTCTGGCGCCCGCCACCGTGAGTGTATTTCGAACGCTGACCGAACAGAGAAATCCGTGAATCATTCTCTTTATAAAAAGGGTTCGTGTTTTGAGCGCCAGTTTCGATCCAGAAGCCAAGAAATGAGGAACAAAATCCTTTGTCTCGTGTGTTTAACTCGGCAGGATTCTACTGTTCATTTAACTAAAGCTATTTGTAGATACAACTATGATTATCGTAAGTTTTTTCTTTTATTATGTTTTTCTAGGTTAGACAAAAATGTTAGAATTTTTTAGTTGAGTTATATTCTAATAGTATTTTTCTATAGAATATCTCCAAAAATAAAAATCAAATCTTTCCTTATTTAAAAAATCTAATATCAAGAAGATTGCCTTCTGAAGATTTCCTCCATTGACTATCTTCAAAATCAAGAGTTTCTTCACAAATTTAATCATAGAATCAACACATTTTCGTCAAAAAGCAAACTCTCTAATACTTAAAAATCTCACATCAAGAAAAAATAAACACTTCAATTTCATCAAAAATCTTAACTTATTTAAGAAATCTGCCATCATTTTGAAGAAAATTGTTCTTTAGCAGTTTTCTCCATTGACTATCATCAAAATCAAGTTTCTTTACAAATTTTATCTTAGAATCAATATAGTTTTGTCAAAAAGTAAACTCTCTAATAGCTAAAAATCTCACCTTATTAAAAAATCCAAAATCAATTCAAAGAAGATTATCATCTAAAGATTTCTTCTTATTGACTGTCTCCAAGAATAAGAATCTCACTTGAAATAACATCAAATTGTCTTTATTTAAAAGATCTAAACTCAGTCTCAAGCACATTGTCCTTTGGGAAGTTCCTCTATTGACTATCTTCAAAATCAACAGTCTTCACAAATTTGATTGTGGAATCAACACAGTTTTATCAAAAAGTAAACTCTCTAATGATTAAAAATTCTCACCTCATTAAAAAATCTAAAATCAGTTCAAAGGAGATAGTCATTAGAGGAAATAGCTAGATGACAATCTCCAAGAATAAGAATCTCACTTAAAATCACATCAAATTGTACTAAAATTATATCTAGAAGAAAGAAACGTTCCAATTTCTCCAAAAATTTTTTCCTTATTCAAAAGAACTAAAAGCAATTTCAAGAAGATTGTCCTTTGGAAAGTTCCTCTAATGTTTATCTCCAAAATCAAAAGTCTCTTCTCAAATTCTACAATCAATTTCAAGAAGATTGTCCTTTGGAGAGTTCCTCTAATGTTAATCTCCAAAATCAAAAGTCTCTTCTCAAATTCTACCTTGCAATCAATGCAGTATTGTGAAAAATATACTCTCTTTACAATACTTCATCTTTACTCGTCTTAATTCTCTACCCAACTCTTGTCATTACTCGTCTTTCGTCTTTACACGTCTGAACTCAACTCTCATCTTTACTCAACTAACTCTCTTCTTTCGTTCCAACCCAAACTCTTTATATCTTCCGCGCTTTATCTTTAAGATTTCCGCGCTGTTACCAGTAAACTTAACCTATTCAACTTATAATAAAACATAATCAATTCCTACAATAGTTTTTAATGTTTGTTTTCAAAGAAGAAAATAATATTATTCTGTGAAGCTTTTCTTCGGTGGATATGAGTGATTTGGTGGATATTTAGTTTTAAGATTTTCATCTTCCTCCTCGTGCTTGATTCCTTCTTGATTCGAATGATTTTTTCGGTGGATATGGACGTGTCATTTGGGTTTAAGATTTTCTTCTTTGTTCTCGTGCTCATAAAAAGTTATTAGCAATTTGATTCCTTCTTGATCTGTAAGTTGTAAAACAGATCTTTAATTTTCTAGAGAATTCATCTGTTGAATTATCTAAGGAATCGAATAAGGTTTAGAGTTGTTGAAATAGTTTACTGGAAGGTTGGCCACAAAACAAAAATAGAAATCGGTTCGTGGTGATTTCGGAAGAAGGGCGATTTCGGAAGAAGGCCTACTATTAACTTATAAACGGTGTGACCTTAAGGCTGGGGCTTCACTGGTGTTGGTGCAGACCATATCAGATAATAAGAGTGGAAGTACTGGTTGTACACGTTAGAAATTAAGAATAATTCTTGGTAATTCAACCAAAAAGGGGAGAAAGAAATCAAAAAACTAAGGCTTAAGAAAAAGGAGGTTTTTTGATTTCTCCCCTTTTTGGTTGAATTCCCAAGAATTATTCTTAGTTCATATCAGATAATATCAGATCAGATAAAAAAGTAACTAAAAGTCTCTCGTCATTATGAAAACTAAAATCAGTCTAAGAAATACTGTTCTCTAAAACTCTCCTCTATTGACTACCTCAAAAAATAAAAATCCCATCTTAGAATCACATCAATATTGTACTAATATCATATCCAGAAATAAACACTTCAACCTCTTCAAAAATCTTTCCTTATTTACAAAATCTTGAATCGGTTTAAAGAAGATTATCCTCTAAAGATTTTCTTTATTAGTAATCTTCACGATAAAAAGTCTCTCTTTAAATTTCATCTTGCAAACTAAACAATATTGTCCAAAAATAAAATCTCCAATAACCAAAAATGTCTCCTCATGAAATATAAAGCCAGTCTAAAAAAGACTGTTCTCTAAAACTTCGTCTATTTACTATTTCGAAGAATAAAAATCCCATCTTAGAATCACATCAATATTGTAATAAAATCATATCCAAAAATAAACACTCCAACCTTATCAAAAATCTTTCCTTATTTATAAAATTTAGAATCAGTTTAAAGAAGATTATCCTCTATAGATTTCCTCGATTGATAATCTCCAAGATAAAAAATCTCTCCTTAAATTCCATTTTGCAAACTAATCAATATTATCCAAAAATAAACTCTCCAATGGATAAAAATCTTTCCCCATTAAAAAAACTTAAAATAAATTTATAGAAAACCATCTTTTAAAAACTTCTTTCGTTGACTATCTCCACAATAAAAAAATCTATTCTTAAATTTTTAAACTCCGCCTTAGAATTAATGCATAATGTTCCAAAAATAAACTCTCCAACAAAATCTTTCAAAAAGTAATCAAATATCTTGTTTCAAATTGGATTTTGGAAATTCCCCAATAATCAAAAAAAATCTCTCATCGAATTTTATCTTGCAAAATAGACAATATTGTCAAAAGAGAACTCTCCAATAACTAAAAACCTTTCCTCATTAAAAAAACAACCCAAAATCAATTCATAGAAAATTATCCCCTAAAGATTTCTTTCGTTAACTATCCCAAAATCAAAAAACTATTCTTAAATTCTTCCACCTTAAAATTAATGCATAATATTCCAAAAGTAAACTCTCCAATAAAATCTTTGATAAACTCCTAATCTTAAAACATAAACTTTCCAACTAATCAAATACCTATCTCTTTACAAATTGCATTTTGGAAATTCCCCAATAATCAAAAAAAATCTCTCCTCGTTAAAAAACACAATAATTTAAAATAACTATAACATATTCTTATATTCACGCTTGGATTACACACTTTCCCACTTCACTTTCCTTTCCACAATAATTTCAATTTATTCATATAATCATTATTAATAAATCCCACTCATGTCTATTAAAAAGAAAATATTTCCTCACGCGCCGGCAATATATCTACAATATTTACAATAAACGTGTTATCGCAAGACACTAATTTCTGTTTAGTTTACACTTGATCCGTGTGAATAGAACCCGGAGATTACAAATGTGGGTTGGCATACCGGCGCTAGTTAATGATAACGCTACAAGTTTACATAAGATATTGGAACTGACGTGTTAATCGTTTGCACACGGGTTTGATGTGTTAATTATAAAACGAGGTTGATTAAACTTTGAAGAAATATTATCATTAATTAAATAGAGTAATATTGCGAATTAATTTATTTTGTAAAATTTTTATTGTTCAATCATTTACTGGTGTATTTTCTGACTGAAAACAAGTAAAGAAATCCTAATGAATATAGGTTTGAAAATAGTTCGTTTTCAAGATATTCAAGGTTTTATTTCCATAAGTTGATCTATTACTAATATTATTACAGTTTCAATAAATTTTTGTACCTGACTAATGAAACATAATAATGATAACTTATAGAGACTAGATAAAAAGCCTCTCATTGAATTCCATCTTGCAAACTAAACAATATTGTCCAAAAATAAACTCTCCAATGATCAAAAATCTCTCCTCATTAAATGTAAAGTCAATCTAAAGAAAACTGTTCTCTAAAACTTCCTCTATTTACTATTTCAAAGAATAAAAATCCCATCTAAGAATGACATCAATATTGTATTAAAACTATGTGCAGAAATAAACACTCCAACCTCTTCAGATTGTCCTGTAAATATTTCCTCCATTGATAATCTCCTAGATAAAGAGTCTCATTAAATTCCATCTTGTAAACTAAATATTGTCCAAAAATAAACTCTCCAATAATCAAAAATGTCTCCTCATGAAATGTAAAACCAGTAAAAAGAAGACTGTTCTCTAAAACTTTCCTCTATTGACTATCTTACCCCCAGATAATAGATAAACTTATGGAACTAAACTTCTAGTATCTCGAAAACGAATCAAATATAAAATTTTGATTTAAAATGAAAAGAATTCAATCCACTTAGAGGGATCCAATCCACTTCTTGATGTTTAAATTGAGCAATCCTTGTATTATAATCACGTACTACATTGTATTCGGTTTACTCTTGAGATGTGGGACGTTCGGAATTCGAAAACGTAGGTGGAAAACAGCACTTCGGGGGCGGAGGAAGATGTTAACAAGATGACTGTATTTATATCCTAGTATTTACTGCTGCTTTTAATTAATAAACAAACAAGTTAATCGAGATTTGAAACAAAAAATTTTATCGTGGAAAATACCTTTTAAATCAATGAAATTTTATCTCTAATCAACAATCATTAAAATTCCATTATTGAAATATCTAACATATTTAAATTGTTAGCTTTAAATATTGATATTAGAATTGATAGCTTATTTTATTTTATTTTTTCAGCCAGAGTCATTAAGGAGCATACAAGATCGAGATCTGGCCAAGATGGGGATCTGCTGCGTTTAGTCCAGCGGCTCTCCAAAGAGGCCAACAACAATGCCCCCAAAATGGGGGCCAACGTGAGCAGGCACTCCGCGAAAGGACTGTCCGGCAGACGGACGCAGTCCAGCGGAAGCATCTGCAACGGAAAGGGGAGACATGGAGAGGCGAAGATCTGCGGCAGTCTCCCCAGCTACTTAGACGACGGGGGTTGTAACAACAACCAGCGAGAGTGCGACAAATTAGAAGACGTAAGTGGAGCTCGTTTACGCAACTAACCACTCCCACGACTCTAGTTACCTTATCTACGCGTGCAGATCTAAAGAGTACGACCTTTTCTAAAACCTTTACGGGTGTTTACGATTTGATCTCTTTTAAATATCACACGGGTATTAGTCATATCTCACGTATTTTGTTTCGAAACCATTCTTTATTGTGAGTGGAACTAGAACGAGAGGTCTATTTTTATTTGTTTTTATAGGAGAGAATACCGCCTTTAGGAGACGGTGCCCCATTACATTGGAAGTTTTCCGACAACCAAACCGCTCTGTGCGACCAAGGTTATGGCTCCGAAAGGAGCCCTGAAGAAGAATATCCTCCTCCTCTTCCAGAACACGATAATCAGTGCCACCATCATTTGGATTTACACTCTTGTTATCCTTTTATAACTCCAGGTAATGTTTCAAATAAAATAATATAGCTTAAAAAGATCAATCAATATAAAATTAAAAAAATGAACTTGCCACTTCATATTTTAAAGAAACGTTTTTCACGTTAGGTTTTGGCAAAAAATCGTTGGTCTTTAAAATTTTTTTAATTTTTTTAAATTGTGAGTATAATAAATCTATCTAATTATATATAATAATTAAGTTGTAACTACCAAACGTCAAATTTTTAAAAGTCGTTGCATCCCAAAAATTATAGTTGTCTTTCTAATTTTTTTTAATTTTTTTGGGAAAAGTTGGAACATATTTGATCGATTTAAGACAAAATAGAATATTTTAAGCTTCATTTGACGTAAAAATTATTTTCTAATTCTTATAAATAAGTTCGGAACGATTTTTTAAATATCGACTAGAAGTGAATTTGCAACGCCCGTTAATATTTCGATGCAGAGGTTCGGAGAAACGTTCGCCAGAAATTTTCTAGGTCTGGCAGGATGATGCTTTTCTAGAATCTTATTCAAAATTGAATAAAGAATTATTTGAAAGAAACCGTATGAAAATCAGATGATTGATATCTGAGTTATGGAAGCTCAAAGTCAAATTTTCTAAAATGTTTAAAAATCGAAAAAATCTAAACGCAATTTTCCACCGATTTTCCAGCGAAAGAATGATTTGGTACATAGATAAGTACCTTCCAAACGATTATAAACGTTAAAAATAATCGGAATTTACAATAAAATGAAAAATTTTTTTTCAAAATTTTCGTTTAATTTTTCGTTGCAGAGGTTGGGAAAAATATTCGTTAGAAATTTTCCGGATATGATACGATAATGTCCTTCTAGAACAATACTAAGAATTAAACGAAGAATCGTTGAAAATTTACTGCATGAAAATCGAACGATCGACCGCCAAGTTACACGAGCTCAAAGTCAAAATTTCAAAAATGGCCAAAAAACCGAAAAAATCGAAAGGGGTTTATATGGAATTTTTCTCAAAAATCGAAAATTTTAGATTTTGCTGAAACTCAGGTTCTTATATAATTCAACAACGGGGAAAGCGATGGTGAAATTCGTCTTTCCCTAAATCCTTTGGTTTTTTTAGAAAAATTGGCTAGAATTGAATTTAAATTGCAACGCGCATTAATTTTAGGATGCAGAGGTTCGGAGAATCATTCATTAAAATTTTTCTGGATCCGCCATGATAACACCTTTTCAGAATTAGATTCAAAATTGAATGGGAAATTATTAGAACCAATCCGTTGGAAAATCAAACGACAGACGGCTGAGATACGCGAGCTCAAAGTCAAAATTTTTAAAATGACTGAAAATTACAAAAAAAGATGAAAGGACTCGGATTTCGCTGAAAGTGGGAAAATGAGATGAACGATGATGAAATCCATTTCGCTGTCTTTTGGTCTTTTTGCCTTTAAAGCAGATTCCAGCAAAAAGCCTCCTTGTTGTTTATAAAGTAAATATTTTAGACTATCTTTAGATAAAAAATTTTGCCTTTATCTTTATAAATAAAGTTAGTATGATTTTGTAAAGTAACCTAATATTTTTTAGATTCGATTCTGTAAAAAAAATTCAATGTCTTGAATTCTTTTCTTAATAACCAAAGAAGTAAAGTTTGGAGAATTTGTTAAAAATCATATGTACTATGAGGACTGTAAGTTCTAAGATATTAATTTAAGAAACTTAAGTTAGAAATTTGCTTCAAAATATGACCAAATACCTTTTTAATGTTCTGTCCTCATTTTATAATAACACTGACCAACATTTTTAGACCCATAGATCAGACTATAGTTTCTTAGTAGTTTTAGGTGCGCTGATCTCCAATTTGACCTCAGAATTGTTCCATCACATCAGGTTTTTTTTAAATATTCTAACCTAATGATACAAAAAAAACACGGTTTTTAAACATGTTCGGGATTAAATAACATAGCGAATAAATGTTTATTCACAAAATTCCATGCGGCATCTGAAAGCACCACTGTTCTCAATTGAAACGTATTTTGAATTTTTCGAATATCTTCATTTCTTCTTGAAGGAATGTAATTTCTATAACATCGATTTTTGTTCAATCATTTTGGCCAATAATGTCATTCTAGCGTGCGTAATCTGTACAATTTAGATCATTTGCAGAAACGTTGATTTCAAGAAGCTACTGTGTTAAAAGAATTAAGACAATTTGTTATATTTGTGCACATTCTGACACAAAAAATGAGTGTAGATGGGATGAAAGAATGTTGGCCAACCATTGCTGAGCTTTGAAAAGGGAAGATAATTCCATAAGTTGGGTTAGATCACTGCAACGTTCATTTGAAACAAGGATTTGAAAACCTTAACGTGTTTTTGAGACTACGACCAACTCTTTGCTTACTAGTTTGCTATAATTACAATGAGTACGATTGGGAAATTATAAAAAGATGATTTTTTTCATGAAGAAATTAAGGTATTGAAAAAATGCAAAATGCATTTTGAATGGAAAAGGTGCCTTCTCAACTGCAAGTCAAGTGAGTTGTCAAAAACACGCCTTGTCAACTAAAATCTAACTTTCACTCGTTTCACTCTCCGGAAACGCGTCTTTCGTCCTTCGTTCCACAGCGTTTCGTTCCACAGCGCTTCGTTTTCAACTAACTTCGCTTCGTTTTCTGTTCTCTGCGACTTGGCTTTCACCCTCTGCGGTTCGTCTTCTGCTTTCTGCGACTTGTGTTCAACTCTCTGTGGTTTGTCTTCAACTCTCTACGGTTCGTCTTTAACTCTCTGTGGTTCGTCTTCAACTTTCTGCGGTTCGTCTTCAACTTTCGGCGACTCGTGTTCAACTCTCTGTGGTTCGTTTTCAACTCTCTGCGGTTCGCCTTCAACTCTCTGCGGTTCGCCTTCAACTCTCTATGATTCGTCTTCAACTGCTTCGCTCCTTCCAGTCCCTTCCGTGTCGTCGCTCCTCTTTTCCTTTTCATCCGAACCGGTCGCTTCCATCGATGGGCATCCCACATACATTCGGATGCCACAAGGTATTGTAGATAACAATTTATTTGCTACGTTATTTAATTTCAATTATGTTCATAACTCGTGTTTTTGCATCTATAGATTAGAGTATCTTGAAAACCTGAGGTGATGGAGCAATTCTGAGGCCAACTTTGAGTTCAGCGCGCCAAAACCTTTTAGAAAAATACTATTTGATCTATGGGTCTCACCATTTATAAAATTTTGTAGGCCTGTCTAATTTTTCCTACTAATAATGATGTATATAATGTCACAACCACGACAAAACTCAAAAATATGATTCGCTATGTGAGATGAACAACTAGAACTTCTTTGATTGAGGTGAGAACTAAACAGGATAAGCTACTAAACACTTTGTGCAGATATAAAGTAAAGACTGAAGACCGTAGACTTATTACTTTTTTATACTCGTTTGATTAAGTGTTTATCTGCTTTAAAAATGGCTATTGTAACTTTTTCAAGTAAATTATAAGTAAGAAAAAAGTGACTATAAAACTTTAAATTCATTTCTACATTAAAAAATAAAAATTATTCTCATCTTCAAAAAAATTTAAGATAACTCTAAGTTTCTAGTTTTTTATTATAAACAGGACCAATGACTATTTTAAGATACGTTGCATAACTGATTTTCTAACAAGTTATTTATGAAAACTTTGCCAAAAAACATATTTCCTATGAGGATTAAGGCCCGGTCTTACGAAACACAAAATAACTTGAATAATTGCTATAGTTACGCCTTTTTTAAAGTAATGTGAGTGGCTGAAATAGAAGTTATTCTGGCAATTATTCCTAGAATAACTTATTCTGCCTTTTATAAGACCGGACCTAAACGTTCTAAAGTGTTAGATTAAGAAACTTAAATTAGAAATTAGCGTCAAAAGATGATCAAATACTTTTTTAAGATTCTGTCCTTTTTTTAATAAAATTTCTTATTACGCTTATACTGCGTGACATTGAAATTGCAACACCTAGAAGAAGTATGCATTTTATGATACAATTTGATAGAAATACTCTATAGAAATGTAACAATCGATTAACATTTTGATGCCCTAGATAACATAGGTTTGGCAAAATGAACTTTTGAAAATTTTCTTTTCTGTAGATACTTCAGTATTTTTTTTTTTATTATTCTGGCAGAAATTTGTGTGCTTCTTAACGGGGTTATTTGTCAATATGATTACTTCTGAGGTTCCTATTATGCGTAGACCAACAGTACATATTTTTGTCATTTAATAGAAATTGAGGGGGTAAAAATAACGGTATGAAAGTGGATCGTTTTTCATTTACTAAAACTGCTATCCAAATAAACTAAAAGCAGTCCACTGCCATTAGATGTTGCAGAAAAACCTTTCTAAAGGGCCTACCATATGTACCATAACCCGAAATGGAGCTGCACCATGAAGACAGAGATGAAAAACTAACCCCGCTCTCCGTAGCATTGCCGAGTGCTTTTTCATCTTTTTCTTCATGGTGCAGATCCATTTCGGGCTATAGTACGTATACTCTTCTTTGCTGTAAAATTGAACTTTCTAACCTCTTAACGGTGCTAAACAAGATTGAGTTCCAAGGATTACATTTTGTTACTACGCGTTATAAATTCGTACAGTTCACATTAAAGCCAATGTACTGTCATAAACAATGACGTTCCATATCATAATTCTAACAATACGTTGAATGGACATGGATGAACATTTCAACATTATATTGCAAAATGTGCAACTTTGCAGAACTGCGCTGAATCAGCTTAAGGTTGTCATGCATCTGCAGACTAATTCAAATCCTGTTATTGAAGTCAAGCTTATGTTTCTCAATGTCCAATTAAGACTTTTACGTTCATTAATTTAGGCAATTGATCGATACAGAACAGTAGAGCATAACTCACGGTATTCTATGAGTCTAAAACACCTAATTGGGTAATAAAATGCCTGGAAAATGACTGCGTATGTCAATAGATACCCTTTGATCACAAATAAAAATACTTCTCACAGCAGTATATGCAGAAACCGGTGGAATCAAATCTTTGTTCGTACATCGGAAAGTTAGAGAATCCAATTTTTCAGCTAAACAATGTGTAACCATATATGAAATGTAAAATAAAATAAAAAACAGCATAAACGATGAAAAAGTATTTATTTCAGTGCTATTCGAATTTCGGACTCCTTGAGTCCGTCTTCAGGCACGACGTCAATTAAATATAAGAGGAAAACAACAACATCAGAACATATCCAGTGCGCTCTTAAGCTGACGTTTCGATTTCGATATCTTTTTCTTAATTCATCCTGTTATTTTGGACCTATTTTGGCGTATTCCTTGATAACTTGTATCTTAACCTACATATTTACAACACGTGTTTGCGAATCAAGCTCGTTTGTTGCGATAACTTTAGTACTGCTATATAATACGACTGTTTTTGGATGTTCTGATGCTGTTGTTTTCCTCTTATATTTAATTGACGTCGTGTCTGAAGACGGACTCAAGGAGTCCGAAATTCGAATAGCACTGAAATAAATACTTTTTCATCGTTTATGCTGTTTTTTATTTTATTTTACTATACTACGATGACCCTGGACCAAATTATCTCCAATATATGAAATGGTTTTTACAAGGTTCCTTTTAAAACATCTAACGAAAGTGGGTACTTTGGATGTACACAAACAGCGATTTCAGTAAACGACAAACTGCCTACTTTCATATCGTTTTTCTATAGTCACATTTTCTGTTCAATTACAGTAATTTATGAGCTCTCTTAAGCTAGGAACAAACACAAACCCATACAAAGTCAAACTGATAGATAATGTCGTCACGATATAGGCAAATTACCAACAGATTGGTAAGAAATTACTGCACCACGTACAGAAAAGAAATGTTAATTGTTAATCAATTTTTATACTTCTATGGAGCAACATTTCTACCTAATTCTATTAAAAAGTACCCATTCCTTCTAGGTGTTGTAATTTCAATGTCACGCAGTATATAATTCCCTTGATTTGAAATTTCATATATCAATCAATCAATCTGTTAACTCTCACATCACTTCATTTTGTCTTCCCTCATTTCCTCTCTATAATTTCTACCTTTCCTGGATAAATTCCTTTCACATCAAATCATATCCTGATTTATTTGAGAAAGAAATGACGTTGCCAATATGTATTTTATCAAAAAATCTAACCAATTAGTTATCACATTACTTAATTCAAACTTCCCTCATTTCCTGTCTTTCATTTCTAACTTCTTTGTGAAAAGATCTTTCACTTCCAATCATTTCCTAATTTCTTTGAAAAAGAAATAACGTTGCGAACATGTATTTTATCAAAAAATCTAACCAATCACTTAGCACATCACTTAATTTCAACTTTCCTAATTTCCTGTCTTTCATATCTTCTTTATGCAAAAATCTTTCGTTTCGAACTTCTTCAAGAAAGAAAGACGTTGCCAATACGTATTTTATCAAAAAATCTAATCAATTAATTATCACATCACTTAACTTCAACTTCCCTCATTTTCTTCAAAGACATCTTTCATATCTATCATCTTTGTGAAAAAATCTTTCACTTCCAATCATTTCCCAACTTCTTCAAGAAAAAAAATGATAACATGTATTGTATCAAAAAAATCTAACAAATTAGTTCTCAATTTTAATTTTAACTTTAACCTATGGTATGAACACAGCGAAACACTTTTGAATAATTAACTTTAACATAGTTTTAGTTACCACAACCTGTACACACAAGACAGACATAACAAACGCGCTATCGAGTTTCACGTTTCCACTTCGGGTCGTTCCCGTGACCTCTGACCCGTTTGCAAAACCGAGTCTCGAGGGCGTTACACGTGGTCCCGACTAATGGCCAACGTTCGCCTATATATGTGCCTTTTGGGGCCTTGGGAGTACACGTAACGAAGTTGAAACTTTACTATGTTATAATGTGTTTGATTTTGAGTTATGTCTCCCAGTGCGCAAACTACCATCATGGGATTTTTAAATGAAGCTCTTTGAAAGTAATCCCAATTGAAATTGAAAACAAGGTCATTGTTGTTTTAAACTTTTCCATTTTGTAACATCAAACTTGGGATATATTGGGATATACTGGAACATACTGGGACATACTGTATATATACGGAATGTTTGAACAGGTTGTGCTACGAACACAACCGGCAAAAATCAATATCGTCCTCCACCCACACTGCCAAGTTTGAGGCCGAAGCGAACGGCGGACCCCAACGTTCTAGTTGTTTACATCTGCTTTACTGTTTTGTCAATAAACCGATAGCTTGGTCCTTCCTCAGAAACTCTAAAGTGGGGTAATTAACCGTGAGAGAAACTACTAACTATAATTCAAACGTCTCTATCCAAATAGCACTTAAAACATTGTATTAAATTGCCCGATTGTGGTTTAAGTAGACCGCAGTTTAGACTTCTTGCAACGTCAGGAATTCGCAATTAACGAGCAGGAAGTCGACACAAACGCCACTATACAGTTGTATAGCGCCTGTTAATTAACGCTAATTAACACTAACATTGTCGATTGTGTTGACCATTTGATTTTCAACAACCTCCCATTAACTATTAAACCATTTTAAACTAGAATTACCTAAATCAAGGGAATAATTACGGATTAGGGACCATCTGTGCCTAGGAAACTCATCTAAAAGGGCGACGTCCAAGAGTTGTTAACGACCCGCCCCCCGAAACGAATTTGGGCTAATAGCCGCCCCGAAAGTTTTTCTCATCCTCTCTCGTTCCCCGGTTTCAGAAAGCACTTTCACGGTGTCGCTCGCAAAAGGATCCCGAGGTCTCGGGCTCAGCGTCACTGGCGGGGTGGACAGCGGAGGCTCTTGGCCGGGGTTAATTCGCGTCAAGAGGTTATTTCCTCATCAACCCGCCTCCTCCTGCGAGATGCTCAACGTTGGCGACCTTATTTTAGAAGTTAATGGCATCACCCTCACAGGACTTACTAATTATGTAAGTTTATAGCAAAAAAATAAATAACTACAACCCTTAAGGATTCAAATTTGAAATCTTATTAAAATTAATTGCATTTTTAGGAAGCTTTAGAAGTTTTAAGAACTGCTCCGAATCAAGTGGAATTAAAAATGTGTCGACCACCTCCGGATGTTTTAAGTTGTGTAAGTCCTATCTCGGAGGTTCCTCCTCCTCCACCGAGAAGAGAACCACCTTCAAGTTTAAATTTGGCTTCGTGTTCAGATGATGAACATTGTCATGGTGTAAGTTTCTTTGTATCTTAGGCTTTAAAAGTCAAGATTTTAAAACCCAAAATTAAAAATCCATGTTTGTGTGAAAAGACCTTTCACTTCCAATCATTTCCTAATTTCTTCGAGAAAGAAATGACGTTGCCAACATGTCTTTTTTATCAAAAAATCTAACCAATTATTTAGCACATCATTTAACTTCAACTTCCCTCATTTCTTTCAAAGAGATCTTTCATATTTATCGTCTTTGTGAAAAAATCTTTCACTTCCAACCATTTCCTAATTTCTCCAAGAAAAAAAATGACATTATCAATAGGTATTTTGTCAAAAAAAAGCTAACCAATTAGTTCTCAATTTTAATTTTAATTTGGATTATATCTCCATAAATCTCGATCATACGAAAAAATATTTATAACAAAAATTGTTCGTAATTGAATACAAAATAACTTTTATTTGAAACATTTTTAGCTAACTTACTTAGTTTTTGAGTTAGAGGGAGTAAAAGTTGAAGTGTGTCGTTTTGGGGTTTTTCCAGTTTTGAGGTTAGTCCACTTTTTGGATTATATCTCCATAAAGATCCATCGTATGAAAAAATGTTTAGAATAAAAAATGTTCCTAATTAAATATAGAATAAGTTTTATTTGAAATATTTTTTGCTAACTTACTTAGTTTTTGAGTTAGAGGGAATCAAAGTTGAAGTGTGTCATTTTGGGGGTTTTCCAGTTTTGAGGTTAGTCCACTTTTTGGATTATATCTCCATAAATATCGATCGTATGAAAAAATGTTTATAATAAAAGATGTTCCTAATTAAATATAGAATAAGTTTTATTTGAAATATTTTTCGCTAGCTCGTTTAGTTTTTGAGTTTGAGGGAGTCAAAGTTGAAGTGTGTCGTTTTGAGGTTTTTCCAGTTTTGAGGTTAGTCCACTTTTAGGATTGTATCTCCATAAATATCTTTCGTATGAAAAAATGTTTAGAATGAAAGTTGTTCCTAATTAAATATAGAATAAGTTTTATTTGAAATATTTTTCGCGAACTCGTTTAGTTTTTGAGTTAGAGGGAATCAAAGTTGAAGTGTGTCGTATTGGGGTTTTTCCAGTTTTGGGGTTAGCCCACTTTTTGGATTATATCTACATAAATATCGATCGTAGGAAAAAATATTTATAACAAAAGATGTTCCTAATTGAATACGGAATAAATTTTATTTAAAACATTTTTAGCTAGCTTGTTTAGTTTTTGAGTTAGGGAGGGAGTAAAAGTTGAAGTATGTCGTTTTGAGGTTATACCAATTTTTGGATTATATCTCCATAAATATCGATCCTATGAAAAAATAGTTATAACAAAAGATGTTTGCAATCAAATACGAAATAACTTTTATTTGAAACATTTTCAGCTAGTTCGTTTAGTTTTGAAGTTAAAGTCAAAGTTAAAATTTGCTGTTTTGGGTGTTTTCCAGTTTTGGGATTATTACAAATTTTGAATAATATCTCCATAAATATCGATCGTATGAAAAAATATTTAGAATAAAAGATGTTTGCTATTGAATACAAAATAACTTTTATTTGAAACATTTTTAGCTAACTTACTTAGTTTTTGAGTAAGAGGGAATCAAAGTTGAAGTGTGTCGTTTTGGGGTTTTCCAGTTTTGAGGTTACTCCACTTTTTGGATTATATCTCCATAAATATCGATCGTATGAAAAAGTGTTTATAATAAAAGATGTTCCTAATTAAATATAGAATAAGTTTTATTTGAAATATATTTCGCTAACTCGCTTAGTTTTTGAGTTAGAGGGAATCAAAGTTGAAGTATGTCGTTTTGTATGTCGTTCATGTTCAGATGATGAACATTGTCATAGTGTAAGTTTCTTTGTATCTTAGACTCTAAAAGTCAAGACTTTAAAACCCAATATTAAAAATCCATGTTTATAGTTTGAAAATTAATATCTTAAGATTTCAGCTTAAAAAGCAATTATTTCCCTTGAAATTTCTTAATTGATTTTGAGAAACTAAACTAAAGTTCCTCATTTTATTTCAATTAATTTCTATTTTATTTTAAAGGAATTTGAAATAACAATGAGAAAAATGCAAGGTTCGTTAGGATTCACACTAAGAAAAGAAGACGATAGCGCTTTAGGTCATTACATCAGAGCATTGGTGAGAGAACCAGCATTGACTGATGGAAGAATTCGAGCTGGAGATAAGATAATTGCCGTAAGTATTTAAATAAAAGTTTTAAAACCTTCCAGAAAAGTCCGTGGGATTGCATAGAAATTCACTGGAAACTCCGGAAGTTAATCCCGGAAAGTAATACTTGAAATTCAACGGAAAGCGCGTCTCATCTCGCGCGGAACTTTAAGAAAATATCAAGTTCCAAACTAATTTCCAACTCGCGATTTCAATTCAGAAACTACCAATTTTACACCCGCCATTCGTCCATTTCATCTTTTCAAAAATTAATCTTTAACTTCTTTCAGGTAAATGACGTTGAGATATCACCGATGACTCACGAAGAAGCGGTTCAATTCCTTCGTCAATCCGGTGAATTAGTAAAACTAAGATTATACCGAGATTTAGCTCAAACCCCGGTAGCTACTTTATCTCCAACTGAAACCACCCCAAGAACTTCATTTTCTAAGAAAACCCAGCTTCGACAAGAAGCGGTCGATATGTTAAACGACATCGCGGTTAGAAAACTAATTCCCGGAAATCAAGAGCAATATCGAAGATCTTTATCTCCAAATACATCACCAAGACGTTTAAGAAGGCAACCGTGTCCTTCAGACGCTTCAAATAATTCAGATTCATCCTCAAGACATTTAATCACAGATGAAGTTTTTCACGAAGGACTTCTTAAAAAATGTTCACTCCCATTAGATGAAGATTCATTTAATTCATTATTTATAGAAGACGACGATAGCGATAAACCATCACGACCGAGTTCTTTAGACTTATACAATCCTAATCAAACTCCTGTTGCTTCGAGAAAACCAAAATTCAATTTCTCCCTAGCACATAACGCCTACGAGTTAAATAATTTGGATGCTGAAATTCTAGACGCTCCTAACTTAAATTACAACATCGGCGATGAAGCTAATTCAACCGAAGTTGAATGCGGTGATAGTTTCCCGCAAGAACCGGCTTCCATGCCTCATATTCCCGTCGACAATCCCGGTTTTAGCTATAAAAACCCCGCGTATCAATCTGCTCATCCACCTTGTGGAACCGAAACTGTAGAAAATACAAGTAAAGTTTCTAAAGTAACCGAAGACGCTAATAATATGAAAAAATGGAAAGGGGTTGTGTTTACCGCCGATGAAGAACGTGAAAGACAGAAAGTACTTAAGAAGGAAGGGTATAAGAAGGGCGAGAATGATTATGAGGTAATTTAAGTGATTTTGGGGGTTAAAAAAAGGTAAAAAAATGTGATTTTTAAATTTTAGATACTTGCCATTGAATTGAATAGAGGGTGGAATAGTCGATTAGGTTTTAGTTTACAAGGAGCTGCTGGTGTTACTTATGTAAGTGCTGTGCATGCTGATAGTGTTGCTGCTAGAGATGGAAGGATTAAACCAGGAGATCGATTGATTAAAGTAAGTGTTTTTTAAAGATGGTAAATTAATGAGTTTGTAAGACAAAAAAAACTAAATTTAAGAGTAAGACTTTCTATCCAAGTCAACTTAAGTCATTTGTATTTTTTTAATTAACTTTAAAAAATTGCTTGTTGTTAGAGTTTATGAATGGGAATTTGGAAAAAAAATTAAATAAAAGTTTTAAATTAATGAGTCACTTTACCATTAAAATGGACATATTTCTTCTTTTTAATATTAAAGAAAATTTAAAATTTTGGAAAGATATCGACGAATTTTTGGTATATTTAAGGAAATAAAAAAAATGTAAGAAAAAAACAGATAAATGATCTTATCAAAAGAGTAAAGAGTAACAGCTTTTCATCGAACCCAACTTAAGTAATTTGAATTAACTTTAAAAAATCGCTTAGTGTTAGAGTTTATTAATGGGAACTTAGAAAAAATATATTAAAGTTTTAAATTACTGAGACACTTTACCACTAAAATGAACATCTTTCTTCTTTTTAATATTAAAGAAACTTTAAAATTTCGAAAAGATATCAACGAATTTTGACTGTATATTTATGAAAATTTTAAAAAATATATAAGAGAAAACTGATAAATGGTTATTATTTTATTACAAAAATCATTCCTGATTTTGTATACTATAAAAGCAAATGGTACAACAATGGAGTTTTGGGTTTTTAAAAGATGGCTTTCAAGCATCGTGTATTCTTTTGGTTGTCATCTTGTATTTAAGCGAATTTTTTGTTATAATGGCAACATTCAACATGTTACAATAAAGTAAGACTATGACTAACCGAATCGCATGAATTATTAATATATTTAGAAAGAAACTTTATAAGTTTTAACTTTATGCAATACTCCGTTACTTCTTTCTTCACTCACATAAATAAGTTCGTAGGGTAAACTCAAGGATACTAGACTAACAGGATAGCTGTGTGTTATAACACAAGATGTGTATACACCGACATTTAGTGCACAGTCGCCAGTTTGACGTCACTGCTGACCGTTTTGTTGTGGTTTCAGTCGAATATAAGACAGAGTCAAGTGTAATACAGAGACGCTAAACCTGACAGTGACGTTAAAGGGTGGCGGGCTATTATCCCAGATTGAGCTATCCTGTTAGTCCAGTATCCTCGGGGTAAACTCATCAAATCTCAGTCATGACATCTAAAGTCGGCCTTCCAGTTTTTTTATACAAATTTCTTTAAAAAGACCAACTTTGGCAAGCTTTTTTTGGACTCCGAAATTTAGGAAATTTACCTTACCATATGATGTCTTAAAATGTGTCATTTTTCAAAATTCAATGGGATTCCGTTTCCGGTTCTGGTTAGAAACGAATGAAATATTTACGTTCGTTCAAATTTTTGAAATATTTTTAATTATCTACTTTAGTTTTATCTATTTTGTACATCGATCTCAAGTGCATCTTTTTGTGATAATATTTTCGTAATTTAATTCAAGTTTTCTTTTGATTCACATCGTATATATTTTTTACTCAAGTGTCTGGGAGTCATAAGAGCTAAGTTTCCAAATCCCATTGTCTATCCTTTACCTTAGAGCTAACAATAACAAAATTCAATGATCGATGTTAAACTTTTGTATTTAATGAAGTTCAAAGAGAAAATTTTCTACAAATAATAATGTAAATATTGTCACAAATACAAACTCGAAAAGACTACTTTGTTGTTTGAAATAAAACTCAGTGTTGAGCAAACTGTTACCACCCCCGACCCCCTGAGTGGATAAAAAGATCTACGCGGCCATATTCCAGCGTAGTTTTCACCACCCTCGAGTTCACCCGCTCAAACCTGATAGCATGTTAAACGGAGAGAAAGTAAAAAACTCAAATTTTTAGGACTAATCTAATTTAATTGCAAATAAAATTAAACAGAAACCAACCCTAAATATAGTTAATTTAAACATCTCGAAATTTACGGAATGACCTTACACCTATCTACAAAAAATGCTCTTAATACTACTTACAGTTGTTGTCCCTCGAATACCCCTTTATCCCTCTTTTGTTATTCTCGATTTCTCAATCTTCCACTTTTGCTCATTTTTACTTAGCACAAACCCGCTCTCCAGTCTCACCACTCACACTCTCTAATTAATTCTCGTCCTTTCTTTCGCGTTTCCTCTCCATCGACTCTCGGAGGTCTTCTCCCCTCTTCCCCACCTTTTTATATCGCTCTCACGTTTTGTTTATAGGTTCGCGACGCACTCACAAAATAATATCCCAGTTTGAAGTCTACACGTGTTTCGTCTTCTTCGCATCATCAAGCACATCTAAAAAAATTTGTATATTAAAAAGAAATTTTTGACTGTAATTATCATTTAATCAACTTACATTTATACATAGTTTTTCACAATCTTTTCACTTAATGTACAAAATTTTTAGATGTGCCTGATGATGCCAAAAAGGCGAAATACGTGTAGCACTTAAAACAATTTAAATAAATTGTCATTGTTGGCTCAACATTGAGTTTTATTTCAAACTTTTAATATCAATGATGAACTTTGAGTTTGATACTTTAGCAAGCTTTTTTTGATGTTCAAAAGTTTAGGCAGTTTACTACTTACTGTATGTCTTGAGATGTCATTTTTGAAAATTCAATGATCAATATTAATCTTTTGTACTTAATGTAGTTAAAAGAGAAAATTTTCTACCAATAATGATGAAAATATTGTCAGAATCACGAACTCAAAAAGATTATTTTGAGTTTAATACAGGTCAGGTTTTAGAGTTCGAATCAATGTTCATATCATGCTCCAGCCACAATCTGAGATTAGCAACCAAAAACTTCTCACCTGACAAAGTCGAATTGTGAGCTGAGAATTCAACGTTACGAGAAAACCAATGTTACGAAACTCTTTATTTAGATTCAGAATAAAGAAGAAATACCTATATATCTATAAGTCGCTTTCTTACACCCGTATGCATAGTCCAGGGATCCCAAACTATTTTGGACAAGTGACCCCTTTTCCAAAATGAACTGTTACCTGAGACCCCCATGGCCAAATTACCTATTTTTAAGATCAACCTCGTCGACCCCAAAAATCAGTTTTCGTTTATGTCGACCCCTAGGAATGAGGTGTTTGTGTTACCACTTTGGAAATCTCTGGCATAGTCGATCGCCAGCGACTCGCCGAAGTTTCTCCGTTCGTTAATTCAAAATTACGATGCATAGTCAATCGCCATGGAATCATTCATATGCGACATGCTATTTTTTCTGATGATGTTTCAGAGATGATCGATACCATCTCCGGATGGGATAGTCAAACCCCGGTTAAATTTAGTGAAAGGAATTTGTATTACATGTGTGGAAGTTTATTTTTAACCCCTTAAGCGGCTATGACGTATATATTCGTCATGATTACATGTAATTTCAATCCATCGAGCCGCTTAACGGGTTAAATGATAACAAATTCATTTTTTTTTTTAATTTTCTGTTGGTTAACCACATCCGGTGGAAAAGCGGACCAGGTAATACGTCGAAATACATTTCTTGTCGGAACGCCAGCGACGTATTACGCACGTCGTCAGACCATTGTTGCAAGAGAAAAATGACTCACCTGACACGCTTAGTCGTGAATTTCTTGCCACCGCAAGTGGTTAATAGTGATCGTTTCTCTTCAATCATATGATTATTTTAATACATTCTCATATTTCCATCACAATACCACTGATGAAATCACATGAATCTCTTCTTCAATATCACCTCTTCTGAGTATCAAAATACTGTTGGTAAATGACTGTTAATCGTTTGTAATTGTTATATTCGTATACTAAACAACAGCAATTAAATAAATGTATTGGAAAAGTTAATGCCATTTAAACAGTGGTATCTCTACAAATACATGAGAATTTCCATGAAAACAACATAGGTACTTGAAAACTCTGGAATTATTAGTCAAGCAGTCTATTTTCTTTAGTTTCTATAATGAACAAGGTTCCTATGCTACATATTATAAACCATGTTACAAGTTACCAGCGATTAGCAAAAATAGACACCGACTATGCAACACAAACTATGTTCTGATCGTTCACCGACGACTTTCTCCGGAGAGTCGCCAAAGTCAACTCCAGGGAGTCGTTGGCGATCGTCTATGCATACAGGCATTATACTTGTTCAATTAGATGTTTATGCCTTCTTTAAAAATTACTGTTTCGACTTCTCCAAGTCAAATATTTAAGTAAATTCAAGTCAACATTTAAAAGAAAACCGTTTTTAAATAAGAAGTAATAATAAAAACCATTCTCACATCCAAAAAAATATAATTCTTCCTTCACGAAACATATCCACTTAAATCATATGAAATTTCTACTTTTTATAGTAAACAATTTCCTTTAATACACAAAGCCTATTTCAAAATACGTTGCATAACTGATTTTCTATTTATAAACAATGATATAACAATAAAATTTTCTGGTTATAATTTATAATGTATTATTGTTACAGGTAAACGATGAAAGTGTAGAAAACATGACGACGTCCGAAATAATAGATCTGTTACGAATAGTCCGAGGTCCGGTATGTATAATAGTATCAAGAGCGAAAAATAAAGAAGACTGCACGATCACACGGAGAGCGAATTGAACAAAAAAAATCTTCAAAGTATTAGTACAAGAAGAAAAGAAATTCTAAGAAATCTTTAAATTTTCGAATGGAATTAATAAAAAAAATACCTACATACTACGGTTTATTTCGAATTGAACTGATTCAGCTTCCGAAAGACGGACTCGATTATCCTAATTCCTCCAGAGCGTAGCCGTAGACTTAGATTAAACCTACTTGTGATAGATCGTAGCGTTATAAAATATCGATAAGGTCCTTTCCGATGTGATTTTGCGTTTGTCAAAAGAAAATTCCGAAAGAACACGTTTTCTTTGTTTTTCGAATGACGATTCGCGCTCCCGAACGAAGGCGGAGACGAACTTAAGGTCTAAATATACATAAACTATTAGAGCTTAGGGATATATCGAGGACAACTAAATAGGTTTTCAACTAAATAAATAAAATTAGGTAGGGTTTAGCATGCGACAGATTACGACTCAATTACTAATATTACGACAAGGATTTAAGCGAACGTAAGATTCTAAAGTTTTTGCCTCGTAATAGCGATGTCTTATTTTTGGTAATCAAAATGGTAATAATTAAATCAAAATACGAAGAGATATGCGATTAATACGTCTCCAGTTTTTTCCTCTATACGTGTCTGTTGTGTTCTTTGTTCCTTTTTATAATGAATTTCTATTGTACATTTCTTGTTTTATTTATATATTATATATATATGGATATATTTAAAAACCAAAGATTTAAAAATATACTGTTGATACCCATATTTTTGTCTTTTATTTTATACTCCTTTTTACTACCTTTAACAGTATCTTTTAGACAATTAAAGGTAGGTACCATATAATTTAGTAATCGATAAAAAGAAAACTATTCAAAGGGTTCTCGTTTGGTGAAACGTTTTTCGTCATCAAAGTCATGGTCTGACGACTCCCCCATTTCGTCCGAACGGAAGAAGACCTTAAACAGAGCACCACCACTCCGATGACGGTATGATAGCGTTTCGTGCACGTTCACCTGCTTCCTCAGTATCGCGCTGTCGCTCGTAAAAGCTCTCACTATGAACGTAAAGCTCGTTCGCGAAGCGTGAGCAAAAGTGACGATCGCGGAACGTAAATGATAGCTTATATTTTGTGTGAAATTTCAGTGGAAGTTTATTAAAGAAGAGTTTTAAAGAAAAAGAGGATTTTAGAATGATATGTAAGTTAAAAATGGGAAATTTTTTTATTGAAGTTAATTTTTTTTTAATTTGAAGAAAGTTTTAGTTTTACTTTTGTGTGGGTTTGGGATTTTAAATTGTATTGTGATAAATTGAAAGTGGTTTATTGTATTTAGAAAAGATTCCCAAGGTCTCGATTTTAATTGTTAAGACAATGGGTATTGTGGTGGTTGAAGAAGTGAGTTTAAATGGGAATCTGTTATTATAGCTAAATAATTTACATAGTTAATGATTACTTATTGTTAGTTATAAATTAAAAAAATTATAAAAATCCTTTATTTTCTTATTGCCTTTATTAAAGAATTTTAAAAAATTAACAAAGACATTTGATCAAATTTTAATTCTACTTCAATCAGTTTAATCAACTTTAAAAATTTTACCAGAATTGATTTATAAGGGTTCAAAAAAAGAAAATATTTTAAGCATAGACAAAGTAAAAGGTCAATTTGTTATTAAAGTCATCAAATGTCTTCCAACTAACACCAAAGAGATAAGAAAAAATCGTAAAAACATCGATGATTTTTGATAAAATATAAGAATTTTTTATCAGTTTTTAAAAAGTCAGCTAGAATTTATTTGCGATTATTTAAAAAAGGTTTATTAAATATCGACAGATTAAAAAGTCTATTATTTAGCAAAAGTGTTAAATTTCTTCTGGCTATTGCCAAATAATTTAAAAAAAAATCATAAAGACATCAATGATTTTTGATAAAAATTAAGAGTTTTTTTGTCAGTTTTAAAAAAAAAATCACCTAGAATTTAGTTGTGAGAATTCAGCAAAGATTTGTTAAACATCGATAGATTAAAATGTCTACTTTTTGGAGAAGGTATCAAATTTCTTCTGGATATTGCCAAATAATTAAAAGAAATTCTTAAAGACGTCGAAGATTTTTTTACCAAATGTAGGAAATTTTAACTTTTTTTTTTTAAATCATCTAGAATTAATTTGTGAGAATTTAGAAAAGATTTGTTAAACATCGATAGATTAGAAAGTCTATTTTTTTGGCAAAAGTATCAAATGTCTTCTGGCTATTGCCAAATAATTTTGAAATAATCATAAAAGACATCCATGATTTTTGAGAAAATGCAAAAATTTTTAATCAGTTTTTAAAAAATCACCTAAAATTTATTTGTGAGAATTTAGAAAAGATTTGTTAAATATCGATAGATTCAAATGTCTATTTTTTGGAAAAGGTATCAAGTTTGTTCTGGCTATTGCCAAATAATTAAAAAAAAAAATCATTAAAGACATCCTTGATTTTTGATAAATTGCAAAACTTTTTAAAAAATCACCCAGAATTTATTTGTGAGAATTTAGAAAAGATTTGTTAAACATCGATAGATTAAAAAGTCTGTTTTCTAACAAATCGACCAGATTTGTCCTGGCTATCGTCAACTAATTAAAAAAAATCTCAAAGACATCGATGATTTTTGACCAAATGTAAGAATTTGATATCAGTTTTTAAAAAATCACCTAACATTTATTTATGAGAATTTACAAAAGATTTATTAAACATTGATAGATTAAGATGTCTATTTTTTGGAGAAGGTATCAAATTTGTTCTGGCTATTGCCAAATAATTTTAAAAAAATCTTAAAAGACATTCATGATTTTTGATAAAATACAAAAAGATTTATTAAACATCGATAGATTAAAAAGTCTATGTTTTTGGCAAAAATATCAAATTTCTTCTAGCTATTGCCAAATAATTAAAAGAAATTCTCACAAACATCGACGATTTTTAACGAAATCCATTCCAATATTAACAATTTGTTGAACAACTTTAAAAAATCGTTCTGAATTTATTTATGAGAATGCAAAAAAGGTATGAAGAGGTATTTTCCAAAATTAACTAAATCCAAAAAAATCAAAAATCGTGTTTTTGTGTTTAAAATAAGTACAAAAAAGTTGCATTTGATCTATAGCTTTATGTTTCATAAAAGTAATATACATCTAAGTTTATTTTGATAAACTTCGAAAAGATTTATTTCAAAGTTAATCCAAGTCCAAAAAGATTATATTCCAAAACTTGTAAATCACACTCATTAGAGTGCGTCAAAACGTCCCGCAGTTTTCGAGCGTTTTTGCAAGAATTGCTTAGCAGTCAAACGGTTAAAATGTCGGATGATGACAATGTAGAAGTGCAACTTTGCTTTAGAGGAATACGTAAAGGGTCAAACGAGGTTTGTCCTGCGCTCAAACATTTTCTTAGATTACTAGAAGCAATATATGTCGATGTGGATCCTGCAAACAGGCCTTCCACTTTGAAACTGTTCTCCGATTCATGCCCAGGGTAGAACAAGAACTTGGCTCTTATATTTATGCTATTGTGTCATCTACAAAACAATATGTTTACCGAAATTGTACACATATTTCCTATAAGAGGATATAGCTTCTTGCCACCTGATCGTGTATTTGGACGCTCTGAAAAAAATAATAAAGAGGCAAGAACAAATCGCAAGTCCTGAAATTTACTATGATATTTTTAGACGTAATTTCACAGTCTTGAAAAATGGCAAAGACTGGAATATAAACGATTATAAAACGGCAATAAGTACTTATACACATTATAAGTACTTATAAGTACATTATTTTAAAAAATTTTCCAAACCATCGACGATTTTTGACCAAATCTATTCCAATATTAACCAATTTGCTGATCAACTTTAAAAATTCGTCTTGAATTTATTTGTGGAAATATCAAAAAAGTGTTTTAAACTCAGATAGACTGAAAAGTCAGTTTGTTATTATAATCAAAGAACCAAAAGAAAACCTAAGTAATGCCATCAAGGATTTTCAACAAAATTTTATATAACTTTAAGAATTTATGATCAACATTAAAAAATCACCCAGAATTTATTTGCGGGTATTTTGATGAGATCTTTGAAAGACATGTAGACTAAAAAGTCTATTTATTACCAAAGTTATCAAATTTCTTCTAACTATTACAAAATTGTTAAAAGAATAGCCCAAAAACATCGATGTTTTTTTACCGAATCCAACCTAACTTTAATAATTTTTTCCAAACTTTATGAAATCTTCTAGATTTTATTCCCGGAAATAAAAGAGAGTCCTTTTATCTAAAGATAAACTAAAAAGGCTCTTTGTTATTAAAGCCAAGAAACTCTTTTCAGTTCAAATTTTAACGTAACATTGAGAATTTTTTTATCAATTTTAAAAAATCACCGAAAATTTATTTGTGGGTATTTTGAAAAGATCTTTGAAATGCGGATAAATTAAAGTGTCTATTTGTAACCGAAATCATCAAATTTCTTATAACTATCACCAAATTATTTAAAAAAATTCCCAAAAGCATCGATGATTTTTAACCAAATTTAACATCACTTTAATAATTTTTTTCCAATTTTGTAACATTCTGGATTTTATTTTCGAGAATTAAAAATAGATCTTTTAACTAAAACTAGATTAAAAAATCTATTTGTTATTAAAATCAAGAAGTTTCCTTCAGTTCGAACATAAAGAAACTTTAAGAACTTTTTTATCAACTTTAAAAAATCACCCAAAATTTATTTGTAGGTATTTTGAAAAGACCATTGAAACTCAAGTAAACTAAAATGTCTATTTATGTCCGAAGTGATCAATTTTTTTATAACTATTACCAAATTATTTAAAAAAATTTCCAAAAACATCAATAATTTTTAACCGAATTTAGTCTAATTGTAAGAATTATTTTTGCTCAACTTTATAAAATCATCTAGAATTTATTTCTAGGAATTAGGAAAAGACCTTTTAATCAAATATAGACTAAAAAGTATATTTGTTATTAAAGTGAACGAATTTCTTCCAACTATTACCAAAGAATTAAAAAAAAGTCATAAAATCATCGATGATTTTTGATAAAATGTAACAATTTTTTATCAGTTTTTAAAAAATCACCTAGAAATTATTTGTCAGAATTTAGAAAAGATTTATAAAATATCGATATATTAAAAAGTCTATTTTTTAGCAAAAGTATCAAATTTCTTCTAGCTATTGTCAAATAATTCAAAAGAATTCTCAAATACATCGACGATTTTTAACCACATTAATTCCAATACTAACAATTTGGTGATCACCTTTTAAAAAATCGTCCTGAATTTATTTGTGGACACTTAAAAAAGATATTTTAAACTCAGATAGACCAAAAGATCATTTTGTTATTAATGTGGTTCTTTCATTCTTTCTTTCCAGCTATGATCAAAGAATTCCATCTACATCCAAATTTAAATTATAATCAACACAGAAATTATAATTAATTATAATTATTTAAATCTTAAATAAATTATTTTCTTTTTTCCATTAGTTAATCCAATTAAATATTACCCTAATAAACTACTTCTCGACGTGTTTCTACATAATTATAACAGTTCGTTTCTAGAACGTTAGTACAATAAATAATAGAAGACGCAGAGAAAACGGAAGTAACTTGAGCTTCCTTTTTAAAACTAGTGAGAAGGAACCGCAAGTTATTTGACCTGGAATACCAAATAACGTCTTCATCTTTTCATTAATACATTTCTAAGGTAATCTCGAAATGTTTTATTTTATTCTTATTTTTCCTCTTGAAATGAAATCTAACAGCATAGTCGTTCCACTTTGTCATGACATTTTCTTTTTGCGTCCGAGATGCATACTCTAATAACGGCTCGTTTTCATGCATTAGAAATCTCTTCGGATCACCTCAAGTGTCTTGGATACATATTAAGGACTTTCATCGGTAATTTATCCGAAGAGAATGGATGTCTTAAGAATGAAAACTAAAGAAATTATATGAACAATAGTTCGAAATGATGGACATAATAATAAAACTATTGTATGAGATTTTTTTTATATTTTATAATAAAAGAATGAAAAGAGAGTATTAAAAGTAAAATATAAAACATAAAACGTGAAAGTGAAAATGTGTGGTTTATTATAAGTAGATGGTTTAATAGTGTAAATGAGGATTTTCCCTTTTATTTTAATTGATGATTTGAGTGACAAATTGACCTTTAGTTTATTTTTATTTAAAGTACCACTTTATTTACATAAAATAAATTCTAGGTGATAAAAAATCTTCATTGTCTGATTTTTCTAACTCTTTAGTAGTAGCTAGAAGATATTTGTAGACTTTAATAACAAATAAATCTAGAAATAAATTCTAGACGATTTTCTAAAGTTGAATAAAAATGGTTAAAGTTAGGTTGGGTCAAAAATCATCGATGTTTTGGGAATTTTTTTTAATAATTTGGAAATAGTTGGAAGAAATTTGATGATTTTAGTAATAAATAGACTTTTTAATATCTCTGTCTTTAAAAGATCTTTTTAAAATACACGCAAATAAACTCTGAATGATTTTTTAAAGTTATCTAATTTTTTTAAAGTTGCTCATTATTATTATTTTTTTAATTTTAATTTTGGCATTGTTACAAATTTGAAATAGACTTAAATAAAATTAAAATAGAGTATTTTAGCTTTAATTTAAGTCATAAATCGTTTCTCAATTCCTGTAAATAAATATGTAGTGATTTTTTTAAATAGTCCAAATTTTTAGAAGTTGTGTTTCCTTAAAAATATAAATGCCATTGGAAATTTTTTAAAATTCCTGTATCGATTATGATTCATATTTGAATGTTTTGTCCTAAAATAGAAACTTTTAGGTTTAATTCAACATATACATTATATATATATATATATTATAACTCCCTTAATATTAAAAATTCAAAAAATTATTTATAACAAATAATATTTAGAATAAAATAAGCTATAATTTCAATCTAAACTTTTTTTTTCTATCTAAATTGGTTTTTGAATTATTGAAAGTTAAAGTTGAAAAATTGGCATTTTAGGCTATAATCAAATTTTAACTTATAACTCCGTTAATATTAAAAACTCAAAAAATTGTTTATAACAAATAATATTTAGACTAAAATAGGCTATAATTTTTATTCAAACAATTCTTTTCTATCTTAATCGGTTTTTGAATTATTGAAAGTTAAATTTGAAAAATTGACATTTTAGGTTATAATCAAATTTTAACTTAATATAAAAAATTCAAAAAAATATTTCTAACAAATAATATTTAGAATAAAATAAGCTATAGTTTTTATTTAAACATTTTTTTCTATCTAAATCGGTTTCTGAATTATTGAAAGTTAAATTTGAAAAATTGACATTTTAGGTTATAATCAAATTTTAACTTATAACTCCGTTAATATTAAAAACTCAAAAAATTGTTTATAACAAATAATATTTAGACTAAAATAGGCTACAATTTTTATCCAAACAATTTTTTTCTATCTTAATCGGTTTTTGAATTATTGAAAGTTAAAGTTGAAAAATTGACATTTGAGGTTATAATCAAATTTTAACTTATAACTCCGTTAATATTAAAAACTCAAAAAAATATTTATAACAAATAATATTTAGAATAAAATAAGCTATAGTTTCTATTCAAACAACTTTTTCTATCTAAATCGGTTTCTGAATTATTGAAAGTTAAATTTGAAAAATGGACATTTTAGGTTATTATCAAATTAACAAAGATGTTAGCGAAGTTAAAGTGTAATATTTATAAAAATTAAGTGAGCTGTTTTATCGTTTTTATAATTTATATTTATAACGTAAAAATCGTTTCTTAGATCCTATAAATAAAGCAGTAGTGATTTTTTAAAGTTGACTAATTTTTTAAAGGCAAGGTTAATCATTAATTTTTTTTTAAATTCCTATTTCGATTATGATACAAATTTGATTGATTAACCTTAAAATAGAATATTTTAGCTTTAATATAAACCATAAATCATTTCTCAATTCATACAAATAAATTTGTAGGAATTTTTTAAATATGTAAAAATTTATAGATGTTAGATTTACTTAAAAACATAGATGTATTTAAAAATTTTTTTTAATTTTTATGTTAACTATAATACAAATTTGTATATTATTCCTTAAAATAGAATCTTTTAGCTTTAATTTAACCTATAAATCATTTCCCAATTCGCATAAATAACTTTGCAATGATTTTTTTTTAACTTGTTTATTATTAAACAAGACGTTATAATCAAACAGACCAAAAAAAATTAGATCCTATTTTACCTAACGGTTTAAATTGAATTAATTCGCCGTTCAAGCCGTATGTTTTTTGTTCTCTTTTTGTTTTGTAAGGAACCAGAAAACCAAAGAGTGTAACATGCAAAGTATTTTTTGTACCGTTTCCTCGAAAAATCGCTTCTTGGGTAATTTCAAGAGTAATTAGTGCAAAGACAATTAAGCTTGAGCATGTTTTAATTAACAATGTGATATATTTTAAGAAGGGAAAATATTCTAAAACTAAAAGAATCTTTCTCTTAAAATAGTATGTTGAGTTCTTATAAAAATTTTAGGAAATTTTAGAAAATTTTTGAAAATCATTTTAAATATTTCCAGTTTTAACTTTTTGAGATTAGTTTCTTAAAGAAGATGAAGAATTTCTTCCGGAAAATATCATTAAACAAAATAACGTCTAAGAAAGTTGTATTTCTTGAATTTCTAAAGTGCTAAAACAAATTGGTTCAACACACCCATATAACAACTTTAGTAATTACAACGTTGTGTTGTTTTTGCACTGTTCTTTCGAGGTTTGGATGTCATAGATCAATGGAAAGCGATCTACATTTTCATAATATCTAATTTCATTTCCGTTAGATGTTCTTAGAATATAAATCGACGTTTCACAAGATTTCTTATTAAAATGCTGACTTTAACTAATCTCTAACTTAAGAGAAATGAAACTTTTCCTAACACGAAACTCTTTAAAAAGTTTATTCTAACAAAAAAAAAACGATCTTTTTTAAAAATTCATAAAAAATTGAATTTTAAAGCTTTTGATCTGATTTTTTTTCTAAATGAAACTAAAAACATTCTAGTTTTAATTTAAGGAAACCGTTTTGTTCTAAATTTTACCAAAAAAATTTTAAAAAATTTCAAAGTTGGTGAAAAATTTTCTTAGGTTAGAAAATTAATCATTTTTTAAGAATTCAATCATTTAAAGAAAAATCATAAAAAATTGAATTTTAAAGATTTTGATCTGATTTTTTTTCTAAATGAAACCTAAACATTCTAGTTTTAATTAAAAAAAACCGTTTTGTTCTAAATTTCACCAAAAAAATTAAAAAAATTTTCAATGTTGGTGAAAAAATTTTTAGATTATAAAATCAATAATTTTTTAAAAATTCGTAGAAAATTGAATTTTAAAGATTTTGGTCCGATTTTTTTCTAAATAAAACTAAAAACATTCTAGTTTTAATTTAAGAAAACCGTTTTGTTCTAAATTTTACCAAAAAAACTAAAAAAATTTTCAAAGTTGGTGAAAAATTTTTTTTAGGTTAAAAGATTTTTTAAAAATTCAACCATTTCAAAAAAATCATAAAAAATGGAATTTTAAAGATTCTGATCTGATTTTTCTCTAAATGAAACCTCAAACATTCTAGTTTTAATTTAAAAAGGTCGTTTTGTTCTAAATTTTATCAAAAAAATTAAAAAAGTTTTCAAAGTTGGTGAAAAATTTTTTTAGATTATAAAATCAATAATTTTTTAAAAATTCATAGAAAATTGAATTTTATAGATTTTGGTCTGATTTTTTTACTGAATGAAACCTAAAACATTCTAGTTTTAATTTTAACAAGGCCGTTTTGTTCTAAATTTTACCAAAAAATTTAAAAAAAATTTCAAAGTTGATGATCATTTTTTTTAGGTTAAAAGATTTTTTTAAAATACAACCATTTTAAAAAAATCATAAAAAATTGAATTTTAAAGATTTTAATCTGATTTTTTTACTAAATAAAACCTAAAACATTCTAGTTAATTTAAAAAAACCGTTTTGTTCTAGATTTTATCAAAAAATTTAAAAAAATTTTCAAAGTTGGTGAAAAATTTTTTTTAGATTATAAAATCAATAATTTTTTAAAAATTCGTAGAAAATTGAATTTTAAAGATTTTGATCTGATTTTTTTTTCTAAATGAAACTAAAAACATTCTAGTTTTAATTAAAGAAAACCGCTTTGTTCTAAATTTTGCCAAAAAATTAAAAAAAAATTTCAAAGTTGGTGATAATTTTTTTTAGGTTAAAAGATTATTTAAAGATTCAACCATTTAAAGAAAAATCATAAAAAATTGAACTTTAAAGATTTTGATTTGATTTTTTCCCTAAATGAAACCTAAAACATTCTAGTTTTAATCTTAAAAAACCGTTTTGTTCTAAATTTTACCAAAAAAATTAAAAAAATTTTCAAAGTTGGTGAAAAATTTTTTTAGATTATAAAATCAATATTTTTTAAAAATTCGTAGAAAATTGAATTTTAAAGATTTTGATCTGACTTTTTTTCTAAATGAAACTAAAAACATTCTAGTTTTAATCTTAAAAAACCGTTTTGTTCTAAATTTTACCAAAAAAATTAAAAAAATTTTCAAAGTTGATGAAAATTTTTTTTAGATTATAAAATCAATATTTTTTTAAAAATTCATAAAAAAATGAATTTTAAAGATTTTGGTCTGATTTTTTTTCTAAATAAAACAAATAACATTCTAATTTTAATTTAAGAAAACCGTTTTGTTCTAAATTTTACCAAAAAAATTAAAAAAATTTTCAAAGTTGGTGAAAAATTTTTTTTAATTATAAAATCAATATTCTTTAAAAAAATTCGTAGAAGATTGCGTTTTAAAGATTTTGGTCTGATTTTTTTTTCTAAATGAAACTAAAAACATTCTAGTTTTAATTTAAGGAAACCGTTTTGTTCCAAATTTTGTCAAAAAAATTTTAAAAAAATTCAAAGTTGGTGATAATTTTTTTTAGGTTAAAAATTTTTTTAAAAACTCAACCATTTAAAAAAAAATCATAAAAAAATGAATTTTAAAGATTTTAATCTGATTTTTTTACTAAATGAAACCTAAAACATTCTTGTTTTAATTCAAAAAGGCTGTTTAGTTCTAAATTTTACCAAAAAATTAAAATGAAATTTCAAAGTTGGTGATAACTTTTCTTAGGTTAAAACATTTTTTAAAAATTCAACCATTTAAAAAAAAATCATAAAAAATTGAATTTTAAAGATTTTGATCTGATTTTTTTTCTAAATGAAACTAAAAATACTCTAGATTTAATTCAAAAAGGCCGTTTTGTTCTAAATTTTGCCAAAAAAATTTTAAAAATTTTCAAAGTTGGTGAAAAAATTTTTTTTAGATTATAAAATCAATAATTTTTTAAAAATTCGTAGAGAACTGAATTTTAAAGATTTCGGTCTGATTTTTTTTTCTAAATAAAACTAAAAACATTCTAGTTTTAATTTAAGAAAACCGTTTTGGTGTAAATTTTACCAAGAAATTTTAAAAAAATTTCAAAGTTGGTGATATTTTTTTTTAGGTTAAAAGATTTTTTAAAAATTCAACCATTTCAAAAAAATCATAAAAAATGGAATTTTAAAGATTTTGATCTGATTTTTTTCCTAAATTAAACTAAAAACGTTCTAGTTTTAATTTTAAAAAACCGTTTTGTTCTAAATTTCACCAAGAAAATTAAAAAAATTTTCTAAGTTGGTGAAAAAATTTTTTTAGATTATAAATAAAATCAATAATTTTTTAAAAATTCGTAGAAAATTGCATTTTAAAGATTTTGATCTGATTTTTTTTCTAAATGAAACTAAAAGCATTCTAGTTTTAATTTAAGAAAACCGTTTTGTTCTAAATTTTACCAAAAAAATTTAAAAAAATTTCAAAGTTGGTGAAAAAAATTTTTTATGTTAGAAAATTAATCATTTTTTAAAAATTCAATCATTAAAAAAAATCATAAAAAATTGAATTTTAAAGATTTTGATCTGATTTTTTTTTCTAAATGAAACTAGAAACATTCTAGTTTTAATTTAAGAAGGCCGTTTTGTTCTAAATTTTACCAAAAAAATTAAAAAAATTTTCAAATTTAGTGAAAAATTTTTTTATATTATAAAATCAATATTTTTTTTAAAATTCGTAGAAAATTGCATTTTAAATATTTTGGTCTGATTTTTTTTCTAAATAAAACTAAAAACATTCTAGTTTTAATTTAAAAAGGCCGTTTTATTCTAAATTTTACAAAAAAAAATTAAAAAAATTTTCAAAGTTGGTGAAAAATTTTTTAGATTAGAAAATTCATCATTTAAAAAAAAATCATAGTAAAATAATTATAACAAAACATTTACAACGTAATATTCTTCGGAAATCAATACGTTTTCATTTAATTAACACTTTAAACTTTTAACTTTCGTTTAATTCCATCTGACCTACTATGCACAAAGTTTGTTAGCACTCAAAATGATTTGCTGTCGTAAAGTTTTATTAAAACCTCGACGGTTGCTGCCTAAAGTATAAAAGTTGTTGCCGAGTTGTGTCCATCAAATTTTGTCAAGTTTGTCACGCGAACAGAGAAAATTTCGTTTGCTTTCACTAAATATACACTCATCTAAAAAATTTTCAATTATTTATAATCAGATAAATTAATCAAATTAGAGATCAAAAGAGATTAAATTAAAATTCCATTTAATTAAATCTTCACAGAAGGTAAATTCCAATTAGAGAAGAAATAGACCACAAATGGACAAAGGATATTTAAGTGACAATCCGCCAAAGTCAGAAACCGTGGAAAAAGCTATGTGAACTCGGCCGGCAATGAAACTTTGAGGTCAATGACAAAAATACGAGCTGTAGCAGGAAGGATGCGGGTTAGCAAAAGATACACCGGAAATTCAACTTCACCAACCAAAAAAAAAATTTTTTAACAATTAAATTTAAAAAAACCTAGACTACAAACAACTTGGTTTAATTTTCCAGTTTGATTCTTTCATTTGATTCATCACTTTCTCTTGATTTACAATTCGAAAAGATTACAATTATTGCGTGCGTTCTTACAAAACAAATCGTGCGATTTACTCTAGCGATTCTCAGAAAACCACATCTCGTTTCTTTTAACTTCTTTATTACACTTACAGTTTCTAAACTGGCCAAGTGCAGTTACAACAACTACTATGAATAAGTCAGGTTTTATTTACAGTTGTTTTAAATCCGGTTTTATTAAATCTTTCTTTCTTATTATTTCTTCCTTACTATTTTTTTGTTTTTTTTACAGAAACTTAAAATTAAAATCAAAAGGATCATCATAAACATAATGAACAACGAAAGAAAAATAATTTTTAAAAGGACATCGAGTTATTTAATTCGTGTTCGTTTAAAACCAAGTGCCTTATTATTAATTTTCGTGTTAATGTTACTTTCAACCGAGTGTAAGTGCAACAGACCACCGAGATTTTTAACTGATGGACAACCGGAAATTGTGTTAAGACTTAAAGAAGGATACGAAACACCGATAGGTAATTAAAATCAATTCAGTAACGTTTCAATCATTTAGATTTCCTTTCCCATGAAAAATTTTGAATGTAGAACATCACCTCGATTTAAAGTTAAAACGTTATTTTCACTTTTTCTTTCTCATTTCAACTCATAGGAAGCATCATTTATAAACTGCGAGGAGAAGATCCAGATGAAGATCGTTTAAAGTTTGGAGTTAGGTTACAAAGCGGAAGTGAAGTTATTCGAATTGAAAATATATCAGATAACGAAGCTAATGTTGTTTTAGATCAAGAATTAGACAGAGAAGTAATTATTTTATTTTATTTTTTTGATTATTATTATGAAATAAGCTACTATTTATCATGAACTTAAAACTTCATATACAGAGTGTTTTAGAATTGCACGGCATAATTTCAGGGATATGTTCTCCAGTCCGAAATAAAGACAGTTTATATAAATATAAGTCTCAAATTAATTTTTTATCGAGATATTGAAAAGTCAAATATGCCTGTTAGTAAACCTATTTTACTATTTCTACGCGATTTCGTATGAGTTAATAAGAAGTCTTTCATTTTATATTATCATGGGAGACACCACAAATTTATTCATTTTTGAAGAACAAAACATGCTCTTAATCTATGGTGAGGTACATAAAAATGATGCTCCTGTTCGAAAATATGAAACATTTCCAACTAGGAGGATACCAAATCGGAAAACTTTTGAAGCCATTGAAAGACGTCTTAAGGAAACTGGCACTCTAAAATCACGACGACAAAACTCCGGTCGACAAAGATTTCAAACTGCTAACGTTAAAGAAGGGATATTTAATGCTGTTCTATCTCCTACTACTAGCACCAGAAAATTGTCACATTTCAATGTTTCATCTGCATATGGCGAACATTGCGCGAGCAACAATTGTATCCATATCACGTTACGTTTGTGCAAGATTTGTTACCAGAAGATTATAACAAGAGCATAAATTTTTACCAGTAGTTGATTCGACAATGCACACGAGATCCTAACTTCCTGAGCTGCCTGCTCTAGTTACCGATGAATCTTGCTTTACCAGAAATGGAATTACTAATTTTAACACTCATACTTGGAGCGACGAAAACCTTGCTTAAAAACGACTGCTATTACACATTACCAACATACCTTTTCATTAAATGTCTGGTGATTTTTGGTGATATTCTCATCGGCCCTTTCTGTTTACCAACAAGGCTTTCATTTTACTTGATTTTTTTGAATAATAGTTTGTATGAGCTTCTAGAAGATACTCCGTTTGCCAACAGACAGCGGATGTAGTTTATGCATGACGGTGACTCTACTTACTTTTCTCATATTGTCATCGATTATTTAAAGATAGCATACGGTAACGGGTTGGCCGAAATGGACCTGTTAAATAGCCACCACGATCTGCTGATCTAACACTGCTATGGATCTTCTTCAAGTTTCTTCAGATCGGGATTTTGAATCATCTCGGCGATCAGCTTGGATGGAAATTTGCCTTTCTTCTATATTACGCCTTGACGATTCTGATCTTTGGCGAGGTTTAGTTTCAGATAGTTGTATTTTTCGGGTTTCCGAGGAATCTCGTCTTTCTAAAGAATTTCTTCGTGAAGATACAATCCTATTTTCGTTTAAATCAGTTCTTGTTTTGTCAGATCGATCTCTAGTTTCAATAGATTGACGTCTATTTTCCATCAATCTTCGTCTAGTATCCATCAATCTTCGTCTAGTTTCTTCGGATCGGGATTTTGAATCATCTCGGCGTTCAGCTTGGATGGAAATTTCCCTTTCTTCTGTATTACGCCTTGACGATTCTGATCTTTGGCGAGGTCTAGTTTCAAATGGTTGTATTTTTCAGGTTTGCGAGGAATCTCGTCTTTCTAAAGAATTTCTTCGTGAAGATACGATTCTATTTTCGTTTAAATCAGGTCTTGTTTTGTCAGATCGATCTCTACTTTCAATAGATTGACGTCTCTTTTCCATCAATCTTCGTCTAGTTTCCATCAATCTTCATCTAGTTTCTTCAGATCGGGATTTTGGAACATCTCAGCGATCAGCTTGGATTGAAATGCGTCTTTCTTCCCTATTACGCCTTAACGATTCTGATGCTTGGCGAGGTCTAGTTTCAGATGGTTGTATTTTTCGGGTTTCCGAGGAATCTCGTCTTTCCAAAGAATTTCTTCGTGAAGATACGATCTTATTTCCGTTTAAATCAGTTCTTGTTTTGTCAGATCGATCTCTAGATAGTTTCAATAGATTGACGTCTATTTTCCATCAATCTTCGTCTAGTTTCTTCAGATCGGGATTTTAAATCATCTCGGCGATCAGCTTGGATGGAAATTTGTCTTTCTTCTGTATTACGCCTTGACGATTCTCATCTTTGGCGAGGTCTAGTTTCAGATGGTTGTATTTTTCGGGTTTCCGAGGAATCTCGTTTTTCTAAAGAATTTCTTCGTGAAGATACGATCTTATTTCCGTTTAAATCAGTTCTTGTTTTGTCAGATCGATCTCTAGTTTCAATAGATTGACGTCTATTTTCCATCAATCTTCGTCTAGTTTCTTCAGATCGGGATTTTGAATCATCTCGGCGATCAGCTTGGATGGAAATTTGTCTTTCTTCTGTATTACGCTTTGACGATTCTGATCTTTGGCGAGGTCTAGTTTCAGATAGTTGTATTTTTCGGGTTTCCGAGGAATCTCGTCTTTCTAAAGAATTTCTTCGTGAAGATACGATCCTATTTTCATTTAAATCAGTTCTAGTCCTATCAAATCTTTCTCTAGTTTCAATAGATTGACGTCTATTTTCCATCAATCTTCGTCTAGTTTCTTCAGATCGGGATTTTGGAACATCTCGGCGATCAGCTTGGATTGAAATGTGCCGTATTACGCCTTATCGATTCTAATCCTTGGCGAGTTCTGGTTTCAATTGGTTGTACTTTTCGAATTTACGAGGAATCTCGTCTTTCCAAAGAACTTCTTCGTGAAGATACGATCCTATTTTCATTTAAATCAGTTCTAGTCCTATCAGATCTTTCTCTAGTTTCAATAGATTGGCGTCTATTTTCCATCAATCTTCGTCTAGTTTCTTCAGATCGGGATTTTGGAACATCTCGCCGATCAGCTTGGATGGAATTTCGCCTTTCTTCCGTATTATTATTAGATTATTTTGTGTGGGGCTGGATGAAGACTGTGGTTTATTCTACGTCTATTGCCAAGAAAGAAGAGTTAAAAAATCGCATCGAAGAAGCAGCAGTTACTCTGAGGGGTAGTTCCGATGCTATAAGCCGTGCCAGAAAATCATGGATTCGTCGTGCTGCATTCAACAAAACGACAGCCATTTGAACAGTTACTCTGAATGTTTCTTTGATATTTTAAAATTACTTAAAAATTAAAAATCATAATTATCTTTATTTAAAACCACTGCTTAAATTAAAAGGAAAAGTCAGAACTAATTGTAGGTAGATTAGTGTATTCTTTTGGGTAGTTTAATGTACTATAACTCGAAATGGAACTGCACCATGAAGATGGTGGATACTCGGCAATGTTCCACAAAGGGTGCGTACTTTTTCATCTTTTTCTTCATAGTGCAGCTCCACTTTGGTTTATAGTACATCTTTCCGAACGAGTCATTATCCATAAAAACAGTTTGGGAGTCTAAAGCCAGTGACGAATAAAATTTAAGAAAGTTAACCGACTGAATTCAAAACCACTAAGAGTGCATAAAATGGGAATAGAACCTGCAATGGTTGCTTTGTGTGTTGATGGTAAGAATAAAGATAATGTTTAGAGAAAAGGTAAAAAATAGATTGAAAATATTCCTTTCAAGTGTTACAATTATGGAACTAAAAAAAAAGCAGCAGAATGTAAGTTAATAGTAAACGGAGTAACAACAATGGACATTTCGGTTGTAAAAACCTACGAAACTAATCCTGATAAAATTAGATAGTACAAAAGAATCATTATATATGTGCGATATGATAGTTTAACTCATCGAAACAATGGACACGTTGCAAAGTACTTAGAAAAGGCAAAGGGTGAAAGAGAACGGATTAAATGAATTTTTTGACGGGTGTGTACACAAAAAGACGAAATGAAAAAGTTTAAAAACGAGAGCAGTACGCGCTAAGGAAATCTGAGAACAAAAACTAACATAGGTTGTATTGAACCAATGTCAACTAATTTGCTTGGTGGGCAAAGATACGTGTTATACGTAAAAGACGATTATTCGAAATATTGACGGGTATTCTTTATGAAGAACAAAAAATGAAACTGCGAAATGTATCAAGACGTTTCTAAACAAAGCAAAAATGTGCGAAATAAACATAAAGACATTTGTGAGTAATTCCGGAACCAAATTTATCTATGCAATTGTAAAGGACATTCTGCGAGAATTTGGAATAATTTTGCATGTGGTGATGGCCGAATCATAGCAGCAGAATGGAGCTGCTTATCGGGAAAACCGAACGATTGTAGAAGCATCACGTACAATACTTGGCCAAAATAATCTTCCTGCGTTTCTATGGACAGAAGTTTGCAACACAGCAATGTTATCGTGTATCATACGGGACCAACACTAGATAGTTCCGGGGAAGTCACCATACGAGTTCGGATTTTAAAGTACCAAAAAATTTTGCTCTCGTTACATATAATATAGTTATAAATATAAATCACTGCGCAAAATTGCCGATGACTCATTGGCAATGAGTAATTTTTTGAGGTTTCCAATAAAGCTTTAACGAAAGGAATATCCATTTTTGAAATTAAAATCGCGATAAAGTGGGTTTAGGAGATATGAAGTATCTCGAATTGGAAACATAAATTAATGAATTTCAACATTTCTTTTGAAGCGAACATTCGCTCAAGTCAATTCAAATTTAGTATTTTTATAATAGTAAAAGATTCGGTATATAAACCGCATTCAAATTTCGTTCAAAAAATCGAATGTTTGTCCATATCTGAATTACGTTCGAAAAATCAAAGATTTGTCTACACTCAAATTCTATTCGAAAAATCAAGGGTTTGGCAATTCCTGAATCGGATCTCTATACATAGCTTTTTCACCTCTAAAATGCCTTTTTATGAGATATGCCTACTCCTGAATTTCGTAAAAAAAATCGAAAATCTACCTCTGAATTCCGTTCAAAAAATCAAAGGTTTGTCCACACCCCAAAATTTATTTGAAAAATTGAGGGTTTGTTCTCCCCTTAATCAGATCTCTATGTGAAGTTTGCTCAATCCAAAAAAGTCTTTCTATGAGGTTTACCCATTTCCAAATTTTGTTCAAAAAATTAAAGGTTTGTTCACCTCTAAATTCCGTGTGAAAAATCGAAAATTTGTGCACATCCAAATTCTAAGCGAAAAATCGAGGGTTTCGATTTTTCTGGGTTTGATACCCCTGAATCAGATCTCCATACGTAGCTTTTCCACCTCTAAAATATCTTTTTATGAGATATGCCCACTCCTGAATTTCGTTAAAAAAATCAAAAATTTGTCTACACTCAAATTTTATTCGAAAAATCAAGGGTTTAATGCCTAAAATGCCTTTTTATGAGATATATTTTTATAAGCCTACTCCTGAATTCCGTAAAAAAAATCGAAAGTCTATCTATCTCTGAATTCCGTTCAAAAAATCAAAGGTTTGTCTACACCCAAATTTTATTCGAAAAATCGGGGTTTATTCTCCCCTGAATCGGATCTCTATATCAAGGTTGCTCAATCCAAAAAAGTCACTCTATGAGGTTTGCCCATTCCCAAATTTTGTTCAAAACATTTAAGGTTTGATCACCTCTGAATTCCGTTTGAAAAATCAAAGATTTGTCCACATCCAAATTTTATTCGAAAAATCGGGGGTTTATTCTCCCCTGAATCGGATTTCCACATGAAGCTTGTTCAATCCAAAAGTCTTTCTATGAGGTTTGCACATTCCCAAATTTTGTTCAAAAAATTTAAGGTTTGTTCACCTCTGAATTTACGTGTGAAAAATCAAAAGTTTGTTCACATCCAAATTCTATGCGAAAAATCGAGAATTCCGATTTATCTGGGTTTGATACCCCTGAAACAGATCTCTATATGAAGCTTTTTCACCCCAGAAGTCTTTCTATGAGGTTTTCCTACTCCCAAATTTTGTTCAAAAAATCGAAGATTTGCTCACCTTTGAATTCTATTTAAAAAATCAAGGCTTTACCCTTGAATCACCTCTCAGCAAAGTTTACCCACCCCTGATAGCCAAATTTCAAACCGCATCTTTACCAATGGAATTTTAACTATATAGTTGTTAAATAACTTAACTTTTCAATATCTCGATAAAAAATTAATTTGAAATGTTTATATAAACTTTCTTGTTTATTTCGTACTGGAGAACATATCCCTGAAATGTTGCCGTGCAATTCTGAAACACCCTATATATATATTTTTTTTAATTTCTAGACCCGAGATGAATACGCTTTAGTTTTAACATTAACAGATGGAAAACTAGGTTCAAACAATTTCATCACACAAAGTCTCCTAATTCTAGTTGAAGATGTCAACGATAACGTTCCAATTTTTAAACCTTACCAACCCTCAGTAACTCTTCGAGAAGATTCAAAACCAGGAATAGTAACAACTTTAGAAGCAACTGACGCTGATGAAGGAGCATACGGACAAGTTGTTTATTACCTCCAACAACCTGATAATTTATTTTCAATTAATACAAATATGGGAAAAGGAATTATCCGATTAATAGGATCGTTAGATTACGAAAAACAAACTTTACATCAATTAAAAGTTCTAGCGATTGATAGAGCGAAACAAGGAAGGATAAATACGGGAACTGCTGCTGTTGTTATTAAAGTTGAAGACGTTGACGATCAACCACCCGAGTTTGTAAGAGTACTTCCGGTTGCGAGAGTTCTCGAAGGTGTACCGATTGGAACTCCGGTTATGCAAGTTAAAGCGATCGATGGGGATAGAGGGATTAATAATCCCATCGCTTATAGTATAAGTAATCCGCCTCAAACGAAATATCATCTTTTTGAAATCGAAAAAATGACTGGGGTGATTTTAACGAATAAGATTTTGGATAGAGAAGCTTATCATTCGAGTTCAGCTGCTCATATTCTTCAAATAACAGTAAATTTAAATCTTATTAATCATAAATTTAAATCTTATTAAATCATAACTTTAAATCTTATTAGTAATCTTTAATAAAAACTTTAACAGTAACTTAAAATTATTTTTTTAAAGGCAACTGAAATAGGAAGTAAATTAAAACCACCACCAACCGCTCAAACAGAAGTAACAATAATAATTTCCGATATAAACGATGAAACACCAACTTTTAGAAGTTCTAAATATGATTGTGAAATTCCTGAAAATTCCCCAATGAATACACCATTAACATTTTTAGAAAAAGGAATACCAGAAGTTTATGATTACGATCAAGTAAATTTTTTAATCAATTCATTAACATAATGACATATTAAATAAAAATTTTTAAGGGTAATAATGGTACATTTAACTTATTCTTAAAAGGAGCAGATACAATCTTTGAAATCACCCCGAATAAAGTAACGAACGAAGCTACGTTTTTAATAAGAGTAAAAGATCCGACCGTGTTAAATTACGAGCAAATAAAAGACATAAACTTCACGATAGTCGCTAAAGAAATCGTAAAATACAAGCCGAAATATTCCGAGGTGCAGGTAAAAGTTACGATTTTAGATAGGAACGATAACTACCCGGAATTTATTAAAAGTTCTTACGAAGTTTCCGTCCCGGAAAATTGCGAAATCGGGACTACCGTCGCTTGGGTTCAAGCTTTAGATGCTGACAGTGGTAATTTTGGAAGTAAAGGAATTAGATATACGAATCTTTCAGGAAGTATTGAGAATTTGTATGTATTTTTTTATTTTTATTCGAACAGGTAGAAAATAAAGTTATTTTTAACATCATAAATTTATAACCGAGAGGTAAAAATTCGAATCTCAATTTTTTTAAGATATATTTTTAGTGTTTTTATGATGATTATACATCATGAAAATAGTATTAATAAAATTAAAAAAAAAAATACGATACAACCTTCTACCTCTCAGCTACGATTTAATCTCAAAAATTATATAAATTAATTTCATGATACTTATTTAAATAAAATTAAAGTATAAAAAATTGAGAAAAAAATTTTTACTTCTTTAACAATTTTCTCATTTCTACTTCTCTCATCTTTGTATGTGTGGTAAGAAGTGAGAAAAATAAAAAGTTGAAGAATTGAGGAGTTTAATTCTTAAAAAATAGTAATATGATTAGTGAGATGGGAAGGTAAGAAATGAGGAGAATTTAGAGGAAGAAGTTAGAGTTCTTGAGAAGTGGGAATGTGACTGCAAAAATTGAAAGGGGAATATGTGGGAGGATAATATATAAGGAGACAAACTCTTAGGTGGGAAACTGATTGAGGGAGTAGGAAAATTTCAAGTTGGGAGAAATGCTAATGGAAAGTTTTGGGAGAAGTTGAGTTAATTTCTTAATTCCTTAAAAAGCCAACTTCTAAGGAATACAATGATGATATAGTGAGATAAGTCCTTGGGAAATTAAAAATGAAATGTCGTTGAATCGAAATTGAAGTAGTTAAAAAAGTAAGGATGTTGAGAGAATTAAGAAATGAAAGTGTACGAATATAATAAAACAAGGAGTTGAGAAGAATGGAGAGGTGATTGATGATATAAGCGAAAATAAATTTAAAAAATTAAAAGTAAGACTGGGTAGGTGAAGAACTTGGCTCTAATGAATAAATGAACCAAATGCTTTTAACCTGCAAAAGGTTTATTTACGACTCTTTTGACAGAAGTGCTAAAAGTTGAAGAGTTAATTTCTAAGAAGTGGAGAAATAACTAAGGAAGTGGGGAAAGTCTGTCGAAGTTAATTTCTTCACTTCTTAAGTCACCTTCCCATTTCTTAAGAACCTTAAATAAATGAATCGTCAAGTTTCTATTGAAGGGATTTATTAGCCCTTGACTATCAGGTTTCCATCTTAAAATTGATTGTCATCAGGTTGATCCCATCAAAAACAGTAAATAAAATGGCGAATTATCAATCACGTTGTTAAAATTTAAACATTTAAAATTGGCACGCTGTAATTCTTACACTTCATAAGACCTGAACCCGACAACGACACACATTAAGCTAACAGTTTAATGAATGATTTTAAACGTCGTGTAGTCTTTTGTATGACTTAGTGTTGTCTTATCATTTTTCAGCTTTAACACGTTGACTGTCACGTCACCCATATTATGGTGACGCTTATTTGACTTTTTACGAAGGATATTCGTATGCGTTTGAAAAGATATTTTACACAGGAAGTCAAAAAACTATTGAATTGTTATAAAAGTATTATTAGAAATACTTATTATTAAGAATAAGTATTTTAATAATATTAAAAACTATTATTAAGAAAATTATTTAAAATGTACTACTTTAAAGCATTCTACACAAAGCTGGGCTTAGTTGGAACACCTTGGACAATAAGTTGTTATTTTTTTTTAATTCCCTCGTCTTCCTGATCGACCCATTCGACGTCTTTTATTTGCAAAACATTTTTTGCACGCACGTGTAATGCTTCCTCCGGAATCATTTTTCCGAACGACGATGTTATGCTGACTCCGACGATGACAAGGATATGTTGTATTTTCAGTCAACCCTAATAATTTTGCACCTAACAATTCCCTAAATATTCTAATATTTATATTCTTCTTTGTCGCAATTTTGTAAACCGTCAAAGCGTTTGCAACAGAAATTCCCCAAAGTAGTTGAATGCCAAGCTTTCGGTACCACTTGATTCCTTCTCTAATTGTGGTGGCATAAGAAACCATTTGGTCAGAATGGCCTATATCACACTTTCCCGGATTGTATTCAACAACGGCTAGTGGTTTCAGTGTTGCAGACATCTCTTGGCTTGGAGAAACAACACGAATGCTACGATTTTTTTGTACTGAGTACCATGATAGGAGCGTGATTTGTTTATAAAATCCCGTTATTATCTTCTTTGGATACCATGTCCCTTTTCTTAGTTTGCAATGGAAAATATCTTTTGGGAGGAATTTTTTGTTATTCCTAAGTATTCCCAACACTTGGGTTTTGCGGTTTAGGTATGATATCGCTAACTCATAACTCGTGTAAACATTTTCAATGTTAGTCCTTGATAGAAAAGTTTCTGTGCAAGCTGAAAACATATATTGTATGCCAATCCCGTTTCTCTGCCACCATCAGCTGATTTGCCAGAGTAAATTTTGAAAGATTTTAAGTTATACCGCTCATTACTCGACAAAGAATCAAACTGATCCTTATAATGACCGGAATTACGGGAAATTTGATGGTGATTACAGCTAAGGTTACGGTTAAGTTTGACATCCTAAATCCACCATTAAAGGACAATAAGTTTATAGGGTAGTTAATGTTACTATTAGCAGTATCGGGTTTATTCATGATTTATTCACCTATCATCTGTCTAAACGCGCGATGTAGTGGAGATTAAATATCGAAAATGGATGAAAAGAAAAAAGCAATGTGTTGCCTTTAATTCTAGTGAAATCTATTGGTTGATTGTTCATGTTGATTACAGTTATCACTCTATCTGCTATGTCCTGAAGGATTTGTTGTATGCTCCCTTTAGACAATCTATAAGGGTCTATAAATTATTTATCAATCCATTTCCCCATATTTTCTTCATGCCGTAACCTATTCACAGAATTACATGGAGCTCGAACCTAGTTTAGCTTTTACTACGTCATCCTCTAAAAGAATATCGTCGAAATCGATGAGAAATTTCATAACGAACGTCGTAAATTGTCATTAAAACCAAGATAAATTGAACTGAAATCTACTTTTTGACTTTTTTTGACTAACTTGCAGGCTACAATCTATAACCTTTGTCAGCTACATAAACTGACCCATAAGTATATCCGACATATAGGCATATTTATGTAACACATAGTGTTATGCAGCAATGAATAAACCCTTTTTTATATTTATGTGTATGATAAGTTATAAATTAGTTTATGGGTATGTAAATAAATCCGCCTAAATGTTTAAATTTTGACAACCTGGTTAATATTTTTGACGCGATCGATCTAATAACGATTAATTGCAAGATCTCAAAAACCTCTCACTTGAAAAATAGAAGTTGTAAAAATTTATTACCTTTTAACAAGGTGTTTATCGCTCTCGTTTGATTAGTTCGAGACGAATTGAAAAAACTCATGTCCACTGAAGAATAATCGCTTCTTCAATTGATACCAGACAGATTTTTGTTAATACTTTCAATCCTTTATAGTTCAACATTCTTCCTTCTTACCACTCATAAAAATAAGAAAATAAAAATAGCAAGATGAGTAGGAAGTAAAAAACTTCTACCTACATTCACCTCATCTTCATTTTCTTTGCCTCCTTCACGCTCAACATATACAAATACCTTGAAACAAATTGATGTCAAATAGTTTACTTTTCTACCTGTTCCATAAAAATTGTTTTTATTTCCACAAAAATTTCTTTTCTTTGCTAACTAATTTTAGATTATATCTTCACCCAACCACCGGTATAATAACAGTAAAACAACCAGGAGGACCAAATTTCGATAGAGAACAAATTCAAAGACACTATTTAACCGTAGAAGCACGAGATAATTTAGGAAATGGAAATAGAAACACCGTTCAATTAATAATAAACATAGAAGACCTCAACGATAACCCACCCGTATTTACTCAAAGTTTCTACGAAGCTCGATTAATGGAAAATCAAAAAGATTTTGAAAGACCTCTTAAAGTCGAAGCAAGAGACGCCGATTTAAAAGGAACTAACAATAGCCGAGTTGAATACTCACTTTTAGGAGAATATTCAAACAATTTTACAATCGATCCATTTTACGGAACAATAACCCCAAAATCACCTTTAGATTTTGAAGCACTTTCTGGAATTTCAGAAAATGTTAGATTAATAAAATTATTAGTAAAAGCAAACGATTTTGGTATTCCAAAACTATCAAGTGAAATACCTTTAACAATCTACCTTCAAGATATAAACGATCACCCACCGATTTTCGATAAACTCTTTTATAACGTATCAATTAAAGAAAATCTTCCAGGTGGAAGTCCAATTTTAACTCTTACAGCGAGAGATTACGACGGTTCTTATCCCAACAACCATATTTTATACCGAATCCAAGAAGGGGCTTATGATAAATTTACGATCGGTTCGGAAACGGGAACTATTTCGGTTGCCAGAGGTGCTATTTTAGATCCAGACATGACGGAACCAAAACGAACTCAGTATATGTTAACAGTAATCGCACTCGATGGAGCTTCAGGCGATCAACAACTCCAAGCAGCCGTAAAAGTCAACATAACAATTTTAGATGTTAATAATAAAATCCCGATTTTATCTGATCCCGGGATTATTACGATTCCCGAAAACTTAATGGTTGGAAGTGTTATTACGAAAATAACCGCAGTCGATTTGGATTCAAAACCAGAAATAAAGTATACTTTAGATGAAGATAATTGTAGAGGAGAAAACGAAAGAGGTCATCATTTAACCAACGAAGATTTCGATTGTGGGAATTCTTTTATACTAGATGAAGAAACCGGGGAATTAAGCGTAAATAGAATTCTTGATAGAGAAACTGTTGAGGTTATTAAATTAGGGATACAAGTTGAAGATGTTGCTTCTGAAAATGGTTCTCAAATAACAACAGGAATTTTAACCATTTTAGTTCAAGATGCTAATGATAACAATCCAAAATTTCGTCAACCGTTTTATAAATTTAGCATAAATGAAAATTCAAAAAGTGGAGTTTTAATCGGAAATGTTATTGCTGATGATCCAGATAAGAATAAATCAATTATTTATGATTTAGAAGCTCGATTGGAAATTTTAAAATTAATTAGCATAAATAATAAAAGTGGAGATTTGTTTGTTAAGAGTCGAATTGATCGTGAAGTTTATGATTGGTTAAATTTAACCGTTAAAGCTACAGATTCTGGTCATCCACCTAGACATACAAGAGCAGAAATTTTTGTACAAATTTTGGATGAAAATGATAATAATCCATGTTTTTTAAACGATCCTAGGGTATTAATGGTTCCAGAAGATACAGAAATTAATAGAAAGATTGCTATTATCGAAGCTAGGGATTCAGATTCTGGTGAATTTGGAAAAATTACTTATTTACTTGATAGATCATCATCAGAGGTTATTTTATTTTCAATTGAAGACCACTGGTAAAGAAAATGCTATGTCAATTTTTTACCAAGTTGAAAGATGTTGAGATTTTGGCATTATCTATTAAAAAAAATCAAAGCTTTGATTTTATTTAATCATTGAAGCTATAAATACGCTCAGTCAGAAGTTATTTCAATGTGTAATGTTGACGACCAGACTAAAAAGACACCACATTTGGGTGATAATGGATTTGAAGAGTTTCATTTAATCTTTTTATCAAAATTCAATAAAAATTATGAGAAATGTGAAAGCTATGTTCAAAAGGTGTGTTCACGATTTGTAATATTTAGCAACAAGAAAAATTTTTTGACATACCATATTCTTTGCCTGTGGTCTTTAGTTATAATCTAGAATAACTTACTTAATATTTATTTTATTATTAATAGGGTAATTTTCTTTTGGAAACTGACACTGGAATATTAAGAGTTGCCAAAGAACTTGATCGAGAGACTAAACATTCATACCTTTTAGTTGTCGAAGCTTGGGATAATTATCAATATGGATTTAATTCGGGAGAAAGTAGAAATGCCTTTAAACACATTAAGTATTTAGAAAATTTTATTCCCAAAACCAAGCACCATTAAATTCAATCATTTTTTTTCTTTCAGTGTAACTATTTTAGATGTTAATGATAACCCACCACAATTTTCTTTACCAACAACATGTACTAGCATAACGGAATTTCATGAAATTGGACATCCAATCATCATAGTTCATGCTACAGATGCTGATGATCCAGAAACTCCAAATGGACAAGTAAATAAAATCATAAATTAGAAAATACTTACATAATAAAAAAAAATAAATTATATCTTTAAAGATTATCATGGATATTTCTTCTGGAAACGAAGACGAATTATTCGCTTTACAACAAATAAACGAATGGTCAGCTGAAATAACACCAAGAAGATCCCTACGTGGAAAACATGGAAATTACAGTTTATACCTCCGAGCTCAAGATTTAGGACATCCAAGACACGTCGTAGAAGACGTTTTAAAAATTTGCGTCTTAGATTACAACGATCATGCACCAGTTTTTATCACCCCACCACATAATTCAACGTTAAAAGTGCCAGAAAATGCTACGGTTGGAAGTGCTTTGGTTCAAATTCAAGCTAGTGATGAAGATATAGGTCCAAATGGGATGGTTAGATATCGGTTAAAAGCTGATCCAGCGGGGCATTTTAAAACTTTTGATTTACAACCCGTTTCTGGAATTTTAGAGCTAAGGTTACCATTAAATAGAGACAAACAAAAAATTTATGATGTAAGTTGGCAAAACTTTTTAAAATTTACATTAGAAAAAAAATTTTTTTTTCTCTCTTTTAGATAAGAATCGAAGCCTATGATTTAGGAACACCAACTCCATTAAGTTCAGATTTAGATCTTACAGTTTACGTTAGTAATGTTAATTTATTTCAACCAGTGTTTTTGATTGAAGAGCATGTTGTAAACTTTACAGGTAAGTTATTTCCATTGAATTAAAGTTGAATTTATGATTCATTCTATTAGCTAATAGAATGAATCATAAATTCATCTTGAAAGAATTCATCTTGATGAAAAGCTTTCTGTACATTTACTGATTTATTGAAAATAAACATCCAACTAAGTAGTTTAGGTTATTCGTCATTTTCAGAGATAAAGACTACTTATTATTATTTAACAATCGAAGAATCAGTATATTCCTAGGAATTGAGATAGTTTGAATTTTTTACTACCACCACGATTTTGAAATTTGAAATGTAACGCAAAAATGATCACCGATTATGACAGTCTCTACCCCGATTTTTTTCGACGAAACTCTCGGGGTACGAGCATCCGAAAGTTTACTGACTTGACTTATGGCACCGATAGTAGTTAGATATTCATTTTCAATAAACCAGTAAAAGTAAGTCTCAGGTAGATAAAGATTAGTTAGGTTTCTATCTATAAAGATAATAAAAAATTGGAATTTTGTGAAATTAATGTATGGATCGGGTCAAAAAACTTAAAAACTTACATCGTACCCAAATTTGATTAAAAAATGTTCAGCCGTTTTCGAGATATCAGCATTTCAAACAAATCGCGATTATCGCGAAAGTAGTTGAAAATTTCAAACTGTAAAATACATCAGCTACCATAAACATATACTCTTATCACGTGTTAAGACCCGATTTTTGTTCCTCCAACAGATTTCAAGAAAAAAATTCACAAAGTTAGACAATTTTTCGGCGACCCGAAATCTGGTTCATTTTTCATTTATCTCGCGATCGCTCTAAAACTGCGGAGTCGATTTTTTTTTATATTTGTTACACAAAAATGTCTAGGGAATACGATGAACTATCCCGATTGTTTTCGAAAAGTGGTTGCGAAGATATTCCGCTTCAAACTGAGAGGCCTATAATTCTGACGGCAAGGATAGAAAATACATTTCCAGAAACTTATTACTCTTAGTTTTATAGAAAATAAGTTTCTAAAACCTAACTGGTCTTTATCTACCTGAGACTCATTTACCTAAAAGCCAACTACATACTCTAAAGATTCTAGAAGCTTTCCAACAAAAGTGCAGAAAAGCATTTCTTTGAATTTCACATCAAATTATTTTTAACTCCCAACAAAAATTTTCTTTATAGTTGAAAAGAAAACCAAATACTATTTCTTCTTTCAAATATATTTTTTATTTTTTAGAAAATAAAGCTCCCGGGTTAGAAATTCGAAAGCTTCCTTCTACAATTGATCGTGATATGATGGAATTTGAAGGTCCTCCAGCTCCTATTTGTTACTTTATCATTGAAGGAAACGATGATGGTCTTTTTAAATTAGATGCTTTAAAACATCAATTAACGGTATTTTTTAAATAAACATTTCCATTTTTAAATTAAAAAAAAAAAAATTAAATTTTCATTTTGGTTTATTTTTTAGATTAACAATGAACTCGATAGAGAATCAAAACAAACTTACACGTTAAAAATAAAGGCAACAGAAGATTGTCGAAGTGGAGGTAAAAACCAAACAGTGTTTAGTGACGATCCAACAGTTTTAAAAGTGATTGTAAACGTTGAAGATGTTAATGATAACCCGCCGAGATTTATACATAGGATATTTACTGGAGGTGTTAGTACAGCGACTGATTTTGGGACGAGATTTATGAAAATAGAGGTATTTTTAAAATAATCACGCTTCAGTCGACTTTTTTCAAACCAAATTTTTTCAAAATCAAATTTTTTTCAAAACTGTTTCTGAAGAATTTTTAATGAATTAAAGTTGAATGTGTGATCCATAAGTTTATTGAACTTAATAACGACAATTAAAGGATGAGCTTGCTTGAGATTGTCATTATTAGGTGAAGAAGTTTTGCTGCAATCTTCTTCAAAAATGAGTTCGAAATTTCAAGGATTAAAAAATCCGAAATTAGCATTTAAAAATTGTACTTTTAAAAGACTGATTTTTAGGAGGTTTTAGAGTTGGAATTGAATATGTTATAAAATGATTAAATATTCTTCTTTCCAGAAGAAGCCAAAGACTTTTCACAAACGAGTTCGAAGTTTCAAAAATCCAAAATTCCAAAATTCGAAACCTAAAATTGTACTTTTAGGCCCTCCCCACACGAGTCGACCGATTGCCAACCCAAGTGTCAAATCAGTTGGATATTGATTGCAAATTGGTCTCATTTTTATCGCTGGTGTGTGGATCCCCGTTCTTGTACTATAAGTTGATCCTAAGCCTCACCATGGAAAGAAGTATGCAAGATCGAGGTTCCTCCCCGCAACTTTACCGAGTAAACCCTACTGGAGTACAGTGGAAGGGAACTTCTCTACCTCTCAACCTCTAAAGGCCAATTTACATCAAACGAGCGAATGCTCATTCTATACCCAGTCTATCAAATTATTTTAGTCTAAACAGATGTAGAGCATTCTTTCGTTGTTCTGCCTGTGTTCACAAAAATTCTATGGAATATTCTAAAGCGGCCCCTACATGATCAATACTATTGTGCAATATTTGATTTTGCACAATAATATTCACCGTTTGGTGATCATATTGAAAGTTTGCGCAATATATTGAGTAAATCAAAACGGTTTTGATTTTTATTGTGCAATGTGGAATAAATTGCATAATCTATGGCTAGTATTGCGCAATACTAGCTTAGTTTTACTTCGAACGTACAGTGAGTAGGTTAAAATTACCGGAACAAACATGGCTACAGCGGCAAAAGAAACTGAAAGAAAATTTATTGTGGAATGTATTGAACTGTACCAGTCGTTACCGACTTTGTGGGATATAAGAAGTAAAGACTACAGCAACTGTGTAAAAAAAGAAATATGAACAAATCTGCAATTTGAATATGCAATTTTAAAGCAAATTAGATACAATAGAAATCAAAAATATTTTCATTGCAAAGATGTCGTTTTTACACCGCACGGGCGGAGCAGTGCAGAAAAAAATGCGACGAATCGCAAGAATTAATTTCATTGTCCAGAAAACGTCTTGTACAACCACAAAGTGAGTTCGAAAAGATTGGGTTGGCTTGGGCAGTAGACCCACAAAAGATGAATTCACAGCAGCAATTGTTTGCTAAGAAGGCCATAAATGATATTCTGTTTGAAGGTCAAATGAGCACATTCCATAGGGTTTCCGTACAAATTAATTCGAGCCGCACATCCACTCCCTACATTCTTCAACCCAGTTCTGTGACATATCAGTATGATCATTCATTACAAGATAAAGTCCCGCTGCCCATAACGCAAAAATCGTTGAATACCTCTGAATATTTTGCACATTTTCAATAATTCTAACTAAATACTTATATACAGGGTGTCTCCGAAATGCGTGTACAACGTAAGACCACAGATTCCTTGGCTTAAAATAGGTCGATTTAAGTCAACTTATCTATATCCAAAGTTGCTTCGTTTCGCTGCTAGAAGGCTTTAAAAATAATATTTTCCGTGAGTTTTTCTTGAATTACTCGAAAAATTTGTATTAGATTTTATTCATTTTTTAACCATGTCTTTATATCAACTGACTACAGCTTTCTGTGGAACAAATTCGAATTTCCAAACATACAGGGCGTTTACAAACACTCTCACCACAAGTTATCCATCCAAATCTTTTTAACTACCCTGTATAATTTTCTATCAATTCTTTTTCTGAATAGCTACGTTAATTTAGACATTATTTTCTCTCTTATGAAATTTCAGTTGGGCAAACGGTTTAGCCTCAAAAAAACATTTTCTAACTCCCTGCAAGTTCAAATCTGTAAGTTAAGGTAACATTAGCCCAGTTCAAAGTGGTAATTTCTTCACAGGATATGCAGCTCTTTCAAGAAAATCACATTTTAGAGGGTTGGAAGTAGTTTTTACTCAAAATGTTGCCAGGATTTGTGACCATCATCAGGGCAAAAATAATACAGTGTACAAAATTTTTACTGTTTGCTCTTTTCGATGCATTTTTGATTTTGTGATACCCAATAAACAAAATCAGAAAGTGCTAGGTTTACTGATCTTGCTGACCAGCTTACAGGAGCATGATTTCCTTCGATTCTACAATAGAATTTGTATAAGACGGACTACAAGGGGTTAACCCTGATAACGTTCACAAATGCTGACGAAAATTTGAAAATTTTATGCAATAAACTATTTCCAAACCTATATCATGTGGTTTTCTTGGAAGATCTTCATATCCCGTAAAGAAATTGGTACTTTGAATTTTGTTAATGTTACCTTAATTTACCATTTTGGGCTTGTAGGCATTTAGAAAATCTTCTTTTGTGCCTAAACCGTTTGCCCAACTGAAATTTTGTAAGAGACAAAATGGTTTCTAAATGAATGTAGCTATTCAGAAAAAGGATTGATAGAAAATTATACAGGGTGGTTAAAAAGATTTGGATGAATAACTTACGGTAAGAGTGCTTCTAAACACTCTGTATGTTGCGCAATTCGAATTTGTTCCACAGAAAGCTTTGCCCAGCTGATGTAAAGACGTGGTCAAAAAATGAATAAAATCTAATGAAGATTTTTCGAGTAATTTAAGAAAAACTCATTGAAAATATTATTTTTAAAGTCCTCTAGCGGCAATACGAAGCAACTTTGTATATAGATAAGTTAACTTAAATCGACCTATTTCAAGCCAAGGTATCTGTGGTCTTACGTTGTACACGCATTTCGGAGACACCCTGTATTATAAAGTTTTAATAAAATGTTCAGAATGTAATTCTTCAGGCAGTGTGTTATAGCTGCACAAGTTTCTATAACAATTATGCCTATTGATTATGATGATACTGCAGTTTTGAATTTTAAGTCTTCAAAAGTATTTCCAGTAGCAAGGTAACGAAGCGTAATTGACAAATGCTGGCTTGGAGGAATAGTATCTCTCATTGTAGTATTCCTTTTAGTAATTCGAGGTGTAATCATTTTCAAAAGTTCATCAAATGACATACCATCTACTCCTAGGAAGTTTCGAAAGTCATTTGGTTCACTCAGTCGCAGATCGGCCAATAAATTTTCATGACTGTATTTATTTCTTTTTTTTTAACCAATCTTTCATCCACCTACGCTTTGTCTTCTTTTTTAAGCAAACAGCTAGTGCAATCGCCACGCAAATAGCTTCGTCATCATTTGTTATGTTGACTACTGAAGTGTTAAACGTCAACTAAATATTGAGTAACTGTACCGAGAAATAATATTGTACCGTGTAGGATAACCAGCAATAATATTGTACAATATATTGCCACAATATTATTGACGATCTAGGGGCCGTTTAAGAATGCTCGTTCACTTGATGTAAACAGCACTAGAGCGTGCGAACATTTGCTTAGAGCGTTCTTGCGTGTTCGGACGTTTTCGCTCCTTGAAGCGGTCTCTTCAAAGCGTTCTTGCGTTCTAACGATTTAAATACATACGTATCGACTTAATTATGGATTGGTCTCAAGAGAAATGCCTATTAATGATAGAAGCCTACCGAAATTTCAAATGTCTGTGGGATCCGACTTTTGAACACTACAAGAATACAACTCGTAAACAAGATGCTTGGCAGGAAATTGCAAATCTACTAGAATGTAATGTTGAAGAAGCAAAAAAAAGATGGATTCGCTTCTTACATCTTACCGCCGAGAAAGGCAAAAAACAATGACTACGAAATCAGGCAGCTGCTTCAGATATAGCATTACATATTGTGGATTTAGATATTTTAGTAAAGTACATCAGGCTTTCATAGGAATCTCCAGTTGCCAAAAATCTTAAAGTCACTGCTAGCCTGTCATACGCAGGAATCGAGTCTCTAAAATGCGTACTTGAAAACGATCTTTCGTTTACACTAAAAGATCAAGAAAATGCTCTTGTTCTAACTCTACCTCTATGTTCGTTTGATTTAAATGCACCTTAATGCAAAGCTCTTGCAAGCCAAAATACCGTCATATGGAGGCCCACCGCTCCTCGATGTTTTAATTCTTTTGCTCAGATTTTGGTCCTTTTTCAAATCTTGCAGCAGAGGCGAGAAGGATTTACTCCCAAATCACAAAATCGACTCTGAATTATAGTCCTTGATTTCAACGGTATTTTAACCTGCATGACCTTCGCTTTAAGGAGGGCAGGACAATACTCCGCTACTCCCTTCTACTGTGCTCCAGTCGGACGTCCTCGGTAAAGTTACGGGGAGGAACCTTATCTTCCATCCTTTTTTCCATGGTGAGACTTAGGATCAACTTATAGTACAAGGGCAAAGTCACCGAACGGTTGCATCTCCAACTGATTTGAAACTCGGATTGCAAATCAGTCGACTCATGTGCGAAGGGCTTTAAAAGACTGACTTTTAAGAGGTTTTAGAGTTAGATTTAAATATGTTATAGAACAATCGAATATTCTTTTAAAAGCCAAAGACTTTTCAGAAACGTTCTCAGAAACCGTCTTCAGAAACGAGTTCAAAGTTTCAAAAATTCTAATAATCCAAAATTCGAAATTCAAAATTCAAAATTGTACTTGAGACGGTCATAGAAAGAAGGGCCCAAATCCACCAAACAAAATTGTACAGGGGGAAGCCAAAAAGTGAATATGTAAGAAGTTATGTGTTAACACTGTTTTTTTAAATATGATATATTAGGTTAGTTTTAACAACGGGATTTTTGATAAAATTGTTGAACTACAGCAATTTTTCTTTGTAGAAATTCAAAAAGAAAAAGTGATTTTTAGGCCCTTATTCTACCCAAAAAGTAGAATTAAAGAAAATAAATAATGTTTCTTGAAAAACAGCGTGTATTTTTGTTTATTTAACCTATTGTAATAAAAAAAAATGTATTTTTTTATCAAAACAGCAAAGCTTCTTAACCTTCTGTCTCATCGCCTGCTTCATTTCCCATAGTTAATTTAAGGTTGTGGTAAAAGCGAATGGCTTCCGGATCTGTGAGATACTTAATAAGTTGCAAAATATTTTGTAACTCTTCTTTTTTAATTGGCAAGTCGGAATTATGAAGAGGTCTAATGGACAACACGATTGGACTTTCAATTTCTGGTTTAAGTAAAACAAATTTATAAGAAACTGTACCTTGGAGAGTAGGTGCGACTTCCACGAACAAGTCTGTAGCTTTAAAAATAAAAAGTTTGTATTTTGTAACTTGAGTTTTCCCTTGGTGACCGTTCTTTTTTGAAATATCCGTCAAAGAAATCATTGAAATTCTTGACCATTGTCTGCTTTAGCAGAACCACCCTGAATTTTCGGTTTATAAGGTCAACCCATTCGTCCAGCTTCTCTACTTTTTCTATTTTCTTTTGCATTTTCTCAATAATCCCAAAATGTCGGTCACAAGGTAGAAAGCTATGATCTCTTACTGGAAAATGGTGACAAATTTCTTGGAACTGTTGATTGAATGTCAGAGTCACATAGGCTAATGGGCCCTTGTTTCGTTTACTGCTGCGTCTTGAAACGTAATATCAAAAAATAACAAAAAGGAAAAATCAAGAAAATACGTATATGGGCCCTTGTTCTTCTGACCGTCTCACTTTTAAAATACCGACTTTTAAGCGTTTTTAGAGTTCGATTTAAATATGTTATAAAATAATCGAACAGTCTTTTAGAAATTAAAGACATATTTACATTTTGTTACTTTGGATGTTCATTTTTGAAAAATCAATCAAAGTGAAAAATGTAAATTGTCTTATTTTGGATGAAATGAAAGTGAAAGGCAATTTACATTAAATTTATCACTTTGGATGGTTCCTCAAAGATTAACATTGAACGTAACAAATGTAAAAGAGGCTTAAGATCAGATATAACCTTAGCCTTAATTAAATAAAATCAAATTTGGATTGACTGTGGGTGCTAAGAGTTTTCAGAGATGAATTTAAATAAATTGTGAATGTAATCGATATCTTTTTAACACCTAACATCAAACAGAACTTGTTAATGTATCTAACAGACTTGATAATAAATTTAATCAACTTTGGATTTTTGTGAAATAGTTTTGGAAAATAATCTCTTCATTTATTCCGATCATTGTAATTTTTTTTTTAATTAATTTTGCAGGCAACTGATTTAGATGAAGGTGAAAACGCTAAAATATCATACTTTTTAATCGGAAAAGTTCGAATGACTCTAACAGAAGGCTTAGAAAACCTACACAGACCACCTTTTTTGGTCGACAGAAAAAGTGGAACTGTACAACTTAACTTTGATCCTCAACAAGGAATGAAAGGTTATTTTGATTTTATGGTAAATCAACAAATCCTAAAAAGAAACATGCCATATACACTTATTATAATTTTATTTCTTAATTAAGGTTTTAGCAAATGATACAGGTGGTTTAGAAGACATGGCAAGAGTATTTATTTACCTTTTAAGAGAAGACCAAAGAGTTCGTTTTGTATTAAGACTACAACCACAGGAATTAAGAGATAAAATTGAAATTTTCAGACAGTAAGTTTTAAAAAAAAATACAGTACTTAACAAAATTTTCGTACAGATTTTTTATCACTTCTTTATAAAGTACTATTATATAGTCAACAAAATTCATCAAAAATTCATTTTTAAAGATTTTGATTTGATTTTTTTCTAAATGAAACTAAAAACATTCTAGTTTTAACTAAAAAATACCGTTTTGTTCTAAATCTTGTCAAAAAAATTTAAAAAATTTTCAAAGTTGACAAAAAATTTTTGACACTTCTTATCCTAACTTAAGAAAAACGATCAACTTTAAAAATTCGTCAAAAATTCATCTTTAAAGATTTTGATTTGATTTTTTTTCTAAATGAAACTAAAAACATCCTAATTTTATCTAAAAAAGACCGCTTTATTCTAAATGTTGTCAAAAAAATTAAAAAAATTTTTAAAGTTGGTAAACATTTTTGACACTTCTAACCTAACTTAGGAATATCGATCAATTTTAAAAATTCGTCAAAAATTCATCATTAAAGATTTTGATTTGATTTTTTTTCTAAATGAAACTAAAAACCTTCTAATTTTAACTAAAAAAGACCGTTTTATTCTAAATGTTGTTAAAAAAATTAAAAAAATTTTCAAAGTTGGTAAAAATTTTTGACACTTCTTAAACTAACTTTAAAAAAACGACCAACTTTAAAAATTCATAAAAAAATCATTTTTAAAGATTTTGATTTAATTTTTTTTCTAAGTGAAACTAAAAACATTCTAATTTTAACTAAAAAAAGACCGTTTTATTCTAAATCTTGTCAAAAAAATTTAAAAAAAATTTTCAAAGTTGGAAAAAATTTTTGACGCTTTTGAACCTAACATAAGAAAAACGATCAACTTTAAAAATTCATAAAAAATTCATTTTTTAAGATTTTGATTTGATTTTTTTTTTCTAAATGATACCTAAAATATTCTAGTTTTAATCAAAAGAGACCGATTTATTCTAAATGTTGTCAAAAAAATTTAAAAAATGTTCAAAGTTGGTAAAAATTTTTGACACTTCTTAAACTAACTTTATAAAAACGATCAACTTTAAAAATTCATAAAAAATTCATTTTTAAAGATTTTGATCTGATTTTTTTTCTAAATGACACTCAAAACATTCTAATTTTAATTAAGAAAGACCGTTTTATTCCAAATGTTTTCAAAAAAAATAAAAAAATTTTCAAAGTTTATAAAAATTTTTGACATTTCTACCTACCTTTAAAAAAAACGATCAATTTTAAAAATTCATCAAAAATTCATTTTTAAAGATTTTGATTTGATTTTTTTTCTAAATGAAACTAAAAATGTTCTAATTTTAACTAAAAAAGACCGTTTTATTCTAAATGTTGTCAAAAAAATTTAAAAAATTTTCAAAGTTGGCAAAGAAGTGTTGACACTTCTTATCCTAACTTAAGAAAAACAGTCAACTTTAAAAATTCGTCAAAAATTCATCTTTAAAGATTTTGATTTGATTTTTCTTCTAAATGAAACTTAAATCATTCTAATTTTAACTAAAAAAGACCGTTTTATTCTAAATGTTGTCAAAAAAATTTAAAAAATTTTCAAAGTGTAAAAATTTTTGACATATCTACCTAACTTAAAAAAACGATCAACTTTAAAAATTCGCCAAAAATTTATTTTTAAAGATTTTGATCTGATTTTTTTTTCTAAATGAAACTAAAAACATTCTAATTTTAACTAAAAAAGACCGTTTTATTCTAAATGTCAAAAAAATTTTAAAAAATTTTAAAATTCAAAAAAAAAATTTAGATTAAAGATCTGTACAAAAAAAATCAATTTTTATTGAGTATTGTAAATTTCAAAGTAAATTTAACTCAACATCTTCAAAAAAAATTTCTTTTTAGAACTTTAGGAAATGTAACCGGAGCTATAGTAAACATAGACGAATTTCGCCTTCACTTAAACCAAGATAACACCGTAGATAAAACAAGAACAGACCTCTACCTTCACCTAGTAGACAGAAAAGACCATTCCATTCTCGAAGTATCCGAAGTTTTAAAAATAATCGACCAAAACACCGAAAAACTCGACTCTTTATTTAAAGAATTCAACGTTTTAGACACCCAACCAGCCGGCTCTTTAGCCTTAACATCAATTCAAACGACAAGCGTAACATTCTGGCTAACAGCCTCAACTCTATTCCTATTTTTATTACTCATGCTAAGCTTAGCGATTTGCGCAAGCCAAAGAAACAGTTACCATAGAAAATTAAAAGCGGCAACAGCCACGGCTTACGGTAAATTATTCACATTAAACATCAAACAACTTATTTTCAAGTTTATTTATTTTATTTTTATTTGAATTTTCAATTTCTAGTAAGTGCTGATTCCGATTTAGGCCGTGGATTAAGTGCAATAAGCGGACGAGTACCAAACACCAACAAACACAGCATGGAAGGAAGTAATCCCATTTGGTTAAAAGCGTACGAAAACGAATGGTATAAACACGCGGACGATTTTAGCAACGGTTCCGAAAGAGATTCCTTAGATGAAAACGTTTTAAGTAATTCGGATGAAATTCAATGCAGACACGAACAATGTAACGTTGGTGATCGATTACAAAATTTATATCAAAGTTTACCTCCGATTTTACCACCGAGAAAATTAGAAACTACGGAATTATGACTGAAAGTTTGTCATTGGTTTGATGAATCAGATAGTGATGATTCTTAAAATCAATGATTGAGAAAAATGAGGAAGTAGTACCTTCTCTAATTTTACTTTTTGGGGTTATAACTTATTTTTAGGTTATAACTGATTTAATATCGAAAATAGAAAAAAATATTACTGATAAAAAATGTTTATAATTAAAAAAGGAATAAATTTTATTTGAAACATTTTTTTCTATTTTGTTTAGTTTTTCAATTATTTGGAACTAAATTTGAAAAATTGACGTTTTAGGGTTATAACTAGTGTTTAGGTTATAGCTCTTTTAATATCGAGAATTGAAAAAAATATTTTTAATAAAAAATGTTTATAATTACAAAAGAAATAAATTCTATTTGAATAATCTTTTTCTATCTAACTCTGATTTTGAATTATTTGGAATTAAACTTGAAAAAATGACTTTTTGGGGTTATAACTAGTTTTTAGGTTATAACTGATTTAATATCGAAAATAGAAAAAAATATTAAAAATAAAAAATGTTTATAATTAAAAAAGGAATAAATTTTATTTGAAACATATTTTTCTATTTTGTTTAATTTTTGAATTATTTGGAATTAAAGCTGAAAAATTGACGTTTTGGGGTTATAACTGATTTTTAGGTTATAACTCTTTTAATATCGAGAACTGAAAAAAATGTTTTTAATGAAAAATGTTTATAATTATAAATGGAATAAATTTCATTTGAAAAATTTTTTTCTATCTAACTTAGTTTTTGAGTTATTTGGAACTAAATTTGAAAAATTGATATTTTGGGGCCATAACTAGTTTTTAGGTTATAGTTCCTTTAATATTGAGAATTAAAAAAATGTTTTTAATAAAAATTGATTATGTTTAAAAGAGGAATAAATTTTATTTGAAATATTTTTTTCTATATAACTTAGTTCTTGAATTATTTGATATTAAATTCGAAAAATTAATGTTTTAAGGTTATACCTAGTTTTTAGGTTTTAACTCTCTTAATATTGAAAATGGAAAAAGATACTACTAATAAAAAATGTTTATAATTAAAAACGGAATAAACTTTATTTGAAACATTTTTTTCTATCTAACTTAGTTTTTGAATTATTTGGAACTAAATATTAAAAATTGACTTTTTGGGGTTATAACTAATTTTTAGGTTATAACTCCTTTAATGTCGAGAATAGAAAAAAATGTTTTGAATAAAAAATATTTATAATTAAAAAGGGAATAAATTTTATTTGAAATCCTTTTTTCTATTCTGTTTAGTTTTTGAATTATTTGGAATTAATGCTGAAAAATTGACGTTTTTGGGTAATAACTTGTTTTTAAATTATAACTCTTTTAATATCGAGAATCGAAAAAAAATTTTATAACAAAAAATGTTTATAATTAAAAAAGGAATAAACTTTATTTTAAATATTTTTTTCTATCTAACTTATTTTTTGAATTATTTGGAACTAAAGTTGAAAAATTGATATTTTGGGGTTATAACTGGCTTTTAGGTTATAATTCTATGAATATCGAGAATTGAAAAAAAAATTTATATTAAAAAATGTTTATAATTAAAAAGGGAATAAATTCTACTTAAAACATTTTTTTCTATCTAACTTAGTTTTTGAATTATTTGGAATTAAATTTGAAAAATTAACGTTTTGGGGTTATAACTGATTTTTTAATGATAACTCTTTTAATATCAAAGATGGAAAAATATATTAGTAATAAAAAATATTTCTAATTAAATAGGGAATAAATTTTGTTTGAAACATTTTTTTCTATTTTGTTTAGTTTTTGAATTATTTGGAATTAAATTTGAAAAATTACGTTTTGGGGTTACCACTAGTTTTTAGGTTATAACTCCTTTAATATCGAGAATTGAAAAAAATGTTTTTAATAAAAAATATTTGCAATTAAAGAATAAATAAATTTTATTCGAAATATTTTTTTCTATTTAACTTAATTTTTGAATTATTTTGAATTAAATTTGAAAAATTGACATTTTGGAGTTATAACTAGTTTTCAAATTATACCTCTTGTAATATTGAGAATAGAAAAAAATATTTAGCACAAAAAATGTTTATAATTAAAAAGGGCATAAATTTTATTTGAAACATTTTTTTCTATTTTGTTTAGTTTTTGAACTATTTGAAATTAAATTAAAAAAATTGGCGTTTTAAGCTTATACCTAGTTTTTAGGTTATAACTCTCTTAATATCGAAAATACAAAAAAATACTCCAAATAAAAAATGTTTATAATTAAAAAAGGAATAAGTTTTATTTGAAATATTTTTTTTCTATTTTGTTTAGTTTTTGAATTATTTAGAACTAAAGTTGAAAAATTTACTTTTTGCGGTTATAACTAGTTTTTACGTTATAACTCCCTTAATATCGATAATTGAAAAAAATGTTTTGAATAAAAAATATTTACAATTAAAAAAGGAAGGAATTTTATTTGAAATATTTTTTTCTATTTTGTTTAGTTTTTGAATTATTTGGAATTAAAGCTGAAAAATTGAGGCTTTGGGGTTATAACTAATTTTTAGGTTATAACTCCCTTAATATCGAGAATTGAAAAAAATGTTTTTAATAAAAAGTGTTTACAATTAAAAATGGAATAAATCTTAATTGAAACATTTTTTTCTATCTAACTTAATTTTTGAATTATTTGGACCTAAAGTTGAAAAATTGACGTTTTGGGGTTATAACTAGTTTCTAGTTTATAACTCCTTTAATATCAAGAATTGAAAAAAATACTTTTAATAAAAAATGTTTATAATTAAAAAAGAAATAAATTTTATTTGAAACATTTTTTCTATTTTGTTTAGTTTTTGAATTATTTCGAATTAAATTTGAAAAATCACGATTTGGGGTTACCACTAGTTTTTAGGTTATAACTCCTTTAATATCGAAAATTGAAAAAAATGTTTTTAATAAAAAATATTTCTAATTAAGAAAGGAATAAATTTTATTCAAAGTATTTTTTTCTATTTTGTTTAGTTTTTGATTTATTTAGAACTAAAGTTAACAAATTGACGTTTTGGAAGAAATAAGAATGTAAGACATTAAAAACAACGATAAAAAAATTCAGTATTGTGTATAAAACTGACTGTAAAACATTTTTTACAATATTTATATTTATATTTTTTTGTAAAGTATTTATGATATAGCTAATAAATCAAACTGTACAGATTTTTTTAAAAATAATTCACTTTATCCAAGATTATTTTTAAACCCACTCCTTCCAAAAGTAAATGAAAAGTAAACTAAAAGCAAACTATAAAGATCAAAGCGAACCATAACAACCATTAACACCTACAAGATTATTTACGAAAAGATCAATAAAAGTCAATAAGAAACAATCACGTGATTTTTATAAATACTAAATTCAAGGCTCGAATTTATACATTTCTATCGTTTCTTCGCTATTTTGAAATCCGAACGTGACGTAACCCATATTATAATAGACGATTCGCTCACTCAATATTAAATCCACCGTTACTATGCAGTGGAACGTCGTTTCGAATTCTCAAAAACTTGTGTCACCGGCGAAAATAAGTTTGCTGCTTTGTAAAGATTGTGTGAACGGCTAAACCAATGCTAAAAACGATAGACCGGGCAGGAAAATTCTCAGTACCGGCTCGATATCGTTAAGTTATAACTCGATCTCGCGATAAGAATACGGAAAGGATGTCGGATAAACCGGATACAGTTCCCGGATTGGGGTTTAAAGATCCCGAAAAGGCTAATGAGTCGTTAAAAATTTTGGAAGGTCGTGATCCTGATTACCAAAAGTTAGCTGTTAAAGGTCTTATTGGACGTGCAAAACGAGTTTTAACACGTAAGTATTATTTAGAGATTGATAAAAAATTTTGCCAACTTTAAAATTTTTTTAAATTTTTTTGGCAACATGTAGAACAAATCGGTATTTTTTAGTTAAAACTAGAATGTTTTAGATATCATTTAGAAAAAAATCAAATCAAAATCTTTAAAAATGAATTTTTGATGAATTTTTAAAATTGAACGATTTTTTTAAAGTTAGGTTAAGAAGTGTCAAAAAATTTTTCCAACTTTGAAAATTTTTTTAATTTTTTTGAGAACACTTGGAATAAAGCGGTCTTTTTTAATTAAAATTAGAATGTTTTAAGTTTCATTTAGAAAAAAAATCTAATCAAAATCTTAAAAATTAAATTTTTGGCGAATTTTTAAAGTTGATTGATTTTCTTAAATAAGGTTAAGAAGGGTCAAAATCTTTTACCAACTTTAAAAATTTTGTTAATCTTTTTGACAACATTTGGAATAAAACGGTCTTTTTAAATTAAAATTAGAATGTTTTAAGTTTCATTTAGAGAAAAAATCAAATCAAAATCTTAAAAAATGAATTTTTGATGAATTTTTAAAGTTAATTTTCTTAAGTAAAAGTGTCAACATGTTTTACCAACTTTGAAAATTTTTTTAGTTTTTTTGACGACACCTAGAATCAAACGGTCTTTTTTTAAATAAAACTAGAATGTTTTAAATTTCATTTAGAAAAAAAATCAAATCAAAATCTTTAAAAATGAATTTTTGATGAATTTTTAAAGTTGGTGGATTTTCTTAAGTTAGGTTAAAAAGTGTCAAAAATTTTTTACCAACTTTGAAATTTTTTTAAATTTTTTTGACAACATTTAGAATAAATCGGTCTTTTTTAATTAAAACTAGAATGTTTTGGGTATCATTTAGAAAAAAGATCAAATCAAAATCTCTAAAAATGAATTTTTGATGAATTTTTAAAGTTGATCGGTTTTTTTTTTAACTAGGTTAAGAAGTGTGAAAATTTTTTTACCAACTTTGAAAATTTTTTTAATTTTTTTGACAACATTTAGAACAAATCGGTCTTTTTTTAATTAAAACTAGAATGTTTTATGTATCATTTAGAAAAAAAACCAAAACAAAATCTTTAAAAATGAATTTTTGATGAATTTTTAAAGTTGATTGATTTTCTTAAACTAGGTTAAAATGTGTCAAAAATTTTTTACCAACTTTGGAATTTTTTTAAAATTTTTTGACAACATTTAGAATAAATCGGTCTTTTCTAATTAAAACTAGAATACTTTAAGTATCATTCAAAAAAAAATCAAATCAAAACCTTTAAAAATGAATTTTTGATGAATTTTTAAAGTTACTTTTCTTAAGTTAGAAGTGTCAAAAATGTATTCCAACTTTAAAATTTTTTAAAAATTTTTTGACAACATTTAGAACAAAACGGTCTTTTTTAGATAAAATTAAAATGTTTTGAATTTCATTTAGAAAAAAAATCTAATCAAAATGTTTAAAAATGAATTTTTGATGAATTTTTAAAGTTGATCGATTTTCTTAAACTAGGTTAAAAAGTGTCAAAAATTGTTTACCAACTTTGAAAATTTTTTTATTTTTTTTTTGACAACATTTAGAACAAATCGGTCTTTTCTAGTTAAAACTAGAATGTTTTAGGTATCATCTAGAAAAAGAATCAAATCAAAATCTCTAAAAATGAACTTTTGATGAATTTTTAAAGTTGATCGTTTTTCTTAAGAAGTGTCAAGAATTTTAACCAGCTTTGAAATTTTTTTTAATTTTTTTGACAACATTTGGAATAAATCAGTCTTTTTTAATTAAAACTAGAGTGTTTTAGGTTTCATTCAGAAAAAAAATCAAATCAAAATCTTAAAAAATGAATTTTTGGCGAATTTTTAAAGTTGATCGATTTTCTTAAACTAAGTTAAGGAGTGTCAAAAATTTTTTACCAACTTTAAAAATTTTTTTAATTTTTTTGGCAACACTTGGAATAAAACGGTCTTTTTAAATTAAAACTAGAATGTTTTAGGTATCATTTAGAAAAAAAACCAAATCAAAATGTTTAAAAATGAATTTTTAATGAATTTTTAAAGTTAATTTTCTTAAGTTAAAAAAGTGTCAAAAATTTTTTCCAACTTTGAATTTTTTTTAAATTTTTTTGACAACATTTAGAACAAAGCGGTCTTTTTTAGTTAAAACTAGAATGTTTTAGGTATCATTTAGAAAAAAAATCAAATCAAAATCTTAAAAAATGAATTTTTGATGAATTTTTAAAGTTAATTTTCTTAAGTTAAAAAAGTGTCAAAAATTTTTTCCAACTTTGAAATTTTTTTCATTTTTTTGACAACATTTCGAATAAAACAGTCTGTTTTAGTTAAAACTAGAATGTTTTAAATTTCATTTAGAAAAAAAATCTAATCAAAATCTTTAAAAATGAATTTTTGATGAATTTTTAAATTTAATTTTCTTAAGTAAAAAAGTGTCTAAAATTTTTTACCAACTTTGAAATTTTTTTTTAAATTTTTTGACAACATTTAGAACAAATCGGTCTTTTTTAATTAAAACTAGAATGTTTTATGTATCATTTAGAAGAAAAATCTAATCAAAATCTTAAAAAATGAATTTTTCATGAATTTTTAAAGTTAACTTTCTTAAGTAAAAAAGTGTCAAAGATTTTTTACCAACTTTGAAAATTTTTTGACAACACCTAAAATCAAACGGTCTTTTTTAAATAAAACTACAACGTTTTAAGTTTCACTAAAAAGATAATTAGATTAAAAGCTATAAAAATCGATTTTTTACGAATTTTTAAAGTTGGGCGATTTTTTCAGTTAATAAAAATCATCAAATATTTCAATAACTTCCAATCTATTTCATTTTCAGTAACCAAAGATAAAGAAAAACTTCAAAACATAACAGATGCAATGAAAATCTTCGAAAACTTCCTTAAAGATTTCGAAAAAGAAAACCGCTCAAAGGAAAACCGACCCTATTTACCATTAGATTCCATTCAAGCTTTAATACCTCTCCGTAAGAAATACAAAATCGAAGATAAACAGTCAGAAGATTTCTTAAAAGCTTATAAATCCGTTAAAGGAGAGTACAAAAACCTTCGGACGGTTTCAAGCGGGGAAAATGAACCCACTTGGGACATCGTTAGGAACGTGGCTTTAAAGAAACTTATGAAAAACGTGGAAGAAGACGAACCCGACATGTGGAACGAAGATGTTCCTTCTAAAGAACACATGGAGTTGATTTTATGGGCTTATAGTCCCGAAGCGAGTAAAATAAAGAAGAACCAAGCGAAATTTGAGGAGAAATTTGAAAAGGAAGGTGAGAATGAGAAGGATGAAGAAGAAAAAATGGATGAAGATGATGATAATAAAGGTAATGGAAATAAAAAGGATGATAGCGATAAAGAAGAAAAGAAAAGTAATAAAAGAAAAAGTGAGACAGCTTCTTCTGAATCTTCAGATGATGAATCTCCCAAAAAGAAAAGTAGAAGTTAAAAGTTAAAAGTTCAAAATTAAATTTATAATTTAAATAATGTTAATTATATTGTAAATTTTTTGTAATATTTAATATTACTTATCTTATTATACTTTATATTTGTTTAAAATAACACAAAATAAACTTAATTTTTTTCCAAAATCTTTATTTTTATAAATAAAGTCTGTAGAAGTTGGACCAAAATGAGATTAGGTTCAGTAAAAAAATTTTCTAATTTTTTGGGTAATAATTAGAATAAATCTATTTAATTTAATGAAAAGTAGACATTTTAATCTATATTTGTTTAAAAAATCTTTTCTTTATTTCTATAAATAAAGTCTGTAGAAATGTTTAAAGTTGGATGAAATTTTTAAGAAGTGAGGTTAGTTTCGGTGAAAAAATCTTAAGTGTTTTTGAAATTTTTTTGGTAATAATTAGAATAAATCCATTTAATTTAATCAAAAGTAGACATTTTAATCTATATTTGTTTAAAAAATCTTTTCTCTATTTCTATAAATAAAGTCTGTAGAAAGTTTTAAAGTTGATACAAAATTTTTGACAGTTGAGTTAAATTCGGTTAAAAAATTTGTCTTTGAAATTTTTTTTAATTTTTTTGGTAATAATTAGAACAAATACATTTAATTTAATGAAAAGTATACATTTTAATCTATATTTGTTTAAAAAACCTTTTCTTTATTTATATAAATAAAGTCTGTAGAAATTTTTAAAGTTGATACAAAATTTTTGACAGTTGAGAAATTCGGTTAAAAAATTTAAGTGTATTTGATAATTTTTTAAAATTTTTTCTTAATAATTAGAATAAATCTACTTAATTTAATAAAAAGTAGATATTTTAATCTATACCTGTTTAAAAAATCTTTTCTCTATTTCTATAAATAAAGTCTGTAGAAATTTTTAATGTTGGATGAAATGTTTAAAAAATGAGGTTAAGTTCGGTAAAAAAATTTTAGATGTCTTTGAAATTTTTTTTAATTTTTTTGGTAATAATTAGAATAAATCTATTTAATTTAATGAAAAGTAGACATTTTAATCTATTTTTGTTTAAAAAATCTTTTCTCTATTTTTATAAATAAAGTCTGTAGAAATTTTTAAAGTTGGACGAAATTTTTAAAAAGTGAGGTTGGGTTCGGTAAAAAAATCTTAGGTATCTTTAAAAATTTTTTTAATTTTTTTGGTAATAATTAGAATAAATCTATTTAATTTAATGAAAAGTAGATATTTAAATCTATATTTGTTTAAAAAATCTTTTCTTTATTTCTATAAATAAAGTCTGTAGAAATTTTTAAAGTTTACACAAAATTTTTGACAGTTGAGTTAAATACGATTAAAAGATTTAAGTGTATTTGATAATTTTTTTTTAATTTTTTTGGTGATAATTAGAATAAATCCAGTTAATTTAATGAAAAGTAAACATTTAAGTCTATATCTGTTTAAAAAATCTTTTCTTCATTTCTATAAATAAAGTCTGTAGAAATTTTTAAAGTTGGATGAAATTTAAAAAAAATGAGGTTAGTTTCGGTGAAAAAATCTTAAGTGCCCTTGAAAATTTTTTTAATTTTTTTGGTAATAATTAGAATAAATCTATTTAATTTAATGAAAAGTAGACATTTTAATCTGTATTTGTTTAAAAAATCTTTTCTCTATTTCTATAAATAAAGTCTGCAGAAATTTTTAAAGTTGATACAAAATGTTTGACAGTTGAGTTAAATTCGGTTAAAAAATTTAAGTGTATTTGATAATTTTTAAAATTCTTTTGGTAATAATTAGAATAAATCTAATTTAATGAAAAGTAGACATTTTAATCTATATTTATTTAAAAAATCTTGTTTAATATTTTAATAAATTTAAATTATTTTAATAAATTTAAATCATTTTAATAAATTTAAATCATTTCCCGCCATCTATTATCATTAACCTTAACTACAAAACGTCAAATAACCCATTCGCACCTAATTTCACATCTGACATTAATCATTGTTTACAAAACGTCAAAATGATAAACATAGTAAAAAATAACCCAAAAACCGGTATAAAACACCAATTTTCCCAATAAATCTTAATTTAAAACATCAACCCTTCTTTATATTCCTTCAATAAACCTTAAAAACGTATATAATGGTGAGTTTTTATTGATATAAAAGCGAAATAAAAAAAAGTGAGGTTATGGCCGATACTGATTGTGCTAGCGAAAGTGCTAGTTCCGTTTGCGATGAAGAAAGAGTTCGAAGGCTTTTCCAAGCTTGCGACGCTAACGGAGATGGATACATAGACAGGTAAATAAATAATATTATTTTAATTAGTTTGAAATAAAAAATAAATATTTCCAGCCATGATTTATTATCTATATGCCGGGAATTGAGCCTTGAGGACTCCTTAGATGAGTTAATGCTTCAATTAGGGGCTGACTCTCAAGGGAGGATATCCTACGAACAGTTCCTTCAAAGAAGATTAGCGCTAAGGCCGGAAATCGATGCTTTAAAACATTCTAAACTTACCGATAATGCTAGTGAGAATAGTCAAGGTATTTTTTTTTTAATTATTATATTAATAAAAGATTTAAATAAGCATTATTAATGGGTTTTAGGGAAATTGGATAGTTGGGAATGGGATTCCGGAGCTAGAGACATGAGTCCTATTCCGAAAAGTACAGATAAAAAATCGTTAAAGTTTACGGAAGAAGTTTTTAAGGTAAGTAAGATTAAAAAATTTTAATTAATTTACTAATTAATCTTCTAAATGGTAAATTTTTAATTTGGTGTGAAATTTAAAACATAAACTTAAATCATAAATGTGTTAAAATCATACATAATAATTAGAAAGCGCCAACCTACATATTCGCGCGTAAAATAAAGCGATAAAAAGAAAACGAGGACCGAAACGGGACGCGAAATAGACGAGAAGGTCGGCTAAAGGTGCCCTAGTTTTGGTTAAAGTGAACTAGTTTACCTTAGTTGCGACGCATTATCGTCACAGTCCGTATTTAGTCGTAAACCGGAACTGGGATGCTTAAACTACGTCTGAGTGAATTTAAAACGACATATTTTATTTTAGAAGCGATAAAGGAAATGATTAATAGTGACTTTAATTCTTTATAAATGGAGTTTAAAAGGTTAAAAATGATTTTAGAGGAAAATTTTTATTATGGATCGATAGAACATTAATTTTTTTTAAATTTAAGGACAAACACAACCAATAGAGTTTAAATAATTTAGAAGTTATTGATTTTTTAGTATTAAAAACTAATTTAATTGACAATCGGAATGTTCAAGCTTATGAAACAAAACTATTTTTAATCGGAATATAAATTTGATATAAAATTAAAAGAATTTTTAATAAAATACAAAGATTTATTTTATTTTATTTTTAATTTTTTCAAAAGTGAGACTCATAAAGACAACATTTTGCAAAAATTTTTTGGTATTAGAGGAAATGTTGTGATCCATTTTAATTAATGTTAATCAATTAATAAATAAGAATTTTTTTGTACCACACTGGTTATAAAGACATTTTTATTGTCTAACATGTTTCGGCCATGACCATCTTCAAAGACAAAAAGTCAAAATATGAAGTTTTAAATTATACAAGCATTCATTTTTTGACTTTTAAGATGGTTAACGCCAAAATATGATAGGTAATAAAAAAATTTCTTTATAACTATTTATCGTGCAAAGTTTTCTTTTTTATTAAAAGATTTCGGCAGGTTGAATTCAAAGTTGAGCTGAGAATTGCTCCATCACATCAGTTTTGTGAGATATTCTAATCTACAGGTGCAAAAAAAAACGAGTTTTAAGCATATTTTGGAGGAAATAATGAAACGAACGAATTTTTATCTACAAAACTCTACAGGGTGTGGCACTTAAAATACCTCGGACCATAGCTCCTTTACTATAAAAGCTATAAAAAAAAATGTAAAAGCAAAAACTTATATTTTTTAGATAGAATGTCCTATTTTTTATTGCAGATTTAGAAAGTGCTTGAAGAGTACTTATTTTTTTATCTAACATGTAAAACCCTTAACTTTAGCGGTTTCGCTGTTATAACCCCTTCTTTTAAAATTGCGCCCCATTTTTGAGATTTTTTTGTAGAGAAACTAATTGACGCCAGCATCTAAATTTTGAATTGAGGGACAGGTTAAGATCTCGTATACCTTTACACAATTCTTTTTTTCGCGATTATTTAAGCATTTCATAAAAATCTTGAGTTCTATTAAAAATTTTTTTTCTTAAAAACTATAATATCAATCTTAATGGGTTTCATAAAATTTATAAACTAAACATTTTAGTTTTGTAAAATTGCAATAGAATTGTTAATATTTCGTTTCATTGATTTAAAATTTTTTTTTGAAATTAGACCTAAATATTTAAGTATTTCGTCAAAATCTTGGGTTATGTTTAAAAAAATTTTTTCTCCAAAACTACTAAACCGATTTTAATGATTTTTATATAATGTATAAATTAAAGATTGTAGTTCATAAAATTACAAGAAAATAAATGTTGATTTTTGAAATTTTTTTAAGTTACACTTAAATATTTAGTGTTTCATCATAATCTTAAGTTGTATTTAAAAAATTTTTTTCTCCAAAACTACAAAACCTATTTCAATAATTTTTATAAAATGTATAAGTTAATCATTGTAGTTTATAAAATTACAAGAAAATTGTTGACATCTCATTTCGTTGATTAAAAAAAAATAATAATAATTAGACTCAAATATTTTGTATTTCGTCAAAATCTTGGATTATGTTTAAAAAATTTTTTCTTCAAAACTATAAAACCGATTTTAACGATTTTTATAAAATTTATACATTAAACATTATAGTCTATAAAATTACAAGAAAATTATTAATATCTCGTTTCGTTGATTTTTGAAATAAATTTAATTATAGTCAACGGTGTTTTGTATTTCCTCAAAATCTTGGGTTATGTTTAAAAATTCTTTCCTCAAAAACTACAAAACCGATTTTTATAAAATTTATTGATATTTAAATGATATTTAATGATATTTAAACATTGTAGTTTATAAAATTACAAGAAAATTGTTAATACAGTGGACGCTCTGTATAAACAACCTCTTAATAAGCAACTTATTTTTTTAAAGCCAAATAGTTAACTTAAGTTCAGGCCAATATAGAAATAAAATCAGCTGTTCACAACAACATAATCTCATCTTATAAAAAAATTTGTTATTAGAGTATGTTTGAGTTTTGTGCTGCCAGTATTGAAGTGCATTTCTGTTAACACCTTGTTGACCGGTGACGAAATAACTCGTCTTTTCATATCCAAACGTTGCCGACCGGTGACGAAATAACTCGTCTTTTCATATCCAAACGTTGCTGACCGGTGACGAGTTAACTCGTCGTCATAGTACTTGTTATGTCACATTGCAGTGACATGATATAGTTTTTACGTAAAATTCACGGTCAACAAAGTGTTAAATAAAGTAAATTGTTACTTGAATTCTATTCGTTTCTATTAATTAATAAATTAATTACTATTTTTGTGCTTTAATGTCAATCATAAACTGCAAATCAGAAGAAAAAAAAGATATTTAATTTAGTTAAAAAATAAAGTATTCATTTTAAAGGACACTGAACATGGTATGAAAACAAAGGACATTTCTAATAAATATAAAGTTGTAGTAGTATGTAAAAGAATATGCATCCAAAATGTACGTATATCAGTGTATATCTGACACCGAGCTTTCCGTTCAGGCCGCGTCAGACATCAGTGGCTGACACAACTTTTCGTGACTAACATCAGTGACTGACAATGGCCTAATGGGGAAGTCGTTATAAAACTGCGTGGCACTCAACGTGTTAAATGATTTAGTTCGAAATGAAATGATAAAATTGAAAGCACTCGAAGTAAATGGATTAAAGAATGGGCCTGAACATTTGTAGCAGGTGATGTTAGCAGGTGAAACTTGAAAAATGTTACGGTATACGAATTTTGCAATGTGGAGCTAGCTAATTTAAAAATTATATTGCTGATAACGGCTTTTTACCTGAACAAATATGTAATTGCGACGAAATTGGTCTCGTTTACAAAACCTTGCTCAATAAATCTAACATTATTCTACACAGTTTTGTTAGTAAAAGAAATAAGTAAAAATATTTTCCAAACGTTAAGCATTTTTAAACTCTTTTTTTCCCTATAAGAAACTTTTCCCAATCAGAGACTTTTTTATTGATATTGGTTCAAATGAGTTGCTTATATAGAGCGTTCACTGTATTTCATTTCGTCGATTAAAAAAAATTTTTAATTAGACTCAAATATTTTGTATTTCGTCAAAATGTCATTATGTTTAAAAATTTTTTTCTCAAAAACTGCAAAACCAGTTTTAATGATTTTTATAAAATTTATAAATTAAACATTATAATTTATAAAATTACCAGAAAATTCTTAATCTCTCATTTCGTTGATTAAAAAAAATGTATTAAACCCCAATATTTAGTATTTCGTCAAAATCTTAGGATAAATTGAAATTTTTTTTCTGAACTATAAAATCGACTTTAATGATTTTTATAGCAATAAAATAAGTTATAAAAATCCTACAATTATACATTTCGCACAAAAATTCTAAATCCTTAAACCAATGATGGTGCAATAGACCAGGGGTGGGCAACTTTTTGTATAGTGGGGGCCAGATCACGATTTACTTTTCGTACTTCGTATTTCGCGGGACGGAGTAGAAAAATGACAAATTTTTGTTACTTATAAGTTTTTTTGTATCTATAAAAAAACAAAGTTGATTATTAGATCTCAAAGATTTCCTGCTTTCTTTGGTAGAACTACTGCACGGAAAGCATGGGATCTGCTTATTTATTATTCTTTCTAAAGGTTTCGCGGGTCAAATTAGACCCTCATGCGGGCCGGGGTTGGCCCGCGGGCTGGAGGTTGCCCACCGTTATGACACTACTTACAAGAGAAGATTCAACCCAAAAATTTTGAAAATTATAAAACCATGAAATTTTATTATTTATTTTTTTTAATAAAATTGATTTAAAACCCGTTTAACTTTCGATTTATATTTAGTAAAGATTTTCGAAATAAATAAACAATGAGGTTCCGCCCCGGGATGCGTGATCCTTTTAGAAGCTACAAGAGCATCGCCGCGAGAAAAATCGATTCTGCAACGTTGCACGGCGAACTCAAGAAGCAAAACGTCTGGTACTTAACGACGGAACGGACGTTTCCGCCGAAGGAGGGATTCGCGAACACTCTGTAGAGCGCCGCCCGCCGCGATCGCTACTCGCGTCGTTATTACGTAACCCGAACCCGCAGAACCGATCCCGTTTTCGTCGTCATTCGGCGTCGAGACGTCCTGCGACGAGGACGCTTTCAAATCCTCAACAAAAAATAACAACCACGTTTTGGTATTGCGAAATGTCGATCTTTAAATTTTAACGTGGTGATAGTTCTTCTTGAAATCCTGGCGGGTGTAGAAACTTTTAACGATATAGGAGTGTTCGGAGGTTTGAGTGAGGGCAAGAGGACGTTTTTGGGTACGACGTACGTTTTTAACCCGGTGGAGACCTGCACGCGCACGCCCACCCCGGAAAAGTCGCTGCAGAAGACGCCGGCCGTCGTCGAAGAACCGCGCCTCCACGCGCTCGAAGATGACGGTAGATCCGTGGCAGAAACGTTGGTGTCGCCCCAAAGCGTCGCGCTCGATCGTAGATCCCTTGGTCATAGTAATTATATGGCTGAATACGATTTAAGTCTTCGTGTGTGCGACTTCGACGCCGACAGACACGACAAGTGTTGCGTTGGAGGAAAGTATGGAAATTTGTATACCATCACCGGCGTCAATGGGATTGAGGAGAGAACGTACGACGAACCCTACGCGGGGGATCTTCCCAGGAGATCGTGGTTGTGCTGTCCAGGTTCTCAACCGAACCCGGAAGGGGATCAACCAGCTTTATTGGGGGATTTACGGAACGTCGGGCAAGAGAAAATTGTCAAAACACCACCACATCATTCTGAATGTATCGGAACATGTGTATGTATTATAAATAAAAAAATTTTTTTTTATTAAATTCATTGATAGATTATCAAAATATTTATAAAACAACTCTTCGAATCTATTAAAAGATTTTCGCGGGAAACTCGTTCCCGTTTCGCATAGAAACGATAACGTGTTTATGAGCTTCATAAAATTTAAATAACGGCGCATTACAAAGTTTACAAAAAGCTGCACCGCGGGATTTTAGAGCCATCTGGTAACGCGCCGAGCTTTTCATAAATTAACAATAAGCTCTCCGCCGAACAACGTCCGTAACGATGGCGAGCCATTATTTTCTTTTATGTAAACACTCCGTGTTTTTACTATGGAGTGCACTTGGACGTTCCATTACCGGAACCTTACGCACACATGCAATTATTCCAGTTTGTTGTTTTTTCGTCAGAGTGTAAATTACAAATCGACGACAGTTTGATGTTTCTGTTTTGCGAAATTTTGAAATTACGATGATAATAAACTTTTATATGATTTGTGAAATCTACTTGTAAATGAATAATGGAATGTGGCTATAAAGATTATGGTCGTAAGATCTTTAATAGCCGTTAAATACGAAACGATTTATAGCTTTACTTATCAAGAATTTCTACATTTTCATTTTTGTTTGTTATGGATGATGGAAAATTAAATTAATTACTTCTTAACTTTATTTACACTTAAATCTTTTTATTTATTTTGTAATAACATTTTAGTTATTGGGTGTTATGAAAATTCTAATAACATTTTGATGAAACTGTTCGAAATTTACTGATATTTTGGTGGAATTATAAAAATCCTTATAATATTTTGGTGGAATTATTCAAAATTTAAAATTTGGTGGAATTATTCGAAATTTACTTACATTTTGGTGGAGTTATAAAAATCCTAATAACATTTTGATGAAACTATTCGAAATTTATTTTGGTGGAATTTTAAAAATCCTAATAATATTTTGGTGGAATTATTCAAAATTTAAATTTTGGTGGAATTATTCGAAATTTACTTATGTTTTGGTGGAGTTATAAAAATTCTAATAACGTTTTGATTGAATTATTCGAAATTTCCTTATATTTGGTTGATTTATAAAAATCCTAATAAAATTTTGGTGGAATTATTCAAAATTTAATTTAAATTTGGTGGTATTATAAAAACCCTAATAAGATTTTGGTGGAATTATTCAAAATTTCGTGACATTTTGGTGGAATTATGAAAACCTAATCACATTTTAGTAAAATTATTCAAAATTTAGTAAAAGGTTGCTGGAATTATTCAAAATTTAGTAAAAGTTTGGTGGAATTATTGAAAATTTAATGCAAATTTGGTGGAATTATAAAAACCCTAATAAGATTTAGGTGGAATTATTAAAAATTTCGTAACATTTTGGTAGAACTATAAAAATCTGATCACATTTTAGTGAAATTATTCAAAATTTAGTAAAAGTTTGGTGAAGTTATTGAAAATTTTGTGGAATTATAAAAACCTTAATAAGATTTTGGTGGAATTATTCAAAATTTCATGACTTTTTGGTAGAATTATAAAAATCTAATCACATTTTAGTGAAATTATTCAAAATTTATTGAAAATTTGGTGGAATTATAAAAACACTAATAAGATTTTGGTGGAATTATTCAAAATTTCGTGACATTTTGGTGGAATTATAAAATCTAAGCACATTTTAATGAAATTATTCAAAATTTAGTAAAGGTTTGGTGGAATTATTCAAAATTTCCTGAAATTTTGGTGGAATTATAAAAACCTAATCACATTTTAGTGATATATTTCAAAATTCAGCAAAAGTTTGGTGGAATTATTGAAAATTTAATGAAAATTTGGTGGAATTATAAAAACCCTAATAAGATTTTGTTGAATTATTCAGAATTTCGTGACATTTTGGTGGAATTATAAAAACCTAACCACATTTCAGTGATATTATTCAAAATTCAGTAAAAGTTTGGTGGAATTATTGAAAATTTAATGAAAATTTGGTGGAATTATAAAAATCCTAATAAGATTTCGGTGGAATTATTTAAAATTTCGTGACATTTTGGTGGAATTATAAAAACTTAATCACATTTTAGTGAAATTGTTCAAAGTTAATGAAAATTTGGTGGAATTGTAAAAACCCTAATAAGATTTTGATGGAATTATTCAAAATTTCGTGACATTTTGGTGGAATTATAAAAACCTAATCACATTTTAGTGATATTATTCAAAATTCAGTAAAAGTTTGGTGGAATTATAAAATCCCTAATAAGATTTTGGTGGAATTATTCAAAATTTAATGAAAATTTGGTGGAATTATAAAAATCCTAATAAGATTTTGGTGGAATTATTCATAATCTAGTTTTCTTTTAAACTTTGATTATACCGTATAACAATTTTTTCTCGCAACATAGCAAAGTCCACAGGTTAATACAGCACATTAGGATTTCTTTAAGTAGGACAAAGATAACATATATAGCAGTAGAATCGTAATAATCGTTGTTACTATGCCTACACAATGCCAGGTCAAAAGCACAAGTTATGCCTTTGAAAGATTGCCTGACATATCGGTTAATAAAACTGTTAAAAAATTGTTACTGAAATGCACACTGTACAAATTGTTAAGGTTGTTGCAAGAACACGAGTTGAATTTAATAAATAAATACAAACTTCATACAAAGAGCACTTTATTATAAGAAACGACAAAATTAACAGTAAATAACTCATACAATCATACAAATGAAAATATGTACTTATAAATTACTTGATTTAAAGTAATTTATAATAAGTGTTCAAATACAGATCTTTGCATTGCTAAACAGTACCCTAATCTGTTGTAGAAGTTCCTTCTTACGTTATGAAGCATAATAGGCGTAATGCTTCCAAACACATTTATAATCCTTTGACGAAGATGTTCCAAATCTTCAGCTCTTACGTGGTTGTACACTTTCTGTTTTACGTATGGCCAAACGAAGAAGTCCATAACAGCTAAATCGGACGACTTGGCTGTCCATTTGATGTTGCCTCTTCTATCACACGATTGGAAAAGGTGATATTTAAAAATTGACGCACATCAGCCATATCGTGTGTAGGACAGCCATCCTGCTGATACCATGTTTGGTTTGAGTCGATTCCCGGAAGTTGCGTCAAAGCTGGAGTGATTTGCTCCCGAAGGAGATCTAAATACCTACGTCCATTCAAATTGCCCTCAACAAAGAAAGGTCCAACAATATGATCTCCAAGGGCACCAGCCCACACGTTCAGCTTTCTTGGATATTGAGCCCGGAAGTCCATTCGATTCGGATTCTCTCTATTCCAAAATTTAATAACAGGATTGTGCCTTCCTAATAATGAAACGTCGATTCACAAAACAAATATTAATCAAAATATTGGGATATTCGTTTGCACGTTCCATCATCGTTTCGCAGAATATCTTTGGATCTCATCATCGGGAAATATCTGGTGACCTTTTGGTATCTTGTACGATTTGTATCCATGTCATCTGAGTACCTGTCGAACAGTTTCCCTGTTGGTACCGATTTCTGTAGCAATTTGAAGGCTAGATTTCGATGATTCTTCTTCGGGAATAGCGTAAATCATTGTGTCGCGTATTTGCTTGTTTTCTGTAGGAGCTCTTTCTTCTCTTCTGTGGCACCTACTGTCTGCAATACACCCATTCTCTTCAAAGGCTCTTACAATCCTCGATATTGTGCAAAAATGTGGAATTGGCCGGTTCTCAAAATGTTCAACAAATGAACCGTATTTCTGTCTGAATTGCCACCGTAAACCCACTTAATTATCTGTATTTTCTCTTGCAGAGTGTACAACATCGCACTAGTCGACAGTATTTGAAGCAAAATTCGACAAAATGTAAATTTAGTTACAAATACATAAGTGTATGTATAGTAACGACAATTATTACGATTAATCTAATATACATTTCGTCCTTGTCTTACATCGGGAAATCCTATTGTACTGTACTAACTTATGGAATTTGCTATATTGCGAGAAAAAATTGTAATACGGTATATCTTTTAAAAAGTCAACTACTGATGATATTTAATTTTTAAAATAAAAAAATGTAAAATCAATTTCTCATAAAACATCTTTTAAACTTGAAACTTACTTTATTTTGAGTACAAATATGATTAATTAGGCTTAAATTGATTTTAACTTCATTAACCTTTCATAATAAGGTGAAATTTAGTATCAATTTAAACGATTTTTAAAGATTTTTTGGGGATATTTAAAAATCTTGAGCTAGTTTTTGATCTTTTTATTTACTTTTTTTATTATTTTTTTTTTTAATTTTTTTATTTTTATCAATTTTTTTTATTTATTATTATTATATTTTTTTTTCATTTTTTTTTTATTTTAATTCTCATTATATTTCGTTAATATAGAATTACAATTCCTATCTAAATAAAGATAAAAAGTACCTTTTAACTTTCTTTAATTTATCAGTAGTGTGTTTATAATACTTAAAATTCCTCTTCCATTATTCATAATTACATTATCCATTACCCCTGAACTAAATACCGCAGTAACTCACTCTCGTTCCCGACTAAATTTAGAAATTACGACACGTAAACAGTAAATTTGAGTTGTCGCGTGTGTTCGTCTTCATTCTCGTCATCAAAAATGACCTCGCCAAACTCGAACAAAACGTAACATTGTTTGTCGTCGTTCGGAATCCTAAAAAAGGCGGCTCGTTTAATTTCCCTAATGGACCGTTCGGTCCGTATTCGTGACAATACGCGCGCAATACGAGCTTCCTTTCCGAATCCATAAGGAGAGAACAATGGATAGGTTCGGCGTCCTTAATTTTCCAGAGGTCAAACTCTCTCTACACATTTCGAACGTATCGATTTGTCGGGTCTTCTCTATGCGGGTTGCGACCCGTACTTATCAAAAATTTTTCGTGGAAAATATCCAATCTCTAGTCGACTTAAAATTGAGATTCGTTTAAAATTTCTTTAAATAGATCTTTTAAATGCAGGAGAGAGGATCGTTCTAAAAAGGGTCTCCCTCATTGAGAACGCTTTATGAAGTGGTATTTAAGAGATTAGAAGTTTTAATGGAAACCGACACGTGCCAAAGAAAAGTTAATAGTGTCTGGATGTTTTAAAACTTTATTAAAGAATTTATGATTTAAAAATTTTATGTTAAAAGGTTTTTTATGTATAAAAATGGGGAGATGTAGGAAGCAAGATGGAGTTTTTCGAAAGAAATTTAATGAATAGCAAAGAGGTCGAGTGGAATTTCAACGGGGGTATGTAAATATACCCACGTTTTCCCTACTAAAAATTCAATCAGTCCCGGTGTAAGGTTACAAAAAGAAAAACTCCGGTAGGAAAAATATACTTCGAGGAATTCATATTTTAACGGTAGATCGTCGAGTGCAATCATTTGCAATTCAATGCAAACATAGAAGAAAGGTTGTGGACTATATTGTTCGGAAATGAATACATATTGCTGAATATGAATTATCCAACCTACAATATTAACCGTTAGTTTAGAAATTTAAATTTTATTAAATAAATATAAACATAAAATAGTCTTTTTAAAACAATATCATTTTGCTTGAATTAATTCAATTTGAATTTAATATTTTACATGAACTAAAGATTTTCTTTAAAAATAAATCTATCTTTATTCAAAATAGCTACAAATTTTGTTTAAATTTTTTCTATCAAATTTAGTTTTTGAAATATATAAGGTTAAAGTTGACAATTTTAAATTTGAAAAATTTTTTTCACTTTAACTCAATTAAAATCCAAAATTCAAACAAATTTTTCGTAATAAAAAATGTTTACAAGTACTTAAAAAAAATGTCAGATAGATGACGTCCATTATTTGTAAGGCATTAAGTTAACCCATTCGAGACGGCGATTTTTTTTCGAATACAGTCCTCAGGAAGTTTTTTATCTTTATATAGTTCATTTATTGTTATTGCATATACGGTGTGAAATATGTGTGTGCACAATGTGTATGTAGGTCGTCTTAGAACCTCGGAAGTGAATTGCACACACAATGTGCAATCGGTCTGGAATGGGTTAATCGAATTCGTAAGTTCCGTTCAATTCTTTCGAGCATATCGAGGGGCAAGGATACTGGACTAACAAGGATAGCTCAATCTGCGATAATCGTCAGCGATCTTTGACATCACTGCCAGGAATATCGTGTCTTATACTCACTTATCTTACTTTAACTGTGAATTTTATCGTTGAATTGAATGCCGAATACTTTATGGAATGGTAACAGTGTACTTTGAATTAACTTTAAAACTATTTAAAATACCAATGGAAAAGTAAATGAAATAAATTTTAATATTTCACTTTGAAAACTTTTAACAGTGACGTCAAACTAATTCTTACGTACTAAAACTTTTACGTATACGTATATTATGGAATTGAGCAATCCTGTTAGTTCAATATCCTTGATCGAGGGGTATATTGATGATGGTTTTGCGAATGTTATTCCTCAAATGATCCAGGTTCCTCGAACCTGGATCGTTATAAATAACTGATTTTGAATACTTAAGAAATAATTACAAAGGGCTAAGTTAGGCGAGCTTGTTGGCAATAGCAAATCTCTCAAGGAGATCTCAATCTAGGAAATTTTGCCACAAAACAATAATTGACTTACGAGCTGTGCATGCCGTGTCACCTTCGAACCATACATTTCCCACACTCATATCATTGAGTGCCAGCAGGAAAGACTCCCAAATCATTTGTATAGATATAACGAGAAGAAGTTACTAAAACTGTCCGTTCGTTTTCTTCAAGAAAACACAGTCAAACTGTTCCAATTCGCGATTGTGTACACCCGACTATTACATTAAAGCAAACGTCTCACATTGAAGCAATTCGATATGGCAAATAGAAAGGCGAGAGGCATCATTTAATTATATGTTAAATGTCATCAACCGGCGATATCGCTTGTTGCTAGTTGATGGTTGTTGGTTGCCACAGTGTAAGATTGATAATGTTGTAAGATTATCAGTGCCTAAAACGGCCCACACACGTAACGATTTGTCGTACTGCACACAGTACGACGTTAAGGTCGATTCTCACTTGCGCTTCACTCAGCTGCGTGACGCAACGATGCAAAATGTCGCTAAAAAAAACGCAAAAGCGCTTTTGTCGCACTGCGTAGTGTAGTGTTTTGATTTTTATTTTGATAATGTGCCTATGGTGTTTTGAAAATGAGTATTATAAAGGACATAGTAGTATTTTTTTTGTTAATATAATAATAGAAAAGGGGATATAGAATTTAGTTACCAGCATAGAGACGAAGGCAATGAATGCAATGAGCGCGTTACTGACGAGATACAATTTCATTTTAGTGAACAAGAAAGTTTACCTAGCACGCCACTTTCAACTGAATCCAGTGTCTGCAGTTCCGAAAAAGAAAGATGCCTAAAAAACAGGAAGACATGGAGTCCACCATGCCTAGTCTTTCTAGATGAAAGAAATGCAAATATCTAGATAAAAAAATCTAAAAGTATAGAGCTGATTGCAAAACTCGAGCAGGCAAATCCTTTGTAAGAATTTTTAAATATATGAGTTAAACTGTCAGCACTTTCCCACCTTTGTAGCAAACAGAAGTTAAGCGTAGAGTTTTTGATATTGTAGATACCACAGAAGGACATTTGCTCTCAACAAATAATAATGTCGTGCCGTCTATACTGGCTTCGTCCTCAACGTTGGAACCAATTTTTCATAATTTGCATCCACCTCAAACATCCGGGCACATAGGGGAAAAGTGGCAAGAAAGAGCCAGTTTTAATAGAAGGCCAAAATTGTATAAAAATAGCTAAAGATTTTTTTTACGCGCTAATGCATAGTTGTTGTTTAGTTATTAATGTATGCAATGGCATTTTTAACGGTTTTCACGAGTTATACACTTGATACATGGAAAAACAAAGCCGTTTTGCTTATAGATTGGCCTTTGCCATCACCATATTAACTGCCTCTTTTATTGTAGACGTCTTACACGTTTCTTCGAGTCGTGTTCTTTGAATGTTTGGTTAAAAAAAACGTAGAATAATTTATAATTTCAAAATAAACTTTCCTAAAGGAATTGATCTACATTTTTTAGTCTTAAAAAATCCGGTCATGAAAGAGATGGCTTTTTCATAACCGATCAGCCTGGCTCTTTCAAAACATTTCTCGCCAGAAATTATAACTCACAAAACCAATATAATACAGTAGTTTTAAGTACGAGACATTTGCGTAAATAGAAGAAAAAATGTCTAACAAGGAGAGTGCAAGGTCTTGGGGTCGTGGATTTAGTTCAAATTTGGTAGAATGATGGATTTAGTTTCCCTGTTGATGAAAATATATGGTTATAGGGGCCACTATTCAATAATTTTTAAAATATCTGCAATTGAAGATGCAATTAATTCGTTAGGACAAGTCCGGATAATGTCAAAATTAACCGAATTTATATCAATTAAGTCAGGCTTTTTGAAGAAAGGTTATAATGCCAAGTCATATTCCTGTATTCATTTTGAAGTCTTGACAGATCAAATGACAATTAACTGACAAATTCAAAGTGCGGTGCACACTCAAAAAATGCTTCGATGTCGCAAAATTTTATATCCACCCATGGTATCTTTATATGTAAAAATAGACACTCTCAGAACTTGAACCCAGCGGCTAATGACGAGAAATATCAATCTATTGCTGCTACGCTACACCCATTATGTTTAATCGTTTGCTACAGACCTGAATTTAACTATTGAATTGCATCTTCAATTGCAAAAATCTAAAGAACTATTGAGTAGTGGCCCCTACAACCATATATTTTCATCAACAGGGAAACTAAATCTACCATCCTACAAAATTTGAACTAAATCTATGACCCCAAGACCTTGCACTCTCCTTGTAAATAGAACCACAGTATGATTATTTTATCGTTATTTGTTTATTCACTACCATTAGAAATAAAATAAAATGAACACAAATATTTACTTTTAGGTGATAGAATTATTAATATGCTACTCAAGCGTTGTTTATTTCCGGTGAATTGCCAAATTTTTATGAGTGATACGCCTCCACTAATGCAATGTAAAAACAAAAATTCGAGAAGGATTGATTTAGAAAAGTTTGTATAAATGAGAGTGGCTCTTTCAAAACATGGCTTTTTCGTGCCACTCTTCCGCTAAATACCTATATACCAACCACTGGAACTACTTCCAACCTTTTTCAATTTAATTTTCCATATGCATAGCACATAGCTAACAGGAACACGTCATCAACACTAGTTGAAGCTATACATTTTTAAGAACAAAATGATATTCACTCGATAGCGAACAAATTTCAACTGTAATCTGATTCGAAAAAGCATGTAGTATCGCGAGGCTACTTGTCGCATATCAGAATACCTACTGACGCTACGACATTTTACATCGCTGCGTCGCGTCGCGCTGCTGAGTGTAACGCAAATGAGAATCTACCTTTTAGTCGAAACTGCTGCAGTAAGGATAAATTGTAGTGTGTGTAGGCAAATCGTATGCTTCGTAGTACGCAGTGATCGAATCGTCTGCAGTTAGAGACTTCCATAAAATGTATCAACGGTCGTGTTTGGAAGCAAGTTGAAACGTGTGTAGAGAGCGGCGGTTATAGGCGACTTTTCTAGTTAACATAGTTATATTGAGTTTAAATAAGTTTGTGGAATAAATGAGTTAATTGAGTTTGACGATGGACGTTAAAAACAAGAAATTCTGGGAACAATTTATTGAACTATTATATAGGCAAAACACCTGTGTTCACATTTATCGAGACGATTACTGCAATAATCTTAACTACTGTAGTCCGGTGTGTTTGAACCGTGTGTAGAGAAAACGACAGTACTGAAATTCCCGCGATTTTCTCTCCAACCTGTACTTCGGCGTGCAGTACGACAAATCGTTACGTGTATGGGCCGTTTAAGGGGCGTTGTTGAAATTTTCTGGGATTATTGAGGGTCCAATAGGGCATGTTCTACTTATTCACAAATCACGAGAAATGAAAGTGCGTCTCATCACTGATAAAAATAAGTATGTAGGGAGACATATTAAGAAGTACGTTACATGCAATTCCTCAAGCAACAAAATCGCAATGATTAAAGGATTAACTCCTCCTGAACCACAACTAATTTGTGCGAGTAAAATTTTAATTGGTCGTAAAGGATTCGCTTTACAGAGGGGGCAGATAATCCTACCGCAACCGCATGCTTTCGAGAAAAGCTCTGAAGAGATCGCAAAATAGATAGCTTTACCACATTAACGTTTTAGATGATCTTGCGATACGCGGAAGCTTAGATTTTTCTTTCTTTACATCTCCAGTTTCTTTGAAGTTGTTTACCCATTAAATAATCGACTTCCAGCCAAAAACATAATCACAGAGCCCAATATTCAAATGAATGTGGAATGTAGGTTGTGTGGGGTTGACTGAATAATCTTTAGAAAAGTATGTCTCCACAGTAAAAGCACGCTCAACCTTCGTCCACCCATTATGTATGTGATTATTTATCAATTGTGACGATATTGTGTCAATGACTTGATAAGCAGGTAGAAGCTATATGTAAAAAGAACAACATTCCTCAAGTTGCCGCTTTATGACTCAACTTTAAAACTACTTAAACAAAAAAAAAATAGTACAACACTACAAGTGATTGTGTCTGGATATTGCTGAAAGAATTACATCTACATTTCCATTGCTTTTTCCCATCCTGTACAATAAAAACGAATTTTCATGAGTTTCATAACGAGTTTTCTTAAAAAGTCAAAATATATTAACATAAAATTTTATTATATTGTAGTTTCTCTCAAGATCTTTAATATTTTAGTTTTTATTTTTTAATGTTTTATCTTTTATCTTTCTTTTAAATTCTGTAAATATTCTTTTAAATATCAAATCTCAAAGTTTCATAAAACTCGTTTTAGAGTCATTTATTACATAATATTATTAGTTTTGTATAAAATACAGTTTTTAGACGGTTTTCCTGGAACAAATCTTAAAGAAATTAAGAAAAACATTGAGATGTAACGTATATAGATCGTCACTCTTAATAATATTTTGAACAAAGTTTTTTTTACACTTAATTTTATTAGAATAGTGTAAAATTTCAACGTAGTTTTTTATATCAACATATTGATTTTGTTAAAATTTTAATTTTCATTTAAAGATTTGAAATCTAAATTAAACCATTGAGATATAATATTCCTAGATTGTCATTCTCAAATAATTCAAAATAAAATTTTGAATTACTTTTTTTGTATGTTTCTATAATTTACAATTTTACTTTTATTCACTTTGATTTACTTTTATTATTTTAAATTTATTAATTTTATTCTTTTACAAAAAGAATAAGTATGTACTTCCAATTAAGATTAAACTTTGAAAAGATAGATAGAAAATAAAACTATCCTAATTTGAATTTAATATCTTCTCATATATCGATTGAAGGTTTCCCATAAAAGTAAACGTAATTTCGTTGGGATTAGTTCCAGCAAATAAAATTTAATCCAAGGTAAACCGAAACGTCGGACAATTTCCTTCCAATAAAACGTCAATTTCCCGAACGGGCCGACATAGCAAAATCTATTTACTCTCGAATTCCCGTCATATCGTAGCTGGGGTAAAATCGAAATTGCTGTTCTGCTCTGCTACTGCACTTTGTGGGCCTTCGGCCTCGGCGGGAGCTCGGAGTGGGGGCTGCAGGGCGGATTCCCCTGCACAAAATCTGGGTTGGTGCAACGCGCGCCCGGCTAACACATGTAGGTCACGTCTTTTTACGGGAGAACCCGCTTTAAAATTTAACCCTTTAATACCTTCGCGTGTGCATTTAAAGCTCTTCATAAAACCAACCGACTCGGCTTTACTATGAGAATAAGCTTGCATTTAAAATGTCTTTTAATTTAAGATGACTTGAATTTAAAATGATGTGAAATTATTTTTATTTTATTTTATTTTTTTTATTTTTATAGGAAAAATTACAAGAACAATTGGATGAACAATCTCAAAGATATGAAGAACAGCTGACAGAACTTCATTCAGTGATAGCTGAATTAACTAGAAAACTTCAACAGCAAAAAGCTATGGCTATCGCTGAAGAAGATGAAATATCAGGTTAATAATTTAAAATTAAACTCAATATAAATGGCTTTCACGGCCGGTGTTAACTAAACTAAGACTAAAACTAACATTAAAACTATCTCTAACACTAGACCTAGAACTAGGAGTTTTTTGGTTTAGCTGTGCGTCTCTTCAAAAGGCGTTTGATGGATGCCATGTTCCAACCTTCTTTAGAAACAAGTTCGAAGTCAATTCAAAAGACTTACAGCAAAATCCGAATGCTCCTAGTTCTAGGTTTAATGTTAGAATTAGTAAAGTTGAAATGCATAATTCCATTCTTCAGTTGATGAAAGTTAAATAAATAAAGAGAAGTTTTTACTGAAGAAATTGAGTAATTTTTGACAAGTTCTAGAATTAGTACAGTGAAATCTCCTTTGTGCGGACACCAATTAGACCCACCAAAAGTGTCCGCTTAAGAGAAATGTGAAGTAATTAAATGAGAGTCGGACGGTTCCATGAGAAACTGTCCGTCCAAGGGGGGTGTCCGTTCAAGAGGGGTGCTCGCGAAGGGCAATTTCACTTTACTAATGTTAGTTCTAGTCTTACAAGGAGATCTCACGACTAGCTCGTCACCGATTTTAATGAAAGTAGTATCAATCCATAAATATTAGTAACTACCTGATTACAAAGAAAATGCAGTTACGTCATGGGGTTCGACCAATTGATGACGGCATGTGGAAGTAGTGACTCAACGAAGGGTGGGTTCGGGAAAACATGTCATCCACCGACATTTATGCAGTGTGGCCTTAATTTTCGAACTAATTTATGATTTACTCGCGCTACTAACATCTATCGATTGATACCACTTTCATTAAAATCGGTGAGATACTAGTCGTGAGGTCTCCCAGTTTAGTAAATTCAATTTATTTTTTAAAATAATATTTTATCACTTTAAAGAACCTTGTACAGATCTCCACGAAGACTCATTAACATGTCCGTTGGAAGTAAGCGAGTTAGAACCCGCTGAGAACGACTTATCAGACGTGGACGTCAAACCGGTAAGAAAGGAATTTCTTTTCTTTTTGGAATTTACGACCGAGAATAAATTTTACGGTCTCGCGGGGGTGAAACGCCGACCCGAGCTGAGGGTTAATTGGATTTTTTCGCGCGGTATTCAGGTCAAATCGGAGCAAAGAACGTCCGGCGCGACCTTCTTTGAATCTATTTTTACTCGGGCGAAGTCTTTCCCGAAACTGGGATTTATTTTTGTTGCGGTCTAATGCGTTTAGGAAACAATAATATTGTTGCCACTTGGTGTTTCTAAGAAGGGGATTGTTTTTCTGGCACCGATTTTCAAAAGACTTTGTAACCAAAAATTCAAACAATAAATTTTTCAGTTACATAAGCTACAAAATTTTAAATCGTTTAAGATTACAATTGACAAGTTGTTTTATTTAATGTTAAAAAAATTAAAAATTAAATTTTTCATTATAACTTTGTTAAAATTAAAACAATTTATTAGGTTTAGTTTTTGAATTATTTAAGGTTAAGGTTGATATTTTGAATTTAGATACTTAAAAAATGTCAAATGCGAGAATAATCCCAAAAATACCTGACTTAACAATGAAAGCAAAAATAAAAATTGGGAAAAAGCATCTTTATTTCTCAATATATTCACCTTTTAGCTCTATAGACTTTTTTCAGTGATGATAGCTTGATGCCAAATGTAATGCCATATTTGTATTAAAAACCTCCAAGATTCTCGAAATGTTAACCACCGACTCAACCTCTTTATTATTGAGAAATCTTTTACCTCACAAATCTTTTTATTATTATTTGGAAAAAAATAATGTGGTGACGCTAAATCTGGCAACTATGGTGTATGAGGAAGTATTTGAAATTTTAAATCATTGATTTTTGCTATCGCGATACGAGATATGCGAATTGGAGCGTTGTTGTGATAAAACAATACTTTATTTTTCCCAAAATGTTGTTCTTTTTTCTTAATTTCATTACTTAGTCGTTACAATTGTGTTACTGTAACAGGTTGGCCGAGAGGTTAGAGGTTTAGGGGGGCAAACAGGACGAATAATGCCCTTTCAATAAGCCTTACCCCCATACCGCGGGTAGCGTTTGTTACTGCTGCCACCACCCTCATTATATGAGAGAAAATTAATAATGGGGTTGTCTTTAGCCAAACAGGCGCGGTTCATGCCTACAGGCTGTGCTTTCAGAGGACAGATTTTTAAAGGAAACTCCAAGTTATTTTACATTATCTAGGAAGGAACTTATTAACTCGGGATAAAATTAACAGAAGTACTAACTTTTTTTATGGAAGGGTTTAGAAAATCTGTTGACAGACGAGTGGTCCGAATCACTATCTAAGTGATCCGTATCGATGACCACCCTATGTTGGGTTGATGTACTCATTTTGAATACATCGACCAACTAAAACCCTTTCCAATTTAAGCCTTTGTAATTTAATTCGCCCCATGTTCTTTCAAAACATTTTCTTAAATCTTTGATTAATACGTTTGTCCATTTATTTCCGTGATCCCATCTCCTATTCCATTTCTCCAATAGTTCTTCTCTAAATAGTTTTTTATATGTTCCTTACCTCTACTGTATAGGTTACATCTTTCCTCAATTAATAGGTCAATGGGCGGTACACGAGCCACCAAGAAGTAATGACTATCGATTAACAAACCTTTCTTAGATTTTACATAACAGGAAATTAAATAAACGTATCAACAACTAAATCCTATCTTAAACAACGGTCATTTCACGACTTCTGCTTATGGTAGAGGGCTGCTTTGAGGCCAGGCTCCCTCTGTAGAGGTTACAAATCACCACCATTAACACCGCAAGGTTATCCTATATTCTTTTTATGGTATTTTACGCCGACTGTTCGGTATCGCGAGCTCCCACAAACTCTCTTGAGAGTTAAGTCCGGAGCTCGAGTCTCGCGAATTTTTGTCTGTATTGGCAAAGCGAAGATTAGCGAGCCTGGGCCTTGCTACATTACCTTTTTGAAGGTAATCAATGAAAATTATCCCAAGCACATCCCAAAAAATTGATGCAATAACCTTGCCAGCAGATGAAATTTTCGCCTCCTTTGAAGCAGATTGTTCTCTTTCAATCCATTGTTTTGACTGTTTATTCGTCTCACAATCAGATGTGAAGTGATAAATCCACATTTTATTCATTATTAGAAATCAACGCAAAAGTTTGGCTTGATTGTGGCTAAACATCAACAAGCACTCACTGGATACATTCTCATGACACTATTTCTGGTTTGTTGTTATCAAACGCGACACCCGTCTTATGCACAGTGTAATGGAAAAATACTTGTCTTCTGTAACTTTCTAGAAGAGTCTGGATACTATTACGCATAGGAAAAGACACTCGGTCTGGAGTCGTGAAAGCAATTTTGCAAACCGTAACTCTGTCAACAGTTTTGTATCCTAAATGCATCCGTGGCAAACATTAAAAATACAGAGTAGAATAAGTTAAGAAGGGTTTTGGTTGTTTTATCTTAACAACCCAACCACCAGACATCACAACAGCTTTCTTAGGGCCGCCGCACATTTGAAATGCAGTATCATTTTGTAGATTTCCTTCATTTTTTCTGCTAACATCGAGTCAGTTTCTCAACTCTAGGAACCTTGTAGAAAATTAGAGGAATATTGTAGGGTCTCTGAGGATTTTCATCCTCCTAAGAGGAAAGGTCGTATCTTAGAACCAGAATTAGCATGTGCGAATGTTGAAGAGATTGCGGAAGCTGAGGCTGTTCAATCTTCTATTCCTTTCTGTTATAATTGTGGTGTTAAAGGTCACATAGCTCGTGGATGTACGGTTCCCCAAAAATTACATTGCTATAAGTGTCAGAAAGCGGATTTTACCATCCGTAGTTGCCCTAATTGTAATCCATCGTCGAAAGTTTCAAAATCGTCGGAAAACTGCGGGCGTCGTCATTAGGTGTGTGGTCGACTAGCTTTCTTAGGGACGCCGCACATTTGCTACTTTTTGATCCGATTGTCGTATCCGACTATCTGACGCTGTACCGCACACTACCGACAAAATATGTACATCCGATTTTGATCTCATTTGAGTTTTATACTTCGGTGTAACAACGCGTCGCAAAAGAAAATGGAGGAGGACGAACTTCTGGCGATTGCTTTTCTATTATCACAACCGAAAAAAAAAGAAAAGGTCGCTACTGGATACATCCGTTAAATACGAAAAGACTTCAACAAGGCCAGTTTTACATTTTGCATAATAAGCTACGTGGTCATCCGGAAAAAATTTTCAATGAACTTCTCAATTTGATTCACACTTGTTTCCAGGCATGATCTTTTAAGTCGCGATCATGATAAGATTCGTGGCTAACACGGATATTTTTCGATCGAAGTAATTAGATTTTCGGTATCGCACATGTTTGTGTGTCACAGACACGTCACAATCCACCTGCTGTCGCGCCAGATCTGACAAAATAATCGTATGTTTGCAGCTCAGCATGCGAGAACTATGCTTTCGACATTCTGCTTCGATTTTTTGTCAGCCCGACTAGTAGGATGCACTAGGCCTGCATCCGAGTCGGACGTCCGACCTGATATCGAATCGTAGGTTTGCAATATGGTTGTATAAAACTACAGTTATTTGAGCGTCAGATAGTTGGATATGACAATCGTTTCCAACAATCGGATCAAAAAGTAACAAATGTCCGGCGGCCCTTATGGTCAAATTTTCTGTCAATATGCGATATACAGCACATTTCAAATGCCAACCATGTCGCTCTTTTACCTCCAATCAACGATCATCCAGTATCATTTTGTAAATTTCCTTCATTTTTTCTGTCGTCGTCATCTAATTTGGCCAACCACTGCAATGTTCGTTTTGGTAGGTTTTACGACTTCGCTTAAACCCTACCAATCAATATTTGATTGTTGCAAAAGAAGCAGCTTAGTCTTCCAGAATAGAATCTAGTTTAACATTGGTATTGATGTACTAAGGCCTTTCTAGTGAAAGTATTAAATCACAAAACGATGACCACTTTCTTCCATGATTACAAAATTCGTTGTGAACATCTATTTTTTAATGATTATTAAATAAATACTGAAAAACTCAAGCTTTTCAAGGTTTATCCGTTCGACCTCAGCAATTATTTTCAAACAACAACCGTTATCTATGCATTAGGTCTTCTACTTTTGGGATTATCCTCGTACACGGTTAAAATTCAAAATTCAATTCAAAATTAAACTAAAAATTTTTATAACAAAAGTTTTATGCGAGAAACTTTTCTATTGAACATAGTTTTTCAATTACTTAAGATTAAAATTAATGATTTTATTTATTTGAATTTAAACTTAACAAATCGTGTTATAATAAACTTATAAATTAATTTATTCCACGTAAACAGCTTTGTTTAATCTGTTTGCTCGGTTAAACCGCTTAATTCCGACATTATCATTAAACCCCTCAGCAATAACTCAGATTTAATAGTGTTTGGGTAATTAATCTCGTCGCTTTAAGCGAATTTAAACTTGCGACTAAATCTTGTAGCCTTTAACCTTCAAATTTATTCTCAACTGATCAAAAGAAGTTGTTTAATAATTTTTTTAAAACTTATTAAACATTTTTTTTAAATTTCTTTCAATTAATTCATTACTATTTATGTTAACCAAACTTTAACTATTGAAAACTCTTTGTTAAGTTCGCAGAAAGTCCTTCCGAACTTCCCGAACCAAAGCTCTCCGCATCAAACCACGATAACAACGAGACAACGTCTCCAAACTCCTCCCAAGATAGCGTAACGCCCCTTAAACAAGAAATAGCGGCTCTCAAAGCACAACTGTTGGAGGCTCACACGAAACTATCGGCCTACGAAACGCGATCATCTCCGAAAGACGGAGAAGACGCGACCACAAAAACCCTCGAATCGATCGAATCTCAATTAGAAACTGATTGCGATGTTAAAGCGTATAAAAACGATATTAAGTATGGAAATATCGTCCCTGTGCATAAAAGCTGCCACAATGCGATTACCAAGAATGGTATTGGAATTCCTCGGGCTACGATTACGAAAATGGCTGAAAGAATTAAGTTAAAAAGGGCTTCGGATGAAAAAGATTTAAGTCCGAGTGAAATTGTTAATGAAGAATTATCGACTATTGTTGCAGAACATATTGTTGGGGATATTTTGAGACAGTGTGATAGTCAAACTGAAAAACAAGCGGTTGAAATTGAATTGAAACGATTATCGGCTAAATTGGAACATGCTAGGTCACAAAATTCAGTTTTAGCTTTGACTTTATCCGAAACGAAAGCACATTGTGATAGGTAGATTAATTTCCAATCGTTTTAAAATATAAATTTATTGATTTAATTAATTAAATTCCAGATTAGCTTTACTTTGTGGGAAATACGAATCAAACGCGATCGCTCTTCGATTAGCACTTGGAATGTGTGATAGAGCTATTGAAGCTTATGATGTTTTATTAGCTCTATTAGAAACTGAATTAGCTCTAAATGAAAATACACCAGGTATTTTTAATTAACCAAAAATTTAAATCATCATTACTTATAATTTGTTTAATCCACTCTAGAATCTTTAGAAAATCGTACAGCTGCTGAAACCGTAGCAAAACAACTTTTAACACATCTCGATTCATATCAAAGCACAGATGTTTTATTATCACCGTGGCAAAATCATATTTATAATAGTCCAACAATCGAAAAGTAAGATTAAATTCTTATAATTTAATGTATTATTTATTTCATTTTTTTAATTTTAATATTTATTGATTTAGCGATGAGTCTTGGACGACGGATCATGAAAATCGTCTTCGCGAGCACGTATCTCGTTTAAAAGCGGAAAGAAGTAACATACAAGGGACTTACGTGGTCTTAGAATCGACCCAAGTCGATTACGTTCCGGTTCGACCTTCGAGCAGTCAGGAAGTGAGAAAATTAGATCTGGAAATGGCGGTTTTAATGCAGGAACTGATGGGTTTGAGGGAGGAAAAGGCGGAATTGGTAGCGAAATTATTCGTTATGGAAAAGGAGAAATGTACGATTGAGTTAAAGCTGAAGTACGTTGAAGGCCAACAAAAAGCCCAAAGCGCAACTTTAAAAAATTTACAAGGGCAGTTAAAGGATACTGAAGCTTTATTAGCAACTGCTACACAAAATAAAGTATTTATTTATTTTTAAAATGAATTTGTTTAATTATATTTAAGTAATTTTTGTTTTAAATAGGAAAGAGGATTTTCCGATGCAGAACACGCACAAGGAGTCGAATTGGAATTAATGCAAGCTTTAGCGAGAGAGTCTCGATTGAAAGTTCGTCTTCAAGAACTTGTTTCTACTTTGGAACAAGTTACTAAAAATGCCGAAGCGAGATTATTAGAAGGAAGAGAGTTGGTTCATGATCTCAACCAAACTAATAGGTTAGTATTAATTAAAAGATTCAAATTTTAATATTTGAGGTGAAATTTGGAAACAAAAAACTTTAAATTTAGAGGCAATTGATTCATCTATTCATAAACTAATAACTTATCGTACACGTTGTTATAAAAACGGTTTGTATATTGATCTTTTAGATAAATTTATACAGTACTATACAGTGTGGAAATCATCGATCGCTGTATAGGGATTTTAGTAGGAGCAAACAGCAGAACCGAATAAAGCGTCAGTAGAAGCGAAATGACCACAGACCTCCCACTTAACTTATTAAGTTATTACCAATCGGACGATCAGCTTTGTATGCAGTCACCTGTCACATTTGCGCTGTGACAGGGGTTAGATGAAAATGCATCAAGTAAACGGAAATACGGCCGATCGTTCGATTGGTAATAACTTAATAAGTTAAGTGGGAGGTCTGTAGGCATCTCGCTTCTACTGACGCTTTATTCGGTTCTGCCGTTTGCTCTTACTAAAATCCCTATAAAGAACTGGAAATTTCATTTGAGGACATAGGAAAATAATGCGTGCAACAGAGAAGCATATAGGAAGTAGATTAGATAAACAAAGAGCGATATAACTGTTTAACCACGCAACGAACTGACAGTTTGACAGTCTGACAGTTCGACAGTTTGTGGGAAGAAGGTGGTTGGTTGGGCGACTAGGGTCGGATCGGAAAAGGCGTGGTTAAACAGTTATATCGCTCTTTGTTTATCTAATCTACTTCCTATATGCTTCTCTGTTGCACGCATTATTTTCCTATGTCCTCAAATGAAATTTCCAGATCTGTATAGCGGTCGATGATTTCCACACTGTATGCAGCTAATAAGAATTATCTGACAGATTGAGGTCAAGATCGGATCCATCAAGAAAAAAGTCAAAAATTCGTTTTGTTTTGGTTTTGATTATAATTGACGATTTCCATTATATTTTCTTAGTGGATGACATAGCAATAACTAATTTAGTTCGAGTTCCAAATAATTTGATGAACAGATTTCAGGATGTGGGAAATATACAGTAATAGAATTATAAGTAATTTGTAAACTCATTGTAGAGTGTCCTGATAAATCACTTATCTCAAATTCGAAGTCACTTCAACATGTTTAGGTTCTTCCAGACTTGTGACAAAACCCCGCAGCATGACGGCATCGCATGTCTTTTCCTTACAGTGCGAACTCAAATCAAAAGTTAAAATTTTTGCATATGATCAAAATTAAGTTGATTGGTTGAAAAATTAGAAAAAGTTGGAAATTGCTTCTACGAACAAAATTAATGTTAGTACACAAACTTTGAATATTGATCAGCTTGTACGTAATAAAAGGGAAAAAAGAACTTACTGAAAGATTTAAAATTTCAACGCGTTAGGGGTCTTTATAAAAATTTCACGAGGATGTCACCAATCGATTTTGAATATCTTAATTGAGCCAAAAAAGAAAGACTAACCGTGACTCTTAGATTTAGATAGACGCATCTTCGTCTCCATATAATTGTATAAATGTTATTGCGTCCACTCCATACTTTTAACCACTAAATTAAACGAAACCCGGGATGTGCAACTTTCAAGGTGCAATGATGGTACGCGTTGTGGTTACGTGATACCATCCAGAATACGCGCGACAAAGTTCGTGTTGCTGTCACGCCACAGGATTTTGTCAGAAGTCTGGACCCACTTTTTTTTTTAGACTTCGTTACGTGTTTAAACAAGGGACAGGTGAATAAACTCAACTAACTTAATAGTGATACTAATAGGTACCTTATGAAATTACAAAATTTCATTTGGGAAAGTATTAAATCGCACTATTCAGCCAATTTTAAGTAAATCACGTCTAAAATGTAACGTCTACTTCATATGGTAAATAAGGAAAACTTCTCAATGGCATACTTGTTACCGCGCTGACTTAACGATACTAAGAGCTCAAGTTTCACAGTTTGAGCTGCATCCTATTTTTCATCACTTTTTTTAATCAGTTAACTGATTTTGATAAAAATGTTCGTCGTGAAAAAGTTTTAGAATTTTATGTTATGACTAATATATTCATCATGCGTCTTCAGTACTGACCATTGGCAGTTAAGTTTGCAAATGTGGAATATTTCGAGGGCATGTCGAAATAAAAATTCATATAAGTTTTATTGTAGACTGTGCAATCTGTGACGCATCTGGTATGATGCGTCATTTGAGGTATTTCTAAATTGAGATATGGATTACCTAAGTATTATTACCTAAGTAATCCATAATCAGCTACCTGCTAAGACACAAAGTGGGGTGTGGTACGGGTGCACTAATTAATTGAGCTGATTATTTACTTATTGATGATATTCGGATCGAGATTCTCTCGCAAGTAACCTCGGTTCAAGGGAGGAGCAAATTCTGAGTTACTGGAGCGTACCTAACACCTGGACAACCCCTTGCAGGAGGCCAATCCAAAAGATTTGGGCGGGCGTTTTTTGAATAATAATTAACCAATCTCTAACGCACCTTGCGTCGACACTTTGGCCACGGGGCCTAATTTTTCAACGGTTATTTTTTCGCAAAAACCCATAAAATTGAGGATACATAACTCCCCCTAAAATTCCTCAAGTTTAGATGTTTCTACCGGACTTCCTAAATGACAGACGTGATTTTCGATTTTTTACCAAACAAATCTCGAAACCTATATTGAATCCCTAATGTGAATGGTAGTTTTCCTAAACTCACAGTAATTCCCGAATTGTTACAGGGGTACTTTAGCACCTGAGCTATCTCTTTGAAAAATAATGGTACATTACGCTCAAGTTTTATTATAAAACATATTCTGGGTTTGACCTAAGACTAGAACTAACATTAGCGCTAACTCTAATACTAGACCTAGAACTAGGAGCTTTTGGGCTTAGCCGTATGTCTTTTGAAAAAGGGTTTGACGTTTCGGATACTATGTTGCAACCTTCTTCAGAAGCTTCACTTCGAACTCGTTTCTGAAGAATGTTGAAATATGGTATCCAAAACGTCAAACGCTTTTTCAAAAGACGGACGACTAAATCCGAAAGCTCTTAGTTTTAGGTCTAGTGTCAGAGTTAGAGCTAATGTTAGTTCTAGTTTTAGTTCAGTTAACACCCACTGGGAAAGCCTTTGTATTTATACTCTGGGTTTGACGAATATGTTCGTCTTCGCTTAATTTGTATCACGCACATAGAGGACACATTTTCCAAAAAAATCGAAACAGTTAACTAGTTAGAAAGAAGAAAACGCTGTAAAGGTTTGTGTTAATTCTATCTTCTCGCTTAACATTGTCATCTTATTTACTATATGAACCGAAGATTTACTATATGAATACTTTAAACGCGATTTATTCGAAATTGGTTAAATAGTGCGAGTTCTATACTTGCGAAATGAAATCTTGAATGATTATTAGTCAGCTAAAGGACAGAAAAAACACTTTGTATCCTCTCATTATAAATCATCCCCAATTTTATGGTCAGGTAAATAAACTACCCTATAAAGATTTTTATATCCAAATTTAGCCAGGTTTAAAAAAAAATAAAAGCATGATTTAATTTCGAATTAATTTTTTTAGTATATTAGCTGAGACTGTAGATAGAAATAACAAGAAATATCAAGCTAAATTTAAAAGGATGGAACAACAAATGCTTCAAATGGTAGAAAGACATACAGCACAGATTCAAACGTTACAACAGCGTATAGCATCATTAGAAACGCCGCCGACAAACAGTTCGGAGAACTCAATGAGTTCCGTCGCGGTTTAAATATCTTAGATAATCGTGCACTAACAAAATAAATAAAAAAAAAAACTTAATAAAGCATAAATATATGTAATATCGTAAAACCGCAATATTATATAGTTTTAAAAAAATGCTACTCGACGAGTACCCAATTTTTTATTGATCGTTTAAATTGTATTTTATTGGAAGCCGAGGTACGTTGCTGTGATTAAAAGAGAAAAGATAAAAATAATGATCGAATAAATTTTTTTACGTTTTTTAAAAATAAATAAGTTACATGTTGATTTTTATGGAGTTTTGAACCCGAGAACGAATAGCTTTACGCTTCTTAACGCAATAACGGAGACAGGCAGGGATCTTTTTTTGGATCCTCGAAGCAGTACAAACTACACGATGCCGCGCGGAGAGGTCTTGCCATAGCGAATTGTGTATATCGACCCTTGAGCGTAGCGTAAGATAGTTATTTTTTAATTGAGAGTATGTACTATATCGAAGTGTAACTTTTATTATAAATAAATATGTTTACTACTATTGGTTTTTATTTTAAAATAAGAGTTATTAATTTTAATTCTAAAAGAGACATTCATAGAGTTAAAAAAGGCATTCATAGAGTTAAAAAAAATATCCGTAGGGAAAAAAAAATTATTATTTATTTAATTCATAATATAATAAAATAAAATCTAAGGTAATCCAGGTAAAGTTAATTTAATAGCACCCACTTCCTTTTCTTTAGCTCCCACAGTTCTGGTCGGTGGAGGTTTTTTAATTTTCCGTCCGAACCGACCAGTTTTTCTTTGCCACAATCCCGATCTAGGTCTATTTCCAAGCTCTCTATTTTTCTGAGCCGACCCAATAGGTGTAATATTATGATTAACATTACTAAGTCTCCCAACGGTACACATACAAGTCTCAGGTAGAGAAAATTCCCTCTTACTCGGAAGTTGTATAACTACGTGATTATCGGGAGCTTTTCTTACTATCGTAGCTGCTGATCCAGCGGCATGAACTAAAAATCCTCCAAGACCCGGGTATTTTTCTACACAATGAATTTGAATTCCTACCGGAAGAGCCCCCAAAGGGTATGCATCACCGATATTAGCACGAACCGGAATTCTCGGAATATAACTCGATGTACGAATTAAATCCCCTTCTTTTAAACCATGTGGAGCTAAAATATACTTTAATTCATCTTCGCGGGCTACTAAAGCAACATAAGATGTACGACATCCATCTTTCATTATTTTAACAACTCTTTCTATGATCGGTTCACTCTCATCTTTCGGACCATATCGTTGCCATTGAACCCAATGGTATTTTTGTTTTATACCTCCACCAATACCTTTAACAACCATTCTTCCTGTTACTGGATCTCTACCTCCTAAATTTGTTACTTCTAAAGGTTTTATAGTGTATTCTTTCGGAAAATGTACCTTCCTTCTATAAGCTATTCCTCTTCCTATTTCCGGTTTATCTACCCATTTCATTCGCCTAACCGAGGGTAAAACCCTTGGTAATGTTTGTATTTCAGTTATTGCAAGCTTTTGAATTGCTTTTATTAATGTTGCCATTTTTGGTTCTTTATAGGTTATGTTAAGTTTTAGGTTATGTCAGTCGTCTTCTGTCAAATCAAAGATTTTTATAATAGTAGATATTTAATTTAAAATTATTTAAAAATATGACATATTTAAAATTTTATTTTGAATTAATAATAAATTAATTAAATTAAAAAATAAATTAATTAATATTTTACGAATTAAGAAATAAAAATAGATGTCACCACATATCCCAATGACAAGAACTGTCAAACTATCAATTTTGAGGTTATCTAGGTTTATAAATATGATTTTCAATAAAACAAATAATTTTTAAATAATGGACGTAGTACTGGACGATTTCCTAAAGGAAATTAATGAACTTGTTCCTCCCAAACCAAAAAGTAAGGTTAAAACCTCATTTTTTAATCAACAACGTAGTTATAATTTCTACCTTTTTCTCATAGTTGTATGGAAAGAATGTTTTGATGAATCAAGCGGATTTACATATTATTGGAATACGGAAACCGATGAGGTAACATGGGAAGCCCCCGCGGAATACAAAAAGCAATCGAAAGCCGGCAATAGATTGTATATTCCTCCTCCATCCGAACCAAAGTTTACACTTTGTTCGCTACCTAAAGTGGATGAAGTTAATGTTAAAATTTATAAAATTAACGAATCGTGTCCCGATAGTGTTAAGACTGTTAAAAATGTTAGTCATAAAAGTGTTAAAAGTAAAGATAAGGACGATAAGAAGAAAGGAAGTGTAAAAGTTAGTTTAATCTCATCTTACGGATCAAGTTCCGAGTCTGAAAATGAAGGTGATAAAGAAGTACGTGAAATTTTTTAATTTTTTTTATTATTTTAAAATAAAATGATGATTAACTTTCAATGATTATTTCTATTTTCGTGGTTTGTTAATAGTTATATGATCGTTAAGTTTTCAATCTGATTTTTAATTATAAAAATTAAGCTAATGATGAAATTATAAAAGCTAAGAGTTCTCCAAAGTTAATCTTTGTTGAGAATGTAAACAGCTTTTATTCTGAAGCTTTAAAATTTAAGATTCAAATCAATTTTTTGAATCAACTTTTTTTTTTTTTAAGGGACTAAACGAAAAATCAACGTTAAAAGATAACGAAAACGATTCTGAACCAAGTGATTTTGACGATGAAGTTGATATCTTAACACAAATCCAAAAGAAGGCTAACGATTTAAAAAAAATAAGCGGGGAAGTAGCAGAAGTTAAAAAAATAGAAACCCCTGAAATATCTAATAAAGGTATTTCTCTCGTTCCTGGTTACGGTGAAGACTCAGAAGATGAATTTGAAAACGTTTCTGTTTCTACGGAAAGTAAATCTTTATTCCCTGCGGCAAAAAATATTGATACAAATGAAATATCTCCCCCAAATGAATTTAATTTGATTAAAAATATTGAAACAAATCTCAATTCAGAATCAGTTCCTTTAAATCAAGAACCAACTATAACCGATGAAATAGATACAAAAGCGTTTCAAAGAAAACGTCGGATTGGTGTTTCTTTAATAAATACAACTAAACGGAAAGTAGAAGAGAGTGAAAATAAGGAAAGTGAGAAAAAGCCGGTTAAAAAGGTTGAATATCCTGGTTTTAAAAGTGGTGGGATTTTATTTGGAGATGTTAATAATGATGGTAATAAAGATAATTTAAAAGATGAAGAGAAAGATGATGATAAAGAGGAGGTTGATGATAACTCTGAGGAGGATTTGGTGAAGGAGGTTAAAAAGATTCGTAATAATTTAGAGGAGAAATTGAAATTTTTATGTGAGGGACATCCCGAGGCTTTACCAGTTCAAGTTATGATCATTCAAATGGAGGTAAACTAAATTTATTTTATAGGTATCCCATAACTCAGTTGCCAAACCTTAACCATGCATTCTGGGGCTAATTTCAAGCTGCATTTACTCAGCTTGAAAACCCTTTATCCAAAATTGTTTCCTGGGAGAACTAGAACATTTATAGCCCTATTGAAGTTTACATTTTTAATTTTAAAATGTTAAGCAGTGAAGTTTATTACTAAAATGGGATACTTTTATCTTTAATTGCTAAAACATACCCTTTACGAGCAAAATTACTTTGCATATAGAGTGTTTCAACCATTCTTTTCTATTAAAGCTCTTCAATCATGAGAAAGTTTGAAAGTGAACCCAGTAGACATAATCTAAAACTAATATTACTATTCCATGGAATATTTTTATAGGCTGAGGTGTTATAGTAACATTAGATGGCTCTTTTTTGTGCCTTTTGTGAAAAGAATGGGGTAGACATACAAATAAAAAGATTTGTATCGAGTAACATTTCGAGTAACACTACGATGGTAGTCTGCAAAGTTCAGATCAACTAATTCTGGTAGAACACGTTTAAAATAAATTTTTGTCTTTGAAACTTCACTCCAAAATATTGGCACTTAATACATTCCGAAAGCAAGGAAGAAATAGTACTTCAATTCTTTTCTATAGGCAACTTTTAATGACTACAAATGATGAAAATAAGCTTTAGCATGCATAGTTAGCGTTTGACAAGTGAGGTCTAGGACACCTGTATAATTTTTCTTCTAATGTATGCATGGTTCGGCAAAAAATGTCTCATGCGTCATTAGTTAATTAGGGTATCCTAGAAGAATATTTTAATTTTCATCTCTTTCTGTCATGTACTATAACCCGAAATGGAGCTGCACCATGAAGAGAAAGATGAAAGAATACTCGGCAATGTCATGGAAAGGGGGCTTACATTTTCATCTTTCTCTTCATGGTGTAGCTCCATTATAGAAAAAATAATATACATAGAAGGTCAACTCTCACTAGATCAGTGAAATCGGCTTGCGCGTTCATATGCCGACACACTGAGGCGCTAATATTTTTTCGAAAGCGCCCCCTGCCGAAATACCCAAAACCACTTCTGAACCCGCGAAATTCGAAATAAAATTCTTTTTTTTTTGTTTAATTTATACTTTATTTCACCTATACAACAATAAGTGACTATAGCACAGTTATTATTGTACGGAAAATAGTAATGCCAAAAAACGGTTTTAAAATACGTTAAAATATTTTTTAATTTTCATTTTCGTAATTAATACAAGTATAGATAATAATTTTTGGTAAAGTTATTCCTTATTCCTTTACTAAGATAGGGCGGGTACTTGGTATATTTTCGGTAGATGTCTTTGCCCAATCAGGTAATTAATAGCCTCTTGGTTGTTGCCTTCTCAATTATTTTTTTGAAAAGTTTTGTAATTTACAAACTTTTTGGCAGTCCTTTGTTCTTGGAAGAGTGCATATTTGGCAAAATTTGTTGTTTCTACTTGTCCATAGTCAACAGAATCTTAGAAGAAATCGTCAATTGGTGGTTTCTGAACTGAGCAACCTAGTCAAAACGTAATCTTTATAAATTTTTTGTTAACAAAAGTAACCAATAAATACTTACATAATGCAGAATGACAAAGCTTAGCGGAGTACTGGATTTGAGAAGATTGGGGGGTTTCAGCTGAGCAGGACTGAATTGGCTCATAGTTAATTTCTTTAAACTTCATCAACTTTAACAAACGTTGTAATGCCGAGATTTAAAATTTTTAAGTTAGTTACCTTACCGATTACAGGATTAATTAGAAAAATATTAGATTTTATACTACATTTTTTGGCATTTGTGTTAAATTTTTTTTAATAAACAAGTAAATAGTAACGGTAAGCAGGAAATGACGTAGATTTATTTGAACAAATCAAACTGTCATGGAAACATCTTTTATAAATTTCTGTAACCTTTCAAAATTAGCACATCAGCGCCAGCAGTGTGTCGGCATAGGTACTTTTTTTTGATTTCACTTTTTCCCGCTGAGTTGAACTACCCTGAGCTCCATTTTGGGTTATGGTACAATTAGATTAAGAAAAAATATTTGACGTATGTTAAGAAAACGATGACAAGTAATGACGCATGAGATACTTTTCGCCATGATGAAAATAATAATAAATTAGTTTATTATTATGAAGATTGTTAAAGCTTGCTCCACACACATTCGGCGAGAGTGCTCGCTTGGACGTCTTGGCGAGACTGTTCGTTGTCAATATAATTCTCCACACTCTCGTCCATTGCTCGAATGATCAATATCGATGAAAGACTTAAGCCGGCTCCACACATTCGGCGATAGATGCCGAGGGTTACCGAGACCGAGAGTGTGGATAATCTTACTTAGTCATCAAGTCATCCTCTCGCTTCGCCTCGCTATGTCTCCGCGCTATGTCGGTGTTCTGGTCCGAGTCAAAGGGCTCTCAGCAAGATTCGGTTCGTCAAAGAACAACTCTTCCACACTCTCGTTAGCAACGAACAGTCTCTCCGAGACGTTCGGTGAGCGCTCTCGCCGGGTATGTGGAGCGGGCTTTACAAAGACGTAGACGAGGTTCTTTCGTACACATAAATGAACTGATATAATTACCAGTTGGTGTTATACAGGGTGTCATATAATCGATTTAACGTGTACAAACTTTTGATTAAAAGTACGATAATTAGAGCTTTTTGAGACATTGAGGCACCTATTCGATTAAGCCGCGTATGCATGTGCAAGCCGAACCGTTCACGAACTATCTGTTCTCAAGATTAGGATGTAACTTGGAGCGAGCACTGAACACCTCGCGAACTGCTCGCGATGAACCAGCGCCTGTTGGTTTTTTCGACGAACACAAAGGGATTCGGTGCTCACATTGAGACGGCTTTGTACGCAACCCTCATACTCGCGAACATCCCAGCACACAGCAGCACTAAATAGTAATGGTTCGCGGTTCGTCCTGTCTCCGATGGTTCGAAAGATGTTCGTTGTAAAAATACTTTCAACGAACGGTTTACGAACGGTACACAAATGGTTCGGCTCGCATATGTATACGCGGCTTTGAGCGTTGCACGCATTGCTCCAATTTCGAAGGGCAATATCGAGTTCAGAGTCACCTTCGAATCTTAAATAAAAGCGTTTAAAAAGTTGAAAAATACTTTGCAATAAGAAATTTCATTTGGTATCTGGCTTATGAAAATCCGAACAGAAATATCGAATATATCGAGCTTTGGACGTCTTTTGTCTGGCACTTGTATAACAACATTTAGTTGTGACCAAAACGAAAGTGCGGAGGTGTTGTTGATTGTCGATACGAATCTTTGCGAGAGCACTTTGACTCGGACCAAAATACCGATATGGAGCGGAGACATAGCGACAGGATGACGAGATGAAAAAAAATATGAAAAAATGAAAGGCATATAAAACATGTATATGCCTCTGAAGTTATACCTTGATGGGTGGTTCCGGAGGCGGAGGGGAAAGGGTTTTAGTTGATCGATGTATTCAAGATGAGTACATCAACCCAACACAGGGTGGTCATCGATACGAATCACTTATCATGTTATTCGTATCACTCGATACGAATAGTGATTCGGACCACTCGTCTGTCAACAGATTTCCTAAACCCCTCCATAAAAAAAAAGGATGACGAGATGACGAACTAAGGTTGTCTACACTCTCGATCTCGGTAACCCTCGCCATGTCTCGCCGAGTGTGTGGAGCCGGCTTAAGAATCATTGAAATATAGGATAAAATTCATTTCCAAGATTTGTAGTTCGACCATTGAAAATTAATAGATGTCACCCCTCCAAATTTTAACCCATACAATTCAAAATATCAGGAAGGCATTATGATATATTATGGCCACTTAATGATATGTTAATGATGTCTCTCATATTGGAACAATTCGATATTGCCTCTCTATTTGATATCGAATTGTCTCAATATGAGGCACGTGATTTAATTCTATATAAAATGTCATCAAGTTGCAATATTGCTTGTTGCTGTTTGCTTCAGTGTAAGACGTACCTAATATTAGTTCAAAAATGCCAAATGCTGTCACACTTCAGTATATCTATGAAAGCCCATTACTCCTTCGCGAGTTTTTATTTATTTATTTTTTTTAACTTATTTCCCAAATTTTTAATAACATTACAGAAATTCTTATAATTAATTGATATCTTTTTATTTTTACATCAGACTTTATTTACTGCGATGTGTGAAGATAGTCTAAAACCCGCCTACCTCAAAAATTGGTTAAACTCGACCCTAGAAGACTTAACAAAGTTGGAAAAAGATGCTGCACCAACCGGCTGGCTTTTACAATGGGATAGGTACGAAATCTACTTCAATTAACGGATTAATTGATTTTCAAACTGATGAAAATTTCAATTTCCGATTCAAATTAATTCCTTCTATATTAATATTTTTATTAATTAATTATCTCGTGCATTTTCCGCTTTTCGTTCGGTTATTAATCATTTTTCCACAGCAAAAATGTTTTCCGATCTCAATCGATGATATTTTTTCACATAATCGAACAACTTTGACCCCTTTAAGGTGAGTCACTGTTTATATTTTATTTATTTTTGTTAATTTTAGTTTACAATTAATAATTTTTAAAATGTTTCGTACTTGTTAACTCATTTATGATTATTTAAAGATTGTAAAGTGTACGATATTGATAGGTTCTATTTAACAGGTTTGTACTATTTTTTTATTTAAATGTTTCTATCTGTAGTAATAAGATATTTTTTATTTTTGTTAATCGATGAATTTAATTAACAGTTTTTTCTGTATTAGGTTCGTTCGTGTTCTTCAATCATCCACGACGATTGACCTACAACTTACTCTACAATTTACAAGATTTTTTTTTATTTATATCTTTATCTTTTTTAAAATTAAAAAATTATTTAATACTAACAATAAGGACAGGTATAGTATTTCTAAAAGAAAATAAAAAAGACAATTATTTTTTTGTACACTTGAAGAAAATCTTAAACAAAAACGTGTACACACACGTTAACTGCCACAACAAGAAAGAAAAACGTTCTCATAGCGAAGATAAAACGCTGTGAACGTCATTTCTTTGAATGTTTTAGAGCGCACAAACGATATTACTATCATAATCAAGCGACCGGCGACAGTCAATGGGATTATCCGCAGGCAGACGCGATTAGAACGGAAGAAGCTATGGATATTTCCATGACTCCACCTCACGAAGACCAATCAACTAATCGGAACTCATCAGAGAGGGATACAAACGCTCCACCACCACCACCACCTGCTATTTCCGATAGAAATAAGAGTGTTTCACCACCACCTCCACCAATTATAAGTAAGAAATTAATATTCTTATAATAATTTAACCTGTTTTACTTAAAACACAACTGTATTTTTTTATAAACTAGGTAAAAATGAGGGAATAGAACAACCGTTACCTCCGGGGGTTGAAGAAGACCCTAAACAAAAAATTAATGGAAAAGATGGAAGTTTTTCATCGGAATTAAGTTCGTTTTATTCAGATATAGCCGCGATGGAAAGTAATTTACCACAAAACGCACCTAAAAACGCATCTAAAATCGTCCCAGAAGAGACTAAAATAGAGCAACAAATTATTTCCGAACCTCCTAAAAAGAAAAAGAAGGTTTATAATTTATAAAAATATTTAAAAAAATCATTTTTGTGATTTCAAATGATCATTTTTAGGTAAAAGTATCATCTGGATTAGCAATGAAAAAAAAAGGAGTTTCTCAAATGGTTGAAAAATGGAAAAACTTACAAAAAAATTATGATTAAACTCAACTAATGTAAACATATTAACTGTATTATAAGAATTACAAACTCAATAAAATTCATAAATCTTTATAAACGAATTTTATTTGAATTTTCATCAAAATTTTGTGATTAATTTAATTTGTTAATTGTAATTAATTTATACACAACTTTTGAGACAACTCTGTATTTTTTTTACAGTTGAGTAGTCTCCCAATAGATGGCGATTCTACACATTGATTAAAAATTTTAAAAAATTGACGTTTAAATGTCTAAATCCATTTTTAAAATGTCACTTCTGACGTTTAAAGATCAAAATTCTCTTTCGAGCTGTCAATCTTGACGTTTAAACGTCACTTTTCATCTTTAATGTGTCATTTTTGACATTTATAGATGAAAATTCTATTTCAAAATATCAATTTTGACGTTTAAAGATCAAAATTCTCTTTCGAACAGACTATCTTGACGTTTAAACGTCACTTTTCATCTTTAATGTATCATTTTTGACATTTACAGATCAAAGTTCCCCTTAAAAATGTCAATTTTGACGTTTAAAGAGCAGAATTCTCTTTCAAACTGTCAATTTTGACGCTTAAACGTCACTTTTCATCTTTAATGTGTTATTTTTGACATTTACAGATCAAAATTTTCTTTCAAAATGTCAATTTTGACGTTTAAATGTCGAAACCCATTTTTTAAATGTCACTTTTGACGTTTAAAGATCAAAATTCTCTTTCGAACTGTCAATCTTGATGTTTAAACGCCACTTTTCATCTTTAATGTTATTTTTGACATTTACAGATCAAAGTTCCCTTTAAAAATGTCACTTTTGACGTTTAAAGATCAAAATTCTCTTTCGAACTGACAATCTTGACGCTTAAACGTCACTTTTCATCTTTAATGTGTCATTTTTGACATTTACAGATCAAAGTTCCTCTTAAAAATGTCAATTTTGACGTTTAAACGTCGAAACCCATTTTATAAATGTCACTTTTGACGTTTAAAGATCAAAATTCTCTTTCGAAATGTCAATCTTGACATTTAAATGTCACTTTTCATCTATAATGTGTCATTTTTGACATTTATAGATCAAAATTCTATTTCAAAATATCAATTTTGATGTTTAAAGATCAAAATTCTCTTTCGAACTGTCAATCTTGATGTTTAAACGCCACTTTTCATCCTTAATGTTATTTTTGACATTTACAGATCAAAATTTTCTTTCAAAATGTTAATTTTGACGTTTAAACGTCCAAATCCATTTTTAAAGTTTCACTTTTGACGTTTAAAGATCAAAACTCTCTTTGGAACTGTCAATCTTGACATTTAAACGTCAAATTTCATCTTTAATGTGTCATTTTTGACATTTACAGATCAAAATTTTAGTCATAAATAAAACAAAAATTTAATAAAAAGAAAAAAATTTAATCTTTTTAAACCATTTTTATTCCGTCATATCTTATAAAATATTACAACTTAAGCGACCAAAGCAGACGCCGTGCTCGATTCGTATTTCCAATTTGGAGCCAAAACACTCTTCGTCTTGTAATACCTAGCAAGTCTGTGAATACGCGATTCAACCAAAATCAATCGGAACTTGCTATCCTTATCTTTCCTGTTACGTTCTAAATGTTTACGAATAGCAACAGCTTTTTTAATCAAATAATATAAATCTTCCGGTAGATCGGGAGCCAAACCCATAGCCTTCATAATACGAAGGATCTTGTTGCCTGTTACAAATCTAACTTGGGCAACACCATGGGAATCCCTTAGAATAACACCGATTTGAGATGGCGTTAAACCTTTTTTACCCAATTTGAAAATATGGTCTTTTACTTCTTCCGGAGTGAGTTTCAGCCAGGTTGGTACTGTACGACGATAAGGTAAAGCGGATTGGGCAATACCCTTACTAAAATTAAAAGAAATTCATCAAAAATCGGTAAAATTAGTTAAAGATTGAATGATACACGCGGTAACATAACCTCTAAATGTTTTATTAAGGTTGTAAGGAATATTTTAAAAGATGGTGAGGGTTTTTTATATTGGAGATATAGATTTAGGTGGAATTTAAGTAATAATAATAAAATACTTACCCGGGTGCGTGCATACGACCCATTTTTTAATGTTTTTAATCGGAGATCAACACGTTACAAATGTCGACAGAGAAAAGGAAATTTAGTTGCTTCCTTTTGTCGTTTGTTAGAATTGACGTTTCGTAGAATTTCTTATGTCACTTTTAACACTACATTTGTTGGGTTTTAAGATGGTTTTAAAAGAAAAATAACGATTTTTAAGTGTATTGGAGGAAATTTGCGAGAATTTGGATTATAATTATTATAAAGTTTGTATAAATTATAGTTTGTTATAAAATTGAATGAAATTGAATTGGTGAAAAATAGAATGTCTATTTAGTAAACGATATTTTAATTGTCAGTAAATGAGAGTTAAACTTGGAATTTTTATTAAAATAATAAAATACATTTAAAAAATTAATATTAAAAGTAATTTGATCGTAATTAATAATTAAATACTTTAATTTAGCTATTTTTCACCGGCTGATATTGACAAATATTCGGTATAAATGGAGTAATGGCGGACGTTTAGTTTGGTTCTTTCTAACACTGATAAAACTTTCTAGAAAATCCATCAAAAACAACCTTCCAGCGTACGATTCTTTCGCGAAATCGTAAAAATCCGTCAAAAAATAATGATAGGATAACCGTATGTTATTCGGACGGTAGTTTAAAGGTATTATTTACGTCCATTACATCTTGCGGTGGTTACAAAAGAATTTTTACAGGTGAAAACTGGTTTGGAATGAGCGACGAGAGCGAAATCGGCCCCGAAAGCGGGGCCAGAAAGCGTCCCTCGGCTGTTTTACGCAATGATAGTTCCGATAGTGAAAGCTCCCTTGAATCTAATCCTAGACCAAGGAAAAAAAGAGTTAAAAACTATTTTAGTGATAGTGGTTCTTCAGATAGTGATAGTTCAATTGAAATTGTACATAAAAGACGCGTTAAGGTAATTTTTACTATATTTCGTTGAAAGCTAGTTGATTAAATTTTTTTTTCTATATATTTAGCGTCTTAACAGTGATATACAAAGTAACACATCAACGTCATCCTCTGGTTCAGATATAATAAACATTAGACGGAATATAAATAGACCATTAAACTTAGAAGTATCAACAGACTCTTCGGAATCTGATTGGGAAGAAGTACAAACAGATGATGAGCATCCGGCTTTAAATAGTCCGAAAATTGAAGTTTCTTCGGAAACTTCCGGCGGTGAAGAAAGAGATCATTGTCCGATATGTTTAGTACCATTTAAAAAACAAGAAATAGGTACACCGGAATCTTGCGATCATTCGTTTTGTCTTGATTGTATATTAGAATGGGCGAAAAAAGTTCGAACATGTCCCATCGACAGACAACCGTTTGGTTTAATCTTAAAACGGGAAAAAATCAACGGAAAGGTTGTTCATCAAATTTCTATTGGAGATCCGGAAGGAGACCAACAACATATAGCTATCGATACATCATTCGATGATTTAACTTTTTGTCAATTATGCGGATCTCCCGATAACGAAGACACAATGTTATTGTGCGATGCATGCGACATGGGTTATCACATGATGTGTTTGGATCCTCCCGTGGAGGAAATTCCCGAAGGTATCTGGATGTGTCCGTTTTGCATCCCCGTAAACCACGTTATTGGGTTAGAATTCGAACAGAGGAATTTAACGAATAGGTGAATAAAAAAAATTAATACTTTTTATTACGTATTATTCGTAAATTCATTTTTGAAACAGTTTATTCAAAAAATTTATAATTTAAGTCTTTTTTTTCTATTTTTTAAATAATTTGTGAGTTTGAATTTAATCGATTAAATCATTTTGAAACAAACCAAAAAATTCTTTCATTTTTAAAACCAAATCAAATTTAAAATTAAAAAAATTGAAATTTAATATTAAAAAATTTAAATTTAATTAAAAAAAAAATCAAATTTAAATTTAAAAAAGTTCAAATTTAAAATTAAGAAATAAGAAATTATAAAAAAAATTATAATTAAAGGTCTGCTCCGAGAACGAGACATATGGAACGTGTTCGTTCAACGATTCAAAATAACCGAGCTCAAACTTCAACTGAAATTTCTTCCTCCGCGACTCAAACATCAAGACAAACTACATCGGCACAAACAACTCGTAGGAAGAGAAAGAAGAGGACGAGGAGACGTCGGACTCGTATCAAGATTGTATATGAAACGAATGAGGTAACCGGGGAGACTGTGGCTATTGAGACGAAGGTGAAATGTAGGAAACGGAGAAAAAAGAAGAAGACACCTCGAAATAGACGGAATTTAGCTCCTCCTAAAACGGCAAAGAAGAGGCTTGCCGTTCAACTTGGAATGTGTAAGATGAGATCTTCTGGGCAGTTATTGCCGGATGTGAGGATTCCAAATAATGCTAATGATTTAACTGGTAAGTTGGAATTTTATAAAAGTGAGGTTATAATTGATTTAGTTTTTAATTTATTTTATGATGATTTTTTCAAATGGTTCATTTTTCAAAGTATTTAAAAATAATATGCGAGGTTTTAAATTGTTTCAGGTTTACATCAATTTTTTCAATCCAGAGAACACTGGTATATTGTGGGTTAAACATTACAGTGAAGTTCCGCTTATCCGGATCAATGAAAACCGAGGCAATCCGGATTATGGAGTCACAATTAATTCGGATTATGATAATACATAATGTAAATAACATATTTCAATTTCGTCCGGATTACTGGAGAATCCGGATTATTGGAGTTTGGATTAGCGGAGCTTTACTGTAGTTTTATTTGTAGAACTGATTCCTCACGGTTTTTGATTTTTTTAATAAATAACTATTTAAAATTTTTGCATGTGATCAAAAGTAAATAATTTTATGAGATGAAAAATCTCAAAATAAATCGTTAAAAAATATTTCTAAGAAACTATTAACATTAGAACTTAAGAACTTTTTTTCGGTAAATAAAATTAAAAGTCTATTGATCATTGTATTGATCAAGTTATAATTTTTTTTCTAATTGTCATCAAACAATTTATAATAATTAAAAGAAAAAAACATCGGCGATTTTTGATCGCCTAACACTTTGAGTGCCACTTCTGATTGTCGCGGCCAAATTGTGTCAGTCATCGATGACTGACATGACAATCAATGCGTTAAAGTTATCACTTCATATATTATGTCCAAATTATCTCCTAAGAATTAAAGGGAAGAACTCCCAAAGGTGATGTTTATGAAATCGAATCTAACCTTAAAAAGTTTTTGACCAGAAAATCCCAAGATTTTTTATTGAAATCATTAAATTTATTCAACATTAATTAAAGGACTTTACAACACAAATCTACAAAAGAGATGATTCAGAAAAATGGAAAACATCGAAAGCTGTCAAGTGTTGTCAAAAACCCTGTAAGAGGGAGGTATTTTATTGACATACGACATTCCAATTGATATCCGATTTCCAATAATTGTGAAATTGTATACATATACCCTTAACACTTTGCTGACCGGTGACGAGTTAACTCGTGTTTTCATATCCAAACGTTATTGATCGGTGGCGAGTTAACCGTTTATAGGATAGTGGTCGATATTTCAACCAGGTAACGAAATAAGTCTTACAATTGATCCTTAGTATATAGTACGAGCGCACATTGGTCACGAATCCAACCAATTTGCAAATATAAGCCAGGTAGAGGAGAACCGGTTGAATTTTCAACCAGTGTCCGTTCCTACGAGTTGCGCTGATGATGATTTGGCTTTCGGCAGCGATGACAATTTGTAACACAAGGTGATTTTACATGGGATGAAGATGAACCAATGGCTACTGTTGCCAGCAAGTCAATGCTAAAACAAAAACCTCAACTCTAAAATACTTACCTTCTCTGGACGAAAGCACCTTATTTACCACACATTTTCCAGGCTACTAGTTTTCAAGAATTTCCCGGTCCTAGAGTTTCTACAAGCGAATCACCAATTGCAGTATACTCCAGTATGTTGGGTGACGACTTTCTAAACATAATTATAACCGAGTCCAACTGGTATGTGCAACAAAATAATACTGTGCTGGAGCTGACTTTAGAAGAGTTGAAGGCATTTTTTGGCATACTTATTGTAATGGGTTTCAATTCTCTTCCTAGCCTAAGATTATATTGGTCATCTGACCAAAATTTTCATCATTCAAGAATAGCAGATGTTATGCCTCTGAAGGGATATCTGAAGATACTTCGTTATTTACACCTGAATGACAATCAAGCTATGCCAAAAAAGGGAGATCAAAATTATGATAAATTATTCAAAGTGAAACCTAGGATAAGCTACTTGAACAATTCATTTTTAAAGTTTTACACTCCATACAGGAATTTAGTAGTGGATTTAGCATGGTTGCCTTCAAAGGCAGAACCTATCTCAAACAATTTATGCCTCTAAAAGCAATTAAAAGAGGAATCAAGGTATTTGCTCTCGGTTGTTCACAGACTGGATATTTACTGAATTTCTCAATATATGAAGGCAAGGAGGAATGCAACGAAGAGAGCTCCTTGGGCGAGAAAACTGTGTTAGAATTGACTAAACTCTTCGAAAACAAATTGTATTGCAATTATTTTGAAATTTTTTTTACGAGTTTCTCATTATCATCAAAGCTTCTTGACAGAAAACTGTTTGAATGCAGAACGCTGAGGTCAAATAGAAAACACTTTCCGAAAGAACACTTAGTGCCAGACAAAAGCCTCCAATCAGGTGAATTTGATACTGTTGGTAACATATAACAACTAGAATTGACAACAAATAGAAAGACAGAGGAACAAAATGTGTATTTGAGTTTTTTTTCTTCTTTTCTCTTTAATTGTATTGTTATAAGACTCCAATAATTTTTATGTAAAAAAGCATTCTTTTTTTATTTTTCATTACCTGTCCTATAAAGGGTTAACTCGTCGTGATTGTACTTACATTGCGGTGACATGACATCGTTTCTATGCAAAATTTCTGGTCAACAAAGTGTTAATACTGAAAAGAATAATTCATGAATAAATCTGGCTACGCCACTGACATGCAAGATACAGTATAGACAACTCACAGGTAACAATGATGAGCGTCAAAAATCATTAAACAACGTGAGCACTAAATTTAAACACCTTACAATCATTTATGAACGCTCGATATATGCATATTTAGATGCTATTGGCTTACTTATTACGAAACAGAGTAGTAAAAAGTTTCCTCGTAAAAAATAAGAGATTTTCTCAAATAAAGAAGAGTTATTTCAAAAAATGAAAAAACCTGAAAAGGAAACCAAGAAAGACAACTCATCTTCACAATTAGAAAACCAAATTTTAAAATTTTCAAAACGAAACCCCCAAAATGAATAAATCTTAAATTATGTAACTCCTAAAATTACAATAATGTATAAAATATATCGTTCAATGGCGGCAATAGAGTGGCACATCTCAAAAATTGTAATAAAGGAGAAATGGTTTTTAAAAATTGCAGTAATTTGAAATGCGATATCTATGCACTGGAATATAGACAAAAATGAAAAAAAAAAAAAAACCATAATGACTAGTGTAATTTTTGGAAGATGGATTAATAAAAGAAATCGATAAGCAACAACGCTACCATCGTATTAAATTTATGTCACTCTTGGAGCTACATATAAGTCACAATTGAAATAAAGTTATGGCGTATTCGATTGGCAGAACTAGTGTGCACTGGTGCGCACTAGTTAAGTGCAAAATGTGACATGTCACACTAGCTTAGTGCAAAAAAGGGCAAATTCAACAGAACGCGATGAAATCAAACGTAATCATAACATCACTTGTAAGTTTGTTCAAGGCTTGATGATGTTTAAAATGTTTTATAAACTACAATAATAAAATGTAATAGAACACAACGAAACAATCAATAGAACACGCTGTTATGCACTGGTGCGCACCAGTGCAACCAATCGAATTCGCCATTAGTGTCACATCCGTCATTTATTCGATTTGAGATTAACTTTGTGGCGATCTAGCAGATACAAAAGGTATAAGATGTCAGATTTTAATGCAACAGTTACTAGAATATTTACGATTTTTGAGATGTGCCACTATTGCCGCCATGGAACGATATAAAAATTCATCCCTTTCTTCTTCAATTCTAAATATTAAAAGACAAATTTAAATTCTTAATGACAATAGGAATATTTCCATCGTCGTCGCATTTCCACGAATTAGATTAACTTTGACGGCCAAAGTCACGTATGCGTGAATTCACGAGCCAGCGGTTATCGGCCGAAGTCACGTACACGTGACTTCGCGCAATCGCCAGTTTGACACAATTTGACAGCAATTTAATCAAATACAAAACTGACAAAGTGGTCCGGCGGCAGGTGCAATTCTTTTTCCAAAATCTGTGGCCGTCAAAGTGTTAAGAACGCGTAAAAAAAAGTCCAAAAGACCAACCCAAATGATTTTAGTAAAATAGTAATGTTATTTTAGTAAAGATTTGTCTGTAACTAATCAACAAAGAATTAAAAGAAAAAGTTTCCAACGATGAGGGGAAGATTTTACCAAATCTAGTTTAAAGTTCTTCGAGAACATAAATCGACTCAATTTGGTGAACAAAATAAAGCTTTAACCTGGTAATAGGGGAATAAATTTTAATTCTGTTGAAAAAAGTTTTTCCCAGACTAAGTTTTTCCTTGACGAAAAATGTCGTCATGCTCATTGAGCAGACTTAATTGGTCGAAATACTTTCTACTGATTACGAAATATTTCGTTATACTCACTTAATGGGTTAAAATCCGATTCAAATGATTTTAATTAAATGGTTAAGTTATTTTGACAAAAATCTGTCTTTAATTTATCATCAAATTTTAAAAGAAAAAACTCCCAAAGATGAGTTTTATAAAATCTAACCTACTTTAAAGTTCTTAATCGATTAAATTCAATTAAATTCATTTTGTTAATCAAACGTAATTTAGCCTAAAAATATTTAAAAAATTCTCTTAAGTAAAAAAAAAAAAAATCAGAAACTTTATTCATGAAAAATAAAAGATTTCCTTAAAAAAATAGATTTAAAGATCCATCTCTAAATTTAAATTATCAAATTTGATCCAGCAAAAAATAAATTTTCATTTAAAAGAGACTCAAAAATATTTTTATCTAAACTTCTTGACTCAAATCTCAATTATTTCTTAATACTCAACTTTAAAATTTCTTACTAAGTATAAGAATTGAATTATTTTAAAAACATCTTTTTTTTTAATTCCAGCTTTTCAACGTAACGAAGCGGGTATTCCCCGTTTACATCTTTTCGGCCCTCCAAACGACCTCTCTCTAAACTCAGGAAGCGATTCAGAAGCGGAAACCGGTTTAGACATTTTAGTACGTCGTCGAAGACCGAATTTATCCGACGTGGTACTCTTCAGACGACAAGCTCGTCGAAAAACGGTCGCTCTTCCATCCGAACCAAGTACTTCGTCTTCTTCGAATCTTTTAGACAGTATTCTCGATATGCAAACAAAATTTCATTCGAAAAATTCTGTTTTATCGCTAAATAAAGACGGGAGCGTTAAAGTTGATAAAAAAGAAGGAGGTGGAAGCGGAATTAATGATAATAATAACAATAGTAATAACGGAAGGAGTAATTCAAGAAGAGTGAATGTAAATAGTTATCGTGAGGAGTATTTTAGACAAAGACCGAATTATGGAAATAATTCTGAAATTGGAAGTGGAAGTGGAACTTCCACAAATTCGTTTAGTAATAATTCAGAAGAACCAACTCGAAGGGAAAGTACGGAAAATACAAATAATGTAGTTACTACATCAACAACAGAAAATCCTTCTTATTCAAATAATTTTTCCGAAAATCAAGAAAATTATTCTTTAAATCCAACAGTTGAAAGTTCATATTTAGATACAAAGAAAGATAAAGAATCCAAATCCCGTTCAAATTCACCAACTAACCAAAATAACAGCGATTCCGATTTGGATATTTACAGCGATATAGAAACCGTTTCAACGAGTCGAGTTGAAGATTTTGATAAATCGACAACACCTCAAAATAATTCCGAACCTGCAACTCAAACAGACGACGATGCAAACAGCGATTTAGATCTTATCATTGACACCGAGAAACAAGAAGAAACTAAAGAACAAGTTTCAAGTTCTGTTGATGTTACAGAATCTCAAGCGACGGTTGAAAGTGTTGAAATGCCACATTCAACAACTGAAATTCAAAACGAAACCGTTTCGACAATGAATAAAGTTTATGATAACAAAGAAAAGTATGAAGATGAAGATACCGATGAAGAAGGTTGTCCAAACTTTAGTATTTATTCATCGGAAAGTATTAATTTAGCTAAAACGACAGATTTAGCTTTATTAGGTGAACAATCACTTAATTCACAAAGTAATAATAAACAAAACGAACAAAATTTAAATACAGAAATAAAAAAATCAGATAAAAATGATAATACTCAAAGTTCCCAAGAAATTTATCATCCTCCGAGTTATTCTAAAGATGCTTCATCATCAAAAAAAGATAGTTTAGGTTTATATAGTGACTCGGAAGATGAAGAATTAGTTAAAATGCAACCATTTTCTAATACAATAAATCCAAATCAAGAAACAAGTCCTATTTACGAATCAAATCTTCCTCAACACGTTCCTCAAGAACCACAAATTGAAAGATCTTCATTTCAATTAAACGACATTATAAATATGACGGAAGATATTAGCGAAGAAGAAAGAAGTTATACTCCTTGTTTAGACGAACGTAAACAAGAAGGAATTGAAGGGTTAGATACTGAAATGATTTCCGATGAGGATCGGAATGATTTTGATGAATCACACGAAGTTAAAACTACTTCAGATGGAGGAGACGCTTTGGAAATAAACGCGAAAGAATCTGAGTTGGATTTTAGTAAACCGGAAGATTTCGAAGAAGGTGAAATTGTTGATAAGTTAAAAGCGAAACAAGCTGAGGAATTAAAAAAGAAAGAATTAGCCGAGAAACAATTAGAAGAAAACCAAGCGAATGTTTCTAAAGAATCCGAATCATCTAATAATAATACAAATAGTGATCAATCGACTCCATCGGCTAATTTTAAAAAGCTTTCGAGAAATAATAAAGATAGAAATTATAGGGAAAAAGATAAAGAGGAAGGGAGAAGTAAATCTAGAGAAAAAGAAGATAAGGAGAATAAAAAATCTAAAAAGAAGGAAAAACGGAAGGAGATTGTTAGATATAACGTTCGATCTATTATAGCTAAACCGAGGAGGGATAAATTTGGGAGAGATAAAAGTAGAAAGAAGTCACTTTCGAGGTCTAGTAGATCAGCTAGTATAAATAGAAGGAGTAGATCGAGATCAAGATCAATTTCTAGAGAGAGGAAACGAAGACGGGGAAGGTCGAGAAGTAGGAGTGTTGAGAGGAGACGAAGTCGATCTAGGTCGAGGCAAAGAAAACGAAGATCGAAAAGTAGAAGTAAAAAACGTAAATAATCAATAATATTATTTTAAATCTGCTCAGTGATTTTCAAAAATAATAACTAATTAACTGCCAAATATTTATTTTACGATTGAAGTCTAGAAATCTTTATGATTTTAAGTTAGAATTTAGTCAGTAATTTATTTACAAAATTAAATCCTAATTTATTTATTATTTTTATCCTAAATTTAAAAATTAGGATAAAAATAATAAAGATTTTCTTGTGGAGTTAGTTTTAAAAAATAATATTGTTTTTAAAAAGTCTTAATCCTTGTTTTTGTTTTAATATATTAGGTACAACAAGTAGAAAATCATCAGTAGATCGTTCTAAAAAACACGTACGAACACCATCTCCGTCCCCGACAAGAAGAAGACGCGAAAATGAACGTAGACGTGCTTGGACGCGTTCGAGATCGCCTTCGTTCAGTCCCGAAATGCAACGTTTAACACCGTCTTGGACCCCTCCGAGGATCGTTGAGCAACAACCGCCGAGGGTTCAACCGCAAAATCTTACCGTTATTCTTAATAATGATTTGAATAATAAGAAGAAAAAGGAAAAGAAGAAGAAGGATAAACGTAAGGAGGGTGAGAAGAGTCGGAAGAGGAAGAGGGATAAGACTCCTCCTCCTAGTAAAGAGGTTTTTGCTTCGGGTAATAATATTTTGGTTAGTGTTAGTTTTAATAAGGATACCGGAGAGAGGGATGTTACTAAGAAAAGGAGGGATACTGCTACTGAAACTACTCCTAAAAAAGGTAATGTAGTATTTTATTTGATAATTGAAGTGTTTATATTGAAGAGGAGTTAATTGACAAAAAATCAAAACATTCGGTTGTAGTTGTGCGATGTAATTCCCCATTCTTCAGTGGTTAATATAATAAAAACAGTGAAATATATTCAAGCTTTTATTATCATCGAATTTGACAACCCGGGTTTCGGCGTCACAACCGTCTCTTCAGATCAATCACTAATTTAGTGACGCAAAAGAGTATAAGTACAATAATTATAACGTTAATTAAACAGATATTCACTATCACTAAATGCAACACGAGGTTTTTCCATTTGTCTTTTGTATTTAGTGACGTTTAATATCTGTTTAATTAACACTCTATTGGACCGTATAACTTTCAGGTCACATTATAATTTATTGACGTTTTACCAAATAATTATGGTTTTTCATGTGATTGCGCATAAATCTTAATTCTATAACGTTACGTTAATCAATATCAATATTTATGACCGTTGCCAGACTCATCAACCTAATATAACAAAGTAAATGCTCTCCAAACTGCAACTGTTTTTGGATTTTAAACAAAAATTCGGCCCATAGGGTGTTAACATTATATTTATTGTACTTATACTCTTTTGTGTCACTAAATTAACGACTGACCTGAAGACGGCGGTGACACTGAAACTGGGTAGTTAAGTTCGATAATAATAAAAAGCTTGAGTATATTTCATTTCTTTTATTTTTCGTTTTTACATCGAAAAAGATGCTCTATAGCAGCTGTGGGCAACCTTTTGTATAGTGGGGGCCAGATTGCGGTTTACCTTTCGTATGTTGGCCGGAGTAGAAAATTGACAAATGTTTAATACTTACAAGTTTTTCTTTTTAATATAAAAAACAAAGTTAAAGATTAGATCTCCCAAATCTGCTTTTGATCAGTAGAACAACTGCCCAAAAAGTAGGAGATCTGGGTTCGTATTCTAATTCAGTAATGAGACTTTTTTTTTATAACGCATTAGTGGTAAAACACTTTTTTTAATTATTTCTTTCTATTACAAATTTTTGATTTAAAACAAAAATCGTTTATTATTCTTTCTAAAGGTCTTGCGGACTAGATTAGACCCTCTCGCTGGCCGGAGGTTGCCCACCGTTGCTCTATAGCGTAGAGGAAGGAAATTTTTTTAAATTTCATTTTTGTTACTTAACTAAAGCTTTGGTCTTGAAACACTGTTAAGTGACAAAAATTTAAAAAAAAATCATTTTTATATTGAAGGAGATCTTAAATTAAATGCAAATAAAAATAATATTTTCAAGCTCACTTTGTCTTGAAAATAAACCGATTATAGGCTGAACAATATAATTTTAGCAACAATTATTTCCATAAACCACAACCGGTTTTTTTTTTTTTTTTTTTTTTTTTTTTTTTTCTTCTATAAAATTTTATTTTTGTTACATAACTTCCTTTCAATATGAACGCTTCAATTTAGGGAAGAAATAAATACAGTAAAACCCCGCTAATCAGTCACCTTTGTGATTGATTCAATCGACGTACAGAAAATAACAGATTTAAAGTTATACAAAGAATTTCTGAATTTATAAATAATCTTACTTCCCTTTTTATTTTAATAAGAATTCCGAGATTGTAAGTAATTATTGACTATCTAGTTTTTCTTTAATTATTGTGGTAAATTATGCAGAAAAAGTATTTCTAAACCAACGTAATTTTACAAATTTGGAAAAGTCCGGTTTATTCATCTTTGACTAAATTAATCTATCCTATATTTACCATAGTTAATAAATAGCCAATAGCCAATTGATGGCCAATTAACAAAATAGCCAATGAATGCAATTGAAATAACAGTAACTTTGGAAAATATCAGATGAATGAACTACATCATAACATACATAACATTATGCTAAAAAAATCTTACAATTAAATGATTCTGAAATATTTTTGCGTCTGGGATTTTCCAGAAAATAATGACTTTAAAAACTTGGATCCATTTGATCCAATTAAAGCTGTGTTCGTGCAGGCAGTTTCCAACAGTTTCTGAATTTTCGTCCAATTAAATTGTTTCATTTTGATCATATGAAAGAAACCTGAATCTTGAATGAATGAAAAAATCTGAAACTGCTAGAAATTGCCTGCACGAACAAAGCTAAAGTCTAGCTTGAATTTAAAATTGTATTTCTTAACACGTTGAGTGCGGCACCGATCTTGCTATACTTTCCGTTCAGGCGACAGCGCAACACAATCGTAAGTAAGTCTACTATCAATCCGAAGATACTGATGCCGCCCAAACGGAAAATTCACTGTCAATTCCTAGTGACTGACATAGCACTCAACTTATTAAACGATTATAGACTTCATAAATAGCCAATAGCCAAGTGATAGCCAATTAACAAAATAACCAATGATAGCAATTGAAATAATAGTAACTTTGGAAAATATCAGATGAATGAACCAGCCCTAAGTTAATCAAAGGTGAATAAAAACCGGTCCTTAACCCTTTGAGCGCTATAAACACATATATGCGTCATAACACAGCCATATTCGTATGGAGTGGGGAGTCCACGACACACGCTTAATGTTGGGCAACTGAGCGCTGAAAGGGTTAAACATATTAGCTACTTAAGAGCTATTAGAGAGACTAAGAAAGAAATTAACTAACTCATGTTTTTTTTTGTAATTGATAATCAAGACATGTTAGCTCTTGACATTGCATTTCATGAATAGGTTATTCTGTCAAGAGTCTTTCCAATGCCCAATGTCAAAATTTTAGACAGAGCTAAGATGCCTTGACTATAAATTTCAGAGAACTCTATTTCTTGGAAAGACTACTCTTAGCAATAGTTTCTAATAACAAGACCAAATGTCAAGAGATAAGATGTCTCGACTATCAGTTGCTATCAGTTCAAGAAAAATATTACTTTTTCGAAATGTCTAAGGTTGATTCATAAGTAACTTCCGATGCAGCTAAGTAAAATTTATTGTTCGTATGGAAGTTGCTTATTACTCAACCTAATAATTTACAAGTTAATTAATTTTTTCATCGCCTCTCTTCAAAACTAAAAAAAATCTATTAAAAAAGTTCCTTAAACGCTTAACAAAATCGATTTTAAGTTAGTAACTAATTAGATTTTATCTTATCAAATATTAAAATTCTTCCATCAAACTGTAATCAAACCTCAACAGGTTTTGATTAGCGATATGAAAAAAAAATTTCAATTTCTAGTGTCTAAAGGCGATATAACGATTTCTTTGGTTACCTCCCATAATTCAGACTATCAAATACAGTGAAATATCCCTTGTGCGGACACCAGCGGGTCCACCAACAGTGTCAATTCAAGAGGGGTGCCTGCTTAAGAGAAATGCGAAGTAATTATATGAGAGTCGGACGGTTCCATGAGAAACTGTCCGTCCAAGGGGGGTGTCCGCGAAAGGGAATTTCACTGTACATTAATCAACAACCCAAGTAATGAAATGAATCAAACACATGACGCAACTAACAAATGGGGAATCCCATTAAAACAAATTTTTATATAAAGTAAATTAAAAAAAAGTATTTTTTTTTTTTTTTTTTTTTTTCATATTTTTTATAGTTCGTAAAGAAAAACGTAAAGTTTCTGACGAACGCAAGAAAAAGAAGAAAGAAATGGCAACTGTAAAACCCGTCGCAATAATTGACTTGGATCGATCACCATTTAGAGAATTAACTCCGCCCCATCAAGACGTAATCGTATTAACCGATAGTGAAAATAACGAAAGTAACGATATCTTAGAAAAAGGCGTTTGCGATTCTTCCCAACAAGCAGTAACCCCCGAAAGGCCTCAAAATTACTCAACCGGGCCAAAAACCCCTCCAGAACCTCAAATAAAATTCACTCTAAATCCCAAACAAAATCAAATGAGAGCGATTACAAATCCGCTTCACGAACCGGATGAATTAGAAGGAGATATTAACCCAGAAGAAGAATTAGAACAAAGATTAGCTGATAACGCTCATAAAGGACCAAATACACCTCCAGAACCACCTAATTCACCTCCAAGTAGCCCTGATGCTTACGATCCATTCGATCCAACAAAATCTAGGACACCAACTCCAGTTGATTTAGTCGCTATGAATAATGTTGGCATAAATAACCAAGAAAATACGGAAAGTTTAGATACAAAAGACGATGATAAATCACACACACCACCTGTTGTCGCGGATATCCAACCTGCTGATTCACAAAGTAGTACAAAAGCCAACAGTCCGGAAAAGAACTCGCCTAAAAACGAACAACTTAACATCGGAGTAATTATTAATCAAGTTATTCAACCGCAAACGCCAACAATGCCTCAATTTTCAAGTAACAATTTAATTTCGTCCACTCCGATGAGTAATTTAATAACTCAATCGTCAACTTCGAGAATAAATATTTTAAATAGTACGTTGATTACGCCTCCGACGATCGTTTCCGCGTTACCTCAACGAATCGTACTGCCAACAGCTACTAAATCATCACCGGTTAAAGTTTCCCCTAATAAATTACCGATTAAATCGACTCCTATTAAACCCATGCCTAATAAATCACAAAATACGTCTACAACAACTAATAAGACGATTAGCAGGAAATCATCTCAAAATCTTTCGTCTCAAGATACCGACGTTACTTTAGATTTTGATTCTCCTTATTCTCCGGGTTCGAGTGATTATGAAGATTTATTCGAACCGCCGACTGAGAAACAAAACCAACCAGCAAGCAATAAACCAACTCAAGCTAACGCGGGTAATACGAGTTCTAAACAGAAATCACCGACTAAACAGAATACTTTTGATGTATTGTTTGGTTCTTCGCCGATTAATACGTTCCAAAAAGGAAAAACGGCTAAGAAACCTTCAAATAATAATAATAACAGTCAGACGAAGTATAAGAAAGGGGTTAAGACTAAACAAGTTGGGGTGAAAATCGATGACGATTCGTTTAAGATATTGGATGATGTACCAAATTCAGCAGTTGAGATGCAGGTTAAAGATAAGGTGAGTTTTTTAAGACTGGTTTTTAATCAATAATAAATCATTAAAATTTAAAATATAAAGGATTTAAAAAGATTATAGAAATACAAAGTGATTCGATGTCATTATGATTGATTTTAGTAAATATTATTTATTTATTTTTTTCGTAAGTTTACCTGAAGACCTGTTATTTGAGACCTTTATTCATCAGAAACTATAAAAAGCTGACTTTTAGCAGACTGTATGATTTATCACGTTTATGATTTCTTTCTTTGGGGGGGAAAATGTTTCAAATATGATTATAAAAAAACTTAAAACAAACCAGAATTGTTATCCATTTTATAAATTTCAACTTTAATCAGTTGAGTTATGATAAATTTTACATAACTTTACTTTACTTTTTACTTTATGAATAACTTTTTCATGATTTAAAAAATTTCACTCGAAATTTTTAATAAAATAAGTTGATTTTACGAAAATTAAGGTGATTAAAGTCATTTTAGACAAATTTGCAAGGATTCAAACTGCATTATGTTGGGTTCTAACAGTTTTTTTAGTGGTTTTTATATAGAAACATACAAATATGATATAAGAAAATAAGTATAACTATTTTGGGAAAAATGATGCAAACCGGTTAGTGATCGGTTTTGAACAGCACCATCACTAAAGCTAAAAGAAAAGAAATGTCATGGGTGAGAAGGAAAAAACTTATTATTTAATAACAACAAAATATACAAAAAGAACTAAACTAAACCTGATTTTACTGATGTCATTCGTGGCTTACAATTTGTACAAACCACGTTCTTATACTTCCCTGGACTCTCTACGCAAATACCCTTCTCCAACATAGACTAGACCAGTGATGGCGAACCTTTTTGGTAAAATTTTGTTGATTGTATTTTTTTAGTGCTTCCTCGTGGGTCAGTAATTTCAAATCACTTGCAAAAGAAGAAGGTCATTACTTCTAGGATTAAAAGAACTTTGTGGGTCACTTAAAAGGTTTGTGTGGGTCAGTGTCTGACCCACGGGTCATAGGTTCGCCATCACTGGACTAGACCGTGCTATACAGAGTGTTCCGAAGTCAAATAGAGTAGCTTATCGGAGTCTTTAGTAAATTTCACGTTTGTCGATTGGCGTCCTTAACTGAAGCCCTGATTCTCAGATGTAAACAAACCATAGACGTTCTAAATTTAGTTTCTATGTTCGAAATTACATTTTTCTCTAAAAAAGTTATGATTTTTTGTGTATTTATATATTACATTTTTTTTCTTTCCCTTCCGTACTTATTGTAATTACTCCATTTTATAGTCTGATTAAAAAAAAAAAATATTTATATCAACAATTGGAGGTTAGGGGTGTATTTAAAATTGAGTTTTTTGATTTGGGTTGTTACTTTCACAGGTTTACATGTCTATTATTGATCACAATACGCTAATTGAAGTAGATCTACAGCCGGTGCGATATTTGTTAAGCCAAAATTCCGATTAATTTCTGAGATATTCACCAAAATGTACAAAAAATATTCGGCGTAACGTGGAAAATTTAAAGGTACGCCACTGCTTATAGATATCAGGCTGTGACAGACCGGTGCCTTCCGAGAATAGAACGTTATTAGTTTTTTCCTTTGTGGATTTTGGCTCAACAAATATCGTACCAGCTGTATATGGTTTTAATATTATTGAAAGAAAAAATCTTTTACACCCAAATTTTTCATACCCCTTGCATTTGTATGTCTATGGTCAAATGGTCTGGGGATCTTTGAATTCTCTGCCATACCAATTTTTGGGCATACGACAGAAATGAGCCACTCCGTTTGACCTTCGAACACTCTGTATAACTTACTAACTTGGTACGAAAAGCTATGCTTACAGAAGTCAGTATTATGTGTAAGTACTGTTAATGTACTTTTGAATTGGAGTTTTAAGGTGGGAACATCCAATTGGATGTAATTTTATTGAATATGGAGGTGCCAAAAGTAACAATTTTATTCAATATGACTATAACGTGTTCAACAATGCGTTGACCGTGCGTCAAACAATGCGTGATACGTGTTCAATTTGTCCTAGTTTATCAGGAACACGATTCCTAAGTCGAGTAGTGTCAATCTAAATATTAGACGTAGCAGGAATTTTGACCTTTTTTCCTTACGATCTGTATTAAATTATTATTAAATAATTAAAAGTTATCCAATCTGGTTCTCACCCTCACGATTTTTTTTTGAACTTGTCTTCAAACATAACATTATGCTAAAAAAATGTCTAAATATTTTAACGTCTGGGATCTTTCAGAAAATAGACTTTAAAAACTTTTGAAAAAATCCATTTGATCCAATAAAGTAAGTCTAGCCTGAATTTAAAATTGTATTTCTTAACACGTTGACTGCGACGCCGATCTTGCTATAGTTTCCGCTCAGGCGACACCGCAACGCAATCGTAAGTACTGATGCCGCCTGAACTGAAAGTTCACTGTCATCCCTAGGAAGTGTTGCAGCACTCAACGTGTTAATCGATTATAGACTTCATAAAAAATATTAATTTCAAATTTACCTCTACAATTAATTTTTGAAGCATCATTTTCATTTGAAGCATTGATTGAATATTGATAACGAATCACCTTGTATTTATAAAAAATAACAATCACAACTCCAAAAAAAATCTAATTTTAGTATATAACTTCTAAAATGATTTATTATTGAAATAATTAATTAATTTAAAACTTGTACAAGCTGTCTATAAGGTGCGGCGCTCCGTAAGGCATGCGTTTGAAGTACTTATTAATCGTTTTTAGTTTGTGGATGACTGGGTGTTGTCTGTCGGACCCACGGGTGATTGTAATAAGGAGAAACTCCAAGTGAGTATCTATTTAAAGAAAAAATAAAAAGCTTAAACGCAACGCCTGGGCGATTACTTGCCCTAAATACGACAAACTGTACCCCTGTATATTATATATTATTTTTACTTTTTAAAGCCATTTTTAAACCATCTTAAACATTCCAAAAATATAACTTTTGTCTATTTTTAATGTTACAGTATTTAAAGAAGTTGAATCGTCAAGAGAGGGTTGTAGAAGAGGTTAAACTCGTCTTGAAGCCTCATTACAACAAGAAACATATTAATAAGGAGGAGTACAAAGATATTTTAAGAAGAGCCGTACCCAAGGTAAATCTCCTTTTTAAATATTTAATCTAAAATAATCTAAAACTAAATAAATTATTTATTTAGATCTGTCATAATAAATCTGGTGAAATAAATCCACAAAAAATACAAAATCTAATCGAAGCGTACGTGAAGAAAGTTCGTCATAATAAGAAGGTGACTTCAAGCAGTTCAGTGAATCCCCAAAAAGTATAGGTGCAGCCAAAAGAAGAAAAAATGGTAGGCAATTAAATTAGTTTAGATTTTTCGACGCGGAGTAAGCGAGATGATTTTGTACATATATTTTTTGTATTTCAAAATACTATTTAAGTACATACGTTTAACAATCGTAATTAATTGGCTGGATTAGCTAGCTAGCCGTTCAGAGAGGTTTTTGAATTTAATTTATGTTCTTGAAAAACCCCTTTTGTCCTCCCTTTATTGTCGCAATCGAGAGTTTTATTTTATTATAATTACTTTTTACTTTAATTGACGTCCCACAACTGCTATATTTGTGTATTTACAGATAAGTGTGTTGTAATATTTGATTAATGAATAAATGAAACTTAATAGAGGATTTATCTTTTTAATTACTTTTTATTTATCATTTTGTAATTATAATTTTTGGTTTAACATCTAATCTAAATTATTCGAGTTTAGTTTAAATAGTGGTAATTCAAAACGAGGAACTAAAATGCTACAAAGCTTTAAAATCTTTTAAATCACTCTCCATAGTTTTTTTTAAGCTTATAAGTTAGACAGCTGTAGCAAAACCAACTCGGTTATTTCCCAAGTCGAATTCAGTGTAATATTTTCCAATAAAGACATCACCGAGGATCCATAGTGGTCCGTTAGGAGGTGGGATATCAATTCCCATGAAACCTGAGAGGCATATTGTTTTTCCAAGTTGACTAACCTGTAATAATTTTAGTTATTATAGGAATTTTAAACGTTTTTAAACATATTTATATTTTATTATACAATAAATAATTTTGTGTGATTTAAATCGATTCTAAGCTTTAAATCCAAGTCTTTATGAATATAAATGGGTTCTAATGATTTTTTTTTTGTAAACGTAGCAAATTTTAAAATTGTTTTAAGGGGTTAGACCACTTTAGACCGTGGAAAATTAACGTAATTTCCCCATATTTTTCCGAGAAAACAATAAGAGCTGTGGAAAAATTGTTTAAATATCTTTGTTGTACATACATTTAGGAATAAGAAATATATTTTGCTAAATAATTAATATAAAAAATGAACGCGATGTAACTGTTTGATGACAACCTTGTTAAGCGCTAAGGGGTCCGCGGCCGGAACGATTTTACCTACAATTTTCAATCTAAAGCAAAAACGAAAAGGTATTTAGTTTTTACAACTCAAAAGCTTGAGAAAGACGTAGGGATTTCTTTTTAATTATTTTTTTGCAGAAATGGTGGGCATATTACAAAAACTTTGCGTTTTAGCCTAAAAAAATATCTACTAAATTGTTTATAGTTAAAGAACTACATTTGATATCAAAAAAATCCTACGTCTTTCTCTAGATAATGCTACTTGGAAGGTGCAGTTAAAATTTCAAGTAAATCGGTAAAGAATTGTATGAGTTATGTTTCCGGCCGTTTCAAGAAAAGTGATTTAGAGAAAAACGCATTTAAAGTTTGTTTAACCTGTACTGAGCACACGTTATCGGACAACATTCAGAATCAAAATACAGGCATTTAAAAACTGTTCCCACTTATAACTGACATTGCATCTTATTTTTAAGACCATAAGGCACTTTTTAGCGCAAAAAACAGAAATTCGATTTTTTGAAAATTCTAGAGTGGTCTAACTCCTTAAGTAAAACTTCTTTGAAACTTGTTATTTCTGAATGACTTTTCCAAATTTGCAATTTAATCGATTTTGTCGTAAATCGTAAATTAACACAGTTTAAACATTTTTAAGTTGAGTTCTAATAAATACTATGCAATTGTTGAATAATAACATTCCTTCGATTTGTTTAAAAATTAGGAGAATTAAACAATGAGGACACTTTTAAACAGCTTGATTTGGTATTTTTCTTTATTCGATGTTCTTTAATAGAGTTGAACTATAAAACAAGTTAAGTTGAATGACTTGGAGGTTTTATGTTATTTCTGAATTAATTTTAAGGATTTCAACCTCAAATTGAAACAAAAAACTTCAAATTCATTCAACCAATGCAAAATAAGACCGGTTTTATGCAATTTTTTGATCAATTTTCTTACCATTTTTCGACAATTTTAATTTTATTTGAATTTAGGTAGTTTTAAAACGCAAATTTGTAGTTTAATCGATTTTATTGTAAATTAAGACAATTTAAACCTCTTTATGTTGCATTCTGAGAAAATTTATGCAAATGTTAAAGAAATTTTCTTCGATTCTTTTAACAATTAAATTTTAAAAATGAATTCCTTTGAACTTGAACACAATTTTAAACATCTTGTTTGACATTTTTTCTTAATCAACAATCTTTAATAAAGTTGAATAAATAAAAAAACAAGATAAGTTGAATGACTCAGAGATTTTAAGTCATTTCTCAAAGAGTTTTAAGAATTTCAACCTCAAATTGACACAAAAAACCTCAAATTCAGTCAACCAATGCGAATTAAAACAAGTTTTATGCCATTTTTGAGTCAAATTTCTATCGATTTTTCGACAATTTAGATTTTAGTTGAAGTTAGATAGTTTTAAAACACTAATTTGTAATTTAATCGATTTTATTGTAAGTTAAGACAATTTAAATCTCTTTAAGTTGCATTCTAACAAATTTTATGCAAACGTTAAATAAATTTTCTTCGATTCATTTAACAATTAAGTTTTAAAAATGAATTCCTTTGAACTTGAACACAATTTTAAACATCTTGTTTGACATTTTTTCTTATTCAACAATCTTTAATAAAGTTGAATTAAAAAAAAAAAGATAAGTTGAATGATTCAGAGATTTTAAGTCATTTCTCAAAGAGTTTTAAGAATTTCAACTTCAAATTGAAACAAAAAACCTCAAATTCAGTCAATCAATGCGAATTAAAGCCAGTTTTATGCAATTTTTGAGTCAAATTTCTATCGATTTTTCGACAATTTAGATTTAAGTTGAAGTTAGATAGTTTTACAACACAAATTTGTAATTCAATCGATTTTATTGTAAGTTAAGACAATTCAAACCTCTTTAAGTTGTATTCTAACAAACTTTATGCAAATATTAAATAAATTTTCTTCGATTAATTTAACAATTAAGTTTCAAAAATTAATTCATTTGAATTTGGACACAATTTTAAACAACTTGTTTGGTTTTTCTTTCTTATTCAACGATCTTTAATAGAGTTGAACTAAAAAAACAAGTTAAAGTGAATGACTCAGAGATTTTGTATTATTTAACAACGAGTTTTAAGAATTTCAACCTCAAATTCATTCAACCAATGCTAATTAGAACCGGTTTTATGCAATTTTTGAGTCCATTTTCTTTTCATTTTTCAATGATTTCGATTTTATTTAAATTTAAATAGTTTTAAAACACAAATTTGTAATTTAATCGATTTTATTGTAAGTTAAGACAATTTAAATCTCTTTAAGTTGTGTTCTAACAAACTTTATGCAAATATTAAATAAATTTCCTTCGATAACTTTAACAATTAAGTTTCAAAAATTAATTCATTTGAATTTGGACACAATTTTAAAGAACTTGTTTGGTTTTTCTTTCTTATTCAACGATCTTTAATAGAGTTGAACTAAAAAAAACAAGTTAAATTGAATGACTCAGAGATTTTGTATTATTTATCAATGAGTTTTAAGAATTTCATCCTCAAATTCATTCAACAAATGCTAATTAGGACCGGTTTTATGTAATTTTGAGTCAGTTTTCTTTTAATTTTTCGTCGATATCGATTTTATTTGAATTTAGGCAGTTTTAAAACACAAATTTACAATATAATCGAATTTTTTGGAAGTTAACACAATTTAAACCTCTTTAAGTTGTGTTCTAACAAATTTTATGCAACCGTTGAATAAATTTCCTTCAATTTGTTTAAAAATTAGGACACTTTTAAACAGCTTGTTTGGTATTCTTTGTGATTCAACGATCTTTAATAGAATTGAACTAAAATAAGAACAAGTTAAGTTGAGTTCTAAGAAGTTTTATGTTATTTCTGAACGAATTTTAAGGATTTCAACCTGAAAACCAATACAAATTAAGACAAGTTTTATGCAACTTTGGAGTCAAGTTTCTTTAAGTTTTTCAACGATTTCAATTGTATTTGAATCCTAAATTTATATTCACTTCATTTCATAAAACTATTTCATTAGTTTTAAAACAATTCTACTTTAAACATCTTTAAAAGATTTGAATTATTCATGATTCAAGTGAATTATTAATATTCAGGAATTAAAAAATCGCAAATTTTGTCATAAAAACAAGTTATGTTAGGTTTTAACAAAATTAATGTAATTTTTGAATGAATTCTCAATAATTTTACGAATTTCAAACTCAAATTTCACACCAATTTGACGAATCTAACGTTTTAATTCTAAGTGAATTAAAACGTTTTGATTCTAAGAGATATTAACACTTTGTTGATTGGGAATTTTACACAGAAACTATGTAATGTCACCAGCTATTATATTATAATTGAAAATGGATGAAAACTTTCTAAATAAACTGGGTGTCATAAATTGAAATAGACTTGCAAGTGTAATAACAAAACTCGTGATTGGTTAGCAAATTATTAAGCAATTTTTGATGAAATTTTTATTATAATTTATTAAAGAATTTACCAATTCTATTCGAAATTAGACGAGTTTTTAACTATTAAATGAATCGTTATGTTTTGAAAACATTTCAGATAACTAATAGTGTCTAAATGTTTTATACAAGTTTAGAAATATATTTTTTAAATGTCTTTAATCATCTTAAATAAACCTAGACGATTCCACAAACAAGATTAAATAGAAAGAAAAAAAAAACTCAATTGATAACCACTCAAAATATTTATATTTATGACTATCACCTTAGTCAACACACCACAAGTTATCAACAACGTTGATAACCTCTCGTTTCATGTTTCAAGTCACTGTTTAAAACTGTATTGATTTCATAAACAGAAAATATGGATTTTATTTAATTTAAAATCACTTTTAAAATTTTTTAAAACCACTTTTTAAATTTGTTGAAATCATTTTTTTTAAGTTTCAAAAAAAAAATTAATTAATTTAATTACCCTTAACTTAAACTTACCCTTAAAATATAATCTTTTCCTTCTAAAACAAAATCTTTTCCACCTAAAGTAAAAGTAATCTTTGGCAAATTAGGAATTAAACTGCAATCGACCATATATTCTCCAGCTGCTATTGGTGTAGCCCCAATTGCCTTATTAATATTGGTAATTTCATCAACTGGACCAGCTACAAGACTAGTTCCAGTATCGGCAATTGCCTCACAACCATCTTTACAAAACGCCTTATCCCCAACTTGAACCCCATCCATTTTAAATTGCCAGTAAGCTTTACGATCAACTGTGAGATAGGTAAAGTCTCCGGTGTAATAATTTGGATCAGAACCACCAAAAATTATTTCACCACCATCTTGAGCCGAAGGATCTCTAATTATTTAAAAACATTTTGATGTATTTTAAGTTAAAATAGGTTAAAATTAGTTAAAATTGGTTAAAATAAATTAAAATTGAATAAAATAAATTAAAATTGGTTAAAATAAATTAAATTTGGTTAAATTAACTTAAAATTAGTAATTATAATTATTACCTATTTAAATAAAATGAAAAAATTGGATCATCAATAAGTTTTTGTTCGATCATGTTGTAAAAAACCGGTGGAACACCATCGACTGAAATATCACTGTAAGCTAAACCTAAAATCCCATCAAATTTAGCCGCTACAAAAGCTAAACCAGGTTCATTCATTGCTTCCGCAAAAGTTTGACTTTTTACATCCAATCCACCAACCTAATTAAAATAATTTTATTATTAGTTTTTTTTAATGAAATTTTTAATTCAATTTAAAACCTTACATTAACTGTGTCTGTTGATAAAAACCCACTTAAACTTCCCGAACCGTATTGAATAGCAAATTCAGTTCCATTCTTTTGGTATGAGTTGGATTTCTTTGAGTCATACTTATTGTGTAATACTTTTTATATGAAAAAAAAAATTAAATATTTCTAATAAACTTATAATAAATTTATAAATAAATTTTGTGAATGATAGTTTTAAAATGATAGTTTTGACATTTAAAGATCAAAAGTCTCTTTCAAAATATTAATTTTGACATTTAAACGTCCAAAATCATTTTGAAAATGTCAATTTTGACATTTAAAAGTTATTTTTTATCTTTGAAATGTCACTTTTGACGTTTGCAGGTGAAAATTCTGTTTGAAAATATCAGGTTTGATGATTACATGTCTAAATTCATTTTGAAAATGTTAATTTTGACGTTTAAAAGTCACTTTTTATCTTTAAAACGTCACTTTTGACATCTGCAGATCAAAATTCCCTTTTAAAATATCGTTTGACGTTTACATGTCCAAATTCATTTTTGAAATGTCAATTTTGACATTTAAACGTCACTTTTTATCTTTGAAATGTCACTTTTGACGTTTGCAGATGAAAATTTCCTTTTAAACTATCAATTTTTACATTTAAATGTCTAAATCCATTTTCAAAATGTCAATTTTAACGTTTAAACGTCACTTTTTGTCTTTAAAATATCACTTTTGACATCTGCAGATCAAAATTCCCTTTTAAAATATCAGGTTTGACGTTTACATGTCCAAATTCATTTTTGAAATGTCAATTTTGACATTTAAACGTCACTTTTTATCTCTGAAATGTCAATTTTGACATTTGCAGATGAAAATTCTCTTTCAAAATATTAGGTTTGACATTTACATGTCTAAATTCATTTTCAAAATCTTAATTTTGACATTTAAACGTCACTTTTTATCTCTAACATGTCACTTTTGACGTTTAAATGTCTAAATCCATTTTCAAAATGTCAATTTTGACGTTTAAACGTCACTTTTTATCTTTGAAATGTCACTTTTGACGTTTGCAGATGAAAATTCTCTTTCAAAATGTCAGGTTTGACGTTTATATGTCTCTACTCATTTTCAAAATGTCAATTTTGACATTTAAACATCACTTTTTACCTTTAACATGTCAATTTTGACATTTAAACATCACTTTTTATCTTTGAAATGTCACTTTGACGTTTGCAGATGAAAATTCTGTTTCAAAACATCCGGTTTGACGTTTATATGTCTAAATTCATTTTCAAAATGTTAATTTTGACATTTAAACGTCACTTTTTATCTCTAACATGTCAATTTTGACATTTAAACGTCACTTTTCATCTTTGAAATGTCACTTTTGCCGTTTACAGATCAAAAATCCCTTCTAGAATATCAGGTTTGACGTTTACATGTCTAAATTCATTTTCAAAATGTCAATTTTGACATTTAAACGTCACTTTTCATCTTTGAAATGTCACTTTTGCCGTTTGCAGTTCAAAATTCCCTTCTAAAATATCAAGTTTGACGTTTATATGTCTAAACTCATTTTCAAAATGTTAATTTTAACATTTAAACATTACTTTTTATCTCTAATATGTCACTTTTGACATTTAAACATCACTTTTTATCTTTAAAATGTCACTTTTGACGTTTAAATGTCTAAATCCACTTTCGAAATGTCACTTTTGACGTTTAACACGTTGAGTACCACGCGGTTTTATAACGACGTACCCATCAGGCCGCAATCAGTCACTCTCGGCCTGAACGAAAACTTGTGTCAGTCACTGATGACTGACACGGCCTGAACGGAAAGTTCGGTATCAGTCATCAACGACTGACACGGCACTCAACGTGTTAATGATCAAAATTCTTTTTATATAAACTGTAAATCGAATTTTTTTTTTTAATTAACTCACAACAAGCGATGTTAGTATAATGACATTGCTTTGAAGGAACCCATAAATTAGAAGAACCAGTATCAAACACAACTTTAAACTTTTGGGGAGGAGTTCCGATAGAAATGGGGCCGTAATATTGAGCCTAAACATAAAAAACCAAAATAAATAAACACCTTTCTTAATATGTCAAAATAATAATATATCAACAACAAAATCCTTTTATAATTAGCTTTAAACCCTACTTACATCTAAATAATTAGATAAAGGCTCAGGCGTTGGACCTCCATATCTTAACTGAACCTGTTTAACTTCAGTACCGACTTCTTGAAGGGTTCTTCGAGCTGATTTTGTCTTAGTAAGAGGCACCCTATTTAAAATAATCGTATAAAAATACTATAAAAAGGGATAAAAGTACTTATTACCTTACAAATCCACAATTAGAGACGATTAAAAGGGAACAAAGAACTAGAATTAAGCGAAACATTTTTGATGTTCGCTCTAAAACGATCGAGACGCAATTATACGTATTTGCGGTTGTGCCAAGCGGTTTATATTACTCACAAAAAGAGATTAAAGTGCTTATCATGTGGTTTGACGTTTATTAACCGGTAAGAAGTCTTTAACTGAAGAAAAACATCACAGATATTTAAAGAATCTATCATGACTTTAAAATATCATGTTATTTCTTTTTAACTTGTATAAAGTGTATATATCTATCTTTGTTTATATTTTAAGATCTCTAAATTTTAGGTTGTGTTAAAAGTCCAATATTTCTTCATAGATGACACCACTGTCATATTTTTAAAATCAAAATTAATTGATTTGTTAATTTTAAAGTTTCTAATTGTGTCAGATGGTTTATATTACTTATAAAACCGCTTAAAATATTTATCTTGTAGTTTGACATTTATTCACCGATAAAAACTTAAAAGTCAAGAAATTTTTTAGTCATGGATATTTTAAGAAAATTGATGTTGTCTCTTTCTAACTTGTATAAAATCAATAAAACGCATATATCCATCTTTTTTTTATATTTTAAGAACTGTTTATACTACAAGTTGGATTTATTCTAATTATTACCAAAAAAATTTTAAAAAAATCATTCAACTTTAAAAAATCACTACGATTTTATTTATTGGAATTGAGAAATGATTTTTATGTTAAATGAAAACTAAAAGATTCTATTTTCGATTAAAAAAGCCGGATTTATTATAATTATTACCAAAAAAATTAAAAAAATTCACAAAGACAACCATGTTTTTTTCGACCAACCTTAAAAAATTGGTGAACTTCAAAAAATCACTACGACTTTATTTATAGGAATTAAGAAATGATTCTTATGTTAAATGAAAGCTAAAAGATTCTATTTTCGATTATAAAAGTCGGATTTATTTTAATTATTCCCAAAAAAATTAAAAAAATTCACCAAAACACCCATGTTTTTTTCGACCAACCTAACCTTAAAAAATTGGTCAATTTTAAAAAATCACTACTTTATTTATTGGAATTAAGAAATCATTCGTATGTTAAATCAAAGCTAAAATATTCTATTTTCGATTAAAATAGCCGGATTTATTCTGATTATTACCAAAAAAAATTAAAAAAATTCACAAAAACACCTATGTTCTTTTCGACCAATCTAACCTGAAAAAATTGGTCAATTTTAAAAAATCACTACGATTTTATTTATTGGAATTAAGAAATGATTTCTATGTTAAATGAAAGCTAAAAGATTCTATTTTCGATTAAAAAAGTCGGATTTATTCTAGTTATTACCAAAAAAATTTAAAAAAATTTCTAAAAACACTCATGTTTCTTTCGACCAATCTAACCTCAAAAAATTGGTCAATTTTAAAAAATCACTACGGGATTATTTATCGGAATTGAGAAATGATTCTTATGTTACATGAAAGCTAAAAGATTCTATTTTCGATTATAAAAGTTGCATTTATTGTAATTATTACCAAAAAAATTAAAAAAATTCTCAAAGACAACAATGTTTTTTTCGACCAATCTAACCTTAAAAAATTTGTCAATTTTAAAAAATCACTACAACTTTATTTATTGGAATTGAGGAATAATTCTTAGGTTAAATGAAAGCTAAAAAATTCTATTTTCGATTAAAAAAGCCGGATTTATTTTAATTATTACCAAAAAAATTTAAAAAAATCTCAAAGACAACAATGTTTTTTTCAACCAATCTAACCTGAAAAAATTGGTCAATTTAAAAAAATCATTACTACTTTATTTATTGGAATTAAGAAATGATTCTTATGTTAGATGAAAGCTCAAAGATTCTATTTTCAATTATAAAAGTCGGATTTATTCTAATTATTACCAAAAAAATTTAAAAAATTCACAAAAACACCCATGTTTTTTTTTTTGACCAACCTAACTTCTAAAAATTGGTGAATTTAAAAAAATCACTACGACTTTATTTATTGGAATTGAGAAATGATTTCTATGTTAAATGAAAGCTAAAAGATTCTATTTACGATTAAAACAGTCGGATTTATTCTAATTATTACCAAAAAATTAAAAAAATTCACAAAAACACCCATGTTTTTTCGACCAACCTAACCTTAAAAAATGGTAATTTTTAAAAAATCGCTACGACTTTATTTATTGGAATTAAGAAATGATTTTTATGTTAAATGAAAGCTAAAATATTCTATTTTCGATTAAAAAAGTCGGATTTATTTTAGTTATTACCAAAAAAATTAAAAAAGAAAACACAAACACAACCATGTTTTTTTCGACCAACCTTAAAAGATTGGTGAACTTTAAAAAATCACTACGACTTTATTTATAGGAATTAAGAAATGATTCTTATGTTATATGAAAGGTAAAATATTCTATTTTCGATTAAAAAAATCAGATTTATTTTAGTTATTACCAAAAGAATTAAAAAAATTCACAAAGACATCCATGTTTTTTTCGACCAATCTAACCTTAAAAAATTGGTCAATTTTAAAAAATCACTACGACTTTATTTATCGGAGTTGAGAAATGATTCTTATGTTAAATAAAAGCTAAAAGATTCTATTTTCCATTATAAAAGTCGGATTTATTCAAATTATTACCAAAAAGATTAAAAAAATTTATAAAGACATCGATGTTTTTTAACCTAACCTTAAAAAAATTGACCAAGTTTAAAAAATCACACCAACTTTATTTTATACAATAAATAATAATATTTAATAAATAATCAATAAATAGTAATATTTAATAAATAATCAATAAATAATATTTAATTTTTATTTTAATTTTTAACAATAAACCGTTTCTAAGATATTTCCACATTTACAATAATTTAAAAACGTCAAATGTCTTTAATAACATAAACCCAATTAATTTTTTTTTCTATAAATTTTTACAAAAATGAGATCAATTAATGATCCATTAATTATAAAATCTTTCTTAATCCTTTTACTTTCAACGGGTTTAACAACAATCTTCTACGAGAAACTAGAAACATGCCAAACGTGCTTTAAAATGGAACGAAAACAAACGCCTTTAACTATCTACTCTGAAAAATTTCCCAATGAAAAGAAGTTCGCTTACCTTGGTAATGAAAATCTTATGGAAAACGTTATTACGGTTTTAAATCGACTCGGATATAAAAGCAGTCCGTTTAGTACGGAATGGGATGTAATTTGGGGTCAATATCACATCTTCGATGCTATTAATAATCAATTAATCAATATAAAACCGTATCAACTTGTTAACCAAATCAAAGGGATTAAAAAAGTAACTTGGAAGTATCAAGCTAATTGCGTGATAAATAGAAATGAGAGTTTTTCGATGCCTTGTTTTAATTTAGAGAAAGATAATGAAAGCTTTTCGGAGTATATGAAGTTAAATCCAAAAGTGAAGTTTGTTACGAAGGCTTTTAAACATAGAGGAATTGGTTTAATAAATTCCAGTTTAGAATTTGAGTGGAAGACGTTGTTTTTACAACGGTTTATGGAAAATCCTTTATTAGTGGCTGGACATAAATTTGAAATGGGAATTTATACGATATTTACTTCACTAAAACCTTTAAGGGTTTATATTTATTACGGTGATATCGCTTTAAGGTTTGTATCGTAGATGTAAAAACTTAAATTATTTTTTCTCAAAATTTATATAGCGTATTCTAAATTATTATGTTTCCCATTAAAGAAAAGGTTGTTATTTATAATTCCACAAAAATTTTTTTCTTAATTCCTAAAAATAAAGTCTCAGTGATTTATTTTTAATTTAATTTTGAGGTTAGGTTCATGGTAAAGGTCCAGAAAAATCTTCTTTAAAAAATTTCATAATTTAACTTATAAATTTTTATGTGGCACGTTAATGTATACATTTTAGTTTATAATTTTCCAAAAATCTTTTCCTAATTCCTAAAAATAAGGTCTGGATGAATTTTCAAAGTTCGCGTTGGGGAATCAGATGACAGATCAATTGACATTAGATCAAATAAAATGTAGAGGATTAGAAAAAAGTTTTTTCTTAAATTTTTATAATCTAATTTAGAGATATATTTATATGGTATATAAAAAAAACATTTTAAAGTAACAATTCACTAAAAAATCTTTTTTTAATTTCTAAAAGTAAAATCATAACAATTTTTTCAACTGACGTTCTTAGGTTAGATGAAAATGTAAAGATTTAGATTTTTCTTTCTCTTAAAATTTTTATTACCTTACAAATTATCTTTAGTTACATTTAAAAAAACATTATATCCCATACTTTTCTAAAAAAAAATTTCTTAACATACAAAAATAGAATTTAGATCATTTCAATTTTAGGTCATTTTGATCTAAAATTAATCTAAATGAAATGTCATATTTTGACATTTACAACCAAAGACCTATATCTATAGAGATCGCTTTAAAAACAAATCTGACATTAACATGTCAATTTTATTTTTTCAAAGAAACACAATTAATCTCTCAAAATTAATCTAAAAAATGAATGATTTAATAATCAAATCATTCCTAACAATAACGATTGTAACAATATTATCAATCGTAGTAAAAGAAAACCTAAACAGAATCGAATGTAACCTCGAAGAAAACCCACCATCAATCAAACCAACAAAAAAATTCGCTTATATCGGTTCGGAAAAAGCAATGGTAAACGTGCTCTCCATCCTAAATCATTTAGGCTACAAAAACGACCCTTTTACAACCGAATGGGACATCTTATGGGGCCATAAAGACCTTTTTTACGCCATTCAAAATCAATTAATAAACATTCAACCGCATCAATTAGTCAATCAACATTTTAACAATTTTGGAGTGACTCAAAAATTTATTATTAACAAACTTATCAACGAAAACGAATCATTTATTATGCCATGTTTTTATTTACCATCCGAAAATGATGACTTTGAAGAGTACAAAAAAGAAAATCCCAACGCTTTATTTGTTACTAAATCTTTTAATCATCGAGGAGTTGGTTTGGTGGATTCTAAACTTAATTATAATCAATCTGAGAGGTTTTTACAAAGATTTATGGATAATCCTTTATTGGTTTCTGGGTATAAATTTGAAATGGGAGTTTATACGATTTTTACTTCATCGAGACCTTTGAGGGTTTATATTTATAATGGGGATGTTGCTTTGAGGTATATAAATTTAGAAAGTTTCTTTTTGGATTTGTTCTTTGTATAAAAACCAAGTCGTAAGAATTGAAGATTCAATTTTTATTTGGAATGATTTAAAATTAAAATTTTTGTGTTATTCTAGTTATAAAAAGTTAATTTGTTTAACATATTTCGACATTAGCCATCTTCAGAGACAAATTTTAGCTTTGATTTTATATAATTTTATTTCCAGTTTTAAAGTGTTTTATATAATGTTTGTTTTTATTATATAACATCATGTTTTAATTGATTTTTGTCTCTAAAGATGGATAAAGTCGAAATATGTTAGATAAATACACTTTTTATAACCAAAATAAAGTTAAATTTTCAAAAATAATGTCAAGTTTTCAAAAATAATGTCAAATTTTCAAAGATAATGTCAAATTTTCTAAAATAATATCAAAATTTTCTAAAATAATATTAAAATTTTCAAAGAAATATCAAAAACTTGAAAACATTTCTAAAAAAAAGACAAAAATGTTAAAAATTTCAAAAAAAGCAATGTCAAAAATGAGTTTAGAATGCAATTTGTATTAAAAGTCGATAGGAAATTAAATTTCCTTTAATTTGAGTACAAACACGACCTATCTAACTTTAATAGGTCAAAAGTTATCGAAATATTTAATTTTAATGACAACCGGAAGTCGGCCATCTTGAATTTTTTTTTTAATCACGATAACTTTTTTTAAACACGATAACTTAATGTTTTTCTATCGGATATAGTCGTGTTTGGTGTCAAATTAAAGGATTTTTAATATACTTTAAGAATTTTTAATAAAAATTTCAAATTGTTTAAAAGGAAATGTAAAAATCTTCAAAAATAATGTAAAATTTTCTAAAATAATGTTAAAATTTTCTAAAATGATGTCAAATTTTCCAAAATAATATTAAAACTTTTAAAGAAATATCAAAAACTTCAAGAGATTTTTTAAAAAAAGCAAAAATTTTAAAAATTTTAAAGAAAAGAAATGGCAAAAATAATTTTAGAATGAAATTTTTATTAAAAATCGATGGGAAATTAAATTTCCTTTAATTTGAGTACAAACACAACATATCTAACTTTAATAGATCAGAAGTTATCGAAACTTTTAATTTTAATGACAACCAGAAGTCGGCCATCTTGAAATTTTTCTAATCATGATAAATTTTTTGTTTTTTATAGGAATATAATCGTGTTTGATATCAAATTAAAGGTTTTTTTAATAAACTTTAAAAATTTTAAATTTTTCAAAAGAAAATGTAAAAATTTTCAAAAATAATGTAAACATTTTCAAAAATAATATCAAATTTTACAAAATAATATTAAAATTTTCAAAGAAATCAATCAAAAATGTTAACAAATTTGCAAAAAAAGACAAAAATGTTAAAATTTTCAAAAAATGTTTAAAAATTTCAAAAGAAGAAATGTCAAAAATAGCTTTATAACGAAATTCTTATTAAAAATCGAAAGGAAATTAAATTTCCTTTAATTTGAGTACAAACACGGCCTATCTAACTTTAATAGATCAAAAGTTATCGACATTTTTAATTTTAATGACAACCGGAAGTCAGCCATCTTGAAATTTTTTTAATCACTATAGCTTATTTGTTTTTTATTGGAATATAGTCGTGTTTGATATCAAATTAAAGGATTTTTAATAAACTTTAAGAATTTTTAATAAAAATTTCAAATTCTTCAAAGAAATTAATCAAAAATGTTAAAAAATTTGCAAAGAAAGCAAAAATGTTAAAATTTTTAATAAATTTTTAAAAATTTCAAAAAAAGTAAATCTCAAAAATAGTTTTATAACGAAATTTATGAAAAATCGATGGGAAATTAAATTTCCTTTAATTTGAGTACAAACACGACCTATATAACTTTAATAGATCACAAGTTATCGAAATTTTTAATTTTAATGACAACCGGAAGTCGGCCATCTTGAATTTTTTTAAATCAAAGTAGCTTGTTTGTTTTTTTATCGGAATATAGTCGTGTTTGGTATTAAATTAAAGGATTTTTAATAAACTTTTAGAATTATTAATAAAAATTTCAATTTTTTCAAAGAAAACGTAGCAATTTTCAAAAATAATGTAAAATTTTCAAACATAATACCAATTTTTCCAAAATAATACCAAATTTTCCAAAATAATTTTAAAATTTTCAAAGAAATATCAAAAACTTCAAGAAATTTCTTTAAAAAAGCAAAAATGTTGAAAATGTCAAAAAGAAGAAATGTCAAAAATGATTTTAAAACGAAATTTTTATTAGAAATCGATAGAAAATTAAATTTCCTTTAATTTGAGTACAAACACGGTATATCTACGATCAAAAATAAAAAAGTTATCGAAATTTTTTACTTTAATGATAACCGGAAGTCGGCCATCTTGAAATTCTTTATATCAAAGTAACTTTTTTGTTTTTTATCGGAATATAGTCGTGTTTGGTATCAAATTAAAGGATTTTTAATAAATTATAAGAATTTGTAATAAAAACTTTATTTTTTTAAACCGCCATCTTGAAAATTAAAAAAATGACCTAATTATTTTATTTCTAATCGTATATAGGTCGTATTTGTACTCAAATTAAAGGATTTTTAATGAATTTTAAGAATATTCAAGAATTTTAAAGAATATTTTTCATTAGAGATCGTTAAAAAACAAAATTATACCATATAACTACCATATAATGATGTACGGTAATGATACCAGGACCGTATACCGTATTTTTGTTGAAAATAACTGATTGGCAATTCTGGAGTTAGTACTAATGTTAATTCTAGTCTTTGTTAACATCGTGTCGGTTAATATCGGTCGTCAACGCCTCCGTTTTTATATTTATAAGCTTAAAAAGGTTTATAATTTTTTATTTTATTCTCTTTATATTAGATTTTGTCCAAAACCATATCATCCATTCGATCCAAACGATCTCGGAAAATACGTCGTGGCTGATAAATACAAACCAATATGGCAAATACCGGAAATAAGGGATTTTTACGAAGCCGGTTATGGAATGAGATCGAGTCTTATTGGATATTTCAAAACGAAAGGAATCAACATTAGTACAATTTTCGATCAAGCTGAGCATATAATCAGAACGACTTTAATAAACGCTAAATTTGATGAAGATAAACAACAGTAAATTTCATAAAAAAATAAAACCAAATTTAGAGATAATTTAGAGTTATATTTTAGTTTCCCCGGTAAAAATAACTTCTTTGAAATGCTCCGATTTGATTTCTTAGTGGACGACACCTTTAAAGTCTTCTTACTAGAAGCTAACTTTATACCAAATTTAGATCACAGTTATCAACCGAGAAATCGTCTACTTTTTGAACAAGTTCTCTATAATTTGTTTAGTTTGGTTGGAGCTGCACCAAGAATTAAAAAGAATACTTTAGCTTTGTACTAAAAAAATTTTTTTATTAACTAAAAAATTAATTTTAATATTTTTAGAACATATGATGAAGCTAAAATGACTGGATCTGATAGAAACACGGCTGTTTTTATAGACTTGTGCATCAAACATTGCATTTACGATTGCAAGCATAAAATTTGTAAACTATGTCATCATTGTATGAGTAAGAATAAGAAAGAAATTTTAATGAGGGCTTATTTGGAACATATGAATAAAATGGAATGTAAAAGAGTGATTCCTCCTCAAATGGTAAGAAGTAAATGGTAATTAAAGTCATAGAAGGTGATTAAAGAAAAAGTGAGAAACTTTAAGGATAGATTATAAAATTTTATTAGATGTATAGTCATCCACACTAAAGTTAGGAATTATAAACCTTATAAAACGTAGACATCAACTACTTTGAGATTGAAAATTTTGACCAAATTTAAAAAATCGTGGAGACTTTATTTTTTAAAATTAAGAAATGAAGTTTGTACTAATTGAAAGCTAAAATATTCTATTTTCTAATACAAAAATCAATTTTTTCCTAAATATTACCCAAAAAAGTAAAAAAATTCATAAAGTTGACTAAAATTTTTTTTAACCTAACTTTTAAAAAATTTTGACCATCTTTAAAAAATCGTGGAGACTTTATTTTTTAAAATTAAGAAATGGAATTTGTATTAATTGAAAGTTAAAATATTCTATTTTGTAATAAAAAAATCAATTTTGTTCTAATTATTACCCAAAGAATTAAAAAAATTTATAAAGTAGACAAAAATTTTTTTAACCTCACTTTTAAAAAATTTTGACAAACTTTAAAAAATCGTGGAGACTTTATTTTTTTAAATTAAGAAATGAAATTTGTATTAATTGAAAGCTGAAATATTCTATTTTGAAATAAAAAAGTCAATTTTGTTCTAATTATTACCCAAAAAATTAAAAAAATTCATAAAGTTGATTAAAGTTTTTTTTTAACCTAATTTTTAAAAATTTTTACCAACTTTAAAAAATCGTGGAGGCTTTATTTTTTTAAATTAAGAAATGAAATTTGTATTAATTGAAAGCTAAAATATTCTATTTTGTTATAAAAAAGTCAATTTTGTTCTAATTATTACCCAAAAAATTTAAAAAATTCTTAATTGTGACTAAAATTTTTTTTAACCTAACTTTTAAAAATTTTGACCAACTTTAAAAAATCGTGGAAACTTTATTTTTTTAAATTAAGAAATGAAATTTGTAGTAATTGAAAGCTAAAATATTCTATTTTGTAATAAAACGGTCAATTTTGTTCTAATTATTACCCAAGGAATTAAAAAAAATTATAAAGTTGACTAAAATTTTTTTAACCTAACTTTTAAAAAATTTTGACCAACTTTAAAAAATCGTGGAGACTTTATTTTTTAAAATTTAGAAATGGAATTTGTAGTAATTGAAAGCTAAAATATTCTATTTTGTAATAAAAAAGTCAATTTTGTTCTAATTATTACCCAAAAAATTCAAATAAATTTTAAGGTGACTAAAATTTTTAACCCAACTTTTAAAAAATTTTGACCAACTTTAAAAAATCGTGGAGACTTTATTTTTTCAAATTAAGAAATGAAATTTGTAGTAATTGAAAGCTAAAATATTCTATTTTGTAATAAAACAGTCAATTTTGTTCTAATTATTACCCAAAGAATTAAAAAAATTTATAAAGTTGACAAAAATTTTTTTTAACCTAACTTTTAAAAATTTTGACCAACTTTAAAAAATCGTGGAGACTTCATTTTTTAAAATTAAGAAATGGAATTTCTATCAATTGAAAGTTAAAATATTCTATTTTGAAATAAAAAAGTCAATTTTGTTCTAATTATTACCCAAAAAATTAAAAAAAATCATAAAATTGACTAAAAATCTTTTTAACCTAACTTTTAAAAATTTTGACCAACTTTAAAAAATCGTGGAGACTTTATTTTTTAAAGTTAAGGAATGAAATTTATATTAGTTGAAAGCTAAAATATTCTATTTTGTAATAAAAAAGTCAATTTTATTCTAATTATTACCCAAAAAATTAAAAAAATTCATAAAGGCGACTAAAATTTTCTTACAGTTAACCTAATTTTTAAAAATTCTGACCAATGTTTAATTCTCTTATAAAGTTATTATTTTTAAGATTTATGCATTTTAGTCACTCAACGCTAGACTTACAACTTCTTTACCTCTACCATCATAAAACTATTATTAAAGGATGTTATATCACCATATCGTAATTCCAAACTTTGATGTGGACGACTATAAATCTAAATAAAAAAAATTTAACTCTTATAATCTATAATTAAAATTAACTTTTATTTACCTTTCTTAAATCATTATTTTTCATACAAAACACCCTATATAACAATAATCATTCACGATTTGTTAATATTTTTAATTATTTCAGCACCCAAATTTTGAAATTCCCGATAACTTACCAAAAATCGATAAGTGGATGTACAAATGGTATTTAGGTAAATGTTTACAAGATAAATCTTGGTGTAAATAATAAATTCATTAATAAATCATCTTAATTAAAATTAATTTCTAATTATTTAAAAAATGTTGACTTTATAGGCAACCAAATATACACACGAGTTATATGTTTAGTTTCCTATGTGAATTTTCAATTTTAAATTTATAAAGTATATAATTATTTTTAAATTAATTTACAACTAAATTAAAAACTAAAACTTCAAAGACAAAAATTAATTAAAAAGTTGAGAAATTAAAAATTTTTTTTAATTAAATTTAATTATTTTTGACAGATTGCACCCTATATTACCCACATCATAAACCAGTAAGTGAGGTTATCTATCTGTCAAGTAAAATAAACGACGTGACATTTGTCGGGTACGAAAATAAATTTCTGAGAATTACATAAAGCCGAGGCAGACAATTTGGCTCCGCGTCGAGCGTTCGTCGGCAAACGATAAAAGCAAAACGATGCCGAACGTGTGGTAATGATTATTTGCGGCCCGCAAGGTCGTTATTATCATCAATTCGCTTCCAACTTCTAACTAAACCGCTATTTATTTTTTTTTTTGCATGTCATTTCGAGCGACCGACTGATTACGGAGACACAGAAAAGGCTTACACAATATGCCGCAAATAGCGTACGAAAACAAGATAAGGCGGACGCATCGCTGTCTGCCTTATCTGGGAAGTGTTTGCACGATTAGTAACGATCGCGATTAATTAATTGCGCCGCGGAGTAACCACGGTTGTTGTCCGTTGGGTCTAATGAGATAAACGGTCCCCAATCGGGACTAACGTCGTCGTCGTCGTCGGTTGGTCTTTTGTTCTTTGTTATCTGAACGAACGTTCTGATGGAAATGAATCGGCAGGGGATAGTAGGACGACGGCGCGGCCGTAAAATTACTCTCTGCCAGACCGTTCGAAGTCAGCCTGTTTATTCTTAAACCCGGTGCGCGAGAGCTGACGATGTAAAAATGCTTGGGCTACAAATAAACTTGGACCCGACCATCGAGGGCGTCTAGAGATTTTAGAGAAAGAACAGATCAATTTTTTTATTTCATCACAATCAATAAACTAATAATATTAAACTTTTAAACTGATTGATATTTAGATTGATAGTCTTAATATTGATATGATTGACCTTTTGATGGATTTTATAGCTAATAATTATAGATTAAATCAATGTTATCAATCGAAATCATAATTAAGTAAATGAACTTTTAAAATGTAAGATTATTGAATGTACTTGTGAAGGATTTTACTTTTGGTAGAAGAAAATTATTATTATAAATGGGGTCGCCCGCATTTTGTGTTGAAATCACTGTCCCATTTCCGGCTTAACCGAATTTTCAGTTAAATGAGCGACTTCAAAGAGATTCCAGAAAAGTTTCATTAAATTATGTTAAGTACGAGAACTTTAATTTAATGACTAGAACTGAAAATTCATTTAAAACATCTGGACTGATTTAGTTTTATCATTTATCTTTGATTTAATAGTTGAAAAATAAAAATAAATGGAAGTTCAAAAATAAATAAAGTTTATGTTTTTATGAGATTACGTATAATTCGTTGTGATTGTTCCTTACAGCTGCGTCTAAAGAGTGGGTAATCCGAAACCGGTAGCAAAGTTCTAAACAAAGCGTTCTTCACACACTTACCCAGTGTTTTTGTACCAATACATTCCACTAACAATAAGAAAAACATTGAGAAATACATTCCTGACTTTAATTTTTAAAACTAGTTAGATTACAAACTTTCCCATTTAATAAATAATCCTATAAACTAAAAAATTTTATTATTAACTTCTCACATACAAAATTTATTGTATACTGAGGATCTATTTGGAGAGTATCACATCATTAGTTGAATAATCAAGATGTGAATTAGAAAATAAAGAAAGGAACACACTTAAGCAGCGTGACGCAACGCTACGTGTCGAAGAAAATCATCAACTGTCCACACTTGTATGACGCGACGCCACGCCACGCCACTCTGTGTTCAACGAAAACAACGGGAAACGATTTTCATAAAAGTTTAGTTTGCAAAGCCGATTTCTAACGGTTTGCGAATTTTCCACGTATCAAATGGTTTCATTTTAATCAATCTTATATTTTGACTGGTTGAATAAATATAAATCAGAAACCGATGGAAATCGCTTCCATGAACAAAGCTAACGTTAGTGCTCTCAGAACATTTGAAAAGAAGACATGAAAAAAATTACAAATACTTCCGACGAATTTGAAAAAAAAAGAGCCAGTGCAGCATTATTGATTTCATCAAAAAGAAGTGTGTGGGTACATGAAATTAACGTCGATAGGGAGTGTGAACGAGAATACCATTCTTTAATAAATATATCAGAGAAAGACGAAAATCACGATAGATTTCGTATATACTTTCGGATGAATAGAGAACAGTTTGAGTATTTACATCGTTTAATTGAACATAAATTAGAAAACTTGATACGAAATTCCGTAAGGCGATTAGTAGAAATGCGACGCCACTCAACGCAACGAAAATCAGGACCCTTCAGATACTCGGCGCGTCGAGCAGCGTTGCGTGGCGTTGCCATACAACACGTCAGCTAACAAGGAGACCTTACGACTTGCCCCTCACCGATTTTAACGAAAGTGGTACCAATCGATAGATATTAGTATATAGTACAAATGTATAAAATATTAGGCCGCAATACTCAGCGGTTCGCAAGAAAATTGGTGTTAAAGTTTGCAATCGGCTTATATGTCAATGATTTGTCATTTCCCCTACAACCCCCTAATAGCCATAGTGGAAATATATCCGTTTCCAGATCCATAGTACGGTGGTTCGAATCTCGAACAATAACTTTTTTATTTTTATTTTGAGTACAATATTTCATGTTATTTTAAAAATATTTTAATATTACATCAACATGTTGTAAAAATAACTTAGAATATTGTATAAAAAAAGAAAATTAAAATGTATTATTCGAGATTCGAACCACCGTACTACGGATTTGGAAGCCGGTATATTTTCAGTTTGGCTGTTGGGGGTGTTTAAGGGGAATGACAAATCATTGACATATAAGCCGATTGCATACTTTAACAGCAATTCTCTTGCGAACCGTTGAGTATTGCGCCCTAATATTTTATACATTTGTACTATGTACTAATATCTATCGATTAGTACCACTTTCGTTAAAATCGGCGAGGGGCAAGTCGTAAGGTCTCCTTGTAAGTGTGATCGAGACATAAGTTTATATGAAAAATTGGCTATTTGATCTCCGTTGCGTTGCGACACGCTGCTTAAGTGTGTTCCTGGCTTAATGATATAGAGTGTAAATCTAGAATCTAATATGTAAAATACTTCATAAAATAGAACAAAGATACACACATGAACGAAAGGATAAGGGAGCGTCTACACGACTCATTTAATCATAACTATAGAATCGCTATAGAAGTTTTCACTCAAAAATGTAATACACTTATTTTAAAGATCCAGTCCATTGAAATAAAATGTAGAAAATTTTTATATGAAAATCGTAGCGATTTCACGCAAAAGTGTAATTTCTAGTATTTGCAGATCATTAGTGGATTGCGAACATACATATACTGTCAGCGGACATAACTCGAAAGACCATAGACAGTGTGAACAAAGCCAAAAAGAAAAACATATCTATCACAACGAAAATAAGACATCTGAATAATATTACACAACATCAAAAACGAACAGAAATATGAACAAATGCAAATAACACTAATAAGTTACAAGAGATAGATATAAGTCGTTACAAGAGAACGAGTGAAGTATTCAAGGACAACGAAATTGTACTCTATACAAGACGTAGAAAAAAAGTTAATGCAATCAAATTAAATCTACTTTAATTTATCACCAGCTTCTGTTGACTGGTAAAAGTCACATGTATGTAAAGGGTTTTCTTCTTTATTAGTAAGATCATATTGTCTAACCGTAACACAGATTTCTATAAAGTTGGAATTCTAAAATATGAGCAATGAAGTCACTAATATACTGGGAATCTCGACATTTTATTTAGTGGGTTAGCGTATACAAGCCTTAACCACTTCGGCAGGGCGCCTATCGGCCGCGAAACCTCGCCAGCAACCGGCTTTCATCGCCCGTACCCTGGGACAACCGTCGACTATAGTCGACGCTTGGCTGAGCGGGATCATCTGTTTCCGTCGACTGTAGTCGACGTCCGTACCGAAGTGGTTAACCCGTTAAGCGGCTCGATGTATTGAAATTACATGTAATCATGATGAATATATACGTCATAGGCGCTTAAGGGGTTAAAGACACTGTAAGATGTTCACATAGACTTCATTAAAAAAATGTACATATTATACTTTTATGCAAAAATCGTTGCGATTTTATTGTTACGAATTCATCGTTGGTGTAGACGCACCCTAAAAGACAGTCTCCCATCCGTGTATTCATTCTTCGTCACTTAGCAACTTTTATTCATATTTAGGGTTGGTTTATTTATCCAACTTTGAATAAATTAATTCACCATGGTTCCTGGCTAAACAGCCATCATATCAATAGAAATTGTAGTAACCATTTTTACTATCAAATAAATTCATTTATGCAAAGTTGAATAAACTGGCCCTAAATGTTAATTTTCGTGAAATAAATTAAAATACTAGAGGTAATGGAACATTTTCTTTTTTCACAAAAATGATAAACATGAGGCTAAAAAGCTATTACCACCTAATTACATAATTATGAAACATCCTGTATATAACATATCCGATTTTTTGGCATTGTTAAAGAAATATACATTTCATGTTTACAGACTAAGAGTAAAACAAATCTTAATTATAATGCGACAAACATCTCAATAAATAGGAATTTTATGGTGTTCTTATTGAAAATAAGTGAAATAATTTTATTACTAGTTCAAAAAATTTGTGCTTGTACTATTTTATTTTAAAGAATTTTTGGAGTTTTTGTTACTTTATCATAAGTAGCTTAAAAAATTAATGAGTTAAAATAAATACATAAATGAGTTTATTTTTATAAGTTAGTTTTTATATAACATTTCTTAACTATTCCAAGATCCCAAATGGAGCAATTCTTCATCATAGAAAAATACTAAAGACTCAAGGTTAAAAAGCTGTGATCATCATAATTATATAATTATAAAACTTCCTGAATTTAACATTTCCGTTTTTTTTTCTATTGTTAAAAAAATTCATAAATTTCGTTTTTACAGGAAAAGTTTAACACAAATCTTAATTATAATGCGATAAAAATCTCAATAAACAAAAACTTTATGGTGTTCTTGAAAGTGAGCGAGACATAAAATAAAAAGACTAATCATAAAATTATGATTAATTCAAAAATTAGTATTCTTACTGTTTTATTTTAACGAGTTTTTTGACTTTTTGTTATTTTATTACAAGTAACTTTAAAAAAATAAATTAGTTGAAATATTTCTAACTCATTATTTTTAAAACCTTTCAATGTTTGGTATTTCCTTAATGTCATTTCCACTTTTTCCTATACTTAAAACTTCAACTCTAATAATAAGTTAAAACACAAGTAATTTATTCATTTCAACATTCTTTAAAAAGACTTCCTTTTGTGCTTTTGTTATCTTTTAAATTATTTTACTGGCAATATTTATTATCTACAATCAAATTATAGTATCGTTATAAGATTTCTATCGAAAAATAATTTAGGTCAATTACTCACTTTTATAAATCTATTAATATCAATCAATCATTAAAAAAATTATAATAAATGGTTTTCATAATTGATGGAGTTTTTCGCTTTATTTGAGAAATAGTTGTTTATCTGACTTAAAATTTCAGTCATTTAAGATTAAATTTGGATGTATTTTGATGAAACATCAGGTTCGATGAATTTACAAGTTTACAAACTAAACTAATATTTGGATAATGAAATATGAGATCTGACTCACTCTCTCAACATTTTTGGCTTTTATGAGTGTATTATTAAAATTTTAACTACTTCACAAATCAACAGACGAACGTGTAAAAACAAGCTTTGAAAACACTAAAAAGTTTTTTTAAACATATAAATACGTCGCATTAGAGTCAAAATATTCTATATCTAATTTTTCCTCAAAAAACAGAATTCTTAACATTAACTTATATTTCCTGTTCTTTTTGATAATTTATTCCAAATAAATCTACGCCTATTTGTATCATTATCATTTTTTGTTTAACACATTATGTTGAATGTCAAAATATAAAACTCGTTTTCTGTAAAATTATATATAATAAATTTTTAAATGTCAGATTTTAATGTAGTCTAAAAAAATCCAGTTTTAGAACATAACCTAATTTTTAAAATGCTAAAAATTTTCAATTAAGAACTTTAAGTTACATTTTCTCTTCCAAGTGAAAAAGTAAAAGTCGTAGAAAATTCATTTTTGGTAAAAATAAAGATTAAGTTTCTATCTAAATCCTCATAAAATTTCAAATCTCAACAATAATTAATTTCTTAGATATGAATTTTTAAAAATAAACAAATTTTATTCGACATTAAGTTACATTTTCTCTAATGAGAAAAAAACCATAAATTGTAGAAAGTTCACCTTTGGCAGAAATAACGGCAAAGTTTCATTCTAAATCCTCATAAAATTTCAAGTCTCAACAACAAGTAGTCTTTTAGATATGAATTTTTAAAAATTAAGTTCGAATAAACATGGTAGTTAGGTTAGAATTTCTTATCTGTAGAAAAAACTAAAAGCCGTAGAAAATTTATTCTTGGTAGAAATAAAAACTAAGTATTAGTCTAAATCCTCATAAAATTTCAAGTCTCAACAACAATTGAAGGGTGGAGTGCAAGAAGTACCTAAGTAGCATTTTTATAAAATCTGCCTAACCGCGATATCTAGGTTTATCATGTTTGATAAACCATGTTTGTAATGATTAGGCAGATTTTATAAAAATGCTACTTAGGTACTTCTTGCACTCCACCCTTCAATTAGTTTTTGATATATAAATTTTTAAAAAGTGTCAAGTTTTAATCGACATGTTAAGTTAGGTTAGAATTTTTTTTCTTATGTAAAAAAAAACTAAGAGTCGTAGAGAGTTAATTTTTGGTACAAATTAAGATTAAGTCTATCTAAATCCTCATTAAATTTCCAATCTTAATAATAATTATTTTTTTAGAAATGAACTTTAAAATACTGACTAGTTTAAATAAACAAACATAGAATAGTATAGTTTTAAAGCGACAAATAGTTGTCAAACAATCTTTTAAATGTCAATCACTTTGCCAAATAAAGGTGAACTACCCAATTTTTTTTTAATGTCAAGGAGGATCTGGTGGCCAAAATTTTGCATATGCGTTTATAAACTCAAAAAATCGCTATCTTAATTCAAGTTCCAAGAACCCAATAAAAAGTTAGATCATCGCATCAATATAGACGTTTGATTGATTATAAACTTTTTTATGCAACATGTGTTTTCTTTTTTTAAGAGAAGTTTAAAGTCCGATTTATATGAGGATTGAGGATTGAACTAAATTGATATGAATTCAATCCCAACTTGAAGTGTCTTTTTTTCTGATACTTTATTGACTTTCAAACCACTTTAATAGCTTCTTAACTCTTAAGTGAAAACGCCTATTAACAAGAACACTGTTGGAATAGTCACTATGATTGCACTTCACCATTTAAGGATTAATTCTAATTTTAAATAGTTTATAAACCAACCCGAATTTTTTCAATTTCCAAGTAAAATTGTAATTGGAAAGTCAAAAAGTCGATTTATAATCATTTTATTTTTTTTACTATTTAATAATACTTATTAAATGTACAATTTCCGTCATAAAATTTCATTTACTATGTCCTTGACTTAAAAAAAATAGTGTAATTCAGCCTTTATTTGCGATAGTGACTGACATTTAAAATTGTTTTATTATCAAAATAATTAACATTTGATATTCCTTGACAAGTATTTCTAATCTCTCTAAAGTCTATTTTACACGTATATCTATTGAGTGTCAAAAGTTAGTCAAACTTTAATGATTGCAATTGCAAATCTTTTAAAGCTTAAAGTCTCATTTGTATGGCAAAATAATTAATTTTAATTCTTTATTTTATCGTGTAAAGATGAACATACCGTTCCATTTAAATTTTTTGAAAAAAGCTATAATATTTGTCAAAATTCTAGATATCGCCCTCTGGCGGCGAAACGAATATTCATATCAAAACAGCGTAAGGAGTCGTTAGTAGACCACGAAAAACCCTTTCCAACGAGATTAAGTTTGTTAAATTCTATTCAGTATGACCGGAGTAATCGGCCATCGAAAATGAACATTTTCAACTCATCCCCACCACTTTATTTTTGGAGATACGAAAAAAAGTGTTTCATACATGTTAGTCGAAATTCATTTATCTTTCAAATTAATTTATTTTCAATACCCCTTAATTTTGAAGAAAATGAAATAAATCGTGATTTTTTGTTCAGTCATTTAGGTTACGTCCCCTAGCGGCCATTTAAGAAACTTGAAAATATTTTCCAGCGATTTTTTATGGCCACTTTCCTTATAAAATTTTTTGTTTCATTAAAATAGGATGATCCGCCATTGAGATATGACCGATGATCATTTTTAATTGGCCACTCTGTACATCTGTACGTGTAAAATAGGCTTTAAACAGTGAGTCAGAAGAAAGTCAAATTTTAATGATCGCAACTGTAAATCTTTTAAAGCTTAAAGTCTTATTTGTATGGTAATTAGAGCAAAATAAAATCTAGAATTTCTAACTTTTTTAAAGCCTGTTTTACACGTACATCTATTGACTGTCAGAAGATTAATCAAATTTTAACGATCGTAAGAGTAAATTTTCTGTAGCTTAAAGTCTCATTTGTATGGTAATTAGATGAAAATAAAATCTAGAATTTCTAACTTTTTTAAAGCATGTTTTACACGTACATCTATTAACTGTCAGAAGATTAATCAAATTTTAACGATCGCGACTAACAAAATAAAGTAAATTTTCTGTAGCTTAAAGTCTTATTTGTATGGTAATTAGATGAAAATAAAATCCAGAATTTCTAACCTCTCTAAAGCATGTTTTACAAGTACATCTATTGACTGCCAGAAGATAGTCAAACTTTAATGATCGTAACTGTAAATCTTTCAAAGCTTAAAGTCTCATTTATATGGTAATTAGAATCCAGAATAAAATTCAGAATTTCTAAGCTATCTAAAGACTGTTTTACACGTATATATGTTGACTGTTAGAAGATAGTCAACCTTGATTGATTATAACTGTAAATTTTTTAAAGCTTAAAGTCTCATTTATATGACAATTAAAGCAAAAATAAAATCTAGGATTTCTAATTTCTCTAAAGCCTATTTTACACGTATCTCTATTCATTATCAGAAGGTAGTCAAACTTTAATGATCACAACTGTTAATCTTTTAAAACGTAAAGTCTTATTTGTATGGTAATTAGATCAAAATAAAATCCAGAATTTCTAATCTCTCTAAAGCCTGTTTTACACGCTCCTCTACTAATTATTAGAAGGTAGTCAAATTTTAACCCGGCATTCGACACCTGGGGTGTAACAAACCCCAAACCATCTCAGATTAAAATATGTATACTATATTGTTACATCAGGATTGTTAGTAAAGATATAGGACTTTTTATTTTCTCTGATCGTTCTCACAATCCACGTGTCGGATGCCGGGTTAACGATCGCAATTGTAAATCCTTTAAAAGTTAAAGTCTCATTTGTATAGTAATTAGAGTAAAATAAAATCCAGCATTTATAATCTCTTTAAAGCCTGTTTTACACGCTCCTCTACTGATTATTAGAAGGTAGTCAAATTTTAACGATCGCAATTGTAAATCCTTTAAAAGTTAAAATCTCATTTGTATAGTAATTAGAGTAAAATAAAATCCAGAATTTATAATCTCTCTAAAGCCTGTTTTACACGCACCTCTACTGATTATCAGAAGATAGCTAAACTTTAATGATTGTAGCTGTGAATTTTTTAAAGCTTAAAGTCTCATTTATATGGTAATTAGAATCCACAATAAATCCAGAATTTCTAAGCTATCTAAAGACTGTTTTACACGTACATCTATTGACTGTTAGAAGATAGTCAACCTTGATTGATTATAACTGTAAATCTTTTAAAGGTTAAAGTCTCATTTATATGGCAATTAGAGCAAAAATAAAATCTAGAATTTCTAAGTTCTTTAAAGCCTATTTTACACGTACCTTTATTCAGTATCAGAAGGTAATCAAACTTTAATGATCGCAACTGTAAATCTTTTAAATCTTAAAGTCTCATTTGTGTAGTAATTAGAGTAAAATAAAATCTAGAATTTATAATCTTTCTAAAGCCTGTTTTACACGCACCTCTACTGATTATCAGAAGATAGCCAAACTTTAATGATCATAGCTGTAAATTTTTTAAAGCTTAAAGTTTCATTTATATGATGATTAGTATCCAGAATAAAATCTAGAATTTCTAAGCTATCTAAAGACTGTCTTACACGTACATCTTTTGACTGTTAGAAGATAATCAATCTTGATTGATTACAACTGTAAATTTTTTAAAGCTTAAAGTCTCATTTATATGGCAATTAGAGCAAAAATCTAGAATTTCTAATCTCTCTAAAGTCTATTTTACACGTACCTCTATTCACTATCAGAAGGTAGTCGAAGTTTAATGATCGCAACTGTAAATCTTTTAAAGCTTAATGTTTCATTTGTATGGTAATTAGATCAAAATAAAATCCAGAGTTTCTAACATCTCTAAAGCCTGTTTTACACGTATATCTATTAACTCTCAAAAGGTAATCAAACTTTAATGATCGCATCTGTAAATCTTTTAAAGCTTAAAGACTTATTTGTGTGGCAATTAGAACAAAATAAAATCTAGAATTCCTAACCTCTCTAAAGCCTATTTTACACGTATTTCTATTGATTGTCAGAAGGTAGTCAAACTATATTAATTGCAATCGTAAATCCTTTAAAGTCTTAATTGTATGGTAATTAAAATAAAATCCAGAATTCCTAACCTCTCTAAAGCCTCATTTACACGTACATCTATTGATAATCAAAATATTATCAAATTTTATTGATCGCAATTGTAAATCCTTTAAAGATTAAAGTCTTATTTGTATACTAATTAAAGTAAAATAAAATCCAGAACTTATAATCTCTCTAAAGCCTGTTTTACACATATTGATTATTAGAAGGTAGTCAAACTTTAATAATCACAATGGTAAATCTTTTAAAGCTTAAAGTCTCATTTGTATGGTCATTAGAGCATAATAAAAACTAGAATTTTTAACCTATCTAAAGCCTGTTTTACACGTAGATCTATTGACTGTCAAAAAATAGCCAAACTATGTTGGTTACAACTGTAATTTTTTTAAACTCTCAATTGTATGGTAATTAGAAAATAAAATATAAAATTTCTAATCTCTCTAAAGCCTGGTTTACACGTACATCTATTGACAATCAAAAGATGATCAAATTTTATTAATAGCAACTGTAAATCATTTAAAATTTAGTCTTATTTTTAGTAATTGGAACAAAATAAAATGAAATCTTAACATTTTTTTTAATATGAATTAAAAATGTTATCTGTAAAATTCTTTGATTGTAATTTTAAAGATAGATAATAATGAAATAATGATACGAAAGGTAAAAATAAAACCATTTCAAAAGAAAATATTAATTAAAAGATTCTCTTTATTCACGATTTATAAAACTTCTCCGATATAAAATACAGCATCTATAAAAATTCAATCGGTGTATAATTCATCAATCTTAAAAACGAATTACTCGTGTCCGGAGGGCGTTAACGCGTCTCGCGGCCGCCAAAAAAGCGTCAACAATCACAAAATATATCGTCGCGCGGTCTCTCGGTTTATTTTCATAAATCTCTCTCTCTTTTCTCTATCTATAATTAATATGTATAAACTATTTACAGAAAAAAAAATTGCGAACGAGGTTAGGTCCGCTGGAAGACTCGGTATTCGCGGCAGCTGCCTCCTTTTCCTAACCACTACTTAACGAACGTCCGACTGATCGTCCTAAATGATCGTCGGAAGTCCGTTAGATTTGGCACATCGTGTCTTAAAACTTAAGTCTCTTTCGTACAAGGCACAAAAATTAATAAATCGAATAATGAGCAAGTCACTAAGGCAATACGAGGCTCAGCTCGCCACGTGGATATGGTGCTTATCGTTCCTCTGTCGGAGTTCGTCTTCCTGTTGAAGCCACTTTTGAACTTGTCTCCGGTGAACGTTGTATTTTGTCGCAACCGCCCTTTGGTTCCCTCTGCATAAATCATCTCTATAGTAGGAATCGATCGCGCTTAGTTTAAAATCCAAACTGTACGACTGTCGTTTTGATAATAAGGGATTTTCATCATATGGAGGAGTTGCAAAAGGTTCCGGACTTGGATATAACGGATACGGATGGTAATAATAAATAATTGAATTCTTCGGGTGAAGTTCTTGAATCGTATACGTATCGTAAAGGTTGTTATTGTTATTTATGGTAGTTGTGTTATTGTTGTTGTAATAATCGTAGGTGGTTGGATTTGTGGGCGTGTCCCTGCTATTATCATCTTGTAACTCGTCCAACAAGTACGGTTTGAAGAGTTTAATCGGTTTGGAAGACGACGATCGTTCGTCTTCCGATTTCCTTTTTGTGGATAGATCCCAGACGTTCGGTTCCGGTGGCGTGTTGTCGATGATACGGACGCGAGAGGGCGATAGGTGCGGCGGGGAGGAATGCGGCGGGGAGAGGGGCGAGCACACAGGTGTACACGGCGGCGGTCGCTTGAGCGATAGGTCGATGGGCGAGGCGGGGAAGGAGGTGGGGACATTGGCGACACTCGGGCTGCCATGGACGACGCGATCGCGCGTCGTCGTGAAATCCAGCGGGAGCGCCGCCGTCTCCGTCTCACTTTTCAAGGCCACGTCGCACTTCTTGTTACTCTCCTCCTTACCCCTGACGCTATTTCTTAGATTGCCCTCCACCTGCAGCCACTTTTGTATTTGCCTCCGATGTATGCCGTATTTCCTGGCGGTCGCCCGCTGGTTTCCCTTACAATCCACGTCGTTTCTGTACGAGTCCAATACTTGGAGCTTGAAGTGAGGCGGGAAAATACGCCTGGAGCCGACGCCCGTTTTTCCCTCGATTTTCTTTAACATCGCGTTCACCCCGTGAGCCATCGAGACGGCACCGTCGACGACAAACGAAAATCACTCCCGACTACGTAGCTACCATTTTTCCTACGCGATTCACGGAACGAACGAACCCCTCCACCGCTGACTAAACTATAAAACACGCGCGTACGTCCTTTAATCACCTCTCCTTCTAACAAACGCGCTCGAAAAGTCGTCCTTCCTTCAACGTAGGTCGTTTACGAATGGCCGCGCGAGCGGCGTTTATGAAACAAGTTTAAACCCGACGTTGCCGCTTTTATCACTATCAAAAAATACCACTTTTTGATAGTTTTTCGACTTGAAAAATAACCGATTTGAGTTAAAATCAACTTTGGAGAGTTAATAAACCGACGATGAGTGCGCGAAGGGAGATAAAGTCGGATTATAGATAAGCGGAACGGAACGCGTGGCAACGTCGCGACCGGTCACGCCAGACACAGTGTCGCCAGGCCTGGCCTACCCAGACATAGCGACGCGGGCCGCCGCAGGCCGGGGCCTGCCCGCGGCCCATTGAGGCCGAGGGGGGTTCGTGGGGAACGAGGGGTGGCGTCCGGGGCCGGCTTTTTGCGCCACCGCTACCTGTGAATCGGGGTTGGCGCTGCCGGGACCGAACGGCCGCCCGCGATTTGTGCGCCGCCGTCCGACGCCCGACCTCAACGTGTGGCGCTCCAAATGTTACAATTACGTAACGGCACCGAGAGTTCTCTTGTGTTCGACGACAATCGACCTGTTTTATTTTCTTTCATCACAAAAAAAAATGTATTTATTTTTATACCTTGTTCTATATGTTGAACAAAAATCGACATATTTTTTCTTCCATCAGAAAAAAAAATCACTTCTATTTATTTTTATAGATTGTCTCTTTGTATTGAACGAAAATCGACCTGTTTTATTTTCTTTCATTATAAAGAAAAATTACTAGTATTTATTTTTATAGATTATCTCTATATTTTGAACGAGAATCGACATATTTTATTTTCTTTCATCAGAAATAAAAAATTACTTTTATTTATTTTTATAAATTGTCTCTTTGTATTGAGAATCGACCTGTCTTATTTTCTTTCATTATAAAGAAAAATTACTTGTATTTATTTTTATAGATTATCTCTATATTTTGAACGAGAATCGACATATTTTATTTTCTTTCATCAGAAAAAAAAATTACTTCTATTTATTTTTATAGATTTTCTCTTTGTATAGAACGAGAATCGACCTGTTTCCTGTTTTATTTTCTTTCATTATAAAGAAAAATTACTTGTATTTATTGTTATAGATTGTGTCTTATGTAAGACAAGTTTTTTTAGATCGAAGCTAAAAAAAAAATTCGTAATTGTAACACTTTGAAAGTATTATTGGAGCTATTATGGGCTATAATTTGAACGAAAATGAATGTTGTTTGTAATAGGTAATTTTATTGTATGTACATAAAAAAGGTACAGTTTTTACGGTTTGATTTTGATTGCAAAATGAAAGTTTGATTCTAAACATAACAAAAAAAAATCTAAATATTTACGATCGTAAAATGGGAAAAATTAACTTGATGTTAGATTCATTTATAAATCAAAAATGCCAATGTTATTAATCAAATCCTATTTTAATTATGTACAGGTAGTCAAATAAGCGTGCGAATTATTATATTTCATGGTGTTTTCTTTTGACTGAACTAGTGCGCACCAGAATTTGATGTTGGGTGCATATGTTAAGGTGCATTTAAATTAGAGCGAATTGAAGCGAACGAACGAAGGAACGAATTCGCAGGTATTCGCTCGTTCGTTTGTTCTTTATAAAACGGGAACGTTTAAATTAGAGCGAACATTCGCGTTCGTCGATGATCCATTCGTTCACGATGTCGAATACGGATGAAGACATTTTAGTTAGCGCCGCTAGTTTTGTAGTTATTGCCAGACTGTCCGAGAAAAAAAGAAAGAAGAGAGTGTGGTGTTCTAATTTATTAAAGAAAAGAATCAAAACGGGAGGGGAAGCTTTGTTAATGGACTTAACGAGTGACAATTTGGCCCAAGTCACCAACTTCTGCAGAATGTCAACGGAAGATTTTGAATTCTTATTAAATTTGGTTGGACCTAACATTTCTAGAGGGGATACAAGTTTCAAAAAAACAATTAAGGAATCTGAATGAGGCGAGAAGCGAATTAATCTTTTTTTTTACTTCAATTACATCACAATTCATCTCTATAGAGATCTTATTCCATGCATCCGTTTTTTTGTTTATTAGTTTATACAGTTTTGACTTTGGATCCCACAAACATGTTTCGTTCCTATACAATTCAATCAACTGAAGTGTTTTTTCGTTTGTCCATTCCATGTTGGTAAAAACTTACAACACTCACGAATGTTAAATAACCTAACTTGAAAAATCGATATAGCGTAAAAATCAGCTGTTCGCGTTCGTTGCGAATTCGATCGTTTCTAAATTTCACTGTCCACATTGAGCACCGATTTCCTTTGATGATTCGCTGATTTACCGACAGGGTTAAGAACGCGCACGAACACGAACGAGATCGTTCGTTCATGTTTGGTTCTCCATATAAATTATGCTAGCTTAGGCGAACGAATTCGTTCGTTCTAATTTAAATGTACCTTTACATCGGCTTAGTGCAAAAAAGGGCAAATTCAACAAAATGTAATGAAATTAAATAATCATAATTGCTAATCTGATCATAACATCACTTGTAAGTGTGTTCAAGGGTTGAGGTTGTTTAAAATGTTTTTAATGAAATGTAATGGAACATATGGACTAATTCGGTGCAGAACACAACAGAACACGTTGTTGTGCACTGGTGCGCCCTAGTTCAATCCAAGGATATTGGACTAACAGGATGGCTCAATCCCATAAGATATGTATACGCCGAAATTTAGTGCACAACCGCCAGTTTGATGTCACTGCTGACTGTTTTATTGTGGTTTAGGTCGAGTTATTGTATTTATATGTTCATAGTAGTTCGGTCTGTGTTAATTCGTGGTCTTGAACACCAAGGGGAATCGTGAATTTTAAATTTTATTTCGTTCCCATTCAGTATAAAGTTACGTAGTAAAGCTAAATAAAGCATATTTGGTCTGTATTTGTACAATTGCTTTATTAAACGACCTCAAAGTTAGTGAAAATATTATAAAAGTAGAATTTTAGAGTAGCTCCCTGGTGTTCAAGACTACGAATTAACACAAGTTGACTTACTCTAAGAATATAAATACAATGGTCGAGTGTTAAACAGAATCGAGTGTAAGACAGAGACGCTAAGCCTGGCAGTGACGTTAAAGGGTGGCGGGTGATTATCGCAAATTGAGCTATCCTGTCAGTCCAGTATCCTTGAGTTCAACCAATTAAAAAAGCCATCAGAAAATACTCATCGTAAAGACTTGCGATAGAGATACTATACTGGAAATTATTTTCAGATTCCTAAAATGAGCATTAGAGAGAGTAATCCCTGTTTTAAATTATAAAACGTGACTTTTCTGGGAATTCCTTTATATTAAGATAAGAAAAAAAATACATGATTTTTAAAGTTAAGATGAATTCTAATCTTTTTTATTAAAAACTTTTTTCTTTCAACTAATTTGTGTCAATCCATTAGAAAAAATGGAACGATCTTTCCTGAATTTTGAAGTTTGTTTCCTAAAATTCATCACAGTTTTCAAATATATTTTAGAATATACCATTATTTTTTAATTTTGTGAAAAAGAAGAACCGAATTTTCTAATCAAACTTTCTTTTATCGATATCTTAGGTTTGGTAAACGATATCGAAGTGTGGTTTTCATTAACTTGTCACCGTTTAACACTCATACTCTTTTTTCATGTATGTAAAAGTGAGACCGTTCAATTTAATCTTTTGTAGAAAATTCACAATTTTTAATTTAACACAATTTTTAATTTGGAAGATAAACCCAAGAGTTGAAGTAAAATTTTTATTTATTTTATTATTATTATTATCTGTTTATTTATTTATTTTTTAACTAACAAGTTTTGAAATCAGTCGAGCCTTAAGACAACTCAACAACCGAAATCTGGTGAAAAAATCGGAAGAAATACATTTATCGGAAGAAAAGCATTTTAAAGCGTTTTTCTTAAAGTGTTTTTATTTATTTTGTCTTGTTTAATTTTGATTTTTACTGAAGAATAGAAACACAATATCACAAGTTTATAAACCAATTTAGAAATAAATCCCCAAGAACTAGGAAATATTTAGAACATTATTTTCAAGTTAAAAAAAAACTTTAATCTAACAGTAATCCACACAAAAACACCATTAGACATTTTATAAAAGTTGTTGAAGGAATTTAATATAGCTTTTATTTTGTCAAACAAAAAATATATACATGGTGTTCCATAAGACAGCAGTAACATAACCAAATGCTTTTTTGTACTGAAAAACTATACTTTTTGTAAATGTATTAGATAGTACTTTGGAAAATAATTATTTTAAGGTAACATAATTACGAAGTTATTATCAAGTTATTATCATATTATCGAGTAGTACCAAACTTAAAATCTCGTATTAATGTCCATTTAAAATTTTTCTCCATAAATAATCGTCAGAAAAAAAATACCTCAAAGATGAAAAAAAAACCTTATTTTTGGAAAAAATCTCCTCATCTGGCAACCCTGATCACAAGGTTATACTGAAGACAGCCCAATAACCGAAACATGGTGAATAAAACTAAAAAAAAGCTTCATAAAGTTCTCTTTCAAATGCCTTTTCTGTTTAACTTTGATTTTTACTGAAGAATAGAGACATAATATCACAAGTTTATTCCTATTTACTGAAGATAATCCAATAACCAAAACCTGTTCAAAAAAATCTAACAAAATGCCTCTTAAAGTTCTGTTTAAAGCGTTTTTTCTGTTTAATTTTGATTTTTACCGAAGGATAGAGACACAATATTACAAAGTTATACTGAAGACAACCCAACAACCGAAACTTGGTGAAAAAATCTAAAAAATGCTTCTTAAAATTCTGTTTAAAACGTTTTTCCTGTTTAATTTCGATTTTTACTAAAGAATAGAAATACAATATCACAATTTGATACCTATTTACTGAAGATAACCCAACGACCGAAACTGGGTGAAAAATTTTAAATAAAAATGCTTCCTAAAGTTCTCTTTAAAGTGTTTTTCTGTTTAATTTTGATATTTACTGAAAATTAGAGACACAATATCACAACTTTACACTTATTTACACCTTTCACTAACTATCAACGCATTATTTCTTTCTTATTCTGTCAGTTTCAACAGTTTTTAAACTTTTATTCTATAGATTTGTTCATAGAAACGATTTCCAACAGTTTTTGATTTTTTCTACCCATCAAGATTTAGAAATTCTTTGCATGTGATCAAAACAAAACAATTTGATTGGTTGAAAATATCCAAAATCATTAAAAAACACTTCAACCAACAAAACTTATACCTTACAACATTCCAATTTGGTGAAACTTTACTTTAAATCCTTCTACTATAAAAAATAAAACACCCATTAAATTTGTTCTTAATCTATAATATCTAAATCCATCTATGTAAAGAGAATTACATTTCTGTATGGTAATTCACAACTTTGACGTGGACGACTATACATTTGATTATATAAAATCAAAATAACTCAAAAATTAAAATTAAAAATTCTCAAAAGCTATTTTTACATCAAATAAGCAATCTAAATGGATTTATTTTCAACAGATTGACCTTTCAATCTATTAATCTATTAATAAATCTACTAATATTATGATTTTTAACCTAACAACACAATCCAACTTCCTTCTTTTCCATTAAACAACACTTAAATTTAGATAAAATTGCATAATAATTAAATTATTTATCGCAATAACATAAATTTATTTAAATCGATCGTTTTTATACCAACATTTCCTTATAATAGACACTGTATGATGTCATCTATTGGAATTTCAATCCTAAATCTTGTTACAAATGACTTATAAAAAAATAAATACCTGGGAATTTTTATGTGTCACGAAAATGTACATTTTTCCCCGGCGATAAAACCGTATAAAACTGACTTGAAGATTATCATATCAAGAAGATTTATTACAGTTTACCGCGTCAGTGCTATTTATATTTGTTAATCGCTTATCAATTCCAATAAATTAAAAGTTTTGGGAGAAGAAATTAGAATACAATCGGGATAAACACCGTTTGAGATATAATTTTATTGGTTGTTATCTAATTATTATATGTAAAAACAAATTAACCAATTAGAACATCAATATTATTATGTTTTATTTCATCATATTAATTCTTAAGATTTTTTTTAATAATAAAATTCAAATTTCAAACGTTAAGTGCCATCTCTTAGATACTATCTGAAATTCTTAATGTCAATAAAGTAGTTTTAATGTCGATAAAGTAGTTTTAATATCGATAAAATAGTATTAAATAAATTATTAAATTTAATTTTCTTTTACATTTCTAAGTTCAAAATTAAGTTACTTCTAAAATGAAAATAAAAATTTTTAATATTTAAATTTTTTATTTAAAAATTTTTAAAATTTAAATTTTTTATTTAAAAATTTTTAAAATTTAAATTTTTTATTTAAAAATTTTTAATATTTTAATTTTTAAACGTTATACTCCATCTATTAATCATTTGCTAAATTATTCTTATTTACATCCCAATGTCGGTAATATAAATGTCAATTTCGATCTGTCACCTTTAAAAAAAATCTAACCTAAAAAAGCCGTAATAGTTTAAATACCCGATTATGGCTAACGATAGGGAAGTTTTACGGGAAATATGGGAAGGAAAACTTCCCGTGTGCTTCACGTTAAACCCGGACGAAGTCCGGGAACTTCAACAACCCGATCCCTTTTATACTTTAGTCCCGAGACTTAGTTATTTTCCTCTTGTAACTGATAAGGTAAGGTTAAGCTATCGTCTTTTTTATCATTTTTTCAAACCGAGGTTTTTCCTAAGGTCAAAAAATACTTCACTCGATTTATCAATGAAGAAAGTCAAGATCAAGATATGTGGTTAGAGTACGATGGTCAACCTATTAAATGGCATTTTCCGATTGGGGTGTTATTCGATTTATTAATGGGGGAAAACGTCGAATTACCTTGGAATATTATCGTACACTTTGAAAAATTTCCCGAGAATAAAATCTTTAGATTTAATAATAAGTAAAGTCATTTGAAAAATTATAATTCTTATGTTAAGTTTTGCCGAATTTTTAGGGAAGCTGTAGAAGCTTTTTTTATGGCTTGCGTAAAAGAAGCCGATAATTTAAAACATCGGGGAGTTGTTATTAATGGAATGCAAAAAAAAGATCATAATCAACTTTGGCTCGGACTTCAAAATGGTAATTTTTATCATTTTTATAATCATTTTTATATATTTTTGAAGTTACGTTGAATTAAAATGAGTTTTTGATGTGATTTGTAGATAAATTTGATCAATTTTGGGCGGTTAATCGTAAATTAATGGAAGCGTCAGCAGAACAAGACTTTTTTAAACACATTCCGTTTAGATTTTACATAGACGATGGATATCGACAAAAATTAATTAAACCGGTAACTGAAGATGGTCAAAGAAGAACACTTCAAGATCTTTTAGAGGAAGTTTTTCCAAATAAAAAAGACTGTAAGTTGTGTTTTTAACACTTTGTTGATCGGTGATGAATTAACTCGTCTTTTCATATTCAAACGTTGCTGATCATTGACGATTTAACTAATCGTCATTGTAAAAGCATTGCGGTGACATGATATATGTAGTTAAATTTCCGGTCAACAAAGTGTTAGTGGTAAGAAAATTTTCATTCTCAATTAAAATTAATTGATTTTTTTTAATAATAATTTTATAATTTAGTACGTGTGAGGACTCATGGAGTTTTACCTCCATTATCAACACCTTTGCAGTGGATGTCAGAGCATTTAAGTTATCCAGACAACTTTTTACATTTATGCTTAGCTTAAAAAAATTGGTTTTTAAGCGGAGGATTCTTTATTCTCTACATTAAAAAAAAAGACTTATTATTTGTGTAGATATGATTAATTTTGCATAAAAAAGTGGCTGTTATGTGATGATTCGTTTAGTAAATTTTATGTGTAATGTATGTAAAAGATGATAAAATTATTTTTCATTTTGTTTTAAGTTTATATTTTTATTATTAGTTTAAGGTAATAATAATTAAAGGTAGTTTAATGGATTTGTGTTCTATATACATCATGCCTTAAAAAAGATAGGTGAAAATTCAGAAAATTAACAAACTAGAAACAAAAATTAGAGAGATAAATGTTGAAGAATTGAATTTTGATTTTAAGTAATTTTTATAGCGTTTATTTTTGATAAATAAAAGATAGATTTTGTTTTAAAAAAATTTTTGTATAAAACGGGAGGAAAATGTTAATTGAGATCTCAAAATGAAGTTTTTTACTTAAAGAAAGGCCACTAACAGTGAGAATAAATCGAAAAAATTCTTAAGATGCAGTGTCAATCACGCGACTGCAGCGGCTGTAGCCTTGCGGCTCCAGATGCGCGAGTCTGGCGACATTGCGTTAGCCACTAGTTTGCGTTGAATTATATCCACACGTTGTCAATAATAATAAGCGACTACGGGGATGGCGACAGAGGCGACCGTAGCAACGCGGCTGCCACAATAGCTGCTAGAGCCGCTACAACAACTTATGAAAAGTACGTTTTTTCTAAAACTTTGATAAGATAATGGGTGAATCATAATTAAATGAGCTGGTGGGGCAGCACTCTTGCCTGTATAATCCGAAAAGTAAGAACTATAAGGACTAAAATAAAAAAGGGAGGGCATGGAAAGAAATAGTGAACGTTTTAAAACAATCAGGTAATGAGTAAAACATATATGAATTTATTTGAATTTATCGTTCTTATCACCAACATTTAAAAAAATGTTGGTGATAAGAACGAATTTTTCACTTTTCTGTGTGATGCAAATGGGTTAATAAGGCCGCTGCAGACGCGTTACAAAAGACGCGCGTCTGCAGCCCCGCAGCTTTAAGGTGCATTTAAATTAGAGCGACCAGAAGCGAACGAACGAATTCGTTCGCCTAAGCTAGCGTAATTTATATGGAGAACCAAACATGAACGAACGATCTCGTTCGTGTTCGTGCGTGTTCTTAACCCTGCGGTAAATCAGCGAATCATCAAAGGAAATCGGTGCTCAATGTGGACAGTGAAATTTAGAAACGATCGAATTTGCAACACTAGTAGTCGTTCTTTTGCCATAATATCTTTTTTGAAACTTGTATCCTCTCTAGAAATGTTAGTTCCAACCAAATTTAATAAGAATTCAAAATTTTCCGTTGACATTCTGCAGAAGTTGGTGACTTGGGCCAAATTGTCACTCGTTAAGTCCATTAACAAAGCTTCCCCTCCCGTTTTGCTTCTTTTCTTTAATAAATTAGAACACCACAGTCTCTTCTTTCTTTTTTTCTCGGACAGTCCGGCAATAACTACAAAACTAGCGGCGCTAACTAAAATGTCTTCATCCGTATCCGACATCGTGAACGAATGGATCATCGACGAACGTGAATTAGAGCGTGAATGTTCGCTCTAATTTAAACGCTCCTGTTTTATAAAGAACAAACGAACGAGCGAATACCTGCGAATTCGTTCCTTCGCTTCTGTTCGCTCCAATTTAAATGCGCCTTTAGCCGTTGCAGTCGCGTGATTCACACTGCACCTTTAGCATTAAAGTTGGAAGGCAACTTTGCCATAACAGTTGACCTAATATTATGCATTATAAGAACTTTGTCTCAACTTAAGCTAAGAAAATCGTCTTAGAATTATATTTTACAACATACTAATGTAAAGGGTCTGCCAGTGAAGCAGAAAATTTTTTAACTGCCTTTATACACCTATCCCTCGAGTTACACAGAAGATAGGTTCCACAGAAAACCGTGTAAATCGAAAAGCGTACTTGGTATGCGTAAAATCGTGTAAATCAAACAGTCTAAAATAGGGGTGAGCAATCTTTTGTATAGTGAGAGCCGGATTACGGTTTACTTTTCGTACGCGGACCGGAATAAAAAAATTAACAAATTTTTGTTACTTATATTTACCAACAAACTTATACTAACTAATATAAATAAAAGACTTGAAGTTTGACTGAAAATATATATTTGTAAGCTCTCGACTACACGGGTTTCGATCAACAAGATCGTCTTCAGGTCAATCGTGTCATCTGCAAAGAACAATGTCCGGAACCAAGTTGAAAAACGTAATTGACATTGAAAAGAATTGCAAAAGACTAGTTTGAAAATTATAAAATAGTATGTTCTGTTCGTAAATCCGCCATTAACATTGGAAAAAATTAACACGTTGCAATAAAATTTAAAGAAATTAACATATCGCCGGCTTAATTAGTAAATCACATAAGTCCATTTTTACTCAAAATGAGATTTTTATGTATAATTTATTGCAGAAAACAATAAACTATACTCTAAGAAGTTCGCATGTACCTTAATATTAATAACAATTCAAAGATAATTGTTCTTCAACAGTACCCAACAACATCCTTATATAGTTCATTCGGCAATAAGAGGTTTTTTTTTGCTCTCCTACACTATCTGTGATTTGGGACTTATGTGATTTACTAATTAAGCCGACGATATGATATTGAAGAATGTAAAAACTGAATCACCCAAAATGTAGAAAATGACTCTGATTAATATCCCCAACTTATCTCCCTGACGACAGACAATAAACATCGTTTATTACTAGTCTTATTAATTCTTGTTAATTACTAGTCTTTTGCAATTCTTTTCAAATGTCAATTACGTTTTTCAACTTGGTTCCGGAAATTGCTCTTCGCAGATGACGCGATTGACCTGAAGACGATCTTGTTGATCGAAACCCGGGTAGTCGAGAGATTATAAATATATATCTTCAGTCAAACTTCAAGTCTTTCATTTATATTATCTAACTGAAGAATGGAATTATTCATATCAAATTATACTAACTAATAAAGTTAGTTATTAGATCTCCCAGATATCCTGCTTTCCTTGGTACAATAATTCCCCAGAAAGCAGGAAATTTGGGTTCGAAATGTTCGAATCCCAGTGCTGTAATGAGACATTTTCTTCTCTAACACATTAGCGATAAAAACCTTTCTTTAATTTTTTTTTTTTTCGTTTAAAAAATAATAATTTTGAAAACAAGAATTATTTATTATTCTTTCCAAAGGTCTTACGGGCCAAATTAGACCCTCACCCGGGTCGGAGTTGGCCCGCAGGTTGGAGGTTGCCCACCGTTGGTCTAAAATATGCATGATTAGTCATTTCTTTCCACGTTAACCAATGTTGGAAAGTAATTAAATAGCATATATTATTTTCTACTACATAAAAGTGGCATTTTGTTTATAAAATACATAACAAATAAATAAAAATGTGCACAAATATGTATAGAATTTATTATACCTACGGAAACACGAAAGTAAACTTAATTACCTACATAGAAGGTATTACAAACGGTTATCACTTTCGTAAACAATTAATATTTTTTTCCTAATTGGCATTATATCACTTTCATCATTAGATACTTTAATTTGATGTAATTCTGTGTTGGATTTACTTGAAATAATTTCAGGCTGATCAGATTTTACCATAAATTCTGTTATTAACTGTTATGTATGGTTTTTGATCAAATCTTTATAAACCTCCTCTCATTGAGATAAACATTTATTAATATCTCTTTGAAAACGGAGAGCTCGTTCCACATTAGGATCATTTTATAGAAAATAGTTACTTATTTAATTTCCACTTAAAATCGACAAACTATACTGAATTTGAAGTAAATCGTGAATTTGTTAGATGAAAAAATTATGTTTTTAAATAATTAACAATAATAATTAAATTCGCTATCTAATGGCAAAAAATTTTATACCACAAAAAATCAATAATCGTCGATTTTCAAAACCGTGTAAAAGCGAAATCGTATAAAGTACCGTGTAAAACGAGGGATAGGTGTATTTCATTTTTGAATATTTTATTTCCCTAAACATTTCATTTATTTTGTTTATAAATCAAAATATAACTCTTGTAGTACTTTTGAAGATGGGTTTAAGATGAAACTAGTCAAGTAATAAAAAATTTTAATAATCAAAAAGGTGCATAATTAATTAATTCTTTACCTAATAATAAAAAAAACAGTAATAAATAATTTTATCAGTTATCATTGAAGATTCACCCAAAATTATTTATTCATTAACATCATTACAACAAAATTTCAATATCTTGGATTGTTCTTTCACTATGTATTTTCAATTTGTAGTCTTCGAAGCTAAATTCAATAATAAAACTTCAACATTTATCATTTCTAATAATAAAATTACATGGGATTAGAAGTTACCCACATCTAATCCCATATTTCTGATTAAAATATGTGATATTATAGGATAAAATATGGGATTACATGTAGATAACTTATCACAATTTTTATAAAATGCACATTAGAACACACCAAAATGTTTATTGATATTATAATTTTAAGGCATCTTGTAAATTTATTTTAGTTAGTTATTAAAAAAAAAACTCAATCACATTTTTTGTATGCATGTACTTCATTTAAATGTTAAGTGTAAAAAAAAGCCAAACAACTTTGCCTTAGTTTTATGTCTTTATTATTAAGATTATTTTTAATGAAAAAAAGCTTGAAAAATCTACGTAAACTTTACAAATACATTTTTTTTCTTATTAAATTATTTCGTTTAATTATATTTCGATAATTATTAATTTATTTTGATAAATTGTTGATTTATATTGATAAATTATTAATTAACAAATTTTTAAAAACTCCAAAGAAATTAGTCAATTTTTAAAAATTCATATCTAAAAAACTAATTGTTATTGAGACTTGAAATTGTTCTTAAATGAAACTTAAAACATTCTAATTTTATCTAAAAAAGATCATTTTATTCTAAATGTTATCAAAAGAATTAAAAAAATTTCAAAGTTGGTTAAAATTTTTTGGCACTTCTAACCTAACTTAAGAAAGCACACCAAATTTAAAAATTCATCAAAAATTCATTTTTAAAGATTTTGATTTGATTCTTTTTCTAAATGAAACTTAAAACATTCTAGTTTTGATTTAAAAAGACCGTTTTATTGTAAATATTGTCAAAGAAATTTAAAAAAATTTCAAAGTTGGTAAAAATTTTTGACACTTCCTAACCTAACTTAAAAAAGTCCATCAAATTTAAAAATTCATCAAAAATTCATTTTTAAAGATTTTGACTTGATTTTCTTTCTAAATGAAACTTACAACATTCTAATTTTATCCAAAAAAGACCGTTTCATTCTAAATGTAGTCAAAAAATTTTAAAAAATTTTCAAAGTTGACAAAAAAAAATTTTAGGTTAAAAAAATCAATCATTTTAAAAAATTCATATCTCAAAAACTAATTATTAATGAGACTTGAATTTTTTATAAGGATTTAGATTAAAACTTAATCTTTATTTTTACCGAACAAGAATTTTCTATGATTTTTAGTTTTTCTTTCAAAAGAGAAAATGTAATATGTCCTTAATTGAAATTAAACATTCTAAAAAGTATTACTAAAAGAACTCGATATATTATCTAAATCATTTAAAATATCCGTAATTTGCAAATCACTTTGCTTAGAATCCTCACTTCCCAATTTCGAATAAGAAAACTTTAAATTCCTCAAATGTACCGTCTTTAAAAGCGGCATCGGCTTCTTCACATCCACATTTTTAACACACTTAACCAAAGAAGTCTTACAATTCCTTTGTATTACATCTTTTTTAGATAAAGGAGTTTTATACAAAATACTTCTTTCATTTAAAATTTCCTTCCCTCTATGAAACAATTCATTTAATTTCTCATTATCATCAAAATCATTAAAACTATGATTAATTTTATCGTTTTGATTCATTTGTGGAGAATTTAAATCTAAAAAATAAAACAAAATTTAAATAATAAAAAATTAAAATTAAGATTTTTAAATAAATACCATTTTTTAAATCAGTATTTGATAAACTAAAAAGTAATTTTCTCACTGATCCTTTTAATATTTTAACTCTTTTAAAAACACGTTGAATACAATTTAAATTTAAATCCGTTTTATTAACTAATAATAAAGTATTTGCACTTTTTATTTCGTGTAAAACTAAAACATTAAAAAATTAATTAAACAAATTAAAAAAAATAAATTAAAAATCAAATTAAATTTTTAATAAACTCAATTTTTAATATCGTACTTATTTTAACATCATTAATATTCCTCCGAACATCTTCTTTATTATCCAAATTCATTTCCTTTATAGAAACACTTATTAAATCGACCAAAACACAACTTTCTTTAACAATAATATTAAATACATCCGAATTAATAACACTATAATCATTGTTTTTTAATTCCAAATTAATCCGATTAATTTTCATTTTTAATTCTTCATAAACAACCTGACAAAAAGCAAACGGATCGATTATATTATAAATTAACTCTCTTAAAGCGTTTGCTTGTTGAATCCAAAATTGTTCGAGTGTATACGCATAGTTTTTATTTTGTAAATTTGGATTTAATAGTAATCGGTTAAAACTTGGAACTAATTCGCTTTCTAAAGCTTCTAAACTTGCTAAACAGCTTTCCATATGAATTCCAGCTAAAAAAATTACCATTTAGAAACACTTTTAAACAATAAAAAGACATTTATTAATTACTTTTAAGATTTGGTGAAGCTGCGATAGCAAATAAACCAATTTGCATAATTCTATCAACGTGATTATCCAAATTAATTATTAACTCATCAAATTCATCTTCGTTACAAACATTCTTACAAATATCTTTACTCAAACAATAATTATTTAATTCAATTAGAGGTTTTTTATACTCGCAAAAGATTTTTAAAGTTAATTTTAAAACGGCAACGTTAACTTTTTTCTCTAAAGCGCATAATTTATCATAACAACAATCAATAAATAAATTGCAAAAGTTTATTTTACACTCTTCTTTATTTAACTCTAAATATAAACTTTCTATTTCTTCTAAAACGGATTTACTTCCTCCTTTTATTATATTAGAATCTTCGACGGAAGAAACTTGTGCGATAGACATTGCGTAACATAAAACTTCTTCGATGTAATCTTTAGCTTCTTCGTAATTTCTAATTGAATTATTTTTATCGTTTTCGACGTCAATTTGGGAGAGTTTATCGAGTGCTAAGTCCATATATTTTAAAAACGAACCGTTTTGTTTGTTTATACTTCCGTTTTTAAGGATTGTCGTCATCGAATCAAAGCAAATTTGTAATTGTTTAATTACAAAGTTTCTAGCTTCCTAAATAATTACAAATAGATGAAATCTGATTACTTTAAATATTAATAAGACATCTTACATGAATAATTTCTTTTAATTCGCTTTCATTAAGAAATATTTTAATTAATAAAGATAATAACGTGGTTAATTGTCTTAAATAAAGTAATAAAGACTTTTTAACGTCTTCTCTGTAATCTAAACTAGAATTTTTAATAAAATTTGCTGCGTTTATTAATAAATCTGATAAAGTTGAACAAAAATCCTAAAACAAAATCGTTTTATTAATGTTATTAACCTAATTTTTCTTAAAAACTTACTTTAAACCAAGCAACTTTTGATTTATAATCCACAGCTTGATTAATTATTTTAAACTTATATAAACAAGCTTCAATTTTCTCAGTTATTTCATTCATTTTTACTTTTTTAAGGCTTTTAAGGTTATTTTAAATGAAATTTGACGGTTTGTTTATGTATAATTTGAAAAACTGTCAAGAGGCAGGAATGCCAACCTAATACAAGTTCGATTAACAAGCTTCTGGTCATCTTGTCAACTGATTATTAAGTTATCTAATTAAAAACTCAATTTTAATTTCAATCTAAACTGAAAAACAATAAAAACTTTATTTTATCGTCTATTATAGTAAAAATGCAACAATTTATTAAAAAAGAAAATTATTTCTTTGTCATTCTTTTTCAAAAAATTATTACCCAATTTTATAAATGTACCTAAAGAACTTTTAAACTAATTGTACGTTAAGGATTGATTTAGTTGGTTAAATTCAGCTTCCATTCTGTTTATTCGTTTAAATATTTCGAATTACATATAATAAAGTTGTAACTTTTTGATCGTTTTAGCAAAAAATTTTAGTCACCTTTATGAATTTTTTAAATTTTTTGGGCAATAATTAGAACAAAATTGGCTTTTTTATTGCAAAATAGAATATTTCAGCTTTCAATTAATACAAATTTCATTTCTTAATTAAAACAAATAAAGTCTCCACAAGTTTTTAAAGTTGGTTAAAATTTTCAAAAAGTTATGAACTGTCAAAAATTTTGATCATCTTTGCAAATTTTTTTAATTTTTTGGGTAATATTTAGAGAAAATTTGATTTTCTTACTATAAAATAGAATATTTTCACTTTCAATTAGTGTAAATTCCATTTCTTAATTAAAAAAAATAAAGTCTCCACGATTTTTTAAAGTTAGTTAAAATTTTCAAAAAGTTAGGTTATGAACTGTCAAAAATTTTGATCATCTTTGGGAATTTTTTTAATTTTTTGGGTAACATTTAGAGAAATTTTGATCTTTTTATTACCAAATACAATATTTTAATTTTCAATTAATACAAATTTCATTTCTTAATTGTAAAAAATAAAGTCTCCACGATTTTTTAAAGTTGGATCAATTTTTTAAAAAAGTGGGGTTGTAAACTGTCAAAAATTCTAGTGTATTTAAGACGAAGCTTGCTACTCCAAGTACCAAATGTATTCACGACTAAACACGTACGGTTTCTTCACGGCTTTTTAATTTTTAAATAAATTTAGATTTAAAATACAAATCATCACCAAAAACCTTATTTTTATTCTTTAAAATAAAAAAATTAATTTAATTATTCTAATATTCCACCGTTTGACCTAATATTACGTTTGATATAATGTAACGTTTGATCTAATATAACATTTGATTTACTGTAACATTTGATCTAATAAAACGTTTAATCTAATCTAATAATAAAATATGTAGTCAATCGAACTTCAATTCAATTTGTCACCTGTCAATTGAATATAGGTTATGTTATCACAAACAATTTGTTATAATCAATTATCTGATAAAAAAGCAATTTTAAACCCTATTTAAACAACAAATCATCATCAAAAACTTAATTTTATCTTTCCAAAGAGGAAAAATTAGTTTAGTTTGGTTAATTTATCTATAATAAGTAATGGACGATGGTGCTCCAAAAAGGGGCCGTGGACGTGGTCGTGGGGCTCGAGGTAGAGGTAGAGGCCGGGGTAGAGGACGGGGGCGGGGTAAAAAGGCCATTAAGGTGATTGAAAGTGATGAAGAGTCAGAAAATGTTCTTCAAGATTCGGCGGAAGAACAAACGGGACAACAGGAAGATGTTCAAACGGAAAATAATGAAAATGATGCTCCGAAAAGTAAATAATTTTCATATTTTTGCCTTATTATTTAATATTGAGGGTTAATTTGAGTGATTTTGGGTTGATTTTAATTCTAAAAATGATTCTAGTTGACTTAGAAGCTGATATTTCGCAATTAGAAGCTCCAACTTTTACGACAATTAACCGAGGACCACCGGAACCTATGTTGAGACTAAATTGGAATCATAAAGTAAATTTAATTGGGGAAAAAGTTTTAAATCCTATGATACATTGTTGTGATAAATGTACTAAACCGATTTTAATTTACGGACGGATGGTAAAAAAATTATTTTATTAAAAATAACCGTTTAAATCAAAATAATCTTTTTAGATTCCTTGTAAACATGTTTTTTGTCTAGCTTGTGCTAAACAAGAACAAACTCAATGTCCGAGATGTTTAGATAAAGTAACACGAGTAGAACAAACAGGTTTAGGTACGGTTTTTATGTGTACTCACGGAGGGACTCGTTACGGTTCATCCGGTTGTCGTAGAACTTATTTATCCCAACGTGACCTTCAAGCACATATAAATCATAGACACGTATCTAGTGTAACCCCTCCAATTGAAAATCCCGAACCGGAAAGACCACCCATTAGACCGGCGAGTAAAATCGATCCAAGAGCAAGTGTAACGATTGCTCAAAACATCAGACAAAGAGCAACACCATTACAAGGAACCGGAGTGAGAACTAATTTAATAACCGTACCCATTCAAGACTCGGCTCCGGTCGTTCATGAAACCGTCACTCAATCACAATCTTATTACGCTCAGTATCAACAAACTCCTAATTATAATCAGAGTTTACCTCCACCTATGCATCTACCACCTCCGCAACAAACTCAATACTTCGCTACACCTCCTGCTTACAGTCCCGTTCAAACTTACCCGACTTATAGCACAAATGCTCCGACTCAATATACCACACCTACTTTATCCCAACCTAGAGGTGCTAATCAGTACGATTTTGGATCTGCTCCACCGCCACAATGGGGAAGTAATCAACAATATTATCGATAAGAAGAAAAAGGAAGACATTTTTTAATTGTGTTTAATTGAAAGTATAATAAATGTGTTTTGTATTATAAAAAAATTGTTTCAATTTTAATATTTTAGTGTTTCAATTAAATAAAAAATTTTTTTAATTTTTTTGACAACACTTGGAATAAAACGACCTTTATTAATTAAAATTAGAATGTTTTAAGTTTCATTTAGAAAAAAAATCAAATCAAAATTTAAAGAAATGAATATTTGATGAATTTTTTTAAAAATGGTTAATTTTCTAACCTAAAAAATTTTTACCAACTTTGAAATTTTTTTAATTTTTTTGACAACACTTGGAATAAAACGGCCTTTATTACTTAAAATTAGAATGTTTTAAGTTTCATCTAGAACAAAAATCAAATCAAAATGTTTAAAAATGAATTTTTGATGAATTTTTAAAGTTAATTTTCTTAAGTTAGAAAAGTGTCAAAAATTTTTTCCAACTTTGAAAATTTTTTTAATTTTTTTGACAACACTTGGAATAAAACGGCCTTTATTAATTAAAATTAGGATGTTTTAAGTTTCATCTAGAAAAAATCAAATCAAAATCTTTAAAAATGAATTTTTGATGAATTTCTAAAGTTGATCGATTTTCTTAAGTTAGGTTAAGAAGTGTTGAAAATGTTTACCAACTTTGAAAATTTTTCTGATTTTTTTGACAACACTTGGAATAAAACGGCCTCTAGTAATTAAAATTAGAATGTTTTAAGTTTCATCTAGAAGAAAAATTAAATCAAAATCTTTAAAAATGAATTTTTGATGAATTTTTAAAGTTGATCGATTTTCATAAACTAGGTTAAGAAATGTCAAAAACGTTCACCAACTTTGGAAATTTTTTTAATTTTTTTGACAACACTTAGAATAAAACGGCCTTTATTAATTAAAATTAGAATGTTTTAAGTTTCATCTAGAAAAAAAATCAAATCAAAATCTTTAAAAATGAATTTTTGATGATTTTTTAAAATTAAATTTCTTAAGTTAGAAAAGTGTCAAAAAATTTTTCCAACTTTGAACATTTTTTTAATTTTTTTGACAACACTTGGAATAAAACGGCCTTTATTAATTAAAATTAGAATGATTTAAGTTTCATCTAGAAAAAAAAAAAAAAAAAAAAAAACAAATCAAAATCTTTAAAAATGAATTTTTGATGAATTTTTAAAATTAAATTTCTTAAGTTAGAAGTGTCAAAAATTTTTCCAACTTTGAATTTTCTTTTAATTTTTTTGTCAACACTTGGAGTAAAACAGTCTTTTTTAATTAAAATTAGAATGTTTTAAGTTTCATCTAGAAAAAAAATCAAATCAAAATCTTTAAAAATGAATTTTTGATGATTTTTTAAAATTAAATTTCTTAAGTTAGAAAAGTGTCAAAAATTTTTTCCAACTTTGAAATTTTTTTTAATTTTTTTGACAACACTTGGAATAAAACGGCCTTTATTAATTAAAATAAGAATGTTTTAAGTTTCAGCTAGAAAAAAAATTAAATCAAAATCCTTAAAAGCGAATTTTTAATGATTTTTTAAAATTGATCGATTTTCTTAAGTTAGGTGAAAAGATATCAAAAAATTTTTTATCAACTTTAACTTTTTTTTTTTTAATTTCTGAGATATGAATTTTTTAAAATCGAGACTATTTAGTAATTGTAATAAATCTCTTTTATAGAAATGAAAAATAAATATTTGATATTCCCGCATTTCAAATAAGTTCTTACATTTAAGGAAAGATGGCGATAGTGTTGTGTAAATTGTCAAATTTGACGTAGGTGAGGTTATGTGGTAATAAATAAAGCAATTAAATATCTTAACGACCTATAAAGCGCTTCAAAATATAATTTACTCCATTAAAAACGTAATGATTACGTTAATTTAAACCTATTTTCTCATTTACTAATCAATTTGAACAAATAAGTGTAAAAATGGATGATGAAGAATTGACACGGTAAGTTAAATATACTTAAAACCTTCTCAAATATTGATATTGATTAATAAAAACGATCATTCAATTTATTTCTTTTAAAGATTGGCTGTGGAAGAACTGATCCGAGACGCAAAAAAATTCATGGCGAAACGAGAGGCTGAATTTAAAGCAACCCAAATGAAAAGGCCGATGCAAACAAACAAGATTTTTTTAAACAATATCATTAAGAATACCATGCAACATAATAACCAGTTAAAAATGAATCAAATAAGAAACAAAATGAGGAATAACGCGGTTAAGAAGAGTAAAGAGAAAAATAAAAACTTGTCTGATAAGAAATAATTTTATTAATGTGAAATTATTTATTTTATAAGTCTTATTTTTTTATAAATTATAAATTTAAATTTTAATAAAGTCATTTAGAAATAATAATTTAATTCATTTGTAATATACACATAAATTTTAAGTTGGCAATCCTGAATTTATATAAAATTAAAAAATCTATTATATTTATTTAAATTTTTAAGTGAATCAAATCCTAATTATTTGATTATTACTAATTAAACTAACTTTCTTTAATTTTTACTTTAAAAATACTTTTTTATTTATAACATAAACCTTGACATTTCCCAAAAAAAGAAAAACTAAAATCCCCAAATACACCACGTGTAAGCTGACAGTTTATCTGTCATTGCTTTCTCATATTTTCCCAAAAATAACCCAATTTAAGGTAACTAAACCCTATAAAAATTCTAAATTTTACCTTCCACATCCTTATTTAAACCGAAACACTTTGAAACATGTCGAAAAAACGTGGTAATAAGAAAAACCAAGACTTAGATGATGATTTCGAAGAAAGTAAAGCAACCGCTGTTGAAGCCAAACCCACAAAAGCGAAGGGAAAAGGTAAGAAAGGCAAGAATAAAAATGATGATTGGAGCGATGAGGATGTTAAAAAGGATAAGATCGGTTCGGATAACGAAGAAGTAGCTAAGGAAAATAAGAGTAATGTGAGTAAAGTTGCTAAAAAAGGAAAAAAGAGTAAAAATAAAAACGATGATGATGATTGGGGAGAAGAAAAAGATGTTGAATTGAATTTAAAGGATATTTCCGATGAGGAAGTTGCTCCAGTTATGGTTAAAAAAGCACAGAAAAAAGGTGAGTTAAAAGACGTTAGGTAATCACATTTCTATCTTCAATATTTGAATTAAACTAAACTTAAGTTACTAAAATAAGTTATAAAAGATGAGCTAGAGCCAAATTTTTAATTGTTACGATTGCCAAAAATTATAATTAACCATCTATTTTATATAGGATCTAATTTACGGAAGTTTTAGCTAAGAAAAAGTCAAATAAAACACAATCCGATGAAGAAGACGAAGTAGAAGTTGAAGAACCTGTTAAAAAGAATAATAAAAAAGAGAAAGTTGTTGAAGAAGAAGTTGAAAGTGAAGAAGAATTAAAACCGGTAACGAAAAAGAATAAAGGAAAGAAAAATAGTAAGTAAATTAAATTATTAACAGCTTAAACGTCAAATTTGACAATAAAAATATCAAGTTAACATTTAAGACATCAAATTTGACAGCTCAAACATCAGATTGACAGCTCAAACGTCAGATTGACAGCTCAAATATCAGATTGACAGCTTAAACGTCAAATTTGACAATAGAAATATCAGGTTAACAATAACAACTTCAAATTTGACAACTTAAACGTCAAATTTGACAGTAAAAATGTCAGGTTAATAATAAAAATTTCAAATTTGACAACTTAAACGTCCGATTGACAGTCCAAACGTCAGATTGATAGGTTAAATGTCAAATTTAAGAGTAGAAATATCAGGTTAACAATAAAAACTTCAAATTTGACAACTTACACGTCAAATTTGACATTAAAAATGTCAGGTTAACAATAAAAATTTCAAATTTGACAGTTTAAACGTCCGATTGACAGTCCAAACGTCAGATTGATAGGTTAAATGTCAAATTTAAGAGTAGAAATATTAGGTTAACAATAAAAACTTCAAATTTGACAACTTACACGTCAAATTTGACATTAAAAATGTCAGGTTAACAATAAAAATTTCAAATTTGACAGTTTAAACGTCCGATTGACAGTCCAAACGTCAGATTGATAGGTTAAATGTCAAATTTAAGAGTAGAAATGTCAGGTTAACGATAAAAACTTCAAGTTTGACAACTTGAACGTCAAATTTGACAATAAAAATATTAAGTTAATAATAAAAATTTCAAATTTGACAAACGTCAAATTTGACATTAAAAATGTCAGGTTAACAATAAAAATTTCAAATTTGACAGTTTAAACGTCCAATTGACAGTCCAAACGTCAGATTGATAGGTTAAATGTCAAATTTAAGAGTAGAAATATCAGGTTAACAATAAAAACTTCATATTTGAGAACTTAAACGTCAAATTTGACAGTAAAAATGTCAGATTAATAATAAAAATTTCAAATTTGACATCGTAAACGTCAAATTTGACATAAAAAATGTCAGGTTGACAATAAAAATTTCAAATTTGACAGCTTAAACGTCAAATTTGACAGTAAAAATATCAAGTTAACGATTAAGACGTTAAATTTGACAACAGAAATATCAGGTTAACAATAACAACCTCAAATTTGACAGCTTAAACGTCAAATTTGACGGTAAAATATCAAGTTAACGATTAAGACGTCAAATTTGACAGCTCTAACGCCAGACTGACAGATTAAACGTCAAATTTGACAACTTAAACGTCAAATTGGACAGTAAAAATGTCAGGTTAACAATAAAAACTTCAAATTTGATATAAAATATGTCAGGTTAACAATAGAAATTTCAAATTTGACAGCTCAAACGTCTGATTGACAGCTCAAACGTCAGACTAACAACTTAGACGTCAAATTTGACAGTAGAAATGTTAGGTAAACAATTAAAACGTCAAATTAACAATAAAAATGTCAAGTTAACAATTAAAACGTTAAATTTGACAGCTAAAATGTCAAACTGGCAGTTTAAAAAAATGTTAAAAATGTGGAACTTGTAACCAAACTGTTAAATTTGATAAATTTTTTAAAAAATCGTACAGATCTTATTTTCTATAATAAAATGTTTAAAATTTAATTAATTTTTTTTTATAATTAGTTAAAAAGTTTAAACCACCATCTGAATCCGAAGATGAAGAAGAAAAAAGTGTAGAAGAACCAAAACCTAAAGAAATTGAAAAAACTGAACCAGAAAAGAAACCGGAAAAGAAACCAGAAAAGAAAGAAACAGTAAAAGTCGAAGAAGACAAACAAAAAATGGGTGATACAATTCAAGAAACAACAACAACAAAAACCCAACCTTCCGATGACACTTTAGATGAAATATCCGATAAACTACTTTCGACAAAAATCGAAGAATCCGATTCAAAAGACTTGGAAAAAAAATTAACCCATAAAGAAAAGAAAAAACTTAAAAAACAACAAGAATACGAAAAACAAATGGAATTAATGCTTAAAAAAGGTGGTCAGGGTCATTCCGAGTTAGATAGTAACTTCACCGTCTCTCAAATGCAAAAAACCGTCGGTCAAATGGCCGCTATGGAAAACGCGGTTGATATAAAAGTCGAAAACTTTAGTATTTCGGCTAAAGGTAAAGATTTATTCGTAAACGCGAATTTATTAATCGCCCAAGGAAGACATTATGGGTTAGTGGGGCCAAACGGTCATGGAAAAACGACGTTATTGCGTCATATTGCTCAAAGAGCTTTTACGATTCCCCCAAATATTGATATTTTATATTGTGAACAAGAAGTTGTGGCTGATGATTATACGGCTGTTGAATCGGTATTAAAGGCTGATGTTAAACGGACTGAGTTGTTGGCGGAGGCGAAAAAATTAGAGGAGGAGGCTCAAATGGGGAAGTTGGAGGTTCAAGATCGGTTGAATGAGGTTTATACTGAGTTGAAAGCTATCGGGGCTGATTCGGCTGAACCTAGAGCTAGGAGAATTTTAGCTGGGTTGGGATTTTCGAAAGAAATGCAGGTAAGAATAAAAATAGAAAATTAATTAATTACGTAATTAATTAAAATTAGAATTGGGTAAAATTATCATAAATAAATTCATCAATAAGGATGAATTTCAAGTTAATAAAAATTACTAGATGCTAGCGTAGAGTATAACTTGAAAGTGCGAATACGAAGAGGTAAAATTGTTGCTATAGATCAATGATGGCAAATCTACAACCCGCAGGTTAGACATTGATCCACGCAAACCTTATAAGTGACCCAAACATTGATTTTTTTTAAATTTATATTTTATGTCCTGAAATAGTGCATAGAAAATATTTTAAGAACGTTTATACAGAGAAGTTTATAGAGTACAAGTTTATACGGTTTATCACATATAAGTTCAGAATGACCATTAATGAATGTTAATTATGCGCCCAAGTATGACTCTTATACCCTTTTTAATTAAATGTTACTCCCGAAAATTACTGAATTGATAATCGAAGTTGTTTCATACATTTTATGATTGCTAGTTTTATGATAGAAAGTAAAGTTAATCATAGAAAACATCTATTCACGGTTTTAAATGTTCAATTAATAAGTTTTGAAATATAAAAAATACTTCAAAAGTCGTTAATTTATGTTAGTGCCGTAGAAAAAATGATGCGGTTAAATTAGAGAATACAGTATTTTTTTTAATGTTTGAGAAATTTTGAATAATCTGATCGAAAATTATTGAATTTTTTTTTTATTTGACCAACTTCTTAAAAAGGTTCGCCATCACTGCTATAGACAATTCGCCTCGAAAATCGTCTTCTGTATGCAAGAAGCGACCACCTGTGACGGCCCTTTAAGAGAATTAAAATCCGCCAAAGACGTCCAAGCTTTTTTCAATCGCTCTGCGATTAGTTAATTAAAAATTTCTTAGCCTTGTCAATGTTTTAAATTTGTTCATTTGTATATTATTTTTTCTATGTTCATTGTTTTGTTGTTTTTTAGTTTTAGTATATGCAAAGTGTATCTAATCTTTAATTTTAATGCTAATACGGAATTCATTCGGATTCGCAAATTGACTGATATGACGACTGATAAATAAGCTTACGAAACTAATTATAAATAAAGAAACGATTTGTAAGCACGATTTAGAGAATTTAAATGAGTGTGATTGGTTAATTTTAATTTAGAGCTTTATCCGTGTTTTAAATATGAAATATTCATTTCGTCGCTTTTATGTATTGACATTAAAGCAAATCTTATTCCGCAATTTAGACTCTTTTTTCGATGACTTTCGGTGATAATGGTTAATTATTTTAGAGGCCATCGTTCAATTACATCGCGGAAAATAAAAAATGTTTATTGGTAAAAATAAAATCATCAACAAGGCTGAATTTCAAGCTAATAAAAAAGCAAGATTAAGAAAGGTTACGTTCGATTATGAATATTTATCGTACTAAATTTGTTGTAAGGAATGATGTTAAAATATATGTACAGGATGTCCCAGACCACCCGTACCACCTGATTTACTCGAAAACTATGAGTCCTAGAAACTTGAAACAAAAAATTTGATACATAAATAGATCACTTTATAATTTCATATGTGAAGGGGGATTAAGTTTGGTATTGTTGGAAAGAGCTTTTCAAAAGAAATAACTTTTATAGGAAGCATAATTTTCGAGTAAATCAGGTGGTTCAGGTGGTCTGGGACATCCCTGTATATAAAATCTATTACGATCTAAGAACACCAACTTCACAGTGAATTTCAGTATGATTATCAAAACAAGATGAATTTCAAGCTAATAAAAATCATTAGAAATTTAACAAAAGCATCGATTATTGTAAATCGATTTTGAACTATTTAATAAGAGTCGTAAAAGGTGCTTTTAAAAGCAATCAAGAATAGAAAAGAAGACTAAATGAATTGTAAAGCCAAGTTATATTTTCGTTCGAGGAAACGAATAGACTTTGGACGGTTTAATATTGCGATTATTCCCGAATAATTCAAAACGATAGAATTTGGATGGTTTAAAACGATGATTATTACCGAATAATTAGAATTGATAGACTTTAGACGGTTTAAGATCGCGACTATTTCCGAATAATTAAAATCTATAGAGTTTAGATAGAGTTTAAAAACTATTTAATAAGAATCGTAAAAGGTACTTTTAAAAGCAATCCAGAATAGAAAATAAAGCTAAAATGAATTGTAAAGCCAGGTTATATTTTTGTTTCGATAATCCGATAGACTTTAGACGGTTTAATATCGCGAGTATTCCCGAATAGTCATCATTCCCGAATAATTAAAACTGCTAGACTTTGAAGGTTTCAAATCGCGATTATTCCCGAATAATTAAAACTGATGGACTTTGGACGGTTTAAAATCGCGACTATTTCCGAATAATTAAAGTCGATAGATTTTAGACGGCTTAAGATCGTAATTATTCCCGAATAATTAAAACGGATAGACTTTGAAGGTTTCAAATTGCGACTATTCCCGAATAATTAAAACTGATAGAGCTTTGGAAGTTTCAAATCGCAATTATTGCCGAATAATAAAAAGCAATACACTTTGGGCGGTTTAAAATCGTGTTTAGTCCCGAATAATTAAAATTCTCGGCGAATACAAACCAGTAAACTTTAAAAAATCCTACCTTGCGGATGCCGTTTCCTCGAAAGTCCTATAAATAACAAAAAAATGTGTTACTTTACATATTATTATTATTAAGCAATAATAATTTTTACTTCCTGGCATCCGTTAAATAGCAATCCGACGACTCCTGACACCTCGGAATGGATTCCAACACTCAAACACAGGCACAAAATCACTTAGTACACTGAAATCAAATAAAAAAAAATAGTAAAATTAAATAAACTTTCTTTTATACTATAACATTAAATAATAATAATTACTTAAAGAACCAAACAATCCCCGATGTTTTGAAATAAACTTCAATACTGAACAGCACTAAAGTTACTTAACTCTATTGGAGAATATAACTTTCAGGTCACATTTTAATTTATTGATATTTAACCAAATAATTATAGTTTTTCATGTGATTGCGCATAAATCTTAATTCTATAACGTTACCATACATTCAATATTAGTATTTATGACTGTTGACTCATCAACCTGATATAACAAAGTAAATGCTGTGCAAACTGTAACTTTTTTTTGGATTTAAAACAAAAATCCGGCCCCTAGAGGGTTAACACGTTCGCAAACGCTATGACAATCGTGATATTTTGCGCAGTAATGAAAATAAATGCTCTAATATTAACTTCCGCGAACGTGTTAATATGCTTAAACCAAAAATTATGTACTCAAATTAGAATAAAATTCATGGAATCGATGGCTCAATGACTAACTCTTGAGTTAGCAAGTTTGATGTCTCAAGTTAGAACTCTATTTGTTCTTACACCGAGTTGCTTCAACAACCTTCGGAGCGGTTGTACAGTCGTCGGTCCCGTAAAATCGGTCAGTTCTGTATAAATCTGTGTAGGAAGTTTGTATAATTAGGAAGTTGATAACTGCTTAGGTGCATTGAGTGATACATTTTGAATAAAGTGGACCCAAACCAAGACGTGTCCCTTATAACTTTGGTTACAAGGGTATGCTAGCAGTATGCTAGGAAGCATATAAACTTCTTGGGATCTAATAAATGGGCCTTATTGAAGCCTTAATGACCTCAAATTTAATTAATTTTTCGATCTTAATTTTCTTCCATGAAAATCTAATTTTAAAGGTATTTTCATTTTTTTTTTTAGGATCGAGCAACAAAAAATTTTTCTGGTGGTTGGAGAATGCGTGTATCGTTAGCAAGAGCTTTATACATTGAACCAACTCTTTTATTACTAGATGAACCTACAAATCATTTAGATTTAAATGCTGTAATTTGGCTTGATAAGTAAGTTCTTTTATCAAATTCTTTAAACATTTTATTTTTAAACACTTAATAAATGTTAATTTTTTTTAAGTTACTTACAAGGATGGAAAAAGACTTTACTAATCGTATCTCACGATCAATCCTTCTTAGATAACGTTTGTAACGAAATCATCCATTTAGATCAATGTAAACTGTATTATTACAAAGGTAATTATTCGATGTTTAAGAAGATGTTTGTACAGAAAAGAAAAGAGATGATTAAGGAATACGAGAAGCAAGAGAAGAAGATTAAAGAGATGAAAGCTCACGGACAATCAAAGAAACAAGCTGTAGGTTTATTTAAAAAATTTTTGGAGTTTAAATTTGAATGGATTTGTTTTTGGTTTCTTTAGGAGAAGAAGCAAAAGGAAGTTTTAACTAGAAAACAGGAGAAAAATAGGACTAAAATGCAAAAAACCGAGGATGATGTTCAAATGACTGAGTTATTACAAAAACCTAAGGATTATATTGTTAAATTTTCTTTCCCGGAACCTCCACCTTTACAACCACCTATTTTAGGACTCCACAGTAAGTTTCAATGTGGATTAATTCCGATTTTTATAAAAAATTTGATAATTTTTGAGAATAAATTTTATGATTTTAATGGAAAATAAAGAGTTTACAAGACTTTTTTAAAAAGTTTATCAAAGTTTTTTGGAGGTTATGTTATATTCATTAAAAAATTAAAAATCTTATAAGGATTTTTTTTAATATTTTAATATAAAGTAGAATAAATTTTCTAATTTCACTGAAAAATACATTTTTTAACCTACCTGAACTTAATAAAATATATTCTTAAATAAATTCCTAACGGTTTTTTTAAGTTGTTCAAATTTTTAAGGTTAGCTTAAATTCTGTCAAAAATTTTGAAGATTTTTATTTAATTATTTTTAAATTTTCTATAACGACTGGAATAAAATTGATAATTTAAATTCAAAATAAACATGTTAATCAATCATTGTTGAAGAAATCTTTTCTTAATTCTTATAAATAAACTCAATATGATTTTTTAAAGTTGATCAAAAGTTTTTGAACATTGGTCAAAAAATTTTTGTGAATTTTTGTTAATTTCTTTGATTATAATTATAATAAATTTAATGATTTTAATCGAAAATAGACTTATTAATCTATTATTGCGTAAAAATTCATTTCTTAATTTCTATAAATAAAGTCTAGGTGATTTTTTAAAGTAAATAAAACTAAATAAATCTTTTTTTTTTAGATGTAACTTTTGCTTATCCCAATCAAAAACCATTATTCATCAATACCGATTTTGGTATCGACTTAAGCAGTCGTGTAGCTATAGTAGGACCCAACGGAGTTGGAAAATCAACATTTTTAAAACTCCTTACGGGAGATATCCAACCTTTACAAGGAGAAGTTCGAAAAAATTATCGATTGGTAAACACAAATAAATATTTATTAAAAATTTTCTTTTTTATTTACCTAACTAATCTTATTTTAATTATTTTAAGCGTATCGGTAGGTTTGATCAACATTCCGGTGAACATTTAACCGCCGAAGAAACTCCTTCTGAATATTTAATGCGTCTATTTGATTTACCATACGAAAAAGCAAGGAAACAACTTGGTACTTTCGGATTAGCAAGTCACGCTCATACTATTAAAATGAAAGATTTATCTGGTGGACAAAAAGCTCGTGTTGCTTTAGCTGAACTATGTTTAAACGCTCCGGATGTAGTTATTCTTGTAAATATTATAAAAATAATTAATTTTATTTGATCTGATTATCCTATTCTTGTATTTTTAAGGATGAACCAACGAATAATTTAGATATAGAATCCATAGATGCTTTAGCTGATGCCATAAATGACTATAAAGGTGGTGTTATTATAGTTTCTCACGACGAGAGACTTATTAGGGAAACCGAATGTACTTTATACGTAATTGAAGATCAAACCATCAACGAATTAGAAGGAGATTTCGATGATTATAGGAAAGAATTGCTCGAAAGTTTGGGAGAGGTTATTAATAATCCAAGTGTCGCCGCTAATGCTGCTGTATTACAATGAAAATGTTTAGATAATTTAATAACAAGGTCTATAAACGTGTTATTAATTAAAATAAAATAAAATATTTATATTTCTAATATAATTTTTGAATTATTTACCTCAAAATAGCGCCATCTAGTAATTTTTGGTGACAATTTTTTCGGTGTTATTTTATCTAATTTACTAATTATTTCTTTCTATTTATTTTATTATCCTTTTTATTATTTAAACAACCTTTAATGTTTTAATAATAATAATTATAAATAAATTAAAATTAAAATTTTTAGGTGTGTTAAAAATCTGTCAATACTTATAAACCTAACTTCACGTTTATTTACGATGTCATTTCAATGACATTTGTCGTTGTGTCAACACAAAACTATGTAAATCGTTCGAATTATTAAAAATCCGAGCGATGTAGTGTATTTTTCTAGTCGTAATAACCGGGAAAACCGTAACATTCCATAAAATTCCATCATGGAGTCGCCCATGGACGTATTAGAAGTATCCAAAGTTGAAAAATCCGTTCAAGATGTTTACTCTGAGGAGAAACTGAAAGAAACGGTCGACCCAGAAAGTGAATCCGACTATGTAAACTCCTCCGAAGACGACAACAAGGTTCCAGATAGTGAAACAGAATGCGAAAAAGTCCAATGCGATAAATGTAATAAATGCGAAGGGTTGGAAATCCAACTATTGAGTCTTTATGAGAAGTTTAACGGGTTGGAGAAGGATTTTAAAAAGTTATCCGGTATTAAAGATGTATTACAGAGTAAATATGATAATGTAAGTCGGATTTTTGTGATTTTTTTTGTTGGATTAAATTGGTTTAATTATCAAAGGATGTTCTTATTTTTTATTGATAAGAACTTATCTATTTAGTTTGAAATGATAATTATAATTAATTTAATTAAATTAGGTACTTAAAGAAAAGGAACAAGCGGTAAAAGACAAAGAAACCATGGTATTAAGATACGCAGGAAGTGAAAAGAACGTAATCGAGCAAAAAATCGTTCGGGAAGCTTTAGAAAAGAAACAGAAAGAGCATTTACGTGAGATTGAAATTTTACAGTACAAAGTAAACCAAATGGGTTCAGAAAAAGCTAGAATTTGTCAAATGTTAGATAATAAGGTAATTTAGGGTAATTTATAAGATTTTTTTTAATGGAAATACTTCAATTAATATTAAAAATATTTAATAATTAAATAAAAATCATGTTTTTGTTACTTTCTTAGTGTCATGAATTAAAACAAAGTCAAACGGAAATGCAACACACTAAAACCGATTTATCGGCTTTAGAAACGAAGATGAAATGGTTACAAAATAACTTAAAGAACGAGTTGGAAGTGAGAAAAGAGAATGAACATAAAATAGAAAGTTTAAATGGTAAATTACAGGAAGTATTAGCGGAAATTGAACAGACTAAAAAAGACGCTCAAGAAAGTATTAAAACGTTTCATACATCACAAGAAAATCGCGCTCATATTTTAGGTAATTAAAAAAAATAAATGAAAATTTTTGACGGTTAACCTAACTTTTAAAAATTTTGACCAAACTAAAAAAAATCGTGGAGACTTTATTTTTTAAAGTTAAGAAGTGGAATTTATACTAATTGAAAGCTAAAATATTCTATTTTGTAATAAAAAAGTCAATTTTGTTCTAATTATTATCCAAAAAATTAAAAAAATTCATAAAGGTGACTAAAATTTCTAACGGTTAACCTAAAAATTTTGACCAAATTTAAAAAATCGTGGAGACTTTATTTTTTTAAATTAAGAAATGGAATTTGTATTAATTCAAAGCTAAAATATTCTATTTTGTAATAAAAAAGTCAATTTTATACTAATTATTACCCAAAAAATTTAAAAAATTCATAAAATTGACTAAAAATTTTTTAACCTAACATTTTTTTTTTGACTAAATTTAAAAAATCGTGGAGACTTTATTTTTTTAAATTAAGAAATAAAATTTGTATTAATTGAAAGCTAAAATATTCTATTTTTATATAAAAAAGTCAATTTTGTTCTAATTATTACCCAAAAAATTAAAAAAAATCATAAAGTTGACTAAAATTTTTTTGACCAACTTTAAAAAATCGTGGAGACTTTATTTTTTAAAATTAAGAAATGAAATTTGTATTAATTGAAAGCTAAAATATTCTATTTTGTAATAAAAAAGTAAAATTTGTTCTAATTATTACCCAAAAAATTAAAAAATTCTTACATTTGACTAAAACTTTTTATAACCTAACTTAAAAATTTTGATCTATTTTAAAAAATCGTGGAGACTTTATTTTTTTAAATTAAGAAATGAAAGTTGTATTAATTGAAAGCTAAAATATTCTATTTTCAAATAAAAAAGGCATTCTTGTTCTAAATATTACCCAAAAAATTAAAACAATTCTTAAAAATAACTAAACAAAACTAATGACTAATTTTAATTAATATTTATATAGATCAACAATTAAAAGAACAACAAGCGACTTTAATAATGTTAAAACATGAAAAAACCGATAAAGAACAACAAATAAAAACCTTACAATGCGAATTGGAAAAGTCTCAGAGTAAACACAGAGAGGTTTTACAAGAAAATAATGAGTTATCGCAAAAGGTGCAACAATTGGAAAGGGATCGATTGGAAATGGAACAAAAATTAAGTGAATTGAGATGTTATGCCGATCAACAAAGACAAGATGCGGCGGATTTATGTTCGAAAAATGCTGAATTGGCTCAAATTAAACTTCAATTAAGAAAGTATTATTAAAAACTTTGATAAAAAATTCTTTTTTAATGTTAAAAGTTAAATTTTTAGTGAACAAGAACAATTAAGTGTTTGTAAAGAGCAAATGAATCATTTAAAGCAAAGAAATTCTGAGTTAGAATCTGATATGGAAGCTTGTCATATTAAAGAAGCCGATTTATTACTATTTACGCAACAATTAACTGATAAAAATGTTAGATTACAATCAGAATTTACAGCGATGGAAACAAAAGTATATTTAATAAAAAATTCTTTAGGTAGATTTAATCATTAATAAAATTTCTAGGTTCAACAATTAACTTGTGAACAAACTATATTAAAACGTGCGGCGAAAGAACAAGAAACGAAAGCGAATTTATTATCAAATCAATTAAACGAAGAACGGAAAAAATTATCAAGTGAAATTGAAATTCTTTCAAAAAGTTTAGATGATAAAACTAAACTGTGTGATAAATTACTATTAGAAGTTGCTGATCAAAAAGGTGAGAATATGGTGATAAAAAGGAAATATGAATTATCTTTAAGGGAAGTGAATAAAGAATTAAATCAGTGTCGTAAGAAATTGGAACAGTATGAAAATAATAATTGTACCGTTATCAGTAGCAGTAGTAGTTCGAGTACTTCGTTGAATGGGACGATGGAGAAAAATGGAGGTGAGAATTCGCCTCAAAGTAATTACGATGATCAAGTTAAGGTAATACAAGTTAAAATTAAAGTTAAAAAACTCAATTAAAAGAAAGAAGTTGATGAATTAAAGGATAATTAATTAGATATATATTTTTTAAGGTGGTTCAACCTGAAAGAGTATTAGATAAACAAGCTCTAATAGAGCATATAGTTAAATTACAAAGAGTAAGTGCAAGGAAATCGGAAAAAATCGATTTCTTGGAGGAACACGTTAGTACTTTGATCGCCGAGTTACAAAAGAAATCGAGGTTGTTACATAATTATATTTTACGTGAACAAACTGGAGCTTTATCGTCTAATACTATGGATAATAATAAGGTAAGAATTATTTGTGGAGATAAAACATTAAAAAAATAAATTAATAGATACTCCCTCTGTTCTTAATTAAATGTTTGTAAATGTCAATCAATAAAAACGTAATTGAGTGATGATGAAAAAAGAAATAATAATAATTATGGCTTGATGAGAGTTTAATAAGCTGAATTTTTCATTAAAATTTCATTAAATCAGTATAATAAAAGTCGGTCCGTTCCATGAGAAACTGTCCATTCAAAAGGGGTGTCCGCGAAGGGGAATTTCACTGTACACTATACTGTACAGAACGGATACTCCTCATTCACTGTCCGATTCTCATATAATTACTTCGCATTTCTCTTAAGTGGACACCCTTCTTGAACGGACACTTTTGGTGGATCTCGTTGCTGTCCGCACAAGGGAAATTTCACTGTAGTGATGTCAAGGTTATAAAATGAGACTTAAAATCGTTCGAAAGAGCTTTATTTAATCGATTTATTCCGATAAAAGATTTGAAACTTAAACAATAGAGTCGATTCTAACAATTTCTTTATCAACATGTTGCCCTACAACAATTACAAGGTAGAAAAAACGGTTCGTTTGATGTTTAGAAATGTCAGAAATGTGTGAGCTTCATTAATTCATTTACTTAATTCTGATTTAAACTTACTTTTAGGTTTTATTTAAATAAATTAATAAATTTTTAATTAAAACTACTAACTTAACCTCTTTTTATGAGATCTGTCATTTTTGACGTTTGAAATTCAAATTAAAGAAGCTATGTTTTTTCTCTTAGCAACCTTTTGGTTGCTAAGAGAATTGACATGAAGAAGCCATGTTTTTTTTCCCTAGCAACCTTTCGTTTGCTGAGAGAATTGATATGAAGAAGCCATGTTTTTTTTCTTAGCAACCCATTGGTTGCTAGGGTAAATGAATTGAAACGAAATTATACCATTTTCGGCGTAAGATGTCTCATGCGTCATTGATTAATTATGTTATCCTAGACTACTATTTTCGGTTTTCGTCTCTCTCTGACACGTACAATTAAATAAAAAAAATATTTGACATATGTCGAGAAAACGGCGACAACTAATGACGCATGAGACATCTTTCGCCGAAAATGGTATAGGTAATAATTTTGACTGAAATTTGTGATAATCATAGAAAAAAAGATTGAATTGTTATGTTGTGAGTTAAAATCAATCAATCCCATCTATTGACCTAAGTTGTTATAAATAATTTATGAACTAAATAGTACTACGACTGTTTTTTTGTACCCACTTTGCATAAAAATAATCAGAATCTTTGATTTTCAATAATTCAACCAAATCTAGTCTTTTACAAGTATTAATCCACGATTGAAATTAAAAATTGTAAATAATTTAAACTGTCAACGTGAATTAATAGATGTTTTAAGCGATATGGAAAAGTTTATTAGTCAAAAAAATGATCTCAATATATTTAAAAACCAATTAAACGATTTTAAAAACTTTTTTTTGTTGAAAAATCAGGAATAAAATATTCAAATATAGAAAATGAGTTTAATGGATTAAAAAATTAAATAAAATTAAAAGATTTAATAAAGGTTTTAAACGATCGGAAGGAAGTAATAGATGTTTTAATGGATATGGATAAGTTTAGATATCTTACAAAATCATTTAGAAGATTTTTAACAAGAATTTCGTTGATAAATCAAAAATAAAACGACCGTTAAATCTTAAAAAGTTTTTTAAGAGGTCATGTTTAAGTTATAAGGGTTTGTACAATATAAACATCATCTTCAAACGTCAAATTCAAAATTAAAACCAACAAATTACCATTAACAACTCTAATAGCAAGATGGCGTCACTTGTATGACAACCTGTTGTATAAAAAAGCTGTACGTATTAATTATTTATAGTATTTTATTTCATTAATTTCGATATTAATATCTAACGGGATATTAAATGATTTGATAATTAACACATTATGCACTGCGTTCTGTGTGTTGAACGCGCCCTCAAGACCCGAACATTTTCGAACTCTCCAATTTTCCCATTTGAATAAAAAAATAACATGAAAATGAGATATCTCGTGATTCAACCGTAATGTTCGATTTGCTAAAAACGAGATATCTCGTGATTCGTACGCAATGTGTTAAGAGAATGTAAGAATATTTTTGTTATAAACTATAGTGAAAATTTGATCTACTCAAGATATAGAAAGATTCAAGTCAGGTTTTGTTCAATTTTAACTTGAATAATGTTGTAATTTTTCCATTTAGTTGATTGTATTTTTTGATTGTACAGTAGGAAATGATCACTTGCTAACAGTTTTATGACTCACAATTAGAAAAGAAAAATTCATGTTGGTGGTCATAAACTTTTATTATACAGGTGTCCCACCGAACATAAATAATTATGAAAAATAATTCGTTCCTCTGAAACTACAAGTGAAAGAAAAAAATGTTTCAAATAAAATTGTCTTTAAATTGACCAACTTAACGAAAAATAGAGGCTGCGTTCAGAATAAATAATTGTTTCACCACTTCCGGTTTAACGGGAAGTCATGGATGATTGAAAATATTTTGAAAATGTAGTGTACAATGTACTAAATCTGTGTATAAAATTTCAAACTTATCGGACTTGTAGTTTACGAGATATTTCGGCTAGCTCAATTCGATGGGACACCTGTATAACAATTCATTTAAAAATGTTAAGACGCTTTTAAAAACTGACTAAAAGCATAATATTGGAACATTTCTTTTAAAACAGAGGGAGTTTTATATGTGTACAGATTAATTTTGAGTCCTTAACTGAAAGAAAATCCGTCTGATCAAATTTTTATTGTTAGTTGCGTTCATTTAAAGTTCATTTTTCAAGTCACACCAGGTATTTCGTTCGACGCAAGATGTCTGATGCGTCATTATTCGTCATCGTTTTCTTGATGTACTAAAACTAAAAATGGAGCTGCGCTATGAAGAGAAAGATGAAAAAGTAAACCCCCTCTCCCCAACATTGCGTACTCTTTCATCCTTTTCTTCATGGTGCAGCGCCATTTTGGGTTGTAGTGCGTCAAATAATTCTTTTATCTAATTGTACATGATAGAAAGAGACGAAAACTGAAAAAACTAGTTTAGGATAAAACAATGGCGCTTGAGATATTTGGAACAGAATATAATTTAAGATTTTAAAAAAATCTGATTAAAACTATGCTAATAAGTTTAACATGTTCGATTACTTACCTTAGAAATAGGTTTTAAGATAATTTGGAGCACTCCCGGAAAAAACACCGAATTTTCAAAAAATTTTGCGTCCGACTCCGCGAAAGTCTTTATTTGAACTAATCCCTTGTCGATAAAATAAGTCATTTATAAATAGCCGGGGTAGGTGCAGGTAAAAATTTCCAGTTTTCGATTTCGAAAATGCAGTTGGTGTAGGGAAAGCGCGCCCCACCACTCCAATCAACCAGTGCAATTACTGGCGTCTTCTTATCGTTTCCAAAATTTACCGATTAATTTAAATCGGGTTTAAAATAAAAACTAGCGTAAATTTATACAAAAAAAGAGATTACAGTATGGCTTTGTAACCATACTGAATTTAATATTTTTGGTTTTTAATTTTCAATCAAAATTTTTTTATAAAAGCTAATACAACTGATACAAATATTTAAAATCATAGCATAAAAATTAGTTTAGAAATAAAAATAAAATTCAAACTACGGACTATAAGAAATTAATAAAAAAATTTCTAATATTTAGGTAATAGTTATAAAAAATTATAAATCAATTGACGCTCAATTTTTATCTCCAAAAAGTATTCGCTCACTTAGCTTTAACACAATAAATCAAATTATCTTTTAAATTTTAATATTTGATGGGGTCCCCATTTCGTCGAGTAACTTCTGCTAATTGTCTTGGAACAGATTCTACTAATTTTTGTGTTACATTTGAAGAGATTTTCTCCCACTCAGTAGACAAGGCTGCATTTAGATCTTTTTGATTATTAATATTATATTTTCTAATGTTCGTTTCAAGGAAACTCCAGACATTTTCGATGAGATTAATCCATTTTGGAATATTATAGAGCAACCATACTTTAGTATTCTAGGCTGTGTGCTTGGGATCATTGTCTTGGGTAAATATGTAATCATTATTTAGACCCATTTTGTCAGCACTACTTCGAAGATTTGTTTTCAAAGTGTTGATATACCTTTTGTGGTCTATGATTCCATCAATGAAATGTAAATTTTCAACACCATTCCTCCTCATACAACCCCATACTAGTACAGAACCCCCTCCGTGTTTAAATGTAGGTCTTAAGTTCTTTTCTTCTATTTCTTTAATCTTGCGCCGCTATATCATTCGTCGACTGCCAGATCCATAAATATTAAACTTACTTTCATCTGTAAATATTACTCTGCTCCAGAATGTATTTCCACTGTTTTTATAGGTTTCAGCAAATGACTTCTTAAGTTTCTTGCAACTCGACCGCGATAACCAACTTCATATAGGATGTTACGAATGGTATTTACAGATATAGTTTTGCCAAACTCACTCTCGGTTTCAATAGTAATTGTTGTTGCCTTTTTATTAATATTTGTTTAAATTTTGTTGACAACAATTCTCTTTTCATTGGAAGTTAATTTCTGGGGACGACCAAATCTCGAATAGATTTGCCTTCTTTGCGTAGGCTTGTAATAATTTTTCCAACTTCTATAGATGTTTCACATTGTTTTCTACCCATTTTAATTTATTTTTTATTATTGTTGTTGGATTGTCACAACAATTTTTGTTTCTTAATTTTTTATAGGGATATTACAATGTCTATTTGTGTTAGAATATTTTATTTTACTTTCAATTATTTTGTCTTTATCAAATTAATGTCACAAGTACTCAAGGTGAGCGAATATTTTTTGGAGTCACTGTATATGGGTTCATAGCGTTCAAAGGGTGAAGTATTTGTTGACCTCTACAAATTATCCTAATTGACATTTGATTTTCCTTCAGTTAAGAACTCCATTAACGCATTTTGTACAAATTTCTGCATATTTCAATGTTGTTAACCGTTTATTCTTTTTAATTCGCTTTTGCAGTCTTCCAAATTTTGGTAAGTGCTAAACTTTATTAATTTTCGTTTTCAATTTGTTTTAATTTTATTGACACTTTATAATTTTCTTATGGTAACTAATTGTAAGCTTGTTTGCACTGTTATCTGTAATAAAATTTGAAAGGATTTACTGAAGGGATTTAGTTTTTATTTTATTATTTCAAAAAAATCTTTTCGCTAAGTCCTTTTAAGTTCTAGTTATCTACACTGATGATCACTGCTATTAGAATTTATTTTATGTAATCACAATTTTTCTAAAAAAGTGAAAAATGGTGGATGCGCCGGATAATTTTAAGCAAACCAAATTTTTATTTATTGTACGTATAATTTAAGTGCTTTGATTGATTCATAAAGTTTCGTTTGTTCAATGTTTATTTTTTGTAATATATTTTAGTGACTAATTTATAACCATTTTTTATTATTATTTCCAGGCGATCTTAGCGCAATATCCGGGAGTAATGTCCTCCATGTACAGTTCCAAAATTTCCGATAACAACTTAACCTTGGAATTATCTTTAGATATCAACCGGAAACTACAAGCTGTACTGGAAGACGCACTGCTCGAAAATATCACTTTAAAGGTTAAAATAAAAACTTCCCCAATTAAAAACTGACAATAAATTTTTCTTTATGTTTCTCTAGGAAAATGTAGATACTTTGGGAGCGGAAATCGACAAGCTAAGTAAAAAGTTAAAGACGTAAATCCTCTAATTCCTTTTTTTAATTTGAATCTCTAATGTAAACAAAAAATATTAATATATTATCGTTGTTGAATTGATTTTTCTATTCCAAGATAAAGTAAAGTAAAAATAAGTAAATTAAAAGAAAAAACAAAGAAAGACATCATTTCATCTTTAATCTGTTTAAATCCAAAATACAAAAGAATTAAAAAAACATTTTTATGTAGTTCGTTCGTATTGAACAAGATGAAAGATGTATTTTTGGAATAGAATAATAAATAAAATAATCAAATATATAAATTATTATCCAAAAAGGGTTAATTTTTTTTACATGTCGGACATTTTATCCTCATCGTAGTCGCAACATTCGGCCGACACCTCTTCATAATCTCTTTCCAAAGCGGCTAAATCTTCCCTAGCTTCTTGAAATTCACCTTCTTCCATCCCTTCACCTGTATACCAATGTACAAAGGCTCGTTTTGCAAACATCAGGTCGAATTTTCTATTTAATTTATTCCAAGCGGAAGCTATCGCTGTTGTATTCGATAACATACAAACCGCTCTTTGAACGCGGGCTAAATCACCACCTGGTACTACAGTAGGTGGTTGGTAGTTTATACCTACTTTAAAACCAGTTGGACACCAATCTACAAATCTAAAAATTTTGTTATGTGATTTAAATTGTGTAAAAGTTGTTATTAAAAGTTGTTTATAGGGTGCGTATAAATTTCTTTTATCGAACAGATTTTCAACTTGTTTCTTAAGACATACAAAGAGCCATCCAACATTCTACCATTAAGATTTTCTATTCAGAATTGTATCAAGAATATTTCCAAGTGTATCTTTTACTCTAATTTATACACACCCTATATAAATAAATGTTATTACTAACCTAACATTACTTTTAGCTTTCATTTGAGCAATTGCAGCATTAACATCTTTAGGTACAACATCCCCCCTGTACAAGAGGCAACAAGCCATGTACTTTCCTTGACGTGGATCGCATTTAACCATTTGATTAGCAGGTTCGAATAATTCAGAAGTAATCTCTGAAACGGACATTCCTTCGTGATAAGCTTTATCCAAAGAAACAACCGGAGCGTAAGAAGCTAACGGGAAGTGAATTCGAGGGTAAGGAACTAAATTCGTTTGAAATTCGGTTAAATCAACGTTTAAAGCACCGTCAAATCTTAAACTAGCGGTGATCGAAGACACGACTTGACTTATTAATCGGTTTAAATTCGAATAATCCGGACGTTCGATGCCTAATTTACGCCTGCAAATGTCGTAGATTGCTTCATTATCCACCATGAAGGCGCAATCGGAATGGTTTAAAGTCATGTGAGTTGTTAAAATTGAATTGTATGGTTCAACAACTGCTGTACATACCTTTAATTTTTTTTAAATTTAAATTATTAAAAATAAAAAAAAAGATTTATATTACTTGTGGAGCTGGATAAACAACAAATTCCAACTTGCTCTTTTTACCAAAATCTTGTGAAAGTTTTTGCATTAATAAAGAAGTAAAACCAGATCCGGTTCCTCCTCCAAAAGAATGAAAAACAAAAAATCCTTGTAGTCCACAACATTGCTCGGCTAATTTATAAAGTCGTTCCATAACCACATCAATCATTTCTTTTCCGATGCTATAATGACCTCGGGCGTAATTATTAGCTGCATCCTCTTTTCCGGTTAATAATTGTTCCGGATGGTACAGTTGTTTATATTTTCCAGTTCTTACCTCATCTTAAAAAATAATAATAATAATTATTTTTACTCAACCCTTTCTTTTATTTATTTTTATCTATTTAGAAATTTTTTTACCAACAACTGTTGGTTCTAAATCAACCATAACAGCTCGAGGAACCATTTTTCCATTTTCCACCTCCGAGAAAAATGTACCGTAACAATTATCGGTAGTCGTTGTGGAAGCTTTACCATCCGCTTCGATTCCGTGCTCTAAACAGTATAATTCCCATGTTGTGTTGCCTATTTGGACTCCGGCTTGTCCGATGTGTACAGATATACATTCCCTCTGTCAAGAAAAATGTTGGCATGTGAATTTTTGTGATGTGTTGGATGTAGATGGATTTTATAGGTGGAAAGATAGGATGGTTTATAGGAGGTAAGTACTTACCATTTTGAATGGGATACCTCGAATTTGGACGAGTTCGTCAACAAAAACTGCACACACACAGAATTTTGACTGTTTTGGAGGATGAGCCCTTTAAAATTTGGATAACATTTCTATCACTTTTGTTTTTTTGTAAATAAATTTTGTAAATAACCCGGTTACTAGACAATTTTTTTTTCATTTTTAAACGAATTCTATTACAATTTAAACTTCATTTGCGTTTTTGGATATGTTTATTTAGATTGAATGATTTAAATTATAAAGTATACTTTGAATTTGGTTAGTTTTTAGGATATTTTTATGAGTTAATTTTGAAAATTTCCAGACGAAATTTTAAAAAGGATTTTATTATTAGTTGAAATGTCATATTTTATCTGTCAAAATCGTTAAATCTATAAAATTAAAAAAATATCATTGGAATTATGATCTATTATTTAAGTTTTGATTATTTCAGATTCGATTTATAATATGTTTTTTAAGACACCTAAATAAAAATTAACACTTTCATTATAATTCTACAAAAATACAAAATTCCATGTCTTAATTCCAAATACAGGGTAAGGTAGAGTCAAACAAAATACAGTCAAACCTCTTTTTGTATGTATGTAGGAGTGTAGGACAGGGTATTATTTCCCTAACACTTATTGTTAGACCTCAGTAGGCCCATTATATTAAATCTCATCAGGTTCGATTGGTTGAGGGACCGACGGCTTTACACCCCCTGAATGTCGGTGGAGTAACTCGATGTTAGAATAACCGGGGCTCGAAGGCTGAGCATCAAGCGTCATCAACCTCCTTTTTTAATTAGCAAAATGGAAAAGTATAACAAATGTTTTGAAAAATTTATATGGAATTCCATATAGACGGAAATTTGTTTTTAAACGAAAAACAGTTTATCTTTTGAAAACCAATTTTTGTATAATGACCACCGTTATAAATACGAACACGGTTTCACGGTTGGTGTTAACTGAACTTTTAATTAATTTATAAATATTCGTCGTGTTCAAATCAACAATAACAATGCATGATAAGTTCCCCGTCTTCTTCCCCTGGGACCACCAAGAAGGTATAACTTCAGGGAACCAAAGTCGCTAACCATCATGTACGTCCTCGCTTCACCCGCAATGTTTAGGGCATCACAGGTGCGTAAGGAGGGTGTGTTTTAATACCTCAAGAGGCACCTACCTCTAGTGTTCCATGGTCTCAGCTTATCCGCCTCGCAGAGGGAGTCGGTTCGTTATTGTCGTTAGGTCATCGTTAGTTATGTTGTGAAAACTGCTGAAGGGGGGGCTCTTGAGCCCGTATGGGTTTCTCGTCTCTATGTGTCTTTCAGATTTATGGAGGTTTATGGTAACAGTGCGTCCATAGCCCGCTTCTTTGCCTTAAGTATTTTAACTAACCCACCTCTCTGTGACGTCGATCGCTCCAAAACCTAACGTCCGGTATTAACCTCGCCGTCAACCTTCCTCTAATTTCAGCGTCCCATTTGGTTTGCCAGGTGTGATAGCCCTGTTCACGTGCTTCCCGCTTAGCCGTCGCTTTGTCTTTAGTTGTTCTGGTTTCGTAGGTGGTTCTCCTTAGCGAGGCCATTAAGTCTAGCGGGAGTGTACCTGTTACTACCTGTACGGCCGGTCTCGACACCGTTCTGTAGGCACTGGCGATTTGTAGCATCCCCCTCCGCTGAATATTGCATAGGAGTTTCCATTTCATGACAGTCAGATCTGCCGACCACACCTCGCATCTTCGTGGTTGGGCCCCGACGTTCGACATCATTCTTGACAGGTTCGAAATAACTCTAGCCGCTTTATCGGAGGCTGTCCTAATGTGTTCCGTAAAAGAGACTTTGTTGTCAATGGCCAGACCCAGATATTATAGGTGTTAACTGAACTGAAACTAGAACTAATACTAGCATATTCGAAGTTAGTCACTTCGAACTGGTTTTTGAAGAAGGTTGCAACATGGCATCCGAAACATCAAATGGCATTTCAAAAGATGCATAGTTAAATCCGCAAGCTCCTAGTTCTAGGTCTAGTGTTAGTCTTACAAGGGGACCACCAGATGTGTGACTTCCAGATCTTGTTCTTGATTTGTTTTACAGGTAGAGGCATGTATGTGAAGCTTCATGGTAAAGTAGTTCCGGGAGACGGCCAGGCATTTTTGCGTTATGAATTTTTGAAATTGTCAACGAAATTTACGGAAATAGTCATCCGAAGATTTAATACTCTTCCCAGTAAGTCCGATGGCCGAGATGGTTAAGGCGCGAGTTACTAACTGCGTCTACCTGTAAAAAAATCGAGAACAAGATCTGGAGGTCACACGTCTGGTGGGTACCTTGTTAGTTTTGTAATAATTCCAAACATTATTATCTCTCCCTGGAGTTCTCTTAGGGTCCCGAAGAACTTCTTCACAATAATGTATTGGATATGCCTTGACACTTTCACAACCGCTGACACGAATGTGGTGCCATAGGCAGACCATTTGTTGTATGCCAGTACCACTCATGTGGTGTCATTGGTAGGGCAATCGTTATTCATTATTATCCAAAATATTGCCGGCCACTTGCAATACTTTGTTCTATTTTCTATCTTTTGATCTATTAAACATAGATATGTCGTGTTTGTACTCAAATTAAAAGAAATTTAATTTTCTATCGATCTATGATAAAATTTTAAAGATGGTCGACTTCCGGTTGTTTTAAAAAATTAAAAAATTCGATAACTTTCGATTTATTAAAGATAGATAGGGTAAACTCACCAAATCTCGGCCATGCGCCTAAAGTCGGCCTTCCAGTTTTCTTATATGGATTTCTATAGAAAGGCCGACTTTAGGAAGCATTTTTATGGGGGCCGACATTTGGGCAGTTTACCCTATGTCGTGTTTGTAAAGGAAATTTAATTTTTTATCGATTTTTAATAAAATTTTATTCTAAAATTATTAAGCAGTATGGTAGTTTCTTTATCGAAGGATGGCAACTTTTAATAAATATAAATAAATGATTTATACGATATGTAAAACTGTAAATTAATTATTATTTTAACTGCGCAAATATGCGGTTGTGAAAGTGTTAAGAAGCTATTCAGCACATTTACGGTTTTTGCGTGAGTTCAATTTCGTTTCCGAGTTTGAATTTTCCTCGGCGGTTATGTTCATATGATACACTTCTGTGTGCTCTCATCCGGAGATGATCTCCGTTATGGTAATTTCACCATAATCGCGAGCCGCGAACTGAGGACGTAAACCAATGAGATTTGTGGTTGAGGAAAACGGGTGAATTTTTTGAGCTTGTGTAAATATTTACTGTTAGACAAATTTCTCCGGTTAATAATTATTTGAGTTAGGAGTTCGAATAGCTATCCTCTTGATTAATCAGATTATAAAGGTTTGCAATTTTCTTAAGAAAATTATAGAGATAAGTTTGTATTTCATTCAATACAGTTTTTCCTTCTCTGAATCTATTGAATTCTGGTAATTAAAGTTATTAATAATAAAAAAATATATTTTTTTAAATAATCTTTGTAAGCTGAAACGCTTTACATTTCAAACTAAAGCCCTAGTGCAAACACACACGGTTTCCAGAAGGTATGACTGGGTGAAAATCCCAATTATTACAGTTCAATGAACACCATTGCTTTACAAGCATATTGTGAGTTTTCTTTTTGAAATTATAAGTGTATAGTGATATGAATTTCTTTTTACAAATTTCCATTCATATACTACATATTCCTTTCAATAAGTTTATCTTTGGTTTCCATTTTTTACTTAAAAAAAAAGAGTTTGACTACCTTACTCTGTATTTTTTGGGAAAGGAAACGTTATTTTTTAAAACGAACCCTAAATTTAAAAAATAGCATAGATGATAAGTTTAAACTAAGATTTTTGTTCTAAAACGTCTATAAACAAGAAAATAACTACAATTTATGTAGATACGAATACTTTTGCTTTTCATAATATCTTAAATTCGAACTGGTTTAAAATAACAGAAAAAATAAAATCAACTACAAGTTAACGAAATGTTATAATTTTTATAATAAAACTAACACACTCTAGAATTTAGAATTTTGGTAGAAATAAAGATTAAACCTTTTATTATAAATCCTCAAAGTTTCATTACTTAACTTAAAATAGTTTAGGAGAAATAAATTTTTAAAATCAACTGTGTTAATCGTATGAATTAATACATAACTAATAATCCAAACATGAAGATACATAACAAAGTTTCTACATTTAAATTTTAAACAAAATTTATTAAAATATATTTACCAAACTTAAGTCATTCTTCAAGGTAATTCAAACATCTTTTAATAACGTAAAAGGTTATCGCGTTTTCACTAAACCTTATCACTAATGATAATTACCATTTGAACTATACACATAATATGACTATTAAAATTACAAATAAGAAACAAACAGTCTCATTTAGTAACGAATTTATTACAAAAATGTTCTCTTTAATATTAATACAGTTCATTTTTTTGATTTCTTATGATGTTTCAGCTAAAATAAGTACGAAATTAAACTTTTCCAAACATTAATTTACTCATCGATTAATTAATTTTGTTATAGTAACCACAAATAATGGAAAAATCGAAGGATATAAATCTCAAACGCTTAATGGAAAGGATTTTTACGCTTTTGAAGGTATTCCTTATGCAGAACCACCAATCGGAGAAAATAGATTTAAAGTAAGTTAAAAATAAATTTCTACACTTCTTATTTTTATTCTTAAATTAAATAATAAATAGGAACCAATTGCTAAAGAACCTTGGAAAGGCACGTGGATGGCTAAAAACCTTTATACCTGCATTCAATATCTTCATTCAATAGACACAGACGATTTTCCAGTTATCGGTGACGAAGATTGTTTATATTTAAATATTTACACACCGATTAATTTAACAAATGATACACTTTACAACGTAATTATTTTTATACACGGTGGAGCTTTTATGTTTAATTCGGGAGGAACATATGGACCGAAATATATTTTAGATAAAGATGTGATTTATGTTACTTTAAATTATAGATTAGGACCTTTAGGTAACTTTTTTCATTTTTTACTTACGAAAAATCAATAAGAAATTTAATTTTTAAAAAATAATTTTTAGGATTTTTATCAACAGAAGATGAAGTTTTACCTGGAAATTTAGGTATAAAAGATCAAATATTAGCTTTAAAATGGATAAAAGAAAACATACATTATTTTAATGGTAATCCAAATTCGATAACTTTAACTGGAATGTCTGCTGGTGGAGCAAGCGTTCATTTACATTATATGACACCATTATCTAAAGGTTTATTTAATCGTGGAATAGCGCAAAGTGGAACTATGTTAAATTCGTGGGTTTTGGCGGAAAAATCAAAAGAAAAAGCCATGAAATTAGGTGAAATTTTAGGATGTTCAAGTCAAAAAAGTTCCGAATTGATTGAGTGTTTAAGAAAGAGACCTTCTTATCAAATCGTTTCTGCTGTAAAATATTTTCAAGTAATTTTTATTTATTAAAATAAGATTAGGTAATTTTTATTTAAATGAAAAATTAATTTAGGAATGGTTGTATAATCCCATTTCACCTTTTGGTGTTGTTATTGATGGTTTATGGTCGAAAAATCCGGTTTTAACAGATCATCCTTTTAATTTATTAAAGAATAAACAAGTTGAGGATTTACCGTTGATTTTTTCACATGTTGGTGCTGAAGGACTTTACCCAGGAGCAGGTAAGTTGAAATAATAAATTTTTTTATTTAAATTTACAGTTACTATTTAAATTTAATGAATAGATTTTATACGAAACGAAAATTACTTAAAATATCTCAACGATAATTGGAATAAATTACTTCCACACATTTTGGAATATAATAACACAGTTGATTTCAAAGATTTGAACCAAATAAGTAAGAAAATACGTAAAGAGTACTTAGGAGATGAATTATTAAGTAAAGAAACATTTAATAAGTTGATTAAAGTAATTAAATCAAAATTAAACAATATGAGTTATAAATTAAATTATTTTTAGTTGATGTCAGATCGATTATTTATCGCGGACATTGAAAAAGCTGCAAAATTACATTCTGAGGTTTCAAACTCGTCAATTTTTTATTATGTTTTTACTTATAGAGGAGTTAAAAGTAAATCTGAAGTTCGATCGGGAATAAATACAAACTTTGGTGAGTTTTATTTAATTTTATTTTTTTTTATTTTTTTTATAATTTCGTATCTTTCAAACAGATTTAATGTATTTATTTTGTGTTTTAATTTGGGATTTTTTATTGATTTATTTAGGAGTTTCTCATGGTGATGATACAATTTACGTTTTATATCAAAATGGGGTAGATATGAGAAGTAACGAAGCTGATCGGAAGATGTCTGAAATCTTTTTGGACTTGTGGTTTAGTTTTGCAGATAAAGGGTAAGTTTTATTTAATTTTGGAAAGTTTTGGTGTTATACGTTTAAATAATCAATACTAATAAGAAAAAAATAAGATTTAAATTGGTTTTTGACTCAAGTCAAACGTGAAAAGTTTCTAAAGGAAGAAAAATCTTTTTTCTAAAACTAGATATGATGCTAATAACTTACTAATAATAAGTTTTTTATGTAAGACTGATTTTAAATTGACTCTTATAACAAAAAATTGTTTGGAAATGTCCAAAAATATGTTCAAAATGTAACTTGCCTTCTACAATAATCTTTATTCGGCTGTTGATCCGAAGGTCTTTTTGCCAATATGTACACACAATGTTATTTGCATAGTTTTACATAGGTCATAGGTGAGTTGTTTGGTTTCAAATCCACTTAAGTCCAAATTTTTCGATTTTGAGAAAACGACAAAAAAGTATTTTGGGATGATTTTAGCGTTATTAATTCAAACGTAATTTATTTGTTATTAGAAGACTTACTGAAGTTTCAAAAATTCTATAACCACGTCTTTTGAAATAGATATAAAAATCACAAAGTGGATTTAAAAATGGTGTTTGGTTGCGTTTGCTACCAAACTGTGGATTAAGGTTCATTTGAATCTGAACAAAATGGAATAGGCATGAATTGAAAGTGAATCAAATCTCTTTTTAGCTATTAACAGGAAACTTTATTTTTTGAAAGATATGTTATTTAAAAACTGTACTTAAAAACTCTTAAACTCTAACATCAGGTATATTTTCGGTTGATTCACATAAACTAGGCTCTTCGTCCCCACTGTTATCTCGGGAATCTCCAGGAATATTATTGTTCTGAAATTTTCCCAACACATCTCTATAATAAGCCAAATTTTCTACCTCTCTCCAGTTCTTTCCATAATGTTTGATTAACAAGTTATTTACATCTCTCATTTTCAGATCTTTTGGTTTCACTCCGGTAGGAATTTCTTTTGGCTGGATATTCATGGCGGTTTGGTTTTTCCTAAAAACTCCTTTGAATCTATTGTACAGTTTTTGTAACTGCGCATCTATTGAAAATGGATTTAGTGGGATTTGAATCTAAAGGCTGTCTATTTGATTTGAATTTTTAAGGCATTCGCGCGTTTTTTAATACAAATCATTGAGTATTTTATAGAAAACAACTTTTTCTAACAGATGGCGTATATGAGATGGCGTCTCATTTTTGCCCAAAAATTGATTTAGGGGATATTGAAACCAGACAACTCAGGTTATAGCACACATAATAGAAACAGTAATTAGTATTATTAGGTCGGCTGTGTTGAATTTATTGTCAAAGTTTTGTAAAGAATGTGTGGTTGGTTTGGTTCTGGATTCGTGAGTTTGATACATAGTCTGTTTAGAATCCCCATATCTCTGTTATGGGGATTTTGGGTAAATTTTTGTCTTAATGCGTCATTTCGTTCCTTTATCGGAGTGTTTTGCGTCCGTTCGTAAAGTTGTTCGTTGCTGATGTTATGCAATGGATTATTGGGATGTCTTGTATTAGATATGATTCTCATTGCCAGACGTTCTCTTTCGGATTTACTTGTTACGTCTCAGGTTTTGCGGTTTTTTAAGTAGTGTGATGAAACATTTTTTATTATACAGTATTTTTATTCCAGTTATCAAAGGGGATTTTCACTTATAATGCAATTTCACTAAAACCTTTTGCGGCTTTTATGCGATTTTATTTTTGTACGATTTTTTTTAAGCGGTATATGAATCATGAATCTCAGTGGCGTTGGCGTTAGTTTAATGATTCCTATCAGTGTGCATATTTGTTATGGACACATATTCTTAAAATAGACGCTGATTCCGAAAGAAGAAGGAAATCCAAAAAGAGAAGCTAACAATAAGATCATGCATGTCTTGCTATCGTGACATTTTCAAGCAATTGATCAATCGACCGTCGTAAATACTTATAATAGACTTTATGATACCAAATAATAAATCAATTGAGATCGTATCTTTAAACGATGAAAGCGATTTCGAATATTTTCAGATTTAATTTAATTATTTAATGTGTTCGAAAGCATTTTCTCATCTATTTTGTAAATAATTGATGTATTCTTTAAGTGCTACTTTTTTTATGCGGTCTCTGTCCGCTGCATAAAAAAATTAGGTGATATATCGTACAAAGTTGTTTATTATTTGTAAATGTTTATAAAATTTCCAATATTTTTTGTACGATTTCTTTTATGCGGTTTCCATTCACAGCATAGAAAGAGGTTTTACTGTAACAAAAATTAATGTTTTACCTAAGCACCTATAAAAATTAGGGAATCGGCTGGTAGTGTAGGCTTGCGGATATGTACTATAGCTTTGTTGGTTAGGGCTGCACTACTTGCACTTAGCAGGTCAGTGTAGATATCGCGTGTTCGTTGGGCACAGTACCGTTTATGACAGCTGCACTCGTACTGTTCGTTGCGCCACGTGCAGTGTAACTTCGTGCAGTCAGGGCAAGTTAGTGCAGGTTTTTTTGAACCTGCTCTGGAGTAAGTTCAAACGGTGCAGTGGAGGTGCAATGGCAAAAATTTTAGAAAGATGGTTTGTACTAACCGATGACGGCACAAAAATTATAGAAAATGACCAGTTCGTGGTTATTGTAGGTAATAAATACCATAGTAAAAATATATATCTGCGGCTAATTCGTTTAAGAGAAAATTTTTTGAATTCATTTGAATGACAGGTTATATATGCGTTCGTTGGATCATAGTTCATACCTGAACTAAAGTGCACCACATTACACTGAATTACACTTATTGCACTTTAAATGCTACACGAAACTGTATCTTTGCACTATGGTGTAACATAGTGCAGTGCAAATTTTATCCCAACGAACAAAGCTATGAGTCACTGTTTATCAGTGTTGGGTAAACGTCAATCGTGGTAGCGATTGACGATTAATTAATCTTAATTCTGAGTAAAGACGATTTACGATTAATTAATCGAAACTCCCAGTGAAGGCAATTGACCATTATTATTAATCCAAATGCCAGAAAGCGATCGACCATTAATTTAATCGTAATTCCGATTGAAGGATATTATCAAATAAAATTGAGCATCAGAGTTTAAAAAATGACATTTCGTTTCTCACGCTTCGCCATTTGGCTCGATTCTGAATTGAAATTCGTCCGAAAATCCTTAAAAAATAGTACAAAACCAATCTTAAAAACGTTCATTTTCCGTTTTGAGACGCCGAAGCACTTGGTTTGGTTGAAACAACAAGCAGTTTCCAAGCAAGCAGTTGCTTGGTTGAAGCAACTAATCGTATGTTATACGACTGACCTAATCGCTATTAAATTGTTAATCGTAACATAGAATTAAAGTTTATTTCGATAAAATTTACACTTTAATTAATTGGTTAATTTAATTACCAAGCGACTTAAAAATTAATCGATTGTTGTCCAACACTGCTGTTTATCAGGTTTTCGGTCAGTTAGCAAATATATACGCAACCTAAGTATATACGCAACCTCTTTTATCACTTAAAAGAGGAAAGATGATTTTATGCGTTCGGAAGTTAAATAGACTCGCAACCTTGGTCGAATTTATCACCAATTAAGATTTTTGGACTAAAGTGTCTTTTAGAAAAAAATCTGCATTTTCTCTTATATTTCCTTTCATTCCTAAATAAATTCTCTCTGATCATCGCTAATTTCCATCTCATTTCCCTTCATTTTCGTCTCATTTACCCAAATTTTCTAGCATTTTATTACAATATCTTTTACTTCAATATCCATTTATAGTTTCTCCTTTTCTACTATTCATATGTATATAAAATTTCGACTTTGCCAGATTTCTGTTTTTCTAACATCTAGATGTTTCATCGACTTTTGCGAGACACTCTGTATAATAGTTAGAATTTGAATCTGAATTGACTCAAAAACTAAACCTAATAGAACAATTTTATTCGAATTAATATTATAGCTTAATTAATTTCGAACAGATTTGATTATGAATAAGTTGAATTTCTTGTTTCTTAGATATTAATCGAATTTTAGCTAAAAATTCCAATTTTTCAATTTTAAATAACTCAAAAATTAAACCAAATACTAATATTTTCTTCAAATGGAATTTAAAACTTAATTACAAACATTTTTAGTGATGAATAACCAATAATCAATAATTAATATTCTTTTTCATATCGAACTTTGACATCTTTCGATGAGTCACCTTAACAATAACTCATCAATGTTAACTTTTAGTCTTATCTATTGAACTGACGTCCTCCGCGGTTTCTTTCAATATTTACAATATCCAGAATGATGACGTTAAACGTTTATAAAGTACAATTTAGGCTACTTTGCGGTTAAAAATGCCCCATGACCCGTTTACAAACTTTTTAATTGGTATTTTCTACTATGAAAAAGTAGCTGTGTCATGATTTCTTTTAAAAGAAATGTTCAATAAGGGAAATCTTTTCGTTTAGAAATCCCGGTTTCCATAAATTCCTGGTAAATTGCTTGGAATATCGATAAGGAAACCGAATGTTTTGGTATAAATATCGCGATGTGGTTTAAGTTTCCTCAGTTTAACATCAAATTTTAAGTGTTTTAATTCTTGAGTTGAATTAGAAAAGAAAAAAAAAGTGTTTAAAATGTCTCATTTTGCTAGAACAGTTGATCAAGCTGTACAGGATTTTTACCAAAATGTAAGTATTTTTATTTTATTTGACTTTTTTTATTTTATTTTATATTATTATTTTTATTTTATTTTATGAATATCAAAATTAATTAAACATTTTTTTTAATTAGCAAAATTTCGATCAACACCCAATTAAATTCCCAGATCAAGGAACAATAAAACCAATCCCAATAAATTCTTTCCCGATATCAACATCAAGCTCAACTGTACCATCAATTTTGGAAATAACCACTCAAAATGCAACCGAACAAATTACAACGGTCGGAAGCGATATTTTTTCTTCAACAGCCGCAGCTACAAATTCGACAAATATAACGTCAGTTATAAACGAAGTTTTCACCAATAACGCTTCCTCTACACAAGCTACTTTAACAAATTTAACTTCGGAAACGGTTACTCAAGTTATTGATACTAGTAATGAAACTACAACTTTGGTTGATTGGATAAATTCAACTTTAAGAGGAATGAACACTACTCACGTTCCGGAAGAACACGTTCATGAGAAGGATAGTACCGCTCTTATTATTTTGGGGATTGTTATTTTCGTTTTGGTGATATCTATTATTATTGGATTCGTTTTGTATTTCCGGAATAAAGCTGCTATTAAGAGAAGTTATGGGACGGATGGGCATGGTCAGGATTATCATCGGCAGAGTCATGTTGTTCAGTTTTCTGAACAACAAAGTGGATCTGGGATACATCAACAAAGTCAAAGGAATTGTTAATAAGTTAAATTGTGATTATCTTTAATCACCATAAAGATTAAATTAATTAATAACATATAAAACTAATTAACATGTATTTAATGATGAATTATATATTTATAAATTTATTGTGTATTTATTGATGCTTTAATAATATATCTATTTATTACAATATGTAATTGTATTTTTTTCTTTCGACCTAATCCAAGCCTGATTTAAGAAAAATTTGTTTTGATTTTGAATTAAGCTGGGTTGAATATTTTTTTGTTTAACCCATTCTGTTCTGTGGGGGAAACAACCTTTTCGACTGACAAGGATATCGCGCAATCTTGTATTCACCGATTTTTTTTTTTCTTTTTCACCGATGTTGACAGAACTGGTGCGCACCTGTGCATAATAGCGTGTTCTGTCGAATTTGCCCTTTATTGCATTGAGATACTATGGCATATGCACCCTTTATGCTTAAGGGATTGTTTAAACTTTGATTATTTCTTCAAAATGTCGGGATTTACATAAGAATTTTTTTTATTTTTTTTGGTAAGATTTAGAAAACATCGGCTTTTTGTTATAAACCAAATTCCTTAATCTACTAATAGTTATGTGTGAAAAATCTTTTCTCAATTCCCGTAAATAAAGTTTAGGGGATTGTTTAAGCTTTGGCCATTTCTTCAAAATATCGAGATTTACATAAAAAAATGTTAAAATTTTTTGGTAAGACTTAGAAAAGATCTGTATTTTTGATCATAAGCCAAGTACTTTAAACTAGCTATGTGTGAAAAATCTTTTCTCAATTTCTGTAAATAAAGTCTAGGGAAGCAATAACGAATCTACGACCCGCAAAAAACGAGTTTTTTAAATGGTCGCAAATCAACAAGAGAACTTCATTGGCGCATTCATTTGCGTTAATCCTAAAATAACAAAGACGTGTTGCGAGCTATAGAAAGCTATATTCCTCATGTAATATTTTCAAAAACAATTTTCCAATCGATTCGACGATCTATTCGGAAATACGTTCTTCTCGCGAATTTCAAACGTAAAAATGCTCAATTTATTAATCGTCATCAAACCTTTAGCTTTTTATTAGAACGAAAATTGCAATAACTGATATCGTAACTATTGGTCAAACGGTCAATATACCTTTTTCGTTCTAATTTTTAAGATGTGTTTGACATTTGGTATCTTATCGAAGAAATCCATACAAAAATTCTTGAAATGCAAACGATTTCTGAGTTTTTCGACCGTTCAAATTGATATCCGTGATGCAATATGTAAATATTTATCCTACTTCACTTTTAGACGCCGATTTAACCCTTAAAAGTCCTTTGTCCAGACAATGTGAATAAAGAAGATTGGAAGTACTGGTTGTACACGTTAAGAATTAAATAAAGGTTATTGGGAATTCAACAGCCGTTAAAAACCTCCTTTTTTCAAGCTTTCTTGGCTTGAAAAAAAAGGGAGGTTTTTTGATTTCTCCCCTTTTGGTTGAATTCCTAATAACCTTTACTTGGGTAAACTTTGCTAACTCCTATGTTCAGACGTTGTGGACATGCGTCTGAGTACAACAAATTTTATATTTGAAGTACTGAAACTCATATAATATCACGAGTCAAAATAAAAAGACTTAAGAGTTAATACCTGATAAATCGTCTATAAAATACTGGATAAACTGACTTAATGTAGGCGATTTGCGGTAGATCACAGCATCCGTTGTAATTCTGGTTAGTGAGAAAATTTTTCTTTAAATAACATCTAAGGTTTGTCCGTTTTTGGCGGACCTAATGCTTTGGTCCGGTTTATTCCTTGAACTATATAATTTAAAAACTTATCCAACGCTCTTAAGTAAATTAGGAATTAAGTAATGTTGTTGGGAAGGTAACCAAAAAACAGGATGTCGAAATTAAACACCTCCTTTATTCATGTCCTAAGCTTTCGATTGTGAGAAATTGTGAGTCTTGTAGCGTACCTCTGTGGAAGAGTATAATCTCACAATTGAAACCTTAGGACATGAATAAAGGTGTTTAATTTCGACATCCTGTTTTTTGATTGGCTTCCCAAAAACATTACTTAATTCCTAGATGTTGTACAATCAGTATTCCTACTCTACTTAAATTAGGAATGTTTTGGACAAAATATTTTATACTGATTCAGGTTATCTTTCTTCAATGGAACCGTTTTTAGATGCTTTAGACAAAATAACTTAACCAAATTTTCAAGTTTTATTCGTTTAGATATGAAAAAATCTCCTTTTCACTAATTAATCTTAATTTACAATTAATCTCATTATTATTTTTTTGTAGAATTCCAACTGTTCCCAACACAGATTGGTTTCCAATGGATAAAACACCCAATTCAAAGATAAAATATCTTCATATAGAATCTCCCGACAAAATGATGATGGAACAAAGTGAAACTTTGGGAAATTTTAGGTTTTGGAATTCGTTAAATATAAAGGAAAATGAACGTCTTTTAAAAGATTAGCATTTAATACAATAACATAATAATAAGATAAATAATGTACAATAAAATTTATCAATTAAACATTACTGTAATTAAACTGTAGCCCCAACTTCATGTAAAATATCAGAAAGCCTTTCCAAATGAACATTTATCGGACCAACTGAACCATTTCTACTCCTATTTAATAACTGAAAAGCGTTCATATATTCCAGTTCCGAAAATTCAGGTCCTTTTTCAACAATTCCATTTAAAATTTCCTAAAAAAATCACTTCCTTTTATCATTTTATATTCTTAAAGAATATTTTTTTACCTCTGGTGTTAAGAAAAATAATTCAAAATAATGTCTCGCATGATCCAAAGCGACTTCTCTAGTCATTGTAATATTAGTTAACATTTGTTGTAAGGCAAAAACGTTTCTACACATCCTTTCAATACCTAAATCGTCGATAACGACCATATTTTGTGTTGAACTTATTAATATTTTTGCGATTAAATGACCTAAACCTTCAAAAATATACTACAAAAAATTTTATTATTTTAAGAAAATTTAATAAAAATATTAATTTTATACCTTGCATTTTCTCGGATGTAAACTAGACGTCATAGCTTCATCAACATTTGATAAAACTTTACTTAATTCAAGTACTTTCGGGTCAGGTTCGTGTGTTTCCTTATTAAAATCATTAACGGCGAGTAAATAATGAAAACATTGAACGCGAACTTCTAAATGTAAAAGTAACAAACACGTATTCGCTAATTCATCAAAATCTTGCGCGATACTTGTTAATTGTTGTAAAGAACTTGGTGAAATGGCTTCGGAATGAAGTCCATTTCCGGAAGGTGAAGTAGTCGGATCATGTCTTAACTCGCTTGCGAATTGTAACATTTTAACCGAAAACCATTCCATACTTTCTTGAAGTTGAGCGAGTTGTTTTAATAAAGACATATCTGATAAGATTTCACGAGCGTCAACTCCACCTTCACCTAAATTCCCAGCTAGAATTTCAGCTTCTTTTCGATTTCTTTGTTTTATATCTTCTGGACTTTCTTCTTCGATGGTTGTTTCACGTCTCATTAACCTTCTACGTTCGTGCCTCGCTTGAGTTTCTTGTTGAGCTTTTAAATTTACCCAATTTGGTAAACATCTGTAATAAAAATTAAAAACTTTTTTTTTAATTTTCTTTAAAAAGATATTTAAGGAAAAATAAAAAATGAATTATTACTTTAAAAACCGACTGATATCGTCGTCTTTTAACCACGCCGCACTACAAATCCTTCTATCTTCGGAATGTGGTTGTACAATTCCGCTATAAGCGGCTTGACACGTATCTCTGTATTCCCTTAAAGCTTCTGTGGTGTATTTTACGACTAATTCGCCGTACATTGGTAAAGATTCTAAGGTTGATAACCAACGTTTTATGGTTTTTTCGACCGTAACTGTGCTCTGTTGGTTTAAATTGTAGCGAAAAATAGAATTTAATGTTATTATTAATGCAAAAATAATGATATTAAGAGATTTTTAATGTGAATTCTTTTGAAAATTTTGAAAAAATTGAGAAAAATAGTGTTATTAAAAAAAATAACAATTTTAATAATTTTTTTTATATAATTCATGAAAAAATAAAGAATTAATTCTCTAATGTAAAATTAATACTTTTCGACAATTCTTTGAAAGAAAAGATATAAATACAGAATAATTCAAGAGAAGAATTGTTTTAAGTAATTAGATTAAAGAATTTATTTTTTAATGCTAAGCTTATACTTACCACTTTGTTGACCGGGAATTTTACATAGAAACTATCTCATGTCACCGCAATGTGACATAACAAGTGCTATGACGACGAGTTAACTCGTCACCGGTCAACAAAGTGTTAACAACTCAGTGTCATAATTAGTTGAAGACTTCAAATAGATTGTAAAATCAAATTCAACATATTACAATATTTCACATCTATTAACAACATAACATTTATTTTAATTCAAAGTGGTTTTAAAAATTGTATGTTGAAGTTAAGTTGTTTGTCACATAATCAGTCAATGAAGGAAATTTTCTAGCCTTGTTTAGACTTTAATTTTATAAACTGTGCCACTTCATTTAATATGGGGAGCAAGTATTAATAAATTCGCTGGAGATGTTAAAGCCGTCGATCTCGTAATCAATCAAAAACCTTAACCCATTGCGGTCGGTCATAGAAATCGGTGTCGCCCCTGTGGCGGCATGATTACGTCTCGAAAGAGCAATCCAGAAAAACTGAGATTAATAGAATGCTAGCCATTTCGGACGAAAAGCTAAATTCGTCCCGACTTGCCGGTAGGCCCAGCCAAAAAATCTGCCGACCGCAAAGGGTTAAAGAAATGTTCTATAAATCCAAATATGGTATATAATTTTTATATTTGCTAACAGTTTTTGATAAATTTCATGCACTTCATGTTGAATTGTATCTATATTTTTTTTTGTTATGTCCGTGATTTATTGTTATAAACACTAAACTTAACTGAATTTAAAAAATGATGGAATTCTTTTATTACTGTTTCCCTTAGTTTTAGATTTTCTTTTAATTTTTAGAAATTATAAGGTAACTAGGTTCATATATTTTATCGTATTCTTAAAAATAGCTGATGAATGATTATAAATTGGGTTGAATTGAATTTTTTACTTTATTAACGAGACAAAATTTACGTTAAACCCAATTCAACCCCAATGAGGCATTAATCAATAAAGCTTAAAAGCTCTAATTCTTATTTAAACGTTCACATTTTGCAATAGTTACTTACTAATCTTTGGAGTTTACATTAGCATTGTTCATTAGGGCTGCACTGCTTGCACTGTGCATTATTAAATTTTGGTTATGCATGCGTTCATTGGATCACAGTTCATACCTGAACTGAAGTGCACCAAAATTATACGGAATTACAGTCATTACCCTTTAAATGCTGCACGAAACTGCACCTTTGCACCATAGTGCAGTGCAAGTTTTAACCCAACAAATAAACCTATTGAATGGTTTATTTCAATTTTTGTTATCTGCGGGATTTATTTTCATATACATTGAATTTGACTTTTACTTAATTCAATCTTAACTAGTCCTTAATAAAGTTTAAAAATTTAATTCTCTAATTTATAGTTAACATTTTCCCACAGTTAATCAATTCTTTGAAGTTAACGTTGAATCATATTTTTCATTTCTCGTTATGTTCGGGATTTATTTTGATAGGTATTATGTTGAGTTTAAAAAAACATTGGAACCTTTAGATTATTTTTTCGGTTGGATTTAAATTATAAGTTAATTAGGTTCATGTTTTTATCAAATTCTTAGAAATTATTGTAGACTGAGTTGAGCTAGATTTTTCTCTTAGTCTTCTCTATTACTGGGAGAAATTTTACATTAAAGGCCGGTTTATTCACCGATGGATAAATTAATAATCCATCTGTAATTTCGCGTAATATGATTAGCTATTTTACCAGTAACCATGGTAGATATTGTACAGACTAATTTATCCAAAGGTGAATAAACCGGCCCTAAATCTAATTTAGGCCCGGTTTTACGAAACACAGAATAAATTAATCCTCGAATAATTGCTATAGTTACGCCTTTTTTAAGTAATGTGAGTGGCTGAAATAGAAGTTATTCTGGCAATTATTCCGAGAATAACTTACTCTGCCTTTTATAAGACCGGGCCTTAATATAATTAATTATAAAAATAATAAAATCATTTTCTAATAAATGATCAATAAAGATATCTATACTGCCCTCATAAGGATAAACGCGGTATGTTCAAAATTTTTCAAATTTGAGTTAAGGGCGTAATATGGTTTGTTGTACCTCTATTTAATCGTCTAATAACTAATTTTATCGAATAAGCTATAGTCACAAAACAAAGATATTCACCCAAGAAAGTAAAGTTTTATGACATATATCTAAAGGCTGAGAGAGAACACAAAAAACGTGTTTTCTCAGTTTCATGTTTTTGTAACATACCGCGTTCTTCTTTATGAGGGCAGTATAATAAGATGAAAAATCTCTCAAAGTCTATGCAAAAAAAACATCCCAATTTCTATAAAATTGCAAATTTTTCTTAATTAGTTCTCTTTCTTTCAATATTTTAAACAGATATTTTCACATTAAAACCTCTTTTTAACCCCAAACAAAAAATCTATCTTACAACTAATAACGGTTTATAATCCGTTGAAACATCCAATAAAACAGTCTCCTTCCAAGCATCTTTAGCTTGAATAGCCATTTCAATATCATTCCTCATCTCAGAATTTTTCCGTTTTAAAAACGTATTTGTCGTATAACCAGACAAAAATTGATGTAAAGTACAAGGAGTTCTAAAATTTAAACCTATTACTTTTATTTTCAACCAAACATTAATTAAATAAAAACCCATGAGCCATTTCCATAGCTTCTTCAATCTCCTCAATAAAATACATTAACGGAACATACATAAAAAGTAAATTATCCATATTTGCTTTACACACCAATACTTTATTTAACTTAGATTCCTCATCTTTCATCGTACTACTCATTATTAAAGCACTTGATGAGTCTGAATATTTAAATAAAGTTTCTTTCTTACTAAAATAAAATTTTTTTTATGTTAATTTTTTTTATTGAATAGATTAATTAATTATTTTAATTAATTAATAATAAATTTTTACATTGGTTGTTTCCTCCTTGAAAAATAAACAGATAAATCATCATCATCCGTAAAATTCTGACTCGTTTGAGGTTCACTACTCATATTTTGAGTATCTAAATAATCCTGTAATAAACTTTGAATCTTAAAAAAAAAACATTTTTAAAATTTTTTTAACCCCTAATTTTTTTTAATCACTTACAACAAATTGTACTTGATTCCAATAAGATTTAATATCATACAAAGCCACATCAATCTTATAAAAACTAACCGCTTGTCGTAAATAACTCAATAAAAGCGCGTGAGCCATTCCAACTTGTTTAAACTGCTCAAATAACGTGTGCATAAATTCCAATAAGGTATTTTGCTTTTCTTTATCATTATTTTGCACCGTTATAAAATCGTTAATGAATAATGTTGTACGTTGAACGATGTGTTGTAATTCAGATTTCATTTCTGTTTTTATTATCTTAAAAATGATAAAATTAAAAATTATTATGGAAAAAATATATGAAAAAAAAAATAATAATAATAATAATTAACAAATAAATAATTGATATTTACGTTTACAGCAAACGGAATTTTTTGTAATAAAGCTAAACATTTAACAAGAATCGCCATAAAATGCGTTGGATTACTTTCTTGATTTAAAATGTAAATATCTTCTTCGATATTATTAATATTCGGTGGTTTTTCATCTCTAAAAATTGATTTATTTAAATTTTTATTAATTTTTTTTTAAAGAAAAAACATACTTAAAATCAGCAAATAATTTTCTTTGTATATTCCTTTTAGAAGAAGCTCTAAACTTATTACTTCTTCTAAAAGGTGTGGAAGAAAATCCTTCTCTTCCGGAATTTTGTCGGCTTAATGTGAAAACATGTTGAGATGTTTTAACATAAATTTGTTGTTTTAATTCGTTAAATAGAGTTATATGAAGTTCCTAAGTTAAAAAATAAATGTTTAAAATATCTTAAAATTTGTAGGAAATTAAAATAAAAACCTCTTTTTTCTGTTCGATCTCCATACAAAGTTCTTTTATCTCAGCGATATCTTCTAAACCTTCTTTATTAGAAGAAATAGCTTCGATTAATAAATTTGTTGCGTGTAAATACTCTTTTTTATTTAAATGAGTTTGAACTTTAACTGGTACTTCCCGTAATTTTTCTCTAAATTAAAAAAAATCCTTATAAATTGATTATTTAAAACATTGCGGACGAATCAGAAGAATGCTCGTTTTTAGTAAACTGAACGTTGCTATGCGAGAGGCTTCGTTACCATCGGAACGTAATTAAAATATATGCGGCTCATTGTTTAGTTGAAGAGTGAATAAAAAAAACATGAAAATGAGATATCTTATGACCCGTCCGCAATGTATTAACATCGTATTGAACTTACATCTCATCTAAATATTGTAATAAATATTTATACTCCAATCCTTTAATCCACAACTTCTCCAATTCGTTTCTTTTAGCGTATAAATTATTTTTACACTCCCTTAAATTCTCCTTAATCCTTCGTATCTTCCCTCTAGATTCACTTACCTCATGAGACAATTTACTAAAGATACTCATCACTTGAGATAAATCCTCTTCGTGTTTTTGAACTAAATCATCCAAACGTCTATCGCATTGTTTATAATCTGTTTCCAACTTAGCTTTTTCCCTATCACGTTGTTCGTTCGTTTCTGTAGCCGATAAAGTCCTAATTACGGACATTAAAAGCCCACTCTGAAAGTTTTGAGACATTTTTAATTTATTCGAATTCGTGGAATTTTACGTACGGTTTCTTTGGTTGGTTTAACACCTCTCGGTGGCTTCACGGGTGGTGAATCCATCGTTAATGTATTTTATTATGGAATTTTTTAAAAGAAATTAATTTGTTGATGAGATGTCAAATGAACATAACCCTAAAATTTTAAACGTCAAACAAACGTCAAAATTGATTTTGGTTTTATAATTAAAATGAAAAAGGTTTTAAATATATTAAATATATTTATAATTATTTTATATTATAAATAATTTATAATATATTAAATAAATTAATTTATTTCAATAAATTTCTTTAATAGATTAGAAAATAGTTTAATAAATTACTAATAGATGGTGTTTGTAAATCAAATTTGTTAATTTATGGGAATTTGTTATTTTTTTTTAACGAATTTAGAAAGTTTTGTAATAATAAAAGTGTAGAATTCGGTTCGGAATTGAATAATCTTTATGCAATGAGTTCTGGTGACCTAAATAAACGAAAATTAAGCGATGTATGTCGAATTTTTTTGGCTTTTTTTATGTGATTTAAAAAAATCCTGGAGAATTTATTTATAAGAATTAAGAAAAGATTCTTTAAACTAACAATAAGATAAATTAAAATGTCTATTTTATAATTAAAAAGTCGGATTTTTTCTAAATGTTATCAAAAAAATTAAAAAAATTCCAAAAGATATTGATTTTTTTCACCTTAACCTAAAAAATGGGTAAATTTAAAAAAAAATCCTAGGGAGTTTATTTATAAAAACTAAGAAAAAATTTTTGAAATTAAGATAAATTAAAGTGTCTATTTTATAATTAAAAAGACAGATTTTTCCTAATTATTACCAAAAAAATTAAAAAAATTCCCAAAGTTGGTAAAAATTTTTGACGTTTCTAACCTAACTTCTTTAAAAAAATCGACCAACTTTAAAAAATCACCCAGGCTTTATTTTTGAAGATTAAGGAATGATTTAAATGAAAGATAAAACATTCTAATTTTGATTAAAAAAGACGGTTTTCTTTTAAATTTTACCAAAAAAATTTAAAAAATTTTCAAAGTTGGGAAAAATTTTTTTGACGGTTCTAACCTAACTTCTTTAAAAAAATCGACCAACTTTAAAAAATCACCCAGGCTTTATTTTTGAAGATTAAGGAATGATTTTTGATTTAAATGAAAGATAAAACATTCTAATTTTGATTAAAAAAGACGGTTTTGTTCTAAATTTTACCAAAAAAATTTAAAAAATTTTCAAAGTTGGGAAAAAATTTTTTGACGGTTCTAACCTAACTTCCTTAAAAAAATCGACCAACTTTAAAAAATCACCCACGCTTTGTTTTTGAAGATTAAGGAATGATTTTTGATTTAAATGAAAGATAAAACATTCTAATTTTGATTAAAAAAGACGGTTTTGTTCTAAATTTTACCAAACAAATTTAAAAAATTTTCAAAGTTGGTAAAAATTTTTGACGGTTCTAACCTAACTTCTTTAAAAAAATCGACCAACTTTAAAAAATCACCCAGGCTTTATTTTTGAAGGTTAAGGAATGATTTTTGATTTAAATGAAAGATAAAACATTCTAATTTTGATTAAAAAAGACGGTTTTGTTCTAAATTTTACCAAAAAAATTTAAAAAATTTTCAAAGTTGGTAAAAATTTTTGACGGCTCTAACCTAACTTCTTTAAAAAATCGACCAACTTTAAAAAATCACCCAGGCTTTATTTTTGAAGATTAAGGAATGATTTTTGATTTAAATGAAAGATAAAACATTCTAATTTTGATTAAAAAAGATGGTTTTCTTTTAAATTTTACCAAAAAAATTTAAAAAATTTTCAAAGTTGGGAAGAAATTTTTAGGCAGTTCTAACCTAACTTAAAAAAAATCAATCAACTTTAAAAATTCACCAAAAATCGAATTTTAAAGATTTTGATTTGATTTTTTTTCTAGATGAAACCTAAAACATTCTAGTAACATTTAAATTTTATAATTAGATAAATTAAATTAAATAAATTGCACCAATAAAAAATAAATATTTAATTTATTTAAGTATTATAGAAAAATATAAAAAATTAAAAAGATTCTAAAGGATCACTTCGTTTATGATAAATATTAATAGCTTCCTCAATTTTTTCCTTAGAAGCAGGAAACCACTTCAATAAATTAATCCATTTATATCTTCCCAAACGTAGAATTTGGCAATGAAATCGAGCTTTATAAGATCGATCGTATGGAATACCATAAACACCTTGTAACTCCCCAAAAGAATCATGAGGACCTAAATTAGTCTGTTCAATTTCATTATTTCCATGTTTATCATAAACTATAACTTCCCCCTTTAAAATAAAATACATATAAGAGTCAATATCTCCTTTTTCGACGATATACATCCCGGGCATAAATTCAAAAGGTTCTAAACATGCCACAAGTTGTCTTTGAAAATCAACATGGGTGTCTTTAAAAAGGCAATGAATTGATAAATAATGTCCATATAATTCACCCATAAGTTTTCTTTTTAAATGATCTGGACTGTCTTGTATTAATTGTGGTAACCATGAACCATAAGATCTTATCCACAATTCAGCAAAGTAATTCCAAACTTTATTACGTAAAGAAGGGGAAACATTTATCATTTTCATATATTGAAGAATATGTTTAGCCATTCTTTCATATTCGCTCATTACAAACTTTTGTAAAACTAAAATATTTGCAAAACCGATCGTTAAAAAAATCGTGGTGAATTGTCCTACGCATATAATAACAATCATAGTAATTAAATCTCTTGATTTATTTGCAGACATGTCGTTAAATCCAGTACAAGTAAAAATATTAACAACGTGATGAAAAGAAAGGAGGTAACTGTAAAAAGGGCTTTTTACATGAACTTGATCGTAACCTTCTTGGTTATTTCCTTTATTTTGAATACATCCTTCAATGGGGCAAGAACTTAACCACCAATAACATGTTGTAAAGTGTACAATTAAAAGAAGAACGTACATGAGGTACACACAACGTTGAATTTGTGTAATTGTTAATCGTTTTTTCCAAGCACCGTAATATAAAAACATAAATATGAATCTACACGTTCGATTTGTGAATAAAATCGGATACCAATCTTCATTTTTAAAGTATAAAAAGACGATTTCAAATGGGAATGAGGTAAAAACATCAAGCCAAAATCCACTCCATGATTTTAAATATCTTTTAGCTATGTAACTATGGTTAATAACTAAAATTCCGGTTTCTCTATCAAAGTATGTTAGATGGAAATGAATGATGACTTTACTCCAATAAATTATATCGATTATATAAAGAAATCTATAAAAATATTGATCCATATCGAATAATCCTATTTTAATTATTACTACGGAAACTGCGGCTGATGACCAAACAGCTAGATGAACGTCTACAAAGTGTTTGTAGAGATGGTACCATGTAGCGTCTAAATGGATTAGAAATCGACGTTTTTTCTTTTTGGTGAGTATTATTGACTCTGTTAGGAGGTTTCCGACGCATTCCACGCGAGCTTGAAGGGTTAGTTTGTAACGATCTGATCTTGGAGGGATGAATTCGTTACCGAGGATTGCAAATTTACGCATTCGTCCGAGATATTTGGGGTCCAATCCCAATAAATTAGTAAGTCTAAAACAAAAAAAATTATTTTGTATCTTCAAATTAATTATAGAAAGGTAATAAGTCTAATATGTATGGATTTATGGTATTTTTAGCATTACTCTTTTAAGTAGGTTAATTAAAAAAATTTTATAAATGGATCGTTGTCGATTGCCGGGTGAATTTAAAAAAGGTTCGGTCAACCTAATCGTCAACCTAACGCACTGATGGAAATGTAGGTAAGGGGTGTCCAACTCCAAGTGGAAAAATCCTTAAAGTATTTGGATGTGATGTTAGGAAAAGATTTGAGATGGTATGCACACATTAATTATTTCATAGAGAAAGCACAGAAGTTAATTGATGTGTTACAAGGGATAGGGAGAGCTCAGGGCCGGCGTGAGTACTTGTGCAGTATGTGCTGCTGTAAATGGCCTCGCGCTTCGCTGCGGTTCTTAAAGTAAGTAATTATCGAAAACTATATTTCTAAATATAATGATAATGAATGGTTTCGCTTTTACAGTTTGCACTTGGCCTCGCGAAATCTTGTGCCGTCCCTGGGAGAGCTGAGAGACCTAACATAGAGAAAAGGAAAATGATTACAACAGTGCTTGGATAGATGCATTCAAGGTTAAGAAGAACGTGGAAAACCTTGTAAGGGTACAAAGAGGAGTCGTGATAAGGATTACCAAACCTAGCAAACCACTTCAACTAAAGGCGCGGTTACACGGCACGTGGTTCGCCGAACCTCTCTGGACGAACCACGAACCACAAGCCGTCTGACATAGCCGGTTCGCATTGTTCCGTGCTTCGTGGTGCGCGGTTCGCTGATTCCCATCAAGTGTAGATAAACTTGGAAAGATCAAAGGAGAGCTCGGTCAAGGTTCGTGATGGTTTGTGTTGGCTCGTGTTGGCTGGACATCACAGAGGAACTTCGTTGCAGATTTTGTAGGTTAAACAACGTAGGTACATCATTCCAAAAACGTTCTCTACAGTACGTCTAGCCCTTGATAACCTGTAGCTAAAAATTCTTTCAATACTGTCTTCTGCATGTGTACCAGGGAATGGTTTCATAACATTAGGCTCAAGAGCAAATGCATCATCAGCCACTATTACATAGGGTATACATTCGCTTCGAAATGGTAGTGCTTCTTCTGGTGGCAAATTCATATCTTTGGTCTGAAGTGTTTCAAATAAGATAGTATTACGGAATACTCCCCCATCCCTGATGCGTCCCTGACACCCTATGTTAACAAACGTGAATGAGTAATTAGCGTTCAAAAACTAACTTTACTTAGGTTTCCCTATTTTTAATGTGAGATGCCATCCACCATCTCTTTTTACGACGCTTCAGTCGCTTCTGCAGTATTAATCCTGCGTTAATAACGCACAATGAAGCAGTCACAATTTTCTGCCTGTCATCCATGATTCCAATTCAGAACTGACAAACTTTCGACAAACCGCGGACGAACCATTAGGACGAACCAAATCACGTTAAAAGTCTGACGAACCGCGCACCGTGTTGTCACTACTGGTTCGTTAAAACGCAAGACATCCCGAACTGGCTTGTAGTTTCGTGGTTCGGCAAACCACGCGCCATGTAACCGCGCCTTAAGACTGTATAATTGCTGGGAGATATGCCAATGATTGATCTCTATATTGTAGGAATTGATTATTTAACTAGATATAGAGAGTTTGCGATGGAAATAGGTTTGGGTAAGTATGGAAATTATAGGCGACGAGAGTTTAGTTTTAGAGTATTGTAAAGACGAGAGTTGGGTTTAGATGTGCAATGACGTAAGACGTGTAAAAGCGAAAGAAGTGTAACAATGTTAGATAGAAGAATAAGGCTCTCCGCCCACCAATCAACTGATTGGCAATCCAAGTTTCAAATCAGTTGGATATTGATTGCAAAGTGGTCTCATTTCTATCGCTCGTGTGTAGATCCTCGTTCTTGTACACGGACAAAGTCATCAAACGGTTGCATCTCCAACTGATTTGAAACTCAGATTGCATATCAGTCGACTCATATGCGGAGGGCCGAAGTGTAAAGAAGCTAGGTTAGTTTAGACGTAGAAGACGAACAATTGTATATGTATATATTTTATATGCATACAATTGTATCGTTTTACAAAACAAGCGGGCCTTATTACCAAAAAATCAAACCCCTAGAGACATCCCAATTTCCTACAATATCAAAAAGAGAAACTGAGTAACAGAGAAAGACTCCAATGAAAATATCTTGAAGGAATAGTAAAGACGGTAGAAAGCTAGTGAGAAGACGGGGCATGGATAAGGTGACCTGATTTTTAGATGGGCAAAGCGGGACAACTAAGAAAAAAGGGAAATTTTCATACAGAATAAAAATAATATTTTTAATACACTATTGAATGGAACATAGTTTGTTTCCAAATGATAAAATATATCTAACCATTTGTTTTCTACTGTGATTTTTTTGAGATGCTCAATATTTAAGCTTTTTCTTATCAGCATATTTGTCTACTAATGACACTTCATTAAAAATATCATTTTCGGAAGTATTACTATTTGGGAATTTTTGAGAAATATAATCAAATGATTTTTGCACATCGCTTCAATTACGTTCTGGTTTTAATGTAAGCGAACGAAAATGATCAATATCATTATATTGTACCGTCCAGTCTTCTAAATAATCTTTGCAGTTACTAGAAAACTTTTTGACATGGTTCATGATATCTTGACGATTTATAGCACCTTGCTTTTCGAGTTGATTTATACTATTGCGGATAGTCAACGTTAGAAAATTACTTTCTAACCAACATTGCCAATATTTTGTCACCTTCAATAAGTTTTATAACGTTTTGAAAATGGGCAGCTTGATTTTGTAGAAACTCTAGCCAAATGTTTGAAGATTCTCTTTCAAAAAACTTTTCTAAAATTCTAGAACATTTGAAGACCTTGGTGCAAGGAGGGGATAAGTCACTGCTTCAATTCGCGATTTATTCCGTTTTTGTTCAAAATCTTAAACAAAGACGAGCTAAGGAAATCAATAACCTTGTTATTTATGGAAGCTGTTTTCTCGTTCTTATACAAAACGATGCAAAAACTGGAACAAGAACTAGAAAAGTTAGAAGATTAAGGATTCATCAAGAACACATATATTTTCACAAAATGACTTATCCCGTTCTTGCTCCAAGGTCCTCATTTGTCCTATGATAGAAAGTAGGATTATACATTTTCAAAATTCTTTCGATAGCTGACAGAAGAGCTAACCAACGCGTTTTAACTGTATCGACGTATTCAAATATATACTATTATATTTTATGATATTCAACTTCCGCAGCAAAAGCAATATGCTAGTCATTGTAACCCGTAGGAATCCTAAAACGCAAAACAATGATTTTCATAAATATAAAATTTCATTTAATTCTATAAGTCGGGACTTTTGAAAAACGTAGCGGGACACGGGACAAATTATGAAAAATCGGGACTGTCCCGCCAAAAGCGGGACGTCTGGTCACCTTAGGCATGGACGAAGAAGATTATACCAAGGTCTATAGAGTAATTGTTACAAGGTTGTCCAACTCTCTATCCTTCCTATGTTGCAAGCGAAATTTCCCCTTACATACTTGTAGTGTCTATAAAATTTATTTTTATCAAAGACATCGTTTTTGAAATCTAACAGTTTGCACTTCGAATATTTCTTTACAACGATACTTTTTCCGTAAGCTACATTTCCGATTGTACCCATATTAATCGTAGCTTGTCTATTGATGATTTCGGGTAAAAGTGCCATGTGTTTTGTCAAATCATTTATATGTGAAATGATGACAAACATACGCGTCTACTCAACACGATCTTCTTGTGGTTACTACTCTTCCTCCGATTCTCAAGGAACCGATATTAACCAACAACATTTCCGTTTTGGTTAATTTTTGAACTTTGGGACCTATTTTATCACCTTCCATATGAAGACCAAGTAATCTTTTTAATAAATAGCCGCTTGTCTCAAGTTCAATAAAGATGCTTGGAAGAGCATCTACAGCTCCTAAAACTTGACCAACAAGTCAATCAGCTCTACATAAAATCGGTTCGATTTTCGTACCAACAGAGATTAAACAACCAGGAAGACCAAATTGTAACTCGTTTTGTTCGGTTTATAAAGAGACGATACGTGAGAAAATTGGTTTACAGATTGGTTTTCCTTCGGAATTTTTATTTACTTTTTGCATGACGGACCTCAGTTTCTTGCCCAACTTTGAGTACTCTCCTTAAAATATTTCCACCCGCAACTCTTCATTTTAAATCACTCACTTTAATACTCAAGTTTTTAATGCGTGACGTCACTGAGGTCCGAGCTCATTTGCTCTACACTTTATTTGTGGTTTACTCTAATAAAAATCTATTGGACAACCTTATATCATCTACTCTAGTGTGGCTGAAGCAAAAAAATAGACGATGCCAGTTATCACATAAGCCAGTTTATTGAAAAACTTGAGTGTTTTAGAGTATACTTGGTGCAATATAAGCGAGCAAGCGATAACAAGTGTGTATGTTATGGGCTGTCAGACGGCGTAAAATACACGTTTTTCTGGTATAGAAAACAACTACAATGAGAAGCTATCATAATTACCGTGTGTTGTAGATTAGGGGAGATTGTGGATTGTGGAGAAAGAACAAAAAACCCAATAGCAACAAGAACAAAGACTAACATAAAGGGCTGAGAGGATAGGTTGATGTAAACATGAGAGCATGTCCTAAAAAGGGGTTTTAGTAATTTCCAGTATAACTTTGTGTATTACACAATGACAAAAAAGGTTGGGTGAAAAGGTGATAAATTCACACTTTGTCATATCGACTTCACAACATAAATTGCTGAAAGAAATTATATTCTCCTTCAAGATTCTGTTTGTCTTTAAGTCTATAAACACTTCAACAAATATTTACCCAGAATGTACCGAGTACGTTTCTCTTTTTTGTGGCATTCGTTACCCCTTTCTTACATTTATGTCTATTTTCCTTTTCTGCGTATCTCACACGCAAATTTATGTTAGACCAACTTTAGGAAAACTGTAGAACAAGACTCCCACACTACTGCGTCGCGTTTGCGGTGCGCGGTGCCCATAAACGGTTTTCCCCACTAATAAAGGTATTACGTGATGAATGAAATCTCGGGAGAGTTTTCATTCCTTATCTAAAGGCTAATTTTACTATTTTGGATAAAATTACTATTTTGAAATCGGATCTAATTAGTTGATAATATAGGTATCGAATAAATTACTAATAAAAAAACCTAGTTGCTATTTTGAAGGAATACTTTAAATTAAAATCTTTTTTCGTTATTTTATACTCGTCCTAATATTTTATGTTCTAAAGAAAATATTTCCAAAAAATATCTTACAGAAAAAACTTATTATACTAAAAACAAGTAAATATACTTACTTATCAGATTTTATAGCCAATAAAGTCGTGTGAACTTTAGCAGTAGCAGTAATAGTCTGTCTAGTAGCTCCGTGTGGTAACAAACACCCAAAAATCCCTCCAGGATTTAATAAACACATCGAATAATCAGCAATTGAAACGCTAACCTGTCCTTTACAAACAATATAAAAAATATCACTGATATCATTACAATGAATAATAACTGTATCTTTCTTGAAATGTAACTCTTGACAATAAACCGATACTTGTCGTATTAAACCTTGGGTTGCATCATGAAAAACATCAGTTAATCTCCAATACTGTTCGAACATAAACTGATAGAAATCCCCTTTTAAAACCGGGTGTAAAGTTTTAAGGATGTTTGAAATATCACAACCTTTATGATATTCCCATTGGTGTTCGTAATGAGCTACCGTTTCAGCTACTAAATTACTGCTGATTCTATGGTATTTGCAAAAACGTAAAAAAATATTCATGTTGTGTTGATATTGAACTAGACTTTTATTCGCACCGATCTAAAATAAAAACATTTAATTTATTTATAAAAAAATGTATAAATTTGTATGGTTATTACCCAAATACTTGTTATTTTAGCTAAAACAAACCATTTTAAAGCGAATAAAATAACGGTAAAGATACATATCATCCACATGTATCTATCAGTTAAAAATCTATACGTTCCCAATGATGCAGAACTATACAAAGCAAAAGCAATGTAATATGAAACTATAGTCGGTGTATACATGGTGTATTTATCGGTATAATATGCATTAACAATCCAAGATTCATTCGGACATAATAATTCTCCTTTTATATCAGATCCATAACATGTAAAAGTTTCCAAAGCCGAAGCAGCAATTCCAATAAACAATAATACAATAATTAAATATTTACAATTTTCGTAAAATAATATTTTCGATTCTTTAGCTTGGCTTTGAAGGTAAGAAATTCCTCGAAAAACTTTGTATAGTAATAAAGGTCTTGTAATCACCGTCATTACAATCAGAGTGTTTACTTCTCTACTTGCACCAAACATAGCGTTAAATTTTAAGGTGTTAATCGGGAAAATTCCGATTACGTCGATGAAAAACGATGTGCTAATGTAATGTCCAGCTGTGTAAAGCGGGTGAGTTACGAAAATTCCTATATCGTTGTAATAACAAACATGCATGCGAATGTATACGTCGATTAAACCGAAAATGATGAAAATCATTTCGGTATATGCGATGATTTTGTGAAGGATGAAGATTTTTAATAGGCTTAAAGTAAAAGCGACGTAAATGATTGATATTATGCATCGGAAAGCTTCCCAACGTAGATAGGATGTTGATGTGGGGTTGATTGTTTTGCGGAGAAATATGTGACGAAGAAATTTCCATCTACCTGCAATTAAAAAGTAATATTTAATATGTTGTATGATGTACAATATGAATCATTTAAAATTAATAATACAGTTATTTTATAAGAAAAGTTTTTTTTTCAGAAGCAACTGGATTAGAGAGGAAGATCAAAGTCCCTCGTAGGACCTGAAACTTTCTGGGGTATTGCTAGAGAGGTAATTCAGGGGGAAATTAATAACCTGCTGCGGTAATAGTAGATGAACTATCTCAGGAAGCAACCTGGGTAGGAAACTGCCAAGGTATTTCTGAAGGAGGTTGCTAGAAGAACGTTGAAGAGGATATTCCTGAGCAAAAGTGATCTCAGACTGTGGATTGCGATTGTGACGGGATATGGAGCGTTCAGGCAACATCTTCACAGAATGGGACTCACAGAGAACCCAATATGTGGATGATGCGGAGAGGAGGCAGAAACCTTCCTTCATCTGGTGTGTGAATGTGAGGCTTTCGTCCGGGTAAGGCAGTAATGGCTGTGGGAGCCGAAGGTATATCCCGATAGAATGGGGATATTTGATTCCATGTTGGAGCTAGACTTCATGGAAGACACGGAGCTCTTTTGAGCAGATTTCTGGAGGATACAATATACCGAAAAGCGGGGTGCGGGGACCAATTAAGGACCACCTCCTGGTTTACAATAGTAATAATAACCGGCCCAGATTGAGAAGGCGAAAAGACTTTCCACATTTTAATAACTACCAGGGATGTCATTGCCAACTATTAGAAACCTAAAAAAGTATATTATCTAGGATTACTCAATGAAAAGTTTGGAACTAACAATAAGATTCAGATTTTTCAAGCAGATTTTACAAAAATCCTGAAAGAAGTTCTACATTCTTCGAAAATAGCTTCAACTGGAAAGTAGGAAATGAACTTACTATGAAAATGGAGTTTATGGGAGAATTGTATTTTTATTATAGCATAATACGGAGGAATTGGGAACACAATGGAAAGATTTTTCTATCTTGTAGAAGTAGAAATTCAAGTCTCTGCAATTTGAGCAAATAGCTCCAAGTATTGCGGGCTGTCAGATGACTTAACATACAAGTTTTTCTGGTTTAGAAAAGAACTACAATGAGAAGCTATCAGAATTACCCTGTATGGTAGAGTAGGAGAGATTTTGGATTGTGGAGAAAGATCCCAATAGCAACAGGAACGATGACTAATATAAAGGGCTGAAAGGACATTTTGATGCAAACATGAGAGCATGTCTTAAAAAGGGGTTTTAGTAATTTCTAATTTAACTTTGTGTACTACACAGTGACAAAAAAGATCATAAATTCACACTTCGTCATAACTTCACAACAAATTGCTGAATGAAATTATATTTTTCTAATATAATATTATATTTTTTTTTAATTATATTTTATCCTTCAAAATTCTTTTTGTCTTCAAGTCTATAAACACTTCAGGTTTTACAAAAATCCTGCAAGAAGTTCTACATTCTTCGAAAATAGCTTCAACTGGGAAATGGGAAATGAACTTACTATGAAAAAGAGTTTATGGAAGAATTGTATTTTTATCATAGCATAATACGGAGGGAATTAAGACAAAATAGAAAGATCTTTCTATCTTTTAGAAGTGAAATCCCAAGTCTCTGCAATTTGATGAAATAGCTTTAAGTAAAGAAACTCTTCTAACAAGGAATCTAGGAGAAAGTTTTTTTTACTACAAACGTAACTATTTAGGATAGAGAGAGCCAAAAGTTCCAAAAAATTGGCTTTTGTAAAACTTTTCAAGGAAGGCTCTACAATCTCTAAGGCTCTACAATCTCTAAGGCTCTACAATCTTAGAAAATGCTTGTAAATGAATACAGTTTTCAACAGAGAATTTATTTTTATTAATTATGCAACGAAGAAAACTTTCTATAACTCTTGAAGAATGGACATCTAGAGCTAAATAACTAAATGGAAAACTTTTCTAAGTTAATAGCTTTACTTTCAATTGAATTAGCTGATCAATCAAGAAAAAAATGGTATACCATAATTAATTAATTTGGAGATATAATGGAAACATTTTTTCTCTTATAGAAGAGGAAACCCAAGTCTCTGCAATTGGACGAAATAGCTCCAAGGAAAGAAACTCTTCTGACAAAGAATATGGAAGAGTCATTTTTTTATTACAAACGTAACAAAGACAGAGGAAGTCAAAATAGATTTACAAAATTTTTTAGGGGGCCAATTCTTCACAAAACTGTAATGATCGAGGTAACGTGGCCGCCACCAGGGTAAGGTTTTTAACCCAGTCAAATTTTCCGGAAACCATGAATCCTTGCACTAAGACTCAGGCAGGAAATAAAACAAATTCGAATAATAACAAAACAACTGAATCGTTTATTTCAGAAAGGGACTAAGTAACATTTTTGTAGTTTTGAGAAGAACGACAGAAAAGGAAAATATCCAATTTAAAGATTATTCATGGCATTTTTTATTATAAATTCTATGTTTAACTATCAGTACATGTTGTCCTGACACAATTTATTGTTTTTTCAATTGCGATAGAGAAAAAAATCAAACTAAAAAAATTGTACTTAGTTCCTTTCTGTAATAAACCTCATGTTTATAGATTTAGTTTATTCTGTGCTCTCATATTAACATAACAAACAGTATCCAAGATGTTTCATTAATTAAGAAAAGGATTACAGATATTTACAAGAATATATTTTAACAAGTTTTTAAGAGAAAGAACGAAAATTGACACTAAGAAAACATTTTTTTTTTTTTTTTCATTAATCCGCACTGTTTTTTTTCTTTTTTAGTTTTAGATGGCTATTTTAATATTTCCTGGTAAAATTTCAAATATGGTTCTTCAATGTAAGGAAGCATTTTATTTAGATGTTCAATCTTGGATTTTAAAATTGGAACTTTATCAGTATAAGCTTTGGTTATGGGCATTTTTATTGTAGTTTTACCAGAACTTTTTGGCGTGTGCAGATGAAATGTGTGAGATGTGAAACCATTTATGTACTCTGAAGCCACAACATACCCAGGTGTTTTATGTTCATGAAGAAAATGAAAGTGAGATATTGAAAATGGTTGTTTGTTAACTCGAGCCACACCGGGTTTCATACTTTCAAGAGAGTTTGCAGTTTTCTTGTAGTATTTAGGCCACTTGTTCTTAATATCGATTGTCTTTAGAAGAAATTTCATTGATTATAAATTTATTTTGATTGCAAAAAGGAACGATCCAATGATACATAGTCCCTTTCTACAACAAACCAAAAATTCTGTCTCCACAATAAAATATTCCGGGCATATAAAGTATAAGCCTTTCTTCTCAAAACGATTGGTCTACAGCCAGAGAGCACGAATATACATTTATCTAAAAATCGTCAAAAATGTTACTTACAAGGAGAGTGCAAGGTCTTGGGGTCGTGGATTTAGTTCAAATTTCGTAGAATGGTAGATTTAATTTCCCTGTTGATGAAAATATATGGTTATAGGGGCCACTATTCAATAATTTTTAAAATATTTGCAATCAAAGATGCAATTAATTCGTTAGGACAAGTCCGGATAACGTCAAAATTAACCGAATTTATACCGATTAAGTTAGGCTTTTTGAAGAAAGGTTATAATGCCAAGTCATACATATTCCTGCATTAATTTTGAAGTCTTGACAGATCAAATGACAATTAACTGACAAATCCAAAGTGCGGTGCACACTCAAAAAATGCTTCGATGTCGCAAAATTTTATATCCACCCATGGTATCTTTATATGTAAAAATGGACACTCTCAGAACTCGAACCCGGCGCCTAATAACGAGAAACACCGATCTATTGCTGCTACGCTAAACCCATTATGTTTAATCGTTTGCTACAGACCTGAATTTAAGTAGTGAATTGCATCTTCAATTGCAAATATCTAAAGAGCTATTGAGTAGTGGCCCCTACAACCATATATTTTCATCAACAGGGAAACTAAATCTACCATCCTACAAAATTTGAACTAAATCTGTGACCCCAAGACCTTGCACTCTCCTTGTTAGTCCCTTTCTGAAATAAACGATTCAACTGTATTAGAGAATACGACGTACTTTAAACACGCGAGTAGACGATCGGGGATTAACGATTACGATGGGCGGTTACTCAACGGGAGAACCCTAATTGTCTCGACGAAAGAAAGACGATATCTAAACTCACCACACCAAACTCCCGTTTGGTTGTGTTTATGTCCTCAGTGGGCGGGTCGCCGTATTGCTGGGGATACATCTCCGGTAGAATAATCACTAGAGAAGAGCGCGCACAGTCTCGATCATACGAACATAAACGCCAAACGACTAATCGGAAAGTATTGACCAGCTGAACTTTACTCGACTTTTCATTAAGTGTCTACTAAGAGCTTACTCAAAGGAAAGTTAATCACACACGCAAAATGACTTTAGTATCGCAAAAAAGAAAGACTATCGTAGAGATTTAACTCCAGATTAAGCATCTAGTTTAAGAGAGTCTCGTTTTAGAGTGACTTTTCAAACGCGAATTCTCCCCAAAGTAACTTCGCCCTTGGAGAGGGGTTGAATGAACATTTTGGACATTCCTAACGATTGGTTGTTTTTTCCTCCAACAGGACCAATATCGCACACGTGAGCGGTTTTTTTAAGAAGGCTATTTTCTTAAGGAAAGTTACCGAAAGTGAATCTGCGGACAAGATGCCCGACTATCTGCCAAAAGCTCAAAAAAAAAACACAAAACTCAAAGACCTTTTAAAAACTTTCCTGACGTTCGCCCCGTCCTTTATTTATCACCCTCCAGACGGTACTCCTTTAAACAATTCTAAACACTTAAGGACGTGACATCGTCGACATATTTATTACACAAATTTATTACTTTAGGCCTGACCAGAACTTAACAGATGCGTAAAGATAAAACTACAAAGACAAAACTTAGTTTAAACAAAAATGTTTAAACTAAAGCCCGTAATATATGGAATTATTACAAAACTACAGTCTTCGAGGCTCTGTAATCTTAGAAAAAGCTTGTAAATAAGGAAAGTTTTCAACAGAGAACCTATTTTTATAGATTACGTAATGAAGAGGACTCTCTATAATTCTTGAAGGATGGATATGTAGAGCTAAGCAACTAAGTGGAAGATTTTTCTAATTGTAAGTTAATAGCTTTACTTTCAAATGAATTAGCTGACCAGTTAAAAAAAATTTGTAATCTAAGTTTTGCTGAAATTGAAATTCTTAAGTCTTGAATATTCTTCATTGGATCGTAAAGGACAGAACTAGATACCCTTAAATACCTTTACATACCCTTCGTGTGAGGCGTCGCGATTATTTACAATATCTCAACAGAGAGGATCTACGCCTAATCACAGGGCTCCTGACGAGACATTGTAAGGTTAATAAGCACCTTTATAATTTAGGGTTGCCGCTTCTGCTCTATGTCATGCTTGCGAACAACAAGATGAGATTGTTAAGCACATCCTATGTGATTGCTTGAATCTCAAGGACCTTAGATTAACAGACTTGGGAGACGACTAACCAACCATGGATAAAATCAGGGACACACCTTTGAACTACATCCTAATTTTTGGTAAATCCCTACACTGATTGAATGATTCCATGGCGATTGACTATGTATCGGAATTTTCAACTGGCGAACGGAGAATCTCCGGCGAATCGCTGGCGATCGACTATGCTTACGAGTGTGAATGTTTTCCTTAGAAGAATATGTCTGGTTTGTTTCACAATTTAAAGCATATGTAAAATATTAAGATTTAAACCAATTAAGAATGACGATGGCATTCATAATCTATAACTAAATGTTTCAACGAAGATTTACTCATACTTCAATTGAGAGCTATGTTTATAAATCATTTCAAATAACAATATCAATAAAAAAAAATTAAAAAGGTTTAGATTTAAACCTAGTTACTTCCCAAATTAATACTTACCAATAACTTTAAACGCTTTATAATACTCAAGTTTTTCCTTTTCATCCAACACAAACCCTTCCAAACACTTATACTCAAAAAACTCTCCCCTTCCTTGCGATTGCTGCGTTGAAATCATATCTGGTAATCTACCTTTTTGCCGAGATAACACAGTATGATTATCATTAACGTGTTTATTCAACACGTCCATAAGATCATCATACATCTCACTATAATGTTCAAAAATCCTCAACACATCCTTCCTGGAAATTTTAATAATCTCCAAATACGTAACCGACGTAACTTGAATAAACGTATCGATCCCAAGCAAAGCTTCCAAACATGGAAAGCAACTACCTTTAGAAATACTAGTAGAAACTTCATGGAATCTATCCGTTGGAATAGAAGATTCCAATTTACAATAACCATTTAGTACTGTGTACAAAAACGTCGGTTTACAATCCATCCTACATACAATCATATTTGGAGGACAAATTTGTATAGTTGCCACTTCAGCAAATTCTATTAAAGTCTTTTCATTACAATGTTTAAATAAAGGTACCGTTCTTAAACAATTTATTATTTTGTTTGTTAAAATTGATGTTTTTAAACTAGCTGGTATGTGTTTTAAAACACTTTCTTCTCCGGTTACTTCATAACCATTACTGTACATCCAATGAGTGTGTGTTGCTCGATACATTACATCTGTTAGGTGTTCTGGTAGGTTATTACGTCGAGCAAAAAATTTTAAAGAATTTATATGCTCCTATAATGAAAAAAATAAAAGATTATATTAGAAATTTAGATTAAAATTAATTAAATTAGTTGAATTGTTAACTTACCCTAAAATCAAATTGATGTTTTAATCTCATAACAGCACAAGATCCCAACTCAGCAAAGCAAAAACTAATTAAAAAATACCCAACCATAGATACAACTTGTTCCATTATCATATCAGGAATAGAATAAGTGTAAAATTCCTTCCAAGCAGTTGCTAATAAATTCGATATGATAAAATGTAATGAACTAACAAAAGGAGTTGGAGTTTCTTCTTCTGCGTAAGTGATTAAAACCACCTTTAAGATTTTATTATAAAGGTACCAACCGGTTAAAGAACATTCCCAAAAACAAACTATACTGTACGTTATACAAGCAAGATAATAAACTATTAATGTATATAAAAGAAAATATTTGATGATTCTTAATTTGGTGTAATCTAACCAAACGTTTAATTGAGCTGAATGTACTAAAGAAATTAATCGATATACTTTAAATACACGATTTAAATGAAGTAAATCTGTTACTCTTGAAGAACTTGTAATTATCCCTCCAATAAGTTCCAAAGGTATTGTAGCGAAGATATCTATCATTATAGTAATTTGTTTTCCTTTATAAATGATGATATCACCAATATTTGAAATAATTCTATCTTTAGTTTTTATAGCTGTTGATGTATCAAGATATAAAGCGAAAAAATAAAAAAGATCCAATGTATAAAATAATCCAACTTGAGCCATAGTCATTTTTCTTCTAAATATAATAAAATAAGGTAAATAAACTCCTTGAATAAAGACGACAATTAAAATTAAATAATCACAACACATTTTGAACTTATTTCTCGGATCTAAAACGCATGGAAATTCCGATTTTAAACAAATCGCTCGTACTTTTAATTCAACTTCATCGCTAAGTACGTAAAGATTTAAAAATTTTGAAAAGTGATAAGGTACCATTGGAATTTCAGTTCCATCGTAAGTTCTCTTAGCTTGTTTTGCTAAATCGGCAATAAGTCTCCATTGAGATTTAAACCATCTAATCGAAGTTCTTTTCTCCTCTTTCGTTTTCATTTTAATTAATTCAGTATGTTGTAATTGATGTGCTATTTCTAATCGAGCGTTTAACTTTTGCCATAATAACTTTGATATGTAAGGATATTTAACCATCGTGTAAGCTAATGTTTTTAATTCTAAAACTTGTACTTCGCAATAAGTAGCGCATCTTAAATAACTACTACTTTGTACACACATTAAACAACAAATTTCTCCTAAAACAGTTCCGCTGGAGAATGAAATAACTGGAGAACTTTGATCATCCATTGATAATAATTGGATAACTCCACTAACTATATAAACGATTTTACTTTTTAATTCTCCCTTTGTATATAAAAATTCTCCCGCTGTATACGCTTTACATTTCATTGAAGGACATAAATTCCGACTAAAAACCACGTCTGTGTCGTTAAAAAAATGAGAGTGGTGGAAAAAGTGCCAAAAAGTATCCAAGCTGACTTCTTTTTGTAAAGAGGTTGGAATGTATGTATAAAAAGGTTTTGACATTTCTGCACGTCCGGATCTTTTCTCCCAAAATGTATTGTAAGCGTGTATAATGGATTTTTTTATGGAAAAAGGCACCTTCCATTTATCCAAAATGCTTTTTATTACGTAAAGTCGATATGAGAAGTAATACTGGTCTGAAATGTGTTTTATATAAAGTGATGTTAGATTTGAGTAGAAAATTATGTGGAGGAAGAATGATGTTATCATTGCTATAGTTACTAAAATGTATTCTTTAACTGTTAGACATACTATAACACCTAAAAAGAAATTTTAAAGTTAGAAAAAAAATTATAAGGATTAAAAATGAGTGGTTTTATTTATTTTTTTTAATTTATGAGTTAGTGAAGAATTTATTTATTTTTTATCTTTCCAGTGTGAAATTTAATATAAATTAAATGAAAAGTAAAAATCAATCAAGTTTCAGAAATCGTATACAGTCTATTTTTAAAGATTAAGAAATGATTTTTTTATTAGTTTAAGCTTACAAGATTGTATTTTGGATTTAAAAAGTCAAATTTGTTGTAATTGTTATGTTCTACTTCTCATGAGTAATACATCTGTTACGAGAAAAATAATTAAAAAATTTACAGCAGCTGATATGCAATCTGCTCTGTTTGAATAGTTTAAACAGAAACGAGAAAAGACAATATGGTTCCATGAAAATTTCAAAATTAATGGAATATTTACTGATTCACAAGTTTGGGTATTTAGATTCAAAAATCGATATGATATTAGACAGTTAGACTTCAACTAAGTCATTCATGGCGAAACTTTGAGTGATAATTTAACTGATGTATTACTTACCACAGAATTTAATTCAATAATTTTGTCTTTAACCCTCCGGTGGGTGCGTATGCGGCAGTTAGCCACATTTTTTCCCAAAATATTTCTAAGTTCACTGTGAAACCATTAAAAATCCTATTGCGGTGTAAAAGCCGCAACGCGCCCATTCGTGTAAATCCGATAGGCGCGCCCATCGGAGGGTTAAACTTGTTTCCTGATTAAGTAAATAACACTGATGAAAGTGATCTGTTTTCAAAGACGATGTCTTCAAAAACAATGGTTGCAAAGTTTGAAAAATCAGTGCCTAGTATAAATCCAGTATAAACAGTATAAATTCAGCAAGAAAAGACTGACTATTATGCTAGCCTATTATTGCCATACTCAAATGGCATAACAGCAGGCATAAGATTAAGTTAACAGGGATGAAAAAAATGTAAGAAGCCAAGGTCTTTTAGAGGAATAGAAGTTAAAACTACCTTCCGTCTAATTATGACAATCATTCAAAATCTTAGATGAACCAAAGGGAACCAAAAGGATGAATCTTGAGATAATGTTTTTTTTTTTAATTTCTACCAGAACATTGTTTGAATCAGTGGATCGAGTTAGTCCATTGTATTAACTCCCTTAATCAGGAAGTTAATTGATTTTGGAAATTCTATGGAAATTCTAAAAAAGAATCAAGGAATCGTAAAAGAATGAACTTACCAAGCAAGAGAAAGTGCAAAACCCAAGTCTATGCAATCAGAGGAAACATGACCAACTAAGGGAATTTTTCAATAAACATCTAGAAGAAGAGGTGGATTAAGGTAGAATTTAATTGTACATGTTTTTTATAATTTCCCGTTATGTTTCCTGTTATTTCCTGAAGAAAGGTTTGTTAATCGATAATCGTTACTTTTGTTATTTTCTTCCGAATTAATAAACTTAGTTAGCGTGAAATCAGAGGTAAGTAGAGGAAACATGACCAACTAAGGGAATTTTTCAATAAAGATCTAGAAGAAAGGTTTTTCTACTACAAACCTAAGACGAAAGGAAAGAAAACAGATTTTACAAAAACTGTTCAAGGAACCAATTGATCATCAAAGCACGAAATTAACCATGAACTGCCGAACCCAAGGCTGTATAATCTCAGGTGTGCTTGTAACTAAACATTTGAAGGGCCGCGGCTAAAAACGATCAAAGTCCAAACGTCTACATTTTACAGTATTTAAATTTGAAACATTTTAATTGATTATTATTATTATTATTAGTCAGTACAGTAGAAATAAAACAAAAATGTGATTTCAAACGAACAACTATTGTTTAATAAAAAGCATTATATTTTAAGAAAAGACTTTGATCTTTTATACCTGTTAATACCTGAACCTTGATCGTTTTACGGCGGTACCCTATTATTTTCAAAGACGTTTTTTTCGAAGAATATTATTTTTTTTTGCAGTAGGGGATAACTGTTGGATGATATATACTATAAGCTATTTTATAGTGGCATTATCTCATTTTTGAAAAAAAAAAATGGAGTTTGATCGTTTTTAGCCGCGGCCCTTCATTTGTTTTTGAACAGATAATATTTTTGCTGCTTATAGAATGAGGTAGACTTTCCTATAATCATTGAAGATATTTAGGGAACCAAAAGGATGAACCTTGGGATAATGTTTTTTTGAAGCTTTTGTGTCATCTGCAAAAGAATTTCAGGAATAGAAAGGGCTTCCCCAATAGACCGTTCTTTTGCTTGATTAAGCAGCATCTCATCTCTCAAAATTTCCTTAAAGACAAAGAACGGTCAAAATTTGATTTACTGCTTACTACCTTATATTACTTTTATAATACACCCTATGGATCAAGAAGTGATATCCTGTTTGAAACACCGATATTGCCACAATCAAAGCAAAGCCCCAAAAGGAGGTCATTGTATATTGCTGATTGCACAAACACCTAATCGAACGAGTATAAGAAAGCAGGAAATTCAATGCAAGTAACTTTTGGTTCTTGGTCATGAGCTCTGCCGTATGCTCGTTCGAAAAGGTCCCTGGTGCTAGCTCCGCTCGTGAGGTAAATGAAGGTAGGTAATTACTGTTTCCAGTTACTAATTTTAAAAATTTGTGCAGAATTTATTTGTAGAAATTACAAAACGATTTCAAAACGTTAGTTCGCTTTTTGCTTTAAGTGAATATACAAAATATTTTATTATTTTTTCCTTTTACCTATTATCTACACTACTTGTAGTATCTATGAAATGTTATTATTAACAAGGACATGCAAAAAGGGAACGAACCTATTTTAAATATTTTTACAACAAAAATTCAGTTAAAGAATCTTTAAAATAGGTTCATTCGCTGTTTGCTTTAAGTAAATGTGCTAAATATTTTATTATTTTGTACCTTTGTCAATAATCTTCTTCATGGAAACCAATTTCCATGAAAAACCAATTATTTATAGAGATCGAGAAATGATTTTTGCGTCAAATTAACACTTAGCCCATCCGCCCATCGAGCAAAAGGAAAGCAATTTAATCATAATGTAATATCGCTTCCTAATCGTTATTACGTAGTAATAGAGTCCGTTAACGGAGCAATTTGAAACCAATCTATCGGCTATGTAATCGATATGCTCGATCTAATTGTAAGCAATTTTAGTCACAAAGAGCCACAACCTCCATGGAATTCGCGAAGATTTTAAGTTGTTCATATTGCCTGTTGATATTGAGGAATTTAATATAAAATGCTTGGGTATTGTGGAAAAAACTTAATGATGTGATCGAAGTCTAATAAAGTTATTTGGTATTCTCCCATATTTATGCTATTCAACAATAATAATAATAAGAATAATATTCGACCAAAATTATCAAAACGGAAATTCACAGTTTTCTTACTAACAATAAGGTGACGATTAGTCAGACAAACAAATAGATGATGTCTAACTACCCTTTTGAAGAAAAAATTGGTCTCGATTTACTTCAATGTTTTTCTGAGTCTAATTTAAACGTAATACAGTAAAACATTGGTAATCCGAATCACAGTAAAGGTACAGTAGTGTTAGTTTTGATAATTCGAATTGTCTTCTGTCCCAATTAGTTCGGAATATCAAAGCTTTACTGAACCATTTTGCATCGTTGTTCAATCACATTTTTATTCCGACATCATGCCGAATATTTGGTTGAAAGTCCAATCGAAAGACTTTACTGTATAATTTTTTCTTGCATCTTTGTTCAATCAATTTGGACTTATTTCTTTTTCAACTAATTGTAAGATGGGTGTTATTCATCACATCACAAATATTATTTACATAAGTATTCATTTTGAAAAAGTAATAATTAAGTAGGGGTTTTCATGCAGCTGATTAGAACCGTTAAAACTGGTTCGTTCAAATCTTATTGAGTTTTGCTATTCCGACGTTTTTCAAGTATTTTTTATACGAATTATTCATACCACTGAATGTAGAATACAACTTCTTATTTTCAATGGAATGTTATAATTTTTAATGTGTGAATTCTGTATGGAAAAATAAGATGACTTTAATCGAAATTGTTGGTACATAACTAGGGATTGTAAATTTACCGACTTTTTCAATTACCGGTAATTCGGTAATAATTCAAGCAAAACCGGTTTTTATCGGTAATTTACCGGTATTTTTTTTTAAATTTGTATTACTATGAATAAACAATACTTGTTACAAATAAAAACACTTTATTGAAATAATAATAATAAAAATGTTACAAATATAGAGTTGAAATAATATAATAATATTATATAATAAATAATAATAGGAATCTAATGTAATATTTTTTATTTCTCTACTTTTTTCAAAAAATAAGCAAGTAAAAAACATAGTTTATTCAAACTATCATCATTTAGTCGCGGCCTAATTTGAAAATATGTCAATTCTTCTTTAACAACTTGATTCAGATCTTGAGCTGTTTTTCTGTTAAGTGTTTCTTTGCAGGGTACATGAATTTTCATCTTTATTAGAGATATTAATTTTTCTTTCATTGATAAAGTGCTAGTAGTGGTAGATGTCGAAGGACTTAGTATAGTAGCAAAATGTTCGCTATCGGAATCACTTATTTCCTCCGCCGGTAATTCAGTAGTACCTATTTCAATTTTGTTCACACGTTCCATTAATTCTACGATGATCTTTGTATTGCAGTTTTGCTGGTTTTATTAAAAATTCCGTAGTCTTCCTCATTTGAACGTTTCCGATCTGCAATATCTGCATCAGAAAGATATTGCAGTATGTCAGAAAAAGAAGTTCGCCTTTCTTTTATACAATATATCAAAGCATTACTAAGTTCTAAAAGTGTTTAGATTTGCTAGTTCGTCAAGCATGAATTTTAGTGTTATATCAGCAATATACAGATTAACATCTTCACGACAAAGTGTTTCAACGACAACTTTTATCGGTTGTAATGCTAATATTATGTCAGACAATAATGTAAGTTCATCATTAGTAAATTGAATTCCTGATTTTTAATCTATGAGACTCTTCCTAACACAGTCATTAATCAATAAGAAACGTTCCAGCATATCCAGCAAACTATTCCAACGAGTTTTCGAGTCTACCGTCAATAAAAGTTCTTTACCAAACTCTTCTTTTACATGTTTTTGTAATGTATCATCGTTTTGTATCATCACCGTATGCATAATATTGTACCATAACTCGATGAGTCACTTTCACTATAGCTGGTACGGACTTTAGATTCGCTATATGTAATATATCGAATTACCGGTAAAAATGAACAAATACCGGTAAAAAAATGTACAGATATTTTTGGCGATTACCGGTTAACCGGTAAACCGGTTTACCGGTATTACAATCCCTATACATAACACTTCATGATTGTTTTTAATTTTCACCTTGTAACTGCTAAACATATTTCTCAGCCAGTGTTTAAGAAAGAATCTTAAAAATTGACTCAATATCTCTTCAAATATTGTTGTTAAATTAAAATCTCCCAATTCCTCAAACTTGCCATGTTTATGAGATATAATTTAACCCATAGATCTGACGATGGAACATACATAACCCGAACTCACCGATTTTTTTCAAAGTCGGTACATTTGTAGAGGGTCTCAACCTAAATAAAACCCTACTTTCGGTAGCTGCTCAAAAATGGTTTGAAAGGGTGAAAACGACCCCTGAAAATTGAGCAGTTTTTGGAAAATAACTTTTTTGTCCTAAACGATTACATTTAGGATTAGGATTCAGGATTCATGATAACAAAAAAGGTTGGAACCCTCTACAAATGTACCGATTTTGAAAAAAATCGGTGAGTTCGGGTTCGGTATGTTTCCTTGTGTGTGTGATCGGTACTACCATTTCCATTTATCTAATAAAAAGATTTTCTATTAGAAAATACTGCAATTTAGGGATAACTTTAGTGATTTGTTTTCAAAAGACAACACTAAACGGTCAGAATACCTAATAATTAGGTAATTTCAAGGTATCTTGTCAGAACCATACAACAGCGACGTAATTAATAGGTCAAAATTTGTCTCTAAGACAGTGTTAACTACAGCATAAAAGCATATAAATGGTAAGAACCAATTTTTATTATATCTATGAGATGAAGTTATCTACGACTTTATGACTGACTCGTAGTAATGGCATTAAAATCAATTAACCTTAACGTCCAAAAAATTTACACACTCATTTTTAATCATTTTATAAACAATTTATATTCCAAAATTGAGTTTTCAAACAAAAATAAACTTACCAGACCAAGCATGAAAAAACAAACTGCTAACAAAAGTAAAACAAACCACCCACATATCAAAAGTAGACTCCCTATTAATATAATGAAAAGTTAAATATCTCTTCCACCCATTTCGATAAATATCTTTTCCCAAAGTGTACCAAAATCCACTGAAGAAAACGCAATATAAAGAATAACAAACTATATGAAAAACAGTCATTGCCAAAAGATGATTTAAACCAGGTTCGTTATTAGCATTAATAAAAAACGCCATGACAGCTATTAATCTTAAAAAAACTTTAGCTCTTGCTTTATCAGTAGCGAATGGATAACTTTCACCGTATGAAGTCCTCATGAGTAAATAATAAAGTTCATAATAAGGTATCAAACTTATTATATCCAGGGTTAATAAATAAGCATTTTTTGGTATGTAAGATTTCGTTTTTCTGTATTTCATCACTCTAAAATTTTTTTATTTTAATTTTTCTTTTCTTATTTTAATTTTAAATTAATTTAATTTACCTGTGTAATAAAACCAGCATAGTATTAACGAAATAAATACCTTCAAAACCATAATAAGTTGTAAACGTAATAGTAACAGCGGTTTGTTCATATATTAAAATATAAGCAACCAAAATGCAATTAAAAACCGTTGTTATCATCACTAAAACCCTCCATATCATATTAAAAGGAAGAAAAATAATATTCCTCCAATTTCCGATTTCTTCAAAGTATTCAATCCGAGCTGATATAACATCGGAGTATTCTTTAATTGAAACGTGAAGACTTTTTGAGGGATGACCTTCATTTAAATTCGATTTCACCATCTTTTTAATACGATTATTTTTTTTAGATTTTTTTTTAGAAATTTTCTTTAACAGTATGACATTTTTTTGTCAAATTAAATTATGATACTTGATTTGAAATTATGGATTTTATGATTTTGTAATAGGATAATAAAAATATTTTTTATAGTTTATAAAATACTAAATTTATTTAATGATGATTTTATAAAATTACAACTAGTAAAAATTTCACTAAAAACTTACTAAATTCGTAAAAATTCCATAAAAAACACTGAATTTTTTAAAAATTCCATCAAAAATGAATAAAATTCGCAAAAATTCCACCAATGTTATCAAAATTTTTGATAATTCCACCAAAAATATACTGAGTTTTTTAAAAATTCCACCAAAACTTAATACAATTTGCAAAAATTCCACCAAAAACTTACTAAATTCATAAGAATTTTACCAAAAACACTGATTTTCTTTATTCCACCAGAAATGAATAAAATTCGCAAAAATTCCACCAATGTTATCAACATTTTTGATAATTCCACCAAAAACATACTGAATTTTTTAAAAATTACACCAGAAACTTACTAAATTCATAAGAATTTTACCAAAAATACTGAATTTTTTTTAAATTCCATCAGAAATGAATAAAATTCGCAAAAATTCCACCAAAGCTATTAAAATATTTAACAACTTCACCCAAAACTTACAGATTTTTTTTTATTCCACCAAAAATTTACAAAAATCCTAAAAATTACACCGAAATTGTCAACATTTTTAACAATTCTACCAAAAACTTACCAAATTTTTAAAAAATTCCACCAAAATGTCCAAATTCTTTTAAAATTCCACCAAAAATCAATCAAATTAGAAACAATTTCATTAAAAATTAACTAAAACCTTGAAAATTTCATCAAAAACTTAGTAAATTCATAAAAATTCCACCAAAGTTACTAACATTTTTAATAATTCCACCAAAAATAATGAATTTTTTAAAAATTCCACCAAAAAAATTACAAAATTTGTAAAAACTCCACCAAAAATTTACCAATTTTTTTTTAATTCCACCAAAAACTTACTAAATTCGTAAAGCTTCCACCAAAGCTACCAAAATGTTGATCAATTCAACCAAAACAATAATTTTTTTTTAGAAAAATACTAAAAATAAAACTAAACTAGTAGGATAATAAAAATATTTTTTATAGTTTATAAAATACTAAATTTATTTAATGATGATTTTATAAAATTACAACTGGTAAAAACGTATTACACTCACAAAAAAATAAAATAAATAGATCGCCGATGATTTTATATACACGCAGCAGGAAGAGAAGATGACAAATAAATATACGATGATACGTTTTAAATAAGTCAAGTTTCCACTGCCACAAACGTATATTATAAAAATTTAGCATAAATTTCGATTAGATATCACAGAGGTAAAAAGCTTCTTTCGTCTGATTGTTCGTGGCAGTGAGAACTCGAGGGTACGCGAAATGAAATGAGAAAAGGAAAAGCCCAACACCAGTCTTCCACCATTCCCGAGCATTAGAGACTAATTAATATGATTTCCTCGCATTAATACGCTAATATTGCAACGTCGGACGTCTCTTGTGAGGTTGGCTTCTGTTTAAAGTTACCAATCTCACAGAAAGGTCTCTATTTTTTTCATTTATTATTTTTTGTACAAGTTTAGATCGAGAGACTCGATTAGATTTTAACGTTTAAGCTAAACGTTTAGATGGGTTCATCCATTTTTTCATGTAGTAACAAAATATGGTACTTATGTATAAAATTACGAGGAGTGCGCATATTACACCTAGTGCTAAAACCGATGTTTTTGTTGGACATACTTCTGTTATCGTGATTTTATCTAAAAGTAAAAAATAAATTAATTAATATAAATTTATTCAATTTTAATTATAAATTTTACCTTCAAAATCTGTTGTTTTATATTCCATTCTAGCAAAGTCCATTTGTTTATCATCACCAAAATCTAAAACTAAAATTTCTTGACTTAGTGTCATATCATCTTCTTTATCAGCTTCTGTTTCGTTTGAAATAGATCTCTTTTTCCTTCCCCAGGATTCTAAAGATTCTCTTCCCCATTCGCAAACTGTTGGATCGCAAGGACCAAGACAATATTTGACGTTACATTGGAAGATAACTCCGTAAGATTCTGTAAATCTAAACGCTTCGTAAATTGATTGTAAAGCGTTTCCATCTTGAGTGAAAGCCGGGAAGATTTCTGGATCTGAAGGACAACCTTCATCGTCGATTATTTGGAAAGTGCTCTTTGCGTCTTTAGCCATAGCAACACAACTTCTTGCAAAGATACCATAAGGAGCTAGAAGTAAGTTTTTTTTAATTTAATTTTTGGTTTGTTTAAAAAATTAATTTCTTACTATCTCCGGGAATTTCAATTCTAAACGTAAGTTTATCTCCAATCCTAACAGTTTCAACTTCACGCATGCGACTATCCAAGATCTTAATCCTTGGTGGAGGAGCCTCAGGAGCAGAAGTAATGCTGATCATCTCTGGATCTCTAATTGGCATCATTCCAAACGTGATGTTCTTTGATGACATATCGTAAGTACATTTTACTTTGTAGATTTTATCTGCTTTTGTCATTACAACGCTGTGATGTTGTAGAACTACTGTGTTACTATAAATTCCAGTCTAAAATGATGATTTAAAAAGTCAAATTAGAAAATTAAAATCTACGGTTGGGTTTGGATAAAATATAAAGTAGATTTGAGAGATGATCAGTTAATCTATATTAATCTTCAGAAACTAGGCTGGCGTATAACTTCAGGTTCATAGTGGAAATTTTAAGTTAGGTGAAATGAAGCTTAAAACTTGAGCTCAAAATGAGCCAACGATAACAAATTTTATTAATTGTTATAAGTGTTGCGTAAACGTTTTGTTTTCCCTTAGGTGTCTTCATACTATAATAATTCGGATTATTACGGGCTTGAGTTTAAAGTTTTTAGTTTGGTCTTTGGTGTTTCAGTTCAGTTCAGGCAGCGTCTCTGTCCTAAAGTCATAAATTTTTGTAATAAAGATATCAAAGTGGACAGTAGGCAGGTTGTAAAATTTTAAGCACAAGTGCTTTTTTTAAGGAATTGTTAAACGTAGGAGCCAAGTGATCAATATATAGTGTGCTAACGGACGTGATATGATTTCTATTTAGCGAAAGAACGTCCAAAAATGTAACCCCCTCTTTTAAACGAAGGTTATTTAAGAGAGAGTTCGCGTATTAATTTTTCTCTCCCTGGATATTTTTTCGGGTCTAAAAGAACTTCTTCGTGATAATGTGTTGGATATGCTTTGAGAAGAATTCAGTCTTCGTTTTCGAGTTTGAATTTTCTTCGGCGGTTATGTTCACATGATAGACTTAGGCCCGTATTCAGAGACGTAAGTTAAGCAGCTGCTCTCCGAGATTTCTTGCTCAACTGTTAAAGCAGGTAAACGCACTTGAGCAAAAAATCTCGGTGAGGAGCTGCTTAACTTACGTCTCTGAATATGGGCCTTAGAGTTTATCTCCATCATGGCAATTTCACCAACACCGCGAGACGCGAGCGGGGACATAACTGCAAACCAATACGGGTTCTGCAGTTGAGGAAAAGGGACGAGTTTTCTGAGCCTGAGTAAATATTTGCTATTAGACAAATCTCTCTCCTAAATAATTATTTGAGTTAGGAATCATGTGAAAATAACTTTATTAGTACGTCAGACATATATGTCTGACATGGCTCATGTAGAACTTCTTAGCGTCAGACACATATGACTGACATGGCGATTAACGTGTTAATCAGATCATATAGATTTGCAATTTTTTTTAATAAACTTTTAAATTTAGGTTTGTGCTTTTATTCAATAAAGTTTTACTCCCGTTTTCTGGATCTAATTAACTAAAGTTTTTGATAATAAAATTAAAATATAGTTTTTTTTATCGTTTTCTACCCTGCAACCCTTCGCATTTTAACCCCGAGCCCTAGCGCAAGGACCCATTGTTTCCAGAAGGTTTCTCCGGGTTAAAAAACCTTGTCCTGGTGGCGATGATGACTACCCCGATTATTTTAGTTAGAGCTTGACTATTATAAGACACATTATCAGGATATTTAAAGAGTAAGAAAGTTAATCATTAAAGAGCGTAGGAATACAAGTTTTGAATAAAAGTAAAGGCTGGAGGTGCGTTAAGACAAAGTAGCTGAAGTAAAACTGCTTTTACTTTTATTCAAAAACTTGTGTTCCTGCTCTCTTCGATGATTAACTTTCTTACCTAAACGTTTACGTAGCACTTATAATAATTAATAAAATTTGTCATTGTTGGCTCTAAAACTTTTGACTTTCATTTCACTTAACTTTAGAAACTATTGTGTTATTATAAGTTTCAATCTAAAATGAGAATTAAAAGGTTAGAAATTAAATTTTAAGATTAAACCTAGAGTTAGGATTAAATAAATTATGTTGTTTTGATTAGATTTAATAGAATAAATGATGGAAATGAAAAATCTTTAAAATTTTGCCAATTGGCGGAGATTATAAATTGGCGTAGTGTGTCTTAGGTTTCAGAATAATTAGACAAAAATAAAGAAATTCAGACAATTAGAACATTAATATTTAGAGAATTTTTCAATTATTCTTTGTAAAATGGGAATGAAATTATGAAAAAGTTACTAATTTCATAAATGGATTGTTGAATGTGTGGTTGGAAGGTAAAAGAAAAATTATCGTAAATTGTTGATCGTTGAAATCGTTTATTTAGTGTCTAAATATTGACAAAATCGTTTTTGTAGGTGAAAGTAAAGAAATTTTGATAATTTGAAATTCATTGTTTAATAGTACCACAATCAGGACAAAACCCCAAAAGGGGGTCAAAAGAGGGGAACGCGAAATGACTTATGTTTAATCGGTGATTATGTTAAAATTAGGGAATTAATATTCCGTTCTTGCCAAAAATCTTAAAGCTTAATCATCGAAGATTATATAAACTAAAAGTATTTTTCTCTATGAATGAAAGTCTGGATATTATTAACCTCCAAATCTTAAGTACCCCGTCTTGCCCCACTCTCCCCTAATTATTCAAGTAGAGTAAAACTATATCGTAAGTTCATTATTCGTTTTTGTTAAATACCATTGTCTAACCTTTCTCGTTTATTATTTCTACTGGTCTATTAGTACTATTACTATTAGAATATTTTTCGAGAGAAATCAGATAACAGGCAAGACAGTAAATTAAATTTGATACATTTAGCATTCTTATTGCAAACCATAATCTCCCTTGCGTTGTCAAGATTCAGGTTGACGCTAACACTTTTGCAAACCCACTTAATTGAATAATTGTTGTTTGCTACTAAGAGTTTGCTACTGCCTCTCCTTGCCGCACTTCGCTCTTTCATAATGCCACGATCAGGGGAAAGCCCCAAAAGGGAATCATTGTATATTGCGGAGTTACAAACGCCTAATCCACCGAGTATAAGAAGGCAGGGAATTTAATGATAGTGACGACTTCTTGATTCCTGGTCATCAGCCCACCGTCAGCTCGTTCGAAGAGGTTCCAGGTGTAGCTCCGCCAGTGAGTACAATAAAGGCAGTGAACGTCGGCTGGTATGTTACTTGTAGTATAAGTTGATCCTAAGCCTCACCATGGAAAAAACGATGCAAGATCGAGGTTCCTCCCCGTAACTTTACCCAGTAGGCCCGATTGGAATACAGTGCAAGGGAGTTTCTCTACCTCTCAACCTCTAATGCAAAGGTCTTGCAAGCCAAAATACTGTCGAATGGAAGCCCACCGCTCTTCGATGTTTTAATTCGTTCGCTCAGATTTTGGTCCTTTTTCAAGTCTTGCAGCAGAGGCGAGAAGGGTTAACTCCCAAATCACAAAATCGACTCTGCATTATAGTCCTTGATTTCGTCGGTATGTTGACCTGCAAGGCCTTCGCAAGGAGGGCTGGACAACCCCTCTCCCTTTTACTGTGCTCCAGTCGGACCTCCTCGGTAAAGTTAAGGGGAGGAACCTTTTCTTGCATCTTTTTTCCCATGGTGAGGTTTAGGATCAACTTATAGTATGTCCCTCTTCCCCTGCGAATGTTAGTGCAGCTCCAAGGAAAGTTCCAACATGAAAGTAAGTTTACCTTTTGCTAGCGAGTGACTTGTTTCTGGTTACGGGGTTAAATAAGGAAGAGGTACATCTACTTTCCTGTTGGGGCTTTCCCTGGAGCTGCATTAACACTCGCAGGGAAGAGGTACATACAATACACCACCCGACGTTCACTGGAGCTAGCACCTGGAACCTCTTCGAACGAGCTGACGGTGGGCTGAAGACCAGGAACCAAGAAGAAGTCCCTTTCATTGAATTTCCTGCCTTCTTATACTCGTTCGATTAGGCGTTTGTAACTCCGCAATATACAAAGACCCCCTTTTGAAGCTTTGCCCTGATCGTGGCAATAGAAGTTTTGTGTTTACTAGATTCTTCTGTTATTCTTTAAAGAAATGGTTTTACACAACATTTTTTACTTTTATATTCTTATATAACTTCCAAATTTAAGGAATGGAAGGAAAGGAACTATTATTATAATTTGAATCATTTTTAAAATTTACTTACAACTGACTGAGTATTACAATCTTGCCCACTCATCGTCAAATCCAATCTAAAAAGATCACTATCGATAACATCTACATTACAAGTTTCTGATCTTCCCAAAGCGTAAATCCTTCCATTAAAAGGTTTGTTAGTTCTGACTTGTACGGCGATTTTTGTATCTTTACAATTTACCGATACTAAAACATTCAAAAACGTTCATATAAAATTTATTTCATAAAAAATATTTTTAAAATTTATTACCATCATAACAAGTTCCAGTTTTATCGCAATTTATATCACTCCGCGATAAATTATTTAAATTGGGATCTTCAGTAGCTTCAAAAACCACTGGGAGTGTGTTTTCTGATGATGGTCCAACACCAGCTTGTTCTAAAATAATCAACATAAACATTTTTAAAATAAATTAAATAAATAATTTAATAAATTCTTTTAAAATAATTATTCAAATAACTTACTTTCACAAGAATTTTCAAAATACGATCCAATCCTTTCACCATTATCAATTAAAGGTCTTTCGGCATTTAAATAAGTGCTAGGTCCATCAGGTAACATTTTATGATCCAAATGATACAATTGGCAATTATATTGTGATCCTTGTGGAGGTCCTTTGAACAAGAACGACCTACACAAGAACTCAGTTTCGATTTCGCAAGCTAATTTACATCCGGCTTCGCTTGAAACTTGTAATTCTTTATCAGTGTAGTAATTTAAATCGGCGTAAAGAGCAACTTTATCATCTGGAACTCCAAGTTTCGGTACACTAAAAAGCCTGTTATTCTTACAAGCTTGGTTTCCTTTCAAACACAAATTCTCGAAATAATCAACTCCGGATTGGTCTATAAATTGGACGTATTGACCGGTGGTTCTTCTATCGGAATCGCTAAGTTGACACTGAAGAGTAACGTAGTTGTATTCGACGGATCTGCAGGTGAATCTATGCTGAAAGTGGAAGAAGAAGAAGTAAATTAAGTCATCGTCAATCAGTCATCTGTCGTAAAGATGCGGCCGATAGAGACGGCAGATGGTTTGAGGTTTTCGTTTCTTAAGACTCGGACAATGCGTGTGGCAACCATTAGCTCGCTAACTGTAACGGAATCCTGCCTGCAGCAGGAAAATAGCTGTGCAGATGTTGGATAACTGTTTTAACCGTCCACTACGTGTTATCTGAATATAATAATTTACGCCGAGCCGCTAGTTATCTACTATTACGTGTTTTGAATTTTATATATTTGAAAAATTAGAAATACCTTATGTTTAAAAAAGTTTTACCTCGTTCAAGCACGCGTTCAAACAAGCTTCCTTGGTCGATGTGTAGATTAAAGCGTTATCCAATCCTCTGATCATCTTATTTGGTACTCTTTCAAAAGTCCACGGTCTTACGCAGATGTTATCCGATCTTAATTGGATTTTTGTCATGTAATACATATTAACTGATCTTTGTGGAAGAGCGCTTGGATTATTTGCTGAGGTTTCGTTTTGTAGTTGACATAAAGTTTCTTGGTGAGCTACTAAAGGATTAACTACAAAACTAAAAGCTGCTGCTTGACATTCTTGTTCTTCTCTACACCATCCTTGGCATTCGTACAAAGATAAATTCTTCGCTGTGTAATAAGTTGTTCCTTTGTAATCGAAATCTGTTAGTTTTTCAAATGCTGTTTTAGCTGTAATTAAAAAAATAATAATAAGAATAAAAAAAAATTTAAAAAGGAAATATAAAGGATTAAAAAAAGGTAATAAGCTCAAGAAATTGAATCTATAATTATCATAACCACGTCATTTCACATAATTGGCACTGACCGTTCATCTAGAGAAGTTTCACGCCCTCTTCATAAAAAAAAGAAGGAGTAGAACCTCTTCAACGTGGCAAAACGCGAAGGTTAAAAATAACCACATGCCAGAGGCAAGGCCACTTGAGATCGCAGGATCATCCGTCTTAAAGAAAGACCAGCTCAACACCGACGTACTTACCTGAGGTCAGTGATATGATGGCGGCTTGAACCAACAGGATAAGAGTCGTCCGGGATGGTATCGGCTTCATCTGAAACGAAAAAACAAACTTATATAGTTTCAAGCATGTTTTCAATTAATTAAGAGTTAATTAATGAGACTCGATGGACGAACATTTAAGAGACAAACTAATTGATCGGTCTTCGGAGAGATCGTCTTTGTGCTTAACATGCATTCTGATTGAGATTCCTATTTTAATCTTTTCGTTGGAATCTTGTTTTAAATTCCAAAATAAAACATAAAACGATTTCGTGGAGTTTTAACAGGCAATTTTAACGACCGCGAACGAATTGTAAAACATTAAGAGGTACTGTTACCAGTTCTGTTATATCGTTCTCTTAAAACCGTTCTTTTCGCATTCGGTCACGCAGAGAAAGCAACTGAGAGAGGTAAGCTTATGAGTTTGTATGTATACTCCGTTCGTTGAAAGATGTCTCATGCGTCATCAATTCATTGTGTTATCCTACACCTGTATTTTTAGTTTTTATCTTTGTCAGTCATGTACTATAACCTGAAATTGAGCTGTGCCATAAAGAGAAAGGTGAAAGAGTACTCGGCAATGTTACTTTTTGAAAAATACGGTCATAATATTACGGTTATTAAACTATCATAAGAATCATACGATGAATGTGATACCTTTAAAATTTTTAGATTTGGAGGAAGTGTTTTATAATCATTTAAATAACTGTATAACGCCTACAGGTTCACATAGTTAAATCTTCTGAGTAATGTTTTATGTAAATTTCCTGTTAGAAATGATAGGTATTAGATGCAAATGTTGGGAGTAAACCTCTTGATTAAACTAAACTAACCTAAAATTAACTTATTTCTTAGTTGGAAAGGTAGATGATGGTTGCTTTTAATATATTCCAATAAAAACTCTTCATTTTCAGGTTGAAAAACCTCTACATCCAATTAGGAAATAAAAACATTTATCCACTAACATCAACCTTAATAAGTTTTCTTTCTCGATGGAAGCAAGGACGTATCGAGACATTTACATGGAAACTTAGTCGAACATCTTTCTTTTCAACAACCATAGATTGTATCTTAATGGACGCATAAGGTTATTTTCCTACAAGAAGACTAAATAAGTAGATCGACCATCTACCTGATGCCACGGTACCATGCAGTTAAGGAATTCTTTGTCGGTACACAGGAAGGAGGTAATTCCGTGGAGGCACATCTGTGCGTAATTGAACTTGAACACGCAATCTACAATATCTTTACCTTCTTTTACTTCTTTTACCGGAGTTATAAACGTAAAAGTGTGCTAAACTGAAAAGTTGGAAGTCAACGAACTCAATTTGGGTGCGTATATCACGCAGGAAATGAACGTCATGGAGTTTATTAAGTCAGCGCGCAGGAGGAAGCCTCTGAAATGTTTCTTCCTTTCGCGAAGACATATGACGATGAAGAAAGGTCAGGAAGAACGCTCACGCATTGAGCGTTGAGAGCAGGTAAAACGGTATCTCCATATTTAAGGCTGTTTTAGGTCAGCCGTCAGCTGCAGGAGCTACCGTTTACCGTTTTACGTCTTCGACGGTGGCATCTGACGGAATTACTATTTAGTCCGGTGAATTGCAGAAGGGAGAGTGCCAATGGAACTGTTAACAATCGACGAAAAGATGAAAGATTGAGTAATTGGTAGATGAGGGTCAGTAACTTCTGCCGGAGGATGTCGCTCCCGAGAAGCTCCCATTATTAATCGAATGCAAGATCAAGCTTCCGCAATTTCGAGCAGAAGACGAAAAACTAGATCCGCACGAAAGTGAATCGATCAGTCATGGGAACGTGTCTCGTGGAGGAGAAAATTGACGTGTGACTTCTTTACGCTCAAATTGCTTTCTTCCTTTTTACTTCAATCGATGTCTTTATTCTTGTCGGTTTCACCTTCCTTCAGTATTGATGGAGTTTTTTCTTTAGAATTCTGTTTCACAAAATTAACAAAGAATTTCTACAGAATATGTGGAAAAGTTGATTTACATTCATATACAGTTAGGTTCCTATCTTGGTTGGTAGTGAAGCTAAATGCAAAATGAAAATTGTTGTCCATACTAAAGAAAGAAGGTTTGAAATTAATTCGACTCATTTAATACCTCCTTTTAAGATCGATAAAGCGGTTAGGAGTAAGACGATCCGATTGGACTAATAATCAATTTAGGATTTTAAGTTAGACTCTTTGGTTAGTATATTTATATGTTTAGAAGAAGAAAAAAACTGGATTTGATGAATAGAGGCTTTAAAATTTTCTCACAAAAACAATAAAATAGTTGGGTTTAAGATAATAAGAGTTTCTTAGGTTAAATGCGTACGTATTCATTTCACAAAAGAAGAAAGGTCTGTAATTGATTACTGGATTTGATGTCTTTTCCCAAAAACTGGATGTAAAAAAAGCCGTTTCCCAAAAATCGGTTGGATGTAAAATAGAAAGATAAGAATCGACACTAGGAATCAATCTACTACCTACAGCTTCATTTGAAAACATTTTTGGTTCTCTTAAAATATTGAAAAGTAACGTGATGGGAGGTGAAATCGGAGTCTCCTTATTTTTGAATTACATAGCCCATATCATCAACCTCTGGTCTTGAAAAAAATCTATTTCCACACTACTACACTTTTCTACTATCTACAGCTTCGTTTGAGAACTTTTTGGTTCTTTTAAAATGTTGAGAAGGAACGTGATGGGATGTGGAATCTGAGTCTCTTTAGTTTTGAATTACATAGCCCATATCTTCAACCTCTGGTCTTGAAAAAAATCTATTTTTCCACACTACTACATTTTTCTACCACCTACAGCTTCGTTTGAGAACATTTTTGGTTCTCTTAAGATGTTGAGAAGTAACGTGATGGGATGTGGAATCTAAGTCTCTTTATTTTTGAATTATATAGTCCATATCTTCAACTTCTGGTCTTGAAAAAATCTATTTTTCCACACTACTACACTTTTCTACTATCTACAGCTTCGTTTGAGAACATTTTTGGTTCTTTTAAAATGTTGAGAAGTAACGTGATGGGATGTGGAATCTAAGTCTCTTTACTTTTGAATTACATAGCCCATATCTTCAATCTCTGGTCTTGAAAAAAAATCTATTTTTCCACACTACTACACTTTTCTACTATCTACAGCTTCGTTTGAGAACAGTTTTGGTTCTCTTAAAATGTTGAAAAGTAACGTGATGGGATGTGGAATCTGAGTCTCTTTACTTTTGAATTACACAGCCCATATCTTCAACCTCTGGTTTTGAAAAAAATCTATTTTTCCACACTACTACATTTTTCTACTATCTACAGCTTCGTTTGAGAACATTTTTAGTTCTCTTAAAATGTTGAGAAGTAACCTGATGGGATGTGGAGTCTGAGTCTCTTTACTTTTGAATTACATAGCTCATATCTTCAATCTCTGGTCTTGAAAAAATCTATTTTTCCACATTTGTTAAAAGAGGATTTAATCATATCTAATTATCTAATATCTAATTCTAAATCATCTGGAATCGAAGACCTGGATTTCTACCCTATTAGCATTTTACCTAACTTGAAGAAGATGTTTGAGCTACAGTAGAATCCCTTTTAACCGGTCTCGGATCAACCGGTCCTCGGATTAACCGGCCTATTTCAAAATTTGAAAATAAAACGTCGAAGAGAAACCCCTATTATTGGCCCAATTTGGATTCAAAAAGCATTATTAATTCACAATAAAATTAAGAATGCACCTAGCATTCTCTACTAGGCTGGGATGGCTTGACCGATGGAAGAAGTATCACGGGATTCGTTTCGCTCACATAAGTGGTGAGAAAATGTCAGCAAATGAATCAGCTGCTGGTGAATTTAAAACTAAATTTATGGAAATGATCAATGGTGATGACTTACTTCCTGAACAAGTGTATAGCATGGACGTAATCTCCATGATCATGCTCAATTTTAAGATGTTGCCAAATAAAACATTTGTATCAAGTCTCGAAACATCATCCGCGCCAGGTTTCAAGAAAAATAAAGAACAGATTACCATTGGTGTTTGCTCTAATGCAGCTGGAACTCATAAAATCTCTTCAAGAATTTCAAGAATTTTGGCGTTCAAGAATTTTAATATCTCATCGCTTCCTGTGTACTGCAGGTCCGAAAAATCAGCATGGATGAACTCCAGTTTGTTCGAAGATTGGTTTAAATCCAAATTCGTCCCTAAGGTGAAGGTACATTTGAAGAATAAAAATTTACCAATGAAAGCAATCCTTTTCATCGACAACGCTCCAACTCATCCTCACATGCCTGATGTGGATGGCATAAAAATAATTTTATTGCCTCTAAATGTTACTAACTTAGTACAACCCATGGACCAAGGAGTTATAAAAAGTTTAAAAAGGCGGTACCGACGTAAGTTTCTTTCTGAAACTTTGCTTAGATGCGAAGATGAAAACTTGCCTCTCCTGGAAAAAGTGAAGAAGATAAACATGGATGTTATTTTTATGTTGGCCAGTGCTTTTTGATGTCCTCTGGTAATATTGTGAAGTCATGGAGAAAAATTTGGCTTGATATAGAAAACCTGATGCAAAATGATTTGGAAAATGAAGAAATCGACACTCAAAATGTTTTACTCGATCTACAGTCGTTACGTGGTGAAAACCAAATGCAGTTTGAGGACGTGGAGAAATGGATAGCAAAAAGTGGCAAAGAACTTAAAAATGAATTTTTTACGAACGAAGAAATAATCGATATCATAAGTAAAGATGACTGCGAGTGCGAAGACGATGGTGATAATGCAGCTATGGAGGAATGACCAGTTTCGCGGAGTTTCGGATTAACCAGCCATGTAAACATACTGTATGTTTATTGTCTCTTTGGTCAACCTTACATAAGAACCACAGCTGCATGTTTTTTGAATGACATAGCTCATATTTTCAACTTCTGATCAAGAAAATATTTTCGCATCTATGGAAGAAGGCTTTAATCATATATAATCCTAAATCATTGAGTATCGAAGGCTTAGATCTCCATCTTATTACCATTTTACCTAGCTTGAGGAAAGTATTTCAGCTATATCTATTGCCTCTTTGGTTAACCTTACATAAGTACCACAGCTGCATGTCTACCTTGCCTTGCATATCTGATGATATCATTTCTGTATGTGATGCGGAAATAGAATTTGAATATATTTATTTTTAGATTACATAGCTCATATTTTCAACTTCTGATCCAAAAAATCTATTTCTTTTTCGCATCTACGGAAGAAGGCTTTAATCACATCTAATCCTAAATCATCGAGTATCGAAGGCTTAGATTTCCATCCTATTACCATTTTACCTAGCTTGAGGAAAATGTTTCAGTTATATCTATTGCCCCTTTGGTTAACCTTACATAAGTACCACAGCTGCATGTTCACTTTGACTTGCATAACTGATGATATCGTTTCCGTATGTAATGCGGAAATAGTTTTACTGGACTTTATGACTTCAATCGTGCATTCAACACTATCATTTCTTTGTACGTGATATAAACGTTATGTGAACATCTTTGCTGTGGAACTGATACAAAGAGGGTTAAATGAAGAGATAAGATTTCCAACTTGTATAAGATGAAGAGATAAGAACCAACACCAAGATTTGTTGCAGAATGTTATGTCGAGCTCGTGAGTTAGCTTATCTACAAACGTACTAACTCAAAAGGACATGAAATATCTGGAATAGATTACTGGACTGGTTTAATATTTCCTGCTCGAAGACGATAAATCAGTTGGATAGATGGTGATAGTCCACACCGAGAATCCATCTAGGATATCATGTCCCGCTCTCGGGTCTTGGGTTAGCATACTTGTAACATTCTGATCCATCAATTCTACCAAGTAACAGTATCTTTGTTATATTTAACGGTTACGACACACAATAATTCATAATTAACTTATATAGCAGGTAGTCGATCGACTTCCAATCTCGTATCTACTCTAGTATAACCAGTAAACAGGTCGAGAATTTATCGCCCGAAGAAATGGAACATCGTTCGACCAACGGTACAGTCGGTTGCCCACATCTCGATAAATCTCCGCCCGTTTAACGCGTTTCCACTTCTTATTGACAATCGTCGAGCCATCGTCTTTTAATAGAACAGTTAACCGTCGATCGGTAGGGAGCCTTGTTTGAATAGGTTCGAGCTCGATGGCCGTCGATTCCGCGCCTCTGGAAGGCAAAGGTCGCGACCTACTGGCGGGAATCCATGGGATCGAGGCCTGCGGTTGTGTCGACCATGTGGGATTGCCGAACTGCAGCCGAACCGTTACGCGGGCTTAAGGTCAGTGCACCAAACGAAATCACCTGTGGGCCGAAGTCTCAAGTCAAGAGGCGACGACGACTGCCGTGGGCACGTAAGCAGGTCGACCCGGTCGATAAGCACTGACCACGGATGTGGGTCAAGAGGAACACCTCGTGTTCGACACCTTTACGAACAAATAAGACGTTTGGGTGTCAAGATTACTACTTATCAAAAGCACTTGAAAAAATCTATACTAGGATGGATCTTAGGATGAACGTGGTTTTCTTCTTCCTCTTGAATTATGCAAAGTCATAAAGCGAATTAAAGAAGTTAAAATAAAACCACCGCAGGTAATTTATACTCGGAGCCAAGTTTAATTGGAAGTGTAGACGAAGCGCCTGGTGGTTATTCGCGGTTATAAACGTTAATTTCCAGCGCAACCATTACGCTCCGTTGCAGACGTCTGCAATTCGAGGGACTTCGGCCGGGAGACTCTAATGGCCGTAACCTTGTGATCTAATAGTCACGGTTGAGGCCGCTAGAGGTCTGGAAAACGTCGAAGCCAGAACGAAAGAATTTCTTTATTGTCCGAATTTGGCGCAAAGATGATTGGCATCACTTCCCAATTATTCACAGACCGCCGAATAACTGTTTCGAAACATTCCGAGACGCCGGCCACCGATTTTCCGTTATTTCCACTCGACGGTTGCTCTACTTCAACCCGAAGAAGAAGAAACTGTATTTGGCAAAGTCATCAGTTGGAAATAAAAATTATTTCTTATCATTTTCTATTACCTACTCATACACTCAGTGTGTGGTTAATTGCAGTTTGTGAACTTTGGCCCCAATGAGGTCTGACGTCCACGTCTTTGTCCTTAGATGGGTCTTAGTAACTAACCCGCTGTAATAATTGCGAGTTATTAACAGGAAATGTTCCCTCGGCCGCAAAACGAGGTTCGTTCGCTTGTACAGCCAGGTGATTTACGACCGCAGGACAAAGTAAATTATTTTCGTTCGTTCCCGTTGGTTTTAGAATAAATTCGCTGTTTTAAGATTAGCCGTTAGATGCCTGAAAATCTTGAGGAAACTATTTGTCGAGGCATTTCAACTATCCCACTAATGATATCCTGCCCGAAAGATATTGATATTGCATTTTCCCAGAAACTCGTTACGAAACGCACAATTTCTTCGGGGAAATGATCATGTAATAAGATGTAATATCTGCTGTAATATCTGCTATGTTTAGATGAGTTTTGTTTATTTCTCATATATCCAGATTCTAATTTTTTGAAGTACATTTACAAAAAAATGAAATCTAATCACATGTTAGATTAAAGAAGACATTTTAATTGACAATTCCTCAAGGAGTCTTTTTTTAATTCCTACCAATAAAGCTCTAATGACTCTTTTTACAGCCTTTCCATTCAACTGACTTCACCAAGATAATTAATGACGATTTCTCCATCAATTAGCCAGCACGCCCTCGAACACAATACACTTCTTCTGCCTCCCACCTGCATCCAGATCATGTTACCTCTTCACGAAGCAAGTTCTCGCGTGTGTTGATCGTACGTCTTAATTAAACATTCCGTTATCGTGCAATCTTAATAGTCCAGGAGCTACATCAAGAACGTTGCTTGAGGCACCCTGTAGAGTTGTACACAATGGACTAAGACCAACTAAGGAATCGGAAGAGAAGTGTTATATGAGTTATGATGAAGTGTAAGTATAGGCTTTGTAATTATTTTAATGGTTTGATTGCAGCATCGATTGTAACGTTGATTCATTTCAGTGAATAAATGAACCGAAGAAATTTTATGGGATTGTTAAGACAATCGTCCTTCGATTCCACCTGACATAGTACTCTTATAAAGCGGCTTGTAAGACCGAAAATAACTCAAGTCTTTACGACTCCTAAACAAGTCGCGTTGGACAGCGGTGGATTCATCGTTGATTGGCAAAAGTTACGGTCTAGACGCGCCGACAAGTGGAGGATCGTTGTCGTCGGAGGAAAAGCTAGGCGTAGTAAATCGAGAATTTTTAGCATAAAGAGCGGTCGGCGAGGAATCGCATTATTTGATTTATCGCGAAGTTGCGAGTCGAACGAGTTCGAGATAACTCTCCGGAACGGGAACGTTATGCATAGTCATAATAGTCGGTTTTTGCGAGCAAAGATATCGGTTGTGGATCGAAAGAGAAACGCGAGAAGTCTAGAGATGGAATACCTTCTTGTATCTTTCCGTACAACGTCTCTTAAAGAAGAAAAGAGAAAAACTGGCCGGAGACAGTCGGGATTCCAAAGACTTTACGGTACGGCTCCGAGCTAAACTTGATTCTTCGCTGTCACAAGGTTAACAGTGATCATGACGTAACAGTGTTAATTAAGGCTGTGATGGTTTTTGTCCGGTTAACCGTTAGGTTACGTTTGGGTTTTAAAGTAGATGTACTCGAAAAGGTTTCTTTGTTTATAAACGAATCTTAAAGTATTTCAATGGTAGATTATAAGACTCTTGTGATTCTTCCAGTTAGACTCTCGCCTTGTTCTTATCCGTCTTTTTAACCGACATAAAACGGGCTTTACGGTCGCCATTAAATAAGCATCTTCTCCTCGGACGAAGCAATTAAGGTGAATCGCGCGAAAAAACTCCTCCTTCGGAAGATCCTAAGCCGGAGGAGGAGGATGGTTGGTCGCGATGTGGGAGTCGGATTCTTCGCGGCCGGCTTCGAGTTAGAAACGGCATTATGCACAGATATATAGGGGGAGTCGCGAGCGGCGAGTCGGTCACTACAGTTCAGTGAACTTTATTCTAACACTGGACGGCGATCTCCACCAACTAAAACTACTTTTTAGATACTTTCAGATGACATCAAAAACAATTTGTTACCAAAACTCTTTTTTTTAAATCCAAATCAATCAATAACTTTCCAAAAAAATATATATTATTGAAATCTTCTTCCGACATCTTTTAATAAACAAACCAATTTCCACTCCAATTCATCGGTTGGTCGAGCACAGGCTTTGTGGAGACGATCCACGACGCAGAACGAACTTATATACCGTACGATACATTACAGTGGCACCTTTGAGGACATACGGAAGCGGTTTGAGCAGCTTCCGGTAGTTTTGCTCGTGTTGTCGCCGTGCTCGGCCCGTTTATGACAAATTGGCTGGTGGTAAAAGTACGAAAGCACGAAAACGAGGACCGGTTGCGACTCGTTACGCCGTCACGGCTGTTTCTTCGGCGTAACAGCCTTCGGGCGCGCGGACTATTAATAACCCGGCGTGGCCTTCGAGGGTCAAAGCGAACCATTGCGACGTCTTCGAAAGTACCACCCCCGGGGAGATGCCGATGGGATGAAAAACGGCGACACGGAACGTAAATCGATGCGAGGCGATGCTTAAGTTTATGTTTGTATGTGAGCTGGATGTATGCTGTAAGGATTTGATGGGGTTATAAAGTGAGTTTTAACGATGGGTGAAGATAGCGTACAAGTTACGAGGAATTGTTTCTTTGTGTTTAATGTTGGTTCTTAGAAAATCAGTCTATTTGGAATTAATTTAATGTTTCAGTTCTATGATGACGATAATTTTTTTAAATTCAAATTTACATTAATTATTATAGATTAGATTAAAGAAGATATTTTAATCTACAATTTTCCAAAAAAATCTATTCCTAATTTCTAGAGATGTATCCGGGATGATTTTTTAAAGATCAATGTTAAAAATTTTAAAGAAAATTAAGGTGTAAAGGTTTCGAAGATATCTCAAAATTTTTTTAACCCAACATATAAATGATCCTATATCATATTAAAGAAGACATTATAATGTCTAAATTTCCAAAAAACTTAGCCATAATTCCTAAAACTAAAGTCTGGATGATTTTTTTAAGAATAAGTTGATACAAAAATGGATAGCGCTTATCTAAAAGGTACCAACCGCCAAATCACGTTTTTTCATATAAATGCACTAAACGCCTTTTATAATAAAGACTTACAATTAGTTACTCTAAAAAGATCGAAACTCTAAACTGCTCGTAGGAACCTCTGTTAAGGTTGATCCGTTTCATCTACACACTTATTTCTCAGCATTATAAAACTTTAGTCGCCATTTGCTCAAAACTATAATTTGGCGCTTGGTACCTTTTAGATAAGCGCCATCCAAATGAAAGAATTCTTTTTATAAAAATGTTTGTAATCTAATCTACAAATTCTCCTGCCTTATATTAAAGAAGACATTCAATTGTATTATTTTCCAAAAAATCTTTTCTTCATTTTTATAAATAAATTTTAAATGAATTTTTAAAGTTTTTGTTCAACTTAGGAAAAGAAATTAAGTTCAGGAGAAAATTTTTTGGTTGTAGAGATTTAAAAAACAATTTTTTATTGCGAAATTTTTATAAGCTAATCTACAAATTATTTTACATCCTTTCAGAAAGGTAATTTAGGTTAAGATTTCACAAAAAATCTTCTGTTACTTCCTAAGACTAGTCTTATTGTTAGTGATTTTATAAAGTTCAACTTTAAAACAAGGAAAGTGTCGAAATTTAAGAACTTTTTGTTACCCAACCTAAAAATTCTTCTATCTTATATTAAAGACGACATTCTATTGTATTATTTTCCAAGAAATCTTTTCTTCATTTCTATAAATAAATTTTAAATAGATTTTTAAAGTTTCTCTTCAATTTAGGAAAAGAAATGAAGTTGTAGAGGTTTAAAAGAAAAATTTTTATCTCAAAATTTTTATAAAATTACAAATTGTTTTACATCACTTTAAATAGGTAATTTATATTATGATTTCCCAAAAAAATCTTCTCTTAATTCCTAAATGCAAAGTCTTAGTGATTTTATAAAGTTCAACTTTGAAACCAGGAAAGCGTAGAAATTTAAGAATTTTTTATCTAGACATTTTTATTACCCAACCTAAACATTTTTATGCGTTATATCAAAGAAGGTAATGTAGTTTACAATTTCTCAAAAAAGAATCTCCTCTTTATTTTAAAAATCTTAGTGTTTTCTTTTTAAAGTCGTGTTCAACTTTGGAAAAATGAAGTTGTGGAAGTTTAAAATTTTTTATCTTAAAAAGTTTATAACCCAACATATAAATTATTATACATCACATCAAAGAGAATAATCTGGGTAATAATTTTCCAAAAAATCATCTTTTTATCCCTAAAAGCAAAGTTTTAGTAAATTTATAAAATTTATCTTTCAAAAAATTAGAGAGAAAAAAGAAATTATCTGAAAATTTCTAAAACCCAACCTGAAAATTATTATACATCACATCAAAGAGGATAATTTAAGTTACAATTTCCCAAAATATCTTCCCTTTATTCCTAAAAGCAAAGTCTTACAATTAGTGATTTCCTAAAGTTGATCTTCAACTTTGAAAAAATGGATGTAGAAGTCTAAAAAAATTTTTTTTTTATTTTTATAACTCAACTTAACAATCATCCAACATTATACCAATGAAGATATTTTAACCAGTAATTTTCTAAATAAATCAGTTCTTAATTCCTAAAACTAAAGTCTCGGTGATTTTTTAAAGTTTCACTTTAATTCTTAAGTTGTGTGAAAATGTAGAGGTTTATAAAAAAAATTTGTTCTTAAAATATTTATAACTAAACCTATAAATCATTTAACATCACACTAAAAAGATATTTTGGTCTGCAATTTTTCGAAAAAACCAGTTCTTAATTTCTCAAAGTAAAGTCTCGGTGATTTTTTAAAGTGTCACTTTAATTTTAAGGTTAGGTGAAAACGTAGAGGTTTAGAAAAAATTTTTTTTCTTGAAATTTTTATAACTCAACCTACAAATCATCCAACATTATACAAAAGAAGATATTTTTACCTGTAATTTTCCAAAAAAATGAGTTCTTAATTCCTAAAACCGAAGTCTGGGTGATTTTTTAAAGTTCAACTTTAATTCTTAGGTTGGTTAAAAACGTAAAGGTTAAAAAAAATGCCTTTTTTTAAATATTTATAACCCAAACAACAAATCATCCAATATCACATTAAAGAAGATATTTTAGCCTCTTACTTTCCAAAAAATCAGTTTTCGATTCCTAAAACTGAAGTTTCGGTGATTTTTTAAAATTTCATTTTAATTTTAAGGTTAGGTGAAAACGTAGAGGCTGAAAAAAAATTTTTTTTCTTGAAATTTTATAACTCAACCTACAAATCATCCAACATTACACTAAAAAAGATATTTTAATTTGTAATTTTCCAAAAAAATTAGTTCTTAATTCCTAAAACTAAAGTCTCGGTGATTTTTTAAAATTCCACTTTAATTCTTAAGTTGGTTGAAAACGTAGAGGATTAAAAAAATTTCTTTCTTTAAAATATTTATAACCCAAACAACAAATCATCCAACATCACATTAAAGAAGATATTTTAGCCTGTTATTTTCCAAAAAATCAGTTCTTAATTCTTAAAACTAAAGTCTGAGTGATTTTTTAAAATTTCACTTTAATGGTTAAGTTGGGTGAAAACGTAGAGGTTTAGAAAAAAATTCTTTTTCAAATTTTTTATAATTCAACTTACAAATATCATCCAATATTACATTACATAAGATATTTTAGCCTGTTATTTTCCAAAAAATCAGTTCTTAATTCCTAAAATTAAAGCCAGGGTAATTTTTTAAAATTTCACTTTAATTCTCAAAACATTTATAATCTAACTTCAACTATTTTCGGTTAGATAAAGACGTATACGTTTTGAAAAATTTTTAACCGAACTTATATATAGGTGTTCATTCAAATTCATCCTCAAATGACTTTTGAATATTACTAGTCTTTGCCGTATATGTTTTCTATGTATTTCTCTGCCTAGAACTAACAAAATTTCAAAACAAAGATATTTTTATCAAAATATGTTAAATAAAACACAGCATTGTGGTCTTAAATTTTCCAAAAAATCTTTCTTTCGTTCCTGAGAATAAAGTCTTGGAAAATTTTTAAAGATATGGTAGTCTTACCATGAATGTTTAGAAAAAAAATTTTTTCTTCAAAACTTTTTGGAGTCTAACTACAAGAATACAAATTATTCTATGTTTATTAAAAAGTTCATTTTAAACTATAATTCCCCAAAAATTCTTTTTATAATTCTTGAAAATAAAGTCTTGATGATTTTTCTTTTAAATCACCAGTCCAATTTTTTTTACGATTTTGACGATTTCAACATCTTTTTTTAATCCAACCTACAGATTATAATTTATTTTCATTACTTCAAAAAAAATTTTTTTAAATATCTATAAATAAAACTTCCATATGTTAATAAAAACTAAAGTAAGTCAATTCCCATACGTGGTACTTTTCACAAATCGACTTCTTTATTTTTAAAACTCATTTCTTCGAAAACCCATTCCGTTCGAAATCAGCTCACGTTCCTCATCGACAAGTACCGCGATTCCAAAGCGCGAATACCGAACATTCAGCGAAGTTTATCGAATTCCGAGTCCAGTTAGGCGCTAACCATCTGAAATTCAGCACGTCGATGATTCGGCCGCGAACAACGACCGTTTCCGAGGATCACACTAACGGAACGTTACGTGTACGGATTTACGAGCCGATAAGTAGCCGTAAAACTACTATTTCGAGGGAAAACAATAGGCACCCAAACAAAAAAAAAGAGAACCAAATCATCATCGAACACCAACTGACACCCGTTAAAAACCATTCTCACCTCTCGAATGTATGTCATCGACGAGGCAATAAAAGTTGGCTTGTACGATACTGTTATGTAGGTTTCAAGAACCGTTACGCAAATATTTAATCGGTAAAATTAGTCAGATGAATCATAAGTGGTTTATTTTTAATGATAGGTATATAAAATTATAATTTACTTCGATTATAATTGACACTAAAGTCATTTATATCGACTTAAATGAATATTAATGTTTGGAGAGGTGACAAAGTTGTGGATTTTAATTAATTCTGAATCGATTAAGTTCTGTATTAATTAAGTGTTAATCTTGGATTTGCATTATAAGATACTTCCTGGTTTAAATCTTGTAAGTTGAACTATTTAAATAGTTTTAGCACGCGTGGAATTTATGATTTTTTTGTAAAAAGCTAATTGTTGAGATTTGAAATTTTGTAGGGATTTAGATTGAAACTTAATCTTTATTTTTACCAAAGATGAATTTTCTACGACTTTTAGTTTTTTCTCGAGAGAAAAAATTCTAACCTAACTTAATTAACATGTTTATTAAAACTTGTTAATTTTTAAAAATTCATATCTAAGGAACTAATTGTTGTTGAAGTTTGAAATTTTGTGAGGATTTAGATTGAAACTTAGGCCGGGGACACACACAACGGTTTTTCGCCGTACGGCAAAATGCCGTGCCGTACGTTCCGACAGTGGAGCGAATAAATGATTGAGACCTTTCACACTAGACGGCACCGGCAAAAAAACGTCACGGCAAAAAATCGTGCCGTTTAGCAACCGTCCATTGTCACTGCAAGGGACGGCAGCCGTGCCGTAGATAGTAGATAGAGGCCTACGTGTTTAAATACAAGCTTTCACACGCAACGGATTTTTGCCGTTTGGAATTGTCTAGAAATTGTCTTGTCATTGGAATACACTGTCTAGTAAGACGTAACTAACGTCAAGTAAGTAATGTCAAATATTGTACTGAACTCAACCAACGGCAATAAAACGTTGTGTGTGAAAGCAAGCTCGTTTTTCGCCGTCCGGCAAAATATCGGACGGCATTTTGCCGTACGGCGAAAAACCGTTGTGTGTGTCTCCGGCCTTAATCTTTATTTTTACCAAGAATAAATTTTCTACAACTTTTAGTTTTTCCCTCAGAAGAGAAAATGTAAGATAATAACCTTAGTGGACAAGAAAAAGTGGAATTTTCTTTGGATTACTTTATTTTTTTTTTTAATTTGATAAAAAGATTTTTATATCAAATGAAACTTAAAAGATTGTATTTTCGATTTTAAAAGGCAAATTCTTCCCAAATGCTACCAAAAAAATTAAAAAAAAATTTAAAGTTAGTAAAATTTTTTGGCAGATTTTAACCTGATTTTAAATAAAAATTTAACCAACTTTAAAAAATCATCCATACTTTATTTTTAGGAATTGAAAAAAGATTTTTATATCAAACGAAACCCAAAAGATTGTATTTTCGATTTTAAAAGGCAAATTTTTCCTAAATGCTATCAAAAAAATTAAAAAAAATTTTTAAAGTTAGTAAAAATTTTTGACAGTTATCTAACCTAACTTTTTTAAAAATTAGACCAACTTTAACAAATCATCCAGACTTTATTTTTAGGACTTGAAAAAAAGATTTCTACATCAAATGAAACTTAAATCATTGTATTTTCGATTTTAAAAGGTAAATTTTTCCCAAATGCTACCAAAAAAATTAAAAAAAATTTTAAAGTTAGTAAAAATTTTTGGCAGAGTTTAACCTAATTTTTAAAAAAAATTTAATCAACTTTAAAAAATCATCCAGACTTTATTTTTAGGAATTGAAAAAAGATTTTTATATCAAATGAAACCAAAAAGATTGCATTTTCGATTTTAAAAAGCAAATTTTTCCTAAATGCTACCAAAAAAATTTAAAAAATTTTTAAAGTTAGTAAAAATTTTTGGCAGATTTTAACCTAATTTTTAAAAAAACTTTCACCAACTTTAAAAAATCATCCAGACTTTATTTTTAGGAATTGAAAAAAGATTTTTATATCAAACGAAACGATTGTATTTTCGATTTTAAAAGGCAAAATTTTCCTAAATGCTACCAAAAAAATTAAAAAAATTTTTAAAGTTAATAAAAATTTTTGACAGGTGACTAACCTAACTTTAAAAAAATCGACCAACTTTAAAAAATCATCCAGACTTTATTTTTAGGAACTGAAACCAGATTTTTATATCAAATGAAACTAAATGATCGTATTTTCGATTTTAAAAGGCAAATTTTTCCCAAATGCTACCAAAAAAATTTAAAAAAATTTTAAAGTTAGTAAAAATTTTTTGCAGATTTTAACCAAATTTTTTAAAAAAATTTAACCAACTTTTTCCCAAATGTTACCAAAAAAATTAAAAAAAAATTTTAAAGTTACTAAAAATTTTTGACAGATTTTAACCTAACTTTTTAAAAAATTTTAACCAACTTTAAGAAATCATCCAGACTTTATTTTTAGGAATTGAAAAAAGATTTTTATATCATATGAGACCTAAAAAAATATATTTTCGATTTAAACAGACAAATTTTTGCCAATTCTTACCAAAAGAATTAAAAATAAATTTAAAGCTGGTGAACATTTTTGACAGTTCTAACCAAACTTTTTTAAAAAATCACCCAACTTTAAGAAATCACCCAGACTTTATTTATGAAGATTAAGGAAAGATTTTTGGTTTAAATGAAACTTCAAAGATTCTGTTTTGAATTAAAAAAGACAGGTTCGTTCTAATTATTATCAAAAAAATTTAAAAAAATTCTTAAAGTTGGAAAAATTCTTTGACAGGTGACTAACCTAACTTAAAAAAAATCGACCAACTTTAAAAAATCGTCTAGACTTCATTTCTTAAGATTAAGGAATGCTTTTTGGTTTAAATGAAAGATAAAAGATTCTGTTTTGATTTAAAAAAGGCAGATTTTTTATAATTATTACCAAAAAAATTGAATAAATTTTCAAAGTTGATAAAAATTTTTAACGGTTTTCACCCAACTTTTTTTTAAAAAATCGACCAACTTTAAAAAATCACTGAGACTTAATTTTTTGGAATTAGAGATTGATTTTTGGTTTAAATTAAAACTAAGAGATTCTATTTTCAATTAAAAGAGCTATTTTTTTTTAACTGTTATTAAAAAGATTTTTCAAGTTTTCTTCTGAAATCATCGAATTTTATTCAAATTTTTATCAAATTTTGTATAAAACTAACTAAAATGATTTAATCACTTCAAATTTCAAACTTGTCGAATTTTATTAAAAAAAAAATAATTTAGCTTATAATTGTGAAATTTCGTCCAAAAATTTCCTAAAATCGTCGAATTTCGCCAAAAATTTCACCAAATTTTGTATAAAATTGTCTAAAATTATTAAATTACGTTTAATTTCATCTAAAATTTTCGAATTTCATTAAAAAATAACTTAATTTAGCTTAAAATTGTGAAATTTCGTCTCAAATTTTTTAAAACCATCGAATTTCGTCTAAAATTTCGTTCAATTTCATATAAAATTGTCTAAAATGATTGAATTTCGTCTAATTTCATTTTAAAAAAATTCAAATTTTTCAATCATTACTTAGGTACTAAATGTGTACAAAAAAAACGAACTTACAACTATATTATATACCGAGTGTTCTAGAACTCAATTGCCAAACGCTAACCACGCATTCTAAAGTTGATTTCATGCCTATTCAACGAAAAAGTCTGTCCAAAATTGCTTCTTAAGAGAACTAGAGCATCCTAAAGATGACGTGTCTGATCATGTTTTTTCGAAATATCTTAATAACGCTTTTAGCTATCACAATGAAATTTTGAGCGTTTGTAAACTTCGAAATGCTTCATCGTTTGTTGACAAAACAATTTTTTATTGCCACCGTAAAGGTGTTAAGCGCTACCAAGGTAAATTCTCTTAGGAGGCAATTTCGGATAAGAACTTTTTCGTTGAATCGGCATGAAATCAGCTCTAGAATGCGTGGTTAACGTTTGGCAACTGAGTTCTGGGACACCTGTATAATAATTAAAATAAAAAATATATAAATTAAAAAAAAAATAAATGACTTTCGTAAAATCTAATCTTCTTCAAATAAGACCCATTTTTAGTTCTTATTCTATACCACAACCCATAATCATAATAATAATTAGATCCACGAACTCGATTTCGCTACTCCAAGTGGTCGACCTTCCGAGAATTATAATAAACACGTAATAAAACCTCGTTTCACGCTTCATTAACCGTCGAGTATTTCGCGATGGGTTAATTTTTTTCTCTTCGTATCGATCGAGATCGCCCTCATTTACGAAATTGGCAAATTGGAGTAGATATAAAGAGATTGACGTTCGCGGAAATTGAAGCCGCATCGGAACAAGATAGAAAACGAAGAGAACGGCAGTTTCATGTTTTTATATAAGAATCGGTTATCTCGTGCGGTGACGAGGACGTAATGGAGCTTTGTTTTCACGTTGATTGGAATCGAAGGGGATTCATGTAACTTACACCACAAACTTAATTTTGAAACACTTAAAAAAAATTTTTTTTTATTATTTTTTTTAGACTTTAAACTTTTGGAAATACTAAAATTTGAGAAATCAAAGAAAATTCAAAGAATTTTTTTTTATTTAAGTTTTTTAATTTAAGAAGTTAAAAAAAATCTTACCTTTGAGGGTAAATTTCTTCTTGTAATAAAATCTTCTTGTATTTTCAGGTTTATCTTCAGATATATCTTCAGATGGAAATGATTATAAAATTATAAGACTTATAAAGTCAGTCCAATGTAAGCACACTAAAGTACTATTTAGTACTAGAACCGGACGATCACTGAGAGCGTATAGCCGCGTCCGGCAAAGTCAAGTTCAAGAACACGACGACGACGTTGTGGTGGGAAACTCGAAGAACCTGAGGAAGCAAGCGAACCGATCGCGGTACGAAAGAGTGGGTTCCACAGGCGGTGCTGGTTCTTCTTCGGCCGCGACCTCGACCACTATGTGAGCACGCAGCGTCGGCGGCCTAATCTTATAGACGCCGAAGACGCCGCTCCGGTTGCACTTTTTCCCCGGCTAATCGCCGCGATCGGGCACGAGGAACAGTTATATACGCGAACGCAGCCAGTTGCTCGACGCTAAATTCCTTTTCGGCAATAGACTATTCAACGGAACGAGAAGAAGAAACGCAAAAAAGAACCAACCGAAGAGAGGAACGGCGCAAGAAACCGCAAGGAAACGCCGAGACTAATAGAGAAATTGTGTTTTGGAGAAAAAATCTTTTTAAATTAGGTTTTGGTTTCTAACAGTTTCAAACAATTTCAAACTCTAGTTACTATTATTTAATTATGGTTTATTTAAAAGTAAAGTTACACCAACCAAGATTACCTTCCTATTATGTCTAGTAAAGTTACTCATTTAGGTTATTAATATTATTATAGATTATACAATAGTTGCCCAATAGCTTTGGGCGCGTTGAACCCAAATTTGGCCTTAGAATTGCTCCATCACATCAGGTTTTTGAAACGTTCTAACCTAAAGATACAAGAAATTCGGTTTCTGAAAACACTTTTTGCCCAATCATTAACCCATAGAAGCAGCAGTAATCGTCGATAGAGTAGGGCGATAATGTCATTTCGTAACTGTACAATTTAGATTGTTTGCAGAATTTTGTTATATTTGTGCACGTTTTGACACAAAAAATGAGTGTATATGGAATAAAGAAATGATGGCTTAGTATTGCTGAACTTTGAAAATGGAAGATAATTCCATAAGTTGGGTTTAGCCAGTACAACGTTCATTAGAATTAAAAAGAAAAGGATTTTTTGAGACTACGACTAAATTATTGCTTACCATACCGAGGACTACGATTGGGGGATTATAAAAAGATTTTTTCATAAAGAAATTAAAATATTAAAACTCAAAATGCATTTTGAATGGGAAAAATTTTGGAGGCCATTTTTTGTTTTGTAGGTAGAAATTTATTTGTTACATTGTTTAATTCTAAATATGTTCAAAACTCCTGTTTTTTGCATCAATAGATTAGAATATCTTGAAAACCTGAGGTGATGGAACAGATCTGAAGTCATATTTGAATTCAGTGCGCCAAAACCTTTTAGAAAAAACTATTTGTGTGTATCAACATGATTACAAAAAAATCTACAACTGAATTTAAAATATTTAAAGATATATACTAAAGAATGAATCTCAACTTGCTTGGTTGGAGATAATTTTCACTCGACACTCTAAAAAATTTGTATAAGAAGATAAAACTACCACCTGGAGTTTAGTAGATTTGATTTAGGATGGATTAAAAATGATTGATAATAAGGACAAAGTGACAATAAGCTTAAGATTAACTATGATTAAACACAACACTTCCTGTTGAGATGAGAAATTACGTCTGGAGGCACAAATATCATTACAACTGTGTAAAGAAGATTAAGAAACTGTATTATAAAACAAAATTAGACACAAACTAAGAAGGTATTTTTTTAAATGAACCATAAAACTTTATAAAAATAGAGATCTTTATAAATATTTTTCGTGATATTCTTCCTTGTGGCAGATTTTAGTAAATTACAAAAAAAGCTTCCATGAAAGTTGTTTAATCAATATTAATTAGGAAATAAAAAATTTTTGCACCATGCTGGTTATTACAAATTTATTTACTGTCTGACATGTTTCGGCAAAATTGCCATCTTCAGAGACACAATCCATCACGGTTCACAATCCATCCACGATTTGTGAACGTAACGTACACAATCCATCTACGATTTTAGTTAAAATCGTTAAATGTTTTTAACGTTTTTATATAGGGTGTCCGGAAATGTCGTGTACAACAGAATACCACAGATACGTTATTCAAAAATGTGACGATTTAACCTAACTTATCTATATACAAAGTTGCTTAATTTAGCCACTAGAGGACTTTAAAAATCATATTTTTCATGAGTTTTTCTTACATTACTCGAAAAATTGTTAATAGATTTTTATTCATTTTTTGAACATGTCTTTATATTAGCAGGCTACACCTTTCTGTGGAAAAAATTCGAATTTCGAGTCATACAGGGTGTTTAGAAACACTGTCGCGACAAGTTATCCATCCAGATCTTTTTAACCAGCCTGTAGACTTTCTGTCAATTTTTTTCTTAATAGCTATATTAATTTAGAAACTATTTTCTCTCTTATAAAATTTCAGTTGGACAAACAGTTTAGCCACAAAAAAATATTTTCTGAATCCCTACAAACCCTAATTGATAAACTAAGGTACCATTAGCAATGTTCAAAGTAGCAATTTCTTTAAACGGTGTGAAGTTCTTTCAAAAAAACCAAAATTTTCAGGTTTAGAAGTACTTTATTGCAAAAATATTCAAATTTTCGGCAAGACTTATGACCATCATCAGGGCTACAAATAATGCAGAGTGCAAAGCTTTTACAATTTGCTTTGTTCTTGGCATTTTTGCTTGATGACACCCCATAAACAAAGTCTTAGGTCCAGTGATCTTGCTGGCCAATCAGGGTTAAATCCTGATGATGGTCACAAATCCCGGCGAAAAATTGAATACTTTAAGCAATAAAGTAGTTATAAACCTGTAACATCTGGTTTTATAGAAAGAACTTCATACCGCTTAAAGAAATTGCTATTCTGAACTTTGTTAATTGTACCTTAACTTATCGATTTAGGCTTGCAGGGATTCAGAAAATATTTTTTTGTGGCTAAACTGTTTGTCCAACTGAAATTTTATAAGAGAAGGAATAGTTTCTAAATGAATATAGCTATTCAGAAAAAAATTGAGAGAAAATTATACAGGTTGGTTAAAAAGATCTGGATGGATAACTTGTCGTGAGAGTGTTTTTAAACACCCTGTATGACTCGAAATTCGAATTTGTTCCACAGAAAGCTGTAGCCTGCTGATATAAAGACATGATCAAGAAATGAATAAAATCTAATAAAGATTTTTCGAGTAATTTAAGAAAAACTCGCAAAAAATATTGTTTTTAAAGTCTTCTGGTGGCTAAACTAAGCAACTTTGTATATGGATAAGTTGGGTTAAATCGTCATATTTTTGACCAAGGTGTCTGTGGTACTCCGTTGTACACGACATTTCCGGACACCTGTATATCAAAATTTTAAAGTGTATTCACGACTAATTCACGACTTTTGTCTCTGAAGATGGCAATACCGAAAAATGTCAGATAGTAAATAAATTTGTATTAACCAGCATGGTGTAAAAATTTTTTATTTCCTAATTAATAATACTGGTTAAAATGAATCAAAACCACATTATCTTTAATAATAATCAATAGTACCTCAAAAAAAAATTTCATTTTTGAAAATATATTGATTATCACAAAGTTGTGCTTCAATTAAAATCAGAATTAGAAACATAATTTGGTTTAAGTTATAAATACTTCAACACAAGTTTAAATTTTAAGAAAAGAAGAGTTACAAATAGTCGATTATCAATGATTCAAGTACTTAATGTTATCCAAGAAGAAAAATCCTCCTCAGTTTTATGTCATAACGCTTGGAAAAAAATAAATTATAGAAAAAATTTTAAGAATTCTTATGAGATTCTTAAAATCGTATCCTATGTAAAGGAATAAATCTTAAATTGTTCTAAAAATTAAATAAGAAGAGGAATCATATTAGCACCAAGAATTTTATGAAATTTTAAGAATTCATATGGAGCTCTTAACACTTGGAATGCGGGAAACGTATTTTTACGTTATACGCTTACGGTAGCGAAATATACCCGCACACCAAGTGTTTAAATCGTATTTTATGTTAAAGAATAAATTTTAAATCGTTCTTAAATTGAATAAGAAGGGTTACCACATTAGCACTAAGAATTTTTTGGAACTTTAAGAATTTTTATTAGATTCTAAAAATCGTATTTTATGTAAAGGAATAAATCTTAATTCTTTCTTAAATCGAATAAGAATGATAATGAATTTTCCAACAAATTTCCTTATAATGTAAGACAGCTTTTTATAAATCAGTCAACCATCGAGAAACTCCTTAGAAAACATAATCATAAGCACAAAGGTTTATTGATTAATAAGCAGCGTTCTACAAAATTTTCCGCAATCTTGGTCAAGTACAATGGAAAATAATGACTCGCTACTTTATATTTAACAGGGATATAGTTATCTTCGTTATGAGTTTACACCTTCAATTAAACATAAAATAATAAAGTCTATGCATTTATATAAAAATTGCAAAACGGAAAATGTAATAAGAAAGGTATTATCTTCTGAATCAACTGTAGTAACACTTTTATAAGGTAACGTCTACAAAAAGAATGACTTTTTCTTTTATGTCTACTATTATTTGGAAAAGTATAATAGGAGTATTATTGTATTACACTCAATTCTGTTTTTACGCGACAGATACGTTCCCAATAAATTCGCGTAAAAAAAGATATGGTACTTATGTAAAAATAGGTGATAGGTTCCAACATTTCAAAAATCGGTTAAAATGTTAAGATTAAAGCAAACGAATTTATCTTTTTTTACGTGCTTTTATTTAAATTAAACTTATTTAAACATAATTAAAAAGAAAATAAGAAATAATTCCTAAGTGAAACCAAAATGAATTTCTAACTACTAGCACTTTTCGGTGCGCTTTTCTTCTTAAGCTGTACTGTCACTTCAGTACTTCTAGTCACAAATTCACGATACTTGCCCATACTTGATTTAATTTTACGTTGAAATTTGCTAGATCTTTCCTCGATATGACCATGCTTCTGAAAATGACTGCCTAATTTAGTAGCCAGTTGTAGTCCTCTTCGTCATTATCACTACATTCTTTAACATCAGGAGTCTCAAGTGCGAAACTAATGATGCCATCACAGTTCTAGAAGTTAATCAATATCTACAGATGATATGTCATCAAATCCTTCTCCGCCTCTTTCATGAGCTAAAGCAATGATGTTAGAGATTATTCTAGATTAAAATTTCTTGTATCGCGTTGAATCAAATTAAATCGCGTAAATAAAGACTGAAATACAATTTTTAAATCGTGAAATCGAATTCGAGTAAAAGAATTTCGCATAAAAACAGAATTAGGTGTATACTGCTCAAAAAAAAAAAAAAAAAATAGAGGAACGCTTTTCTGAATCTCTATTAAATTAGTTTCGATTTGAATCTGAATGAACATGTTAGAGACTTTTGAACATATGTTACAGACCTGTTTGGAAATGTCCGAATGCACCCCGCATTCTCCTCCAACTGGAAGAAACCTTGATGGAAGAATGGGTAAATATTAACTGGACTAATAAGGATACCTCAATCTGCGATAATCGTCCACCACCTTTAACGTCACTGCCAGGAATAACATTTCTGTCTTATACTCGGATAACTCATTTGAACTGTGAATTACAAACCTATTTGGAAATGTCCGAATGCACCCCACATTCCCCTCCAACAAGGAGAAACCATAAAGGAAGGAAAGGTAAATACCAACTGGACTAATAAGGATTGCTTAATCTGCGATAATCGTCCACCACCTTTAACGTCACAGCCAGGAATAATATCTTTGTCTTATACTCGGATGACTCACTTTAACCGCAAGTTACAGACCTATTTGGAAATGTTCGAATGCACCCCACATTTTTCTCTAACTAGAAGAAATCTTAATGGAAGGATGGATAAGTATCAACTGGATTAATAAGAATAGTTCAGTTTGCGTTAATCATCCACCACATTTAACGTCACTGCCAGAAATAACATCTCTGTCTTATACTCGATTGAATCACTTTAACCGTGAATTTTGTTGTTGAACGGATTGCCGAATAGTTTATGGAATGGTAACAATGTACTTTCAATTAACTTTAAAACCATTTGAAGCGTATAAATGCAAAACCAGACATTTGACATTCGAATAGTTTTGAGTAAAGCGCGAAAAACCTCTCACTGTCTTTTAAGTCACTCAATCGACTTGGTATTTTAACCAAAAGTAGATAATACATCGACGCGTCTTTATGTGCTTTAAAGCGCAAGTCAGGCTTATAGTAAAAAAGTTATTTTGATTAAAGAAATGAGATTGTCTTGTTTTGCATCTAAGGCTTGGAAATCTCTGCTTCGTGAACTGCAAAGTTCTGGATTTGGCGTTTCTATAAAAAAACTACCAGTATCTGCACTAATAAAATTTAGAATTGCGATAAAAGAGATTTTAAAGGAGCTGATTTTATTGAAAAAAAGTACAAAATTAGTTTCTTAGGTACAAATTTAAATTCGTAAGTCAGTATCAGATTCATTATCAGAAAACACTAGTGTGTCATTCACATCCGCCTGAGTTTCCGAAGTGTTGGCTGGATTGTCTTGAAAGGCGTTTTTGAAGAACTCCAAACGTTCATTGTTTTCCCATTCTGCACCATAGTGTTTGGCTAGCAAAGAGGAAATGCTTCTTATCCTGTCAGGTTTAAGCCTTCTGCCTTAAACCTCTGCCTCTTTGTGTTGGCTTTTTCACGCTTGCACTCTTGCTTATTTGCTATTCTCTTTCGCCCTTTGCCACGAGGACTTGGTTCAATGGTAATGTTGTTGAAGGTAATCAAAACTCCGTAATACATTCGTTACCACGCTCTCGTTTAAACTAATCATGCAGAAGTGAGCAAAACTAGCAGCTACTTCAATGTCACGGCTATCAGGTGAGGTAATGCGAGATCTGGATAGGTTCAAACACAAACGTCAGCTTTTGCACCTAACTACTTGGTGCAAATGTCTGCTTTTGCATTTAAGGCGGAATTTATTATTGCAATAACTTGCTTAAATGTATTGTTACGCTCCTGGGGGCCACAAAAATTGATTTCTCATTAAATTTACAATACAGATCCGTGTCTAACCAATTTTTGAAGAAAATGTCGAATGTCTGCTTTTGCATTTATACGCTTCATTTAGAATACCAATGATAGGGTCAAAATTCTGCATATAATGATTATTTTCAGTAAGGTACAGAAAAGTACAATATATCGTCACAAAAAAAGAAAATTACTGTTGTTGAGGCCTTTTAAATAAAAGATCTGAAACGTAGTTAATAGTGTTTAATAAAACAAAAAGGTAAAGCGAACATTTAAGATTGGTACAACGTAAGCACAACGTTAACGGCTGTCAAACACTTCTAGAACATTCTTATTACTACGCGGTTATTGCCAACCTAGGAACTAACAGTCAGTATTACCACAACAATTACAATTCAAGATTTATAAATTCATTTAAGGAATGAAATTCTCCCTCCAATAGAATATTCTTCACAATTTTCCTAAACCATTTAGAATTCATTTCCCTTATTTCTGGTGGTAGAACATTATATTATTTTACTAAAGTAGAAAGTTTTTTGCGTTTTCATTTCCCGATGATAAGGAATTGTTAAATCTTTTCTGTGGCGTGTAAAGTAATTATGCTTATCCGCGTTTATGGAAAATTCAGTTCGATGTTTGTGAACATGTTCCAAACAGGCAAGTATAAAACATGACGGTAATGTCATAATCCCTAATCCCCTAAAATGTGTTCTACAACTATCTCGCTAGGATATTCCCAGTAGGATTCGTATGGCTTTCTTTTGTAACGTGAAGATTTTTTCCGATTCAGTTGACGCGTCCAACACCAGTATGCCATAGGTCGCCATACCATGAAAATACGCAAAGTATTCCTCGCTTATTTTAAAGGTAGGTTTTTTACTACAACTTTTAAACAATAAAGAATTTGCTAATCTTTGTTTTAGTTTTATTATATGGTCCAGCCATGTGAGCATTTCGTTCAAGGTAATACCCAGGAATTTTATTGTTTGATTTACTACTTCGCCTACTCATTTAGTGTAAAAGGTAAATACAGCCGGCCTAATCCATCTTGGCCTTCCGAGGTCACGAAAAATGCGCAAACGAAGGAGTGCGACAGTAAAACGTTGGAGAAAGATGGGTGTATTCGTTAGATGAGAGCAGCAAGTATAGAGCGCAGCAAAAGTTGACCTGTACAAAAACGTACAGATTTGTATTGTAAATTTTAAACAGGTAAATTTTTAATAATGAATTTCTTTGTAGTAGCTTATTTTTCAGGGTTTTTAAGTTTAAAAGTTATTTTTAAATTAACAAACCCATTAATCAAACATATTTTAAGCTGCAAATAGTACAATATCTGCTAAAACAATTAACAGAAATAATAAATAAATAAGAACTTACTTTATTTTTCACTTTACTTTCCGCCATCTCGAACTTAAATATTATCTCGCGCACTATACACAAACTTTTGTTTTGATCTGTAAAAATCCCCCTCTCTAAGAATCCCCCACTTATTGTTACTGCGCATATGACCTCGAAAGGCCAAGATGTTTTGGGTTGGCTGTACTTTAGTTTTATCAGTGTTTAGTTTTAATTTATTGCTGCTAAACCAATCTTCTGCTTCACTTACAATTAAGGTCTGTTTCGTTTTTTCTCTTAAAATTTCCACATCTGTATCTCCATTTATAAGTGAAGTGTCATCAGCGTACAAGCACATAGAATTTGTAGAGATATTCTCTAGTAAATCATTCACGTACAAAAGAAACAGAAACATGGAATTATGGAATTGAGTAATCCTGTTAATTCAATATCCTTGGGTAAGTATACCTCAATCAAATCTTTTTTGAGAAGCACAAAAAGCATCATCAAGAACTTGGTATGAAGTTATTTATGTTGATAAAAATCATACCACATATTAATCTTCATATACACATCCGTCACGTTGTTTTTCGTATTGTTTTTAGATTGTTAATTATTTCTTAACAGGAAATATTTTTCTCTATCCTTAGCTATCCTTTTTCCTTATACCGTGACTTATACTTGCTCTTGTTCTAAACATTTCTATTCCCACATAATAAATAAATAAGATAATTATAACATTGAAGTAATTACTCATCTTGATTAGCTTTCCATCTAACAAAAATTAAATTCATGAGTGTTAGGTTACATGTTTAATTAATTGTTTTAATAGAACTACTTATAACCACTCATCAGTGAACAATAATCTATGAACTATTCCTTCTATTGGGGCTAGAAAATTCTTCTTATGTTCAGATAATTTTGATCTGACATTAAAACTCCTCATTATTCTAACAACTTGATATTCATATAAAGTGCATGAAGGTGTGGTGAAGATATAGTACAGGAATCCTGTGAAGTATGATCTTCTTTGGTCAGAGTCAACTTCTTAGCACTTTTACTTGGTAATCTAAGTAAAGAGTTTGATGTAGAGTTCACTAGTCGATTTATAAGGATTGAAATTGATTAATAATAAGGAAGAAGTATCAACAAGCTTAAGATTAACAAAATTATTAACACCCCGCTTCCTACCGAGGCGATAAATATCTCCTGCAGGTACAAAAACGGTCGTAACCGTGCATGCTACGATAAGTCGACACTTACCGAAGCCAATTTAACCGATACCGAGGCAAATACGGCCCTTTTTGCCGTCCGATCGTTACCGCGCCGTTCCCTCTTCCCGGACATCGTCGTCCGCACATTCTCACGCAGTTTTTCCTTCCTCGAAGCCCCCGAGGAGGAAAACCGACGTTTATTAATGTGCGCGAATCGCGCGATCTCCCAACCGCGCGGATCGGGAACGTCTTTAGGCCACTCGTCGTCGGTCGCCGGGAATGTCCGATCGACGATTTTTCCGTTATTAAAAGCGACCGCTCGTTTCTTCGGGGTACAACCGCCGCAGATGCACGTCGGGTATGCAAATCCGCTCCTGAGCTAGTTCTTATCTATGGCTTCACCGAGGAAGTGAACGAGCTAGCTCTCCATTGCGCTCAACCAACAAGAAGAGAGAAAGAGGTCGTTGGCATGACCTTGTGAAGGATCTTCTATATCATCATCCAACAATAAGAAAATTATTCTTACTTCATAATTAAAATGATCACTTTATTATTTATTAAATACAATAAAAAAAGAAAACCATTAAAAAAAAATTAAATACTTAATAATGTTTTCCTTATTGTTAGAAAAAAATGTTACTCCTAATTACATTTTTAACTTTACAGTTAGAAAACAAAGTGTGAATTACTTTTTTATATGAATTGGTTTCTTTTAAAGACAAGGTCGGTTTCATTAATCTAAGAGCGTTTAAGGTGTGCCACACTCGAAGATACAATTTCGATTTTTATACGTGTAACAAACCGTTACGAGCGAGAAATAACTAATTGCCGGCGTTTAACAGTTGACAGGGCACGTGCCAGGAGACTAATTGGATATTCAACCAGCCCCGTACGTGTACCGCTATTTTATTTACATTTCTTTAAGCGTTAGAAGAAATTTTATCAACACTACTAGTTTTACTATCACTACCGGTTTTACACAACAAACTTAGTACTTAATAAAATAGATTATAGTACTTAATAAAAGTGTTTTCCAAGTAATCTTTTCTAAACTAATTGTAAGTATAATTTCTCTCCTGAATATGAAATTGTAATAAAAATATTTTGATTATTTTTTTTGGAAATATAACACTTTTTTGGTTTTCAGTCAACAGTAGAAAAATACATTGGGATTGCAACTTTAAATTGGGATTTGTGCTGAATAATGGATTGAAATGGGAGATCAGATTTCTTAATCTTTCAAAGCAACTGATATGCAGGTATATATTTAATTTAATTCTTCAAACACGATTGAGAAGAACATTTGAATTTTATGTTCATGTTGTTTGAGGACGTCTATTTATAAAGTCCTATTATTCTTAAAAATCTCAATATATTGCGTTAATTGACTTTGGAAGCTCTGGTCAACGTTTTATATTTTTTATTTTATTTTTTTACAGATACGCTGTCGATAGTTTGACTAACTTTAATCTTCACCTGAGACAGGATCCTGAGATGATCGTTGTAAACGAGAAGAGGTTCATATCTGCTTTTTTGAGCATTAGAATTTTAAGAATCAAGTTCCTGTCTGGATTCCTGCATCACAACCAATTAGTAAGGACGAAATTTTAATTCCTCATCAAGGAATTACCTTAGAGAAGAAGTAGACGACTTAATAGTAATTAAATTTTTTTTATTAATTCCTAAAACTAAAGTCTGAATAATTTTCAAAGGTTTACTTTTAGTTTCGGGTTGGATGAAAACGTAGAAGTTTAGAAAAAAAAATTTCTTGAAATTTTTATAACTCAAGCTACAAATCATCCAACATTACACTAAAGAAGTTATTTTTACCTGTAATTTTCTAAAAAAATCAGTTCTTAATTCCTAAAACCGAAGTCTGGGTGATTTTTTAAAGTTCAATTTTAATTCTCAGATTAGATGAAAACGTAGAGGTTTAGAAAAAAAATTTTTTCATAAAATTTTTATAACTCAACCTACAAATCATCCAACATTACACTAAAGAAGATACTTTAGCTTGTAATTTTCCAAAAAAAATCAATTCTTAATTCCCAAAACTAAAGTCTTGGTGATTTTTAAAATTCCACTTTAATTTTCAAGTTGGATGAAAACGTAGAGGTTAAATTTTTGTTTTTTTTTTTGAAATTTTTGTAACTCAACCTATGGATCATACAACATTACAGTAAAGAAGATATTTTAATCTTTAATTTTCAAAAAAAAAAAAATTCTTAATTCCTAAAACTAAAGTCTGGGTCACTTTTCAAAATTTCACTTTAATTTTCACGTTGGATGGAAATATACAGGTTTAAAAAAAACTAGTTTGGTTATTACGAACAGTCATTTTAGTATTCAACAACCTAGACTGGCTCTACCTAACTTTATTGACGTTGCTGGTGTTCACATCGATGGAAGTATTAAATTACCGGAATATTTCTCGAATATATTAAATGATTCAACTAATGGTGTGATTTATATGAGTTTTGGATCGATGTTGATGCCAGAAACTTTACCTGAAAATAGATTAAAAGCTATGTTTAGCACATTTAAAAAACTTCCACATAGAATTTTATGAAAAGCAAATAAAGAACTTTTTCCAAAACATTTAGAAATCCCTTCGAATATTCAATTTGAATCCTGGTTACCTTAAATGGGAATTTTATGCCATCCAAATACCAAGCTTTTTATAAGTCACGGTGGGATGTTAAGTACTCAAGAAGCTAATTATTGTGGCGTTCCTATTCTTGGCATTCCAATTTTCGCTGATCAGTCGCTAAATATTAAAACCGTTGCGTCTAAGGGAAATGGTTTAGAGATGACTTTCGGTGAAATTACTGAGGAATCATTTTCAAAAACTGTTTCTTAAACTTCTTGGAAACGATTTTAACCAAAAGCTGAATAAATTTCTAATATTTATAAAGACAGACCTGCTTCTCCTCTAGATACAGCTATTTATTGGATTGATTATTTTTCGAAATTTTTATAACTCAACCTACAAATCATCCAACGTTATACCAAAGAAGATATTGAACCTGTAATTAAAAAAAAATAGTTCTTAACTCTTAAATGTGAAGTCTGGGCTGTTTTTTTAAATTCCACTTTCATTCTAAAGGTAGGATGAAAACGCAGAGGTTTCAAAAAAAATTCTTTCTTAACATTTTTATAATTCAACCTAGAAATCATCCAACATCACATTAAAGAAGATATTTTAGTCTGTAATTTTCCAAAAAAATCAGTTTTTAATTCCTAAAAGTGAAACCCAATTGATTATTTTGTGACTGAATTTTGTTGTGATAGCGCTGTAGAATGATACAATTCCCATACCTTATCTGCTATAGGTAATAGATCAAAAATATTCTCTTTACGTGAACAGGTCAAAACAACTAACAATAAGATAGTTTGTGGAAGCCGTCTTTTACACAGTTTTGTCAGCAATTTTTGATTTACCATTCTTCAGCCAGCCGCAATATGTAACAAGCCACGATAAAATTCGGAAGGTTTCTGATCACCCATTTCAGAATCAGAAAGAAGCTTATCAAGACGATAGGAATTGAATTAAGGGCACTTCCGTCACAGAGATACAACCGTAGACACGTATTTCGAACTTATTAGTTCTCATCAGTACGGTATAGCCAAGGAGCAAGATGGAAGCTCAATGAAGAAGACACAAAAAGGGAACACAGTCAGAGGACTATTTAGTCACCAATTTGGTGCTTCGGCTGCAAGATCCTCAAATTCGAGGACAACAAACAGCTTCGCCACCGGAGGCAACAACGTCACTCCCAGTGAAAAACCCAAGCCCAAGAATATAAGGAAATTGCCCTTAATTCAATTTCTCTCTTATTACTCCTACCGCCCTTATTTTTTATTTTTCCTTATCAAGACGTTTATCCTCACATACAATTAGCGAAAGTCTAGAAATTAGAGCTTCTTTAATTTTATTGTACATGTCATTTTGATGAGGATTACAGATAATGTCATAAATAGAAGAAATCATTTCTGGAGGAAGACTGGAAATAATAAGATGATATTTTGTTTTGTCAGAATTGATTTTTGAAACTATCAATTGCGATGCGGACACCAACAGGACCCACGAAAAGTGTCCGTTCAAAAGGAATGGGAAGTAATTAATATGGGAAGTAATTTTTATATGAGAGTCGGGTGGTTCCATGAGAAACCGTCCACTCAAGGGGGGTGTCCGTTCAAGAGGGGTGTCCGCGAAGGGGAATTTCACTGTACTGCGTAAACATTCTAGAAATCCTAAGCGAAAATTTTCAGTTTACAAAGCATACATGGTTGAATCCGTCCAACTTTAATGTAGTTAGCGGCCTTTCAGTGTTAACCCTGCTATTTAGAAATCCTCAAAAAGGCAGGAAATTACAGCTGGAAAATTTTAATAAAAATTACATGAAATATTGCCATGTTTCGATAAGGAGGAAATTTCAAATGTTCATTAGTTCATTTTCTGCTCATGGCTTTCACGCGCGGTGTTAACTGAACTAACAACCTTTTTCGAAAACAACTTCGAACCTGAAGAAGGTTTCAACACGGCATACGAAACCGTCAAATTCCTTTTCAAAACCGCCTTTTCAAAAGGCGCACGGCTGAACCTGAAACTTCTAGATCTGGTCTTAAGCCGGCTACTCACTACGTGGTACTTTTAGAATAACTTGGCTTGAAATAAACTTGAGAAGTACTTGTTCGAGTCGAAGTAAACTGTACACATTATTCGCCTACTTTCAATGTTACAAGTTTTTCGGGAAGTGCAAGCTGAAGGACGAGTAATGTAATTAAGGAATTATGGTTTCCGTTTTTCGAGTTTTGAGAAAACCTGTGTTACTGCAGCCAAATAAAGTAGCTCTTGTGACAATGATATGCCGTTTCCTCCATAATTTTCTGCATAAAAGCAAAAGTTCAGGTATAAATTATATACCAAGGGGAACCTTTTGTAGTGCACAAACTCAAGTTATAACGAAATAAAAATTAAGTTCGATTCAAAAGCCAAAAAAACAACCGCTGATAGGACCGGGCTCCGATTCACTCTGCGGAGAAGGGAGGAGTTCAGATGTTAAATGAAAGGGCGCCACGAACTTAAACCGATACCTACCAACCTTCACTTATCCTAGGATCAGGCAAGTCCGAATCCACGATCGAAGGACAACAAGAAAATAAAAGACAATTTTGAAAACCAAAATTCACTTGTATCGAAAAGAAACATTGTAATAATAAAGATGAAAAATAAAGAATATTCAAAAGGAATGTTCATATAAAAATTTACAAACGGTAATAAACCCCTATCGCTGCAGTTGCTCCAAAGAATTAACAAACAAATAAAAACCTGAAATTTAAATTTAACGCGAACACACAAAAAAAATAAATAAATGATAATAGCTGTTGTCAAATATATATGTTTCACACTTTCAGATTAGTGTCTAACTTTAAATCGGGATAAAAATTCTCTGAGCGATTAGGTACACAAAACAGTTTCGTAAAATGATATTCAATAAATTTAGAATAACACAAGTTAAAATATTATTCGGATTGAAGATCCGTGATAACAAGTAAAATAAAAAAACGATAATAAAGAAAATTATAAAACGTTGGCTTATCTGTTGGAGGTGTCTCTGTCTGGATTCACAGGGCTGGTCGTCTCTCTTTGTCTCTCTCGATCAACTACGTCGCTTGATGTTGGCTGGTGTACTTCCGTCCCTGTCTCTCTAACGGCGTTCAATGTAATGAAGAGAGAAAGATGGTCGCCAGGGGATCCACTCAAAATTGCGACGTAGAAAATTTTCAATCCAAAATTTCGACGAAATTACCAAAATAAATCCAAAAATAAAATTAAAAAGCCTAGGGAAAACACGAATTGCAAAATGATCCAAACAAAAAGATTCTAGTTCTCTCAAAGCGTAAAAAAACATACCTTACGATGTTAATCGGCTTGAAGTGTTGGCTGGTAAAAAACCCGATTATCCGGACAATCCGATAATTCATAAATACTGCACTAGATTTGTGGTACGCGAAGTTGGTCCGCCAAATTGTGTTTTAGAAGTTCTCCCAAACACCAACGAGACGCTTCTAGAATCTTCGACACCCACGTAGTTTTTATCGCAGCCAAATTATCTTCCAAGACACAACAACGAAGAGGGCGAAATTACCTCAATTGCGACACTCGAAAAAACTAAATCCCCACCACTTTCGATCGCACTAATCTGAGAAACCAACCAATATTCTGTATTGCACAACAAAACCAAGAGATCTAAAAATGACCGATTCCAACAGATGGCCCAAACCAAATAATTTCAAATTTAATTAAAGACGAAAAACAAAACCGCTACACTTTGACTTAGAAGTTGAAGGCTTTATTACACCAGGATTCTGGCGAATAGATCAAGACAACATTACATCCCTGTTGCTTATACAAAAAGTAGCGAGGGAACCAAACTCTGAAGTAAAATATAAGAGAAGAATTTGCGGCATATTTAATGAATGGAGGTGAAGTTGCGTGTCAGGGAAAATATTAACTGTCAAAGCAATCTCCGATTAAAGCCTGTTTCCTCACCGAACTCCAATTGTAACAAAGGCAAACCAATGTGGTTTATATATATCACAGCAAACAGCACCACTTCTTTCGCTGACCCTCAATTTAGTTTTGTAATTACGAAATTTATCCATAAGCGAATCTTTTTTTTTTAATTCGTCTATGATGACCTCCGAAGAAAACTCATTTGGTATTCGTTTCCACGTATTCTATATTTCGTTTCGGTTTTTTATGTAATTTATGAGATGCATCCCAAATTACTCTTTCTTTTGGGTAAATATCGAAAAACCTTAAAATTATCTCGTTATTCCACTCTATTATTCCACAATCACTTTTGATACTCCTACTCCGTAAACGCCGCGTAGTGTAGCGCGCGCATAGAAGTAAAGAAATTATTTACTCGTCCCTTTTGATTTGCGACCGTTTTCCGACTCACAAGGGGAAGTACAAGCACTTGCCCGAGTTTATGCGAGTCTTCATATATCCAACTTGCTACTTGCCAAGTACTTTGCAATTACTTGGCAAGTATCGCCAGTGGCGTAACTAGGGTATAGCAGGCATGGCACATGCCATGGGCGCCATCACAAGGGGGACGCAAAAAATGTAATGTGTAACGTAAAAAAACGAAAATGAAAAAAAAATATATACAGATATTAATAAAATGTAGCAAGTTATCGACTTAGAGGGGCGCAAAGTTGGTGTTTGCCATAGGCGCCATTTACTCTAGGTACGCCTCTGATTGTGAGTATCGCGTAGTGAGTAGCCGGCTTTACAGCCGTATGCATAGACCATCGCCAGCGACTCGCTGGAGTTCATTTCGGCGACTCTCCGGAGACTCGCTGGTGAACGGTCGGAATATAATTTGTGGTGCATAGTCTATCTCCCAGCGATCTCCGTTTTGGTGAATCGCCGGTGATTTGTAACGTGATTTGTGATGTATAAATTTATTCTTATCTAATTTAGCGGTAACGGAATTTCACTGTATTTGTATTGACATAGCATTGACGTTACAGCTAGAAGTCATTTTATACAGCAAGAAGTAATTTTAAATGAAAAATTGAATAAAATTCAATTTTAAATCGTTTTGAAATGGAAATACCTTTGTATTTACAAATCCAAAAGAAATATTTGAAGACGGCACTCTTAATTCATGCAGTTATTGACGATGCTGTTTCTCTCTTGCTAAATAATATGGTTTCCCCCTTGCTGAATTACGCAATGTTTGAAGCTATGGTTCCCAGAAGCATTGCTGAGTCTTGATGAGATTTTTCAGACTGGTCGAGGTAAGATTTTGCAAGTCAATTTTGCAGATTTTTTTATTTTTATTATGTTGAATTAAAGAAGACATTTTAGCATATAACTCTCTACAAGATTATTTTCTAATTTCCAAAATTGGCTAGATTACAGTCTTTGTCAATAGCTTATTTTCGATGTTCGGAGCAAATTTTCATCAAAATTTTTTATGGATCACGTTTTAGAGCTAAAATAAAGGCGCGGAAAGGTATTTTTATCGTAGAAAACTCTATATAAATGCTTTTTTTGATCAAAATTGGAAATGTACTTACACGATTTTTTTCGGATTTCCGCCCAGTTTTGTTCTACACATGCAATATGTTAATCTTATTTTACGTTTTTAATGCCGTTTTGAACTCAAAATGGTACGAAAATGTTAATAATTATGAAAATACGGCACATTTTCCGCGCCGTACCAGTGCGAGTTTTGACATTTTGAATTAGTGCTTAGTAAGACCGCTTCGTTACCTAGCAACGAAAAGTATGAATCCAGGGGCGTGTTTAGTTGATTCATGAATGATAAAGAGCGGCCCTCCGGGCCGCTATGGTTTGATCAATCGAGCTGGGTTTCGGCGGTTTTGGGTCGGGTTGGGTTGGTTGGGAGGGGGGCTCCCCTCAAAAAAAAGTGGTTGGATCGTGTTTAGTTGAGTCATGAATGATAGAGCGGCCCGAAGGGCCGCTATGGTGTGATCAATCGAGTTGGGTTTCGGCGGTTTTGGGTCGGGTTGGGTTGGTTTGGGTTGGTTGGGGGGGGGGGGACTCCCCCCCAAAAAAAAAAAGTGATTGGATCGTGTTTAGTTGAGTCATGAATGATAGAGCGGCCCGAAGGGCCGCTATGGTGTGATCAATCGAGCTGGGTTTCGGCGGTTTTGGGTCGGGTTGGGTTGGTTTGGGTTGGTTGGGGGGGGGGCTCCCCCCAAAAAAAAAAAAAAAGTGGTTGGATCGTGTTTAGTTGAGCCATGAATGATAGAGCGGCCCGAAGGGCCGCTATGGTGTGATCAATCGAGCTGGATTTCGCCGGTTTTGGGTCGGGTTGGGTTGGTTTGGGTTGGTTGGGGGGGGGCTCCCCCCCAAAAAAAAAAAAAGTGGTTGGATCGTGTTTAGTTGAGTCATGAATGATAGAGCGGCCCGAAGGGCCGCTATGGTGTGATCAATCGAGCTGGATTTCGCCGGTTTTGGGTCGGGTTGGGTTGGTTTGGGTTGGTTGGGGGGGGGCTCCCCCCCCAAAAAAAAAAAAAGTGGTTGGATCGTGTTTAGTTGAGTCATGAATGATAGAGCGGCCCGAAGGGCCGCTATGGTGTGATCAATCGAGCTGGGTTTCGGCGGTTTTGGGTCGGGTTGGGTTGGTTTGGGTTGGTTGGGGGGGGGGCTCCCCCAAAAAAAAAAAAGTGGTTGGATCGTGTTTAGTTGAGTCATGAATGATAGAGCGGCCCGAAGGGCCGCTATGGTGTGATCAATCGAGCTAGGTTTCGGCGGTTTTGGGAAGGTTTGGCTTGCGTCGAGGGTTAGATCATTTTTAGTTGGGCCATTAACCAGGGGTACGGTACGGACGTCGACGAGGGCCGCTAATATGTCATTAATGACTTGGACGTAGGTAGTTGAAAATTGGGTTGTGCTGAAAGGGGTTGGATAGTTGTTAAATCTAGGTAAGTGAGGGTTGGGATCTGCTTTGAAACGAGAATTTTATAAGGAATATTATTTTTCTCCTTTTTTTGTATTACAAAAATATTTTATACTCACACATTTTACGATAATACCCCCCTGGATTTATACTTTTCGTTGCTAGGTAACCAAGCGGTCTCACTAACTACTAATTCAAAATGTCAAAACTCGCACAGGTGCGGCGCGGAAAATGTGCCGTATTTTCATAATTATTAATATTTTCATACCATTTTGGGTTTAAAACGGCATTAAAAACATAAAATAAGATTAATATATTGCATGTGTTGAACAAAACTGGGCGGAAATACGACAAAAATCATGTAAGTACATTTCCAATTTCGATAAAAAAAAGCATTTATATAGAGTTTTCTACGATAAAAATACTTTTCCGCGCCTTTATTTTAGCTCTAAAACGTGATCCATAAAAAAATTTGACGAAAATTTGCTCCAAACATCGAAAATAAGCCATTGACAAAGACTGAACTTTACCCAACATTTCTTTTTCTTTAAAATTTTTATAACTCAATCTACAAATCATCCAACATCAAATTAAAGAAGATATTTTAATCTATAATTTACCAAAAATTTTTGTTATAATTCCTACTACTAAAACCTAGATGATTTTTTAAAATTTCACATTGATTTTTTTTAGGAAAGAAGAGCACATGCAACAAGTATTAAGTGTTAACATTATTAATCTCGCTTAATCTCAAGGATCGCATCATAAATCATCTGAATAAATGCAGCGATAACAAATACCCCGTCATAACATTTTTGTAATAACGCCTCCGTTTAGATCTCTTCCCAAGATATGATCGATAATAGCTACACGGTGCAAGTACCTTAGTAAGTATGTTCTATCCTAGTACTTATCTAGCGACCGGAAGATTGATGTTCCTTCTTTCATAACCGATTCTCAGAACACCAACAACCTTAAAATGTATATTTTCAAATAATTACCTTTAATCATCTCACAACAGTAAAAAAATCTACTTCCTGTCTGATTGTAAAAAAGCTTTATTCCTAAGGAAATAATCCAAATACCTTCCTACTTATTAACATACCATCTAAAAGATTCTTTTTTCCTACAAGTATAATTCCTTGTTAATTAAAACTTTTAATTGCGTTGCAAAAATTCCAAGAAAGAAAATTACTATCCACCGTTGTAACTTTTATTGTCTTATGAAATTATCTTTAAAATGGTGTGAAAATAACGCGATCTTTCTTGTCAAAATTGAAACGACCTAACGGCACTTTATATTACGATTTATTAATTAATGCCGCATCGTAAATTTAATACTAAATTAAAATTATATAAAACCCACATTGTGAACATTCTATAAATTTAACGTTTTATCTTTTATTAATAAAACAAGCTCGGGATACGGTCTAATTACTTGAACACTTACGTTAACGAGAAAAATAAAATAGGTTACGTTAAAACGAATTTAATTGCCACGATGAAACGAAACAAGAAAGAATTCGCAAGAAAATTAAGATCAATTTATCGGTATTCGTTACAGCACGAAATTTACCGCACAAAGAGGACGAAAAGAAATTTAAAAAGACAGCTAGACATTCAAGGGAAATAATGACCGTCTGGACATCTGCATACATAAATCGAACGTCACCAAAGGTCTTTAAGAGTTATTTTCATTTTACGATCCAATTAGTTAGTTGATAGTGACGTGTACGTTATCAAGGACGTTTAAATTAATCACTTTCGTTTGAATTCTCACGTATTTTAAACTAAAGAACAAGTCTAAACTAAAGAACAATCTTCCGCAGGATAGAAAACCTTAATGAGTATAGTTTGAGGAATAAACAGATCAAGTTTTAAAGTCTAAACGAAAGTACTTTAATAAAATTATACCTTCCTTTAAACTCTTACTTTAAGACTGCCCCAAGAGATATTATACGACCATTAACATCAAAGACTAAAGACTAAGAAGCGTAGTTAATGGGTCGACGACATCGAGAATAACGTTATTAGTGTTTTTATTACATCCAGTTTGTAATTTCTCTTTTTTGTTACTAATAGTTGGAAATTAGCAAATCTTTCTTTAACAAAAAGAAAATAAAAAAGTAAAAAATAACAGTATACATGTTAGCTCATTAATTAAATAGAAATAGAAATAAAATTTCATTTTGTATTATCATGGGAGACACCACAAATTTAAGTTCTGCGATTCTAAAACACCCTGTATATTCCATCCTGATGAATGATTACAATTTAATAAATGCAATTTGAGTTCGTATAATAAGCAAACCTGTTAGATAATTATATATTCTCGTTTATTTTACTTAATGATTTACATTTACATGAGAAAATTATTTTAAATTTTTAATTTTAGCTTCCGTTTAATCACATAACCTATAAATGTCAAACTTATTTAAAAAAAGGTTTAAGTTTAAAAATTATTGTAAATTTGAGATTGAATTGTATAAAAATCTTGTAAATTAAGTTTACTTATATCTAAGTTAATTCATATTTTAAGAGATTTAACTTTAAAATATGAAAATTCCTTCGAAAATTATTGTATTTTTTTAACTTCATTTAGACTTTAAAACTGGACAAAATTTGTATTTATCTTAAAACGGATAATGAAATATTATTTCTACCAAATTATATTTATAATTAAAAATAATTAAGAAAATTAGATAATTTTATGGATAATTACTTTTAAATCGGCTGTATATAAAAAATATTTAATCCACCTGTATAAGAAATTTTGAACCAATCAAATTTAAGAATTTTTGTTGACATCCAAAAATTAATGGGAGGGGGTGGAAAGGTATATAAGGAGAAACGCGCTAAACGAGGGTTTATTCCCCTTTGATGTTTTGATCTGATAAGATCGTCCCAAAGAGAAGATTGAATTCATACAAATAAATAAAAACGAAGAATTGAAATTTGATTATATAGTCAGTTAAATCGTTTGAGATACGAATGCTGAAACTTATCCAAATTATTAAGGATTAACGTAGAATTTCTGATTTTTAGGTCTTATTATGCGTTTTTATCGATAGAATAAAGAATTTTGGTATTTTTGAACGTAGTTTTTTATTCTGCATTCGAAAATGCACGAGTATACTATACATGCCATTTAAGAAAAAAAAGTTGGGAGCATTTCCTGTAAAACCGGAAACGCGAGAAAAATGAAAATGTTATTATTAAATTCGTCACATTGAACTATATAATCAAGTAGAATTTCAAAATTGATACTTCTCAAATAACGGAATTATTCGACCGTTCCGGGACTTTATACTAACCCTGTATAATGTCCACAATGCCTGAACACAGAATTTTTAAGGGTTAAAATACGTCCGTTTGTTAAAAACTTTCAACGAACGTCCGAAATAATTGATTGTGTTTATCCATCTTTTTACATGGATACCAATCTCCATACCAACACTTTAACCCTTTGAGCGCAATGAACCCATATATGCGTCATTACACAACCATTCGGTTTTGGCTGTGAACCCATATATGAGTCATCATACAACCATAATCATACGGATGGGGGAGTCCACAGCGCACAGTGGTTTAAATCGGCATACTTTCGGCAAAAAAACTAACTTTTAGTACGAAAGGTATATCCGGACAATATTTTATATGTAGTTTTTAAATACAGTAGTTATAAACTGGTGCTTTCAATAGAAATAGACGAATAGGTCGTTGTACAAGCCATAGTAATCATAAAAAAATATTCAGATATTAAACGTTAATTAAATTGTGTAACTGGAAATGATGGTTTACCTAAACATACCACTTTTTTTCGTATAAAATGTGCAGTTTAAATTAACTGCTTATTATGTCTTTTTCATAAAGAAGAACTTTATGTAAGATATTTGGCATGTTGTACCATGGCTATTTGTCAACAAAGATTCTTGCGATATTTAAACCATACTGCTCAAATGCATCAGTATCTATGTTATGGTTACAATTGTTTCCAAAATAACTGAAAATCTGTGGATTAAATCCTCACCAACATTGCTAATCTCAGTAGTTAGTTTGGTATCTTCAAAAAAATCTTTGAAATGTGTTTCCATCATTTATTGTACCTGCACCTTGCTTTATACAATCTACTTTCAACCCAAGCGTTCTGGGTTACGTTTTGGGATTGGTTCTCCACGCTTAGGAAGGCATATTATACGCATATTATACTCAAAACAGACAAATTTAAACTTTCTTTACAGATTTTACTTTACAGACTTTATCGTGGTTAGAGACATGTCTTTAGTTGATTCTACATCTTAAGAATACTAAGAATTACTTTATAAACATTTCTTTGCTAATACTGAAAGTAAAACAACTGGATTTTTTCCGCTCATCGACCACTGTGCGGCGCTCTCTTAACGCCGGGCAATTCAGCGCTGAAAGGGTTAAAAAACAATGTCCTTGATCACAATAATATTTCAACCCCTTATTGCACCCTTAACATAAAAAATAGGCAAAGAAATCATATTTTATTTAACACTTTAAGGTACATGCTCGAGTTAATTCGGGTGCGCTAAACAGACCAAATTCTGATTAACCCAAAACAAATTAAGTAGAAAACTGCTCGAATTATCTCAAGTGTGTATAGTTTGGCCCATTTAGCGTGCTCGACTTAACTCGAGCGTGTACGTTAAGGGATTAAAGACACTACAGTGTAAAAACCAATATTTATAGCCCAAAGGCAAAAGGTCGTGTCTCCCTTTTTCCCAAACGTTTTTTTAATGATTTAATGATTTTGAGAATACACCAATACCTCACTTTGCGTCGAGGTTCGTTCCAAATAACCACTACCCAAAGTGAATTATGATTTTCTATAACAAACCATGTAAAGATCGAAGATAGGTTCCAATGTTACGAAAATACTGCTTTTTAAAAATAAAATTGAACAAAGTAAATATTGAATAATTGATATCAATTTTCGGAACTACCGTCTGGTACACTTAAAAATTCCTTCCTTTGTCAGGATGGTTCTTTAAAAAAATCTCCACTCCTTCATCAATCAAACATATCGCTTTGGAAATTAGTTTGGAATTTAAATTTTGTTCTTCGGATATTTCTATTGAACGGTCACTGTCATTTTCTTCATTAACAAATTGCAATTCCAGTCGCAATAATTCTTCATTAGAGAATTCTTGGTTGTGCGACGTTAGCAATTCATTTATGTCAGTCTCCTCCATACCTTCAGAATTAAACTGCCTATCCCCGAGTTTTGATGGTATGGCGCAAATGGAAAAAAATTGGTACCATCTCTTAGAAAAGAAAGAAAATTTCAAAGAAAAAATTAAAGACTCGAACCCAAAAGAACGCAACCTTGAAAATCTAATGACGCACAGTGAAAATTAGTACTAATTAAACAGCGACACAACTTCGAAAAAATGCAAAGCAAAACGACGCAAAGCCAGGTATTGGTGTATTACAAAGATACACCATGTACTATAATCCGAAATGGAGCTGCACCATGAAGAGAAAGATGAAAGAGTACTCGGCAATATTACGGAGAAGGGGTTTACCTTTTCATTTTTCTCTTCGTGGTGCAGCTCCATTTCGGGTTATGGTACGTCATAGAAATACAATTTATGAAATAAAAAAAAATGGAATACAATCCTTTACTTCTTGGTTAAAGTTATGCACAGCAAAATGTAATTCCTCACTTTTTATGTGCAAACGTAGTTAAAGTGAAGTTTAAATTTTAAAAAATCACCTCGACTTTACTTTTAGGATTTGAGAAAATTTTCTTTGAGGAATTATAACCTAAACTATCTTCCTTAATTTAACATATAATAAAATTTTTAGTTGAGGTTTTTAAGATTTTGAAATTAAGTTTAAATTTGTTTTGATCCAACCTAACAATTAGAAGATTTTTTGAGAAGTTACAGATTAAAAAGTATAGATCTGTACCCTAGAGGTAAACAGTCGTAAATCCAATAATGTAAGTTTTACAAAAATGGCAAATAATGTTAATCTGGCAATTAAAATTGAAATCTTTGTTATATAGTAAAAATTAATTAAATACGTTCTTTGGTCATTACTGTAATTTCAGACGCCTTTTCTATAACCTTAACCCTAACTCCCAACCTTAACTCCCAATAATCTGTAGAGTAGAAAACTGGACTTACGACTGTTTACCTCTAGGGTACAGAGATAAAGTTAGATATGTTGTCTTTAATATAAGATAGTATTCCTTTTTTAGTTGGGTTGTAGAAAATTTTTGGTAAATTTTTCATCGAAACTCTTTAAGATTGAACGTCAACTTAAAAAAATCACCCAGACTTTACTTTATATGAAAGTTTTATCTTCTAAAAATCTTTGCTTTTTTTTTTTTTTTCGTTCATTACATTTACAACTAATTTGTTTGATCACCTCTCTCTTAAGTTAAGTTTTAAATAATCATTTCTAATAAAAATTTTATAGTTTAATGTATCTACTTTAATATGACTAAAGATTATTCTAATGACACTCTTTAAAAATAAACACAAAAAACTCAAGACTTGAAGAATATCTCCGTTTCAAGTTTCAAAAGACAACCAAAACCTCTTCACAAACAATTGTCTCGCTCATTAAGAGACTTTATTACCGTCTCATTTCGGACTTGTTCATGCTCGACTTCCTCACCACGACATTTTTTTTTCTTACTAGACGGACCGTCAAGTTAATAGGTTTTACCGTTTGTAGGGCAGACCTCCTAGGAAATTTTCGACGTTTTGCTGTCAGTGGCCTCAAACGAAAGCCGAAGTGGTCATAGCGGAAGGTCGTTACACCGACCGTACCAAGAACCAACTCGTTTCGCCACAATCCAACCAAAAATTAGGCTGCTTTTCAACCACTTCCGCTTATGTTAAAAAGTACACTACAAACGAAGAATTCCCCCCCGAAGTTGTTGACCTGAAAGTTTTTAAAGGTAAGAGAATTAAATTAACATAAGTATCCATCCATTTAATTCCGAACGCGCTCCTAAAACCATAGTCTTGTACGGGAAACAAGAGTACCAACTCGCGAACAGTTAGACGCGAGCTTCCATGTTTTAAAAGGAATTTCTCGGATGCTTTAAAGATTTTATTTTCTAAGTAAGTTAAAACTAACCGTTATGGTTAATTTTACTTATAAATAATAATAAATATTAAATGTTGAGACTTCTTAAGTACGCTTCTTGCCTTTAAAACCGATATCCTTCGCTATTTTCGGTCTTATCCGACGGTTTAATGAATGTTATTAAGTCCTAACGGCCGGAGATCGATGCATAGCAAATCGGGGGGCCCCACCATATTAATTTCAACGAGAGCGCCTCACGATGTCGATGTCCGACCTTCAAGACGTCTTCAGGCTCGCCAACTGCCCACTGCACGCAACTCCAGTAGCTCAAGTGATCCAAAAAGAAGAAAGATTAAGGCTTAAAATAGAACGAGTCTGTTTCACCGTTCAGTCTATGTTAAGTCAGACAAAAAAATCCACAAAAGAAAGACTAAAAATTAAGTAGAAAAATAAGTATGAAATAAAAGTTGATAAAAATGAAGATTATAAAAAAAATAATAATGAGGATGAAAACAATAAAGATAAAAGGAAGATGATCATAAAGTATACAGTTGGTTTATACTGTTAACCCGTTAATTCCAAAGAAAAGATTGAGATAAATTGAATGACTAATAAAAAAAGAACTTTGATGTTGAAAGTGTCGATCATTAACCGTTTAGAAGAGATTTGTAGTAAGAAAAAGTTTTAAAATGACACGGATAACATGTGGAATACGTCACCTTGATGAGATGTAGTGATGATTTTATTGTGGAACCGTTAATTCAATTGAAACGTGGTCGTTTGGATTGAAAGAAGCGACCGTTTTGTAAATAACTTTGGCCGTTTGAATTTAAAGTAAGTGGTACGCGATGGACGTTCGTTTTCTAAAGAAAGAGACTTACGGAAGCCGCAAGATACGCGTTTGACGGGAACCTCGATCGGAACGTGTAATTATGTTAATGCAGGAGGAGTCGGGACTTAATTAAAGTCCGGGCGTCGCGAGTTTGAAATTGAAATTCCGTCGAGGTAATAATTGCATTTCTGTCTCCGCGGAGTGAATTAGAGAAATTAGAAGGTGCGGCCATCGACAGGTTGCAATTTTGGACAAGTACTCTACTTGGAATTTGTCGTTATTTAAGTTAAATGGAGGAGTAAATTCCTTCCTGCTTCTGTTTAAGTCTTAATTTATTAGGAGTTACTCAAAATTATAATTTACTCTAAAATTATAGAGTAAACTTAAAAACGAAGATTACTATGTGCTTAATTATAATTTTTAAGTTATAATTGAGTGTTAAGATATAATTTTTTGGGGAATTTTAGATCAAAATGTCCTTTTTTAACTTGTCATAAAAGAATTGAAGATTGGATTGCAAAATTCTTAAAAATCCGTTCTTAACCTCTACATTTACACCCAACCTAAGTCGAAATCAAACATGAATTTTAAAAAATTACCTAAGTAGACTTTATTTTTAGAAATCAAGGGAAATTTTTTTAAAAAGTTGTAAGCTAAAATGTAGTTTTTAACGTAACATAAGAAAGTTTTGAAGTTACATTATAAAAATTTTGAGGATGAATTTTTTGTTGACCTCTACATTTGCTACAGTCTTAACATTGAACTGGAATTTAAAAAAAAATACTTACACTTTATTTTTAGGAATAAAGGAATTTTTTTTGGACATTTCTAAGCTAAAATGTCATTTTTAACTTAACATAAGAACAGTTTTAGTTTACATTATAAAAGTTTTGAGCAAGAATTTTCTTTCTTAACTTCTACAATTACATGTATACTTAATCTTAAAGTTGAACCTTAACTTTAAGAAATTACTCACAATCAGATTTTATTTTTAGAAATAAAGAAAAGATTTTTTAGAAAGTTCAAAGCTAGAATCTCTTTTAATTTAATACTAGAAAAAAATTAAAGTGTCTATTTTATATTAAATAAATCAGATTTCTTCCAATTTTTGACAAAAAAATTTAATAAATTCTTAGACATCAACCATTTTCTTCAATTTTTGACTAACTTTAAAAAATTATACCGACTTTATTTTATAAAATTGAGGAATGATTTTTCAAAGAGAGATAAACTAAAGTATCTATTTTATGTTAAATAAATCAAATTTGTTCCAATTATTATAGAAAAAATTTAAAAAATTCTTAAAGACGTTAACCATTTTCTCAAAAATTTTGACTAATTTTAAAAAATCATACCGACTTTATTTTATAAAATTGAGAAATGGTTTTTCAAATACGTATAAACTGAAGTATCTATTTTATGTTAAAGGGGAACAACAGGGTAAATTTTTTGAAAAATCGTTTTTTTTTCTTTACGCAATTCGAAAGTATGTACCTTTTAGAATATTGTTCTACAATATTATAACAAAATTTGTACAAATAATGGAATTATAGCTCTTTTCTGCTCGCGCGCACAAAGCCATTACTTGAATACGAACATAAACAGCCATTGTCACAAAATGTTATCGATGCTATTACTCCCATTTATATGGATTTGTCCAAGACGGAGTTGCTTGAGCGCTGTATAGGCCGATTTACGCAAAATTCGAATGAGAGCTTTAATGCCCTCATTTGGAAGTTCGCTCCGAAAATTTTTACAAATCGGGCAGTTATTGTGCAAATTGCTACTTATTTCCATTTTTAATAATGGAATGGCATCTTTATTAAAGGTGGCAAATGAAATACAAATCCAGATTAGTCCCCAAACGTACGCATTTTGTACAGCTAAAGACCAACACCGTATAAGTCGAGCTCAAGTGCTTTAAATTTCAAGTATTTTAGACAATTCAGACAACAAGAAGAAAGTCGAATTATGTTCTAGAAATTCTAAAGAGATTTATTATGGAGCAGGAATCGATGAATTGTGGGAACTCTTAAAATTTCCTCCATTATATCATCTAGAACTAAACTTAACTTTTTAAATGCGTTTTTCTCACAGTAACATTTTTTTAACCTGTTGTCACAATTTCTTTACCAACGAGAATCGCATTCAAATTTTATTGAGACGTTCTCAATCTATATAAAATTCCATTCAGTTAAGCGTACGGATTTTTATTTGTATTAATATTTGCTGCCTCTTTACCCCCTGGCAAGATTAATTATTTTATCGATTTTCTTAACACTTTTTTTGCAGGGGTGCTATTTTAACAGCAATTATTATTTTCTAAATCGGGTACGCTTAACTGAAGCTACACTAATATAGATTAAAATGACGTTTTCTTTTTTATTTTCAGATTATTTTTACACGTTTTATAGTGACAACCAACAAGATACTTTTTTTTGTTAGTGCATTTGGCCATCCTCCATACATGTATTCTAAGACAGATTTTTTTTTCTCTATACTTCCTAAAATAAGTTTAAACTGCGTAGTTACAAATATCAAATTCCGATTTTTCTAAAATATATGAGTGAACCAAAATAAAATCTTAATTATCGCCTTTTTCCGCGGTCTCCACCCTGTTGTTCCCCCTTAATACTAGAGAAAAATTAAAGTGTCTATTTTATATTAAACAAATCAGATTTCTTCCAATTATTGCCAACAAAATTTTTAATTTTTAAAGACGTTCTATTTTCTTGAAGATTTCGTCCAATTAAAAAAAAATGATACAAACTTTATTTTATAAAATTGAGAAATGATTTTTCAAGGAGAGATAAACTAAAGTATCTATTTTATGTTAAATAAATCAAATTTGTTTCAATTATTATAGAAAAAATTTAAAAAATTCTTAAAGACGTTAACCATTTTCTTCAAATTTTGATTAATTTTAAAAAATCATACCAACTTTATTTTATAAAATTGGGAAAAGATTTTTCAAATAAAGGTAAACTAAGGAATCTATTTTATGTTCAATAAATCAAATTTGTTTTAATTCTTGTAGAAAAAAATTAAAAAATTCTCAAAGACGTCAACCATTTTCTTGAAAGTTTTGCCTAATTTTAAAAAATCATACCGACTTTATTTTATAAAATTGGGAAAAGATTTTTCACATAGAGATAAACTAAGGTATCTATCTTATGTTAAATAAATCAAATTTGTTTTAATTCCTGTAGAAAAAAATTAAAAAATTCTCAAGGTCATCAACCATTTTCTTGAAAATTTTGCCTAATTTTAAAAAATCATATCGACTTTATTTTATAAAATTGAGAAATGGGTTTTCAAATACAGATAAACTGAAGTATCTATTTTATGTTAAATAAATCAAATTTGTTCTAATTCTTGTAAAAAAAAATTAAAAAATTCTTAAAGTCATCAACCATTTTCTTGAAAATTTTGATTAAATTTAAAAAATCATACCGACTTTATTTTATAAAATTGGGAAAAGATTTTTCAAATAAAGGTAAACTAAGGAATTTATTTTATGTTCAATAAATCAAAATTGTTCTAATTCTTGTAGAAAAAAATTAAAAAATTCTCAAAGACGTCAACCATTTTCTTGAAAATTTTGCCTAATTTTAAAAAATCATACCGACTTTATTTTATAAAATTGGGAAAAGATTTTTCACATAGAGATAAACTAAGGTATCTATCTTATGTTAAATAAATCAAATTTGTTTTAATTCTTGTAGAAAAAAATTAAAAAATTCTCAAGGTCATCAACCATTTTCTTGAAAATTTTGCCTAACTTTAAAAAATCATATCGACTTTATTTTGTAAAATTGAGAAATGGGTTTTCAAATACAGATAAACTGAAGTATCTATTTTATGTTAAATAAATCGAATTTGTTCTAATTCTTGTAGAAAAAAATTAAAAAATTCTTAAAGTCATCAACCATTTTCTTGAAAATTTTGATTAAATTTAAAAAATTATACCGACTTTATTTTATAAAATTGGGAAAAGATTTTTCAAATAGAGATAAACTAAGATATCTATTTTATGTTAAATAAATCAAAATTGTTCTAATTCTTGTAGAAAAGAATTAAAAAATTCTCAAAGACGTCAACCATTTTCTTAAAAATTTTGCCTAATTTTAAAAAATCATATCGACTTTATTTTATAAAATTGAGAAATGGGTTTTCAAATACAGATAAACTGAAGTATCTATTTTATGTTAAATAAATCAAATTTGTTTTAATTCTTGTAGAAAAAAATTAAAAAATTCTTAAAGACGTCAACCATTTTCTTCAAATTTTGACTAACTTTAAAAAATCATATCCACTTTATTTTATAAAATTGGGGAAAAAATTTTCAAGTAGAGATAAAGTAAGGTATCTATTTTATGTTAAATAAATCAAATTTGTTTTAATATTTGTAGAAAAAAATTAAGAAATTCTTAAAATCATCAACCATTTTCTTGAAAATTTTGATTAATTTTAAACAATCATACCGACTTTATTTTATAAAATTGAGGAATGATTTTTCAAAGCGAAATAAACTAAAGTATCTATTTTATGTTCAATAAATTGCATTTATTCTAAATATTACTAAAAGTCTGTTGAATATTTTCGAAGTTATTTACAGTTTTTTTTTATCATAATAGGAAAATTTTCGGGTTATGTTATAAATATTTTGAGAAAGAAATTTTTGTTTATTAACTTCTGCATTTACATCTAATATTAAAGTTGAACCTGACTTTTAAAAAAACCTTCAGAACTTATTTTTAGAACAGAAGTAAAATTTGAGTCTATATTGTAAAAATTTGGAAAAAGAAATTTTTTGTTAACCTCTACATTTACATTTCATCTTGAAGTTGAACTTGTTTTTTAAAAGAATCATCCAGATTTTATTTTTAGGAATTAAGAAAAGATTTTTTGGAAAATTGTTAGCTAGAATATCTTCTTTACTTCAAGAGAAGAAAATTAATGGGTTATATTATAAAATTATGAAGAGGATTTTTTTATTAACCTCTATATTTATGTTTAACCTTAAATTTGGTCCTAAACTTTAAAAAAACACCCAGACTTTATTTTTAGGAATTAAAGAAAGATTTTTTGGAACATTGCTAAGCTAGAATATCTTCTTCACTTTAACAGAAGAAAATTAATAGGTTATATTATAAAATTGAGAAGAGGAAAGTTTTTTCTTAACCTCTGTATTTACATCTAACCTTTAAGTTGAACCTAAATTTTAAAAAAATCAACCCAACTTTATTTTTAGGAATGAAGGATAGATTTTTTTAAAAACTTGTTAACTAAAACGTATTCTTGAATTTATCATAAGAAAATTGAGGTTACATTATAAAAATTTTAAGAAAGAAATTTTTTTGTTAACCTTTACATTTAAATCTATCCTTATTTAATGGTAAACCTGAACTTTCAAAAAATCACCCAGACTTTATTTTTAGGAATTAATGAAAGATTTTTTGGAACATTGCTAAGCTAGAATATCTTCTTCACTTTAACAGAAGAAAATTAATAGGTTATATTATAAAATTGAGAAGAGGAAAGTTTTTTCTTAACCTCTGTATTTACATCTAACCTTTAAGTTGAACCTAAATTTTAAAAAAATCAACCCAACTTTATTTTTAGGAATGAAGGATAGATTTTTTTGAAAACTTGTTAACTAAAACGTATATTCTTGAATTTATCATAAGAAAATTTAAGGTTACATTATAACAATTTTAAGAAAATAATCTTTTTGTTAACACCTACATGTACATCAACCCTTAAATTAATGGTAAATCTGAACTTTTAAAAAGTCACCCAGACTTTATATTTAAGAACAAATACAAGACTTTTCCTGAAAATATAGACTAAACTATCTTTTTTAATCTGACTTATTAAAATGAATGTAAATTGGGTTATAAAACTTTTATGTACAAAAAATTGTTTTTAAACCTCTAACGTTCTCTTAATTTGCGAAATTATAATTTTAAATGTATAGAAATTTTATGACTTTCTTTAACATATCGTATAAAGATTGAGGACGTAACTCTTCCGTTCTGGGTACAGTTAAAATAATTAAAATCGATTTGTAACGCGGCGCGGATCCGTGAATCGACCTCTTGTTTGTTATTAATAAATCCGGGGAACGCGGCTGGCGTTCGCGGCGGTTCTCCGGTACCGTTGGACACGAACAATGAGGATTTTCATCGAGTAGGGTACCGAGAGCCATTTAAAATCCGATAAGAAGCGATGACTAATCAATAACCATCCGTAATGGAATCTTAGACTTCAATCTATAAACGTTGTAAACGAATTCCATTTCAAATTGACTTTACTTTCGGTTCGCTAGACTAGAAAGATATTTTTTCTCTCTAAGCAATAAAAAATGAAGGAAAAATGAGAACACGTAAGATTAAAACTCGGGGTAACAATACTCTGTGATTAATAGCGTAAAAATGAAGCCTTTAAAGGTCGATTTCCCAGTATTACAGAGTCCATCAAGCACAACCTTTGAGAGTATGTAGATCACGGCTTACTCACAATGAAGACTCATTGTACTGAGTTAATTAGTAAATAATTATACTACTCTCATCTTAATTTAACCCTGATTTACTTATGAGCTACTTTAGCTCTTGTTTTCTTCGTCCTACATATTGTCTTTTGCGACTTGGTGGAAAAGCATAACTTAAAAGTTTTATAAATGAGACGTTCGAAAACGGTTTCTTGTTGATGTTGAGACGGATTCGGACGTCCCGTGTCACATTTGAGCGCTCCCGCCGGATAATTATGACTCTATTTCCTCCTAAATTGCCTCTACGGTTCTCGATTTACTGTTGTTCTCCTTGCCGCGTGCGTTTCTTACGGTCTCGTATAACAATCATCGATTATATCTGTTACAGTTAGCTTTCTCAACGTACCGGTGAGAATTCACCTCACGTTTACGTTCTAAATTTCGTACTTAACTTAAAATTTCATTATACATTATATTTCAGGTTTTATCATATAATTAACATCTTAATTAAATCAAATTCATCCATTTTTTGATTATATATTAAGTGATTATATAGAATTATTTTTATATATTTAATTTGGTTTTGATTTTAAATTAAATCATTAAATTTACTAAATAGTCAAAGTGAGTGAGAAGAAATTGAAGTAGCACTTTAAAAAATCACCTAGACATTAATTACTTTTAGATATAAAGAAAAGACTTTTTGGAAAATTATAAACTGTAATCTTCTTTAAAGTGGAATAAGATTATCTAGAACATGAGTTATAAAAATTTTGAGAAACATTTTTTTTAAATTTCTACGTTTATACGTCTTATAATTAAATTAAATCGAAGATATATTTTAAGAAATCGTAAGCCTCGTTTAGGGTATCAATGTTAGCCGTAAACTTAGCTATAATAACGATTAATGGTGAGTTTAGGATTTCAAACTTAAAGGCAGTAATCGTAACCTCAGCAATAGCTATAGAATTTCAAAAGGTTCAACTGTGTTTACTTAAATGGTATCGTTTAGGCAACAGCTTACGACTTTTAACTTTTTACGGTAACGACTAAATACTTGCTGTTGACTTCGATGCTAAACGTACTGAGCTAAACTTATCAGTTCTTTGTAGGTTGAATGTTGATATTTTTTCTAAATGTTAATATTCTTGAAATGACATTCTTGTATACTTGAAAAACTGATTGTAATCTTCTCCCTTATTTAACCTATTTTTCATTAAGATCGAGAAATAACCCTCCAATTATCGATTTCGGTTGCTAAATCTCCTGAAAAATCGTCGATGTCTTCTAATTTTTCTTTTAACGATAACAACCGTCGCTGCAGACAAAATTGCTCTTGTTACACCAAGAACTACCTTTTTTCTCATGAAAGAGTGAATATCAGTTATAATATCTTAAAACTTTAGTAACATTCCGTATTATTTTATTGGCTAATTATTATTATTATTATTTTTTTTTTTTCATTTAATGAATGTCTCCCTAAACTAGACAGTTGTAAGCTTTATATCCTTTACAATTACGATTAAATTTACTGCTATAATTACAGCTATGTTTGACATCCTAAATCTACCATAAATTTGCCGTAATTCTTAGACGTTACCTAAACGTAACTACTGAAACAAAATAGTTGAACTTTTTTATTAAATATTACAGATACTGCTACGGCATGCTACGGTTACGGTTACAACCTTTCAGTTTGACAGCCTAAATCCGCCAACATTGACTCTAGTTTGAGAAATTGGAAAAAGATTTTTTTGAGAAATAATAATTTAGAACGTCCTCTTCGATGAAAGAGTCAAACTGAAAAATGATCAACTAGAGATTGTGTTATAAAAATTTTGCAAATTCTTTTTTTTTTGTAATCGCTTTTTTTTAACTCCTACATTCGTTTAATTTTAGTCAAAGTTGAAATTTACTTAAAAAAGTTATCCATACTTTATAAAGTATCTTAAATAGTCAGGTGTTGGAGATCTTTTTCAATAACTCTCGGATTCGCTTCTCGAAATCCATTGGCGCTTATACCACTGCCATTCAGGCAGAACTTACTGCTATGAAGCTTGCCGCCAACTGTATCTCTAACAGCAATAAACGTTGTGTTTTACGATTTTTACTGACAATAAAAAAGCCCTCAACCGAGAGAGGATAACCACCCGACTCATACTGGACTAGTACTTTGGAGTGGAATCAGCCGCCACACATAACCGTGTAATTCTCTTGTGGACGAATGGTTATGGAAGCTGTTCGGGTAAGAGACAGGCCGACAGATTGGCTAAAAGATTCGCTGGTAAAACCAGCAGCATTCACCCCAATCAGTCACGAATCCATATTTAGCTCTGCATCTATCTCTGCATATCTAGGTAATTTCCTTATTATTTTTACATCTCTTAGAACTAGTTAAAAAAATTGGAATTGTGGAAAATTTATATATGGATGTTAGCTTTAGGGTTTTGTAAATGAAATAAAATCAACTCTAACCTCAACCAGGAATTATATTCGACTGCTTCTGGCAAGCTACAAAGTACAACTGATTCACTTTTAGGTAGATTTTATTATAAAAATAAACCGGAGCGTTACACACCAACTAGTTCTTGCAATTAGTCACCCTCAAACAAAAAGTGTTCATCACATAACATCCCAACTGGTAAGAACCAACCTTCAATAACATGGATCGAATTAAAAAATTTAAAAACCTACATCTTACTAAATCTGATTATTATATGTTTTAATAACCGTTTTCGAGATATCAGCATGTGTTAAGCACTTCAAACAAATTGCGAATATCGAGAAAGTAGTTGAAATTTTCAAAATGTAAAATACATCAATTATCATAAACAAGAAGTTTGAAGTTTTGGATGCTATGTTGTAACCTTCTTCAAAAACGCCAAACGCCTTTTCAAGAGATCTTATTACGGCTAAACCGAAAAGTTCTTATTGTTAGTTCTAGGTTTTTTTGTTTAAGGAGGGGTTTAGGAAATCTGTTGACAGACGAGAAATCCGAATCACTACCTAATTGTAAGTGAACGTATCATAGACCAGGGGTGGCCACACTAGGTGATACTGAGAGCCGTATTGAAAAATAGAAAATTTTTAAGAGCTATTCGGAAAAAAAGGAGATCCAGTAAATTATACTTCCTGATTATCTTTCATTATATGAAACAAATTGTCTTAAAAATTCAAAACCTAGTAGAAAGTATTTATGACATTTTTCAATTGAGTCGTAATAAAACTCACAAAGAGCCGCATGTGGCTCGCGAGCCACCGTTTGGCCACCATTGTCATAAACAACTCTGTGTTGGGTGATGTAATACATCGATCAACTAAAACCCTTTTCCCTCCGCCTCCGAAACCACCTATCAAGTTATAACTTTAGAGGAATATAAATGTGATTTTGGGGGAATTTGATCTCAGTTTTAGGTCTAGTATTAGAGTTAGTGCTAATATCAATTTAGTTAACTCAGACCGTGAAAGCTTTCGTACTGATATACCTACTTCTTTCGATTCTGCTTACTCCTGGTGATACTCACGATTTGAGGTAATGGGGAAATGAAGACTCAGTGCTGCTATTATAGGTTACAATCCGACTCTTTTCTCCAATAGTTTTTGAGAAAAAAATTCACAAAGTTGGAAAATTTTTCGCCAGAATGAAAATCCGGTTCACTTTTCATTTATCTCGCGATCGTTCCAAAATTGCGGAGTCGAAATTTCTTAAAAGAATATATCTGTACCCTGGAGGTAAAAGACATCATGTCACATTTTCGTAATTGTTCAGGAGAGAAGATTTTCTGTAGTTTTATAGCTGGTGTCCTTTAAGTTTTTAACTCATGGTGTCCGAGTTTTCAGCTATAAAACTACAGAAAATCTACTCTCCTGAACAATTACGAAAATGTGACATGATGTCCTTTACCTCCGGGGTAAATATGTTACATAAAAATATCTACGAAATACGATTAACTTCATCCCAATCGTTTTCGACAAGTCATTGCGAAAATATTTCACTTCAAAGAGAGGAGCCTTTGCTTCTGATGATGAGAATAGAGAGCATTAAATGCATTTACCCACAAAAAAACATTGGATTATTATGTCTACAATTAACCCCTTAACATACAATGACGAGTGTGACCCGTCATAATTACATTACGTTCGAAATAAATCATCACATAAGGGATTAAGAACTGCCATCTCTCTAAGTTATTGCTAAGATACTGTTCGAGTAGAACGATTCAGTTCTTTGTTGGTCTCAATAGTCATCTAAGAGTGATTTGCGCTAAAACTCACAGAGCTTCTGATGGGACATTGTAAGTTAACTAACCACCTTTATAATTTGGGAATTGCAGTTACTCCTCTATGTGGTGCTTGCGAGCAAGACGATGAAACTATTAAACACCATCCTATACGATTGCATGGATTTCAAAGACTTGTAATTCAGGAATTTGGGTGACAACTGGCCAACTTTTGATGAAATTAGAGACACTTCAGAGTCGCATCCTAACCTCTGGTAAATCCCTAGGGTGATTAATGTAGATATAGAGAGTGATAGGTAGGTAGTACAAAGGACGAAATGGGACTTCAATGCAGTGTGCTATTCTGTGTGCCCTCCCGGTTTCTTCATACCAAGACTTCGTTTATTAGGAATTTTAGAAAAAATCTTTTAGGAAGCTATAAACTAAAAATATCTACTTTGATACAATACACAATAATATTTATAACCCATAATAATTTTACGAAAGAAAATTTTTCAAATACCTAAAACCGTAAAATTTCAACTTCAACATAAAAAAATCACCTAATGTACCCATCTTTTCTAAGAACTAAGATAAATCTCTACTTATTTTCAACTCTTAAATCATTGCAAAACCTTCAACGATAGATTACAAAATGAGTTTTGAACTTGACTTTGGGTTTATGTAATTTTCAGAGTTGATTAATGAAGTTCTCGCGTTCGAAAAAGTGAAACCTGGTTGAGAGGTTGTATTTAAAACCGACGGTTGCGCCGGCAAGACGTCGAAAGAGTGCTCCTCGTTTCTTCATTAAGCAGGCATGCGTTTCAATCTGGGAGCGCGTAGCGGTACACGCGGAACATTTGCCGGACTTTAATACTGTAAGGTATTTTAGCTTACGGTCCCAGGCAATTAGCTGCGTGCTCTTTCGTTTTCTCTAAACGATCTCCGAGGTATAATAATTACGGAAATCTCTCATCTCTCTTTATTTTACTATTACTTAGAACTAAAGAAGATAAAAACACTCTCAAACCCATCTTAATCTTAAGAGAAAAGAGATTTTATTCTTATCTGATTCAAATAACGAGAAGGTAAGATGAGGATGAATTTAAAGAAAAGTTTGAATCTGTACGTTTCTTAAGTAGAATTCTAGTTTAAGTTCCTAAATACCTAAATACCGCAATGCAGCCGACACGATTAGTTTTCAATGCATATAATTGGATCTGTCATGGTTCGAGCTGCCGCCTGAGGCAAGATATCGCGTGTTTCTCTCTCTCTTCTGCTCGGTTGCTTTTATTCGTTCGTATTGTCAACGACCCACTTCTTGGGAACGCCCGAGGATGGCCTCGAATCAGCAATTTCCTGTCGCGATTGTCACGACATGATCTCACATATTAGAACGTTTAATGGGGTAAAAAAATACGCGTTACTCGATAATTAAATTATATAAAATTAGTTTATTAATGAAATAAGAAAATAAATTATTAGAGAAAGCGTAAATTAATCTTTGTGAAATGTGGTATAATACTGATCGAGCAAAGCTAACGAATGTTTTTTATTAAAAATGTATTTTCCTTTTTCTTCGTACTCTTCCCTGGTGACGCACTCGTTTTTAAAGGTAGACAGTCCGGCGAAAATAGAACCACCAATCCAAGAGGAATATAAACGTTCTTTTGGTGCAGATATTTTAATTTGAACTTCTTTGGGACATAAATTTTTCATTTCTGTAAATAATCTTTTTCCAAAACCCTATGAAATATTTTAAAAATTAAAATCTATTCTCGCACAATCTATATGTTAAAAATTTTTACCTTAAACAAAGTTGATCCACCGGAAATAACTATATTCTGATTTAAAATCCTCCTTAAATCCAAATCACAATTTTGAATTCCATCGTATAACATTTCATGTATCCCGGAATATTCCTCACCGATTAAAGAAGGTGTAAATAAAGTTTCCGGTGCTCGAAATCTCGAACTATTAATAAAAATATCTTTTCCATCGGGTAATTTATAAACCACCCGATCTAATTTAACATTTTCTTCATTTTTTGGATCTTCAGCTACATAACAAATTGTTTCTTTTATCTTTCTAATCACTTCTAAATCACTTGACGTAGTTAAACTTATCCCTTCTTTCTTTAATAATAATTTAAAATATTTTGTAACATCTCTACCACCTATATTCATTCGTTTTGTACCATATGGCATAGCAAAACCTTGACAAACAGGCAGAACGTGACTAACTGTGTCTCCGACATCTAAGACAACACCAGTTGTTCGTCCAGTTGAATATCTTGAAGTATAATTAATTATTAATTATAATTTTAAACCATATTAATGAACGTACAAACTTAAAATTGCTTGTAAAGCTATAGATAAAGCAGGCACTTTGTATTTTTCATAAAAAATCTCTAAGATTTTATCTCTATTGCTTCGTGGATTAAAAACAGTTTCAGTAAGTAAAACAGGATGTTCTTCCGGAAAAGAAGAAAGCTGATTTTTGCCATAAATATAATTCCAAATCCTTTCCATATCGTCCCAATTTTCAATCACACCGTGAGACATAGGGTATGTTATAGAGAGTTTGTGTAAATCACTGAGCGGGCCGATTATTATGTCTTTTTTTGGGTCACCCGTTTTAGGTCGAGCAACACTATTAGGTTTAATATTAAATGAAATTAATAAATAGGTTAAAAAATTTCATTAATATAATATTTAATTTATCTTTACCTGTTTTGAATAATTGTTTTTGGGAATGAATCGGAAGCAAATCCAGCTTTGATGATTCCCGAACCCTAAAGTGCATAAATTTAAAAGTGATTTATTTATTTTTAAATGTAATTAAGCTTTTACTTACATTATCTATTACTATTGGTTTGTGTCCTTCCATTTTTTTGTATGTTTTAAGTGATTTTAAACTAATTTTTAATCAGACACTAAAATGACAATCCTAACCTAAATATTTGACGTTTATGTCAAAATTGACGTTTCATTAATATTAAGAATTAATTAAAAAAAATTAATTTATAAATTCACACACTAAAATAGAATCACTTTTACAATAAAAATTCCATATTGCATTTAAAATTAAAAAATCTAAATAAAACATAACCTAAGAATACAAACATAACCTCAATAAACCGTCATTTTCTTTCACGTGAAATGTCTGAAAAAATTCATATTCGTTTAGCTGCCGAACGAGTAAACTTCACAGTAGCTCCAAATGGAAGAACTCCAAAGATTTTCACCCCCGGGCAGAAAATAACTCAACAAAATGAGTTTATGCGGTAAGAAATTATAAACATAACCTTAAAATTTTTCTTAAAAGCTTTAAAATTTCAGTGGACACGGTACTTACGAAGATGATGGGTATTTAAAAGCGTCCGTAGCTGGTGTAAAAGAAGAAGTAAATAAATTAATATCAATTCGACCGCTACAAAGTCGTTATAATGGGGTTATCGGTGATGTGGTTGTCGGAAGGATTACCGAGGTTCAACAGAAGAGGTGGAAGGTTGATACAAATTCTAGATTGGATTCTATGTTACTCTTATCGTCTGTAAATCTACCAGGGGGTGAATTAAGAAGGAGATCAGCTGAAGATGAACACATGATGCGGAAATATTTACAAGAAGGCGATTTAATCAGTGCCGAGGTTCAAAATGTATTTTCCGATGGGAGTTTATCATTACATACCAGAAGTTTAAAGTATGGGAAGGTAAATAAATCATATTTGTCTTTAAATTCTTTAAATAAAATCTTTTCTTTTATATTTTGTTACAGTTATCACAAGGAATTTTAGTGAAAGTATCTCCAACTTTAATTAAAAGAAGTAAAACACGATTTCATAATCTTCCGATAGGTGCAAGTGTAATCTTCGGTAACAATGGGTTCATTTGGATCAGTCCTATAGTGAACACAGAAGAGGTCGGCGTGGGTGGTTTCACTCAAAATCTAGAAGAGGTGGTTTCGAGAAGTGAAAGAGAGACAATAGCTAGAATTAGGAACTGTATTTTGGCGTTGGCTCAGTGCAAAATGATGTTGTATGATACTAGTGTATTGTATGCTTATGAGGAGTCTTTAAAATACAATGTAGTTGAGTTGTTAGTGCCTGAGGCCATTGTTGATGTTGCTATTTTAACGCGGCAAAGAATAAGTATGGCTGATGAAATGTAAAATTGATTAAAAAAAAAATAAAAATAAGTTTATAGATGTTTTTAATTAACATCCCTAATATAACTAAATTTATATTTTTTATCTAAATTAAAGTCTATGTAATAAAAGCAGAAAATAATCAATTCAATTTCGAATGAAAATTTAAAACTCGTGGCGCCATCTGTTGCAGAGTAGCCAAAGTTTAGCAGGAAAAATTTGGTTTGGAACTCGGCTATTTAAAATTTTCATATCCGAGCTTCGAACCACTCCTAGTTTTTATAAATTTAAAAATTTTTGGAAGTTTTTACCGCCATCTCTTTAACAATAGCTGAACTAAGGTTTATTTAGCCAAAATTTAAACCAATTACATTTTTGCGCTTGGTTCTTAACTTGGCTAAATCCAACTTGGTTCAGCCATTCTGCAACAGATGGCATTACTGGCCACCTCTTTTTTCCCTTTTAGAGTTAACAAAATTTTAATTTCAATAATATAAAAAAACTTCTAATTAATTGGAAGTCAAATTATTAAACGTACTCATTCTTTTTCATTTTTTTTTATTATAAAAAAAATTCATACTCACTACAAAAGATTTTTTTACAACTAAAAATAACCATGGTAATAGAAGAAAAAAATATCTTTGATAGACAATAAATGCATAAAAAACAAAACTTTTACAACTCTACTAAATTATAAACGAGAAACAATCAAATTACTCGCACTTTAAAGTACCGTCATCGATAAATTTCTGATAGATCAACTCACGGGATTCAGGATTCAACAGTCGTACTTTAAGTGGATCCCTCGATGTAACATCTGCAATCACCATCGTCGAGTAAAACGATGCTAAATGATCTTTAACCGCCTCCTTTTTACTTGGATCCATCAGTACGATCCCATCGATTTCCGCCATATGATGTTGTACCGGATAATCCAACCATTCCGGTTTAATTTCTTTCACTTCAGATTTAGGAACAAATTCAAAATTACCGTAATCGACAAACCAAACTAAAAATTCGTCTTTTCTTATTCCTATAATTTTACAACGGTAATAAGAATTATCTTGGGAGTATTTTACTATACAAGGTGAACTTAATTTTGGGTTATTTAAAGTTTTAAGTGTTTCCGCTTGGATTTGAATGTCTTTTTCCATCCGTTCGAACAGTTCTAAGTTTATATTTTCATAATTGGTTCGTTCGAAGACTATTACGTTGTACTCGAAAAGATTTATAATGACTATTTCTAAATTATTTTCATCCGGAAGGACTTCGATTTTAAAATTTATTGTTATTGGAAGGTCAGAAGGGCTCTCTTTTTCTTCTTGTTTGTGTTTTTTATTTTCTAATTTAATTCTTTTTTGATCTCCTTCACTTTTACTATCATCTTCATGTTTATCATCTTCGATAATAACATCTGGATCACCATCAGATTCTAAACTACTTGAATCACCGTTATTAAGTGAAACAGAATTTTCTAAATGTTGACACTTTGTTAAAAGAAATTGATTAACATTAATTCCTTTGTAAGACATATAAACAGGTGAAGGATTTCTAATATCGTGTCCTTTAATAAAATAAACATCTATTTCTTTGTCAACAATTGCTGCATGAAGAACATCAAGGTCGTCTTTATTCCAAACACCATTTAATGGGTTAAGATCTTGTAAATAAACAACCGTGGATAAAACAGGAACGTTATCGTATAAAACTTTTTTACGTAAATCACTCGGTTGTAAATCTTCTTCGTTACCATAATCAACCATAACAACGCTAATTGAATTTTCATTAATTCCTACGACTTTAGCTCGATACCATTCGTCGTTTAAAAAATATTTAGCGATACAAATATCACCAATATTCCAATCTTCAAGTTTATTATCAACTTCTGAGTCTTTAAAGTATGCTAATAAATTTTTGGACATTTCTTCAAGTGGTTGTTCATCTCGAACGTCGTGAATATAAATATGACCTGAATTATTTACGCAAGTTGGAACAGCTAAGAGGTGATCATCAGTGATTAAATTCGGTGGAGGCCAATCCCAAAATTTTTTATCAGTCGAATTATTTCGTATCAATTCCTGTTTATTATTTTCTTTAACATTCGCTCGTAAAGCTAAACCATTCTTTAATAAACTTTTATTTACGGAACATAAAACTGTTTTTGATTCTTCTAAAGCACCACCGGGGAAATATTGTTTATACCAAAGTATAACCGGTAAAGATCGAGTTTCAAAATCTATTTGACCACATTTCATCAATAAAATTGAATGTTTATCTTTTAAAGTTTCTCGTAAAAATTCGCAAGCCATCGCTGACCATTTTTCCGATCCTCCAGCTGGGATTATATTTGCTAAATGACAACGTGTTATTAATTCGGGAGGTCTTGAAAAATGTCTGTATAAAGTCATCATGTTTTTAGAGCTAACTTCAACATCTTTTAAAATATCCCTTAAAGAAACTTTATAAGTATCTTCGGATATTTCTTCCATGACGATTCCACGATAGTATTGATCATCGTATTTAACCGCAACGTGTTGTTTCGGGGACCATTTTTGAGGTGGAAATTCACAACTTCCATAACAAGATTGCATTTCACTATGAAGATCCATATGTTTTATTTTATAATCCAAAAAACGAACGTAGATCAAACTTGGGTTTTCAATCGAAACGATTTCTACTTCTTTTTGATACCCATTTGGATATTCACTATCGCGGGACTCATCATGAATCGAATCGATTGATTGGATTGTTTTCATCATTTCAACCGTAAAGTTTCGTTTTTCTTCTTGTTTCCATGTTAAGTCTAATCCAATTTTTCCGGAAGCTATACCACAATCGTTCGTCACCGCTAATGCGTTAATGCAAATTTTAGTTTCTTCGCGTTTGTCTAATAATACAACATTAGGTAAATCTCCATCTTCCCAAATGATCATTTCCAAAATGATTCCATTGTTAATGAATGGAGAGAAGAATTCTCTTATTTTATTTGACCGAGTTGTTATGTTATCGTTTAAGAGTTGAACGTCGGTTAAAGATACTTTAAATGCTAACCAATTCGTTGTGTAGAAATTATCATCTAATTTTCGAACGTTTTCCCATTGAACGGACACTTTTGGGCCGATATCGATTAATTGGACGATTATTAAACCTCTACTTTCGGGTACTTGAATGATTTTTGCTCGGTACCAAGTTGGAATTGGTTGAAATTCGCTTGTGTATAATACAGCAACGTACATTCCTGTAATAAAATGAATATTTGCAAAATACTTATTTAAAATTTTTTCGGTAATTAAGAATTATTTAAATAATAATTCTTAATAAATTTAAATAATGTATTAAAAATGTTTAAAAAAATTTAGATTTCATTTTAGAACATTTTAAATTCCTTAAGATTGCAAGACGATGTAATTGTGATGAATGAAGATATTGGAGGAGGAAAAATGTACAAAGAAGATGAATTTTAGGTCGGTATTAGGAACTGAGTAATTGAAAACCAAAAAGAGTAAGAGATAAAGTAAATAAGTCTTATACAAAAAATTACTGACTTGGACCAATAGATAATCTGGGAAGAAAATTTATGGAGATTACAAAATGCATCAAAAATGGAATCCTTCACAAGTATACATATCCAAGGTTTTCTTAAGTTAAGAGATTATGATTAACTAAATCATAAACTAAAGGAGGAACGAAATGATGGGCTAGTAACGTCAAAAGGAAGTCAATAGAAGAATTAAACAAGATATACATGAAAATATTTTGAAGGCGAGAAGGCCCGATAATATACAGGATGTAATATAAGTTGATCATGAGTCTAACCATGGAAAGAAGGATGCAAGAGCGAGGCTCCTGTCTGTACCTTTACTAAGTAGGCCTGACTGGAGTACAGTAGAAGGAAGAACCGGAGTATTCTCCAATTTTCCTTAACGCAAAGACTCCTTTTTAAGTTTTAGAACAGAAGCGTGAAGGGTTGTGCCAAAAATCGGGGCGAAAGGGTTAAAGTAGCGAGGTGTAGTGAGCCTCTTTTCGACGACATTAAGGAGGAACCGACAATACTCTGATACTCCTTTCTACTGTACAGGGTGGGCCAAGTTGGACACTTTTAAAGGGAAACTCATCTTTCTATAAGAGATAGAGGAAAAATGATATCGGTGTCTGACGTTCGATTTTTGTAAAAAACTTAATGGTGAAAACCACATATTGATATCTCTTACGGTTTGGGAGATACAGGGTGTTTTTCGAAAAAGTACGTTTTCGAAAAGTCTTCATAACTTTTTTCTTATTGAAAAATTTTGATTTCTGTGAAAACATTCTCGAAGCAACTTTTTACGTAGAATTTAATGAAATGAGGTAGATTTCTCTACAAGCGATATTTTGGTAGTTATTGACATAAAAATGATTTTTTCAAATGGAACACCCTGTATATTTTTACATATTCGGCGAGAGCTTAAAGTTCCCTTTCCAAAAATATGCCACACTTAATAATTCGCTCGAGTCTTCTTTGAAATATACAATTTCAAAGATTTTCAGGTGGAACTTTTAATTACGTAGTAGTAGGCTTTGGAATAAATTACATTATCACAAGTCTTCTCTGAAATATATGACATACTGTAAAGCTTACATGTGCAAATTTTGAAAAGAACTACTTTGGACACAAAATAAAACCGAAGTTATATTGAATTTTCAGAAACAAACACCAAATTGAAATGATTTTCTTTTTATCACACTTGATAGTTCGATCAAGTCTTCTTTGGACTATACAATTTCAAAAGATGTAGATCTTCAACTGCGTAGTAGTAGGCTTTGGGCAACGCTCCGATAAAACAAATGAATTGTTTATACTAGCTGTCAAATTTGGTTTAAGTTGCTTATTTCTAGTGTTTTGAATTTTCACAGTAGGTAATGAGATATGAAAATTATGAAAAATGGGACATGATAGTTTGTTTTATACAATCCGGGGAAAATTCAGAAGCTGCATCAAATTTATATCATGAACGATATTCAGAGAGGAGACAACCCCATATTGACATTTTTAGAAGACTCCAATATAATTTTAAAACTAGTGGTCAATTTGAAAAGAAAAGAAGCAAGAGTTATACACGAAATGGAAACAAGGAGTTAGAAGAAATAGTAGTTTTAGGGGAAGTAGAAAATAATCCAAAAACATCAACACCGCAGTTAAGTACGACCACAAGAATGCCTAGAACTACACTTAGGCGGATATTAAAAACGCATATATTTAAACCATATAGAACCGGCAAAGTTCATTATCTCAGAGCGGAGGATTTTGAAGAGCGGATGAATTTTTGCCAATGGTTTTTAGAAAAATATAGCGAAGTGCGCAATTTTCCTTTAAATTGTATTTGGACAGATGAAGTCTATATGAGTAACGCTCTTTTGAAATTGTATATTCCAAAGAAGACTTGATCCAACTATCAAGTGTGATAAAAAAAAAGAAAGTCATTTCAATTTGGTGTTTGTTTCTGAAAATTCAATATAATCTCGTTTTTATTTTGTGTCCAAAGTCGTTCTTTTCAAAATCTGCACCTGTAAGCTTTACAGTATGTCATATATTTCAGAGAAGACTTGTGATAATGTAATTTATTCCAAAGCCTACTACTACGTAATTAAAAGTTACACCTGAAAATCTTTGAAATTGTATATTTCAAAAACGAATTGGGCGAATTATTAAGTGTGGCATATTTTTGGAAAGGGGACTTTAAGCTCTCGCCGAATATGTGAAAATATACAGGGTGTTCCATTTGGAAAAATCATTTTTATGTCAATAACTACCAAAATATCGCTTGTAGAGAAATCTAACTCATTTCATTAAATTCTACGTAAAAAGTTGCTTGGAGAATGTTTTTACAGAAATCAAAATTTTTCAATAAGAAAAAAGTTATGAAGACTTTTCGAAAACGTACTTTTTCGAAAAACACCCTGTATCTCCCAAACCGTAAGAGATATCAATATGTGGTTTTCACCATTCAGTTTTTTACGAAAATCGAGCGTCAGACACCGATATCATTTTTCCTCTATCTCGTATAGAAAGATGAGTTTCCCTTTAAAAGTCTCCAATTTGGCCCACCCTGTACTCTAATTGGGCCTACTCGGTAAAGTTACGGAAAGGAACCTTGCTCTTGCATCCTTCTTTCCATGGTGAATATCAGGATCAACTTATAATACAAAAACTGATGCAAAAACTACACGTGACGACTGTCTTCATTTAATTATGATTGCGACTCTAAATAGTACTCTTAATACAGCAATGAAAAACCTAAAAGGTATCAAAAGGTATTTCATAAATTTGCAAATTGATATTTGAAATAAAATTAAATACTTTAAATAAAATTTCAAAAAGAATTTTGTTTATTTCATAAGAAAAGTGAAATCAATTGGGGATGCTGCGCAAAATAATTGAAAATTTGATTCAAAATTTTTAAATTCGATTCCTTTTATAGTAACTTGCTTTACAATCTATTGTTAATAGTGAGTCCAAAGAGTACATAACAAAAATGTATAAATATCAGTGGGGTGTTTCATGGGTAAAGAAGTACTCATTAACTTATGTTAAGTTATGGCCAAAATAACCAAATCCCGATGAAGAGCGCCTTCTCAAAGCAGGTAAACGTAGTTGAGCATAAACGGTCTCTGAATATGGGCCTAAGTCAATGGTATAAACTACAAACATCTTTATTTATTTTTGAATTATATCCAAAAAGTAAAATTTTGGAATTTCAAAAAATTCTCGTAAGTCGTTTTTAAAATTAGAGAAAAATTGATACGTTCTTAAAACACTTTTGAAAAAAAAAAATCTAAAGAAAGAGAAGATAAATGGTGAGATTCAAATGTAAGAACCGAGAGTACGTGAATATATCAGACGGACGATGAAAAGCGAATAATAATATGTAAAGTGCGTTGGAACGTCTGTGAAATAATAAGGCTCACAAAAATTCAACCTAAATCTTGACTGTATTTATCACAGAGATTGTTTATATCTATTGATTTTCGCATATATGACTTGTATTTGAGATTGATTCAAGTTGTATCAAGGCTAAAACACTTGTTAAATAATAGATTGATAACTTACAGATACTCTAAAAAAATCAGTGGAGATAAAACGCGCTAAAAATAGAACGAACCCAACACAAGGAAATATACACATCCAAGGTTCCTTTTTAAGTTCTGATATTACGATGAACTAAGCACTAAAATAAAAGGAGGAACACATGATGGATTAATAACAGAGGAAAGAAGTCAATAGAAAATTTTATATAAACGAAAAATTTACAAAAACTAGTAGTTTATCATTTGTATACATAGTCGATCGCCAGCGACTTGCTGGAGTTCATTTCAGCGACTCTCCATAGAAGTCGCCGGCGAACCATCGGAATATAATTTGTGGTGCACATTCTCCCAGTGTTCTTCGTCTTGGCGACTCGCCGGTGATTTTTAGCGTGGTTTCGGATGTGTAGCTTAGCAACCTTGTTCACCATAATTAATTAAAGCAAATGAGAAACTAAGGCAAGAAGACTGTCTGGCTAATAATGCCGCAAATTTCATTTACGTTTCTATAATCGACCAATCTCCAGCAAATAACAGATAAAAAACAGCATAACGCACATGAGTGATTCCATAGCGATTGACTATGCATCGTAATTTTCAACTGGTGAACGGAGAAATTTCTGCTAGTCGCTGGCGATCGACTATGCATACGGGTATAGGACTGTTGCAATTATGACAGTGACTCTTGGAAAACATTAGTAATTTACGCATATAGCTCTTTGAGTACATTTCACGTCTGGGTCTTTTAATGAATTGGTTTACATTTCTAATAAATCTGTTCCTAAGGGGTTATTGACTTTAACCAACGTTGTAATTTATTCCACAAGTTTTTCTTACTTTAATAGAAATTTAAAAAAATCTAAAATAAAAATTTCACGAATCATATTAAATCGTATAGAATTAACTGAAACTTTTATGATAATTTCCCAATTCTTTAAATTATCCAAACATGATCACGAAATACTTTATAAATTACTTAAAATCGTATAATTTTGGTTTAATAATTCGATTTAGCTTTTACTCATTTTATTTCAATAAAATAAATTATTAAACCGCATAAAAAAAATTATGTGATTACATAAAAAAATCTTATATGATTGTTAAATCACATAAAAGTATCTTATATGATTATTAAATCACACACAAAAAAAAATCTTACCAATTTCCATGGAATACACAAGTCCTTTTTTAACCCCTTTATAAAACTTCTGCATTTCCGATTTCATATTATTGAAAGATCTTTGAGTTTCCGCCTAAAATAATCACAACGTAAAAAAACTCTCGAAAAACGTTTAAAAAGATGGAAAAAAAGACGTACCAAAATTAGGTAAACTTCTTGAGGAGATTCAACGTGAGTAATAACAACATTATAACTTTCTTTCTCAACAAACTTCCAATTCTTTTGATGTATTTCTTTTTTTACCGTAAAAGCAGCCATTTCCTATAAACCAAAATAAAACCAAAATTAAAATGCATAAATTAAGACAAGAAATGCTTAACCCTTAACGGTCCTGCTGTTTTGACACATGTTATTAGCTGATTGTGAGTCCACATTTATTTTTTCGTGAAATATTGGTTGTCTAAGATCACGGGGTTTACATTTGAAAAGTAGGTACTTTTTTACCAATTTTCTTGTCGTAGTCATTCCCAGAACATCTGGACAATGAACCAACTAGTAGAATAAGCCATCATAACAATGAAAACTATTAAATTATTTGTCTAGATACTTCAAACATTAAACTTGTTGTCTATAAACGTTATATCCACAATGTCTAGACAAAGGACTTGACAGGAATAATGTAATATCCAAACGTCTGGACAACGAACCGTTAAGGGTTAAATAAAAAATTTTTTAAACCTACCTTTTTTGTTTCGGCAACAAGATTATTTGAATTCAACAAAGGTAGGCCTTCCCCGGTAAAAATCAAAGCATCCCTAAGCGAAGTTGTTCCATCTAAAGTTATTAAATCGACACTGTATATATCTAAAGATTTATCAATTACAACCATTAATAAACTTTCTTTATTAACCACATCCGCCATAAGCGATATTGCGCTTCTCGACCACGAAGATCCTTGAGGGAATAAATCGTAAATTTTACAATGAATAGCTAAAGGTGGGATGTTTATTAATTGAGTTGGAATATTTCGTATCCTATAAAAAAAAATGAGAAAAAAATCAAAATTGTTAAGTTAAATCATTTAAAATAAAGATAAATACCAATTTTTGGATACAACCGAAGTATTTCCATAATCTATAAAAAATATTATGTATTTATTTGAGGGTTTATTTATTTCGGTAACTCTTCCCCTATACCATTGAGTCATAGAACCATCATTAAATTTTACCAGGTAAATTTCACCTTTAACAAAATTTTTTTTTAAATTAGTCAGTTTTTAAAAATTCATGTCTCAAAAACTAATTGTTGTTGAGACTTGAAATTTTATGAGGATTTAGATTGAAACTTAGTCTTTATTTTTCCCAAAAAAGAATTTTGTACGACATTTAATTTTTTCCACAGGAATGAAATTCTAATCTAATTTAATCAACAAGTCGATTAAAATTTGTCAATTTTTAAAAATTCATATCTAAGAAATTAATTGTTGCTGAGATTTAAAGTTTCATAAGGATTTAAATTGAAACTTATTCTTTATTTTTACCAAAGATAAATTTTCTACGACTTTTAGTTTTCCCATGAGAAGAGAAAATGTAACTAAATATCTTTAATTAAAATTTTTAAACATTTTAAAAATTATCTTACATTCTAAAAGCGGAATTTTCTTTGGGTTGCATTAAAATTTGACGTTTAGAAGTTACAAATTTATTATATATAATAAATATTTACCAATTTGTGGTTCGACTTTCATACAACTTCTCATAGCATATTTCCCTATAACTTTCGATAACTCAAGAGAAATACTCGATGATTTACTCAAATGAACGTAAAACGACTCAGGACTATTAATATGAGTTACTGTTACTCTATGTTTATCCCCGGAATCTAATTCAGGTAAACTTTCGCAACTACTCGATAAGTTTTTAGTGTTTAAACTCATCTGATCTTCGATGGATTCTTTGGAATTAGAAGTTACTGATTTTTTTGATACTGTACTTCTTGGAATGGATATATCACTTTTTTTAGAGGAAGTTGTTGAATGTTCATCAAACGATTTTTCGGATGCTTTTGTAGACTCATCATCTATTGAATAATCTAATTAAAAAAAATAATAATAAGATTTTTTTTAATGAAAAAGAGAATAAAAATTTACCATTTGTTAATGATATGCTATTAGATAAACTTGTACGAGAGTCAATTGACGAAAAAGATTCCATCCGACAATCTTCAGGTATATCTTTTGTAGTTACAAGAACGAATTCACTCTTTTTATCTCCTTTAAAATTATAATAATCGTCGATGTCATTAATTGCGTTTCCATAATCAATCCTTAAATTAACATCAAATTTAAAAAATAACTTTAAATTAAAAAAAAAACTTTAAATAAAAAAAAACTTTAAATTAAAAAACACATTAAATTAGAAAACAAATTAACTAGAAAATAACTTACTCTAAACCTTCCTCAACTTCTTGACGAATCAAATGACACCTAATCTTTAAAGCCATTTTTAAATTTTCAATAATAAACCCAACATCGTACTTAACGTCCTCTTTCTTGAGTATTTGATTAGCGCAGTGATATAACTTGCTTAAAAAGACGGCGTTTTGATGTACTCTTTCTCGAGCGGCAATTAAAGACTTATGTCTTGATTGTTTGTGTTCTTCAAGTTCGTCATAAAGACGAGTTTCAATTGCTTGGAGTTTTGCGTGGAAATTTTCAAAGTGTCTGCTTATCTCGGATGATAGGTTTGTATTGGATACGTTTACGTTTGATGCTTGTGAAGTTTGATGAAGATATGAAGATATTTTCTGAAAAATAAAATAGTCATGTTAGAATTTTATTTTGATTATTTTAAATCAATGTTTATAGACAAGTTAAGGGGTGATTTACAAGGGATAGTAACTTTGCTATATCACTTTTGAGAGTAACTTGCACCATGGTTTACATATTACCAAATTTTTCTTACAATTTCTTTCAGCAAGTACTTTATAGATACAATTTTCGACGAATGAAATTTTCGACGAATGATTGCTTACGCGTTTGTACACTGCTAGTAATATTCCTCGGCAAGTACTCTACTGGCAGATATTTGGTATACTTTCAACAAGTAATTGCAGGGTTGTGTGTACCCGCTATTCTCATTAATTTGATAAAATGTCGAAGAGAGAAAAAGAAAAAAAAAACATAATATAGGTGAAGGGCTGAATAAACAGAAGGCGTGTGATTGATACTTATGTAACTTTAATAAATGAGTTAAGAAAGAAAGGCCCAAATCAATCAAAAAGTTCTCTGCACATGTTAGAAACCAACATTAGTTATTTACTACACTTGGTTTTTAAGTTTAAGGTTTAAGACTTTTAGCGACAGTTATCGTAAACCATTCTACCTAACCAATGTGACCTAATAATGACAAGTTATACAGTGGGTCAAAAAAGTGTTTGGACACCTAACATTTTTCAAGAAAATACCAGAAGATGTAAACATTTTGTATTTCCAATAATAAAAAGCAATAATGTGTTTACACATTAACAAAAAAATCAGGCTGAAATCAGAAATATATGTTTATTTTATTGAAAAAAACTAAAATTTCAATAGGAATAAAGTATTTGGACACTTGCACGTTTTGCCTCAACAAACCTTTCCCCGAAGAGGGTTATCCCGAAGGGGAACCCCCAAAATTAAAACTAACAATAAGTGAAAAATAACGCGAACTTAGTGTGGACTTGAAAGAATGCATTGTAAATATGCACAAACAAGGAAAAGTGTCCGTAAGATAGCTGATTTGGTAAAAGAATCGCCTAGTACAATACATTTTATCATAAAAAAATACAAAACCACTAATAGTCTTGATAATCGAAAAGGTTCCAGACGCCCAAAGGTGTTAAGCGTACAAAATAAAAGGTACATTTTACACGAAATGAAGAAAAAATATTAGTGCACAAACTTTAGCAAACCTCGGAATAATATCAGGAAAACATGTACATTCCGAAAGTGTTCGAAATGTAATGCGAAAAGCTATCATGGCAGAGTGGCACGAAAAAAGCCATTTATAAGTGAAACCAATAGACTTTTAGAATTTGCAAGACAGTATATTGATCAGCCAATAGACTTCTGGAAAAACGTATTTTTTTCGATGAAAGTAAATTTAATATATTTGAGGGGTTTAGATGCAAAATTCACATTCTCCATTTCTCCAAATGTTCGGAAAAACGTAAAAAACTAGGACGTATTGAAGTTCAAGTTGTATTACTGCAATCTTTTTTAATTTAAATTTTGTAACCATATAAACTGTTTACTTGCACTGCAAACCTTTTCGTTGAAGAGGTTTTTTTTGTAATTTTATTTTCAAACTGGTAAAATGTGAGTTTTGAGCCAAAATATGGTCAAATGTGGGTTTTGTAACAAATTCACATGGATAGTGTTAGTTTTGAAGCAAAACAGTATCACATCTTGGAATCAACTGGTAACAAAGGAAGCAAATACATTAGCTATAATGAACTAATTTTATTGCAAAATATAATTTGGAAGTAGAGGTAAGTTAATATTTTTAGATATTAAAGATATTGACTTCTTCTGTCGGCTCATATGTAGGCTCATCTTCTTCATTGTCCTCAGTGCCATGAATAATATTTTTATAAAATACCAAATCTTCAATCTATCTCCACTGATCCCCATAATGTTTCTTTAATAAGTTGTTGACGTCAACTTTTTTGGATTGCTTTATTGCGTTTGACCTAGGGATAATAGTTGGTTTCATATTTAAAAACCGTTTACCAGGCTTTGCTTCAGGTTTGTATGTGTACTCTCCTGTAACGAGTACGTTCTTTTGATTGGTTTCTGTCAAAATTATTCTTCTACAGGCTCCTAGTTTAAAATGAAATTTAGCAGGTTTGTGAGGTCGACGAAAACATAAGCAGAGGGCAAAGACGTTTACTTGTTTTTGCTACACGGTCTGTGACTGCTTGGAATGGAGAATGTGAATTTTGTTGCAGAACAACTGTTGGATAATGTGACTTTTGTTTCAAAACGCGATTTTCACCATAGTTTTGTGGTGTTAAACTATAAGTTTTGCTGTAAACTGCTATCAGAATTTGATTCGCTTTAACAAAACCAACACGGTGATATATTTAACTCCATATCTTAAGAAAATGGAGAATGTGAGTTTTGCATCTACACCCCTCATTTGGTTCGGATGGACGAAAAACCGTATGGCGTAAACCTAACACTGAACTACAGAATGAAAACTTGACACCTGCAGTCAAACATGGAGGTGGATGGTTTGGGGGTGCATGGGGTACAATGGGGTAAGAAATCTTTATTTTATTGTCGGTATTTTGGACGTAAAAGGTTACCTGAAGATACTGCAAGGTAACTTGCATAGCAGTGCTATCAAATTAGAAATAGAAGATAGTGATATATTCCAACAAGACAACGATCCTAAACATACCGCTAGGATTGTAAAGGAATGGATGCTTTACAGAGTTAGAAAAACCCTTCCTCACCCTCCCCAATCCCCGGACTTAAATCCGTTGGAAAATCTATGGCATCAGTTGGATTTAAATATAAGAAAACACCATATAAGAAATAAAGATGAGCTAAAAATGTACCTGCAAGATGAATGGAATAAAATTACCAGGGAAACTACCAGCAAGCTTCTGTCATCCATACCCAGAATATTGCAAGCAGTATTAGAGGCTTCTGGAATGGTTACAAAGTACTAAGTCTTCGTAGAAATTGGATAAACTAAATGTTCTTTTAGTTAAATTTTAATGTTCAAACACTTTACTGGAATTAAAATTTAAGTTTTGTTGAATAAATTATACATTTTTTTGATTTTGACCTGACTTCTTTGTTTTAGTATGTTTACATATTATATAGAATCATATTTTATTATTAAAAATAAAACATTTCTATATCATCAAGTATTTTCTTGAAGAATAATAAGTGTCCAAACACTTTTTTGACCAACTAAATTATTTAATGACAAGTTATTAATGCAAAGATAATAACTGTGAATACCACTATTAGCAGAATTAGGTTTATTCTCTTGACAAAACGCGTGAACAAGTCGAGATTAGAAAAGTAAGAAAAGTCAGTTCACAAATTTCTTATCATTGTATTGCTCCCTATTTTCCACACGACCTAATTTGTTAATCAAAGTAAATTATCTATTACTACTAGGTTACCTTTTTAAAGAAATATTATGGAAATTGTTGAGAAAATCGATAAGGCACATCTTACATTGAGACAACAAGCAAATATCAATCAGCAACGCACCATATATTGCCACTTGATGACATTTTACATAGAATTAAGGTAAACATCTCGCATTAACGAAGTTCGATATCGCAGACACGGAGACGATATCCAGTCGAAAGATATGATTTATTTCTATGTAAAATAGAAACGAATAAATCATCAAATGGCAATATCGTGTGTGGTTGCTTGCTTGTTGCTGGTTGCTTCAGTGTGAAACGTGTCTAACGAACATTCTAAATTATTGTGGATTATCGAACAAAATAGTTTGGTTCTAAGACGATAATATACAAACCCATTAATATATCCAACAAATAGTTTCATATTTATATTACATATAATGTTACACAACAATGAATAAAACCGTTTTTATATTTATATGTATAATAAATTGTAAGTTAATGTGTAAGTAAGTGAATAAACCGTCCCCTAGAAAATTTATAAATGACAGATTGAAAAGTGAAAATTAAAATTTAAATCGCCGGTTACTCGGTGTCCCCATCGACGACAAATAACCTCAGACACACGTTGGATTTAGAGGGGGAGCCCCACCTTTGCTGAAAAGAAGAAACGCAGTCTCTCGCGAGATGCACGAACATAGTCTTGTAAGAAAACAATGGATAAGTATGTGTGCGTGCTGTGCTGTGTTACTTTTGCCCTAGGATACATTTTCTGTACAGGTAATATTAAAAATTAACAAAGTTTTCAAATAAACCTCCCAAAAATAAGTCTTAAATTTATTAATTTTAATCTGACCTAATTTTTAAACCTATTAAAGTAACAATCTTATTCTCAAGCTATATAAATAATTTCATCTTAACCGGTACTGACAATAAGAGAAAATGTCAAATACGTGATGTACACAATTTATGCGCAATATTCTTCCTCCCTTGTACCTTGGATTATAATTGAACAACCGGTATCCGATTAATAAATACAATGAGTCATTATAAAAAATAACTTGTAACGGTTTGAATTATTAATAAACCTTTAACAAATAGCTTTCATAAAACATCAGTCTTAATTACAGTGAGTAATTGACCGGAACCCCTCATGCAAATAACAAAAACCGTTTTAATTTAAAAAATTGTTTCGAAACTAATTCAACAAACGTAAACACCTCGTGCTTTAGAAAAGAGACATTTTTATTATTACAAAACGTTGGTTGTAAGGTCGTCGACGTTGGTTGTAAGACGGATTCGAGCCAAATCTTAATTACCGACAGGTAGGTGGATTGTAATTAGCCCGCGATTAAGTCGGAAAAGACCATGACATAAATCCTTAGAAAACTGAATTAAAGAGGTTTTTCGTATATGTAGATTACGGTTAGATTAAAATTGTGCTTGACATTGGCACGCGACGCAAAAACGATTTCAGTTTATGGTATATTATTAACCGGTTACCTAATATGTAATATTTTATCACTTTTACAATTAGTACTTTATTATCCGAAGAAGTGCTTAGTTTGGAAATTGAAATAAGTAAACATTGCGCCGTGGTTGTTACGTAATTTATGTTATTACTTGGAACGTGTACGGGAATAACTTTAAAAAAATTAAATTATTATACAATCGTGTTAGTGTTATTAGTTATTTTAAAATTTTAATGTGTTAATAGCGATTTTATTGCATATTGAAGATTAAATTTATTATTGTATTACTTAATTGACATTGAATGTTTATATAAAAAGATTTAATTTTAATCTTTAAAATAAAATATATTCCAATAACAGCATTTAATTCTTCGCTGTATATAAACCACACTATTTATTTCAGCATTTGAATATGAATATTTGAATTTTACGTTTTTCTATGCAATAACATGGCATGCAACTAAATTCTTTAGCTAAACCTAATCGAATCTTTTAATTTGTTCAACGTGAATCAGAATTAATAATAGGATTTTAAGTATTTTCCTATTTTATGTTCAATTTCGGAAGTTTGGATTAATACTTCTAATAAAATACTTTATTTACAAAAATATTGCCAAGAATTTTCTTTAAGTAAATAAATAAAAGCTTAAAGTTTTTACTGCAGAGACTTTTATTGGTACTTGACTACCAGGTTTCGATGTTAAAAGATTATCATCAGGTCAATCGTGTCAAATGGGGAGTGTTATGGATCGTCATCGAATACGTTGTTAAAAATGTTACTAAAATTTTTAAGTCAAAAATGGTAGATATAAATTTAAACACGAAAATCGAAATGTAAATAACCCACGCTCCCATTTCAAACTCCTCCAACCTCTCAAACAACGACAGACAATAAACTATCCGTTTATTGTCTATTTAATTTTCATCAATTGAAGAATGGAATTATTCATTTTAACTTTATACAAGTACATGAATATCGTCAATAACACAAGAAAATCTCGGTAATTTTATTTTTCCTCTTAAAATTAAGGTATAATTGAGTGGCAACTTGGTACAAGAGAGGGATAAGTTATTGTTTGAAAATGTTTCAGGATAAGTAAAAGAAAACTGAATTTGATTTGGTTTGTTTTGTATTTGTTTTATAAGAGAGCTTTTTGTTTTATTGTATTTTGATCGATTTTATCCACCATCAACAAATTCCTGGGAAAGCTTTGATTAGTCTGGATCATAATTCAACGTCACAAACACATGGGCGCATAACATAAACAACGGCACTTAACAATGAATTCACTAAACTTAACTAACAATAAGCTTAACAAAAGTCGAATACAAATGCTATGTGCATTGGTGATTCGTTTGATACAAAAAAGGGATCCCGTAGACTTATCCCATTTTTGCACCAAATATGAGACGTAGACAAGTCAAAGCAACCAATAATTTTGGTATTTATAGAAGCCTTTTTCCCATTCTTATACAAAATGGTAGATAAAACATTAAAGAATTATGTAGAATACATATAAAGACCTTGGCGTGTAAAGGATGTATGCCACACATTATAACTTCTGAGAAATTAATGAAAGAAAATTCTTTTAAACCCACAAAATCCAATTTATATGCAATATATTTAACTTTAGGAAAAAAAATGAAATAAAATATATTACTTTTCAAATAAAAAGGAGTTGAAAAAAAACACGGGTATTGCTTTTTTGTTTGCTTAAAAAATGTGGCTTCAACGAGTGAGTAATCTTCATCCATACGCTCTATTTCGATTGTTGATTGTTCGATTCCTTGATGATTGAAATTTTGAGCACCAATTTCCAAAAGAAAACTGATGATTCGCTATGGGTGTACAAGGTAACACAAAAAAGCAACATGTTACTAAGATTTTTCGTAGTTTTATAGGTTCTAGATACTTTTGCCTAAGACAGTCTGTTAAACATTGTTCTCTATACCTTTTCTTCCAACATTTACATTCTTAAAACATTCATTTAGACCAGTGTTTCCCAACCTTTTTTCTGCCATGCCCCATGTTAGGTTTTGTAATATTGGTATGTCCCCCCTAAGGTTCCGCGAGGCCCCACCAAGAAAAAATTTGTTGATTTGGGTATTTAAGTTGAAACATAAAATCTACCTAAAAACACATCCATGCGCCCAAAAAAAAAAGTCACACGGTTTTAAAGTAATAATTTTTTATGGGATTGTTCATATAACAATATTTTCTGATGCCTTTTACGAAGAAATCAATACCCAATTTTTTACGAAACGGACTAACAAAATTTTTTAAACACATCTTCAAAAACCGAAATTGCCCCCCTTAACAATCAAATTGCCCCCCTGTGGGGCCTACGCCCCACGTTGGGAAACACTGATTTAGACAATGTTTTATCTGCATTAGATTTGGATTTTCAGTGTCAAACCTAAACTAACAAAATAACTATTCTTTTCATTTAAATTACAAGAAAATTGACGAAAATCATGAGAGCACCTAGCACACGTATCACTCATATTAGTGGCTTATAAACTTATTATGAAAATTTGCGCCGCTTACTCGAAATTATGAAAACGTCATTTTACCGCATAGAGGCTTATTATTGAAGAATCGTTAAAAGTAATTGTATATGGCTAGTATATTCATTTCTAAATAATTTGAACCGGAAATCTAATTTTTTAAATTTTTGTGGCTTGCATCATTATCACGCCAAGATCTTCATATTACAATTTCGCAAAAATAGTAAAATAGTGTCTTATCCTGTTCTTGCTACAAGACCCTTAATTTCATCTTGTTTGTTGATTGTAAAAAGTTGTACACAAGAAAATCAAACCTGTCTTTCTTTAAAGTTATACAGAGGATGTTCTTATAAAATAAATTAAATACTCTAACGATAGTTAGATAAAATAAAACCTAATTTTAGAAGTTTCTTTTGATATTCTTATAAAATTTTGTAAAGTTGTCATTCAAAAAGTTTTTTTAACTTGATCTATTAAAAGAAATTTGATTTTTTGCAAAAACTACTCCTTCTTATGGATTCTACCATTCAAAATTGATTTAAGAATGTGTATTGCTTTATCAAAATCGCCAAAATAATAAAATAGTATAGAACGAGTAGAAAAAAATAGGAGACAATTTAATTGTAGTTTTGATTTTTTGTGTATTCACATTTTTGGTTTGTAAACACGAATCTGAGGTTAGTTTATTCAAATGTTGCCTAGAAACGTGTTTTTCTGGCTAAAAACTTTTACATTTGTGGACTTTTTGTGTTTTCTTTTGCCTGTATCTCGGTTAATATAAGTTCTTGGAATAGATCTCTCTATAGAAAATGACAGTACAGTATATGTAAAGTTTCTGTACTCTGTTTACATCAACCAGACTAGGGATTTACCAAAGGTTAGGATGCAGCTTAGAGGTGTGCCTGATTCCATCCATAGTTGGCCAGTCATCGCCCAACCATGGATGGAATCAAGGACCTCTCATTGGCCAGTCATCACCAAACCATGTATCGAATCAGGGTTCACCTCAGAGTTGCATCCTAACCTTTGGTAAATCCCTAGGCTGGTTGATGTAGACAGAGTGAGTGACAGGGAGGTTGTACAAAGGGCGCAAACGGGCCTAAGTGCGGCATGCCATTTTGCGTGCCCTCCTGCTTCCTACATACATACAAAGTTTGTTGTAGTTTTGATTTTCTGTGTATGCACATTTTTTGCCCTATGAACGAAAATCTGAGGTTAGTTTTCGTTATAGCGTTTCGTATTTAGTGTTTACAAGGCTAAAAATTTGTACATTTGTGGACTTCTTGTGTTTTCTTTTATCTGTATCTCGGCTAATATAACTTCTTGGAAAAGATCTCTCTATAAAAAATGAGAGTACACTAAAATTTCTACATTTTATGTAACTTGACATTTTTTTTCCTATGAATCAGATATTTGGATATTAAAAAAGACCAAACACTGAAATTGGAAAACCTCAAATTCGTGTTCTTACTATTCATTTTAGACTAAAAAATTGATATTTTTAGATAATAAATCACTTAACAATCCACATCACATTATCTTATGAAAATTATACGTTTTTTTCCCTTTCTAAAATGACCACATAGTCCACCTTAATATTACTATTAAATCATCCTACATGTATTTCGAAATTTCCTTTTCAATAAACCTTTGTCGGTTTGCCTACAAAATCCAATAAACTTCGAACAATCTAATAAATGACTTTCATTTCACTTTTATATAAATCTGCTGAGTTGTTGCGAACTTTTAATAAATTTCCTTTTAATTAATCTTGTAACCTAATTTCTACGATTTTTTCACTTTACAATCTCCACCTTTCCCAAAGAAAAATTGTGTTGTAAGATTTTATTCTTATATAAAAGTAAACTTTTTACTCTTTTACCTACCCTATCATATGTAGAATAAATTTTACAAAAAAAACTTTTTTAATACAATTTCGTTTGGTTCACCAAAGAATTCAATAAAAATCACACAACGTAATAAACGACCCACATACATTCCAATTTTACATAAATCTCCCGACATAGAAAAACTTTTATTAAATTCCCCTTTTCCCATTCGATTCTAACCCAATTTTTACATTTTCCAATTTACAAACCAACTCCAAACAAACAAAACTTATTTATACCTTTGACATCAAAATATCAAATATAACAAGAAATCTCCTATTTAGTCTATTCGTCCGGTTCTTTGTATAGGCCATTAATTAACCCGTTTCGTCCGCGCAAAACGACGTAAACGAAACGATGGATAATTGAAAAATGCCGGGAATAGTTGCAAACCGGACTCTTTAGTAACGTCGGTAATTAGCCGGTAGTTTTGTTTTTGGGAGAGAGTGAGAGAGAGAAAGAGGTTTAGCTTTTAAAAGCGGAAAAGGGCGACTTGGTGGCGTTGCCGTTTGCAAATCGGAGCCGCTTAGGTTTGAGGTAACAATTAGTTAGCCAATTAAGACACGCCAAACGCACTGGTGCGCTAAGGTGGCTAAAAATTTAATTAAGTTTGACCGCTTCTCGGCGGCAGCGGCGGCGGCCTTCGGTCTGCGTTCGACGCCTGTTTGAACGCCGCCGCCGCCTCCGGCTCTGGTAATTAATAAATTTCCTCCCCTTAACCAGCAAAACAGGATGTCCTTTCAAACGATTTTAATTGTACCCGTTTATTCGAGTTTTGTTTACTCACCCAATAAACGATTCCTTTAATTTTATTTATTTATTTATTTCTAATTAGATTCTCTCGTTCGTTTGGTGTAAAAAGTTTAACGAGAACCGTTTTTGATCGTGAGAGAAAAACGTCAAAGCGTGTTACGCAAGTTAAGCTGTACATATACAGGGAGATAGTAGGTCTCTTCGGATGTGGACACGTTTCCATTTGGGTTCGAGCGGGATCGGGTACAATTTTCAGATGAAAGGCACCTGGGAGCAAGCAGATACAGATAAATTTCGACGCGACCTCGTCATCTGTACCGTAATTAGTTCGTCGGCGATTCGAATAAAGTTTTATTACACGCGTAGGGACAATTTTCAAACATCATCGGGTCGAGTAATTATGAACTTTCCGTTTGAAATCGCCGAACGAATATTCTACCGAGACATAAACGCATTACACATTTTACCTATTAAATTTATTTTGATACAAAGTATAGAAGCTGGTAATGGTAGATAAAAAATAGGAAAAAGTGTAAAAAGTGTAAAAGCTCGCTGAATGTTTAATCGTAATTGCCGAGTCGATATAAAAAAATAAAAAGGATTGCAGCCGTTAACCTAGATTTCTTTTCCAGTGAAATGCACAAAGACCATTGTTTATTTAAAAGTTCACGAGTGCAACAACGATGATTCAAGAGTTTGTATGTACACATGATCAACGATTAAAGCAATAAAAAAACTATTACATTATATCCTCTATTATTATTTGTTAATAATAATTTTAAATTTGATATATATTTTTTTAATTTCTAAGGTTTCCTAACAAATATTCTACTTAAGTGTTGAAAAATTTTTTTCTCAATGTTTTCTAAACGTTGTTACTTTGAGAATGTTTATATTGTACCTTAGAGAACAGTACTTCAAAATCAATGCGATAGACGATTTTTATTCTTTTTTTCTTTTTAGTAAGGGCATTCGTACACAGTAAATTGTGAAATTTGGTACGATTCTCTACATTAAAATAACATATGAATTTATTACCTAAATCGAAAGCAAAATAAAAAAAAAATTAAGTATTTCTTTCTGATTGAGAAAGGGATACTTATTGTTAGTGAAAATAAGTAGCCTTTTGTTCAGGGCTGTATTAATTAATCAATAACTTGAAATCGAATTAATTTAATCATAAACGTTAGTCTTAACCCTTTAAGTGGAAATAACGAGTGTCGCCTGCAAACATTTTCTGTATCAAATTCGATGTTAACAGGCTATGCCCACCACATATTTAAATGCTTTAAAATTAAATAGTCTCCACACGCATGTCTGTGAAATTAAATCGTAAGGCAAGGAGTTAAAAAGAAAAATTCTTTATCTCGATTTTTGTCAATATATCCAAAACAAGGTGTTTAACCTGTTAACTGGATATGATGAAATATTTCGTCATCAGTACATATTTCGACCCAAGACATCTTCTCAATGGGCATGACGACATTTTTTCTCAAGGAAAAACTCGGTTATCGAACAAACTTTTTTGTACGGAACCAAAGTTTATTCCCCGGTAATATTAAAAGAAATATTTTCCAGACTAAAATTAATTACTTTTTCAAGGTGCAAGGTGAAAGGTGAATTAGAAAGAAAAAATAGGTTTGCCATTTGGAAAAATAAAAATGATGTGAAAAATTTCATAATTTGGACCTGAATAAAAGTCATATAGTTATTTTCACTATACGCCCTCCTTCTTAACAAGAAAAATATTCTTGAAACATTTTTCGATTCGAGATTTGGTGGTTAAAAATTGGAGATATATGTATATTTAACTTTAAATAAAACTCCCTGTATAATATTAACTAACATTAAGTAGGGGAGACCGGGGTCAAAAGTAGCACGTCACAAAAGTAACAATGCTTCTCCTAATTTGCACTTATGTTTTTAAAAGGTTTACTCTTCGCTAATAGTTGTGTATTGCTGTCTCCATGAAAATGATAATGTGACATGCGACCATCGTGCTATCTGGTAGTTGTATGTCATAATTTGCGTTTCAAAGCGACTAAAGTAAGTTTGTCTGCTTTTATTTTTATATACAGAAAGATGGGATATTGTAGTGTGAGACGGGTTTTTACCGAAGAAGAAGAATTAATTTTTGAGAAATATTAGGTTGGAGAAAAAGAAATCCATTATTTTCTCGATCTACTTCACGTAAAAATAATGGATATCCTTTTCCCCAACCTAATATATTGTAGATTCGGCAAATTTATATTATGGACTTCCTCCTCAAGAGGTTAGAAAATTGGCTTACCAATTAGCCGTGGCATATGATAAAAAAATGTCAGAAACATAGCACAATAATGAATTAGCTGGAGCCGAATGGTTCTATACATAGACATCCAACTTTAGCCTTACGTACTCAAGCTAAGGTCTATGAGGTCTGAAGGCGATGACTCTATAACCTATTCATTAGTACAAATCCTGTTACTTTTATCCCCATAATATGTTACTTTCGTCCTTTATGTATGGGATGAACGTAACACTTGACATTTCGCAGTAAAAATCTTATAAATAAAAAACCGCTACACATCGCGTTGAAAGTTTGCGTTTATTAATAAAAAAATGAATGAACCGCGTACAGATAAAGTCCATTCTATACAACTCTTGCAAATGAATTAATAATCGACCTGAAACTAAAAAATGTTACTTTTGTCCCCGGTCTCCCCTCCATATTTAATTTTTTTGAACTTTGCATTAATTGAAAATAAGAGCCCATCATCAGGGCAAACGGTAAAACGTAAATTTTTGATTAAAATACTTAAACATTATGAAAAAAATTAAAAAATAAAGATAAACTATTGGTTTTAAATCTTTAGCCAATTTTTCGAACGATATATGAAATATTTATCATTTTTCATATTTTAATCACAAATTATAAATATTAATGGTGGGTTTAAGATGTCAAACTTTATTTACCGTAATCTTAGCTGTAATAAAAATTGATAATTTGCTGTAATTTCTAGCTGCTGCTAAAATACTTGAACTTTTAGCCACTATTAAAACAAAATAGTTGATCTTTTCCTAAATAATGAATCTACTGCTATGGTTCTGGTTACAGCCTTTAAGTTTAACTTCATAAACCCACCATAATTTTCATTGCCTTGCTGATGATCCTAATTATGAACTAAAATTCGACACATAAAAAAAAAGATTTTTAAAATATTTAAGTTGTGAATTCAAAAAAACTGAAAAAATGCTGAAGTGGTTTATTTAAATTGACAGAAACAATTAAAGAAAAGTTTTTACCTCTTAATGCGTTAGAGGAGAAAAAATGTCTCATGCAGGGATTCGAACCAAGATCTCCTGCTTTCCGGACAGAACCCAGTGCAGTAATGAGACATTTTTTCTCCTCTAACGCATTAAGTGGCAAAAGCTTTTCTTTAAATTAATATAAATTAATATTCCAATATATTTAATACATATTGGTTTATTTAAAAATTCTTGGCTACCTCAGCTTTCAGTTACATACTGCCATACGATCATTGCGTTTTGATACGTTTCCTTACTTCACAATAACTTGATCACGGCATATAGTCGAAAACTCAGGTAGTCAAGAACTTGGTATTCAATTCACAAGTTACTAAACAGCTTCAGTCTTTTTTATATTTTTATTGAACTCATCCTCAGCTGAAAAATGGAACACTTCATAACTAAACTGTAACTTGTGGATTACTTGAAATAACTTAGCACCACTTAAATAAATACTGCTCTGAACCTTTATTCGTCACCAAATTTCATGAATCAAATTCTAACTTCTAATAAAATATTTATAAAATTCTTCTACATTAGCTTCTAATAATCAATAAACGTCCAACTGAAGAAAAGATAAAGAGAAAGATTCATAATCAATTCCCCTTTCTTACATATATCTCTTCGTAGTGGAAATCATCTTTTTTTCATTAGTACGTGTAAAGCAGGCTTTAATTTTTTTATGTTAGCCACCTTAATAAAGGGTCAATTACATGATTTTTTTACACGAACTTAAGAACCTGGCAATCAAAATTTTATAATCACAACTCTATTCCAATCATTTTAATTATTATCTTTTTTTAACCTTAGTAATTAAAAAATACCTTTAAAAAAACAACTTTATGTTAGGTATTTTACGAACTACATAAATCTCGTTGCGCAAGAAGCCGACTATAAAGTTCACACGCATCTAATGGCACTCGGTGAAAGTAGCGCCTCCGAAGAACTATTCTGCCCAACCCAACCCAGCCGTAAACCATTCGATTTCCTCAACGTCCATTACCATTGAACCCGATTCAAAAACAAGTTTAACCGCATCGCATTAGTTCAATCTCATTACAAATTAACCCTGCTTTAAACTAGATAGAAATATTTCGCAAACTACAACCGCATTTCAATTTATTCGATTTTTACACGAAACAGAAGCAATTTTCACACGCGATCTTAAAGCTTCTACTTTTACGTCCCACCAAGAATTTATTGTTAACGAACTGGAGCACGTGTGCGCGCTAATTACTCAACACGTTTGCATAATCGACATTTTATCGAGCAATTCTCGTTTCACACAATAAAAATTTTACATTTTTAAACCCATCGATTATATCTTTCTATTCATATTGCTTTTTTTATTCATATTTATTTTTCTATTCATACTTCTTTTTCTATTCACACAAATAAATCATAATTTTAATTATTTAATTAAAAGTAAATAAGTACTTCAAATATAAATCATTCTTAAATGTCTTTACAAACGTCTACCTATTTGCGTTTGTACTTAATTTTTTTAAGAGAAAACACAAACAACCAAACACGTTTCTCCTGCCCTTTACATCGTCAATTTAGCAAATGAGCACGTCTCGAAACTAAACCAAACGAAAACTTGCGGTTGTTGTATAGCGAGAAGGGTGTGGGAATACAAATGGGAAGTACAGAGAAATACGAGAGGATACATTAAGGTAACTGTTAAGGTAATAAACACAAACGTGCCCTTTTCCCTCTTTCCATCCTTTTTCAACGTCTTTACATGTGAAGTTCTTGAGATTTAAATCGTGATTTCGTCGTAAAAGGACAAGGATAATAGTAACGACCTTTTCTTTATTTTTATTGATTTCCTATTGTTTGTCCTATTGTTTGCAGACGGTTTAGAACAAAAATCAAGGATAAAGAGACCGAGAGCGCCATCACCTCCACCAGAAAACGAAGTGGAACAAGATGAATACGACGAAAGAAACAACCCATTAAACACTAATTTTTTACCACCAGGATTTTTAAGTCCTTCCGTGGTTGAATATTTAGAATTGGGGAAATCAATACCAGGTAAGGACAACTCTTTTATATTCTATGTAGTTTGAAGGTCCATTTTTTTTACTTTCGTACTAAAAACGGTTAGATTAGTCCATCAAAAGATCGAGAACAAGGTTGAATGCTAAATCTAAGATAGTCACAGAAAATCCTTAAGTTTTAGACATTCTCTTCGTCCGTTCGTTCAATCTACGGACAGATAAATAAGTTATATCCTGTTTATAGAGGTGAAAGATTAACGAAGCGGGATTTGTTAACCTTGGGTCAAAAGTGAATAAGTTTGAATAAATAAAACATAAAATAAAGAGAAAAAACAGAGAAAAAATGAAAAAATTATACACATCATGGTGTATTTCTCGAAGATGAGACGAGTCATCTCATTATACCAGGACCGTTCGTGATACTTTCACTTCCATCGGGTGTAATTACGACGAGTTGTAACAGCGTTAATGGCTTATTTTTTTTATACTAAGGCAATTAAAATATGAGTGGAATAACTTTCAAATTTTGAAATAGTTATTTTATAATGATAACTTATTAGATCGTATGAGTAATTTTATGGCGTGTTTGAGAAGTTTTAAGTAATAGCAGGTGAATTAAACATCTGTTCATAAAATATAAAGACCTTGATTCGATGAATTTAACGACTTATAATAAATAGTTATTAGTGTACATTAAATTTTCCGTTTTAAAACTCATAAATATAATGTTTATTTCTAATATTTAGGTATTTCGAATAGTGATACTAATGCTAATACTAAGCGATAAAAAATTATTAAGTTAAAAAGATTATAGGATTCAATTAGAAAATGTTTGTATCCTTAAGTTAACAAATATCTTGAAATCATTCATAAACAAGAAACTATTTTAACCCTACCCAACCATTCACACATAATATAACCGTTCAGAAAGCAACAGGTATGAAAATCGTATTCAAATTAGACAGATAATTAATTATTATTGCATTAGAAGTTCAAATTTACCGAAATTCCTATGAAATCCCATAGATGATATAATATTTTAATTAATTTAAGAATTTTCTCAGTAATTGCAGAAGATTCAAACTAGAAAAGTCGAAAAGAATTAAGTTTACATCCCCACATTAAAATATTTTAAACCTTAAAAACTAAATAATTTTTTGGGTAACACTTGAAATAAAACGGCCTTTTTTATATAAAATTAGAATGTTTTAAGTTTCATTTAGAAAAAAATTAAATCAAAATGTTTCAAAATGAATTTTTAATGCATTTTTAAAGTTACATTTCTTAAGTTAGAAAAGTGTAAAAAATTTTTACCAACTTTGAAACTTTTTTTAATTTTTTTTAGAACACTTGGAATAAAACGGCCTTTTTTTATATAAAATTAGAATGTTTTAAGTTTTATTTAGTAGAAAAAAAAAATCAAATCAAAATCTTTAAAAGTGAATTTTTGATGAATTTTCAAAGTTGATCGATTTTCTAAAGTTGAGTTAGAAAAGTGTCAAAAATGTTTACCAACTTTGAACATTTTTTTAATTTTTTTGACAACACTTGGAATAAAGCGGTCTTTTTTAATTAAAATTAGAATGTTTTAAGTTTCCTTTAGAAAAAAAAATCCAATCAAAATCTTTAAAAATGAACTTTTGATGAATTTTTATTAATTTTCTTGATAAAACTTGGAATAGAACGGTCTTTTTTAATTAAAATTAGAATGTTTTACGTTTCATTTAGAAAAAAAATCAAATCAAAATGTTAAAAAATGGATTTTTAAAGATAATTTTCTTAAGTTAGGAAAATGTCAAAAATGTTCACCATCTAAACATCTCAACAGAACAAACGTTATATTTGAAGTAATAGGACTCAGGTAATATCATGTGTCAAACTAAAAAGACTCGTAAGAGTTAAAACCATTAATAAAAAAATAATTTTTGAATGATTAATACACAAAAAATAGTTCAATCCAATCTATTTCATTTATAGATTATAAAATTGTTCAGCTATGCAAAGAATAGATATTAAAATATTTGGAATTTAAATTATTTATGCGCACTACTTGATATTGTAACAGTTATAAGTAGCAGAACTACTACTACAAGCTATTCAAATTCGAATATTAACAAGACAATAAGAATTAACATTCACATTCTTTAAATCTATTCGTAGATAAAACGATTGTAAATCAGCTTTTCACGGAAGAGATTAAATCATTGAGGAAGTAAAAGGAATTACAATGATATTCAAATTGGACGGATAATTTATTATTGCAATTAGAATAAAAATTTGTTTCTATTTATAGAATTCTGTAAGAAGAAGAACCTTCTGTTAAGTTAGGTTGGATCAAGGTTGTATTTTAATTAATTAATTTCTAAGTTTTATTCTTAAAATTTTTGATGGCATGTTAACAATCTAAATTAAAGAGTTTGGATAAAAATACATTTTATTTATAGAAATTAAAAGAAGAATTTCTAACTTAAAATGATCTGAAATGTCAATTTTGTAACTAAAAAGATAAAGTTATACTTAAAATTTTAAACGTTATAACTATTACTAAAAAAATTTAAAGAGGTCATCGATTCTTTGGATTAATTTGACCTAAAAAAATATGAATTATTTTATAAAATCAGTTTTTTTATAGCCTATTTATGATTTATTTATGTAACATAAGAGAGAGTGAGTTACCCATTTTTTCTTGTGAAATCCAATATCATTTTATTTTCAATTTATTACTACCCACTAATAAGAGAGTTTCATAATAAATGAGCCATTTGTATATTTATACTCGAAAGAAAAAAAGGTTATATCTCCATTTTTTCCAAACATTCTTTTTTCCAACAAGTGTTTTTCTGATACAAAGAAGAATATATATCATAGAAATGCTATTAATAAACATTCGAAAGGCTTAAATCAATCTAACAAGTAAGTTCGACTTCCTTAAAGTTAACATATTAATCATAGATTAGTAACACAGTATTTTAAGAATTTCTCCTTTCTCCTCACGTAAAAGGTTTCTTAAAACAAGAGATTTACAAGCAAAGTTTTTAAGGTTTCAAAACTTTTAACATTTCAACAAGCTGTAGGAGTAAAGTTATGCAAATTAAAGAGATTGTATTACCATGTGCAATAAAATATCTTGAGGATTACCAATTATTTTTTGTCCCAAAAATAAATATGTATATAGCCATTCACCGAGTATTTCAAACAGTAACTATTCAGCAGGTAATAAATTTTCAGGTTGCAATAATCCTAAATAAAATAATACATCGACGCTGCCAAGCCAAAACGGCATAAACGCCATTAACCTAATTTTTCAGAAAACGCAAAAAACGATTGACATAATGAATCTTAAATGGGTTTTACGCAAACTTTAAACCAATTTTATAGCGAATGAAGTTTGTTTGCGGGTATGCCGCTTCAACTGTTGCATGCAGATTTAAAAATGCTACTCAACGGTGCAGCTAACTAAAAAATGACCATTTTGGCGTTTATGCCGTTTTGGCTTGAGAGCGTCGACATATTATTGAAATATTAGGCTGTTGCAGCCATAACATTTTGGCTACCTTCTGACAATCAACAGATGTATCATCGGTGGACATACAATTTTGAGATAATTTAATTAAGCTTTTGGCCAATCTACGTTATGTTTCAAGCTCTTTCTGAAAGTTTACTTCAAACCAATTTACTGTAATTTATTATTCTTTCTTATAAATACTCATTACATTAAATGTCAAAACTAAAGACAGAATAGTTTAGTTTTAAGGCGATGTAATAAGAAATCTATTGAAATACTTTACTTCATGATTCGATTTAAAGAATATTTATAAATATTCAAATTAGAAAAGTTTCATTACCGATTGTAATGAAGTTTGAAAATTCTTAAGTTAAATCATACAAAATTAAAAAAAAATCTTGTATCGTTTAAACATTCCAAAGAATTGTACGAGTATAAATAGTAGGAATTAAGTTATTCAAATTAGAGAGATTGTTTTAAGTTTAGAATTGAAAATTCTTCGTTTCCCCAAAGATGATGAAGGCCTCACAACTAAAGTAAAACCCATCGCAGAGAATATCAACGCAAATATTAAAGCTTCGTATGAATGCGTCGCTGCGATCTTTCGACACGCAACATTTATACATTTTACCTGATTTAAATTAAAGTTGACACGACAAATGTTTGGTTACTTTAGAATTTAGAAGATTTAGAAGATGTCAAGAAGTGAACAGGTAAACATGAAAACCCTGGCAGATACCAGAGAATCATTGATAATGGCTTTGAAATGTCCGAAAATTTTTTAACATGTCAATTTAACAGTTATTAACCCAAAATACAATCATTTACGTTCATTAAATTGCTTTCAAGCTTCTGACTCAAAAAATTCTAAAAAATAACTGAGATTCGCTCAAAACTCGTATGAATGTAATTATTAAAGCGTCTTTTAAACGTTAAAAAGATCGTCTGAATTTGAAAATTATGAATGAAATATTGATCATAAATATCGACAAGTATAAATAGTGGGAATGTGCTTATTCAAATTAGAGAGTAATTTCATAGAATTGAACATTCTTCGTTTTTCAAAAGGTGATGAAGCCCTCACCACTAGAGTAAAATACATCAAAGAGAACATGGACACTTGTTATGAATGCATCCATCTTTCGATACACATACCTATTTAAGAAATAATTGGGATATATTAACGCAAATAAATAATTAAATAAAATTTTTGCAATAATTTGGATAATAATGAATAACGAATGGCCTACCAATGACACCACATAAGTGTCAACAGCTTACAATGACGGGCTTGTCTATGGCACCACGTTGGTGTCAGCGGTTGTGAAAGTATTAACGTATTGGAATTAAACAGGGTAGTTCAACTCAGCGGGAAAAAGTGAAATCATAAAAAAGTACCTATGCCGACACACTGCTGGCGCTGATGTGCTAATTTTGAAAGGTTACAGAAATTTATAGAATATGTTTCCATGACAGTTTGATTTGTTCAAATAAATCTACGTCATTTCCTGCTTACCGTTACTATTTACTTGTTTATTAAAAAAAATTTAACACATGCCAAAAAATGTAGTATAAAATATAATATTTTTCTAATTAATCCTGTAATCGGTAAGGTAACTAACTTAAAAATTTTGAATCTCGGCATTACAACGTTTGTTAAAGTTGATGAAGTTTAAAGAAATTAACTATGAACCAGTTCAGTCCTGCTCAGCTGAAACCCCTCAATCTTCTCATATCCAGTGCTCCGCTAAGCTTTGTCATTCTGCATTATGTAAGTATTTATTGGTTACTTTTGTTAACAAAAAATTTATAAAGATTACGTTTTGACTATGTTGCTCAGTTCAGAAACAATCAATTGGCGACTTATTCTAAGATTCTGTTGACTATGGACAAGTAAAAACAACAAATTTTGCCAAATATGCACTCTTCCAAGAACAAAGGACTGCCAAAAAGTTTGTAAATTACAAAACTTTTCAAAGAAATAATTGAGAAGGCAACAACCAAGAGGCTATTAATTACCTGATTGGGCAAAGACATCTACCGAAAATATACCAAGTATCCGCCCTATCTTATTAAAGGAATAAGGAATAACTTTACCAAAAATTATTATCTATACTTGTATTAATTACGTAAATGAAAATTAAAAAATATCTTAACGTATTTTAAAACCGTTTTTTGACATTTCTATTTTTCGTACAATAATAAGTGTGCTATAGTCACTTATTGTTGTATAGGTGAAATAAAGTATAAATAAAAAAAAAAGAATTTTATTTCGAATTTCGCGGGTTCAGAAGTGGTTTTGGGTATTTCGGCAGGGGGCGCTTTCTAAAAAATCATATTAGCGCCATCAGTGTGTCGGCATATGAACGCGCAAGCCGATTTCACTGATCTAGTGAGAGTTGACCTTCTATGTATATTATTTTTTCTATGGAATTAAAATTGACACGACAAATATTTGGTCACTTCAGACTTTGGAAGGAGATATCAAAACACCAACAAATAAACATGACAATCCCTACAGATACCCTTGAGTCAGCGCTTACTGATCATTATCAGTAAGGGCTAATTATCTGTGGGGATTATCAGTGAATGGCCTTGGAATACTCTGTGCGTTAATTTTTAACAGGTCAATTTGACAGTTACACTTAACCAAAAATTCAATGGTTTATGTTCATTACATTGCTTTCAATCTTCTGGTTAAAAAAAATCTACAAAATAATTAAGGTTTGTTCAAAACTTCTTTTAAACTTAAAAAAATAGTCAGAATTTAAAAATTGTGAATGAAATGTTAGTTTAATCATTAAAAAAAATCGTGAGATTTAAGAATTCCAAAGAACTGTACAAGTATAAATAGTAGGAATGAAATTATTCAAATTAGAGAGATTGTATTGGGTTGGGAATTGAAAATTCTTCGTTTCCCCAAAGATGATGAAGGCCGCACAGCTAGAGTAAAATACATCGCAGGGTATCAAATCAAATCCGCAACAGTTGGAAATTGTATGTATGTAGACGATCCGGAAACCATCCAAACTACGGATGCATAAAACTGGGTATCACTCGATTCCCACAGCGCGTTTCACGTGCGAACGAATTACCGCGACCAGCATCGCGAATCGCGAGAGATCGCGAATCGCGTACGTAATTCGCTTTTCGATTATTTTTTTTTTTTTAGTTATTTTTTCGTTTTTTTGGTTGCGTTGTCATCGGCCCCTTTGATGTTATTCCGACCGGTGCGGAATATTTTCGAGAGCCTCGGCATTAAAAATCGCGCGGTTCACGGGTAATTTGGCCGGTTTCGCGGATTTTTCCGCCCGAACGGGCGCGCGCTTGCACAATCGCGCGCTCTCGCGGAAATTCAAACCTAAACTTGGCCCGAGGCGCTCTGCCCGCCCGGTTTATTTGTTGCATTATGCCCGTAAATTATAAACGCAAGTCAAATGTGAACCGAATTTCGGTGTGTGAATAATTTCGTCCGGAATTAACCAATACCCAACTCAACAACACAAATGTTTGCTTTTTTTTAATTTTTTTAAAAGTTCAATAACTTCATTTTTTAACCGCGTTACAACTTTAATCAAACACTCTATAAATCTAACTTTTACACTATACCAGTAATGGTAAATTTTTGTTCACCAAACATTCCAATCATGAATAATTTCCTTCGAAACGAACCGAAAACATCATCCATATACACACACGGTTCGACCGATTTTTGTTTTATTTCCCCAATTTTTCGACAATCGTAAAAACAAAATTAATTATGCATGAGCCGCGACTCATACATTCATTCATTCGTTTTTTATTTCCTATTTTTTTTCCATAACAGGTCGTCCAGGCACCGACTACCCGGTTTTGGGAACCGTACCATATACAAGTTTCTATTGCGATGATCAACCTTATCCGGGATTCTACGCGGATCCAGATACAAGATGTCAAACATGGCATTATTGCGATATAGATGGAAGACAAACCACCTTTTTATGCCCTAATGGGACGCAGTTTAGTCAAGCTGTATTTGTATGCGATTGGTGGTTTAATGTACGATGCGATATAAGTTCTAGGTAAGCATAAAAAATAATTAGGCAATTATTTATGGATCTCTCCTAATTTGAATTATATAGGGTACACTGCCTAAATCTCGGCCCCTCAAAAAATGCTTCCTAAAGTCAGCCTTTCTATAGAAATCCATATCGAAAAACTCGAAGGCCTACTTTAGGTGCATGGACGAGATTTTGTGAGTTTACCCTATGTTCATTTAAATTCATGCTCAAGTGTTCTTTGAAATTTTGTTAGGCGACGATAGAGAGAAAAATGTATATTGAATTATTAGTGCACACTCATCAACTACATTTTAAATTTGACAAAAGTCAAACCTGGTCAAACTACATTAAACGCCTTGCAATGACTATTTATTGATAATGTGTTTAATTTATAACAAAAAAATTTATGGGAAATCTTACTTTCAAACTGGTTCAAAAGTCGATGAAGTTTGCGAATATTTACTGCATAATATTAATGACCACATGCACATTGCCAAGAAATTCTAAAAAGCCGATTACTGAAAAAATTGATATTTAGGTGCGTTTTAGCCAAAAGCAAACTATTGGCCAATTTGCTTTCATTTTCTGTCTTGTTAGTTATAATCTATTGAACATTCCAGTATTATTACATTGCTTTAATTAAATTTTATTGGACATATTTAAAAAATGTGGCTAATACATGAGTAAGAATTTAAATGAACATCTGATATTTCAAAAACATATTACTGGTTTTATAATAAAATTTAATAGTAAATAAGGTGAAGTCGATCGAGAGGACGAAAATGCTTCCTTATTTATTATTGCAGTTATCTATTTGAATTCAAAACATTATTTTTTTAAATTCAACTTAGTAATCATAAAATCCAAGTCCCAATTGTTGTTTATTCTTAGCGATTTTATCATCAGTTAAGAATTTCAAAATACTAATTAGTACTAATACTTAACACAATAACTCATACGACTAATCGAAACATAAACAAAAACTGTCAATGAAAATATTAGATGAACTTGATATCAAATTTTTTATTGTATTTTATCCTGATCGTTACAATTAACTTTAAATTTAATCCTTTATTCTCCGTTAATTAAAATGCTTTCCACCAAGATTGAATTGTTTCCTGCTAAATGACTTCAGTTCGTTTATAACTACCTACTATGGATTTAATTATCAAATTACCTGCGTTACTTCATTCCATTTTTGAAAAAATACTAGAACGTGGAAAATGTTAATAAAATCTTAAATTAAGCTTACGTCAACCTAATTTTTATCATCTTTTATTTTGACAGTGAACAATTAACTAAACCCTTAACGAACGACTGCATTTTTCTAAAACGATGGCCAGTAGGTCGATGGATTTTTAAGAAATTAACCCTTTGAGCGCTGAGTTGCTTGACGTTAAGCGTGTGCCGTGGGCTGTCCATTCCGTATGGAAAAGCCAGCCATTGACTACGCACTTTTTATAAAAAAAACGCAATTTAAGCAGACTTCATTACGCAGTCCAAGTAACCTAAATCAAACGGTTTTTTGAAAACGCATGTATGGATTCATAGCCAAAATGGAATGGTTGTGCGAAAACGCATATATGGGTTCATAGCCGAAATAGAATGGTTGCGTAACAACGCACATATGCGTTCATAGCGCTCAAAGGGTTAAGTGCTTCATTTCCAGAGCGAGAAAAGGTGCATAATTAATATGGCTTTATTAGATTTTATGAAAACTTGCAGTAATAATAGATAGCGTATGAACAGATATATCCGTACAAAAGGATATTGAAGTGAAAATTTTAGAAAAGTAATAGGAATCTATTCTATTTTCGGCGAAAGATGTCTCATGCGTCATTAATTAATTATGTTATCCTAGACTACTATTTTAGGTTTTCGTCTCTTTCTGACATGTACAATTAAATAAAAAAAATATGACATATCGACGCTCTCAAGCCTAAACGACATAAACGCCAAAATGGTCATTTTTTAGCCAGCAAACAAACTTCATTCGCTATAAAATTGGTTTAAAGTTTGCGTAAACGCCATTTAAGATTCATTAAGTCAATCACTTTTTGTGTTTTCTGAAAAATTAGGTAAATGTCGTTTATGCCGTTTTAGCTTGACAGCAGCGATATGTCGAGAAAACGGCGACAACTAATGACGCATGAGACATCTTTCGCTGAAAATAGTACGATTGATTTCCTAAGATATTAATTACATCATGTTGCGTGGACAGCAACATTCGATTTTTTTTTAATATTTATTATGTTGCGAGTATGATGGCATTCGTTCGTTAAGGGGATTCACCACTGAAAATAGTGAAAAATCATTAAATTAAAAAAAAAAAATTTTTGTCTTATTTTGTCATTTGGAGCCTCCTGAATAAGAGTACTGCAGTTTTCCGATAGTTTTAATTTCGACAAATTTTCAGACAAAAATTGATATATCTTGAGAACCAATTTAGATAGAGAGTTCATATTTTCACCACATATTCAGTAGATCTTTTACTAAATATTTAGGTAGAATTAGAATTTTAGGTGCATATGCTGCTTAGAAACATAATTATATATAAATATATGTATGTTTTTTGAAAAGAAGTAAAAAATTGTCTATGATTTTTTGAAAACCACTAAAGCTACCTAAATAAATCTACCTAAATATTTAAAATAGATCATTATCTTCAAAATAAGACCAGGATCAGTGCAATATGTTGAAAAGTTTTTTAGATATATCACTTTGAAACATGGTCTGAAAAACGTGGAAAAAAATTCATTTTTATTAGCTGTAGCCTGTACGTGACACCTTTTTGGCCATTTCATATTTTTGTATTTTTTATAACCTACTACACATTAGAAAAAAATAGTTACGCCATTTTTATTGTGTATTTAAAAAAAAAGTATTTTTTCAGTGGTGAATCCCTTAAGAGTTAAAACTGTACCGTTTTTATCAAAACCATTTCTCTCTTCAAGATTTATTTTTTTCTTCTAAACAATTTAGATAAGTTTAAAACTCATGAGAATTTGGTTATGAGAACGTCTCTTATACTTTAACAAAATCGTCAATGTTCGAGAATTCTTGGAAATTAAATTCAATTTTAATTTTAAACTCTCTTTTAAAGCTAAACAAATTATCAAAATTTAAGAATTATAAATATAAGGTTAGGTCGAGTTTATGTCAATTAGATTTTTATCATCCATCATATTGACAGTTACAAATTGACCAAAATTTTTACCGTTCATATAACGTACCGTTCCTTACAACTTTTCCATCAGAGATTTATTTTTCACTGACAGTTAAAATTCCACCGTTTATATTCGTCCTTCTTCAATAAAATTGATTTAGGTTCGCTAAAAATTGATTTGGATTTAACCACAAAATTGTCTTTTGTACCATCAGTACCCACAAAATTTTAGGACATCAAAAATTTTTTTAGTGTTGCACTTTGGATTTGTTAGTTAATTGTCATTTGATATGTAAAAATTTCAAAAAGCTTTTTTTCGTGAGTGATCGTTTCAAACCATTCGGTCAGTAATCCATCTTTTTTGGTCTATACTTCTCTTTGTTTAATAATGGTACTCGCAACAATGAACTGGTCAAATTGACATTTCTGATGATATTTGAGTCGATTATTTGAGAAAGCCCACATGTCCAGGACACCCCATTTTACAGGAGGCACAAAAAACATTGTAATTTCAACATATTGTACTAATCTACATAATTTCACTATAATATATGTAATATATTAAAATATATTTATGAAGCTGGACATGTGTGATCTCTCCCTGACTTGCATAATTACCCTTGAGCACAGTTTGCTCCACAAAACTAAATTTTACTAAAATTGTGACTTGTGGGCTTTCTCAATTAATCGATTCATTTGTGTACGTTGTTTACTATCAAGTAATATAACCTCAAGACGCTTTCTATGGCGAATTTCGTGCTGTGTAGATAAATATTCTCTAAGGTACTATAACCCGAAATGGAGCTGCATCATGAAGAGAAACATGAAAGAGTACTCAGCAATGTTACGGAGAGAAGGCTCACTTTTTATCTTTCTCTTCGTGGTACAACTTTATTTCGGGTTATAGTACGTCTCACACTGAGCAAACCAGCAACTAGCAACCAGCAATAAGCGATGTTACCACTTGATGACATTTTATATAGAATTAAAGCAGACTCTCACATTGGAGCAATCCAATATCGCCCCTCTGTTTGCGATATCGAATTGCTCCAACGTGAGAAACATCATTTAATTGTATGTAAACTGTTATGAGGTGACAACAACGCTTGTTGCTGATTGACAGTTGCTTGTTGCTGGTTGTCTTAATGTGAGACCCGCTTAACAAATACATAATATGTATTTGTTAATAATAAAGGATATTATCCTTTATTTTCAAATTGTTATTTGACAGTCTTGACAATTCAACCAGTTTACTACACTACTCCTAACCATGTTCACAAGTGGTTAGACTTGGTCAGTACTCTGTGTGCAATAAATTTCAAACCAAGTTTCAAACATTCAATCGTGAAAAAAGCTTAAAATTAATTGAGTAATATAACCTGACCCTATAACCTTCTTTCAAAAAGCCTAAGTTAATTGGCATACATTTAGTAATTTTTGAGATTATCCAACATCATTACCAACCATTACGATTTAAGAACTGTTAATTAATCCGTTAATTTAACTTCAGCTATGTCAGCTTTTTTTTAACATCAATCAACATGACAGCTGATAATTTGACATCATTTTAACAACTTTACACGTTAAACGTCAACAAAATTAAAAAAATCTTTTTCATTAAAAATAAACAACCTAGTATGTAATAACTTCTATTGCAACAGAGTTGATAGAGATATCACATATTTAACTGTAATAGTTTATAACCGTGGGACACCTGTATAAAACCAATACCTAAAGGATATAAAAGTTCTTTTGCGGTGTGAATCACCTTGAGATCGACTTTGACCCAATTCCGAGCCAGTTTTAACGGATCTCTTTTCGATTTCGTTTCAGGCTGTACGTAATCAACAGCAGGTTGTATGGAAGGCCGAAACTCGATCCAACGCGACCGCATAGGACAATAACCAAACAACTTTTAGAAGAGATATTCAACGATGATTATTAATAATTATAAATAAAAACATAAGCAAAAAAGAGGAAGAAAATTGACGATTAAGTTAGTTCCTTTTAATAATATTATGTAATATTTTGGTATACCGTGAGGACGTAAACATTGTTAATTAATTTATTAATGCTGAGCATTAGTCTAGATCTAACAATTTTTTTAAGATCGGTTTGTAAATAGTTTACGTTTTTAAAAAAATAAATTTTTAAATATCGAATTTATCAAAAATTTTATTTATTATTAAAATAATCTATTGAATAGGGAGATGATGAACGCCGGATATAATTGTTGGGGTTGTACATAAAGCGGTTTCAGGATGGAAATAATAATTGTCTATTTGTTTTCCGCGCATAGTAATTACGAGGCGGGTTCGTAAAAGTTGTAAATTATGATATGAATGCCTCCCGGACAATAGATTTTGCAAAAGTCAGCGAATTTCAGCGGCCGGCAGGATATCCTACAGGATTCGGGTTACATGATTAACGATACAGCTTAATTTATGGGTAAGCCTACGCCTAACAGCAACAAGTGGTGGGGCCCTATTAAATACGAACGGATTCCGTTCGCTCGAAATTTACATGAAACCGTTTTAAATTGCAAATGATTCACTATTTTTTTCCTACGAACCCGAACCGAAAACTGTTTTACGCGCCCGGATCGAAATTCATACCGCATCTGTATTGTATTAATTATCGGAGGCGCGTGCCATCGAAATGCGTGCCGTTTATACCGCTAATAAATTATTAATACGTCGGATTAATCGCGACTGATTTCGCTGACAATCCGCCAATCAATAATTAACGCTATTGTACTTGTATGATGTATGTGTACACGTAGATGCAAATTTTGGATAACTACAATTTGCTTGTACGAACAGAATTAAATTAAATTTAATTTTCTTCTTTAAATACAAAAAAAGCTAATTTGGTTTTACTTCAATTTAGTTGTAAATTTGTTTCTTAATAAATATCTCAGTGGGAGTTATTTTCAATCTTACCTTTAAGTTACTTTTAAAATTACTGCTTGGAAATTGGAAAAAAAATTTATGGGTGAAGAACCATAAATGGAATTTTATGAGTTCAAATAAAAATATTAAAATGTAGGTTACTTCATTCAAATCTTTTTCAAAACATTTATTGGACTATCATATTTTATATTATTCTATTAAAAACCCTATTTAAAATATTACTCATGTAATTATTTGATTAAAATGTAAATTACAAAATATTTTAGGTAGTATTAAAAAATTGATTAAAAACGGCTTGTTTTCCAACATAATAGTCGGGGGGACATTTTAATTACAACCAAAACAACCGTTAATCGATGTATTGTTTCACGCGTTTACAGGAAAAGCAATTTCATCCACCAGTAATTGAATTAAATTTTAAAAACCGTATTGGGTTGGATTAGAATCAAGGTTAATAAAAAAAATTTAATTTGCTTCAATCCCTCTTTATCTATCACTATTAGATAAAGTAAAATAGATATAAAATGATCATGAAGTTATAATAGGTAACGAAAATCTATGAATAATTTTTAATTTATAAAGTCAATGAAAATAATTATCACTACATACATAGTTTTTTTTTCTTGAATTTCACGAGTAATTAATGGATGGATTAATTATAGGCCACAAAATGTACTAATTTTTCAAATAAATTAAAGCCAATTGTCAATAAATTATAAACATCAATATCAGATTAATTTGTTAAATACAAACATGATTGCATTTTCATTAGAACCTGTGTTTGAAAAAGACCGAAATGTTTTAAGACTTCAATTTAGTTAGTTACATCGAAAAAACTTTTAAAATGTTAAGTAAATTATTATCATTGTCAATATTACATTAGAGAAATCGTAGATGAGGTTTGATAAAAGGGTTGTCTTCCAACAAGTAAACCAGTGTGAGTAAACAAATCTTCCGGCGAGTAAATCAGAGCCTAAACATATATTCTAAGGGAGTGTAGGGTGAAATGTTATTTCGGCCATGAACGATTTTCAAATAGGTACGAAGAAGCTGAAGGTACAGCTGAAACGGGCGAAAGACGCCTCGAGACCGTATTAGGAAATAATGTGGGAGAGAAAAACGGTGGCGTCGCGAAGAAGACCCATTGCGCAACCTTAAATGAAAAAACGTAGACGCGACATATCCCTCGTTTAAAATTTTCCTCCCCGATACAAAAATTAACTACAAATAAATTAAATCAAGGATTAACAAGAGGCGGCGGCATACCAACATATCAAAAGCGGGCAAGATGAAAAACGAATCAAATAAATACAGGAAGAAAAATCGCCAAGGTCTATGTATTGATAACTTCTTGACCTGTAGACTTGCTTGAACCATACACATTCAAACTTGTAAGAGGTAAGCCTTATTTTCTAGCAAAAATTCAAGAGAAGATCTTCGAAAGACCGTGAGCTCAGGCCTAGCTTTCTGGCCAGTTTATCCACTAAGTGTGGTCATAAACAATCAAGCTTTTCGAAAGCCCTCCGGTCGCTAAATCGTCCGGTGAACCTCACTGTTACTGGATAGACAAATCAACCGGAAGGTTTGGCCCGAAGGTCGAAAATTTATCAATACATGAACAAAACCTTCCGGTAAACCTGATCGTCTATGGGTTCCGTGAGAATACAGGCTTGGCCTTCAGGTTTACTTTGTGAAAGACTCACTTTCCCGCAAACCTGATTGTCTACGGCCATCTTTACATTACAATACGTTGAACATGTTAAAATATTGTGTAGGCGGACAGACCAACCTTTTCACAACGACAAGAAGGATGTATTTTACTCTGATAGTTAATAATTAGATTTTTCTCTGCAGCGTAAGTGCTTCAACAGAGATTAAGATTTTGTTAAGCGAAATGAAAGAATGTTGCGAATCTGAAAGTCATTCAGATCCACGGAACTTATAATTAACTGCGCCCCTAATAACGAAAATCTGATGTGGCTAACCGCTAGACACAAAACTTGCTTTACTGTTTCATATTCAATTGAAAAATTTTCAAATGAAAAAGCAGTGGAATGTACTGAAGGCTATTTATTTTAAAACTTGACTATCTAGGTTTCGGCGTCATAGCCGTCGTCAGGTTGATCACTATTAAGGCCCGTTACTACCAGTAATAGTTAAAGTCGTGGATAACTTTATCCTATAGATATAATAAAAATTGATTCCTACCACTGCATTTATGTTGTGGTTAACGCTATCTTACAGATAAATTTAACGAATGTTTTGATGTGATTTTAACAAGATACGATGAAAATACCTAATTATTAGGTCTTCTGACCGTTTAGTATTGCCATTTCAGCAGTCCTTAAAATTTGAGCAAGTACTTGAAATTGTTCCTAGATTGCATTATTATTTTACATATAGTCTCTTTATTAGATAAATGGCAATAGCAGTACCCATCACACTCCTATCTATCGGCTAAATCAGTGTTTCCCAATCTTTTTTGTGCCATGTCCCACCTTAGCTTTTCTAATATTCTTATGCCCCCCTATGTAACACCAGGGACGGCGCAAGGTTCCGCGAGACCAAGTGCGAACTGTAAACGCGAAGCCCCACAAAGTAAAAATGTGTTGATTTGGCTGTTTATATAGAAAACAAAAAATATAAACTTTGAAACATTAAATCTTTCTAAAAAATGTTTGGAAGAAATCACTAAGAAATTGTTAAGGAAACACAGTAAGTGAATTTTCGAAACATATAATGAAAAACCGAAATTGCCCCCCTGTGGGGCGTGGGCCCTACGTTGGGAAACACTGGGCTAAATTATATCTCAGTGATAGCTCATCCCTTGGATAGCATTAAATTGATAGTAACTAGCCTAATTGTAAGTCACAATATTGTAATTTTAATCTATTGTCACTCAATAAAAAATAAAAAGCTTAAAATAAAAACCGTCAGTACATTCCACTGCTTTTTCATTTACCATCCGCTAAACCAACAGTGATCAGTAAAGATACCCATTAGAATCTTGATACAGGTCCGATCAAATTTTAAAAATTCCTCTACTTTAAACGCTGAGATGTCAATGTGTCATCAATGTCTGACCAATACAAAAGTATTGGTTTGTAATTCTAAGAGCAGATTCATACCAATGAACCCACCTACGAATTCTATTTTTGGCCATCGTAAACAATATAACAATTGCGGGTTCTGGTCCAATCAGCACTGAATCACTTCTCGCTTTAGCCAGTTCATCTGCTGCCTCATTGTCAGCCACGTCATAGTGATCTGGTACCCAGATCAGGGTAACTCTATTTTGAAAATCCGGTATATTGAACGATAATAACACAATAAAAAAAGTTTGGATTTAAAATTTAGCCTACTATAGCAGTAATCGTTAATATCTTGATTTCGGATTCTCTTGTAAATAAATGATGTTCGAATTTTATTGTCCAATATTGTGAGAAAGTCTTCTTTAGTTTAAAAAGCAAAATATCTCAACATACCCAGCTTCAAATGTGGTTCATTTTCGTAATACTCCACGTTTTAGTTCTACAATTACTAATTTAATTTGAATAAGTTACTTTTTAAAACACTCTATGCAATAAACAAAATCAAACAATATCTATTCATATTTAGACATACATAAAACAAGTTTACAGCAGTTTTATAAGAGTTTGACAAAGATTTGGATCAATTTTTGATCAGAATGTAATCATAATGTGTGAATATCAATACATTTTCACACCTCACAATAAATCAATTTTTGTCATTTAAAAACTAAAAAAATATTTTTTTTGATATGAGAATCATCCAAATTTGAAGCATAATGTAACTTTATCCAATATTAATACATAACAGTCATTTTTTAAATTATTCTCTAAACTTCTTCTTCTTCTCCTCCTCAAAAAACAAATTACCATATTTTCCATTAGCTTAGTAGTCCGTTTCCTCATCTTTCTCTCTTACTCAATTGCCTTTGTGGCCATTTCTCGGTCCGCTAGGTACTAGGTCGGTCGACGTCGGGACGCTCGCCGTAATTTTTTTATACCCTTTTTAATCCGGCGATCGTGTCAGAGGTCGTTTCGATCTTCGCGTTCCGAGCGTCACGGTCGTCTCACCTGCGGGACGTAATTACGGGCGTGTTTACACTCGGCACGTCGTGATTACAATATCGGGCGTCGGCGCCGGGACGCCGATCACGTCCCCGCCGCCACACCACCGCCCGAGATTCGCGCCGCAAATTCGATTCGAGATTTTATGTAATTTCCCTCGAGTCGTCCGCTGCTACCGTCCGGGCCGCATATTGACCTCCGACCCGAATCATACAATGTTCGAAACCCACAGGTGGTTGAATTAGTGGTTTATATGCCCTCACTTCATCTACAACACTATAAATACTTCTACTTCTACCAAAATCAAAATCAAATACGAATACAAATACAAATTCGGGAAAATAGAAAGGAAAATACAGTAACATAATTTTAATGGTGAATTGGAAATTATTCCATAGTAAACCTAATCAGTTTCGCACTTATGCAACCGCATCGTGAACCAACAATCGCAGATTACCTCCGTCCGAAGATAAATAAATCCGGGCGGAATCCGACCGACCGAGCTCATTACAGATCGCAAACAGATCCGATTCGCCGGCGCGAAGTTTATATCCCGCCGGTCGGGGCGTCAATTCAAACAATTAAGTTTGATTAAAGCCTGCGAATCGGATCGCGGACGAGAACCGGCGGCAGAACCGCTTGCGTTAGTAGCAAAGGCCGTTCGCAGGACCTTGTTAGAGTTCGGACAATAGTTATTCAAGACAAGAGTCCGTAACCGCAGCAATATGAAAACTTATCGCGATACACGTAACACGTTTGTGGGAACGAGAATTTTCATTTTAAAAACGTACTCGAATAAATTATGTGGTAGGTAGTCTCGATTGCATTCTACTCAACCTAACCGCTTCAACGACAACCGTGGAATGTCGGTTATTGCTTGTTAATAAGCACAGACATTTCTCGATGTAATTTAAATCGGAATCGTTGAAGTGAATTTCAAATATTATTACTTGATATTTCAGTTTGTGTTGATGGGTTTTCTCTATTAAACGAAAAAACAAACTGATTCCAACCCAATCTAATCTACTTTATATTACTGTCGAAATATAAAGATTTAACTTTTCCAACAAACATAATATGTGACCTGATCTACGAAAAGGGGGCTTACATGGCAAAAAAGCATTTTTCACCTTTCTACCGATTCAGACTAAGGTTGAGACGTTTTTTCATATGGTGAAAACCACAAAGTCGTAACTTATTCAAAAATTCACTAAAAATGTAGAGAAAGGAGAATACAAATAGGAAAGAAACAGGACTCTAAACAATGGTTTCTTGTATTCTCGATCATTTTTCGTGGTATCATTGTATGGCATTTTGTATTACAACAAACTTTTGAAAAAAATTTGGTTACCAGCTCCTTTTCTTCTTCATCGACAGCAGACAACTTCAAGGTAACGAAACTTACAATTAGTTCCGTATTATTAATATCTGCTGCCTGAGAGAAATGTAGCGCATCATCATCGCTATTCGAATTAGCATCGTTCTGAGTCGTGTCATTGTCCTGTACGCTGTCTTCATCGTTTTCACGAAAATATTGTCTGTAGACGGTACTGAATTTCTCATCAACACTGATTTTTCATTACTTTCTGTGATGCGAAAGACCAACAGAAACAATTACATAAATCTCATTACGAAAAAACGTCCAACGTGATAACATTCATAAACTCACTTCTTCAACGTTAGTCGTTCAGAAAGCCGAAACTAGCATGTTACGCGATTAAGTACAATAATATTTTAAACTGAAACAACACCTTGACGTCTTTTAACACTGATCGATGCAGAGAAAAGAGAACCCTCAAAGAAAAACTCACGAAGCAAGTTGTTTATCTTTAACAGCTTATTTCTCGAAAATTTATTTTCGAACGTAAGCCCCCTTTTCGTAAATCAGGTCACATATAAACATTTGAATATACAGCTGTCCCGAAATTAGACGATCATACAGTACCAACGCATTCTACGTTCAAAAAGTAAGAATAAAATCCCAAATAAACATTGGCCGAAAAATGCTTCCTAAGGGAGCTACTGACCCTTGAAGGGGCAGCAGAAAAGTTGGTACACTAGTCCAAAATTTACCAACATATTCTACGTCCAAAAATAAGAATAAAATCCCAAATAAACATTGGTCGAAAAATTCTTTCTAATGGAGCTACTAACCCTTGAAGAGACAGCAAAAAAGTTGTTTTTAAGGAATATCCTCGGAATGGGTTGGGTTAAGTCGACAAAAATTGGTACACTAGTCTAAAATTCCAAGAGAAATTAGATGGTAGTGTGAATTTCGCATGAAACTCATCAGTGACATGCATGTAAAGGGATAACTTGGTTAATTGCTTATCGAAGCTTTTTGCTTGTCAACTTTTCACTACCCTGATTTAAAATTTAGATTTCTTAGACCTTTCTACGTAGGAATGGTCGTCTTGTTGCAATTGCGTAACTGCAACCGTTTTCAAGTAAATCGTCTTTGAAGACCTACTAATCTTATCTTTGAACTAAATAGGATTTTCTTGCTAAGAGTTTGCTAAGTGCTTTAACAGCGCAGTGTGTCGTTATCGTTCGAGATTTGATTTTGTAACTAAATTGCATAACCATGTAAATTATAAAATTCTAAAATGGTCTGTTTTGCTATTGCTTCCTTCAAGGAATTGTAAGCCCTTTGGAAGCATTTTTGGACCAATGTTTATTTGTGTTTTTATTCTTATTTTTGAACATAGAATGCGCTGGTAGCGTATGGGCGTCTAATTTTTGGACAGCCTGCATTACAATGCTAAGAATAAGAAATGGGACATAGAAATATACGTTGAATATCTTAAACTACTGTTTATTTAAAATCTTGTTAAGTGTTTTGATAAATCTTGAAGGATAAACATGATTTAACTCTTATCATACATGTCTATAAATTTCATGTTACTAGACAACAAAGACAAAATAATGGGGAGAGAATTATTATGGATTTGTTTGGTGAAAAAACTCAGTTTTTAAAGAAACTTTATAAGAACTATTTTAGTTAGTTTAGAAAATTGGATAAATGAATAGATATTATTTGGCATAAAATTGTCTAAAAGAATTCTCTAAAGAAATTATACATAAGACCTTCAGTTAGAAGATTGGAGGGTTTATTATGGGTTATTTGAAGCAATTTACAGTAGAACCTCGATAATCCGAACCCTAATAATCCGAACGCTCAAAAAAAAAATAAAAATTTTATTAAAATTTTAATGAAATCATATGCATATTAGGTCACATGTCTTCCTGTCACTTATAGAGGACAAAAAAGTGTTTGGGTGGAATCTGAAATTTGTTTGTAATGGATTTCTAAAATTTTTATACCCGAGGTAAAAAAATACAGAAAGAAAGAGGGCAAAGTTGGGTTAGTAACAGTGTTGCTTATTGACAATGCTCCGACTCACATTGAATCAGACCGTTTAAACACAATTGATAAGGGTTTTAAGGTGATGTTTTTTCTACCAAATGTGACGTCTCTTTTACATCCCATAAACTAGGGAATCATAGCTAAATTTAAAAAATATATACCGAAAGCAATGCTACGCTTGCTTATTAGCGACCAGGACGAAGATAGTGTGATCACTTTTTCAAAACAGTTAACTTTAAAAGACTATTGTTATTTGTTGGCGGACTCGTGGACCAGTTTAACAACAGCTAATTTAAAAAATGGCTGGAATAAACTGTGCGAAGAAAACGAGAGTGTCCAGATGGATAATATAACAACAGACATTGTAACCACTTGTCAAAGAATACTCGGATTCCAAAAGTGTGACGAACAAAATGTGAATGAATGGCTCGAAACTGACAATAAGTTACAAGGACATCAAATTTATGAAGATAATGAAATTGTCAACGTGGTACTAGGCAACAACAATAATGCTAACGTCGAAGATAGCAGCGATGATGACTAGTGAAAATTGATGATAATTTTACCCCTTCACGTTCAGAAGCATTCACTCAATGGAAACTGCCATGAAATGATTCCAAAGACAGCCCGAGTCTAATTCTGAACAATTGCTGTTACTAAAACGAATCCGGGATCTTGCTGCAAAAAAAAGGATTAAGACAACAGTGCAAAAGAAAATTTCTGACTATTTTAACTGAACCTAACATATGTATCTATAGGCCCTTAAATATAACAAACATAATTCATTTTGTTGCTCATATTGTTTATATTTGAATCGGTCATTTCAAAAACCGCATAAGTCACACAATTAGAATTTTTCAGGAATCAATAAAAACTGTGTCATTCACAAGTAAACGAGTTTTGAAGGACTTTTTTGGGATGATTATAATGTTTGAACTTTAAAAGATTGAAATATTGAATAATCTTTATAATTTATGAATAATAATAATAAAACCTGAAAAACGGTTCATGACTTATGTTGTTTTAGCAAGGAACAGGGTTAGATGGTATATAATTTGGACAAAACATTCATATAGATCATATTTTTAATCAATATCATTGAAAATTACACTTAAACATTATCTTATTAACATGTTACATGTTTACATTTTCATGTTTTACTATCATTATGGTACGAAATCATATTCTCCATCATTCTCATCTGAATTAACTTCAACATTTGCAGTTGGCCAGCTAAATATGTTTTGATAAAATGGCATATGCTCTTCCAGAATGCTATCCTGAACTCGCTTTAAATCATCTTAATTTTTACTATTAATTGGCACTCAAATCATAAGCTTTGGCTAATGAAAGTGACACAGGAGTTGATAGTTTTTTCATTAATATGAATGAATGTTTAATGAATCCATCAATAAATTTCTTGGCTATGATAGTACCTTTTTTATCTGAATCATAATGAAAACTCACATATGTCGAAGGAGAAAATATTATTTTTTGTTCTTTTGGAACACATTTACCATACGATTCTGTTGTTTTTAGTTCTTTGACTGTAAATGTTGAACTGGAGTTCGAAACCAAATTAATGTATTCTTCTGGGACGTAGATGCGATCATGTTTTCGCACAGTTTTTTTTTATAATTCTAAAATCACGGACCGCCATCTGGTACTGCATGTAAAAACCACTTAAGTCAATGACTTATGTTATTTAAGCAATGAACGTTAATTACGCGCTCTTGTTTGAAGAGGAAGGAATGTACTGACTTACGTGGTTTTTACCCAGAATATGCGTCTACCTTTGAGGAAGCGTTCGCAGCAAAAAAAAAAAAAGCATTTTTGAGAAAAACGTGACTAATGGGGTTTTTGAAATGACCGATTCAATTCATTTTGTTGTTCATATTGTTTATATTTACAATAATTGTTTTGAGTTTGCAAAATTAAACTCTTTTAAGTTCTAATATGTACGTGTTTTATTTCTTTTATTCAATACGTCTATTTTTAGTTATTTAGAAGTAATATTTTATAATCCGAACAATTTGATAATCCGAACCATCATCGGTCCTAATTAGTTCGGATTATCGAGGCTCTACTGTACTTTTAAAGAAATTTAACAATAAGTACTTTAGTTTGTTTAGAAAATAGGACAGTATGTTATAAATTATTTGAAATAAAATGCTCTAAAACAATTGAAGAGCCTGGTGCAAGAATGGGATAAGTAACAATATGTTCATTTTTCAGCAAAGCAAAAAAACATTTTCATTTTTATGTTAGTGTTTAAATTAATTATAATGGTTTATTGAAATAAGTATGAGCATTTATGTTTGGTCAGAGCATAATTTTGGTAGAAATAGTGACTTAATAGCAAAGAACAAATTATGGTGGAAGAACGGGATATGTAATCATTATATTAATGTTGTGTTAAAATTTTTAAAGTTGACTTTTAAATACAGTTTGCTACTAACACTTCAATATAGAGTTATTTTCATCTGAAATGCAACACACTATTAATACAAAATTGATACAGGATTGTTTGGTGCAACAACGGGACAAGTGCTACGTAACTTATCCCCTTCTTGCACCAGTCTACTGCATGGGATTGGTGATTTTCTCTTATAATTTCTATTCAGCTAATCATATATTACACATACTTCGACTAAACAAAAGAAAATACATTTTTAAACTGTTTTCAGTAAATATCTCATTTTTTTTTAATTTGGCGTATATCCCCATCTTGCACCAGGGTCTACAATTCTCAAAGAGATCACACCTCAAGGAGTCCCTCAGTCATCAGATATAAAAGTCATCTCAGTTATCAGTATATAAAATAATACGATGATGTAATTTATTTTTGAAAAAACCTCTTCTCATATTCAAAACGAACTATTTTGTACCCATAATGATAAAATATCTTTACAAGAGATTTTACAAAATGAAAACCATTTAATATAGACAACCACATTTGCACTAAATAAGTAGATATAATTCGAAGTAGTTTCTACACAATAGCATTGTTATTATAATAAAAGAAATTCAAATTAAATTAGAAACGGACATTAATTAGTATAATAAAACCCGATTTCCCCTTTTGTGCAGCAACTTAATTCAAAAACCTTGCGAAACCCATGGTAATAAATAGACCGGATTGTATCGACCCGAGCAGGATGTAAAAATTATTCAAATTGCCTCTAAAAACTCGCTTATTCACGCGTTTCGCAAACAAAGGTCGTTTACGATTTCTATAATAATACTAACAAGTAGGAGTTGTTTCATAAGATTAGGTCAAAACTTGAAGGATCATTCAATTTCTAAAAATATTTTTTTAAAACCACAACAAAATTTTATTTAAAATGAGCAACATTGACAAAATATATAAATTAAAAAGTTCGAAAGAAAACGATTTTTATACCTTGGGTCCTTAATCGTCCATCAATTTTTCAATTACCCTCCAAGAGATGCCCAACTTAAATTGAAAAGGTAATGAGCTGGGCAGGAAAACGCCCTAAAGGAGTTCCAAGTTCGACGGGGCGCCCCATTTCCTCTAATCTAACTTTTCAAAAAATTATAACGCGCTATACCGTAAGTTCCCGCTCGACCCATTGTGCCCCGTTTCGAGGTTCGATCGGGCGGTAAATTCTGGTTTAGAAAGTGAAAATTTATTATGCCGGTCTCTCCATAGGACTACGTTTTATCCTACAAGAGCCTTTCAAACTTACAGAAATGTTACGTCATTATTCGAATAGGATATCCTTTTGTGTATTTAAATAAGCTTATTAAAATAAAAATTTAATTGTAAGACTTGGCAATTAAAATTAATTTAGAAGGAAATCGTAAAAATTTAATTGTAAGTCTGAAAAATTATAGAAAACGATCGCAGATGTACAGCGAATAGTATTAATTTTAAAAGACCGGTTCCAGTTGGTTAACAACGTAAATGTATTTATGTAACTTAGGGAAACCACACATTTCCGATAAAATAATCTCTTTTATAGAAAAGTTTCTTTTTCTTTATTTAACGTAACATTATTTTTAATTATTTTTAAAAAAATAAAAATAAATTATAACTGACATAAAAGGTCACAACCAGTTACCTCGTAACTCCTCAAGACCTGTAACAATTTTCCTCATAAGAAGAGTAGAAACCGGCCTTCCAAAGACAAGTTTACACGCGACCTGTCCTCGTTTCGGTTCAAGTTCGTAAAATGCATTCGCAACGTCTCCATACACATTTTATTTTATCCTTCAAATGCGTTCTCGGAAATAATTACAAATCTTTGTAAACAATTACAAATCCAAAAAATGAACTAATCTCTTCCGTTATTTACGTAATTATTAGAAATCGTGACGTCCTACAACATCGGACAGTTAAGCGAAGATAAACGTTTTCGGTCGATCCGTTTGAAAGGATTTCAGTAACGAAAGTAACAAAGCAAGAAAAGAGTTTTTCGACTATTCCGTTTTTGCATAAGTGAAAGGACAAAAAAGAACGTTACGGATTCACACGGAATTGTATCTTTCACTCCGTTATTAAGTGATTTCCTTTTGTCTTCTACACTGTTACACCGGAAGTTACTGACAGGATCACTTTCTAACAGCAGGGACATTAGTTATGCCGTAACATATCTCTTGTGTTATAAAAAAAGTGATTACAGTTTGCAGCGCAAGTTTGTTTCTTTTAGTGAAACGTTTCTGGAATAAATTTATTAATTACTACAAACATCCTAACGAACTCGTTACTAAATTAAATAATTATTTCAATTTTAAACTCACTTTAAAATTACCCTCATATCAAGTAAATTACTTAAATTAATTTCAAAATTTAAAATTTTTTATTACAATTTTTTAAGAAGTAGGGGAAACAAGGGATTATATTTTTGTGTTGTTATGTAACATTTTTTGGTTTGAAATCTATTATTTACATTTATAAGAATTACATAAAATAGACTTTAGCTGAAAAATAAATTTTATCCCAACAGTTTATTCTTTTTTTTATTAACAAACGCAAATTTAAGGTATGTCTCATACTAAGGTAGGTACGTCTCACACTGAGCAATCAGCAACAAGCAACCAGCAATTATCAATACGTGATATTTGATATTGCTACATGGTGGCATTTCACATAGAATTAAATAATGTCTCTCATATTGGAACAACTCGATATCGCTAATACAGAGACGATATCGTATTGTTTCAATGCTGGTTGCTTCAGTGTGTGACCTAGGGCAACCAGCAACGAGCAACCAAGAATAAGCGATATTGCCACTTGATGACATTTTACATAGAAATAAAGCAAACGTCTCACATTGAGGCAATTCGATTCGTCTCTCTATTTGCAAAATCGAATTGCTCCAACGTGAGAGACATCATTTCATTATATGTGACCTGATCTACGAAAAGGGGGCTTAGGTGTGAAAACAAGTTTTCGAGAAAACAACTGTTAAAGATAAACAAGTCATTTTATCAGTTTCGCTTTAGTTGTTCGCGTTTTACATTCCTCTTCTTCATTACGTTTACTGAATCATTTTTATGCGTCTTTTGCTTCCGAAAGAAATTAAAAATGAGTGTTGAAGAAGAGTTCAGTGCCGTTTACAGACAATATTTCGGTGAAAACGAAGAAGATAGTGATAAATCCGATATTGATAATGATTTGGACAGCGATTATGATTTATATCAGGCAAGAGATGATACAGAGGAAAGTTTCGTTAAAGTGGACTTATCTCTGGCCGAATTAGAAGAAGAGGTGATAGCAAAATTTCTCTCTACCGATTGTTGTATTAAGAAATGGAATACACTCATACCTCGAGATCGGATTTTCAACATAATTACTTAATTGACGAGAAGGATGACGTGGGGAAAGGGTAGAACTGCGTCGTGAGCATTTTACATCACCACTTGGAAACCTATTGAGAAGACATCCAAAAACTTGTTATTTTTTGTGACAATTGCGTAGGGCCAAATAAGAACAATGTCGTACTATCGTATTTACAATGGAGAGTTGCTCGAAAACTTAACCAAACGATTATATTCCATTTCCTTCTCATAGGACACACAAAATTTACTCCTGATCGCTACTTCGGGATTTTTAAGGCGAAATATGCTACCAGCAATATAGATACGTATGAAGATTTATTGCAATGTGTCGTTGAATCCTCGCCCAGTGGTCATAATAAAGCGGTATCGGCGGAGATAGCTGATAAACCCATTTTATCAGCTACCTAGCTTGAAATCAACTCTAGAATGAGTGATTGGTATTTGGCAATTGAGTTCTGGGATACCCTGTATAGAACAATAGTAACATACTATGATCTAAAGACAAATCTAAAGTGACTTATACTATTAAACTGGTTGTATCATAATAATTTAATTCAGTACGAATTCTCACATTCAGTTCTGACATGGGGTTATAGTCTAAACCGCCTTTTGAGCAGTTTTGTGTCACCAACCATAGCAACACTGAACATTTTGCCTATTTTTTTCCAAAAAATACCAGATGATTAAATAAACTTGTTATCGAAGCAACTCATCTACAATTAATAGGTAGTGTGTATGTATACTGCGTGACATTGAAAATGCAACACATAGAAGGAGTGAACATTTTTTGACCAAATTTGGCATCAAGGTTACTTTATAGGAATACAATAATTGATTAAAATTTGAAAATCACGTTGTGTATACTTGCCACAATTGACATTTCTTATATCTATGTGCGTAACTTATTAACCAATGTTCTTTCTAATAATTTGTGTTTTTTCTTTGTTATTTTGTGGTATTGTATTTCCTTATAAATTGTTATTATGCCTAGAGTAAGAATACGTCAAAATTACTGCCAATTAAGTGCATTTGAGAGAAGAAGAATTATCGGCATGAAAGAGGGTGGTTTATAATTTGCCGAAATCGCTTCCCGATTAAATCGAAATCGGACCACCGTTATGAAATGTTGGAGAGGGTGGTTTGAGAATGCTCGGGAACGTCAGAGAGGAAGTGGGGCTTTAAGAAAAACGACAGATATTTACTCCCAATTATCGGCGGCAACGTTTACATTGGTGCAGGGAAAAGACTGATTGGAACATCGAGTGGCACAGGATTGTCCTTAGTGATGAATGTAAATTCTGTCTAGGGATGCACCATGGTCGTAAGATGATCAGATGAAAACGTGTAAGAAGGTAGAATATGCATTACGCTATAAAAAGGCCTATGCACCCAACTGCTAGTATGATGACATGGGGCGCGATTTATGGAAGTAGGTCCTTTTTAGTTTTTAGCGAGAGCACTTTGACTGCACAGTGCTATATACAGGAGGTTTTGAAGCCGTATCTTCTCCCATACCTTCAGGAGCTGGAAAATTCAATTTTCCAACAAGATAATGCGCGGGTCCATGTGGCAAGACGTACTTTAACTTTTTTAGAAGAGGCTTAGGTAGACCTTTCACTACGGCCAGCAAAATCTCTGGATTTATTCCCAATTCAAAATGCATGGGATATGATAGGCAGAAAATTAAACAATTTTCCACGACCTTCGAAGACCTTGGACATTCTGAGACACGAAATTCAGATAGCCTGGGATACAGTATTACAAGATAAAATAGACAACTTAATCGAATTTATGCCTCGTCGTCTTAATCAATGTTTACAAAAGAGGGGTGTGGCAACATTTAATAAAGAAATAGAAGTTATCCTTTTATTTTTTTTTTCTCCAAACTTTGATCAATTTGTATACTCCTATAAATCAATATTTGTGCCAAATTTGGTTAAATAATGTTTACTGCTTTTAGGTGTTGCAAATTCAATGTCACGCAGTATATTTATTAATGAAAAAAAAATTATTCGTTTTCAAAATAGTTTGTTACTTTTATTCGCAAACACAAATTTAAGAATAAAAAAATTGCATTTCCATTGTAATATTTCGGTCAAGCTTTAAAATACAGCAAATAATAGACATTCAAAAACGATATAACAATATCTGACAATGAATTTATTTTCAAAAAAATTTATCATATATTTTTATGAAAATATACAAACAAAAAACTTACTTCGGTCGAAATCAAACTTTCAAATAAAACCACAAAATAGAATGCTTTAAGGAAGGACATTCGCAACTAACCACTTCTACTCTTATCCCCAGTCTTCTCTAATAAAAGTACCAAATAATAGCCATCCATTTAAATACAATCAAATTTTTATACAAAAAAAAATTTTTAAACATTCAAATTAATAAAATATAATTGTGGACAATCATGTTTAAAGTAGTAGGAGTAAAACCAACTCCTTGGTGGCTTTCATCACTACTTCTTCCGGACGGTGGCTCGTGGTGCTTTCAGTGTACCATCGACCGGAGGAGAAGCAAAACCACCAACAGAAACTATGCCAACCGGTTAAGTTGAAACCCGCGCCGAGTGTGTAACATGAACTCGATTAACGCAACGAAACGTGCAGAGTTTAAGTGGTGACATTAAGTGGTATTATTGAGAAATGGTATCTTTATTCAAAATGTGGACTAAACCGATCCAAATGTGTCACAATTATCTATTTACAACGTTACTCGTGTTCGTTATGGTAATAGGTAAGTAAAGCAAGCCAAAAGTAGCACGTATTAATGAGTTTCAAAGTCTTTCAATATACCACCTGTTAATTTTTAAACATCTGTCGAAAAACTTCTTTTCTTTCACCGATATAGTGTTTAAAGAAACAAGGTGAATACCGTATTCATTATTTATAATCACCCATATGTTGAAAGGAAAAGTAGGTTTTCCATGAAATTACACGACGTATGTAAAGTGAAAATCATCCACCTACCTTACGTGGAAAATTAATTATATGCTGGTACCAACACGAATGACACATAATAACATTTTTCAATTTTCACTTTTACCTCCATTTAAAATAATTTTAATCCACCATAGCAAGACACACCAAGAAACAAGATGATAAATTAAATCGGACGTATCAAAAGATACATTTTTCAAGTCGCAAGGGTAACAACAAACCTTTATAAAACCCGACAAGACCTTGATGTACGATTTCTTAAACCAACACAAGCAGTAACGGGGTGGGTAATCCCCTCGCTGCTTTTAAGGAGAATTGGACGGCACGTTACAAGATACGTCTAGTGGAATATGTTCAACAAGAAAAATTATACCATAAAATCCGAGCCCTATCTTATTTCTCTAATCCAACTATTCCATCAAGACGAAAGACGCAAAAGAGGACGTAAGACATAAAAGAGGACGTAAGACGTAAAAGAGGACATAAGACGTAAAAGAGAACGCAAACCGAATTTATGTAACCGCCCACCGGTTGGGTTCTTATACGTCCTTGTATAAAACTACCTTTTATGCAATAGTACAATCCCCGGAACGTTATTTACGCGGGCAAACTGCGAACGATTCATTATAACCGTTCTAAAACGTGACCGTAAGTGATCTAGAGATCGAAAGGGCTTATTCCGTGTTCCGGAGGACGTTTAGAAAGTAAACGGTTGCGATCGAATTGGATGTAATGGAGGCGTATTAGTTTAAATTATCGGAGGAGAAACTTAAACGGAAATAAGAGCAAAACGGGCACGGATGTGGCAATGAACTTGAAAATGAAACTTGAACTAATAATTTGTAAACGACTACTTTCCGACCACGCCTTTTACCTTAAGAGAAAGAAACGAGAAATTAAATACTTCTACCAACTGACGTGAAAATATAGTTTTCTATTTTCTACTAGTATAAAAACTAGAATGAAAATATAAGAAAAATAAGTTTGGGAAAATACCAAGTGAAACCTAAAAATATTTTGATTAATTTACAATTAGTTGAAAAACTTGATTGAAAGTAAAAACGAAATACGAAAGATAGCAATCAATTTAAAATTGAAACACTGACAAATAAAAACGAAATTACTTTTCGACCATACCTTATATAAAGTATGAGAAATAAATTGAAGACCTTGGTGTGAACAGGAGGCAATTTAATTTTTTTACGATTTCATGTTTTTCTCGATACACATTCGAACCCCATAAAAAATGGAGCAGTCTTGTTACATCGAGGTCTTCAATTCGATGTTAATGCTAACTATGGTATGAAATATGTTTTCGAAGGTTGGTAACAGGGCCGGCCATAGGGGGGGGTGCCGTGGATGCGTAGCATCCGGGCCCCGTAACTCACGGGGGCCCCCAAAACGATTCAAAAAGCTTTTAGAACTAGGTCTAAAAGTGTTTGCTTATCGGATTTTTTTTTGCGATAAACAAAATTTTTCAATTAAAAAAAAACCACTAATCCGCTATTTTTATACCGAATATAAGAATAAGGTTACAAAATTTTTCTTGCATCCGGGCCCCTTCATTAAGAAGGCCGGTCCTGGTTGGTAATAAAAGTAAAACACATAATAAACTTGAAGGTGAAACGCAATAATCAAAAAAAAATCAAAAATGATTAATTTCTGATCAGCAATCCTTAAAGGAAATAAGAGATAGAAACGAATGAATGTTCTGTTTATGTGTTTGTTTCCGTTTTTTTCTGCTCTATCTTCCAAATTGTTAGTGCTAGAGCGAACTATAGCCTATTGTTGGAAACTAGATTTCATGGACTATAATATGAAGTAGAAGCCATCGCGATAGAACAACTAATAAAGGAGCTGGGGATGACGGAAACGCTTTGTGTTCTGTTTTCGTGCTTATCTCTGTTTTTTTCGCTGTATCTTTAAAGTTGTCTACGCTAGAGCGAACTATAGCCTATTGTTGGAACCTAGATTTCATAGACTAAACTAGATTTCTTAGCAGTAATATGAAGTATGATTGATACACGAGAGAATGAATGAGACAAAGAACTAAAATGAAAATAAGAACAAAAAATGTTTCAAGACAGAAATGGACTTGAAATTGAACTACGAGTAAAAAATTCGAAACGATCACTCCGACATTTTATACATTACGTGAAAGATATTCGAAATGGAATGCCAACTGGCGTGACGGGTTAAAATATAGCTCTTGGTCGTCCCAGCAATGCTGGTTGAAGAAGTGAAATAAAAATAAGAACAAAAATCTACTCGGAGATGGTAATAAACTTGAACTGAAACGTAGGAATTCAAAAACGACTTGTCTTTCGATTAAGATTTGTACCTCAAGTAAAAAAATATAAAAAAAAACAAAAACGAACGCACTGTCAATTAAAATTTGTGTTTAAGCTCTTTATGTCAGCATTAGTTTAAGAATTAAAATAAAAATAGAAAATTTGTTTTAACACATTACTGGTCAGTGACGTATTAATACATTTTGCTCATATAAAATTTCATAGTCGTTGACGTAGTAATGCGTCGAATAGTATATTCGGCAGTTGAGTATCTAAGTAGATAATATTTTGGCAAGCACCGTAAGTAATTAGGATTTTGCGTATCTAAGTAGATAATACTTTGGCAAGCGCCGTAAGTAATTAGGATTTCTAAACGGTCGGGATAGTGTTAACATGACGAGAAGAAATAGCCTTGAATTCATTACTACATAATCTAAGGAATCAAAAAGTTACTCAAATGACAATAAGAACACAACATATTTGTGTAGCAATGAACCTACATAACAGGGTTCCCAGATTAGGAGATTTTCCAGAAAAATTAGGCTTTTTTTCTTCTTTAGGACATTTTTTGGAGATATTTTTTTTTCTGGGGAAAAAAAAGTTTAGGTGGACATTAATAGGGGATTTTATTTCTGGCACTACTCGATAATACAAAAACTTCGTAAATATAAAACTGAATTCTGTACTATAAAACGTAAGAATACGTACAGTATTCTTATTTATTTCTAAATTGGCTTATGTTTGGGTATTTTAGAGATATGTTTCAGTCACGAAAATTGATTAAAATTTAAAAGTAACAAATTATAATCTACGAAAACAATAAAATTATTTTCTGGGGATTTTTTATTGAAAACTTCTAAATTTAAGGTATTTTTCAATTGTGACTGGAGAAATCCAATCGAACGATCTGGCAACCCTGCTACCTAATGAACTAAATCACAATAAGATAAAATCAGAACTGAACAAGTTTTTAACCACAACTTATACATCATAAATAAAAACTCGAAATTAAAGGTTAATTGATGCGTTAAAATACAGTTCTAATTATGATAAGTAGTCTCACAAGATAATTTAATGACTTAAATAAAAATAAAGGTAAAAACCAGTTTCGAAGATAGCAGTTAATATGAAGCTGATGACCAGACAAAAAACTCAGACTATTACTTTTCGAACAAGCCTCTAAAACAGAACAAAAAATGTACTTGCAACTGAAATGGTAAGGCAAAAATTTTCAATGACAAAAAATTTGTTGATTGATCCATTTTCTACCAGTTGGAAATTTAAGAAACGTTAGTTAAGAAATACTGATTCAAAAGACCAGTAAAAGTACAGATTTTTATTACTACTAACGTTTCTTAAAAATTTTCAAGAAAAAATCAGAATTGAACAAATTTTCAGCCACGACTTATACATCATAACTAACAATTTGAAATTAAAGGTTAATTGATGGGTTAAAATATAGTTCTAATTATGATAAGTAGTCTAATAAGATAGTCTAATGACTTAAATAAAAATAAAGGTAAAACCAGTTTCAAAGACAGCAGTTAATATGAAGCTAAAGACCAAGCAAAAAATTCAAAGACTTACTTTTCGAACAAGCCTCTAAAACAGAACAAAAAATGTACTTGCAACTGAAATGGTAAAGCAAAAATGTTCAAGAAAAAAATATCGATTGCTAATTCATATGTGGAAATATAGATACGGAATCGATTCAGCTCTAGGACTCTAGGACACTATCTATCTTATAGGAAATTTCCTACTCTTTCTAAGGGTATGTGTCATACTTCGATCAGACGTTCGCACAAGAATGTTTTTGGCCAAAAGGACGCTTGTGAGAGTCTTGAAAGAGTAGAAAATTTCCTATAAGATAGATAGTGCCCTAAAGCAAGGGCGTGCAACCTTTTGTATAGTGGGGGCCAGATTACGGTTTACCTTTCGTACGCGGGCCGGAGTAAAAAATTGACAAATGTTTGATATTTACAAGTTTTTCTTTTTAATATAAAAGACAAAGTTAAAGATTAGATCTCCCAGATCTTCTGCTTTCGATCGGTGGAATAACTACCCAAAAAGCAGGAGAACTAGGTTCGGATCCTAGTTCAGTAATGAGCCTTTTTTTCTATAACGCACTAGTGGTAAAAACCTTTCTTTTACTATTCCTTTCTATTACAAATTTTTGATTTAAAACAAAAATCGTTTACTATTCTTTCTAAAGGTCTCGCGGGCCAGATTAAACCCTCGCGCGGGCCGGAGGTTGCCCACCGTTGCCCTAGAGTTTTCTCCCTATCAAATAACAAACTTAACAAAGAAAAACGAGTTGTGTGCCGTCACAGGTAAGGTTCTATTTACTGCGATTTTTTTTTGCAAACAGCGATAGATATTTGCGGCCGAAAACTCGGATTAAGATAGTCCTAGATCACCTCTTTCAGAATCTATAGCCTATTTTTTAATGTTCCTCTAATAAGCGATAAGGCCTTAAAATTTGGTCATTTTAATGTGTAGTAGATGAGGCGACACGTATCATATTTTTTTATCGTTGAAACCAATAATCGTTGACATTTCGGCGAACGAAAACCCGGTTTTATATAGAGAAAGGATCAAGCTTTCCGATGGTACATTTAGATTTTCGTTATTTTTATTATTAGCAAAGATATCGTGACGTAAAGTAGATAGGAATATAAAGGTTAAAGTTTGTTGCTGGGTGGTTTGTCGCTATCTTCACGCAGGTTACAAATGGGTCGTTTGATTTCTAAAGCCATGTAAATTATCCCAATAAATTAATGATTAATGAAGCAGTACAAAAAGCAAAGTAGCGGTTTGATATATTATCTGCACAAGATGTTGGTTTTATATGAGGATAACAGCATAAATAAATTCATAACACGTCCTTATCCCATCAGGACATATACACTTGTCCGTCTTTTGATTAATGTTTGTTCAAGACGTAGGAGAATTGAGAATGGATTTGAACGTTTTTCAAATAGTATGTCCAACAAATCTCTAATGCATTCGATCAAAATTAAATTGAAGAACGTATTTTTCTAATTTTTTTAAACAGAGTACTTCTTTAAGAACTAAAATAAAAATAATACAAAAGTAAGCTATAAGATAAGTTAGGTTTCTTAAAAGTGGAAGAGAATTGAGAATGAATTTGAAAATTTTTCAAACAGTCAGTTTATCCAACAAATGCTCTAACGTTTTCGATCAGATTTAAATTAAAGCTAACCCAATAATTATAAAAAAAAAATATTCTCCTATTTTTTTTAACAGTACAAAGTATTACCACACGACAACTTTTAATTAAATTACCAACAACTTTAAGAACTAAAATGAAAATATCAAAAACAAGTTATAAGATTTCATTGAATTTGAAGCTGAAACATAAATAAAAAAAAATTTAAATAATCACTTTCCAACTACAAGTTATAATAAGTACGCTAATAATAAGTGAAGGAAATACTAAACTAACTGACACAAGCAAATATAATTCCCGATTATCTACCTCTAACTCAAGAAAATAAAATAAAAATTTTAAAAAGTGCTTTTTTACAGTTAAATATAGAAATACAACCCTCAATTATTTCTTACTAATTTAACAACTTGAATAAAAATAAAACCAAATCACAAATTCACAAACCAAGGTCACAAATTGTAAAGATGACAATGAATCTCATCATAAAGATGAATCACAATCATAAAACATCAAAAACGAAGTATTTTATTGACACACCTTCCACCTAAAGCAAAATAAAAACTCTCAATTAATTGCCCAGCGGCTGGTGATCTAGTTCTAAATTAATTAGTACCACTTTAAAAACTTGAATGAAAATAAGACCAAAACACGTTTTAAAACGGCAATGAACTTGAAACTAAAACCCAGACAAAAAAGAATTCGAAATCGACCACTTTCCGACCACACCTTGTAACTTACCGGAGGATATTTATATCGCCTTCAATTGGAAAATAAAGGGAAACTCGATTTTGAGACCCGTATGCCAACTGACGCGTGAAAATATCATTTCTGATTCATTCCCAGTTTACGAACCAATAAAAATTATACACGACAAGTGGAAAAATTCCCTAAAATTTATGCTTAACCTTACACTTGAATGGATTAACGAACTTTCTATTTTCATTTTCTAGTTTTCAAGTTCTATTGTCTTAAAAGACATATATTAAAACACCTAATTATTCCTATTGTTTGTCCATTTGATATAAAACAAACTTTCGATAAGTATCATTTTTATATAACACATTCGTGCATGAACCGGGAATAACATAAAATATGTAGACCGTAACACGTAAAAGAAGTAATAGCCGTTACATCACCGAGTATTTTTCGTATTTGGTATGTGTAACACGTCGGTTAGAGTCGAATACCCCTTCACCATTGCATCGTTATACACATATAAGTTGATTTCAGTGCATTCCTATTTAGATTCCATACAATTTCGAAAGTGTTTGGTTTAATTAATCGCTCGCTACCGCATCTTTCAACCGAAGGAATTCTCGAAGTGTTAAATTACCTCAATAGTTTTGTAATGACTCACTAAATATGTAAAGTAGCACACATATGTAAACAGTTATGTGATTAATTATTGACGAGTATTGGAAAAAGGGAAACCGTTATAAAATAAAAATAACGAAAAAAAAAAAATTATGCCGGGTTTCTCCACTCGACCTTGTTGGAATTCTAATAACATGTGCGAAATTGTTATTCTTGGTAAAGTCACCGATAAAATCAAGAAAGTTGAAAAGCGATGAATACATTAACTTTAATCCTATTTCATAAAATCGGTGAAAAGATCAAATTTCCCAATTTCGTTTCGGTTATAAAACGGTTTCATCGCAAATTACCCCGGCGATAATGAAACTAATGCAGAAATATTAATGGTCGGAGCTAAATTAGAAATACAAAATGGGAAACAATTTGTTACAAGGCAACGCGAAGGGTAATTAGCAATGCGTTAAGAAATGTCTCTCTATCTCTCTGTGCAACCTAATTGCCGAATTGCAGGCCGTTAAGGTCAAGTTTTGAGAGTACAATGTTAGATTGTGTCAGGACAGAAATATGAACACATTGTTGTTGTGGAAAACTTTCGTTTTTTTTACGAGACAATAAACCTAATTAAGTCAATGAACAAACCCATTGTTATTCCGCAATACCATAAAATTAAATAAACTAATTTAGTCAAAAAATTGAATCAAATAAGAGTAGATATCTGGGGATATTTAAAATGGTTATAAATCAAAAACTTCTGAGTAGTTTATAAAGTATAATCCATTATCGGTAACTTTTAAAATCCCTAGGAAAAATATGTCACAAATTGTAATAAATTACTCATTTTTTATTTTATTACAAACCAAAAAAAAACGAAGGTTAAAATTTTTGTATAATATATCTATTCTTCAGTTGATAATTTAAGCAAACCTAGGTAAGGAAACCTAGATAGTCAAGAATGTAACAAATAAATACATTTAAATTGTCTGGTTTCAATATCACCTAAATCCATTTTTGGGCAAAAATCAGATATATACACCATCTGTTAGAAAAAGTTGTTTTCTATAAAATACTCAATGATTTGTATTAAAAAACGCTCGAATCCCTTAAAAATTCAAATCAAATAGACAGCCTTTAGATTAAAATCCCACTAAATCAATTTTCAATAGATTCGCAGTTACAAAAACTGTACAATAGATTCAAAGGAGTTTTTAGGAAAAACCAAACCGCCATGAATATCCAGCCAAAAGAAATTCCTACCGGAGTGAAACCAAAAGATCTGAAAATGAGAGATGTAAATAAGTTTTTAAGCAAACATTATGGAAAGAACTGGAAAGAGGTAGAAAATTTGGCTTATTATAGAGATGTGTTGGGAAAATTTCAGAACAGTAATATTCCTGGCGATTCCCGAGAAGACAGAGGGGACAAAGATAACGTGACCATTTATTTTTTGACTCAAAACGGGACATTGGTTTATTTGGGTTAATTAACAGGTAGTCAATAAAAAACACTATTTTAAAGTTATTTATTCAGAAAAGGTCAGTTAGGTTAAAAGTTACGAATTAAAAAATATATATACCCTAAACCTTTACTTATATTTATCAGAAGAACAAATTTGCTTTAATATAGTTGGTGATGATTTTAAGTAAGAATGAAACTCTTGGCACGTTTTTTTTATGTTCACCTTAATTGTCAACATCGCCTTTAGAACTGAAATTTGTAACTGGGTCTTCTCAGATGGCCACAATTTGTTCATCATAGAAAATACTCTTTCTACTGGAGCATTTGTAGCAGGCAAACATAAAACATTTTCAATTAAAATAGAAAAGCTTTCATGCTGAAGATTGTTAGCTTGAAAGTGTTTGAATACTTCCACCCAACGAGTTTCCGTGAAAATATTTAGATTTTTCCATTCGGTCACTTTCCGCGTTGTAATGTAGTTACAAATTAACGAAAATTCGTCAAAAACTTTTGCATTTTTATTACAGTCAATATATTCCTTTTCGATTAATACATCCAAAGATTTTTGAACGTCTGACTATACGGGGACCTTTTTTAAATCTGCCCAATAAAAAATCTCCATTTCTTTGGTAAGAAAGCAAGTCCACTACTCCAGATATTCACGGCTTGTTTGATAAAATTCTGTAGCCCTCCTAATCTTCATCTATGTCAGAAACGTTATCTTTCGATTTCACTATTAATTGACGGACCATAAATGGAAGAAAATGATTGGTCTTATCAAGATCATCTTTTAATTCTTTCGTTGCTGTAGGCGCCAAAACATTTACTACAATAGCTTCTGATTTCGTAAGCGCTTATGTAAATTTGGAATCAAAACATGATTGAATTAATTTCGACGCACAATCATTAGAACGAAAACTGTGGTTTTCTTGTATCGTGTGATAAGCCCAGAAACCTTCTGCCGCGGTGATATCCAAATCCTTTAAAGTTGGTGCGTCCGATTTCTTGAAAAAGGTTAACATCGAAGAACTCAAAATGGCGGCACGATCGGCATTTTTATGTTTTTCTGACTTTAAATGCTGTTCAATATCACTGCCACCACCATGGGAAACACTAAATTCTGTACGACACTTTTCCCATCTAACATCTGAAGAAGTTTTTCAGAAAACGGGACAATTTTGCGTCCCAGGGATCATTTCGGGGACACCGGGATTCGTAACTCTAAAAAGGGACAGTCCCGTTCAAAACGGGACGTATGGTCACGTTAGACAAAGAGCATAGTTTATGTGAATCAACCGAAAATATACCTGATGTTAGAGTTGAAGAGTTTTTTAAGTACAGTTTTTAAATAACATATCTTTCAAAAAAATAAAGTTTCCTGTTATTAGCTACAAAGAGATTTGATTTACTTTCAATTCATGCCTAATCCATTTTGTTCAGATTCAAATGAGCCTTAATCCACAGTTTGGTAGCAAACGCAACCAAACACCATTTTTAAATCCACTTTGTGATTTTTATATCTATTTCAAAAGACGTGGTTATAGAATTTTTGAAACTTCAGTAAGTCTTCTAATAACAAATAAATTACGTTTGAATTAATAACGCCAAAATCATCCCAAAATACTTTTTTATCGTTTTCTCAAAATCAAAAAATTTAGACTTAAGGGGATTTGAAACCAAACAACTCATTTAATAAATACATTTTGCTGTTTCCTTAAATTATTATTTTTTTTTAATTTTCTCAAAGATTATTAACACAGTTATCACATATCTACTAAAAAATCATTTTGATGCTATTTTATTATTTCATAACTATAATTTATGAACTAATAAATATTTTATACCTACTAAATTGTTTTGTAAACCACATGAACATTGTGTTCGAAAACGTTAATACGATTTAGCAAGACCACAACACCGTTGGAAACCGCCGTGCGGTTTGTCCCGCCCATCCAAGAACCTCCTATTGAATTAAGGACAATTCCGAACAATTAATAGTTGTAATGAGTCCAAAGGCATGCGTCTGACAGTTAATCCCTCTTCCGGTCAACACCGCAACGCGCGCGTGCACGTGGCAACGGAACGAATTTAAGACGTAATTAATTTAAACACCCCAAATTAATTTTATTTTACTTTAATATATTTTTCAAATGAATAAATATCTCTTTCCTCTTCAGAGTGTTAGGGCTTACATAAAAAACGTACACGCTTCGAACATGTTAAGTATCAAGTCGAGACTTTCACCTACACGTTTTCGAATGCTTACGACGTCCTTGCGGATAAGTTCACGCTATGTTATTAGAACCGGAAGACGTGATTACAGAAAGTCAATATGTTTAATTCGTGCTTGGTACTTTATTACATTAATTAAATGGAGGTTTTATAGGTTGGTTTTTATAGAAGTTTAATTAAATCAAGACATTGGGAACTAATTTGATTTATGGATAAACTTTACGAAATCTCTTAATACCTAACAACTTTAGGTAAATTAAATTTGAATTTGAGGTTGATTTCAAGATAAATTTTAATGTAGTCCAAGTAATTTTAATTCAATTAAGTGATGAATAAATTTCATGAAATTTTTTATCAATTTTAAAGAATTAATTGTAAATTAACTTAAACCTAGGTGAATTTCAAACGAATTACGAGGAATTTAAATCAAACTTAAACGAATTTTAAGCAAATCAAGAAAAATGTAAACAAGTTCAATTTATTTGTAGACAAATTTTATGACATTTCACGAGATATCTATCAATTTTAGAAAAACTAACAACAAAATACCTTAAATCAGACTAATTTTCAACAAATCAAGATAAATTTTAATCAAATTAAGACGAATTTGATCTCTCCAATTTTAATGAAAGTGGTACCACTCGATAGGTATTGATACATAGTACGAATGTGCAAAATATTAGGGTGCACTATTCAGCAGTTCGCAAATAAATCAACCCTTAAGGTGCGTTGTCAATCACGCGACTGCAGCGGCGATCGTCGCGCGGCTGCAGATTCGTGACTTTTCTAGCGCTTCTACAGTCGCCTTATTAAGTGTCAATTGTGCGACAATAGTCGCCTTCGGTTTTTTCTCTTTCGGATTGTCCATATATCCATCCACGTATCCATATAATTCAATTTAAAAGAGTGGCTGACGCAAAATCGCCAGAGCCGCGCGACGATCGCCGCTGCAGTCGCGTGATTGACAAAGCACCTTTACAATCGCCAAAAAGTTCGAGTGACTTACATGTCAACGTTAGGCCACTCCCCTTGAGACCTGCTCGTAGTCAAAGAGCGATCGGCCGGCTTTCAGATGCAAATGTCGAATCCCGAATAATGATTTTTTTCCTTAATTTATAAAAAAATAAAATGAAGTATTGCATATAAAATAGAAATTAAGGAAAAAAATAGTTATTTTATCCGGGATTCGAACCATTTACGATTGCATCTGAAAGCCGGACAATTGCTCTTTAGCTATGGGTGGATTTCAAGGGGTGTGGTCTAACATTGACATGTAAGTAACTCGAACTTTTGTGGCGATCGTAAGGGTAGATTTATTCGCGAACCGCTGAACAGTGCGTCTTAATATTTTACACATTCGTACTATGTACCAATGTCTATCAATTGGTACCACTTTCATTAAAATCAGCGATTCCAAAGTCATAAGGTCTCCTTGTAAGACTAATTTTGAACGAATCAGGATAAATTTTAATTAAAATAAGACGAATTTCGATCAAATGAACAATAATTGTAGGGAAATTCAATTGATTTATGAGTCAAGTTCATGAAATTTTTGAAATATCTAACAATGTTGGGGAAAGTAACATTAAAATAACTTAAACTAAGACTAATTTTAAACGAATCTAGATTAATTTTAATGAAATTAAGACGAATTTTGATCAAATCAATAAACATTATAAAAAAATCGATTGATTTATGAAATTTTCAAAATATCTATCAATCTTGGGAAAATTCTTGGGCCAGTAGACTAAATCACATAAGTCATAGAAAGCTGACATTATTTTTAACGGCAGTTTTAATTATTTTTGTCGTCCTATTCAAATTTTTTGTTGCTTTTGTAAAGTTACAATTCTCCCAACTTATGTGCTTTAGTTAGTCGATCCGTGAATTAACATAAAAAAAACTTAAATTAGAACTAATTTTAAACAAATCAAAATGAATTTTAATCAAAACAAGACGAATTTTGATCAAATCAATAATCATTATAAAAAATACATTGCTGTATGAATCAATTGTATGAAATTTTCGAAATATTTATCAATCTTGGGAAAATTAACGTCAAACTAGCTTAAACCAAGACTAATTTTAAACGAATCTAAATGAATTTTAATCAAATCAAGGCAAATTTTTATCAAATCAACAATCATTATAAAAAAATCGATTGAATTATGAATCTATTTTATGAAATTTTCGAAATATCTATAAATCTTGGGAAAATTAACGTCAAAATAACTCACAAGGAGAGTGCAAGGTGTTGGGGTCATAGATTTAGTTCCAGTTTTGTGGGATGTAGATTTAGTTTCTCTATTGATGAAAATATAGGGTTGTAGGGGCCACTACTCAATGGCTTCTTAGATATTTGCAATTGAACTTGCAATTCTCTAGTTAAATTCAGTTTTGTAGCAAACAATCAAATGTAGTAGGTTTAGCATAGCAGCAAAAAATCGGTATTTTTCGTCATTAGACGCCAAATTCGAGTTCTATGAGTGTAATTAACTCTTTTTCAATGCTATGTCTACTTTCAGATATAAAGATATCATCGGTGCCCATAAAATATAACGCTATCAATAAATTTTTTGAGTGTGCAACGCACTTGAGTAGTGGCCCCTATAACCATATATTTTCATCAACAAGGAGACCAAACCTACCTTCCTTCAAAATTTGAAGCAAATCTGTGACCCCAAGACCTTGCACCCTCCTTATCAAACCAAGACTAATTTTAATCAAGATAAATTTTAATCAAATCAAGACGAATTTTGGTCAAATCAATAACAATAATAGAGAAATTCAATCCATTTATCAGTCAATAACACGAAATTTTCGAAATATCTGTCCATCTTAGGGAAAGTAACTTCAATCAACTTAACCCTTTGACTGCTACGAGCGCAAATATGCGGCCATCGAAAGATATCACTATTTCCCCACATATCTGTCCATAATCTATATGGATAAACTAATAATAATTGGATTTTGTGTTATATTATGATTTAATATATCGCCGAAGAGATTCAGATTGCGTGAAAAAGTATTTAGTCCCGAGGGATAACTATTACCAACCGAATGTCGTTAAAGATAAGCGTTTCGGATCAGAGTATTGAACAGTGAAAGGGTTAAACGAATTAGGATGAATTTAATTTCATAAAGATGAACGTTAATCTAATGAAGGAAAAATTCTATCGGAATTCAATTGATTTAAGAAGAAATATCATTAATATTCCTGAATTTCTAACTATCCTCTAGAAGCCAATTTGAAATTAACTTAATTCCAAACGAAATTTTTAATTTTTAAACTAAAATTAAAATTTTTTTAATGAAAAAAGACTAATTACAAAAATTAAGTCGAATTTAAAACGAAATAATGGGATTTTAAAAGAGCTCAAGACTTACAGATTCAATTGAACTATGAATAGATCATAAGAAATTTTCTATTAACCTTGTAGAAACAAATAAATGAATGTAATTGATAGAAATAAAAACACATTTTAATCAATTCAACTGAAATTCTGTACTAAAAGCAAGTCACAGAGCAAAAAAATTACAGGTAAGCTGTGTATAAATATTTCTTAAAATATCCACGTTAAAACCATTGTTATACCTTAAATAGATTACATTTAATACAGAAAAACCTCATTTCATTATTTCCAAATAGAATGAAAAGATAAAAAAAATTTCAAGAAGACGTAACAAATCCAACAAAAATCTTTCTACTTCTATTTCAATTTTAAATCCTCTTGTTATTAATTAAAACTGTTTATCCCTGAAGATACACGTAAAGCTTTAAAAATAGTTCGTTAGATTAAAACCATTCCCATTATTAGCTAAAACCCATCGGCCCGCTCGAGTTTAACGAGAAGGCGCTTCCAACTGCCGCGTACGCGGCGCCTAAATGCACCCCGAAGGGATGTTTTTAAGTGAATTAGACGTCCGCGGTAACAACTTCATCCGACACTGCGAAAGTGATAAAGTAAGGTCGTAACCGGGGCCGATTGAATGTGCCGGTTTTCACGGAGTTTTAACGACTTTCACACCGAAATACGGCCTCCTCCACCTCCTTTCAAAGTTATAAACTCTCAAACTTGTTAGTTAATGGAGACTCTTATACATATATGTACTTGTATCTTGGAAGAATTTTATAAATAAAATAAAATAATTTTTTTTTGTATGATGGAAAGTGGAAATTTTAATGACAAATTTGTGAAATTCGGTTAAATGTGAATGCACGGTACAAGTTCGGTTTGTTTTTTCAATTGGACCAGTAGAGGGGGACGCGCTTAAAGTGTTTATTGAGGTAACAGTTTGACGGACGCGTCGCTCAATCCCCATTAATCAAATCAACACCTGTTGTTGACCGCCGCCGTTGCAAATTAATAACAAAACCCGGTCCTGATCACGATCGGCTAGGCCGCATCCGAGCAAATACGACGTGCCTATCGGACGGTGGACCGTTCTCCGCGTTACATCCGGACGCGCGCCCTCCGAGCACGAACGGCTGTTGATTCGCGAATTTACCCACCTACAAAACACGCTACAGGAACGGCTCAGGACCCAGTTAGTCGATGAAGAGTCTAAAAAACAAATTGTTTTTACATTACATTTATCTCCATAATTTTCATGCATAACAATCATCTATTATGACAAATCTCACGATCTCAAATTTAGTCGTTGTGTCTTCAACGACTAAAGAAATACAATTTTTACCAGCACATTCTTCAAGAATAACAAGGAAAATCTCAATCCACACAAACACAGATTCATCTCTACAAATTTCATGCATAGTAATGATCCTTAATAATAAACTGCACGATGCTAATGTGCCTCCAATGATTAAACAAATACAATTTTATTGTTAAAAATCCTAAGAAATTTTCAACATAATTTTTCAGTCAGGAAAAGATAAAAAAAAATGTCTGTCATTGAACTTATTTTCCTAAAGAATCACCAAATCTTTCAATATTAACAAATAAATCTCAATTCACATAAACATGTCTCGTTGCTTAAAAAAATCCAAAACAGATTTCTCTCTAGAAATTTCAAACATAGCAACGATCCTTTATGATCGACCTCAAGATGCTAACGTGCCTCCAATGACTAAACTACAACTAAATGCAATTGAATCGTTTATTTCAGAAAGGGACTAAGTAACATTTTTTACGGTTTTTAGATAAATGTATATTCGTGCTCTCTGGCTGTAGACTTATCGTTTTGAGTAGAAAGGCTTATACTTTATATGCCCGGAACATTTTATTGTGGAGACAGAATTTTTGGTTTGTTGTAGAAAGGGACTATGTATCATCGTAATTTCTTCTAAAGACATAATCGATTTTAAGAACTGGTGGCCTAAATACTACAAGAAAACTGCAAACTCTCTTGAAAGTATGAAACCTGGTGTGGCTCGAGTTAACAAACAACCGTTTTTAATATCTCACTTTCATTATTTTCTTCATGAACATAAAACACCTGGGTATGTTGTGGCTTCAGAGTACATAAATGGTTTCACATCTCACATATTCCATCAGCACACGCCAAAAAGTTGTGGTAAAACTACGATAAAAATGCCCATAAGCAAAGCTTATACTGATAAAGTTCCAATTTTAAAATCCAAGATTGAACATCTAAATAAAATGCTTCCTCACATTGAAGAACCATATTTGAAATTTTATCAGGAAATATTAAAATGGCCATCTAAAACCAAAAAAGAAAATAACAGTGCGGATTAATGAAAAAAAATAAAATATTGTTTTCTTAGTGTCAATTTTCGTTCTTCCTCTTAAAAACTTAGTGAAATATATTCTTGTAAATATCTATAATCCTTTTTTTAGTTGATGAAACATCTTGGATACTGTTTGTCATGTTAATATGAGAGCACAGAATAAACTAAATCTATAAACATGAGGTTTATTGCAGAAAGGTACTAAGTACAATTTTTTTAGTTTGATTTTGTTCTCTATCGCAATTGAAAAAAAACAATAAATTGTGTCAGGACAACATGTACTGATAGTTAAGCATAGAATTTATAATAAAAAATGCCATGAATAATCTTTAACTTGGAAATTTGCCTTTTTTTGTCATTTTTCTCAAAATTACAAAAATGTTACTTAGTCCCTTTCTGAAATAAACGATTCAATTTTATTGCTAAAAATCCCAGGAAATTTTCAATATAATTTTTTAGCTGGAAAAAGATAAAAAAAGATTGTCTGTCATTTAATTTATTTTCCTAAAGAATCTACAAATCCTCCAATATTAACAAATAAATCTCAATTCACGAAAATATTTCATGTTATTTAAAAAATAATTTTTTTGCATTACAGATTTATCTCCACAAATTTCATGCATAACAACGATCCATTATGATAAACCCCACGACGCTAACGTGGCCCCAATGGCTAAAGAAATGCAATTATTAAAATCCCAAGAAATCTTAAACATAACCCTCCCAGCTGCAGAAAGACAAAAACGATTACTACCATACATGAATTATTACGTACAACAAGGTTTTAACCAACCAACGTATCAAAAACCCCAAAAATACCGAGTTATCTTCCCTAAAAACCAACAAATCCCTCAATACCAACAAACAAAATCTCAATACACCCCTTTCACGGAATCTAACGCTTTACCCGGTCCTTTTATCCCAATGAACCTTAATCAACGTCAGCCGAACTACGCGGACATATACGATACACTATCCCGATTGAAATTTCGCGAGGAAAACCGGCAAAGGCAGCAGCAGCAACAGTTGCAGCTTCCGCAGCAGCAACAGGACAATGTCGAGTACGACAAACAACCGCTAATTAGGTATCTGGTGCCGGTGCAACAAGAAGTACAGAAGACACAGTCGCCGAAGCCGATAGTTCAAACGTACGGCGACGTCTCGACGCCACAATACGCGACGGACGTCAAAGAACAAGTTGTGTATTCCGGAAGGCCCATTGAATTCCCCCGGGAAGAGGAAACTGAGCGACAAAAAGCGCCTATTAAACAGGGAAAGCCGATCATCATAATAGGGCAGAGGGTGCCCCAGTACAAAGACTTGGAAAAGCAAAGGATGTTCGAGCAGCAACTAAGGATTTATGAGGACCAACAGAGGATTTACTATCAACAACAAATAGCCGACGAGGAACGAAAAAAATATCAAAATCAACCGAATTATCAATATGTAATTCAAGAACCACCAAGGGAAACTTATTCACCTCAAATTGTTATTCAAAAACTTCCCGAACCGACTCCAAATCCTCAATATCAACTTTATAATCCCGAATATAAAACTATTATTGATCCTCCACCTCCAGATGATATCTCATATAACACAGTTTATCCAACTCCACTTCCACAAATCCAACCTGTTCACACCACACAATCTAATCAACCAAATTTGGGGTATATCTTAAGAAAATTACAAGAAGTTAACGCTTTACCACAAAATCTCACCCCAGAAAATATTGACAACAGTATAAAAACCCTAATTAAAATCCTAAACGCATTAAAAAAACATCAGAGACTTTCAAAAAAACCCATCGTAGTTCCCGATCTTCCCGAAAATGACAACCAAGTAATAACCCCTCAAATTAATAAAGTACCCGATACAATTGTACAAAACTTTCCCGAAAATACCCCAGAAGGTGGAACACCCGGAACTCCCGGAGTAGATTACCCCGCTTTAAGCAGTATACCACAAACGAGGTTCAACTGTAAAACGCAAAGGTACAAAGGATTTTTCGGAGATCCGGATACAAATTGTCAGGTGGGTATTAAGAATATAGTAGGTAAAATTAACATTCTAACGAGTACAGTTAGTGTTACATAAAACGTGACCGTAAAGACTGAAATAAGTCAAGTTCATTAGGCATTCAGAGCCGGACTATTCATAAACGAACCTGAATGAAAAGTTAATTAAACGATTTTAATTTTAAGGAGTGAAGGTATTTAGGAGTTGAATACGTTTAAACTGAACGTGTTAATTTGTAACTTGTAATTAGATTAAACTTAAAAATAAGAATAAGGTTCTTGCGATATTTCCGCTTTGGTGGTTAAAAGCGCCTATTAAGAGCTTAATTAATACCTAAATAATAATGTTTAAGAAACTCAATTTAGCTAACAATAAAAAATAATTAAATTAATAAAAATTAATTACGACTTTAACCATGAAAAAATATTTTGTATAGGTAGATTTTTTTGTAACTTATATTTTTTTTAATTACAGGTTTGGCATTATTGCGATTTTAACGGTGGACAAGCTTCTTTTCTTTGTCCAAACGGAACGATTTTTAGTCAAGTTGCTTTAACCTGTGATTGGTGGTATAATGTAAAATGTGCTACAACGCCACAGTTGTACGTTTTAAATGAGAGACTTTATAAATATATTTTACCGTTTTCACCTAAATTTCCTGAAGATTATAGTGGACCTTTAGTCGACAGGTAGATTCATTACAAAAAATAAGTGTTTTTATCAACATACAAAGAAAAGCCATATCGTCCTGTCAGTTTATACATATATTTTACTTGTAAAATTGTACTCTATTTATACCCTGCTTTACTTGAAAAACGTATAATTCATTTTAATCTATTATTTTTGGAGTTAGATTACCTTTAATTTGTCAATAACATGTTAATATTTTGTAAATAATTTTAGGATTGTCTCTGATGATGGTATAAGCGAAGGATGCTGGACTAACAGGATGGCTCAATCCCATAAGATGTGTATACGCCGAAATTTAGTGCGCAGCCGCCAGTTTGACGTCACTGCTGACCGTTTTGTTGTAGTTTCAGTCGAGTGTAAGACAGAGTCGAGTGTGAGACAGAAACGCTAAGCCTGGCAGTGACATTAAAGGCTGGCGAGCGATTATCGCAGATTGAGCCATCCTGTTAGTCCATTGTCCTTGGGTATAAGCCAAAACTAGTCAAACAATAGTTAATAGAAACTATACTTCATTTAATAACTAAGAGGAGTAAATCTCAAAACCCCATTTACATAGGAAAAAGTAACTAAAAAATACCCTAAACATTTTTAGCGGCAAATTTGAATTCTAAAGTTCAAACCAGTCACATTTATGCAACCAACAAAACACCAAGCGTTTGAGCGTAGTATCCTAGAACATACCAAATATCTCTATGGCCGTTTATCTATACGTACATTGTTCAAAATTTATCCAAAACACGTTTCTTGTGTTGACGTATTATATCCAACAGATGACATCGTACCATACCTTCTTCGAACTTAATATTTTTTTATCGCAACCATTTGAGCACAACGAAAAAGCGAGAAACAAGTTGACAAATTAGGTAAAGCACCTAACCTCAAACGTTAAAAACAATAAACGACAAAAACCAATTTTTTCGTCTTCGTAAACTTGACTGCGGAGCGACCAATAATAGCTCACTATTTTGGCGCGCAAAATTCAAATCACTCCTCCTAGTTATTAAATGAAGTATAGTAAAAGTACAAAAAATCAAATTTCGTTTTTTTATACAAAGAAAACTAAAAATTATTTTTAAAACTAATTTTCTTTGAATGTTGGGAAAAAACCTAACAATTTTATATAAAAAAAAAATCAATTAATATTTTTTTAGATATTTAGCTTTGAAGTTTCAAGAAATGGAAGAGAAAATGAAAAAAGAACGCAAGAAGCATAAAGAATCGGCTAATAAAGAGTCTACAACTGAAAAAATAGAAATAGACGATGCCGATCAGCTTAGAATTAAAAATGAAGAACAAGATATGCGATCAAGTGAGGAAAGAAATAGTAAAGAAAATGAAAATGAAAATGGAACTACCGGTCAAGATTATGGTGAAAAATAAACTTATTTATTATCATTATTATTAGAAGTATTTAAATTGTGATATAATTATCTTTGTAAATTCTTCATATTACATTTTTTATAGATCACTTTGTATATTATAAGCTGTAAGTGCATAATTAAGTTCTATTAAGCCATAATTATTAGATCAGTATTTTTTAAATGTAACATAAGTGTTAATTTATAATCAAACAAAAAAATGTTTCTCCATTCCTTTTAATGGGTAGTAAAAATGTGTTTTAAATCTCGTTTCTAGTCAATTTCACTTGACTTGAAAGTGTGTGTTTTGTATGGAAGTTTCTTTAATAAAAATAAAGTTAGAAAATCCTACCTTGTCGGTGATTTTTAAATACTGTAGAGAGTTTTCCACGTCGACTAGTAGAGTTTTAATGTTGTCTGCGTCTTCATCCCTCTATTAAATAAAAAAAAATTAAATTAATCAACTGAATTAAGATTAAAGCTAACATTAGTACTAACTATAACACTAGATATAAAACTAAAAGCTGTCGGGTTTAGCCGTGCTTCTTTTAAATTGACTTTGAATTTATTTCTGAAGAAGGTTTCAACACCATCCGAAACAACAAACGGATTTTTAAAAGACGTCAGGTTAAACCCGAGTTTCTAGTTCTAAGTCTTGTGTTAGAATTAGTGCTAATGTTAGTTCTAGTCTTGGTTCTATTAACACTAGCCGTAAAAGTCTTCGTATTTAAATTAATCAAAATCCAACATTTACAATTACATCCTTGACTGATTGTATCAGGAATCTCAGGAGAAATGTCACTTATAATAAAACTTCTCTTACTAGAATTAAAGTTTATGACACTTAGATTTATGATTTTAGAAGGAAATTAGAGTTCACTTAATTCTCTTTTTTAAACGAAATGTTTTATTTTAACGCGATTTTATATTAAAGAATTTCAAATATTACTTCCCTTTTCTCAAACTATAATTTATTTTTTATATGATATTTTAGCTGTTTTTTTTTGCAGGCGATTTCCAACAATTTCTGATTTTTTCAACCAATCGGGATTTAGGAGTTTTTGTATATGATCAAAATTGAATAATTGTATTGGTTGAAAAAATCAGAAACTGTTGGAAATCGCCTGCACGAACAAACCTTTAATGAATTAAAATGTGTAAGCACGAAATAAATTAAGGGAACTGTATCAAGAAAATTTTATATTGTTTACACGTCCTATTTTTCCACGAATTTCTTTTTTACCCGAATTATTTGGGAACGTATCTTTCATATAAAAAGAGAATTAGGTATAATAGAATTTTTTAAGTTAAAGGGAAATTTCATTGTATATACTTTAAAGAATGGTATGAAGGGCTTTTGTAAGTAAGATTCTTTTATATAAAAAAGTGTCCAATTCTCAACTATAAATAACTGTAATACTTATGAAGTTACAGCTATTTATATTTACTAAACGAAATGTCAACTTTTTAATTTGAAAGAAAGTCCTTTATGTCTCTAAGCTTCTTTTAAATTAAAAGTTTTTATTTACTTCCAAAAAATGAAACAAAAAAACTAGTTACTCTTCTCTAGAAGGGCTTTTAAGGTTCTTTTAAATTGTCTGTTACTTTATTTTATAGATGGTGACAGTCCCTTGAGACATCCTGGTATAAAGTATACCTTTTTTAACAAGCAAAATAAATGGAAATTTATCACTAGGGCGACTTTACATAATGTGATCGTGTAAAAGGAGGTTAACCGTAAAATGGGTACTTTTTTGGCGTAATACTTCTCTTTAAGGCTGTTATTACACTATCAAAAATTTTATAAAAGATCTTTTATAAAAGCTTTTTTAAAAGATATTTATAAAAATTAAAAATAAATCTTTGATCAACGATTTGACTACTGGTATTATATTACATATAACATTTTACATGAGTTGAAATGGATGAACAGGAGTTCTAACGAGCGTTCATAAATGATTGAAAGGTGTTCGAATTTAGCGCGTTCGTTGTTTAATGATTTTTGATGCTTAACGTTGTTATCTGTGAACTGTCTACATCGTATCTATAAGTTCTATGAGTTCAGTGGCGTAGACGGATTTATTCATAATTGAGGACCTTGGTGCAAGAATGGGATAAGTCACTATTTTTGCGAAATTGAGATATATGTTTTGCAACATTCTACAAGACTTTATTTACCTTTTGGGGCAAAAACTTTATATAAAACTTTCTTTAACTTATTGTTATTTATGAAAGCACACCTCCCGTTTTTACGCCAAAAGGTAAATGAAATCTTGTAGAATGTTGTAAAACATATATCTCAATTTCGCAAAAATAGTGACTTATCCCGTTCTTGCACCAAGGTCCTCAATTTATTCTTTTCAGGATTAAGGGAACTTGTGGATATATTCATAATTATTGGACACCGGATATCAATTAAAATGACACATGTCTATGAAGTGAATAAAATATTGACCATTAATGAATTACGTGACGTATTGAATTAATTTATTAACCAATGATGTACCTCAAAAAAATGTAGCGCGCTAAATTCAAACGCCTTACAATCAATTGTGAACGGTCAGTATATTTGTGTGACTTCGGTTTATTTGATGTCCACAACTTGACTATTAAAAAAAAGAAAAAAAAAAACGTGTGTGGGTTAAACCATGTGTGTTGAGAACTCATGTTCTGGATACACATCAAAACCTAACAAAAAAAACTCATAATTGATGATACGTCATGTTAACTTTGATACAAAAAGTATAACTCTTTGTGTGCTAAGGGCGCCATGGAGTATTCAGCAGTTAAAAGGTTAAGAATGGATAATGTGACCTTTCGGTTGATTGTATCGAAAGTTGCTCCTTTTATTGGAAGAAAAACACGACTTTCGTATTCGGTAATTAACACTTTATTGACCGAGAATTTTACTCAGAAACTACAGTGACACAGAAAAATCTACATACCCTTTCATAAACGTCTGTTTTGAACAACCTGTACAAGTTGAAAGTATAAAACACTTATTATATGAATAAATACTTTGTATAATAAACGAAACAAAAAAATAAATCGTGTTTGACAACATTTATTAGCAATAATAAACGAAATCCTTTTTTTAAACGCAAAAAAGTCTACGTACGGCCAATTTTTGAATTATTTAAGTTGATATACTAAAGTTGGTGTGTTTAAATATCAATTGAAGCATTGGGTGGAAAAGAAGCTTTATTTAAAAAATCACATTTCGAGATATTACAGTTTAAAATTTAAGTACTATTCCATTCGCTGCATTCGTTTGCTTATCATATTTCACGGTATATTAGGTGTAAATGTTGTCTTTTAAGATTCACTTTGCAATACTAAAATCGTAAATTCTCAATTCTATTTTATTTTAAAACATTGTTTAAATACAAGAAGATAACGCTGTTTTTCCACCCAACCAAAAATAATTATAAAAGTAAGCAAAATATGGTGCAACTTTAAATGAAAAATTAATTTTTTATTTTGAAAAGTAGAAATGTAAAAAAAGCACACATAAAATTAATAATTTTCCCATTCACTCGACAAATCGGAATGTTCTGATTCTTCGTTTGCATCCATGGGTATAGATATTTGGCATGTTTCTGGTTGAAATGTGATTATATTCCTTAACAGTTCTGCATTTTCTGGTTTCAAAAACGCAGTTTCGTATTTGTTTAAAATGAATGTCCCTGGATTTATAAATCTAGGGACTTCACTAAAAAATTATACATCAGCGCTAAAGGTGTTTCGGTTTATGTACTAAAAAACGATTTCGAATATTTTATATTGAGTTCGCCCACCCTGATTTCCGCGTTCATTGGAAAAACAGCGTTAGAGAATGTTTTTTAAATGCTTTACAAATTGCTGTATTTATCAACTTTATACATTGAGGTTTTGTTATTCTATACTAAATAGCGCTAAAAAGATACTGGGACAATAATTTAAAAAACAACCTAAATAGCTTAACGCTGTTTTTCCATCCAATGCTTCAATTGTCAAAGGAGTATTTGTCATTTATTTGGATTTTTGTAATATAAAACCCTTTTGATTAACAATATGAGTGTCAAACGTAAAGAAATAAGTTTAGAGATTCGTCAACTCTTGTTAAGCATCGAAAAGATGGTAAATCTCTTCAGGAAATTGGAGAAATGGTTGGATATTCAAAAGCTAGCATTCAAACAGTTATTAAAAACTATATGGAATCTAATATCTCAGAAAATAAGGCAAGAAGCGGTCGACCTGTGAAAATACCACATATAAAACGTCAGATTTTCGGTGAAATAAAACAAAATCCAAGAACCAGCGCTGTAGAAATAGCAAAACACCTGGAATCGAACAATACTGTTTCATCCATCTGGAAACGGTTAGAAATGTTCTCAGAAGTAATGATTTTTATAGACAGGTACCCAGGAAGAAGCCTTATATCAGTGATATTAACATGAAAAAAGTCTAGATTTCGCACTGAAATACAAGAACGCAGATGACACTTTCTGGAGTAATGTTATATTCAGTGACGAAAGTAAGTTCAATTTGTTCGGTTCGGATGGGAAGCAAAAGACGTGGTGCAAAAAAAATTAAGAACTATTGCCAAAAAATTTAATTCCTGCGGTGAAACATGGCGGTGGTTGTCATAGATTAAATATAATATACTAATATAGATAGGCAACTCCCGACCTTTAATGTTGACAATGTTTTTAGTTCAACCCGCACCGCATTTGGCGCTAGTGAGCAAACGCGAAGAATTTTTAAAATCTTTAAAATAAAATATTACTCCTATTTGTTACAAAACCATGCATGGTAAAATTAAACAGAAACAAATTTTGCTTGTAGCCTGTTTGTTTTTGTTCAATTTCATCATACACAGCTTAAAAAATACAAAGGGGTTTAGAGGACAACTCAAGGACACTCTCCAGTACAACTGCTAACACAACTTTATTCTCGTCGATCTTATTCTGGTGGTGGTTAATAACAAATCAATTTTTAACAAAAAAATAATATTTTGAATAAGCACATAAATGAAACCTCGCTTCTTCAGCAAATCTACAGTTCCCACATCTCGCGATGCTTATAAAATCAAAGATTCGCGTAGTTCCCATCAGAGTCTTTCATCTTTGGACGTATTTCTGGACATACGTGACAATATTCCAGTCATTGGATACTAATGAACACAAATTGCAACACTAAATACGATGTTAACATTTTTTTCAAGAATTTCAATACAATTACGATACTTCGTTCACTCGCGTATTTGACATATGTAGATGTCAGATATTATGTTGGTCATCTCAATGTCAGTGCATTTCATTTTGGCCGGTAAAGAAGCTGTTATTTTCCGCTATCAGCGCTTCCAGTGATGCGGGTTGAACTAAATTTATCGACAACGAATTTCTATACAGAGGTAACATAGCCTGGTGGTTGTGTTCTTCATAAACAGACGTTTATGATGTATGTCATGTCACTGACAATGACAAGTGCAATGACAACTTGAATCATCACCACTTAGCAACGTTTGGGTATGAAAAGTCGAGTTAACTCATCACCGGTCAGCAAAATGTTAAGATTCTGATAGCAATTAATGTCCACATGAACTTACTTGACATCATTTTATCAAACTGCCCAAAAACTTTTATCAAATATGGTATAATGCAGCGAACTTTGTAAAAATATTTCTCATAAAATATTGTTTATTACATTGCAAAATTTCTTTGACAAAGATCTTTATAAAAGACCTTTTATAACATCTGTGATAGCGTAATAATAACCCAAGTCAGAACAATCTGATATTTGTCATTATGATGACTTGATATAAAATAACTTGGTCGCTTAAGAAGAAGTTAAATTCAAAATAAGATTAGATAACAAAAAAATAAAATATTAGGCAAAAATCTCTGAATCATTTTTCCTTTAACAAATCCAGATTTGTTATTATTTCTGATATCTTCTATATTTTTAAGTAAAGTAATCAAAATATACCATCTTTATGATATTAATATTACATTAATATGTATTAAAAAAAGAAAAAACAACAAGAAACAACAAAAATACAACAAAAAAACAACAAAAAACAAAAACCATTTCAAATATTTTTCTTTTCCTTAAATCTAAACATTAATACACATCAAACACCCAATATTCTTACCAATTGAGTAAGCTGATAGTATTCATGATCCTTATGACCACTTAAAACGCAATAACAGCACAGTTTCAAATCACACGGTTTACAAGCAAACTCCATAACACTCCCTTTATGAGTGGAACAGCTTTGTTTTAATTCAGGTGTAAAATCTCTTAAGATTATCAAGTCATGTTGAGCCCCACTCTCGCCTGGTTTATGTACAACTTCGGAACATTTTTCACAAAACATCTCATCGCAATCTAAACATTTTAAATCAGCACTATTTGTACATTTATTTTGGCAGCATTTCATCGTAACACATCGTTCGTTGTGAGATTCTATCGCTTTTTCTGTTAATATCGGTTGAAATGAAAAGTTGGGTTTTAATACTTTCGCTCGACGATAATAAAGAACCATTCCAAAAACATAAAAGTTTACAGGAAGAATATCTTGTAGTTTTTTTCTACCGCTTCCTGTATCTATATTAGTTACTGTATTACATTCGACACATTCTAATCTTTGTTTTAAAGATGCAAGAAGTACGCATTCTTCGCACAATGTGTGTTTGCATTTTAATAATAAAGGAACACGACCGACGTAAGCATTATTAGACACTGTAACAAAAAGAAAAACATCCATTAATTGAATTAATTTTTTTTAAGATTTAAAAATAAAACTTACGTTGAAAATCGTAGAATTGATGGCATTTAGGGCAAACGTAGTTATTGAAGCACTTTTGGGGCACTTCCGGTTGGTGTTTCGGCGATTTTTTGGGATCTCTTCGTTTATGAAACGAAAAACTCTTCGCATTGCAATAAACCATGGTTTATTTCTTAAAACGACACGGGTTTAACTACTTTAACGTCCATCCAAACAACGCGCAAGAACTGACATTTTACGACCTAACCTTAAAGTTCAAATTCAGTCTATAAACGATATAATCATTAAATACGAATGATTGTTTATAAATAAACCGCGATGATGTTAATGAATATTTAGATTATGAAATGGTTAAAGGGTTTTTATACAGCACAATGATTTAAATTCTTTATCATTTAAACTTCGTAAGCAAAAAGAAGCCGGTAGACAACAATGGAAACGTAGCTAACTTCACTATCAATAACATAAAATTTTAAAATTATTTTTTGATTTTAGTTTTAATAAATGGAAATTAATGTTATTAATGCTGATATAATATGATAATATTATCGAATATTTGATTGTAATTAGTATGCGACATCAATCTTGTTCGTGTAATCAGCAATTAGATGCATCAATTATTGACATTTAGAAGGTGAATGTTTAAAACATTCCTATTTTATAATAATGTTAATAATAATTGTTATTGTTATATAGTGTAGATTAGAATTGTAGGGTTATTAATATAATAATTTAAATTTTGATGTCTTGATCAATAAGATTCTTGACAATTCTAATATATGAAAATTATAATGCTTCGAGGACTTAAAAGTGAAGTATCTACAAAAAGATAATTTCAAAGTCTCAGAAATATATACATATATTTATGTTGCATTAATTAAAATGATATTGAAATAGATACATTAATCTATTTTAAATATGTTTACAATTTATAAATTTGAGATATACAGGTGTCCCAGAACTTAGTTGCCAAACTTTAACCACGCATTCTAGAGCTGATTTCATGCCGATTCAACGAAAAAGTTCTTATCCGAAATTGCCTCCTAAAATAATTTACCCTGGTAGTGCTTAACACCTTTACGGTGGCAATAAAAAATTGTTTTGTCAACAAACGATGAAGCATTTCGAAGTTTACAAACGCTCAAAATTACATTATGATAGCTAAAAGCGTTATTAAGATATTTCGAAAAAAACATGATCAGACACGTCATCTTCAGGATGCTCTAGTTTTCTTAGGAAGCAATTTTGGATAAAGACTTTTTCGTTGAATAGGCATGAAATCAGCTTTAGAATGCGTCGTTAGCGTTTGGCAATTGAGTTCTGGGACACTCTGTACTGCATCACGTATAAAACTTCTTTCAACAAAAAAGAAAAGGCAAACCCCCAAATTTGTGAAAACGTTTACTTTGCTCTAAGCACTTGAGTTAGTCTTCATCAACATTCCAAATTCTTTAGAACTTTTTAATGCTTCCTAACTTAAACTTGTATAGATTTCAATAGAACACAAAAATCATGAATAAGTAACTGAAATAAAGGGAAGTTTATGAAATGATGGAATATTATTAAATTATAACAGAAAATAACCCCATTTTCTTTTTTAATTCGGTTGAATTTTTACGTCTTTATAGATTCGGTTGAACGCAAACGACAATTTGTAGTAGTTCTTTCTTTAAGAGACATTTCAATATCTCATAATGCTAATAAAAAAGGAACAGTTTAAGTGAAAATCGAAAAATGGAGTTATGTTTTATTGTAGAACGCAAGAAATAAATGTTTTTTATTATTTGATAAATTAGAATGTTGAACGTTTCAAAACAAATTCTATAACCATTTTATAACAATTTAAAGCCTTTACCATCTTCAATGATTACAAAGTTATACAAGGTTTATCAAATTTCACTCTGTATTAATCCTAGTTTATGAAAATCAACATATTGTTGTATTATTGGTATGACTCCCTCGATGTGATAAGTTGTAATAAATATAATTTCAAGAAAGTAGAGAAAGTGGAGCAGTGAATCGAAATCAAATTAAAAAAAAAAAAAACGTACTTTTTTTAAGATTATATATTTTTTGTTTCAAATTTAAAACTAATAGTAAGTTTAAAAATTCTCCAGAAAAAATCCGAGAATTAGTTAATTCCAGAAACTTCTTTAAGGTTCGGTTTCCTAAAAATTAAAATATACACCGTCCAGCAAAAGATGTCTCATGCGTCATTAACCCCTAAAAGTCTTATGTCCAGACAGTGTGGGCATAAGTTTTAGGCAAAACAAATGTAATGTTTGAAGTATTGAGACTCAGCTAATGTGGGATGGCCACATATCTCAACTTTTAATGCTGTACACATGCAACGCATATACAGGGTGAGCCAAATTCGACACCTTTAAAGGGATACTCCTATTTCTTTAAAGGTGCATTTAAATTAGAGCGAACAGAAGCGAACGAACGAATTCGTTTGCCTAAGCTAGCATAATTCATATGGAGAACCAAACATGAACGAACGATCTCATTCGTGTTCGTGCGTGTTTTTAACCATGTCGGTAAATCAGCGAATCATCAAAGAAAATTGATGCTCAATGTGAACAGTGAAATTTACAAACGATCGAATTCGCAACGAACGCGATCAGCTGATGTTGAAATTTTGAACAAATATTTGAGGCTTGTATAGAAGTCACCCGTTGCAAGGAAGCGAAGAGTCACTAGCAGTCGTTCTTTTGCCGTAATTGCTTTTTTGAAACTTGTGTCCTCTCTAGAAATGTTAGGTCCAACCAAATTTAATAAGAATTCAAAATCTTCCGTTGACGTTCTGCAGAAGTTGGTGACTTGGGCCAAATTGTCACTCACTAAGTCCATTAATAAAGTTTCCCCTCCCGTTTTGCTTCTCTTCTTTAATAAATTAGAACACCACACTCTCTTCTTTCTTTTTTTCTCGGACAGTCCGGCAATAACTACAAAACTAGCGGCGCTGACTAAAATGTCTTCATCCGTATCCGACATCGTGAACAAATTCGCTCTAATTTAAACGTTCCTGTTTTATAGAGAACAAACGAACGAGCAAATACCTGCGAATTTGTTCCTTCATTCGTTCGCTTCTGTTCGCTCTAATTTAAATGCACCTTAAGAGACAGAGAAAAATGGATATCAGAATCTAATGCAGGCTGTTCTTGGAAAAAGTGCATTTTTGAATTCTTCATTCATCGTGAAAGTTTTGACGGTGTAGATTAGAATTTTCTGTAAGCAATAATTGAATACTGCCCTGTTAATCCAAATGGGCGTACCTGCACAAAACTGAATTTTGAGCAAAATGAACTTTTGTGTTTTCTTTTATGCCATGATGAAGTTTATAAAAAAGTAAACTTCTGTCTTTAGAAAGTGTTAAAATTTAACTTCTATTTTCCATTACAAACTTTAAAAACAGAAGTTTTATATTATAAGTTTGAAACAAAAAAATCGTTTTCTTTTATTAACTGTTTTCTCTTACGAAAATAATTGATACGTCGATATTTCTTAACAGTGAGATGTGGACCGTTTATTTTGAAAGTGGTGTAAGTCCATTTTTGAAAAAAATGAGATATCACGTAATTCATGCTTAATTTAATGTAATTTTTTTTTGTATGATAAGTCCGTGTCTAATTTCTTAAAAAATTCCCATGTTTTGTACAACTTAAAATTGGTCGGTAAATGAAATTACATAGGGACAGATATGCTAACCTCTAATTTTCTCGAAACAAGCGAAAATGGACTTACACCACTTTCAAAATAAACGGTCCATGTATTAGGTGCAGGTGAACCCAGAAACGTGTTTAACTCAAAACCATCAAAATTTGTAGATACGCCCTTTTGAATTAACAGGGCAGAATAGTTGTAGACATAAAAATTATTTTTTTCAAATGGAACCAGGGCCGGATCCAGTAAGTGCGAGGCCCGATTACATTTTTTTTTTCGCGGGGCCCCAGAAAATGTAAATAGAAATGTTTATTTGTCTGTTTATATATTGAAACAGTGAATCTTTCTAAAAAAAAAGGACATGAGACGCAATCGACGTCTAAAAAAAAGTCATGATGCAAAAACTCAAGGTTTTTTTATATTATAAAAAGTAAATTTTCATTTTCTGAAGTTTTATACAATCAAACACTACATAATGCGCGGGACCCGATTGGGCCCAATTGCCTCATAGGCGGCCCTGAATGGAACACTCTGTATATTATTACATATTCGATGAATTCATAGAATAGATCATTCACAGAAGTGTCTATTCTTCCTGTCGATAGCAGAAAAACCTATAACATGAATGTCGCTGTCAATACGCTATTCATTGCAAAATGTCACTAATCAAGCATAAATTCAATAATAAATTGCGAATGCTGTGCGTTTGCTGTACAAACGCGTAGGCTGTACTGCGTGTTATATTGCTGTACAATAGAGCAAAATTCCGTACGTCTGGTCACCTAATAAGTAAGCTAATGTCATGTGTCAAAATAAAAAAATCTTTTAAGGGTTAATAAATTATAGTATCCTAGACGAATATTTTTAGTTTCCGTCCCTTTCTCTCACGTACTATAACCCGAAATAGAGCTGCACAATGAAGAGAAAGATGAAAAAGTAAGCTCACTCTCCGTAACATTGCCGAGTGCTCTTCCATCTTTCTCTTCATGGTGCAGCTCCATTTCGGGTTATAGTACAATTCGATAAAAAGGATTATTTGATGTACGTCGAGAAAATTGTGACAAGTAATAACGCATAAGACATCTTTCGCTGAACGGTGTATAGTTAACTTTCTGTTAATAACCCTTTTTCACTTAACCTTTAACTGGTGACGTATGGGTCTCTGGGACCCGTGCCTGTTAATTTTGGTTGCTGAACAACATATACAAACACTTTCAGACCTAACTCTTCAATACCTTCCTAAAACATAGCAACCTACTCAGCCGGTAATGTTTTAATAATTGTTTACAGCGTGTATTGAGCCCACGATAGCGACTCTTGGGTCCCAGTTATAAAGACCAAAGGCTCTTAAGAAGACATGGGTCCCTAGGACCCAACGTCACCACGCACGTCCCTCCACATGCACGTCACCAGTTAAAGGTTAATAATATCACCTAAATTAGGCAAAACTAAGATAATTGATTTATTAACGAATTTGGGTTTTACAAAATTAACTCTAACAAGGTAACCGCCAGACGTGTGACCTCCAGATCTTGCGCCTTAACCACCTCGGCTATCGGACCTGTTGGAAATAGTATTAAACCACCGGATGACTACGTAAATTTCATTGACAATTTCAAAAATTCATAACTCAACAATGCCAGGTCATCTCCCGGAAATACTTTATCATGAAACTTCACATACATACATGTCTTTACCTGTAAAAAATCGAGAACAAGATCTGGAGGTCACACGTTTGGTGGTCTCTTAAGCTTGAAATCTTTATTTTTCTTTCATAATGACATATTTAATTTTTCTTCATTTTATACAATGGCTATTTTAACACAAAAATGTTCACTAAAATGAATCTTTTTTTTAATTTCCGGTAAATTCTATAAATAATATAAATAATAAGTACAACTTCATTATAAACCAGAAATAAAAAAAGTTCTCCAATGTATTTTGTTAAAATTGAGGACCTTGGTGCAAGAACGGGATAAGTCCCTATTTTCGCGAAATTGAGATACATGTTTTACAACATTCTACAAGACTTTATTTACCTTTTGGCGCAAAAACGGGAGGTGTGCTTTCATAAATAACAATAAGTTAAAGAAAGTTTTATATAAAGTTTTTGCACCAAAAGGTAAATGAAGTCTTGCAGAATGTTGCAAAACATATATCTCAATTTCGCAAAAATAGTGACTTATCCCGTTCTTGTAGCAAGGTCCTCAATTAAACTAAATAAAAAAAAATCAGAGGCCAATAAAACGTTTTAAAAGGTTTATTAATACCGTCCTTATTATTAGTTTATTAACAATTGTAGCCTCTTCAAATCTGATTATAGATTTATTCTAATATGAACAAGTTAAATTTTAGAAAAAAACAATAGATTTGAATTTATACCAAAATGTGTTCATTGAAAACCAATTAAATAAACACAGTGCAAAATCACGATAATTTAATTTAATTGTTTTTAATTTTTAACATACACACCATATTTAGAAAAAAAATTCTAAATTATGGATTTCATTGGTTTTTCGTTTATAGATTATTTTTTAAAACTTTGTTAGTTCATAACTCTCTATTTGAGTTTGACATTTGGATTTCTGTTAAAAATTTCATATGAAAGACTTAAAACCACATTTAATAAAAAAAAATCAAAAAGTTTTAAATAATTTTATTCAAAATTGGGATAAACTTAATTAAAAAATTAATGGATTTTTGCTCCACTTTGTAAATTACTCTTAGAATATATCAAAAATAAGATAAAACTTGTTGGAAATAAACTAGATTTAAAACAACATTAACCCTTTCCACTCCAAGCCTACCAAAATTATATTATATTTGTCGAGTGATACTCAACATTGGAGTGGACAGGGTTAAGGGTCGGTTTATCCATCCTGGGGTAAATTAATCTATCTGATATTTTCCATAATTACTGTAATATTACATCCCATGATTGGCTGTTTAGCCTGTAACTATGGTAAATATCAGATATACAGGTGTCCTGGAAAATGTGGGAAATCTCTTGGATTACTATAACACTTATTCAAGAAGAGGCCATATCTCCGAGGGGAGGGCTGCTAGGAAGAAAAATTATGGGAACTTGTAATCATATTTTTTAATGTTCTATCAGAATCCAAGAGATGTCCCACATTTTCCAGGACACCCTGTATTCATTTACTCATAGGTGAATAAACCCACCCTTAGACTAAAATGTATTCAAAATTCTTAGAACAGAGACTTAGATTATTAGAAAAAGTGTGCATCTAACTGACTAACATTATCCAAAGACAACGAAACTCTATTCTATACGAGATACTGACGAACACGTAAAAAATAGTAAAATAACGCTGGAAAAACTTATTAGGTCAATAACCGAATAAAGATTATTCTCTCTCTCTCTCTCTTTCTTTTATAAAAAAAATTTAGAAAAAATCTGCAGCTAAAGTAATGAAATAAACTCTTAAATTTTTGCTCTCATTTTTTTTCTTGTGTAATGTCATTTCTTATTTTTCAAAACGATTTTTACTCCACTTTGTAATTTACTCTTAAAACATATTTGATAAAAGAATGATCCAAAATTAGGATATGTCTACACAAAAAAATGATGTATTTTAAACTTTATAACTGCATCTTAACCTACTTTTAAAGTACACTTAAGTAGAAGATAAAAGTTATCAAATTGTAATTTTGTTTAAAAAAACCCAACGTTACAAAAGAACCAAAACCGAAATAAAAAATGATCCTAAGCAAACGCTTAATTGCGAGAAATTTGAAAGCGCACCCGTTCAAAATGGGGTAATTAATCGCGTCCCGGCGCTGTCATTAGGACAACCCTGCGAGGAATTCCAACAATCCCGAACTTTTCCGGCGACTTTTAATTACCCCCGCGCGGAATCCCCGCCCCTCGAAAGACACGATAAAACTGCGCCCCCGTCGAACCGGTAGTTTTCCTACCGGTAGTCTCGCGCGGGGCGTCGCGACGCCCCTGAAACGCGTCGCGCCGCGTTACCAGGTAGCGACTTGTTCGTGCACGCCTACCGCCGCGTTAGGGGGGCAGGCTGCGTCCCGAAATCCACCACTCAATTAAGTTGGGCCCGTTGCATACCGGTGCATACGCAGGCCCCCTTTTTGCACAAACCGGGCGTACATTGCACATGCCCGAAACGGACAGCAACCAACGTGAGAGGAACGCGCACTTTCCGAATAATTGGATTAGTTCGTTTGCAGACCCCGAACAAACTACCAGCCAGGGTTCTCAACGAAAATCCCACCGCAAGTTTTACTTTACCACCCGTATATTTCAAATACAACGAACGAACAAACTCCCTCTCTAAACTTATTAAATAATCGTTATTCATCATTGTTAGCATAATCAAAATTTAGTAATAAATAATAGTTAAATTTTAAATAAGGATATTTAAAAAAAAGTATAAAATATTAATCGGTCAGTGTTTTAAATAATAAATTAAAACATTCGTATTCGTCGGTGTATTCGATAAAGTACCCTTCAACGAGGCTCTACGCTACCGGTCTGAAGTGAGCAACAGGTCTCTCTCCCCGGCTATTTCAAGTTCAAGGTAACCAGAACCATCGATTTTTACGTCACGAAAGGTAAATTGCCCGTTTTGGACGATCTCCTGCATGAATGGAACGATAATAATACCAGAGAACTTACTTAATGCATGTTAAACTTTCCAACATTTAAATTTAAACCAGACGAACGTCAGATTGATTCATGCATGTTAAAATAAAATTTTCAAAAAAAAGATCTCTTTAAAAATACCATTAAATTATATATAATTTTTAAATTAAATTTTCAAACCAACATCACATTTATATACACCATAAATTATTTTAAAGTTCATGCATGATAAATGTTTTTAAAGATCTTGAAGAAAAAAAATGAAATATGCTTTTTATGTAAATATAAATATTAATAGTTATTAATAAAGGGTGTTTAAAAGAACATGTTGGGTGTTTTAATATTAGATTTATATCAAATAATTTCCATTCATTCCTTAAATTAATAAGTTTTTTTAATCAAAAACTTATAAAAAGTTATTTTTTGAAAAATATCCAATTTTAATCAAAATTTTTCTAGATAAATCGATTTTTTATTTTAATTTACTATAATTTAAGGAGATAATTTAGAATATAAAGTAGATCATGTGTAAAAAAATATATTTAATTTTTTTTAAATAGAACACACTGTATATTAACCGAGTTTTAGAATGTGATTAAATTTAAATTTTAAAATTCGAATAATTGTATAAAATGTTCGTTTTAAAAAAGATTCTTAAGGTAATTATTATGTTAAACTAGAATTTAAACCTTTAAACGTCAAAAGTGACACTTTTAAAAGTGGATTTAGACATTTAAATGTCAAAATCGACATTTTGAAAGAGAATGTTGATGTATAAATGTCAAAAATGACACATTAAAAATGAAAAGTGATGTTTAAATGTCAAGATTGACAGTTCGAAAGAGAATTTTGATCCTAAAACATCAAAAGTGACGTTTTAAAGTTAAAAAGTGACGTTTAAATGACAAAAGTGACATTTTAAAAATGGGTTAAACATTTAAACGTCAAAATTCACATTTTAAAAGAGAATTTTAATCTTTAAACATCAAAAATGACACATTAAAGGTAAAAAGTGACGTTTAAACGTCAAGATTGACAGTTCGAAAGAGAATTTTAACCTTTAAACGTCAAAATTGACATTTTGAACGAAAATTTTGATCTGTAAATGTCAAAAATGACACATTAAACATGAAAAGTGACGTTTAAACGTCAAGATTGACAGTTCGAAAGATAATTTTGATCTTTAAACGTGAAAAGAGACAGTGTAAAGTTAGCAAGTGACGTTTAAACATCAAAAGTGACATTTTAAAAATGGATTTAGACAATTTAACGTCAAAATTAACATTTCGAAAGAGAATTTTAATCAGTAAATGTCAAACATGACACATTAAAGATGAAAAGTGACGTCTAAACGTCAAGGTTGACAGTTCGAAACAGAATCTTGATCTTTAAACGTCAAAAGTGACATTTTAGACATGAACTTAGACATTTAAACGTCAAAATTGACATTTTGAAAATGGACTTAGTCATTTAAACATCAAAATTAACATTTTAAAAGTGAATTTTGATCTATAAATGTCAAAAATGACACATTAAAGACGAAAAATGACGTTTAAATATCAAAAGTGACATTTTAAAAATGCACTTAGACATTTAAACGTCAAAATTGACATTTTGAAATAGAACTTTGATCTTTAAATGTTACAAGTACCGTTTAAAAGTTAAAAAATAACATTTAAACATCAAAAGTGACACTTTAACGCTAAAAGGTAACGTTTAAACGTCAAAATTGACATTTCAAAAGAAAATTTTGATTTTTAAACATTAAAACTATGATTTTAAAACTATCATTCACAAAGTTTATTTACAACTTTATTAAATTCCGAGTAGTTTGAAATCAAAAATAAAAAAAAATGTAAATAAATTAATTTTTGATTTTAATTTACTATAATTTAATGAAATAATTTGTATACAGACTTAATTATATAAAAATTATCGACAAATATTATCGAATACATCTTCATATTATTAAATTATTTAATTTTATATCAATTCTTCACCAAATTTTGATTTTTTTAATTTCAAATTATAAAAATTCAAATAAGATACGCAATATTTAATTTAAAAAAATTTTCAATTTAATTATTTTATTAAATTAAAGTAAATTAAATTAAAAATCGATTTATTTCAAAAATTTTCATTAAAAAAATTGTTTTTTATAAAAAAGAAAATGACTTTATGGACACGCTGTATATAAATTTATAGTATCCTAACCTTAAAAAATGCAACCCAATAACCATTTCAAAACAACAATAATATTTTATAAAGAAACGATTAAAAACGAAAAAGAGTAACTAAAATAAGTACCTTACGTGATATAAATAATATCTTCGATATGTTATTATTGTAACAAGTTGGAATTTCGTTTTAAAATGAGTGATAACTGTAATTTGACGTTAAATGTCATCTGCGTGAACAAAAAAAGACCCGTATTACACCAGTGTAAATTGTGTTGCCGATCGTGCCAAAGTGTGTTTGGCCAGTTTGGCATGGCTTTTACTTGGGTGTCATAGCAAGGAAGCCCTTGTTTTCAAAAAAAAGGTAAAACCATCACGTCGAAACGTAAAAAAACTACCGTAAATAGCGGAGTGCGTATCGTTAAAATCGAGGCGGTGTCGTGTAAATCGGTCTTCGGCGTGGCATTAGAGATGTGCGTGAGCAAAAAAAAACCATGGCACACTTGGTTCGTAGTAGTAATGGCGGTAACTAACATCGTAGCGATGACCGTGTAATAATCAAAGAAACGCGTTCGGGCACGTACAGTTCGTTTTCGGGCGGATTCCGTTTGGTTTTATGGCGTGGGACACGTGCGAACGTTACTTTTACAATCATTTCTAATTTCGATCGCGTTAAAAGGATTTGTATGGTTTCGGTGAGTTTTTCATTTAAGGGCATGATCTCTCGACGAACGTTTTTTTCATAATCCATTGTGTCCGCACGTCCTTTTTCCGTTTTTGCCCTTTGGTACGGTGAATGGTCAACTGTGACGTAGTACCTCATCAATTTTACACGCAGAGAGTATAATCTCTTTTCAACATTCCTTTGGGCCATAATGCAATTATATTACTTGAATAGATAACTGTATTTCTAGCTCAATACAGTTTTAGGTCATATAACTTTAATTTTATGTGCCGTGCATTGATATTAAGACTTCTAAATACGCGTACAACTATTATTTTTATCATTTTTACGTTTTTAATTTTTTATTTTAAATATTTTTTTAAAACTATATGATTTTTTATTTATTTTATAATATTTAAAAATTGTGTTAACAGGTACTAATTTTTAATTTAATCACAACAACAACAAAATGGATCAACAATTTTGTCTACGCTGGAACAACCATCCGACTAATTTGACAGACGTACTGTTGAGCCTGTTACGCAGACAGGCGCTGTGTGACGTGACTTTAGCCTGCGAGGGCGAAACGCTCAAGGCTCACCAGACGATCCTGTCGGCGTGTAGCCCCTATTTCGAGATGCTCCTAATAAAGAACGTCCACCCTCACCCGATTATTTACCTGAAAGACGTCAATTACAACGAGATGAAGGCCCTCCTGGACTTTATGTACAAGGGAGAGGTGAACGTTTCGCAACACCTACTCCCGATGTTCCTTAAGACGGCGGAGGCGCTACAAATTCGCGGCCTTACGGACCATAATTCTCTAAATAGCAAGGTAGACACTCCGGCCGATTCGGCCAGGGATAAACGAGAGTGGCCCCCCGAACACGATACGCCGCCACATGAAAAGCGGAAAAGGAAATCGTCGAATAATAACTGTGATAACAACCAAGAGCGATATAATGATAGTCAGGTTTGTTTGATTTACTTAAAAAAAAGATTATTCCATCTAACAAAGTTTTTTATAGCCACCTAGCAATTATAAAACAACTGTACCAAAGCTCACGCCTATTACGACGGAAAAGGACGCGCACATGGATGATCTGAGGGTAACACCGCCTATGGTTAAACAGGAATTGACTCACGACGGAGCTCAGGTGGATTCTTATCATTGTATGTCAGAAGCGTTACAAACGGTAAGGAAATTTTAAAATTTTTTTATAAGATAAATATGGTAAATTAAAGCGTTTAGTCTAAGAAAATATGTAAAAATGTAAAAAATTCTACAAAATGAAAAATATTTCTTTTAATGATGCATATCTCACTAATTCAAATAGTTGGATTTAATTTTTACCTTTTATGGAATGTTAATGGAATTTTTTAAATAACTGATATAAAATAAATTCTTAAGTATTGTTTTGGAATCAAAAAAATTATTGTTTAAGTTATACTTAGGTAAAGTAACATATTAACCACTTGCGGTGAAAAGAAATTTATGGCTGAGCGTGCTAGGTGAGTCATTTTTCTACCTGCAACAATGACCTGACAGCATGCATAACACTGCCGTGCTGGCGTTCCGGTAACAAAAGTATCTCGATGTACAGTGTACGTCTAGCCACCGCAAGTGGTTAAAATAGTAACATAATTGTCAACATGATGATATAAAAGGTTAACCCATCGGCATCATAAGCGCATATGTGCGCGCATTTTGCCTGGCCGGTATCACCAAAGCGCGCATATATGCGCTCATCGCATATAAAATTGCATATAAAAAAAATGTTCGGTGATAAGGGCAAATTTTTCATTTTTCTGTGTGATGCAAATGGGTTAAAAATCATTTTATTTTTCATTAGGAAAGTAAATTTGCTTTAAATTAAGTACAAACACGACCCATCTAACCTAAATAGATTCAAAGTTATTGACCTTTTTGGCACTAAAAACAATCTACAATCACCATTTTTAAATGGATTGTTTTAAAATTATTTTTAAATCGAAATTTAATTATATTAATTATTTTTAGTCAAAATATAGTCGTTTAAATGTATTAGAAATATCAACCAAATTATTATATACAGTGAAATTCCCCTTTGTGGACACCCCTCTTGAACGGACACCCTCCTTGGAGGGACAGTTTCTCATGGAACCGTCGCACTTTCATATACAGTGAAATCTCCCTTGTGTGGACACCAACGGGATCCACCTAAAGTGTCCATTCCGGAGAGATGTCCGCTTAAGAGAAATACAAAGTAATTATTTGGGGGTTGGATGGTTCCATGAGAAACTGTCCCTCCAAGGGGGGTGTCCATTCAAAAGGGGGTATCCACAAAGGGGAATTTTAGTGTAAATGATGTTCACTATTTCCTAGTATACAGGGTGTTTTATAAAAACAAACAAGTTGTTCTCATATTGATAAAACAGTCAAAAATTAATTGAAAATAATAATAAATCAAAGTTAATGAATGAGCCTTTGAAATATGATTTAATAGTTATTCACTATTACATAGTATACAGAGTGTTTTATAAAGACAAACAGTTGTTCACATATTGATAGAACAGCCAAAAATTAATTGAAAATAAAAAAATAAATAATAAATTAATTGAAAATAAAAAAAATAAATAATAAATTAATTGAAAATAAATCAAAGCTAATAAATCAGTTTTTGAAACATGACTTAAAGAAATAATAATAAATAAATCTTTGATATGTGACTCAAAGAAATAATAAGAATTTTTAAGAATATAAGTAATTTGTAGTGTTGATGCAACAGGTGTTCAAATTATTGACCTTCTAGGTTTACTTTAAATAAATTCCGTAACAATTAGTCGATATTTTGGAATGATAAGCGATATAAATCGTGGTGTCCCTTAAAAAAAATTAAAATTGTCTTAATAACTGCGTCCACCTTTCCAATAAGTTTAAGTTTGATAAGCGATTTATTTATTGGTGAGGTTAACATTTCAATTTTGAATGAATGTAGGTTAATAAATGAATCTTTGAAACATTACTTGTAAAGTAGTGAAATTTTTAACACTTTGTTGACCGGGAATTTTACACAGAAACTATGTCATGTCACTGCAATGCAAGTACTATAGTCCGAAATAGAGCTGAACCATGAAGAGAAAGATGAAAAAGTAAGCTCCCTCTCCGTAACATTGCCAAATACTCTTTCATCTTTTTTTTTTCATGGTGCAGCTCCATTTTGGGTTATAGTACAATAACCCGAAATGGAGTTGCACCATGAAAAGAAAGATGAAAAAGTAAGCCCACTCTATGTAGCATTGCCGAGTGCTCTTTCATCTTTCTCTTAATGATGCAGCTCCATTTCGGGTTATAGTACAATGACGACAAGTTAACTCATCACCCATCAGCAACGTTTGGGTATGAAAAGACCAGTTAACTGGTCACCAGTCAGCAAAGTGTTAAAGAAGATACGAAATTCCAAAAGTGAATGCAACAGGTGTACAACAAATTGTTAATCGACGACTTATTTATCGTTCAGGTTAACGTAGATTGGTTTTCAAACATTTTTTATAGACAGAAAAGAGTACAATAATGTAGGAATCGATTATTTTTTATTTGTATAAGTTAAGTTTAAGCATTGGTTAGGTTAGATAGGGTAAGAGCGCGGAAGTAAATAAAGAAGGAAAGAGGTTTAGATAAGTGCAAAAACGCTAGGCGAGGAGAGTTGGTCGGGTAGAGAATAGAGTTGAGTAAAGAGGAGAGTTGAGTTTAAACGTGTAAAAGCAAAAGACGGGTAAAGACGAGAGTTGGCTAAAGAATAAAGGCGAGTAATGACAAAGTATTGTAAAGACGAAAGACGAGTAACGAAGCTAGGGTAGTTAAGGCCTAGAACGACGAACAACTGTGTACTTTATATTTGTTAAATATATTAGTTAATTTTGTTTTATAAAAACGAGCCTTATTGCAAAAACCAACAGCCCTAAACAGTCTAAATTTTTACAATATTGTCAATTACGTAAAGTTTACACTATGCTATAACCTTAGTATTAATAAACTATCACTTTATTTCTGAATAATGTTAGAATAACCACAAACATAATCTATTAAAACCATTTCTAAAATTTGTGAAAAAAAGAAAAATGAAACTAAAATAGTAAGTATAAGTTGTGAGCTATTGAAATTTAACTTTTTAGAGAAAATAAATTCTTATTTTTTAAGCTTTACTGATTTGTATACAGGATGTTGCATAAAAACAAAAAATTGTTTACACATGGATGATAGAATAGTCACAAATCAGTTATAAACGATAATAGATGTAGGCTAAATAGAAAATAAGAAATTCCAAAATTAGTGCAGGTGTTCAAATTGTTAATTGACGGCTTATTTATCGTTCAAGTTACTGTAGATTAGTTTCCAAGAATTTTTTATAGATAGATGGTATTATAGCTTTATTCGTAGAAGCGATTTCCAACGGTTTGGAATTTTTTCTTCTAATCAAGTTGTTTAATTTTGATCACTTGTAAGAAATCCTAAATCTTGATTACTTGAAAAAATCAGAAATTGTTAGAAATTGCTTCTACAATCAAAGCTAATATTGTTAGCGACAAAAAAAGATTGGTATCCTATAATAATATAAAAAAAAATGTCATTTTATTCTTGAAAAATGTTAAAATAATCAGATAGAACCTATTGAAATGTAATCCAACCCAACCAAAATAATTTAAAACGTGGTTGTTTTGACTCAAGGGACTCAAGACTTATACAAATCCTCAAAAAATGATTACACTTAAAAAATTCTAACTGCAATCAGTTCTTTTTAATTACAACAAGCTAAGTTCCAACAAATCACTAAATCTTAAGTTTTAATTAACAAAACAATCAAATTCTTAAATATTCTTTTTATAGAGAATTCCTGGTTATTCTATCCTTTGAAATTAGGTTTGATTTGAGTATTAGATTATTAGAACATTGTTGTAAACATTTTTTAATTATAAATTTCAAGCCATTATAAAATTAATTTTTTTTAACATTAAACGAAAATAATGTGATGTATTTTTAATAACACTTTGTATAATTAAATTTAAAATTGTGTCGATATTAAAATCAAACACCCTGTATAATAAATTGTAATGATCCAACCCAACTAATTCGAGTTTACAAATCTAAAGGATTGAAATAATTTGAAATATAGGATTTAAGTTAGAAAAATTATTTATTTTTTAAGTTTTACTAATTTGGGATATGTGTCAATGCAATTAATGCATAATTTCCGATCTATTAAAAAAATTAATAATAATAAAACGGCTTCTCGTGAATCTGTTGAACAAGACTCCTCCAATTGTTATCAAAGTATCAAAAGGAAGGGATGTTTAGGATTTGAAATCAATATAAATATGATTTTTTTTATTCAAATTAATTTAAAACTGAATGCACATATAAAAAAATTGATTTCCGATTTTTCTCAATTAATCGGATTTGAATTTTTTTATTTCAATAAATAAAGTGCAAAAAAATCCGAAAGCATTCACACATATCCCTTCCTTTTTATCTGTTAACAGACTTACAATTGGGGGAGTCAAACGCTCCCGCAAGAGTTTCCTCACCCCCAAGAGATCGGTCAACAGAAAGAGATCACTTTCCAAAAAGAGATCACTCTCGAGGGCCTATTAAAAAGTTGTGATGATCGCGAACAACAACCGTTCAGTGCCTATTCTCAACCGATAGATTTCAACGAGTCTCAACCGTCACCCTCTTTATACAATTTACAACAACTTGCTCCACAACCACCGCCACCACCTCCACCGCAGAATTTTTCAAGAACACCTCTTCCCATCCCTCCAGAATTAGTGAAGGCTTCCACATCTTCCCAAGAGATATCTGTTATACAAAATACAAAAAGCGCCTTAGGTGGTGTAAATACACAAATTAAAGCTTTAGGTCGGAAAGGAAGTCGATTCAGACCAAATTGGCTCGATTCATACATGTGGCTTCAATATGATGAGATTGAAAATAGGATGTATTGTAAATATTGTCGGAAATGGAGCGCTAATTTACCGGATATTAGGACATCTTTTGCCGAAGGAAGTAGTAACTTTCGATTGGAAATTGTTAATCATCATGATAAATGTAAAGCGCATAGGTTATGTGTAGCTAAGGAATTAGAAGCTGAGACGATGATGTGTAGGAATGTACCTACGACGAATATTACTCAATTATAATTAAGTTTGATAAAACAAAATATATTTCTATACGTACTTTCTTAATGAAATGAAAAATCCAAAAAAAAGTCAATAAAATCCAATAGATATAACACGATTGTGATGTTAAGGTTGTGAAGTTGAGAAATAAAAAACGCACAGGAGGAGAAGGAAGATTTGAAAGTGCCGTGTGATAGATTAATTTTGTTTATTTTTATCTTAAGTTTATGTGTATATTTATGTTGATTTGTTTTCTACCAAACTTAGTATATCTAAAGGTTTATAATGTTATTAATTTGAAGTTTAGATTTTTGAAGAGTTATTGTAGTTATTTGTTAAATATGTATTGATAAAGAAAAAAACGTATAACTTGTGTTAATGTTATTTTTTGTATATAATCTGTTGATTATTAAGTTAGTAAATAAAGATGTTTATAGATTTATTAAGGAAAATAATAACTTCCTGTATACGTAGCCGTTATTCCTTTATAACTTCTAACATTTTTAAAATGTTGGATTAATTGGAAGGTAATTAAAAATTTTAAACTTTCTTTTTATGCTCGTGTTGTCCAGAAGCCATTTTTTTACCCCATTTTACATCTTACAATTTTTTTTCTTTTTTTATTTCATTTCCTTTAATATATGTCTGTTTAGAAAAGCTTATATTAATCAACAGTAAAGGATTTTTATAAAGCTGATGATCCATAGTTATGTAATAAAACGAAAATTTTAACACTTTGTTGACCGGCAATTTTACGTAGAAACTATGTCATGTCACCGCAATGTGACATAACAAGTGCTATGACGACGAGTTATCTCGTCACCGGTCAACAAGGTGTTAAGGGAATTGCTACAAATTACATCAATCATTATAACTATCCATGAAATTATTTGAAAAAAGTAGACTCTAGATCTAGATTCTAGAACTTCAGTCTAAAGCTATCATTATAATTTCATGTTTTTCATAAAATTCCATTTTACACAAGATGATGTAAGTAAGTGACACTATTCTTGCCATAATAAGTAATGAATGATTCCATTCTTCAGTTGAGACGGCAATTAAATATATGAAAATATATGAAACGTACAGTTTCTACTGAAGAGATTTGTTAGAATTTGACTACCAGGTTTTGATCTTACGATTGATCGATTCGTCAGATCGATTGCTGAACAAGACAATTTACATTCAACATATTAAAATATGTCACTAAATAAAAAATAAATAAATAAATAATATAAATATAGGAGTATATAAAAATAATTACCATCAAAAAGAGCTTTACAAAATTATTGTACCTATTGATTAAAAAAGGAAATTCCTATTAGTCAATAAAATTAGCTGTTCATCAATCCTTAAGGCTGGTTTTACTGCTCAACCGTAGGTATATCAACATATAGCACCTTGGCGAGAATAGTGTCACAACTCACTGTGACCATTTTGAAGTTACCATCAGCAATGATACATATGGTGTGCCTCTGACTTACAGAAAAACGTCACATCTCTAACTCACAATTTATCCGTCGAAGAGGAGATATGTCAGTTTTGTCTTATGTTAGTTCCTTACTTATTATGGCAAGAATAGTGTCACTTTATTTGTTATTACTCAAATACTGCATTTTTGAGTTATATCATTGTTCTCGCTGGGGTGCGATATGTGTATTCGTTTATTTACTGCTGCACTGATGAACAGCTACATACATATACGTTGATATAGCTACGCACGACCGAAGTCAATGCTGACCGTTGGTTGAGCACTAAAACTAGCCTAAGGACTACAAAGTAGCTTGTTTTGAATGTTAATCAATAAGACCCACCGTTCTTCAAAAGATTTAATTTCAAACAAATTTCTTTCATCTACAATTTATGGATTTTCTCTAAGTTTGATAACTTACAGTCATTTAGTAAAAAATTCTTATGAGAGTTTCTATTAATTAACGCGTTGAGTGCCATGTCAGTCATCGATGACTGACACCGAGCTTTCCGTTGAGACCACATCAGTCATCAGTGACTGATACAACTTTTCGTTCAGGTCGCGACAGTCACCAGTGGTCTGACGGGGAAGTGGTTATAAAACCGCGTGGCATTCAACGTGTTAATAAGGTTTAAGCTTAAAGAAATACTTACCTCAACATGATCTATTGGAATTGCTTTTAGAATTCATCAGTTCTGAATGACTCTGAAAGAATCTTATTTTAGAATTCCATTTGCAAGCAAGAAGTAGTTATTAACTCCTTGTACCTCGTACATATGTCCTCAAAGAAGATTCAAGAAAGCAATTTAAAACTATTAGAAATGAGCTTAGGGGTGACAGACCATCTAACCCGCTGTAATGATAAGACATGGTTTGCTGTCTATACGGCGACATACGAGTGCAAAGGTTAAACGTATTGTGGCGGCTATCAGACGGCATACGAGCTCAACGGTAAAACGCATCTTGCCGCTCCTATGGCAACTTACGAGTGCAAAGGGTTAACTTTCAGACATTCAGCAAAAAAATCATGATAATGAAATTCCTACAGCACTTAAAAAGGTTTCTATCGATTAACAGAACTTAATACTGTTTGTCAAATTGATTCTAGAATTGTCCACTGAAAAGTTTTGAATATTAATCCTTAATTGGTCCGGTGTCATCTGCCAGAAAATCTTTCAAATCTACTTTTTCCAACTACTTTCCCACTTTTTTTAAGATTGATAGATATGAAGAATACTTGTATTTTTGTTGATCTTAAAAAAGGTAGTTCTCGAGGTTACACCTAACTTTAAGCGTGACTAATAATACTCAATTTCTTTTGGAAATTTCTTTCCGAATCCAATAATTCGTAATGAGGTAATAAAATAAATCTTCTCTTCTTCTCTAAAAAAACTCTTTTTTGTCAACAAGATTTAGTATTATTATCCAACACACCAAGAAAATAACCTCAAAACTGTTTTTTTTACAACTGACCAGGTATTCTGGGACGTAATGTTCATATTTGATAAACCAACCAAAATCTCAGTATTCTGTGCTGTAATTCATATATGATAAACCAACAAATCCTCAGCCATGGGTCCAAAATCAGTCTTTTTTATTTTTAAATATAGGCTTATACACAACGGCTAACTTTAGAAAGTTTTTTGAGAGGCAGAAATTTAGCTACATTTTGCAATCATATCTGACGGGACACTGTAAGGTTAATAAACACCTTTATAATTAAGGGTTTGCCGCTTCTCCTCTATGTCGTGCTTGTGAGCAAGACGATGAGACTATTAACCACATCCTATGTGATTGCCCGAATCTCAAAGACCTTAGATTAAGGGACTTGGAGGACGATTGGTAAACCATGGATGGAATTAGGGATACACCTCTGAACTACATCCTAACTTTTGGTAAATCCCTAGGCTGGTTGATGTAGACAAAACATCAGGGAGGTCGTACAAAGGGCGCAATGGGGCCTAAGTGCGGGATCCCATCTGGCGTGCTCTCCCGCTTCCCACATACATACATACCCATATGCTATCATACCTACAAACAATAAGTGCAGTTTATAGAATAATGTCTTGTTTTGATTCTGAAACGATATTATTGGTATTTTGTGAAAGATCTAATTTTCCAAGACGAATACCTTTAAAAGAATTATTGCGCTTAGTGCTAAAATACTATCGAATACGAACGAACATATTAATCAGTTAAATATTCGATCGATTTGTTTCGTTATCTTCAGCTGTATGTATATGCACCTTAAGAATCGTGCTTAAGAATTTTTTTTACATAAACAATTCTAAGAATTTTTTCCCACAAATAATCTTGTGATTCATTGTTATCCAGGAAGTCATTAATCAACAGGATTGAATGCATTAAAGGATTTAACAAGTCTTTTAAAAAATATATTTTTGTAAAGTATTTTAAAATCTTTTAACATATATTTTTCATTATTATTAGGGTGGAAGCATCAGTGTACATCCAGACGATGTGTTATCGAACCAAGCCCTTTCAGAAACGTCAGAATCAGAGAGCACGGCCCCAGTACTACCGCCACAAGAAATAAACGACACTATAGACGGTAAGTGCCCCATATACATTCTTTCTTTTTTTAAAAAAAAGCTAAGTGTCGCACTCGTTTCTCTATTTTGGTTCTCCAATTTTCTGGTTTCTTCCTTCTCTACTCTGTTTTGGTTATTTTGTACATTTACATTTCCTATTCTTTCAAAAAAAAATGTATATACGTATTTATGTTATCACTTTTAGCTCAAAGAAAAAAAAATACTGTGACGTGTTTAAGTTGTTCCTTTCTACCTGTGTTATCGTAAATAATATTTCCTAAAACTGTGTTAAATTATAAGCATAGTCTTTTATGCTATTGTTCATAGTATAAAGATAATGTAAATTCTTTTTTAAAAAAATGTGTGCGAGTGTTGTCAAGTGAGGGAAAACCGGATTCCTAACCGTTTCAAGTGAGTATACGTGATTTAATTTATTTATTTTACATAAACCGGGTTTTGAGAACGAAATAAATATACAATGTTTAAAAGACTAGGGCTTATCGCAGACGATATACACTTGTGAGAGTTTGTTTCTTCTAGGCGGAAACGATGAAGAAATGGATTGTTTGGAAAATGGTGTCATCTGTCCACATTCAGAAGAATATATTTCTTCTCAACCTATTGAAGATATTATTATATCATCGAGTTTTAATGATATTTTTGGGGAAAGTATTCCCTCTCAAAAAAAGAAGGAAGGAGTTGAAATTAATAATGAAGAAGATGACGATGATAAAGTTATAGAAACTAATGATGATAAAAATAATCTAGTTAAAAATAATAAAGAGGTTGAAAAAGATAATCAAAATTTACTTTTAATGTCAAGTTTAATTATTTCTTCAAATGAGGAAAAAAATTCTAGTAATTTAGATAATTTTAATAATGTTCATTTTCTGGAGAAAGATTTAGAAAAGAATTTTTCCCAAAAGAAGGAGAATGGAATTATTGAAATTGTTAAAGAGAAAAATAAAGATGATCAAGTTAAAAATAATAAAGAGGTTGGAAATGATGGTTGTAATGATTTATCATTTACTTTAAATTTAAGCTTTGTAATTTCTTCAAATGAGAAAAAAAGTTCTAGTAATTTAGGTAGTTTTAACGATTTTTCTTTTAAAGAAAAAGAATTAGAAAAAAATTTATCACAAATTAAAGAGAAAGAAGTTGTTGAAATTGATGATGAAAAAAGATTATCTTTAACATCTGATATAATCTCAATAAATTCTTCAATTGAGGAAGAAACTTCTAATAGTTTGACTACTTTTATTGACGATGCTTTTGTGGAAAAAGATTTAAAAAAAGATCCTAAAAAATATTCCTCACAAATGAATGAGCAAGAAATTATTGAAATTGATGATGAAGAAAATTTTTCTTTAGCACCTAATTTGACTTCAATACTTGCTTCAAGCGGGAAAGATTTAGAAAAAAAATTTCTACAAAAAAAGGAGGAAGTTACAAAAAATGACAAAAAAGAAAATGAAAATAGTCAAATTGAAAGTAAAAAAGTAGTTGGAAATAAGAAAAATGTCACTTTAAGTGAAGATTCAAATCCTATAATTCGTTCAATTGAGGAACAGACTTCCAATATTTGTGCCAATTTTAAGGGTAATTCTGTTTCTGAAATAAATGTAGAAAAAAAATCTTTCCAAGGAAATAAACAAGAATTTCTTAAAATTCTATCAAATAAGGAACAAACTTCCAGTACTTATAACAATTATTCCGTTAATTCCTTTTGTGGAAAAAATTTAGAAAAAAATCGCCCTCGAAGGAAACGAAAAAAGCAAGAAATTATTGAAATTGCTAACAAAGACGATGATACTCGAGTTGAATGCAATAAAGAAATTAAAAATGATAAAAGTGACTGTTTAAATCAAAATTTAAACCCTATAATTGTTTCAATTCAGGAACAAACGTCCAATATTAATGGTACTTTTAATAAATCTTTATTTAAAAAAAGTTTCGAAAAAAAATGTCAAAAAAATAAGCAAGAAATTGTTGAAATTAAGAAAAATAAAAACGCCAAAGTTGAAAATAATGAAAAATTGGAAAATGATGAAAGTACCTCTTTAAATCAAAATTTAAGCCCGATAATTTCTTCAATTCAGGAACAAACTTCTAATATAGTTTGTAGTTTTAATAATTCTTTATTCAACAAAAATTTTGAAAAGAAATCTCAACGAAATAAGCAAGAAATTGTTGAAATTAAGAACAAAGATAAAGAGACTGAAGTTAAAAATAATGAAAAATTGGAAAATGATGGAAGTATGTCTTTAAATCAAAATTTAAACCCGAAAATTACTTTCAATGAAGAACAAACTTCTATTTGTGGTAGTTTTAAGGATAATTTTTTATCTGAAAAAAGTTTGGAAACAAATTCTAATCAACAAAATACAGAAAAAAATTCTAATCAACAAAATACAGAAAAAAATTCTAACCAACAAAATAAGGAAGAAATTATTGAAATTGAAAACAAAGATAATGATACTCAAGTTAAAAGTAATACAGAAGTTGAGAGTAATAAAGAAGTTAAGAGTAATAAAGAAATTAAAAGTAATAAAAATATCTCTTTAAATCAAAATTTAAACCCGATAATTCCTTCAAATGAGGAACAAACTTTCAATATTTGTGGCAGTTTAAAAACTAATTCTTTATCCGAGAAAGGTTTAGAAAAGAACTCCCAACAAAATAAGCAAGAAGTTATTGAAATCAACAAAAATAAAAATGCTGATGTTGAAAGTAATAAAGAATTTGAAAATGATAAAAATATTTCTTTAAATCAAAATTTAAACCTAATAAATGTTGCCAGTCAAGAAACAACTTCCAGTCAAGAAACAACTTCCACTATTTATGGCAATTTTGATGATATATCTTTTGAGGAAGAACACTTAGAAAAAACTTCCTCTCAAAAGAACGAATTAGAAATTATTGAAGTTGAAGACCAAAAAGTTAATGATAGTCAAAGTAAAAATACTAAAGGGGGTAAGAATAATGATCAAAATTCCCCATTAAATCAAGATTTAAGTCCACTGCTTTTTTCAAGTGATGAACATCTTCAAACTGCGATTGCAATTAAAAACAATAAAGAAAATACACCAAAAAGTAATAAAAAGACAAACAAAAAAGATTCTTTAAAAAACTCCCAAAAGAAAAAACAAGAAATTATTAAAATTGAAGAACAAAAAGTTGATGATCAGATTAAAAATAGTAAAGAACTCAAATCAAATTCAAATCAACGTTTAAATCCAGTACTTTTTTCAAGTGGAGAACTAGAAAATTTAGTTGAAACTAAAAACAATGAAGAAAATCAATCAAAAAATAATGAAGATTTTTCAAAAAATTCTTTTCTAAAAAATACAACACATTTAAATGAAAGCTTTAATAGTTCACAATCGCAATATAACATAGACGAGTGTTTACGGGATCATTTAAACTCTACAATTTCTTCAAATACTGGAGATATTGAAATTGAAGATAATAAAGAAAATGAATCTAAAAGTGATGAAAAAACAAACAAAAAAGATGAAAAAACAACCAAAAAAGATTTTTTAAAAACCTCTTCAAAAAGAACAGAAGTAAATTTAATACAAACGCAAATAAATATAAGTAAAAAATCATCTAATAATTATAAAAACATAATTGAAGAAAATCCTAAAGATAATCGAATTAAAAGTAATAAACGACCAAACACAGAACCTTTAATTTCTAATTTGAATAAAAAATCAAAAATACAACAAAAAGAAAATCCAAAAGAACTTGTAAATTGTATGTATTGTGCTATGTGGGTTAAAGACCTTGAAAAGCACCTTCTTATACAACATAAAATTTCCAAACGTTAAATTAAAAAAAAATAACTAAAAAAAATGATATTTATTTAATTATATTTATTTTATATATTTTTATTTTGGATTTTAAATTTTTATAACGCATTTTCCAAAAAAGACCTCACGAAGTAGCTGACGCCAAATTTTTTACAGCCGTTCAAACTGAAGACAACCCGGTGTTAAAATGTCGAATGCGAACGTCAAATCTTCAAAGATCACCTCAGAATAAATACTGTAGCATGTTCGTTAAAGTTGGAGAGATGCCGAAGACTTACAGCTGTAATTTATGCGGAAAATTGATCACTAATCGATGGCATCACGCCGCTATACACAGACCGCAAAATAATCGATGTCCTTGGTGTCCTCAGGTTTTTAGTAGAAAAGACAATTTGAAATCGCACGTTCGAATTAAACACGGAAGGGAAAGTGATTTTAAAAATAACATGGAGAGATTTTAATTTAAAAATTTTAATATTTTAAACTTTTATGTTTTATTAAAAAATGTACGATTTTTTTTGTAAAAGACAATTAAAATAAAGTTAAGATAATAATTAAAGATGTAGTTTTTATTTATTTTTATTTTTTGTATATAATTTGATTTTATTTTCGTGTAAAAAAAAAGTTCCTTCACCCCTTTTTTTATTACTAATCTGTTCTCTATCTATTTTAAGACTTACCAACTTTTTCGATTATATACGTTTTTAATTTTTTTTTTATTTTAATTTATTTACTTATTATTTAATTTTTTTATTGTGTTGGTAATAGGATACTTAAGCTTGCTCTGGGGTTGTGCACTGTACTATTCTATTGTCACTATATTAACCTAACGCATATTATATTTTATTACCATAATTTATTCACGAAATCCGTGAAAATCTTCCAAAGTTTTTTCAATTGGGTGAATTATCGATTTTATTTTTCTTTTTTCAAATTCTTATTGTGAGATATATTCAAAAATTACTTTATCCTTTCTATTGTACATATATTTTTCTATATCACACATCCTATTATTTTTTAAGGATTTGAACAGTTGATTAAAGATTATTTTTTTATTTAGGGTCATTTTTTTTTAAACATTTTATTTAAAAATTGAAAATTATTGGGTTGTAGATAAAATATTTTAATTTTTAGGATGTGTTTTTAGAAACATAAATGCTACAATCGTTAGCATGTTGAATGACACAAAATCGTTTTTTAAGAAAATAAAAACTAATCTTTTTTTATATTATCGAAAGTTTTTTTTTTTTCAATGTGCTAAAAAGGATAAAGATATTTGTTTAAAGAAATCAATTTTTCGTAAATATGTTAATACTACAGGACTTCTCAAAAGTATAAGTTAACCCATTGACTGTCTAACTTATGTTAAAATAACAGAAATTATAATTTATCAGTGTTAATGATTGGCAGTCAACGTGTTAAGTAGATTATCTTCTGATAATGGTTCTAAAATAATAATTTACATGATTAATACTTGATTTGTTCTTTTGATTAGCAGGATTTTAGGTTAAAATCGTTTAAAAATCTTTGAAATTTGGAATAATATAAAGGTCTAAAACTAGTTTAGTTCTTTTGATTAGCAGGATTTTAGGTTTAAAAATCTTAGGATCTTAGGTTACAAAATCGTTTAAAAATTTTTGAAATTTGGAATAATTTACATGTTTATAACATATTTAGTGCTGTTGATTAGCTGGATTTTAGATTAAAATCGCTTAAAAATTTTAGACATCGAGAATAATTTACACGTTTAACCTGTTAACTGGGTATGAAGAAATAATTCAGCATCTAGTTCGTCCCAGTAAAGGTGCGTCTACATGGACGATGAAATAGCAACGATAGAATCGCAGCGATTTTCACTCAAAAGTGTAATACTAATACATTTATTTTAGTGGACCAGTTTATGTGAGTGTCTCGCAGCACCTTTCACGTTGCAATTTCATCGCTCATTCGCGCCCTAAAAGTAGCTCAGATGAGGCATTTTTAAGCGCTCATTTAATCGCTCATTTGCTCAGTTCTACGTGAGTTTTGATATTCAAGAATTTTAATGGAAGTGTTCACTCGACATCTTTAAGAAATAACCTTAAGAATAGAATGGGTGGAGAGATGTAGGCCCGTAATCAGAGACGTAAGTTAAATAGTTCCTTACCGAGATTTTTGGCTCAAGTGCGTTTGCCTGCTTTGACAGTTGAGCAAAAAATTTCGGTGGGGAGCTGTTTAACTTACGTCTCTGAACACGGGCCTAGAGGCTGCATAAGAATTCAGTCTATTTGTTTCCCTAAGAAAGGTTAATTTTAACTCTTTGAGCGCTGTGAACCCATATATCGATGGTCTCAAATCAATACCTCGTAAATTCGAAAATTGCTATTTTCAAATTTAAACGTTTTCCAATTCATTAGAATTAGAGGCATCATCTATTAACCCCTTAAGGACCGACTTTTTTTACCGCCATTTGAAACCGTATACTCCATCCCGAGATATCTCGAGCCTGGTCCTTAAGGGGTTAAACAGTAACATGCTTTGAAAAATGGTGCCATTTCCCCGGTAACGGATTTTTCAAAGCTTGTTACCGTTCAATAGATGATGCCTCTAATTCTAATGAATTGGAAAACGTTTTAATTTGAGAGTGGCAATTTTCAAACTTACGATGTATTGATTTGTCTATGAACTCATATCTGCATCGTCGCACTGCTATATTCGTATGAAGTGGGGAGTCCACGACAAACGCTTAATTTCGGGCAACTCAGCGCTGAAAGGGTTAAAGAAGTCGAGTGTATATATTCAAGCGTGCGCTTTTTGTTAAACGCCAGAAAAACGCGCCATTCAAAATTGTCTTCAAAGTATGCGTTTTGTGGTATTTAATATCTCCTTGTACTATAACCCGAAATGGAGCTGTACCATTTAGAGCAGGCATTCCCAAAATGGTCGATATCGACGCCCTGAATGAAAAATAACACTCTGTAACAGCTATTTTAACACTTTGTTGACCGGTGACGAGATAACTCGTCATTTTATATCCAAACGTTGCTGACTGGTGACGAGTTAACTGGTCGTTATTACACCTACATTGCGGTGACATGACATAGTTTCTATGTAAAATTACCGGTCAACAAAGCGTTAATTAGCGGACTATTATGAATAAGGGGGTTGATCTTAAAAGTAGGTAATTTAGCCATGGGGGTCTGAGGTAACAGTTCATTTTGGAAAAGGGGCACTTGTGCAAAATAGTTTGGGGATCCCTGATTTAAAAAAAGATGAAAGAGCACTCAACAATGCTACGGAGAACGGGCTTATTTTTTCATTTCTCCCTTCATGGTGCAGCTCCATTTTGGGTTATTGTACATTCACCAATAGCAAACGTGCGATCAATTCCGTGTACAAACATGCCTCATCTGTTTACGTCTTAAATCTTCTCAATTAGCATGATGACATATTTCGTCGTGAAAAAACATGATCAGGGAATAGGTTTTTTCAACTAAACCAGACTTTATTCCTCAGTTAACAGGTTAAAACTTCTTTAGTTTTTTTCAATTTTGGTTAAAGTTGTTTAAAAATCTTTGAAATCTGGAATTTTTTTATTTTTTTTTAGAAATAATTTCAACGAACGATGAAATTAACGATTTCAACAGTGAAATAGACTCTTTGTTTAATTTTTAACTTTAACTAGCTTAATAAAATCGCTTAAAAATCTGGCAACGATTTTAGTCATCACTTTTAGATACCAAATTCAATAGCTACAATCGTAACCTTAGCAGTAGTAGAAGCATTTCAAAAAGTTCAACTATATTTATGTATTAAATTCTTCTAAAATTTACAACATTTTCAAAATCAGTTAAAAATTTCTAAGATTTAGGTTTCGTTAAAATAGAAACGTTAGTTATATTAATTTTTGTGATTTGGTTAGAAGTCTTCTGTGTTCTTGAAAATATTTTTTTCTTTTCTAATCAATTTCCATCAAAATTATATCTAAAACAAGTATAAAAATCCTGCTAAACATATTCAATATAAAATAATAAACCATTTTATCCAGAATTAGATAATCTACTTTAATACACATTAAATACTATTGGGTTCACCCTGTATATATCATCCCTTTTTAAATCATCTTTTTCAACCTGGATTGTGTACATAAAAAAGGTGTCAAAATAGTATCAGTACACAATTCAGTTTAATTAGATTTATTTACCACAATAAAAAAAAACACCTGATTAAATTCGATTTTTCTAAATTAATATTTTTTTAAAAAGTAATATAAACCCGAATTTAATCTGGTGATGCTAATGGTGCTTGTTAGCTAAAATATTTTTTTCTTTTTAATCAAATAAACTTAAAAGTTAAAAAATAAGAGTTCTAAAAGACAAAAAGTCTAAAAAGTGGTTGACTGTTTTGGTTTGATTGCAGGTTCAAAAGCCTGGCACATGCGGCTAACCTTTGACAAGCTGCCAGGCGGCTGTAACCTGCACAGGTGCAAGCTGTGCGGTAAGATAGTAACGCACATCCGAAACCACTATCACGTGCACTTCCCCGGCAAGTTTGAGTGTCCCCTCTGTCGGGCGACGTACACTAGGAGCGATAACTTGAGGACCCACTGCAAGTTCAAGCACCCGAGGTACAACCCGGACACGAGGAAGTTCGATCAACCTCCAGTCAAGACCGAATCGCCGGCCGACTGATCCACGCCAAGCGTCGATTACTACTACAACTACCTGTCGTACTGCTACGGACTGCTGCTCCGCTCACAATGATAATTACCTTTATTACCCTCTTTTTTCCCAAATTTCCTCCCCAGAACATAACAATAATTTTTTTTTATATCTCAACCAACGAAGGAATCGAATTTAATTCTTAAACGACGGTGATTGATTTAATTTTTGTGCTTTTCTGTAAAATTATTTTTAAAGCTCTTAATTTTTACTCTTTGACTGCCTTGAACAATGTGCTGTGCACGCGAAGCGCTTCAATTTGAAGTACTTAGCAGTCAAAAGGTTAATTATTTTCAAGAAATGAAAGCAATTCATCTAAATTCAATTAAAAGAAGAAAATTTATTCGTAAATCGAAAGACTAATTAGAGAGCTGCGATATTAAACTTAAACTTTTGTCAATTTTTAGCTGAAAAGCTCGAGTTAACATCGCCTCGAACTCGATACCGTCTCGTTTCGACGTAAATAATTAAAAAAAAACAATTACACGAGTCTGTGATTTCAATAAGAGAAGAAAAAAAAACGATAAAAAAATAAATAAATAAAGTTGCGTAGTAGCGTTTTTTCCGTCTGTAGGAGAATGGGTACTTTTTCCATCTATAAATTCTTATTGTTTTATTAAAAGCGTTTCTTTATTAACTTCAATCGACGTATTCTCTCTTAAAATAAGATTATGATGAGTCGATGAAGTTTTAGATCGGTCTGATGAAACCGTCCTTGTACATGCCGATGATGCACACTCACCCGTTCGTCATTATAGTCAGTTCTTCACACGTGTTATCTCTTGCATTTGCCAAATTAACAAACATAGTTGATAACTAAGTGCAATTATTATTTTTTTATATTATTATTATTTTTAATTTTATTATTATTTTTTTGTTTGTTTATTATTTAAAAGAAAAAAAATACACTTCGATATTACCTCATGTTTTTCGCGTCTCAACTGTAACGATAATTATATTTATACATACATAAAATATTATATACATACATCTTAGGGGTTAAGAATCTCTAATTTTTTATATAAAACTTTTACTAAGATTTAAAAACGAAATAGAAAGTAAACTATTATATATTGTAAATATATAAATATTATATATTATTATATATGCGGCCTTTGGATAGTTAAAAAATTATTAAAAAAAGAAGAAAAAATAGAATTGAAATATGTAATTATGAGAGTTCGTGTTTATAGTTTTTTAAAGTTTAATGAGAAGGAAAAAATACTGGTTTTATATTATTATTATTGATTCATTAATATATTAATAATTGTTTTTTTAAATTTGTATATATCATAGGGTTCTATTATTAATTAATATGCAACTACAATGAATTAGTCTTTATTATATTAGAGTGGTTGATATATTTTAGGGTGGTTATAGACGATTAGGTTTGCTGGAAAGTAAACCTTCCAACCGTTAAATCTTTCTGTCAACCTTGTTATTAAAGGATAAATCGGTTGAAAGACTAGGTCTGAATTCTAGGCTTTCCGAAGATGTGTCTGCTCTTGAATTCTTGTTGAAAAGTAAGACTTTATTTCTTGCAAACTTAATTGTGTATATGTCTAGCAGACATATAGACTGAAAATTAATTAATATATGAACAAATTGGATTTGCGAGGGTGAAGATTTAATCTCTCGTTTATTCCCCGAAAGATTTGTCTCTTGACAAACTTGGTCGTCTATGGCTACTCTTAGAACTACAGATTGGATTATATTTTTGTAAAAATTTTTGGTGTATTGACTACAAATAGTTTAACCTTAGAATTGTTCCATTATATTAGGTTTTCAAGATATTTTAATTTCGTCAGGGATAAATTTTTTATCATTTTTATAATTTCTTTTATCTATTATTATTTTAGCTTTTTTTAACCTAATGGTATTAATTTTACTTTTTCTACAAACGTCATAAAACGTATTTTTTGAATTAATTTGGGATTATATGAGACAAACAAATTCTTCTATCTAAAATGTAAGAATCTGTGAATATGCCCTTACATAAGATTAGGAAGATTTTAGGTTTAAAACGATTAAAAATCTTTGATGGTTTTTTTTATATCTTTGAAATGCTTTTAAAATTTTTTTAGTAATAGTTACATCAAATGACCATATTGTCAATTCTAAGAAAGAAGGAAAAAAATTGAGATGATTTTTTCTAAAAGTTCTTTTAAATTCTCTACGATGTTGTAAAGTTATTTAAAAATTTATATGTAAGAGTAAATTTATCCATCATACAGGGTAAAAACTGGAAACTTTTGGGGATAACTGGAAGTTAGAGTTTGCGAGACAATAAGTGAAATCATATTAAGTTAGGTAAACATTCATTGATGTTGTACAGATTTCTTTAAAATTATTGAAAGAAAAAAATGCAAGAACTCTAGAAATGTAAAATCTAAATGTGAAAATCTAGACATTAATCACTGTGGTGACAACTGGAAACTTTTGCGGATAACTGGAAATTGAAGTTTGCGAGATAACAAGGTTTTATTAAGACCAGAAGGACACTTATACTATGCCATATCAGGTGTGGAAGATAATGTCATAGAGAATGTGTCTGTCGCTTTCGATGCAACTTTTAACTCTATGAAATCGCCCATAACACGTTTTCATTCAATGCCCTTTGCATTCTTCTAAAATGAGCTAAATTACGCAGCTTGTGAACATTCACACGTCTCTTCAAACATCCCTACAGAAAATAATCATAAATTAACAGTTTTGAAGTCTTTGGGACTCATTGTACCATAACCCGAAATGGAGCTGCACCATGAAGAGAAAGATGAAAAAGTAAACCTGCTCTCCATAACGTTGCCGAGTACTCTTTCTTCTTTCTCTTCATGGTGCAGCTATATTTCAGGTTATTGTACGTCTTCAAAACTCGAAATGAGTTTTTATGGGAATAAAACGACACTCCAAATTAAGTACATTGCTGCTGAGCTCTGTACAAATTCAATCATTGTGCAAATGTCTTTCTGATGTTAATAAAATGTTGTTATCTTGCAAACTTTTTACGTAGCTTTAAATAATAATTGTAAAGTTGGTTAAAAATTAGTGAAGTCTTATTAGGTTTGGTAAAAATTCTTAGGAATTTTTGAAAAATCTTAGGTATTTTTGAAAATTCTTTTAAAATGATTTAAGAAAAATACAGGGACTCTAAAATTGTAAAAATCCAGTACTGTGACTCTGATTGATATGCCAGAACTGATAACTTGGATTTCTTTTTGAATTACAACTGGATATATTTCAGAGAAAGACTCTAAAATAATAACATAATTTTTTTAAAGCATGTAAAATTAGTTCAAAACTTGTGGATTCATATTAGATTCAGTAAAAATTCTTAGACGTTTTTGAAAATTCTTTAAAACTGTTAAAGGAAAATGCAGGGTTTCTAAAAATGTAAGAATCCATTAATGAAGTAAGAATCTATTACTGTGATTTGACTGGAATGCGAGAATTTATAACTTGGATTTTTTTTTGGAATTACAACTGGATATATTTTAGACAAAGACTCTAAAATAATAATATAGTTTTTTTAAAGCTTGTAAAATTAGTTCAAAACTTGTGAAGTCATATTAGATTCAGTAAAAAGTTTTAGACATTTTTGAAAATTCTTTAAAACTGTTAAAGAAAAATGCAAGGTTTCTAAAAATGTAGGAATGCATTGCTGTGATTTGACTGGAATGCGAGAATTGATAACTTGGATTTTTTTTTTGAATTACGACTGGATATATTTTACACAAAGACTCTAAAATAATAATATAGTTCTTTTAAATGTTGTAAAATTAGTTCAAAATTTTTAAAGTCATATTAAGTTCAGTAAAAATTCTTAGACATTTGTGAAAATTCTTTCAAATTCTTAAAGAAAATTGCAGGGACTCTAAAAATATAAGAATCTATTACTGTAATAGATCAGACTGGAATGCAAGAACGCAAAACTTGATTTTTTTTTTCGTTTTCGAATTATAACTGGATTGAAATTATATTTCAGACAAAAACTCTAAAATAATAATTTAATTTTTTTTAAATCTTGTAAAATTAGTTAAATATTTGTTAAGTTGTATTAGGTTTGCTAAAGATTCTTAAACATTTTTGAAAATTCTTTAAAATTGTTAAAGAGAACTGCAGCATCTATTACTGTGGTCAGACTAGATTACGAGAACTCAAAACATGGATTATTTTTCTTTTTTAAATTACGACTGGATATATTTGAGACAAAAACTCGAAAATAATAATTTAGTTCCTTTAAATTGTATACAGTTAGGGAAAGATTTATGTTGAAAAAATTAAAGTCATATTAAGTTAGGTAAAAATTTATTAATGTTGTACAAATTTCTTTAAAATTGTTGAAAAAAGAATGCAGGAACTCTAGAAATGTGAAATCTAAATGTGAAAATCTAGAAATCCATCACTGTGGTGAATTAATACAGCAAGAATTCAAAATCTGTTTTTTTTTTTTTTTTTCACAAAGAAAGAGTTTAAAATTGCAATTTATAATTTCATAGTAAACATAATGTATTTAGCAGATCAGTTTAGCAAAATTTTGGGTTTAAAGTAGTTATAAATCTTTAATGTTTTCGAAATATTAAACATTTTTTTGATAATAGTTACAACAAATGACGAAATTTTCAATTTATCAAGATTTCAAAACATTTTTTTCGTCACTGTGATGGATTAAAAAAAAACAAGAATTCAAAATCTAGCTTTTTCTCTCAGAGAAAAACTCTAAAATTATAATTTATAGTTTTATAACATCTTGAATACATCAGATTAACAAGATTTTTACTTTAAAGTAGGTAAAAATCTTTGATGTTTTTATCTTTTCAAAATATTTTTTAATTTCTTTACTAATGGTTACAACAAATGACTAAATTGCCAATTTCAACAAAGAAATAAAGATTACAAAAGATTTTTTCCTAAAAATTCTTTTAAATTTTGTATGATTTTTCTAAAGTTGTCAAGTTATATTAAGTTTGGTACAAATTCTTTGATATTTTAAAGAATTGTTTAAAATTGTTGTTAATTATTGTTCTTTAAAATTGTTGAAGGAAAATGCAGGGACAAAAGGTCGCTTTTCACTTGTGTTAAGGTCGCTTCTCACTTACGCTACAGTTAGCTGTGCAACGCAACTCAATAATGCAAATTGTAGCTAGGAACTTATACCACTGGTTTAAATGGATACGTTCTGACTTAACGTTGTACGATATAAGTAATAAGGTATTAAATCAGTAGTATAATTTTTAACGACAATTTCATTGCTGAATTGCATCGCGTCGCACAGCTAAGTGTAGCACAAGTGAGAAGCGACCTTTACATTCACAATCACCTCTGTGATACGACATGATACGACTCAGCCGTGCAAATTGTTGCTTGGAAATTATATCACTAATTCAAGTGAATACTTTCTCACTTACATTTTGCGACAAAGCGACGAGTCGTGCAGCGTTAAGTGAGAACTTATCCATTTAAATCAGTGATATAATTTCCTAGCGACAATTTGCATCGATGAGTTATGTCGCGTCGCACAGTTGAATGTAGCGCAAGTGAGAAGCAACCTTAAAAATGTGAAAATCCGTGATTGTAACCTAACTAAATAAGAAAAACTTATTTCTTTTTGGGATTATGACCAAGTCATTACCTGAAGGTGTTTAAATTCAATAACCAATCCAATAACCAAAAACCAATTTTTCTTTAGCGTTCAAAATAACATGCAATTTTATTGCTCTTATTTGTTTGAGCAACTTTTTTTTTTCTTTTTTCAATGAGATTGTAAGAAACGTAGCGATCTAATACATTTTAAAGGAAAGTTTCTTCAATATAAAGTAACTTTTGTCAGAATAATTCAAAATATATTTGCTGTTATAATCCAAAATGATATCAAAATCATGTTTTTTTTTGTAGGTTTATCTATAATTACATTTATTTTAAAATATTTGAAAATTTATTTTAAATATTTCAAAAATCTTATGTTTTAAAACAATTCTAAGCTTAAACTTAAATTTATTGCTCCAAAAATCTTTCTAAATATATACTCTAATCTCAAAATCCAAATTTTCTTAACATTTTATTGACTTGTAAATTATTTCATTAAAATTTTTTATTTTCAAAGTGCCAATAAATGTGCAATCAGTAAAAAATTAACAAAAACTAAGATTTAATTTATCTGTTGTTGCAATATTAAATTTATTTCTTTGGTACCTTATTAAATAGCTTTTATTTTATAACATGTAGATATATTCGCAAAGGAGAAATGTTGTTTTCTTGTCTCTTTCTAAAATAAAAAAAAAAAACGAAAAAGAAAAAGAAAAAAATAATAATAAATATAAATACAGGTGTGGTAGGAATAAAAATCAACGTTATTAAATGTACTCGTTTTGTTTCTCTTTATACGGTCAATTTTTAACAATTTTAATAAGAGATTCTTATTAAAAAAAAAAAAGAAAAGAAAACAAAATTATAAAAAACTAAAACGAAGACTTAAAAAGGAACAGAACTTTTCTATAATAAATCGTAATAATAATTAATTAAGATGAGAGGCGAGTTGTTGTTAATTTTTTTATATAAAAATCTAATATATTGCTATATGTAATAAACGAAGTATATATATATTATATAAATATAGATAACATTTTGAGATATTATATATTCTTAATATATTCTCTTGGCATTAGGACAGTTTGTCGTGTACATTTATACGTGTAGACATGGTTAAAGGAATGTGATATGTCAGCGATTCATTGGTGGTGCTAAACCTCTAGGACCTTCTTTGTAAATTTTTTTTACAATGTGCAATATTTAGTCGTTTATAGACGTTGTAATGACGGAACAGGTCGTGTTTGGGAAACGTTTTTTTAAGGGGTTACGTTAATAATACTAATGAAAGTTTTTCTCCATTAAAAAAAAGTTTGTTAAAAAAAGAGTTTGTTACAAAAAAGAGTTTGTTAATCACGAACCGTTCGTCGAGTAGTTTCAATAAAATGCGAATAGAGAAAAAAATCATGTTTAAATAAATTATACATTATATGGTTGCGGTAATACGTTTATTATTATTAATAATATTTTTTTGTTTAACTTAGAAGATAGATTAATTATTCTTATTGGCTAGTTTTCGCAATTTTTTAAAAAAATTACAAAAAAAACATTAAATTTATAAAAAAAATGGGGAGGTGTATTATGAAAAATAATTAATATTACAAAAAAAAAATGAAATTTTTTATATACTACTATTAATTAATTATTATATAAATAGAAATATTATTTTTGTTAACTTTGAAAAATATTGTTTTTTTTTTCTTTTATATGTTTCTTTTTATATTCTATAATAATAATAATCGATGTCAAAAAAAAGGGTCGATGAATCTGTTACGAATAATATTCAATTATATCTACGTTATCCTATCGCTTAATCATTTTTTTTATTTTAATTTTTCTTCTAAGCCGGAAAATAACCGAGCCAGAGAAAGAGAGGAAACATAACGAATTAAATTCCGCATTTAATTATTTTTATCATTTACTTTTATTATTGTACTCGATCTAATAATTTTTATTATTATTATCATTAAAAATGGTGTGTTAATATCCCAATTCGTTTTATTTCCCATAAAAAAATTTGTTAGTTTTTTATGGAGACTTTTTTTTTCTTAAAAAAAAAATAAATTAAATTAAAAGTCTTCTCGTGTTACCATGTTGTGTCGACCGCAGCTGCCATCGCATAAAAACCACCGGTAATGCCACCAAAAGTTAAGTCTAAACCCAGTTTAACATAGTTTTTTTAATTTTTGTTTCAGATGTGAAATGCTACAAGGTATCGCAACTCTTCGAAAGGGTTGGTTCGATGGATGAAAGACGGAGGTGCGTGCTTTGTGGAAAAATCGTCAGTAACACTCGGAATCATTACTACGTCCACTTCCCCGGCCAGTACTCTTGCAGTCATTGTCCTGCTGTTTACACCAGGAGCGATACTCTTCTGCTACATATGCGTACTAAACATCCTACGGTTGCTTAGCTATCACCTTATAATTATTTTTTATAAAGACAAAGAATTTAGAAAGCTTAGATGAGGAACGAATAATTGGGTTAAGAAGTTAACGTGAGTTTTTTAAATCTAAAAGATAAAAAAGGGATTTTTTTAAATGGATACAATAGATCTAGTCAGTTTCTAGTCTGTTATACAGGGTGATTTTATTAAAAATATTTTAATTTAAGAACCCTTCCAAATAAGCAATTTTAACCTCTTAATATTCTTCATTTAGGGGATATTTTTACCACAAATTAGAAAATTTGTTTTAACTTCTAAAAAGTCGAAGGTGATTTCGTTTCGGTAGAAAAATTTGTGCAATAATTAATCCTTTTTTTAAATATGCTCAAGTATCGTCAAAAATCTAATTTGATATCAAACACGGTCATATTTTTAATTTTTATATAAACTACACATTGGAGAAAATAGACCAGTCGAAAAATGTTAATGTTAATTATCCACCTTTTTAAGTATTTCTTGGTTTTATTACAATAAATGTTTGAAGCGGATACACACGGAGCAATTTATCGGCTTATTTTATTAATTAATCGTTAGATTTCCGGAATTATACAGATCAATCGCTTTATTTGGGGATTATAGAGTAATTTGGAATTTTAGTCTTATGACAAACACAACGATTTATTTAAAAATAAATCCGTGAATGTATCGGTCGGTATTAGCAAACCACACTATGACATGTTGGAATTTATTTCCTATTGTTGTACGTTTAACCGTTTGCGTACCAGAGGGGTTTGAAAAAACACGATCGAAGAGCACCAAGGAGTGGGATCGCGCTCCTTCGATTATCTGCCGAAAAAAGTTAAAAAACGCGTTAGTGCTCCTTTAGTTACATGTCAAAAATTTCGGGTGGGACACCAGTTGTCTGTTTCGACCATATGCCCTAGCTTTTCTCGACACAAAATCTGAAGAGCACAGAAGTGGCTCGTAGTACGCAAACGATTTAGAAAAAAGGATGTAGGATTATATAGTCATATTAGTTTAATTTTTTATAAAAAATGATTGTTGAAATGACTGATAAGTTGATCAGATTTGAACAAATGATCGTTCTAAACGACATATACGTACAACTAAATTGAACCGATTAATTTGAGAAAAAATATTGGTTCAATAAAACTGTGCGTTAATAGATAATAAACAATTTAAATTCAGCATTTATCTTGCATGGGGAAGACACAAGGTAGTTTTTTTTTTAATCTGTCCTTCACTCGAGCGGTAGGATATCATATCGACCTATGCAACGAAGACTATTTTCATTTTCTAGTCATTTTAGGTAGAACTGAGATATAGGCGTTTAAAGGTTTTCAACAGATTGCATTTTAATAAAATATGTAGTTACTTGGCTGCGCTTTTGTTACCAAGTTACTATAATTTTTTACCAAATAGAGCTTGAAGAAACATACTGGTACCGCATATTAACTCAAAATCACCATTTTTTGACTTACGACAGTTTTCGTTGGATAGGTCGATATAAGGATTAAATTGATAAAGTGCTAAAATGCACTATTCAACTAAAATTAACCCTTAAAAGTCCTTTATCCAGACGTGGTAAACATTATATTAGTATTTGCAAAGTCCTATGTTCAGATTTTGTGGACATAACATGTAGGCAAAGCTAATGTGATGTTTGAAGTACTGAAACTCAGCTAGTGTGATGTGTCAAAAATAAAAAGACTTTTAACACGTTGAGTGCCATGTCAGTCATCGATGACTGATACCGAGTTTTCCGTTCAGGCCGCGTCAGTCATCAGTGACTGTTACAACTTTTCGTTCAGGCCGCGACAGTGACTGACAGGGAACTCGTTATAAAACCGCGTGGTACTCAACGTGTTAAGGGTTAAATAAACCGGGTTGGGTTGAAGCGTTATAAAATCAAATAACGCTCAGATAATACTCTGAATAAGCAAACTCATTCAGAGAGCTCCTTAGTGAAGTTGTTAGCGCGATCAGTCAGTAATGCAGACAAAGGAATCAGCACATGCGTTCGAATCTTTTCGTATCTTTTTATTAAACAAAAATTAAAAAGTAAAACATACGAAAAGAATTCGAACCAACATCAATTACTTTGCCTGCATCGTTGACTGACCATGCTACCACGAAGCAACTCTACTACGAAACTCTCTAAGCGCCGGCACAGACGAGGCGTTTTTGAACGCGCGTTTAATCGTACGCTTGCTAACGCGCGTTTTTGTATATATGCGTTTTAATAGGAGTGTACAGACAAGCGTTAAACGCGCGACAAACGCACGTTTCGAGATTTTTGTTAAAGCGTGCGTTTTATGACATCTAACGCTCACTTGTACACTTGGCAACAGCAAGCGTATGATTAAACCCGCGTTCATAAAAGGCCCAGTCTGTACCGAGGCTAAGGCCTGTTACTACCAATTGAATGCTATCCAAGGGATAAGCTATCTATAAGATAATAATGCAATCTAAGAACAATTTTGGGGATTTTTTTCAAATGGCAACACTAAATGGTCAGAAAATGTGATAATTAGATATTTTCAACGTATCTTGTAAAAACCACGTCAAAACATTTGTGAAATTTGCTTCTAAAATAGCGTTAACTAGCGGATAAAGTTATCCACGACGTTAACTATGACTGGTGGTAACGGGCCTAAACAAGCTTGCTTATCCAGAATATAAACCGAGCGTTATATTTTAAACCTGATTTCTTCAATTTTGGCTAAATAATGCCTAAAAGAAACACCTCAGGCCCTCCATTTGTTAAAAATTTATCTATTGATTATTGGGTGTAATTTATTGGAACGAAAAATTATTTGGTGATCATCCAGCTATTAATATACCTGTTATATCCAGCATAATTGACTCACTGTTAGTTCTCTAACAATAAGTCATTCTTTTAGCATATCGCAGAACTTTTACATGAGATACAAACGGAAAGTTAACAAAAAGCAGGCATGCGACGTCTTATACGCTTTTTAAATTGATCTAAAATGTGTTCAATAAAATTAAGATCGATACTTAAAGCAAGCCAGTCCATTTTTGGATTACCTAATTCTTTAAAGTTTTACCATCTACTATGTTATTATCCTTGCTATAGCGTCGCCTTACAACCAAACTATTATACATCGAATTTTTCTTAAAACTGTTATGTTTTAAACTCTTTCTGAAAGTTTATTCCAAATCAATCCACGTATATTAGTATCATTGTTTTATTGAGTAGTCTTATGTAGATGCATATTACACATTGAATGTCAAAACTAAAAACTCGTTTTCTGTAAACTTAAAAAAATATACGTAATAGTATGGTTATAAAATTATGATTTGTGGTGTTGCATTAACAGACAATTCTTCCATGTGTAGTCATGTGGTCATGTATTAACAGGAAATCATTCAGAAAACCAATAAATCCATAATAAGACATTTATCTCATGCCTTTACAAAATTTCTGTAATGTGTCGTCGTGCTGTTAATCCACCTCTTTCAATGAAAACGAGATCTTTATGTGTCTCAAAAGAAATGTTTGACTAAAACATTACTACTGCCATCCATAAAATTAACTCTAAATGGCCGAGTACAGGCAGCATAACGTTCACTAACTCTTCTATATACTCTATTTCGACAATTATATTATCGCATGATGGTTTCATAAAGACAGATTCTGTTATTACTCGTTTCTAATGGTTTACTAGTTCCAATTAGTTTTTGTTTTGGTGCGAAAGCAAGTCTTCCTCTTTTGTGAGCTGTTGTAAAAAAATAGTCTTATAACTGGAGTTCTTAAACCATTTTTTCTTAACCTTCGTCGAACAGTGAAAACGCTAATTTAGTAAATTTAAAGCTTACTCATCTACACTCAAGCATAAAGCTAAGAAAAACACCGCCTTCAAGAAACGTGTTTAAAGAATATTTAACAATTTGATCATTGTTTGGTTTCTTTTCGTTCCAAGAATTTATTTCTACAATTTATAAAATCGCCTGTCTTCGAAAAATACGTACTAATTTGTTTTACTTCATTAAAAACAAGAACTATTGAAAAACGTCATTATGGAAAAAAGTCAAAGGGAAATTATGAAAAATTTTGGATTGGTCCGTTTTCTTTGAACTTTCAGAAAAAAATAAATAAATAAAATACAAAAAATTAGATGTTAAATTTTAAAACTTGAATTTGTAAAACTTTAATTTAAAAAATTTACAAATAACAATAAAACTCACGTTAACTAACTTCAAAAAACCCCAAAACGATTTAACTAAAAGATAATTTTACTCAAACCCAAAGCAGTCTAATAATGTAAATAAAAAAGTCTCAATTTTTTTATTTTAAATAACCAACCTAACTTTAAGGTAATCGAAGATTTTAAGTCATAAAACGGGTTTTTTAAACGACTTAAAATCGCCAATTTAAACGGATGATGGAAGTTTTTAATTAACCGACTGACTACGACTGATGATATCCCAATTTTTTAGACCAAAAAAACGAAACCTAACCAATTTACTAATTGAATATAATAAATATACTGTGTATAAGTGAACGTTTTTTAAAACCAACGACATGCTTCCAAAGATATTTTTACTAGATTTTAAAGAATATTTGAGTTATTTTATTGATAGTAAGTAGGGAGAAAAAAATATATATTAAAATATAAATTGATATATTAAAATATAAATGGATATAATATACATATTATTGATTAATTAATTATTGAATTAATTAACTATCCTAGTTGTAATTTAAAAAAAACTAGATTTAAGTGAAAAAAAAAAAAACATAATAATTAATGATAATGGGTGAAAATGTGATTTTATAATGCCAAATCTTAGTTAGGTTTTTAGCGTTTTTATTTTTTACCGTTTAATATTTTCTTTTATCTTTATTTTTAATTCTAGATTAATTAATTAATCGAGTTGTTAGATTTTTTGAATCTCATTTAAATGAAATTAAGCGAAAAAAAGAGGTAAATAGTGCCATTAAAAAATTTGTTTGTAGATTCGATTTTTAATTTTTGAATTTTTAACTAATTGTAAAAACGATTTTATTAAAAATTTAAAAATCGTATCTACGAACAGTTTTAAAAAACCTTAATTAAATTAGTTTAAATACCGTACTTAGAATCGATTATTTTTACTATCAATAAGTAAAAAAAACGAAATTAAAACTTGCCAAAAAAAAATAAATTTAAGTACAAAATCGTTCCTTGGATTAATTTTTGAAAGAAACCAAATTTTTTACGAAAGAAAAAAAAATAAAAATCTAAAATAACGAAATCTAATTATAAATCAGGGTATCCCAATTGTGTACATTATTTATTACCGATGATAAAAAATATGTATAGAACGAATTTTTAAATACCAAATAAACATGTATATAAAATCTAAAATTTTTTTTTATTTAAAACCGACCTGAAATTATCTAAATTATATAAAGTTTTGAAGATAATTAATTTTTATTTTTTTGTTAACAGAAATGAATGGTTCAGCTTTACTTTCCTACAACGAAATGTTTGAAGTTTCATCGACCAACGTTTTGATGTATCGTTGTAAAGCGTGCAGCAAAGAAGTGACTAATAGATGGCATCACTTCCATTCCCATACGCCGCAGAGATCGTTTTGTCCATATTGTCCTGCCACCTACAGCAGGATTGATACTCTACGAAGTCATCTAAGAACCAAACACAATCTTCTTATGAGACATCATCTTTAAATCTTTATAAATCTTAAAGGGGAAAAAGATGTTTAAAAATCATAGATTTATGAAGATTTAAATAATAAAGTCTCGATGTCGTTTTCTGGTGTTCCAACGTAGATCTTTGCTGTTTTTAAGTTTTTATCTGACTTAAAATTTAATTTGAAATATTGCTTTTGTTCGGTTTTGAGAAATGTATGTGAAAAATGTTTTAAGTTAAAACTGAAACAGTCAAGGATAAAAAAGATTGTTTATAAAGATGGGATTTCTTTGAGATGAAGTTATTTTTTTTTATAAATCTTTGTAAATCAAAATAAAAAAATTTAAAATTATAGATTTACAAAGATTTAAAGCTTTAATGTTGTTTTATAACTTTCAAAGAACTTAAATCCTTGCTGACTTTAAGTTTAAAAAATTTGTATGATTTGAAGAGATTTTGTTCAATTTCTTTTGACAAATACTATATCATCGGTGCCCAGAAAATCTTCAAACACCAAAATTTTATTAGTATGTGTCGTATTTTAGATTTGTCAGTTAATTTTCATTTGATATGTTAAAATAACAGGATAATATAACCTGACATAATAGTTCCGAGGGTCCTCATCATACTTCAAGTCGAGTCATCGGTCTTCTGCCTCGTAGAAGAATTTTGTTCCTCATTATATGTATTATCGTTTATTTTTTAGAGTGTTTGATAATAAATTAGAATTTTGTATTTATTAACCAAGGGACAGGAAACTAAATAAATGAGCTGAAGAGAAAAGATCACTAAAAAGGAATACCTGATAAATTTGGAAACCGAGGAAGCTAACAGTACAGAAAAAATAATTAAACGTTTCAAAGAAGAAAAGAATAAGCAAAGAATAAGAAGTCACAAGAATCCAAGAATTCTATCAAATCTGCGAAAGATCCTATACCTGGAGTGTGATACGAACTGAGTATTTGAGCTGCAAAACCTAACCGGAAGAATAACATAACATAATTTAACTCATTGTGTGTTATATTACAGTACTATTATAACCTGACATTACAACCTTCCTTAAAAAATTCTGATTTACTCGTTATAAATTCCGTTAATCTTGAGATTATCCAACTTCAAACTTGTCCGAAGATTTTTTGAGCACCGATGGTACATGAGAGATTTATTTATATTTTAAATTTAAAACAGTCAGGATAAAAAGACATAACAAAAAAAAAACACAAGTAAATTGGTTTGATATTTGTTCGATTTGAATAAAATTTCAATTTTTATAATTTTCTAAATGTAATTCATTTACTTTTTAACCTGATTGTATAAATACATCACAAGCTTGTGTCATTGTACCACAACTATGTTAATTAATTATTAATATTAAAAATAAAGAATTATAAAACACTAACATTTGATGTTTTACTTTCAATTTAAAACCAAAATTTAAATTTTAATATTTTTTTTAATTAAATATAATATTTAAAAGAAAATCAATTCCATCTATTGAGGGAACTTAATACCAACTTCCACGTTTACTTCAAACTTCAATGTAAACATAACCTAAAAAATAATTCAAGTCAAAATGACCGCTTTTAAAACGTATTTATTGTGGTTTGCACAAGATCACATTAATTTTAGAAAAGAGGTAATTAAAAAATCATTTAAATTCAAAATTTAATAAATATATTTTTAGGAAATTTACTCTTTATTAGATTTACTTAAGATTAAAATGACACTTTTAGAAGAACCAATTTTAGAGGTTAGTTTACAATTTTTGAACTTATTTCTTTCTTTTTAATTTCATCATTTTTAATTTATCTAATTTCAATGTAAATTTTAGCAACCGTATTGGTTAGTACAATTTTCTAATGAAAGCGATTTAAAAAAATTAGCAGATCGATCAGTTTCTTTACGATACACACTAGAATTATGGGGTTATTCTACGAATATAAACGATTTACACAACCAAGTAAAAAACTACCCTCGATCTTTAATGTTACCTCATATGTCGGCTGATAAAAGTTTTAAAATAGATGTCGAAACTTTTTGTAAACATTTCACTCAAAAAGAAAAGGTTGAAAAGTTAGAAAATTTTAATTATTTACCGGTAGAAGGGAAAGTAAATCTTAAAAACCCTGATGTTATATTTAATTATATTGAATATTACGGTTTTGATCCAACTTCACCTCCGGAAAATCCTTATATGGTGTTTTTCGGAAGATGGGTAAATTATAAATAAATTAGAATCTTAAATTATACAATTTTCCTTTTTTTAAAAGTATTTTTTTTAAGATAGCAAACGGTTCTCGAACATTAATCAATCAACTTTCATTAAAATCCCGAAAATTTATAGGAAATACAAGCATGGATCCTCAATTATCTTTATTAATGGCTAATCAAGCACAAATTAAACGGGGTGATATCGTTTTAGACCCTTTTGTAGGTACGGGGTCTTTATTAGTAGCCGCAGCTCAATTTGGAGGGTATGTTTATGGGGCTGACATAGATTATTTAATGTTACATGGTCGAACTCGACCATCGAGGATTAAACAAACTGTAGGTTTTAATTAAAAAAATTTTTTTTAATAAAAAAAATTATTTAAATAAAAAAAAATTTAATCTTAAAAATATTATTTAGAAACGTAGTGATGATGAAAGTGTAAAAGCAAATATGATACAGTACAATTTAGAAGATAAGTATTTGGATGTTTTAGTGAATGATTTTTCGATTTGTTATTGGAGGGAAAATGTTCTTTTTGATGCTATTATTACAGATCGTAAGTTGTAACAAAAAGGTATTTAAAAATTTCTAAATGTGTTTTAATTAATAGCTCCATATGGAATAAGAGAAGCAACGGAAAAAATAGGTACGAGTAAATCGAATTATACAATCAGTGAAGAGCATTTAGCGACACACATTCCAGCGAAAGTTGATTATGGACTTTCTAGTTTATATCACGATCTTCTTAAATTTTGTGTTAAGCATTTAAAAATAGGTGGACGATTAGTTTGTTGGTTTCCAGTTTATAGGTATATACATATAATTTTTTTTATTAATAATAAACTTTTGATCGTTACTGTATATTTTAAAAATGATTAATAAGTATTATACAGGGTGTTAAACGACATATTTAAAAAGATTGGAAAATCGAAAATGTATGAAAGAGAAAAAAGTAAAATTTAATTAAAAACTACTTATTTTATATATACAGGGTGTTAAAATTCGATCATTATATAGTTCTTTAACACTTTGTTGACCGGCAATTTTACGTAGAAACTATATCATGTCACCGTAATGTGACATAACAAGTGCTATAACGACAAGTTAACTCGTCACCGGTCAGCAACGTTTGGATATGAAATGACGAGTTATCTCGTCACCGGTCAACAAGGTGTTAAGTAGCTTTTTTTCAGTTTGAATTCTAATATGATATTTTAATTTCTTAATTTTTATTTATTCATATTACAACATCAAAATGTTATCTTGGAACATACAGGGTGTTGAATTTTCTACCACATCAATTTTTCTACCTTTAGAAATTTTTTTTGTCATCATCCCTGTATTTATTCTGATATATATATTTTTTTAATTCTCTTAGATTTTGGTTGACCAAGATTAAATCTTCTCAATTAAATATCAAATTGATATATAGGGTGTTTATTTTTAATAGGTTGGCGATTAATTTTTGGATTTCAACTTTATAAATACTCTAGTTTATTGCTAATAATAAGCTCTTAATCGTTTTTTACATCTTAAAAAAATGATAAATAAGCATTATACAGGGTGTTTGATGATAGATGTTTAAAACAATTGAAGAATTTGAGAAAATAAGAAAAAAATGAATATACAGATCTGGAAATTTTATTTGGGGGTATAGGAAAATAATGCGTGCAACAGAGAAGCATATAGGAAGTAGATTAGATAAACAAAGAGCGATATAACTGTTTAACCACGCCTTTTCCGATCCGACCCTAGTCGCCCAACCAACCACCTTCTTCCCACAAACTGTCGAACTGTCAAAGTGTCAGTTTTTTTTTAACTCAATAACCTGCTTAGTCGCATTTGTCTAGTGAGATTTTTTAAACATGATGAGTCAAATTATTGTACCGATTTATTATTGTAGTGATCAAAAATTATTTTGACAAACGTTTCTTTCATAATAAGGTAAAATAAGCATGTCAGAATAATTTTTGACGAATATAATAACAAATAGGGGTTACCATTTAAAAACGAATGAGTTTTCGATATTTTAAATTTATCATTCTTAAAAAATCGCAGGAGACAAATGCGACAAAACAGACCGTTGAGTAAACTTTGTAAAAATCTAAGAAACATTCAACAATCAAACCGAGTCAATTAACTTGACAACAAGGCAAGGATATTGAAAATAAGAATTTTTTAACAGACTACTGCATTTGGAAATTCTGCCAAAAAAGTGTTATAAATCAAATTAGCGGCAGTTTAGAGAAAAACGATCTGTATAAAAGTATCGTATTGCAGCATACAATCCAAAAATAAAATAAAATCGGGTACATTCCATTTAAAAAATCGTAACTTTGCTATGTTTTGTAGTTTTGGGACACCTGTATATAAGTCGCAATATTTTAAAAATGTGTAGTACCATTACAGCTATAACAGAAAAAAAGAAAAAGGCCAATATCTTCAATAATAAATAAGTTATGGAGCTTTTTCGGACCGTTGAGACACCCGGTACATCAAAAAACGCCTTTTACTAAAAAGTGTAGACTCGTCATCATTTTCTGTCTTTCTGTCTGGGAAAGCTTTCATTCCCTTTTATTCCTCGACAGCATTTCGACCTCTCTCGCTATTTTTCCACTTTTTGTTATTATGTCTCTTAACACATCGTTCAAATTGTGCCGCGTTTTTCCTCTCACTTTCGCCTGCCATACTTGCCTGACCAGTCTCGTCCTTCATCCTTTGCAAAAATCCCCATCAGTTCAGCTATCATTTCTCTATGTACTCGTTCAGTGATTCTCTACTCAGCTCATTTCTTATTTCCGTATTTGAGATTTTGTCTCTCCTGATACTTATACATATTATGATCGAAAGCACGTTACTTCCTGTATACAGGATGTCAAAAATTCAGGATTTTTTTCTTGATTTTACTTTTTCTCTTGTATATTCTCAAATAATTCAAATTGAAAATTTTTTTATGCTTATCGTTTTCAAATATTCACAATAAAATATCAAAATCGTTTATCGCTGTATACAGGGCGTTTAATTTTTTGCCTCAGCGAGTTTTGTAATTCTAAAATTTTCCTTCAGATATCACTTTTGAATTCCTCGACTTTATAAAAATTTTCCTCCCACTTCAATATACAGAGTGTTAAATTTTTTACTTCATCAACCTTTTTAACTTACTGAAAAGTTCTCCATTTACCTTGTATCAATTATAGTAACATTTTAGAACTTCGTACCTTTCAAATTTCCATTAAAAGATATTAAAATCATTTACCCGTAACATACAGAGTGTTTAGTTTGTTACCTTTACCCAAGGATACTGGACTAACAGGATGGCTCAATCCCATAAGATGTGTATACACCGAAATTTAGTCGTAGCCGCCAATTTGACGTCACTGTTGACCGTTTTGTTGTGGTTTCAGTCGATTGTAAGGCAGAGACGCTAAGCCTGGCAGTGACATTAAAGGATGGCGAAAGAGTCAGCTATCCTATTAGCCCACTGTCCTTGACCTTTACCAACTTTTGTACTTTGCAATTGTTCAACCCGCAAGTTCACATTTTATTTACCTTTATCTGTCATGCACGCACGTATTTTGCGCTCTAGACCAGGGGTCGGCAAGTAGTTTTCAGTGGGGTCCGGATTCGGTGTAAATTTTTTTATGGAGGTCCAGAAAAAAACTAATAATTAAAACGTACTGTTTTTTATTTTGTTTTCAAGTCGAGTTAGTTTCCAAAAAAAGGGCGAACCAAGTAAAACACCTCCAAATACTTCATAAAAATGAAGTTTGTGAGGGGTGTGACTTAACGGATTACTGCGCATCGAAGGCAGTTCTTATTTCTTACATTTCCACGTCTCTTCCTAGATTTTACAAGCTGTATTTAACCCTTTCGCTTCGGCTGACTAGTCCGCCAAAGTACTGTCAAGCACGCCTGCTAGCCATATGTCTACATGTTATCTACGCCGCTTATAAGCGGCGCTGGTACCCACGAATCATTTTGTGTCCGCCGCCTATAAGCGCCGTTCGAAGCGAAAGGGTTAAGAATATTTGGTGGTCCGAGATTCGAACTTCCCCGGTCCGTATACGGACCGTGGTCCGCCTGTTGCCGACCTCTGCTCTGGACGCACATATTGTTAGCAGATTTTACTTATCGTCCGATGTTATGTTTGTGATGTTTAAGTCTTTTATTCTGCATTTTGCACACGACAATCATTATCGTTTTCCAACTGTGAAACGTATTATTGGCGCGCGATTACCTGTGCTTATTGCTAGTAAAACAATAAAAAATGCGTAAGAATAGTCAATTTTCTTTTTGTTTACATTGGTTTAAGTCTTAATTTTTCTTTCATTTTTTTTTTGTTGAAACAACACCTATTTTCAGACATCAACTTTTTAGTTGTGTGTTCAGCAATTTTATAAATAGAATTTTTCATCACCCTATATAATTTCTCATATCATTTTTGATTCTTATAACGTTAAAATTTGTACAATGAGATATCAAAAGTATCTTTTGCAGCATACAGTGTTAGTTAATTTACTTTTGTACTTTGAAATTTTTTTAAAATCATTTTTAAAATGTACAAATCTCAAAACCACAATAAAATATGAAAATCTTTCGCAATATTCATAATATCCCATTTCACTTCTAACTTGTTGAATTATCTACTTGTCATTAATTAACACCCAGTATATGAGATTTATATTTTCAAGATGAAAACACAAACCATTTTAAAATAATTTTTAGAGATGATTACGATGAAAATTGTTTACCAACTAACGAATGTTTAGAATTAAAAGCAAACAGCGAACAAATCCTAAACAAACACACTTCAAGAAGATTATTAACTTATGAAAAAATTAAAGAAGCTTCCACCGATTCATCACTTAAGAATGAAATAATGGATTTTAGGGCGAAATATTATGATACTCGGGAAGAAACAAGGCGAGAACGAAGAATGCGCGAAGCTAATTTAAGGGAACAAAATAGAAAAGAATATTTAGAAAAGAATAAATAAATAAAAAAAATAAAATAAATAAGTTTTAGTAAAAAAATGATTTATTTATTATTTTTTCTTATTCCTTTCTTATGTGATAAAATTCCAACAGGTCGTTTATCTCTATTTTCCAAATTTTTAGTTCCCCTTTTTGGCGCTAAATTCTTCCTAACTTTAAAAGCTCTACCTTTAATAACATTTTGAGGTTTTTCCTCAAATTTAACTTTTTTAGCTTTTCTATTAAAAGGAGCTTTAAAAGGTCTTTTTCCTCCAGTTTTAAACATATCCTTATCTGGTTCTTCACCAACTTCTTGTCTGTAATATTCCGCATCGTCATCTTCAACTTCCATTTCTTTTTCATCATCATCTTTAACTTTTTCTTTAGATTCATTTTTTTGCATTCCTTTAAGAGATTTTTCTTTATTTTCTAACTTAATTTGTTCTTTTTTCTTTTTATTATCTTCCTGAATCTTTTTACGTTTGGCTTTTAATTTTTTCCTAGCTTCTCGTTTCTTTCTTATCTCTTCTATTTCTTCTTCACTCTTTGAAACTAAATCGTGATATAAAACTTCACCGTCTAATAAACCATCTTCAATTTTAATCAATTCTATAGTCAATCGAGGTCCTAATTCGGTAAGTCTTATAGCTGATTTACCTTGTTCAATGTTACCACGTTGTATAATTTTTTGATTTAATGTCACATGAAGGTTCGGATCATCTTCGAACTCACTTTCGGATAAAATCCCACCTCTAAAAAATTATTTTATGGTTAAATATTCATTTATAAAGTGAAAATAAAAAATTTACTTTGTTAAAAAGTCTTCTATGTCATCACATTTAGATAAATTTGGTACTTTTCCTGTTACGACTTTTTTAACACCTTTTGAAACTCCAACGGGAATTAATTTTATGTTGTAATGTCTAAAATCAATTTGTTTTGTTGTTGGATTATAGTTTAATAAAACACAACGTCGTACAGTGTTTAAATCAACCTAAAAATATAAATTAAAAATATTTTAATTAAAAAAATTTTTTTTTTAATATTTTATATTTTTTTATTTATTTTTGTTAAATTTACTTTTGTTAAATTAATTGTTGGAAACATATGTTGAAACATCGAAGCCATTAATTTCATTTGAACACCTTCCCCGCTAAATCCATTCATAACAATTAACGGTGAATGTTTAAAAGCTTGTTCGACGACGTTTTGTTTCTTTAACGAAGAAACAACATCCCGAGACAGTGAAAAATTGCAAATTTTAAACGTTAAAGTAGGTCCACGTGGAAATCGAGCGATTTTTAAATACATCCCAATCTCGGTGTTTGAAAAAATACACAAATGTGTTACGTGTAATAATCCAGCTATCGAGACAAAGTCCTTTATTGTATTTTTCTTCCGTTCCTATAAAATTTTTGTGTTAATTAATAATTTAGGATATAATTGAGTTAAATTTAAAGTATATTTAAAGTACCTTTAGAGATGTAGCGGTGAAAGGTTCCATAACTTTACGAAAGTCTTTAGTTAATTCTAAAATGTGCCCTCCAGGTAAACCTTTATGAATAACGAAGGAATGCGGTGCTTGAACTAACTCTTCCGGCTCGTTGAGTACATTTTTATTTCTTTTAACACACCGACCAATCTTTCTTTTACGTTTTCCCATATTTTTTTAAAAATTATAATAACTGACAAGACGAAACTTTTAGGTTATGTGAGGTTATGTTGATTTTCACGTGGTTATGTCAGGGTTTGTCAAAGTATTAATTTAACCTTTTTTGGATAGATGGCGGTGATAATTTATAAATTTAGATGAATATTTTTATAATAAATTTTAATTTTTTTAAATGGTTTTAATAAATAATGAATTTTATATCTTATATTTTTAATTTTACAAATTAAATTTAAACGATTTAATTTTAGATTAATGCATAAAATGTATAAAAAGATTTTAAGTTTATAAAATTAAGTTGGTAGTTTTGAATATCAACCATTTTGATTTTATAAATTTTGACGTTTGACACTAAATAAACGTTAGATATGTTTTAAATTACCATTTATTAAGGTATAAATCATATCTGTGTTATTATGAGGCATAAAATGGGTTACATTTGGAATATACAAGGTATTTATAACATTTTTTTATTCGTATTAAGTAAGTACAAGATCAAAAAAAGTGATTTACCATAACATAGAATTAGCCTCATCGTCAAATGTACAATTTATTTCATCAGGCATTAAAATGCCATGAAATAACCATCATGCGCGGTCTAAAGTTTTATAATTTTGTCTAAAACTACTACTTAAAGTATAAACATCGTTCGTATAAGCTAAAGAACCCTTAAAACTATCATCGTCTTTATGTTGGGTTAAAGCGTTTGGGTCGTCTTTGGTTTTCTTTGGTTTTTTACCGTGTTTAGACTTATATACTTTGGTGCAAGCTAAAATTGTGCATAAAAGAACCGTAAATTCTATTAAAACTACAACTAAACCTACACCTAAGAAAATTATATATTGTTCTTTGTACCATTGTTCTAAATGTTCTGAACAACCCTGTAAATAAAAAAATAAAGGTGAAATAATTTACATTTGTTAATATTTAGTACTTACAAGAATGTGTCTGTATCCTTGTTGCAGATTTTTATCTAAAAGTTGACACAAAGTACTATTTTTTGGTTTTGGATTTAAATAAGCGTCGATATTTTGTGTATTTTCAAGTTTACAACATGTTAATGGGACTGTTAAAGATGGTCCGAGTGATTGTAATCTCCAAACTGAAGTTTCGTATTCGATGGATGATTGAATTCCACAACATTTAAACTAAAAAAGAAATTTAATTAATTGAGTTATAACCTAAAATGTCATTTTGACGTTAAATGTCATTTTGACGTTAAACGTAAATTTAAAAAATTTTAAATAATTCAAAATCTAAGCTAAATAGAAAAAAAGATTTTCAAATAAAACTTGTAAAGAATTTAATTATGAACATTTTTTATTATAAAGAATTTTTTGAAATTTTTAATATTAATTGAGTTATAACCTAAAATGTCATTTTGACATCAAACGTCAATTTTAAAAATAACTCAAAATCTAAGCTAGATAGGAAAAATTTTTTCAAATAAAACTTATGAACAATTTAATTATGAACATTTTTTATTATAAAGAATTTTTTGAAATTTTTGATATTAATTGAGTTATAACCTAAAATGTCATTTTGAGATTAAAAGACAATTTTAAAAATAATTTAAAATCTAAGCTAGATAGGAAATTTTTTTTAAATAAAACTTATGAACAATTTAATTATGAACATTTTTTATAATAAAGAATTTTTTGAAATTTTCAATATTAATTGAGTTATAACCTAAAATGTCATTTTGAGGTTAAACGACAATTTTAAAAATAATTCAAAATCTAAGCTAGATAGGAAAATTTTTTTCAAATAAAACTTATGAACAATTTAATTGTGAACATTTTTTATTATAAAGAATTTTTTGAAATTTTTGATATTAATTGAGTTATAATCTAAAATGTCATTTTGAGGTTAAACGACAATTTTAAAAATAATTCAAAATCTAAGCTAGATAGCAAAAATTTTTTCAAATAAAACTTATTATTCTTTTAATGAAATTTGAAAAATTTAGATGAAATTAAACGAAATTCAATAATTTTATGCGAAATTGGGTGAAATTTTAGACGAAATTCGACAATTTTTTTAAATTTTAGACGAAATTTCACAATTTTAAGTTAAAGTATGTTATTTTTTTAATGAAATTTGAAAAATTTAGATGAAATTAAACGAAATTCAATAATTTTAGAAAATTCTATACGAAACTGAGCGAAATTGGACGATTTTTTTAAATTTTAGACAAAATTTCACAATTTTAAGTTAAACTATGTTATTTTTTAATGAAATTTAAAAAATTTAGATGAAATTAAGCGAAATTCGACAATTTGAGACAATTTTATACGAATTTGGGCGAAATTTTAAACGAAATTCGACGATTTTTTTAAATTTTAGACGAAATTTCACAATTTTAAGTTAAAGTATGTTATTTTTTTAATGAAATTTGAAAAAATTAGGTGAAATTAAACGAAATTCCATAATTTTAGACAATTTTATACGAAATTGGGTAAAATTTTAGACGAAATTCGACAATTCTTTAAAATTTTAGACGAAATTTCACAATTTTAAGGTAAAATATGTTATTTCTTTAATGAAATTTTAAAAATTTAGATGAGATTAAAGGAAATTCAATAATTTGAGACAATTTTATACGAAATTTGGTGAAATTTTAGACGAAATTCGACGATTTTTTAAAATTTTAGATGAAATGTCACAATTTTAAGTTAAAGTATCTTATTTTTTAATAAAATTTGAAAAATTTAGATGAAATTAAACGAAATTCAATAATTTGAGACAATTTTATACGAAATTTGGTAAAATTTTAGACGAAATTCGACGATTTTTTTAAATTTTAGACGAAATTTCACAATTTTAAGGTAAAGTATGTTATTTTTTAAATGAAATTAGAAAAATTTAGATGAAATTAAACGAAATTCCATAATTTTAGACAATTTTATACGAAATTTGGTGAAATTTTAGACGAAATTCGACAATGTTTTAAAATTTTAAACGAAATTTCACAATTTTAAGTAAGTTAAAGTATGTTATTTTTTTAATGAAATTTGAAAAATTTTGATGAAGTTAAATGAAATTCAATGATTTGAGACAATTTTATACGAAATTTGGTGAAATTTTAGACGAAATTCCACAATTTTTTTAAATTTTAGACGAAATTTCACAATTTTAAGTTAAAGTATGTTATTTTTTTAATCAAATTTGAAGAACTTAGATGAAATTAAACGAAATTCAAGAATTTTAGACAATTTTATACGAAATTTGGTGAAATTTTAGACGAAATTCGACGATTTTTTTAAATTTTAGACGAAATTTCACAATTTTAAGTTAAAGTATGTTATTTTTTTAATGAAATTTGAAAGATTAAGATGAAGTTAAATGAAATTCAATGATTTGAGACAATTTTATACGAAATTTGGTGAAATTTTAGACGAAATTCCACAATTTTTTTAAATTTTAGACGAAATTTCACAATTTTAAGTTAAAGTATGTTATTTTTTTAATCAAATTTGAAGAACTTAGATGAAATTAAACGAAATTCAAGAATTTTAGACAATTTTATACGAAATTGAGTGCAATTTTAGACGAAATTCGAGATTTTTTTTAAATTGTAGACGAAATTTGAGAATTTTTTTAAATTTTAGACGAAATTTGACAATTTTCTTTGAAAATTTTAAATGAAATTAAACGAAATTCAATAATTTGAGACAATTTTATGCGAAATTTGGTAAAATTTTGGACGACATTCGAGAATTTTTTAAATTTTAAACGATATTTCACAATTTTAAGTTGAAGTATGTTATTTTTTTAATGAAATTTGAAAAATTTATATGAAGTTAATGAAATTCAATGATTTGTGACAATTTTATACGAAATGGGTGAAATTTTAAACGAAATTCGAGCATTTTTAAAAATTTTACACGAAATTTTAAGTTAAAGTATGTTATTTTTTTAATGAAATTTGAAAAATTTAGATGAAATTAAACGTAATTCAATAATTTGAGACAATTTTATACGAAATTTGGTGAAATTTTAGACGAAATTTGACAATTTTTTTAAATTTTAGACGAAATTTCACAATTTTAAGTTGAAGTATGTTATTTTTTTAATGAAATTTGAAAAATTTAGATGAAATTAAACGAAATTCAATAATTTTAGACAATTTTATACGAAATTGGGTGAAATTTTAGACGAAATTCGATGATTTTTTTTTAATTTTAGACGAAATTTCACAATTTTAAGTTAAAGTATGTTATTTTTTTAATAAAATTTGAAAAATTTAGATGAAATTAAACGAAATTCAACAATTTTAGACAATTTTATACGAAATTGGATGAAATTTTAGACGAAATTCGATGATCTTTTTAAATTTTAGACGAAATTTCACAATTTTAAGTTAAAGTATGTTATTTTTTTAATGAAATTTGAAAAAGTTAGATGACATTAAACGAAATTCAATAATTTTAGACAATTTTATACGAAATTTGGTGAAATTTTAGACGAAATTCGACAATTTTTTAATATTTTAGACGAAATTTCACAATTTTAAGTTAAAGTATGTTATTTTTTTAATAAAATTTAAAAAATTTAGATGAAATTAAATGAAATTCAATGATTTGAGACAATTTTATACGAAATTGTGTGAAATTTTAGACGATATTCGATGATTTTTTAAAATTTTAGACGAAATTTCACAATTTTAAGCAAAAGTATGTTATTTTTTTAATGAAATTTGAAAAATTTAGATGAAATTAAACGAAATTCCATAATTTTAAACAATTTTATACGAAATTGGGTGAAATTTTAAACGAAAATTGAGAATTTTTTTAAATTTTAGACGAATTTCACGATTTTAAGTTAAAGTATGTTATTTTTTTTAATGAAGTTTGAAAAATTTAAATGAAGTTAAATGAAATTCAATGATTTGAGACAATTTTATACGAAATTTGGTGAAATTTTAGACGAAATTCGAGAATTTTTTTTAATTTTATATGAAATTCAATGTGATTTTCACGTTAAAAGTCAACTTCTAAAATTTCAAATAATTCAAAATCTAAGCTAGATAGAAATTTTTTTTTCAAGTAAAAGTTGTAAATAATTTAATTATGAACATGTTTTGTTATAAATAATTTTTTGAAATTTTTAATATTAGTTGAGTTATAAACTAAAATGTTATTTTGACATCAAAAAAGTATTATGCTTTTTCTTACTAATGTTTGAGCTAAATCAATAGCAGCTGTAAACTGTTCTTGTCCAGCGACTCCATAACTTCTTTGTAAAGACTTTGTAAGTTCTTCAGGGATCATCCCAAGGCCTAAACATTGAGGCCAAGCCCAAGCTATAGCATAGATTCCGCATTCCCCGACTAAGACGACGATAATAAACAGAAAGTACTAGAGAAAATCGTTATTAAAACAATGAAAAGTAGTTTAAGAAGAGTTTCTTTTGTGTCGCTCGGTTTATTTACCACTGTTAAAATTGAATAGCTCACTAAACACGAAGCCCAACATCCTAAAAGTCCCGTTCCGGATAATATTAATCCCAATATGACCAGACCAAGCCCTAAATAATAAAGTAAGGGATGTGAGAGTGTTGTTAAAGTTCCGCTTGAAAGGAGTCTTGAGAGTAAAACTCTTTCAGGGTCGAATAATACTAATAATCCACCTGATATTAATGTACAACCACATGCCTAAAATAAAAACATAAAATATTAAAACAAAAAAATTAAAAAAATAAAATAAATTTAAAAAAAAATAAAATAAAAAAAGTAAAAAAGTTCATCGACTTAATAATTAGAAAAAAATTAAAATTCAAAGAAGCATCTGACTGGAAAGTTCTTTTATTCGTTCCGCATTTCAAGTTTTGATTTTCACTTTATTTCTAGATTTAAATTTATATAAACTTTTACTTACCAATAATAAAAAATTAAAAAATGCTAATAATCCTTTACTAAATCCAAGTGTAATTCGCACCATTTTATTTTTATGTTTATTTTTTTAAGCTTCACACCAAAACCACCGAAAACTAACTCTAACTATACACTAAAGTGAGGTGTTGTAGAGGATTTATGCATGATCAAACCATGACGTTTTTTGAAACGGGAGGTGTTTCTTTTCGCAACCGTCGTCTAAGAAAGAAACTTTTAAAAAGTTTACGTTCGGTTCGCGCTCGTACAAAGAAGAGGGTCGAATGAAGAGCTGGCCGGAAGGAAGTGCCAATTAGCGGAGCATGGAGGCCCCACCTCCATGACCCGGGTGCGTGGACGGATTTGCCACGAGAGTGGAAAGTATGTATGCGTTTAGGTTCTATAATAGTAGAAAAACGCTTCCCACGCGGTCACATAGGAAGTACGATCATAATAGAACTGTTATTCTAATTGTTTTGGATTACTTTGAACCGTTTTAGTTTTATAAATGGTTTGTTTGAAGATTTTTTATGGAAATTAGGTTCTATGGAAACGTATAAATGTTGGAAATGAGGTGTAAATTTGATTTTTTATTGGGAGTTTTAATGAATTTGAATTTGAATTCAAATGGAAGTTAAACTAGTAGTCACTAGATGACTCTGTTTATTTTTAATTGATGATTTATTTATTTTACAAGGGCGTCACATTCAAATACCTTACAATCATTTATGAACGCTCGTTACAGTGGGTCAATAAACTGTTTGGACAAAAAAGTGAGTCAAAAAAGTTTCTGGTATTTTCAAGAAAATACCAAAAGATGTAAACATTTTTTATTTCCAATAATAATGTATTATTCTGTGTAGTATGTAAACACATTACCAAAAAAATCAGTTGAAATCAGAAATATATGTTTATTTTATTCAAAAAAACTAAAATTTCAATAACAATAAAGTATTTGGACGGTTGCACGTTTTGCCTAAAAAAACTTTTCCTCGAAGAGGGTTTTCCCGAAGGGGAAATCCCCGAAATTTACAGTGAAGGACAAAAGTCTACATACAGCATTAAATTATAGGGTTTTATAAAACGTAGTAAGATAAGAGAAAAGATAGTATTGTAGATCGATCAGAGATACTTATTTATTCACAAAAACAACAAATCTCAAATAGTTTCCATAACTACAAACTATAAAATAACAAAATAACTCAAAAATCAACACGACAAAAGTCTACATCTACATACAGTGCGAGTCTCTAACTTGGAATAAATTCACTAAACCGAATACATTGTTTTTTTCGGAAATATGCTCGAACACGTCGATTAGTATTTTAATCTGTCCTATTTTTCATGTAAGAAAATTTAATTCAAAAAATCAAGAAATCTGAATCAACTAAATCACAATAAGTGTTCAAAATGTTGTCCATGTACTACTTGACAATGCCCTACACGGAACTGAAACTTACTTTGAACATTTATAATTACTTCTGCGGAAATTAGCCTACACTCCTGTCTTATCCTTTCTTTCAACACCTCAATATTTTCCGGTTTGGTTTTAAAAACTTTGGCTTTTAACTACCCCTATAAGAAATAATCTATTGGTGTTAGATCCGGAGACCTGGGTGCCCATTCAATAGGTCCTCTTTTACCAATCCATCTACCTGGAAACTCATCACCTAGATCAGTGATGGCGAACCTTTTGGCACAGTGGGTCACATTTTGTTTATTATATTGTTTTAGTGCTAGCTCGTGGGTCACAGTATTAAATCACATGCAAAAGGGAAATGTGTTTTTAATAAACTTACTTTTTATATCCTTACTTCTAAGGCCAAGGACTAAAAGAGCTTTTTTTCCTTTTTGTTTTACAACTTTTACATTAGTAAATAAAGATTAAAAAATAAAAATCCATTACAAGTAGATGATATCACTGGGATGACACTATTTAGTACTCCCTACACTAAATATTTGACTGAATAAGATAAAATTACATACACATACTATGACATAATAGTATTATTTATTAATAAATAGATAGTTGAAATAAAATTATTTATTCTCTTTTTAGGACATAAAAAATAAGTTTGCAAAAATCAAGGTATGGATCACTTGAAAGGATTGTGGGTCAATGTCTGGCCCATGGATCATAGGTTCGCCATCACTGGTCTAAGCGCTAGACCTTTGGGTTGAGGACAGATTTTGCATTTTTCTCTTACAGCACCATGAAAAGAAAGGTGCAAGATCCGAGCAGTAGAACTCGGGGTTGAGAACGGATCTTGTCTCCTCCTCTTCATGGTGTTATAAAAGAAAGATGCAATATTTGAGCGTTAGACCTCTGGATTGAGAACGGACTTCGCATTTTTTTCTAATAACACCATGAAGAGGAAGGTGCAAGATCCGAGCACTAGACCTCTGAGTTGAGAACAGATCTTGTATCCTCCTCTTCATGGTGTTATAAGAAAAAAATGCAAAATCGGAGCGTTAGACCTCTGGGTTGAGGACGGATTTTGCATTTTTCTCTAATACCACCATGAAGAGGAAAATTCAAGATCCGAGCACTAGACCTCTGGGTTAAGAATGGATTTTGTCTTCTTCTCTTCAATGTGTTATAAGAGAAATCTGCAAGATCCGAGCGTTAGAGCTCTGGGTTGAGAATGGATTTTGCATTTTTCTCTTCAAGTATTTATTCTCTTTTTATGGCATAAAAAATAAGTTTGGAAAAATCAAGGTTTGGTTCACTTAAAAGGATTGTGTGGGTCAGTGTCTGACCCATGGGTCATAGGTTCGCCATCACTGATCTAGAGAGTCACGAACAGGTCTTGCAAAATGAGGAGGCGCTCCGTCTTGTTGAAACCAGAGGTTTCTATTCTGGACATCAGCATCAACCGGATCAGGGAAAAGAGTAACCAAATTCGAAACTAGTTCCTTCTGCAAGAATTACAAACATCTTGCTCCATTGAAATTTTCTTGGAAGAAAATTGGTCCTATTACTCGATCACCAACAATGCCTGCCCAAACATTGACTTTTTGTGGATATTGAGTGGAGCCTTCTCTCATCCATCGTGGGTTTTTGTCTGCCCAATAACGACAGTTTTGACGATTTATCTCACCATTTAACGTAAACGTTGATTCGTCAGAAAAGAGGACGTTTTCTACGTTTAGAACATTTCTGTCTATAAATCCATAATTTGTTCGCAAAACTGGAGTCTTCAATCCGGATAAAATTAAGCTTGCCATTAAAAAAAATTGTTGATGACGTCATATCTCAGATTTGGGACACGCTCTATAAAATTTTCTTACATGAAAAATAGGACAGATTAAAATACTAATCGACGTGCTCGAGCATATTTCCGAAAAAAAAAACAATGTATTCAGTTTAGTGAATTTATTCTAATTGTAAGTTAGAGACTCGCACTGTATAGCGCAGTTTTCAACTAAAAATAAATTATTGAATCCAAATAACGACCTTTTTTAGAACATTCAATACTTAGTTGGCCCATCTTAAACCTCTACAACACGCCGCATTAGTGTGACATCACATTGTTGACCTAGGGCCGGGACTGAATCCAAACAAACTTTTTCTACATAGATTCAGTCCATAAGCCGCGAGAAAATCATTTTTTTAAAGTACTTAGAGACATATTTAAGGTATGAAAAGTGGGCAATGCAATGTAAAATACCGTTTTCTACATCTAAAGCAAAAATGGTAAATTAAATAAATTTTTTAACGCCGTAAAACCAGAAATAAGTTCGCGTATACATAACCTCAAAAATCGTATCTGGCAAACGTAAGCTTAAAATGTTCGTAGTTCAGTAATTAATGAGATTTGGGCCACCAAATCTTACAAATGGGATGGTATTATCCTTAGAATAGCTTACAGCCCTTCTTTGGTGAAAAACAACACCCTCGGATTATTTTAGATTCAATGCTAGCAACAGGTATAAATTTGATAAAAGTATAGGTATTTTGTTATAAAGGAAGGGATTTTCATAGTTTTATGACCTTTATTATTGTAGCCTTTGTAGGTAAAACTTAACAACTATGAAATTTGCTGATAAAAAATGTCTATTAAAAGGTATTTTACCACAAGGCGTAGAAATACACCAAACAGAAACCTTAGTAAGAGCTAGGATACATGCTAAAAGGACCATACATTCTAACACAACAGTAAAAGTTATTCGAGCTCTTACAAATTTGTAGCCCCCTTTAGTTACATATGTAGAACATTGCCATTCTTCGAGTAACAGAGATTACCGTGGACTATTTATACATTTTATTTCTGGAATAACTAACGGTAAGTATCAGTACTACTAAACTAACTTTTTTTCTGTTATAGGATTTCATAGGATCAAACTCTGTTGGGTTATTGTAGTCTTCTATGTTTTGACTTCACGACTTCTGGTTTTTCTTAGGTTTTTATTATGTGAATGTAATTTTAATTTTAAATATTAAATATTTTTAACTCTGATCTTTAGATTTTTAATATACCAGTGCTCACAGTACTCTCTTATTCTACATCTTATTATAGGAAGGTAAGTATTTTAAATAAATCAACAAAAATCAGAACAGAGGAAGGAAAATATACAAAACATATTAAAATTATAAGAAGTCACAACAAAATACTTATATTATTGAAATAAAAATCCTAGCTAGTAACAAATGGGGGTGGTAGTAATAACTATAATGGTTAGGTTCAAAAGTTGGATATGAATGTCTAAATCTGAATTAAAAGTAAAACACAGCTACACATTTTAATTTATTTATTATTAATTATTCAAGTTAAGTAAAGTAAATCTTTAAGAGTTCTAATAACTTATACTATGATGTCGGAGTGGCTTCAAAGAGTGTATTCGCACTATTCTGTTTGGTGTACTTGTACGTCTTGAGGTAAAATGTCTTTTAATAGACATTCTTTATCAGTAAATGTCATAGTTGTTATGTTTTACCTGCAAAAGGTATAATAATAAAGGTCATAAAACTATGAAAATCCCTTCCTTTATAATAAAATTCCTATATTTTTATCAAATTTATACCTGTTGCTAGCATTGAATCTAAAATAATCCGAGGGTGTTGTTTTCCACCAAAGAAGGGCTGTAAGGTATTCTAAGGATAATACCATCCCATTTGTAAGATTTGGTGGCCCAAATCTCATTAATTACCGAACTACGAACTTTTTAAGCTTACGTTTGACAGATACGTTTTTGAGGTTATGTATACGCGAACTCATTTCTGCTTTTACGGCGTTAAAAAATTTATTTAACTTGCCATTTTTGGTTTAGATGTAGAACACGGTATTTTGTACTGTACTGCCAACTTTTCATACCTTAAATATGTCTTTAAGTACTCTAAAAAAATTATTTTCTCGCCGCTTATGGACTGAATCTATGTAGAAAAAGTTTGTTTGGATTCAATCCCATGACCTTCTCAACATTTGACGTCACACTAATGCGGCGTATTAAGTTGAATGTTTCTTCTGGCGTTATCTTGCTCCATGATTCTATTAAACCTGATTTCATTGTTTTCGTATCAGTTATCCTGTGCTGTCGAATTCTACGGTTCAAAAGCTCCAAAACGTGCTTTATTGGGTTTAAATCGGGGTTTTGAGGAGGTGTATTAAGTTGTCTGGTGGCATAGTATAACAACCAGTGCTTAACAATGTTTGCGGTATGCTTGGGATCGTTATCTTCCTGGAATATCCGGCGACCACCAAGCTCTAAACTTTCCACTGATGGTTTTAGATGTTGTTCTAATATATTTTTGTACTGGAATCGATCCATAATTCCATCAATGAACGCCAACTTTCCCACACCGGATGCTGCTATAGCTCCCCAAACCATGACGTTACCTCCGCCGTGTTTTATGGTTGGTAACAAATTTTTTACCTCCATTGCAGTGTTCCGTTTTTTCCAAACTTTAACTCGACCATCGCTTCCAAAGATGTTGAACTTTGACTAATTAGTAAATAACACCCTAGACCAGAAGTCCATTCCCTTGTCAACATGTGTCTGAGCAAATTCTAACCGAAGACGGCGATTCTTTTCTGAAATTAAGGGCTTTTTTCGAGGTGTTCTACTAAACAGTCTATTCCCGTGTAGAACTCTTTGTATAGTTCTTGGACGTACACACTTATTCAAAACAGCTGCGATATGGTCGGCCAGTTTTGGGGCACTGAGTCTGGGACTTTGATTTACTTCTTTTAATTTGAGCTGATATCTCTTTTGCATAGTTACTTTGGCCGGCCTGCTCGCTTTTTGCTATTGAAGGAATCGGTTTCGTTGTAATTTCTGGTGATGGTCTGTACTGTTGTTCGACTTAGTTTTACAATCTTGGCAATTTCTCCATAGGATTTCTTTTCTTTTCGCTGTTGTACGATAATTTTTCTAATTTCGATAGAAATTTCCTTTCTTGACTCCATTTTTCAACCGATTAGCGCAGCAACAAAATCAAATTAGAAGTATCTTGTCTTTATTTCCATAAATAAGATCTGTACGATTTTTTAAAAAATATCAAATTTGACAGGTTATGGCAGTAATTTTTGTTATCTTTGAGAATTTTTTAAATTTTTTTGATGCATATTCGAACCAAAGTGATTATTTTATCCAAAATTATAGATCTTAACCTATCGTTTTGTAAAAAAATCTTGTCTTTATTTTCATAAATAAGATCTGTACGATTTTTTAAAAAAATATAATATTTGACAGTTAGGTTATTTCAGAAATTTTTGTTATCTTTCAGAATTTTTTTAATTTTTTTGATGCATATTCGAACCAAAGTGATTATTTTATCCAAAATTATAGATCTTAACGTATCATTTTGTGAAAAAATCTTGTCTTTATTTCCACAAATAAGGTCTGTACGATTTTTTAAAAAATATCAAATTTGGCAATTAGGTTATGTCTGAAATTTTAGTCACCTTTCAGAACTTTTTTGATGCATATTCGAATCAAAGTGATTATTTTATCCAAAATTATAGATCTTAACCTATCGTTCTGTAAAAAAATGTTGTCTTTGTTTTCATAAATAAGATTTGTACGATTTTTTAAAAAAATATCATATTTGGCAGTTAGGTTATTTCAGAAATTTTAGTTATCTTTCAGAATTTTTTTAATTTTTTTGATGCATCTTCGAACCAAAGTGATTATTTTATCGAAAATTATAGATCTTAACGTATCATTTTGTAAAAAAATCTTGTCTTTATTTCCACAAATAAGATCTGTACGATTTTTTAAAAAATATCAAATTTGACAATTAGGTTATGTCTGAAATTTTAGTCACCTTTCAGAATTTTTTTGATGCATATTCGAATCAAAGTGATTATTTTATCCAAAATTATAGATCTTAACCTATCGTTCTGTAAAAAAATCTTGTCTTTATTTTCATAAATAAGATTTGTACGATTTTTTAAAAAAATATCAGATTTGACAGTTAGGTTATGTCAGAAATTTTAGTCACCTTTCAGAATTTTTTTAATTTTTTGGATACATATTCGAACCAAAGTGATTATATTATCGAAAATTATAGATCTTAATCTATCATTTTCTAAAAAAATCTTGTCCTTATTTCCACAAATAAGATCTGTACGATTTTTTAAAAAAATATCAAATTTGACAGTTAGGTTATTTCAGAAATTTTAGTTATCTTTCAGAATTTTTTTAATTTTTTTGATGCATATTCGAACCAAAGTGATTATTTTATTGAAAATTATGGATCTTAACCTATCATTTTCTAAAAAATCTTCTCTTTATTTTGACAAATAAGATCTGTACGATTTTTAAAATAATATCAAATTTGACATTTAGGTTAGGTAAAAAAAATGTATTACCTTTTGGAATTTTTTAAATTTTTTTGATGCATGTTCGAACCAAAGTGATTATTTTATCCAAAATTATAGATCTTAACCTATCGTTTTATAAAAAAATCTTGTCTTTATTTTCATAAATAAGATCTGTACGATTTTTTAAAAAAATATAATATTTGACAGTTAGGTTATTTCAGAAATTTTTGTTATCTTTCAGAATTTTTTTAATTTTTTTGATGCATATTCGAACCAAAGTGATTATTTTATCGAAAATTATAGATCTTAACGTATCATTTTGTAAAAAAATCTTCTCTTTATTTTGACAAATAAGATCTGTACGAATTTTTAAAAAAATATCAAATTTGACAGTTAGGTTATATCTGAAATTTTAGTCACCTTTGAGAATTTTTTTAATTTTTTTGATGCATGTTCGAACCAAAATGATTATTTTTAGAAAAATTATAGATCTTAACCTATCATTTTATAAAAAAATCTTTTTAGCACGTGTTGCGATAAAAGAATTAAATTGAAATTAAAATAAGGTTTCAAGAAATTAAAGTTATTAAAATCCAAACGGAACTTGGTTGAGTTATCAATAGATGGCAGTCGGCAAAATGTCAAAAGTAATTTTAAATTAAAGGAAAGAGAAAACGCTTTTTATACTTTTACTGGTTTATTAAAAACTGATTTATTATTCAATAAATTAAAATACAATAATATTCAACTGTAATTTCTTAAAATGTCAAGAAATTGCGCTTATTGGTTTTCTTATTTTCTTTTAATAAATATTTTAAGATATTAATTACTTTCTAATTCTAAGGTAAAAAGGTAAAAATTCTAAGAATAAAGTAAATTACCTTTATTGGATTAATTTTATTTCTTTGAATTAAATTCGATTTAAATGGTTTTAAAGTTAGTAGTTAGACAAACTGTCAAAAGATGGAGTGCATATTGACAGTTAGAACAATATTTAATAATAATTAAAAAAATTCAAATAATTTGTAACAAAGTTCAAAACTAAAATTTAAATAATATTTTAATTGCTTAATTTCTTTTAATTAGAATTTTATTTCGTTTGAGATTTGAAACATTATTTCCAATAAAGTTTACTGTTTCTTTAATAGATGTCGCTAGTGACACTAATTTTAATTTTAATGAACATTCACATTGATAATTATTGATAATTAAAAGAATTTCCATTATATTTATTAATAGTTTTATCAAAACGATAATACACCAAATATAACCTTAGCCTATATTTAAAAAAAGATAAATAATATTTTAATAAATCAATTTTTGAAATCGTTTTTAATTCGTAAACTTTCGGCAATATTCGTAATACACACGCGACAACCGTTCGCCGCTCTGCTCTTCATTCCGAAGCAAGCGCTGGACTGTTCCCGATCAAAATGGCCGCTCCGTCCGTCTAAAACTAGCGAAAGTTAATCACTTTCGGTTCGCGATTGTGCAACTGTCGGCGGCTAACGTGCGCGCGATCCCGTTCGTTTGGTGGTGTGAAGTAAACCGGTTTTTAAACTTTCATCCCTTCCGGTCGTCGGTAGGCCTTCGCCCCCCGGCAACCCCGAACGTCGGTTTGGAGGTTATGTCGGCAACCTGTTAGTTGGGCCGTCCGAGAATCGATGGACGCGGCCGAATGCGGTGGTAAAATGCACATGGACATCAGTGACCGTTGTCGTCGTCGTCGTCGGTGAGAGAGAGATGTAATTGGCGATTTCTATTGACATCCTGGAGCGAAGTGGCTCTGGCACAGGGGGGTGTCTCGAGGGTGTCGGGAGCGCGCCCCCACAGCCCCCGGTGCTGTCGCCTCGTCATCATCATCCCGGGGAAGTAATACCGCCTAAAAGACAGGCGGTAGTCGACAGGTGAGCAAACAATTATTTTCTTTTTTTATTACAAAAAGATTTATTTATTTAATTTAAAAAAAATTAAGTTGTTTGGTTTTGTTGTTGTTTGTTTGGGCGCGCTGAGACGCGGACGGCGTTTGTTTTGATATCGGAGTGGGGATATTTGACAACATAACCTCGAATTGCGCAACCGCTTTTTTTTTCTTTTCTCGATTTGAAACTGGTTTTATTTTATATTCGAAGAAACTCGAAACTGGTAATAATTCTTTCTTTATGTGTTAAAATGCTATAAGACATAAATTATAAGGTAAGTACGAAGTGATAATTTAAATATTTTGTTATCTTAGGTTTAGGTGAGGTGTATTTGCAAGGTTTTCAAATCGTTCGTGTTTACAGGAGTGTTTGTAGATTATATATTTGATGTTTAAACTAGAATTTTTGTATTTGGTTTTGTGTATTTAATAAAATATACTGTGTGATTTTATATGAAATAAAGATTTTTCTTCAACTTAAGGAACGTTTATTTGTGGACACCTGTATAAGATTTTTTTTATTAACTTAAAATAATCAATTGGATTTGATGACATTTACATTTTAGTATTAAAATTGAATAAATATTAGATAAAAAACACCAGATTTAAGTTAATTTAATACAATTTTATTAAAGAAATTTAAATTCCTAAAAATGAGTATGTTTTTTAATATAACCTAACTTTTTCAAATTTTAGTAAATTGAAAAAAAAATCGTACAGACTTTATTTATGGGAATAAAAACATGATTATTGTATTAAATTAAATCTAAAACATTTTATTTTAATCTAAAAAAGGCGGATATTCTCTAATTAGTGTCAAAAAATTAGAAAAAATTCTTAAAGATGGGAATGTTTATTAACATAACCCAACTTTTCGAAAATTTAGTAGGTCCACTTTGGTTTATAAAAATGTCACAAAAATAATTTAAGACAAAAGGCACCAAATTTGAGTCAATTAAATAAAATTTCTATTAAAGTTCAATAAGTTTGGGGAAAATATTACTAAATTTAGTACACTTTTGGTTTATAAAAATGTCACAAAAATAATTTAAGATAAAAGAACAAATTTAAGTCATTTTAATAAAATTTGTATTAAAGTTCAATAAGTTTGGGGAAAATATTACTAAATTTAGTACACTTTTGGTTTATAAAAATGTCACAAAAATAATTTAAGATAAAAGACAACAAATTTAAGTCATTTTAATAAAATTTGTGTTAAAGTTCAATAAGTTTGGAGAAAATATTAGTAAATTTAGTACACTTTTGGTTTATAAAAATGTCACAAAGATAATTTAAGACAAAAGACAACAAATTTAAGTCATTTTAATAAAATTTGTATTAAAGTTCAATAAGTTTGGAGAAAATATTACTAAATTTAATTAATTTGAAGGAAAAAAAAATCTAAATTTCTGTCAAATTTATCAAATATTCATTTGATTCGTAAAAATGTTACTAAAATCGAAAGAATTTAAGGTAAAAGTGATTAGATTTAAGCCGATTTTATTAAATTTGTATTAGATTTGAATTCGTTTGGAGAAATTCTTATTAAATTTGATTAATTTAAAGTAAAAAAAAGTACTGATTTTCTGTCAATTTTATAAAGTATTTACAACATTTGAGTCATATTTCTAAAAAATATCACTAAAATCGAAAAATTTAAGAAAAAAGTTAATGAATGTAAATAAATTTGGTAGAAATAATAGTAAATTTGAATGAGTTTGGAAAAAAAGTTGAAAATTTGATTGAATTAAAAAAATTGAGTAGATTTCTATCAACTTTACAAAATAATCGCTAAAGTGGAGTCAAATTTGTAAAAATATTAGTAAAATGCAGTCAACTTGGGAAGAAAGTGAATGGATTTAAATCAATTTAGCAATAATAGTACTAAATTTGGATTAGTTTGGAAAAAATGTTTGTAAATGTTATTTAATTCAAGGAAAATTCATTAGATTTCTGTTTACTTTTCAAAATAGTTACAAGTTTCGTAAAAATAATACTAAATTGATTCGCATTTTAAATAAAAATTACTAACTCTTAACTTCATTTGGTAGAAATTGTACCAGAATTGAATTACTTTGGAAAAAATATGTCTAGATTTCAATGACTTTAGCCCTTTAACATACAATGAAGAGTCTAGCCCGCCATAATTGCATTACGTTCGAAAGAAATCGTCACTCAAGGGGTTGAGGAAACTGGTTACCAATTTCTGTCAATTTTACAAAATAATCGCTAGATTTGGGTCAAATTTAGAAAAGTATTACTAAAATGTAATCAACTCGGAAAAAAAAAATAAATGGATATACAGTGAAATTTCCCTTCGCGGATACCTCCTTGCACAGACACCCCCTTGGACGGACAGTTTCTCATGGAACGAACCGACACTCATGTAATTTGCATTGCGTTAACTCTGTCTTAGACGGACATTCTCTTGAACGGACGCGGATACTAAAAATATTCTCTTAAACGAACAATCGCGCCGCACGCCGGCTTGGTTGTCTCCCTTTTAAAAAAGATTTTCCCTTTAACTGGTGTTTTGCCGACTTCAATATTTGCAAGGTACAAACGTAAACCTATATCGTGCCTTTCTGCTTAGCTTGAATGAGGGACTTCCCCGAGTACACCGAAATTTAAACGTTTTCATTTTTTCGGTACATACGGGGTTCAATCAACACCATCGAAATAAAGGAAAAAAGCTTTAAGGAAAAAAGTTACTAATTTCTGCTAATATTACAAAACAATCATTAGATTTCAGTCAAATTTGTAAAAGTGTTACTAAAACAGAATCAACATACGAGAAATGTAATGGATTTATTTAACAAAAATTTTACTAAATTTGGGTTAGTTTTGAAAAAATCTTCGTAAATATTATTTCACTTCTTAAGCGGTTTTCACATTGAGCGTAAGTGACATACTTACTATCGGTGCCAAAAGTAAAGTCAGTGAAATTTCGGATGGTCGTACTCCAAAAGTTTTTGTCGAAAAAAATCAGTGTAAAGACTGTTATGATCGGTGATCACAGATTTATTCGTGCAGGCGATTTAAAACAGTTTCTGATTTTTTCATCCAATCAAATTGTTGAATTTTGTTTATATGCAAAAAATCCTAAATCTTGATTGATTGAAAAAATCAGAAAATGTTGGAAATCACCTGAAAGAACAAAGCTAATGTCTACGTAATATAGCCAAAATTCGAGATCGATTATATCAGGAATTGAAGTTTTTAGCGAAAATAAACGGAATTTTTGAAAAAGAAAAAAAAACACCACTGCAGTAAACAGATTAGGCTACATCCTACAAAAGATCCCATTTTTTTTTCCTCGGCGGTTTCTCAGAAAAAAAACCCAAAGTTTGCGTTTTCCGACGACCAGTCAAAAAACGATCCTTTTATTTATTTAACTTGCGATATTTTCTAAACTACGACACATACGATTTTTAATTTTGGCTATATTACGCAGAAATGATCACTGATCATGACAGCCTATACTTTAATCTCTTTATCCCGATTTTTTTCGACGAGAACTTTCGGAATACAAACATTCGAAAGTTTACTGACTTGACTTATGCCACCGATAGTAGATTATCTTTTCTATATTCATTTTCATAAAATGTTTGAGAATAAGTAATAATATCATTGATAAAAATTTCGGAGAAATCGAAAAAGTTAATACAAAAGGGATGGGATCGAAGTAGAAAACAGGTTGAAACACGCATGAGATCAGAATGCCCTATGTCCAGTAATTTATCGTACACAGATTAAATCGACTTGTCCATTCAGTATCACTGCAATATACAGGTTGCGGATATGTTCGTGATGCCTATTTATTTAGTGGCGACTTTCGTTGTGACGATTATATTCGCCATAAGCACTTAAAAGGGTTAATTCAAGGAAAAAGTTCGGTTAACTTTATAAAATAGCCACTAAATTCGTAAAAATATTACTAAATGGAACCAACTTTAAATAAAAATTACTAAATCCTAACTCATTTTAGTAGAAATGGTACTAAAATTGAATCACTTTGGAAAAAATGTTTCTAGACTTAACTGATGATAAAGAAAAAAATATTAATGGATTTAAATCAATATAATATTATTAAATTTGTTGTTATTATAAAACTACTAAAGTCATGTAGAAGCTGAGGTAATATTTGGACCGTTTATTTTGAAAGAGGTGTCCATTCCTCTTGTTTCGAGAAAATTAGAGGTTAGCATATTTGTTAATTAAAAAATTTAGGCAAATTATGAAGTCTGGCAATATTTCTATTCGTTTATCAATATTTCATTTGATTATATAGATTTGTTTCAGGCAAAATAGTCTACAACAATACATATTTCTGGACTGTAAATGGACTTACACCGCTTTCAAAATTCGACAATTGTAAAAATCGTTTAATTTCAATTTTGAAAAATTAAATATCACTTAAAATATACTTCATTTTAATTCAAATTTGTTTACAAATACACATGATAGGACATAAAATTTAATTTTAGACGCTAATTACATTGTAAAAATTGCAAGATACTGATAGTATTTACTTATGCTTTGCATGTGGCAGTGTTTCGAAATATGTGCGATGCACCGGAGGTATATAAGGTAATAACTGCTTGATGTCTTCGTATTTTTCGTAAGTAATAGGCCTGACATTTTGGTACAAAGGCGTAAGGGCGATTTTTCCAAATTTTAGCGGTGTTCCAAGATGTGTAGGTAATAAATTTATAGTTTTAAATTCAGTGCCCTTCATCGATGTTTTATATAAAATAGTATATGATGCGTTTTTGAGAAACCTCAGTCAACATATTTGCAACCAATTGATCTGTTCGCCATTAGTGTTTTTTTAATCTGTTTTTTAATCGCATTTTGAAGATTTTTGTTGAAACGAAATTCTCTCGTTTCATTTCATGTAAAATGAATTTGTCATGTTTTCTACATTGTATTATTACATCATAATAATCCTGTGGTGTATACTTAAAATTCTTTTCTTTTAAAGTTATCCATTTTAAGAAAAATTGGATTAGTAACCTAAATTAGCAACTTTTGACATGTAATATAAAACAAATGTAACCATAGTCACTTGGACTTACACCACTTTCATAATCAATGATTATGTAATTTCATTTACCGACCGATTTTAAGTTGTACAAAACATGGGAATTTTTTAACCCGTTAAGCGGCTCGATGTATTGAAATTACATGTAATCATGACGAATATATACGTCATAGCCGCTTAAGGGGTTAAGAAATTAAACACGGACTATCATACATAATAAATTTACATTAAATTAAGCATGAATTACGTGATATCTCATTTTTTTCAAAAATGGACTTACACCATTTTCAAAATAAACGGTCTATTTGTTAAAGTGTAGGTTGATCATAATAATGATCAAAAATCAACATAAAGTTAGTTAAATAACATTTAATATTAATCAAAAAATTTTCAAAAGTGTTTCTAATACACTTAAAAATTTCAAAATATCCTATTCTTTAAAAAAATACGCTTGATATCTCGCCATTAAGTTGTCAGTATGATTAAAAATACATGAAAAAATGTACAAATTAAAAATTAACTTCATTTATTTTATTTTTTATTTTAATTTACCAGAAAAAAATTACCCTGAGGAAATTTTGATGTAAGATTCTTTCAAGGTCAGCAACGCGACTGCATATTTTATTAATATCTAAGTATCATATCGTTAAGCCATTAAATTCTACAGGTGGATTTATTTTTAAACGAGAAAATATTATTTTTAACCATCTTCTATAAGTGTTTTAAAGGTCTCGCTATTTTTATGATAAAATTTTACGATTACGATTACTTCTTATAAAAAAGTATAAGTATCTAAGTTGCTACAACAATTTGACTTTAAAATGTATAGGTAATCTATACATCGTTTATGTTAATTTTAACCTTGCTCTATAAATCACATTTACATCGAGGATATTTTAAAATAGTTTTGATTTTGTCTGTAGTTTCAACATGTTAGATCTAATTGATTTAAAATAATCCATTAAAGATATTCTCTACATTTCTAAAATAGTTAGAGTAGGACAATTAGATTAACCCTTTGATTGCTTTGAACATATACCTACTTTTAAAGGTTTTTCTTTCTGTTTTCACACAAGTCACTTTAAATTTAATTCTTTGAGTGCTGGACATTTTCAAATAAAAAAAACCCAAAGTGGGCACAACAGAGATGTTGTGTCATCTAAAAGATTAGCAAAAAGCATAATCTGAGCTTGAAGTGGTGAGGTGGTACGCGCTCTCAACCACTGTACAGCAAAAGGATTAGAAATTAAAAAAAAATTATTGATTTTGTGTACCAGCGAGCACAAACGTCAAAATTCGAAGTGGTACATTAAGCCACCCACCCTCAACCCTCAAAGATTTAAACCGTTAGTGTAGAGAGATTAAATTTAGGGTTTAGTAAAAGCGTTGAATCCTCATTTTCCAATCTAATTTATATTAAAATAATCCGTTGTAGTTATTCTCTTCCTTTTTAAAATGGATAGAATCCAGTACAATAACCGGATTAACCCTTTGACTGCTTTGATACCTACTTTTAAAGTTTTTTTTTTCTTTTTTTCACACGAGTCACTTTGAGTTAGTATAATGAAAGGGTAAAATCCTCATTTTCCAATTAAGTTTACGTTAAAATTTAAATTTTAATTGAGAAACATTAGAATTGAATAAATATACAATTTAAAATTTTCATATCACTTGTTTTGAAAATGTTATTGCGGTTAATCGAACGATTAAGTGCGAAAATAACAAGAAATAAACTGTTCTATTAATAAACACATTAGATATTCTACAGGTGGCGTCACTTTAGAACAAGAATTTTATCAGTTTACTCGGTTTTCGTTATAATTTGTTGATTTTGTAAATAAATTTGCAATTAATTTAATTCATTTTTTGAAATTGCGTTTTTTTTATTTATTTTTTTAAACTTTTATTTATTTTTTCATTTATTTATTTATTTTAAACTTACAATTAGTTATTGTAATAAATCAAAATTTAAGTTTTAAAAATGTGAAATCTCATAAATAGATTAAAACTTAAATTAGATTAAACACCATAGTTTAGAAAAAACTTTCTAATGAGGATTTATAAAATGTACCACGTAGAAAACTTTATGCATAAAAATGAATAATAGCTTTATTAACTTAACTTGAGATATTATAGTTGACATTTTAAATGATATTTTATGGAATTTTTAGGTGATGAAACTTCATAAGGAGATAAAGAGTAAAGGAAAATTTATTTAAATTGGGTTTTATTTTGGAGGAATTAATCGGATTCTTGGACTATTCGGTAAACCATCGGAAGAGTCGTACAGAAAAGTCAACCTGCGCGTTTGGCCTCCTCAGGAACGGTAATAACTGTACTTGCAGACGGCGTTTGAACTCAAATCGCGCTCGGCTCGCTCAATTTCTCGCTCAAAGTGCTCCAGAACGGGCCCAGGACCGCGCGCGCCGCGCAAAACCCAACAACGAACGGTACTTACATCGGAGGAACCCGACACTTTTGCATTCTGCGGCCGCCCGCCGCCGCCCCCCGCACACAAAACCTGTACCGTACACCTTTTTTACCTGACGTCGGACCGGAAACGCCTTTCCACAACGTTCTATCTTCACTCAAACAGAGAGAATATTCTAGAAAACCGTCGCATCTTTTTAGTCTATAAAATTGCCTCTTTAAAATTTTAAAAAGAAAAAAAAAGTTAAGAGAGAAACAATAGCCCGGAAGTTTCGTCTCTCTTATCACGTCACGTTTTAGATATCGCGTTTCAGATGAGAATTTTCCTTAATCTCATACGATTAACAACTTATCTTCCACTTAATATCATAGCATAGCGAAGCGAGGTTTGTTATTTAAACTAGAACGGGTATAAGTACGTCGAGCGTTTAAGTCGCGGCGGAGCGCGGCGTTCGGTCTCAGATACTTATGAAATGCATTATTATTAAACTCCGTGTCTGCTCGAAGGCAACGACCTTTCGTACGGGCACTTGGAGCGAACCCGGTGGTGAATCACTGCCTCGAGAGTTAGTGGCCGTAGCCTATGGAGCACAAGGTGTTTACGAAACAGGTGACGGAAGTCGAACGGACGTAACGCGGCCAAATATGTATCGTGATAAGAGAGAGACTTGGACAACCCGACTACATTCCAACGTAGTTGATGTTCCATTTTAAAGAGAAACTATTTTATAAGACTTTACTTCATCGTAAATTATGTAATTTTGTTGGTATTTAATACATTCTTACCATTAAAATTCACTTATAAGATTAGTCTTCTATAGAAACATTTGTAATTCCATTTCTATAATGATTTAAAGATATTTGGTTTTAATTTGATTACAAACATAGCATATTTAACAAACAAATTTAGAGTTATTGATTTTTTTAACTCGAATTAGAAGATTTCTAATGATTTTTGAGAATGTGTTCAAATGCGGTTACAAAATTTTGATGAGCTTCTGATCGTTAAGAGACATACGTTTGAAACAGTTTTCTAACCACATTTTTTTACTTGAGGTTGAGTTGGAATTCTTTGACCTAATGTCTTAATGTAGGTTGGCTGCCATTTAATTAGAGATGGAATAAATAGGGCTTTATTTTCACGAAAATAGAATACAAAATTTTAATGGTGTAAAATTCATTCTATTTGAAAAAAATTATATCGGTCAAATAACTGTCTTCTGAGTTGATGCAAATTTATGTTTGTTTTGTGGCATTGTTCGCAAAACACACAATGTCCCGAAATTAGACGACCGTACGCTACCAAGACATTCCACCTTCAAAAATAGGAATAAAAGCTCAAATAAATATTGGTCGAAGAATGCTTTTTAAAGCAGCTACAGTTCCTTGAAGGAAGCAATGGCATATTAGACCAGGGGTGGGCAACTTTTTGTATAGTGGGGGCTAAATTATGGTTTCCTTTTCGTACGCAGGCCAAAGTAGAAACTTGACAAATTTTTGTTACTTATAAGTTTTTCTATATATAAAAAACAAAGTTAATCATTAGATATTCTGGTTTCCTAGGTAGTAGAACTGCCCAGAAAGCGGAAGCTCAAGGTTCGAACGTGTAATAATGAGATATTTTTTCTTCTATAACGCATTAACGGTAAAAACCTTTCCTTAATTATTTCTTCCTATTAAAAAATGATTTCAAACAAAAATTATTTATTATTCTTTTTAAAAGTCTCGTGGACCGAATTAAACCCTCGCGCAGGCCGAAGTTAGACTTGTGGGCCGGAGGTTGCCCACCGTTCAGTTAGACCATCTTAGAATTTTGTAATTTCCATAGATACGGAATTCAGTCATAAAATTAAACCGTCAACAATAACGACACACTAGTTTGCTAAAGCGCTTTACAGACTCTTAGCAAAAAAATTCTACTTAGTTCTAAGATGAGATTAGTCAATCTTCGAAGATGATTTCCTCGAAAATGATTGCAGTTGCACAATTGCAATAAGACGACCATTCTTACGTAGAAAGGTCTAAGATATCTAAATTTTATGTGAGGGTGGTAAAAAGTTGATATGCAAAAAAGTTAAATAAACAATTAACCAAGTTTACAACATGCACGCCACTGATGAGTTTCATGCAAAATCGATACCACCATCTAATTTCTCTGGAAATTTTAGGCTAATATACCAATTTTTGTTGAACTAATTCAATCCATTCCAAGGATATTCTTTAAAAACCGTTTTTCTGTTGCCCATGTTTAGAGTCTGTAGCTCTCTTAAGGTGCAGTGTCAATCACGCGACTGCAGCGCCGATCGTCGCGCGGCTCTGACGACTTTGCGTCAGCCACTCGATTGCATTGAATTATATGGATACGTGGATGGATATATGGATAATCCGAAAGAAAAAAAACCGAAATCGACTATTGTCGCACAATTGACACTTAATAAGGCGGATGTAGACGCGCTAGAAAAGTCGTGGTCTGCAGCCGCGCGACGATCGCCGCTGCAGTCGCGTAATTGACACTGCACCTTTAGAAAGCATTTTTCGATCAATATTAGTTTGAGCTTTTATTCTTATTTTTGAACTTGGAATGGTACGGTCGTCTAATTTCGGGATACTCTCTATATTTGTTACTTCAAATTAATGATTTTTTCTTGTTGAAAACTGAGTCTTGTTGAAAACACTCTTTCTGAGTCTTGTTTTTTAAAACTTGCAAGGTTTATGGATTATTACTGGAAAAGCGAAATTTCAAAAAACCTGAGAAAAAAAGATATTGAACTGTTTTTTTTGCTGCAGTTACTAAATTGGGCTTTGAGCATTGTTAGTGTTAATTGGATGGAATCGAACAACGGTTCATATAGGCTCTGGCAATGCTGAAGAGTTTTAAACACCAAATTTCCACACTCTGTGATCTTTCGTTTTTGACAATTTAAACTAGTCGTTCAAATTTTCCAAGTCTAACAATGCTAGACTTCGTTATTTAGGGCTTTTTGAAATTGTATACAAATCACAAACTTTGCAAGTGTTGAAAGCCAACATTGAAGAAGAAATTGCTACTTTGATGCCAGAAACTTTGAAAAACTTTTCTGTACTTTTACTGATCTTTATTAATTTTACACCCAACAAATTTCGATTTTCACTATTATCAGGAACTTTATCGTTTTGATATACTACGTCGTCATTTCTAATGTGTTAACCCATTCGAGACGACGATTTTTTTTTAAACACGGTCCCCAGAAGCAAAATTTTTTTTCTTTATATTGTTCATTTTTAATTAAAAAAAACATGTTTACTATAGAAATCACCCAATTCCTAAGTGAATTCATATAAATAAGATCATTGCACAAGATTGAACACAATGTGTGCAGTGTAAAATAAAATGAAAATACATCATTAAAAGAGTTTGCAGATTTTGCCCTTGTACTTCCCCGTTTTTGAGAACAGGGATCTGCACACGAACGATAAAAATGAGACTAATGCGTATTCCTGTTCATAGTATGTTACATGTAAGAAAAGCTTAAGGCTGGGTTTAGTGCTCAACCGACGGTCAGCGCTGATGTCGGTTGCGTGTAGCTGTATCAACGTATTTGTATGTGTCTTTTCAGTGCTTCATTGATGAACAGCTACATATAAATACGTTGATATAGCTACTCATCGACCGTCAGCGCTGACCGTCGGTTGAGCACTAAAACCAGCCTTGGAGAATTTTTAGATTTTTTAGTACACAGTTAAACCAATCCCAAATTTTGTTTTAATGTACTTTACAAATTTCATTAGTTCAAGAAAAATCATATTTCGACGACTAGTTTACTCAGAATAACTGATAATTGCACACACAGTATGCAGGCCGTCTTATAGCCTAGGAAATTAGTCACATCCACGGTGTGCAATCAGTCTCGAACGGGTTAAGTTATACAGGGTGAGCCTGAATAAACATTTTGGTATAACATAATGCTTATCAAAAATTACTAGTTTTAGAAAAAAATCGCATTCGTAGATTACAAACATGGACAGATTTAGTAAGAATTTTAGTAATCCAGGTAGGCTGGGTCTTGTTAAATTTCAATAATTACTTGACATCTGTCATCTGGGCATTGTTGATTGTACCAGATTACAACTTTACTTACAATTTGTAATTCCAAATTGGACCTCCTTGAGAATAAGCAGGACGTTTACTTCTGAATTCATTTTTTGAATAACAAAAATCGGCTCTGATCGAAACTCGTCAATACCGTGAAACAATTAATAAAAATTTAAGTAAGCACAGCCTGCATAGATTCAAATCAGCATTCAATTTACTCATGTTCAGGGGATTGTAAATGGTATTTTTCCTAAAAAGATTAATTTCTGATAAGGTTTATGTTACATCAAAGTGCTTGTTTTTCAAAGTACTATGTAATACGCTTATAATAAACATACCGTATTATAACAAAAAATATTCAATTTTGTTACTGTTCCATTATGGAACACCCTGTATAAATGTTTTTTGGTTAATAAAGTAGAACGTTGCACACCCTGTTGGAGTTCTATAACAATTTTTGTAAAATCTCTAATGATTTCGAAGTTACAGAGGGGGGGGCGCTTATCCAGACTCACCCTGTATTTTAAACTTGGAGTTAGACAGTTATTTCTCAAAGTGCAATGTTAATGTTTTGAATTTAAATTGATAAAGCCTCCGATGATGTTGAAAACCGAAACTAGTTAAAAGTAAGATTAATAAGGATCAACTAATAAAAGTAAAAAAAATTTTTCAAAGTTTCCTAACCATCTTGTAAAACTGATAGAATGGATTTTAACCCTTCGGCAGGCGCGTCTCATCGGACCACGCGACCGGGCGTGCTGCGGTACTTTATACCGCTTAGAAAAAATTTGGCAAATTAAGTAATTAAAAAAAAAACTTTTGATATTAAAACATCAACGAATCATTTATTTTAACAAAAAAATGTATCAAAACAAAGACACAGATGTGAAAAATGAAACATTTATTAATTACAAAACATAAACTAAACATTTATTTTTACAAAAACAAAAAAAGCGGCACAAAGTGCCGCTGCGCGTTCGCCGGAGGGTTAAGAAAGTTTTAAATCACAAAATAAAGGATATACTACAAGATTCTTTTTAATGTTTAGTATTTTAGCCTAAAAATTTTAAATATTTTTAAAATTTTTGATGTTTCAAAAACTAGTTTTTTAAATTCTATTGTATTGTTGTAGATTACGAAGGAGGATAGAATCATATAGGCGAAGACAAATAGACTGTATGCCGCGTTTTGACCAATCGTTCAACGGTCTACGCGAGCAAAACCTACAGGAAACGCAGCAGCTCAAGCAGAGGTACCTGGACGGGAAAAACAAACGCGTGCCGAAGGCCAAAGACAAAAAACAAACGGATTCCATACAGAGTAGCGTGCACGTGGTGAGTGTTGTGGGTCTTTTAGCCTTGCTCGAAAAAGTTGGTGGTGTGTACTTCGTACGAGTCGTTCAACTCGTCGTCGGAACGATTTACATACGTACGGCCGAAATAAATGGAAAAGGAAATAATAATAATAAAAAAAAGACGCCGACGATGAAACGAAATAATACGGTTACGGACAAAAAGACACAAAAGACCGTCTCAAAACGTACGGTCAAAGGTCACGGCTGACATGTGTGTAAATCACGAGCGCGAAGCGTGGCAACGTGGCCGCTTTAAAGTCGGTAGCCGTGAATTTTAAATATCTGGATATGGATCGGTCCTATAATTTGAATTTCTAATTTTTTTTAAAGTTCCACTCGTCCTAGTAATCTTAAAAAAAAAAGGTTAACCAAAAACTCTCACAGTACGTTCTCATATTACTATTACTTATGATAATATATACAGGGTTGTTCAAATACTATACTTAAAAATTTGTTGTTGAGTTAGAGATTGTGAGTGATATTGATTGGCATCGTTCGTTGGCGTAATTTTTTATTTAAGACGTCTCGACGCGTTCCGCCTTAAAATGGAAGAGAATCTGCCGGCGAACGCGCAAATAGGCGAGAGTTATCGGTAGCCGACCGGTGTAATATCGTGAAAATTACCCCCCACCATCGCCCCCTCTCCCTTCCCGCGGGCGAATTATCGATCACCAGCCCCCTCAAACGCGGGCGCTAAACGCCGTTTAGCCAACTGTTTGCCGATGCTGTTCATTTGAGGTTAACTTAAATGCCCGCCCGTTTTACTCTAATCGATTTTAATCGAAAATCGTTCTTTACTCAACCTAAAAATTATACCTACTCCGTCTAAAAGTGGAATAGTTTTGAAATATTTATGGGTTTATACAGGGTTGGGCAAAAAAATTGATGTTTGTGATTTTCATAAGTGTTTTAAGTTCTTTAAGTTTTTGAAAGATTATATGGTATTGAACAAAAACAAATGAATGAAAGTTTGATTATTTATGCTTTATTTTAAAAGAGTTATTGTTGAAAATTAATACCTGTTGAAACTAAAAAACTTAAAAATTATTCAGTTTTGAGTTAAAACTAATCATTATGAAATATTTATAGGTTTGGGAAAGAAATGATAATTAGTGATGTTTATAAATATTTAAAAAGTTTTGTGAGTTATAAGAAGAATCTTAAGGGACAATTTGATTTATATTTTAAGAAAATTAAGGGAAAATTTGATTTTAATTTTGGGTTAATCTCAATCCCCTATATTTTACTTTGATTAAGTCTTAATTGAGTCGTTGTTTACTTTATTCAAAAATTATTAAAAGTTATTCAAAGTTCACTAATCTTGAATCATACTTTCTAATCAAACTTTGATAATTGTGTGATATTAAAGATGTAGAGGAATAGTAATTTGAAGTTGGCGTAAATTAATTAATCTGTTATTTAAATGACTTAACTGACTAAATTTTTTTTACTTTACTCTTCTAACTGGGTTCTAAATTTTTTATTTTTGTATGTTTATACAGTGTTCAAAAATTATTCATGTAACATTTGGTTTTCTTGAAAGAATTTTATATCCCGTGAAGAAATTGCCACTCTAAACTGATTTGGGCTTGCAGGGATTTAGAAAATATTTTTTTATGGCTAAACTGTTTATCCAACTTAAATTTTGTAAGAGAGAAAATTGTTTCTAAATTAATGTAACTAATTTCCACACTCGGGAATCTTTCATTTTTGGCAATTTAAACTGGTCGATCACATTTCCAAATATAACAACTCCAGACTTCGTTATTTAGGGCTTTTTGAAATCGCATACAAATCACAAATTTTGCAAGTCTTGAAAGCCAACATTGAAGAAAAATTGCCAGTTTGATGCCAGAAATTTTGAATAACTTTTTTGTAGTTTAACTGATCTTTATTAATTTTACACCTAACAAATTTCGATTTGCAGTATTATCAGGAATTTTGTCATTTTGATATACTACGTCGTCATTTCTAATGTGCCAACTCATTCGAGACGCCGATTTTTTTCAAATACGGTCCCCAGAAGCGAATTTTCTTTATATTATTCATTTTTTATAAAAAAACTGACAGATTTTTATAAAAATTCAGAAAAAAATTGACAGAGGACTATACAAGCTGATAACAAAATTTTTGAGTAGATAACTTGTTTTTAAACAGCCTATAATTTTCGAAAAAGGAATTTATTTCATAGGAAGTTGCAGTCTGCTGATAAAAAGACATGGCTAAAAATGAATAAGATCTAATACGAAAACTCAAACAAAATAATATAAAAGCTAAAGATGGGACCGAAGCCGAATAATTTTTCAGTATTTGGCTTCATTTGCAATATTCCGTTTTCAGCTAAATATTTACACAATTGTCAATTAGCACAATTATGAAAATAGATGTACGTAATTAAATTCCTCAAACTTTAGATGATACAAATTAAGTGGATTTACGAAGCAAAATATAAGATGGCTAAGAATAGACTTATTTAAAAATTATTTCTAATAAAAAACACTAATATTCGTTATCAATTGATTGTAAATTTTCGTGTAAAAACGCTAATTGGCTGGCTCTTTCTGGAAGTAAGAGGTTTCTTTTTTTATATGTTTCCTGCTTCAGGGAACAGCTGCTCACTGAAAACTGTATTTGATGGGGCTGATAGGTACACTTTTGCCGGTTTACTGATTTTTGGATGTTTCAAGCCATGTTGTTTCCACCAAACAAACGGAATTTGCTGTCTCTTTAGAAAATCCTCAGATAAGTAACTGTTCAGTTCAATTTCTATTCTGTTTCTAGGATTGAAGTCACTAACGGCCTTACCAGATGTGGCTATGGCTTTTATATCTGTTCCAAAACACAAAATAACTTCGATTCAAATTTTTGTCTTTTGTAGAGGACAACTGCTGAATATTTGTGTTTATATTCATCTTATCACTTAAATTGCTCTCTCTATCATAACTACTACTGCTTCCGGAATTTAAGTCTCTTCCAAGTGCCTCCAAAAAAATATGTCTTATAACGAAAAGAAGATTTCACATGAGAAAAAGTTAAAGCGATATCGGGGATTCAACAACGTTGATATAAAAAAATTTTTTTTCCTTCTGTCTTTCTTTGAATCTTATTTTCACGTCATTCATCAAAGACCAAATATTCGTTTCAAATTTTGCCGAATGTTGGATATTCGGTTATTCGATTGAACCACTATTCGTCACATCACTATTAAAAACTCAAGAAAAATATTATTTTTAAAGTAATCCTAACACCCGTATGCATAGTCGATCGCTGGCGGTTCGCCGGCGATTCGCCGGAGATTCTCCGGAGATTCTCCGGAGACTCGCCGGCGATTCGCCGGATTCTCCGTTCGCCAATAGAAAATTCCGTTGCAGTCAATCTCCATGGAATCATTCACGTGCGTTATGCTGTTTTTTCTGGCGACGCGCCGGAGATTTGCCGGAGATTTGCCGGCGAATTGCCGGAGATTTGCCGGAGATCGGTCGATGTCAAAAACGTCAATAAAATCACAATTTATGTCAGATTAATATTGTATATATAAAATAGATAGGGATTTGAATTGAATGTACAGTGCCAATACATCACAAATCACGTTACAAATCACCAGCGATTCGCCAAAGCGGAAATCGGTGGGAGATCACCACAAATTATATTCCGACCGTTCGCCGGCGAGTCTCCGGCGAATCTCCGGCGGATCGCCGGCGATCGACTATGCATACGGGTGTAAGTGTTGGGTTAAATCATCATATTTTTGAACAAAGTGTCTGTGATATTCCGCTGTATACGACATTTCCGGACACCTGTATGTAAGTTGGAAATGAAGTTTTTTACGAACCTTTTCTTAAAACTTCATTTGAACCTTTAAGATTTATAATAGAATTGATTTTGATAAAAAATCGTTCGTTATTTAATCTAAAAATGACCTAAGATTAATTAATTATCTTGAATGTTACCCTTAATAATCATAATATTTAAATGTTGTTAAATGCATAATGGAGAAAAATTGATATTCAAAGTTTATTTGAAATGAATTTAAAATTTTCAGTTTTAATTAAATCGATTTCAATTTTAAATTGATCAAAACAAGTATAACAGCGTTCATTATCACTATTGTTAAGTTATAAGCTTTGAAATTTTTATACGCTTTTACAATGCGATTCAACATAAAGCAAACATTTGAGGTTTGTTTAGAATTAACTCATTAAATACCAAATATTTGTCATTAATTCTTTAGATCGACAGTAAACTTTTTGATTGAACTTAACCTATGGAGTTTATTTATGGAAATTAAGAAAATAGTTTCTAACCCAAGATAAACTGAATTAGGATTTAATTTTGTTGATTTTGATACAAAATCGTTTTTTGCTTTAGTTCTAACTTCAATAATTTTGAATATATTTACTTTTTTTACAGAATTTTTTTCTTTTTTTTACCCAAAAGAAAATTGTTGAGTGTTTATATAATCATTTCAGGATGATTTACTCTAATTTCTATAGAAAATTTTAATCTGAGCAATTATTAAATTAACTGCACTTATAATACCGAGTGTTCATAAATGATTGTAAGGTGTTTGAATTCGGCGCACTCATAATTTAGTGATTTTTACGCATAACGTTCTTAATTTTTTTCACACAGTTTCATAATTATAGGAGACATTCATAACTATTGGAGATCGAATATCAATTACAATGGTATACCGTGTGCACCCCTGTGAGCTGCGGATACGTTTAACGTAAATGGAAAAAGGACGACATTAAGGCTTCCATTAGTTAACACAAGACAGATATACTACATTTACTTTTCTGGCCGATTGGAGTTGATATGTGCCTCTTTATCTAACTCATTAAAATCGTATGCAATTCGATGCCTTGTCTAACACTTTGACCTGTCCTATCCGAAGGTCGAATGCGTGTAGACTGTATGTCAATAAAGTCAGTAAAATACCTCTCTCTTGCGGTTTCTTTGACAGTTCTTGACAGTTTTCAATATGTTTCATGACATATCTATGAGATATGAATAACGTTGTGATTACACCGAACATTCATAAATGATTGTAAGGTGTTTGAATTTGACACATTCGTAATTTAGTAATTTTTGGTTCTCAACGTTGTTACCTGTGAGTTGTCTACATTGTATCAGTGGCGTAGCCGGATTTATTCATGATTTATTGTTTTCAATACTAAGGGTATATGTACACACATTCATAATTATTGAAGATCGTATATCAATTGCAATCCCATATGGCAAGAAAGTCAATAACATACCTATCCCTTACGGTTTTTACAGCTCTGGGCAGCTTTCAATATTTTCCATGATACGCCTATGAGGTATGATTAATATTATTGTGTTCATATCAACCTTAAAAATTAACTTATAGCGCGCTAAATTCAAATGCCTTACAATCATTAATGAACACTCGGTAATATACGAAGCTAAAGATTTTTCTAGATTCTTTAAGACAATTTGATTATGTTATTAAAACAATTTAATTTTCTTCTAAGAATTTTATTTATCATGATTAAGAAATCATTCTATAAATTTTAAAACTAATAATAACTATTATTGACTTATAAACTTTTATAAAATTAAACACAACATAGAATAAATAAAGTTAAGATTTGGAAATAATACTAAAACGTGCACGAAGCGGTTGTTTTCTGAACCGGTGAGCGTGAAAACGAAATTTTTGTTGCAATTAGGTCAGTTTGGTAACGCATCCTCTCCTTACAATACTTTGCGGTCGGGTTACGAAACGTGCGACTCGATTTTAAGCAATGTTTTATTAAAGAAATCAAAACCTGCGTTAGGTTTTAATTTTGTCTGGAAGTATTCTATTCTATAAATAAATATATTCCGTTTCGTTTTAGGTGTTCTTAGATATCAAGTTAGTTTTATCGGTGTTAATTTGGCGACGTTGCCAAGTTTGGTCGCGATCTTTTTTTGTAATAAAATTAACCTTGAATACCGAAGTATTAAAGCTACCGTTTTAAAAAAATAAATGCGCGATAATTCGCGCCACGCTCCGTTATCGGGAATTTCGCTATAAGTTGGTATAGTCTAATCAGAACGCGAAGAGAAACAATCATCGTCGTCGATACGAAGTCCGTCTTTTTCTAGATAGACGTCGACGTGCAATTACGCGCGATTTCTTACAGGAAACGGACCTCGTGCTACCGTTTTACTATCTCGCGGGTCTCTCCTTTTCCCGAACACTTTTACCCGACTTTCCATCGACGCCCGATCCACTCGAATCGGGCATGAAGCTTGTTGCAATTGCAAAATTAGCTAACGACCTGCCGCGGCCGTTCTAATTCGTTGCATAACGTCGAGTTTTTGCGGAAAGCCTTTACTTTTTCTCGAAACGAACGTCGTCGTCGTCGACGCCTTTTTTCTTCCAACTAACTTTCAAAAACTACGTAATCGAATTTGCTAGTATAAACTTGAAACTTGAACAACAAAATTGAAAAAATTTACTTTCTAAATACCATCAATCGAGGGGACTCGAAAACACTAACTTTCCTACAAAAGAAACCTAATAAAATTTCATGTGCGCTCCGCACGCAGCGAAAGAGCTTCAGTTCTCTCCTCTTTCGAGCTAATTGGGTGAGTCGGGCGAACGAAAAGAAAGCGATAGACGGCGTCGGCGACGAGTTTCACTGCGAGGAAAACGCGTTCGCGGCGGCAGCCCTGAAGATGGCCGAAAGAGTCGACTTACTTAGGGGGAGAGATAAACGACGGGATTTCCGTCCGAAAACAAACGTCCGCCGGCGTCGATTGTACTCGTTCTTCGCGCGGCCCGAGGGAAACCGGGTCGCTTGCAAAACTCGCCTATAAACAATAAATATCCGATTTGCATAACGGCGCCGACCTCCTCGTGCGACTGCGCCGGCAACGATCGGAAGATTTTGTCGGCGCGGTCAGTTTGGAATTCGAAAGCTAGAAATCGCTTTTGAAAAGTCCGTACAATGGTTTGATTTGATGGGGAAAAGTAAAAGTTAAAAGAGTTTAATGGAAGTTAAATGGAACAATAGTAGCGTATTTTGGTTGACTTTTCAATTAAAATTTTGACCTAATTAATGAGTAAATAAGTTTATAGAAGGATTTATTTAATTTTCCTTCTTTAAAAAATTAAAATTAGAAGTTGCATTAATATTTTAGTAAACCTGATAATTAAACAAGTTTCTTGACGTTTTAATGCATAATTAGTACATGAGTTATACAGGTGTCCGGAAATATGAACATTATTTCCGGACGTATGTATTACAGTGATAGAACAGTGTATTACAATGAGTTATACTTTTAAAGGGAATATAAAAAAGCAGTTTGAAACTAATTTCAAGCTATTTACCAGTCTTGATTCTCCTGAATTGAATGGTTTAGTAATTTTTTGGATGATTTTGTGGATGTCAAAACTGCTTAGTGTCGTCTAGAGATAATTTGATAAGAGATGAGGATGATTGTATAGACATTCTGTACAAATACTCTTTCTGGTCTGTTTTCCAAACATTCTTATTTATTTTCTTAATATTTCTTCTATATTGGATCTCATGATAACCTCATATTTTTTATTTAATGATTTTCTTGAATCCCAAGTCTCAGTATGTACTCTTTCTGCATGACTTTGTAATACATTTCGATGACGAAGTTTCCTTAATGATTGCCTAGTCTTTCCAAGTAATTTTCTGTTTGGCCTTTTGATCTTTTTGGTCTTCGCAAATAATTAACTTAAATTTAAACTTAACGTGACATTATAAACATTCTGAACCTAAGCATTCTTAGGATTGGATAAGGAGTGTTCTGCATGACTTTGCAATACATGTAGATGATTTTTTAAGTTTCTTTGATGATTGTCTAGATTTTCCAAGCGATTTTCTTTTTAGTCGTTTGATCTGTTTAATCTTCACAAGTAATTAGCTGACTAAACGAGACATTATAAATTTTCTGAACGTAAGTACTCTTAGGCTAGGATAAGGAGTATTCTGCAGAACTTTGTAATACATTTCGATGATTTTTTAAGTTTCCTTGCTGATTTTTTAAGTTTCCTTGCTGATTATTTAGTCCTTCCAAGCGATTTTCTTTTTAGCTTTTTGACCTTTTTAATCTTCGTAAATAATTAACTGACTTAACGTGACATTCTAAGCTTTCTGAATCTAAGTGTTCATAGGATAGGATAAGGAGTACTCTGCATGACTTTGTAATGCATTTTGATGATTTTTTAAATTTCCTTGATGATTGTCTAGTCTTTCCAAGTGATTTTCTTTTTAGCCATTTGATCTTTTTAATCTTCGTAAATAATTAACTGACTTAAGGTGACATTCTATGCTTTCTGAACGTAAATATTTAGTATCTCTTTTAGATAAATTTTAAATTGGTAAGAAATTAAACAAATTCAAAACTATTCTAAGTGGAGGTTTCACTTAATTAGTTACAAAGTCTTCTGACAAGGGTAGTGCAAGGTCTTGTGGTCACAGATTTAGTTCAAATTTTATAGGATGTTAGATTTAGTTTCCCTGTTCATGAAAATACATGGTTGTAGGAGTGAAGGAGCCACTACTCAATAGCTTTTAAGATATTTGTAATTGAAGTTGCAATTCATTAGTTAAATTCACTTCTATAGCAAACAATAAATCGTAATGGGTTTAGCGTAGAAGCAACAGACCGATGTTTTTCGTCATTGGGCTCCAAGTTCGAATTCAGGGAGTGCGAATATTTTTTTTTTTTTTTTTTTTTCATTGTTATGTATATTTTTAAAAAGTCTAGCTTAACCGTTTGCCTGGTACGCGACGCGAAAGCACAAGTAAACTGTTAAAAAATTTTACATTAAAAATAAAAAAAATACTTTTCAAGATTCAAGCCATTCATTCCGAATGTGGAAGCTGGTTGGTGGTGAGTCAACAAGAGGCGGTTTCGGTAGGAGGCCAACCATTATCATATAAGTGTTGTGGACTTAAATTGCGAGCTGAAATCACGATTTACTCGCAAATCGCTGAATAGTGCGTCCTAACACTTTGTTGGCCGGGAATTTTACTTATGGCGTATTCGATTGGCAAAACTAGTGTGCACTGGTGCGCACTAGTTGAGTGCAAAATGTGACATATGTCACACTAGCTTAGTGCAAAAAAGGGCAAATTCAACAGAACGCGATGAAATCAAACGTAATCATAACATAATTTGTAAGTGTGTTCAAGGCTTGATGATGTTTAAAATGTTTTATAAACTACAATAATAAAATGTAATAGAACACAACGAAACAACCAATAGAACACGCTGTTATGCACTGGTGTGCACCAGTGCAACCAATCGAATTCGCCATTAGAAACTATGTCATGTCATCGACAATGGCGAGTGAAATGATGAGTTGATTCGCAATGTTTATTTTACACATTTGTACTATGTACTGATTACCTATCGATTGGTACCACTTAACCGTTTGACTGCTACAAAGCGCAAAAGCGTTTCGTTCATTTATGTCGAAAACCGCGATGCAGCACTTTTGCGCTGCGAGTTTCCATGTGCCTCTGTTGCACCATTGGAGTAAACGTAGTCTGACCTCACGCGTACTGTGCTAAAGTCAACATCAAGTCAAAATATGTCCCGCAGTTGTCGAGCGTTTTCGCAAAAATTGTTTATCAGTCAAACGGTTAAATTTAAATATTCTAAAAATATTTTGCGATTGTCGTTATTTAATCACCCCATTCAACAAACGCCTCCACTCACAGTTTTCGAGCGTTCTTGCAAGAATTGCTTAGCAGTCAAACGTTTACTAGGTATAAATTCGATTATTGTTGACATTATCTAACTTCGGACTTGTTCTAACGAGTGAATTGTATCTTCAATTGCAAATATCTAAAAAAATATTGAATAGTGACCCCCATAACCATATATCTTCATCAACAGGGAAACCAAATCTACCATAGTACAAAATTTAAACTAAATTCAAAACCCCAAGATCTTTCACTCTCATTGTGAGCTTTATTTAACAAGTCTCAAACCGGGAATTCTAATAATTTATGTATTGTAAAACACAGGAGAGCTAAATTTGAAAAAAGTCCCTACTATAATTTCATAATTATTTTTAACCCGGCGTGTGTATACTATATTTTTTGTGACACGGTGTGTATACTGGGTCTTTTAGGTAACAGGCATGTTTTCAAAGTTTTCTAGGGTTGCAAAAATTCTAGAAAAATTCTGAGTTACTTATTGAAGCGTCTACTACATGGCCGAGCAGTTACCAAACTTTTTTTAAAGGGGGTAGCCGAAGCCTACCCTCTATTCATAAGAGAGAATTTCGAATTTCAAATTTTGACTGTTCCTTAAAAGACCCAGTGTACACACGGAGGGTTAATAGCTTCCCGACCCATATCAGAACTGTTAGGGGTAACATATTAAAAGAAAACGCTAAACAAATTTTTAGCTTTAATGTCGGAGAATTTCATGACGACAACTTGTAAATGTATTATGTATACTTTACCTAATTGTAAGCAGTTCTGACTTATCTGTTGTCTTTCTTGATTTTATGGACCAATAAATGAGTTGGAGTATTTCTTTTAGACAAGTTTTTTTCGTTTCCTTATAATTTTTTATAAGTAGACGATCGGTTGAGCTTTATGGACGACATCTAGTCTTTCTAATTTATTTTTAGTAGTCTATTTAGTGCTTCTGAATCGTTACATATACAATCACAAGCAGTCCTGACTTATCTCTTGTCTTTGTTGATTTTATAGACTAATAAATAAATTTAATATTTTTTTTTGACAACTTTTTTTTTCGTTTCCTCATAATTTTTTATAACTAAACGATCTGTTAAGCTTTCTAGACAATATCTAAGTAGTCTTTCTAATTTATTTTTCATCTATTTAGTGCTAAATCGTTACATAATATATTTTTTATATGATTTCCCAGAATTTTTAACGAGTAATCATTGTTCCTTTTAGAAAATTTTAAAATATTTGTCTTTTTAGTATTTGTCTTTAGTTTATAATCTCCACTTTTTGAAACAATGACGTAGCTAAACTTGAACCTTGAACGAATATCAAGAAATTATTTATTCAACGAAATAATTTTAGAATCTTTTTTAAAATTTTTTGTTTATAATCTACTAGTTTTTGATCAGTGCTGATGATAAGTAGACTTGACATTAAAAAATATATAAATACTGCTTATAAAATTTGATATTATTTCATTTTTATGATCATCCCCATAAATCTGTTATTTTTGGGTCTTGGGATAGAATAGTTGAAATGCAAAAAAGGTCGAATTATCTAAAGTATAGAAAATTACGTATTTAAGGTAAAACAAACAATCTCTAAACTCAAAAATAATTTATCTTCAAAATTTAATCCTGTTTTCATAACAAAGTAAATATTATATGATATAATCCACATACACAATGCAATTCGTCGAAGAGTAAGAATAGCGGATTACATTGTAATAATTTCTAAGTATTGCATAAAACAATGACTAAAATGATGTGTAATCTGCAACAAATCTGTGCTTAATTTAATGTTCCCATTGCATATTGAGAAATAATTACTATGGTTCACTTAGAAACTCTTTTTTTTGCACTCTAGAAACCTCATTTTTGCATTCAAGAGTTTCTCTTCTCAAAAACTGTTTAAATCTTGTCACTAACAGAAATCTTATTATCATTAGACTTTCATCTAAGACTCCAAGTGTTATGTTCCGCCAATAACTTTCCACTCTGAAACTGATTATCTCGCTTTAAATATAGTAATTGTGGCAATTTATCAATCCGTCTGCAAAATGTATAAATGTACGTACTTTATTGCGTCATTGTTTTTAAATTATCACGTGCGATTCTTGTTAACTTCTCTTCCACGGATCGTTATCGCTTTTTTATTTTTACAGTGCTGACGGCTATAATATATCCAAATCGAAGCTTAATCTTACTTACTTAAAATAAAACTATTTTTATGGTAATAATCAAAATATTTTGACTTCAGTTGTTTGTTGCTGATCAAAATATTATCAACATGACAAAAAGTATTAATGTTATTCACTTTTTTAGGTTTTGAAGTGACTGTATAGAAGTTTTAAGAAGTTAATAATGAAAATATTTTGAGTTGATTTGTTTGATGCTGATCAAAATATAAATATGAGAAAAAGAATTAATGTTATTTACTTTTTTAGGTTTTGAAGTGATTATACAGAAGTAGTAAAGGCTGGGTCTGTGTAACAATGAGTAACTTGTCCACCTCTACCTTTCGAGAGATCTATTTCCTGTCGGCCGAAGGTGATCCGCCGGCGTGCAACACAGCGACGCATCCGTTACGACGCCGTTTCTAACGGGGCCGCGCTCGCCCCGTGCGCAAGCGTCGAATGCCTCCGCACAATGTTGTCCCGTTTCAAGTGCCGGAATTCACGCGAATACCCACCTCTCCAAATTGCTAATACATTATTAAATTTCATTTTCTTGAATCAAATATCTTCTCTTTTATTTTCTTTTAGGAGATTTAATCAAATGTGTTAGTATGATTGAAAAGAAGATTAAAAGGAATCTTAAAGAAAAATCTAAAGAAGAATCTAAGAATCTAAAAGTTTATTTAGATTATACATGGTGATTCAAAAAAATTAGTTTAAATTGATTTTATGGTCTAATTGAAATTTTGTCTATAATATAGAGTGGTGGTATGTTATGTAGTAAAACGGTAGTAGTTTGGAAGGAAGGAACGTGGTGCGTTCTACGGCCTGGTTGTTATCTGCGCCGCGACGTCCTAACGAAAACAAATGACCGCCGCACTGGGCATGACCGGTACGGCACCTCGCGGCCGTTCCTGATAACGGCCGTCAGTCGACTTTCGACCGTTGCGCGGCCCACAACTACGACCGGACGTCCAGGACGGGGCTCGCGCGCGCGCCGCCCCCCGTTAGAAACGAGCAAGTGCAATCGGAGCCGCTCCGCGCCGCGCCGTCCGGCCCCAATGACTTAGAGCGAGACGGGGCGCGTTTTTTATGTGCCGTACGTCCGTTCTAGCGCCGGCCCGATTTTCCCGTTTGGTGCCTCGGCGGCGGTCGCGTTTTGTTTCTGCAACAAGTGGCGATGCAAATCAAGGTTAGGTGTGCGCTTTTTCGCGTCGATCGATAGGTGTTTGTTTCTTGTTTGGGTGCATGTTTAAAAAACACGCGTTTACGTGCGTCCTTACCTATATTTTGATGACGTCCAATGATGTAAATATTTCTTTTATTTTTTTATTGTGACATATATTTTTTGTTTTTTTATTTTTTAATTCGTTGAATATTGAGTAACCCTGTATATGTAATAAAAACTTGTACCAAATCCATAAAATTTAATATCCATTAAAAATTTTTTTTGAACAACCCTATATAACATTGCACTTTTTAAAATTTATACCAATAATTTAATTTAGATAAAATATTTTGTGGTTTATTACGTAATTTCAACCAGAACCTACTTTTTATATTTTTTAAGTTTAGTTGTGTAGTTCCAAGAAATTAAAAATTCCTCGGAACTGTCCTAAATTTTTAATCACCTTAACGAACTCGTTGTCAGTTACTCAAATGCATACCGTGAAGCACTACAATCAACTTATGCGTCATTTACAAAGAACCTTAACTAAAATTATTAAATTCCCTACTAGATATTATTCATTCTTCACAAAAATAACTACAACTTGAACTTTAAGTTTATTTTAATTAATTTTAATAAATTAAAAATTTGTTTTTTTTTTTTATTTACAGCAACAAAAATTTTTAAAACGCTGTCTAGATGACCAAGACCCAGGAGGGGGGTCGGATGAACCCCCCGTTAAACTCCAATGTACGACTCAACATCCCCAAGACGGAGCGCTCACAAAGTTCTCCGTGGAGATCGTACAACAATTGGAGTTCACCACGTCGTCGGCGAATTCGCAACCCCAGCAGATCTCCACTAACGTCACCGTTAAGGCGCACACGAATACCTCCGTCAAGAGCGACGTCGCGTCGCCAAAGTCCAATCCGGATACGCCGTGTTCGAAAAACACCGTCGACGTAACCAACTTGGCGGAGTGCGTCAAGCAGGAGCCCGATTACGACTTTGCCGATTTGGACCAATGCGCGGCCGCGCTCGAGAAGGACGCGGTCGTCAACGGGGTCGGTTTCGGGGGGTTCGGGGACATTATGGGGGACGATGCTGGGGATGAAATTATGTCCTCGGACGCCTTAAAAGATCTGATTACGGACATAACGAATCATCCGGAATTTTTAAAAGAATTCGATTTCGACGACAAGTCCGAATTGGTCGCGAACGGTTTAAAAGTAGAAGATCTCAAAGATGTTAATCCGGGAACGAATCTCGAACCCTCGAAGAACTTAAATAGTCCTATAAGCCAAAATTACTCGCCTCCGATTTTCGAGAACAAATCCAGAATGCCGTCTTACCCGAATATGGATTTTACGAAAACGGAACTAAGCCCAGCCGCTCAAACGTTAAAACAAATGGCCGAACAACACCAACAACAGCACAAAAACCAAATGGGGATCAATTTTAATCCGAAAACACCAACTTCCAGATCTCCGTATCCGGACTTCCCGTTAACCGACTACGGGAGTCCGAACTCTTCCAATTTCCATAAGAACAGTCCCGGTTTTCCCCAACCGGACACCATGATCAAACAAGAAATGCTCTTCCAAAACAACGAGTACGATAACATGAAGAGGAAAGGCGCCGGGATCTACAAGCAGCAGTATTCGCCTTACGGTAGCCCGAGCGCCAACCATGGAAGTCCCGGGTATCTCCCGGGAAGAGGCAACGCCGGCAATGCTAATGGCGGAAATAACTTTGGGGCTGGAACGCCACCTACTCCACCTTCTGGGGCAGCGGGTGGGACGACCACTACTTTGCAGATTAATCAAGCCCAACAACTTCACATTAGCCAACAAAGCCATGGAGGACATAGTATACAAGTAAGTTTTTTTTATACTTTGAGTTGGGGTATTAGAGACATGTTATTTAAAATACATAATTTTATTATGAATAATTTGAACAGTAAAATCCTTTGAATTTCAATAAGGTAGATGATGAATGTGTCCTCTAAGATTGGGCTAGGTTGGGATATAAAAATAAATAACAAATAAGTCTATATTTTGGTGACTAATTTTTGAACATGGGAATTTGGGTTAGATTCGATTGCATTAAAATATTAGAAATAAATAAGCAAGAAACCAATGATGTGTCAGGATTTTCCAGGATTATATTGATTTAATTAGAATATAGATGAATTGCTTCAAAAGAAAAACGGTACACCTTTAAACAACCTTGAATAATTTTATAATAAAATGTGATGTTCCTTCTCAGATTGGGATTTTAGAAATACATAAGTGAGCATACCAGTAATTTGTCTGGATTTGCAGTTTAATCACGAGAATTAATTAAAAGATTGTTGATGATTGTTAGTTGATTCAACTAACTACTTCTTAGGTTGGGGTTATAGAATTAACCCGGCGTATGTATACTATATTTTTTGAGACATGGTGTGTATACTGGGTCTTTTAGGGAACAGGCATGTTTTCAAAGTTTTCTAGGCTTTCAAAAATTCTGAGTTACTTATTGAAGCGTCTACTACATGGCCGAGCAGTTACCAAATGCAAAAGATTAAAACTGTTGTCAATAAAAATGAAACAATCGTCTGAATTGTCTGATAAGTCGGAAAACGGAAATTTTGACTGTTCCTTCAAAGACCCAGTGTACACACGGAGGGTTAACTTTCCGAGCAAATCAGTAGTTTGTCAGAATGTGTAGTTTAGTTAAGAGAAACCATTTAAAAAATGTATTTATCTTCAACTAACTTCTCAGATTGGAATTTTAGAAATAAAGGAGTACGAAAACGTCATTTGCTAGGATTTGTAGTTAAGTCAGGAGAAATTGTTTAAGAAATCTATTGATCATTTGTGTTAGGATTATCAGAAATATATAAAGAGCCACTTTATAATTCAACAAAATAATTCTTTTTTAATGTTATGATTTATAAATTTTTTATATTTCGAATTCTTTTTGTATTTTTTTAATCAGATTTCTGTCCGAGGTTATATTTGTCACGTATTTTCGAATTCAAGAAGGTTTTTCCCACGTTATGATTATACTCTGATTCTTGAATGTTAAAGATCTTGGCTTTTACGATTAACAGCTTGGATTAATTAAAAATAAACATTGAAAATAAACCGTTCGAAGTCATATAATTTAACTTTAAAATTATCTAAAACAATCTTCATAATAACAAATTTTATTCTTCTTAATTTCAATTAAATAACTAAACGACATCTTATTGTGAATGTATTATTTAATGTTTAATGATAGTGGTAGTTTATAAATCGTAAAATTACGTGCAAAATCCATTGTTGATAGTAGCGAAATTGGTAATTTACGAACGTGTGGTAATTGGAAATAATTTCCCTATCGCAGATGTCGTTTTGGAACTTTAATAAAGGATGAACTCTATTAAAACTAAATGATTTAGTTCGGTTTGAACGCATTCTCTTTTTCAAAAAAATTGCGGTACTAATCGGGGTTAAATTTTAAAATATTCAAGCTTAAATTCATCACATTAACCGATTTCATCGCTCGGCATTAAATCTGATGACATATCCTCTTTGGAAACAGCCGTTTAGCGAGTTTTACGCAACCAATCTGTGACGAATGTATTTATTAAAGTACCTTAACCGTGTTCTTAATTTCCGTTAAGATTTATACTCGTAATCATTAAAAAAATACATCCAAAACCAGTTAACTTTATCTTTATATCTTAAATCATTCTCTGACAGTACTACTTTATTATCATAAACAGCACATAAGTCAATCAATTGTCGCCTCCCGGACGTTCTGGAACTTTCTGATGAAAATCGGGTGCGAACGCGGGAGAGCGTCGCGACGTCGGCGTTGGTCAGTGCGATGGTCGTCGCGACACACCCCGTGCTGTTGACCCGGTCCCTGCAAGTGACACCCGGATCAATATTTAATCAACAAGGGCCGCACTGATTGGCCTGTGCAAACATAAGCCGCGTCCGCATGCATACGTGAGCGCGGGGCGGCGCCCTCCGGCGACTGCCGCGGTTTCGACGGCGGCGTCGTCGTCGTCGTTTCGAGGTTAAGCGGAAGTCGTCGCCCACCGCGCGCGCCAGCCGGCGATTCTTTTCTGTGTCAATTGGAGACAATTGCGCGCGCGGCGGTCCGCCGAGCGTAGGTGGCGCGCGAGTGGCGCAATTTCACGGCAAAGATTTCAATTGTGTTCATATATGTTAGATATTTTAAGGTTTACAAGATTACATTTAATCTAAATCTTCTAGATTATGACTCTTAATTGAAATAGTAAAATTTAAAATATTGAATAGATTGGAATATTGTTATTGAATTTGATATAAACTGAAAGCTCTTAATTTTTATGCATAAGGTTAAGATGAACTATGAACTAAATACGCAAAAACTAAACTCTTTGAGGGTTGGTGAGTGGCTTAATATACCACTTCGAATTTTGACTTTTGTGCTCGCTGGTATACAAAATAAACCATTTTTTTTAATTTCTGCTCCTTATACTGTATAATGGTTGAGAGCGCGTACCACCTCACCACTTCAAGCTCAGATTATGCATTTTGCTAATCTCTTAGATGACACAACATCTCTGTTGTGGCCACTTTGGGTTTTTTTATTTGAAAATATCCGCCCCTCAAAGAGATAAACCGATATAAATTCGAAGACTTTCCGGGTCGATGTTAACTGAACTAAGATTAGAACTAACTCCAACACTAGACCTAGAACTAGGAGCTTTTGGGTTTAGCCGTGCGTCTTTTGAGAAAGCGTTTGACGTTTAAGCATGTTGCAATCTTCTTCAGAAAAGAGTTCGAAGTGAAGAATGTTTCTGAAGAAGGTTGCAACATTACATCCAAAACGTCTAACGCTTTTCAAAAGCTGCACAGCTAAACCCGAAAACTCCTAGTTTTACCTTCTTTACTTCGAACTCGTTTCTGAAGAAGGTTGCTCCTAGTTCTAGGTCTAGCGTTAGAGTTAGCGCTAATGTTAGTTCTAGTCTTATTGTTAGTTCAGTATTAATTTTTTGCATTTTTTGACCTATCGATCTTCAAAAATTTTGCAATCCTTTTTTAATAAAGACTAGCAAGGATATTGCTAGGATCGATATTATTCTTTTAAAGTTATGCACGAACATTTCTGAACATTTTAAGCAAATACAGACAATTTCAAATTTTAAGTAAAAACCGATCAAATTCAATTTTACTTGTCCTTGGTCAAAAAATTTCTTGATAGAAAATAGAAAAATGCTGAATAGAAATTGTACTATACCGAATACTAAAAATTCTTTCTACGCATATTATATATAAAATCATTCTTGGAATTACCATTGAAAATTTAAAAAATGTCGTTTTCGCGGAGTAAAAAACTCGAAGATAGCGATGCGATGCACGATTATAATTTTATTATAGTAGAACTCTGTTAATCCAACCTCAGTTAATCCGACACTCTGGTTAATTAGATCGTCCTTGTCCACCTTAGTATCAACAAACATTAAAGATATTCATAAGTCAGATATTGAAAACAAATTATTTTTGAATTCAAAGATTATTTATTTTATTTTAAACCGGCGTTTTTCTATAACTTGGATAATCGGGTCTTTTTTGGGTTTCAACAGTACTCTCACGATGAGACCACACTACCTTGTATTCACCAATTTTGATTAAATTGGTGTTAACTCCTTAATTCACATTTCGTCGCCTGAATGCAGAACTATACTATGTCCAAAAACTAAATTTTTCAGGAGACGATTTTTTCTTTTTTAGGCTTATTATATTTAAGTATTTTAAACTACAACACCTTAATTGAAGTGGAGGGGAAACTGAGCGCTGGGACTCATTATACTTCTGCATGCAACGAAGCGCACTATTAGCTATTACACTAGCATTTACTGACCAAAACCGATTTTAAGAAAATATGGACTTACACTGGTTCTGCATTCAAGCGACGACTTAATAAAACAAAAACCGGCAAAAAATACATCTTTTTATTTAACCTTTTAAGGTACTATAACTCGAAATGGAGCTGCACCATGAAAAGAAAGATCAAAGAGTACTCGGCAATGTTACGGAGAGGGGACTTACTTTTTCATCCTCCTCTTCATGGTGCAGCTCCATTTCGGGTTATGGTACATGCTCGAATTAATTCGAGGGTGCTAAACAGACCAAAATTTTTATTAACTCAAAAGAAATTATGTAGAAAGCTGCTCGAATTATCGCGAGTGTGTAATTTGGCCCGTTTGACGCACTCGAATTCATTCGAGCGTGGACGTTAAGGGGTTAATCAATAGGTATCAGTACATAGTACAAATACGTAAAATATTAGGGCGGGCTACTTAGCGATTCACGAGTAAATCGCGATTCAAGGCCACGGCACTTGTATGTCAGTGGTTGGCCTCCTCCCGAAACCGCCCCTTGTTGACTCACCACGAACTGGCTTCCATATGCTAAACATGATGTTTGGAATCTTGGAAAGTATTTTTTCTTTGTCTTTTTTTAACACTGTGTTGACCAGAAATTTTATACAGAAACTATATCATGTCACTGGTAATACAAGTGCAGTGACAATGAGTTAATTCCTTACTGATGAGCAACGTTTCATACGAAAAAATGAGTTAATTCGTCATCAATCGACAAAGTTTTAATGTCCAAATTTTTAATATCCCACTTCATTTTCTCTAATATCTTAGTATTATATGTTTTAAAAACAAATCGTAAAGCAGTGTGTCTTTGAATCGCGGGCTGAAATCGTGATTTACTCGGGGGTCGCTGAAAAGTGCGTCCTAAAATTTGACATATTTATACTTTGCACTAATACCTATCGATTGGTACCACTTTAATCAAAATCGGTGAATACAAGGTCGAGTAGTCTCCTCGTCACCTCAAAAAAATTAAAGGACTAGCGAGGTTCCATTGTATTTGACTCGATTCAAGCAAAAGGCAATCGATTTCAAATTTTCTTCAAACCTCGATAAATCCGCAGGAAAATTGAAAATAAAAAACCTGTGAGAAAAGTTATTTTAAAGTTAGAAATTATATGACTCATAAATAGTATTTTCTAATTTTAACACATCGTTTACCGGGTATTTTAAACAAAAATTATGCCATGTCACCGGCTATTATTTTGTAAGTGACGAATTAACTGCTCACTGGTCAGCAACGTTTAGATATGAAAAAACTAGTTAAATGGTCACCCATCAGCAAAGTATTAAGATTTTTCTTATTTATTTTATTTTATTTTTTGGAATAACTATGTAAGTTTTCTCTCAAAATATGAAAATTCTCAGAAAATATGGATTTATCAGTATTTACGTGTTTGCTTCAGAATTGTAATATCCGATTATTTGTTGAATTCTTGAACGATTTAAATTCTACTAAGGAGAGCTTTCTGGAATAACGATACAATCACCTACACGGTCGCGGTAAATTGCAACGTACACCGTTAGATGCGCTGGTAGTCCATCCGGTGGATGCACTGCTTCTGCCTCGTGCACGAAGAGTGCAGTTAGTTACGACCGCGAGCATCGGCGTTGCTGATTATGACACGTCTACACTAACTAACTGACAAGTTAGGAATGAGTTGAAACTATAATTCTTGATGATTTAGATAGGTTACTTAGGTTTGTATTAATTCTTGCCTTTGGGAATTAAAATTATAAAGTATTTATTTACTTAGTTGGTAGTTGAGTAATTGGTTGAAGAAACGCAATCAAAATTAATCTATCTTTTTAATCATTTACTAATTAGAAATGAAGAATTTTCAATTAACGGCAAATCAAACCTCGATTGATTTAATTACTGTTTGTGCAACCGGATATTAGGTTTCTAATTGAAGGGTTTACGAAAAAAGTGTTTAAGTGGATTGGTAAATAATGCCACTTAGGTATTTTTTGCACCAAACCCTTCAATTCAGGTGTAGAATTGGTGGTTTTTTAATATACACTTTTAACTAAAAAACCACTTGAGTAATTTATGTTAGGTAATTAGGTGATAACCTAATTTGTAAATTGAGATTAATTTTGTAATAAAATATTAAGATGTGAATGACGTTCTTTTCGAGGTTTTTTGGAATGTCGAAAGAAAAATTTATGTACTTTTAGAACTTGTATCTTATCGCAAAATTTTTGTTTGAACTTTCAATTCGCAGTGATTCAACACTTACACTGAACGTAAACGTTCCAGAGGTTGTTTATAGTGTCGGCCTACATTTGTAGATAAGGAAGTTATACATCCTTTAGACGTGTAAACTTCACATTTTATATTTTAATAACAATAATAATTTTTGGTTGCCATAATTTCGAGTTTTTAAAATTACTTTTCCATTTTATTTTATTTATTTATTTTTTTTTTTTTTTCAATTTTCGAATTTTTAAAAAAATATTTTTTGAAATTGATTTTTTACTTTCATTTTCTTTCTTCAACCACTTCCAATCTTCTTGCTTATTCCTATTTTTTTAATTCTTTTCTGGTTTTATGTCATAGTTTAGTCATTTTCATATCTACTTACTCTATCTTATTTGAATTTCAAGCAGTTCTATTGTGCTCTTAAAATTTTGTATCGAAATTTTAATACTTGTTTGTCTTTACAATTGATTATTAGAACTCGTTATTTTTTTTCAATGAATTGTGGGATTTAAACGGTTAATTTGTTTCTTTTTTTTCTTATTTTCTCATTTTCTTATAACTTCCCTCAGTAAGTCAAGTACCTCAATATACCATATTTTCCACAAAATTTCATTAATTTCTGAATTTAGTAGTCGGGAACCTCGTTAGTAAACTTTCTGTATGGCTTTTCTCTTCAATCTTTCCTTCTATGTGACCTATTTCATTTTCCTTTATTTATTTATTTTTGCATTTAGGAGACTTCTTTAGTTAATATGTGTTTCCACATGATATGAAATTTGGTACAAGTTTTTGTTTGCAAGTGGAGAACTCGACTTTACTCTCTCTAACCTAACCTAATTCTGAAACTTATCTCTTTTAATTTTTTTCTTTGTTCACTTTCTTTCGTCTTCTTTCTCGAACATACTTTTCTAGAGTTTATTTCGATTTTTCTTCAACCTAGTATCTGTCTTATGGCTCATTTACATTTGTCACTTTAAATGTTCATCACAAAAAGTGACAAAATGTTACTCTTTTTTTTCTCATTTAGTATACCGGGTGTCCCAACGGTCCGAAAAAGCTCCATAACTTTAACTAACTTTATTATTGGAGATATTGACCATTTTCTTTTTTTAGGTTATAGCTGTAATGGTACTACACATTTTTAAAATATTACCACTTATATACCGGTGTCCCAAAATTACAAAAAATACCAAAGTTGCTATTTTTTAAATGGAATGTACCCGATTTTATTTTATTTTTGAATTCTATGGTAAAATACAATTCACTTTTATAGAGGTCATTTTTACCTAAACTGTCAGGAAATTTGATTTCTGTCAAATTTTTGGCTTAACCTTAAAGTAGGTGACGTTGTTTAATTGCTAAATGTTTGCTGCATCTTTTAAATGTTTACTCAATAACCTGCTTAGTCGCATTTGGCTAGTGAGATTTTTTAAACATGATGAGTCAAATTATTGTACCGATTTATTATTGTAGTGATCAAAAATTATTTTGACAAACTTTTCATTCATTATAAGGTAAAATAAGCATGTCAGAATAACTTTTGACCTATATAATAACAAATAGGGGTTACCATTTAAAAACGAATGAGTTTTCGATATTTTAAATTTATCATTCTTAAAAAATCGCAGGAGACAAATGCGACTAAACAGATCGTTGAGTAAACTTTTTAAAAATCGAGCAAACATTCAACAATCAAACCGAGTCAATTAATTTGAGAACAAGGCAAGGATATTGAAAATAATAATTTCTTAACAGACTACTGCATTTGGAAATTCTGACAAAAAAACTGTTATAAATCAAATGAGCGGCAGTTTAGAGAAAAACGACCTGTATAATAGTGAATCGTATTGCAGCATAGAATCCAAAAATAAAATAAAATCGGGTACATTCCATTTAAAAAATCGTAACTTTGGTATGATTTGTAATTTTGGGACACCTGTATATAAGTCGCAATATTTTAAAAATATCTAGTACCATTACAGCTATAACTTAAAAAAGGGAAAGGGCCAATATCTTCAATAATAAATAAGTTATGGAGCTTTTTCGGACCATTGGGACACCCGCTATGTTGTGGACTATGTATTTTGTGTAATTTTTAAATTATAAACTTTGGTCCTTTGGTAAAATTTTATTTTCTCTTCTAATTTTAACCAACGTTTTTACAAAAAAAACCTCTCCTGGTCGACTTACAACTACTACTACCTAAAGATACTGGACTAATAAGATTGCTCAATAATCGTAGATAATTTCAACAATGCCCCTTAGGAGGATCTTACACTGGCAACCAACAATCATCAACTAGCAACCAGTAACAAGCGATATCGCAACTTGATGCCATTTTATATACAATTAAATGATGTCTTTCTCGCCGTTCTATTTGGCATATCAAATTGTTCTAATGTTAGACGTTTGCTTTAATTACATGCAAACTATCAAGTGGCAATATCACTGGTTGCTTGTTGCTGGTTGCCTCAGTATGAGACGTGCCTTACATTGACAATGGGCATTGGAGTTGGAACAGTTTGTTCGTGTTTTTTTTTTTTTTTCGAAGAAAACGAACGGACAGTTTTAGTAACTTCTGTTCATTATGTTTATATGATTCAGGATTCTTTCCTGCTGGGACTCAAATGATATGAGTGTGGGAAATGTATGGTTCCAGTAGGACGGTGACAGGCATACACAGTTCTTGGGCCAATGATTGTTTTGCGGCAATACTTCCTAGGCTGACTGATCTCCTTGAGAGATTTGCCAATGCCAACAAGCTCGCCTGATTTAGATCCTTGTAATTATTTCTTGTACATCCAAAATCAGTTATTTATAACGATTTTTCGAGGAACCTGGATAATTTGAGGAATAATATTCACGAAGCCGTCATCAATATATCCCTCGATCAAGGATACTAGACTAACAGAATTGCTCAATCTCATTAACGTCACTGTTAGAAGTTTCCAAAGTGAAACATTAAAATTTATTTCATTTACCTTATCATCGGTATCTTAAATAGTTTTAAAGTTAATTCAAAGTATATCGTTACCATTCCATAAAATATTGGACCATCAGTTCAACAATAAAATCCAAGTTTAAAATGAGACAACCAAGTATAAGATATAGACACTATTCCTGGCAGTGATATCAAAGGTGGCGGACGATTATCGCAGATTGAGCAATCCTTGTTAGGCCAGTGTCCTTGACTACTACCGAATTACATTTTCCCCAATAATCGTCACTACTCTTTCAAGGAAAAGAAGTTTTGACAGTATACTTTTAGTATTTTTCGTTTGTTCTTTCTTTAACCTGACCTAACCCAATGATTGTTGGAACTTATGCTCCATTTTCTTACTTTCCTTCATTTTTTCTTTCTTACACAACCTATATATTCTTTCCTTCTTTTCTGTGACATAACTCAATTCAATGTCATTCATCTATTTTTTTATAACTGTATCTAAAACTTTGTTGGCTATAAGACTTTCTCCAACCTTCTTTTCTTCGAAAAAGTATCTCAGAAATAATAATTTTTTTGCAATTATTCTTTTCTCTTATCATTTTAATAATTGAAAATCCAATAAATCTAGATCGATTAAAAAGAAAAACTTGGTGATGATGGTCCGTTACGCGCAACTACGCACCGTCGTCCCTTCCCATTGACATCGATTCCCCTCCCCACTATCCTCGCGCAGCCGGCTGGATGTTAATATCGCACCTCTCGTCGTCTTCGTTTCGCGCACGGGCCGCCCCCATAGCTTCGTTTCGCGGCTCGGCCGGTGTCGACTTCCTGCGCGATGAGTTCATCCCGTTAATGGCGCCCCTCCCGCGGTCTCCCCGCCGCGCCGCCGCTGCCGTCGCCGTGATTTTCGATTAGCATACGCGCGCGGAGACGTCTTTGTTTTTGAATGGAGGAACGAACGAACGCGAACGGATGGAAGGATAGATGGATGGATGGAAAAAGTTTGCTTGCCCGACCGCGATATGAAAGCTATTTTTAGAGACGCTTTGCTAAAATAAGTGGGGAGTAAACGAAAGCAAGAGATATCGAAGCTATATTTGTAGTTGTTGTGGTATTTGTTTGTTGAATGGTTTTAGATTTATGATAAAGGTTTTTGCTTTTTTGTTTTGGGAGAAGTTTTGATAAGGGTTTTTTGCGTAAAGGAGCGTCACAGGAAGTTTACGTGATCACATACTGGTGCCAGACGAGTATGTTGGTCCTTCTTTGGAAAAGGCACACGGGTGGCAAGACCCGTTTCTGCTTCGAGAGCGCTGTAGATGTCGCTACGGCCGTTTCCTGATTCCTCTCGACTCGTTCGTTCGTTTGCAGTCTCGGTTGCTTCGTCCGTTGTCTAAGGAAAGATCATTGCACCGTGAGGACCACGCGATTTTACAGATTGCTACGTTGTTCAGATTATATTTATAGCTGCTTTACAAAACCATAAATAAAATTGCTTTAATTACCCCAAAAACAAAAATCATCCTTCAATCATTATTTAAATGTTATACTTTATTTTAAAACTTTTCAGGTTTCCGCAGGTCAACATCTTCATCTCTCGGGTGACCTTAAGGGCAACGTATCCATCGCGACACAACAAGGCATGCATTTCACTCAACACACGACCGCGTCTGGTCAATCAACACCCCAGTCGGGCGGTTCAACGCAAAACCAATCTCAAACTTCCCAAAGTCAATCTCAACACACGAATCCCATGCAGAGTAACATGAACATGAACGCGCCGAGCGGGAACACCATGGGGGCCAACCTTAACGCGGGTCAAACGACCGCGAACACAATGCACAGTCCGGGTATTAACAATCCGACGAATAACGCCGCCGGGTCTATGCAAAACGGTATGCAAAACGTCGGGATGAGCGGTGGAAGTATCGTAAATAATGGGATGCAACCGAATAATAATATGGTGATGATGGGGTTGAATCCTCAAAGTCATATGAACCAACAAAATCCCTTAGGAGATAGTTATTCCTTGTCTCAATCTCAAACTATTAATTTTACTCAACAAACATTGAGACAGAGAAGCGTAAACGGGTTAAATAATAATATGGGAACGCCGAATCAATTCGGAATGTCACCGAATGCGATGGGAGTTCGACAAATGACACCTCAGGCTTTAGAACACCAAAAGTTGCTTCAGCAGCAACAACTTCTTCGTCAGCAGCAACAGCAACAACACGTCAGGCCACCTCCGCCGGATTACAAAAGTTCGGCGATGCTACAAAATATCCAGTCGAGGTTTCCTAACAATACCAATATTCGTCGAATGCCACACCAGAACATGCCGCCATCTGGCCCGATGATGATGCGTCCTCAAAATATGTACATGTCCCAGCAACAGCACATATCGAGAGGAATGTATCGACCGCAGGCGAATATGAACGTTGACGCGATGCCGCAGCCCGGGTCGATGGAATGGAGGCACATGTTGATGTCCCAACAGCAGAACGCCAGTTTCAGCCAACAGATACGTCCGAATTTCCAAGGATTTAACGTTAATAATGGAAATATGCAGATGAATGCGATGCAATCGCAACAGTTTAGAATGCAAAGGGCTATGGTTGGCGGAACTATGCATTCTGCTCAAGGGATGACGCCTGGAATGGGGCAAGGACCTGTTGGTATGGGGCAGATGAATTCAATGAATCAAATGATGCACATGCAACAACAGCAAAGTGTTATGCAACAAGGAAACAATCAGGTAAATTATTTGTAATATTTGGAAGTTTTTTTTTTTCAAGTAAAATTATACAAAGCGTTTATTGTGACTTTATTTGAAGGGGTAAACATGTTGAAAGTTGTTATTATCTTAAATTGTTTTAACAAAAGTTGAATAAGAAAGATATTACTGTTAAAAAATCACTGATGAGAAATCCAAAAACGGAATTTTAAGTCTGAAATCGGTTATGTCCCAATTAAAGACGTTTAGTAAACGCTATTTATACAAATCAACGGTCCACAAGTTGCAAAATCCTTTAATTGTGGTTATTTTAAAGAGTGAAATGTCGAGAACGATTCTCGTTGACCGACCGAACGTTGGTGGTCGTTAGATGGCACCAGTTTCAACTTTGCCACTAAAACGCCTTGAAATCGTTTTGAAGTTAATTGGCTTTAAATTGATTAAATCCACTGATTTAGATGATTTTCAGAATTACGTTGAATCAGTTGCGGCGACAATTGGAGTACAAATTACAAAAAATCTAACAGTAATGTCTCTTTTATTACGCAATTTTTCTTAAAGCATTTTTACTTTAATGACTTTGTGTTTAATCAATTCTTAGAAATAAAATCACAGAACCATCTTATTGATCTTTTGAAACATGTGTAACTTATTTAGAAAGCATTTTTCAATCAATGTTTTAACGTAGATGCTCTCTGTAGACGAGCAAAAGTCCAGCTTATTATGAAACTTATTCGTTTTATTACTTAACACGATCATTACCTAAATAATCAGAATTAATACTAATCATAACTTTTTTTTCACTTTAATGTTATATTTGTTGGTATTAAATACATAATGTATTAATGAATACGTTTTGTAGATGTCAATGAATGCTCTGCATATGCAACAGTCACAATCGATAAATATATCAAACCAGACGATGCAACAGCAGCAGCAGCAGGCGGCACCACAGACAATGGGTTCGCAATTGATGCCCAGCGCGACGACGAACAGTTCTTCCATGAATAGTTTTAACCAGCAGGCGAACGATTTCAGCCTGGAGTTCCTCGAGAACCTTCCCGGAACGGACACGGGTCCGTTTTCCGAACAGGACTTGCTGAATTCGTTCGACAACGACTCGGGCTTTAACCTGCAGGATATCCTGTAACGCGAGCCGACGTAAATCGAGATAACGTAAGATAATATTATAATAATATATACATAAACATATATATATATTTTTGTACATAGTTTTATACATATTTTTTCTATCGGTTGAATATTATCATCACCTACAGTTTAATATTATGATTACTTCTTACTTTTTTAAAAAAAGGAAATCATTATTTATATAAATATAAACGACGACCACAAAGAGAAAGAAAGCGAAAACGGCTCCGCTTGTGTATTTACCGTCTGCGTTACGTGTAACATGTAAATAGTTGTGAGTAAGTTTAGAGTTAAGTTCATTTCACGTTCGTTTATTTAAGCGTACACACGTACTAAACTCAGATGTGCAATTCAATCGTTTTTTCGACGAGAGACCGACCCCATCCTCAATAGCAACTAAATGAACGAAATGAATGAATTAAAGGAAGAGGCGAGTTTTGATATATCGTGACAAACAAAAAAAAAACATACACTGCCAGGTATGAAACTAAGTCGCGTGACAAAAAATATATATAAAAGTTTAAAAAACACGGTCGAAAAGAGAGGATCCAACATTTTTTTCAAGTGCTGTGACAACAAATATTAATATGTAAGTTTATAAGTACGTAAGGTAGTAAACCCATGTAAATTCTCCCTTTTTGCACAAACATAGACACTCATTTTACACTTTTTTTTTTTTCTTTTTTGGGTTGTGTTACGTTTCATTTGGTTATTTTATTAAATAATTTTATTTTTACCATTGAAAACGATATTCTAAAGAGATACGCACGTCGTACGGTAGTTTTTTGTAATCGTAAGAGTCATATCACACGTGTCGACATCTAAAATAGCAGTCTTTCTAAGCGAAAATTAAATATAAACTGCGATTGGGACCTCAGAACGAGTGCATCAAACTTTTTTGTATTAGGGAATTGTATAATAAATAAAAATAGAGGATAATCTGTACATATAAGTAATGTCGATGATTAATTGAGATGATAGTAAATTTATAATTTCAAGTGAAATAGAATTTCTTGTAAATAAATTGTCGAACTTGATTACAAAAAAAAGTTTAACGCAAAAACCAAATACATATTGATATAATATTAATATTAAAAATTTTATTAATGTTAATAGTATATTAAATATACAAATGAAACGTAATAAATTATAAGTGGGTATCGCGTAATGATTTAATGAAAACTAAAGTAAATGTACTCTACGAAATAATTAGATTTAAGTGTGTTTCCAAAGTGAAATTATTTTTAAAACTTTGTTTTCTCCTCAAACCATTTTTTATAATTTTTTTTCTATACATAGTGAGTTCTCACCCCATATAGACAGTTTTTATTGTTTTAAAATTTATATATTAAGAGAATATTTAAAAAAATAGTTTCAAACACACAAATACACATATACGTCATAAATCAAACTCTTTAAGAGTTTCAAATCGAATTAGGGAATCAAAAAAAAATTGGCATTGGCCAGTTTTACTACCACCGTATTAGGATCTCAACTAGAGGTAGGCCTTTAACTTTCCGTTTTTAATTTTTTTTTAACCTTCCGAGCATCGACATTCCAAACGTAATCTCTTCGATTCCTCAGTATTCCTTGGACTTTGGCCCCCCTTTCGATCCCTCAGACCTCCCGAACTCCCTTAGATTTAATAAAAAGCCCCCTCCCTCCGCGTGTACTTAGATTTACGCAGGCGAAAGGACATTATTGTTGTACTCTTTAGTTTATTATTATTAATTATTATTTTTTCGATACCATTCGTTCGAGAGAGTTTATATATTATATATAAATATTATATATTAAAATAAATATATAATAATATATTCTATTATTTTTCCTTACCTAAATCCAATTTTACTTACAGGTAATGTTTAGTGCGATTTAACAACAACGTATGCAAGTAAAATTTAAAAGAATTTCGAAGTTTAAAATTTTGGACCTGTTGCGCCATCTATTGTAGAGTAGCTAAAATTCCACGAACTGGGAATTTTCAAGTTAAAAATACTGAACTTGTGGCGCCATCTCTTAAACAGTAGCTGAAATTCCACGACAAAGTACGGTTCGAGTCTCGGCTATTTAGTAAAATAATTTTTCATCATAGCCGAGTTCTGAACCATCGATAGCTGAGTTTCGAACCACACCGATAGCCAAGTCCCGAACCACATTTTGTCATGAAATTTCAGCTACTGTTAGAGAGATGTCGCCACAAGTTCAGTATTTTAACTTGGAAATTCCCACAGTCCGTGGAATTTTAGCTACTATGCAACAGATGGCGCCACTAGTCTTCAACTTTTTTTTTACTCAAATCTTGTGAATAGTTGAGTTTCAAACCGCATCTCAGCCAGTTGAATTTAGTCTCATTCTTATTAAATTTTAAGATCAATCTACTCACCTTAAACTTGGATTTCATTTTTGTTTCGACTTTGTATTCGAGGATAGCCTATACACATAGGTGTAAGTTTAGGAAGTAGGGAGAAAATATAAAACGCATTATAAGTAAATAAAGATTATTAATAAAAAAGAAAGAAAAAACAGTAAAATATGTATCGATTACAATGACACTTAATTGTTTAAAACTCTTCAAAGTTGTATAAAAGTGTAATCGATAAGAAGGTTAAATGTGCCCACACAATTCACCAATTATTTAAAAAATATAAATCTTCTTCACAGATTTTTCAATTTCATTATAACAAGAAGTACAAGTATACAATATAAACTTGATAATTATAAGAACGTAGCTTCATCTATGTTAATTCTTAAAAAGTAAAAAAAAAAGTTTAAGTAATTACAGGTGATAACGACAATTATTTTAAACAATCTGGGCGTCCAATATGGCAACCTCAGCATCTACAACAACTAGAGTGAATAGAATCTTACAAAAGGAGCTTTCCACACATGCAATAAAAACTACATGCAACGAAAAGCGATTAAATAAAATAATACAAAAAATATTAATTGTACAAAACCAACAGATTTCTTTCACTAACGTTTACTTAACATAACTTTCATCAAACTATCCCTAAACCTATCTACGGTCTTCTGAAGCTCTTCAACTTTCGCCTTCAACCTAATATTCTTTTCCTCTTCAACCGCCAATTCATCTACAACTTTCATCTCCTTCTGTTTTCTCTTATACCTAGACCGTCTTGAAGCTTCATTATTTCTATCTCTCATCTCCCTATATCTCGCTTCTTGAGGATCCAACTGGCTGTAGTCGTCAGAAGAGATCGACTTTCCCCTTTTTGGGGGCCTTCCACGTTTCGGTTTTTTAACTGGTTCCTCAAAGGGCACGTAATCTTTATCGTTCTCATCGTCAACGTAGTCCTCGTCTGAATCGTCCTCGTAACGTCGTCGTTTCGACGATTTCTTCACTGACGATGCGGGCGAGGGTACTCCTGACGATGGGGAATTTACGAAAGATATTACGCTGTTTGATGTACTTGGCATATCTTCGGCTATTACATTTGTTAATGTTACCTGTATCAAATGAAAATTATTTGATTAAAAAAGAGATTATAAATGTGTAGTGGGTTTACCACTTTTTAATATTTAGTAAATCAGGTAAGTAATTATCTTGAAAAGTTACTTGATTTAAAAGAATTTTATAAAAAATACAGCTTGAGATTTAAGGCTTTAATAAAAAAAAGTAAGTAGATTTTACAAAAATTTTTAAAGTCTACCAAAAAGGTAATATATTAGCTTTTTAATTTTATTAAAAGTTACTTGACATTGGAAAATTTTTGGAAATTGCTACCTTAGTTCAAGTAATTTTTCAAGAACATTACTAGATTTCGTGAAATTTTTTATATTTCACGGTAACTGAATTTTTGTTTAAAAATTTTTATTAAGTTTGATAAAATTTTCTTAAATTAGACTAAAAGCAAGTTTTTGTAACTTCGAAAAAACCAAAATTTTAAGTTTTCATCAAGTTGAAATTATCTTAGCCCATTGGATACCATGAACAGGTTGAATTTGTCAAACAAGTCCAAGTACAAGTTTTTAAAAGCAATTTTATCTATTAGATTAAGGTTTGGTTTATTCACCTTTGGGTAAATTGATCTACCCAATATCATAGCCAATCATATCAAAAGAAATTTCAGTAACCATAGCATATACCAAACAGATTAAGGGCCCGTTTATTCACCTTTGGGTAAATTAATCTGTCCGATATTTTTTATGGTTATTGTAATTTCACGTAGTATGATTAGCTATTTTGTCAATAACCATAGTAAATATCATAAATATCCATCGGTGAATAAACCGGCCGTAATTTATCCAAAGATGAATAAACCGGCCCTTAATATGTTAACACTTTGCTGACCAGTGACAACTTAACTCGTCTTTTCATACCCAAACCTTGCTGATCAGTGACGAGTTATAACTCCTCGTCATTGCACTTACATTGCGGTGACATGACATAGTCTCTGTGTAAAATTCCCAGTCAACAAACTGTGTTAAGTAACAATTATTAACCACCAAACTTATGTCAAAGTCTAAACTTATGAATTATCTCGTAATTGGTTGTCAACGTGTTAAAAAAATTTCTAAAGTTTGTCAAAAGTATAAAAAGGATACTAAATTTTGTATAACTTTCAAAAGAAGTAAATAGACTTTGTAAGATAAATTTCCAAAAACTTTTAAAATTATACTTTTGAAATTTTATCTTGTAAAATCAAACTCAACAAATAAAATACAATTAGACAGAAAACTACACATTTATTTTTACAAAACCCATTTATTCTATATTATTTTTTACTTACCGTTTTAACTTGGTTTTGTTTATTTAATGGCAATTGAAATTTCTCATCGTATTCCATAATAGATTCGATGATATCAGGTGTGTGAAGCTCATCTTGAAAGACTCCAATCGTCGAGAGATCCATTTTGGGTAAATCAAAAATTTTAACATTCTGACCTCTAAACCCGTCGAGAACGACAGGTTTAGGAGTCGGTCTGGGGCTGCTGCTATTTTCCGGCGTGTCGTAGAAAACTTCTTCCTTAACGTTGGCATCGCGACCCGAAACCGTCGTTAACGACGCACCGTTTAACACGCTACTATCGTCTAAAATAAAGTCGTTATCACCGAACGCAAAGTCTAACGTTTCGGCACTATCCGCGGTCGCACCGTACGCCCTCTGGACGAAAAATTCTTCCTCCATATTATCCGCGGTGGACGGCGACTGAGCCGCCGATAATATTTCCGGCTTGTAAATATTACTGTTGGTGTGTTTATTGTTGTTGTTGTTCGGAATTAAATTGTCGTATCGGTCGGTCTTATTTATAACGATATAATTGGCTGCTGCTGCTCCTGTTTCTACGTTGAACGTAGATTCGATTTTACCAACTATTTAAACAAATAAATATTTTTTATTCATTAAATATCCGTACTTATTACGGGGATTTTTTTACTTACTATTGTTGATGAATAATTCATCCGAGTTGTCGAATGAAAGTAGTGGTTTTAAATCCACGCACTCCTCCTGGTTGACGGCGGCGATCTGATCTGAAAAATCGTCGAACATGGAAGGTTGATGAAGTTGATCCGCCCCTCCTGCGGCGTCGGGAAATTGAGTCGCAAGCGAATCTAGCAAAAGATTGACGTCGATGGCCGACTCGTCCAAGTCCTCCGCCAAAACGTTTTGTAGGCGGTGGTGCGACTGCGATTGTGCGTGCGATCTCTCGGAAGGATCTGGTCTCGTGTACTCCGTCGATGTCGGTGTGTGGTTCGTAAACAGATTCCCGTCTCGCGAAGAATTGAGCGGGTTCGAAACTGTAGAGCGCCATGGCAAATGGAACTGAAACGTAGATGATAAACCCTTAAAATTTGACGAGTACATTTCACAAGGAAGAACTTATTTTTTTTTTACTTTTATTTATTATTTTTTAAATAACAAATATACAGTAAGAAAAAGAAAAGAAATATTTAATAGATAATAACATACGATTTAACGTACATTTATCAAAATCCTAAAATGTGGTGAATTCTTCGGAATCTAAAGTGGAAATAATTGATGAAAAAACACACACAAACCGTGATTGATAAGATAAGTGAAGAACCGACTAATTTAATTGTTTAAAAAAACAGGAGTAATTTCTTGTAATCTTCCGAGACTTGTTCTTTTCTTATCTTTTATTTGTACCGCAAACGGTGACTTAACAATATTAAAACACACACGGGTTTTAATGATAAAATGACGATGAACGGAAACTGTCGAGTCGGGGTGAGTCAGCGCTCTACTTACTAGATATCGGTTGTTGGTTTCTTTAAAAATGTTGGACTTTGCTTTCGTTCAGCACAGGAAGAGTTGAGTGTCTTGGACCCCCAACCTATAATAAAAAAAACAGAAGAATTAAAAAGTGATTAAGTGCATATTTAAATATATACAAAAAAAAGAGATTATAAAAAAATAATAAAATTATAAAAAAGTAATAAGATTATAAAAAAAAATTGTAATATAATCTTGTAATAAAAATTTATAATTGTATAATTATTATTTTCAAACACCCTGTATGTTATTTTTTTTCTTAATTGAAAGAATTTAATATTTTATTGTACTTTGGAGTCATAATCTTATCAGGAGTCATTCATAAAAAAAAGTTGGGTTTAATTTAGATTTATTGGATCAATCAGACAGGATTGAATGAAGATTACACATTTTTTTTCTGTCGGCAGGACTAACAAGGATTTATCAGTACATATTATAAAAAAATATCAGGTTACTTAAAATAAATATTTAAAATGTATCAACTTTTGTTAAATCTTTGAATTAAGAAGTAAAATTTAAGGTTTAGTATTAAAATAAATAAAATCGTGTTATAATTTTGGAAAAGTTAACAAGAAAATTTTATTGATTTTAACGTCAAAGAATTAAAATAAACAAAATTAAATAATTTTCAGAAAAAATACTTTTGAAAAAAAAATTAATAGATTAAAAAAAATAAATTAAAATAAAAATAATTATTAATAATTGTTAACTTCCAAATTCCGAAAATAAATTATTTTTTTTTATTGAAAGATTCTTGGAGAAAAATAGACATAAATTGAAAATAGTATAAATTTTTGTTAAATAATCGAATTAACAAGAAAAAATTAACCAACTCAAGTTAATTAAAAACTATAAAAATGTATCTTTTTCATATCAAATGCACAATTTTCATAATTGTTCTTCAATGTAACTTAAATATCTCAATTATTTATTAATTTATTGTTGGAAAGACAAAAAAAATTTTTTTCACGTTAAAATAAAAATTATTATCTTTTTAATGTAATATTTTTATAAAAAACTAGATTTAAATTGAAAATAGTATACATTTTTGTCATTTTCATCATTTTTCTTCAATGTAACTTGTATGTATATAATTTTATTAGTTTAATATTAGAAATGACTAAAAAATACGGATATTTTAAATATATTCGAAAAGTTTTCAAGCTATTAAGTTGGGTTAGATAGGAATTTTTGTTACACAATTCATTTAATGGGAAAAATTAACGACTGACGTGCAAAACAATTCTAGGAATCAGCCGAGCGAGTTCAGACTTGTCCGGCTAAAGCCGTCTGAAAGTCGCCAGATAACACTGTCCCCACCGAGCTTTCTATAAGCGTTCACCCAAAAGGAGTCAATCAGTGAGTCAGTCAGTCTTATTCGAACCTCCGTATATGGAAGAAATCACAGTTGAACTCAGGAAACATATGTTATATTTTCTTTTTAAGTTTTAAATAAACAAATTAAACAAAGCAGCGCAATATGAACCGAATTGAATTAAATTTTAAAAAAATCTTTTCACATTAAGGTGATAGACGGTTTTTTAAAATATTGTTTAAAAATGTTACTAATTTCTTAATAAATAATTTAAAAATTGAAAAAGAAGAAACTAATTGGATAATAAAAATCCAAGTCAATATAATAAAAACATATTGCTTTTTCTTTATATTAAGCTGAAGTAAAGATAAGCTGAAGTATTAAGCTGAAGTAAAGATAATTTTTGCGAAAGAATATTTAAAAACATCTAAAAATAAAGTTTTTTTGTAAAGGAAAATCGGTGAAGTTGTGTTAGATATCAATTTTTATTCAAAATAATTCATTTATTGAGAAAATTAAGAAATCCAAGTTAATTTATTGTTTGTTTTTTTTTCGAATTATGATTTTTTTTCCTCCCTAAAAATAGCTAAAAGCGTGGTATTTTTATAATAGTCTTCTCACATGAGCTTAGACGTCAATAACGTCGTAAGTTTTAAACACACAAATTAAAGAAAGCAACGCATCAGAAGTCCAAATGAATTAAATAAAAAAAATCTTTTCACATTAAGATGAGAAGACGATTTTTTAAATATTGTCTAAAAGTAGTAAATTTATTAATAAATAGTAGTAATTCCCAATTAAAAAAAGATTTTATAATTGAATAATAAAAAATCAAATCAACAAAATAAAAACAATTACTTTTTGTTTGTATTATGCCGATAATCCAGATAATTTTTGCTAAAGAATGTTTAACCCTCAAGTACTATTATGGGGTATTTTGACACACCAGACACCAGTGTTTGCTTTTCGTTTAACTTTTAATAAAGTTCAACTTTGACTCGATCAAAATAAATGGTTGTTTTAACACCTACCATTTAAAATTCTAAGTTTTTTTATAACGAAAAATCGGTTGTGTTAGAAATCAATCAATTTTATTAAAAATAACTCATTTATTGAGAAAAATTAACGAACCCAAGTCAATTATACAGGGTGTCCTGGAAAATGTGGGAAATCTCTTGGATTCTAATAGAAGATTAAAAAATATGATTATAAGTTCCCATAATTTTTTTTCGTAGCGGCCCTCCCCTCGGAGATACGGCCTTCTAAAGGAAGCCACTGGAAAACAATTTTTGTTGAATAAGCTTTAAAGTACTTAATTTAATTTAATGAAAATTTAATATGATAAACAGTAGTAAGGACCTCTTAAAAAAATTACCTTTAAACGTAATTAGTCTCTTTAGTTTACCAGGGGCGTACTAGGTTATGCATTTTAATGCTTACATTTTTAACACACTGTATGGTAACGAGTTAAAAAAAATAAATTTAGATACCTTGAATATTTAGCTAAAGAAAAGGTACTCTTATTCAGTGTCGATAAAATGAACCGTTTTCGAGAAAAAAAATGTAAAAAAAACCATCAAGATTAAAAATTTATTAATATTTCGTAGGTACCATAGTAACGTTTATAAAAATAGCGCTAAATTTTTTGTCTGCAACATCAGTATTAAAAAAGTGCTGTTTTTACGAATGTTACTATGGTAACGTTACTATTAATACGAAATATTAATAAATTTTTAATCTTGATGGTTTCTTTTACAATTTTTTTCTCGAAAACGGTTCATTTTATGGACACTCAATAAGAGTACCTTTTCTTTAGCTAAATATTCAAGGTATCTAAATTTATTTTTTTTAACTCCTTACCATACAGGGTGTTAAAAATATAAGCATTAAAATGTACAACCTAGTACGCCCCTGATAAACTAAAGAGACTAATTATGTTTTAAGGTCATTTTTTTAAGAGGTCCTTACTACTGTTTGTCATATTAAATTTTCATTAAATTAAATTAAGTACTTTAAAATTTATTAAAAAAAATTGTTTTCCAGTGGCTTCTTTTAGGTGGTCGTATCTCCGCGGTGAAGGCCGATAGGAAAAAAAATTATGGGAACTTGTAATCATATTTTTTAATGTTCTATCAGAATCCAAGAGATTTCCCACATTTTCCAGGACACCCTGTATAAAAAAAAACTTTCTTTTCGAATTAAGATATACTTTTTCTTTCTTTTCTTTTTCAAAAAAAATTGTTTAAAAGTAACTAAAAACGTCGTATTTTTATAATAAAGTCTTCTCACAGAGTTTAGACGTCAATTTCTATAGAAATAATACAAAAATTGAGAAAAACTAATGCAAGTGAATTAAAAAGTGAAGAGAAGTGAATAAGAAGTGAATTATATTTAATGTTTCGTCTTTTCTTCCTAAAAATTGTTTAACTGCAGCTAAAATCGTCGTATTTTTATAATAAAGTCTTTTTACTTGAGCTTAAACGTCAATTCTTTTAAGTTCTTCTCTTCAAAGTTCTCTTTAAATAATTCAAAAATTGAGCAAAATTAACAAACTCAAGTTAATTAAATAAATACAATTTACTTTTCTTTTGCAATAAGTCGATAACCTGGATATTTTCAAAAAATTAACTCAGAACAGCTAAAATTGTAAAGTTTTTATTTAAAAAAATTTACTCATTGAAAATATTGAATTGAAGTACATTTATTCAGAAAAATTAACGAACTGAAAAACCAATTAACTAAAAACACTTTTTTGAGCATTTAATAATTTTGATTTTATTTAACCCTTTGCGATCGGTGCCGCCACTGTGGCAACATTTCAAATCCCAGCCGAAAAATCTGCCGACCGCAAAGGGTTAAGGGTTAATGAATTGACTTGGGTTCGTTATCTTTAGTCTGAAAATCAATTATTTAATATAAATTAACGCTTAATTCAATTCAACCAAATTGAAACATTCTTCAAAGAAAAACTGCAATTTATTGAAAAAATATAGAAAAGAAAGTCAATTTTTGTTATTAAATTCACGCTTAATTCAACTTTGACAATTTTTTCTTGTAAAAAATCTTACAATTTTAGAAGGTTTTTAAGAAAAATATCTAATAAAAGTTGTCTTCATTATTAATTTAATACTAACAAAGAGATATTTTTTATTTAATTGACACAGATTTTCTTCTCTCGATTTTTTTTATTCCCAAATCAATTTTATTCATTTTTAAAAATAATTTTTTTAATACCGTTAAAATTGTTTAAGTTTATTAAAGTTGTTATAAAAGAACACCACTTTAGTTAAATTGATAGTCTATTTTTAGTTAAACAATTCCTTTTTTGGGAAAACTTTGCGAATCCATGCCAATTAAATAAAAAAATATCTCTTTTTTAGCATTAACTCTTTGCGGACCGAATGCTCTTTACCATTTCGTTCCAGCAGGTCGCGCTAGAACGAAAAGCGATGTCGAATCACATTCGACATAGGACCACAAAGGGTTAAGTTGACAATCTAAATGACTTTCGTTAAAAATTTATGCTTAATTCAACTTTAACAATTCTTTCTGTAAAAAATTTTACAATTTTAACCAGTTTCTAAAAAATTTTAACAAAAGTCATCTAAATTATCAACCTAATGGTAACAAAGAGACATTTTTTATTTAATTAACACAGATTTTTTTTTTCTTTTTGATTTTTTTTTAAATTTCCAAATCAATTTTAATCATTTTTATAAATCACTTTTTCAAAAACACTTGAAAGTTTTTATAAAAGAGAATCGTTTAAGTTAATTAATGGTCTATTTTTAGTTAAATAATTAAATTCTTTTAGTAAAATTAGCGAATCCATGTCAATTAAATAAAAAAATAACTCATTTTTTAGCATTAAGTTGATTATCTAAATGATTTTCGTTAAAAATTGATGCTTAATTCAACTTTAACAATTCTTTTTGTAAAAAAATCTTATAATTTTAACCGGTTTTTTAAAAATTTTTAACAAGTCATCTGAATTATCAACTTAAAGCTAACAAATAGATATTTTTTTATTTAATTAACACGGATTTCTTTCCTTTATTTTTTTAACTTCCCAATCAATTTTATTAATTTTTATAAACCATTTTTTTTTAAAACAGTTAAAATTGTTGATGTTTATTAAAGTTTTTATAAAAGAAAATCGTTTAAGTTAAATCGATTATCTATTTTCAGTTAAACAATTAAATTTTTTGAGTAAAATTAGCGAATCCATGTCAATTAAATAAAAAAATATCTCATTTTTTTAGCATTAAGTTGATAATCTAAATGACTTTCGTTAAAAATTGATGCTTAATTCAACTTTAATAATTCTTTTTGTAAAAAATTTTACAATTTTAGCCAGTTTAAAAAAAAAAAATTTAACAAGTCATCCGAATTATCAACCTAATGCAAACAAAGAGACATTTTTTATTTAATTAACACCCATTTTTTTCTTTTTTGATTTTTTTTCAGTTTCCAAACCAATTTTATTCATTTTCATAAATCATTTTTTAAAAATAGTTAAAATTGTTTAAGTTTATTAAAGTTTTTATAAAAGAAAATCGTTTAAATTAAATTAATGGTCTATTTTTAGTTAAACAATTAAATTTTTTGGGAAAAATTAGCGAATTCATGTCAATTAAATAAAAAATACCTCTTTTTTTAGTTTTAAGTTGATAATTTAGATGACTTTCGTTAAAAATTCTTTTAAAACCAGTGAAAATTCTAAGATTTTTTTACTAAAAAAAATGTTCAAGTCCGATTGAACATCAATTTAATACAAAAACCAACTTTTTTTTAAATTTTCCAATTAATTATCTAATTTTCCTTGAAAAATGTTTTAAATTAAGTATACTTGAATTAACTTAAACGTTAATTTATGCTAAATAATTGATTTACAAGCAAAAGTTAACGAACCCAAATCAATTTAACAAATAAAATCCTATTTATGTTTATATTCCATCAATAAATTATAAAAGTTTTCCTTGAAAATCGCTTAAATCGTTTCTATTTCCCAATTTTTTATCACCAAATCGAAAGAAAAACAAGTTATTAGCATAGAAAGTTTTACTCATATCATCTCAAAATCAAGACAAAAAAAATCCACAGTTTATTAAAATTTTAATAAATCCAAAACTATTAAACCAATTCCGATTAATTCTAAATAAAATTAATTTAACTTAAATAAACACAATCAGACTAAATAAACAGACCTTATTCTATTTATTTCTTCTTGTATTCTTCCTCGAAATAAATATAAACCACAATCATTAAAAAAATTATTAAAAATAAAAAAACATTTCAAATTTTAACAAAGAAAAAAATTTTTATTCAAAAAAAAATCAAAATACACCTAAAATTCTTCGAAAAAAAATCACAACTCCAAAAAATCCAACCTCAAGTAAAAAAAACCAAACCAAGTAAACAACCCAACTCGTGAAAACACGTCCGAACACGTTTAAAATCCCGTTAAGGGGCCCCGCGAAGGTCGCGACTCGTCTACTGACGTCACGGAATTTCCCCTTACTCGGTCGATAAAAAAAGAACCGCCGCTAGCAAAATTATTGCGCAACGTTACGATTTTACTTTAGTTACTAGGCGACAAAAAAAAACTTACTCTAATTAACTCCGTTTAGTCGCTTCACTAACTTGTGTTTTCGCCTTAACCTTTCCCTTGAAACAAGTCCTTTTTTCCAGGGTATAAGATTCGCAGCTAACTTAACGCACCTACTTGGCAAAAATTTACAATTTATTTCCGGACCGTAAAAACGATCCGACTTGAAGCGCTTCACTAACTCGAATGACGTCGCGAGAGCGTCGTACGCCTTGGTCTTTTGTTCATCCCCACTACCACCTACGTAAAAACATGGGGGATTTATAGAACGGAGCGATCCTATTGGTTAAAAAGTACGTCATGTGTAGCGTTGGTAGGAGTGATAGGTCATGTGATTCGAATGTATTCGGGATCCGAATGAAGTGAGTCACTTGATTTTCCAAGAAAGGTTTCTCTTTTAGGATTTTTATTTGATTTTGATTATAGGTTATGTGAATATAAATTTTTGCTTATCACGATAATTTTTTTTCTTTTTCAACTTAAAATTGATTTTCCTAAGATTAATGTTTTAATGTGTTTTAACAAATTGTTGTCTTAAGATAAGAAAAATTAATTAACGAAAATGTAATAATCACTCATTAAGAACGTTTAAAGTTACAACTCATGTTACTAACAAGATAAGAAACGCTGAGTCACAATTTATAGGCGATTTATTTATGATAGTTAAAATTTAGTCTCTTCTTTTTTTCGATAGGAATTCCGAAAAAAAAGTTATATAAAAAAAAGATGAAAACGTTGAATCATATTGTGTAACCACTTAAGTTCGCTATCTGTTGTAATATTCTCCACCTTTTTGTAATACCAATTAAAACGATTAGAAAAATAAACCTTATATAAGTATGACATATGGTATGTAATTGCACAAAAAAGTATACATAATAATTTGAGTTTTTTTAGAGATAATTACGGGTTGCCAAAAAAGAGAATGTTCTAGAGACGGAAGTATATTATAAAAAAGCTAACAAAAGACCATGCTAAACCATTCTATGTACAATTTTTCAGAAAACTGAGTTTTTAATACCAACCTGTGCTATATTTCAAGTTTTTTTGTAATAGTATTTTGTAGATGTTCATTACATTGTAATGAATGTTAAAAATAAAATCTCGTTTATTGTAAAATTTTAAAGAATGAACATGGAAAAGTTTGCTTAAAGAGAGATGATTTATTAACCAAAAAAGTATAAATTATTGAATGAAACTAATGAATTAAATACACGAAAAAATTGATATTTGGTTAGACCTTCGTTTTGTTGAAATACTTGCTAAATTCTATGTGTCATTGAACAAAGTTGATTTTAGGTCGCTTCTGAAAAAAATCTTTTTTTATTTTTCTTTTTAATTCGTTTCATAGATGTTTAAAAAATTGATTTACAGGCAAAATGTCTCAATGGTATTGAGGTCTGGAGAATAAGCAGGAGAAATGAGTTGTTTTTGGGGCATTATAGCTATTTTTTACTATCTTTGACGAATTTTTGGGTAATTTTTGAGAATAAGTTTTGGGTCGTTATCTTACGGTAAATACCACATCCTAGAAAGATCCAATTTTTTTTCACTGATAGATGCAGGTTTTCCTTTAATATATTCGAAGAGACAAATTGGTTCATAAGTTGTTGAATAAATACTAAATTTTCCACCTCAACTCCAGACATACTCCCTTAACTCTTTGAACGCTATCAAACTCATATATGGGTTCTCACAGAACCATTGAATTTTGGTTATGAATCCATATACATATACGTTCTAGCATAGACATTAGATTTAAGTAATTAAAGCAAATGTGGGTGTAATTTAGGCTGCATAATTCAGTTTTAAATTGTACTCTTTCATAAAAAGTACAGAGGCTATGGTAAGTTTTTTTATAAAAATTGGACAATTTACGGAGCAAAGCTTAACGTCGAGCAACTTAGTGCTCAATGGGTTAAGGTTGGATTTAGTGCTCAACAGACAATTTGTACTGATGAAACGCGCTCACCAATTAGTTGAATGCTTGGCTGATTTGGCTGTGTTTGTTCAGTGCTTGGTTGATTGATAAACGAAAGCAAACTTGTACATTCTAAAGAAAAATTTGACGCTCTCCGACATATTAGTAAAATTAGGAAACAAAGCTTGACACATTTCAAGTCAAGCTTTTAATCGTGCATAACGGTTGTTATACAAATTATGGGACAAGTCTTAGGGCTCTTTCACACTCGCCGGTTTTGGCCGTCCGGCAAATAACCGTCCGGTTTTTACCGTGAACGATTTGCTTTCATACTTGACGGCATTTCACTGTCCGGTTTTATATTTTTACGTTTTAATCAGTTTAGTTTCTACTAATAATAAGTAAACACGCTGTTTGTAATGCATGTAACAGTAGCAACATTTTATTATGAATAAAAAGCAAATAGCAGCACTGTGGTTGTTACACCGTCGCAGATTAAATCGAAGAAGAAATCGTCGGTACTGGGTACATCCCATTAATCGAAGAAGAAACGACGTTGGAACATATACAATATACATTTTTAATTGTTTATAATAAATTATTCGAACTATCTTAAATCCGAATTTTAAACCGATCTAATTTAAACGATTTTAACAAACCGAGAACGCATGTCACGAAAAAGCTAATTTTTATAATTGTGGATTCGATTTTCAGTACAAAAAGTTGTCAATTCTACTTTTACATAATGAATTAAACTCAACAAACTGCTTACAGTACAATCCCTTTGTCATAAACCGATAAATGGATCGAATTTGTTTATAACAATTATTTGTAATAATTACTAACTTAACTTTTATGGTCAGTGTTGGAAAGAGAACATATTTAGAAGTAATTAATATCCTACACATTTTTCAATATTATTTATATTTTTGGAGATATGAATTTTTTTATATGTGATTTTTTGATCACAAAGGGGTTGAATTCACCATCCTACGAAATTTGAAGAAAAATGAAACAGGACATGTTGATATTATATCTAGTACTAGCCAAAAACTGGGATAAATAGGTATCTTCCCGACGTAAATAATCGAATGTGTTTATAATAATTTTTAATCTGAAATTTTTAAAAGGGGTTAGCAAGAGGACCTAAGTGGGGACATTTTTTATCTGAAACTTCTTTTGATATCATGAATCGTTTAGGAGAAAAAAATTATTTTCTAAAAACTGTCCAATTTTCAGAGGTCGTTTTCACCTCTTCAAACCGTTTTTAGGCAGCAACGGAAAGTGGGCTTTTGCTTAGGTTGGGACCCTCTACAAATGTGCCGATTTTGAAAAAAAAAAATCGGTCAGTTTGGGTTCGGTATGTTCCCTTGTTAGGTTAAATTTCTAACCTAAAATTTTTCTGGAGATCGACTGGACACGGCTAAAATCGTCCAGTGTGAAAGCATCTATAAAGTCACGTACATCACTGCAGAAGAAGAACCGTCCGGCGACCGCCCAGTTCAGTCGTTGAGACGGCTGCTCACGGCCGACCGGACGGCAAAAATCGTCTACCGGCCAGTGTGAAAGGACACATTTATATTAATAGTTCACTACCGACCGTCTCCGGCTAAAAACCGGCCGGTTATTTGCCGGACGGCCAAAACCGGCAAATGTGAAAGGGCCCTTATAATTCTAGATACAACCGGACGTCGGTTACTAGCCATCCCCTGTCAATGGTTATTTTATTATTTAAGAAGATTCTACACAAATTGACGAATTTGCTAAAGACTGAACACTGTAATACAATGTAACAGACTGTCGGTTGACTGATGTATTATAACTCGAAATGGAGGTGTACCAAGAAGAGAAAGATGACAGAGTACTTGGCAATGTTAAAGAAAGGGAGCTTACTTTTTCATCTTTCTCTTCATGATGCAGCTCCATTTCGGATTATAGTACATAACCCGATCCATAACTATATCCGACAGATAGGAATATTTATGAGACACAGCAGATTAAATGACCGACTTGCGTCGCGTCGATCGCGTGGCGTTGTGCCGTGGGCGACATGTGATTTACTGACGCTCAAAGCGACGTCAATAGAGAATTATGAAGCTTGGAGGAGGTTTAAGATTTAGGTACTTTTTGTATTTTGATCGAAGTTTCGATGTGTTAGGTACAGTTTGTTAAGAATTATAAGTCAAACGAAAGATAAAAAGGAAATGATAGGATAACAAGTTTCAAAACATTAAAAAATTACTAATGATGTTTTTGCATTTGACTATTCCATGAAGATGAAATTTAAAAATTTAAAAATATGTAATCTATTTTATCCTCTGGATTTGTTACAAACACTGGATGTCTATTCACGAGAAGAAAATACTCCTTAGGACTTTGATATGAACATTAGTTAAAATGATGAACATTAGTTAAAATGAAGACAATTTTTGCATTGCTCTTGTAAAGTCACAGTCTTTAAAATCACTGACATAAGACAGAAAAATGTTATTATATGTAGATTGCATACTATGGCAGCAATATACTAAATGTCCAAGACAAATGGAAAAGTTACTGATGTTGTTTTTGCCTTCAATCACTGTTCGATGAAAATGAAATTTTGTGATAATCAGTTTTATCATTTTGTTTTATCATTAGACATTTTTTAACAAGATGAAAATAATTTAATAGCATTTACGTATCATAACCCGAAATGGAGATGTACCACGAAGAGAAAGGTGGAAAAGTAAGCCTGCTCTTCGTAACACTGCCGAGTACTCTTCCATCTTTCTTTTCATGGTGCAGCTCCGTTTCGAGTATAGTACGTCAGGTGGAACCGTTCGGTCGACAGTCTTCATACGCGCCGCGTAGCGATTCATCAGTGCAGTAGGGAATAGACACATCCACCTATGTCAGCGTTTCTCAGTCTTTTTACATTTGCGACCCAATTGTCAATCGCAATTCTCATCGCGCACCCCCTTCCTCTCATTTCACTGAAATCGTGATTGTAATCTTAGTTTTTATTTAATTTAATAATGGTATTTGTTATTTGTTCTTGCTTTGTCGCTTTGCTCGCCCCCCCTTTAGTTTTATCACGCCCCCCTAGGGGGGCGCGCCCCACAGGTTGAGAATCGCTGACCTACGTTGATATAGGTAACTATGTACTATAATCCGAAATGGAGCTGCACCATGAAGAGAAAGATGAAAGACTACTCGACAATGTTGCAAAGCGGGGGCTTACTTTTTTATCTTTCTCTTCATGGTGCAGCTCTAAAAAGGTTGAGCTCTGGTTGAGCACTAAAATTAACATTAATTATCGAACATTATGAAACGATATTTTAAATATCCATTTATGTATTTCTCTTTGGTCGGACTTTTTGCCTTCCATGATATCAAACCAGATTGTACTTGCTTTGTACTACAATTCCATAGTTCTTTGCAAATTCTATTTGTTGTTTCTTATTTATTTCAGATATAAAAGGGTGTTTTTGCGAGATATATGACTGTGATTTTCCGAACAACTTGATTTATTTCAAGATGTAACATCGATTCCTATTTATAAAATGTTGAGACACTGAAAAATTTATTAGTGTCGCACTTTAAATTTGCCAGTTAATTTGTCATCTGATATACCGAAATTTTAAATGTAATAGTTATAATTTAATTTTTCCTACTTTATTTTCCGTTTCTTTTGTCTCCATATTAACTTTTCACTTCTAAATCTCTACTAACGCAATTGAAATCGATTATATTGTTTGTTATTATGATTTGTTATTTCTACACTTGAATGACGTTGTAAGTATTTTTAGATCCGTATTACTATTTTTAGATTTACTTTTTATACTAAAATTTTCTATCATATTTTTAACAAACTTGTAATTAATCTTGTAGTTTGCTTCTGAAGATGACCATATTTGATCGAAACTAGTCAAGCAAATAAAATAAATTTTACATAACCAGAAAGGTACATTTTTTCAATTTTCACCTTTATACAATACTGGTTAAAATGGATCCTAACTTGTTATCTTCAAAGATTATATTCTTTTTACTACCAAAAAGTGTATGTAACCTGCAAACTATGTATTTTTTATACCATCTACCTTGATTTGTACGCAGATTTTTATACATTCACTATTGAGTATTTTAAGTTTAAGCATTTGTTTAATAATGCTTCTGTTTTATGAATTTGTATATTGTTAAGAAAAAAAAAAAATGATTTGAAGTTTATTGCATTAAGGGGTTAGACCACTCTAGAATTTTCAAAAAATCAAATTTTTGTTTTTTTGCGCTAAAAAGTGACCTATGGTCTTAAAAATAAGATGCAATGTCAGTTATAAGTGGGAACAGTTTTTAAATGCCTGTATTTTGATTCTGAATGTTGTCCGATAACGTGTGCTCAGTACAGGTAAAACAAACTTTAAATGCGTTTTTCTCTAAATCACTTTTCTTGAAGCGGCCGGAAACATAACTCATACAATTCTTTACCGATTTACTTGAAATTTTAACTGCGCCTTCCAAGTAGCATTATCTAGAGAAAGACGTAGGATTTTTTTGATATCAAACGTAGTTCTTTAACTATAAACAATTTAGTAGATATTTTTTTAGGCTAAAATGCAAAGCTTTTGTAATATGCACACCATTTCTGCAAAAAAGTAATTAAAAAGAAATCCCTACGTCTTTCTCTAGCTTTTGAGTTGTAAAAACTAAATACCTTTTCGTTTTTGCTTTAGATTGAAAATTGTAGATAAAATCGTTCCGGCCGCGGGCCCCTTAGTGCTTAACAAGGTTTTCATCAAGCAGTTACATCGCGTTAATTTTTTATGTTAATTATTTAGCAAAATATATTTCTTATTCCTAAATGTATGCACAACAAAAATATATAAACAATGTTTCCACAGCTCTTATTGTTTTCTCGGAAAAATACGGGGAAATTACGTTAATTTTCCACGGTCTAAAGTGGTCTAACCCCTTAAGTTATAAATATTGTTTCCTGGTTAAAACTTTAAAAGTTCTCTGTATGCAGACTTCTGATGGTAAGTGTATTTTTCAAGTTCTTTACAAAGCTTTTTAAAAATCTCCAACTAGCCACTCCTAGCTGAAAAATTCTTTATTTCTAGTTTTATGTCGGAGTCTTTGGCTTTCTAAACTAAACTCATTGTCAGGTAATACCTCACTTCGGGATTTCCCACTTTCAAATGCACTCACAATTTTGAGTTTACCTTTCAAAGAAAACACCTTAATTTTTCATTTAGACATTATGAAACCTACTTCAAGGATCGATACTGACAAAGAAACTAATTTATATTTGCATATATAACGTTACAGAACTGTCCTTAAAGAACATGGTTTATGTAATCGATATAAATTCCGTCACTTTTGATAGGGTGGTAAACATACCAAATCTCGGCCATGCGACTAAAGTCGGCCTTCCAGCTGTTCCATAAGGATTTCTATAGAAAGGTCGATTTTAGGAAGCATTTTTAGGAGGACCGACATTTGACCAGATTACCCTATAACCCAACTTTGAATTTGTTCCAACATTTTGTTTAGGCATCGATGTTACTTCATTCTAATTATTTCAAGAATGTCGACTGTCATTCGGACAGAATGTCATATGTCCGTTATTTTTATGGCACTAATTTAAGGTCCTTGTCCTACTTTTTTAAAGATATCTCGTCGAACGCGATGTGTTAACAAACGTGGTCGTCCATATCTTCGTCTACTTTCAATACTTCCGTTGGTATTATAATTCCCTAGTGTTGTTTGGATACTAGATTTACTTCTTCATATAATTATAGCAACTTCTATCATCAATTTTCCTTTCCCTTTTAATTTTAGTATTAATTCTCTAATAACTCAACTAATTTTTTTCCTTTGTCCATTGCAATTTTGAAAATGTAGCAACTATTGTTGGAATATAATTTATAGTTACTAACGGCGTTTATCAATAAAATTTTTGAACTAATTCGCGAATTTGAACTAATTTTTGGAATATTGTATATTTTCACAACACTTTTTAAAATAATTAAACAAAATATAAAATATCAAAATACTGTTGTGAGTTAAAGGACATGAAGTAATGCTTTTTTGTAATATATTTGTTTGTATTAATGTAAAAATGACCTAATTTTTTGGGAAGTACTTTTCTGTTGTGCAATTGTAATATTAAAAATTTAATTTTATTTTATAATAAAATCAACTATTTCTGATTAAAAATCACCTTTTAATTCTGAGAAATAACCCAAAATACTTTAATTAATAAAAAGGAATTTTTAATCTTGATTTAGATTACACGTAAAACGTAAAGATTAAAAAAATGTATACTTAATTCAAAAATTTTTATCTATCATTTGTGACAAAATCTCTTTGTGTTCTACAAATAAATCATTTGTAGAATTCAATTTTAACCCTGTTTTAATTATTATCATTCCTAATTTTTTATTATATAATTTTTAAAACACTTTAAATCAAATTATTATAATTAAACAAAGTAAATAAAATAAAAATTTTACCAAAATTATATACGATTATGTTATAAAGTCTGAAATGTGATAACTTAATCAGATAGATTAAAGAGAAATTTTCAAAAACAGTTTCAAATTTAAACAAATCTAACATTTAAAAACAGACAACAAACCTAAAATTAAAAATTAACGCACCAACCAAAGTAAACAACATAAAATAACACTTAAATAGAAAAAAGAAAGAAAACAATTACTCATATCGTATGATTCAAACCCAAACACCTATTAATCTAAACTATTGTATTCACATCAAGTTTATAAACCCAAAACAACAAAAGTATCTATCTATTATATTACAACAAACAGTTTGAAAATAATTTAATTTAATAAAGTATAAAATAACATTAAAAAGGTCATGTTTCACAACTAAATTAAAGTTCAGTTTACATTAAAGTCCATTTTAACATCTATTTTTTATCCGAATTAGACTTTAAATTTAAACTGGACTTTAATTACGAAACCGGTCATAAATAATATTTTTTTAAACAATTTTGTTAAGTAGTCACTTCCTATTTTATATCAGCATTTATGTTCTATACTTACATTGTGCTGAAACGATGCATCCGCCACATATTTATCAAATTCAAGTTCAAACACGATCTTTTATTGATAACAGTTCTCGTTGAAACGTTTTTATCAAAATTATGTTTACAAAGTTTATTAGAAATTTCACAAAATACCATATCACTTGTTAAATTACTATTAAAATAAATCATATCACTATAAACACTAAACATAATAAGTTTTTCAAATAAATATTTTAATTAAAAAAGAAACACCTTTATAAATAAATTAAATATTGAGTTGAAAACCACTTGTATAATCAAAGATAAACGTGAAGAATTTTACTTATATAAGAAGTAAATCGCTTGGTATGAAATAGAATGAAATAATCTCTTTGTTATGTCTGTTCTTATAGTGACTGTTTGAAAATAACAGTTCAAACACGAACGAACACGTTGGTTTATACTACTAGAAGGGGGGAAAACTTATAGTTATCTCTCTCTGACTTTATACGTTATCTCTCTCTAGATTTTAAAGGATGATGAAATTCGCTACGTTGTCCGGTCATCATTTAACATCTCTCGAAGTTTGCATCTAGTTCAATTTAGATTGCACAACTTTTGTTAATTTCAAATTGGGTAAAGATTAAAAACAAAGTGGCATTTTTTTATGTTACAAAGTCAAGGATGAAAATTTACGTTTGTAAAACGATAAAATCTAAAAATAGACGAGATTAGATTTTGTTGATGATTCATCACGTGTTTTTTTATGTAATCAGTAATCAATGCGATTTTAAACGTAATTTATTTCTTTATTCACACAAATATTAACGTAGATATGTGGAGGAAACAATAAATTCGTACATTCAACATCAAGTATACAGCTTTTAATAGATATAGATTTGTATAGGAGCGATTTTTTGTTTAAGATTAAGATTAGGATAGTTTTACTTTATTGAAATGCAAGTTATAAGATCGTAATCTTCTTCTCCCTGAAACGACGTTTTTTGATCGTTTGATTAGAACGAGGTTTTTCCAAAAATGAAGTTTCCTGGGTCGGTTGGGTTTTCAGAGACGAAGAACTGTTTCCAGAGGGTTTTAAATTGGTCAAAACTTACTTCTTTACCATTCTAAAAAAAAAACAAATATAAATAAAAGATTTTTTTTAAATTTAATTGTGGTTATATAAGGATTAATAATTATTAGTCTAGAGAGAATTTATTTAGCCATTGGTTCAAAAAGAAAAGAATGTTGAGAAGACATAAAAAAAATTAAAAATTATCTTAAGTAGCAAAAAATCAAAATAGAAAAGATTGATAAGCTGTTTTTCAGGTCAACAAACAACGTTAAAGATAATTCGAAAGTTTTTCTGATGTAAATGTGATTCAAGATGAAGCAAGATTAAATTTTAATATGAACATCTAAACACTCCTAAGAATAGTACTAATAATACTGAGAAAGAAACAGAATTATTGGGAAATTCAACCACAAAGTTGTAACCGTAGACACGTGTTTCAATTTTATTCATTGTCATCAGTACGGTAAAGCTAAAGAGCAGGATGGAAGCTCAATGGAGAAGACAGTAAAAAAACACTAAAAAGATGCTAAAAACACAGTCAGATGACTAATCATTAATATGGTATTTCAGCAGCGAGAGCTACCATTCAAGGACAAGATGTAGCGTCGTTACCGGAGGCAACTACATAACTCTCCGTGAAACCCAAGCTCAGGAGTATAAGAAAAAAGAATCTTCACTGATACAGCGGAAAAACCAATTATGTGGATAGTCTTCTGACTGTGTTCTATGTTTTGTAATTTTTCCATTGAGTTCCCATCTTGCTCCTTAGTTATATCGCAGCAATGAGAACTAATAAGTTCAAAACACGTGTTTACGGTTGCAATTTTGGGGCGGGAACCTTAAGAATATGCTTACAAAATGTTTAAACAATATTCGGCTTACAAGGAGAGTGCAAGGTCTTGGGGTCATAGATTTAGTTCAAATTTTGTAGGATGGTAGATTTAGTTTCCCTGTTGATGAAAATATATAGTTGTAGGGGCCACTACTCAATAGTTCTTTAGATATTTGCAATTGAAGATGCAATTCACGAGTTAAATTCAGGTCTATAGCAAACGATTAAACATAATGGGTTTAGCTTAGCAGCAATAGATCGGTGTTTCTCGTCATTAGGCGCCGGGTTCGAGTTCTGAGAGTGTCTATTTTTACATGTAAAGATACCATGGGTGGATATAAAATATTGCGACATCGAAACATTTTTTGAGTGTGCACCGCACTTTGGATTTGTCAGTTAATTGTCATTTGATCTGTTAAGACTTCAAAATTAATACAGGAATATGACTTGACATTATAACCTTTTTTCAAAAAGCCTGACTTAATCCACATAAATTCGGTTAATTTTGACATTATCCGGACTTGTCCTAACGAATTAATTGAATCTTTAATTGCAAATATTTTAAAAATTATTGAATAGTGGCTCCTATAACCATATATTTTCATCAACAGGGAAACTAAATCTACCATTCTACGAAATTTGAACTAAATCCACGACCCCAAGACCTTGCACTCTCCTTGTAAACCAGTTGAGGCATCAAATAGGTAGCAAGTAGTATTATGGCTCTATTACCATTTTGTGCTCTCTTCATTGAGCTCCCATCTTTTTCCTTGGCTATACCGTACTAATGAGAAATTGTATCGGAAAAATACTTGTTTTTATCTCTTGTAATGTCATAGAAAAGCACATTGCATTGCATTTATTCGGGTTACGCATAGGAAAGAAGGACAGTTCGTCTGGAGTCGTGAAAGCAAATGTAATACGTAACGTGTCATCAGTTAAGTAGCCGAAACGCATCCGTGGAAATTATTTATAAATAAAATGTAAAATAAGTTACGGGGGATTTTGGTCGTTTTATTTGACAACCCAACCACTAGACATCACAAACTTAGAAGTTCAAAACACGTGCTACGGTTGCAACTCTATGACGGGATCGCTCAATAATTATAAAATTAAGACTATAGGATGTTCATTTAAACTCATGCTGAAATAGCCTATGAATTGTAACGCCTTAATTCTTAAAGCAAACAAAGACCAAAATTCTGCACAGAAGAATTTCCTGAAATTCATCAGTATCGCAGGACTTCAGATAGCCCAGTGAAGAAGGCGAGGTTCGAATTTTTTTACATTATTAAGGATTAAAGTTTAGAATAGTAGGGTTCTGGAAGGTGTTTAGTTTGTGTGAGTGAGTTAGATTTAGGATTAGATTAACGTACTAAAGTTAGTACAGTCTCGAGGCCACGGCCAGATGTGCATTAACACATATTCTTTTCGCCCATTGGCTAATCGTGACATAAAACTATATCTTTATTGGTTAAAGAGGACATCGAAGCATCGTACCACCACTCTTTGAAAAGTTTACTTAAAACCTAAAAGGGAATTGTAAAGTAAAGACAGATTAGATCAAACAAGGCGTCGCGTAAGAACTTAAGGGTTCGTGTTCCGGTGTTTCTTCGTTTAGTAAATAAAGTACTATAAGTTGATTCTAAGCCTTACCATGGAAAGAAGGATGCTAGAGCGAGGTTCCTCCCCGTAACTTTACCGAGTAGGCTCGACTGGAGTACAAGTAGAAGGGAAAAGCGGAGTATTCTCCGGCCTTCCTCAATGCGAAGGTCTTGCATGCCAAAATACCGTCGAAATTAAGGATTATAATGCAAAGTCGATTTTGTGATTTGAGAGTTCACCCTTCTCGCCTCTGCTGTAAGATTTGAAAAAGGACCAAAATCCGAGCGAAAGAGTTAAAACATCGAGGTGCGATGGGTTTCTATTCGCCGATATTTTGGCTTGCAAGGCCCTTGCATTAAAGGTTGAGAGGTAGAGAAGCTCCATTCTTTTGTGCTCTAGTCGAGCCTCCTCGGTAAGATTACGAGGTAGCCTCACTCTTGCATCCTTCTTTCCATGGTGCGGCTTAGGATTAACTTATAGTACCATTTAGTTAGAAGTTCGGAATCTTATTGAACAACCCCGAATACACAACAGTATAGAAAATATTAATAAATCGGGATAATCCAAAGTTTGTCTTAATTATTGAACTTTAAAACAGTAGAGGATAGACGATGAATTCGATTTACAGGGCTTTTCTCAACAATACCAAAATGTCGGAGAAAACTTAGCTAACAATAAGATATCTACGTCTGATCAACACAAAATCAAGTCGTTAAAGAGAGCGAAACCCACTCAAACATGTAGTAATATGCGTTAAAACAGGAAAATAATAAAACTTCTTCCGTAAACAACCTTAAATTTCACAACTTCTCAATGTCCTCTTTGAAAGAATAGTAATAAATAAATTTAAAGGATAGCATACTGTAAGGATAAGCAACGTTCCAAAGTGAGTTGTTGAATTAAAAAATATTAAACGCAACAAAAAACTAAAAATTATGCATGAATTTAAATTTAAATGAACACCCGCGATTAGAACATTATATAAAACTGATTTGATTTCAGTCAATTTAATTCTTCTATTAAATAGATCTGAAACTATTTGAATAAATATAACTTTCATTCTACATCATTTAAAAAGTGAAAGGGATGATGAGTTTTTATTGAAATATGTGCACTTAAGGGGGAACAACAAGGTAAATTTTTTGAAAAATCGTTTTTTTTTCTTTACGCAATTCGAAAGTATGTACCTCTTAGAATATTGTCCTACAATATTATAACAAAATTTGTACAAATAATGGAATTATAGCTCTTTTCTGCTCGCGCGCGCGAAGTCATTACTTGAATACGAACATAAACAACCATTGTCACAAAATGTTATCGATGCTATTACTCCCATTTATATGGATTTGTCCAAGACGGAGTTGCTTGAGCGCTGTATAGGCGGATTTACGCAAAATTCGAATGAGAGCTTTAATGCCCTCATTTGGAAGTTCGCTCCGAAAATTTTTTCAAGTCGGGCAGTTATTGTGCAAATTGCTACTTATTTGACGGTTTCCATTTTTAATAAGGGAATGGCGTCTTTATTAAAGGTGGCAAATGAAATACAAATCCAGATTAGTCCCCAAATGTACGCATTTTGTACAGCTAAAGACCAACACCGTATAAGTCGAGCTCAAGTGCGTTAAATTTCAAGTGTTTTAGACAATTCAGACAACAAGAAGAAAGTCGAATTATGTTCTAGAAATTCTAAAGACCTTTATTATGGAGCAGGAATCGATGAATTGTGATAACTCTTAAAATTTCCTCCATTATATCATCTAGAACTAAACTTAACTTTTTAAATGCGTTTTTCTCACAGTAAAATTTTTTTAACCTGTTGTCACAATTTCTTTACCAACGAGAATCGCATTCAAATTTTATTGAGACGTCCTCAATCTATATAGAATTCCCTTCAGTTAAGCGTACGGATTTTTATTTGTATTAATATTTGCTGCCTCTTTACCCCCTGGAAAGATTAATTATTTTATCAATTTTCTTAACTCTTTTTTTGCAGGGGTGCCATTTTAACAGCAATTATTATTTTTTAAATCGGGTACGCTTAACTGAAGCTACACTAATATAGATTAAAATGACGTTTCCTTTTTTATTTTTAGATTATTTTTACACGTTTTATAGTGACAACCAACAAGATGCTTTTTTTTTGTTAGTGCATTTGGACACCCTCCATACATGTATTCTAAGACAGATTTTTTTTCTCTACACTTCCTAAAATAAGTTTAAACTGCGTAGTTACAAATATCAAATTCTGATTTTTCTAAAATATATGAGCGAACCAAAATAAAATCTTAATTATCGCATTTTTTCACGGTCTCCATCCTATTGTTCCCCCTTAAGACTTGTTCAAGGTTCATTCAGCTTTGGATGAATAATTAAAATTGATCAACTAATCTTGGTTCGTGAGAACACATATCTTTAACCTCAAAAAAAAAATTAATTATCTAATTTATAAGCCCCAACCTACAAGATTTTCCATGTTACTCTAAAGGCTTTCTTTTATTAAACACACGATATTTAAGATAATTTTTACGTTAATGAAATATAATTTAATTAGAACTATAATATATTTACCGATGACATTTTGGCGAAAGCCTCTTTACATTCCTCAGCTTTTAATCCATAACAAGAACAAACACTTGTAAATTCATTTGCATCAATAGAACCATCATTACTAGCGTCTTCCAATTCAAACATGAATTTCATGTACTGAACTTGCCAATCAAGAGGGTTGTCGGGAGATTTTGCAAAGTCGTCCCACATCGCGCACCATTCGTCAACGCTGACCTAAAAAAAGATTTAATTTTAGATTTAATTGGAGAGAGAAAGTCCGGATATGGACGGAATTTTACCTGGTCGTCGTTATTGGCGTCAGCTCTTTGTCTCAAACCGTCCCAAATTTTCATCATGCTGGTGTGAGTTTTTTGATATTGAGGAGAACCACTTGTCCATCCTCTCAAAGTACAGATTTTCTATTTTTATAATAGAAAATTTTATAAAAATTTATTGTTAGAGTAATAAAAAGAAAAAATATATTAATTGAAAAATGAAATATGTACAGGGTGTCCTGGAAAATGTGGGAAATCTCTTGGATTCTGATAGAACATTAAAAAATATGATTACAAGTTCCCATAATTTTTTTTCCTAGCGACCCTCCCCTCGGAGATACGGCCTTCTAAAGAAAGCCACTGGAAAACAATTTTTTTAAATAACTTTTAAAGTACTTAATTTAATTTAATGAAAAATTAATATGATAAACAGTAGTAACGACCTCTTAAAAAAATGACCTTAAAACATAATTAGACTCTTTAGTTTACCAGGGGCGTACTAGGTTGTACATTTTAATGCTTACATTTTTAACACCCTGTATGGTAAGGAGTTAAAAAAAATAAATTTAGATACCTTGAATATTTAGCTAAAGAAAAGGTGCTCTTATTCAGTGTCGATAAAATGAACCGTTTTCGAGAAAAAAAAATGTAAAAGAAACCATCAAGATTAAAAATTTATTAATATTTCGTATTAATAGTAACGTTACCATAGTAACGTTTGTAAAACCAGCGCTTTTTTAATACTGATGTTGCAGACAACAAATTTAGCGCTGTTTTTACAAACGTTACTATGGTACCTAGGAAATATTAATAAATTTTTAATCTTGTTGGTTTCTCTTACAATTTTTTTCTCGAAAACGGTTCGTTTTATCGACACTGAATAAGAGTACCTTTTCTTTAGCTAAATATTCAAGGTATCTAAATTTATTTTTTTTAACTCCTTACCATACAGGGTGTTAAAAATGTAAGCATTAAAATGTGCAACCTAGTACGCCCCTGGTAAACTGAAGAGTCTAATTATGTTTTAAGGTCATTTTTTTAAGAGGTCCTTACTACTGTTTATCATATTAAATTTTCATTAAATTAAATTAACTACTTTAAAAGTTATTAAAAAAAATTGTTTTCCAGTGGCTGCCTTTAGAAGGCCGTATCTCCGAGGGGAGGGCCGCTAGGAAAAAAAATTATGGGAACTTGTTATCATATTTTTTAATGTTCTATTAGAATCCAAGAGATTTCCCACATTTTCCAGGACACCCTGTATATTTATGAGAAAATATGAATATATCGATGATAATTACCTCTATGGCAAGTTCAAAATCTTTGCTGTCGATTGTTCCGCTTCTATTAACATCTGAAATGTTTTATCATCTTGTAAGACTTTCAAGAAACTCTTTAGATATTAATTAATTTTTTTTTTAATTAATTCAAAAGAGTTAAAAGTCCGATCAACATTTAAAAACTAACACAAACACACAAAATTATAACTAAACACACGAAAGCACAGAGCAAAGAAAAGAAAAATAATAAAAGCTTTTCAATCTTTAAATTTAATATGCTCATTTTTTAAAATCAAAAATACAACAAACAAATAGCAAGTAATTAAAAAGGATTAAAGCATTACTATTGTTTAGGTTCTTATAAGGTTCGTTCATGTAGGCAATTTCCAAAAGTTTTTAATTTTTTTCAACCAATCAAATTGTTCAATTTTGATCCCAAGCAAAAAATCCTGAATTATGATTAGTTGAAAAAATCAGAAACTATTGGAAATCTGCACAAATAAAGCTATAGTAGTTTTGAACACAAAGTAGCGGTACAAATTTAAAATTGTTACTTTGTTTCCATTAAAACAGAAGTCACGTAATGAAGCTAAATAAAGTTCCTTTTGCATATTTGTACAATTACTTTATTAACCCTTAAAAGTCTTTTTATTTTTTCACATGAAGTTAGCTGAGTCTCAGTACTTCAAACGTTTAATTTGTTTTGTGTAAATGTTAAGTCCACAACGTTTAGTCAAAGGACTTTAAAGGGTTAAAAGTTGTCTAAAGTTATATTTAGAGTTAATGAAGACATTGTAAAAGTAAAATTTTTATAGTCCCTTGGTATTCAAGACCAGGAATAAATTCATTTCTCATCAAATTGTTATTATAAGGAATAAAATTCAGTATTCAATTGTGACGTATTCTGGTTGGAGAGCATGTTTAGCGCATTAAATTAAAAGATTTCTAGGGAGACACCTTTTTATAGAAGTAAGGTCTTCTTCAAGGGTACTGGACTAACAGGATGACTCAATCCTATAAGATATGTATGTGTCGAAATTTAGTGCGCAGTGGCCAGTTTGGCGTCACTGCTGACCGTTTCGTTGTGGTTTCATTGAGCCATCCTGTTAGTCTAGTGTCCTTGAAGTCAACTCTTTCGAGACGACGATTTTTTTACGAACAAGGTCCTCAGGAGTGTTTTTTTTCTTTATGAAGTTCATTTATTGTTATTGCACACACGATCTGCAATCTGTCTCGAATGGGTTAATTGAATTCGTAAGTTCCGTTCAATTCTTTTAAGCATATCTAGAGACAAGAATACTGGGCTAACAAGGATAGTCTCTATGTGTTATACTGTGTTAGTCTAGTGTCCTTGGGTCTTCTCTATCCACGGGTTGCTTTTAGACAGTGGAGATATAATGTTGTCTAGGGCTTCGAAGTAATAATAAAAGAAAAGATTTCTCGAAAAGAAAAATGAAATTCGGATATAAATGAAATAGCAATAATTTACTTATAAAACTAAGCAAACTCAAAATTTGTTAACAAAATAAGAAGGGAGGAAATGATTTTTATTTTACACGGAGTAAAATAAAATTAACGAAATGTTGATATAAGACGCTAGTAGAAACTTTTAGTAGATTAACAAATTGTGAATAAGGCGGAAAGATTGTCCCAGAATACCAGGGATAATGGAAGTTGTTGGCGGAAATTCTCCTTAAGCAACGAAGAAAAGAGATTGTTGCCGGAAAGTCTCCCTAAGCAACGAAGAAAAGAGACTGTTATTTAAGCAAGTTCAGCACAATAACAATAAAAGCTCTACTAACAAATCGGGTCTAGTTACAAACAGTGTAACTGAGTTCAGAAACTAAGAATCTCGTACGCAAAATTTTGGGGCTTTTATAGACGACTGAGCCAAAAACTTGATTTGATAAGATGGGAAAAAGTGTCAACTTCAGAAAAAAATCATTAGATTTTTACAAAAGCAATCATTATGAATTAATTTTATGGCGTTTTCATTTGATTAAACCAGGGCGCACCAGTGCACAACAGCGTGTTCTGTTGATTGCACCTAAGGTGACCATACATCCCTGATTGGCCGGAACAGTCCCGGATTTTCACCTTGCGTTTCGGATTTTTTTTGAAGCAATATTTGTCCCGGATTCAGGTTTTTTGTCCCGGATTGTCCCGAATTTTTGAAAAGGTTCTCATTTTCAATATTTATTTTAAATATATTTCAACTAGAATTAATACACAAAATTTGAACCGAAAAAATTGTGCATATCAAAATACGTGGCACGCTTTTATTTGAAGCCTACAGTGAACTCTCGATTCTGCGAATTCCCTTCAAGGAAGCACCTGTTTCCAACGCCTATGGTACGCATCGTGTCTCTGAGCGTTAGGTGGAAGAGGAAACGCAGAATCGTGGTGGTTGGACAGCATGGAGGGATCTCCTCAAGAGATATCAAACTATGCGTTACGGAAGAGAGAACTGCCGAATGGAAAAATAACTGAACTGCATCAATCCAAAAGTGGGATGAAATGGTCTCTCACTTTAATAATCGTGAACTTCCATTTTCAAATTCACAAAAATTAGAAGAATTCTTTTTCTGTCTGCCTGGCACAAATGTTTCTACAGAAATAATATTTTTTTTATTGAATAGCTTTTGGACAAGTGAGAAGACTCGACTTGAAATAGACACACTAAAAGCGATATTACTTACTAAAGTTAATTATGAAGAAAATTGTACAGAATTTTATACAATGCTTTAATGCGAAAAAGATCCATAGTTCAGAAAAATATAAAAAGTTTTGTACTCAGTAATTTAACTTAACTAAACTGCCCCGCTACAAGTTCCCGTCCCGGATTTAAAATAAAAAAATATGGTCACTTTATTGCACCGAATTAGTGTTTTGTGTTCTATTACATTTTATTAAAAACATTTTAAACAGCCTCAAGCCTTGAACACACTTATAAGTGATGTTATGATCAGATTTGCAGTTATGATTATGTTTGATTTCATCGCGTTCTGTTGAATTTGCCCTTTTTCGCACAAAGCCAGTGTGATACATGCAGCCATCGTCAAATTCTGCTGCGCACTAGTTCAGTCAAATGAAAACGCCATTAGTGTTTATTGTTGAGAAAGAAAAAATAAAAATCTATTTATATTGAATGTTAGAAAATATAGGTTGGTAACTCTGAAATGTACCATTCAACTTTAAACACTCTCCTTGTATTTATATTATTGCTCAAGTTAAAAAAGAAATGTATATCGTTTCTATGTATATCATACCACCCATAAAAAGATTTCAAATTTGTAAATAAATAGCAAAAATAAAGCGGTAAATAATGTTAAAAATAATAAAGCAAATATTATTCAGAATTGCAAACACAATTATATTTCTTGCGATCATAATTAACGTTCCACATAAACCGTTTTTCCTTATAGCTTCAGGATAATTACTAACGAGACAAAATCGCTTTGTCCTGACAGTTCGATTAAGAATGGCCCAAAGGGGTAACTTGTTTGGAAGGAAGCCAACTCTTAACCACCATTTAACATAATTTAAGCGTGTCCCCAAAGACAAAACTTACTCACCGAAGAAAACGTTGAAAACGTACAATTGCTTCTTCTTACGGAAATCTGCCATTTCTTTTCACCCTAGAAAAAAATCATTACCCCATTAATTTTCATTTTTTAATTAAGTATAAATCATTTTGTTTTATTAATTGTTAAATATATTATTATTTAGGAAAATATACATTATAATTTCAAATTAACCCCTAATTTTCATATAAATCCTCATACTATGTATTCGTAAACAAATTAAACACATCCCTTCCAGACAGTTAGGTGATTTACACCCCTCGGTACGTTTACAGGTACCCGCATTACCGGCATTGTCTCGACGGGCCTATAATTTAAAGTAAATTCAATTTCACGCCTCGACGAAGGCCGCGTTCCGTCTAAAGGGTGCTAATGGCCGTAATTTATCGCTTTGTTGTCGCAATATTTCACATATTACTCAAACCCCTTGAATTGAACAACAGTATTGACTTAGTTCGAAATATTAACACTAGAGGACTCTAATTACAAAATTTTAGTTAGAGAAAAAATTAATAAATAAATTTAAACAGTAACACTTGTTTTTATTAAATCAAATAACTATACATTTTTTTAAATACGTATATTAGAGTAAATTAATATTTAATTATTTTTAAATATGTGTTTTTACAAAAAATATTTATATTCATATTGTATGTATGTAGAATAAAATTTTTAAGGAACAGGGAACACAAAAGTTTATTAATACAAGTATTATAGTTATAACTCTTATAATAATTCAAAATGTATTAGTTCTTGACTTATTAATTGATGGTTTATAAATGTTTTTGTTACCAATTTGAAAAACTTAAATACAAATTGAATTAAAATAAAAATATACAAACAATAATATAAATCAGATCTTAAAAAAAATCAGGAAAGTCTTTAGTCCAAATCACAATCGAAAAATTGATTACCAACCCAACCGATACACACACAATAATGTTGAAAAAGTTGTACGAGTAATTCTTGTTCGTCTAAAAATTCCAGTTTTTCAATTCTCTCTCTTTCGGTATTGCCTAAAGATTTGTAAATTTCAACCATGTCCCAAGCTTTGGATCCAGTCCAATTATTTTCCTCGAATCTTTGTCTTTGGGTTTCTAAACTCTTACAAGAAGAGATCCCGGCTAAAGTACAACCCCTAGCTCTCATATTTTCCAACATGACGTGTCCAAAAGTATCATTCATGTTACACATTTCATAAACGATAAACATAGCCGAAGGAAATTTGGATTGTATCCATGTTAAAAGACGATTTACACAATCATTCTCGATATAAACCAAAACACATTCAGAAATAAATAAAGTCGGGTTGGAAAAATTAAATTCCGCTTGATGAAGTTTATTTTCAAGTTCACTTATGTTCCTTAAATCAGCTCCAATACAATGATACGGACCAGCGTGGATATCAGTAGGGCTTAATTTAACCTCCTGATCTTTTTCATGTATCCTTTGTAATAATTGTTTGTTTCTTTTTATCAAATAACACTTCCGAGAAGTAACACTTGGAAAATCGATCTCAACAAAACTACTTAATTTAACTTCTTGGTCTTTTAATCTCCAATAAAGAGTATCAAATCCAGCTCCTAAGTTTACAATTTGCGCTTGTTCCCCGGCTCTTTCCAAAAACTTATGTATAAACCTTTCCACACCTTTAACCCTTGCGTAATAACCTCTGTTAATTTCCGGAGCTCTTCTATGGGAAGTTTTTATAAAATGCTGAATGTATCTATCTTCCCAATACCCCAATTGGACTGCGCCGCGTTTACATTCGCTGGCATCGTCGTTTGTAGCAATTACAGCCTCATCATCCATTTGGAGTTCTATATTTTGACAGGACAGAGAAAGAGTAAAAGTAAGGTTAGGTAACTGTCAGGTTACCGAATCGTTTTCCTAAGCTTGTACTCACCCAAAGAGGGTTGGCGAACGTTCAACATTAATACCGAGCGTTTACTGGTTGGAAAGAAGGTCGATTTAAATCATTTTAAGGTGTATTTTAGCGTATTTTAAACGGTAGCGGTCCGGAACGTCTATAAGTGAGGTTAGGAACGCGCATGCGTCAAATGGGGGCAAATTAATCGTTATTGGACAGATTTGAAATTTAATACTAATAAATTTTTGGATTTTATGATTTGAGAGATTAAAGATGAAGATAAGATTATACTGCAGATAAACTTTAAAGACCCATAAGAATTTTAATAGCATTTGTGAAAGGTTTCAAATTAGTAAAATATTAGTAAAAAGTATTTTATTTAGTGATTATAAAATAAGATCAATAATAATCTGAATTTGAAGATTGAAAAGGTTATATTTACCTAAATAAATTAATAAGTTTTCAATGAAAACTATTAACTTAACCTCTTTTTATGAGATCTGTCATTTTTGACGTTTGAAAGTCAGATTGAAGAAGCCATGTTTTTTCTTCCTTAGAAACCAAAAGGTTGCTAAGAGATATGAAGAAGCCATGTTTTTTTTCCTTAGCAACCTCTTGGTTGTTAGGGTAAGTGAACTGAAATATAGCCCAAATTTGATATATTTTTTTTAATTGTACAGATCTTATTTCTGAAAATAAAGAAAAGATTTTTTACAGGATGATAGGTTAAGATCTATAATTTTCGATAAAATAATCACTTTGGTTCAAACTCTCATCAAAAAATTTAAAAAAATTCTCGAAGATGACTAAAATTTTCCAAATTGTCAAGTTTGATATTTTTTAAAAAATCGTACAGATTTTATTTATGAGAATAAAGGAAAGATTTCTTGCGAAATGATAGTTTAAAATTTAAAATTTTCGATAAGATAATCACTTTGGTTCGAACTCTCATAAAAAAAATTAAAAAAATTCTCAAAGATGACTAAAATTTCCCACATAACCTAACTGTCAAATTTGATATTTAAAAAAAAATCGTACAGATCTTATTTGTGAGAATAAAGAAAAGATTTTTTGCTAAATGATAGCTTAAAATTTAAACTTTATGAAAAGATAATCACTTTGGTTCGAACTCTCATAAAAAAAATTAAAAAAATTCTCAAAGATGACTAAACTTTCCCACATAACCTAACTGTCAAATTTGATATTTTTTTAAAAAATCGTACAGATCTTATTTATGAAGATAAAGACAAGATTTTTACAGTCTGATAGGTTAAGATCTATAATTTTCGATAAAATAATCATTTTGGATCGAACTCTCATAAAAAAATTAAAAAAATTCTCAAAGATGACTAAAATTTCCCATATAACCTAACTGTCAAATTTGGTATTTTTTAAAAAAATCGTACAGATATTATTTATAAAGATAAAGCCAAGATTTTTTTCAAAATGATAGGTTAAGATCTATAATTTTCGATAAAATAATCACTTTGGTTCGAATTCCCATCAAAAAAATTAAAAAAATTCTCAAAGATGACTAAAATTTCCCCATATAACCTAACTGTCAAGTTCGATATTAAAAAAAAATCGTACAGATCTTATTTATGAAGATAAAGACAATATTTTTTTACAAAATGATAGGTTAAGATCTATAATTTTCGATAAGATAATCACTTTGGTACGAACTCTCATCAAAAAAATTAAAAAAAAATCTCAAATATGTATAACTAAAATTTCTCACATAACCTAACTGTCAAGTTTGATATTTTTTTAAAAAATCGTACAGATCTTATTTATGAAGATAAAGACAAGATTTTTTTATAAAATGATAGCTTAAGATCTATAATTTCCGATAAAATAGTCATTTTGGTTCGAACTCTCAGCAACAATATTAAAAAAAATCTCAAAGATAACTAAAATTTGCCACATAACCTAACTGTCAAGTTCGATATTTAAAAAAAAATCGTACAGATCTTATTTGCGAGAATAAAGAAAAGATTTTCTGGAAAATTATAGTTTAAAATTTAAACTTTTCGATAAGATAATCACTTTGGTTCGAACTCTCATCAAAAAAATTTAAAAAAATCTCAAAGATAGGTAAAATTTCTGACGTAACCTAACTCTGTTAAGTTTGATATTTAAAAAAAAATCGTACATATTTTATTTGTGAGAATAAGGAAAAGATTGTTTGCTAAATGATAGTTTAAAATTTAAACTTTTCGATAAGATAATCACTTTGGTTAAACTTTCCTCAAAAAAATAAAAAAAATTCTCAAAGATAACTAAAATTTCTGAGATAAACTTAAAAAATTGAATAAGGTTTCAATAAAGACTGAAATATTGACTGAACTATACTTTCAATAACTTCCAAAGTGAATTAAAAAAGATTACAAAACATTGTAGGAAATATTATATTGGAAAATCGATATTATTTACATTTCAAAATCCAAGAGATTTTTAATAGATAGATATTATCGTTAAAATAGTTTAAAAAAATACAAAAATATTACGATAAAAATAATCCCTTTATGACAAAATAAAAACCCTCTTTATGACCAAAATACGTGCCGGCTTATTAATAAAAACGTATTTTTACGACACCCCCGACCCAATATACCAAGTTAATAAAACACAATCCCCCATTTCTGACCGCAATTTTAAATAATATATTACTTAATACCGCGGCAACTTTGACAAAACCCCATTTCCCTTTTTCACCTTATTCCCCGTTTACAACCCGACACCAAAAAAAGAACCTCTACCTTTAGATGCAACGGAGACTAGCTGCAAAATTCACGAGATATTCGAACGCGAGGCGCATCTAAAACAGGAAAAACCGATCAAACTTTCACGCAAATCGAAAACTCGCGGAAATTGTCCCGGTTTTCGGCGGATAGTCCAAAAACCAATTAACATTTTTCCTACCAACTTTCGCTACGCCACCGCCATTCGCGAAATTAATGGGGGGCACGGTCCCCCTCAACCCGGCCTATTTTCCCGCTAATACACCTGCGGGATGATGTAGCTCGACGGATTGATAAATGACTGCCGATACAAAACGGTAAATTACCGGGACCATTGTAAGATTTTCGGTGATTGATACCGCCGTCGGCGAAACTTACTTTGTGCGAACTACCCTTCAATTTGTCAGTGATTTTTGACAGGAATAGTGTGTGATGTATGTGTGTGGGTGGCTTTTATGATGAAAAGCTTTAGCTTTTATAGAAGTTTTCGTGCTGACAATGAATAGAAATAGAGTTTAATATATCATTTTCAAGTTTAATAACTCATTCTAAGTTTAATAAAAACAAGGGATAATAAATGAACCTTACAAAATCTCAATATTATACACACAGATATGAAAGAATTACAAAAGTTTTATAGTAAAACCAAGGAATGGTTCTATAAATAGAGATTAAATCCTAATCCAGAAAAATTCCACTTGGTTATTCCTAATCATAAGATTTCAAAATATTCATCAACCATTGATACAGTAACAGCAATTATAAGACGTTTAACAGCAGCTAAATACCTATTTAGTAATGACATTAGATAACGGACTAAGATTCACGAAACATTACAAAAATGTCTACACCGAAATGACAAACCAAGCAAAATACTTTAGATTGCCCTACTTCAAGAAGTTTTAACATAATTTCTTGCGGCGATTCCATAATAAATCCCTTCACACACGCACGATTGGAATGTTTGCCTACAACCAAGCTACTTATCTATAAACAAACGTCAGGAAGATCGCTAAAACGACTATTATGTACTATAACCCGAAATGAAGCTGCACCATGAAGAAAAAGATGAAAGAGTACTCGGCAATGTTAAGGAGCGGGAGCTTACTTTTTCATCTTTCTCTTTATGGTGCAGTTCCATTTCGGGTTGTGGTACAAAAGCTTCTCAATGTTCTCCAAATCCCTTTGCGTTCGTAGAAAAAACCTACTGGTGCTGGTTCATCACGAACGGTTCACGAGCTATTTGTTACTAGTTCTATGTTAAGCCGGTTACTCACTACGTGGTACTTTCAGAGTAACTTGACTTGAAATAAACTTGAAAACTACTTCTTTGAGTCAAAGTAAGTTGTAGACATTGTGCGCCTATTTTCAATGTTACAGGTTTTTCGGGAAATGCAAGTTGAATGACGAGTAAGGTAATTAAAAAAACTATGACTTCCGTTTTTCGGATTTTGAGAAAATCTATGTAACTGCAGCCAAATAAAGTAGCTTTTGTAACAATGACAATCTGTTTCCTTCAAAATTTTCTGCGTAAAAGTAAAAGTTCAGGTGTAAATTATACACCAAGGGAAACTTTTGACTTAGAAATTGAAGGAGTTATTATATCATTATCCTGGCGAATAGATCAAGAAAACATTACATCCTTGTTGCCTATACAAAATGTACCGAGGGAACCAAACTCTGAAGCAATAAATATCAGAGAATTTGTGGAATATTTAATGAATGAAGGCAAAGTTGCATGGCAGGAAAAATATTAACCGTTAAAGCACTCCCCAAAGCCTGTTTCCTTACCGAACACTAATTTTAATAAAAGGAAAGCAATGTGGCTTACATATATCACAGGAACCAGCACCATTTCTTTCGCTGGTCCTCAATTTAGTTTTGCAATTACGGAATGTACCCATAAGCGAGTCTTTTTTTTTAATTCGTCTATGGTGACCTTCGGAAAAAACTGATTTTGTATTCGTTTCCAAGCATCGTATATTTCGTTCCGGTTTTTATGTAATTTATGCAATTTTATGCAAGTTTATGTTTGTATGTAATTTTATGCATCCCAAACTACTCTTTCTTTTTAGTAAATATCCCAAAACCTTAAAGTTAACTCGTTATTCCACTCCATTATTTCACAATCACTTTTGACACTCCTACTCCCTAAACGCCGTGTAATGTAGCGCGCGTATAGAAATAAAGAAATTATTTGGTCGTTCCCTTTGACTGTTTTGCGACACACGAGGGGAAGTACAAGTACTTCTCCGAGTTTATGCGAGTCTTCATACACACAACTTGCTAGTTGCCAAGTAGTTTGCAATTACTTGGCAAGTATCAAATAGTGAGTAGCCGGCTTTACGTCCCAATCTTGAGAATAGATGGTGTGCGAACGGTTCGGTTTGCGAATGTATATGCAGCTTAAGACTAACAGTAAGACAAAAGTTTTTGAAAAGAGACTACAGCAGGCAAATATTGAACAGACTGTGGTCTAGATTAAATGACACAAGTAAGGAAAGAACATTACACTACATGTTAAGACACGATTTGTCTTAACATGTAGTGTAAGACACGAGTAGTGTCTTAACATGTAGTGTACACTACATGTTAAGACACGATTTGTAATAAATATTAATATAATTTATGTATTGTACACATATAATTATTTTTGCGACTGAAAGATCGGAAGTTGAAAGATTATTTGATAAATAGCCAATAAAGATATTTTTAAGTCAGACTCGTAATACATTGTCAGGTATACTACTGTATACAAACATGTAATTAGTGAATAGAAATGTAAATAATTTATAAATAAATTGTCAAATTGAATCACGCCCGTGAAAAGTTAAACATCCAATCCAGATTCTTATAGTCTTTAAAGGAGTTGACACATCAGTAGTTCTCGTCGAATTTCATATTCATAAAAAAATAAGGTGTCATTGCACACTTATACATTGGCCACCGACTTACCACATTGTTAATTGATCCCGAGTTAACTCCTGTTTTTATGATCGAATTGTTGCTGATCGGCCACAGAAGATAGTTACTCGGATATTATGCAACCAAAACATCAACAAAGAAATATTTTTTGAAAAAGAAAAAAATACCACGTTATAGTAAATAGATGAGGCTACATCCTATACAAGATCCTAATGTTATTTCTTCTGCGGTTTTTGAGGAAAAAATTCCCAAAGTTTATGTTCTTCGCGGATGGATAAAAAAATCGATCCCTTTTTCATTCACCCCTCTAAGGGCCGAGTTTTTGTTTTAAATTTAAAAAGAGTTTGTACAGCATTTACTTTATTATATCAGGTTGATTTAAGTTAGCACGCTTGATGTCCCGGGTTCGAGTGTGGTTCCAGCTTTGGTCACTCCAACACCTAGTCGCTCCACCGACCTTCGAAGGGGTTGTTAAGCAGTAGGTCCCGCATCAGTCGAACACCTCTGGTTGTGTATCACCCTTGTGTGTAAGAGGTTTGTATAATTAGATGCGTATTTGCGTTCGTTGAGCGACACCTCGCGGATGAGACTGATCTGAGCCAAGGCGTGGCTCGCGGTACTGGTTATTTGAACACCAACAAACCTCCTGGGGTTTAATACAAGAGGGCTACTGAGGCCTAAGTGTTAGGGTGATAATACTCTGCCCCGAACTCTTACATACACACATATCACGTTGATGAGTCTGGCAACGATAATTAATATTAATCATATGGTAACATTACAGAATTAAGATTTGTGTGCTATTACATGAAAAACTGTTATTATTTGGTAAAATATCAGTAAATTAAAATGTGACCTGAAAGTTACAGAGTTCAATAGAGGGTTAACTCGCGAATTTCCTAAATCGCAGGACCTACGGTTTTGAATATTGGCTATGTTACACAAAAATGATTACCAATTATGACCGTTTTTACCCGATTGTTTTCAACGAAAACTTGCGTAGTCTGAGAACTGCACACTTGACTGACTTGTCTTTTGGCACGAAGAGTAAATAGTTATGACGAATTGGAAGAAAAGTAGACGAACATGATATCACACCAAACTTTACACACCAGAATTTTATATGAACAAGAAATAGAAGAGCACTCAGTAGCTGAATTAATCGTGTATTTATACGGGGTATAGCTATTTAGAAAACCAGTGGTGGTTTAAGACATTGTTTATTGTTCTATAAAATGCCTAATTTAGTTGCCTAATTGGGCACACTTTCAGGACCAAGAACTTAAAACTCTAGAAATACAGTTCGCCAACATAAAAAACACACGCAATACGGTCCCAAATGTTGACGAATTGTATTTCTAGAGTTTTAAGTTCTTGGTTCTGAAGATGGGCCCAATTAGTCACGAAAATTAGGCTTTTTAGAGAACAATAAACAATGTTTTAAACCACCAATATTTGGTTTTCTAAAGAGCAATACCCCGTACAAATACACGATCAATTCAGTTACAGAATTTCATTTAAATATCCCTAATGCATCTCTATTGGATTTAGTTATAAGCCTATTACCAATGAGGTAATGGTTTTATTTTGTTCCAAGTACAATTTGTACCATTGTCAAATGAAAGAGCTACATGAAATCTCTACAAAAATGGCATAGTAGATGTCAGTTACCACTAATAAAATAAAGAAGTTTCTTGGATTACTGATATTGACAAACCTAACTAGAAAATCTCTTTAGAGAGATTACTGGTTAACGAATGCATTGGTTGAAGCACCAATATTTCGGGAACCATGTTCAGATTTGAAATTCTTACATTTTTTCTTAATTCTAAATAATACACAACATACATCTCCTGAAGCAGACTTTACTAAATTGGACATACAAAATTGAACGAATTTTTCAAATCCACATACACACTGCAGTATAATAAGCATTGGACATACAAAATTGAACGAATTTTTCAAATCCACATACATATTGTAGTATAATAAGGTTTGGACATACAAAATTGAACAAATTTTTCAAACCTATGTGCATATTGCAGTATAATAAGCATAGAAAGCAGACCGCGCAGATTACTATTTCGCAAACCGCAGTATTTTACAAACATCTGTAAAGTAATACAAAAAAATTAGCATATTCTGGCGAACTCTATCTTGTTCAATGCATATAAAATGAACTGTATTTATTTGCTAGAAAATAAGACAAGATACAAAAAACAGATTTGATTTTTATTGCTACTTAAAAACATTAAGAATTTATTGTCTTAAATTTTATATAATCCTTTTTAGATTAAAGTAATACCACTACTATGTAATTTCTAGACATCTTTTCCTCGTTAGTTTAAAATGAAATGATCAATAGACAAACAATACTCCCATTAATCCATAAAATCCTTTTACTGCGTTTTGTAAAGATAAATTATTCACATATAAACTACCTTAAGGTACAAATAACATTTAACATTCTTTAACTTTTTCTCGTTAGTCTAAAATGAAGTAGTCAATAAGCAAACAATCCTCACATTAATCCATAAAACCCTTTTACCGGGCTTTGTAAAGATAAATTATTCACATATAAATTACCTTAAGATACAAATACCTTTAACTTTATTAATCGATTAAGTTACGTATTTGACTTGAATACTTTATTCCATGTATACCTAAAGTGTTTCATCATGGGATTACACACCAATTTCAATCAATTCCCGTCAGATTTGATAGCAAGGACGGTAATCCTCTTACACCCTCAACTTATTACGGTCTTACCAAGAACGTTTTAGTTCCTCGACAACCAACTATTAAGGAAAAAGGGGACAGAAATTACGTTAGACGAAGTCTGGCGTTGCGTCGTGTCGTGTCTTAAGTGGAAGGAGAAAACTTTAATTCGCCCATATTACTCCTCGCAATTAAATTAGGACCGCTTTTATTTATTTACTTATTTATCTCAACACGGCAATTAAGTTTTTCTTTAACGCTAGCGGCAGTAAAAGCGACCGTTTTCCCGGTCTTTATTAAGATTGGAACGGTGTCCGAGCAGATTGAGCTGTAAACGGAGGAAAGAATAAAAACGAGGAGGCCGTTAAAATCCGCGTTTTCAATCGCGAGTTTTCAATCGCTTAACGAAATGAAAATCGTTCCGCTGAAAAGATTACTTAATGGCTTTCCCGTCGTTGGGAGACCATTCGAAGTCAAGCGATGTCACTCGTTTGTATTATTTATACAGGTTGATCGATACCGCGACGTTTTACCGCTTGAGAATTTTCACAGATGGTTAACGTAATACGTTATTGTGAAGAACTATCATCTACAACTTAGTAAAATGTATTTATTTTTTTTATTTACTTGAATCAATAAGTGTTCTTTAGTGAGTAAATGGGATTTTATTTTAACAACACAATATTTTTGAAGGTACAAGTAAATGAAAGAAATTTCCTTCGTTGCCAAAATTGCCTAATATACGTAGATTTCCATTGGCAGTAGCCCAGGGCCTTATAGTTCGTTTTCCAGGACGTCGTTCCGAATACCAAGATGCTCATTAGGGATTCCCTTTGAATCCTTAATAGACTGAAGGACGAAATCGCCCGTTCGTCTAAACTCTAAGTAATATACTGTCGTGCTAATTATCAAACTAAATTTATCGATCGTTTATGTCATAAGTATGAATGTAGTAGTTTATACAGGGAGATTCCAAATCATCTTTATAAACTAATTTTTTCAAGACAAAATTTTTAAATAAAAAAGAAAAAATGAGTTAATATGAGTAACTTAATATAAATAATTAATAAAATCGAAAGTTTGTTAAATGAGGAAAAATGAGAAATTTAATTTCGATTTCCATTTTATTTTTTTTTCTATTATTTTTCTAAGCATTTGATTCTAATTTTAGTTATACAGGTGCTTTTCCAATAAAAACTAGAATATGAAAGAACGAACACTTTTTGGGAAAAAATCATTCTTGTTTGACGATTTCTATGACTAAAAAAGTCTGTAGTTATATTTACAGAGGTATATTATACAGGATGATTCTTTAATAAAAATTGGAATATGGAATATGAACGCTTTTTGGAAAATATCATTCTTATAAGACGATTTTTATGACTAAAAAGTCTGTAGTCATATTTTCTGGAGTATATTATACAGGATGATTCACTGATAAAAAATAGAATATTGAAAAACGAACTGTTTTCGGCAACATTAACCTTTTAGGTACGACGCGCCACTATAGTGGCTTTCGCGGAATCATCTTTTAGGACGACGAGCCACTATAGTGGCTCTCGATTACACATGGTTAAAGCCAAACCCTGCCGTACAGGGTATAGCCGCACGCAGAATTCACCGTACCGAAAAGGTTAATTCTATATGGTGTTTTTTAAACTCAATAAAGCTTGCAATTGTATTTTGTGACCCTCTGCATCTAATTCCTCATTTGAATAAGAATGTTATTTGAAGAAAAATCCACTTATCTTATTAAGAAGAGTATTAAACTACGTGATAAAGTTAAAAATCGCTTAAAAAACCAAAGTGACCTATGTTTAAAGTCACAGAAGACTTTAGACAATAAAGACACAAACAGTAATGAATAAAAAATAGATAGAAATTATAAATTAAGAAGTTAAAGCTATTGAGGATTCTAAAAAGACTCTTGGAAATGTATTTTGAAAATTTTTTCATTGCAACTTAAAAACAAAACTTTTCATTATGGAAAAGTAGTGAAGTTAAAAAATAGTAATGAAGTACTAAAACGAAATAACAAGTCAAAGTTAAAGATTATTGAACAAACTTGTAGAAGAGAAATCTTTAATATTTTGGAAATGCATTGAAAGCATTATTTTCTTTAGAATTTTAAAATAATACTTTTCATTAACAGGGAAAACTTTAAAGTTAACAAAATAGTAAAGTATAACAGACAGAAATTTTAAGAAAATTTGAAAGAAAAAAAAAATTGTTACAGATTTTGGACGAATAAGGATAAAGGTTATTGAGAATTTTAAAATTACTTTTGTTAGAAAATCCATAAAATATTTTGAAAATTTTTAGTCTTTTGAAGATACATTAAAAATATTTTTTCTTTGAAACAAGACTTTCCATGAACCCAGTAACGCATGAATTTAGAATTTTAGGAAAAAAAGTCTTTTTTTAACTGATTTTCATATAAAAACCTGTTCAAGCATGTTGCAGTTATATCTTTTCGCGGAAAGATGTCTCATGCGTCATTAATTAATTATGTTATCCTAGACTACTATTTTCGGTTTTCGTCTCTTTCTGACATATATGATTAAATAAAGAAAAAATTATTTGACATATGTCGAGAAAATGGTGACAAGTAATGACGCATGAGACATCTTTCCGCGAAAAGAATATAAGAAGCATGACGTTATGTATTCGTATTTATACGTTTTTATGTATTCGTATCACTAAAGTGAGACAATTTTGTTGATATCGTCGTCGGAGCAATAAATTTTATAATTTCGATGCTAGATACATTTTCATTAAACGTTAAGAAAACGTCGTATTTTCCGTTATCGGGTTAAGGAACAATTGCAAAATTTCGAACTATTTGAGTCCTTATGTGGAAGCCGATTCGTGATGATTCAACAAGGGGCCGTTTCGAGAGGAAGTCAATTGACACCATAAGCAAGATAGTATACATTTGTACTGTATAGGGGTTGATTTTTGGTAATAACGCTCGTTTGTTTGGTAAAACAATATAACAAATATATTTAACAATAATGTGTACAGTCGTTCGTAGTTCTACGCCTTAACTGGCCTAGCTTCTTTACACTTCATTCGTAGTTACTCGTATTTTGTCTTTATTCGACTAACTCTCTTCGCCTAATGTTTCCGAACTACTCAAACCTATTTTCATCGCAAATCTTCTACATCTACTTCCGCTCTCTTACCAATAAAAACTTAACTTATTCTTAGTCAACTTATAATAATAAAAAATAATCGATTCCTACTATACTATGTACTGATATCTATCAATAGGTACCACTTTCGTTGAAATCGGTGGCAAGGAAGTTGTGAGATCTCCTAGCAAAATTAAAATGACATGTTCTTTTAATATCATTAAATATTTAAGAACTTTTAACGCATGAATATTAATAGAAATAAATAATTAAAGAAAGGTTTTTACCACTAATGCATTTGCCACACTACTGCAAAATCCCAGTGTAACATTTTTTTTCTTCTAACGCTTTAGTGGTAAAAATCTTTCCTTAATTATTTCTTTTTATATTCTATTAACCCTTTAACTATCATGGACACGTTATGTATATTTGTTGAACAAATGCTATTATATATAGGGGAGGGTGGGGCAAGACGGGGAAGTGGGGTAAGATGGGGTACCCGGTTTATACTTGCAACAAAGCACTTTTATGCAACGCTAGAAGTAATGAGAACTTTTATTAGTTCCTCTTCATCTTGTCAATTGATAGCCAATAAGGTAGGAAGTCACATTGACATGGTATCGAGGAATATCTTGTTATGTCGAATTTTCTTATAATTTGTGCATAATTTCATCGACCGATAGTTATCAAACGATGCGGTGACTTCATACAAGTGTTAGTTTCATGAAATTAGTAAGAACTGAGTATTAAACATGAGTACCCTTTTATGCCCATTTCAAGTATGCAACTGTATTATTATTATTTTTTTGCCAAAGCGCCCAATGGGGCAAGATGGGGTACCCCGTCTTAACTTCTTCATTTAATGGAGGATGGGACAAGACGGGGAAGTGACATAAGATAGGGAACTGCGCCTTAGGAAGAAAGCTGAAAGATTCGAAAAAAAGAGGAAAAACTGAAAAAAAGGAGAAAATTTTATGATAAAACCCCAAAAACAAGAAAACGTAGAAAATTAATGTGTTTGTGTTAAATGATGATGTCGATGGGGCACTCCATGTTTGCGTATTATGTGAATCTAATAAACACCCTTTAATAATGTTAATTTAGTTATAGTTTATCTTGTTTCACGTATATTATATCTTGTTCCCCATCTTACCCCACACGTGGGGCAAGATGGGGTGAAATGACTTTTTATGTTTAATCGTTGATTGTGTCAAAAGTAAGGAATTAGTATTCCGTTCCTGCCAAAAATCTTGAAGTTTAATCATCGAAGATTATATACAGTAAAACTATTTTTCTCTATGAACGAAATTCTGGATTTTATTAACCTCCAAACCTTAAGTACCCCGTCTTGCCCCACTCTCCCCTACGTCCTATTTTAACTTGGAGCAGTTAGGAATCAAACAGTTGAGCCAACAAATCAGTACATAACGCAGATAAAGCTGAAATTTCTATACTTTATAAGGCTTGAAGGGGAATCTATTCAGAAAAGTCTCAAAAATTAAAAATATTTTAATTAGTCAAAGAATAAAAGCTCAATAACTAGAAAAATGTTTAAAGGTGTTACCCTTAATCCTCTTAGAAATATCATATTAAAATGACAACAAAAATTTATGATCTTTCACCCTTTTTAACTTTTAAAAATTTAAATAGACTCATCTTGTATTTATTAATGTCCAAAAAACTGACCTACTTTAATAACAAACTTCCATTTCAAAAAGTTTTCAACTACTTAGTGTCTATATTCAAATAGAATTCTATACGTATTCTATACATACTAATTTGAATCACTCCGTATACATATTTTCGTACAAATTTAACGAGTTGCCTCTAGCGGTAGAACCGTAACAGCCTAAAAGCGAAACGACGCCGTCCAAGACCTAATTTGCACCGACTCGTAGAGATATGGAAGTTAGTAACTGTGTCAACTAGAGATACTGATAACGAAACGTTCCTATTCGCCCCGGCAAAACATTCCCAACCCAACCTTTACTACCCAAAATCAAAATTTAAATCAACCCTCTAAAAAACCTACTTTATACCATACATATTAAGCAATACCACATATAAAATATAAAGTAAAACCGATAAAGACAACAATTTCTAAATACCAAACGATTTCTTTAATCTAAATAGAATCTCAGTACACGAGCTCACTTGCAGGTTTTATTATCCACGCGACGACCACAATGCAGATTACACTAAATAAATGCAGATTAGAGTAAGTCTGGCGAACCTATAAAATCCGTAAAGCGAACCAAGCGGTTCGCTTTATGTGAAGGGTAAAATAAAATTAAGCTTATTCCGTTAGCGGTGTTTACAGGAAACGTAGCGGTTAAAGAGCTAATTGTCGGCAGTTAAAATAAGTAATTTACATTCGAGTTAAAGCGCGTTGACGGTCGAGGACTTTGGGATTCGGCGAAGATTCTTGAAGATTATCGACCGTCGACGACAACGTTGCGGGACAAAATTGGACGAGACGGTGCGCAATTTTCGCTGATTCGCCCTTAATTTCACGGACGTTTTATTCGCGGCGACGTAGGAACGCTTTCGGAATTAAATTGGGGATGGATAATGGAACAATGTAACAGTTGGAGTTCTAATAAATAGGAAACGTATTTGGTAAATTTCAAACGATACTTTTCAAAAAGGTATTAAAGGTATTGATAATGAATTAAATGTATTATTCAATAAATGTAATTAAAAGAGTATTATAAAGATTCTTTTATTTAAACTTAAAAACTAAATTTTTTCATTAAGGAAGTTTAAAGAAGTTTAATATAAAAACAGAAGGAAACATTTTAAGATTTTTAAAGAAAAAGAATAAAAATAATAAAAATAAGAGTTAAAAATAATAATAATAAGAGTTAAAAAAGATATGAAAGATTTCAAACTGACTTACTTAGAAAATCTAAAATGATGGAAAATTGGGTTAAAGACTCATAAAGATTCTAAAGTGAGTTATATTAGAAAATTTATGTAAGTTCTTAAAAAAGTTTGGTCTTTTGGAAATTTACCGTAAAAACTTTTTTCCCGAGAACTGAAACGAGACTTCCCATTAAGGAAAAACAAAGAAGATAAAGAGCTGGAAGTAAACAAACAGAGAGAAACTAGATAGAGGCTTTAAGAAGATTTGTAGATACTGTCAAGGACTAAAGAAGATTTAAAATAGTTGTAAACGATCTTAAGGTGATTAAAAAGAAAAATTACATTCAAAAGGAACATAACAACTTAATAAATTGAACATTTCTAAAAATATTTTAAGTAACAACTTAAAAAAATTATACGAATTAAAAAAAATATTAGTTCTTAATTTACTGTTTACTATAATTTTTTTCTTGGGAAGTTTAAAACGAGACTTCTCATTAAGGAAAAGCAAAGAGAAAGTAAAAAGGGTGGAAATAAATAAAGAGAGGAGAAATGTAGGATTTAAGAAGATTTATAGATACTGCAAAGGGCCAAAAAAAAAGGTATAAAAAAGTTGTAGACGACTTCAAAGTGACTTTAAAGAATATAACAGATAGAAAAATTGAAGACTCTTAAAGATTTTAAAATAATTTACTTAAGCTTGATAGAAAATCTATACCTTTAAACACTTTGGTTAGTTTTGGAATTTTATTTCACAATCAGATAAAAAATTGTCTTTTATAACTTTACAAAGAAAGTTTCAATTGAGAGAAAAGCTTCGTTTAGCTCATTGAAACTATAAAGAGTAGAAAATAAAATAATCAGAAGAAACTAAATAAAATATAGACTTGAAATATTAAAATTCAGTTTTTTATTACTTGTCCAGATTTATCTAAATTTACTGATTTATTTAAAAATAAATCTATAGTTTACTTTTGCAACTTAAGTTCGATTAAACATGAAGGCAGATAAATAAAGTTAAGAAAAAGATCGTAACTACAACAGAATGAAACTAAATAGTGATTTGAGGTAAGCTATAAAAAGTAAAAATTAGACCACACGACCTTGTCTTGTATTCGCCGATTTTAATTAAAGTGGTGCCAATCGATGGGTATTACTACATAGCGCAAATGTGTGAAATATTAGGACGCACTATTCAACGATTCGCGAGTAAATGGTGATTTTAGCTCGTAATTTAAAGCCACGCCGTTTCACGTCAGTGGTTAACCACTCCCTCCGAAACCGCCCCTGGTTCTTTTTTAATTAATTTAAATTTTAAATCAAAGTTAAAACGAAAAAGTGTGTTGAATTTTTTTTGAAGACATATAACAATTAAGTATTAGAGAAAATAATGTGAAATATAAAAAATTTTGATTATATTAAAAATAAAAAAGGTTACTTTCCAACATTCCAACCCTTTTGTTTCACATATGGAAGCCGATTTGTGATGAGTCAACAAGGGGAGGTTTCGGGAAAAGTCATATAACTGGACACATATAACTGTGGCCTTTAAAAATAGAATGGCGAGCTGAAATCGCGATTTACTCGCGAATCGCTGAATAGTGCCCCAGATTCACTGGAATTAGAATTCAAGACTTATCCAATTTAAAATTTATGAAATTATTCAATACCAATAAAATTATTTAAAAAAATTATGTTAATATATTTTTTCGTTTTACTCTTTCCAAAAAAATATTCGAAAAAAGATCAAGGTTTATAATTTTAAATTTATGAAATTTTTATTCGTAACTAGAAATAGTATAAACATACATATTCATATCCATGTAAATTTTTAGTTTTCTGATTATTGAGTTATTCAGTTCTTCTGTGTTCTATCTTTTCAGTTACTGATTTTTTGATTTTTCTACATTTTTTTCAGTTTTTTATTTTCCAATTTTTTTAACTTCGTAATGTTTCAGTTCTCTAATTTTCGACTTTCATCCAATTTTTCAATTTTCTCGCTTAACAATTTTCTAATTTTTGTATTTTTCAGTTCTTTAGCTTTCTAGTTTTTTTTTAATTTCCCAGTTTGCAAGTTTTGAAACTTTTAAAATTTCTAATTTTAAAAAAAATTTAGGATTCTGATTTTTGAGTTTCGCAATTTTTCAGTGTTCTATCTTTTCAGTTATTATTTTTCTGATTTTCCTACATTTCTTTCAGTTTTCGATTTTTCCAGTTTTCTATTTTTCTAGTATTTTTTTAACTTCGTAGTTTTCTAATTTTCGAGTTTCCCAATTCATCCAATTTTTCAATTTTCTCGTTTAACAATTTTCTAATTTTTGTATATTTCACAGTTCTTTAGCTTTCCAGTTTTTTTTTATTTCCCAGTTTGCTAGTTTTGCAACTTTTAAAATTTCTATTTTTTTTTTAATTTTTTAGTTTTCTGATTTTTCAGCTTTCCAGTTCTTCAATGATCTATCTTTTCAGTTACTAATTTTCTCATTTTCCTACATTTTTTCCAGTTTTCTATTTTTCCAATTTTTAATTCTCGAGTTTCCCAATTCATCCAATCTTTCAATTTTCTACTTTAACAGTTTTCTAAGTTTTGAATATTTTACAGATCTTTAGTTTTCTAGTTTTCTAATTTCCTAATTTACAAATTTTGTAACTATCTAAATTTCTATTTTTTTTTATAATCTTTTAGGTTTTTGATTTATCAGCTTTCTAGTTCTTCAGTGATCTATCTTATCAATTATTAATTTTCTGATTTTCCAACATTTTTTCCGGTTCTCTATTTTTCTAGTTTTTTTAATTTCGTAATTTTCCAATTTTTTAATTCTCGAGTTTTCCAATTCATCCAATTCTCCAATTTTCTACTCCAACAGTTTCCTAATTTTTGAATATTTTACAGTTCTTTAGTTTTCTCAGTTTAGTTTTCTAGTTTGCTAGTTTTCCAACATTCTTAATTTCTAACTTTTTAAATTTTAGGTTTCTGTTTTTGATTTTTGAGTTTTCCACTTCTTCAGTGTTCTATCTTTTCAGTTACTACTCTTCTCATTTTCCTACATTTTTTTCCAGTTTTGCATTTTCCCAGTTCTTTTATTTCGTAGTTTTTTAATTTTCGAGTTTCTCAATTCATCTAATTTTTTAATTTTCTACTTTAACAATTTTCTAATTTTTGTATATTTTACAGTTCTTTAGTTAACAAAATTCTTTTTTGATAACTATTAAAACAAATTTACTATCTATCGATTGTATCGATTGTCTCCTTGTAAGAAGACCAATTAAAAATTTCAAAGTGACTTTAATTCCACTGCACATTAAGAAAAACAGAATAAAACTAAATAGTAACTTTGAGAGGATTTATAAACATTAACGAGACTAATTAAAAATTTCAAAGTGACTTTTTTTTTTTCAGAAAATCTTTAGAACATCAAATAAAATCTCCCTTTTTTATTAATTTTCATTATATACATTTATAAAAATCTATTGGCTTATTTAAAAATAAACCTGTGGTTTATTTTGGGAACCCAAACTCGGTTTTTCATTACAGCTGATAATTAAGTCAAGAAAAAAGACTAATTAAAGATTTCAAAGTAATTTTCCGTGGAAAATATACAAAATGCTAAATAAAATCCAGTTCTTTACATTTCATTATCTAGTTTTATTTAAATTTATTGGTATTTTTGCGAACCAAAGACGAATTAAATTAAAGTAGACTAAATTAAGGTAGAAAAATGAAGTTAAGAAAAAATTCATAAGAAAAATAAATAAAAATTCCTTTCTAAAAATTTTTATTGTAAAAGGTTTAATCTTTTTATAATCTTAAGGCAACTTTTTCTTTAAGGAAAAAATTAAGTACCTACAAAAATAAAGATATAAAGATGTGTAGAAAATAGATAAATAGAATAAAACTAATATAAGTAGATACTTTAAGAAGATTTTTTAAAGAATCTTAAGACGATTAAGGATTTTTGTTTCATTTATAATAGAAAATCTATATAAAGTGAAAAAAAAACTTAAGTTTTTGGAAAAAATATTACCTATAAAGGTGTATTTTTTGAAATCTAAAAGAGGTTTTCCATTAAGGTAAAAAAAGTAGGTTAAGAAAAGATTAAAACCCCAACGAAATTAGAAATTTTAAGAGGGTTTTTATAAGGAGAATAAAAAGTTAAGTAAGATTTAAAAGAAAATTGCAGATTTTAAAGATACATTAATTTAAAGCTTGGTACTATAAAGCTCAAAAAAGTGTGAGGCATTGAAACAGTTAAACCATTGATTGAAATTGACAAAATTATAACAATTAAATGATTACATATTAACATTTTTGAACTTTATAATAGGTTTGTGTCAAAAAACTATTTCAAAATTTAGCCAGAAAATTATTCTTATATGAAAAAAGGTACAATTAATTAACGAGATATTTCAAACTGATTTAAAAGTTACCATTTTTCAGGGAAAAAACTAGAAAGTTAATCAAGAGTGAATAAGTGCGAAAAAGTTTGAGGCATAGTTACGAATATTTCACAAGATATTAATTTATTTGATTAATAGATTTATTTCAAAATAAAAAATGAAATGAGTTGTTTGGTTTCAAATCCCCTTAAGTCCAAATTTTTCGATTTTGAGAAAACGGCAAAATAGTATTTTGGGATGATTTTAGCGTTATTAATTCAAACGTAATTTATTTGTTATTAGAAGACTTACTGAAGTTTCAAATATTCTATAACCACGTCTTTTGAAATAGATATAAAAATCACAAAGTGGATTTAAAAATGGTGTTTGGTTGAATTTGCTACTAAACTGTGGATTAAGGTTCATTTGAATCTAAACAAAATGGATTAGGCATGAATTGAAAGTGAATCAAATCTCTTTGTAGCTAGTAACAGGAGACTTTATTTTTTGAAAGATATGTTATTTAAAAACTGTACTTAAAAAAACCCTTAAACTCTAACATCAGGTATATTTTCGGTTGATTCACATAAACTAGGCTGTTCGTCCTCACTGTCTTCTTGGGAATCGCCAGGAATGTGTTCTGAAATTTTTCCAACACATCTCTATAATAAGCCAAATTTTCTACCTCTTTTCAGTTCTTTCCATAATGTTTGCTTAACAAGTTATTTACATCTCTCATTTTCAGATCTTTTGGTTTCACTCCGGTAGGAATTTCTTTTGGCTGGATATTCATGGCGGTTTGGTTTTTTCTAAAAACTCCTTTGAATCTATTGTACAGTTTTTGTAACTGCGCATCTATTGAAAATGGATTTAGTGGGTTTTGAATCTAAAGGCTGTCTATTTGATTTGAATTTTTAAGGGATTCGCGCGTTTTTTAATACAAATCATTGAGTATTTTATAGAAAACAACTTCTTCTAACAGATAGCGTATATATCTCATTTTTACCCAAAAATGGATTTAGGGGATATTGAAACCAGACAACTCAAATGTGTGATTAGGAAATTTTGAAAAACTTATTTTTACTGGTCTTCATCAAATAAACGTTTACTAAAATAAAGTTTTTTCAAGATTAATTATTTTATAAAACTAGTAGATTGGATTTTTTCCTTAATTTCATTCACTGAAACGTATTGATATGAGATAAGGAATAATTAAATGAGGAGATATTTTAAAAGGAATACTTATCATTTTCCAGGAAAAAATCTAAAAACTAATCACGGCAGAATAAGCTTCAAAAGGCTTGAGACTCTAAAATCATGGGAATTATTAGAATATTAATTCATTTGATTAATAGATTTCTCAAAAACAAAATTATTCCAAAATTTAGTTAAAAAATCAAACTCATAGATAAATTACATAAATGAAAAAGGAAATATTTCAAATAAAAGCCTACCATTTCTCAAGAAAAAGACCTGAAAATTAATCAAGACAGAACGAAGACGAAATTGAATACCTTAAACCTAGAGCTTTCAAAAAGATTCTTAAAACTTCTTTAAAACTCATAAAGAATCCGGCAGAATAAAGCTACGAAGCCAGGATAATATAAAATTTAAAGTCCCACCTCGCTTAGAAAATGAATTTTAATAAAAACCCACCCACCGCACGAAATTTGAAATTCCATAACCATCCGAAAACAACATTTTTCTTTTTTTTTGGGAAAAGCTCCGATGATAAATTGTTCCACGTGAGCTTTCGAGCTTCACCTATCGATATCGTTCCTTACCTGTCCCAACTTAACGTATAAAATATAACCGAAAACGTCAACGTTTTCTTATTTACGAGCGACACTTATTTCAAAACAGATTAATGTCTTTAAATCATCAAACTATTTATTAATTAGTTTAAAAAAAACTTTTTCTTTTAAAATTAAAAATTAATTTTTTAACTTTACGATTAAATAAATTTTTTTTGGATAAATCAAATTAAAAAAAAAAATTGGAATAAATAAATTTTTATTTTACTTACGGTTTTTTTTTTATTAGACGAGACAACCAAAGGTTGGCACAATATAGTAACGAACCTTGTTGGGGATGTTTCCACAGACACACTCCACAGTAAAGTTACCTCCAATTGGAGTCTGACCGAATTTATATACGTTCTCCATCTATGCGCCGTCTCGTTCGACGCAGTTTAACTTTAACAAATAAACGCTCCGCAATATTATTACATCATTGTCGCACATTGAAGATCCCAAAACAAATAGTTTTATTGCATTGAACTTTTACCTTTATTTGTTCAAATAAAAATTTTATTTTATAATTAGATTAATCATTTAAATCAAATAAATCAAACGAACTAAAACGAAATCAAAGTTTGAAAATGATATATTTTAGCTCGAGTTAATTTATCTTCTTATAGGCAGGTCTTTTAATAAGGTAAAGTTATCAAAAGGTGTCTTATAGGGGAAAATATTGCGTGGCGAAGAAACCGTTACAGAGAATTATTAGAACCGGGATAATGTCGAGGTCCAATATCCTTTTCCATGACACATTTCTGGATAGTAGGACCGTAGGAAAGGATAAGGTGCAGACGGTAACGGCGCGATATTTATTGCGGTTTCCCGCGTATATGACGTTGTAAAAGTTTAATGCATAAATTTCGAATCGGGCGCTTTCTCACAGTTCTAGTACTGAGATCCGATTCGAAGATATGAATTGAAATTGAAGTCATAGTGTGATTTTTCCATAAAAAACGATCTTATAACGTTATATCATATTGTTTTAATAAACGTAAAGTTCAAAAATAATCAAGTTGGGTTGGTATATTAACCAATATAGTTAGATAGCATCTTTTTACCGCTTTAAGGCAGTAAAGTCTTTTTATCAATTTTCCTCTTATTGATTTATACTAACAAAGGGAAGTATCAGAACTGTAACTCACCGATTTTGATTAAATTTGGTGCAGTTGTAAAATGGGTCAAAATAAGGTTGACGTATTTTTTTATACGTGCGGTAAAAGCCTCTGGGGCCAGTTTTAAGTGTTGAAAGTTGAGGGTCGAAAACACATTTTCCCTTATAACTCCAAAACTAAAAGCGATAAATGATTGCTGTAAACGCCTACCGATGTGTTATGATAGTAGGTTTCAAATAATGTGTTGCCCGATACCACATTTATTGTTGGGGGTGAAAGAGGGCGAGAAAAGTGGTAGTTTTTCGTAATTCACCCCCAAAATGTTGAGCGATATTTATAAACGTAGGTATAGTGAAAGTTTACGGAAAATGAAGGTTTAGGGAAGAGTGGGGCAAAACGGGGTACTTAAGGTTTGGAGGTTAATAAAATCCAGAATTTCGTTCATGGAGAAAAATACTTTTAGTTTATGTAATCTTCGATGATTAAACTTAAACATGGGTGCTCATGTTTAATACTCATTTCTTACTAATTACATGAAACTAACACTTATATGAAGTCACCGCATCGTTTGATAACTAGTACGCGATGAAATTATTCATAAATTATAAGAAAACTCGACATAACAAGATTTTGCTCGATACCATGGCAATGCAACTTCCTACATTGTTGGTTATTAAGTGACATGATGAAGAGGAACTAATAAAAGCTTTCATTATTTCTAGCATTGCATAAAACTACTTTGTTACAAGTATAAACCGGGTACCCCATCTTACCCCATTTCCCCGTCTTGCCCCACCATTCCCTAAGTATTTTCTGTTTTCAGCGAAAAACTTCAACGGTGGTAGTTGTAGGGGTGAAAAGGTTACGTGACGAGACGTACTTTTACTATTACAATCGTAGTTTGTACATTGTAATTCGTTTATTTTGCGTTAATTGAGATTGTAAGCACGTTGATAGATCTTGATAGTAGGGGTGTTTGTTACCTATCCATTACAGGATTGGGGGTGAATTTACTAATAATTTCAACGCTAACAAAAGAGACGTGGTTCCGGATTAGCATTACAAAGATGTTCCTCTTGATATTTATTGGAGAAGCGAGGGGGTGATAAAGGGGTAATTTTTCGATTTTCCAATTAGGCGTGGAAGGATATTTACAATACTACGATAGAATTCGTGCAGTGCAAATTTTAACCCAACGAACAAAGCTATAATACATTTTTCTTTTCACCATCGCATCGTCTAGGAAAATTTGAAAAATTTAAGTTGGGTTGGTTCATCAACTAATATTGTCGAAAAAATGCCAATTTACCGTTTCAGACCAATAAAGTCCTTTTATTGTTTTTTATTTGAGAAATTAACACTAAAAAAACTTTGTCTCTAAATATTACCTGAGTTAATTTTGCAGGAAATTGATCTAATAAAGAACTTTTGTATTATATTGTGTCATCAAAAATTTTTTTATTAAAGCAACTCATAAAATATTAAATTAGAATTTTTAACTTCTTAATTTGCCAGAAAACATGCGTCAGTTTTTAAATTCAGTCAATTTACTTGTAATATAAAGTAATTTTTAATCAAAAAATTTCTTATTTCGTCTTTTCTAAAAAAAAAAAACATGGTAGATTTTTGGTTTGAAAAATTCAAGTTGGGTTCGTTCATAAAGTAATATTGTTGAGAAACGCCAATTTACCATTTCAACGCAATAAAGGCTTTTTATTGATTTTTGAGAAATTAACACTAAAAAACTTTCTCTTTAAATATTACCTGAGTTTAAATATTTCCTGATTTTTCAGGAAATTGATCTAATAAAGAACTTTTGTATTATACCGTTTCATCAAAAATTCTTTATTAAAGAAACTCATAAAATATTAAATTAGAATTTTTAACTTCTTAATCTGGTAAAAGACATACATCAGCTTTTAAATGTGGTTAATTAGTCTGTAATTTCAAGTCATTTTTAATTAAGAAAATTCTTATTTTCTGAAAAATCATTGAATTAGATGAAGAAGACGATCACCATATGATAGTGACGCGGAAAACTAATTGTAAGTGATGGACTAAAGTAAAAACGATTCAGTTCTTTTAAAATTCAAGAAGAAGGGAAAATAAGAACAAGGAAGAAGGAGAGAAAAGAAGAACAAGGTAGAAGGAGAGAATAGAAGAAGAAGGAAGAAGAAGGGAAAAGAAGAAAAAGGAAGGAAGAAGAAGGAAAAAGAAGGAGGAAGAAGGAGGAAGAAGGAGGAAGAAGGAGGAAGAAGGAGGAAGAAGGAGGAAGAAGGAGGAAGAAGGAGGAAGAAGGATGAAGAAGGATGAAGAAGGGAAAGGAAGAAGAAGGAAGGAGACGGAAGAAGGTGGAAGAAGAGGAAGAAGAGGAAGAATGAGGAATATGAGAGAAGACGGTAGAAGAAGCAGAAAGAAGGAGGAAGATGAAAGAAGACGGTAAAAGAAGCAGGAAAAAGGAGGAAGACGGCCGAGGAAGCAGGAAGACGAAGAAGGAAGAAGGAGGAAGAGGAAGGAAGAAGACGGAAGAAGAAGAAAGGAGACGGAAGACGGTGGAAGAATCAGGAAGAAGAAGGAAGATGAAAGAATACGGTAGAAGAAGTAGGAAAAAGGAGGAAGACGAAAGAAGACGGTAGAAGACGCGGAAAGACGAAGAAGGGGGAAGAGGAAGGAAGAAGGAGGAAGAAGAAGGAATACGAAAGAAGACGGTAGAATAAGCAGGAAGAAGGAGGAAGATGAAAGAAGACTGTAGAAGAAACAGGAAGAAGGAGAAAGAAGACGGTAGAGGAAGCAGGAAGAAAAAGAAGGAAAAAGAAGGAAAAAAGGAGGAAGAGGAAGGAAGAAGACGGAAGAAGAAGGAAGGAGACGGAAGAAGATGGAAGAAGAAAGAAGAAGAAATCCATCATGAAAATATTATTTAACTTGAAAAACTCATGTTGGGTTGGTACATCAACCAATATCGTTAAGAAGCATCTTGTACTATAACCCGAAATGGAGCTGCACCATGAAGAGAAAGATGAAGGAATACAATGCAATGATACGGAGAGGGGACTTATTTTTTCATCATTCTCTTCATGGTGTAGCTCCGAGACTATAAATAGTTTCGAGTTATAGTACTTACCACTTTAGAACAGTAAAGACATTTTATTAGTTCTTATATAGCTAACCAAAGAACTTTCTCTTTAGATATTATTTGAACTCACATTTCTAAAAATTGATCTAATAAACAAGTTTCATTTTATACCATGAGATCAGATTTCTTTAAATTAAAACAACCCATAGAATTTAAGATAAGAGTTGGGAACTTTTCAATCTGGTAGAAGAAGACACCTGTTAGTTTTTGAATTCAGTTAATTAGTCTGTCACTTCAACAAATTTTTAATTAAGAACGTTTCTTGCTTCTTATTTTCTAAAATATCATAATTATTTAAGTTGAAAAACTCCAGTTGGGTTGGTACATCAACCAATGTTAAAAATCGGTTGCTACTTATCACTTTAAAGCAGTAAAGTCATTTTATTAGCTTTATCTAACTAACCAATGCTAAGAATATCCTCTCTGGATATTATTTGAGCTTATTTTTCTATAAATTGATCTAATGAAGTTTCATATTATACCTTATGATCAGAAAATATTTTTATTAAAGCAACCCATAGTATTTTAAATAAGAGTTGGAAACTTTTCAATTTACTAGAAGACATGTGTCAGTTTTTGAACTCAGTTAATCAATCTGTAGTCTCAAGTTATTTTTAATTAAAAAATTTTTTGTTTCTTATTTTCTAGAAAATCATAATTATTTAACTTGAAAAATTTAAGTTGATTTGGTATATCAATATCGTTAAAAGTAAGGATACTAGACTAACAAGGATAGCTCAATCTGCGACAATCGCCCGACAGCTTTGACATCATTATCAGGAATAGCATGTCTATCTTACACTCTGTTGTCTCACGTAAAACCGTGAAATTTATTGTTGAACTGATTGCCGAATACTTTCTAGGATGGTAGCTATACATTTTGAATTTACTTTAAAACTATTTAACACACCAATTATTAGTTAAATGAAACTTTTAATATTTCTCTTTGAAATTCTAGCAGTGACATCTTATACACATCTTATGGGATTGAGTAATCTTATTAATTCAGTTTCCTTGGTTAAAAAGAATCTCTAACTTACCACTTTATAACAGTAAAGTCTTCTTATTAATAATTATCTGGCTAACCAACGCTAAAAACATCCTCTTTAGATATCATATGAGCTCATTTTTCTAGAAATTGATCTAATAAACAAGTTTCATATTATACCATGTGATCAGAATAATTTTTTTATTAAAGCAACATATAAAATTTTAAATTAGAGTTTTTAACTTTAAATCTGGTAGAAGATATGCGTCAGTTTTCAAACTCAATTAATTAGTCTGTAATCTCAAGTAATTTTTAATCAAGCAAAATCCCTTATTTTTATTTTCTAAAAAATCATAGGTTCTTGATATGAAAAACTGAAATAAGTTGGGTTGGTACATTAACCAAGATCGTTAAGTGTCTTTTTACTATTTTAGAACAGAGAAGTCTTTTTATTAATTTTCATTCGCCTAATTAACGCTAAGAACATTCTCTTAAGACATTATTTGAGTTGATTTTTCTAAAAATTCATCTACTAAATATCCTTTGCATTATACCCTATGATCAAAAAAAGAAAAAAAAATACTAACCCAACCCATAAAATTTTAAATTAGTATTTAACTTTTAAATCTGGTAGAAGACATGTGTCAGCTTTTAAATTCAGTTAATTAGTCTGTAATCTGAAGTAATTTTTAATTAAGCAATTTTTATTTTTTATTTCCTAAAAAAATCCTTATTTTCTAAAACCTATTTTTCTAAAAACCATTTTTCTAAAAACCATTTTTCTAAAAACTATTTTCCTAAAATAATTTTCTTACAGATAAAATAATATGAATTAAATAACTTCACAATTCTTGAAACTTTTCCAAAAGTTTACACTCATTTATGATTTATTTGCGTTAAATTAAAAAATTCACGTTATTTAACGGACAATGTTAAACAACAAAAACAATTTTCTAGGAATTGATAGACGTCAGCAAGGTTTTTTTTTCTTTATTAAATTAATTGGGCTGTGAAGGTCTACTTTTAAAACGAAACGAAATAAAATACAAATAACACAATACGAATACGTAAGATTACGTAAAAGAGATAAAAAATCTTGGTGCAGTGCAGATAATTTGTAACTCCCAGTAACACAATACATACACATTACGATATCTACTCAAGTAGTGACCTTGCGTTTCTGGAAATAACGCCAAGAGGTTTTTAGAGCAATTTGGTTTAATAAATCCGGTTCACCGACTCAAAACGAATCAACAAAACGAAAAAATCTCGCTAATTAAACAAATAAGAATAAAAGAATTTCTAAGAAAATTTTTTAAATTTATGTAAATATTTTTTAAAATTTGTATTAATATATTTAGCATGTATAATTATTTCAATGTAAGTTTAATTAGTTCATCATTATCATTTATCATTTCCACGTGTATAAATAAATTAAAACTCGTTTGTTTGACATAAATTCTTGACAATTTTGTAAATAATAAATGATGTAACAAAATTTATTATGAGATTAAGCTAAAAGACTGATTGTGAGAACTACAATTAACAATAGTGAGTTAATAGTAAATGAAAGAAATCTTTATGAATTTCAAGGAAGCTTTAGAAAGGGAGTATTTTAAAAACCTTTCTTGTTTTGTAGATTACTTGGTAAAATAAGGGTAAAGTAAATCATTTACCCTCCACTAGATGGCATTCAATTCTTCATTTGAACTTTAACTTAATACATACATCGATATTTTCTACCAAAAATTTTATTTAATTTTTTTGATGGTAATTAGATTAAAATTGACCTTTATTATAGAAAATAAAGTCTTTATTTTTCATTTTTATGTAAAAATTATGTCCTAATTCTTATAAATAGAGTTTGGGCGATTTCTTAAAGTTGGTAAAAAAATTATGGTTGGGTTGGAAAATTCTTCGATATTTTCAAAGTTAAAAAAATCTTTTTTTGGTAATAATTAAAACAAATTTCGGCTTTATTATAGAAAATAGAGTCTTTATGTTTTAATTTAACATAAAAATCATTTTTTTATATCTATAAATAAAGTCTGGACGATTTTTTAAAAATTTGGTTCGATAAAAATTTTTTGCTTTTTTTAATTTTTTGGTGATTATTAGAATAAATTTGAATTTTATAATTGTAAATAGAATCTTTAAATGTTAACTTAACATCAAAACCATTACTTAATATGTAAAAATAAACTCTATACCATTTTCTAAACTTCACTCATTTTTTAAAGTTAGGTTAGTTAACCGTCCAAAATTTTTATCAAGTTTGTGAATTTTTTTAATTTTTTTGGTAATAATTAAAACAAATCTGACTTTTTTAAATCAAAATAGAATATCTTAAGTTCAGTTTAAAATAAAAATCATCCCTTAATTCTTATAAATAAAGTCTCGGGAATTTTTTAAAATTGATCAAATTTTTTAGAAAGTGAGGTTAGTCACCTGTTAAAAATTTTTACCAACTTTGAGATTTTTTTTAATTTTTTTGGTAATAATTAAAACAAATCTGACTTTTTTGAATCAAAATAGAATATCTTAAGTTCAGTTTAAAGTATAAATCATTCTTTAATTCTTATAAATAAAGTCTCAGGAATTTTTTAAAATTGATTAAATTTTTTAGAAAGTTAGGTTAGTTCCCTAACAAAAATTTTTACCAACTTTGAGATTTTTTTTTTTAATTTTTTTGGTAATAATTAGAACAAATCTGACTTTTTTAAATCAAAATAGAATATCTTAAGTTCAGTTTAAAGTAAAAATCATTTTTTAATTCTTATAAATAAAATCTCGGGAATTTTTTAAAATTGATCAAATTTTTTAGAATGTGAGGTTAGTCACCTGTCAAAAATTTTTACCAACTTTGAGATTTCCTTTTAATTTTTTGGTAATAATTAGAACAAATCTGACTCTTTTAAATCAAAATAGAATATCTTAAATTCAGTTTAGAGTAAAAATCATTCTGTAATTCCTATAAATAAAGTCTCGGGAATTTTTTAAAATTGATCAATTTTTTTAGAAAGTTAGGTTAATTCCCTGACAAAAATTTTTACCAACTTTGAGAATTTTTTAAAATTTTTTGGTAATAATTAGAACAAATCTGACTTGTTTTAAATCAAAATAGAATATCTTAAGTTCAGTTTAAAATAAAAATCATTCCTTAATTCTTATAAATAAAGTCTCGGGAATTTTTTAAAATTGATTGATTTTTTTTAGAAAGTGAGGTTAGTCACCTGTCAAAAATTTTTACCAACTTTGAGATTTTCTTTAAATTTTTTGGTAATAATTAGAACAAATCTGATTTTTTAAAATCAAAATAGAATATCTTAAATTCAGTTTAAAGTGGAAATCATTCTGTAATTCCTATAAATAAAGTCTCGGGAGTTTTTTAAAATTGATCAAATTTTGTAGAAAGTTAGGTTAGTTCCCAGACAAAAATTTTTACCAACTTTGAGAATTTCTTTTATTTTTTTGGTAATAATTAGCACAAATCTGACTTTTTTAAATCAAAACAGAATATCTTAACTTTAGTTTAAAGTAAAAATCATTCTTTAATTCTTATAAATAAAGTCTCGGGAATTTTTTAAAATTGATCAATTTTTTTAGAAAGTGAGGTTAGTCACCTGTCAAAAATTTTTAACCACTTTGAGATTTTTTTTAATTTTTTTGGTAATAATTAGAACAAATCTGATTTTTTTAAATCAAAATAGAATATCTGAAGTTCAGTTTAAAATAAAAATCATCCCTTAATTCTTATAAATAAAGTCTCGGAAATTTTTTAAAATTAATTAAATTTTTTAGAAAGTGAGGTTAGTCACCTGTCAAAAATTTTTACCAACTTTGAAATTTCTTTTAAAATTTTTTGGTAATAATTAGAACAAATCTGACTTTTTCAAATCAAAATAGAATATCTTAACTTTAGTTTAAAGTAAAAATCATTCTTTAATTCTTATAAATAAAGTCTCGGGAATTTTTTAAAATTGATCAATTTTTTTAGAAAGTGAGGTTAGTCACCTGTCAAAAATTTTTAACTACTTTGAGATTTTTTTTAATTTTTTTGGTAATAATTAGAACAAATCTGATTTTTTTAAATCAAAATAGAATATCTTAAGTTCAGTTTAAAATAAAAATCATCTCTTAATTCTTATAAATAAAGTCTCGGAAATTTTTTAAAATTAATTAAATTTTTTAGAAAGTGAGGTTAGTCACCTGTCAAAAATTTTTACCAACTTTGAAATTTTTTTTTAAATTTTTTGGTAATAATTAGAACAAATCTGACTTTTTCAAATCAAAATAGAATATCTGAAATTCAGTTTAATGTAGAAACCATTCTTTAATTCTTATAAATAAAGTCTCGGGAATTTTTTAAAATTGATTAAATTTTTTAGAAAGTTAGGTTAGTTCCCTAACAAAAATTTTTACCAACTTTGAAATTTTTTTTTATTTTGTTGGTAATAATTAGAACAAATCTGACTTCTTTAAATCAAAATAGAATCTTTTATGTTTAATTTGAAATAAAAATCATCCCTTAATTCTTATAAATAAAGTTTGGGCGATTTTTAAAAATTGATCAAATTTTTTAGAAAGTGAGGTTAGTCACCTATCAAAAATTTTTACCAACTTTGAGAATTTTTTAATTTTTTGGTAATAATTAGAACAAATCTAACTTTTTTAAATCAAAATAGAATATCTTAAGTTCAGTTTAAAATAAAAATCATCCCTTAATTCTTATAAATAAAGTCTCGGGAATTTTTAAATTTGATCAAATTTTTTAGAAAGTGAGGTTAGTCATCTGTCAAAAAATTTTTACCAACTTTGAGATTTTTTTAAAATTTTTGGTAATAATTAGAACAAATCTGACTTTTTTTAATCAAAATAGAATATCTTAAATTCAGTTTCAAGTAAAAATCATTCTGTAATTCCTATAAATAAAGTCTCGGGAATTTTTTTAAATTGATCAAATTTTTTAGAAAGTGAGGTTAGTCACCTGTCAAAAATTTTTACCAACTTTGAGATTTTTTTTTAATTTTTTGGTAATAATTAGAACAAATCTGACTTTTTTAAATCAAAATAGAATCTTTTATGTTTAATTTAAAATAAAAATCACCCCTTAATTCTTATAAATAAAGTCTGGATGATTTTTTAAAAATTGCTCAACTTCTTAAAAAAGTTAGCTTATTTAACTGTCAATTTTTTTGCCCACTTTAGGATTATTTGTAATTTTCTTGGTAATAATTCGAAGAAATCCAACTCTTTTAAATCAAAATAGAATGTTTTATGTTTAATTTAAAACAAAAATCAGTCTTGAATTCTTATAAATAAGACTGGTATGATTTTTCAAAATTTGGCAAAAGAAATAATGGGATAACGTTAGATTCGATTAAAATAAAAAATATATATCCTTAGTAATGAGTCAAAATGTTCCCAATTAGGCATTCTTAACTTAAGACAAATCTTAAATTTATTTTTTTACCTCCTAGTTAGTTAAATTGATCTAAAAGATCCAACTAAATACTGAGATTCTCGGCTTTTTGTCTAAAATCGAATAAATTTTTATGAATAAAATCGTCGAAATTTTTTGAAATTTATAAAAAAATATGAGATTTTGTTAGATTCAATTAAAATTCTTCAGTGGTTTCAAAAACAAACTTTGAGCGAACTGAATTTTTTGTTAGTTTTCAAAAATTTAAATTGAGGATGGAAAAGAGAATAAATAAATAAATAAATTCTTTAATTCGTAATTTAATCCAATTAGAAAACCAAAAATAAAACAATTAAAAATTTATCTAAACTAGAATTAATATTAAATAACTTCTTTCAACCTTACATTTTAGCAGATAAATTCTAAATATAGACAACCCAAATTTCTCCTTTAAAACTTACTTTTTGATGAATGCGCCGGCTAAAAAAAATTATAACAACTTCAAATTATCAATATTTATCAACCAAAATATCTCTGATAATATAACATAGAAACACAATTACTCCCTAACATTTTGAAACACTAAAACAACCCACACACCTACTAAATCTCCAATTAATCTATCTCCATGATGTAATTCCAACCTAAAGGTGTTCAAATCAACCACATTATGTTAGTTTGTTGCTAAAACCACCCGTAGTGCATTTCATCCGTACCACAATAAACACACTTACGAACAAATCGTTTTGAATTCGCACAAATCGATTTGTAAGTACTTTAAAAGCATAAGTATTAAAAGCACATTTAAAAGCATACGTTAAATCTAGGCGGAGGTGTTTGGTGAAGATGTAATAAAATTACAATAGGGGGTTTTGATCGAAATTAAAATCGAGTAGAACATAAGGTCGGGGGAGACGTTAAATGAACATTTACTTCGCCTCCTTAGCAAACGGAGGCCTGGAACAACCGACGAGATGCTTCTATTGGATTATTTCATTAGCACGGCGCGAATATTACGGTAAATATTGGACGGGTTGCGAATTTATAACGGAAAAAGAGACGAAAAGAAAGTTGAAATTAATTTTTTCGGCGGGAAAAGGTTTAAACAAGAAGATTTTTTTGTCAGTTTACATTAAATTGATAATAAGTTATTAACGTCTTTTAATGTTTTTAATTTAAATTTCTTTTTATTTTTAATTTAAATTTCATTTTATTTTTAATTTTGATTTAAAAAAATAGAATGAAAGAGTAATAAAGTTGGAGAGGTGTAATTTTTTTAAATGCTTTTTATCATTTCGAAAAGGACATTTAACGTTTACGATACGTGAAGTAAAGTCAACGTCGTGTGATTTCGGCTACATTTAACTACCGATTTCGCAATAAAACCTTTTGCGTCGGTCATTCGGTCATTAAGACCACCCTCGTTTTACGTACTCGTCGTAAAATAATCAAAAAAAGACCCTCGTACTTGTTGCTTTCATGATGTACGATTATTTCATACATAGAACTGTTTTAATGTTAAGTTCAAATTGACATAATGATTTTATTTCTTTGAAAGTAGTTATGAATGAATTTTAAATAGACAACCAACATTACTCTTAATGTATATGTTAGGTGTAAAGAACGAAAACGCTCAATGAATGAAAGAACCATCCACAACGCATTTAACAACGTGTTTAATAACGCGTTGTGACTTACTCAAAGAAAGAAGAACGAAATTCACGTCGTGGCTTCGATGATGTTTGACTGCTACGTGTTGTAGCGATTACAAAAATTTATAACGTGTTTTGAAAGATAGGAAACATCCAAATTGTAACGTGGCAACGATAGTACTCCAAAAGCCATCAAGATTGTGTTAACACTCCGGTCAACAACATCCGGAATTTTACATAGAAACTAAGTCATGTCACCGGCTACATGTACTATAACCCGAAATGGAGCTGCACCATGAAGAGAAAGATGAAAGAGTACTCGGCAATGTTAAGGCCCATTTACACATTGATTAGAGCGAGTGCAAGTGATTAGCGATTAGTGGTTTTTGTGAGCGATTAGTTCAAGTGTGTAGTGCGAGTATTGTCCACTGTACTATTTAGCTACTGCGCTTATACCTCAACGGTCGGGCGTCGAAACAGCAAGTATGAAATACTGAAAGAAGTATTAAGCGCGATGGTGTCTGAATCCGAAGAACTCTTGGAATCGGAACTTACACGAACGAAAGTGGATAAGCAGAATACTCGTTCATGGCGCAAGCTATCAACTCCTTAAGGAATTGGCCTCTGAAGATACCATGGAATACTACTTTGCTATCAGGATGACTGAAGCGTCATTTAATACATTACTCAATCTTGTCGCACCTGTTATTCAGAAATCTGATACATTTATGAAACCTGCTTTACCGGCACAAGTGAAATTGCACGCTATTTTATACTTGTTGGCAAATGGAATTAGTTTACGTTGTTTGCAACACCTATTCAGAATACCAAAGTCGACCACCTGCAAATGTATATCAGAAGTATGTCCAAACATGTTTAGTAGCATGTCCAAACGTGTTTAGTAGAAGGCAAGCTGCAAGTACAAGGTGCGCGAGACATAGCTACTCGCAAAAAAAAATAGAAGCCGGTTCTATTCACTGATAACTAATCACTCGCATTCATCAATTGCGGTCCACACGTGTTTACTCCTAATCACTAAGCACCTGCACTAATCACTTGCACTCGCACTAATCAAAGTGTAAATGGGCCTTTACGAAGAGCAGGTTTACTTTTTTATCTTTCTCTTCATTGTGCAGCTCCATTTCGGGTTATGGTACAATGACGAGTACAATGACGATTTGACTCGTCGCTGGTCAGCAACGTTTGGGTATAAAAAGACGAGTTAAGTCGTCACCGGTCAGTAAAGTGTTAACAATCGGCTGTTATTTCTCAAAGAACGGAAAATTCAACTCGAAATGTTACTATAACAATTCAGAGAGGAAGTGGGGCTTTTAGAAAAACGACAACGCGTCAAGATCGCCGTTTGTAATTATTAACTTTCAGAGATAAATTTTCAACTACTAAGCATTTGGTGTTGAGTGCATTGCAGACGCTGCTCGTCCAATCACAATGCAAACAGTATAACGTGGCATTAGATATTTTGGGCTAAAATCATACAGGCTATATTGTGTGCTACCACTTACTCCTAATCATCGACGACAACGTTTAACCACTTGGTGTGGCAAGACATTTACGGCCGAGCGTGCCAGGTGACTCATTCTTCTACCTGCAACAAAAGTATCTCGACGTACAGTGTACTATAACCCGAAATGGAGCTGCACCATGAAGAGAAAGATAAAAAAGTACGGCCGCGCTCCGTAAAGGTGCATTTAAACCAAACGAACATAGAGCTAGAGTTAGAACAAGAGCAATCTTTCTTGATTTTTTAGTGTAAACGAAAGATCGTTTCCATCGTTTACACCAAAATATTAACGAGCAAAAATGAGAACCAAGAGCTAGAATTCTTGCAGAATAGATGTTTAAATCAGCGGAAGGAATGCTCATTGTTTATTCATATCAATTCTATGGTTGGTAGTGCCGCTGCCTGATTTCGTAGTCATTGTATTTTGCCTTTCTCGGTAAGATGCAAGAAGTGGGTCCATCTTTTTTTTGCTTCTTCAACATTACATTCTAGTAGATTTGCAATTTCCTGCAAAGCATCTTGTTTACGAGTTGTATTCTTATAGTGTTCAAAAGCGGATCCCACAGACATCTGAAATTTCGGTAGCCTTCTATTATTAATAGGCATTTCTCTTGAAAGCAATCCATAATTAAATCGATACGTATGTATTTAAATCGCTAGAACGGAAGAGCGCTTTGAAGAGACCGCTTCAAGGAGCGAACACGTCCGAACACGCAAGAACGCTCTAAGCAAATGTTCACACGCTCTAGTGCTGTTTACATCAAGTGAACGAGCATTCTTAGAATATTCCATAGAATCTTTGAACGCAGACAGAACAACGAAAGAATGTTCTACATCTGTTTAGACTAAAAGAATTTGATAGACTGGGTATAGAATGAGCATTCGCTCGTCTAATGTAAATCGGCCTCAACATTGTCGCGTACTCTTTCATCTTTCTCTTCATGGTGCAGCTCCATTTCGGGTTATAGTACGTCTTGCCACTGCAAGTGGTTAAATTGGTGCAAGGAAAACACTGTTTCGAACATCTGGTGATATAGGATTATCTTTAGTGATGAATCTAAATTTTGCTTAGGATGCATGAATGTCGTAAGATGGTGAGACGAAAACATGGAGAAAGACAGAATTTGCAATACGTTATAAAAACACCTATGCACCGAACTGCTGGTATAATGGTATGGGGTGCGATTGCTTATGGAAGCAGGTTCTCTTTAGTTTTTATCGAGGACACTTTTACTCCACAGCGATACATGCAGGAGGTTTTGGAACCGTATCTTCTCCCATACTTTCAGGGTCTGGAAAATGTATCCCCAATTGAAAATATAAGGGATATCATAGGCAGAAAATTAAAAAAATTGCCACAATCTCCGCAGACCTTGGACGTTATCAGACACGAAATTCTGATAGTCTGGGATACAATATTACAAGATAATATAAACAACTTAATCGAATCTATGCCTTGCCGTCTTAATTAATGTTTACAAAACAGAGGCGGGGTAACATTTTATTAAAGAAATAGGAGTCATCCTTTTATTTTTTTGTCCAAACTTTAATCAATTGGTATACTCCTATAAACCAACATTTGTGTCAAATTTGGTTACCTAATATTTATTTCTTCTAGGTGTTGCAATTTCAATGTCACGCAGTATAGTTTCTATGTAAAATTCCCGGTCAACAAAGTGTTAATAATTGTCACAATGCGTAGTGATCAAATATCAATGAAGCAACGACGGGAATTTCATTTGTGGCCTTTTTGGTTAAGTCACAACACGTTGTAGCTACTTTACTAGTATCACAAGACGAATATTGCGTTGTGGTCGATTGAAAGAGACCATAACGAGTTGTGGATGATTTTTTCCCATATTATTTTCTTTCTTTGCGTCTAACATATATTTTTTAATTTTTGGTGGATGCGCCGGTTTGCCTTACACTAGGTATCTAAAAGGAGATTGAAATCTCAAGAGAGTTTGGTCTTATTAGGAATTTATCTCAGATGTGTTTATACAGAACATAGATATTTCCGTCAAATACCCGAGTTCAGAAATTTTTCTCTCATGATATAAGATTTCTTTGAACACCCTGTTTCCACAGTTGTCAATGTATTGCATATGAAAGAACAACTAAAAGAACCAAAAAATGCTGCAGTTTGTTATTATAACCTTACGGTTCCATCAACTAAGAAAAGATCAGTGATTTCTAACAATTTCTATTTCTATAATTTTGGGACAAGCAGTCTGACAAATTAGGAGGAGTCATATAATTCGATTAATTGCAGTATCATAGTTTTAGTCCAGTTATTAGTACATTTTCTGCTTTTTAAACCTTCTTTATTACTTGCAGAACTCGTTTTTGAAAAAAAGAAAACAATTCTCTTATGACAAAACAGCGAAACTCATATGCAGCGCGTGAAATAAATGTCTGATATGAAATTCACAAAACTCATGTTTACTCGTTGAAACCACTATAAGAAATCAAACTTTTATTGTTTCACGAGATTATCAAACGTATTTCAGTCCCTATTTCTACTATGAAAACTGAGTTATTTTCCAATTTTTATTTCACGAGACAAAATACAATTTTTATGAATACTCTCTTTCCACAGTTAATGTTTTGAAAAAGAAAAAAAATCTTTGTCGTTTAGTGACTTTTATGAAAAGATTCTTTTATAAAAAGACTGCAGCTTGTTATTATTACCATACGGTTACATCAGAAAGGAAATGTTCGGTGATTTCGGAAGAATTATATTTTTATAATTTAGGAACGAGCAGTCTAACAAAATTGAAGGATTCATACAATTCGATTAATTAAAAAAAAAGGAAAAGAATGTACTAATAATTGGAGATAGTTCTTGTCCAATTATTAGCACATTCCTTTCTTTTTAAACTTTCTTTATTACTTGTAGAACTCATTTTTGGGGAAACCAAACTATTATTTCGCGATACAACAGTGAAACTCATGGGTAACACGTGAAATAAATGTCTCATGCAAAATTCACAAGACTTATGTTTACAGGTTAAAACTTGTATAAGAAATAAAACCTTCATGACCTCTTGTTTCGCGAGATTACCTCTAGTATATCCCGTATTACAGTTCCCATTTCCACAATGAAATTTAAGTAATCTTACAATTTTTGTTTCATAAGATAAAAAATTTTCGTCGTGGATTCGAACCTTTAGAAAAATAATCTCACACCTAAAAATTATTATAGAAATATTTAATAAATCAGTTTCCATGTTTTAATTCCAACCTAGAAATATTTAAAAGTTTCTAAAAAGCAAATAAAAAGAAATTTTTTCTTAATGTTGATTTTAAAAAGATACCGTGATTGTATATTTAACTTTCCCTTTTCAACCCAAAAAAAAAAGTTTTAAGCAAGATAAACATGTACTTTTGTGTGCCGAAAAATATCACCATATAGGAAGTTACGACTTTCTCCACAACGTCTTTGAGCGTGGAATATACATAGATGTGATAGATTTACGATCCGGTGGTATTCGCAAATTGATATATAGGTGTTATACACTCTGATATGATTTATAAATATAATACCTGACTTGTTCAAGTTTAAACCATATTGAAATAAAAAATTTAATTTCCCTTAATGGCTTTTAAATCTTCAAATATCATTTTACTTTACTAGATAAACCTCTTCTGTTTCACACTTTATTAATACCTTTGTTATAAATACGGTTTAAGTTAAACCTCAAAATACAGCTTTGGGGGGTTAGAATAAACCATTAAATCCACATGGAACAAGTATGTACACCTTGTATGTACACATATAAGGTGGATGACGAGAATTAAAAGTTTTGAAAGATGAAAATAGCTCGGGAAAGTACAAAGAGAGTTTGGTAAAGTGTCCCGGGTTGAATTGACATTGGAAATACCTGGAACGTCGCGAGTCGACGCGTGCAAAACTTACTACTGGTTCCCAGAAGAGTATTTTATCGAACAATTACCAAGAAAAATTCTAAAAAAATTTTAAAAACTATTTTGTACCGACGTGGGAGTTCGAAATAGTTAGGTGACGCGACCATAAATCTAAAGCATTTAAAGGCGATTGAGAAAATCTTTAAACGGCAACGATAAATTTGTTGTACAGGTTAAATCCGCACTTTACAGAACCTTATCTCGTTTGGCAGACCGCTTAGTCTTTCGGAATTTACTTGTTTTACCTTAACATACCTTATAGTCTATGTTTTGCGATTTAAACAACTTCAAGGACACAAATATAAAGGCCCTTTCAATAAGGATACTCACCTTTTAAATATAAAAAAATATGTTGTGTGAGGTATCGACCCATTCTTTTCTATTTGAAAGAATATGTTATGGCATTAAGTATGCAATTTAAAATCCTTCAAATGTCTCTCGCGGTTTTGCTGCCTCGCATTTGTTCGAGAGTGACATAGAGTCAAATAGACCTGCCATTTACAATATTCCCAAAAGAAAAGATCTAAAAGGGTTAAATCCCATAGCTTCGGTACTCAGTTCACGTCGTAATCGTCAAATAGCCGACAAAATAGGGCTGTGAATGGAACACTTGAATATTATATCTTCCCATAGGTATTTGTCAGAGACTAACAATAAGATATAATTTTCAACAAATGTGAACCTAACAAATTCGTGTTCTTATTAAAAGACGTAATTTCTAAAAAAAAATAAAAATATTTTTTTAGTTGATGTTTGATCTATTATTAATACGTTGATTGTTAAATTAATTAAATTACATCTTCAACTAGAATCTTTGAACCTATCAGGTCAGTTCTTTAATTACAGCCAACCTTAGTTAACCTCAGTCAGATTTAACTTAACGTAATCTTACTCATAACCAAGTTGGGTTGAGTCAAAAAACCTCTCACTGACTAAATTTAATATAGGTTTGCTAGAAAATGAGAGTTCCATTTTAGCATATCCAACCTCTCTTCAATGTTATTTTCAATTTGAATTTCAATACATTGTGGAAAAAGCCTGAAAGAGTTAAACTATCTTGAAAATATTTCTTTTTGGAAAAACGCTTGAAGAAATAAAAAATTAACCTTTTCAGGTCGTTTTTTTTATTTGTCTAAATTTTCTTTTCAGTGGCGTGCATTTGCAGGATCAAAGGGAGCCCTTTTTAAATTAATACCTATTTTTGTAAGATAATCATATTATAATAAATTAGGTTGCATTAGAGAAATTTAATTAACAAGGAGAGTGCAAGGTCTTGGGGTTATAGATTTAGTTCAAATTTTGTAGGGTGGTAGATTTAGTTTCCCTGTTGAAGAAAATATATGGTTGTAGGGGCCACTACTCAATAGCTCTTTAGATATTTGCAATTGAAGATCCAATTCACTAGTTAAATTCAGGTCTGTAGCAAACGATTAAACATAATGGGTGCAGCGTAGCAGCAATAGATCGGTGTTTCTCGTCATTAGGCGCCGGGTTCGAGTTCTGAGAGTGTCCATTTTTACATATAAAGATACCATAGGTGGATATAAAATTTTACGACATCGAAGCATTTTTTGAGTGTGCACCGCACTTTGGATTTGTCAGTTAATTGTCATTTTATCTGTCAAAACTTCAAAATTAAAGCAGGAATATGACTTGGCATTATAACCTTTCTTCAAAAAGCCTGACTTAATCGGTATAAATTCGGTTAATTTTGACATTATCCGGACTTGTCCTAACGAATTAATTGCATCTTTAATTGCAAATATTTTAAAAATTATTGAATAGTGGCCCCTATAACCATATATTTTCATCAACAGGGAAATTAAATCTACCATTCTACGAAATATGAACTAAATCCACGACCCCAAGACCTTGCACTCTCCTTGTAAGTAAAAAAAATAAAAAGAATTTTTCTCTTGAATATACAACAAACACACGCCACTATAAGAAAAAATTTGGATAAGTGAGAAAAGGGAAATTTAGTTTGGTCCCTTCAAACGCTTTTTTCCAGAAAAAAAAATCTTTTTCAAGATGTTCTAAGTGATCAGTCTTCCTATTTCCTTACTGTATGTAGTCCTAACCCTTTAAGCACTATGGATCCATACATGGGTTCGCTCACAACCATTCGATTTTGGCTACGAACACATATACAGGTGTCCCATTTTGACTGCCCGATCCTTTACTGGCGTATTGCCTGACTGAAAACAAGCTCTTAATGAACATAGGTCCACAAGTTCGATTATGTTAATGATAGGAAAACGTGTGGAATTAAACTTCCAATATCTTTCAAATGAGCCACTTTCTGACCCATGTTCATTAGAATTTTTTTACTTATTTTTAGCCAAAGAATACGCCAATAAAGGATCGGACAATAAAAACGGGACATTCTGTATGTATGCGTTCTGGCATAACCATTAGGTTTAGGTTACAAACGCATATTTGGGTGTAATTAGGTTGCCTAATTCAGTCCGAAAATTGCGATCTTTTGCGCAAGTGGTCAGAATTCAAAGGGTTACAGAAATTTAAAATAACAACATTTTATTTTATTTCCCAATCTTACACACAAAGTGTCAGAAAATAACGTTTAAAGGTTTTAAACATATGTTGTATGGTCGAAAATAAGTCAAAAGTCTTAATAAATGTCCGAAGATCAACCGTTTGTTTACGACATATCCACAGTAGGGTAAGGTTGCTCAAGTCGTACCTTACAATTAGCTATATTAAATGCGACCACAGCGTTGACTGCAAAAGTAACACTACGGGATTGTCTAGTAAGGAAGGCACTCCATTCTACACCATTTAGTCGTCTGATTGCAAGTGCCATTTGAGAGAATATTCTTAACAAGTAAATTATTGCTATTTCATATAATTTTCTGTATGTATTTGGAGGATTTTTTTCGTAAGGAAATTATACTCAGAATACTCTCTTTTTTTAACATAAGTTCTATAGTAATTAAGGAATCTTTTCACCGAAGGTAAAACGTATACGCATATTCAATGTGATGTTATAATCCTTTTACGTTTACAATGTTTGGTACCTTAAGTCGTACCTAAACAAGCTGCGTAAGTCGTACCAAGTACGACTTGGGAAATTTGTTCGTTTCTGCCGATCTCGCCTATTTTATCTTGCGAAGACCCTCGCCGGCAGCGGCGCGGCGCCGTTTCCCAAAATTTAATTCGTTGTTAATTTGAGACGATAGTTCTCGGGCACTACCTTTTCTTTTACATGAGGGAAAAGGACCTCTTCGGTACCTCTGAGTAGCTTTTAACATTGCAGAAATAATGTCCAGGATTCAAACGAGAGTAAAACACAACGTTTAGGTAAACGACAGATATATTTATTGAGGTTACATGGGAGTTTAGAAAATACAGAGAAAAATATAAATTTTGTTTATAAAGGGAATAAAAATGACTAAACGGGAGTCGGGGGAATTATCTCGTTCACACAGAATTGAATTTAAAAAAAAGAAAATTAACAAGCTAATCGGAAAACAAATCTTGGCAAATATTTTAAACGGTTGGGCAAATACTCAGTGGGTTAAGAAGACGTCTGAGATTACCCCGTCGGAATTTCAATGGGTTAAGAGTACTTCCGAGATTACCACGCCGGAATTCCAATGGGTTAAGAGGACTTCCGAGATTACTACCCCGGAATTCCGATGGGTTAAGAGGACTTTCGAGATTACCACGTCGGAAATCCGAATTATTAAGAAAATTAGAAAATGAATTTTAATATTCACATATTCAAAATATATCTTATTATGAACTTTATTCCTAATATTTTTCAGGAGTACGACTTAAGCCTTGGGTGGTACCACTTAGGCAACTAGTTTCTTTAGTCGTACCGATGACAGTTTTTTTAGTAGAGTTTATTTTATGCGTTAACATTTAGTATATCATATTTTATTATAATAAATAAAATTGTTATTAATCCAAGATTAGTATACCAAATAAAGCTTTTATGTTTTTGCTAAATTTTCGCTGATATACCGCATTTTTTCTTAGTAGGTACGACTTGAGCAACCTTATCCTAATTGCCTGCATATTAGCAACACTGTGCATTTTCGAGCAAAGATCTGAACGATGGATATCTCGTGAGAATAGAGCAAGCGTGTCTTATTTCACAGTCTTGTAAAGCCACGATTTTTAGAGTTTGGGGTTATAAAAAAAATGTGTAATAAATATTGGTAGTCAATGATTTTAAATTTCAACAACGAATAGAATTTACTTGCCAGATAATTTTTCGATGAAAATAAAAGGAGGATATTTTAAGAATTTGCTTTAGTTAAGGCTCTGTATGGAAACAATCAATATCATTAACTAATACAGTAATTTCCGCTATTAATTGAATAAAATTACTGTTATTTTGTAAATAGTTGATTTCCAGAGATATCTTTACCATATTACACACCCTTAAAACCTGAAACGTTATTTTCTGGTACCTTGTATATAATTCTCCTTTGTTCTTTTGTAAACTTTAAAAATAACTTCGTCACATTCAATTCCAGATAACCCAATTTTTTTGTTCTTTTCGTTCCTGCCTTAGATCCAGAAAGAATGAAGTTTGTCAAGTTTATAAAAGTCCAATAATTCAGAAATAATCTTTACAATTAGTCATCCACTTTAACATTTACTTTTGGTGAATTATATTCAAAATTATATTCAACATGTGACTAATTATTTTTTTAATTATAATTTAAATTATACAACACATTTTTCAGCATTAGCCCCATAAAAAATTTAAGAAATAAACTTAAAATTCTAATTCAATACAATTTACACCAATTATGAATAAGATTTATACTAATATGAGGGATTTAAAAAAAAAAACAAATTAAGATTTTTAGAAAAAATTAAAATCAAACATATCAAATTTTAACTTAAATCTCCAAATCTTACATCACTCATCCCCCTTTTTTTATCTATACAACAAACTTTACTTTTTTATCCTATCCAACCTACCCAACCTACACAACCCCATTTACTCCCCCATTCATTTTATTCCCACTTTCCTTCAGCAAACATCTCCAAACAAACCCCGGCCGTAAAAACTTTAAATACCCATATAACCGTGAACAATCATCCTTCGTTACAATTTCATTCCGATTGATCTAACTGTATACGCGGACGAATGCGAATTGTTTCTGAACGCTGAAAACGCGGCTAGTTCCAACCCCATCCCTTCCCCCGAACAACCCCGTATAAAAGCCAAGCCTTCGTACGCACCTCACAGAGTCCCAGTTCAAAATTCAAAAGTACCACCACGACAAAGTTAGTATCCACGTCGACGACGATGTGTTTCAGAACGAAAAGTACGATCTCTTCAACCGGTCTTGTTAAAATCGCCATCGTTTTAATCGTCATTTGCTACACACAATATTCAGAAGGTAAGAAAAAAAATTTCTTTTCAATTTTTATATTTAACTATTATATTGTACTATGTTCCATAATAAGTGAGATATTACGTTTTTTGAATAACTTTAATTGAGAAGTAAAGGGTTGTACATCTAATTTTTTTTTGAAATTTTTATTAATACCATTTCTATGATTTATAATCCAAGATCACAAAAACTTTTTAGCCCTATTTAGAGAACAATTTTAAAAGTGTTATAGAAGTACAAAACCAAATGTGCACACCTTTTTAAAGTATAGGGAATATATTTCCTATTATTCGACTTTAAATCACTAAATGATCGAGATCTAGTGCTGATACTGTTTCAAATTTTTATTAGTAGCATTTCTATGATGTATAATCTTTATAGTATCACAAAAACATTTAAAAAATGTTTGAAAATAATCAAAATACGACGTTTTGCCTTTCGGTTTCAATATACAAATAGCTCATTTATTATGAAACAAAGTAATATTTTAAATCTAGGTGTTTAAATTGGATTTTTAAAGTACCCACTTTATTAAATAAAAAAATATTTAAAAAAACTTAATTCTTTATTATTCCCGGAATTAACGGTAATTTTCTTTAGATAAGATCTCATAAAACAATTTCTAATAAGAAATCAACTTTACAATCTCAAGTAAAACCAATTTTCCAAGTATATAATCTTTAAAACTTTTCTACGTGGGAAAATAACAATTTTTTAAACCCACACTTTTACCTTTTTTTTATCTTGATGCATCTCTTTTAAAAGCGATGTATGATCTATAGTAAGGACTAAATGCATGTTTGTCTTGGTTCAATTCAATCTCATAAAACCATTTCTAATAAGAAATCAACTTTACAATCTTAAATAAAACCAATTTTCCAAGTATATAATTTTTAAAACTTTTACACAAAAGTGAGTAAATAATTTTTAAACTCGTACTTTTAAATTTTTTAATCTTGATGCATCTCTTTTAAAAGTATGATTAATAATAGAGATTTTAAAGGCGTGTTTGAATCACAATTCAATCTCATAAAATAATTTTTAATAAGAAATTAACTTTACATTTTTAAGCAAAACCAATTTTTCAAGTACAGTGAAATTCCCTTTCGCGAATACCCCTCTTGAACGGACGCCCCCTTAGACGGACAGTTTCTCATAAAACCGTCCGACTCTCATATATGTACAGTGAAATTCCCCTTCGCGGACACCCCTCTTGAACGGACACCCCCTAGGACGGACAGTTTCTCATGGAACCGTTCAACTCTCATATAAGTACTTCGCATTTCTCTTAAGCGGATACCCCTCTTGAACGAACACTTTTGGTGAGTCCCGTTGGTGTCCCCACAAAGGAGATTTCACTGTATTTCGCATTTCTCTTAAGCGGACACCCCTCTTGAACGGACACTTGAGTTGTTTGGTTTCAAACCCCATTAAGTCCAAATTTTTCGATTTTGAGAAAACGGCAAAAAAGTATTTTGGGATGATTTTGGCGTTATTAATTCAAACGTAATTTATTTGTTATTAGAAGACTTACTAAAGTTTCAAAAATTCTATAACCACGTCTTTTGAAATACAGTAGAACAGTGTTTCCCAACCTTTTTTGTGCCATGCCCCATCTTAGCTTTTCTGATATTCTTATGCCCCCCTAAGGTTCCGCGAGGCCCCACAAACTAAAAATGTGTTCATTTGGCTGTTTACATATCAAAACAATGTAAACTTGAAACATTAAATCTTTTTAAAAACATGCCTTGGAACACAATCGATGTCTAAAAAAAAGTCACAGGTTTTTAAAGTAATAATTTTTAATATTAAAAAAACTGAAATGATACCTTTTAGGAAGAAATCACTAGGAAATTGTTGACGAAACAGAGTAAGTAAATTTTCGAAACATATAATGAAAAACCGAAATTGCCCTCTTTAACAATCAAATTGCCCCCCTGTGGGGCGTAGGCCCACGTTGGGAAACACTGCAGTAGAACCTCTATTAACCGAAACAAAGTGGGGGAGAGGTGTTTCGGATAAATAAAATTTCGGATAATAATCAAAATGTAATTTTTGGTAATCAGGAATCGTTTTTTGAAATTTTGGATAAAAAATAAATGAAAATACAACACATATACAATATTAACCCAGTATTTTAATAAGTCCAAACTCTGTATTAAAAAAAAACCTTTTCAATAGCGAATATAGAGTACTCGTATAGTGTATACACAGTACAGCTACTTTTTTTGAAAAAGTCTTCTATATATCACGCCACCGTTTCATTAACAGAACGTCAGAAGATTTTGATATAAATGCGCCTTTTATAGAGTTTAATTTTATATCTCATGTTTTAAACCGTTACCTCTAAGGGGTCGAATACTTCGTCTGCGATGTCATGGCTAGTACTTTCTTCTACATCACCGTCTTCGTCGTCTACAGTGTTGTTGTTGTCTTATGATTCAGGGAGTACCATATCAATAATATCTTGGTCATTGAAATTTAGTTCTGAGTCATCACCATTTACCCATTCACTCATTTCATCTTCGCTGATTCCTTCACATCCTTGTAATTTTTTAATCAAGTTTGCAAGGTTCTCATCGTTCTCAGTATTGTCATCTATTAAAATTCCGTCAAAAAGTTTATTCCAGCACTTTTGTAGGGTTGATGATTTTATTTTCTCCCAAGATTCAGTACACCAATAAACAACATGCTTCATGTTAATGGTTTTCAGGATTTCAGGAATACTTTTTGACTCGTGTGCCTCTTGCAATAGATATCTAAGAAACAACACCCGATAGTGCCTTTTGAAGCATTCTATTACACCTTGATCTAGGGGTTGAATCAGACTTGTGACATTAGCAGGTAGAAACTGAACAACAATGTCATTCTGCAGATTTTGTGGGTGTGTATGGGTGTTGTCGATTAACAAAACTGCTTTTCTTGGAAGATTTTTCGACTTTAAAAAAGACTCAACACTGGGGACAAATTCATTATTAAACCATTCGGTAAACAAAGCAGTGGACATCCAGGAACTTTTTTGGTTACGATAGAAAACAGGAAGAGCATTTGCCGAAATATCTTTCAAAGCCCTGTTTTTTAGATTTTCCTATGCACATGGGTCGCAGTCGGTAAGTTCCTGAAGCATTGCTGCAGAACAAAATTGTCACTCTTTGCTTATTCACAATGTCTGATGACTTACATTATAAATATATTTTTTTAATTACCATTCTGGTTGTTTCGGTTAAACGCTATTTCGGTTAAACGCTATTTCGGTTAAAAGTGTTTCGGATAATAGAGGTTTTACCGTACATATAAAAATCACAAAGTGGATTTAAAAATGGTGTTTGGTTGCATTTGCTACCAAACTGTGGGTTAAAGCTCATTTGAATTTGAACAAAATGGATTAGGCATGAATTGAAAGGGATTCAAATCTCTTTGTAGCTAATAACACGAAACTTTATTTTTTGAAAGATATGTTATTTAAAAACTGTACTTAAAAAACTCTTAAACTCTAACATCAGGTATATTTTCGGTTGATTCACATAAACTAGGCTCCTCGTCCTCACTGTTTTCTCGGGAATCGCCAGGAATGTGTTCTGAAATTTTCCCATCACATCTCTATAATAAGTCAAATTTTCTACCTCTTTCCAGTTCTTTCCATAATGTTTGCTTAACAAGTTATTTACATCTCTCATTTTCAGATTTTTTGGTTTCACTCCGGTAGTAATTTCTTTTGGCTGGATTTAGCTGGTTTGGTTTTTCCTAAAAACTCCTTTGAATCTATTGTACAGTTTTTGTAACTGCGCATCTATTGAAAATGGATTTAATGGGATTTGAATCTAAAGGCTGTCTATTTGATTTGAATTTTTAAGAGATTCGCGCGTTTTTTTAATACAAATCATTGAGTATTTTATAGAAAACAACTTTTTCTAATAGATGACGTATATATCATTTTTGCCCAATATGGGGATACTGAAACCAGACAACTCTCTTTTGGTGAGTCCGGTTGGTGTCCGCACAAGGGAGATTTCACTGTATTTAATCTTTAAAAGTTTTCTATAAAACTAAATAAATAATAATTTTTAACCCCACACTTTTGCCTCTTTTTTTAATCTTGATGCATCTCTTTTAAAAGCGATGTATGATCAATAATAAGGATTAAAGGCGTGTTTGTCTGACACAATTTTAGTAATGACGATTGTCTACTGACAATTTAATGTAACGTGATGGATGAATATTTTGATCGTTTCGAATTTACCGTTATAAGGGGATGATGTTATCGGATTAAAATATTTCGTTCCGAGCATTTTAATGATTCCTATTTTAAAGAAAAAATATAATAAAATAAATTGTAAGGTTATAGGATGTTTATTTTTGAAATATTGTTGTTATGGATTTATGGGACAGTAAAGATTACAATCAAACATGCGACTTAATATAATATCAAAACATCGCGTGTGTGAAATTAAAAATATATAAGTGTTTACCATTTATTTCCCAGTAATCTAATTTTCCAAGTTTTATTAAAAAGAAATATAGGTACAAACTAAAACTTGGTTAATCTAGTTAAGAAACTAGATAAAAACTTTTACTTCTACGAAAAATTTCTTTATTTTTTTTTAGAAAATCGAATTAGATTTAATGATAAATCTGATTAGAAACGCAAAATGAAATCAACGTTAAAAAAAATTAAAAGTAGTAGTTAACATTTTTAATCTAGGAAAATGCAAACCTCAAAGTAATTATGTGACAAACAGAGTTGAAAATTAACCACAAACGGTTTCCCACTCAATCGTTATAAACCAAATTTTCAATTCGATTGAAATTTTAGCTTATTGTTTAACTATTCAGATTGATTTTTAGATTAATTTTCATTTTCTAGGTGGAAATTTTAGGGGACAAACCGTCATTAACAAGAAAAAAATGAGTAAGTAAACGATTAAATACCCAAAGTAATAAATACACAGCACTTATTAAAATTTATTCACCACAAAACTCAATTTATTACAAAATTCAAACTTACACATTCATATAAGAATGTAAAATTTACACCACTATATGAATTTTTAATACGTTTGATCAAAGAGAACGTGGTTTTGATATCTGGGGGCTGTACGAATGTATAACTAATGCACTCACTCATCTACTATGCTCTGTTTGCAAATTATGAAAACACAAAAAATTAAAAAAAAAAAATAAAATAAAAACCATACAAAGACAATTTTACTTCGGTTAACTACCTAACTTAATCTTAAAACAATAATAATTTAAAATCCTTTTAAATCATTACAATAGGAAAAAATCCGTTTCCTGTCGAATTTTTTAAAAAAAGCTTGAACACAAAATCCGATCAATTCATTCGTTTCATTTTATAATTCGAGCGAAAATCCTGCACGAAAAATGGCAAATTGCGTTTTTGGAAACTGACAGATAGGTATGTAAAAAAATTCATTGTTACTTTTTTAAAACGGAAACGATTAATTTTTTACTCGATGGAAAAGCTAAAAGGTAAGAATTCGAAACCGAACCCGTCATGTTAAATTATGTATCGACCGGAAAATGGATTCGCTCCACTTTCCAGAAACGATCGCAAAGATAAAGAAGCAGAAGTGCTCGGGTGTAGTATTACTCGTGTTTAGTGCGTGTACTCAAAGGATTTTTGTTGGGTTGTATAATAACTGTATGAAACGGAGAGGAATTTTTAAGGTTGTGAATATTTTATGAAGGAAGAGATAAATCATCATTTTTTAAACAAAGATAAAAAAGTTTTCAAGTTTGAGTCATTAATTTTCTCTTTGTCAAGTAAAATAACTCTAAATATATACAGGTGAACATAAATTGATGTAAAAAAATTATTTGTGGTGACATTTTTCTTTCAAATCTGAACTTGAAATTCATAAAGACTTATGATACGAGAATATTTTAATTTTAAATCAACCAATATTTGATGTATTTTATAAAAGTTGTATGAAACAAAGAGAATTTTTTTCTTTGATGGTCATCATTTTAATATATTATCAAGATAAATTAAAATATATCGTTTACAGCACAAACATAGTATGTCCAAAAAGTTTTTGTTCAGAAAATCTTGTTTTTTATACTGATTTTATAGGATCAACATTTGCGTTACACATAATACTCATTATACACTTATTAATATAAGTCATTGTCTCCTTGTCACTACTCCCGTCATTTATTGATAAGTCTTGTGGTAACTTTCTCTTGAACCGAACATGAATGCTCTTCATCCCTAAGTTGTAGTATGTTACTTCTTCACAGTTTTTAAGTTTATTAATGAATTTTTCGGAAAGTCTTTTGATGAATTCCATTATTATGAATTCCGTCTTTTATTGATAAGTCTTGTGGTAACTTTCTCTTGAACCGAACATAAATATTCTCCACCCCTAAGTTCAAGTATGTTACTTTTTCACAATTTTTAAGTTTATTAATGAATTTTTGGGTAAGTCTTTTGATAAATTATTATTGTGAACATGTTCAGTTCCTTATGAAATTAGCGATTCCTAATGTATCAATGTGAATTGGTTGTCATTCGTAGAACTTTATTTTGAAAAGTATGCAGTTTGCACAAATTGATTTTGGAGATGTTTCATTATACACAAATGGCGTAAGATAGTAGTGATCTTAGTAAAGATTTGTAAAGTAAGAGTGAGCACTCTATCTTTAAATGGGATTTTCGATTTATCAGCGAATATAATTCATTTAATCTCACATTAACCTTATTCAATGTTCGGTTGGTAAGAAAATCATGCAATATTTGATGATTTAAAGCACAAGTATAATGTCGTCGGTATACAAGAAAATATGACAAGAAAATATGTAGTGCAAAGATAATACTTTTGATTTGTTACCATTTTAGTTTTTGCTTCTAATTATAAAATCAATTATTTTACGTGAGATTAACTTATAACGATTTTTATAAAGAATGTATAATAGCATTTTTGAATTTGTTCTTTTTTTCCATAAAAATAATACTGAATTTCAGATACATGAGCAATAAAACGTAAAACTCTAGAATTTGGACTTGGTTACTTTCTCTTCTATATCGATAATATTTCCACCTTCCGTAATTTTTGGGGGAGGTTGAAATTTTGCAATCACACAACTCAAATCACAATCTTGCATTACTTTCTGAACAAAAAAATTGTTGAACATACCATGAACTATGCTTGAAGTCTAGATTATCGATATTTTTGTTTTTACAAGATAAAAAAGTTGTTTTTTTTTAAGTTTGAATAATTAATTTTCTTTCTGTCAAGTAAAATAACTATAGGCATATACGGAGTGAACATGAATTAACATAAAAAATTACTTGCTAAGATATTTTTCTTCAAACCTGAACTTGAAGTTCCAGAATACTTATGAAACATGAATATTTGAACGTTAAATCAAAGGATTTTTATTGGTTTGTGTAACAAGTGTATGAAATGGAGATCAATTTTTATGGTGGTGAATATTTTATGAAGGAAAAGTAGAACAAATAATTTTTAAAACGGTAAAAAAGATTTTTATTTTAAGTGTTTGGCATTGATTTTACTTCTTTCAAATGAAATAACTATAAGCATATACAAGGTGGCCATAAATTAAGAAAAGGGTTTTTTATCTGATCTTGAAAACACGAATTGAACAATTACCTCTAGTACTGGTCATACTTCGTTCATAATTTTAATTTATAAAACCTTTTAATAATTTTAAGGTGTCTTTGTAATATAATTTGTCATTATTCAACTTATTTGACCTTTGTCTCTGAAGATGGGCTAACGCCGAAACATGTTAGACAAATAAAAACTATATTATAACCACTATGGTACACATTGTCTATAATGTGAAAAGTTTAATATTAAATCAAATATTTTTATTTTTTTTGAAGAATTCTCTTTCCTTTGAAATTAGAAGTGATATAAAAAAATATTTCAAACAAAAAATTGCAAAATTGCATTCAAAAAAATAATAATTACTATTTAACCACCTCCCGTATAAAAAGAAGTTACAGATACTTGAAAATATTTTCAAAATGTAGTTTAGTATGTACTAGATCTGTATAGGTATAAAATTTCAAAGTCATCGGACTTGTAATTTTTGAGATTTTTCGATTAGTCCACTTCGGAGGGATATCTGTATATGTCGCGATATTTTCCCTTCAATTTTCTAAGTTCGTGGAGATTTGTAAAAGACGGTACGATAGCTTAGTGATATGAAGATCTTTAGAATCATTGTCAGAAACTAATGGTGAATATCTTTCTGCACAATTAAAGATTAAGTTCGAACAGAGTTTAAATTTTTAAGACGAAAAAATGACAATTTCTATCAAAATTTTTTAATTAACTTTTTGGAAAATTCGTTTCACTTATTTGAAGGCACACTGTATTTCGGATAATCAACTAGAAGAAAAAAGTTTAATTTAACCCTTAATGAACAAGCGTATTTTTCCTAAAATATCACGTCATGGTCTGTGTATTGCGACATTCGATATTTTTAAAAGATTTGTGATGCCGCGACTATGGCGGTATTCATTCGTTAACCCTTTCAGCACTGACATGAGTTGCCCGAGGTTAAGCGTTCGTCGTGACTCCCCACTCCATATACAGATGTGGAAATTTCATTTCAGGACATAGGAAAATAATGCGTGCAACAGCGACGCATATAGGAAGTAGATTAGATAAACAAAGAGCGATATAACTGTTTAACCACGTCAGACTGTCAAACTGTCAGTTCGACAGTTCGTGGGAAGAAGGTGGTTGGTTGGACGAGTAGGGTCGGATCGGAAAAGGCGTGGTTAAACAGTTATATCGCTCTTTGTTTATCTAATCTACTTCCTATATGCGTCGCTGTTGCACGCATTATTTTCCTATGTCCTGAAATGAAATTTCCAGATCTGTATAGATATATATGGCTGTACGACGACGCATATATGGGTTCATAGCACAGACCAAGTGATTAATGGTTCATAGCCAAAATCGAATGATTGTGCAATGACGCATATATGGGTTTATAGCGCTCAAAGGGTTAAGGGGTAAAAAGAGCCTCATGACATAACTTTTTGTAAAATTCTAGATTTTAGTTGCTCAGTTCATTTTAAATCCAAATATTCTAAAAATATTTTGCGAACATCGTTATTTAATAACATCATGAACGCCTCCAATCACAAACGACTTTTTGTAGAAACCCTATTATATAAATCAGTCGCTGGGAATTTTACCTCTGAAGGATTTTTTTCATATAGTAAAATAAAATAAAATTACACGTTTGATCTAATAATAAGATTAATTCTTTTGAACCGTATTGAACTCACAATATAAGCTCAGATAGTGTATACGTCTGTTTTGTAAAAGCTTTGATAATTAATAACGTAAGTGGATGAAAGAGCTATTTTTGCATAAATCCATTGTTTACTGTAATTTTTTGTAAAGTAGTTGGAAATTTTAACATTATTTTGTAGAAAAAGGCTATAATAAAGTTGCAAGGCTCCAATTTGCTCTTAAAATACAAAACTTTGATACATTCTTTAAGTATAAAAATATAATACAACAAGGAATTACAATGCTGGGGGTACTTTTGTACTGTTTAGATGAAAATAACTTAAGAGAAAAAAATTCATAGATATACTAAATTTACTATACTAATCTGTATAGTTTTTGAAAAATGTTATAAGGCGTTTTAAATGGGTTCAATGTGTTGTTGGAATTTTTCAATGTTAACATATCGAGTAATTGAAATGTTAGAACTTGTAACTTTAAAAATGAAATTTTATAAGAGATAATACAAAAAGATGATCTTACATTTTACACTAAAATATTTATAAAATGTAATTCTCGTAATTTCAGGGCTCAGTATATCATTTATTTTTAAATTTAATTTTGCTATTCACATGCTATGATAACGATTGCTATAAAAATGTTTGTATTTATATGAAAATGTTTACCAAACGACCAAATATGAAGTCGATTAACAACGGTATGGTTAAAAGTTACGAAATACGAATTGTCAAATGCCTCATAATGACGTCAGTATCGTCGAGAGATACAAAAAGTCTACTAATCTTTAAACAAATTAAAAATAAAATCATCACTCTTTAAAACTCAAACATTTACATTTTCTTATTCACCATACAATTGTTCACCTTAAAAATTAATCACCTAATAAAACAAACCCTACATTCAACCAACTAAATAACTTCTTTACAACCTCAATTTTATTCCATATTTCCTTAACTTGTAAACCTTAACCCAGTATAATTGTAAAAACGTAACAAGTTAATTTTTCTTTTTTACGGCACTCATGACAAATTAATTATTGATTTCTCTCACTCTTGAGTGAGGGTGTGTTATAACACTTCCTGTACAACACCATTCCCTTAATCCCTTAATGTAAAGCTAAACAATTACCTCTAACTTATCATTTAAATCGTTTCCTAGAAAAACCACAAAAAATGCTTTTAAAATACACTTTTAAGAATTACTTCATTTTAACATCATATTTTAAATTTTTGTTTCAGGTGCTTGTTTAAGTTACGGACATTCCTGTTTAGGAGGTAAGCAATAGTTTCAGTCGAATAACCACGTTAATAGATAGTTAATTAGACAATACACCGAACAATTATAATTGAATCTATTTATCTCATTAATTCATTTTCCTATACGAATAGTTTAAAGTCACACAAAAGAGACGACGTTATCTAACTTTGCTTAACAAAGACGCTAGTAAATGCGACGTAATCTCGTTATATTTCGTTATAGCTCATGGAAAAAGGGCGGAACAACTAAGAAGTACACCTGTACGTGACGAAACCCTTACTATGGATGTTCCTATCGATATTAGATGGTTTTTAAACAAATTGTATGAAAGAAATAATGGTATGGATTCGATTGGATTGAGATATCGTCAAAGAGATAATAATCAAGACTTAAATGAATTTATAAAAAGGTACATTTTTAATACTTAATTTTTTAAAAATTATGTATTGTTTTAAAAAATAATTAATTTTTTTTTGAGTTTAGTATGTTAGAAGATGATGAAAATAAAGATTCCCAATCTCAAGATTTTTATCAAGATGAATCAAAATTTAAGGATAATCAACTTTGGAAATTTTTGGTAAGGATTTTAAAAAGTACTTTAAAAATAGGAAAGAAGTTAGTTAATTTTATTATTTTTTAGAAGAATCGGAAATTTGAAGAACCCAATCATAATTAATAAATGTAAACTAATTAATATTTAGATTAATTCTTTATTTTATTCTAAAGAAAAGGAAATCCGATTGTTGACTTGAATTGACCTTAAAAACTTTCAAAAAATTGGCTGGATTGAAAGTTTTTAAAGATAGAAGAAAAAAAAAGAAGTATTATACTTAAAGACTGTGTGCCAATTTATCGCTTGGGATAAATAAATCAAGTATTTGTGTGTTTATTGTAGTTTTTATTACGCATTTTTATTTCACATTATTTCAACATTCCCTTAAAAAATTTTAAATTACAAGTAACAAAACAACACATAAACGAACTAATTTAAAAATTAGAATTCTTTCCAAAGAATTAAATTAACGTGAGGAATTTCATTTGAATCACATGATTTAAATTCATTTCTAAAAAAAAAAAAAGATAATAAAAAAAATACTAAAATAAAATAATAATAAAATAAAATAATAGTAAAGATCAAAATTAAAATGGTAAAGATCAATAAATAAAACTTACCCAGGTATACCAGGTTTTTTAAAAGCATTTAAAGCTTGACGAGCAATATATACTCCATCACTATTGTCACAAATAATTCTAGACATAGAAGCTTTTTTTAACTCCTTTAATTGATCTAAAAAGTAACCACAATTAAATATATTCAACAAGAAAAGAAATAAAATGATCAAACCTAAAGTAAAATGACCTGGATTCACTTTGGGAGAATTTTCAAAGAAATACCTATCACCTTTTTTCAATCTAGAGAATTGATCAGCTATTATATCCCTAAAAGTTAATCCTAAAATACTTCCGGGAGCTTTTTCTTCCAGAAGACCACCAACCCAAAGATCTATATCGTCTGGGGACGAATAAATCTTTTCTAATTTCTTTCCCAACTAAAATCACCAACAAGAATTTTTTTTAAATACAAAACTAAAATTTAAATTCATTTTATTTCACCTCCGGACCAAATTCAAAAAAGTTTTTTATCGGTTCTAACCCAACAAGGATTCTATAATCATTATAAGGTCTTAATCCATGATCTCGACCTCTTTGAATGTTAAGAGATGCTAAATCAACTCCGAATGGATTTCCAGCTCTAAACATATATTTAGTTAACTAAAAATGAAATTATTTATAAAATAATTTTAAATCAAAGATAAAAATTTATACAGCATCCGCCATAAAACCATCAACTTTTTCAATAGGTTCGGTTGTTAAAGAAGAAAGAATCTCATCGAAAAAATCGTATTTTCTCATTCTAGATGGGAAAAACATAACTTCAGGGATACTTATAGTTTCTTCCATTTTAGTTTTACTATATAAGCTGTAAATTAACCATTTTTACAACCATCTTAAAGAGTCATCATTTTCAAGTTTAAGTTTTTAATTACCTCAAAGTTCCACCAACAATAGAATGACCAAATCGATAAGCAGCACCAGCAAACTCATTAGTAATCGACGGTTCAACCCTTTCATCATAATCATCAGAATAAAAACCATCCTCTTCCAAATACAACCCAAACTCTTCCATCGCTAATTCACCTAAAATACTCGGTAAAAATTCTTTATAAACAATAACTTGTAACTCCGCAGTTAAAATCTTTCGCGCTTCTAAAAATATATGTTCATCAGACCAATTTTCATTCATCCTTTCTAAAATCCCAGCTATTCTATTATGTTCCCTCATAAAAAGCGTATGTACGGCTACTAAACTAATCATTTGGTTCGTTCTTGAATCTCCGGATTCAAAACAAGCCGAACCTTGTTCCATGGTTAAACAAGATTCTTTATGACGAGTTAGAGGTAAAAGTTCTCTTCCAAAATCTTCAAAACATCTAAGACGACCACCTTCGAAGGTTCTTAATTTAAGGGCTTGGTCTCCGTTTGAACCATAAACTGCTGAAGCGTCTATAAAGTGAGTTACTTTATTCATTTGTTGGGTATATCCTAAGGAACAATCAATTCTCGGTGATAAAGCTGAACGGACAAAATTGATACATCTAACATTGAATCTTGAGTAAAAATAGTCGTCTTCGGGGACGTGAATTGGAAAGCAAGCGTGATGTTGATGGTTTTCGTGAAGGACGTATTCGTCTCTTTCACCACAACATGAAATTCCAGTTCCATTAGCTTTAATTTTAATTGTTTATATAAAAATTTTAATTTTTAATAAGTTTTTAATTTTAATTAAATTTAATTAAAGTGTAAACTTACGAAAAGTAAAATCTAAAGAATGGGTGATATCATGAGATAAAAACTGACCAAATTGCATCACCATTAAAGTATGATCTTCATCTGGATTTTGTACATCTTCAAAAATAATTGAACTAATTAATCTTGGGCTTGGTAAATGAGAATTATCAACAGATCTTCTTGGTAGCCAAATTCCATCGTGATATTTTGGTGGTAAAAGTCTTGAGAAAGGAGATAACGCGCTTCCCCATGAAGTAAGATGTTGACTGTTACAAGCACCATCAAATCTTCTATATCGAGGTAAAACTTCAGGACATTCTGGAGGTGGAATGCAATTATTTTCAAAAGGGGTTTCGTGTAAGTTATCTCCGATCGTGTTCCATTCTAAATCATCGATTAACAGACCTTGTCTGTAAGTATATAAAATAAAATAATGGTTGTAACTACACCTTGTCTTGTACCTACAAGACAAGGCGTGCAAGACAAAATATTTAAATTATTTCATCAAAATGATCAAATTTGAAACAGTAATGAAAATAAATAGTCTTCTTTAAAAAAACAAAAATGTGTAAATCTCTATTATGGAAAATTTTCCCGGAAACAAAAAAAACTAAAAGTACATTTTTCTGGTTTATATTTTTATATGTATAATATGAATTGTCAAATTTTTATGAGCATAGAGTGGAAACTTCTATTCGAATATGTATGAAATATTTAAAATTGATGAGTAATTGACCATAAAATCAAGTTAAAACCTCAAAATTTATTTTCGGTTTTGAAAAATGGGAGTTATGTAATTCTTGCTTACTCAGGTAATTTTTTACTAAATGACTAATAAATTATAAGTTAGAGGTTTTCAATATTATGATATTCTTGAAAGATGTTACAAAGAAATTTGTGTAAAGCTAAATTGCTGGTTGTTGATATAAAAAGAGGTCGATTTAACCCAATAAATAGAATGGTACCGCTTTTAAAATAAAACTCTTAAAATCCAACTTACTCTAAAAACAAATAAAATACCTTATTTTTAGAAATAAATTAAAAACAGTTTCACGTAAGACATTCAAATTAGATCAATAGTTGGTTATTATTGACACTTTTTTGTAAAAAAAGTACATAAAATATTCGATATTGACGAAACCACATAACTTTCATTTGTAATCTTTATCTCTCTAGGTTTACATAAAACTTTTTTAAAGAATATTTCTATAACCGAGAAGCAATAATAATTCAAATATGTTTATTAGTGTTTTTATGATACTACGATGATTATATCGTGAAAGTGCTAATAAAATTTAAAAAAAGTGGAGGTATAATCCTTTGCCTCCCTGCTATAGATTTTTAAATGTGGTAATCTATTTAGAAACGTTTGCCTAAACTTAATTCATGGGTAAACCCGTGAACTGGAATGAAGAGTTTAGCTTGTCATAAACTTTTTTGAGCAGACTGATAATGACGAGTTGCACTCACCAGGAATTATTGAGGATTCTCTGCATGAGCATTATTGACTAAAATTAAATTGTAGTTCAAGGGGTTAAGTGTAAAAAAAAACCTATTCAAATTTACAGCTATATTTAACTCATTCAATCACCAACTCTCGTATATTAAGTTTGGTTTTGATTGAATCAAGTTATGTTTAAGTTTATTTGTAATACCTAAAGTACCTTTTTTTAATTTCAATTTTATAAGCCACGTTGAAGATATTTTTCAATTTACAAGATTTTTCGATCAACCTGCCTTCACCTTTAACATATTCAGTTCAACATATTTAACACGCTTTCAGTTTACACATTGTTTATGCCTCTTCGACTTTGATGTCTTAACCCAGCGCCTTATTTGAAGCTTTTGTTTGTAACCTCTCAAATTTATGGTGATGTGCCTGAAGACGCCACACTGCCGAAACATTATATAATGTAGCACTTATTAGAATTAAATAAATTTCATCATCGTGGATTTATAAAACCTCGTGTTTTATTTTTCTTAATAATATTATTATACGATGAACATGGAATACACACTTGTATATTTAACTCGTTGATTTTCTCCAAATGAGCAGCATGTGATTACCTTAGTTATAGGGTTAGTTATTTGATCTGAGCATTAAGATTTTAAGGTTGTTATTCATGTTAATTCTGAACACTCTGTATTCTTCGTTTTTAATACTACACTTGTCTATTTAGTAAATGATTGTTATTGTTAAGTAAATAATTCAACTTTGAATAAATAATTGAAATTTGAAATGTTCTACGTGAAATCTTTTTTACTCAGTTTCTAAGAATTAAGGTAAGATTAGCTCGTTTACATGGAGTAAGTTTCAAGAAATTGTATGAAATTCCAAACTAAAAGAAGTGTACTAACAGACTAGAATTAACATTTGTACTAACTCTATAATGGTGGGTACAGGATGTCAAACTTAACCGTAACCTTAGCTGTAACAACCATCAAATTTGCCGTAATTCCTAGACGTTGCTTAAACGCTTCCATTGAAACAAGATACAATGAACGCTCTATATAAGCAACCTCTCTATAAGCAATATCCTTTATAAGCAACCTGTATACAAGCAACTTATTTTTTTAAAGCTAAATATTTAACTTAAGTTTTGGCCAATTCAGAAGTAAAATCAGCTGTTCACAACCACATATCCTCAAATTGTAAAAAATTCTGGTATTGGAATATGTTTGAGTTTTGTGCTGCCAATATTGAAGTGAATTTCTGTTAAATAGAATAGTTACTTGAATTCTGTTAGTTTCTGTTAATTAATAAATTGATTTATTAATATTTTTGTGTTTTAAAGTCAACCATAAAATATGAATCAGAGCAAAAAGACGTTCAATTTCCTTAAAAGATAAACTATCCAGTTTAAAGGACATTGAAAATGGTAAAAACAAAGAACATTTGTAACGAACGTAAGGTTGCTAAATCTACAATAAATAGAGTAAAAGAAAATAAAGAAAATTTAGAAGAATATGCACCCAAAATGTATGGTAAGTTTGTTTTAGCAATTAGTGTTGTACTAAACCAAAGATTTATTAAAATTTGGTTGTTTAATATTTTTAATATAATTAATAACGCTTATATCTGTACCTGAGAGCTAAAGGGACGTAAGTCCAAATTTTATGAAAATGAGATATGCTTAAAATAAGTATCTCGTTAAACACAACTTTTCATTTTTTACAACATTATCTAAAAAAATTGATCACGAAAAAAATTCTTTGGGTTATAAAGAAGTAAATCCTTATCGTTTTAGCGCCAAATAGTCGTAAGTCCACAAAAAATCTAATTATCAAGGTTTAAACTTATTTTAACCTTTTATTTTTTTATTTTAACTTATTTTATTTTAACTTATTTTATTTTTTTTTTGCTAAATTTTATTCGCAATTGTAAAAAGCCTAGATTTAATGTGTACTCCATGGCCCTAGAAGATTTAAAAAAATTTAGTACATTGTACTCCTTATCAACAGCGCCATTTATATCTAGAAAGAAAAGCAATGATGGCCTAGAGTTTAAATTGTCCAACATTGTTTGGCTTCAACTTCGGCGAGAAGTATATGGAACTCTTTTTTATAAAACATCATTTAATGACAATTTTTGTTCCATTAATTTGTATAGAAATATTCGAAAACCGTCAAATATACCAAAAAGTTTGACAAAATTAAGATTTTTTAGAAAATCTATAAGTAAAGCAAAGTACGACAATCTTGTAACTCTCCTTAAGTGGGTCCCTGAAGAATATCACGATTATTTCAAAAACTTACCCCATACTGAAGAAGCATCAGATTTCCCTGATGATGAATGAGTTTATGAGTTAATATATTTTAAAATTTATTCTTTGTTGTAATAAGTTCATACCTGTTATTATTGTCCCAAATTATTGTTTTGTTGTAAGTCCATACAGTCATTCAGAAATAATTTTTTCAACCCAAATTTAAGAAGTCCAATAAGTTCGTAAAAATAAAAAGTTTTCATAAAAATGTTTTGTTAATGAATAAACACAGACTATTAGTATTAAATAACAATATTTCCGCGATTATGAGCTAAATTGTTTGAGAGCTGAGAATATGAAAATTGTTATTTCAAATTAAAAATAGTATATTTTTTGTTATTTCACAGTTATGTCATTTTGGACTTAAGTCCCTTTAGCTCTAAGGTACAAATATAATAATAAAAATAAATGTATTCTTTTGCAAAATAAAAAAGGGAATTTATTTATTCTACACAGTTTTGTTAGCAAAAGAAATAAGTAAAAGTATTTTCCAGTCGGTAAGTATTTTTGTACTCCTTTTTTCCCTATAAGCAACTTTTTCCAATGAGAAACTTTTTTATTGAAATTGGTTCAAATGAGTTGTTTATATAGAGCGTTCACTGTAGTTTAATTTTTTTAAATACTAGAGTTACTGCTACGGCTACGATTACAGCCTTTAACTTTGACATCCTAAACCTATCATAACACTAGACCTTGAACTAGGAGTTTTCAGGTTTAGCCGTGCGTCTTTTGAAAAAGCGTTTTATGTTTTGGATAATGATTTCGAACTCGTTTCTTTCGCTTTTTCAAAAGACACACGGGTAGACCCAAAAGCTCTTAAGCTGTGTTTAGATTACGCGAAACATACTCGCGCAAAGACACCTTCTTTCGGGGTGAAGAAGGCGTGTACACTATACGATATGTTTCGCGTAATCTAAATGCAGCTTTAGTACTAGGTCTGATGTTAGAGTTAGACTTGTTAGTTCAGTTAACACAGCCTTCGTCTTAATCACGCTTTATACTCAACAATAGTACTATTTTTAGTGTCTTAATAAACAGTTTGTGATATCATAATAGAAAATTACTGAATAAAGTAGAAAAAAAAATAAGTAAAAACCAATTTGCAAATTCAAATTCACTGAAAATATTTCCACTTGTAGATAAATTAAAACAATTCTGACAATCTTTTTTGTTAACATAGAATCTTTAAAAAATCAATCAGCGATATTTCTTTAAAGTTTGTTTCACATTTACTACACATTACTAAAATTTAATGGAATATATCGATTTATTTTTATATCAACAACAGACTCTACAGATTTCATTTCATTTCCTATTCAATTGAAAATGTGTTTTCTAATAGTTTTAATCCTTTCAGATACAACCTTAAAAATTTTAAGATTACAAAAAGAAAATAATTACAATGGATAATGAACCAATGGAGGAATGGATATAAACCAACCATATAGTTAGGTAAGTTACAATTTTTCTTTTGAGGGAAAAACTAAAAGTCGTAAAAAAATCATCTTTGGGAAAAATAGAGATTAGATTTCAATCTTAATGCTCACAAAATTCCAAGTCCCAAATTGTTGGGACTTGATTATAATTATTGAATTACTTTCTTAAATATGAATTTTTTAAAATTACGAATTGAGTAAGTTTTTTATCTAACCGTTCTTTTAAAGCTTTAGTAGCTAAAGCAATCTCCATAGCTTTATCAACAACCTCCATAACCATCATAACATCATCATCCCCAAACATCCTCTTCGTTCTAAAATGTCCAAACGACGGAGATCCTTCCATTAACATCGGCGGCTTCTCCAACCTTAACAACTCCATATTTTTACTTCTAATCTTATCCATACCATCCCGACTAGATTGATGTATATGTTTTAAAATCTCTTTCGACACCTTCACAAATCCTTCCCGGTTCCTTTTCTTTTGATGAACTAATAAAATCCAATTTTATTCCAATCGCCATTTTTTAATTATAATTAAAAAAAAAATAAAATAAAACTCACCAACATGATCCTGACCGCTAAAACAACACAACCCCCTCGTTCCACCTTTTAACGAACACTTTTTCAAATCACGAACGTGAAAATGAGCCGGACATTGAACCGGATGTACGCAGGAAGCGTTTTTCGAACACACGTCCGACGAAACGTGGTGTTTATGATTTATGGGAGTATAAAATGTATTTTTTGACTTGTCGTGTTTTACCAAGTCTTTTCTTACAGCCTTATGATGTACAAAAGCCTCCATTATCGGTATTAAGAGAAATATTAAAAATTGAAAACGCATTTTTATCTTGGTAAAAGATTTGATGTGGATTCTAAGAGGATATAAAGACGACTGAAGGATTTATAAAGATGGACGATGGAAGAACTTGTTTTATAAAACTGGTTCAGTGAAATCTTGAATCGAAATTTAAAAAAATCTAAAACAATTAGTAACCCAGGAAACAAAAATTCAAAATAATTTAAACGTCCAAAATTTCCAGTTTGACGATTTCTGGATAAAAATAACGTCACCATCAAAATCTAATCTAATAAGAAAAATAATACTGGTTTAAATCATAAGTCCTCATCAAAATGGAACCAACCAAAGCATTAAATGAAAATTTTATGTACAACTCAATGTTAGCAAGAGCATTAATCCAATTAATACCACCACATGGTAACATTTAAAATAATTTCGTACATCTAAAAATACCTCATCACGTTATAACATCTAATAAATTCCCGTTTTAATTTAGAACGAGACACTTTGAGATTATGGATAACCCGTTTACATGAAATGGACGATTGTACGGAATCGATGCGACGTAGAAACGAATACATGTGGTTTTTATTATTAATGTTGCAAAATAAAAACCTTCAAATGCCGTTTCTTGCACCTCCACCTTTAGGAGAATTAAAAGAACTTAGAGATCTTTTAGTAAAAAAAAAAAATCCCAAAAGTTGCATTAGCTTTCATTTTAATTAAAATCTTTTCAGAGTGCCGATGTCTACGAAGATGTTTTAACATCTACTGATTTATCTTGGTTGGATACTGTTCCTTTGGCAAATAGAGAGGATGCGGTTGGACCAACTTTAATGCCGAGAGCACCTCCTGCTGATTTTATTCAAAGCCAACCAATTCCTCAAGAAGGAGTTATCTGTTATTTAGCAGCTTTTAGCGATCACGATTATTAAATTGATTTCCAAGATTTGTAATTAAAAAAAATTTGTAAGAAAATTTTAAATAAATTATAAACGAAAATAACTTCAGCATGACTTGTAATATGGGTTATTTTAGTTTAAAATTTTTAAATAATAAAGGAAATTTATTATTTGGCAAGATAAGGTTTCGCGATAAAACCGTCTTATTTCAATATTGTTCTAATTAAAGCGGAATGCACCGGCCTCAGGTGTTGACAAAAAAAATCAGAACAATTGTTTCTTAAATTTCACAATGGAAAGTTCGTAAGTCTACGAGTTATAAAAATTACCGATGAATCGCGTTTTTGAATTGTTTGAAAATTTATTATGACCTGATGAGATCGTTCAAGATGCCACATAGTCAAAAATCTTCGAAGAAAGATTCTTTGGAAAATCATAACAATGAAATTCAAAATAAATCAAATTCAAGTAAGTAAATTACTCTAAAAAATTAACTTTTAATATTTAAATATTTTTTTTTTTCTTGTTAAGTTTTTGAAGCAGATTTTGAAACAGCAATTTCATCGACTGGTTTTGGAAAATTCAATCTTTTTCTACTTCTAGTAGCTATTCCATGTGGTTGGGCTACAGTTTTCGATAGTACAACGATGGCTTACATTTTACCATCGGTATATTGCGATTTAGGACTAAATTTAGAACAAAGAGGAATGTTAAACGCCATTACTTACATTGGCATGATTTCAAGTGCTTTTGTTTGGGGTTTTCTATCCGATACTTTGGGAAGAAAGAAACTTTTAGTCATCGGTTACGCTTTGGATGCTTTTTTTATAATTTTAGTGGGGCTTTCACAAACTTACGAAATGATTTTAGCTGCTAAATATATGACTGGTTTTATGTAAGTAAATTATTTCAATTTTTTTTTTAAATTAACTAGATGTGTGACCTCCAGACTTTGATGATTCTTTTTTACGAATAGAAAAGTATATTTGAAGCTTTTTAGTAAAATATTACAGACAGATGGGCTGCCATTTTCGAGAAAAAAATCTTGAAATCAGGAATTTTAACATGGGTAAGTAGTCAACCCTTAGTTTAATAATGTTTTCAAAAGTTCCGGTAGCTAGTTAAAGGTGACACACTACAGCGATTTTGCACTATGCCACGTTACATGTTATCTTATGCACAAATCAAAACATGCCATGTAGCGTTGCTAGTGTCGCTTTAATACGACTTATACCATACAAAAGACTTGAAAAAATATTATGTTGTGTCGCGCAACGTTATAAATCACATTAAGGTAGAAACAGACTGAGCAATGATCGTTGACCAACAGTTGAATAGTAATTGATCAAGTGTTGGTAATCTTAAAACTAAAGAAGAGTTGACAAACTTCTCGTACACTGACTTATGTAGTTACTTAGGGGGTTCGTTTAGTAAGTGCCGAAAAATGAATAATAATGAAGATGTTTTACAAGCGTGGTGTTCTTCCTAACTAAAAATGTATGATGAAAAAATTGTTAAAAGCGGAGATGGTGGTAAAGAAGTGTATATGCTAACAGAAAGCAACAACTTTTTACTAAAATTGAATCGTTTATTTCAGAAAGGGACTAAGTAACATTTTTGACGATTTTTAGATAAATGTATATTCGTGCTCTCTGGTTGTAGACCTATCGTTTTGAGTAGAAAGGTTTATACTTTATATGCCCGGAACATTTTATTGTGGAGACAGAATTTTTAGTTTGTTGTAGAAAGGGACTATGTATCATCGGATGAGATTATTCTCATCCTCAATATGAAATTTCTTCTAAAGACATAACCGATTTTAAGAACTGGTGGCCTAAATACTACAAGAAAACTGCAAACTCTCTTGAAAGTATGAAACCCGGTGTGGCTCGAGTTAATAAACAACCATTTTCAATATCTCACTTTCATTATTTTCTTCATGAACATAAAACACCTGGGTATGTTGTGGCTTCAGAGCATATAAATGGTTTCACATCTGACACATTTTATCTGCACACGCCAAAAAGTTCTGGTAAAACTACGATAAAAATGCCCATAACCAAAGCTTATACCGATAAAGTTCCAATTTTTAATTCAAGATTGAACATCTAAATAAAATGCTTTCTTACATTGAAGAACCATATTTGAAATTTTATCAGGAAATATTAAAATGGCCATCTAAAACCAAAAAAGAAAATAACAGTGCGGATTAATGAAAAAAAAAAAATAATAAAATATTGTTTTCTTAGTGTCAATTTTCGTTCTTTCTCTTAAAAACTTAGTGAAATATATTCTTGTAAATATCTATAATCCTTTTTTTAGTTAATGAAACATCTTGGATACTGTTTGTCATGTTGATATGAGAGCACAGAATAAACTAAATCTATAAACATGAGGTTTATTGCAGAAAGGTACTAAGTCCAATTTTTTTAGTTTGATTTTTTTTCTCTATCGCAATTGAAAAAACAATAAATTGTGTCAGGACACTATGTACTGATAGTTAAAAATAGAATTTATAATAAAAAATGCCTTGAATAATCTTTAAATTGGAAATTTTCCTTTTTTGTCGTTTTTCTCAAAACTACAAAAATGTTACTTAGGTCCTTTCTGAAATAAACGATTCAATTAAAGTCGGAGGACCAAATTTTGGTCAAGAATTTCTCTCTTATTCCACTTATTCTCGCGAAGTCCACAGACTTTTAAGCATATTGGGCACGTTCAACGCACACAGCTAATGTACCATAGCTGACCTGGCCTCTCTTAAATAATTAACAATACGAGTCGTGTAAATTTTTGAAAGGATTATATTAAATTGAATTTAAAAATGTATAGAATAACCGTTTCATATTATCCTCACTTCACTCTCCTTTAACCCTACATTTGTTTAAACGTTAAATAAAATCACTGATCAAAATTGACAACGCTGAATCTCATCGGTAAACCCAAGGTCGATAGAATAAAGGTTACATAACCAAGGACACTGGCCTAATAAGAAAGCTCAATTTACAACAATCGCCCGCCACCTTTACCGTCACTGCCAGGCTTAGAGTCTTTGACTTACACTCAACTGTCTCACTTTAACCCTGTATTTTATTGTTGGACTATTGATTGCCAAATAATTTGTGGAATAGTAACACTAACACTAGCATTAACACAAAATATAAAGTTCACTTGTTGAAACGTAAATACATCACCACGCAATGAAACCACAACAAAACGGTCAGCAATGACGTCAAACTGGCGGCTGCACCTAAATTTCGGCGTGTACACATCTTATGGGACTGAGCCATCCTGTTAGTGACTAACAGAACTAACAGTTATTCCAATATCCTTGGTAACCAGCGATACAATTCAGAAATATGATGACATTCAGCTACTCAGCAGCTGTCTACGATGAACGCGCCAATTGTCGAATGAGTCAACGCGACCTTATTTGTTTTTTATAGTGTTCATTTTTGGAATTCCATAAACTAGAATAGGGTAAACTGTCCAAATGTCGGCCTTCCAAGAAAAGACTTTTTAAAGTCGGCATTTCTATAAAAATCCATGTAAAATAACCAGAAGGTCGATTTTAAGCTCATTGCCGAGATTTGTTGAGTTTCCTCTGTATTAGTTTTGTTCGTGCAGGCGATTTTGAACAGTTTCTGATTTTTTTAACTAATCAAGATTTAGGATTCTTTTCTATGTGATCAAAATTGAACAATTTGATTGGTTGAAAAAATCAGAAACTGCTAGAAATTGCCTGCACGAACAAACCTATTATTTCACTAATACTTGTATCTCCACGTATAGTGATATTTGGGAAGTGTCGCTGTAGTCCAGTGATGGCGAACATATAACCCGCGGGTCAGACACTGACCCACACAAACCTTTTAAGTGACCCACAAAGGGCCGGCTATGATGCGATTTTATAATATAGAAAAAATGTCCACTTGTGCATCATGACCTTTTTTTTTTAGATGTCCACTGTGTCCCATGACTTTTTTTTAGAAAGATTCAAGTATTGACCTTCCTTTTTTCCAAGTGATTTTAAATTATTGACCCACGATTAAGCACTAAACAAATACAATTAACACTATGCCGTCCGGCGTCACCACAGTGGTGATCTGCGCAAACTAGCGGTTAACGGCCGGCATCACCACAGTGGTGATGTGCACAAATTAGCGGTAAACGGCTGACGACACCACAGTGGTGTCTCCAGAATAACGGCCAAGTGATCCGAATAAGTGCTGCCGGCGCCAAGCGAAAAAATATTTACGAATCGTGCGGACGGCAAAGTGTTAACAAAATTTTACCCACTTCTCAAAAAGGTTCGCCATCACTGCTGTGGTCTATACCCACCTTAAGGTGCGAGTGGAGGACCGTATCTATGAAAGTTTGAATCTGGGTGACGACAATTTTTTTAGTTTTTTTTTTCTTCTTATTTATTTGTAAATTTATTATTTTGTAAATTATTTATTATTTTTTACAAATCACATCGTATTTTATATAAATAGAGTTCATACAGTTAACCAGCGTTTGAAGAATGGGCTCAATAACTGGATTTGTAGTACTTTCCATTTTCGTACCGTTTCATTTCACGAAGTCCCTAGAACTTTAGCTGCATTATTCAATACGTCGATGTGTTTGTATTTGTTTTTATAACGCTTATTCTCGGGATTCCTTATACACGAATATTTTTTTACACGATAAATCAAATTTACAATTTTCTCTTCACTCCAATCGCGAGACATTTTGAACAACCCAAGTTAACAACTTGATAATGTGCTCTTGGAAATACTGTTAGAAATGTAATATCAGCTGTTCATGTGTACACATTAGTGTCACTGGCGCACTGTTGAAGCCCTTTTTTAAGTATCGTCTTGGGAGCAAACACAATGGAACAGATCGCCAACGGTGGCGCAAGTGTTGAGCACCACGCATTCATTATACTATAACCCGAAATGGAGCTGCACTATGAAGAGAAAGATGAAAGAGTAAGTTCCCTTTCCGTAACATTGCCAAGTACTCTTTCATCTTTCTCTTCATGGTGCAGCTCCATTTCGGATTGTAATACGAAATCGGGTGTTGTCAAACTGTTGTTCAACAATAGCTTTGTTCGTTAGCACTGCACTGCTTGCACTTAGTAGTTCAGTGCATTATTAAATTTTAGTTACACATACCTTCGTTGGATCACAATTCATACCTGAACAAAAAAGCACTGAATTACAGTCATTTCCTTTTAAATGCTACACGAAACTGCACTTTTGTACCATACTGTAAGTTTTAACCCAACGAACAAAGTTAATGTTTGCTCAGTCTGTTTCTGCCTTTAGAGCGACGCTACCAGTACTTGGTGGTAAGTTTTGATTAATACATAAAGTGACGTGAAGCGTTGCGTAGTGCAAACTTAAAAATAACTGCTAGAGTTAAAAAATTAGTTCGACTATTTCTTGAAAAAAGAAAGTTGTTGCAGCGATTAGTAATTAACAGTCAATAAAACAAGAAGCCTTTTCTTATAAACATATAAAATTCACGAAATTCGAAATCCGGTCTCACAAGACCTGTTGAAAATAATATTTAACCAACGGTTGATTACTCACCCATACCACCCATATTTAAGATTTTATTTCTCGAAAATGCCTGACTACCTCTCTGTAATATTTTACCAAAAAGCTTCAAATACATGTTTCTACCTGTAAATATTTTTTATCAAAATCTGGAAATCACACATCTGATGATCCCTTTATAAGATCAATAAAGACCAAATTATCATTTTAGAATTAATGGTCCCTTTGCTGCTTTAACCGCCGTCTTATCAGAATTCCACGGGAAACAATACAGAGCAAAAATAATGTTAATCATGGGAATTATTTACGCTCTAGGCAACTTACTTCTTCCCGTAATGGCTTGGTTAATTCTTCCTACAAGCTGGCATGTTGTCTTTATAACTGGAAAATTTGGTATTAACACCACAATTAATTTTTAAACTTTAAATTAATATATATTTTTTTTAGAATTACGACCTTGGAACTTTTTTATAATACTATCAGCATTTCCAAGCATTATAAGTGGTATCTGTCACGTTTTTGTACCAGAAAGCCCAAAGTTTTTAATGACAACCGGAAGAAACGATAAAGCACTCAAAGTTTTAAGAAAAGTTTATTCATTAAATACGGGAAAATCTAAAAAATCATATCCGGTAAGTTAAAAAAATCAAATCATTCTTAATTATCATCAAATTATCATTTTTAATGAATCTGTAATTCATTTTAGATCCAAACATTAATTGATGAAATCAAAGAAAACAACACCAATTTAGTCACAGCCAACAGATCATCATCTAAAGCTTTAAAAGAAGGATTTCGACAAATAAAACCATTATTCTTTCCTCCAAATTTAAAGAATTTGATTTTAACTTGTTTAATGCAAGTTGGATTTTTAACAAGGCACATAAAAATAGACGATGGTTGAATTAAAACAAATTAAATTCTAAATCAACATTTTAATTTCAGCTTAAACACTTTAAGATTGTGGTTACCTCAATTGTACACGACAATAAGTGATTATCAAGCTGCTTATCCTGATGATAAAGATGCTAGTTTATGTACTATGTTGGGATCTTTTACTTCAAATGCTGATGTTAGTCAATCTGAATGTTTACTGGTAAATAATACCTACTTAATACATAAAAAAAAATAAAAAATTGATAAATTTTGTTTATTTTTAATAGAATGACACAAAAGATTCAGTCTACACAAACGTATTAATCGTAAACGCAGCAAACATAATAGGTTACACCTTAGCAGGATTATTTATAAATAAAGTAGGAAAGAAAAACTTCTTAAGTAAGTCATCAATATTTTTTTTAAACATTTTAAACCCATCTAACAACAAAAATCTTCCAGTTTTTTTAAGTATTCTTGGAGCAACAACGGAATTTTGTATCTACTTCGCTCTAAATATCCCAACAACAACCGCTTTATCATCAATAACCAATACTTGTTTAGGAATTTGCAGCAACATTTTAATTACTGTTGTCGTCGATTTATTCCCAACAACATTAAGAACATTTGCGGTATCGTTCGTTATGATGTGGGGAAGATCTGGGTCTATAGTGGGAAATCTTATCTTTCCCATTTTATTACAATTAGGTTGTTGGGAACCTTTTTTTACTATGAGTAGTTTTGTATTTCTTTCTACTATTGTTACTATTTTACTACCGAAAACCGATATGAAATCTCTCGAATAATATTAAATAATTATTTATTATTACTCATACTTATTATTACTAATATTCATAATAAGTACTTTTTTAAATAAATCTTATAAATAATATATCCATCTTATTTAGAAACATACTGTATACAATTTTTAAAATACTTAAAAAAATCTGACCTTGACATACATCTTTTAATGTATTAAACAAAGACAACTAATCTATTTAAAACATAGATAAGAAAGAGATAACCAATACCTTTCCATTTACACAAAGTCAATTACAACCGGCTTTTGACAACTTGTGATGTGGAATCACGATTTCTAACCTAATTTTATCCTCTCAAGTTTTCCACGATTTTCTATTGAATTTACAATGTTACGACCGATTTTAAACGTGTTATTCCTTCTAACTTTAATTTCCGGTATTAAAGCTAGTTTAGAGATAGTCAGTGATGATGAACTATTAAATTTAATAAGAACCGAAAAAAATGTAGTGGTGTTATTTTGTAAGTATAAATAAATGTTACTCAATTATCATTAATTACAAATAAATTGACTAATAAAATCCTAGCTAAACGAGATTGTGAACGTTGCGAAGCATTCGAGACCGAATTATCTAATTTAAGAGAAGATTTGGTTGATACTTTAGGCGCTTGGGTGGTTAAAACCACAAATAGTCACATGACGAGATTATACACACCCACAAAAGAACCTGCTATAGTTTTCTTTAGGCACGGGGTACCTTTATTGTACGATGGGCCTTTAAACGATGAAGCTATCTTACAAAACTTTAACGATAATAAAGAACCGATAGTTAAAGAATTAACCGATGATACTTTCGAACATTTAACTCAAGTGGCTACCGGAGCAACAACTGGAGATTGGTTTATTATGTTGTATGTTTTTTAATCTTTTATGTTTTTTTAATCTTTTTTGAGTACTCGGATTAAATTAATTTTCAATTTTAGCTATTCAAATGATTGTGTTGATTGTCAACGTTTACAAGCAAGATTAGAAGCTGTAGGTGCTAAAGTAAAAACACGCGCAAATATCGCTAGGATAAATAGATTAACAACCGGTGCTGCTACGGCGAGAAGATTTGAAGTTTATAATGTTCCATCATTTATTTTGTATGTTTTTTTATACTTTGAATTTTTAAATAATAACTTTTTACTTTGAATTAATTAAAAATTAATTTCTAATTTTTTTTTTGAAGATTTAAACAAGGAAAAATGTATAGATATCACATACAAGTCTACGATGTAGCTTCTTTTGTATCATTTATTCAAGAATGGTATAAAAACGTAACACCTGAAAAGGTTCCTTTACCAAAAACACCTTTGTAAGTCTTCTCTATTTATTATTTTATATTAAAATTACTAATTAAAATATTAGAAATAATTACTATTAATTTCTGTAATATTTTCAGTGATGATTTAACATCAATGATTGCGATTTACCTAAAGGAAAATACTTGGTTGGTTTTCGTAGGAGTGGGAACATTTTTAATGGGAATTGTTGTTGCTATAATGTCTAAAAGGGCGCAAGATGCTCAACAGAAGAAACCTAAAGATAAACCTAAGGCTAAAAAGGAAAAGTAAATGTACTAATAGTTGGTTTAAAAAATCTGCTTATTAATGAAGCCAGTTAAAAATAAAAATTGTAATAAAGGGGTTTATTAAAACATTCCTACTAGTAAAGAAAACAAATCAACATAAAAAAAAATAAATAAAAACGAATAAATATGAACATAAACCTTAATAATAAGAATAATATAACTGATAAAAAATATATTTCTATTGTAATAAAATGCTTTTAATTTTTTTTTTATGGAAATAAAAATACTAAGTTTTTCAGTATTTTCTTATTAATCGTTAATTTCTTTACTGTTATTTTATTAAAATCACTGTCTGATATGAAAAATAAAATCGTCTGATATTATAAATCATCGCCTTAGAACCAGATTATTTTATGGAAATTTTTTTCTAAAATTGAGTTTTTAACAACAACCTATGCTATGTTTCAAGCTTTTCCTGGTAGTTTATTCGAAATCAATCGGTATCTTTTTTTCTCGTCGTATTACCGAATCGTATTTTGTGGATGCCCATTATATTACATGGAACATCAAAACTAATATCTCGTTTTCCCTAAAATTAAAGGAAATGGACATAGGTATTAAGGCAACGAAATGATAAATTAACAACAGATTAAACAATCAAGTAAATTACTGATTGTATAAGCGATCCGAGAAAGAGTATAAAAATATAATTGACAATAACAAAAAACTGAAAACTGCACTGTAAAGGAGGAGCAAAAAACCTCTGGGTGCTATACATATACAGTAAAGTTCCGCAAATCCTGATCAATGAAAACCGAGGCAATCCGAATTAGTGAAGCATCCGGATTATTGGAACTTTTTTAAAAGTCACAAAAGTACGTTAAATACATGTAGGGATTTATTAAATCAAAACACACACTACTAACGTATTGAAAATCGTCGATGTACTAACTCCATACTTAGTAGCCAATACCTTTCCACTAACACCACTTTTTAATTTTTGCAATATATCGTGTTTTTCCGCTAGAGTTACACCCGTATGCATAGTCGATCGTCGGCGATTCGCCGGAGATTCTCCGGAGTCTCGCCGGCGAGTCGCCGGAGATTTTCCGTTCACCAATAGAAAATTCCGATGCAATCAATCACCATGGAATCACTCACGTGCGTTATGCTGTTTTTTCTGGCGACGCGCCGGAGATTTGCCGGCGATTTGCCGGAGATCGGTCGATGTCAAAAACGTCAATAAAATCATAATTTATGTCAATTAATATTGTATATATAAAATGGATATGGATTTGAATTGGATCCAATAGTGCCAATAAATCAGAAATCACGTTACAAATCACCGACGATTCGCCAAAGCGGAGATCGCTGCGAGATCGACTCTGCATCACAAATTATATTCCGATCGTTCGCCAGCGAATCTCCGGCGAGTCTCCGGAGAATCTCCGGCGAATCGCCGGCGAACGACTATGCATACGGGTGTTAATGTTTTGTATGTTCTCTTTGGCGCCATGATGCTTTTTAACGAATTGCTTTTTACACGAACAGCGTGACGTACATACATGGCAAACTGCGCAACCTACGATCCGGATTATGGAATCACAAGTAATCCGGAAATCCGGATTATAGAATACATAATGTAAATAACTAATATTTCAATTTCGTCCGGATTACTGGAGAATCCGGATTATTGGAGTTCGGATTAGCGGAGCTTTACTGTAAATGTATTACTTTGTGTATTACTAACTGATGACGACATTGTACATTGTAATAAAATAGTAAACGAACTAACGAAAATCGACCAATCAGCACAGAATTGCTGATGTGTGATCTTTGACGGTTCTACAAACGAACCCCTTCTTTTCTCGCTTTTTTTTTTCAAGACGCAACCTTTGTTGCTGTACATGTTGATAGAAAAACCGTTGACCAGACGTACGGAATTTTGCTTATTGTAAAACAATATGATACGAAGTACAGTATACGCGCATGTAGAGCATTCACAATTATTATTGAATTGATTAGTGACCTTTTGCAATGAGTAGCATAGTGACAGTAATATTCATGTTATAGATTTTTCTGTTATCGACAGGAAGAACAGACACTTCTGTGAATTACCGATTGTATGCTAGTTTTATCGCTATTGTTAAAGTTATGTCATTAGTGTAACCCTGATTAACTCGCATTCAAAGATGAAGCATTTCTTTATAACAAATTTTACTTGAGCAAAATATCATGTCTGTTAAGGAAATTTTAAGCTTTCATTGAATATGTAAAAATATACAAGGTGTTTCATTTGAAAAAATCATTTTTATGTCTATAACTCTTCAATTGAAGGGTGGAGTGCAAGAAGTACCTAAGTAGCATTTTTATAAAATCTGCCTAATCATTACAAACATGGTTTATCAAACATGATAAACCTAGATATCGCGGTTAGGCAGATTTTATAACAATGCTACTTAGGTACTTCTTGCACTCCACCCTTCAATTATTGCTTATAGAGAATTCTAACCTAGACTCTCAAATTTTTCATAATGAAGGTTTCGTAATGAAGAGTTCAAAAATGCACTTATTCAAAGAATAATCTGTATCACATATGTATAAAATTGATCAAAATCTGTAAGAGATACCATTATGTGGTTTCGATTATTTAATTTCTTCAAAAAATCGAGTATCAGACACCGATATCAATTTTCTTCCGTCACTTATAGAAACCGCACGCTCCCTTTAAAGGTGTCCAATTTGGCTCACCCTATACATGCGTTGCGTACAGCACTGAAAGTTGAAAAATCTGGTCACCCTAGTTAAAATCAAGTTTATTTCAAATCTCAAGTCTTTTATCGGCATAAATCGATTAAACAAAGCTGTTTCAGACGATTTTAAGGTGTCCCGTTTCAAAATCTTGACGCCAGTACAATTTATGTTGACCGTTTTTATCGAATACCGCGGCAAATAAAACGTTCATAAAATGATATTTCGTAATTAACATTTCATCAATTTTAAATTAAAATTTCTTAAAAAAGGCATAAACCGGACTTGAAAACGTTTCTTTTCTCCGCTCGAAACAGATTACTTATGTTTACAAATCTTTGGACCTCTCTACGAAGTTTGCCCACCCTTGAAACGTCTCTTGACCAGGTTTGCCCACCCCTGAAGTCTGTTCGAAAAATCTAGGGTTTGCCCAAGGATATTGGACTAACAGGATGGCTTAATCCCATAAGATATATGGGAATTCATTTTGGAATATAGGGGCTCTCATTTTGAAACAAATTAAAAGGATAAAACGAGATTTCTTTGCAAAATGTCGGACTAACACAACGTCTTAAAACGAAAAAATCATTCGTTTTTTTGGCCAGAAACGAAAAAATCATTCGTTTTCGTTTTATCCTTTTAACTTCATAATTTTAATTTGTTTCAAAATGAGAGCTCTACCGTTGAACAATTGGTTATATTAGGAACGTGAAATTACTACTCTGATGATGGCGAATAGCCGAAACTGGTTAGTAAATCTTAAATAAAACCAGCAAAAGTCCATCACCAAATATTGTTTATTTCATTTAATTCACACAACTGGTAGAATGGAACACACATTCAATTTCAACTCATATATGGGAATGTATACGCCGAAATTTAGTGCGTAGCCGCCAGTTTGTTGTGGTTTCAGTCGAGTGTAAGGCAGAGACTCTAAGCCTGGCAGTGACGTTAAAAGTTGGCGGACGATTATCGCAGATTGAGCTATCCTGTTAGTCCAGTGTCCTTGGGGTTTACCTATTACCAAATCAACTCTACGAAGTTTTACAACCTAATTTTCACTTCAGTGTTTCAACCTCATCTTTACCAATGAATTTTTAGCTATAGTTCACTTAAATAAAGCAATAAGGACTCTAAACTTTAATTTGGTAACAACTGAGTTGTTATATTAAAGTGAGGTTGCACCATTTATTCTACGATTAAAAATTTGCTTGCTCTAAAATCGTCCAAAAATTTGTTTTTTTTTTTTTTATTTCACTTTTATAATACCGAAATCTTTCCAGTAAAATAAAATACCTTTATATTAAATAAAATCAGCAGATTATTTTGTTTATTCTACATTTATAATACCGGGTCTAAATTGAAATAATTAAACAATTTGTAAATTGTATTAAAATTTTCAACATTTCTTTTTTGCTAAATCATAGTATCAATCATTCAATATTAATAAATTAGGTTATATAAAAAAAAAACATTTTAAATAAGTGCTTAATTATTTATTCCAATTACAATCACTGTCAAAGTGCACTTTGTATGTAATTTTTTTACGGAATGAATGAGTCTGCAAACAGTCACAATAATTATAAGTATAAATAATTTCAATACAACAATCATTTATGTGTGAATTATGGCAAGTACAGGACACAAAAAGCGTATAAACAATAATTAATAATAAATTAATTGTATATAAAAAAAGTGTACGAATTCAACTATTAAAAAACGAAAAGAAAATTTATTTATCACACGTCCACTGCTATATTTATTCGAAAAACCGAGCTGTTGTCAGATAAGCTCTCTTTAATATTATTCTCAAATTTCTCGCTAATACTAGAAAACTCCATCATGTTTTTCGGTTTACACTTAAGCCAATACCGATCAAATTCGTAATACAAATAGCTATAAAACTGATGAAACAATCTAATCGTAGGCAACGTTTTAGAAACGTTATAAAAATAAGTTTTAGCATCACCGTTTTTTAATAATTTCCAAGCCATATAAGTCAAATTAATACCGACTATAGCAAAGCAATAACCATGTTTTGGATGAAACGAATGCGACAAAACGTGTAAAGCAGGTCCGTTATATTCGGTAGCAAAAAATAATAAATTGTCTAAACCTAAAATTCCCATCCCACGAAAATCTGTTTTAGGATCATCCCCTTGAAACCCTATATCCTGCCACTGTTTGGTAATTCTACCATCTAATTTTACATTCGGCATCAACTTTTCCCACAATAAATACAATTTTTCCTCATGTTCAACGTTATCTGAATCGTAAGCAGTCGTTCTTTTCTCTTCAACAATAGCAACTAATTGTCTATACCCCCAAATTTGCTCTACACACTTTCCGAAAGAACTTACAAACTGAAAATGCACCCGCGGGTTTATCTTTTTCACTAAAACCACCGTATTTACCGCACCATTTAATATTTCGCGCTCATTAGCACCGGTGAACCGCTTATTTTCGCTTATATCGTTTAAATGATTTATTAATTGTTTAATAAGGGAACTACGCGATAATTCCAAGGATCTTTCCACCCCTTTAATCCTCGGAGCACCAGACACCTCCCCATAACAAATACGTTGTAATTCACAAAGTCCGGTCGTTTTTCTCAGAAACCATTTGATTATCGGTCGAAAAAATAGTGTTATATATAACCATATCGAGTACATCGTCGTTGTTATTGTTTATATTACATCACAAATCAGCAAAATTGACGTAGATGTACATTTTTTTTATAGGTTAAGTTTGAGTTTGACGTTTCGTTTTGACGTTTGTTTGTATTTTTGTTAGTTTGTAAATGTACCACTGTATTATTTAAAAAAATGGCGCTGTCTTTAGGTGTTATTTAAATTCCTTTTTTATAAATAAAAATAAACTTACCATTTTCTTTGTTGGTTTGGATAATCTGTAAATAAATAAATAAATAAAATAAATAAATGGTATTTTAGTTGTAAATAGATGCATTTAAAAGATAATGAAGTGTAGCCAACCACATAAAAATAAAAATTTACTTTAAAATGATTTAAAAATTTTATTTTTTTATATTTATTTATATAAAAAATTATTAATATAAGTTATTTAACCCTATAATGATTTTGATTTAAAAACAGATAAAATTTTAAAAGAATTTGATTGGAATTTATGGAATTTCCCAATTATTACTTAAAAATGTCATCGTTAGATGACGCTACGTTACATAACCTAAAAGCAATTTCCACAAAATTTGACATTCCTTGAACATTAAACAGATTTTGTTGCTTATTCGGTTTGTAACGGTTTAGAAATGGGTGGCAAGCACAAACAGGCGCAGAGAACTAAAAACAACGCTCGGGTAAGTCTAATTTTAGTCGATTAGTGTTGTAATTGTTGCAAAAATTTACATTCCTAACCTAGCCGTCGAGCTCTGGCCGAAGCGCTGAATTACTTGGCAGTACGATACCCCAATTTACGGGCTTTTCAACTATAAAAGAAACCCCTTACGTTTTTCCATCTTACGGATCAGGAATGGAAGATATCGATGCAAGTATCGACTCGAGTTTTCAACTTGTATTAAAGAAAATGAGTAAAAAAGATTCTACGACAAAGTTAAAAGCACTTCAGGAATTTACAGGATTGGTAACGTCATCCGAACAAGAAGCTGTAAAAGCTGTACTTGTATTTTGGACGAGAATTTATTGCGTACTTGCTACAGATACGGAACATAAAGTACGAGAAGCTACACAATTAGCTCATTATCAAGTTGTTTTGAAAGTTAAAAGGAATTTAGCACCCCATTTGAAGCAATTAATAGGACCTTGGTTTACTTCACAATATGATACTTACGCTCCTGCTGCTTCAGCAGCCGTAAAATCAATCGAAGATGCATTTCCCAAGAATAAAACTCAAGAAGCTATTGTATTTTGTCAAGAAGAGATTTTAAGTTATATTTATGAGAACTTAATGGTTCACACGGCAAAGAGTTTAAACGTTACGAACGTTTTAAAAGAAGATGCGGATGCTAAATATGAAAGAGTGGTTATTTCTAGTTTGATGGGTTATGCTTTATATTTGGATAAATTGGATAAAGAACAGATTGAAAAAGCCAAAGAAAGTAACTTAAAAATTCTTTCTAATCAAACATTTTGGAAGTTTTATAAGAACGAAGTTGTACCAATTAGAAACGCTTGGTATAACGTTTTAAAATCACTTTGTCAAAAGGTTCCCGAGTTTTTAAAAGATTTTTCAAAAGGGGTTGTTAATGCGGTTTTTCAAAACTTGGATGAAAGTGAACCGACGGTTTTATTTGCCGTTTGGGAAGCTACTTTACTTGTTATAACAACAGTTGAGGTAAGATATAGAATTTTAGAGGTTGTTTTATGGGTTATTCTCTAAAAAACAAATTTATTTTTTGTTTGCATGAAAATGTTTGTGATTTTAATATACAGGGTGGTCAAATAAGCTTGCAAGGTGCTGTATCTCAAAAATTTTGTAATAAAAGTGATCAAAAGAAAATCCTAAAAATTATTTTTAAGTTATTAAGATTGCCGTTAGGTGGCGTAATCGGAAAAATTTTGAAAGAAAACACATTTTGTAACTCAAGATGGTGGTTACGGCCCCCAACGGCCACCTTAGGAACTTAAAAATGATTTAAATTTGACTTAAATGAAAATTTTAGAGATTTTAATATACAGGATGGTCAAATAAGCTTGCAAAGTGCTGTATCTCAAAAACTACTCATTGTAGAAACATGCAATTAAAAATTTTGTAATAAAAGTGATCAAAAGAAAATCTTAAAAATGATTTTTAGGTTTCTAAGATGACCATTAGGTGGGGTAACTGGAAAAATGTTGAGAAAAACCACATTTTGTAACTCAAGATGATGGTTATGTCCCCCAACGGCCACCTTAGGAACTTAAAAGTGATTTAAATTTGGCTTAAATGAAAATTTTAGAGATTTTAATATACAGGGTGGTCAAATAAGTTTAGAAAGTACTGTATATCCAAAAGGGCTCATTGTAGAAACATACAATTAAAAATTTTGTAATAAAAGTGGTCAAAAGAAAATCCTAGAAATTATTTTTAGGTTTCTAAGATGGTAATATCATCCTATACATCCTATAAACGTTCGGGTTAGTAATAAATTCCTAGATTTTTGTATCATTTCGTCGACTTCGATTTGACTTAAATTTAAATCTTCCGAAAATTTTAAACACGCGTAAATAAATTCTTTTACTTCTTTGTAAACTCGAGGTACCATTCCGGAAAAAGGAAAACTGAACGGAAATGTTACATCGTCCGGGATGTTGTCGTCTAATGGAAATTCAAGTAAAACTTTTTTTAAGGATTCGCAATCGGTTACTTCAAGGGGTTTGAAGGTTTCGTTTGATAGGATTTTTCGAAAAACTTGTACCCAAGGTTGCATTAGTACTTCAGTGTAATGATTTCTGAGTTCGCGCATTAATTCTAAAAGGGGTTTTACTGTGCAACCGTAATTTCTTAATTTTGTACAGAATAACATTATTAAGTCTTTTATTCTTAAGATTAATGTTGCATCCGTATAATAAGCCTGTTTGAAAAAAAAGAAGAAATCTATTAATAGGTATTATTATTAATTATAATTTTTTAAAAGTATGAACCGTCGTGTTCAAATCAACAATAATAACAACGCATGATAAGTTCCCCCGTCTTCTTCCCTTGGGACGACCAAGAAGGTATAACCTCAAGGAATTAAAGTCGGAAGCCATCATGTCTATCCTCGCTTTACACGTCATGTCTAGGGCATCATAGGTGTGGAAGGAGGGGCTGTCTTAATACTTTAAGAGGCACCTCTCTCTAGTGTTCCATGGTATCAGCTTATTTGCCCCGCAGAGGGAGTCGGTTCGTTATTGTCGTCAGGTCACCGTCAGTAATATTGTGAAAACTATTGAAGGGGGGCTCTTGAAGCTGTATGGGTTTCTCTTGTCTATGTGTCTGTCAGATTTATGGAGGTTTATGGCAACAGTACATCCATAGCCCGTTTCTTCGCCTTAAGTATTTTAGTGACAAAGTCAACTATCGCATTCCACGTTTCTTGGTCATCCAGCATCTTGGCCACGGCATTGTCTGGAGTCAAAGCCCCTACCTTGGTAGTTAATTGCGCTCTTTCCAGTCTCCAGTGATTGCAATAGAAAAATGTATGTTCGGCGTCGTCGATTTCTGAGCCCGCAAAAATACAGGCTGAAGTTTCTGTTTTTCTGATTGTGTGTAAATATATCATGAAATATCCGTGGCCAGTGAGAAACTGGATCAGGTAGTAACCCACCTCTCCGTGACGCCGATCGCCCCAAATCTTAACATCCGGTATTAACCTCGCCGTCCACCTTCCTCTAATTTCAGCGTCCCGTTTGGTTTGTCAGGTATTATTATTAATAGAATGTGGAAAATCATTAATCTTACAATTAATGTTTGACTCAAAATTTGCTTTGTTTAGATTTTTCTAAATAAGTTCAGTTTTGATTATTTACTTTTAAATCTTCCTCTATATAAAAAGCATTCTTACCGAATGTGTTTGTAAAGTGGAGACCATTTTTGATAAAGCAGTGTTCCACATTTCGTCAAAAAATGCTCTTGTTATCAGTCCATTTCCGGTATTTAAAATGTGATCTTTTAAAATTAAAAATCCCAAAACCGAGTTGATGTATAGTCGATAGCTTTCTTCGGCTTCGTGCTGGTTACAATAATGATTTACATAAATTTATTTGGCAAAAGTTTTGCGTTGGATGGATACAAAATAGTGTATTTAGATTGAACCTCAAAACCACATTTTGTAACTCAAGATAGCGGTTATGTTCTTTAGCGGTCATCTTAGAAACTTGAAAATAATTTCCAGGCTTTTCTCTTGGCCGCTTTTGCTATAAAGTCTTTTACATTACGTCTCTACAATGAGTAGTTTCTGAGATTTAATACATTGCATGTTTATTTGGTCATCTTGTACTATAACCCGAAATGGAGCTTCACCATAAAGAGAAAGATGAAAAAGTAAGCCCCCTCTCCATAACATTACCAAGTACTCTTTCATTTTTCTCTTCATGGTGCAGCTCAATTTCGGGTTATAATACATATGTCTTTAACTTAATATTGATTATTTTTATAGAATTGGTGGACTTACGTCAGCATAGAAAAATTAGTTCTTCCAAAACTATACAAACTCCTTCGAGAAGCAGGTCACGGAAACGCCACAATGATATTTCCAAACTTATTACCCTTACTCTCACATTTACCTCCAAATATAGACGCGGAAAATTTTTATTTTAAATATTTTGAAAATCTTCAAACCGGATTAAAATTAAAAACCACCTTATCAAGTCGTTCCGAGTCAACAGCCATCTGTACGACTTACATAGAATGTTTACAATATCTAATAATGAAAAATCAATCAAATCTTTACGTGTGCGAAAAATTAATAAAAACTCAATTACTTCCGATGATTGAATGGGGTTTAATGGAATCACAATCCGTATATAAATCTCTGTTTAATCAAATTTCTAATTTAGTTCAGTATTGGCATAGAAATCGAAACGAAGCAGATTTTACTAATTACGGAAAATACTTGGATTATTTTTGGAGTAATGTACAATCATTATACGAAGGATTATTAATGAACGAAGAACAACAAGAGAAAAACGCTTTATCTGAATTAGCATTAAAACAAATCGAATTTTTAATGTCTTTAAAACATATTTCAAAACCGAAAAAGCAAATGAAAGTACAATTTAGTGAAAATTCGATCAGTTCCGAACAAAGCTCCATTAAATCTAAAGAAAAATTCGATGAATCTTATTTAGAAGCGTTAAATGGATTAGTTTTTAAAGTTTGCGAATTATACGTTAACGTTATAAATGAAAAATTATCGAAAGAATTAGTTGAGCATTTGTATAGTATAATAACGGAATTTGAAAATAAAAACTTTTTCTTAAAATTGAATGAAGTTATTAATAAAGATGGAGCTTTGGTGGATTTGTATGATAATTTACTTTCAAAGTGGTTAAATTCTGGTTATATTTGTACTGAATCTGTTGTTGGATTGGTGTTTATTTTATTGAAATATTGTGAGAGTAAGGATAAGTTGAAGATATTGGAGTCTTTTGAAAGTGTAAGTTTAAAATAAAAGTAAGAATGATAGATCAAAAATTATTTGAATTAATAAAAGTATAGAGGGTGGGTCGGGAAGAAGGGACAAAATTTTGGGACTATTGTACAGATAAAACTAACTTAAAAATGCTCAAATATGATTTAATTTTGCTTTCATTACAAGTTGTAGCGTCATTAAAAGATTTGAATCAAATAATGAGGCAGGTCAATTACCCATTTGAAAATTCATTAATATCAAGATTTTGAAAAAGTGTTTATGATTGAACTTTAATCGAATCCCGAGTCAGGTCAAGATAAGCTATTAATTCTCTAATTGCCATCCACTTACGGATATCTCGTAATAAATTGGCTTATTTTTGGCCTTACAACACACTCTTCAAATCCTTAAACGTTATTTCCTGACATCCTGTACGATTAAAGTAAAGCAGGAATTTTATTTTTAATGGTTTTGAGTATATTCCACTCAAGTAAACTTTACTTATTGATTTTCAAGTTGTAATACGGAGATTTTTATCAAAGAGTAGGTTAAAAAATTAACACTTTGATCTTTTGACTTGGTAATATCGATTGTAAAAGGGCATAATCTTTATTTTTAATAATTTTGACTAGAATTTACCTAAGTTACTTTTGATCAGTGCGATTCGTAGAATAATTTGCCCATTGTAATTAATGGTTCTGGAATAATTCGTTTGGTATGATACAAACCAAAATTATTATCAAAAAAATTTAAGCAATTTTTGCTTCCTGCACTGTAGTTGAACGATTGTTGGCCTTGGAAATAATTAACCGTTACCACCGAAAATTATCGGAAAATGGGTTAAATTCGTGAAATAAATTTGCTTAAATGTCAATACCAAATTCTATACCTTTGAGAACTAACAAACGACCAAAGTACTATTTCAAATTTAAAACATGGACAAAGCTCTGAATTAAAATTAACCAATTACGCTGATTCAAATTCTCTAGATCGTATTTACAAGTCGTTTAGTAAACTCGGAGAGTCGTAATATTAGTCAATTCAAAACCCTTTTTGTGAATCTGAACTTACAATTAATCCATATTAGTATTAAAATCAAAGAACATTTAAAAAATTAACATTTGTTCGAAATCACAAGGAATGGAGTAACAAAGACTGGTGCAAAGCCGTATTTTCAGATGAGTCACAATTTTGCCTTACTGAATCAGATAACCATTGGGGAGTATGAAACAGACCTGGAAAAAGATATGCCGCAGTTTGTATTGATGAGAGACTTCCATTTGATGGGGTATCGGTTATGGTTTGAGTAGGTATGACTTCACAAGCATGCACAGAATTAGTCTTCATTGAGTATGGCTCTCTGATGACTTATACAAACAGGGAATACTCGGATTATAAGGAATCATGAGCGATGATTTTTATAGATGATAATGCTAGATAGCATACAGGTAGAATTGTCATTGAGTATCTAAATGAAGTAGAAAGTCTTTTCCAAAAACATACATCAATTTCAAAAAATGGGAGAACATCAACCGTTAATACCATTGATACTGTTGTTCTCCTGATGATTGAATGATACAATTTGCATAGAATAAAAACAAACAGACAAACAATGATTTTAAGTGAAAAATATTGATAAGGCTGAGAAATTTAAATTGACAATCACGCCGAGTGATAAGAAAATGCTTGGAGTTTTTCGGATTTGTGGTCCTTGAAAGGGCTGTTGTAGTCCGCCAACAGAGAACGTGAGCTGGATTTTTTGAAGTGAGAATCGCGTATTTCTAGGTATTTTTGGCGCGGTTTTTTTGCCACTTACGCGTTAGTTTGTGTAAAAAGAACGTGTCCAGACTTTAAATCACGTCGATCGGACGATTTTTATGGACTCTAGACCGATTTAAAGGTTTTGGGGATTTCTGATATCTAACTTTGGAAGCGTGGCGCGGAGCGGTCGAACGGAATATCGAAAAATAAATAGCCCTATGGACGCCCCACAACATTTGGGAATCTAATGAGCTATAATACGTTAAAATCGGCCGAGCGGTTACCGAGAACATCCCGCCAATGTGTTGGAAGGTCCTAATTTTCGACGAATTTTACAGAATTTTGCAGAAAAACCAATAGCTAGATGAAAGTCCCGCGATCATTAGAAATCGAATGAGCTATATTACGTTAAAATCGGCCGAGCAGTTGTCGAGAAAATCCCGTTAGTGTTACTGAATACCACAATTCTTTACGTATTTTGGGGAACCTTTGAGAGACTCGGGGCTGCAGAGCGTAATAATGAAAAAGCAATAGGCGGGTGTAAATCTCGCGGCCTTTAGGAGTCCAAAGAGCCATAATCTGTTAAAATCAGTTGAACGGTTACCAAGAACACCTTGGCAATGTGACGGAAAGTCCTAGCTTTTCGTGCGCTTTTAGGAAACTTGGGCTGACATTTTGAATGTGTATAAGCATATTTAGGGACATATTTAGAGACGTATTGGAGGTCAGCTGGCCGTGTTGAAGGAATGTTAAGGATGGCTTAATGTCGCAATTCGGGCTTATTCTGGGTGTATACTAGTAAGGTGACCATACGTCCCGGATTGATCGGGACAGTCCCGGATTTCCACCTTGCGTCCCGGATTTTTCTTGAAGCAATATTCGTCCCGGATTCAGGTTTTTTGTCCCGGATTGTCCCGAATTTTTGTAAAGGTTATTATTTTCAATATTTGTTTTAAATACATTTCAACTAGAATTAATTTACAAAATTTGAACCGAAAAAATTGTACATATCAAAATACGCAGCACGCTTTAAATCATTTGAAGCATACAGTGAACTCCCGATTCTGCGAATCCCCTTCAAGGAAGCACTAGTTTCTAGCGCCTATGGTGCACATTGTGTCTCTGAGCGTTAGGTGGAAGAAGAAATGCAGAATTGTGGTGGTTGAACAGTATGGAGAGATCTCCTCAAGAGATATCAAACTATGCGTTACGGAAGAGAAAATTGCCGAATGGAAAAATAACCGAACTGCATCAATCTAAAGGTGGGATGAAATGGTCTCTTACTTTAATAATCATGAACTTCCATTTTCAAATTCACGAAAATTAGCAGAGTTCTTTTTCTGTCCGCCTGGCACAAATGTTTATACGGAAAAAATATATTTTTTTTAATGAATAGCTTTTGGACAAGTGAGAAGACTCGACTTGAAATAGACACACTCAAAGCGATATTACTTACTAAAGTTAATTATGAAGAAAATTGTACAGAATTTTATACAATGCTTCAAAGCGAAAAAGTTCAGAAAAATATAAAAAGTTCTGTACTCATTAATTTAACTTAACTATACCCCTCGCTACAAGTTCCCGTCCCGGATTTAAGATAAAAGAATATGGTCACTTCAATCCTAGGTGCGTTTCAAGCATGTTTTTGGCATATTTTAGGGATGTCACTGGAGGAAGCGAATCAAAGCTAATCAAATCAAATCAAGTCTTATCTGACTTGACGTTGCTTTTAATACAAAACTCCCCACACCTCAAATAGCAGGCGTGGGCTGGATCAGACGGTTTACTAAACGAATTGTCCATGGCAATAATTTTTACTTATTCATAGTATCTGCACACTTAAGTGATACTCCACACTAGTTAAGCTTTAATAAAAAAATTCAAAATCAAAGTGGATACTTTGACATTTATACAGGGTGTTTAAAAAATACGTTCGAATATTTGGCCCACTTATAGATCTCGTCAGTACAAACAAAAAAGTCAAAATAAACATAAGTCCAAAAATCAGCCGTTTCCTAATTACAGCCTGTTTCTCAAATTAAAATAATTTACACTCAAATATCAGTATAAATACATTTTAATTATTACAAATTAATGATTCTTAAAGAAGATGTTCAAAATGTCCTCCTTCCATTTGTATACACATTTCACATCTCCGTAAAAGTGAACGCCGCACTCTCTCAAAGAGTCCCGAATTTATACGAACAGTCTGGCAGGCATGTTCAATTCGTTCTCGCAACTCATCTAAATTATTCACAGGACTTGAATAAACTAATGTCTTTAAATACCCCCAAATGCAAAAATCGAGTGGAGTGAGGTCGGGAGATCTAGGGGGCCATGCAATTGGACCTCCTCGCCCTATCCACCTGCCATTGTAATTTTCGTTTAGATAATTTCTGACCAAGACTCCGTAATGCGCAGGAGCTCCATCGTGCATCAACCACATATTAATTCTGTGGTTGAGGGGCACATCTTCTAACAGCAGTGGTAATGTATTCCGCAAAAAGTCAAGGTACAATTGACTAGTCAAACGGTTAGGCAGGAAACAAGGTCCTATCAGATGGTCTCCTAACACACCAAGCCAAACGTTGATTGCAAATCGGTGTTGATGATTCGATACAACAACGGCATGCGGATTTTCGTCGGCCCAAACATGGCTATTATGAAAATTAAAAATGCCATTTCTCGTGAAACCAGCTTCGTCTGTAAATAAAATTTTCGTAACAAAATTTGGGTTCTCCGCGACTTTTGTCAACATGCTTCGACAAAACACCAGTCGTGCGGCATAATCAGGCACAGCTAGAGCCTGTACCCTTTGAATATGGTATGGGTGCAATTGCTGCTCCCGTAAAATTCTCCAAATTAGGGAAAAATTAATATTTGTTTCAGTAGAGAGTCTTCTAGTACTAGTACCAGGATTTTCTTCAATTCGTCTTAAAATGTTAAGTTCTGCGTCGGGAGTACAAACTGATCTAGGCCGACCACCATCACCGTTCCTTGATTTAAACGATCCAACTTCGGATAAACGTTGATGTAAATTTGTAAAAAGTTTGTCACACGGAAGTACCCGGTTTGGGAATGCTTCGGCATAAAGGCGACGTGCCTCAAAAGCATTTCCATCGGCTTTGCCATACATAAAATGCATGTCTGCCATTTCTGCGTTGGTATAAGGCATATTCGAAAATTTCAACAATGGGTTACAGCAACAACTACTTCAATAAACACTGACAATAACGGACACACAATAATTACAACAAATGTGGCAACTACACTAACAGAAACGAACAAAATTTGTTTTGTTATTTCCATGGATGACTTCATAAATGCGCGAATCACTCCTACTGAGTGTAAATTATTTTAATTTGAAAAACAGGCTGTAATTAGGAAACGGCTGATTTTTGGACTTATGTTTATTTTGACTTTTTTGTTTGTACTGATGAGATCTATAAGTGGGCCAAATATTCGAACGTATTTTTTAAACACCCTGTATAAAAGAAATTTACGGACAACAATCACTATTTCTTTCTCAGATTTGTGTCTCTTAAGATAAAAGTGTCTCCTCTTTATTGATCATTTTCGACTTTGAATCAAATAATTTTTGATCTTATTTGGGTTTATATTCACAATTAGTAAATATAAATACAAAGTAAATAAATAATTTTATAGTTACCAATGGATCGATTTGGTTGGTGCTTACAAAGCGCTTTATCCCATCCATACAATCAAGACGATGTCATCCACGAATGGTTAAGTAATCCTAAAGTGGATGAGTATTTGGTTAAACTAGCCGAAGATATTGTGAATTCAAAAAGCGAAAACGACGCTTCTAATTTATTAAAAATGGCTTTTACTGAAGGCGAACATGGAGGTAGGTTCAATTTAGAACGTTTAATTTTACTTCTGTTTCAAATCATTTTCTTTAGAAAGAATAATAATATAAATTAACTTATACAGGATGATTTAAATTAAAATAAAAGAGTCATTTGACATTTTGATTTTTTTTTGCCTTTGAGGTCAAGTTTTTCACATTTAAATTGACTCATCCTGTATATTGTCTATTTAAAAACCCCCATAAATTAACTTTATTATTATACAGAATGATTCAATTGAAATACAGAAGAACTTTTTTTGTTTTTAAATATATTTCTCTATAAATTTAATCACCCTGTATATAATTTATTAAAAAGTTGTTCTGGTTTATTTAACCGCTTAAAACTTTAGGTTTAATGGTGGGTTTTGGATATCAAACTTAAAGGCTGTAATCACAACCATAACAGTAACTCTAGTATTTCAAAAAAGTTCAACTATTTTGTTTCAATTGTAGCGTTTAGACAACGTCTAGGAATTACGGCAAATTTGATGGTTATTACAGCTAAGGTTACGGTTAAGTTTGACATCCTAAACCCACCATAAGTTCAAGAAAAGTTTTCCTCTAAAAACAATCAATTAAGTACCAAATCCAATTTTTATTTTCTTTTTTTCAGAATTATTCGTTAGCAATACCACAATCCAAAAAATAATAGAAACAATCACCAAGTGTCTAAAATCACCTCTAGATCACATGCACTCGTTAGATAACACCTGCAGTTTTGCAGCATATCTCTGCTCAATCCTCTACACCGAAAGTAATAAATTAAAATACGGAAGCGATTTAATCGTGGAAATATTTAAAATGTTATGTAACGCAAAATACGATAAAGATACCATAACCAAAGATACAATTTGGGAGATGCAAACTTCTGTTTACGATTCAATAGAGATTTTATGCGGTGTCGTAACAATTGAAGAAATTAAAGAGATTATTTCTACTCTATCAAAAATCATTGAAACTAAATTATTCGGCGGAAAACGATTAGATATAGATTCAGTTTATAATTTAATCATGGGATTAATTAAATGTGTAAAAACTCCGGATGAACAAATTTACACAGCTGAGTTATTATTTGATAAAGAATTTATAAACGATTGGAGGAAAAAAATCGTCGAAATGGCTACTTTAGGTGAATATATCAACGGAAATTTATCTTCGCCAAACGAAAAAATTAATATTTCATCCGATCAGATTAATTTAGAAAACTTATTAAAATTTTCTGAGTATTTACATTTAAAATCTAAAGTATTTTCAACTTGTATTGCTAAATTTGATCTTATTTTTGAACCTGACGACGAATTTCATTTAGACAAAGAACCTGAAGATATAGAAGAACTTGAAGAAGAAGAAGAAGAAATCGATTACGATCCAACTTTAGTTATTGAAAAAACAACAGATGATTTTGATATTTTATGCCATTTATTATACGATTACACCCTCATTTCAACAATTTTAGATAATTATAAAAGTACGGATATTTACGATCAATTAGAAGACGTTTCAAAATTTTGTTTAGAGTATATTTTTAAAATCGTTGAAAAACTTGATGATATTAATGAGTATTTATTAGTTAAAATCGAACAATCTTGGTTATGGGAAAAAACTATTTACGATTATAATATTGTATTTAAAAACCAATCAAAATCCGGAACTTATAAATGGTTTAGTGAACGAAGTAAACTTTATAACATCCCTTGGAAGTATATTATCAAAGATGTAGCACCAAATAATCGATTAAAAACCAAGCTGCCTTTAGTAGAAGAACTTGTAATGTTTAGAAATCTTTCAAAGTGTGAAAGCGATAAGTGGTTGTTATCTAGAGCGAGTGCTCCTTGGTTAGAAAAAGTGGATGAGTTATTTTTAAAAATAGAAGAATTAAAAAGTAATTTAGGAGAAGAATTTTACGGATTAAACTTTGCTAATTGGAGCGATATGGAAAGATCAACAGAAATTTTACGATTTTGTACGGAAGTTCTTGATTATTACCACGTAAACAACCTAAATCAAAACCATTGGGATTTTATTATCATATCATTAACATCTTGGTCTTTAAAAATATCCGATATAAAAGTTCTTTATAAAAACGTACAAATCCAATCGTTTATTTCTTCGGTTTATAATTTATTTTCCCGAGTTGAACGTTATATGAAAATTTTAGAACCCGATTCACAACGAGCTAAAGAATGGAAAGATGTTTTCGCCGAAGACGTACATACATCATTTTTAGAAATTTGGTTTTACTTAACCGAACAAGTCTTAAAAGAAGTACAAGTTAAAACAACGCTTTTACCATTTTTACAACACGTTGGAAGCACTATTAAATTTATAAACCACGAATATATCTTTAAAAACGATGATAATTACTGGACGAAAGTTACTAAACAATGTTGTGCTTTATTAGTTAATCAATCGAGTATTTTACAAATGTGGGGTTATGAAATGTTGAAAGTTTTAAAACCTGGTTTTGTTGAAATGGATACACAAACGTTAAAATCTAATACTCCTAATGAAAAAGGGTTAATTCTTGAAAAGTTTAAGAATATTTTACATAAAACTCAAGAGATTGTTCATATTTTATTAAGTGCAATGAAGTAAGTTTTATTTTATTGGTTTATTTTTTCTTTTTTATTTATTTTTTTCATATTTATTTATTTTTTTCATAATTTAAATGAATGAAATTCATTAACATTTTTTATTTTTTTTTAGATTGGGTGAAGATAGCTGTCGAGTACAACCCCACACAGATTCTTATACTTACACCTTCGCTTATACATTACTTTGGGATTTCTTATTGTTATTGTGTGAAGCATCTTCGGCTGATTTAAGATTTGAATACGCGGAATGGTTAAAAAATCAAAATTACTTATCTAAATTGTTGGTACATTTATTTAAATTAATGCCAGGAGAAGTGTTATTCTATGTGCCTTCTGAATCGAAAATTAAACCATTTTCAGACTATTTTACTAGTAAATTCGAACTTTCAATGTTTGGTATGTTAATAAAATAATTAAAAAAATAATTTGTAATACATAATAAATTTATTTTAGATCCAACAAGTAGTGCAATGTTAGAAAGAATAGTTTGTTGGGTCTTTTTCATGTCAATGTCTCAATTACCTGCATCAGTACGACAATGGTGGACAGATTTAGAGTCTAGAAGTAGTCAGGTAGTTGAAAGAGTGACATCATCTTACGTTTCACCTCAATTGTGTAATGAAGAATTGGATGATGTCGCTCAACATGAAACTAAGTTTAAAAATATGGTTGTAAGTATCTTAAAAAATTATTGGATTGTTCGGAAAGTAATTTCGTTTTGTTGGCAAAAAACTGATCGAGGTGGTTTTTGACCTCATCATTTGAAGTGAAGGTTTTACCATCTAAAAAATTTTGGAGCGACCGGAACAAATAATAATCCGATGGTGCCAGGTCTGGAGAATATGGTAGGTGTGGCATTGTATCCCATTCAAGCTGTAAAAGCTTTTGGCGAGTGACAAAACTTGTGTGAGGTTTTGCGTTGTGTTGGTGAAACACTACGCCTTTCCTGTTGATTAGTTCCGGCCTTTTTTGTTGAAGTGCATCATTCAGTTTTTCCAGTTGATGACAGTAGAGAACATGGGGAACCGATACATCGAGCTTCGAGGATAATCCCAGGCCTTTCAAGTGATCATAAATTGTTGAATTTGAGAAATTTAACCGCAATCCGATCTCACGTGTTGTTATTCGCCGGTTCGCATCAACTAATTTATCGCGTCTTTATCAGCTTCAACCGGCCTTCTTGAGGTGCATCTTCGACATCAAAATTGCCGGATCGAAATTTAGCGAACCAGTTCTGGCACTGGCGTACTCTCAACACACTTTCTCCATACACATCGGTCAATTTCTTTCTGGCTTGAACAGCATTTTTACCCTTTCTGCAGTAAAACAGTAAGATATGTCGAAAATGCTGCTTATCGCTCTCCATATTTAAAAGGGCACCTACCAAAAACTACTGCTGTGGCATAGAATTAATTGGAATTTTTCACACACAAGCCTTGCTATATAAGCTCTCAAAGTATATAATAATTATAGGGCTTAAGTGTGAAGTTGGGTTAAAAAAATACAACAATTAAATCCTCTGTCTGGAAAAAACGAAATTACTTTCCGAACAACCCAATAGAGGTAATTTTTTTTTTATTTAAACTTTATTTATGGTTTATGATTGATTTAAGATAAAAATTCATCCAACTGTTCGAGAAGTCGTCGCTATTTATACAGTCGATGATATTCAAATGGACTTGGTTATTACTTTACCGGTTAATTATCCTTTAGTGGGACCTGATGTGCAATGTAATAAACAAATCGCGGGATCGTCGCATAAAAATTGGTTGATGCAACTTAAAAAATGTTTGAGATATCAAGTAAGTATCAATTTTATTATTTCTTTTAACACTGCATTGGTAGAAAGGAAAATTTATTAAAGTTTTATTTGAGTTATAAATAACCAGGTTAATTATCACCGTCAAAGTATAAATTATCACTATAAAATCGGTTTCCATAAATGCGGATTATCACGATTCAGTAGACTCTCTCTAAACTGACACTAATCCCTCAAATCCAGTTAATACGACTGTGCTTTGTCCATCGTTTTATTATAAACAAACAGTAATACAAAGTATGAGTGTTGATAATGTATGTATGAGTGTTGACGAATTAGAGGGATTTTATAAACTCAAATAAACCCGTAAGAAACTCTGTTCGTCATTTCTATGGAAAAGCAATAAACTACAGGTTTTATTGAAAGCAAACTAAGCAAAATTTCGTTCAAATACAAATAAGCTTCGATATGTCATAATGTGATTTGCAAATATTGACAGATATTTTATTTATCTATTGTACAGCTTTGTTCATTTGTACAGTCTCTTAACAAAGCGATTTTTCTGTACAGATTCGTACAATTTTAATAAATCGTTTTGTGTATACCCCTTAACGAAGCTTAACGCCGCTATATTTAGCAAATTTGATGAACTAGTTCAAATTGTCAAAAACCAGAAATCACGGAGTTCGGAAATTTGATGTTTTAAAATCTTTATAGTTGCCAGAGCTGTGTAAAATATTGCTCGCTTCTATTAGGTACATCTCACACTGAAGCAATCAGCAATAAGCAGCTAACAACCAACAACAAGCGATATTGCTACCTAACGACATATTATATACAATTAAAGCAGACGTCTCACATTGCAGCAATCCCATATCGCCTCTCTATTTGCGATATCGAATTACTCCAATGTGAGAGATATAATTTGATTATATGTAAAATGTTATCAAGCGGTGATATCGCTTGTTGCTAATTGCTAGTTACCTCAGTGTGAGATGTACCATAACCCGAAATGGAGTTGCACTGGAAGAGCTCTATTTTCATAAAAAGATTTTGTAAAAATGTCGATATATTATTTGGGGGGAAATGATTATATTATTTTGGAAAAAAATAAATAAATAAATCGACGCTTCCAACGAAGACTGTACTAACTCAAATTTTTGGTTATTTGAGTTACATTGCCTAAAGCATAATAATTATGCTTTTAAAGCATAATATTTTAATAATAATTTTAATAATATTTTAATAATTATGCTTTTAAAGCATAATAATTATGCTTTAGGCAATGTAACTCAAATAACCAAAAATTTGAGTTAGTACAGTCTTCGTTGGAAGCGTTGATTTATTTATTTATTTTTTTTCCAAAATAATATAATCATTTCCCCCCAAATAATATATCGACATTTTTACAAAATCTTTTTATGAAAATACTGAAAGTACTGGTTGTACAACGTCTAGGAAGTAAGTAAAGTAATGTTCTTGGGAAAACAACCAAAAAACATGATGTCGAAATTAAACACCTCCTTTATTCATGTCCTAAGGTTTTGATTGTCAGATCGCACCCTGGAAAGAACAATGACATAACTCAAAAATGCAGTATTTGAGTAATAACAAATAAAGTGACACTGTTCTTGCCATAATAAGTAATGAACTAACATAAGACAAAACTGACATAACTCCTCTTCGACGGATAAATTGTGAGTTAGAGATGTGACGTTTTTCTGCAGGTCAAAGGCACACCATACGTATCATTGCTGATGGTAATTTCAAAATGATCATTTTTGAGTTGTAACACTATTCCCGCCAGGTGCTATATTACAGTTTTCTTCAGAGGCACGCTACAAAGTTAACAAGATTAAAAGCTAGACAATTTTTTGAACTAAGAAATTAACAAAATGACCGAAAGTCACAATTACTTACAATCAGAAGTTAGAGCATACAGCATCAGTAAGAAATCCAATGCAAGTGAAAACGTAAAAACGTAATGACAAAGACGCATAGAGCCGGCAATATAGCAATGTGTTTTTAACTTGTTAACTTTGTAGCGTCTTCTGAGGAAGACCTGACAATCTAAAGCTTAGGGCATGAATAAAGGAGGTGTTTAATTTCGACATCTTGTTTTTTGGTTGACTTCCCAAGAACATTACTTTACTTAAAAATTTTACTATTTAGAAATTAAAAGAAGTTAATTTCTAAGAATCCCCTAGATTTTGTTTAATATTCTCAATTCTTTTAACACATTCTAATTGGGAAACGAGAATTCTCGTTGAATAGAATATAACTAGAAAATGAGTTCCAATTTGGAATTCTCTCTAAAAGTAAAATGTTTCGGAAAATAAGATTTTACTATATTGAGAATCAGAAATTGTTAAAACCCTGCTGGAATTACAAACAATTCAGAACTCTACCAGTAACTAATGTGTTAACGTTAAAAAATAAGTAAGAAGGGTGGAAGTACTGGTTGTACTCATCAAGAAATAAGTAATGACAAGTTACTGGAAATTCAATCAAAAAAGGGGAGAAATAAAAAAGGTTCCTTTTATTAAGCCAAGCTTTCGATCAATTTATTGTGACCTTCATCAGGATTCACTACAAAGAAAGGGAAAAATAATGACAACCACGTTGTAAAGTTAGGTTAAGAACTTAACCTGGTTAACCCCTTAACGTACAGAGTATTCGAAGGCAAAAGCCAGTAACTCATTTCTGTAGTGTGCCCAAAAATGGTACCATAAAAAATCCAAATATTCATTCTCTTGGACGTTTTGACACATTCTTTTATAAGGACGGCGCTTCTTATAAAACCATGGCTGCAATCTTTCGACACGTGTATTTATAAATTTTAACTTATTTGAGTTGGAGTGCAAAATGTAAGAGGGGGATGCCAAGACGCCCCGTCAGGTAAATATGAAAATTTCTAAAGACCCCAATGAATCACTTTGGGGATGCTTTGGTTTTGGAATACTCTGTACATTTAAGAGTCTGGCCCGCCATAATTGCATTACGTTCGAAAGAAACCGTCACACAAGGGATTTACAAGAACCTTTGCTTGTAAGTTAGGTTGTAAAGTTAGATTAAGAACTTACAAGCAGAGCTTCTTAACCGTTCTTAACGTGATTGTCATTGTTTTTCCCTCTCTTTGTAGTGAACCCTGATGAAGTTCACAATAAACTGATCGAAAACTTAGCTTTATAAAAAGGGGTTTTTTGATTTCTCCCTTTTTTTTGTAGAATTCCTAATTCCTAACTTCTCATTAGTTAAAAATAAGAAAGTACTTACCATATTCTAGTTCTTCATCTTCTCGTTGTGCATCCATACTGTGACCTAGAAATGATTAAAATCTCATTAAAGTTACATATTAATGATGCTCGGGGTTATTAATTTATTACTAATGATTAAATATTGTTGATTTTTTTTTATTAGAATGGAAGAATTTGGGATGGTTTATCTTTATGGAACACCAGCTTAAACAAAAAATTCGATGGCGTCGAAGAATGTTACATTTGCTTCGCTGTACTTCACCAAGGAACTTATCAACTACCAAAGTTATCTTGTCAAACTTGCAGGAAAAAATTCCATTCAGCTTGTTTGGTATGTTTGAAACTCTTAAATACATATATTTTTTTTCTAATTAATTTTTATTTAATATTTCAGTACAAATGGTTTAGCACCAGTAACAAAAGCACATGTCCCATTTGTAGGAATTTATTCTAAAAGATAATCTATCTAAAAAAAAAATTGTATACATTATAAATTTAATATTATTTTCGTCTTGTTTTAAATACGTTTTTTTGTGTATATACTTTATGAGAAAATAAATAAATAATTTAATTAAAAATTTTTAAGTTTTTATTTTTATTAGGTACCTAGAAAAGTAATTATACAAACATCTTAACTCGGAAGTAGCAAACATTCCGGAAGAAACCGCATAATCGCGTCGCTAACCAACGAACAGCACGCTTTCAAAACGACACTTGCCGTCCCATACTTTCTCCCAATCGACAGATGTAATTTTCCGCGTTTATCCGCACGTTTTATGATCGTTTAAATGTCATACGCAGATTAACCGGATGTCAATCACGTTGAAAAGAAGTGAAAATATCTAGAAATTATTACATTATCCCCGAGATCGTAAAAATTAGGAGCGGTCGAATGAAACTCGGACAAGTCCCATTTTTACCTTTCGCACGATTAATTGTACATAATAAAATTAGAATAAACTTTCGAATATGAATCGAGTCTTTGTAGAAATAACGAGGACAAAGGTGAAAAAGGTTATTTGTTTCTACCATCATCTACCTCGAAGGTAAAAAGAAAATTTAATTTACATACCAAAGAAATCTTTAAGTTATGACGCGGAAGATGTAAAGAAATGAATAAGTGATCGTAAAATTACAAATGATTACTTTGGTTGTTAAGTGACATAATGAATACATTCTAGTTAAGATTTGCGGATGTAAATTTAACTAAAAACGACTTGTTACGTGCGTGGTTGTTTTGTAAAGGTCTCTTGGTAATGACCGAGAGAGAAAATTTCTCTTTGTATGTATAACGTATACGTGAATTGTATAGGTTCCATTTCTCCGCAATGCTGATGCGGTTTTTGGCGGGGTTCTGAATTTCACTTCTCATCCAAACAACCGGATGCTCACTACATACTTTAAATGAATGAAACTAAACGAAATTACTTCATAAAATTTTATTTACCATTAAAAAACACATTAAAAAATTCAAAAAAACGAATGATTTTTTTTAAATGAGTTATATAAGAAGAAATTTCCCTTTAATAACCACAAAAACTTCTTATATAACTTCTTTCGTGTGACCATGAAGTGAAAGCTTTCATTTTCTAATTAGAGATTGGAAGAGATCAACCATTTCATAAAAATTAAATAACAAATCCGGTAAATCATTATAATCAAAGTAAATATCCGAACGTTAAATTTAAACGAGAAGAAAGATAAAAGGTAAATATTTTGCTTCCAATTAAAGTAACTAAATAAATAACTATTCAAGAGAAATGATTCAAACGTTTTTATTTATGGTCTTTAAAACCGGGTTTGTTGGATTTGTGGAAAAACTTTTTAAAGTTAATCGAAGCGGGGTAATTGGACGAGTTATTAAAGAGGATTAAACCGACAAAGAGAAATACAGGAACGAAGAAATCTCACCGAGCGGATGGATACATGAGAGACACGAGTATCGGAAAAGGTAGAAAGTTAATTCGATTTGGGTCGGTCGTATGTACTTTAAAACTTACTGTTTCCTTTAGTTCAGTGTGTCAACATAAAATAAGTAAGATTCAATTAATATGTCGTTAGTAAAACCGATTTAGTACGTATGACACGGATGTAAAAACATAAATGTTGGATTTTCAAAACATATGGTTAAAGACATGAATTTAATCTTTCTCGTACGAACGTGCAATATATTGCACGCAAAAAGTATTCCGAGCCGGACAAACGAGCAACATATTGCACGCTGCTTATGTTTGTTTTATTTAACTACTGAGTCATGTTTTTATTGCATCATTTAGATAGTTTTTGATATATTTTCACTTGCAAATTTAATTTCGGTTGCCTGGGTATACAATCGAAAATAAATTCCGTACGATAAAGGTTAATAGAGAAATATTTCTAAGAAAAATATGATTTACTGATTCTTAAAATAATTAAAAGACTATTGAGTAAGTAATCGATGTTAATTACTATTTTTTAGTTAGAAAAGAAAATACTTTGAACTACTTGTATACAGGTGTTCTAAATGAACAGAAAAGGGTTGCTCATAATAATTTATAACAAAAAATTATTTTCACGTATAAAATTCTAAAACACTAAAGCTTAAATTCAGGACGATAAAAAATTATTTAACAAAAATTAAGTTGTAAAATTTTTTAAAAAGATTAAAAAAAGACATGTCGAATTTTGAAAATAAATTATAAATTAAATTAAACATCACATTAGAAATATAAAACTAATGAGTTTTATGTTAAACAATCATTGACTTTTTAATTGATATAATGGTAACATTTTTTATGCTAGACAGTTTCGGAACTAAAATGTTGGTTACCTTTTGACAATCAATAGATTACATGTAAAACAGACTTGAGAATTTTGTAAATACAGATTACAAATAGGTACTTGTCAACGAATGTCTTTTTCTTCTTCTTCACAATGACTGGGGTAGGAAATGGAATTTGGGAACTCCTTGGGATTTTGATTATATTAAAAATAAAAAACAGTAACTTTCCAAAACCCAAACATCTTGTTCCGATGTTCAAGCTGATTTGTGGTGAGTCAACAATGGGCGGGTTCGAGAAGGCCAACCATTGACATTAAGTGGTGTGACCTTGAATCGCGAGATGAAGTCCCGATTTACTCGCGAATCGCTGTATAGTGCGCCCTAATATTTTATACATTTGTACTATGTACTAATACCCATCGATTGATACAACTTTTTTCAAAATCGGTGAATACAAGATCGTGTAGTCTCATTGTAAGAATCAACAGAGATCATTTTTTCCAAAAAGTTTCCATTGAGATTCCTCTCAGCACGTATAATTTCGGGTTGTTGAGTCGAGTTTCCCAAGTGCGAAAGCATTTACTGGTTTCGCGGTCCAATTTTAAAGATAGCATGGCATGTGGAGAGTATTTGTACTATGTACTAATGTCTATCAATTGGTACCACTTTATACAAAATTGGTAAATACAAGGTCGTGTGGTCTCCTTGAGAGTATAAATTATACACATGATTTATAAGAAATTTTCGAAAAATCTTGGAAACACTGTCACACAGATGTATGTTAACACTTTAACGACCACACGTCTACGCAGTCAAATATCGCCAGGGGCCGGCAATGTATTGGTTGTTGTATTGTTCTTGTTGTTGCTTCAACAAAACAAGTGAAAATAATGCTATTTCAATCTTCGGCTGTAGCATAACACACATGTGTGAGCGGTCCTTAATGGTTGTTCTAGTTATCACAGACATGTTGTGTGAGCGGTCGTTAAAGTATTAAGATCAATGTACTATAACCCGAAATGGAGCTGCACCATAAAAGAACCATAAAGATAAAAAAGTAAGCCATCTCTCCGTAACGTTGCCGAGTACTCTTTAATCTTTCTTTCCATGATGTAGCTCCATTTCGTGTTAGAGTACAAAAGAATGTTAAATAATTCATTTATGACTTGAAATCATCTTTATAATTAAAAAGACAGATTTTGGACGAACACAAACACTTCATCAGTTCCCGACCGTAGCCAGAAACAGGAAAGAACTAATATCTTAAATATCAACTATTTTAACAAGAAGGGAATTTTAACCCTTTTAGTGCCGGACGAAATCAAGGCGCTTATAATAAAATAACTCGTAGAATTTGTCATGATTTTATTAAGGTTTGGAAAAGGGCCCACAAAAACTAAACAAAAGACAATGTTTACCCAATTCTAAAAGCAGTGTAACAAACGAAGTAAATATAAAGCTATATATTTTATTTTGAGGTAGAGTTCTAACAATGCGCATAGTAAAGCGGATCGGCAAATTCGAGCCGATATATCGGTACTAGCACTTTTCATCAGGGTAACAAAAGGTCGACATATCGGCCTCCAGCACTAAAAGGGTTAAATGACAGTCACTATGAAGAATACAGAAATACAGGTGAATTGCACGTTTTTTTAAATGTCAATTGCAAGGTGGACAAAATATTATATAGCAACATTAGCCCTTTCGCGGCGACGCATTTGTACCCAATGTTGCCGTTTCGGTACAAGTGTACTGATTCAGTACGATTTCATGGATAAAGTACGTGAAAGCAGCAATTCAGTACAACATTTTTAGTCGGTACAATTGTACTGAAATCAGTACATTTTTAGGGAATGCAATACCATTTTTAGAATAAATTTCAAAAATGAAAAATTAATTGAAATTACCAAAGTTTTAGGTGTAACAAAAATATTTAGTGATGATAAGCCGTCCATTCAAAAGTTGGGACAGATGTTTTCAAATATTGTTAAATCGACCGAAGTTGAAGATCTAATTTTAGAATTGCGACTTATTGGAGAGTTTAAAACAGAAAGAACATTTTGTAACATTGAAGATATTTTAAATTTTTTAAGAAAGCAACGTAATAGATTAGGAGACAAGCCATTTCCAACTGTAGTAAAGTTGTTTGAGGCATTCCTATCGATGCCTCATGGAAGTGCCAGCGCAGAGAGAGTGTTTTCATCATTATGCATCATAAAGAACAAGTACTGAAATAATTTAAATGTTTCCACCGTGGAAAGTCTATTGCTTGTAAAGCAACTGATGAAAATGATCACTAAAAAAAAAGGTTGTCCAAGTTCCTCGCTAAATTCAGTACATTTTTTTCATTTTCAGTACGCATTTTCGGTACACTTTTTTTCTTCGCTGCGGCAACACTGTCTGTACCGTATATTGTCATTTTTTTAAATCATGTTTTGTCGCTTTACAAGACGGCTCGATCGCTTTATATACATTGTGTCAGCCACTGTGATGCACCAAGTGGTCGCCGTATATCTACGGTATCCGCCGCGAAAGGGTTAAATGAGATCACCAAGATTTTTAGTTCAATACGTTTTTAAGGTATCTCAAGAAAAAACATGACCATATACATCTTTAAGAGACTCTAGCTTTCTTAGGAAGCAATTTTGTATAAGAAGTTTTATGTTGAATCAGCATAAAATTAATCCGTAGTTAGCGTTTGGCAATAGAGTTTTGGGACACTCTGTCTAACATTCTAATTACTGCTAACTACGAATTCCAAGACTAATTTCATGCTGATTCAAGGTAAAACTTATCCAAAGTTGCTTCCTAATAAAACTAGTGCCTTTTGAAACCATTATACGTGAACAACCTTTTGTGAGATATCTTCAGAATTCCTTTAGCTATGGCAATGAAGGTTTGGGTTTTTGTTAATTTGGAAATGCTTCATCGTTTGCTGACAAACCACCTTTTTATTGCCATCGTAAAGGTGTTAGGTAGTAAGAAGGAACTGTGTTTTAAGTTCCAACCTTTTAATTTTATTGAATTCGGCATTTTTAATTACAAGGTTTCAATCGTTGAAATTTTTCATTTAATTATTTAATCTATTGTCTTCAAAACTGAAGCCTAAGTTTCCTACTTCCTACTTGTTTTGGAAACTTGATGTATTTCACTTTTCAACACCTATTTTCTTCCTACACAAGAAAGAAAGTCTTCACTTTTGTTGTCTTCAATAACAAACCGGTTAACTTAATTCCAAACACCTTTTAAAGAAGGGCGTGAAATTCAAAACAGATACAAGATAATAAAGTGGGAAAAAAGAGAAATTTTCGTTTTATAACCCAATCAAAAAAAAAAAATCAAAACCGCCCAAACCATAAACAATCATCTTATGTCGCGATTGGGAAATTTTCAAGAAGAAATTGATAAAGAGAGAGAAGAAGAAACGGAACCGCCTCTACCACTCTTTTCTTCGCGACCCACATGCCGCCGCTTTCAGAATAATAAAATAACTTATACGTCCCGGTCGAAAGGCACTTGCTTTCAGCACTTCGAACGGTTCACGTTTTCCGAATCGGTCGTAGAGTCGGTACGGTTATCGACTTAAGTTTTCGTACGCTCTCACAACGGGCTATGAGTACCAGTGTTTCTAGTCGACTTTCTCATCAGAAGTAAGTAAACGTACGAACTAAAGAACAAGAAGTGACTTCTTGGAACTAATAAGTGTGAATATTAGTGTTGTATATGGATAAGACTTTGTAAGTTTTATGTTGTGAAGAAATAATTTTGACTTTTTTTAAAAAGAATTTTGATTTTTTTTTAAGAAATTTTGATTTTTTTATAAAGAAATTTTGACTTTTTTTAGAACGAAATTTTGATTTTTTTAGAAAGAAATTTTAGCTTTTTTTAAAAAGAAAATTTGACTTTTTTAGAAAAGATTTTGACATCGTTTTGATAAAAAATTAGTTTAAAAAGTTTCAAAACTGCTTAACTTAGCAAATAATTAGAATCATATTACATTCTACTTAGTAAATGATTTGCAAATTTTTCTTACTCAATAAAAAAAATCTTATATCAGCATTTTTTTTATAAATTATTTCATTTCTTGTGCCATTAAAAAAATATTTTTTATTTATTAAGGTAAATACTCAAAAAAAGCAATGACATTACTAAACTCAACTCAAACTCTAGCCAAAGACGCTTACACTTATTACCTCTGGACTTTATCTTTATCAGGTAATAAGATCAAATCCTGGATAAAATTTTCCTCAACAATAAACATTTTTTTCTTTAGATTCGCGGACGAAAGGATGGCTTTTAGTGGATTCTCCGGTCCCAACGTTATCCTACACTTTACTATATTTATTTATAGTATGGATAGGACCTAAACTTATGAAAAATCGCGAACCGTTTAAATTAACGTGGCTTCTTATACCATATAATTTAGCCATGGCTTTTTTAAACGCCTACATATCGATACAATTATTTACCGCATCGATTAGGTTGAGATATAGTTACGTTTGTGAACCTTGTAGGCAGAAAGATGATCCAGATGAGTTACAAGTAAAGATTTTTTAACTACAGTGTGTCCATAAACTCACAAATAAATTTATTTTTATTTTTTAATAAAATAGGGAAGTCTAAAACTTTACATTTTATATTCAAAAGGATTCAAAAAAAAAATTAGAATAACATAGAGGGTATATAAAGACAAATACTTTCACGGCTGGTGTTAACTAAACTACAACTAGAACTAACATTAGCACTAAGTCTAGCATTAGATCTAGAACTGAAAAAGCGTTTGATGTTTCAGATGCCATGTTGCAACTTTCTTCAAAAACAACTTTGGAATGAAAAAACGTTTGACGTTTCGGATGCCATGTTGCAACCTTCTTCAGAAACAAGTTCGAAATGAAAAAGCGTTTGACGTTTCGGATGCCATATTGCAACCTTCTTCAGAAACAAGTTCAAAGTGTTTCTGAACACTTAACTGAAGTGTCTGAACACTGAAGTGGTTCAGAAACACTTCGAACTTGTTTCTGAAGAAGTGTTCGAACACTTCGGATGCAACATGGCATCCGAAACGCCAGAAATAAGTTAGAAGTGTTTCTGAAGAAGGTAGTAACATGACATTCCGAACGTCAAATGCTTTTTCACTTCGAACTTGTTTCTGAAGAAGGTTCCAACTTAAGGTTGAAGGTTGCACACTTACTTGAAGAGTCTGAACACTGAAGAGGTTCAGAAACACTTCGAACTTGTTTCTGAAGAAGTATTCGAACACTTCGGATGCAACATGGCATCCGAAACACCAGAAACAAGTTAGCAGTGTTTCTGAAAAAGGTTGTAACATGACATTCCGAACGTCAAACGCCTTTTCACTTCGAACTAGTTTCTGAAGAAGTGTTCGAACGCTTCGGATGCAACATGGCATCCGAAACACCAGAAACAAGTTAGAAGTGTTTCTGAAGAAGGTTGTAACATGACATTCCGAACGTTAAACGCTTTTTCACTACGAACTTGTTTCTGAAGAAGGTTGCAACATGGTATCCGAAACGTCAAATGCTTTTTCACTTCGAACTTGTTTCTGCTGCAGGTAGTTCCAGTCTTACAATCAGTTTAATATAAAAGGAGTTTTATAAAAAATTATTAACATTAAAAAAAAATGAAATTTATACATGTTTTTATGGACACACTATATAAAATTTTGTAATTAGAGTAAATTCGGATATTTTTAGATAACCAGCGCCGTTTGGTGGTATTATTTCTCCAAACTATTAGAATTTTGTGACACATTCTTTTTCATCTTAAGAAAAAAAGATCAACAATTAACATTTTTACACGTTTATCATCATTCAACGATGTTTACTTTATGGTGGATTGGAATAAAATGGGTTCCAAGTGGATCAAGTAAATATTAACAAAATTAATATATTTCTTCTCACTCCAAAACATTTTTTTTCATTATAGCATTCTTACCTGCGATGGTTAATTCAGCAATTCACGTTTTAATGTATTCCTACTATGGTTTAGCAGCTTTAGGACCAAAAGTCCACCAATACTTATGGTGGAAGAAGTACTTGACCATTTTACAAATGGTAAGTAAGCTTCGAGGTATTTAAAATGCGCCGTTTAACTTTCTCAAGCAGAGCAAGGAGAAATCCGTACTTCCTGACAAAAATTTATTGAAAGCTGACCTCTCTCGATCGTCGAAAGCAGGTTCCGTTTATAGAAAGTGAAATTGTCTGCGACGTTTTAAAAAATTAACTTTCCTAAAGCGGATTTCTTCGTTGTTTAATAAAGATGATTTTCTTTTTTGTCGTGTCGTTACAAAGATCAATATTTAAACTTAAATAATTACTTAACTCGTTTTATTACCTTAAAAAAATAACGTAAATTTTTTACCTAATTATTAATTGCCTAGTTAAAAGTGTATTTACATGTAAATGCTTTTTCTTTAAATAGATCCAATTCACGTGCGCTTTAATTCTGGGAATTAATGGAATACGAACTGGATGTGAATTTCCTTTATGGATGCATTACACCCTTATTTTATACATGGTGTCTTTCATCGTACTTTTCGGAAACTTTTACGTCCAAGCTTATATGGAGAAGGGAAGACAAGTTTTCTTTGGAGGAATGGACATGGGTTGTGGTCAAGGAACTTTATACATTCCCAATCAAAACGAAAAGAAGTTTAATTAAAGAAATTATAAAAAAAATAAGGGTAATAGGTTACTCGGAGTTATATTTATTAGAAAAAATGAGGATAATTATGTACAGTAAAAAGTACAATTAGTTGTTATCGTTGTTATTAGATAAGTAAATGTTACTTAATGTATATTGTATTAGAAAAAAAAATTTTAGCCGGTATTTTTACAAAGTATACAATAGATACTTAAAATTTAAATTAGTTTTTTATTTATTTTCCTTTTTTTAAACTAAAGTGAGACCAATATGGAGAATAAATTTAATGAAGTTTATCGTTAAGTTGATTTGCTTAATTAAAAGAAAACTACCTAAGTATACCTACTAACTAAGATCATGTAAAACTAAGTTTTACATGATCATCTTCAGAAACAATCGTCAATATTTCAAAAAAAAATTTTCGTTATATTCCTGGGCTTGTGTTTCACAAAGAGTCGTCTTACTGCTTCAGGTAGCAACACTGCTTGTTGTATTGCCTTGAATTCTGAGGATCTCGCATATGAAGCACCAAATTGGTGACTATAGTTCTCTAGTTGTGTCCCCTTTTTGTGTCATCTCTATTGAGCTCTCATTTTATTCTAGATACTTGTTTTACTGCTAAATCATAAGTTCGAAATACCTCTCTATGGTTGCAACTTTGTGGCGGAATTGTGGAATAATTATCTTTCTTTCTTGTTGTAGGAAGAATGTTTTCTCTTAGGAAGAATTCTCTTTCTTCCTTGTTAAACTTGGATGTCAAAAACAGTTATGTAATTTATGGTTAAATAAGTTTTAAACGCTAAATGGACTAAATCCTCTGGTTTAAATCCTCTTCTAATCTTGAAATTATGAATGATTATCTCTGATGACAGTTATGTAAAGATCAAAATTGATTGTGAGACTGATTTTGAAAAATAAAATTGGAAATTGAAATTCAGAAAGAATAAAATATTGTGATTTTAATTTTCTTCTAAGTTAGAAGATTCCAAATTTCGGGATCGGGATTGAATTTCGGGATTTTGTATTTCAATCCCGGGATCCCGGGATTAATCTCGAAATTACGAAAAATTAGAAAAATAACTTGTAGGGTTAAAATAACTTATATTTTTGACTATTTTAATAAAAGAACTTGGAAATGTAATATGTAAATATTATTGTATCATACATAAGTTACGTAACTCGATAATAATATTGTGAACGCAAATTTAAACAAAAACATAAAATTTTAACAAACAAATTATATTTACAACTTAGAACGGAAATGGCTTCTGAGCATCACCAGTGCATCTAAGGTAGAATCGGCTAACCGAGATTTTATTTTTGTGGCAAGCGATGACGCAGAAGAAAAAGCTCGTTCCAATTCCACACTGGTGGGTTGAACTGTAAGCAAGCATTCACAGCACCGCTGCAAATGTAAACCACGCAATCCACCATTTTCTAATAGGGCCATTTCTTTTTTCATCACCTTTAAAACATCAATATATTTTCTTTTCAATGGTTGTTAAATTTTCATCTCCTTTCAATCGGCTGATTGGCAACTCATCTTCAGAGTCGAAACCGTCCTCGTCAAGATTTATTGTAGTTGGTTCAGTTTGGTTGCTGAGAACGGTTCCTGATAAGTTTTCTGAAATATTTTTGACGAAATTCGCAATTATGTCGGTAGGGGGCAAATTAAAAAAAGGATCCTCGCTGTTTTGGTTATTGGGATTTTGGAGATAATCCATGATTCCAGACATTGTGGTTCTTCGCTCTGATATTCGCTTTCTTAAAGACTCTTCCAGGTCATTGCTTAATTTTGTTTTTAGTTCACGTAGCTCCCGAAACAGAAATTTACATCTTGCATCTGCAGAAGCAAGATTAGCATCTCGTCAACATATACCTTCTACAGTTAGTTTAACTGGTCCTAAGCAATAGACAATGGTCTGTGCGATTTCAAAATCTGAATTTGTGAATATTATTGAGCTCTCTAAATCGATCAGAGCTTTTCTGACACAATCTTTTAGTTGAACAAATCGATCTAACATATTTACTAAGCTGTGTAAATTTCGGGACTGCATCGGGATTTGTTTCGGGATTTCGGGATTTTTTCGGGATTTCTGGATTGGAAAAACATCGAGATCCCGGGATTGGAAACCCTACTTCTAACCAATCTTGATTACAAAAAAGAATGGTTTTCTTTAAATACTCAACTCCAATTGTCCCTGAAAACGATTATCGAATCGTAGAACTTGTTATACTGAATTATCTAATAAAATTACTACATTTTTAAAAGTTGAATGAGAAAAATCTTTTGATTTCAACTCTATTGTAGTTTTGATAATAAACAAGAATGGTTCTCCTGAAACACTCAACTGTGAACCGTGAACACGATTATCTAAAGGTAGAAACCATTGCACTGGATTTTCTAATAGAATTGCAAGTTTTAAAAGCTAAATGAGAAAAATCTTTTGATTTTAACTCTCTTCCAGTATCGTTAATAAACAATTATGACTTTCTTTTTAATGATAAATTACGAATGATTGTCTCTGAAGATGGTAATGTAAAGGTAGAAACTGGTTAGGTAGATTTTTTAATAAAATTGAAACGTTCAAAAGCTGGATCAGTAAAATCTTTTGACTTTAACTCTTTAGTCTTGGCAATAAACAAAAATGATTTTGTTTAAATGCTCAACTATGAATGATGGACTCTGAAGACGGTTATCTAAAGATAGATAGAGACCATTAAGCTGGATTTTTTTAATAAAACTGAAACTTTTAAATCTAGAATGGGTAAAATCTTTTGACTTTAACTTTCTTCTAGTCTTGACAATAAATAATGATGACTTTCTTTAAATATTAAACTATCAATGATTGCCTTTAAAGGTAGAAGATAATTATCTAAAGGCAGAAACCGTTAAAATTGATTTTTTAATAAGATTGACAGTTTTAAAATCAGAAAGTACGAATGATCGTCCCTGACGATGGTTATGAAAAGGTAGAAACAAGTCAGATACATTTTTTTAAAATAAAATTGAAACTTTAAAACCCAAATGAATCAAATCTTTTGATTTCCACTCTCTACTAGTCTTGAAAAAACATTCATTGTAACTTTAACCGTTTGAATCCCAAGCAGCGCGATCGCACTGTTCAGATTTTATGTCCAGAAAACCCAGCACGTATAGGGAAAGCGCGATTGCGCTGTTTGGCATTCTTCGACAATGGTTTTTTAATAAGGCCTGGGACTCAAACGGTTAAACTTAATCCTCTCAAAAGAAGACTGAAGCTTATTACATCAAAGTTTTCCCAGAATTTTTTTAAGAAAAAATATATCTATTTCGATTTTAGAATTTTCAAAATCGTCAAATTTTTCAACTGATAAGCATAAATCAACCAATTTAAAGAAATTTTTTGTAACATTTTTTTCATGTCGATGATTTTAAAACATTTATTCCAAACTCTATATCGATCGATTTTAAGAGTTTTTGGGCCGACGTCCGTCAGGTGGCGACTCCCATACAAACGGGACGCCAAACGCCGGCGTCGCGACGCCGTCCACCACTAGTAGACCTGTTGTCGTCAGCGCGAGCGCATCCGTTCGGATTCGAATGGCCTAATCCCACATAGTCCCAGCTATTCCCGGCTAATCCAGACGAGACAACCGCTTTTGGTGAGTGTAATCTCCATTAATCTCGCGTTTTTCTTTATCTTGAAAACACCCTCAAGACGATGGTGTTATCTTAACAGCATCGTTTGCAACATCACGACATATTAAAGATGTTATTAGATGTTTATTCTCATCGTTAGATTTTTAGGAAAACATCCCGGTCCATAAATTCTTATTTTTTATCTCTGCGTAAATAAAAACCCCTTTCGACATTCATTACTCTCGACAATGTTTCCGACTTTAATCAAAACCGACACGTACGAAGGTAATAAACCGCGATAATCCTCGTTGGTCACACTACGCTACTCCCGGTTACCCAGGATAATGAACAGGTCGAGCACGTGAAAGGACGAAAAATGCATATCCACGAAAAAAAAATTGCAAAAGACAAAAATACCGGCTTTTCGTAATAATTGTCTTAATGACAAAATTTTTGCTCTTTGACAAGAAACATACACGTTGAAAATTAGGACACCTACACACGTGTCGATAGCGTGCATGCAAATTGTTTCGCCCGATTAATTGAGAGCGTACGAACGTGCTACAACACGCCGTGACAATTTTTGCAATTTCCCGGAGTAATTACGTTTATTTTTCACGACGCAAATTAGTCCAATATACAATAGTCCCGTTTGAATCGATTATAAACTAACCGTGAAAATGGATTTAAAGCTGATAGTTTACGCGTGTCACGTTCTAACTAGTTTGATAACTTTTTAACATGTTCCAATTTTAAAGTTATAGTCAACAGAGAGAGTTATGTTTGAAATAGTCTTACAAACAGTACTTATTAAATCTGTTTGTAGAGACTATCCTAAATGGTTTTGAACTTTTTTGTTTGTAGAGACTATAGTTCCTATCATATATGATAAATGATTTTGAATTTCTTGTAGTTATTTAAGTTTTGGCATATTTTGCACCTGATCTAAATGCAAAAAATTTTCATTGGTTGAAGCAATTGAGGACCTTGGTGCAAAAACGGGATAAGTCACTATTTTTTCAAAATTGAGATGTATGTTTTACAACATTCTACAAGACTTTATTTACCTTTTGGCGCAAGAACTTTATATAAAACTTGTAGACCGTTGTAAAACATACATCTCAATTTTGAAAAAATAGTGACTTATCCCGTTTTTGCACCAAGGTCCTCAATTAGAAAGCCTTTGAAATTGATACTTTACAATTTTGTCTAAAAACTAAGTTATAGGGAAACTACCCAAATGTCAGCTCCCCAAAAAATGTTTCCTAAAGTCGGCCTTTCTATAGAAATCCATGTAGAAAAACTGAAAGGACGATTTTAGACGCATGGCCGAGATTTGGTGAATTGACCTTAGCTTCAATCTAAGGTTTAAGTATTTCTCATGATCCCTGTTATTGGGAAAACTGTATTTAACATTTCGCTGACCGGTGACGAGTTAACTCATCTTTTCATACCCAAACGTTGTTGCCTGGTGACGAGTCAAGTAGTAATTGTACTCGTCATAGCCGATGACGTGACACAGTTGCTATGTAAAATTCCCGATCAACAAGGTATTAATGGCGTTTTCATTTGGCTATACTAGGGCGCACCAGTGCCCAACAGCGTGTTCTGTTGTTTGCACCGAATTAATGTTTTGTGTCCTATTACTTTTTATTAAAAACATTTTAAAAAACCTCAAGTCTTTAAAACACTTATAAGTGATGTTATGATCAGATAGGCAATTGTAATTACGTTTGAGATCATCGCGTTCTGTTGAGTTTGCCCTTTTTTTGTACTAAGCCAGTGTGACATATGCACCCAACGTCAAATTCTGGTCCGTACTAGTTCAGCCAAATGAAAACGCCATAAGATTGAACATGATTTCCCCAATCTAAACTTGTCTATTGTACATGCAATGTAACGTAATCTAGTCTAAACTAAGAAAAACCAGACTGACCTATTAATGGATTCAGAAAAAAAATTGTGACTTCATTACAAGCACTCGATTTAATATAGAACATGATCTTCCCAATCTAAACTAGTGTATTCTACATATCGCCGTTCCGGAAGAATATCGACATAACTGCAAAAAAAATTTTTTCCAGGAAAAGCAAAAATAATTAAAATCAGCATTTTTTGGATACATTGATGGCCTTATCTCATTTGATCAAAAAATTGCAGTTATGTCGATGTTGTTCCGGAACGGCGATATGTCAAAATCTTCTAATATTATCTAGGAAAAGTTAGTTTGACCTACATACATCCGAAAACTCTTTTTAAGGTTAAACACGACCATCTTTGTCTAAATTAGCTCAGTCTTCACACGTTATAATCCTCTAATCCAATCTAAGAAAAAGCAGTTTGATCTAATAATAAATTCAGAAAATTTGGCGACTTGATTGGTTTGGACTAGATTCAAACAGCGAGTTTAGGAATTAAGCAGCGTCAATGACTTTGAAGTCAAGACAAGCATTTAGAAGATATGAATGTTTGAAGATATCTCTGTGATTTGAAATTCACAAATCAAATCAATTGCTGACAGATAAGTTAAAAACCCATATCTTTAAAAGTGAGTCGTATTGTAGGACAAAATCGAAAAATAAAATCGAAGAAAATTAGGACACTGTATATAAACTGCAATATCATAAAAATGTCTAACAGAATCGCAGCTAAAATCTAAAGAAAAAAATTGACTCTTTCTTCTGTGGAACTTTTTCGGACCGTTGACACCCTATAGGTAAAAATTCTCTGATATGATCTAGGAAAAACTAGTTTGATCTGATCATGAATTCAAAAAACTTCAGAACCTTGATTGGGGTTGCAATATGATTAGTTTTTATTACTTTGAAAACTCTCGTTAAGGTTCAACATGATCTTCTTTGTCTAAATTAACTTGGTTTTCACACATTACAATTCTCTAATCCAATCTAATAAAAGAAAAATGAAAAAAAGAAAAACTCGCAAACATTGTTTGCGAGTTTGGGAACCAAACAGTGTCAATTACTTTGAAGTCAAGACAAGAATTTGGAAGATACGAATTCTTGAACACATATCTGTGTTTTGAAATTCTGACAAAAAACCGCTACAAATGAAATCAATTGCTGACAGAAAAGGTAAAATAAGTACGGTACGATTTTCTTTAAAAGTGAACCGTATTGTAACATAGAATCCAAAAATAAAATCAAACCAACTAAAATTTAATTAAAAAATCGTGACATTAAGGTTTCTGTAAATTAGCACTCTGTATATAAAGCGCAATATTACAAAATTGTGTAACAGAATTGCAGGTATAGTCTAAAAAATCAAAACTGATTTTTTCTTCTCCATCAATAAATTAGTTATGGAAGCTTTTTCGGACCATTGGGAGAGTCTGTATGTTAAAATCCTCTAGTTTTATCTAAAAAAAACTAGTTCGACCTGATAATGAACTGAAAAATATGTGTCTTGATTGCGTTCGGCTTGATTTTGTTATTGGAAACATTCGATTTATATGAATATGATGAAGCGTGAATTTTCCTAGTCTAAATGTACTTCTTCATATGTTAAAATCCTCTAGTCCAGAGATCTCAAAACTACGGCCCACGGGCCAAATCCGGCCCGCCACTGCCATCAATCTGGCTTGCGACAGCTTAAGCTGCGATTTGAGTCCGCGCTTCAAAGCTTCAAATTTTTCCGTCCGCAAACTTCCCGTATACTTGGAGTAATTTTGAAGATGTTTCGATTCATAGTGTCGTTTAATGTTATATTCTTTGAGAACAACTATGGTTTCATTACAAATTAAACATAACGCCTTATTACTGGACTCAATCACAAAATACTGAAAGTTCCATTTATCTTTTCTCATTTGAACGTTCTGCATTCACTGTCGATTTTTCGCTTCTTTTCCATACTAACAAATCACACATAAAAACAATAAGTCAAATCAAAATACTTTTATGCACGGGTGTTACTTTATTTCACAGTAGACAATTTCGCTTCCTTCGCCTTTCCTATGCAGGTTGTTAACGGGTAGCTGAAATAATAGTACATAGTAAAATACTATGTATTATAGTACCACTAATCGCCACTAAATGTCGTGAAGTGTCACAGTAGTAATTGAAATGCAAAAAAAGCGTAAGTTTGCTGAGGTCGCGCACTTTGCAACTATTCTAGTCTAGAAATATGGTTAAGGGCAATAAAATTAAAACTGCTTTGGCCCTTGGAACATACTGAAAAAATCATTGTGGCCCGAAGGCTTCAAAGTTTGGAGACTTCTGCTACAGTCCAATCCATGAAAAACTGGCTTGATTTAATAATGGAAGCAGGAGAATTTCAATGTCTTAAACAGGTTGAGTTCAGTTGAATTTAGTTTAACCAAAGTTTACAAAATAACTTTTCCTTAAATTAAAGCTAATTAATTCTCAAAACAAGTATATTATTTTAAAACAAACTTACTCTAAAATTACGTTTGATCAATAACTTAATAAATTAATTTATATGTCACCTGTCCTTTAATAAATTAACTCCTTCACATTTGTACACTAACAATCAAAACAATTCTACTTACTTATAACCCTTACGTTTGATGTTGATTGAATACCCAACGAGGTGCAATGCAGTTAACACTAAATCAACAACTCCGAATTGATTTTGTCCGGTAGCCAAAGCGATTCAACCGCCCCACCGAATATCACATAAATAGCGTCATACACAGGCCTAGAAACTAATGCAAAACCAGCTCTAGCTGAAACTTGCCCCGTGCGAGCGACAACACGCTCGATTTCAAAGGCCGATATCCACACGTAAATCAAACCGTGGGATAAACCGGGTTGAAACCGACTTTCAAAGTCAAAACTGTTTTAAAAGATGGTTCTCATGGATTGTATCAATTTGCGAAATTGTATAACTTTAACTTTAAATGTTAATTACCGGGCATTGTTCGAGTTTTGAACTGAACTGGAATTGTCGCGCGAGTTCTTACAAGTTCTTAACAACACGAACAACGTATTAAGTGTAGGCTTGGCTCATAACGTATTCATGCGCCATATCTAACAATAAGTACAAGTTCCGGGTTATTTTGGAACGTTTCGTGATGGGGCGACAATGCGGACTTGCGGCAAGTTTATTCTTGCTCACGAAAACGTTTTGTTGAACTTTACTAGTATTGCAGTAGAAATATAATTGAATTTGTAACGTTACAAAGCAATATCTTTTGTTCTTTTTGATACATAAGATGAGTAGTAAAAGTTTGTTAATTATTGGGAAACATAAATTATGTGTTTTTGAATTTTTGGATTTCAAAAATACTCCTTAAGAAAAAATATCGATCATCCTTGACCTAAATCTTTACAATCCCTCATCCAAAAGACCACGTTCACCACATCATCATTGTCTTTAGTCCTTTGTGAATCTCGAACAGGTTTCACATAACTTTTTGCGAAAAAGAAAAAAAAGTTGCATAACCATCCTTTCCTTTGTTATTCACCTGAATTTTCCTGAATGTAAAATTCATATTTATTTTGAAACGCAAGTCATGCTATAAGTACAATGAAAACGTTAATTATAATGATGCATAGTGTCTTGTATCCAACGATAAAAGAAGGAAATCCTTGTATAGACGTCGGGATAAACCCCGCATTTCGCTCCGAAGGAGACAATCCCGATTTGCCTCCCGTTCGCAATCAAAGGACCTCCTGAATCCATGTAACACGTTCCCGTTCCGCCAGACATCGACATTGTGCAAATGTTAGAATCGGCTATATCTTTACCCGCATACGCCATGTAAAGCTCTTGACACTCCGAGTTTTTAATCGTGTGGAGATTGATGTAATTTAACACCATGGCAGGTTTTTCGTAATAAAACGAAGTCTGTCCCCATCCAATAGCCGTACACTCAACTATTCCTATTGTACGACGATCTAATTTTATAGGATGAACCGTAGAATCAAATCGAAGGGAATTTTTTAATTTTACCATCGAAATATCGTTTTCTATAGTGCTTGTTTCGTAGTTTTTATGCATAACTATCATTCCAACGGTGTATTGTTTACCTGTGGTTAAATCAACTGATCCTGCTATAACATCATAACGACCTGTGAGGTTGCTGAAAAATTTTTTGATTATGATGGTGCAAAGACTTAAATTCCTTCTTACTGTTCAAAACAGTGAGCTGCTGATAAAATCCACCACTGATTAATTATCGTCCCTCCGCAAAGTAATCCTTCCGTGATGTGTACAATTCCCACTTGAAAAGGAAATTGTCCAACGTGAGCTAAATGACCACCAACTATTCTAGGAGTTACTGTTGTGGTAGAATTCTTGAATGATTCTATAAATTGCCAATCATTGTTTATTTGTTAGAAGCTTTTTAAATCATTAAGAATTACCTACACCAATCTTCTTATTTATGCAAAATAACAACATCATAAAAAAGACATCTGATATTAAGGTTATCATTCTATCTTTTCATAAATAAATTTGAAAACTTCCCCATTACTTTTTCTTTTTGCCAAGGAAGACTTTTCTTTCGATTTAAAACATCGTACTTGTGGTAGAAATCTTTAAATCGAGTGCTAGGTAATGTGCTTTTGGACATTTTGATTGACAACGTCATTTTTGATGAAGGTTGAGAACTATTCAATCATTTTGTGTCATATTTAAGTCTTCCAAAGAGGTAAAATATTAGGTTTCAAACTGTTTTTGGAGTTGAATTTATTTAAAAACATCTTTAATTTTTAACAGAAACATTTTTATCGTGGAAGATTTTTGGTGTTTTTTGAGATGAAATGAACTTTTCCGGTTGCTAATCTAAATTATTTGCAAATAGGAGTGTTCATTGTAGAACTAGAACTACATTTCAGATTGATTATTCAAGAGTTTTTTGAATTGTAGAATTTCAAATCATTTTCTAGGATGAAGTGTCATTACTATCAAGATATAAACCCAGTTTCTTTGCAAATGAAGTGTCATAAATAGATACTCTATAGTACAGAGTGTTATAAAATAGATTGGAGATTGTATACTCATGATGAAGTTCCTTGGTTTGCAGAATTCCAAATGAGCCGTTTATTTTGAAAGTGACCTAACTCCGTTTTTCAATTTTTGTCCGGTTACCATGATTACATGTAAAACTTCATGTTTTTATCAATGAAGCACTTCAGGTTGCCTCTATTCAGAGAAAATACCATAAATTTTTTACGCATAAGTTTTCAGAATTAATTAAATATCTGCGTCGCGTAGTTTGAAAGTGGCCCAACTCCATTTATAGTTAAAGTTAAAGTTACAAGAAGTTGTTTCATGTATCTTAAAACAAATTAAAAATTTAAGAAGTGCAAAACACATCATAGCTTACAGTGACATGCGCACCGGGCAAAATAAAAACATTAAAGTAGCTTTAATGTGGTTGAAAATTGTCTAAGCTTTGGATAATAATGTAGAAATTATAGATCATAAATTTTTTATATCAGGACATTCGTTTTTACCAAATAATAGAGATTTTGGCGTGGTAGAATGGCATTAAAAAAATCATTTACTGTTCCTCAAGATTATTACAAGATTATTAAAAACTATCGGAAAGGAAATAATTTTATTGTAACTGAAATGAGACAGGAAGATTTTGTATCAACGAAATTATTAGAAGACGCAATTTTTAAAAAGTTAAAGAATTCTGATGGAGAATCAGGAAACTGGTTAAGAAAAGTTGGGTGCATTTTGTCAGAAATGAACCATAGAAAATTTTCTACAAGACATCAATGAATGAAAATGTTAAAGTCTTGAATTTATAACCACGTCAGGGTAGACCAAGAAGATTCAAAAATATTGTATTGGCACCACTATATAAAAATATTAGACAAGTTACAACAGCAAAATTTAAGGACATGATTGACCTGTTACGATACATACCACCAGAATATCAATTCTTCAAATCCCTTTCACACGCACAAAATGTAGACGAATAGTAAATTGTTTTGTAATAAATTTGTTTGTAATTTTTTATGTTCTGTAGTTAAAAAATGATTTGAATCGCATAAATTATGTTTCCGAAGTGTTTTCAAAATATGTAAAACAAATTCGGTATTGTTTATTGTCAATTTGAAACATCTTAAATTATGTTGAATGGATTTGGGCACCTTCAAATTTTATAATGAATCTAGCTGTTAATTTTGAAAGTGGCCCAACTCCATTCTTGATAAGAAAACGCACGTTATTTATTTAATAATTGCCACTATTTTAACAGGAACTTTAAATTTAACATCCTTAGATACGCTTAAGCAGTATGACTCATTAATATCTTGTACGTATATTTTTAAATTCATTGAAACGCAAAACTTTAAATATTTCGATTTGACGATAAATTGAGTTAGGCCACTTTAAAAATAAGCGGCTTAAATAATTTTCTGAGTAGAAGTGTCATTGCTATTAAAATATAAGCCAAGTTTACTTGAAAATAGACTCGTCATTATAAAACACCATGAATTGTAGAATTCCAGATATTTTTTGAGATGAAATGGCTTTGTCCAGTTATGAGTTTATATTCTTTGGAAATAGACTGTCCAATAAAGAATGTCATGAGCTGCAAAATTCTTACTCTTTCCTGAGTAGTGTACTCATTACTATGAAGACATAAACCCAATCTTTTTGCAAATAGAGTGTCATAAATAGATACTCCATAGTACATAGTGTTGTAAAATAGATTGGAGATTGTCTACTCATGATGGAGTTCATTGCTTTGCAGAATTCCAAATGATTTTCTGAGTTGAAGTGTCATTGCTATTAAGATATAAGCCACGTTTGCTTGTATATAGACTCATCACAATAAAATACCATGAATTCTAGAATTCCAGATATTTTCTGAGATGAAATAACTTTGTTCAGTTATTAATTCAGATTTTTTTTGGAAATAGACTGTTCAGTAAAGAATATCATAAGTTGCAAAACTCTTACTCTTTCCTGAGATAAAGTAGCATTGTCCACTTACTAATCCACATTCTTTTGCAAATAAACTGTTTATAGGAGAACATTAGAAATCGCAACATTTCAGATATTCAAGCATCATCATACAAATACACTTTACTTTCTTTTCAAAATAGATTCTTCGTTATGATTTACAGAATTCCGTATCTTGCAAATTCCAGAAATTTCCTGAGATGAAAGGAAACCCATCCAGTTTAGTCGTTAGTCCACATTTCTTAAAAATATGCTGTTTATTGAACGGTTTCATGAATTATAAAACTCTTGCTGTTTCTTCAGATGAAACGAACTTGTCCAGTTGCTGATTTAAATTATTTGCAAATAGGAGTGTTCATTGTAGAACTAGAACTAAATTTCAGATTGATTATTCAAGAGTTTTTTGAATTATAGAATTTCAAATCATTTTCTAGGATGAAGTGTTATTACTATCAAGACATAAACCCAGTTTCTTTCAAATGGAGTGTCATAAATAGATACTCTATTTAACACTATAGTACAGAGTGTTGTAAAATAGATTGGAGATTGTATGCTCATGATGGACTATTCATGATGGAGTTTCTTGAATAATAGAATTCCAGATAATTTTTTAATTGCAAGTTGAAGTTGAAAAAACAGATTTTAAACGTCAACCATAACCTCTTAATTATCAAAGTTAATATCAAAACGTCAAAAATGAAGTTCCAGAATTAAAGATAAGTTTAAAACGTCAAAAATGGCATTTTAAACGTCAATCATAACCTTTAAATCATTAAAGTTGACATTTCAAACGTTAAAAATGACGTTTTAGTGTTAAAAATGTCATTTTAGACATGAAAATGAGTTTTAAACGTCAAAAATAACGTCTCAAATGTCAAAAATGACACTTTAGAAACAAAAGCAACACTTCAAATATCAAAAAATTACTTTTAAAAAATTAAAAACGTTAAAAATGACATTTTAAACGTCAATCGTAACCTTTAAATTATCAAAGATGACATTTCAAACGTCAAAAATGACGTTTTAGAGTTAAAAATGTCATTTCAGAGATAAAAATGTCATTTCAGGGATAAAAATGTCATTTTAGAGTTAAAAATTACTTTTAAACGTCAAGACTAACATTTCAAATGTCATAAATGACACTTTAAAAACAAAAGTAATGCTTCAAATGTTAAAAAATGACTTTTGAAAAATTGAAAACATCAAAAATTACATTTTAAACGTCAATCATATCCTCTAAATCATCAAAGTTGACATTTCAAACGTCAAAAATGACGTTTTAGAGTAAAAAATGTCATCTTGGAAATGAAAATGACTTTTAAACGTCACAAGAAGTTGTAAAACAGATTTAAGATTGTATACTCATGATAGAGTTCTTTGGTTTGCAGAATTCTAGGTCATTTTTTGAGTTGAAGTATCATTCCTATTAAGATTTAAGCCACATTTATTTGCAAAAGCCTCATCAGTATAAAATACCATGAATTCTAGAATTCCGGATATTTTCTGAGATGAAATAACGTTGTCCACTTATTACTTCAGATTTTTTTTGAAATAGAGTGTTCGGTAAAGAACATCATGAGTTGCAAAACTCTTACTCTTTTCTGAGATAAAGTAACAATTGTCCAGTTACTATTCCACATTATTTTGTAGATAAACTAACTAAACTAATTGGAGAACATAAATTGCAGCATTTCAGATATTCAGACATCATTACAAGGATACACTCCACTTTATTTGCAAAGTACATTTATCATTATAGAATATCACAGCTTACAAAATTTCGTATTCTGTAAATTCCAGAATTTTTTTGAGATGAAAGGAAATCCATCTAGTTGTTAGTCTACATTTCTTAAAAATATGCTATGTATTGAACGATTTCATGAATTACAAAACTTGTCGCTGTTTCCTGAGATGAAATGACACATTGTTTTGTAACAAAACTACTCATTGGAGAATATAAATTGTAGCATTTAAGATATTCAGACATCATTGCAAAGATACACTCCACTTCCTTTGCAAAATAAATTCTTCATTATAGATTATGGATTGCAAAATTCCGTAAATTCCAAAAATTTCCTAAGATGAAAGAAAATCCATCTAGTTGTTAGTCCACACTTCTTAGAATATGCTATTTATTGAACGATTTCATGAATTACAAATCTCTTGCTATTTCCTGAGATGAAATGACATTCTTCACATTCCAATCCAGATTATTTGTAACTAAACCCCTCGTTGAAAAACATTACGAATTGCAGCATTTCACATATTTCTTGAAATGAAAGCATATTATCCAAATGTAAGTCCAGATTGTTTAGAAATTCTCCGTTGATTCCAGAGCATCATAAATTGCAAATGTCCAAATGGTTTCCGAAGCGAAATGACTTTATTAACTTTGACTTGCAAATAGGCTGTTCACATTGCAAAATGTCATGGATCGTAGAATTCCAGATATTTTCTCACAATCAGATAACATTGTCCAGTTAATTTACAAACAGGTTTCTAACTTTAAAAGTTAATGACGTGCACAACTCTAGATACTTTTTGAAATGAAATGGCGGAATAATTAGTCCAATTATTATTGTGTCATATTTGATTTTTCTAAAAATATCACATCTCAAAACTGCCTTTTATTAAATTTATTTAAAAACATCTTTATTTTTTACCAAAAACTTCTTTTTGTCGTTGATGTATATTTACTTGTAGTCGGAGTATTCTTTCCTTTTGCAGTTTGACTTTGTGAGGTAGTTGTCATACTTTTACTTGTAGTTTCAGAAATAGTAAAACTATCATTTCTTGTGTTTTGAGGAATATTTAAAAAAGTCTTTTTACCAACCAAATCATCAACAGTAGTTTCTTTAGTGCTACTTGTAATGGTCGTAGTTATACTTTCTCGAATATGTTCTTTTATCCATCGAAGATGAGGTGAAACTCTTGTAAAAATATTAGGCGTTTTCAAACACAACTCATCAGAAGGAATACTCAAAATACCAATTTGTTTTCTTTTAAAAACCAACGCACTCCCACTATCAGCTTGACAAAAATTCTTTTTCTTATCACTACACTTAGCAATAGCACAAAGTTGTCTCTTTGAAATCCTATTTTTATAATCAAAAGTTTTCTTAAAAAATTTAGAACATTTCCTATTTGTTATAGTCTTCAAAGTAATCTTTGTTAAAGTCGAATAAGGAATAGATTTGTGAAAAGCACAAGTTTCCCATCCAAGTATATTACAACGATATCCCTTTCCTATATTTCTCCTTGAAAGTTTAATTCTATGTACTTTCAAACTAAATTTTAAATCCTTCGCTAATTTTAACATAGCTATATCATAATCCATAGTATATTTATTATATTTTTCATGTTGAATAACTTCCATCACTTCTATATTTTGCCCCGAAGATTTTCTTGTATCACCAGCTAAAATTCTATACGACCATTGAGCTTTTCCGCTGAAAGAATGAACGAAATGTTGCAAAGAATAAAATAGATCATAGTTTTTAAATTGGTTTAATAGATGAAGATGTAACAGTAGTTGTAATGGTACTTATTGAATTTGTACTTGTTGAAATTGTTCCAGTGGTTGAATTTGTAGGTTCTCCGTAAACAACCATATTTGTAGAAATCCAATCGATGTATGACGATATCCTCGTAAAAATACTCGGCGAATCGTTACAGTATTCGCTAGAAGGAATGCTCAAAATTCCGATTTGTTCCCTTTTGTGTACCAAAGCGCTTCCACAATCGATCTGAGAAAAAACCGACTGATTTTCTTTTTTCACCATTGTAATTGCGCACATTTTATTAGAATTTAAGTGAACGGTTGCGTTAGGTAATCGATTAAAGTATTTCACACACTTTCTATTACTGATGGTTTTCATACAAACTTTTGATAGGAAAGAATAAGGTTTGCAATTTTTTGTAGCGCAAGAATTCCATGTTAAAATCGCACATTTTGTTTTACCGATTTGATTTACGGTAAGTGGGATTGAATGAGCTTTTTTATAAAAAGTAAGGGGTTTTTCTAATGCAACAAGTGCTACGTCGTTATCATAAGTTGCCAAGTTAAAATTTTCGTGAAGAACAATTTTTGTAACTTTAACTTCTTGTCCTGAACGTTTTGACATGTCACCGGCTAAAATCTTGAAGCCTACTTCATAGAATTTGTAGCTGAAATTATACAGGGTGATTCATTAGCTCTATGAGAAACTTTGGCAGATGAAAGGTGATGCGATTCTAAGAAAAAGATGTTATATAGATATGGGTCCGATTCATTTTGGTTAAAGAGTTACAAGCCTTTGAAAATTTTACACAGTTTAATAGGGAAATGAAAATGTAACATAAAAAATAAGTTTAAAAATTACAAAAATTGTTGGAAATGTCCGCCTTCAGTTTTAATGCACGCCTCACATCGACGAAGTAAAGATTCTGTGATATTTATGATATTTGGATCATTCCGTACGCTATTAGCATCTTAAATTCTGTCCAATAGTTGTTGACGGGTAGTGATTTCTACATAGTACACAAACTGCTTTATGTGTCCCCCGAAATAATAATCCAGCGGATTTAGATCTGGGGATCGTGGTGGCCAGACTACTGGACCTCCATTGTCAATCCATTTGTTTGGAAAATGTTCATATAACCAAGCGATGACTTGTCTTCCTCGATATGGTGGTACACCATCATGCTGATACCACATATTTTGAACGATGTTAAGTGGTACATCGCCGATAAAACCGAAAAGGTTATTTTCCAATAAATTTCTGTACATATCTGCATTTAAGCGGTCATTTATCACCCATACAGGTAGCAAAGAATTGTTAAAAATGCCACCCCAAACGTTTACACTAAACCGTTGCTGAAATCTTCGTGGTTTAATTGCATGTGGATTTTGCAAAAAGCACACATTTTCGTTTTGATAATTATTTATGCCGTCCCTAGTGAAACACGCTTCATCAGACCACAGAACTTGTGAAATGAAGTTATTATTTTGAGCATGTTGCTGAATAATCCAGTGGCAAAATGCTAAGCGTTGCTCAGTATCTCCAGGATGTAATGCTAGAACATTTTGGCGATGAAACGGATGTAACATTTCTCGATTCAATACACGCCATACAAAACTTTGGGATATTTGTAGCATGCTCGCTATACGCCGAGTACTAATTGAGGCGTTCATTTTGAAAGTGACTTAAGTCCATTTATCTTTAATTTGAAATACTTAAGGTTTTGCGTTTTTACAAAATTAAAAATATACGTAAGATATATGGTTGACTTGCAATGTTAAATCGCATTTAAAGGATTTAATTTTATATATCCTTTTAAAAAGTCGCTATTATTAAGTGTATAATACGACCTTGCTTACCTTAAAAGGACTTAGGTCACTTTCAAAATAAAAATTTGTTTTGTTACAAAAAGTGAAAGAGCTTAAATCTGTTACATATAGCTTAAAAAATAGCTCTTGATCTTGTTTTAACGCATTTCTAGCCGATTCTGCTAGCTTCAAATAAATATCATGTTCTTCCATATTTTTTTTTGTTCTTCATTGTTTTCTGATGCTTTGACTTTAATGTTTAATAGATTACATCTTTGACATGTGTGTTTGCGTGGTTGGTGGAAATGTAGATTAAAATCCTTTTTGAATATTTTTCTATAAGTTCATTCATTAACTGCTTTTAAATTATTTTCTTCGCAGTACAGCTCATAAAAATTAAACATTTTTTTATAGTCAGTTCAGGATGAAGATATTTTCTGTCGGGATTATGGTCCCTAGTATAATGGGAATCAAATTTCGGGAAACTGTTAATATAGTTTTGAACAATCATATTTGCTTCATCACATACTTTTCTCAGCGATCCAGGCAAACGCCCACGTAAATCGTTGCCAACATTTTTAGATTTTAATTTTAACACGTTTCAATTGTTCTTCGCTTATTTGAAAAGTATCTAAAAAGAATTTTTTACAAACAGCAACTTTGCCTGTTCTAGAATTTAACCATTACGTAAAACTCTCATTTCTACATGAACCTTTCCCGTTTCTCTGACGTCTTCTTTTTACAACACTGCGTCCGGTCGCTTCGCATAGCAATATATTTTGCTTATTAAAGTCTCCTAAGTTCCAAAACATTTCGAAAATACGTTTTTTTTTTTTCTGTTTCATTTAAATTTTTCAAGCAGTCTTTGACAATTGGCAATCTTCATTTTGAAAAATTTTGGCAGGAATAATTTTTCCCGATTGTGTATCGTATCTTTTCCCTGAATTCCGTTTAATTTTACGAATTTTCTGAATATAAGTACCACTTCTGTGTTCTATGAATCCTTCTTTGAAGGTGCTGTTTTGTAAATTCTCATTCTCAATTACTTCCACTTCCTCTCTTGAAGAATGAACGTCTAAAATTCTCCTTCTTTTTTAAAATCTGTTGTATGAGTAATTCCTCTTCACTTTCAGAATCAAGAAATCTTGTTATTTTATCCTTTCCCATGGGTTTAATAATTTCTTTTAATTAAATATTATTTTTTAAATTTCAATTTAATATCAAAACGTAATTTAAATTACCTTCATCACAGCTTTCAACATTTTGGGCCGCACTTTTTAACATCGTCAATAAAAAGTGGACTTAGATCACTTTCAAAATTAGGATTTTAGTATTTATATTATTTTGAAAATGTACGTGATATAAAATTTTCAAATGTACTAAGTATATTTCAATATTGATTTATTCTTTTAACAGTTCAGAATAAATTATGAATGTCACAAGTGCCAACTTGATAAAAGATGAAAATGGACTTAAGCCACTTTCAAAATAAACGGCCCAATTGAAGGTTCGTCAAGTACTAAATCAATAACACGTTCTTCATTTTGTACATTCACTTCATGGGGACGAACGGAATGTGGTGGAGCGGGGTTACCTGTTTCTCTCAGTCTGCGAAATGATGCACTAAACACTGTATGAGCAGGTTGATCTCTATTTGGAAACCTACGAAGGTATTCTCTTGCTGCTTGCCGAGCGTTTCCGTTACAAAGCCCGTATACAAAAATAATATCTGCATAGTTTTCAGTCGTAAATACATGCATTTTCGATCAAAACTCTGACCCATCTGACCACTAATTATCAGAACTCCGCTTTGTTATCACATCCAACTCTGTATTTGTGTTTCATAATTATTGTTGCGATTGTTGTGAATCTTTACTTCGTCGATGTGAGTGCATTCAAGCTAAAGGCGGACATTTCGAACAATTTTTGTAATTTTTAAACTTATTTTTTATGTTACATTTTCATTTGCCTATTAAACTGTGTAAAATTTTCAAAGACTTGTAACTCTTTAACCAAAATGAATCGGACCCATATTCATATAACATCTTTTCCTTAGAATCGCATCACCTTTCATCTGCCAAAGTTTGTCATAGAGCTAATGAATCACCCTGTATAGTTGAAGGAAAAATAATTCTCATATTATTATGATTAATGTATGTTATTGTGTGATTTATGTCTGGAGTAGAAATGTTCCATCTATTATTTTCATCCAACTATAATGTGATAATCATCACAAACATTATCTTCCTCTTCAAAGTCGTTATAACCTTCTAACACATTATTATCTTATTTGGGAGGTGGATAAAAGATGAATCCCTTCGCCCCAATCCATCATAGAGTATTTCAACGACGTACCTCGTCTCTAAAATTATCCTTTTTACCCCGTTGAATTCAATTTTAAGGGCGCACCGAACTACTAGCTCAATATCCTTCCAAGAATTCATAACCTAGCGCTCGTACCGAATTACCCTTGACACGTAGTTGCACTTTGTGTTGCATCCATCCAGTATTATCATATAACCTCCAAGATTTTACTGCTGAAAATATAATATGTACCAAAAACAAGCATAAAAGTCATGATGTAGAACAAAGACGTCTAATATGAATGTTTTATTAAAATTTAAATAAATTCCAAGTCATCCATTTTTATCTTTCTATCTAAATCATCATTATCTTTAACCCGGCGTCAATGAACATATATTTTGTTACACCGTCAATGAACTGGGTGTGTGACACCCGAGGAATAATAAATCAATAAATTAATAACGCCCGGCCAAAAGTTTTTGTTAAGACGTTCGCACGTGGTCACGACAGATATAAGACTAATAATTACAAACAAAACCTGCATGTGTTTATGGCAGCTACTGAAATTTTTGTAACAGAATGGTCCTAAATAATCAAACAACGCACATATAAAAACAGCTCGGGTATACTACACCCATGTTCATTGACGCCGGGTTAATAGTATTTAAAATCCAAAGATAATAAGTCGATATTCTTTGATAAACACTTGGATATTTATTACAAGAAAAACCAAACGATAAAATCCCGATCAATTTCTCTCTATAAACCAAAGCGGATCCTCCATCCAAGTAACACGTTCCCTTCTCTTTATCTTTCGGTCTGGCGCACAAATGCGATTCGGTAATGACATTTCCGGCAAAGGGCGTGTAAATATCAGAGCAGAAATCATTGTTAATCGTCTTCATGTTAACGTAACGCAACGTTGGAATCGGATTATCAACTTCGAAACCTACTCTTCCCCAACCCAAAGCGGTACAATAGATTGTTTTATCGATTTCCTTCGGATAAAGGGGAATCGAATCAATTGAGGCGTCAAAATAAAAGTGAGTTTTCACTTTAACCAATGCTACGTCGTTCTCTAAATCATCTCGTTTAAATTGTTCGTGTATCACCGCTGATGAAATGTCGAAGATGTATCCATTCTTTAAAGTTGTTGCTCCTGCTAACACTTGGAAATCAGCGTATTCATCATAACTGAAAGAGGAAGAATTGTTAGTTTGATCGATTTTTGATGGGGTTTTGAAAGGTAAAGTTAGTCATCTTTCGTTTTCGCTGATGCTCCTGTTAACAAATTTGATTCATCATAATTCAGAACAAATTGTTTGTTTGGTCGATTTATTATAGGGGTTCGAAGGGTGAAATTAGTCATCAATTCTTTCATTCCCATCTATTGTAGAATTTAAAAGATTATTAATCCAATCTTTGTACGAATATATTTTTGTAAAAATAACAGGTTTTCGATTTTTTCCCGGAATTGATAAGATTCCAACTTGAGTGTTTTGATATATCAAAGGATTTCCACAATCTTCTTCTATTAAAGTTCCCAAATATTTATACCAAGCACAAAAATTAGATTTATGAATTATTACATCACTTTCCTCATAAACATCCTCACAAAATTTTTTATTCATAGTTGTTACATAAACGAATTTCGTCTTTAATTTATGTCGATTACTCCAACCTAATGCCAAACAATCCTTTATTCCAATTTCATCATCTGATAAAATAACAGGTTGTAATCGATCATTAAAAGACTCTTCAATCATAATCAATGCAATATTATTTTTAATAAAACGAGAATCGTATTTAGGATGAATAAAAACATCATCAACTGTGTAATTTTTTCCAGAATGGGATCCAGCATAAATAAAATAAACGTTAACAGCCAAATAACTGGAAACGTTAAAGATGAGGAAAATCAGATCAATTTGGCCATCATCATGTGTAATTGCCGTTCGATATCTTCACTTAAATGCCTTCGATATCTTCACTTAAATACATTTTCCTTATAGTTTTCTCCCCTTTTTCTTCTTCTTTGTTATATTTCAAAAGTAGTATATTTTTAGTAGATTTTGTTGTGTTTTGTAAGAATGAGTGAAAACGGCAAATACTAATGAGATGACCGACAGAAAAATTTCTTACCGATCGAAACAGTGTGCAGCGGAGAGAACCCACTTTTTCGTTATAATCGACCCGCCGCATATTAAACCATCGGTAGCATGCAAAATAGCAACTTGGTATGGAAATTCGCCTTTGAATGCGGTGTAGCCGCCGATGACGCGTTTAGTAACATTGTGGGTCACATTACTACATCCTAAAACTATCGTTTGATGATTTTAACAAGGAAACTATAGAAGTTTTGGAAGTTTACCAATTGGATACAACCAGAATTGAAATAAGAATAATAATAATACGTGTATAAGCATAGTAAAATCATTATTAATCACCTGACGTCAGGTAAACCTGACATTTGCTGTTAAGTAGGGAATTTTGACAGTTTTTGTCAAATTTTTGAACTTTATGTCTTTGTTATTTAGTTGTATTTTTTGTATTTTTGTCTTTCTAAAGAAATAATCAGGAGATTGATGAATTTCAAAATTTCAGACAATTTCAAATGTTATCCAACTCTTAGTCCAAATTATTTGCAAATATTTCGTGAGATGTGTTACAGATAGACTATAAATAAGATGCAAAATAACCTCTGATCTCGACTATTTATGATTGTGTTGTTAATTTTATATTTTTTGATATTCTTTACGTCCTTGATGATGGAACGATTCCGAAACATGTCCGACTTAAATGAATTAATAAATATCCAGATTAAAGCAAAATTAGTTGATGTTATTGCATCTTGATTATACCATTGTTTATAAATGCATAGTTGGTCAACGCGGTTTAGTTCGTTTACTGATGCCCAGGGGGCGTGCTACTGAAATGTGCCCATTCATTAAAATTTACTACTAAAATACTATCAAGCAAAAGTAGTGGAAACTTTTGTTCGTTGAGTTGCCTAAATGAATATTTGAATTTAAATATTTAAGTGATTGTATACAATATTGTTCTGTATAGAATATTAGTAGTAGTAATTGTTTACATTTATTATTATTTATTTACCTACTATTTTTAGAGTTTTGTCTCCCTTGGTCTTTACTTATTTCTTAACGATGTATGGGAAGAGTTCGTTCCTTATTCACCCCTTTCAAAAAATTTTTAACACCTCTGTATTTAATGATAAAAAATACTACATATGTTATTAATCGTGCTACCTAATTTATATTTCTATAATTATTTTAATTATTTTTATAATCAATAGTTCGAAGAGAATGAATGAAAAGAATAATCTCTTATTCTTTAGCGTGCGTTCGCTGCGTACACTGCATCCTTTTTGCTCCGAATGCGATCTCACTCCTCTCCATACGCATCTCAGCGATAGTCTGTTTCTTAATTTGACAAGTTGTACCTTCGTCGTAATCCTTAAAGGCTTATTCTACATACCTGCCTTAATAATCGTTATAAAAACCCTTTACGCAACAATACATCAATATCATTTTCAAACAGTAATTACAAAGAGAATATAAATTCTTATTAACGTGTCGGATAAATTAGGACGAGGATTTCCGCCACTCACGGGACCGAAAAAAATCGTTTTTAATTCTTTTTCTCCATGACTATTCGTGTTAGAAGATTGAAAGTTTGGGGAGAGGGTTAGTTCACGTAGAGTTACATTTTGCATATATCTCTGATTTTTACACTGCTCCACATACATCTGATAAATATTCAGAACAGTTTTAGTTATCTAGAAAATATTTTGCTAAAGTGACTTTCAATTCCATAAAAGAATTTCATTTTAAAACGTGGTAGTGGTTATTATATTTAAGTACACTTAGGGAAGGATTGAAAGCAAAAAAAAAAGTGAAATATAACGCTTGATAAGGTAACAATACCCTCAAAAATTCAACCTAGAAATTAAAAACCAAATTTTTGCCGATTTTTGGGTCGTAACTGGGTAAAGCCGAAATCGAAATAATTTATGAACAATGTGGATCATAAGAATTACAGTAGAACCTCGCTAATCTGGGCTCGGTTCTGGCACCCCCGTTAATCCGACCGTGAATGTCCGCCTTAGACAAATTATGTTTATGTTGGGAGATTGTTTATTTGACTTTAAGTACGTGAGTATCTGTACTTTCGATAATCCGACCTTTTTTTGTGTTCTGACCAATACCTCCAGTCCTAAATGTGAGGGATTAGCAAAGTTCTACTGTAATTGTGTTCATGTGTAGGCACTAACATAAATTTATGGGTTCCTATTACATATCATTATTTATAAAAATAATAATTAATATTAATATATTAAAATTGCAGTACTGATTTTATGAAATTTGATTTGAACAAGACCAAGCAGCGAACAAAAATTGTAATTTTTGTATGCTAGAAGTTCGAAAAGACCTCTGACTTTGTTTACATATTAAAAGGTTCGAGCAGGTATAAGTTTTGTGGTCGTTCGTTTATTCCCAGATACACGTTTCCCAGATGAAACGACTTGAGGCGAGAGAGACCAGAAATTCATTCATTTCCTGTGTTTCACATATAATAGATCGGGGGGCAGCACTTTACACGGCCTTAAAGTTGGAATACGAACCACATATTACAGAGCGTTGACCAACTATGCATTTATAAACAATGATTATACTCCATTTAATCTGGAAATTATGAATCCAAATAAACTTAAAGAGTTATAGATACGTTTGAGAAAGAATACATTCAACTGTATTTCAATATACAACTATGGACAGAGAAATAGCACACATGTAATTTTGTCGGTTAACTTTTGCTAAGGACCATGCAAATATGGACATTAAATTTTGAAAAACAGCGCTGGACCGTATTGGAACAGATGGTAAAACATTTGTTCATCGCCCAAAGTGCCAATCTCTTAACCCGAAATATGCAAAAAAAACCGTTAAACACGGTAGAGGAAGCTTGATGGTCTGGAGGACATTTTCCTGGCATGGAGTTGGGTCGTTGATTAGAATTGATGGGAGGATGGATAACTTTGCGTACTTAGACATTCTTAAGAACGTTATGGAACCATTCACATTTGATTCTATGCCGGTTAACTGGATTTTTATACAAGACAACGATCCAAAGCATACTGCTAAGGTGGTTAAGGATTGGTTTTGCAAAGAGAAAATTGATGTTCTTTCCTGGCCTGCACAAAGTCCTCATCTAAACCCTATAGAAAATCTATGGAATGACGTAAAAATTAAAATTGGAGGAAAAAATTTTAAAAAATTAGACGAGCTTTGGGATGGAATTAAGGAAGCGTGGTACTCCATCTCGCAGAACAAATGTCAGTTTAGTGGAGAGCTTGCCACGCAGATGTGTAGCAACTGTACTAAATCGTCGCTTTATTACAAAATATTAATTTGGTATGCTTGAATAATCGTTTTTATAAGACTGCAAGTACATATCTGCTATTTCTGTGTCCAGTTACCGTAAGCTTAACTGACTTTTAAAACGTACCTCAAAATAGAATTGAGTTAATTTTTTTCCTTTTGAGTTAATTTAAGTTCCATTTATTATATTAAGCTCATTTTGTGTTATATAGATTAAATAAACTATGTATTATAAACGTAACCTACAAGTGTGCTATTTCTCTGTCCATAGCTATATTTCCTAAGATGAAATAGCATTCTACAGTTATTAAATCAGACTTCGCAGAAATAGGCTGTTTGTTTCCGTGAACTGGAAAATTCTTGACGTTTCTTAAGGTGAAATGGAATTAAATGAAAATATTTCCTGAGATGGAATTTCTTCGACCAATTATTAGTCCAGATTTCTTAGAAATAGGCTGTTTCTTGACTGTATAATGAATTGTAAAATTTTGCTTGTTTTCTAAATTAATTTTGCGACGAAAAGGCACTGTCCAGTTATCAATCCAGACTTTTTGGAAATAGAATAGTAGAATATTGATGTTTCCTAAGATGAAATAATGTTGCTCAGAGTCTAATACAAATTTATTTGTAAATAGAATGTTCACTAGAGGATATTATGGACTGCAGCATATCAAATATTTCTTAAGATGAAATTACATTATCTAACTATTGGTGCCAGATTGTTTAGAAATTGTCCAGCTGCTAATCTATATTATTTGTAAATACTCGTTGTAAGATATGGTGTATTATACAACTCCAGATATTTTCTGGCAATGAGATGAAATTGCTACGATCAATTATTAGTCCAGATTTTTTTTGAAATAGAAGAATAGAATATTGATATTTCCTTAGATGAAATAACATTGTTCAGAGTCTAATACATATTTATTTGTAAATAGAATGGTCACTAGAGGTTATTGTGGACTGCAGCATATCAAATATATCTTAAGATCAAATCACATTGTCTAACAAGGAGACCTTACGACTTGCCCCTCACCGATTTTAACGAAAGTGGTACCAATCGATAGATATTGGTACATAGTACAAATGTATAAAATATTAGGGCGCACTATTCAGCGGTTCGCAAGAAAATTGGTGTTAAAGTTTGCAATCGGCTTATATGTCAATGATTTGTCATTTCCCCTACAACCCCCCAATAGCCATAGTGGAAATATATCGGTTTCCAGATCCATAGTACGGTGGTTCGAATCTCGAATAATACATTTTAATTTCCTTTTTTTATACAATATTCTAAGTTTTTTTTATAACATGTTGATGTAATATTAAAATATTTTTAAAATAACATGAAATATTGTACTCAAAATAAAAATAAAAAAGTTATTGTTCGAGATTCGAACCACCGTACAATGGATCTGGAAACCGATATATTTCCACTATGGCTATTGGGGGGTTGTAGGGGAAATGACAAATCATTGACATATAAGCCGATTGCAAACTTTAACACCAATTTTCTTGCGAACCGCTGAATAGTGCGCCCTAATATTTTATACATTTGTACTATGTACCAATATCTATCGATTGGTACCACTTTCGTTAAAATCGGTGAGGGGCAAGTCGTAAGGTCTCCTTGTAAGTATTGCTCCAGATTGTTTGAAAATTGTCCAGTTGCTAATCAATATTACTTGTAAATGCTCATAATAGAATATTGTGTTTTATATAGTACAAAGCAGTTTTTTAACAATAATTTATTCTTCATTATGGTTTTTAAATTAAAACTAACAAAAAACTATGTTTTTATGGCACAAAATTATTGGCACACCTAAGAAATGAACTATTTTAAAAATATATCGAACTAAACTTATATTTTGTGGGCAGCCCTTTTTCTTTAATGAAGGCGTCCAAACGTCTTGGCATAGAATGCACCAATTTTTCAGTTATTTTCTTGTCAATTTTATGCTATTCTTTTAGCAATGCTTGTTTCAGCTCCCATCTGTTAGTTATTGGTAGCTTTTTGATCCGTCTATCCAATTCCTTCCACAAATGCTCAATCGCGTTGAGATCTGGGGATTGCGGAGGAGGTGGTAAGATGTGTTGGGTATTGTATGTCAACCACATACGGACGATATGAGCCGAATGTTTTGGGTCATTGTCTTGTTGAAATGTGTATAAGGGCGATAAATTCAACTTTTGAACGCTTCTATGAAGGTTTTATTTTAAAATATTTAAATAAACTGTTTTTATCCATAGTGCCCTCTATAAATACCAACTCGCCTACACCTGCAGCAGACATACAGCCCCACACCATTACGCTTCCTCCACCGTGTTTTACTGTTGGTGCAAGGTTTTGCTTCTCAAAAGCTGTATTGACTCTTTTCCACACCTTAATGCGGCCATCGGAACGGGAAATATTAAATTTACTCTAATCTGAGAAGAGTACTTAGTCCCAGCACGTAATTGGTTTAGTTTTATACTCCTTTGCGTAGTCCATGCGCTTCTTTTGGTTACGTGCAAATATTAATGGCTTTCGCCTCGCAACACGTGCACTGTAACTATACTTCATTTAATAACTAGGAGGAGTGATTTGAATTTTGTGCGCCAAAATAGTGAGCTATTATTGGTCGCTTCGCAGTCAAGTTTACGAAGACGAAAAAATTGGTTTTTGTCGTTTATTGTTTTTAACGTTTAAGGTTAGGTACTTTACCTAATTTGTCAACTTGTTTCTCGCTTTTTCGTTATGCTCAAATGGTTGCGATCAAAAAATATTAAGTTCGAAGAAGGTATGGTACGATGTCATCTGTTGGATATAATACGTCAATACAAGAAACGTCTTTTGGATAAATTTTGAACAATGTACGTATAGATAAACGGCCATAGAGATATTTGGTATGTTCTAGAATACTACGCTCAAACGGTTGGTGTTTTGTTGGTTGCATAAATGTGACTGGTTTGAAGTTTAGAATTCAAATTTGCCGCTAAAAATGTTTAGTGTATTTTTTAGTTACTTTTTCCTATGTAAATGGGGTTTTGAGATTTACTCCTCCTAGTTATTAAATGAAGTATAGCCTCGTGGAGTACTCTTCTGATGGTCATGGGATGAAAATCATTCCCAAAATCTTGCTTCACTTCTGTAGCAATCTGTGTTGATGTAGTTTTTGGATCTGCTTTAGTTTATATTTCATATTTAAATGAAATATGATTGCTGAGCCACTAATTAAGTGTGTTGTGTTTTAATTTTTTACACGTTCTTTAACTTAAATATTTATTCTGAACGCACAATGTTTGTGTACATTGATATACTAAAAACTAATTGTTAAATAAAACACTTTAACTTATTTCCCTATTCTGTTGACAACGACGCGCACACACTTAACCTTACTTTTTTCCCACTTCTTACTGCCAACCGGGGGCGGACACGAGATACGAAATACGTAGACCACATATGTAGTTCAAGGGGGGCGTTCATAGATGACGCTCCCGTCCAATACTCGGAAACATTCGGAATTGTTCGTTTTACCGCGGTTAAATAATTGTTATAATTATAACATATTAATTAATCTCATATAGACGAAAGTAATGTTATATAAATATTTATCGTTATAATTTAAATGTAAAAATATTCACAGTCAAAAAACATATTTTCGTTCGGTACTTTCTACACGTGCGTTGTTTGACAGTTTTTCATCGTGCTGTCAAGCGCAGTTTGTTGATTTGCGTTGTTTTGTTTAGTTTTGTAAAACTATAATACATGTATAAGATCATACATATAGACTATGTGTATAATTATGTCTTCAAGTGAAGTAAGTATAACATCATTATTTAATATTTTGTTTGCGTTATACACGCAAATACGTGAAGTAACCTAAAAAACTCTAATTTGTAGAAATGATCCGAACGATACAAAGCTCTTAGAAGACTGTTAGGATGGTCTGTTTTCTTAAAATGGTTAAAAGTAATTGGCTGGACGGATCTGCCTGAGAACAATCTCTCACAGTTTTTCCGAAGATGTTACCAAGTGTGTGGGCCACACTTTAAGGATGTCACATCGAGAAGATATAAAGGTAAATATTTATTCTACTGTAATTAGGTATAATATCTATAGCATACTTTTGAATTATTTAAAGGGTAAATAAATAAGTGTTTTATTATTTTCAGGTTGCAAAATATGATCGGTAAGGGAAAGAGAGCTCCACGTGAGGTTGAAGAGTGCGGCAAAGTGTTTGCGGTATGGTAGAAAACGAATCCATTCTTTGTCCCAATCCTGTAGACACAGCAATGTCGATGTCCTCTCCCCATCCACCCTAACCAACACCCAAAATATTTATTGCTTACCTAAAACTCTTCGCATTTTTGTCCTTGCCCTCCTGCGAAATTTACATATAACCAAAAATAACCATTACTGTTATTATTATTTTTTGAAATATGTTTTTTCATTATTATTTATTGTTGTAAAATATACGTTTTAAATTATCCTTAGACATAAGACTTTATCTTGATTTTCATAAATCAGGTCTGTATGAATTTTTCAAATTGATAAAAATGTTTGTTATTTAACCATAAACTTGTATATTTATATTATGCGTTTAAGGTATATAATTTATTTATTTTGTTATAATTAAATGATTTTTTTTATATTATACACTTGTTTTATTTTCCTATTTATTTCAATATAATACAATAACGTGTAGGTTTAAAATTATTTAAAACCGCCATTTTCCCGCCTTGTTCAGGATTAGTTCCGGGGGGGCGTTCATAGAGGTGCTGTAAGCAGTCCAAATTTTTAGCATTGCGTGTCCAGTCTTATTAGTATTGGTCTGTGCTGCCAACCCCAACTTTCCTAATTTCCCTAACATTTATTTTTGTTTAATTAAAACAATATTATTCAACAAAGTGCGACACTGTACAACTCCAGATATTTTCTGACAATGAAATGATATTGCTACGACAATTATTAGTCCAGATTTTTTAGAAACAGACTCTTGCTTGAGAGTATCATGAATTAGATTTTTTTAAATGTTTTCTAAGATGAAATGACACTGTTTAGTACTAATCCAGATTTTTTTCGCAAGTAGACCGTTTGTCGTAAAGTTTTAGAAATGGTAGAACTCCAAATCTTGTCGACTTTCAATTTAAATTAGCTACACATGGTGGAATTTCTTAGATTGTAGAATACTAGATAATTTTCTCAGATGAAATGAGATTACAAAGATATAAACCCAATTTATTTACAAGTAGACTCATTGTTATAGAATAAAATGAATTGTAGAATTCAAGATATTTCTTGAAATAAGGGATAGTATTTAGTTATAAATCCAAATTTCTTGAAAATAAGATACGTATTGAATAGTATCATGAATTGCAAAAATTTGTATGTTTCTTAAAATGAAATGACTTTGATGACGCTTATTAATCCATATAATTTGCAATCCTGTCCACTTGGGTAATACTAAGAATTGAAGAATTCCAAATATTTCTTGAAATCAAATGAGATTCTACAGATATTAGTTCAGATCTCTATTATAGAGCTTCTCTATTATAGGATATCATAACATACATAATTCCTGACATATTTTCTGAAGCAAAAGACATTTTCCGATGGTCAGCGCTGTCGTCGGCCATGCGTAACTATATCAGCGTATGTGTTTATTCAGTGTTGCACTGATGAATAGCTACATGGAAATACGTTGATATAGCTACGCACGACCGACGTCAGCGTTGACCGTCCGTTGAGCACTAAAACCGGCCTTAATACATATTATTTGTAAATAAACTGCTCATCGTAGAACATCCTGGATTACAAAATATTAAATATTTCTTTAGGTAAAATAGCATCTTTCAGATATTAATCCTATTTTATTGAAATTGTCTGTTTGCTGTAGAATATCATGAGTTGCAGAATTTCAAATGTTCCGTGAACCGAAATTATTCGCTTATGAACCCAGATTACTTGGAAGTAAACTCTTTGTTGTTGAATATCTTAGATTACACAATTCCAGATATTTCCCAAGATGATATTGTCCACTTAATTTACAAATACCCGTTGTAGAATTTAATAGCTTGCTGAATTCGAGATATTTCCTAAGATAAAAAGATATTGGCTAGTTAGTGGTCCAAATTATTTGCAAATAGCCTCTTCACTGCTATCCACCAACTACCTCTATAAATTTCTATAGAGCAATTATTTAAAGCTTGTTTAATCTCTACTTTTTTAGGGTAGCCTATACTTTTTATATTGAAAAACAAAGTTAATCCCGCTTATCCAGTTGAATAATGCAAAATTTTTGAAATCCAATCGGTGAATGGAGTTGGATACAAAAACGACCGTCTGGGTTGGGGAAGTAACATTTTCAATTGAGCCCAGTTGGTCTGAATTAATTTAGTCCTCGCTATCTGTGCAGCGACAGTAGAGGGCATTGTGCAAGTTCGTACCCGTAGGATTTCGGGAGGACAATAAACCGGGATATTGCGACGCGACCGGTTCGGAGTCTAATACCCTCGCTGCGGCACTTCCAGCTTTTATTCCTTTAAAACCGGCTAAAATTGACCCGTCAAGGTGCGAGGCACGCCATCGCCTCCGGAAGTCGTTCGTTCGTCCGATCGGACGCCCCGGCATCATAACTTATCGATTCGACGTTTCCAACGGCGCGATACCGACTTATCTCGTCGAAAAGTGCCGGCTCATTGAGTTAAATGCAGTCGGGGTTCCTTTAACATTCAGCGAAATTTATACGTCGGCGATTCCAGTAAAGCTTTTTAACTTCGTGCACGTCTGGAAAACTGCCGCGCGTCGCCGTATATATTCGTTTAGGGGGAAGCCGAGATAAAGCTTTCAGCTTTGTGAATTAATGTTCAGACTCGATTAGAAATGCCGCTTATTTGTGGTCGGGCGTTGAAGGAAGTTATCTGATCCGGCTTTGTATTTACTCATTGCGCCGGAAACGCGGTTACGTACATTTATCATCGAAAGGGGTAAAAGCGGGTAATAAACCGTTTGGAAATACGATTCAAGAAAATCGTATTCGTAAAGTACAAGTCAGAACCTCGTAGATGTCAGTATGTTACATGAAAGTGATTTACCGTGTATATGGATTTATGATGGTAGCTTTGCGGACACACTTCCGAATTTTCCGGATATAATAGGTGTGTCGAATATGTGGCAAGTGATATATGATACTTCGATCGTTTCTGCTCGACCGTGCGAAACTCGAAGAGCCACTAAACCAATTGTAACTATAAAGTTCAATTTATCTATGAGATCCCCATCCATTAAATATCAATTTTACCCGATACCTCGGTTTCACTCGAGCTAAAATTGGTTATTTTCCTCTTTGACACCGTTCCGCCGGGTAAATTGAATAGTCGACATTTAAATTTCGTCCGTTTTCAAAGCGTCAGACCGCCCGTGGTTTGCCATTCAAATTCGCGGCATCTCGTTACTGCGGTAAACAGACGAGTCTCCCCCGACAAAAGCCCGAAAGCGGTCTCGGTCGACCCCCGGGCCTTGAAATGCCCACTTTGTAAAATTAGCGATTCTTAAGGGCCGACTGCTAGCCCTATCCGGGTTAAGAGCACCCCTCCAATAACGTCACGTAGCCGTCGGAGGTGGGCAAATTGCCTTTAAAATTCAATAGCGTCCGCCAGAATTTCCGAACTGTCGCAGTTGGAATTAAAAACGTCGTTTATTCCCACTATTTTCCTTTTGGGACGATTTTAGAATGGCAATTTAGTTTTTCATAAATTGTTGTTTGAGTTTTCATATGGTAAAAGTTTTTTCATTACCTACTCCATAAATAATAATGATTTTTACAATGTTAATTAAATGTTAAAAAATCAAATTTATGAGTTACATGTGAATTTTCGACATTTTTAAGTCATTTCCATACAGAGTATTTTTGTCCGTTTCCATATGGGAAAGAGAATTTTCAATTTTACAATCGCATCTGCCTGTCAATCACATAACTGTAGTTACAATCTGGTTACAATGGAACTGTGGGCCATAGAGTCACGTGTGTTTGCGTTCGATACGTTTGTTCGTTATAATAAATCTGCTATTATAACGAATCTTTCGAAACCTTATTCATTTATACAGATTGTCCCGTTTTGATTGTCTGGTCCTTTACTTGTATATTCTCTGAATGAATATAAACAAAAAAGTTCTAATGAACATAGGTCCGAAAGTTTTCGAGATATTCAAGGTTTTAATTCTATAAGTTGACCTATTATTAACATTATTACAGCGTTACATTTAGATTAAATTATTAAATAGTTGTCACGGTTTCAACTAACTTTTGTAGCTTACCAGTGTAACCTAATAACGACAATTTTTCGAAACTATCGTAACAACTTAAATAATTCTGATCGATTATGTTAATAATAGGTAAACTTAGGGAACTAACCTTCCAATATCTCGAAAACGAATGACTTTTGAGCTCATGTTAATTAGGACTTTTTTGCTTACTTTTAGCCCTGGCACAGACGGGGCGCTTTTGAACGCCCGTTTAACCGTACGCTTGCTATTGGCACATGTACCGGGCGGCCTACTAAGAATGATCACCGGCCATATCTCAATGGCGGATCATCCTATTTTAATGAAACAATAAATTTTATAAGGAAAGTGGCCATAAAAAATCGCTGGAAAATATTTTCAAGTTTCTTAAATGGCCGCCAGGGGGCGTAACCTAAATGACTGAACAGAAAATCACGACTTTTTTCATTTTCTTCAAAATTAAGGGGTATTGCAAATAAATTAATTTGAAAGATAAATGAATTTGGACTAATATGTATGAAACACTTTTTGTCGTATCTCCAAAAATAAAGTGGTGGGGGTGAGTTGAAAATGTTCATTTTGAATGGCTGATTACTCCAGTCATACTGAACAGAATTTAACAAACTTAATCTCGTTGGAAAGGGTTTTTCGTGGTCTACTAACAGCTCCTTACGCTATTTTGATATGAATATTCGTTTCGCCGCCAGAGGGCGATATCTAGAATTTTGACAAATATTATAGCTTTTCTCAAAAAATTTAAATGGAACGGTATGTTCATTTCTACACGATAAAATAAAGAATTAATAGCTTAACATGATGCTGAAAACCCGAGCTCGCTATCTTGCTTCTAACGGTAGATATTAGCCAAAAGGCAAAAACTATAGCATTATAAGATCTAGTTGACCGATGTTACATTGTTGACATATGTTTGACATACGATTTGTTAGCGTGTAATTTCCACAACTTATTTGATATTTGATACCATTTTACATGCTAGCCGACCCGACCGACCATTCGACTTTGCCTGTGCTCCCGGCTTACCCATCACACCCACTAAAACTATTTCGCTTTTATTTTTTTTATACGAGGTTTATAACGCATATTAAATTTTGATTCAATTTAATATGACTGTTAGAATGGTGCCAGTTTCAAACTTCTACGGTAACGGCTTATCGAGATATCGCTATTTCACATAATGTGTTGTTATTTAAACACCTGAGAGAAAAATAAAAATTACCAACATGTTTAGGACACTTAAAGCAATGTGTTGTTGAAATTTCAAGTTTTTTCGACAAGCTATTCCCCTGTAAAAAAATCGTAAAGTTGAGATACTGCGCCGAGAGCCCAAAACTGGGTATATATTTTTTTATTAAACCTGTCATAATTATTATACGAGTGGGAAACAAAATTTGAAGTTTCTACTGATAATACAGAGTTAAATCATGCTACCAACGATACCGGTTTCGTTTTTTTTCCGCGGGGTAGTTTTGTTATTATTCGCCTTTAAAATAAGGGGTAAAAGCTATAGCTTTTGGTCTAATATCTTCCGTTAGAAGCAAGATAGCGAGCTCGGGTTTTCAGCGTCATGTTAGGCTTTTAATTCTTTATTTTATCGTGTAGAAATGAACATACCGTTCCATTTAACTTTTTTGAGAAAAGCTATAATATTTGTCAAAATTCTAGATATCGCCCTCTGGCGGCGAAACGAACATTCATATCAAAACAGCGTAAAGAGCCGTTAGTAGACAACGAAAAACCCTTTCCAACGAGATTAAGTTTGTTAAATTCTGTTCAGTATGACCGGAGTAATAGGCCATCGAAAATGAACATTTTCAACTCATCCCCACCACTTTATTTTTGGAGACGCGACAAAAAGTGTTTCATACATATTAGTCGAAATTCATTTATCTTTCAAATTAATTTATTTGCAATACCCCTTAATTTTGAAGAAAATGAAAAAAGTCGCGATTTTCTGTTCAGTCATTTAGGTTACGCCCCCTGGCGGCCATTTAAGAAACTTGAAAATATTTTCCAGCGATTTTTTATGGCCCCTTTCCTTATAAAATTTTTTGTTTCATTAAAATAGGATGATCCGTCATTGAGATATGGTCGGTGATCATTCTTAGTTGGCCACCCGGTACAAGTGAACGTTAGATGTCATAAAACGCACGCTTTAACAAAAATTTCGAATCGAGCGTTTGTCGAACGTTTAACGTTTGAATCTGTACGCTTCTATTAAAATGCTTGTATAACAAAACGCGCGATAGCAAGCGTACGATTAAACACGCGTTCAAAAACGCTCCGTTTGTGCCTTTAGCCAACGAATACTTCAGTAACGGATCGAACAATCAAAGCTGGACAACCTGTATAGTATTCATTATTTCGAAGAATGGCAGTGTTCTACATATGTAACTAAAGGGGGCTACAAATTTGTAAGAGCTCGAATAACTTTTACTATTGTGTTATAATGTATGGTCCTTTTAGCATGTACCCTAGCTCTTACTACGGTTTCTGTTTGGTGTACTTGTACGTCTTAAGGTAAAATGTCTTTTAATAGACATTCTTTACCAGTAAATGTCATAGTTGTTATGTTTTACCTGCAAAGGGCACAATAATAAAGATCATAAAAGTATGAAAACCCCTTCCTTTATAACAAAATACCTATACTTTTATCAAATTTATACCTGTTGCTAGCATCGAATCTAAAATAATGCGAGGGTGTTGTTTTTCACCAAAGAAGGGCTGTAAGGTATTCTGAGGATAATACCATTCCATTTGTATGATTTGGTGGCCCAAATCTCATTAATTACCGAACTACGAACTTTTTAAGCTTACGTTTGACAGATACGGTTTTTGAGGTTATGTGTACGCGAACTATTTCTGCTTTTACGGAGTTAAAAAATTTATTTAACTTGCCATTTTTGGTTTAGATGTAGAAAACGGTATTTTATATTGCATTGCCCACTTTTCATATCTTAAATATGTCTCTAAGTACTCTAAAAAAATGATTTTCTCGCCGCTTATGGACTGAATCTATGTAGAAAAAGTTTGTTTGGATTCAATGCTATGACCTAGGTCAACACTGTGACGCCACCACTAATGCGGCGTATTATCAAATGAAGTAGTAATACAAATTAGTGTCTGAACTTCTGAATTTCTTTAAAAAATCACTTAATTTAGCTTAAAATTGTGAAATTTCTTCTGAAGGTTTCGAAAACCGTCGAACTTCATTTAAAATTTTACTCCATTTCATATAAAGTTGCCTAAAATTATTAAATTTCGTCCAACTTCACTTCAAATGTTCGAATTTCATTAAGAAGTAACTTAATTTAGCTTAAAGTTGTGAACATTTCTTCTATAATTTTCGATAATTATCGAATTTCGTCTAAAATTTCACCAAATTTCATATAAAATTGTCTAAAATTAGTTATTTTTGTCTAAAATTTTCAAATTCCCTTTAAAAATAACTTAATTTAGACTAAAAAATGGTGAAATTTCGTTTAAAGTTTTCTAAAATCGTCGAACTTTTTCTAAAATTACGCCCAATTGCGTAAAAAAATGTCAAAAAATGATTAACTTTCGTCTAATTTCACCTAAAATTTTCGTACTAAATTCATTAGTTTAATCCAGAATGAGTGCATAAAGCAGCTTTACAACTTTATAATACAGAATATCTCCGAAATGCGTGTACAACGTAAGATCACAGATTCCTTGGCTTAAAATAGGTATTAGATTTTATTCATTTTTTGACCATGTCTTTACATCACCTGGATACAGCTTTCTGTGGAACAAATTCGAATTTCGAAACATACAGGGTATTTATAAACACTCTCACAACAAGTTATCCATCCAAATCTTTTTAACCAACCTGTATAATTTTCTGTCAATTCTTTTTCTGAATAGCTACATTAATTTAGAAACTATTTTCTCTCTTATAAAATTTCAGTTGGACAAACGGTAAACAATCTGTATGTTTCGAAAATCGAATTTGTTCCAGAGAAAGCTGTAGCCAGTTGATATACAAATATGGTAAAAAAAATGAAGAAAATCTAATAAAGATTTCTGGAGCAATTTAAGAAAAACTCACGGAAAATATTATTTTTAAATCCCTCTAGCGGCGAAAGAAAGCAAATTTGGATATAGATAAGTTAACTTAAATCGACTTATTTTGAGCCAAGGAATCTGTGATCTTACGTTGTACACGTATTTCAGAGACATCTGTATATAAAAGTATAATAGTAATACGATCCTATGATGTATTAAAAGTCTCAGATCAACAAAAAAACATTGCAAAGAAAAAGCCACCAGATGCTAGAAAAACTCCCAGGATACCAGAAAACGTCACCAGAGTGACTGATGGAATCATTAGGACTCCTAGTCAATTGGGACTTTAACCTGCACGCAAATTATAAATCAAGAGCCTCGGAAAAAAACTTACATTTTAATTTGAACTTTCTTGAAGGTTTCCATAAGCCACATAATTTTTCATACCTAACGTTGAATGAAACGGTGGATACTGATCTTTCATTTTATGAAATAAAATAGGGTGACCAGATTTCTCAACTTTCAGTGTTGTACACATAAATACCTTTTTGTAGAATAAACTTTCCTGAGTAATTCAGGATTGTTTTGATTTTTTAATAAAAATTGTTTGCATATACCTACTATATTGCACCGAACAATTTCTGCTTTTGCACCGAACGCTTTTAGAGTATGGAAAGTTAGTTGAGATTTTTCATTGGTCCAAATGTTATACATGAGTAATTCAGTGACAGAAGTACCTGTCCTTCTTATCAATAACAGAAAAATCTACAACATGAATATCACTGCCACTACGCTACTCATTGTAAGAGATCACCAATCAATCACAAATTTAACAATAAGATTGGGGATGCTGTACGTTTGCTATACAGCCGCGAATGCTGTACTGCGTATCATATTGCTGTACAATACAGAATAATTTCATAGGTCTGGTTACCCTAAATAAAATAAATTTGTCATCCATATCAAATGAAAATACCTTTATTTAAAAATTAACTATTTCCCCATATCACTCTCTGTTAACTTAGCTTCAATGATTTTTCATTTATTATTAGTTAAAGAAAATCAGTCCCGTTGTCGCGTTAAGGTGGGTCCAGACTTGTGACAAAACCCCGCAGCATGACGGCGTCGCGTACCTTTTCCTGACGCTGCGAACTTCAACGCGTATCAGAAATGTGCTCGTATCATCATCGCGTACTTGACATCGTGGCGTATCACCATCACGAACTTCAATGCGTTCCACTTACAAAGGAATATACCGAACCCGAACAAGCCGATTTTTTTCAAAATCGATACATTTTTAGAAGGTCCCAATTTAAGTAAAAACCGTACTTTTCGTTTCTGCCCAAAAACGGTTTGAAGGGGTGAAAACAACCCCTGAAAATTGAACAGTTTTTGGAAAATAATTTCTTTCCCCTAAACGATTCAGGACATCAAAAAACGTTTCGGATAAAAGATGTCCCCGTCATCAATAACATATCCTCTGTCATTTTCCTTCAAATATCGTAGGAGGGTGAATTCAACCCCTTTGTTGTCAAAAAATCGCATATGAAAAAAATTCGTATCTCCAAAAGTATAAATATGAATGTTATTTATACATTTATTTATAAATGTTGCAAGAGAGAATTTCAGATGGTGGCATATTTAAAAATTCTTGTCTTTATAAAAAAATTAAAAATAATGGGTTAAACTTCTCCAATGAAGAACCTTTAGAAGGAAGAGAAGAAAATGTTTCATATTTCTTTGTTGGAGATGAAGCTTTTGGGCTAAGCGAAACATTGATGAAACCATTTTCTGGCAGCCACCATAAAAGAACAGCGGGCAGAATATTTAATTGCCGGCTATCTTGTGCTAGGAGAGTGGCAGAAAATGTGTTCTGGATTTTATGTAGTATTTTTAGAATTTTTCGCAAACCCATGCTTCTATAGCCAAATAAAACAGCATTGGTGGTAGCGACATTAACGCATTTACATAATTTTTTAAGACGTAATAGCGTTCCTCGTTCATTGTACACACCTTTTGAAACGTACGGTGAAACTAAGCCAAAAGGCAAAACGGAGTCTAATACCATAACACCAAATGAACCAGAAATATTCCTTAAATTCAGGTTGTTCCGATCAGATCATCTATAAAAGCGCAAGAAATGCGGAAAGAACTCGCTAACTATTTTCAAAATGAAAGATGTGTTGACTGGCAAGACTAACATGATCTTTTTCATTTTAAGTTTTTCCCTTCTGAGAGAGGATAAGAAATTTATCATTTTTTTCCTGCATTCATCGGCTGATATTCTAATTGCGTCCGCAATTTTCCCCATGCATCGTTTTTTTTTTAAATTTTGTTATAATAATTTCTATTTTTGCATCCCGCATGTTCGCTCTTGTATCCACTTCATATTTTTAACTACTAAACTAAACTCGCAATATGTAACCTTCGAGATGTAACAATGATACGCGATCCCGTCTAGACTTGTCGAACCAAACTACGTATCATCTCTTTGATGTGACGCAGAAAAACCGACAAGACATGGAACGGGCTGATGACACGCAGTGGACACAACGATGTAACGCGATGTTGTTACAGGATACCGTCCAGATTCTGGACTCCAGAATACATGCAACGACGTTCGCGACGCTGTCACGCCACGCGGTTTTGTCACAAGTCTGGACGCACCTTAAGGCTGGTCGTCCACTGGACGCGTATACGTCTGTATTAACGCGACTAATCCCAAAACAGAGATAGTATACATACCGTGTGTCCGTAAAGTAGGGGATATAGGCTATATAATCGTTATAAAGGGTTTATGGAAAAATCGCTGAAACGGGTCTAAAGATTTACATCTGTTGCCATTTTTTGATGAGGATTTTAAATTTTTTCCGCCATTTTTAAATGAGTTATGACGTCATCGATATTTTTTTAAATGGCAACCCCCCATTTTTATTACGGAATATGAAAGAAGATTTTTTTCTAAGTTCAGTACAGTCAATATTAATATCGGTTACATAAGAAAATTTTCGAGAAAAATTACTTTAAAGTTTAGTTCGAATTTACTTAAAATGATAAAAATAGCAGTTGCCATGATTAAAAAATGGAGAGAAATGTGAGAAATGATTAAAAAATGGAGAGAAATGTGAGAAATTAAACATGGCAACTGCTATTTTTATCATTTTAAGTAAATTCGAACTAAACTTTAAAGTAATTTTTCTCGAAAATTTTCTTATGTAACCGATATTAATATTGACTGTACTGAACTTAGAAAAAAATCTTCTTTCATATTCCGTAATAAAAATGGGGGGTTGCCATTTAAAAAAATATCGATGACGTCATAACTCATTTAAAAATGGCGGAAAAAATTTAAAATCCTCATCAAAAAATGGCAACAGATGTAAATCTTTAGACCCGTTTCAGCGATTTTTCCATAAACCCTTTATAACGATTATATAGCCTATATCCCCTACTTTACGGACACACGGTATAAACCGCGTCCAGTGCAACCAACTGGTCGCACGACTTTTGAATCGACTACATCACTACATCACGTAGTCGCATAGTATTTTAAATAAAAAATACATTCCTGTATATCGATCCATAAACGTCGAACAAACAACTCGCGGTATATGTGGATTTTTACTTCAAGTTTTAAAACATTGAATACAATCCCCGAATATTATATACATTCTATGCGTCATATCCTTAGCAAGCATCCGATCGTTCTAACGGGATTCGTTCATCGCAATTTTACTATACTTTGGAAATATTAGTTTTTGAACTTTTCACACTTTGCAATGGACGACCTCAGTCGTCCCAAAGTCGTACGACTGAAATTCGTCCGACATGTTGCGACTAGTAATCACACGACTACGCATCCAGTGGACGACCAGCCTTAGGGTTCAAAAAACAAAATTATTTAGACATCATATTAACACACAGAATTTATTGTTGCAGCTCTAAAATTTTTGTCATCATTAAGAAAATCGTGTAATTCACCCTTTATTTGTCAAAGTGATTGATAATTAAGATATTCGTTGACAAGTACTTTTAACCTCTATTTAGAAAACTCTAAACCCTGTTTTACACGCATAACTATTGATTATCAAAAGAGGGTCAAGATTTTATGGCAACAACTGTACATCAAAATACGATTTTAATGAACAGTTTCGGTCGTTAATCATTAAGCTATAAAACTTTGTCAAAGCAAGTGCATGGCACTTAAAAACTTAAACGTAAACTTTATATTGCTTTATAATTGAAAATTTTATTTTGTAAAACTCTTGTCGCTTAACAGTTTCCATTCCAAGTACATACTTGTACTTGAAAACAAATTAAATAAGAATCAGAACTTTGATTCAGAGAAATTACAATCTCTATTGTGTTACAAAAATAGGTTAGATTGGGATCAGTTTCTAGACATATTTTCTAAAGTGATATCAAACTTATTCTTTTCTCCATTCCGCTTGTTCTTGCTCTTCTACTTGTTTGTGTATACTCTATTATGTTAAAGATATAAAAAGAAACTTGTACTTTCCTATCTTTTTCTTTCAATATTCATTTATTTGATTTTCAAGAAATTTAAACATGACTCGATTATCTCCAAGATTATAAACATTGCTTTTAAACAGAAAATCTTTAAATTTCAATCTTATAATTTTTTAATTTCATATTATCATCAAAATTAATAATCAATTTATGTTCCATTAAAAATTCCCCAACTTTAAATTGAATTAAACCCCCTACCTCATGAATAAAACCTTAACAAAACTATCAAATAATTACTTTTACAAAGAAAAAAGTCCAAAACATCTGCTGACTTCCCACAAGAATACTAGAATAGTAGCGACAACGTTAAACTTTCTCGCTCCGAGAGAACTTTACTTTTAAGTTTACACTCCGAGCTTCGACTAACTCCTAGATACAACTCCCAACATCGTCAGAAATCCCTCTAAAGTTATAAACGGGGGCATAAACACCATCGCATGTCCTCGCTTAGAAAAATGTTATCTCCTCGTCCGTCGATGTATACTACCAATTTCCCGGACGCTTACGGTTTAATCTCGTTATTTGTTTAGGAAATGCGAAGAGACCCGAAGCGGTGTTACTAATTTAATACGAAGGAACGAACGTAAACTTGTCGAGAGTTCGTCGTCGGAGGCTTAACGAGTTGTAGCGCGTTAGCGACGTCGTTTGCTCCAATTCCAACACATTCTTATAATTAAATCAATTTAGATCAAGACGGTAGATGTATAAATTTTGAAAGATTTTTGAAATTTGTCGTTTAAAATCTTAAATTTATTCTCCCTAATAATTTGATCTTTTTTTTTAATTTTTTTAAATTTTTAAGGAGCTATGACTACAGAAGATAACGGCAATATAGGGCTGTTAAATCCAACTTCGAGCAGCAATGAAGATCTTAGCGAGTATACAGATGCCGATGAAAGTATTTCAGCACCAACAGAATTTCTTGCAGAGGTAATAAAAATTCTTTAAAAAATAATTTTTTTTCATCTTTGATTTATCCTTTTGAATCTGTCTAATGTACAAAGTGAGTAGACAAGTTGGCGATTGTCCAAGTTTCGAATATCGCCTTGTTTTCTTGTAAACTTCGCCCGGTTCGGTTTAAACATGTTCATTCACCGATCGATAATCGTGCGGATTATTTGCGTTGTATTCTGCGAGGAATAAGCCGCCCCACGGATGTTAAATTGCCGGAATTTCCTCGCATCCCGGGGTCAATTAGCCCGGGTTAAAATTTCATTTCTACTTCGGCGCAGGAAATTGGACACTTCCAATTTCCCGTCGATGCAACTTTACGAGCTATTACCGCCCTTTTAATCCTTGTTTTCTCGTCGTTTTCATTTCAGTTTCTATCGGCCGTCATGTTAAAGGATTACGAAACGGCACTCAAATATTGCAAACTTAGTAAGATTTTTAATTTAACTTTTTAATCTTCTAGTAATTAATTTTTTTAATTACTTTGTAGTTCTTCAGTACGAACCCAATAATGTTACTGCTAAGGAATTTTATCCTCTTATTTTGGAAAAATTACAATCTAGTAAGTATTTTAGATTAACTATATGTATAGGGTATTTATTAAATATTAACACAAAAATTAAGGTGATTTTGGAAATTATTTTTTTTTTGTTTTCGATTTTAATGTTTGGAAATGCTAAATGAAAGTATTAGACATTATTTTTTTAATAAAAAACGCTTCTAAATGGAGTGTAGTGAAACATGTGGGTCGGAGCTTTGAAGTTTGTCAATTAAACTTTTTGACGGTACAATATGTCATTTTGTAAGGTTTATGGTCAGTTTATTCACCTTTGGGTAAACTAATCTATTGGATAATTTCTATGGTTACTGCAATTTCGTGTGATATGATTGGCTATTAAGTCAGTAACCATAGTAAATATTTTATAGATTAATTTATCCAAAGGTGAATAAACCGACCATTAAAGATTACAGTTTATGAATAAAAATAACGAAAAGGATTCCGTTTCCGGCTTTGGTTGGGGAACTGCGTCTTGATCTGTATAGGCAACTATAAGTAACATCTTTCTGAAATTTTGTAGACAAACTAAAGACGATCTGGCCAACTGACGTAAAATATTTTCAAAACTGTGATACTTGCGATTATACTGGAAGTAGACACCAACCTTCTTAATTTAAATGGGTCATCACATACAAGTGTCTCCGAAATGCGTGTTGTTGTACAACGTAAAAGCACAGCTTCCTTAGCTCAAAATAGGTCGAGTTAAAGTAACTTATTTATATCCAAATTTGGTTCGTATCGCTATTAGAGGGCGTTTAAGAACACTCTCACCACAAGTTATCCATCCAAATCTTTTTAATCACCTGTATACTTTTGTATCATTTCTTTTTCTGAATAGCTACATTAATTTAGAAACTATTTTCTCTCTTGTAAAATTTCAGTTGGGGAAACGGTTTAGCCACAAAAAATATTTTTTAACTCCTTGCAAGCGCAAATTTGTAAGTTAAGGTAACATTAACAAAGTTCAAAGTAGTAATTTCTTCACGGGATATGAAACTCCTTCAAGAAAACAACATGTTATAGCTTCGGATGTAGTTTATTACTCAAAATTTTGCCAGGATTTGTGACCATCGTCAGGGGTTGATCAGTGATTAAAAATAATACAGTGTGCAAAATTTGTACAGTCTGCTCTTTTCGTTGCATTTGTGTTTTTATAACACCGAATAAACAAATTCACAAGGTGTTAGGTTTAGTGTTCTTGCTGACCAGTTTACAGGAACATGATTTCCTCTTCATACCCTCCGGTTCTACAGTAGAATCTGCATAATACGCACTAAAAGGGCTAAATCCTGATGACGTTCACAAATGCTGGCGAAAATTTGAAAATTTTAAGCAGTAAACTACTTCCAAACCTATAACATGTGGTTTTCTAGAAAGATCGTCATATCCCGTGAAAAAATTGCCACTTTGAATTTTGTTATTGTTACCTTAATTTACCGATTTGGACTTGTAGGCACTTAGAAAATTTTGTTTTGTACCTAAACCGTTCGCCCAACTGAAATTTTGTAACAGAGAAAATAATTTCTAAATGAATATATTAACCGGCATATTCAGTTGCTACAGCTAATTTTTTCGCTACCCTTTTTTTCCCGGAAGCTGTGTGCTTTTTACAAAAGAGCGCACTTTGGGCAGACTTGCTGACGTTAAACGTGCACCGTGAACTAACACTTCGTACGAAAAAGACTGACTAAAGCATAACCTAAACCAAAAGGTTGTGTGAGAATGCATACAGAGTATTCCAATGCCAGTGCCAGTGTCTCATTTCTGTAGTGTGTCCAAAAATTGGTACCACAGAAAATCCAAATATTCCTTCTCCATTTAATCACAGGCCGGGTGAACGCAAAGGGCACCAAATTTTCTAATGTAATTTTATTTTATTGCTCTTGGATGTTCTGACACATTTTTTAGTTATATTAACTCTTTTATGAAGACAGGGCTTCTTATGAATGTATCGCTGCAATCTTTCAACACGCGTATTCATTCATTTTAACTTATTTGAATTAGAGTCGACACGACAATAGTTTTGGTTACTGTAGAATGTGGAAGGAAGATGTTAAGATGCCTTCAGGTAAACGTGAAAATTACTAAAGACCCCAATTAACCACTGGCTGTGGCCTTGGAATACTCTGTATTCGAAGTATATAAGTTCATAGTCAAAAGCGAATGTTTGTGTGAGAACGCATATGTAGGTTCATAACCAAAACCGATTGGTTGTGTGAGAACGCATATACAGAGTGCACGTCGGTAAGCTGCGGATACATTTAACGTAAGTGGAAAAAGGACGACAATAAGGCTTCTATTAGTTAACACAAGACAGATATACTACGTTTACTTACCGGGCCGATTGGAGTTGGTATGTGTCTCTTTATCTAACTCATTAAAATCCTCTGCAAGTCGATGCCTTGTCTAACACATTGAAAAGCTCTATCCCCAGGTCGCAGTAACCACATGAACCTCGAAGTGCGACGAAGACAGATGGAACCAACCGCACCGTTCTAGCCGTGTTACTTGCACGGAGCAAGCTCCGCCCATTTACAATCGCCCAATTGTTGCTAATGCGTCTATCCGCAGATCGAATGGATTCACACTGTATGGCTTCATAGCGCTCAAAGGGTTGATAGACTTTTGATTAAAATCATCTGTAGCACATAAATTTTAGGTGTTCTAATTAAAACAATAAAGTTGGTGTTTACTTCCGATATTTACCACAAGTGCCCCAATCATCAAAAGCCTTTGTGTCAGTTAACCATATCATCTTTAATCTTATTATAAAATTTCAGAAAAATGCCAGTTATAGTTTACCCAATATCGATCGAAGCTGTTCACCTTTAGACACCTATACAAGACATTTAAAATAATAAAAAGACTTGACCTACTTTTTTCATTTTATGATGAATTAATAATTTTCTTTCTGAAGCACTAAAAAAATATTGACTTTCTTTTCTTTTCTTATGAGATTCATTCATTTTTCTCACCTTTTAAAAATCCCACGATAAAATGACACGAAATTTTAAAATAATTCAATAAATCACCTTCTCAATTTGTATCCAATATTTAGTAAACACTCAAATTTTCAAAAACTATATCTAATTGCCTTTAATTATTAAAATTTTAAGTGAAAAATGACGAAGACAACAGTAACGAGAGTGAGGATGAAGATAACGAAGAAAATACAAGCAGCTCAAGTAATATAAGCGAATCAACGTCTGAAGATAGCAGCGAAGATCAGGTTTTGTAACCCAATAAAATTAAAATTTTGCTGAGATAACGATTTTTTTAAATATTTTAGGAAGAAGAATATGTAATGGAAAACGGTCAAGGTGATAAACGATCGAAAGGTTCATCCGAAGGAGATGGTACAACGGGAAGTTATTCAAGTCTCGAAGACGACGAAGCCGAAGTTGATCAATTAACTGCGCTAGCGGCTAAATATCATTTAGATAACATGAACCTTGGAAATGGCAATAAATTGTGTAAGTACTTAACTCAAAAAATAAAATTACATATACTATCAATAATTATTTTGTAATTACCGATCAAAAAAAAAAAATTATAGATGGTACAAGTTTGAAGGTGGCCTTTGAACCAAAACTGGCAGGAATTTCAACAAACGCTGTGGAAAACCCACTTCCTTTCGGAACAAGCTCCGATTCAGAATCGCCAACCGAACCAGTGAGCCAACAAACTATAGCGTTACTGAGGGCGAAGGTTGTGCCAAATTAAACCCTAGTTTTTAATCCTTATTTCGTCCCGTAGTTCGATGTGTATAGTTTTTCCTTTTTAGCAGACAAATAACCGGTTATAAAGAATGAAACAGAAACTGCTTTTAAAATCAAAAATAATAAATAATAATTTTCTTAATCAGATTCATAATTGACTGCGACTATAAAATAATGAATACATCTCGAATTAGCTGTGTATAGTGCAGATAAAGTTAACGACCATAGATGTCACATTTCTTTTTAAAACAGATACAGAGTGAATATTTTATAAACGAAGGAGATAAATAATAGAGATTAAAAAAAAACCGTAGTGAGTAATAAAAACGTAGTTTTTAAAAGTTGGAGGGATTTAATGTTGAAAATAAAGATATAATGGGGAAATTGACGAAAGAAGAAACGGTAAAGAGATTGTCAGTGTAAACTATATATATTTTTGTATTTTTTTAAGTAGCTAGTCAACCGATAGTTTTTAAACCTATAAAAAAAAAGACCAAAAACATTACCGTAGATGATGTCCCGAATAAAATTTAGACAAAAAATGACTATAAAAAATATATGAAATTTTTAATCTATTTATTTTTTTAATAATTAACTGTGTGTTTTAACATAAAATTTACTTTATGAACACCCTCTGTAATACTTTACCTATTAACACTATTTTTATAGTGTACGAATTATAATAAATAATGGGAAAAAATTCTTTCATATAAACAGCTAATTATTAAAAAATAAAAATAGGTTTTATAAGTTTAATAATTTCTTTTGTAAAATACAACTTTACGAACTTACTTTTTTAATGCAAACTTCCCCAAAACTAATTGAAAGTTTGTATTAAAAAAATCGTAAAAAATCCAAAAAGTAATCGTCACAAAAAGAGAATTGGTTTTAGACAACTACGAAGACTGAGTGAATTTTTTCTAAAGAAACTGGGTAGTTGTAGAATTTTTAAAAAAGAATAACAGCTGACATATCTCGTGACAACAAAAAAGAATACTTAAAAATTTAAAAAAGTAAAAAAAAATCATTGGCAAATGAAAAGAGTATGCAAACGAAAGAAAACTTATTCTTATTGTTAGCGAAAATTTATAAAAATTCCTCTAGTCGTGTACGAGTTTGACTTAAAAATAAAAAAAACGTGAATGTTTCCAAAAAATAAAAATAAATTATAAAAAAAGTAATTGGCCATATATTTGTATAGAGCATACTCTTAAATAGCATGAGTCATTTAAATGTATAGATATATTTTACTATTTAAATAAAAATAAACATTTAGAAGTCTTACTAACGACGTAGAGGTCGAAATATATTTCGAAACTTAAAAATGAAGGAATTAAAACGATTTTCGTTTTCTTAAAGGCGGTTTTTCTACTTTTAAACAATTTCCCGTCTTCCCTCAAATCCTAAATCATTTTTTACGTCAACAACTTACAGATAATAAAATTTTTCTCAAATAGGTTGTAACATTTAAGACTAATATGTAATAAATTATTAAGAAACTCATTTTTGTTATAACATTCCGTTCTAAGCAATGGTGTGGCCTTCGTATTAATGTGTCATTATTAAACAAACATTGTAAAATGTAGTTGTATAGAAATAAAAGCATATCAAGAAATATTTTGTTAGTTTTTTTTATTAATATACAATAAAATTAAACCAAATAAATAAATAAGCTACTTTATTGTAATGGATCTGTAATTTCATGCTTTTCCACTACTACAATTGAAGATAAATCAGACGAACCTAAATTGGCGAAAGACGCTTGTGAATGCGATTTAATCATTTCTTGAAATATTAAATTATTTATATCGTTCATCACATATTGTCGAGTAACTTCATTCATTTTTCTAAGTTTTACAGCGATTAATTCTCCAAATATATCACATTCATCTCTTTGATTAACTTCTCCTTGACTTTCTTTATTTCCTTTTTCAGAACTACTCTCATTAACTGTTAAATTTGTAGACGGTTGTGTTAATTGTAGTTTTTTTTTAGCCTGTAATGCTACAATTTTTCTTCTTTTTAAATTCTGACGAACCCCAACGTTGCTTAACACCACTCTTTTTTGATTAAAATCTGCATCGAGATCACTTATATCATCATCGTCATTGTCTTCATGTTTCTGACAAATAAAATATTTTATTTCATTAGAAATAAAATAATCATAAATTTAAAAAATTGGTTGAAATTTAATGTGTAAATCATTATACCAATTGACTTAATTTGGCAAAACAACTATAAAAACAATTTTTATACTTCTACTGGTTAGTTGCAAATAAAAACAACAAATAAGATGTAAAGTTTTTACACAATACTATAAAAGACTAATTGAATGGTTTTTAAACATTGGAAACGTAGCAAAAAGGAACTCAGTTGGTTGTCGTACTTTAATAAAACCTGGTGTTATTGAAAATATACAGAAAATAAATGATATAAATCTTTACACTTTCTTAAGATGTTTGTCCCAATAAATAGGTAGGTTTTGCTTAACAATAAACCTGTTTATAAATCCTTCCTACATTCATTTTTTGTACCTGAGTTTTTCCACTGAAACCTCATGGACAATCTTAAAAAAACCACCTTGATTTACATTCACGTAAATTTTCCGTTATCCAATAACAATCCTCCTGACTTTCCACAAAGTACGGGGTGTTTATAAATGAATATCGGGGTTTTAACGCTTTATAATATTTATTACATTAAACTTACAGTTATAAGTAATATGTCAAATGAAAGAGCAACTCAAACAGCCCAAATGACAGGACTTGCTATGCATGCCTCCACGATCTCCTGACCTAACGTCACGCGATTTTTACCTTTGGGGCTTCATCAAGGATCGTGTGTAGAATAACCCGAAATGGAGCTGCACCATGAAGAAAAAGATGAAAGAGCACTCGGCAATGCTACGTAGAGCGGGCTTACTTTTTCATCTTTCTCTTCATGGTGCAGCTCCATTTCAGGTTACAGTACGTGCCTCCGCTACCAGCTGACCTCCTTGAATTAAGAAACTGGATTGAAGCAGCTGTTGCTACAATTACTGAATACACACTTATCAACGTTTGGGAAGAACTCGGCTATAGACTTGATGTGTGCCGTGTGACAAATGGTTGTCACATTTAACATTTATAAGGTTCCTGATAAAACTGTTTGAGTTGCTTTTTCATTTAACATATAATTTATAACTGTAAGTTTAATGTAATAAACATTATAAAGAGTTAAAATCCCGATATTCATTTATAAACATAGCCTGTATAAAGTTTTGCGAATAGTACAATGATCATTCGAGGAACAATATGAGCCAATAAGACATCAGTTTCTTTTCAAACGAGGCGTGGTTTTCTCTTTCTGATTATGTTATAAAATAAATAAATAAAATTTTTTAACATGATCAACAAATAATCTCCACAACTTAATTGAAGCTCCTTTGCTTCCAATCAAAATTGACTTCTGGGTAGCCATGTCCTAAAGAAGAATTATTGGATCAATATTCTTTTAATCCTTTCAGCGCCGAGTTGCCCAAGGTTAACCGTGTGCCGTCTACTCTCCACTCTCTACGAATATGGTTGTGAAGTGACGCATACAGATCTGGAAATTTCGTTTGAGGACATAGGAAAATAATGGGTGCAACAGCGACGCATATAGGAAGTAGATTAGATAAACAAAGAGCGATATAACTGTTTAACCACGCAACGAACTGACAGTTTGACAGTCTGACAGTTCGACAGTTTGTGGGAAGAAGGTGGTTGGTTGGGCGACTAGGGTCGGATCGGAAAAGGCGTGGTTAAACAGTTATATCGCTCTTTGTTTATCTAATCTACTTCCTATATGTGTCGCTGTTGCACGCATTATTTTCCTATGTCCTCAAACGAAATTTCCAGATCTGGATATGGGTTCATAGTGCTCAAAGAGTTAAGGAACTATTAACACTCAAAGAAATCCTTTCCGAGCCTCTTTTAAACCAATATGCAACAACAGCGTACACTACGCTGTCTTCTATCCCCTTTTTAGAAAAAATCTTTCCTGTTAGGTTAACACATTAAGTGCCGTGAGAAGCAGATAAGTGTAGCCTTGATACATGGCCAAAGGGTCAGTATGATCATGAGAAGCACCATATGATTTTCAAGCACCACGGATTTCTTTGAATATTACCTTGTACTTGACGACCTTGTTCAATTAAAAATAAATAAATAAATAAATACTGGCGGCCATAAAAAACGAACTTTTTTACACAATAGTGGCACTCAACGTGTTAATCAGTGCTGATCTTTGGCCAAGCATATAAAAATCCTATAAAGTTTCAATGGAGAATCAAAATGAAATAAAATAAAACTGATTGTGAGTATAGAACTTCAAATATTAATTAATGTTCGTAATAATTTATGTCAAAGAGTAGAATGAATGTAGATTTTTAAATATCAATATAGTATTGGTCTTTTTATCAAAAAACGAAGAATATACTATAAAATGCGTACAAGAAAAGGTTGAGGAAGATATGGCAAATGACATTTGTAATGATGCGGAACCTGATTTGACTGAGGATGTTATGCAAGCTGAAGATGATGATTGACTTTGTTTTAGTATTGGTTTTTTTTATCAAAAAAAAAAACGAAAAATATGCTATAAAATGCGTACAAGAAAAGGCTGAGGAAGATATGGCAAATGATATTTGTAATGATGCGGAACTTGATTTGACTGAGGATTTTATACAAGTTGAAGATGATGATTGACATAAGTCTGACCTCTTCCGCGGTTATTACCTCCATTCAAATTTTGCTGATTGTGATTTCCACGTGAATTTCAATAATAGTTGTCGCGTGAATTTTGCCGTGTCCCCGAATTCTGATTTTGAAAGTTTCTTGAACCTCTAAAATTTCCACGCTGCGAATTACGAAAATTGTTATTACTACCTCGTTTGCCTGGATTATTTATATGTCTGTAATGAAATACATTATATCCTGTATTCCTATCGAAAGGGAAAATGCAGATTTTTTAGTCAAAAGATGTAACTTCATGTCAGTAACAAAACCTTTTATTGTTGGATAAGCCGCATTTACCCTCAATTTCGCACTTGGAGATAGTCGAGTTTTTAAAACATAACTGATCAGCCATAGCCAACATTTACCGGCTTCATCCAGCATGCTTGAGTTCAGCAAAAAAAAAGATTAACACGTAAGAAATTAAAATAAAATTGATCTGCTAGGAAAATAATAAGATATTACACTGTGGATTCGAATCTAAAATTGAAATTGGTGATGAAGCTCCCTTTCAATCCGAACTGTACGATATAGTTTCTTCAATATGAAGATTTTGATCTATAGCATCGCATGGAAGTGACTCAGCAAACGATAATATTCCAGTCTCGCTCATACGATCAAGAACATATCGTCGATGCGCCTGCAAAATCCGCTATGTGCATTTTAACAAATTTTACAGGAATGAATAAAAACTAATTAATTTTTTATAAAAGGACTTCCAATATCTAGTTGTTTTTTTATAAAACTTAAAAGCACATAGCTGGCTTTCGCTTATAGCAAACATATAGAGACTTTTATTTTTCACAAAATAATAATACAAATGAATGTTTGGTATATTATAGCGTTTTGTCAGATGGAGTATTCCCCTTCGATAAGTCTATTGCGCCATATATCGCGTTTTCGGGAAAAATGTCACATCGACCTATGCAACGAAAACTATCGTAAGTCAAAAATGGTGATTTTGAAAAATTTGAAAAGAAAACAGAATTAATTGCTATTCTCCTATGGTGAATCCTTTCGGAATCCTCTATAAGATATCTATAGCAACCAAGTAGGAAATTTTTACCTAGAAAATTTTATTTCTTAAAATGCAATCGGTTCAAAACCTTTAAACACTTACATCTGACTCAGTTCTGTCAAAAATGACTTACAATAGTTTTCGTTGCATAGGTCGACATAGCGGATTTTGCAGGCACATCGACGATATGAAATTTTGCCAAGATAAATGAAGATTTGTCAAATACAGGGTGTTTAAAAAATACGTTCGAATATTTGGCCCACTTATAGATCTCATCAGTACAAACAAAAAAGTCAAAATAAACATAAGTCCAAAAATCAGCCGTTTCCTAATTACAGCCTGTTTTTCAAATTAAGCGGAGAACCCAAATTTTGTTACGAAAATTTTATTTACAGACGAAGCTGGTTTCACGAGAAATGGCATTTTTAATTTTCATAATAGCCATGTTTGGGCCGACAAAAATCCGCATGCCGTTGTTGAATCGAATCATCAACACCGATTTGCAATCAACGTTTGGCTTGGTGTGTTAGGAGACCATCTGATAGGACCTTATTTCCTGCCTAACCGTTTGACTAGTCAATTGTACCTTGACTTTTTGCGGAATACATTACCACTGCTGTTAGAAGATGTGCCCCTCAACCACAGAATTAATATGTGGTTGATGCACGATGGAGCTCCTGCGCATTACGGAGTCTTGGTCAGAAATTATCTAAACGAAAATTACAATGGCAGGTGGATAGGGCGAGGAGGTCCAATTGCATGGCCCCCTAGATCTCCCGACCTCACTCCACTCGATTTTTGCATTTGAGGGTATTTAAAGACATTAGTTTATTCAAGTCCTGTGAATAATTTAGATGAGTTGCGAGAACGAATTGAACATGCCTGCCAGACTGTTCGTATAAATCCGGGACTCTTTGAGAGAGTGCGGCGTTCACTTTTACGGAGATGTGAAATGTGTATACAAATGGAAGGAGGACATTTTGAACATCTTCTTTAAGAATCATTAATTTGTAATAATTAAAATGTATTTATACTGATATTTGAGTGTAAATTATTTTAATTTGAAAAACAGGCTGTAATTAGGAAACGGCTGATTTTTGGACTTATGTTTATTTTGACTTTTTTGTTTGTACTGATGAGATCTATAAGTGGGCCAAATATTCGAACGTATTTTTTAAACACCCTGTATATCCGATTTAGAAAAACTTGAAATTCGTAAAACATGCTTCAATTGTGACACAAAGAAAAAATGTAAAACAACGTATACACGGTTCGGCGAAAGATGTCTTATGTGTCATCAATTAATTGTGCCATCATAGACAACTATTGTCGATTTTCATCTCTCTCTCTCTCTCTCTCTCTCTCTCTGTCATGGACAACTAAACAAGGAAACTTATTTGACGTGCCATAACCCGAAAAGGAGGTGCGCCATGAAGAGAAGGATGAAAAAGTAAGTCCCCTCTCCGTAACATTGCCGAGTACTCTTTCATCTTTCTCTTCATGGTGCAGCTCCATTTCGGGTTATTGTACGTTCAGAACACGGTGACAAATAATGACGCATGAGACATTTTTCGCCGAACTGTTTATACTTATGTTTTATCTACAACGTCACAATTTCTTTAAAATATGCAAACAAGATGCATGGTAACCACCACAAAAACAATTGTAAGAGAAACTTTTAGGAAGGAATAAAAGGTAGCTAAAAATTCTAAATTTCTAGCCCTACAGATCTTATTTTTTTTAAACAGTCAGTTTTTTATGCCAAAATTATTCATTTATAAAGAATTTAAGAACGTTACCAAATGTTTATGTATTTCATGCTATTTGCTGTTTAAGATAAAGCTTTAAAGTATAAACAAATATTTTATTATGTCTTTCAACGTACGTTAATTTCTAAAACTTGACTCTCTGAATATGACGAATCTGGCGATAACAGAAACTAACCAGAAAATATTTATTTACAATAAACCAGTAAAAGTACAACAATCGTTTTTATTATTATTTTATCAAATAAAAAAAAATACAAACCATCATTTTCATCCCTCTATGTGGTTTATAAACATCTTTCAAAAACTTATGTAGAGGTTCAAAAGCAAACCAAACCGGCGTATAAGTATTTTTACTCCTACTTATTTTCCGACGACAATTTCTATAAGCTTGCAACAAAATTAAATATTTCCTTCTAACTTGATCGATAGTCACATTAAATTTTATCGCCAAATGTTTAAACGCAGCGAGTTTTTTCTTTTTATTCTTCTTATCTTTATCCCTCGGATCCCACATAAAACGCATCTGTTCGATTTCGCATATTAACTCCAGTATTTGTTCATCAGACCAATCGTATTCTTGTATCACATCTGTATTCACTCCAGCCATGATTATTTGTTTAAACGACAATCACACCACGAATCGTATTGAAAACTATTCAAACACGTATTAAAGCAGTATTAAACACATAAAAAACGTTATTAAACACGTTATAAAAACAAACTTCAACGCATTAAACGCGAACTTCAAATCAGCTGTTCATAACATTCGTGACGTTCGTGTCAATTCATTTCGTTGAACAAATAACGAATATACGAACTACCTTTACGAATCGATTTTTAATAAATTAAATATTTAATTAAAAAAATTAATGAATTCAATTTAGATTACTTTATTTTATATGTTATTCATTTAATCCTATCAATTGAAGGTTTATTTTCATAAATTCAACGTTTATATTTAGATTTTTACGGGACACCTGTATATAAAACCAACTAAAAGTAGATAACCAAAAATACAATAAATTAAAATCCATTTTTAAAACTCATTTATCTATTATTTTAAATTACATTATCAAACGATTATCAGAACAAACCTCGATTAGTAAGAATTTAAAAGATAAGACGTTTCAAAGCAGAAAAATTTTCCATCCATTTGACGTTTAATTAAAGTTAGGTTAGGTTCGGTCCATTTACTTGTTGATTAAAGTTTTTGACGTATATGTCATTGACTTTTCGATGATTTCCCCGTCCGGGAAAACGACGTTCTGTAAGTTTATTAAAACGCTAGCGATAAGCAAAACACGATTCGTTTTATCGGCCGGTTTTATTCTAGATTGTGCGAACAAAACATGATTTAGTGGTAACGATCGACACCGTAAAACCCCGTTTTTTATCATCATTTACTTTGTAATTCGTTTAATTTCCATAAACGATGGCTCGAGACACCGTCGATTACGAGAAACAATACCAGGAGGATTTGGAAAGAGCTCAAGCGTTGAGCTTGGAATCTCTTGCTTTGGAACAGTTTAAACAAGAAAAATTAAAGAAGGAATTATCTAGTGTTGGAATTGGAAAAAATGGCAAAACTACAAGTGGTAAGAAAGATTTCGTTTTACAATATTTGATTTGTAGAGAAAAAAAATCGTTTTATTATGGGTTGCTAATGTAAACAATAATTTAGCTGTCAAAAATGACAGATTTGATTATAAAATGAGGTTAAATAAGAAGACAATTTATTGCTCTTTTTGATAAATTAAGTAAAGTTATTTAATTTCCTTACTTAATATAAAAACAACTTTTTTTTTTTTCATTTAATAAGCTTTAAATTTAATAATTAATCATTTTCTTTTCTAGTAAATCGTGCATCATCGATGACTGAAACCGATACAAATCGAAATGAAAGACTTCAAGTAAAATCTAGACCCAGACCGGGTACTTTACAAGCAAATCCTTTAACCCCGTTAATAGCCCCGCCTCCGATAGGCCAAAGAAGAAACAGTTCCACATCAAATAATTCAAGTAGTGAGGTTTCAACTCCCGATTTGATAAGTTTTAGCTCACCGCCTCCGAATAACAAAGTTTTAGATCTACAATTGTATGATTTCAACCTCATCAATTTATTTTCTCAATTAAGCCAGTTAATTTATTATTTTAAGGTTTAGTAACTTGTCTCCGCTACAACAACCTTCGTACGACACAAAAGCACCATATCAACATTTACAGCAAATGTTATTTCAAGCAAATAACCAAACAAATCAGGTTTATAATAGACCGACTGTGTCTATGCAAGATTATGGATGGAGAAGTCAGATTGTACCGAAAGAGAACATGTTCCCTATGAATTTAAACCTAAATAATAGTCATTTGGCTTATAGAGGAAGTATCGGAAGTGTCGTACAACCTAATATTGGGTCTATTTATGCTATGAAGCCAAGTGGAACTCCACAAGATGGAAACGGATCAAATTCTCCAATAGTAAGTAGTATTTTAATTTAAAATTAACCTTTCGCTACACGCACCGGACTCTCAGTCCGGATTTTGAGCGTCATCTATTAGTTTTATTTCGAACTTGCTCTGACCATAATTTTTTTGATCAATTTCTTTCTTACCGACATTTTATTATCTGTCAATGCATCGTGTGTTGAGTTTGAATTTAATTTCAAAATCAGTTATTTCGAAACTATGAGCTGTAACGAAGAAAGGAACAAAAACTTGTTGTCCAATAATGAAGAGGAAGAGGATGAAAACCTATTATTGGACAACAAAGTTTCATAATATGAAGGTGAGGAAGATGAAAATGAAGAAGACGATTTGACATTATTAAATAATTTAAATAATTTTTTATTTCATATCAGCTCCCTCTTATTTATTTTTCGAACCCGGACTCAGAGTCCGTTGCGTGTAGTCGCGCGAGCGAAAAAAAGCGCGTGTACTGGAAGGTTAATTAGAAATTAAGAAAGAAAATCGTCTATAATAACAAAATTATTGTTTTTATACAATTATAGAAGTTTTCCTTAATTAATTATTTAAAATTTCAATCTTAAATCAAATTTTGATAACTATATTTTGAACCCTTACATAATCTTACCTCATTGTAACAATAAGGATTCTCTAGAAATCATTATTAAGTTGTAAGAGAATGGTATTAATAATATTTTACATTTTACACCCGGTATATAATAAAATATAGCTTATTTAAAGTGTTTATGTGGAATACCTGTATAAACTTACTTCATTGTAAGATGTTATCAAAATTTTTGGTAATTCCACCAAAAATATACTGAATTTTTTTAAAATTCCATCAAAAATTAATACAATTTGCAAAAATTCCACCAAAAACTTACTAAATTCATAAGAATTTTACCAAAAACACTGATTTTTTTTATTCCACCAGAAATGAATAAAATTCGCAAAAGTTCTACCAATGTTATCAAAATTTTTGATAATTCCACCAAAAACATACTGAATTTTTTAAAAATTACACCAAAACTTACTAAATTCATAAGAATTTTACCAAAAATACTGAATTTTTTTTAAATTCCATCAGAAATGAATAAAATTCGCAAAAATTCCACCAAAGCTATTAAAATATTTAACAACTACACCCAAAACTTACTGAATTTTTTTTATTCCACCAAAAACTTACAAAAATCCTAAAAATTACACCGAAATTGTCAACATTTTTAACAATTCTACCAAAAACTTGCCAAATTTTTTAAAAATTCCACCAAAATGTCCAAATTGTTTTAAAATTCCACCAAAAATCAATCAAATTAGAAACAATTTCATTAAAAATTAACTAAAACCTTGAATATTCCATCAAAAACTTAGTAGATTCATAAAAATTCCACCAAAGTATCTAAAATTTTTAATAATTCTACCAAAAATAATGAATTTTTTAAAAATTCCACCAAAAAACTTACAAAATTTGTAAAAATTCCACCAAAAATTTACCAATTTTTTTTAAATTCCACCAAAAACTTACTAAATTCGTAAAGCTTCCACCAAAGTTACCAAAATGTTGATCAGTTCAACCAAAAACAATAAATTTTTTTTAGAAGAATACTAAAAATAAAACTAAACTAGTAGCTTATTTAAAGTGTTTATGTGGAATACCTGTATAAACTTACTTCATTGTAAGAGTTTCATAGAAATCATTATTAGGTTGTAAGAAAATAATATCAGTAATATTTTACATTTACGCCCTGTATACAGATTGCAGTCGTTGTTAATTGCTTGCTATCGAGGTTTGGAGCATAATTTTATCAAAATTTCTTATGAATCACGTTTTATACCTAAATTAAAGATGCGGAAAGCAATTTTTATTTGAAGAAATGGGAAAATTACCCAATATTTTAACTATTTTGTCTGTTTTTAGTGCTTACGCTACAATTTTTAGATTTGTTGATTGAATCATTAATCTGATTTTGAGTTCGAATCCTTGTTCATATCATACTCCAGCCACGAAGTTAAACTATTTTTTCCAGTTTGCTTATAGTTCCTGGTTTTCTTGTGGCTTTATTAGACGCTTTCTGTTGTCAGGTGGTTTTGTTTGATGTTTGGGTCTATATTATAAAGAAGGATATTATAGAACAGGGGCCTCCAAACTTTGAAGCCTTCGGGCCATAATGATTTTTTCAGTATGTTCCAAGGGCCAAAACAGTTTTAATTTTACTGCCCTTAACTATATTTAAGGCCAGACTGATGACACTAGATTTAAGCTGTCGCGGGCCGGATTGATGGCTGTGGCGGGCCGGATTTGGCCCGCGGGGCGTAGTTTGAAGACCCCTGTTATAGAACAAAGGAGAGACTCTTTTGCGAGTCAGGGGTCAAGTGACTAAACTATCACACAGGTTTTTGGATGACCCTCGGTTTTACAGAAGGGACGGCAGGACAAAGCTTATGCTTGAGATCTGGAACAGTCTGTTAGTTAATTTCGTTTATCTATTTCTTCATCATTGTTATTACTATCGTTATTATTCCTATTTTTTTGAGATTAGAATGTTAGGTTGCCGTTACCAGATCTTAGACAATTATCTAACTTCATTGTAGCGTAACATATAACTTCTAACTTCATCTTTGTAATTTATAAAAGTTGTCAAAGCAATCAATGAAGTTTGAAGGTGGTAGTACTAATTGTAGATTTACATAATAGAGAAATTTTCATAAAAAACGCTTTTTTTAATAAAATACAACATAAAATGAGATAAAAACCACATTAGAAATGTTAATCGGAACCAAAATGATCAAATTTACTAAAAACCTATCACTCGTAGAACTTTTCTTACCAACCTAATAACAAAAAAATATATAATATCCATAATTGTTATTAACACGGCGTGTGTATACTATATTTTTTGAGACACTGTGTGTATACTGGGTCTTTTAGGGAACAGCCATGTTTTCAAAGTTTTCTAGGCTTTAAAAAATTCTAGAAAAATTCTAGAGTTACTTATTGAAGCGTCTACTACATAGCTGAGCAGTTACCAAATTCAAAAGTTTAAAACCGTTGTCAATAAAAATGAAACAATCGTCTCAAAAGTCAAAAAAAACGGAATTTTATTAACAAACTCTTAAGTCTAAAATAAACAAGTTAAAAAAAAACGATAGTAGGTTTTTTTTAGCTTAAACTATGAGCTTTCAAAAGAATATAGTATTTGTTATTATTTTAACCAGTTAACTGTGGCGCTCCGTTTTGAAAGCGCGCACCTATACGAGTTCATCTGAAATTTTTCGTATTTTTTATTTGTTTGTTTTATTTCGACCTGGCCTCAAAATATTCTAAAGATCTTGAAATTTGAGAATATGTTTTGATTTTCACAAAAATTGCAATTTAAATAGCCAATATCACTACTTTTTACGAGTTGTACAATTTTGCGTCATGACGAGTATACTCGTCAATCACAGTTAACTGGTTAAAAGAATATAGTGATTTAAGAAAAGTAAATTATTGTGCGCAATTGTTGCAAAGATGCGTACGGTGGCCCTCGCAAATCGGTGTTCCGCACAACAGTATAGTGTTTTTTTTTGTTTTCTTTCCAGCTACAAACAGAACACCTTTTTCGTTTCTGTAGTTTCCCTGTCGTTAAGGGTGCGCGTTCATTAACTCCGAGACTATCGCTAATAAGGTTTCTAATATTTTTCTGTAAGGTGGGTTTTTTTAGACGAGCCTCTAAATGTGATTTCAACAGACTTCGAACAAAATGTTTGGTGAAATCGCGACGAATCAAGGAGGGGTTGGCTTCCCGCAAATTATATAAAATTGTACTGTTCACTCCTGCTTGATCCAGCACCCTACAAAGAAGTGATCGTTTGGTGATTCGGCTTGTCGTATAATTTTTGCAAAGTTCATCAAACGTGTCCGTTTCACCTTTTGTAAGGTTGTAAAAATCAACAACTTCTGGCTTCCCGATTTTTTTTATCCATTCGGCCAGCTCTATGCAAGCTGGATAATAGCAAAACTACCTTGTTTTTGACTGTTTTCTCAAAGAAAATTGTGACTGTTTTTTCAAAGAAAATTTTGACTGTTCCTTCAAATACTCAGTGTACACACGCAGTGTTAAATTCAAGCATTTTTGGTGATTTTTTAATGATTTTCTTATTATTCTTTATTATATTTTTAAGAGCTACATTTAGAACACCTGTATAAACTTATCTTATTGTTCAAAACTCATTATCTAGTTGTAAAAATATGAAGTAATGAATAATATTTTACATATTACACCCCGTATAGTAAAATATAATTAATAAAACTTATTATCAAAGCAACCGATGAAGTGTTAAGATGGTAGCACTGACTGTAGATTTATATAATTGAGAAATTTTCATAAAAAACGCTTTTTTTAAATAAATTTCAACATAAATTGAAATAAAAACCATATTGGAAAAGTTAAGCCGAAGCTAAATTATCAAATTTAGTTAAAAACGTATCATTCATAGAACTTCTCTTACCAACCCAACAATAAAAAAATTATGACATACATAATTATTATTAAAATCAAGAGTTTTAGGTGATTTTTTAATGATTTTATGATTTTCTTGTCATTTTTTATTACATTTGTGGTACTTACATTTAGAACACCTGTATAAACTTATTGTTCAAAAATCATCATCAAGTTGTAAAAACATGAAGTAATCAATAAAATTTTACATATTACACCCCATATAGTAAAATATAATTTATAAAACTTATTATCAAAGCAACCGATGAAGTTTTAAGATGGTAGCACTGACTATAGATTTACATAATTGAGAAGTTTGCATAAAAACGTTTTTTTTAAAGAATTCCAACATAAATTGAATTAAAAACCACATTAGAAAGGTTAATCGGAATCTAAATTATCAAACTTAGCAAAAACCTATAATTCGTAGAACTTCTCTTACCAACCCAATAATAAAGAAATTATGGCATACATAATTATTATTAAAATCAAGAATTTTAGGTAATTTTTTAATGATTTTATGATTTTCTTATCATTTTTTATTGCATTTTTAAGACCTACATTTAGGACACCTGTATAAACTTATCTCATTGTTCAAAAATCATTATCCAGTTGTAAAAACATGAAGTAATGAATAATATTTTACATATTACACCTCAGATAGTAACATATAATTTATAAAACTTATTATCAAAGCAACTGATGAAGTTTTAAGATGGTGGCACTGACTGTAGATTTACATAATTGAGAAATTTTCATAAAAAACGCTTTTCTTAATAAATTCCAACATAAATTGAAATAAAAACCACATTAGAAAGGTTAATCGGAACCTAAATTATCAAATTTAGTTAAAAACGTATCATTCGTAGAACTTCTCTTACCAACCCAATAATAAAAAAATTATGGCATACACAATTATTGTTAAAATAAAGAATTTTAGGTGATTTTTTAATGATTTTATGATTTTCTTGTCATTTTTTTATTATATTTTTAAGACTTACATTTGGAACACCTGTATAAAGTTATGTCATTGCTCAAAAATCATTATCAAAGTGTATAAAAACGGAGTAGTAAGTAATATTTTACGTTTTACAACCTGTATAATAAAATATAATTTATAAAATTTATTATCAAAGCAACCGATGAAGTTTTAAGATGGTAGCACTGACTGTAGAAGTACATAATAGAGGAATTTTCATAAAAAATGCATTTTTTAAATAAATTCCAACATAAAATGAGATAAAAACCACATTAGAAATGTTAATCAGAACCTAAATTATCAAATTTAGTAAAAACTTTTTTTTTGTAGAACTTCTTATACCAACATAATAACAAAAAAATATGGTATACATAATTTTTGTTAAATTCAAGAATTGTAGGTGATTTTTTTTTATGATTTTATAATTTTCTTGTCATTTTTTATTAGATTTTTGAGGTCTACCTTTAGGACACCTGTATAAACTTATCTCTTTGTTCAAAAATCATTATCAAATTGTAAGAAAACAGAGTAATAAGCAATATTTTACCTTTTACACAATGTATAATAAAATATAATTTATAAAATTTATTATCAAAGCAACCGATGAAGTTTGAAGGTGGTAGCACTGATTAGATTTGCATAATAGAGAAATTTTCATAAAAAAACATATTTTTTTTTTTATAAATTCCAACATAAATTGAGATAAAAACCACATCGGAAAGGTTAATCGGAACCCAAATTATAAAATTCAAGAATTTTTAGTGATTTCTTAATAATTTTCTCCTCGATTTTAATTAAATTTTAGAAACCCATATTTAGGACACCTGTATAAACTTACCTCATCATTTAAAAATCATGTTGTAAGAAAATAATACCCGTAATATGTTATATTTTACACCCGGTATATAATAAAATATAATTTATATATTTTATCAAAGCCACCTATAAAATTTCAAGTTGGTAGCCCTGATTGTAGATTTATACAAATAGAAATTTCATAAGAAAACATATTTTTTTATCAATTCCAACATAAAATGAATAAAAAACGCTTATTTAAATTATCAAGTTTACTAAAAAATTACTTACCTTTCGTAGAACTTCTCGTGCCAACCTAATAACATAAAAATATTGTTTACATAATTGTTATTAAATTCAAGTATATTTTTTCTTACCTTGGACTCCAATCGGCGTTGTAATCCCCACCAAAACCAAACACAATACTTAATAACACAAACGGCAACTAATTCTACGTAACTAACTAATCACTCGCGTTAACATTAATATCACGTTTAGAAAACTCGTTAGCGTACCTACCTCGAGCGTCTTTAGTCGGAGGTTAATTATTTCACATTTTCCCGATAAGCGACGTAACGCGGTCGAACTAAGTTACTCACGGTATCGTAACGCGACGATAAAACCACCTTTTCACGTTGTAAACCGAGTCGAACGCGTATTTTTTTAACGAAAAGTTCTTACTCGCGGACATTTTGAAAAGTTCGTTTTAAACTAGCGTCGTTTTGAAAAAAGACAGGTGGTGTTGAGTTTGGTGTGAAGATAGGTAAATTTGAAAAATCGCGCGAAAATTAATTTTTTAAAATTATTTTTATGTAAAATAAGTTGGATGAAACGGTTAACGACCTACCGTAACGTATTTTATGTGGGATTACGCGAGAGAAAATTTGAATTAGAGGCATCCGTTAATTAAATTTAACCTTGTGTACTCCTACTTATATACTGGAAATGTAGAAATCTTAAAAAGTAGACTTAAATAGTGTGTATTACGTTGGCACGATATCAAAACGTATTTTTAGTGTTTTTGTGGTTGTCTTTAAAATAGTAACTTGTGTCCTGGATTTAATCCTAAATTTAATTCTTGTTCTGGCGATAATCGTAGTTTAAATTCAATTATTACAAATATTTTAGTAAGTATTGAGTTTGAGTTTTATGCGCACATTTTTGAGATAAGATCTTGAGTTATGTTAAGAAATTGTTTCATGTTGAACTTTGAATACTTCAACAACTTTGTTTATAAAAACGAAAAATTTAAAAACTGAAACTTTTTTTTGTTTGGATTAAATCTGACTCTTTTAACAAAGTTAAAGTTACTTTTGCTTTAATTTTATTACATTTTTAAGATATAATATTGAGAAATGGTTTCAAATCGAACTTTGAATAAAAAAAATTTATTGTAAAAATCGAAAAGTAAATAAATAGACGTTTTAATCTTACTTTTTTTTTGTTTGGATTGAATCTGGCTTTTGGAAGTAAGGTTAAAATTACTTGACATCTGTCAAAATTGATTTAAAAAAAAAATAAAGTTTAAAGCGTTTTAGAATTAATTTTAATTATTTATTTAATTTGACAATATATATATATTTTTTATTTATTTAGATTCCTCCAGCTTTACCACCAAAAAATCAATCGTCAAAAGCACAATTACCACCTCCAGTTCCTTCAAGTTTAAAACCTCAACTTTATCCAAAGTTCTCGTCAAGTAATCTAATAGACTTAACGCCGTCTGTAGACGATAAAAATAGCGTTCGAGTGAGCATTTTAAAAGATTTCGATCCCCTTTTGAGTTGTTCTGATGGTCCTACAAGACCAATGAGTCCAGATTCTTCAAGTATGTTACATAAATCACTCCGAAAGGATCATTTTTTAAAGATTTTTTTATTAAAAATTTAAGGTGATGAAGCAGCATCTATGTGTGAAAGCGTTTATGATGAATATGACCCATTTGATTATATTTATTCTGGGTCCGGAGGAAATAGTACGTCTGAACCTATTTACGCTTCTATTGCGAGTAAATCTGATTATAGTCCAACACCTCCTTTACCACCAAGAGTGAATTCTACTTTGGATAGAAGAAAAGTTCATAAAGATAAGGTATTTATAAACTAATTAATTAAAAAATAGATTTTTTTAATGGATTTTTAGGATGAACGAAAAACTCTCCTTTTTGAAAACGTACGAATGATAAATTTGAGACAAGCAACCAAAGATGCTGATTTGAGCGCGTTTTACAAAATGGTTTTAGACGTTCGAAGTAAGTTTTTATCCTTTTCTTTTTCTAATTATAATTAGATGTAATTAATGTATTTCTTTTTCTTCAGAGCAATTTAGATACAACGATGCAAATACAAATATGGGTCTTGTTGTAAGTCCAATGGTTACGTATAAATACAAAGACGAAACTAGTATAAAATTGGTTGTTTATCCCGATTTTGAAGGTTCAGATCGAAGTCAATCTATGGCTTTTACTTGTGATGGTAAATTAATTTTACCAATTATTAAAAACTCTCCTAAATCTAACAAAATATATAATTATAATAATTAAATGATAATTTTAGTAACAACAAGTGTTGAACATGTAACTATGCAAATAATTTGTGGATTAGATGCACCTCAAAAGTATCAATACACATTAAAAGTTTGGGGTTATAATGAGTATTTAGCCCCGACAACTTTATTATGTGATTATGAATACGTTCATAATTGTATAAAATTGGAGGAAGATGTTCAATTGATTTTAATTCCTGATAATAAGGTTGATAAGTCTTTAGCACGAACGGTATGGTTTATTTTTCTTATAGTTTTGTATTTTTATTGAAATATTTTCTAATTTTTTAGCCACAAGATGATACCGCTCAAATTAAATTAGAAGATATCTTACCTAATGAACCGGTTTTACCGATTTCTTATGATAATTTAAAAATATTATTAGGTAAATATGTCTTTAAATTTTATTTATTTATTTTTTTTTAATTATAATTTGATTGATGAATTTATTTTTTAGAAACGTTGGAAAATGAGATGAAAAAATTAGAAACTGCAGCCGAACATATTGATAAAATTGACACTCCGACTTCTTTACCATCTTTACAACCTTCCGGAGTGATTCAATCGGTTAAACTCGTCGTTAATTTGATGGGAAACTTGGAAACTATTGATATAACTGAAGCTTTGGAGGCTTTAAGGGATCGATGTAATCAGTTTTTACCAACAAATTTGAATGTAAGTTCGATGATTCGGTAATTTTCGAGAATGTGGTTTCATAGTAAATTAATTCTGTCAAATTAATTGTTAAAACAGGGAGATCTTGGGATTTAACTTATGTATAGATATGTAACAAGCCGGCAGCAGCTCTCTTACTAGCAGCTGAACTTCCCTAGTTGTAGATGCATATTGCCTTGTTGGATTCATGGAGCGGCTCACATTCCGGCTGAGCAATATGCACTTCCCCTAATGACTTAGCTGTCTCTTTGGGATTGTTACCGTTTGGTGGGGTTTGGCACACTGCTATAGCGTTGGTTTGAAAACGGATAGCAGTCGGTTTTACTTGCTTTGCTCTTTTTACTTTTCGAATTTTAAATAAAACAAAGACTTTAGGTTAATAGGCGATTTATTAAATAGAGACAAAATGAACATTACCCGTACATACAAGTAACAAAACAAATAAAAAAAAAATAATAATATAGTTAAATATTTAGGAAATTTTTAACGCACGATTATTATTTAAAGGAAATAATTAAAGAAACGTTTTTACCATTTAATGCGTTAAAGGAGAAAAAAATGTCTCATTACTGCACTAGAATCGGAACACAAGTCTCCTCCTTTCTGGGAGATGTTCTAACCAATTAAATTACGCAGCTCGACAAGTTTTCTCACATTTCTGGATACATAAATGTCCAATGTCAAATGTTCTAACCATGGTTAGAACATCTGCCTGGAAAGCAGGAGATCTGGGTTCGGATCCCAGTGCAGTAATGAGACATTTTTTCTCTTCTAACGCATTAAGCGGTAAAAACCTTTCTTTAATTATTTCCTTTAATTAAAAAAATAATAATAATCTAATTGTAAGTGAAGAATTTTTAATAAATTAGTAGTCAACGTTAGGCTAGGTGGTTAATATGTTAACACATTTAATACATTTTCTCGAACGCAGAGATAACAATATTCCTACGGATTGAGTGACGCTTACACGCTTGTTGCACAATTTTTTAGTACTCGATCGATTCGAACAAACAAAATTTAATAGCTTATGACAACTTTATACAACGTAAAACTTCTGATCACTCTTTATACTCCATTAAAACTTGACACTTCTCTGTTTCGCGAACCTAATTCTTTTGTGTCCCCACATACTGTCTTCTCTTATTCATTTCTTTTCCTGGTCCACTCTTGGTTGTGTAGAGGGACCACATTTTCTTGATTGGTGTCATTACCGTCAAGCCACTAACACCTCAACATTTCTTATATTTGCATATCGGTCCTAGTCTAAACAAATTAATTCACGACCGAATATTCAGACTTTCCACGCCACACAAAGTAGCGAATTTACAATGTAGTAAATTTGATTGTATTTATACCTGAAATGACGTTCGTTACAGATATTTTGATATCGGTTATTCATGTAAATTCGTGTTCAAGTGAAGCGGATGAATGTTATTAGGGTCTTTGTTGTATGTTTACTGGATATGTCTCAATTTTCGCCAAACATTCAAAGTACGCTAGAACACGAATTTAAATGAACACCCCTTAATAACACTTTACCGACCAGTAGCTTATTAATCGGCCTTTTGCCACTGTGGCGTGTACAAGTTCGCCTCCTTTATTCTAACTTTATAAAGTATTAAAATGAACTTTACGTTTAGAAACAGAAAACGAAATTTTGTCACATTGATTAACAATGTTTTCATTTTACAAGAAAGCTGGACGCAATCTATCAATGCTAACAAGCAAGTTTTTATTATTTCGAAATATAACAAAGTTTTTCTTAAATTTTTTAATGAGTTTGAAGGGTTCTTTATATCTTGGGGAGAAAGAAGGTCGGAACCCTTCAAGTCTAAGAAAAACGCATTCTGAATTGGATAATTCTTTGTGGACAAAACGTTTGTATGAAGAATGGAAAGCAGTTGGTATAGGTTTAAGGTTCGTGAATGTTTCTCATTAGCTTGAAAGAGGTGGTTATTCTAAATTTATCATTTTTAAAAAATTATTTTACCTTTATTATAATCATTCATTTTTAATTTTTATAAAGAATACAAGTCACGCCGCTGTTCTTGGAGCAAGAGTTTATTTATACCTGTTCTATATTATTCTCAATTGAAAATTATATAATTTAAAATAAAATTATTTTAATTATACTGATATTGACCATAGTAAGCAACACTTACTGACCAGAAACCTGTTAGTTGGCTTTTAGCCTAAATGAAAATCTCATAAGCTGAGGCCGAGCAGCTGGTCGAATGTGCATATCGTCGTTGTCATTTTAATATCTTCTATGTGCAAAACAGATTGTTTTGAGTAAATTAACAAAAACTACTAAAAAATTGTTTGAAGTCTACAGGGTTTTATTTGTTATCTAATGCACTTTAATAATGTTTTTCGACATTTTGATATTATAATTTATCTAGTTTCATGATGCTATACAAGAGCAATGTTAAAGTACTAAAACCATATTTTTCAATGTCACATAGGAGGTATTAAAATGACAACGGTGATATGTTATTAAATCATAAGCAATCGGTAAAGTGTTAACCTTATTATAACCTGAAATGTCAACATTCTGAACTTTAAGTTCAAATAATTTAAACACTAACCCCAGTGGCAAAATTTCTTTCAAATAGAACTTGTTTATTTAATTATAAGCATTTTTCTCCATAAATTACACAGGTTTATAATAAAAGATTTTGGCACAGAATTATAGGGATTTGGCTGTCCAGAGGACTGATTTTTGCAACAATATCCGCTTGTTTTGTTAACCAATATCAATTAATGTAGTTGGCAACCATATAACAGCTTACACTTCTTTCCAAACGATGTCATTCGCTTACTAGTTTCTCGTTTTCACACGTTTATCGTCTTTACGTCTTCTTCTCTGTATCGACTTTGTACTATAACCGGAAATGGAGCTGCGCCATGAAGAGAAAAATGAAAGAGTACTCGGCAATATTACGAAGATCAGGTTTATTTTTCATCTTTCTCTTCATGGTGCAGCTCCATTACGGTTTATGGTACGCCTTAATTAATTTAACGTCTTTGCACATCCCAACTTTCTTCGCCTAGTCCTCACCAAACTACTCAAGCCATATTCCAACCCAAACCATCTATGGTATTTAGCAACAATACAATAGCTTGAACTACTTTTCAAATGCTGTCATTCCCTGACTCGCTTTTCGTTTTTAACGTCTATCGTCTTTACGTCTTCTTTTCTCTAACGTCTTTGTACGCCTTAACTCGTTTAACGTCTTTGCACATCCCAACTTACTTCGCCTAGCCCTCATCAAATTACTCAAGCCATATTCCAACCCAAACCATCTATGGTACTTAGCAACAATACAATAGCTTAAACTACTTTCCAAATGGTGTCATTCCCTGACTCGTGTCCGGTCTTTACACGTCTATCGTCTTTACGTCTTCTGTTCTCTATCGCCTTTTTATGCCTTAACCCATTTGCATCATCACTCTACTTAGGTCGACGCGCTTAAACATCAGAGCCGAACGACAGACGACTGACGCGTATCACCGCGCGTTGTTGGGCATATGGGAAAAGATAGTCGTGGGTTTGCGGAATATTCCGCGCTTGGTGATAGTAGACAGTTGCGGCTAGCGGAATATTCCGCGCTAGGATGCAAATGGGTTAATTCGTTTAACGTTTTTGCACATCCTAACTTCCTTCGCCTAGTCCTCACCAAACTACGCAAGGCACTTTTCAATCCAAACCTTCTACGTTTATTATCACGCTCTTACAAATACAAGAGAATAAAAAGTAACCTAAATAACTTATTTTGTAATAATAAAAACAATCGGTTCTTAGAGAATATTTCTAATCCTGATATGGTAGAACAATTTTGAGGCTGATTTTGAGTTCGATGCGTTCAAAGCTTTCAGGATACTATAGTCTGATCTGTATCCTTATCTAAAATTAATTTTTAAAATTTCTTTCTTTTTTAATTTTAGGATACTTGGAGTGATAAACCAATTTTAGAAACGATAAAATCCAACTGTGAAAAAATAAGAAACTCAATTCAAGGTTTAATAGACATGTATTGTCAAGCTTTTCGCGTCGATTTCGAATGGGTTCACAGAGATGATTTTTGCGATTGTAAATTTTTAATAATTAAAGAAATAATTTCATAAATAAATTAAACTTAATTTTTTAGCGAAATTATCAATAACTGAAATTCAAGACTCGGTTCTTTTAAGAGTCAGCGCGATTCATCGTCCTTCTCCAGATTGGAAATATGATAATTTTGTTGTCATCGCACAAGTTTTCCATGGAACTAGACCGGTTGGAAAACCTGTAGCTACCCAACCTTGTGCTTACTTAGCCAGTTTATATCCTAGAATTTTAGTAAATACTTGGTAAGTACTCATTTTAAATCTTTAATTTTAAATGTTTTTATTTTTATTATTTGATTTTTTTCATTTTAATTCTTTTTTTATTATTTATTTATTTTATTTTTCTAACTCTTTTTAATTATTTAGGTTGGATTTAGAAGATGTTTTAGTAAGTTCTCTAGCTCGAGAATCCCGCTTAGTTCTAATCCTTTACGGAAGAACCCTCCAAGCACCCGAAGGTGGCGATAAAGATGCAGAACCTCAATACAAACAAGAAGAAATCGGTTGGGCATCCGTCCAATTTTTCAATTACGACGGTTTAATGATAAATGGAAATTTATTATTATCCATCTGGCCTAAAGAAGCAAATTATTTATACGCCCCAGCACCAAGTGCGGGAACACATCCCGATCCAAACCATCCCGTTTTTAGCATCATCATCGCCGGTGTTCCAAACTGTTATTTCCCACCGGTTTCAACCGAATTATTCCAAAACGAACAACACGGCGATTTTAGTAGCTTAGATAATCAAACACAACAGATGTTACAAGACGTTGTTGAAAAAGATATGTTGTTTAAAATCCCTAGTAACGATAGGGAAGTTTTATGGGAGAAAAGACATTATCTTTATGATATTCCCGAAGCTTTACCTAAAGTTCTTTTAGCTGCTCATTGTTGGGAATGGGCTTGTTTACCTGATTTACATGGAATGTTAAAGAAATGGAAGAGAATGAAACCTGTTGAGGCTATACAATTACTCTTACCAAAGTATTATTATTTTTTTAAATTTTATTTTGTGTGTTTTTTTTTTTAATTATTTTAAATTTATGTTTAGCTTTCCGGATATCGAAGTTCGTAAATTAGCCATTAGATGGTTACAAGAACTTAGCAGTGATGAACTTGTCGACTTTCTTCCTCAATTAGTCGTCGCTTTAAGACACGAAACTTACGAAGATTCTCCTTTAGCTGCGTTTTTATTGAGAAGATCTTTGTTATCTTTGAGGGTTTCTCATCATTTATTTTGGTTGTTGAGTCATAGTTTACCAGCAAATACACCTCAAGTAGGTCAATTAATAAAAAGAAATACATAAACAGATGTCCTAGATCATCTGTATCTAATGATTTATTCAAAAAAGTTGAGATTTTTATTGATTTTAAAAGATAAAAATAATTTTAAAATAAAATTTTTATTAGAGGATATTACAAAATGATATTTCCTCTAATTTAAGTACAAAGACGACTTATCTGTCGAAAATAGTTTTCAACTTTAGTCAGAATATAGTTGTGTTTGGTATGAAAATTTAAGAATTTTTTGGGGAGTTAAAAATTTTCTGCTTGGTGTTCTGTTTGGAGATAATTTACAATTTTTAAATAAATCGGACGATTCAAATGATCTGGGACACTCTATATCTAAAAATATATTAAAAAATGTTATCTATTTTTTAAAGGAATATAAATTTGAAAACGATAATTCATATATAGCCGAAGTAAGACATCATAGACGTTTACTATTAATGTTAAGAGCTTTAATGGCCGTTTCAGGAGAGGCTTTAGGAAATTGTCTTATGAAACAGAAATTTTTGAATAAGGTACATTAATTTTTAGTGTATTTTATATCCATTTTTAATGTTTAATTTTTTTTTTTTCAAACAGGAATTAAATGATATAGCAGAAAAAATTCAAAAAACCAAAGAATCCCATCGGATTAAAACATTACACAGCTCTTTAGACATTTTAAATCTGAATTTACAAGAGAACCCAACTAGTTTACCTTTATCTCCGACGTTGCAAGTTTCGGGAATTCATGTTCGATCGTGTTCATATTTCCCGTCGAATACTCTTCCTTTGAAGATTAATTTCCAGGCTAAAGACGGTTCTTTAATTCCAGCAATTTACAAAGTAATTAATTTTCTTTCATTTTTCTTAATCAAAAATAATAAAATAGTAAATTGAGGGTCTTTCAATAAGGAAGTTTATTATTTGTTAGTTTCTAGCAGCCAAAGCAACAACTTTCAAATTTGTTGTGAATTGTGCTCTCTGGTAAATAACTATAAAGTGATATAATGTTCAAACACTCAAAAAAAGTTTTTATGCATTATGCGATGTTTATTTTAATTACAACAGTTCTATTCAGTTGAGTCTTTGACGATTAGAACGTGAATTTGATATCGAAGTTGTGCTATTTACTTTTAGATCATTTCCTTTGGGGATATCTTAAATAGCAGATCTATTGTGAACGCATAGCAAATAATTCAGGCTCTTAAAGTCAACATAACGAATGCTGTCCAGATTTTAACTAGTTTTTTGCGACATTCATCAAAAATTATACCTTTCGAATACATGCCATCCAGCAAAATCATTGGAGATATTTGAACGATTTTGACTTCTATAGTTAATGCCATGAAACGTTCTTTCAAACATAAAAAATCTTTATTGCAAGATCTTATACTAAATAAAAATTTTAAAAATAAATAAATAAGGTCCTTCGCACACGAGTTGACCGATTGGCAACCCAAGTTGAATATTAGTTGGATATTGATTGCAAATTGGTCTCATTTTTATCGCTCATGTGTGGATCCCCGTTCTTGTACACGGGCAAAGTCACCAAATGGTTGCATCTCTAACTGATTTAAAACTCGGATTGCAAATCAGTCAGTTCATGTCTGGAGGGCCTAATAAACATTTTAATTTTTTTTTAATAAGGTTGGCGATGATCTCCAACAAGATATGTTAGTCCTTCAAATGGTCCGTCTTATGGATAAATTATGGTTAAAAGAAGGTTTAGATTTAAAAATGGTAACTTTTGGTTGTGTTCCAACTGGAAAACGAATCGGAATTATCGAGTTGGTTACTAAAGCTGAAACTTTGAGGAAAATTCACGTTGAACATGGTTTAACTGGTTCGTTTAAAGATAAACCAATTGCTGAATGGTTAGCTAAACATAATCCATCTGAATTGGAATATTCAAGAGCTGTGGAAAATTTTACTGGTAAATATTCTTTATTTTTAAATCAGGGTTTCGAACCGTTATTTTTTTTTGTTCCGATTTAAAACGAAAAATGTATATCGGTTCACTTTGAGTTTTCATTTCAGCAAAAATAACAGTTTTTTCGGTTTTGGTTCAATTTTGGCGATCAATTCAAAGCTCTAACGTTTCTAAATAAAATACAGTAGAGGCTCCAAATAACAAACTTGGAGGTTCCAAAGAAAAAAATACGTTATACAGAAACTTCGTTACAAAGAAACTGATTTTTTTTTCATATTTGTATACCTCTGGTTGTGTATCACCCTTGTGTGTAGGTTTGTATAACCAGGTGGACGTTTGCGCTCGCTGAGCAGCATCTCGCTGATAAGACGGACCCCAGCTAAGGCGTTGCTCGCACTGCCTTGGTTGCGGGGGGTCTGCGAGGAAGCGGTACTGGTTATATGAACACCAACAAACCTCCTGAGGTTTAATACAAGGAGCCTACTGTGGCCTAAGTGTTATGGTGATAATACCCTGGCCCGCCCTTCTACATACGTACATGTATGTAAATCAAAACATAATGAGGCAGCCAAACAAATTATTAATATATTATACACTATGTATTTAGGAACATACATTCTTTTATCTACTTCAAATAAATGCCTTTCGCTTGGACATGCTAAGAGATGACATCACAATTAACACAATAACCGTTGTTACTCTACTCAACATCCGATCACCTGCTGTATGTCACAACAAGAGCCTCTCAGGGATCCCCTGGAATATCTACCTCATTTCTCGGCAATTCACCCTACTTCTTCAGAGAATTCTAGTTCGTTATATAGAAGTTTTTTTCGTTATATAGAAGTGTTTTTATAAAGGAATTTCTAGGGACTTAAAAGAAATCGTTATAGAGAAAATTCGTTATATGAGAGGTTCCACTGTATTTTCCAATGTCTTTTTTATTTAAGCAGTTTCTATTTTCTCTAAGGATAAATTTAAACTAGAAAAAGATCGTTCAATGCTAACCTATGTTGCTGGTACTTTTAAAATTATTAGAGCTATTGTGTATAAGTGAGGATGAGCATTTTTATTTTATTAACAAAATCTTAATCGCCTAAATAATAGAGACACGCATAAATATTGAGAATCGAAAAAAGCGATATGTTTTTGGATTCATTTCCGGTTTTCGTTCCAGCAAAAATAACGTTTTTTTTCGGTTTGTGATTCAGCTATAGTTCGAAATCCTGCTTTAAACATGTATTAAATAAATAAATAGAGTAAAATCTTTTAAAATGAATGTATTTTTAAAGCTTCTTGCGCTGGTTATTGCGTAGTAACTTATATCTTGGGAATTTGCGACCGTCACAATGATAACATAATGTTAAAAACTTCCGGACATTTATTCCATATTGATTTTGGAAAGTTTTTGGGTGACGCACAAATGTTTGGTAATTTTAAAAGGTAATTAAATCTTTAAATCTTAAAAAACATCTATTAATTTTTTTTATTTGATTTTTTTAGAGATAGAGCACCTTTTGTATTAACATCCGATATGGCTTACGTTATAAACGGAGGAGATAGACCATCGGAAAGATTCCATAAATTCGTAGATTTATGTTGTCAAGCTTTTAATATCATAAGAAACAACGGAAATTTATTTTTATATCTTTTTACATTGGTATTTTCTATTTATTTAGCTTTACCTTATTTCAATTTTAAAGTTAAATAAATAGAAAATCTTAATAAATCAAATATTTTTAGATGGCTTCTTCTGGAATAAAAGGAGTAACCGCGGAAGCCGTAAATAATTTAAGCCAAGCTTTACTTCCCGGTTTATCAAATCCCGAAGCTGCGGCTTATTTCGCACGGTTAATCGAAAGCTCGCTAAAGTCTTGGTTCACTCAGATTAATTTCTTCTTGCACAATTTGGCTCAATTTAAATTGTCTGGCGAACAAGAAGGTGGTGAGCTTTTATCTTTCGTACCAAAAAAATACACGTAAGTAATAAATCATTTATTCAAAATTTAATTTGCTGTAAAGAATTATTTGAAATTTTATTTTTTTTTATAAAATTTTATTTTTTTAATGAAATTTTATTTTTTTAAATGAAATTTTATTTTTTTTAATGAAATTTTATTTTTTATTTAAGTATGTCATCAGATGGTAGATTATCCCACGTTCAAGTTTTGGGATTTAGAAAACTTTACGACCCGGATAAATACTACGTTTATATTTTAAGAACTTGGAGACACAATCAAGTTCAACATATGGATGTTTTAAGGACTTATAAAGAATTTTGCGAGTTTCATCAAAAATTGTGTATTCATTTTCCATTGGCTAAATTATTTAGGTAAGTTAAAAAAATCATTTTTTGTCATCAATTTTAAAGTTGATTTTTACTATACGTTTCATCTCAAGTCCATCCTAAAACTACCTACGTTTAGATTTTCTAATCAATTTATGTATTCATGCCTTCCGTTTCATTTACATACTGTTTCCAATTAATTTATGTGATTTTAAAGAATAAATTTGAATATTTTCAGACACTTTTTAAAGTTATACATTTTAAACGATATTCAAACAGTTTGTAATGATATAAGAATGCTTTAAATGCCCCTTGCGTATCTATTAATGTATTTATAGACCATTTTTTCGAATTTTTATGCAGTAGAACCTCGCTAATCCGACCTTGGTTTATCCGAGGTTAAGTTCCACCAAAAACATTTTCTTTAGGAATTTTTTAAAATTCTATAACAATAATTTGAACAAATCTGATGAATTTACTAAAAGGTATATATTTCCCTTTATTTTTTTTTTTTTTAATTTCTTTATCATAATTCTTATAAATAAATCCAATGATATTTTTTCAAGTTAATCAACTTTTCTAACCTTTTAGGTTCAGTTAAATACGTTTTCAGCTTTAAAAATTATTTCAAGTTTTTTGATAATAATTAGAACAAATTTGATAAGTTAATTCAATAATAGACATTTTTATCTACCTTTCCTGAAATTTCTTTTTTTAAACTCCTGTAAATAAATCCACTATGATTTTTTTTAATTGATAAAAGCTTGAGATTATGTTTGGTTCAAAAACCTTGCATTATTAAATTTTTTTCTAATTTTTCAGTAATAGTTAAAACAAATTTGATGGTTTTACTAAAAAAAAATATATTTTAATCTATCATTTCTGAAAGTTTTCTTTCATTAATTCTCATAAATAAATTCAGTATGATTTTTTAAAGTTGATCGAAATTTTATAAGGTTATGTTAACTTCCATCAAAAAATTTTGGCACTTTTGGATTTTTTTTTAATTCTTTGAGAATAATTAGAACAAATACGATTAATTTATTAAAAAATAGAGATTTTAATCTATCATTTCTTAAAGCTTTTTGTCTTGAATTCTCACAAATAAATTCAGAATGGTTTTTTAAAGTTGATCGAAATTTTATAAGGTTATGTAAAGTTCGATCAAAAAATTTAGGTACTTTTGGAAATTTTTTAAAATTCTTTAAAAATAATTAGAACAAATGTCAAAAATCGTGGTGTTTTAAAATTTTTTTTTCTAATTTTTCAGTAATAGGTAAAACAAATTTGATGGTTTTACTAAAAAATAGACGTTTTATTCTATCATTTCTTAAAGTTTTCTTTCATCAATTCTCGCAAATAAATTCAGTATGATTTTTTACAGTTGATCGAAATTTTGAAAGGTTATGTTAGGTTCGATCAAAGAACTTTGGTACTTTTGAAATTTTTTTTTAATTCTTTGAGGATAATTAGAACAAATACGATTGATTCATTAAAAAGTAGATATTTTAATCTATCTTTTCTGAAATTTCCTTTTCAAAATTCATATAAATAAATCCAATATGATTTTTAAAAGTTGAAAAAAATTTTAGGTTATGTTAAAAATCGTGTTGTTTCAAAAAAATTTTTTTAATTTTTCAGTAATAGTTAAAACAAATTTAATTGTTTTACTAAAAAATAGACATTTTAATCTATCATGTTTTAAAGTTTTCTTTTTTCAATTCTCACAAACAAATTCAGTATGATTTTTTAAAGTTAATCAAAATTTTATAAGGTTATGTTAGGTTCGATCAAAAAATTTTGGTATTTTTGTGAATTTTTTAAACTTCTTTGAGAACAATTAGAACCAATACGATTAATTTATTAAAAAATAGACATTTTAATATATCTTTTCTGAATTTTTTTTTTCAAAATTCATATAAATAAATCCAATATGATTTTTTAAAGTTGAAAAAAATTTAAGTTATGTCAAAAATCGTGGTGTTTCAAATTTTTTTTTCAGTAATAGTTAACTCATTGCTGGCCGCTGAAAATTTTTATTTCGCCCGTCGTGAAGCCGGGCTTTGATCATTCAAATAACTAGTGAATTTATTCGACTAAAAAGTGCCTAATCTGAAAATTGAATTTCAAGTAATTTCATTTAAGATGGTAGTTTTCAAAATATTTTTCTACACATAAAAGCATCTGACAATGTTTGTACATGAAGCAAATTTTTTCCTTTTACCGTAATTGTTGTAAAGTTTAATAGATTTCTGAGTAAACTTTTCTTTTCCCAACTAAGATTTTAGTCAGTTTGTGCGTTTTTACACCTCCTGAAAAGCTAATTGGTGGATCTTTACGAGAAGTTCTTTTTTATGTACCTCTGGATTTTCGTCGAACCTTTAGTAACTTATAGTAAATAAGAGGTAAATTTTATTTTCTTTTCCAGATTCAGTTTTTTGTATAAATGAATTCAATAATGCACAACTCAACATATACATAAAAGCTTTTTTTGTCCATTTGATATTTTTTCTTGTAATTGGTTTATAATTAAAAAACATTGTACATATTGTAATCCAAAATACTTTCTGATTTTTTTTTTATCATTTTACCAGTTTTTCGATTTATTTTACCGGTTTCTATCAGCCGCGTCTGATGTCTTTCGATTCTTTGGGATGCGCCTAAACAAGCAATAAAACAAACTGATTGTATAAAAAACGTATACGTCAACGGCTTCCAGACTGGGAAGAAAAAATAACGTATTATTCCGTCAGCGGCTAGTAATGAGTTAAAACAAATTTGATGGGTTTAATAAAAAATAGACATTTGAATCCATTATTTCTTAAAGTTTCCATTTATTAATTTTCACAAATAAATTCAGTATGATTTTTTAAAGTTTTTCAAAATTTTATAAGATTATGTTAGGTTCGACCAAAAAATTTTTATACTGTTGGGAATTTTTAAAAATTTTTTGAGAGTGTATTCCTGCAAATACAGTAGAACCCCGCTAAGTTTGTTAGCGTTTTATTTAGTATTTATCTTTTAGTTTAAAATTTAAATATCTGTAAGTTTTTGTTGGAAATTTCAACTTAATTTTTGGATTACAGGATTTTTTTACTTTTTGGTATCGTTTGAATAAGTTTCATTAATTAGAACCTTTTTAATCTCACCAACTTTATTAATTTTTTTTTTTTCGTTCACATCGAACACGAAATAAATAATAAACTAGATAAATTGCATATGGAACGGAGACGAAACATATAGTGAAAACAACCTTAATTAGAGTAATAAATCATCCCATTTTGACAATCTATTCGAAAATCAATAGATTGAAGAGATTTATTTTTTTAACAAATCTCCATATCGTTCAATATCAGCAATAAATTTAATATCTGTTTTAATATCAGCAGTCATTACACTTAAAACGTATAGAAACATTTAATAACCTTACAATTAGATAATAATATTAATGAAATTAATAAAGTCCTATCTACACTTAGGTACACTGATTACATCAAATTTCCTCTTTGTTTTTATTTCATTTATGCACTAGTTTGACTAGCGGTATCGTCATCGTCGTCATTTCCCTTTTTAATACTGAAATTTCTGACACGCTGTTCCGGTTCGGGACTATCACTTCTAAAGAATATACTAGCAGCTTGATTACTGTATCCGTAATCATCACTTTTTCTCGATTCTTCAGGTTGTTTACTTTCAACTTTACTTTCACTCTTAGTTGATGGTTTTTTCGTTTCATATTCATCTTTACTTTGAGTCTTATTGTTAGTTGGTGATTTTTTCGTTTCATATTCATCTTCACTCTCACTTTTATTATCATCAAATCCACCGATTGTTATAAATTTCTTTCCTTGATCGTTCGTTTTAATTTCATTTTTATTTTCTATAGGATTCTTTTTCGCACCGAATTCGTCTTCACTTTCATCACTATCTTCAGTTTTTATTGCCTTATTTTCGGTTGCTTTCGTTTCTTCAAGTTTAATCTTCACCGTTTCAAATGTAGATTTGGTTTCTTTAGGTTCTTCAGGTGGTAGTGAAAATTGAATTGATTTTTGTACGTTTTGATCACTAACTTTTTCTTGATTTACTTTAGTTTCTGTCGGAGGAACTGGAGCGGGTTTTTTCAAGTTTGATTTTAATTGTTTTGGTACTGTACCGTTTTCTGTTGGTTGAGTTGGTTGAATTGGTTGAATTGGTTTTCGTTCAGAATCTAATTAAAATAATAATAATAAATAAATGAATAATAATGTTAATTAGAATTTAAAAAAACTAACCATCAGCTGTATATCCATCTTTTGGAGGTGGTATTTGTCCTGTTGGAACTTGAGTTCCACACCAATTTTTAGGTTTATCTTGTGATTGACTTGGTTTACTTGTTGTACTTGTACTTGTTGTACTTGTACCATTTTGATTCATTTTAACTGCTTCATTAAGTGCTGGTGTGCTTTTAAATCTAGACGAACTTGAAGCTGAAATAAAGAAAACATATTCTAAAAATAAATTTTAACATCTTGAAGGTTACATAAATATTTTTTTTTCTTCCAATTCTTAAAAAATAAAAATGATTAATCAATTTTAATCGGTGGATTATTTTTTTTTACATTACTAATAGTAGATAAAACGTACCGAATTCGGATTGAACCCGAAAAGTTCCTCCGACGATAACATCATCGTCCTTCGATTTAGTCTTCTTCTTTTTTGCACCAACACCGGTAGAAAGTTCACCTTTAAAACCGAAAAGATTAAACCTCATTATTATCTTGTTCCAATTTCATGTAAGAAGCGCGCGACAAGTTTTACAAGCAACCTGCTGCGTTTGTAATGTGAGTTTGAATCGGTAGATAACTCGTTATCGAATTTAGATAGGAATTGCGAGGAATCGTCGATAAAAATATCGACGTCTAATCGCTTATCGATAAATTTCCCATTTGTTTTTATTTATTTTTTTTTACATTCAAGAGAATTCCCTCTTAAAGTTTAAATTTAGAGAACTCTCTAAATTCGTTTGGATTATATCTAGAGTATTATATCTAGAATATAGAGTAACGTTAGTGAACGATTCGATTTGTTTAGTTAAATGAGTTTGATTGATGTTTATTTTTAATGAAAATAAGTTAGGTCATCGTTATTTTTATTTTTGTATTTTGGATATATTTTTTCCGGTGAATAAATAATATTTTAAGCTTGAGGAGTTCTGAGAAGGAAGGGACGTTGATCGATTTGTGGGAGTTAAAATACCTGAGTATTATGTCATAATTATCTTGTAATTAGGTCATATCTTATTTTTGGTTTATTATTAAAACGGAACTTGAGAGATTTTATCTATAAGACAAAGAAGATCGATTTTTTTAGTAATTTTGTATCAAAAGTAATTTTTGAAAAATATAAACTCTGAAGAATTTTAAATGAAACTAAAATAATTTAATGTTAATTTTAAAAAATAAGATTAACTCTAATAACTAGAAAATTTTGACTTTATAAAAGTTCTTTGAAAAGCTTTTTTGAAGAAGTGATTCTTGAAAAAATGTTTATGAACCTCAAATTTAAGGTTATTTCAATTATCTTTAAAAATTGTTAAAATTTTAGTCGTGAGTTTATTAAAAAATTTGAAAGAATTGTGAACTCTTATTAGACTTATTATTACTTATTAGATAACAAAAATTCTTGGAACTGTAAACACAAGTATTTTAAAACAATTATATTTCAAAAGATGGAGATAAATCCAAAATTCAGTTTTTTCCTAATTATTGATAAAAAATTGTTAATATTTTAGTTATAAATCTTTTGAAAAATGACACCTGAAAGAATGATGATAAATCTAAAATTCAATTTTATATAACCATTTAACAAAATATCTTTGAAACTGTAATCGTTACTCGTTTGAAAAACAAGACCTTTCAAAAATTACCAGTACTCAAGTATTTCGAATAAGACTACTATCAGTGCCAAAAGTTAAATCAGTCAAGTTTGGAGTGCTCGTACACAAAAAATTTTTATCAAAAAATAAATCGGGGCAAAAACTGTTATGATCGGTGATGATTTCTACGTAACATAGCCAAAATTCAAATTCGTAAGTTACGCAGTATGGGAAATAAAGCGAGTTAAATGAAAAAAGGACTGGTTTTTTGATCGGTCTGCGGAAAACTTTGGGATTTTTTTTCTCAAATCGCGTGACCTACGATTTTGAATTTTAGCTATGTTACGCAGAAATGATCACCAATCATAACAGTCTTCACCAAAGTACGAGTATTCTAAACTTACTGCGTGACATTGAAATTGCAACACCTAGAAGGAATATGTCCTTTTTAATAGAATTAGGTAGAAGTGTTGCTCCATAGAAGTATAAAAATTGATCAAAATTTTGTTAAAATCGAGTTATGAGACGAAGTTGAATGATTGAAGAACAAGTTATTCAAAAGAGTTATTGTATTTTTTCTAAAGAGTCCGTTTGTGAAGCAGGAAATTGTTAATTTGTTGAATTCTTCTTTATAAGTTTGGGTTCAGAAAATCAGGATATTTTACTTTCTAAAAATAGTAGTGTAAACTGAATTGAGAACAAATTCAGTGATTCAGCCAGACTTGTTGAGTGAACATTTGTAAAGTGTTGGAAAATTTCCGCATAGGGTAATAAAATGTCATGTTTTCTTGACTTAATCTTCTAAAAATTTCTGACACCTAATAGTTTATGAAATAATTAAGTACTTAAAAATTTCTCAATTCACCACAAACTCTATATTCGATAATATACTGCGTGACATTGAAATTGCAACACCTAGAAGGAATGGATACTTTTTAATAGAATTAGGTAAAAGTGTTGCTCCATAGAAGTATAAAAATTGATTAAAATATTGTGCCTCTGGACCGCTTAGGTTCGACGCAATTAACATCTCTTTTCTGCACGTGGTGCAGTACTTTCTTGCCACCACATGGTAATTTGTGTGTATTGTGAAATTATCTATCAGTTTGACTTCTTATGAGTTTGTGTTTGTTCCTAGATCAAGAGAGCGCATAAATGACTGTAATTGAACAGAAAATGAGACTATAGAAAAACGATATGAAAGTAGGCAGTTTGTCGTTTACTGAAATCGCTCTTTGTGTACATCCAAAGACCTACCTTCGTTAGATGTTTTAGAAGGAATCTTGTAAAAACCATTTTACGTATGGTTACACTTTGTTTGACTGAAAAACTGGATTCTCTAACTTTCCGATGTACAAAGATTTGATTCCATTAGTTTCTCCATATATTGCCGTGAATAGTAAGTGTTTTTGTGATCAAAGGGTGATTGACATACGCGTTCATATTCCAGGCATTTTGCTACCTAATTAGGTGTTTTAAACTTACAGAATACCGTGAGTTATGCTCTACTGTTCTGTATCGATCAATTGCCTAAATTAATGAACGTAAAGGTCTTAATTGGACATTGAGAAACGTAAGCTTGACTTCAACAACAGGATTTGAATTAGTCTGCAGATGCATGACAACCTTAAGCAGATTCAGCGCAGTTCTGCAAAGTTGCACATTTTGCAATATAATGTTGAAATGTTTATCTATGTCCATTCAATGTACTGTTAGAGTTATGATATGGAACGTCATTGTTTATAACAGTACATTGCCTTTAATGTGAACTGTACGAATTTATAACGCCTGATAACAAAATGTAATCCGTGGAACTCAATTTTGTTTAGCACCGTTAAGAGGTTAGAAAGTTCAATTTTATAGCAAAGAAGAGTACACGTACATATGGTAGGCCTTTTAGAAAGGTTTTCCTGCAACATTTGATGGCAGTGGACCGCTCTTAGTATATTTGGCTAGCAGTTTTAGCAAATGAAAAACGATCCACTTTCATACTGTTATTTTTACCACCTCAATTTCTTTTAAATGACAAAAAATATGTGTACTGTTGGTCTACGAATAATAGGAACCTCAAAACAACAATCCCGTCAAGAAGCACACAAATTACTGCCAGAATAATAAAAAATTACTGAAGCATCTACAGAAAGGAAAAGTTAATTTGGCAAGCTTATGTTATCCAAGGCATCAAAATTGTAATTGATACACTTCTATAGAGTAATATTTCTACCAAATTTGATAAAAAAATGCATATTCCTTCTAGGTGTTGCAATTTCAATGTCCCAGAACTCAGTCGCCAAACGTTAACCACGCATTCTAGGGCTGATTTCATGCCGATTCAACGAAAAAGTTCTTATCCGAAATTGCCTCCTAAAAGAATTTACCCTGGTAGCGCTTAACACCTTTACGATGACAATAAAAAATTGTTTTGTCAGCAAAGGATGAAGCATTTCGAAGTTTACAAACGTTCAAAATTTCATTGGGATATTTAAGAGCGTTATTAAGATATTTTGACAAAAACCTGATCAGACACGTCATCTTCAGGATGCTCTACATCTCTTAGGAAGCAATTTCGGATAACGACTTTATCGTTAAATCGGCGTGAAATCAGCGTGGTTAGCTTTTGGCAGCTGAGTTCTGGGACACTCTGTATAATGTTAACTGAACTGAAATTTACAATAAATCTAATACTAGATTTAGATATCTTTGTGTTTAGTCGTGAGCTTTTTAAGAAAGTGATATTAAAACTGGCGATGAACCAGAAATGAAACTTTATTATAATTAAACTCTGCTGCAATACTTCTCGACAGTTTTTGAATGTTTTGATTTAATTTTGGTTTGCTAAATTCATATATGCTCTTCATTTCATTCTAAACGTTAGGTTTCTTTCTATTTTGTGATTTTTTTTCTTTTACATTTAAAGAATAAGGTAAAAATCTTTAAATCTTTCATTAATTTTGAAAAAGTATCACGTTTGAATATGTGCACTTAAAATCCCTGCATATCAAAATGCATGTTAGCAAACGAGCGAGTGTTTTCAAGTGCTCGTCTGTGCTTTTAAGTCAGAAGTCAATACTTTTCAGAAAATTTATGAAAAATGGTGATGAACCTAAAATTCAATTTTGTTCAAATTAATTATTAACAAAAAAATCATAAAATTTTTGATGTCCAAGGTTTTTCAGTAAAATAAAAACGAAAACTATATTTATTTAACACATTAACTGCCAATCCGCATAATCAACGCTGTTGTTTAATGAGATATTTCGTTCGGATTAATTGCCAAATAAAAATAAATAATACCAAATGAAATAATTACCAAAATCATCTTCTTTATTCTCATTTTCCGTCCCAAAACACCGACAAAACATCTCAAAACCCCACCTTTTAAAATTAACGAATCTAAACTAAATTAATTGTTAATTTATTGCTCGGTTACTTTTGGGATTTCGCGCGGTCTTGTCTTTGAGATAACACCTTATCACTCATAATCTTACGCTTCCGTCATTTTACGAGTAAATTATTAAATTACCGAACGATTAAAGCTTGTCCACGGGTCTCCACGTCGGCCGATCGAACATTAAAAACGTCGCGAGGAAACGATACGGAGAGATCAGCCAATTTATCGCTTCGCTATTCCAAACTGCCGAAGAGATTTGCCATTCGGATTTGGTTTATACCTTTTTCCATCCGTTATTGAGGGATCAAACGCCTGAACAAAGAAGTAAAAAAGCTAAAGGTGAGATTATATAAAATATAAGCTATATAAATAATATTTGATATTTTAAATAATAATGTTGAAAATTTAGATCGTCGCTTAGAAGAAAAAAGTGAAATTGGAAGATTAAAAGGGCAATTAAAACTATCTTTACATTTTCAAAGGGGAGTTTTTAGAGTTATGGTTCATCACGCTCGAGGTTTACCTTTATTGGGGAATAATCAAGAACCTAATACCTATGTTAAGGTTTATTTACAACCTGATCAAGCTAAAACTACTAAGAGAAAGACTAAAGTTGTTAGGAGAAATTGTCATCCGAGTTTTATGGAAACGGTTAGTATTTTTTTTATTTTTTTTTACATTTAATTTTTTATATTATAATAATTATAGTTGGAATATCGAATGTCTTTGGATATAATCCTTGAAAGAACATTACGAGCAACCGTTTGGAATTACGATCCATTACAAGAAAACGAATTTCTCGGAGGTGTCGAATTGGAACTGAACAATTTCGATTTAAGCAAGGAGATAACCGAATGGTATCCGTTAACGAACGTCGTGAGATAATATCCCGGTAATCTTTATAAAATACGCTCGATTTAGCAATTCTATAGACTGATATTGAGTTGTGTATATACCATTTATCATTCAAAAAGAAAAAGATTTCCTAGGTTTTTGGTGCTAGTTCCGCCCTGGAATTGAAAAAAAAAACACACCAATAATAATAATATTAATATTATCAATGTGAATTATAACAATTATCCTTCCTTCGCATATACAGGGTGTTTATTTGAAATTAATTTTTTTACATCATGGTCTAGACTTGCCTGTGATTAGCTTCTTTTGTGTTTAGTTATTGTAATAATTGTAATCTGTGTAGATAATTTAGTAATTGCGTCAGTATTAGGCACAAACGAACAATTTTTTATATTAATTGTTGTTAAAAAAAAGCTTCGAGTGAGATTTTAAGGTCACTTTAAGGTTATTTTAAGGATTAATGGTTGAAATCATTTAAAAGTGATTTTAAAGTCAAACAAATTTATTATTGCATAATTTACATTTACATTCCCTATAATCATAGAATTGAGATGGAAAATTTGCGCTTTATTTTTGCATTTTTTTCCTTTGTCTATCATTAATGTCGCATTATACACAAAAATATCATAATCATAACAATACTTTCTACTTTATAGTGTATAGATTTTATATTTATTATACATGGAATTGTATTAATTGTATATTTTGGTTTTATTTCCCTTTTAAAGTCAATGTCCGTGTTTTGAAATCGTTTTGTTCCAGCTCTTTGTATTATTTCCTTTCTTTTTATTTATTATTATGATGACGTGAGGAGGTTTTGAATGATCAGGTCGATCAGGTACGTATGGTGGAGTAGTTGGAACAACTATTAAAGATAAAATAAAAATAAGTTTGAAGTATAGCTAAAATGTAATTTTATTACCTTCTGGAAAAGTGTAAGTTGAAGGACTGTAAGTTCCTCCACCTCCCGGATTAGTTGGTTTAGGTATGAGAGTCGTAGACGTGGTTGGACTGGTTGTACCTGGAGAGGTTGGAATTGTTTGTGTAACCGTCGGAGGTGCAGTTATTTTCATTTTTTTGTATAACCAATCTAGGTAGTGAGAAACGTCGGTGTAAACGCCTGGATGACCAGGTTTGGCGCATCCTTCCCCAAAAGACACTACCCCGAGGAGGATGTATTTGCTATCAGGGGATAATATCATTAAAGGACCTCCACTATCACCCTAAAAAAATAACAAAAATTAAAAGTCATCTTTATTACCCATATAACACAAACCTACAAACGATTTTTACAACCTCTATAAAATTTTATGACGAATTTCAAAAAGTGTTAGTGGGTTTATTTATGAAAGTTAAGAAAAAGTATTTATAAAAATACAAATTGAAATTTGTTTTTAGTTAGAAATAAATTAAAAGAGATTTAGATTGAATCTATGAGTATGAATGAGTTGAAATGAATAACTTCATTCTTCAGTTGGTGAGAATTGAAAAATAAAAACTTGGTGTTTTTTTATTGAAGAGACATTTACTGTTCTTGATTGATGGATTTTTTATTCTTTAGCGATTGGTTCGATGACGATTCTTAAAAGAAAACCGGGTAGTCAAGAACAATAAATGCCTCTTTGGTAAAAAAACACCAAGTTTTTATTTTTCAATATGAATGAGGTTTGTAATTTTAGTTTGCTTATATCATTTTTTATACTATTTGGTGAGAACCAACATGATGAAGAAATTGATCGAAAATTCTAAAGTAAAGTTTGTGAAGCAATGTTAATGAACCCCTTAATGCACATTTTTTTTATCAATTTAGGTACAAAAAAATCATTTAATTTTTTTTGCAAATAAGGTGACCGTGACGTTCACGGAGCTGCACAATTCTGCCTGTAAACGTTGCCCGTATATGTCACAGAGGTGTGCATTAAGCGGTTAAAGCTTTTATCATGTATTCTTTTCAAACCCCGATTGAAAATTCCCTAAAAACAAATCTGGATTTTAAAAATGAAAATTGAAAATAAAAATCGTCATGTGACAAAGCTCAGATTGCAAACTTGCTTTTTGGTCAATCTTTGACAAAATTCCAAAAGGAGTTTTGCGTAGTATTGTTCTTCAAAGCATCTCTTCAAAATAGAACAGAATATTTTTCAAAAACCAATCTAAAGTTGCTTTAAGACAAACGCGGACTTTAAAAATTAAAGCTTATTTTAGAAATGTTTGTCATTCCACAAAGCTCAATTCTTAAACTTGGAACTATTGTTTAGTTTTTGAGAAAATCCAAAATAAATTTTGTAGAATAAGCATTTATTAGGTTTTATTTTTAAACCCTGATCGAAAATTGGCTTAAAGCAATCAGGGACATTAAAAATAAAAGTAAAAAAAAATCGTCATACGACAAAGCTCAAATCGTGAAGTTGATCTTTTGTTCGATGTTTGAAAAAATTCCAAAACAAAATTTGCGAAGTAATTTTTCTCAAAGCATCTCTTTTCAAAATAGAATAGAATATTTCACAAAAAGTGATCAATTGCTGCGTTAAGGCAAACGCAGACGTTAAAAATTAAAGCTTATTATGAAAATATTCGTGATTCCAAAAAGCTTAAGTCTTAAATTTGGAACTATTGTTTAGTTTTTGAAAAAAATCTAGTATAAATTTTATAGAGTAATATTTTTCAAAATATTTCCAGTATTTTTCCTCTTGTTTTAGGATATTTTCCAAAAAACCGATCAAAATGGTTTTAAGACAGACATAGCCTTGTTAAAAATAAAAGCTTATTTAAAAAAAAAATTCTTCATTCTATAAAGTTCAACTTTGTGGACTATCACTTTGAAATATTTCTTAGTTATTTTTCCTAAAACCGAATGAAAGTTACCTTTGAGTTAACTTGTATGTTAAAACTTTTTTTTCCATCTTTGAGAAAATTCCAGAATAAAATCTATACAATAATAGTATATAAAACATTCCTCAAGAATTTTTTCAAAGACTAAACGAAAATTGCTTTAAGAATAAATAATGACATTACAAATGAAAATTCTAGAGTTGTATTTTTGAAGCAATGTGTATTAAAGCATTTCTTGGGTTTTTTTTTCAAAGCCCGGACGAAAATTGCCTTAAAACAAATCTACGTATTAAAAATGAAACTTTTTCTTCAAAGAGAATCGTTATTCTACAAAGCTCAGATGTTGGTCTTGACCTTTTGTTTAATCTTTGAAAAAACTACAGGATAAAATTTGTGGTGATATTCTTCAAAGTACCGTCGTTTGGGGTGAGATTGATAACCGGGGGTGAGATTGATCACCAAGTTGCTTCTTCATAAATTCAAATCTAGCGCGCAAATCAACTATTAGATTCGTTTTTCGCCACTAGGTTTGTGTTGCTTTGGCGAAAAACGAATCTAATAGTTGGTTTGCGCGCTAGATTTAAATTTATGAAGAAGCAACTTGGTGATCAATCTCACCCCAAACGACGGTATTTCTTAAGACATTTGTCAAAAATCGATCGAAAGTTGCTCTAAGTTAAACGTGAATGCTAAAAGTAAAAGCTTATTTTAAGAATTTTAGTCAATCCACAAAGCTCAAGCCTTGAAACTTGGAACTATTGTACAGTCTTTGAAAAATTATATAAATAAATTTCAATAAATTTTCCAAAGTTGTTCAAAATATTTTCAGGTTTTTTTGGTTGCACGTTGGAAATAAAAGCTTACTTTGCGAAAATTCATTATTAAACAAAGCTCTGATCTCCAACTTTGAGTAAACTCATTCGGGTTTTAAAAAATTCCAGAACTAAGTTTGTAGATTAATATTTCTTGAAGTATTTCATAGGACATTTATCAAAAACCGATCGAATAATGTCTTAAGACAAAAGTTGATGTTAAAAATGAAAATTTATTTTGAAAAAATTCGTTACTCCACAAAGCTGATCTCCAACTTTGAGCAAACTCGTTATAGTTTTAAAAAATTCAAGAACTAAATTTGTAGAGTAATATTTCTTAAAATATTTCATTGGACATTTGTCAACAACCAATCGATAGATCTAAGACAAACGTGGATGTTAGAAATAAAAGTTTATTTTAAGAAAATTCCTTATTCTACAAAAGTCATTGTATTTTCGTTTCAATATTTGCCTCAAAATATTTGCCGTTTTATCACATCTTGTGTGGGAAATGACAAAAGTCGTTTTGCGCAAATTTCCCATCTTGAGCAGGGAGCGACTAAAGTCGTTTTTCACGGATTATTGATGGATTATTGTTATCGCTGGATTTTTGTGATGGTTTTTATACACAAGGACTTTTACGTCCGAACTGTAAAAAATCGCCCGCTACACGGTAAAACATTGACGGCAAAGTGCCTGCGCAAGATGTGTTAAGAACCTCCTTCGACACAGGGTGAGGAGGTCCAAAAATATTTGCCGATTCAAGAACCTCTTTCTCCACCTTGAATAGAGGTGTGAGGAGGTCAAAGGATCAAAATGTTCTCAGATTTTGAGAAAATTTTCGGCTAAGGTTTATTAAGGATTATTTCTTAGCATTTGTTTTAACTGAAAGAAAGTTATCTAAAAATAAACTTGGATATTAAAAATAAAATCGCGAACTTAAAATTTTTATTTAAGCTTTGAGAAAATTTCAAAGTAAAGTTTGTAGAGTCTTCATTGTATAAAAATGAGATCTCGGATTTTAGAATTTTGGTCAGAAAATTACAAAATAAATTAAATCTTTTAAATAAATTGTTAAAGCAAATTGTCAAGTATTTCTAGAAACACCTAGGAATATTTAACAAAACCTAACGTAACTACAAGTTTTTGACTAATTTTAACCCCTTTGGTATATTTAATCTTGTGACTTGTGAGACTCCTCATGAATAAATTCTAAGTAAAAGAGAGTAATGTTCCTTAAAATATTTGTCAAGAAAATCGATCGAAAGATGCTTTAAAACAAAGATAGATTTCAAGAATAGAAGCTTAAATTGGGAAAATATGTAAAAAAAGCTGAGATCTCGGATACTAAAGTTTTGTTAGCTAATTAAGAAAATTGAAGAGTGAAGTATCTGCATAAAACACAGATACTCAAATTCCAAGTCATCTAATCAAAATCTAAGAATTTTCACAAAACCTAACATAACTACAAGTTTTTGAGTAACTTTAATTCCTTTGATACATTTCACCTAATGACTCATGAGACTCGTCATTTATTTGCATTGTAATTAAATGACCTATAAACCTCTCATGTACCAAAGTACTTCCACAATAAATCTCCCCTTCTAAAACCAAAGCAACATACCAAAGATATTTAAAATACCCAACTTCAACTCCTTCAACAATTTTTTGTGTCTTTGAAAATGACTCATGAGACTCGTCATCTATTTGCATTGTAAATAAATGACGAATCTCATGAGGTTAAAAAAATCCTATTTTCAAAAGATTTTTTTTATATTTACTTGACAAGCATCGATTTTTCCTTCCATATACCCAGCACAAAAAGCTCCTATTAAAGGTGTCTTAGCAGGATCTTGTCCAGGATCAGTTAAAGTCTTCTTACAAACATCATCTGAATATATCAAAATTCTCGCTTCTTTAGCTAAACAAGTTACGTTTCTATCGTTAAACACTTGATCACCCAAACCTGTTATCATAGCTTCTTTTGGGCGTGTATTTGAATAATAAACTAGACAAAAAAGTTATTATTTAAAAGAATTAATTTTAAAAAGATAAATTTTTACCTTGATTTGGAAGACAACACGGCATAAATTTAGTAACTTTCTTTTTAAGTTTTAAAAGTGAAATATCATAATAATCCCCTTTTGGATCGTATTTTTCATGAATATACACTTTCGAAATTTTCTGATGACGGTCTTGAGTTGCCTCATGAGTATTACAAACATTATAAGCTCCAAAAACTGGTTTTAAAACGTTTTCTAATTTTACTTTACCAGCTCTAAAACATTCCATAATTTAATTCACCTTTTAAAATGTTATTAAAATTTTAATTTCATCTTACGCAGCTTGATCAAAAAATTCCTCATAACAATGAGCAGCAGAAACTATAAACCTCTCATGTACCAAAGTACTTCCACAATAAACCTCCCCTTCTAAAAGCAAAGCAACGTACCAGGGATACTTAAAATACCCAACTTCAACTCCCCCAACAATTTTTTGTGTCTTTAAAAATGTACCATTTGGAACACCACATTTTGTATCCGAATCTACAATAATTTACATACATTATTATTAATTATTATAATTACAATATTAATAAGTATTTGAAAAAGTTAAACGTGGCATTTAGTTGAAGGATTACTCACTAATCGCACCCAAGTTGAACACAACAAAAAGCAAAATAACACACCGCATGTCGCGTAAAAACAGATAACTTTACTTCGCAGTGTGTAATAACTATTTTCATAGTTATAGCTACAATTTTACTAAAACAGTAAGTTTTCATTCCGTTAGTTTACGATTAGAGTGGTATTTAAGGAATTGGGTGCCGTCATTGACATATTTGTTATTGGAATCCTTTTAGTTTTCTTTTGATTTTTATGATTAAATATTGTTAGGTGAAATGTAAAGAAAAGAATGTTGATAAGTTACATGGTGTGTTTTTGTATAAGTTTTATGTACAGGGTGTTTGATTTTTATACAAGATGGTTAAAGAAAATGTTAGTTGATTTTTTGGTATAAGTATTTAATTATTTATGTTTGATTTAGTGTTCAATATTTATTAAAAATCTAAAGCTAAACTTCACAATTATGATTTAATTTTTGATAGATTTCATCAAAAAAAATCCTAATAACTGGAGAAAATTAATATTCGATGATGAAAATTCGAATTCGGAAATAAAGGAAATTATTCTTCATTAGGATCTTGGGATTAGCGCTTTAGGATTTGAGCTTTATTAACATTTTAACATTTTAACACTTCTTAATGTATGTACTTAAGAAAATCGATCAACTTTAAAAATTCATCAAAAATTTAGTTTTAAAGTTTTTGAGTTGATTTTTTCTCTGAATGAAACTAAAACCGTTCTAGTTTTAATTAGAAAAGGTCGTTTTAATCTATATTTTATCAAAAAAATTGAAAAAATTGTTAAAGTTGGTAAAAAATTATATAGGTTAGGAAATTTTAAAAAATTCATAAGAAATTGAGTTTTAAATATTTTGACCTGATTTTTTTTTAAACGAACACAAAAACATTCTAGTTTTAAATAAAAAAGACCGTTTTATTCTAAATCTTATCAAAAAAATTAGAAAAATTTTCAAAGTTGGTAAACATTTTTGACACTTCGTAATCTAACTTAAGAAAATGGATCAATTTTAAAAATTCATCAAAAATTCATTTTTAAAGATTTTGATTTGATTTTTTTTCTAAATGAAATTCAAAACATTCTAATTTTATATAAATAAGACCGTTTTATTCCAAGTGTTGTCAAAAAAATTAAAAAAATTATCAATGTTGTAAAAAATTTTTACACTTCTAACTAACCTAACTTTAAAAAATCGATTAACTTTGAAAATTCACCAAAAATTCATTTTGAAAGATTTTGATTTGATTTTTTCTCTAAATAAAACTTAAAACATTGTAGATTTGATTTCAAAATACCGTTTTATTCTAAATGTTGTTAAAAAATTTTTGAAATTTCTAACCTAACTTAAGAAAATTGATCAATTTTAAAAATTCATAAAAAATTCATTTTTAAAGATTTTGATTTGATTTTTTTCTAAATGAAACTAACAACATTCTAGTTTTAATCAAAAAACACCGCTTTATTCTAAATTGTATCAAAAAAAATTTTTTAGGTTAGATAATTAAAAAAAATAATAAAAAATTGAGTTTTAAATATTTTGACCTGATTTTTTTAAACGAAACCAAAAATATTCTAATTTTAACTAAAACAAACCGTTATTTTCTAAATGTACTCAAAAAAATTAAAAAAAAATTCAGTTAATAAAAATTTTAGGTTAAAAAATTAATTCTTTTTAAAAATTCATATCTCAAAAATAAATTATTGAGACTTAAAATTTTTATGAGGATTTAGAGTAAAAGTTAGTCTTTATTTTTACCAAAAACGAATTCTCTACGACTTTTAGTTTTCCCCTCAGAAGAGAAAATGTAACTAAATGTCCTGAATTGAAATAAAATAATCAAAAATCCAACTTCCAAAACATTTATTAAGCATTAAAACTTTTATGTCTTTTACAAAAGGAATAACAAGACCCAACAAAAATTTAATGTTTCTTCTTATCTTCATCATGGTGATGATGATGCTTTTTAAGTCCATGTTTGAAATGTTTCCCTTTGAAATGTCCCGTATTTGTATGTTCATCAAGATGCTCATCTTTAATTTCCCTTTTTGAATGTTTTCCATGTTTTTTATTTTCATGATGATGATGTCCATTATGATGTCTCTTAGAACCTCCACCAAGAACAACAGAAGATTTAGTTGTAGTCGTAGTGGAAGTTGTTGTCGTTTCAGTTGTGCTTGAACTTGTTTCGTGTTCACTATAATCGTAGTCTGGATAACCATGATGTGCGGGTGCTATAGTTGTTGGTGCCGTTGTAGCTGGTGTTGCTTCATCTATATTTTGATGGATCCAATCTAAATACTCAGAAACATCTTGATACAAAGTAAGGTTATCATTTTCTGGACATTTCTTAAAAGAAATTATTCCAAAAATATACAAAGTTCCATTATCATTAGTAGCCATAAGTGGTCCACCTAAATCAGCTCCACAACCATAAGGTTTGGTTACTTTTGCACCACCAGCACAAAAAGTAGTACTTAAAAGACTTGGATCTTCTCCAATACTAGTCAAAGATTTATTACAACTCTCATTATCATAAATTAACACTCTAGCTTCGTTAACATAACAAGTTCTTTCTAATGGTTCATAAGTTACTAATCCTGCACCTACGATAATTCCTTCTGATGGTCTTTGATCAACTGGAATTGCTTTAGATGGTAGACAAATAGGTTCAAAGCCGGTTGATCCGGATAATTTAATCAAAGCGATGTTATTTCCACGTTTTCCTAATTCAAAACCTGCATGAAGATATACTGTGTTAACTTCAAAAACTTTTTGGGTTGTTTCATTTGAGTCGCATCTATTGTAAACTCCTAAAGTTACTGTATAAACTCCAGTAATATTATGTCCTCTAAAATTTATATTAGAGTGAATTTAAACTTAAAATAATAATTTTTGTAACTTACGGTTGTACTGGAAGAAAATCTCTAAAACAACTTGCTGTTGTTATAGCAAATATATCACTAATCATCGTAACACCACATTGTAAATCAGTTTTATGCTTAAGAATTCCATACCAAGGATATTTATAATAACCAATATCACTTCCATCTACAATTCTAGTTTGAAGGTGTTTTGCTAAAGATTTTCCACAAACATCAGAACATTCTAAAATAGGAGGTTTTTTAGCTATTAAAAAAATAAAAGTTTTGAAGTTGTTTAAAACGGGTTTTTTACTTACGTGCACATTGAAAAGAAAGTGCTACAAGTAGAAAATTAATAAAAAGTTTTTTTCCTGTCATTGCCATTGGAAAACCTTAACCGGGAATGTTTTAAAACTGACAGGGAAACAATATTTAAAGGTTTCGTCGATGAATTCTTTAAATTTCTCCCTCGCATACGTAATCACATAAATCTTCACGTGCCTTTATTTTTTTCTACTTTTTCTACAATTTCTTGTTTTTTTTTAATACGTTACAATTTTACGGAAATGAATCATAAAAATTCTATGTTAAAGAAAAACAAACGTATTAAATAAAAAAATCTGTAAATACCAATGATATATTGAATAGTTTACAATATTTTTAACTAATTACACAATTCGAAGAAATTTTCTTTTGCGATAACGATGGGAGTTTTCCCGCGATAAGAATAAGTATTTCAATCCTTCTTACTTAACATTTTTTAAATACGTTTGAACAAAAAATAATATGTCGTGAGCAGGTTATGGTTTTATTTCGAAACGTTTTGAGTTTAGCTTAGAAACATAAATAATTATTTATAACTTTAGCGATAAAGAAAAACTTCGTTATTTTAAAAAGTTATTTTAGTTAAGACTATAATGAATATGTTGGGTTAAGTAGAAAATTAGTTTTTCGTGTTAAAAATTATGAAAATGCTTTTTATGTTTTTTATGGTTATATTTTTTCTTATTTTTCTTTTGATAGTCTTCGTCTGAATCGTCTTCATCATCGTTTTCATCGCTATCTTCATCATTATTTTCATCTTCATCACTGTCTTCATCTGAGTTTTCGTCTTCGTCTTCATCTTCATCTTCATTATCCCCCGGATTATCTGTTATTGGAGTATTCATTTTTGTATGGATCCAGTCTAAATATTTTGAAACGTCTGTATAAATTCCCAAAAGATTTTTTACTGCACATTTATAACCGAAAGATGTTAGTCCTTAAAAAAGAAATATTTATTTTATTATTAGATTAAAAGATGGAAAATGTAAAAAATTTACAACCTAAAAGAACAAAACGACTTCCTGATGTTAAAACCATTAAAGGACCTCCACTATCACCCTTTAATAAAAAATATAAAGTAAATAATTGATTACTTTAAAAGTTATTTTTTTTAAGTGATGTACAATAAATTAATATGGAAAAATTATGAGGTGAGATAGGAAGCTGATATCCATGTAGCTAGTAGATTTTGCAGTAACTGCATTAGGTAGATTATTTTTAGAAAGAATAAAAATAAAATCGGTGGTAGGAATAATAAGATAGGAATTGAATTAAGGGCAATTCCGCCACAGAGAAGCAACCGTAGACACGTGTTTGAAGCACCAAATTGGTGACTAGTCCTCTGACTGTGTTCCCTTTTTGTGTCTCCTCCACTTGGCTATACCGTACTGATGAGAACTAATAAGTTCGAAACACGTGTCTACGGTTGCTTCCCTGTGGCGGGATTGCTCTTAATTCAATTCCTATCTTATTATTCCCACCGCCGATTTTATTTTTATTCTTCCTTATTTTCTTGGGCTTGGGGTTTCACCGGGAGTGACGTTGTTGCCTCCGGTAGCGAAGCTGTTCGTTGTCCTCGAATTGAGGATTGTGCAGCCGAAGCACCAAATTGGTGGCTAGTCCTTTGACTGTGTTCCCTTTTTGTGTCTTCTCCATTGAGCTTCCATCTTGCTCCTTGGCTATACCGTACAGATGAGAACTAATAAGTTCGAAACACGTATCTATGGTTGCTTCTCTGTGGCGGAATTGTCTTTAATTCAATTGCTATCTTATTATTTTCAGATTTTGATTGGTTAATTTTTGATAATTGAAGGGAAAAACAGGCACAACCAACGCATAATGCATATTTCTGGGTGGAGTGAATTCTATGCTTATTGAAGCCCGGAACATCAAAGCTTGTAAGTCGCCTCTCCTTTTGAGGAGAAAAATGTTAGAGTTTAAACAATTTTTCAAGCTTGCACTCTTTTTGGCTAAGTCTATTGTTAATAATTTCTCTTCTTGTTGGAGCATACACAATTTTCTTTCCAAAACTAAGACAACGGTTACGCCCATGTAATTTCCCATCTATCGGTTAATTTGATTATTTTATTTCTGTAAATATAGGGTGTATCAAAAAGTACGTCGGATCTTCTTTCGGACCTTCGGACCTTAGTTGAAGATATACGAAAGATCTTCTTTTTCAGAAATCAACTTTTAGCTTCAACTTCGACATGAAATTGAGTCTTATTAGGCCCGTATTCAGAGACGTAAGTTAAGCAGCTGCTGACCGAGATTTTTTGCTCGACGCTCAAGGCAGGTAAACACACAAATTCTGGGACTTTGGAAAAAACCGCGGCCTATAGGGTATTTCGGTGTGATGTGTCTTTTTGCAAAAGGTGTTACATTTTCACGAGCAGTATAGTTTGAGAAGTCACCAAGGAAATTCAGATCGAGGATCAGGATATTTGAAGGATATTAATTTCGTTAAAGACACTTCGAATTTCTTGTTTCAGTTTCAGTAAACTAAAAGTTGATTCTCACTATACATTCTGTCGTAAAGTATGTATACGTTTATTAATTTACAGTTAATTTCTTATAGAGACGGAATGGTGAAGTCTGGTACCGACACAGAATGTATTCTTACTATACATTCTGTGTCCGTTCGAATACATTAATGGGGTTTATTGTGGTTAACTCGTGAGTTGATATACCCCTTTGATGTTATACCGTGTGCACACCGGTGAGTTGCAGATAGGGTAAGTCAATGTGTTAGTTGTTTATTTATATGGTTATAATAATTATTGTTATTATATAAAGCGGATTTGACAGTAATATGTTTTATTTAAAATGTATGATTTTAGCTCTAGAATATGTACATATCGCCCGTCGCTTTAATTGAATTTTAAGGTGAAATAAGTCGTAACATAGTAGGTGTACCGGAAGGTGTACCTGGTTTGCAAATTATTAATAAATTAATTATCCTGGTTTGTAAATTTGGAGGCATCGAATTGCATACGATTTTAATGAGTTAGATAAAGAAGCACATACCAACTCCAATCGCCCAGATAAGTAAACGTAGTATATTTATCCTGTGTTAACTAATGGAAGCCTTATTGTCGTTCTTTTTCCACATACGTTAAACGTATCCGCAGCTCATCGGTGTGCACACGGCATAAGAAAAAGTTAAAACGTCGTGTTCAAGAAAACGTGTTCGAATGTGACTAAAAACTAGTTATGTAACTCTCCCGTTTATTTTTATGATAAGCTCTACCTAACAGTGAATCAATGGTGCTCAAGATCCAAAAATATTTTTAACAATAGGGTAAACTCACCAAATCTCGGCCATTCGTCTAAAGTCGGTTTTCCAGATTTTCTATATGGATTTTTATAGAAAGGCCGACTTTAGGAAACATATTTAGGGAGGCCGACATTTGGGCAGTTTACCCTATACTCTGACATTTTTAATAATCCTGGTCTGGCGATTTAGTTATGTTGATTGGAGAATTTTCTTTTACCTGACAAGCATCAACACCTCCTTCTAAATAACCAGCACAAAAAGCATTTGCAAAGTCATCAACTTTAGGATCAGTTTTATGAATCATTTTCTTACAAACTTTATCAGAATAAATTTTAACTCTTGCTTCTTTCATAACACAAGAAGTTTTAGTATCGTTACGTTTTAATTTCCCATAACCGGCTATGAAGCCTTCTTTAGGCCGTTCTTTACTTCCATAAGCTTAAAAATTTTAATTGATTATTTCAAGAAACTTTATCATAAAAATTTTGTTTTAAAATTTATAATTACGTTTACTAGGAAGACAAGCTGGTTCAAAATCAACATTTTCCTTTAAAACAATCAAAGCAATATCATAAAAAAGATCATCAATTTTATATTTTTCATGGATGTAAACTTTCCTAGCTTTATAAGTCCTCAACGTAGATTCATGAGTATCGCAAATATTATAAGTTCCCATTTTTAATTCATATTCATTTTCAATTCCTTTTCTACAAGAATTTTTTTGGTGAATTTAAAACTAAACAATGTTAATTATCTTATTTATTTTACACTCACGGATTATTTAGATATTGTTGAAAACAATGTGCTGCCGTCACAATAGTTTTCTTGGAAACTAAAGTACCTCCACAATACGGCATTCCATCTTTGTACAAGGACACAAACCATGGGTATTTGTAGTAACCCACGTTGTAACCACCGATTATTTTACCGGAAACCATTCCGAGTGAATGTCCACATACGTCTTCGGGTTTTTGTCGTTTTTCGTGGTGATGAAGTTTGGTTTGAGTTGGAAAGATAATTAAGGTGATTAGAACTAAAGAGATTTTTGCGAACATGACTATTATAGTTGTGACTTTTCAAGTTAATATTAACTATTTGTTATTTTATGTTTTACCTTAATAGGATGGTATTTCACCTACTTGGTCGACTTGTGACATTGGAATTGTTATTATTTAATTTTTTTTATTGTTGAATGTATGGAAGTTTTATAAATTCTTAAATAACTTCGTGTTTTCAACGTCAGTATGAAGGATTTTAGCATTTTAAGACGATTAAGATGAAACGTTGATTAATTTATTTGTTGCTTTTATTTGGTGTCATGAATGAAATCAATTTAGTTATTCAAATAGTAAGGTTTAAAGCTGGTTGATATTAAATCTAAGAATAAATCAAAGTTAAGGGATTCTCTTTCGTAGCAGTTTAGGGATTTTAAGGGATTTAATGGAATTGATTTCTCTTGATGTAACGTATTTATTTCTCCAATGTTAGAAAGGAAAAAGTGGCGCTTTTTCCACAATAGTCTAGAATATTCTTGTGATAATATTGTTTTTAATATTAGAAATAGTGGTGAAGGTATATTTTCATAAGTATTGAGAATTGCATCAATAATTCTTGATAAGAAAATGTAAATTCAATTCAGTTCTATTTCCTGGCAAATTAAAATTCGTTAAGAACACCATAAAAATTCCTTTATAATTTCAGTTTGTGACGTTTCAATTAGAATTTCTTCGAACTAGCAAACGTAAATAAAAAATAATCTTATTTGCTTAACAAAGGGGTTTATTCATTATAATACAAAGTATCTATTGCTTAACAATACTTTTAAAAGTAACTGAACAATACTTTTTAGCTATAATCGTTTATGAAATCGAACAAACCACACAAACACATTTCCTAACCTTTTCTTTTCCTCTATCACTTGGGTAACTTCTTGGATTTGGTGTGGAATTTTCTGATGTAGTGTATGGAGGTGGAGATGATACCTTTTTGGATTTTGAACTTTTATTTTCCATTTTCAGCGACATTAATTGAAAGCTTTTCCAACCCTTTGAAGAAATGATTAAGGCTCCTGAACCGGGCTCAAAAATTGTGTTCCATTTTTTCGCGATTATTATTTATTTAATCAAAAAACTTTTCAAACAAGAATTGATTAGAAAGGCAAAGTCTAGGGCATTGCGATGAGATATTTGGTTAAAAGTTGATAATAACGGAGATTATTAAGAACTGTTTTTAAACCGACAACGGAATGCCCTAGATAATTAATTTACGGTCGCTTTTTGTAAATAAATGTTTTTGGTATTTTTTTAAATAATCAAGAAAAATTGGAAATTCTCACGGTAGTTGTAAGTTGAATTTCTTCGTTAATCTGAATTTGGCTCCGCCCCCAAAGAACACATGGCGTGGTCTACGAGCTGATCGAGCATTTATTTTTTACGTTTCGTTTTTATTACTGGCGAAACCAGATAGCAGTATATTAACAGCGGTGATGTTGTGATTTGAATAGGAAAGAGAAAGAAGTAGAAAAGAACAAATAAATATGACTGTAATAGGCAAGTGATATAAAATGTACTCAATTTAATTACAACAGAATTATATATAATAAAGTTGTAACTACCAAACCTTAAATTTTAGTGTAATCTAAAGAAAATTTCAGTTTGAGGACATAGTCTAACTTTTAATGTTTAAAAATATCAATTAAAGACGTTAAGTCACGTTTTTTTCTGATAAAAAAACTAAAAGTCGTAGAAAATTCCTGTTTGACAAAAATAAAGATTAATTTTCAAGCAACATTCTAATAAAATTCAAAGTTTCAACAACTATTTGTCTTTTAGATATGAATTTTTAAAAACTGACAAGTTTTTGAGATGTTAATTTAAGTTAGGTTAGAATTTATTTTTTGTAGAAAGAACTGAAGGTCGTAGAAAATACATTTTTGGTACAAATAAAGATTCAATCTCAAGCTAAATCCTCATGAAATATCAAGTCTCAACAACAATTAGTTTCTTAGATATGTTTTTTTAATAATTGACAAGTTTTACTAAACATGTTCATTAAGTTAGATTAGAATTTCGTTTTCGTAGTAAAAACTAAAAGTCGTAGAAAATTTATTTTCGGTAAAAATAAAGATTAAGTATCCTAATCCTAATAAATATCCTAAATACTAATAAAATTTCAATTTGCAACAGTAATTAGTTTCTTACTTATGAAGTTTTAAAAATTGACTAGTTTGTAAATAAAGCAATATCAAATAGGTTTTGTTCTTAGTTTCCATTTAACATTTTTATAATGCTTTTTCCGTTATCTATCTTAACGTAATACAAATATTCACGGAAATTATTTAAATAATAAGTACCATACACGTAGTGTATATGTTTCGATGTATATTAAAATATACATCATTTCGTTCTATCGAACATTTTATACGTAGGTGCTTTGATATTTTAAGCATTGCTTTTCTTTATTTAAAGTGTAAAGAACCGGTATTTATCTTTGCCGATATTTGAACCTCTCATATCCTATAAACAGAAACGATCACGTGATAGTTTTAGACCACACCCACCGGCCAGCCTTTGAGCTTCCTCCCCCCACACAGCGAATCCCCTCAGAAACTTTAGGACCGTGGTCCAGGAGCCTTAAATTGGAACTCAAATGTTGAGCCAACGATGAAAATTTATTTTATGAGATTTAAATGGTACATGTGTCTCACCTTCTTAGCGTTATCAGACACATTGTCAGGTATTAAAGGGTAAAGAATTATTTCAAATCATTCATTAAATCGAAGAACAGAGGACAAAAATTAATTAAACGCATAAAAACGACATTACAAAAATTATTGCTGTAAGCACGTTAGACTGTTATAATGTCGCATAATGTGTGTTTTTAAACTTATTTTTGAAGAAACATTTTGAAATTTGCCACCATTTTTAAAGATTTTTGGTAATTAAAATGGATGAAGCCGGAATGTAGGAATTCATTTGCAATGTTTTGAAAGTTTATTATCTTTGTGATGTGTTTACGTTTCAATTTACTTTGCAAGAGTTACTTATTAAATATTCCTAACAATTTATTTAAAAGATTTAATAAATTTGTTATATATCAGGATGCGTCCCGGTATTTTTTTAAAATATAAATCGATAACAGCGTAATGCTATTTCATGATATAAAAATAATTTATTCAGACTTTATCCGCTTTCTTTAAAAATTATAACTGTGACTAAAAACCTGAATGAATAAAAATGTGTTACTTGGCTTAATTAATTACCATAATAATCTGTCCTTTTTATCTTAAGTCCCTCAAATGTGAGGTTGATAACCAGAAATTGCCTAATTTTAACAAAATTTTGATTTTACAGAAAAAAATCTTTGTACATTTTGAAGACTTTTTATTATAACATTGATAAATTTCTTTCAAAAAATAAGGACTGGTTACAAGGCACTTTTGGGTTGCCAACAGTTATGAAGTGATCTGGTCGGCCAGCAAAAGGCTTTGATGTCTGTAATGAGAGGAAAAAGAGAAAAAAGTGGAGAATTTTCGAGAGACCGGTTTGGCCGAAATTTTCTTACATAATGAATACCTTGGGTTACAAATTATCAACATTAACACTTTTGTTGTGAAAATAATTAGCTATCTATTATGTTGTTCATTGCTCTACCGATTTCGGTTACAAAGCATCTTCAGGGGTTAAAACACGTTACAAAATTAAGTTAAAAACGTCGTTCAAAATACCAATTTTTGTTGATATCAGTCTAATAAAACAACATGTGGACAAACCACAGAAAAACAACGCGATCACAAGATTACAGCGTTGTTTTCTTGTGATTTGTGGTCGTGTGATTAAAACACGTTATAAAATTAAGTCAGAAGCACCATCCAAAATACAATTTTTGTTGATATCAGTAGATTAAAAGGACATATGGAACGAATCAAAGGAAAACAACGCGACTACAGGATTACAGAGTTTTTTTCTTGTGATTCGTGGTTGTGTTATTAAAACGCGTTATATAATTTAGCCAGAAACATAATCCAAAATACCATTTTCGTTGATATCAGTAGATTGAAAGGACGTATGGAACGAACCTAAGGATACTGGATTAACAGGACGGCTCAATCCCATAAGATGTGTATACGCCGAAATTTAATCCCCAGCCACCAGCAGTTTGACATCACTGCTGACCGTTTTGTTGTGGTGTCAGTCGAGTGTAAGACAAAGAGTCGAGTGTAAGACAGAGACTCTAAGCCTGGCAGTGACGTTAAAGGGTGGCAGGTGATTATCGCAGATTGAGCTATCCTGTTAATCCAGTGTCCTTGCGATTTGGCAACTCTCAACCATGCAATCCAAACCAAACTGCACAGCATGGGAAGATTGAATATCTTTCTAGTAGTGAAAGAATTTGCTTGAGGATTCTATAACAATTCCTGTAAAATCTCTAGTTATGTAGAGGATACAGACGCGTGTTGAGAGATACCCTGTATAAGTATAACTTATAAACCATATAAGATGAACACATTTTCTTTAACAAATATATTTACTCGTTCTTTATAAGGTGCAGTAAAAAATTGAAAAAAAAAGCAATTTCTCAAGTAATTATTAAAGTCAATAATTTTGGCCAGATAGATCTGCTAAATACCCCTATGTGTATTGCTGTTATGTGTTTAACTGGTTTTTGTCACCTGTTTCTCGATTTAATGAATGATTTGAAACAAGATCTAGCCTTTTAATAACTGATGATGTGCTTGATGATGCCAAGAAGCCAAAACATATGAAACATTGACTTAATATTTGATTTTTATTTTGATTATTTTAATTATCAATGATGAACTTAGAATCCATCCTGGCCATATCATTTGAAGAAAGTAAAACTGATATGTTCAATGAATTAGATCAATTTTAACAAAATATACTACTTAAATACCTACTTAAAAATTAACTCGTTTAGGTATTATAAGAAAGAATGCATATATTTAAGTTGATTAAAGTATCTATTATTTTATTACTTACGTGAACATCGAAAAAAAGGCGATATAATGTAGTGTCTCTTGAAAACTGCAATGGAATATGTTTCCAACTAACAGAAAAATAAAATATTTAAGTTACGTTATGGGATTCCTTACATTTCTCATTATTATACGTAAACGTAAAAATTCCCACGTTCTTTTAGTTTATAACTTCTTTCTGTGCAAAACAAACGTGTTAAATAAAATTAAATAAAAAATCTTTTTATGAACAAAAAAAATTCTAGAGTTGTTTTAAAGATCATCTTTTTAGTGAAAATTAGTTTTAAATACAATAAACTAACACATAATTTATTTCAAGGTATCTTTATTTTTGTATACTTTTAAAACATTTTTGTTCATTTTTCTTATTTCAAAAAAGAGATCTTCGTCCTTATCAATTTAAAAAATTCTTTTTAAGTCCAGTATGAAACTTCTTTTTGTGATGTTTTTTCCTTATGAACTTTCCCAATATAGATTTGTTCTTTGACTTCTTCTTTTTCTTCTCACCGTCGTCATCATCATCATAATCATCGCTATCCTCATCTTCGTCTCCATCTTCATCTTCATTATTTTCCGGATTATCAATTATTGGAGCATTGGTTTTTGCATAGATCCAATCCACAAATTTTGAAACATCTGTATAAACCCCTAAACGGTTTTTCAAAGCACATTCATAACCGAAAGATGTTAATCCTTCAAAAATATTAAATTAATTAAAAAAGTTTAAAAATTTAAAGAAATAAATAAAGTTCAAACCAACCTAAAAGAACAAATCGACTTCCAGACGTTAAAACCATTAAAGGACCTCCACTATCACCCTTTAAGAAAAGTACAAATAAAAAATTTTAATTTTTAATAATTACTAAAGATTTTCTTTACCAAACAAGTATCAACACCTCCTTCTAAATATCCAGCACAAAACGCGTTTACTAAATTATCATCTTCAGGATCAGCATCATGAATCATTCTTTTACAAACTTTATCAGAATATATTTTAACTCTGGCTTCTCTCATAGTGCAGGGAGTCCTGGGATCCTTGAATTTTACCTCTCCATAACCAGCTATGAACGCTTCTTTAGGTCGTTCTTTACTTCCATAAGCTTAAATAATTTAATCGATTATTAAAAAAAAAACAAACTTTGTTATAAATATTTTATTTTAAAGTTTTAATTACGTTTACTAGGAAGACAAGCAGGCTCAAAATCAACATTTTCCTTTAAAACAATTAAAGCAATATCATAGTAGGGATCCTCGTCTTTGTATTTTTCATGAATATAAACTTTACTAGCTTTATAACTTCTCATTGTGGATTCATGAGTGTTACAAACATTATAAATTCCTATTTTTAATTCGTATTCATTTTCACTGCCTTTGCTAAAATAATGTATTTGTTAGATTTAAAATCACAAATATTAGTCGATTTATTTTATACTTACGGGTTATTTATATATTTTCCATAACAATGTGCTGCAGTTACTATACTTTTCTTTGTAACTAAAGTACCTCCACAATACGGTTCACCATATTTAAATAAGGACACAAACCATGGATATTTGTAGTAACCAACGTCGTATCCACCGACTATTCTTCCGGAAACCATTCCTAAAGGATGTCCACATCTTTCTTCAGGTTTTTGTTGTTTTCCATGTTGGTGTGTTAGTTTGGTTTGAGTTGGAATGATAATTAATGTGATTAAAATTGAAAAAATTAGAAACATGATTACTTTAGTTATGAGTTTTTAAATATCCACGTTTTATTTTAAAAGGACGGTGTTGTTGCTCGGTCGACTCATGACGTTAGAATAGTAATACATTAATTTCTTCGTACTTATTTAAAAAAAAACGATTCATAAATTCTTAAATGACTTGGTGTTTTTTTATATGGATTTTTGAAGAATTGTATCATTTTTAAAATGGTGTATCTTGGGAATCATAGAAATAAATCAATAGTTTTATTTGTAGAATCATTTTCCGACGGTTTCTGATTTTTTTACTCAATCAAATTTGATTTCAATTAAATAGCTAAAAAATCTTACATCTTGATTGATTAAAAAAATATATAAACTGGTAAATTATAAAGTTAAGATGTTAGAAAGTCTTAAATTTAGAAATTCATTAAGTTTGGTTTTAAAAGAAACGATTTTTCATGATTTATTGGTATTTTAAAGAGGACCTACATTCCTTCATCTAGAGCTCCCTTACTAATTGTGCTATCGCGATGACTCTTTCATAACAGCAGATTTATATTCCTTCGACCACAGCTTCCTTATTAATTGTGACATTGTGATGACTCTTCTGGCATCTTATAGCCCAAAAAATCTAGTTTCTAACGATATACTATAGTTCCCTCCAATACTAAGGATTTGAACGCTATATTAAAATAAAAACTTGTTTGACTTTTCATAACAGCAGACTTGTATTCCTTCGATTACAGCTCGCTTATTAATTGTGCTATCGCGATTACTCTTTCAGCATATTATGACCCAGAAAATTTAGTTTTCAACGATGTGCTATAGTTATCCCTAGCATTAAGGACTTGCAAGCTACATTAAAACAAAGCTTACTTTACTTTTCATGACAGCAAATTTATATTCTTTTGATCAAATCTCCCTTATTAATTGTGATATCGTGATGGCTGTCTTGGCATCTTATAGCTCAGAAAATCTAGTTTCTAACGATGTACCATACTTCCCTCCAGCATTAAGGACTTGAATGCTATATTAAAAAAACTTGTTTGGCTTTTCATAACAGCAGACTTGTATTCCTTCGATTACAACTCCCTTATTAATTATGCTATCACGATTACTCCTTCAGCATATTATGACCCAGAAAATTTAGTTTTCAACGATGTGCTATAGTTCTCCCTAGCGTTATGGACTTGGAAGCTACATTAAAACAAAGCTTGTTTGACTTTTCATGACAGCAGATTTAGCTTCTTTTGACCACATCTCCCTTATTAATTGTGATATCGTGATGACTCTTTTGGCATCTTATAGCCCAGAAAATCTAGTTCCCTACGATGTACTATACTTCCCTCCAGTATTAAGGACTTGAACGCTATATTAAAAAAAATTTGGTTGGCTTTTCATGATAGCAGGCTTATATTCCTTCGAACACAGTTCCCTTATTAATTGTGCTATCGCGAAGACTCTTTCAGTATATTGCAGTCTAGAAAATCTAGTTTCCAGCGATATGTTATAGTTCCCTCTAGTACTAAGGACTTGGAAGCTACATTAAAAAAAGCTTGTTTGGCTTTTCATGGCAGCAAATTTATATTCCTTCGACCACAGGTTTCTTATTAATTGTCCTAGCGCGATGACTCTCTCAGCATATTATAGCTCAGAAAATCTAGTTTCCCACAATGTGCTAAAGTTCCCCCTAATACTAAGGACTTGACAGCTACATTAAAAAAAAGACTTGTTTGGCTTTTCACGACAGCAGACTTATATTCCTTCGACTACAGCTCCCTTATTAATTGTGCTATCTCGATGAGTTTTTCAGCATATTATAGTCTAGAGTATTTAGTTTTCAACGTTGTATTCAATTATTTTGTTTATCTTATAACCAATTTTGTTTTCAGTTTTCTTCTTGTAATTTTATTGATCTCATTTGTGCTGTGGAAGTGGTTAGTTCTGTCGAGTTTTTAGGTTTAGCAGTAGAAGTAACAAAGGGGCTAAGTGTCATTTTGTCGAAAAATGAGATATTACTATAGAAAAATTCTATGTGCTTTCGATTATATCCTATCAAACAGGCGAAGTCCTCGGACAAAAATTTAATAAAAAACATTGTTTGTCTTGATTAGAAAATGAGAACTTACAAATGAGCTACGTGCCATTTTACAAAAAAATGATATCTTCAATTAAGAGTTTTGGTTTGGTCTGCTGTTTATTGCCAGTTTATTGTCTGTCGTTGTCGGGGTTGGTTAGAGAAGTTTGAAATCAGAGCATGGGTTATTTATATTTCTGATTTTCGTTTTTAAATTTATATTGTTACGTTCGGGGATGTTGCTCGTCATGGATAGGGCTAACTCGCTAACTCGAGGGGTATCGCGTGGCTCATATATTTTATTAATAAAAACTTCACTTACCTTCGAGTCACTCTTCCGGTACTTCGGGCTCGGGGTAGGGATTTCAAGGGTGACCAGCCAATATTTTCCTCAACTTCTTTTTTGCTTCTTAATCTCTAACAATACCGAACTTTAAGGCGGTCGAATAGCGAATACACTTGTATCGTTTCCGATCATCGGTCGTGGTATTCTTTTTACCTCATTTAGCATTTTTGTACGACCGATGTTCGTGAACTCTACTTTTTATCATGGCCGTTCGCGGCAAAATCTACCATTTTTGACTTCAAAAATTTGTGTAACATTTCTAATAACGTGTTCGATGATGATCCATAAAGCTCGTTGTTTGTCGCGATCGATCTAATGACTATCTTTTAAAGATCTAAACCTGGTAATCAAGAACTCATAAAAATCTCTTCAGTAAGAATTTCAAGTTTTTATTTATTTAACTTTTATCAACTGAAAAATGGATTTATTCATTTCAACTTTAAGAGTTTTGACACTTATTCCCATTCGTTACTTCTCTTCCTCAATTGTGTTAACGAGAATTGAGAATGATTCATCGTTTGAAAAGCGTTTTCCGATACAATTTCAGATATATACATCCATTATTTTATTTCTCTACATCGCAATATGTTAGAAAGAAATAGCATTACTTTCATTTCTTACAATTAGTTCGTACGCTTTTCAAGCTGTAAATCATCATTAATTCTCGCTAACAAGACTATACCCTTATATTTTTGTATATCCAATTCCGCTAAAGTATTGATCTACACGCCTTTTAAATAATGTGAATGATGAGTGCATTTTTCATTCTTTTAGGCGATTATATCAATGAAAGTGAAACTTTGTTTCTAGTGGAGTTGCTTTTTATGAAAGGGTTGTTTTAAATACTTATTTACCGGGTGTGTAAGACCACCTGTCCACCCCTTTCAAAATCAAGAGAAATGGTTTTTTTGAAAAATCCAAAAAATTTTGATTACCAAATGGGGTATGCTCTATTCGTTGATGATATTTTCAACTTCCGGTTCTGACCGGAAATAGCTTATTCAGACCGAAAGTTCATTTTTTTTATGGAACGTGGTACCTTTTATTACATATTTCTGGATTTCAGGCGTTTCTGGAAGTCACTTTCGCTTAATTCTTGATGAAGTTGAATGCGATATGGATAAAACTTATTTTCCTTTAAAATTTGAGCAACCGTCCTATTACTAATACCGGAGTCTCTGGATATTCCTCTCGTCGAGTAATGGGGATTCATAGTAACTGCTGCGATAACATCAGCTGCTCTTTCATCTCTTACTCGACGTTTGATTTTTCTGTTACGATTATGATGAGACTGTACTTCATTCGTAGTGCGAATTCGTAATGCCAATCGTTGAAAAACTTTAGGAGAACGATGTTCCCGATTTGGATATCGCTCGGCGTAAAGTTGTCATATTTTTTTACGTAGAATTAAAATATATAATAAAAAGTACCATGTTCCATTTAAAAAAATGAACTTCCGGTCTGAATAACTTATTTCCGGTCAGAACCGGAAGTTGAAAATGTCATCAATGGATAGAGCATACCCCATTTGGTAATCAAAATTTTTTGAATTTTTCAAAAAAACCATTTCTCTTGATTTTGAAAGGGGTGGACCGGTGGTCTTAAGGTACGTGTCCACCTGAGACTAAAGCAGTCTCGAGACTGATCTCGAGACTTTGATCGCCAGTGGACAAGGTGCTGAGAGCATTCTCTGAGACAAGTTGCGACTAGCATACACGTAGTCTCGAGAGTAACCGTGTCTCCAATCGATAAGATTCAATTCGCTCTTTCAGAGTCTAGTCTCAGATTTCGACACCAGTTCGAAATATATTTTGTGTCGCGAGACTGTAGTTTGGACTGAACTTTATTGATGGAGTGGAACGACGAAAAAACGTATAAACTAATCAGTTTATACGAAGAAAACGAATTATTGTGGAATGTAGTACATTATAACTATAGGGATAGAAAAAAAAAGAAATTTAAAATTCTCAGAATTTGGTGCAGTTTTAAGTTGCGATGCACACGAAATTCAACGCAAAATCCACAATTAACGGAATCAATGATGCTAAAAAACGGAGTATCACCATTAATCTATCGCCAACAGGAATAGTATCTCTCATTTTTGTCACCTACTTAGCAATTTGATGACCAATTAAATTTAGCACCAATTCAAACTGCACCGCAGACATTTGAATAAAATTCCGGAACTGTTGGGCATCCTCCATTTTTAATTCCTTTGCTAGTTTTCCAGAAGCTCCTAACTCATTTCGACGGTCTATCCATTGCCTGACCCAACACTGTTTTCTTTTCTATTCTTTTCATTTTTTCGTTTTAAAAAGTTTATATATTATGAGCGCTAGTGCCTGACGCTCCATGATTGCTTACAAATCACAATTGTTTACACCACAACCGTCGGCTTCTCTCTCAAATCGACACGATACAGCGACTACTCTCCGGTCGCCGAGTCTCAGATTCTATCTGAGAGTCTTCGGATACCAAAATTACTCTCAAATCGACAAGATTTCGAGACAAATCTCGAGATTCGATCTCGAGATTTAATCTCAAGTGGACACGTACCTTTACACACCCGGTATATAATAAATAAAACAAATTAACTTTGTTTGAATATATTTTTTTAATAAATAGTATGAACAGTTTTTTGATAACGGGTGTTATTCCTTGTCCATTGAAAGAAATCCCTACATTTTTATTAATCGCTCAAAGGAATCGTATAATTCGATTAAATATAGCAAAAAAGAAGATTTGCTGGTCACAGATTTTCCAAATGTTATCGCTATTGATTTCGATATGAGAAATAATTCAATTCCTTTTCCAGCTTTCGTCGGGAATGGATGAAGTGTTTGTGTTTGCTCCAATACCACAAAAATATCTTTATAAATCAAGTTTATTATAAGTCATCAGTGGTCTATTTATAGTTATTCTGTTTACTAAATTTATCATGAAGTTAGTTCAATATTTTATTGAAAATTACTGTTTACACATGTTTTCATATACGCTCAGTGAATCGGGGTCATAAGAGTTAGTTGTTAAATCTCATTACCTTACCTTTATTTTAGGAAGAAGAACAAGAAGAAATAATTGCGTATTTTAGGCGGATATTATAAAAGATCATATCGGTAGGCACTCTTATCAGGTGAGGGAATGTATGGTTGGGTTTCTAAAAATTTGTATTTCTTTGATGGAAGAGATACAAAGATGGAATTAATACGCGTTTTCGTCTCCCAACTGAGATATTATAGAAGAACACCTCCGCTTTAAAAAAAAACGTCAATTAAAAACATTACGTTAAATTATCTCTTCCACAGAAAAATACTAAAAGTGGTACAAAATTCATTTTTGATAAAAATAAAGACCAAATATCCATATAAATCTTAGTAAAATTTCAAGTCTCAATGATAATTAGTTTTTGAGATATGAATTTTTAAAAATTAACAAGTTTTAATTACCATTTAAATTAAGTTGGATTAGAATTTCTCATCCATAGAAAAAATTAAAAGTCGTAGAAAATTCATTGATGGTAAAATAAAGATTAAGTATTAATCTAAGTCCTCATAAAATTTCAAGTCTCAACAACGATTAGTTTTTGAAATATGAATATTTAAAAACTCGACTAACGTAATGCATCGATTTTCCCTTACTATTTTTAAAAATACCATGTATTGAGACGATTTGAAAAGAAACGCTATTTTTAGCGCGGAACCCTTGAATTTATTCTCATTCATATTGCGACACTATTATGCGTTTTCTTTAATACACAATTTCTTTTATATAGCTCCATAAAAAGAAGTCAAGTGGATTTAGGTCAGGCGATCGTATTATAGTCACGATATTTTTCCTCCTCTTCGATTCGGTAGTTTACGAACTGCAAATTCAAATAATCAAGTAAAGTGAGAAGAAAAAAAAGTTAACCAGAAAAAAGTTAACATAAAAATTAATTTTAAAAATTAAAAATTAAAAAAATTTAAATTTTAAATGAATTTCTTTTAATCATTATAGAATAAATAAATGATTAAACATTTGGGCATGTTAGGATATTATTTCCAAACATTTTAATGTTTAGTTTTAGTTAGTAAACTAGGAAACGTTTGTTAAATAAAGATTTATGACTGTTTTAAAGATAAAGAAAAAATTCTGTTTATTTACAGTGTTTATTTAGATAAGAACATAGCGAATACGTTTGTTTTAGTACAAAATTAGTTTTGAATTTCCTAATTTAACCAATTACTTTTGGTTAACTATCCTCATTTTTATTAAGTTTTGATTTCTTTTTGTTCATTTTTCTAATTTCAAAAACAGTCTTCGTCCTCATCGATTTCTTTTGATTCTTTCCATGTTCAGTATGTAAATGCTTTTTATTATGCTTTTTATGATGTTTTTTATGATGATTTTTCTTCTTTTTTGTCAAAGTCTCCAATTTTGATTTCTTCTTGAGTTTTTTCTTTTTCTTCTTTTGATCGTCTTCATCTGAATCATCATCATTATCATCGTTATCTTCATCGCTATCTTCATCTTCACCACTACTTCCATCTTCATCGTTATCTTCATCTTCATCACTATTTTCATCTTCATCACTATCCTCATCTGAATCTCCGTCTTCATCATTGGTTTTTGCATGGATCCAGTCTAAAAATTTTGAAACATCTGTATAAACCCCCAAAAGATTTTTGTCTGCACATTTATATCCAAATGATGTCAATCCTAAAAAAATATTATGTTTTTTCATAACATTATAAAACGGGTTAAGTAAAAAATTTACAACCTAAAAGAATAAATCGACTTCCCGATGTTAAAACCATTAAAGGACCTCCACTATCTCCCTTTAAAATAAAAATTCAAATAAGAAAGAGAAAAAATCAGTTTTAAAGTATTTTCTTTTACCTGACAAGCATCAACACCTCCTTCTAAATAACCAGCACAAAAAGCGTTTGCAAAGTTATTAACGTCAGGGTCATTTTTATGAATCATTTTTTTACATTGCTTATCAGAATAAATTTTAACTCTAGCTTCTCTCATAACGCAAGAAGTTTTATAATCTTGGAATTTTAAGACTCCATAACCAGCTATGAAGGCTTCTTTAGGTCGTTCTTTATTTCCATAAGCTTTAAAAATTTCATTATTTAAAAAAACTTTATTATAAAACAAAATAATTTTAAATTTATAATTACGTTTACTAGGAAGACAAGCTGGTTCAAATCCAACATTTTCTTTTAAAACTATTAAAGCTATATCATAGAAGGGATCTTCATTTTCATATTTTTCATGAATATAAACTTTTTTAGGTTGATAAGTTTTCAATGTAGATTCGTGAGTATCACAAATGTTATAAGTTCCCATTTTTAATTCATACTCATTTTCAATACCTTTACTATAAAAATTTATTTAACTTAGAACTAAAAAAAATGTTAAAATTATCTTATCTATTTTACACTTACGGGTTGTCTAGATATTGTTGATAACAATGTGCTGCGGTTACAATGCTTTTCTTTGTAACTAAAGTAGCACCACAATATGGCATTCCATCTTTATACAAGGACACAAACCATGGATATTTATAATAACCAATATCGTAACCACCGACTATTTTACCAGAAACCATTCCTAAAGGATGTCCACAAGTTTCTTCAGCTTTTTTTATTTTTCCATGATGATGAACTTTGATGGTTTCAATTGGAAAAATAAATAAGGTGATTAAGAGCGAAGAAATTTTTGTAAACATGACTGTAATAGTTAGAAGTTTCTAAGTTAATATCTACGTTTTACTTTAACGTAAGTATTTTACCTACTTGGTTGACTCGTGACATTGGAATAAGTAATTATTTTATTTTTTTTATGGTTTTAAAAACCCCGCTCGTATAAATTCTTAAATAACTTCTATATCTTCAATGTCGATACTAATCAATTTTAAAAAATTCTATCTAAGAAACTAATTATTATTGAGACTTCAAATTTTATTAGGATTTAGATTGATATTTGATCTTTATTTTTACCAAAGAGAATTTGTCTACGATTTTTAGTTTTTTCCTTAGAAGAGAAAATATAACTTCATTTTAATTGAACTTTTTGAATTTTTTAAAAATTCATATCTAAGAAATTAATTGAATCGGTCATTTCAAAAACCGCATAAGTCACACAATTATAATTTTTCAGAAATCAATAAAAACTGTGTCATTCACAAGTAAACAAGTTTTGAAGGACATTTTTGGGCTGATTATAGTGTTTGAACTTTAAAAGATTGAAATATCGAATAATCTTTATAATTTATGAATAATAATAATAAAAAAACCTGAAAAACTGTTCTTGACTTATGTTGTTTTAGCAAGGAACAGGGTTAGATGGTATATAATTTGGACAAAACAGTCTTATAAATCATATTTTTAATTAATATTATTGAAAATTACACTTAAACATTATCTTATTAACATGTTACATATTTACATTTTCATGTTTTACTATCATTATGATACAAAATCATATTCTCCATCATTCTCATCTGAATTAACTTCAACATTTGCAGTTGGCCAGCTAAATATATTTTGATAAAATAGCATATGCTCTTCCAGAATGCTATCCTGAACTCGCTTTAAATCATGTAATTTTTTACTATTAATTGGCACTCGCAAATTACATGCTTTGGCTAATGGAAGTGACACAGGAGTTGATAGTTTTTTTCATTAATATGAATGAATGTTTAATGAATCCATCAATAAATTCCTCGGCTATAATAGTACCTTTTTTATCTGAATTATAATGAAAATTCATATATGTCGAAGGAGAAAATATTATTTTTTGTTCTTTTGGAACACATTTACCGTACGATTCTGTTGATAAACATTTTTTTTTTTGTATAAAGTTGGCCACCATTTCTGAAAATCCAAAACATCTTCAGTTTTTAGTTCTTTGACTGTAAATGTTGAACTGGAGTCCTAAACCAAATTAATGTATTCTTCTGAGACGTAGATGCGATCATGTTTTCGCACAGTTTTTTTTATAACTCCAAAATCACGGTCCGCCATCTGGTACTGCATGCAAAAACCACTTAAGTTACTGACTTATGTTATTTAAGCAATGAACGTCAATTATGCGCTCTTGTTTGAAGAGGAAGGAATGTACTGACTTACGTGGTTTTTACCCAGAATATGCGCCTACCTTTGAGGAAGCGTTCGCAGCAAAAAAAGCATTTTTAAGAAAAACGTGACTAATGCGGTTTTTGAAATGACCGATTCAATTACTGTTGAGACTTCAAATTTTGTTAGGATTTAGATTGATACCTGGTCTTTATTTTAAAATTTTTAATTTTATTTAATATTTTAAATTTTCCTTGGAAACGGGCTATCGACCTTAGTCCTTCAGTTCAGTCTAATTGTTTAAGATCTTCCTTTTTTTTATTTTAAATACATATTTTATATTTTCATGATTTCATTATAAAGAGTGTGACACGTGGTGTGTGAAGGAATGAATAGCTTTGGAATATTTTTCTTCATACTGCTCATGCATTTCTTTGCCAATATTGAAAGGCGCTCTGCCAATGGTCTAACTCTTCTTATTCGGTAAAGTCCGGTATTAAAGATATTGTGTAAGGGGTTGCTCGGATGTCGTATTTTGGTTAGAGTACGAAGACAGGATCTTTCCCCAACTTCTAAGTTGTTCATTGTACCTCCTTTACCATCAGCTGTCAAGATGTGGCCGTATTCCAAATTGGGTCTGCAAATGGATTTATAAATGTATGTTGCACACTTGGTATTAATGTCTTGTTTTTTACGTTATTGTTCTAAAATGTTTGGCTCTCGTTGTTGTTTTTATTTTTGCTTTTTTAAAATGTATATGAAATTTTGCTTTGCTGTCGAAAGTTATACCTAAGTATTTAACACATTGCGAAGGTTTGATTTGTGTTTGCTCAATATTTATCGTTGGGGGTTGTCCTTGATCCGATGAAAGGGTACTAAGAGCTGTGTCTTTGTTAGATTTATACTGATTCTGCAGAGTCTACACCATTCTCTAATTTGGTTGGTTATTTCTTGGAGTTTTATAACAGCTGTTTCCAGGTTTCTTGCATGGGCTACCAAGGCAGTATCGTCAGCGTACTGTAGCATATACGACTCACCAACACTATTATACTTCATCATATCGTAAACAAAACGTTGTATAAAAGTGGTGAAATTGGAGAGCCCTGAGGAACGTCTTGATGAATTTCAAATTTGTCTGAAAAGCTTTCATTTTTCCTAACTCGGTATGTACGCTTTTTGAGGAAATTTGCTACTAATTGGACTAAATCAGGTGGAACATTCATAGCGTATAATTTAAGTCAAACGCTTTTTGAATATCGAGAAACAAGGCGGCTGACTTTTTCTTTTGCAGACGATAAGTATGCAAATTGGATGTTAGAATTGATAAGGGATGAATCGTCGATTTGCTTGATCTAAAACCGAAGAGATGAGCTAGAATCTTATCTTCTGTCTACGTCAGCAGTCGTTTTTTAAATAATATTTTCGAACATTTTCCCGATATGGGAATTTAGATCCAACAGATTTCTCGAAACCTGTGACATAATTAATTGTACAAAAGGTAGAACCTACTGGAACGAAGTGAAGAAATTATCGAAACATAGAAAAACACGTACTCTCACATTCTTTGAAACTCAATAAACAACTCCATTTGTAACACAAAAAAAGCGCAAGTACATGCAAGATATCTAGAACAATGTTTCAAAAAATCTGAAAATAGTCTATTCTGTAATGAAATGTATGACCAAAGACTGGTATCAAACTTTTAAAAACACAAAACATATTTCGAGTACTAATTTGATTGTTGACGAGGATGAGTATTGGGAAATGCTAAGTGGAGGAAGAAATACTTCAGCTGGACAAGATAAACTGACTAGAAAAATTTTTAGACATCTTGATTGCATTCATTAACATATTAGAAATATATTCAATTTTTGCATACAGCATCTATACTTCCCTGAAGCATGGAAAACGGGCATAGTAGTTTGCATTTCAAAGAAGGACTCATATCTTTCCACTCCCTCCGGATATAATAGTAATATTTTCCCAAATTCTGTTTAAAAAATCGGGTTGAATTTATTTCTGGAGATCAAGAGATGATTTATTGAAGAAAGAAAGTTGAATGATGCTATTTTTTATTATAAAAGTTAAATTTATTCCAATTGTGGGCAAACATTTGAAAAAGAGTTGAAAAGATTGAAGAAATATTAGTAAACCTAAACTCAAAATTTTTTTTAGTAACTTTTAAAAATCCCCACGGACTTTATTTATAGAAATTAGTGAAAGATTTTTAAAATGAATGTAAATTAAAATGTCTAGTTTTAATTAAAATAGACGGATTTTTGCTAAGTAGTATAAAAAAAATTAGAAAAATTTCTAAAAACAAGGAAGATTCTTCACCGAACCTAACATTTTGACCATTACTAAAAAATCACCCCGACTTTATTTATAGGAATTTTAAAGAGATTTTTGAACTGAATGTAAACAAAAATGACTAGTTTTAATTAAAATAGACGGATTTTTCCTAAGGACTATAAAAAAAATTAGAAAAATTTCTAAAAACAATGAAGATTTTTCACCAAACCTAACATTTTGACCATCTTTAAAAAATCGCCCTGACTTTATTTATAGGAATTAATGAAAAATTGTTTGAGCTGAATGTAAATTAAAATCTCTAGTTTTAATTAAAATAGACGAATGTGTCCTAAGTACTATAAAAGAAATTAGAAAAGATTTCTAAAGACAACGAAGATTTTTCAACTAACATAACATTTTGACTATATTTAAAAAATCGCCCGACTTTATTTATAGGAGTTAATGAAAAATTGTTTAACATGAATGTAAATTAAAATGTCTGGTTTTAATTAAAGTAGACGGATTTTCTCTAAGTACTATAAAAAAATTAGAAAAATTTCTAAAGACAACCGAAATTTGTTACCAAACCTAACAATTTGACCATCTTTAAAAAATCACCCCGACTTCATTTCTAGGAATCAATAAAAATTTGTTTGAGTTGATGTAAATTAAAATGTCTAGTTTTAACACGTTGAGCGCCGCGTGGCCACCGATGGACATAGTGTGTTTTCCGTTCTAGGACCAAGATTTCTTTTTTGCTGATTAGCGTTGTAAGTTGTTTTCTCTCCCGCAGGCTGCTTACTTGGTCATTGTTTTGTGCATTTTTTTTTGTTTTTATTTTTTTTTTGTGGCCACGTTGTCCTATGATGTAATTTTACATTGTGACACCACGTGCCCATCTGTGGACACTTTACCAGTTTTGTTTATTTTTTGTTTACCTATATTTATTTTATTGCAGATATAAATTAAATTAAATTATAAACATTGTTTAACATTGCTAAATGTTTTTTAACGGATGAAGAAATGGCAGAGAAGTTAGATAACCTTCCCGAAGAAGGTGGTGCGAACTATTCTGATGACTCTCTCACCGATAAAACGTACATTCCCGAAAATTCTGATTCAGGTGAAGAAACAGAACCGTTAGAATTCAGAGATGATAATCCTTATGATGTTGGAGATTCCTTGGATGAAGATGAAGATGACAGTAATGTAGTGCCACTTCTCAATGTCATAAATGCAAGAACTTGGGAACCTGTTCACGGACCTAGGTTAACATTCAACGTCACTCCTCAAAACAGTGGTGTTGATCCAAATGTTGCAGCTGCACTGATAGGAAAAGGTCCTATCGACTTTTTTAATTATTTCATAGACGACGAAGTTATTCTATTATTTGTTACTGAAACAAACCGATTCGCAGCTCAGAGTATTGCTGCTGCGACTAATTCTGGTAAGCAGACACAACAAGCGAGATTTTCGAAATGGACTGACACTGATCCTGCAGAGATGCGTAAGTTTCTGGGAATTATAGTGTGGATGGGGCTTCTTCAAATGCCTCAGTTAAGGGATTATTGGTCTAGATCTCTCTTATATCAAAATCGCATTTCCCTTATCATGAGCAGAAACAGGTTTGAATTGATATTAGGTATGTTCCATACCTAATAGACGGATATATTAAAATAGACGGTTTTTTGGTAAATAGTAATAAAAAAATTCCTAGATACAACAAAGATTTTACACCTAATTTAATATTTTCACCATCTTTTAAAAATCACCCCCGACTTTATTTATTTCATTGAATTCATTAAAAATTGTTTGAGCTGAATGTAAATTAAAATGTCTAGTTATAATTAAAATAGATGGATTTTTCCTAAGTACTTTAAAAAAAATTAGAAAAATTTCTAAAAACAACGAAGATTTTTCACCTAACCTCTTTCACCATTTTGACCATCTTTAAAAAATCGCCCCGACTTTATTTACAGGAATTAATGAAAAATTGTTTAAACTGAATGTAAATTAAAATGTCTAGTTTTAATTAAAATGGACGGATTTTTCCTAAGTAGTATAAAAAAAATTAGAAAAATTTCTAAAAATAACAAAGATTTTTCACCAAACTTAACATTTTGACCATTTTTAAAAAATCACCCAGACTTTATTTATAGGAATTAATGAAAAATTGTTTGAGCTGAATGTAAACTAAAATGTCTAGTTTTAATTAAAATAGACGGGTTTTTCCTAAGTACTATAAAAAAAATTAGAGAAATTTCTAAGAACAACGAAGTTTTTTCACCAAACCTAATATTTTGAGCATCTTTAAAAAATCACCCCGACTTTATTTATAGCAATTGAGAAGAGATTTTTTGAACTGAATGTAAATTAAAATGTCTATTTTTAATTAAAATAGACGAATTTTTCCTAAGTAGTATTGAAAAAATTTAAAAAAATTCCAAAAACATCAAAGTGATGTGATGTCTAGAAGTTACAAAATTATTATTCATACGAGAGGGAGAAGAGATTTCTTTTTCTTTCTATGTCTGAATTAAACTTTCTAAAATGGAACGAAATACCTTTTTTGTTATTTTGTTACGTTTAAAGGGATTTAATTAAACGGGTTTCTTTGTGTTCTATAAGGAAAATTTTCAAATCAAGTTCGAAATTTTTTTATAACTAAACTGAATGAATTAAAACCAAGTCTTATGAATTAGATTGAAATGTGCACCTTTATCTTTAATTGTTGATAAAATCACGAAGTTATATTAATTAGTTCTTGAGCTACAGATGAAATTGTGATCAGGTGTTGGGTTGGAAAAATGAAAACTTGAGGTTGAGTTTTCAAACATTTTTTATAACCAACTTGAATCAAATAAAACCGAATTTTTTAGATTCTCTTAAAACACAATAATTTCTTAATAGGTTGTTGAAAAAATCATCAAAATATCTAAACTAGTCAATTTCTAAAAATCCATTAAAAATTTATTTTTAAAGATTTTGATTTTATTTTTTTTCTATATGAAACTTAAAACATTCTAGTTTTGACTTCAAAATACCGTTTTATTCTATATGTTGTCAAAAAAAATTTTAAAGTTGATAAAAAATTTTTGAAATTTCTAATCTAACTTGAGATAATCGATCAATTTTTAAAATTCATTAAAAATTCATTTTTAAACATTTTCATTTGATTCTTATTCTAAATGAAACATAAAACATTCTAGTTTTAACTAAAAAGGGCCGTTTTATTCTAAACGTCGTAAAAAAAATTAAAGAAAATTTCAAAGTTGGTAAAAGATTTTTGATATTTCTAACAAAACTTAAGAAAATCGATCAATTTTAAAAATTCATCAAAAATTCATTTCTAAACATTTTGATTTGATTCTTTTTCTAAATGAAATTTTAAACATTCTAGTTTTAACTAGAAAAGACCGATTTATTCTAAATGTTGCAAAAGAAATTTAAAAAATTTTCAAAAGTTGGTAAAATTTCTTTTAGGTTAAAGAATGAACCATTTTTTTTTAATTCATAAAAAATTGAATTTTAAATATTTCAAGCTGATTTTTCTTCTAAATGAAATTTAAAACATTCTAATTTTATATAAAAAAGACCGCTTTACTCTAAACATTGGCAAAAAAATTTAAAGAAATTTCAAAGTTGGTGAACATCTTTGACACTTCTTAACCTAACTTAAGAAAATCGATCAACTTTAAAAATTCATCATTAATTCATTTTTAAACATTTTGACTTGATTTTTTTCTAAATGAAACATAAAACATTCTAGTTTTGATTTAAAAATACCGTTTTATTCTAAATGTTGCCAAACAAATAAAAAAAAATTCAAAGTTGGTAAACAAAATTTTGATTATTAAAAATCGACTATTTAAAAGAAGTCATATCTCAAAAACTAATTATTAATAAGGTTTGAAATTTTTATGAGGATTTAGATTAAAATTTAATGTTTAGTTTTACCGAAAATGAGTTTTCTACGATTTTTAGTTTTCTTCTCGGAAGAGAAAATGTAGGTTAATGTCCTTAATTGAAATTTTTAAACGTAAAAATTAGGTTACATATTAAAAGTAGAATTTTCTTTGCAACTTTACTTTTTTTTACATATAGTATAATTTTGAAGGATTTCAACATTTTTTAAATGACTCATCTTAATAACCTTGATTTGTTTATTATCTTTAAAAAATATTTCCACTTTTTTTTCCTCTTTTTATTAAATTAACATTCAATCTCTCTCTTCCACCTTTTATATCTTGTTTTATTATTTCTTTTGGGTTCATTTCCACTACATAAAAGTACAACCCACAAAGTGTATAGTACAATTGCCCCTATAGTTTCCCCCACATGAAAGAGAGAACGCAAGCGTCAGAAAGCCCAGAAGTGTTTACTTTGGACGGTTCAGTTTGAAAAATACTGCCGGGATAACGCTTCCAGTAAAACTTTCCGGCTCGCGAAACGCAAAAGAGAAAATAAAACAACAAGAAAAATTCGATCTAAAAGTAGTTTGTTTCACAAGGTGCGATTTTAAGAAACAAGAAACCTAAAGATTTTAAAAATGTACGGCATGCTTTTGGAAAGCGTCCAACACTTCTTGCAAGTAAGAGTATTTACTTCATTTACTTCTATTTAATTTCCCAAATTAGACGGCTTTATTGATCTTTGAAATTAAGGGGGGAACCTTGAAAGAAATTTCGAGAACAAAAACCAATTAATTAGGGAAGATCCCTTAGGATTTAGTACAGTATTTGTTCGTGTTCAATAACCATCCATTGAAAATAATCTGTTGATTACACTATTAATTCTTTCAAGTAACCATTAATTAAATTCAAGTCATGCGTAATAAATAAAAGGGGTTCTCCTTAAATAGAAACTTAATAATGTACCATTAAAAAATTAACTGTTAGAAATCAATTTTGGAATTTTTAATTGTAAATTATTTCTTGGTATTGTTAATAAAATTGGTTTTAAATTTAAGCTTGAATATGGAGAAGATATGTGGAAAGAAGTTATTGAAATGGCTGGATGTAAATTTACGGTTTTTAACACTCATCAAGTTTATCCAGACGATGTTATGTCTTCTATTGCTAAATCATGCGAAAAATTAACTTGTTACTCATATGATCATTTTATGAATTTTTTTGGAAGGTGTTTTGTTAGATATTTTAGTCATATTGGGTGAGAAATCTTCAGTTAAAACCAATATATTACCCATATCATAGCAATTAAAGTTAAAATTGATCCAATTTTAGTTATGATGAGTCTATTAAAGCAACTGGAAGATATTTTACCGAATTCTTAGAAAATGTAGACAACATCCATATTAGATTTAGATTATCTTATCCAAAAATGAAAAGTCCATCGATGTGTGTTACTCATGTTGATGATAAAGGTTGTATTTTAATTTATAGAAGCACACGACAAGGATATATTCAATATCTTGTTGGTAACAATAAAAAATCTCTTTATAACTTTTAAATTTTGAGAAAAAAATTTTTTTTTAAAGGTCAACTTCAAGAAATTTCAAGAACAGTTTTTAATCTTGATTTGGACGTAAAAATTTTAGATGTTCAATTAAATCCGAATGGTAGAAATGGTGTTACGGCTAAATTTCGATTAGATTTTGATAATTCAACTTATGTAAGTTACTTTTTTTTATTTTTTATTCTTCTTTTATTTAACTTTAGAAAATCGATCAACTTTGAAAATTCATCAAAAATTCATTTTTAAAGATTTTGGTTTGATTTTTTTTCTAAATGAAACCTAAAACATTCTAATTTTAATTAAAAAAGACAGTTTTATTCTAAATGTTTTCAGAAAAATTAAAAAAAATTTCGAAGTTGGTGAAAAATTTTTGACTGTTAAAATAATAATAATTTTTAAAAAAATTCTTAAAAAATTCATTTTTAAGGATTTTGATTTGATTTTTTTTCTAAATGAAACTTAAAACATTCTAATTTTAATTAAAAAAGACCGTTTTATTTCAAGTGATGTCAAAAAAATTTAAAAAATTTTCAAAGTTGGTGAAAAATTTTTAATTGATAATTTTTTAAAAAATTCTTGAAAAATTGATTTTTAAGGATTTTATATAAAATTTTATATAAAAAAGACCGTTTTATTCCAAGTGTTATCAAAAAAATTTTCAAAGTTGGTAAAAATTTTTTACACTTCTAACCTAACTTTAAAAAATCGATCAACTTTGAAAATTCACCAAAAATTCATTTTGAAAGATTTTGATTTGATGTTTTTTCTAAATGAAACTTAAAACATTCTAATTTTAATTAAAAAAGACCGTTTTATTCCAAGTGTTGTCCAAAAAATTTAAAAAAATTTCAAAATTGATAAAATTTTTTACACTTGTAACCAAACTTTAGAAAATCGTCAACTTTAAAAATTCATCAAAAATTCATTTTTAAGGATTTTGATTTGATTTTTTTTCTAAATGAAACTTAAAACATTCCAGTTTTGATTTCGAAAGACCTATTTTTTCTAAATGTTGTCAAAAAAATTTTAAAAATTTTCAAAGTTGGTAAAAATTTTTGACACTTTTAAGAAATTGATGAATTTTAAAAATTCATCAAAAATTCATTTTTAAAAATTTTGATTTGATTTTTTTTCTAAATAAAACCTAAAACATTCTAATTTTGATTTCAAAAGACCGATTTTTTCTAAATGTTGTTAAAAAAATTAAAAAAAATTTCGAAGTTTGTAAAATTGTTTTTAGGATAAAAATGAACCATTTTTTAAAAATTCATAAAAAATTGAATTTTAAATATTTCAGGCTGATTTTTTTTCTAAATGAAACCTAAAACATTCCAATTTTAACTAAAAAGACCGTTTTATTCCAAGGGTTGTCAAAAAAGTTTAAAAAATTTTCAAAGTTGGTGAACATTTTTGACACTTTTCTAACTTAAGAAAATTAGCTTTGAAAATTCATTAAAAATTCATTTTTAAAGATTTAGATTTGTTTTTTTTTGTAAAAGAAACCTAAAACATTTTAATTTTAATTAAAAGATACCCTGTTATTCCAAGTGTTGTCAAAAAAATTTAAAAAAATTTTTTAGGTTAGAAAATTAACCATTTTTTAAAAAATTCATAAAAAATTGAATTTTAAAGATTTTGATTTTTTTCTAAATGAAACTTAAGACATTCTAGTTTTAACTAAAGAAGACCGTTTTATTCTAAATCTTCCTAAAAAAATTAAAAAAATTTTCAAAGTTGGTAAACATTTTTGACACTTTTTTAACTTTAAAAATTCATTTTTTAATATTTTGATTTGATTTTTTTTCTAAATGAAACATAAAACATTCTAATTGTAATTAAATAGACGGTTTTATTCAAAGTGTTGTCAAAAAAATTAAAAGAATTTTCAAAGTTGATAAAATTTTTGATACTTTTCTAACTTAAGAAAATTAACTTTAAAAATCCATTAAAAATCCATTTTTTAACATTTTGATTTGATTTTTTTTCTAAATGAAACGTAAAACATCCTAATTTTAATTTAAGAAAACCGTTTTATTCTAAATGTTAACAATAATTTAAATTATAAAATAAATTATTATTTTTTTTTGAATGATTTTGTGATATATCATTTTTATCTATTTTTGATTTTATTTTTAATTTAAATATTTACAGATGGAATGGAAACAACATCGATTGGCTCGTATAGAATCCCAATTTGCTCCGGTTTCATGCGATTTACTCCTCCAACTCTTCCCTTTTGGTATCATGATCGACCCCAATTTAAATATCGCGGCGGTCGGTCAAAAGCTGATTGATGTTTCAACCGGGAATAAATCAATGTTAGGGAATCCGGTTTCGAAACATTTCAGGTTTAGGAGGCCTAAAGGGATCGATTTTTCTTGGTCTAATGTAATGAGCTTTCATTTTAATTGAAGGGATTCATCAATGTTTCTTTAAAAAATCGCACAGACTTTATTTTTAGAGATTAAGATATGATTTTTACCTTAAATTAACACTTAAATATTATATTTTGGGTCAAAACACGCAAACTTATTGTAATTGTTACCAAAAAATTTCAATAAAATCCCAAACTTGACAAAAATTTTTGGCAGTTAAAAAAACATGATCAAATTAAAAAAATGTTACAGACTTTATTTTTAGCGATTAAGATATAATTTTTAGCTTAAATTAACACTTAAAGTATTTTGGTTTAAAACCAACGAATTTGTTACAATTGTAATCAAGAAAATTTAAAAAATTCCCACCTTGGCAATAATTTTTGGCAGTTAACTTAGAAAAATTGATCAAATTAAAAAAATTGCACAGACTTTATTTTTAGAGATTAAGATATGATTTTTACCTTAAATTAACACTTAAAGTTTCTATTTTGGTTCAAAACAGGCAAACTTGTTGTAATTGTTACCAAAAAAATTAAAAAAATTCTTGAAGTTGGTAAAAATTTTTGGCACTTAACTACAAAAATTTGAGGAATTTTAAAAAATCGTACAGAGTTTAATTTTAGATATTAAACCATGACTTTTGACTTAAATTAACACTTAAAGATTCTATTTTGATTTAAAACAGACAAAATTGTTGTAATTGTTACCAAAAAAATTGAAAAAAATCCCAAACTTGGCAAAAATTTTTGGCACTTATCTACAAAAATTTGATGAATTTTAAGAAATCATACAGAGTTTATTTTTAGAGATTAAACTGCAACTTTTGCCTTAAATTAACACTTCAAGATTCTATTTTGATTTAAAACAGACGAAATTGTTGTAATTGTTACCAAAAAAATTCAAAAAAATCCTAAACTTGGCAAAAATTTTTGGTACTTATCTACAAAAATTTGATGAATTTTAAGAAATCACACAGAGTTTATTTTTAGAGATTAAACTGCGACTTTTGCCTTAAATTAACACTTCAAGATTCTATTTTGATTTAAAACAGACATACTTGTTATAATTGTTACCAAAAAAATTCAAAAAAATTCCAAATTTGGCAAGAATTTTCGACGGTAGTCTATCTACACAAATTTGATCAGTTTTAAAAAATCACACAGAGTTTATTTTTAAAGTTTAAGCTACGATTTTTTGCTAAAATCAACCCTTAAAGATTCTATTTTGATTTAAAATTGACAAACTTGTTGTAATTGTTACCAAAAATATTCAAAAGAATCCCAAACTTGGCAAAAATTTTATCTACAAAAATTTGATCAATTTTAAAAAATCGTATAGAGTTTATTTTTAAAGATTAAGTTATGATTTTTACCTGAAATGATTACTTAAAGATTGTAGTTTGGTTTAAAACGATCGAATTTGTTACAATTTTAACCAAAAAAATTAAAAAAAAATTTCAAACATGGAAAAAATTTCTATCTACAAAAATTTGATCAATTTTAAAAAATCGTACAAACTTTATTTTTAAAGATTAAGCTATGATTTTTACCTTAAGTTAACACTTAAAGATTCTAGTTTGACTTAAAACAATCAAATTTGTTACAACTATAACCAAAAAAATTAAAAAAACTCCCAAAGTTAGAAAAAGATTTTTGAAAATTAACTTTTTAAAAAATATCAACTTTAAAAAATCACCCAGACTTTATTTATAGGAATTAAAAAATGATGTTTACATTAAATTAAACCTCAATGAGACTATTTTCTATAATAGATATCAAATTTATTCTAATTATCAAAAAAAAGATTAAAGAAAATTTTTTTAGTAAAAAACATCGATGAAATCCTCCAACTTTTATTAACCTCCAACTCTATTTTTTAAAAATCTTATCAACAAAATCTTATTTTAAGGCTTTACAACTTCAATCTGTAATGTTTGAATTAGAATTTCTTCGTGCTAGCACAGTAGTAATCGAAGATACATTAAAACCAGCCGAAGAAACCGTCGTTTTAAAAAAAGACAGACCAATCTCACCATATCAACTACGAAAAGATAGTAATTTAGGTTTAAAAAACATTTTACTTCGTGGACAAATGAGATACATACAAGAAATAAACTTGATTATATTTTTATGTAGCCCACTGTAAGTAATCTAATCTTAATCTAATCTAATAATTAATCTAATAACATGCAAAATACATTAATTCATAACAATAAACCATATGCTTTTATATCATTTGATAATCGTTAATAATTCCAGTTCATTTAAATATTTTTAGTATTTGCGATATGGAAGAACTCCCAGAATTAGGTTTATACTTAACCGATTTAAACCCACACGGAATGAGTAGAGAAATGGTAATGGCAGGTTGGCAGCATAACTCAAAGTTAGAACTAATGTTCGACAAAGCCGAACAGCGCGCTTTAGAACTGGAAGCTAATTACGAACTTTTGGATGAATGGAAATGTAAAGGAGATGAACTTTTATACTCGATGATTCCAAAAACGGTAGCTGATCGTCTTCAACACGGAGCTTCACCTTTAAGCACTTGCGAATCTTTTGATGCCGTTACAATTGTGTTTTGCGAACTTGTCGGTTTTAATTCAGCTACGGTTCAAGACGCTATGGATGTTGTTTCATCTATGAATGCTGTTTTTAGCTGTTTTGATGCTTTAATGGATAAGTTTCATGTGTATAAAGTTGAAACTGTTGGTCAGATTTATATGGCTGTTTCTGGAGCTCCTGAAAGAACTAAAGATCACGCCAAAAATGTTACAGATTTTTCTTTGAGTTTGATTAAAAATGTTAAGGAGTTGTTAATGCCAAGTGGTGGACATGTTGAAATAAAAATTGGTTGGTAGTAAATAAACGGACTTTCAAGAGTCTTTTAATAAGGACGTTCGAAATTTGTTAAGTTCTAGCAGTTTTGTTTTTACAGCAACTTTCAAATTTCTTGCAAATAACTATGAAAGGATGTAATGTTCAAGTGCTTCTTTCAAAAATATTTTTGTACATTATTTAATTAGTATCCTCGCTACAACTATGACCACTTGACAATTAGAACTTGAACTAACTACCGAAATCGTGTGATTTAATCAATTTAGATTATTTCCTTTGGGAATATCTAACGTGGCAGGTGTACGTGCAAACACAGCAAACCATTGATGGAGCAATTTCAACCAGCTTTATGCGAAAGCATCAAAATTCAGTAAACAAAACCATGAGAGATATTTGATGAATTTTAAATTTCATTTACAACCCTATTGAATGTATTTTTTTAAGGAATGAATGGATACCTTACACAAAACTTGTTTTATTTATATTTAAAAATAAACTGTCCTTATTGAAAGACCCGAAATAAACTACTCACTAAAAAAACTGGAACACCTAAAAGAGATGGTCGCACGAACTTGAAATTTTGATATGTACCATAACCCGAAATGGAGTTGCACCATGAAGAGAAAGATGAAAGAGTACTCGGTAATGTTACGGAGAGGGAGCTTACTTTTTCATCCTTCTCTTCATGGAGCAGCTGTATTTCGGGTTATGGTACAACTGAAGCATGGTCACGAACCGTGCACTATTTGGTTGCTTTTTGTCTGATTTTTTAATAATCACAGACAATCTAAACTTTGTCAAATCCTTTACTTGTGTTGCTTAAGCTCCCCGACTATGGAAATCAGCCTTACATTCAATTAACTCCAGTTAAAGGAAATCAAATTGTGGGAAGTTTTCGGATTCACTGGTATAAGTGTTCAACGGAAGATAAATCTGAAGATCGTGTGTGTTCTGGCAATAAATTGGCATTGCTTTTATTAAAAATGTTAGTGTGAATCGTACTGTGTGTGGTCTTGTTGAAAAGTATTGTTGCGAGGTCTTTGAAAGTATGGTAACAAAATTGGCTCTAGAATTTCGTTGATGTACCAGATCATTTTTCTTTGATGTACTTTTCTTGAATGTTGATTTAAGATTACCGGCTTCCAAACTGAATTTCACCCCATTACACCGGATGTTAAGCCCAAATAACGTCCACAAGCGACTTCCAAATTTCGTCTTCCTGCTTTATATTTTCCGAGACATGATTGACAATCAAATTACTATAGACAAAATTGATGTTCATCACTAACAATGACTTGGTGTAATTCTTCAACCTGGTGCTCCTCAAACTTTTTTTTTAAGGACGGGTTTAGGAAATCTGTTGACCGACGAGTTGATCCGTATCAATGACCACCCTGTGTTGTGTTGATGTACTCATCTTGAATACATCGACTAACTAAAACCCTGTCCCCTCCGCCTCCGGAACCACCCATCAAGGTATAACTTCAGAGGCATATAAATGTAATTTTCGGGGTCTACTGTACATTTCTTCTTCTATTTTCTAGTTCTCTTTCGTGTTTTTCCTTTTTGTTTCATGATGTTTGTCACCATTTCATCTACGGCTCTTCAGTGCTCTTGCTTTTCTAGCATTATATCTATTATGTTTTCTTTTTCTATATTTTTTCCGATTTTTTACGACAAATATTTCTTTCCTCGACAAAATTATTACAAATAAAAAACGTGTGTTCTGAATTATCTATTTCTTTGCAAAACCAACAAAATTAATTTTCCTTCTTTTTTATTTTGAACAAATAACTACAAAAAATTCCATGATCCGTTAAAAATTGTGTTAGATAGTAATTTAATTCGCCCCATGTTCTTTTAAACCATTTTTTTAAATCTTTGATTAATACGTTGGTCCATTTATTTCCGTGATCCCATCTCCTGTTCCATTTTTCCAATAGTTCTTCTCTAAATAGTATTTTTATCTCTACTCCATGTGGGAGCGGCATACAAAATGACCGAAAGAACAGTAGAAGCAAAGAGTTTATTTTTCTTCTCTTTGGGTCCTCTGATGTTTGGCATAATTCTTGATAAATTATTTATCTTGACGTTTGCTTTCTTGCATATTTCCTTTATATGTTCCGCCATTTTCATATCTTTGTCTAAGTAGACCCCTCAACCTATACTATTTGAATCTGAAAATTTGATGTTCTAGGATTGAAAAACTTTGAGAAACTTAATGACAAAAAGTTTATTGATTGATCCATGTTCTACAAGCTGGGAATTTAAAAATCGTTGGTTGGAATAAAAATCTGTACTTTTACTGGTCTTTTGAATATATTTTTACGCCTAAATAAGACTTAAGATTTTTATTCCAACCAACGATTTGAGAAATTTAGTGTAACGCTAAATCGTTGCAACGGATTGTTTGATAAATTATTTGAATCGATGCCTGACCTCCTAAAACAGCCCTCCAAGTAAACTTCACTGAGCGAGTTGTCTCTAACGGGTTAATTAAGGTATTTTATGATCGACCACTATTTCTATTAGGTGTTATCCAGACTTCATTGGACTAGACACGTCATGGTTGATAGTAAAGCCATTCCGACTCAATTTTCGGGCAATTTCTCGAAAGGATATTCGAAGCTTTATGCATGTCCATGCTTTAACTCTTCTTGAAATGGGTTAATTTAAAGTAAGACTGATTTCGGTAGACGCGTGACATAACACATTCACAAGTAAAGGATTTTACAAAATCTAGACTACCAGAAATCATTAGTATAGCTACACGCTTTAAAATAAACGTCTATTAAAACACAAAATACCAAACAAAAACCATTACAGTTAATTAACTGTTTGGTGACGATCAATTGATCGTCGCCAAATTTTAATCATTTACTATCTCGTATGAGCTGTACTATAACCAGAAATGGAGTTGCACCATAAAGATAAAGATGAAAAAGTAAGGTCACTGTCCGTAATATTTCCAAGTACTTTTTCATCCTTCTCTTCATAGTGCAGCTCTATTTCGGGTTATAGTACATACCACCAAAATTTCAAGTTTATATGACTATCTTTTCTGGTCATTGCGGTTTCTTTAGCGAACAGTTTATTAGTTTATTGAAATGTAATCAGGCGATGAAAAATGATTCTTTTTTTGTGATTATTAGGAATTCATTCTGGACCAAGTGTAGCAGGTGTTGTTGGCATAAAAGTACCTAGATATTGTTTCTTTGGAGATACTGTTAACACAGCTTCGAGAATGCAATCTTCCAGTATTGTAAGTATAAAGAACTTTACTCATAATAAAATTACGAATGCTTTTACGATCCACACTTTACTAAAAGCTTCAAAGTGACTTTTAACTCTATTACCAGATCTCGAACTCGAAACTTCCCAACTTTATCTTTTGAAAAAGAATTTATCCTTTTGAATACCATCTAAACCTTTCCAAATAAATTCGAAATTTTCCTGTAATATAAGTTCGATGGAAATCTCATACGTTCCCTCAGATATCTTAATATTATATTGTATTTTAATGTAGTACACAAACTTTTCAATAAAACTGTACACATCCAAGAGATTCTGAGATAAAATTCGATTGTACTATAAAAATCTTTGCACGTTTCAGCCAGGGATGGTCCACATTTCCCTCAGCACAAAAATATTACTCCCAGAGGACGACTACCTGATCCAGAGTCGAGGGTTAATAACGTTGAAGGTGAAATATGAGACTTTTTTTGCGATTTTTCTTACAAAACGGTCCTATTTTTAACTTTTATCGTTTTAGGGAAAAGGTGACGTTGAAACTTTTTTTATATTCGAAAAGGAAAAACCTTAAAATTTTAAATAGTACTTAATCTATTTAATCTATCAAATCTAAACTATTTAATTTAAGCATTTTAGATTTTTAAATTAATGTTTTAGATTTAAGAAAACAATCATGTGTGTCTAACAAAGATATTTATTCATTACAATATACAGAAATATTATACTTAAATGTAATTTAATAAGATTTTTTGGTCAATAAAGTAACCATTTGGTAAATAAACGTGTTATAAAATCGTACAAACCACACAAACACATTTTCCATCTTCTTTCCCATCGTTTGGACAACTTGAAGGTGCAATATTTTCCATATTATGTATAGAACTTTCCGATGCTGTATATGGAGGTGGAGATGATCTTCTATTTGGATTTTTTTCATCCATCTTTATTGACTTTTAAATAAAGACACTCAAAGCTTTATAAAAATCTTCTTAAAAATCGATGAATGAATTAAATTTAAAAAATGCGTAGGAAGTTGTTTAACATTTAAAAAAATATGAGAAGTACAGTTTAAATACTTGATTTAAGTCTGTCTCATCTCCCATTATCTATATCTTATCTCTTAGAGTTATTCTCATTTTGATTATTTTGATCAAGATGAGTAAGAAAAGATAATAAGATGATTTAAGTTATTAATCATTATTTTACATAATAAACATGATTGATTATTGTATGAATGTTTTTATTTCTTATAATTGCTTTTAAAACGATTTAGAAGTTTTTTTACACTTTGCAATAACCAGCATCTTGAGTATTTTCTTCAATCCAACTCATAAATTGAGCGATTTTTGTGTAAATTCCTGGTATTTCAGTTCCACATCGAATTCCAGACGAAATCAAACCTTAATTAAATTCCATTCTATCAAACTAAATTTACCAAAAAATTTAAAAGTAAAAAGGGGATAATTTACCTATGAGTTCACTTTGACCTTCTGAATTTTTAAAAAATAATGGTCCACCACTATCACCCTAATTTATGAAGAGAATTTTATTTAATCTTATAATTAAATAAATTAATAAGATACCTGACAAGCATCACTCGATTTACTTAATCCACACAACATAGATTCATGGTAAAATTTCCCAATCATGGATTTTAAACAATAGTCCTTTGACATAACTTGCACTTCGGCTTTTTGTAAAATATTAGCAGTCGTTCCGTTTTCATTTAAACCCCAACCTAAGATCGTGGCTATTTTTCTTGAATGATCCGAGGCTGGGAAAATAAATTGGGTATATCTATCTCAAGAAATATGAATATTTTATACGTACAAGGATGTGGAAGACAAATCGGATAAATTCTCTCTTTGAAATCAACCGGAGAATCTAATTTTATTAAAGCTATGTCGTTTAGAACGTTTTTGGTTGATTCCTTTTTATACTTTGGATGTCTTATAATTTTTAATGGATGGAGTTTTATTTGATTAGAAGAAAATCGATCGTGGGTGTTTAATCTTAGTTTGAAATTCAGTTTTAAATTGCTAAAATAATAAATTATTTTATAACTACTTAGGAAAAAATTTTTAATTTCTATCTAAAAAACTAATTGTTCTTGAGACTTAAAATTTTATGAGGATTTAGATTGAAACTTAATGTTTATTTTTACCAAAGATGAATTTTCTACGACTTTTAGTTTTTTTCACAGAAGGGAAATTCTAACCTAACTTAATTAACATGTTCATTAAAATTTATTAATTTTAAAAAATTCATATCTAAGAAACTAATTATTATTGAGGCTTAAAATTTTATTAGGAATTAGATTGATACTTGGACTCTATTTTTACCAAAGAAAAATTTTCTACGATTTTTAGTTTTTTCCTCAGAAGAGAAAATATAACTTAATGTTGATTAAAATTTTTAAGATTTTTTAAAAATTCATATCTAAGAAACTAATTATTATTGAGACTTAAAATTTTATTAGAATTTAAATTGATGCTTAGTTTTTATTTTTACCAAAGAAAAATTTTACACGAGTTTTAGTTTTTTTCTCAGAAGAGAAAATGTAACTCAATTTTGACTATTTTTTTTTTAATTTTTAAAAATTCATATCTAAGAAACTAATTATTATTGAGACTTAAAATTTTATTAGGAATTAGATTGATACTTGGTCTCTATTTTTACCAAAGAAAAATTTTCTAAGATTTTTAGTTTTTTCCTCAGAAGAGAAAATGTAACTCAATTTTGACTATTTTTTTTTTAATTTTTAACAAGTCATATCTAAGAAACTAATTATTATTGAGACTTAAAATTTTATTGGGAATTAGATTGATACTTGGTCTCTATTTTTACCAAAGAAAAATTTTCTACGATTTTTAGTTTTTTCCTCAGAAGAGAAAATATAACTTAATGTTGATTCAAATTTTTAAAATTTTTTAAGAATTCATATCTAAGAAACTAATTATTATTGAGACTTAAAATTTTATTAGAATTTAAATTGATGCTTAGTTTTTATTTTTACCAAAGAAAAATTTTATACGAGTTTTAGTTTTTTTCTCAGAAGAGAAAATGCAACTCAATTTTGACTATTTTTTTCTTAATTTTTAAAAATTCATATCTAAGAAACTAATTATTATTGAGACTTGAAATTTTATTGGGATTTAGATTGAAACCTGATGTTTATTTTTACCAAAGATGAATTTTCTACGATTTTTAGTTTTTTTCACAGACGCGAAATTCTAACCTAACTTAATTAACATGTTCATTAAAATTTATTATTTTTAAAAAATTCATAATTAAGAAACTAATTATTATTGAGACTTAAAAATTTATTAGGAATTAGATTAATACTTGGTCTCTATTTTTACCAAAGAAAAATTTTCTATGATTTTTAGTTTTTTCCTCAGAAGAGAAAATATAACTTAATGTTGATTAAAATTTTTAAGATTTTTTAAAAATTCATATCTAAGAAACTAATTATTATTGAGACTTAAAATTTTATTAGAATTGAAATTGATGTTTACTTTTTATTTTTACCAAAGAAAAATTTTATACGAGTTTTAGTTTTTTTCTCAGAAGAGAAAATGTAACTCAATTTTGACTATTTTTTTCTTAATTTTTAAAAATTCATATCTGAGAAACTAATTATTATTGAAACTTGAAATTTTATTGGGATTTAGATTAAAACTTAATCTTTATTTTTACCAAAGAAGAATTTTCTACGACTTTTTATTTTTCCCTCAGAAGAGAAAAAGTAATTTAATGTTCTTAATTGAAACTTTTGAACATTCTAAAAATTAGTCTACCTTCTAAAAGAGGAATTTTCTTTGGATTATATTAAAGTTTGAAGTTTAGAATTTGTAACTTTATTATGTATAATAAATTGAGTTGATAAAAAGGATGATGAATAAGTCTTACTCATTTATACAATGTCCAGACGTTAAAACGTATAAATTATTTATTAAAACCCCACTACAAAATTTCCCTTTATTAAACTCCATATAAACTATCCAAGGATATTGATTTTCTTTAGCGTCTATTCCACCAAAAATTCTTTGGGTTGTTGAAGATTTTTCTCCACATTCTAAAAAATAAATCTTGCAATTTTAATACTTTAATAAATAATTTAAAGAATGTTAATAACTTACTACAATCCAATAGAGTAAGACTACAAACCTAATTAAAGTTTTTTTTATTCATTTTAAAATTAATGTAATTTAAATTTAATTAAAACAAAAATACTTACCAATTTAATTACAACTTGAAATAAAACTAAATAATAAATCATTTTATACTTCTAAAGAAAGAAAAAGATCGATTTAACTTTTAAATTCTTTATATACTCTTTGAATTCAATCAACAATACTTAATTTTACACTTAATAAAAAATTAATTTAAGGTTTTTTATGTCTACCTTCTTTATGATGTGTTTCTTTAGTTTCTTTAATTTCTTTAGTTTGATTACTTTTTTTCTTATTAATTATAATAACAACTGGTTTGTTACCACTCTGTTCTGGTTTACTCGGTTCTTCTTCTGTATCTTCTTTATCATAATCAGGTGGTAAAGTTTGCCCTTAAAAATGATTTAGTTTTTTTAATTAGTTATAAGAAAAAAGGTGAGGATTTTAATTTACATGGTGGAACTGTTATCGGTAATGGAATCCAAGGTGTTGCTGGGTATTTCGACCAATCCACGGTTCCATTTGAAGGTTTTGGAGGTTTTGCTTGCATCGTATCTCTTAACCAACCCAAATAATGACTAACATCTGTATAGAGACCTAAATGTTTTGGTTCTGCACATTTAAATCCAAAAGATGTGATACCTGAAATTGATTTGATGAAATTGTTTTAGTGAGGTTTTGGAAAAAATTATTTTTTAAGAAGTTAGAGATTAGAATATCTTCTATGTTATATCGACCTATGCAACGAAGACTATTGTAAGTCATTTTTGATAGAACTGAGTCAGATATAAGTGTTTAAAGGTTTTGAACCGATTGCATTTTAAGAAATAAAATTTTCTAGGTAAAAATTTCGTACTGGGTTGCTATATATATCTTATAGAGGATTCCGAAAGGATTCACCATAGAAGAATAGCAATTAATTCTGTTTTCTTTTCAAATTTTTCAAAATCACCATTTTTGACTTACGATAGTTTTCGTTGCATAGGTCGATATATGAGCCGTTCAGTGTACACACTGATTAACTCCATTTTTTGAAACATCTTAAATTTAACTGTTGAAGCATTTGATGTGGTCATAACTTTTATATTTATAATGATTTAAGACTTTTCAAAAAAATGGAGTTAATCAATATGTGCACTAAATGGCTCATATGATAGTTCATATTACAAGTATAAAAGTGGAAAACTTTTTAACATTTACATCTTGGTGTAGAATCTTTCAAGACGAAAGGGGGTTTAACACAGGTTGGGGGTCTTACTCCAATGCTTTTTATAATATTGATGGGTAGAATAATTAAGAAGTGTTCAGCGAAAACAACAAAATTGCATGTTGGGTTTCAAAATCTCCAAAGAGGATCTATTTTTGAGGGAGCATTCGCAGAAGACGTGGTTTTGATGGCAAATAATAATAATGATCTCACGAAGTATCTAGAAATTTAGAACAAAACACTGATAGAGTATGGAATGAAAATCAGCAGGGAGAAGACTAAGGTGATTGCGGTAGGGGAAGGAGATGAATAAGCTAACATAAGGATAGAGCAACGATTCCCAAAGTGGTCGATATCGACCCCTTGAATGAAAAATAACACTCTGTAGCAGCTGTTTTAAGTTAGCGGGCCATTATCAATAAGAGGGTTGGTCTTAAAAGTAGGTAATTTGGCCATGGGGGTCTGAGGTAACAGTTCATTTTGGAAAAGGGGTCACTTGTCCAAAATAGTTTGGGGATCCCTGGGATAGAGTATGTAAAGTTGAAACAGGTCAGAACATTTCAATATTTAGGAGCAGTTTAATTCAATTTAAATATATAATTTACACACAACGATCACTTCAAGAAGCCACTCTCTATTAACAAAATTAATAAGTTTTGTTATATTTGTAGACGTTTTGATACAAAAAATACCCATAAAAGTAATTGCAGACTTTATAAATGTTGAATCCAAAAACGTAAGAAGTCTGGGTATTATCTGGCTGGAAAGAATTTGAAAACCTTACATCTTTTTTCAATTGTGATCAAATCGTTGCTTATTAGTCTACTTCACCGACTACAATTAGCTAATTATAGAAAGCTGATTTCTTCCAAAAGGAAGTGAGCTATTGAAAAAATTCAAAATGCATTTTGAATTGGATAAATGGTATATTCAGATGCCGAAAGGAGTTTGGGAAATAAAACTTTTTCGCTACGTTATTTCATTTCAAAATGATTGAAAATCCAACTTCTGGGACGTATATTCAACAATCTAAAAAATATGTTGGATTAGAAAGAAAGTTTTAGCACTTATATGTTAAGATATCTTGAAAATTTGATGTTATGGGGTAAATCTGAGAATAGATATTTGATTTCAGGATGTCACAATCTTGTAGGAAAATATTTCGGAGGATTTTACTTTTCATAAAAATTTATCTGTCTGTGTTATTATGGTTTTTATTTTATTTTTTTATAAATCACTTTTTAACTACGTGACCTTTTCAAATTCTCATTTGTCCCCGACTACAATAATAATTAACACATTCTCGATCGTAATTTGCAACTGCCAAAAGTACTTCAACGTATTTAACGTTTGTTAAAGGAACCATTCCATATGCGGTACAGTTGACTGTCCCGACTTGTAGTAATTGACTGTCCAGAATGAGTAATATTTCAGAGTAATGGTAGAAATGAAATAGAAATCAATAATAGAATTGAGAAAATATTAAAGACCTACCATGTCATGAACTTTAACTTTTTGATAAAGCAGAAGAAGTATCGCTGAAATCTAAAATCATTGTGTACAAAACGATCTACAAGTCTGTATTAACTTTTGGATGCGAGACATGGGTACTAACCAAACAACTTAAGAGTAAAATTTAGGCCAGGTATATGGAATGATTGAGGAAAGTTAGAGGTCTAACGAGAACGCACAGAATGAGAAACATCGATACTAGGCAAAAATTGGGCGTTGAATCGGTGTTAGATTTTATCGACAGAAGGCAGCTAAATTGATGGTGTTATACGAAAAGAATGAATAGTGCCAAAAAGCCAGTCAAAAAAGTTGAGGGCCCCACAGACACCCCGACTTACCTAACGACTTACCTGCGCAGTACCGGTTTGTGCAGGTAAGTCGTACTAGTTCTAGAGTAATTTTCCGTCATTGTTTTTTAATAAACCTATTGCTTGAACGCTTAATAGTAAAAGATCACTAGTTCCCTCCATTCTGAAAAACTGAGCTAATGTAGTACATCCGACTGTACGTATGGATGCAATTCTTTTTGTTCAGGCGACCTGAGCAGTGTGGCCTGTGCAGACCTGCCTGAAGGTAAGTTGGAACGTCTTTAGGGGCCTTTTGGAAAGACAGAATGTCAAAGAGAAAAGGGCGAGGAAGACCGTGATAAACATGGAATGGCGTTATCACATAAAGCTTGGGAAGGAGAGGAATAAGTGGGGTAAAAGCTAGAATGTTGGCGAAAGATAGGAAGGAGTTGAAGAGGATAATGAATACTTTGTAAAGCCAATACCTGACACCATGTCACCTGGTAAATAGGGTTCATTGATTATATACATCTTGGCGAAAATGTAAGTTAAAGTCGTCAATGTTGAATCTATTTAAAACATGACCTAGAGTTTATTTGTAAGAGTAAAGAAAAGATTTTTTTTTAAAAATGGTAAATCATAATGTTTTCTTTAATATACTCCATGATGGTGTGTATATTAGGCTATATAGAAATTTGAGATTTTTTTTCTAAACTTCTACATTATCACCTAACCCAAAAACAATAAAATTGAACCTGTTTATAAAATCGCTTAGTCTTTATTTGGAAGAGTAAAGTGAAGATTTTTTGGAAAATGGTGAATCAGAATTTCTTCTTTAATATGTTCTATGATGGTTTGTATACTGGGTTATACAGAAATTTGAGATTTTTTTCCTCGTCGCCCATTTATAGGAGTAATGAGAAGATGTTTTGGAAAATGGTGAATCAGAATGTCTTCTTTAATATGTTCTATGATGGTTTGTATACTAGATTATACAGAAATTTGAGATTTTTTTCTCGTCGCTCATAGGAGAAATGAGAAGATGTTTTGGAAAATGGTGAATCAGAATGTCTTCTTTAATATACACTATGATGGTTTGTATGTTACGTTATATAGAAATATGAGCGTTTTTCTTTAAGCTCTGACATTATCACCTAACCCAAAATCGATAAATTTGAACATGTTTAAAAAATCGCCCAGTCTTTATTTGAAAGAGTAAAGCGAAGTTTTTTTGGAAACTGGTTAATAAGAATGTCTTCTTTAGTATGTTCTATGATAGTTTGTATGGTAAATTATATAAAAATTTAGGAATTTTTTTTCTAAAGTCTTACATTTTCATCTAACTCTAAATCAATAAAATTGAACCTACTTAAAAAAATCACTCAGCTTTTATTTGTGAGAGTTAGGAGAAATCTTTTTTGAAAAATAGTAGATTTATATGTCTTCTTTAATATTCTATAAAAAATTTATAAGTTAGATAATAAAAATTCTAAGAAAAAAATTTTTTTCTAAAACCCTTCATTTTCAGTTCTAGTCGTTAAAAATTGTATGTTTTGAAAAATCGCTTAGACTTTTATAAATAAAGAGAAGATTTTTTGGAGAGTTGTTGATCAAAATAGTTTCTTTAATATTATACATAATAATTTGTAAGTTAAGTTATAAAAGTTTTAAGAAAAAAAAAATTCTTTCTAAAACCTTTCATTTTCTAAGTCCTTAAAATTCTACCTGTTTGAATAACTGTTTAGCCTTTATTTTTATAAATGCAGAGATGATATTTTGGAAAACTATAGACTAGAATGTTTACTTTAATATTCTATGATACTCTGTAAATTATACAATAAAAATTTTGAGAACATTTTTTTCTTTCCTCTAAACCTCTACAATTTGCTCATACTGTTCTACAATATCTTACATAGAACCATTTTATTTTCTTAAAATCTATTGAAAGTTATTTTTATATGATTTTTTTTTCGCAAAAGAGATATTTACCAATAAGATAATAACGACTATTAGGTCCTAAAGCAATAAGTGGACCTCCACTATCACCCTGACACGAATCTATCCCACCAGAAAGATATCCAGCACAAAAAGCACCATGTAATTTACTTCCTGATCCATTAGCATTGTTTAACATACTCTTACATGTTTTATCTGGATACATTAAAACTCTAGCTTCGTGTACTGTACAAGGTCCACGTTCATCACTATACCTTAAAGTTCCCAAACCCGTAATTAAAGCTTCTTTAGGTCTTCTGTTTTCTTTTAATGCTATAAAATAACAAAACCAATAAAAATAATTAAAATTAATCTGAAATTTGATTAATTTGACCAATTTGATGATTACCTTTTGATGGTAAACAACACGGTTCAAAATCCGTAGCTTCCCGATTTAATTTAACCAAAGCTATATCATAATAAGGATCTTTTTCTATATATTTTTTATGAACATATACATTAGAAGCTTTAAAAGTTTGTTGGGTATCTTCTGCTATACAAGAATTATAAACTCCCAATTTATACTCATAAGCTTTCTCTATAGGTCCTAATCGATGTTTATGCGGTTTTAAATATTCATCAAAGCAATGTGCAGCTGTTACAACAAATCTCTTAGACACCAAAGTCCCACCACAACTTGGTTCACCATCTTCAACCATAGATACAAACCAGGGGTATTTGTAGAAACCTAAATCATAACCTCCGACGATTTTCCCATCTATTACCGTACCAATCGGTGTTCCACACTGTTCATCAGCTCCTTTAATATAAAAGATGTAGGAGGTTAAGAGGAGAAAGTATTTGAATAGATCTTACTTAAAATTTTTATGAAAAGTATTGAAATAACGAACGCAAACCTTATTTTGTTCATGTTTTTATACGACTAAGTCATCGTTCTAACGCGAAATTATGCGTTATGTCGTATAGATAAGGTATTTGTGGAATTCTTTAGGTTGTCGTTACGTTCAAATTGCGTTTATGGACTAGATTTAAGTGGGGCAAGTTTTTTTATTGTCAATAATGATTTTAAATTCTTTTTAAACTTTTATATGTTTTTACAAAATCTTCTGGGTTTTAGTTTTGGGAATTAAGGAAAAATTTCTTGGAAAATAGTGGGAGAGAATGTCTTTTTTAATATTCTGTGTGATAATCTATAAATTAAATTATAAAAATTTTGAGAAAAAAATTTTTTGTAAACCTTTATATTTTTATCTAATGATTTTCAAAGTTTGATTTAAAAAATCGCCTTGATATTATTTGTGGAAATTAAGAAATGACTTTTGGGAAATTATAAACTATTTTTTGGAAATTAAATAAAAATTGCATCCCAGGTTTGAAAAAAAAACTTCTCAAAGTACTAATATTGAAATTGTAACAATTTTTCTTTCAAAAACAGACAAAGATTAATACTGATCAAACATTAATAAATCTTACACCTGTTCTAAAAACTTCTCTTTCCTCAATGTCCCAAGAAGAAAAGACTCGTTAACAACTTAGAACGGTTAAATGCCTACCAACATCACGACTCTGCGGTATATTACATAATTCAACAATGAAAGTACAAAAGGGAAGTATAAAATAGAACAACCGCTGTGATTCTGATAATAAAATTTATGTAATAACTGCGGGTTAAATGTATTAATGTGCTTACCATCAATGTTTACTTAGAATCTCAAAAGAAATGATGTGCTTTAAATTGTGGATTTTATTTATTTTATTTGTAAGTACTTTTAATCTATATTTAAGTTCTTCTTTGAAGGGAATATTAAATATATTATTTTTTAGGGTGATTTTTATGTATTAGGTAGACAAAAAGGTGAAAAACGAAGAAGAACTTTTAATTATGAAAATTTTTTAAACAAATATGATGATTGTGGTAATTATTAATAACATACTTATTTTCTATTTTGTGATTAATAATCTTCTTTTGTAAAATTTTATTATGTAAACTTTAATTTTTAAGATTGTGGTCTTGCAAATGAAATTTCCCGTCCTTATGGTTTATACTCAAGAGTAATAGGAGGTGAAAAAACCCTTCCACATGAATATCCATGGTTAGTTCAAATCCAACACGACAATAAAACAGTTTGTGGAGGAGCAATCGTTTCTGATAGTTTTGTTATAACAGCAGCACATTGTTTAAAAAAAGGGTACTTTTTTCACTTAAAACTACTTAATAGTTAAAGAAAAAAAAATAATTTTTAGATTTATACAAGAGTTATATAAAGTTGTAGTCGGTCAATATGATATGTGCAGTCCTAACAATGAAATTACAACGTTTTCTATTAAGAGAATCATCCAACATGATTATTTCGATCCAATTACTTTTTATGCTGATATTATGTTGTTACATTTAAGTATGAAGATAAGATTTAATCGGTTTGTTCGGCCGATTTGTCTTCCAAATTTAGGTAAGTAATGTACTATCGAAGAAACATAAATTGCATCATAAAGAGACGGGTGTAAGAGAAAAGTTAAATAAAGGGGAATTTTCAATATAATATCAGTTCATTACAGACTCTATATTCGATAATATAGAGTCTTATCTTTCTCTAACTTTTCTCTTGAATCCTTCTCTTTGTGATGATATTCACTACAGACCCTGTATTGATATGTTATCGAATATAGAGTCTGTAGTGAACCTGGAAATTTTTAAGTACTCAATATTTTCATAAAATATTAAGTCTCAGGAATTTATTATAAGATTAAGTTAAAAAAAACATGGCTTTTTATTACCCTATGCGGAAATTTTCCAAAACTTTACGAAATAAGTCTGGTTGAATCATTAAATTTGCTCCCTATTCACTTTACTTCAGAAATCTCCAACGAAAATGTTAATTGTGAAATATGTAATTTTTCCATGTTCTTCTTAAGTATGACTGATACATCTGCGTTGGTTAATTGTGCAATGTACACTCAGGGTTAATGGAAATGAACTTTAAATCTGTGTGCGAGAACGACAGCTAGAACAGTCTCGGGTACAGTCGGTTTTCCAGAGAATGAAACCTCGCGTGAGGCTAAAGGCGTAGAAACACGTTGACGGAGCAGGAAGCCGACTCGATGTGATATCCATAAACACGAAGCAGGTAAACAAACATTGGCCCTAATGAATAAAATTTTAGCATTTGCTTTAAGCAATTAATTAATAATATTTTTAAGTAAATGCTGCGTCTTCTACATCTCTATAACAATTGCTTACTACAGCAATTGCGATGTTGTGAAGCACAACGCAGGATATAATCGTCGATGGTATCCTTTCTAATGCATCCCTAATTGTAAATTGAAGCACAGGAAATCTTGCTTTTAATTGTCCGAAACAACGTTCAATAACGACACGTTCTCGACAGAAAATTTTATTATAATTTTGCTGCTGTTGGGTAGCAGGATTTCTCCAGGGAGTCATAATCCAAGACGATATCGAGTAGCCATCGTCTCCTAATAATACACATTCTTCTGTACTGTTTTAAAGAATGCTGTATATATTAGAATTTTTGAAAATTTTACTATCGTCTACAGAACCTGGCTATTGACAGTCTACACTTGTAAAAATTTCTTTTGCATTACATGTTGCCTGTACGTTAATACTGGGGTATCCTTTTCGATTTATATATTCATCTTCAAATTCTTGAAATTTTGGTATTCTAACATGTGTGCAATCTATTGCACCGATGGCAGTTGGAAAACGGTATCTCTCTGATCACAGCAATTTTGCTTCCACAAAATCTTCAGCACTTCTCGGAAATCTAATGAAATCGTTAGCTTTTTCCAAAACAGCATGCTTTACGGAAGTAAACGTCTTACTGACAGTACTCTGATGGACACCGAGTTCTTCAGCTACAGAATTTTGAAACCCGGGATCTGAAAGCTGTCCCAAAAAGATTTTCATTTGATTTATAGGTGATAATGCAGCACCTCGCGTTTCACCATTGTCAGTTAAAAAATAATTTGCTAACCACTCAACGTTTTCCCGATCAAACCGATATAGCTTTCTGAAATCATCGTCTCTACAATTTTTACGTACACTGTATATCTTTCGTTTACGCACATTCATGAATTCGGCCATAATTAAAAAAAAATCTAATAAATAGGAGCTCACGTGTACACCACAGAGGAACAGTTGACTGTACTGTGTACAAGCAAATGATGCAGGGGTCGACCTAGCTTACAAATACGAAAGCGATTGTCACACTAGCAAAAGTAATTCCTTGGTTTATTCATCTCATTTTAAGTACATGTAAGCAATTGCTTCTATTTTTTAAAAAAATTATTTAACTAGAAGCAATGGCTGCACTTTTAAGCAATTCCTCAGAACAACAGCAATTACTTTTTTTTACAATTTTTATTCATTAGTTTTCAAGCATTTTCTTTGTTTTTGCAAGAAAAAGCAATTGCTAAATTTTCATTCATTAGGGTCATTGATTTGGATGAATTATAGCCTCACGCCAGGTATTATTATCTCGAAAGCCGACCGAACCCGAGACCGTTTTAGTTATCGCTCTCGCATAGAACTTTGAAGTTCATTTCCAGTGACTATGAGAGTACTTCTCCATTCTTCAGTTGGTTAATAAAGGAAACAACTTGATGTTATGAAGCTTTTATTTTTTAGGCTTGAATACTTACGTCTTCAGGTCAATCGCTATTAAATGACATAAAAGTGTAGTATAATACAGATGTTACTAATTAGTTAACAGAAGGATGTTGAAGAAGGAAGGAATACGGATGTTAACTAATTAGTGACAAGGTTTAATGATATCAAAGAATAACCTTGTGTTCTCTGCTTAAGTGGATTTTATTGTTTGATTAGTTTCGGCTAAAAGCCATCATCTGGGAAAGTTCAAAAGGGCGGTATTTCATATTCTCTTCATGGGTTGGCCTCAGATTTTTTTCTTTGTAATTTTCTTCTTTTGGAAATTTCTGAAGAGAAGACTGATGAATGATAAGGCGACTAAGGCGCTAACCATATGGCAATTGCACGGATGCAATCAGATCTGTATTGTAAAATAATATTTTCACTTAACATTTCAAGAATGCTTATCCAGAGATGGCTTTTCCTTGTAAGCTGTTATTTTTAGAAAATAAAATAGCCTTATTTTTCTGAATCCAAACTTATAAAGAAGAATTAAAAAAATTAAAAATTTCCTGCTTAACAAACGGACTCTGTAGAACAAAAAAATACAATAACTCATTTGAATAACTTGTTCTTCAGACATTCAACTTCTTCTCATAACTCGAGTTCTTTTTTGAACGGGTTTTACATTAGTGGTCACTTTCCTTACAGTTAGAATATTCTATTAATTCATTTTCGTACAATTTTAAGTGATAATTTAACCTAAAATAGCATGAAAATATTAATATTTCGTTATATTACCAACAATAAGTAATATAAATTAAAAAATAAAACACAATAACTCTTTTGATTTACATATTCTTTAATCATTTATCTTCTAATAACTCGACTTATTTTTTGAACCGGTTTTACATTAGTAGTCACTTTCTTTATACCGTGCGTTCAGAAATGATTGTAGATCGTTTGAATTTGGCGCGCTCGTAATTTAGTGATTTTCGATGGTCAATATTGTTACCTGTGAATTACCTACGTCGTATCTTGCATATCAGTGGCGTAGCCGGATTTATTCATGATGATATCCTTTTCAGTATTAAGTGTATATGTAGATATAGTCATAATTATTGGAGATTGGATATCAATTGCAATGGCATTGGCCAATAAATTCAATAAAATACCTTTGTCTTGCGGTTTTTTGACAACTTATGACAGCTTTCAATATTTTCCATAACACGCCTATGAGATATGATTAACATTAATGTATTTATACCAACCTTTAAAATTAATCTATAGCGCGCCAAATTCAAACGATCTACAATCATTTCTGAACGCACGGTAGTTAAAATGTTTTACTAATTCATGTTTATGTTATTTTAGGTAAAAAAATTCATCAAAAATTCATTTTTAAAGATTTTGATTTGATTTTTTTTTCTAAATGAAATTCAAAACATTCTAATTTTAATTAAAAAAGGCCGTTTTACTCCAAGTGTTGTCAAAAAAATTAAAAGAATTTTTCAAAGTTGGTAAACATTTTTACATTACTTAACAAAATTTAAGAAAATAGATTAACTTTAAAAATTCATCAAAAATTCATTTTTAAAGATTTTGATTTGATTTTTTTTTTCTAAATGAAACTTAAAACATTCTAATTTTAATTAAAAAAGGCCATTTTATTCCAAGTGTTGTCAAAAAAATTAAAAAAATTTTCAAAGTTGAAAAAAAATTTTTCTTGGTTAAAAAAGCAATCATTTTCAAAAATTCATATCTCAAAAACTAATTATTAATGAGACTTGAAATTTGATGAGAATTTAGATTAAAACCTAATCTTTATTTTTACCAAAGAGAAATTTTCTACGATTTTTTGTTTTTCCCTCAGGAGAGAAAATGTAACTAAACGTCTTTAATTGAAATTTTTGAACGCTTTAAAAATTGAGCTACGTTCTAAAAATGAAACATTCTTAGAATGGCCATAGATTAAATATAATATACTAATGACAGTATAATTTTACGTTTACAAATTGCAATTTTATTATAAACAATTATACAGGGCTATTATTACCTGTTAAAGAGGATTTTATTAACGATTAAAGAAAGTTGATGATAGCTTTCCTGGAGGTAGTTCAAAAAGATTCGTCTCGGTTAAAAACAAAATAATAGAGAGGCAGGCTCGTGATATGAATATCATTTCCTCGTCGATCGTTTCCTTCCTGCTGCAATTTTACTCGCTTCGTTACACCAAACACGTGTTTTTTCAAAGAAGCTTTTTGAATTTACGTTTTCTAGGAACTCATCGATTAAGCAAATCAGATTGCTTTTATCTAAGCAAAGATATAAAATAACTAACGAAAGTCACAAGTTTTTAAAGTTAAGTTCGCCTTATTTTTTTTAATTTTTATTTTAATTATGGTACAAATTAGGATGTTTTATCTTAAAATAGAATATTTCAGTAGTAATTTAAAATATAAATCGTTTCTCAGTATTTATAAATAACTTTGCAGCGATTTTTTTTAAACATGTTACAAAATAAATTACTAAATAATTTATCCATTTATAGGTATATCAGGTGTATCTGAATTTTACGCCCATAGAAAAGGTTTAGTAGCCGGATGGGGAACAACAAACGCATTTTCACCAATTTTAGCCTGCGTTCCCAACAAATTAGCTTTACCAATTTTTTCCCATAAAGATTGCAACGCAACAGCTTCAACTCTTTTTTGTGCGGGTTTTTTGGAAGGTGGAAGAGACACTTGTGAGGTAATAAACTAAAAAAAGGAATAATCAACTTAAACGATTCTTGATAAGTAAAAATAATTATGTTATTTATTTAATTGATAATAATTTTCAAAATTAACAAAAAAATTTGTAATTAACCTTTTTTTAGGGTGACTCAGGAAGTCCATTCCAAATTAGAAACTATTATAAGAGATATGAATTAATAGGTAAATTATTAAAAGTTATTAAAAATTATTTATATTCATTTCCTTTTTTTTAATAATCAAGTTTTTTAAGGAATCGTTTCAAGTGGAATTGGATGTGCACTTCCTAATAGTCCAGGTCAATACACAGATGTTACATTATTCTTACCGTGGATTGTTAAACATTTATCTAAATTTTCATATTGTTGGTGAAATAGAAAAAGAAGATAATCCGAAATAGAAAAAGAAAATAATCTCTTAATAGACGTTAATAATTAAATCAATCGTTGCAAATTGCAACTACTCGATAAATGTGAAATCGAATGTTTTCAATATCAAATATGCATCTCGTTTCCAATGCGAAGACGTTTACGAACTCGCTAATCGCCGGTAAAATTGAACTAGACACCATTTCCCTTGACACAGAGACGAGAATCGTGTAGCCGGTGCCGTTTCACTCGTTGCAACTCGGTTTCTAAGTTCATTGGCAACGAAAGTGCAGAATTTTCTAGGTGCAGGTGTAGTAGGTCAGATGAAATTACTGTACTGGCCGAGAACCGTGGGTTTCTCTACAGTATTTTACTTAAATAAGTTTCCGTTTAAGACAAAAAAATATATATAAATCGATTGAGGTGGTTTCACTCTCTATTGCTGTATCAAGTTACGTTTTATGTTTTATTCGGTTTCATTCGATTTTAGTAATAAGTAAGAATTTCCGTTTGGAATAAAACAATGAATTATGTGGGAGGGATTCATAAAATAATAAGAATCCAATTTTATTGATGATTGCTTTGTCTTCGTTATTATTGTTTTAGTTTCTGTGTCAGAACAAACAGTTAATAATTTTAAGATTTTTCCATGTAAGTTAAGTTTATATATTTAATCTTAAGATTTTTTTAGAATAAAAAGGAAATTGTTGATTTAAAGAGATAATTTTTAACCCAACCTAATCCAGCATAAATTTTAGAATAAAACTTAGCTGTTTTATTAAATCTCTTCTTTGAATACATACATTAGTCTTAGTAAATAATCATTAGAGAGTTCTAAAGAGAAAATATTTTAGAAAATCTTAATGACTTGAAAAACAACTTAGGGGATTAATGAAAACAAGAAATGAAGTTGAAACTTTTATTAATAAATCTTTGACCTTTAAGCTTTTATTAATACAAGCTTCAGCCTTAATTTATGGTTTTGTTATTTTGGCTGAAGAATGGAAAGTTTTATAGTTAAAACCTGACTCTGGACTTTTAGACCTTAGAAAACAACCTTTTTCTTTTGAAGCTGAAACTTTTATTAATAAATCATGAAATTTTAATAAAAGATTCACTCTTAATTCATGATTTTATTAATTCATCTTTAGCTAAAGAATGGACAGTTTTATAGGTAAATACTGACTATGAGCTTTTAGATCTTTTAAAACAACATTTTTCTCTCGAGAAATGGTGAAAAATAGTAAAAATACCTGTTGGTTTTAGACACATTGAATTGGGTTCACATTACAATTTAAGAAAATATTCATTAGTACTTTTTAAAGAAAAAATCTTAGGGATTGAAAATAAAATAACTTATTCCTGACTTTTGGAACTTCTACACTGGCTTTTTTTATGGAAAAGAACATGCTTTAGATAAGTTGACTTGGGTTGGGATTAAAATTTAAGATGAAACATTTTCATTAACAATGACATTCACTTTTTGCTGAAAAATTGAGAGATTTATAGATAAAAACTGACTCTGAACTTTTAAAGCTTTTCAAACAACCTTTTTCTCTTGAGAAATGGTAAGAAATGGTAAAAATTCGTGTTAATTTAATAGACATTGAATTGGGTTCACCTTACAATTTAAGAAAACATTTATTAGTAATTTTCAGAGAAAAAATCTTAGCGTTTGAAAATAACATAACCTATTCCTGACTTTTGGATCTTCTAGAATGGCGTTTTTAAACTGAAAGGAACATGATTTAGATAAGTTGACTTGGGTTGAGATTAAAATTTAAGAAGAAACATATTCATTAACAATAACATTCATTTGTTGCTGAAGAATACAAAGTGCTATAAGTGAAAACTTAGTCTCGACTTTTCTTTAAACGACCATTTCTTTAGAAAAGTTGGAAAAAAAGCATATTAGTTTTAGACACGTTAAGTTTCGTTGGCCTTAAAATTTAAGAAAATCTTCATTAATAGGTTTTAGAAAGAAGATGTTAATAACTGCAAAGAAAATAACATATATCTGAGTTTTAGACCTTCCAGAAAGACTTTTCTTGAAAAGTAAAAAATAACTCATCAGTTGAGAAGAAAGCATGTTTAGTTTAGTTACTAACAATAGAAATTTGCAATATTCGATAAGTTTTTAAATTCAACCAAATGGAAAACGATTCTTAACATAATTTGATTTTGAATTTTTATTGACTATATGGTATAACATAATACATGGTAAAAACTGAAAACATTGCAGATCATTTTCACAAATCTTTAAAAATACAAACAATTTGACTAATTCTGTTCATTCATCATTTATCACATTTAAATATCTCATAAACTAGAAACATCTTAAGCAAATTAATAGATTGAAGTTTTTAATTCAATACTCCAAATTGCCTTAGAAAAAACATTTGAAGGGTATTAAAATAATAATAATCTTAGAATACATTAAACATTTATAATGGAAAGTAGGGTCTTGAAGCCTTAATTTAATGCAAAAATCATTTTTTAATTTGCATATATAAAATCTCGACGAGTATTTAACCTTAGCCAAAAAAATTGTTAGGTTCGTTTAAAATTCTTCGGTACCTTAAATTTTTTTTAATTTTTTTGGTTCTATTTCGAATAAAGTGGATTTTTATAATCAAAAATAGATTCTTTTAGTTTTAATTTTACATAAAAATCGTATTTTAAGGCTGCTGGACCGGGTACAAAAATTTTGTTCAAAATTTTTGCGATTGTTGTTTATTGGATCAAAAAACTTTTCAAACAAAAAGTGATTAGAAAGACAAACTCTAGTGCAATAGGAAGAGATATTTGAATAAAAGTTGATAACAGAGGTTATTAAGAACTGCTTTTAAACCAACAAAGGATTGCGATAGATAATTATTTTACGGTCGTTTTTTGTAAATAAATGTTTTTGATATTTTTTTAAATAATCGAGGAAAATTTGAATTTCTCACGGTAGTTGTATTGGAATTTCTTCGTTAATCTTAATTTGGCCTCGCCCCCAAAGGACATATGGTAGGGTCTACGAGATGATCGAGCATTCATTGTTTACATTTCGTTTTTTATGACTGTAGAAACCAGATAGCAGTATATTAACAGCGGTGATATTATGATTTGAATAGGATAGAGAAAGAGGTAGGAAAGAGCAAATAAACATGATTGTAATAGGCAAGTGATATAAAATGTATTCAATGTAATTACAGCAAAATGTGGAAATAAATAAACTCTGAAAATAATTTTGGAATAAATAAACTCTGTACGATTTTTCAAATTTGATCAATTTTTTTACAAAGGATTAGGTTAATTAACTTAATTAACTCAAAAATGTTTCCAAACCTTGGACATTTCGTTAATTCTTTTAGTAACAAATATGACTTTATTAATACAAAATAGACCTTTTTGCATTATTTAATGTAAAAGTCATTTCTTCATTTTCACAAATAAATTCTTTCCCTTTTTTCGATTAGAAGTTAGAAGTTGAAAGAATGTTGATGAATCCTATTGTTGTTCCTGTATTTGATTAATTATCTCCTAATCCTATAACATACTTGTGTACTAAGAAGGCATATTCGAAAAATTCCTAGAGTTTTAAATTTCAAGAGCTATTTTGTAAGACGACGTTTTAAGCAGTGTATTCAGACAAAATTTCTATCTCTACAAGTTTCTTCCTTTTCAATGACTCGATCCAGTTTCTGTTTTTGAAATTCATAGCAATAAGGAAACTCGTAGCATATTTTATTTTATAGTTTAAAAATAATGTGTTTACAAAATTAGAGAGAGGAAAAAAAAGAAAAACTTAAAATTTTCAAATGTAAATTATTGAGAAATGTTGAGACTAATCTTTCTTCCTATTCCAAAGGGAATCTAAACCCTCTTCTGAATACTTTTCAAAGTGTCTGTTCTTCACGATGCAATGCAAGTATAAAGCTTCATTTAATCAGCTTCCAATCTCATAACATATTTGTTTAATTAGAAGATATTTCCAAAAAATTTCTAGAGTTTTAAATTCTAAGAAATTTTTGTTAAAGATTTTCTAGTAGAAGAATTAAAGATTATTCTTTAAAATGGGATTAAATTTACTTATTAATGAATGACCATTCCTTTAGATAAAAAAAAATTGTACCTAACTATAGTAATTCATCTTTATGAAATTTGATAACTATAAAAAATGTTTCGGTTTGTTAAACATGACTTGCACAAGTCCAAATTACGATTTATTGTTGTGTAAGCTCATAAATTGTGTCACCATTATGATGAGACGTTGAAAAAGCAAAACTACAAAAAAACCATATAATAAAACCCAAAGCCACAAAAAATCAATTTCAAATTGTAATTAATTAAATTTAAGGTTTCGTAAGGTTATTAGATCCGCAATTACTTTTAATTCGTTTTTAATTTTCAAATTTTTTCCAAAAAAATAATTAAGTTTTTATTTTGAAGTAGTTTATTATAGTTTGCTTAATTATTAGTTACATTTCAAAAATATTCACGTGGTGTAATTAAGTTATTACTTTTATTAACCCAAATGTCATGTTATTCACTAATAGTGGCAAAAAGGTAGTGATTAACGCAAATTAAAGTCAAGTTATTGTACTATTATAGTTTTTACATGTCATTCTGGGTTTTTACGTCTTTATGTTTTTCTAACGCCCACATAAACTTATTATGTAATCTTTGTTAAGGTTACAGAGGAAAATTATATTTGAAGAATTATATCAAACACTTCTTGTAGTTTATTTGTATTTATCAAATACACATTTAACACTTTAGTTACAGAAAGGAAAATAAATTTTACTTCTCAAGCAAACTCTTTACTTCTCAAGATAAAGTTTGTTTTTCCTTTTTAATTTAAAATTAGAATAAACATTCATCATCGTAGACATTAATCTTGTTTAAAAATGTTTGTAATTATTCTCGTGGCAATCACCACTTTCGATAGCCAGCTGTCTCCGGCTTTTCATTCCAAGCGAACCATTTCTTCTATTATCTTGTTAGTTAGCCTTTCTTCTCGTTTACTCTAACAATGTTCCCAACGAAACGGAAGAAATCGAAAGTCCTCACTTCTCCTACTAAACCCTGCGGAACGGATGATGCACACAGCGCGGTGCATAGAAAGCTTTCTTCATTAGAACCATTGAAAAACGCACCTCCCACCTTTCTTCCTACTATCAACGAAAGGATATTAAAGCTCGCACGTGAACATTTTGCTACTCACAAAAACGTAAAATTCAGTTGACTTCTCATCGTCGTTAAATTCACTCTCAAACTGTACGAAGATTTTATTTTAAATTTTTAATTAATTTAAGTTAATTTTTTAAAACTTAGTTTTGTGTTTATTTTTTTAAATATACGTTGATTTTATTAAGAAAAATTAAGAAGAATGGCTCCTAACTCTAAAGACATCCCAATTTCGGATCAAGAAAAAAATCTTCATTTAAACGACATTAAACTACCTGCTGATATTGGAACTGATTGGGAATTTAAAAGACCTTGGGTTTGGAAGAATATCATCGGTTTCCTCCTTCTACATTTAGCGTGTTTTTATGGAATTTATAGAGCTGTTTTTTATGCTAATTGGATGACAACAATTTGGGGTAAGTTTAAACTATGATTTTTTTAAACTTTTTTTTCTTAACTTTAACTTTATTTTTATTTGTAACCAAATTTAAATATAACTAAATTTTATTTTTAAAATTATAATTTATTTTTGTTAAAGCTGTCTTAGTAATTTTTGGTTCGGGTGAAGGAGTAACAATCGGAGGACACAGATTATACGCCCACAAAGCGTTCAAAGCGACATTTTTACTACGACTCGCTTTAATCTTACTTCATACGGTAGCAGGACAGGTAAGTAAAAAAGAATCTTAATTAAATTTGTTACTCAATCCCCCAATAAACATTTTATAGACATTTTTCGTTGCACAGTGTGTAGTAATGTTCAATTTAGATTCCTATCACGTCGTCTATTCGTCTAATAAAGTGGTTAACCGCAGTTAGAAACTTTCTTCCATAAATAGATATAATACAAATGAAAAACTTACACAACTTTATGATCTTAGTGCAATTCTGTTTCGATACGAAAAGTTCGAGACGTGAGAAAGTGCACGTAGACTCTAGCTTTTAAGTTCAAGGTTGGATCTTTATGATTATTATAAAGGGAAAGTTAAATTAAAAGCTCGTTTCGGAAATACAATCGTTTATGGTGTTTAGCTTAAAATTAGAGATTGTAAAAACGTTTAGAAAGGATATATTAATAGTTTTTTAATTGGATTTTTTATTACAAAGATGGATTTTTTTAATGTTAATTAAGATAGTTTTTTAATTAAAATTCATTTAATCGAAAGAAGGAAAATGTTATCAAAAATTGTATTTAATAGAATTGATTTTTTATTTCGAGAAATATTTTCTTATGTTTTCTCAAAAATTAAGTAGATAACCAAAGCTAGAAGATAAATTTTAAGTGGTTGGATAGTTTTTTGGTTTAATACCAATTTCAAACTGTATCATTTATAAAATATCAAAATCATAATAAGGTTAATTCCTTTAAAATCTAAGAAAATAAAAAGACAGTCTTAAAATATTTAAATCTAAATTATTGAGAAATATTAACGTTAATTTTTCTTTCTATTCCAAAAGGAATTTAAATCTTTTTATGAATTTTGTTTTCAAAGTGTCTCTTTTTTCAGATTGCAATGCAATTTTAGGATTTACAACTTAATCTAGTTTATCTTCTGAACCTCAAACTGAATAATCATAATAATCAATACATTGGTAACATATTTAGACAAAATCTCGAATTCCATAAAATCTTATCTTTTCCATGACCCGATTATGGTTTTTGAAACTCGTATCAAGAAGATATTTTTTTATAAGATATTATTTTTAGTAATATTTTTTGGTTTATACGAGAATATAATGCGATAATCAAGCATAAAACATACGTACGATGTACGAATCGTCGATTTGTCGAAACTGCTACAGTAAGGATAAATTGTAGCGTGTGTAGGCAAATCGTATGCTTCGTAGTACGCAGTGATCGAATCGTCTGCAGTTCGGGACTTCCATAAAATATCGTATTTAAAGGTCGTGTTTGAAAGCAAGTTGATACGTGTGTAGAGAACGGCGATTGTTGTAGGTGACTTTTCTAGTCAACATAGTTACGTTGAGTTTAAATAAGTTTGTTGAGTAAATGAGTTAATTGAGATTAACGATGGACGTTAAAAACAAGAAATTCTGGGAACAATTTATTGAACTATAACAATAAAAAACGCACAGGCAAAACACCTGTGTATAGGATCATCAAGCAATCTTCATCAAGTAATAACACTGCAATTACAAGTGCGACAACACTTTTTGGCATTTTGTTACTTGAACATGTGTAGTTCACAATCATCGAGACTACTACTGCAATAATCTTAACTACTCTGCCCTCTTAATTCAAAAGGGCATATCTACAAATTTTGATGGTTTTGAGTTAAACACGTTTCTGGGTTCACCTGCACCTAATACATCTCACTGTTAAGAAATTTCGATATATTAATTATTTTCGTAAGAGAAAACAGTTAATAAAAGAAAGGCGTGTTTTTGTTCCAATTTATGAGGATAGCTTGTGTTAGAAGAAAAGGGCGTATCTATCAAGAGTCAAATTTATAATATAAAACTTCTGTTTTTAAAGTTTGTAATGGAAAATAGAAGTTAAATTTTAACACTTTCTAAAGACAGCAGTTTATTTTACTATAAACTTTATCATGGCATAAAACAAAACACAGAAGTTCATTTTGCTCAAAATTCCTTTTTGTGGAGATACGCCCATTTGGATTAACAGGGTAGTAACTGTAGTCCGGTGTGTATGAACCGTGTGTAGAGAAAACGACAGTATTGCAATTCCTACGATTTTCTCTCCAACCTGTAGTTCGGCGTGCAGTACGACAAATCGGTACGTGTGTGGGCCATTTTAAAAGACGGCTAAATAAAAAGTCCTGAAGGGTAAAGAAACCTATTTGGTTGTCAAGCTAATACAATGGTCGAATACAATGATTCTTGTATGTAATTTGTAACATAACGCCCTCATTTTTGGACTTAATTTATTCACATTTAATATTTATGAATAGGTTGACAATAAGGGAACTAAGAAAATAGAAAACGAAGACTGTAAATGTTCACATCTAAATTTCTGATAAACACTCAAACTATCTATCTTTCCCAATTCAAAAGGCATTTTAAATCGTTTTCTGAATCTTTTTTAAAGTGTGTATTCTTCATGTTGCAATACAACTTTTGGGCTTACAAAATAATCTTGTCCTTCTTTCAATGCAAATTTGTAATAAATCAGTAACATATAATGCCAAAAATTTAGATAAATACTTATTAAATCTCTGTAACTTTCATTATAGAAGTAATATTTATATCGGTCATTTGAATTTCTACAGTTACATTGGTAGTTCTAATAAATACACAAATACCTCACTTTGCGTCGGGGTTACGTTCCAAAAAAACACGACACAAATTGAAACGACGCAAAGTAAATTAAGATTTTCTATAGCAAACCATGTAAAGATCGAAGATAGGTTCTAGGGTTACGAAGATACTACTTTCTAAAAAGAAAATTGAACAAAGTAAATATTAAAAAAACAAAAAAAACGTATTCAATTAAAACAAAATAAACTATTCACTTAATTTATGAAAAACAAAATCAAAATTAACTACTGTCTGATGAGTCCATAGTGGCTGTTGTAAGTCGGCTTTCCTTCACAAAAAATTTGTCCAATGTTTGCTGAACAATTTTTTTTAACATAAAACAAATTCCCTTGTAGCAATTGATATTCATAGCTACTGCTTGGGACATTTTAAAACTCCACTTGCTATCAGGATCATTAAAAAAAAATCTCCATAGCTTCGTCAATCAAACACATCGCTTTGGAATTTTGTTTGGAGGTTAAATATTGTTCTTCGCGGATTTCTATTGAACGGTCACTGTCATCTTCTTCTTTAGCAAATTGCAATTTCAGTTGCAAAAGTTTTTTATTAGAGAATTCTTGATTGTGCGAGGTTAGGAATTTATTTATGTCAGTCTCCATTTCAAAAAAAAATTAAAGACTCGAACCCAAAACAACACAATCTCGAAAATCTAACGACGCACAGTGAAAATTAGTACTAATTAAGCAGCGATGCAACTTCGAAAAAACGCAAAACGAAACGACCCAAAGCGAGGTATTGGTGTACATAAATTTCAAAGTTAAGAAACCATTTACTTGTAAGAAATTGTCAAAAGACTAAAAAAGAAACTGAAAATAAAGTGAAACGGATAGATGGATTATCTATGCAAAATATGTCAGACTTGACTTTTTATGAGGATCAATATCTGGTATAATCTCTATCAGCACAAGTAATTTCATAGTATCTCCTTGACACACTACTTATAATTTTCAATTTTTTAAGATTGTACTTGGAATACATTTTCTTATTCTTCTCTTTCATTCATTAAGATCTCTTCCAGCTGGAGAAGAATTTGGGACACATTTGCAACTTTTTAAATACTTCTATCGAATGTAGATCTTGTAGATCCAACAAGATCCCATCTCCTTAACATGCTTCTTATGATTTTCATTTTTTTTAAATTATATTTGGAATACGTTATCTCATTATTGTCATTCATTCATTAAGACCTCTTCCAGCCGGAGGAGAATTCGGAACATATTTGTGTAATAAATAGATGGATAACTAAAACATTTCCATCGCTGTATCGTCATTATGTAATGATCGGGTTAAACGTAGCCGCCACCAGGGCAAGGTTTTTACCCGGGAAACCGTGGGTTCTTGCGCTAAGGCTCTGCGGTTTGAAATGAAAAAGAGTGGCAGAGTAGAAAACGATAAATAAAAAAACAACTTTATTTTTATAATCAAAAACTTTAATTAAACTAAATTCAGAAAAAAAAATTTACTTTATCGAATAAAACACAATCCTAACGTTAAAAGTTTATTAAGGAAAATTGCAAATCTATATGATGTAAGTAATCAAGAGGATAGTTATGCGAATTTCTAACTCAAATAATTATTAACCGGAGAGATTTGTCTAACAGTAAATATTTACTAAGCTCAGAAAAACTCACCACTTTTCCTCAACCACAAAACCCATTGGTTTGCGGTTATGTCCTCAGTTCGCGGCTTGCAATGTTGGTGAAATTATCATGACGGAGATAAACTCCGGATGGGAGCACGCTCAAGTCTATCATGCGAACATTCATTGATGTGTTGAATAGCTTCTCAAAGCATATCCAACGCATTATCGCGAAGAAGAAATTCTTCTTGACCCGAAAATAACTCCAGAGGGAGAGAGAGAGAGAGATTTAAGCGCGAACTCTCCTTTAAATAAACTCGCTTTAAAAAGGGAAGGTTAAAAATGGGCGTTTCTTTTCCATTAAGCGAAATTCCAAGACGTACATCAGGACAATGTCTATTCAAGGGATCATCTTCCTCGTTTAGCAATTCCTAAAGATCCCCTGTGCCTAAAATTTTACGACTTGTCAACTGGCCCTTATTCTGACCTCTTTATTACATACAATTTATTGCACAAAAACAGATGATCTGAAACAAACTGATCTGAACTGAACATACCAAAATAAACTAAAAGTCTTCAAACTCAGACCGTAGTATTCCGAATATTATATTTGCAAGTTTTCAAATACGTCTGTCGAAGATAGATCCAACAAGATTACTATGATTTTAGTCAGATTTAAATTGGAAATAATCTAACAGAGATACAAAAAAGTATACCTCTAATTCTTTGAGCAATGTATTTAGACAAAATTTCTAGCTGTAGTTTTAAAACTCGTACTAAGAAGGAAACTTGTAACATGTTTTATTTTGCTGTTTGAAAATAGTGTGTCTACGAAACTAGAAAAGAAACACTTAAAATGTTTAGTTAAAACATGCCTTTCCTTTCCGAATCTAAAAGAAATCTAAATCCTTTTCTATATCTTTTTCAAAGTGTCCTTTCTTCACTTTCCAATGCAACTTTAAAACTTACCAATTAATCTTGTTCATCACTCAACGAAAATTCATAATAATCAGTATATCAGTAACAAATTTAGACAAAATTTCTAATTCTACAAGTTTTTTTATTTATCCATGACTCGATGGTGGTTTTTGAAACTCGTACCAAAAAGAGAATAACATATTTTATGTTGGCATTTGAAAATGTAATAAACAATGTTCTACATTTTATTCTTTTAGACAGAATTTGAAAAAAAAGGTTCTCATTTTGCTATTTGATCTAAATCCTCTTCTGAATCAATTTTAAAATGTCTGTTCTTCTCGGTGCAATGCAAGTTGAACTTACAAAACAATTTTATTCATTTTCCAATGAAAATTCTTAATAACCAATATATCAGTAGCATATTTAGACAAAATCTCTAGCTCTACAAGTTTTTTCTTTATCCATGACTCGATCGTGGTTTTTGAAACTCATACCAAAAAGAGAATAATATGTTCTAACTTGGTATTTGAAAATTTAGCAAATAATCGTCTAGATTTTATTCTTTTGTACTGAGTTTGAAAAAAAGTTTCTCAGTTTGCTGTTTGATGTAAATTCTCTTCTGAATCATTTTCAAAGTGTCTATTTTTCTCGATGCAATGCAAGTTTAGAACTTACAAAACAATTTTATTCACCTTCCAATGAAAATTCTTATTAACTAGTTTATCAGCAACATATTTAGACAAAATCTCTAGCTCTACAAGTTTTTTCTTTATCCATGACTCGATCGTGGTTTTTGAAACTCATACCAAAAAAAGAATAATATGTTCTAACTTGGTATTTGAAAATTTAGCAAATAATCGTCTAGATTTTATTCTTTTGTACTGAGTTTGAAAAAAAGTTTCTCAGTTTGCTGTTTGATGTAAATTCTCTTCTGAATCATTTCCAAAGTGTCTATTTTTCTCGATGCAATGCAAGTTTAGAACTTACAAAACAATTTTATTCACCTTCCAATGAAAATTCTTATTAACTAGTTTATCAGCAACATATTTAGACAAAATCTCTAGCTTTACAAGTTTTTTTCTTTATCCATGACTCGATCACGACTTTTGAAATGCGTACCAAGAAGAGAATAACATGCTTTATCTTGGTATTTGCAAATGTAGAAAATCTTTTAGATTTTATTCTTTTGAACTAACAAAAAAAAATATCGTTTTACTATTTGATATAAATCTAAATAAAATTCTGAAATAAAATAAGTAACTTTTATTAAAACTTATTCAATGTATTCTAACTTCCGACAATTTTTTTTTTTTTGTAAATTGGTTATAAATGCATTAACATTAATTTTCAACAATGTCTCCTTTAAAAAAATAAACTAAAAACCTTTTTCCTTTTTTTTTATTGTTTTGAGTAGTATTTCTTTTATTGATTTTTCCTAGAATTGTATGTATATTTGGGTACGTGATCATCGTCTTCACCACAAATACAGCGATACAGACGCCGATCCGCACAATTCAAACCGCGGGTTTTTCTTTTCACACATGGGTTGGTTGATGAGCCGAAAACACCCGGCCGTAATAGAGAAAGGAAAAACCATCGACATGTCCGATTTGGAAGCCGACTTCCTCGTCATGTTCCAGAAATTGTAAGTATTACAATTAACCATGCTTAGACGACCTTTCGTTCCGATTCCCGAGAAAGTTATCATCTTTTTATACTCGTCAATCTCCGATGCAATTTCACTTTGATTGAATAAAGAAAGCTTTCACTTTGAAAATGCAGATTTTTATTTATGCCTTCGTGTGGAATTTTTGTTGTAGCTTTTACAAACCGATGTACGTTTTGTTCGCTCTTGCCATTCCAATAGCCGTTCCAGTTTACCTTTGGGAGGAGTCTTATTTGGATGCTCTTTTTGTGGTTTACTTTGCTAGATATATCTTGACTTTGAATATAACTTGGTTGGTAAATAGTGCTGCTCATTTATATGGAACAAAACCTTATGATAAGTAAGTCTTTTGGGAATTCTAATTAAAAGAATTAAATTTTACTTTTCGTTTTAGAAACTTTGGAGCAGTTGAAAGTTGGTTCGTTTCTTTCGCAACAGTAGGAGAAGGATGGCATAACTACCATCATGCTTTCCCATGGGATTACCGAGCTGGAGAATATGGAACTCATTACAGCATAACTACTTTTATTATTGATATTTTAGAAAAATTAGGAATGGCTTATGATTTAAAAACGACACCAGAAGGAATGATTGAACAAAGAGTATATAGAACTGGAGATCCGAGCTGTAGACAAAAAGTAGTAGATGGGAAAGTTTTGGATATTAATGGAAATGAAGTCGATCCTAAATTAAAAATGAAAGAATCTTAATTTAACGTACTTGAGGAAAAAAATAGAAGTTTCTTTGGGTAGTTTGTGGTGTGTACAAAAGGACTTTATAGTTTTTAATTTTAATTATGTAAAAAGTTTGCTAGTGATTAGATTTTAATGTTAGTTTTTTTGTTGTAATATTAATAAATATGAATAAAAATATTAATAAACCCTTTTTCTGATTTAATCGTTCTAACCATTAAGTAATTTTATGATTTATTGATATTGTTCATTATTTGAAGCAATCTTCAATTTAATTTCGAATCTTAACAATATTGGAAACTTTTTTCCAGAGTACAAATGGTTTAGTACAAATAAAAAACTTAAATACACAGTTTATGGTCTTGCAATTTGTGTAATAGTTGTTCTTTAAACGCGATTGGATCATTTCAACGTAAGAAATTGCATGTTACCTTTAATTTTTCAGTTCAAGGTTGGACCTTTATTACTATTAAAGTGAAACTAATGTTAGACTACTATTTTCTCTCTTATAAAGAAACCTTTTTACAATCGGTACTCAAAGAACCTTGGAATACGTATTTTTTTTATTGTATATCATACTCTGGATTTGTTAGTTAATTGACAATTAATATATTAAAGCTACAAAGCTAATACAATAAAATTATTATAATAATCTTTAATTTGCCAGAGAATGTTAAGCAAACTGTTGAACAACGTCTCCGAGATGGAATACATATGCGTGCTACAGACCTCGAATTAATATTAATAAAAACAAAGTCTTTTTAGCAAAACAAAAAATTTTAGAGTCTAACAGAATAAGAAGAATCAGTTAGTAGAGTATGTTCGACAAAATCCATTTGAATTGGCAGTTATTGTTAAATGAGAAACAGATTTTCCTGCTAACGTGAAAAAAGTTATTGGATCTTGGAACGCAATTACGCAGGAATTCACAAAAAAATAAGTATTTTCTATACCCCTGAGATTACAAAATATTGTAGTGAACAATGGGGAGATTACAAAATAGATAAAGTTATTGTGGAAACTATACGTCGCGTTATACGAAAAAATTGATACCTTGGACGTGTAGCTAGGAAAAAGCCATGGGTCAATGAAATTAATAAATGAAAGAGATTAGAAATTGCAAAAGCCTACATTTGTAAACCCCAAGAATTTTGGGATAGAGTTATATGGACTGATGAGGCAAAACTTGAACCTTTTTGAGACTTAAAAGAAGACAAATGGTGTGGAGAAAAGAAGGTAAGGCATGGGAGCACAAAAACTTAAGACCAATTGCTAAATACGGAGGAGATTCTGTAATTGTGTAGGGATGTATGTCGGCGAATGGGGTTGGGAATATCGAATTTATAGATGGAAAGATGGATCACCTCGCCTATATTGAAATATTAAACAAAAATTTGAAGCCCAGTGTTGAAAAATTAGGATTACAAGATAACTTCATCTTTCAACAGGATGATGATTCTAAACATTGTGCCATGAGAACGAGGAAATGGTTATTATATAACGCAACATATCAATTAAAAAATCTACCCCCAGACCTCAACTAATCGCCATATCTCAACTCAATAGAGCACTTATGGGCAATGTTGAATCTTAAATCTGAACAAAGAGTGCGTTTCCAGTAAAGAAATGCTTAAAAACCATTTATTGCAGGAATGGAAGATGATAAACTCTTCATTAACGAATAAATTTGGGAGCAACTGTATTTTCATTGTCACTTCATATTCTAACCTTTCTCTAAAAAGCCCGATTTAATCGATATAAGTATAGTTATTTTTGATATTTTTCATTTGATGACTGCCCCAAGATTTTTTTGGCACCGATGGTATATAAAGATATTCTGAAAACAACAGATGTTAATTAAAAAAAAAAACGAGTATAAAATGTTAATTTTAACCTTTTAATCTTTATTATTAACAATTCCATTCAGATAAATTTGACTAACACTAATACTTAAACGTAATAATTCACTGTTATTCTTTGTCTGATTATTTGTGAACCACCTCGTACAATTTTATTGATTCAAATTAAATTTATTAGATTCTAATCTTACATCAACACGTTTAATAAAACGTCTAGACGTTTAATTACCAATAAGAAACTTTCTTCCATACATAGGCTTAGTACAGATGAAAAACTTACATAGAAAATTTATGGTCTTTTACTTAAAGCAATAATTATTCTTTCAACCCGTTTCGATCATTGCGATGCGAGAAATTGCACGTAGCTTGTAACTTTTCAGTTCAAGGTTGCACCTTTACTACTATTAAAGTGAAAGTTGCTTTAAAAGTTGTGGCAGGTCAATAGCTTTTTCATTAATGTAAGTCGTTGATGATCTCATTGTCAGTTACATCTTCATGCATATATCATTCGATCGTTCACATTCGAGTTATTAATTTCGAAATTTGATAATAAATTTGATAATTTCGAAATTTTTATTTTGATTTTATTTCTAAGTTTTTTAACTAATTACCCAACGTGTTAATTTAGATATTTCATGCGTCTCCAATCACCTAATTTGAATTTTTATATCGGTAATGTGCCATCAGCTTTAACCTTTTCTAACATGCTTTTATTTATAAGTTTTCTAACGTTGCTTTATGCGTTTAACCGGTTTTTATCCTCTGTTCTGCGATTTTATTACTGATTTGAAATAACACTTTGCTCTTTAGTAACTGACAATGTGCTTGATAACGCCAAGAAGGCGAAACACAACACAGCACATAAACCTTATATAATAAATGTTCATCGTTGGCTCAATACTGCCATAAGGATAAACGCGGTATGTTCAAAATTGTTCAAATTTGAGTTAAGAGCGTAATATGGTTTATCGTACATCTATTTCTGTGGCTTGGTTCTAAAAGGGCCAAAGTCAAAAATATCGGTTTTGAGTAATCGCTGTTTAAAGTTTTAGCTTTTTCTTTAGCATTACATCTTCTCTTTGTTATACGAACTACACGAATAAAAGTTAGGCTATTTTTAAAACCTAACTGTACTACTTACTTTTGAGCTGTTTAAATTTTTTAAATCTTAGGATATAGTAGTTTGATGTGATTTTGGCCGTTTTAGTTACACCGATATTATTAAACATAATTGAGATTGGCCTTTATTTTACATTAATAATATAGCAATCGGAAGGGTAATTAAAACCAATGTTGAACAGAAACATCATTTATTACAAAAAGGTTACTATCAAATTGATAAAATAAAGGAATACGTATTCATTGTGTAAAAATTAACATAATATTACATTAAATCTTCATCATCATTATCTTGGAATTCTTCGTCTAGGTAATATTCATCTGTTTCTTTAGATGGTGACAAGGTATTTAAAAAAGTTTGCAGGTAATTGTAAAGGGGTTTGCGAAATAGGCATTAATTGTGGCATTGAAACATTTCTTAATCGCTTTCTCGTCAAGTCAAGTATATTCAATTCTTCATCGGAGCACACAGAATTTTTATAAAACACCTTACCTAGATTGTTAGTACGGTACTGCATCCATCGAATTTGTGACCAACTGACTGCCTTTCCCTCAGTGTTTATCTTTCTATGTTGATATACTCCACTGAGCAGTTGTTTGAATTTTAAAAAGTGACATTGTTGGACTTCCACAACTTTAATTGGTGGATTCTTTGGTACTAGGCGAATTAAATTAGCCCAGTCTCTTGGTAGATGGACGTTTGCTGTCGTACATTTTTTTGTTTTTTCAATAGCAACGTGGATAGTATCGGCTTCCATGTGTGTATGCCCAGGTACTAAAAATTTGTGGTTGATAGTTACCTGCCTCCCACTGAATAGAGGGATATAAGAATACATACCACTTAACTAACACAAACTTTTCTGGAACAACATCTGTACAACGGCCGATGTCAATCGAGATTCCGTAACTTTTCATTTAAAAATGCCAATGTCATAATTGACCCTTTTAGAAATAAAACACTTTGCTACGTAAAAGTCCTAAGTGCACTATGGCCGTTTTAGAATTAACTTGTAATATGTTTACCTTTCAGACATTGGCCAAGCAAGTTTCTATTATCTCCTTTTAGGGTTGGTTTATGACATTGGCTGTTTTGGTGTAAACAGTATTGACTTAGTACAGCTACTTAGCGGACATATGCGGATTTCGATAAAAAGTGACATTGGCCCTTTTAGAACCAAGCCACAGATTTAATCGTGTAATAACTAAATTTGTCGTATCTTTAATATTTCTTTGTAAAATCATATTCCATTTTTTGCCGTATATATCAAATCTTCCATGCTTTATAAGGGTGAACGCAGTATATTTGCAATGCTAAGAATAAACGCGGTATGAAGCCCATTCGTACCTAAAGATACGGCGGACTTCCTTAGTACGCATAAAATACTTTTCTTAGTAACGCCTAGAGTAGTGTTACTAAGAAACTTTCAATAAGAATGTAGTGTTTGTGATAAATGGCAATTACATATTAACCTTGCTGAAAAATCAAGAGAGTTATATGAAGAACACGCAAGCCTGCCTTCTACTGGCGATACCATATACGTTTCTGTTGATCTACAAAAAGTGGTTATGCTTCCCCGAATAGATAGCTTCAAAAGAGTTATACAGTAAAACCTCTATTAACCGAAACACAGGGGGGGGGGAGAGGTGTTTCGGATAATAATCAAAATGTAATTTTTGGTAATCAGGAATCGATTTTTGAAGTTTTGGATAAGAAATAAATGAAAATCAAACACATATACAATATTAACCCAGTATTTTAATAAGTCCACACTCTGTATTAACAAAAACCTTTTCAATAGCGCATATAGAGTATAATGTATACACAGTACAGGTGCTTTTTTTTGAAAAAGTCTTCTATTTTCTTTAATTTTTTGTTATCATACCGTTTTCTAGCCGCTATATCATGCTACCGTTTCATTAACAGAACGTCAGAAGGTTTTGATATAAACGCGCCTTTTATAGAGTTTAATTTTATATCTCATGTTTTAAACTGTTACCTCTAAGGCGTTGAATATTTCGTCTGCGGTGTCATGGCTAGTACTTTCTTCTACATCATCGTCTTCGTCGTCTACAGTGTTGCTGTTGTCTTGTGATTCAGGGAGTACCATATCAATAATATCTTGGTCATTGAAATTTAGTTCTGAGTCATCACCATTTACCCATTCACTCATTTCATCTTCGCTGATTCCTTCACATCCTTGTAATTTTTTAATCAAGTTTGCAAGGTTCTCATCGTTCTAAGTATTGTCATCTATTGAAATTCCGGCAAGAAGTTTATTCCAGCACTTTTGTAGGGTTGATGATTTTATTTTCTCCCAAGATTCAGCACACCAATAAACAACATGCTTCATGTTAATGGTTTTCAGGATTTCAGGAATACTTTTTGACTCGTGTGCCTCTTGCAATAGATATCTAAGAAACAACGCCCGATTGTGCCTTTTGAAGCATTTTATTACACCTTGATCTAGGGGTTGAATCAGACTTGTGATATTAGCAGGTAGAAACTGAACAACAATGTCATTCTGCAGATTTTGTGGGTGTGTATGGGCGTTGTCGATTAACAAAACTGCTTTTCTTGGAAGATTTTTCGACTTTAAAAAAGTCTCAACACTGGGGACAAACTCATTATTAAACCATTCGGTAAACAAAGCAGCGGACATCCAGGAACTTTTTTGGTTACGATAGAAGACAGGAAGAGCATTTGCCGAAATATCTTTCAAAGCCCTGGGTTTTTTAGATTTTTCTATGCACATGGGCCGCAGTCGGTAAGTTCCTGAAGCATTGCTGCAGAACAAAATTGTCACTCTTTGTTTATTCACAATGTCTGATGGCTTACATCATAAACATACTTTTTTAATTACCGTTCTGGTTGTTTCGGTTAAACGCTATTTCGGTTAAAAGTATTTCGGATAATAGAGGTTCTACTGTATTCAGTAAAAGACTTATTGCCTACAATGAAAGTTTTGTTGCTCTCGGCAGTACAAAGAAACTACCACCATTTGCACTTCTGTGGAACGAATCCATTTCCGGACGAAATAAGGAGGATATAATTAGCGCCTTTTTTGCTTTTATGTTAAGTCAAAGAGATGTCAATCGCTTCGTATTTTGGTTGGATAATTGTTCAAGTCAGAACAAGAACTGGTGCTTTTTGACATTTTTGATTAGAATGGTTAATTCTTCAGAAGTATCAGCCAGTGAAATTCTGGTAAACAACTTTGAGCCCGGTCACAGTTTTATGGCCGCTGATAGCTTTCATCACCAGATAGAACTATCCTTAAAAAGACATGGGAAAATATACGACTTTGATGATTTTTCCAGAGCGGTTAGCGAATGTAGAATTAAAGACAAGCCAGAAATTAAAATTATGAATTTTACTGATTTTTATTTATGGAAAGATTTTAAATCCCAGCAAAAAGTCAAACAGGACAGCAACCGACCGCTTCTGACAAATATAAAACAGCTACAATCAAGCCGTGGATAATTTGTTCTAAAATACAAAAACTCGTTTGATCCAAACGAAGAACTCAAAACATGGATTTTTTGTGTAAGAAGGCAATGAAAAAATCTAGCTTAGTTCTTCCATTAACCTACCTTTCTGGACCACGAGGCTTTCCTAAATGTAAGAAAGATGAACTATTAAGGTTGTCAAACGGTATCATTCCAGAAAGCAGGCAAATATTTTGGAAAAATTACCCTGAATGCGAAGGGTAATGAACATATAACTACCTATTTATTGTTAAAAATGTTTATATTAACCCTCCGTGTGTACACTGGGTCTTTGAAGGAACAGTCAAAATTTCCGTTTTTCTGACTTTTCAGACGATTCAGACGATTGTTTCATTTTTATTGACAACAGTTTTAAACTTTTGGATTTGGGAACTGCTCGGCCATATAGTAGACGCTTCAGTAAGTAACTCAGAATTTTTCTAGAATTTTTGAAAGCCTAGAAAACTTTGAAAACATGCCTGTTCCCTAAAAGACCCAGTATACACACCGTGTCTCAAAAAATGTAGTATTCACACGCCGGGTTAATAACATAATAAAGTTTTTTTAAAATACATTTTTTATTTCTTATTTTAATTGTTGATATATTTAACGTCTCTTTAAAAACGTGAATTTCGAGCACATACCACTGTAAAATACACTAAATCATAACCCTCCGTGCTAAGGATAAACGCGGTAAGTGTTGATTTTCTGTCTTACCGAAAAAGAATGTTGCAATAATTTAACAAAGTATATTGCGGTGTGCGGAATCTTGAGAAAAATACAGTATTTTTTTTGAATTTAAGCTGTTTATCGAATAAACTATAGTCATAAAACAAAGGTATTCACCCAAAAAAGTAAAGTTTTATGACATATATCTAAAGGCTGAGAGAGAACACTAAAAATGTGTTTTCTCAGTTTCATGTTTTTGTGACATACCGCGTTCTTCTTTATGAGGACAGAATATGTCATTTCTGTTTTAATCATTTTAATTAGCAATGATTAACTTGGAGTCCACAATATATCTTTATTAAAATCAAAGCGAATCTCAACAACTAAACTATTAGTAATTTAGTACTTAATTTGTCTTATTTTCTTTTTATAAAATTAATCCACACTCCAGATTTAGGAATATTTAAAATAGCAACAGGATCAATTTCAAGTGGTTCAGCAGTTTTTTCATTAACACTTATTTCAAATTCTTTGACAATCACAATTGTAGACATCTTCATTAAAACGACAGCGAACCTCATCCCTTTAAAAATTAAAACAGCAAAAAAAATACATACACTTAAACTAAAAATGGAATACCTGCACAAATTCTTCTTCCTAATCCAAAAGGTAAATAAGATCCCTTTAAAATCTTTCCTTTATTTCCTTCAGCAAACCTTTCAGGGATAAATTCATTAGCTTTTTCAAAATACTTTTCATCACGTTGTAAAGCATTTATTGGAACAGCAATAGACATTCCAGGTTCAAGACTTACAACTTCATCTTCTTCATCTTCCAATGGAAGCTCATAATAACCAGTACAACGTTTTACAATAACAGGAAGAGAAGGATAAAGTCTCATTGTTTCTAAAAAAATAATCTTTTACCTCCAGAAATATTTAATTGTTTTAATTTGAAAACCAGAAACAACACAATCCAAATAATTCATCTCTTGAATAGCTTCAAATGTGATTTCATCATTGTGTTTCTTTAAAACCTCATCGATTTCAGCTTTTAGTTTCTTTTGTACTTCAGGATTTTTTGCTAAAGCGTATAAGATGTAACTCCCTTGATTTCCCGTGTTTGGATCTGTAAAAAACGCAAACGACCATGAAAGAATGTCAATTTCGTCGAAATTTTCGCTTTTTAGTGCCATTATCGAGTCTAGAAAGTCGTTGTTGGTGATGTTATTTTCTTTTCGATGTTTTAAAGCCGTTTTAATGGTTTGTTTTACATAGTCTATTGTATCTTCTGTAATAAATCTAAAAAAAATATTGAATAAATATATGCAAACATTATAAAATTTTAATTAAGTACCTTAAACGAAGTAACTTTGCTAAAGATGGAAAAATAACCATACAAGAAAGTTTAAGAGCTAATAATCGAGTGGGTTCCATCACTTGTTGTCCTAATTTTCTATAAAAAGCATCATCTCGATCAAAAGATTCCGCATCAACTCCAAAAGCTGATAGAGCGTTAGCATCAGCAATATATCTCGTTAATAAATCTCTAGCTTCACAAGTCTTTTTATCTTCAATATACTCAATCATCTTTTTTGAAGCTCGTACCAAAAAGGGAGTAACATGTTTTATTTTAGCGTTTGAAAATAACGGGGTAAATAATCCTCTGGCTTTTTTCCATTTTCGTCCGACTTGAAAAAAAGGTCCTCTTGCAGCTATCTCATCTAATTCCGAATCTATTTGAAATTCATTCCTCCAGAAAAAATCTGCATCTTTAACTAAAACTTGTTCGATGTATTCAGGTTTTGTTAAGAGTAAAGAAGGTATTCGTAATCTATAATAACCGATGTATGGAGAATTTGGGTATTTACTTTAAATTAAAATAAAAATTAATTTTTAAAGAAATTTATAAAATGGGATTAAAATACTTACTAATATAATTCATTAAGATATTGATTCATATTTGTTTTTTTACTGAAGGGAATACTTCCAAATAATAAATTGGGTTGATCGTATGGAACATTTTGCTTTTTCCAATAATCGAAGTGATATGTTAAATATTTATGAATTAAATATAGCACCAAAATAAATAACACAATTATGGAAAACATTTCTTAGATTTAGGAATAGTTACTAAATACTTTCGATTTCGTTACGAAATGGTTGTTCTTCACAATAATACACTGACACACAATTCCGAAACAATTTAAACTGTTTGTCTTGTTGATTTTAAACTACGTTGACTGACCTTCAGAGGTCGGAACGGGATCTACATTTAAATTTCCGACCTTGACGTACATATTGCCATGATGAAAACATATGTGCGAGTTTTTATTTAATTTGGTTTGTTACTTAAGGAATTTTGAGTGAAAATTAAATGCTTTACTAGGATTTTTGTTGAGCTGAAGTTATTTTACGAAGAAACCCAAATGGATGTTGTATAACGTTAAACAGTATCTACAGTATCTGGAATACATAATTACTGACTATTCTTTTTTATACAATTTACAGTATTAGAACACTAACTTGATGCAAATTTACATCAGACAACAAATTGTTATTATCAACACCCCCTTTCAATTTGATGTCTATTTAATATAAAATTCAAAAATTGAAGAAGGTAATACTTTTTTGTATATGAAGTCATTGCGTCTTCAATTGCTTTCTGTCAAATATTTCGTCTTCCGATTGAATTACTTGTTGGTAAGTACGAGTGTTTGTTTCTGATGACGGGGTTAAATAAGCAAGAGGTATACTTATTTTCTTGTTATGTTCTTCTCTTAGAACTGCACTAACACTCGTAGGGGAGAGGAACGTACAACTAACCCACCAGGCAACGTTCCCTTAATTGGCTTTATTGACTTCACGGGCGGAGCTATAACCAATAACTCCCCAATATCCTCAAATAGTTCTCTAATATCATCCTCAGTAACCCCACCTTGTAAATTCGAAACAAAAATCCTATGTCCAACCGGAATAACAACTTTAGTTTTTGCTCCGCTGGCAAGAACACCGTGAGATTGCTGCGGTGCCGACATCGTATCCAATCTTGAATGTATACTTGCTTTCATCGGTGAAACCGGAGATACCAAAGGCATCTCTTCATCATCCACCGCATCTAAATCAACGTAACCAGAAATTGTTCTGGCACTATAACGTAAATCCGAAGTGTTACAGTTTATTCGCCTTGGTTCTGGTGTTTGAGTAACAATATCCGGATGAACCCATCTGTATAAATCTGGTTGTTCGAAAGGATAATTTTGTACTGGCAAAGTATAATCATTTAAAATTGTTTTTCTGATAACTGGAGGAACAAAATTGGGTTTAGTCGTAGAAATTGGTCTTTTTGGAGAAACTTTTTTTGGCGATCTCGTCTGTTGCATCAAACCTAATTGTTTTTGAATCGCCACATTTAAATCATTTAATTTTGGTTTGTTTGTTACTAATGATATTTTACCGTTTCGATCGGTTTTTTTACAATACCACTTCCGATTAATCTAACATCCCCGGCGTTTCTTTTTTGGCGAAGTTTTTCAAGTTTATTTCTAGCATCTTGGTTCTTAGCCATATTAGCTAACATATATTAGCGTCTCTAACATTTTTACGTTTTGTTTGTATCAGTTTATGTCGTGCATCGACTACATTCTGATGACGAAGAACGAAGAAGTCATCCCTTTCATTTAATTCTCTGCCTTCTTATACTGGTTTGATTAGGCGTTTGTGCTACCTTCGCAATATACAATGACCCCCTTTTGGGGCTTTGCCCTGATCGTGGCTTAGACCTGTTTCACACATATGCGGTTCCGTTCGGTTCGGTTTATTTTCTTCGGTTCATTTTCGGTTGCAACCGAAAATGAACCGAACCGAATGGAACCCTTTTCCACATACGAGGTTCTATTACGGTTTATATTAGGTGTTGTGTTTTCTGACCGTTCAGTCGCGTAGTGAACAGTGATCGTGAAGAATCAGTGATTGTCTTTAATGGAGAGAAATCAAGTTGTCGCCATGTTGTTTCTCCATAGGAGAATAAAAAAACAAATAAGGAAGAGCAGAATTTATTGGAGACACCCTCTCATCAATTCGCGACTGAAATTTGGAGCAGTACAAACAATACATTTTTTAGGAAATCTTTTTATTTAAATTTTAATACAAAACTACTTAAACATTTATTATCTATACACTACTTAAATATTTTCTTTATCGTCTTCCTCCCTCACAAATTTGGAAATGTATAGTCTTCGTACACTTGTGGCTTATCTGGCTTCTGATGAGCAATGAGTTGCGGATTTGTAGTGGATTCCTCATGTCGTGGAATGTACGTTTGGGATAAGCAACAAATGGAGAATTTTTCATCGTGCAATTAACTTGGATTCTGACTATGCTACTGATAAAGTGAAAGCTTGTGTATTTTTACACAATTTCGTTCGAGATCGAGATGGATTTGAAATGGAAAACACGTTGTTCATCTCAGGATTTGAAGATGTCTCCTCGAGTGAAATGAGGAAAAATCAGGCAACTATGTTTGCCAAAAATATAAGAGATGCCTTGAAAAATTACTTCATGACTAACCAGGGTTCAGTGAGTTGGCAATTTTCTAAAATATGCTTTCATTTAATATAGTGCGATCAAAACGTCACACACATCAAAATATATACTTAACTCCATGAAATGAAACACGTTCGATATTTTGATTGCACTGTACTTATCACAAAAAGTTGTATCTATTAATTTTATTTGTGAATTTTAAATAAATATCATTGGTTTTTTTCCGAATTATTTTTTTTATATTTCCTTAAAAATCGCGGTAAAATTACCAATTGTCCTAATATGCTTTCATATTCACAATTTCACTACACACTTCTTTTCACGCTTCCTGCGTCTTCAACTTATCCTTATATTTTTCACAGGTTTTGTCCTACAATACAGGGACAATCTATCTAATGCAAACATGATGAAACCTATTCGTGTCGAGGGAGTATTCGGTGTTGTACGGTTTCTATTACAAACTGAAAACGAAACGAATTCGAACCGAAACATCGTTTCACATTTGTCGGTAACGACCGAAAATGAATCGAAAACAAACCGAACCGAATGGAACCGCATATGTGTGAAACAGGCCTTATGAAGAGGCAAGGAGAGGCTCTTAGTAACAAATAACAATTATTAAATGAAGTGGGTTTGCAAAAGTGTTAGCGTCAAGCTGAATCTTGACAACGCAAGGGAGATTATGGTTTGCAGTAAGAATGCTAAATCTATTAAATTTCTGATTTCTCTCGAAAAAAATTCTCATAGTAATAGTACAAATTGACCAGTAGTAATAATAAACGAAAAAGACTAGACAATGGTATTTAACAAAAACGAATGACGAACTTACGACGTAATTTTACTCTACTTGAATAAGCATTGGGAAAACCTACGGGGATAACCTTTAATGAACACTAAGCTATCATTAAACCGCGCAACATGAAGTAATACGATCGCTGCACACAGGAGTATTTGATTCAAAAACTTGGTCAAAAATCGAAAATAAAACTTAAAAGTTTGAAAATCTCTGCTATTGCCTAGCGTGAAGTAAAAGATCTAGGAAGTAATAGATCGATGTTAGTTTTAATAAGGGTCATTCTGTACCATGTTATCAGTCATTTTCTAACCATGTTGCAGAACATGCTATTTACAAAAGAAACTATATTAAAAAAAATTGTAAACAATGAGGTGGATATTAGTACAAAGAAAGCGGGATGTCTATAAAATTGTCTCACTATAGTTCTATTTGTTTTATTCTTTTGGCAAGCATCGAATCCATATTTCCTTATTCTTATCTGTGTTAAAAATCTCTTTTAGTGTATTTCCGGATCTTCCCCCTAAGTGATTTCTTGCATAACATCTATATTGGTATTAAACCTTTGCATATTTTTAAAAACCAATTGCCAAAAAGTGCCGAAAATGTAAATAGGATTAATTATTTTTAATTACGATTTTCAAAATAAACATTGGAGGGATGCTCTAGAAACACACATATTTCACATTTTATAGTGTGGTACCATATTATTAAAACTTCCGGATATAGCGGATGTAGGATTTTTTAAATCCTAGCAGTATCTACAATTTTATTTGCTAAATTGTTCAAGAGATAGCATAATTGTAAATAACTTGAAATGCGGAAGAAATCCCAGATGAAGAGGAATTCGATGAATCTTCAGATTAACCCAATTCAATTAATCTTCAATGTAACTGCGTTATTGATATATTAAGGAATGTAAGTCATAAATGGTAATCAGATTCTTCTTTCCTTTTCTTGTAAAATTAGATTTTTTGAACCTACCTACATTCTTTTCGATGTCAATGCCTCTATTATTTAATACTTAAGAAAAAAGCTTTAACAAATAATTATTTTGTGAAGTTTGAAACAAATAACATTATACATTCTTCATTAACTTTCGTTTCTTAGGGAATTTATTAGAGATGGGACCGAAGCCGAATAATTCGGTATTCGGCTTATTTGGCTTTATTTGCAATATTCAGTTTCCGGCCGAATATTGAATTTATTTACCAAATATTCGGTTGTCTATGTGACTGTTCTAAGTTTTAATAAATTCTAAGAATACATTAAATGAGCATACAATCGATTAGTTTTTTTGTATGTTTCATGCTTCAGAAAACAACTGGTCACTGAAAACTGTACTTGATGGGAGTGATAAATACATTTTTGACAGTTTGCTTATTTTTGGGAATTTCAAGCTAGTTTGTTTCCACCAAACAAATGGAACGTGCTCTCTCTTTAGTAATTCCTCATACAAGTAACAGTCCAGTTCACTAACGACTGGATTGGAGTCCCTAACGGCCTTCCCAGACGTGGCTATGGCTGTATAGCAGTCTCAAAACGCAAAATGACTTCGATTCAAATTTTCGCCTGTTGTAGGGAGCAACTGCTGAATGTTTCTGTTTATATTTATCTTGTCGCTTCCATCGCTACTATTGCTTTCGGGGTTTAAGTCTCTTCCAAATGCCTCCAAAACAATATGCCTTATAACAGATATGTTTTCACATGAGAAAAAGTTTAAGAGATTCGACGACGTTGCCATAAAATATTTTTTTCCTTCTCTATTTCTTTGAATCTTATTTTCACGGTAGGCAACAAAGACCGAACATTCGGCCGAATATCTGGTTCAAATTTAGCCGAATGTTCGGTATTCGGTTATTCGGTTGAGCTACTATTCGTCACATCACTAGAATTTATATCTATAGAGAATTATTTAAAATGCATTTTGGTTTGTGAAATTTCGGAATTACTAAATTTAATATGATTTGAATAAATGGGTTAGAGCTTCTTGCTTAGAGCTTGATGATTTAAGCCAGGCTCTAGCTATAAAGCCGATCTTATATTATTTTCCTTTTTAATGAATTATTTTCCTTATTTCGTTATATTTCTATATTTATTTTAATGTTCATTTATAAAGTTTTTCGGACAAATGGAACGAAAATAAATCGATTAGAGTAAATAAATAATATTGACCAACTTTTTGAGACGAATACACCTATGTGCGCTGGGGATTCAATTCTACATTTAGATACAACTTCTCTTATCCAAAACAGCTTGCGATGTCATTCTTAAGTAAGATAAAACTCTGATTGCATTTCTAACCGATATCCGCGTAATACCTCACGACCAATTGCCGATTTCATTTTAATAACGTTTGGTACGGATGCCCAGAGGCTGAACTCGCCTGCTGATGGTGGGTTGATGATACCTGGTATGCTGCGAAGGGGTTGGCTTCCTTCTTCGAAGTCAGGACACCTCAGCAGCGAATACAAGCGTTCGATATTCCCAATATAACACTCAGCAATGATGGCATAGATCACTTGTCGAACTTTTTGAATTCGAATGTGAAGTCTACCGACCTGGTCGAACAGCGTGCAAGACCAACGAGCATTCTAACGACTACAAAACCGCCAAGAACCGGCGAATGTGGACTAACGACCCAACAGACTTCCAAAATCAGTCCCTGTTGGCAAAAAAGTCCCCGTTGGAAGCCCCTTCTTATTCCTTGCCTGGGTTTTTATATCATACGTACTTCTATTGCGCATTAACACAAAACAGTTATCCCAATTATTCCCAGGTTAAAAGTGGAAATCATACCAATGTATGTTACCGGAAATGTGTGAAACCTGGGAATTCTATAAAATTCCTAGGAAATGTATATAATTCCGAGCCAATATAGGAAATGTGTAAAATAATTTGTCAACGATTTTTTAATACTTGCATTTCCTAGGAAATGTATTTACGTCCTAGGCATTGTATGCAATTCCTGGATGGTTCTAGGAAATGTATAACAACTAACATTATAGCGTAGAATCGTATTTAGATAATAAAAATAAAACACAGTAAGTAAACCGAGCATAAACACGATTTTTTTTATTAAAGCTCTCATTGATATAATCAGGTGTCACATTATAAAATGTAACATTTTCATAAAACTTATTTATAATTACTACATTTAAAAATTTAAGAATGTAATGTTGCGAACCGCAAAGGTAATAATAAGGTAATAATAAAAAGATGATAAAATAATTAAATTCATTGAAAGAATGTATGAGCTCCCACTCTTAAGGAAGGAAGGTTTCACGCCTTGTAGGGGGATAAGTTTGTTTATAATAATGCGCAGTGGACCGGCAAAGGATATATAAGTCCTTGCAGAGACTTTTCAAAAAGACTTTTCGTCTGACTTTTCGTGAGACTTCGTCTTGGAGTTCGTCGTGAAGTTAGTTAGTTCCGGAGTTAAGTGAAGTTATTCGAGTTCCGGAGTTCGTCGTAGAGTTCGTTCCTCGTAGAGATCGTTCATCGGGAGTCTCGTCGTCTTAAGAGTTCATTCGTTCGTCACGGAGTTGAATCTCGTCTAGAGTTATTTGTCTCATCTTAAGTCTCGTCGTCTTAAGAGTGTCATTTTCGCGGTGACTTGTGTGTAAACTTATTTAGCGCGATCGGTACCGGTCCACGGTAAATTGAACAATCTTAATTTAGTTCCTTTGGATTATACCATGTCGACCCATAGACTTTGGGGTAAGTCTGTTTAACTGTTTGTGTAACCAACTGTTCGTAATCAACGCATCAACTAGAGTTAAGTTCTGTTTAATGGTCTGTTTATTTTTCTTTGTTTGTTTTTGTAATTGGATTTTAGTTTGTTTCATTAAATATTATATTAAAGAATTTCTGCCTTGTTCATAAAGGAACCTAATAGTCATTGAGATATTTATAAATAGATAAGGCAGGTAAGTGAAGTTTAAGTTTTTTTGATCTTTCATTACTCAACTCTCCCTTGGCGTTGTTGGGGTTCAGCTCGACGCTAACGCCTTTTGCAGACCCTACTAATTGTTATTGTCGTTGTTGGCGGTAGCCGCTCGCCGTCAACAGCCCTCACCATTGGGTCGCGACAGTAATATATAGTATTTTTGCGGCCAAACTGACAGGCAAATACAACTGAGAATAAAAATGTAATTTCTAATAAAAGCCCCCGCCGCCATTAATTAAAATAATCAGATCACATTATAAAAAATAAAGATCATCCTAAGATTATTTATTAACTTTATCTACTTTAAAGTTGTTAAACTGAAGAACTTATTTATTTTTGCAGGGTAAGCTGGAGTGACACATAGAATTACACAACATTTTATTTTTAAAGCACAAACATTTTGATGAACTACAACCCTTCTTACAAAGACACTTTTTGAATGCTTGTCCGGTTCCAGTTGATTGTAGATTCGCAACTGAGCGTAGTGAAATATCAGTACAAGGTACATCTTTGACTTCTAACATATCTTTTGGACAAACATTGAACTGAGATCTAGAATACAATTGTTTTGTAATTCCATTCTTTTTACCGATTTGATAAAGCTTGTCATCAGGTTTATCTAAGACCACTCCTATAATATTACGCGCATCATCACGTCCTCTATCGACTTCTGGTACGAAAACCCTTACAGAGGTGCCAATAGATACTGGAGAAAATTTTTTGCCACTCGTTTTCTGCCTGCTGTTGTAGATTTTCCTTAGCAATTTAACGTTTTTCTAACGCTACAGATTTTTTTGAGCACAAAGGGCAGAGTACTTTAGATCTATGTGCTTCGTCAGTTGATCGCTCAACAACAGCGCAAATTGTGTGAATGACACATCCGCATATCCTGCAAGTATCCACTAGTTTCTTGAGAACAGACGCTGCATTTTTTATCTTGCGCACTGGCTAGGGATTGCTTACTTATTTCACATTGTTCCAAATTGTTATTAGAGGCTTGACTTTTCTCTATATTTACCTCACAGGGTTTAAACGTAGAAGCTTTGGGATCTGCATTAATCTGGTCAAGATCCTGTATGATTTTCTCACATTCTTCTTCAGTTTCGACGCTTCGCGTAAAATGATTTGGCAACGATAGTCCTAACTTTACTTTACACCCAAAAAGGGCCTCATAAGGAGTTTGCTTGATGCCAGCGTGAAATGCTCTGTTTTTCATGAGTTGCGCAAATCTTATACCCTCACTCCAATGTGAATTGTCATTGTCTTGCATCCAAATGGTCAGCATATTTTCGATGTCCCGATTACACGTTAGCGAATGATGTAATAGTAATCCCAAATTTAACACATTTCCGATTGCTCTTTAGGGCATAGGGTAAACATACCAGTTATTGGACAGTTAAGCTTTTCTTCAATTTCAGGTCGCTACCACTGGATTATTTTTCAACGGACATTATTCTGCCTATGCCAGATCTTAGTACATGTATCCTATTCTAAGCTAACGGGTTTTAAATATTTCTTATATTACAGTTTTTTTAAAAAAATTAAAAAACATGAAAGGGTTCCAAAAAATTAGTTATTGGACAAAAAATTCAATTACTAGACACAATATTTTCAGTTATTGGACACTGGCAAAGTAATGATCAAAAGCAAATAAAAAATTGAAATCAGTGTTCAAAACTTTTATTAACTTAAAACTAATCACTTAGGTGTACCTATTTTTCATTTCATTTTGGTACATATTAAATAGTTCTTCGACTTCCAAGTCGTCATGTTTTGTTCCATAGTCTTCCGAATCTTCTTCACTTCCCATTTTTGGTTCCTCACACATTTTGCTGTCAGGTTTTATTTTACCGTCTGTTCTGATTCCTTTTTCACTTTCTATTTCTGAAATATCTTCATCATCACTTTCCTCAGTGAAACACATGTGACTCAAGAATAAATCCTTATTACCTTCTTCAGAACTTTACATACAAAATATAAATTATTATTTTTGTCAGTATCTCGCGCAGTCTTTTTTAAAGCTTTAGCTGCTGCACTCTCTTCTCTTTTTCGTTTTCTCTCCAATTTTTTATTTTCTAATTCTAACTTTATAGCACGTTTCTTTTCAAAACTGTCTTGATACTCTCTAGATGTTATAGCAAAGGAAATTTTTTCGATATTTCGTTTATTCTTTCTTGATGGGTTTTCTGGACGTACTAAGTAGTCACCCATATTTTTACTGGTAGAAGGCAAACTTAGGGTACTCTCTTTGCCAGGTTTTATGACAATATTTTGTGCTATATTAATTTTTTTCTCCTTTGAAAGTTGATCCTCAGATGAATTCAATTCAGCATCCAAATTTATTTTAATTGGCGCTTTTGATGGTTGGTTTTCAGATGTATCTAATTAAGGTTCAGCCTCAGTCAATTTCAATACCTGATTATTAAATGATCCTGCCACGTCTATCATATCCAAGTGATATTTTTTATCATTTGGCAACGAATCTGGTTTTTCAAAATAACTCCATATTTTGTACAAAGTGAAACATTCTTCGGTAATGTTTTCCTTAATCAAAAGATCCTCGAAAGATTTAAATCTTTTGATTAAATCTTCTCCAGTCAAACTGACAAATGTTTTATGGTCCATGCACGGGGGTGGCATTTTTATCTAAAAAAATTTGTGTGCCGCATTTCTATATGACATGTTGTTATTTTTGATTTCATTTATCGCTGCTTCCATCGATTCTGCCCTATATTTATTTTTCTTTGGCATGCTTGAAAACTAGACACATAAAAAAACTCAGTTATAGGACACATTGTAAACCAGTTGTTGGACAGGCGTCCAATAACTGGTTACACTGTGAATATTGACACCAAAAGCGAAATGCTGGAAACAGAGAAGATGCACTACGATATCACGTAAAAAGTGTACAAACTTGGCAAAATGCAGTTATTGTACAGGTGTCCAACAAATGAAAATAATCATATTTTAAAGTCAGTTATTGGACACCTCTCTAGAACATAACCTAACTTACAAATATATTGGTTTAAACATTAAAAATACTTCCCTTTACTGCATTAGTACCTTGTAAATTTATGCGGAGCATTTAGGTAAAATTCCACCACTAATTATAACACTAAACTTCACCTAAGATTTCTTAAGATAGGCACAAGAAAACCAGCTTTTTTGTGCATGATTAAAGAATCTCACAATTGGCGTCTAAACAAAAACGCCAATAAAATGTTATTTATGTTAATATCGATACTCACAGTACAATGGGACTATTTCAACAAAACTAAGCAAACTACTGAATACAGAATTCTTATTTTCAGTTGAAATAATTGGTATGTCCAATAGCTCGCACGTGTCCAACAACTGGTAGGTTTACCCTATATAAAATTCCTAGGAAATGTGTATAGTAAAATTTATTTCACATATTTTCTGTCGATTTTAGGCATTATACACATTTCCTAGGAATTCTATGTAATGACAAATTACATATATTTCCGGTAACATATACACAATTAAGAGTAAACACAATATGTAAGACGAACTCATATGTAAACAATTTAGATGTTAAATTTTTAAAATTATTTAATTGTAAGAAAATTATAGCTTGTAAAATCAATTTTGCCCGTTGAGCAGATTAAAACCGCTTCGGGAATCGTAATACTACACGCAGGTAAATTTTCTATTTAAAACTCGACCATTTCCAGTTTTTGTAACACGTTTAGACGCGTCGAAAATCATATCCCCCACTCTACTTAAGGGTTGGTTCGTCCAATGAGGCTCTCAATTTAAAATTTTGACTTCGCTTCAGTAATCTAGTGCGTTTTAAATAATTCGGTTGTGTTTCTAATTAAAAGAAAAATAGTGGTTTTTAAGTTTATTTTGAGATCCAGTTTTTTATACGTTTAAACGCGTTGAAAATCACACCTCCTACTCTTTTTTGGGGATGGTTTGTTTAAGGACGCTCTCCGTTCAAGATTTTGACTTCAGTTATATCGCGTTTTTATATTTCGTGTTTTTTATAGTAGGGTTGTTTCTAATCAATGAAATAGAAGCCGTTTTTAACTTCGTTGATATTCTTAACCAATATCTATTTGTAAAATTTAGAATATATACGAAATCTAAAGACAATTTGAAATCTAAGACAAACCTAAAAATTAATTTCGCGTGTTTTAACGGTTTCAATGATTTGTGTTTTGCTTAGATAATTTAGTGTTTAGTGATTGTGTCGAGTCGTCGGATTGCTATTTTACGGATGTTAGGAGGTATGTATTAAATAAATTAAATTAGAAACAGCACGAACCATTTTTTTTTCAGAAATTTTTCGATTATCAACACAGAAAATAAAGTTAAAAAATATGGCTTCTGTTTTTAATTTCATCGATTTAAATATTTATCAAATTATAGAAAATATTTTCCGGTTTAAATGTTTTATTTCAATTATTTTCAGTAAGATTTGGATATCGAGGAGACAACATCCATCCGGTAAGTCTTTTCCATCCATTATTTATAAGAAAATCGTAAGGTGAACCTTTTTTGCACGATTTTTTTTTAAAATAAAAAGATTTGTTCACCTAATCAACATTTGAAATACCGAGTGTTGATTTAAATTCATTCTTTAGCGTGTTTTGAAAGTTTGTTAGATAATAATATATTCTAATCTACAAAATATGATTCGATAACACCATGACACAAAAAAACGTGATTGTGTGGTCTCTTTGTAAGTACAGTTCATAAAAAAATACAATAGATTGGACATTTTATTTTACATAAAGGTATATTTTTTATTTCCTTTTAATAAAATTAATCCACAATCCACATTTTGGAATAGACATAATAGCAAAAGGATTAATATCAAATGGTTCAACAGTCTTCTCATTAACACGAAGTTCAAACTCTTTAATAATTGCAACTGTAGATATCTTCATTAAAACCGTAGCGAATCTCATTCCTTAAAAGAATAAGTTTATAATAAGTATACAATTTTAAAAATATATAAAATTTTAATAATTAATTAAAATTAAAAAGAAATACCTGCACATATTCTTCTTCCTAATCCAAAAGGCATATAAGATCCCTTTTGAATTTTTCTTTTATTTCCTTCAGCAAACCTTTCGGGGATAAATTCGTTAGCTTTTTCAAAGTACTTTTCATCACGTTGTATCTCAGCAATAGGAACAGCAATAGACATCCCCGGTTCAAGACTTACAACCCTCTCTTGTCCATCTTCCAAAGGAAATTCATAATAACCAGTACATTCTTTTGTCACTATAGGAACAGAAGGATGTAACCTCATTACCTCTAAAAAATGAATCTTTAACTTAAAAAAAAAAATTAATTGAATTTGATATCCAAACCAGAAATAACACAATCCAAATAATTCATTTCTTGAATAGCTTCAAATGTAATTTCACCATTGTGTTTCTTTAAAACTTCATCAATTTCAGCTTTTAATTTCTTTTGTACTTCAGGATTTTTAGCTAAAGAGTATAGGATATAACTTCCTTGATTTCCTGTGTTTGGATCCGTGAAAAACCCAAAACACCATGAAAGGACATCGATTTCATCAAAAGAATCACTTTGTAATGCCATTATTGAATCTAGGAAGTCGTTGTTGGTGATGTTATTTTCTTTTCGATGTTTTAAAGCTGTTTTAATGGTTTGTTTTACATAAACTATTGTGTCTTCAGCTATAAATCTAAAATTCTTATTTTATTAAGTATTTATAGACCACAAAAATGTTTTTATTTACTTTAAACGAAGTAACTTTGCTAATGGAGGGAAAGCAACCACACAAAAAAGTTTAAGACTTAATAACCGAGTGGGTTCCGTTATCTGAAGTCCAAATTTTCTGTAAAAAGCGTCGTCTTGAAAAGAGTCCGCTTCAACTCCAAAAGCTGATAAAGCGTTAGCATCAGTAACATATCTCGATAATAAATCCCTAGCTTCACAAGTCTTTTTGTTTTCAATGTACTCGATCATATCTTTTGAAGCTCGTACTAAAAAGGGAGTAATGTGTTTTAGTTTAGCGTTTGAAAATAACGGGGTAAAGAATCCTCTGGATTTCTTCCATTTATGTCCAACTTGAAAGAAAGGTCCTCTTTCTGCTATTGCATCTAATTCCGGATCTAGCTTAATTTCATTCCTCCAAAAGAAATCGGCGTCTTTTACTAAAACTTGTTCGATGTATTCAGGTTTTGTTAAAAGTAAAGAAGGTGTTTGTAATCTATAATAACCGATGTATGGGGAAGTTGGGTATTTACTTTAAATTAAAATAAGAATTAGATTTTAGAAACAATTTATGAAATTAAAATACTTACTAATATAATTCAGAAAGAAAACAATTCATACTTGTATTTTGACCCATTGGAATATTTCCAAATAACAACCTGGGTGGGTCACAAGGAACATTTCTCTTTTTCCAATAATCATAATTACGCGTTAAATACTTATAAATTAAATATAACACCGAAAGACACAATATAGCAATGGTCAGCATTTTAAAAAAGTTAAAATTTAATAATGTTCTTTAAGTTCGACCTCTGAAAAAGTTGATGTTTATTACAATACGAATTTTAAACTGTTTGTTTCAGTGATAATGCGTTTTTTATATAACATGGACTAAAATTACTGTGAAGTTAGATTAGATTACATGGTTCAATTTTTGTCCTGAATGGAAAGGGATGATGACTTACGAAAATATTATTCGAATCATTGATCCCGTTTTTATTCTTAAGTGATTTGTTTAAATGTTATCTGGCATGAGTAATGTTAAAATTTGTTTTTATCGGGTTGATTTATTAACAATGAAAAAAATAAAATAAGGATCGTGTTTGATTGCAAAAAGATAAGAACGCTTAAGGTGGATTTCTAGTGCATCATTACGTAAGGTAACGAAATAAAAACTCTCACGATGATAAATATTTATTATACAGATCTGGAAATTTCATTTGAGGACATAGGAAAATAATGCGTGCAACAGCGACGCATATAGGAAGTAGATTAGATAAACAAAGAGCGATATAACTGTTTAACCACGTCTTTTACGATCCGACCCTAGTCGCCCAACCAACCACCTTCTTCCCACAAACTGTCGCACTGTCAGACTGTCAAACTGTCAGTTCGTTGCGTGGTTAAACAGTTATATCGCTCTTTGTTTATCTAATCTACTTCCTATATGCGTCGCTGTTGCACGCATTATTTTCCTATGTCCTCAAATGAAATTTCCAGATCTGTATGTGTATACATATAAATACACATAAAAGATATTTATGTCACAAGTTATAATACAGTGATACAAAAAAGTCTCCGTACGGTAGCATTAACAATCTTATTTTGTACAATTAAAGTTGAAATGTTAAATGTAGATTTAAAAATGTAAGGCTAAGGCTTGGCTGTATTACTGTACGCTCTATTAGGCCGATAAAATTTTAAAATAAATTAAAATTAAAAAAAAAAACAGTACAACATAAAAAACGTCGGGTATTTTATTACAAAAAAGTCTCCGTACGATACTTAAACACATGGTTTAAAAACCAGAATTTTCATATCCAGATAGCCTTATATTAGAGTGCAGGTAGCTAGTTTTCATTTAATTGTCGACGAGTGCAAATATTACAAACAATTTGCAATATGTCTCCAAAAAAAACGCGAATTAAGTGTCGATTTACGTAAACTAATTGTGAAATTATATGGTGAGGGAAATTCTAGGCAAGAAGTGACCAATATTGTTAAAAAATCCAAGTCGACAGTACAGTACACTATCGAGATTATGGAAAAACCGGTACATTGAACAATACCTTCCAATCTGGGCTCCCAACAATTTTTATTGAACGTCAAGAAAGGCATATTTTTCGAGAAATACAGAAAAATGCAAAGAATAGTGCAACAAAAATCGCACAAAAGTTAAGACATGACATAAATGTGAGCTGCAGTGATGAAAGCGTACGTAACGTTCTAAGACGCCACGGATATAACGCACGGTCACCACGGAAAAAGCCATATATTTCTTTCCGAAATAAAACCAAACGACTACAATATGCTAAAGAACATGTAAATAAAGAGCAAATATTTTGGGACAATGTCATATTTAGTGATGAGAGCAAGTTTAACATTCACGGATCCGATGGGAAACAAAAAGTATGGAGGAAGCCCAACACTGAATTAACTTTTAGAAAATTTAAATACTACTGTTATACATGCAGGTGGCAGTGTTATGGTTTGGGGGTGCATGTCGAGTAATGGAGTTGGCCAACTATCTTTTATAGAGGCTACAATGAACAGTAAGTCCTATCTTAAAATTTTACAAGAAAATCTGTCCGAAAGTGTTCACAAATTAGGAATGGGCAATGATTTTTTGTTTATGTTCGGTAACGACCCTAAACACACTTCGCGAATGGTGACTGAGTGGCTTTTATACAGGTCAAAAGCATACTAAAACATCCACCCCAACCACCAGACCTCAATCACATCGAACCTATGGTAAGAATTGGAGAGACGCATTTGTAAACATGGAATAAATAATAGAAATGATTTCAAGGAAACATTACAAGAGGAATGGAACAGAATTCAACCTTCAGTTACGAAAAAACTTGTGGCATCTATGCAGAACAGATTAAGAGCGGTTATAAAGTCAAAGGGAAACCCTACTAAATATTAATGTATGTACTTTTTGTTGGTTATTTATACCTTCTGTTAAAGTTTTGTTGTAGTATTTTAATATGTCTTTATTCGTACGAATACTTTTTTGTAACAAATTTAATGGTTTTTTAATAAAAGCGTATATATTTCTGAAGCTTTTATTTTCATTACCCGGTATATACGCATTTACAACACTATGGTAAACATCTGTCACTTTAGATATATTATTTTAAGTCCACCTATAAAACTTTAACTTAATTGTATAAATCAAGTTTATAATTGCCATCGTACGGAGACGTTTTTGTATCACTGTATCTGACAAAAAATTAGCTCGTGTAATAAATACAGTTATAATAAACATGTGTGAGACGTTCGTTGATATTCGCTGAGACAATATGAAGATAATTAAATACAAATTTTATGAATTACATTTATTTTTGATAACTTCTACAATAATAGTTATTTATACTTTCTTAAATGTGGACAGTTTAACGTTGTGCTGAAGAACTAGGAGGTGATACAATTGAAACGGGTTTTTAGCGAGTTTGAGGTTGTTAGTATTTTTGATATCGGAGTGAAAGTCTTTTTAAAAATCCTACGAGTTAAGCGCAATAACAAAATTATCATAAAGTGGGTGATTATACCAGTTGAAATTCAAGATTTATAGTTTTTATTTGTACCACTGCTTGATTGAAGTTTAGTGGTTGGAATGCGTGGAATTACCTCTTAAGGGATTTTATCGGAAACCTGTAAGAGTTCCTTAATTTTATTGCGCTATTCAATCATTTGTGAGAGATAATGCATTACATATAAACTTATATCATCATATGCGGGATTTTTTTCCGCTCGACGCAAGTTTTGAAGACCTTTTATTGCTGGTGTCTCTTCGACTCGAATTCTTGTTTGACCACGCCGTTTATTCGGAGACACCGTATTTTCCATTGCTGGTACTAATTGTAAGTAGAAGTATCGCAAGTATTATTAAATTTCTTACTTACCTAAAGAATTCACGACGTCAATTACTCTCTCCTGATCCTCCTAAGGAGTTGTTAATTAGTGTTATTTGTTTTAATACTTACCATCACGTTTTGGGGTGTACCATCTAGTCCAACGGTGGGCAACCTCCGACCCGCGTGAAGGTCTAATCCGGCCCGCGAGACCTTTAGAAAGATTAATAACTAATTTTTCTTTCTAATCAAAAATGTTTAATAGAAAGAAAGATTTTTGCCACTAATGCGTTAAAGAAGAAATAATCATCTCATTACTGCACTGGGATTCGAAACCAAATCTCCTGCTTTCTAGGCAGTTGTTCTACCAAGAAAGCAAGACGTCTGGGAGATCTATAATTAACTTTGTTAGTTAATATAAGTTTGTTAGTATATGTAATTAACAAAAATTTGAGCATTTTTTAGTCCGGCCAGTGTACGAAAAGTAAACCGTAGTCTGGACCCAACTATACAGAAAATTGCTCACGTCTGATCTAGTCGTTAGTTTTTTTCATTAGACATCTTTCTTCGGACGGTGTATATACCAAATCGTTGGATTATCAAGATGTTGCTACTAAATAATTAAAACGGCAAGTATTGAATACAAGAAATAAAACATCAGAACTCAAAAACAATATAGAAAAGGATGGAGCAAGGCAGAGTACCTAAGGTTTGAAAGTAAATAAAATCCAGAATTTCGTTCATAGAGAAAAATACTTTTTATTTACGTAAACTAAACTTTTTAAACTTAAAAAATAAATTAAACTTTTAGACTTTTGGCAAGAACGGAATACTAATTCACTAATTTTAACGTAATCAACGATTAAACATAAGAAGTCATTTTTCCTTATTTTGCCTTACGCGTGGAACAACATAAAATGTAATTAATAGAACATTATTAAAGTTTGTTAATTATTGATTGTTAATTAGATTTACATAATACATAAACACGAAGGCGTCATCGTTGTTATCATTAACACGAGCACATTAATTTTGTACGTTTTCTCGTCTTTGACGTTTTATTATAAAATTTCCCATTTTTTTTACTCAGTTTTCTCTCCGTCATTTTGAGTTTTCTAGCTTTCTTTCTATCAAGAGACGCATCAGAAGTGTCACTCACCGATTTTGATGAATGTAGAAATTTGGTAGAATTGTAAAATGGGTCAACCGTCATAAGGTTGACGTATTTCTTTACACGTGTAGTAAAAGCCTCTGGGGTAAGTTATAAGGGTTGAAAGTTGAGGGTCAAAAACACATTTTCCCTTATAACTCTTATAAAAGTGATAAATGATTACTGTAAACGCCAAAGGGCGTGTTATGGTGGTATCTTTTCAACGATGTGCCACTTGATACAATATCCAATCTTGGGGCGAAAAGGGTTAAGAAAAGTGATAATTTTTCGCTATTCACAATCAAGATGTTGAGGGATATTTACAAAACTTGATATAGCGAAAGTTTAGAGAAAATTTAAGTTTTCGTATTTTTTATTTTGAGCGAGAAACTTCAATGGGGGTAGCTGTAGGGATGAGAAGGGTTGCGTAACACGTCGTATTTTTATTATTACAATCTTACTTTATACGTAAGTCTTGACAGTAGGGGTGTTTGCTACCTATTCATTGGGGAGGTTGAGGGTGAATTTAAAAATTTCAACGATAACAAAAAGACGTGGTTTCAGGTTAGCTTTACAAAGATGTTCCTTTTGATACTTATTGGGGATGCGAGGGGGTGAGAAAGGGATAGCTTTTGCAATTTTGTAAGACAGAGTTCTCCATCTTATCTCTCCTTCTCCCTCCCTTAAAAGAAGAAGTTAAGAAGGGATATTTTGCTCCAATGGACGCTTTTATAAAAAGATAATAATACAAATGCACACTTAAAATGTATTTAAAAAGGCACTGATTTTAAATAGTTATTTGTTACTAATTTCATAAAACTACCATTTGTATGGTCACCGTATTATATGATTTTTTTCGATACCCATGGCAAAGCGACCTCCTCCATCATTAGTTATCAACAGACGTGATGAAGAGGTGTTAATAAAGGGTCACATTATTTCTAGTCTTGCATAAAAGTGCTTTGTTGCCAGTATAGATCTGGTACCCCATCTTACTCTACTTCTGTAAACGAAAAACTAAAATTCATAATTCTTAATTACTTACTCTTTCCACACATTCTTCGAATACGGGTATTGTTTGATACCTTGTTACGATGTCTATCGATATGTTATCGACCTGAAACACCTTCATTTTTTCGAATGTTCGCGAGGTTAAAACCTTAGAATTCGCGCCTTAGAATTAAAGATAATTGTAACCTGTATTAAGGGTTAACAAAAATTGAAATTCTTTGTAACAGAAATAAATACACTTCCAGCATAAATCGATATGCCAAAGACATTTTTGAAATTCCTTCTAGTTTATCATCAAGCGTAGGTATGTCCTCAGCTAACAATTTTTAAACATAAAATTCAAAGTCATAGACATCAAAATATTGACCACAACTTACTTTTTTTCTAGTTTATTAAATAAGTAAAAAAAATTGATTTAATTATCTTGGTCAAAATAAAATGCAACAGATTGCAAAACACTTTTATTTCAAATTAAGATAGTTTTGATTTCCGCTTAGTAAAATTAATCCACAATCCACATTTTGGGATAGCCATAATAGCAAAAGGATCAATATCAAACGGTTCAACAGTTTTTTCATTAACACCAAGTTCGAACTCTTTAATAATCGCAACTGTAGATATCTTCATTAAAATCATAGCGAATCTCATTCCTTAAAAGTATAAGATAAAAGTATAAAATAATTAAAAAAATGTATAAAATATTAAATAATAAATTTAAATTAAAAACAAATACCTGCACAAATTCTTTTTCCTAATCCAAAAGGCATATAAGTTCCCTTATGAATCTCTCCTTTATTTCCTTCAGCAAACCTTTCGGGGATAAATTCATTAGCTTTTCAAAGTATCTTTCATCACGTTGCAAAGCAGCTATAGGAACAGCAACAGACATTCCCGGTTCAAGACTTACAACCTCATCTTGTCCATCTTCCAATGGAAATTCATAATAACCAGTACATTGTTTTATCATAACATGAAGAGAAGGATATAACCTCATTACCTCTGAAATAGAAAATAAATCTTTAATCTTTCGAAAGATGTAATTGATTTTGGTATTCAAACCAGAAATAACACAATCCAAATAATTCATTTCTTGAATAGCTTCAAATGTAATTTCACCATTGTGTTTCTTTAAAACCTCATCGATTTCATCTTTTAGTTTTTTCTGTACTTCAGGATATTTAGCTAATGCGTATAAGACATAACTTCCTTGATTTCCTGTGTTTGGATCCGTGAAAAATCCAAAACACCATGAAATGACATCCTTTTCATCGAAAGTATCACTTTTTAATGCCATTATTGAGTCTAAAAAGTCATTATTGAAGATGTTATTTTCTTTTCGGTGTTTTAAAGCAGTGTTAATAGTTTGCTTTACGTAATTTACTGTGTCATCATTCATAAATCTAAAAATTAAGTGTTATTAAATAAACGTAAAAATGAAAATGTTTCAAGGTTACTTTAAACGAAGTAACTTTGCTAAAGTAGGAAATGCGATCATTAGAAAAAATTTAGTTACTAGCCAACGACTTGGCTCCATTACTTGTTGTCCTAATTTTCTATAAAAAGCATCATCGCGATCAAAAGATTCCGCGTAAACTCCAAAAGCTGATAAAGCACTAGCATCAGCAACGTATCTCGATAATAAATCCCTAGCTTCACAAGTCTTTTTATTTTCAATGTACTCAATCATCTTTTTTGAAGCTCGAACCAAAAAGGGAGTGACGTGCTTTATTTTAGCGTTTGAAAATAAAGGGGTAAATAATCCCCTAGCTTTTTTCCATTTTTGTCCGAATTGAAAGAACGGTCCTCTTGATGTAATATCATCTAATTCTGGATCTATTCTAAATTCGTTTTTAGCGAAAAAATCAATGTCTTTTACTAAAGCTTGTTCGATGTATGCTGGCTTTGTTAAAAGTAATGAAGGTATTCGTAATCTATAGTAACCAATGTATGGAGAATTTGGGTATTTACTTTAAATTAAAATAAAAATTAGATTTTAGAAACAATTTATGAAATTAAAATACTTACTAATATAATTGAGAAATCCAAAAATTCATACTTGTATTTTTACCAATCGGCATATTTCCAAATAACATATTAGGTTGTTCAAACGGAACATTTTTCTTTTTCCAATAATCATAATTACTTGTTAAATACTTATAAATTAAATATAATACCGAAAGATACAATATAGCGATGGCTAACATTTTTTTAATTAAAAAAAGTTCTTTGAATTCGATCTCTTAGAAAGTTGTTGTTCACCACAACAATTCGAATTTTAAACTGCCTATTTTAATGATAAGACATTTTAAATATTGACTAAAATAACCTTGAGGTCAGATTAGATTACATGTTTTGATTTTTGTCCTCAACGTAAAAGGATGATGACTTATAAATTATATTCGAATAATTGATGTTGTTTTTATACATAAGTGTTTTATTTAAATGTTGTCTAGCATGATAAGTGTTAAAATTTATTTTGTTTTGTCTGGTTATTTTACTAACAAAGAAACAGAAAAATAAAGATTGTTGGTCTGTTTGTAAAAGAAACCTATCATCATTGCTTAAAGATGCGAAATAAAAATTCCAAGTTAGGGCAACGATAATGAATATTTCGACGCTCTCAAGCCAAAACGGCATAAACGCCAAAACGGCCATTTTTTAGTTAGCTGCACCGTTGAGTAGCATTTTTAAATCTGCATGCAATAGTTAAAGCGTGATACCTGCAAACAAACTTCATTCGCTATAAAATTGGTTTAAAGTTTGCATAAAAGCCATTTAAGATTCATTATGTCAATCATTTTTTGCGTTTTCTGAAAAATTAGGTAAATATCGTTTATGCCGTTTTGGCTTGGCAGCGTCGATTTATTATAAATGAATTTAGTAATACCGTTAAAAAAAGAAAAGGTACACATATGAGGATACATTTAAAAGATGTATATGTATATGATGAACTATAATATCTGATGAGAAATTGACTTTAACATTACGCTTTCTTGCAACCCGCAGAAGTTTTGAAGATTTAAAATTGTGTTTTATAAGATCAGCTCGCACCATAAATGCTTTTATAACGAACATAAGAACTTGATTTTTTTCTTAAAAGCTATACAACTCGTCGAGAATATCAGCGACACTATCCAAATAGACGAATTTCTCATGCTAACGTATTTGAGGCCACTTATCGGCGTTTAGTGGAGATTCGCCACCTTTGAAAAGCCGAACATGTACGACGTCCTGGACTTAATGTAGAAGAGGATGTCATCGACACATTCGATGAGACATCCACAATCATCATCCGTCATCATGAACATCTAGTACACGAAACGTAGCTGCTAATCTGGGAATATCTCAATGAAAAGTCTGGTCAACTCTTCAACAAATGGGCAATCATCCTTATCATTACACACCTATTCAGGCAATTGAAGACGGTGATCATCAACTCAGGATTCAATTTTGATACTTTTAAATTCTAACATTGAGGATGCATATTTCTTGAAAAGGATTTTATGGACTGACGAATCGGAATTTACCTGAGAAGGAATAACAAACCTTCAGTATTTACATTATTGGGCTGAGGAAAATCCACATCTGACAAAGGAAACAAATAATCAAAGAAAATTTACTGTGAACGTACGGATGGTAATCCTTGGCAATAATTTGATTGGTTCGGGACAATTATTATCTTGTTATTGGCTAAATGGAAAGACTTTTTGCCTCCTTTTATACCTTATTCGAAAGGTAATAAAACAGAGAAGTTTTTCTCATAATTTGAATGCTGATTGTATTATCAAAATTTTAAAATACTTTGAATAAATACTATACTTGAAAATTTACTTAGAAACTGGACATTTCGCTTCCCCTACTTTTAAACCATCGACATAATTCAAATATTTTTGGGCGAAAACATGCATTATTATCTATTCTATCCAGTAAATTAGACAAATTATTAGTCACCCTGTATAAAGATACTTAAAAACAAATTTTATGAATTGCATTTATTTTTAACAACTTCTACTCTAATAGTCACTTATACTTCGTTAAATGTGGGCAGTTGACAATGTGCTAAAGAACTAGAAATCGATACATTTTGGGACTGATGTTGGAATGAATTATTAGACAACATAATATTTTATTTAGATTGTGCAATATATTTCTTCATTCTTCAGTTGATATTAAGGATAAAAAACAAGATATACTGAAGCTTATACATTTTACGTAAATGCCGAAATATAGGTAGACAAGAACAAAAAATAATTTTGCTTTAATATATCCTGTTTTATTCTTTATTTAGATGTTGATATTGGGAAAAATTTAGTATCTCCTAAGAAAATAAACTTTGAAATTTTTTTTCTACTTGGGCATTTAAAGTTAGAGTTTCAGCTTTCAATAGTTCAATAGAGTTGCAGCATTCGGAATAGGCTACCGCATTGTCTTTTAATGACGTTTCGAATGGAGTTGTAGATTGACTATAATACATACAACCAAACAATACATACTTTGGTGGTACATACTACTAAAGTTGACAAATTATTCATTATTTTGACGATTTTAGATAGAATTAGATTTAAAGTTTGATAACTCCAAAAGTAAATTTAGGATTTAAATAATTCTTTCAGAGGTTTTAAATAAAAGTATGAAGATTATAACAAAGAAGACCAAATGGTTTTAAATCATTCCGTTTTTGAGATACATACCAGCAAACTTGACGAATTATTCATTATTTTGACGATGTCAGGTAGAATTAGATTTAAACATCTACACCTCCAAAAGTAAGTTTCACATTTCAAACATCTTTAGAGGAGTTTTAAATAAAAGTATATAGATTATAACAAAGAAGATCAAATGATTTTAAATCATTTCGGTTTTGAGATATACACTAGCAAAGTTGACGAATTATTCGTTATTTTGACGATTTTAGCTAGAATTAGATTTAAAATTTGATAATTTCAAAAGCAAGTTCAGCTTTTCGGGATGTAGCAAAGGCGTTTGATACAGTCTGGATTGAAAGACTAAAATTTAAGCTTAATAAAATCGGAATCAGCTACTACCTACTTACCATCCTACTATCCTTCATGGAGGAATGTTCTTTTACGGTTGTCATCAATGGATTCTCCTGGAAAATACCCGGAAAATACTTGCTGGAGTTCCCCAAGGAAGCAGTTTATCCCCAGCTTTATTTAACATTTGTATGCATGATATCCCTTCTGACCTAAATTTCGAAATGGCAATGTTTACTGATGATGTGCTAATAATGGCACAAAATGACATCCCTAACGACGCAATCGAATCACTGCAAAGACTGGTTAACGAAGTGGGGCATCATACTCAATGGCAATAAATGTCAATCCGAGATCTTTACGCTAAGATCCTATTCAGATGTCCTTTGTGTTATTATCAACAACTAAATAGCAAAAACTATTGGGCGCAAAAGACGAGACAAAAAAGTAGTTTGGAGTATTCCTTGACCAACGTCTAACTTGGAAGCACCACATCAACGCAAAGCTTAACCAAGGATGTGCCAGGCTTAGACAGCTTTATCCTCTAATTAATAGAACATCTCCTATGAGAATAGCGTGGACTCTCCTCCTCTACAAAGTTCTTATTAGAACACTGGTTACCTACGCTTGCCCGGTTTGGAGTAACTCATCAGTCTCAAATATGAAAAATATTCAAATCCTATGGAACAAACTCCTTAGGATCTCAGTGGACGCCCCATGGTTTGTAAGGAATAGTGATCTACATGAAGACGTAAAAGTGCCAATTATTAGTGAGTTTATTAAGAACGTAACCAAAAAGTTCTAGAACAACATCAACACGTGCACTAGTGCGGTTTAGCATAAAGTGGGCCTCTGCCAAATCCACACGCGCCTAAAGAGGAAGCTTCGTGTCGGAGTCTGACTCGTGGTAAAAAAATTGTGCCATAAGCGAAAACCACGAATCTGACTCGTGGTAAATCTTTTGTGTCCTATTGTCCTTAGTTTTTTTTCTCGCAAGTTCGGGTACACGGCTAAACGCAGTTAAACGGTTGAATGTCACGGCGCGCGATCAATTTTCTCGTATACTATGGCACGCGTAATTGGCAGATGTTGTGTAGGCCAAGGGGTTAACTAAAAGTATGTGGGTTATAACAAAGAAGACCAAAAGATTTTATATCGTTTCGTTTTTGAGATATATATCACTAAAACTGACAATTTATTCACTATTTTGATAATTTCGTTAGTTAGATTTAAACTTTTATAACTCAAAAAGTAAGTTCAGGATTTAAATAATTTTTATAGAGGTTTTAAATAAATGTGTATGGTTGATAATAAAGAAGACCAAATGATATTAAATCGTTTCGTTTTTGAAGTACTTGTCACTAAAGTTGACGAATTATTTATTACTTTGACGATTTCAGCCAGAGTTAGATTTAAAATTTGTTACCTCCAAAAGTAAGTTTAGAATTTAAATCATTTTTACAAAAGTTATAAATACAAGTATATTCTTTATAACATACAAGACCAAATGGTTTTAGATCATTGAATCATTGAAATGATTTCGTAAAATCATTTCAATTTTTCTCTATTAGATTCAAATTTCTTCCAATATCTTTCATTAAATGTAATATTTCTTAAAATTTGTTTTGTTTTGTGCGATTAACTTCTAAATAATTCAAAATGTGAAATAAATCAAACCCAAATAATTCTATTTATAGTCTCAAATAAATTTTTTTACGGTGTTAGTATTTATCAAACATTTATAGAACAATAAGGCATTATAACTTGTTTTAAAAGTTTATTTTCCCAAACAAATTCCAACTTCTACCATTTAACATTCAACTGAGACTTTAATATTCAACAGAATACAAAAAACTACCCAATTAGAATGTTCCCAATAATACTTTTCATTTTGTTCCTGTTCGTTCTATATAAATACTTAACACTCAATTACGATTATTGGGAAAAAAGAAATATACCATATGAACGACCAAAACTCCTTTTTGGAAACTTTAAAGAAACTGCGTTTTTAAAAAAGAATTTTTCTCAAGTCATAAATGAATTATACAAGTAAGTAACTTTACTTTTTTAATCATTTATTTTCTTTTCTAAGTAAATTTTTTCCTTTTAAGTAATTTTTTTTTCTTTTAAGTAAATTTTCAAATTCTCCATTTATTGGTTTTTATAAAATGCGAATACCTTGTTTACTTCTAACAAAACCCGAACATATCGAACAAGCTCTCATCCACGATTCCGATTTCTTCTGGAAAAATGAAATAAACATCGATCCAGATTTAGACATCGTAGCTATAAGAAATCCTTTTTTTCTATTCGGAAACAAATGGAAGAAGAGTAGAACCTTATTTTCTCCGATGTTATCTCAAGCTAGAATAAAACATCTTTCTCCTTTTTTAATACAAACTACAACAAATTTAGTGAAATATATTGAAAAAAATAAAACTTGTGAAGCTTTAAATCTTATATCAAGATACGTCGCTGATGCAAACGCTTTATCAGCTTTTGGAATTAATGGAGAATCTTTTGAAAAAGAAGATGCTTTTTATTGGAAATTGGGTCAATTTTTAATTGAAATGTCTGGATGGAAAGCTATAAGATTTTCTTTAATGATTTTAATACCACAATTTGCTAAGATTTTTAAAATCAAATTTTTACCTGAGTCTTCAATAGAGTACCTTAAACAAACCATTTTAACGGCTATAGACCATCGTAAAAAACACAATATTAATAATAATGATTTTTTGGATGCTATCTTAAGTATAAAAAATGATAGTTTTAATGAAAACGATATACTTTCTTGGTCTTCGGTGTTTTTATACGATGCTAACACTTCAAATCAAACTAGTTATGTTTTATACGCTTTAGCTAAAAATTTAGAAGTCCAGGAAAAACTCAGAAATGAAATTGATATGGTTTTAAAAAAATACAACGATTGTTTTACTTATGATGCTATTCAAAATATGAATTATTTAGAATGTGTTATTTGGGGTAAAAATTTTTATTTTAAAATTTAATAAAAAATTTAAAAATTAATTTTTTAGAAACAACACGATTATATCCTTCGATTCAAATCAACCTGAAAAGATGTACCGGTTATTATGAATTTAAAATGGAAAATGATGAATTTATAAGTATTGAACCAGGAATGTCGATTGCTGTTTGTGTAAGTGGGATGCAAAGAGATGAGAAGTATTTTAAAAATCCTTTGGAATTTATACCGGAAAGGTTTTCTGAGAATAATAAAGCTAATATTCAAAAAGGTACATTTTTACCTTTCGGATTAGGAAAAAGATATTGTCCTGGTAATTTAAAAAAAATAATCGTTTTTTAATTTATTTTAAAGATTCTATAATCTCTATTTTAAATCTAAACATTTCAGGTATGAAATTTGCAATGATAACGATGAAAATAGCTATAGTAGCGATTATAAAGGAATTTGAAATTACCTTAAATGAAAAAACTGGAAATCCTTTCGATTTGAAACCAGGAATTGTTATGGGAATACCAAAATCGGGAGTTTGGATTAATTTTTCAAAGAGGAAAAATTAATTGATTAGTAATTATTCAAGCGCTTTATTATCTGTATTCGGTAATAAAAATGTTAACAATGAACAAACTAAAATAGTACATCCTATCATTAAAAATGGTGGTAAACAACCGATTTGTAATAAAACTGGGAATAAAATATTTCCGGTTAATGTACCAAGTCGAGCCATCATAAAAACTATTCCCAATCCAATAGTTCTAAAAATAAAAAAGATAAAATCAATTTGTAATATTATTTATTCATTTCAAAATTCTTGATAAACAAGATTTATAGTCTTTAATATCTGTCTTGTCTTTATTGTCTTTAAGTTCTCACTTAAATTTATCTTCAAAGTTTGTTTTCAATGTCTGTCTTGTTTTTAGCATGTATTCTCATCTCTACCTTATCTTCAATGTTCGTCTCTGATGTCTTCAATATGTGTCTTCGATTCTTTCAATGCATTCAATGTATGTCTTCAATTTTTATAATGTATTCAGTATCTGTCTTCAATTTCGACAATGTATGCAATATCTGTCTGTTTTCTTCAATGTTTTTTTGTCTACCTGTCTTCAAGGTTTGTTATATCCCCAATTTTTCCTTTCTAACACCTGTCTTTAATATTTATCGGAAAATGGAACTTAAATTACTTGAATGTGAATTTTTAATCTTCTTCTTTTCAAAGAAGACGACTAAAATTTTAATCCCAGGGACGATAAAGTGAACAGTCGTCGAAACAATTCATCAAGTATTGGAACCTAGCATGAATACTTTGCAAGAAAAAAGCGGACCGATTGATTTATTAGAAATAGAAGAAAAAGACGAGGTTCCGGTAAAAGTATTAACTCCGTCGGCGGAGTCACCTTCATTCGAACTTGAATATTCAGATCCGTTTGATACATCAATTGCCAGTGATATTGTACCAGGAAAAACCGAGTTGAAATTACTAGAAAAAGAATTATTTAATACATAAATAGCAAAGCCAAAGAACGAAAATGGACGTTAAAGGTGCAAATCCGTTCCTGTTCACAGAAGAAGAAACGTCTCTCAATTCATCGAACAGCAATCCATTTTTAATGAACGACGAAGATGATTTTGGGAGTGAAAATCCATTTTTATCTCAATCTGCTACAGCTATGGCCCCATCAAATTCAACAAATCCGTTTGCATTTAATCCCGTGGAAATTGAAACGACACTAACGCTAATCTACGAATCTGCATTTCCTAATTCAACAAACATTTTTGCATCTCAAGTCTTTCTCTCAGATACGACCGTTACAATAACGTGTGCGCCACAAAAACCAACCGATTTGGATTTATCTTCAATTTAAGTCTTCAATTTCTTCAATATATCCCTTGTTTGTCTTCTATTACTTCAATATATTCGATGTTTGCCTCTTTGTGTTCAATGTTTTTGTCTGTTTGTCTTCAAGGTCGGTTTGTCTTCAATTTCAGCCTTGTCCTAAGTGTCTGTCTTTAGTGCCTCTTTTCAGTGCTTGTGTATATTCAATACCTATCTATCTTCAATATCTGTCCAGTTTGCAACACCTGTCTTCAATATCCGTCTTTAATGATTGTCTTCAAATTCTTCAATACACTATGTGTGCCTGTCTGTACTCATTATTTTACTGACTTTTGATATCTTCAAAATCTGCTTTTCTTTGATGAGTCTGCAAAAATTCTCCACAATGTTTATTTCTACCCCACATATGCCTTGCTTTCAACGTCTGTCTTCGATGATTGTCTCCCATGTCTCTCATCAATGCTTACGTGTATTCATTGTCTAACTATTCTTAATGTCTACCATCAATTTCTTCAATACACTTTTTGTCTATTCAATGTTTTTCTGGTTTCCGACATCACTAATATCTGTTTTCTCTGATTAATTGTTAATAATTTTCCTCAATCTTTATTTGTGTCTCACATATGTATTGTTTTCAACGTCTGTCTTTGATATTTGTCCTCCATGTCTTTCCTCAATGCTTACCTGTATTCATTGTCTATCTATTTCCAATATCTGATCTGCCTTTAATATACGTATTCAATGTCTGCCTTCAAATTCTTCAATGCACTTCTTCAGGCACTCGATTTCTATCTGTCTGTCTGTACTCAATATTTTTCTGACTTTCGATATCTTCAATGTCTGTTTTTTTTTTTTTGGTTAGTCTTCAATAATTCTCCTTAGTGTTTATTTGTGTCCTACAGCTGCTTTGTTTTCAACGTCTGTCTTCGATGTTTGTTTCTCATGTCTCTCCTCAATGCTTACCTGTATTCAATGTCTTCTGTTTTCAATATGCGATCGGTCTTCAATGTCTGTCTTCAAATTCTTCAATACACGCTTTGTCTGTCTATCTGTACTCAATGCTTTTCTAATTGCCGATATTTTCAATATTTGTCTTTCTCTGATTGGTTGTTAATAATTCTCCTCAATGTTTATTTGTATCTCACATCTGCTTTATTTTCAACGTATGTCTTTGACATTTGTCTCCCATGTTTTTCCTCAATACTTATCAGTATTCAACGTCTATCTACTTTCAATATCTTACCTGCCTTCAATATACGTCTTCAATGCCTTCCTTCAAATTCTTCAATACACTTCTTCAGACAGTCTATTTTTGTGAGTAGTGCGTCGCGAACCTATAAATAAAGCGCGAGAGCATTACAGAAAGGTGAGGAAAAGGGAAGAAAACCTCCGGGAGTCGACGGAGAGGAACGCAAAAGAAAGACCCTCGCTCTTATATCCTTATTTCAATGGTGAGGCTTAGGATCAACATATAGTACGTTACTGCTGGAAATGCGGTTGGCCGCAAACTTGATGGCAGTACGTTCTGCCTAAATGACAGAGATACCCGCCCCAAAGGGTTTCCGAGAGGCGAGTCCGGGGGTGATGGGAAAAGACGCCTGCATCTGCTCCTGACTGTTTTTTAGAGCCATCAGTATAGATTTTGAGGATGTTGGTGTTATCAATCTCTGCTGACGGGTTTACAAGAACAAGGTAACTTCTCGAAAATACGAATTCGGCAGGCATAAAGTAGAATGGGGGCTCTTTTGAGCGCCTCCCTCCACAGCTGAGAGTTGCTGCCTTATCTTGTGTATTGGTTGGGAGTTTTATGCTCATTTCACACTGTTCTAGATTGTTATTAGAGACTTTACTTAACTCTATATTCACCTTAGAGAGTTCAAAGGTATATGCTTTGGGTTCTACTTCAATCTGATCAATAGATGGACAGAACAGAAGTTGAGTTTTTATCTTGTGCATTGGTTAAGAGTTGCTTGTTTATTTCATAGTGTTCCAGATTGTTATTAAAGACATTACTTATCTCTATATTTACTTTAGAGAGTTCAAAGGTAGATGATTTGAGATCTTCTTCAATTTGATTTAGATCCTTTATGATTCTTTCCAAGTCTTTTTCAGTTTCGAAATCTTGAGGTGAAACTTGAGAGCGGATGGGTGCTAAGTAGTAAAGAGAAAAAGTGGAAGATTGGGTAATCAGTGAATATCAACAAAAGAGGGATAAAGGGGTATTCGATGGACAATAGCAGTAAATAGTATTAAGACATTTGTTTTGTGAGCGTAAGGCCATTCCGTAAATTCTATTGTTTCAATAAAGATTAATTTACTATATTTAGCGTTTTTTTTTGGTTTGTTTTCTATTTTCTTTCTTCTCGTTAACACGCTATCAGGTTTCCGTGGGTGCTGAAACTATCCTGGAATATGGCCGCGTAGACCTTTTGTCCACTGAGGGGCTCGGGGGTGGTAACACATTCGATATCTTCAAAATCCCCTTTTCCTTGATTAGTCTTCAATAGTTCTCCACAATGTTTTTTTGTATCCCACTTCTATCTTGCTTTCAACGTCTGTTTTAAATATTTGTCTTCAATGTCTGTTTTCAATACTTATCTGTGTCCTGTGTCTATCTATCTTAAATGTCTGGCTCCTGGCTAGTTTTCAAATTATGTCCTCAATTTCTTCAATGTATTCCATCTGCGTATATCTGTGTTTAATCTTTTAGGTTTGTCTTCATTATTTGTCTTCAACGTCTCTTCTCAATACTTTTCTGAGTCTAATGTCTATCTATCTTCAATGCCTAACTAGTCTTCAAGGTATATCTTCAATTTCTTCAATGTATTCAATCTGCATCTCTCTGTGTTCTATCTTTTTTCATCTATCTGCCATCAAGATCTGTCTATCTTGAATGTCTGCCTTGCTTTCAATGTCTCTTTTCAATAACGTCTCTATTCTTGCCTTCTATGTCGTTTTTCAATACTTATCCGTATCCGATATCTGTCTATCTTCAATGCCTGGCAACATCATTACTCAATGTCTGTCCTCAAATTCTTCAATGGAATGTATGTCTATCTGTCTTCATTCAATGTTTTTCTGACTGTCGAGGTCTTCAATATCTGCCTTTCTCCAATGTTTTAATATTCATTCCCAGTTTACCTTCAGTGTCTGAGTTGTCCTCAATATCCGACTTTGATATTTGTCTTCAATATCCGTCTTTAATATTTGTCTTCAATATCCGTCTGTTTTTAATGTTTTCGTTTTGAATACTCAATGCTTCCAGCATCCAAGTTATTTCAAGGAAATCTGTCTTCAACATTCGCCTCTTTTTAATATTTGCATTTAAAGTCTGACTTCAATGTCTAAACTAAACACGTAAAGTGTCTGTCTTCACACTTAATATTCAATATTTTTAAGATCTAACTTATTCCGAGAAAGAGTCAAGTCATTCAGTACAATTAACCACTTTTTTACTTGCATGTAACTTATGTACTGACAATATCTAAGAAAAAGAATTTTTTATACTCACCGTAAACTTGTTGGAAAGACATCAACAACAACTGACATTAAAACATCAGTACAAACTGTAACCAAAGCACTATTTGTAGAAGCTAGAGCAGTCATCATTTCTGTACTGATTGAAAAATATATGCTAAATCCAGCTGAAGCACTTATACAACCAAAGATAATTAAAATCGGTTTTTTTCCAACTTTGTTAACTGTTACCTCGGTGATTAAGAAAGCTACTATGGTCATACTTGAAACAATTAAAGTGTTGATATAAACCGAACTATCTATTGTATTCTATTTAAAGAAAATAATTAAGTTTTAAACAAAAATTTCAACAAAAAATAAATCTTACCTTATTACAATCTATTAATTCTTCAGTTGAATTAGTTACAGCGCTTGATAAAGTACTTAACATTTTACAAAGGCTTGCATTTTCATCTTCGGGATAATTCATTTTATATTTACTTAAAGTGGTATAAATTTGTGGTAGCCACAATCTCAAACTATTCATACTGGTAACAAAACCAATTTCCATCACACTTACTAGTAAAAAATTCCATAAATGAACACTAAACAAAGGTTTAATTTGTTTTAAACCATTTTTTAAAGCTTGTAGGGAGGATTTATTTTCAACCCTTTTATTTTCTTCAATAAGTGCTTTTATTGGATACTCTTCAGGTCGTTTTCCAGTATTTATACTAAACACTTTCCGAAAAATCTTTAAAGCTTCTTCATTTTTCCCTGCAGTCATTAGATACTTCGGACTTTCTGGTATAAAAAAGTGTCCTATTGAACTTATGAAGCATGGAAGAGAACTTATCATTAAAAAGAAGTTCCATGATTTTAATTTAAAGTCGCCATTTGAAAATTCAACGTTCCAATTTAATGGAATTATCCACCAAGCTAAAAGAGGCATCATCATATTCGCTAAACCGTAAATAATCCCGATTAAGATAATAACTTGAGCTCGGTATTTTGAAGAATGATACTCGGATAAAACGGAAGTTAATGTAACAAAAGGGCCGTTTATACTAAAGAAAAATAAGAATCATTAAGAGAAAATTAGATTGAAAGAATTAATGGTAACTTACATGAAACCAGTGATGAATTTTAAAACAGCTAACATTTCAAAAGATTGTGAAAACCCAGCTAGAACAACAAAACAACCAGTTATTGCGTAACAAGATACTATTATTTTCTTTCTTCCTAATGTATCAGCTAAATAACCCCATAAAAAGGCACTTGGTACCATTCCTAAGTAAGAAATGCCATTTAAAAGTCCTGATTGTTCTAAGGTTATTCCAAGATCACAACGAGCTACTGGAAGAACGTAAGACATTGTAGTACTATCGAAATTTGTTGCGAAATAACTTGGTATTGCTAAGAGTAAAAGGAAAATGTTAAATTTTCCGAATTGTGATGATGAAATTGCTTTTTCAAAATCAGCTGGTTCTAAAACATTAAATAAGTAATATTTTTACTATGGAATTTCTTAAAAATTAATAAAAAAAAATTCTTACCTTCTAAATTTTCTTTAGTTACCGTTTTGGATTTCATTTTATTTTTGGTTTTGATTTTAATTGTAAGTGTGGTTTTTAATGTTCTTAAGTGTTTTGTGGTTAGGTTAGTAATACGGATAATTTAAAAGTACAAGGTAAGTATTTAAATATTTATTTTTATACTCATGTTAAAACACAATACAACAATTAAACAGATAAAATTTCCATATAGTATAATAATTTTTATAAATATCTCGAGATAACTTTGTTGGAATTCAAAAAACTAGCTTTAGTATCTTGATTTTTGGGGAAACATTACTAAAAATACACTGCTAGTCAAAAGAAATTTAACACCCAGAAGGGATGGTTTTACGAAGTTGAAATTTTGGTGGTATGTATTCATACGAAAGAGTAAACAATTAAACTTTGGCAATGATCAGTAAACTGTTCAGTTATTTTTTGTATGGTATTTAGATGTGAATCTTGCCATAGAACTTCTGAAACCTGCCAAGGTTCAAATAGCTCCCAATATGTTAGCTGCGGCTCAGATCGTTTTCGGTTAAAACGTTGTGAGGAAAAAATGTCCCGACAGACACTACGCCAATCCCATTCAAAGAGAATGCAAAGAATGCCCCACTGGTTGTAGAGAGTGCAATCGTATGAATTGTTTAATTTGTTTAAAAGGTTGGCAGGTAAACGGAAAAAGTCGGTATGTACTATGGTATTGTATGTTTAACAGGCATATTCTTTTACAGCGTGTAGTTACGTTAATGATTACTAATAATCTAGGTTTTTGCCATGTCCTTCATTTTTGTATTTGTTATGTCCCGCGTCTACTGAAATTAGTCTTAAGCCGGGAATACACCTGGCGAATGTTACCATTCATTCGTAGTCGTTCGCATTCGTTCTCACGCGCACCATTGCTACTCGTTCGCAAAGATTCCTTCAGGGTGGCGTGATATATTTGAACGAATAGCTAGCTTTTCCTCATTGCAAATAGTTCCACTCGTTCACATTCAGTTCGTTTGGTGAGCAATTCGTGAATATGGCCATTGCGAAGGTACATAAATATGAATATAAACTCAAATAGAAGAGCTAAGTAGTACCAAAATTTTAACTGTTGTTGGAATGTGTATTTTTTAATAGGTTTCATGGAGCGTCAGTGAATGCACAAAACTCATTGAATTGTACCGTACGCACCCGGTCCTGTGGGACACAACTAATGAGTTTTATTACTGTAATGTCAAAAAGAAGGATGCATTGGCAGAAATATTTACGAAAATGAAAATTTCTGTGCGTGAGGTTATGAAAAAAATGAAGGGTCTAATGGCATCATTTCATTATTTACTTATCACAAAACTAAAAATTACAACACAACTACTGCATCTTATTGAACACGTCCACATATATGAACGTTTCCAGACATTCGTGGCTGGCATTTTCCATTGATCTTTTTACTTTTACCGACAACCCATTGAACGCGTTCGTTCGTGCCTATCCCATTCGTCCTGCTGTTAATTTCGCTGCAAATGCATGTCCACACATGGGCAAGAAATCCTCGAGAATGCGTACGAATGGTAACATTCGCCAGGTGTATTCCCGGATTTACATTCAATTAGCCCCTTTTAACCCTTTCAGCGCTGAATTGCCTGACGTTAAGCGTGCGCTGTGGGTTTCCCACTCCGTACGAAAATCATTTGATACGCCGCATTGGTCGCTTTACGTACCATAAAGTCGCTACTAGGGCTGGGCAAAGTATCGATACTTTTTATATGGTATCGGTACCACTTGTGGTATCGGTATTCGATACTAACTTGGTATCGGTATCGAAGTATTGTTTGAAAAAGTATCGATACCTTTGGACGGTATCGATACTACTTGGTATTTGGTATCGACAGTATTGGTATCAAAAAAAGTAAAAAGTTTCCATACCTTTTTAACTTTTCACAAGATCCACTAAAATGGTGGAAAACACATTATAATATGATACCCATATTAGGACAATATGCTAAAAAGTTTTTAGCTGGTCAAGGCACCAGCACAGCATCTGAACGCGTTTTTAGTTGTGGTGGAAATATAACTACAAATACTCGTGCATCGCTAACGGCGCAGCATGCCGAACAATTAATTTTTTTATCTATGAATAAAAAATATATAAAGAAATAAGTTTTGCATTTACAGACATTTTTATTTTTATTGTTAACAGTATTTTGTATTTCTTGTTTGATTTCATTGACATGAATATTGTTATGTTAAGTTAATACCATTAATAAAAAAAGTTATGTACGTTTCGTTTTTACCATTATTTAATACCGGTTTTTCCCATCGTTTTATGCAATCGGACAATGGGTATTTTTTTATCTAAAATTCAATATCAGGTATTTCAAACCAACCTAAAATCTCACATAAGGTGTGAAGTAGTAATGCAGAAAATTTGAATAGTATCGATACCGTGATGGTATCGAAAAAGTCGATACTATGTTGGTAATGAAAATATCGATGCTTCGAATACTACTCGATACCACTGGTATCGATACTTTGAATAGTATCGATACTATCATGGTATCGATATTCGATACCTAATTTGTAGTATCGTCCAGCCCTAGTTGCCACGTTGATTTGACAGTTCAGAGTCTCGGAGCCCCTGCAGGTCCCCCGGAACGTTTTAAAACCCGTTTTAGAACGGCTACGTGCGTCCCCCGGGTTAAGTAGATCGCGATCGCTTCATAATGTCACGATAAACGTCGCCGTCCGAGGTGCTCCCGAAAATTGAACGAAAAGGAGCCAAAAAGCACTTTGTCGGCCGCGGCGGAGCTCAAAACATGTCACGGATCCTTTTTCTCATCAATTTACAGACGGTGTACACTGCCAATTATCCATTGTAGTAACTTTTACTTATATATAGTATTCGTACCCTCAAGTGATACTCTACGTTAGTTGCCTTTTTTATATTTTTAAAAGCTCACAAGCACCTTTATATCACCGCAAAGTCACATACATCTGTTTATAGAATCCTCTTTCCCAGATTGAATGGTTTTGTGAACATTCACAACTTAAACCGAATGTTTGTGTGATGAGACATATATGCGTTCATAGCCAAAATCGAATGGTTGTGTAATGACGCATATATGGGTTCATAGCCAAATTCGAATGGTTGTGCGATGACGCATATATGGGTTCATAGTGCTGAAAGGCTTAAGGAGAGTCAAAGTATGGAAATGCATAAAGCTTTGAATATCATTTTGTGAAATTGTCAGAAAATTGAGTCTAATGGTTTGCAATCATTGAAGCATGAGGTGTCTAGTTCAATGAAGTCTGGAAAACATCTGATAAAGACGGTGGTCGATCACAAAATTTTAATAAACAGTAAAAGACTTCGTGGAATGTCTTAATTAATCTATTTTAGACAACTCGATCAATTGAGATTACTTGGAGGACTGTTTAGAGAAGTCAGGCATCGATGCAAACAATTTATCGAAGAATCCATAGCTATGGTTTAGTATCACACCTACAAATTTCTCAGATTTCTTCAATACCAGAACATCTAGTTTTCAGACTCAAGTGGTAATAGGTTGAGGGGACATCTGGTCGAAGAATGGCTCCAAATCATCTTTAGTGATGAATATCGCTTTTGTCTGTAGCAATTTGATGGACAATTGTGTGCCAGAAGATCTAGCGCAAGAACGCTAACATGTGGTGCTGTGATGGTAGACAGATGGAAGACTTGTTGTGGAAATACAGTTTGGAAGCCGATAATCTTAAGTCATCATTCAAGAAAAGTCTGACTGAGATCTGGTACATCAATGAAATTTTAGAGCCAATTTTGTTTTGTAACAAAATTGTTAAATTAAAAAAAATAATTAAATAATTAAAGAAAGGTCATTACCATTAATGCGTTATCCGAGAAAAAATGTCATTACTGCACTGGGATCCGAACCCAGATCTTCTGCTTTCCGGGCAGATGCTCTTACCAATTGAGCTATGCAGCTGGACAAGTTTTCTCACATTTCAAACATGTGACATTACATGTGACATTACGTATCCAGAAATGTGAGAAAACTTGTCCAACTGCATAGCTCAATACGCCGCATTAGTGTGACGTCAAATGTTGAGAAGGTCATGGGATTGAATCCAAACAAACTTTTTCTACATAGATTCAGTCCATAAGCGGCGAGAAAATAATTTTTTTAGAGTACTTAGAGACATATTTAAGGTATGAAAAGTTGGCAGTACAGTACAAAATACCGTGTTCTACATCTAAACCAAAAATGGCAAGTTAAATAAATTTTTTAACGCCGTAAAAGCAGAAAAGAGTTCGCGTATACATAACCTCAAAAATCGTATATGTTAAACGTAAGCTTAAAAAGTTCGTAGTTCGGTAATTAATGAGATTTGGGCCACCAAATCTTACAAATGGGATGGTATTATCCTTAGAATACCTTACAGCCCTTCTTTGGTGAAAAACAACACCCTCAGATTATTTTAGATTCAATGCTAGCAACAGGTATAAATTTGATAAAAATATAGGTATTTTGTTATGAAGGAAGGGGTTTTCATAGTTTTATGACCTTTATTATTATACCCTTTGCAGGTAAAACATAACAACTATGACATTTACTGATAAAGAATGTCTATTAAAAGACATTTTACCTCAAGACGTACAAGTACACCAAACAGAATAGTGCGAATGCACTCTTTGAAGCCACTCCGACATCATAGTATAAGTTATTAGAACTCTTAAAGATTTACTTTACTTAACTTGAATAATTAATTAATAAATTAATAAATAAATTAAAATGTGTAGCTGTGTTTTACTTTTAATTCAGATTTACACATTCATATCCAACTTTTGAACCTAACCATTATAATTATTACTACCACCCCCATTTGTTACTAGCTAGGATTTTTATTTCAATAATATAAGTATTTTGTTGTGACTTATTATAATTTTAATATGTTTTGTATATTTTCCTTCGTCTGTTCTGATTTTTGTTGATTTATTTAAAATACTTACCTTCCTATAGTAAGATGTAGAATAAGAGAGTACTGTGAGCACTGGTATATTAAAAATCTAAAGATTAGAGTTAAAAATATTTAAACTTAAAATTACATTCATATTATAAAAACCTAAGAAAAAGCAGAAGTCGTAAAGTCAAAACATAGAAGACTACAATAACCCAACAGAGTTTGATCCTATGAAATCCTATAACAGAAAAAAAGTTAGTTTAGTAGTGCTGATACTTACCGTTAGTTATTCCAGAAATAAAATGTACAAAATAGTCCACGGTAATCTCTGTTACTCGAAGAATGGCAATGTTCTACATATGTAACTAAAGGGGGCTACAAATTTGTAAGAGCTCGAATAACTTTTACTGTTGTGTTAGAATGTATGATCCTTTTAGCATGTATCCTAGCTCTTACTAAGGTTTCTGTTTGGTGTATTTCTACGCCTTGTGGTAAAATACCTTTTAATAGATATTTTTTATTAGCAAATTTCATAGTTGTTAAGTTTTACCTACAAAGGATACAATAATAAAGGTCATAAAACTATGAAAATCCCTTCCTTTGTAACAAAATACCTATATTTTTATCAAATTTATACTTGTTGCTAGAATTGAATCTAAAATAATTCGAGGGTGTTGTTTTTCACCAAAAAAGGGCTGTAAGGTATTCTAAGGATAATACCATCCCATTTGTAAGATTTGGTGACCCAAATCTCATTAATTACCGAACTACGAACTTTTTAAGCTTACGTTTGACAGATACGATTTTTGAGGTTATGTATACAGGAACTTATTTCTGCTTTTACGGCGTTAAAAAATTTATTTAATTTACCATTTTTACCTTAGATGTAGAAAACGGTATTTTACATTGCATTGCCCAATTTTCATACCTTAAATATGTCTCTAAGTACTCTAAAAAAATGATTTTCTCGCCGCTTATGGACTGAATCCATGTAGAAAAAGTTTGTTTGGATTCAATCCTATAACCTACATCAACACTGTGACGTCACCACTAATGCGGCGTATTGGTAAGAGCATCTGCCCGGAAAGCAGGAGATCTGGGTTCGGATCCCAGTGCAGTAATGACATCTTTTCTCGGATAACGCATTAATGGTAATGACCTTTCTTTAATTATTTAATTTATTTGCGTTAATAATTCCCAATTATTTCTTTATATTAAAAAAAATATATTGTTACTATTACATAATTGGCAGCAGTGTTTTTCAATAAGACAACACTGAACATCGGTAAGTACCATTCACCCTAACATTTTAAATAAGAACAATGTTAATTTACTGTTATAACACACACGATTTCCAGATTCATCTTCCATTAAAGTGAATATTTTCCACAATTTGGCTCCTTTTAAGGGGTTAGACCACTTTAGATCGTGGAAAATTAACGTCATTTCCCCATTTTTTTCCGAGAAAACAATAAGAGCTGCGGAAAAATTGTTTATATATCTTTGTTGTACATACATTTAGGAATAAGAAATATATTTTGCTAAATAATTAACGTAAAAAATGAACGCGATGTAACTGCTTGATGAAAACCTTGTTAGGCGCTAAGGGGTCCGCGGCCGGAACGATTTTACCTACAATTTTCAATCTAAAGCAAAAACGAAAAGGTATTTAGTTTTTACAACTCAAAAGCTAGGGAAAGACGTAGGGATTTCCTTTTAATTATTTTTTTGCAGAAATGGTGGGCATATTACATAAACTTTGCGTTTTAGCCTAAAAAAATATCTACTAAATTGTTTATAGTTAAAGAACTACATTTGATATCAAAAAAATCCTACGTCTTTCTCTAGATAATGCTACTTGGAAGGTGCAGTTAAAATTTCAAGTAAATCGGTAAAGAATTGTATGAGTTATGTTTCCGGCCGTTTCAAGAAAAATGATTTAGAGAAAAACGCATTTAAAGTTTGTTTAACCTGTACTGAGCACACGTTATCGGACAACATTCAGAATCAAAATACAGGCATTTAAAAACTGTTCCCACTTATAACTGACATTGCATCTTATTTTTAAGACCATAAGGCACTTTTTAGCGCAAAAAACGAAAATTCGATTTTTTGTAAATTCTAGAGTGGTCTAACCCCTTAACAGAAATTAATTGAATGCAAGGTTGATTTCGATGGTCGCGAAGCTTAAAAGCAACTCAAGTAAAGAATTTGACAAAGTTAAGGTAGCTGGTGACCATTAGTGTAGGAATCGATTATTTTTTATAAGTTACATAGGTGAAGTTTTTATTATTAAGAGTACGGAAGTAGAGAAAGAGAGATATAGGTTTGGTTAGTTTAAGAAACGCGAAGTGAGAGCAGCCAGTCGGCTACAGAATTAAGACGAGAGTTGGCTAAAGACGAGAATAAGGTGCGGACGTGAATTGTAAAAGACAGCGTTAGGCGGATAAGTTATAGAGATGCGAAGTAGTGAAGACAGACAATTGTATTTTAATTTTGTTAAATATATTTGTTTATTATTTTACCAAACAAGCGGGCCTTATTATTACAAAAATCAACACCTCTAGACACAGCCTTAATACATTAGTATAGATACACGGTGTAAAAGAAGTACACCTAAAAAATACTAAAACCCAGAAAAAAAAACAACAACCAAAGAGTGTTCGAAACATTGCCAAATTTTAATCATTTATTATCTCGTATGAGTTGTACATAGCACCAAAATTTCAAGTTCTTACAACCATCTCTTCTGGGTGTTGCGCTTTTTTAACGAGCAGTGTATTCCTTTTCTTCAAATAGAAATTTAAACTTTAAACCCTGCTCTTAAAATTAATCCACAATCCCGATTTAGGCATTGCCATAAGTGAAACAGGATTTAAATCGAAAGGATCTCCAGTTTTTTCATTAACACTAACTTCAAACTCTTTGACAATCGCAACAGTAAAGGTTTTCATTAAAATCGTAGCGAATCTCATTCCTGCATATTCAAGAAATATAAAATAAACGAATTAAAACTTTGAACTTAATAAAAAAATTAAAATAAAAATTTACCAGCACAATTTCTTCTTCCTAATCCAAAAGGTATATAAGTACACTTTTTAATTTTTCCTTTATTTTCTTCGGAAAACCTTTCTGGGATAAACTTCATGGGATTTTCAAAATATTTTTCATCGTGATGCATCCCAACAACAGAAACAGCAATAGACATTCCAGGTTCAAGACTTATAATTTTTCTTCTATCGTCTTTTAATTTAAATTCATAATAACCTGTACATTGTTTCATGTTTGCCTGTTGGGAAGGATACAATCTCAGTGTTTCTATAATAAAAATACTCATCAATCCTAACCCTAATCTAACCCAAAATTATTAAAAATTTTTAAATCTACCAAACCTGAAATAACACAATCTAAATAATTCATTTCTTGAATAGCGTTAAACGTAATATCTTTGTGTTTCTTTAAAATTGTATCAATTTCATCTTTTAATTTCTTTTGAACGTCAGGATTTGATGCTAAAGCGTACAAAATATAACTTGCTTGATTTGGTGTTGATGGTTCTAAGAAAAAAGAAAACGCAAACGAGAGAACATCTAACTCAGTAAACGTTTCACTTTTTAGTTTTAATATTGAATCTATAATACGTTCATTGTTGATGTTATTTTCCATACGATATTTTAATGACGTTGAAATAACATCTTTTAAATATTCAATTGCTGAAGATGTTACAAATCTTCATAAAAAATATATTTTAAAATCTATTAAAAAAAAATTCTTTACTGACTTACTTTACATTCAAGATTCTTGCTAACTGTGGAGCAAGAATCGTAAATAAGAATTTAAAACTGGTAAATACACCAGGTTCTATAAATTGCTCTCCGAGTTTTTTGAAAAAAGCTTCGTCATTTTCAAACGATTTTCCTTCAATTCCAAAAGCAGCTAAAGCGTTTGCATCGGCTCCATATCTTAAAAATAAGTCTCTGGCTTCGCCCGTTCTGTTCTTGTGAATATAGTCAATTAATTTTTTTGTGGGTTGGATTAAAGAAGGAAAAATGTGTTTAATTTTTGCTGTTGTTAATATTGGAGTAAACTTGTCTCTAGTTTCTTTCCATTTTTGACCGACTAAAAAAGATATGCTTCTTGATAAAATTGGATCTAACCTTTCTTCGACGATGAACTGGTTTTTCCAAAAGAAATCAGCATCCTGGATGTAAACTTGTTCAATATCTTCCGGATTTGTTAATAAAAGGCATGGTGTTCGCATTTTATAAAAACCTATAAAAGGAGAGTTGGGATATTTTCTAAAGAAATAAAAAAATTAGCAAAAAATAAATAAATTAATTAATAAAGTTACCGGTATAAATCTGTAATTGTCTCTGTAAAGGTACTTTTTAAAAACATAGCTTTTTTAAAGTTTCCAAAAAATAATTCTGGATTATCAAAAGGAACATTTTTCTTTTCCCAATAATCATAATTTTGAGTTAAATATTTGTAAGTAATATAAATTAAAAAAATAAATAATCCAATCACAACAAACATTTTTAAATAAGAATTTAGACTTACACTTTTTTTGGATTGCAATAGTTTTATAGGGATATGTTAATTTTTTTAATCGATTCTCTAGAAACACATACCTGTAATTTATTTGAAAAGAAATAAATGTAAACATTAATTGGGTAATTTCATTAATGTATATGGTATAATTAACATAATTAATGTGATTGAGGTATTATAAAAACATGTGGGATATGGGAATTTTCCTCTTTACGTGGAGAATTGAATCTCTTATCACAAAGCCTTTATTGTTGAAATGTTATTGTTGGTGGTAAGTAAGGATAGACCCGAACTACATAAATAGTTTTAACAAAGTATATTATCCTTCTTCTTCTTCATCAAAAAACGGGAGAATTTTGGTGTATGACCTAGAGATAGCTTTTATCTCAACAGTCGCGAAGTCTCTGATAAGTCCTCGCCAATATCACAAGTAGTCCTGTGGGAGATGAAGCAGGAACCTTCAATAAGAATAAAGAGCACCAACAAGGGAAAACAAGTAGTACGTAAAGGGAGGAATGAACCCTTCCTTAGGCATCTTTCACATATATGAGATTCCATTCGGCTCAATCTGTTTTCGATTCATTCTCGGTCTCTACCGACAAATCTGAAACGGTGCTTCGTTTCTTATTCAATTCCTAATAGAAGGTAGGCAGGTTTGAGCAGGTTTACATAAGGTATAAATTCGTGTACAAGGAACAGAAAGCACAATAACAAGGTAACAAAATAATTTCACTTCATTATTGATCAGTATTCACTACGCAACTGGACGTGTGTACGGTAAAAAATGCGGAACTTACCCTAAACTGTAAAAAGAACCACATATGTGAGAAAAGACAACATTCGGTTTTCGGATGCAACCTAAAATAAATCCTTAAACAGGCATTATGTGATACGTGGCAAGCGACAGCCAAAAATCCCAGAGTCGATCTCTCGAAGGGACTGGTAGCTACTAAACAAGCTTAAAGACCAAGAATCAAAGAAAAATATAAGTAGAAAAAACAACCATGCCAGTAAAAAGGGAAAAGAAAACAAAATCAAACCAAACCAAAAACAAATCCGGAGTAGTTAAATAAACCAATAACCAATTTTAGATAAGAAAGAATAAAACAGTTTGAGCACTCTAATTTTATTACTAGATAGCATACTATCCTTCAAAATTCTTTGTACCTTTAGGTGTAAAACATATTTTAGTAAAACACTTATCTAGAATGTACCAAGAAGGTGAGTCTCTCTTTCATGACATCTACCCCTTTCTTATATTTAAATTTGTTTTCACCTTTTGTGCTGTAATAATCAGGGTAACGTAGCCGCCACTAGGGCAAGGTTTATACCCGGGAAATTTTCCGGAAACCGTGGGTCCTTGCGTTAGGGCTCTGCGGTTTGAAATGCAAAAGGGTGCAGTGTAGAAATAATAAACCAAAAAAGCTATGTTTTATTTTATCCTCGATAACTTTAATTGAATGAAGGAGATAAACTCCGGATGGAAGCACGTTCAAGTCTATCATGCGGACACAACCTCCGAGGAAAACTTAAACTCTTAAACTGAACTCGCGAAAAACTGTCGATGTGTTGAATAGCTTCTCAAACCATATCCAACACATTATCGCGAAGAAGAAATTCTTTTCGATCCGAGAAGAACTCCAGGGATATAGAGCGATTCAAGCGCGAACTCTTCCTTAAATAAACTCGGTTTTAAAAGAGAGAGGTCACATTTTTTTGGTTTTGTTTCGTTAAGCAGAAAACTATCACGTTCGTCTAGACAGTATCTATTCAAAGGATTACTCGGCTCTTAAAAATGACATCTTCAGTACATACAATTTATCGCTTTGGGACCTTCGAGTCCCTCTACCTGACGTGAACTGTGTATACCAAAATAAACTAAAATCTTTAAACTCAGCCCGTAATAATCCGAATTATTAAAGTGCATTTCACACGCAAACCTAACTTATTGTTAGACGAACTCTACTAAAATGGAGGTGGTGCCAATACTGAAAGCAATGACATTACGTTTTTTCCTTATACGACTTTCTGGATAATTTGACGATTTACCTACATAATAGCCAATTTAAATCTCGAACGAAGACTCTAATTGGTCATCGCTTTTGATGATTTCAATTGTGGCCGTTAAAAAAAGACATTTGAACTAACTTCGAGTCGTATCCTAAGGTAAACTCGCTAAATCTGGACACTGTTTAATAATACTCCTTAAGTTATTCTATAAGTTTTATTATTAACTAGTTCTTTAACAATCTTTAGGGCTAAGTACGACTAGGCACACTCTAGAATCTAGACGCCATTACTTCTCTTTTCTTGTCTGCTTTTCCTTCTTCAGTTTTTCTGTTTTTCCGACAAGCCCTGGCAAAATGACCTTTTATTTGACAAAAAGCACAGGTTTTTCCGTAAGCTGGACATCTGTTCGGTACATGTTCATAAAGACATTTGTTACATTTTTTCTTGTTGTTTTTACTTATTAGATTCACATCAACATCTTTTTCAGCATTTAAAGCTTTTATGTGCTCCTTACTTAAATTAACTGACTTGCAATATTCGAGGATCTTCTGTACGTCAATATCTGGTTCACGGATCAGTCTTGCCTGAATTTGTTTATCAAATATACCCACTATGAGACGATCTCTTATCATTCTTTCTTCATAACTTGTCTTACATCCTTCCTTTTGACATATAAAATCACAAAGTTTGGCTTGTTTCTTTAATTCTGTTACGTATTGTTCAACTGTTTGATCTTCGGCTTGTACAAGATTATTAAACTTAAATGTTTCTATCGCAATTACCTTTTTTGGCAAGAAATGTTCATCGTACGCTACTAGTAAATCGTTTAAGGTCTTTTTCTTCTCTTCCGGGAAGGTATTATATATATCTAATCCTTCATCTCCGATGCAGTTTAATAAAATCGCTATTTTTATGTCTTCTGCTACTTTTTCTTTATCTGACGCCTTCAAATAGATGCTAAATTTTTGTCTCCACAACGTCCAATTTTTTATATCGTGATCGTTTAACGATGCTGGCGGTTTAAACGCTTCCATTTTGGTCTTTTTCTTCTCTTGACCTTGAGCACGTTGAATCCAATTTAACAACTATTTTCTCGCTTTAGACTCCGGTTTGTCTAATCTATTTATGAGACCACACTTGACACCATGTTTAATAATACTCCTTAAGTTATTCTATAAGTTTTATTATTAACTAGTTCTTTAACAGACACTGCAGAGGTTTCCTAAGGTCTGTCTTTCTATACAAATCTATATAGGAAAATGCAAAGGCAAACTTAAGACACATGACCGAAATTTGGCTGGTTTTTTGATCAAATGTGATCAAACAACAAGCGATCTATATTTTTCGTTGAAATGTTTAGGATGTAGTTGATAGCCAATTTCTTAATGTAGAAACCCTTAAAATAATACTCGAAACGTAAGCAATTTGGAATTTTTTTGACCATCTATTTATTCTGATCTCACTTTTAAACAGTTCAGTTTAATATCGAACAAAAATGTTCCTTACAACATCAATCCTTATACTTAATCTAATACTTTGGTTCAATTTAGGTTTTATTCCTTCAACAAAATCTAATGGACTAAACTATCATTAAAAATGTTACCCTTCGTACGTATTTGAAAGGCATTGAAAGTGCTAGTTATTGTTCTATTCCTTTAGAAAATTTAATAAAATAGATTAGGAATGTTTTAAATGTAATATTTTGGGCGGATTATATTTCTCATATGAACCATTGAGAGACTTTAATTTAACCGACTTGTTTAAAAGTTAAAAACTTTCAACTAGGAAATTAAGATCTCTCATGTTATAAAGAGATATTCCTATTTATGAAGTTTTCTATAACAATTAACCGAAAACCGCGGAGAATGCGGTGAAAAAAGAATTATAAGGAAACTCTGTTGGAATTGGTATAATTTTAGTAACGAGCTGAAAGAGAGAAAACAGGACCTGTTGAAAGCAAACGTCTTTCTCCAGAATCGGAACAACAAGTTCTATTTTAAGATAGAAATGTACAATGATTCATTGATTTTATGCAAGCCATAAAGTTAACAAAATATGAAATATTTAAGATAGTGTTGAATATGATACAAAGTTGGATTTCGTTTATTAGAAAATAATATAAGTTTTTTGCCACTTTTTTTTACTCATGAAAGATAAAAATTTAATACTGAATAAATAACTAGTCTATAACTATTAAAAACTACTTTGAGAATCCATTCAAAACTACCATACAAACAAATATAAAAGAATTCTCCTTAACTTACCTATTCTAATAATATAAAAAACATTTAATTAAGCTATAACTTAATTGATTATAAAATAACATACGAGAAGTAAAAATTCCCTAAACAATCTTGAATTCTCCGTTTAAAAATTGATCCACAATCCCTATTTAAACTAAAAATATTTCTTTTAAAATTATGGTAGGTATACAATTTTCTATTAATTAGAATTGTTTAGGTTACTTTGAGAACACAAGGATTTACTAAAAATCCAGTTATAAAAACAATTTCAAAAATAAAATCTACTATGTATTAATTCGTCCGTTTAAAATTAATCCACAACCAAGTTTTCGGTACAGTTAGAAAAGAAGAAGGATTTATATCCAAAGGATCTCCAGTCTTTTCACTTACACTAACTTCAAATTCTTTGATAATCGCAACTATAGAGATTTTCATTAAAATTGTAGCATATTTCATTCCTACAAATTCAAAGAATACAAAATTAACTAACATACAATCAAAACAACATACAAACTTAACGAAAAACTTTAAGTAAAAACCCACCAGCGCAAATTCTTCTTCCTAAACCAAAAGGCATACAAGTACATTTTTTAATCTTTGATCTATTCTCTTCAGAAAACCTTTCTGGCACAAACTTCATAGGATTTTCAAAATATTTTTCATCATGATGCATCCCCATAACAGAAACACTAACAGACATTCCTGGTTTTACAATTACTACTTTCTTTTCATCTTCTAATTTAAATTCATAATAACCAGTACATAATTTTGAATTAATTGGAATTGTAGGATATAATCTCATCGTTTCTAGGAAGAACAAATAGTTAACATTTTTAAAACAAGATAAAATTATAATATTCCAAATCTAAAATAACCCAATCTAAATAATTCATTTCTTGAATAGCATTAAACTTAATTTTATTATCGTGTTTCTTTAAAATTTCATAAATTTCATCTTTTAATTTATTTTGAACGTCTGGATTTGATGCTAAAGCGTGCAAAATGTAACTTCCTTGATTTGGTGTTGATGGTTCCATGAAGAAAAAGAAAGTGGACGAGAGGACATCAAAATCCGTGAAAGTTTCACTTTTTAATTTTAATATTGAATTTATTATGTTTTCATTGTTGATATTGTTTTCTTTGCAATATTTTAAAGTTGTTGAAATAACTTCTTTTATATGTTGAACAGCTGATGATGATATAAATCTAAAATTTTTTTTTTACTTCTACTATTTATAAATTAAATTTATGCTTACTTTAAATGTAAGATTTTTGCTAATTGTGGAAGAAGAAGTTCACAAATTCTTTCCAGAGTTTTCTAAAAAAATCATCATCATTTTCAAACGATTTCCCTTCAATTCCAAAAACAGCCAAAGCGTTTGCATCCGCTCTATATCTTCCTAGTAAGTCCTTAGCTTCGCACGTTTTATTCTTATCAATGTAATCAATTAAGTTATTTATGGATTGGATTAAATAAGGAAAATAGTATTTTATTTTTGCTGTTGTTACTATCGGAGAAAAATTTTCTCTCGTTTTTTTCCAATCTTGACCAAAAATAAAAATTGGGCTTCTTACGAAAATTGGATCCATACTCGATTCGATTACTAATTCATTTTTCATGAAGAAATTTGCATCTTGGATGAAAACTTGTTCGATATGTTCTGGCTTTTTTAATAAAAGACATGGTGTTCGCATTTTATAAAAACCAACAAAAGCAGAATCGGGATATTTTCTTAAAAATACATTAAGAGGTTAATAAATGTAAAGGTTAATTTAAAATAAATGTAAATAAATAAATTACTGATATAAATCTGTAATTATCTCTAGAATTGGTTTTTGCAAAAACGCAGCTTCTTTTAAACTTCCAAAAAATAATTGTAGACGATCAAAAGGTATTTTTCTCTTTTCCCAATAATCATAATTTAACGTTAAATATTTATAAGTGATGTAACTTAACAATATACATAAACCAATTACAAGAAGCATTGTGAATTCAGGGTTTTTGTTCATTACAATAGCTTTATACTGTTATGTTAATTTTTAATCGTATTACATACAACTACCTTTTTACAATTATTTACAATTTACGTAAAAGTGTAATTTATTTGAAAAGAAAAAGATGTAAACATGAGGTGGTCAACTTCATTAAAATAAATGATATATTTAATCACTTAGGTAATTAGAAATTTCAAGAGAAGTTTATTTCAATAAAATTTTTATTATTCAAGTGCTTTATTATCTATATATTAACTGTATAAATATGCTGTGTGACATTGAAATTGCAGCAAATAGAGGGAATAAATATATATTGACAAAATATATCATGTCCATTTAATGCTTGAGTTGTATAATAATCCACTTGTGGGGCTTCCAAATGTATACCTGTATTGGTATACAAACCTGTATACCAATATTCCTATCAAAGAAACTCTGGATATTACTAAAAGTTACTTACAAACAAAATTAGACACATCAGATAGTCAATATATTTACAATTGTTTAAAAATTAGTACAGAACAGAATTTTTGTCAGTTTAACAGTTCATTCTATAAATACAATGAAGGTTTACCTATGGGGTCACCCTTGAGCGGTCTCCTCTCAGACATTTTTCTTAACAATTTAGAAAATATAATATTAGATAATAACAATAATATCAATAAAGATATTCTGCTTTGGCGAAGGTATGTGGACGACATTTTGGTGATTTGGAATTCTAACGACTTTAATGCAATAGATGTTTTCCATAAATACATTAACTCCCTACACCCTAATATCAACTTTAGCATAGAATTAGAACAAAATAATAGTTTAAATTTTCTTGACCTAACGTTGAATAAAAATAACAATACAATTAACTTTAATATTTTTCGTAAGCCTACACAGACAGATTCAGTAATACCACATGACTCATTCCACCATGAAACACATAAGTCATCAGCTTTTAGAGCATACATACATCGCTGTCTTAATACCCCTTTGTCACAAAACAATAAATACCAAGAAATAGAAACTATTAAATCCATAGCTAACAATAACAATTTCCCTGATAATTATGTTCATAAAATTATTAAAGAATACAACAAGAAATTCAACCTTACCCATTACACTTCATTACAGTCCATTAATAATAACAATAACAATAAAATTTATAGATCTATAAATTACGCCGGTAACATATCTCATAATATTAAACATACATTCAAAAAATACAATATAAACAATTCTTTTAGAACAAATAACACTTTACAACAAATTTTCTTTAATGGTAAAGATAAAATAGATCTTTTAGACAACAATGGGGTATACAAATTAAAATGTGACACATGCGGAGCCACATACATAGGAGAAACAGGTCGATCAATTAAACAAAGAATAAAAGAACATAAGCATAACACAAAGTCTAATTTTGGTAGACATATGTTGACCTACTCCCATGATTTTGATAACACCAGAAATGTAACACTTTTACACAAACATAATAAAGGTTTCAAACTGAATCTTTTGGAGACTTACGAGATAGACAAATTCAAAAATACAACCACTTTTGTCGAATGTTTGAACGATCAAACATATACAGTAAAAACACCATTATACAGGGTGTCCTGGAAAATGTGGGAAATCTCTTGGATTCTAATAGAACATTAAAAAATATGATTACAAGTTCCCATAATTTTTTTTCCTAGCGGCCTTCCCCTCGGAGATACGGCCTTCTAAAGGAAGCCACTGGAAAACATTTTTTTTTAATAAATTTTAAAGTACTTAATTTAATTTAATGAAAATTTAATATGATAAACAGTAGTAAGGACCTCTTAAAAAAATGACCTTAAAACGTAATTAGTCTCTTTAGTTTACTAGGGGTGTACTAGGTTGTACATTTTAATGCTTAAATTTTTAACACTCTGTATGGTAAGGAGTTAAAAAAAATAAATTTAGATACCTTGAATATTTAGCTAAAGAAAAGGTACTCTTATTCAGTGTCGATAAAATGAACCGTTTTCGAGAAAAGAATTGTAAAAGAAATCATCAAGATTAAAAATTTATTAATATTTCGTCTTAATAGTAACGTTACCATAGTAACGTTTGTAAAAACCGCGCTTTTTTAATACCGATGTTGCAGACAAAAAATTTAGCACTGTTACTATGGTACCTACGAAATATTAATAAATTTTTAATCTTGGTGGTTTCTTTTACAATTTTTTTTCTCGAAAACGGTTCATTTTATCGACACTGAATAAGAGTACCTTTTCTTTAGCTAAATATTCAAGGTATCTAAATTTATTTTTTCTAACTCCTTACCATACAGGGTGTTAAAAATTTAAGCAATAAAATGTACAACCTATTGCGCCCCTGGTAAACTAAAGAGACTAATTATGTTTTAAGGTCATTTTTTTAAGAGGTCCTTACTACTGTTTATCATATTAAATTTTCATTAAATTAAATTAAGTACTTTAAAATTTATTTAAAAAAATTGTTTTCCAGTGGCTTCTTTTAGGAGGTCGTATCTCCGAGGGGAGGGCCGCTAGGAAAAAAACTTATGGGAACTTGTAATCATATTTTTTAATGTTCTATCAGAATCCAAGAGATTTCCCACATTTTCCAGGACACCCTGTATAAATTCCTCACTAACCCATACCAAAATCCCACATAAACCTTCCCCATACAGCTTAGGGTTGTGACATCTGTCTGCGTGCCACAACCGCACTGTATGGGGTCCTAGCAGACACCAATCTCTTCCTTATTACGTCCTTATCCCCCCTTTTTACCCTGATCCTAATGATCCGTGGTGGATGCACATACGTGTAGTCTAATGGACTGCATGTGTGGGTTTCCGCTATGGATCAAATCCCATGTTATTAATTTCCTACCCCCTTTTTTAAATTACTTAAAATCAAAATTTCAATTCCCCTCCTTACCCCGACCAATTCACTCCTAAATTTAAATATAAAAAATCTTCAACAATATTTTAATTAAAATTAATTTGAACCTATAATAGACTTAAAAACTTTTTACAGAAATTTTTTAAATTTTAATTTTTAATATCCAAATTTTGTATTTATAACTATTTTCTCTGTTTCGCTACACATGCGCTGTCGAAGTTAAAACTTGTTCCTTTGTTACAATTTTAGTCGAACATCACATTAACCGGTTAAGTTTTACTTATTGTACACGTTTTTAATATGTCCGTCTGCAAATTTTAATAATTTTATTGTATTTTAAAGAAGTTTTACTTATACTACATTAATAATTTTTAAAATTTTTCACATAATGGTTGTTATTTCTACAATTAATTGACCTTGTAAGTATTTTTAGGTCCGTATTACTATTTTTAGATTTAATTTTTTTTATACTGAAACTTTATCATAATTTTAACGGAAATTATATTTAATCTTGTAGTTTGCTTCTGAAGATGACCATATTTGGTCGAAACTAGTCAAGCAAAATAAAATAATTTACATAACCAGAAAGGTAAATTTTTTCAATTTTCACCTATATATCACTTTGCCTCTTATTATGTTTTCATTCTTCCCTTTCACCATTACCGCTAAATCATCCGCATAAGCAATGAGAGTCACTCCTTCCTCCATTCTCAGTATCCTGTCATAAAATATATTCCATAATGTTCCCCCTATAACCGAACCTTGTAGAACACCACATGTCATGTTTTCTATCCTTCCATTTGGGAGAATTATCTTTCTATTCGATAAATAAGAATCTATTATCTTTCTGATACGCATTGTAAACCCTTTCTTTCTAATTTCCTTTTTTGTTCTTTTCCAGGGTGTTGAGTTAAACGCATTTTTAATATCCAGCGTTATCATTACACTTAGTCCTCTATGCTTTGTCGATTCCTTCTTCTCATCTTTCACTTCTTGTACGATATACATAATTGCGTCCACCGTACCTCTTCCTTTTCTATATCCATACTGTCCATCGCTTAATTTCCCATTCTCTTATATTTTTGTCATTAACCTACCGTTTAGCAGCCTCTCCAACAGCTTATCTATCGCACTCAGCAGATGGGTCGTTCTCATGAAACGTTAAAATGTGGAGCGAAAATATATTTGAATTTCAAAGTCAACTAGAAATTATGAAAAAAGTACTGTGTGAAGTGGAAGGTGTACTAATCATTAGCTGGTGGTTTAACGCGCTAAATTTTTTGTTTTTGTGGGTTTTTCAAAATTTCGAATCCATTGTAATGACGAGCGATCCACTCTAATGATTATCTTAAGGTAATTATATAAAATGCTTATTTGATTTAAAAAAATAGTTTATTAACAACAAAGTTTTATTTTAAATTTCATTTTTATAACAACATTTATTTATTAATTACAAAGTTTGTTTATTAGAATTTTTTTAGCAATTTTTACAACAACTGAGCTTATTTAGAAAAATTTGCTTCCTTTTCTGGACCATGTTATTTGGTGAGTTTGCATCAGTCCTTTAGCACTTTTTATAGTTTTAGGAAGCTCTTTGTCAACTTTTTCAATATCGTCTACATCAATTACATCAATGTGGATTTTCAACATAGCTTGCTGTAATTTACACACAAAAACTTTAAAATTATTAATGTCACAATTGAATCTTCATCTAGTTCATCTGATGTGCCTGTATCTGAACTGGTAGGTGGCGTATCTTTTCGTAAGTTTTTCAAAGCTTGTCTTTTTTCTCTGTATCGCTTAGAATTTTCTTTCCATTTCTTTCTCTGAACACGTTTTTCACGATTTGATAAATCTTTTATAGACTTAACTATTCCCTTTTTCTTTGCGTTCTTGTATAATTCATGCTTTCTTATCTGTTCGATTTTTTTTCTTTCAGGATGGTTTTTTCTTTTTTCACGTCTTCTCTTTTCACACTCACGCTTTCTCTTTCGAATTTCTTCGCTTGAAAATTTTTTTGTTCTGGCCATGTTCCTTATTAACAAAAACAAAATATAAATCATTAGATTGGATTTTTATCATTAGTATGGATGAAACTTTGTTAAAAACAATAAAAATAAAATCCACGCTAATGATATTTTAATTTAAAATACTTTTTAATTCGTAAACTAATTAAGCTTTTTTGAATCAAATATACTTGAATGTACCACACAATTTACGTCACGATTTCATCTTATAATGTCTTAGTTCCTTGTACACCTAAAGATTTTATCAAACCCACTCTAATGTTATTGCATTGATGTACTTACCTGTCTAGTAACACAACTTCACCCTTTAATTATCACTGAATAACTGTCAAAATCAAATATGTCAACATAAAATAAAAGTCTAACGACATCAAATTAGAATGTAATTTGTGCCAACTAGAAAAAACAAAATATTCTCTGTATATTAGATGTTCAATTCTTTCCACTCTAATGATGGAAGAAATCAGGGACAGAAGTTCAAAGTCATTTTATTGAAAATATGAAATTAATACTACTATAACTGTACATGCTTAAGCTAAGCATATGTGTAATTATAAGATATTTACAAAATTTTTACTAGGGAAAACAATAAGTGTTATATTATAAAGTAACGTTAGGGACATCCACTCTAATGATATTTTACAGGTAAAACTTCATTTTTCTTTTCTAACATTTTGATATTAAATACAAAATCAAATGGATTTAACCAGTTAACTGTGGCGCTCCGTTTTGAAAGCGCACACCTATACGAGTTCATCTGAAATTTTTCATATTTTTTATTTGTTTGTTTTATTTCGACCTAGCCTCAAAATATTCTAAACATCTTGAAATTTGAGAATACGTTTTGATTTTCACAAAAATTACAGTTTAAATAGCCAATATCACAACTTTTTACGAGTAGCACAATTTTACGTCATGACGAGTATACTCGTCAATCACAGTTAACTGGTTAATAGTCATTGGTGTGTAGTAAATTGTGACAATTCTGTTTTTATGATAATATCTTTTATTTAATTTATTTTGATCAATGACATTAAAATTTAACGTTTTGTGAGAATTACCCAGATATCAAGGTCTGCAAATCTGCTCTTTTCCTTCTTTCTTCGGTGTTTCGATTAGTACCAACGCTGCTTCTTTCCATATTTTGTGAAAAACACCTTTCTTCCAACAGTCGTTGTATGTGCTTAAGAACAACCCAGAATTTGCTGTTACGCACACCTTCAAAATCTCATTCGTAATGGCATCTTGTCCTGGCCATCTCTTTATTTCCAGCTGTTTCAGGTTTACCTTCAGTTCCTCCATTGTAAACGTGTACAGATCTTCTTCGTCATAGTTTTCGTGTTCTTTTTTTTTTTTGGTTATCCTCCTCTTCTTCCACCTTTGGAAATAACTTCTCAAACTGCTCCTCAATTGTCAAGTAAATGGGACTAGCCTCGCACAAAAAGAACGATCTTTTCTTATATGGAAGATGTGAATGGAAGTATTAGGTTTGCTTCACACACATCAGTTTTGGCCGAAGAGCAAAGAACCGTAAATTTATTCCATGAACGGTTTGCTTTCACACGTGACGATATTTCATCGCTTGTTTAAGCCACTTTAATTGCTTTACAATATAATAAATGAAATGCAAAAGCAATAAATACTCAGTAAATAATTGGCTCTTCTTCTTCTCCAATCTGTTGAAATCTGTTTTTAACCAGGTACACACTTCTTGTAAATTTCACTACCAATAAAAACTTCTGTATCAATATAGATTTTAATTTGATTTCATTTCAACTTCAATCTATTCCATAGAAAAAATAATATACATAGAAGGTCAACTCTCACTAGATCAGTGAAATCTGATTTCGTGTTCCTATGCCGACACACTGATGGCGCTAATATCAATTTTTGATTAGAAAGCGCCCCCTGCCGAAATACCCAAAACCACTTCTGAACCCGCGAAATTCGAAATAAAATTCTTTTTTTTTTAATTTATATTTTATTTCACCTATACAACAATAAGTGACTATAGTACACTTATTATTGTACGAAAAATAGTAATGCCAAAAGACGGTTTTAAAATAAGTTAAAATATTTTTTTAATTTTCGTTTACGTAATTAATACAAGTATAGATAATAATTTTTGGTAAAGTTATTCCTTATTCCTTTAACCCCTTAAGGACCAGGCCCGAGATATCTCGGGATAGAGTGTACGGTCTAAAAAGACCATACCCGAGATAACTCGGCCAGGCACATTTGTACGTTCCAGTACAAATTGCGATTTACTCACGAATCGCTGAATAGTGCGCTCTAATATTTTACACATTTATACTATGTACTCATACCTATGGTACGTATTGTAACTGGTTCCTAATATGTCAAAAAGTTAGTTTTAATTATTAAAAAAAATGATTTTTTTGGTGCATTTTTTGAAAAAAAAATCGGTCCTTAAGGGGTTAATAAGATAGGGCGGATACTTGGTATATTTTCGGTAGATGTCTTTGCCCAATCAGGTAATTAATAGCCTCTTGGTTATTGCCTTCTCAATTATTTCTTTGAAAAGTTTTGTAATTTACAAACTTTTTGGCAGTCCTTTGTTCTTGGAAGGGTGGATATTTGGCAAAATTTGTCGTTTTTACTTGTCCATAGTCAACAGAATCTTAGAATAAGTCGCCAATTTGTGGTTTCTGAACTGAGCAACCTAGTTAAAACGTAATCTTTACCAATTTTTTGTTAACAAAAGTAACCAGTAAATACTTACATAATGCAGAATGACAAAGCTTAGCGGAGTTCTGGATTTGAGAAGATTGGGGGGTTTCAACTGAGAAGGACTGAATTGGTTCATAGTTAATTTCTTTAGACTTCATCAACTTTAACAAACGTTGTAATGTCGTGATTCAAAATTTTTAAGTTAGTTACCTTACCGATTACAGGATTAATCAGAAAAATATTAGATTTTATTCTACATTTTTTGGCATTTGTGTTAAATTTTTTTTAATAAACAAGTAAATAGTAACGGTAAGCAGGAAATGACGTAGATTTATTTGAACAAATCAAACTGTCATGGAAACATCTTCTATAAATTTCTGTAATTTTTCAAAATTAGCACATCAGCGCCAGCAGTGTGTCGGCATGTGTACTTTTTTTTGATTTCACTCTTTCCCGCTGAGTTGAACTACCCTGATCTATTCTAATGTCAAACATTTGGTATAAGGACGACTAAACACGACTAAAGTCGTCCTGTATGAAAGCATCCATGTTGGATACACAACAATAAAAAAATTCGTCTACAGTCTAGTGTAAGAAGACGCATTTTACTATTACTTTACCACGTTTACGACTAAAAATCAAACAGTTATTTTCTCTACGGAAAAAATCGTGGTGTGTGAAACAAGCCTTAAAAAAGAGAACATAAAAAATGAATCTATGAAGAAAATGGAAATGAAAAAAGTTAAGTTGACTAATTTAATTATTCAAGTGCTTTATTATCTGTATTCGGTAACAAAAATGATAACAAAGAACAAACTAAAATCGTACATCCGATCATTAAAAACGGAGGTAAACAACCGATTTGTAATAAAACAGGGAAAAGAATATTTGCAGTTAATGTACCTAATCGAGTCATCATTAAAACTATTCCCAACGCTACAGTTCTGAAACCAACAAAATAATTTATTAACTATATAAATAAATTTCAATTCTAACTAACCGCAAACTTGTAGGAAACACATCAACAACAACTGACATTAAAACATGAACACAAATTGTAACTAAAGCAGTGTTTATAGAAGCTAAAGCAGTCATCATTTCGGTATTGATTGAAAAATATATGCAAAATCCAGCTAAACCACTTACACAACCAACGATAATTAAAATTGATTTCTTTCCAATTTTATTAATTGTTACTTCGGTGATTAAAAAAGCAACTATGGTCATACTTGAAACAATTAAAGTGTTGATATAAACCGAACTATCTGTTGTATTCTATTTAAAGAAAATAATTTTTAATAATTTTTATCTTCAACAAAAAATAAATCTTACCTTATTACAATTTATTAATTTAGTAGAATTAGACGTTACATCTGATAAAGTACTTAACATTTTACAAAGATTTGCATTTTTATCTTCGGGATAATTAATTTTATATTGATTTAAAGTTGTATAAATTTGCGGTAACCACAATCTCAAACAAATCATACTTGCAAAAAATCCAAGTTCAATCACACAAATTAATAAAAAATTTCTTAAATAAATTTTACTAAATAAAGGTTTAATTTGTTTTAAACCATTTTTTAAAGCTTCAACATAAGATTTACTTTTAATCCTTTTATCTTCTTTAATAAGCACTTTTATCGGATATTCTTCAGGTTGTTTTCCAGTGTTTATACTAAAAACTTTTCGAAAAACTTTTAAAGCTTCTTCATTTTTTCCTTCATTCATTAGATATTTGGGATTTTCTGGTATAAAAATATGTCCGATTGAACTTATAAAGCAAGGAAGAGAACTTATCATTAAAAAGAAGTTCCAAGATTGTAATTTAATCCCTCCGTTTAGAAATTCAACGTTCCAATTTAATGGTATTACCAACCAAGCTAAAAGAGGCATCGTCATATTAGCTAAACCGAAAATAATACCGCCTATGATAATAATTTGAGCTCGGTATTTTGAAGAATGATACTCGGATAAAACGGAAATCAATGTTGGAACACCACCGTTTACACTACACATAAAAAAAAAATAATTAAAAGAAAATCAAATTAAAAATAATAACTTACATGAAACCTGTAATAAATTTTAAAGTAACTAACATTTCAAAAGATTGTGAAAACCCAGCTAGGATTACAAAACAACCGTTTATCGCGTAACAACACACTAGTACTTTTTTTCTTCCTAATGTATCAGCTAGAAAACCCCATAAAAATCCACTTGGTAACATTCCTAAATAAGAGATACTGTTTAAAAGTCCTGCTTGTTCTAAAGTTATTCCAAGATCACAACGAGCTACTGGAACAATATAAGACATCGTTGCACCTTCGAAATTTGTTGAGAAAAAACTTGGAATTGCTAGGAGTAAAAGGAAAATATTAAATTTTCCGAATTGTGATGATGAAATTGCTTTTTCAAAATCAGCTGGTTCTAAAATTATAAATAAATACGAAATGTTTAGTAATTTCGTTTACTAAAGTTTAAACGTTTACTGTTTAGTAATTTCATTTTAGTTTAGATCTCTTACCATGATCACCACGATTTTTTTCACTTATCGTTTTCAGTTTCATATTATTTTTGTTTTTAGTTTTAAATATTAACCTAAATGTTTTGTGAAAAGATAAGGAATAAGGATATTTAAAACATTATTGAAGTTAAGTACTGTTTAAATGATTACTTGTATACTTATTTTAAAATATAGTATAACCATTAGTAAGATAACAATTGTAAACGATAACCTTTTTAGATAACTTATTGTTAGTTAAGTATAATATTTTAGAGGTAAGATTTTGAAAAATTTATAGAGCAATCCTAAGAGTCTGCCAGCATAAAGCTAATGTTATATTAACTTTAATACGTTAATTCTACAACCAGAAAGTACTAATTTTTATTAATTTTTCAGTCACATTAATGGTAAAGTTAGCGTTACAATGATACCATTTTCGTTTTTGAAAAAGTATGGGCCAATGATTCTTCCAGACTACAATCTGAACTAGACTGTGATTTTCTCCAGGTGCATTACGTGTTGATATGTATCGTCTGGATTTGTATCAACGCAAATTCGACAATTTTGGTTATTAATGTATCCATTTATCCAAAAATGTGCCTCAACGCTAAAGATAATTTCTTTATTGAAACCTGGATCAACTTCCAAGTCCTCCAAACTTCAATCAACGAACACACGACGTTTTGTATGGTTGCTTATCTTGAGTTTTTGTGTTAGTTGGATTTTGTACGGGTATAGAACTCAGTCTGGATCCAAAATTTCCCATCTCAAAGTCTCAGAAAAGCCCAAGTATTATAAACGACGTGAAATTAACTGTTTGGGTTTTTTCCATAAACTCTCACGTACTATAATCCTAAATGGAGCTGCACCATGAAAAGAAAGATGAAAGTGTATTAGGCAACGTTGCGTAGAGGGACTTACTTTTTCATCTTTCTCTTTATGGTGCAACACCATTTCGGGTTTTAGTACAGCAGCGATGTTTTTAGCAAATCTTGCGTTTCGGGCACGAATAGATGTTAGTAGTTTATTTAATGAACTGTTTGACACAAATTTAGACACCAAGCATCGAATAATTGATTTGGCAGGACGGTTGCGGCGAGAATAAAATCAAAATGTTTTAAAAATAAAGTTTTCCGAACGGAGCAATGATTTTGAAAAACTTTTTATAAAGAAAAATTTTAAATTTAATTAAAAATATCACCTTATTGACTAAAAGAAGCCCAAGTCATTTAGAATCCGAACGATGACTACAACTAACATTAGCACTCACTTTAACATTAGACCTAGAACTTGGAGCTTTTGGTTTTAGCTGTGGTGCGGGTCTCTAATTAAATAGTGACCCGATTATTTATTAATTGGTATACCTGCTGCCACCAGAAGCAATTATTTTTGCGCTAATTAATTATTTAATTACCCTCAAAAGCGCGCGGTTACTACTTCAGAACCGTGAGTTCTTGCACTAAAGCTCTAGCAGAAAAGGGGAAATGAAACTCAAGTGTAAAACAACACTTAAACTATATTTACAAAATAATATAAAAAAATCTCGATTAGTTACAATAAAAATAACCCTAACGTTAACTGAACCGACGTTACTTTAGAGAGAGAGAGAGAATAGACTAGGAATCCCGATCTTTATCTCAATACACGGATGGTCCCTAACAGGTGATCACGAGAATTGGCAAACAGACTTACTCTGGACTTGCGGATGATTGTTGCAATTAATCCTGATCGTCAATCTGGATTCCCCTGGTGCCTTCTCGAACTGGGCCGTTCGTGAATATCCAACATCTTGCAATGATCACACCACACCGAAATAACACGCGTCGCGGTTTATTTCCAAAGTCCCGAAGTTTGAATGCACCGAAGAAAACGAATACTAAGATTCGATGATAAATGCTAAGATTCAAGCTCGTGTCGAAGTTGTAGCTAAGATTTTGTTGAGATTCGGATTGAGAGTCCGATTGAGATTGACCAAAATAAAATGATTCTCTCGCAAGTAACCTCGGTTCAAGGGAGGTGGCAATTCTGAATTACTTGGGCGTACCTAACGTCTGGACAACCTCTCGCAGGAGGCCAATCCAGAAGATTTGGGCGGGTGTTTTTACAATATTAATTAACCAATCCCTAACGCACCTTACGTCGACACTTAGGCCACGGGACCTACCAAAAAACCCCCGCCAACTAGCTAATTGCGAAAACCCTCACGTAATTCCCAGACCGTGGGACCATCAACGATTACGTGAGCCAAAACCCCTAATTTTTCAACGGTTATTTTGTTCCGCGAAAACCCATAAAGTTGAGGATACATAACTTCCCTAAAAATTCCTCAATTTTAGGTGCCTCCACCGGACGTCGTAAACGAAAGACGTGGTTTTCGACTTTTCTACCAAACACGTTACATAACTCGAATCCCTAATGTGAATGGTATTTTTCCTAAACCCACAGTAATTTCCGAATTACTACATAGCCATGCATCTTTTGAAAAAGCGTTTTGCTTCAAACTCGTTCCTAAAAATGGTTACAACATAGCGTCCGAAACCTCAAACGTCTTTTCAAAAGATGCACGGCTAAACCCGAAAACTCCTAATTCTAGATGTAGTGTTAGAGTGAGTGCTAATTGTAATAATCTGGGTGATTAGTTTACGCATAGAGTATTACAAACTATAAACAAAGCCGGAGAACACTATGGTAAGGTGGGGAAAAAGGAGGGATGCCTCCGGAGTCGATCTAGAGCAGCGATTTCCAAAATGGTCAATATCGACCTCTTGAAGGAAAAAATAACACTCTGTAGCAGCTGTTTTAAGTTAGCGGACCGTTATGAATAAGGGGGTTGATCTTAAAAGTAGGTAATTTGGTCATGGGGGTCTGAGGTAACAGTTTATTTTGGAAAAGGGGTCACTTGTCTAAAATAGTTTGATGATCCCTGATCTAGAGGAACACAAGAAAAAAAGAAATTAGGTAGTAGCCACACTTAAGGACGGGTGGGCGACCAATTTTGAAAGACGAAAGTGTAAAATTAAGTGGGTAGCAAATATCAAGCAAAGAGAGATAAAAAGGACGTACGACAGAACGATGCCGAACGTAAGGTGCCGCAACAACAACAGGATAAGGAATTTTTAAAATACAACTAAAAGTGTGGGGGTAAAAAGACGTGAAAGGAGGGAATAAAACAGTTAATAAAGTTTGTGTACGTTCCCCCGTGTTAAAAAGTCTCTTTCTATCAGTCGCTTCTTTTCGTAAAGCGTGTCCTGTAGGCTAGAGAGTGTTGAATAAATTTAGAGTAACCGCCCGATCAGAAGCGATGATTTAATCGCGGATGTATATTATCCCCGCCCTATTTTTTATTTTCTTTTTGTTTAAATGTTTCACAAAAAAAATTTTTCTTCACAAAGATTTTTTTTTTTTTTTCATAAAGATTCTTTTTTAATTTAATTTCTTTATAATTACTACTATTTTTGTGAATAAAAGTGATCGTCATGTGACGCAATTAATCGAGATATTTATCTTTTTTGGGCGGTGGAATGAAAGGGTGAGAAGTGAAACTTGTGGATTGAAGGACAAATAAATGGCTTACTGCATTAAGTATTTTTGGTCTATTTCTATATGTGAAAAATTCCCCGATTAATCTCTCAACCTTTCCTCACCCCCAATTTTTCTTATTGAATGTGTCCGGGTGTACCAGAGGGGTGTATCGACGCGTTGAGTTGTGAACTCAGTTCCGACTGTGTAACTGCGTTCGTTCTGTGAAGTGTTGTCTTGTATTTGAGATTTGAACGAGGGGTTTTCTATTTTATTTTGTTTCTTTAGCTATGACAAATTGAAATCCAGTCGAAATCCAGATAATACGGTAAGCAATAAAAAAATTCATTAGGTAATAATTTAGGTTCTTTAGGGTTTATTTATTATTTGAGAATTGTATTTTATTTAGTAATTAAATTATTTTAGATACTAAATTTTGATTTTATTTTATTTCTTCCTGTTCACTAAGAGCCGATAATACTTAAGTAGTTTTTTTTTGGGGATTCACACTCTATCAGGTTTGCGCGGAAGGACCCAAGGGTGGTGATACTACCCTGGAATATGAACGCATAGATATTTCATCCACTAAGAGGGCTCAAACTGGTGACATAATGTTAGTTGTACTTTTTTATTAGTTCAGTTAAGGGGGGAACCTACATTACAGGGTCAAATTTTCAAGATTTTTTTTTATTTTATAAATCAATAGTAAAACTCTTTAAAAACGTTATAGCAAAGTTTTAGATCGAAATTCGTACCCTCTGTGTAGATATAGTACTATAAATGAAAGGGCTTTATGCTACTATTAGAAATATTTTTGTTTTCTTATATTCGGTGTTTAGGGGGTCATACTCAGAACTCCAATGAGAGTTTTAATGCCACTATCTGGCGCCTTGCACCGAAACACTTAAATTCTGACAGAAAAATCATCGAAATTGCTGCCTACATAGCGGGTGGTATCTTCAATGAGGGGTATAAGTCGATTTTAAAAATAATGAATCAACTAGATATAAACATTGGACAAGAGTGTAAGAATTTCGCCCGTAATGTTGACTCACAGCGAATTAAGAGGGCGGAGCATCGCCGGGTTAATTCTACGAAGGAGGCTCGACAAAGACGTACAGACATTGAGATTCATAAAAATGACTTTTATGAACAAGAAGAGGGATTGCTATATAGTGCTGGAATAGCCGATTAGGTTAATATCACTGTAAGTTTCAAACAAATGTACTTTTTTGTGCTAATTACTTTAAATGCATTTTCTGAAAAATGTGGATTTTGCAATTTGTGTACACGATAGAAAGAAAAATATTTAACTGATTGAATTTTTTCAAAAATATTTAGTTCTACAATGTCAAACCATCGTCGATGAACCAAAAAAATCGATAATACTATTTATTTAAACTTTTCTTTTTGCATAAAAAGCATCATTTTTAACGAGAATTCTAGTCCTTTTTTTAAAGCTCAGTATAATTTTAATTTTTGCTTTTTTTTCATTTTTGTGGTTCATTGAGTATAGTAGAGTACGTAAATTAGATTTTTACGTACCATCTCTGTTTCAGATCAGAGTTACATGAACTACAGTGTACAGAAAAAAACAAATGGAGAGTAGACGCATTATTTTTAATGTTAAATATGTATATATAGATTACTTTTTTTAAGAAACCAACATTATTTTTGTATACTAAATAAAAGCCTTAAAATGCTCACAAAATTTAAAAAATACCATACTTATTATCCTGTTAAAAAAATCCAAAAATAACCTTTTAAAGTACTACTTTAATGTAGGTTCCCCCCTTAACACCGGCCATAAAAGCCTTCGTATTTATACCATCTAGAATCGTCTCTACAAATAGTCTTAAATCAAATACCTCGGTTAAATTCCAAAATCAAGCAATTGCTAAGTAAATAACGTTTCTTCTTCTGTAAGTTTAACGTTATTGTGAAAGATTCGACATATTTTTTCTACTAACATCAACGATAACATTAACGTTTGTAAGAGAAAATATTGTTTATTTTTTTGCATTTAACGGTGGAAAGAAATAAAAGATTATTCAGCTTTTCTGTTAAGAGCAAAAAACCAAACAATATTTTCTCTTGCTAATCTAATATGATGGAATAAATAAGAAAAAAAAACACCTCAAATATTAACGTTTGTATTAATATTGTAACTTTATTGTGAAAAAAGTGTTAAACTCTCGATTTAAAATTAATCCAAATTCCTGTTTTTGGTATTGCCATAATAGATGCAGCATTTAAATCGAAAGGATCTCCAGTTTTTTCATTAACACTAACTTCAAACTCCTTAATAATAACAACCGTGGAGATTTTCATTAAAATCATGGCAAATTTCATTCCTACATAAACAAAGAATACAAAATAAATCAACCCAATAAGACAGAAAGTGAAAGAAAAATTTACCAGCACAAATCCTTCCTCCTAATCCAAAAGGCATATAAGTACACTTTTTAATTTTTCCTTTATTTCCTTCAGAAAACCTTTCAGGAATAAATTTCATAGGATTTTCAAAGTATCTTTCATCGTGATGCATCCCAATAACAGAAGCAACGATGGACATTCCCGGTTCAAGGCTTACAACTTCATTTTGACCTTCTTCCAATTTAAATTCGTAATAACCCGTGCATTGTTTCATATTAGCTTGAAGAGAGGGATATAATCTCATTGTCTCTACAAAAATAAATACGTATTTTTTTTATAATTTTAAATTAACATACATCAAACCTAAAATAACACAATCTAAATAATTCATCTCTTGGATCGCATCAAACGTTATATTTTCGTGTTTGTTTAAAACCTCATCAATCTCGTCTTTTAATTTCTGTTGGACATCTGGATTTGATGCTAAGGCATATAAAATGTAACTTCCTTGATTTGCTGTTGTTGGATCTAAGAAAAACGAAAACGCAAACGAGAGGACATTTAAATCCGTAAAAGTCTCACTTTTTAACTTTAAAATTGAATCTAAAATGTATTCGTTGTTAATTTTATCTCCTTTCCGATGTTTTAATGTTGTTGAAATAACTTCTTTCATATATTTAACAGCTGACGATGATATACATCTTTGAGAAGAATAGTTTTTTAAATTTATTTAAGACATTTTTCATTTTTTTTTTAATTAACTTACTTTAAATGTAAGATTTTTGCTAAATTGGGAAGAAGAATGATAATTAACAATTTTAAACCACTAAATCCAGGTTCCATAAATTCTTGTCCGAGTTTTCTAAAGAAGGCATCATCTTTTTCAAACGATTCTCCTTCAATTCCAAAAGCTGCTAAAGCATTCGCATCTGCTACATATCTCATCAATAAGTCTCTAGCTTCACATGTTTTATTTTTATCAATATAGTCAATTAATTTCTTAGTGGGTTGGATTAAAAAAGGAAAAATGTGTTTAATTTTAGCTGTGGTTAAAATTGGAGTAAAAAGCTCTCTAGTTTTCTTCCATTTTTGTCCGATTTTAGAAAATAAGCTTCCAGCTAAAACAGGATCTAAACTTGGTTCGATTATTAATTCGTTTTTCCAAAAGAAATCGGAATCTTGGACGAAAGCTTGTTCGATGTGTTCTGGTTTTGTTAATAAAAGGCATGGTGTACGCATTTTATAAAAACCAATAAAAGGAGAATCGGGATATTTTCTTTAAAAAAATTTATAAGTTAGCAAAAATAAATAAATTAAAAAATAAATAAAATTACCGGTATAAGTCTTCAATTAATTGAGGAATTGGTCTCTTTAAAAACACAGCATCTTTTATACTTCCAAAAAATAATTTTGGATTATCAAAAGGGATTTTCTTCTTTTTCCAATAATCGTAATTTATTGTAAAATATTTATAGGTGACGTAAGTTAAGATAATACACAAAGTAGTTATAAGGAAAAACATTTTGGAATAAGATTTTTTTCTATTTCGATAGTTTTATAAGGATATGGTAATTTTCTAATCATTTTACATGAAAATTCACTTGGACTTTTGTGCAAAGGTATAATTTCTTAGTAAACGAAAATAAAGAAATTACAAACAAGTAGTACATTTGATTAAATTAAACATTCAACTAAGGTAGCAATTATTCAATTAACATAATTAACTTATTGTTAGACTAGTTTTTTATTTTAAGAAAAATACAAAATACAAATTAAATAAAAAAAATGGTAATTGTTACTGAAGAGCTTTCATATCAGTATTTGGCAACAAAAATGCAATAAATACAGAAATTAAAATACAAGATCCTATAAGTATAAAAGGTGGTAAACAACCTAAAGTTAGTAATATTGGAAAAATTACGTTTCCTCCCATAGCACCAAGTCTTCCAAGCATTAGAGCTAATGATATTGCAAAAGTTCTAAAACAAAAAAGAAAATTATATTATAAAGGATTTCTTTTTACAAAAAAAAAATGGTGCTGCTGTGATACACCAAGTGACTAGGTATCTTTAGACTAACGTTCTTTGACGCACGTGTGCTATAACCCGAAATGGAGCTGCACCATGAAGAGAAAGATGAAAGAGTACTCGGCAATGTTACGGAGAGGTGGCTTACTTTTTCATCTTTCTCTTCATGATGCAGCTCCATTTCGGTTTATAGTACAACGTGAACGTCAACTGCGCGTTCCTAGGAGTCAGCAAAACAGTCCCGTTCCAATCATTTCGGAACAAAAACATAGACATTCTAGTCGCAGGGACTTGCATGCGTTCTTGGAACGAAGAGAATAAATACGTTGATGTAAATGAAAAAGTGTGTTGTTTCCTGTGTGTTTTGAGTGGCTCGTGGCGTTTTGGACATTTTAACAGGCTAACATACAGTTTTATAAAATAAATCGCTTCAACAGAAAGCATAAAGTGGAAATTATGATATGTTTAGGTAAATATGTGCAGTTAGCACCATCTACAACTAAAGGGAGAAGAGTCTTTAAGTTTTTGTTTGTGTATTCCTTGCCCTTTATTTTCTATCGCTAAAGGGTTAAGGCGTTTTCAGGATTTAAGTGGTGTTATTACAGTGACAACAAGATTTGATACCTAACACCTTCATTTAATTTTTTATATTTCATTGGGATTACAGGTGGTTCTTTTAATCTCTTTTACGACTGTAAGTTATATTTTTAATATGTATATGACAATCTTTGTTGCTAATAATAATAGTTGTTACTAATATTACTGTTCCATAACTAACATTTTCGGTTACTCCTTTTGAAATCTTTCAAGAATTTTCTCGCTGTGTTATAATTTCTCGATCGAATCGATTTTTTGCTAATTTGGTAGCAAAAAATTTTTGAGCGCTCATATGGTAGAGCGCTCGCTTAGCATGCGAGAGGTACCAGGATCGATGCCCGGCCCCTACATATTTTGTATATTTGTATACTTTGTATGATAATTTTTCAATTTAAAATTGTATTTAAAATGAAGGGGATTATATGGGGGGCGTAGCTCATATGGTAGAGCGCTCGCTTAGCATGCGAGAGGTACCAGGATCGATGCCCGGCGCCTACATACAGGTGTCCCAGACCACCCGTACCACCTAATTTACTCGAAAACTATAAGTCCTAGAAACTTGAAACAAAAAATTTGATACATAAATAGGGTATAAACTTTCCTATGGGTGGGAAAGGAACATCTAATATCAACCGGAAGTATGAATAATTGAAGGTCACTTTATAATTTGATATATGAAGGCGGGTTAATTTTGTTATTGTTGGAAAGAGCTTTTCAAAAGAAATAACTTTTATAGGAAGCATTTTTTGATATTATTTACTATTTTTATCCAAAATCGCTTTCAAAATTTCGATTTTTTACCAGTGTTGTAAATAAAATTGTGTATTGTTAATAAAATTATTCCTTGTGACTTACTATCACTCGTTATTTCTAAATCAGTATAATAAAAGCAGAAGGGAATCAGCACCCCCTATATCAGCGCCCCTATATTGAAAATTCAAATTTTCGCCCCGTTATTGCGCGGCAAGTACGGCGCGTAGCGCCCCGCGGTTTTTTTTAAACGTCCCCTGTTCGAAAAATTGATTTATGCATACCGCGCGTGCGGTTTCGTCGGACTCCGAAATACCTCAACCGAATTTCCACTTTTTAGTTCCGAAAATTATCGTTTCCCGCCATTTTTGAGACTTTTCCCGCCAATTTTCATCAATTTAAAATTTTTTAAATACTTTTTTTTTACTTTTTCAACCGTGTTTTGGTACCGTATCGGTCAGAAAAGTTACAAAACCGGTTTTTATACCTAAACTAATCCTTCCGCGGGCTTCAAATACGTTTTTTTTAACCATTTAACGAAAATCTTAAGTATAAAATACGGCGACGCCATATTGGTTTTTTGGTTGACATTTCCGTGAGGTTATTCGCATAAATTTGATAAAAACGGGTCGTTGGGCCCCGATAAGACTACCGGAACGGCCTAAAATACGCCCTCGAACAATTAAGTATGTTTAACGGAGTAAGTAAAGTGTTATTATTTTAAAAAGTTGCGATAAACGTCACCGGCCGAATGGCCGCCCCGTTTGCTCTCAAAAAGTGGACAAAAAGGGGCCAAAACGCCCATTGTCCGCTTCAGAGGAGCTCAAAACACGTCAGGGAACCTCTACTTTGTCTATTTCGCGCGTTTAATAAAGGCAAGTAACGTCAAATTATTTTAAGAAAATGTTAATAAACATCGATTTATAGGTTAGGTGTTTCGCGTCAATATTTTACGTTTAAAAAAGACCTAAAACCCGCTTGGATGATCGAAAATGGACTCTATTTGGATGATTGGAGGACGAACGTGACGTTTTACAAGTCCAAAACCAACGAGTGCACTAAAAACTTCAATAAAATTGCATAATTACAACATAATTTCAACGTTTACTGAAAGAAAATTTTTTGCTTCAAAAAGCGTTTGAACGTTCAAATTTGGACCCTAATGCTGTGTTCGAACCCTTTCCACGCCGATTTTAATCGTTTAAGGAGAGGATTAACGTAAAATTTCTTCAAAAATTTTGAAAACTATTGATAAATCTCATGCTGTACATTTATACGTTTTACACTCGAAAATGTGCTTTGACGATTGGAAAAGGGCTATTTCTGGAAGATGGAGAGGACGAATGAATCGTTTTGAGGGTTCAAACAGGTGATTGCTATAAAAATATTACAATCTAATTAAAATTTTTAATAATACAAAAAGGTAAAGGCTGTTTTGCTCTATGAATCGTTGGAAAATTCGACTGAACATCTATTGAAGACAGTTTAAGCCTTGATGTTGACGTAGAAAGTATTTTAGAGTAATTATAAACTCACATATATCTCATTTTGTGAGAACGTTTTGATGGCTAAAACAGCTTGCCAAAGAAATGGTCTTTAAAGTAAATTAATCAATCCAAGCAAACAAGTAAGCTTTAATACTCTTAAAAATGTATCTGCTAGCTTCAAAATTCATCGACTGGAGTAAAGTGAAGAACAGAAATGTTTGTACTATAGAAAAATCGACTTTTAAGACCACAACATCACTTCTTAACCGTTCATCATTGTAATAATGTGATTATTAAAAAAAGTGGATGTTTTATTTGTCAAATTGGTGAAGAAACCGACGTTTAGATTTGTAATTTTAATCTTTACATCTATATCCCTCCGAAAATGTAATTATTGAAGTAAATGAACGTTTTAATCACCAAAGAAATCGTTACAATTCTTTTGTGAAGGTGCTTGGAGGACAAACAACGATGCAAGACAAATATTAAATTTAAAATTAGATATTTTGCCTTATTGATATTTGAATATTTACTATTTGAGAATTAATTTTCATTTTATTACTTTAGAACGAAGAATAAATCACGTCATGGAGAGATTATGTGAAGAAATCGATATTTGGGTCCAGAATTTTGATCTTTTGAAATGCAATTTTTCATGTAAATATACGCGTATTAAATCACCACCATGAAGATATTAGAAGAAACCATTGACAAAAGTATCGAATCAATAATAGAGCAAACATTGGATGAGGCACAGAGTGGGTTTACAAAGAGAAGAAGTAGTCAAGACCATATATTTATGATTAAGGAAATAATATAAAAGAAACTGCCACAGAATAAAGATATACCTAGGATTTATCGACTTAGAGGAAAACTTCGAAAAAATTGTGGAAAGTTCTAGAGAGAAGAGGAATCGAGAATAAAACCATTCAAATCATACAAGAAATACATGAAAATAATTTAAATATAGTAATTATTAAGAATATAAAAATTAAAGAAACCGATAGAAATTACAGAAGGAGCGTTTGGGGATGAATTGCAAGATAGTCTGGAGAAATAGAATTCGACATTGAAAAAATATGGAATGAAGGTGAATAAAAATAAGATAAAGGTCATGGTGATGGAGGAAGAGATGAAAATACAGATGGAAATTACGATCATAGAAGAACGGTCATCTTCATAGGATGCAAGATTCAAGGCCGGTGAAGCAGGTCTGGCTGGCAGCAATGCGGGGAAAGAGAAAAAGAAGAGGACCGTAACAATCATGGGGTGAGGTAATACAAAAGATACTAGAAAACAAAAGGAACAACGTTACAGGAAGCTGATAGGTTGGTCTTGAACAGAAAATTATGGAAAAGTCTGTATAAGGATTAGAAACACCAGATATCAAGTTGAAGAATATGGAAAGTGTAGTACGCCTACACAAATTATGATAGTTGGATCGTCTACAATTTGGTTTTATCCAATTAAGGAATTTAGCCGAAAATTAAAAAAAAAAATAATGTTTGAATTTGAATTGAGTCGGATACGCGCGCGCATTTTTAAGTCAACAGATCGCGTTTCGTTATCATGGTTACGTCAAGAAGTGCTTATTGGTATTCGCGAAAGGGCGGCCGCAGGTCGCCCGTCATGCACTACAAACGACTTTTCTTAACTGTTTGCCACCTTTCTCGGATTCACATCTTTCCGAGGATCCCCCGTTTAAGCGATCCACTGTTTGCTAGTGTCATGATTTTTTAAAATGGCCGACAGCGATATCTAGTGGTGACATCAGCAAACACTCATAAAAAATCGAGATTTTGAAAGCGATTTTGGATAAAAATAGTAAATAATATCAAAAAATGCTTCCTATAAAAGTTATTTCTTTCGAAAAGCTCTTTCCAACAATACCAAAATTAACCCATATTCATATATCAAATTATACAGTGACCTTCAATTATTCATACTTCCGATTGATATTAGATGTTCCTTTCCCACCCATAAGAAAGTTTATACCCTATTTATGTATCAATTTTTTTGTTTCAAGTTTCTAGGACTTATAGTTTTCGAGTAAATCAGGTGGTACGGGTGGTCTGGGACACCCTGTATTTTGTATATTTGTATACTTTGTATGATAATTTTTCAATTTAAAATTGTATTTAAAATGATGGGGATTTGCTTAAACACGTATATTAAATTTTTTTGATTTTTTGTGTCTAACCGGAGGTAACTTTGTTTATAATAATATGCAAAAAACCTACGAAGAGTATAAAACCTGTCGTTCTTGACATAAATAAGAGTAAACTGTTGATTTTAATATTTTGTTTTAATAATGTTTTAGTTATTTAGAAGAACAAACTTCAACTACTGTCGTTGGTAAATGTAAGGATCTCTAACTATGAAACTGAATATCTTCGTAACAAACTTTGGATTTTGTGGAGAAACAAGTTTTCTAAAAACGAAACATTTAACGAAAGTTATCAAGCGATGTATGAGGTTGTAAGATGTTACAATTTTAAAAGTACTTTCAGCAACCAAAGTACTAATTGATATACGCTTGAACAGCTTTGGAATATTTTCAAAGGGTATTTTCAAAGTACAGCATTGATCGAAAATTGTATACTATAACCCGAAATGGAGCTGCATCGTGAGCAGAAAGATGAAAAAGTAAGCCCCGAGACTTCATCTAAGCTCAAACAATTCCATCGTCCCTAGTTTCCTTACTAGCCGTTCTATAGCAATAGCTCCTTTTTCATATTATAGCCCATAAAATCTAGTTTTCAACGATAGGCTATAGTTCGCCCTAACACTGACAACATGGAAGTTAGTACGAAAAAGCAGACACAAGCACGCGAACAGAATACAAAACATTTCCGTCTTCCCTAGCTCCTTTATTAGTTGCTTTATCGCTATGGTTCCTTCTTCATACTATAACCCATGAAGTCTAATTCCTAACGCTATATTTCGCTCTAGCACTGACAACATGGAAGATAGAACGGAAAAAGTGACACAAGCCCACAAACAGAACACAAACACTTCCGTTGTCCCTAGCTCCCTTATCAGCTGTTCTATCGCGATAGCTCCTTTTTCATATTATAGGCCATAAAATCTAATTTCCAACGATAGGCCATAGTTCGCTGCAGCACTGACAACATAGAAGATAGAGCGAAAAAAGTGACACGAGCCCACAAACAGAACACAAAGCACTTCCGTTGTCCCTAGCTCTCTTATCAGCTCTTCTATCGCGATAGCTCCTTCTTCATATTATAGGCCATAAAATCTAATTTCCAACGATAGGCCATAGTTCGCTGCAGCACTGACAACATAGAAGATAGAGCGAAAAAGCTGACACAAGCACACAAACAGAACATAAAGCACTTCCCTCGTCTTTAGTATACAAGCTTTCATCTTTCTCTTCACAATGCAGCTCCATTTCGGGTTATAGTACGTGACTCGGTAAAAATAAAATGTCGACTGAGAACGGTGTAAGATGTAATTTTTTAAGAAAGTTCTTTTCCTCGGACAAATTAATAGACAATAGACATATTCGGTATCGCTGTCCAGTTCGTTAAAATGTTGTTGAAGCCAAAAATGTACGTCAATATCCTAGCACCTTCACCAGACATCATTCACGAGAATTGAATATCAGCGATAGGGCCGTACGAATAATTTTACATAAAGACTTCAGTATTAAGACCTATAAGTATAATTAGTTCCAGAATTGAAGACACTTGGTTATGTATTGTGTTTTCGCTTCGTTGAACTGTCGTATTCGGAACAGAAAAAATCAAATGGACTGAAAATGAGTGTATGATGTGAAATATGTATGTTTTAAAGACATTGTAGCGGTTTTAATTTTTCTTATTCAGCCAAATTTTAAATTATTTGGTTTGGGCCATCTGTTAGAAAGTCTCATTTTTAAATTTGTTGGTTTTATCGCGAAATACAGGTTTTTGGTTGGTTTCTTAAATTAGCGAGATCGGAAGTGGTGGGGTGTAGTTCTTTCGCGCATCATTATTTAGGTTATTCCACCCTCTTTGTTGTTGAGATTTCGGAGAGCGTGGACTGTAATATTTGGCTCTGATATAAACCGCGTGATTGAAGAGATTTATTAGATTTCTGTTTGGGATTTTTTTTTTAAATAACTTCTATCGGAATTTTCCGAGTCAGCTCTTCATTCCACAAATTTTTAAGCACCTGTTGTGCTTCGTCAGATTTAGTTCCGAATATCTTGGTTTATATCAACCATCACGCAAAGCCGATTAACATGGTAAGGTATGATTACTTCCTTTCATGATTTCGAGGGGGTTTACGATATTATTTTTGGGTTTTGAAATGTTTTTTTGGACATTTCTCAAATTCGTGTTTTCCGTAGGCTTTTTCCCTTTATTTTGATTTTTGGATTTTATTGTACATCAAAATTTACAACTGGAACTAAGGCTACTCCTGAGTGGATTGAGGCTAATCCCGTCGGATTGAGACTGAATTAGGATCCATTTCGCCGGTTAACGAGTTTTAAAATCTATTGCGTCGAAATTTTGGAGAACAAAGGGAAAATGAACATGTGGCCTGAATTCAAAACGACGCACGTGAGTTGAAGAGAGACAGCACTCCGGACAAACCAAACCAGTTACCTTGACAGGTAAATCAACACATTTACTTTACATTTTCTTCTATTAAATTGTCTTTATATAATTTGGTTATTGGGGGTCTTTGTTGTGACCCAAAGGGGTGTTGGCAATGAACAGCTATCACAAACAATGGCAATTTATAAATTCAGTCAGTTTGCAAAAGGCGTTAGCGTCGAGCAGAACCTCGAGAACCCCAGGGAATATTTGTATTGATCTAAATTTATTTAACATCATTTATCAAATTGTTTGCGTCCCTAATTGTTCAGACTATTTCTTATATTTCGGATTTACGGTCCATTTGTTGAGGATATTTATTTTATTTTGATTAATTTTATAGAACCTTCTGTAGAGTTAGGGGTTTATTACTGTTTGTATATTATGTTTATATTTGACCTGGTGCGATAATTAATACTTTTCGGACATATTTTCGGACATATTGTTATTGTCTCTCAATCGTGGATTCAATCTTGATTGATTCTGAGATAAGTGAATGTTGTTATACTACCTCTGTCCCATAATAAGTGACCGATATGGTGGAAATTTAAGTCCCAAAATAAGTGTCCGTTTTAAAATAAAAAAGGTTATAATTTCCTTTCAAGATTTTTTTAATATCAAACGTCCAAAATTGTTAAGAAATATATTTATAACTTTACAAAACTGTGTAAGAGTAATAATAATACTACTTAATTACTGCTACTAATCTTTGCCTGAATAATGGTACACACTTTGTAAATAATGGTACACACTTTAACGCGCTTCCTGGTTTAGGTTAGGCCTTTTTGGTTGAGGCACAACTTAAAAAACTCCTCGACGGTCCATTATGTGACCACTCCGGTACTTTTAGAAATAACAAGACGACGTATGATTTATAAATCACTACTCAAAAGTTAAGTAAACGCGTTTAAATTTTTTAGCAACATTCATGTGTCAGTTTTAACTTAAGTCTCTTGATGGAATACAAGACTGCAACCGACATTTCGAAATAACGTTAAGATTCAGGAAATACCAAAATCGGACACTTATTATGGGACAGAGGGAGTATGTCAGATTTTAAGTTCGTGGCGCCCCATTATTTTAACAACAGAACCTTCCTCTTTTTCGCGGAGTGAACCAGAGCCTGAAACTATTAAAAGTTGTTATGGTATTTGTGGCGAACTTACTTTTACTTTTTCATTAATTTTTTTGCGCTACATGTTGAAGCCGAAAATGTACGTCAATATCTCAGCACCTCCACCAGACATCATTCACAATAACTGAATATCAGCGATAGGGGCCGTACGATTAATTTTACATAAAAACCTCAGTATGAAGACCTATAATTCTAAATAGTTCAAGAATTGAAGACACTTGATTATCTATTGTGTTTCTGCTTCGCTGAATTGTCGTATTTGGAACAGAGAAAATCAATCCATCACAATTGAGAAGCTAACACGCCCAAATGAACTGATTGTGAGTGTATGATGTAAAATTGTTCTAAAGGCATCACAAGACCATTGTCCTTTAAAAATAAGCAAGGAGCAAAAATCAGTCAATTGTGACCGTTATCATGCCATGTTAATTGAATTTATTAAATCAAACGTTGATGTTTCACTGAAGAGAATTTATTTTCAAACTCGATTCTCTTCAGTGAAACATAAACTTTTTATTTATAAAATTTAATATACTGAGGAATATAATTGTTCATATCAAATCATGTTAATTGACTTTTTAGTCCCTACGATTAACGAGGAAGACTTAACCTATATTTCATTTCAATATTGTAACACTGTGATCATTGCTTTGCGTCCTATTTTTGGAAATCGCATCATCAGCTAAAATGGCGATGTTAATTAGTCGTGTAGGAATTTCGATTTGACTTCTATTGATTATTATGTATGGAAAACCTTCAAAGACACATGTTATGCTAATCATTTAAAGACTTTTAAGGCTTTGAAAGACACAAAGTGGCTTTTATTGAAATAAAATTAACCACTGCAAAATCACTCTAGGTGGTCATTAAAGTGCAATAATATTCCACTCTTAATCAGAGGGAGTATTTTCAAAAATACAGTATAAATTATCTGAAAATAATTTTAACATTTTTTATTGAATAGGTATTTTTAAAGGGAACTAAAAGTTGCCACACCCTTTAGAAACTCCCAAGTGGCAAATCCCAAGTGAAAATCACGAAATTGGGTCATTTCAAGTAAGAGCAACACTACAGTCGATTTAAATTTGTGATCATATTCACCTAAACGAATCAAAATCAACTCACTTTACACTATTGTTGAAGTTACTTTAATTTATGTTTTAGTTTAGTTTTTATTGCTATTCAACACGTCTTCTGTTTTTGACTTCTTTACCAAATACAATTTCGAGTTTTAATTGAACATATATCTGATTCTTTGTCAATAAGATTCAATATACAAATGAAGGTTGATTCAGGATTTAATTATTTCACAATTACAAACCCTGAAATTTCCTGAATAGAAAACTTACCTTAAAGTTGTTGGAAATAAATCAACAAGTACAGCTAATTGTACATTTATACAAACACCAGTCAAAGAAGTTACTATAGCTGATAAAGCTGTTGTTGTTTCAGTATTTTGAGCAAAATATATACAAAAACTTGATACACCTCCAATAGTTCCAAGAACAACTAAAATTAGCAAACAAAAAAATTTTTTTAATCAAAATATGAATTTAACAAATTAAAATTTAATAAATCTACAAACCTAATAAAAGTTTCTTCCCAACTTTATTTATAAAAAAGCTGGCTAATACAGTTCCTAAGATGGACGTCCCAGAAACTATTAACACATTAGAATAAACACTCCCAACTGATTTATTAACAAAACATTCTCCATTTGATGTAACATTACGATTTGGAGTAATTATTTCTAACATTACACACAAACTTTCTGTTTTATTATGTGTTGATTGGTAATCGTTGATTACTGTAAAGATTTGTGGTAACCATAATCTTAAAGTATTTGATCTAAAATTTAAATAAAATTAATTTATTTTAGATTTAAAAAAATGAAATTATTAATTAAAATTAAAATAAAAAAAATTACCCAGCCATTCCGCCCATAAACATTAAACAAACCAAAATAATATTAATAAGATGTGGTGGTAAAAATAACGTTTTAATTTGTCGAATACCCTCAGCAAATTTTTCCTTACTCGATTTTTTTTCTTGCTTAACTTCATTAACTAGCGATTTAATGGGGAAACTTTCGCTAGATTTTCCGGTATTCATCGAGTAAATTCTTTTAAAAACTTTTAAAGCCGCGTCGTTTCTTCCGCTTGTCATTAAAAACTTTGGACTTTCGGGTAAAAATGAGTGTCCAATTGCTCCGATTAAACTTGGTAAGGCACAAATTAATATAAAGAAATTCCATGAGTGTAAATTAAAACCGCTTTCGGTGGATATATCCCAGTATTGAGGAAGAATTCCCCAAGCTATTAATGGTAGGAATAAAGCTGCTAATGAGTAAATTATTCCTAGGTTTATTAAAAGTTTTGCTCGATAGTTTGCTGAGTGGAATTCAGATATAGCTGAGGTTAAAGCTGCTAATGGACCATTTATTCTATTTTAAAAATTTTATAAAATATATAAATTATTAGTTAATTACCAAAAGTAAAGTGTTAAAACTTACATAAATCCCGTCATGAATTTAGCAACCATTAACATTTCAAAATTTTGTGAAAACCCAGCTACAAAAACGAAAAAAGCATCCAAACCAAATCCGACAACTAAAAGTTTTTTTCTTCCAAATGCATCGGCTAAAAATCCCCATACAAAAGCGCTTGAAATCATTCCTAAGTAAGTTACTCCGTTTAACATTCCTCGTTCCTCTAGTTTTAGGTCTAAATCGCAATAAGCAGATGGTAAAACGTAAGCCATTGTTGTACTATCGAAAACTGCAGCCCAACCACTCGGTAGAGCTATTAAAATTAATATGTAGTTGAATTTTCCAAATCCTGTGGCTGCAATTGCTGTTTCAAAATCAGCTGGTTCTAAAAAATAAAGAAATAATGATTTTTTTAAAATAAATTTTATATAATTTTACTTTTAACGAAGAATCATCATTAATAAATCTGTAAAGATCTTAGATTCTTATTTAAATTAATCTCTAAATAGCTTATTTTCTTTCTTTGGTATCACAAACTTCTAAAATAATGAAAGTGAAGTAGTATAACATAAAGGAAGCATTTGAACTCAGCGTTTTATTCTGTTATTACTTATTACTGACTCTGAATACATATTTACTTCGATGCAGAATAAAAAAACTACCTTCGTAAATGTTATTTTTATTGATTGAAACTCAATTATTAAAAAATTAGATGAAATATTAAAAATGTAGTGAGATTACAGTTTGATACTGATATTATTAGTCAATAAAATTTCACATATTTAAAGATTTTATAACATTCCTGATGTAATAAGATGTATTTTTTCAGTTATTCATCCTCTTAAATTGTTCTACAAATTTGGTGGAGGTGCCGGCTATCAGGTTATTTCTTTTGCACTCCACTAAGTGAGTAAAATATACTTTAAATGAAAGTGATGAGTCTCCATCTCATTAACATCAAATTTCATTTCGAAGATTACAGAATAGGTCAACTTGAAAAAAAACTGCAGTTCTTGACATAAAATTCTTTAGTAAATCGACCAAAATATGTATCCTCATTTATATCAGTTCGTCTTAAGAAAAATAATCTTATATAAATACGAGGGCTTTCATGGCCAGTGTTAACTGAACCAAGACTAGAACTAACATTAACTCCAACACTGGAGCTAGAATTAGGAGCTTTCAGGTTTGGGTGTACGTCTCTTGAAAAGACGTTTGACGTTTTGGATACCATGTTGTTGGATGCTAGCTCTAGTAAATATTACCAACGCTTGACAAGGAAGGCCATAGAGATTCATCGGCATAGGAATAACATTAATAGAGAGTAAGAAGGGTGGAAGTACTGGTTGTACTCGTCAATAATTAAGTAATGAAATCTCTCTTAGTAGTGAACCCTGATGAAGTGAAGATCGCAATAAATTGATCGAAAGTTTGGCTTAATAAAAGGAGGTTTTTTGGTTGAATTCCTAATCATTTTTCATTAAACTCGATGAAGAAGATTACCACCTTCACGCTGAATCCGACGAAACGATTAGCGAATAATATTTTTTTTTTAATTAGTTTGTCGCATATAAAATGTTAACCTAAGAACATTGATTAATAAACTATTGAAACTAAAATGTAGTTTTTCCACAAATATCATTTCATTATTAAGTAATGAGATCATTACTTAAATCACGTAAATTCATTTGAAGTATATTTTATACCATGGCCGTTGTTAACTGACCTAAGACCAGAACCAACATTAACAGTAACTCTAACTCTAACACTAGACCTAGAACTAACAACTTTCCAGGTTAGCCGTGCATCTTTTGAAAGGATGCTACGCTTTTGGATGCTAGGTTTAATAAGTATTACCAATTATTGATATGGATGGTCATAAAGATTCGTCGGCACAAGAATAACGTTAACAGAGAAAACGGCCTGGAAGTTAACCTTATTTGGAAAATAGTAGTAAACCCGAAGAAGAGGATTGCCACCTTCATGTAGAATCCAACGAAACAATTAGGGAATAATTAGTTTTTAATTAATTTGTCACGTACATTTAAATTGTTAACCTAAGAACATTGATTAATAAACCGTTGAAACCAAAATGTAGTCTTTCCACAAATATGATCTCATTATTAAGTAATAATATTATTACCTAAGTTAAGTGTATTGATTTGATTTTGTATACTTTTGCTAATATTTTAGAAATTTTACTATATAGAGTGTCCCAGAACTCAGTTGCCAAAAGCTAATCACGTATTCCAGAGCTGATTTCACACCGATAAGGAAACTAGAGCATCCTGAAGATGACGTGTCTTATCAGGTTTTTTCAAAATATTTTAATAACGTTCTTAAATATCCCAATGAAATTTTGAACGTTTGTAAAGTTCGAAATGCTTCATCGTTTGCTGACAAATCAATTTTTTTATTGTCATCGTAAAGGTGTTAAGCGCTACTAGGGCAAATTCTTTTAGGAGGCTATTTCGGATAAGAACTTTTTCGTTGAATCGGCATGAAATCAGCTCTAGAATGCGTGGTTAACGTTTGGCAACTGAGTTCTGGGATATCCTGTATATCTGCATGCATACAACTGCGATAGAGATGAGATAATTAAATAGGAATTACACAATTTGAAATATTATTCAATACTTATTTTATATTAGTATTTAATAGAATATCTACGAAAGTTTGAAGAGAAGCCAAACACAATATAATATTAGTATTTAATAGAATATCTAGGACAGTGCGAAGAGGAGCAAAACACTGGAACTTTGTAAATTGACAATGATAAATGTAAAATATAGGTGCGATATGGACTTCCCCTACCGCAGCTATGGAGAACATGCTTAACCACTTCGGTACGGACGTCGACACATCATATGGGTCATAGATGACCCCACAGAGCCGAGCGTCGACTAAAGTCGACGGCTGTGTCAGCGTACGGACGATGAAAGCCGGTTCTTAATGACGTTTCGCGGCCGATAGGCGGCGTACCGAAGTGGTTAACTTGCCATCCCTACACTTATTCATACAGCAGGTGGCGTTAGTAACCATGGTGTGTCTATGTGAAGTAGCGAAGACTAAGTGGGACCTCGTCCCACTTAGATACTCCCTCAGTAAGCAACTCTCAGCTGTAGAATTGGCCTACCTACTGGCCAAAATGGTCAGTAGGCGTTCCTACTCATCCGAACCAGTCACCATCATCCCCTTTTTAAAGAGGCGAAGTTAACTTAGCATCTCGATTGCATTAAGCACATTACCCATTCTAAATTTTCAGACTACTGGGACACAGTTAAGGGCTGCCAAGTATCTAAATCATTACTAAGATACCCTTCGTATGAGGCGTCCCGGTTTTTTACAGGTCTCAACAGGGAGGATCTACGCCTAATCACAGGGCTTCTGACGGTATACTGTAAGGTTAATAAGCACCTTTATAATTTAGGGTTTGCCGCAACTCTTCTACGTCGTGTTGGCGAGCAAGACGATGAGAGTGTTAAGCACATCCTATGTGATTGCCTGATCTCAATGACAATAGATTAAGGGACTTGGGTGACGACTGGCCAACCATGGATGGAATCAGGGACACACCTCTGAGCTGCATCCTAACTTTTGGTAAGTCCCTTGGCTGGTTGATGTAGATAGTGAGTGACAGGGAGGTTGTACAAAGGGCGCAATGCTATTGAAGTATGATATGAACTGTTGTCCGAACCCCAGCAAATTTACATTTGTCACTTTGGATGATTCATTCAAGATAAACATATTTATGTAAAAAATATAAATGAACCTTCACTATTATGATCATCTGCAATCTGTTCACAAAGTTGGTTTGCGTGTAGCTTCATGATTGCAGATTTCAAAATTCTATGTTGGATACCTTTACCAATAAACTTTAAACCGATAATGTAAACTTCTCTTTAACTCTTAAAAGTTAAGTTATTTAAGGTTTCAAACATTGTATTCATATAACTACTTCTACTACTAATCTATAAAATAATCATAATTCGTATTTTAACCCTTTCGTCCCGGATGGTACACATATGTACCATCCACCCTTGAAAAATACTGAAAGTTTCAGGTGCTTAAATATGTCCTATGGTAACATATAAATTAATTCCATACCTCAAAACTTTTTTTTTGTTATTACCTATATTCAGGGACGAAAGGGTTAAAGTTTATTCTATGTAATTAAAATATTCACTTAAAAAGTTCAAAAAATTAAAAGTTTTTTTTTAAAGATTTTACCTGGTTCTTCATTTCTTACAGATTTTTCTTTACTCATCCTACGTTTTTCCAACTTCATTTGAAACAACACTTTTCCCCTCTTTCACTATTAACTTAACAATATCATTTTCGGGCAGATTCCATCACTTTTGTACAACGATTAAAATATACACCACTCACCTACGCAAATAAGATTAAATCATTGTTTTAGTAACCCATTGTTTTCATTCGTAATATTCATACATCGTTTTGTACGTTGAGTGACGACAAATATCGTTCCATTACATTTAATGCATACTCTAAATCGACTTTTTCATTATTTACTTTTACATTTCATAATCTACATCATCATTTAATGTCTTCATTTAAAACAGAAACGCTTTTAGTATAGTATATTGAGAGTAAAACATGGTTCAAGTTAAAAATCGTTTATACTTTATAAAAATGTTTTTAATAATAACAAATTTACTGGGATTAACACCACCATTAAATAAGAAGTTTTATCTAAAAAAATACTCAAAAAAAAGCCGAGTTTTTTTATTACTTTCACTATCTTTAGTGTTTATTGTTACAACGTATTATAAAGTAAAACTACTTTACGTTCATGTTGGTGGAACAATAGCCGTATTAGATTTAACACCTATTTTAGCAGTAACAATAAGTTTAATAATCTACATTTCACTTTGTTGCATCATCAAACCAAAACTGTACGAAAAAATCTTTACAACTTTATTTCTAATCGAAGAAAAACTAAAAACTTATAAAATTAAACGAACATTCATCTTTCTTCGTCTATTTTTAATTTTTATATGTTGTACATTTCAAAGCATCGTTCAATTAATCAACGTTAGAGTCTGTAGTGATTTAACACAAAACTTATATTTTTGTATAAAATTATATTTACCACCGGATTTATATAAAATCGGTTTTCTCTTCATGGCTGGAGTATTTCACGCTTTACTTATCTATCTACGTGAAAACTTTTCTGATTTATGCTCAGCGTTTAAATCCATTGTAAACTCAAAGCCTGATTTAAAATTAAAAAAGGAAATACAAAGGATTGTTGAGATATACGATGAATTATGTGACGTTATCATTATGATAAATGAATTATTCGGTTGGATAGTTTTTTTTATTTATATGTATTCCTTTTACACGATTTTATTAGCTTTTCATCAAATGTACACTGTTGAAGAACAAACTAAAACATTTGAAAAGGCAGGAGTCATCTTGTATATTTTAGTTTACACTGCTATAAGTTGCACAGGATTTGTAAGATTTGTAAAAGTATATATTTATCTTTAATTAGGTTTAATTTATATTATGTTTTTAGTTAATATTGATTTCATCATCAATTACTGGTGAAGCAATTAATTCTCAAATGAGTCGTTTGGCTTCGATGGTAATTAAAGTAAATGTTAAATTAAAACGAGTTAATCCAAACTTAGAAAGAAGATTAAGACCGATTTTATTAACATTTGTTAATAGAATTATTTATCACAGTCCTGTTATTTCAGCTAATGGATTTTTTACTCTAAATAAGAGTTTGTTGTCTTTATTATTAAGTAACGTCGCTTCTTTTCTTGTTGTTTTAATACAGTGGAATAATAGTAAGTTAATAACTGAGTTTAGAAGTGAACTGTGATGTTATAAAATATAAAATTTCTCATCTCTTGAATTTTTTGTGAACTTTCTCATTATATATAATAAAATGTAGAATGTAAAAAATTGCAATTAAGGACATTTTGTTACATTTTCTCTTCTGAGGGAAAAACTAAAAGTCGTAAAAGGTTCATCTTTGGTAAAAATAAAGATTAAATGTCAATCTATGTTCTCATAAAATTTCAAATCTTAACAACAATTAGTTTCTTAGATATAAACTTTTGAAAATGATTGATGTAATCTAAATTTTCTTATACCAATTTAATTTTTTTTTTAATTTTTTTGACAACGCTTAAAATAAAACGGACTTTTTTAATTAAAATTATAATGTTGTAGGTTTCATTTAGAAAAAAAATCAAATCAAAACCTTTAAAAATGATTTTTTTATGAATTTTTAAAGTTGGTCGTTTTTTTTTTTGTAAGTTAGGTTAGAACTGTCAAAAAATTTTACCAAGTTCAAAATTTTCTTAAATCTTTTTAACAACATTTAGAATCAAGCGGTCTTTACTAATTAAAATTAGGACGTTTTAAGTATCATTTAGAAAAGAAATTAGATTAAAAACTATAAACATCGATTTTTTACGAATTTTTAAAGTTAAACGACTTTTTTTAAGTTAATAAAAATTTTTACTAACTTTGAACATTTTTTAAATCTTTTTGATAACATTTACAACAAATCGGTCTTTTTAAATTAAAACTAGAATGTTTTAAGTATCATTTAGAAAAAAGAAATCAAATCAAAATCTGTAAAAATGATTTTTTTATGAATTTTTAAAGTTGATCGTTTTTTTTTAAGTTAGGTTAGAACTGTAAAAAAATTTTATCAAACTTTTTTAACAACACTGAGAATAAAACGGTCTTTATTAGATACATATAATAAAGTTATAACTTCTAAACGTTAAATTTTAATGTAATCCAAAGAGAATTTCACTTTTAGATCATAGACTAATTTTTAAAATATAAAAGAATTCAATTGAGGACACTAGGTTACATTTTCTCTTCTGAGGGAAAAACTAAAAATCGTATAAAATTCATCTATGGTAAAAATAAAGATTAGATATTAGTCTAAATCCTTATAAAATTTCAAGTCTTAACAACAATTAGTTTTTGAGATATGAATTTTTAAAAATTGACAAGTTTTAATTGATACGTAAATTAACTTAGGTTAGAATTTCATGTCTCACGAAAAAACTAAAAGTCGTAGAAAATTTATTTTTGGTAAAAATACAGACTAAGTTTCAGTTTAAATCCTCATCAAATTTCAAGTCTCAACAACAATTAGTTTTTTAAATATGAATTTTTTAAGATTGATAAGTTTTAATCGACATTATGTTACATTTTCTCTTCTGAGGGGAAGACTAAAAATCGTAGAAAATTCATTTTTGGTAAGAATAAAAAGATGATATTACTCTAAATCCTTATAACATTTCAAGTCTCAACAACAATTAGTTTTTTAGATATGATTTTTTTTAAATTGAAAAGTTTTAGACATGTAAATTAGGTTAGAATTTCGCTTCTAACGAAAAAACTAAAAGTCGTAGAAAATTTATTTATGATAAAAATAAAGATTAAGTTTCAATTTAAATCCTCACCAAATTTCAAATCTCAACAACATTTAGTTTTTTTTAATATGCATTTTTTAAGATTGATAAGTTCTAATCGACATTGTGTTACATTTTCTCTTCTTAGGGGAAGACTAAATATCGTAGAAAATTCACCCTTGGTAAAAATAAAGATTAGATATTAGTATAAATCCTCATAAAATTTCAAGTCTCAACAACAATTAGTTTTTTAGATATGAATTTTTAAAAATTGACAAGTTTTGGACATCTAAATTAGGTTAGAATTTCGCTTCCAACGAAAAAACTAAAAATGGTAGAAAATTCATTTTCGGTAAAAATAAAGTTTAAGTAACAATCTAAATTCTCATCAAATATTAAGTCTCAACAACATTTTGTTTCCCAAATATGAATAATTTAAAATTGGCTAATTTTATGTGCTCAAAAAATAATTTTTTTCTTAAAAGGAATTAATGATATTCTTTTTAGTGTTTAAGTTTTTCTATGTTATTAGAAGTTCCCCACACATTTTTATTAAAATTTAAAAAGGAAATCTAATTTCTTTTAAAAATTTATTTTTCTAAAATTTAAACAGCACCATCTATTAGAAATTAATCCAACCTAATACTTTCATCCTTTCAAAAATTTAAACAAACACAATGTTTATTTTTTAGCCAAAATTTTGACAGTTTCGTTATAAAATGTCACCAAGATCTTAACCATAACCCATTTTAATTCTCTACAGCCCTTAATTTCCTTTCAAAAGCCTCAGTTTTAAACATTCCCGTTTGTAATGTAATTTTAAAAGTTCCCGCGCAAATTACCCGCGCGTTTGCGTAATGTCACCCCCACATGTTTTGACATTTCACAAGAAACATGCATAGTTTCGTATCTTTTATCGCGCCTAAACATTAATTTTAACTCAATCCAAAGATGAGCTCAAACGCAGTGAATGTCCAGGATATCGACGACCCTCGATTTCGGACAACTCCTGGCCAGCAAGTCGCCGCTTCTTGTACCGGCGCGATCATAACCTCACTTTTTGGTATGTTAAATCATTTCAAATTATCAATTCTTTTACAAAACCAGACAAAGAGAATCAAAAGGAAAGTTATCTTATGTATTATTTTTGTAGTTACACCTTTAGATGTGGTTAAAATTCGTATGCAAGCTCAAAAAAAAGCCATGTCAAGATGTTTTTTATATTGTAACGGCTTAATGGATCATATTTGTGGATGTGAACCACAAAAAAATCTTTGGTTTAATAGACCAGGACAGTTTAATGGAACTATGGTAAATAAATCTATTCACTACCTTTCGTTTTCTTTAAAAAGAACAAATAAATTGATGATATTTTAGGATGCGTTTATTAAAATTACAAAAGCTGAAGGTATATCATCTTTATGGAGTGGTTTAAGTCCCACTTTAGTCTTAGCAATCCCCGCGACGGTGATTTATTTTGTAACTTACGAACAGTTAAGGTTAAACTTAAAAGATAGACATAATTCGGGTAGAAAAGCGAGTTTAGCTAAAGAACAACCTATGTGGATACCTCTTGTAGCTGGTGGGACGGCTCGTATTATATCAACTTCTTTAGTTAGTCCTCTTGAATTAATTAGAACGAAAATGCAATCTACAAGACTCTCGTATTTTGGTACGTTGAAGTCTCTTTAGTGTTAATTTAAATTATTAGATTATTAAATAATATTTTTGTGAATTTTTTAAAGAAATTGGTGAAGCTCTTAAAGTATTAATTCAACAAGATGGTATTCGAGGTCTTTGGAAAGGTGTTTTTGCTACGTTATTAAGAGATGTACCATTTTCGGCTATTTACTGGACTAGTTATGAGACTATTAAAAGTTTCGGACCTGGTGTACCATCATTTGGATATAGCTTTATGGCTGGAGCAATTTCCGGTTCAGTATGACATTTAAATATAAGACTAGAGAATTTTTTTAAGGTTTTAATCATTGTAGATAGCAGCTACATTAACTGTTCCTTTTGATGTAGTTAAAACTCATCAACAAATTGAATTAGGTGAACGTGTTATTGCCGGTAAGTAAATTAAAATAAAATTAGATGAATTTTTTATGTTCTTGGGATTTATTTTACGTTTGTTATTTTTCTAATAGATGGTGCAATTTTGTTAAGTTGTCATTTTATAAGTTAAATTGAATTTTATTAACTAATTTACATGAATTAATTGAAATAATAGTGAAAACAATTAGAATTATTTCAATTACAGACTGACAAGCGAAAACTTGCGGCTGATATTTCACAAAAATGCGCGACAGCGAGAGTGAGAGAGTATTCAGGTAGATAGAGGTAAAATTACGCATGCTTCTTTAGCTGCAGTGTGCTATCCAGGGCCCCTTCAGGGACCCTTGACGAACGTGCCATTGTTGACATGTTGCACACATTTATTACTTTGGATCTGAATCCCTATCTGAACTTAACAAATGCATAAACACCAAACTAAAAAAATGTTTAAACTAAAGCCAACTATGGAATTATTACAAATGTATAAAATACTTAAGACGACTCTGGTATATTCTATGGTATACTATGGTATAGTCTGAAGTTACTGTTGTCCACTGCGCAACTGTAGGCCTGACTTACTCAGCCGCAAGTTCTCGCTTTTCGGACAATACATTCAAAGTTAAGAATGATTCCCACTAATCCAGCACAGCGCAACATGACATGACAAAATCTGTTTAACATTTTCTCTGTTTTCATCTGATACCATTCATATTAATGCAGTGCGATGGAGCGAAATTTTATTCTTTCGGAAAGACTGTTGTGCAGAATGTCGCACGGTGCGGTGTTGCACTGCTCCTCAACGGACAGATGTGAATTGTAGTTTGGTACGATGTACAGTCACAGGAAATGAACTTCAAAGCTCTATGCGCGAGCAATAACTAGAGCTGCCTCGGGTTCGGTCTACTTTCGAGACAATAAAACCTGACGTGAGGCTATAATTCATGCAAATCAATGTTCGTTTACCTGCTTTGTATTTATGGATACTGTTGCGTTCGGGGTGTTGCTCCTTATGGATAGGGCTAACTCGCTAACTAACTCGAGGGGTATCGCGTAACTCATATATTTTATTAATAAAAACTTCACTTACCTTTTGTTTTTAACCTTCGAATCGCTATTCCGGTACGTCGGGCTCAGGGTAGGGATTTCAAAGGTGACCAGCCAATATTCTTCTCAACTTCTTTATCCTTAATATCTAACAATACCGAACTAACCTCTAAGGCGGTCGAATCGCGTGTCCCCATCTATCGTTCTCGATCATCGGTCGTGGTATTCTTTTTACCTTATTTAACATTTTTATACGGCCGATGTTCGCGAACTCTACTTTTTATCATGGCCGTTCGCGGTAATACCGCACCAAGTCGGGCTGCGAACCTGTCGACACGCTTCTACGCGTGTCGATTAAGATCTAAGACCGTTCTAGCTATTGCTCCGCAGAGAGCTTTGAAGTTCATTTCCACCACCATGAGTGTACGTTCTTAAGTATGCAACTTTATACATATCATAACTCATGCGATGCAATACACTGGCGAAATTTGATCTTCATTTTAGATAATAAAATTCGCAGAATATCAAATAATTGATTATATTTTGGATTTACCCTTTTCATGGGTTATTCTATAATATTTATGTGGGGATATGGCTATCTAGGGGAGTTGATTCTTGTAATAAGGTCCGCTTTTATAAAACTACCAATATATTTAACAAGAATAAAATACAATTGTCCATAATCTACGTCTTCACTACTTCGCGTCTCTACAACTTATCCGCCTAATGTCTTTTACAACTCGCGTCTTTGCCCAACTCACGTCTGCACCTTATTCTCGTCTTTAGACAACTCAACTTTCCTCGTCAGCGTTTCCGCACTTACCCAAACCTCCCATTTCCATCACAAACCCTCTATATCTACTTCCGCGCTCTTATCAGTAAATTCAACCTATATAACTTATAATAATAAAAAATACTCGATTCCTACATTTATATAATTTTTTTCTGATTATTTCGCAACGTTCTAAAAATCGTATGAAATTTTCCTTTGTTTAACCTAGCGCAAAATATGCCATGTGTCCAACAAGTGAACTTTCTTTTCTGCTTATTCTTCTCATATTCAAGACAAATACTTGCTAATAGAAGCACATCGTTCGAGGGCGAAGAAGGACGATGGTTATTCGGGCAAATTTCAACTAAATCAAAACGTTACTGACGTTTGAAATTTACAATTTGTTGCTTCTACCTTGTGTTCTACTGCACTACGTTGCTCTACATTAAGTCTACTTAAGGTGCAATGTCAATCATATGACTGCAACGGCTATAACCACGCGACTGCAGACGCGCGACTTGTAATACGACAGTAATCGCCGTCGGATTTTTTCTCTTTCAGATTTTACACTCAACATTACTTTTTGTTATACCATCATGGAGGTATCCTAAACCTAGTATAAATTCATATATGTTTTACTCATTACCTGATAGTTTCAAAACTCACTATTTCTTCTCATGCACTGTCTTTTTTATTTTGGTCCTTATAACCCTTACTTTTTGGATTATACAGGCAAGGGTGCTGTCTTACTATCTCACGTAATTGAGTTGTCCGTCAGTTTTACAAAAAAAACGTGCTTTCATAAGTTCTCGTAGGGGCTCTTGTAGCGAGATTGCTATTGTTGCTGCCGCGTTATTGACAACGTGTACATATAATTCAATGTAAACCAGGAACTGACGCAAAATTGCCAGAGTCGCACGTTTACAACCCCGCGATTATAGCCGTTGCAGTCGCGTAATTGACACTGCATCTTTAGGCACACATAAAAACTTAAGCGACACAGCGCATATAGGGGTATTTAGCCGATCTAGCTGACCAAAACTATTTACGATAATAATTAATTGAGAAACTGATTTTTTTCTCAATCTGTTGTCGTAGCTTGTAGAAAGCAAGCGATATATTGGTTAAAGAAAACATGTTCATCTTACATGGACATTATAGCTTTGCAGAAGCAATTTGCAACGATTTGGAATTTTTTTAACCAATCAAATTTTTCCATTTTGTTCACACGTAAAAAGTCTTAAAGTTTGACTGGTTGAAAAAATGAGAAACCATTGGAAATCGCTTCTACGAACAAAGCCTATATTTATACAAAGTACATCTGAATACACACCACTCTCTGTAACTTCTACACAGCTAGAAGTGTTACAAAAAGTATTCTAGAATTTTGAAGAAACGTACAGTATTCTACATCTTATACATTGATCTCTTTTAGCAGTAGAGACGCATATCGTCTTTCCGTGCTGTATAGTTTGGTTTGGATAGCATGGACGAGAGTTATCAAACCGGGCTCTCTGAGACTCTCCGTTGTTCTCGTCTTTGTCCTTTCGCTTCACACTTCAAAGTCTCTTGCTGGCCAACCTGGTAACAAGTTCTTATTGAAATTTATAAACTTTATAACTAGAAGCTTTCAAAATTTCCAAGGAAATTTTTTATAAAACCCATTTTTTTGTTAAAATTAGGCAAATCTTCCTCAACCAATCTCAGATTTGAGTTACCTAAGATAAAAGGTACAGATTATTATGGTAATTGGTTAAACGAAATAACACGTTTTTATTTATTCAGGCTTTTAGTTACACCTACAATTTTTAAAAAAGGCGGAAAAAGTCGGAAAAGATTACTATTTCATAAATCGTATTATGTTGCTTTCGATTTATATTAAAAAATACACCGGGACACACCCTGATGTACAGTGTGTCCTTGGATAGGTGAAACGACTCTTATAAAAGGTAAAACATTTTCGATGTTAATTTTCATCTTTTGGGGTTTAGTCCTGCTTGGTTAAAGATTAATTTGTAACATATTTTCACTTCAAAAAAAAAAAAAAAACAAGCGAATCTGGACAGTGAATAAAAAACTCTTTTTGCAGCAGGTAAAGTACCTTTTCTGTTTACCGTACATCAAACTGTTAACAGTTATTCGTTTTTTGTTTGTTGTGGATATTCGTGATTTGTTGAAAGGCAAATCAGATGTATAAGAATGAGTAATAGTGAAAGATTCATCGAAACTGTACGGGGTTATAACGTGTTGTATGATAGAAATAAGTTTCCGAAAATTCTGAAGTTAAACGAAAATTTCCACGAGTATCCCGTTTTCGCAAATACCTACTTTTCCACATACTTCTTTTTTTTGTATTTATCGTGGCATATAAGAAATTGTTGTGTAATTGATTAGTGCTCCGATTCTGAGCTTAGGTTGATATCTTTTATTATGCAGCCAATAGAAAAGTACGAATCAATGTGTAGTCCCTACTACATAACTACGTCTGTTGTGCAGTTTCTATACTGTACTTATTATACGTCTTATGAGCACTTAGCCTAATTTGTATACATTCCAAAAATTTTGCGTCATGTTGCACCATGTTGAGCCTTGTTACATTCGCAGCGCTGGGTTAGTGTCAAGTGGGCTTTAACCGTCTAATTACATTTGGAAAATGAAATATTAATATTCATTTATGTGTGAAATGACAAGTTAAAAATGTCTCATCTATTAGAAAATTATGAACTAACATAATATGAGATATCGACCTATCCAACGAAAACTGTCGTAAGTCAAAAAATGGCGATTTTGAGTTAATATACAGTATCAGTATGTTTCTTCAAGCTCTATTTGGTAAAAAATTATAGTAATTTGGTAACAAAAGCACAGCCAAATAGCTACATATTTTATTAATATATATTTTATTAAAATGCTGTCTGTTCAAAACCTTTAAACGCTTATATCTCAGTTCTACCTAAAATGACTTACAATAGTCTTCGTTGCATAGGTCGATATTAAAAGAATTTAATGAATACCAAAAATATAAAGAAAATAGTTTCAAATAAGTCATTTCATAATATAATCCCAATTAGAGAATCTTCACTATATTTAATAACATACTTATAAAAAAAAGAATAATGAATTACATTATTTAGGTGAAGCTTTAAAACCAAAATCAACATGGCGAATAATGAATCATTTATACCGCGAATACGGTTATAGAGGTTTACTGACGGGTTTATCACCGAGATTGATAAAAGTAGCCCCCGCGTGTGCGATAATGATAGCGACGTTCGAGCACAGCAAGATCGCGTTCAACAGGTTAGCAAATTCACAATATTTCAATACTAGCGAACCTGCCACGGTCAACATTTCGAAATCAACGTCGAAAGAATCAAATCCAGTCACGTTGGAGATCGCTAAAAGATCCGGATCTGAGGAGGTTTTGTAATTCTAATTAGTTTAAAGGTTAACCCGTGTGTTTCTTTGTAATTGTTAGATTAGAGGAGGAGGATTGAACGGGGGATATTGTTTAAAGCTGGGTTAAATTCTTTGGAACGATTTGAAGGAGTCATCTTTGATGATTATGAGGTTTTTATACCTGGTTTGAATAAAAGGTATGATTGGATGATTTTTTTGGAAGGTGAAAGAATGAAGATGGTTTTTAATGTATATATTTTTATTTATTGTAAGTTAGTAGAGTAATAATACATTTTTGTATTTTAAAAATGAGAAATTTTAAATTTCCCGGTTATTTTCCTCCCTCATTCCCACTAAAATGTCCCTAGATAATCTAAAAATCAATACTTACATTCAAGGTAAGTCTTAATACAAAAACAAACTAGCTTTTATATTAATATATTTTATTTCTAGGAAAATTTTTTTAAATAAAATGCCGTACACTTTAGAGGAAAAACGATTCATTTTAGAGTCCTATTTTCGAAATGGAAAGAAAGGAAATGATGGAAAATACCGTTATTCGGTTAAATCTTGTATAAAAGAATTTCAGAAAAAATTTCCTGAAAGAAACGTTCAATCTGATGTTTTACGAAGACATATTAATACTTTAGTTGTTAGATTTCGATTAACTGGGAGTGTTGTTAAAGGAAACGGGACTGTTTTAACTCCGGAAATGATTAAAGGGATTCAAGAATATATGGAAAGAAAGAAAAAATTAAAAGAAGTATAAATTATTAACAAAGGTTATATTTTAATAAAGATATTATTTTAAAATGAGATTGTTATTTAATATACTAGGTTTTGTTTTAATTTTTTTTTTTTTTTTGAACTGAATTTCAGTTCGTTTGGTCTTAATTTACAGGATTTTTAGTAATCTACAAGGATTAAATAGCGACTAATAAAACTTGTAATAAATTAAATAAAACTACTAAAATTTTAAAAGAAGCATTTTTTTATTTAATTTTTTTTATTATTTGCACACGAATCCAATCACAAAAACACATTTGGTTCCGACAAATAGGGATAATAATAGTGTGTGAGGTGATGTAACACTGATAAACGAAAGCTCATTTACGGGACACTTACATAACAGACGTGGCAAAGCAACATGTTCTTTTTTTAATTTTACTTCCCTTTTATAACATCTGTATTAAGCGTTTTACGTAACGGAAACTAATTTATTTAAACTTTCGTGATACACGTAGGGATATAATAACATTTAAAGCAACGAACGAACATTGAACGATCGGTATGCGTTTATAAAAGTGGTGCTAAGTTGTTTTAATAAAGAAAAATTAAACCAACAAGAAATATACAGAGTTACGATAATTTATTATAATTTAATTTATTTTTTTGTAAACAGAAAAAATAAAAATGCGTCAACATTCACGTCGTAACAGTATAATATTGCACTAAAACCCTGGATATTACGTATTACTAATCAAATTGAGAAACACAACGACTTCTACAATTAATTAATTAATCGGTGGGAAATTTTACTAATTGTAGTAGTTTGTAATACTAATAAAAATGTGCTCTGTGCTTAATTTTTTTGTTTTTTTTCTTTTAAACGGACGGTATACGTATGTACAGTATTTTTTCTTATTACAAAATAAGCATACGTAGACATTAAAATACGCCGAGATTTTTTTTTATTTTTTAATCTAAATGTTTTTTTTTCTGATATACAGGGTGAGAACAATTACCAAGAAATTAGAAACGAATGTTGTCTAATTATAAATATTTTAAATTAATCAATGAAAATTTAAGTCAGAATTTCGACAGAAATTTTTAAGTTTTCCCCTGTATAATAAATTAAAATTTACCTAAAAATGTTTAGACATTTTAGTGTTACCATAAGAACAATTCCTTTTCATTAAAATACCCATCGCTTTATCAATAATTTACACAAAACGTTCCAAGTTAAACAAATCTTTGATATAATTTATATTTCCCTTCTCTTTTAATAATTTAAATTTGATATTCACACCGAATTTATTTATTTTTAGACTTTTAGATGTATTATTTTATTTTGTGTTGATGTAAAAAGGATCATATTATTTTTTTGTTCCTTTTTTAATGAGTTTGAGTTGGCACTCGATATTTTTTAATTTTTTTTCTTGTATTTTTTGGATTTCGACGGCGTGAAAATACAGGATGATGTATTTGGGATATGTATTTAGTACGTTACGCGTTCCGTGAGGCGGCGCCACTTATTTGAGCCGTTGAGTCACGTTGGCTAAGGCTACAGCGAATGCTTGAAGTGCTGAAAACGGATACTGGAAATCCAATGTGTACGCGTTTCCATCTATACGACCAAATTGCATCACCTAAAACAAAATTATAGCTTAATTTAATCTAAGATTTTTGTTTTTAGTTCCATGAATTTTCATGAAACACTCTGTATATACAAGTGTCTCAAAATTGGACGGTTATATGCTACTATTGCATTCTACGACTAAAGGTAAGGGTAAAATTTTAAAAAATATTGATCGAAAAAAGCTTTCTAGAGACTTCATTGAAGGCGCTTCAGATCAGATGAAATCAGACCAGACCCCAAGGATGTTGGACTAACAGGGTGGCTCAATCCTATAAGACGTGTAAGATAGAGTCGAGTGTAAGTCAGAGAGTTGAGCGTAAGACAGTCGACTGTAAGACAGAGACGCTAAGCTTAGCAATGACGTTAAAAATTGGACGACTATCGCAGATTGAGCTATTCTGTTAGTTCAAAGTCCTTAACCGACCCTACAAGATCAGATCAGACAAGTCCGTTGTAGTGGCTTTATTTGTACCGTTTTTATACGATAGATAATACACGACGAGTAAACATGACATTATTTGGTGAAGGGTTCTCAAGACGTTTAAAATGAATTCCTCAGATTTCGATTAATGGTTAATGAAAAGAACTATCAATAAATACAATAAACCGAAACGTCATTATTGGATGCATACATTATACCAATCGAACGAAGAAGGGGAGCATACAAAAGTTTCGAAATTATCCAAAAAAGTTTCGAGAGTATTCCGCCCTCATAAAGAAGAACGCGGTATGTTACAAAAATATGAAACTGAGAAAACACGTTTTTTGTCTTCTCTCTCAGCCTTTAGATATATGTCATAAAACTTTACTTTCTTGGGTGAATACCTTTGTTTTGTGACTATAGTTTATTCGATAAAATTAGTTATTAGACGATTAAATAGATGTACAATAAACCATATTACGCCCTTAACTCAAATTTGAAAAATTTTGAACATACCGCGTTTATCCTTATGAGGGCAGTATTATCGAATGGACATAACAACTTATGATTATATTTTAAAAGCTATTTCTGGATATATAAGATGGTATTCAAATTTAATCCATAACAGAGTTTTTATTTCTCTGTGGATTTTCTGTAATGAGGTCGATTAATAATTACTTGTCTATTGTGCAAAAAGTAAATACAGCCATTGTTTGATAGAATATTGTTGGAATTGATTATTTTTTATTGTAAGTTACATAGGTTAACTATATTGGTAAGAGCGTGGTAGTAGCTATAGAGGGTTTGGGTTGGAAACAGTTTTGAGTAGTTCAGAAACGCTAGGAGAACAATCAGTTGAATAAAGACGAGAGTTGGGTTCAGATGTATAACGACGCAAGATGTGTAATGACGAGAGTCGTGTAGAGAATAGAGTATTGTAAAGACGAGATAGAGTATTGTAAAGACGAGATGAGCAAAGACGAAGTGTTGTAAAGACGAGTAATGATGAAAGAAGTGTAACGACGTCAGATAAAAGTGTAAAGAAGTTAGGCTAGTTAAAGCGTAAAACGACGAACTGTACACATTTGGCTGTAGACACAGCCAAAATTCAAACACTTCTTGTTTGATATCTACAATATTTACACAATCCATTTTGGCCTATGAAGGTCACCAAAAATCAGAAGAATGGGTGATTCCCTAAGAACCACCCATCGATTGCCACTGCGCACTTGACCTTGGTAGGCCAAGTTGAAATGGACCTACTGTACGTATCTTGTGAAAACGTGTCTATCGTGGTCTGAAAGGACAACTCTAGCCACAGATCTGGTCTGAAATGATCTGATCTTGTCTATACCGGCGCCAGTAAAGCCGTAGCTTAACAATTTCACAATTGCGTGTTTGCATAGTGAAATGTCACCAGTGGCCGGCAATATTTTGGATAATAATGAATAACGACTGGCCTACCAATGATACCACATGAGTGTCACCGGCTTACAACGACGGCTCTGTCTATGGCACCACGTTGGTGTCAGCGGTTGTGAAAGTGTTAATGGAGCCACGACCCAAAATGAATTTTAAAGAATATCTTCAATCTAGCAAAAGATGAGTTAATAAAATTTGATATCTGCAATCATTCTCGTATAAATTTGGTTTGAAGTTTTACACTAAGGATAGCATTTCATTAACGTTTAGTGTGTTGTAATTATTGAAATTTTGATTTTGCTGTTATATCCTATAACCATACAAATGATAAAATCTAACCATGTGATTGGAATATTTTATTTCTTACAATTTTTATGCTCTATTCTTTGTAAACCCTTTAAGGGGCTCTAATTAGTTCAGGTTAAAATTTGCAGTTAATATTTATTTGAACTTTTACCCTTATTTTAAGATATAGAGTACTGTGGTAGCGCATAACCGCCTAATTTTAGGACAATTTGTATAGTAGAAAATAACCTGTTTTCCTCTAAATTCGATTTGGAAATTTTTAGCCGATTCTTGAGTCACTCTTCCTCCAAAATCAAGTTGATACACTTGACTACTTTCATTCCACATTGGAGCTTTATTGTGCATTACAAATTCTCTTCTTTGTGGAACTGGAGGAGCAGTTATATTTGTTCCATTTGGTTCTATCTTTACTCGTTTCAACTAAAAATTGTTATATTATAAAAATAATAAAATAAAATAAAAACTTCAATCTCATAATTTTTTAAACAATTTCAAAACATTGTAACAACATTATTTATAAGAATTAAGATGCGTCTCGCACAGAGTCAACCAGCAACTAGCGATATTGCCACTTGATGACATTTTACATACAATTAAAGCAGATGCCTCACATTGAAGAAATCCGATATGGCCTCTATTTGCTATATCGAATTGATCCAATGTGAGAGCCATCATTTAATTGTATATAAAATGTTATCAAGTGACAATATCGCTTGTTGCTGGTTGCTAGTTGCTTGCTGCTGGTTGTCTCATTGTGAGATCCGCCTAAGAAACGATTTATATATAACATTGAACTTTAGAGATTATATTTTGGTTTAAAAAATTCAAATATTTTCTAATTTCACTGAACAAATTAAGAAAGTTGTTAAGATTGAAAAGATTTTTTAACTAACCTACCTTTTTGACAAACTTAATTTTTGAAAGTTTGATCAATTTTAAAAAATTGTACAGCGTTTATTTTGAGAAATAGAGAAACAATTTTTAAGCTAAATTGAACAAAAGAGATTCTGTTTTGGTTCAACATAGTCCAATTTGTTCTAATTGCTACAAAGAAAAATTAAAAAAATCTTAAATGAACTTGCATTTTCTGAAATTTCGAAAAATAATTTCGATTTTTTGAAGACTAGAAGAGGATTAGTTATGAATATAAAATTAGTTTGTGTCAGCTATGTGTTTGGAAATATAGAGATCTAATCTATTGCTTATATGTAAAATCTATGGTTTTGAATCTCAATATCTCTGCAGTTTGTTAGTTTCATTGAACATTTTTATGTAGTATTTGTCGATTTCAAAATGTTCAGAAAATATACAAAAGAATTATTAGAAATTGTTCAAACCATTCCTTGACAAAGGAATTAATAAAAAGACACTTGTAAAACCTCTGATTTTGAAAATCGATCGAAACCGTTCAATCAAAAAAATTGTAATAAAATTTCTAAGAATCTCTGATTATTTATAAGTAGTATTTTTAAACTTGAAGGTTTCAGGTTCGTTTAGTTTTTGAACAAAGAACTAAACCATTCTTTGACAAAAAAATTAATGAAAAAATAGTTGTAAAATCTCTGATTGTGAACATCTTTGAAACCATTCAATGAAAAAAATTGTGATAAAGTTTCTATCTCTGATTATTTCTACGTAGTATTTTTAAAGTTGAAAGTTTCTGGTCCATTTAGTTTTGGAACAAAAAAGTGATAAAGAAAAAGCCACGAAAATCGGGTAGTTGTATAATTTTACCTACGACTTCTTATGAATCATACATCGGAAAATGAAGGAATCGTCAAATATTATACAAATATGTTTACTGAAGTCAACAAACTGAACCAAAATTTATACCATCGAAAAGTTTTCGAGATAGTAATATTTGAAATCAGTGGTCTTACTTTTAAATCGCTAATCAAACTTCTTTATCCTGAAAAACATAGATAGGAGGAAACAGATTTTATATCTAAAACTAGCATCTCGAATATAATAAAAAAACAGCTATAACATTTCTAGCATCACAATATGTTTTGATGGGTGTTATTTTATAAGGAAAAATCTTTGATTGGAGTTTATAGCTAGCTTCTCACCGATAAAAAGTTTTGTAATCACAATTAAATCATTTTTAATATTAATGTTTTTAAGATTCTTAGTGATTGTCCTTACCTTTTGTCTTAATTGTGCTTTTTGAAAAGTTTCCAAATCAGTATAATTAACCCCATTAAAAACCTCATCCCCAGAAGCATTAACCTCATCATCAGAACTTTCCAAAAGTTTCGATTTCCGATGCTTTTTACTTAATAAAGGCGACGAAAGGATATTTTTTCTAACCGGCGAAGCAGATTGTGGACGTTTTCCTTTTTTACTAGGAGCCGGAGATGAAGGCGAACTTCTCGGTAATCTCGGCGAACTTGGTACAGATTTTTTATTATCATCTTCTCTCAACCGATTCAACAAACTTTCCAAAGTAGCTAAAGCGTGTGTATGCAAAGAAGTAGCTTTATTTTCCCCATTTTCACTTTGCGGTTTCTTCGTTTTACTTCTACTTCTTTTATTTTCTTCGTTTAATTCATGATTCTTTTTCCTCCTTGATAACGGAGATTTTGAACCGAAAAAACTCAATTTAGAACTTTCCTTTTTAATATTATTTATGTTATTATTTATATTGTTGTTTATAGTATTATTATTTTGTGTATTTAATTTATTTGAGTTATTGTTCCCTGTTGTAGTTGAAGTAGGTGAAGTTTCATTTGAAGTATTCGGTTTAATTTCTGGTACTACTTCTAAATGGTTACCAACATCCTTTTGTAAATTTCCTATACTTTCTAATGAATTACATAGTAAATCACTTGAATCTAAACTTTTAGATTTACCACAATTTTTTAACTTTTTCTGGTTTTCTTGTGGTTGTTCATTTATGACTTTTTTATGGTTCTTTTTATGTTTATGTTTTCTATTTACTAAAACTAATCTTTTCGGAGCTTCTTTTCTTAACATTTGAAGTGCTAAATCGCTTGGAACGAGTCCATCAACCATTGAATCTAAATAACCAACACTACAACTTCTTATCATTGAATCAGCGGGAATTAAATTATGAAACATGGAGTTGTCGTTTGATGGTCCAGGTTGGGATTCTTTTAATTTAATTTCTTGGTTTGTTACTTTTAATTTAGGTTCTTCTTGAAACTTTTTTAAGTTTAATGAAAGTGGGACGTTTGTTTTTACTTGTTGGACGATTTGAGCTGGTGGTCTATCAAAAATTATATCACCAGGAGCTACGGCATTTTTTGGTGATTGTAAAGAAGGTACTGAACCTTCACAACAAAGTGGGGAAACTGCATGTCGGGAATTTCCTCCTCTAAAAGGTTTTTCCGCCTCGTCTTCGTAACTTTCAGGTTTTGCTAAAGATGGTGCACATCTTGGAATGTCTATGGTTAGATAATTATTAGATAATTTTTGTCTTAAAACTCGATTTCCTCTCGGAGACATTGGTGCGATTGGTGGACAATTTTCTAACGAAACTTTTTGAAAGTTACTTTTATTTTTTGGATCTGAATCTTCTTCATCTTCGGAAAATAAATTCGGGTTGAAATTTGGATCTGGGATAATTGGATAATCATCTCTTAATTCAGTAATAACCAAAGTCATTTGTCTCGGTTGTAAATGAAGCAGGGATGTTTTATAAGTAACTTGTCCTAAATTAGCTGGTACTGAATCAACTAAACCGTGTATTTTAAATTTAGTCCCCCAAATATTTGATGTAACTTCAACTAAACGAACATGTTCGGGTAAAGTATCCACATAAGAAAGATCTTCAGGTTCGGCATCACCCGAACTCGGTCCAGAATTTTTTTCTGGATTACCAAAACGAGTATAAGATTTATTTCTTTTCTTTCTTCGTCTTTGTAACCTTGGTGAACCAGTACAACCATCATCCATTTCAGAATCTGATGAATCACTCGCTAAATTCCCTCCGCTTGTTGAATAACTCGAAGACCCGGAACTTTTTGATTCCGGTGACCATTGAAGATGAAATCCATACTCTTCCGCTTGAGGATCAAAAATAACAAATTCCGGTCTAATTTTACTAGTTCTTTTTCCTTTTAAAAGGGGTACTAATCCACCTAAATATTCTAAATATAAAGTGTAACATGTTCCTGAAGAAACATGATTGTTATCTTCATCATGGCGAATCATCGTACAATGTAATCGAACTGAGCCTAAAGGTGGTTTTGATACAAAGTCTCTTAAAGCTGATATTTCTGGAACGAAACACTAAAAAGCAAAATTAAATCCAATTATAAATTGAATAGAAAAGTATGTAAAATTTTTTATTACTCGAATTGTTTGAGCGAAAAGATTTCCTATTAAATTCCTTATTCTTGCCGGAAGTGGAAGTAAACTCAATTGGGTTTCTTGTTGTATAGAGTTGTAAATTTTTAATCTACACATTAGTTGTAAAGAGGCTATTCGTCTGGATACCCAGGCTATATGAATGTGTGTTCCTGTCGCTAGAAAGAGTCTTTTGTCGTTATGACCCCATGTTAAAGCTGTTATGGGAGCCTAAAGAAAATAAAAATTTAGTTTTGTAATATAAAAGTTTCCTTGGGGACAAGGTTTTTATAAGGAATAAATTTAATATGTACATAAAATTGAATAAAGGATGAAGATGTTTGTAGATGATGAATAATTCATTTTGTTTTTACTTTCTAATGTCTGGAAAATAAATTGAAATATAGTTTGAAAAATGTATGAGGAAATTAGGAGATAAATAATCACATCAACTAATTGATGAAAGATAATTACATCAACTGAAATGAATGTAATTCCAGCAACTAATTTAACAATTAAGTTGGGATTAAATTTTGAGAAAAATGAAGCTAGAATTTATAGATATTGGGTTGGGGAGAATTTTATTACTAAACCTTTTACAATCTGATGTAAAATTAAATTAAGTTTAGGTTTATATGGCAAAAATTTGATGGGCGATTTGTAAGTGGATGTTTAGGTATTAAGGTGTTTTAAATACAATCATTCAAATGAGTACTGTGTTAGTTCGCCCTGACTTTATATGAATGATGATATTGTAGGAACCGATTATTTTCAATTAATTAAGTTAATTAGGATCTGTTTTTATTCTTTTGTATTGGTAAGAGCATGGATTTAGGTATAGATAGTTTGAGTTGGAAAATGAGTTTGAGTAGTTCGGTAAGGGTTAAGTGAAAGGAGTTGAGATGTAACGACGTTAATCCTATAACGCAAAAATTTTTAATTAATAAAAGAAGAAAAGTTTCGTTTTTTCTTTTTAATTGGTTATCGTGTAGAATCATGTTCAAGCATGTTGCGATTAAGAGACGTGATCTATGCTATGTATTCGTGAGCTTTTCGTCGAAGCAAAAAGCTTTCTAATTTCGATACCAAATACGTTTTCATTAAACATTACAAAAAAGTCGCACTATCCTCGCCGTCAAAATTATAGGCACCTCACTTTGAAGCGGAATATCTTCGCAACCACTTGTCGAAAACAATCGGGATAAAGTTCATCGTACTTCGTAGACATTTTTGTGTAACACATATTTTTTTTTAATTCGGCTCCGCAGTTTTAGAACGATCGCAAGATCAATGAAAAATGAACCACATTTTCGGGCCGCCGAAAAATTGTCTAACTTTGTGAATTTTTTTCTTGAAATCTATTGGAGGAAAAAAAGATTGGATTTTAACATGTGATAACATGTTTATATGTTATTATTATATGTTTATGGTAGTTGGCGTATTTTACATTTTGAAAATTTCAACTACTTTCGCGATAATCGTGATTTGTTTGGAGCGTTGATATCTCGAAAACGGCTGATTTTTTAATCAAATTTGGGTACGTTGTAAGTTTTTAAGTTTTTTGATCCGATCCATATATGAATTTTACAAAATTCCATTTTTTTAATTGGTTTTAAGCGACATAAAGGTAATAAGCAAATTACACATCGGCGCTGAGGAGCCTATAATTTTGACGGTGATAATAGGCATTATCAGGTTAACTGAAAGAAGGTGTATGAAGACATAAACAGGACGAAACGAGTTTGAGTACGTGTGAAAAGAAATATAAACTGTTGTACATATTATTGTTAAATATACAGTAGAACTTCTATATAACAAATTTAAAGGTTCCAAAGAAAAAATTCGTTATATAGTAACTTCGTTACAAGAAAACCGCATTTTTTTCTTATTTAAAAGGGTATAAAATATGTAATCTACACTTATTAATAAATGTGGAGTTACAAATAAGTATTCTGTATGCAAATAAACACATAATGAGACAACAAAACACAGTAGTATTATACACTATGTAGTTAGGTGCATACATTATTTTATCTACTTCAAATAAAATCCTTTCGCTTATTGTTAGGCACGGTGATAGATGAAATCACAATAACTGTTGTAACTCTACCACAGACCATATACCTATCAACTCTACTGAACTATCCGATCAGCTGCCGTGTATTACAAGTGCCTTTCAGGATTATCCTGGAATATCTATCTCACGTCTCGGTAATTAACACGACTTCTTCAGAGAATTTTAGTTCGTTATATAGAAGTTTTTTCGTTATATAGAAGTGCTTTTATAAAAGAATTTCTTGAGAAGTTCGTTATATAGAAGTCCTACTGTATTCATTTATATTGTTTTACAAAACGTGAGGACCTTATTGCAAAAATCAAACCCCTTAGACAACCAAATTCCTAAAATATTATAACACTAAGATACCTAAATGCGCACTTACAGGTCACAGCTCAAAAATTGCCATAAAATTTAAAAAGAGTTCTTTTAGAAAATTGTGAATCAAAATGTCTTTTTTAATTTTGCATGTGATAAATTGTAGATAAGTTATTACATTTTTCAAGAAAGATTTTTTTCTAAATCCCTGCTGAAGCATCTATCATATTATAAAGTTGGAAGTGGAAACCTTCCACCATGAAAAGTTGTAAAGTAGAAGTGTCGGTTAACTCGTATATTTAACAATTATTTATTCATGTGTAATAAATTCTAATAAAAGCGAGATGAAATATTCCCAACTGTCTTCCGTAAAATCTTTTCTAATTTGACTAAAGGAATCTTTCCAACCTTCCATCAGAGATTCCACTACAAGAAAAATAGTAGTACATTCAAAGAATTATTCATAACAGATAAAGGAAGTCAGAAAAAAGCATTCCAACTTTCTTTCTCAAACGACAATTGTATGTCGTTCTCTTTTCAGCTTTCAATATAAAACAAATTTAATAAAAAGGATCAATAAGGATATCCTTCACCACAAAAAAGGGAACCGATTGAATAGTATTTTTACAAATTATAAAGAAAAGATTAATAAAAAAATCGGAAAACGATTCTTAATAAAATTCCCTTTTCTTAATAATAAATTCAGAGATGAAAATTGGCGGGGAAGCCGGTTAAACACTACTTTCCTCAAATTACATTGAAGATATTATTCATAGAAAACCGAAAAAAGATTCTTATCAAAATAGTTTATCTACAAACCTTTCCTTAATAAGAGAATTTTAACTAGATCTTTTTATAACTAAGAATTGGTGGAGGAGCCGGTTAAAGACTGCTTTCCACAAATTATATTTTAAATATTCACAGAAAACCGAAAACAATTCTCTCCAAAATAGCATATCTATAAACTGCGATGCTCACCTCTCGGGCGCCACCTTTTTTTTTAAACGAAGGAAAAGGACCTCTTCTGTACCTCTGATTGTGAGTAGCTTTTAACAGTGGAGAAATAATGTCCAGGATTCAAACGGGAGTAAAACACAAAGTTTAGGCAGTAAACAATAAAGATGTATTTATTGAGGGAACATGGAAGTTTAGAAAAATACGGAGAAAAATAACTGTTGTTTATAAAGGAACAAAATGATATGGGAAAATATAAAACTGGGGAAGTATCTCGTTCACGGAGAATTGAAATAATAAAAAAATAGTCAACGGATAACTAAACTTGGTAAAAATTTGAACGGTTAGGCAAGGTTCAAGGGATGCCCAATGGGTTAAGAGTACTCTCATAATACGGACGCTTTGGTCTCAGAGGAAATTATCAGAGAAAGATTGCGATAAGCCAATTGATGTAGAACGGGTTTTCTATGAAATGGGTTTTTATTTTGGATGCGGAAATAAATTAAATAACTTCGTTACAAAACCTTTCGTCAGCAAGAAAATTTTAATGTCATGTCTTTATAACTAAAAATTGGCAAAAAAACTCTTATCAAATTTGTATATCGATAAAGCTTTCCTCAGGAAGAAAATTTTAACTTGATGTTTTTTTACTAAGAAATGGCGGAGGAACCGGCTAAACACTTTTCCCACAAATTACGTTTTAGACATTATTTATAGAAAACTTAAAAATGCTTCTTATCAGAATAGTGCATCTATAAACCTTTCCTCAGCAAAAAAAAAATTAATTTGATGTGTTTATAACTAAATATTGGCAGAGGAGTCCCGGTTAAACATTGCTTTCTACAAATTACAGTTTAGACCAGTGTTTCCCAACCTTTTTTCTGCCATGCCCCATGTTAGGTTTTGTAATATTGGTATGTCCCCCTAAGGTTCCGCGAGGCCCCACCAAGAAATAAATTGTTGATTTGGGTATTTACATATGAAAACAATATAAAGTTGAAACATAAAATCTACCTAAAAATACACGGTCACACGGTTTTAAAGTAATAATTTTTTATGGGATTCTTCATATACCAATCTTTTCTGATGCCTTTTAGGAAGAAATCAATAGCCAATTTTTTTCGAAGCGGACTAACAAAATTTTTTTAACACATCTTCAAAAACCGAAATTGCCTCCCTGTGGGGCCTACGCCCCACGTTGGGAAACACTGGTTTAGACCAAGTTTTATAACCAAGAATTCGCGGAGGTGCCGGTTAAAGACTACTTTCCATGAATTATATCTTAGATATTACTCATAGAAAACTGAAAAAACCTTTCTCCACACTGGTATATCTTTAAACCTTTCCTCAGTAAGAAAATTTTAACTTGTTTTTGTAACCAAAAATTGGCGGAGGAGCCGGTTAAACACTACCTTCCATAAATTATATTTTAGATATTATTCATACAAAACTGACAAAGCTCTCTTATTAAAATAGTACATCTATAAACCCTTGTTCAACAAAAAATTTTAGCTTCATGTTTTGCTAACTAAAAATTGGTGGAGATGCCGGTTAAATTCTACGTTTTCGCAACTGATTTTTTTTTCATTTTTCTAAGCTTTTACATTTTCATCTTACAATTTTCAATTCAGGAAGGATTTAACTTGATCTTTAAAAAACTAGATTTCATTTTCCGGATTCGGGACAAAATCTTTTGGGAAATCATAGGTTGCACTTTTTTAAGGAGGAAGTATAGTAAACTATAGATGTCCCGCCAGAAAAAACATCGATGGTTTATGGGCAAAATATAACTAATTGAAATCTCAACTTTTGTCAGTATACTGATGTCAATAGAATCCAGTTAAAATATTTCTCAATGTAGTATTCTCAAGGTATCACTTCCAGTATAGCGGAAGTAGGTAACTTCATTATTTTGAATTAAATGCTATAATTTTTGTTATATATTTCATATCTACATACAAAAATATATTGACTTGAGTTCACCATAATAAAATTTGGTGGAAAAATGATTATAAAAGACAGAAAAATAAAAAAATACATTTTTTTAAATTTCTTACCTGATTATAAGGTAAAACTGTCGAATAAATCAACATCCCCTTTTCATTATAAAACTTTAGAATATTAATATAAACATTTTCCGGGCTACTATTATCAATCCCACCAATAGCAAGCAATTCCCTAGAATTACTCCATTCCATACAAATAGGCGATTGTAATCCAGTCGTAATTTGAATCGGTGAAACATCATCAAAAGTTTTCAGTAGATAAATATTTCCATTTTCAAAACTAACCGCCAAAACAAATTTCCTTTCGGCTAAAATATCAAAACTCTAATCATATATACAAAAAATTTTTTTCCAACTTACCAGCGTTAGTTACTCCAGAATCATTATCATCACCCTCTTCCATTTTAAATTTTTCACAAGACCACGCCATATGACTTATACCAACATCAGCAATTAATTGAACTTGAGAAACCATCGCTCCATGAACATCCATAACTATAATTTGTCCGGATGTAGTTCCGAAATATACTTGTTGATCATCAGGTGTCCAAATTCCACAGGTGATGGTCGATTGAAGGCTTAACATGGAAGACCAATACCTTTGACCGGCTACAGATCCCACAAGGACGAATCCATCTTGGTAACAAATTAAAGCCATTCTTCCATCGTGAGACCAAGAGAAATGGGTCACTAAAGTGCTTCGATCGTTTATTAATTCGATCGACCATCGACCTTCGTATTTTATCCAAACGAAAATTATTCCTGAACTGTCGCAAGATGCTAGTTTTTGATAAGGTTCGTTCCATTTTACCATTATTACCTTTAAAAAATTTATAATAAAGTTTGTGGATGAATTTAGATATCATGGATGAGTTTGGAGTTTTTGGAGGAGTGGTAATAAAAGTTTTGTTGTTAAGTACACGGATTATTTTATTGCCCGTGAAGACACAATAAACATTTATTGCTCTCGTAAAAGTTCCGCGGGACATTTAACAGTGAGCATTCCATTTTCCGGGACATTAGTAGCAAGTAAACCGGAATGAACAATTTTAGACGAAATGAATCCAAATGTTTATATCGTAAAATACTTTCTATTTAGTTTCTGATATATGATCTCATTAAGTTTATAGGTATGTTGTAGTATGGTTTTTGACGACAATTTTTTGGGATATTGTACTCTAAAATGTTTCTTTTAATTTAAAATATGAGTTTCTAGATTAGATTTGAGAAATTTTGAGGAAAGGAAAATTTTCTAAACTTCTACCTAATTTAGAGTCGTCAAATGTTAACTTTAAAAAATCGCCAACATTTTTATTTTTAAGAAATTAGCAAAGATTTTTTAGGGAATTATAGTCAAAAATGTTTTCTTTAATTTGAAATATGAATCTGTAGGTTAGGTTATAAAAATTTTGAGAAAATGAAAATATTCTGAACCTCTTAGTTCTTACCTAACCTAAACTCGTCAAATGTGAACTTTAAAAAATTAGCAAAATTTTATTTTTACGAACTGAGAAAAGATTTTTTGGGAAATTATACTTAAAACATTTTTTTTAACTAAGAATATAAATCCGTAGATTTGTTTTTAAAAATTTTGAGAAAACAAAAATTTTCAGAACCTCTACGTTCTTAAAACATTTTTTTTAACTAAGAATATAAATCCGTAGATTAGTTTTTAAAAATTTTGAGAAAACGAAAATTTTCAGAACCTCTACGTTCTTACCTAATCTGAACTCATGAAATGTGAACTTCAAAAATTCACCAAAATTTTATTTTTGAGAATTAAGATAAGATTTCTTGAGAAATTATACTCTAAAATGTTTATTATTCCTTAAAATATGAATCTGTAGGTTAGATTAGAAAAATGTTGAGAAAAGAAAAATTTTCTGTACCTCTTAGTTCTTACCTAACCTAAACTCTTCAACTGTGAACTTTAAAAAATCGCCAAATTTTATTTTTACAAATTGAGAAAAATTTTTTTTGGGGAATTATACCCTCTGAAGAGTCATTGAAGCATTTAAAACTTCATGTCCCGAACTGAAACTGGTACACGGCAAGTCACACCACAGGCAAAGTCAGGGCAGTGTCGAACGCGCCAACCAAGACGTAGAGAACATGCTAATTACATGGATGTTGGATAATGAAACACAGCAATGGAGCTAGGGATTAAAATTCATACAATTAAAAATTGGTTTGAAAATCTCGAATATTCCGGTAGAAGCCATAAACAGTGTTATAACGGAAGAAGACTTAGAGCAACAATAAGCAACAATAAACAACGAGTGAAGACGTGCTGTCAACAAGTAATGAAGACCACCACCAAGAAGCTTTACCAGCAGGCCTAATTCTAACAGAGCAACAACCCAAATGCAATAAATACTTGTTTTCATCCAACTAATAACGGCATTTCAATTGAAGGGTGGAGTGCAAGAAGTACCTAAGTAGCATTTTTATAGAATCAAAATTTTCATCAAATTTAAGGTTTATCATGTTTGATAAACCTAGATGTCGCGATTAGGCAGATTTTATAGAAATGCTACTTAGGTACTTCTTGCACTCCACCCTTCAATTGTTGAAACAACATTGCAGAAAAATATTTGCATTATTTACAACAGGAAGACAAATATAGCAAATGCCAGGACATCTGCCTATGACGGATTAGAGGTATAGGCAAAACGAATGAAAGTGATTTCAGACAGCAGCCATCCAAAACCGAACTTATGATCAACTGTTAGAATTCCCATTCCAGATGTCGATCGTAGCAAAGGAGACGCTCGAAGATGGATTTTATCGCTTAGGCACTAAACAAGGAATCATTGCAAAATATTATAGTAGTTCAGAATTGAATCTATGTCCCTTTAACATTGTAACAGTTGATAAAGTCCCTAAAGAAAAGGAAGTTTCCCTTAGATCGGTGGCCACAGTAATCTACCGGACACGGGCAAGGTTTTAAGAAATGTTTTTGTAAAACTAGACGTCAATCAAAGAAATGTGCTTGTCGAAAAAGCAATACATTATGTACCTCTAAATGTCATAGTTGCCTGACATTTCGTTTTGCTTATTCATTGCTCTAGTAATTGCGTAAACATTAGGTGTTAGTTGTTTCAAATCATTACAATCAATCGTTATTCTCAACAATGCGTCTGCTACACCGAAAAATCAAATTCTTCTAATATTAATCGAAATTTTGTTAATTTAGAAGATGGATCATTCATCCCAAATAAATAAATTAACTCTTTGAGGGGTGGTTGGTGGCTTAATGTACCTCTTCGAATTTTGACCTTTGTGCTCGCTGGTACACAAAATAAACCATTTTTTTAATCTCTGCTCCTTTTGCTATAGTGGTTGAGAGTGCGTACCACCTCACCACTTCAAGCTCAGATTATGCTTTTTGCTAAGAGATGTTGTGCCCACTTTGGGTGTTTTTATTTGAAAAAGTCCGTCCCTCTAAGAGTTAAGGGAAGATGGTCTGTGTATATTTTGAATTTTGTACCATATAGATAAAGTCTAAAATGTTTAACGGACCAAACGATTGCCAACAATTCTTTTTCCATGGTTGCGTAATTTAACTCAGCTTTAATCAACGCTCAACTCGCGTAAGCTACTGGTCTGCTATATGAATTTGCTAGAACTGATCCAATAGCATACCCAGAAGCATCTGTACGAAGAATAAATTTACTATTAGGCGAAAAATTTGGATATTGTAAAACTGAAGGGTTAATCAAAACTGATTTGAGTTTTTTAATTTGAATCAAAACTGACTTGAGCTTCCTGACAAGCGCTATTCTAATTAAACACAACTGATTTTCGAGTTAATTTATTTAATGGATTAACGATTGCAGCAAAATTTGGTATACATTTTCTATAATAATTTGCAAATGCTACAAATAGTTAAATTTAGAAAATTTTGAGAAAACGAACATTTTCTGAACCTCTAGGTTGTTACCTAACCTAAAATCATTAAATGTGATTTTCAAAAAGTCGTCAACACTTTATCTCTAGGACTTAAAAAAAGGTTTTTTAGAAAATTATAAAGTGGAATGCCTTCTTTAATTTAAAGCATGCAAATCTATAGATTGGATTATAAATATCTTTAGATAATTTTTTTTCCAAACTTCTACATTCTCCTCCAACAATCGTCAACACTATAGAACTTTGAAAATTCACCCAGTATTAGTTTTTAGGAATTGAACAAAGATTTTGTGAACTGCTATAAGCTAGAATGTTTTTTTCAACGTAACATATAAAAAGTCGGTTAGATTATCAAAGTTTTGAGAAAAGAATTTTTTTAGACTTCTACATTTTCAACTTTTTCAATTAGCTTTCAGCTTAAACTTTAAATCATCAAAATTTTATTTTTACGAATTGAGAAACAAATTTTTTGAGGACTTATAGTCTAAAATGTTTACTTTAACTGAAAATATGCATCTGTAGGTTAGATTAAAAAAAATTGAGAAAACGAAAATTTTCAGAACCTCTACGTTCTTACCTAATCTAAAATCGTTAAATGTGAATTTCAAAAAATCGCCAAGACCTTATTTCTAGGAATTCAAACAAGATTTGTTGGAGAATTATAATGTGGAATGTCTTCTTTAATATAAAGCATGCTAATTTATAGGTTGAGTTATAAATATGTTTAGACAATTTTTTTATAAGCTTCTACGTTCTTCTCTAACAATCGTCAACATTATAGAACTTTGAAAAATCACCCACAATTGGTTTTTAAGAATTGAAATAAGATTTCTTGGATTGTTATAAGCTAGGATGTTTTTTTCAACGTAACATATACAGGTGTCTCAAAAGTATACCGAAAAACTGCTAGGATATAGTATTCCTTGAATCATTTTAAGTACATTGAGATTTAACCTGTTATCAGATTTCTTATAGTTTCCGATACATTTGACGTTAAAGCTGTTTCTACTTATGTCAATTGTTATTAATAACTTTGTTAATTTTGAGAATATATGCCTCAACATTTCACACATATCTTGATTGAACCTCAATCACATTGCAAAATTTTATTTTCCCCATAACATGCTTTTCGTCAATCTTTCATGAAATTAAACTGATGCAGTTTATTTTAGAAATTCTCACCCACACAAAAGCATGTTATGAGGTTAAGAAAGTTTTGAAATTGTTACCATGTGATTGAGGTTAAATCCTAAGATTTTAACGGATATATCCTTAAAATTAACAAAGTTATTAAGAAAAGTTGTCTTAAATTGAAAGGATTTTAACATTGAGTATCTCTGAAACTATAAAAAATCGATTAACGGGCTTTAATTTTAATCTACTTAAAATGACCTTAAGAACATATCCTTATGGTTTGTTGATATAATTTTGGGACAGCCTGTATAAATATATCAGTTAAATTATAAAAATTTTGAGAATAGAATATTTTTAGACATCTACATTTTCAACTTTTTCAGCCAGCTTTCAACTTGAACTTTAAAAAATCACCAACATTTTATTCTCGAGAATCAAAAAAAGTTTTTTTGGAAAATTGTAGGCTACAACGTCTGTTTTTAGAACAAGTGTAATAATATACTACCTGTTCGCTTATAAAAATTTTAAGAAAACAATTTTTTCTAAATCCTTACGTTTTCACCAAACCTAATTTATTCATTTTAACCTGAAATTTCAAAAGTTATTAAGGCTTTGTTTTTGGAAATTAAGAAAAGATTTGTTAGGAAAACTTCGATTAGAAAATCCACTTTAATATTAAGTGTGACCATTTATAATTTCGATTATATAAATCTTAAAAGAAAGTTTTTTTTCTAATCCTTTGTATTTTAAGTCAACTCAAATAGAACTTGAACCTTCTACATTTTACTTCCAACATGGCACTTTTTTTTAATAAGTTTCTATATCCCTGCTTTTTCACCAAACCTAAGTTATTCATTTTAAACTGAACTTTCAAAAGTCATCAAAGCTTTATCTTTGGAAATTAAGAAAAAATTTGTTGTGAAATCAAATATAAAAAAAAGTTTTTTCTAATCCTTTGCATTTTAAACCAAATCAAATAGAATTTGTACCTTCTACACTTTACTTCCAACATGACATTTTTAAAAAATAAGTTTGATCATTGAATTTATGAATGTTTATTAAAATAATGATGTTATAAGTTGATAAATAATCCACAATCAATAATAATTTTTCAAAGTATTGAATTTATTAAGTGAAAACTATAAAATATCTGTATATATTTACCTCTGATCGATGACCTCGTAAATTATAGTTAGTTCTGGGCGGAAAATCGACATTTTTCTTACAATGGCTTGTTGTAAAAGTTACACCAACAATCCCTCTAATATTTCCTGTTGCTAACCATCCTTCTTGGTAATAATTCGTCCTGTTTAATTTCCATCCTTCTTCCTATAAATAAAAAAATCAATAAAAAATAGTAATAAAACCACTTAGTTAATTAGCTTTGTAACGCTAAGTAATCAAAGTTAATTGATTACAAGAGAAATTAAAAAAAAAACTAATGATAAAAGTTCAAAAACAAAAAGTGCACTGTCCGGGAATCGAACCCGGGTCGCAAGAATGGGAATCTTGCATGATACCATTACACCAACAGTGCTCTCGAAATCCAATACCTTCCCTCCAGCACATATACACTCAATTTCGCTACATTCAAACACACACCCTCCCGTTTTCAATTAATTATTTATCTTTCGGAAATATCAATTCGAACAAATTACGTAAACCACCCGTTTACAAAAGACCTTTTCAACACCTGTCAAGATATACATTTCCCGGTTTTCATTCACAATACATTATTATGCAATTCCTATAGGTACGAACACTAAACTGCGGGAATTTCAATAGGGCTGTGGAAGTAAATCGATCCGCATTGCAATTACTCCTCTACAACGTTAATGAAACGATACCGTCGGGGTATAAACGAAATAAAAAAAAAACGTGGCTCGTTAAAAATGAAATGTGGCCTCGAATTGCGGATTTACGCTCGCGGTCTTAATTAAAACTAGGTTCTACTATTATTACGGTGCACGAGCATAATTTCGTGATGGAATTGAATTACATAGGTTCCGGTATGTTCTCTAAAAGGAAGTAATTTTATGCAGAAATGGAAATGATAGTGAATGGGGAATATGATTGGTTGTAAATTTCGAAATAGTGCGGTAAATTGGTTTTTGGTGTGTTAGTTTTCTTCGATGTAACGGTTCTAATAATCCCTGGGCGTAATTAGAGGCTCATTCAAGACCTAGATTTATGGCGTGCAAATAAATTTCCACTCGCTTCGAACCGATGGGGCATCTTTTACCCTCCTTTCAGCCGGTCTAAGGTCGACCCTGAAAGGCTTCCTCCCCATTAGAAGAGGGCGAAGATCATGTCAAACATGTGGGGGACAAACAAATTGATCGCCCTCATTCCTACATCGTTAGTTATTCTGTTTACATGTTTCCTATTCAACTATCCAAATAAATTTCCCTTAAAAAATTCTTCTTCTAAAAGAAATTCGTCAAGATTGAATATGAATTATAAAAAATTATGATTACTTTACTTTTGAGACTTAAGAAAAGATTTTTTGGGATATTGTAGTTTAAAATGTGTTCTTTAGTGTGATATGTAATGATTTACAGCTTGGGTTGTAGGAAATGTTTATAATTTTTTTTGTAAAATTCACATAGAAATATGAAAATTGAGATTAAATTTAAAAAAATCATCTCTCCTTTACTCTTGGGAATTTAAAGGAACATACTTTGGAAAATTGTAGACTAAAATGTCTACTTTAATATGAGGTATGATATTTTATAAGTTTCGCTCCAAAACAAAAAAAAAATATCTAAGACTTTACCTTTCATTCTATCCTAATTTTATTAAAATGAAAATAAATTTCAAGAAACTTTTAAAATTGTATTTTTAAGAATTTAGAAGTTACTTTATACTAAATCATAGATTAGCATTTCTACTTTCATGTGAAAGATAATAAAGTATAGGTTTGGAGTAAGATTATAGAGAAAAAGAAAATTTCTCAGTCTTTATATTTCCATCTGGTAACTTAGAATTCTCAAAATTGAACTTTTAAAAATAGAAAATCATTGGGAACTTATTGTGAGAAATTAAAAGGAGATTTTCTTAGGATGTTATAGTCCAGAATGTCTATTTTAATGGGAGATACAATCTGTAAGTTAGATTAGAAAAAATTTGAGGGAAAGAAATTGCCCTGAATCTCTAAGTTTTTACTTAGCTCGTCGATCTTAACTCGTTAAACGTGAACTTCAAAAAATCGCCAAGACTTTATTTCTAAGAATTCAGATAAGATTTTTTAGGAAATTATAATGTGAAATATTTCGTTTAATATAAAATGTAAAAATCTGAGAGTTAAGTTATAAAAATTTTGAGGAAAAGGAATTTGTCTGAACCTCTACGTTTTTTACTTAATCTTACCCGATTAACGCCCAGCTTTTTTTTCAAAATTGCAGAAATTTTATTAAGATTGTAGCTACGAAATAATCACGACAATTTTTACATAACCTCGAAGGCTAACGTGTTTTGTGTATGATAAATCATACGGTGAGCGTTAATGGGTTAACTCGTCAAATGTGAACTTTTGTTTTTAGGATTAAGGTTAAAATTTTGTTTTTAGGAATTGAGAAAAGATTTTGTGGGGAATTATACTTTAAAATGTTTACTTTAACTTAAAATATGAATCTGTAGGTTTGGTTATAAAAATTTTGAGAAAACGAAAATTTTCTGAACCTCTTAGTTCTTACCTCATCTGAACTCATGAAATGTGAATTTTAAAAAATCGCCAAGATTTTGTTTTTAGGAATTGAGAAAAGATTTTTTGGGGAATTATACTTTAAAATGTTTTCTTTAACTTAAAATTTGAATCTGTAGGTTAGATTAGAAAATTTTTGAGAAAGCTAAAATTTTCTGAACCTGTAATTTCTAACCTAATCTGAACTCATGAAATGTGAACTTTAAAAAATCGCCAAAATTTTGTTTTTAGGAATTGAGAAAAGATTTTTTGGGAAATTATACTTTAAGACGTTTTCTTTAACTTAAAATATGAATCTGTAGATTGGATTAGAAAAAATGTGAGAAAATGAAAATTTTCTGAACTAAGTTCTTACCTAATCTGAACTCATCAAATATGAACTTTAAAAAATCGCCAAAATTTTGTGTTTAGGAATCGAGAAAAGATTTTCTTTGTGAATTATGCTTTAAAATGTTTTCTTTAACTTAAAATATGAATCTGTAGATTAGATTGGAAAAATTTTGAGAAAATGAAAATTTCCTGAACCTCTTAGTTCTTACCTCATCTGAACTCATGAAACGTGAACTTTAAAAAGTCGCCAACATTTTGTTTTTAGGAATTGAGGAAAGATTTTTTGAGGAATTATACTTTAAAATGTTTTCTTTAACTTAAAATATGAATCGCTAGGTTAGGTTATAAAAATTTTGAGAAAATGAAAATGTTCTGAACCCCATAGTTCTTAAACTCGTTAAATGTAAACTTTAAAAAATCATCGACATTTTATTTTTACGGATTGAGAAAATATTTTTTTAGAAAATTGTATTGTGGAATGTCTCTTTCAATATAAAATGTAAAATTTGAAAATTAAATTATAAAAATGTTGAGAAAAACATTTTTTTTCTGAACTTCTAACTTCTTACCTAATCTAAACTCGTCAAACCTAAATTTCAAAAAAATCGTCAAGACTTTATTTTTAGGAATACAGAAAAGATTTTTATAGGAAGTTATAGTATGCAATGTGCTTTAATGTAAAATGTGAACATCTGTAGGTTAACTTATAAAATTTTTAAGGGAAAGACTTTTTTGTAAACATATATATTTTCGTGTAACAATCATCCATTGTAAAGAATTTTAAAACATCGTCTAGATTTGGTAAACATCGTCTAGATGAATCTGGTAAAGATTTTTTAGGGAATTATAGGCTGGAATGTTTTCTTTAACGTAACGTAAGATCTATATGTTAGGTTACAAAACCTTTGAAAAAATAATTTCTTTATACATCTCCATTTTCATCTAACAATCATTTTTTTAACTTAAAAAATCATGCAGATTGGGTTTTCAGAAAATAAAAAAAGATTCTTTGAAGAATTATAGTCCACTATGTTTTCTTTAACATGACACTACAGCATCTAAGCATGACACTAAGCATCTACATTTTCATCAAATACTCCCAACTTTAAAAAATCGTCCAGATTCGATTTTTAGGAATCAATAAAAGATTTTTTGGAGAATTATAGTCTAGAATGTTTTCTTTAATATAACATATCAAAATATACAGGTTAATTGTAAAATTTTTGAGGAAAGAATTTTTTTTCTAGACATCTACATTTTCATCAAATACTCCCAACTTTAAAAAATCGTCCAGATTCGATTTTTAGGAATCAATAAAAGATTTTTTGGAGAATTATAGTCTAGAATGTTTTCTTTAATATAACATATCAAAATATACAGGTTAATTGTAAAATTTTTGAGGAAAGAATTTTTTTTCTAGACATCTACATTTTCATCAAACACTCCCAACTTTAAAAAATCGTCCAGATTCGGGTTTTAGGAATCAATTAAAGATTTTTTGGAGAATTATAGTCTAGAATGTTTTCTTTAATATAACTAATCAAAATATACGGGTTAATTGTAAAATTTTTGAGAAAAGAATTTTTTCCTAGACATCTATATTTTCATCAAACACTCCCAACTTCAAAAAATCATCCAGATTCGGGTTTTAGGGATAAATAAAAGATTTTTTTGGAGAATCACAGTCTACAATGTTTTCTTTAATATAACGTAGCAAAATATACAGGTTAATTATAAATTTTTTGAGAAAAGAATTTTTTTCTAGATTTATACATTTTCATCTAACAGTCACCTTTTAACTTAAAAAATCATACAGATTGGGTTTTCAGAAAACAAAAAAAGATTCTTTGAGGAATTGCAGTTTACAATGTTTTCTTTCACATAACATATGGAAATTTACGGGTCACTTATAAAAATTTTGAGAATAGAATTTTTTTCTAAACATCTACATTTCCATCACACACTCCCAACTTCAAAAAATCGTCCAGATTCGGGTTTTAAGAATCAATTAAAGATTTTTTGGAGAATTATGGTCTAGAATGTTTTCTTTAATATAACTAATCAAAATATGCGGGTTACTTATAAAAATTTTGAGAATAAAATTTTTTTCTAAACATCTACATTTCCATCACACACTCCCAACTTCAAAAAATCGTCCAGATTCGGGTTTTAGGAATCAATGAAAGATCTTTTTGGAGAATGATAGTCTAGAATGTTTTCTTTAATATAGCATATCACAATATACAGGTTAATTATAAAATTTTTGAGAAAAGAATTTTTTTCTAAACTTCTACATTTTTATCTAACAGTCTCCTTTTAACTTAAAAGAAACGTACAGATTGGATTTTCAGAAAACAAAAAAAGGTTCTTTGGGAAATTGCAGTTTACAAGGTTTTCTTTAACATAACACATAGAAATTTATAGATTACTTATAAAAATTTTGAGAAAAATATTTCGTTTTAGATATCTACATTTTGATCAAACACTCCCAACTTTAAAAAAATCGTCCAGATTAGATTTTTAGGAATCGAGAAAAGATTTTTTGGAAAATTATAGTCTGAAATGTTCTTTTTAACCTCACCTATGAAAATTTTAAGGTTAATTATAAAAGTTTTACCAAAAGATTTTTTTTGTCTCACCTGGTATAGTCATCAACATTAAAAAACTTTAAAAAATCGTCCAGATTTGGTTTTCCAGGATTAAAAAAAAATTTTTTTTGAGGGTTGCAGTCTATAATATTCTCTTTAACATAACATACGAAAATGTATAAATAAGATTGTAAAAATTTTGAGAAAAAGATTTCTTTTTACACATCTACATTTTCATCAAACACTCACAACTTTAAAAAATCGTCCAGATTCAGTTTTTAAAAATCAAAAAAAGATTCTTGAGTAATTACAGTCTACAATATCTTGTTTAATACGACATATGAAAATTTATAACTTACTTATAAACATTTTTTAATAAGAATTTTTTCTAAACGTCTTGACTTTCATCAACCACTCGTCTTTTAACTTTAAAAAATCGTCCAGATTCAAGTTTTAGAAATCAAAAAAAGATTTTTTTGTGGCATTATAGTCTAAAATGTTTTCTTTAACCTCATTTATGAAAATTGAAAGATTTATTATAAATGTTTTGAGAAAAGATTTTTTTTAACTGGTGTATGCCATATCATCAACACTAAAGAACTTTAAAAAATTGTCCAGATTTGGTTTTTAGGAACCAAAAAAAGATTTTTTGAGGAGTTACAGTCTATAATGTTGTTTTTAACATAACATATGAAAATACATATGCTATCTTGTCAAATTTTTGAGAAAAAAGAATTTTTCCAACCTTCTACACTTTCGTCTTTCAATCGTTAATATTCCACTTGAACTTTAAAAAATCGTTCAGATTTGATTTTTAAACATTTAGGATAAATTTTATGGGAAATTATAGACTAGAATGTCTACTTTAATATAAAACTTAAAATTTTAGAGGTTTGATAAATCAAAGTGGGAAAACAATTTTTTTATTAAGCCTCTTCGAATGTTCTAAATTCACTAAATTGAACTGAAACTTAACAAATCACTAAATCTTTATTAACAAGAATCAAGAAAAGATTTTTTTTTGTGAGATTATAATTTAAATTTTTTTCGATAATCTGACGTAGTATAGTAAATTAGATTGAGAAAATGGTGGAGGTGCCGGTTATCAACACTTTTTAACCCGTTAAGCTCTATCCCGAGATATCTCGGACCTGGTCCTTAAGGGGTTAAAAAACAATTTTAATTGAATAAATAATAATTTATTATATAAAGATTATAAAAAATTTATGAAAACATAAAAACACTAAGCTTTTAAAAAGGAGAACTAGATTTAAGCATTCTATACAAAACCGTAAATAATCATGTTACTCCTTTTATACTACCTTAACACGTCTCAACGTCGACGTTTCAACTTGCTCTTTAAAAGCAATCATAATTTAGCACATGCAAAGCAAAACCCGCTTAATTGCCTTTCTCACGTACTTCGGGGGTGGTTTTTCCCTACGCTTTCCACGCGGATTGATTCGCTCCGAGAGGGTTCGTTGAGGTTTGTTGGGTTCTAACGAACTTTTTAATAAGAAGGGGTGAACCGAACAAAATCTCACCGCAAAACAATACGAGTTCCAAGCTTAACTTTTAAAAAGTAGAACAACCTATCATGTTTAACTTTTATCACGGACCGAGTAACTTGGGAACTTGCAAAAAATACTAAACTCGAAGAAGGGGAATCAATAAGATGCCGATAGACAAAAAAAAAACGATTGTTCCCGGAGTGTTAAATGGATATTTGAACTATTTCCTATAGAATATTACTTATTACTTGGACAGAATTCTATTGAGATTGGTTCTAGTGAGATTTAATAAGAAGGAGGACCCGAACAAAATCTCATCGCAAAATAATACAAATTCCAAGCTTAACTTTTAAAAACTAGAACAACCTATCTCACATTTAACTTTTATCAAGGACCGAGTAACTTGGAAACTTGCAAAAACATACTGAACTCGTGGAAGGGGAATCAATAAGATTCCAATAGACAAAAAAAAAACAGTCGTTCAAAGAGTGTTAAATGCACGTTCGAATTATCTCTTATAAAAAAATTGCTTATTATTTGGACAGATGCCTTAGGTTGAGGTTTGTTAAGTTCCAATGAGATTTAATAAGAAGGAGGAGCCGAACAAAATCTCACCATAAAACAATATGTTGAGTTGTTCGGAAAGTAATTTCTTTTTTTTTCTCGGCAGATAATTTAATTGTATTTTTTTGCACCCAACTTCAGACTTAAATCGTATAATTAGTATATACTTTGAGAGCTCATATAGCAAGGTTTGTGTGTGAAAAATTCCAATTAATTCTACGCAGTAGTTTTTGGTTGGTGCCCTTTTAAATTTTGAGACCGATAAGCAGCATATTCGACATATCTTAAGGCCCCTATAGACGCTCTGACTTATCCGACGACTTGTCTGCGCAGTTCCACAAAACTTTCCATGTCTTTGGAAAGTGAAATCCAAAGAATATAGTGACAAACATAAAAAATATGCGGCATACGATATGTTGGTCAACAAAATGCAGGAAGTAGATTCTCTCCTTGCTGAAAAACTGAGCTAATCCAGCAAATCGGACTGTACGTGTGGGGGCAATTCCATGGTTCAGGCGGCTTGCGCAGTTTTGGCCTGCACAGGCTGCCTGTACCGGTAAGTCGGAGCGTCTGTAGGGGCGTTTACTGTTTTGCTACAGAAACGGTAAAAATACTGTTCAACCCAGAAAGAAATTGACCAATGTGTATGGAGAAGGTGTGCTCACAGTACGCCAGTACCAGAACTGGTTCGCTAAATTTTGATCCGGCAATTTTGACGTCGAAGATGCACCACGTTCGGGAAGGCCGGTTGAAGCTGATAAAGACGCCATAAAGGCATTAGTTAATGCGAACCGGCGAATAACAACACATGAGATTGGATTGAGGTTAAATTTATCAAATTCAACAGTTTATGACCACTTGAAAGGCCTGGGATTATCCTCCAAACTTGATGTATGGGTTTCCCATGTTCTATACTGTCATCAGCTGGACAAACTGAATGATGTACTTCAACAAAAAAGGCCAGAACTTCAACAGGAAAAGTGTAGTGTTTCATCAAGACATAGACGTCACTCGCCAATACGTTTAGTCACTCGCCGAAAACTTTTACAGCTTAAATAGGATACAATGCCACACTCATCATATTCTCCAGACCTGCCACCATCGGACTATTATTTTTTCCGGTCACTCCCAAAGTTTTGTAGACGGTAAAATCTTCACCTCAAATGAGGAGGTCAAAAACCACCTCAATCAGTTTTTTGCCAGCAAAGACCAAAAATTTTATGAGCGTGGAATTACGGTACTGCCAGAAAGATGGCAAAAGGTGTTGGACCAGAACGGCCAATATATAATTTAATAAAGTATTTGTTTATTATAGGAAAACTGTCTTTCATTTATACAAAAAAAAGAAATTACTACCTATCTCACATCTAACTTTTATCATGGACCAACTGACTTGTAAACTTGCAAAAAAAAAAACATACTAAACTCGTGGAAGGGTAATCAATAAGACGTCGATAGACAAGAAACGTTCGTTGGCGGAGTGTTAAATGAACGTTCGAATTATTTCTTATAAGATATTGCTTATTAGTTGAACAGATGCCTTAGGTTCAGGTTTGTTAGGTTCTAATGAGATTTAATAAGAAGAAAAAATCGAACAAAAACTCTCCACAAAACAATACAAGTTCCAAGCTTAACTTTTAAAAACTAGAATGACCTATCTCACGTTGAACTTTTATCACAGACCAACTGACTTGGAAACTTGGAGAAAAACATACTAAACTCGTGGAAGGGGAATCAATAAGGCACCGATAGACAAAAACGATCGCTCCCGGAGTGTTAAATGAACATTCGAACTATTTCCTATAGGATATTGCCTATTACTCGTACAGATGCCTCATGAGGCCTCAATTAGCCAAACCGGGAGAAACGGACAGATGTCGTTTGGCGCGAATTATCTTCGGGGAAATTGCGTTTGTCGTTCATTATCGGGGAAAAGTCGACGTCGAGAGCGGAAGAACCTGACGGCACTACTAATGGAAACAGGAAATTACATCATGTTACAACAAACATCCATTATTAAGCTTTACTTAAAAAAATTTTTTTTCTAACAAAAAAAAATAATTATCTTACCTCTGGTAATTCATCAGGAACTTTACCCATCCAAGTTAAAGATAATATCGAACAATCGCTTTTAGCATTGACAGTCCTTTCAAAGTGCAAATGCATTTTTGCAGAAATCCACTAAAGTACCTCTTGCCCTTTCACCTTCTCATTCAACGTGTTCACCCCCAAAATCGTCCATTCGAAACGTCTATCTTTACTCGAAGCATTGTGTCTTTATTTCTCATTCGATTTTCCACCGATAAACAACAACCCCTTCGGCGTCTTTTTAAGTGTGTGTGATGTGACGAAACGAAACGTGTCTTGAGCGCGTTTTAAGGGTTGAAACGACCCTCGGCGAATCCACGGGCGAACTGGCGAGTGTCGACTTCACTCGGCCGAACGGCGTTTGATATTGATTTTGAAAGGATCTCGCCAGTCTGGGGAAAACGACACGGGGGGAAAATGGCTGGGGTTGTGTACGGTAAGGTTTTTTTCTGGGAAAAATTGGGTTTTGACGGGCGAAAGGGAGGAGGATGAGAAAAGAAAACGATTATCGCGGTTAATATCTTTGAGGAGGGTGGTTTCGAGTGTTGATTTCAATTTTTAAATTAACCTGGTGCGGGTGGAAAATGAGAGAGAGACGGGAGGAGAAATGGAGAGAAGTTGTTTATGAGTTATGAGATGGAGGGTTTGTGGGGATGTTTATTTAGGATGTTGGATAACAAGATAAATGCGTCATTAGGAGTTGTTAGTTAATTTGGTTTTTAATTAAATTTTTATGAAGTCTTTATATAGTATCTACAAAAAAAATTAAATTGTAAGAAACTGGAATGAGATTTAATATAAAGATTAACAATAGGGGAGTTAAATTTAAGAATCACTAAGAAATACTAAGATAAAAAGATTTAAATAAGATTTCAAATTTAAACCCAAGAATTCCTTTAAAATAAAATCAAAATTAAAAGAAAATATTTCTTCATCTAGAGGAAACTAAAGAAACGATCTTCATCGTGAGAGTTAAAAAAGATCAAAAGATTTTTTAAAACTAATTTTAAGGCAAAAGAAAGTATAAAAGACTTAAAAGTAAAAACTACTAAGTAGGAGGCAAATCCAAGAATTAGGAGAGATTATAAGAGTTAAACCAAAAATTCAAAAAATCAATATAAAGATTAGGAAAGTTAAAAACAAAAATCACTAAAGAAATACTAAACGATTTCAAATTTAAACCGAAGAATTCCTTCAAAAGAAATTCAAAACTAAAGGAAAATACAGAGAGTTAAAAAAGATTAAAAGCTAATTTTAATACAAAAAAAAAACATAAAAGATTTAAAACCAAAAAGTACTAAAATGGAGATAAATGCAAATCTTAAGAAAAATTATTTGAATTCAATTGAAAATTCTATAAAATGCAAGAAAGTTAACACTGTAAACCATAGAAGACTTCTTTCCTCAAAGAGAACAAAAATTATAAGAGATCAAAACCACGAAAGACCAGGAAACGTTAAACCAGGAAGTAAAAAAGACAAAAAAAGTTAAAGCCAAGATTTAATAAAGCTCTAGACAGTTAAAGCTAAAATCAATTGTAAGAAAATCGTTTTACCATCGTTCATGACTTTATGTATGGAAATTAAGAAACTGTTTTTATTCCAAATTAAACCTAAGAGATTCTATTTTGTATTAAAAACGTTAAATGAGCTCTAAACGTGATCAAAGAATTAAGAAAAAATCCGAAATACAGCTACAACTTTTGATTGTAGAGTGCACCATTTTTTAGAAAGTTTTTCGGCCAATTTAAAAAAATCCCACCGGATTTATTTCTAAGAGTTAGAAATCGATTTTGTCGCTAAATTAATCTTAAAACATTTTATTTTGATATAAAAAAAAGTCAAATTTGCTCCAGTCATTATTAAAGAAATTAGAAAAAAATCCGAAAGATGATTATAATTTTTGACATTTAACTAACCTATCTTAAAAATTTGGTCAATTTTTAAAAATCATATCGAGTTTATTTATAGCAATAAAAAATGGCTTTTGCGATAAATGATACTTAAAAGGTTCTAATTTGAACTGAAAAGGTCAAATTTACTCTAGTCATTACCCAAGAAATTAAAAAAAAAATCCGAAAGATGATTATAATTTTTGACATTTAACTAACCTATCTTAAAAAATTGGTCAATTTTTAAAAATCATATCGAGTTTATTTATAGCAATAAAAAAATGGCTTTTACGATAAATGATACTTAAAAGGTTCTAATTTGAACTGAAAATGTCAAATTTACTCTAGTCATTACCCAAGAAATAAAAAAAAACATCCGAAAGATGATTATAATCTTTAGCATTTAATTGACCTATCTAAAAAAATTGGTTATTTTTAAAAAATCATACCGAGTTTATTTATAGCATTAAAATACCATCTTTTACGATAAATGAAACATAAAAGATACTAATTTAAATTGAAAAAGCCGAATTTACTCCAGTCGTTACCAAAGAAATTGTAAAAAATCCGAAAGATGATTATAATTTTTGACATTTAAGTAACCTATTCAAAAAAAATTGGTCATTTTTCAAAAATCACGCCGAGTTTATTTTCTACAATAAAGAAAATGCTTTTGTACTAAATTACACCTAAAACATTCTACTTTGTATCAAGAAAGACACATTTTTTATAATTCTGACGAAGAGAATTTAAAAAAAATCTAAAGATGTCATCGATTTATAACTTGACTAAACCTAACTTCCAAAAAACTTTATTGAAATGGCTAAAATTTTTTCTGAATTCTTTTTATAGAAATAATAATGATGTCTTTTACGCTAATTGAAACTTTAAAGGCTATAATTTAATATAAAAAAGCCAAAGTTCATTACTTAAATCATTACCAAAGAAATTTTAAAGGTTTAAAAACAACTTAAAAATTTTTATTTAAAAAAAATCGTCTCAAGTTTATTTATAAGAATAAATAAATGGCTTTTATATCAAATGAAACCAAGAATATTCTACTTTAACCTGAGAAAGACAATTTTTTCCTATTTCTTGCCAAAAGACTTAAAAAAATTCCCAAATATGTTAATGATTTTTAACCGAACTTAACCTCTAGATCAGTGTTTCCCAACCTTTTTTGTGCTATGCCCCACCTTAGCTTTTCTAATATTATGCCCCCTATGTAACACACATAATTTTTAATATCAAAAAATTGAATTGTTCACCTAAAAAACTTAAATGATAGGTTTTAGAAAGAAATCGCTAGGAAATTGTTAACGAAACAGAGTAAGTAAATTTTCGAAACATATCGACGCTCTCAAGCCAAAACGGCATGAACGCCAAAACGGCCATTTTTTAGTTAGCTGCACCGTTGAGTAGCATTTTTAAATCTGCATGCAACAGTTAAAGCGGCATACCCGCAAACAAATTTCATTCGCTATAAAATTGGTTTAAAGTTTGCGTAAAAGCCATTTAAGATTCATTATGTCAATCGTTTTTTGCGTTTTCTGAAAAATTAGGTTAATGTCGTTTATGCCGTTTTGGCTTGGCAGCGTCGATATAATGAAAAACTGAAATTCAAATTTCAAATGATTTTAAAGAATATTTTTGTAATTAATTAATTTATTATTTTAATTTAATGAGATCCTTGCGATTGATGCTTGCTGCACAAAGACTTTATATGAGGTTCCAATTTGGTTCAAGTCTCCAAGTTGTGTTGTATCCAGCCGATTTATTTTTTTACCAGTAGATCATTTATAGCACTAAATCCACATTCAGCTAAATATGAAGATGGAAACGGTAGCAATAGTTTTCTTGCATATTTGGTTGAATTTGGGTATTTGATTTATGTTTCCTCACAAAGCCATGCCATCGCTTCTTTTATAAAGCTTTAACTGACTCATCATTTTGCAATTCTACAAGTTCTTCTTGATACTGTATATTTGCTATATTAGACAAATCCACTAACATTGGCACCATCGTCCATGTTGGAAAATCAATTTGTTTTAGATTAGAAAATCTTTCTTTTAAACCAGCCGATAGAATATTTTGATGATTGACAATAACAAGTAAAGCGGTATCAGTTACTTGGTATTTTTGGAACCAATAAAACTGTTCCAAGTTTTTGTTATTAATATGTTTCTGATACAACTCAATGTGGGTAATGAAACCAAATTGTTCGCTTTTGCATCGACAAGAGTTTTATTTATTTAAAGTTGCTTATTTAATATATTTAGTTTTTCAAATATATGGGTTAAATAACACAAATGCTTTACCATCGATTGCTAACAGATCCTTCATTTCAGATTTGTCGGTTAAAAAATTACTAAGAATATCAATTAGTTCCATAAATCTTTTCAAACAGTTCGCTTTGGATAGCTATCTTACTTCAGTATACAGTATAAGCCTCAAAGGGTCTTCATTTTGTTCTTTACAAAATAGCTTGAAGAGATGATCACATTTGGCATTTGCTTTAAAACTATTAATAGCATTAACACACTTTATTACTGAATGTAGTAAAAGGCGAGATGTTTTTAGCTACCAAACACCCATTTTATATTTTATACTCGCCAAACGAAATTATATCTAACAATTATGTACCGCACTTATTTAAGAATTTACTCTTTCCGTTAAATTTGGCACCGAAATATATATAGCATTGTATTTAAATGGCCCAGAGCGAAAGGGTTAAATTCGTATCGAGTCCATTTTTGAATTGCCCCCCTTAGCAATGAAGTTGTCCCCCTGTGGAGCGTGAGCCCCACGTTGGGAAACACTGCTCTAGATTAAGATTTAAAAAATCATAGCTGGTTTATTTATAAGAATAAACAACCAGTTTTTGCTCTAAATTAAACCCAAGATATTCTACTTCGTATTAATACTTTGCCGTCCGGCGTCACCACAGTGGTGATGTGCGCAAACTATCGGTCAACGGCCGGCGACACCACAGTGGTGTCAGGCACAAAGTATGGCTCGACCGTAGTAAAAAATAGTAACTGAATTAGTGGTGCCGGCGTCTTGCAACGAAATATTTACAAAAAGCGCGGACGGGAAAGTATTAAAAAAGTCAAATTTGTTCCAAATATTACCAAAAAATGAAGAAAAAATACAAAGTCAAACTACAATTTTTAACAGTAAAGTATAGAATCTTCGGTTAATTTTAAAACCTCAAAAATACTTTATTTCTAAGAGTTAGAAATCGATTTATTTGTTAAATGAAACCCAACACATCTTATTTTGATTTATAAAAGTCAAATTTGTTCCAGTTAAAAAAATCAAACCCCCAAAAAAATTCAAAAGTCAAAATTTTTGACGTTTAATTAACCTATCTAAAAAAATTAGTCATTTTTCAAAAATCATACCGAGTTTATTTATACCAATAAAGAAATGGTTTTTACGCGAAATGAAACCTAAAATATTCTATTTTGTATCAAAAAAGACAGTTTCTTAATTCTTCTTGTCAAAAAAATTAAAAAAATTCCTACAAACATCAATGATTTTTACTCGAATCTAATCTTTAAATTTTAGCAAATTAAAAAAAAATCATACCGACTTTATTTATAGAAATTAAAACCTAATTTTTAAGAAAAATAAAATCCAAAAGATTAAAAAATTTAATAGATTAAAAAAATTAGAAAAACTAATTTTCTTTAAAAACACAATTTATTAAGAAAAAAAAAATCAACGATGTTAAAGTATAAATAGCAAAAAATGCATTTCTCTCAATACAAGCTCAACTATAATACAATAAACTTGTCTTTTTCATCAACATTTTTAATCCATACTATCATCTGAGTCCCCAAAGTTATTTCCCGGTCGGTAATCTTCATCGTCTTCATCATCATCCTCAAGATCTAAATCATCCAAATCTTGGAAGAGAGACTCATCTACTTTAACCGCATCACCTTCATCTAAGAATTTCAAATCGGACTCATTCATCGTCTTATCTCTTAAGAATAACTCTCTTCCTGTTAATTTTTTCGCTTCTTTATCTGTTATTTCTTTTTTCTTAAGGTAACCCATTTCTTCGGCAAATTTCGCTTTCCAATTTAAGAATGATTCAACTGTTACCCTTGTTCCTTCAAATCGTTTCTTAAAATAAAATAAAATTAATTAAAGAAAATTAATTCAATTAAATTTTAATTTACCAATTCTTCTTCTTCTTCTTGTTTCAGTCTTTTTAACGCTGCTTCATCTCTAGCTTTTTTAATATCATCCCATTTAACATTAAGCCATTCTTGGGCAGAAGACACTAAAGTAAAAACCATTACCATTCCGAGATTTTCTTCAATCTAAATAATAAAATCAATTAAAATGTTAAAGCGTTAAAACGTCAAATCTTAAATCACTTCTATAATAAAACTTACTTGCGTTTGAAGATAATCTAATAATTTTCGTTCATATTCCTCTGAAATATTCTCCCCTTCATCAATTTCAATAATCGGGGCCTCTTCCGGATACTTTGGAGTGTACGTAAACACCAAATTACAACTTAGGCCACCTTCCGAATCTGGTTCATAGGCTTCCGTTTTAATGGGAATTGAAAATTTGTAATAAGGCTCAGATGAAATCACTAAAATGAGTTAATCACCTCAAAATTAACCATTTATAACCCCAAAATGTTAAACAATTTGAGGTTATGTCACACTTCAAAAACATTACCGGTTACTTCGCCGTAATAGATCGATTCTAACGCTTCGATCTCGTTCTTTTGCTCTTCTTTATAATCCATTTTAATTTAAATTAAAGAAGTTTTTTTAGATACTAAATAGACTTAAAACTAAAAAAAGGAAGTAATGTGACAGGTGAAGGTTTTTGACATTACTATGTGGCTAAGTTCATTTTGGTTTAAGGCGGTAAAATTTTAAAGGAATTATAATAATTTATTTTTAATTCTATAATCGTTTTTAAATTTAAATTAAAGAGGTTTGAATATTAAATTGGGTAAAAATAAAAACGGATTTATTTATAAATGAGAGTGTTTTGATATGTAACTAATTTCATTTTAATGAGAGTTTTAAGCGGTAAAATTTTAAAATTGAATTTTCTAATCTAAAAGTTTTTTACCAAATTAAATTTTTTTTTTAATTTTTTGGTAAAGTTTAGAACAAAACGGGCTTTTCAAATTGAAACTAGAATGTTTTTAATTTCATTTAGAGAAAAAATCAGATCAAAATATTTAAAATTCAATTTTTTGTGATTTTTTTTAAATGTAAAAAATGAATTTCCAACCTAAAAATTTTTTTGCCAAATTAAAAATTTTTTTAAATTTTTTTGGTAAAGTTTAGAACAAAGCGGTCTTTTTAAATTAAAACTGGAATGTTTTTAGTTTTGTTTAGAAAAGAAATCAAATCAAAATCTTTAAAAATAAATTTTTGGTGAATTTTTAAAGTTGATGGATTTTCTAAAATTAGGTTAGAAATGTCAAAAATGTTTACCAACTTTGAATTTTTTTTTTAATTTTTTCACAACACTTGGAATAAAGCGGCCTGTTTTAATTAAAATTAGAAAGTTTTAAGTTTCATGTAGAAGAAAAATCAAATCAAAATCTTTAAAAGTGAATTTTTGGTGAATTTTTAAAGTTGATCGATTTTCTAAAATTAGGTTAGAAGTGTCAAAAATTTTTACCAACTTTGAAAATTTTTTGACAAAATTTGAAATAAAACGGTCTTTTTAAATTAAAACTAGAATATTTTTAGTTTCATTTAGAGAAAATATCAGATCAAAATATTTAAAATTCAATTTTTTATGATTTTTTAAAAAATGTAAAAAATGAATTTCCAACCTAAAAATTTTTTGTCAACTTTGAAAATGTTTTTAATTTTTTTGGTAAAGTTTAGAACAAAACGGTCTTTTTAAATTAAAACTAGAATGTTTTTAGTTTCATTTAGAGAAAAAATCAGATCAAAATATTTAAAATTCAATTTTTTATGATTTTTTTTTAAAATGGTAAAAAATGAATTTCCAACCTAAAATTTTTTTGTCAACTTTGGAAATTTTTTTAATTTTTTGGTAAAGTTTAGAACAAAACGGTCTTTTTGGATTAAAACTAGAATGTTTTTAGTTTCATATAGAGAAAAAGTCAGATCAAAATATTTAAAATTCAATTTTTTATAATTTTTTTTAAATGTATAAAATAAAAAACTTGGTTTAAAATAAATTATTCTTTATTAGGTACAATAAAGTGACTTGATTTTGGAAAATACCAATAAGGTTGATCTTTCCCAAACTTATAAGCTTCAGATAACGTCTCGGGAAGTTTCTCTCCTAAAGTTTCAGGTAAAAATAAAATTGCTACAGCGTATAAAGTAGCTAAAACGAATGAAATAACATAAGGAAAAGCACTATGGTAGGTTGTTCCCTAAAATAATTAAAGATTAAAAGTAAATAAAACATTTTATAAGTAATAAACATACTAAATAAACTATATAAGGCCCTAATAATCCAAAAATATTCGCTGTTATTCCCCCAAGAGAAGACCCAGTTTGTCTAATTGGTGTTGGAAAAGTTTCCAAAGCTTGTAAATTAACTCCATAAAAAGCTAGAGAGGTTGAAAATTTTAAATATACTACAAAGATTAATGTAATTAATTGAAGATTTTGATCTAAAAATAATTGTCTAAGTATTTTAGTTGGATTTAAGAAACGAACAAAAAGTTACTATTAGCTGTAAATATAGTTGGTATACTTCCCAAAGCTATTCCAATAAATCCAATAAAATTAGTCCATTTCCTTCCAATTTTATCACAAGATATCTTCCCTAAAACATATCCAGGAAGCTCAGCTAATCCTTGCCAGAAGAAATTCATATGTGGGTTCCCTCCCATATTATCAATATTCATAGTTAAGACATAATAAAATAAATTAATAATCGACCAACCGGTAATTAATAAAATAAAGTTTTTTGCGAATCTCCAATGTGAAAACATACTCATAACACCATAAATCTTTTCAATTTTAGCGGTTCCTTTTAAAACCATTTTTTCTAAATCTTCATCAACTTCAATTTCGTTTATTTTAGCGATTTTCTTTAATACTTTTAAACATTTCGTTCGTTTTCCTTTACTAAACAACCATCTTGGTGATTCGATCATGTGATGATGAGTAAAAAAGAACATCGTTGCTGGAAGGGTTGTTATTAATAAGAAAGGTACCCAATCTTTTAACCACCACATTATGAAGGGGATTATGCAAAAACCTATCGTCCATCCGACGCATTGTAACATTGCTGTGTAAGCGTGAGCTTTACGATCTGAAATTTCCATGGCTATTACTAGGGGAGCTTGGAAAATTGATGTGGCTCCCATTCCACCGAGAAAACAGGCGAACATAAAAAGCGGGGCTGAGGTTGATGTGAATAATAAGGCGATTCGTCCGAAAAGTAAGGTGGAAAGGGTTAAATAAAAAATTAAAAGTCTTCCATAACTAAAATAATGAAAAAACAGGAATGAAAAAAATTGGTTTTTTAAATTAATAAAGTTTTTTTAGACTTACGTATCTCCTAAATGTCCAAAAATTAAATTTCCAAAAATATCTCCCATTCTTTGAAAGACGAAGGCGTTTGCAACGTTTATGTTTTTATCACAAACCCATTCTTGAACTGCTGGGATGGTTTTAATGTAGTAGGTTTTATCAAAATCGTAACCAAATTGACAATCTTTAAATATATAAAAAAAGGTTAAAATTATTATAAAAAAGGCAAGATAAAATGAAAGAATAAATAAAATGAAAGTACAGAAATAAAATGAGTTTATCAATATTCTTCCTAAAGTTTTTACTAGTTTGAAAAAATCGTACAGACTTTATTTTTAGAGATAAGGATACAATTTTTGTTTTAAAATGAACATAAAAGATTCTATTTTGGTTTTAAAAAGTCAAATATGTTCTAATTATTATCAAAAAAATTAAGAAAAATCTTAAAGTTGGTGAAAATTTTTGATTGTTAACTAACCTGACTTTTAAAAGAATTTGATCAACTTTAAAAAATCGTAGAGGGTTTATTTTCAAAGATTAAGGAATAATTTTTACATTAAATTGAACATAAAACATTCTATTTTCGTCTAAATAAATCAAATTTGTTTTAATTGTTACCAAAAAAATTAAAAATATTCTTAAAGTTGGTGAAAATTTTTGACTATTAACTAACCTGACTTTTTAAAAAATTTGGTGAACTTTAATAAATCGTAGAGAGTTTATTTTTAAAGATTAAGGAATGATTTTTACATAAAATTGAACATAAAAGATTCTATTTTAGTCTAACCCTTAAGTAGTCGCTGCGGCGTAAAAATGCGCCAGTCGTTCTTAAGGCTGTAGTCTCGGGCCCAAAAAAGTTGTTCCAATATTTCGCGTTAACCGTTTAATAAATCAAAAAATTTTTCAAACGAAAGTTGTCTATAAATGATAAATCTAGGCATGTCATTAGAGATATTTAATAAATTATTGTTAATAACAGAAATTATTAAGAAGTATTTTTAAACGGGCCTTTGTCTCTTATCTACCGAGGGCGGTGCTTAGCCCAGAATTAAGGTCCACCTTCTTGCTTCCGCGCGTCTGACTCCTGCGCCCCTGAGAAACTCGATGACCGTAAGACCACAACCTTAATATCACTCGACGTCTTTCCTTCGCGTTCAATTTTAATGACCGCTCATGTAACCTCCCACCGATTAGTCTTCTTTACGTAGTCGGGCAAGCAGCGCATGCGATAATTTAAGGTTGTTAGCAAAAGTCAATCGAAGTTGGTAGTGTTAGGATTCTATACCAGTAAAAAGCCAAAAAGATTGATACAAGCTGAAATGGAAGTAATGATGGCTAAAATATTAGAAGAACCCGAGGAAGAATTCTTTGGGGGATCTGACGAAGATGCTTCAGAAGAAGAAATTTAAAACAGTGACCATAATTCATTTTCGGAACAAGAAGCTGACCAAAGTGATTTTGAAGAAAGTGACGAGGAAGAATTTGAAAGTGTGTTTCAAAATTTGGATTCTAAATTCAGTTTCAAAAGCCAACATACTCTAAGAAACAAATTCGCAAAGCATGATGCAAAAAATATTGTGAAAATATTTCCTCGATTATTAGTGAACTATCAAGATATTGCAGATGAAGTAAGCGCCTTTTTGCAATTTGTAACAATTGATACAATCGAAAAAATAGTGACATATACAAATAATAATACATAAAATCAACTCAGGAGAACTTTAGAAGGGAAAGAGAAGCAAAAGAAACAAGTAAAGAAGAGATTTTAGCACTTTTTGGTATGCTTTTTCTAGCAGGGTTGAACAAACTGAGTCACACTAACTTCAAAGAAATTTGGGCAACGGATGGCTTTGGAATCTTTATTTTTCAAGCATGTATGGTGTATAGAAGATTTTTGTTTCTACTCAGGTCATTGAGATTCGATGACAAAAACGATAGCCTACAAAGAAAATCCACTGACAAGCTGGCTGCCATAAGGGAAATATATGAAGGTTTTGTACAGAAGTGTAAGAATAACTATTGTTAAGTTTTTGCCATTGCCGATTCGAAGATGTTTTATGTGCCAAATTTAGAAATTTATTGTAGTAAACAGCCAGCCGGACCATTCCCAGCTTCAAATTCCCCCACTGATATTGTCCTAAGATTGGTGAAATCATTTGAAAACAAAAACAGGAATCTAACAACAGATAACTGGTATACAAATTTTCCCCTGACAAAAACGTTGCTTGAGAAGAAAATAACATTCGTTGGGACATTAAAAAAAAATAAATAAACAAACGAGAGATTCCATCAGATCTACTTCCAACAGAGAACAGGAACATAAATTCATCAGTATTCGCTTTTACAAAGGAAATAACTCCAGTATCATTTTGCCAATATCAAGAGTAAAGCTGTTATTCTTCTGTCTACCATACATAACGATGATTCCATTGTTCCTGATACACAAAAACCGGATATGATTTTATTTTACAAATCAACAAAAAGGGGGGGGGGGTCGATATGGTTGATCAAATGTGTAGCAACTATACTGTGCAGAAGAAAACTAAACGATGCCACTAGTTATTTTCTACCAAATATTGAACATTGCAGGAATAAATGCAAAAATAGTTTTTAAAGCATTTCAACCAAATCCAGAAGACAGACGAATTTTTCTAAAAATTTGTCAATGTCACTGACGAAACTTCATTTGTTAACGAGATCAAAAATTCGAAACTTGTCTGTTGATGTGAAACAGTTTCTAAAACAGTATCGACCTCTAATAGAGACACAAGAACAGACTCAAGATGAAAAATCAAGGGGTAGGTGCGTACAATGTGATAGAAAAAAAACAGAATCACTACTATAAAATGCAATAACTGCAATAGACCAGCATGTGATGAACCTGTTACCACTACACATATCTGTCTAGAATGCAATTCTAATGAAGATAGTGAAAGTTGAAAACACTCGATAAACTATAAATTCGAAGGTTTTCACGGCAGGTGTTAGTTTTAGATATGTAGTTTTTGGTGTTAGTTTCGTTGTTAGTTCCGGTATTAGTTTTTATTAGTTCTAGTTATAGTTTTAGCGTTACTTCACTCAATAGACTTTTTCTAACGTTTTTTATTATTTTTTTCTGAGAATAAAAATATGGAAAGACCAAATATTGTTTAATTTTTAAATGCTGATTAGTAATCAAAGTCGAACTTGTATCATATTTTTCTTAATGGCGTATAAAATACGCCAAGCGATCACCTATGCAAAAAACTTCATAGCGACTACTTAAGGGCTAACCAAAAAAAATTAAAATAAATTTTAAAATTGGCAAACATTTTTGATAGTTAACTAACCTTACTTTTAAAAAAAATGATCCACTTTAAAAATCGTAGAGAGTTTATTTTTAGAAATAGAGAAATGATTTATATTTTAAATTGAAGATAAATGATTCTATTTTGGTTTAATAATGTCAAATTTATTCGAATTATCATTAATAAATTTTTAAAAAATTGTAAAAATCAAATTTAACAATTAAAAACCAAAGATTTTTGACCGAAAAAATTTAAAAAATCCCTCAAGCTTTTAACTTTATAGGAATTAATAAACGATTTTTTCTTACCAACAATTTCTTCTCCCAAACTAAAATTTTCATACATTTTACAAGATGGATAAAGATTTCCTGTATTTTTACTTGACTCATTGTTAATTCTAAAACCATAAAAAATATCAATCGTTGAAAACCTTCTACTCAATTAGTATGGATAAAACCTTGGAATTGTAATTTCTTTCCATTCATCAATCGTAAAATTAGTATTTTCCCTTCCAGGGACGTAACACCAATGTTCCGGAACAGCCATAGCAATAAATATATTCATAATTGGCATACATACCAAAATCAAAAAGAATAAATTAAATAAATAGTTAAACTTCTTTTGAAACTTTCCGTAACTACCGACTTTTTCTAGTATTTCATCAAACTCAACTTTTTTTTCAATCTTTTCACTCATTTTCGTTGTGTAACGTTTCACATAATCAAAGGAATTAAACGTAGGAAGTTTTTCACAATTAAAATATCTTACGGTATCTTTTACAACAGCATGGATTAAAATGGTTAACTTTGGGGAATTTCTCGGAATTTATTCCGTTTGAATAAAATTTAACTAACAATAAAACTGTGGTAAAAATAAGTCAACAAAAATTTTTCCTCTCTTATATTCAAATAAAACGTGTCATTTAATAAGTATATTTAAATAAGTATATTTATTTGTACCACACATGGACACATAAAGATATAAAAATAACGAGATAACATGAAATTATTTTCGCACTTCCAGCTTTTGCGTGAATCCAATCTCTGTAATATGAGACATCTGTGTAGACTCCTGGATAATTGATTGTTCCGCATTCGTGTCCCCAGGAAACTATTCCGGTTAATTTTCCATCGCAAATTATTCCACCCCCGGAATCACCCTTTAATTTAAAATAAAATAAGTAATAAAAATTTGTTATTTAACATTAAGTAAAATTAAATTCTTTAAAAATTAGGACATGATTTTCATATTAAATTACACTTAAAAATTCTATTAGGTTGGCAACTAAATAATTGCTGATTTTTTTAGAAAATCAAAGACAATTTATTCATGGAACTACATAACTTTATTCTGTAATGTATTGCCCATTTTGATTAATGACCTTTTGCCATCTTTCAGGCAGCATTTATAAACGTTTATAAAACTTCTGGTTTTTAGTAGTAAAAAACTGAATCAGGTACGATTTGACATCATCATCATTATTGAAATTTTTACCATTCAAGTTTTGTAAAGATCGAAACAAAAAGTAATCAGATGCAAACTCAGGACTTTATGGTGGATGTGGTGAAACATCCCAACCAAGCTCCAATAATTTTTGCCGAGTGATCAAAGATGTGTGTGGCCTTGCATTGTCATGATGGAATACAACCCCTTTTCGATTTGTGAATTCAGGTCGCTTTTCTTCAACTGCATTGTTTAATTTCGTTAGTTGTTCAATGCAGACATCAGAATTGATCATTCGGTTGAGTGGTAAGAGTGTGCATGTATATGAGAATGTATGGGAGAATGAATGTATGTGATACATGAAGCTTCTCTGCAATCTCACGTGTTGTACTGTGACGATCCAAATTGATTATTGTGTTAAATAGCAATCAGCGTCAATTAATAGTTGGATTGTCAGTCCACAGATGGACATGTTTTGTTCTAATATGTTTTGTGATGTATTACTAGTATATAAGAGACCGATAAACCTTGTGAGTTCAAGCAGAGTTCCAGCAGTTCAAGCAGCCCTAATTGTTAAGCGGAACATTTATTGTAATACTGTCTGCCAGTTGAATAAACCTCAACAGGTTATGGGCCCAGGAATCGCGGAGTGAAGAAGTGGTGGACAGTGAAGTGGCGTACACGTGGAAGAGTGCTGAAGGAGAAGCTCTTCAGATTACGAGCATGCAAGTTGGATCGTCGACCGTGGACGAGTGCTGGAGGAGAAGCTCTTCAGGTTACGAGGCTGCAAGTTGGATCGTCGACCGTGGAAGAGTGGTGACGGAGAAGCTCTTCAGGTTACGAGACTGCAAGTTGGATCAACGACCGTGGAAGAGTGCTGACGGAGAAGCTCTTCAGGTTACGAGGCTGCAAGTTGGATCAACGACCGTAGAGGAGTGCTGAAGGAGTAGTTCTTCAGGCTACGAGGCTGCAAGTCACGTCTGGTAGGAGTCGTCGAAATGGCCAACAAATCGGAGTTGATGGCATGCGTGGAGGAGCTTACTGGTTCCCAGAATTACGAAATATGGGAGGAGTCCATGCTGATGTTGTTTCGTGCAGTACGAGTCCTAGATGTGGTGGAAGGTACCAGGCAGTTACCGACAGTGGTTGGAGAACCCACAGAAAAACAGAAGTTAGATCTAGAGACTTACGACGCGGATTGCGCTCGTGCACAATTGTATATTACTCGATCGCTGAATCAGCAAATCAAGAGGCACATCCTGGGGTGCAGAACGCCGAAGGAAATGTGGGAGAGATTGAAACGTACCTTTGGAAAAGGAACTGGACAAAGGTTAGATAAATTATTAGAACAATTTTTTGGATATATGTACTCGGAGAAAAAGGACATGATTACACATATCGGCGAATTGAATAATCTCTTCAACGAAATTAACAGTGAGATGAGAAGGAAGAGAAAGGCAGAACTAGATGAATGTATTCTTTTGGGTAGAATTATGTATATCTTACCAAAAGAATACATACCGGTAAAAACAGTTTGGGAGACTGAAGCCGATGACGAACGAAATCTAGAAAAGTTAACCGACAGAATTCGAAACCACGAGGAGCGAATAAAAACGAGATCTGAACCTGAAACAATTGCTTGGCGTGCCGATTCAAAGCATAAAGGTAACATTGACAGGAAAGGTGGAAAACCGTCCGAAAATTTTCCTTTCAAATGTTATAATTGTGAAAAAAAGGGACATAAAGCAGCAAACTGTAAGTTTAAGAGACCGGAAGAAAAACGCAACGAAAGGGCAGGAGATTCTACAAAGAAAGGTTTCAGAAAAGTTGCATTTTCAAGTCACACAACCAATGTAAAAGCAGATACTTGGATTGTTGACTCAGCGTGTTCTCAACACATGACCGCCAACAAAGGGAACTTCAGGAAATATGTACCTTTGAAAGTACCGATACCAATAACGGGAATCGGTGAACATGAGATTTTGGCACAAGGAATTGGTGAAGTTGACATTAAAGCGCGAGTAGGAAACAAATATTTTGACAGACAGTTAGTGAACGTGTTTTACGTGCCAGATTTGGGAGGAAATTTGTTCTCAACTGCTCAAGCTCGAAAACATGGCTGGGCAACGCATTTTCTCGCGAATGGAAAATGTTTAATAAAGAAAGCTGGTAAAGTGATGGCGATGGGTAAAGCAATCGCGAACGGATTAACAATAATGGACATTTCGGTAGTAAAACCCATGAAACCAATCGTGGTAAATCTGGTTAGTGCAAAAGAATCGTTACAAATGTTACATGAGCATTTAGCACATAAAAAGAAAAGGCATGTTGCTAAGTATTTGGAAGCACAAAGAATAAAAGTGAACGAAGAAAAGGAGTTTTGTGTCGGGTGCGTAAGAGGAAAGATGAAACGGAAAAGTTTCAAGACAAGATCAGTAAGGGCTACTGAAACTGGAGTATGTTTTAAATGCGGATCGACCGAACATACTCATTTCGAATGTAAAGTTATAAGAAGTGACAATTATAAGTTTACTACTTGTTTTATATGTAAGAAACAAGGACATATATCTAGACAATGTCCGGAAAATGATAAAGGATCATATACTAAAAGAGGAGCTTGTAAAATTTTCGGGGACGTTACACATTTAAAGAAGAACTGTACGAAATATCAAGCTCAACAAGAAGCGAACGAATCGGAAGATGGAAGTAACAGGGTATACAGACTAAAGAAGTCTCTCTATGGACTGAAGCAGGCCCCACGATGTTGGAATGAACAATTTAAGAAATTTGTTTTCAAACACAGTGTTAAGGAGAGTACTGCAGATCCTTACGATGGTGTAATAGCTGGGTGTCTGATGAGGAAGAAATAAAGGATCTCATAGTGAACAATTTTACTTGTTGGAGAATCTGGGGTTAATTGGATGGACGTCTGATTGAGGGGGAGTGTTAAATAGCAATCAGCGTCAATTAATAGTTGGATTGTCAGTCCACAGATGGACATGTTTTGTTCTAATATGTTTTGTGATGTATTACTAGTATATAAGAGACCGATAAACCTTGTGAGTTCAAGCAGAGTTCCAGCAGTTCAAGCAGCCCTAATTGTTAAGCGGAACATTTATTGTAATACTGTCTGCCAGTTGAATAAACCTCAACATATTGCTTTGATTAGGACTTCATTCAACTGGGCGACCAGTTTTTCGTCTCTGAGTAAAAAATTACCAGAACGAAATTTGGCAAACAAATTTTGATACTGTTCTTTTAAGGCTTCGTCGCCATATACATTTTTTATGAGCCTTCGATGCGTTTTCCCTTTGCGGAAATAAAAAAGCAAGATACGACGAAAATGTTTCTTTTGATTTTCCATTTTTCAACGAAGGCCAAACGAAAACTACTCAACCGATCAAAAAGTTATTTTACTGATTGATTGCTGAATTGCTATCTATCAAATAACAATATGATTGACATGGATTCCACCAAGTTTTTTGCAAAATCTGGAGAAATTTTCCAAGAGGTCGGAGAAAAATCCAAGCTTTTTTAAGGTCGTCTTTATTTGAAATTGTCCATTCTCTGATTTCACAGATGCTCTATAGAATTAAAGGGCGTTCACGTGGATCGTGCTACACGCTCGTAGCGGCACGCGCGTGTCATTATTTTTTATTTGCTACTCTTCTCTTAAAAAGCGTGCAGTGTTGAAATGTTCACATGGCAGTAAGCTATACTATTTTCGGCGAAAGATGTCTCATGCGTCATTGATTAATTATGTTATCCTAAACTACTATTTTCGGTTTTCGTCTCTATCTGACATATATGATTAAATAAAGAAAAAAATATTTGACATATGTCGAGAAAACGGCGACAACTAATAACGCATGAGACATCTTTCGCCGAAAATCCTATACACGCCGAAATGAATCAGTGTGTGGTGGAAAGTTACGCTCTTGTGGCAGAAGTAATTGTGTCGGATTTCATAAACAATCAAGTGAAAAAGCCCAAAAGAAAACGGCGTTGGTGGGTACGTAAATGGATTTTGGACCGAAATATGAAAGGGGCATCAGCATTCATAGGAAAGGAATTAAAATCCAAGTTTCCAGAAGATTTTCAGAATATACTTTGTCTACCTGAAACACATTTCAATGATTTACTTCATAGAGTTTGTCCTCTAATAACAAAACAGGACACAAATATGAGACAAGCTATTCCAGCAAAAAACAAGCTATAAGTTCATTTTTGCCTGAAGTTCTCACAGCCATATACGAAGTTTTGAAAGAGTTCATACAGGTAACATAACTGACTAATTTATTAGGACCTAGTTTTATAAAAGTCAAGTTAGTTAACAGTCCACTAATTACCTTTTTTCAGCCAATCATATTATCTGAGTTATGCGTAATCATACTAATTTGAGCTTCCTTGGACAATCGTTTCTTGGACAGGACTCTGCGGATTCGTATTCATCGTTTCATTATTTTGCACAGAAGATATTTCTGGCAAAGATGTATTTGCGCGATTTTCCTGGTAAGATTTATTGTAAACTAAATTAAATAGGTAATAAATTCTAAGAAGTTTAAGCTTATCAAGTTACTAATTGTTGTACGTTGTGTGATGTATGGTCTTAGAAAAGTATTCATTTTTTCAAACCAACATACTGTTGGAGTATATACTTCATCTGCAGCACATCCGGATCTGGTACTTTCTGCTATTTTTTTTAATTCCTGTGAATATGCGTTTCGTAAGTTTTTAAATTTAGTTATTACTTCTGAGAGACCAAAGCCCTTAACATTTAAACTTTGCGCTATTCGCTTTGCAGCTTCAGTTCGTAAATTTCTATTTCTTTATTATGGCAGTGATAAATTAAATAATACTTCTTCACCTCTGTATAATTCAATGAATCGAAGGGTTTCATTTTCGCTTAATCGCAAATTTCGGAATCCGCTCATCTTCACCACGCGTTTAATAAACAACTCAAAATAAACATAAACATAAACGCGTAAACATACTGCTTAGTCGTGACGCCACGCTTCGTCCAGTTCACACGACGCGAGAATATGCATACCAGTAACCACGCGCGTGAAATACTACCCATGTGAACTCCCCTTTAAGGTTTGGGGACTGCGGTGGATGATCTAGAGTTTTCGTGGCCCTTCATAGCAGCCATTCCTTCACACTTTTGGAAGTATGTTTTGGATCGTTATCATGTTGAAAGATCCAGTTCTTTGATAAGCTCAATTTATTAACACTCTGGGAAATATTGTTCTTTAAAATGTTTAAATAGTCCACATTGTTCATTGTTGATTCTATAAAATCTAGATTATTGACCCCTGATGCCGCTATACAGCCCAGACCATAACCGACCCTCCACCGTGTTTAATTGGTAATAAATTTCTCTTTGAAGGCCTTATTTTTTGTCTGCCATATTTTCGGTGGTTTTCCAGAAATTTTAAATTTACTCTCGTCATTGAACAATATATTTTTCCAACATCTCCATCAATCTGGACCTTCATTTTCGAAATCTAAACGTTTCTGTTTATTTATTTTAGAAATGTGAGGCTTTTTACGGGGTGTTCTACCATGTAGACCACTTCTATGGAGTGTTCTTCGTATGGTACTAGAACTTACGGATGTGCCCGCTATCTGTGATATGTCTTTTACTATTTTAACCGCACTTGAAGACGGATTATTCTTCACTTCTCTTACCATTGCTCTAGCACTCTAGCCTGTGGTTCTATAAAGCGCCTTGGTCGTCCAACACATTGTAAATCCGCTACAGTATGATGCCTTGCGTATTTATCCAAAATTTTTTTTATTGTGCAGTGATTTATTCCTACTATTTTTGCTATTTCGCGTAAGGATTTACCTTTTTTTTAAATTTAATGTAATTTTACGTGTTTCAATACTTGTTTGTTTTTCCCATGATGATTTTTGTTTATTTATAATTAACTTCAACGTTCAACCACTTGTGTCTTCCAAAATGTTCTAAAGTTATCATGACAGGGGTATACGAGTGCTTATACGAAAACTGCGGTACTTCCCCTAAATATAAAATAAAATTACAACGACCGGAACGGCTGTTTACTTTCTTTTGACGCGTAAAAATCGGGGTATGTTTACTCTAAAGGGAATTTACCTTATTTGTGAGATTTTTGCTTAACTATTTTCTAAGAAGAGATAGCTCAAAAATAAAGTCGTAAATTCTGTTACATGAATTTTTATTGTAAGTTAACAGAATCGTAGTAAAAAAGGGTTCTTAGAAGTAAAGAACTATTAGTGTTTACTTTCTTTTGATGCTCACAGTACGTCTGCAAACCTAAAAATTCAACTGAAGCAATCTATGAGTGAAATCCGCAATTGCTTAGTTGCTAACCCAATATTTTACACAAATTAAAAAAAAATGATAAAATTATTACCTGACAAGCATCTGACCCTCCTTCTAAATACCCAGCACAAAACATTTCCTTCTTTAATTTACTTCCATAACTCATTCTACATTGTGTTCTTGAAATAATCGGGACAGTTGCATATTTTAAAATTTTACTACCCGAACTAGACTAGAATAATTTAAATTAATTAAAATTCAAATTTTCTAAAAAAAAAAATATTTTTTTCTTACTGATTCTGTTACACCCCATCCAGCTATTGTACATTTAGTTCCTGGTATTGGTAATGATTTAGACAAAGAAATATTTCTTATTTCATTTGTAAAATTTGATAAGGATGGAATCTATTTAGTTTATTAAATTATTTATTAAAATATTTGTTGAATACTTAATTTAATACCTAATAAAAATAAAATTATACCTTTAAAATAGCTATATCATGTTGTAAGGTATCACTATTAAACCCAGGATGCATAAAAATCCTACTAACGATTCTTTTAACACCACCCTTTCTAAATAAACTTCCCATATAAACAGTAATATCTGATGGTCTTCGATTATCATAAAGGCAATGAGCTGCGGTTACGATATGTTCTAAATTTAAAATTGTTCCACCGCAAAAATGACTACCGTATTTAGTTAAAGAAACCTTAAAAAAATCTCACTAACAATAATATTTTAAAAGAATTATTGTAAAAAAACATTTACCTGATATGGAAAATCTTCTCTGTAAAATGCATTACTTCCATTAATTATTCGAACGTTTTGGTTGATGTTTGATTCATTTAAGGGAGATGTGGCACATAAATGAAGAGTTAAAAGGAAAATTAGAAGTAGTGGCATTATTAATATAAGATGAAAATGCTAAATGAAAGAGACTCATTGCAAACACCACCTGTTATCAATGTTATCAAAGAACAAACAATTATTAATAAAATAACCGTATAATATTATCTTGGATTTTTGTTATTGATGTCTATTTACTTTCAAATAAAACATTTTTTAAATGTTTTCTTATAATTATTAAATTATCACCTTTGTTTTTGATTATTTAATTTAATTTTTATTTTGAATATTTATTTTTTTATTAATTTTTTCTTAATTTTTTCACTTTTCTACACACTCCTTTTTGTTATCTATATTTATCAAAGATTAAACAATTTATCACACAATAATACGTCCTTTATTTACATTTCTATTAGATCACCATTGAAATAATTTAAGGTACAAAATGGAAAATTTTCTTATAAACGACAAAATAACATTTAACGATTTAAAAAAAAAGGTACATGTAAAGTAATAAGTTTATAAAGCTTTAAATATTTTCAAAATAGTAAAAGATACGAAGAAAATTAACGGTGAGCTTCTTAAAGATGATGAAGCTGAGCGTGATTTTTGTTCTTCAATCCAAACTGTGTACGTTGAAACGTCTGTGTATACTCCTGGTAAACCAACGTTGGCACAACGATGTCCCCAGGAAACAATTCCGGAGAGTCTATTGTTGCAAACTAATGGACCACCACCATCACCCTAAAAATAAAAAGATAATAAAATAAAATAATTCGAACAAATGGAATTATGTTTAGGAAATTTATAATTTCTTAGGTTTCTTAAATATTATCCCAATTGTATTTAAAAATCGAATGGGAATTTACTTATTAGAAAAAAAACTATGTTTTCTCTTCTCTTTTAAAAGTTAATATGTGAATATTTTTGGGAAGAATTTTAAAATTAAATGGATTTAATTTTGGAAATGGTTTAATTTTGAATAAAACTCTTAGGATTGATTTCAAATCGCTAAAATTGGTTTATAATTTGTTCTGTTGAGATGATTGGGAATGTTTATTTTCAAAAAAAAAACACGATAATCAATAAGAGCATTAAAATTATGGAAACTGCTTTTTCAAAAATGAGACTAAAGTGAATCTTGACTTTATATCATTTGAACGGATTTATTTCTTGTATTAGAAAGATGATAACTTCAGTTGAATATCTTGGATAGTTTGCATTTAAAAAATACATGATAATCTATAACAGCATTAAAAGCTTGGAAACTGTTTTCCCAAAAGTGACTTAACCGTTTGAGTCCCAAGCAGCGCGGTCGCGCTGTTCAGATTTTATGTCGAGAAAACCCAGCGTATATGAACGTATACGTATTTTAAAGCGCGATCGCGCTGCTTGGGATTCTTCGACAGAGTTTTTTCAAAACCGTCTGGGACTCAAACGGTTAAATCAGCTAATATCGACTTCAAATCGTCAAAATTGACTTATTTCATGTGTTAGAAAGATTATTTAACTTCAGTTAGATATCTTGGAAAGTTTGCATTCAGAAAATACATGATTATCCATGACATCATTAAAAGCTTGGAAAGTATTTTCCAAAAATTGACTTAAATCAACTAATATTGGTTTCAAATCGCCAAAATTGACTTATTTCTTGCATTAGAAAGATGATTTCACTAAAATTAAGACCTGGAAAGTCTATTTTCCAAAGATAACTCATCAGAACATCGAAGTCATGGAAACTGCTTTTCCAAATTTGAGACTTAAATGAATCCAGAGTTTGAATGGCCAGAACAGACTTATTTCATGTGTTAGAAAGACGATTTAACTTCTGTTGGATATCTCGGAAAGTTTGTTTTCAAAAAATATATGTTAATTCATGAGAGCATTAAAATCTTGGAAACTGTTTTCCCAAAGGTGACTTAATGCAGCTAATATTGACTTCAAATCGTCAAAACAGACTTATTTTTTGTATTAGGAAGATAATTTCTTTACAATTGGATATTTTGGAAAGTTTAATTTCCTAAAATGCGCTATAAACCATGATAGCATTAAAATCTTGGAAACTACTTTTTCAAAAATGAAACTTAAATCAGCATTGGCTTGAAATGGCCAGAAATGTCTTCTTCTTTATCTTAAAAAGAAGCTTTCGCGACAGTTGAATGCCTTGGATTGTTTACTTTCCGAAAATACACGATAATCCATGAAATGATTAAAATCTTGAAAATAATTTTCCTAAATATGATTAAAATCAACTAATATCGGCTTCAAATCGCCAAAACTGATTTATTTTTTGTGTTAGAAAGATGTTTTCAGTGTAGGCAGATATCTTGGAAGGTTTACTTTCCAGAGATATGCGATAATCTACTACAATATTAAAATTTTGGAAACTACTTTTTCAAAAATTTGATTTAAATCAGCATTCATTTCAAATTCCTAGAATTCGTTTATTCTTTGTGCTGAGAAGATGAGTTCACTAAAATTAGATAACTTGGGAAGTTTATTTTCCAAAAATACTCGATAATTCTTGAAAATATCGAAATCTTGGAAACTGCTTTTCCAAAACTGAAACTTAAATGAGCCTTGACTTCAAATCGGTAGAACTAATTTATTTTTTGTGTTAGAAAGATATTTTCAGTATAGTCAGATACGTTGGAAGGCTTATTTTCAAAAGATATACGATAATCCATTAGAATATTAAAATTTTGGAAACTACTTTTTGGAAAAATATGATTTAAATCAGCATTCACGTCAAATCGCTAGAATTGGCTTATTCTTTGTATTGGGAAGATGATTTCACTAAAATTGGATAACTTAGAATGTTTACTTTCCAAAGATATACGATAATCCATGAAAACATCGAAATCTTGGAAACTGCTTTTCCAAAACTGAATCTTAAATGAGCCTTGACTTCAAATCGGTAGAACTAATTTATTTTTTCTGTTAGAAAGATGTTTTCATTATAGTTAAATACCTTGGAAGGCTTACTTTCAAAAGATATACGATAAGCCATTAGAATATTAAAATTTTGGAAACTACTTTTTTCAAAAATGGGTTTTAAATCAGCATTCACTTTAAATCGCCAAAAATGATGATTTCACTAAAATTGGATAACTTGGAAAATCTAGTTTCCTAAAGTGTACGATAATCCATTTGAAAACTAGAAAACTAGATTAAAAAATGGAAATCTTGAAGATTGTTTTTCCAAAAGCGACACCTAAATAAGTTTTGATTTTAAATCGCCAGAACTAGATTATCCTTTGTGTTAAAAAGATAATTTCACAAAAATCGGAAAATTGGAATGTTCATTTCCCTCAGATTTGCAATAATCCACTAGAACATTAAAATCTTGGAAACTGCTTTTCCAGGAATGAAACTGAAATGAATCTTGATTTGAAATCGCTAGAACAGGCTTAGTTTTTGTTATAGAAAGATGATTTCACTAAAATTGGATAACTTGGAAAATTTAGTTTCCTAAAATATATGATAATCCATTTGAAAATTAGAAAAGTAGACTAGAAAATGGAAATCTTAAACACTGTTCTTCCAAAAAACGAAATATAAATAAGCTTTGATTTAAAATCGCCAGAATTAGCTTATTCTTTGTGTTAGAAAGATAATTTCCCTCAAATTTGATAATTTGGACAGTTTATTTTCTAAAAGTATATGATAATCCATGAAAATCTTAAAATATTAGAAGCCACTTTTCCAAAAGTGAGATTTAAAAAATCATTGACTTTAGAACGCCAGAATTTGCTTATTTTTTTGTTTCAAAAAGAAGATATTGCTAGAATTAGATATGTTGAAAACTTTACACTCCTAAAATATATGATAATTTGCCAGAACATTAAAATCTTCGAATCAACATTTCCAAAAATAAGGCTTACTATTGGTGTCATAAGTCGTCGGTGAGCTTTCGGACGCTCATACTCCGAAAGTTTTCGTCGAAAAAACCAGAGTAAAGACTGTTATGATCGGTGATTATTTCTGCGTAAAATAGCCAAAATTTAAAATCGTAGGGTACGCGATTTAGGAAATATCGCGAGTTAAAAGAAAAAAGGAATGGTTTTTTGATTGGTGCGCGGAAAATGCAAACTGTGGGGGTTTTCTCAGAAATCGCTGGGGAAAAAAAATTGGGACCTTTTGCAGGATGTAACCTCATCTGTTTACTATAACATAGTATTTTTTTCTTTTTCAAAAAATCCGTCTATTTCCGCTTAAAAAAATCAATCCTAGAAATAGTCGATCTTGAGAACTGGTGGTCGAATTTTAACGAAATTGTAAATATTCTCAACTACCAGGTAGTAGTTGAGAGTGTTAACTATCTAAATTCCTACGAATATACTCATGTTTCGATTGTTAGATAATAATAAAAAAATGTTTTGTGTTTAATACAGGTACCCAAAAACACATTGACATCAAATTACCAAAACTGGTTGATATTTTGTATTAAAACGCTGATTATGTCATTATTTTATACTATGTTATCTTATTTTATTTTATATTTTATTGTTAGCTACTTTTCCAAAAATATCAGATACCCAACTTCATTAACGTCATTAATGTAATTTCATTTTTTTGATTATCATGTTTACAGACAAACAAATATCCACTCAAAAAGAGAGCCATCAAAAACTCGAGGTCGAATCTTTTTACGTAAGCAAAACATAAAATTTTTTTTTACCTGACAAGCATCCTTGCCCGTTTGCAAAAATCCAGCGCAAAACATTCCTGGTTTAATACCATCTGGATATTTTTCATTACAAGTGCGATTTTCTATTATGGGAAGGTGTTCAAATCTTAAGTTTTCAGTTGGGGTCATTGGCTAAAATAAAAAAAGTAGTTTTTATGAATCATCGTCTCCATTTTTTCGTTTTTATAATTACCGAAGATGCAGAACCCCACCCAGAAACAACACACGATAAATAAGGTTCAGGTGATGTTTCAGCTATTTCGATAGGTTTAATATCTTGAGTCCAACTTTCAAAAGGTTGTGATGTCTAAATTTCATTATAAAGATTTAAATAAAAAAATATTTAGAAAATTATATTTTTTTAAATACTAACCCTAAGAATTGCGATATCATTTTCAAAAGTATCCGGATTATAATCAGGATGAGTAAAAATGTACGATATCTCTCTATATTCCGTGGCACTAGTTTCTTCTAAAATGTTAAGATCTCCGACAACAACCATAACACTTTCAGGATTTACAACGTTTGTGTCATTCGTTACACAATGAGCTGATGTTATTAAATGGTTTTCATCTATTATCGTAGCTCCGCAAAAATGAGTATTGGGTACTTTATATCTTAGGGAAGCCTAAATTTAAATCAAGTTTTAATACATTTTATGAATAAATTGCATAAATAAACTTACTTGATAAGCAAAGTTTTCCCTTTTTTCAGCAACCAACCCAGTTTTACGAGAATCCATATTAACCATTCCTTCGATTTCATCTCCAAGTCCTGTAGATACAAAACAACTTATAATTTAATTTTGGACTTTATGGAATTAGTTTTTAAAAAGTTACGAATGAAATTACACAAAAAATTATTTAGATTATTTCTATTGATTACAGTATAGCCCATAACCAAAAAACAAGCACCATCTAAATTAATTAAACAGCAATAAAGATAAACACAAAATCAATCGAGCCCTAATCCAAGTAATAAATATTATCTATCTACATTATTAGGGATATTAAAATAATAAGATTATCTTTGAAACAACGATGCTAACTAAAGCGTTAGTTATCACAAACAAAAATGAAGTATTAGTTTTTAATGAATTAGTATTAGATTTCCCTTGTTGTTGTCTGATCCAGGAGTAGTAACTTGCAACGTCTGTATAAACACCAGGATGGTTCTTTAAGGCGCAATCTTTTCCCCAGGAGACAATTCCAGCCAGTTTGTTGTCACATACAAGAGGACCACCACTATCACCCTAAAAAATGTTTGGATAATAGGAAGGAATTTAATTAAAAGTTTATAACTAACCTGACAAGCATCTTTTCCTCCTTCCATTAATCCAGCACAAAGCATACCATCGAGAATTCCATTAGGGTAACCTATCAAACATTCTTCTCTGGATACTATAGGAACTGAGACGTATCTTAATTCAGCACTAGCTTGGCCACTCTGGAAGGATTTTTAGAAAGTCATTTTAAATGTTAAAAAAGAAATTAAAGGAAGCAGTTACAAAAGAAGTTTTTCCCCATCCAGATACGATGCATGGTGTTCCAGCTTCTGGAGTTTCAGTTGCTAGTTCAATTTTATTGATGTAATTGGTGAAGTTACCCAAGGATTCCACCTAAAATCAAAACATAGAGGAACTTTTATAAAATAATTAGAGTTTAGGACATTTTAAGAAGGTGAAATGCTTTAGATGTATTAAACTAAGGAATGAGAGTTGCAATTTTGAGGATTCACTAAGGCTTGTAAAGCAATCTACAAATATAATTCAACTTTTAGAGTTATTGGTAAAATTATTGGAATTCTATGTTGAAACAAACAATCAATGATGGTACATAGCTAATATTTAAAGTCACAGAAAGAAGGAATGGAACTGAGGAAGGAAGAAAATTGGAATTTTAAAGCAGAACTACCAATCAACCTTGAATAAATATTAGAGTCGCAAAAGCTGAATTGTGGATCAATATTATCAACTTTCCAAAAAAATTACCAACATTACTTTTGCCTCTTCCTCATATTTAATGTATCATACAAAATTTCCGGAAGAAGAAACGAGTTTCAGAAGGTACAGAAATCCCAGGAAGAAGAAAGGAATCTAAGAAGGAATAGAAGTCTCAAAACGAAGAAACCTATCTCAGAGAGAAAGAAAATTGGAATTTTGAAGCAAGTCTAAAAATCAACATCGAATAAATATTAGAATCACAGAAGTTCAATTGTGGTTTAAAATTATCAATCTTCCAATAAATTATCAACATTAGTTTTTTTCCTTCCTCATATTTGATGTCGTATCATTCAAAATTTCAGGAAGAAGAAGCCAGTTTCAGAAGGAACGGAAGTCCTGGGAAGACGAAAGGAGTCTTATTGTTAGAAGGAACAGAATACTTAGTAATTGAAGCAAATCACATATCACACAACATTTCAAGAAAAGAAACGAATTTCAGAAGAAGCGAAAGTCCCTGGAAGAAGAAAAGAATCTTAGAAGGAACAGAAGTCTCAGAACGTGGAAACGCATCTCAGAGAGAAAGAAAATCATAATTTTGAAACTAGTCTACACAAAAGCTCAATAGTGGTTTAAAATTATCAACCTTCCAACAAATTATCAATATTAGTTCTGCCTCTTCTTCATATTTAATATTGCATCATACAAAAGGAATCATACTTTCAGGAAGAAGAAACGAGAATGGAAATCCTAGGAAGAAGAAAGGAATCTTAGAAGGAACAGCAGTGCTAGAACGAAGAAACCAACCTCAGAAGCAAAGAAAACTGAAATTTTGAAGTCACCTAACTCAATTAACCAGTTAACTGTTTTGACTTTTTTGGAAAATGTGACCCCTACAGACTCAGAATATATTTGATAATAAAGCTTGAAAGAAATATGCAGTTATTTATTAAACAGAAAACTTGGATGCTAAAGTGCCACCTCTTGCTAAATGTCTTAATAGCTAGGTAATTCACATTTTAATTTAGAAATATTTCAAATCTCGCAAACAAAATTATAAAAAATATCGCCTGTTGAATACAGGTAAATGGGAACGAAAGAATCCTCTTTCCGTTTTTATTGCCACGTAAATCATTGATTGTTCAGTCTAAAACATATGGTTTTGAATCCATAATTGCCTCACTGAAGGCTACTGAAAGACGATACATTTATCAAAAATAATTCATGCTATATCTGTCTTTTTATAATAACTATTTATTCCTTCTGATTAGTTCTTTTCATTTTGATATGGCTTTAAAATACTTCAAACTTCTTGCAGTTTAGAAATATATTTTAGTTTAAACTAAACTTACAAACTTAACTACCAACGGTCACTACTGAAGACGCCAGACGAATATACTCGTCATAAAATCAAATTTTACAACTTTTTCATGATGAAAATCTTCGTTAAAAACAGTTAACTGGTTAATCAAGTTTGGCTACAATCTTAGAATCACAGAAACTATAAGTCAGTGATGGCGAACCTATGACCAGCGGGTCAGACACTAACCCACACAAACCTTTGAAGTGACCCACAAACAGGGTCCCGCATTTGTAAAATTGGGCAACTTCTTTTAGTCCTAGAAGTAATGACCTTCCTCTTTTACAAGTGATTTGAAATTAGTGACCCACGAAGAAGTACTAAAAAAACTACAATCGACAAAATTTTACCCACTTCTCAAAAAGGTTCGCCACCACTGAACTTGGTGATCCCTCAAAGTTATCAACTTCCATCTTTTAGTCACGTTACTACTGGTTCTTCCTTACACTTTATGTCAAATTATATAGAATCTCAGGAACAAGAGACGAGTCTCAGAAGCAAGGATAGTTTCAGGAAGGAGAAATGAGTTTCAGAAGGAACGAAAGTTCCAGGAAGAAGAAAGGGATCTTAGAAGGAACAGAAGTCTCAAAACAAAGAAACGCATCTTAGAAGGAAAGAAAATTGAAATTTTGAAGTCACCTAACTCAATTAATCAAGTTTGACTACAATCTTAGAATCACAGAAACTAAGTGATGGCTTAAAATTATCAACTTTCGTCCTTTAGTCACATTAGTACTGCTACTTCCTTACATTTGATGTCAAATTATACAGAATCTTAAGAACAAGAGACGAGTCTCAGAAGGAAAGATAGTTTCAGGAAGAAGAAACAAGTTTCAGAAGGAACGAATGTCCCAGGAAGAAGAAAGGGATCTTAGAAGTAGCAGAAATCGCAAAACGAAGAAACGGATCTCAGAAGGAAAGAAAATTGAAATTTTGAAGTCACCCAATCTAATTAATTCAGTTTAACTAGAATAAATCTTATTGTTAGAGTCACAGAAGCTAAGTGATGTTTTAAAATTATCAGCTGTCCTTTTAGGCATATAAGTAGTGGTCTTTCCTTACATTTGATGTCAAACTATATAAAATCTCAGAAACAAGAAACGAGTCTTAGAAGGGAAGAAAGTTTCAGGATGAAGAAACGACTTCCAGAAAAAACGGAAGAAGAAACTAAACTCATCCAACCCAATTAATCAAATTTGACTACAATAAATTTTAGAGTCATAGAAGCTAAGTGATGTTTCAAAATTATCAACTTCCGCCCTTTAGTCGTATTAACACTGCTCCTTCCTTAGCATTGATGTTAAATCATACAAAATCTCAGAAATAAGAAATGATTCTTAGAAGTAACGAAAAACACAGAAAGAAGTAATGGGTTTCAGAAGGAACGGAAGTTTCAAAAACAAGAAACGAAATCCAGAAAGAAAAAAATTTAAAATTTTGAAGATAACCAACTCTATTAATTAACTTTAATTATGATAAATATTAGAGTCACAGAAACTATTTGGTTCTTCAAAATTATCAACATATTTTAGTCACATTGTTAATGCTCCTTCCTCATATTTCACGATTTGACATCAAATGTTCAATCATATAAAATCTCAGATATAAAAAAAACGAATTCCAGAAGAAATGGAAGTCTCAGGAAAAAGAAACGAAACCCACGAGAAGAGAAAGTAGTAATTTTGAAATACCAATCTTTCAATCCAATCTCAAGCTGTCAAATTCGACTACATAGAAATTAAAAAGTCTTATGAAGCCTAAGAATAAAATTAAGATTTAATTCATCCCTCAAAATTACAATCAGTTTTACTTCTGTTAGAACAGCATTGCTCCTTCTTCATATATGATGGTTTAAGTCATACTATAAAAAATGTCATAGATTTAAAATTTTAAATTTCAAAAACGAGAACAAAAGTTAAAATTTTTAAGTAGTACTAAATCTCTCAATTGAAGCTAATTAATCAAATTTCGATTAATCAAGAGGTTAAAAAGTCGCAAGAATTAAATAGTACATCAAAATTATCTTTCTCAGCTTAAAATATCATAAATTAATTAATAATAACTTAATCATCTAATTGTAAGATCAAACCATTAACTTTATATTTTTTGTTAACTTACTCTAAGTACAGCAACATCATTTTGGAACGTCCTATAATTATACTGAGGATGAGGGAAAATATGTTGAACCGTCCTAATAACAGTATGTTCATTACTACTCATAACATTCAAGTCTCCGACTACAATCATCAATCGAGCAGCATTAAGAAGCTTTTGGTTATCATCAAAAACGCAATGAGCTGCAGTCAAAATATTCATGTCGTCGATAATCGCAGCCCCGCAGAAATGTTGACCAGTGCGTAATCTAAACGAAGCTTGGTAGGCGAAATCTTCACGGTTGGCGACTGGTTTACCACCAACAATTCTCGTTTGAGGAGTGAACGAAGTATCCGGGATATCTTCCGGAAGATAAAGGATTTTTATTTCGTCGGTATCCGCAGTATAATCTGAGTGAGTTAATAAAGATGATCTACCTGAAGATTTATCTTCGAGTGGATCTTGAGGATTGTTTTCGTTGTTATCTTGTGGTGGTTCTTCGTTGGTATCTTGTGATTCTGATGGATTTTCTTCAACTTTTTCATTGGCATTTTCTTCTGGAGTTTCTTCATTTGTTGGTTCTTCTGGAGTTTCTTCATTTGTAGGCTCTTGTGGAGTTTCCTCATTTGGTGTTTCTTCGTTCGTGTGTTCTTCTGGAGTTTCTTCATTTGGTGTTTCTTCATTTGTGGGTTCTTCTGGAGTTTCTTCATTTGGTGTTTCTTCATTTGTTGGTTCTTCTGGAGTTTCTTCATTTGTGGGTTCTTCCGGAGTTTCTTCATTTGTAGGTTCATCCGAAGTTTCTTCATTTGTTGATTCTTCTGGAGTTTCTTCATTAATATTTTCTTGTGGAGTTTCTTCATGAGTATTTTCTGCATCAAGACCTTCATTGTTTTCTTGTACAGTTTCTTCTTGAACAGTTTCTTCCGTATTACTTTGTTCATCGGTGTTTTCTGCATTATGTCCTTCTTCATTTCCTTCTTCCACCTTAGCATCTCCATCAGTTTCTTCTTGAACAGGATCTGATGAATTAGTTTCTTCCAGATTTTCTTCTCCTACCTTTTCTTCATCTACATTTTCATTTTGTACAGTTTCTTCATTCGCTTCATCATCTGAAACTTCTCGTTTTTGAATGTTATGACTTTCAACGTTATATTCGTTGAAGTCTTCGTTATCGAAAGACCTTGATAAATAGACTTCTAAAAATTAATATTGCTTCAATATTATTAGAATAAAAAAGGATAGAGAAAAATTTTACCTTCATCAGATTGAAGTCCATCTAAATTATTCGCTTTTAGAAAATCTAATTTAAAAAAAAGTTGATTTCAAGAATGAGGAATTCTTTTTAATATTTTTTTTTACTTACCAGTATTATCTTCATTATCCAAAACATCATCTAAAAGTTCTGAATTAAGTTCTTGGCTGATGTAAGCTGGGTGACCAGTGAGAAACTGGAAAACTAAAATAATCTATTTAATTACTGTCAAACGAAGAAGAAAAAATGATGAATAGTATGATAATAATATGGATATTGTATAATAAATTAAACAGAAGCTTTAACATATAAAGATAACAACTTAGTTGCCACAGTTAAATAAAATTAAAATTATTATATTAAAAATCAACGTTTTATTAGACAATAATTATTACATGTGAGGGAATTAATCAAAAAAAAATGTTATCTGTTAAGATTTGAGACAATCCTAAGCTTTACTAATAATATAATAATCTAAGATAAGGTTAGTAACAAAATCGGGTGAAAGATAAATACGTTTTGTTACGAAATCGGATTAGTAATTGTTTAAATTTATGATTCACACCCATAAAAAATCTTTTTTTAACTAATATTTTTAAGAGATCTTATTAGATCGAATTCTAAGGAGATCGAAAATGAAAAATGAATTCAAAAAATGGTGAAATTTAAAATACACTTACATAAACACAGAGTCAAAACCGTGACGAACTTTCTGCCCATTTTCGACGACCACCTTCGCTCAACTGAAGGTTTAGTGTTTCACAGATCGAGATAAGATATGAAATTACTTATCAAAGGCAATAAAATGTCGTATTTGCATTTGATATATTTTTTACGAGAATATACTATGTAATCATTACTGGGTACTCATCATTGAACATTGTAAAAGCAAACAGAACACCTTTATTTTACTTTATTGAGAGTTTAATCCATTTAAATTTCTAAGTATTTGAAAGAATGAAAATAAGGACTTTAGTTATTACAGTTGAATCTCGCTAATTCTTCAATTTTGAGACTGAAGGTATTGTTGGAATGCAAAAAAGTCGGATTATCCAAGATACAGAAAATAATGGTTGATTTAAAGTGAAACAAGCAATCTCTAAACTCAAAAACAATTTGTCTTTAAAACCTAAGTTAAGAATTTCTGAGTATTTCAACAGAGAAGAGTATTTGACAAAAAGCAGAAAATATGTACTTTAGTTATTGCAGTAGAACCTTGGTAATTCTCCAAATTTGAGACTGAGGACATTGTTGGAATGCTATAAAGTCGAATTATCCAAGATACAGAGAATAACGATTGATTTAAAGTAAAATAAATAGTCTCTAAACTCAAAAATAATTTGTCTTCAAAACTTATCTCAAGAACTTCAGAGTATTTGAAAAGAGAAGAGTATTTGACAAAAAGCAGACTTAAGGTGTTGTTGGAATGCAATAAACTCGAATTATCCAACATACAGAAAATAACGATTCTCTGAAAAAATCTCTGAACTCAAAAATATTGGGTTGTTCGGAAAGTAATTTTGTTTTTCATAAAACGTAATTTTAAATTAAAACTAGAATGTTTTTAGTTTCATTTAGAGAAAAAATCAGATCAAAATATAAAAAATTGAATTTTTTATGATTTTTTAAAAAATGTTTAAAAATTGAATTAAAAAAAAATAATTGATTTAAATTAATACTTAATCTTTATTTTTGCCAAAGAAAAATTTTCTACGATTTTTAATTTTTTCTACAGAGATGAAATTCTAACCTAACCTAATTTACATGTTCATTAAAACTTGTCAATTTTTGAACATTCATATCTCAAAAGCTAATTGCCGTTGAGACTTAAAATTTTATGATGATTTACATTGGTGCTTAATGTTTATTTTCACCAATAATGAACTTTCTACAATTTTTAGTTTTTTTTCTCAGAGGAGGAAATGTGATATAATGTCGATTTTAATTATATTGAAATTTAGTCCATTTTTAAAAATTCATAATATATTAAAGTTATAAGCAATTTTTACGAGTTTTTCGCTTTTTCTTTGTGAAAACGAGAGACAACAAGCGTACAACAAAAACCAGATCAAAATCTTTAAAACTCATTTTTTACAAATTTTTAGAAAATTATTAAAATTGTTTGCCAACTTTGAAAATTTTTTAAATTTTTTTGGTAAAATTTAGAATAAAAGGGTCTTTTTAAATAAAAACTAAAATGTTTTTAGTTTGATTTAAAGAAAAAATCAAATCAAAATCTTCAAAAATGAATTTTTGATGAATTTTTAAAGTTGATCGCTTTTCAAAAGTTAGATTAGAAGTGCAAAAATTTTTACCATCTTTGAAATTTTTTTAAAATTTTTTGACAACACTTGGTATAAAACGGTCTTTCTTAGTTAGTATTAGAAAGTTCTAAGTTTTACTTAGAAAACAAATCAAATCAAAATCTTTAAAAATGCTTTTTGGTGAATTTTTAAAGTTGATTGATTTTCTAAAATCAGGTTAGAAGTATCAAAATTTTTACCAACTTTGAAATTTTTCTAAATTTTTTGACAACACTTAGAATAAAACGGTCTTTTTAAATTGAAACTAGAATGTTTTTTTGTTTAAAATGTACTTTGAAAAAATGAATTTTCTCACCTAAAAATTTTTTTAGGAATAGAAATAGAAACATTTACTTGTCGATTAATATCATATATTAATACATATATTAATATATGTCATCTATGATTAATATCATACAAAAACGTGAGAAAAAAAAAAGCAATACGCCATACTACAAAATTAATATCAGACGCACTCTAAAACTACTTCATAAATGGTCCAAGAACCTTACAAAAGAAATGTACTCGTCAATGGATTAAAAGCAATTTGACAGTATAATTTCCTTAATTCGAACATTAAAATTTTTTTAATTCAGTAATTTAATGTTTTCGGGCAAGAGATTGTACAGTTTGACGCCTTGAAAATACACACCCTGTTAGGTCCGTTTCAACCTGTGGGATGGCAACTCAAAAAGTTGTTTATTTCGTGTATGATAGGAATGCATCTGTGAGAAGGTTTTGAAGTCATTTTTCTGATTGTGCATGTAGTTTAGGCACACCAGAAGGTAGGCACCAGGTATGGTAGGAATATTAAGTTTTTTGAAAGATGACCTAGAACTCTCGCTGTTCTTCAAGTCATCTAGGGCGCGGATACAGCGCTTCTGTAGGTAGAAGATCCTCTTAATCCCTGGAGCCATTCCCCAGACGACAATCTCGTACACCACGATGGCATGGAAACAGGAAAAGTAAGCTGCCATCGCGACCTCCAGGTTGGCACACCTTTTCAACCGCCGCACTAGAAGAACAGCACTCGTGACACGTTTGCACACCACTTCGATGTGTAGATTCCAGCTTAGGGCAGAGTCCAGGTGTAGGCCAAGTAATTTTAGGGAGCACTTTTCTCCCCGTATAAAAAAGTCTTAATTGAGTTTTTCCGTCGTTTAATACCAGCTTATTTGCACTCATTCAGTCGGCCGATTCGTCAAGGATTTCTTTACTTCTTAAAATTACAGCTTGCGACGCAACATCCCGCACAACAAACGTTGTATTATCGGCATAAAGATATGTGGTATTGAAAGCCAAGCAATCCGGCAAGTCATTCACATAGATAATAAACAACAAAGGGCGCAGGATACATCCTTGAGGCACACCGCAAACATATTTTTTTTTTTTGCTAGAGAAATTTCTTCTCGCCAACAGACAGATTGATATCTATCCTCGAGGTAGGATTCTATGAGTTTATGTGGAGTACCTCTTATTCCATAATAGTCAAGTTTATCTAGCAGTATGTTGTGATCTACCGTATCGAAAGCTCGGCTGAGATCACAACAAATCATTCGAGTTTTTTTCAAAATTGTCATGTGCAACGGTTATGTCTTTTATGGTTTTTATAATAGCCATTGTTGTAGATCTCCCTGATCTAAAACCATGCTGACTTTCATTTAAAATATTGTACTTTTCCAAGTAGCTGATTAGACGCCGCTTGATTAACCCTCATCCGGATTTTGTGTCAAATTGACACAACTTTCAAAGTTAATTGTTAATCTTTTTGTTATTTACGGTCGAATCCATTGGATATTTTGGCTCAGTGAAATAGCCAATAGTCAATAAAATATAAAAAACTAAAGAAGGATCCTTATTTCCAACTATTCAAATGCATTCAATCAACCAATCATAAGAAAAATAGGCATACAATTATTACCTGGCATTGTGTCAATTTGATACACCAAGTCCGGATTTGATTCTAGAAACGAAGTCCGGATGAGGGTTAATTTTTCTAAAATTTTTGAGAAAACTGTTAGCAGAGATATTTTTAATTTTTTTGGTAAAGTTTAGAACAAAACGGTCTTTTTAAATTAAAACTAGAATCTTTTTAGTTTCATTCAGAAAAAAAATTAGATCAAAATGATTATAATTCAATTTTTTACGAATTTTTTTAAAATTATTCATTTCCTAATCTAAGAAATTTTTTGCTAACTTTGAAAATTTTTTTAATTTTTTTAGTAAAAGTTGGAATATAGCGGTCTTTTTAAATTAAAAGTAGAATCTTTTTAGATTCATTCAGAAAAAAATGTAGATCATAATCATTAAAATTCATTTTTTTATGAATTGAAGGGCTTAGTGTGAAACAATGACAAGTCACAATTTTTTTTTTATTATTTCAGTATCCTGAATAGTTATATACAGTTGTGTTACTAATGTAAACAACCCCAAAGGTAAAAAGACGGAAACATTAATTTTACAGACTTTGTACAAATTTTAAAGTCGATTTTCCAATAACTTTATATTTGTGCTTTGTCAGTTTCACAGTAAGCCCTTCAATAAAAAAAAATATTCATTTCTTAACCTAAAAAATTGTATGCCAACTTTGAAATTTTAAAAAATTTTTTTGGTAAAAATAAGAGCAAATCAAATTTTGAAATCAAAAGATAGTGTGGCGTTAATTCCTAACACCGCAATTAATTTATTGTCAAGATAACATTTTCTGTCCCAAATTTCTTTAAAAACCTCTTATCACAATATCTCATTGTGCTACAGACTGTGCTGCAATACCTAATTGTTTCAAATAGATACCACAGAAGATAAGGATATTGTTTTAAAAGATCCAAACAGTATTCTGTGCGTTCATTTTAACAAAAACTCACATAAATATCTTACTACTCTATATATAAATATTTTCTTTGTTCCAAACCATGGTTTTAACCAATCTTAAAAATATTTATTTAACTTTAATTTTCTTAGTAATAATTTATGGTAAGTTCTAAACTCATTTATTAAAATTTTAAATATTTATTTTATTTTATTTTATTTTATTAGATTATGTTGAAACCACAGATGATAGAATTGTAGGTGGAAGACCAGCACAAATTGGTGAAATCCCCTATCAAGTATCTTTAAGACGATCATACAACGACAAACACTTCTGTGGTGGGGTTTTAATAACATCAAAACATATTTTAACAGCAGCACATTGTATGTATTACATTTGGGGTGGAATTTTACCACCGTTCGTGGTTAGTATGGTTTTTGGACAACTCGATCTTCCCATAGGACGTGACAGTGTTTATAGAAACGCTTCATCCATCGTTATTTATCCTTCATTTAACCGAAAAAACATGTCTGATGATTTAGCAGTTATAGAAGTTAATGAAGAACTTCCCATTGGGAAAAATCCTTTGATTAATATGGTTTCTCTAAGGAAGGAAAAGTTAGAAAAAGGGGATTGTTTCGTTAGTGGTTGGGGTGTTATAGAATATGTATGTTTTTATTTTCTTATATTTTATATTTACGAACATTTATTTAGAAGTATATGATTTAAAATTTTTAGAATACCACAGAAGTTAGTAAAGATTTATTATTAGCAGAAGTACATTTAGTCGATTTTAATTTATGTCAAGAATTGTATGAAAATATCACCCTTTCTGATGGTATGCTTTGTGCAGGACATGTTAATGGAACTACTGATGCTTGCCAAGTAAGATTAAAATATTTTTATCCCATTTAATTTCAAATCTGAAATCTTATCAATTATTTTTTAATAACACGTTTATCTATTAATAAGTATGTCACTCATAAAGTTTTATTTTTATACTTATTTATTTTTAAGGGTGATTCAGGAGGTCCTTTAGTTTGCGATGGTCTTCTAACTGGAATAGTTTCAACAGGAAGTGGTTGTGGATCTGCTCAATTCCCGGGAATTTATACTGAAATCTCGAAATATTACGATTGGATAATTAACGTTACTACATCTAAAACATACGTTAAGAATATCTCTGAAAATATAGTTCAATACCAACCGTTCTACGGAAATAATCTTTTAAATAATAAGGATGCATCTTCATTTAATAATGTTGGATCGTATTTAAGTTCAAATACATTTGTATTTGTGTCGATATTGATTAGATATTTTATTATGTTGTAATAATTACTTATAAGAATTATTTATAGTCTTTTGTATTTTTTAAGTTATTTATAAAATTTTTATTGTTTTTTATTAAAAACGTTATAAAATATAATTTTGAGGTACGTCTTAAATGTATATAATTTTGAGGTACGTTGAGCAACAAGCTCAACAAGTTCAATTGGCAAAATTGCCACTTGGTGACATTTTAGATAGAATTAAATCATCTTTAAATATAAAAATAAAATAATAATTAAATATAAATATATAAAATGTCTCCAACTGGCAATAAAGCACGTTGAAAATTGCTTGTTGCCCCTTGCCTCAGTGTGAGATGTGGCTAAAGTTTGTTTTCTTTGATTTGATTCTTTCTCTATTAGAGTATTAAATCAAGCTTAATCTAATCAATCTTAATACAAAAATTATTAAGTAGGGCGTTGGTAGATAGTGATTTATTTAAATTAAAATGGGATATAGGTTGGTTTTAAATCAACTCTGTAATTTAGCTTATGTAAAGCTAAACAAAACAAAAACAAACAGATTTATTTTTTATCATAAAAACTTCTACATTGATTATGAACAAACTTTATCTATTAATTGAGAGATGTCTCCATTTGAACAGTTTTAATCGTATTTACTGAATTGAAGTAGAACTGATATGTCTAAAAATATCCGTTAAATTTAAAATAATTATATTTCATATTTATATACATACTTACTAATAGTATTGTATGTAAGCTATACTGAAAGATATTTAAAAAAAAAAAATAAATATTTCCGGCACCTCCACCATTATTAAAAATTGGTGGAGCCGCCAGTTAATATATATTTTCTATTATATTTCAATTTATATTACATTCTATTATATTTTCTTGTTTTTTACTTTTCCATTATTTTTGAAAAATATAAATATACTCTAATTAATGTACCGATAATCATTATATCGATTCCGACATTCGGGTGACCCTCAAGATGCTTGAACATCATTAGATTAATTCGGAATTAATTTGGAAATTATACCGAAATGATGAGTCAATAGGAAACTAAAAATAAAAAATGACTCATAAATTATTCATTACAATCCAGATTGTTGCAACTAATCTAGTAATACCAGATAGGAAACAACTAATCCAAATGACAAGCATGAACAAAAAAATTACTTATCATTAGTCAAAATGATAAAAAGGAATGTTCAAATGAGAATGGATTGAATATTTAGATTATTGAATTTTGATTTGATGAACTACTGGGAAATAAGCAACTCTTAAGGAAACTTTCTAAAGTGAAGTAATAACTTGGCAAGCAATTAAACTTAGGAGAAAATAATCTAGGACTGTAAAATTTCAAGACTTGCAAGTTTTGCAGATTTTTACGAAAAGGGTATAATTTAACTAGAACCGAAATGAATTTCGAGCGATATTTAGTAACTGATAATAAGCATCCACTCCAAAAATTACTTGAACTGGCGTTGTCCAAACGTGTGGAAACGGCTACTGAAGGATTCTCACTTTTGACCGCTAAAGAGTTTGGGTAAGGTAATCTTTCTTGACCTTTGGAAAAAAATTAAGACCTAAACGAATTTCATCTGATATTTAGTAATAGATAAGAAGCATCCAAACGAAACTTCCTCGACCTGGTCGTCTCGAAACGTCCGAAAACCGTTTGTAAAGGATATTTACTTTTGCCCCCTAAAGGGTTTGATTGTGAGTTACATTCTCTTGCTTAACCTTAAAGAGAGAAGAGGACAGAAACGAATTTCGGGCGATATTCAACGATTGATAAGACGCATCTACACTAAAATTCACCAATCTGGCTGTGGGAAAACGTCCGGAAAATGTTAACGAAGGACACCAACACTTTTGCCCCTTCAAGGGCATGGATTATGACCTATTTCTAGATTTTACAAGGGTTCGGCACAAACTTATCTAAGTACATTCGGTCAAGTAATATACCAATCGAAAGCACTTATCATAGAGATCACAAAAATCGATATTAAAAAGGCTCTGGCCCTCTTAAACGATGTTCAGATTCTGGGGCTCAACGTCCCCCTAAAATATGAAACTTTTAAAATCTGCCTCGTTTTTTGTTTAAGACCCACCAAAAGTGTTTTGATGATAGTAGATTTTGATTTCGAGCTTTGTTCTTTCATCGTCGACTACGCCGAAAATACTGATTAAGAGTGTATTTCGTGTAATACAGCTTTCCATAAGTTTTTAATATCGAAGAATACGATTTTGAGTTTCGTTCTTGCGAAAAGTGACGTCATCGAGAATTTCATCCAGTTGTAATTCGAACGATGACATCGCTTTTTGAAAGAACAAAGCTCGAAATTGAAATCTACTATCATCAATACACTTTTGGTGGACCTTAAACAAAAAACGAGGCAGATTTTAAAAATATCATATTTTCGGGGGACGTTGAGCTCCAGAATCCGAACATCGTCGAAGAGGGTCACAGCCTTTTTGATATCGATTTTTGGGACCTCCATAATGAGTGTTTTCGACTGGTATATAACTTGACCCAATCCGCCGAGATAAGTTTGTACCGAACCCTTGTTAGGAAAAACCAGAACCGAAACGAATTTGAAGCGATATTCAGCAATCAATAAGAAACATCTATACGAAGGTTCCTCCATTTAATGATCTCGAAACGTTCGGAAACCGCTAACGAAGGATTCCCAGTTTTGCTTACTAAAGAATTTGGGTTACGTTCTCTTTCTCGGCTTTAGGGAGAAACGAGAACCGAAATGAATTTCGAACGATATTCAACGATCGACAAGACGCATCAAAAATTCGCCAACCTCGCTGTTGGGAAACGTCCGGAAAACGCTAGCGAAGAATTTTCACTTTTGCCCATTAAAGTGCTTGGATTACGTCCTCCTTTTCAACCTTAAGGAAAAACCAGAACCGAAATAAATTTCGAACGATGTTCAGTAATCAATAATAAGCATCTAAACGAAAACTCCTCTACCTCACTGCTTCAAGACTTCCGAAAACTCTTTGTTAGTGACGTATACTCAATTTTGCTCACTAAAGGTTTGTGTTACGGTATCTTTTTCGGTCTTAGGGAGAAACGAAGACCGATATGAATTTCGAACGATATTCAACGATCGATAAAACACATCCACACAAAAATTCGCCAACCTGGCTGTTAGGAAATGTCTGGAAAACGCTAGCGAAAGATTCTCAATTTTACCCATTAAAAGGCTTGGATTACGAATTTTAAACGATATCCAGTAATCAATAATAAACATCAAAACGAAAATTCCTCGACCTAACTGTCCCAAAACTTTCAAAAAACCTTAGTGAAGGATACTTATTTTTGTCCACTAAAGGATTTGGATTACGTTTTCTTGCTTGACATTAAGGAAAAACGAGGATAGAAATGCATTTCGAACGATATTCAGCAATTGATAATAAACAACCACTCGAAAATTCTTTGGCCTGACTGTTGAGAAACGTTCAGAAAATGCTGGTGAAGGATTCTCAGTTTGACTGACTAAAGGACTTAGATTACGTCCTCTTTCTCGACCCTGGGAAAAAACCAGAACCGAATTTCGAGCGATATTCAGCAATCAATAAGAGACATCTAAAAGAAAATTTGTCGATCTGGCTCTCTCGAAATGTCAGAAAACCGCGTTACGGCCTCTTTTTCGGCCTTAGGAAGAAACGTGGACGGAAATGAATTTTGCACGATATTCAACGACCGATAAGACACATCTACATGAAAATTCGCTAACCTGTCTGTTGGAAAACGTCCGGAAAACGCCAGGGAAGGATTCTCACTTTTGCCCATTAAAACGGCTTGGATTACGTCCTGTTTCTCGATCTTAGGGAGAAACCAGAACCGGAACGAATTTCAAACGATATCCAGTAATCAATAACAAGCATCCAAACGAAAATTCCTCGTCTTGATGGACTCAAAACGTTCGGAAACTATTAACGAGAGATTTTCATTTTTACTCACTAAACAGCTTGGGTCACGATGTCTTTCTTGGTCTTAGGGAGAAACGACAACCGAAACAAAATTCGAACGATATTCAACGATCGATAAGACGCATCCCCACGTAAATTGGCCAACCTGGCTGTTGTGAAACATCCAGAAACTGCTAGTGAAGTATTCTCACTTTTGGCCGCTAAAGGGCTTGAGTTACGCCCTCTTTCTCGACCTTAGAGAGAAATCAGGACCGAATCGAATTTCGAACGATATTCAGTAATTGATAAAAAGCATCTACACGAAGATTCCTCGACCTGGTGCTCTCAAAACATCCGGAAACCGCTAATGAGATATTCTCACTTTTGCTCACTAAAAAGTTTCGGTTACATTCTCTTTTTCGACCTTATTAATAAACGAAAAGCGTAACGAATTTCGAGCGAATTTCATCTATTGATAAGATTCTACGCGAAAATTCGCCAACCTGACTGTGTTGGAACGTCTGGAAACCGTTAGGAGAAAATTCTCACTTTTGCCAACCAAAGTGTTTAGGTTACGTTTTGTTGTTCTACCTTCGAAAGGAACAAGGATCGAAGCAAATGTCGAACAATATTCGCCCTTCTATAAAAAGCGTTCATACGAAAATTCATCGATCTAGCAGTCTCTAAACCAGCGATTCCCAAAGTGGTCAATATCGACCCCTTGAATGAAAAATAACACCCTGTAGCAGTTGTTAGTTAGCGGACCATTATGAATAAGGGGGTTGATCTTAAAAGTAGGTAATTTGGCCATGGGGGTCTGAGGTAACAGTTCATTTTGGAAAAGGGGTCACTTGTCCAAAATAATTTGGGGATCCCTGCTCTAAACGTTCGGAAACCTCTAGAGAGAGACTTTTCTCTTTTGCCCACTGGCATTATAGATTTCGATCGAAGGGCCGTTTACAGTTAAAGATTCCTTAGTCAGAATCTGTAGATCTAAGAATAGTCTAATACGATAACCTAAACAAAATAGATTATTTCTTCCAAATCCTTTTAACCCATTTGCATCACACAGAAAAATAAAAAAGTTGCCCTTATCACCGAACATTTTTTTTATATGCAATTTTATATGCGATGAGCGCATATATGCGCGCTTTGGTGATACTGGCCAGGCAAAATGCGCGCATATATGCGCTTATGATGCCAATGGGTTAATTATTTTTTTTTTTTTTTGATATTATTATGTTATTATCTTTTAATCTTATTAGATTGGGTTGGGTTGATCTGTACTAATCTGAATAAACTGTTTTGAAAGTCACTACTAAATAAATCAACCTAACTCAAACAATTTTCACTTTTACTTTTTGTTCAAAAATATATTAAATTGAAATCTTTCCTTATTATTTTCAAACCCACTTCTATTTAATTACTATTACACCAAAATTAACTCATAACAACTATAAAAATCTTCCCAGTACATGATAACTCTTAAAAAAATTATAAGCAATTTAAAATAATTCTCATAAATCATTAATAACAATATTAAACTAACCAATTAATTTTGGCAATTGAAATCATTTCGAACTAAAAATATATTTACCTAAGTATACGTACAAAAAACCCAATAACAAACGATTTTATCGTAATGTCGTACAACGACAGCTCGATAACGCGACGCCAATGGGAGTGCTTTACAAAATCCCTTAGCTGCTATCATATCTTGAACCACAAAAGTTCGTGAGACCACAACGTGACTCCACCTCATAAGCTGGTCGATCTCAAGTTAAATAAGTGCGTCGTTGTACCTATCCTAGAAACACTCAAAAAAACATGTCGTTCAGAATAGACGATATTTTAAAGAGGGAATCTTCCGAGAATCGGAAAGACACCGACAGAGAAAGCCCACCGTTTGTACCAAAAGAAACCACCATTCAAACCGAAAGGGAATCTTCAAGGATCGAACCCGTTTTTGGATTAACACCTGATAGCATCTTACAACAAACTTTATTAAGCAGACAATTGGGTTATTATAGAAGTGCTATGGATTATCCTAATTTAAGGTTATTACCAAATATGTACTGTGATAAAATGTACATGCCATATGGTAATTTTGATCCATATATGGATAAAGGTAAGTTAAAAAAACAAATTAAAAAAAAATTCCAACTTTAAGTTTAAATAAATGGCAAAAAATTAATTGCCAATTAACTTAAGTGTACACTCCAATAAATAAATTATTAAGTGGGTTTTATCGAATCGTTTCGAGAGCACTACATCTTATATCAATTAAGAAGAAAATCGAGGGCGAGAAAAGGAAGCGCCTTTTACGTTTGTCGGCGAGATCAAAGCGGATACGAAAGCATAAAACGATGTATTACTCAGTGTTTCATTGAGATATTGACTAATATTGATCGGTATCTTTTGTAAACACACACCAAAGTAATATTGGTTTTAACAAATTATGTACTCACCTTATAAAATAAGGAGTATAATTCCGTTTTATTAAGAAATCGTTACTTTTTAAACAAGATAACAATATTCCAAAGATCGTCGCAAAATTGGGTATAAAATGAATTTATCAAGGAACTAATATTTGCTTACGCGTATAGGTATCAATTATTCGTACTTTAACAAATATTTTAAATGCGATAACTTTTATTGAAAATTCTACGCGTCGCTTTTTATCTAAATGCCAAAACGACTGAAAAAACCGCACCTTATCGCCCCGTTCACGTTTTAACCAGAATTGTAAATTGTTATAGATCCACTTCCTATGCGGTCTAGCTGTCCGCAAATAATCACTTAAAGACTGCCTATTGTTACCATTCTTTTGGTATTTCCATTGCGTAATAGTATCGATAATAAGGAAATATTTTATTACTTAATAATTAATAATTTTAAGAAATAGAAATCAATCAAAAAATTAGTCAAATTTTATTAACAGTTTCATATTAATAACTCATTTTTAAAAAATCCTAGGGATTTATTTTTTGGAATTAAGTAGAGATTTTTCTAAGAAGTTGTAAATTAAATAATCTACTTTTGATTAAAATCATTAAATTTGTTGTAATTATTATCAACAAATTAAAAAATAAAATCGAAGTATTGAAAATTTTTGAACTAAACTTTTAACCAAATTAAAAAAATTCCGAAAAGTTTATTAATGGGAATTGAGAAAAGATTTTTGGAAAATATCTAAATTAAATAATCTATTTTTCGTCAAAATAGTCAAATTTATTCTAATTATTATTAAGAAATTAAAAATAAAATCGAAAGAACAAAGAATTTTCGATTAAATTTTAATGTAGGTTTTGACCAACTTTAAAGGCTTCTGAGAAGTTTATTAATGAGAATTGAGTAAAGTTTTTTTGAAAATATCTAAATTAAATAATCTATTTTTGATTAAAATCGTCCAATTTATTCTAATTATTATTAAAAGATTAAAAATAAAGCCGAAAGAATGAACAGTTTTCGATTAAATCTTAATGTAGATTTTGACCAATTTTTAAAAAAATCTGAGGAGTTTATTAATAGTAATTGAGTTAATTTTTTTTCGAACGTACCTAAATTAAATAATCTATTTTTCGCTAAAATCTTCAAATTTGCTGTAGGTATTATGCACAAATTAAAAATAAAGTCGAAAGAACGAACAATTTTCGACCAAATCTTAATGTAGGTTTTGACCAATTTTAAAAATTCTGAGAAACTTATTAATGGGAATTGAGTAAAATTTTTTTGAGTATACCTAATTTAAATAATCTACTTTCCACTAAAGTCATCAAATTTACTCTAAATATTATCAACAAATTAAAAAGAAATTCGAAAGAATGAACAGTTTTCGATTAAAGCTTACTGTAGGTTTTGACCAACTTTAAAAAATTCTGAGAAGTTTATTAATAGGAATTGAGTAAAATTTTTTTAACCATATATAAATTAAATAATCTATTTTGCGTTAAGATCGTCCAATTTGTTCTAATCATCATCAACAAAATAAAAGTAAAATCGAAAGAACTAACAGTTTTCGATCAAATCTTAATAGAGGTTTTGACCAAATTAAAAAAAAAATCTGAGAAATTTATTAATAGGAATTAACTGCAGATCTTTTAAGTATATTTAAATTAAGTACTCTACTTTTCATTACAATCATCAAATTTTCATTCAAACCAACAGTTTTTGGCCAAATCTTAACGTAGGTTGTAACGAAGATACCTAATTTCAATTCCGGTTTCAAAATGAAAATCTTATTCCTTAAAGAACCTGTTTTGCTTCAGCCTCTATATAAGCTCGCGCATTTTTCATTTTATTATTATTAGTTCTTGAGCCGAATCTCTGTTCAAATTGTCATGTAGTTTTTTTTGCGCTTCAGTTTGCCATAACTTTAGGCAAAGTTTAGTGACGTAAGGTTAGTAAAGTAACGAAGGCATAAAGTTTTGGTTCCCCTTTTAATTAATTTTTTGTTGTTGTGGTTTTAAACAACTCTTTTGTTTGGCAAAAATTCATTTCTTAATTTTTCCTAATTCTACGTGGAGTCTTGGAAGTCCTCTTAACCCATTGGAATTCCGACGTGGAACCAATCCAACCTCTTAACCCGATCGGTGGTAATTTAAGTCATCCTCAAATCTTGCCTTACTGTTTAGTTTTTGCCAAGTTTTGCTTTCCAATTAATTTAATTTACTTTTACATGCAATTTTCCATGAACGAGATAATTCTCCGATTAGCGTTTAAATTATCTTGCTCCCTTTTATAATAATTTTATTCACCTCTGTATTTTTCTAAATTTCCATGTTGCCTCAATAAAAACATCTTTATTGTTTACTACCTAAGTCTTGTGTTTTACTGCCGTTTGAACCCTGGACATTACTTTTTCCACTGTTAAAAGCTACTTGTCAGAGGTACAGAAGAGGTCCTTTTGCATCGTTTAAAAGAAAAGGTGGCGGCCGAAAATTGTCGTCTCATATTTAACAACGAATTAAATTTCGGGAAACGGCGAGGGTCGTCGCAAGGTTATGACCAACTTAAAAAAATTCTGAGCAGTTTATTAATGGGAATTGAGCAAAGATTTTTTTAGACATATCTTTATTAAATAGTCTATTTTTCATTAAAATCTTCAAATTTGTTCTAATTATTTTTAACAAATTAATGAGAAAGCCGAAAGTACCAATCGTTTTTAACCAAATCTTAACACAGCTTTTGACCAAATTAAAAAAAATCTGAGAAGTTTATGAATAAGAATTGATTAAAGATTTTATAAATATATCTAAATTAAATAGTTTACTTTTCATTAAAATCATCAAATTTGTTCTAATTATTATGAACATATTAAAAACATAATCGAGAAAACCAACAAATTTATTTGTAGGTTATGGCTAATTTTAAAAAAATCTGAGCAGTTTATTTATCGGAATTGAGCAAAAATTTTTTAGACATGTCTTTATGAAATAGTTTATTTTTCATCAAAATCATCAAATTTGCTCTAAGTATTATCAACAAATTAAAAAAAAGTCAAAATATCAATCGTTTTTGACTAAATTTTAGCGTAACTTTTGACCAAATTAAAAAAATTCTGCAAAGTTTATGAATGAGAATTAACTAAAGATTTTTTAAATATATCTAAATTAAATAGTTTACTTTTCATTAAAATCATGAAATTTGTTCTAATTATTATCAACAAATTAATAACACAATCGAGAAGACTAACAGTTTTTGACCGAATCTTAACATAGGTTATGACCAATCATAAAAAAAACTGAGCAGTTTATTGATGGGAATTGAGTAAACTTTCTTTAGACATGTCTTAATTAAATACTCTATTTTTCATTAAAACTATGAAATTTGTTCTAGTTATTGCCAATAAATTAGAAAGAAAATCGAAAATACCAACCATTTTTTAACAAATCTTAACCTACCTTTTGACCAACTTTAAAAACTTCTGAGTAGTTTATTAATGGAAATTGAGTCAAGATTTTTTTAGAAATATCTAATTTAAAGAGTCTATTTTTGATTAAAATCACCAAATTTATTCTAATTATTATTAACAAATTAGGAAAAAAATCGAAAATACCAGTAGTTTTTTATCAAATTTGAACGTAATTTTTAATCAATTTTAAAAAATTCTGAGAGGTTTATTACTTTTTTAGAGGTTTATTACTCAAAATTGAGTACAGATTTTTTATGTATACTGCGTAACATTGAAATTGCAACACCTAGAAGGACTGGGTACTATAATCCGAAATGGAGATGCACCATGAAAAAAAAAAAGATGAAAGTGTACTCGGTAATGTTATGAAGAGGGAGTTTACTTTTTCATCTTTCTCTTCATGATACAGCTCCATTTCGGGGTATTGTACTTTTTAATAGAATTAGGTAGAAATGTTGCTCCATACAAATATAAATATTGATTAAAACAACGCAATTAACATTTCTTTTCTGTGCGTGGTGCAGTAATTTCTTGCCACCAGATGGTAATTTGTAGGTAGTGTGACGACAATATTTATCAGTTTGACTTATTATGAGTTTGCGTTTATTCCTAGATCCGGAGAGCGCATAAATTACTGTAATTGAACAGAAAATGAGACTATAAAAAAGCGATATGAAAGTAGGCAGTTTGTCGTTTACTAAAATCGCTCTTTGTGAACATCCAAAGTACCCACCTTCGTTAGATGTTTTAGAAGGTACTTTGTAAAAGCCATTTCAAGTATGAGTACATATTCCTTAGCTGAAACATTGGATTCTCTAACTTTCCGATATACGAACAAAGATTTGATTCCACCAGTTTCTATTTTACTACCCAATTAGGTGTTTTAGACTCTCAGAATACCGTGAGTTATGCTCTACTGTTCTGTATCGATCAATTGCCTAAATTAATGAACGTAAGGGTCTTAATTGAACATTGAAAAATGTAAACTTGACTTCAATAACAGGATTTGAATTAGTCTGCAGATGCATGACAACCTTAAGCTGATTCAGCGCAGTTCTGTAAAGTTGCACATTTTGCAACATAATGTAGAAATGTTCATCCATGTCCATTCAACGTACTGTTAAAGTTATGATATGGAACGCCATTATTTATGATAGTACATTGCCTTTAATGTGAACTGTAGGAATTTATAACGCCTAGCAAGAAAACGTAATCCGTGGAACTCAATCTTGTTTAGCACCATTAAATGGTTAGAAAATTCAATATTACAGCAAAGAAGAGTATACGTACATATGGTAGGCTTTTTAGAAAGGTTTTTCTACAACATCTGATGGCAGTGGACCGTTTTTAGTTTATTTAGATAGCAGTTTTAGCAAATGCAAAATGATCCACTTTCTTACTGTTATTTTTACCTACTTAATTTCTTTTAAATTACAAAAAAATTGCGTACTGTTGGTCTACGAATAATAGCAACCTTAGAAGAAATCAACCCCGACAAACAACCCCGTCAAGAAGCACACAAATTACTGCCAGAATAATAAAAAATTACTGAAGTGTCTACAGAAAAAAAAAAGTTAATTTTGCCAAGCCTATGTTGTCTAAGGCATAAAAATTTTAATCGATACACTTCTATAGAGTAACATTTCTACCAAATTTTATCAAAAAATGCATACTGCTTCTAGGTGTTTCAATTTCAATGTCACGCAGTATATATCTAAATTAAATAGTTTATTTTTTATTGAAATCGCCAAATTTGTTCAAGTTATTATCAACAAATTAAAAATAAAGTCGAAAAAAAGCAACATTCTTTAACCAATTTTTAAAAATTCTGAGCAGTTTATTAATGGAAATTGAGTTAAAATTTTGTTAAATATATCTTAATTAAATAGTCTATTTTCCATTAAAATTAGCAAATTTGTTGTAGTTATTACCAACAAATTAAAAAGAAATTCGAAATTACTGATAGTTTTTCATCAAATCTTAACATGGTTTTTGACGAATTTTGAATAGTTCTGAGCAATTTGTTAATAGGAATTGAGTAAAGATTTTTTAGATATATCTAAATTAAATAGTCTATTTTTCAATAAAATCGTCAAATTTGTTATAGTTATTACCAACCAATTAAAAAAAAATCGAAAATGTCAATCGATTTTTACCAAATCTTAACGTAGATTTTGGCCAACTTTAAAAAATTCCCAGCAATTTATTAATGAGAACTGCGTAAAAATATTTCAGATATATCTAAATCAATGAGTCTATTCTTTAATAAAATGGTCAAATTTGTTTTAATTAGAGTCAATACATTAACAGGAAAAATTAAAAAACTAAAGGTTTTCGACCGAACCTCATATATTTTTGAGCAAATTTTAAAAAATTCTGGACGATTTATTCATTGGATTTAAGCAAAGATTTTTTAAATTCTTATAACTTGAGGTGTCTATTTTCAATAAAAATAGTCACACATTTTCTATTTATCACCAAAGTAATTTAAAAAATTTCAAAGCAACTAAAGATTTTTAACCCAACTTTGAACAATTTTAAACTATAAAAAAAACTCCCATAATTTACTAATATTAATCGAGGAATCCTTTTTGTGGGATAGTGAATCTAAAAGATTTAGTTTTATGTTAGAAGATATAAATATCAAAAAACTAGAAAGTCTAATAAAAACCATTAAATTTAATAAGTAATTAAATTAATGTTTAGACAAAATGAAGATGAAATTTCTTTGTAGTTGATGAAATTTATTGGTGTATACTATAAAAACACTCTGTATAGAGTTAACCATTCAAAATATACCTGGAACATACCGATAATCTCTCTTTCGGTAACAAATTGGTTTTTAATCTCGGGTTTTCGCCCCGAAAGATGCAATAACCGAACGGGGTTAATAATTCGTCGTATCGATCAAATGCGTGGCTTTAATATTGCAATCAATAACCGACGATAAGCACGTCAAATGTGGCTTAAATGGCTGATTAATCGGCCGACGGTAATCCACGGCAAACGCCGAAACGGTTCGGTTTTCAAAAAGACCGAAAAAAACCGGGAGCTCTTCCTATGTTTGTCGGTAAACGTATAAAATGTCCAAAGCTACCGTTCGCGATAAGAATTCGAGCTTTCCGACTTATCGCCCAACAGCTTAAATCAAGAACCGACCACCTGAATCGATAAAATAAAAAATAAAATTAGTGGTAATCAGAGTTTTGGAAAATTTAAGTTACGTAAAAAAAAGTAATAATCCCATCGGAGAAAAACAACATTGACTAATACCGCTACGATTAAGGCCGTTCGGGATTAACGTTAAAAGACATTGATTCGTTTAAAAATGTTAAGAAGTTAATACCAAAAAGTCTATAATACCAATAATCTATGATGTTATTTTGAAAGTGATGGTTTAAATTTAAGCCAGGATTTAATATCAAACAGATAAAAAAAAATAATGATTTTTATTTAACAAAGTATTTAATAATAACCTTCTTTGAAATAATTATCATCCCAAAAAAATTATTTAGGATTTTTTTAAGACATTGGGTTATATGTTCTCTCCTGAGGGAAAAACTAAAAGTCGTAGAAAATTTTTCTTTGGTGAAAATAAAGATTAGGTATTAGTCTAAGTCCCCACAAAAATTTAAGTCTCAATAATAATTACTTTTTTAGATATGAATTTTTAAATATTGGCATATTTTAATCGATTTGTAAATTAAGTTAGGTTTGAATTTTTTTCTTTGTGGAAAAAACTAAAAGTCGTAGAAAATTCTTCTTTAGTAAAAATAAAAACTAAGTTTTAATTTAAATCGAGATATAAATTTCAAATCTTAATATTTGAGAGTCTTAGACATACGAATTTTTAAAAATTGAGTAAATTTTATTGATGTTAAGTCACATTTTCCCTTCTGAGGAAAAAACCAAAAGTTGTAGAAAGTTCATTATTGGTGAAAATAAAGATTAAATGCTAATGTAAATCCTCATAAAATTTGAAGTCTCAACAACAATTAGTTTTTGAGATATGAATTTTTCAAAAATCGACAGGTTTTAATCGATATGGAAATTAGGTTAGGTTAGAATTTCTGTTCTGTGGAAAAAACTAAAAGTCGGCGAAAATTCTTCTTTGGTAAAAATAAAAACTAAGTTTTAATTTAAATCGAGATATAAATTTCAAATCTTAATATTTGAGAGTCTTAAAGATATGAATTTTTAAAAATTGAGTAAATTTTATTGACATTAAGTCACATTTTTTTTCTGAAGAAAAAACTAAAAGTTGTAGAAAGTTCATTATTGGTGAAAATAAAGATTCAATACTAATGTAAATCCTCATAAATTTTCAAGTCTCTACAACAATTAGTTTTTGAGATATGATTTTTTCAAAAATTGACAGGTTTTAATCCATATGGAAATTAGGTTAGGTTAGAATTTCTGTTCTGTGGAAAAATCTAAAAGTCGGAGAAAATTTTCCTTTGGTAAAAATAAAAATTAAATTTCAATTTAAGTCGTTACATTAATTTCAAAGCTTAATTGTTGAGAGTCTTGTAAATACGAATTTTTAAAAATTGAGTAAATTTTATTGACATTAAGTCACATTTTCTCTTCTGAGAAAAAAACTAAAAGTTGTAGAAAGTTTGAAAGTGAAAATAAAGACTCAATACCAATGTAAATCCTCATAAATTTTCAAGTCTCGACAACAATTAATTTTTGAGATATGAATTTTTCAAAAATTGACAGGTTTTAATCGATATGGAAATTAGGTTAGGTTAGAATTTCTAGCACGTGGGAAAAACTAAAGATCGTAGAAAATTCTTCTTTGGTAAAAATAAAAACTAAGTTTTAATTTAAATCTAGATGTAAATTCCAAATCTTAACAGTTGAGAGTTTTATGGATACTAGTGATTTACTTTTTCGAGTAAAATTCGAACCGAAAACTCAAAAAAATCATACAAAATTGCATTTTAAAAATTTTAATCTGATTTCTTTCTAACAGAAACTAAAAGGATAGTTTTAATTTAAAAAGACCGTTTTCTTCTAAATTTTACCAAAAAAATAAAAAAAAAAATTTTAAAGTTGACAAAAAATTTGTTTGGTTAAAAAAATCAATTATTTTTTAAAAATTCGTAAAAAATTGAATTTTAAAGATTTTGATCCGATTTTTTTTCTAAATCAATGTAAAAGGATTCCAGTTTTAATTTAAAACAGCTGTATTTTAAATTTTATCAAAAAAAATTTTAAAAATTTTCAAAGCTGGCAAAAAATTTTTTAGGTTAAGAAATGAATAATTTTTAAAAAATTCATAAAAAATTGAATTTTAAAGATTTTGATTTGATTTTTTTTCTAAGTGAAACTAAAAAGGTTCTAGTTTTAATTTAAAAAGACCGTTTTGTTCTAAGTTTTACCAAAAAAATTAAAAAAATTTTTAAATTTGCTAAAAAATTTTTAGGTGAAAAAAATCATTTTTTAACATTTTTTAAAAAATCATAAAAAATTGAATTTTAAATATTTTGATCTGATTTTTTCTCTAAATGAAACTAAAAACATTCTAGTTTTAATTTAAAAAGACCGTTTTATTCTAAACTTTGCCAAAAAAATGAAAAAAAAATTTAAAGTTGGTAAAAAAATTTCTTAGGCTAAAATTTTTTGTCATTTTTAAGAAATTCATAAAAATTTGAATTTTAAATATTTTGATCTGATTTTGTCTCTAAATAAAACTAAAAACATTCTAGTTTTAATTTAAAAAGACTGCTTTGTTCTAAATTTTACCAAAAAATTGAAAAAAATTTTAAATTTGATAAACATTTTTTTAAGTCTGAAAATTCAATTTTACTCAACAATTACAATTTTAAATCAACTTTAAAAATTCACCAAAAATTAATTTAAAAAAAATTTTGATTTGATTTTTTTTCTAAATGAAACTTAAGCATTCTAATTTTAATTAAAAAAGACCGTTTTATTCTAAGTGTTGTCAAAAAATTTAAAAGTTTTCAAAGGTGGTAAAAATTTTTGACACTTCTTAACCTAATTTAAGAAAATCGATCAACTTTAGAAATTCACCAAAGATTCATTTTTAAAGATTTTGGTTTGATTTTTTTTTTCTAAATGAAACTTAAAACATTCTAGTTTTAATTAAAAAAGACTGGTTAAAAAATCAATCATTTTTTTTTTAATTCGTAAAAAATTCAATTTTAAAGATTTTGATATGATTTTTTTCTAAATGAATGTAAAAAGATTCTAGTTTTATCTTAAACAAAAAGCTTTATTCAAAATTTTATCAAAAAAATTTAAAAAATTTTCAAAGTTGGGAAAATATTTTAATAATTTTCTAAAAATTCATAAAAAAGATGAGTTTTAAAGATTTTGATCTGGTTTTTGTTGTACGCTTGTTGTCTCTCGTTTTCACAAAGAAAAAGCGAAAAACTAGAAAAAATTACTCCTAACTTTAATATATTATGAATTTTTAAAAATGGACTAAATTTCAACGTAATTAAAATCGACATTATATCACATTTTCTCCTCTCAGAAAAAAACTAAAAATTGTAAAAAGTTCGTTATTGGTGAAAATAAAGATTAAGTACCAATGTAAATCCTCATCAAATTTTAAGTCTCAACGGTAATTAGTTTTTGAGATATGAATTTTTAAAAATCGCCAAGTTTTAATGAACATGTAAATTACGTTAGGTTAGAATTTCATCTCTGTAGAAAAAACTAAAAATCGTAGAAAATTCTTCTTTGGCAAAAATAAAGATTAAGTATTGGTTTAAATCCTCAGAAAATTTCAAGTCTCAACAACAGCTAGTTTTTGAGATATGAATTTTTTAAAATCACATTAGAATTTCTTTTCAAGCAAACCATAAAAATTTTAAATTTACAACCCAACAATAAACCATTATAATCGGTAATATACACTCAATACAAAACGATAATTCACATTTCGAAATTTTTATAACTTAAATAAACATTACTTCCATCTCTCTCCCTTTGAAGATTAAACAAAGCTTTGAGTTGTGTGTCACCAAAAACTCGATATATAAGCCTTTATGTGACGTTACAGTCTACAAGATTACCAATATGTCAAAACGGATTACGCGGATTACATCGGAAACGTTCGGTTTTCCATTGGTTTTGAACGTTATCAATACATAAATACTAAAAAACGAAAATAAAATAGGGAGTATCAGTTAAAATATTAATTTATAACGATAAATTCGCGCGATTTTTTTTACTGTTCCATTTATATCGTTCCAAATAGGTGCGTTTTATTAAGCTTATTATTTATCGATTTAAGGGAATTAAATGGTGTGATCGATTAAATAGACCATCTGATTCATGTGATAAGAATTAAAAACGGTGGGGATTTATTAAAATTTATTAATAAATCCCAATTAAAAACAAGATTAAATTAGATTTTATTTTATTTTTTTAATTAATTTATTGTATTCTACTACTTATTGTTAGTCTATTTTTAAAAATTCATATCTAAGAAAATCGATCAATTTTAAAAATTCACCAAAAATTCATTTTTAAAGATTTTGATTTGATTTTTGTTCTAAATGAAACTTAAAACATTCTAATTTTAGTTGAAAAAGACCGTTTTATTCCAAGTGTTGTCAAAAAAATGTCAAAGTTGATAAATTTTTTTTACGCTCCTAACCTAACTTAAAAAAATCGATCAACTTTAAAAATTCATCAAAAATTCATTTTTAAAGATTCTGATTTGATTTTTTTTCTAAATGAAACATAAAACACTCTAGTTTTGATCTGAAAAGGCCGTTTTATCCTAAATATTGTCAAAAAATTTGAAAAAAATTTCAAAGTTGGTAAAAATTTTTGGTACTTCTAACCTAATTTTAGAAAATCGATCAACTTTAAAAATTCATCAAAAATTCATTTTTAAAGATCTTGATTTGATTCTTTTTCCAAATGAAACTTAAAACATTCTAGTTTTGATCTGAAAAGACCATTTTATCCTAAATGTTGTCAAAAAAATCAAAATAATTTTTAAAGTTGGTAAAAAAATTTTTGGTTATTAAAAATCAATCAGTTTAAAAAAATCATATCTTAAAAGCTAATTATTAATAAGGCTTGAAATTTTTACGAGGATTTAGACTAAAACATCATCTTTATTTTTACCGAAAATGAATTTTCTACGACTTTTAGTTTTCCTCTCGGAAGAAAAAATGTAACTTAATATCTTTATTTATAATTTTTTTAACATTCTAAATTTTAGGCTACGTTCTAAAAATGGAATTTTCCTTTGATTGCATTAAAATTTAACATTTAGAAATTATAATTTTATTATTTATAATCTAAACTTTTTAAATAAGGTTTAAGCGATTTTTTTAAACGACCAAATTTTTGAAAGGTGTCAAAAATTTTCACCAACTTTTTTTGAAAACAATTAGAACAAATTTGACTGTTCTAATTAAAAACAGAATCTTTTAAGTTTAATTTAAAACAAAAATCATCTTCTAATCTTTATAAATAAAGTCGGAATGATTTTTTAAAATTGGTGAAATTTTTTAAAAAGCTAGCTTAAACTGTCTAAAAATCTTCATGAACTTAAAATTTTTTTAATTTTTTTGAAAACAATTAAAGCAAATTTGACTTTTTTAATTCAAGATAGAATGTTTTATCTTTCATTTAGAACAAAAATCATTTTTTAATCTTTAAAAATAAAGTCTTGGTGATTTTTTTAAAACGATGAAATTTTTTAAAAAGTTGGGTTAGTTAACTATCAAACATTTTTACCAATTTTAAGATTTTTTTTTTAATTTTTCGGTAAGAATTACAATAAATCTGACTTTTTTAATTAAAAATAGAATCTTTTATCTTTCATTTAAAACAAAAATCATTTTATAATCTTTATAAATAAAGTCTTGGCGATTTTTTTTGAACAAATTTGACTTTTTATTTTAAACATTTTTTTTTTTATTTTATTTATATTTCTTTTTAATTTATTTTTAGTGAGTGCTTTTTCAAACGCATGTTCTCGAAGATTTTGGTCAATGTACCCACATCCAGTTGTATTACCACTACCATACACTCATTATTCAAAGAGAAAAGGTGGACAAGTTCGATTTACAGCTTCTCAAACCGACGCCTTAGAAAAACGATTTAATTCTAATAAATATTTAAGTCCAGAAGATAGAAGAGTTCTTGCTGATTCTTTAAAATTAACAGATAGACAGGTAATTTACTTAAAATTTTTCCTTTATAGATAATTTTTTATTAAAAAAATATATATTAATTTCTAGGTAAAAACTTGGTTTCAAAATCGAAGAGCTAAATGGAGAAGATGTAACAGTATCTCATCCAATTCACAATTAGATCAAAACGATAGCGAATCTGATCCGGAAATTTGTGATGATACGCCAGACCATGAAAAAATTGAATCAAATAATTAATTTAATTTAATGTAAAATCTTAATCTACTTATTAGTTAATTTAGAAATTCGCGAAAAGTTTTAATTAGGAAATTTCAGTATTTTGAGTTGTTTTCTTTTAATTTTAATTTATTATGTGATTATTAATTTTTTGTATGAAGTCTTTTAAATACGGGTTTTAAAAACCATTGTATATATAGATAAATAAATTAGTTGTAAATCATTAAAAAGGAATTTTTTTAATTTTTAATTCTATTTCTTAAAGTGTTGAATGTACAGTTGCGTGCAAAAGATTTTGTACGTTCATTTCATTTAAATTGTGAAATGACAATTTATCATTTATTATTGTTTTCATTTAAAAAATGAAAGACTTAAATTTAGTCGTGGAAATGTGGGAAAAGTTTTCCCACATGCAATTTTTCAACATTTGAAAAAAATTGTTGTGAGAAAAAAATTTTGATGTTAATGTCATTCAAAATTTCAATAAGGAACCGATGAGGAAGGCAACGACGGATCCAGGAGGGTGGTCATGGGGGTCATGACCTCCCCCTGAGCTAGCTCCAGGACTTAGGTGGACCACTAATTGAACCTATGATTTTATTTATATATTTTGTCACCATACAGATTTTATGTAACTACATACCTTCAATATTTAATTAAGTTAATATAATATAATAACTTTGTATGATGGCAAACGTTTGGGAACGAACAAATAAATGAAAATAGAGAACGTTTGCGACCATAATATTTTGTGGACATCAAAATATATCGTTATGTGGCCATCGTGACGATGGTAAATTGCTAAACTATGACAGCGTAGTAGCCGATGAAGGAAATTTTAGAGCTTTTTTAAAGTTCTGTATTGATTTTGACGATATTACATTGCAGCAACATTTAGAATCTTCAAAATCCAACGCCACGTACATCAGCAAGACTGTACAGGTGGTCAAATAAGAATGCAGAGTGCTGTATCTCGGAAACTATTCACCGTAGAGACTATACCTTTTCAAGTTCAAATTGGCACTAATCAATTTCAAATTGAGAATAATCAATTTCAAATTGGGACTAATCAATTTCAAATTGGGACTAATGAAATCAAAGTTGAAATTCAATTAATTTCAAATTACCGACCAAGTGGGAAGTATTCTTTACATTATCTGTCACCAGTACCACAGTTTCTTAGTATATACGTTGGGCATTGCAAAGGTGTATATGAGATCAATTTAAATTTTTTTATTTCACTGGCGATGAAAGAATCAAATATTAATTTAATTGGTTGTATTGGCACTACGGGCCTGATACATCATGAAATTCAAAAAGATGCTTTTAAAAAGCCTGAAGCCAACGTCTTCGCAATGCCAAACGTATATACGAAGAACCTGCGGTTTTGGTACCAGATAATGCTCCATACCACAATTCCATTGAGGTCTTCATAGAAGTAGTACGGACAGTTTTTAAAGCTGGAAGCAAGAGTGGTCTGGCTGACGACATTCAGACAATTCTTTTTTAGTGAGGAAAACAGAGTGATATCTATCGCTACATGTACGAAATTTACACTGTGTACACAAAAGTACTATAAGCCGAAATGGAGCTGCACGGCAATATTATGGAGAGCAGGCTTACCTTTTCATCTTTCTCTTCATTGTGCAGATCTATGTCGGGTTATAGTACATGCCACTGCCCCTTTATATTTTTTATAATTTTAATTTTTTATAATTATATTTTTTATAGCTATAAATAAAAAAAAATAGTTCATTAATATTAAGTAACTACCAAAACTTATTTTTTATATAAATATAACATTCCCAATTTGAAATTGATTAGTGCCAATTTGAAATTGATTATTCCCAATTTGAAATTGATTATTCCCAATTTGAAATTGATTAGTCTCAATTTGAAATTGATTAGCCCCAATTTGAAATTGATTAATCTCAATTTGGCATTGATTAGTCCCAATTTGAACTTGAAAAGGTATAGTATACAAAATGAGTTGATAGATGCTTGCGCAGAAATCATTCAGGAAAACATTTTACAGAATGTGCGGGAAGCTAAATATTTTTCAATTTTGTTGGACGAAACAGATATACCACATATCTCACAGCTGAGCCCATCATTCCGATTTTTGCATGATGGTATTATTGAGGAACATTTTGTGACTTTTTATGATACCTACGATGCTCTTAGACATGAAGATGACATAGAATCTCGATTGACAGGTGTAGCATTGGAGAAAATTGTTGAAAACCTGTGTACCAAATTTAATTTAGACTTATCTTGGTGTGTGGGTATTAAAACTGACAGCTGATCGGTTATGGCATCAGATACAAAAGGTGCAATTCAAAAATTGATAAAAATAGCCATTCATACTAAACGTTGCCCGTGCAACAACTATGTGCTCAATAACTCATTGGCATCATCTAAAGTAGTTTTCTGTCCCAATACATCTGGCACAATGAGAAAAGTTGTGACATTTGCCAATGAATCCGCTAAGAGACATGAAATTTTTAAAATAGAACTCGGAGCTGCCATTCAAGGTATTTGTGAGACACGTTGGGTAGAGAGGCATGATGGGCATCTTCAATTTCAAGGAGACAATTTAGTCAAAATTTGTAGCGCTCTGGAGAAGATTTCTGCTTGGCAAGACAATAAAACTGTCAATGATGCCTTACTTGCTGCAAACATTGCGCAGTTCTGACTTTATTATATCCTCCATCTATTTAAGTGACGTAATAGGTGGGTACTTCCTTAAATTATTTTATTTCTATTATGTTGCTGTTTTCTTCATATTTTATGCTACGAGTACATACCGTTTATATTAAGTTATAAATTGCTAGTTTATGCACTACAGTCACAGTCACTTACTTTTTATTTTTTAGGTACTACTGTATCTTTAAGCAGAATGCTATAATCGAACTCAATTGATTTAAAAAAAGCTACGGACGCTATTAATGATACTTTAAGTGTTTTGCAAAATAAAAGAGAAAATGTAGACGTAATCTACCGACAGCTTTTTGAAGAGGCTAAAGAAGTAGCTGAGCAGCTAGATGTAGAAATTAAATGCTTCAGAATACTATCAAACCAAATACATAGAGTCAATAATCAACCTGCTCAATCTGCTGAAGAGTATTTCCGCAGAGCTATATACATCGCTCCTCTAGATTCAATAATATATTCCATTGGACCTACTGTTATTGTTATTATCTATTTAACTATTGTTATCAAAATTAAATTATAAGTTCTTGACTTGACCACGACTATGTGACCCCCTCCTGGCGCCAAAGGTGGATCCGCCCTTGGAGGAAGGTTTATTAAATAGACAGAGCACAAAAGAATCGAGAGTATTTATAACGTGAAAAGGTGAAACAATAGTCAAGCAATGTTGGGTAAGACTACTCTCCGTGCCATAAGTCAAGTCAGTAAACTGTCGGAAGCTCATACTCCGAAAGTTTTCGTCGAAAAAATCGAGGTAAGGACTATCATGATTTGTGATCATTTCTGCGTAACATATCCAAGATTCAAAATAGTAGGTCGTGCGGTAAATATGACTGAACAAGTCTTTGAACTACAGTACACTCGCGATGGTTCGAACTCTCGCTAATGAAAATCTCCGGATGGTGTGAACACGAAATTATTTACATTGAACGCCATATGATGTGAACAGCGTGGACCTACGATGGTGCGAACATCTGCATTATACGTTACTGCTAGTGTTTTAAGGGTTTTTTCTTGTATACCGCTCGGGGAAATCCCTTATTTTGTAGTTTGTAGCACATTCCACATTATACGTGTGTAAACTTAGTTATGAAAGTAGCTTCGATGTGAATACTGTGAACGCTTAGAGCACTATGGCGAAATCAAAAAAAATTTTGAGTTTAGAAGAAAAAGCGAATATATGTAATTGAACATCGTAAAAGAGGTATGTCAGTGACGATATTATCCAAAAAATATGGAGTATCAAAGTCAACGATTTGTGACATAAAAAAAATGAAAAACTTATTCTCGAGGCGGTAACTAATACGCTAAAACCGTCGAAAAAATTCTTAAACAAAGAGAGAGAAACTCACTAATTTCAGGGTATATGTTGAACACAGAAGGCATTGTCATTGTTAAAACAACTCAGTATTGATACTTTCACGGCCAGTGATGGTTGGCTGCACAGATTTAAACATCGTCGTGGCTTAAGGTTTTTGAAAATCACTGGGGAGAAATTATCAGCCAACCCAGATGTAGTAGATCCTTTTAAAGAGGATCTAAAACAGTGTTTCCCAACCTTTTTTCTGCCATGCCCCATGTTAGGTTTTGTAATATTGGTATGTCCCCCCTAAGGTTCCGCGAGGCCCCACCAAGAAAAAATTTGTTGATTTGGGTATTTACATATGAAAACAATATAAAGTTGAAACATAAAATCTACCTAAAAACACATCCATGCGCCCAAAAAAAAAAAAGGTCACACGGTTTAAAAGTAATAATTGTATGGGATTGTTCATATAACAATCTTTTCTGATGCCTTTTAGGAAGAAATCAATAGCCAATTTTCTACGAAACGGACTAACAAAGTTTTTTAAACACATCTTCAAAAACCGAAATTGCCCCCCTGTGGGGCCTACGCCCCACGTTGGGAAACACTGATCTAAAACGTATTATTGAAGAGCATGACCTAAATCGGCATCAGATTCATAATGCTGATGAAACAGGATTAAATTGGCGCTTATTGCCCAACAAAACTTATGTTTCATTAGCAGAAACAACTACTCCTGGACTAAAAATTTCTAAGCAACGACTGACGTTTATAGGTTGTGTAAATGCTTCTGGCTCAGATAAGCTGAAACCCCTAGTGATAGGGAAATCAAAAAATCCAAGGTGTTTTAGGAATTTTAACAACCCATTGCTGTACGAAAGCACTAAGAAGGCGTGGATGACCGGGAACCTCTTTAACGAATGGTTTTTCCAACATTTTGTACCTGAGGTAAAAGTTAAAATTTTACCATTTCTTTCATAGGGCTGATTATTTCTCGAAATTATATTACATACATAATGCGTAGGTGAGATCTTTTCTACGTGCTCAGGAGTCACCTCAGAAAGCAGTTCTTCTTGTGGATAACGCGCCATCTGATCCGCCAACAACAGAACTGAGAACTAAAGATGGGCTTATCTATAAAATTCTTACCACCTAATGTTGTGGTTTAAGGTTCACAAAGCTGTACTACAGAAATAGTTTGCTCAGTTTTGTTGTATCAAAGGAAGACGGAATAGCTACAGCACTCGGTAAGATTTCACTAAAAGATGCAGTCATATATTTGTCTGCGGCATGGGAGAAACTTAGCCCAACAATAATCGAGGAAACTTGGAGAAACATACTGCTAGATTTTAATGAACACAATGATGATGCAGACGAAGATAACATTCCACAAGTATATTAAGGGGAAAATTAAGATATGAAAAAACTTTGGTGCTTGATGCTATTAGAGATACAATAAATGTACTACAGGAAGTAGCTCCCCAAGCAGCAAATTGTGTCCGATATCGGGCACAATTTTTTTGAGTCCGAATTGAGTCGACACTTATCGGACTTTTTGTGTCCTGTATCTAATTTATAAGAATGTAGCCGCTATGTGTCGACAAATTATGGACACAGTATGTTAGAAAAAAATGCGTGTCTAAACAGACACATTTTGGATTCATGTGTCTAATATGTTTCCATTATGTGTTACTGTCGACTACAAAACACAATTTAGTCACAGACGAGTCGACACTTAATTGACGCAATGTGCTTGAATTTGTTCTTAAGTTTGCGTTTCTAATTTGTTTCCAAAATGTGTTAAGTAGACGCAATTTAATCCCAGATGAGTCGACACCTAATTGACACGATGTGCCCAAATTTTTTCTGTGTGCATAGACACTTTTAGGCAACATATCGGTCAACTTTTGGAAACACGAGTCTAAATTATAGCCCTTATGTTTCTTGTGTTAGTTTGAACCATTTTCGGAAAATAATTGGTTAAATATCGGACACATGTTTCTAGTTGGACACAACCATTAAATCCGCCATATTTTCGTTGAAAATTTGTGCCAACGAGATGGAAAAAAAATGGCGAATATTTATATTTTGCTCTTAATTACAATATTTGGCGTTAATAAACATAAATATTCGAGCAAATAAGTTTTTTGTGTCACCCCAAATATCTCCACACTAATTTCTGACAACATTTGTTGAAATTTGTAATAACTAAAAATGTTTGACTTTTTTAGTTTGTTAAAAATAATCAATATTTTTGAGGCGCTTTCGTTATTTAAAGGTATCATACACACTATTATCAGAAAATTTGAATCCGTAATATTTTTTAACCCTCAGACACAGCAAAACTTCAATTATAACATACCAGTATAAAATACCTTAGCATTAAATTTGCTTGTAGGAACATAATGGACACATGAAAATCTATTTGGTAACAAAAGAGAAACATTTTGAACATATTAAACGTGGAGACATTTTAGTACAATTAAAGGCGCATTTTAAACACTAACTTGGGTACATTTTGGGCACTATATGGTACACATTTTTGTCACCATTTTGGACACATTTCCCAAACGTAGCGGGCACAGTGTCGACACTGTGCCCATAAAATGTGTCGTGTCCAGGCTTATGTGTCGACACAGTGTCGACCATGTGTCTAAAATTGCTGCTTGGGTCTAGTAAGTTAAAGCATAAATGGTTTTAGAGGTTGATATAAAAATAACAAATTTCGCATTTTAAGCTGACGTCACTACTACAGATGTCGAAGATTTGGACAAGGATGAGGCAACAGATGTGGAAATGTCATCTTCAGATGAAGATGAAAATGAATGCTCTGAAAAAAAATTTGCCATTGTGACCCAAGCAGCAATTTTAGACACATGGTCGACACTGTGTCGACACATAAGCCTGGACACGACACATTTTATGGACACAGTGTCGACACTGTGCCCGCTATGTTTGGGAAATGTGTCCAAAATGGTGACAGAAATGTGTACCATATAGTGCCCAAAATGTACCCAAGTTAGTGTTTAAAATGCGCCTTTAATTGTACTAAAATGTCTCCAGAATGTGTCGCATTTGTGTCGTATATGTTTCCAAAGTGAACGTTTAATATGTTCAAAATGTTTCTCTTTTGTTACCAAATAGATTTTCATGTGTCCATTATGTTCCTACAAGCAAATTTAATGCTAAGGTATTTTATACTGGTATGTTATAATTGAAGTTTTGCTATGTCTGAGGGTTAAAAAATATTACGGATTCAAATTTTCTGATAATAGTGTGTATGATACCTTTAAATAACGAAAGCGCCTCAAAAATATTGATTATTTTTAACAAACTAAAAAAGTCAAACATTTTTAGTTATTACAAATTTCAAGAAATGTTGTCAGAAATTAGTGTGGAGATATTTGGGGTGACACAAAAAACTTATTTGCTCAAATATTTATGTTTATTAACGCCAAATATTGTAATTAAGAGCAAAATATAGATATTCGCCATTTTTTCCCCATCTTGTTGGCACAACTTTTCAACGAAAATATGGCGGATTTAATGGTTGTGTCCAAATAGAAACATGTGTCCGATATTTAACCAATTATTTTCCGAAAATGGTTCAAAGTAACACGAGAAACATAAGGGCTATAATTTGGACTCGTGTTTCCAAAACTTGACCGATATGTTGCCTAAAAGTGTCTATGCACACAGAAAAAATTTGGGCACATCGTGTCAATTAGGTGTCGACTCATCTGGGATTAAATTGCGTCTACTTAACACATTTTGGAAACAAATTAGAAACGCAAACTTAAGAACAAATTCAAGCACATTGCGTCAATTAAGTGTCGACTCGTCTGTGACTAAATTGTGTTTTGAAGTCGAAAGTAACACATAATGGAAACATATTAGACACATGAATCCAAAATGTGTCTGTTTAGACACGCATTTTTTCAAACACACTGTGTGCATAATTTGTCGACACATAGCGGCTACATTCTTATAAATTGGATAGAGGACACAAAAAGTCCGATAAGTGTCGACTCAATTCGGACTCAAAAAAATTGTGCCCGATATCGGACACAATTTGCTGCTTGGGGATGCAATCAAAGCATGCAATATAGCTCTAGAATGGTCAATCCAAAATTCTATAAATATAAGTGAACTTATCACCTTAAAAGCAATTCAAGAAAAGGCGGTTATGGCCAAAATTGCTCAAAAAAATATTAAAAAAAAAAATTACTGATTTTTTAAGTGTTAAGAATGCTCACGTATAACTGAGTTAGGTTTAACAAATAAAGTTAACTTATTTAATTACACCCTCGTTTCTATAAACACCCTCGTTAGTATTAACGATTCACTTTTTGTGTTCACACTATCGCGAGTGTACTGTATTTATACTGAAAGCTTCTTAATGCACTTTACCGTAATGAAAAGTGGTGAATTCTTCATGTTGATATGAAATTATTTATACTGACAATGAGAAAAATATAAATATCCTGAGATAATAAATAAAAGTAAATTTTCTCTAAAGTTGGCATCAATATTTTTAAACATATTAAAACGCAAACTTAAATATATCAATTTAACAACAAAGTGACATCCCACTTTCAAAATAAACAATTCAAATACCGAAGCCATCGTTCAAAAAGGATTACTACTAAGGTCAATACTTGTAATCTAACACTCCAAATATTATTTATAAAATCTCTAAATCGTTCAACATTAGATTTCCAATTTAAGTTATCATGTTTATAATTTAGCTGATAACAAACCTCAAATAAACACTTAATTACCCCCTATAGTAAATAAAATTCCCCTCTAAATCAAATTTTATCATTTCCTCGATAAAATTTCCTGTCTTTTTTTCCTCCAAAAGACACCCTATGGTTCCCCTATAGTTCCACTAAATGAAAAGGAGTATAAAAGACACAACCCCAAGAAGATAAATCAGTCACAAACTAACACTTGAATAGTCCAAACAGCCCATTAAATTCCAACTTATTTTAACATTAAAAGAAAAGGTAAGTGAATTTTAAAGTAGGCATTCTTTTTTTTGGTTGTAACAAAAATAAACTGCCTATGAATTAAGTTTTGAAAGTCATTGCCAAACGATTACGCATCAAGGCGACTAAAAATTAAGTAACTCGTTTCACTTCCGCTTGAAAAATAACAACAATAATACTATCTGATAAGTGATCACTTTTATTCATAATTTCTGTGAATAAAACGTGAACTTTGCATTGGCAATGACCCTGTTGGTTGTCTCCAAAACCGATTGATTTCGCATTTAAGCGATTTGTTGACCTCTCGGTTTTATCTCTTTAGTGATTTTGACGCAAATTCTTCGATTTCGTCGTATTCATTAATCAATCAACAAGGAAAATTTATAAAAAAAGTTTTTGCTTTTGTTTTAACATTGAATTATGTGGAAATATGATTTATCTTTTAAGTTTAAATATAGTCTGTTTAAGTTTAACGTTGTGGATAGTCATATTATTAAAGATTTAATAAATAACCAGGTAAGAAAATATTTTTCTTTTTTTGATATTATGTGTAATAAAGTTCTTCATTAAAATTTTAATGTAACCCAAAGAAAATTTGAGTTTGAAAACGCAACCTAATTCTTAATGTTTAAAAACGTCTATTAAAGTCATTCAGTAATATTTTATCGTTTGAGGGAAAAAGTAAAAGTCGTTAAAATAAAAGAAAATTCCCCTTTGGTAAAAATAAAGATTAAGTTTCAATCTAAATTTTCGTAAAATTTCAAATCTCAAAAACAATTAGTTTTTTAGATATGAATTTTTAAAAATTAATAAGTTTTAATTGACATTGTGTTACATTTTCTCCTCTGAGGGAAAAACTAGAAGTCGTGGAAAATTTATCTTTGGTGAAAATAAAGATTAAGTATTAATCTAAATCCTCATAAAAATTTAAGTCTCAATGACAATTAGTTTTTTAGCTATGAATTTTAAAAAATTAATAAGTTTTAATCGGGATGAAAATTAAGTTAGGTTAGGATTTCTCTTCTGTGGAAAAAAACTAAAAGTTGTAGAAAATTTATTGTTGGTAAAAATAAAGATTAAGTTTCAATCTAAATTCTCATAAAATTTCAAATCACAACAACAATTAGTTTTTTAGATATGAATTTTTAAAAATTGACAAGTCTTATTTGACATTGTGTTACATTTTCTCTTTTGAGGGAAAAACTAAAAGACGTGTAAAATTCTTCTTTGGCAAAAATAAAGACTAAATATTAATCTATATTCTCACAAAAATTTGAGTCCCAACAATAAGTAGTTTTTTAGAAATGAATTTTTAAAAATTGTCAAATTTTTATCGATGTGTAAATTAAGTTAGGGTAGGATTTCTGGTCTGTAGGAAAAACTAAAAATCGTAGAAAATTTATCTTTGGCAAAAATAAAGATTAAGTATTAATCTAAATCTTCATAAAATTTCAAGTCTCAAGAATAATTAGTATTTGAGATATGAATTTTTTAAAATGACCAAGTTTTAATCGACATGAAAATTAAGTTAGATTGGAATTTTCTTTCTATAGAAACAACTAAAAATCTTGGCAAGAATATAGATAAAGTGTTAATCTAAATCCCTATAAATTATCAAGAATTTTTATAAATTTCCAAGTTTTAGTCGACGTGTAAATTAAGCTAGGTTAGAACTTCTCTTCTGTAGAAAAAACTAAAAGTCGTAGAATATTCATCGTTGGCAAAAATAAAGACTAAATATTAGTCTAAATCCTCGGAAAATTTCAAGTCTTAACAACAATCAGTTTTTGAGATATGAATTTTTAAAAATTGACTAGTCTTATTTGACATTGTATTACATTTTCTCTGCTGAGGGAAAAACTAAAAGACGTGGAAAATTCGTCTTCGGCAAAAATAAAGATTAAGTATTAGTCTAAATTCTCACAAAAATTTAAATCTCAACGACAATTACTTTTTTAGCTATAAAATTTTAAAAATTGCCTAATTTTAACCGACATCCAAATTAAGTTAGGTTAGAATTTCGCTTCTATAGGAAAAACTAGCAATAATACAAAGTTCATCTTTGGCAAAAATGAAGATTAAGTATTAATCTAAATCCTCATAAAATTTCAAGTTTTAAGAACAATTAGTATTTGAGATATGAATTTTTTAAAATGACCAAGTTTTAGTCGACATGAAAATTAAGTCAGATTAGAATTTCCTTACTATGGAAGCAACTAAAAATCTTAGCAAAAATAAAGATTAAGCGTTAATCTAAATCTGTATAAAATATCAAGAATTTTTAGAAATTTCCAAGTTTTAGTCGACATGTAAATTAAGTTAGGTTAGAACTCCTTCTCTGTAGAAAAAACTAAAAGTCTTAGAAAATTCATCGTTGGCAAAAATAAAGATTAAATATTAGTCTAAATCCTCAGAAAATTTCAAGTCTCAACAACAATTAGTTTTTGAGATACGAATTTTTTAAAATGACCAAGTTTTAGTAGACATGAAAATTAAGTTAGGTTAGAATTTCTGGTCTGTGGAAAAAACTAAAAATCGTAGAAAATTCATCTTTGGCAAAATTAAAGATTAGGTATTAGTCTAAATCTTCGTCAAATTTTAAGTCTTAAGAACAATCAGTTTTTGAGATATATATTTTTTTTTTAATGACCAAGTTTTAGTCGACATGAAAATTAAGTTAGCTTAGAATTTCTGGTCTGTGGAAAAAACTAAAAATCGTAGAAAATTCATCGTTGGCAAAAATAAAGATTAGGTATTAGTCTAAATCCCCAGAAAATCTCAAGTCTCTACAACAATTATTATTTGAGATATGAATTTTTTAAGATGACCAAGTTTTAGTCGATATGAAAATTAAGTTAGGTTAGAATTCCTTTCTATAAAAAATTCTTCTTTGGCAAAAATAAAACCTAAATTTTAGTTTAAATCGACAAAGGAATTTCAAACCTTAATAGTTGAGAGTGTAATAGCTATGAATTTTAAAAAATTGACTAAATTTAATGGATATTAAGTCACATTTTCCCTTCTGAGAAAAGAACTAAAAGTTGTAGAAAGTTCATTATTGGTAAAAGTAAAGACTAGCTACTGATGTAAATCCCCATAAAATTTTAAGTCTCAACAACAATTAGTTTTTGAGATATGAATTTATGAAAATTGTCAAATTTTAATTGACATCTAAATGAAGTTAGGTTAGAATTTCTGCTCTGTAGAAAAAACTAAAAATCATAGAAAATTCATCTTTGGCAAAAATAAAGATTAAATATTAATCTAAATCCTTATAAAATTTTAAGTCTTAAGAACAATGAATTTTTCAGATATGATTTTTTAAATCAACTTGTAAATTAAGTTAGGTTAAAATTTCTTGTTTCCTTCATACACCTAACATAGAAAATAAGTAATGTGATTCTTAAGGATTTTCTTTCTAAAGATTCTTATTAAGGATTATTCTTGGGGGTTTACAGTCTGATTGAATACAAAAAAAAACCGTTCCATATAAACGATCTTGTTATTTCTTCTCGATTTGTAATTAACATCGTGAACGTTCGTTCAGACAAACACACGGAAATCCGCACTGCAGATCCGGGTCTGCAACCTTGGTTTAAAAACGAGAACCGAAGAAATCTTAATTTTTGAAAATAAAAAAAAAGGTTTATATAGAAAGAAAGAAACGTCGTGGTCGGTTTCGTAGTGGGAAATTTACTTCCACATTGAAGGTAACCGGACGAACTTCTAACGTTTGCTTTGTTTTCGAATGGTTGAAAAGTGTGGACGACGGTTCGTTCACTCAGTACGGCCCTGTATTTTATCTAAACAACATCAAACAAAAATTCATCTATTAAAAAAAAATTTTATAAATTTTTTTTTATAGAAATGGCACCAAACAAAATCTTCTTTGGATTATTTTTCGTGATGATCATCACCTTTAATTTAGTTGAATCAAATCCTTTAGGTAAGTTTTTTTTTTACTTTCTTATTTTTTTTATTTTCTTATTTTTTTAATGTTCTTATTTATTTATTTTTTATTACATAATTATTAAAAAAAATATTACATAAGTAATCTGGATTCTTACTTTTACTTTTTCTTTTAACCTACTTTTAAATCATAAATCGTAATAAACAAACCCAAAGTTTAAAATTTAATTTTAATCATTTTTTTAATTGATATTCTCGTAATGAACTTCTTTTAAAATCACTTAAGGTCAATTGGTTATTTGTCAGGTGAAGCACAAAACCGTCGTCTCCGTTGTGCAACCGACCTTCATTCACAAAAATAACAGTGTCAATAAACTTTGGGTTTCTTTTCTTTTTAACTTCCGATTAAAAATTATAATTTTCTATTTTTAGGATGAATTTTCTATTTTTATACTAACTTTGTATGTTTCTCTGTTTGTTTGTTTTAGGAGTTTGTGTGAAAAATTGTGCCCAATGTAAAAGAATGTACGGAAGATATTTTAATGGGGAAAGTTGTGCGAAGATGTGCATCAAGTTCAAAGGGACTTTAATTCCCGATTGCGAAGATATAGGGTCGATTGAACCGTTTTTAAATAAGATCGATAATAATAATATCGATTATTAAATTGGATACTTGTATGAAGAATTAGCTAGCTAATTATTTATTCAAACGATATTGTTGATGTATTAATAATCTTTATGATTTCTTTCTGTGATTTTAGTTTGGTAATTTATTGTAATAATAACTTAATTGAAAGTATTATTAATAAATAAGCTTTTTCTACAATAATAAAATGTGTTTTATTATTTATAAATTGAAGCTTAAGATTTTTGTTATGATTTTGATAACTAAATTTTCGGCTTTTATGCCATCATCAGGTCTATCACGATTGAGAGTCGTTAGTTAATGTTGATTACCAAGATTATAATACAAAAATTTTAAGTTTTGGTTTACTTCATTTTCCTCATTAAATCTTAACTGAAAAATAGAGAAGTGTATTGCTGAAGAATAAGGTTATGTATACTTTTAATCATTTTTTTTTAACTTTTTCTGGAATAATTAGAATAAATTTGAGAGTTATTATAAAAAAATAGAGTCCTTGGGCTTTATTTAATATAAAAAGCTTTCTTTAATTCTTATAAATAAAGACAGGGTGATGTTTTTAAATCAGTCAACAAACATTTTTTGGACAGAATTCTTCGATCTTCTCAAAAAAAAAAAATTTTTATTTTTTTGTGGAATAATTAGAATAAATTTGAGAGTTATTATAGAAAATAGAGTCTTTAGGCTTTAATTTAACATAAAAATCTTTCTTAAATTCTTATACATACAGACTGGGTGATTTTTTTAAATCAGTCAAAAAATTTTTTTCAGATAGAATTTTTCAGTCTTCTCAAAAAATTTTCTTGTATTTTTTCTGGAATAATTAAAATAAATTTGAGAGTTATTATAGAAAATAGAGTCTTTGGGTTTTAATTTAACATAAAAATCTTTCTTAAATTCTTATACATACAGACTGGGTGATTTTTTTAAATCAGTCAAAAAATTTTTTTCAGATAGAATTTTTCAGTCTTCTCAAAAAATTTTTTTTGTATTTTTTCTGGAATAATTAAAATAAATTTGAGAGTTATTATAGAAAATAGATTCTTTGGGTTTTAATTCAAATTAAAAATTTTTCTTTAATTCTTATAAATAACGACAGGGTGATTTTCTAAAGTCAGTCAAAAAAAATTTTTTTATGTAGGATTTTTCAGTCTTCAAATTTTTTTTTTATTTGTTTAACGATATTTAGAATAAATTTGACTTTTACAATCAAAAATAGAGTCTTTAAGTGTTACTTTATCGAAAAAATCATATCTCAATCTTCATAAATAAACTCCGTATGATTTTTTAAAATCGACCAAAAAATGTTGGTTATATTGAGTTCGATCTAAATTTTTCGGCATAAAAAAATAGGGCAAATAGAGTAAATTTGATTTCTATAATTAAAAATAGAATCATTAATGTTCATTTTAATGTAAAAATCATTTCTTAACTCCTATAAATAAAGTCCGGACAATTTTTTAAAGTCAACCTAAAAATGTTGGTTATATTAAGTTCGGTTAAAATTCTTCGGCATAAAAAAAATAGGACAAATAGAGTAAATTTGACTTTTATAATCAAAAATAGAATCATTAGCATTCAGTTTAATATAAAAATCATTTCTTAATTGCTATAAATAAAGTCTGGGCGATTTTTTTAAATCGGTCAAAAAATGTTGGTTATATTAAGCTCGGTCAAAATTCTTCGGTATAAAAAATAGGGCAAATAGAGTAAATTTGACTGCTATAATCAAAAACAGAATCATTAATGTTCATTTTAATGTAAAAATCATCTCTTAACTCCTAAGGTACTGTCGGGTAATAAGGCCAGGTTAACGTTATTTATTTTTTATTCAATAACGCACAAACATATTCAATATTTGACATATGAGGGGTGTAGATGCAAAATTCACATTCTCCACTTTTCCAAATTTTCGGAAAAACGTAAAAAACTAGGACGTATTGAAGTTCAAGTTGTATTACTGCAATTTTTTTTTAATTTAAATTTTGTAACCAAATAAACTGTTTACTTGCACTGCTAACCTTTTAGTCGAAGAGGTTTTTTTGTAATTTTATTTTCAAACTGGTAAAATGTGAGTTGTGAGCCAAAATATGATCAAATGTGGGTTTTGTAACAAATTCACATGGATAGTGTTAGTTTTGAAGCAAAACAGTATCACATCTTGGAAACAACTGGTAACAAAGGAAGTAAATGCATTAGCTATAATGAACTTTATTGCAAAATATAATTTGGAAGTAGAGGTAAGTTAATATTTTTAGATATTAAAGATATTGACTTTTTCTGTCGACTCACATGTTGACTCATCTTCTTCATTGTCTTCAGCGCCATTAATAATATTTTTATAAAATACCAAATCGTCAATCTCTTTTCACTGATCCCCATAATGTTTCTTTAATAAGTTGTTGACGTCAACATTTTTGGATTGCTTAATTGCGTTTGACCTAGGTATAATAGTTGGTTTCATATTTAAAAACTGTTTACCAGGCTTTGCTATAGATTTAGGCACTCCAAGGTCGGATTTGTATGTGTACTCTCCTCTAACGAGTACGTTCTTTTGATTGGTTTCTGTCAAAATTATTCTTCTGCGTCGACGAAAACATAAACAGAAGGCAAAGACGCTTAATTGTTTTTGCTACACGGTCTGTGACTGGTTGGAATGGAGAATGTGAATTTTTTTGCAGAACAACTGTTGGATAATGTGACATTTGTTTCAAAACGCGATTCTCACTATAGTTTTGTGGCGTTAAACTATAAGTTTTACTGTAAACTGCTATCAGAATTTGATTCGCTTTAACAAGACCAACACGGTGAAATATTTAACTTCATATCTTAAGAAAATGGAGAATGTGACTTTTGCACCTACACCCCTCATATAACAAAAGTAACTGATTCTTCGACATAAGAAAAATAGGACAAATAGAGTAAATTTGACTTTTATAATCGAAAATAGAATCATTGACATTCAGTTTAATGTAAAAATCGTTTCTTAATGCCTAGAAATAAAGTCTGGACAATTTTTTTAAATCGACTAAAAAATGTTATTTATATTAAATTCGATCAAAATTCTTCGGCATAAAAAAAATAGGACAACTAGAGTAAATTTGACTTTTATAATCAAATATAGAATCATTATCGTTCAGTTTAATATAAAAATCATTTCTTAATACCTAGAAATAAAGTCTGGATGATTTTTTAAAATCGACAAAAAAATGTTGGTTATATTGAGGTCGGTTAAAATTCTTCGGCATAAAAAAATAGGACAAATAGAGTAAATTTATCTTTTATAATCAAAAATACAAACCTAAAGCTACACTTTAGCATCAAAATCGTTTTTAAATTTCCATAAATAAATTATACATGATTTTTTAAAGTTAGTAAGAAAGTGGAGATTGTAGGTGAACCCCTTTTATTACTGTAGCCTTCACATATGTTAATAAACCCAATATTCCAATATTTACATTGAAATATGGCTTAACTGGAGGCTGGAGTCTGAAAAGTTTGGAAAGTTTAAAAACTTATATGTCCAAGATATGTGAAAGAAATTTTTTAAATAAAAAAGTATATTAATTCAATTTTTAGAAAACATGGAATGTTAAAAATAACTGGCTCAATAATCTTAAATCTCTTATACCAGAAATTTGTATCGTTATATTTTGTCATTTTATTCATAAACTAGTAAATCGCTTTAGAATATTTCCAATACACAAAATAAATCTAATAATAGGGTCGTTAATAGAATAAAATATCTATAGAATCTACTTTGGAACTTTCCCCTATTGTTATTTATCAAGTACCTTACCTAGTAATTCAATTTGCGATGAAAAATTATTCTCAGAAACCTTAAGCCGTGCGGAAATAATGGGCTGAAAACGGAAAAAGGAGCTTGTTATTCACCCTACGCAACCGAGTATAGAACAAAAACGGTTTTTCGCATTGGGTTTCCTTTTAGTGCTACCTATAAAACCCCGATATCACTCCAAGGAAAACTCATTCGAGTGTTTTCCACCAAAGAAAACGGTCCTTAACTCCAATCATGGTAACGTCAATACTATTTTACTTAAAATACAAAAAATTTTTTAATCAAATCGAATCTCCTTTTTTTATAGAATTATTACAAAGTGATAATTTTATTCTTTATCCTATTTTATGGTTCAAATTACACCGAAGCCGATTCAGTTCCAGTTTGTATAAGGTAAGTGAAAAAATTTATTTATCCATGGCAATAATCAAAAAAATAAACTGTCACTCATTTGAAACATTTTGAAACATTAATAAAAAAATCGCTAAAAGAGCTTCTATGAAGACAGAAAAAGAACCGAAAAGGGAAAGTAAGCTAAGAGCTGAAGCTCCGGCCTTCGTACCTATAATAACAACCGAAAATAACGCGTTCGTGTTCCCGCAAGTTTCCCAAAAGGAAGCCCAATGCTCGAGGTATTCGAGAAAATCCGTTTGGAGGATGGAGGAAAATTCTAATTCCCCAAGACCGATTTTGGGGTCGAAAAATCACCTTCCACGGCCGATTTTAGGCAGGAAAGAAAACATACAACCTCCCATTGAAGAAGATTACATGGGGAAACAATTTAAATCGATTTATCGTAGAATGTTGAGGATGAAAATTTCAGACGAAGGGAGGAAAACTAAACATGAACCAAAAAATAAGAATAAAAGCTAATTTAGATTATTGTTTTATATTTTAAGGTGTTTTTTAATTAATATAAAATAATTATTGAATATTTATTTAATCTTTTTTTTTCTTTCTGATTTATAGGAATTGTGTTCAATGCAAGCAAATGTTGGGTGTTTACTTCCAAGGAAGAGCTTGTGGAGACGCTTGTGTTAACAGTAACGGAAGAGAAACTCCCGATTGTAATAATCCGAGAACTTTGGGGGTGTTTTTAAAACGATTTCTTTAAATAATACACAAATACGATTAATTGTTCTGAAATAAAAGTGGTAATTAAAATAAAAGATTAAAATTTAAAATGTAAGATTTTGTTTTCATTTCTAAAAGTACTTATATTATTATTTTTTTGAAATAATAAGGGTGAAAGGTTATTTTTCTTAATTCGTTGACTACTGTGAACGTTCTGAACTACAGTGAAATCTCCCTTGTGCGGACACCAACGGGACCGACCAAAAATGTCCGTTCAAGAGGGGTGCCCGCTTAAGAGAAGTCCGAAGTAAATATCGTGTTTTTCTTTTAAGGAAAACTATTATTTAAAAAATCGGATATTTAAAACGTGTATGTGAATGTTCTTAAAATAAATAGAAAAATTTAAGCTTAAATTCACTTATTAGGTAAAATTAAAAGTATTCTTGCCGTCTGTATTAACAAATTGATGTAAGTATTAACTTAAAGGGACTGAAACTTTCTTTCAAACATTAAATAATTCTGGCATTTTTTAAAACTTGTTAAAAAATTATTTGTTAGCTTACAAAGTACATACAATATATATACACTGGGTCAAAAAAGTCTCCGTGCACTTCACAACATTTACAAGTTACCTCCTCCAATTTATTTATTATGATGTTTAATTGTAAGACAGAAATTTTATTCCAGGATATGTTGTAATAAGTAAGAAAACAAATCAGTATCATAAAACCGAAAACTTTATTATACAAAACATAAATAAACGTGGTTATAAGTGTAGGGGTACAAAGACTTCGTCAAAAAAGTCTCCGTACAGGAGATTTATAAGAAAATAAAACATCAATATGTTGCTATTTTTAATCCTTTAATAGCTTGTAGATCCTCCTTTAACAAGTAAAACTTCCAATAGCCGCTTTGGCATTCCATGCACTATTTTTTTTAATACTATTTCGTTTATTTTATTCCACTCTTCAGTAATTGCCATTTTATGCTGTTCTTTATTTTTAATTTCGTGCTTGCGAATCCTCCGTCCAACTTCATCCCATAACTGCTCGATAGGATTCATATCGGGCAATTGTGGGGGTGTATTGAGTTGTTTTCCCATTCTATATACAAGCCATTCTTTTACCCGTTTTGCTGTGTGTTTAGGGTCATTATCTTGTTGAAAGTTAAATGGCTTCTTTAAGTTAAATTTTTGGACACTTACATGTAAATTTTTTTGCAAAATGCTGTGGTACTCTTTTGATCCATAATACCAGCTATAAATACCAAGTTTCTAACACCTGCAGCGCTCATACACCCCCAGATGAGAACGCCTCCGCGTCCATGTTTCACTGTGGCACACAAATTTTTTGTTTTGAAATGCTCACTCTTCTTACACCACATTATATTTCTTCCATCGGAGCCGAAAACATTAAATTTTGAATCGTCGCTGAAAATTACGAACTCCCAAAATGATATCGGTTTGTATCATAGTAAATAAATTAGGGGATAACTTGTAAAATGTACGGAGACTTTTTTGGCCAAGTATAGGTTCATAGCCAAAATCGTATGGTTGTGCAAAAATGCACATCATATATTAGTTTATAACCAAAACTGAATGGTTGCGATGATAAATAAATTGAAAATAATGCCCTACGGTTAAAAATCCTATGCTCCGATTCCATCACCTTAAGGGGGAACAACAGGGTAGAGACCGCGAAAAAAAGGCGATAATTAAGATTTTATTTTGGTTCAATCATATATTTTAGAAAAATCGGAATTTGATATTTGTAACTAAGCAGTTTAAACTTATTTTAGGAAGTATAAAGAAAAAAAATCTGTCTTAGAATACATGTATGGAGGGTGTCCAAATGCACTAACAAAAAAAAGCATCTTGTTGGTTGTCACTATAAAACGTGTAAAAATAATCTGAAAATAAAAAAGGAAATGTCATTTTAATCTATATTAGTGTAGCTTCAGTTAAGCGTACCCAATTCAGAAAATAATAATTGCTGTTAAAATGGCACCCCTGCAAAAAAAGAGTTAAGAAATTCGATAAAATAATTAATCTTTCCAGGGGGTAAAGAGGCAGCAAATATTAATACAAATAAAAATCCGTACGCTTAACTGAAGGGAATTTTATATAGATTGAGGACGTCTCAATAAAATTTGAATGCGATTCTCGTTGGTAAAGAAATTGTGACAACAGGTTAAAAAATTTTTACTGTGAGAAAAACGCATTTAAAAAGTTAAGTTTAGTTCTAGATCATATAATGGGGGAAATTTTAAGAGTTGCCACAATTCATCGATTCCTGCTCCATAATAAAGGTCTTTAGAATTTCTAGAACATAATTCGACTTTATTCTTGTTGTCTGAATTGTCTAAAACACTTGGAATTGAACGCACTTGAGCTCTACTTATACGGTGTTGGTCTTTAGCTGTACAAAATGCGTAGGTTTGGGTACTAATCTGGATTTGTATTTCATTTGTCACCTTTAATAAAGATGCCATTCCATTATTAAAAATGGAAACCGTCAAATAAGTAGCAATTTGCACAACAACTGCCCGACTTGATAAAATTTTCGGAGCGAACTTCCAAATGAGGGAATTAAAGCTCTCATTCGAATTTTGCGTAAATCCGCTTATACAGCGCTCAAGCAACTCCGTCTTGGACTAATCCATATGAATGGAAGTAATAGCATCGATAACATTTTGTGACAATGGTTCTTTATGTTCGTATTCAAGTAATGGCTTCGTGCGCGCGAGCAGAAAAGAGTTAAAATTCCATTATTTGTACAAATTTTGTTATAATATTGTAGGACAATATTCTAGAAGGTACATACTTTCGAATTGCGTAAAGAAAAAAAACGATTTTTTAAAAAATTTACCCTGTTGTTCCCCCTTAAACTCAAGACCCGAACCCGACAACTACTGACATTACATTTGCTATTTGCTGTTTTTGACGCGATTAGTCTGATGACGATCAAATATTTGATCAAAACTTGATAATCAAGTGCTAAACAATTATTGAATGCATCTCTTCAGTAGAAGCTTTACGATTAATTTATTTCAATTTTATTTCAACTGAAGAATGGAACCATTTACATTGTATTTTCTTCGCAAATATAAAAAACAAACCATCTTATTCTCGTATGTCGCCATATAGGCGACAAACCATGCCGCGACATACGAGTGCAAAGGGTTAAAAGTCTTTTTCTTTTTCTATAGAGATTTGTATAGAAATGTCGACTTTTTTTTTGAAGGACTGACATTTAGCAAGTTTACCCTACTTAACTTGACCTTACTTTTATGAATGGTTATTGACTTATTATCTTTCTTAATTTATTGCAATAGCGACGGTTTATGCTCTACAATTTCGTACGAGTGCCTATACCAAGTTTCTAATTTAGTACTGACACTAAAGTCATAGCCTTGTTTCTCCTAATTTTTGATTAAATTAAAGTATCCCGCTACTTTGTACACACTTGTTGCAGTCTAAACTTTAATTTAAACGGATAATTATCTTAAAATTATAGTCTTCATTTCTGTGGACACGTTTGATGATCATTTCTCCATTTTTGCTAACACGAATTCATAAGGAGTGTATGAACACATTGCCGTATGTTCCATATTATTGTACTTTCGAAGAAAAGATAAATTGCACCGCGAAGAAACACATACAAGTTCAGTTCCCTTTTCTTTAACTTGTATATTGTCTCCTATCTGCAACAGTTATCTTTAAAACACCTTTAATAATTAATATATTTGCACCTTTCTTTTCCCTACTCTCCCTACTCTCATTTTCCTACTCTCATTTTCTTTCTATTCTGGCCTCTCAAAGATGGTTATGTGATAATTGAGAATTGAAAGATATTGAAATATATGAATTACATATACAGCGAAATTCCCCTTCGTGGACACCCCTCTTGAACGGACACCCCCCTTGGACGGACAGTTTCTCATAAAACCGTACGTCTCTCATATACAGTGAAATCTCCCTTGTGCGGACACCAACGGGACCCACCAAAAGTGTCCGTTCAAGAGGGATGTCAGCTTAAGAGAAATGCAAAGTAATTATATGAGAGTCGGACTTTTCCATGAGAAACTGTCCGTTCAGCGGGGGTTTCCGTTCAAGAGGGGTATCCGCGAAGGAGAATTTCACTGTAATTACTTCGCATTTCTCTTAAGCGGACACCCATCTTGAACGGACACTTTTGGTGGGTCCTGTTGGTGTCCACACAAGGGAAATTTCACTGTATCTAGATAATTTTTAAAATGAAAATAGCCAAAATATACCATAAATTCAATCAAAATATCGATTAGCATTTGAAGTTTCTAGAGAATCGAAAATTTAACAAATTTATTTAACATTAATTCATTATTTAATCGATTAATTATCCTTAAATAAACCTAATTCTCATTTTTAAATTTAAATACAATAATTTAAATTAAAATTATCCAATTAACACCATCTATCAGTTAACATCTAAAACTTCTTAAAGAACTAAAAATTAACAAACGTATTAACCATAAATTAATTATTAAATCAATTAATTATTCTACAATAATCCTAATTCAATTTAAAAAATTAAATATTTCATTTTAAAATTTAATTTATAATTATTTAAGAAAATTTTTTAATTCTCAAGATATTTTTCGCCATCTATTATTCAAACTTTCAATGATCTTTGACAGTACTTGAAATAAAGTAACCAAACATTGCGATTTCTCATTATCATGTTAAAATTTTATAAAACGTATTAAAAAATAATCGCAAACCAACCCCAGCGGATCAAAACCCAGCAAAAATGGTAAGTGAACCCATCTTAATCACAAATCCTCTTAAAGACACCCCTAAATCACCCTTTTAACACCCCTTTTAAAACATAACCTAACTCTTTTTCCCGTAGGACGTTTTCTTGATGATTCGAAGGAAAAAACTCACTATTTTTACCGATGCAAAGGATACGACTACGGTTTTAGAATTAAAACGCATTATTGAAGGTAAGTAAAACATAAATTTTTATTTTACTTGTCAAAAATGATTAATCTTTAAATATTAGGCATTTTAAAAGTTGCTACGCAAAATCAGCAGTTGTACAATAAAGATAACGTTGTAATGGAAGATGATAAGATGTTACAAGAGTATGGGTTAAATTCGACTACTGCGAAGGCTCAGAGTCCGGCTACGATTGGTTTAGCTGTTCGTGACGATGATGGACCGTTTGAACCATTGGAATTGACGCCGTATTCCGCCCCACCGGATCTTCCAGATGTGATGAAGTCACAGGAAAGTAATGGTCAAGAACAGTCCTCTTAAAAAAATATTTAAAAAAAAACATAACAGCACTTTGCATATTATTCAACCAAGATGTTAATTTATTTGTTTTCTCAACTTAGCTAAAGACTTACCTTATTCTTATCTTATCACTACATCTATTCCCCCCTTTTAGATATTATCCAAGTGTTTTTGTTAATTTCAATATTAAATCACAAAAAAAAAATACAAAAAGAATACACCGATTTTAAATTAAACCCGCTAAATAATTTAATTAACATGTAATTAAAAAGAAATAATAATAATAATAAACTAAAAAAATTTTCTCTGTGTAGTAACGGTAAACGTTGAAAGGGGCCTTTAGTTTTGTGCCGCCGACGCAATTTATTAACGGCAAATTTAGCTGTAGTCGTGACTTTTCAAACCTATCAAGTAAAACGTGAGTTATATAATTGATTTTAGATTCGATGTCTTAAACGAAACGAAGTTACTAATGTACGTTTTTAATAAGAAGTAATAGGAATGGTAGTAGAGGTGCGGTTTTTTTTTTTTCTTGGCGATTTTTGTGCGTATATTTCGCCCGTTTTCATTTGAAACGATGTATGTATTATGTATTGTAAAAAAAATGAAGCGATTAACTTTTAATGTTTAAGTTCATACCATATTTTGTTTGTTTATTTGTCTTGAATAAAATGATTTTCGTATATGTTAAGTGATTTGGGTTGAAGTAGATAGTTTAAATGAACAAAATCGTTTCTTATTGTTTATTATTAGCTTTAAAGAGTTGATGAGGTTTTGAAAATGTTTGGTTTTGTTAAGGTGGTAACATCTATTAAATTTCACATTTAATACTTTGGTTAATTGTTACTACTAATTGAGTTATTAAAGATCAAATAAGAATTCATCTATAAATGGCTTAGAATCTAATGAGAATTCTTTAAAATTAGTTAAAATGGATTACAAATAGTTAGAATTTCTTTGGATGATTTGGAAATTAAAAAATGATTATACATCGACTAAAACTACTTAATAATTATCCGAAATGAAATGAAAATACTCAAATATTTGGTTATAAAATTTTTTTTTTATGGTTGAAATTGGCTAAAATCTAGACAAAGTCTCTAAAATCAACTTCAATTGAATGGAAATGATCCAAATTCTTTTGAAAACATCTGGAAATGTTGAAAAACTGTCTGTAACCGCTTAAAAATACTTAAAAATGATGTGAGGTAGATCAAAGATGATCCAAAATGGATATTGCAACAAACGATGAAGACAGAAAACGTTGTACGACTCTCACAGGAGATAGTATTTGACAAAAAGTTATAACTTTTTATGAGAAAATCTACAAAAAGAATAATTATATTGTTAATGGGTAAATGAAGGTTCTATGCTTTTACTGATATATTTTATTATAAATTTTCATCGACCAGTTTCAGCCTATGTGGTCATCTTCTCGGATGATTATCATTGATATGTTAAATAAACATATATCTGAATTAAATTGAAAATAAGATAGTATATTAAGTTAAGAATTCGGCGTTAACTTTATAATTTCAAAAGCAGCGAAGTATGACGTAAAAGAGTAACCAAATATGTAACTAAATGTTATAGAACCTTTATTCAACCATTATTTAAATTGTAAAAAATGGATCATTCCCTCTAATTCAATTAGATTGTTGCCTGTAATGGAAGAAAAGCTGTCGTGTAACGAAGCGTCTAACACTCCATTTATCTGTAACTCCATTTATCGAACTGGAAGAAAGTACTTGAACTTAATTTAACCCAATAATAGAACTAAAGGAGATGTTACGTAATCAAGTTTCCCAGAACAAGATTCATAAGAGTGGTTTGGGGAAGAACTGGGCAATAAACCAATGATGACTGAAGATTAATAAATGAATTGATAAGTAATGATTCAGATGATGGCAACGTAGAAGAGGTTGGTGAAATGAACTCTGTGAAATTAGAAAAGGTTTTAAAGTTATTCGATCTCGGAGTCCAGGAAGTAGAGGAAAATAAACATATTGCAAATATTTTAACTGTGGATATTGGGTAATTTATCAGTGTTAAAAATTTTATGGTGCTGAATTATCGAACTTGTACTGTAATTATAAAAAAGATAAACAAGAAAAGCTATCTTGTAACGAGGGTTCTTTCGCTCTGAAGATGTTACAAAGTCAAGAAAAAAAATCAAGCTTCACAGAACAAGGTTTAAAAGAATCGAGAACTGGGCAACAAACCAATGATGACTGAAGACTAATATATGAAGTGACAAGTAATGATTCAGATGATGGCAACGTAGAAGAGGTTGGCTCCAATCTTCAAATGGAGATGCTTTACAGTCTTAGTTTCTTTAAGAAAGTCGTTGTAAGACTAACAGGAGATATTATTTGATAAAAAGCTTTTAGTTTTTTGCGAGAAAATCATCCACAAAAACAAGGAATTTAAAGCAAATGAAGACTAACTTCAAAAATTTAAGTTAAGAATTAGAATGTTGTCTAATGAGAGAAAAGCTGTCTTGTAACGAGGAGACTTTCGCTCTGAAGGAGGTGTTACAAAGTCAAGAAGAAAAATCGAGCGTCACAGAAAAAGGTGTAAAAGAATCGAGAACTGGGCAACAAACCAATGATTACTGAAGATTAATCATGAACTGACAAGTAATGGTTTAGATGATGGCAACATAGAAGAGGTTGGCTTCACTCTTCAATTGGAAACGAGGCGTCTTTCGCTCTGAAGAAGATGTTACAAAGTCAAGAAAAAAAATCAAGCTTCACAGAATAAAGTGTAAAAGAATCGAAAATTGGGCAACAAACCAATGATGACTGAAGATTAATAAATGAAGCGACAAGTAAAGATTCAAATGATGGTAACGAAGAAGAGGTTGGTTCCACTTTTCGAGTGAACTTTGTAAAATCAGAAAAGGTTTTAACACTGTCACAACTGCATGTTTGTGCAGTGAAACGTCGCCAGTGGCCGCCAATATATTGGATAATAATGAATAACCACCGGCCTACCATTGACACCACATGAGTGTCACCGGCATACAACGACCGGCCTGCCAATGACACCACATTGGTGTCACCGGTTTGTGAAAGTGTTGAAGGCAATCGATCTCGGAGTCCAGTAAGTAGAGGAAAATAAACATACTGCAGAAATTCTATTAACTCTGTGGACATTCGGTAATCTATCAGTGCTGAAAATTTTATGGTGGTGAATTACTGAACTTGTGCTGTAATTATAAGAAAGATATCGATTCTAACGCGGATTTATCTCTTAAAATATCGAAGGTTTATGTTTGCGCCGCGAACTGTAACCAATTGTACTTCGGAAATCGAAATTAACTACTATCACTCGTTATAAGTCTTGTTTTTGAGCACTGAGTGGATATGGAGTTTCTGGATACAGCATTTAAGACAGCAGTAGATCCTCTAGACCTGAAATCGGGAACGTTCTTGGAACTTTTGACGACATTTTTTCACAACAAGTCTCAAAAACGTTAAAGTTAACTAATAATGGAACGACTAAACGAAAATGAAGTCTGAATGAATGTGAATCAAACTGGACGAGTCAAGAGAATAGTTAACAATCGAGAATAAACCGATATCCGGAGATTCTTTTGCCTTGAAAGGGTTTGTATGCTTTACGTAGGCCATTGCATAATCATATAAACAAATTGGAACGGAGTAATAGTTGTTACACGTTAGGCGACGAAAAATAGCTCTTAGCCGGGTCTCATACTGAGGCAACCAGCAATATTGTCACATGATAACATTTGACTTTCCTTCTGCTTTCATTCTATGTAAAATGTGTATATGTATATCGTAAATTTTCTAAAAGAAACATTTTACATGGATCATATTTGAACCGCCATCGGTTTACTTTTAATTATTTACTGATATTTCTTTTTGATTATAAATGTTTTCTTACAACTTCTATTGTCATTGGACAAGTATGTAACGGTACTAACACGGTATGGGATAGTTGCGGTTCCGACTGCAAGGACCATTGCCCGAGAGATCAAAATGAATATTACACTTCTCAATACGTCGTTGGATGTTTTTGTCTTCCCGGATACAAATACAAAGGTATCGACGCGGATTATTGCGTACTAGAAGAATTATGTCCTAGTTGTGGCCTTAATGAAGTATACAGAATTTGTGGACCTTTTTGCCAGGATTATTGCAGAAAACCAGATGAATATTGCCCTCAATTTTGCGTTCAAGGTTGTTTCTGTAAAGAAGGCTATATTCACTTAAGTTAGTACAGTTCAATTTGTATCCCAAAAGAAATGTGCCCTTAAAACTATTTTAAAAGATTGTTCTTCAGTACACACTTACTAATAGATAAGATTATTATGTTATACATTCAAAGTTGAAAACAAATAAAATGTAGTTAATGCAGATTGATTTGTTACTGTATAATGCTTGTGATAGAATGAAAGAAAAAAACTATTCTATGGTATTTGATTTATAAAGGATTCCTATATCTGGGATTAGACTTCTTATTAAAAAAACCCTATTTAGCAGATGCTCTGAACATATACCGTTTAATAACAGTAGGTGGCAATATCACTTGTTGGTTGCTTGTTGCCTCAATGTAAGACGTACCTTGGGAGTTACAACCGGTGGCGACGAGGGATAATTAAAACAATATTATCCAAGCATATGAATAAAGTTATCGCTGGTTAGATGAAGAGCCTTCATGTCTTAAGCGTTGGATGTTTCATTATTGGTGAATTGAACTTTTTGCAATTCGTAAGTGTGTTTAAGTCATACTACTTTAACCGTTTGAGTCCCAAACAACGCGATCGCGATGTTCAGATTTTATGTCGAGAAGAACCAGTGCATTTTGAACATTGTGGGTAATGATGGTGCGTTATCGAAGTCGCGTGTCTGGATTTACTGAACCATGTACATCACAGCACTTATTTTAATGTAAATAGTACATCTTACAATAGGTGGAATAATATTAAAAAAGACGAGGGTCTTTTCGTACTCATTTATAGAAAGCCTGATTGCATTGTTCAGGGTTTCTTCGACAGTATTTTTTCAATACTCCCTAGGACTCAACCAATTAAGTAAATAAACATTTACAATAAAGTACTGGGCTGTAGTGAACTCAAACTGATCAAAATTGTATTACGGTATTTAATTGAATTGTATTAGTTTAGTCAAAAACTTAGCCATTCTGGATTGTAACAAATCACTTAAAACCCAAAACCCACTTAAAATAGTTAAAATTCATCTAATAGTCATCTAAAATCATCTTGCATAGATTAAAAATAGTCGAAAATTTAGCCAAATAAAATTAGAATGAATCATTTACAACCTAGAATCAACTAAAAATTCTTAAAAACTACAAAAATCGCTTTCTTACATCATTATTAAGGTATAACAAATTGAAAATCACAAAATCTTTATAAACAAATTTTTATTTCGTAATTTCGTATTTTTACACTCTATAAGTTCACACTCAGAAATGAAAAAACGATTCTTACACCCGGACTTATACAAAAATATCGTGTTTATCAAGAATTACACCATATCAGTTACAATTAATATTACAATAGGAAAAAAAACATAAAAACGTCATTTTTAATCAATTTATCTTTTACATTTTTTTAAACATTATCGTCAAAACCCTACAAAAATCAAAAACAGACGGCTTCATTATTTCCAAATCAATGGTAACGATCCCTCCTATGTTTGTACTCTTTATCTCTACTAGAGTGTCTATGAGATCTCTCCCGATTACGTTCTGCACTACGTTCCATACTACGTTCTCTCCTCGGCGACCGTTCTCTATAATCTCGATGTTTATGTTCATAATCCCTGCTAGCAACTCTCCTCTCATCTCTATTTCTATCTCTGTATCTATCACGATCATCTCTATATCTTTCTTTATCCCTCTCTTCTCTTTTTTCTTCCTTCCAATCGCGATCTTGACGTTGCCAATCACCTCGTTGTTCACGTTCTCTTATCGGCATTGGTTGTGGTTGTTGTTGAACGGGATATTTATCCTAGGATATTAAAATAATTATTTTAATGATTAAAAAAGTTTAATTAAATAAAACCTTTAAAAATTTTTGAATTTTTTGTTGTATAGGAACCGGAATCCTCGGAAACAACGAACCAAACCAATTAAGCTCAACCAAAAATTGTCGAAGCATCGTCCCAATCCTCATATTTTGTCCACCTCCGGCTTTTACATCCAACTCCTAAAACGCTCAAAGACACAATTTAAAACACATAAAATCTTATCAAAAAAGGGGCCGACTGCTCTCGGCAACCTAATAAATGAATTAATCAGTCTTCACTCTACCTGATTGAGGTACGCACCTCTTCATCGTCGAGGTACGGTCCGTACCAATCTAAAAGGTGCGCTGGAGGCAATACATGTCTCACGTACATGAACCCCAAAGCTCGTATATATGGAGAATCACAATGTGTTATCAAACCATTTAATTGTTTCCTTGTTAATTTTAACGTAAATAACTTATATAATAAACAATAAGCTGTAGAAACGATTCCACCCGCTCCAACACCTCGAACACCTCCGCACATTCCTGTTTGGCCGGATGTACGTCTCGAACCTTTTTCCCATGGCTCTAAATGAGTTACTTTATAAAATATTTCATCAACGACTTCATGGTAGGTTTTTAATTCGTATAAATTCACTATAAACAATAAAAAAAAATTTTTAATAAAATTAATGGGCGTTTAGTACATCTAGCGCCATCTAAACAACTTCGGTGGCGCGTTTACGAACTACATACGTATAACTTTATAACCAAACGCTTACCTTTAAAATAATGACTGCTCTGTATGTTGGTGAGAATCAAAGGATTTAAATTCATTGTTCGTTCATTTCCCCACAACTGCAAAACGTTGCTTTGTTTCGAGCTGGGTTTGGATACGTATTCTAAAGGAAAAAAATTGTTGAATCAATGTAAATTGCTGTTGACGTAAAACGGGTATATTTTAGGCAAGTACTCTATCGATTACCTTCGTCGTTTCCATAAGATTGCGAATCCATGGTGGTGAAGCCCTTGAAAGACGGTTTCCGTGTTAAATTTGGACGAAAACGTTGTTTTTAATCAATCAGCAAAAACCTGGACAATCAGCCATTAGGAGCAACAACTTGAAGTTAGGTGCGAGTGATTTTTTAAAATGTTTTTAGGAAAAAATGAGTTTTTTAATTTATAATTTTTATTAAATCTTATTTCTAGATATTTTTTATAATTAAATTTATAAAAATTTTAAATAAAACTATTTTAAAAATGTGATTTTTTATTAAAAAAAAGGGTGTAATAATAGCTCCATCTATTATCATGTTTTAAAACATCAAATGTCAGGTTTTTAACCTAAAATAACTTTTAAATTAACTTAAAATTTAAAAATCATCTTAATTTTTATACTTTTTGTGTTAAATTTGAATGAAAGACGTTTTTTTAATCAATCAGCAAAAACCTAGAGTAATTAAAAATAAGAATTTTTTTAATGTTTTAATGAGAAAATGAAATAAAAAATAAAAACTTTAATTTATAATTTTTATCAAATTTTATTTTTAGATACATAAATTAATTAAATTAATAAAAATTTCAAATAAAACTATTTAAAAAATGTGATTTCTTTAATAAAAAGAAAATCTACCATATCGCCATCTTTTATCATGTTTTAAAATGTCAAGTGTCAGATTGTTAACCTCAAATAATTTTTAAATCAACTTCGAGATTAAAAACATTTAAAACCAATCTAATTTGATTAAAAAAAGTAAGTTTTAATAATTTTATTTCCTCACTAAAGCTTGACTTAACTTAATTTCTTTTAGATGAGTACTCCAACTGAAGAACTCAACCCGGAGGAAAAGCCAATCTTTAAAGTAACTTCTTTTCAAATGTCTACGAAAGTAGGCAACAAAAAACGAATGTGGAAATCTTTAAAACAAGTTATCTCTTCGGAGAGGAGTTTACCTTGGCCGGAAGATTACGTTCATTATAGTTCTATAAACGCACCTCCTTCGTTTACACCTGCCGAAAAGTTTTCTGACCTTTCCGGCCTTCCCGCACCTTATACAGACCCTCAAACTAGATTAAGATTTGCCAATAAAGAGGAGTATGCTACTATTGTTTGTTTACCGATGGATATTACAGCTGGATATTTATCTTTAAGAGGAGCGAGTAGTATTGTAGGATAACTTAAGGTATTATTTTTAAGTATAAATGTTTTTTTTAACATAGAGTAATTTAATTAAAACTAATTCACAACAACCCACCACCTTTTAACACGTCTCCTTTTAAAACAAACAAAAATTATCCTTCTTGTCACTTTCTAAAGCGTAATTCTTTTGAAATCCACATTCAAACACTTCCAAAAGTGTATATCTCTTAGAGAGTACCCGTTTATTATTTGTCCGGTCCCGAGGCAGGATGTCGTAAGGCTCGTAAGCCTGAAAAAATCGTGATCTCGCATGAGTTCGGCGTGTTAGTACGTCGATTCTTTGTCTTTTGATTGGCGGGGTACACGGCTAGTTGACACCTGGGCCTTACGGATGTAAATGTATTCTTTTGACGATCGGGAGCGCGAAGAGCGTTAAATAAATTGATTGAAACGGGCGCGCGGTGGTCGTTTTTTCAAAGGAAAACCGACTGGAAATAAATCTCGAACGACACGAAGGTTTTTTACGTTTTTTAAGTTACGACCGGAGGGTTGTAAAGTTGATTAATGGGGGGTTATTAGTTGTAATTAGACTCTTGGGTTTATTGGTTGGGGTTATTGTGTTGATGGAAATTGTTGGGGAGTTGTAATAAAAATTTGGTTTCATAAAAATTAAGAAAGAAGGGGAGAGTTTTTTTTTGTTTAGAATAAATATAAAGCTTTAAGGAAAATTTTGATTTTTTTTAGTATTTAATGTCTCATGTGTCAACAATTAATTAATTTTCAGCTTTCATCTTTCTCTCTCTGTCATGTACAATTAAATAAAGAAAATTATTTGATGTATGTTGAGAAAACGGTGACAAGTAATGATGCATGAGACATCGTTCACCGAACCAGTTCTAGTTTTTAGGTGAACTGAAAATGAGGTCATGTTTTTATACCGGTAACCTTAAAATACAGGTATAAACGGCGTAAAGTGGTTTTGTAGATGATTTTCGGTAGAAAAGTTTCTCTAATAAAGTTTCCTAGAATCATCCTTGAGAAAGTTTTCAACCACTTTTCTGACTAAACATTGTTTCTGCGAAGTAAAATAAAAAGGTTACTCTTAAAATTTTTACTCGGTTTCTTTGTGGTTTTAAAATAATGGTTTCGTGATGGGATTGTATTTTAGGGTTTGGGTTGATTTTATGTCCTACTGTTGTGACCTACAAGATGTTTTGAAATTACTCTTTTGATTTTGTTTGGGTATAATTTGAACATGAAAGGAAATATTTTGATGAGGTTTTTTTTCTAAAGTTTATTTAAACCTTTAACACTTTGTTGATCGGGAAGTTTACATAGAAACTATGTCATAAGCGTTGATGTTTCCAATAAAACCATAGAAATTGCCGTAAAAACAGCTCAAATCATAATCAACAATGATAGTATTCACTTGACCGATATTATTTTCAAACCTTCATGTTATGAAATGTATAGGTTTACAGGATTATTTTGTAACTCTTAACGACGTCGTTATGAATTGTTTGTCGTACATGAACGACAATTTGTATTTTGTAACTTCTAACGACATCGTTGTGAACGGCTTTCAGGTTAGGTTTGGTCGTTTGGCGAACGACATCCCCGTAACAGTCGTTTACGTCGTTAACATAGCAAAACTGAATTTTAAAATAAGTTGTATACCGAGTGCATTGCACAAATTACTTTTTATATATATTTAATGGTAGGTTCAAACTGTGTAAGATCATCGTTTGGCATTATCTCTTGTAAAATTCCATTTTTACAAGTTCAACCCTTGGTACGCTAACATAAAAAAATGTCAGAAACTGACTGAACCCACTTGAAACGTCGGATAACATTTTTGAAAACTATACAGATTTCTAATGGTGTATTCGATTGGCAGAACTAGTGTGCACTGGTGCGCACTAGTTTAGTGCACAATGTGACATATGTCACACTAGCTTAGTGCAAAAAAGGGCAAATTCAACAGAACGCGATGAAATCAAACGTAATCATAACATCACTTGTAAGTGTGTTCAAGGCTTGATGATGTTTAAAATGTTTTATAAACTACAATAATAAAATGTAATAGAACACAACGAAACAACCAATAGAACACGCTGTTATGCACTGGTGCGCACCAGTGCAACCAATCGAATTCGCCATAATAAATTTTACAGAAATGACTTTTTCTTTTTAGTTGAGCCATTTTCCTCAAGACGGTACAAAAATATTACTACTTTAAATTTCTAGTGGTAGTATAGGGGAGACCGGGGTTGGTTGACACATTTTCCGCTTAGAAATTTTTTTCAGTTTAATTTAAAATTGGATGCAAATGAAAGAGGGCGATATAAAATTAAATAGCATTAGGATATATATATTTTCTACTCGAAAGTATTTATTCCAAACAGTAATGCCGTTATCATTATTTTAAGTTACATGTGTCTAACGTGTCAACATACCCCGTAAGTGGGGCAGATTGACTCATATTTTGGGGTAAGTAGACACATTTAAGAAGATATTCATAGAAGTAAACATTTATTAATTTTACTAAATATTTTAAGAAAAACAACAAATTAAATGCTAAACTAACTTAATTATCATCATCAGATGATAATTATATTTTAATGATTAACTTTTCCTCTTTTAGCTACTTTTTTTTCTTTTAGCTTTTTTCGCTCTGGTGTGTCTGTCAATATCGCAGTAGTTCGTTTCCTGTTATTTCTTTGTATTTTTGTTCGCGGATTCGCTTTTTGTAATGGACGCACTTCTTCTGGACTTAAAAGTAGAGGTATATCATTTAAACAAGCAGTAGACGTTGATGGAGTAGGATTTGAAACATTTGATGTCGAAGTCTCTAAAGGTACTACATCTTCTGAAAGTTGGGTAGCAGTTTTTGGCTCTGAACTTACGTTGGAGTTATCATTTGAACTTACAACAGTAGAATTAGCATTATGATCAATAACTGTTGGATTTGGTCTGTTGGTAACATATGATGGCATGAAATCACTATCAGTGAAAATAGCTTCGTTGAGTGGACATATACCCGTATTCACAAAACCAGCTTTAATGTTGTTTGGTGTAGCTGCTAACAGCAGAGCTATGTTAACTATTCCAGGGATATCATAAATAGTTAGTGTTTTTCCTGGGTGATTTGTCATCCAGTTGTCGCATGCAGTATTAACATATTTTTTTAATGGCCCATACACACTCCTGTCAAGAGGCTGAAGTCTATGACTACAATGGGGCGGAAACGATAAGACTGTAACCCCGTTGCTTTTTAAATAATCCATTGCCTTTGTTGAAAGATGTGAATTGTGGTTATCTAATAGTAATAGCAATGGTCTTGTCGTAGAACATCTAGTATGGTGTACAAAGTGCTGGCAAAATTTTTGAAAGTTTTCTTCCTTCATCCAACCAGATGGGTTAGCATTCCCTGCACTTCCTATAGGGCCTTGCCGAATAAAATGGTCACGAAAGTGTACCCTAGGAAAAATAAAGAATGGCGGAAGACTGTTCCCAGTAGCAGACATTGCTACGGCCAAAGTGACTAGAGTTCCTCTTTCTGCTGATGTAACACGTCCTATCTGTTTAAAACCCCGACGAGCTATTATTTTATCTGGTACCTGAACCGTTGTAATGCCTGTTTCGTCCATGTTCCATATATCAGAAGGCCCTAATTTCAACCGATCATAAATAGTTTTTAAATTTATGAAAAACGCATTCACATTTGTTTTATTAAAAGATGTCGCTCTTGATAAGCTGGTAGGTTCTGGTGTCCTTAGAGATAAACTACGATGTCTTTTTAGAAAATGTGACAACCAGTCTGGACCTGCATTTTATTTACAGACCAACTCGTCGGAAATCTTATATGATTACTATTTGCATATTGGTATGCAAATTATCTTGTTTCTTTAGGCGTCAAACCATAATATATGTCGGAAGCCTTTTTTTATATATTCCACCAAACAATTTTCTTGTTCATCGGAGAATACCTAATGCAACAGTTAACAAAAAAGGAGATATTTCGATACTATACATATTTTACCTGTCTGTTATTAAAGTACCCCACACGTGGAAAACGTACTCATTCACCTTCAACATTGTGACCCTGTGCTCTGATTTTCTTGACGTATCTATCTAAGGTTTTATGTGCAATGCCAAAATTCTTGGCCACACTTCTAACGCTTCCTCCTTCCTTGATGACAGTGGTAACTGCTCTTTCCATTACATCGGAAGGCGTCTTTCCTTTATCCGTTTTTCTCTTGTAATTACGCATTATAGATACTAACTAAAGAAAGCAAAGAAGCAACTACTTTAAAAGCTAACATTGTTTCATAACGGGGTGAATTGACACAGTGTGCCTACAAACCCCTTACTTGGTGTGTTAACAAACCCCATCCTGGCATTGTTTATGTATGGGTAAAAATTTACTACTTAGTAATATCATAACCTAAACGTGAATATATGTTTACGTATAAGAATACATGTACTTTCAAACGATATCTATATAAAACTGTAATTAAATTCATGCTAAGAACTACGTCAAATAACTTTGAACACTAAAATTTTACTTACCAACTTATAATTCACAAAATAATTATTATAAAACTTTGTACTTCACTGACACTTTCTCGATCGGGTGTCAACGACGCTACCGACGCTACACTCACAGAATTGCATATTCGATATGATTAAAAAATCGTAGGTAAAATAGATGGCGCATATTTGACGCTGTGTCAATTAGCCCCATGTGTCAACGAACCCCGGTCTCCCCTACTTTTATGCTTGGAAAAGCTATTAAAGCTATTTCGAAAGCAAATTCATACAAAATATTAGTAATTACAGCTTTTTCAGAAAATAATGTCAGATAATGGATTCTTCTAAAGATAGCTCCTTCATTCACTTCTGTCATTTATTGCCAAAGCTTGTGAAAATGTAGACGTAAGTTCTCTTTTGAGGTTATTTATTTATTTTGCAGGGTACTGTAGTTGTTCAGCTCTTTTTCTCTAGTCTCGATGTTTATGCTTCACTTTTTCCATTAAAATCTGCAATCTGAGTATGATGAGCACATTTTGATTAGTTTATCCGTACTATATTTTAACTTGCCCTTTCAAAAGTATAGTCTATTAACATTTACAAAATCATACAAAGCAAGGTATATTTCCCGATTATTATCGGCAAGTAAAGAAGTTAGGTTATAACTAGCATATTATTTCTGGCTAGTTCATACCTGTTACAAGCAAAAAACAAATGATTCAAATCGCCGTACTGTCAACAATCGCAATTTGGGCTTTGTCTCACAAGGAGAGTGCAAGGTCTTGGGGTCATAGATTTTGCTCAAATTTTGTAGGATGGTAGATTTAGTTTCCCTGTTGAAGAAAATATATGGTTGTAGGGGCCACTACTCAACAGCTCTTTAGATATTTGCAAGTGAAGATGCAATTCACTAGTTAAATTCAGGTTTGCAGCAAACGATTAAACATAATGGGTGTAGCGTAGCAGCAATAGATCGGTGCTTCTCGTCATTAGGCGCCAGGTTCGAGTTCTGAGAGTGTCCATTTTTACGTATAAAGATACCATGGGTGGATATAAAATTTTGCGACATCGAAGCATTTTTTGAGTGTGCACCGTACTTTGAATTTGCCAGTTAATTGTCATTTGATCTATCAAGACTTCAAAATTAATACAGGAATATGACTTGGCATTATAACCTTTCTTCAAAAAGCTTGACTTAATCGGTATAAATTCGGTTAATTTTGACATTATCCGGACTTGTCCTAATAAATTAATTGCATCTTTAATTGCAAATATTTTAAAAATTATTGAATGGTGGCCCCTATAACCATATATTTTCATCAACAGGGAAATTAAATCTACCATTCTACGAAATTTGAACTAAATCCACGACCCCAAGACCTTGCACTCTCCTTGTCAGTTTAATTCTATGAAGGTGAGCCGGGAACATAGCCTGCTCCAAACGAAGTCTTGAGAATAACAAAAAGAAATTTCTTGATATAAAAGGAAAGGTCTCAAACCACACTTTGCTACTAATTTCACCTTGTACTGCTCTGTAGGATAACTCTTTATAGTTTAGAGAGTTTTTCGCTTCAAGCTGCCACCATTCCCAAATACGTGTCTTTGCATCAACAAAAACCTCCCTCGTTCCTAGTTTGGTATTCAACATTTGCTTCTCATGTCCATGTGTGGCTAAGTAATCAGCTTTTTCATTTCTCTCTATTCCATAATGACCCTGTATTCAGCAAACATAAATGTTTCTTTTTTCCTGCCAAGCCTTATATATTTCCTCCTCGATATCAAGCAGAAAGTGATGTCCTTCAAAATTAGATTTGTACTCCTCCAAAGCCACAATTGCACTCATTGTCAGTGAATCTGTAAAAATTACCGTTTCATTTAGTTATATTGTTAGTTCAAAAGATCTAACATTCGATCAAAAGTGACATTTTATGTTACTATCCTATATGAAAACATTAACTTCTGTCGTTACAGTTAAAATTCCTAACGACTGATTTACAAAATACGATTTTTACAAAAAAACGTTTGAGGTTGGAGTCGTTGGCTGAACAATGTCGTTATGCAACAACAATTACAAAATAAGCCTGTAAGTTTCAAAAGTGAAGTATAAAAAAGACCCATAAAACAATTCACTTCATTTCCAAATTATAGCCGAATAAAATCGGACGAATAATTTGATACACCTTGTAAAACCTAATGACAAAGATCCTTTTTTCAAAAATTACTTACTTGAAACTGTGTTGAAGATTTTCAAGAATTATTTACTTGAAACTGTACTATATTGCGGATAAAAATGGAAACATAAATCATTTAGGGTAAACTCACTAAATTTGGGCCATGCTCCTAAAGTCGGCCTTCGAGTTTTTCTATATGGATTTCTATACAAAGGCCGACTTTAAGAAGTCTTTTTTCGGGGGCCGAGATTTGGGCAATTTACTCTATTTGTTAATCTTTTAGCGGTCACATACGATTTTGGTCTGAATAAGTTTATTTTTAAACAAAACCAGTTTTTTCTACGGATATTAGGAATAATTAGTTCAACTAAAGAACAATTTGAAGCTTTGTTTCAGGCCAAATTTAAGTGTAAATTTCTTAATAAGTAGGGCGCGAATGTTTTGAATAAAGCATGCCCCACTAAACCAAGCAATCGGTGCTGCTACTGGAGTAAACTGCATCATCTTTGTACTCATTAACTTGGATTCAAATTTTGTCCAAAAAATTCTGACAAAACCTTGATGCAAATGTAGGCTTAAAAATTAGTTATTATAGGTAATTTAATTCGCAAACCGGCTAACTTCTTTTGCATAAAAGTAGAGTTAAAACATTTACAAATTAAAATATCAATAAATGAATGACTTTGCAACACACGAAAGTGGAAATAGGTTGGTTAAATTTTGTAGCCAGTTTCGTAAACTATCCGTGCTTGGTTAATAAATGAAATATTTGTTAGTTGTAATCTGTAGAACTGAGGGAAGTTGAAAATAAAATAAGAGAACTGGTAACAGTCATTAGTTGAAAGGTAGAGGAATACAAGGGTTTCACCGACTTTTTTAACATTTGTTAAAAAAGAAAGTTTCTTTAGTTTTTAAGAAAGTTTGTTTTTCTAATAAATATTAAAATATATAGAAAAAGTTTTAAGATAAAAATGTTTTTTTTTTAATAAAAAAAATTAAATTGGGTTCTGTCAAAATTCCTCACTCTTAAAAAAAATCCTTCTAATTTTTTGGACAAATTACTTCTGAAGATGGCCTTAGGCCAAAACATGTAAGGATAATAAGCAAATAAACCAGTTAAGTGCTGAAAAACATTTTTCATTATAACATTTCACGTCATAATTTACTGGTGGAAAAATGGATCGCAATCTACTTTTTCCTGACTATTCTAATTTTTTGGTAACAACTAGAATTGATTGAATAAATTTGACTTTTATCACAAAAAAAAAAGAATCTTTAACCTTTTGACTGTTACGATCGCAAATGTGCTGTCCACCGAAAGCTATCACTGTCGATATAGACTATGCATAAACTGTCGATATAGACTATGGACGCAGATGTGCCCCCATATAGTCTATGTCCTATGTGGATAAAGTAACAGTAATTGGATTCTGTACTACATTATAATTTAATATACCGCCGAGCAGATTCAAATTACGTGAAAAAGTATTCAGTCCCCAGCGATAGCTATTGTCGGCCACACGTCGTTGACAGGAAGCTTTTCAGCTCAGACTATTCAGCACTCAAAGGGTTAAATATCAATTTAATGGAGAAATATTTTGATAATCTTTATAAAAAAATAAAGTACAAAAAAATTAGATACTAGGGAGTCCACTAACGCTCTACCTAAAACGCGCTTAAGAGGTTAAAGTAAAAATTGTTTACTAATTTCTATAAATATGGTACGATTTTTTAAAAATTGATCGAATTCTTTAAAAAGTTAGGTAAGTTAATCCAATGTCCATCCAATTCAATGTGAGTTAATCCAAGTCGGATGTGATCGCTGACAGATCAACAAATAAATTGCCCAAATCTCAGCCCCCTAAAAAAGGTTTCATAAGTCGGCCTTTGTATAGAAATCCATATAGAAAAATTCGAAGATTGAATTTAGGTTCATAGCCAAGATTTAGTGAGTTTACCCTATAAGATTTTGGTTTCCATTTTTATTCGCAATATAGTATAGTTTCAAGTGAATAATTGTTGAAATTCTTCAACGCAGTTTCAAGCAAGTTCATCTAACACATTGAAATATTGAGTAATTCCGGTGATCGATTTTTAAGTTTACTTGTTGGGAGACGTCTTCTTTCATTTAGTGGGCTAACTATTCATTTAATCGGAAGAAGCATCAATACAGTTAATGTTGCGTTGACGTAAAAATGATTACGAAAGTTTAGATTAAGCTGAAGCTTGATTTTTAAAGGTTATTAATTTTTTTAATTAGAAATCTCAATCATTGTAAAAATTACACAACGCACAATTTTTTTTATCTAACATATAGAGTGAAATACCTTGCTTTGAAGGAGACATGTTAATCTATCTTTATAAAGATAGAGAGAAGATTTCTCTCTATAGAGAGAAATTTTTTCTTTTAATTTCCACAAATAAGCTTGTAATGATTTTTTAAAGTAGTTATGGTTTTAGAAGCTAGAAATGTCATTTTTATTATCTAATATACAGTAACTAATGGTCGAATAACTTTGTTATTTGAGAAGTATCAATTTTGATATGTTGTCGGCTTATCTAGTTAAATGTATATAAGTTTTTATTACTAACATTTTGATTTTTCTATCATTTCCGATTTTGCCGGAAATTTCCTTGTTACTTTTCTTAAATGGCATGTGTAGTATAATCATGCATTTTCGAATGCAGAATAAAAAACCACTTTCAAAAATGCCGACATTTAAATTTGATTGATAAAAGCGTAAAATAGGACCTAAATTAAGAAAATCAGGTTAACGTAGAATCCAGCAAACACGTCATTTTATTGAAATTTTTCACAAGTTATTTTCTTGATCATCGGCAAATAATCAATCAATTTCCATTGTTACAAATTGCCATTTTCTATTTTTTTAATTGATTAATTAATTGTCTTTGTCTTAACTAAACTGTGAAAATGTTCTGTAATCTGAAATGTATGTTTTATTTTAGGTTAAATTGATTTCTTAGACTGATTCTCAACTTAGGTATTATTTTGTATTTTTATCAATAAAAATTAAAATGTATTTTTGAACATAGTTTTTTTTTTTTTTAATTTTCCATTTGAAAATATACTAATATACCATACATGTTATTTACGGAAAAAATGGACATTTCCTGTAAAAGCGGAAACGAAAGAACAATGAAAATATTCTTAACACTTTACTGACTGGTAACCTATTATTCGACTTTTTGTCGAAATGAAAATCTCATTATTTGAGCCCGAACGGTTGGTCGAACGTGCATATGTTGTTGAACCACTAGCGGTCGATGAAGTCAACATAAGTAATAAACAGTAATAAGTAATAAATTCCTTACAATGATTTTCTTAATCAGACTATAAAATAAAATAATTGCAATAAGTATGACAAAGAAGAAAATGTAATATACAGACTGTCCGGAAATGTCGTGTACAACGGAGTACTATAGATACCTTGGTCAAAAATATGATGAAAGAAACCATAACTTTTTTAGAGGAAAACGTAACTTCGAACGTAGAATCTAAATTTGGCATGTCTATGATTTGTTTACATCTGAAATCTAAGGTCCCAGATAAGAACGCCAATCGACAAACGTGAAATTTACTAACTCGCCCAATGAGTCGCCTTATTTGAGCTTGGAACACTGTACTCTTTCATCTTTCTCTTCATAGTGCCATAGTACCTTAGGTTCGTACGTACTATAACCCAAAATGGAGCTGTATCATGAAGAGAAAGATGAAAAAGTAAGCCCCCTTTCCGTAACATCGTAGAGTACTTTTTCATCGTTCTTTTCATGGTGCAGCTCCAGTTTGGCTTATAGTACATCTCACATTCAAGCAACTAGCAATCAGCAACACGCGATATTGCTACTTGGTGACATCTCACATAGAAATAAAGTAAACATCTCACATTGGAGCAATTTAATTACAGGGTAAACTCATCAAATCTCGGCCATACGTATAAAGTCAGCCTTCGTTTTTCTACAGGGATTTCTTCAGAAAGGCCGACTTTAGGAACCATTTTTCCTAACACGATGTTTAGACAGTTTACTCTATATAACCAGACAGAATTTCACAATTTATAATTATACTCAACTAACCAAGTTATTCGACCGTTTTAGGAGTTGGTACCATAACCCGAAATGAAGCTGCACCATGAAGAGAAAGATGAAAAAGTAAGCCTCCTATTTTTTTTTTTTTTTTTTTTATGGAGGGGTTTAGGAAATCTGTTGACAGACGAGTGGTCCGAATCACTATCTAACTGATTCGTATCGATGACCACCTTGTGTTGGGTTGATGTACTCATCTTGAATACATCGACCAACTAAAACCCTTTCCCCTCCGCCTCCGGAACCACCCATCAAGGTATAACTTCAGAGGTATATAAATGTAATTTTCGGGGTCTACTGAACATTTCTTCTTCTATTTTCTAGTTCTCTTTCATACTTTTCCTTTTTTTCATAATGTTTGTTACCATTTCATCTACGGCTCTCCAGTGCTCTTGTTTTTCTAGCATTATATCTATTATGTTTTCTTTTTCGATATTTTTTCCGATTTTATTACGACAAATATTTCTTTCCTCGGCAAAATTATTACATATAAAAAACGTATGTTCTGGATTATCTATTTCTTCACAAAACCAGCAAAATTCATTCTCCTTCTTTTTATTTTGAACAAATTCCATGACCCGTCAAAAATTGTGTTAGGTAGTAATTTAATTCGCCCCATGTTCTTTCAAACCATTTTTTTAAATCTTTGATTAATACGTTGGTCCATTTAATTCCGTGATTCCATGTTCTGTTCCATTTTTCCAATAATTCTTCTCTATATAGCTTTTTATGTTCCTTACCTCTACTGTATAGGTTACATCTTTCCTCAATTAATAGGTCAATGGGCGGTAGACGAGCCACCACTTCATTACCCACCGTAGAAACCGTTCTATATCCAGAAGATATCCTGATTCCTAATCTTCTATTAATTGAGGAAAGCATATTTAAACAGTATTTATAATTTAGAGCTCTACTCCATGTCGGAGCGGCATACAAAATGACCGAAAGAACAGTAGAAGCAAGGAGTTTCCTTTTCTTTTCTTTGGGTCCTCTGATGTTTGGCATAATTTTCGATAAGTTATTTATCATGACGTTTGCTTTCTTGCAAATTTCCTTTATATGTTCCATCATTTTCATATCTTTGTCTAAGTAGACCCCGAGATATTTTCCCTTCTTGGCACTCCTTATCTGATTTTCGTTTATTTTTAATTGTATTTCTTTTAGTTTTCTTCTTCCTTGTAGTAATACGATTTCTGTTTTTTCTGGTGCTACTTGAAGTCCCATTCTATCAAGTTCTTCTGTGACCCTTTGAAACGCATAATTAGCCTTTAAAAAAAAAATTAAGTATTTTTAATTTTTGTATTTTATTCCGTATTAGTTTGCCGCTTTCATAGTTTTTAAAACGCTTCTTGTTAATTTTTTGTAGTCGTCTCAGACGATGGCGTGAGCCGAAACTTGTCAGACACAATAAAATTTTACATAGACCAGTAAAAGTACAGTTTTCATTTATCAATCACGAAGTAAATTATAAGTGCCTAAGAAGTTTTCTAAAATACGTCCTCTAGCGTCAGATGCAGCGCAACCCATTTGAGTAGACTTAGCGTTTAAATCGCCTCCTATAATAATTGTTTTTTTATTTATTTTGAAAGAAGATTCCAAATCATATAAAAAATGTTCGAAATCTTCTAAATTTTTATTCGGAGAAAAATAGCAGGAAAAAATATAGCAATTTTCTAATTCTATAGAAATAAAACCATTTCCTTCAAAAGAGTTTAATACTGAGATATCGTTGTAGGTGTTTATAAAACTGTCCTTTCTTAAATCACAAAAATGTTTCCCTTTTAAATTTGAATTTGGTTCACATCCTATAACGATATCAATATTTTCTTCGATTACTAATTTATCTATGATCGCATGAGTTGCCTTGCATCTGTTGAAATTTAATTGAAGAAATCTTATGGATTTCTTCCTATTATTTCCTAGTATACTTATATACTAGGAAATATAAGCCTATATCTGTAACTATAAGCCTCCTATCTGTAACATTCCATCAATAGAGTTAATGTTGCGTTGACGTGCAAATGATTATGAAAGTTTAAATTAAGCTGAAGCTTGATTTTTAAATGTTATTAATTTTTTTAATTAGAAATCTCAATCATTGTAAAAAATTACACAACGCACAATTTTTTGTACTCTTTCATCTTTCTCTTTATGATGCAGCTCAATTTCGGGTTATAGTACCTGTATATCATTTTAAAGACGATATTTTAATTTATCTTTAGTGAAAAACATCTTTCTTTAGTTCTCACAAAGTTATGACGATTTTTTAAAATTGCTTAATGTTTTTATGGTTAGAAATGATATATTTTGTAGAGATTTAATTTTCATAAATGAACAAATTTACACTGAAGTACAAATTTCAGTCTGTGAAACATCCCTCTGGAAAATCTGGTTTGACTTGATAATAAATTTCACAATTCAAACTAAATTAGAAACTCTCGGGCTAAACTGGATGATCCGTTATAAGTTGTAAGTCAAGGTTTGATATCATTATTTCCCTTCGGATTAGTAACTTAAGCAAAAAATACTTTAGCTAAACTTTAAAACTAACCGTATAAGTTACAATCTATTCAGAAACTATATAATTCAAATGGATTTTTTTTATCGGTATGAATGTATTCTTAAGAAATAATTTATTTTAATTATAATATTAATACTACCACTAACTACTATAATCCTTTCGTGCTTTTAAATTAAAATTAATTCTTTTAAGTGTAAAAATAATTTTTATCAAATCTAATTTGTATTTCAAAGAAAAGTTTTTTTCTTTATACCTGAAAAACTAATTCAATCTAATTTTTTTTCGGAAATATTAATTTATTTAATATGTTTTAATTTTCAAATACAACAATAAAAATTTTATTGAATGTATTAGGAGAAAAAAAAATATTTATTTTAATTATGTAACTTAACTGTTTATTTTATCACTTTATAGTTGTTGGGTATTTGAAGATTTACGATACAAAGTAGCACGTAGTGGCATTGCAGGGTAATATATTATTGATATAATTTATTGTGTGGCACGAAAGAAACTTGTTTGGCTGTTCGTTTATTCTATGATCGCACGCAGTCGTAGACAACTTGGCTCTGGAGGCAGTTTCCCCACCAGCGTGTGCGCCTTCCTCCAAAAACCAGTTCTTCGCGAACGCGTCCCTCTGAGCTTTAGTCGAGCTTTGGAGCTTGAGAGGGTCGGTTCGCGCAACCCTTAGCGGCGCATTTTCAAAAAGATCGCGCGACTCGCAGCTTTCGCGTACTCATCCTAACTTAACTCTATTTTCATCTTATTTAGTGCGTCGCGACGCTAATTTGACTAAAATTATTATATTCTTTTAAGAAAACTCTTCGTTTTCAAACTCACTTTGTTTTAAACCAAAGTCCGACGGATTTATTTATCGACTCGAATCCCGCGTTTATAAAATGTTCAACTTCGTAACGTGACGGATTAAAAATAGTTTGAAGTGGGAAGCTGGTAGTAAGTTCGTTTTTTTTTTGAAGTGGTGGTTAACGGCGAATTCATCTTCTACCCGGCGAACGATGCTGGTAGCCGGGAATCGAAAATAAAGGTAAATTTAATTACTATTTCATATACATAAAGTTTTAATCAAAAATTTAAACTAAATAAGTTTTTTTTGTTGTTCGGTTTTTCGGTTTTCTTTGATAATTTTATAATGTAAAATCTGGAAAACACTCCGGTTCGTTTTATTCGATTTTGCGCCGCATTGAAATATTAATTTCGCCTCTGTACCGTTCCGAACTCGTAAACAAACGGACGTGCAAAATTCGTTGTGTAAACAAACAGGAGGGCGAACGTTTTTGCCGATGCAGTCGAAAATATGAACTCTCCCGCCTTTAATGGGCTTTATTTGTTTTTTAATTTTAATACATGCTGGGTAAATAAAATATTGTTGCCTCGTTTGTTTAATTATAACTTGATATTTATTTGTGGTTGTTTAATTCCAAGTTTATAAACACGCAATTTTGTATTATTTTCTTTCTATTTTGTATTTTGTTTTATTTCACAAAGATTTTTTTATTATTTGAAGTGGGTAGTAATTTGTTTATTTTTCTTGATTTTAATTTATTATCAATTTCAATATTCATGCATTTATTTACAGAATTGGGTAAATATGAATGTTTAAAAAACGTTATCAATCAAAAATCAATATCGTTTTTTTATCAAAATAATGTTTATTGATAAATTTGTTTGAAACAAATTTAACTGTTTATTAAATCATGTGGGGGTTTTGTTAAAATTTTTTTTTAAGTTTAATATTTTTACGTGTTATCATACAAAATTTTATATGGTGTTGGTGAAATGTTAAGAAATTATAACAATTATAAATTAACTCAATTTATGATGTTTATCAAAACAAGAAAGTATATATTTTTGGAAAATGTTTTTATTAAAACGAAAAAATATATAGGGGAAGGTGGGTATGTTAGGGACACTTTTTATAATCCATTTAATTGTGGCCATACCAGCAACATAAAAATTTTAAGATGTATACCATCGAATAGTTTACTGTTTATACTATATTTTGGTACTTATTTGATGTCATTTTTTCTAATGGTTAGAGTTTTGTTGCAGTAGAAGTGATCATTTGTACTTTTGTCCCAAACGTACCTTGCGTTGGTATGTATGGGACAGTCACAAAATGACGGAAGCATAATTGATTTCTTCATCTTCTTCAGCCTCTAATTTCTTTTTACGCCGTGTTTAACCTTTTCTTCCTTTTTTCGAAATTTTTCATTCTTGATTTTCAATGTTTCTTCTATTAACAATTTTTCGGGTATGCTGGTTAATATCTTTGTAATATTTTTGTAAATTGTAACTGTTTTGCACGGGTTCTTCAAGAACCAATTACCAAGAGCCGATTATGTATATAGGAGGTATATCTGGGACGTCCCAAATATCCCTTTCTTTCAATGTCCCAAACATACCTCATCGTAGTTTGTCTACATTTTATTTTTTTTTAATTTTAATATAGGACACAAATAAAAGACAGCAAGGTGTATTGATCAAAAACAGTTTGTAGACTTCACCAATAATAATTTATTAAGTTTTGTAAATAAACATAGTTATAACCAGTACTTATCTGATTCACCCGATTTTTACTTTGAAACAACATAAACCAAACGTCTAATTTTTAAGGTTAAAATAACTGACTGCATTTAAAGTTTCGACGATGTAGCACTGTAGGTAACACTAGTAAATTTAAAGTATGAGAACGGGGTAAATTCAAACAAGTTTTCGGTTTGGATCAATTGTCCCAAACATACCACCGTCCCAAACATACCCACCTTCCCCTATATTTGGAAAATATGGAGTTAAAAAGTTGAAAGCAGTTCAGAAATCTAGAGAAATATTAAAACAAATTCTTAACTGTTGTCAAAGTTTTTGACAAATCGTTTAATTTGATACCTAAATCGATAATATAAAAATTTGTGTTGATAAAGTGTCCAGAAATAATCCGACGGTTTTGAAACCACACCTTAATTTGTTTCTCATCTAAATTTGTAGTTTTAGCCAATTCCATCCTTCGAGCTTTCGTTAAATACTTTTGCCATAAATATTCTTTTTCTAACTCAAAACTTTGAGCTTTCGTATACGTTTGTCGCGTTCTTTTCGAACCTTTATGACATCTTCCGTTCCAACTACTAACCATAGCTTCGGGAGATATGCTAAGAGGATTTTCTACGTTTATACTTGGTGATTCAAGTTCTTGATGATCTGAGTTTGTTGATAAAGAAGGAGAAAATTGTCTGTATTCTATTTGAGGTTGGTGACTTTGATTTTGATTAGGATTTTGAAACGTTTTTCAAAAATTTTTTGATGGTTTTCATAAGTTTCTTGGAACAATTAAAAGTCAATCCAATGTGTGATTTTTATGAAAACAAAAAATATATATATATATTTTTAGAAGATATGAAGTCAAAAGATGAAAAATATTTCAAAAATCGAGAGAAATCTTTAAAAAATTCTTAATTGTTCTCAAAGTTCGTTAGAAATCATTTAATATGTGAATTGGTGAACAAATAATTTAGGGTTATTTAAAAAATTCCAAAGATTTTTCAATTTTCAATACTTGCAAATTGTATATTAGCCTATAATATTTTCTTGGCTAAATGGAAATGGAACTTTACATTTTTTTGTTTGATGTTTTTTGAAAGTTCATCAAATTTCGATTTGAAACAAACTTTAACTTATTGTTATTCGTCAATAAACTAACCAGAAAAACTCAAAATAATAGGAAAATGACAAAATCAATAACGTGTATTCCCTTCTCTTGCGTTAATTACAGCCTTTGTAAGGTAAAATCAACGATACATTGATTTAAATTTAGAATCACATTCTGGTTGATGTTTTGCTGTTCCCGCAACAGCAATTTTTTCAATTTCTCGGCAGTTCTTCGAGGTGGTGTATGCATTCGTATACGTCGTAGCAGCTCATTTAAGGGCGCTATTACACTATCAATGATTTTATAAAAGATCTTTTATAAAAACTTTCATAAGGGATTTTAAAAATAATTCGTTGATCAAAGATTTGATAACTGGTATACTATATAAAATAATTTACGTTAGTTCTCATAATATTTTTACCTGAAATGGATGAATAACTGTTCTATGCTTGTGAGACTTCAATTAGTTGGATTTTGACAATTTCTGTATTATCAAAAAAACGAAAAATTGAGCAAATAAACCCGGAGAAACCGTCTATGGGTTAAGCCATGGGTGTCGAGACGTAAAGTTCTGGGTGTACATCAAAACCTCCTAAAGGAACTCAGAATTGAAGACACGACATGCTACAGAAGTTACTTAAGAATGGATAATGCGACCTTTCAGTTGATTGTATCAAAAGATGCTCTTTTTATTGGGCGAAAAATCATTCATTTAAGAAGTTGCATTAGTGTAAAAGATCGTGTTTTTGCAACTCTTTGGTTTTTAGTTATTGGTATAATACCTGAATAAGGAATGTATTTATAACTTCCAATCTTTTATTTCTGTTTTTGTAATCTATGTGCTGCACGTTATATAAAAATTCGCGACTTTAGTATTCGGTAATTAAGATTTTGGTAGCAGTTAATGTCCACTTAAACTTACTTGACGTTATTTTGCCAAACTGCCCCAAATCTTTTATCAAATATGGTATAATGTAGGCAACTTTGATAAAAGACATTTTATGCAATAAATCTTTTATAACATACAGGGTGTCCTGGAAAATGTGGGAAATCTCTCGGATTCTGATAGAACATTAAAAAATATGATTACAAGTTCCCATAATTTTTTTTCCTAGCGGCCCTCCCCTTGGAGATACGGCCTCCTAAAAGAAGCCACTGGAAAACATTTTTCTTGAATAAATTTCAAAGTACTTAATTTAATTTAATGAAAATTTAATATGATAAACAGTAGTAAGGACCTCTTTAAAAATGACCTTAAAACATAATTAGTCTCTTTAGTTTACCAGGGGCGTACTAGGTTGTGCATTTTAATGCTTACATTTTTAACACCCTGTATGGTAGGGGGTAAAAAAATAAATTTAGATACCTTGAATATTTAGCTAAAGAAAAGGCACTCTTATTCAGTGTCGATAAAATGAACCGTTTTCGAGAAAAAAATTGTAAAAGAAACCATCAAGATTAAAAATTAATTAATATTTCGTAGGTACCATAGTAACGTTTGTAAAAACAGGGCTAAATTTGCTAAATCTGTTATCAGTATTAAAAAAGCGCTGTTTTTATAAATGTTACTATGGTAAAGTTACTATTAATACGAAATAATAAATTTTTAATCTTGATGGTTTCTTTTACAATTTTTTCTCGAAAACGGTTCATTTTATCGACACTGAATAAGAGTACCTTTTCTTTAGCTAAATATTCAAGGTATCTAAATTTATTTTTTTTTACTCCTTACCATACAGGGTGTTAAAAATGTAAACATTAAAATGCACAACCTAGTACGCCCCTGGTAAACTAAAGAGACTAATTGTGCTTTAAGGTCATTTTTTTAAGAGGTCCTTACTACTGTTTATCATATTAAATTTTCATTAAATTAAATTAAGTACTTTGAAATTTATTCAAGAAAAATGTTTTCCAGTGGCTTCTTTTAGGAGGCCGTATCTCCAAGGGGAGGGCCGCTAGGAAAAAAAATTATGGGAACTTGTAATCATATTTTTTAATGTTCTATTAGAATCCCACAGATTTCCCACATTTTCCAGGACACCCTGTATATAAGTTATTACATTGTAAAATTTCTTTGACAAAGATATTTTATAAACGATCTTTTATAAAATCTTTGGTAGTGTAATAGCGCCTTAAGAGATCTTTAGGCTTTAGATTTTTATTGAAGGCTGGCCAAGCAAACAGTCTAATTTCTACTTCATTCAAATACTGACTAACAACTACAACTGTGTGCGGTTCAGCATTATCATGTATGAAAATGCTATCATCATCTGTAATGACCCTAAACGTCATAACATGATTCTAAAGAACCTGAGTTATGTACATGTGAGCTATCAGAGAGTCATTTTGTATGAAGACTAACTCTGTACGAGCTTCTGAAATGATATAATTTTCTTGAATCGATTATGAAACAAATAAAAGGAATCTTCTAACCTTTAGATTTAACTATTAGTACAATACAGATAGTATTGTATAATAAATCAATCCTCTTTTATCACTTCCTTACTGATCTTTTACTTCTTAAGTTGTAATTATATAGTTTAGATTCTCTTTTCACCCCTTGTCCTCTTTTTCCAAATCGTCTTATAAACCGTCCTACTATCTTCCAACTGTCTCATCTTTAAGCATAATGTTAATGCAATTTTCTGGAGTTAAAGTACTTTTTGCAACTTTCCGCTGACTTCCTATTTTCTCCTTCCTCCTCTCTTATCTCCATCTATATAACATTTACCAAGAAAGTGTGTGCTACATTATCTATTTTATCTTTATGGTAAATACACTTTTCGTCATCGGTCACTTTATCCGTATGAAGATATGCTTTGAAGCATCCGTGTCCACTTCAGAATTATAACCGAAAGTAATTTACTTCTCCCCATTGTCTTGTCACTAAAGGTGTAATTTTCGGGATTATTTTCTTAGTCCAACGAGTTTTGTCTGTATCTCTATTCTATTTATTTTCCCATTCTATTATTTGTTGAATTGTTTCATTCTTGTCGTATGTGAACGTCATTCTTGATGACGTTCTCCTCCTTTGCTGTATTTCTCGTTTTAACCATTAAATTTATTGAAAAAGTCCTTGCCATCACAAATAAAATACATCGATACTATTCTATACGAACTGACTATTCTGATAATTATTCTTTTCTGTATTCAGTTAAATTTTTTAAAGAAGTTTCTTGATTTGAATGTTTTTCTCTATGCTTTACATCCATACAATATTTAAAAATAAATTACTAATCTAATGAGTTTTCTTTTTTGTTCTCTTAGTCCATAAGTCGAGCTTATAATTCAGTATAGCGCATTTACTTTTCTTCGTGGTTCATTATTTGTTATATATTCGATATTCTTGTATCATCTTACAATTAGATCCTTACCTATCATCACAATTCCTTACCTAACATCACACCTAGGTATTTTAATCATCTTGTCTGGAATTTTCTGGATATATTATAAAAAAGAAAACAAATACGACGGGCACATTGGGTTCATCTTCTTTTGAAAAATAAAAACAAAAGTTTATGCATAACCTTGTGTCCAACACTAAGAGATAATGAAGGAAAATTCTTTAACTACTTTAGAATGTCTCTGAAATCATTTGATGAGTTGCTGCAACTAATTTGGGATGATATTAAGGCAGCTCCAAATTCAGTTAGATATTGTATGTCACCCAGTGAAAAACTATACGATTCCGAACCTATATTCTAAATTCCTGCTCTTTTTCTATTTCATCAATTAGTGAGTCGATGTCAATATCTGTAGACTCCGCCATTTTTCACAAACTACAGACCAGATACAACATCCATGTGGACATTCCCACAACAACCTGTTTCGCGATAAAAAGTTTTCTTTTTTGTTCTCTTAGTCCATAACCAGAGCTTATAACTCTATATAGCGTATTTACTATTTTTCGTGGTTCATTATTTGTTATATATTCGATACCTAACATCACACCTAGGTATTTTAATAATCTTGTCGATGTGATCGTATGTTCTTTTACATTTAGTTCAACTAGTTGAAAGTGATACCTGCCCAAACCATAATCAACCCTCCACCCAATGGGAGATTTCCATCAAAACAAATTGGAGCATATCATCTTCTGAATTGACATACTCACTGACATACATCTGATCCAGTGGGACAAACACGCGATTCATCTGAAACAAGTACTTCGACAAACAGTATTTCACTCTTCGTTACTCCATCCCAAGTGATTTCGAGCAAATGCAATTCTTGAATCTCGGTATCGATGGAGCAATTGTGGCTCTTAACCATATGGGAGTAAATGGTGGTTCTTCTACATAACAATTCATATACATTAGATGTTTTTCTAGTGGTTTATTCACTAATATTAACACTCTTATTCTCTTGAAGCAAATTTCGTAACGAAACAGCCGAAACTTTTTCATTCAGAAAACTTGAAAATAACAAAAATCGATCATCTCTTTTATTAGGTTTGTTCGTGCAGGCAATTTCCAACAGTTTCTAATTTTTTTAATCAATCAAATTGTTCAATTTTGATAAAAAAGTCCTAAATCTTGATTGGTTGAAAAAATCAGAAACTTTTGGAAATCGTCTGCACGAGCAAAGCTTATGCTAGCTACACACTTAACGATTTATCGTAACGATAAAACTGTACAGTTCGTTTACACAGTTTTATCGAACAGCACTAGTGCCGCTACACACCAACGAAATTTGAATCGATCAGTCAGATCTCCCCAGAATCTCTGACGAGAACATGTCATCCACGATGGAAGACGATGACACGCTATTGGCTTTACTTATTTTGTGCAAAAAGAGGAGAAAACCACGTAGTGTGTGATGTAAGGACTGGCTTCTAAAAAGGGTGTCGTACTCACATAAATTTATCAAATGAATTGAAATTCACCTTAAAAGATTGGCATAACTATTTAAGGATGAATGAAGAAACGTATTTAAACCTTTTGGCTTTAGTCACTCCGCTAATAAAGAAAAATAACACTGTGATGAGAGAAGCAATAAGTCGCCATGAGAGACTATCTTCAACACTGAGATTTTTAGCTGCAGGTCGTTTCTATGCATCCATGAAATTTTCTACGATAATATCACCCCAAGCTCTCAGTCGAATCATTCCAGAAACATGCGATGCTACACAAGACGAATGCACGTTCAAGCAAGCTCTTGACCTAAACTTGTTTGGTCCTGATTAGTACGACCACCATCCATACGCTGCGATAAAACTACACAAACACGATCGACAACGATTTATAGAATAAAAATTGCAACTGCCATCGATGGATTGCACAAACCAAAAATCTCTATACTTCATTTAATAACTAGGAGGAGTGTTTTGAATTTTGCGCGCCAAAATAGTGAACTATTATTGGTCGCTCTACAGTCAAGTTTACGAAGACGAAAAAATTGGTTCTTGTCGTTTAGTGTTTTTAACGTTTGAGGTTAGGTGCTTTACCTAATTTGTCAACTTGTTTCTCGCTTTTTCGTTGTGCTCAAATGGTTGCGATCAAAAAATATTAAGTTCGAAGAAGGTATGGTACGATGTCATCTGTTGGATATAATACGTCAACACAAGGAACGTCTTTTGGATAAATTTTGAACAATATACGTATAGATAAATGGCCATAGAGACATTTGGTATGTTCTAGAATACTACGCTCAAACGCTTGGTGTTTTGTTGGTTGCATAAATGTGACTGGTTTGAAGTTTAGAACTCAAATTTGCCGCTAAAAATGTTTAGTGTATTTTTTAGTTACTTTTTCCTATGTAAATGGAGTTTTGAGATTTACTCCTCCTAGTTATTAAATGAAGTGTACCAATTCTTAACACTTTGTTGACCGGCAATTTTACGTAGAAACTATGTCATGTCACCGTAATGTCAGTATAATGCTAGTAGAATTTACAAGAAGAATGAATACGAAACAGCAAGATTTGAAAATTAGATACATAAGTATTAGTTGTGAACCCAAACACATTATTATTTTTATTGGTCAATAAATCTATGAGTTTCATTAATAAAATTAGGTGGTTTTAATGTTATCACTTTTAGTATTTTATGAAACAAAAATTGAAGAGGTATAAAATTGACAATTTTTTAAATTTCCCGCCAGTACTTAAAACTACAAAACGAGTGTAGCGCCATTGGTGACATCATCCGTAACTAAACGGAGTTCCAGCCAAACATGGGAGAGTCGCCTATCTGTATAAGTATATGTCATCTATGGTATAATGTGTAATGACAACGAGTTAACTCGTCACCGGTCAGCAACGTTTGGACATGAAATGACGAGTCATCTCTTCAGCGGCTAACAAAGTGTTAATACACACGTTCGATAAAATTGTGCAAATGAATTGTACAGTTTTGTCGTCATGATAAATCGTTACGTGTGTAGCTAGCATTAGGATGATCGTTCTTCGTGCTGATCTGAATTGTTTAGTTTAGGTTCGACTCCAAATAGCACTGGTACACATTTTATACAGACTGTTACCAACAATTCTTGCGGTTTCACCATGTTTTCCTTGAGCATCTTGCATTAACGTTGTAATTCGTCCCACAAGAACGGGTTCGGGACATTAATGCCTGCCTGCCAAATAAATTTTACGAACAGTAAAGCGTAAAAGCAATATTTTAAAGAGAAACAAATCAGCACAAATCTAAACAAATGTTTGTAAAACGACATAATAACAATTCATGAGGGATAAACGTGATAGAACTAATCCCTAATTACTATTATTTCTAAAATTATTTGAAATTCTTTGACCTAAATTTTTTACTTCGTTAGTGTACTTTAAAATCCTTAAATATTTTCAAAGATCATTTAATATTTAACCAAACTAGATTGATATTTGTAAGTTGGTAGTGTTTGTAAGTACTTTTAAGAAAGGAAATTTAATTTTATACCGAAATTTATAAAAATTTTAAATGTACATTTTTGTATCGATTTATTCTTGTTTTATTTTTCTTTACTTCTCAAAGATGTTTTATTATTTGAACAGTGTCTTAATATCGCTCCCTTTTCTTGATCTTTCAATATATAGGTACCCTTAAGAGAAAAAGCCCTAAGGCGTCTCTTAGCCATGCATCGAGCCCATAATGCACCCTAAACCCCCAAGAAAGTACGAGTTATTTGCCCAAGCCAAAGGCCCATCAACGGATCGAGATTTCCATTCGGCCCTTTGTTGTTGCCCGCCCTGAGGGTGTGTACGCTCACCGTAGATGGCGCCCCACTCGCTCGAAGGGTCCTTTCCCTTTCCGCAGACATTCTTCGGTAGTTTTATCTTATTTGGACAGCGCCCCTAAGAGAGAGGCAATCGCAAGCGCTTTTTTTTCATTCGGAAAGTTTCCTATCGGAGCGCGGCTCCGCTCCGGTTTTTGTAGTCGCCGAACGAAGGATTAGCGGCGTTTTCTACGAACGATTCGCATGCAAATAACGATTCGGAGTATGTGTAACGGCTTTCGAGCGAAACTATCGCCTCGTACCGTCGTTTCGCTCGCTCTCGGATCGCCAAATGAGCCTTCGATAAAGCAGTTTTGCCTCGTTAGTAGAGATAACGTGGCGTCACAATCGCCGGATCGAGTGTCGAGCCCCTTAAGGCCGGCACGCCGCTTAATTAATTGATAGATTGATTGATTAGGCGACCGTGCGTGTTCGTTTTGGGCGATAATCGCTAGCGCCGAACCACCACGCATGCGTCTAATCCCGTTAGACGCCGAGATCACCGTGATTGTTTCTTCGTACGGAACGTAGAAACAATTTGTGGGTAATTACGGGGTTATTGTTTTCTCGTCAAATTACGGGAAGCAATTCGAGGGACGATTTTCTATCAATTAAAAGATGTCGTTAAATTGAGACAAAGCTAGCGGTTGTCACTGTGAATCGAGACGAATCGTCAGTCGAATACGGTCAAAATTGATTCTTATTTTTATCTTTATACTTTATTGATTAGAAACTAAAAATACTTCTATATGTTTGAGAAACTATTCAAATTGCTTGGGTTAGTTTAGTATTTAAATTTAAAGTTACATTTTAGATAAAAACCTGCACTACTTAGCAATCAGTACATGTTTACAACTAGCAATAAAGTAAGGTTTAAACGAGATGGAATACTAGAGCGGAGTTTAATAGCTTTAACTTTAAATTTATGTGGACATGATTAGAAATATTTACGGCTTTGTATTTACGGAGCGTATTTTATGTTACTTTGTGCTTTCCTAATTCACTGAGAAGGTAATTAATTCATGTTGGTGTGTGTGTGTGTGTAAATATTTTTATTATTATATCATCGTTCATGAATCATTTGAAACATTTATGTATGTACTTGTAGATTTATTATTTTAACTTTTGCTTATTAAAACGGTATATTTATAATGATTGCCAAGAAAATTCCTTACATTTAAATATGCATTTGCTTTGTTATGTTTATATTTCTGGTTCTGTCGCTTAGTTTGAATGATTATTCTATTGAAATTTGATTCTTCTTGGTTTGTAACAAATTCATTGAAATTTGGATCGTTAGTTTTTTGATGTAATTGAAGTAAACTAGTCAATATCATAGTTGTGACTTTCTTACTTAATTTCAGGTATAAATAAATTCTAAATCTCATATTAGATAACCTTGACTCAAGAAGAAAATATATCAATAAATAAAATGATCTGAAATTGTCCTAAATTCATCACAAAATCGTCTAAAATTATCCATAATCAGCTTTAAATTGATCGAGATTGTTACGAACAATTTCAGACGATTTTGAAACGAATTTGAAACAATTTCCGGTTATTTTTAACGGCTTTAGGCTGCTGAAAAGGATTTGAAATTGTTCTAATTCAAAATAAACCAAAACTGTTTAAAATTGTCTTCAAGATTTAGATCATAGATCTAGATTATTTCATTTAAAATAATTTAGAAAGCTCTAAGGTAGTAAAATTAACTGAAAATCGTCTTAGTTATTTGAAAATCGTTTGTAGTTCACTTAAAATCATCAAAGATTGTCTAATATGGTCTAAAATCGACTCAAAATTATCGAAGGTCGAAAAAGTATAACATTGTTTAAAATTATTTTCAAGATTTAGTTCGTAGTCTTCATCTAATGTTATCAAAAAAGGTCTAAAGTAGCTAATTTGAATCATTAGAATGTTTAAAGTCATCTAAGATGTCTAAAGTCGTCTTAGTTAGTTGAAAATCGTTTGTATTTGACTTAAAATCGTCTAATATAGTCTAAAATCAACTGAAAATCATCGAAGGTCGAAAAAGTCTAAAATCGTTTAAAATTAATTTTAAGATTTAGATGGTAGTCTTCATTTAATGTCGTCAAAAAGGGTTTAAAGTAGCAAAATTGAATCATTAGAATGTTTAAAATTATCTAAGATGTCTAAAATCGTCTTCCAATTAGTTAGTTGAAAATCGTTTGTATTTGACTTAAAATCGTCTAATACGGTCTAAAATCGACTGAAAATCATCGAAGGTCGAAAAAGTCTAAAATCGTTTAAAATTATTTTCAAGATTTAGATCGTAGTCTTTATTTAATGTCATCAAAAAGGGTTTAAAGTAGAAAAATTGAACCATTAAAATGTTTAAAATTATCTAATATGTCTAAGAATCGACTCTTTTCGTCAAAAATCGTTTGAAAATGCTCTAAAATTGTCTAAATCATCGAAGGTAGTTGAGAAACGTTTAAAATTGTTCAAAATTTATTAAATCTTAATCCTCACTATGGAAAATTGCCTAATAATAATAATGCCACTCAGATGGATTTGAGGACTAATTAATTGATCTGTAGTATTTTAACTACTTTTCTTATAACGCCGATGGCGGTGTTTTCCTAACATTTATTGACTTATCTGGTACCTTATTATTAAACCCTCTATTGGACTGTGTAATTTTCAGATCACATTTTAATTTATTGACATTTTACCAAATAATTATAGTTTTTCCTGTGATTGCGCATAAATCTGAATTTTATAACGTTACCATACAATCATTATCAATATTTATGACCGTTGCCAGACTCATCAACCTGACTTTTAACGAAGTAAATGTAAACAGTAACTTTATTTGGATTTAAAACAAAAATTTGGCCCATAGAGAGTTCAACTTATCTGGTACCAAAATTATAGAGCTTCTTGTTCCGACGATGATGTCAACGAAATTATCACACTTCCGTGATACGAATACTTGATGCAAATAATGCCACTTAACCGCAACATGTTTGAATAGGATAACTGATTTACCAAAAAAAATCAAATATCCGATCCATTCTACCAGTCGATAATTAATAAATAAATAGACTTTGGTTTGGTACTTTTACTGGTTTTATTATCTAATCTGCAACTACTTTCGGCTATTCGCCATCATCAGATAGTTTTCCAAAAAATATAATCTACATCAATTTTAATCTTAATTTACTCTGATACACTTAACAGTTTAAAATTTAAAGTCAGGACGATTTACAATACACGTGTTATAAATGATCATGTTATAAAACTGCCTGATGATGGCGAATAGCCGCAACCAGTTGCAGATTAGATAATAAAACCAGTAAAAGTACAAAACCAAAGTCTATTTATTTACAAAAAACGCATTTCTTGTTCTTAAAAGTAAAACTTCAAGCTTTATCGGATTAAGAAAATCAAATCAGGATTGTATACACTTAATCGGTTTTTATTTCTTTAAAATATTCCACCTAATCGGTTTCTTTCTTATCTGTCCATCGTCACAGACGCTAACAAAAGATACGTAATAAAATGAATAAACTATTTTTATAAAATTAAAGTTGGTTATGCTAAATTAATAAAATATAAAAGTATATCATCATATCAAAAGTATGCATTGTGCTTATGCGCATGAAAAACTAAGAATTTTAATTTTGACTGTTAATCATTGTTATGTTCGGAGTTAAAATTTTTCCTTGATAAATTAAAATGAAATCAAGTCAATACAAAAAGCATAGTTTTACATTAGCAGATAAAATAGTCATGTTGATGTAGATGGGTTAGCATGAACAAGCTTCTACAATTGCGGGACCGGTGAGAAGCTAGCCATAGATTTTTCACTATAAAATAATTAATTGCAAAATTTGTAATTATGCGGTAATGTTTCAAATCTATCAATTTAGCGTTAATAACACTATTTAACGTAAACAGTAACTTGTTCGCTCTTCTTATTCATTAATCAATCGCTTAAAAGTCGCCGAGTACCGAATGTATAAATATTCAAAGTTGGACATCGAAATTTGGAAATTTTATTTCACAGGGTTAATCTTCACTCCTTAAACGACCAGAATCTGCAAAATCCAGGTGACAACCTTTTCAGTTAAGCGTTAAAAAATTCCCAAAGATAGATCTCTCCGTAGGCATAACCAGGTATTTCCAAAAATCGACAACATTTCAAAGTTGGATATCGAAATTCGGAAATTTTATTCCACAGGGTTAATCTTCATCCCTTAACACGTTGAGTGCCATATCAGTCATCGATGACTGACACCGAGATTTCCGTTCAGGTCGCGTCAGTCATTAGTGACTGACACAACTTTTCGTTCAGCCTGCGACAGTTACCACTGGCCTGACGGGGAAGTCGTTATAAAACCGCGTGGCACTCAACGTGTTAAACAACAAGAATCCGCAAAATTCAGGTGCCAACCTTTTCAATTAAGTGTGAAAAAATCCGAAAGTTAGCTCTCGCCGTACGCATAGCGAGGTTTTTCCAAAAATCGAAAAATTTCACTTTGTTTTTGAAAAAAAAAAAAATTTCAAGAAGTTTTGCAATTAATTATTCTATAGTGAAAAATCTATGGCTAGTTTCTCACTGGTAATTGCGGGATATTTAACTCATTCGAGATGACGATTTTTTTCGAACACGGTCCTCAGGAGCGGAGTTTCTTCTTTATATTGTCCCTTTTCTATTATTACACACACAGCGTGCAGGTCGTATTATAGCCTCAGAATTCAATTGCACATACCGTGTGCAATAGGTTTTGAATGGGTTAAATATTGTTGTGAATAACAAAGTAAATTCAAATTTTCAACATCTTAACGATCTTCGAGATATCTTGCCATTCGTATTTCCTCATTCAGCCACTGGGTTCGGTTAGCAATAAAATGCCTCATATGCAATGTGTTAAAAACTAGATTATAAACTTTTCTTTTGTTGTAATAATCGTTTTTATTTTCTGTATTTTTTTAGATCGTCATCAGAGAGAACTTGAAGGAGCAAAAGCATCGGTTTCGTCGAGTAAAGACGCGTCGTCCGGAGGCGGCCGTGGTGCGAGCGTCCGAGACGCGCGCCGCCGCCGCGACGAACTCCACATTCGTCGTCGCCGTCGTGCCGAACGCGCGCGGCTTCCTGGTGCGCGAATACAGGGCGACAGGGGCGGCAGGAATGCGCGCCACGGCCGCCTACGCGGCCCTCGCCCTCCTCGTCCTGGTGTGCCTCTGGGCCACCTCGGCGGAACCCGGTCGGGACGTCGTCGCCACCGCCCCCGGCATCGGGGGCCCGCGTTGTCCCCGCCTTTGCGGCTGCGCCGGTACCGCCGTTGATTGTTCTCATCGAGGACTCACCCAGGTTCCACGCAATATTCCACCGGACACCGAAAAACTGTAAGTAAACTATATACCAAGAATTTTCTTTTATTATTTTTTAAAAAAGTTTTAATCTGGACGAGCGAAAGAAAAAAAAAAAAAAGAAAATTTGACACGAATCCGTCCAGAGTTTAAATGGAAAACAAACTTCATTTAACGACATCCGCTCGGGCAGCTAATTAAATTCGAAAACAAATCCGTAACGTGCCACTCTCGACGCCCCATTGTGTGCGGAGTAATCATTAAAGCAAACACGAACCGAAACCAGGTGCGGTTCATTTTTACGACCTTTCGATTTCGAACTTTTCTTCGCGTCTTAATATCGCGCCGAGGTCGTCGGGGAATCTTCCCTTTTTCAGGGAAATTCTATCCTATCCGGGAAGCGAGACGTTAAATCACCGTCGGAAAGGTATTATGTTCCACCTAGCCGAGCCATCTTCCTACGATTTCACGTGAGCTCGATGCATCGTCCTTTCGAGTTTTCTCCCAAACGCCGAGGGCCATCAGTCAAAATCAACCTCTGACCCCGTCCGTTCCTCCTCAACAGGTGTAACGCTTCGGGCATATTACCGCGTTTCGTCACAATTGCCGCGTCGGCGCACTTACAAATTCCTTTATTCCTTAGGTGTTACTTTCTCGTGTCCGACGAGGCTAAAACTAACCATTAGAGCGCCGCATTTCTCAATCGGATGCTTCAAGTACCACGTTATATCATTATACTTCCGTCTATTACTTTTATACATACAGTTACAACCATAAAATTTTAATCACAAGATTCTTAAGATTAAATAAAATCTTGTACTTCACTCTTTATTTATCAAAGTAGCTGACATTTAAAGCATAACTCATATATTCATGAGATTCTCAAGATTTAAAAAAATCGTGTACTTCACCCTTTATTTATCAAAGTGATTGACATTTAAAACATTCTTTGATAACACAGATTAGAAAATTTTAAAGACTGTTTTACAGGTAATCTATTTATTGTAATAAGATAAAATTGAAAATAGAAACTAATAAATTGAAAAAACTTTCAAATTTTAGAAAAAGTTTCGGTGTATAAACTTTTAGTCATTTTACAATATTTAATCCTCCAGAACGACCATAGAATCCCGGAAGGTTTATTACAATTTTGTCGCAGAACTGCCGGTGACAGCTCCGGTAATTAGTTTTTGCCCGAACGCGTTGTTTCTTCCCCTCTCATCAATTCTGCGAGGGTCCATTAATAAACTTTTGGTTCGCCGGGACGCGAAAATTATTTCTTGGCTCTTTTATTTCATTTAGCCGGTGAGTCAATAACCGACGTTAAACGTTAACTACTTTGGAATCTCTAGGTGACCACTTAAGTCTTCACGCGTGAGCTCAAACGATTTACCGACGCGTTTTCCTTAGAGATTATCGCCTTTTCAACTTGGCCAGACGTAAATTTACCGTCGCAAATCGACGCAAAGTTCCTTCCTACCTAGTCGTAGGTGTTAACTGCTTGCATCGGTTTTTACGGAAACAAAGAAATCGGTGTTCTAGCTTTAAGCTTCGAAGTATGAGAAGATCTACCGCCATCTGTACGCGGAACAATGCGGCTGACCTCGCAAGCCTTCCCTTTGGGCGATTTCACGAAGTTATTACCGATAACCATCGAAATCCTTGAATTCCCAACGAGATTTTAAACTGGCTTGATAATTGATTTAACGGGCTTTTATAACGAACGGCCGTTGAATGACGAAAGTATAGAACAAATAAACTTTCCGTTGTTGGAAGATTTGTTTATTTTCGCCGTCCGGATGTTGTGAATTACGCCTTTATGTATCCGCATAGCCCGGACATTATTTTGCACGCTAATATTTCCGATGTATTGCGCCTTTATGCACGTATCAATGTGTAGCAGTACGTTATGCGTTGGTAAATATTTATCGACACTTGAAAGTTGAAAGGTGGTCGTACGTTTTCCGTAAAATACGTTTGCGGAAAAGCAGCTGTGTTTGGTTTGACGAATTGTACAAGGATTAGGTTGTCCGCGAAACTGGGGCAACAATAACAGACGACGACGTTGTCGTGCATATTTTCGCACAGTTATATAACCGTATTTATTTAGATCAGTTTTTATCTTTTTAAATATTGATTTTACTAAATTTTAACTTTAAAAAATCGTGTTGAATTTATTTATGAAAATTTGGAAATAATTTTTAGATTAAATTAAAACATCATGATTCTATTTTCTATTATAAAAGTTTAATTTGATTTAAATGTTACCAAAAAATTAAATTTCTTTTTTTGGAAAGATTGAAAAATGTTAATTGAACCTAAAATAGCCTTATAATTTTTTGATCAAGTTAAAAATATCGTAGCGACTTTATTTATAGGAATAAAGTAATGATTTTTACTGTAAATTGAACATAAAAGATTTTATTTTGGATTTTAAAAGTCAAATTTATTCTAATGGTTATAAAATAAATTGAAAAAATTCTTAAAGTTGGTAAAAATCTTTGAGATAATTAACCTAATTTTTAAAAACGTTTTAAAAATCAATTTTTGGGAGTTTTAAAATTATTTTTCTTTTAAATGAAAGTTAAAATGTTCTAATTTTGATTAAAAAAGGCAGTTTTATCACAAATATAATCAAAAAAATTAAAAAAATTCCCATACTTAGCGATTATTTTTGAGTTGTAACCTAAAAAATCGATCAATTTTAAAAATTCGTTAAAAAATCGTTTTTAATAGTTGTGGAATGGGGTTTATTTCAAATAAGAACTACATGATTATAGTTTTGGTAAAAAAAGACGGATTTATTCTAAATGTTATCAAAAAAAATTTAAAAATTCTTAAAATTGGGAAAAAATTTTAGCCGCTAATTCACCTAAGTTAAAAAAAATTGTTGACCGTAACCTAATTTAAAAAAATTTTTAATGCATATTTTTGGAGGTTTCAAAATGATGTTTGTTCTAAATGAAAGCTAAAAGATTCTAATTTTGATTAGAACAGGCAGTTTTAAAACAAATATTACTAAAAAAATTTAAAAAATTCCCAAACTTATTGTTAGAGATTATTTTTGATAGTTTTAATTTAAAAAATCGACCAATTTTTAAAAAATTGTAAAAAGTTCATATTTGATCATTCTCAAATGAGGTTTGTTTTAAATAAGAAATAAAAGATTGTAGTTTTGACTAAAACAGACGAATTTATTCTAAACGTTACTAAAAAAATTCTCAAAGTTGAGAAAAAAATTTTGACCGTAACCAGATTTTTAAAATTTTTTTATAAATATATTTTTGGGAGTTTCAAAATGATTTTTGTTCTAAATGAAAGTTAAAAGATTCTAATTTTGATTCAAAGGGAAATTTTATTACAAATATTACCAACAAAATTAAAAAAAAAATCCCAAACTTAGCTATTATTTTTGGGATCTAACCTAAAAAGAGTAGATCAATTTAAAAAAATCGTAAAAAATCATTTTTGATAGTTATGAAATGAGATTTATTTTAAATAAGAACTAAAAGATTGTTGTTTCGACTAGAAAAGACGAATTTATTCTAAATGTTATCAAAAAAATTAAAAAATTCTTAAAATTGACAAAAAATTTTAGCCGCTAACCTAATTTGAAAAAAAAAATTTAAAGGTCTATTTTTGGGGATTTCAAAATGATTTTTGTTTTAAATGAAAGTTAAAAGCTTCTAATTTTTATTCAAACGGAAATTTTATCACAAATATTACCAACAAAATTAAAAAAATCCCAAACTTAGCCATTATTTTTGGGTTCTATCCTAAAAAAAGTCGATCAACTTTAAAAATTCATAATAAATTCATTTTTGATCATTATGAAATATGGTTTGTGTTAAACAAGAGATAAAAGATTGTAATTTCGCCTAAAAAATGCGAATTTATTTAAAGACTATCAAAAAAATTTAAAAAAATTCTTAAAGTTGGGAAATAATTTTGACCGTTAATTAACTGAATAAAAAGAATTCTTTTATAAGGCCATTTTTGGGAATTTCAAAATGATTTTTATTCTAAATGAAAGTTAAAAGATTTTAATTTTGATTCAAAAGGATTTTTTTTTACAATAATACCAATAAAATTTTAAAAAATCCCAAACTTATCCATTATTTTTGGGTTCTAACCTAAAAAAGTCGATCAATTTCAAAAAATCGTAAAAAATTCATAAATTTTTGACCATTATGAAATGAGGTTTATTTTAAATAAGAGTTAAAAGATTGTAGTTTCAGGTAAAAAATACGAATTCATTCTAAATGTTTCCAAAAAAATTAAAAAAATTCTTAAAGTTGAAAAAAATGTTGACCATTAACTTAATTTTTTAAAAGTCTATATTTGGAGGTTTCAAAATGATTTTTGTTCTACATAAAAGTTAAAAGATTCTAATTTTGATTAAAATGGGCTGTTTTATCATAAATATTACCAAAAAAATTAAAAAAATTCTCAATCTTAGCGATTATTTTTTATAGTTCTAACCTAAAAAGTCGATCTTAAAAAAAATCAGTCATTTAAAAAAAAATCGTAAAAAAATCAGTTTTGATAATTATGATATGAGATTTATTTAAAATAAGAATTAAAAGATTGTAGTTCCAGGTAAAAAAGACGAATTTATTCTAAATGTTACCAAAAAATTTTAAAAAATTCTTAAAGTTGACAAAAATTTTTAACACAACCTAACTTACAAAAATCAATTCACTTTAAAAAATCGTATAGTTATCGTATACATTGAACTATTGTCTTTAATACGGTATATAGAAAAATCTAGGTTAGGTTATAAAAATTTTAAGAAAAAAATTTTTTGCAAACCCTTTCATTTTTATTTGAAAATTTGAAATTGAGCATTAGAAATTCGTCCAAACTCTATTTCTAAGAATTGAGAAAAGATTTTTAGGGAAGTTATACACTAAAATATTGTCTTTAATACAGTATATAGAAAAATGTAGATTAGGTTATAAAAAATTTAAGAAAAAAATTTCTTTGCAAACCCTTTAATTTTTATTTAACCTAAATTTGAATTTGAGCTTTAAAAGATTGCCCAACCGTTATTTCTACGAGTTGAGAAAAGATTTCTTGAGAAGTTAGAAATTAAAATGTCTTCTTTAATATAACATAAGAAAAGTTGTAGATTAGATTATAAATATTTTGAGAAAAAAATCCTTAACGAAAGTCCTAAGTTTTTATCTGACTAGTTTAAAATGAGAGTTGAAGTTTATAAACTTGTCCAGAATTTATTTCAAGGAATTGAGGAAAAAACAGTCAAAGGTTTAAAAAAGTATTAAGTCTTAATACAATTTAATAAAAATCAATTAGCTTCTTAGAAATACCTGAGAATCAAAAATCTTTAACTTTGAATCTCAATACATACAATTTGATCTAATCTACTTAAAGACTATCGGTTAACAATAAAAATTTAAACTAATTAGATCTAATAAAAGTAAAAAAAAATTAAATCTTACTGAAAATCAGAAATTAAAAAAAAATTCTGCAATAGTTCTTATGAAGTCAAAAGCTTTAAAAAATATTAGAAATCCCAATCTAACATCAACAATACCAAAGAACGTCTTGGAAAATTACTGAAAATTACTAGTTTTGAAGTTGTTTTTGAATTGGTCTTTCAAAATTCTTTAAATAAAAAAATCTAAAAGTTCTATCCTAATTCACAACTGAATCGCTCATTTCAAAAACCACATAAGTCAAAAAAGTTAAATTTTCAGGAGCACTAAAAAACCGTTTAACATAAAAGGTATGCCTTGCATAAACAAAACCGTGAATTCAAATTGAACTATTTATGAAACTACAACAAATGTAATGAAACACCGTATAATGAATTGTTAGATTTTTGCAAAAACGGTATTTTTCTTTGTATGACTTACGTGGTTTTTGCACGGACTGTTTTTCCCATGTCTAAATGCTGGCATTAGAGGGAAATAAATACAAGAGAGTCAACACAAAAGTTTTATTGCAGTTTGAAAAAAGTATTACATGACTAACGAGGCAAATTTATTGTACATAATCGTATTCATTGTCATTTTCGATGGCATTTTTTTCCTCTTCTGTAGTTGGCCATTGAACAATTCTTTTATAGAAAGACATATGTTTGGAAATAATAATATTTTGTACCTGTTTGATATTTTCTATCTTTTTGGGGTTTATGGGAACAGAACTAGTTGGATACGTACATTCTGTTGGTAGTTTAATGGTAATAGATTTGTTTCTTGTCAAGTTAAATGTATAGTTACCTAAACTATCGATAAAGTCTTGAACAATCACAGTTCCTTTCTTATCCTTTTCATATTGAAATGACAAATAACAAGAAGGATAGAATGATTCTTTATGTTCCTTTTTAACACGTTTGCCAAAACTCTCATTTGACAAACACGTTCTTTTATAACATGTTGGCTACCACTGAGAGAAATTTAGAATTTGGTGAGTTGCAGAAACAACGCAAGTCGCTCACTTATGTGGTTTCAGCTGCGAACGCAGATACTTGTACTGACATATCTTGGTAACGCTTCACGAGACTTGTGCGATTTTTGCACAGACGGTGTGAATACCCCCAAAGAAACGATTCGTGGCAAAAACTCCATTTTGTAAAATTTTGACTTATGTGGTTTTTAAAATGAGCGATTCAACTGAAAATAAACCCAACCTAATTTAAAACCAGCAAGTTCTAAAGAATTTCTCCTTTTATTTTGACTGAAACTTTGAATTTTTAAAAGATATATCAGATTTATTTAACGAATTAGACATTAAATTAATTTAAGAACCTAACTTATATACGTATATTTATCGTACTTATGGTGATTTAGAAAAGATTTTTATTTTAAATTGAACTTAAAAAGTTTTATTTTCAATTAGAAAATTCAAATTTTTTCTAATTATTATCAAAAAGATTTACAAAAATCCCAAAGTCGGGGGAAATTGAGATTTAAATAACAAATTTTTTAAAAATTTTTCTTAAAATATTAAAAAAAAATTTTACTAAGGAATTTGATAGTGATAAACTGCCATACTTTAAATGATAAGTTACTGATCGTCGAAACAATGGTTAATAATTCTTTTTAAATTTATTTTGAACCGAAAAACTTATTACGTCCCGCCGAGAGAGATAACCATCTGGATCCGGGTATCTTTAAACCAACGGCGCTCGGTTTCCCCAGAGATACCATCTGCAAGAAGTTCTGCGACATGCATCTTCGCTGCGTGCTCGAGGTACACTGCATAACTTGGGCTCTTAGTGTATGTATATAGAGGAAATGTACCATTACGGCACGATTTCCGAGATTTCGCGACAGTCCAAGCCTAACAGATGCAAATGCGGCGGCTGATACGATCTCGAAGTTAAATTGCCGTAATGGCACCCGAAAGGAAAACGTAATAAATTGGCGCCTTTTCAAATATCTTAAATTCCATCGACCGAACTCTTCGCGTTCGGTATAGAAAAAAAAGTATCAATAAAAAACGAACACGTACGATTGTTGACCGAAAAAATTAACACGTCGTTCTTTATTTCCTCTTCGGTGCGTGTCCGCGTTTTGTCGTGCCCCTTTTCAAATTTGAAAAGGGGGAATGAAGACGTCTCTCGGTCCGAACGTCTACGTCGTTTGCATACGTAAACAGGATCGAGCAGGACTTAATAAAAGGAATTTTATGTTATGCTAGGTCGCATGCTGGGAGAAAAAGAAAAAATATTATAAAACCTCTCCACAGGGGATGCGTTTAATAGAATCCTTTTTTGTTCGTTTTTAAACGATGATAACTTGCGGACAAGAAATTTTAAAACAAGAAATTTTAAACATGAAATTTTAAACAAGAAAATTTAAAGAGGAAAGTTTAAAGCTCCGTTAAACTTACACCGTTATAAATTTTGTAATTGATATCTCGTAAAATATAAAGTGACGACTATACTATGAACCTCTTTCAAAGCTGTGACGTTGTTTAAAGTCGGTCCGAACGGTTGTAATTCCGAAGCGAACGGACCGAAAACAAACAATACCGTGAGGGCGCCATTCGCACTCGCCAACGCCGGTTTCGAGCGGAATTTATAGCCGAATATTAAACGTCAGCTTTTGTCTAATTAATGCCGTGATATACTGCCAGCCGGACATACTTTCGGAGAAGATAAGTTACCGCTGCGTTTAGTACTTGTGCGTTTCTCTTAGTAGGATTTATTCGACAATTTTCCTACGCTAATTGCTTTTGCAATTTATCTTCAAACACAATTGTATTCACTCCAAACAGAAAAAAATAATAATCCTCTCAAAGTTTATTTAGTAAACAAACCATAATAGAAAGAAGATGAATCGATACATTTTTAAAATAAACATAAAAGGTGATAACTTATCATTGAAGTGAGTTATAAAACGTACTAATCAAATATATTCCTTATGATAATAACATCTCAAAATCGTTGGTTCAATAATCGTATTTCATCCGAGACAATAAAAGTCACCTAAAAAAAAACAGTTAAAAAAAAGTTATAAAAACGTCGATGAAATAAAAACGTCTAAATAAGGAAGTGAAAACGAATTAATGGAACCATAACTTACCGAAAGAATTAAGCGAAGCGTTTTTATTAAATCACTTAATAAAAACTCGGAGGTTTAATAATTTATCCTTCCTCATTCCGTTGCGTCTTGGACTCGTCTTCGATTTCTTAACCCGCCTCAATCTCGTATTCCAAATTTGGTATTCATTAAAACTACACCGCACCGGTCATTTATATGCAAATAGCGCCTTAAGAGCGTTTTAATTATGTACAATCGATACCCTTAATCAAGCCTTCCGCGAGCTTCTTTCACGCTCGATCCTCGTATTTACCTTGCAAACCGGTAATAAAACGTAAAGGTGCCTTGAAAATTTTTCTAGAATTTCCGGATTTCGTGCGGTTTCAATATCTGCAATTCGCAGCTTTGCGATTTAAGCTCCGGACGCTTCCATAACGCACGTATAGGACTTTTCATTGCACCGTTTATTGTTTGCCTTTCAATGGACTGCAGGGTTTTGATCCGGAAACGTATGGCGGATCCGTCACGTGTTGCTAATCCTCGGATTTCGTACTGGACCACGCTCGGTATGGTACTTGCAGGATAATAACGACGGCAATAACGTTTCCTGTGGGATTTCCTTTACACCTGGAGCTACTGGTTATTATTTGGTAAATAGTAGTCCTAAGTAACAGTTTATAGTGGCAGTTAAACTGCCATAATACTAATGGATGGATTAGAAGAAAAATAATTTTCAAACTTTTAAAATTTTTAAAGATTTTAAAATTTTACTTTTTGTTGATGCAAGAGACAAATTAAAAATATGAGAATAGGTGAAAAGATTGAAGAATAGTTTTGAACGATTTAAGAATTAATAACTGATTACTTTTGAAGATGTCTAATGTGGTACTAGGACAATAGAGGTGATAATAATGTCTTGTATATGATTTATATAAACATCAAAACTTCGTGGATGTCATCTCATAAAGACTGAAGATTTATTTATTCATTTATTTGATGGACTTCGTCTATCATTGCCCTCAAATATTGAGAATAGTCCACTTGTTGTATTTTCCCCTTCTATTTATATGTGCATCTACTCCCTATCTTTCACTATCATGATTACCTTTATTTTATACTTATTACCCCTTATGTATTTTTCCTTCATCACTGTATTTCATGTATCTAGTTTATTTTGTAAGTCCGCCTTCATTTCCAGCATAATGTATCACTATATCGTTTGCAAATAATCTTTCCTCTTTCTTGCTATTTGCATTCTGTGTAGTTGCCAATATCCTACGTTGAGTTTCTAGATCTCTGGTGTGCACTTAGCAATGTCGTCCATAAATATCAATGAGCTTAGGTTACCTCTTTGGAATTCCATGTTTATGCATAAAACATTAGTATTGCTTTTATCATCTTTGTATTCACTCCTCTTTTTACCAAACTTCTCCATATTTCTTCCCTGGGTATACCATTAAAGGCTTTTCCGAAATCCAAAAAAAGCGTTGGACGTTGTAAAGACTAATAACACAGGCCTACAAAATTTTATAAAAGGTTAAACCCATAGATCAAATAGTACTTTTCTAAAAGGTTTTGGCGCGTTGAACTCAAATGTGATCTCAGAATTGCTCCTTCGCCTCAGGTTTTTAAGATATTCTAATCTATATATGCAAAAAACATGAGTTTTGAACATATTTGAAATTAAATAACGTAGCAAATAAATTATCTACAAAACTCCTTGTGGCATCCGAATGTACCACCTTTCCCATTCAAAGTGCATTTTGAATTTTTTCAATACCTTAATTTCTTCATGAAAAAAATCTTGTTCTTATAATCTCCCAATCGTAGTCATTCCTAATATGGCAAACTAACAGTAAGTAGTAAGCAATGATTTGGTCGTAGTCTTAAAAACATATTAAAGTTTTCAAATCCTTGTTTCAAATGAATGCTGCAGTGATCCAACCCAACTTATGGAATTATCTTCCCTATTCAAAGCTCAGCAATGGTTGGCCATCATTCTTTCATCCTATCTACACTCAACGTATCACTTTTTTGTGTAAAAACGTGCACAAATATAACAAATTTTCTTAATTTTTTTTTAACACAGTGGCTTCTTGAAGTTATCGTTGTCTGCAAATCATCTAAATTGTACATATTACGCACGCTAAAATGACATAGGTCAAAATGATTTAACAAAACGTGATGTTATAGAAATTACATTCCTTCAAGAAGAAATGAAGATATTCGAAAAATTCAAAATACGTTTAACCTTCATCCGGACTTCGTTTCTAGAACCAAATCCGGACTTGGTGTATCAAATTGACACAATGCCAGGTAATAAATGTATGCCTATTTTTCTTATGATTGGTTGATTGAATGCATTTGAATAGTTGAAAATAAGGATCTTTCTTTAGTTTTTTATATTTTATTGACTATTGGTTATTTCACTGAGCCAAAATATCTAATGGATTCGACCGTAAATAACAAAAAGATTAACAATTAACTTTGAAAATTGTGTCAATTTGACACAAAATCCGGATGAGGGTTAAATTGACAGCGGTGGTGATTTTAGATGCCGCATGGAATTTTGTGAATAAACATTTATTCGCTATGTTATTTAATCCCGAACATAGGGATTTTCCTATTCTTTTCAACCGAGATTTTTGCATCTTTAGGTTAGAATATTTCAAAAACCTGATATGATGGAGAAATTCTGAGGCTAAATTCGAGTCCAGGGCATCTAAAACTACTAGGAAACTATTGTTTGATCTATAGGTAAAAAATGTTGGCCAGTGTAATAAGTTACTTTTGAAGATATCTAGTTCATAGACCAGCGGTCGGGGAACTTTTTAATCATTACCCCAAAACATTTTTGTCTAAGTTGATATTACCCCATGGCGAAGAGCAAAAAAAAAATCGCCTCTTTTTAGCATCTTTCATGTTGTAGTCCCCATGATAATTTTGAAAAGAAAACTATAACTAAAAATTTAATTTAAACATCATTTATTCAATTTATCAATATAATACCTAGTAATACATAACGGTAATAATAGTATTATAAGTAATATATATAATAAATTAAAACCCATTGAGGTACAATTGAGGATTGACAATTTGGGGTACTGTAACAAATAATAATAATAATGGTGGTACAAACAAAAATTAGAATTGAAAAAAATTAGAAAAAAAAGAATTATTGAAAACATTCTTCCTTCACGGTTTGGAGAAATGATGTTTCATGTTCGATACAATTGCTGCAAAATTGGGACTTTTTGATGTAAGAGCGATTTGAATACGCTCTTGACTACGTCTTTGGCATTTAATCGATTTCTGTTCTTAGTTTTTATGTTCATTAGAGTGGAAAAGCCTTGTTCGCACAAATATGTTGTTCCAAATGGCAGCAATTTTTTAACCGCCTCTTCGTGCAATTTTGAAAGCCTTTACAGCTTTTGACATCCAAAAAGACGACAGATTTGGTTTACTCTCAAATTGAATACGTGCTTCAGTATTAGATCGAAGTTCAAGAATTGCTTTTTGAACTGAATCCAAACCTTAGGATTCTTCTGGTATCATAGCACTTTTACATTTAAAATGATCTACAATCCAACTGGCAGTACGTGTATCAAGATCTGGAAAGTAATCTGAAAACCGCTTTCTGAGTTTGATAAGATGCCTTACAATAGTATCTTTGATGTCAGTAAAAGTAATATTTTCGCAATCTTCCAAAAATAAAGCTAATCTTGGAAAAGAAGCTATCTTGTTCTGTTCTACTTTTTGTCTCCAATATTGCAGCTTTAATCCAAACGCTTGCACTATTTCTCTCGCTGAAATGATATTAATATTCTTTCCTTGCAATTCTTTGTTTAGTATATTTATACTCCAAAAATGTCCACTGAATATGCGAGATATGCAACCCAGGAAGAGTTTGTAAACTTATCTGCGAGAATATTTTTTTGATCAACCATAATTCGTCGCTTGAATGCAGAACCAGTGTAAGTCCATATTTCCTTAAAATCGGTTTTGGTCAATAAATGCTAGTGTAATAGCTAATAGTGCGCTTCGTTGCATGCAGAAGTATTATGACTTCCAGCGCTCGGTTTCCCCTCCACTTCAATTAAAGTTTTGTAGTTTAAAATACTTAAATATAATAAGCCTAAAAAAGAAAAAATCGTCTTCTGAAAAATTTAGTTTTTGGACATAGTATAGATCTGCATTCAGGCGACGAATTGTTTAAGTTGAAAAAAATAGTAACAGGTTTATAAAATAGCGAATTAAAAATATATAGTTTTTACTCACAAAAGTTTCATTTTTACCCCCAAAAATTTCACTTTTACCCCAATTGGGGTACTTTACCCCGGTTTTCCGACCGCTGACATAAACAATAGTAGTGAAAATAATGTCTTCTATGAGATTTTCTTCAACTTCAAAATTTCTTGGATGTCATGTCATAAGATCTGGAGATATAAAAAATAAATCTGAATTATTATTCGTGGGTGGGTGTGTTTTAAAGTAGCTAGGAACGAGGTGAACCCTAACAGCTGAGTATTTGTGAAATACTCAGCAATACAAAATAGTATTGTTGAGTACAATAATGATATTACAATAGTGTACAACAGTGGTGGAAATGATGTCTTCTATGAAGTTTTCTTCAACATCAAATTTTGTTAGATGTCATCTCATAAAATCTGAGGACATAAAAATTAAATCTGACAAAGAGTTATAATATCCATCAATATGGATGGATGTGTTTTAAAGTAGCTAGGAAGGAGGTGAAGCTTAATAGCTGACTATTTATGAAATACCCAGCAATACACAATAGTATTGCTGATTATAAGTACAATTGTGGTGGAAATAATGTCTTTTCTATGAGATTTTCTTCAACATTAAAATTTCTTGGATGTCATCTTATAAAATCTAGAGACATAAAAATTAAGTCTGGATTACAACTGTGGACGGACATGTTTTAAAGTATCTAGGATCGAGGTGAAGTCTAACAGCTCAGTATTTGTAAAGATGTGAAGATATCTAATATGGTACTAGAATTATAACGGTGACAATAACCCATCCTTTGAATTCCTTTTTCAATACAAGAAGCTAAGTAATAATCATTTCATGAAGACTACCGATTTATTTGTACAAATTAGCTGCTTTTAAGTTTAGATCCTGAATAATGGTAACGTAGAATCGATTCAAAAGCAGCTAAGAACTAATAACTGATTACCTTTAAAGACGTTTAATGCGGCATTATGCAAATAACAGTAAGAATAATGATTTCAGTAGGAGTTTCTGCAGTTCTTGAAATTGCTGGGTATCTTTCCATAAATCTTCTGGATCTTTCCATAAATACCGATAATTTGTAAAGTTAAATCTAAATTATTAGCAAGATCTAAGCTAAGGACTTTCACCGTTTTACAAATATCAGAATTAATAGCTGGTTATTAGTGAAGATTATCTGAACGAGATACTTCAATAATAACGATCGAATCTCAATTTTACTTGTGTTGGATTTTCTTCAACATCTGGAGCTTCCTGGAAGATCGTCTTTTCTAAATGAATAATAAAGATGGATGGATGAAAACAGATTTTTAAAGATTGGAGAATTATTAATTGAAGATTTCTTGTGTCTAACGTTTTCTACCTTGGGATTTTTTTTGTATACCAGAAACTGAAATAGAGTAGAATAATTTTTTTCGAGGGATTTTTTGTAATATTATCATTTTACGTTAAAATGTGAAGAGATAAACGATTATCGTTATACACACTCGTGGAAAAATAAATCACAATGAAGCTTTTCCTGATTAATGATAAAATATTTATACGGTTTATTAACTGGATTAATTTGTAATACTATGGATAACTCCATCAAAATAAATCTAAATATATTTCTGTATAACAACACCATGACACTAACCAACTCAAAATAACCCTTTAAACTGTACGTATTTACGACGTTAGAAAAACTGTTTCAAATTACAAACATATTTTCTTAGAATCCCCAAGATAAATAAATCATTCTATTTTCGGGGTGTCTTTTGAATAAGATTTCAACTTTCGCAAGTTAAAATCTTTCTGGCAAAGACTATTCTGGGTCTATTTCGGTACCGGGGAATTCCTCATCTGGCCCGAGCGGCCCCGAGATGATGTATTTACGGGCGCTTAATAATTATGACAAGCAGCCCCGTCTGATCTCTCGGAAACAAGCCGAAACACGCGGCCCGCTCGTACCGGATCCCGCCTGCCACTTTTGACACTTTAAACGGCGTCGACCATTTTTGTTGCTCCCGCAAAACTCAGAACGTGACGCGCATATTAAACACCGTTTAGCAACCGCTAAACGACACACAAACGGAATCATCTCGAAATGAAAACGTTTTGTTAAGAAAATTTTTTGTAAACATCGGGTGTTCATTTAAGATTTTGTTGAACGATGATGGAGAGAAAACTGTATGTTGTATTATTAGTGCCAATTAAATTTCAAATTTAACAAACATCAAATTTGGTTAAATTACCCTGAACTGTTGAAAGCGGTTTATCAATAATGATGTTTAATTTGTAATAAAAAATTGTAAGGTGAAAATCTTACTTTCAAACAGGCTCGAAAGCAATAAAGTTTGGGAAGACTACATAATTTTATCGATGACTTTATAAATAATGAATTTGCAAGTTTCAAAGTTTAAAGAAAAGTTTAGTTCAAAAACAATTAATTTTCTTTCATTTTCTACCTTGTTACTTATAACCTATTGTGCGTTTTGGAAAGCTTAAAAACTTTGATAGCACGTCTCGTCTACATCCTTGTATAATTGAGTCTGTTAACTTAATTTATAGGACGTACGAAACAAACTTAGAAATTTTTTTGAAGTGAGTTCTTGGTCATACCGGACTGAAAGCTAATGAAAGGGCAGATTATTTGGCAAACAATAGGCATAAAGAGGATATCCCAAATGTTAAAATTCTTGTAGATGACGTATTTAACCAAATGAAAAGGGAAATCAGCGAAGAATAAGCATAAGAATGGGAAAGATCAAGCTTAACAAGAGGCATTATCTACGCCAGATGCCAACCCTCAGTGGAAAAAACTCGTAGGTTCAAGAAAGTTCCGTTTGTATCAAAACAGTTTTATACCCTAATTATCAGATTGAGACTAGGTTGTGTCCTAACGTCATCATGTCTTTATAAAATTGGTACAAAAGATAATCAGTTGTGTGTTTGTGGAGAGGAGGGGGATCTAAATAATATTTTCTTTGGATGTAGAAGATTTATAACACAATAGAAGTTAATGTCAGGTCTCTTGAATAATCATTGCCGCCTATCAATAAGTCTTACATCACTATTAGCGATAGGATTTTTTGACATATATCTACTACTATATAATTTCATTAACTCCACGGGAATCCAGCTGTGATAATTACCGAACTCTGATACAACTAGATAGCCTCGCAATAGTATTAATGAACTCTGACTGTGATAACTTTTCTTGCTAAATCATTAATTAACCAATTCTTTCTTCAAACATAGAAATCCGAGGGTCCTCCTAATACCTCAAATCAAATCATCGGTACTCTGGCTCACAGAAGAACTTTGTCTTTAATTATGTGTGTTATCGTTTGTTTTTTAGAGAGTTTATAATCAGTTAGAATTTCGTGAGTATTTATTACTCATGGGGCAGGAAATTAAATAAAGGAGCTGAAGAGAGAAGATCAATAAAAAGGAAAAATCTGATAAATGTGGAAACCAAGAAGAATAACAATAGAGAAAAAATAATAAAAACACTTCAAACAAAAAGAGAATAAGAAGTCACAACAATCCACGAATTCCTATCAAGTCTCTGGAAATCCTGTAGCTGCAGTGTGATCTAAACTGAGTGTTTGATCTCCAAAACCCAACCGGAAGAATAACATAATAATACAATAAATACTATAACCTTCCTTTAAAAAGCAGAATTAATCGGTATGAATTCGGTTATTTTTGACATTATCTAAGGAACTTCTTTTAACAATTTGCATCTTCAATTGCAAATACCTAGAAAGTTATTAAATAGTGGCTCCTCTAATCATATATCTCCATCAGCATGTATAAACTAAATCTACCATTCTACAAAATTTGAAGTAAATCTGTGACCCTAAGGCATTGCACTCTCCTTGTTAGTCACAAAAGTCTTCACACAGGGCAACAATTAGTATTTATGAACAAAATAAATTCCTGATTAAATTACATATTTGGTTTTCTTCATACTTTGTATACCGTCCATGCGAACCGGACCGTCGATCGAAAAACATTAGATTTAGAAATCAAGTTTAATAAATTCTGGGAAGTCAAGCAAACCACTTCTGACACTTCAACCAAGTCTGATATGGATCCATGTCAGTCATGGATCCAAGAACCTACTATACTTCATTTAATAACTATACTTCATTTAATAACTAGGAGGAGTGAATCTCAAAACCCCATTTACATAGGAAAAAGTAACTAAAAAATACACTAAACATTTTTAGCGGCAAATTTGAATTCTAAACTTCAAACCAGTCACATTTATGCAACCAACAAAACACCAAGCGTTTGAGCGTAGTATTCTAGAACATACCAAATATCTCCATGGCCGTTTATCTATACGTACATTGTTCAAAATTTATCCAAAAGACGTTCCTTGTGGTGACGTATTTTATCTAACAGATGACATCGTACCATACCTGCTTCGAACTTAATATTTTTTGATCGCAACCATTTGAGCACAACGAAAAAGCGAGAAACAAGTTGACAAATTAGGTAAAGCACCTAACCTTAAACGTTAAAAACAATAAACGACAAAAACCAATTTTTTCGTCTTTGTAAACTTGACTGCGGAGCGACCAATAATAGTTCACTATTTTAGCGCGCAAAATTCAAATCACTCCTCTTAGTTATTAAATGAAGTATAGGAGGAGTGAATGTCAAAACCCCAGTTACATAGGAAAAAGTAACTAAAAAATACACTAAACATTTTTAGCGGCAAATTTGAATTCTAAACTTCAAACCAATCACATTTATGCAACCAACAAAACACCAAGCGTTTGAGCGTAGTATTCTAGAACATACCAAATATCTCTATGGCCGTTTATCTATACGTACATTGTTCAAAATTTATCCAAAAGACGTTCCTTGTGTTGACGTATTATATCCAACAGATGACATCGTACCATACCTTCTTCGAACTTAATATTTTTTGATCGCAACCATTTGAGCACAACGAAAAAGCGAGAAACAAGTTGACAAATTAGGTAAAGCACCTAACCTCAAACGTTAAAAACAATAAACGACAAAAACCAATTTTTTCGTCTTTGTAAATTTGACTGCAGAGCGACCAATAATAGTTCACTATTTTGGCGCGCAAAATTCAAATTACTCCTCCTAGTTATTAAATGAAGTATAGCTTTCCTCGATGGAACTGCAGGATGCTGCACAAAGAGGATCATGAGGTTCAATGAGAGTTTTCAGATAGGATTCCTACATAACATCGGCATGACGCACGGACAAGAGGTGATGTTGGACATGAAGTGAGTTATGAAGCTCAATATGAGATTGACCACATTGAGTAATCGGAAACATTTTTTATTGGGATGTAGGAGAACCGGCATCATCCCTAACCACATCAGACATGGATCCAAGAACCTTCTAGCTGTCTTCGATGGAACTGCAGGAGGCTGCACGAAGAGGATCATGCAGTTCAATGATAGCGTACCTCTGATGAAGATTGTAATTCAATCGAAAGCTTAGGAAATGAATAAAAGAGGTGTTTAAAATTTAACATCTGGTTTGGTTGACTTCCCAGAATATGTTAAACTTGATTCCTGACGTTGTGTAACCAGTAATCCTACCCCACATTAGACCTAGATTCATTGTTAAATAATACGATACTCCAAAATTCCATAGATTTGTCAATTTGTTGAAAAAATTTAAATTTCATACGTTTCTTCTAATTTGTTGGATTTGTAAATGGCTTTTTCCTCATTTGTCTTCCATTAAAAACTGGTTGTCGTAATAACAGATGAATACATTTTGGATGGATATTCTTTCTTGTTTCCTTTGACACCTATCCTGCTAATATTGGACCACTCATAGTAGATTCTTTTAATATTTTATGAATAATATTTGGTTTAGCAGTTTTGGTTTTAGTTTAGTTTACGTTAATATTTGGTAAACATCTTTGAAAACTATTCATGTATTTTGACATCAACCAAGTTTTTAACCAAAAACAAATTACCTCTGAAGATGGCCTTAGGCAGAAACATACCGGGTGTCCCAACGGTCTGAAAAAGCTCCATAACTTTTTTATTATTGGAGATATTGACCTACTCCTTTTTTTGGGTTATAGCTTGAACGGTACTACACATTTCTAGAATATTGCGACTTATATATAGGTGTCCCAAAATTACAAAAAATACTAAAGTTACTATTTTTTAAATGGAACGTACCCGATTTTATTTTATTTTCGAATTCTATGGTAAAATACGATTCACTTTTATAAAGGTCGTTTTTACCTAAACTGTGAGGAAACTTGATTTATAACAGTTTATTTGCCAAAATTTCGAAATGCAATGGTCTGTTCTAAAATTTTTTTCTGTCAAATTTTTGGCTTAACTTTAAAGTAGGTGACGCTGTTTGATTGCTAAATGTTTGCTGCATCTTTTAAATCTTTACTCAATAACCTGCTTAGTCGCAATTGCTTACTGCGAATTTTTAAACATGCTGAGTCAAATTAGTTAAATGGCACCCCCGATTTATTACTGTAGTGATCAAAAATTATTCTGACAAACTTTTCATCCACAGTAAAGTAAAACAGGGGTTACCATTTAAAAATGAAGAAGTCTTCCACATTTTCAATTTATCATTTTTAAAAAATCGCAGTAGACAAATGCGGCTAAACAAGACGTTGAGTAAGCTTTTTAAAAAGCCAATGAACATTCAACAATCAAACGGAGTTAGTTACCTTGACAACAAGGCAAGAATATTGAAAATAAGAATTTTTGAACAAACCACTGCATTTGGAAATTCTGACAAAAGAATGCCATAAATCAAAATTTCTGGCAGTTTAAACAAAAATAACCCCTATAAAAGTGAATCGTATTTCACCATAGAATTGAAAAATAAAATAAAATCGGGTATGTTCCATTTAAAAAATAGTAACTTTAGTATTTTTTGTACTTTTGGGACACCTTATATAAGTCGCAATATTTTAAAAATGTGTATTACCGTTCAAGCTATAACCCAAAAAAAAAGGAAAAAGTCAATATCTCTAATAATAAGCAAGTTATGGAGCTTTTTCGGACCGCTGGGACACCCGGTATAAGGATTACAAAAATTCAATAAACCTGATAAGTGCTGGAAAATGTTTCTCATTCCACATCTTAATTTATTAGTGCAAAAATGGGTCATAATCAAACATTTCCTGATTAATATTTGCTTAGATTCGTGAGTTTAATTTCTGAGGACGACTTGTGCGAGGTTTATTGCTTATATTATTCTTCGTTTTGAATGTTTTGATGATGTATTGCACTGTAAATTATGATTTACTAACAAGTTCTAAGATTATACGTAAAGATTTCCCTTCATTTTTGAATTTAACAAATTTCTTAATCCTTTCTTAGTTTCTTTTCCACAGACGCTCATTGTAAATTGATGAATTAAACGTGATGTAATTTTCTCATTGAATATGTTTTATAAGTCAGAGTTTATGGATGCTAAAATTAAACAATGTGAACCGAAAATTAACTATCGGCAAATCGTAATAACGAGGTGTGAATTATTGCATGAATACTTTCGAGATATCATAAAATTTATAAATAATCGGTTATTTTGATATTTTGATGTTTAATGTTTTGTGGCAATTTTTTCACCTGTTTGAAGACTTTCGTGACTAAATGTACGTAAAAAACACTAATAAAATTCATATATCACTTGAGCATGAATTTAAATGAACACCAGATAAAATCCCTTTTACTTCTTCCCTAAATGAATCGGTTTATTTTAAAGTTTTAAAATTAAGTTTAACCGCGAGTGGTTCTTATGGACTCCATCATTGGCAGACAGTTTAAATCTCATCCTGTATACAGCACGTTCCATTCGTGTAAATACGAGTGTCGGATTACATGTGCGGTTGAAATTTTTTTTTACAGAGGTGTCGGAGTGGCATGGAAAAAAGTCGAAACGTATCGGTTTACGGTCTAATTCGGATTTAACGGGACGATTCGTCAACCGAACGTCATTTTTCACCCGAAATCATACGTCCCCGTCAGCAATAAATTACGACGGTGAAATGAATTGGTCGTCACCGGCGTACCCGGTTGCAATAGAGGGTCGCTTGTTTATCAATCAACCCGGACGCCGGAAAAGCTCGGCAATATTTTATAATTTCGCGGGTTATTAATGCTTTTGGGGTCAGGGCACTCGTGTTAACTAATTAGCGACCCAAACACACGATTTGAACGATTTATTACCCCTCATATGAGGATTACTTTTTTTTAAATTAATTATCTAAAACACTCTGAAGGGTGTTTCAAATTCCAATTAAACGACGGACGGGGATCGAACGGTTTTCGAGCGGAAACCAATTCAGAATAGAGCAAAACGCTCTAAAATTCCACGGGAAAATTTGCGAAATTCTCGCCCCAATTAGCGTTGGGCCAATTAAAATTTGATTAGCACAAGCGAATGTTTACGACTACGCGGTGCGTAAATGAATAACGATACCTCGTCGAGGTCGATTTTAATAAAACCGGGCGTCGAACGATTCGCGAATAAATATCATAAATTAATCCCCTGACCGGTATGACAGCGAATTAGCGAAATTCTTTCGTATACGAACCTTTCGTACTTTCTTATCGCGCGATTAGCCTACACGAATTCGACATTACTGTATCGCGTGACGACCTCGGATTATTACACACGAAAGGTTGAAAGATACACGATCGAATGTCAAAATATAACTTAGAAGTGTATTCAACTTTTGATCTTCAAAATAATTTACTTGTTAAGAAACCTCAAGAGTTGTTGTTTATGGATAATAAATGAATTAAGTTACAAGCCACAGGCTGTACTTGTATTATAAGCTGTAATAAGTTGGTTGTTATAGAAAGTTAGAAAGTGCTTTCTTTAGGCTATCAGGTCCTAAATCTTTCATAAATTAGGTATAAATTAATTTAAAAATGGCTAAAGAAAATGAGTTTTACTAAATCTTATTACTCTTAATTACTTTTCAACGGTTAAAATTTTTTTGGAATTGGAGATAAAGTCTAAATTAACTTTTTTCAATAATAAAAATGGTTGGAAAAAAGATATTTTGTAATAGTTGTTGATATATCAATAATTTTAGTATACTAAAAATAATATCAGAAATATATGCGAAATAAACTTAAAAATTTTTAATAGGATAAGAAATCTTTTAATTAAATTAATGGTTTGTCAAAAATTTCTTTAATAAATAAGAAAGGAAAGTAGCCGGAAATTAATTTCGACTCAATTTATATTAAAATGAGATCGTTTTATAAAAATAGCTGGGAATAAAATCAACCTCAATAGTAATTGAGACAAGGGTATGCTGTAATTTTACAGTTTTTTAGAAAGTCGTGGAAATTTGTAACTAACCCAATTCACCAAAAATATATTATATTCTTAAAAATTCCACCAAAGTTGCAATAAATTAATAATAATTCCATTAAAAGTTACATTGAGAACAATTCAACCAAAAATTATTAAAATTGAGAACAATTCAAGTAAAAATTACTAAAATTGAGAAATTATTCCACCAAAAATTTACTGAATTCCTAAACATTCCACAAAAAAGCTTTCTAAATTTGCAAAAATTCCACCAAAGTTATTAAACTTTTTTACAATTTCACCAAAAACTAATTAAAATTAGGAGGATTTTTTTAAAAATTATTAAAAATAACTACAATTAAGAAGAATTACATCAAAAATTATAAAAATTGAGAACAATTCCACCAAAATCTAAATAAATCCAAATACTAAATTCTTACAAATTTACTAAAGGTGACTAGAATTGAGAACTATTCCGCCAAAAATTTACTCAATTCCGAAAATATTCCACGAAAAACTTACTAAATTCGTAAAAATTCCACCAAAGTTATCAACATTTTTTACAATTTCACCAAAAATTAATTAAAACTAGAAAGATTTTTCTTTAATTTGTCAAAAATGACTAGAATTGAGAACAATTCCACCAAAGTTATCAACATTTTTAACAATTCCACCAAAAACGAATTAAAATTAGGGTGACTTTTAAAAATTTACTAAAGATGACTGAAATTGAGAATTATTCCGCCAAAAATTTACTAAATTCCTAAACGTTCCACCAAAAACCTTCTAAATTTGGAAAGATTCCACCAAAGATATCGAAATTTTTTACAATTCCACCAAAAGCTAATTAAAATTAGGAGGATTTTTTTAATTTGCCAAAAATGACTAGAATTAAGAACAATTCCATCAAAAATTATTAAAATTAAGAACAATTCTATCAAAATCTTACTAAATTCATACAAATTCCACCAAAGTTATCAATATTTTTAACAATTCTACCAAAAACTAATTAGAATTAGGACGATTTTTTAAAAATTTAATAAATGACTAAAATTGAGAACTATTATACCAAGAATTTACTGAATTCCTAAACATTTCACCAAAAACTGATTAAATTCGAAAAAGTTTCACCAAAATTATAAGAATTTTTAAAAATTCCACCAAAACCTAATTAAAATTAGGAGATTTTTTTAAATTTACTAAAAATATTTAAAATTGAGAACAATCTCACAAAAGATTATTAAAATTGAGAACAATTCCACCAAAAACTTACTAAATTCGTAAAAATTTCATTAAAGTTATCAACATTTTTAACAATTTCACCAAAAACTAATTCAAATTAGGATGATTTTTTTTTAAATGTACTAAAAATGACTAAAATTGAGAACTATTCCATCAAAAATTTAGTTAATTCCTAAACATTCCACCAAAAACACTAAATTCGTAAAAATTCCACCAAAGTTATCAAAATTTTTAATAATTTCACCATAAACTAATTAAAATTGGGAGGATTTTTCAAAAATTTACCAAAGGTGACTAAAATTCAGAACTATTCCACTAAAATTTTACTAAATTCTTAAACATTCCACCAACAAACTTTGTACATTTGTAAAAATTCCTCTAAAGTTTCCAAGAATTTCAAAAATTCCACTAAAAATTAAGGACATTTTTTAATATGTACTAAAAATGACTAAAATATAGAATAATTTCATCGAAAATTATTAAAATTAAGAACAATTCTATCAAAATCTTACTAAATTCATACAAATTCCACCAAAGTTATCAATATTCTTAACAATTCCACCAAAAACTAATTAAAATTAGGAGAATTTTTTAAAAATTTACTAAAAATGATTAAAATTGAGAACTATTCAACCAAAAATTTACTGAATTCCTAAACATTCCACCAAAAACACTAAATTCGTAAAAATTCCACCAAAGTTATTAAAAATTTTTAACAATTCCACCAAAAACTAATTAAAATTAGGAGGATTTTTCAAAATCTACTAAAAATAACTAGAATTAAGAACAATTTCACCAAAAATTATTAAAATTGAGAACAATGCCACCAAAATCTTACTAAATTCGTACAAATTCCACCAAAGTTATCAATATTTTTAACAATTCCACCAAAAACTCTTTAAAATTAGGAGAATTTTTTAACAACTTACTAAAAATGACTAGAATTAAGAACAATTCCATCAAAAATTATTAAAATTGAGAACAATTCCACCAAAGTTATCAAGTTTTTTTACAATGCCACCAAAAACTAATTAAAATTTGGATGATATTTTAAAATTTTACTAAAAATTACTAAAATTGAGAACTATTCCACCACAAATTTACCGACTTCCTAAAAATTCCCCCAAAGTTATTATTTTTTTTTTACAATTCCACCAAAAGCTAATTAAAATTAGGAGGATTTTTTAAAAATTTACTAAAAATGACTAATTGAGAATTATTCCACCAACTTTTTACTAAATTCTTAAACATTCCACCAACAAGCTTTGTACATTTGTAAAAATTCCACCAAAGTTACCAAGGATTTCAAAAATTCCACCAAAAAACTAAGGGCATTTTTTAAATTTACTAAAAATGACTAAAATATAAAATAATTTCATCACAAATTTATTGGATTCTTAAAAATTCCACCAACAAACTTTGCACATTTGTAAAAATTCCACCAAACTTACCAAGAATTTCAAAAATTCCATCAAAAACTGAGAGGTTTTTTTTTCTTAATTTACTAAAAATTATTAAAATTGAGAATAATTCCATCGCAAATTTATTATTCTTAAAAATTCCATCAAAGTTGTAATAAATTAAGAACAATTCCTCCAAAAATTTTAAAATTGCGAACAATTCCACCAAAAAACTTTCTAAATTCGTAAATATTCCACCAAAGTTATGAAAATTTTTAACAATTCCACTAAATACTTAGAAGAGTTTTTTTAAATGTACAAAAAATGACTAAAACTGAGAATAATTCTATCAAAAATTTATTAGATTCTTAGAAATTTCACCAAAGTTCCAATAAATTAATAACAATTTCACCATAAGTTAATTAAATTGAAAACAATTCCACCAAGAATTATTATAATTAAAAGCAATGTTACCACAAATTGTGAGAATTGAGGACAATTCAACCAAACACAAAATTCCTAAACATTCCATCAAAAAACTTTCTAAATTCGTAAAAATTCTACAAAAATTACCAAAATTTTTAACAATTCCACCAAAAACTTAGAGGATTTTTTTTGGAATGTACAAAAAGTGACTAAAATTGAGAATAATTCTATCAAAAATTTATTAGATTCTTAAAAATTCCACCAAAGTTGCAATAAATTCGACAACAATTCTACCAAAAGCTAATTAAATTAAGAACAATTCCACTAAGAATTATCAGAATTAAGAACAATTCCACCAAAAATTATCAGAATTAAGAACAATTCCACCAATCACAAAATTCCTAAACATTCCACCTAAAAGCTTTCTAAATTCGTAAAAATTCCCCGAAGTTACCAAAATTAATAAGAATTCCACCAAAAATGAGTCATAAATCGAAATGCAAAAACAAAGTTTAGTAAAATTTATTCCCAGCATAATAAAGTTTTAACCATAAGAAATTCATATTTGTTTTGTTGAAGTTGATTTAAAAAAGTCTATTTTCGTTAAGAAAAATGACCTAATACACTTTACTTCATGATGAATTGAACGGAAACTCCCATAAGTTAACAAACGACTTCCTTTTAATTTGTCCAGATTCCTCATTCGAGAATGATATACAAGGTCCGTTGTTTTTTTGCTACGATCCAAACATAGCAAAGAAGTTTTCGGTCGTCATCTCGTTTATTTCGCAACGGACCTCGCCTCGGCACGGCATCCAGAGTTGAATGAACGTGTGCCGGGCTGTAAGACTTGAATGGGCCCGCCGAAGAAGTCCTTGCTCTCTCTTCCCCTTTTTGTCGGTCTTCTTCTCGTACCGTTTTCCGTACGGCACGTACCGGTTTTCGGTCCGTCGGAGCAGAGCAGGGATTTAAGTATTGAGGACGGATCCGCGACAATTTTTCGTCCTGGAAATAGACTCGGCTCATTCCGGACAATTAACATTCAATTTGCTTCTTTGCCCGGGGTCGATTTAAATTCTTATTAATGGTCCCGAGGCGCAGAAGAGATTTTCAATTGAATGCGAGCGGCGCATCTGGGCGCGTCCCGGCGCTCTTCCTCCTTGATTTACGGGTGTTTAAATTGAGATAATGCCCCGACCGTACCGTGAACGGTTCGTTAGCTGACTTACGGCGGTCGCGTGTTAGTCAATCTCTCAATTTAAGAATTCGAACCTGTTATGTCCAAATAAACCATCTAAATGGCGGACATAAAAGCTGAAATTAAGAACGAAAGGCAATTAAAGGGTAAAATTGATGCGTTCGTGAAAACGTATTGTCCAGAAGTAAAGTGTGCTCAGGTTACAATTTACAATCCACGGTGTGTATGTATAGAAGAGGGTCATTTACATCGTTGGGCTCAGGTCACCCGTGGGAGATTTGTTCCCCTCCCATTTCTTGTACGGGCTCGTTCGGCGATCGCATCAAAGGTCAAAGTTGACAGAGAGCGTGCGCGAAGAGCGGATTCGCGTCCAAAGTGTCGAACAACGAACGATCGAGCTTTCGATAGAGCTTGTTAAACGAGGACAACGTCGTTGACGCCGACTTAATTTTTACGTAGTACTCCGAACTCCTAAAATATGCAAAGAGGGTCCTCTCATCTCACTTACTTACTTACTTGTTGCTCCGTTTTACGAGAGCCGAGCCGGCCTTCGATAAATCACCGCCGCCATTTGCATACGGAACAAAACTTTAACGGAAAAAAGCGCTTCGCCCGTCGTAAAGATAATGTAGGTAGCGGATGAAGTGGTAATTGCAATTAGCGAGTCGGCCCGAATGGCTAACTTATGCAAATTGGCTTTGCAGCCTCTCTGCCGGTAGCTATTTACCCCCGCGACGCTATTGTGAACTCGAGAGATGCAACTACTAGAAGAAGCGGTAATGTGAACATTCTTTCTCTCAACAGAAAATTTATGAATACTTTTTCAAAACATAAAATTAATTTTTATAAATATGGATCATTTAAAGATTTTTTTTATTTAAAGAAAACTATAAAAAAATAATTAATTCACGTTTTTAATTTTGGTGGATTAACAAATGGAGAAGAAGTCACGAAGGGTTTTTGTTGAAAGTAGACCGAATTTTCTCGATGAATTATTCGAAGATTGGATAGAAAATTTAATAAACAGACCATGAATAATCATCTTCATTATGTTGGGTTTCATTCGATTTTGATATAGATTGTATAGTCGTCCACAACTAGGTTTGGAATTATGATACGACAATAATCAAGCCTTCATAATTTGGTGACGTTTCGCTAATTTTATTTTTCCCTTTTCTATCTTTTTTTTTATTCTGCTTTGGTTAGTCAACCGAAAACAGATTGAATTTTCTCGATGGATTATTAAAAGATTTGTGAAAAATTTTTTTGATAAACGATTGTGACCATGAATGATCATTTTCATTAAGTTGCCACCTAACTGCCGCCGTTACCGAAATAGCTACCATCTCCTCCGAGGAACTTAAGGCAGAAATAGGAAACCTCCCCACTAAAAAAGTCCCACACCCAGATCAAATACCCAACATAGTCATGAAACATATTTTTGAGAATTTGTTGAATTACCTCTCAGCAATTTTTAATCGCTGCTTAGGAATGGACTATTTCCCGGTGGAGTGGAAAAAGGCGCAAATTCTAATGTTCGCGAAGCCAGGTAAATCCTAAATACCCGCACTTTTCGAACGAACTATCCACCGCCGATTTCGAGATGAGCTAAGTCTCCTCAAAACCATACCAAACATCCAGTACTGTTTCAAAGAGGAGCATTCTACAATTCATCATTTAGCCAGAATGACGAAATTCATAGAGAAAGGCTTCGAAGCCAAAAAATGTACAGCTGCTGCTTCTCTGGATGTAACAAGGGCGTTTGATACAGTCTGGGTTGAAGGACTTAAATTTAAACTTAATAAAATTGGAATCAGCAACAACCTACTTAGCATTTTGCTATCCTTCCTGGATGAAGATCTTTTACGATTATTATCAATGGATTCTCCTCCTGCACCCGGAAAATTCTGGAGTCCCCCAAAGAAGCTGCTTATCTCCAGCTCTATTTAACATCTTTATGCATGATATCCCTTCTGACCCAAATTTCGAAATGGCAATGTTCGCTGATATGCTAACAATAGCACAAAATGACATCCTTAACGACGCAATCGAATCACTGCAAAGATCAATTGATAAAATCCAGCACTGGTTAACAAAGTGGGGCATTATGCTCAATGGCAATAAATGTCAATCCAAGATCTTTACGCTAAGACACCTGCACGCAACGTAATGCCCCTTTCTTTGTTAGCAACAACCAAATAATCCCGTGGAGCGCAAAAGACGAGACTATCAAATACCTTGAAGTATTCCTTGACTTAACTTGGAAATATATCAACACAAAACTCGATCGAGGATATGCCAGGCTTAGACAGCTTTATCCCCTAATTAATAGAACATCTCCAATGAGAATAGAGTGCACTCTCCTCCTCTACAAAGCTCTTATTAGACCACTGGTCACCTACGCTTACCTGGTTTGGAGTAACTCAGCAGCCTCAAATATGAAAAAGATTCAAACCCTACAGAGCAAAATCCTTAGGATCTCAGTGGACTCTCCATGGTTGCCAAATCCACACGCGCCTAAAGAGGAAGCTTCCTTAAAACCTGATTTCATCTGATATGGAGTAATACCTATCCACATCGAAACCAGTGCCGATTTCCGTAACTTATTAACAATAAGTAATCTTTAAGTGATGTTTTTTTTTCTGAACCAAAATAACCAAGAAAAACACACTGCTGTTGAACTGGTTTTGTTAATAAATTAAAAAAGATAAATGTAGGGTTTTATTAGATTTTAATATAGACTTTTGCAGTATAATCTAACAGTCGTACAAAATACCTCCAACCACAATATGTGACGTCTACTTTCCATACTTCCACAGCATAGCTATGTATGGAGTTATTGCTTGAGGCTTCTCGAAAGAAATGGAAACTACCTTCCTAACGCAAAAGAAAGCAATTCCTATATTAGCTACCCTTATCTATAGGGAAAGCTGTAGAACACATTTCAGAAAATTAAAAATTTTAAGTTTGCAAAGTTGCTTTATGCTCGTTTGCTTGGAGTATATTCACAACAGCAAAGAATTAATCCAAAATAATGCTGGTGACCATCAATGTTCACCACCTGATAAAAAGAAGAAATCGCGATACCTCTCCACCGAGTTAGTAGATCGCAAAACACGTACCATTACATACCGTGTGCACGCCGGTGAGCTGCGGATACGTTTGACGTAAGTGGAAAAAGGACGTCAATAAGGCTTATATTAGTTAACAGAGGACAAATATACACAGTGCGACAAATAAGTTTCAAGACTAATCGTGGGAAAAATTATATAAACAAAAAACTAGTTTAGATATTTGTACATTTTTTATTCAAAATATACTCCTCCAGTTTCAATACATTTTTTACATCGATTTAACAGTGATTCAAAGGCATATTCTAGCTAACTTTGTGGAATCGTCTCCAGTTCACATTTTGTAGCTGTGGTGATGGTCGAAATGTCATTTAAAAAACGCCTCTTCAGCTTCAGTTTCAACTTGGGAAATTGAGAGAAGTCGTATGGGGCTAAGTCTGGCGAATACGGTGGATGATTTAACATACAGACTTGATTTCGAGCCAAAAAATTTACGAACAATTAGCGAGGTGTGACTCGGTGCATTGTCGTGCAACAGACTCAATGCCTCTGGATCGCGATATTCGGGTCGAATACGACGGATTCTGGCCATTAGACGCTTCAAAATTTGGAGATAATATGCGCCAGTAATCGTTTGTCCAGGTGGAACGAATTCTTTATGGATAATTCCTTTGCTATCGAAGAAGGCAATGAGCATTGTTTTCATTTTTGATGGAACTTTCCGTGTTTTTTGGCTTGTGGTGAATTAGACGACTTCCATTCTACACTTTGACGTTTCGTCTTTGAGTCGTACTGAAAGCACCATGTTTCGTCACTTGTTGCAATTAATTTCAGGAAGTTGGGATTATTTCTGGCGGCTGTAACGACTTGTTCTGCATGAATGATGTGCGCTGCTTTTTGGGCATTCGTCAAAGTGTGTGGAACAAATTTGGCACAAACCTTTGTTTTACCCAAATCTTCATGAAGAATGGTTTGAATTGTTTCTCTGCCGTGAATGCCGTGTTGATGTTTAAAGCCTCTTCCATAATTTTCGGTGAAGCACTGTGATCATTTTCAACAAATTCCCGTACCTTTTCGATCATTTCTAGTGTCTTCACTGAAATTGGTCTTCCTTCGCGACTATCGTCTGCTTCTATATTGGAGTTGATATATGTCTCTTTATCTAACTTATTAAAATCGTACGCAATTCGATGCCTTGCCTATCACATTGAAAAGACCTATCCGCAGGTCGCAGTAATCAACAAAGACAGACGGAATCAACCGCATCGGTCTGAGAGCGCAAGCTTCGTCCACTTACAATCGCCCAACTGTTGCTAATGCGTCTATCCGCAAGTTGAATGTGTGCACACTGTATCCTTATAACTATACAATGCATTAACCAATGACATAAAATATATGAGCCTAAGACAGTTCCGAATTTTCATTAAGGGATTATTATTGAGAGGAGAATTTTAATCTATTTAAAAATACTGCGACGACCTACGTAAACAGCTTTCCTTAATATGATTTAGCACTAAAACGAAGTATTATAAGTTTATTTTCTTGTGACAATAATATTGCATCATTGTATAGTCATCCACAACGAGATTCAGAATTATGATGCAGGAATATAACAGTCTGAAGAATAATTTTATGGTTTGCTAATTTTATTTTTCCCTTTTCTATCGATTTTTTAATTCTTCTTTGATTAATCAACCGAAAATAGGTTCAATTTTCTCGATGGATTATTAAAAAAATTGGGGAGAAAATTTGATAAACGATTGTCACCATGAATAATCATTTTCATTATGTTGTGTTTACTTCAATTTTAATATAGATTGTATAGTCGCCCACAGCAAGGTTTAGAATTAAGATATTACCATATAACAGTCTTAACAATAATTTTATGGTTCTCTAATTTAATTTTTTCCCTTTTTCTATTGATTTTTTAATTCCTCTTTGATTACTCAACTGAAAATGTATAATATTTTTTTCTTTGGTATTTCATCCGGTTTTTAATTATTTTTTTTTTTTGAACCTGAATTCTGTTGAGAAAATTCCTCCATTCGATTTACCTAACCAAATCCAAAACGGATCTAACGAGATGTTAACGTCAAATCGACTCGCAGCAGGTGTTCGTTATCCCGAAACGTATCAACTGCCCCCCAAAAAGGGGCGCCAGTGTCGATGACAGGTGGAGAAACGATCCGGGGTGAGTTTCCGAAACTCTCCGCCCGTCGTAATCCTCTACCTACCTCTATAATTGCTCGATTTCCAACTAACGGGACGCTTTAACAAACCTAAACCGTCCAATGCAAACTTATAGAGGATATACCAAACCCGTTAATAACTACCCCGTCAATAATCCACCAAACTTCAAATTTTTCTCAAAAAAAAAAGAGTAAAAAAGTTTTAATAAGATTTTTTCGGTATTTGAAAGAAAAAGTGTAAAAAGAAAGAAAGTTGAAGTCCTTTCAATTGGGTTTGATTTGAAATAAATCATTGGTAGTCGGGATATTGACCTGGGAATCCTGGAAAGTGCTCGGGACGGATCATTACGCCTCGCAAACAAATTCAAGGAGAACGGAAACTTCGACGTCGAACGGGGGTGAGGTAATAGACCGACGACGTCGTGCGCCAAAGACCGGAAGTCCGCATTGTCGAAGGAAGGCCTTTTGTCGGGACTCTGGACGAGTCTGTTGTGGGTTTTGAACGGGAATAGAGCCGAGGGAGGATCTTGTAGCGAATTCTGCGGGAACCTTTCCGGGAAGTTCTAGAGTATAGTCGCCTTTTGACTATATACAAAGAGCATTGTAATAATTCCTTAAGAATAAAGTATGATAAATCATAATAGACTTTGGCATAATATTTGATACTATTACAAAAGTAAGAAGACTAAATTATATAAACAGGACTTTTGAGTTAAAGTCGGATTATTTGAAAAATTCAATGGAAAGTTTTTAGATATGAAAGAAAAATTCAAAACTAACCCAATCAATCAATTTACTTATTTAGCTCTGAAAAATGAGTATCTTAAAAAAAATCTAATTCTATATCATATTATAGTAAAAATAAAGTAAATGAAATAGATAGACATTATGTTACATTTAAAAGGATTGAAGACAAATTCCCATATAAGAATTTCCGCCAATTTTCTCCCTGCACGAAGAAAAATCGCCGCGCTACGTTTCCCCATTACTCTGTCCGCCGGTAATTTTCCCAACAAGCCAAGAGTTTTAGCAGGTGATGTATAGGCGCAATTTTACTTTCGGGAACGGCCATTTCTCATCGCGCCCGATCGGGCCTTTGTTTTCCCACCGGAGAGTCATTTTTTTAAAGTACTGCTAATTTCCATTTTTTTATAATTTAATATTTTAGACCATCGATCTCTTCGCAGCTTTGTTCCACGGACCGTAAAGTGAGCGCTGTAATTGCTCGTAGCCTTCTCACGGCTGAGATCGGACTCAATCATGGTTGCACTTAAGCGGGCCTCACGTTCTGTTGCCGTTGCCATAAAATATGATGCCAGCGAATTAATGGGCAGTAATTGTGGTATGCATAGGAACGATAAAAGCCGCAATGAATCTCTTTGCTTCGTTTTATTTCAAAGAACGAACGAGGAAACAATTATTTGACTGGACGGACCCCCTTTTTTTAACTCGATTTCACTCGTTAACAAACTCGGTACGTCAAATTAAGAATCCACCGCCTTCAAGTCCAAATAGACCGCCCACTTGATTAGTACAACAGCGCAATAACCGCCTCAATTAAACCGACAGTTAGGAGCCGTTATTACTCGAACCTCACTCGTCGGTTTGTCGTTTTGATTTCTCCTTTCTGCCCCGCCCGAAGTTCCCCATTAAAAACTTATCTTCAATTTAAAGTTTAGTAGAAAACCGAGCCGGTTTAAGGCTTCCCGCGGCCTAATTAAAATGTAAAACTCCTCCGAGAGGGCCACCTTATCGAGAAAAACGCTGATTAAGTTCGGAAAATGGACGGAGAACCGTTTCCGCGACTTCTGGAACGGGGCCCGCTAATTTCCATTATCGTTTATCTTTCCGAGCGGCCGCGTCCAGAAAAAGACTCCGGAACATGCATCTCCACTCTCGCGGAAAAATCCCGGCCGCTTCTTGCGTTTTCCGCTTCTTTATGGTGCTGCGGTCGCAGTGAATCATTTCACGCCACGCGAACACCATTAAATGAATGTCATCCCCTCTTTTCTGTTACATATTTTTCTCATTCTTATACAAACGTAAAGTTTTATTTGACTTATTTAACATTTACTTAAATTTTGCTGACCGGTGACGAGTTAACTCAACATAGCTAGTGACATAAAATAGTTTCCGTGTAAAATGCCCGGTGAACAAAGTCTTAAATATCGGGTATTCATTTCAATTCGTGCTCAAGTACAGGGTGTGGCAAAAGTCCTTAAGCATGATACATAGTCTGCCAAAAAACAGAACGGATAAAGATAAACATACCAAATTTGTTATATAGTTTATACAAAGTGTCTACAATAATAATTTAACATCAAAGTTCGAAATATCCTCCCTTGGTTTTGATGTAGGCACGGAGTCTGGTGGGGAAGGCACCCACCGTGGCAGACAGGTAGTTGACGTCGAGAAGTCCAATGGATTCAAATCCGGGGAGTACGGTGACCATTCTGAGGAGGTGATCATGGCAGGAAAATTGGCCTTGAAAATTGAACCACTCTGGCTTTGTGGGCGGACGCGCTGTCCTACTGGAAGGTCCAGGGGCATCCGTTGAAGTGTGTCTGGCTCCAGGGAAGCACTCCCTTCTTCAGAATGTCGTCCAGGTAGTTAGCGACGTTCACTTTGACGCCCTGATCGACGAAAATCATTTTGCCGGTGGAGGTGATGTCACCCCAAACCACGACCTGAACTGGATGTGCGCTTCTGGTGACGCAACGACCCTTCTCATTGGCATCCCGGACCGATTGAGCAAGGATACGGTCATTCTGGCGATTGAAGCACAGCTCCACGGTGAACAACTTCTCGTCGGTGAAGAGGACGTCCATGTGGCCTGCTTGAGAAAATCGGTTCAGAAGTTGACGACACCTCTGAAGTCGAGTGGTTTTCATCTTGTCCGTAAGCATGTGAGTCTTCTGCAGTTTGATGCTGCGAAGCTTGAGATGCTGTTTGGTGATCCTGCCGACGGAACGAACGCTGATATTCAGGTCGGATGCCATTTTTCTGAGACTCCGCTTGGGGTTCGACTTGATCCTCTCCCGGACGCGCTTTACCATGGTGGGAATCATTGCAGTCTTCGGTCTTCCGCTCCGAGGACGGTCCTGGACCGTACCAAGCTCCCTGTAACGACGGAGGGTGTACTGGGTCGTCGATCGGGAAAATCCAGTGACGATTCGGATCTCACGGTTGGACTTTTCGGCACGGTGTAAGGTCAGAATGGTGGTTCGATCTACTTCAGAGACCATAACTCTCAAAGTAAGATAGGTAGGAGCGTGAAATTTGGAAGAATGATTAACAATAATATAACGAACAAACACGCAGAAAATCAACGAAATAGAACAAACAAAAAATTTACAATATGGATCCGGGGGGGCTTAAGGACTTTTGCCACACCCTGTGTGCTTTAAATTTTTTGGAGACGATGCACAGTGTGTAATTTTCATGATGTAGAAGGAAAAAAAATCTGAATTCTAAAGCTAATGATTTTAGTGACCAAAATATGATTTAGCTGCATAAATATTATATGCTTTATACAAAAGTTGTCAGTTTGAGCGATACAGGGTGTCCAAGATTAGAATTAATTAAAAGATAGTACAGTCAGTGGGCATAAAATGATGGGACACCTAAACATTTTTTAGTTAATTTTAAAGATATCTTCAGAAAAAACAATATTTTCTTGTAGCCAAGTGGAGTTGGCGCGAAGAAAACGTGTTCGATGTCTTCCAACTTTTTCCCACTTAGTATTAATTTGTTGAGAAAATTTTTTTAGCTTTTTTTAACCGTTTGCATACCAAAGGGTTTTGAAAAAACACGATCGAAAAATGCCAAGGAGCGCGATCGCGCTCCTCGATTATGTGCCGAAAAAAGCCAAAGAGCGCGATAGCGCTCCTTTCATAACGTATTAGTGGACCGTCAGTTGTCTGTTTTGACAAAATGCCCTGGCTTTTTTCGACACGAAATCTGGGGAGCGCGAAAGTGGCTCGTGGTACGCAAACGGTTAAAAAAAATTAAACCCTCCTCTGATTTCGTGTTTCCCAGTTCTTGCAAGGCATATTTCAGTAATGCGTTTAAGTTGAAATCCTTCGCATTTTGGACCCAAATATCAAAAAGCGTCTCGAGAGGGTAACCGTGTCATTGCAAAACTGAAAGAATCGCAAATATTCGCAATTTCTTTTTTAATATGTAGATTTTCACAGGTGTTAACTGTTTTGAGTTTATTTATATAAACTCAAAATGGAACTTGATGGTACTCTTAACTAAACCTTGTGAAATCGTATTACTTGTTATACTCAGTCGACTTACCTTTTCCACGTAATGGTACCAGCAAATTAAAAGCAAATAATTAGATACAAATTACGCAAGTAAACATATCAGCAATAAGTATCAATAACCTTACAAGTAACACTTTTGTTTTGATTAACATTAAATATCTATAGAGCCCATTAGACATCTCGACATCACTACTAAATTAGATTGCGTTAGGCAGACCTACATTTTTGTGCATAATATTGCCTGTTCCACTATATTTTTATAAAATTATTGCGATTTCTTATGCTAGAAACATTTTTCTATTAAAATATAGTTACCAATGTCACCTGCGGAAAGGTGAAAAAAATAATTTTTTCCACCTGGATAATAAAAATTACACACTGTACGATGGTGGAAAGAAAAATGTATATCGCATTAGTGCACTCTAATTAATTAAATTTCAATTTTGACAAACGACAAATCTGGTCAAACTACATTGAACGGCTTGGAGTGGCCATTTAACAATAATGTGTTTAATTTGTAACAAAAAAATATATATGGTAAGCCTTACTTTCAAACTGGTTCGAAAGTCCATGAAGTTTGGGAATATTTACTGCATAATTTTATTGACGACTTGAACATTCATAACACAAGCTATTGAATATTTCAATGTTATGATATTGCTTTAATTAAATTTTATTGGACACACATCAAAAATGCAGGAATTCATAGGTATTAGGTTTCACTTAAGCATGAATTTTAATGACTACCCTATACAATAGTAGACAATTAGGAAAGTTAATAAATTGTAAATGAATTTACATAACTAAAAACGAACTTTCAACGTTTTGTACATTGATAGTAAAGTTTCATGTAAAAACAAATTGGGCAATTATACGAAAGGACTTGGAGATTTGCGAACCGTTAAAAATTCCCTTCACGGTTCGCTTTGTGTCGCGACTTTTCCCTTTCTCGAGTCGATCTGGGTCTTTTGTCAACTCGCCGGGATGAAGCAAAGGTTTCCAATCGACCGAATTCGAGCGCAGACAAAGGAAAACTTTATATTTTATGTTTCGCCCCCATTTTCAATCTCGTCCAAGTCGCTCCGCTCCGCTAAACGTAACTTTCCGTTAAATCTTCGTCTTAAATAAGATGCACTGTACCGAGATGGGCAACAAACTAGGATTTACGGCTCGCACCTTGTCGTTTATTGGCGCCGCGGAGGTTATAAACGCGGTAACGCTACCGCAAATTGGAATTAATGCGTTCGCCACCCTATTTTCTCCGTCAGGGTTATTGTTTTCTCCCGGCGAGCCAAATAATTTGGGGGAGGAAACTACGATTTTTATCTAACATAAAAGGAACGTCCGAGGCGCCTCAATTAGCTATCGATCGTGCCAGTCATGGCAGAAAATGAACTACTTCCTTATCCTTTTTGGGATCAGGATGTCCTAGTTCTAATTTCCGGAGAATGGGTGCAAGGAAAAATCTTCTAAGATAAATTATTTTTGAAACTCATCTTACAATCAGATGAATTTTTAAAATTGAGAGATGTTAATTTATCAACTTGTACGAAAAAAAGTTCATCTCTTCGAAATAAATAAAAATGGATTATCGTGATAAATCGTCCGAAATAACACGTTGCAGTGATTAATGCTCTGCGACTAATCACTGTCCCCCATTGTTTCGTGATCCGGACCAATTCATTAGGTTATCGTCGCCGGGATCGAGACCGTAATTCAAAAACGGGCACGTCATCATTATCATCATTACGGTCCGCGTTACGAAAGAGGGCGCGCGGTTCGCGCACGCACCTTTTGCTGCGTTCCAACGGACCTTTGAACCGAACCACCAAAGAGTAATGACCGCCTTCTGCCTCTTCTTCTTCTCCGGGAACGACTTCGACTGCGCTAAATTGAATCTAAACGGTTAGACATTGTGCGCGGCGATGTGTTACCGATCGGAATAATATCGTATTAGGCGAATTCGAGGGTCTATTGTGTACACACTGCTACTACCTCTTGTAGTTTGCTTCGGTTCCCTGATCCGGGGGAAGGAAGGCTTCGTGAATCCGCTTGAATATTCAAAGAGGTCGGAGGCATCTTGCCTTACCTGCGTTTCGCCGGAGAAGCGGTCTACTACGGCTGGATCTGATTAAATTTAAAGCGCCCAACCTACTTCGGGGTCGAGAGCATGAGAATCTACACGGATTCGACCGCGGAGGCAATATCTTATTAAAATCTCCTCGTATACACCGAGATACTCGTACAGGTTGTTTGTGTAAGCAAATCTTATTTCCGCCAACGCGATGTCAATACCAGGATTCAATTTAAATCGAAATATCATTTTCTTATTCACACCGACAAACTCCTTAAACGTTCTCTCATAAGAAACGGCATTCTGTCGCCGTCCGGAGACGGGAGGAGACCATTTCGAGATCCACTTATTATCTAGGCGCCTTGTCAATTGTCCCAAATTGCCTTTAAGTCCTTAAGATGTCGCCCGGGCCCATCTGCAATCAGGTCGAGATAAAAGAGAGAAGCTCGGGGACGAGCCGCTTCGCTCGGGGACTCACTGGAAAGCCACTGCGTTTACGTCAATCAGGAGGCATTATGGGATTAGGGGGCCAAAGAGGCGGCCGTAGGTAAGCCTTTCACGATCTCCTCGTGTTTCAGCCTCGGAATGTCTACGTGTGTATGCTAACTGGGAGGCGCGAGAGCTACCTGACAGTAGGTACTTAAGTGCATACGTATGTGTGAGTGTGTGGTTGATCTTATGGTTTTACTTAAAGTTACTTTAGTCGACGTTTGAGAAAGTTGACGTCAATATTTTGACATTTCTGGATTACTAATACTGAGGTGTACTGTGATTACTAATGCACAGGTGTGGCACATAGACTTATTTAGAAACACCATTAAAAAAAATAATGCAAATATACATTTAATTGTTTGCACTGCATTAAAAATAACATTTCAATGATATTATTAGATGATGTTATTCTATTCAACTCTTTTCGGCAACGTATCGACGAGTATATTGGCGATTATTTGACGAATGAGCCAAACGAATAAACCAGAAATCTTATATTTGGATAGCGCTTATCTAAAAGGTACCAAGCGCCAAATTATAGTTTTGAGCAAATGGCGACTAAAGTTTTATAATGCTGAGAAATAAGTGTGTAGATGAAACGGATCAGCCTTAACAGAGGTTCCTACGAGCAGTTTAGAGTTTCGATCTTTTTAGAGTAACTAAGTCTTTGTTATAAAAGGCGTTTAGTGCATTTATATGAAAAAACGTGATTTGGCGGTTGGTACCTTTTAGATAAGCGCTATCCATTTATTTCCTTGAGGAATAAAATTTCATAAATCAAATTTCTGCTTCGATTCCTGGAGTATATCTAATTTATAAGGATATAATATTAGCTCTTCATGAAAAGAAGTCTTGTTAGAAAACGAGCCGATAACTCAACAGTAACTACGTGCTTACGAGCAGACTATTGAGGCAATTGCGAAATAGAAAGTCTTACCACATCAAAGTTTCAAAGTGATCTTACGTTTCGTTGGAGCCCAGGATTTGCTTAATGTGTACACAAAGGTTTGAAATATTACTCTTGATGGTGTTAAAAAGATTAGATACATGCCCGCATTACTTGTTCTGTTTCATTTTGTACTTAGAATGGCCTTGATTTTTTCTACACTTGATCGTATTCAAAAGATTTCACATAAATTATTATTTTTTTTTATTATTGAGGCTTTTCGCATCCTGCGCTTATTAGCCACCAAATTCACTCAATGAGCCTCACGCCAGCATTACAACCGGATGGGCGAATATCTTAGAAAACGACCAATACACTTGTAAATCTGTCTCCTATACGTACTTAATAATACTACAGCGCATGTCGGGAGTTGTACTTCCATTTTTATAAGCTCATGCATAAAATTCCTTCTCTCATTTTGATATCTAGCATAACTAAACAACAAATGGTCCACATCACACACCTCATCACCACATTCGCATGAGGGCGAATCAACAATATCTAATCTGTGAAGATGACTAGGGAATTTACTGTGTCCAAATTTCATCCTCGTAATATATGAATATACAAATCTATCAACCTGATTATCTCTATACCAGGACACATCGAAGATATGGGAGTGTATTCGAACGTATTGGGTCATTCTGGTTCTCCAACTACTGACCCAAAGATTATTCCAGTCATTTCTCAATATGTCATGTTTAATCTTATTAAATATGTCTCCTGCCGAAGTTTTACGGACATCTTCCATCCTATTCATCACTGCATCCTTCGCTAGGCCACTTCTTCATTAGGTTCCAAGGTGATATGACTCTTAATCCAACAAAATTGAATTAACTGCTCCTTTTGTTTTAAACGGTATGTGCTTTCCACGATATTACAAAAAAAGGAATATTATTTTGTATGATGTTTATCACTGGATATGGATTGCAAGACACTCTTAGAATCACTCATGATACAAGCCTTTAGAACATTATTTTGTTCAACATATCGCTGCCCCAGGAGAATATAGACGTAACTGCAAATCGGTAAATTTTACAGGAGACGTAAAAAGCGAAATCGTCTTTTTTTAATTTGAGTGTTTCTAATAGTTTAATTTGTTAATTGTCATCAATAAATGGTATCAAACTATATATGATGCGTAGTATAGCATGGCGTAATTATAGTTTTTCTACAATTAAAATGAAAAGTGAAGTTTGAAGTTACGTCTTTGTTTTACATGAAAAATATTTTAAATTTGATACATTTCAGTCTTTTTTATTAAACTTTGGAAAATACAAACTGAATAGGGTGCTCTAAATTAAGATAAAGCGCTGATATTAACAATAACGACAACTACAACAATAAAATCTAAACAACGTTCTGTACTGCAGTTTAATCTAGATTTATAGAAGAATGCTTATGATTGTCCTACAGGTGCAGGCAAAACTGCCTGCAAATCATAAACAGCCAATGTTATTTCGTCATCTAGTGCTCTTCTTTTGTCACTTTCTTTCTCTTTTCGACTAAGCTCCTTTTCTTCTATGTGTTTTTCATAGTTTTGTTTCAATTCCATTTTCTCATTGTCTGGTGTATTTTTATAACTTTCACAAAAATTGCGTTGATCTTTTTTCGGTACGAAGAATCCGATATTGAATTTTGTGTTGAAAATAGTAGCGTAATAATCGTATGACACTGAAGGTTGATTCGAAGCAGATCTTTTCTCAACATAAATCCTGTGCATTTCCGCAATTGTGAGTCCGCCGTCTATGAACTCTCTAGTTGTATCTTTACGGACGTAGTGGCTCTCAATACGTGGTAGAGAATTGATGTGATCGAATACTGACTTGACTACTTCTTCGTCAATTCTCTTATGATTTCCGTGCTTTCCTCTGCGATCTTCTTGTATAATTCCCTGTTCAAATACTTTTGATTTAATCACAGCTCTAATCACTTTTTACAAAATCCCAAAAGCGTTCATCAAAAACGTCTCACATACTCTGATTTTTTTTCCATTCTCGTGAAGGTAAAACGCACAGTTTGGATTTCTCAGCTCTGCAGATGAAACTCGCTTATACTTAAGCATCAGTTTTTTGGATACATGAGCCAAGAAGATCTCGTTGACGTTGCAAGTTTCCTAAGTCCCAATATTTTTTAAACAGTTGGTTTCTAAAATCTTCAGAGATGTTTTGTAAACAAGAGTGAATGCATTTATCCGAGCAAGCAGGTTTCATGGACTTAGCTTTGACAATTTTTCCAGTTCTTAAAGAAGTGTATTCTTGACCTGAGTTTCTCCAACGTTAGACCTGTTTCCAATTGTTTATATTTTTAACCCTTTTTTTTTCTTTTTTGGCTAGGGAATTCGTAGATTCTTCTTCATTGTCATCAGCATTATTCTTACCAATATTTTCGAGATTTATTGATCTTTCACCTGAAGAAGATGAATCATCAGTATTACCATCATTAGGGTTGGTTGTAATCATCACTTGATCCTGAAGAAAAAGATTCCTTTTCAGAATCGCAGTATTCCTTGTGACACTGGTTTATTTTCCTTAACATCAATTTTGTGCTACTTTTCCAATAATTATTAGTTATGACTTTTCATAGGACCTATACTTAGTAAAATCTAGACGTAAAGTGTACTTATCTCCTTGTTCTTCTGAAAGTAAGCAAGAATGAATGACGACAAATGACCTAATCAGCATTTACGGCAATATTTCACTCAAATCCCGTGACAGCTAAGACGCAACTAATAAATGTGACAAGGACGTAACGGCTCTCTTGCAGCCAATAGTGCAAGTACAGGTACGGCGTTTTTTTAGGGGATAAATAGGAATATTCTGCGTTAGTTTACAGGAGTAACTCATTTTCTAAAAAAAATTGCAGTTGCGTCCGTGTTTTACTGGATCAGTGATATGTTAGCGCTTGAAATATTGCTTCAGCTTCTGCTGTAAAGATGGAACATGACCTCAGCTTAAACATTTTGCCAATATTACGCACATAATCTAAATATGCACAACCACAACCATTCCTTGACTTTTATCCGTCTGTATAAATGATCACAAATTCAGGAAACCTGTACTTCATTTCCAAAAAGAGGTGCCTATTTACGTCGCTATTACCTGTATACTTTGGAAAAAGAACTGTCAAGGGCTGTTTCACATAAATTATTGAAATTATTTAACCTCTTAAAGTGTTATCTTGTTCAAGATTTTTTTGAGTAACAATTGGCGCCTTTAGAATGTGATAAATGGTAAGATCTTTTAACCCTGCAATCGAATCCTGGGGTTTTAAAAACAGCGCATATTTGTTTCTTTTCTGCATTCATTTTTACTTCAATTGAATTTACTTCTGACAAATGTTAGATTTATGAAGTGTTAGATTTATGAAGTACTGCTATTTTAAATTAAAATATATGATAGTGTAATATTGAGCATTTTTCAAATAAGATGATTTATTTTTTATAAATCAAAAGATATAAAACATTTAAAAAATCAACAACCGCACTTTTTCTTGGGTCTATTCTCCTTTTCTTGCATCTCCTTAACAGCTAAAACGCACTTTGCCATTGTTGATGAAGCTCTACTAATAGAATCCGTCATGTAATAATCTTCCAATTTAGGTAATTCCATTTCAATAACACAATCTTCAATTTTACAATCTGGTATTTTATTGCTTTCCAAACACATCGTTTCAAATTCGCAATCTTGAGGGCAGTTATATCTAACTAAATTCGGTGATATTTCTTCCATTCTGCATCTAATTTCATCCAACGTATCATAAGGTAGTTCAACGCCGGCAAATTGACAAATAGCTCTGATTATTTTCCAGTCTTCTCTCGCGAGTCCTGGTGGATTTACAGCTACTAAAGTTTGCTGTGCTCTTCCTTCAGTGTTGACATAAGTGGCTTGTTTCTCTGTGTAAGCAGCTCCTGGTAAAATAATATCAGCCATTTCCGCTCCACTATCTCCATGATGTCCCTGATAAATAACACAACATTCTTGTGGGATATCATGTCTTTCCAAAGCTTGTTCGTCTGCTCCGTACATATATAAAACTTTTAAAATCGGGTTTTTAAATAGTTTATATACTCCGGCTGTGTATCCAAGATCTAGAGCGGCAGTTTGAGAAGCCGCTCTATGAAGGATACAAATAGGATTCCATTCTTCCGTTTTAATCTTATTCCCAAGAACTTGAGCCGCTCTTAAAATGGCTACGGCGTCGTCTCTTTCAAGAGCGTCCGCGCCAACTATAACTATGGGTTTCTTCGCTTCGATGATCTTGGCTGAAAAATCGTGTCTTCCTTCAGCGATTTCTTCAAGGACCTTAGGGGTATCGCCCAGGTGGTCGTAATGATACTTTAAATCAACGGCTTCGCCAATAACGGCGATATCGCATTCGTTTTTCAAATAAGCGGATCGAATCCTTATGTTTAAAACTGGGGCGTCGAAACGAGGATTGACTCCGATTAAGAGGATAACGTCCGCCTCTTCGACCGCGGGCAGTCCGGCGTTAAAAATGTAATTTCCTCGGATATCGGCACCACATCCTTCCATCGGAAAGTTGTATTCCGTGCAGAGGTATTCGGACCCTAGAGAATTGGCGAGATCCTTCAATGCCACCATCGTTTCCGCGTCAGCAAACGCTCCGACGACAACCCCTAAGTTCGGGCCGGCAGCTTTAAGGACCTTGCCGACTTTAATCAGGGCTGTTTCCCAAGAAACCGGTCGTAGAACACCACATTCGTCTTTAACAAGAGGGGTTACGAGTCTCTGACAACGTAAACCGTCATAACTAAATCTTGCTTTGTCGGAAATCCATTCTTCGTTGACTTCGTCGTTTATTCTCGGGATTATCCTCATGATATTTCCCGTTCTCGTACAAATAACTATATTGGAACCGATCGCATCCATTACATCGATGGAATCCACTTTTCTTAATTCCCAAGGCCTTGCAACGAAGCTATATGGTTTGCTGGTGAGAGCACCCACCGGACACAAATCGATTACGTTTCCTGACACTTCCGACATAAAGTACTTTTCGACGTATGTTCCTATTTGCATTTTACTTCCTCTCCCAGTCGTTCCCAAGTCGTCGATCCCAGCTATTTCAGAAGCAAATCTCACGCATCGAGTACAATGGATGCATCTCGTCATAATCGTTTTAATTAACGGTCCAATGTTCTTGTCTTCAACGGCTCGTTTTCCTCCGTGTGAGATTTCAGTAAAACGGGATCGATCCGAACCGAACGTCATTGATATGTCTTGGAGATCGCATTCTCCACCTTGATCGCAAATAGGACAATCTAAAGGATGGTTTATTAATAAAAATTCCATCACCGCTTCTCTAGCTTTCCTAGCAAACTCGGAATTCGTTTTGACGTTCCACCCTTTCATTACGGGCATGGCGCAAGCAGCTATCGGTTTCGGGCTCTTTTCCACTTCAACCAGACACATTCTACAGTTTCCCGCGACGGCTAAACGATCGTGGTAACAAAAACCCGGGATGTAAACTCCAACGGAAGCTGCAGCTTTCGATATCGGAGTTCCTGGTGGAACCTTGACCTTAATTCCATCTATAGTGAGCTCTACACTCGGAGGGGGATTACCGTAGCGTCTCAAAAAGTTAACGACGGGTAGTTTCAAACACTTTATCTTTGGAAAGACTGAATAAAATTGATGAAGCATTTGATGGAAAAGACGTCACCAATGAAGTTTTAAATTTTGATGGATTTTGACAATTATTTTCTTCTCGTCGAGTAATCACGACTCTTAAGGGTCCCTTTTTTCCATTTGAATCACGGGAACCGCCAGTCATTAAAATCTCATGGTTTACAAAGCCGAGCTCGCTTTTAAAAAGAGTCCTAACGACCGCGGATAGTAAAGCTGTCGAAATTTCGAAGCTCTAAGCTTTAGAACGTGTCTCTTCGGTCGTTATTTCGGGAAAACGCGCCCCGCCTTCGCGCCTAATTAGCGATTACGACCGCGATTACCATCTATGCATTATTCATGTCGGCGTAGATGCAGATCTTCGATTATCGGCCTGCCACATGCGCATAATAATGTGGTTCCGATAATACCGGGCTGATCGGTGCGACTTTCGCTGTTAATGAGGTACTTACAGCTCGTTTTACCGCTTTACCAACAAGGATTTAGTAATTATTAGAATATAATCATCTGGGGAATTCAATTAATAAGAAGTAAGGGAAAATTTTCAATAATTAGAATAATTATGTAATTTTATATCAAACCTATGGTGTTATTAGTTTGATTAATTTAATCATTATTCCTTTTTCAAATCTTTAAGGACTTTGAAAAATAAACGATTGAGTTGATAAATGAGGTACTTTGAATAAATGAATATTCAAGGTGTGTTTTGAAAATCTAACAATATTTAGACTAAATTTGGATCATACAAAAAAAATCGAAGGAAATCTGTTAGATTTCGTTTGATCATTGAATGAGGTTAGATTTCATTTCATTTGTGAGATTAGATTGGGTTGATTTAATTTTGTGTAACTTGGAAAATTATACCGGGTCTTCATAAATGACCGTACGCTACATTACGATTAGATGTTAGGCAACTTATTTTACAAAAATGGTAGCCCTGCAAGTAAAACGCATGCAGTGGCGTGTACGCCAATTGTCATAACCACAACTGACATAACCACACCAAGTGACATAAATGGAATGAGCACGCCAATGAGGAATTCGGTCTTATTGCCAACCCTAAATAGTAAAAATAACTTGCGATATTTTGGCGCGTGATTTGAAAACGTTCGATCATTTATGAAGGCCCGATACTAAAAGAGGCAGATATAATCATTAAAAGTGACAGTTTTTCATTTTTAGCTTTAACAAGAAATGTACAGAGAGAATGGTTTTTTTTGTCAAATTAATTCATTTGAAGGATTAAAAATTTTTTTTTTGTAAAAAATTGAGAATTTTGAAAATAAATTTGCCATTTATTATAGAAAATAGTCTTTAAACTTCGATTTAATGAAAATCATTTCTTAATTTTTACAATTAAAGTTTAGGGGATTTTTTTAAAGTTAGTCAAAAAAATTGTGATGTTAGGTTCGATACAAATCTTGGCTTTTTCAAAAATTTATTTAAATTTTTTGGTAATATTTAGAATAATTTTGACTTTTTTGATCAAAAATAGAATATTTAAGTGTGAATTCAACCTAAAGATCATTTCTTAATCTCTAAAAATAAACTCAGTATAATTTTTTAAACTTGATTAATTTTTTTAAAGCTAGGTTAATTACCTGTCAAAAAATTTATTTGAATTTGTTGGTAATATTTAGAATAATTTTGACTTTTATAACCAAAAATAGAATATTTAAGTGTTACTTTGGCATAAAAATCATTTCTTAATCTCTAAAAATAAACCCTATATGATTTTTTAAAGTTGATCAATTTTTTTAAGCTAGGTTAATTACCTGTCAAAATATTTATTTGAATTTGTTGGTAATATTTAGAATAATTTTGACTTTTATAATCAAAAATAGAATAATTAAGTGTGAATTCAACCAAAAGATCATTTTTTAATCTCTAAAAATACGTATGATTTTTTAAAATTGATCATTTTTTCTTAAGTTAGGTTAACTATCAAAAAATGTTGGTAGCTTTGGAATTTTTTTTTAAATTCTTTTGGTGGCATTTAGAACATATTTGATTTATGTAAACGAAAATAGAATCTTGTAAATTTAATATAAAGTAAAATTTTTTTCTTAATTTTACGGCACATATAATGAAGTAGTAAACGAGCAGCGCCGTCTTTTTTTGCCCTCAGTTTGCACCGAACTAACGAAAATCGACCAATTTCGGCGCAGAATTGCTGACAAGCGAATTTTTGACGTTTCTAAACGTCAAATTAACCGCTCTTTCCGACCTCGACGCCTTAGGTGTCGTTCATGTTGACAAATAAAAAGTTAAAATACAACTTGATTTATAAGTTTGATGCCATTTCTAGGCCCAAATTGGTTAAATAGCGCCTTTTCGAACGTCCTTTTCTGGGTCAGATTTCGGGACATTAGAATCGCGACATCTAGGTTTATCAAACATGATAAACCTAGATTTTAAACCTAGGCAGATTTTATAAAAATGCTACTTAGGTACTTCTTGCACTCCACCCTTCATTAAATCAATTGAGGTAGTTTTCTACAAAATCTGACAAAAATTTTAATAAAATTCTATGATTCAAAAGAAACTTCAATCTCTAACTCAAAAAAATAAAGTCTCAGTGATTTTTTAAAGTTGGTGGATTTAAAAAAAAAAGTTGGGTTAAAACCGTTAAAATTTTTACCAACCTTGGGAATTTTTTTAATTTTTTTTGGTAATAATTATAAAAAATCTGCCATTTTTTATTCAAAACAGAATCTTTTATCTTTCATTTAAACCAAAAATCATTCCTTAATCTTCAAAAATAAAGTATGGACGATTTTTTAAAGTTGGTCGATTTTTTTTTTTTAAGTTAGGTTAGTCACCTGTCAGAAAATTTTTCCAACTTTAAGAATTTTTAAAAATTTTTTGATAATAATTAGAATTAACCTGTCTTTTCTAATTGAAAACAGAATCTTTGAAATTTCATTTAAACCAAAAATCTTTCCTTAATCTTCATAAATAAAGTCTGGGTGATTTTTTAAAATTGGGTGATTTTAAAAAAAAAATTGGTTAGAACTGTCAAAAATTTTCACCAACTTTAAATTTTTTTTTTTTTTTTTGTAAGAATTAGGGAAGATCTGTCATTTTTAAATCAAAGCAGAATGTTTTATCTTTCATTTAAACCAAAAATCATTCCTTAATCTTCAAAAATGAAGTCTGGACGATTTTTTAAAGTTGGTCGATTTTTTTTAAGTTAGGTTAATCACCTGTCAAAAAATATTTCCAACTTTAAGAATTTTTAAAATTTTTTTGATAATAATTAGAACTAACCTGTCTTTTCTAATTCAAAACAGAATCTTTGAAATTTCATTTAAACCAAAAATCTTTCCTTAATCTTCATAAATAAAGTCTGGGTGATTTTTTAAAATTGGGTGATTTTTTTTAAAAAAATTTCGTTAGAACTGTAAAAAATTTTCACCAACTTTAAATTTTTTTTAAATTTCTTTGGTAAGAATTAGGGAAGATCTGTCATTTTTAATTGAAAACAGAATATTTTATCTTTCATTTAAACCAAGAATCATTCCTTAATCTTCAAAAATAAAGTCTGGACGATTTTTTAAAGTTGGTCGATTTTTTTTTAAGTTAGGTTAGTCACCTGTCAAAAAAATTTTCCAACTTTAAGAATTTTTTAAATTTTTTTGATAATAATTAGAACTAACCCGTCTTTTTTAATTCAAAACAGAATCTTTGGAATTTCATTTAAACCAAAACTCTTTTCTTAATCTTCATAAATAAAGTCTGGGTGATTTTTTAAAATTGGGTGATTTTTTTTTAAAGTTGGGTTAGAACTGTCAAAAATTTTCACCAACTTTAAAATTTTTTTTTTATTTTTATTTTTTGTAAGAATTAGGAAAGATCTGTCATTTCTTATTCAAAACAGAATCTTTTATCTTTCATTTAAACCAAAAATCATTCCTTAATCTTCAAAAATAAAGTCTGGACGAATTTTTAAAGTTGGTCGATTTTTTACAAAGTTAGGTTAAATACCTGTCAAAAATTTTTACTAACTTTAATTTTTTTTTAATTTTTTTGGTAGCATTTAGAAAAAATTTGGCTTTTATAACCGAAAATAGGATCTTTGAAATTTCATTTTGTATAAAAATCTTTTTTTAATTCTTAAAAATAAAGCCTGGGCGATTTTTTAAAGTTGGTCTAATTTTGAAAAAAGTTAGGTTAAAAATTAACAAGTTTTAAGAAACATAGTCTCTAGAACAATTAATTAGTTTTTTGGATATGAATTTTTAAAAACTAATTTCTTTGGAGATTTTCGTCGAGTAACAACTTGTTTTTATAAATGAAGTCGTTACAGCTTTTTAAAGTAACTCAATAAATTCTTAGATTCAATCAAAATTCTTTAGTGTTATCAAAATTTTTTAAAAATTATTGGAAAGAATTAGATAATATTTATCTTTTATAATAAAAAGTAGACTCTTTAAGTATTAATTTAAAATAAAAGTCGTTTCTTAATTCTTACAAATAAATTGTCTACAATTTTTTTTGTTAGTAAGAACTTGAAAGAATGTTCATGATGTTGTAGATTTCAGTTTGTTTTCTTTGATGATTGTAAAAGTTTTTTGTAAGTAGTATAACCAATCCTTAAAGTACTTAACTTGTTGCTAGTGACAAAGGAAGTGAACTTAAGTTAATAGACCTAGTTTGTGAGAGGAGTACTATAAAGGAGTTGGCAAACGGTGCCAAAAGAGACGGACAATGCCATTAAGAGTAATGGGTTTCGATTTTTAACTTGGGCAAGGAGAGTTATGCATGGGCAGGTACCGATAAAATGGTTCTCGGAATCGGTTAACTGAAGGAACACGTCGACGTTCTCGCAATTCGTTTCTTTAAGCTCGTTTCAATGGTGGCGAGGAAGAGAAGTAAAGACGAAGGGAACTAGTAGTACGAGACAAACGGACGCCGAGTTTTGCGCAAGCGAAGGAATTTATTTACGTCCTTTCGAGCAAAGAACCTCTCCTCCGAAGGATATTACGTTCCTCCTTTGAACTCGAACGTATCAATTCGCCATCTCTTGTCAACCAGAGCGTAGGGCTTAATAAAGTGTGGGTTACTTCGACGAACTCGATATAAGGCACTCTGATCTTTCCCTTTTGAGGGCAAAACAACGTGGCGAAACGGGAACGCAAAAACTTTTCCCGCTGTTTAATTATCCTTTACGGTTACCGCATCGCGCTGGGTCGTATAAGCCACTTAAAAGTTATAGTAACGCGAGGGGCGTTAAATCTTATAGGAACGCGCGTCTCCGAAAAATGTAACATAAATTAACCTAATGCCTTCGGAAGACGATATAAAAACGCTAATTTATGCCACCGGGGCTTCCTTCACTCGGCCCATAAAATCCCCGAAGCCCGGCCATAAATTCGACCCATAAAACATGTAAAACAGGTCCATAAACAAATGTTTACAGAGCGAATTTGCATTGTAAATCAAGTCGTTCGTAAAAAGGTACCGCTCCGCAGCTTTTACCTACGCGCTGTCTCGAAATCAATTAAGAATTCGTCGCGAAACGACCGGTGGGACGAGGAAAGATCCGAGAAAGTGGGTGTGGTTAATACCGTCCAAAGTTACAATACCACAGGAGACGAAATTTACCTAAACTCAACCTTTACAGAAAGTTTTCCTTTTGTTCTTTTTAATTTCATTTTGTAGATAAATTATTTTTAATGATTATAAAATATTTACCTGTAAAGGAGTAAAATTAATGAGTAAAATGACTGAGTTAACATATTATGTTAATAAGGAGACCACCAAACGTGTGTTTCAGATATTAACGAAAATTTTTTTACAGGTAGATGTATTTGAAGCTTCTGGAAAAATATTACAGACAGATGCCTAGGATTTTCGAGAAAAAAATCTTGAGATTAGGTATTTTAAAATGATTAAGTAGTTACCCGTTGCTTTAATGTTGTTTGGAACTGGTTTGATGACCTAGCTTATTATGGGGCGAGTTACGGACCATATCGAATTCTGGTGAAGATTTTTTTGTCGGCGTAAGCTTATTATTACATAAGTAATTTATAATTTCTTACAAAAAGAGTTAAAATTAAGGTTAAAAATGACTGCTAGAATAAAAAAATGCTCTAACTATTTTTGGGGAAAATCTGTTGTTGCAACGAATGCTCATTAAGAGTTAATAAAGTACGAACCCTTTTCTTAGTAACTCCTGCCTTAAAAATTCAAACCATCAAACCTGTTGGAAACCATATTAAACCAACAATTGACTACTTACCTTCACTGAAAATTCCTAATTTCAAGATTTTTTTCCCGAAAATAATTAGTCACCTGTATGTAATATTTTACCAAAAAGTTTCAAATGCATGTCTCTACCTGTAAAAAGAAATTTGTCAAAATCTGGATATAACACGTCTGATCGACTCAATATTTGGATTCACTTCTTACATTTTGAGTACATATCGCCGTTCCGGAACAACATCGACGTAACTGCAATTTTTTGACAAAATGAGTTAAGGCCATCAATGTATCAAAAAAATGCTGATTTTAATTATTTTTGCTTTTCCTACAATTTTTTTTATTTTGCAGTTATGTCGATGTTCTTCCGGAACGGCGATATATAAATTGAAATTATTGAAATCTTCTAATGTCTGTAAGATAAAAAAATAATTTGTTGGGTTGAGTTAAATATTTTCTTCTTCAATCCTGATAAATATTAAATGAATTAGTCTGGTTTAATAAATTCTAGTTCAGTGCTGCTCAGCGTGCATCGCACAATCAGGACACTGTACACATTACTCCCTTGGAGAACCTGTCATTACTTCACAATAATTTTAACCGAGCAACGAGTTAATATCGGGTGTTCATTTAAATTCGTGCTCAAGTAACCTGTGGATTTTTCTCACGTTTGTGAAGTATGTCTGAAATAAAACACAGTTGACGCACTTAAATGTTGTATAAGTTATCAACCGACAAAAGGTCTTATAACGTGTTGAAAATGTTGTCCATCTTGTTGATTGCACATTTCGATTCTTCGCATAAAATTTAACATCATATTTTCTAAAACTGCGGGATTGTTAAGTTCCAAACATTTATCTAAAATTCTTTGTTTCAAACGCGTTTGGAAAATTGAATTTTTAAGATAAGGCCACAAAAAGAAGTTACAAGGAGTTAAATCACAAGGACGAGTTGGCCAAGGTATTGCGGTATTAAGACTGATTAAGACTCGTCAAAAAATTCTGCCATCTTGTTGAAAATACCAATACTGGAGTTCATCATCATGCAATTGATTATTGAACGGTTCTAGAATTTCCAAACGATATCTTTGAGCATTTAATGTACTTGAAAAAGCGATAGCATAACGTAAACTAAGGTTTGGTTTTTATTTTGGATAAAATATTTGGACCAATAATTCGTTTATGACTAAAACTTGCCCAAACGCCAACCTTCTCCGAGTATAGTGGCACTTCCAAATTTTCATGTGGATTTTCAATGCTCCAAATTCTCGTGTGTTTTGAATTCAAGTATCCAGATTTATAAAACCAAGCCTCATCAGAACATATAATCTTTTTGTAAAATTGTCCAATACGATTTATGTTGATAAACCATTTGAAAAAATGTACTCTACGTTGATAATCAACTGGCAACAATTCTTGAACGATGGTAATTCTATAGAGATAAAGTTGCAAATGTTGACGTATCATTTTATGAGTAGAGCCAACAGAAAGGTCGATTTGCTGATTTAATCGCCTGATAGAAGTTTTTGGATTATCATTTAGAATTTCTTGCGCTTGTGGAATAACTTCTACGGTGCGTTTTCTGGGTGCACTACTTCCTGGTCTTCTTGAAAGATTCCCAGTTTCGTCAAATAAAGTTACAGCTCTGTTTAAGGTTTACTTAAGGGGGAACAACAGGGTAAATTTTTTGAAAAATCGTTTTTTTTTTCTTTACGCAATTCGAAAGTATGTACCTTTTAGAATATTGTCCTACAATATTATAACAAAATTTGTACAAATAATGGAATTATAGCTCTTTTCTGCTCGCGCGCACGAAGCCATTACTTGAATACGAACATAAACAACCATTGTCACAAAATGTTATCGATGCTATTACTCCCATTCATATGGATTTGTCCAAGACGGAGTTGCTTGAGCGCTGTATAGGCGGATTTACGCAAAATTCGAATGAGAGCTTTAATTCCCTCATTTGGAAGTTCGCTCCGAAAATTTTATCAAGTCGGACAGTTATTGTGCAAATTGCTACTTATTTGACGGTTTCCATTTTTAATAATGGAATGGCATTTTTATTAAAGGTGGCAAATGAAATACAAATCCAGATTAGTCCCCAAACGTACGCATTTTGTACAGCTAAAGACCAACACCGTATAAGTCGAGCTTAAGTGCGTTAAATTTCAAGTGTTTTAGACAATTCAGACAACAAGAAGAAAGTCGAATTATGTTCTAGAAATTCTAAAGACCTTTATTATGGAGCAGGAATCGATGAATTGTGGTAACTCTTATAATTTCCTCCATTATATCATCTAGAACTAAACTTAACTTTTTAAATGCGTTTTTCTCACAGTAAAATTTTTTTAACCTGTTGTCGCAATTTCTTTACCAACGAGAATCGCATTCAAATTATATTGAGACGTCCTCAATCTATATAAAATTTCCTTCAGTTAAGCGTACGGATTTTTATTTGTATTAATATTTGCTGCCTCTTTACCCCTTGGAAAGATTAATTATTATATCGAATTTCTTAACTCTTTTTTTGCAGGGGTGCCATTTTAACAGCAGTTATTATTTTCTGAATCGGGTACGCTTAACTGAAGCTACACTAATATAGATTAAAATGACGTTTCCTTTTTTATTTTCAGATTATTTTTACACGTTTTATAGTGACAACCAACAAGATGCTTTTTTTTTGTTAGTGCATTTGGACACCCTCCATACATGTATTCTAAGACAGATTTTTTTTCTTTGTACTTCCTAAAATAAGTTTAAACTGCGTAGTTACAAATATCAAATTCCGATTTTTCTAAAATATATGAGTGAACCAAAATAAAATCTTAATTATCGCCTTTTTTCGCGGTCTCTACCCTGTTGTTCCCCCTTAAACTGAGCATATTCTACCAGCGCGTTATAAAATTCATTATTAAATTCGTTAATACAATCGTGAAGTGAATATCTTCAGGTTCCATCGACTTTCCAACCAGTTTGAAAATATGATTTCATCATAAATATTTTTTGTTGCAAATTAAACACCTTATTAAATATTGTATGATTTGAACAGTTTTGACTTCTGTCAAATTTGAAGTTTTTGTGATTAGAGTGCGCAAATAATGCAACATACATTTTTCTCTCTACCTTCGTCTAACAAAATTTCATTGCACACTTGAGCACCAATTTAAATGAACACACGATACTTTATGTTTGACTCATTTTCATTACGGATTTTATCAACAAGATGTTCGAAACCAAATTGTATAAGTCAAGTTGTAAATTATGAAGGTCTTCTGTAACATAAAATTACAGAAATAGTAAAATACTCTTTAAATAGGAAGAGTATAGAAATAAAAGAGGATCATCTATATGTTCTGAAGTTCTATCCAATTTTAGATTAGATTTAGATTTCAGATTTAAAAAATGGTTAAGAATCTCTATTTTGGACAAAAAGAATCAAATTTTTCGCTGTTCCGTAAAATTGAATTATTTAAATACAAAGTATTCACTTAAACATAAAATTATATGCTCGAATTATTTGTCATTACTTATCTGTTATATTATTACTAGCTATCCAATCATTTGTGCCTTACGACAAAAAATTGTAAAGTATTCGAACAGCCCTGATCTAGTTTAACTAGAAGTCAAATAAATTAAAATTGGGTTTGGCTACTAACGTATACACGATGGAAATGAGATACCTATTAGAATCGGAATGCATAAGGACGATTTATCTCCTAGGAAGGAACGTTTCGCGGTTGGACCACACATAGAGAATTGATGAATGCGAAGCAAACGGCGCTAATCGACGACGCGTTATCGCCGGAATAAAACCCCTATTAATTTTCAGCGACCGTTACCGAACGTTTATTTTTTTTTTTGCTCCTCATCGGTTCTCTCTCTCTTCGGCAATTTGTCACCCGGATTGTCAATTGCAACGGCAATATCGGTCGATAATTTTCGCGCCGGTCGTTGTAATTTAAAACGGCTGACAAATTGCACTTCGAAAACAGATACGCGTCCACTTGTATTTCGACTATTTTCAAAAATTTTAAAACTATATTCTTGAAAACATGCGATTGATATTTTATGCTTTTGAAAAATTACTTTATACTAACACGAGCTTACTTTTAAAAAATGCCAAATGTAAACTAAATATTACCACAAAATAACAAACAAATATTAGCAGAAAATGTTAATAAGATTTCATAAATATAAAATCCCATTTAAAAGATGCAAAGATGCGGATTTGAAACTCGGCTATTAAGGGATAGGCAAACCCAAAAAAGAAGAAAAAAAATGGAATTTCGGTGATGGACAAACTTTATAGAGATCCGATTCAGAGATGGATAAACTTCAAGAGACATCAAAGATTTGTAAACATAACTGTTCGAAACCTGTTTTGAGGGTTTTGAAAAATAAATGTTTTCAAGTCTGATGCCAAGTTGAAATGTCATCGATGATTAAAAATTAATTTCTTTTAAATTATTTGGATTAAAGCAACGAAACTTCTCCAGATTATAAAGAAAGGAGCCAGCATTATTTATCTAAGAATTCATCTTTGTAAATCGTTTAGTATTTTTTCACTGGTCATTTATAATTTTAAAACTGTATAAAAAAAGGTTCAGTACCTACAAAAATGTTATCTTCTTTTTTTTTTAATGGGGATCGTTGAATATTTTTAGATAGTTATGGGATACAACCTATTGGGTTGTGTGAGTTTAAGATTGGGTTGGATTTAACTAAGAAATTTTTTTATTCTATAATACCATCTGTTTTGGATAGTTAGATGTACAGTTGTGGTCATAAAAATTTGGTCACCAAGTTCTTAACATTAAAAAAATCGTGTATCTTGCCTTTTATTTATCAAATTGAGTGACATTGAAATCCCTTTATTATCAAAGTGATTGACATTTAAGATATTAGGTGACAAGTATTTCTAACTTTTAATTATACTTCATTTAATAACTAGGAGGAGTAAATCTCAAAACCCCATGTACATAGGAAAAAGTAATTAAAAAATACACTAAACATTTTTAGCGGCAAATTTGAATTCTAAACTTAAAACCAGTCACATTTATGCAACCAACAAAACACCAAGCGTTTGAGCGTAGTATTCTAGAACATACCAAATATCTCTATGGCCGTTTATCTATACGTACATTGTTCAAAATTTATCCAAAAGACGTTTCTTTTGTTGACGTATTATATCCAACAGATGACATCGTACCATACCTTCTTCGAACTTAATATTTTTTGATCGCAACCATTTGAGCACAACGAAAAAGCGATAAACAAGTTGGCAAATTAGGTAAAGCACCTAACCTCAAACGTTAAAAACAATAAACGACAAAAACCAATTTTTCGTCTTTGTAAACTTGACTACGGAGCGACCAATAATAGTTCACTATTCTGCCGCGCAAAATTCAAATCACTCCTCCTAGTTATTAAATAAAGTATAGAAAACTTTAAAGCCTGTTTTACACGTATCTGTTGATTGTTAGTGGTAAAAACTTTATAACCCCAATTGAATACTATTTCAATGGAACTAAATTTCCCATTAAAATTCTTATACACCAAATTCAAATACATAGTCAAAGACTTGGGTAAGACTTGTAAACTAATAGAGCTGAAAGGTTCGTAGTTGGTACTGAAAGCGGGTTGAAATTCAAAAAAAGGAACCCCTCCGCACGAAAACCAATTTACCGATCGCCTAAATTCGCCGTGGGGCCGCTTTCCGAAGCGGTTCTCATGAATAGTAAAGCGCTAATGCGTTCGTGTTCGCGTAGCCTTAGGCACTGGCATGTTCCGAGGGGTACAGCGATCGTCGTCGTGGTGCTGCCGGCGCCCTAGCAAGTACATACAAGTCTCGCTCCATCAACTCTAGATTAGAGGCGCGAAGATTGATGTTATACATTCAAACAACCACTATATAGCTATATTTTACCTTTAATAACTCATTTCATTTTTTATGTAAGAATCATATCGTGATAAAAAAATTACCTGGGTAAATATTATTTTTAGCTTAATAACTCATTAGTTTTTTTTTCGTGACACTATTTTCTTCTCCTATATCGTGTACGCCACACTTAATAAAAAATTTACTGATTAGAAAGAGGCTAGGTTACGCTACATTAATTACCTCAAATCAATTGAATTAGTTCAAAAACATTGAGTAATAAAAGCTGAAATAAAATTGATGGTTTAATTTGTACGAACATCCGTAACATCTAACAATAGTATGATGATAAAAGAACCGTCTAAATGAATGGTTTTTATGAGTTGGTAAACAACCAAAAACATATATATATATTTTTTTTTGAAAAGGAAGGAAGGAAAGGGGTGGTTTTCCCCGATTCGATTCGATATGAATAGAAAAAAAGAGGAATAAAAACGGCGTAAATAAACCCTTTGAGAGGACAAGTACTAGTCGAGTTATTTGACGTATTGCAAAAAGGAGGGGTTGGAAAAAGGCTATGGACTGGGAACGCGCCGATAATTTTCCCGCCGCATTCGTGGTCGGAAAATCGATTTTCGCGGAGTTTTATTTTCCCGGAGTTCGTAGAACGTCCGTAACCGCTTTAAAGAGGCACCCTGAAGTGGGCAACTCTAAGAGGCCCAGAGGGGACTAAAACCGACTGTAAAGTATGCATCGGTTGGTCCCCCTTTTCTCTCCCCCGAAACCACCCGGAGCCCACATCGCCGAAGGGCGCCAGGAGAACGATACGGGGAAACAATTTCTCAATTTCGCGATGGGGATATTGAAATTTTCTACTGCGGGGTAAAAAGTTGGATCGTGGAGTGTTTGCGAACGAAAAGAATAGGAAATAAGGATAAACTCAATGTCCCACGCGTCTTTTTCCTCTTGTTTTTTTCCTTTTTCTTTTCTTTTTTTTTTTTTGTTCATATGAAAAAATATCTTTTCTACTTTTATTTGAAAGAAATGGAATAAAATAAAAGAGGAAAAAAATGAACCTTCTCGAGCCTTTGGAATATTTATGTTAACCCGAGTTTAGCCTTGAAAGATAGCTTCCTGGCGAAAAGTTCGACCCCACTTCCTCTCCCAATAGGGTAATTGAAAAAAATACGCGCTGGGAAGCCAAATTGAGTTTTTAAGGGCTGTCTCTTGAAAATTTAATTACAGGTATCGAGTTTCCCGCGCTTGGGACACGCGAGAGGCGTTAATATTGAATTAGGGGCACCCTCTTGTCAATAAAAATGCACAAATTTACTCTGAACGGTCTTTTCATTTACTTTTAAGTTCAATTTACAATTTAGTTTTTACTACTTTTATTTATTATTCAATAGAAAGTGATAATCTTATTTCTCAAAAATGTATATGTCGCAGACACTTACAGTAACGTGACATTTCATGAGAAGTCCGGTCAGTTCATGAAACACTAATAATACTAAACAGATAATGCAATTCTTTGTATGATTTGTAATTCTTTGTTTGTATGATTTCCATGTTAATAAAACTGGTCATGGTGATAGAGTAAAAATGGAATGTGCTTTGCGTGAGAAGTACAATATTCCTCGACCAGCTGTAGAAAAATTTGTTGTATAGTGTAGAACATGTAATGAAAAGAAGCAAGGAAGAGAAAGGTAAAAGTACGACCGATCATTACAAAAGATTTTAATGAGCGTGGACAAATAGATTTGATTGACCTTCAATCAATGCCTGATGGTCGCTATAAATGAATTTTGAATTACCAAGCCAAATTTCCATTCCACGAAATTTTCATTTTTTGGTCCACTGCAGTCTAAAAGAGCAGAAGAAGTAGCTAACCAGTTGCTTAATATTTTCTTGTTGTTTAGTGCACCAAAGATTCTCCAGAGTGACAATGGTCGCGAATTTGTTAACAATGTTATTCAAGAATTGAAATTGCTTTGGCCAGAATGTATAGATATATAATGTATACATAGTATGATGATCCGTGGGAGGTACATGGTGCCCTGAGCCAAGTGGTTGGTTCTTTGGTTCTGAGTTGCCTTCGCATAGGAAGCATTTTGGCGAGTTCTTGCATTCGGCACGAAGATGACCAGTTTCTGCACAATTAAGGCACATTTTCAGGTTTTTCCTATCCGGCCCTTTATATTCGCCCTGTCCATGGCCGTATTCGAAGCACCTGGAGCAGCGTTTTACTTCAATCCTCTTCTTTACTCTGCTCGAGACATAACCGATCTTAACTCATTACTGGCCGCTAAAAATCCTTACTTCACCCGACGTGAAGCCGGGCTTTACTCATTCAAATAACTAGTGAATTTACTCAAAAACGAGTGCCTAATCTAAAAATTGAATTTCTAGTGATTTCATTTAGTATGGTAGTCCTCAAAATATTTTTCTGCACATAAAGACATCTGAGAATATCCATACACGAAGCAGGTTTCTTTTCCTTTGTCATGATTTTTACAAACTTTGCAACGTTTCTGAGGAAACTTTTTTTCCCGAACTACAATTTTTATCAATCTGTGCTTTTTTTATATCTCCTGAAAGCCTAGTTGGTGCACCTTTACAAGAGATCATTTTTGATGGACCTCTGGATTTTCGTCCAATCTTTAGCAACTTGTACTAAATAAGAGGTAGGTAAATTTTATTTTCTTTGCCGGTTTAAATTTTTTTGTATAAATGAATGTCATCTTCAGACATTCACAACAAGTTTTAAAATCCTCTATGCAATAACTTCTTAGCTCTCTGTCTGCTAAACTATGTGCTTCCCATTTTCTGCCAAAAAATCTTTCTAACCCATCATCATCTTTTCTTCCGTTTCTCTCTCGATTTTAGCAGCTGATTCATTCTTTATGCTGAAATAACACCAAAACCTGAACTCACCATAGCACAAGCCTCAACGAGCAGTTGGTTCATGGTGGGCTTTCCACGATTAATTAAATCGCGTTTTCGTTGATACGGCTGACAAGGTTTCATCAGCATTTTCACGACAGAAAGTATAAAAGTGTGATACACTTTCGTTTTGACGTTCGATTATCTTTGCGATGTGCCTAAACAAGCAATAGAACAAACTGATTGTGTAAAAACGTATTAATACGTCAACGGCTTCTGAGTTGGGAAGAAAAAATGACGTATTATTACGTCAGCGGCCAGTAATGAGTTAATGCGAGAAAAGTTCAGAAGAGTATCAGCATCGCGTGCATTCATCTGGACAATAGCTTTTCTCAGCTGTTGTTTGTTAGGTTCAATGAGTCTAATCATCGGTCGTCGGATAACTCCGGAAGTCTCGCACGGATAGCCGCTTTCACCTCTTTCTCCCTAGTAATACAGTCAAGGTCCAACAGTTCTAAGGTAGTCTTCGCTTCTAAGTTAGTGACTTGGACCTCGCCTCCTAGTACATCACGTATCTTTTTCCCTAAACCTTCCTTGTTTTTGGGGTTCTTCCCAAGTTCGAGGAAGATATCACCGTTCTAAGCCTATTGATGGTATGGTACATGGGAGGCCCAGACATCCACAGAGCCAAGGAAGTGTGGAGAGAGCAAAGCACTACTGTGGTGTGACCCAAAAGTTGGCGTTTCTTCAAGTTCAATTCCATTCACTGTGTTAAAGACTCTATCGACAGAAGAAGAACTAGAAAAGCTCTTACAAACCAGCTTATAAGATGAAAACCAAAGCAAAAACAGATCACAGGACATGAAGACATGAAGACATAAACAAAAATCAAGAACCAACGCCCTTAAACGTGAAAGGTGAAAAGAACAGAGGTTAAGAAGAAGACAGTAGTGATAAAAATTGTGGTATGATCGAAAAAAATGAAGAAGATATAGTTTCAACGGAACATATATTGACACCAAATAAATTACAAGAAACTTCGACACAAGAATTAAAAGTATGCAGCGTTTGTGAGAAACACATTGATACTGAAATAAGAAATTGAAATGTCATTCATCAGTTGAGGTTGTAACAAAAAATTTCAATATTTCAAGACTTCTAGCAAACAATTTATTCACAAATCTGAAAACCCTTTCAATTCTTTGAAACATCATCAGGCTATTTTTACAACTTACTTACGGATTTTCACCAAACAAGAGCTGTAAGGTATTCTGAGGATAATACCATCCCGTTTGTAAGAGTTGGTGGTCCAAATCTCATTAATTACCGAACTACGAACTTTTTAAGTTTACGTTTGAGAGATCCGGTTTTTAAGGTTATGTGTACGCGAATTTATTTCTACTTTTACGGCGTTAAAAAAATATTTAACTTACCATTTTTGGTTTAGATGCAAAAAACGATATTTTACACCCCACTGTCCACTTTTCATACCTTAAATATGTCTCTAAGTACTCTAAAAAAATTATTTTCTCGTCGCTTATGGACCAAATCTATGTAGAAAAAGTTTGTTTGAATTCAATTCTATGCCCTAGGTCACTATGTGACGTCACATTATTGAGGCGTATTAAGAATATAGTTGTTAGACTTAAAGTGCGGTAATAACATTTTAAGTTTTTTGAGATTTTGAAGACATTTTTAAAATTTGAAGGTTTGGACTTTTGATTTTTGTCAAATCTTTTTCCAACTTTTTTAACATTTTCTTATTTTTACCAAACTAGATTGAAACTTTAATAACATTTTCTTAAGCATTTCTTTAGAGCATCAATTTGACGCTTTGATCAGACTGACGCTTGAAAAAACGTATAAGAGTTTGTTTTTAATACTGTCATGTCTGATATACATTTACAATGTGTGTTTTAATTTTATAATTGTAATTTTTATCGAGTACGTATACTTTTGGACCATAATATTCGTTTTAATTTATAGAACTTCTAATTCGACTGTCTCTGATGATGGCGAATAGACGAAGCTAGTAAGAAAGTTCCTCAATAAAACCAGTAAAAGTACAGTGTCAGCCTTAAATTGTCATTATTAAATTACAATCTGCGTTTGCAGGTTTTCAAATAGTCTGAAACCGGCCCTGTCTTATCGCTCTCTACCTGAATACTTTCTCACTCTCGCTGTTGCTGTCGCGCATGTTTGTGAAATCTCAGCCGCAAGTTCTCGCGTGTCGGACTGTAAGTAAACAGGTAATATGGATCACTCGTTCATCTTTAACTAATTTCTTTAGAATTTTCCTTCTAAATGTTCTTTTACTATTTTTTAGAGTAAGAAAATTGAGAAATTCTTTTGCAAATAGACGAAAATAGTAAGAAAGTTCCTCAATAAAACCAGTAAAGGTACAGTGTCAACCTTAAATTGTCATTATTAAATTACAATGTGCGTTTGCAAGTGTTCAAATTGTCTGAAAGCGGCCCTGTCTTATCTCTATCTACCCAAATACTTTCTCACTCTTGCTGTCGCGTATGTTTGTAAAATCTCAGCTGCAAGTTCTCGCGTGTCGGACTGTAAGTAAACTGGTAATATGGATCACACAATCATCTTTAAACAATTTCTTTAGAGCTTTCCTTCTAAACGTTATTTTACTACTTTTTAGATTTAGAGTATGAAAATTGAGAAATTGGGAGATTTTTAAAACGATTGAAATATTTCTGACTTTTTGAAATATTATGTTAGTAAATAAAAGTGCATTCGTTTAAATCAAATACCGAAAATATACAAACTTCTAATAAGTATAAGAAATTTGAATTAATTTTGTTAGTCAATTAAGCAGAATTACTTAAAATTTTAGGACTTTTCGTAAAGATTTTATTTACAAATCTGAAAACTTTACTAATTGTTTGAAACATCTTCAAGCTGTTTTCACTAATTACTTATTAAAGGATTGAAAACTTTAGTGACAAGCTTTTAAGTCCACTTACAAAGAATAATACTTGTTAGATTTTAAACCTAATAACAAAAATTTTAAACATTTTAAGATTTATTGAAATTTTGAAAAAGTTTTTAAAGTTTGAAAATTTCTAGAAAAGATTACACTAGTTTGAAAACTTTTTTTTACAACTTCTTCAACTAGTTTTCATGTTATTTTTACTATAAGGGACTTATTTAAAAGGATTGAAACGTTAGTAACATCCTGTTTAGTATTTCTTTAGAGGTTTCCTTCTTCGCGTTAATCTGCTATATTTTTACTATAAAAAGATTAAGAAATCCTTAGAAGATTATTGAAACGTTTTAAAAAACATTTAAGATTAACATATTTTTAAAGTTTTGACTTCTAACATGAAAGAAAAAAGTATAATAAAATACTGTTTTAATATAAAAGAAGTTTTGAAAACCAAATAAATAAAAGTATTCGTTTAAAGTATTCAAAAAGTAAAAGAAACGAAATAAACATTAAGTGGAAGGCAACTTCTAAGACTAACACCATGAAATTAACTCCGTAAGCTGGAAGATATTAGTCGACGAAATAGCGTCATTAATCAGGCGGGATTACACGTGGTCTAATTGACCTAATCTCACACGATTTGCAGAGACGTAAAGGAGTAGGCCGGAGCGCGAAAATAGCACACACTTTAGCTCGTTTTTCCCTGACCTTGCTTATTCAATTAGCCCCGCGTTATCCCCTTAGGCGGTCCGAGCGAAGAGGGACGCGCGGGATTTATAAAATTAATTAACGCATTGTGCTCCGGCCGGATAAATACACGGCGAAGCTGATAAAGAGCGAGGCAACAATTAACATTAATTGGACGCCCGTTTGTGCCCGTCTGCTCCCGTTGTTTTCGTTTCCTTTTACGTCCCGATTTGTGTCCCTTCGATTCACTGATAAACGAGATTCATTAAAACGAACGAAAATATACGAGACCCGAAGGTAGAAAGGTATTTTTTTTTTATTTTTAGAGGAAAACGTGCCAAAACTATTTCGAAAACGGCTCTATTCGTTTTATAATACGACTGGAAATGACGCTAATTTAAATATTTGGCTTCGGACGTCTCGTCCTGAAAATACCTTCTTGTAAAACCGGGCGGTTTGGTCGGTCGTCTTTCGGACGGAAAAAGAACGAAAAGGGACAGGTGAGGTAAATGTTTACGTTTGCGTCCGATATCGCCGCATTTTTTCGACAGAAATCCATTAGTGTAGGCTTCCGAAACGGCGTAATAAAATGTGTAAACCTCACAGGGGAACGTGTTCAAACAATGAGGACGAGTTTAAGGACTTTTACCTGACACAACTTCCAATATCTGAACAAATCTTTAATTACAATCTACAATGTAATTATTTTAAAGGGAACAATGTATAATAGTGAAAGCATGAAATTTTCAACACTTATTCGCTTCGATTGTTTATTTTTATTAAAAAGAGTTTTTCAGAATTGCACGGCACCATTTCAGGGATATGTTCTCCAGCACGAAATAAATAAGGAAGTTTATATAAACATAAGTCTCAAATTAATTTTGTATCGAGATATTGAAAAGTTAATCCATGACGTATCCATGATTCTCTGGCACGGCTTATAGAATCGGGACGACCCCTCATAGTAGCTACTGCTTTTTCGATGCGATTTCTTAACTCTTCTTGCGTGGCAATAGACGTAGAATAAACCATAGACTTCATCCAGCCTCACACAAAATAATCTAACGGTGTTAGATTAGCAGATTTTGGTGGCCATTTAATAGGTCTGTTTTGGCCAACTCATCGGTTGCCATACGCTGTGTTTAAATAATCGGTGACAATATGAGAAAAGTGAGCAGGGGCGCCGTCATGCATAAACCACATCCCCAGCCTGTTGGCAATCGGAGCATCTTCTAGAAGCTCATTAATATTGTTTTGAAAAAAATTCAAGGAAGATATTCCTGAAAGCCTTGTTGGTAAAAAGAAAGGGCCGATGAGATTATCATCAAGAAGACCACACCCGACGTTTAATGAAAAGTTATGTTGGTAATGCGTAATAGCAGTCGTAAGAGGGTGTTCGTTGCTCCAAGTATGAGTGTTTCGAAAATTAGTAATTCCATTTCTGGTAAAGCAAGATTCGTCGGTAACTAGCAGGCAGCTCAGGAAGTTAGGATCTCGTGTGGAATGTCGAACCAACTACTGCACACAGGAGTATTTGATTCAAAAACTTTGTCAAACACCGAAATTAAGAAACTTAAAAGTTTGAAAATCTACTATTACCTACCACGACGTAAAAGATTTAGGAAGTAGTAGATCGGCGTTGGGTTTAACAAGGGTCACTCTGTGTCATGCTGTCAGCCATTTCTTAACCATGTTGCTGAGCGTGTTATTTACAAAAAGTAACTATACTAAAAAAAGTTCTAAACAATGAACTGGATATTATAGAAAAAGGTGAATGTCTTTCAAATTGTTTCACGATAATTCTATTCATGTTTTATTTTTTGGCAAGTGTCGAATCTATATTAACAGTCTATTTTAATGTATTTCCGGATCTTTCCCATGAGTGATTTCTTACACAATATCAAGTGGACATTTAATGTTTGCATATTTTTAAAAAACAGCTACCAAAAAGTGCCAAAAATGTAAGCAGTATTTACAATTTTATTTACTAAATAGTTCAAGAGATAACATAATTGCAAATAACTTGAAATGCGGAAGAAACTTCAATTGAACAGTAATTCGATGAATCTTCACATTAAATCAACTATTGAGGGATTGATATGTAAAAGAATATAAGTCACAAATAATCGATAATCAGATTTTTTACGAATAAAATAGTATGAACCCATGCCAATGTTTTCTTTGCTTGCAAAACTAGATTGTTCTAACATGCACTTCCGTGTCAATATCTCTATTATTTAATACTTAAGAGAAAAGCTTTAATAAATCATTTTTTTGTAAAGTTTAAAACAAATAACATTATACATTTCTCTTTATCTTTCGTTTCTCAGGGAATTTATATTTAAAATGCATTTTGATTTCGTGAAATTTGGGAACCACTAAATTTAAATGATTTACATAAATAGGTTAAACTTTCTTGATTGTAACTTAATGATTTAAAGCAGATTCTGGCTATAAAACCGACCTCATATTATTTTTATTTTACTTTTTAACAAATTATTCTCCTTATTTCATGGTATATTTATTCTGATGTTCATTTATAAAATTATCTTGTCAAATAGAATGAAAATAAATCGATTGGAGTAAATAAATAATATTGACCAACTTTTTGAGTCGATTACCTCTATGTGCACTGGCAGAAATGTATGCGCTTGTTATAATCTTCTGGTAACAAATGTTGCACACACGTAACGTGATATGGATACAATTGTTGCTCGCGCAATGTACATCATACGCTTGCGGATGAAAAACATTGAAACGATGTGACAATTTTCTGGTGTTAGTAGTAGGAGATAGGTGAACAGCATTGAGTATCCCTTCTTCAACATTAGTAGTTCGTCGAAATCTATGTCGACCAGCGTTTTATCGTTGTGGTTTTAGCGTACCAGTTTCCTTAAGACGTCTTTCAATGGTTTCAAACGTTTTCTGATTTGGTATCCTCCTAGCGGGAAATGTTTCATGATATTTTCGAACAACAGCAATGCCATAAATTAAGAGCATGTCCGTTTGTTCTTCAAAAGTGAATAAATTTGTGATGTCTCCAATGATAAAATTCTCACAAAATTCTCGAATATATTCCGCAATTAAAAATAACACAAAAATTAATTATCGTAAAGACACTTAAGCTGGGTTTAGACTGCGCGCAACATACTAGCGCAACTGTTTCGCGAAACAAGACTCTCATAGTATACACGTGTGCTCCAACTCGAAACACGTTGCGCGAAACAGATTCACAGCGAGCCGGGGGTCTGTCGGATTTTGGACGCGAATCAAAGTGTTTCGCTTTACCTGATTCGCATAGTGTAAACGTCGTCGTTTGTCCTGGGGTGAGATGGGTGATTTTAGGAGTCCCTAGAAATTCCTTCTGTGTTACAACTGGGGATACAAAGTACTGCTATAGAATCAGAAGTAGAAACGAAGGCTAAAGCAACACAAGTTGGAAAAGACAGAATTGACAACGAGTCACACTTGGAAACTGAAAGAAGGATTATTGAAGGTCGCAAACGAAAGAAAAAAGAGATTTTAGACTCCGATAAAATGATGGGTTGGAAGCATTACAAATTTTGAAATCACCCACCACTACGTCGAATGACCCACACTTCACATTAGGGTTTCCAAATTTCGGGATCGGGATTGAATTTCGGGATTTTGTATTTCAATCCCTGGATCCCGGGATTAATCTCGAAATCCCGAAAAAATAGAAAAATAATTTGTAGGGTTAAAATAACTTATATTTTTGACTGTTTTAATAAAAGAACTTGGAAATGTAATATGTAAATCTTATTGTTTAATACATAAGTTACGTAACTCGAAAATAATATTGTGAACACAAATTTAAACAAAAATATAAAATTTTAACAAACAAATTATATTTACAACTTAGAACGGAAATGGCTTCTAAGCATCACCAGGGCATCTAAGGTAGAATCGGCTAACCGAGATCTTACTTTTGTGGTAAGCGATGACGCAGAAGAAAAAGCTGGTGGGTTGAACTGTAAGCAAGCATTCAAAGCACCGCTGCAAATGTAAACCACGTAATCCACCATTTTCTAATAGGGTCATTTCTTTTTTCACCACCTTTAAAACATCAATAGATTTTCCTTTCAATGGTTGTTGTACCGGTTTCATCGCATTTGTTATAGCCCGTTCGAGTTTGTTTTTGAGACTTAAATTTTCATCTCCTTTCAATCGGCTGATTGGCAACTCATCTTCAGAGTCGAAACCGTCCTCGTCAAGATTTATTGTAGTTGGTTCAACTTGGTTGCTGAGAACGGTTCCTGATAAGCTTTCTGAAATATTTTTGACGAAATTCGCTATTATGTCGGTAGGGAGCAAATTAAAAAAAGGATCCTCGCTGTCTTGCTTATTGGAATTTTGGAGATAATCCATGACTCCAGACATTATGGTTCTTCGCTCTGATATTCGCTAAATTTCGGGACTGAATCGGGATTTGTTTCGGGATTTCGGGATTTTTTCGGAATTTCTGGATTGATAAAACATCGGGATCCCGGGATTGGAAACCCTACTTCAAAAAATATGATGCTCAAACACTTGCACACGTCAAAAGAGCCATTGCAAACACTTGGTTTGATCTATATTTTAAATAGACATTGCAAACTGGTATATGAATTACCTGTTGCAAGAAACGGTAGTGTGGCAGCCAACCTTTCCCTAACAGTAATTGCGTTTTTTAGCTGCGTGTTCATTCTTTTAATTTTTGGTCCAACAAGTGCTAAAAGATATTCAAAATCTTCTATGGTTATGCTGGTGAAATTTCTAATAGCATCTTCTATGGGTTCTACTGCCATTTCTCTCATTAGTTCACTACCATATTATAGTTCACTACCATCGCCAACGAAACAATTCCTTCCTCCACTAGCGGCGACGTCGTCTTTTTTATTTTTCTGATTTAAATATAATATCGCCATGACCGCGAACGCAGAAGCAGCACCCGATTGTACGACAGACATGTTTGTCTTGCCCAAACTGGCGGCTTACCATGTTTCGCGCAAACGTTTCGCTCTGTGTAAATGCATCAGATGAGACAACCATCAAGTGAAACAACCTCGCGAAACAGTTGCGCGAGTATGTTGCACATAGTCTAAACCCAGCTTAAGGGTTTCTTTACGATTCTTAATTTTAGCTTTAAGAATATCAAATTCTTCAAATTCATCAAAATTTTCCAAATTTTTACTATCATCATTAACCCAGCTTTGAAATTTTACGAATAATATTCATGACATCAGAATTTAAAATAAATTATGGTTGTTCCAAGTGGTAATAAAATGTATATAAACTTTAATGATGACGATTAAAGGACTTTCTACCTGACACAACTTCCAATATTCGAACAACAACGGAAATCTTTAATTACAATCTATAAAGTAATAATTTTAAAGAGAACACTTCATAGTGAAAGCATGAAATTTTCTTGAAAGACTTATTCGCTCCGAATGTATATCCTTTATCAGTTAGTCATATCATTCTCTTCATTTTACCCGGTTCGTTTAACCCGTCACTAACGTTCACATAAAAGTGAACGTAGGAAGACCTGCATGGAGGTCACACACACACATATACACATACACCGGTGTTCGGTTGACCCCCCTTGGATTTGGGGTCATATTTCCGTCCACCCTCCATTAATCTTTCTTCGGGCGACTTTTTGACGCGAGAATTCCGAAATTACGTGTCGCATACTTGGGACTGATTTATTCGACGTTTCCGTGAAAATCGCGGGAATTCGTTTTTGGCCGAGATCGGCTTTCGTAATGAGGTAGAAACGACGCAGGTGTCTTGAAACCGAATCGGCCGACGGGACGAGCGCGTTTTAATGCGTCCACATAAATTTCAAAGGCGGGGAATTAATTTTCGACCCACTGGCGCATTCTTAGGGTACGTAATCTTACACGGTAAACAGGATTACGACGGATTTATTAAGGAAAAAGTTTCGGAAGGAGCCCCGATTGTAAATTGTAAATTCCGATTATACGCGACCGTTTGGAGCGAAATTTATCAAGGAAAGTTTCGACGAACTGGATTCGAGAACTAAGCGGCGGCTTATTACAACGTGTCATCTGATACATCCGAAGCCGTGCATGAACTATGAGTTCTACGCTCCCGTAACTTATTCTAGTTAACGAGAGGCGGGTTCATCAATATGCATGCAGGAGATTGTAGTTTCTAATACTACGAAACGGGACGTGGACTTATTTTACGTCAAAATACGATGTTCTCGTAAATAATGTAAGTTTATGAAGTCATTTTCAGAAAATAACTAAAACATACTGAATGATATAACTTACAACATGTACTACTTATTTGTAATTTGTAAGATTATTTGTAAGATTATGTATATTGGTGTTTAGAAAAGATAATTGAGGATGTCTTTCACAAGTTGGGATCAATTCTCTTGCTTTGTTAGATGATTAGACCGAAGAATTTTAATTGAATATCCTAACAATTTTTTGACCAACTTTGAAGACTCATAACGATTTCATTTATAAGAAATAAGAAAATATTCTTACTCTATACTGAACTTAAAAGATTCTATGAAAAGTGACAAATATGTTCTGTTATCAAAAAATTTTCACGAGGTGGCAAAAATTCCTAACAGTTTACTAATCATTTTTTGAAATTGATGAATTTTAAGTAATCGTACAGAGTTTATTTAAAGAGATTGAGAATGATTTTTATGTTAAATCAGTATTCAAGGTTTTTAATTTTGATCACAAAGGTCACATTTACTCTAATTATTACCATTTTTAAGAGCCGAAGAATTTTCAACGAATATAATACAACCTAAAATTTTTCTGACCAACTTTGAAAAATTCTGACAATTTTATTTCAAATTAAGACAGGCAAATTTGTTCTAATTGTTACCAACAAAATAAAAAAAATCCTAAAGTAGGTAAAAATTTCTGATTAAGTAGTGAGCTCTGAGGACTTTTTTGGGTTCTTCCATCGGTGTTGGAAAAGATTGGGCTAAAAATTAAACATATTTTAAGGGTTTTGAATCCATTCCAATACTAAATCTGTTTACAAAAGTTTTAATAGTTATTATATAGAGTTTCGAACGAATTTAAGACAATTATAGACAACTTTAAACACATTTCGGATTAATTTTTGAGTCTTTTTTAGACAATTTTTAGACGATTGCAAAGAATTGAGATCAATTTCGACCATTTAGAAGCATTTACAATTTAAATTTTTTTGGATGAGCTTCTAAGGTTTTTCACAATTCTCTATAAAATTGAAACAACTCCGATTTTAGACGATTTTTAGTGGATTTTTGAAGGTTTTTAGATATTTTTTTAACAAAAATGAGACAATTTCAATCTATCTAAGACAATTTTTAGTGGATTTTGAAAGATTTTAAGACAACTTTATACGATTTTCAATAATTGAGATAAATATAGACGATTTAAAGACATCTACAAACGATTTTTGACTTTCTTTGATAACCTTCGATGATTTTGAATGATTTTAGATACATTTGAGATTACTTTTTATGTCGACCATTTAGAAGCATTTACAATTGAAATTTTTTTTGGATGAGCTTCTAAGGTTTTCACAATTCTCTATAAACTTGAAACAACTCTGATTTTAGACGATTTTGAGTGGATTTTTGAAGGTTTTTGGATATTTTTTTAACAAAAATGAGACAATTTCAAACTATCTAAGATAATTTTGAGTGGATTTTGAAAGATTTTAAGACAACTTTAGACGATTTTCAATAACTGAGATATATATATATATACGATTTAAAGACATCTACATACGATTTTTGACTTTCGTTGATGACCTTCGATGATTTTGAACGATTTTAGATACATTTGAAATTACTTTTTATGTCGATTCTGGATAATTTTTAGACCATTTTAGATAATTTTAGGCGATTTTAAATGACTCAAATCAATTTCGAAGATATAGAGGCATTTACAAACAATTTTAGATTTTCTTAGACGTGCTTCGAAGATTTTTGACAATTCTCGACAAAATAGAAACAACTTCAGAAAATCTTAAATTAACTTAAGTCGATTTTGAAATAATTCAAATCAATTTTGTCGATTTAAAGGCATTTGCAAGTAATTTTAGATCGTCTTTGAAGAGCTTCGACAATTTTGGAAACTTCTCGACAAAATTGGGGCAACTTCACACGATCTTAGACGAATTTAAGTCAATTCTGAAAGATTTTGAGTCGATTTTAAAAAATTTTAAGACAATTATAAACCACCTTAGACAATTTTCAATAACTGAAATAAATTTAGACGATTTAAATTCATCTATAAGCGATTTTCGACTTTCTTGGACGATCTTCAATGATGTTAAACGATTCTAAACACATTTGCGATTACTTTTTGAGTCGATTCTGGACAATTTTTAGACCATTTTAGATAATATTTGGTGATTTTAAATGACTCAAATCAATTTCGACAATTTGGAGACATTTATAAAAAATTTTAGATTTTCTTAAACTTGCTTCGAAGATTTTTGACAATTCTCGACAAAGTTGAAACAACTTGATACGATCATACACGATTTTTGAGTCGATTCTAGAGAATTTGGAGTTGATTGTGAAAGATTTTAATCCGATTGTAGAAGATTTTATACTATGATAGACAATTTTTTAACTATTTTGATCGATTGAAACGAATTTAATTTTCTTCTAATTATTACCATAATTTTTGGTAAAAATTGCCGATGACCCTCTTTTATACCTATACTCTTTATTTAGGACAGAGTTTTTTTTATTCTAACTCAATTTGTAATGATGTAAGTAAATCAAAAACAAACCAATTTGATTGAATATAAAAACTTTCGATATATCTATATTATTAAAAAATGAAAGCTTTTACGACATCAATTTCCCAATCCAAACCACACACTATTCCGAGTATAATCAATTCTAAGATCTTTTTTAAAAATTCCCTCTTCTTTTCTTTATGTCCCTTCACTACATAACCATTACGAATTCGGTTCGGTCTCTATTACCCATCATTTGTCCAAAAATTATGGCTTCCAGACACCGGAGCCCCCTTAGAATCTCCTCCATTAATAAGAGATATCCTCACGATAATTTTCCCATTTATACCGAGAATTTTCCACCGCTTTTCGTCTTCTAAATGCGAAAAATATTCCCCCTCGCGGAGCTAACATTCACTTTAAGTTCCGGCCGGGAAAAAGACGATCCAGTTCGACTCCGGTCGGTGTCCCGGACTTCGAGTGGGTTTATTTATCTGGAAGAAGGATCGGGGACCCTCCCAGTACATGTTAACAGGTATAATACACGTGTCTGAGCCGGGGGCAGGCGTACCACTACACGCAACCCCTTCCACCCTTTCCTGGGAACGGTTCTGGTAAATTGTTCTTAGGTGTTGTCGTCGCCCCCTTGTTTCTAACTGTCTGGTTGGGGCGCAGACGACGCCAGGTAATTGATAGTCATCTATTATTGCTCAGGTAACGTCTGGGATGAAGTAGAATAAAATATCATTCTAACAGAATTAAATCTACAACATAGAGAGAATTTTTCGTAACGTTTACACTTTACACACAATTCGCTGGCTTTGTATTTGTTAAAGCTTTGGACCGAAATGTGTTTGCCAAATTTGATTAGGTGTGTATATTCGTATAGATGACAAATATTGACTTCTAACCGCTCGTCGGTTTACACAAACCGATGCTGGTATTTCTCGGGTTAAATACGAACCAATTATCGTTCTAATTAAAGCAGTACGTCTACGATATTAAGGATATTTGCCGAAATAATAAACTAAAATCCACATTAATATGTATTACTAAGGTATATCTTTAAGACAACTAGAAATAACCAACAAGTGATATTTCCACTTGATGACATTTTATATATAATCAAATGATGTTTCTCACATTAGAGCAATTCTATATTGCAAATAAAAAGGCGATATCAGATTGTTCCAATGTGAGACGTCTGCTTTAATTCTGTGTAAAATGTCATCAAGTGGCAATATTGCTTGTTGCTGATTTCTAGTTGTGTGTTGTTGGTTGCTTCAGTGTGAGACGTACTATAACCCGAACTGAAGCTGCACCATGTAGAGAAAGATGAAAAAGTAGCTCCATTTCGGGTTATAGTACCTAATATTTTTAGATTTTTTTTTATAACTTTGCCTATGATTAAAATAAATTAGATTTTTTTCCAAACAAGTGCGTAGATGCGTTCGGGTAATTTACAAATAAATTATTAAATTTAAAACCGTAGAGTTTGTTTGCATCGGGGCGATAACGCGGGCGCATTCGATTAAGTTTAAATTAAAAAAGCGGGGCACATCGGGGCCCCGAACAAACCGAAGCCGGCGTCTAACATTTGCATCCCGTTATTAAAATTTTCGACCGGCAACACCGCGGGGCTTAAAGCTCGTTATCCGAGCTTTGTCGGCCTCGCCGCATTGATTATCCGATGTTTGTCATGCATTATAAATGCGAATCGCATCGATTCCTAACTTTTTTCCTAGTTCTCTGAATGCGAACAACATCGGGAACAAATAATGAACTTACTACCGAGTTGAGGTTTTATAAAACTAGTTTTTCAAAACAAAAGTATATTTTAGTATGGTTTAATTTATAACTTTTAATTTGTAACTTTGTTAATTAATTTATAAATAAAAAAATATCTATATAGTTGAAATAGGTAGAGATCATAAAATCTGTAGTAAACAAAGTAAAAATGTAAAGTTCTTACGTTTTCATGTAAGAACTTTATGCACGCGCGGAGTTTAAAACCGTAGATTTAAGAGACCGTATTTCATCTATGAATGCCACAAACGGCCTTGTGCTTTCCCCATCCGTATAACTTCTCGTTAATAGTGGCTCGCGTGTGCAATTACTCGTGCATTTACAGGCTTATCTGACGGTTTTTGCAAATTATGCAAGGCATTAAGGACCGGGTCCCGAACGTACTTTCTAAAGACATTTATCACTATTTGCCTGTTTTCGGGCGCACTACTTTTACTTACTCTTATAGTCCTCCTCTATATTTGGAAGAGCATTCGTCTTTTTTTTACGTCAAAGCTGAAGTATATGGGCACTTTACGTGAAACGAACGGTATGCCATTGTGGACGAAATGCCAATACGCTATTCGTGTCGGCATTTTGACATTTAAACGTGTGGTGAACGTAAAACTCGTCTAACCTTTTCAACCTTATTTGAATAATCGTCCAAAGAAACGGAAACAAAAACCCGATCGACTCAACGGTTTTAGTTCCGAAATTAATTGAGCGAAAGCAATTCCATTTTAAGATGGAAACTTATCATGGGATTAACCGTAGCACAAGGGAATTCCCTTCTAAACCACCCCATCTGACTCACCTATCCCCATTCCATTTATTACAAAACTATGTGCTACAGTGGCGAAACGCACCCGGCCCCTATTCCATTGTATTTCAAACGCCCTGTATGTCATTAAGCATATGCCTGACTGGGGACCGACTGCGTGAAATCAAGGATTACCCTTTGGGATTCTACATTATAACGTTCCTTTACTATTCAATTCATGTGAGTCACTACCACTAAAGTAATTCCTTTATAATACAACACGAAACTATATTCTAGTTGCTATTTGTATATTATAAATGAAATAACCATACTTTATAAATTAAAAGAATAAATTGAGAAAAGATTGGGGAGTAATTTAGTGATATTTGAAAATCTTGGTTAATGACTTCTTTTTCATTTCTGTGTGAATATCCAACCTATCCTCGCTGTCAAAATTATAGGGCCCACACTTTGAAACGAAATATCTTCGCAACCACTTGACGAAAACAATCGGGATAAAGTTCGTCGTATTCCGTAGACATTTTTGTGTAAACAACAAACCCATTTTAATGGAGCATCCAACCATAGCAGCGAATCGCGCAAATTATTTAAGGTCAGTTGAAACCTATAGAAGTAAAGGATAGAAAATATTCTATACTGACGAAAGTTGGTGTGAGGCAAATCATGCCAGACAATTTGGATGGGTAGAAAAAGTAAATTCGAAGAACGTAGAAAGTTTTGAAGGTTGCCGATGTAGCGTTCAGGAAATTAATGGATATAGAGGAGGCATAAGAAACCCATCTGAGGCAAGACAAAAAATAATTATTTTACCCATTGGCAGTGAAGATGGATTTTTAGAGGGTGCAACAAAATGTTTTATTGGGGAGAAGAAAAAGGCTCGGGTAGGCTATCATTCAGAGATGAATAGAGAACATTATGAAGAATGGTTTCGATACGTTCTTTCAATTATACCATCCCAATCAGTTATAGTTCTTGATCAAGCCCCCTATCACAGTATGCTCGATCCGAATTTTAGAAATCCGACTTCCTATTGGAAAGAGAACGATATCATTTCATGGTTAGTAAGGAAAAATGTGTCAATCCCGGAAGGGTATTTAACATTTTCATCTATGACCAAACTACAACTACTGGAAATATCACGCCCCCACCATTACGAAAAAAATTTAAAATTTTCTACGATAACCCGAGAATTAAGGGAAAATAATGTAAAACTCATGGTTACCTGTCGCTCACTGCAAATTCAATGCTATTGAATTAATTTGGGCTTTCATAAAAAATAAAGTGGCAAGCTATAATAAAACATTTAAATTTCACGATGTATTGAATATGTGTAGGGAGGTTATTAATGTCGTTTACATGCAATAAAGATTGAAAATATACAGGGTGTCTCCGAAATGCGTGTACAACGTAAGACCACAGATTCCTTGGCTCAAAATAGGTCGATTTAAGTTAACTTATCTATATTCAAAGTTGCTTCGTTTCGCCGCTAGAAGGCTTTAAAGATAATATTTTTCATGAGTTTTTCTTAAATTACCCGAAAAATTTATATTAGATTTTATTCATTTTTTAACTATGTCTTTATATCATCTGACTACAGCTTGCTGTGGAACAAATTCGAATTTCCAAACATACAGGGCGTTTACAAACACTCTCACCACAAGTTATTCATCCAAATCTTTTTAACCATCCTGTATAATTTTCTATCAATTTTTTTCTGAATAGCTACATTCATTTAGAAACTATTTTCTCTCTTACAAAATTTGAGTTGGGCAAACGGTTTAGGCACAAAACAAGATTTTCTAAATACCTACAAGCGCAAAACGGTAAATTAAGGTAACATTAACAAAGTTCAAAGTATAAATTTCTTCACGGGATATGAAGATCTTTAAAGAAAACCACATGTTATAGGTTTGGAAGTAGTTTATTGCTTAAAATTTTCAAATTTTTGCCAGCATTTATGAATGTTATCAGGGTTTAGCCCTTTTAGTCCGTATTATGCAGATTCTACTGTGGAATCGAAGGAAATAAAAAGGAAATCATGCTCCTGTAAACTGGTCAGCAAGATCAGTAAACCTAACACCTTCTGATATCGTTTATTGGGTATCATAAAAGCAAAAAGGCAACGAAAAGAGCAAGCAGTAAAAATTTTGCACACTGTATTATTTTTGCCCTGATGATGATCACAAATCCTGGCAACATTTTGAGTAAAAACTACTTCCAACCCTCTAAAATGTAATTTTCTTGAAAGAGCTACATATCCCGTGAAGAGATTACTACTTTGAACTGGGTTAATGTTACCTTAACTTACAGATTTGAACTTGAATGCAGTTATAAAATGTTTTTTAGTGGCTAAACCGTTTGCCCTACTGAAATTTTATAAGAGAGAAAATAATGTCTAAATTAATGTAGCTATTCAGAAAAAAAATGATAGAAAATTATACAGGCTGGTTAAAAAGATTTGGATGAATAACTTGTGGTGAGAGTGTTTGTAAACGCCCTGTATGTTTGAAAATTCGAATTTGTTCCACAGCAAGCTGTAGTCAGATGATATAAAGACATAGTTAAAAAATGAATAAAATCTAATACAAATTTTTCGAGTAATTTAAGAAAAACTCATGAAAAATATTATCTTTAAAGCCTTCTAGCGGCGAAACGAAGCAACTTTGGATATAAATAAGTTAACTTAAATCGACCTATTTTGGGCCAAGGAATCTGTGGTCTTACGTTGTACACGCATTTCGGAGACACCCTGTATATAGAGAAAAGCAAAATATTTTGGATCAGTTGGATGTTGAGTCCGACGAAAGTGAAGAAAGTTCTTTGGAAGAATTGAATGAGTCATACAGTGATAAAGAAGACGCTGAAGCAGATATTCCCAATGTAACAGAATGTTCATTTGAAAGGACAATTGAATCAACAACAGGGAGTCATCTGGATCTTTTGGTTTGGAATGGGCTATTCAAGCCGCTACTGGATTTATTCAAATTTTGGGAAAACAAACGGAAAAGGTGTGTATCGGCATTGGGCCAGAACTAAAAGAAACAACAACCAGTCGCTCTGATCTGTAGAGTTTCGCTTTCTTCTTTACGCAAAATAATATAGCAAAAAATATGTAGCTATACACAACATTAAATAAACATAACATTGTTAACAATTACTAAGGATTTAATTATGAAATTTAATCTAACAGGTATTTAGGTTGAATCTTTACTTAGAAGTAACAGAATTGTGCAAAACTTTCATTCTACTGATGACAGCTGGTTAAATGTTTGGTAAATTTATGCTGGTTGAGTTATCACATTTAAAAATTGTTATTTTATAGCTGTAGAGTTGTAAACTAAAATAGATATTTCCTTATAGACTTTCTCAATTGATATAGATAACATCTTACTTTATAATAGAACTGTAGGTAAAATCATTTACCTAAAATCAGTGTAATTTGGCAGGTTATGCAACTTAAATGGCATTTATAGGTATGTAACCTGAATAATAGACAAGAAAGTGTATAAATCTGCCAGATATTTGAATTGCATATTTGCTCAGTAGTGACAGGATTGCGCAAAACTTTTATATTGCTGATACAGCTCATCAAATGCTTTGTAAATTTATGCTGGTTGAGTTATCACATCTAAAGATTGTTACTTTACAGCAGTAGAGTTGTAAACCAAAATAGATATTTTCTTATACACATCCTCAATGGATATAGGTTACATCTCACTTTGTAATAGGACTGTAGATAAGATCATTTTCTTAAAATTGGTGTAATGCGGCAGATTATGTAACTTAAGTAACGTTTGTAAATATGTAACTTGATTAACAAACAAGAAGGTGTATAACCTACCTGATATTTGAGTTGCACGTTTGCTCAGAAGTGAAAAAAATGTGAAAATTTTATTTCAAAATTTGAAAATAAAACGTCGGAGAGAAACCCCTATTATTGGCCCAATTTTGATTCAAGAAGCATTATTAATTCATAGTAAAATTGAGAATGTACCTAGCATTCTTTGCTAGACTGGGATGGCTTGACCGATGGAAGAAGCGTCACGGGATTCGTTTCGCTCACATAAGTGGTGAGAAAGTGTCAGCAAATGAATCAGCTGTTGGTGAATTTAAAACTGGATTTATGGAAATGATCAATGGTGATGACTTACTTCCTGAACAAGTGTATAACATGGACAAAATCTCCATGATCATGCTCAATTTTAAGATGTTGCCAAATAAAAAATTTGTATCAAGTCTCGAGACATCATCCGCGTCAGGTTTGAAGAAAAATAAAGAACGGATTACCATTGATGTTTGCTCTAATGCAGCTGGAACTCATAAAATCTCTTTGTTTGTGATAGGAAAATCAGCTAAACCACAGACGTTCAACAAATTTTAATATCTCATCGCTTCTTGTGTACTACAAATCCGAAAAATCAGCATGGATGAACTCCAGTTTGTTCGAAGATTGGTTTAAATCCGAATTCGTTCCTAAAGTGAAGGTACATTTGAAGAATAAAAATTTACCAATGAAAGCAATCTTTCTCCTCGACAACGCTTCAACTAATTCTCACATGCCTGATGTGGATGGCATAAAAATAATTTTATTGCCTCCAAATGTTACTAGCTTAGTACAACCCCTGGACTAAGGGGTGATGGAGAATTTAAAAAGGCGGTACTGACGTAAGTTTCTTTCTGAAACTTTCCTTAGATGCGAAGATGAAAACTTGCCTCTCCTAGAAAAAGTGAAGAATATGAACGTCAAGGATGTTGTTTTTATGTTGGCCAGTGCTTTTCGGGAAATGTCCTCTGGTACTATTGAGACGTCATGGAGAAAAATTTGGTTTGATATAGAAAACCTGATACAAAACAATGATTTGGAGAATGAAGAAATCAAAAATCAAAATGTTTTACACGATCTGCAGTCGTTACTTGGCGAAAATCAAATGCAGTGTGAGGACGTGGAGAAATGGATAACAAAAAGTGACGAAGAACTCGAAAATGATTTTTTTACGGAAGAAGAAATAATCGATATCGTAAGTAAAGATTACTGCGAATGCGAAGACGGTGGTGACAATGCAGCTGTAGAGGAATGTCGAGTTTCGCGAAATTTCGGATTAACCGGTCAAATAGTCAATCGGCCATGGTCTCGGTTCTGACTAAACCGGATAAAGAAAGGGATTCTACTGTACTTTTAACGTTATATTATTCAGTATTGGTATAAATAAATATTACATTCTTGAAGGGACTCTCATATACTCAGTAGATATAATTAAGGTGCCTCAATCACGGTCCTAAAGTTTCTGAGGGGATTCGCGGTGTGGGGGGAGGAAGCTCGAAGGTGGACTTGGTGGGCATGGTCTAAAACTAGTGTGTTTATTTAATGAAATATTTTTATTGGCTGACAAGGAGAGTGCAAGGTCTTGGGGTCATAGATTTAGTTCAAATTTTGTAGGATGGTAGATTTAGTTTCGCTGTTGGAGAAAATATATGGTTGTAGGGGCCACTACTCAATAGCTCTTTAGATATTTGCAAGTGAAGATGCAATTCACTAGTTAAATTCAGGTCTGTAGCAAACGATTAAACATAATGGGTGTAGCGTAGCAGTAATAGATTGGTGTTTCTCGTCATTAGGCGCCGGGTGCGAGTTCTGAGTGTGTCCATTTTTACATACAAAGATACGATGGGTGGATATAAAATTTTGCGGCATCGAAGCACTTTTTGAGTGTGCACCGCACTTTGGATTTGTCAGTTAATTATCATTTGATCTGTCAAGACTTCAAAATTAATACAGGAATATGACTTGGCATTATAACCTTTCTTCATTCTGAGTTGGAACGCGTGTGAGTGAAGTTGTGTTCTAACTGACAGCTAGTGAAAAGCGTGATTTTGACTGCCCTGTGGTAAGAGTATAGAGTTGAATACTATAGTTGGCAATAAGATTGAATTCTATTCTGGTCGATCAACGCCGAAATGCAACCGCACGGCGGAGGCGGAGAGCCGCCTCCGGCCAATTTAGACAAAAATAAAATATCTGACATTCATTCTGATATTGGTTTGCTTGATCTCATAAATATAATAGAAAATAATATTAACGAGTTGGATTTAAGCAATTTTTGTGATATTGAATTCTCTAAAGAAAACTTATTCGATTTATTTAACTGTGTGAATAGAGGGTATGTGGTTGACAATTCTGGTAAGAAGAACTGGATTCATCTCAAAGTCATTACCTTTTTATATGCCTTATTGAAATCATACGGGTTTGATATTAAAAATAAAGACAAAATTTTGGATTTGTATACTAAGTATAATTATTACGACGCCCCTCCTTACATTATTAATTTAGAATCAAGGATTGGGAATATTACTGGTCTTCGAGATATCCAAGTAGGAAAAAATTTTTATGAAAGGAAAGTAGAAGGTGTTAGAAAAATCGAAAAAAGAGGAAGAAATAAATTAGAAATAGAGTTTATAAATAGACAAAGCGCTAACGATTTCTTGCTATCTGATATTTTAATTGAGAAGAAATGGAGAGCATACATACCTAATCATAAAATCACATGTAAAGGTGTAATTAGACAAATAGATGTGAACTTATCAGAGGAAGAAATTTTGGAGAATATACAAACGGAAAATGGGAGGGAAGTTTTGGATGTTCATAGAATAAAAAGGAAACTCATTGATGAGAACAACCAATTAACATATGTCAACACAGCTTCTATAGTTGTAACATTCAGGGGTTCGGCGAGACCTAGATATATATCACTATTTTTCGCTATTAGAATACCAGAAATTTATGTTACACCAGTGGTACAATGTTTCCAATGCTGCAGATATGGTCACACAAAGAAAATATGCAAATCTAAGGTTAGATGTCCTGCTTGCAATGAACAACATGAATTTGAAGCATGCACCTCAAAAAATAAACCCAATTGCTGCTTCTGTAAAGGTGAACACCCATCAATAGAAAAAAGTATCTCCCCCAAAGACAAACAATGTCCGGAATTTAAAAAGCAGATGCTAATAAGAGAATCGATGGCAAGATATAATTATTCGGCGTATGAAGCTACAAGAATTATTTTACAAAGCGAAATTAAAGAAAATGTGGATGTAGGAACTGTTGATGATATTAGATTTCCAAAACTAGCAAAAGATACAATCAGTTCAGCTGTAATTAATCAACCAAATGATGTCTATAAAAGACATAAATCACAACCATGTACAAGTAACACCTCCCCAATGCAACAAAATTCCTCAAATCATAAAACCACTATCAAAAAATCAAGAAATGAACTTCAAACGCAAAAGAGACAAAATGAAGTACCGTCAGAGCTACTTTTCTTTAATAGCGGAAACATTCCTAGTAGCACCCCCAAAAAATTATGTTATGTAGAAAGGTGTAAATCAAGTAATAACATTTCAGATGAAAGAAGAAACAGTGACTTAAATTACAATATGGAAATTGTTACCAATAACGAACACATGGAAGATATGGAATTAAACTCAGAAGACGACTATAAAATATCCACAATGTTAAGTCAACCTAAAAAAATGCTAAAAACTCATAATATTGAAATAGAAGAAGATACCCTACATTTCATCGAGGATAACTCCTTTGGTGATGTCCGTTCAACTACTTCTTAAAATTCAACACGATTAAAATTATGAATTGGAACGCTAGGAGTCTATGTAAAAATAAACCTAGTTTATTTGCATTTTTGAAACAAGATCCGTATGATATTATTATAATTACTGAAACTTGGTTAACTAAGGATACTCTTATCACAACCCCTAACTACTTTCACATCAAAAAGACCAGAGAAGACGGATATGGAGGCCTATCTATTTTAATAAAGAAAAATATTCCATTTGTTATAGACGACAGTATAGATTCTGATTTGGAAAACGTTCATTTTATTAAAATTATAGTGTTTGAAATGTCTATTATTGCGGGGTATATTCCACCGGATACAAATTTTAACATCGCAGATTGGAGAAATATTCTGAGAAATACGAATTCAAAATATATTATTTTAGGGGATTTTAATGCTAACCATATTAATTGGGGAAGTTCCAGAAACAATCCGAAAGGAAATGACATTCACAGATTAACGGAAGAACGAAATTTAAATGTTATGAATGATGGCAAAAGTACAGTCTTTAGCTACCACAACCAGAATTCTAGCATTATAGATCTCGTTATTTGTTCCAACGATATTTCTACCAATATGAACTGCTTCACCGGATGGGACACACTGGGAAGCGATCATTTTCCAGTTTTCTGTGAATTATCTAACATAGCTCACAATAAAATCAATTACTCCCCTGAAAGCAATCGAAAAAGAAAATATAAAAGAGTTATATCGTGGAAACACTACTCCAACTATATCCAAAACAATCTAGAAGGAAAGGACGTAGAGTATAACCAACTTATAGAAATAATAAATCAAGGGTCAAATATTTTTCCAGCTAAATTACAAAATAAAAAAAAAGAAATAGATGTATGTCCTTGGTGGGATAGGGAATGCCAAAGAGCTGTCGCGTTAAGAAAGTACGTTATTAGATTATACAATGAAAACCAAACGCTAGTAAACTACATTGTAGCAAAAAGACACATTGCATTAACTAAAAAACTATTGTTGAATAAAAAACGTCAACATTTTAGAAACTTTTGCCAAGGAATAAATAGACTCACGCCTATGAATAAAATATGGAAGACCGTTAAATTATATAATAATTCAGTATTTAAGTGTTCCGACGAGCTGTATAATGATTATTCATGGTCACCTGAATTTATAAACAATTTATGCCCACTGTATGTTCCTGAAAAAAGAGAGATTGTGACACCAGAATACACTATAGAAAAACAAACGCATATCACACAGCCTATTAGTTTTGAAGAGCTAAGAAAAGTAATCGACGATAGAAAGGACTCAGCATCAGGAGGCGACGGAATATCATATTCCATGATCAAAAATCTACCAGCAATTGCAAAAGAAAGCTTAATAAATGTATTCAATAACGTTTTACATGGTGGTGATATGCCGGAGGAATGGGAATTAACAATGATAGTTCCCATACTCAAACCAGGAAAGAATCCTAATAAACCAGAAAGTTATAGGCCAATATCTCTTATGTCTTGTATAAGAAAATGTTTCGAGAAAATCGTAACCAACAGATTAGAATGGTGGATAGAACACAACAAATTATACGAAGAAGCTCAGTTTGGTTTCAGAAAAAGTAAAGGTGTAATGCATGCAACTACACTGCTTACGACGAACATTCAGCTAGCCTTCTCCAAAGGACATTCAATGGGAGTTCTTTTCTTGGATTTGAAAGATGCGTATGGTAGTGTTTTCATTCCTAAACTGATAGACATCCTCGAACAGCTTATTGTCCCAAAACAATTAATAAAGGTTATACATAAATTAACGGCCGTTAAGGTTTTCGAAATGAAAAATGATAAGATGAATTTAGGTAGAAGAATCAAGTACAGGGGTTTACCACAAGGCAGCCCTTTAAGCACAGTTCTTTTCAATATATATGTTAGAGGACTTAATGAAATTTTAAAGGATTCCAATACTAGAGCAATATACTATGCAGATGACATAGTAATTTATACAAGTGCAAGAGGAGTTGAAACATGCACATATCAGCTTAATAAAGCTTCGCGATTGTTGGCCACATTCCTACAAGACAGATTTTTAACACTATCCACAGAAAAAAGCAGAGCAATGATTTTTTCTCGAAAAAGAAATGTTAATCGGGATCCCATTTACTACGAAGGATCTGTCATAGAATACACTAATAACATGAGGTATTTGGGTATTCATTTCAACAATAAATTATCATGGAAAAACCAAATTAATGAATGCTGTAAAGCTACTTCCAACGGATTAAATATGCTAAAATCACTTGCATCTACAAAATGGGGTAGTGATCCAAAAATACTAAAATTACTGTATAGAAATATAATAAGATCTAGATTAGAATATGGACTATGGTTGACTATTCCGGCGGCCAAATACCAATTGTTAAAATTAGAGAGAATAACTTATATGGCATACCGATTGATTTTGGGTGTATTAAAGACTTCCCCGGTAAATGCATTGACAATAGAGATGGGAGAAACTCCCTTGTCTTATAGGGCTGAAATAATGGCAACAAAATTTATCTTGAATAATATGAAAGAAGAAAATAATATTATTATCAAAACAATAATGGAACTAGCAGATTCGTATGCAAGCAAAAATAATTCTAGGAAGGGAACCCCACTAATTGTCAATATATTCGAGAAAATTAAAGAAAAACGCAAAGAACTGAATACTTACCACATGCATGATATTTTTAGGATAAATTATGGCATTAGACATTTTAGACCCAGGGTGGTAAGATACCCACCAATACGAGTACCTCAAATAATTATCCACAATCATAAACAGCTGATCAACAGTAATTTTAAAGATTATATACACAAAGAGTGGCCTGATGCTTCATATATATATACTGACGGATCACTACGTGTCAATCCTAGAAGTGTTGCTTGTGGAGTATATTCAGAAAGTTTGAATGTTGATTTTTCTTGCCGATTACCTACATTGACATCTATTTATGGAGCAGAACTGTTTGGAATCTTGACGGCTCTTAGAATTGCTAAACTACTAGCTGTAAATGAAACGGTAATTTTTACAGATTCACTGAGTGCAGTTGTGGCTTTAGAGGAGTACAAATCTACTTTTGAAGGACATCACTTTTTGCATGAAATCGTGGAGGAATTGTATAAGGCTTGGCAGGAAAAAAGAAATATTTGTGTTTGCTGGATACAGGGTCATTATGGAATAGAGGGAAATGAAAAAGCTGATGATTTAGCCAGACATGGACATGAGAAACAAATGTTGAATACCAAGCTAGGAGTGGGGGAGGTTTTTGTTGATGTGAGGAAACGTATTTGGGAAAGATGGCAGCTTGAAGCAAAAAACTCGCTAAATTATAAAGGATTATCCTACAGAGCAGTACAAAGTGAAATTGGTAGCAGGGCGTGGTTTGAGACCTTTCCTTTTATATCAAGAAATTTCTTTTCGTTATTCTCAAGACTCCGTTTGGGGCATGCTATGTTCCCAGCCCATCTTCACAGAATTAATCTGAAACAAAGCCCAAATTGCGATTGTGGACAGTACGGCGATTTGAATCATTTGTTTCTTGCTTGTAACAAGTATGAACTAGCCAGAAACAATATGATACGCAAATTAATATTAAAAGAAAGGTATCCCCCTTATAACCTAACTTCTTTACTTGCCGATAATAATCTGGAAATATATCTTGCTTTATATGATTTTGTTAATGTTAATAGACTATACTTTTGAAAGGATCGAAGATTTTAATGGAAAATAGTGAAACACAAACATCGAGACTGGAGAAGAAGAGCTAAACACTCAAACTCCAAATCCAATACCTTGTAAAATAAAATAATAATAATAATAATAACCTTTCTTCAAAAAGCCTGACTTAATCGGTATAAATTCGGTTAGTTTTGACATTATCCGGACTTATCCTAACGAATTAATTGCATCTTTAATTGCAAATATTTTAAAAATTATTGAATAGTGGCCCCTATAACCATATATTTTCATCAACAGGGAAATTAAATCTACCATTCTACAAAATTTGGACTAAATCCACGACCCCAAGACCTTGCACTCTCCTTGTGAGATCAAAAATGTAAGACCGTCCAGAGAATCTATGCACTTTCAGTCAACGTTTCCTGAAAGAACCAATTAAATCCAATTATTATTAACGCCATAATTTGTGAAGTAAGAAGTACATATTTTGCTATATCTGTAGATCGCGGTAAAGGCGCCTTAAAGCTTTACTTTGTAATGCGACTATAGTAGATAAAATCATTTATCCAATATTAGTATAATTTGGCAGGTTCTCAAATCGTCCTGTTAGATTAGTCAAAACAGAACGTCCGAAGGGCCAAAACCGGCGGTTGCTCGTGTCACGTTCGTACGTAAATCTTAATTTGCGATGACAGCACGAGCGAAAACATTTATTTCCGACGACACTCCGCCCCACGAAGGTTCTGTCCCGCGAAGGCGGACACAATGGTTCAGATTGTGTATAGAAACGGCCTGGCAGGTCTCAATGCCTCATTGTTGAGGCGTCGAAGGAGCTCCGGAGCGTATTTTTCCACGCTACTGTCATCGCCAATTGAGAGGTCATTGTTGGTGCGGGCGTGTTTGCCTAATCAAGCGCGATTTCACCTCTCTAAGGTGACAGACGAGGAGATTTATTGGTCCAATGTATTGGGGGATTTAAAGAAATCCGATTGTATTAAATTAGCTGGAAGATTTTACGATAGCCGAAGAGATCTATTAGTTCAATGTACTGAGATTAAAAAAAATTGGTTGGTATAAAAATTTAAATTAAAATTTATGAAGGTTCGCTATTTTATGAGCGCTTATGGGGAATTTCCCCCTAAAACCATCGTCTATATTTTCGAACAATTCGAACCGCCGGCTGAGATATCACCCGGCATAGGGTTGCAATTTCCGCGGTCATAAAAATTCCGGGCGAAAAAACGGCAACGAACGCTACTGTGGTTAGTCGTAAATAGAATAATAAAGAGAACTATAAAACGCGGGCGACTTTCGTGCTGCACGGTCGGCATAAAAGAGATTCATCGGCGGAAAAAAAGCGGGATCGTGTGGGTTATAGGAGTAATGCTCGAAGTTTGTTGCACTCTGAACGAATGTTCATGTTCGAAAATAAATAAGAATTGTGTCCCAATTTGATCATAAAAATTTATTTGAAAATAAAATGTTTTTTACTGGAACGATAGTGGAATGGTAAATAGTAAGATAATAGTATTTCTTTGATTGTTTACAACTCTCGAAGGTTAATTGTTTTACAAAGTGACCTCCCAACTAATGTCTTAGCGCCGTCCTTAACTCCTTTTACTGTTATTGTTTCCCAGACCTTCTCAGACTGGGTATCGGTAGTTAATTGTTGCCTAGGAAGCGTCTCGGTCGACTCCTTCCATAATTGACCCCCGTGACCCCGCACAAACACGGTCGGGAGAATGGTATCATGATTAGATCTTCGATTGTGCCCCTTCTTCGGTTTCCTCCGCCACCTCTCCTTTCGAATCTTTTGGTCCGAGCCAATTGACCTGTGACCTATGACCGACATTCCGCGACGCCGCCGACCTGAGAACGCCCGGCGACGTTCCATTGTTCGAACAATCGACTATCGCCACAGATATTTCTCCCCTCATGCCCTCACGTTCCCTTCAATCCTCCCCCAACCTCCATTTGTCCCGTTGAAAAGGCTAAAATTTAACGACACTCCCGGAAAAATTACCTTTCGAAGCAATAACAACGCTGCGATCCGAGAGGAAATTCCAGGAAACAACGGGGGCCGTATTTGCCGAATGTCAAAAGCAAATATCATCGAGAGAGTCGAATGCCGACGAAACAACGCGCTTTGTTTCGAAATCGCGTCGCTACGATTCTGTCGTCGTCGGTCGGCTCTTACTTCCGGTTCGAAAGGGAAACGATTTTTTGAAATGGTCGCCATCCGGCGAACGAACGCCCGCAGAAGCGAAAATGCAAATTTCAGGGGCCGGCGATTACCACCGGGGGTTTGTTTCTGTTACTCTTGGAATTCATTCGACGCTTGATTGTTTTACGCGAAACAATTGAATACGGGAATGTTGACGAGAATGTTGGCGCGTTGTATCTCGCCTTTTGAAATACACAGCAAAACAAGCTGAAAAGCTCTTTTCGCAATTACCTACATATTTCTGCGCGCGAACGTCAATAAACGTTACCTTGTGGAATAATCTTCCCGATAACGACAACATTAACATCCGAAGCGACCGAATCACTCTCTTCGCGCGACCGCGGCGTTCCACTGTTTGTCAACATGAATTTATTATGCAAGTGAACACAATGCAGACTCCATTAGGTTCCATTTGCGCCGCCGACCAGGAATAAAGCCCCCGCAATTTCCATCGAAAACTGATTGTATTGGAGATAGATGCAAATTATGCTCGGTCCAATTCCACTAATGGACGCCTCGAAGGATCGAAAAAGAAGGGATGTGTACGTATTCCCTCCCTGAACTTTTCGATTTACTAGAGAAATTCTTCAAGGGGATTGTCAAGATTTTAAGATTAATTAAAAAAAAAAAATTTTTTGAAACTAAAATAAAAATGAAAAATTATAATACATTGTATGGACCTTTTTTTATACAATTTTAGTAAATTTCAACTTTTTTTTGTATTCCAACTTGAATTGAAAAGTTGCCAATTTGGATTTTTTTTCATTTTTAAAATTTTTGTTTTGACTTGGGTTGGAATCAGATTTTGAACATTTTTAAAGCTTTACTCTTTTGGTAAAGTGTTAAATTAGGTTGGGAAGACTTTTAGACATGTCATCTTCTTTGCTGTAAACATTATCAAATACAATGTGAGACAAGAAACGCCCAAAGCCACATCTTGGTTATTTCTGTTCGGATTCTCATCAGCTCGGTACTAAATAAAATGTTTTAAGGAGTACTACATTTCATGGTTTTTGTTTTTGACTATGACTTTTGTTTTTCAACCTATTTTCCAAAATACCGCGTATATCATCTAACAATTCTTCTATTTTCCTAATATTAAATTTTACTTCCTCAACAACCTTAACATTTGCGACGTCCCGACTAATACCCAGACTTACTATAAGTTCATTCTAAGCCTCACCATAGAAAGAAGGATGCAAGAGCGAGCGTCTTCCCCGTAACTTTACCGAGTAGATCCGACTGGAGTACAAGTAGAAGGGAGAATCGAAGGATTGTTCGGCCCTCCTTCAACACCGTCGAAATCAAAGATTATGATGCAAAGTCGATTTGAGAGTTAACCGTTCTCGTCTCTGCGTAAGACTTAAAAAGGGCTAAAATCCGAGCGAAAGAGTTAAAACATCGAGGTGCGGTGGACTTCAATTGGACAGTTTTTTGGCTTGCAAGACCCTTGCATTAGAGGTTTAAAGGTAGAGAAGCTCTCTTCCACTGTACACCAGTCGCGCCTACTCGGTAAAGTTACGGGGAGGAACCTCACTCTTGCATCCTTCTTCTCATGGTGAGGCTTAGGATCAACTTATAGTAACTGTTCTAATCTTAAACTAAATGCCCGTACTTGTTCTAAACACCTACTTGAATTTTTCCTGTTTGAACGCCTATCCTGATTATCTTTGTTTCTTTTTATTTTAAATGCAGTTACTTCTCTTAACAACTCATTCAATTGTTCCATAATAATAATGAACTAGCATTTACAAATATTGGTGATCTCCTGGTCTCACGCTTAAGACTTTTTGGCTTTGAAACACCTCACCTTGGATCCTCTTGTCCATTTTCTTATTGCATTTCTTGTTGACGAAATAGATGACAATACCAATGATACATAAGACCACCATGATGATTGAAAGTTCGGTAATGCTGAAGCTAACATCTCTAAATACCCCAACACTGTTTCCAGCTTGGGTGAAGATCACCTCTTCTTTTTCTATGGCCTGATTGTAACCCATCTTAACTTGTTATTTTTCTCCGCACCTTTTTAATCTTTTAACGCCTGGCTGTATGGATGTATTTTTTTCTCGGTTACGCAAATTCTTCCAATATATCAAAACCTTCCTGCTACCAACATCTTCTGATATTTGCCGCTTCAAATGATCCTGGCAGAATCGCCATGTATTATTCTTATATCGGTGTGTTAGGTTTTGTAGAAGTAAAACAGCATAATCCCACTTAATTAAGTCTAGTTTATGCACCCATGTATTAAGTTACAGTATATGTGTTTCGATCTTGCCTTTGCGAAGGTAATTAAGTAATGTTCTCCTTCCGCATTGCACTCGTTGCTTTTTATAATGTCTTTTTAATAACTGCTGACAAAAGAGTTCATTCAGTTCAACGAGTGCAATACGATGCCATTATTGTAAACCATTTCTTATTGATACGTACCAATTTCAAGAATTTTTGGGAAAAACTGTTAAAAGTAAAATCGATGCCATCTGTAGATCTCTGACAAAAAGTAACGATTGATTTCATGTTTTCAAAGTTTTAATTAAAAATATGGTTGATGAAAATGCGAACAGAAATAACCGATATATGGCTTTGGACGTTTTTTGTCTGACACCCTATATTTATTTTTAATCGAATATTAAGATCGTTAACTTTTATTATTTTTACCTAGAAATTTCTATGTCTGCATTTTTTGCCTGTATCTCGATTAGTATGGGGTTTATTTCGAGATGCAGGTAGAAAAATGAACGCTCGTATTCAACGGCCTAAAATCTATAAAAGCTTTGATTGCTAACTTTGTTGCGGTTCGAATTTTTCTTTTAGGTATTTAATGTTTTCTTTTGGTTGTAGGTTGGTGTTTCGTTTTGTTTAGAGGTATTTTAAGTTGCCGAGATTGATTAGTTTGTTTGTTTTGTAGTTTACTTAAGTAGAATTTTACATTTTGTTATTTAACAGTTCTTTTACAGCGACGTTACTCCGAAGATTTCCTTTGACTATTTTCCCTCCTCCCTAAAATTTGATTTTCCTTTCCCTCTCGTTCCTTATCTCTGAGATAGAGTTGGTGGTATTTGCGTACTCTTCGAGGTGCGCAGGTGTGTTCTTTTTTTGTTGGTGCAGAAGATATTTATTGTTCGAATTTTCAATTCCGGCTCTCTCTCTCTCTTTTCCTGCAAGTCAGACGTAAAATACGTAAGTGCGCACAAGTGTGATTTGGTATGAGCCATTTTGGTTTTGTAAATTACCTATATCCAAATTTTCGGGAATTTGAGAATATTGGATTAAAATTTCACTTTAGTAAATGTCTAAAATGGGCTGTAGAGAATTTCGTTAGTTTATTGCAATGCATTTTCCGTTCCCGTCAATTATACAGAGTGGGGTAATGTCATAATATAAAGTAAATGATATTTTGTTAGAAATAAGAAAAATAAGACTCTTTTTTCACGAAAAATTTGTTTAAATGGAGAAAATTAATCACGTTATTTTTGTATTTAAGTATCGGTCAAATGGACGCTTTATAAGTTGATGCACATTTGTGATCTGACTCTAAAGTGGGAATTTTTCTTCAATTTCAATGGCTTTAACGACTTTCAAGATTTATGGTTTGTTGCAAGATAGTAAAAAGTCTCAAATATTAATGTCTGGCGCCGTTAGATTTGGCACATCTGGCTAATTCAAATTGCAAAAAAGAACAGAGATCACAGACCCGGAAATTTGATATTTAAAAATCTTCATTGTTGCTAGAGCTGTGAGAGCGATTCTTCAACGCTGTTAGAGCCTTGAATCGTCGAAACCCAACTTAAAAACTTGTTACAAAAAAACTCGTTTAACATTTGTTCCTTTTTGAGGGGGCTTTTGAAAATTTTCCCTTCGCCGTGACAATCTACAATCTTTATAAGTCTTGAAAGTCAACATTGAAGAAAAAATCATTGATTTGGAATCAAAATTACTTTTTGGCAACAAGAAAGATTTGGCACATCGGGCTAATTCAAATTGCAAAAAGGAACAGAGATCACAGACCCGGAAATTTGATGTTTAAAAAAATCTTCATTGTTACTAGAGCTGTGAGAGCGATTCTTCAACGCTTTTAGAACCTCGAACGGTTGAAACCCAATTCAAAAACTTGCTACAAAAAAACTCGTTTAACATCTGTTCCTTTTTGAGGGGGCTTTTGAAAATTTTCCCTTCACCTTGATAATCTACAATATTTAGTTGTAGTTTAGTGTATAGAAGTCTTGAAAGTCAACACTGAAGAAGAAATCATTGATTTGGAACCAAAATTACGTTTTGGCAACAAGAAAGATTTGGCACATCTGCCTAATTCAAATTGCAAAAAAGAACAGAAATCACAGACCTGAAAATTTGATGTTTAAAAAATCTTCATTGTTATTCGAACTGTGAGAGCGGTTGTTCAACGTTGTTAAAACCTCGAATGGTCGAAACCCAATTTAAAAATTTGATACAAAAAAACTCGTTCAACATCTGTTCCTTTTTGAGGGGGCTTTTGAAATTTTCCCCTTTACTGTAACAGTCTATAATTTTTAGAAATCTTGAAAGCCCGCACTCAAGAAAAAATTATCAATTTAAAGCTAAAATTATGTTTTGGGAGTAAAAAATTAAAGTATTATAAAATGAATATAAATTTGCATCAACTGAATCAAGTTTACACTTAAAAAAAAACTTTTCGTGAAAATAGAGCCTTAACTTTATCATTTCTAACTAAATAGCAGTCAAATAACATTAGCACATTTTCTTTGTATTTCTACCTGATGAAGTGGAGTAACAAAATTATCTTTTCTAGTATAACATAACATTTATTAAACATTAATCGTGGTTCATTTAGTGTTGCAACCGGAGGACGTAAAGGGCTTTTGAGATAGGGCGTCAGTCACGTGACCAACCCCTATTTAATGCGAATCCCTCGCGAAATCCCAGCATAAATGTAAATCGGAGTTAGTCATGTAACCCGGCGGACTGTTTAAATTTTACGCCTCCGTTGGTGCGTTAATAACGGATATTGGAATTCGAAACATACAGGGGGATGACCTGAAAAAGTACCGGACGTCTCTCCGTACGATTTAGTTACGTTAGCATCACCCCGATAATTGATTGCGTTAATCACCGTATGGAAATCACGTTAAGGAGGGTGAAGAAGAAGTACTTTTTGATGGGGTTTGACCCTCGACGGGGACGTTGACGTATGTCTGCAATATCGCCACTTCTACGGGGATATCCGTGTAATCGATAATGTAAACCGGTCGGGGACATCGAATATTGGTTCCCGAAGCCCCATATTGCCGCGGGGGCGGTCGCCTCTTGCATATTTCAAATCTTGCATCGCTCCAAGCTGTTACAGAACGCATTTAGCATTTTGCGATTACGGTTTAATTAAAGAGATCGGAAGCGAATGGCGGGGAATCTGTTTTCGGTGTCGTCGTCCGCCCCGTTTAAAATTTCAGCGTTGCAGAGGTCGTTTTGGCACGTTGTTTACCCATTTAGCGGTCGATTCCGCCATAAAGATACCGCTATCGTCGGATGAGTTAACGCTCGGCCTCGTTTTGCATGCAAATCCCGAAAATTCCGGCTCGAAACGTGCTCTCGCGGAAAACAGATCTCGCCGCAAACTACACAAATTTTTCGCCTATTTCAAATTATCTTTTCATCAAGCGGAAATTTACAATTTTTACTATGTTTGAAAAAAGTTCTTTATTATGAAACAATTTCTCTCTTCAACTGATAAACTGATTTGTTTGGAATGGTGTTTAACATGTTGTAAAGCATGTTGAAAAAATTTCAAAATTTCAACGAAATTACCAAAAATAAGTCCAAAAATAAAAAGGAAATCCAAAAATAAAAAACCTTACGATGTTAATCGGCTTGAAGTGTTGGCTGATAAAAACCTGATAATCCGGAATCAATCCGATAGTTCTCACAAATACTGCACTAAATTTGTGGTGTGCGAAGTTGATCCGCCAAATTGCGACTTAGAAGATCTCCTAAATATCAACGAGACTCTTCTAGAATCTTCGTCACCCACGCAGTTTTTATACGAGCCATATAAGGTCTGTCCTCTTCCACAGTACCACAACGAAGAGGGCGAAATTACCTCAATTGCGACATTCGAAAGAACTAAATCCCCACCACTTTCGATTGCACTAATCTGAGAAACCAACCAATATCCTGTATTGCGAAATAAAACCAAGAGATCTAAAAATGACAGATCCCAACAGATGGCCCAAACCAAATAATTTTAAATTAAATTAAAAACGAAAAATAAAACCGCTACAATTGCAAAGTGTCTGATTTTTACAGGATCCTCGTTCTTGTATACGAGCAAAGTTACCAAACAGTTACATTTCCAACTGATTTGAAACTCCACGGCGTTTTATTAATTGTTAGGCTCTCCACACATGAGTTGACTGATTTGTAATCCGATTTTCAAAGCAGTTGGAGATGCAACCGTTGGGTGACTTTGCCCATATACAAGAACGAGGGTCCACATAAGAGGGATAAAAATGAAATCGCTTTGCAATCAATATCCAACTGATTTGAAATTTGGGTTGCCAATCAGTCGACTCGTATGTGAAGGACTTTAATGTCAGTCCTTGAACAAATCCCGAAAATTCTGGCTAGAAACATACTTTTATGGAAAACAGATCTTTCTGCAAACTATACAAATTTTTCAACTATTTGAAATTACTTTTTCATTAAACTGAAATTTATAACTTTTACTACGTTTAAAAAAAGTTTTTTATTATGAAACAATTTCTGTCTTCAACTGATAAACTAATTTGTTTAGAATTATGTTTAACATGTTGTAAAGCATGTTGATGAGATTGACGTTGAATCAACTATAGGGTCATCGTGTAGCTGATAATAAATCTCGCATTACCTCGGTACACGAAGCTACACGGTGTTTTATTAATTGTTAATGTCAGTCCCTGAGCCACATAGCGCATTAAATTTTCATTATCCCATCGTTAATTGCATTCCGCGTCGGTCGATTGCAAATTTCCGAATTTCGGGGAAAAACCGGTTCGAAACCGTCGACCTCTAACGGATCGGACGCGCTAGTTTTCGTTAATTCGCGAACCGAGATCAAAAGCCGCACGAAAATCCAGTTATGAAACTGTTAATAACGAGTTTCATAGATCACATGTTATAAAATATAAAATCGAACTGGTGTAGTAGAAAAAAGATAAAAGGTTTCAGTTTAGCCGAGCGTTTTTGAGGATTGAATTTAATAGAATTTGCCCTGTGCAGAGTTGACACGTGCAAATCGGTTGTGCCCAACGCAGGTAATTGGCGTGAACTGGACATTCAGCGGTCGGCAGACGTGTCGGCACTTCCGGTTCACATCCGCCCGGAAACCGAGAGCAGGCGCGAATTTGTAATCGAGGATTACCGTGTTAACGTTGACGTTTTGGACAATCTGAGTGGAATTGGAACTGTTTCCGGTGTCAAATTAAATCACGCTGACCGACTCATTCAATCCCCACTTGTACTACCTTAGTACTTGACGGCTTCTGTTTACCACATACATCTCACTGTACCAAACATTCTAAATATGAAACTTACAACAAACATATAAATATTTTTTCTATGCTATAATTTATTATTTCTTAATGACTTTCTAGTCTTCGCAGACGATCATTTGGTTTTCTAAACACTTTTACAATTTTTCTGGAAGATTATCTAATCAGTTTAGGTGATCAATTTAAATCTTGCTGACCGACTCATTCAATCCTCACTTGTACTACCTTGGTCCTTGATGGTTTCTTTTTACCACATACATCTCACTGTACTAAACTTTCCAAATTTGAACCTTAGGAAAAATGTACAAAAATTTTCTATGTTGTTTGGGTTATAATTTGCTATTTCTTGATGATTATCTAGTCTTCATAAATGATCACTTGGATTTTTTAGACATTTTTACAATTTTCTTGGTCGATTAGCTAATCAGTCTGGATGATATTTTAGTGCACTTCTAGATGATGTTATTAACTTTCTGAATAATTAATTAAGTTGTGTCAATGATTTTCTCCTAGTGTAGATGATTTTTTCATCAAAGAAGGATGCCCTAGACTTTTTGAAGAATGTCTTGGTATTAATTTGGTATTCCCAAACATGAAGAAAATTTATATGACAATTCTCGATGATTTTTTAATGTATTTAGAAGATATTAAAAGATTTTCTATAGTCATTCGCAACGATTACGGAGTCTTTTCGAATCGATTTAGACTTCTGATATGTCTAAGGTGACCAGATTTTTAGGTGGGCAAAGCGAGACAACTAAGATTTTATTTCCTACTTTGTTTCCTACTGTGATTTTTTGTAATGCCCAATATTTAAGCTTTTCCTTATCAATATATTTTTTTACTAATAACACTTCATTAAAAAGATCATTTTCGGAAATATTATTATTTGGAAATTTTTGAGAAACACAATCAAATGATTTTTGCACATCGCTTCAATTAAGTTTTGGTCATCTAAAATAATATTGAATTTTACTATTCTGGCTTTTTGGAAAAATTTATCTGATTGTAAGGAAAAATCTAATAGTAAGGAAAAAATCCAAGCTAAAAAATTGCAAAAGACGATTTCTCAAAAGGATGTTGATAGATTTTTAAAATCTTAAGGTTCGAAAAATAGTTTTTTGATATATTGGATATTAGACTGGATCAAGCGAAAATTTACAATTTTTACTATGTTTGAAAAAAGTTCTTTATTATGAAACAATTTCTCTCTTCAACTGATAAACTGATTTGTTTTGAATGGTGTTTAACATGTTGTAAAGCATGTTGAAAAAATGTCAAAATTTCAACGAAATTACCAAAAATAAGTCCAAAAATAAAAAGCCTTACGATGTTAATCGGCTTGAAGTGTCGGCTGTAAAAACCTGATAATCCGGCATCAATCCGATAGTTCTCACAAATACTGCTAATTTTACAACTAAAGTTGTAAAATTGAATATTGCTTTTATCGCTGGATCCAAATTCGTATTTCAATTAACATCTTGACTTTTTGACTTCATTGTAAACCAAAAATAACAAGATTTCAAGCCTTTGAATTCTTGTTTTTGGTAGATTACGGTGAATTCTCAAGTCTTACGAAGGATTTTCTTAGAGATTTAGGTTTTTTTTTAGAAATGTAGGGTTTCCATATTTCTAATTTGGATTCACCACATAAAAATAATATTCAGTTTTACTATTCTGGCTTTTTGGAAAAATTTACCTGATTGTAAGGAAAAAAATTATCTGATTGTAATGAAAAAATCCAAGCTAAAAAATTACAAAAGACGATTTCTTCAAAGGATGTTGTTAGATTTTTAAAATCTTAAGATTCAAAAAATAGATTTTCAATAGATTGGATTTTTAATATGCAAAATGTTATTCTGGAAAATCATTTTTTGGTTTTCTGGAATAATTTATCAGGTTGCAAGGAAAAAACCAATTCTAGAAGTACTAAAGCTCCGATTTTTCCAAAGAACTTTTTCAGTTTTTTGAAACTTTAAGGTGTAAAAACACCTTAATGTGGCCCGGTCTTCCAAATAATCTTTACAGTTACTATACAACTATAAAATAATTTATTGTACCCTACTCTTCGAGCTGATTTATACTATTGCGGATAGTTAACGGTAGAAAATTATTTTCTAAACCTTCTTGATATTGACATATTAAATTATTAACTTCATTTGCTACTCTGATTGCCGATATTTCATCATCTTCAGTAAGCTTTGTAACGTGCTGAAAAAGAGCAGCTCGGTTTTGTAGAAACTCTAGCCAAATTTTTGAATATTCTCTTTCAAAAAACTTTTCTAAAATTCTAGGACATTTGTCCTGTGATAGAAAGTAGGATTTTAAAGGATCATACATCTTCAAAATTCTTTCGATAGCTGGCAGAAGAACTAACCAACGCTTTTTACTGTATCCAAGTATTTTCTGATATTCAACTTCCTCAGCAAAAGCAATATGTTAGTCGTCGTAACCCGTACGATTCTTAGAACGCAAATCAATGATTTTCATAAATATAAAATTCCACTTAATTCTAAAAGTCGGGACTTTTGAAAATCGTCGCGGAACGCGGGACAAATTGTGAAAAATCGCGACTGTCCCGCCAAAAGCGGGACGTCTGGTCACCTTAGGTATGTCTGATAATATAGACTTATGTCTATATTAATTTATAAAGTTTCTGATTTTTATCTATCTGACTTTTATCAATAGTTAAGTGATTTTTCTCGACTATTTAGTAGTATATCTGAATAATTTTTTAGTCTTTTGTGAGTTTCAAGACGATTATCTAGTCACTCTGACCTTTTATCAAGTCATTCTAACCAATTATCGAGTCATTCCGAAAAATTCTTTGGCCTTCTACTACGTCCAAATTAATTTATGTTTCTGAACAGTTAATTGAGCTTTCTCGACAATATCATAGTATATCTGAACTATTTTTTCTAGTCTTTAGTTAATTTCCTGTTACAAGACCTGGAAGACATCTGCAATGAAAATAAAAATTTGCAGTCTTTTTAAGCAATAGTTTCATTTTCTGAACGATTACTTAGCATTTTGAATGATTTTCTAATACAGTTAAACAATTTGTTGACTTCTAAATTGTTATCTTGTAATTCTCGACGATTATTGAGTTACTCTGAATGATTTTTTAGACTTTCTATGGTTTCTACAATATTGTACAATATCTCTGGTCAATTAACTGATATTTTTAGATTATTTCACAATACATTTGGACAATTTTCCTGTCCTTTGGAAAAATTACCTGGTGTTAGTATGATAGTGTTACAAAACTTAAAGGAAACTTGATCTTTCTCCACAATTTGGTAGTATACTTAAACTATTTTCTAGTATTTTGTTAGTTTCCTGTCCTTTTGCAAAACTTGGAAAGAATTTTTAACCAAAATGAAAGTTTAGAGTCTTTCTAAGTAATAGTTTTATTTTCTAAATGAATACTTAGGTTTTTTGGATAATTTTCTAACACAATTAAACGATTTGTTGATTTCTAAATTGTTATCTTTTGATTCTAGACAATCATTGAGTTACTCTGAATGATTTTTTCAGACATTCTAGGGTTTCTATAATATTGTATAATATTTCTGGTTAATTAACTGATATTTCTAGATGATTTGATAATACATTTGGACAATTTTCCAGTCTTTTGAAAAAATTACCTGGTGTTAGTTTGATGCTGTTACAAAACTTAGACGAAATTTGAAAAGAACTTTTAAAAAATCTTCCTAAAGAATAGATTTATCTTTCTAAATGATTAGGTAAATTTTCTAGATAATTTTCTAATACAGTTTGACGACTTATTGATTTCAAAATGATTATCTAGTCATTATGCACGATTATTGAGTTATTGTCGGTTATTTAGAACGATTTGCGTGTACTGCATTCCTAAATAATTTTATAATGATTCTAGACAATCAACTAATCCTTCCAATTTCTTTCCTTCTTTTTCATTTTCTTTATGGTTTAGCAAAAAATTATCTAATATTACTTGGTTGTTCTTATTTATCACATTCATTCCATTATAGATACTAAACCTAACTCCTAGATAATTTTCTGGTAAATCCCAACGAATTGGTACTTTATAAATAATTATCTCGTGTTTTTGGACCATTATCTCATCATTTTGGACGAATATCTTCATGATAACATGAATAATTCATAGATATTTTAGTATTCCAAGATAATTTTGTATTATTTTTTTAAGAATCTGATCTTTCTACAGATAATTTTTTAATACACTTAAACGATTATCTTTTTTGAATGATTTTGAAAGATATCTTTCATAACCTCTCCCATAATCAACGTTACATGATACTCTAAATAAGGTAAATATAGATCGACTATCTACCTAAGTGGATAAAATTAGATGTTATAGTACAAGAACAGGAAGTGCAAGTGTTTTTTACATCTATTAAGTGTATAATATCTATTAGGAGATAAGGGATTAATCACTCAGGGTGCGTCCGTTTGATCTTTAGCGCGATGGACTTGGAAAATTACCATACAAATTACTCTCCCGAGATTAGCAACGGCGATCCGTTACAAGCTAACGTATCCTTCTGTCAATGTATTCTCCAAGGACAATCGACTGAAAAGGATTGCCCTCTTGGGAGACCATGAGGAGCATTCATACAATTATCGACGGGGAAATAAAGATAATCTTATTTTTGATTATATGAGGGGTCTTCAAAAGATATCAGATTGTATTACATTTTGGAATCTATGAATTTTATATTTGCTAAAAGTATCAAATTTAATAAATTTGAAGAACCACTTTTATAAGGTATAGATAGATAAAAGCGGTGTAAATTTACGTTAAGCGAAGCACTTTAAACGTATACCTACCTTAAATTGAGTAAAAATTAAAAGAGTAGTCACGTATGGGAAATTCCACGGTTGCATTAGCCCCGCAGAGAGTGCAGTTCGAATCGAATTATCGAGCACGTCGAGTGCACCCTCAAGTCTGTACTAACGTCGTTACCACTTGCTCTTATACGGCCTAAATACACCCTTTGAAACCATGCATTATGTATCGATTGAATTTCCTTCGTGTACTTCGATATAATTACTATCTACCTTTACTTTTTTATTTTTAATTTTTATAAAATGGGAGAACTCAAACATATTTTAAACTATGATGAATTAATAAAAATGCTATTTAGGTTAATCAATGAAAAATTCTTCAGCAAATGAATGATTAAAGAAATCGGTAATTAGTTTTAAATTTAAACTTCCTTTTAGGTCTTCACATATGATTTTATATGAAGACTTCAAAATGGATTTTAAGTCCAAGTCTGGTTGTTAATTTTATTTAACAAAAAAATTTTCTTTTGTACTATTGTATTTCAGTTTTTAATTAGGTTGTGTTGAGTTCCCACTTGCTGTTATACAGCACAAATAGACCCTTTGAAACCATACATTATGTATCGATTGATTTTCTTTCATGTACTTGGATATAATTAGTATCTATCTCTACATTTTTATTTCTAATTTCTATAAGGTGAGTAAAATCAATACTATTTTTGACTTGGATTAATTAAAATAGGTTACATTTTTTAATGAAGAGTTTATCATGGTCATTAAAAAATCAACAATTAAAGATATCGACAACTGATTTTAAGTTTGAATTTATTTTTAGTACCTCAGATGTGATTTTATGATATGAGGACCTGAAGATAGATTTAAGTCCAAACTCGATTGTTTATTTCATTTAATAAAAAAAATTTTTTTTGGTACTTTTGTATTTCAATCTTTAATTAGGTTGTGTTGGGTTTAATTATTAATCTAATCAATAACTATAACAACCGAGTTTCTCCAAAAGTAAATTCGAAGAAGAATTTCTCAAAAAAGAAAACCGGAAACTCACAACCAATCTTATTAACTTTGTGATTTAATCAAAATGCTTTATAACCTCTATAGAGATTTTTCAATCTTCATTATAACTTTATCTAAATCTCATTTACATTAGTTACCAACAAATAAATTTGTCGAAAACTAAAGACAGAAGCTTGTTCTCAAGCTTCTTTACAACCGGTTGTGGATTTAACCCTATTTTCAGGTCACCACGTGTGATTTTATAAGATGAGAACCAGAAGATGGGTTTAACGTCGAAACCTGTTCTTGATAAAAGTTACTATAAAAATTTTTTTCAGTACTGTCAGATTTTAATCTGTAATTGGATTGTCTTGGATTGGATTATTAATTAAATTGGTTAATTAAACCAATATTTATAAAACCTGATTATGTTTATTATCCAAAAGTAAGTTTCTAAATTAATCTAACAATAAAATCCTACAGGGTGTGACAAAAGTCCTTAAACATGGCACATAGTCTGCCAAACACAGAACGGATAAACACACCAAATTGGCCTGGCACCACTGCTGAACCACTCTGGCCTTGTGGGTGGGCGCTCTGTCCTATTGGAAGGTCCAGAGGCGACCATAGAAGTTTGTCTAGCTCCAGGGAAGCACTACCTTCTTCATAATGTCGTCCAGGTAGTTAGCAGTGTTCACTTTGACGCCCTGATCGACGAAAATCAGGGGCGTTTTGCCGGTGGAGGTGATGCCACCCCATGACCTGAGCGGGATGTGCGCTTCTGGTGACGTAGCGACCCTTCTCATTGGCATCCCGGACCTATTGAGCAAGGATACGGTCATTCTGGCGATTGAAGCACTGCTCCACGGTGAACAACTTCTCATCGGTGAAGAGGACGTCCATGTGGCCTGCCGGAGTAAATCGGTTTAGAAGTTGACGACACCTCTGAAGCCGAGTGGTCTTCATCTTGTCCGTGAGCATGTGGGTCTTTTGCAGTTTGATGCTGCGAAGCTTGAGATGCTATTTGGTGATCTTGCCGACGGAGCGAACGTCGATATTCAGGTCGGATGCAATTTTTCTGAGACTCCGCTTAGGGTTCGACCTGATCCTCTCCCGGACGCGCTTCACCACGGTGGGAATCACTGCAGTCTTCGGTCTTCCGCTCCGAGGACGGTCCTGGGCCGTACCAAGCTCCCTGTGACGACGGAGGGTGTACTGGATCGTCGATCGCGAAAATCCGGTAATGATTCGGATCTCACGGTTGGACTTTCCGGCGTGGTCCAAGATCAGAATGATAGTCCGATCTGCTTCAAAGACCATAACTCTGAAAGTAAGATAGGTAGGAGTGTGAAATTTGGAGGAATGATTAACAACAATATAACAAACAAACACGCAAAAAATCAACGAGATAGAACAACAAAATTTACGATATGGGTCCGGGGGGCTTAAGGACTTTTGCCACACCCTGTAGTTTTTCAAAAAACCACTTTGTAGATTTTTCAACAATTTTATTAACTGGATACTTTAATCAAAATCTTGTGATCTCTTTAAAAACTGTTCAGTACTTAATTTAATACTATATAAAGGCTTGTTTATTCATCTAGCCATAAATTAACTTCTAACTTATCATATAGATAAATATAATAATAGGTTTATTCATTGCTGTATAACGTTACGTGTAACATAAATATACCTATCTGTCAGATATATTTATGGGTTGGTCTATGTAGTCCATAAGAATTATGCGATGGATTAGGATGTATAAATAGAAAGTTAGTCAAATGCTAAAAGGTCGATTTGTTTTGGTTTTGATCGTAATTTACATCTATTACATTATATTACATCTAATTACATTCTATTCTTTCAAAGGATATCGTAGCAATAACTAATCTGGTTCAAGCTCTATATAATAATTCGATGAACATATTACAGCTAAAATATGGACAAATAGAATCAAAATCAATTTGGGAACCGTTACCTAATGGTCTTGCTAAGTGATCGAATCGTTTTTTTATTTTTGTTATTGTCTACTAAGTTACTGAGAATTTGGGCAAATGAATAAACCAGCCATAAATATCCTAAATTTTGCTAACAATCACCAAATATATTCGTCAAAAATTACAGATAGTTTGTTCAAAATTCTTTTCTGTAAAAAACTACTACCTCTGTCCCATAATAAGTGTCCGATTTTGGCATTTGAATAAGTGACCATATCGTCATTTATTATGGGACAGAGGTAGTACTATTTTATTCAACTTGGATCTACAGTTATTTTAATGAAAATTCAACCCAGTTAATTTAAAATGTATGAGCTCATACAAAACTCACACTCGTCTAAAATTTATAATTTATTTAAATTGTGAGTTTATTCTGACTAATCAGTGAAGTGATCTTGATTTTTAAAAGATTAAAAAGTGAATAAAAATACATTTTGTAATCCTATAGATTTAACTTTCTAATTTCTGTACATTGTTATCTCCCTTGGTACACACATTCATGTTTACGCTGTATGAATCGGATGAGAGAGGACCTCTATAGTTGCTGTGTATGATGCTAGGCGTTCCGCTAGGTTTTAATTGGATTTGCACCACCGACGTCATCTGTACAGCGCATCACTTTAAATTGGTTTTATAATTCGACGAAGAGAATACCGAGGGGGTGGATCCTCTCGTATAAAAGTTTACCTCGGTTGTTATTGTACGTTTTGATGACGTTCAAAGTCAATTCTTCGGTCTCTATCATTACCTGGAAAATAACAGTTCGTGCCCGAAACTTTCCGGGCGTCCTTGTTTTTTTGTTGCTTATCTGGAATCCGTGTGGGTTTATCTGTTCTTTTACGGACCGTCTTGTAGACAAATCGTTTCACCGCTCGTTTTGCTGGTTGTGTTGGATCTCGAAAGTACCACTTAGATAAAACCGTCCGGAGTCTTTCCCCGAATCATTTGGAGACTTCAATTAGTCCAAATCGCTTCTATAAACTTTTTACGCGACGTTTCCGTCGAGAAGGAGAAGTTCAACTAAAACTAGTCGATCAGACTAGACTTCCGCTCGAACGGTTTCTCACAATTCGCCGGGATTCTGGAATCGGAGTTCTGAAACGAGGAACGGAGGGGAAACGAGTAATTTCGTTGCAGCGGAAGAAGCCGGGAAAAGCGGAATGTTTATTAAGGAAAACGTTCGAGATTGTATCGAGGCTGAATGTATAATTAGCCGGTTGAGGAGATCGCCAGTTGATGCCGGTCCTGGAAACTTGTCAATAAAAATCGCTAAGTTACTACCCGAGTTCGTGGTAGGAATTCCGAGCTTGTGCCCGGGAAGAGAAACGAGTCGGATTTACATACCGAAGATAGCAGGTGACCAACTTAAAACCAAACATATTTCTTCTTAGTATCTAAATTAATAATATATACCACTTTAGAAATTCCATGGAGAAGCCCTAAATTATTCGTTTTGTTCGTAAGACTTCGTTCCGTTTCAACATTTCCAAACAAGAACGCTTAATATGTATAAAAGGATTGTAACGAAGCGAAGCGTAATCGAATTGTCCTTTCAACGGCCATCAAACGGTGTTTGTTCTGCAATAACTTGGCACAATGCGCCCTCTTCTCCGTGAATGTACACCAGGAATTGTAGAAGGAAGGGTTGTCTAAACAAACATGGGGAAATCCTCAACGATCTACTATGTGCAATAACGTCCCGAAGGGTTCTGATCCTGTTTTCTAATTGTTAGGGTTTGATTTAATAACGACGGATTTATTATGTCCAACCCTTTTATACTATAGATGCGTTGATTTAAAAATTTTAAAGAACAACATATAAAATCAACATATAAAATCAAAAATAAAATTAAAAATAAAATTAAAAATAAAATTAGAAATAAAATTAGAAATCAAATAAGAAATCAAAACATGAAAAAAATAATGGAACAGAAAATTGAATACTTTAAGAAAAAAAAATCTAATTGTCGGAAGAAGCTAATTTCAGATTTGAAGCTGAATGAATCGTACGTGACTAAAAAACCAAATCGGTTAATTTCGACTACTTGGTATTCCGGTCGACGATTCTCGTTTAAATCGCTATTAAATTTTCGAAAAGTGAAAGCCATTGTGGCGTTGAGGTAATTACAATAAGTTACGGGTCGACGCGTTCGGTAATAAATAAAGTCGAACAGAGTCAGGTTTCACTTGAAAGAAAATACAGTTGTGTGTTTGCAACTGAATCCTTTTGATTTTCATAAAGATGGGTTATCAAAAATATCTAAAATTTACCTTATGTCTAGTTTTTTTTATATTTAATTTTTGTAAGATAAGTACTCAATCATATATTTGATTATGTAATTGAGTTTATACTCCATTCATCGAAAGATGTCTCATGCGTCATCAAATAATTGTATTATCCTAAACCAGTATTTTAAGTTTTCGTCTCTTTCTGTCATGTACAATTAGATAAAAAGAAATTATTTGATGCACGTTGAGAAAACTGATAAGTAATGACGTATGAGGAATTTTTCACCAAACCGAGATTATACAAGGTATCTGGAAATAATGTTTGCATATTGAAGGGGTATTTTTAGAGCAAAAAATATGAAGAAAAGTTCTTATGAATATCCGGAAATCCTTCCCAAAGGAACTACAACTCTTTGAAGATGGAACTCATAGTGTGTTTTTTTTCTAATTATTTCTGTTGTGTCTATAAAATATTATTATCAAATACATCATTATTTAAAATGTTGACGTGGAAACTGACTTAACTGGAAAAGATTATTGATAAAATTAATAAATTATTTTCTGCCGTTTTGATAAATCCTCATATTAACCCTCTGACAGGGCATCCCGCGATTTCCACGTGCAGTATCTACTAGTTTAATTTTACGCATCCCGCGATTTCGACATGCTCGCATTTTTTATGTTATGATAATTGGTACATGTCTCCTGAACTTGCGAATACTCTAATAAAGAAATAAACAGATATTTATGGGACTGTAAATAGTAGAAGAAAGGACTTACCTCAAGGGTTCTCAAAAGAGATACTACAAAAGGGAGAAATTCAGGCATTTCAGCGGGGTAAGGTGATGGCTCTAAAGTAGCAAGATAAGAAACCAGTTTGCCTTCTAAGCACAATACATGATGCAACAACAAAAATGGTGAGACAGAAATGTCGATAAGAAGTCATAAAACCCAAAGTTGTTTGTGATTACAATGATGCTATGGGGGGGGGGGTTAATCAGTCTGATCAGGAAATATCATACTGCCCTTCCACTAAAAAGCAACAACATAAATACTATAAGAAAATTTTTGACATTTTGGTGATAAAGCTGTTTGGAACTCCTACACTATATACTCCAAAGTTTCATGAAAAAAATTCATTTGGTAGAATACCGCATATAGCTGGTACAAAATCACATTGAAAAATATTCGAGTTCAAGCTTTCAAACTCAAAAGGAAGAGCAAACACGATTTCTAACCCAAGGATACTGGACTAACAGGATGGCTCAATCCCATAAGATGTGTATACGCTGAAATTTAGTGCGCAGTGGCCAGTTTAACGTCATTTGTTGTGGTTTCAGTCGGGTGTTTTTCGGTCAGCTGTTATTGAAGACTTGGGTTGCTCTTCTGCTGAGGTAGTTTACAAATAGCCCTTAAGACTTCATAGTGAGTACTTTTCTCCATCTCATCCATCGATAAATATAACACCTTTTCTCAACAGTTTATGCAATACATTTACCAATTTGAAGCCAACCCCTATCCAACATCATATAGCAAAAAAAACCTTTGTTCATAATGATCTTAACAAATCAGATTTTGTGTCCATTAGATTAGAAGGTAAAAAACCTTCTCTTTCTCCTAGATATGAAGAAAGAAAACTTTATAACTATAATTTCATTTACCGTACAGAGTTAGTTCATGAATTTTGGAACATTCCCTAAGATTAAACATAAGACATATTATGTTGGCAACGAATATGATCTACGATGAACAGGCTTTGGTACATAGGTTAAGGAGCGCGTTCAAAGTTCCATTTTTTTGTGTTGATAATCTTCTGAACATTTGATCTCAAAATTGGAAGACTTAAACAAGAATAGACAAAAAAATTATGAACACACGATGTCTTACTGTACACCCTTTTCGAGAAGTTCGATGATAATATAGTAGCGAACCTAAGATTTCACTCACGTTCATAAAATTTCGAAACATCATTGTAGGTGCGCGCCATAACATTTACCATACAAGTTTTGGTTACTATCATCATGTTTCTTATGCAAATCCAAATCTAAAATTTCCTTCATAATGTAGGTATTCTAAAATTCATCATCTAACTTTGTATAACAAAGTAAATAATTAGATAAAGATCACACAATGAGTATCATCTTAAAAGAACCATAGCTTAGGAAGCATTTCCTGACACATATTCATATGAACTTTTATTCATATTTTCTACTGTAGAATTACGTCCTTAAGAATATGAACATTATTTCCGAACACTCTGTATATTAATTTTTGTTAATTAATTGGGTTCAATTTTTTTTATAAAAAATTCCATTAAAACCGTCAAATCTTTAGTAAATGAACGGTAAGAAGAAATCATCGACTGGTTTTTCTTCATATTTTCTACTGTAGAATTATGTCCTTAAGTCTCATCTATTTTTTGGTCCTTTCTTGAAAAAATTTCTTCCGTTTTCCCACTCATTATGGTTTTAACTGCAGTCTTTTATGTTTTTTCATCTCCTTTATCTTTGATTTGACAAGTATCGTAAGAAGGTGGTATTTCATTTAATTTGGATAAAGAATCTTTACGTCCTCCCGCTTCTTTCAACTCGTTTTTTTAAGATTGACCTGTAAATTCTTTCAAATCGGGCGTTGAGGATTTTAAGTCTTCCATTATTATTTTTAAATCAGGAGTTGATTTTCCGGACATTATCGATTGTGTAACGTCCGGGATTGATTTACCAGATTTTCCTTTGACTTCCCAAGAAAATTGTCATTATTTCTAGACGGCCTGTGTATTAATTTTTGTTAATTATTTGGGTTGAATTTTTTTAACAAAAAAAATCCATTAAAACCGTTAAATCTTTAGTAAATTAACGGTAAAAAGAAATCACCAACTGCGTTTTTTTTTTTCATATTTTCTACTGTAGAATTACGTCCTTAAGTATATGAACATTATTTCCGGACAGCCTTTATATTAATTTTTCTTAATTAATTAGGTTGAAGTTTTTAACAAAATATCCCATTAAAACTACCAAGTCTTTAGTAAATGAACGATTAAAAGAAATCATCAACTGATTTTACGTTTAAACCCCTTTCCGTTCTTCAAATGTGATTTTGTTATATGAGAGCCTGAAGATGGATTTAAGTCCAAAACCGGTTTTCGATATTACTTAATAAAAAAATTTCTTAAGTACTTTCATCTTTAAATTTTTAATTAAGTTGCATTGGATGGAATTATTATTCAGTTAGTTAATTAAAACTTGATTGAGTTTATCAAAAAATCTGATTGTGAGTTAATCTAAAAGCTCTCTGAGTTTTTTAAAAAAACATTAAAGATTCTTCATCAATCTTATTAGTTATGTGTTCTAATTAAAATTCGTTACAATATAGTAGATTACAAGCTCTTATGTGTACAATTTAACACCATTGAAGTATAAACTGTTTGAAGCCGAGTGAACTAATTAAATTTTTTTTAAGTTAATTTTTATTTTTAAATAGACTCAATAGGGGTTATCAAAAATCTCTGAAATGTTTCAAAATTTTATTAATTTATTAGTTCAGTCTTGAAATATACGTTCACAATCAAAAATAAGATAAATAGGTATGCAACCTTTTTCTCATAATACATAACTATACACTGTTCAGCCAAAGATGTCTTTGCGTCATTACTTATCACTGTTTTCTCGACGTATGTTAAATAATTCTTTCTTATCTGATTATACTATAACCTGAAATGGAGCTGCACCATGAAGTGAAAGATGAAAGAATACTCGGCAAAGTTACAAAGAGCAGGCTTATTTTTTCATCTTTCTCTTCATGGTGCAACTTCATTTCGGGTTATAGTACATGACATAAAGAGTCAAAAATTGAAAATGTTCTTCTAGGATACCACAATTTTAATAACGTATCTTTCGCCAAATAGTATATAGATTCTAACTCTTAAAAAAATCTATGTATGTAAGTACAACCTAAGTAAGAAATTAGAAAGTCAATTTATCTAATCTAAACAATGCGGTGTGTTTCACCCAGTATGTTAAAACTTAAGACTCCACCTATGTAATGTGTGGGATGTGCGAATTGGGACGTGACGATACGCGTCGCGACGTTATCGTCGTTCGTAATGGGTTGGCGCGATGATTTATTCTCCGGTTTGCTTACACGAACGGGATAAGAAAGCAGTTTTCGCGACCTAACGTTTACGCTTTAAGCAAAACGGCCGGCGACGACGCGCTCCGTATCAATTGTCAGCGAATATTAATCATTTAACGACAGATGTGATATATTAACTTATCAACAGAGTTGTGATTGATGACGTTTCAACGCAGGACTATTGTACGCGCGATCGGTAATAAATTATCCTGGCGATCGTCGCTCCTAGATCGACCTTGTTTAATTTATGACGATGATTATCCACGGTCAAATAAGCTTTAGACTAATTTTCTTAACTCAACTAACTTGTAAACACATATTAATTATAGAGGGTTGTCCGGAAATTACTTGTACAACGATATACTAGTAATAACTTGATCAGAAATGTAATGATTTAACACAATTTTAACACATATTTCTCTCTTATAAAATTTCTATTGAATAAGCGGTTTAGTCACAAAAAAATGTTTACAACAGTTAGTGTTACAAAACTTAAAAGCAATTAAAAAAATTTTTAACTTTACAGTCAAAAAAGAAATTACTTAATAAAAATAAAAAGTATGCTTTAAATATATCTTTTATGGTTTTATGGTTCTTTACCAACCCATAAAACTTTTCTCTCGTCGATTTTTAAACCATGACGCAAAAATAAAAAAAGAAATAAATAAGAAAATAGCGACCTAAAACCACCATAACGTCTTTTACCGACCGTTCATTAACTCGAAGTCGCGCGTTTTCGTCCGAGGGCAGTAAAACGCGTCTTGTAAACGTCCCCCGGAGTCCCAATAACTGGGCGAAGCGAATTAAGTGGCCCCTAAAACGGCCGTAAAGGCACGTCCTTTTTTTAAAACTAATTTCGCGCCGACTTAAGCTCTGGCCGTGGCGTCGGGACGCGAAAATGGTCGGTTTTATGTCGACGACGCCGACGCTGCCGCCGGAAGTTACGGCCGCTGGAAGGCGTTTTTCTACGGGAAAACGCGCTTCGTTTCCTACCGCAGCTGGCGGAAAGGATCCTTTAATAAAAGTTGATGAAGACCTTGTGACGGAAAATCGGCCAGTTGGAAAATTTTAGTTTATATAAATTAATTAAGTACTTGACTTAAAATTGGGGAACTTGAACGGTTGTGATACTTTTACTTTAAATAAATTATCTAGAGTAATTTTTTTAAAATTAAAAAATTATTTTTTTTTTTTTTGGGAAATTGTAAGTTGGAATTTGTGTCTTAAGTTGAGATATATAGCTTGAATTAAAAATATTTTGAAACAAATTTTTACAACATTACAAGTTCATTAGTCAACCAATACAGACTTGTTGAATTAAATTTAAAAACTCACTCTGACTTTACTTTTAGGAATTAAGGAAAGAGTTTTTGGACAATTATAGATCAAAACATTTTCTTTAACGTAACTTACAGTACGTTCTTACTGATATTCTCTTCTAATCTAAACCTGCCGACTTGAACTTAAACTTTCAAAAATCACTCGGATCTTACTCTTAACAATTAAGGAAAAACTTTTTGGAAAGATAGAGATTGAATCTTCTGTTTTAAAGTAACGTGGAAAAATGTATAGATTAGATTATGAACATTTTGAAAACAAAAATGTTTAGTACTTTATATGATCATCAGCCAATATATAATTGTCAATTGAATTTAAAAACTCACTCTGACTGTACTTTTAGGAATTCAGGAAAGAGTTTTTAGACAATTATAGATCAAAATATTTTCTTTAATATAACCTATAGTAATTTTAAAGATTCTTAACATTTGGAGAAAAAAGAATCGACATTCTCTTCTAATCTAAACCTGCTGGCTTGAACTTAAACTTTCAAAAATCACTCGGATCTAACTTTTAGGAATTCAGGAAAGATCTTTTGGGAAATTAGAGGTTAAGATATCTTTTTTCAAGTAACTTAGAAAAATTTATAGATTAGATTATGAACATTTTGAAAAAAAAATGTTTAGAACTTTACAGGTTCATCAGCCAATATAAACTTGTCAAATTGAATTTAAAAACTCACTCTGACTGTACTTTTAGGAATTCAGGAAAGAGTTTTTGGACAATTATAAATCAAAATATTTTGTTTAACTTAACTAATAGTAATTTTAAAGATTGTTATCATCTGGAGAAAAAAGAAAAATGTTTAAACCTCGACATTCTCTTCTAATCTAAACCTGCTGGCTTGAAGTTAAATTTTCAAAAATCACTCGGACCTCACATTTAGGATTTAAGGAAAGATTTTTTGGGAAATTAAAGGTTGAAACGTCTTTTTTAAAGTAACGTGGAAAAACATATAGATTAGATTATGAACATTTTTGGGAAAAAATGATAAATTTCTTCATTTTCATTTACATACACTCAATAGAAAAGTAAAGTATTGAAGTAAAATATTTGACTATGTGAAGTTGTATCATTCGAATAGTCAATCAAATGTCATAAAATCTAGTGCTATACATATGCTATACATAATAAATCCTAACTGGTACATCACAAATTCAGTTTACAGTAAAGAATATAAAATTCTAAAATTGCCAAGAAGTCCGCATTAAAATAGTATATTTTCCTCTTGATTGTATTTTAAAATTGAAACTTTAAAAAATCGCCCACACTTTATTATTAGAAAACAAAGAAAATTTTTGAGGAAAATTATAAGTTAGATTGCATTCTTTAAAATAATCTCTAATAATTTGTAAGATTATAAATATTTAGAAAAGAAAAAAAATTTTAACTGGCATTTTTTTCATCCAACCTAAAACTGTTTAATTGAAGTTGAAGTTTAAAAAATCGCTCAAAGTTTAGTTTTTAAAATTAATAAAAGACTTTTGGAGAAAATTATAGATTCGAATATCTTCTTTAAAATAACCTATATACAATAATCTGATCGTTACGTTAAATTTTTTTTGGGAATTCAACTTAAATTTTTATTTTGTAAATCGCTTAGACTCAACTTTTAGAAGTTAAGTCCAATTTTAAGTGTTAGGACTTAAGGAAAAATTTTAGGAAATATTGCAATTTAAAACGTCTTCTTTAAAGTAACATAGAGTAAATTGCGGGTTAAATTGCAAAAACTTTGAGAAATAAAATTCGTGAATGTAGCATAAAATGGTCAAAGCTTGAAATTTGAAATGTAAAAAATTTCCAAGATTTTACTTTTAAGAATTGGGAAAAGTTTTTTTAGGAAATTATAGTCTAGAATGTCTTCTTTAATCTAACCAATAAGAATGTGTAGAAAAGGTTATAAAAATTTTGAGAAAAAAGATTTTCTAACCTTCAATATAAAATCGTCAAAGTTTAACTTTAGAAAAATCGTTAAAATTTCACTATTAGGAAGTAAGAAAAGATTTTGTAGAAAATTGTAGTTTAATATGTCTTCTTTATTCCAACACATCCAACAAAATTAGGCAGTTTAAGTTAATTCACTCTTCAAGTTGCGATGTTTCATGTTCCATGGAAGGCTTTATAGTACGAATTGAGCAGCGCTCAAAGGGTTAAAGTAACTTATAACAAATTGTAGAATAGGTGGCAAAAATTCTAAGAAAAAAATGTTTGAAGTTGTTACATTTTTTAATCTAACAAAATTGTCAAAGTTAACTTCTAAAAAAATCACTAAGATTTCACTGATAGGAATTAAGAAAATGTTTTGGAAGAAATTATAGTTTACAATATCTTCTTTGATTGAACTCATAAGAATTTGTATGTTATTGAAATTTCAAAAAAAAATCTTCCAACTCTCAATATTTTCATCAAAACTAAAATCGTCAAACTTAAAAAAAAAATCACCCAAACTTAACTTTTAAAAATTAAACCAAGATTATTTACAAAGTCAAAGTTAATATTTCCTCTTTAACCTAACATAATAATTTGTACATTAGATCATAAAAGTTTTCACTTACAAAAAACATACCAAAACAAGTAATAGCTTTCAAAATTGCTTCCATAAGCTCTTAATCCGGACCGCGTAGGGCATTTTAATCCGCGAAATACACGTTCCCCCGGTTAACTATAACAAATTTCGTGCAGATTAAAAGTTCCGAGTCAACCGCCGGGGCGTGGTGAAGTGTCTGTGGGCGGCAATTTAAGTTTTTACGCGCGCCCCCGCGTCGGGTAAATTACCCCGCAACTTTTGAGTGGGCCGCCGCCGGAACGCTAAGAGCATTATCATTCTAGGTTACGTTCGCTCCGCCAAACCTGAACCGTGTTTTGCCCGTATAAATTAGGGGTTGTGTGGTCACCCTTGAAATGAAAGTGGCGCATATTGCAGCGGACGTTTAATCATGCCACGAACCCGACGAGCAGACTCCCTAAGATAAATCGAAACGGCTCCTACTAATTAAACTACTAGTAAATAAATACTTTGGAGGTTGAATTTCACCGTTGGTCGTCGTGTTGTAGCTTCAAAATCTATTAGTAAATAAATTTCTATAATTATATCTTAAGAATTGCCGCTAAACGCTTGTATATCTCAAGAGCACGAACGTTCGTGTTACCCGTTTGAGTTTGATGAACTCGACGTAGATTGCAGCGGCACTCCAAAGCTTAAGAACATTCATCCTGCTTCAATAAACACTTTTTCAGTTAACCAACGTGCCGTCCTCGAAGTCGCTCGCCTTAATGAAATATGCATCGTCCCAGTTGACGAAACGAGCCGGATCGTTAGTTCTCTTGAAATTTTAATGAAAATAGCGCTCAGTTTTTAACCCTCCCCATAATTCCCTTTTATTCCCTCCGCATTTTTCGTTATGTACACTACCTACCATTTTTTTTATTATTATTAAGACGATGAATGACGACAAGGGTTCTTTTGAAGTGTTCGAAATTCGTGCAAATGTTTGCCCTTTAGGGGAGGAGTTCGCGTTAATTGATACGTTTGTTATCCCCTTCCGAACTCGTTCCTCGTCGGATTTGGTTGCAAAACCTGTGGGTTTTCGTCTAGAGGCTCCCGCCGTCTGCCCACGTATGCAGGAAGCAAATCTGGCGGTGCATTAACATTAGCATTGTTGTCTAGCAGACGTCTGCCGCTCCCATAACGAGCCTTTCACGCGCTCGCAGTTGGCACCGGGCATTACGAAACTCATAAGATGAAGATCTGGGTATTGTTACTGCCTTATTTCGAATACAACACGTAAAATTCAACTAGCTATAGAAATCTTAACGACTACGTAGCTAAATTCAATTAATATCAAATGAACAATGCATAACTTTGACATGCAACATCTGCTATGTCTTCATAAATGTGTACACCTCGTCAAACATAACTCTGCATTAAGTTATATTTTGATGTAAGGTCATGTGGGGTAAATGTAAACAGTTTTTGTATTTTGCCATTTCAAAGCTGTATATTTTATGTTTAACAGTTAATTATTGGTAATTGCGTTTAAACTAATATAATTTAAACTGTTTCAAGCAATTTTTCGAAAAATTCATGTTCATACGACTTATTTTGTAAGTTTTAGGGGCGGTTTACAATTACTCCAACGAAAAATTAAATAGTAGTAGCACCAAATTTAGAGGTAAATAGAAACACAACTTTCGTAGCTCTATTAGGTTTAGAATACAATTTATAGAGGAAAATATAAACAGCATAACTTTGTATGACGTTAATATATACCACTTTACACATGTGTATAGAATTATCCCATTTTTTAGTTCTTGGGTGTTTAAGGGTGAATTTCCAGATGGACATAATAAAAGAGGAACAAACACTTTGTTTAGATTAATTTTACATAGTTTAAACATATCTTATAAAAGTAAAAATAAGAAAAGTAATACACAAAGAGGTTATTCTTCGAAAACACATTGCCTGGAAAAACATGCACAGTTTTTCCGGCTTACAAAATAATTTTTAGCTCGGGTAATAGGGCTTCAATCATTTCAGATTCAGTTGCAAAAATATTACGTTCTTTTTCAACAAATTCAGTTCCAAAAGCGCCGATGCATTTAAATCCAATAACTTCAATGTTTCCGTTTTCTTCATCCACATAAGATACACGACAAACATATTCATAATATATGCTTTTTTTTGGATCCTCCACGAAATTTTACTAGTAGTACTCCTCTGGCTTAATTAAGTACCATTTTGGCTTTACATAGTCAATCTCTGGATAGCTATTTGCTGTAACTTCTTCGACCTATTGCGATTCGTTCATTTCTTCATCTGACTCATCAATGCAAAATTCTGAAAATTCAACTTTGTTTTCTTTTTCGCTTCCACTACACTCCTTATATTTTCCTTTTAGTTTCTGTTTAGTAGTCTTCTTTCCGTCCTTCTGTTTGGTAGCTTTTTTTCTCTCTTTTGCTATTTTTGTTCTTCTTTTATACTCTCGGTTTCTTTAAGGCCTTTCATAACTTCAGCAGTTGTTAAAACTACTACTTATTGGACTGGTTTCAATCCGGGAATGACTTTTTTAGACTCCTTAGAATTTTTTTTGAGTTTACATTTGAGCCGTTCATTTTGAAAGTGATTTTAGTCCATTTATCTTTAATTTGAAATACTTAAGGTTTTGCGTTTTTACAAAATTAAAAATATACGTAAGATATAATATAAGATTTAATTTTATACATCCTATTAAAAAGTCGCTATTATTAAGTGTAGAATATGACCTTGCTTACCTTAAAAGGACTTAGGTCACTATCAAAATAAAAATTTGTTTTATTACAAAAAGTGAAAGAGCTTAAGTCCGTTACATACAGCTTAAAAAATAGCTCTTGATCTTGTTTTAACGCATTTCTAGCCGATTCTGCTAGCTTCAAATGAATATCATGTTCTTCCATAAGTTTTTTTCTGTTCTTCATGGTTTTCTGATGCTTTGACTTTAATGTTTAATAGATCACATCTTTGACATGTGTCTTTGCGTGGTTGGTGGAAATGTAGATTAAAATCCTTTTTGAATATTTTTCCATAAGTTCATTCATTAACTGCTTTTAAATTATTTTCTTCACACTGAAGCTCATAAAAATTAAACATTTTTTTATAATCAGTTCAGGATGAAGATATTTTCTGTCGGGATTATGGTCCCTAGTATAAAGGGAATCAAATTTCTGGAAACTGTTAATATGGTTTTGAACAATCGTATTTGCTTCATCACATACTTTTCTCAACGATCCAGGCAAACGCCCACGTAAATCGTTGCCAACGTTTTTAGATTTTAATACACGTTTCAATCGTTCTTCGCTTATTTGAAAAGTTAGTAAAAAGAATTTTTTACAAACAGCAACTTTGCCTGTTTTAGAATTTAACCAATACGTAAAACTCTCATCTCTACATGAACCTTTTCCGTTTCTCTGATGTCTTCTTTGTACAACACTGCGTTCGGTCGCTTCGTATAGCAATATATTTTGCTTATTAAAGTCTCCTAAGTTTCAAAACATTTCGAAAATACGTTTTCTTTCTGTTTCATTTAAATTTTTCAAGCAGTCTTTGGCAATTGGCAATCTTCATTTTGAAAAACTTTGGCAGGAATAATTTTTCCCGATTGTGTATGCTACCTTTTCCCTGAATTTCGTTTAATTTTACGAATTTTCTGAATATAAATACCACTTCTGTGTTCTCTGAATCCTTCTTTGAAGGTGCTGTTTTGTAAATCCTCATTCTCAATTACTTCCACTTCCTCTGTTGAAGAATGAACGTCTAAAATTCTCCTTTTTTTAAATCTGTTGTATGAGTTTAATTCCTCTTCACTTTCAGAATCAAGAAATCTTGTTATTTTATCCTTTCCCAGGGGTTTAATAATTTCTTTAAATTAAATGTTATTTTTTAAATTTCAATTTAATATCAAAACGTAATTTAAATTACCTTCATCACAACTTTCAACATTTTAGGCCCCACTTTTTGACATCGTCAATAAAAAGTGGACTTAGGTCACTTTCAAAATTAGGATTTTTAGTATTTATATTATTTTGAAAATGCACTTGGTATACAATTTTAAAATGTACTATAAGTATATTTCAATATTGATGTATTTTTTTAACAGTTCAGAATAAATTATAAATGTCACAAGTGCCAACTTGATAAAAGATGAAAATGGACTTAAGCCACTTTCAAAATAAACGGCTCATTTAATGTTCTAACATTTGCTGTTGAAAAAGCAGCAACAATGTCTGAAGCAGGAGTAATTCTTTGGGAGTTTCTTCATTCTCCATTGTTGTTTTTGACTCGGAGTTGTTTTTTTCCTGCTGAATTCCAGTTCTTCGCTGGCTTTCATTAAATTTTTTCAGGTCAATAAGATTAAATTCATCTTCTGAAAATTTCGCAGAGTTAACTGGAAATATTCCAATGGCCGCAAAAGTGCTTTTAATGTTATTTTCAGTTATAGCTCCTTTCCAAACTTCCCTTAAAATTTTAGCAAATTCGTTTTTCTTCAGTCGCCCTGCTCCATAACTCATATGTTTCTTTCCATAAGCAATAAGCTTTTTCTCCCAGCAAGTTTTGACAGGCCCCGAAAATGCATCTAGCCAAAGGTTGGAGTCTATCAGTTAAGTGACTCGGGAGTTTTGCTAATACAATGTTATTTTCAAGTGAACATTCAATAATTCTCAAACTTATATGACTCCTGTGCCAATCATACAGCAACAAAGCTTTTTTTTTCGGGTAAATTGTTTATCTCTCTTAAATTTTTTACCCACCCTACAAAAACAGATTGAAACCAATTGAAGAAGTGAACTTCCTCCATCCATACTTTTATGGATACAACATAAACTGTGCCTGGATATATAAGATCTCTTAGTTTCGAATATCTTTGCAGTCTTTTTTTAACGTAGTTGCTAGGTATCGTCCTTCGTTCCTGTAGTTAAATTAATATAATATATTTTTTTAAGTTGTTGTTTACAAAAACCCCAAATTAGCGTTTACATTTTCCCCACATGTGTTTTTAAAATGCAATGGGGTAATTGTAAACACTTATTGGCAAAGAACTAATTGGCAATTTCTTGAGGTTTTGTTAACAAAATACGTAAATTACCCCTAGTTTACGTTTACCCTACTTAACCCTACTATAACCCGAAATGGAGCTGCGAAGGAAAGATGAAAAACTCGGCAATATTACGGAGAGGAAGCTTACTTTTTCATTTTTCACTTCATGATGCAGCTCTATTTCGGGTTATAGTACTGCATTTCTATGTATTTCAATTTTCTAGAAACGAAAAGTTGCACGATAGAACTTCAATAAACCAAACTCATTGAGACAAAAGCTGATTTGAATTATCAATTTGTTTAGATAATAAAGTCTGTACGATTTTTCAATTAGTCAAAAAATTGTGATGTTAACCCATTCGACACGGCGATTTTTTTTGAACACACTCCCCAGGAGGGATTTTTTTTTCTTTACATTATAATAGGTTCTATTAAAATTAATCTTAGTAATTTTTTTTATTCCATCTAAACTCTTATTTTAAAATAAAATTGATATTCTTGATATTGAATCAAGTTAACACTTATAGTTCACACACGAAAATTGATATAGAAGTTGATGGAAGTGTGATCAGTAGAAACTGACACAAGTCCCCCAATATTACAAGAAGCGTCGAGGACTCCATCGTCCCTTAGGATTCCTAGGCTAAGACGGCGTGAAATCCTGAACGAATTTCCATCGAAGCGTGAAGATTAATCTCGGTTCGGTATTCGGGTTTTCGTTGGTTTTTCGAGAAATGTTTTTACCCATATCGATTTCTCTTTGTTGCCGTCATAAAAAATTGAGCGGAAACCAATAACCCCTCCAAGTCTGGAAAATGAAAGGGTCCCCCGACATAGGTCAATTTCATCAAATTACCTCGGTAAAATTAATAAGAGCAAGGGTAGTAATTAATCGCGGGGACCTTTTAAAAGGTACTTAGAAACAATTAGGGATCCCCGGAAGAAGGTCGCTTTTAACTCATTATACTTCGGTTAACCGTATTTATTTCTTTATTGCCATCCTCGAGCTACTCTTCGGAAAATTTACAATCTTCCTCTTACCACCTACGTCGTGCCGTACAAACACGCGTCCCGTTTAAATAATATAGGACGTATTTTATGGCGGTCGCTCTTCTACCCAACGATTTACAGCAACTCGGACGTCGATGGTCAATTTATGTGCGCCTCTTTCGATAATGCCCGGTCGTGGGTGAGTCCGCAGACGCATAAAACACGTCTTCAGCTCCATTACGCTTATACATGTCCCTCTTGTCTTGTCTCCATCGGATATCCTTTGTCCTCAAGGATCCAACTTATCTGAACACGACCAAACCCGATCTCTATTTCATCTATCTAAGTATACCATTTTCTCCTTTTTAAGAACCCTCCAAAAATACATTTTTTTTTGGTGGAGGAGAAGGAAAAATATCTTAAATTAAAACAGTTTTTCGTTTGGTGCTTTTAGTCAAATGAGCTCAAACCAAAAGGGGATTATACTGTAGGAAACTTTAAGAAATTATAATCTAGAATATCTTCTTTAATCTAAGCCATAAGAATATGTAAGTTAAGTTATTAGAATTTTGAAAAAAACAAACTATTTTAATCTTCGATATAAAGCGTCAGATTTGAACCTCAAAAAATCACCAAGATTTTACTGTTAGGAATTAAGAAAAAATCTAGAAAGTCTTCTTTAATCTAATCGATTAGAATATGTATGTTGGGGTATTAAAATTTTGAAAGAAACAATTTTCTTACCCTTGATATAAAATCGTAAGAGTTTTACTTTTAGAAATTAAGTGAAGATTATTAAGCAAAACACGTCTTCAGTTCCCTTATGCTTACAAATATCCCTCTTGTCTTATCTCCATTAGATATCTAAACCCGATCTCTATTTCACCTATCTCAATATACTTCCTTCTTCGTTTTAAGAAACCTCTAAAAATATTTCTTTTTTTGGTGGAGGAGAAAGAAAAATTTTTTAAATTAAAACAGCTTATTCGTTAGGTGCTTTTAGTCAAATGAGCTCAAACCAAAAGGGGATTAAACCGTAGATTTTTTTTGGAGGGAGGTTTCCGTGACAAACGGTGGTTCAGAAACAGGCGGTTTCGCGCTGTTTATGCAAATTTCCTCTCCTTCTACTATATACTTTCTCTACGGCTTATTTTTCACGAATCTGCTCACGCCAGCCCCATTTGTACCGGCGCGTTGTATTTTTTTTTTATTACCGACCCGGTTTCGGTTACGTTTTCGCGGAATTCGTGTTACGGCCAGTTTAGATCGTTATCAACACGTCACTAAGGAAAAACGGGGATGTTTGAACGGTTCTTTTTTATTTTCTTTCGGTCAGAAGAGAAAATTTACCAAAAATAAAGATTTTATTTAAGTCCCGTACGAAAATAACAACTATATTATTTTCAAACTTGACAATTTTTTAAAAATATAATTTCTATTTCAGAGATCTACAAGGAAATAACATCACAACTTTATACGAATCAGATTTCCAACACCTTTCTAAATTAAGGATTTTGTAAGTATAAATTTTCGAATATAAGGTTTAAAAACACATTCATAAACAAATAATACCCTACACTCATAAAAAAATGCACGCTAAAAGGGTTGAAGGGGCTTTTTAAAACGAGCTTGTGTAACCACGCTTCTTCTCATTGCAGACAACTGACAGACAACCACATTCACACTATTGAAAAAGACACATTTAAAAATTTGAATAACATTGAACGATTGTAAGTACTAAACGCAAATAGATTTTTTTTAATTTAACATTTCTAATTGAAAAACATTTTTTTTCTAGACGACTCAATGGAAATAATTTAAGACACATCCCCGATAATTTGTTTTCATTCCAAACTAATTTATTTAGACTGTAAGTATTTATTTTTAAAATAAGGTATTTATTTTTTTAATTTTACTTATTTTGTTAATTTGGATTTTTATTTTTTAGGGATTTAAGTCACAACCAAATTAGTGTTATTGGAAAAAAGACTTTAAGAGGTATCTCTGCTATTAAAAATCTACAACTCGATAACAATAGGATTACTTGTATTGACGATCAAGCTTTGAGATTTTTTAAAGATTTAGAAATTTTGTAAGTATATACTTTTTTTATTATTTAAAATGTATTAATTTTGTCAAATTAATTTAGTCAAATTATTTAACTTATTAATTCCAACTTTCAAAATGCGAAATTTAAATGTACTATAGATAGTATTAAATTTAGCTCTACTTAACAGATGGCGTTTCTCTTATAAAAGTAGGCGCCATCTGTTTGTATTGGGTAAAATCTACCGTCCTGGTGTTTCCAAACTGTTTCATATAGTTTTCTAGGAAAGTTATTTGTAGCTTACTATTCTTAGATGGCACAAACTATTTCTTATAAGAACTTTGCTGTGTGTCATGGTATATAAGGAGGTTTTATGGGATGAAAGGATTTAAAAAAGGGTGTTTGCCACTTAATGGCACATGTATCTATATGGATACGTGGGGTATGGCAATCAAGACATACCCGGCACATAATTTTTGTTAACGTGGGGCTGTTTCTTGCCAAGTTGCAGAGGCGCCCCCAATAATTTTCAATAAAAGCGTGTTCACTTTTCACTCCCTTCAGAGAAAAAAGTTTCAAACATCATCAATTAATTATTGTATCGCAGACCAATATTTTCGGTTTTTGTCTCTTTATCATTAAAGAGACTAAAGAGAGGTTATTCAAAATTAAATAAAGACAGTTATTTGAGGTACGTCGAGAAAACGATGACAAGTAATGACGCATGAGACATCTTTCGCCTAACAAAGATTAGATATCTCGTATTGTTGACATCTAAATATTAAAAAATATCAAAAATACAAATCATAAAAATGATTTTTATAATATCATGTCCATTAAACAGCATGTTTTAATCTATTGTAACTTCGGGTGTAATCTTTAGAATTAATATTAACGTTCAAAATTTTCATCTTTGTGTTAATTTCTGATTACATTTCGTCTCACAATTAGACGATGGCGTGAACCGAAACATATAAGACTTAAATAAAATTGAAAAGTCCAGAAAAAGTACAGATTTTTATTTGAATCAACGTTTTCTGAAATTTCAACTGATAGAACATGGATCAATCAACAAATTTTTTGTCATCAAATAGTATGGATATTAAAGATGTCAATAACCACCATCGTGTTTAATGTTAATTCAATTTAAGATTTCCATAAGAAAATTTTTCGCGATTAAAAAAAATATGAAACAGAATAAAAAAATCTAATTATGTTCATAAAGTTCATTATTTTAATTGAGTTCAAAGTTGATTAGACTCTGACTATAAATAACTGAGTTAATTCATTTTCAAGATTTATCAATTCGATTAAAAATTTTACGGACTATTTCGGAGATCAATCGAAGAATTTCAAAGGTTTCTGTCTGTAAGAAAATTTTCGCGGATTAAAAAAAAAAATGAAGAAAGTAAAAGTTAATTATCTTCATAATAATCATTAAAAATTATTAATTTGGGTTGAAACATGATAAGATTTCAACCATAAATAACCGAGTTACCCATTTTTGAAGTCGATTTAAGATTTCTATAAGAAAAATTTCCGAAATTAAAAATAACTTAAGAATTTTAATTGTTTTTTTATATTTTATCTTCAAAAAAGTTTTTAAAAATCGTTTAATCTGAATTCAAACACAATAAGAATCTGGGTGTAAATAATAGAGACAACCCATATTTAAGACTTTTCAGTTCGATTTAAGATTTTTGTATATAAATTTTCCGGGATTTGGAAAATCTAAAAAAACAATTAAAATTCTTCATAGTAAAACATATCAAGAATAAATCTTTATAAAAGTAAATCGATATCTTTTGATTTACTTTTAAAACGATAAGATTTTAACCATAAATAACGGAAATTTTCAAGATTCATCATTTCGACTTAAGATTTCTGTAAAAAAATTTCCCGAAATTGAAAATAAAATATAAAACAGTAATTAACATTCTTAAATTATCTTCAAAAAGTTATTAAATGACATTTAAGCTGATTATGAGTTCAAACACGGTAAGGTTCTGGTCATAAATAAGAGAGACAATCCATATTCAAAATTTATCAGTTCGATTTAAGATTTCTTTGAAAAAATTTTTCCGGGTTAACAAAGTAAGAAAACCAATAAAGATTCTTCATAATAAATCGTATCAAGAAGAAATCTTTATAAAAGTAAATCGAAAACTTTTGATTTGAGTAGAAATGCCATAAGATTCTAAGCCTAAGCAATGAAAGCGATCATCAAATTTTCCTTCAGGTTGAAAATCTTCTTAATACAGAAATTATTTAACCTCGATATATCGTGTCTATACTCAAATTAAAGCAAATTTAATTTCATAATCATTTCTAAATGAAATTTCCCCCCCATTATAAATTTTAAACTACTTTTCTATTTTCTCCTTTAATTCAAATTTTTTATCGAAAACGATTTGCTTCAAACCTCTACAATTGCCTTTTATTAAATCGAATTTAAACGCAAAACTGGATTTTCAAACGTCAGTCTACAACTTACAGATTTTTAACGGTTGAAACTCTTCATACACTCGCCAACAGAAGTCTGCGTACAAAGAATCTGCAATACTTTAACCGAGAAAAGAATAGTCATAATCTAGTACGATAAACTTCAAATTGTATTTATTGTGTGTGTTAACAATATAAAAATCTATTAACACAATAAAAATCAATAGAACACAAATGTAATTAAAAAAAAAATAAAATCAAAACTAGAAACATTTCAAGTAATGCGTTCGCAAAAATCTGCGTACAGAGCAAAACAGCTTCTATAAAATAATATATTAGTAAGAAGTCGGACAGCCCTTACCCTTAATGATCTCTCTTAAACGTTTCGGCTTGAATTGTACTAATTTCTTTGTCTCGTCCGAATTCATTTTGGTCCATTCGTTAATCATAAATTGTTTTAGCACTTCTTTCGATGTTATGTTATGTTGACGAATTCTGCGTTCCAATAAATCCCATAAGTGCTCAATGAGATTTAAGTCAGGTGATTGTAGGGGTGTTTTCATTGTATTGAAATGTTATATACCAGCCAAAGTTTGGTATTGTGAACAGAATCTAGTCTTGTTGCAAAATGTATTCGAATCCCAAACCCAGGTTGTTGATTCTTGGCTTCAAATTTTCCTTTAAAATGTCTATGTACATTTTATGGTCCGTTGTGGATGTTATAAAAGCCAATTTCTCTACTCCTTTGGCGTACATGCACCCTCAAACCATCACTACACCATCTCCATATTTTACAGCAGTTTTTAAATTTTGTGGATTTAAGTACCTGGTTTTCTCCACATAAATTGTTTACCTTTGGAGATGCAAAATATGCTCTCATCTGTAAAAGGAACGTTCTCCCAGAATTCTGTGGACTTGTTGAGGTGTTATTTAGCAAAGGCAATCCGTTTTTGTCTTTTGATGTCTGATACGAATGACTTTTTTCGTGCAACGTGAGTGTAGTAATGAGCCTTTGATAATGTTCTTCTCGCCCTATCTTTGCTAATAGTTTTATGAAACTGCTGTTGCACATTATGTGCTATGAATTAAGTGTAATAAATTCTTGGGAAGTCAACCAGACAAGATGTCGAAATTAAACACCTCTTTTATTAATTTTCTAAGCTTTCGATTGATAATGCAATTTTCATCAGAGGTAGGCTAAAATGAACAAAATCAAACCCTAGACAAATTATGTAAGCTACAAGTCTCAACAAACCGGCCGAAAAACCGTAAAAACACTTACAATTAAAGGTTAAGGCATCAGTACGTGGTTTGATCTGTTTAACGATATTTACGGCTGTTTAATTCACCTTTTTAGTAATATTTTATAGACTTAGTTAGTTTTTTCACGATCTTAGTGTTTACATTTGTAGGTTCGATGCGTTTTTTGTTGAGACTTGCAGCTTACATAATTTGGTTGACTTCCCAAGAATTTATTACACTTAATTCCTAGTCGTTGAACAACCAGTACTCCTACCCCAACTATGTGCTATTTTTCTTGCTGTTAGCCTCGGTTTTCTTCGCAGCTGCTGTACAATACTTCGCTCATCTCGGTATGTTAAAAGGGATGTTCGATCAGATCGTGGACGTGAGATGTAATCTCCGATGTCTTTGTAGTTGTTGATGACTCTTTAAGTGGATGAATGTGATCTGCCTACAGTTCTTATTTGTCGAAGAGTTTCTCCCTCTTTCCAATATTTTACAAGAATTTTTCTTTCTCCTGCTTCAGTTTCCTTTCCCTTTGTTTCCATTTTAACTTTTAACTTCCAATTCTCTGCTAATGCAATCAACTACATGTAACATATAAATTATGTTATTTATTTACCTGTAAACCATTGTTTACACCAGTCATTTTGAATTGACAGATTTTTGCATAGGCATTATTTTAAGTATTTTTAGTTTTATTTATTTTTTAAGGAATGCTTCTGTTTTACTGATTTATACTTTGTTCATAGGTTTGTATATTGTTAACATGCAGAATGAATACGATTAAAAGTTTGTTGTATTAGATTATGACTATTATTTTCCCCGTTAAAGAATTCCAAGTACTTTCTACGTAGACTTCTGCTGCTGAGTGTAGAAGTTGATTCTAATTTAATGTCATTTTCGAAACTTGCAATTAGATAAAACAAAATAATACTAACTTATTATTTTGTTTTTAGATCTTTAAATAATAACAATTTAACATGGATCGGAAAAGATATGTTCAACAACATGTTCCGTCTTCGTGTTTTAAAACTAAACGACAATTTACTCCACTGTGACTGCCAGTTATCCTGGTTGGCAAGATATTTAAGGCACAATCCCCGATTGGGACAAAACATCAGGTGTCACTCACCGAACCACATAAAAGGACAAAATGTGGTTGATTTACGTGAACAGGAATTTAAATGTTCAGGTAAAATTTTTATTTTTAGAAACTGATATATTTTTTAATGTGATTGTAATAATTTTTTTTATTGTGATTGTAATTTTTTTTTCTTATGGATAAAAAGGTTTGGTTGAAAGAACCATGACCGGTGAATGTGTCAGCGAACCACAGTGCCCACATCCGTGTCAATGCGCGGATGGAATAGTCGATTGTAGAGAAAAAGGATTATCTAAGGTTCCAGATCATTTACCGGAAGGAACTCAAGAGTTACGTTTGGAACAAAATGAGATAACTGAAATACCACCGAGGGCTTTTGCAGCTCATAAACGATTAAAAAGAATGTAATTATTATTGAAAAAAAAAATTTTTTTTTTGATAAATAAGATTTATTTATATTTTAGTGATTTAAGTACTAATAAAATTACAAAAATATCTCATGACGCTTTCCAAGGATTAAAATCTTTAACCACTTTGATTCTTTACGGGAATAAAATTAAAGATTTACCAGCTGGAATTTTTCAAGGACTTGTTTCACTCCAATTATTGTATGTATTTTTTTCTAAATCGTCAAATTTTTATTCTAAATTTCTCAATCGTTAAATTTTTTGATTAATTTATTTTTATTTTTAATTTTATTTCATTTCATTAAATTTATTTTTAATTTCAGATTATTAAACGCAAATGAAATCTCATGTATAAGAAAAGACACTTTTGCAGATTTACAAAGCTTAAGTTTATTATCTTTATACGATAACAACATTCAATCTTTAGCTAATGGAAGTTTCGATTCTTTAAGAAGTATACAAACTTTGTAAGTAATCGACTTTAATCTAACTTCTTTAATTCTAAAATATAACTTCTAAATCACAACGTCCTTTTTTCCAATAAAGACATTTAGCAAGAAACCCATTTATTTGCGATTGTAATTTAAAATGGTTAGCTGAGTATTTACACAAGAATCCAATTGAAACTTCGGGAGCGAAATGTGAATCACCTAAAAGGATGCAAAAGAAGAGAATTGAGATTTTAAAAGATGAGAAATTTAAATGTAAAAGTTATTTTTTAAATACATTTTTTGTTATTTAATTTTAATTATAATTTAATTTTTAATTATATTTTAATAGGTCAAGAAGAATTTAGAACTCGATTTGCTGGGGAATGTTTAATAGATAACGCTTGTCCTTCAGGATGTACTTGCGATGGAACAACTGTAAATTGTTCTGGAAGGAATTTAAAAGAAATACCGAGAGATATTCCACTTTATACAACCGAATTGTAAGTTATTTTAATTTCCCAAAAAATGGAATTTAATTAACTTTTTTTTCAAGGCTTTTAAATGATAATGAATTGGGGAAAATAAAATCAGATGGTTTATTCGGTCGATTACCAAATTTAATAAAACTAGATTTAAGAAGAAACCAAATAATTGGAATTGAAGAAAATTCATTTGAAGGAGCATCATATATTTCGGAATTGTAATACTTAAAAAAAATTATTTAATATCTAATTAACCCTAATATCTAATTCATTTTTTAGGTTATTATCAGAAAACAAACTTTTAGAAATCCATAATAAAATGTTTTTAGGTTTACACAATTTAAAAATCTTATCATTAAATAATAATAAGATAACTTGTGTTATGCCAGGATCTTTCGACCATTTAACATCTTTACACACTTTGTAAATACATTCAAAATTTTATAATTTTCATTTCTAATTTAATTTTAAACTTTTTTCAAACAGGAATTTAGCTCAAAATCCATTTATATGCAACTGCCATTTAGCTTGGTTTAGTGAATGGCTTAAAATCCGAGGTTTAAGTGGTTCTTCACCCAGATGTGCTTCTCCTTTTAGAGTTAGAGAAGTTCTTATAAGAGAATTACCTCAAAATGAATTCAAATGCACTAGTATGTTGATTTTTAAATTATATTTCGGTTTTTATTAATTTATTTTGATTTTATTTATTTTTTTTTTAATTTATTTTTTTAATTGGGATTATGACTTCATCAAAATTTGACTTTTAGATGATGGTGATCAAGGATGTTTGGGTGAAAATTATTGTCCACCGAGTTGTGTTTGTACAGGAACGATAGTTCGATGTTCAAAAGCTAAATTAAAAGAAATTCCAAGAGGGATTCCTCCTGAAACCTCTGAATTGTATTTAGATGGGAATGAAATTACGAAAATTCAAGCGGATAAAATAAGTCATTTAAAATCTTTGACTAGATTGTAAATAATCCTTAAAATTTTATTAAATATTATCCCTAATTTTTAATTTTTTTATGATTTCAGAGATTTAAGTAACAACCAAATTGGGATTTTATCAAATTTTACATTTTCAAACCTTTCTAAATTATCAACTTTAATCATTGGTTATAATAAATTACAATGTATTCAAAGGAATGCTTTATATGGATTAAAATCTTTAAGAATTATGTAAGTAATTTAATTTTGATTAATTTTAATTGTTAAATTAATTAATCTCTTAATGGGTATTTTAAGATCTCTTCATGGAAATCAAATTTCAATGATACCAGAAGGAACTTTTGCTAATTTAACGTCAATAACTCATATGTAAGTAAAAACAATCCAAAATCTTATTAAATACCCCAAATGAATTGTATTATCTTTTAGAGCTTTTGGTTCAAACCCATTATTTTGCGATTGTAACCTCCGTTGGCTATCCGATTGGGTTAAAATCGATTACATCGAACCCGGAATTGCTAGATGTGCAGATCCACCAAATATGAAGGACAAATCGATTTTATCAACACCTTCAGCTAACTTCCAATGCAAAGGTAACATTTTTCAAATACCGAACTTGAAATAATATGAAGGTTATAAAAATAAAAATGGGTATAAGTTCTAACTAGTTAGAACTAATTTTTAAAAAATCGTACAGAACTTATTTGTGTACATTCAGAAAAGATTTTAGATTAAATTAATAGTTAAGAATAAATAAAAAACGTTGATATTTCACTGAAGAAATGTTTATTGTTGGATCTCGACTACCCGGGCTTCGATCATCAAATGATCGTCATCAGGCCGATCGCGTCATGCTATGAAAACTGCGAAGGATCATCAACCACGTTGTATTAAAATATTCAAATGACAAAAATGAAGTTAAAATTTGAAAAAAGTGAAAACGTTCGCCTATAGTTGTAAAACCCACGCTCCGATTTCTAAAACCCAACTCGTCTCGATCGTGACAATCAGTAAACTCAGTTCACGCCCTCAGTCGAGATCCAATAATAAAAATTTCTTCAGTGATACATCAATGTTTTTTTATTTATTCTTAAACATCACCATACTGAAGAATGGAATGATTCATATCAAAGTTAAACTAATACTTAAAGATTCTATTTTTGATCACATAGTGTGATTTATTCTAATTAGAGCAAGAAAATTTTAAAAAAAATTTGAATACTCCGAAAAATTTTAACCAACCTAACACTTTTGGTGGGTTTAGGATGTCAAATTTAAAGGATGAAATGGTAACCGTAGCAGTAGCTGTAGTAATAATAAATTCAATTATTTTGTTTAAATAGTAGAGTTTAGGCAGCGGCTAGAAGTTACGGCAAAGTTGATCGTTATTAAAACTAAGGCTACGGTAAAGTTGGACATCCTCAACCCACCTTAAGCTATAATTATGGCAGTAATTTTAATCGTAATTGTAAAGGATGTAGTGTTTACAAATGTCTAGTTTAGTGAGACATTTTTTTAGATATTAAAATTTTAATAATCAGCCAATAAGATAATGCTAAATATAGCTAAAATTTTAAGACATTCATGATCATTGACAGTCCCTCCTTTTTCGCTTGGAATTAGTTTATTATCTAAGAATACCAAATAAGTTGCGATGAATGCGAAAATAGAAAATTCTTTATGTAACAAAAGCAATTTTGCCTGTAGTTGCTGTTGCTGCTAAAAGACAAATTAGAAGATATCGGCGGTTTTTTAGGAAACTCATAAACTGAAATCGAGAATTGGAGGGTCATTTCTTGATCTTAATACCAGATAAGTTACGTAAAGAAAAACATCACGGTCAGTTTTTCAATTATACAAAGATGTCATTTCCAGAACTTTTTCCAAACATTTCGAAATATATCAGGGCTCTACCTATAAAGAACTAATAAGTTTTGGTCAATATGTTTAGCATTGAAGTCAATAAAAGTCGTCATTGTCAATACGCTGACAGAATTATCAGCAAGTATTTAGCCGTAACCGTAAAAAGTTAAAAGTTGGTCCATCTTTGGGCTTACGATTAAATTTATTGTAGCATTTAGCGGCTGTAAGCTGTTGGCTGAACAATACCATTTAAATAAGTATATTTAAACTTTAAATACTACAGCTACTATACTCTTTTCGCGGAAAGATGTCTCATGCGTCATTAATTAATTATATTATCCTAGACATGCACTGCTCACTCCTATCATAATGTCAAAACTTGCGTTTAGTACCGGATGATGTCACACATGGCGCTCCATTCTACTATAGAATTTATTTTGGCAGTTTTTTTTACAGGAACCTATATGATTAATATGCACTGCACATCATTTGTCCAGGGCATAGTTGATATCGCATATTTTTCAAATATTTTCATATTTAAAAAGTTGACATTCCTTGTCATGTCTTATTCTTTTTGTGAAAAGCGAGAATTGCGTAAGTTATTTGAAGTGATTCTAGTTTGTACAGTGGATTTTAAGTGATTTGGTTTTGGTGTTTCTTGTGATTTAATGAACCAGAATTTACAAGAAGAATGAATACCAAACAGCAAGATTCGAAAATTAGATACATAAGTATTAGTTGTGAACCCAAACACATATTATTATTTTTATTAGTCAATAAATCCATGAGTTTCATTAATAAAATTAGGTGGTTTTAATGTTGTCACTTTTAGTATTTCATGAAACAAAAATTGAAGTGAGGTATAACATTGACTATTTTTTAAATTTCCCGCCAGTACTTAAAACTGCAAAACGATTGTAGCGCCATTGGTGACATCATCCGCAACTAAACGGAGTTCCAGCCAAACATAGGAGAGTCGCCTATCTATATAAGTATATGTCATCTATGATCCTAGACTACTATTTTCGGTTTTCGTCTCTATCTGACATATATGATTAAATAAAGAAAAAAATATTTGACATATGTCGAGAGAACGGTGACAAGTAATGACGCATGAGACATCTTTCCGCGGTAAAAGAGAGTACTATGGTTATGGTTACAAATTTTTAAGTTTAACATCCTAAACCCACCATTTGTGACCAACTTTGAAAATGACTGTATTTATAAAAATTGTGAAGCGACTTTTATATGAAATTGATAAAAGATTCATATATGATAGACATAAAATATTCTGTTTTCGCTTAAAAAAATTAAATTTAGGCCCGTTTTAAGGTTGGTTCTCACTATACGTTCCATTTCACTTCCATACACTTCCCGTTCCGTTTCCATAAAAATATTCTTAGCTGTAAATCAATGGACGTGTTCACACTTTACGTTCCATTTCCATACCGTTTCCGTTCCATTCACTTCCATATTCCATACTGCTTACGTATTTTTTACGGACAGGAGACGTTTTGGAGACATTGACATTTAAACACAATATGAATGTCATTATTATGCTGTATGTAACGCTTAAAATTTTACTTAATTAAATGCACTCCTTTGTAAAGCATATTAATCCTTCTGTAAACTGGATTTACTTTTCTGCAAATCAAGCACTTTACTTACTGGCGAGAAAATCGATATTTTTCATTTAATGTATTTAATGCAACCACCTTCATAGGCATAAACATTTTTTAATAATTGATAATTACTATTTAAAAATCATTTATAATCTAAAATTTGTCGAAAAATATCAGAAAATATTAAAATTTGTTCTTGAAAAACGTAGCATACCACTATGGTATGCAACTGATTGGAAATGGCAGGTATGGAAACGGAACGGAAAGTGTGAACACGTTAATTTGCTTAACAACCTAAAACATTGTATCTAAACGGAACGGAAAGTGTATGGAAGGGAAACGGAACGTATAGTGAGACCCAACCTTTATTCATCTTTGAGTAAAATAATCTATCCGATATCTACCATGGTTACAGGCTAACTAGGAAATCATGGCAAGTTGAATTATAGTAACTATGGAAAATATCGGGTAGATTAATTTATCCAAAGGTGAATAATAACCGGACCGGTTTAAGGTTTATTCCAATTATTTCCAACAAATTAAAATAGAAATTCAAAATTATTAAAGATTGACAGTTAACTTACCTAACTAAAAAAAATAACTTTAAATAATCATATCGAGTTTATTTATAGAAATTAAGAAATGATTTTTGTCTTAAACTAACGTTTAAATAATTTATTTTTGATTATTAAAATCAAATTTATTCTAATTAACACCAAATTAAAAAAAAAATCTTAAAGAAACCAAACCTAAATTTAATATTTTTTTGTTTAACTTTAAAAAATCACCTAGACTTTATTTTTTATTTTCTATGATATAAAACTTAATTTAAAACTAAAACTCATTTTATTATCTTTATTCCAGCTAAAGTTAGTGACGAAATCTTAGCAAAATGCGACGCTTGCTACACCTACCCTTGTCAAAATAACGGTAAATGCGTAGCCCTACCCGACCGAGAATACGAATGTCGTTGCGCCCCCGGATATCACGGAAAGAACTGCGAATCGATGATAGACGCTTGTTACGGAAATCCCTGTCGAAACGGCATTTGCAAAGTCTTAGAAGAAGGCAGATTCAGTTGCGATTGCTCCGCCGGATTTACCGGATTAAGATGCGAAACCAACATCGACGATTGCATCGAAAATAAATGCCAGAACAACGCGACGTGCGTTGACGAGGTTTCCGGCTATAAATGCAAATGCTCGCCCGGATATATGGGGAATTTTTGCGAAACCAAAATCCAGTTCTGTTCCGACCTATTCAATCCGTGCAAAAACGAGGCTACGTGCGTCGATCACGATAGTTATTACACTTGCGAGTGCTTAATTGGTTTTAAAGGGGAAAATTGTACGATCAATATCGACGATTGCGAAAGCCATATGTGTCAGGTAAATTTAATTATACCGTTTGCATTTGAACGGTAATAATTCTCATTTACATTATAAATTTTAATGTTATTACTAAATATTCTATATTATAATTATACTAGAGTTCAAATTAATTATTTAGATGATTTATTTGTCTTTTTGTTGTTATGATTTTCAAAATTACTTTTTGTATTGGGGATCAATCAAGTTTTTTTAACAAACATTTTTTACCAACTTTTTAGAATGGTGCAACTTGTATCGATGGTATAAACAGTTACGAATGTAAATGCCCCACCGAATACACAGGAAAATTCTGTGAAATAACCCCAAGCGTAGCTATGATGTACCCCCAAACCTCCCCGTGCCAACATCACGATTGCGTTCACGGAGTTTGCTTCCAACCGGCTCATAATTCAAACGATTATCTTTGCAAATGCGCTCCCGGATATTCAGGTATAACCGTTCATTACCTTTGGAACAAAAAAATCTTAATTACGAATCTTTTTTGTGGTAATTTAGGTAAACGATGTGAGTACTTAACCAGTTTAAGCTTCACCCACAATACTTCTTACGTCGAACTCGAACCTCTCGTTACAAAACCGGAAGCTAACGTTACTATTATCTTCGCTACAACCGAGGAAAATGGTGTTTTAATGTATGACGGTCATCAAGAACATTTAGCGGTTGAATTATTTAATGGGAGGATAAGGATAAGTTATGATGTGGGAAATCATCCAGTTTCAACAATGTATAGGTAATTAAAACTCTAAAACAGTCTCTAATTTTTTCAACCAATTATTTCATTTTGATCACATGCTATTGGCTTGTTGGGAAAGTAACTTCGTTTTTTATAAAGCGTTTTTTATTTATTTTAAGTTAAAACTAGAATGTTTTTAGTTTTATTTGGAAAAAAAATCAGAGCAAAAACTTTAAAATTCAATTTTTTATGAATTTTTAAAAAAATTATTGATTTCTTACTCTAAAAAAAATTTTGCCAACTTTAAAAATTTTTTTAATTTTTTTGGTAAAATTTAGAATAAAGCGGTCTTTTTAAATTAAAACTAGAATCTTTTTACATTCATTTAGAAAAAAAATTAGATGAAAATCATTAAATTTCAATTTTTTACGAATTTTCTAAACATTATTGATTTCTTAACTTAAAAGTTTTTTTGCCAACTTTGAATTTTTTTTAATTTTTTTGGTAAAATATAGAATAAAGCAGGTTTTTTAAATTAAAACTAAAATCTTTTTATATTCATTCAGAACAAAAATTAGATCAAAATGATGAAAATTCAACTTTTTATGATTTTTTTAAAAACTATTGATTTCTTAACCTAAGAAATTTTTGCCAACTTTGAAAATTTTTTAAATTTTTTTGGTAAAATTTGGAATAAAGCGGCCTTTTCAGATTAAAAGTAGAGTCTTTTTACATTCATTCAGAAAAAAAATTAGATCATAATCATTAAAATTCAATTTTTTACGAATTTTTTAAACATTATTGATTTCTTAACCTAAAAAATTTTTGTCAACTTTGAAATTTTTTTTAAATTTTTTTGATAAAATATAGAATAAAGTAGTTTTTTTAAATCAAAACTAAAATCTTTTTACGTCCATTCAGAACAAAAATTAGATCAAAATCATTAAATTTCAATTTTTTACGAATTTTTTAAACATTACTGATTTCTTAACCTAAAAGATTTTTTGTCAACTTTGAAAATTTTTTTAATTTTTTTGGTAAAATTTAGAATAAAGCGGTCTTTTTAAGTTAAAACTAGAATCTTTTTACATTCATTCAGAAAAAAAAAATTAGATGAAAATCATTAAATTTCAAAATTTAGAACGAAACGGTCTTTTTAAATCGAAACTAGAATCGTTTTACATTCATTCAGAAAAAAAATTAGATCAAAATCATTAAAATTCAATTTTTTACGAATTTTTTAAGAACTATTGATTTCTTAACTTCAAAATTTTTTTGCCAGCTTTGAAATTTTTTTAATTTTTTTTTGGTAAAATATAGAATAAAGCAGTTTTTTTAAATTAAAACTAAAATCTTTTTACATCCATTCAGAACAAAAATTAGATCAAAATCATTAAAATTCTGTTTTTTACGAATTTTTTAAGAACTATTGATTTCTTAACCTAAAAAATTTTTTGCCAACTTTGAAATTTTTTTTGATAAAGTTTAGAATAAAGTGGCCTTTTCAGATTAAAAGTAGTCTTTTTATATTCATTCAGAAAAAGAATTAGATCATAATCGTTAAAATTCAATTTTTTACGAATTTTTTAAGAACTATTGATTTCTTAACTTAAAAATTTTTTTGCCAGCTTTAAAATTTTTTAAAATTTTTTTGGTAAAATATAGAATAAAGCAGTTTTTCTAAATTAAAACTAAAATCTTTTTACATCCATTCAGAACAAAAATTAGATCAAAATCATTAAAATTCAATTTTTTACGAATTTTTTAAACATTATTGATTTCTTAACCTAAAAAATTTTTTGCAACTTTAAAATTTTTTTAATTTTTTTTTTTGATAAAATATTGAATAAAGCAGTTTTTTTTTAATTAAAACTAAAATCTTTTTACATTCATTCAGAACAAAAATTAGATCAAAATGATGAAAATTCAATTTTTTATGAATTTTTTAAAAACTATTCATTTCTTAACCTAATAAATTTTTTACCAAATTTGAAATTTATTTTAATTTTTTTGGTAAAATTTAGAATAAAGCGACCTTTTTAAATTAAAACTAAAATCATTTTACATTCATTCAGAAAAAAAAAATTAGATGAAAATCATTAAATTTCAATTTTTTACGAATTTTTTAAAAGATATTCATTTCCTAATTTAAAAATTTTTTTGCTAACTTTGAAAATTTTTTAAATTTTCTTGGCAAAATTTAGAACGAATCGGTCTTTTTAAATTAAAACTAGAATGTTTTTAGTTTTATTTAGAAAAAAAATCAGATAAAAATCTTTAAAATTGAATTTTTTACGATTTTTTAAAAATACAATCAATTTCTCTGTCGCGAAAAAAACGAAATTACTTTCCGAACAACCCAATAAAAATCCTAAAACATGATTGATTGAAAAAATCAGAAACCATTGAAAATCGCTTATACGCACAAATCTAAATAATTCTTTAAAAATACAAAGAAAATACTAACTAATTTCCTATTTTTTCTTTTTAATAAAATAGTTTTGAAATGGTCTCAGATGGTCAATACCACATCGCCGAACTCTTAGCCATCAAAAAAAATTTCACCTTACGCGTAGACCGCGGTTTAGCTCGTTCAATAGTCAACGACGGCGCCAAAGATTATTTAAGACTCACCACCCCGATGTATTTAGGCGGAATCCCACCGGAACCCGGACAAACCGCTTTTACACTTTGGCATTTAAGAAATCTAACCAGTTTTAAAGGTTGTATGAAAGAAGTATGGATAAATCATAAGCAAGTGGACTTCGGGAACGCGGCGACTCAACAGAAAGTATCTCCCGGTTGCGCGTCGATGGAACAAGATCGGGACGACGAAGAGCAGGACGATGAAATGGACGGAATGGTGGAGGAGCCGCAGAAGGCGGATCCGTGCGAGGGAAATCACTGTAAACATGAGAGTAAGTGTGTAGCTACCAGAGACGGGGAGTACACCTGCAAATGTAAACCAGGGTTTAAGGGGAAGTTCTGCGAGCAAGGTGAGCACGATGAGAGTAAGTAAATTGAGAGTGAATCGAAAGGGTACTAACAAAATTTTTTTACATTTATTTTTATTTTTTATAAGCATGTTAGAAAGAAAGAGAGTGAAAGTTTTTTTATGTAGTTTTTAATTTTTTTATTTTATTATTATTTTTTGATTTCAACTTGAATGTAGAAGTTGATAAAAGTAAGGTTTTTTGAAGAAGGATTTTTTTTGTTTTATTAATTTCTATATCAAGTTTATTTTAACTCTTTACTGACCGCTAGCTTATTAACACTTTGCTGACTGGTGATGAGTTAACTCGTCTTTTCAAACCCAAACATGTCATTGTACTAGTCATTACCGGTGACATGACAGTTACTAAATGAGATTCCCGGTCACCAAACCGTTAATAAGCTTTCTAGTCGACATACCGGTCGGTAAAGTGTTAATTGTATTATAAGGCTTTTATAATAAATAGAGTTTTATAGCTTCTTTGGTTTATTAATGAATTAATTAGCCAAATTCTAACAGCTTTTTTTAAATTATTATTAATTGCTTGAAAATTATAATTAAGGAAAGTATAGAATGAAAAATGATCCCAATTTTTACTTTTTGTTTCAGCCCCAACTTGTCGAAAGGAACAAGTAAGGGAGTATTACTCAGAAAATGGATGCAGGTCAAGAAAACCGTTAAAGATGGCCAAGTGCGTTGGCGGATGTGGAACGAGTTGTTGTCATGCTAGAAAAAGCAAACGACGAAAGGTGAGTGAAACATAATCAGTGTCAATCAAAAATTTTAAACTATTGCGATGAATGATTCTAAAAAGGTGGTTTTTCGAGTTTTGAGACAATTTCTTTTATTACGACTGTGTGAATAATATTTATACTGAAGTGCTTAATTAATTTATTTTTATATTAGTTTCGAGTTTTATACAAACACTCTTTATTACTATCAGTGATTGATAAAGATGAGGAAAATCTTACACCCGTTCACTAGTTAAAAATTACGAGTCATAGTCAATCGCTCAACACCACCTCTGGAGATTAAATCCAGGAACGCACTTAAGCAGCATGTCGCAACGCAACGCCACGCTACGTGTCGCAAAAAAATCGTCAACTGTGCACACTTGTAAGGCGCGACGCCACGCCACGCTATCCCAGTATTAGTTTTCAAAACTGATTTCTAACAATTTGAGATTTTTTCACTACCAAGTGATTTCATTTCAATTAAATCTTATGGTTTGACTTGTTCAATAAATATAAAGTAGAAGCCATTGGAAATCGCTTCCATGAACAAAGCTAGGTAACGTCAGTGCTCTCAGAACATTTCAAAACATTACAGACAGTCCCGACAAATTTGAAGAAGAAATAGAAGAAACCCGTGCAGCATTATGCATTTCATCAAAAAGAGCGTGGGTACATGAAATTAACGTCGATAGGGAGCGTGATGGAGAATACCATACTTTAATAAATATATTGGAAAAAGAAGAAAATCAAGACAGATTTCATATGTACTTCCGGATGAATAGAGAAGAGTTTAATTGTGCCCATAATTATGAAAGTGGTCTAAGTCAAAATTAAAAAAAAATGAGTTTATCACTTATTTCACACCACATTATTCTAAACTAAATTTATTGAATGTATTTTTTGCGATATCAACAAAAATGAACCTTTAGGTAGTGGTTGTAATTTCAACGTTATACGGAATTCATTCAGTGTTAATTATGAAAGTGGTCTAAGTGAAAAATCATCAAATTTATATATTGAAAAATAATATTGAAACGCTAGACCATAAATTTATGGTATCGGGTCATTCCTTTCTACCAAATGACCGTGATTTTGGTTTTTAATAGAAACGAAAATAAAAAAAGCAAATTTCTCATAAAAAACCCTGAGCATTATTATGAATTGATAAAAATGTATAGAAGAAGAAATACACTTTCGATAAAACGAATGTCACAGTCGGATGTTATTTCAATGAAATCACTAGAAGAATCATCACCAAGAAGAGTAAAAAATACCTCAGGCGAATCTGTCTCTTGGCTGCAAATTCAGTGGATGAGATTCTTGAAAAATGAACTTTATAAAATGTTTTATAAAACTTCTTTAGATTGTTCTGAATTCCACGTTTTGGATCTTTCATCTGAAAGAAGAAGACCAAAAATATACGGAAATATTACTTTACTTCCCTTATAGACCTCCATTAGACCAACAACAGAAGAAAAACATAAAGATATTATATGTCTACTACCATACACTCCTTCAGTTTTTCAAGAACATTTTAAAAATCTTAAAACCTCGGAATGATAAAAATGAATTACTTTTTAATTAATAAATATTCATAAATTATTTGATTAAAGTTGTTGTTTTAAATGAAATTTATAGTTCTTTCCTGCCCTAAGTCATTTATTGGGCATTCAGTTAATTTTGAAAATGGTCTAAGTCAATTCAAGCTTTAAAAATAACATTTTAGTATGAAATTCGCACAAAATTTCATATTCATAATAAATTTCCATTAATCAAGACTAATAAAATTATAAATTAATATGTCGTATAACGTGAAAATATTTTTTAATTGGTTCAAATACAATTCATTAAATATCTCGAAACAAAAAATATATGACTTAAACCACTTTCATAATTATGGGCACAATTATTTACCCCGTTTAATTGAACCATAAAATGAGAAAACTAGATACGAAATTCCGTAAGGCAATTAGTACTAAAGAACGATCAGCGGTTTGTTAAAGCAAGGAAAAAATTAAAGGCAGCTTTTATACATAGTTATAATGATATTTATATTCTTATACGAAAAAATTGCTTCCTTAAATTATAATTTTTTAAAATGGGAACTATTTGCAAAATATTCTTTACTTGGATCAAAAAGAATGTAACATATGATGTAACATAATTTGTCAAAATCGACTGAAAAGCGCAGATCTAGATGGATAATAATTACTATTAAATAATGTCTTCTGTGCTTGTCGACCTTTCTCTATTTGACGAATTTCCACTTCCGACACAAAGTGACATAATTGCATTCGAATTTCGACTTGGTCTAATTCAGAAAGCCGCTTTTACCGTTTTGTCCATACTTAACTGGATAACATAAACAAAACGTAAGTGCATAGGGTAAGTTTATTGATAGCAGATATAAAAGGAATAAATGGGTACAGTTTACCCCATAAAAAGGAACATAAGTATAAGGTCATAGTTAAACCCTGTAACAGAATTTGCCATTAAATTTTAAATTTACAGGGTAAAATTAAAAAGGAATAGTAGAAATAGGGTAAGATACGTTAATCGACACGTTCCAAGCGTGCACACTAGGTCAACTCCACCAGATACTCGACGCGTTGAGTAGCATTGCGTGGCGTTGCGACACAGCTAAGTATGATCGAGACATATAAGTTTATATGGAAAATTAGCTGTTTGAACTCCGTTGCGTTGAGTTGCGTGGCGTTGCGTTACGACATGCTGCTTAAATGCGTTCCTGGCTTTAATCGATGACAGAAACATCAATAAAGTTAAAATGTAAAATGAGGTAGTTAAACTTTCTTTTATTAGCTCAAAAGAGGTAAAAACGAATTATAAAAGTAAACTTAGTGAAAGGAATTTGTTTTACGTGTGGAATGTGAAAATGCAGTTTAACCCTCCGGTGGGAGCGCCTATCAGATTTACACGAATAGGCTCGTTGCGGCTTTTACACCGCAATAGGATATTTAGTGGTTTCACAGTGAACTTAGAAATATTTTGGGAAAAAGATGCGGCTAACTGCCGCATACGCTCCCACCGGAGGGTGGTAGGTTTAACTGGTACTACCTTAACGAGTACATGAGAATCTCCTCATTTGCTGTAATTTCTTATCATGAACAAAGTTGCTACTCTACACGTCAGAAACCACACTAAAAATCATCGGTGATTCTCCAAAACGGAGAGTATTAGGAGACTGACTGTGCAACACGTATGTCCCGATCATTCGCCGACGACTTCTCCGGCGAGTCGCTAAAATGAACTCCTAGGAGTCGCTGGTGATCAACTATGCATACGGGTGTTAATTTTTCCTAATGAAACGATAGACATCCCGAAATTAGTAGAAAACTATTATTTAATTTTGTTTATTCACAATCAGTTGTAACAAAATAAACAGGTGGAGAGATAGAAAAGGAATAAAGAAGCTAGGTCTCATCTCAGTGCGAATAAATCTTTCGCCTTTTACTAAAGATTTCCGTGGGATGGGACAACTCAAATGAGTCTTTGAATAATTTTTTCATAGACCATTTGAGCACGAATCATAAATGAACACCCCATATACTCTTTTCGAATCATGTCAGTTGATTGTTTCATTCTCTTACATCTTTAAATTCTTCCTTCTACTTCTTGCTTTTTATCATTTCTCCCCAAACTTCTTTCTCTTTTCACGTTTTCAGTCTGACCTAGATAATTTTCCTTAACTTTTTACATTCCATTTATTTTTTGAAGATTAATTGATTAGTTATCAAAACTGTTACTTGAATCTTTTAGTTTTTAAGCTGTTTACAGAGTATTCTAAGACCAAAGCCAGTGATTCATTGGAAAATTTAGGAATTTTCATGTTTACTTATTAGCGTCTTCACATTTTTCTCTCAAATTCCAAAATAACTAAACCATTGTTGATTCAGTTCTAATTCAAACAAGTTAAATGCATAAATATGCAAATTGAAAGATCGGAGCAACGCATTTATAAAAAGCGCCGTCCTCATAAAAAAAATTAGTAAAACAAAAAGACTCACAAATTGCTCAACAGTAATAAAATTAAATTACATCAAAAAATTTCATGAAAATTTGGATTTTTTGTGATACCAATTTTTGATCACATTACAGAAATGAGTGGCTGGCTTTGGCTAATTTCTGATTTTCGATCCTCATGATTTTTTTCATTCTTTTAGACTTTACCAACTCATTCATTACATTCCACATTGACCTTTTAAAAAATAATCACTGACTAAATATTTATTAGAAATATTAATGGAATTTTGTTTATTTTTCAGGTTCGTTTAATATGTAACGATGGCACTCGTTACACAAAAGACATCGACGTAGTCCGCAAATGCGCTTGTACCAAAAAATGTTACTGACTGACAGACGCCACTATTCACAACGCTAACGACGGTCAGCAAAAATTGCTGCGACCCTCGCCGCTAATAGAAGAAGACGGGGGCAACACGAACGCGTACCGATTGACGTTTTACGTCCCCAATCGCCCCACGGCCCAAGGGATCAATCCCCAAATGCTCTCCCAATCCTCCTTAGACACCGAAAACGACAAATTAAGCGGAAAATTACCCGAGTTGGAAAAGAAACAGACGTATTGTACGCTAACGGCCTTTTTATACTTTATCACATTGGCGACGTTTTTGTATATTATCGGTTTGTGGATTAAAAGAAAGGTAGAAAACCGTATGAGAGCCATGCAATGGTGGTAAAAGTTTTTTGACGATAAGTTTCAGTATTAACCCTTCGTAAAATTACTACAAAAAATATATCCTAAAACGTGGAAATTAAATTGTTTTAATTAAAGATATTTATTTGTATTTAAAAAAAAAGATATAAAAGAAGGGAAATTAGTAATAAAACTAATCGGTATATATTTACCCAACATAAACAGGGTATAAATAAAAAATAAGCATATATGATAGAGATGTAATTTATTAATTTTAACATATAAACAATATTAGTTCCGAACCGAACGGAAATAGTTTCTATTAGTAGCTATTGTGTATGTTTATTTATTCATTTGTACTCGTATGCATGAACGTGATATTAAAATAAAAAGTAAAACAGAAAAAAAACACGATTTTAAAAAAGGAGGAAACTTTTTATATGTATATCGTCTGTGTAAATAATTCGACGAGGCAAGAAGAACTGACTTCATTAGCAAACCTTAGCATTGTGAGTAGTGGCACAAAAAAGGCCATCTAACTTAAGAAAAATAAACCCCCTCAAGATTTTTCCCCGTCAAAAGATATAGTGTGTAGCGCGCATATAAACTAAAAATAATGAATGTGTAAAACACTTAAACCGAACGAAGATGTTTATACGTAAGTAATTAAGATGTAACAGTCACCGTTATGGATGTATACAGGGTGAGCCAACCAAAAAATAGGCGACGCGAAACGATCGCGTCGTCGTAAAATTGAAAATTCGTCATCCTGTATGTCTATATTTCTCGATTACTTCTCTTCTATCTCTCTTCATGACTTTTACCGCAAGTATTTATTTCGTCGAGCTGTATTATAAAAAAAATGAATGTAACCGTAACGATCTGTTGTAATTTTGTCATTTCCACATGTTGAATACGTATAGATTTAATATAATATGTATTTCTTAAATAAAAATTAAATCTCAATATGAAAACAAAAAAGTAAATATTAATAATTTATGCCTAATATAGTGTAATTTATATTCGAGACTTGTGTATAAAATAAATATTTGATTTTAATGTATGCATTGTTTTATTTTTACTGATTTCACCTCTCGGATATACCGGAAATTTATTGTTGTGATGCAAATTGATAAAGAAAGTAATCATAGAAAGTAACACCCGTTTGCTTTTTCGTGATTCTGACCCCGGAAATGGATACTACTCGGCGGTTTTGGTATTCAAACCAAGTGTGGTTCGAAACTCGGATATGAAAATTTTAAATAATCGAGCGTAAAATTTTTTAAACTTAAAAATTGAAAACTAGAGTTTGCCTTTTCAGTTTTTAACTCAGTCATAAAAAAACACAAGGATTTAATAATATAATAATATTGTATTTTAATAACAACAAAGTCGAAATGTACAAAGTTAATTTTATAAAAAGATATTATTGGGTCTTTACCTTAGATTTTTTACCATCAACCCCTTTCTTCTTACAAATTCCTAAGCACATTATTATATAATAAAGTTGCAATCGAACTAAAGAATTGGAGAAGTGTTTTTTTTTTGTTACAAAACGATATCGTGAACCTTTCGCTTTTTCGCGATTTTCTTTTCCTCTTCTGAGTTTAATAGGCGTTTGTTAGCTTAAAAAGCGTTTTAACAAAAAAAAAATTTTTTTTATGGTAACGTCTGATGAGGGAGCCAACCCAACTCGACTTCGCGACGTCTCTCACCGCAGAGTCGGTTGACAGTGAATTTTTTCGAAAAAAATTTTTTTCCCTTATCTGAGTTTAATAGTCGTTTCTGAGCTTAATAAGCATTTTTAACAAAAAAAAATTTTTTCTTGGGAGCGTCTGATGATGGAACCAACCCAACTCTACGCCTCGACGTCTCTCACCGCAGAGTCGGTTGACAGTGAATTTTTTCGAAAAAAATTTTTTTCCCTTATCTGAGTTTAATAGTCGTTTCTGAGCTTAATAAGCATTTTTAACAAAAAAAATTTTTTTTTTTTTTTGGGAGCGTCTGATGATGGAACCAACCCAACTCTGCGCTTCGACGTCTCTCACCGCAGAGTCGGTTGACAGTGCATTTTTTCGAAAAAAATTTTTTTCCTTCTTCTGATTTTAATAAGCGTTTGTTAGTTTAAAAAGCGTTTTTAAGAAAAAAAAATTCTGAGTTTAAATTAAGGAATTTGGTTAGAAATAAAACCAACGCTACAAGAAAAAAATCACTATGTATTGCGTATTAAGTCGTTTCCGGGTTAAACATATCCGGATACACACACCCTACTGTGATATGTCTGTCAAAATATACCCTTATTGTTATCGTTTACAAGTCAAGCTCACACAGCACGCGATCATTACGTTTCTACGGTTAATCATTAATTGACGCCTCTATATGCACATTGCCACCGCTATTAATTATTATTATTATTTAATTATCGATCAATTTCGCTTCGTTCCGTTCTACATTTTTCCTAGCCTTAAAAACGCAAACCAAACTAATACTTTAAATTAAATTCATTTCCACGTTTGCTATCTATTGACGAATAGGTGAATTAAGGCATGTATAGCTGAGTTGAAAACCAAACGTGATGATTCACATCTCGACTAAAAAGGTTTTGTTCCCTTCATTAATATTTAAATTATATTAGAGATACAAAAGGTCCTTTATATAACAATTAGATAATAATAAAAATTCTTAATATAAAGATTCTTCGTTTTTTAAACATTTTTTTAATGCAATTAACTAGAAAAAAAATCATTATTCGACTTTTAATTTAACTATTAAGGGAAAGATGGAAATACATCCAGAAAAATTTTCAATTCTCCATCTATTGCTAAAATAGCAAACTAAAAATGACGTTAACCTGTCAAAAAAGTTAACCTGCAATTGCTCCTGTCTTAAGTTGTATTTGTCATTCGTTTAGGTGTGTAAAAACCGATCGAATAGTTAGAAATGGAAGCGTACGACGTGATCCTCAATCAACCTGTCGTAATAGACAATGTAAGTAACACTCCATTTTCAAATATTGCACAAAAAAAAGATAATTTTTTTCCTTTATTCATATCACGTAGGGTTCGGGGGTCATAAAAGCCGGATTCGCTGGGGATCAAATCCCAAAATGCAGATTTCCCAATTAGTAAGAATCAAAACTCAATTTAAAACCAACCAAATAGAAATAAAATAAAAACATTTTAGTATTGGCATTCCGAAACATGTTCGTGTTATGGCAGGTGGATTAGAAGGTGATATTTTTATCGGCCCCACAGCCGAAGAACATAGAGGTTTACTCACGATTAAATACCCCATGGAACATGGGATCGTAACCGATTGGAATGACATGGAAAAAATTTGGAGCTATGTTTATAGCAAAGAACAATTAAGTACTTTTTCCGAGGAACATCCTGTATTACTTACCGAAGCACCTTTAAACCCTAGACCTAATAGGGAAAAATCAGCTGAGATTCTATTTGAATCTTTTAACGTGCCTGCTCTTTTTATTTCAATGCAAGCTGTATTAAGTTTGTACGTTTTAATTTTCTGTTCTCTTTATTCCTCAAATAATTAATAAATTCCTAGATACTCAACAGGTCGAACTACTGGAGTAGTTTTAGACTCTGGTGATGGTGTAACTCATGCCGTACCTATTTACGAAGGTTTTGCAATGCCACATAGTATTATGAGGATTGATGTTGCCGGTCGTGATGTTAGTAGATATTTAAAGTAAGATTTTTTTTTTAATACGTTCACAAATTTTAAAAAAATTGTTAATTTTAAACTAATTTGTTAATTTAAATTAAGGACTTTGTTAAGAAAAGAAGGTATTAATTTTAAAACAACGGCTGAATTTGAAACTGTACGAACGATAAAAGAAAAAATTTGTTACTTGGCTAATAATCCGATTAAAGAGGAATCAGTTGAAACCGAACATGTAAATTATGTGCTTCCGGATGGTAATTCGATTAAAATAGGTCCGGCTAGATATAGAGCCCCGGAGGTTCTATTTAGACCGTTTTTGATTGGTGAAGAAAGTGAAGGATTGCACGAAGTTCTTATGTATTCCATACAAAAATCAGATTTGGATTTACGTAAAGTATTATTTAGGAATATTGTTTTGTCCGGAGGATCTACTTTGTTTAAAGTACGTTCTTAACTTAAAAAAGTCTAAATTTCTTATAAAAAACATTAATTAAATAATCTTAATTTTTAGGGTTTTGGTGAAAGATTATTATCTGAAATTAAAAAAGTTGCTCCGAAAGATGTTCAAATAAAGGTAAATTTATTTTTTTAATTTTAATTTTTAAATAAACTAAAAAAAATATACATTTTAAAAATAGATATCAGCACCACAAGAAAGATTATACTCCACGTGGATTGGAGGATCAATTTTGGCAGCTTTAGATACATTTAAGAAAATGTGGGTAACTAAACGAGAATACGACGAACAAGGTCAAAGAGCAATTCATAGAAAAACGTTTTAGTTTAATTTTTTTTTAATTATGTGGGGGAAAAACTTTTTTGGGGAATTTTTGATATGTGTAGCTATGAATAAAGGAAAAAAACTAACTACTAACTAAAATTATTGTGGTTACACAGTTTGAATTTTCTCCTTAAAATTGAAAAATGTAATTTGTAATATTATAAAAAAAAGTGTTATTTTTTCTATTTATTAATTTATATAGGTATTATCTTAAAAAAAAGGATAAGTACATATAATGTAATATTACGCACCTCTATCGACCCAGCTTTAAATAATTTCTTCTTTTTTTGTAATAATAATTAAGACCAGAATAAAATAAAAACTAGCTACTTATATTTTGATGCTGCTGTTGGATGATTTTTTTATACTTAAAACGTATTTAGATTGCTGAACAATAAAGTTTATTATCAAAAATTATCTTTGGTTTTTTTTGTGATACCAAATACTACCTAAAACCAAAAAGATTCTTTAACTAAATTTTCAAAAGTCAGAATTTCTTCAATCATTTAAAATAGCTTTCTGTTAACTTATTACTAACCGCTGACGTAATAATACGTCATTTTTTCCTTCCAATCCAGAAGCCATTGAGGTATTAATACGTTTTTTACACAATCAGTTATGATTTCCACGATACATCAGGCGCCACTGATGAAAACCAGTAAAATAAATCGAAAAACTAGTGAAACTCATAAAAAAATCAAGAAGCTTTATGCATTACAATATGTACAGTGAAATCTCCCTTGTGCAGACACCAACGGGACCCACCAAAAGTGTCCGTTCAAGAGAGGTGTCCGTTTAAGAGAAATGCGAAGTACTTGTATGAGAGCCGGATGGAATTTCACTGTATATGAATAATGTTGATTTTGCAGATCAACACTTCTTATAATCCAATTACAAGTGACAAATGAACAAAAAATGTGTTTATGTAGAATTGTGCATTATTTAATTCACTTATACAAAAAAACTGAATCTGGCAAAGAAAATAAAATTTAACTCTTATTTACTACAAGTTGCTAAAGCTTAGATCACAATCCAGAGATCCACCAAAAAGAATCTTTTGTAAAGATGCAACAACCAGACCTTCAAGAGATATAAAAATGTTTTATAGTTTTATTTAAATAAACTTGTTAATTATTTGTTTATATTCTTTTTGTTTACAGCTTTGTCCTTTTTTAAGATTTAGAATATCAATACTATTAAATGCCATTGGCACAAATCGCTATAGTCTTGGTAATACATGGCATTGTATATTGGCGCTATTTAAATGATCGCTATATAAACAAAGACCGGCTTAACGCAGGATAAAGTAAGGATTTCTAGTGGCCAGTAATGAGTTAACAAAACATGAAATACCTTTAACTTTTCTGCGATCTTGAAACCAAACGGCGTTTTTGACAACTTTTCTTGACGTTCTATCAGAAGAATATTAGATTTGGAAACTTCTTAATTAATTACGAATTTCCTACATTTTTCAATTCCTGCTAACAAAAATTAATTTTACTTTTAATCGTATTTTATTTAAATTGTCTAAAAATTACAGCTTTGTGTCAGGAGTACATCAAATCCAGAAGATATTTTTTCTTATCTTGATACCTTTTTACTTATTTGGGATCCTGATAAACAAAAATGAGTTTTCCTTTAGTCAAGCCTTGTTTATATTGTGTAAAAAATTGCGAATTTGTATCAAGAGAACATCAAATCCAGAAGATACCATCTCACTTTTCTACAATTCTAGTACCAAGAAGCGTTCTAAACACTTGCTAGGGGAAAATTTCTGAAATTTATTTAACCGTTTGAGTCCGGGGAAGCGCTGTTGCGCTTCACTTGTATGCATAAGAAGATTCTCCCGTACCCAAACGGTTAAAATCTTAGCTTTCTATGAGGAGAATGTAAGATTTGATTTTCGCAGCTTAATTAATTTACTACGATCCCTAGTAAACTGAGTTTTACTTTATTAGTTTTATTTACATCGACTAAAAAGTTGAGATTTTATATCGGAAGAATATGAAATCCTTTCAAGGATAGAAACGCATTCACATTTTTCTGCGATATTGGTAACAAGAACCGGTCTTGACACTTTTCCTTCCTATGAAAATTCCTTTAATTTGGTTAAATTCTTGGATTTCTATCAGCAGAACATAAGAGAAAGTATTTGATTTTCGAATTTCACCCCCTTTATTTTTCTAGGATCCCTTGTAAAATGAGTTTTACTATCTTATATCGACTAAATAAAAGAGACTTAGGGCCGGTTTATTCACCTTTGGATAAATTAATCTACCCGATATTTTCCATAGTTACTATAATTTCACTTGCCGTGATTGGCTCGTTAGCCTGTAACCATGGTAGATATCTGATGGATTAATTTACCCGAAGGTGAATAAACCGGGCCTTAGTATGCAAAGAGCATCAAATCCAGAACCTTTTTACTTCTTTGTGGTTCAGATACCAAAAAACATTTTCAAACACTTGACTTGAAGAATTTTAGAATTTTTTAAAATTGTTTAAAAATTTCCATCAGGAAAACATGAGATGTACCATCATAACCCATGTCAATAAAATGTTGGGACATCGAAAATTTTTTAGTGTATGTTGCACTTTGGGTTTATCAGTTAATTGTCATTTGATGTATCAAAAGCTTTGTTCGTTAAAGCTGCATTGTTTGCACTTAGCAGTTCAGTGCATTATTAACCCCTTAAGCGGCTATGACGTATATATTCGTCATGATTACATGTAACTTCAATCCATCGAGCCGCTTAACGGGTTAAATTTTTGTTACATATGCGTTCGTTGGATCACAGTTCACATCTGAACTAAAGAGCACCAAATTACACTGAATTACAGTCATTCCCCTTTTAATGCTGTACGAAACTGCACCTTTACACCAGTGTACTTTAGTGCAGAGCAAGTTTTAACCCAACGAATAAAGCTAAAATTTCAAAATTACGTAATAGGACAATATAACCTGGCAATACCTTTGTTCGTTAGAGCTGCACTGCTTACACTAAGCATTTCTGTGTTCGAACTCCAAAACCCTTTAATAAATAATAATCTTCCTTCAAAAAGCCCGATTCAATCGATATAAATATGGGTATTTTTCGACATTTTTCAATTGACTGCTTGTCCCAAGAGTTTTTGGGCACTAATGGTTTAGCAACTTATATCGGTTAAACATTCCGATTTTGTATCAGGAGAACAACAAATCTAAAGCCGGAGACACACACAACGGTTTTTCGCCGTCCGGCAAATTGCCGTCCGATAGTGGAGCGAAGAAATGATTGAGACCTTTCACACTAGCCGGCACCCGGCTTGTGAAAGGTCTCAATTACTTCTTTGCTCCACTATCGGACGGCAAAAAACCGTTGTGTGTGTCTCCGGCCTAAGAGATGCCTTAGTAAACCCTAGTAAAATTACTTTTACTTTACTGGCGTTATTTACATCGACAAAAAAAAATTGATATTTTGTATCTGAAGAGCATCAAAACCAAGACCATTTCGACGTCTTTTCTTGGAAAAATTTTTTTTAACTGTTTAACATCTTGGACTTCATTCCGAAAAATATAAGACGTAGAAGATAGATACTCGATTTGCGAAGCTTACCTCTTTATTTTTTTAAGCTCCTGATTTCAAAAATAAGCTTTCCTTTAATTTTTCTTTAACCCTCCGGTGGGCGGGCCAATCGGACTTACAGGAATAGGCGCGTTGGGGCTTTTACACCGCAATAGAATATTTAATGGTTTAGTATTAATGTTGCCGGCGTCAAACGAAAAATTTTTTGCAAATAGCGTGGATGGCAAAGTGTTAAGATAATTCAAAATCTTGGTTTATCAGAAAAACACGAAATGTCTAAAGTAAGATATTCAACTTTTACCTCCCTATTTTTTGTTACACACCTGATACCATAAATGATACCTTAATTTTCATTTAAAGGTACTTTAACCCAAAATGGAGCTCCACCATGAAGAGAAAGATGAAGTGAGTGGAAAGGAGACTCACTTTTTCATCTTTCTCTTCATAGTACAGCTCCATTTCGGGTTATAGTATGTTATAAACGGACTTCTAATTTTCTACATATTAACATTAAAATAACATTATATTTTTATTTTATTAATTTACTTATTAAAAAATCTCTCTTTCAATAAACTTACATCTATAACAAATTCAATAGTAAAGAAAAAAAATATTACGTATTTAATACATATTTCATCAAGAAAAAAAAACATTAATAGTCAATCAATCACAGAAACATCATCAAAAGTAGTTTTACGTAATCCTTTTTTTACGACCAACTCACTTTGAATCACTTTAAGCCAATAATTCAAATACTTTCCAATTAATCCAAAATTCATTTTAAACGAATTATTTAAATAACCCTATTTATTAATTAAATTCATTTAAACCTCTTCCACGAACGTCAATCTCCTTCCCTCGATTCCTAAAATTCTTACGTATAAAGTACGGTGTAAACGTTTTTTCCTGACCTTGATTTTCAGGTTCTTTAAAATTCGAAGTATTATTCGCTTTTAAATGTTCCGGTATAATACCATCTTTAACGTGGATTAATCTGGTGTCTAATACTTCACAATCAATTTGCATTAATGGGATTGTATTTGAAGTGTTAGTATTTGTACCTAAAATTAAAAATAAATAAATAAGTCATAAAATGAAACAAATAAAATTCAAAAAATGAAAGTAAAGAATAAATTGAGAGGGAAAAACCTGAAACTAAAAAAAGAGAAATTTATTATCTTACCGTTTGAGATCATTGATGGCATAATTAAAGACATTTTCGGCCTCGATGTTTTATTATAATTTAAAGCTGGTAAAAGCATATGATCCGGACTGAAAGAAACCACATAAAACGTATCATCTCTTCTATTTATAGCCTCAAAAAATTCCGAATAAAGTGAATCAACATTTGGGACAAAAACTTCAAGTTCATTGTTTGTCGTTATTGGTACTTTTCTTGATTTCTTTCCAAGTCGGTATATTGGAGAGAGAATAGGTGAATCTACGTTTAGTTTAATTCGTTTTCGGGATTTTTTCTTTGAGGGTTTTTCTTTAATAAAAGCGTCGATTTCTTCCGATGTGTTATAAGGTTTTCCAATCCACCTGTTTTAATTTAAAGACAAATTACAATCAAATTGTAATACTATAGTAATGTAACTAACCGATGTAATTCTAAAGCTAGACGAACATTTTCACTTTGATTTATATACATAGGACACATTGGTAACTCTTGCGAGTTATTATTATTACTATTATTACTGGAAACTTCTTCATCCTGGGCCCACAATAAAGACCTTCTGTGATTAACAACTTGAGAGAGATCATTTTTTTCTATTGTATTATTAACAGGATTTCTAGAAAAATACATTTCAATTTATTTAATTTTTACAAAACAAAAAATAATAAAAAATTACCTTAAATAATCGAAATTAAACCCTAAAGTAAATAAAAACACACAAAGTACCAAAGTTTTCGTTAAAGTTTTTTGATGAACACTTCCGTTAACCCCCGAAGTAATTTTACAACCAAACTTAATTAACTTCTCCCTTAATTGTGCGTTTTCCTTCTTTAAAATTTCATTCTCACTTGAGAGATCTTGCACTTTTCTTTCTAAAGATTGTAAATACTCTTTCTTCTTCTTCCGGGATAAATTAGCCGATTCCCGGTTTTTAATCATCCTCTGTTGCCTTTTTAAAGCTTTAGTATCCAAAGTATCGTTAATAACGATAGGTATAAAAGTAGAACCGTTACTTAAACCATTTACTTGAGGAATCGGTACAGCTTGAACATTTTCTAACACAACAACGTTCGAAAGTAAATTATTATTTACGATTTTAGGTTTTTTCACTGGTAAATCATCTATTATAAACGTAGTAGAATGTTTTCTATTAATATTATTATTAATTTTAGGTATAGGGATTTTTCCAAATCCATTTTCGGGTATTTTTAAAACCTTATCAGTAAATTCATACGAATTCGGTGAAATCGGAGGTGTATCTATAATTATCTCTTCTTTTATATCATTTCTAGACGTTGAACTACTACTTGAAGGTGTTGGACTGTCGGATTTTGGTGAAAACGGTGGATATTCGACTTTTACATCTGCTTGTAAGTTTGGAAACGATTCCGAACTCCATTGTTTGGTAAAATCGTACTTTTTTAATTCTTCTATTTCCGTGTTTATGTCGTATTTTGATACGGGGGGAGTTACTTCTGATAAAATCTCGTCTGGTGTTCTATCTAAAAGTGAACTTAATACTCCGAGGTCGTCATCTGGGTTTAAAAGGGACGGTATGTCTAATTCTGATGAAAGAGCTTGGAGGAAATCTTCATCTGAATGAATATCAAGATCTATAAAATAAATAATTTTTAATTATTTATTTATTTTTGTATGAGGATAATGTTTAAAATTTAACAAGGAGACCTTACGACTTGCCCCTCACCGATTTTAACGAAAGTGGTACCAATCGATAGATATTAATACATAGTACAAATGTATAAAATATTAGGGCGCAATACTCAGCGGTTCGCAAGAAAATTGGTGTTAAAGTTTGCAATCGGCTTATATCGCTCAATGGCGGCAATAGTGGCACATCTCAAAAATTGTAATAAAGGAGAAAATGGCGTTTAAAAATTGAAGTAATTTGAAATGCGATATCCATGCACTGGAATATAGACAAAAATGAAAAGAACCATAATGACTAGTGTAATTTTTGGAAGTTGGATTAACCCCTTAAGGACCAGGCCCGAGATATCTCGGAATGGAGTGTACGGTTTTAAATGGCCGTAAAAAAAAATCGGTCCGTAAGGGGTTAATAAAAGAAATCGATAAGCAGCAACGCTACCGTCGTATTAAATTTGTGTCACTATTGCAGCTACATATAAGTCCCAATTGAAATAAGGTTATAGTCTTACATCCGCCATTTATTCGATTTAAGATGAACTAACTTTGTGGCGATCTTGCGGATACAAAAGGTATAAGATGTCAGATTTTAATACAACAGTTACTAGAATATTTACGATTTTTGAGATGTGCCACTATTGTCGCCGTTGAACGATATGTCAATGATTTGTCATTTCCCCTACCACCCCCAAATAGCCATAGTGGAAATATATCCGTTTCCAGATCCATAGTACGGTGGTTCGAATCTCGAACAATAACTTTTTTATTTTTATTTTGAGTACAATATTTCATGTTATTTTAAAAATATTTTAATATTACATCAACATGTTATAAAAAAAACTTAGAATATTGTATAAAAAAAGGAAATTAAAATGTATTATTCGAGATTCGAACCACCGTACTATGGATCTGGAAACCGATATATTTCCACTATGGCTATTGGGGGGTTGTAGGGGAATTGACAAATCATTGACATATAAGCCGATTACATACTTTAACACCAATTTTCTTGCGAACCGTTGAGTATTGCGCCCTAATATTTTATACATTTGTACTATGTACCAATATCTATCGATTGGTACCACTTTCGTTAAAATCGGTGAGGGGAAAGTCGTAAGGTCTCCTTGTAAGTAATACTTAGATATAATTTTGAGATTAAAATCTACATCTAAATATATTACTACAAAAATAACAAGTAAATATTTTTAAAATGTATTTTTATTTTTAAACATTCAAGTTTATCAACTTTTCAAGGTTAGGTATTTTAAGAAACTTTTATTTATTATTTTTAAAGGTCAACAAAGTACTTCTTTATTTCAGATCTTTACAGATTTCACAATTTATTTTCATTTAACATATCAAAATTTCAAAATTCGGTAAAGAATTTGTAATGGAGTCACAATCGAAATGAATAATCACACGATAACAATTAAAACTTATCTTAAAAAACAGAGAATGTTTAAAATCATCTTTAATGTCAATATACTTTAATTTTATTAAAAATTTTGTCAATTTGTCAATTTATTACCCTTTAGGGCCGGTCGATTTATTCACCCTTGGTTAAATTAATCTATCTGGTACCTACCATAGTTACTGGTCAGATAGATAATCAGACCAAACGAAATTACACTAACCATGGAAAATATCAGACAGATTAATTTACCCAAAGCTGAATAACCGATCCTTAATGTGTCAACATTTTTAACTTCAACCTAGAATTTGTAACAGAGAAAAAATTTTACACCAATTGAAGCAAATAATCAAGTGATAACAATTCTCAAGGCAGGAGACATAATATCCTTGCATTTTTATTCCGCCAAGTCATATTTCTAGATGTAAGAATGTATTTTTGATTTGTAGTCTGTGCAAAATTGATAAACTTCTAGATATTGATATCAATCTACTAATTGATGATGTAGAAAAACACCGCAAATTTGGAATATACCTTGCTGTTGTTGACTTACATAAAAATAAAATATTAAGATACCGAGATGTGACAAGTATTGGTACCAATTTTCTATAAGAAAGCAGGTTCATAAGGAAAAATAAGGAATATGAATAAAATTATTCCCAACAACACTCAATACGTTATAGCTGTTTTCTTTTTCTTATTTCTATAAAATTACAACTTTTACTACATCCATTCTTTGATTATTATCTCAACAACTCACCAAAGCAAACTGATTTAAATTGAACTAACATTAACACTAACACTAGACCTAAAACTAGGAGCTTTCGGGTTTACCCACGCATGTTTTGAAAAGGCGTTTGACGTTTCGGATGTCTTATTGCAACCTTTTTCAGAAACAAGTTTGAATTTATTATTGAACATTCGTCCAAGTTTGTTAACCCCTTAAGCGGCTATGACGTATATATTCGTCATGATTACATGTAATTTCAATCTATCGAGCCGCTTAACGGGTTAAAAATTCGAATTTGTCAAAAATTCGCCATAAACTAAAAATTTTTTGCTAATTTTTGATATATTCATCCAAAATTAATAGTCAGTCGATTAATTTTCACGATTTTAATTCATCATTTAATTCATTTAGCTGATAAGGTTTCACAAAATGCGTGAAATTCTATCAGAATTTTAACGAACTGTTACGGTGGGTTTAGGATGTCAATTTGAAAGGTTGTAACCATAATCGTAGCAGAAGCTGTGGCATTTTAAAAAGTTTAAGGGCCGGTTTATTTCACCCTTGGACAAATTAATCTATCTGGTATCTATCAAGGTTACTGACAAAATAGCCAATGAGGTCAAGTGAAATTACAGTAACCATGGAAAGTATTAGATAAGAGTATTAGATTACTCTCTTTTCGCGGAAAGATGTCTCATGCGTCATTACTTGTCACCGTTTTCTCGACATATGTCAAATATTTTTTTCTTTATTTAATCATATATGTCAGATAGAGACGAAAACCGAAAATAGTAGTCTAGGATAATATAATTAATTAATGACGCATGAGACATCTTTCCGCGAAAAGAGTATAGATTGAAATCATTGATAGTAATTGTAAGTTAGATCTCTCACTCTTAAGACAGGAAGGTTTCTCGGCTAATAGGCGATAAGGTTGTTTACATAATTGCGCAGCAGACCGACGAAGGATAGATAATCCCTTGCAGAGCAAAATGAAGGTTTCATCGTACTTCGTTACTCTGTTTTTGTTAAGACTTTTTCGTCTGGATTTGTTCTAATTCGTCTCCGTCTTTGATTCTTTTTTGAGTAGTTAATTTACACCCGTATGCATAGTCGATCACCAGCGATTCTCCGTTCGCCAGTTGAAAACTCCGATGCATAGTCAATTGCCATGGAATCATTCACGTGCGTTATGCTGCTTTTTCTGACGACGCGCCGGAGATCGGTCGATGTCAAAAATGTCAATAAAATCATAGTTTATATCATATTATTATTGTCTATATAAAATGGATCGCGATTTGAATGTGGTTTATAATGCCGATAGGGGTATATTTGATTTAGAAATCTATGCACTACATAACTAAGTAGTGCTAAATTAGATAAAAATAAATGTATACATCACAAATCACGGTACAAATCACCGGCGATTCGCCAAAACGGAGATCGCTGGGAGATCGACTATGCACCACAAATTATATTCCGACCGTTCGCCGGTGAATCTCCGCAGAGTCGCTGGCGATCGATTATGCATACGAGTGTTAGAGTAATAGCGAGATATTCTCGTTTAAATTTAATTAAAATGCACTTTGAAAATTAGTGTCAATCGCGGGCAAACGACTTACAACTGTTAAAAATTAAAGTAAATTTAGGGTTGGAGCAGGATCAGTCAAACTTAAAGGCTGCGATCGTAAACGTAGCAGTAACTATAGTATTTAAAAACAGTTCGACTAATAATGGGTTTAGGACAGGGTTGCCAGGTCGTTCGATTGGATTTCCTCAGTCACAATTGAAAAATACCCTAAATTTAGAAGTTTTTAATAAAGATTTCCTAGAAAATAATTTTATTGTTTTCGTAAATTATTATAATTTGTTACTTTTAAGTTTTAATCAATATTACTGACTGAAGCATATCTCTAAAATACCCAAAAATAAGCCAATTTAGAAATAAATCTAATGAAAAAAATAAAATAAAATAAAACTAAAATTCTACTGTACGTATTCTTGTGTTTTATAGTACAGAATTCAATTTCTATATTTATGAAGTTTTTATAGTATCGAGTAATGCTAGACATAAAAACCCCTATTAATGTCCACCTAAACTTTTTCTATCCAGAAAAAAATATCCCAAAACAAAAAAAATACCCCAAAGGAAAAAAAACCCTAATTTTTCGGGAAAATCCCCTAATCTGGCAACCCTGGTTTAGGACGTCAAACTTAAAGGTTTGTAATCGTAACCGTAGCAGTAACTGTAGTATTAAAAAAAAGTTCAACTATTTTGTTTCAATTGTAGCGTTTAGGCAACGTTTAGGAATTATGGCAAATTCGATGGTTATTACAGTTAAGGCTACAATAAAGTCCGACATCGTACTTCCCAACATTAATGGTAAACGTAAAAGTTAGACAACTTTTAACTTTTTACAGTTACGGTTAAACGCTAACAATTTTCCGTCAGTGTATTGACAATGACAACATCTATTGGCTAATAGTAAACTTGTTAACCTATTTGCATCACACAGAAAAATGAAAAACTTGTTCTTATCACCCAACATTTTTTTTATATGCAATGAGCGCATATATGCGCGCTGTGGTAATAGTGGCCAGGTAAAATGCGAGCATATATGCGCTTATGAAGTTAGGATAAATTTATTAAGATTTTGAGGTGAACCATCTTTTTCTGTTTATTCAGAAAAATGTTCAAATTCAGGAAACGCCATTCTTGTATATTTGAAAAAGGGATCATGACCTTCTTTACATAACACATTCTTTATCGTTGGGCTTCGGGGCTCATGGGTTTCTTGAAAAGTCCCCATCGTCTTCTTTTACTCAACGACTGCAGCTACAGACAAAATTACTCTTCCTACACCTATAATGGTTTCCTTCAGGGTTGCCAGATCGTTCGATTGGATTTCCCCAGTCACAATTGAAAAATACCCTAAATTTGGAAGTTTTCAATAAAAAATCCCAAGAAAATAACTTTATTGTTTTCGTAGATTATAATTTGTTACATTTAAATTTTAATCAATTTTCGTGACTGAAGCATATATCTAAAATACCCAAAAATAAGCCAATTTAGAAATAAAGTCCCAAGAATTGGGAAATATTCAGAAAATAATTTTTCAAATTAAAAAAAATAACTTATAACAGCAGTGCACACAAAAAATCTGCAACATAGTGCCAGTTGAAGACCAATAAAAAAATAAACAAAACTAAAATTCTACTGCACGTATTCTTGTGTTTTATAGTACAGAATTGAATTTTTATATTTATGAACTTTTTATATTATCGAGTAGTGCCAGACATAAAATCCCCTGTTAATACCCACCTAAATTTGTTTTCCCCACAAATAATCCCCAATAAAAACTATCCCCAAAAAATACCCCAATAAAGAAAAAAAACCCTAATTTTTATGGAAAATCCCCTAATCTGGCAACCCTGTTTTCCTTATACAGTGAAATTCCGCTAATCCGGATCAATGAAAACCGAGGCAATCCGAATTAGTGAAACATCCGGATTATTGGAACTTTTTTAAAAGTCACAAAAGTACGTTAAATACATGTAGGGATTTATTAAATCAAAACACACACTACTAACATATTGAAAATATTACCAAAAATGAACGCTCTTAATTCTAAATATAAATTAAAAAGTTATATTGTGTACACAAAAAGTAAAGAAAACAAGGTCGTGCATGTCGATCCGGATTATGGAATCACAAGTAATCCGGATTATGGAATACATAATGTAAATAACTAATACTTCAATTTCGTCCGGATTACTGGAAAATCCGGATTATTGGAGTTCGGATTAGTGGAGCTTTACTGTACATCATATTCATATTCGAATTCTTAACCCTTTGAGTGTGACGGGCGCCATTATACGTCCATCGAAAACTATCACTATGGCCGTGCGTATCCGTCGATAGTCTATGTGGATAAAGTAATAGTAAATGGCTTCTGTACTATATTATAATGTAACACATTGCGTACGGCGCTCTGCACGTTCAATACGCCCTCGAGGACTGCACATTTTCGAACGCTCCAATTTTATCGATTGAATAAAAAATAATATGAAAACGAGTTATCTCGTGATCGGTACGCAATGTGTTAATACATCGCCAAACAGATTTAGCTTGCGTGAAAAAGTATTTAGTGCCCAACGATAACTATTGCCAGCTGTTGACGTGAAGCGTTTCACATTAGAGTATTCAGAATTCAAAGGGTTAAATATAAAATTAATTGCAAGTCAAAAAAAAAAGAGAATGTCGACAATCATGAACGTCTTCAAACTTCAGTTACATTCCTCATTACATTCTTAGAGAACATCTCCCTAAACTAGGCAATTTGTACTGTATCAATCGGAACTGTATCGTTTACAGTTCCGATTAAAATTACTGCTACAATTACAGCTAAGTTTAGCATCCTAAAGCCACAATTAGCTGACAATTCATTAATAACAGTTCTATGCATTTACAATCACTACAAAATCAACCGTAAGGCAAGTCACACTAAAGCAAGCAGTAACAAGCAACCAACAAGCGATATTGCCAGCTAATGACATTTTACATAGAATTAAAGCATACGTCTCATATTAGAACAATCTGATATCGCCTCTCTATTTACGATATCGAATTATTCCAATGTGAGAGCCATCATTTAATTATACAGGGTGTCCTGGAAAATGTGGGAAATCTCTTGGAACATTAAAAAATATGATTACAAGTTCCCATAATTTTTTTTCCTAGTGGCCTTCCCCTCGGAAATACGGCCTTCTAAAGGAAGCCACTGGAAAACAATTTTTCTTGAATAAATTTTAAAGTACTTAATTTAATTTAATGAAATTTTAATATGATAAACAGTAGTAAGGACCTCTTAAAAAAATGACCTTAAAACGTAATTAATCTCTTTAGTTTACCAGGGGCGTACTAGGTTATGCATTTTAATGCTTACATTTTTAACACCCTGTATGGTGAGGAGTTAAAAAAAATAAATTTAGATACCTTGAATATTTAGCTAAAGAAAAGGTACTCTTATTCAGTGTCGATAAAATGAACCGTTTTCGAGAAAAAAATTGTAAAAGAAACCATCAAGATTAAAAAATTATTAATATTTCTTATTAATAGTAACGTTACCATAGTAACGTTTGTAAAAGCAGCGCTTTTTAAATACTGATGTTGCAGATAAAAAAATTAGTGCTGTTTTTACAAACGTTACTATGGTACCTACGAAATATTAATAATTTTTTAATCTTCATGGTTTCTTTTACAATTTTTTTCTCGAAAACGGTTCGTTTTATCGACACTGAATAAGAGTACCTTTTCTCTAGCTAAATATTCAAGGTATTTAAATTTATTTTTTTTAACTCCTTACCATACAGGGTGTTAAAAATGTGAGCATTAAAATGTACAACCTAGTACGCCCCTGGTAAATTAAAGAGACTAATTATGTTTTAAGGTCATTTTTTTAAGAGGTCCTTACTACTGTTTATCATATTAAAAATTCATTAAATTAAATTAAGTACTTTAAAATTTATTAAAAAAAATTGTTTTCCAGTGGCTTCTTTTAGGAGGTCGTATCTCCGAGGGGAAGGCCGTTAGGAAAAAAAATTATGGGAACTTGTAATTATATTTTTTAATGTTCTATCAGAATCCAAGAGATTTCCCACATTTTCCAGGACACCCTGTATGTAAAATGTCATCAAGCTACAACATTGCTTGTTACTGGTTGCTAGTTACCTCAGTGTGAGACGTGCCTTACAATCCATTAACAGAAGGTTTATAGGACGTAAAAATGAATAAAAAAAATGAAGTGTAAAATTACTTTTAACGCCAATAAAGTACAATTTTATTCAAAATCTTGTTAAATTTTTTAATTTATTGTTACTTGAAGTGTCCAAATTTTAAAATTCAACCAAGAATTTGTAACAAAGTAAAAAATACTACAACAATTTAAATAAATAATCGCATAATAAATATTAATTTTTGTCATATTTATCAATTTATCGTCATTTGAAATCTCAAAACTTCAAAATACAATTAGAAATTCACAACAAAATAAAAATATTAGAATTTATATGAATAATCTCACGATAACATTTCAACGTTATCTATAAAAAAATAAGGAAGTGTAAAATTACCTTTATAAACCATAAAAAACCGCCTAATCTACAAAACAAAAAATTAAACAAAAACCAAACAAAATATTAAACAAAAACCAAACAGAAAATTTAACAAAAACCAAACAAAAAATTAAACAAAAACCAAAACATAAATTAAACAAAAATTTCCTAAAACACACAAACAAAAACATAAAAACATTTGTTTTTTTTTTTTCAAAGAAAATTTAATCCAATTCTAACCTCTTAACCATCCAATCTAATTAACATACACATGTTCACTACGTTTAACACCTCAGTAACAACGCAACAAAACCTTATCAAGGTATCGAACCTAACTAACAAGTTACAATAAACTTATAACAAACTAATCCTTACCATTCAAAAAAGGATGTTCCCCGCTCTCCAAATCGTTTATCTTATAATCATAATCATCCGTAGTTAGCATTTTCTTGAATCACTCGCACTTTCATCTGCTTTTTGAGGACACGTTTTGCCGGTTTCCTACTAAATCGCCGACTTTGGACGCATTAAATCGATGACGTTTGTTTTGGGTACACGTCAAAAAAGATTCCTTAGTAATATTCAAGTTCTTTAGGTTGGTAGAAAATGTGCTGCCATTCGTTGAGTAATAGTTGAATTAAAGTTTAGCTAAGATTTAAACCAACTGTTTTTTAAATTTTTTAATCTTTAATAAATTAAAAATTAAAATAAAACATTTAAAATAAATTTGATTTTATGCATTTTATTCGATTCATTTTTCTATTGTACATAAATATCATATTTTACCATTTTTTTTTTACTTACATCATTACCAAATACATTACCATTTTTTCTTCGTTAATTTTCTTTGTAAGTTTTAACAAACAAGCGCTATTATAAAAAGGGAACTAAACTTACGTGTGTCAGTACTTTGAGATCGCTCGATAGATTACAGAAAAAAAAGTTATAATAAACAAACAAAATATCAAAATAAGAGGTCTTAAAAAAAACAGGTCGTTGTCTCTGGCGTTCTTTTAATATTAAACACGCTTAAGTACTTTTTTGTATTTACTTAGGGTGTGGAAACACAACACTTAAAAACTGCGACGCCCTCTCTACAAATTCCTACACACAACAACTACGAAGTCATGTTAATTAATTAATTAACTAATCATAAAATTTTATAAATTTATACATAATTTTATTCTTTTTTTAAGAAGTAAAATGTATAATGTACTCATCACTGGTGAACACAACACTTTTAAAAGTAAAGTTAAACGACAAGCCTAAATTAAATTTATGTTAAAGTATTAACAAAGATAACTTTATATTTTGATATGTTTTTAAAATTAAGATGTTTAAAGTAGACTTTAGAGATCGTATTCGCCAAATATTAAATATTATTTGAATATTGAATAAATGATAAACGAATATATTCATTTTAAGTCGAGAAAGAAGTTTTCAAGGCGAGTTTACACATTCACATTCTCTTTACTGTCAAAAATTAGCTACAATTTAAATATTTTCGAAATGGAACATTAATAATTATGATATTTCATTTGCGCTTCTATTAAAAGATTAATAAATGATCCACAGTTATCGATATTTGATAAATAGTTTTCTGACATTAATCGAAATCGTGTAAAGACACCTTAAGAGACGCTCAGAAATGTTTTTATATAGATATAAGCTAAATATTGAATAATTCTTAAACGTATATTTATGTTAAGGTGAGAATGAATAAATGAAGGAATTTTCAAGGCGATTTTACACATTGTCATTCATTAAATACCAAAAGTTTATTGAAATTTTTATATTTTTGGAATTAAATGTTAATAATTATGGTTTCTTTTACTCATGCTTCCTTTAAAAATTAATAAATGATCCACAGTTATGAATATTTGATAAATAGTTTTCCAATATTAATCGAAATTGTGTAAAGACGCTTTTAGGGACACTCTGAAATAATTTTATATAAGATATTAGTTAAAAACTGTCAATTTCTTAAGTAAATATTTAAATTAAGACGTGTATGAAAAAAATTAAGAAGTTTTCATGGCGATTTTACACATTATCGTTTATTAGATAGCAAATATTTACTGGAATTTTAATATTTTTGGAGTTAAATATTAATGATTGTGATGTTTATTATTCTCAATTATCGATACTTGATAAATAGTTTACCGGTATTAATCGAAATCGTGTAAAGAAGCCTACAGGAACACTTTGAAATAATTTTATATAAGATATTATTTAAAAACTGACAAATTTTTAAACAAAAATTTATATTAAGACCAGTACGAAAGAAATTAAGAAGTTTTCATGGCGATTTTACACATTGGCATTCATTAAATGCCAAAAATTTATTGAAATTTTTATATTTTTGGAATTAAATGTTAATGATTTTGATTTTTATTACTCGTGCTTCCTTCAAAAATTAATAAATGATTCCCAATTATCGATACTTAATAAATAGTTTACCGATATTAATCGAAATCGTGTAAAGACGCCTTCAGGGACACTGAAATAATTTTATATAAGATATTAGTTAAAAACTGACAAATTTTTAAACAAAAATTTGTATTAAGACTAGTATGAAAAAAATTAAGAAGCTTTCATGGCGATTTTACACATTTTCATTTATTAAATACTAAAAATTTAGTGAAATTTTAATATTTTTGGAATTAAATGTTAGTCAATATGACTTCTATTACTTGTGCTTCCTTTAAAAATAAATAAATGATCTCCAATTATTGACATTTGATAAATAGTGTTCTGCCATTAATCGAAATCGTGTAAAGACGCCTTCAGGGACATTTTGAAATAATTTCATATAAGATATTAGTTAAAAACTGACAACTTCTAAGCAAAAATTTAAATTAAGATGAGTATGAAAAATATTAAGAAGTTTTCATGACGGTTTCACACATTGGCATTCGCTAAACAACAAAAATGTATAAACTTTTAACACTTTTATAGTTAAATATTAATAATTATGATTTCTATTACTCGTGCTTCCTTTAAAAGTTAATAACTGATCCCCAATTATCGATATTTAATAAATAGTGTCCTGCCATTAATTGAAATCGTGTAAAGACGCCTTCAGTAACACTCCGAAATAATTTTATATAAGATATTAAATAAAAACTGACAAATTTTTAAGCGAATATTTATGCTAAGACGAATACGAAAAAAAATTAAGAAGTTTTCATGGCGATTTTACACATTACCATTCATTAAACACCAAAAATTTGTTAAAAGTTGAATATTTTCGGAATAAAACACTAAGTATCTTGTCTTCTATGTCTCATACTTCTTTTAAAAAATTAATAAATGATCCTTATTTATCGGTATTCGATAAACAATTGTTGAACATTCACCGAATTGTGTAAAGACGCCTTTAGAGACACTTCGAAAGAAAACGTTCTCCAAAAGCCGAACAAATCCTTAACGAATATCTATGAAAGTTGATTATATGAAAATTAATATGTATTAGGTTGCAATTAAGAATAAAAAACCTAGGTTGGATTTAAAAAATTTGAGATGGCCGACTTTCAATTGTTTTTAAGGTTAAAAACTTCAACAACTTTTAAACAGGTTGAGATATATGGGTGGTGTTTGTACTCAAATTAAAGGAAATTTAATTTCCTACGGATTTTTAGTAAAAATTTTGAGGTTAGGTTCAATTTTTAGTATAAAATCTTAAATAACTACGAAAGTATTTAAGATAAAAGGGTCATATTGGTGTATAAATTAAAGAAAATTTATTTTTTTTAATGATTTTTTAAATTTAAGTCCTTAAATCGGTTTAAACGAGAACGAATTTTAAAGAAAAAACTTTAAAGGCGTCTTTCCACAGTGATTATTCACCAAATATTTGTAAAAAATCGATTATTTTTAGAATTTTGGTTTTTTATTTAAACATTAGTGATATTTTAATCCAAATTCCCATTTATTAAGAACTTGCCCACTTATTTTGGGACACCTGTATATCGTCTTATAGCTTATATCATGTAAACCTTCCTTAAAATATATTCCAAGATCATTTATATAAGTTGGATTTAAAAGAAAATAATTTAGCTAAAATTTCTTTTAAAAAATCGAAAAAATATCGAGTAAAATTAAAAAATTATTTTAAAATTCTTAAAGAGGATAAAAAAATCCTTCACTTGGATACCAAACATGACTAGATTTCCATTAAAAATTAAAAAAAAAGTTAGATGTGATAAAAAAAAATTAGATGACCAACTTCCAAATGATTTTAAGGTAAAAAATTTTAATAACTTAAAGTATTTAAGATAGATGAGTCGTCTTTATACTCAAATTAAAGGAAATTTAACTTTCTAGAGATTTTTAATAAAATTTTTGAGGCTAAGTAATAATTTTTGTATACAATTTTGTATAACTTTCAAAGTATTTAAGATAAATGATCGTTTGACTACTTAAATAAAATAAAATTTTGTAATGCTTTTTAATATTTAAAATTTAAGCCCTTAATTTGACTCAAAACGAGCACAATTACAAACAAATTCTTTTAAAAGAGTCTACAAAAATTATATCACCTCCTTAAATACCAAAATATTTATCGAGAATTATTTTTCGAATTATATTCTTAGATATTTAACAAATAATTCCCCAAACCTCAACTTATGTCGTGTAAACTCACCTTAAAAAAATACTCTAAATAATTTTTTGAGATCTTTTTTTGGCGAATATATTTCGTGATGTTTTACATATTGCACACATTAATAAAAAAAAGTTATCTTTGTTACATATAAAATTAAATCCTTAAACGTGCAGTTTTTTTCTTAATTCTTATCATTACCATTATTTTAATAAACAAAATTTAAAATACGCACTAGGTACTTTCATTTCTCAGTTTTCTTTTATTAAAATTAACAAATTTAAGATTCGTTTACACTAATCACATTATTACAAATTATTATGTACAGCTTTCGCTTGATTTGTTTTTATTTATTTTTTACATCTTTCTTCCTAATAATTTTTGTCACTTCTTTTTTCTAAACTTTATGTAGAAATGTATGAAAAATTTTGAATTTGATTTCTCTTTCATTCACTACGTTATGCGTTTAATTGTGTGTGTGTGTGTTTTGTGTGCTTTTAGTAGCCTTTTTTTTAAAAGCTACTTAAATATTGTAAAAATTAAAGAGAAAAAAATCGGGTTAAAAAATGTTAGTGATTAATAACTTGTTTAAAGAATTTTTTTTAATCTCTGCAAACTACTAATCTGCTTATTTATTTACTTATTGTATACCGTATTACAAGTTATTATAGAAGTATTTTAATTTACTTATCAACTTTTTAAATTTTTACTTTAATTTTTTTTTTCTTGGGACCGCGTAAAAAAATAAAATGTACTTTGGATTTCTTATTATTATTATTTTTTTTACCTTTTTTTAAACATTTACATCCTTGGCCGAGTTCGTTTGTTGTATTGTAACTTTTTATTTATTAATTTATTTATTTACCGTTAAAAAATTTTTTTTTGAGATCGGTGAAATTAAATTTTTGTTAATTTTTAAATCTTGGCGATTGTCACAACACAATTTATCTTCACATCTTCAAATTTAAATAAAGTAAAATAAAGTAAACATAATATAAGGTGGGTTTTACACTGAGGAAACCAGCAATAAGTAACTAGCAATTAGCAATAAGCGAAATTACCACTTGATGATATTTCAGATAGAATTAAATGATATTTTTCACATTGGAGCAATTTGATATCGCCTTTGAATCTACTGATATTGAAAGACCACTCACTTTAAAAGGTGAATTCTGACTTTGTTCGATACATACTTTAACAGGATGAAATTTTAGCTGTGTGGAATGAAAGCTCTCATTTTCCTAAAACTAAGTGGACATGTTCCAATATCTGTACGGGAATTTAATATTTTTATCATGTTAAAATCGAAGCTAGAATCTAAAAATGTAATAAAAATCTGGTCTTAAACAAACTTTGTTTAATTAATTAATTTTTTGATTTTCACTTTGAGAAACATTAAAATCCAGAAAGATTAAAATAATCCTTAATAAATCCTTAAAATCGAATCTAAAATCTAAAAATATAATAAATATCTGACTTAAAAAAATTAAATTTGGAGGATTTTTAAGGAAAACTTTTAAATCATTTTTCTTTGAAGAGTTGTTAAAATTTTAGAAAATAAATAAATAAATCCTTAAAATCGAAGCTAGAATCCAAAAATATAATAAAAATGCAGTCTTAGCAATAGACTTAGACAATAGACAATTTTTTGATTTTCACTTTGAGAACCATTAAAATCCAGAAAGATTTTATGATATTGAATTTAGGATTTTAAGATTTCGAACATTTTGAACTTAAAATCTTAAGATATTTGGCATTTTAAGATTAAAATTTAAAAATTTTTGACGATTTGAGGTACAAACTTTATTCTGAAGTTAGAATTTCACTATTTTCATTTCTCTGAGCTTAGAATTTGAAGATTTCAACCATTAGGAGGTTAGAATTTTAAGATATCTGGCAATTTGAGGTTCAAACTTTAATATTTTTACGATTTTGAGATTTAAATCTTGATTTCTAATATTCTGAGATTAGAATGTCAATATTATCACGATTCTGAGGTTAGATTTCAACATTTCTTACATTTTCAGCTTAGAATCTCAAGATATTTATCATTTTCAAATTAGGACTTTGAAATTTCTGGCAATTTGAAGTCAAAAACTTTAATATTTTCAGCATTTTCGGATTAAATTCTTAATTTTCAAAATTCAAAGACTAGACTTTTAATATTTTCACAACTTTGAGCTTAGAATTTTAAGATATCTGGCATTTGAATATTAGAATTTTATGATTTCTGGCATTTTGAGATTTAAATTTTGATTTTCAATATTGTGAAATTAGATTAGAAATTTCACTATTTTCATGAATCTTAGCTTAGAATTTGAAAATTTTAAACATTTTGAGCTTAGAGTTTTAAGATATCTGGCATTTGAATATTAGAATTTTATGATTTCTAGCATTTTGAGGTTAAAATTTTGATTTTCAATGTTCTGAAATTAGAATTTCACTATTTTCATGACTCTCAGCTTAGAATTTGAAGATTTCAAACATTTTGACCTTAGAATTTTTAAATATCTGGCATTTGAATATGAGAATTTTAAGATTTCAGACAATTTGAGGTTCAAACTTTAATATTTTTACCATTTTGAGGATAAAATCTTGATTTTCAAAATTCTGAGATTACAATTTCAATATTATTACGATTCTGAGTTTTGATTTCAACATTTCTTACATTTTCAGCTTAGAATCTCAAGATATTCGTCATTTTTTAATTAGGATTTTAAAATTTCTAGCAATTTAAGGTCAAAAAAGACTGACAAGGGGAGGGTCAGACGTTCCCCTCACCGATTTCGCTGAAATTGTACAGAAGTGTAGTACTTCATAAGAAACTCTTATAGACCGAGTCATACGACGCGCTTCTCAAGCGTCCTCGAGAAAAAGCAATTTTAAGATTTGCGTGTCTGCTTAGAACCTTGGCAACACGTAAACATTCAACGGAGAGCGTGGTACAGTGTGCAGCCCCTCGGATTTGTAAGCGAGAGGTTACTGGTTCGAATCTTATTGCCGGTTTTTTTTTTGTTTTTATATTTTATTTTTTATTTATATTTACGCTGAAATCTCAATAAATATTTAAAAGTATGGAATATGAAAACTTCTCTTTCTCGCTTCGAACGATGACAAGAAAGAGGACGCGTATCTATTAAGCCACAGGAAATAATAAATTTCAGCGTGGATATAGAATATATACAATAAAAATACATAACAAAAAAAAATCCGGACCAAGGTTCGAACCAGTGATCACACGCTTACTATCAGACGGGCTGTTCACTGTGCCACGCTCTCCGTTCACTAATTTTACGCTGTCCAGGTTCTAGTCAGACATGTAAATCTTAAAATTGCTATTTCTCGAGGATGCTTGAGAAGCGCATCGTATGGCTCGGTCTGTAAAAGTTTCTTATGAAGTACTACACTTATGTACAATTTCAGCGAAATCGGTGAGGGGAACGTCTGACCCTCCCCTTGTGAGCTTAGTTTGCCAAAAGGTATGATATTTTGAGCTTAGCATCTCAAGATATCCGGCATTTTAGAATTAAAACTTTAAAATTTCTGGCAATTTGAGGTTCAAACTTTAATATTTTTACCGTTTTGAAGTTAAAATCTTGATTTTCAAAATTCTGCGATTAGAATCTCGATATTACCACGATTCTGAGATTAGATTTCAACATTTCTTACATTTTCAGTTTAGAATCTCAAGATGTTTGACATTTTCAAATTAGGATTTTTAAATTTCTGACAATTTGAGGTCAAAAACTTTGATATTTTCAGCATTTTCTGATTAAAACCTTAATTTTCAAAATTCTAAGACTAGAGTTTCAATATTTTCACGATAAAAAAGTTATGAAAGTTATGATATTTTGAGCTTAGCGTTTCAAGATATCCGGCATTTTAAAATTAAAACTTTAAGATTTCTGGCAATTTGAGGTTCAAACTTTAATGTTTTCGGCATTTTGAGGTTTAAAGCTTTCAAAATTTTTCAAGATTTTCAAAATTCTGAGGTCAAAATTTCAACATTTTCACGATTCTCAACTTAGATTTCAAGATTTCTAATATATATAGACTTTTTTAACGCGTCTTCAGCTTTTACATTTATTCAAAAACGTGTGTAGCTTCACTCTTCAATGATTAATTCTTTTGCCCTTTAAATTTCCTGACAGTAATACTTGATTGAATATTTTATGACACCTGTTTCTCTCATATTTTTTAAATATGCGTGAAGACGATTAAGGGCGAAACGTTTACGTAGCACCTACAACAATTATTAGAGTTTGTCATCGTTGGCTAAACCTTTTGAGTTTTATTTAATATCACCTAATCACTTTTCTCACTTTTTGTGGGATCAATCGTTTGGGCGTTATAAGCCATTGAAATTGACAAAAATACAGATTAAGCAGAAAGGTTGCATGTTATTTAAAATATATAAGGTTAACGAGATGGACGAAATTTTACCATTTTATGTAAGTCATAGTTGATTGAGATTATAAGAAGTCCATCCATAAGGCTAGGATCGATGGAGATTTCGTACTGTTTCCGAACTATCTTCACATGACTTCAGCAGATTAGGACAATAACCATCATAATCTATGCTTAAATGAAGGGAGAGATAGCAATCTACACCTCGATTTTACATACGACAAGTTTCTAATGAATATCGAATCACCACATTAAAATGCGAATTCCGACTCTTCCCATTCGTTACATTCTTTAACAGAACGAAATTCTAACTGTGTGAGAAATTCTGAGTTTTTAAAAAAGCAGTGCTTTTCGTACACGATACTATAACCTCAACCAACTATAATTTGCATAAAATGACAAAATTACATACACTGAATGGTATTTGACCTAAATTAGTAACTCCACGTGGTACTAACCTTTTTAAAAACGTGTTTTCTGGCTTTTGTGATTTTCAACTGATGAAATCATATCTTTTTGACAAAATTTTAACTCACAACCCTCAAAATCGTCTTTGAATCTAGCGATATTAAATTGCTCCAAAGTGAAAGATATTCAAAAATTTTAAAAATCTCATCAAATTGCAATATCGCATATTGCTGGTTATTAATTACTAGTCACCTAAGTGTAAAACATACCTAAAAGAAAAAAAAGCAGAATAGTCGCCCCTTTTAATAAACCATCTAATTAAACTAGAAAAAAACACATTTATTCAAAAACATCAGCTCGGGGCGGAGCGCACAGTTAACGAGGCCTCCAATAGAAAAAAAAATAATATAAGAAGAAATATCACAAAAAACTATCACACGTCTCGGTTTAAAATTAAAGTTAAATCAAGTACCGTATAAAATGAATAATAATAACGTCTCGTTCGGCTGCCGTTCGCCGTGAGGACCGCCCCGTCCGTCTTTTTTTCAACACATGTAGAACAAATAATTATTATAGTTATTAGCGTTAAGGACTACACAAACACATCGTGAAAAGGATTCGTGTGGGTAAAGACGAATACAAGTACGACTATTTTAAATATATAATATAGATTATATAAACTAGAAGAAAAAAAAACACTTCACTTTTTTCGTTCGTTTTGTTTGTTTGTTAAAAGTTTTTTTTTTCCATTTGGCTGTGTGTGTATTTTGTAATCTATTTTGTACCGAAAATTTTTTAGAGAAAAAAAAGGGGATTTGAAGAACTTTCTATTTTTTTTTGTTAAAAAAGTTCCTTGCAAAGATTTTTTTTTAAATTTCGTTTAATTTTAGTTTTAAATTAACTTTTCTTTTAAATTAATTTAATTTTAAATTAATTCAATTTCAAATTAATGCAATTTTAATTATTTTTTTAATTTATCATCGCAAAGAACCATTTTTGGGATATATTATTATCAAAAAAAAATTATTTATTTTCGACCTGTCTCGAATAAATTACCCGTCCACCTGTTAATTTTTTTCCCGTTTTTTTTTTAATTAACGGTTGCATTTCTTAAATAGTTCTTAAATCCTGATTTTTGTAATTATTATTAACCGAGAAAGTCTATCGGACGACGATCGTTCGCGAATGTCAGGTACCACGAGTGCTCGAGATTAATCCAAAGCAAGAGAAACGACGACGACGAAGAAATAGAGGAAGAAATTGAAGAGAAGTGTGGGGTTTGTTTCTGAAGTGGGAAGTTTGAGGTTGTTTTTTTTGGGGCTTGGGTGTCTCCTACCTTTTTGTTTCTGCGTTAAGAGAGAGACTGTACTCGACCTATTTTCGTTCGTAAAACGCTTGCTGCTGCAGTTGGTGTTGCTTAGGGGAAGAAATTGATAGACTGCGCTCGACGCTACATCCCTTTTGGAATCGCTACGAGCCAGGTACGGTGTTGATGACGACACGGCGAAGGCGATTATGGTTAATAGTAACTAGATTTAGCTGTTTGCTACCTACAAAAAAAATAGACAATAAGTTCTTCAAGAAATGATTATAAAATAAATATTGGGTTGTTCGGAAAGTAATTTCGTTTTTCTTTGTGGAAATGAAAGACAGTTTTCGTATAATAAACAAATACTTTATTAAATTATATATTGGCCGTTCTAGTCCAACACCTTTTGTCATCCTTCTGGTAGTAGCATAATTCCATGCTCATAGAATTTTTGGCCTTTGCTGGCAAAAAAACTGATCAAGGTGATTTTTGATCTCCTCATTTGAGGTGTAGGTTTTACCGTCTAAAAAATTTTGGAGTGACCGGAACAAATAATAATCCGATGGTGCCAGGTCTGGAGAATATGGTGGATGCGGCATTGTATCCCATTCAAGCTGTAAAAGCTTTTGGCGTGTAACCAAACTTGTGTGAAGTTTCGCGTTGTCTTGGTGAAACATTACGCCTTTCCTGTTGATTAGTTTTGGCTTTTTCTGTTTAAGTGCATCATTCAATTTGTCCAGCTGATGACAGTAGAGAACATTGGGAACCCATACATCGAGCTTCGAGGATAATCCCATGCCTTTCATTTGATCATAAACTGTTGAATTTGATAAAATTAACCTCAATCCGATCTCATGTGCTGTTATTCGCCGGTTTGCATCAACTAATGCCTTTATCGCGCCTTTATCAGCTTCAACCGGCCTTCCCGAACGTGGCACATCTTCGACATCAAAATTGCCGGATCGAAATTTAGCGAACCAGTTCTGGCACTGGCGTACTGTCAACACACCTTCTCCATACACATCGGTCAATTTCTTTCTGGCTTGAACATTATTTTTACCCCTTCTGTAGTAAAACAGTATGATACGTTGAAAATGTTACTTATCGCTCTCCATATTTAAGGCTGGTTTTAGTGCTCAACCGACGGTCGGTACCGACGTCGGTCGCGCGTAGCTTATCAACGTATTTATATGTAGCTGTTCAGTGCTGCACTGATGAACCCTACGCGCGTACGATACGCGGCGCGTATGACAACTGTCGGTCGAACGCGTCCATATGTACGTCAGCCAACTGACAGACTGCTGTCAGTACGTGTACAGTCATCGTGAAATAATGAGCATAGACACAGAACGATTAATAACCGAAGTCCGGTTGCATCCGGAATTATGGAACTGGTCTCATAATTTATATAAAGACGGTGATGCACGGTTAAAGAATTACAGAGCAATGAAATATCCAAGTATCGTACAATTTGTTAATGCGCACATTTTTCGTGAGACTGTACAAACTGACGGTCAGCGCGTTTTGACAGATCTGTCAATCAGCTAAGCACTGAACAACACAAACCGACCGTCAGCGCGTTTCGTCAGTGCTGACGGTCAGTACCGACCGTCGGTTGAGCACTAAAACCAGCCTAAAAGGGCACCAACCAAAAACTACTGCGTAGAATTAATTGGGATTTTTCACACACAAGCCTGGCTATATCGTCGCTGCCAAGCCAAAGCGACATAAACGCCATTAACCTAATTTTTCAGAAAACGCAAAAAATGATTGACATAATGAATCTCAAATGGCTTTTATGCAAACTTTAAACCAATTTTATAGCGAATGAAGTTTGTTTGCGGGCATACCGCTTTAACTGTTGCATGCAGATTTAAAAATGCTACTCAACGGTGCAGCTAACTAAAAAATGGCCATTTTGGCGTTTATGCCGTTTTGGCTTGAGAGCGTCGATATGAGCTCTCAAAGTATATAATAATTATACGGCTTAAGTGTGAAATTGGGTGCAAAAAATACAATTAAATCCTGTGTCGGGAAAAAATGAAATTACTTTCCGAACAACTCAATAAAAAATCATTTTTAATAGATTTGATTTGACCATAGAAATCATATTCAAGGATATTATAGGTGCGCAATGAGGGCATTATGTGGAGATCAATCTGTGATATGATCTCTACCAACACGAATAACTTCATAGCATCTCCCTCTCTTTCTATGATTCGTTTAATTCTTAGAATATCTTGGAGTACACTTGCCAACTCTTGATTAAAGTGTCTTCTAATTGGAGGAGAATTTGTGGTGCATTTGGACATTTAATCCAGCATATCTTTTAGGTATTTAATGTTAACTATTTGATCAAATGCTATCTTCGGTCTTCAACTATAGGCGGTCAATTTTTTACATATAAGTCTTGCCCTAATTAACATCTTGTTGACCGGGAATTTTACATAGAAACTGTCATGTCACCGGCTATGATGAGTTATTTACCCCTTCAAAGGTACCCCTAACGATGCCTATACGTCGTTCGCACGCTTCCAAAAGGCCGTTTTGGGGCAGTTTGGTGGTCGTTCCAAGGTGACCCAAAGGTACTCCTAACGATGCTTAAACGTCGTTCGGATGCTTCCAAAACGCCTTTTGGGGGTCGTTCCAAGATGACACAAGGTGTCCCAAAGGTCGGTCAGGGAAGGTTCAAAAGTGGCTCAGCGATCGATTTACCCCTCCAAAGATACCCCTACGACTCCCAAACGTCGGTCGGACGCCTCCAAAAGGCCGTTTTGGGGCAGTTTGAGGGTCGTTCCAGGGTGACCCAAAGGTACTCTTAACGATGCTTAAACGTCGTTCGGATGCTTCCAAAACGCCTTTTGGTGGTCGTTCCAATATGACATAAAGTGCCCCAAAGGTCGGTCAGGGAAGGTTCAAAAGTGGCTCAGCGATCGATTTACCCCTTCAAAGGCACCACTAACGACACTTAAACGCCGGTCGGACGCTTCCAAAAGGTCGTTTTGGGGCAGTTTGGGGGTCGTTACAGGGTGACTCAAAGTGCCTCAAAGGTCGGTCAGGGAAGGTTCAAAAGCGGTTCAGCGATCGATTTACCCCTCCAAAGATACCACTAACGACGCTTAATCGCCGGTCGGACGCTTCCAAAATGCCGTTTTTGACTTCACAGTCGCCAGTCAACAACGTTTGGGTATGAAAAGACGAGTTAACTCGTCTTAGGTCAGCAAAGTGTTAATTACTAATCTTCAAAGTGAAATTTAAGATTTTTTTAAATAAAACAATTTGATATGTTGAAAAATCTCAAATTGTTAGAAATCGCTTCCACGAATAAGAGCTATTAAAACTTTCTATTCTTGGTATCACAGATCATTTATTATAATCAATTATCAAATAGGAGAAAATAGGTGAAAGTTTAGTTGTAATCTTAATTTTTTGTATATTTACGTTTACTAGGTCGCTACACAATCTGGAGATGATGAGTTCAAATTTTGTCAAAATGACATGATTTTATCAGTTGAAAATCAAAAAAGCACAGGATTAGCAAGAAAATACGAACGTTTTTAAAAAGGCTGGTACTACATGGAATTACTGATACAGGTCAAATGTCATTCAGTGGGTGTAATTTTGTCATTTTATGTAAACCATAGTTGGTTAAGGTCATAATGTCGTGAACGAAGGAGCACTACGTTTTTATATATGGCACTTTCTCAAAGAATAAGGACGTTATCGTTGCCATTTCAGCACGCACAGATATTGGAATGTTACTTCTTAGCAGGATGGCTTTTAGCAGGATGAGGGCTATCATCTCACACAGCTAGAATTTCGTTCTGTTAAAGGATGTAACGAATAAGAAGAGTCGGAATTCGCATTTTAAAGTGGTGATTCGATATTCATTAGAAAATTGCCGTATGTAAAACAGGTGTGTAGACTGCTATCTCTTGGTCCATTAACGCGTAGGTTATTTGGTTGTTGTTCCAATCTGCTGAAGTCATGTGGAGATAATTCGGAAAGAGTACGAAGTACTCCATCGTTCATAACCTTATGAATGGACTCCTTTATGGACTCAACTATGACTTACACAAAATACTAAAATTTTGCTCACTGAGTGTTGTTTACCTCAGATTTTTTCAATAACGTCCGACCTTTCTGCTTAATCTGTATTATTATTCCAACCTGCTGAAGTCATGTGGAGATAGTTTGGAAACAGTGCGAAGTGCTCCATCGACCATAACCTTATGGACTTCTTATAGTCTCAACCAACTACGACTTACATAAAATTGTAAAATTTTGCCTACTGAATGTCGTTGACATTATACATTTTCAATAATGTCCAACCTTTCTTCTTAATCTGTATTTTTGTGAATTTCAAAGGCTTGTATTGGCCAAACGGTTGATTGTAGGAAAAAAGTCGGATAATATAAAATATATAAAATTTAATTTTCGCTCATTTTGTATAAAGAAACCTTTTCGAAAAAACGTCGACCGAAATATAAGCGAAAAATACCAGAAATTCTTTAAATTTGCAAGATTTTTGTAAGAAAAATATATTTCCGATCAAAATTCAAATTGGTAAACATCAAATTCGTGTTTGGCGACCCAAAAGACATAAATGTGCTAAAAATCGAAACTACAACTAACTTTCTGCTATTTGACCTTTTTGAATCTTCATTGTGTGGACTATCAATCCTAACTTTTTTATTTATATACATTTCTAATCCAGCTCTTCCAAAAACATTTCAATTTTTACATAGATTTTATACAAATAAAAAAAATATGTTAAAATCTGGGTTAACTTTAACTCAGCTAACAATTAAGAAAATCATAATTACATTACAGGATGAAATTCCGTATTTTTCAGACTCTAAAACGTATGCTTTTTACATAGAAAAATGGACTCAAATTTTGGGGTATGTGGTATGGTCGAAAAGTAACATTAAAATATAATAAGGTGATTCAACTTATGATTAAAAAGAATATAAAATTTACCTGTGAGTAATAACTCCATTCATTGGCGTAGCGATGGTAGGTACCATTTCAAGTTCAACGAGTAACGGAAAATGATCGGAAAAAATATGCGGATGCGGACAACCAACGATTTTATGATCCCTAAGCCACTCGGCCGAATGAGGTCCGAGTAAACCCAACGGGGTCATACTGTTCTTCGAATAAAATATATAATCGATTATCCCTTTAAAATCGTACCTAAAACAATTCAATAAACTTCTACCCAACCTAAAAATACCAAAAAGAACAAAAACTAACGTATAATTGGTGTATGGCATGATGTCTTCGCTATAAGCCGAGGCCAGTTTAAACGAGTGCGTAAACTCGTTCGGCTTATCGCAGCTGAGCACCTTCTCGAGACATTGTTTATAACTGAAATCCTTAAAGTCGCGGTGATCCTGCGAGACGCGACCGGAATTAAGGAACTCGACGACACCCGAATCCGGTAAAGAATTAAAATCACCGCAGAGCACGAGCTGGATGTTTTGGGGCTCGACGGTCACGCCCTGGCCGTTCGCCTCTTTCAGCCGGAGCGTCGCCGCCGATTTCTCTAAAATCGTCTTCAGCTCGTTACTCAGCATCATCGTTTGAATTAGTTTTACGTCGCAAAATTCCGGATCCCAATGTATATGAGCTGTACATACTAAAATTGGTTGTTGAGCTATTACTGAATCGGGTGGGGCTAAAATTTTAAACAGAAAAAAATTATTTAGGTGACAAATTGAAAATAAATACAAAATTACCATTTTCCCAAGCGGCTTCAGTAGTTTGTAATAAAGCCGCTAATCCAATATTATCCTTAGGCATTACTCTATTTAACATATGTTCTAAACCATCCGCATTTGCCATTGCTAATTGATTAAATTCGACCAAATGTTCTTTAATTAATGTAAACCTAATAAAAAATCAAATTATTAATAAATCGATTATAAAAAAACTTTAATAAATTTACTTTGAAGTGCGATAAAATACAGCACAACCATCGACGTATTTCCTTTCGTTTTCAGCCATGGTTTTAGCACGGGATTTAGGCGAATAAATCCCGGCGTAACCATCCTGCTTGAGTTCAGGAAGGAAAAAGTTGTAAAACTGGTCCATCTCTACCTCCTGGAGGTTGATTATGTCGGCGCTGTAATGACGGATCTCCTCCATTATACCTTTTTTCCTATAATCCCAATTTAATGCCCAGCTCGGGCAATAGCTGTACATTTGCCTAGTTGCGTATTTGTCGCAGAGGACGTTATAACACATCACCGTGAAGATACCTGTTTAAATAAACAAAATTAACTTTTTACTTTTAATTTGATTGATTTTGATGAATTTTTATTTTAAAAAAGGGTTAAAAATATTTCTCTTTTAAGTAAAGGGACTAAAAATTAAAGTAAACTAAATTCGAAAGAATAATTTTAAGGTAAGTTTTATAGTTCCTAAAGCTGTAAATAATGTAGTAACAATTGCGATTATAAATACAGTCGAACCTTGTTTATCTGACACCATAGATAATCCGGAAAATCGAAAATCCGAATAATGTGGGTAATATGAGTAATAAGCAGAACAAATTTCTTACCTGAGCAGACTTACTCAGAATTATAATGAAAAAACATATTGTGTAACAAAATTTACGCTTTGGATTACTCATAGTTAAGTTAGTAACGTTATTGAAAGTGATATATTAAAAAATGATTGTCTACTGTAGATATTAATAAAAAGAAATGGTTAATAAATCTGATCAGAATTACCTGAAGACTCTAATAAATAAAATTTTATTGTAATACCATTAATTAGAGAGTGTAAATAAATTTCTATGTAGTTGTTCATTCATCATTACATAAAAAAAGAATTTTTTTTCACTCAATTTAAAAAATGAAAAAATGGGTTTGATTCACTTTAAATTTGAACCTTCAAAGTGTTAAAGGAATGTTGAGTTTATATTTTAAAAACTAAGAATCTGTTTTTCCACTACGCAAAAGAGAAAAATTTTTAAAAATAAAAGATGTTTTTAAATCAGTTTAAATCTGAATCCTCCAAGTGTTAAAGGAACTCTTGAGTTTACGCTTTGGTTTGGACGCTTCCTCGTTGACAGCTATATTATTTATGAATTAAGCTAAGTTCACATATTTTAATTTTATTGTTAGTCTTATTGTTTACAAAGTTAGACAAATTTTTCATTTCGGATTTAGTGCTCAAAGTGATTTAAATTTTTCTATGAAATCCATTATCTTTTGAAAATGACCTTAATGAATTTTCACAAATAAATTCAATTAAAAAAGAAAAATATTTATATTAAATCAAAAAGGTTTGAGATCATTTCGGACGATTTTATACCATTTTTTATAGATTTCAGTTTTGGGTTTCTAGTAAAAATCGATTTTTTAAACATTTCAGACAATTTTGAACGGTCTTGAATTGTTTCTAACTATTTTAAACGATTCTTTATAGATTTTAGGCGATTTAAAAAAAATACATTATGCACTTTATTATCGTTTGCTACTAAAAATCAATTTTTTAGAGACTTATCGATACATTTTTTATCGATTTCAGATTCGGTTTTATATGAAAAAATGATTTTTTTTAAGATTTCAGGCAATTTTGAACGGTCTTGAATTGCTTCTAACTATTTTAAAAGATTGTTTATAGATTTTAGGTGACTTAAAAAAAAAAAACATTATGCACTTTATTATCATTTGCCACTAAAAATCAATTTCCTAGATGATTTTAACATTTTTTATCGATTTCAGATTCGGTTTTATATTAAAAATCGATTTTTTAATGATTTCAGACAATTTTGAACGGTCTTGAATTGTTTCTAACTATTTTAAATGATTGTTTACAGATTTTCGGTGACTTAAAAAAAAAACATTATCCACTTTATTATCGTTTTCCACTAAAAATCAATTTCTTAGATGACTTTTCAAAAAATATATACTTTATTATCGTTTTCCACATAAAACATTTTTTTTATAATAATTTCAGATGATATTCTACAATCCTTTATCGATTTCAGTTCCGGTTTCATATTAAAAATAAATTTTTCAGTAATTTCAGACAATTTTGAATAAACTTAAATAGTTTCCAACGATTTTAAACGATTATTTATAGATTTTAGACGATTTTTTAAAAAACATTATAGGGGAGACCATGGACAAAAGTAGCATTTTTTAGTTTCGATTCTTTAGGTCGATTATTAATTCATTTGCAAGAATTGTACAGAATAGACTTTACCTATACGCGGTTCATTCATTTCTTTATTAATAAACGCAAACTTTCAACGCAATGTGTAGCGGTTCTGTATTTATAAGATTTTTATTGCGAAATGTCAAGTGTTACTTTCATACCCTACATACAAGACGAAAGTAATATATTATGGGGATAAAAGTAACAGGATTTGTACTAAAGAATAGGTTATAGAGTAATCGCCTTCTGGCCCCATAGACCTTAGCTCAGTCTATGAAAACTTGTAGCGATCTAGAACTTGTTTCAAATTGCCAAAGAATGTATTAACATTAGTTTCAGTGTAACTGGTTGCATGTGCTAAACTTGTGGCTTGAGTACATAAGGCTAAAGTGGGATGTCTATACAGGTGTCCCAGAACTCGGATGCCAAACGCTAACCACGCATTCTAGAGCTGATTTCATGCCGATTCAAGGAAAAAGTCCTTAGCCGAAATTACTTCCTAAGAGAACTTACCCTGGTAGCGCTTAACACCTTTACGATGGCAATAAAAAAATTGTTTTGTCAACAAACGATGAAGCATTTCGAAGTTTACAAACGCTCAAAATTTCATTGTGATAGCTAAATCGTGATTAAGATATTTCGAAAAAAACATGATCAGACACGTCATCTTCAGGATGCTCTAGTTCTCTTAGGAAGCAATTTCGGATATGGACTTTTTCATTGAATCGACATGAAATCAGCTCTGGAATGCTTGGTTTGCGTTTGGCAACTGAGTTCTGGGACACTCTATATAAAGAACCATTCGGCTCCAGCTAATTCATTATTGTGCCATGTTTCTGACATTTTTTTATGATAGGCTACGGATAATTGGTTAGTCAATCTTCTGATCTCTTGAGAAGTCCATAATATAAATTTGTCTAATCTACAATATATTAGGTTGGGGAAAAAGATATCCATTATTTTTACGCGAAGTAGATCGAGAAAATAATGGATTTCTTTTTCTCTAACCTAATATTTCTCAAAATTTTTTTCTTCTTCAGTAAAAATGCGTCTTACACTATGATATCCCATCGTCCTCTATATAAAAAAATAAAAGCAGACGCACTTACTTTAGTCGCTTTGAAACACAAATTATGACCTACAACTACCAGATAGCACGATGGCCGCATGCCATATTATCATTTTCATGGAGGCAGAAATACACAACTATTAGCGAAGAGTAAATCTCTTAAAAGCATAAGTGCAAATTAGGAGAAGTATTGTTACTTTCATGACGTGTTACTTTTGACCCCGGTCTCCCCTACACTTTATTATCGTTTACTACTAAAATTCAACTTTTTTGATAATTTCAGATGATTTTTTGTTTTAAACAATTAAACCACACTCTGCATCAAAATTAACACACCATAAAAAAATCCCAAAATTCAAAGTTCATTTTCTCTCAAGTCACTAGTCTAATTTAATTTTAGTTTTTTTTGTAATGTAGACTTTATCTTCAGGAACAATCCAGAGTATAACATTTTTATTTAAACTTTAGTTTAAGACATGTACAGGGTGTGTAAGAAAGACATCGTTTTTTCATCGATCTTTGGAACACCTGTGGGCCGTTTCAAAGGCACCATCTGATGATTACCATAATCAAAAGGTATTCCAGTCTTTTCTTAACCATTTGTTTTTTGAATCATGTGTTTATCAAAAAACAGCGGTCTCTTAAAGATTAACTGACTAATTTATTGACAATGAGCCCGGTCATCGCAGAGCCCAGTTGGAATTCGCGAGATATCACGCCAATTTGACGCTTCAAGATTGGGAGCATGTTCTGTTTACCGACGAAACCAAATATTGCCTTTACTCGTCTGATCGCCGAGTACAAGTTCTTAGACGGGCAAACGAACGATACGCACAATGCGATATTCGTCCTACGGTTTCATTTAGTGGAGGTTCTGTAATGTTTTGAGGAGGAATTTCCTTAACCGCTCGAACAGAACTGGTATCATTACGAGGAGCTTGTCTAAACAGTCAACGATACATCAATGAGATTTTAGCAGAACATGTAGTCCCATTTGCTGGGTACATTGGAAACGATTTCTTGTTGGTGCAAGACAATGCTAGACCACATGTTGCTCGGATAGTGCAGGATTACTTGCACGAAGTTGGTATAGAGACCCTAAACTGGCCTCCTCATAGTCCAGACCTCACTCCCATTGAGCACGTGTGGCATAGCATTGGCAAGAAACTAAGAAATCATCAACTGCTCGCTGCTTCTCTTGATGATGTTGAGAGATATGTAATGGCGAATTCGATTGGGAAAACTAGTGTGCACTGGTGCGCACTCGTTGAGTGCAAAATGTGACATATGTCACACTAGCTTAGTGCAAAAAAAGGCAAATTCAACAGAACGCGATGAAATCAAACATAATCATAACATCACTTGTAAGTGTGTTTAAGGCTTGATGATGTTTAAAATGTTTTATAAACTACAATAATAAAATGTAATAGAACACAACGAAACAACCAATAGAACACGCTGCTATGCACTGGTGCGCACCAGTGCAACTGAGTGCAACCAATCGAATACGCCATAAGAGAAATTTGGAACAACATCGATCAAAATGAAATACGGCGTTTATTTTTAAGCATGAGACGTCGCTGTGAGGCCGTCATACGGTCTAGGGGCGGAAATACGCGCTACTATTTTTTTTTGTTACTTGATGTAACGTCTTAAGCCGCGTTTTCACGAGTCGATCGGAGTCGAGCGATCATTGAATCGTAAGCAAATTGAAATAAAATTGAAGGTGTAAACCAAGTTTCGGCGTCGTCACGCGATGAGCATTTCGATTCAATCGAAGTAGAAAGGCAGTCTACTTTTGTTGAACTATCGTCGTCGAACGCACATCGAACGACCGCAATCGTACGTGTAAACAGCCAGAACGACAAGATTCGACTTGTACTGAGCACATTAGACAGTAGACAACAGTACACAAAAACCCAAGTACCCAACCCAACACTTTGGAATTCTATACAAGGCAGAAAGACAGGAATAGTTGTCACCAGTAGCTAAGAACCACAGAACTACATGTAATTTCAGTAGGGCTGGTAGCGCCTTTTTCATCGACGTATTTTGTTTTTGAATGAATGATGCTGTTTTCTGTAGCAGGTATTCGAAGTGTGCGTTATCCATTCTCAGATGGTTTCGGTAATCCTCTGGATTTTCTGCTAGTAATTCTTCTAAGAGAAGACTAGAAGAAGCCCCAAGGGCATCACGTCTCAAAATCCACGGTCGTGTCCACCAACGTCGTTTATTTTTCTTTTTTCTTATATCTCGTTTTTCAATGCAGTACAAATTATTTGTACTCCCACACTAACTATCTCATTTGACGCCATTTTCATTTTTTATATTGCTTCAACTTTAGTTGCATGGTGTAAACGTTTGCTGTCTTTCGATCTGTTTAAACAACTCAGATCGCTCGACTCCGATTGACTCGTGAAAACGCTGCTTTAGGTTTAAAAATGTAAAATTTTTTTTGTGGTGCGATAATTTTGATGCGGAGTGTATTAAACAATTTATTTTCGTTTTTATCAAAACTTGTTTTTCTGAATGATTTTAGAGAATTTTTAATAAGTTTTAGATGATCCTAAATTTATTTCGACGATTTTATACCTTCTTCTATCGATTTCTTGAAGTTCTTTAAAAAATATTAAACAATTTCTTTTCGTTTTTATAAAAATTATTTTTCTAAATAATGTGAGGGAACTTTTAACCAGTTTTATATGATTTTGAATTACTTTCTACGATTTTATACCTTCTTCTATGGATTTTTGAATATTTTTAAAAAGCATTAAATAATCTACTATAGTTTTTTACTAAAAATTGATATACAGTAACCAATATCAAAAACTTTACTGATTTTTGTTCTAATTTTATAAAATTAGTAACATTTTAGATGATTTCAAAAAACAAATTCTGCTAATAATATATCTTAAGAAGCAATTTTTAATTAGGTTAAGTATAAAAGACAACTTTTTATTTCAAATTAGTTGGATCATAATAGCTCTCGTTTCACTTACTTTCTCCAAGAGTAAATGAAAACCAACTTTAATTTTACTCAAACCAATATAGCCTAATTCCATTTAACCTTATTCACTTAAAAGAGTCAAATTTCACTTTTAAAATATTTGTATCACAAACAAAATAGGTCAATTCAACCCAAAGCTTAATTTTTTAATGAAATTAAAAGAAAACTCACCAACAGGAATCTTTATCCAACCTAAGTCTAATTTAACTTTCCTTAAATTATTCTAATTCTAATAGAAATTTAAAACATTAACTCTCTCGATATTTCTTAAATGAAGCGTATAAATGCAAAAGCAGACATTCGACATTTTCTTCAAAAATTAGTTAGACACGGATCTGTATTGTAGATTTAGCAAGAAATCAATTTTTGTGGGCCCCAGGAGCATAACAATACATTTAAGCGAGTTATTGCAATAATAAATTCCGCTTTAAATGCAAAAGCAGACATTTGCGCCAAGTAGTTAGGTGCAAAAGCAGACGTTTGTGTTTGAACCTATCCAGATCTCGCATTACATCACGTGATAGCCGTGACATTGAAGTAGCTGTTAGTTTTGCTCGCTTTGATTACCTTCAACAACATTACCATTGAACCAAGTCCTCGTGGCAAAGGGCGAAAGAGAATAGCAAATAAGCAAGAGTGCAAGCGTGAAAAAGCCAAGACAAAGAGGCAGAGGCTTAAGGCAGAAGGCTTAAACCTGATAAGATAAGAAGCATTTCCTCTTTGCTAGCCAAACCCTATGGTGCAGAATGGAAAAACGATGAACGTTTGGAGTTCTTCAAAAACTAATTTTGTACTTTTCTTCAATAAAATCAGCTTCTTTAAAAACTCTTTTATCGCAATTCTAAATTTTATTAGTGCAGATTCTGCTAGTTTTTTATAGAAACGCCAAATCCAGATCTTTGCAGTTCATGAAGCAGAGATTTAAAAGTCTTAGATGCAAAACAAGGCAATCTCATTTTTTTAACCAAAATAACTTTTTTACTATCAGCCTGACTTGCGCTTTAAAGCACATAAAGATGCGTCGATGTATTATCTACTTTTGGTTAAAATACCAACTCGATTGAGTGACTTAAACGACAATGAGAGGTTTTTCGCGCTTTACTATTCGAATGTCAAATGTCTGGTTTTGCATTTATATGCTTCAAATTGTAATGGTAATAATCAAAAATTTAAAACCAAACTCAACTTAATCTAACTTTGTAATAAATTCTTAACACTAAAAGCTCATGGTCGCAAATTAATCCGTAGATATAGAGCTTCAACGATAAAATATTTATGTCACTTTAAAAACATAAAAACTATCTCTCACACTCTTATAGTGCGATTTCTTGTACTACCTTCAGATTAAAGATAAATCCTAGCTCATAATTAATTTCCTTCACGCTGTCAACGAGATTTAAAGATTTAAAATAATCATCCTCAACTCACACTAGATACAACTTTTTACACCTTTAATTCATCAAAGTACACTTACACGTCGGACGAGTTCTTGTTGGTCGTGTAAGCGGTATCCACGGTCTCTGAGGTGGAGCAGGTGTCGTAACTGTAACAAATTACAAAAAAACACATTAATTTATAATCTACGAAACTCAATGTTCATTACTACAACTTTATTCGTTTTATAAGTACAAAGTCGGGTTCATAAACCTATTCATCGTTTAAGTCTACACCTTGAAAAAGTGCACAACTCCACTTGGAAGCATTGTCATCGCGAGTCACGCCCTTCTTAAACCGGGGGTCGGTTTGAAATGGGGAACACACCTATGGATGATAATCGGTAATCTACATACAATGGAATCGAGCTCGACGCGTTGTAATCTCCGTATGATCACTTCTTCTTACCGACATAAAACCGCCGTAATCATAGTGATAAGTGACACAGGAAGAAAATTCAAATCGAAATTTGTTTTACATATAGAACAGCTGTTTTTGCTTGTAGGTACAAAAGAAATTAAAAGAGTCGTATGTTGGAAGAACATTCGCCTTTCACGAAGTAAACGGAGGCTGACTTTCTACACAGACGCAATCTTCATTTTTCTTTCCCATAGTAAAGTAAGGTGAAGTGAAAACAGATCTCTCCTTAATGAGATTAAAAACTCCTTCTTCGGAGAAAAAAAACGTCGTGCGGTTAACTATTAAATTAACTCGTTAACTCGGGAATGTTATCTTTAAACTGTCTTTTATAACCTTTTACAATAACCGTTCAATTTCAATACCTGTTATTTACCGTAACTACATCAATTTACTAGTGTTACGCAATCAAAACCTTGCCATTGACTTTTACACGATCAACATGTAATTTACTTCTTTGGAGGTTTTAAAAACATATATACCGATATTTTCCGCTTTTTATTTTAAAACAAATCCCACTTATATTACGTGGTATAACATGGTATAATATGGTATAATGTGGTGTACAATATTGACGTGGGAGACACAATAGACCAAAACCGCGCGGAAGGATCCATACGGGACAGTTTTAAAGACGCTCCCTACGCCTTTAAAGACTAAGTTAACTGTACACGTTGCACAATGCTTTCTGTTGAATTATTTATGGCAAACGCGTTGGCTCAATTGATCCACCTCAATGCATTATTATCATCGGTCCATACATTTAAACAATCTTCTCGCCATCTTAAATGCCGTCAATCTCTTTGTCACAGACAAAAAGCTTAATAAGGATTTATGACTATCCTTTAGAGTTCTTCAGTTCTATGTATGACGGTAGATTTCAATTTCTATGACGCCGTGAATAGTTTTAAACTTCCTATTACTTATAGGGTTATTCTTCATCTATTATAATCAATCCTCTCTTCCATTTTTTACAAAGTAGAAGAAATCGACGATTTCGTTGAAGAAAATTCCAAAACTAAGATAATTAAAGAATTGGAAAATCAAGATCAACGCAAAATTTCATCATTTGAAGAAAGACAAAGCGTTCAAGGAGCTTTAATCGAGAGAAATGAGGATATAAAGGAAGAAAATGGGAATAAATCGGGAGAAGAAAAAATCTTTAAGAGTATTGCGAAGATTTTACAAGAAGAATACAAAAATAGTTCAGTTTTTAGAAAGTTGGAAGGAAATTAAGGGAATGAAAATAATAAAGATCGAAATGAAGAAAGGGAAAATATTGATGCCAAAAATGAAGAAATGGAAAATAATGATGCCAAAAATGAAGAAATGGAAAATAATGATGCAAAAAATCAAGAAAAGGAAAATAATGACGCTAAAAATGAAGAAAAGGAAAATAATGATGCCAAAAATGAAGAAAAAGAAAACCATGAAGAGAAAAATAAAGAAAAAGATAATCATGAAGAGAAAAATGAAGAAATTAAAAACGATAAAATCAAAAATGAAGAAACTAAAAATGAAAAGATCAAAAATGAAGCAAATGAAGATGAAGAGATTAAAAACGAAAGAAAGAAATATGAAGACAATAAAAATAATGAAGAAAAGACAAATATTGAAGATAAAAATAAAGAAAAGGAAAATCTTCAAGAGAAAAATGAAGAATGTGACAATAATGAAGATAAAAATGAAGAAACTAAAAATAATGAGGTGAAATATGGAATTAACAGAAATATTGAAGGCAGAAATAAAGAAAACAAAAACGGTAAAATCAAAAATGGAGAAAATGAAAGCGAAAAGATCAAAAATGAAGCAAATGAAGATGAAGAAAATAAAAATGAAAGAAAGAAATATGAAGACAATAAAAATAATGAAGAAAAGACAAATATTGAAGATAAAAATGAAGAAAAGGAAAATCTTCAAGAGAAAAATGAAGAATGTGACAATAATGAAGATAAAAACGAAGAAACTAAAAATAATGAGGTGAAATATGGAACCAACAGAAATATTGAAGGCAAAAATGAAGAAAACAAAAACAATAAAATCAAAAATGAAGAAACTAAAAATGAAAAGATCAAAAATGAAGCAAATAAAGATGAAGAAAATAAAAATAAAAGAAAGAAATATGAAGACTATAAAAATAATGAAAAAAAGACATATATTAAAGATGAAAATAAAGAAAAGGAAAATCTTCAAGAGAAAAATGAAGATTGTGACAATAATGAAGACAAACACGAAGAAATTAAAAATAATTAGCTGAAATATGGAATCAACAGAAATATTGAAGACAAAAATGAAGAAAACAAAAACGAAAAAATCCAAAATTAAGAAAATAAAAGCGAAAAGATCAAAAATGAAGCAAATGAAGATGAATAGATTAAAAACGAAAGAAAGAAATATGAAGACAATAAACGTAATGAAAAAAAAAAAAAAAAAATGAAGAAAAGACAAATATTGAAGATAAAAATGAAGAAAACGAAAATCTTCAAGAGAAAAATGAAGAAAACAAAAACGAAAAGATCAAAAATGAAGAAAATGAAGATGAAGAGATCAAAAACGAAAGGAAGAAGTATGAAGATAAGGAAAATATTAAAGATAAAAACGAAGAAAAGGAAAATAATGGAGATAAAAACCATAAAATCAAAAATCAAGCAAACGGAGATGAAGACAGCAAAAATGAAAGAAAGAAATCTAAAGACAATAAAAATAATGAAGATAAAAATGAAGAACAGACACATAATGACGATAGAAATGAAGAACAGACAAACAATGAAGATAAAAATGAAGAAAAGGAAAATCTTCAAGAGAAAAATCAAGAACGCGACAATAATGAAGATAAAAACGAACAAATTAAAAATAATGAGGTGAAATATGGAATCAACAGAAATATTGAAGGCAAAAACGAAGAAAACAAAAACGATAAAATCAAAAATGAAGAAAATAAAAACAAAAAGATAAAAAATGAAGCAAATGTAGATGAAGAGATTAAAAACGAAAGAAAGAAATATGAAGACAATAAAAATAATGAAGAAAAAAAATGAAGAAAAGAAAAATCTTCAAGAGAAAAATGAAGAATGTGACGATAATGAAGATAAAAACGAAGAAACTAAAAATAATGAGATAAAATATGGAATCAACAGAAATATTGAAGGCAAAAATGAAGAAAACAAAAACGATAAAATCAAAAATGGAGAAAATAAAAGCGAAAAGATCAAACATGAAGCAAATGAAGATGAAGGGATTAAAAATGAAAGAAAGAAGTATGAAGACTATAAAAATAATGAAGAAAAAAATGAAGAAAAGGCATATATTGAAGCTAAAAATAAAGAAAAGGAAAATCTTCAAGAGAAAAATGAAGAATGTGACAATAATGAAGATAAAAACGAAGAAATTGAAAATTATGAGGTGAAAAATGGAATCAACTGAAATATTGAACGCAAAAATGAAGAAAACAAAAACGATAAAATCAAAAATGAAGAAAATAAAAACGAAAAGATCAAAAATGAAGAAAATGAAGATGAAGAGATCAAAAATGAAAGGAAGAATTGTGAAGACAAGGAAAATATTGAAGATAAAAATGAAGAAAAGGAAAATAATGAAGATAAAAACAATAAAATCAAAAATGAAGCAAACGGAGATGAAGAGAGCAAAAATTAAAGATAGATATCTAAAGACACTAAAAATAATGAAGATAAAAATGAAGAACAGACAAATAATGACGATAGAAATGAAGAACAAACAAATAATGAAGAAAAACTTATAAACGAGAAAGTAAATGATATTAAAATTGAAGACTCTAAACAGATTAAAGAAAAAATTAATTTAAGTGAGGATATCAAAGAAGAAAATGAAGATAAACGAGCTTTAAAAAATATAACCCATAAAAATAAAGATTACAAAAACTTTGAAGAGGTTTTAAAGAACAAACCCAACAAAGAAGAAGTAAAAGTTGATTTTGAAGACATTAAACAAGAAATTCCTGAAGAAATCCGAGAAGAAGAAGATAATCTTCATTTTAAAGAGTTTAGAAGTTCATTTTAATTTAAAAATTCGGCGCAACTTCTGCTAATATTGAATTGTGTACATTAAGAAAAGTTGACGTTATCAGAGTCTTTCGAACTTCTTGTAATATAGACGGCGTCTTTCTATGTTTCTACTAGACATCATTTGCAGAAAATACTCAGCCAAACGTTTAAATGTTTAAAGTGTTCACATGGTGGAAGATGATGAGGAAAACGACGGCGAAATTCTCGCCACGTTAAAACAACAGATGTGCACTTGCTCAAATAATCAGTTGTATTAATTCCAAGTTCTTCAAAAGTGTGTCGTTTTATGTTTGGCTTTAAGTGTACAGCCTAATCCTGTTAATTAATTCTCCATCTGTTTACAACATAAATACAAAAACATATCTATATTTGAAGCTATTTGTAAAAAATTATGGCACGTTCACATTATAATACTCTTTTTGCTCCTCACTGTATTTATCGTACGAACTCCAGATCATTTAAAAGGGTGATTATTTATTTAAAAAAATACTTATTGACATGCTACAAAAAGTATAAAGAGGGTTGCATTCTCTAAAAAATCAATTAATTAATCCAAACTAACAAGATTAGCAAGTTTCTTTAGATAATGTCAACTTAACATAACTCATCCCAACCGGATTCATTTTCAGATTTGTTTTTACTATTTTTGTAATAATCCAAGCGTAGAGCGTGGATAGATAATCAAAAAATATTGATTCGAATAAAAAAAAACCTTATTTAATTAAGAACTCAAGTTGAAACGTCAAATAAATGAGGAATTTAAATCGAAATAAAGTCATAGCAATTTTATATGATGTAGCGCTTAAATTAGCAATTAATAAGTTAGTAAATTAAAAGGAAAATTTATCAAAACCTTATCTACAAACAAATAATCAAAACTTTATCACATATCAATCTTTAAACTTATTATTAAATAAGATTTCTTAGAATTAGAATGTAGCATTAAAGGTGAAACAACTGGACTTAAAGACTAATTACAGACTGACTTTTTAACTACTTTAATAACCAATTGTAAAAGATAATTAAAACAACATATGTCAGCACCATAAAAGGATCTCTTAATAAAGAGCTCTTCGAAACCCGAACGATTTCCAACCGTTCGTTCACCGCAATCCAATCCAAAGATCTCTAATGGGACGAATGAGTCGGCTTTAAGGCCTAAAACGCCTTATTGGTTACGGTCTTTGGTGAACTTTTTTCAAAAAGTCGGCGCGTAAGAAGAAAGCAGAGAATTTCGCGGACAAATAATAATCGCGGGCAAACACCTGCGATTTCCTCAGTTTCCTCAAGGTTACCGAGAAGAATTTCGCTCGCGGGAGTTGCGTTCAGGCTCTCCCAGAGCCGCGGGCCATTCGGATCCTTGAAAAGACGGGCGCGCAGGTGAAAGTGTTCGGTTAGGTCGGTTAGTAGTTACGTAACGCCAACGGAGGAAACGTTGGTTGGGTAAACCCGCCGGGAGTAAAACTCCATGCGAACGAACGATTTAAACCGACTTAACGACTCTTGAATTATCGTTGTATCGTTGTCACGATACGTTCATCTTTGCAAAAGCAAAGATCCCGATTGCCTAAACGATGTAAAGGTTTCAAATTGTGCAATCAACCGTTCTTAGCAAGAAGAAAATTTTTTTAAACGGTATCCTATTCATTATTACATAAGAATACCATGCTATTAGTTTCGGTTTGGTTCTTGAAACCAAAAAGGTAATGTTTTTTCACGACCACAATATATTACTCAATGTTGTCCTCTAAAATGATCTTAGTTACTACGAATAAAATAAAATAACATTGTAACAAAGCATTAAAATTATTCGAAATCGTTAATTGTTCTAAATATTATTGAAGAATTGTTATAAAAATATTTTTAGCTTATATTTTAAGACGGTTAGTGATCGATCTTAGAAATTTTGGTATTATAGTCGTTCACGTCAAGGTTCGAAATTACAACCTTTATAAAACAACTTCGGCTACTGTAGGGTTGGGAATACTTAACCATATTCACTTAACGCTTTGCTGACCAGTAACGAGTTAACTCGTCTTTTTATATCTAAATATTGCTGACTGGTGATGAGTCAAGTTGTCATTGTCTCATCATAACCGGTGACCTAATACAGTTTCTATGTAAAATTTCCGGTCAACAAAGTGTTAAGACAGGAGTACGAATTCAGTGCAATTTAGAAAGCCAGAGACGTACTAACAAATTTATTTGAGTTATTTGAGAACAAGGGTCTATTTCCAGGACATCAACATGACGTGTTATTCTCTCTATGATCAGCATTCAATATTGCATGCGTGCAGTGTAGTAACGTGTGGATGCTGCCATAAGAATATACTGATACAACCTGAAGGCGTCAATGTCGTATTGGCGTCTTGAGGATAGATCCTAAGTTAGTAAAAAACAGTGCTTAGTTTCTGTCATCGGATACCTATTTATATCTACAGTGAAATTTCCCTTGGGCGGACACCAATGGGACCGACCGAAAGTGTCCGTTCAAGAGGGGTGTCCGCCTAAGAGAAACGCGAAGTAAATATCGCTTTTTTAAAATGAAAACTATAATTTAAAAAAATCGGTTATTTAAAGTGTATACATGAATGTTTTTAACATAAACAAAAAACTAAGATTCATTAAGTAGAATTAAGAATATTTTTGTCCTCTGTATTAAATAATAAAAATAATAATAATGATAGGCGTCCAGAAAACGTATTTCTAATTTGGAAAGCAGCTGCAAAGACCCTACATCTCCGTGATTTTCGGCAAAACGTTTAAGCTGATTGGTTAGGGTAATAGCTTCACCATAATTTTTGATATCCTCCGCTGGAACTGGTGCCTCATCGAGGTCAGAATCTTCGGACAGTTGTTCGACTTCTGGATTTTCGATTTCTTGTCCTGAATCTGGATCTACAACATATAAATTTTCATCCATTTCCTAAAAATCGTTAAGGTTTTCGTTGTTAGTCAATTCCAACAATTTTTTATTTTTGAGGATATCTGTAAGTTTATTAAGTGGTAAGTCATCTTCTGGATCAGATGTTAAAGCCTCATTTAGCTGGTCTTTACTTTGCATATTGTCGTGCTTAAATCTTGCTTTAGGGAGCTATTTTTAACTGTTTCCTTGGTTACTTTGGCCCAAGCGGTTTTTGCAAACCGCAGTACATCCGCATATCATTTTCTGCATAGACGTCAAACTAGTATTGAACCCCGTATGTACAGAAAAAATGAGAACATTTAAATTTCGGTGTACTCGGGGAAGTCCCTCATTCAAGCTAAGCAGAAAGGTATAACGTGGGCTGCGCTTGTACCTGGCAAATATTGAAGTCGCCAAACACCGTTTAAAGGGAAAATCTTTTATTAAAGGGAGACAGCCAAGTCGCCGCGCGGTGCGATTGTCCCTTTAAGAGAACATCTTCTAATGTCCGCGCCCGTTCAAGAGAATGTCCGTCCAACATAGAGTTAACGCAGTGTAAAGTATACGAGAGTCGGTCCGTTTCATGAAAAACTGTCCATCCAATGGGGGTGTCCGTTCAAGGAGGGTGTCCACAAAGTGGAATTTCACTGTATTTAACTTTATTTGCAAACTGTGAGTCTTGAAAGAAGGTCATTATCATAAAAATGTTTTAACAAAAGTTGCATCATAAGAAAGGTAATACAGTTAGATTTTTTTTGTAGTTAGTCATCGAATTATTGTCTCAGCTGCCTTAACACAAATATGAAAATCATCTAAAAATCAATGGATATAATCGATTTTAAACCATTTAGCTCCGACGCTAAACAATTTTGGAACGGTTTGTCGAAAAGTTGCCGTTCTTGATATTTTTTTTTTACATAATCGTAATTAATTAATATTCATCATTTATTTAATATCTTGAACTGGCAAACGACAGATTTTAGGCTTTCAAATGGAAAAATATTACTTAATAGTATTATCGTAAAGTAATATCTCCTATTATGCAACTTTTGTTAAAATATGTTTACGTTAACAGCCTCTTTTCAACATGCGTAGTCACCCTTTGAAAATAAAATCACAATGTACCATCATAAAACTATTGTTAACCGTGTTATATTACCGTATCGTAATTCCGAACCTTGTGTGGACGATTATACATAAGACTACTGCTCAGTTTTGTATGAATCTTGAAAAATGAACTAAAGTCATTCTTTAATGTACGCCCGTGTTTATTAAAATTACGTACACCATAAATTTCATAGTGTAGCTGGAATTTATGTGAATTCAAATCGTCGTTATAATATTTACTATTATCTATCATTATAACATTTTGTCAAATTATCGTTGCCTTAGAACCCGAGTATTCTATAGGATAAGGTTGCACAAGTCGCACCTACACCTTAGTTGTACCTTAGTTATATTAAATGCCACTACAGTATTGACAGCAAAAGTAACACTACAGGATTGCCTAGTAAAGTAGGCCCTACATTCTACACCATTTACTTGTCTGAGTGCAAGTGCCATTTGAGAGAATATTCTCAACAAGTAAGTTATTGCTATTTCATATAATTTTCTGAATGTGTTTGGAGGATTTTTTCACAAGGAAATTGTACACAGAAGGGTGTCTCTTTTTAACATAAGTTCTGTAGCAATTACGGAATCTTTTCACCGAAGGTAAAACGTATACGCATATTCAATGTGAGGTTATCCTCGTTTTTCGTTTACAATGTTTGGTACCTTAAGTCGTACCTAAACGAGTTGTGTAAGTCGTACCAAGTACGACTAACAATAAGGAAATTTGTTCCTTTCTGCCGTTCGAAGTGTGCCATAATTCAAATGAATCAATGAGCAATAAACCTCTTCCGACGGACAAAGATAAAGAAACCCAAAAGGAAGAAGAGGCTTCTATGGATTTTACTGCAAAACCTTCAACATCATTTGATTCACATACACTGAAACAACAGTTAAATATTTTATCACCTATTCCAGATATCATCAATGATAGCAAAGAGAATCGAAGACGCCTAAAGAATGCTTCCAATAAGAGGAAAGAAAAGAATAATAAAAAGGACAAAATAAAAATGCTGCAAATAAAAGGAAAGAAAAAATTAATAAAAAGGAATCGGCATTAAAAGTTAAAAAAAGAGAGCCAATGTTATAAGCGATTGGTTTTGCTATATGTGTGGAGGAGAACGGAAGGAAAACATGATTCAGTGCTTGCAATGTAAATCATGAGTATACGATCTATGTGTTGGAGTTAACCAAAGAATCAAGAAATATGTATGTGAAGCATGTACTTGAAAAATATGAGACCATGTATAAGCATATATTCCAAAAATTTCTTATAATGAACTTTGTTATCTAATATTTTTCAGGAGTACGACTTAAGCATTGGATGGTGCCACTTAGGCAACTAGTTTCTTTAATCGTACCAATGAGAGTTTTTTAATTTAGTTTATTTTATGCATTAACATTTTGTATATCATATTTTATTATAATAAATAAAACTGTTATTAATCCAAGATTAGGATAACAAATAAAGCTTTTATGTTTTTGCTCAAATTTCGCTTATATGCAGTATTTTTTCTTAGGAGGTATCACTTGAGGAACCTTACCCTATCCATTTTTTAATTTTCCAGAAAATGAGATTTTAGTTTTAACATTCAATATAATTCGATAATACAATGACATGAATAAACATAGATAGATTTGGAATAAACTTTCAGAAAGGATTTGAAATATAGCATATGTTCATCTTAAAAATTAAGTTTCAGGAAAAGTTGGACATAGAATTGTCTGGTTCTAAGACGACGTTATATCAACGATAGAATGCTGTTTTATTTAAATTGCAATGCAAAATTCGTTAAAACGCAGATAAAGACACCGTTTTTCGAATAAAAAGATAGGAGCAACAAGGATCTTTAAGCCGAAAATGAAATCCTAATCTCCTCAACACTTCTTATGATGAAAACACAGCTGAAAAAAAATTTTAACATCTTCATTCCATCTGTTTTTAATAAAAATAAATTTAACCCGGCGTGTATATACTATATTTTTTGTGACACGGTGTGTATACTGGGTCTTTTAGGTAACAGGCATGTTTTCAAAGTTTTCTAGGCTTGCAAAAATTCTAGAAAAATTCTGAGTTACTTATTGAAGCGTCTACTACATGGCAGAGCAGTTACCAAATTTTTTTTAAAGGGGGTAGCCGAAGCCTACCCTCTATTCATAAGAGAGAATTTCGAATTTCAAATTTTGACTGTTCCTTAAAAGACCCAGTGTACACACGGAGGGTTAAATGTGGTACGATTTTATCTTGATTTGTTATATAATTTCTATAATTATCAAAATGAGGGCCAGTTTATTCACCTTTGGGTGAATTAATCTATCGGATAATTTCTATGGTTAAGTTCGTGATATGAAGTGATATGATTCGCTATTTAGCTAATAACCATAGTAAATATCTTATAGATTAATTTATTAAACGGTGAATAAACCGACCCTAAAACGTAGAGAATTAAAATAATCTAAAAAATAGACATAAGACTTGTATCTAATTATCCATCTTAAACAAGATGAAAATTTTTCAAGCCTTTATTCTAGATAATTATCATTACATAAGACTATAACTATTAATTTCTGTTGGTTCTTGAAACCTCTAGAGATGTTTTTTTCATGACCACAATATTTCTTAATCGATTGGCACAATGCCACCGATACAGTATAATAAAATTGTCTTATTACTTTTTGCTTGAGCGACCCATTTAATTCTTCGTTCTACAATAATATGATTACGTGATAGTCTCGTTTCGTATCAACAGAAAATATTAACGCGACTAATTCGCGGTTATCGCGTTACACGCCCGGTTTCTTTCCGCTTCTTTGGTTCGTTTTTCCTTCGTCATTGTTACCGCGGGGAACGAGCTCCGGGCGACGTCTTCGATGGGAACCGAAGAGGAACAAAGAGACCGTCAACTTCGCACCATTTACCTTCTACTACTTCCTTCATGTTCGAACCCAACTTTCTAATCCTTCGATCCCACAGTGTGAACGCTCCAATTGTTACTAATTTATCGAATTATTTTCTCTCGAATGGTATAATTGTTATCTTGGTTTGCTAGAACATCTACAAAAGTAGAAAAGATTTCTTTGTAAAACAATACAGGAAATTCATCCAAATAGAAAGTAACAAAGTAACATTTTCTCAATTACACGTGTATTTTTCCAAGTTTGTCCAGTCAGTCACGCCAAACCGTCTGGTTTCACTTCTACCGCATAGAAAGTTCCTCCATCTAAGGTAGTAGAAGAAGAGTCGTTCCGCATTGCTCTCGTGCGGTTTTTGGTCATAAAACCTAAGTTTGTACTTTCGCGAGTGTTCGTCGCGTTTAATGTGATTTCTCCTGCAACCTTATCGCCATCAAACCAAAACGAAACGCGCCGTTTCTACAATAAGAAGTTTCTTCTACGCCTAACGGAAAACGCGGACAATTAATCCACTCTTCGAATCGACCCATTGTACGATCCCGATAATGCGGGACCGTTTTGCTTCTATTAGCTTCTCTGTATCGGACTGTCACTTTCTGTATAAACCGTGTTCCTAGCGTACCGCGTCTCGAACGGTTACCGCAAGTACCGAAACTTAACTGTTCGCCGGTCTAACGCTATTACCATTTTGAAATCGTAACGTGGCCTGTGTGAAATCGACGAAATTCGGTTCCTGGGGCTTACTGTTACGTTTTGATTGACGTTCAACGGGATATATCTCGAATTAATGTTACCATTTACCTGAAAACGCCAGGCGTTTACCCTTCGAGAAAACGTTAAAACCGCAAAACGTTACGCTTCCTTATATTCGATTACTCACGATCTGAATCATCATTTTATATACATGACGATTTGCAATTGTAACGGAGACAGTTAAGGACAACTGATCTCGTTTCCCCCTTTGTTTATATCCGCAAATTTCAACCTACTTATTCACAATGAATTCACGATGAATAAAAATGAATAAAAAATAACGTGCGTTTACACCGTCTTTATTTCGTACCTCTCGGTAATTGATACGTATACACGTGAAGAGCTCGGTGAGCATAATTAACAGCCCAGATCCGGGCTTATTGAAGTCTTCGCTAACGACGTCGGCATTGTTACGTTTGTACGGCATAGTTCCCATGTTGACGAAAGACGAGCATCAATTTCGACGAAAGTAGTACAGTAAAAGGTAGTAGTAATGATTTTAGAATTCCGTCTTCCATATGTTTAACTTCCATAAACGAATCGATCGATTTTCTTTTATGGTCTATAAAAAAATCTTTATTGGTTCGTTAATGGTAAGTAATTATAGGTATGTGTGAATGTATGTTAATAAGGTATACTGAGTAATCTGAAAATCTGATAATGATTAGATACAAAAATTAATAATTGGATGAACAATCTTTATGATTATGGTTTTGAATAGAAGTATTCATAAATATTAGATTTTAGAATGTTACAAACGCTTAAATTACAGTTATTTTAATTTTTCAAAAAGAATTACATTCTGTTTTGTACTATAAAATTGTAAAATAAGGTAAGTGTTTTTAACAGAACTCTTTCACAATCAGACTAACTTTAGACAAATTAGGCAGTTTTTTTTCTATTTTCAAACATGTCAAAGGAGAGTTCATATGGATCAGTTTTTAGAATGGTACAACCTTTGAAAATTTTTGTGTTTTTTTAACCATTTTTTTTGTCTATTACTGTCTATATTTCGTAAGATTTTTTTAAATTATAAGTTTGAATTAAAAAATATTCTAAATATACTCCACATATAAACGATTTTAAATTTCTCGACCGTTCAGGTTAATATCCATGGTGAAAATGTACACATTTACAATTAGTCTGTTTTATATACAGAAGTGTTGGTTGTGTTAAACAATACTGGATGAATGAACTGAATGAACACCATTTGTGGTAGAGAGGAGTGTCCACCGTCGAAATTTGGGTTAGTAAATAGAATTTTTTTCGGGTAACATTAATTCCTAGGTTCGTTCGTATTTGCGAACCTAGAATTTTGGATCGATGAAATGAAATTTGTTGAATAATCCATTATACCAGTAATATAAGTATAAAAAACGAAATTTGAAAGATTCTGTATTTTACATACATAAATGTTGGTTATGATATACAATACTGGATGAATGTACTCAATGAATGCCATTTGAGGTAGAGAGGAGTGTCCACCGTCGTAATTTGGGTTGGTAAATAAAATTTGCTTCGAATAACATTAATTCTTAGGTTTCTTCGTATTTGCGAACCTAGTATTTTGGTTCGATGAAATGAAATTTGTTGAATAATCCATTATATCAGTTATATAATAATAAAAAGCGAAATTTGAAAGACTCTGTACTTTTACTGGTTATTTATTAACTATTGTCTAACTAGGTTCGGTTTACACCATCTTAAGAGACAAAGTCTAAAGTTATTTCTAAGATATTGTAAGAATTGATTATTTTCTTTATTGGTAAGAACGCGGAAGTAGATATAGAAGGTATCCTGTTGAGATGGACATAGGTTTGAGTAGTTCGGAAACGCTAGACGAAGAGAGTTAGTTGCTTAAAGACGAGTAACGATGAGAGTTGAGTAAAGACGAAAGAAGTGTAACGACGTTAGACAGGGTCGGTGGTTATGAGGCGATTGGGCCCCGCATTATGTACTGTTCGATGCTGTAAAGACGTCGATTGCGCCCTATGACCTTTTTTTAGAAAGATCTACTGTTTCTACACCGAAACAGCCAAATCAACATTTTCATTCAAACTTTGTCGGGCCTCGCACTTACTGGATCCGGCCCTGACGTTAGATAGAAGTGTAAAGAAGCTAGACTAGTTAAGGCGTAGAACGACGAACAACTATACGCATTATTGTTAAATATATTCATTTATATTCTTTTACCAATCAAACGGGCCTTATTACCAAAAATCAAACCCCTAGACACAGCCATATTCCTACAATATTAACATGTAATTGAAAAATTAAAAATAGAGTGCAAAAAACAACATATTATAATGAATTAAATGTCTTACAATTAAAACGAATACGTTAAAATATATGAACGGACATGACAGCATGAATGATAGTATAGAACAAATAATACGAGAGTTGTGAACGATGAAAAGGTTGTGTTTCAGGTATATGAATTAGTTTATTAAATGTAATTTCCAAGTTCTTAGTGCTAGTGTATTATAGTATAGTAACAGAATCATAATTCAGATCAGTAAGAATCATCGCGGTAACACAAATAATAAAAGACGAATGAATAATAACGAAAGATGGAAGTTTTGTCTATCAGGTATTTCAGTTAGTTTATTAAACGTAGCTTCAAAGTTCTTACTGCTAGAGTGAATTATAGCATGTTACTAAATATAGACTTTTGATTCTATAAAACGCTTAAATAATAATCACGATAGCACAAGTAAGAAGAGAGTTATGAACGATGGAAGGTTTATCTTTAAGGTAAATAAACTAGTTTATTAAATGTAGCTCCCAGGGTTTTAGTGCTAGAGTACATTATAGCATTTCAAATCTATAATACGCTGAAATCACGAAAATCACGAATAATCACGTTAGCACAAGTCATAAGAGAGTTGTGGACGACGGAAGGTCTGTCTTTGAGGTATATGAGTTAGTTTATTAAATGTAGCTTCCAAATTCTTAGTGCTAAAGTATATTATAGCACATTGTTGAAAAAAAGACTTTCAAATCCATAAAATGCTCAAAGAAACATCGCGATAGTACAAGTTATAAGAGAGGTATGAACGATGGTGTAGATCAAAACTATTCAGGCAATAGTTAATAAATAACCAATAAACTACAGAAAATCTTTCAAATTTCGTTTTTTATTCCTATTTTGTTTCGATTTAAATATTATTTCTTTTTACAAAATACTTCAACAACATGCGATGCTCCAACAGAAAAATAGCCATCAAGATCTAACAAGTTAAGCTAACATAACAAGTTTTAAGATTCGTACGGATTAAAAACACGTTAAAAAGTACCGATTTAAGATGATTAGAATAGAAAATATTTATTTGTTGATCAATATCATTTAAAGCGTAAAAAAAAACAGCAATACGCCATACAACAAAATTAAAACTAAAGAGCATACTAAAAACACTTCCCATATAGTCCGAGTACCTAACTAAATTTTACTAGTAACACTTATTAAATTTGCACATTTTATATTAATCATACAAGAAACAGATAAAGAAGATCAACATATTGAAAATGTTCCGCATATGAAATTACCTGCATTTTGGACAACTCAACAACCCAACCGGACATTTGGCTCAAACAAATTGAAGCGCAATTTGCTCTTTTCAGGATTTCAAATGACAAAACTAAATACAATCTTGTTATTATTCATCTCCCAACTGAAATAATAACTACCATAGTTGACATTCTTAATAATCCACCTGCTTTAGACGCTTATAATTTTCTCAAAAAATATCTAATTGATTAACTCTCCCTTAGTGAAGAGAAAAGACTTAATGATTTATTTTCTAACTTTCACTTAGGCGATCAAAAACCTTCAGACTTTTATAGGGAAATGTTGTCTATGTTAGGCGGTTCTAAAGTGGTGAGTCATTCTATAAAGTGGTGATTTAATTCTAAAACTTTGGAGAAGTAGGTTACCACACGCAATTTCTATCGCATTACTTGCCTCTGACGAAGAAGATATAGCGGAACCTTTATCAATTGCCGACAAAATTTGGAATTCAATTAATTTCCCTTCGGTATCTTCAACTACTCATAAGTTAACAGAAGTCACTAAACATCAAAATTTAGGCCTTTCTTCATCTGCTAATTACAATATTTTACTAAAAGTTTTTATTGATTTTACTATTACTTGCCAAAATCTCTTACAAAATGTTTCACAATGACAAATTTAAAACAAATGAGGCGAACCCAAGTACGCCACACCGAAGATCGTATAAAAGCAATGTACTCGTCAGTGGAATAGAAGCAATTTGCCACTATAATGTCTGTAATTCGAGCACTAAAAATTTGGGAATTTAGTGATTTAATGTTTTCCGGTAAGAAATTATGCAATTTGGCGCTTTCAAAATCCACACCGTGCCGCATTAGCTTTAATCTGTGGGATGGTAGTTCAAAAAATAGTTTATTGCGTGTATGGTGGGGGTGCGTTTTTGAAAAGGTTTTGAAGTCACTTTTGTGATTGTGTACATAATTTAAGCACGCCAGCAGATAGACTCCAGGTATGGTAAGTATATTAAGTCTTTAGAAATGTTTTAAATATAATATTTTGTTTACACATTATTTAGGCCGAGAATAAAAATACAAATAAAAGCATAAGAACTTGTCGGTTAATATTGGGTTGGCAACTAAATAATTGTGGATTTTTTTTAGAAAATCAAAGATAATTATTTCATGGAACTAAATAACTTTATTCTGTAATGTATTGCCCATTTTGATCAATGACCTTTTGCCATCTTTCAGGCAGCATCATAATCCCACGACCATAAAACTTCTGGTTTTTATTAGCAAAAAACTGAACCAGGTACGATTTAACATCCTCATCATTATTGAAACTTTTACCATTCAAGGAGTTTTGTAAAGATCGAAACAAAAAGTAATCAGATGTTGCAAGGTCAGGACTATATGGTGGATGTGGCAAAACATCCCAACCAAGCTTCAATAATTTTTGCCGAGTGGCCAAAGATTTGTGTGGCCTTGCATTGTCGTGATGCAATACAACACCTTTTTGATTTCGTCTTTGAGTGAAAAATCACCAGAACGAAATTTGGCGAACCAATTTTGACACTGCCGTTCTTTTAAGGCTTCGTCACCATATACAGCACATAACTTTTTATGAGCTTGCGATGCGTTTTCCCATTGCGAAAATAAAAAAACAAAATATGACGAAAATGTTTATTTTGATTTTCCATTTTTCAACGAAGGCCAAACGAAAACTGCACAACCAATCAAAAGACTTTTTTTACTGATGGAGTGCTGAATTGCCAACTATCAAATAACAAAGTATGTTTTACATTTGTACTACGTCTGCAAACCTAAAAATTCAACTGAAGCAATCTATGAGTGAAATCCGAAATTACTTAGTTGCCAACCCAATAATATTAAGTTTGTTAATAATCCATAATAAAATTGAAGAACACACTGTATAAGACAATAATACATAAAAAGACACCTTCACCTGAATCCTTATTGAATAAGATGACGAGTTAAAAGAATATTTAACAATAGGAAATTGAGAAATATCAACGTAAAGATGAGGGACAAGTACATCAGATTTCATAGTGAATTTCCCAAGAAGGAAAAATCAAAACATTGTACTCATTTTTCATTTTTAACCGAAAACGTAAATTATAATAATATTAGTGTTACAAGTCTAACCTTCACGATCCATATAATTTTCAAAACCGACCTTGAATTTAGTGCGAGGAGAATAATTTCAAGGCTCGGTGTTCCTTTTACGGATAGGCAATCGACAATTATTTGTATCACGTATATAAGCCCGTTCCGACAAAGGAATACACGCTATTCTTCAATATTCAAACGGCGAGTAAAAGCGAGAGTGATACCACTACGACGCCGATGGACCTTTAAATGTCAGCTTACGCACGCGGTAAATTATGCAGGAATCCGTTCGGCCGAGTTTAATACTCAACAAGCTTTTCCCAAACCAGACGAAATACTTTAATAATTACGCGGTGAATCGACCAACCACTCTAACCTAGTTTTAACTGTTTACTTCCGTCGCTGACAGAATGAAAAAAAGAACCGTCGACTTGACCTCACTTTAAAGAGAGACCTGTCGCGCAATTTCAGCCCGGAGTCGTTTGGAGATGTTATTTTTTGCCTTGCCGAGTCATTAAGGTGTGCCACCAACATTATCGTGTAAGGTGAGCAGCAACGATATACCTTAGTTAGCCGGCCGAGACGATAAATTAGCGCATTCTATGCCGTGGGTTTTCGCAATTGAGTTTACCGCGTACCATGCGAAGTTTATTTCAATACCAGAAGGTGTAGCAGAGATTGACAAACGTAAATGAAAATTACCAACTTGCGTTCGTCGCGATGGACCGTATAGTAACTTTAAGATCGGTTTCTAGTGAAATCGACGGATTTAGTTTCACTGACGCGGAGAAAACCGCAAGCGTAGCGGAGCTCTTATAAAGACGAACCGTTACGGTTGGCACGGCGCCGTTTTTAAAAACGTTAAAGGTGACTCATTTGATGAGGGGTCGAGACATTTTTGCAGTAAACGACTCCGACCTAACGGAACGTTTCGATTTCGTTGTTTGTTTTAATTAAAAAATAGACACGATAATTTTCTTAAAACAAATTTCGTAATTAACAACAACTTTAGCTACATTAAAATTTTATGGCGGTTAGAAATAATACAATGTTATAATTGTATTTACATTGTCTTTAACGCGTAATTAATTATATTATCTAAAGTAATTTAAATTTAAAAAGACACCATTGTGTTTTTTAATTCAATGTTTTTTCTACTGTAATTCAACAAATTGCAATTACTATACTAAATAATTACAAAGTTTATGTAGAGAGGGGAACGAAGAAGAACCTTAGAAATTTCTCAGGTTTTCTCAGAGATCTCTCTTTAATAAATTAATATCTGGAGAGTTGCTTATCGAAATTACGAGTTATTTTCTATGTAATTCGACATCTTAACTCTCCAATAGAGTTAATTCAATTAAAAAAATGTTTTAATTAAGAGAAAACAGAAAATCAGGATATTGGCTATTCAATATAATATTGATAATACTCTTACTTTTTAATACGTAAGAGTTTTATAATTCTAATCAAGAAATATTTTAAATTTTAAAGATTTAAAATGTTATCTTCATCCCAAACAATTCTCACTTAATTCAATTCAAGATTAATTTTCAAATCTAAAAACGTTTCTTATATCTATTTGCACCACAATAATTAATTAAGTGGATTCGTTTATAATAAATTCATTTAAATTTTGAAATTGGTTTGCATCATTAATTACACAAGTTTTATTTGTAGATATCTTAGTTAAGAAGATTTTATAAAGAATGACGAAGAAATATAGCATACTATTGATTATTTTCCAGACAAATATAATTACAACGAAATCATTTTAACGATCAGGATAATCTCACATTCTTTAAAAAATTTCCATTAAGAAAAGATAAAGATTGCATTAATAAATATTTACTATCATATAGATATTGCTGTGGAATCTGTTTGTATAAATCCACTTTCAGTTCAGGAGAGTAATTAAATCGCTTATTTTGACTACAATAGATGGTTTTGTATAAATTACAGTATATCAATTTATAGTAAAAAATACTATATTAAAAATAAAATTTTCATTCTCTGAGGAAACGAAAGGCTTCCTTAAATGTAAAAAATGTGGTTTTTAGAGCCGGTTTATTTACCTGTCTGATATTTTCCATAGTTATTGTAATTTAATTTCACTTGCCATGTGTCTGAAGCCCAGATAAATTAATATACCTAAAGGTGAATAAACCGATCCTTAAATTGAAATAGGTATTGGTTTATTTTTATAAAAACTTACAAGTTCAGGATATGTGCCTTTTTTAAATAGGTTCATCCCCAAATTGGAAAGACATTTGGGATTTTTCAAATAACTGATTTAATTCTAAATTTACTTACGTTTCCAAAATGTTTTTTATAGTTATTTACAATGTTTTAAAATGTAACAATTTGATTAACTAAAATTTAATTTTCCAACTCTTAAAAATCACTTTTACGAACAAAGCCATATTCATCATTTAAGCCTAGCTTTGAAAGTATTCGAATAACATGAGCTTTGAAGAATTTTATCATCAATAAATTATAAATAAATATGTTTACAGGTGTTACAAAATCATTTTTTTTTCGATTTTTTTTAAGTCTATATTTACAGGACATGGCAACTGGTTTATTTAGAAATTTAATTACAGTAGAACCCGGATTATCCGAGTCGCAATTATTCGAGCTCCGGATTAAACGAGCCAGTCTAAAATGCTTCCATCAAAAACACTGGTATCTCGACAGGAAAAATCAGCTAATGGCTACAAACGAAGTAAGGAAAAATTAACCGCAATGGCACGTTCCAATGCATCTGGCAAGCACAAATTCGCATTGATGGTGATTGGCAAGTCAGCACGTCCACGAGCTTTAAAAGACATCTCAGCCAAAGCCCTACCAGTTTATTACAAAAATCAGAAGAGTGTTTGGATGGATGCGACCTTATTTACTAACTGCTTTAAGGAACAGTTCGTGCCATCAGTAACTAAATTTTTGAAGAGAAACGATCTCCCTATTAAAGTAATTTTATAAATGGAAAATGACAATGACAATCTCCTTCTCACCCTGAACTTCGAACTTTGAACTGAAAGAACTTCGTGTTGGTAACATTGTTGTAAAATTTTTGCCTCCAAAGGTAACCAGCATAGTGCAACTAATGGCTCAAAGCGTCCTCGAAGACATTAAAAAAATATAGACGTTTACATCTTGAACATGTATTACAATACACTGAAAAAGAAGAGGATATTATCAGTGAAATAAAAAAGATTACACTGAGAAATGTTATTTACTGGGTAAGCCAAGCTTGGAATTCCGTACGTGGTTCCTATTAAAAAATCTTGGTCAAAAGTTAGTGATATTGAGAATTATGATAGTGAAGATGATATTTCATCAAATGAATTGGCTTTGAAATGGAGAAGCCGAGGAGAAATGTCCTCTTCAAATTTTGATATCGAAACAGAAGAACAACAAAATTAATTTGAATTAATACAAAACTTTAAAGGTTGCGAAAATGTGACAAAACAAAACGTTATTGAATGGGTTACAGTAGATGACTTAAAAGAAGAAATGAGTGTTGAACAACTAACGAATGCCTTTCAAAAAACCGAAAAATCAAATGACGACGACGAAGCAGTGGATGAACAGCCTCCCACTAAGATCTCCCATCAAGAAGGTTTTGCTTCTCTGGAAAAAGCTCTAAGGTATATCAAACAGCAATCAGAGGCAACTCCTGCGGATTTCCTTCTTCTTAACAAATGCAGAAACATAGCAGCAAGAAAAAGAAGATGTAATATGAAACACCAGCGCATAGACAACTATTTCAATGATGTTAAAAACGTTAATAAACCGATTAAAGTACATTTGTTTATTTTTTAAAGAAATAAAAAATAAATCCGTATTATCCGAGTTTTCAGTTATCCAAGGTGGATGTCTCCCCACGTTACCTCGGGTAATCGGGGTTCTACTGTAAAAAGAAAGTAATACAAGTACACATTTAATTCTTTCAACAGCATTAAGAAAAACATTTCAATTTTATATTTACGCATTTTTAAAAATTGTATCAGAGAGATGACGTCCATTATTCTCAATAATTTTAATACACTATATTAACCAAACTTGGAAGTTTCGATCAACTTTTTCCAACATATCGACGGGTATGTTGAAGACAGTTTAATGAATGTTGCTCTTCAAGTAAACCAAGATTTTAGGAAGATTATTGTAAACAACACTTCACATTGATTTTCTTGAGAATCAAGATTTTATGAATCAAGTTGTTGCTTTTATTTCTATACCACAGACAATTTGTAAGGATAAAAACTTTTAGCTCTTTATGCAGAAATCGCCTTCCAGAATGAACAGACAATCCAACAGTAGTTCATTCTGAATGATGCTTGCAGTAGGATAGTTGGATGCTTGCAGGTTGCGAATTAAAGCAATCGCAAAACGCAAAGTTTTAACAAATCAATATTTCGAGTAAATCTTGCAGTTCGTTGAAGTTCAGATTTTGTTTAATATTAGGTTGGGGAAAAAGAAATCCATTATTTTTACATTAACTTTACCGAACAAGTAATGGATTTCTTTTTCCCAACCTAATATGTAAATCTAAAATTGAAAGGTTGCTGTTGATGTTATTTATGAATTGTTATTCATAGAAAATTTAAGAGTTTTAAGTTAATTTGATAAAATACTTTAAATGAATTAGGTATTACAGCATGTTCTTAAAACAATTTTGTTACCATTAACGATTTAAAATTCATACTTTCTCCACTGTTCCTAAAAAGATTCAAAATTCTTATTCATGACTTAAAAATTCACCCAAATTATCATTTAATTTCCATTCAATGGATTTTTTTAAAAAACTGACCCATACCAAACGAACAATGCCAAGGCTAAAAATATTTTTATAATGAAAAATTATTATGTAGGGAAGTCGTAGGAGTTTTATGTAGGTAGCCCGCAGACCGTATCGTATTATTTCCTTGCTCGCCCGGCGGTAATTGGAGAAAGCTGGCAAAGCCGAAATTACCGGTCGCAAGCTGGAAAGAGCGGAAGAGGGCGCCGCCGACGCGGTTCTTGATTATCGGGACGTGAAGACCGAAATTAGAAAGCGACAAATAAACGGCCCATTGTCTCGCGACCGACCGCCCCTTCTTTCTTCGAACCGCTTCCGAAAAGCCGACCGATTGTTTCTTCTCTTTCGGCAATTAAACGCTCGTTGGAAATATCGTCCGCCGTCCTTCCGAGATGCAATTAACACGTTTTGTTCTGGTCTGGTGGCGATGACGTGGGCGTGTCACCACCATTCCGTTTTGCTTTTGCATTCCAATTTTATTTCTTCAGATATCTTGACACATTTTCTAACCACTTTCACAGCATGCACGTAAAGGAAACCGTAATCCGTATACACCTATAAACTCGGATTCATTAGTATTTAAAGCAGCGTGTTCATTACAAGAGAAGAGTTATAGATTTCATTATTTGTTAAGAAGCTTCAAAGCGGGTGCCAACGCCTTGTCGGCCGTCTCACCTTGTAAGCGGACGATTCAATAATGCGATTACCTTAATTGGAAACACCCGTATATGGCCATTGTCCCGTCATAAATTACCGCTCCCTCAATGCGTATTGAGCAGGTCGATATTTTTACGTAAAAGAGGACATTCCTTACGCGAACATCAAATAAAACAACTTAAATAAAGGGCACTTGTTTCGTATATTTCATATTCGCAAACGTTTCGATTTGATTGTCGTTGTAATTTACAACATATTTACAAAGAAAAAGAACATTACAATAATAATAAAAATAATAAGGTAAAATAAAATAAAATAAAATAAACAGTCCGTACATTAAAAAAAAAATATTACATCTAAAACGATGTTAAGTACAAAAAGATAGTGTTAATAATATGAGAAAAAATAATTTAATTAGAATAAAAAAAATAATAAAATAGACTTTGAGATCAATCATAGAATGATTATGTGCTGTACTTTTAAGAGTATATTAGAATTGAAGAGAGGATGGTTTTAAATTAAGAGCAAACTACCGCTCGACTCGATTGTCGAGCGGTTAATGATGATTTGATTAAATAATCGGAATCGCCGGAGACCATAATAACCGGCTGACATCGTTAAATACTGACCCAGTTTATTAATGACCACATGTGATACGAATCTCGGACGCGGAGAGAACATATCACCTGCCGTCAAGCGGCTTAGATGAGTAATTTTACCGTTTGCCGAACCGCACATTATGTATATTCATTTTCTTTTTAATTTTACTGGTCTACGTTTTTTTTTATTCCGGATCAATCATATTTATTAAAAAAATTTATAGCTTATAGAATTTAAAATGGAATAATTGGCAATTTAAAATAAATTTATTATTAAAATAATAACAATAATAAACCTCAAATTAATTTTTCTTTGTTCTCATTGTTCAGAACTTCAATAACTTTCTCTTTATTGTAGTTGGTACATTGACTCAATTCAAAACCGGTTTTGATAAAATGATTTCAGATAAAATGATTCAGATAAAAAGATTCAATAACCACATTATTCCATTTTCAAAACAAAAAAATATTTCCTATAAAACAAAACGTCTAAAATCAAAAATTAATTATCTTGAACGACAGTTGAAAAGAATTTTATTTCCAAGTCTCTATGTTGTCCGTTCATAGATGTAACTATTTCCGTAGAGACCTCCAAATCTCTAGAAACCCTCGGACTTGTTGAAGGTGATACTCCATCTTCTAACGATAAAGATGATAAACTATCAACTAACGAAGACGATTGAGAATCAACGCTTATACTAGATTCCAACCGCCTGTATGAACAATATTTATCGTATTGTTGCTCCCAAACCTCCTTGTTGTCTTTCAAATTATCACCACTTTTATCAAAATCACCATTTTTATTAAAATCACTATTTCTAATAAAATCACCACTTCTAAAGTCCCAAATTCCTTCCGGTTCACAATATTTACATTGACAACAAGTACTAGATGTTGATTCCGATTGATTTCCATTTAAATCAAAATCGTCCAAGTCATCGAAAGAATGTTGAAGCTTCGGTACTTCTTCCCGTTCTTCAAAAACAAACGGTGAACTTATAGATGTATTTGGATGATGATAAATCGAATAAATAGGTGCTTGAAGAAAATATGGCATTATCCTTGTTTGGGGTGAAACCGGCGTAGATTGAATAAAAGGTGTATTAAACATATGAGGTTTTCGATCCTTTTTACGTCGTTTCCTCGGTTTAATAATCCTCGGAAGACACGTATTATCGGAATTTGTATTAGCCGACGAACTCGAAGTAGAAGAATCACTCGTTACACTCAAAGAGTCCGTCCCTCCACTATTATTTATACTATTATTATTATTACTATCCTGCTTAAGACTATTACAGTAATTTTCCTTTCTATTCTTGCGGTAACTTTGTTGAGGGACGTTAGACGAGTTCGTGGTCAAAATAAGAGGCACTCCGTGAGCGTGTACAGCTAAAACGCTGCTCTTACTCCTATTATTATTCCTATTTGTCGGATACACCAAAGGTATCCCTCCGAATACTTCGGGACATCTTTGGTACCGTTCAAAATTCTTCTTTTCTCCACCGTTAGAACCATACTTTTTGTTCCTTCCAGATCCCTGATGATTACTCGACGAGATCAAACACGCGCCGATGTACCTCTCGACTTCCAACACTCCTGACGAAGCGGGACTCATTTCCAATCGGCACGTGGTGCGCGAAACAAGACCCTAGAGGTTGACGACGTCGCGAGACTTCTTCCAAAGACTAACGCAGGAAAACTGAGCGTAAGGTCCAAGAGGACCGTCTGGTCGACCACCACCACGCAGCAGGAAAAAGACAGAGAGAGGGAACGAGCGGAGAGGTCTATTGCCCCACTGTGTACGCTCGCGGCGTGTCTGTCTGGCTAGTTAGTTGGAGGCACCACTAGTACAGTATAATAGTAACCCAGTTCCGTGCTGGACGGCTCTTTACGTCTCTCTTTGCTGCTGGCGTTCGCAGGAGACTGGTAGACGCTCGCCTACGCTATGTGGGTCAATATGCCGCGGTTTGATTGTTTCTCTAAAGGATCTTCATTATGAAGAGGATTGTATTCCAATATGATGATTATTGAATTTGTTTAAATTTTTTCTTCTCATAACACCAGCTTGATTATTACAAATTTATTCTTAAAATTTTCACCTTTCAGGTTTTTAACATTCATAACAACCATTCTCGAAGGTAAATAAAGAAATATTTTGTTGTAAGTTTGTTGGTACATCATTAATAAAACACTTGTAGTAAAGGAAACTAAAACAAAAAATACTGTAATTCGATAAGTTTAGGATACAATCATCGTCATATCAATAAAATGGTAATAAAAGGCTGTGAAAGACTATGAGAAAGAGTGGAAATTTAAGATTTTTTTAACTAAACAAAAATCAAAAAATATATCAGCAGTTTGTCAATACTCCAAGGTTCCAAGGATATTCTCTCATCATTCTGCCAAATCTCTAGGTTTATTAAGAGATATCACCCCAATCTTGATGCAATTTCATAGAGATTCAGTAGTTGAACCTTGTTTTTGAAAGTAGTGGGTAGTAAGGAGCTTTCAGGTGATCGGAATAGAGCTTGTTCCTCGTTTAATACTAAACGTCGTTATATCGGCTCGCACTTTGTATCGTTTTACCAGAACTCTACCTCAAAATAAGATAAATACTTCTATATCTAGTCTGCCCATTACTCTGCTTTGTGAATTGTGTAAATACTGTTTTTTGTTTGGTTTTTATGAGCCTTTTTCCAAACCTTAGTAAAATCGTGTAAAATCACTTCAATTTCGCCTGGCACTAAAAGGGTTAAGGTGAATTTAAATTCATTTAATAAATTTATGTGAGAGTACTCTCCTTTTTGTACAATATAAGTAAAGCCAATAGCGCGTCATCGTCTTCCATCGTGGATGACATGTCCTCGTCAGAGATTCTGAGAAGAACTGACTGATCGACTCAGATTTCGTTGGTGTGTAGCGGCACTAGTGCTGTTCGATAAAACTGTGCAAACGAACTGTACAGTTTTATCGTTACGTGTCTAGCTAGCATTAGATAATAATAAAATATGTTGAAAATTCACTAAGTTACTTTATTTTTTCAACTGTCAGATTCCACTACCGCGCTACGTCTCTCAGAAAAGAAAATCCAGATCTTCTCAGAGAGTCAACTATCGCTGTTCATGATAACATCTGATCTTATGTTTTTACTTGGGTTAAGCGTTTATAACACACCAGTTTAAAACCGACTTAATTTTTCTTTATATACTTTTACTCAAAGAGTTAACCCGAACATACACTAGGAATTGCTTCATCAGAACAAATTCCCGTTTTTTTCATGTTTCCATGGAGTTTCAGGTTTCATATACCATCCATATGGATGATATCCCTTCTTGAATCAAATATAGCTAGGAAAATTCAAAAAGTTATTAAATTAAATCCATGCTTTAACCATCATATGTTTAATATCGAAAAGTTTGGGATATAAAGCATAACAAATATAGCATACACAAATCAAATACAACATACTGAAAAAAACAGATAACTTTCTCGGTAACTGTTCGAGGAAAGTGGTTTACCAAAACAATTTCCACATTTTTAAGATTTCAAGCAATTTCATATTAATACCTTTCTTTGATCAATATTATCGAAGAAAATTCAAAACGTTCAAAATCCATGCTTTAACCTAGATATGTCCATTACACAAGCGTACAAAATTTTATGAAAGGTGAGACAAATAGATCAAATAATACTTTTCCAAAAAGGTTTTAGCTCGCTGAACTCAAATTTGGGCTCAGAATTGTGCCATCACCTCAAGTTTTCAAGAAATTCTCATCTATAGATGCAAAAAAACGAGTTTTGAACATATTTGAAATTAAATAACACAGCAAATAAATTCTTATATACAAAACTTGTTGTGGCATCTGAATGTACCACCTCTTATTTAAAATGCATTTTAAATTTTTTGAATATCTTAATTTTTTCATGAAAAAATCTTCTTTTTATAGTCCCTCAATCGTAGTCATCAGTATAACAAACCAGCAAGCAATGATTTGGTTGTAGTCTCAAAAAGATGTTAAGGTTTTCAAATCCTTCTTTCAAATGAATGTTGCAGTGACTCAACCCAACTTATGGAATTATTTTCCCTTTTCAAAGCTCAGCAATAATAGGCTATCATTCTTTCATCCTATCTGCACTCATTTTTTGTGTCAAAATGTTCACAAATATAAGAAAATGTATTAATTTTTTTATCACACTGGCTTCTTGCAGTGATCGTTGTCTGCAAATCATCTAAATTTTATAGATTGCGCACGCTAGAATGACATTAGAGGCTAAAATGATTGTACAAAAAGTGATGTTATAGAAATTATATTAATTCAAGAAGAAATGAAGATATTTGAAAAATTCAAAATGCGTTTAGAATCGGAACAGTGATGCTTTCAGATGCCACATGGAATTTTGTAAATAAAAATTTATTCGCTATATTAATTAATCCTGAACATGTTTAAAAACCGAGTTTTTTGCATCTTTAGGTTAGAATCTTTCAAAAACCTGAAGTGATGAAGCAATTCTGAGACTAAATTTGAGTTCAGATGTTTAAAAAATGTTGGCCAGTGTTATCGACAAGGATATAAAGTAAAACAAATAATGCAACTTATACAGGTCAAACACATTACATTAATAAAAAATCAGGTTTTGTCCGTAACTTGGCCAAGAATTTATTGACCAAAACAATATTTCTGATTTTTCCAGGTTTTCAAGCAATAACAGGTTTCAAATCTTATTTTACCCATAGCAGCCAAAAAAAATAAAACCGAGCTAGATTAAAATGGTTATTAGAATGGGAATTAATTTCTGGTTTTCGAGAAAATATCAATCAGAAGTTAATAGATGTGAAATGGTTTAATACAAAACATAGTAGAACATAAAATTTCGCATGCTTCTACTTCAAAATCGTATTTACATTCTTGAACTTTCTTAAGCTCTATAAAAAATCTTCAAATGTAAATAAAAAATAAAATTTATTATTTTCTACTTAAAAACTCCGTCTTTATTTGGAATACTATTATTGTTTCTTAATTCTTTGTCCCGAGTTCCTTAACACTCATGATTCACTTTTGGGCAGTGACCTGTTTATTCGTCATCATTTCATGAATACAAACAAGATCTTTTATTTAAAACTTATAACTCACCAAATTTTAAAGCTTCAACACATCACCACAAAGAATCTCAAACTTTCAAATTGTGGTATTATTCATAATACTACAATTTCAAGACGACGAAACACAACCCGAACCAAAGGAAAGTGTTTTCGAGCGAGATTCTAATCTAAACGATTAATACATACAATTGTCGTTTGACAACTTTCTCCTTTGTACCATTCCGCAAATAAGGACAAAATCAGTCGTTATCTTTACGACGGAAGGAATGGGACAAAAGGAAGACGCTCGAAGGCGTTCTCTCGCCTCGATGACCCGGTTGTTGCTTGGCCCTAATGGTTACTGGGTCGCTATCGGGGTCACGCCATCACCTCCGGTAAAGAACACCGGCAGGCTACAGCATCCGTCTCGAAGAGGAGGCGAGAACACCGAGAGAAACCGCTTCTTTAGTACAAAGGTGACGATTGGGGTCTAATAGAGAAGCGCGAATGCTTCTACAACACCATCTTCTGCTTCTACAACACTATTTTGCTTCTACAACACTATTTCACTTCTACAAGACTATTTTGCTTCTCCAACACCATAGGCAACACGCGGAAATTAAGCTTCGGGGTCAGATTTCTCGCGCCCGGTTTGGATTTAAGTCTTTAAGGTCTTGCGACCTCTCCGCAAAAACGGAGATCGACCCAGAATCTACTTCGATGCGTGGACCACCGTATTAGGAAAAGATCTTCGACATGTATGTCAATTGATTTAAAAGGTAGCTTTAAAGATTAAATTAGATCAAAATATCTCTAAGAATTAGTTCATAGAAACTAGTAGGAGTTATAACAATATTGTATTGTTACACAATTTCCTCTTTAAATAAGTGGGTAGTATTGGATATCCGATATTAAATATTCGGCTGGCCTTCGCATCCAACGCGTGTTACCAACAGGTGTTTAACACCTGCATTTTTAGTATGTCAACCCGTTGGATTAGCGCCACACTATGAGTTTAAATATTGGATGTACCGACGATGTTTTCCATGTAAACAGGATCTAACACTACGAGGATCTGCGATCCACTTTAAGCTCGTTTAGAAAGGAGAAAGAAAGAAAGACAGAAAGGCTTATACGATCGGATTCGTGCGTGTAGAATGTGGGTTAAGAGACTCGTATTAATCGAATCGATTTGTTTTTCGAAGAAACGCACGTCCGGCGACTTCGTCGCCGTCGCTTTCTACTTTATTATGCACGCGCGCCCGACAAAATTTCACTCGCCGATTCGCGCGGGAAACCGCTTTTGTAAACCGCAAAAACGCGGACCCAGTTTTTACTTTTCAATCGGTAACAGCGCTTTAGTGGCAAAAGGCAAAAGCGTGACCGATGCGTTTTCAATCGACCACGGGAGAAATTTCGGGAGCGTCTCGTTTCTATTTCACTTCAAACGTAACGCTTTGTTCGTATAGTAGACAAAGAAAACGACGTCGCTTTTTAATTTAAAAAAATCGAGATCGAGACTACGTCAAAGTTGAACTTGAACGACTTAGGTTACTACCTATTTTATTTTTTTTATACGGCTTTCTAAATTGGAAAGTCGCTATCTGAGAAGCCTTCGAACAGGTTCTTCTAAATAAGACCTCAGATGACCCGAGAGGTTTGACATTGACCTATATAATCTTTTACGATTCAAATTAAAAGATTACTTTCTACTTACTTTTTAAAATAATAATCTCTTACCTGAAACAAAAAGAAAAATAAAATTATTACATGAAAATATATAACTTACTAGTTTCAGACGATTTTAGAACTTTAGACAATTTTCTATACATTTTCATAGTTAAAGAAGGTTTATAATCATATTCTTATAATTTCATGCACTTCTACAAATATTTGTGTACATGTTTTAAAGATTTTAGGCGATTTTTAACCCTCATCCGGACTTCGTTTCTAGAACCAAATCCGGACTTGGTGTATCAAATTGACACAATGCCAGGTAATAATTGTATGGCTATTTTTCTTATGATTGGTTGATTGAATGCATTTGAATAGTTGAAAATAAGGATCTTTTTTCAATTTTTTATATTTTATTGACTATTGGCTATTTCACTGAGCCAAAATATCTAGTGGATTCGACCGTAAATAACAAAAAGATTAACAATTAACTTTAAAAAATGTGTCAATTTGACACAAAATCCGGATGAGGGTTAAGCAATTTTTGTCAAATTCCGATAACTTTTTAGAATTTAAACAACGCTTTGTTGAGTTTCAATCGATTTTAGAACAATTTCTGAGAATTTTCAAAAAAGAAAATTACAATTAAATATGATTTAAGATGATTTTATAATTTATATTAATTATTTTATAATTAAATATAATTTCTGTTGATTTCCAATATATTTTTAGGGTTTAAATAACGTTTCCTAAGTTTCAATGGATTTTACAATGTTGGACGATTGTACATAAAATTTTAGAGTCATAGTTCAGTTTAAGATGATTTTATCATAATTTTAACCACATTTAGAAATATTTTTAGACAAATTTTAAAGATTTCAGGCGATTTTTGAAAAAATTTTGGTAAATTCCGATAAATTTTTAGAACTTAAACAACGCTTTGTTGAGTTTCAATCGATTTTAGGACAATTTTTGACGATGTCCAATGAATTTTTATGATGTAAACGTGATTTAAGATGATTTTCGAACAACTTCTGTTGAATTCCAATAAATTTTTAGAGTTTAAACGACGTTTTGTTGAATTTCAGTCGATTTTAGACCAATTTTTGACAATTTTCAAAGAATTTTTTACAATATAAAGACAATTTAAGAAGACTTTCGAACAATTTCCTTTGATTTCCAATAAATATCTAGAGTTTAACTAACATTTCCTCAGTTGCAATCGATTTTACAATGTTTGACGGTTTTACATAAAATTTTAGAACTAAAGCTCAAATTAAGGTGATTTTATCATAATTTTCAAAACTTTTAAGAATATGTTTGAACGAATTTTAAAAATTTAAGGCCATGTTTGAACAATTTTCGTCAATTTCCGATAAATTTTAGAGTTTAAACGTTCTGCCAAGTTTTAGTCGATTTTAGAACAATTTTAATTGTTCTAATTTTGATTTTAATTGTAATTTCTGTTGATTTTCAATAAATTTTTAGAGTTTCCTCAGTTTCAATGGATTTTATAATTTCTGACGATTTTACATAAAATTTTAGAACTAAAGCTCAGGTTAAGGTGATTTTATCATAATTTTAAAAAACCTTTAGAGGTATTTTTGAACAAATTTTAAAGATACCAGACGATTTTGAGCAGTTTTTGTCAAATACAATAAATTTTTCAAGCTTGAACGACGTTTTGTTGAGTTTCAGACGATTTTAGAATAATTTTGACGATTTTCAAAGAATTTTTTACAATATAAACACAACTTAAGTTGGTTTTCGAACAATTTCTGTTGATATCCAATAAATTTTTAGAGTTTCAATAACGTTTCCTCAGTTTCAGTGAATTTTATAATTTATGACGATTTTACATTAAATTTTAGAATTAAAACTCAGTTTAAGGTAATTTTATCATAACTTTAAACACTTTTAGGAATATTTTTCGACGAATAACTTGCAATTTATGATTTTATAAATCAACAAGGTTTATAAACTTTATAAAAAACCAACATTCTCTTTGCCTTTTATGAAAAGCGAAAGAAGAGATTACACAAGACAAGACATAAATGATGAGATCAAAAGAGCAAAAATGTAAATTTATCATCTACGTAACGTAATGTAATGTCGCAGAAAAGCACTTATAGTAGACGTTGCGACACGCCAAATAGCAGGGGCCGATCGGTACGGATTTACGAGGAGGTACTCGCACCGGAGGCCTTTCACTCCGGGCCCTCCTAACAGAAAGCCCGTTACACCTCGCGCTGTATGTAATTTTGAACAGCGGTACCTATTTCTTTCAATTTTCAGACGTGGCACGACTCTAAATTAACCGTCTGCCGTTCCGAAACGGGCTCGATCTAATCGTGCTTAAGGAAATCCTTAACCTATACAACTCCATATCGAACGAGAGTTGGGCGTTCTTTCACCTGGGAAACAATAAGAAGTATAGAAGTGAAATTTACACGAAATTGATCTTTAAGTTTATATAGACAGTCAATTTAAATTCAAATTAAAGGTTTTCAAACTAATAATAATCCTATAGTAGGTATGAGCAATCTTCCTCTAACATGATAAGTAGGTTGTTAAGAAATTTTAAGTATTATCTATGTAATATTAGATTATAGTTAACAACATTATGATTTTACTTCGGTAAAACTGAAAATTCAATGTTATTAGCAAGTTATGAGAATATTTTTAGAATTTTTTAATGGTGTAAGTGTGAAATCATATTGTAGTAAGGTTACTTGTAGTTACTGTAATTTATAATACTTGAAAAATCTGGTTGAGTTTATGATAAAATCTTATAACATTGGCTTGTTTTTACTAAGGTTTCTGACTGTCAGAAATCATTCGATTTCTGTACTTTTACTGATTTCTTGAAAATCAAATCAACATCCAACTAGTTTCAGCTACTGGTTATCTTCGAAGATAAAGTCTATTAAGGTTCTAGAAATTAACATTTGTTGTTTTAATGAACATCATAAAATTATATAACTTAATCTAAAATACAAACACATTAAAATTACAAAGATCAGTGAAAAAAAATTAAGTGAAAACACATTAAAACTGTAGAAATTGACACCGAAGATTGCGAATAACTGAAACTACTAGTAGTAGTATGATAATTATTTTTAATAAACCGGGTAAAAGTATAGAAGTCGTTTCTTTGAATTGTACGTTAATTTAACTACACTGGTAGAACAAATCACATATTCAGCATTAATTTATCAAATAATACCGTTATTTTTTTGTTGCGTTGAGACTATTATTTGGCTATGTATTCGTAATTGATAATTTTCCAACAGTTAGAAACCACTGTGGGAACAAACTGCATACCGTAAATTTTCTCAAGTCTGTAACTTCTTTAACCTTTCTTTTTGGTACATTTTTAAAACTTTTAACAAAAAGTACTTCTATATATTAAAAAAAAATCTTCTTTCATTGACCTAAAATACATGTTTTACTTATTTATCTATTAATTTGATAGCATTATTTCACTGTGTGATTGTAATTGACATGTCCTCAAAGTTCCTTCCAGCCTATAATCACATAACACCCTTCTTTTTACCAAATAGTTTTCTAATAATCGAATTTTCTTAAGCTTTATCCACCAACACAAACTATTTAACGATTTAACTAGTTTTCCTTTGAGTTAAAATTTTCTTTTAATATGATAGTATTCTAATTGTAGCTTTCCACTAATCATTTTGCAAGAATTGGTAATCTGTGTAGGAAGAACAAATTTTATAATTTTCTAAAAGGATTTTGGTCGAAAGTACTCCATATTTTTGTAAGGGGAAAAGTTTAGAATTTGAGTTAAAAGTATTTTTATAATTATGTGGTAACGTTGCTTATGAATTGAACGGATATGCATCAGCAATAATGCCATCGTAAGTAATGCAAATCAGCAGTAATGCCAATAAGTAGATAGTTGACGACGTTGCATAGTTAAGCCGTTCAATGTACTTAGAGTTAAGAAACGTTTTGCATCCTCAATTTTGTTTTATTAATTAAACCCAACAACCATTAACGCCTTCAAAAGAGATATTATTGCATGGCGATCATGTCAAAATAGAATCGTTGAATGGATTTTATTAGTGAAACGCCGAAGAAATACAAGAGTTGATAATGGCAGTAACCAATGAAGATATCCGTATACAAAGTGAAGAGGTTTTTCAAAAATTTTGTTAGGAATCGTTCACAAGACTTACTATTATACTGTGCATCTGCATATTTGGGTTAATTGTCGCTTATATGTGCCTTTAAAAGTGTATGTGGCTTAATTCTGTACCCCGGAGGTAAAGGACACCATGTCACATTTTCGTAATTGTTCAGGAGAGTAGATTTTCTGTAGTTTTATAGCTGAAAACTCGGACACCATGAGTTAAAAACTTAAAGAACACCATGCCATATTTTCGTAATTGTTCAGGAAAGTAGGTTTTCTGTAGTTTTATAGCTGAAAACTACTTTAGAAGTGTATGTTCCTTAATTCTGTACCCCGGAGGTAAAGGACACCATGTCACATTTTCGTAATTGTTCAGGAGAGTAGATTTTCTGTAGTTTTATAGCTGAAAATTCGGACACCATGAGTTAACAACTTAAAGGACACCATGTCACATTTTCGTAATTGTTCAGGGGAGTAGATTTTCTGTAGTTTTCATATAAGTTTTCAGCTATAAAACAACAGAAAATCTACTCTCCTGAACAATTACGAAAATGTGACATGGTGTCCTTTACCTCCGGGGTACAGAATTATACTTCAATTGTATTGCTAACATTATTTCATTGTGTGATTGTAATTGATCATTTTCCCAAAATTAGAAAACGCTTTAGGAAAAAATCCGAAACCATAAATTTTCTTCCGTCTATAACCTCCACTCCACATCTCTCTTTTCAGCAGATTTTCCTCTAACAATAAGACTTTTCTGTTAAAGTATGTCATAATTTATAATTAATGAAATTGATACCAATATTTGATTGTGTGATTGCAACTAATCACTTTCCAACAGTTAGATATTTGTGTAGCATGAATAAAGTTTATCCTATAAATTTTCTCCAGTTTGTAATCTCTTCACACTTTTACTTTTGATGAATTTTACATTTTATAATCTTCTAAAAGGACTTTGATCCAAAGTACTCAACATTTTTAATTCTTCTTTTATTGCATTGCTAAGATTATTTCACTGTGTGATTCTAATTTTTCCAAAGTTAGAAAACTCTTCGGAAAAAAACCTCACACCATACATTTTTCCAATCTATAATCTCCACACCTTTCTTTTCAGCAAATTTTCCACTAACAATAAGACTTCCATAAGATTTTTCTGTTGACCTAAAGTATGTCATAATTTATAATTAATTAAATTGACCATTAAATTCATACCAATTTTTGATTGTGTGATTGTAACTAATCACTTTCCAACAGTTAGATATTTGTGTAGCATGAATAAAGTTTATCCTATAAATTTTCTCCAGTTTGTAATCTCTTCACACTTTTACTTTTGATGAATTTTACATTTTATAATCTTCTAAAAGGACTTTGGTCCAAAGTACTCACTATTTTTAATTCTTCTTTTATTGTATTGCTAAGATTATTTTACTGTGTGATTCTAATGGATCATTTTCCTAAAGTTAGAAAACTCTTTGAAAAAAAAACCTCACACCATAAATTTTTCCAGTTTATAATCTCCACGCCTTTTTCAGTAAATTTTTCACTAACAATAAGACTTCCATAAGATTTTTCTGTTGACCTAAAGTATGTCTTAACTATTTTTCCATTAAACTGATAGCGTTATTTGACTGTGTGATTGCAACTAATCATTTTCCAGCAAATAGAAATTCGTGTAGAAAGAACACATTTCATCCCATAAATTTTCTTCAGTCTGTAATCTTCTCACGCCTTTACTTTTGATCAAATTTACATTTTCTAATCTCCTAAAAGGACCAAGGACGTCTAAAAGGACCTTCTTGAGGATCCAAACTACTCAATATTTTTAATTCTCCTTTTGTTGTATTGCTAACATTATTTCACTGTGTGATTGTAATTGATCATTTTCCCAAAGTTAGAAAACTCTCTAGGAAAAAACCTTACATTATAAATTTTCTCCAGCATATAATCTCTACACCTCTATTTTCAGCAAAGTTTTTTCTTCCAACAAGACTCCTGTAAACTTTTTATTATTAGTCCACAGTACATTTTAGTTATTTTTCCTTGATAAAATTGGTCGCATTATTTGACTGTGTGATTTGTACCCATCCTAATCATTTCCAAACAGTTAGAAACCTCTCTAGGAAGAATAAACCTTAAACCATAAATTTCCTCTACTCTATAATCTGTTCACACCTTTCCTTTCGGCAAATTTTATAATCTCCTGACAACAGGACTTCCATAAACTTCCTTATGATATTTGAAATAGTATAATATATTCTGGTGTTGATGACTGGTCGTTCGTGAAACCGTAAATTAGCGGACGTCGCTCGGTATTAAGAGATAACGATCTGGAGCGGTAAGTCGATAGGTTTTGTAACGGTCCGAGGGGCCCCGAACAATAGACTATCGCTCCTCGAAAGACACCGCCTTTTTCGCCTCGTACTCCGCCCCAAACCGCAGCCGGAACGAACGGGACACAATCGGATCCGCAAAAATGCTAATGGCACAAATAACTGGACCGCTTATGCTAATAAGTTATTGCTGTTACGGTTCCCATTCTTTTCCGTTACTCCTTTTTTCATCACCTCCTTTCTTCATTTATCCACACCAGATGAACAAAAAAAAATGTTACAAAAAAAAATGTTACAAAAAAAAAATGTAACAAAAAAAATGTAGCAAAAAAGGAAAAAAACTAGAAAAGAAATCCATATCTTGTTATATTTATATTTAAAATTTGTTGTGGTTGTTTAGAGTTAAAAAGTCAGTTTCGATGGTGGTCTCTTGTATATTAAAAAATTTATGAACGTATGGTGGTTCTGTTGGTAAAGTGTGCGATCCTACTAGCCGGTCGCTATCCGATGCAGACTACAATGGATCGTTTATAATTTGGACTAAACGGCGCGCGATCGCGTCGCGACGCGAGCGCTATCCGCTGCGCATCTCGTAATTTAAAACGTGCAATTTTAAACGTTAAAAACGCGGGCGAACAATGTGTCGTTACGCTTGGAAAAATAGGGACGGTCGTGTTCGCCCGGTCTATTGTTCCAGGCGGTTATACCCCGTTTATCCTTTTGGGCGTAAATTTCGTTTTATTACCATCCAGACCGGACTAAAATATAAAAATTACTTTATGGAATCCACAACAAAACCAACTACAAATTTTTAATTCTTCTAACTCGTTCTTCACAAACTTGGAAGACTACTAAAGTTGTTAAGATTTTCCCAGAAACTTTTGAAACTTCCAAACAGAAAAATTGACCTTTATTCTTACGACCCCCTCTATATTCCTATTACCGCAGTCGGTCCACGTTTCTAAATCCAAGATAAGTCTCTCCTAGAAAGGCTCCTAATAAAAAGGCCACTACTACTACTCGATTCCGCCGGTTCCAGCACCGTGGGACCGACCTTCTAAGGTACTTTGTATGAAGAGGCCTTCCTCTTAATCTGATACTTCTATCGCGGCGGTTCGGGGTCGCTATATTATACCGACAACGCTTTGTTTGTCGCTTCTCGGAAATATTTTCTCCTCGGAACAACCACTTCGATAAATCCAGTCGAAGACCGGCGGCGATATTCCTAACCGTATTCCGACGCGGAAAGAAGCGTTAGTATGTCGTTTGAGTCGTCAATGAAATCTTCATTAGGAGCGCTCCTGGGTAATTACCTCGACGAGTGTTTAGACCCATTAGCGGCTATTCGAACAATAGTCGTGGCAGTTCGGGGCCGCTAATGGTCTTAAGAGCTCTTAAATTCCCGCAATTCGACCCGGATTGTTCGAGTTCAAATCGACTATTTCAACTTTTTAGTGTTATTGTTACTATTATTATTACTAAATATGGAAGTTTAACTATTTAATTTTATGTCATAATTGAAAGAAATCGTTTTTATTGTTCTTATAGAATGCATATTAGATGATATCTAACAATCGTATAAAATAATAGAAAGGGGAGCGACTATAAGCACGTGCGTGGAAATCGGGCTAAACCGATCCATCAACGAGATCATCTCGGTTCGACTAACCGAGTTAACGTTCGAAGAGAAAGTGGAGGCAATTTAAAAGTGGTAGGTAGACGCGTGGGTACGCGTCCGCGCCGATGAGGACGGTCGGCACACTTCCCGTGATTTCTACGCCCTCAATTTTTGGAGAAATTCGACTAATTTCTTTTTTATTGCTTCTCGCCTTATCATCAACCACCTAAAAAAATACCAAAAATAAAACTTTAAACCACAACAGAAAAATTCATATCCAAAATCGAATAAAAACCACCTAACATTAACCTCGGAGGCATTCCCAGCTTTACAACATTCGCTTCTTACGCCCTTTCCAGATGCTATCCGGACTCGGACAATAGCTGTCTCGTTAGCGACGAGTTTAATAAGTCGACGATTATGTATGTTCCGAGAAGGCGACGGCATTGTGTCGCACTCGGGTTTACATGCAACTTTTATGTATTTCGCGGTGGAAAACGAGTTATGAAAGAGAGGAGATAAGACGATCGTACACGACCATTTCCGCTTGTCATAATTCTTTCCGACTTTGAATATTAAATAAAAAATGAGAGTTAAAAATCAGCTGTAGAAGTGTCTAGGAAGGAATGTCGTGTACTTGACTTCATATGAATATTATGTGTTAAGATCTTTCTCAAAGAATAATCAGAATCTCACAGTTCTTGAAAAGTCAACTTGCTAATTAAACTAATTAAACGAATATAAGAAGCGTAATACTAAAGAAATACCTAATTCCAAGGTTAAAAGATAGATTAAAGGAAACCTGAGATACATTCCTAATAACTATTATAAATATATTTTAATGTTAGCTGGATAAAATTAAAAATCAACAGTCGCAATTAGTTGCGATCAAATTAGATTGAGAATCGCTTATAAAAATTTAAACTAGTGTAGTGGTTGTAAATGAAGTTTTACACTTGATTCACAGTCAGGAAAAAATATAGTCTGAACATCCTTACTATACCATAAAACTGTTTATAATATTAGTGCAAAATGGACATCACTTTTGTTAATTTGTCTAATTTGATGATTATTAACAGCAATGCAGCAGTATAAACAATTTTTCGAAAAATTTGTGTATTTGCAAAAAATTTAGATGCGGTTCATACAATGTATCACCGCCCACAATAAACACTTTAGCCGGAATAGTATTGTTCAAAGCAATTTTTATTTTTGTTTAAACAAAGTGCCACTTAACACACTGAGCACTGCCAGTTAGATCGAACATCAGTCTTCTTCGTGTTGCAAAGTGAACAGCATCTTCTGGTGGCTCGAATAGGTTTATGCTCTGAATTTTGAAGTCTTATTGTTTTTTGGTACTTCTGGTTTGTGTTTTTTTTATTTGTACAGGAAGTCCTGATGATTTTCGTTTTTTAATAGGTACACTGATCAGACAATCTAAGAGTAATAACCTGAAGTTTTTCATAGACATTTTAGGCAAATTCAGATTTTTGTATAATATGAAAGTATTCACCACGCATGCATCAATTAGGTAAAAATATCCTGTGCCAGCATTTGTGACTTTTTCGATTTAGCTCATAAGCATGTTTATTTTGGTCAAATTTGTCGACAAAGTTCATGTTGGAATTGTAATCTGTCAACAATTTTGGTCATGGAATCGTTTCATGTGATCCATCTTTCTTCCTCCTCTTTACATCTGACACATCTTCGTGGTGGTGGTAGTTAGACAATAAGTATACACTTCTTTTGTCTTTCCACTTAACAGCGACCAGTCCTTTATTGCTAATAGAGTAGTCAAAGTCTCCTCTTTTTAATTCTTTGTCTGGGCGAAATTTAGGTATTAGTTTTCTAATAGCGTTTATAGTACCACATGCATAAACATGTTTCTCCTGAAGATCTTCCATCAGTTTGGGTGAAATAAAGAAATTATCGAAGTACACATGATGGCCTTTATTTTCTAAACCTTCACACAGATCTTTTACAACGCGGCTTCCTAGACCCACCTCTGTGGAATCTTCGTTCTTTCCAGTATAGATATCAAATTTATTAAAAAAGTGGTTTATTTTGTGTACCAGCGAGCACAAAGGTCAAAATTCAAAGAGGTACATTAAACCACCCACCAACCCTCAAAGAGTTAACTCTGTACCCAACAATTCTGGTTCTTAGAACGTTTTGGGTTCGCTTGGTTTCAGGTAAAACCGTAATCGATCTCCAGGTAGCTATTTTTTGTGGTATTTTTGTAACTTTCTAAGATTAAAATAAATGAAACGTAAAGCTTTTACTGAGGAGATTTCTTCAATAATTTTTTAACACTACACTACCAGATTTCTATCTACCGTTTGATCGTTATCAAGTCGATCTCTTAACGAAATGAAGACAACAGGAAAATTGACATTAAATACATTAAAATACACAAGTAATTAAATTCGTTCAACAATTGAACTGATGACGATCAAATGTTAGATCGAAACCTGGTAATAAAGTGCTAAAAATGTGTTGAGCAAATAAATCTGTTCAGTAGAAGCTTTACGTTTCATTAATTTTATCTCAACTGACAGATGGAATCATTTATATCATCTTCCTAAGACTACTTTAAATTAATGGAAAGTCTAAATTTGTTTGCCAAGTCCTACTTTTCAACTCAACTGAATTATTTTCCTGACGCCTGAGTTATACAAGGTGCCAGAAAATTACGTTTACGGATTTTAGGGGTGTGTAGTAGAGTTAAAAACCAAAAAAATGTTTAATAACAGATCAAAATTATTTCATTACATAAATACACTAATTGTTTTATTAAAAAAAATTTTTTTGAACAACCCCAAATACTAAAAATCCAACGGATTTTAAGCCAGTGGCTTTATGAGGCTACGAAATGGAACACGTTTGCCCTATTCCAGTGTTTCCCAACCTTCTTTGTGCCATGCCCCACTTTAGCTTTTGTAATATTCTTATGCCCCCCTATGTAACACCAGGGACGGCGCAAGGTTCCGCGAGGCCAAGTGCGAACTGTAAACGCGAGGCCCCACAAAATAAAAATGTGTTGGTTTGGCTGTTTACATAGAAAACAAATACTATAAACTTTGAAACATGAAATCTTTCTAAAAAATGTTGTGGGACACAATCCATGCCTAAAAAAAAAGGTCACAGCTTTATAAAGTAATAATTTTTCACATAACAAACTTAAATGATAGATTTTTGTTAGAAATTGTTAACGAAACAGAGTAAATTTTCGAAACATATAATGAAAAACCGAAATTGCCCCCCTTAACAATCAAATTGCCCCCCTGTAGGGCGTGGCCCCCACGTTGGGAAACACTGCCCTATTCTCACTCGGAATTCATTGATTAGATATTTCCTGGATATAGTGTTGTCGATGTGAAATCAATTATTGCGAATATCTCATAAACTATTGATTTTCAAACATACTTTTATGAAGATTTGCTTATTTTCGACCGTACATCCCCCTAAAACCTTTAAACTTTACTAAAATCTTTAAAATTTCTGACACCTGTATATTAAATGACTAATAAAATATTAACCCCTAAAAGTCTTTTTATTTTAACACATGACATCATCTGAGTTGCGGTACTTCAAACATAAAATTTTGTTGTGTAGTCCTATGTTAATATTACTATTTTTTATTGAGTTTATTAGATATGTATTAGGTTCATGAGAGTTCATTATGATTTTTACTTATAATTTGTGGAATCCTACAATCGTTTCATGTCTTTTCCTTTGTTCTTTTTCAAAGAATCAAAAATGCAACTATCGGTGGAAGATCACGTACGATGCTTCGAGAATTACTATTAAAATCTATTTCAGCAATTTTGTAATATTTTCGTCTATTGGCTAATCGTAACATAAAACTAAATCTTTTATTGGTTAAAGAGGACATCGAAGCATCGTACCACCACTCTTTGAAAAGTTGACTTAAAAACCTAAAAAGGGAATTGTAGGTAAGATTAGATATAAGAACTAAAATGTTCGCGTTCCGGTGTATCTTCGTTTAGTGAATAAAGTACCATTTAGTTAGAAGTTTGGAATTTTATTTAAACAACCCCGAACTCACAACAAATTTGGTGGCAGCGGTGGGATCCCAAAGAAGAAATTAATTTGGGATTTCCAAGGAACAAAAAGTCGATCCGAAAAGACATTCTCGAACAGCGTCACTCTCGGGTCAATTGGAACTCTTCGGAGCCAAAAGCTGAAACGGACAGTTACTGGAATCCGACTAACCACTAGATCGAAGAAACAACGAACCTGGTAACGTCGCAAGTACACTCTGAAAGAAAAGTTCTTACCGAACTCACAACAATTTTATGTGCCCAAATGTCCACAACGTCTGGATATAGGACTTGGCAAAAAACAATATAATGTTCACAATGTCTGGACAAAGGCCCTTTAAGGGTTAAATTTTCATTTGACGAAGCAGTTATACTTTTAGATGATTTGTTGATGAACAGGAAATTTTGAAAAATTCCTCATTTCTAATGAATCTCATTACCATTCAATTTTAAGTCATCTCACTTGCTTGCTTCTTGTATTATTAATACTTATCAATCATAATAAATATTGACAAAAAAGTGTTAACTTTAAATACCGCACCAACATTTTTTTAATATAAAATTCGTCCAATATCATTTCCTTTGGATATTAATCATCTTGAATATTACTTTATAAAGTTTTTCTTATGAAACCTTCTCTGTATTTATCTCCTATTATAAAATTGCTTAAGTAGTAGTAATCACCATCTACATAACTAATCATCTCATAATTAATAATTCAATTACCGTTTGTTTTCTATCATTTTTTGTTTTTAATTCTAGATTTTCCTTAACACACGCGATCCGTTCAAGTTTCCGTTACGCTAACCACGCCTACACCTTCGGCACCGCTTGTAAGTGCGCGGGCGTCCGTGACTTCACAACCAATTTGTTTTCAATCGGTCGTCTTACGTTTCCTCCCTTCCTTCCCTTTTACTTCTTCTTCCGCTTCGCGTTTCTGCATTCGCGAAAAACGGTACGTGCGGCAGAATCGGGCGAAATACATCGGGCGGGCGTTCGATTTTTAGGCGATTCGCGCTACTTGGTACCGTAGTCCTCGGGGGCGCCGAACGTTCGCAGATGGCCCGAAGATTGCCGGACCACGAGAGCGGGCCCGCGCGGTAACTGTACCGGCGGCGACGGGCCGCGCGCGGGCCGGATTAATTGAGGAAGTCGGCTGTGTAATCGCGTTTTAATTCGTTTCACGGTTCGCGGGGAAATTGCGACCCGGAGACGAGGGCGTGTTTCGCCCGGCCGCCAGCCGGATGAATTATGTCCCGCGCCTCGTCACGACCGATCGGATCGAATTTTCAACCAACACTAACCAACTCTATTTATTACTAGGTACGAATACCCATAAATTTCGTATCCAACTACTGTTATACATAAATACATCGGAATGTCTTACAAATTGATTATAATCAACTCACAATAAGATATTACTTATAACTAAACAAAAACTAGAAGAAATATTAAAATAATTTTTTTTTTTAATTGTCAAAATTTAAAAGAGTATCATATATTCCATTTGTTAAATTAATTAAATTATCTCTTTAGGTTCTCTATAATAATTTCCATAAAAATAAAGTTACTTTGATTTTACTTTAAAATTTCGTAGAGTTTAGTTGAACAGTTTGCGTGAAAAGCTCACTATCAGAAAATTTTACTGTATATTATTATTTCTAAACCTGGTAACCGGGGAATAAATTTTGCTTCAGTTAAAAATAGTTTATTCCTTGATCAAGATTTTCCATGACCAAAAATGTCGTTACTCACATTGAGAAGACTTGTTGCGATGGAATACTGATGACGAAATTTTTCGTCATACCCAGTTAACAGATTAAATATTAAATAACACAAGTAAAAAAAAAAACTTTGGTACCTGGAATTTTATAGCTAATTTTAACCAAATTCAAAATAAAAGTTTTAAATATAAAATCCGTTTTTATAAGCTATATTTTTAGAGACATAGAGATCTAACAATCAATGGTTTAAATGTAAGATCTGTTATTATGACTATCAATATCTTCAATTATTTGCTAAAAAAAAATATGGTACAGTTTATTGGTTTCATTGAACATTTTTATGTAATACGGTTGACTTCAATATTTTCAGCACCTTGGTTCGAAAGAGATGTAGAGATCTAACAATCAATGACTTAAATGTAAGACCTCTGATTTTGACTATCGATATCTTCAACCACTTATCGAAAAAAAATAAAAATATATATATATATATATATATATATGGTGCAGTTTATTGGTTTCCTTGAACATTTTTACATAATACCGGTGGATTTCAATATACTTAGAACCTTGGTTCGGAAGTTATCCTCCGCAAAGTGATACCAATACCAGATTTTCGCGGTACTTTGCGATATTTTATTTTATAAAAAAAATAGATGGATCTCATTTTTTTAAGGTTACTAATATTACGTAGTAATAATCAGAGATTCTAACAAATTTAATTGCAATTTATTTCACTAAACAGTTACCGAAATATCCTCTTATATTCCTCTAATCGCAGATTTGAAATATAGGAATAGTATTTACGGTAAAGTATGTTAGAATCTTTTATTATCTTTACGTAGCATTTGTAAACTTGAAAATTTCAGATCCATCTTTTGAAAAAAATCATAAACATACACTTAAGAAAATCAGGTAATTGTATAATTTTTCACACAATTTCTAACGACCTACGGATCCGAATCTTTTCAAATCGATAAATACAGTAGAACTTCTACATAACGAATTTCTATATTACGAATTTTCTCTATAACGAATTTTTTTTTAAATCCCAAGAAATTCTTTTATAAAAACACAATGTGTATAACGAAAAAAACTTCTATATAACGAACTAAAATTCTCCGAAAAAATCCACAAAGCTCAGTTTTTTTTTTATTAATGGTGACAAAGTTATTTCAATCCCATTTAGCAACTATGCGCATACGTTGAATTACCGAGAAGTGAGAGAGATATTTCAGGACATCCCGAGAAGCTCTTGTGACCTTTTTAAACAAGAAAAAAATATGGTTTCCTTATAACAAAGTTTCTATATAACGACTTTTTACCTCGGAACCTTCAAGTTCGTTATTCGGAAGTTCTACTGTATTACATAAAAATGTTCAATAAAGTTAATAAACTGCACCACAATTTGTATCGTTGGATTGCTGCCAAGATATCAAAAGAAAATCTTTCTATTTTAAAAAACACAGCTCATATGAAAAGACGGATTTTACATTTAAAACTAGCATTTCGAATACATAATAAAACTCAGGTGTAAGATTTTTGGCAACAAAATAAGTGTTGACCAACGTAATCATCAAATACAGATTTTTCAAACAAAACTACGAAGAAATTTAGCTTAAGAACTGTTTAATTTCATTAAAACAAGATTTTATTTTTTTTTTTAATTTGTTGATTCTTTGTAACAATTAGAATGTCTTACGTAGCAATAAACAAATGTATCGAAATATTTGCGACCCAAATCTGTCGCAATTAGGCGGTGCCGACGTAGTACAAACCGAGCACTAAATCTACATTCAACTAAATGTGAGATGGAAGCGGTAGCAATAGTTTTCTTGCACATTTGATTTCTGTTTCCCCACAAAACCACGCCATCGCTCCTTTTATATTAAATAAAGTTTTAACTGACTCATCATTTTGCAATTCTGCGAGTTATTCTCGATACTGCATATTTGATATATCATACAAATACACTAACATTGGTCGCATCATCCATATTGGATAATCAATTTGTTTTAAATTAGAAAATCTTTCTTTTAAATCAGCGAATAGAATATTCAGACGATTGACAATAATAAGTAACTCACAAGGAGACATCGCAGTTGACTCTTCACCAATTTTGATAAATTTTTTTATGGTGAATCTATATTGAATATAAGTAACTTCCCCCAGAGCTTTTGATCCAATGGCCCTTCTAAAGGGAGTTATTAATTTTTGAAAGTTACATTTTTTGGGAGTTGTTATAAGCTATAAAGCGATGCCGTCTTACGTATCTGTCCGTAGTGCATTGAATGAATGTTGCGCTCCTGTGCAAGAAGCCCAGGATCGGGATTCTGATGTTACAACTTTTTTTTTGTTTTAATTATTATGGAAGAGGAGGTGCTATCTTGCGATTCTACTACAGCATTTGTTAATGGAACTTCTTCGTCCGGCAAAAATAACTCATATTCTTCTGTAAAATAGTTTTCATCCAAAGTTTTTACAATACATTGGGCAAACTTCTCCCCTAAAATAGATGCCTTCGGCGACATTGATTCACTTGCCGCGTCATTTAAAATTTTCTTTTTTTTTTTAATATTTGGAAACAAACGTGCATACCGTCTGTAATATCCTGTTTGTCGTATAATTGCATGAAACTTACAATTAACGTTTCTTCTTCCAGAACCTCTTCATGTTCAACAATTGTTGACGGTTGCTTTTCATTTGATACTGTATCCATATTATCCAAAAATATAATCCAAAAATCAATATCTAATAAAATCTTTACCCAAAATCGCTGCTCAATAATCAGTATCCAATAAATCGTTGTCCAAAAATCACTATTCAATAATCGTTATTTAATAATCACTATTCAAAAATCGCTGTTTAATAATCACTAACCGATAAGGCATAAAGAATTAAAGAAAAATGTAACTTTCAAAAATTAATAACTCCCTTTAGAAAGGCCATTGGATCAAAAGCTCGGGGGAACTTACTTATATTCAATATAGATTCACCATAAAAAAAAATCATCAAAATTGGCGAAGAGTCAACTGCGATGTCCCCTTGTCAGATAAGAACAAGTTACTTTACATTTTTGGACCCAATGAAACTGTTTAAAATTTTTGTTGTTAATATGTTTCCGGCATAACTCAATATGGGTAATGAAACCAAATATATTCGCTTTTGCTTCGACAAGAGTTTTATTTATTCCTTAAAGTTGCTTAATTAATATATTTAGTTTTTCAAAAATATCGGCTAAATAACACAAATACTTTACCATAGATTGTTAACAGATACTTTGTCGCTTAAAAAACCATTAAGAGTATCAAACAGTCCATAAATCCTTTCAAGATGGCCTTTAGATAACCATTCTACTTCAGTATGAAGTAAAAGCCTGACATGGTCTTCATTTTGTTCTTCACAAAATAGCTTGAAGACACACTTGCTCACATTTGGCATTAGCTTTAAAGCTATTAATGGCATTAACACACTTTATTACTAAATGTAGTGCTTCATTTAGAAGATGCGACATGTTTTTAGCTGCCAAACACCCACTTAACTTTTTTGGTCTCATCAAGCAAAATTATATCTAATAATTATTTACCGCAATTATTTAGGACTTTACTCTTTTCGTTAAATTTAGCACCGAAATCCAATATTGCATTTAAATGGTCCAGAGTGAAAAGGTTAAACTCGTGTCGAGTTCATTTTCGAATTGCCCCCTTTAACAATAAAATTGCCCCCTGTGAGGCGTGGGCCCCACGTTGGAAAACACCGTGTTTGAAAAAATGCCGTTATAATCCAAAATAGTGAAATAATTAATTATAATACGGTTCATTCTGATTTAAAACTTGTTTAAATCAGATCTAATTAAATATCATTTTAAATTAGATGATATGATAGATTTTTAATTTGAAATTCCTCAAAAATATCGAAAGCAACTGACCTTTTCTCAAAACAGAAATATCGTACATTTCTCCAAAACAAATAAATCAATAATTGACAACCCAGGAAATATACATTCATAATCAATGTTAAAGATAAGAAATTTATTTGCGAACAAGCTAAATATTTTGTATGGATGATTAAAGAGATTTTGCAACATCAAATTGTCTAAAGTTAAAATTAAAACAGATTTTGCTCCAAATAGAACTTATTATCAAGACTAAAGAGTACTAAAAATTACACCAAAAAGAGAGGTTACATGAAGTTTGCCAGAATAAAATTTATAAATCCGCAAACAAAATAAATGCATAAAATAGTTTGCCTATTTTAGATGTTTTAATTTTATATAACTTCTTATTATTTCTCCTCCTTTTTTAAAACTCTTAAATTATAAGAGTTAATTATATTAAACTATTTGAATGCCACATATCTTTACTGTATTCCTGTACAAAAGTGCCAAGAAACGTTTTTTCACTTATCTTATCCCTCTCAAGAAATGCCGAGGAGACATATTGCGCTATTTTCTGCTTATGTGCGTTCAAATATTTGATTGAAATTAAAATTCGTTCTTTTACCAGCTGTCTTATTCTTTTTATTTTACCCAAAATGGAGTGGTAACCGTAAAATCGCGCATCGACAGAAACCGAGCGTGTCACAGTTCAAGCAATATAGAAGAAGCGCAAAATCGCTCCTTGGGTTAGGTAATCGTACACAATTGGTTAAGTACCTAGAAGACCAAAAATCCTAAAATGGATCTTGCGTTCAACAAGTATAAATTCAATTGAAATTTAAGGTGATTTATTTATGGTCACAAAATACCCACAAATTAAATCAAAAATATTTCATAAAAATAAATCGATTAAAACCAAAAAATAATCTTTAAAACGATATTTCCACCAAATTTTTTGTAATATAAAATTACAAATAACAAAAACATTTTTTAACATAGTTTATTAACGCAAAATTAAAAAATGCTTACCTTGTAAATTATCCAGCATAAAAGTGAGTAACTTCTGTGTACCATTAGGTTCAGCGTACAAAGTCATAATGTCCTTATTCAAAGGGTTTCCCTGCAATCCAAGCACTATCAAGTTGAAAAGCTTCCCAAGTTCATATGGCAGGATTCTCAAACAGTTGTGGTTCAAAAGTAATTCCCTTAAAACAAAAAAATAAAACAAAATCAAACAATAATCTTCCTTTATTGAAAACTAATCTTATTGGGATAGTTTTAGGACTTACTGTATTTGTGAAAGGATAATAAAAGGGGGTAGACAGTACAAGAAGCTCAGGTGGCCGGTAGTAATTGGATAATGCGGGGATCCAGGTACATATGTTGAGGGGCGGGAACTTTGTCGAATCGGGTTTACACTAAAAATACTTATATTGGAAGGAAAAACGTCCGGTAAAAATAAAAAAATAAATTTACCTTAAATGTATGAGGTCTCCAAGTTCGGCGGGTAACGAACGTAGTTTATTATGTGATAGGTCGAGCGTACGAAGGTTGATTAGTTGACAAATAGTGGGCGGAAGTCTTTGCAAGTGGTTATTCTTCAAATAAAGGGCGGTGAGGTTCTGTAGGTGGAATAGATTCGGGCTAAGGTTCCTTATGGTTCCTGTTATCTCGAGTTCCGTCCAAAAAGACTTCTTCCCGGCCGCCAGGTCCTCCGGGGACATGATAGTGTGCACCCGCCGACCCGAGCCATTGTTGTCAAACTTCTCTTTGGGAGTACGGGGCATAATATATCCTAAAACGTTGAGACACGCGGTAAGTTTTTGGTGGTTTTTCATGGTTTAATAAACACTGGAATTTTGACAGCCAAAGTGAAAAACAACAGACACTATTAGACACTTTTTGTTTTCCCTCTTTTTCTATACGCGAAATCGCCCCTCGAAACGTTCGCGTTCCTACCCTGGGGCCCCGCTAGGCCAACCTAATACCTTTTCCACTTATTTATCTTAACCTTTTAATTAATTGTTTACAGACTACTACAATATGACAGAAAAATTCACGATCCCGATCGCTCTAATCGCTAATCTTATATCGACAAACGTAAAAATCGTACAATTCTTACTTACTCACCTTCATCTACTCCTGAATTCGTGTATTATTGAAGGAGATATATCAAGAGAAAAATTCGTCAGTGTCACTGGTTTTGCTGAACTGTCTTGTTCGCCATAAAAAACGCTTTGACGAAACAGGGACTTTTTAACTTGAAACTACAAATTCCCTAGAACATTCTCGATTTTTCCATTAAACGTCAAATTAAACATTTTCTTTCATTTAAACATTATTCAACACACTTATTTTTATTTATTATTCACCTGAGATTAACTTTAAAGCTTTAATTTATTCTTTAAAATAAAAACAAATTGACATTTCAGACAGCTGTTTCATAACTACCAATTACATAACAAAAAACTCCCTACATTTTTTAAAAATTTTATTTTCCAATAGATGTCACCACTCAAATTAATTAAAAAAATAAATTTTTTAAATTAAATAATTAAAATTAATTAAAAGAAAAAAACTCAAAAAATCTTTTTTATTTTGATTTATTATTTATTGACCTTAAAAATTAAAAGCACATACTCACATAGTTAAAGAAGGTAATCGTCACAGCAAATAGGTTTTATTTAAAAGAATTAAGTCGTTTTTCGCATTCGTTCGATCTTAAAAAAGAAAATTCAAAAGAAAATCGAAAGTTTGAAGAAACCTACAAGCTGCGACGACAACCGAGTATACCTAAATTAGAAATACGAGTTATACAAGAGTCTAGGTCGTCGGCCGTTTGGACGAAAATGGGGCGCAAACAGCTAACAACCTTGCTTCCCGATTAATGACGGATATGAACGGTGTGTGTGTGTCTGGTGAGGGCTTGTCTCGGCGGAAAACCCAAACGAGGAGAACGGACGAGCGGGTCCGGTCTGGTCGTGGCGAGAAAACGTCTCTCTACTAAGTCATTTTCGAAAAAGCTATTTAAAAGGGGATGAGGGGGTTAAATCACAATGATCAGATTCATTTTCGGTCCTTTTTTTACGCACCGACCATGAAAAAGAAAAAATAATAAAAATAAAATACGCTAATAATAAAATAATAATTAAGGAATGAACTAAAAAAAAGGAGAGGATTCATGACAAAAAAATAATAATAATAATAATTAGGAAAGAAACAGGCTGTCGATTGCACGTCGAGAAAAAAACGATTAAATTAGGCGCGAAGTCAACCTGCTTACGGGACCATACATCCTATTGTATTTTTTATACTGGCCCAACAAAGTAATTTATTTAATTGTATGGGAACAAAGCCAATATAAAATACAAAAGAGAGAAAAAAATATATATAGAAAAATAACATCACAGTTTATCGATTATGAGAGGCGTTATCTTAAAATTTCCCCCAGATAAAAGAAAAAAAATTAAATTACACATAAAAGATTTCAGCATTTAGGATAACGCCCCTCTAAATTATGCCCGTAGTGGTTAAAACCGCGCCAAGATAACAAAAACTAGCCACTGTTGGAATGAAACTCGTTTAAATCGAGCGGTCTTCAAAATCACTTATTACTCATTTTTTAAAAAACGGCTTTTTAATTCTTTTGATTTCTCGGCAGACAGGGACGACGACAAACTTAAACGGGAGAGAAAACGCAACGAACGGCTATAGAGATTGAGGCACTAAGATACACGACTTCTTTTGAGAGTAGAAAAACTCCAACACTTTTTTTTTTCGCTTGTTCGAGAAGATAACGACAAAAAATATATAAAATAAACGAACAAAAAAAAGTACATGTACGCGTACGTAGACGTTCTTCCTTCCTTTTTTTCCTTTTTTTAAACTTAAAAAAAAATTAAACGAATGACTCTTCAATTGGCACGTGTGATTAACCGTCTTCTTTTGGGGGTGTGAACCAACCTAAAATAATATTAAAAAACATTTATTGTCATGTATCTATAAGTAATTTGATTATATTCACACAAATCAATTAATTAAACATTCATAAAAGGTTAATTTACAAACACCCTGTATGATTTAGGAATTTAATTATTTAACAAAAGAAAAAGTAACTTTATTTTTCATTTTATTCAGCAACTGTAAGGAAGAAATGAACTAGAAATTACTTCTAGTTCAAGTGAAATTACAGATTTGAAAGAAAAAACCTTGAAATAGATGTCAGTCTGTTAGAATAGAGTCTGTTTAGAAAGTGTCTGTACACTTTAAATGGACAAATTCATGTTAAAGTGCATGAAAAGTTTTGTAAGTTATTGAAGATAAAAATTCGTGTTGAATTATGCCTTAATCCTTTGATTGCTATGGGCGCAAACGTGCGCCTATCGAAAGTTATCACTGTGGACGGGCATATGCGTCTATAGTATGTATAAATAAAGTAATTGGATTTTATACCAGGCGTGGGCAACGTTTTTGTATAGTGGGGGCCAGATATGGTTTACTTTTCGTACGGGGGTCAGAGTAAAACAATGACAAATTCTTGTTGCTTATATTTACTAACGAACTTATCGTCGGTGACACAAGAAAACCTCGTAACTCAATTTTGCGAAATTTTATAGGAGAGGCACTGGAAGGTTAAAAAGTACAGCTATTTTTTATCTAACCAAGGAATACATAAAGCGAAATAACTAAAGAAAAATTTGTTGTGGGCGTATGAAAATTATTTCATACATAGTTCTCTACAATTAGTTTAAGATGCTATTAAAATCTTAATTTAAGCAAAACGTGGAGTTACGAGCTTTTCTTGTGTCACCGACGTTATACTAACGAAGTTAATTATTAGATATCCCAAGTCTCCTACTTTCCTTGGTAGAACAACTGTCCGGAAAGCAGAAGATCTGGATTTGAATCTCAATGCAGTAACGAGACATATTTTCTTCTCTGACGCGTTAGTGGTAAAAACCTTTCTTTAATTATTTCTTTCTAAAAGTCTCACGGGCCAGATTAGAAACTCAGGCGGGCCAGAGTTGGCCTGCAGACTGGAGGTTGCCCATCGTTTGTCTATACCAGGGATCCCTAAACTATTTTAGACAAGTGAAACCTTTTCCAAAATGAACTGTTACCTCAGACCCCCATGGCCAAAATACCTACTTTTAAGATCAACCTCGTCGACTCCCAAAATTAGTTTTCGTTTATGTCGACCCCTAGGAAATCGATATCGACCACTTTGGGAATCCCTGGTCTATATTATATTTATGGTAATTTAGTTCATTACCGAATAGATTCAGCTTGTGTGGAAAATTATGTAGTCCCTAGCGGTAATTATTGCCGGACGTATGCCGTTGAAGCGAAAGGTTTTGGATTAGAGTAACCAGCGGTCAAAGGGTTAAAAGAGCACAAGAGGGTACTAAAACTACTTTTTTGAAATAAGAAAAATTGTTGATGATTCAAATATGGCGTTGAAATACGAGAAAAATACGGCAGTAAGACGAAGGTAAGACAAAATGAATAACCTTGAATACTCCAAAGAAAATGTAAGAAAAAATCGTATTTAAAAAAATATATGATATTATACAGAGTGTCTCGTTTTAATTGTCCGGTCCTTTACTGGCGTACTTCCTGTTTGAAAGCAAGCAAAAAAGTCTTAATGAACATAGGTTCAAAAGTGCTTCGTTTTCGAGATATTCAAGGTTTTATTTTCACATATTAAACCATTATTAACATTATGTTAACACTTAACGGACGGGTCGAATCTGTTCTATCTAACCCAGTTTCCGGGCATTTTTCGAAAGTCATAACGGAAAAACGTAGATCTACGTGGCCCGTCCTAGGAAGTCAGAATGGAAAAACGTAAATCTACGGGGCCCGTCCGTTAAGTGTTAACTATTTAAATTAATTTATTATGTAGTTGCGATAGTTACGACAAGCTTTTGTGCGTAACCAGTGTAATATAATAATGACAATTCATCGAAACCAACGTAGCTAGTTAATAATTTGATTTAAATAATTTATTTCGATTATGTTAATAATAGGTAAACTTGTGGAACCGAACTTTTGGACCCATGTTCATTAGAACCTTTTTACTTATTTCTATCCAAGGAATAAGCCAGTAAAGGATCGGACAATCAAAACACGATACCCTATATAAATTGAAGGGCTTGTAACACAAAAGGTATAAGTGCAAGTTATCCATTTGCGTATCGAGGGTTTTCACAAAACACGGACAAAAAAGGCTGAGAATCGCGATCGCGCCCTTCGATTAAATTTCACATTTCAGTAAACTGAGCGTGTCATCAATTCTCAGTATCAACGAAATGCATTTGGTTTCTTCCACACGAAATCTAAAAAGCGCGAAAGTGGTCCATGGTACGCAAACGGTTATGAAAGGCTTCTTAGAACACCCATGAAAACCGTTCCAAAACTGTTCATTACAATGAATCAACTATTTTGTGAAATGCTTTACAGGTATGGATTACATCATAGAATGAGCCTTTCCAACATTTTTCAATTTCTATTGCATTGGATAGAGCATAAAAAAAAGTTTCTCTGTATTTTTGTGTTTTTTCCATAGCATATCCCATCGTTCAGAAAAAAAAATTATAAAGTCGGCCAATTTAAAAGACCGTTTAAACAAGCCATTGTGTGACGTAGGAGCGGTCGATTCCTTCTACCAAGCAACCCCATTCGAATGGCCTGAAGTTGTACGTCAAAAGGGTTTCTTTACCGGCATAAACCACCAATGCCGAGGTGTATTTACGTATTCTTTACTTCCTTATATTAACTTTTTAACTGTATATAGCATATAATACATGTGGGATGTCCCTCTATGGAGGAGACCAGTTCGGATGAGAGTAGAGGGAAGGGCGACGATGGGGAAGGGCCTGAGAGGAGTAAGACAGTTGACGACAAACCGCAGAGAAGAGAGAACGACGCGAAAAGAGTGGAAGACGAATCGGTGTTAAGTCAAAGACGAAAGACGCGTTTTCGCAAAGTAAAACACGTAAAGGTTAAGTTTTAGTTAACAAAACGTATTTTGTATTCCATATATTTTGGTTATTAAACATCATTAAAAGAAAGCCTCATCACGATTGTTTTATAATCCCACACATATTTATTAACACCAAAGAAAAATAAGTTGTCCACCGACTTCTTAACACTTTGTTGACCGAGAATTTTACTTAGAAACTATGTCACGTCACTGGCAATGACGAGTTGACTCGCCACTGATCAGCAACGTTTAGGCATAAAAAAAGAGTTAACACCAACAGGACCCACCAAAAGTGTCTGTTCAAGAGGGATGTCCGCTTAAGAGAAATACAAGGTACTTATATGAGAGTCGGACGGTTCCATGAGAAACTGTCCATCCAGGGGGGGGGGGGGTGCATTCAAGAGGGCTGTCCACGAAGGGGAATTTACCTACTCGTTAGCACTGTATTAAATCTATGGCGATCTAAACAACACCATCCTCACAGTGTATTTCAGCATGGTGGACGAATTCAGCCAATGGGCGATTAATTGCCACAACATCATCAACTGGTTACGTTATAAATCGCATATTGAAAATATACATTTTAAATTCGCTATTTGAAGTAATACCGTAAAAATAAATTCTAAATCCTTGACATATATGGTCATCACCTTCAAGAGAATGGATTCCGCTCAAAAAAAAAAATGGAAAATTTGGAAAAATGGAAAGGTCCATAACTGGTCTTTTGTACAAAACTTTTTCTAAACGGTTTTCATGGGATGTTGGATTACACCTGCAGCTTTGAGTAATTAAAGGTTTAAGTTAATTACTATTTAAAAATTGTATAAAAAGATTTCCTTCTGATCTTAAAGTCTGTAAGAACATAAAAAATATCCAAACCCTATCAACAAACTAAAATTAAAAATTTTAAATTAGTTTATCACTTTTATGATCTAACACGGTTTTCTTCATCATTTAAATTCTAAATTCATTCCACTGTTAATATGACTGGAACATAATTCTAAATATAAAAGTTTTCATAATAATATCAAATCGACTTAATGGACTAATACTGGTTGCCAAGAGTATTTTGATATAAAGTTTCATTTACCTAAATGAATCTGCACTTATCTCATGAACACAAACAAAAAGGTCACACACACTTTTTTTGTCTAACCCCTTCAATTTAATTTTTTAAGTTTAGTAAGAAGATAAATTTACCGATTTTTAATTACTTACCATTTTTTTCATGAATTTGTACAAGTGACTTAAAGCTCTGTTGGGCCCGCGCCAGACTGTATTGTCCCTGGGAGCACACTTTCGGAGCCCCAAACTGAATCCTCGCCTTACCCTTGACCAGAGTCGCCGAAATTTGCATTATAACCGCTTCCACCGTGTACGCGCTCGACCATCCCTGTTTGGTTAATAATTCCATACAAATAGCTCCACCCACCAAAACATATCCACCTATAATTTAAATAATATTCACATCTACCTCTCTAAAATCTTATAAAATTACAAAAAAAATTATAAAGGTAAAAAATTTTTTTTTACCTGATATTATAGGATGAACAACTCTAACAAACGGAGGTTCGAACGGATAAGTATCCTTAAACAGCATATTGAGTAAGATAGCGTCTTTTCCTTCCTTTTCTTTGAGCAGAGCCAAATCGTGGCTCAAAGGGCTGTCCGGATCGACGGCTAATAAGCGGACGTTCCACTCATAAAGTGAATCGTTAACCAATTCGATTTGGTACATTTTATTTTTAAACGTGTCCGAACGGTAAATATCCCTAAGCTCTTTCATTAATCTGTCCGTTGCTTGAACCGAACCTGATACGGATCCCTTTAACAATTTACATCGATTTATTTACTAACCAACAAAAAAAATTTTTTTAGGGCCGGTTTATATACCTACTCATAAAGCTAACTTACAAGGGGACCATCAGATCTATGATCTCCAAATTTTGATGAAACATTTTTTATGAATCACTGTCATATTTTACCAAAAAGCACAAAATACACCTCTCCACACGTAAAAAACTTTTTCATCAAAATCGAGTTTATTTATTATTATTTACATGTCATCTATATCAACGCGTGACGAAATCTATATAGATAAGAGATTAGAAATGAGGGAAATGAAAAAAGTAAATAAATGTGTTAACTTTAATACTAATTGAAAACAAAAAATAGTGATTCACAAGGAGAGTGCAAGGTCTTAGGGTCGTGGATTTAGTTCAAATTTCGTAGAATGGTAGATTTAATTTCCCTGTTGATGAAAATATATGGTTATAGGGGCCACCATTCAATAATTTTTAAAATATTTGCAATTAAAGATGCAATTAATTTGTTAGGACAAGTCCGGATAATGTCAAAATTAACCGAATTTAAACCGATTAAGTCAAGCTTTTTGAAGAAAGGTTATAATGCCAAGTCATATTCCTGTATTAATTTTGAAGTCTTGATAGATCAAATGACAATTAACTGACAAATCCAAAGTGCGGTGCACATTCAAAAAATGCTTCGATGTCGCAAAATTTTATATCCACTCATGGTATCTTTATACGTAAAAATGGACACTCATAGAACTCGAACCCGGCGCCTAATGACGAGAAACACCAATCTATTGCTGCTACGCTACACCCATTACGTTTAATCGTTTGCTACAGACCTGAATTTAACTAGTGAATTGCATCTTCACTTGCAAATATCTAAAGAACTACTGAGTAGTGGCCCCTACAACCATATATTTTCTTCAACAGGGAAACTAAATCTACCATCCTACAAAATTTGAGCTAAATCTATGACCCCAAGACCTTGCACTCTCCTTGTCAGTGATTTAGTGGGAATAAATTTATCATTCTATTTCTCATCCTCTGAAAGAATATACTCGAAATTGTCGAGAAAGTCCATAACGAACGTTGTGAATGGTTAATAAAAACCAAAACAAATCGACCTATTGAATATTTTTTTACGGATTTGCACATCCCAATCCAACACATGATCTTTATTGGATACAAAGATTGACCCATAAACACAGGTGCCCCGTTTTAATTGTCCAATCCTTTATTAGCGTATTTTCTAACTGAAAACTAGCAAAAAAGTCTTAATAAACATAAGTCCAAAAGTGGCTCGTTTTCAAGATATTAAGTTTTAATTTAACCCTTTCCTTACGGAACTTCGCTCCGCTGGAGTGACGCAACTGAACGCATCCGCACACACAGGTCGTCGCGCGGCCGCCGTCTATAGGCGGCACCCGTAATGAAAGGGTTAATATGTTGACCCAAGAACTCTTGACGGGACATTAACCCTTTTATTGCCGGGCGAAATCGAAGTGCCTATGCTAAGATAACCCGCCGAATTTGTCACAATTTTACCAAGGTTTGGAAAAAGATTCATAAAAACCAAACAAAAAAACAGTATTTACACAATTCACAAAGCAGAGTAACGGACAAAACAGATATAGAGGTATTTATCTTATTTTGATGTAGAGTTCTGGCAATGCGTATAGTAAAACGCTACAAAGTGCGAGCCGATATAACGACCCTGGCATTTTTCGCCAGTGCAGCAAAGGGCGATATATCGGCTTCCGGCACTATAAGAGTAAATAAGCATCTTTATAATTTAGGGTTTGCCGCTTCTCCTCTATGTCGTACTTGCAAGCAAAACGATGAGACTGTTAAGCACATCTTATGTGATTGCCCGAATCTCAAGGCCCTTAGATTAAGGGACTTGGATAATGGCTGGCCAACCATGGATGGAATCAGGGACACACCTCTGAACTGCATTCTAATCTTTGGTAAATCCCTAGACGGATTGATATAAACAGAGTGATTGACGAACAGGTTGTACAAAGGGCGAAATGGGGCCTAAGTGCAGCATGCCATCTGGCGTACCCCCCCCCGCTTCCTACCTACATACATAGATGTTGACCCATTACTACTATGAATTATTTCATTAAAAAAAAAAAAAAATCAAATCGAAATCTTTAAAAATGAATTTTTGAAGAATGTTTAAAGCTGATCGATTTTCTTTAATGCTATATTAAAATAGACATTTTAAATTATAATTTTCCAAAAAATCTTTTTTCAATTCTTAGAACTAAAGTCTAGGCGTTTTTTTAAAGTTTAATTTTTGAAATTTCGAAGTTGAAAAAATATAGGGGTTAAGAAAAAAAATTTTTCTTCAAAATTTTTAAATTCAAGTAAAAATCTTTATATGTTATATTAAAATCAATATTTTAAACTATAATTTTCCAAAAAATTTTTTTTTCAATTCCTAAAACTATAGTCTCCGCAATTTTTAAAAGTTTAAAATTTGGGATTTCAAAGTTGAAAAAATGTAGAGGTTAAGAAAAAAAATTTTTTCTCAAAATTTTTACAGTTCATTTGAGATTCTTTAGATATCCTAAACTATAGTTTTCCAACAAAAATTTTTCAATTCTTAAAACTAAAGTCTAGGCGATTTTTTAAAGATTTAAATTTTGAAATTTCCATGTTAGAAATGTAGAGGTTAAGAGAAAAATGTTTACTAAGATTTCTATAATCAAACTTACAAATCTTTATACGATACTTTAAAATAGATATTTCAGCTTACAATTCCCCCATAAGATTTTTTCTCTAACCCTAAAAATAAAACCTAGGCGATTTTTCAAACTTCACGTTTACAAAATTTGGCGGCAGTTGTCATTTTTTTAACTCAAAACGAAATAATATATGATAATATACAGGTGTCTCCGAAATGCGTGTACAACGTAAGACCTCAGATTCCTTGCCTTGAAACAGGTCGATTTAAGTTAACTTATCTATATCCAAAATTGCTTGGTTTCGCTGCTGGAGGGCTTTAAAAATAATATTTTTCCTGAGTTTTTCTTAAATTACTCGAAAAATCTTCATTAGATTTTATTCATTTTTTGATCACGTCTTTATATCAGCTGGGCACAGCTTTCTGTGGAACAAATTCGAATTTCGCAACATAGAGAGTGTTTAGAAACACTCTTATCGCAAGTTATTCATCCAAATCTTTTTAACCAGCCTGTATAATTTTCTATCAATTCTTTTTCTGAATAGCTACATTCATTTAGAAATTATTTTCTCTCTAACAAAATTTTAATTGGGCAAACGGGTAGGCACAAAAAAAAGATTTTCTAAACTTAAATCGACGAGCCAAGGAATCTGTGGTCTTACGTTGTACACGCATTTCGGAGACACTCTATATAGTTTTTATTATCCGACAAAGTGTACTAGTTTAAATTAAATTATTAAGCAGTTGCAATAGTTTTAATAAGCTTTTGTACTTCACCCGTGTCGAATCTAATAGCAATTTATCAAAACCATAGTCACGAATTAATAATTTAATTTAAATAATTCAGTTCGATTATGTTAATAATAGTTAAATGATTAAAATTAAATTTCCAATATCTTGAAAATGAATCATTTTGAACTCATATTGATTAGAATTTTTTTAGTTATTTTTAGCCAAAGAATACACTATTAAAGGATCAGACAATCAAAACAGGACAGCATGTATATTCAATAGATAGGCATTTTTTGTCAATTATAAGTTAGTTTATACGTAGATGAATAAACCAGCCCTTAACTTATTTTATTTATTTATTTATTTTTTTAATTTATTTACCTGTAAATAATCCCTTCTTTGATTTTGTCTAAGACGTTCGAGCGTCGCCAAGTGTTCGACACCCATTTCGTCGGTTTTCGATCGTCCATCTTCCATTTCCATCGCCAATTCTTCATCTTCATCACTATCCTCCGCCTCCGGGTCACTATCACCTAATTCTCCATCCGCTTCGCTGTCCAAGCCTTCATCTTCCATTTGTTCAACACCACTACTTATTCTATATGATCCGAAAGAAATTACGTCATAAAATCGATCTATTTTAATAGTCTCAAAGTGACTAATTATTTCATGATTAATTTTTTAACTTAATTTTCTTACAAGATATAATTTATTGTCACGAATATATTTCAAGTAGTTTGTCATATCACATTAATTAATAGCGATAATCAGTATCAATTGTATTCCTTTATTAATACTTTAGTGATTACTATTTATAAATTCCACGCGTTCTAAATAGGCTAAATATCATTTGATATGAATAATTCCATTCTTCAGTATGGTGATGTTTAAGAATAAATAAAAATCAAATAAAATCAGGACGCGCGATTAGCCTGATGACAATCATGTGTTGATTGAAACCCAGATAGTCAAGAACCAAAAATAAATTTCTTTAGTGAAATATCAAGGTTTTTTATTTATTCTTAAAGGCTAAATATGACTTAAAATCGCCTTAAATCGGTCAAAATCAACAGAAATTGACCTATAGTTATTTAAAATTTATTATAAATGATTCAACTTTGATTTAAAAAGACGTCTAAGATCTCGATAAAAATCATCTAAACTCATCAAGTTTCTTCAAAATGAAAAATGGATTTTAGACAAATACAAAAATCATAGAAAAATTTTAAAATTTCTTTCGTGTGTTGAAAATCGATAAAAATTCAAAAAAAGTTCTGTACTTAGCAATAAGTTATCCAAAAATGGTATGAAACAAATGTAAATCATGAATAAGGGGCGAAAAAACAGCTAATTTTTACCAAATAATACCTTAGTCCCAAAAAAATTCTAAAAAAATAAAATATAATTTGTATTCTGACAAATTATTGTTGGATGTTAAGTGTTAAAGAATTTTTGAAAAGGAATCTTGAAAAATTACAACGTCATAAGTTCAAATTAAAATTGGATCAAAATATTTTCCTTAAAATTAATACCTTTGTTAAACTATGAGAATAAAATCGAATAGAAAAGTTTAAAGGTGCGTCCAGACTTGTGACTAAACCCTGTAGCACAGCGGTCGGGGAACTTTTTTAATCATTACCCCAAAATATTTTTGTGTAAGTTGATATTACCCCATGGCAAAGAGCAAAAATCTTTCTTTTATAGCCCAACATAATAACAGGTTTATAAAATAGCAAATTAAAAATATATACTTTTTACTTCCCAATTTATCCCAGTTCCCTGACTGCTGCTGTTGCAGGACGGCATCCCATGCCTAATCCTGACAGTGAGAACTTCGACGCGTATCAAAAATATGCACGTATCATCATCGCTTATAGGGTAAACTCGCTAAATCTCGGCCATGCGCCTAAAGTCGGCCTTCCAGTTTTTCTTTGTGCATTTTTATAGAAAGGCCGACTTTAGGAAGCATTTTTAAGGGGCCGACATTTGGGCAGTTTACCCTATGTCATCGTTGCGTATCATCATCACAAACTTCAATATGTTCCAGTTAGTTAATAGTTTTGTTCATAGATGTCATCAATCGATTTTGAATATCTTATAAGTTTAACTGGGCCAAAAATTGCTAAAAAGATACATTTTTAAGGAATGTTATAACTATCCAAAAAAGACTGGCCAGGACTCTTAGATTTAGATAGACACATCTTCATCTCTATACAATTGTATAAATTACGTAGTCAGAAATTGTGAGAAAACTTGTCGAGCTGCATAGTTCAATTGGTTAGAACATCTGTCCAGAAAGCAGGAGATCTGGGTTCGGATCCCAGTGCAGTAATGAGACCTTTTTTCTCCTTTAACACATTTAAGAGGTATAAAAACCCTTACTTAATTATTTCCCTTTAATTAATAATTGTGCGTAATAATCCCATTTATTTCATTATATTAATTGTATAAATGTTAATGCGTCTACTCCATACTTTTACGTATTAAATTAAAGGAAACCCACAATGTGCAACTTTCAAGATGCAACGATGATATGTGATCATGTCTAGACTTGCCGAACCAAGCTGCATATCATCCCTTTGATGTGACATAAAAAAGCTGACAAGACATAGAACAGGTTGATGACACGCAGGGAACACAAAGATGTAACGCATTGTGGTTACATGGTACCGTCAACAATACGCACAATTAAGCTCACATTGCCGTCATCCCAAAGGTGTTCAAATCTAGACGCACCTTAAAATATCTATAATCACTAAAAAATATCATCAGTGATTATGGTCAAGATCCTTAAAAGTCATGACAGATAATTAACCTCAATTTTTTTCTCAATATTATATTTTTTTCTATTTATTTAATTTATAAAATGCAATAATTCAACGAAATAATTAATATTTGAGACATCAAAACCCATTTTTAAAAGTTATATTAAAAAAAGTTTATATTTTTTAATTAATTCACCAACATAACCTCACTTTTTGACAGATGTCATTTTTGACAGTTGAAATTATCAAGCTTTATTTAAGTATTTTTTCTAATCTTTTTGTGTATATATCTTCTAAACTTCCTTACCTGTTAGCTGTTTGAGGATTTGGTATGGTCAGTCTATGAATATCAGGCGGTTCAGGCACAGCGTGCAACCTACAAAGTTCCCGGAGGAGTATCGCAACCTGATGAAGAACATGGTTGTCCAATCCTTCGGTGTTGCTTAAAATTTGCACGGCATTGGTGATGCTGGTCTCTTCTGAGTCAGCAAACCAAACGGGGGGCACGGATGGGTACGTTTCCTAATTAAAAAAAATAAATAAAATAATAAATTAATTAAAAAAATAAATAAGATAATGAAAAAAAAATCGTGTTATCGATTATCATAATTAAGTAAAAAAAAAAAGTGGTTTTATTTACTCTTGCACGTGTATAATGACCGCTCAGCTGTCTGACATGTTACAATACGTCAAAAAAAAACCAAGACAATACGTTTTAAGCCTTTCTTTGTTGAGAAATGGCGTTACCATGGATGGATTTCGCAGTTAAATCGGATCGAAAACGAGAAAACTTACTGTGATATTCGCGTGGATTTCGTATCGTTTGCCATTTTTCCCGACGAACCTGCAACTCAGCTCGTCAACACTGGCGGACACGATCTGAAACCGATCATGGTTTTTCGGGAATATCGACTCTAACGTCCTAATCTCTTGCTTGAGCGTGTTTAGACAAGCCATAAGTGTCCGCGGGGGCGAATTTCCGGGGCCTGGGCGCACTGCACAAGTCTCGAAACGGCACGAGTCGCGGACGATGTTTTATAACTGTTCACTCCCTATATAGATCAAAATGGCCGATTCTGGTCCTCTTTAAAATTGAAACCCGGTCGTGCTCGGTCGGGAAACGTCGGCGCGGCCTCGTGCCGCATGGAATCGAATAATAACGGGACTAACAATTTTTCTTCGCCGAGATTTTCGGGAAAATCTGGGCCATCTCAACGGAAACTGACCACAAAATCACAACTTCATACCCGAAAGGCGAACTGTCGTCTGCGGATACGCGCAAAACGCAGCTCGCTGTCACCAAACGTCATCCATCACTTTTGTTTTGTTTACCATCTTCACAACGGTACAAGATTTTATATCAAAACAACTAATATTTTAACACATTTAAAATAAAATTTCTTCATTTCCTATCTTATTTTTTATACTAATTGTCATCCCAATTAAAATCCTGTTTAAATAAATCTAATTTTCCATTAAAAAAATACAATAAGAGACTATCACCATCTATGAACAAAGTTGTAAACTATTTATAAGTTGAATAATTAATAAAATAAAAATATTTAAAATGAATTTTGCATATTTATAATTATAATTTTTAAAATTAAATTCAAACAGTTTTAAATTATAATAAATTTCTTTTAAAGAATTACAATAAAAAAATATTACCGCATTTACCACCATCTATGAATTTAATAACAAACTATTAACTAGTTCAATTATTTAATTAAATAAAAATAATTTAAATACAATTTCTACATTTTTCATTGTAATTTTTAAAAACATTATCAACCCAATTAAAAAATTATTTTAAAGTGAATAAAATTTTTATTTAAAAAATAACATAAATAACGAGCCTTACCACCATCTATGAGTACATCAACAAACTGTTTACTTAACGATTAATTTAGAAAATAAAAACATTTAAAATGGAATTTGTAAATTTTTCATTGTAATTTCTAAAAATATTATCAACCCAATCCAAAAACTATTTTAAAATAAATCTAATTTTTATTAAAAAAAAATGATTTAAATAACAAGTAACCTTACCACCATCTATGAGTATATCTACAAACTATTTATTTAATGATTAATTTATAAAATAATAAAAACATTTAAAATAAAATTTCTATATTTCTCATTGTAATTTCTAAAAATATTTTCAACCCAATCGAAAAATTATTTTAAAATAAATTTAATTTCTATTTAAAAAGTTGTAAAAAAAGCAATGAACCATATCACCATCTATGAGTATATCTGCAAACTATTCACTTAATGATTAATTTAGAAAATAAAAACATTTAAAATAAAATTTTTATATTTCTCATTGTTTTTTAAAAATATTTTCATCAAAATCAAAAAACTATTTTAAAAGAAACTTAATTTTTATTTAAAAAAGAACTTAAATAATAACGAACCTTACCACCATCTATTAGTACTTCTACAAATTATTTACTTAATGATTAATTTAGAAAATAAATACATTTAAAATAAAATTTATAAATTTTTTATTGTAATTTCTAAAAACATTATTATCTCAATAAAATGTTATTTTAAATCATTTATTTTTTTAAAAAAGATATTAAAAGAAATATCATGAACTCTCCTGATATTAGCCACTTATCCACCACTTATCAACGGGGTGTGGTGGAGTGAGGAAGATAAGGTTATGTGAAAATAAATTTTTAAATAAACTAATTTTAATAAAATAAACTATAAAAATGATAGAGGTTAATCACAGAGCGCACAAAAAATACCTTAAAAGGTTTTTACAAATGTTACCTTCATACGGAGCATCGTATGATAGCACAAGGTAAAAATATTGGACAAAAGCCCTTATTTTAATTTAAATATTTAATAAATATCGATTTATAATACAAAAATATTGATTTATTTAAAGGGTTGTGATAGCATTTTTCTCAATATCCGGTTTAGATGTCTTACAAGATATTGAAAATTTAACTGAAGATTATAAAAAGAAAGTTATTGATTGGGTTTATAGTTTACAAGTTATTAATGATGAAGGTAAGAATAATTTTTAAATGAAAAGATCTTTTTGTGTTGGTTGAGATTTTACGTGAATTAGATTTGTTAAAAAATTGTTGATTTATTTAGGAGTTATTTTCGTTTTTTTTAAAGAATTTAAATTTTCTAAAAGAAAATAGAATATTTTAATTGTAATTTAGGATAAAAATCGTTTTTTAATTCGTATAAATAAACGTTTTTAATTTTTAATTTATAATTTTTATTCATTTAAAATCAATCAGCGCCATCTTTTGACATTTATTGAAACTTTTTATTTATGTACCATGACCATCAAAAGTTTAATTTTTATTTTTTTAATTTTTCAGAATTAGTGAGTGGATTTCAAGGTTCAACTACGTTAAACACCTTAGAAAATAAAGACAAACCAGCTCCGTATAAATGGTCACACGTAGCAAGTACATACGCTGCCCTTTGTATTTTAGTAATTTTAGGAGATGATTTATCGAGAGTCAATAAAACGTCTTTATTAAGAAGTTTAAGATCTTTACAGTTAGAAAATGGTGTTTTTACTAGTTTTAAAGAAGGATCGGAAAGTGATATGAGATTTATTTATTGTGCTGCATGTATTTGTTATATTTTAAATGATTGGTCGGGTATTAATATTGATAAAGCCACTGATTATATTATAAAAAGTCTTGTAAGTTTATTTATTTTACCAAAAAAATATATTTTTTTAAATGTTTATTTAATTTAATGTATACTTTTTGATTTTAATCGTAGACTTATGAATTCGGCTTCGCTCAAGGACCAGATTTAGAAGCACACGGTGGATCTTCATTTTGTGCAATCGCTTCATTATTTCTAATGAACAAAGCATCAGTTTTATCACAAAAGCAAAAAGATTTATTAATCCGATGGTTAATGATGAGGCAAAAATCGGGTTTTCAAGGTCGTCCGGATAAAGAAGTCGATACTTGTTATTCATTTTGGGTTGGAGCTTCTTTAAAAATGTTAGATGCGTTTGATTACGTGAATTTCGAAGAGAATCGTACTTACATTTTATTAACGCAAGAAGGACTTTATGGAGGATTTTCTAAATGGGTTAATACCGTCCCGGATCCTTTACACACTTACATGGGTTTAGCCGGGTTAAGTTTAATGAAAGAACCGGGACTTAATGAAGTTATGCCTCTTTTAAATATTACTTACAGGGCTTTTGAACATTTAAAGGAGTTACATAAGTCTTGGATGGAATAGTGATTTTTATTTTATTTTTTTAATTAATTAATTATATTTTTACTTTAATTTTAACCCTTTATAACATGACATTTTAAAATAATAATGTTTATAAGTTATAGAATTGATTTAAAAGCGATTGAAACCTTGTTTTTTATTTTATTAACCACCAAAAATTATTTTAGATTAACTTTAAATTTAACTTTTGGTGAAATTGTGATTAATTTTTTATGTAATTTTGGTGGAATTTTAAGGTTTCTATTAACTTTTAAGTGGAATTATTTTCAATTTTGATCATTTTTGTTGGAATTTTTTAGGAATTTGACAGATTTTTGGTGGAATTATTATAAATTTTGAAAACATTGCTGGAAATTTTAAGAATTTATAATAAACTTTGGTTTGGAATTGTATGAATATTGATAAATTTTGGTGGAATTTATCACAAATTTGTTATCTTTGGTGGAATTAAAGAGGTTTTTTTAAGTATTTTTTTTTAAATCGTTTATAAATGATTTTTTAAAGAAGTTTTAAAAGTTTTTGAGTAAATTTGGATTATTTTTTAAAAAATTCAAACGATTTTTTGATCATTTTAAATAATTTTTTTATGGATTTTGTAGTAACCTTAATAATTTTTTGAACATTTCTAAAAGTTTGAACGATTATTCAATTTTTAACCGAATTCTATTGATTTTAATTGATTTCTATTTTTAAACAAAGGAGTCTAAGTCCGGATCTGTCGTTTAAACGTTAAATTGACTTTAGTTCTTAACCCTTTCAGCGCTATGAACACATGTGCGTTCTCACACAACCATTCTATTTTGGCTATGAACCCATATATGCGTTTTCGAAAAACCGTTTGATTTAGGTTATTTGGACTGCGTCATGAAGTCTGCTCAAATTGCGTCTTTTTTGTAAAAAGTACATAGTCCATGGCAGGCTTTTTCATATGGTATGGGCAACCCATGGCACACTCTTAACGTCGGGCAACTCAGCGCTCAAAGGGTTAAGATGCCCCAAAAAAGTTTTCTAAAAACGATTGAAAATGATTTTTAAATAGCATTAGATGATTTTTTGCACGATTTTAAATCAATTTAGACAATATTTTTGTAATTTTAGATCATTTTTAAAAATTTTTCAATAAACGATTTGTTAAGGAAATTTAAACGTTTTTGAGTACATTTAGTCTATTTTTTAAACATTTTAAGCGATTTTATTAATAATTATGGGAACTTTTTTAAGGATTTTGTAATAATTTTGATAATTTTCTAAGATTTCTCTAGAATTTTTACGATTCTTCAGTTTTTAACCGAATTGATTGATTTTTTTAATTAAAAAAAAAGTAAGAAGGGTGGAAGTGCTGATAATGCTAACAATTAAGTAAAGGTTACTGGGAGTTCAACCAAAAAGGGCAGAAATAAAAAAACCTCCTTTTATTAAGCCAAGCCTTCGATCAATTTATTGCGATCTTCATCAGGGTTTACTAAAATGAAAACGGCAAACATAACAACCACATGTAAAAGTCAGGCTAACTTGCAAGCAGAGGTTATCACATCAAAAACGAGGTCATTGTAAAAGCAAACCCCGGTATCCCGAACATGGCTTAATAAAAGGAAGTTTTTTGAGTTCTCCCCTTTTTGGTTGAACTCCCAGTAACCTTTACTTAATTCAAAAAAAAATCTAAGTCCTGATATGTCGCTTAAATGTCAAATTTCACATTAGTTCTTGAAATACCCCAAAAAAATGTTCTAAAAACGCTTAAAAATTATTTTTAAAGAGCATTAAACGATTTTTTGGACGATTTGAAATCAATTTTGACGATATTTTTGTAATTTTGGGTCATTTCTAAGAATATTTTTGAAAAATGTTTTATTAAATTTTCAATAAACGATTTTTTAAGAAAATTTAGGTGCTTTTGAGTACATTTACTCTACTTTTTAAACATTTTAAACGATTTTTTTTGAATAATTTTGATAATTTTCTAAAAGTTTTCAAGAATTTTTACGATTCTTCAGTTTTCAATCGAATCCGGATCTGTCGCTTAAACGTCAAATTTGACATTAGTTTTTAAGATACCCCAAAAAAGTGTTCTAAAAAGCGATTTAACCTTTAACTGGTGAGGTGCATGTCGAGGGACGTACGTGGTGACGTTGGGTCCTAGGGACCCATGTCTTTTTAAGAGCCTTTGGTATATTTTTCTTTTAGTTTGCCTTTTGTTTGCCGTTTTATACTTCACTTCATACCTTACTTAATTAGAAGAGTGGATTCTGCTCATTTTATTACTATTAACATGGGCGGTATTAAATAAACAGCAAGAGCCTACAAAAAAACTGGCAACCAAAATCAAAAATCACGGGTCCCACAGACCCATACATCACCAGTTAAAGGTTAACATGATTTTTAAAGACCACTAAACGACGTTTTGGACGATTTTAAATTAATTTAAGCGATATTTTTACAATTTTAGATCAGTTTTAAGAAGACGTTTGGAGATTTCTTTTATAAAGTTTTCAAGAAATGAATTTTTAAGTAAATTTAAACTTATTTGAGTAAATTTAAACTATTTTTGAAACACTTTGTATATATTTTTAAACACTTCATACAACAATTTAATGATTTCTTTAAGTAATTTTAAGATTTTAATCGTTTTGAAAATTTTATACAACTTTTAATCGAATTTAATCCATTTTAGTCGATTTCCTTTTGAACATAAAAGTTTACTATAATGAATTAAACGGAAAATTTTAATACGCTCAAATATTAATTAAAGGAAATAATAAGTAGGGAATCTTACCTCTTAAGCGTTAAAGGAGAAAAAATGTCTCATTACTGCACTGGGATCCGACCTTTTCTGCCCGGAAAGCAGGAGACCTGGGTTTGGATCCCAGTGCAGTAATGAGACATTTTTTTTTCTCCTTTAAGCTTAAGAGGTAAGATTCCCTACTTATTATTTCCTTTAAATAAAAGTTTAAAGTTAACTGTCAAATTTGACATTTAAGAGACAGGGCCGAATTTAGTTCTTTATTCGAAAATCAATCAGAATCGTTTTAAATGTCTTTAAAAAGGCATAAAATCATTAAAAATCACATGATGGTTTACAAGAATCTATATAATTAAAAATACTCTAAAATCGATTCAAAAATCATCGACTAGCAACTAATATCGTATAAAATCATCTTCAAATCGTCTAAAATTTCGTTATTTTAAATGTTAGTAATTTGCTTTTTGACGAATTTGATAAAAATTTGGATAATTTAGTGAAATTTGTTAAAATTTAGTAATTTTCACTGGAAATAATGGAAGATTTTGTTATCTTTTTGAATAACAATTGAAGGGCCGCGGCTAAAAACGATCAAAGTCCATTTTTTTCAAAAAAATGAGATAATGTTACTATAAAATAGCTTATAGTATGTATCATCCAACAGTTATCCCCTGCTGCTAAAAAAAAATAATATTCTTCGAAAAAAACGTCTTTGAAAATAATAGGTACCGCCGAAAAACGATCAAGGTCTAGGTATTAACAGGTATAAAAGATCAAGTCTTTTCTTAGAATATAATGCTTTTTATTAAACAATAGTTATTCGTTTGAAATCACATTTTTGTTTTATTTCTACTGTACTAACTAATAATAATAATAATCAATTAAAATTTTTCAAATTTAAATACTGTAAAATGTAGACGTTTGGACTTTGATCGTTTTTAGCCGCGGCCCTTCAATTAAAACTGTTGACTAATTTTAATAATTTTTGTGATGTTTTGGTTATTTTTATTTGATTTTGTTAAATGATTTTATTAAAAATCTACCTAATTTAGTGAAATTGATCAAAATTTAGTAACTTTAAATGGAGCTATTTGAGAATTTTTGGTATCTTTTTGAACAATTTAATTATTTTTATGACCTTTTAATAAATTTATTTAAAGGCGAGGTGTTTCCAAGCGCACGATTAATCATACATTTGCTAACGAACGTTTTGGTCTATACGTGTTTACCAAACGGTAGCCTATTAACCGTTTCAGTCCCAGGCAGTATAGAAAAAACAGTGTCGAAGAATCCCAAACAGCGCGATCGCGCTTTCCCTATACATGCTTTTCCCTATGTGGTTTATTTTCTCGACATAAAATCTGAACAGCGCGATCACGCTCCTTGGGACTCAAACGGTTAATTAGCCTTTGATCGAAATGAAAATCTTATTATCTGAGGTGGAGCGGTCGGTTGTACTATAACCCGAAAGGGAGCTGCTCCATGAAGAGAAAGATGAAAGAATACTGGGCAATGTTGCGGGGAGGGGACTTACTTTTTTATCTTTCTCTTCATGGTCCAGCTTCATTTCGGTTATAGTACTATAAGTTGATCCTAAGCCTCACCATGGAAAAAGAATGCAAGAGAAGGTTCCTCCCCGCAACTTTAACGAGGACGCCCGACTGGAGTACAGTAGATGGGAGAAGCGGAGTATTGTCTAGCCCTCCTTAATGCAAAGGTCTCGCAGACTAAAACACCGTCGAAATCAAGGATTATAATGCAGAGTCGATTTTATGATTTGAGAGTTAACCCTATTCGCCTCTGCTGTAAAACTTGAAAAAGGGCCAAAATCCAAGCGAAAGAATTGAAATATCGAGGTGTGGTGGGCCTCTATTTGATGGTATTTTGACTTGCAAGACCTTTGCTTTAGACGTTGGGAAGTAGAGATGCTCCCTTCTACTGTATTCTAGTCGAGCCTACTCAGTAAAGTTATGGGGAGAAAGGAACCTCACTTTTGCATCCTTCCTTCCATGGTAAGGTTTAGGATTAACTTATAGTACGTGCATATGTTGTTGAATCACTAACTCTCGGTGAAGTGTTAATAGGAGTGCACAGACTGGAACTTTAATCTTTAAAAGACCTTTGTCCAGATATTGTCAATATAACATTTAAGTAAAATTATTTATTATTTAAAATCATTTATTTAAAATTATAAAATCCACTTCATAATCTCCTGGTGGAAAGATGGATCGGAACCTAACTATTCCTGATTAAAATTGTAATGTTTGAAGTATTGACACTCAGCTAATAAGGTGTGTCAAAATAAAAACATTTTTAAGGGTTAATCTTCCAACAAACTTAGCAAGCAAACGATTAAAGGCGCGTTCCAAAGCTCCTTATTTGTACCGAGGCTAAAAGAAATTTTGAAATTTTTTAAATTGATGTAATAATTGATGTAGTAAATAAACTCCTTTGTTTGTAATCGAAATATAGTCATGTTTGGTATCAAATTAAATTTTACACTTTAAAAATATTTATTAATTTTTAATAAACTTTAACAATATTTAAAATGACGTTATAAAAGGTTAATTAAAAAAAATGAGGCACAATGTTTTATAATGAAATAAAATTTACTAATGAATACTGAGTTATTTATTTATTTTATTTTATTTCATTTCATTTTTTTTATTGGTACATCACGCCTTAAAAAGTATCTTATTTTAAAGACTAAAGTTATAATATGACTAAATACAACTACAATACTTTTATTAAAACAAGAAAAATAAACAAAGAGTTCGATAACTTAAAGATGGCATGTAAAAAATACGAAAGATAATCCGATTAATTAAATTTTTTTTTGGTTACTTGACTACTGGAATTTTTCTTTTGGAATCCTTGTTATTTGGTTGAAGAGTATCGAGATTTTAATATCCCGCTTTTTTCAGAGCCTTTAAGTCCACGTCCTTGTAGTAGTCTTCGCTGAAATAATTGGACGAAACGATCAATTTTCATCCTTATTATTTTCTTTTTTTTATTATTTGATTGTGAGTTAAAAGACCATCCACAAATCAAAAAATTATAAAAAGTATAAAAATGATAAATAACGAGTGAGTTAATTATTTACAAAAAGTAGTCGGAAAAAAAGTAAAGTGAAAGGAAGGTTGATTAATTAACAACGCCAGTTTTTTTACTTAAAAAATAATTCGTTTATTTCTATTATAAAAAGAATAATTTTGTACCGCATCGATTCACAAATTAAATACAAATGAGAGAGTGGCGTGCGTCGGATGCGACCCGCAACACCCTGTATACTACATAGAAAAAGGGGGGAAATCGGGGGGAAGGGGGGTAATTAATAAAATAATAATTACTAGACGAATAATTATAAACGAGAGGGCGCTGCGTGTCGCATTAGTAGTCGCCTATTTCCGGGCTGAAATTTCAATTGGAAAAAGTTGGATTAGGTGAGGTAGAGGTCTTAGTTCGACGCATCCCCGCTACGTGTCGCTGCGGCTGGCCTGGGTTTCGCTTTTGGAGCGCCGCCTCCGCTCGCACCTTTCGACGAACTGCTCTGCAGTCCAGCCAAGAGTTCGCTCTTTCTTATACTCTTCAAGTCTAAGTCCCCGTAATAATCCTCGCTGTGAATATCATTCGTTTTCATTTTAGTTTAAAGTTTTTTTAAAAGGAATATTTTGGCGTGTATTTACATGTTTCATGTTGGAGAAGTTTTGAGAGTTTCATGTGTTTTATTTTATTGGCATGGCGTTTTTATTTTTTTGGTGTGAATGCGGTACAAATTTGAAAATAGGAAATGTTAGTCACAAGTCACAACCCAAAAACCGAGTGAGTTTTTTTATTGGAAATTGATGTTGAAGAAGTACTTACCATCCAGGAACATCTTCTGGATCTTCGCAATTTCCTGTTCCTTCAGCATCACCGATTTTGAAGACGGTTCCGATAGGGCAACCGTATTCTCTGGCTACTCCTTCTAAGCAAATGTAGTATTTGCGGCAATCGTCTGGGTGGGCATGACGGGAGAATGAGCCGGAGTTGCTTACTTCACCTGGAGCTGGGCAGGAGAATCCTCCAGCTACTTCTAGAAAAATTAATAAATTAATACAATGCAACAAAATAATTTCGACTTCTAATTTTTTTGGAGAAATTAGAAAGTAAATTGAGATTTATGGACAACAAGAAAAAGTCGAAACTATATGAGAGTTAAATATGCTGCGGAAGAGGTAAAGAGAAAGGCGTAGTAGGATGTGGGTTGGAGTCAATATGCAAAGATTCAAACATTGAAAAGTGACACAGGAAATGTATCTGATACAAAGAATGGAGGTAGGTTTTATGGATTGATATGACTAAATCTTGGGTTAGAGAACTAAACACGCTAAAAAATTGTCATGAGACTGTTCGTAGATTGTGCACATGCTGCTATGTTCACGGAATCTTAATTTCTATGAAAATAACTTAGAGATGATGTGGTGAGCACCGAAAATAGGCTTACTGGATAATGATTAAAGAAGTCTGTATGATCGTCTTTTAAGGAAATGAAATGCGGGTGGAGAAATAGCTATCGGTTGGAGAACGCGAATAAGGTTTGTAATTTATGTGAGAAAAAAAAAATCATTAGGAACTAGTGAATAATCTCTAAAGAGAGAGTTTGTAGACTGTTCAAATGAGTATACGAAACTTATGTCAAAGGAATGTAATGAGGAGCGGGGAAATGGCTACTGGACGAAGAATATTAAAGATGAGGATGTGAAGAACTAACTTAATTAATAGAAATTAATGAATAATGTGTAAAGAGAAGCTTTGTAAACTGTTCAAATGAGTATACAAAATTTATGTTAAAGAAATATAATGAGGAGCGAGGAAATAGCTACTGGACGAAGAATGTTAAAAATGGAAAGAACTAACTACTGGAAGAAGAGTGAAGTGTTAAAGTGTTCTTTTCTGGGTACATGCTTAAAATTGTAAAATACATATTTCATTGTAATGACGAACGAGGAAATAGTCATAAGATTAAGGATAAAGAAGAGGATTTATAGATTAGTTGAAGACAGAGAGGAGGAAATCTTATAAGGAGCAAGTAAATTGCTATTGGACAAAAAATAAAGTGTAAACTTGTAGGTTGGATAGATGTCTATCCACAACATGCAAAAAGTTATGACAAGAAATTCTGGTGAAAAGAGAAAAAATTACTCTTAAATAAAATCAATATTTGTTGATTAACAAGAGTGAATCTGAGAAAAGAAGAAATTGTTACTGAATGGAGATTAAACATAGAAAAAGCGTTTGAAATACTAGCGATACAAGTATTAGGGTTTATCCCCATAACACTACAGGATGTCAACACAACGATTACGCCTGAAAGTTGCCTCCATATATTCTTACGGGAGTATCCAAGCGTTTTTGCACTATATTCATGCAACCTTGTACGCTGATCTTAGAAAAAATCACTTGTCATCTGAATATTATGTTGATACCCTATAATGTCATGAGGATAGATCGGAACAAAATGTAATCATTCATCAGGCTGGTTTAAGTACTTAACCGATGGTCAGTGCTGACGGTCAGTGCGTAGGTATATCAACGGACTTATATGTAGATGTTCATCAGTGCAGTACTGAGTAGACAGTACTGACTAGACAGTATTGACTAGACAGTGCAGTACTGTTATAGCTATGCACGACCGACGTCAACGCTGACCGTCGATTGAGCACTAAAATCAGCCTCAGTATGGATCAAGACATAAGATATGGAATTCAGAAAGATATCTGTGCCCCGGAGGTAAAAGACACCATGTCCGTTTTTTTACGAAATTGACCTAACACCATGATACAAATTTTTATAGCTGAAAACTACAGAAAATCTGCTCTCCTGAACAATTACGAAAATGTGACATAGTGTCCTTTACCTCCGGGGTACAGAATATATAGAATGAAGACTAAACAGAAACTCTCTTGATATGAGTCTGTTGAACAAATGTTCAAAAAAAAACGTATCAGGATGGAAAGTAAGGAAAAAGCTTTTAGACGACAGATCAGAACAGAGGATTTGTAAATTATGTGGCTATTTGTAAAATAAAATTTGAAAGTCTTAAAGGAACATAATATTCGAAGAAGACTATTGCCAATATAAGAAAGTATTCTGACAAAATTAGGTTAGGATCATGAAATATGATTTATTGTTAGTTCAATAATTAGATTTGGATAACAATAATTATAATAAATTTAGCAGAAAAGAAGAAGATGTGACTCAATCCCTTTTAGATGTGAGTCTGCGGAACAAATGTTCAAAAAATACGTGTCATAATGTAAAGTAAGTAAAAAACTTTGAGACGACAGGTCAGAAGAGTGAATTTATAAATTATGTGGCTGTAGGTTTGTGAAATAAATTTGGGAAGTCTTAAAGGAACATAATATTCGAAGAAGACTAAAGGAAATTTTGTGGATTGCCCAAATTGCCAATATAAGAAAGTATACTGAAGGGATGTGATCAATTAGGGAAAAGAGGGATGATTTGAGAAGATAAGGTGGGGTTGGTGAAAAGATGACAAAGTTAGGTTAGGATCATGAAATATGGCTTATAGTTAGACCAATAATTAGATTTGGATTAATAATAATTATACTAAATTTAGCAAAAAGAGAGGAAGATGTGAATCTATCCATTTTAGATGTTGGTCTGTGGAACAAATAGTCAAGAAATGCGTGTTAGGATGTAGATTAAGGAAAAAAGCTTTAAAATGACAGACGAGAAGAGAAGATTTATAACTTTTGTGACTGTTGCTCTGGGAAACACATCTTGAAGTCTTAAACGAACATAATATTAGATTAAAAATAAATGGAATCTTTGCGAATTGTTATAAAATTGTGGGTATAAGAAATTATGCTGAAGGAAAGTGATTAATTAGGGAAAAAAAGGGAAAGATTTGAGTTGATAAACTTTGGTCGGTGAAAAAGATGACTAAATAGGTTTATAACCATGAAATGTTACTTAGACCAATTAGACTTGATTAACAATAATTATATCAAATTTACGAGAAAAGAGGGAGGATTTAAGGTTTGCAGGATGAATTGGGAAAAGCTTGAATACGAAATTGTGTGAATTAGGACCATAAGCTAGAGATAATATGACTGGTAAACAACTAGGAATTGGTCGTAAGCCGGCTCCACACACTCCGCGAGACATGACGAGGGGTACCGAGACCTAAAACGTGGACAACCCTAGTTCGTCGTCTCGTCATCCTCTCGCCTCGCCTCGTTATGTCTCCGCTCTATGTGGGTATTTTGGTCCAAGTCAAAGGGCTTTTGCCAAGATTCGCATCGGCGAAAAACAAGTCCTCCACACACTCGTTGACAATAAACAGCCTCGCCGAAACGTCTCGGCGAGCGCCCTCGTCGAGTGTGTGCAGTAGGCTTTACCAAAGTGAAAAGAGTTATAGTAAAACAGAACTTATTCTAATCTGAGAGAGTGAAAAATTATCATCATTTTTGTATCAGTTGAGTGCATTATTAGAATAACCTCGGAAAAAAATTACTCATTTTTTTTAAATTAACATTAGTATAGGTAATAGATATTGAAATCTTTTTTAAATTACCTTCATTTTTACATTCTGGTACTTGATCAGCCCACATACAAACACGAGCTTCCCTATCGTAAGCCAATCCAGGCGAACACTGATACCTAGAAGCTTCCCCATTCCAACAATTCCAAAACACGTCACACTTCTTGTCATCGGCGAAGATTCCGTAAAGCCGTTCGCAATGCGGAGTCGAAATAGCCGGCTCCAATTGCGTCCTGTCCCCGCAGTCGACGTTGTGAATGTAGTCGCAGTTCTCGGTCAAATATTTAGGATCGCTCGCGTCAAAAGCGAGTCCGTTTCCGCACGTCTTCAGTTCGGCGATGTTATTGTCGCATTTCCAGTATTTGTCGCAGGAAATCTGATGCGGGTAGAATCCGAAGTCGTCCGGACACTTGAAGCTCTCCTGCGAGAACGCTGCAAAAATCGCAAAAAAAACGGCATTAACGAGCGCTCACGTCGAGACTTTCCCTTTTTGTCTTCATTGTTCGATTTAGCAACTGCGAAAAGGCGACAAACGGGTCCGGCCGTTTAGGTTGAAGGACCCCGAACTGGGGCACCAAATTCGCTCTCGCAGACGACGACGACGGGAGAGAAAAAAATTGTGTCGAGCCGACCACTTTCCATTTTTAATGGAAATGTCAACCGGTTACGATGAGAAGAACGTTAATGACCAATTACATATAACTTTTAAGATTTTCAAAAGCAAAATAAATTATTACCATTAAAAGAAACCGTTAATTTACAAATGAATAAATTGATCGGTAAATTAATTACCAACTTAATTAAGCTAGAAAAAACAGATCGTTAACGACAAATATCCATATATAAATTACCGAGTTGAAGTTATAAAAGCTATACATCAAATATTATGTTTATAAATATGTTGTAGATGTAAATGAGCTTCGACCTTAATTCACATTTTACCATTTAAAAAAGCTCCATATTTACAATCGCCGATAATATTGACATTTTGCGCGCGGTCTTTAATGAGAAATACACGTTTTATGTAAATAAAGACAAATTAACGTGAGTTTATTGGATTTTAGTTTCGAATTTCGATTCATATTTGCGAATACTCTTATAAACTGAAATACAAAATGATTACTTTTCCCGCTCATCAAAGTGAAACGCTTATTGACATTTTAGTACCAATATATTTATATTTTTATTTATACTGGTTGTAATAAAATATGATGGTTGTTTACAAAACATACACCAACTTTGAACCGGACCTAAATATTAAGTCGTTGACATTTTGTATCAAGTACTAATTGAGTAATATTCATTTACGTAACCGTTTTTGCCGTTAATTTAGTTCGAATTACATTGAGAATGTTTCAAAACATATACTTAATTATACTTTCTAGATTAATATAAGGTGAAATCTTTTCGATTAAGGTCAAAAACACACCTTTTTTTTAAACTTAAAAATATTGACTTTGAGAAATAATTTTTTATGTTGGTAGGTTTTATTTATATTTTTATTATTTAGTTAATGATTCTAAAAAATATTATAAAGATTTATTAATTACTTTTTAAAATAAGTATACTTAAGGAGGTCGTAGTCATGAAATTTATAAAAAGTTAACTTTGAATTTTTTTTTCTCAAGATCTATTGGAGGTATTCTAAGTTTCTATGTTTTATTTGAAATTGTGTTAGTTTATTTATAATTATTGGAAATATGGTTAAGATTTATTAATTGGTTTTCTAGAAAAAAAGTTTTTCGCAACATAATAATACGACTTCAAAACGCACCTTTTTCTTACTTAAAAATATTGGCTTTGAGATAAAAATGCTGCCTTGTTTTTTATGTTGGTAGGTTTTGTTTAACTTTTTATTACTTAATTAATGATTCCTGAAAAATTTATCAAGATTCAGTAATTAAGTTTTAAAATATTTATCCTTAACCAGATCGTAGTTATGGAACACCTGAAATGTTTGATTTTGTTCCTCAAGGTTTATGAAAGATATTTTATATTTCCATGTTTTATTTGAAACTGTGTTAATTTAGTTGTAATTATTGAAAATATGGTCAACATTTCTCAATTGGTTATCTGCAAAAAAATTTTTTCACAATCTAACCTTATAAGTCAAACCACACCTTTCTTTTCACACAAAAATATTGGCTTTGAGCTATAATTTTTTATGTTGATAGATTTTATTTGAATTTTTATTATTTAGTTAATAATTACTGAAAATTTTATGAAGATAAATTATTTAGTTTTTTCATAAAGTATTTTAAATGAGATCATAGTCATAAAATATATAAAACGCTGACTTTTGATTTTTTTTTCTTAAGATTGATTAAAGATATTTTAAATTTCTATGTTTTATTTGAAACTACATTAATTTATTTGTAATCACTGTAAATATGGTTATGATTTCTCAATTAGTTGTCTCGAAAAGAATTTTTTTTTCACAACCTAACCTTATAACTCAAAAATACACTTTTCTTTCAACCCAAAAATATTGACTTTGAGAAATTATTTGTTATGTTGGTGTATTTAAATAAGATCAAGATTCATTGATTAGTTTTTAGGAAAAGTATAGATAAGGACCCAAAACGTTTCCCGACATTTGCGATGAAATTCCTTTTTTCTCCGAAATGTTATTATGCAATGTGTGATTTTTTTTGTATCAATGGAAAATTTAGAGATTTGGCTGTACAACGCCGTAATTTTGTTTAGTGGTGGTGCCATTTGAAATTTTCGAGAAAAAAGACAACATGCAAAGATCAATCAAAAATATTTCTCTTCCCATAAATTACCCAAAACAAAAAAAAAATATGTAAAGATATACGAGGTCTTAACCTGTTCCTCAGTTCAAAATTTAGGCGCCGGCGTCCATTAGATTCTCTATAAAAAAATCTCAAAAATGGGGGTCAATTTTGAAAGAAGGGGTTATAACAGCGAAATCGCTAAAGTTAAGGGTATAACATGTTAGATCAAAAAAATAAGTACTCTTCGAGCACTTTCCCAGTCTGCAATAAAAAATAGGGCATTCCATTAAAAAAAAACATAAGTTTGGTATGCGCCTGGAATACGGCACGCCACTGATGATTAGAAATATTTTAGAAACATAGCGACGGTGATTATACACCACTTTGCTCTTACATTTTTTTCGATAGCTATTATCGTAAAGGAGCTATGGTCCGAGGTGTTTTAAGTGCCACACCCTGTATTTAACGGGATCATACTCATGAAATTTATAAAAAGTTAGTTCTGGATTTTCTTTTCTCAAGACCTATTAAAGATATTCTAAGTTTCTATGTTTTATTTGAAACTGTGTTAATTTACTTGTAATTACTGAAAATATGGTCAAGATTTCTCAATTGGTTGTTTAGAAAAATTTTTTTTTCAGAACCTAACCTTAGTAATCAAAAACACACTTTTCTTTCAAACCAAAGAGATTGATTTTGAGAAATTATTTTTTATGTTGGTATATTTTCTTTAATTCTGTGTTGTTTAATTAATACTTCTTGAAAATATTATCAAGATTCATTGATCAGTTTTTGGGATAAGTATATTTAACTAGAACATAATCTTGAAATTCATAAAATGTTAGCTTCTGAATTTTTTTACTTAATGTCTATGAAAGATATTTTAAATGTCTGTGTTTTATTTGAAACTACGTTAATTTATTTGTAATTATTACAAATACGGTTAAGATTTCTCAATTGGTTGCTTAGATAAAATTTTTTTTTCACAACCTAACCTTATAAGTCAAAAACAGACTTTTATTCCAATCTGAAGATTATGGACTTTAAGAAATTCTTTTTTATGGTGGTATATTTTGTTTAATTCTGAGTTATTTAATTAATGCTTCTTGAGAATATTATCAAAATTCATGGTTTAGTTTTTAAGATAGGTGTATTTAATGAGATCATAATCAAGAATGAAATGTTGAAATTCATAAAATGTTGGTTTTTGAATTTTTTTCCTTAAGATCTCTGAAAGATATTTTAAATATCTATGTTTCATTTGAAAGTTTCTATGTTTCATTTGAAAATAAGTTAATTTACTTGTAATAATTACAAATACGGTTAAGATTTCTCAATTGATTGTCTACAAAAAAATTTTTTTTCAACAACCTAACCTTACAAGTCAAGAACACACTTTTCTTTCAACCTAAAGAGATTGATTTTGAGAAATTATTTTTTATGTTGGTATATTTTCTTTAATTCTGTGTTATTTAATTAATATTTCTTGAAAATATTATCAAGATTGATTGATCAGTTTTTGGGATAAGTATATTTAACTAAATCATAGTCATGAAATTCATAAAATGTTAGCTTTTGAATTTTTTTTCCTTAAGGTCTATGAAAGATATTTTAAATGTCCGTGTTTTATTTGAAACTACGTTAATTTATTTGTAATTATTACAAATATGGTTAAGATTTCTCAATTGAAGGGTGGAGTGCAAGAAGTACCTAAGTAGCATTTTTATAAAATCTGCCTAACCGCGATATCTAGGTTTATCATGTTTGATAAACCATGTTTGTAATGATTAGGCAGATTTTATAAAAATGCTATTTAGGTACTTCTTGCACTCCACCCCTCAATTGGTTGCCAAGAAAAAAAAATTTTTTCACAATCTAACCTTATACGTTAAAACACACTTTTCTTTGAACTTAACTCATTACTGGCCATTGACGTAAAAATACATCATTTTTTCTTTACAATCCAAAAGCCATTGACGTATCAATACGTTTTTTCCTATAATCAGTTCGTTTTATTATTGGTTTAGGTGTATCATAAAGAATAGAATGACAAAATATGATTTCCACAATACATCAGGTGTCACTGATAGAAACCAGTAAAACGAATCGAAAAATTGGTGAAATGATAAAAGAAACCAGAAAAAATTGTGGATTGCAATATCTATATGAATGGTGTTGATTTGACAGATCAATACTCTTCTTATAATCCAATTATAAGAAAAAGTGTCAAATGGACAAAAAAGGCTTTTATGTTTATCTTGAATTGTGCATTAGTTAATTTATTTATACACAAAATAAAATTCGGCAAAGGAAATAAAATTTACCTCTTATTTACTAGAAGTTGTCAAAGGTTGGGCAAAAATCCAGAGATCCAGCAAAAAGAATTTCTTGTAAAGATGCATCAATTAAATTTTTAGGAGATATAAAAACGCACAAGTTGAAAAAAATCGTATTTCGGGACAAAAAAGTTTCTTCAGAAACTTAGTAAACTTTGTAAAAATCATGGCGAAAGAAAAGAAACCTGCTTCATGTACGAACATTGTCATAGGCCCTTACGTATACAAAAATATATTGAGGACTGTCATATTACATGAAATTATTGGAAATTCAATTTTCAAATTAGGCACTTTTTTATTTGAATAAATTCACTTTTTATTTGAATGTTCAAAGCCCGGCTTACCGCTGGGTGAAACAAGGATTTTTAGCGGCCAGTAACGAGTTAAAGATATTGACTTTGAGAAATCATTTTTTATGTTGGTATATTTTGTTTAATTCTGTGTTATTTAATTAATACTTCCTGAAAATATTTTCAAAATTCATTGATTAGTTTTTGCGATAGGTGTATTTAACGAGATCATAATCAAGAAATTCAGAAAATTTTAGGTTTTGATTTTTTGTTCTTAAGATCTCTGAAAGATATTTTAAATTTCTATGTTTTATTTGAAACTACATTAATTCATTTGTAATTGTAACAATTGGTTACAAGATTTCTCAATTGGTTGTTTAAGAAAGAATTTTTTTTCACAACCTAACCTTATAAGTCTAACACAGTTTTCATTCAACCTGAAGATATGGACTTTGAGAAATTATTTCTTATGTTGGTAGATTTTGTTTAATTCTGTGTTATTTAGTTAATTCTCCCTGAAAATGTTATTAAGATTGATTAATTAGTTTTTCGGATAAGAGGTTCTAACGAGATCAAAGTCATGAAATTTATAAAGAGTTAGTTTTTGAATTTTTTTCTCAAGATCTATGAAAGATATTTTAAATGTCTATGTTTCATTTGAAACTACGTTAATTTATATCTACAGTGAACGCTCTATATAAGCAACCTCTCTATAAGCAACCTCTATACAAACAACTTTTTTTAGTTCAACTATTCTGTATAAACAACATATTTTTTTAAAGCTAAATATTTAACTTAAGTTTAGGCCAATTCGGAAGTAATATCAGCTGTTCACAACAACATAACTTAAAATTGTAAAAAAATTCTTTTATTGGAATATGTTTGAGTTTTTTGCTGCCAGTATTGAAATAAATATCTGTTAAATAGAATAGTTACTTGAATTCTGTTAGTTTCTGTTAATTAATAAATAAATTAATTAATATTTTTGTGCTTTAAAATCAACCATAAAATATGAATCAGAAGAAAAACAGACGTTCATTTTCGTTAAAAAGTAAACTATCCATTTTAAAGGACATTGAAAATGGTAAAAAAACAAAGGACATTTTTAACGAATATAAAATTGCTAAATCTACAATAAGTAGAGTAAAAGAAAATAAAGAAAATTTAGAAAAATATCCATCCAAAATGTATGTGTTCTTGAAATGATAAAATTAAAAGCACTCGAAGTAAATAGATTGAATAATGGACCTGAAACATTTATAGCAAATGATAGATGGTTAACGAAATATATAAAACGTTACGGTATACGGATTTTGTCTGTTTGTGAAGAGAGTATATCTTACAATGTGGAGCTAGCTAATTCATTTAAAAATAAATTTAAAAAAATCTCTATAAGCAACTTTTCCCAATAAGAAACTTTTTAAATGAAATTGATTCAAATTAGTTGCTCATTTAGAGCGTTCACTGTATGTCAAAAACATACTTTTATTTCAACCTGAAGATATTAATTGAAGACACGAGTAGATGAAGGTGTTATGTTACAAAATCAAAATTTTGCATAAATTAAGGTTAAAGTTTTTTTTTTATGTAATTTTTTATAGATTAAATCACTCAAAGTCATGGTACAGCCGGTAATTACCAAGGGCCATAGAATTTTACTTACTAAAGCTTTAAAAAATAAAAGCTCATAACACCTTCTTCCATCTTCGAACTCAAAAGTAGTGTAATATAACCCCTTCACACATTTACAAAAACTCGAGTGTTCTTGGATTTCTGGCATTTCCAATGGTGCTATGTGAAAGATAGTTAGATAACACCTTCATTCATACAAAAAAAAAAACAGTTTTTGAAAACATGCGACATAACACCTTCATCCACTCGTGTCTTCAATTTTGAGAAATTATTTTTTAAATTGGCAGGCTTTATTGGAATTTGTATTATTAAATTAATGCTTTCTGAAAATATTATCAAGATTTATTAACTGATTTTTAAGATATGTGTTTGAAAAGACCATGTTTATGAAATCCTTAAAAAATTGATTTTTGAATTTTTTTTCTAAAGATTTCTTAAAGCTATCTTAAATTTCTACATTTTATTTAAAACTACGTCAATTTATTTGTAATAATTAAAAATATGGTTAAAATTTCTCAATTGGTTGTTTAGAGAAAAAAATTTCTAACCCTAACCTTGTAAATCAAAAACACAACTTTTGTTAAACCTAAAAATATTGACTTTAAGATATTATTTTTTAAGTTGATAAGTTTTATTTAAATTCCCATTATTTAATTAATAATTCCTGAAAATATTATCAACATACATTAACTCATTTTTAAGATATGTGTTCAAAAAAAATCATGAATATGAAATCCATAAAAAATTGACTTTTGAAATTTTTTTCTCAAGATTTCTTAAAGATATTTTAAATTCCTATGTTTTATTAGAAACTATATTAATTCATTTACAATCAGTAAAAATGTGATTAAAATTCCTTAATTAGTTTTTGAGATAAAATAAATTATTTTTACAATCGAACCTAACGAAAAATTAGATAACATCAAAAAATTTACATCTTCAAATTTTAACCATTCATTCCCAAAATTTTAATAATATCATAGTTTATTACACTCATACTTAAAGAAGAGACATATAGATTTAATTTGTTATAAAAATCATTTTTTAATTTTCATAAATAAAGTAGATATGATTTTTTAATTTTGACCTTTTTTATATGTATTTATGAAAAATACCTCAATTTTCAAGTTACTCTATTTACTTAAAAAAAACTTTTATAAACATATTGAATTAATAAAATTGCTTACATCTCTATTAAATAAACACTTATTATTAATCAATTTTCTAAGAAATTAGTCTCCAATTCAAATCATTCCACGTTTTCAAATCGATTTGGTAAAAAAAATGTAATTTTCAAATTTCTACTTTCTAATCTAATAATAAATAAATTTGAATTGACCTTTTTTGTATTCAATTCAAAAATCTATTTCAAAATAGGTTAATGTACAGGAACATATGTAAGAGTTTAATAAGGGAAAGCTTCTAATAATCATTTACCTCTAAGTATGTCTAATTGTAAGTACTAAAAGACGACAGATGTTTTACTTTCGTTGATTTCTCGTTTAAACGAGGACATTTTCATTTAATACGGAAATTAATTCACATTTTTATATAAATCGATTACTATTGAACCTTGAACGAATAATCATTATAACTTAATTAACATATCGTGACTTAGAAAAAAATAATCAAGGACATTTTCCTAGAAATAGATTAGAAGTAATACATTTTCTCTAATCTTAAAAATTAAAAATCCTTTCACTTCTTTTTTTAAACCGTAAAATTTTAATTTACCGGATCATCACCTGATTAATCATTACGTAATTTATTTAAACTCGTCCTTTCTCAATTCAAAAAAAAAGTTACTTAACCGAAACCCATTTAATATTAAACACTTTTATAGTTTAACACTTTTATATAATTGAAGAAAGTCTTGGACGTTTTATATAAGCGTCAAATTAAAAATGGCAACTTTCGCGATTTGCACTTTTTAAATTATATCTATCTTGGTGCAAGCAACGTTGTCTAGTTTTCTGCGCAATTTTCTATACAAGTCGGCGTGTTTAACATTCACCGAAGCAAGTGGAGCAAGAAATGACCCGCTTTTTGCCCAACGGGGGATATATAGTGTGTTTATGTTCTAGAACCGTATAGAGATTTTACTCCGGATCGGTCGTTTCCGTATTTATACTACTTCGACCGCAAAAGTTCGTGTTTGCGCCATTTTCCGACGAAGCTAACTTCACGTGTCAACTAGAAACAAGTCGAACTTGTTAATGAACGAAATCAGCTTTGATGTTTAAAGTCACACGAAAAAAAAAAGATGAAAAAGTGTACATTTAGAGTTTACAGTGTAAATTGAAAGTTGCTCTTTGAAACCTCAAAAATCAAAATTTTATAGGATCTAAGAAACAATTTTGTTAGCAAATTAAAACTAAATGATTTTTGTTTAAAATTAGGTATGAAGGCCAATGTATTATACAAATTTCTAGAATATAAGATATTGATTGAAATCATTAAAAATTCTTAAAGATCATAAAAAAGCTTTTAATTTGAGTACAAACATGACTATATTTCGATGAAAAATAAAAAAGTTATAACGTTTGAAATATATGAACGATTGTTTTTAACCCTTTAAGTGTCATTTGTAGAAAGATATGGCGAAAAATTAAAATAAAATCTGGTGATCAAGAAATTAAATTGAATTCGTACAACAAAATTCAACTAGGTTTTCATTAAAAACTCTTAAATAGTTACTTAACCCTTTAAGTTTCCTATGTGGAAAACTGTAGTGGAAAGTTAAGAAAAAAAATTCTAAAATTTTGGTTTATTAAAAAGTTACGTTGAATTTTTACAGCAAAACTCAATTAGGTTTCGGTTAAAACCCCTTAAAAGACAACTTAACCCTTTACGAGTTACTTGTAGAAAGATATGGTGGACAACTAAGAAAAAAAATAAGTGGTTAAGAAATTATGTTGAATTTCAACAGAAAAATTAGTCTAAATTTTGATTATAAACCCTAAAAATGTTACTTAACCCTTTAAATGACGTCTGTAGAAAGCTGAGATTGTCATTTGTAAAAAAATCTGACTAAAAATGAAGAAAGAATTTCAGGTGGTTAAAAGATTGTATTGAATTTTCGAAAATTTCATCTTGGTTTCAATTAAGAATCCCTAAAAAGTTAATTAACCCTTTAAGTGTTACTTGTAGAAAAATGTGGTGGAAAATTGAGGAAAAATTCAAACATTTGGGTTTACTAACAAGTTATATTGGATTCCTACATCAAAACTCATCTAAATTTCGATTAAAACCCTTCTTTAAATTTTAAAGAGCAACTTAACCCTTTAAAAGTTACTTGTAGGAAGATATGGTGGAAAATTAAAACAAAAATTAACGAGTTTCGACTTACTAAAGAGTTGCATATAATTTCTACAGCAAAACTCAGCCAGGTTTCGATTAAAACCCTTTAAAAAGTAACTTAACCCTTTGAGAGCTACTTGTAGAAAGATATAGTAGGAAACTAAGAAAAAAAATTAAGTAATTAAAAAATTATATTAAATTTCTATAGTAAAATTCTTCCAAATTTCGATTATAAGCTTTAAGAACGTTACTTAACCCTTTAAATGACATTTGTAGACATTTGAGATTGTCATTTGTAAAAAATCTAAGTAAAAGTGAAGAACGAATTTCAGGTAGTTAAAAAATTATATAGAATTACCAAAAATTTCATCTTGATTTCGATTAAGAATCCTTAAAAAATTACTTAACTCTTTAAGTACCACATGTAGAAAGCTGTGGTGGAAAATAAAGAAGAGAATTCAAAAATTTCAGTTTATTGAAAAGTTATATTGAATTCCTACAGCAAAACTCGACTAGATTTCGATTACAACTTAAAAGACTATTTAACCCTTTAAGAGTTACTTGTAGAAAGATATGGTTGAAAATTAAGAAGAGAATTTAATTGATTAAACAATTATATTGAATTTCTATAAAAAATGCTTCTATGTTAGATTATAAACCTTCAGAATGTTACTTAACCCTTTACATGACATTTGTAGACATCTGAGATTGTCACTTGTAAAAAAATCTAACTAAAAATGATGAATGAATTTCAGGTAGTTAACAAATTATGTTAAATTTCCAAAGATTTCATCTTGATTTTGATTAAGAATCCTTAAAAACCTAATTAACCCTTTAATGTCATTTATAGAAAATAGTGATGGTAAAAATTTCCCAGTAATTAAAAAATATATATTAAATTCCTAAAAGTCTCGATTTGGTTTCGATTAAAAACACTTAAAAAGTTAGTTAACCCTTTAAGTGTCTCTTGGAGAAAATAGTGATGAAAAATTAAGAAAAAAAAATCTAGATTCTTAAAATCATATATTGAGTTCCTAAAAATATCACCTAAATTTTGAAGAAAAATCCTTAAAAAGTTAATTAACCCTTTAGGTATCTCTTGGAGAAAATTGTCATGAAAAATTAAGAAAATAATTCTATATTATTAAAAAAATATATTAAAATCCTAAAAATCCCAACTAAATTTTGATTAAAAAACTCTTAAAAAGTCACTTAACTCTTTAAGTGTGTCTTGCAGAAAATAGGAATGAAAAATTAAGAGAAAAAATCCTGATTATTAGAAAAGTATATTGAATTCCTAAAAATTTTAACTAAGTTTTGAATAAAAAACCTTTAAAAAGTTACTTAACTCTTTAAGTGTGCCTTGCAGAAGACAGGAATGACAAATTAAAAGAAAAATTCCAGATTATTAGCAAAATATATTAAATTACTAAAAATCTCAATTAAATTTTGATTAAAAAACCCTAAAAAGTTACTTAACTCTTTATGAGTCTCTTGGAGAAAACTGACGAACAAATAAGAAAAAAATTCTAGATTATTCACAAAAATATATTAAATTTCTAAAAATCTCAACTAAATTTTGATTTAAAAATCCTTAGACAGTTATTTAACCCTTTAAGTGTCTTTTGGAGATAACAGTGATGAAAAATTAAGTGACAAATTCCAGATTATTAAAAGTATGCTACATTTCTAAGAATATCAACTAAGTTTTGATTTAAAAAAAACCTTAAAAAAAGTTAATTAACCCTTTAAGTGTCTCTTGTTGAAAACAAAATGGAAGCTTAATGGAAAATTAAGAGAAAAACTCCAGATTTTTAAAAAATATATTAAATTTTTAAAAATGTCAACTAAATTTTGATTAAAAACCCTTGAATATTTACTTAACCCTTTAAGTGTTACTTGTAGAAAACTATAGTGGAGACGTATGAAAAATTTTAAGGTGATTAAAAAGTAATATAGAATACCTATAACAAAAATTCCATTCTATATGTAAAATGATAAAGAAGCATCAATAAACATTAAAGGGTTAAGGTTAAAATTTGATAATAACTTATTTAAGTCAGATATTTCGTGTTTGGTATCATTTTAAAGCAAATTTAATTTTGTAATCGTTTCTTAATTTTTTTTTGTTTAAAAATTGATTTAAAAAATTTTTTTAATTTAAATTTAAAAATTAAAGATTTAGAAAATAATCATTACTTTATTTTGAAATAAATTTTTGAACTACAATTCCAAAAAAATTTGCCCATTACAGGATTACTTAAGTAGAAAGTGTTTGTTTCCCCGAATTTGGGTAAAACCACATTTTTCCCACCCAAATCAGCTCGTAAACCTTGAATTGAAGACAATTTCCCAGAAGATTGGTTAATGACAAGTTTTTTAATAAGGACGTAAGTAATTTCTCGCTGGGAAATGTCCCAACGTGAAAAACAGGAAGCGATTTTAAAGTTATTCGATCTGGATTTGCTTTCTCTTATTGGATCGGACCGATATGTTCCTTTTATGTCAACCTGTTGATTTTAAAAACGAAAAATCGATTAGGTAATAACTTTTTAATTTAGTGTGTATTATGTTTTTAGAAAGTTTAAAATGTCAACGAAAATGTTAATTGGGATTCAAACACGATATTATTTAAAATGCGTTCTTCATCATCACGTAACTAATACCGTTACATCACTCCACCTTTCGCCTATTTATCGAAGATCATTTTTTTAAAAGAAGTTTATTTTCTTAAAACCCGAATCGTTTTTTATTATATTATTCCATCCAGCAGCCTCTCACCGCATTCTTTCCCTATTGTTAGGTCTAAGAAAAGCAGCAAGAAGTGGGCGTGCTTCAAGGCCTGGCGCACCACAGGAAATGCCATTCGTCGGAAAAACCCGTTTTGAAAAAGAAAGGAAATTCTTGTCCTTTAAAACCGATTAGAATAAAACACGTTTTCCTAGTTGACACTTTTTTTTAGATAAAGATTAAAGTATTGGGTACTTACCAGTACTGCAAAGAGCTGCAAATACGACCAAGCACGTCACGGACCTCATCTTCTTTCACTAGAATATAACTATAACTGATTGTCGAGGTGTACTTTCCTTGATTTATACCAAGAGTAAGAAGGTACCGTCCCCACCATCGTTTTACCAACTCCGGCTCTTTCTTGCGGACACCATTTGAAAGCTGAGCGTGCCACCGTTGGTTTTACTAAACCGACGAAGATACGAGTTTACAAGACAAATCGATTTAACACGAAGATGTATTAGTCTTCCTCGGTCTATTAAATAAATTAAATAACCTAGAAATTCAATTAGATAGAAAGAAAATAATTTATATTCGAGGCGATTAAAATTTAAATTTGGTAAATTTGTAACTTTGTCTTTGTCGCGTTCATTTCCGGTGAGATGGACATTTCTGGGAACGCGGTGGTGTTGTCGTCCTTAAAATATAAACGGCTAACGGACGTCCAACGATGAGTGGACGTTGTACCTAAATTATTCAGTACGGTTTATTTACCAAAACGGTTGTTATGCGGGTGTGTTGGTGTTACCGTGCATGTTAATCGATCCTAACGGGTTTATGGTGAGACTAAAATCCATAACTTCACTACGTGAAGATTAACACATTAACATACCTTATTGAAATATACTTTCTTTTAATTTCTCATCTTTAAGAATTATTTCTCCTTCTAATAAGTTATAACTGATTTATAGTCAATTCATACATCTTTCGTTAAATTTTTTAACTATCTTTAAAGTAACCGCAAAAAGTAATTAAAATCAGATCCGAAAGTATCCGTAAAAGATTCTTCTTATGAAGACGTTTTCAAACCCGAGTTAACCACGATTTCTCTATTCGTTTCATTGCTATAAATTAATCGAAGGGTACTACATCTGGGATAAGATTAGGTTTGGTTTCTATTTAGTGAATTTATTTTATGAGGTATCAGATAATTTAGATAACATTTTAGAAAGTTGGTTGAAATTTCTTAAAGGTTACAAAAATAATCTCTTAATTTGAATACAAACAAAACCAGGTTTTAATAAAAACTGAAGTTATGATTTTGAAAAATTGGTTTTAAATTTTGGTTTTAAATTTAAAAACTAAAAAGAAAATAAATCGATAAAAGTTCCTTAAACTTCTTAAAGATTATTAAAAATCCCTTAATTTGAGTACAAACATCAGTTTTTGATAAAAAATAATGTTGTAGTCGGTATACAAGAGAAAATGACAAAGACCAAGATTCTATTTTTTTAGATTTTAATGTTCACATATAAGAACCTTGTTTCTAAAACGTACCAAATCCACGAAATAGAAATTTTGGTAAATTTACTTTTTTCATAATGTTTGCTTTTGATAATTTAAAATGGGTTTTTGTTTCTTTATACATAAAGAGTCCCTAAAACAATCTTTTTCTCCAATTCTAACAAATCATAGATGAATATTTTCAATTATACACACAAAAACTATTTGGATTTGATACATTTTGCTAAAAGATGAGGATGTAGTACGATATGGAATAAAAAAGCACTGACTACCATTTAGTAAATTTGGATGCATTTACTAAAAAAAAACAAGAAATAATAACATGCATAACAGATACTCGTGCAACACTTAATCTGAATCTTCATCGTTATCTTTATCTTGAGTACTGCATTTTCTATAACATATCCCATTTTGTTGAGAAGAAAAACTATGTCAGCTTTTTTCCGTTTCTGATATGATTTGAGGAAGGGAATTCTTTTAAACGTCCTTCAGTGTTGGCCAGCTTCATTCCTCTCTTAAGAATTTTATGTTCACACGTAGGAACTAGGCTATAAGAAAGAGCAAGACCAATTTTTGGAGTTGAATAGTTGATCAATAGGCTCCTGCCGTTAGTTACTTTAAATGTTTTACTAGATGTTACCACGCTTTTATTAAAATCTCGCCAATTCATCCATTTAAAATCTTGTGAAACAGTATATAAAGTTTCAACTGATTTTTTTTCAAGAAAAACTCTTCTGTCTCAAGAATACTCATTTTGTAAACTATTAAATACTAACAGAAGAACAATCTTGTTGACAGCAGAAAGTTACACGGTTACATTACTTTAGGTTAGTAAAGTTACTTTAAGAACGTCTCGGATTGGTTGAAATGGATTTTGTACGTTTTGACACTAAACAGCGACTGTATGTAGTACACTTTGGAACCAAAACTGTTATTTAGAGGCTATTTTGAACGGGATGTGTAACACTTTAGCAAGAAATTACTATTCAAGTATACAGAGAAAGCAAATCTTAAATAGACACCCAAAATACAGCGATTCCAAATTTTGTGGATTTGGTACGTTTTGGAAATAAGCTTTTCATATCTGAAATTCAATGATATTTTTATGGAACAAGTAAACAAGCTCAAAAATGCCATTATATATTGTCTATAAAATCCTTTATAATGTAATCTCAAGCCAAGTAATTAATTTTATAATCAAAAGCCTACATTAAAATGCTAATAACTCAAAAATGCTCTAATATTTTTGAACTTGGTCACTTTCTCTTATATGTCAATAATGAGTAAATGAAGGTTGTACACTTATACTGATATATTTTTATTACAAATTTCACCAACCGCTTTCGGCCATCTTCTCAGATGCTATAAAAGCATGATCAAGATATCAATAAACTAACATTATTGAGTATGAGATACACTTAACTCTACAAAGAGTTAAAAATTCTTATTAACTTTTGATTTACTTAAATGGATCATCATGCTTACACTCAAATTAAGGCAAATTTTATTTTCTAATAGTTTATGAAGGGATTTTCACCAAAAAGTCAGTCTTAAAGGATTTTGATTTTAAATTTGAAAGCCAAAATTTTAAGAAATCTCGTGAACCACCTTAAAGTTCAAAAAGATGATTAAAAAATCCTTTATTTTAGGAAAAACTAGTAGAGTATAAATACGACTAGTCTTACAATTAGATCAAAAACATTAAAGTGATTCATTTTGAAAACTTTGCGACCAATAATTTTTTTTTGAGTTAAAATTGACAATTACTTTTGATGTATTTAAGCTTGATGGGTTATGTTTGATGTGATTTTAAAGCAAATTTCGTTTAGTAAACATTTCTTATTTTTTTGTAAGAGAGTGATGTTTTAAAATGGATAAAGGATTAAACAAGTTATATTGTTGAATTATTTTTTGATATTTCCCGCGCGTGTTCGATTGTCTAATGCCGAAATTTATTACGGAGATATTGTATAACCTAAGGGAGGCTATATACGATCACATTTGCCGGAAGGTAAGCCTTCCGGCAAATAAATCTGAAGGCCAACTCTTGCGATATCTATAGACAATCAGATTTGCCGGGAGGTTATGTTCATATATTGATAAATCATCGACTTGTGGGCCTAGCCCCCTGATCGATTTGTCCACTAACAATGAGGTTTGTCTGAAGGTTTGGCACCTGGAAGTCTTTTCACTCGGCAAATCTTGTGTCGTCTATGACCACCTTAAGGCACTCATTGTTAAATCGGATCAATCCTTTTGAAACCGATCGCAATAAGCGTGTAGTCTTAACTAGTATCGTCTCGTATCTATCATCAATGAAACCATTTATGCCTCAAGCCTTCATTTTAGGTCTCTTAATTTTTATACAGGGTGACAACTGGGAACGATTTTAAAATTACTGTTATATGAAGAGTTTGTAAAATAACCAAGGATATTGAACTAACAGGACTGCTCAATCCCATAAGATGTGTATTTGCGGAATTTTTAGTGGACAACCGTTAGTTTGACGTCACTGCTGACTAATTTGTTGTGGTTTCTTTGTATGCTTATTTGTTGGCGACTTATATCGGGTGTTCATTCAAATTCATGCTCAAATAACCTATGGATTTTTCTAACGTGTGTGAAGTATGTCTGGTGTAAACCACAATTGACGCATTTAAATGTTTTATAGGTTATCATGTGATATTATGTGAGAAGACAAGTCAAGAAGGCAGAATCATAGAATCAAAATTCTCAGCATTAAACTAGGAACTGCCAAAATTTCTCATAACATGTGTTGAAAATGTTGTCCATCTTGATGATTGCACATTTCGGCCCTACACATAAAACTTTGCAACACTTTTTCTAAAACTGCAGGATTATTGTTAAGTTCCAAATATTTATCTAAAATTCCTTGTTACAATTCATTTATAGCTTCAACACGGGCTTCGAAAATTGAATTTTTGAGGCAAGGTCACAAAAAGAAGTCACAAGGCGTTAAGTCACAAGAACTAGTTGTAATTGAGGACCTTGGTGCAAAAACGGGATAAGTCACTATTTTTGCGAAATTGAGATATATCGACGCTCCCAACGAAGACTGTACTAACTCAAATTTTGAACTTTGGAGATGAATCAAGTAAAACTTTTGAGCCACCTCCAATATTATTTATTTTGTTTGTTATTCAATTTCTTCTTCTTCCACACTCTCATCCTCGTCTTCACTACACGTCGAATGTTTGTTCGTCGGAAGACCACTTGAAAATAAATGTTTTAGGCAATGTAACTCAAATAACCAAAAATTTAAGTTAGTACACTCTTCGTTGGACGCGTCGATATGTTTTACAACATTCTACAAGACTTTATTTACCTTTTGGCGCAAGAACTTTATATAAAACTTTCTTTAACTTATTGTTATTTATGAAAGCACACTCCCGGTTTTGCGTCAAAAGGTAAATAAAGTCTTGTAGACTGTTGTAAAACATACATCTCAATTTTGAAAAAATAGCGACTTATCCCGTTTTTGCACCAAGGTTCTCAATTGCATCATCATGCAATTGATTAATAAATGGTTCTAGAATTTCCAAACGACATCTTTAAGCATTTAATGTACCTGAAAAAGTGATACTGTAACGTAAACTAAGATTCTATTTATTATTTTGGATATCTCGCTTTGAAAGAATATGAGGTCAATAATTCGTCCATAACTAAAACCTGCTCAAACGTCAATCTTTTCTGAGTTTACTGGCACTTCCAAATTTTCATATGGATTTTCAGTGTTCCAAATTCTTGTATTTTTTGAATTCAAGTATTTCGATTTATAAAATACCAAGTCCCATCAGAAAATACAGTCTTTTTGTAAAATTGTCCATTACCACTAATGTTGATAAAGCAATTGAAGGGTGGAGTGCAAGAAGTACCTAAGTAGCATTTTTATAAAATCTGCCTAGGTTTATATGCCTATGTTTAATAAACCTAGATGTCGCGATTAGGCAGATTTTATAAAAATGCTACTTAGGTACTTCTTGCACTCCACCCTTCAATTGCAAAAATGTATTCTACATTGATAATCACCTGGCAACAATTCTTGAACGATGGTAAGTAATTCGATAGGGATAAAATTGCAAATCTTGACGTACCATTTTATCAGTAGAGCCAACAGAAAAATCAAGGTGTTGATTTTAATTGCCTGATAAAAGTTTTTGGATTATCATCTAGAATTTCTCGCGCTTGTGTAATAACTTCTACAGTGTGTTTTCTGGGCGTACTACTTCCTGTTTATTTATTTTTTTTTTTTGAAAGATTCCCAGTTTTCGTTATATAAAGTTACAGCTCTGTTTAAAGTTTTCTTAAACTGTCAAATTTGAAATTTCTTGTGATTAGAGCGCACTAATAATGCGACATATATTTTTCTCTCTACCTTCGTCTAACAAAATTTCATAGCATATCTGAGAACGAATTTAAATGAACACCCGATAGTAATATCCTAAATAGTTTTAAAGTTAATTTTAAATGCACTGTAATGATACCATAAACTATTCCTCATCAGTTCAATAATAAAATTCACCGTTAAATTGAGACAACCGAGTATAAGACAGAGACGCTATCAACAACAATCCTATTAGTCCATTATCCTTGTAAGATAATAAGGTTTTATTGACATCAGAATAAAGCTTACACTATGCAATTTACGACGCATATCACGTGTGGAAGATAATATAGAAATGGTAACCGTTAGATAAAATTTTTAACTCTATACAATCAACCTTAACACGTTTTCATGCAAATTCCTTGACATTCATAAAAAAATGTCTAAATTATAAAGTTTGTGAGCATTTACAAGTTTCTTCCAACACCCCTACAGAAAAAGAAGTACAAATTGACAGGTTTGAAAACTTTGGTGACTTTAAACCTGTCAATTTGTGATTCTTGTGGAAACGGCAAATCTCTAAAATGTGAAATGTGTTATTAAATATTCCATAAGAATGAAATGGCAAACTAAGCTTAATATATGGCATAGTTTAAGTTTCATTCAGGTGTTAATAAAACTTTCTTATCTTACAAACGTTTTACGTAACACAATCTTTGAAAACGTCCGGTTCCTAGTTGTTATCCCATACTTTTTATAAATAATTTGCCCCGATATATGGTTGAAGGCGGACATGTTGTAATGTATGCTGACATTTTCAGTGTTGGCTAGAGATGTATTGTCTTTGATTATTGATCTTGTCTTTGATTATTAAGGTTAAGTAAACAATCAAATGATTTAATGAATGGTGCAGTCAAAATTGCTTTAAATTTTTAGAAAACAGTTTGTATCAATTTTTATATGTGAAGATCATTTTGAACTCCTGACTTTTTAATATGGGTGACTTATGCATCCAGTTTGTCTTCTGGGAACTTGCAATGATCAAAAGCTTAGCTTTGGTAATCATATTGATTAACTGTGTAACAAATTAAATGAATCATATTTTGCACTAATAGCGTTTTCGTTTTGTTGAACTAATGCGCATCAAAATTTTACATTGAATGCATAGTGGATGCATACGTCACACTAACTGCCAATCTGATCGTAACATCACTTATAAGTGTGTTCTAGGCTTCAGGTTGTTTAAAATATTCCCAGAGCTACAATAATAAAATGTAATAGAACACAAAATATTAATTTGGGTGAACCAACAGAACAAGGTAATATGCTCTGGCGCGTACCAGTTTTGCAAAAACAAAACGCCATAATAAAACTTAAGGAATGTGTAGATTTACTCTCTCTAATATGAACATAGTATGCGTTACGTCATGTTTATCTGTACTATGGACTATTCCCATAACACTACAAAAAGTCAACACGACATTGACGTCTCGAGGTTGCCTCCTTATATTCTTATGAGAGCATCTAAATGTTGCTACGTTATATATAGTATGCTGATTGCGGACGTTGTATGCTGATTGCGGAGAAAATGGCGTGTCGTATGAATGTTATGTTGATGTCCTGTGGTATCCTGAGGATAGATACGAATAAAAAATCATCATTCATGACACAAACACATATCATCAGACTATTACTCAATATTTACATTTTGAAAGCCGTAATTTTTATTAAATCTAATTATAAATGCTTCAATTCAGAGAGTGATACTTACAACACGCGTTAATGCAATTTGAAACCACATCAACACAAAACATCTCTCTTTCAAATGAGCCTTAAATACATATAAATGTGTAAAATTATTTAATAACTTTACTAAATTACTTTGCGTTTACTACACTTACAATTAAATTTGATAAATTCTTTTATAACAGATTCCAATAAGCGTATAGTCCTGGGTGTGTTTCGTATGTGTCGTCAATGAGTCTGGGTATATCTTAAGGCTTTACGTTAGCTCCCTCAATTTTCCAACTTTTCATAAATGATTTTTGATATTGTTTCAGATGTGTCGTCAATGAGTCTAGATACCTCTCAAGACTTCATTTTAATTCCCCTCATTTTTCTACTTTTTATAAATGATTTCCCCAGATATATGGCTAAAAATATTCATGTTGTTATGTATACTGACGATATTTCCATTGTGGCATTAGCTGGAGATGTATTGTTTTTGATTATTAAGCTTAATTAGGGAATCGTGCGATTTTATGAATGATGCAGCCAAAATAAAATTATTATAAATCTATAGAAAATTGCATGTATCAACTTTCACATGTGAAGATGACCTACTGACTTTTAAATAGGACTGGTTTTTGCATCCAGTTAGTTTTCTGAGAATTGGCATGGATTAAAATCCAAGCTTTGGTAATCATATTAATAAATTATGTAATAAGTTAACAGGGTTTTTTTTTATAAAACTGGTGCGAACCAATGCATAATAACGTTTTCTTTTGGTTGCATCAAATAGTTTTGTGTTCTATTGGTTAACAAGTGCATCGAGATTGAACCTTGAACACACTTATAAGTTATGGTAAGATCAGACTGGCAGTTATCATTATGTTTGATTTCCTCGAATTCTGTTGAACTTACATTTTTCTTGCATTATTATCTGTGTTAAAAGTCAAGTTAGTCAAGTTTGGGGTGCTCATACTTCGAAAGTTTTCTTCGAAAAAAATCGGGGTAAAGACTACCATGAACTTTCGGAGTACGAGCATCCTAAACTTGACTGACTTGATTCTTGACATCAATGGCAAACTAGTATGATGTAAGCAACCTCTTTCAAGGTCAAATTTTGCACCAGTTTAGCTAAAAGAATAAGCTATAAATGAATCATACTTTTCATGAATCATGAATAACAGTCTATTCCGTATTTGCATTTTGAAAGCCGTAGTTTTTATTAAATCTAATTATAAATACTTCAATTCAGAGACTGATACTTACAACACGCGTTAATGCAATTTGAAACCACATCAACACAAAACACCTCTCTTTAAAATGAGTAAAATGAGTCTTAAATACATATAATTGTGTAAAATTATTTAATAACTTTACTAAATTACTTTGCGTTTACTACAGTCAGTTAAAGTACCGTAAAATGGAGTGACTTTAATCCATTTGGCTGAATATATTCCTAGATTTAAAAATTAATTGGTGTTTCGTGTTTGAAGTCATTTTAAAGAAAATTTCATTTTTAACCATTTCTTGTAAGAATTTTGCTGTAAAATTGAGTAAAATGAGATTGAATTTTAAAAAAATAATTTAATCCAAGAGTCAATTAGAAATAAAAATGCAATAATTTATGAAATTTCATAAAATTCCAGGTAAGAAATTTCGAGAAACTTTTTTAAATCCGCCTCAAATTTTACAATTTCTAAAGTAAATTATAATACAAAGGTGTGAGTTCAAAGTGTAAGTTCAAAACCCAATAATTTAAATTCTATTATCTTGACTCATACAGCAAGAACGTTATCCACCTATCGCAATAAGTATTAATAGATTTGACACTACATTGTCCACGCCCAAGAGCTCAATGCCAGCTTTCTAAATACAAATTTTCGTTATGCAACCTTAGTAAGAGAAAAACTGATCATTTCCTCAACCGAAAATTGAAAAAGTAAATAGAAAATTTACTGTTTACTATTTACCTTATTTAACTCCTTTGGTTTCTTCTATCTTATTAGATTACTTTAATAACAAAACCAAGGTAAAACTATTCCGCATTAAGAAATAACTCTCCGCTTCTAGAAAATTATAGTCTTCACTTCAAACTTCTTCTAGTTAACGTGGCATTGCTCTACATACGAAGACAGTTTTAACCTTGTAAAGAGATTTCACCTTAAACTTTTCATTCTTCTATCTAACTTTACGATTTGAATAACTGAATGGTAATTACTTTGTAATTAATTGATTGTTTATAATAAAGTTGTAACTTTTACACATCAATTTTTAATGTAATCCAGATAAATGTCCACTTTAAGAATGTTTAAAAATTTCATTTAAGAACATTTAGTTACATTTTTTCTTCTGAGGGAAAAATTAAAAGTCGTAGAAAATTTATTTTTGGTAAAACTAAAGATTAAGTTTCAGTCTAAATCTTCATAAAATTTCAAGTCTTAAGAACAATTAGTTTCTTAGATATGATTTTTAAAAAATGGGCAAATTTTTATCGATATGGAAATTAAATTAGGTTAGATTTTTTTATGCTTATTTTAAATTTATAAAGAATTTTTTTTAGAAACCTAGTTTGATATTTTAATTTCTTTTTTATTGTTCCTTCCTTCAACAATATTAGTTATAAAAACGTTGCGTCACCTAAAGTCTCTTACATAAAGCTATTGTGTTGGCATTCGTTGTGGGTTCGCCACTAGACAACGTATGATATGCCCATCCTGCATTAAATGCAACGTCGAAGAAGATCGGCTACATATTAAAAAGGTAAAACGTCTACGAAGGTGTACGTCGGCGGACTTTGCCAGACACGATGACACTTCGTCATGAATTCTTAAATTCGTTTCGAAACAAACGGACGACGTAAAGTTTTCATTCCAAGAAAAAGACAAAAAGACAAAAGGAAAAAAAAAAAAAAGAAAAATACACTTTACTTTTCTACTCTTCGGTCGTTAATTCGTTATCGAAGACAAATATTAACCTTATGTTGTTTTCTTTCTGGGACGTTTTACAAGTTACAAAAAAATCGTAAAACTTTCGAGGTGAAAGTCCCCGTAAGGTACAAAACGTAGGCCGTTAAAGTTGTTGACCAAAAATGTGTCGTTTATATATACCTATATATTTTTTATTTTTTCTCTTTTCGGCGAACCTGTTTGTGGCAGAATCAAATTCAAGGTCCCGGAGTTGCCTTTCAAATCGGGAAAGATTCTTTCGGATCTCGAAAAGTCTCTCCGATTATGCAAAACTGTCCGTACTTACTAGCAAGAGAACTCAAATGGATGCAGTTATCCGGCCTTGTAGTATTGAATACGGAACCGGTGGTTATATAAAACGAACATTTTTCTATTAGCAATCATGACCTATAAGAAATAACTGCTTACAAAGTGACCGGTGACGAAAGAATCGGTTTGAAATAAGTCATCCTCTTTAACATATTAACTGATTGGCTTTAAAAGTATGGGAAGGAAGAATAATTTTTTATCTTTGAAATACGGAAGTTAAAAAATTGATAAAAATTAATATTAAGTCTTAAAAAAATTAAAGTTAGTTAAAAATGATATAGTTTGAGTATAAACACGATTAGTTTTTGATAAGAAATAGAAAATTTAGGTTTGGAAAATTTTAAGTCGTAAATTTTAGAGTTATTATAAATCAAATATCATTTCATAATCATATCTTAAGAAATTCTTGTTGTAAAATCAATTTGAATTTTGGAATTTAATTACTAATCTTTATCTTTGAGAAAATTTTAATTATTTAGGTTGGAATTATTCAAAAGAAAATTTCAAATTATTTATGAACATTGGAAAGTTTTGCTAACCAATTTGAAAAGCTAGAACCGATTGAAAAAACTTGTTTTTGCTAAAAGATGAGAGAAGAGCTAAAGAGAAACAGATTTTAAATTAGGTTGAGTTGGATTAGTTTGATTAAAAATTTTAAATTCCTTAACTCATCTTCAGGTTGTTTGGAAAAATTAAAAGAAAAAAGAAATTACAATTAAATTGGGGTGGATTAGTTCAATCGAAAATTTGAAACTTGATCACTCATCTTCAAGTTGATTGAAAAAATATTAATTATTCGGTTGAAATGACTTTAAAGAAAATTTCAAACAATATGAATTTTAACAAACTTTTGCTAATTAATTTGAAAAGTTGAAATTGATTGAAAAAAAAATTTTCTTTGTTAGAAAATGAGAGAAAAACTAAAGGCAGACAGTTTTTAAATTTGGTTGGGTTGGTTTAATTAAAAATTTAAAGTTCAATTGCTCATCTACAAGTTGTTTGCAAATGCATTAATTATTCGATTGGAACAATATGAATTTTAACAAATTTTTACTAATTAATTTGAAACGTTAGGGATGATTCAACTTATTTTTGTCAGAAAGGAAGAGAAATCTTAAAAAGGGGCAGTTTTTAGATTTAGTTAGGTTGGATTGGTTTAATTTAAAAAAGAACATGAATGAAGATTCTAATCAATTCGCTTGATTTTGAGTGATTCAAGCGTAGTTAAATTTGATTCAGCCTTACGGCTTTATGAACTACTGTTACTGTTACCCTTGTACTCTACACCTTGCGCGAAATATCCTAGTGCTTGAAAAATCAGTAGTGAAACCCCATAATTCTCAAAGCTACCCTCATATTTTCTCATATCTGTCTTAAAAATTATGTTCACAATTAAATGTTACTACAACACTCTTTCTGTGCTTAATGTATGTTTTGTGTTTGTTAGTAATCTGCTTTCTGAACATGGTACTGGAATTTCTTTCGTTTCGTCTCTCCATTTCCTCATGAAGATTAAGATAGGTTTATTTCAATCGTTTATTGGATGAAGTTGTATTATACTTATGTTTTGTAATATGCAGACGCGCTCAAATAGTGATCACTTAGAAAGTAAGACGTCGAAATGTTTGAAGAGAGGTGGAACTTCCCACATTGTATAGATGTTCTATACGGAAAGCATTGCGTGATTCAAAAGTCTATTAATAGAGGCAATTAATATTTCAAATATTGCAATAGCACCAATTAGAATTGCAAACAGTTGTCACTCTTCCCAGTCCATAGATGAAAATTCCTTGAACATTATTTGTCTAAACTAGGACTAGAACTAACATTAGCACCAACTCTAACATTAGATTTAGAACGAGAAGCTTTCATTTTTAACCCATCGTCTTTTCAAAAGGTGTTTGACGTCTTCAAACGTGGCATCATGGAATTCGAAACGTCGAACACCTTTTCAAAAGACGCACAGTTAAATCCGAAAGCTCCTAGTTCTAGGACTAGTGTTAAAGTGAGTAATACTAAATATTGAATAAAGTTAGTTCTAGTCTTAGTTAGTGTCTAAATGAAGACTAGAACTAACATTAGCATTAGTTCTAACACTAAACCTAGAACTAGGAACTTTCGGGTTTAATTGTGCGTTGTTGCGAACCGCAAAGGTATTATTAAGATAATAATAAAAGTTATGACAAAGTAATTCATAGAAACTAAGTATGAACTCCGACTTTTAAGACAGGAAGGTTTCGCGCCTAATAGGGGAGTAGGTTGTTTACATGATTGTGCAGTGGACCGACGAAGGATATATAAGTCCTTGCAGAGCTAAATGAAAAAAACCTTTTTTAGACTTCCGTCGATTTTTTAAATAGATTCGTTAACTCGAGATTCGTCGTTAAATCTTTGTCTTAAAGTCTTTTTCGTCCATTATTTTTGAATACAATTCGTCTCCGTCTCTAGTCCATGTTGTGTATTTAGCTTTGTCGAATTTGTCGTGAAATTTTAGTAAATCGTGTATTGAAAATTATTGTTACTCGCGAATGATATTTTGGGTGATTGTTTTGTTAACGGTTCCGGTCCACCGCGTATAAAGACTTATCGAACTCCACTTTTGGATTAATTATATCAGATCGAGGAATTTTTGTTAAGTTTTGTAAAGTCTAACTTCCCCTAAACAACCCATCAACTAGATATAAGTTATCGTTTTGTTTGTTTGTTTTTGTAGTTAATTATGTTTGAGTTTATTAAATATTATTAAATATAACTCCTGTCTTATTATTGTGTTCGAACCCGGATTTACCAATAGTAATAATGAATAAGGCAGGTAAGTGAAGTTTCCGATTCTTAAAGTCCTCATTACTCAACTCTCCCTTTTGAAAATGCATTTGAGGTTTCGAATGCCATGACACCACCTTCTTCAAACGAGTTCAAAATTTCGGAAACCAGTCCGAAGTTTCTGAAGGAGGTTGGAACATGGCATCCCAAACGTCAAACTTCATTTCAAAAGATGTACACTTAAACCCGAAAGCTCCTAGTACTGAGTCTAGTGTTAGAGTTAGTGCTAATATTCGTTGCAAACTTAGATTAGTTAACACCGACTGTCGAAAGTACCTTAGAGATTGTGACATCTGTCTTTCAAGTTTTGCGAAAATCCTTGCTTGTTCTGCCAGAACGAGCTTCTACCATAACAATCACTTGTGTATATTTACATAATTTTGTATAGAAGATAAAACTTTCCAGGCAAACGCATTCACTCAGATAAATCATGATGAATCATCTTCAGAAAGAAACCGAAATTAAGGGCAAAACCGCCACAAAGATGCAACCGTAGACATGTATTTCGAACTTATTAGTTTTCATCAGTACGGTGTAGGCAAGGAGCAAGGTGGAAACTGATTGGGGAAGACACAAAAAGGGAACACAGTCAGAGGACTAATAACCAATTTGGTGCTTCGGCTGTAAGATCCTCAATTTGAGGACAACAAACAAGCTTCGCATCCGAGGCAACAACGTCATTCTCCGTGAATCCAAGCCCAGAAATATAAGGAAGAGCAATATAGGCGGTGGGAAAATAAGAAAGGAACCGAAATTAAGGGCAAAACCGTCGGAAAGATGCAACCGTAGACACGTGTTTCGCACTTATTAGTACTCATCAGTACAGTATTATATATCTTACAGCCGATCTTGCGCTGTAAGATCTTACAGCTTGACTGTGTGCCCTCATTGTGTCTTCCCCAACGAGTTTCCACCTTGCTCCTTGGTTATACCGTACTGATGAGAACTAGTAAGTTCGAAACATGAGCCTACGGTTGCATCTTCGTGGCGGTTTTGCCCTTAATTTCGGTTCCTTTCTTATTTTCCCACCGCCGATATTGTTCTTCCTTACATCTTCAGAAACATCAAACTCGTTTGCAACGTGGTATCTGAAACGGCAAACGTCTTTTCAAAAGACGAATGGTTAAACCGGAAGTTTGTAGTTCTGGGTCCAGTGTTAGAGTTAGTACTAATATTAGTTCTAGTCTTAGTTTAGTTAACACCGGCTGTAAAAGCCTTCGTATTTACATTATTTGTCGATGACACTTTTCCTCTACAAAAGCGTATTATGAATCCTTATTGTGAACCTCAAAAACTTGGCTCAACGAAAAAGTATTTAACTGCACATTGAGTTACACACGCAGAGGTTTCTAAAACGGCTTTGGGATTCTCTCATCTGTCTTTGGAGTTTTGCGAATACCCTCACTTGTGTATATTTATATAAGTTTTTAAGGAAGATCAAACTTTCTAGACAAACGTATTCGTCCAAAGAAACCTTTATGATGGACAGACGCATTACATTAGATATATGTCTAAGAAAAAAATGACGAAGATCCACTAACTTCATATTGCCTATTACTTAATATAAGGCGGAGATGTGTCCATATTAACAAAAAGAAAGTTAATAAATTTACGAAAAGTTTCTCAAATTTGTGAAATGTTGAAATAGTTGTGCATAAAAGTCAAAAAGCAAATATATTAATTTACAATTTGATAAGTTTTATTTATTGCTTTTTTGAAAAATCGAGGATGACTTAAACTTGATTTAGCTTCAGTTTAACACTAAAAATTAATGAAGCGAGTTCCAAAAAAATGTTTTTATTTTTTACTTTCTTTCTGTGAATTCTATCAATAAATTATGCATAAATAAAATCTTCAAATACATATCATACCCGAGGAAAGCTCTCTCGTGACATAACCCGCCGACGTACCACCTCATTACATAATTGCCCGTTCGGCGTAAAGGTCGCAAAGTTGAATTTTTCGCGTTCCACGGACGTTATGCAGTGAAAGTCCCCAACACGTATACGCAGCCCGCAACAAAGACACAGAGCGCTTTCACCAAACCCAACGTGTGTGGTTCGAGTTCGAGTTGAAGTTTTTACTCTTAAAAACCAACCCTTAAAACCTCAAATTATCACTTTCAACAACCATTTTTACCATGAAATGTTAAATAAATTAAATTAACGACGAAGATGATTGCTTCTACTTAACATTTTACTATCGAGATGTCATAAACGTCTCTCTGTAAGAGACATGGGTTGGGTTTGTACACGTTTTCGAGTGAAAGTGAATTGTATTAGTGGCCAGGTATTTAAATATTCAAGTAATTCTTTAGGCTTTACTTTGCCTTGAGGGTCTATAAATAACCTTGAGGAGTAAGGCGTAGATGTGCGTGAGTGTGTCGGAATAAGGAAACCACTTTTCAAATTCTTCGGGTCAACTTTGATTTATATCTTTTAAATGACTCAACTAAAACTGACATAACTAGGATAAAATTTATTTTCGTTTTCATTCCATTTATTTCTTTTCAACCACAAACTGGTTAATATTTTAATGTTTTAACTACATAGTTAATTTTAAAAAAATCATATCTCAGAAACTAATTGTTGTTAAGACTTGAAATTTTATGAGGATTTAGACTCAAACTTAATCTTTATTTTTACTCAAAATGAATTTTCTACGAAATTTCGTTTTTTTACAGGAGAGAATTTCTAACCTAATAAACATGTTTATGAAAACTTTTCAATTTTTAAAAATTCATATGTAAGAAACTAATTGTTATTGAGACTTAAAATTTTATGAGGATTTAGACTAACATTTAATCTTTATTTCTACCAAAAATGAACTTTCTATATCTTTTAGTTTTTTTCTCAGACGAGAAAATGTAACTTAATGTCGATTAAATTTAGTCAATTTTTTAAAAATTCATATCTCAGAAACCAATTGTTGTTAAGACTTGAAATTTTATGAGGATTTAGACTCAAACTTAATCTTTATTTTCACTAAAAATGAATTTTCTACGAAATTTAGTTTTTTTTTACAGGAGAGAATTTCTAACCTAATAAACATGTTTATGAAAACTTTTCAATTTTTAAAAATTCATATGTAAGAAACTAATTGTTGTTGAGACTTAAAATTTTATGGGGATTTAGATTAACATTTAATCTTTATTTCTGCCAAAAATGAACTTTCTATATCTTTTAGTTTTTTTCTCAGGCGAGAAAATGTAACTTAATGTCGATTAAATTTAGTCAATAATTTAAAAATTCATATCTCAAAAACCAATTGTTGTTAAGACTTGAAATTTTATGAGGATTTAGACTCAAACTTAATCTTTATTTTTACTCAAAATGAATTTTCCACGAAATTTAGTTTTTTTTTACAGGAAAAAATTTCTAACCTAACTTAATAAACATGTTTATGAAAACTTTTCAATTTTTAAAAATTCATATGTAAGAAATTAATTGTTGTTGAAACTTAAAATTTTATGAGGATTTAGATTAGCATTTAGCCTTTATTTCTGCCAAAAATGAACTTTCTATATCTTTTAGTTTTTTTCTCAAGCGAGAAAATGTAACTTAATGCCGATTAAATTTCGTCAATTTAAAAAAAATTCATATCTCAGAAATTAATTGTTGTTAAGACTTGAAATTTTATGAGGATTTAGACTCAAACTTAATCTTTATTTTTACTAAAAATGATTTTTCTCCGAAATTTAGTTTTTTTTTTTACAGGAAAAAATTTCTGACCTAACTTAATAAACATATTTATGAAAACTTTTCAATTTTCAAAAATTCGTATGCAAGAAATTAATTGTTGTTGAGACTTAAAATTTTATGAGGATTTAGATTAACATTTAATCTTTATTTCTACCAAGAATGAACTTTCTATATCTTTTAGTTTTTTTCTCAGACGAGAAAATGTAACTTAATGTCGATTAAATTTCGTCAATTTTTTAAAAATTCATATCTCAGAAACTAATTGTTGTTGAGACTTGAAATTTTATAAAGATTTAGATTGAAACTTAGTCTTTATTTATCCCATAAATGAATTTTATAGAACTTTTAGTTTTTTCCTGAGAAGAAAAATGTAACTTTATGGCCTTGTTCAAAAATTTTAAACATTCTAAAAATTAGGCTATGTTCTAAAAACGAACTTTTCTTTAGATTACATTAAAATTTTACGTTTAGAAGTTACAACTTTGTTATATACAATGTTCTAATTTTATGTTCTTATTCCTTCCTTTGAGTATCTTATTCTCTTCTTGAAACTATTTCATATGGAATTCGCATTGCTCAAAGCGCAGATTAACTCTCAAGGTGTACTCATAGGTGCGGTAGCTGGGTCACAATTCCGATCGATTGGTCCTTGAGAAATATGCTGTAACACAAATTTCTTACAAAAAAAAAGTTACTTCCATTTGGGGCGATTTTAAAAATAACTCATCTGTCCTTTTTTAAATTTGGTTTTACTTTTTTACCCAGTCGATTTAGTACAAGGTGAGAGCGACTTTTTCCTAATTAACTACAGTCATTTAAAACAGGAAACGGTAATTTGTCGTTAAATTTTCGATCTTCGAAACGTGAAGGTCGATTTAAAAGCGGTTTTTAGTCGTCAGTAGTGCAAATTAGCCACGTTTGGAACGTCTTTATGTGAAATTAGGCCTCGAGATCGACGCATCTCACTTTCACTTCTTCGCTTCTTGGGAGATCTTTCGTAGGATAAGATGCTGTGTGAATGTTACATAATATGTCCAGTTTTTTTCCTTTAAATGGTATAAAGTTTTAATTAATTGTCTTAGAACAAAAAATATTAAAGTGGTTAATTGGTTAGAATGGTTTTAAAAAGAGATTATATAAAATTTTATAAGTTTAACGATGCTGTAACAGCAAAAAATAAAATCTTATTATACTATGATTAAATTGATTTAGATTTAATTGGATTATAAGTGTATAATTTGGAACAAATTGTTATAAGAATGTTATGTTTTTAAAATTGTAAGAAGCGTTTCTCTATGGTTGTTCCAATTTAACCAAATCGAATAAGTGACTTATTCGAGCGGGTAAAAACGAAATTAAGAGAAGAAAGTTAGAAATTCGCCTCCGGAATGCCGCACACGCTTATGGTAATTGGATCGAAGTTGAATATTTAACCAGGCAATGTTCCAGAAAGTAAATTTCCAAAATTCGATTTTCTGTTTTGAATATTAAATTACCGACTTTTATAAAGCCACTTTTCCTTTAAATTAAACCGAGCCGAATCCAAATCCATTTTATTATATTATAATAAAATAATATTACGAATATCAGAATATTTCGATATAATAAACAATGCGACGTAACCGAAAACTGGCCGCATTCGAATTTCAAACCGTCCTCGGCGTTAAATCAAAAACTCGTTTCCTGTAAAATTGATACAGTTTAATGTAGGTAGATATTTGCGGTTGTAATTTAATTATTAAATTACATTTAATACACAAGCTTTTGACGTATACAAAACGTAAAATACGTCACGTTATAATAGTACGTTGGAAGCTAATAAAATTTTTAAATACCAAACAGGTGTCAAGTTTGGCTTTAAAATTTCATATTTAACGTTGTGACGTTGACCTAGGAATGCTGCATAATTAGATCAAGGTATTCAACTACTTAGGTGCGGTTTATAGTGCAACATTGACAAGGAATCATTCTAGATAAAAATTTTTTTGTAAAAATAAAATGAAGAAGAAATTAATTTTTGAGTTTTTGTCAAAATTAAAATCAATTTTAGAATTTTAAAGAACTTTGATTTCATTTAAATCAATTTTAGAACAAAAATCTCTTGATTATTTAAAAGTTTATCTTAAAAATCTATAAACCTAACTTGTATTCTTTATTAAAATTAAAATTACACCGATTATAATATACCGTGTGTCTAAAAACTTTCGCCATCAGAGTAGTTTCTCACTTGAGAAGCATACCTTATAATGATGTTAAGAAAAGGTTGGTTGACACATTGTGTGACACACTTTTCACAATTTGCTCTGAATTTTATAAAGTTGTGTGTTTAAAAAACTACAGGGATGATAAATGTTTTTGGACACACGATAGTAAGGCCCGAGATTGGGGGAGTTTATCCTATTTAAACAACTTAATTTAAAAAACTGCTTAAAAACACAACGTTTTTGAGCAACGATATCACCCACCTCTTTATTAGAAGTACATCAACCACCGTTGATATACTGCATTGTCCAACAAATATTAAGGTAATTTGAAATATGTAGTACTTTGTATTATAATTTCTGTGTTATACAAGATGTTTCAAAATTGTTCACTTAATGTTGCTTGGTAATAATTTGGAAATTAAATAAATTTTTCTATAGGATTTTTTAAAACTTTATTTGAACCTTTGAGTTTTTTAACAACAAGATTTGTAAACGATGTCGATCATGTGGACGGTGTTATTGTTGATTTTAAAAGCTTATAATTTGTTAATTTCTACTTGATTTGACGCTATAAGTACTTTTAAATTTATACTTCTATTTTTAGAACAAATTTAGATTTAACTTTTGACTTTGTATTTCTCACTAACTTTGTATAAATTGAATTATAACTACTTGTAGTGCTTTTTGAAGATGGCCTTAGGCCGAAACTAGTCAAGCAATAAAAAATTTTAATAATCAGAAAGGTGTAAAATTAATTGATACTTTACCTAATATATGTGACCTGGTCTACGAAAAGGGGCTTACGTTCGAAAATAAATTTTCGAGAAATAAGCTTTTAAAAATAAACAACTTGCTTCGTCAGTTTTTCTTTAATTGTTCTCTTTTCTCTGCGTCGGCCGATGTTGAAAGACGTCAAAGTGTTGTTTCAGTTTAGAATATTATTGTAGTTAATCGAGTAAGATGTTAGTTTCGGCTTTCTGAACGAGTAAGTTTGAAGAAGTGAGTTTATGAATGTTATTACATTGGGCATTTTTTCATAATGACATTTATGTAATTGTTTCTGTTGGTCTTTCGCATCACAGAAAGTAATGAAAAATCAATGTTGATGAGGAGTTCAGTGCCGTCTATAGATAATATTTTCGTGAAAACGATAAAGACAGCGGACAGGACAATAACAGGACTCAGAACGATGTTAATTCGAATAGCGATGAGATGCACTACATTTCTCTCAGGTAGCATTAATAATATGGAACTAATTGTAAGTTTCGTTACCTTGGAGTTGTCTGCTGTTGATGAAGACAAAAAGGAGCTGGTAACCAATTTTTTTTTAAAACTTGGTTAGATTTCAAAAAAAAAATGATCAAGAATACAAGAAACCATTATTTAGAGTTCTGTTTCTTCCTATTTGTATTCCCCTTTCTCTACATTTTTAGTGAACTTTTGAATAAGTTACGACTTTGTGGTTTTCGCCATATAAAAGAACGTCTCAAACTTAGTCTGAATCGGTAAAAAAGTGAAAAATGCTTTCTTGACACGTAAACCCCCTTTTCGTAGATCAGGTCACATATGTTACTGGTTAAAATGTATCCATATTCATGATCTCCTTTAAATTCTTTTTACGCCATCTTCAATGTTTTTCGACAGAGATCGTCAGCAATTATTTTGCCAATTGGCCTCAACTTCTTAAAAAATCCAAGAAAAGTACCTGAAATGTTTAAATCTGGCGATTTTTAAGTCATTAGTAGAGATATGAAAGCCTGATTTGATCACTCAAGATCTTTTACTTTGACATTTTTTAAAGTCATGACTGTGTAAACAAGCGGTAGGCTTGAAAAAAAAAATGATTCTGCATAAATGCCCACACCAACGTTTTTGGCAAAACTATGGAAAATACTGTAAAAACTGCTCAAATGATAATTATGATGGTGTCCAATTTTTGACAAAATTTTCAAATCTTGTTGGCCTACATCTTAAAGATGGAAACAAAATTTTAAAAAAGGCTCATCAAATAATTTCCTTTTATTTATAAATTGTAGCTAAACAACATATGATGCATAATTTTGAGACACTTGTACCACAAGTAGTAAATCTTGAGTGTCTTTCTTATTTCCCCGTCTAAATGTACCAAGAAGTATTTTTTCGCTTGTCTTATTCCGTCTCTAAAAATGCTAAGGTGCGCTATTCCGCTGTTCTCTGCTTATTATTTACATCCAAATGTTTGACTGAAATTAAAATTTGTTCTTTTACGAAGTGTCTCATTTTTTTATTTTTGTCTAAAATTGAGTGGTAGCCGTACAGTTGTGCGTCGATGGAAGCCGAACGTGTCACTGTTCGAATGATAGAGAAGAAGCACAAAATCGCTCCTTAGCACTCAAACGGTTAATTTAGGCTACCTCCAGTGCTCGAAAACCATCATCAGTTGTTACTCTTTAATTTACGTAATCTAATTCGTATTTTTGAATCGTGTCATCACTTAACTGCATGTTTTCTCTTATTGTTATTCTTAATCTGTAATTTCTTGCGAATCGGTTGCAACAACTTATCTATCTACATCGCAGGTATCGACGAATTTTGTATTCCGGAATTCTTGTTAACATTTGTGTCAAGTTTTCTGAATCATCTCCTTCAAATCCATCGTACAGTTTTCTCCAGTATTTTTTGAAGAGTTGCGACTTTCACATTATCGCAGACTTCTGCACATCACTAAATAACATGCTTCATATTAATTGCTTAAGTGCCTTATTCGTGTTTTTGTTTTTCATGATATCCTCTTGAATGGTTCTCAAAAATAGTCCACGATAAACAGTCCACGTTAAGTTGAAAAGTCACTATTACGTTCTGACATCAAGCGGTTGATATAAACGGGTTACATTGTGTGGGAAGGAAATGCACAATATCATCGCTTTTTAATTCGGAAGAATACGACAGGCGTTGTCAATTAATAAGATTGCCTTTATAGGTAGATCTTTCTTAGTTACAACCTACTGTGCTTTAGGTAGGGGAAGGTGGGTATGTTAGGGACACTTTTTATAATCCATTTAATTGTGGCCATACCAGCAACATAAAAATTTTAAAATGTATACCATCGAATAGGTTACTGTTTATACTATATTTTGAAGTAGTAGTAGTTATCTATTTTGGTACTTATTTGATGTCATTTTTTCTAATGGTTAGAGTTTTGCTGCAGTAAAAGTGATCATTTGTACTTTTGTCCCAAACGTACCTTGCGTTGGTATGTATGGGACAGTCACAAAATGACGGAAGCATAATTGATTTCTTCATCTTTTTCCGTCTCTAATTTCTTTTTATGCTATGTTTAACCTTCTCTTCCCTTTTTCGAAATTTTTCATTCTTGATTTTTAATGTTTCGTCCATTAACAGTTTTTCGAATGTGCTTGTTAATATCTCTGTAATATCTTTGTAAATTGTAACTATTTTGCACGGGTTATTCAAGAACCAATTACCAAGAGCCGATTATGTATATAGGAGGTATATCTGGGACGTCCCAAATATCCCTTTCTTTCAATGTCCCAAACATATCTCATTGTAGTTTGTCTGCATTTTATTTTTTTAAAATTTTAGTATAAGACACAAATAAAAGACAGCAAGTTGTATTGATCAAAAACAGTTTCTAGACTTCACCAATAATAATTTATTAAATTTTGTAAATAAACATAGTTATAACCAGTACTTATCTGATGCACCCGATTTTTACTTTGAAACAATATAAACGCAAACGTCCAATTTTTAAGGTTAAAATAACTGACTGCATTTCAAGTTTTGACGATGTAGCACTGTAGGTAACACTAGTAAATTTAAAGTAAGAGAACGGGGTACTGATTATTAAATCATTCGATAAAGACTTCACAAGCCGTATAAGAACTTTTTTTATCATCTATAAAATGCGAGTGATTAGCATTTCGAGTAATATCTTTCAAGGCTTGACGCTTCCTGGTACACATATGAAGCTTATGTGTATTCCGGAATCCTTATTAACATTTCTGAGTCTTATTAACATTTCTGACTCATTTCTGAGTCTGAAGTTTTCTGAGTCATCTCCTTCAAACCCAGTATTTCTCAAGATTTTCGACTTTCACATTATCTCAGATTTGTCCACATTGCTAAATAATGGGCGTCATATTAACTGTCTTAGTACCTCATTCATGTTTGTTTTCCATGTTATTTTGTTGAATTGTTCTCATAAATAGTCCAAGATAATGATTGACATCCCTGACGTCCAGTAGCTGAAATAAATTGGTTACATTTTGGGGAAAAGAAACGCACAATATCATTACTGTTTAATTCGAAAAGATGCAAAAGGCATTGCCAATTAATAAAATCGCTTCTATAGGCCGACTTTTTTTAGTTACAAACTCTCTTGCTTTTGGCACAAAATGATCATTGAACCATTCGATAAAGACTTCACAAAACACATAAAAACTTTTATGTTATATGTAAAAAAGCGGGTAGCATTTCGGGTCATATCCTTCAAGGGTTGACGCTTCCTGGTACACACAAGAGGGTTATTTGTAGTAGCGTAGGACACAAAAAGAACTGTTATTTGTTCTTTATTTATTTTAAATCTTGGAGCAGACATTTCATTTGAAGAAGTTAGTTGGGTTTTAGTGTATCTATGGGAATAATCTTCAACATTTGTTTTGAAAATATTCACTGCGTTTGCATCTGTAAGTAACTTTGTTCCAAAGACATGCTATTGCTGAGTACTATATCTATATTTCAATCTGTCTAATTACCATGAACATGCACAAAAGTACTTCCCTTCTTCACCTAACAACTTATCCAACATTTGATACTTTTTTGCAGCATAGGACCAGTCAAGGCATGTATTTTCCTCGTTGTTCCATATGCTTTATTTCATATGAAGACCACAGGGAAAAAACGTGATAAGTCAAAAAACGAAAATTTTCAGGAGAGCGGTTTTAAGTTTGAAAACCTTACGGTTTCGAAATCTTTTCAATTAAAAATAAGCTACAAACATTACCACGTTCTTAGTGTATTTGGTAATGATCTGCAGTGACTGATAAGAATAAAGATTAGTCATATTGAATACTTCATATAATTCAGTAAATAAACTACCAAAGATACAGGTAAAAAACGTACAAAATTATATTCTGTAGGGTTCTGTAAGTTTCGTAGGACGCTGCAAAATCGTTGTACTCTTTGACTTGTTTGCGCTATAGTGACTACTTCTGCCCTTAAAGGAACTTATATGGCCACAAATTTTGTTCTTGATTTCTTCCGACAGTTTGCGATGCGTGGACGAATGTTTACCTCTTCTATCCACTGGAGCTGTACCATGTATCTTTATAAAATTTTGTATAGTCATGATTCTCCTTCTAGTTACTCCATGAATCGACAAGAAAGTCCTTAAGCACACAGGAACATCTAGAACCGACTGCTCTCTGTAAACTCGAACTCTGTAATGAAAAGACGCCGAACGCAGATTGCTTTCTTCTTCTGGTAAGCGACTTCGTCTTTGAACTACGGGAGTAGTCGAAATTAAACCAGAAAGGTAGAAACTTTGGGCGTTCCAGGATTCCATAGTGTTAAATTCCTTCAAATTTTGTCGTCTTTCATCTGCAGAGGTTGCGGTGAAACATTTAAGTCTCCTACAACCGCAATCAGGTCCTTCTTCATGGCTTTGCAAGCGTAATTTTTTATTAGCTTCCAACAAACGACCTGTTTTTTTTTACACTTTTTCGATGCCGGTGCAACCGAATGAATTTGCTCATGATCATCACTTAACATAACCTCAAACAACACTCAAAACACAAGTGAACTATCCACAACGATTGCCAAAATAGTACTACCACCTCAAAGTCACCTGTTCTAGAAATCAGCTGATACTGACTTAGAATGTTCTTTCCCTGTTGCGCATGGACTATGTACGTTTTTTCGCTGTACAGCTATTTTAAATGCTTGCTAAACTCTTCATGTAGATCGTTATTTCCCTGTATGATTTACCCATATAAACTACACTATTTGAACCACAAAATGACCGCTTTAGATCAGATCCGTGAAAAATTGACTTAGCACGTTTTTTCCCTGTGGTCTTCATATGTATGTGGGATTTTAGAAAAATCGAAGCAAAGCTTTCCCTTAATGACGTGTTTCTGTCCCCGAAAACGTGTCTTCCGATCTTCACCGAGCACCGATTCGTCTTGCACTTTTCTTGCGTCCTCCTTTCTTAGCGGTTTGTCGTCAACTGTTGTTTTCGGTTTTGTTCAACCGTCTTTACGTCGTCTTCTGTTCTCTTTTCTTTTGAACCAACCTCCTGGACCAAGGAACATCCCACATGTATAGTATTGCTGAGTTCTATATCTATATTTAAATCTGTCTAATTACCAGAAACCTGCATAAAAGTGCTTTCCTTCTTCACCTAACAAGTTATTGATCCTTTTCTGCAGTATAGAACCAGTCAAAGACTTCGGAGAATTCGCTTTATTTTCTTTTTCATTGTTGAGTGAATGAAAGCCTTGTTTATAGATATAGTCGCTCAACCGATCTTAGTTTGTAGATGTGATACCCAGATGGCAAGGTTGTCGCCATAAAATCTTTAATGTGGTATGAACAAATACATAAGAAAAACACTTTAAGATATCTACAGTGACGACCTTGTCACCAAGGAATTACCACAAACTAACATCGTTTGAATAACAATAATATTTGTAAATAAACAAGGATTAAAAGTAAAGAGCTTCGCTTATTTTTTCAAAGTTGGATATTTTCACTATTTTTCTAAGAAGATTTTTACAGCATGATCCAGAAATCTTTATTCAAATTTTACCTGTTCTGAAATAATAGTAATGTTCACTCTATAATTAGTCACGATAATTTTTAATAAACTTCTTTTTTTAATTTCTTGGATAGTAGTTAATTTATCAGCGAGAATAATCACAACACGATTTCGTTTAAACGCCATATCATAAAAATGCATAGGTAACGCAAAATACCTACCATTAAAATGAATAGTTGTAGGGCAGAATCCCACATGCTTGTTTACATTATTTAGTAATCGACGTAATGGAATCGTTTTGAATAAACCGGGTTTTGGTTGACCCGAGTTCGGATCACCAAGGTCTATATACATTAAACTATATACCTCTCTTTAATTTTTCTGTTACTTTCGAAAACAATCTTTTACAAAAACCACATAACCCATAAAAAAATTTAATTAAAAAAAATACATTGTCCCAGAGTGAAATAAAAATGTAATCCATATCAATAAAAAAAAATTACATAAAAATTCCATTTCAGCTGTAAACAATAATATTAAAAACAATCAAAATCAACCCGATGAAATATTGAAAATACTGAAAAACTATTGAATCGTTCCGAACTAGAAAATCCGTGATTATTTCTCCCTCCGGGTACAAAAAAAATGTCCATTTCCAGTCCGGTGGCGGAAATCGCCGAATTCTTCGCCAACAAAATGAAATCCAATTTACATGGCGCAGTCTCTGCATTCGCGCCGAGTATGTAACCAAATATGCATCCCGCGCAAAAATTCAATTACTCTTTGGGGCGAAGAGGAGGAGGAACAAAAACCACGTTCAACAGCTCGATTCGATTTGTATTTACACGTGTAGGGAACGCTTTTACAGTTTTCCGAATCGATCGACTCTCACTTTCTTTGGCACAATCCCGTTTTTTTTTCTACGAACATCACTAACATAGCAATTACTTTTTTACAATTTACAGATTAAGGACGTATATAAGATTTTTTTATTTTAAAATTTTTATTGGTATAATTGAAAATTGATGCACATAGAATAAAAGCTAAAAAGAGGGAATTGAAAATTATGATATGTGTCCTTTTTTTAATTGTAATTTTGATTATTGATGATTTCTAAATTATTTTATGTGATTTCTTTTAAAGTTTTATTTACAGTGTTATCACAGTATTTTTCAAGTTTTAAATACAGAGTATTCCAAGGCCCAAGAAAGTGACTCATTTCTCTATTGTATCAAAAAATTGATACCAAAAGGAATCCAAATATTCCTTTTCCATGTAATTGTATTAACAATTTTCTTATAAATTTAAAAAGTATAATGTTCCGTTGGAAAATTTTGTAAAAATCTTTAAAATTTAGCTTGTAGTTTTCAGGAAAAGAAATTTAATACTGAACCTTAGATTATGATAAAACGTCAAATATTTGAGTCTAATTAAAAAAGACGTTAAAGGGTTATCATCGGGTGATCACATTTCTCAACTTTCAATATTGTACACATGCAATGCATATACAGGTGGGCCAAATTGGACACCAAAATTTAAAGGACGATCGTCTCTGAAGTAATATATGCCTAAAAATAGGCTCTGAGTTGCGCTGAAGATGATTTGGCTTTCGACAGCGATGATTCTATTGGAGATTTTGACTTTGACTCTCGTGAGCCTGTGGGTCGACAATTTATAACACAAGGTGATTTTACATCGGATGAAAATGAACCAATGACTACTGTTACCAGCAAGTCAATGCTAAAACAAAAAGCTCAACTCCAAAATACTGGCCTTCCCTGGATGAAAGCACCTTATTTACCATACATTTTCCAGGCTACTAGTTTTCAAGAATTTTCCGATCTTAGAGTTTCTACAAGCGAATCACCGATTGCAATATTTTCCACCATACTGGGTGACGACTTTCTAAACATAATTATAACCGAGTTCAACCGGTATGCACAACAAAATAATACTGCGCTGGAGCTGACTTTAGAAGAGTTCAAAGCATTTTTTGGTATACTTATTGTAATGGGTTTCAACTCTCTTCCTAGCTTAAGATAATATTTTAGTGACCAAAATTTTCATCATTCAAGAATAGCAGATGTTATGCCTCTGAAGAGATATCTGAAGATACTTCGTTTTTTACACCTGAATGACAATCAAGTTATGCCAAAAAAAGAGAGATCAAAATTATGATAAATTATTCAAAGTGAGACCCAGGATAAGCTACTTGAACAATTCATTTTTAAAGTTTTACACTTCATACAGGAATTTAGCAGTGGATTTAGCGTGATTGCCTTCAAAAGCAGAACCCATCTCAAACAACATATGCATCTAAAAGCAATTAAAAGAGGAATCAAGGTATGGGTTCTCGGTTGTTCACAGACTGGATATTTACTGAATTTCTCAATATATGAAGGCAAGAAGGAATGCAACGAAGAGAGCTCCTTAAGCGAGAAAATTGTATTAGAATTGACGAAGCCCTCCGAAAACAAATTCTATTGCAATTACAGTCGAACTTCGATAAGTCAAACTTCGATAACTCGTATTTTTGATAACTCGAATCAAACTGGTTGGCAATAGCGCCAAGAGTGAGAATTATGGGTAATTTTTACTTGATAACTCGAACTTCGATTACTCGAATATCTTTATTAACTATCTTTATTAACAGAATATTTGGCGCCAGCTACAATAAGTCGAATTCGGGGGGGAATCCCCTAATTACGTGATTTTGTAACAGATGTTTTTATAACATGATGATGGAGGCAGTTCGGTTTCTGCCCTACTGAAGTTCATACATATGCTTTACTAATTATTGTTAAGTGAAAGAAAATACTGTGCATATTTGATTTATCACGTTTAAGACATTTTCATTAAAACGTACTTTAAAAACTTTATCTATTGATGAAAAATTGAGATTGATCAAAGAAGTGGAAAGTGGTTCACGAAAGAAAGATGTAGCTCTGAAATACGATGTTCCGGCAAGTACAGTGTCTACTATTTTAAAAAATAAGCAATCAATTATCACTGCAATCGAAGGTGATGGTGTAAGTGGGAGTTCTAAAAGGTTAAAAAAATCGACGTAGGAAAATGTAGACAAAGCCGTTTTAGAATGATCTAAATCGGCAAGGAGGCAGAACTTGCCTATATCTGGAGGGCTAATTAAAGAAAAGGGGTTGGAATTTAGCCAAAAACTGGGACAAACAAACTTTTAGGCAAACACTGGTTGGCTAGATAATTGGAAACGAAGGTACGTAACTATACATATAACAAAAATTAGGTTTTAAAAGTTTACTTTTTCATATTTAAGATGTGACATATGTCATAAAAAGGCATGTGGAGAAAGCAGTGATGTGAGTGACGAGGATTGTACTAAATGGAAACGAGATGTTTTACCCCATTTATTAGAAGGTTATGAAACACGGGACGTATTTAATGCAGATGAGACGAGATTATTTTTTAAATGTCTCCCAGATAACTTTTAAAAACCAGAAGTGCCATGGAGGAAAGCACAGTAAACAGAGAGTTACATTGATGCTTGGCGCAAACATGGATGGATCAGAAAAATTGAAACTGCTTTTGATAGGTAAAAGTAAGCAACCTCGCAGCTTTCGGGGAGGTAAGTGGTTGCCCCTCGACTATAAAGCAAATTTAAAGGCGTGGATGACAAGAACACTTTTTGAAGAATGGCTGTTAAAATTAGATAAACAATTTGGAAACACCGGACGAAAAATTATTCTTTTCATTGGCAACTGCTCGGCCCATCCTAAAGATATCCAACAAAAATTAAAATTTATCAAACTTGCTTTCTTTCCCCCTAATATGACATCTAAGTTGCAACCACTTGATCAACGTGTCATACAAAATGTGAAATGTCATTATCACCGCAGAATTTTGAAAACAGCTATCAAATGTTTTGAAGAAAACAAGCAAACTAACATTACATTAATGGACTGTGTTGATGATATAACCAATGCATGGAATATCGACGTTAAGCCTGAGACAATTTCTAATTGTTTTAAAAAAGTCGGCATTGGTCAGTATTCTGAAATGAAAACAGAAATGAAGTCTGGACGATTTTTTAAAGTTGGTCGATTTTTTTTTAAAGCTAGGTTAGTCACCTGTCAAAAAATGTTTCCAACTTTAAGATTTTTAAAAAAAATTTTTTGATAATAATTAGAACTCGCCTGTCTCTTTTAATTCAAAACAGAATCTTTGAAGTTTTATTTAAACCAAAAATCTTTCCTTAATCTTCATAAATAAAGTCTGGGTGATTTTTTTAAAAAGTTTGGTTAGAACTGTCAAAAACTTTCACCAACCTTAAAATTTTTTTTCATTTTTTTGGTAAGAATAAGGAAAGATCTGTAATTTTTATTTCAAAACAGAATCTTTTATCTTTCATTCAAACCAAAAATCATTCCTTAATCTTCAAAAATAAAGTCTGGACGATTTTTTATGTTGGTCGATTTTTTTAAGTTAGGTTAGTCACCTGTCAAAAAAATTTTCCAACTTTAAGAATTTTTTTTAATTTTTTCGATGATAATTAGAACCAACCTGTCTTTTTTAATTAAAAACAGAATCTTTGAAATTTCATTTAAACCGAAAATCTTTCCTTAATCTTCATAAATAAAGTCTGGGTGATTTTTTAAAATTCGGTGATTTTTTTAAAAAGTTTGGTTAGAACTGTCAAAAATTTTCACCAACTAAATTTTTTTAATTTTTTTGGTAAGGATTACGAAAGATCTGTCCTTTCTAATTCAAAACAGAATCTTTTATCTTTCATTTAAACCAAAAATTATTCTTTAATTCCACTAAATAAAGTCTGGGTGATTTTTTAAGAAAGCTAGGTTAGTCACTTGTGTAAATAATATTTATACATTTATGCATTTTATTTAACAACTCGAAGTCTTGATAACTCGAACTTTTTTTGTGGCAAGTCATGGCTCGAGTTATCGAAGTTCGACTGTATTTTGATAATTTTTTTACGAGTTTCTCATTATCATCAGAGCTTCTTGACAGGAAACTGTTTGAATGTGGAACGCTGAGGTCAAATAGAAAAAAACTTTCGGAAAGAACTCTTAGTGCCAGAAAAAAGCCTCCGATCAGATGAATTTGATACTGTTGGCAAAATTTTATACGTTTGGTCACTTTAAATATGAAAACTCCTAAAGATCTCAATGAATCACCAGCTTTGACCTTAAAATACTCTGTATAAAGTGTCTACTTAACTAAAGAACCTAAAAATAAACTTCAACCTTCGTCAAATCATTTCTAAAATCGTTTCGATTTACCCTTATTTACCTTTTTCAATCAGAAAGCTTTTTGCCAAAGCTTTCGAAAAAACGTTACCTTTACTTTGAATTCTCCTAACTCCGGAATTTGCCTCGGTTTGGGATAAAAACCTTTAGACAGAGGCGGATTTAAAATAATAGACGCCCGGAGTCTAAATTTGACAGAATGGTGTGGAGGCGTCGGAGGCGTTGGAGGCGTTGGAAACGTTGGAGAAGTCTTCACAACGACAGGGTCGGCTCCGAGCCATTTTTCGTACCCGAAATTGCATTTCACGGCGCGAACTGTTCATATCCGGAAACGTCACGCTTTTCGCGAGTCCTTTCAATCATTTCCTTCCTTCCTTCCTCTCGCTTCCAGGTCCGTTTTTAGCGTCATCTGAGATCGGCGCACACGAGGACGACGCAGAACACCAGGAAAAGCGCCCTGGGCGCCCTCTCGCGTCTGCCGCAGGCGTACGCCGTCGCCCTTTGACCTCTCGCGGGTTCGGCCAAACCTGCAAAAGCCATTAGTTGATTACAACAGGGGAATCTTATTCTCGTTTTTTGTTTCCGGCGGTTGTTCCCGTTTTTTCCACGAGGTGATTGCGGGAGGAATTATTTCGAGGGATCAACAGATTTGTCGTTTGGACGGATTGAAAATTGTTCACTTCATTAATAAAGGATTTTCTGGGGGGATAAGCTGCAAAAAAAAATTGGATGGTGAATAATTCCTTTTTGTTTTGGTTGGTGTATAATTTAGGTACAATGTTGCTGAATGTACCACTTTACGCACGACGAGGGACGTCCTTTAGTGTGGAGAGCGCTCTAATTTAGTTTGATAGACATGCCGGAGTACTATTACTAAACACGAGTGGCTGGAATTGATCGTGTTGCATATCCATAAAGTCCACAACAACATTTCATTACGTTCTGGTTTATATCACTTTTTAACATCTTTCTACTTATTATTACATTTATCACAAAAACTGGCTTCTAGCTGAATTATTTTTTAAGTCTCTTTTGTAATGATTTTATAATTCCAATAATAAATTTTATGTTTATTATAAAAAATAGTCTTTGAGTTTTAAACTAAAACAAAAGTCATTTCCAAATTCCTATAAATAAATAGGAATGGTCTGGGTGATTTTAATCAAATATTTTTCAAATAATTTTAATGTGAAAATAATTTCATTAACTTTTAATAATAAAATCAATACGATTTTTTAAATTTAGATTAGCTAATATAAATATAACAATATTATAGGTTTTGTGGTAGGTTTATAATCCGAAATTCGACAATAGCGTATAATTAAATCTCCAAAAACGATAGTCCACGGTCCCATAGTGCACGTTTCGCTGACGCCATGCAGAATTCGGTTCCAATTAGGTTCGATGTTGATTAAACCAACCGCGAAATCGATTTACCGAATTTTCGGGAAATTCCCTAATCGACCCGACTCGAAACGATAACCAACCCTATATTCACATTTTCCGGTAAAACCACTAATTCGACCTACGCGACACATAGACGAGGGTTTTTAGTTGTCTAAAACTCACCTCCTAACATGCTCATTCGGTTTTCCCGAGCCTCTTCAGCGCTGACCTTAATCTCTGTAACAAAAAGGCGAGTTAAAAATCGTTCGTGATTCGAGTTCGAACGACTGGAGCACGAGGACCGACCCCACGATCCCATTTACGGCTCTAATAGCGTTCACCATTACCAAGATTACTCCGTGTATTGTTTCATTATTACTTTCTATGTCGCGTGCCCGACAGAATCCTATTACGCGCCTGTCCATTGTGGGTAAGAGATTAATTTGTGACCGACCGTTACCTTTGTAACGTCAATCTACACGTGTATGCCCAGGTCAATTTAAAGGGCTTTATGTTTAATCTAGAATTCACCACATGTAATCTTCTATCAAACGGTATTAAATATAGTACTCCAATTCGAATGGAGTTGCTATCAGGACAATTAATTTTGGACATTTTTTTAATCAATTTAAAAAAAAAATTGTAATTTTTTTAGTATTAATTAAAATAAATTTAATGTTGATTATCGAAAATAGAATTTTTTAATTTTAACTTAACGTAGAAATCATTTCTTGATTACTGTAAATAAAGTCTGGGCGATTTTTTAAATTAAGTTAAAAAATTGTGAGGTTTTGATTTTTTACTTCTTTTTTCAAAAATTTTTTAAAATTCTTTTGTTATAATTAGAAGAAATTTGCCTTTAACGATCAAAAATAGAATCTTTAGATGTCAACTTTACGTAAAAATTACTTCTTAATTTATAGAAATAAACCCTCTCCGATTTTTTAAAGTTGATCAAAATTTTGGTGGATGCGCCGGCAAAATTTTCGAAACTTTAAGAATTTTTTTAATTTTTTTGGTAACAAATACAACAAATGTGACTTTTTTAAACCAACAGAGAATATTTTGAGTTCAATATAAAACAAAAATCATTATTTAATTTTCATAAATACGCTCTGTATAATTTTTTTAAGTTATCAAATTTTGGTGGATGCGCCTGAAAAATTTTCGAAACTTTAAGAATTTTTTTAATTTTTTTGGTAACAATTACAACAAATGCGATTTTTTTAAAACAAAATAGAATATTTTGAGTTCGATTTAAAACAAGAACCATTTTTTAATCTTCATAAATACGCTCTGTACGATTTTTTAAAGTTAATCAAATTTTTAAAAAGTTAGGTTAGTTAACTGTCAAGAATTTTTATCAACTTTAAAAATTTTTTCAATTTTTTTGGTAATAAATACAACAAATGTAATCTTTTTAAATCAAAATAGAATATTTTGTGTTCCATTTAAAACAAGAACCATTTTTTAATCTTCATAAATACGCTCTGTACGATTTTTTAAAGTTGATCAAATTTTTAAAAAGTTAGGTTAGTTAACTGTCAAAAATTTTTATCAACTTTAAAAATTTTTTAAATTTTTTTGGTAATAAATACAATAAATGTGACTTTTTTAAATTAAAATAGAATATTTTGAGTTTCATTTAAAACAAGAACCGTTTTTTAATCTTCATAAATACGCTCTGTACGATTTTTTAAAGTTGATCAAATTTTTTAAAAAGTTAGGTTAGTTAACTGTCAAAAATTTTTATCAACTTTAAGAGTTTTTTTAATTTTTTTGGTAATAAATACAACAAATGTGACTTTTTTAAATCAAAATAGAATATTTTGTGTTTCATTTAAAACAAGAACCGTTTTTTAATCTTCATAAATACGCTTTGTACGATTTTTTAAAGTTAATCAAATTTTTAAAAAGTTAGGTTAGTTAACTGTCAAAAATTTTTATCAACTTTAAGAATTTTTTTAATTTTTTTGGTAATAAATACAACAAATGTGACCTTTTTAAATCAAAATAGAATATTTTGTGTTTCATTTAAAACAAGAACCGTTTTTTAATCTTCATAAATACGCTCGGTGCGATTTTTTAAAGTTGATCAAATTTTTTTAAAGTTAGGTTAGTTAACTGTAAAAAATTTTTATCAACTTTAAGAATTTTTTTAATTTTTTTTGGTAATAAATACAACAAATGTGACTTTTTTATATCAAATTATTATCTCTTATCAATTTAGTTTAATTTAAAAGAAGGCTCAGTTTTTAATTTCCATAAATAAACACTGTATAATTTTTTTTGAACTCGAACACCATTTTAGAAAAGAATTATGTTAGTCAACTATCAAAAAATGTTGTCATCTTTAAGAGACAATCTGCTGTAGCAGAATCTCCTTCAGAGATTTTAAGATCAATCTTGCACAAATATTCAACCGCGCAATTCATCGCTGAGAGAATGTTTTTATACTTAATACATTCACTGACGATGAGAATTGCAATGCAAACGCAAAAAGCAAACAAAATACCATGCTATGATACATCCATATATACATGATACACCTTGTGTGACCTCGGTCTTTCATGGAAATTGCTGATGACACACGATCTGTGACATTGACGGTGAACATGTTAATTTTCAATAACTGCAATAACTGCAATCAATGTTTGCTAAACAGGATGACATCTTTTATATTTTGCAAAGAAATTTTATTAGGAATGACTTTTGGGTTTTTATAACGAACCCTAAAAGAATGCTCAAGTACGTAACTTATCGTTAAGGTTGTTTTGAAGTAACGGCGCTAGAGACCAGTATTTTCTAAACGAGATAAAACCTTTAATGTGTCGAAGCGAGATTTTAAAAGAAATTGGTTTGGAAGTGTTCTTTGGAAGTGTTCTTCTCCATTTATTCTAATTTTATTTAGGAAATCAAATTTTCCAAGTTTTGAATCACATACAGCTATGTGCATATGTATTAGGCACCCCCTATTTATAATAAAATTGACAAAAATGGACATTTAGAACTAAATCAACGGTATAAATGCATTTTTTATTATTTTTTATAACATTACCCCCCACCTACTATATAGTTCCAAAAAAGTATTGACTTGTTTTAAACGTTTGTACTTCAATTCGTCGATTTATCATATTTATGTATTTTGTAGAGCGTGGACAAATTGTTTTATTGAACGTTCAGGGTTTTTCACAGTGCGCTATAGCTAAGCGAATGAAATATTCAAGATGTTCAGTACAAACCATGATAAAACGTTTCAAAGATATCGGTAGTTATGAAAACAAACCAAAATCGGGGCGTAAACGACTGATGACACCCAGGGACGATTGCTACTTAATAAGGTTGGCTGTTAAGAATAGGCGAAAATCTTCTAAAAAGTTAAGTAGCGAATTATTTGTTCACCAAGGAGTCTCCCTATCCTCCAGCACTGTTAGAAGACGTCTTAAGGCTGTCAATTTACGCGGTTGCGTAGCCCGGAAGAAACCCTACTTAACGCGGGCTCATCGTAAAAAACGTTTGGAATGGGCCACAAAAAAACTTCGATTGGACTGTGGAGGAGTGGTTTTGGGTAATTTTTCGGATGAATCTAATATATAGGTGCGCTTTTTAAATGTGTAATATATTACAATGTCATATTAGCAACACTTTGCACAACCTAACTTACCGTTAAAATGAAAATGAAAATTGGTGTGTTTTTTTTTTAATGTTATTGTAGCTTTTTGGAAGACCTGGGGCTCAATACCTACGTCGAAGATCAGTGGAAGCCTTTCGTGAGGAGTGTCTTGTTCCTACAGTAAAGTATGGAAGTGGCAGCATTATGGTATGGGGTTGTATGTCGGCGTCAGTAGTCGGCGAAATATTTTTATGCACAGTGGTCGGTATACCGAGATGTTGGAAGAGGTGCTAGAATCCTCAATTGTAAAAATTTTCGGGGATTTGTTCTAAATTTTATTTTCAACAAGACAATGTGTAACGGTTTTGTTTTTCGTCTAATTAAATTTGAAATTATTTGATTTGGGGCCATCTGTTGGAATCAGTCATTTTTAGATCTTTTGGTTTTATTTCGCAATACAGAATACTGGTTGGTTTCTCAGATTAGTGCGATCGGAAATAGTGGTGGGGATTTAGTTCTTTCGAGTGTCGCAATCGTAGTAATTTCGCCCTCTTCGTTGTTGTGTCTCGGAAGAGGATATACGTTTTTGGCTGCGACAAAACTACGTGGGTGTCGAAGATTTTGGTAGCGTCTCCGTTGGTGTTTGGGAGAGCTTCTAAAAGCGCAGTTCGGCGGATTAACTTCACACACCACAAATTTAGTGCAGTATTTGTGCTTTATCGGATTGATTCCGGATTAAAAGGTTTTTTTACGCCAGCCAACACTTCAAGCCGATTAAGATCGTAAAGTATGTTTTTTTTACGCTTTGAGAGAACTAGAATCTTTTCGCTGGAATCATTTTGTAATTCGTGTTTTCCCTAGGCTTCCTATCTTTGGATTTCCTTTTTATTTTTATTTTTGGACCTATTTTTGGTAATTACGTCAAAATTTTGGATTGAAAATTTTCTGCGTCGCAATTTTGAGTGGATCCCCTGGCGGCCATCTTTCTTCCTTCATTACATTGAACGCCGTTAGAGAGACAGGGACGGAAGTACACTAAACCGACGCCAGAGCGACGCGCTTGATCGAGAGAAACAAAGAGAGACGACCAGACCTGTGAAACCAGACAGAGACACCACCAACAGATAAGCCAACGCTTTATATTTTTCTTTTATTATCTTTTTTTTTTTATTTTATTTGTTATTACGGATCTTCAATCCGAATAATATTTTAACTTGTGTTATTCTAAATTTATTGAATATCATTTTACGAAGCTGTTTTGTGTACCTAATCGCTCAGAGAATATTTATTCCGATTTAAAGTTTGACACTCATTACAAAGTGTGATATATATTTGACAACAGCTGTTATCATTTATTTTTTTTGTGTTCGCGTTAAATTTAAATTTCAGGTTATTTGTTTATAATTTTTTTAGAGTTACTGCAGCGATAGGGGTTTATTACCGTTTGTGGATTTTTATATGAACGTTCCTTCTGGACATTCTTTTTTTTATTATTTCAAAGCTATTCAATACAAGTACATTTTTGGTTTTCAAAATTGTCTTTTATTTTGTTGTTGTCCTTCGATCGTGGATTCGGACTTGCCTGATCCTAGGATAAGTGAAAGTTGGTAGGTATCGGTTTAAGTTCGTGGCGCCCTTTCATTTAACATCTGAACCCCCCTTTCTCCGCAGAGTGAATCGGAGCCCGGTCCTATCAACGGTTGTTTTTGGCTTTTGAAACGAACTTAATTTTTATTTCGTTATAACTAGAGTTTGTGCGCTACAAATGCGCCATGTTATCGTGCGCGTGCAACAACACGGTGGTTTACCGAGAATGAGATGCGTCTCCTTGACTGGCCTACACAGTCTCCAGACTTATCCCCGATAGAATATCTTTGGTATATTTTAAAAAGAAATATATCGATACATCACACTAATTTAAAAGACCGCCTCTTTTTAACTTTTGGCAACTATGCCAAATCGGCTAAAAGCTGTAATAAAAGCACGTTCATAGAACAGATTTTTACCATTGTTTTATTTCAAAACTATTCCTTTTCCTGGTTTTTATAAAAATGTAGGTGTGCCTAATACATATGCACATAGCTGTATTCAGGGGATTTGATATCATACATTCAACATATAGAAGCTTCACTTTGCATGTTTCACACGTTTTAAGGTCTCTGCCCACTACTTATTGACCATTAATTACCAAGCCACAAATCCGCAACCGTGGTGGAATTAACAAATTTGTCGTTGGAAATTTGTTTCTAACTTCCCTCCCATTAAATAAATTCTGGTCGATTTAATATAGTTCAGAAATATTAGGAGTAATCTTGAAAAAAAATTCAACTACGCAACTTATAAGGGATTGTTTTTAGTTTTCATTTCTAGTAAATATGTAATATACCACCGTTTGCTAAGAGGGATGACACGCTTTACATGTCTCGTCGAAATTTTAGTAGCAATTACTTTTGGATTGTTAGGTGTGCTTCACACTGAGGTAACCAGCAACCAACAACAAGCAACTAACAACCAGCAACAAGCGATATGGCTACTACTTAATGACATTTTATATACAGTGAAATCTCCCTTGTGCGGACACCAACGGCACCCAACAAAAGTGTCCGTTCAAGAGGGGTATCCGCTTAAGAGGAATGCGAAGTAATTATATGAGAGTCGGACAGTTCGATGAGAAATGTTAGTAATGTTCTTGGGAAATTAGCGCCAATGTTAGTTCTAGTTTTAGTTCAGTTTACACCAGCCATGAAAGCCTTCGTAGTTGTGTACAAGACAATTTAGATAACAGTTTCTTTACTAAATACTGCATCAATTTATGACATAATTCCAAAATAATTCTTACTCACAACGCGAAACGATAATTAATTGTTACTTACTCCGATTACGAAAACCAAAAGAATTTTGTTACACTATTTCCCAGTATACGCACTCTTATTGATATAGGATTCAGAAAATTGTTGTTTTTCAAATTCTTAGAACGTGCGAAAAGAGCTAAAGACACGATGGACGAGGAACTAACTTTAAATCATATCTACAGGGTGTTTAAAAAATACGTTCGAATATTTGGCCCACTTATAGATCTCATCAGTACAAACAAAAAAGTCAAAATAAACATAAGTCCAAAAATCAGCCGTTTCCTAATTACAGCCTGTTTTTCAAATTAAAATAATTTACACTCAGTAGGATTGATTCGCGTATTTATGAAGTCATCCATGGAAATAACAAAATAAATTTTGTTCGTTTCTGTTAGTGTAGTTGCCACATTTGTTGTAATTATTGTGTGTCCGTTATTGTCAGTGTTTATTGAAGTAGTTGTTGCTGTAACCCATTGTTGAAATTTTCGAATATGCCTTATACCAACGCAGAAATGGCAGACATGCATTTTATGTATGGCAAAGCCGATGGAAATGCTTGTGAGGCACGTCGCCTTTATGCCGAAGCATTCCCAAACCGGGTACTTCCGTGTGACAAACTTTTTACAAATTTACATCAACGTTTATCCGAAGTTGGATCGTTTAAATCAAGGATCGGTGATGGTGGTCGGCCTAGATCAGTTTGTACTCCCGACGCAGAACTTAACATTTTAAGACGAATTGAAGAAAATCCTGGTACTAGTACTAGAAGACTCTCTACTGAAACAAATATTAATTTTTCCCTAATTTGGAGAATTTTACGGGAGCAGCAATTGCACCCATACCATATTCAAAGGGTACAGGCTCTAGCTGTGCCTGATTATGCCGTACGACTGGTGTTTTGTCGAAGCATGTTGACAAAAGTCGCGGAGAACCCAAATTTTGTTACGAAAATTTTATTTACAGACGAAGCTGGTTTCACGAGAAATGGCATTTTTAATTTTCATAATAGCCATGTTTGGGCCGACGAAAATCCGCATGCCGTTGTTGAATCGAATCATCAACACCGATTTGCAATCAACGTTTGGCTTGGTGTGTTAGGAGACCATCTGATAGGACCTTGTTTCCTGCCTAACCGTTTGAATAGTCAATTGTACCTTGACTTTGCGGAATACATTACCACTGCTGTTAGAAGATGTGCCCCTCAACCACAGAATTAATATCTGGTTGATGCACGATGGAGCTCCTGCGCATTACGGAGTCTTGGTCAGAAATTATCTAAACGAAAATTACAATGGCAGGTGGATAGGGCGAGGAGGTCCAATTGCATGGCCCCCTAGATCTCCCGACCTCACTCCACTCGATTTTTGCATTTGGGGGTATTTAAAGACATTAGTTTATTCAAGTCCTGTGAATAATTTAGATGAGTTGCGAGAACGAATTGAACATGCCTGCCAGACTGTTCGTATAAATCCGGGACTCTTTGAGAGAGTGCGGCCGGCGTTCACTTTTACGGAGATGTGAAATGTGTATACAAATGGAAGGAGGACATTTTGAACATCTTTTTTAAGAATCATTAATTTGTAATAATTAAAATGTATTTATACTGATATTTGAGTGTAAATTATTTTAATTTGAAAAACAGGCTGTAATTAGGAAACGGCTGATTTTTGGACTTATGTTTATTTTGACTTTTTTGTTTGTACTGATGAGATCTATAAGTGGGCCAAATATTCGAACGTATTTTTTAAACACCCTGTATAAGATATGGAATAGACATCTCCACCTGAATCATTTACTCTTCAAGTGTTTTTATGCCCTTGTTAGGTCTTCTAAGCGCATTAATATACACAAAGTTATCACCAGTAAAGCAACAAGCTTTCGTGTCTTGAAAGTAGGAGATCTCGTTATCAATAAATTAAAATATAAAACTATTAATTAAAAAAAACTACTAATTTTTTCTACGGGAGCTTTTACGATTTGCAAGAATACACCTACATTAGAATTTAGTTTATCCGGACTAATTGAGACCATTGGTAATCCGGATAATACGAATAACATGGCTATAAGTAAAACAAAACCGTTTTCTTGCCATCATAGCTAAGTTCAAAAGCTGATGAAATCCAAGTTCGTCCAAGGGGGGTGTCCGTTTAAGAGGGATGTCCGCGAAGGGGAATTTCACTGCATAATTAAGTGATGTGTCTCACATTGGAAGAATGTGATATCGCTTCTCTATTGAGGATATCATATTGCTTCAATGTGAAACATTCGCTTTATTTCTATGTAAAATGTCAGCAAGTAGTAACATCGCGTGTTGCTGGTTGCTAGTTTCTTCTTGTTGGTTGCCTCAGTGTGAGACATGCCTTAGAACTAATTCTGAAAAGATACTCATCCACGCAATTCATCCTTAAAGGGCTGTTTTTAAATAACTGCACTAGAGACCAATGTTTTTTAAGGGGGATAAAACTCTTAATATGTTGCACTGAGATTTTAGTAAAAATTGCTTTGGAATAGCTGTTTCTGCTAATCTTACTTTGGGAATCAAGTAAATCCCAAGAATATTTTGAGTCACATTATATTCAGGGAACTAGAAAACTTAGATTTAAAATATGGAGCCTCCACTTTGCATGTTTCACGCGTTTTATTTGTTGCCCAGCGACAAAGTTGTAACCGGGGTGGAATTAGCAAATTCATTGCTGGAAAATCATCACTAATGTTCCTTCATTTAAATAAAGTCTGGGCGATTTTTTAAAATTTGCCAGAAAAATTTTAGTTATATTGGGTTCGATTCAAAATTCTGCGATTTTTCGTTTTATTATTTGTTTAACCGTTTGCGTACCATAAGCCACTTTCGCGTTCTTCAGATTTTGTGTTGAGAAAAGCCAGATCATTTGGTCGAAACAGACATCTGATGTCCCACCAGAAATTTTTTGGTCGAAATTTTCAACATGTAACTGAAAGAGACCTAACGCGCTCTTTGGCTTTTTTCGGCACATGTTTCTCAACTGTATTTCTTCAAAACCCTCTGGTACGTAAACGGTTAATTTAATGATATGATATTTATTATAGAAAATAGTCTTTAATTTAATACGAGTAAATTGAATTATCAAATATTACCTGTTAAAAATAATGAAAGTATTGAGAAATATTGAAAAACTTTTATATATTTAAAAATTTACTTACAAATGTAGTAAAAATCGTATTTTGAAGGGATTTTTAGTCAAAATTTTTAAAAAAAGTTAGGTTAACTGTTACAAATTTTAGTCATTTTTATTTTTTGGGTAATAATTAGAACAAAATTGTTTTTTTTTATTAAAAAATAGAATGTTTTAGCTTTTATTTAATATAAACTTCATTTCTTAATTTTGAAAAATAAAGTCTCCACGACTTTTTAAAGTTGATCGAAATTTTTAAAAGTTAGGTTAACCGTTAAAAATTTTAGTCCCGTTTACGAATTTTTTTAATTTTTTGAGTAATATTTAGAGGAAATTTAACTTTTTTATTACAAAATAGAATATTTAATCTTTCAATTAGTACAAATTTCATTTCTTAATTTAAAAAAATAAAGTTTCCACGACTTTTTAAAATTTATCAAAACTTTTAAAAGTTAGGTTAAAAGAATTTTTTATAGTCACATTTAAGAATTTTTTTAATTTTTTGGGTAATAATTAGAACAAAACTGACTTTTTTATTACAAAATAGAATTCTTAAGCTTTCAATTAATACAAATTTCATTTCTTAATTTTGAAAAATAAATTCTCCACGATTTTTTAAAGTTTGTCAAAATTTTTAAAAGTTGAACTAAAAAAATTTTTTTTAGTCATCTTTATGAATTTTTTTGGATAATAATTAAAACAAAATTGATTTTCTATTACAAAATAGGCTATTTTAGCTTTCAATTAATGCAAATTTCATTTCTTAGCTAAAAAAAATAAAGCCTCCACGGTTTTTTTAAGTTGATCGAAATTTTTAAAAGTGAGGTTAACCGTAAAAAATTTTAGTCATCTTTAAGAATTTTTTAATTTTTTGGGTAATATTTAGAGGAAATTTGACTTTTTTATTACAAAATAGAATATGTTAGCTTTCAATTAATATAAATTTCAGTTCTTAATTAATAAAAATAATAAAAATCATTTTTTAATTTCCGTAATATGTAAATAAATTCAGTAGAATTAATAAAGTTAGTTAAAACTTGCATTTGAGTAATTTTAATTAGTCTTAGAACACACTGCATTCGATTAATTCGGTTTCTGACAAATAGTTCCCTTTTGGAATTGGAGAAGGAGTAATGTGAATAGCATACGTTGGGAATTTAGGTTGGGACAACTGGAGTAAGCCGCAGACGCTCGAAAACGTATCGCGAGCGTCGCGACGACCGGCGACACGTTTGCGACAATAGAAATTAATGGGGCTTCATTACGAGACGTCTAATGGAACAGAGATACGTCCGGACGGGTAAAGTTGCCCTAGGAGTTCGGAGTTTGCGGTCGCAATCTGCTCAGCCGTTCCAGATCCTGCGAGGCCACAACAGGACCGCGACGTAAACTCCTTTAGTTTGGTCGACCTTCCCCCCTTTCTAACAACCAGTCCGTCATAAATTGGTCTTTGTACCGTTAATTAGCCGGGGTTTCTCGGTTTTGATTTTCTTCGAAATAAGGATTGAAAACGACTTAATGGTTGTTTCTAAACCATTAAAGTTTAAAATCTTTAAAGTTTTCGTATGAATGTAGATGGTTATCAGAAAATGCTTAAGGGAAATAAAGGGGGTACTTTTTTGAATAACCCCGTGTATAAATCCGAAACTCCTGGAGCCGGCGATAAGTTTAAGGGGCTCAGCCTAATCCGTCCCTTTCTCAATGCCAGAAAAGGTTAGCCAACTTTTAAAGCCCCACGGGTTCTCTACAGTGGCCAAATTGACCTCTTTTGTACTGATAAGGCGGCCGCAACTTTACGTAAATTCGTCAATTTATCAATAAAAAAGTCTTTTTCGACTGAAAAGGTTTTTCTAATTTTAACCCAACCCTACTCAACCTGTTAGATTCTTTTCTTTTTTTTTACTTTTCGACAAACTTTAAGTACATGCTAAAATTTGTTTTACTTGTTACAACTTCGATTGGAGTTTGGAACAAAGGAATTCCAAGTTAATAAATATTAGTAGTACTTTTTCAGAAAACTCAAACAACGAACTTTCACTCAATCTTTGAGACAATTCTAAAGGAATAAGTATTTGAAACGTACAAGCAGAAATATTTCAACATTTAAGTTCTAATTTTAAAAAATCGTACAGAATAAATTTGTAAAAATTAAGAAACGATTCTTACATTAAACTGAACTTAGAAGATTCTATTTTGATTAAAACAAAGTTAAATTGTTAAAAAATAATTGTCACAAAGAAGAAATTAAAAAAACATTTAAGGCACGGATTTCTTTTAAACCGGTGCATCCACCAAAATTTGATAAATTTAAAAAAAATCGTAGAGGATTTATTTATAGGAATTAAGAAACGGTTTTTACGTTAAAATGAACTTAAAAGGTTGTATTTTGATTTAAAAATGACCATTTTGTTGATATTGTTACAAAGAAATATAAGAAAAAAATTTATGTTGGTTGAAATTTTTGATAATTAACGAACTTTAGATTTTAAAAAATTATCAATTTTAAAAAACCGTACAGAGTTTATTTTTAAAGATTAAGAAATGATTTTTACGTTAAATTAAATGAAATTAACAAAATTCTTAAGAGTTCCGAAAATTTTTATTGGCGCATCCACCAAAATTTGATCAACTTTAAAAAATCGTACAGAGCGTATTTATGAAGATTAAAAAATGATACGAAAATCCTTTCTTTTCCTTTTCTTACGAAATCTTCTAGAGTTGACCGGCCGAAAATAATATGAAAATAGATAGATCTGACCTTTAAACTCTATTTCCCTTTCTCACTCTAATTTCTGGTCTTATTCGACAGCCACTTCGCTCCGACAGTCTGGTTGTTTGCAAAAACAGGAATGAGCCAAAGATGGAGGTTCCTTTTTCCGGTCTGACACGAGGAAAGTTTATTACAAGAAACCAGATTTTCCTTACCATTTCCCTACGTCCCTTTCTGCTCTCCCTTAATCTTCTAAACAATCTTACGAATATAGAAAGGTGAGGGTTGGAAAAACGCCTAAATGAAAGGTACCTAATTAAAACACTAACAAAAAAAGCGTAAAGGACAAAAAAAAGAAACTAATATTCAAAATTTTTGATTTAATTAAATATTCTAACAGGAAAATTAAATTTTGATAAATACCTTAAGTTGGTGAAGGCGTGGTTGCAAAATTCCAAAATGTTAAAAGTTTAAAATCTTTTTCAAAACCGCAAACAGACGAAAATCCAATCCACCGAAATGGTTTTTGAAACGAAATTTGTGAAGAAAATCCTGACTAATCAGATGAAAAAGTCAGCCAAAACTAATTCCAGTATAGCTTATCAACGCCTATTAAAAATTTCACAAAAGTTAAAGATCACTAACTTTTAACTTGCAAACGGGAAAGAAAAGAGAACCAGAATATACGAAACATAACACAAGGTAAACGAAGTTTATTGAATTGAAAAATAAGGAGGAATAGACATCTATACGTGAAGGAGAGTAACCAAAGATAAGAAGAAAACCGAATAATACCCTAAACTATCGGAGCTTCGTGCCAGTCGAACAAGGGCGAGGAAGTAAAATACCTAAACAAACAAAAATTAATTAAGTACAGTTAAAAAAAATCTATTAAAAAGAATGTAACAAGGTTTCGAAAATTTTACGGACGCATCCACCAAAATTTGAGCAAAAAATCGTGCAACGTTTACTTCATGAATGATTTTTACGTAAAATTAAAACTTAAAGATTCTATTTAAAAAAAAAACTTTTTGAAGAGACCGAAGCATTTTAATCGAAATTTGAATCTAACTTTGAAAAATCATAACGGTTTTATATGTCGCAGGTAATTGATAAAAACAGAAATTTGATCAAATCCCTAAGAGATTTGATCAATTCACTGGAGATGTTAAAATGACAGTTAGTATCATTTCACTAAGAAAATCAAGAGATTTGATCAAATCCCTAAGCTGATTTGGTGAAATGAGAAAAATTAGGGGGCGCTGCTAGAACAACCCACACGCCACTTATTGTTAGTAGTCCCGAGTAAGCAGTTAGCAAGGTCGTTCAATTGTACGTATGGTAAAAAATGGAGTCGTATGAAGGGAAAAATCAAACACAGACCGGATTTGTGTGTGAAGAACAGTTTGCTGACGTTATTAGAACGATTTTAGAAAGCCGGGATAGTAAAGAAAAACCGTTATGGACTCCCGTAAGGATAGAAGAAGCTATCACAGCCGTTGAACAGTTTAAATTAGCACCAGTGTTAAAAATTCAACGAACAAATAAACAGTATTACTACGGAAAAAAATACGATTTAATGAAAGTAGGTAGTAAAAAAACTTTGATTTTGAAGAGAAAATCTGACTTTGATCCGGTTGTGAGAATATTACCGACGGAAGAATTTTATTACATTCTTCGAGAAACCCATCTGTTAACTGGACACGGAGGCCGTGACAAAATGCTGTATAGTTTAAAATCGAAATACTTCATCCCCAGTTCCGTCGTACTAGAATTTTTGAAACTGTGCACGGTATGTCAATCCAAAAAGAAATTTCCAAGAAAGGGAATCGTTGTTTGTCCAATTCTGTCTAGCGACTTCAACCATCGTAGTCAGGTCGATTTAATTGATTTACAATCGACCGCTGATAGAAATTATAAATGGTTATTACATTACCAGGACCACGGGACAAAATTCAGTTTTCTACGTCCTTTAACTTCCAAAAGAGCTGCAGAGGTAGCAATAGAGCTATTAAAAATCTTTCTGGAAGTTGGTTGTCCTAAAATATTACAAAGTGATAACGGCCGTGAGTTTACAGCTGCTGTTATACAAGAACTAACCGCTATGTGGCCAACATGCAAAATTGTTAATGGTAGACCTAGACATCCTGCAAGTCAAGGATCGGTTGAACGATCGAATCAAGATATAGAAACTATGTTACGAGCTTGGCTAATAGACAATGGTACAAAAAACTGGGGTATTGGTTGTTATTTTGTACAATTTGAGACCTCCTTTCACCGTACTATTAAACAATCACCGTACAAAGCCTTATTTGGAACAGAGCCAAAAATTGGCCTACACTCCACTCATATTCTAGCAGAATTACTTGAAAAGCTTGTTACTGAAGAAGATCTAGATCAGTTTCTTAAACGGCAACAAAGTGACGAAACTGATATTTCTGAAGATATTCCAGCTACTGAAAATAATGATATTTCAATGCAAGTTTCAACAGAGAATTTATTAACAGCGGAACCAACATTTTCGATTCAAGAACTCGATCCTGTCCTTGACCCTACTTCAGCTCTCATATCGACTGATACAACACCTGTATTGTTAGGTGCATCAGAAGATGCAGCACTTGACGGAGAAGAAAAAGCGCTTTGTATTGTTTGTGAAAATACGGTTGAAGGAGGAGACAAATCAACAGTTTTATGCTACTTATGCCAAAATCAAGAAAATATAAAAGAACAAAGGGAACATGCTGCCCACAACCTAAAAAGATCGGCTGAAAAAATGAAAAGTACTTCTTCGCAGAAATTTAAAGATTTGTTAGTGGGTTCCGCCGTTTTGATTGATGTTCCCAAGGTAGACAGAGGTCCATTGGATGCGAACAATATTATGGGTATCGTATTAAATACGAGAAACAATTTATTTCAAATTGGTACTTCGGTAGGAATAATAAAAGACTGGCTTCCTAGAAACGCTCTTCAAATCACTACTACCACATATACTGAATCCTTCCCACCGATTACGTTGAGTTTGCGTGAAATTGCTGGAAAATTGTCCTTATTCGGAGGTCAAGGATTCAAGAAGTGTTTTTGTGAAAAATCAAAAGTACAATGTAAAACGAATAGATGTATGTGAAAAAAAAATAATGTGCTTTGTAACTTGAGATGTCACAAATCCATAACATGTGTCAATAAAAAATAAATTAATATTTTAATTATTATCATGATAAATCTTTTAATATATTTACATTAATAATTGAATTTTTGTCATTTCTTTAAATCACGTTAGGCATTTGATCAAATCCCTTGATTTTCTTACTGAAATGATAATAACTAGCTATCATTTTAACATCTGCAGTGAATTGATCAAATCTCTTAGGATTTTGATTAAATCTCTGTTTTTACCATTTCCCTGCGACATATACAGAGTGGGCCACTGAAAACAGTAAACGCAAGTTTTGGCCACTTAACATCAATTTTGCGAAAAACGCTCGAACACGTCAATTTTATTATGAAGGGGGATATCGGAATGGATTAGTACTATTTGCATAACTCCAACCCTAAGATAGGAGTAGATTGCACCCCAAACATTTTAAATTGAAAGGGGTGTCAAACTCTACACAGTTTTAAAGGCCTTTCAAATCTCTTTTCAGCAGTCTTTTTATTTTTGAAATCCGATCATTAATTCCAGAGAAAAAGACTTCTAAAGTTTTATGAAGTAGCCTTAGTGACACGTCATAGTAGGCAGTTGACGTGTTAAACTAACTAACTCTAGCTAACTCTAACTAGCTCTAGCTAATTCTAGCTAACTGTAACTAACTCTAGCTAACTCTAGCTAACCCTAGCTTACTCTAACTAACTCAAACTAACTCTAGCTAATTTTAGCTAACCCAACCCAACTATAATAGAGTTAGTTAGAGTTAGCTAGAATTAGCTAGAGCTAGTTAGAGTTAGCTAGACTTAGTTACAGTTAGCTAGAATTAGCTAGAGCTAATTAGAGTTAGCTAGAGTTAACTAGGATTAGCCAGAGTTAGTTAGAGTAAGCTAGAGTTAGCTAGAGTTAGTTAGAGTTAACTAAAGTTAATTAGTTTAACACGTCAACTGCCTACTATGACGTGTCACTAAGGCTATTTGATAAAACTTTAGAAGTCTTTTTCTCTGGAATTAATGATCGAATTTCAAAAATAAAAAGACTGCTGAAAAGAGATTTGAAAGGCCTTTAAAACTGTGTAGAGTTTGACACCCCTTTCAATTTAAAATGTTTGGGGTGCAATCTACCCCTATCTTAGGGTTGGAGTTATGCAAATAGTAATAATCCATTCCGATATCCCCTTTCATAATAAAATTGACGTGTTCGAGCGTTTTTCGCAAAATTGATGTTACGTGGCCAAAACTTGCGTTTACTGTTTTCAGTGGCCCACTCTGTATATAAAAATTAAGGAACGGTCCTTACACTAAATCGAATTCAAAAGAGTCTATTTTGATTGAAAAAAGTCAAATTTGTTCTAATTGTTACCAAAAAATGTAAAAAAATTCTTAAAGTTGATAAAAATTTTTGACATTAACCTAACTTTTTAAAAAATTTTATCAACTTTAAAAAATCATGCAGAGTTTATTTTTATAGACTAAGAAATGATTTTTACTCTAATCTAACACCTAAATATTCTATTTTTGATTTTAAAAGTCAAAATTGTTCTGGTTAGCACCAAAAAATTTAAAACAATTTTTGAAAAGACCGAAGAATTTTAACCACATTTTTAAAATTTTTTTTACCTAACTTTAAAAAATCTCCCAGACTTTATTTGTAGGAATTAAGAAATGATTTTTACGTTAAATTAAAAATTAAAGATTTTATTTTCTATGATTAATATCAAATTTATCCTAATTATTACAAAAAAAAATAGGAAGGAAGTTGAATTTTAAGTATTAAGTAAATCAAACCATTTTTTTAAATAAACAATTCATTTTACATAAAAAATCACTTAATACAGACACTTATGACATCAGATCTTTTACATTTCGGGATAAAACAAAGAATTCCTCAAAGCACTATCAATAGCTTGTTGTAAATCCTTATTGTTTTTAATCGGAGCTTTCTGTCTCAATATTTCCTTACTTTGAGCAAACCTCACATTCTTCTTTATAAAATCCGTGCAACCAAAATCTTCCTTTTTAAGTTTCAAGTCACCAAAATCAAAATCATCGCATGGTTTTACATCAAACTCTTTCATTAGAAAGTTAGATTTAAAAATCGAATCTTGTAAAGTTGGTGCTTCCAAAGTAACTTCAGTACTACTATCACATCGAGTGTTTGTGTTATTTCTTAAAATACCTTTTTGTGGTTTCTTCCATTTCGTATCTTCATTCCATTTAGTTTTTTTGTAGTCGTATTGTGGATTTTGGTCGTCATTCCAATCAAAATCTTGAAAAGGTTTTTCTTTATGCCATCTTGTATTTTGACCCCATTTAAAATCCTCATTTGAAATTTTAAAATCCCCATTCCAATCGATTTCTTCAGGTAGGTTATAGTCACTTTCAACAAATTTTTTAAATTTGGGTGATAAAATAACTTTAACACCTTCTTCTTTTGATTTTTTAAAACCACCTTTAGTATTTATGTTTGATTTAAATTTCATTTTAAGTTCATTAAATTCTCGATCTTCGATTTCTTTCTTATTTGAGTTTGAGTTCGAATGAGATAGGATTTCATTAATAGATTTAAATTTAATTTTAGGTTCTGTAAAATATTTTTCTTGGATGTTTTGTAATCGTTTATTTAATCCATCTAAAGTAACCATAAGTTTTTTCCTGCTGTTTTTGGCATAAGTAGGGTTTGTTTTTAAATTCCATTCAGCTTTTGGTTTAGAATTGGGTTTAGAATTTGGTTTAGAAGTTTCAGTTTGTTTATCGATGTTTTTAGCAGGAATTTTTTCTTCATTTTGTTTATTTTCAGCTTCGTTTGCTAAACGATTTTTTCTTTCAGCTAATAAAGCTTTAATTTCTTCTAATTGGGTTGAAGCTAAGATAATTTCATTTTTAGTCGATTCTAATTGCTTTTCTATGAATTCATTATTTATAGCTTTGTCATCAAATTTAAAAATTTCATAATCTTGAAAATTTTCACAATCTTTTTCTTCTTCTTCTTCAATTACAGTTCCTATATCTTCTTTTTGATGAGTTTTACTTATAGCTTTGGTTATTTCAATATACGACGATGACATTTTCCTCCTTGGAGGGATTTTCCCCAAATGAAAATTGTTTAAATCTTCTGGAAGTTCCATTTTGATTGTTTTAACACTTTTAAGTGGCATTCGTTTCATAACAGGTTTATTTTTCTCATCTGTTTTCTTTAAACCATATCGTTTTAAAAATGTTTTAAAAGCTTTTTCTTCAAAAAAATCTTTGTTAGTTAGATTATGGTATTTATCTTCATTGGGACGTTTCTTTTCGACTCTAAATGAATTAAAGTACATCTTGAGTTGGTTTTGTTTCAATTTGCTTACTTTAATAGCATCGGTTAGTTGTAGATCTTTCGTATCTTTTTCAGGAGAGTCGAGAAAATATCTTTTATGTCCATTCATTTTGAAAAAAAGTGTCATTAATTTTTGAAGTTGATAGTGTGTTGATAGGACGCTGGATTATTAAAATGTAGATAACTTATTATAGTGGTAATGGTGTAATTTATTATAATGACCGGTCCCGTTGGAATAGTTTGAATGGAAAATGGACACGTACATGGAAGATTTCCTCGGGATATCTATGGCACGCGCAGGCATTAATCCATGTAGATAAAACGCTAATAGCGCTACCGAGCGGGCGATTATGGCACCGTCGGATTTCGCAGGATCGGGACGCATTAATGAGGGCGTCCGTATCGCCGCCAGAGGTCGTTTATAAATTTCCGTTTATTGAGCCGATGCTGCCGCCGACGCGGTATTCCCGTTGCAGATAAACCAGATTTAAAACGATACAAAGCGCGACCCGGAATTGACCGCGAGCAAACAAAGTCGGATGACGTTCGTCGTTTTTTGACCGACATTGTACGTTCCGCCGCGTATTGTACCGTACGGAACAAAAGTTCCCGGCCGTAATTAGAGCGGTGACCGAAAAAAGCGCAAACTCGCAAATTGAAAAGTCAAACAAACGTAATTTAGCCGGGCCGAGCATCGTTACGTTGTAAAACAGAAACTTTTCGTGTAGCGGCGCCACGGCCCGGCAGTTTACGCCAGCGCCACCTTGCGTCGGATGAATATTCATAAATAACCGCTTTATTTAATTACGATTTTAAGCGGCGAAACTTTTAAAATACTGCTCGAACGTGGCTCGAAGCTTTAAGCAGCTTATTGTTACTATTTGAACGTTGTAAACTACCAAGTTTTCTTGTGTTTTATAAATATTTAAATCCGAATTATTTAAATTTTAATTGCCAACCTCATAATTTAAAAGAATGGAATCTATTATAACATGCGAGTTAAAGATTATTTTGATATTTTTTCTAATGACCTTCAATGACCTCTAATAAATGATTCTCAATTTTATAAATACGAAAGCTTTCACGCTAAGTGTTTACTAAACTAACAAAGTTGTAAGTCTAGAACTAACATTAGCTCTAACTCTAACACTAAACCTAAAACTAGAAGCTTTTAGGGTTTAGCCGTGCGAACTCGTTTCTAAAGAAGGTTGCAACATGACATCCGAAACGTCAAATGCATTTTCAAGAGACCCACAGCTAAATCCGAAAGCTCTTAGTTCTAGGTCTAGTGTTGGAGTTAGTATTAAGGCGTTTTCTCACAATCCAGCGGTTTGATGGCTTTTAAAATCTTTTTACTCTCGCGTTGAACTGTTGCAAAATGCTTTACGATCTCGGTTTAAAACTACACCGTTGACAAAAGTCAAGTCAGTCAAGTTTGGGGTGCTCGTACTCCGAAAATTTTTGGCAAAAAAAAATCGGAATAAAATCTGTTATGATCGGTGATTATTTCTGTGCAACATAGCCAAAATTCAAAATCGTAGGTCACGTGGTTGAGAAAATATCGCGAGTTAAATGAAAAAAAGACCGATTTTTTAAAAAATGGCCGACTTTTAACACTACTTATTTAAAAGTAGTGTTAAAAACAGCTGCACAAAAGTTAGAACTTTATAAGAAGTTTAAAGATATCCAAGCTAGAGAAAGACAAAGAAAAGCTGAAGAGGAATTTCGTAAAATGAGAGATACAAGAACAAGTTGCAAAAAAGGAAGAAGAAGAGGGAAAAAAATACACGTTTTTACAAAAATTCGCCATGTTTTTTGACATGAATCTCTTTAAAGATTACGTATACAGATCTGGAAATTTCATTTGAGGACATAGGAAAATAATGCGTGCAACAGTGACGCATATAGAAAGTAGATTAGATAAACAAAGAGCGATATAACTGTTTAACCACGCCTTTTCCGATCCGACCCTAGTTGCCCAACCAACCACCTTCTTCCCACAAACTGTCGAACTGTCAGACTGTCAAACTGTCAGTTCGTTGCGTGGTTAAACAGTTATATCGCTCTTTGTTTATCTAATCTACTTCCTATATGCGTCGCTGTTGCACGCATTATTTTCCTATGTCCTCAAATGAAATTTCCAGATCTATATGTTAATCTTATGTTAGGAATTACCTTAACTAATTTCGTCGAGTTGAAGTTTTCTATTTTAACACCATTTGTACTTAAAAAGTTTCAATTTGAAAACTATCAATTTGCCACTTTTATGTCTTTACTTGGAGCTAGTGATATTGTCGTTCGGTTTATTGTGCCTTTATTAGCCGATAGAATTGCATAGGAGAATAAGTCATTTTTTCTTTTTGGAGTACTTTACATGACATTTGGAAGAATAAGTAAGTAACTAGTAGCACCAGTTACTTTGCAAAGTTTTTGCAGAGATTTCTCGCTTCCTTTAAACAAAGCATTTATGTGTTTTAAATATGTATAAATCTAACGTTAAAAACCACTCTAATGGATCGCTTTTGTATGTTAAAAAAATGATAAAATCAATGATTTTATTACGTTTTCGAATTATTTTGCTTACACAACAAGTTCTGTGAAACCGTCTTTTCAAGACTATGGTAATTTCTTGTTCACAATCGAGTTGACAACTCGATTATCATTATAGTGTTTACTCCCAGGGTAAAAGACGAAAGAAAAATTGAAAATAAAAGAAAAAAAACATCTAAATGATACAAACATTAGTTGATCCACAAGCAAACACCATGAAGAAGCTAAGCATAAGTCAAGTGTCTCAAGTTCAGAACTTCTTTTCAAGAAGCTTTCAATCTTTAATATTATGTGTTCAACAGCAGTCTTTATATCTTGATGAATTTGATGATTTGATCCCTAGTCATCACCTTTGATATCCAAGATTAGAGTGAAGAAATCCCAACTTAAATGCAGAAAATATTTAAAAACATAATAAAAATTTTGGAATTTTTTTCTCGGAAACCGCTGAAGAAAAATAATTAGGGCCTTTTGTAGGATGTAGCCTCATGTATTTATTATAACGTGGTATTTTTTTCAAAGTCTATAACTTTGTTGTTTTTGATCTAACAATAAAACTACTATCCGTGCCAATAATCAAATCAGTCATGTTTGTGGTGCTCGTGTTCCAAAAGTTTTTGTGAAAAAAATCGAGGTAAAGACTGTCATGATCGGTGATTATTTCTGCATAATATAACCAAAAATCAAAATCGTAATTCACGCAGTTTAGGAAATATCGCGACTTAAATGAAAACATGACTGGTTTTTTGATCGGTTTTTAGTTTTTAGAGAACGCAAACTTTGGGATTTCTTTCGCAGAAATCGACGAAGAAAAAAAAATAGGACCTTTTGTAGGATGCAGCTTCATCTGTTTACTATAACGTGGTATTTTTTTCTTTTCCAAAAATTCCGTCTATTTCCGCTTAAAAATTCAATCCCAGAAATGGTCCATCTCGAGAACCGCTGGTCGCATCTTAACGATATTTCATTTACGATTTTGAATTTTGGCTATGTTACACAGAAATGATCACCGATTATTACAGTCTTTAGCCCGATTTTTTTCGACGAAAATTTTAAGAGTATGAGCACCCCAACCCTGACTGACTTAACTTTTGGCATCGATAGTAAGCACATTGAAAGGTGAACATAACTTCTAACTTCTCTAATAAGTCTTCTGCTGATTCCTGGAAATGTATTTTTATTTCCAAATTAGTCAATCATCGTTAATTAAACAGAATATTAAAGTTTCGTTTTCCATTTTTTGAAAACAATACCAACATAATAAAAAATTTATAGGTTGTGTATCAACTGTTCCGAACGATTCGAAAGCGGTTTAAAACCCAACATTTGTATGAGTACTAAAATTATAACGTAGTGTTTCAAACCGATTCGAAGGCAGATACGAAAACGCTGCGTGCCAGAAAACACCTCTAATGTTAGAGTTGTAGTCTTACAAAGAACGTGTAAGGTCTAGGGGTCACAGATTTAGTTCAAATGTTGTAATATGGTAGATTTAGTTTCACTGTTGGTGTAAATATATGGTTGTAGGGGCTATTACTCAGTAGGTTTTTAGATATTTCAAATTAAAGATGCAATTCAGTAGTTAAATTTAATTGTGTAGCAAATGATTAATCGTAATCGGTTTAGCGCAGCAGCAACAAATCGGTTTTCTCGTCATTAGAAGCCGGATTCAAGTTCGGGGAGTGTGAATAATTTTTTTTTCAAAATGTTGTGTCTATTTTTACATATCGACCTATCCAACGAAAGCTGTCGTAAGTCAAAAATGGTCATTTTGAAAAATTTGAAAAGAAAACAGAATTAATTGAAGGGTGGAGTGCAAGAAGTATCTAAGTAGGATTTTTATAAAATCTGCCTAATTGCGAATTTATCATGCTATCAAACAGGATAAACCGAGATATCGCGATTAGGCAAATTTTATAAAAATGCTACTTAGGTACTTCTTGCACTCCACCCTTCAATTGCTATTCTTCTATGGTGAATCCTTTCGGAATCCTCTATATAAGATATCTATAGCAACCAAGTAGGAAAGTTTTACATAGAAAATTGTATTTCTTAAAATGCAATCTGTTCAAAACCTTTAAACGCTTATATCTCACCCAGTTCTATCAAAAATGACATACAATAGTCTTCGTTGCATAGGTCGATATAAAGATAGCATCGGTGGATATAAAATGTTGCGACACCGAAACATTTTTTGAGTGTGCAACTTACTTTAGATTTGTCAGTTAATTGTCATTTAATGTGTCAAAACTTCAAAATTAATACAGGAATATAACCTGACACATTATTCAGTTCAATTCAGTTTTAACTGTCAAATTAAATGAAAGTTATTTTATAAAATTTGACGTAAAATTCGCTATTTTGGCGAAGAAATTGGTAATTTTGAAGAATATATCAAAAAATAATAAATGGTTAGGCAAATTAAAATATAGTACGAATAAAGTAATCAAAATGTACTCATCATACTCAGATCGCAGATTTTAATGGAAAAAAGTGAAGCGTAAACCTTGAGACTGGAGAAGAAGAGCTAAACACTCAAACTCCAAATCCAATACCTTGTAAAATAAAAATAAATAAATAAATAACCTGACACAACCTTCTTTTGCAATAACATTGAAATCCGAGGGTAGCCTTGATACCTTAAGTCGAGTCATCGGTTTTCTGGCTCGCAGAAGAACTTTGTTTCGTTAAGTTTCGTTAGTTAGAATTTTGTGAGTATTTATTAACCACGGAACAAGAAATTAAATGAAGGAGCTGAAGACAGAAGATCACTGAAAAGGAAAACTTGATAATTTTGGAATTCAAGAAAGACAATAGTAGAGAAAAAATAATAAAAATGCTTTAAAGAAGAAGAGAATAAGCGAATAAGGATTCACAAGAAGCTAAGAATTCTATCAACTCTGCAGAAATCTTGTAGCTGGAGTGTGACATGAAGTAAGTATTTCAACTCCAAGCCCCTTTAATAAATAACAATAAATAACCTGACATTATAACCTTCCTTCAAAGAACCTGACAAAAAACAGTACAAATACGATTATTTTTAACATTATCCAACTTCGGATTTGTCCTAAATAATGAATTGCATCTTCAATTGCAAATATCTAAAAAAATATTGAATAGTAACCCCTACAACCATATATCTTCATCAACAGGGAAACTAAATCTACCATTCTGCAAAATTTGAACTAAATCTAGAACTTCAAGACCTTGTACTCTACTTATATTAATTAGCTTTGTTCATTGGGTTAAAACTTGCATTGTACTGAGTTACACTATGGTGCAAACGTGAACTTTCGTGCAGCATTTAAAGGGTAATTACTGTAATTCAGTGTAATTTGGTGCACTTTAGTTCAGGTATGAACTGTGATCTAAGGAACGCATACGTAATCAAAATTTAATAATGCACTGAACTGCTAAGTGCAAGCAGCCCTAACGAACAAAACTATTATATGAATAGAAAAAGATTTTTTATAACATTGTAAGATTAACTCTCTTCTAGCATTAATTCGTATCCAATTCGTGAAAATTTACTTGCAACATTTGTACCCCGCCCGGCAATTCGGCCGCTCCAATAAAAGTCCGGGCAAATATTAAAGATAAAGTGGAAAATACGCGCCCGGCGTCTGCCCGTTGCAACTGAATCTACAAACATCGCGTGCAGTAAACCGGAAATACAAATTTAGTACGAACGTAAAAACGGCATTATATCGTCCTTACATTGTGTCCTTCGGAATTGCATTTTATCCACTGTTGGAGTCGCTATCTTCCAAGGAATAACCCAAACTGTCATTAAACACTCTGTAAAACAGTCTTATCGTGCTTAACTTTTAACCAAATTGTACTAAAGTAAGTTACATTTTGAATTAAGAAAAAAGAAAGAAACTGAATGTGAATGTAAAGATGCCAGTCGTCTTGTTTTATTGATTTATTTGGAAATCTAGTTAAAAAATTATCTTCAATGAAAAGGTCAATAGAAAATACTCTCTAAGATGGGCAAATAATGTGCAATTTCTTTCTGAATTGATGTCAAGGATGTAAGATTTATAGAAGGAGAAATGGTGGAGGCGCCGGTTTCAAAGATTTTACTTTTTTGTAATTTTTTATTAAAATTAGAATATTCTAAGTTTCATTTAGAGAAAAAATCAAATCAAAATCTTTAAAAATGAATTTTTGACGAATTTTTAAAGTTAATCGATTTTCTAAAGTTAGATTAGAAGTGTACAAAAATTTTTACCAACTTTGAAATTTTTTTTAATTTTTTTGGCAACACTTGGAATAAAACGGCTTTTTAAATTAAAATTAGAATATTTTAAGTTTCATTTAGAGAAAAAATCAAATCAAAATCTTTAAAAATGAATTTTTGATGAATTTTTAAAGTTGATCGATTTTATAAAGTTTAGTTAGAAGTATCAAAAATTTTTACCAACTTTGAAAATTTTTTTAATTTTTTTAACAACACTTGGAATAAAACGGTCTTTTTTAATTAAAATTAGAATGTTTTAAGTTTCATTTAGAGAAAAAATCAAATCAAAACTTTTAAATATGAATTTTTAATGAATTTTTAAAATTGATCGATTTTTTAAAGTTAGAAGTGTACAAAAATTTTTACCAACTTTGAAATTTTTTTTAATTTTTTTGACAACATTTGGAATAAAACGGTCTTTTTTAATTAAAATTAGAATGTTTTAGGTTTCATTTAGAGAAAAAATCAAATCGAAATTTTTAAATATAAATTTTTAATGAATTTTTAAAATTGATCGATTTTTTAAAGTTAGGTTAGAGGTGTACAAAAATTTTTACCAACTTTGAAAATTTTTTTAATTTTTTTGACAACACTTGGAATAAAACGGTATTTTTTAATTAAAATTAGAATGATTTAAGTTTCATTTAGAGAAAAAATCAAATCAAAATTTTTAAATATGAATTTTTAAAATTGATCAATTTTTTAAAGTTAGCTTAGAAGTGTACAAAAATTTTTACCAACTTAGAAAATTTTTTTAATTTTTTTGGCAGCCCTTGGAATAAAACGGTCTTTTTTACTTAAAATTAGAATGCTTTAAGCTTCATTTAGAGAAAAAATCAAATCAAAATCTTTAAAAATGAATTTTTAATGAATTTTTAAAGTTGATCAATTTTCTAAAGTTAGGTTAGAAGTGTCAGAAATTTTTACCAACTTTGAAAATTTTTTAAATTTTTTTGACAAAACTTGGAATAAAACGGTCTTTTTTAATCAAAATTAGAATGTTTTAAGTTTCATTTAGAGAAAAAATCAAATCAAAATTTTTAAATATGAATTTTTAAAATTGATCAATTTTTTAAAGTTAGCTTAGAAGTGTACAAAAATCTTTACCAACTTTGAAAATTTTTTAATTTTTTTTGACAAGACTTGGAATAAAACGGTCTTTTTTAATTAAAATTAGAATATTTTAAGTTTCATTTAGAGAAAAAATCAAATCAAAATCTTTAAAAATGAATTTTTGACGAATTCTTAAAGTTAATCCATTTTCTAAAGTTAGGTTAGAAGTGTACAAAAATTTTTACCAACTTTGAAATTTTTTTGAATTTTTTGGACAAAACTTGGAATAAAACGGTCTTTTTTAATCAAAATTAGAATGTTTTAAGTTTCATTTAGAGAAAACATCAAATCAAAATTTTTAAAAATGAATTTTTAACGAATTTTCAAAATTGATCGATTTTTTAAAGTTAGATTAGAAGTGTACAAAAATTTTTACCAACTTTGAAATTTTTTTTAATTTTTTTGACAACACTTGGAATAAAACGGTCTTTTTTAATTGAAATTAGAATGTTTTAAGTTTCATTTAGAGAAAAAATCAAATCAAAATCTTTAAAAATGAATTTTTGACGAATTTTTAAAGTTAGGTTAAAAGTGTCAAAATTTTTTTTTTAGTTTTATAATTTCGATACCAAATGCATTTTCATTAAACGTTACGAGAACGTCGCACTTGGCATTATGGGGTTAAGCATTAGTATCTAAAGGTCTATTCCTACAACACCAAAGGTTGTTAACGCGACATTGACGCCTCGAAGTTGCTGCCATATATTCTTATGGGAACATCCAGACGTTCCTACACTACATTCATGTAATACAATATGCTGATCATAGGGAGAATGACATATCGTCTAAATGTCTGGTTAAAGTCTTGTAGTGTTATGAATGGTGAAGATAGATCCTATATTTAATATGAAGTTAAATGCAGATAATATATTAAATTAAATTTAGGTTGAATTTAAACGAAATGATACTTCATAACTTATTAGCAATTATTTCGCAATCTATTTACTTTTTTTCTCCGTGAAATGAGGAAACGAAGAGAAGGGTGAAATAGAAAAAAGGGAAAACAAAAGGAAAAAAAAATGGGGACGAGAATTGCAACTTCTCATTTCAATCGCATTAGACGAGAGACGGGGTTTCGTTGTGAATCGGACGGAAAAGGGCGCGCTAAGGGTTAACACCCCTAAACAGTGAGGAGCAAAAAGGGCCGTAGAAGTTTCAGCGTCGGTTTCTGCGCTGAGTCGAGCTGATGCAATTAAAATCAGCAATCTGCGGGGCCATTATTAGTGTTCAGCTCCGGGATTTTAACCTCGACGGACGAAAATCCTCGCCAGATGCCGGCTGAATCGGCAGGACTATCCTGGCGGAGCATAATTGGATATACTCTATTTTTATCGGGGCGCTTTATCCGCTGAAAATCTGTAACATCTGCGCCCGATGGCCGCGCTTTTAAGGGCCGCATAAAGGGACCCAATTGACCGGATGCCTCAGGGAAGATTACGTTTCGGTCTGGTCCCGGTTCGGTTATTGTTTAGTCCGTTCTTTTATTTTTACTGCGGACTCCTGCGGAAAAATTGAATTTTTTAATTGCGCTCAAACGGGCACAAAGAAGTTCGAGTACGAATCGATTTCTGCCCCGCCACTCTGTTTTAATTCAAAACGTTACCTAAACAATAACTTGCCCGAACTATTTCGTAAATAACAGCCGCGAATAACGGGCTGTTATCGCGCTTCGCGGCGTTATCCGGAGTTTTAGAACGAAGAACCCGAACAAAGACCTTCGCCGCTCGCGGTTTGTCCATAATTAACTTTTCCCAACGCGCTTCGTGCAAGAAAAACGACCCCAGCCGAACGCATTCGCCCACCCCATCGTCACTATAAACAGACTTACAAGTTAAATTAAGTTCTACATATTAACTCTTCTTGCAACTTGCATAGAACTTTCTTGACCCTCCTTTGCTTACCAATTGTATACCTTTTGTTCTTCTTTGATTAAAATTACTTTTAATCTACATACAAAAATAATTTTTTAAATAAAATTAAAAAAATAGTTTTTAAATCCCGGCGCATCCACCAATTTCGTTATCTAAAATTATATATTCTTTATAACAAGGTTGTAGTTAGATTATTGAAATTTAAGTATTTGTTACCTGAGTACAATCGTGCAAATTTGTTCGTCTTTAATTAAAATTGCTTTTAATTTAAGTATAGAATAGTTTCTCAACAAAATACGGAAGTAAAACTTTTTTAAGTTTGACAATTCTACTAAAACTTTTGCCTAAAACATTATTCTTTTAGTGAAAGTTTCTATCAGTGTCTTTTACTAACTAATTAAGTAGATTTTGTTTGTCTTTAATTAAAACTATATTTTATACAGATACATACAGGATTTTTTACATAAATTTTAAAAATTTAAACTTGGAAATTAAAGCTTCGCTATTTTTGTGTACATTTTAGACTGAACCTTAACAGTCGAACAATATCAAATTTTAAAGAATCGTTTAGACAAGGGGTGGGCAACCTTTTGTATAGTGGGGGCCACATTACGGTTTACTCTTCGTACGCGGGCCGGAGTAGAAATCTGACAAATTTTCTTGTTACTTGTAAGACTAGAAAAAGGAAAAAAAGGTCTAACGCAATAGTGGTAAAAACCTTTCTTTCATTATTTCTTTCCATTATACATTTTTGATTATTTATTGTTCTTTCAAAAGGTCTCGCGGGTCGGATTAGACGATCACGAGGGCAGGAGTTGACCCGCGGGCCGAAGGTTGCCCACCGTTGGTCTAGAGAGACATTATTTATAAGAACTAAGAAAAAAATTTTCTGGCCTTCTTTAGATTGAAATACCTACTTTTCATGAGAATTGTTAAATTTTTTTCAAGTGACCTCAAATAATTTCAATAAATTTTTTTCTAAATGTCTACATTTTTGATGTCAGCATAAAATGTGAATGTTAAAATTTTAAAAATCATATAAACTTTATCTATGAGAATTAAGAAAAGATTATTTTAGTGTTTATTAGATAGGTATGTCAACTTTTCATCACAATTGTCAAATTTTTTCAAGTGCCCTCAAATAATTTAAATAATTTGGTTTCTCAATATCTACATTTTGGACTTAACCATAAAATTCGAACAATGTCAGTCTTTATAAAATCGTCTAAACCTTATCTGTAGGAATTAAGAAAAGATTTTATTAACCTTTTTTAGATTCAAATGTCTAGTTTTCATGATAGTTATAAAATTTTTGGCAAGCGACCTCAAATAATTTGAAAAATTTTTTTCTAAGTGTCTACATTTTGGACTGAACCATAAAATTCGAACAATCCCAAAACTTAAAAAATCGTCTAAACTTTATTTATAGGAATTAAGAAAAGATTTCATTAACCTTTTTTGGATTCAAATGTCTAGTTTTTATAAGAGTTATCAAAGTTTTTTTAAGTGTCCTTAAATAAATTGAATAATTATATATAATGAAGCCAAACGGCAAATTTGAATGTAATCAAAAAAATTCAGTTTGAGGACGTAACCTAATTTTTATTCTTATAAATAAAGTTTGTACGATTTTTCTCATTCTCATCTTTAAGAATTTTTAAATTTTTTTTCGTACTAATTACGGAAAACCTGCCGTTTTTACAAGAGGAGGGCGCGAGGTGTTTTTTTTTAAATCTGTCCTTTTGCTCACCGATAGAATAGCGCACAAATTCATATCGCCGTTCCGGAACAACGTCGACGTAACTACAATTTTTTGATCAAATGAGTTAAGGCCATCAATGTATCCAAAAATGCTGATCTTAATTGTTTTTTCCTTCTGCTGCAAAATTTTTTAGGCGATATAGCAAAGTACTAAAATGCATTATTCAGCCAATCGCGAGTAAATCGCGTCTAAAGTTTATCGCCTGCTTCATAAAATAAGTAAGGAAACCTAGTAGTAACGACAGCAAAAAATCATCCGAACTGGAGTCTAAAAACTCTCTAACGAAAAGGATGTAGTTTACTGAAAAATATGGCTCATATTTCGAGATGGGAACAACACATTAAAAATGGAGGAGCAACATCCGAAAAATTGTCCATTATTAATTCCTGGACTTATGATCGATTTAAAGAAGCTCGTGATGGTTTGCAACAAGTAACTACGAAAAACCTGCAACAGTGGGCTTTAGCTGCAGCAAGTCAATTTCCAGGGCTAGAATTTAAAGCTTCTGATACACGGGTTAAAACATTCAAACGAAACCATAGAATTCGGCAAAAAAAATTACAAAGTTTGTTTCGGAAAGGGAGATTGTCTCACTTGAAGAAACATTAGCTGCAGCTGAAATGTTTAGAGTGCAAACCGAGCTTTATCAGTTCGGATGATTTTTTGCTGTCGTTACTACTTTAATTTTATAGTTCAATGGGATGGACTCTGCGTCTTTAGTCTTCTTTTCTTCTGGTTCGTACTCTTCAGATGATTCACAAACTTCTTCAAAAAGGTTTTCGTCGTCAGATTCTTCCATTAAAATAATTTTGTTGTCAGTAGTTAATTTCTTGTCGCTTAACCATTGTATTTTCAAATTGTATTTCCTTTCCAATTAATATTGCTTTTTCGGTCAAAGAGGTTGAAATTTCTTCACAGATAAGACCTTCTTCATACAGTAAATGTTTAAAATATTCAACAGCATCTTGCAAGAGCTGTTTCCAATCGTTGCTGTACTATAACCCGAAATGGAGCTGCCCCATGAAGAGAAAAATGAAGAAGTAAACCTGCTAAGTAACATTGCCGAGTGCTCTTTCATCCTTCTCTTCATGGTGCAGCTCCATTTCCGGTTATAGTACATAAAATTAGGATCCATACCTTTTCCTTGCACGTAAATCGAAGAACTGGTAAGATTTTTGACATTGTGTATGTTTTTGAAACTTGTTTCCACAAAAACAAATTCAAAACTGGAACATTGGCGGTGTGATTCATGATAACTTGGTGTTAGTAAGCATTTGACGTTAAAAATTAACAATTTTTTTAAATAAAAGAAATAATTGGCTGAATAGTGCGTTTTAGTACTTTGCTATATGAAATTTTGCGTGCTATTCTATCGGTGAGCAAAAGGACAAATAAAAAAAAAACACCTCGCGCCCTCCCCTTGTTAGATTAAAATAGAATGTCTTAGATCTAATTTAATACAAGAATCATGTTTCTATTCCTATAAATGAAGTCTGTACGATTTTTTCAAATGTACTAAAGTTTCGAAAATTAAGTTATGTGAACAAACATTCCCATCTTTAAGAATTTTTTTAATTTCTTTGATACTAATTAGAGAAAATCCGTCCTATTTAGATTAAAATAGAAAGTTTTAGATTTAATTCAATATAAGAATCATGTTCTTGTTGATATAAATAAAGTCGGTATGATTTTTTCAAATGTACAAAATTTTTGAAAATTAGGTTATATCAACAAACATTCCCACCTTTAACAATTTTTTTAATTTTTTTGATAGTAATTATAGAAAATCCGTCTTTTTTAAATTAAAATAGAATGTTTTGGATTTAATTTAATACAAGAATCATGTTCTTATTCCTATAAATAAAGTTTGTATGATTTTTTCAAATGTACAAAATTTTCGAAAATTGGGTTATGTGAAAAAACATTCCCATCTTTAAGACTTTTTTAATCTTTTTGATACTAATTAGAGAAAATCTGTCTTTTTTAGATTAAAATAGAATGTTTTAGATTTAATTTTATACAAGAATCATGTTTTTATTCCTTTAAATAAAGTCTGTACGATTTTTTTAAGTGAAGTAAATTTTCGAAAAATTGTATCAACAGATATTCCCATCTTTAATAATTTTTTTAATTTTTTCGATACTAATTAGAGAAAATCCGTCTTTTTTGAAGTAAAGTAGAATGTTTTAGATATAATTTAATACAAGAATCATGTTCTTATTCCTATAAATAAAGTCTGTATGATTTTTTCAAATGTACAAAATTTTCGAAAATTAGGTTATGTCAACAAACATTCCCATCTTTAAGAATTTTTTAAATTTTTTTGGTACTAATTAGAGAAAATCTGTCTTCTTTAGATTAAAGTAGACTGTTTTATATTTAATTTAATACAAGGATCTTGTTTTTATTCCTATAAATAAAGTCTGTGCGATTTTTTTAAATAAACTAAATTTTCGAAAAATTGTGTCAACAGATATTCCCATCTTTAATAATTTTTTTAATTTTTTCGATACTAATTAGAGAAAATCCGTCTTTTTTGAAGTAAAGTAGAATGTTTTAGATATAATTTAATACAAGAATCATGTTCTTATTCCTATAAATAAAGTCTGTATGATTTTTTCAAATGTACAAAATTTTCGAAAATTAGGTTATGTCAACAAACATTCCCATCTTTAAGAATTTTTTAAATTTTTTTGGTACTAATTAGAGAAAATCTGTCTTCTTTAGATTAAAGTAGAATGTTTTATATTTAATTTAATACAAGGATCTTGTTTTTATTCCTATAAATAAAGTTTGTGCGATTTTTTAAAATGTACAACATTTTCGAAAATTGGGTTATGTGAAAAAATATTCCCATATTTAAGAATTTTTTTAATTTTTTTGATACTAACTAGAGAAAATCTGTCTTCTTTACATTAAAGTAGAATGTTTTAGATTTAATTTAATGCAAAAATCATGTTCTTATTCCTATAAATAAAGTCTGTATGATATTTTCAAATGTATAAAATTTTCGAAAATTAGGTTATATCAACAAACATTCCCATCTTTAAGAATTTTTTTAATTTCTTTGATACTAATTAGAGAAAATCTGTCTTCTTTAGATTAAAGTAGAATGTTTTAAATTTGATTTAATGCAAAAATCATGTTCTTATTCCTATAAATAAAGTCTGTATGATTTTTTCAAATGTACAAAATTTTCGAAAATTAGGTTATGTCAACAAACCTTCCCATTTTTAAGAATTTTTTTAATTTTTTTGATACTAATTACAGAAAATCCGTCCTATTTAGATTAAAGTAGAATGTTTTAGATTTAATCTAATACAAGAATCATGTTCTAATTCCTATAAGTAAAGTCTGTATGATTTTTTTAAATGTACTAAATTTTCGAAAATTAGGTTATGTCAACAAACATTCCCATCTTTAAGAATTTTTTTAATTTTTTTGGTACTAATTAGAGAAAATCCGTCTTTTTTTAAGTAAAGTAGAATGTTTTAGATATAATTTAATACAAGAATCATGTTCTTATTCCTATAAATAAAGTTTGTGCGATTTTTTTAAATGCACTCAAATTTATTTTTCCCTTCTCTTTAGTTTTCCATTTTATAAGGAAATAGAGCTCAATATATTGCAAAATAATTGCTTACAGGTTTCTAACCATCACTTAATTTATATTCAACCCAACTTTAACTTAATACAACGTTATATTAAACTTACAACGTTCTAATATTAAAATAATTTTTAGTTTAAACGAGAAAAATTAATTCAAAAATCATCTACATCTAAATGCTTTTATCATAAAGTATAAAATAAATTTTCTTTTAAAAAGGATTTTTTTATTAACCATATCTCATATTAATTAAAAGCAAAAAGTGTAAGAAATAACCACTTACCATAAAGTCTCAAAGTACCTTCAGCTTTTCCCAAAGAATTCGTAGAGATACAGTTGTAAGTACCAATATCGTCCTCGGAAAATCTCACAATCGTCATCCACATAAACACTTTGTACGAATTTTTATCTTCACGTATGTAATATTTCGAACTAAAAATCGAAAAAGAAAAACCACTCTAAGAGTCTTGTAGATGTAGATATAAAATTTTATCTTTACCCGTTCAACAACATTTCCCCTCGATTTTTCACCCAGTAGTTGATCGTGTTTGGAAAAGCTTCCACGTAACACTCAAGTTGAACGTCTGTGTTTAATGGTGCTCCTAGGAGTTGATTTGGCACTTTTATCATTGGAGCAACTGTAATTTAAAAACGATTGATTAAAAAGAAAATAATGAAGGAAATTAAAAAATCGTATTAAAGTAATAAAGAAAATAAAAATAAAAAATAATAAAAAAAAGATTGAAGTTGTTTTGAGGGAAAAGTTTTAAGCAATCGATCGGACATTTAACGTGAGTTTAACAGACGGTTCGAGGTCCAGATAAGTAACCTGACAGCTTCCGAAACGTCCAAACCATCGGGGGATTACCGGAGCTAACTCGTCAGTATGAAGTCGAGAATCGGACAGTTTTAACGTGGATCGAAGTTTCGGTTTTTCCGGGTTAGCTACAGATTAATTTCGAACGTTGATTGACTCTATTATTAGCGGAATCAGGCTGCCAATAAACCAATTACGGTGTCGCCTGAGGGTGTCAGTTCTCGGTATGCAAATGAGATAATGAATATTGCGATCGAAGCTCTAAACCTCTAAACCGTTAGGGTAAAATACGGTTAGGGTGGATCGGGGAGGGAAATAATCGTAAGGGAAGGATTTTAAAAAATTTAGGGGTAGTAGTTTTTTTATGGTTTAATATAAAATGGGACTGTTAGAAAGCGCGTGCATCTTGAATTCTTGGGGGTAAATTAGAAGTAATCAAAATTTTATTACGGGACGTAAAACCAACGGCGTCAACGGAAAAGAATTAAATCTGCTTGAGGATCGTAAAGTTCGTAAAAGAAGAAGAATTGAATTTTTTAAATTTTCTTTTTTAAAAAGTAACTAGTATTTTTTTAAAAATTTTTTTCTAAGATCATTTCTAACAAATTGTTAAGATTTGAAATTTTATGAGGGTTTAGATTTTTTCTAGAGAAAAGAAATTCCAACTTAACTTTCGATTAAAACTTGTCTTTAGAATTTTTTAAATTTTTTTTATTAAAAGTTAGAATCAATTTGATTAATTGGGAATAAACTAGAACCTTTTAACTACAATTAAACACAAAATTGTTTTCCTATTCCTATAAACAAATTCGATATGATTTTTTAAAAATTCATCCGTCATAAAAATTAGAAAGGTAATTTTCGGATTTTTTTTTAATTTTTTTGATAAAAGTTGGAATAAATTTGATTACTTTGGGATAAAATATAATCTTTTAGGTTTCATCTAACACAAAAACCGCTTTTTAACTCTTATAAATAAGGCTGGTACAATTTTTTAAAGATAATCAAATTTTAAAAGTTAGGTTAAGAAACCTGTCAAAAGAATTTAGTCGGCTTTTGGATTTTTTTTTAATTTTTTTAGTAAAAGTTGGAATCAATTTAGCCAATTGGGAATAAACTAGAACCTTTTAGCTACAATTAGACATAAAATCGTTTTTCTATTCCTGTAAATAAATTCGATATGATTTTTTAAAAGACCATCCGTCATAAAAATTCGAAAGCTAACTTCCGGAATTTTTTTAATTTTTTTGGTAAAAGTTGGAATAAATCTGATTACTTTAGGATAAAATATAATCCTTTCGGTTTCATTTAACATAAAAACCGCTTTTTAACTCCTACAAATAAGGTTGGTACAATTTTTTAAAGATAATCAAATTTTAAAAGGTAGGTTAAGAAACCTGTCAAAAAATTTTAGTCGGCTTTTGGATTTTTTAAAAATTTTTTAGTAAAAATTGGAATCAATTTAGCCAATTGGGAATAAACTACAACCTTCTAACTGCAATTAGACATAAAATCGTTTTTCTATTCCTATAAATAAATTCGGTATGATTTTTTAAAAGACCATCCGTCATAAAAATTCGAAAGCTAACTTCCGGAATTTTTTAAACTTTTTTGGTAAAGGTTGGAATAAATCTGATTACTTTAAGATAAAATATAATCTTTTCGGTTTCATTTAACATAAAAACCGCTTTTTAACTCCTACAAATAAGCTTGGTACGATTTTTTAAAGATAATCAAATTTTAAAACTTAGGTTAAGTTACCTTTTAAAAAATTTTAGTTGTCTTTTGGAATTTTTTTAATTTTTATAGTAAAAGTTGGAATCAATTTGGCCAATGAGGAATAAACTAGAACCTTTTGAGTACAATTAGACGTAAAAATCATTTTTCTATTCCTATAAATAAATTCGATATGATTTTTTAAAAAATTATCTGTCAAAAAATTAAAGTCATCTTTCTAAATTTTTTTAATTTTTTTGGTAAAAGTTGGAATAAATTTGATTATTTTGGCATAAAATATAATCTTTTAGGTTTCATTTAACATAAAACCCGCTTTTTAACTCCTATAAATAAAGTTGGGATGATTTTTTAAAGATAGTCAAATTTTAAAACTTAGGTTAAGTTACCCTTCAAAAAATTTTAATTGTCTTTCGGAATTTTTTTAATTTTTTTGGTAAAATTTATGAAAAATTTTCTAAATCTAATTGAAAATAGACATTTTCAGCTATCATTATTTAAAAAATCTTTTCTTAGTTCCTATAAATAAGGTTCGTACGATTTTTTAAAGATAATCAATTTTTAAAACTTAGGTTAAGTTACCTTTTAAAAAATCTTAGTTGTCTTTTGGAATTTTTTTAATTTTTATAGTAAAAGTTGGAATCAATTTGGCCAATGAGGAATAAACTAGAACCTCTTGAATACAATTAGACGAAAAATCGTTTTTCTATTCCTATAAATAATGTCGATATGATTTATTAAAAATTTATCTGTCGAAAAAATTAATTGCTAACTTTCTAAATTTTTTTAATTTTTTTGGTAAAAGTTGGACTAAATTTGATTAATTTAGGATAAAATATAATCTATTAGGTTTCATTTAACATAAAAACCGTTTTTCAACTCCTATAAATAAAGTTCGTACGATTTTTTAAAGATAATCAAATTTTAAAAGTTAGGTTAAGTTACCTGTCAAAAAATTTTAGTTGCCTTTTGGAATTCTTTTAATTTTTTTAGTAAAAGTTGGAATCAATTTGACCAATTAGGGATAAACCAGAACCTTTTAAGTACAATTAGACGAAAAATCGTTTTTTTATCCCTATAAATAAAGTAGAAATGATTTTTTAAAAATTCGTCCGTCATAAAAATTAGAAAGTTAATTTTCGGAATATTTTTAATTTTTTTGGTAAAAGTTAGAATAAATTTGATTATTTTATCATAAAATATAATCTTTTAGGTTTCATTTAACATAAAAGCCGCTTTTTAACTCCTATAAATAAAGTTCGTACGATTTTTTAAAGATAATCAAATTCTAAAAGTTAGGTTAAGTTACCTGTCAAAAAAATTTAGTTGTCTTTTGGTTTTTTTTAAATTTTTATATTAAAAGTTGGAATCAATTTGACCAATTAGGGATAAACTAGAACCTTTTAACTACAATTAGACAAAAAATCGGTTTTGAATCCCTATAAATAAATTCGATATGATTTTTAAAAAAAATTTCTGTCAAAAAATTAATAGTAAACTTTCGGAAATTTTTTAATTTTTTTGGTTAAATTTATAAAAAAATTTCTAAATCTAATTGAAAATATACATTTCCAACTATAATTATTTAAAGAATCTTTTCTTAGTTTCTATAAATAAGGTTGGTACGATTTTTTAAAGATAATCAAATTTTAAAACTTAGGTTAAGTTACCTTTCAAAAAATTTTAGTTGTCCTTCGGAATTTTTTTAATTTTTTTGGTAAAATTTTTGAAAAATGTTCTAAATCTAATTGAAAATAGACATTTTCAACTATGATTATTTAAAAAATCTTTTCTTAGTTTCTATAAATAAGGTTCGTACGATTTTTTAAAGATAATCAAATTTTAAAATTTAGGTTAAGTTACCTTTCAAAAAATTTTAGTTGTCCTTTGGAATTTTTTTAATTTTTTTAGTAAAAGTTGGAATCAATTTGGCCAATTGGGAATAAACTAGTACCTTTTAACTACAATTAGACATAAAAATCTTTTTTCCATTCCTATAAATAGATTTGCTATGATTTTTTAAAAAATTTTTCGTCAAAAAATTAATAGTTGACTTTCGGAATTTTTTTAATTTTTTTGGTAAAATTTATGAAAAATTTTCTAAATCTAATTGAAAATAGACATTTCCAACTATTATTACTTAAAAAAATCTTTTCTTGGTTTCTATAAATAAGGTTCGTACGATTTTTTAAAGATAATCAAATTTTGAAACTTACAATTAGATTAAGTTACCTGTCAAAACATTTTAGATTCCTTTTGGATTTTTTTAAATTTTTATAGTAAAAGATGGAATCAATTTGGTCAATTGGGAATAAACTAGAACCTTTTAACTACAATTAGACATAAAAATCTTTTTTCTATTCCTATAAATAAATTCGCTATGATTTTTTAAAAATTTATCTGTCAAAAAATTTTTAGCTGACTTCCGGATTTTTTTTAATTTTTTTGGTAAAATTTATGAAAAATTTTCTAAATCTAATTGAAAATAGACATTTTCAACTATGATTATTTAAAAAATCTTTTCTTAGTTTCTATAAATAAGGTTCGTACGATTTTTTAAAGATAATAAAATTTTAAAACTTAGGTTAAGTTACCTTTCAAAAAATTTTAGTTGTCCTTTGGAATTTGTTTAATTTTTTTAGTAAAAGTTGGAATCAATTTGGCTAATTGGGAATAAACTAGAACCTTTTAACTACAATTAGACATAAAAATCTTTTTTCTATTCCTATAAATAGATTCGCTATGATTTTTTAAAAAAATTTCCGTCAAAAAATTAATAGTTGACTTTCGGAATTTTTTTAATTTTTTTGGTAAAATTTATGAAAAATTTTCTAAATCGAATTGAAAATAGACATTTCCAACTATTATTATTTAAAAAATCTTTTCTTGGTTTCTATAAATAAGGTTCGTACGATTTTTTAAAGATAATCAAATTTTGAAACTTAGATTAAGTTACCTGTCAAAACATTTTAGATTCCTTTTGGATTTTTTTAAATTTTTATAGTAAAAGATGGAATCAATTTGACCAATTGGGAATAAACTAGAACCTTTTAAGTACAATTAGACATAAAAATCTTTTTTCTATTCCTATAAATAAATTTGCTATGATTTTTTAAAATTTATCCGTCAAAAAATTTTTAGCTTAATTTCGGAATTTTTTTTAATTTTTTTGGTAACATTTATGAAAAATTTTCTAAATCTAATTGAAAATAGACATTTCCAACTATTATTACTTAAAAAATCTTTTCTTAGTTTCTATAAATAAGGTTCGTATGATTTTTAAAGATAATCAAATTTTGAAACTTAGGTTAAGTTACCTTTCAAAAAATTTTAGTTGACTTTTGGAATTTTTTTAATTTTTTTGGTAAAATTTATGAAAAATGTTCTAAATCTAATTGAAAATAGACATTTTCAACTATTATTACTTAAAAAATCTTTTCCTAGTTTCTATAAATAAGGTTCGTACGATTTTTTAAACATAATCAAATTTTAAATCTTAGGTTAAGTTACCTTTCAAAAAATTTTAGTTGTCTTTTGGAATTTTTTTAATTTTTTTGGTAAAATTTATGAAAAATTTTCTAAATCTAATTGAAAATAAACATTTTTAACTATTGTTGTTTTAAAAGTCATTTCTTAGTTTGTATAGCAAGTCGATTAAAACTTAGCAATTTTTAAAAATTCATATCTCGAAAGTTAATTGTTATTAACATTTGAAATTTTATCAGGATTTATACTGATACTTAGTCTTTACTTTTACCTGAGATGAACTTTCTACAGCTTTTAGTTTTTTTCTCAGAAGAGAAAATGTGACATAATGTCGATTAAAATTAATCAATTTAAAAAAAAATCATATCTAAAAAACTAATTGTTGTTGAAACTTAAAATTTTATGAGGATTTATATTTATATTTAATCTTTACTTTTACCAAAGATGAACTTTCTACCACTTTTAGTTTTTTTCTCAGAAGAGAAATAATGACATAATGTCGATTAAAATTAACCAATTTTTTTTAAATTTCCTATCTAAGAAACTAATTGTTGTTAAAACTTGAAGTTTTATGAGGATTTATATTGATATTTAATCCTTATTTTTACCAAATATGAACTTTCTACAGCTTTTATTTTTTTCTCAGATGATTTTTAAAATAATTAATACTTACAATTAACATTCAAAGCAACTCTTTTACTAACAGCTGGTGGAACATCGTTGCTAGCAATACATAAATAAGCTCCCATTTGTCTTCTATCCAGCCTCCAAAAATACAAATTACTTCCACTGTAGTTGTCCACTGAAACCAAAAAGAAAAAAAATCCCAATAAAAAAAGTACTAGGTGAGAAAACAACCCCTATAGTTTATACCATCCAGCAATCGACCGGGTAATTTTTTACAACCAAACTGAGGCTGTAATTCACTCCAACACAACGAACTACACCGATCCCCATTTTGTTATGTTAATGTACTCCATAAATTAATCCGCTATTTAGTCGTGTGCGCGTTCTATCGTTTTATTAGTTTCCCAACAGCAAATATTTGTCGAATATAATAGAATGGAAAACGGAATTTGTATATTCGATTAAATCAAAGGGAATATATATTTTTTAAAAGTCGATGAAAGGGAGACGTCGTTATTTACGTTATTTACAAGTCGCGTTCGAATTTCGAGCCACGATCGTCGTATTCCAAATTGTCCTCTCCAATAAGACCCCAGTGGCGGTCTTGTATCGCAATTTTGAAGCTAAGGGCGAAATATAACCGGCTGAGGTAGTTTAATGATCATCGTAAACCCGCTTAACGGCCATATTTTCAACGTGGAATCGCCTCGTAAACAGTACAAGCGACACCTAAGGGAAAGTTTGAACGTTAAAGTTTAATTGTGCCTTATTATTAAAATTATAAGTTTAGGATTACTACTCATTTCGGGGTAATAATGAATACATTTAAAATTATATCGTTATCAGAAAGTTTTTTTTTATGTTACTTTAGTGGAGTTGAAGAATTTTTTTGGTTGAAAAGTTTTTAAGGTTCAGTTTTAAAAATTCACTTCTAAAAAACTAATTCAGTGGCCAACATTTTTCAGACCTATAGATCAGACAATAGTTTCCTAATAAGTTTTTAAACTTGTTGGTATCTACCTCAGTTTGTAATTCGTGTAGGCTAAAATTATCTAAGTGGGATGATAAAACAGCAGGAAAAAGGATTATTGTTCAACCAACGATTTGGCGTGAACCCAAGAATCACGATAAAGATTGTTAGTTTTGCTTGTGCGATATAAACGGTTTTAACAATAAAACTAAAAAGTATCTTATTTACCCTAACGTTCAAAAGATAACACCAGCTAAATATGAAATACAAAAAATTGACGACGCAGTTTCTCAATCTACTATATTTCAATCAATGGATAGTGGTGAAGTTAACAAAGAAAAAAGCAGTATTGATTTTGAAGATGCTTCTAGTGACGAAGGTCCTATGCGCTTTGACCAAGATGGATTAGATGACTTCATTCGCGGTCTCAATCTTTCAAAAGACAAGGCGGAACTTTGCGCTTTAAGACTGAAAGAACGGAATCTACTTTTGCCTGGGACAAAAGTAACGGTATATAGAAAAAGAGATCAGAAATTTTAAAAATATTTTTCAAATGAAAACAGTTTAGTCTACTGTAATAATATTGAGGGACTCATAGGTTTATAAAAAAAAAAAATGTATAAATCAGAGGACTGGCGGATGGCGTCTCTTTATAAATTCCTGTAAGGAAAGTTTAATAGCAATATTATTCCATAACGGAAATGTATACGCGGCAGTTCCCATAAGTCATTCAACTGTACTGAAGAAATCATATGAATTTTTGAAATTCCTCCTGGAAAAAATAAATTTCAAGGCGCATGAATGGCTTATTTGTGGTGATTTTAAAATGATAAATATTCTTCTTGGCTTACAATCGGGAAACACTAAAAATCCTTGTTTTCTTTACCTGTGGGACTGTTGTACAAGAGATCAGCATTGGATAAACGATAAATGGCCAGAAAGATCAGAGTGGAACATTGGCTATAATAATATCGTACATGAAAAACTTGTTGATATAAAGCGCATCTTATTACCCCTACTTCATATTAAGGTGGGGTTAATGAAACAATTTGTACAACAATTTGTAAAAGCTTTAAAAAATAGAGAAGGATCGTGTTTTAAGTACATTCAATCAAAATTTCCACGTATAACTTTTGCTAAAATTATGGAAGAAATTTTTGTTGGATCTGATATAAGAAAACTCATGGAAGATGATTTTATAAAAGTCATGACATCTACTGAAAAAATACTTGGTTGGTTTTTAAAGATGTCGTACACAATTTTTTAAGCAACTATCGTGATCCAAAATATAAAAGTATTGTGAAAAATATGTCAAATTTTAAGCGATTAATTGTTTAATGAACATGAAATTACATTTTCTACATTTCCATTTGGACTATTTCTCGGAAAATGTTGGAGCATATAGCGAAGAGATAGACTAACGTTTTCATCAACACTTTACCTCTTTGAGGGGCGGGCATTTTCAAATAAGAAACCCAAAGTGGGCACAACAGGGAAGATGTGTCATCTAAGAGATTAGCAAAAAGCATAATCTGAACTTGAAATGGTGAGGTGGTACGCGCTTTCAACCACTGTACAACAAAAGGAGTAGAAATTAAAAGAAATGGTTTGTTTTGTATACCAGCGAGCACAAAGATCAAAATTCGAAGTGGTACATTAAACCACCCACCAACCCTCACAGAGTTAAAGAAAAAGAAGGACATTATGGTTCGTACCATGTATACTGAAAGTGATTCATCGCTTAAAAGCGTATGAAATAAGATTTGGACGTAAGGCATAGATTGATCCAACCACTTTTAAGAAATAGAAAACTGCAGCGAGTGCAACTCGCTGTCATTAGAGGGCAGTTACCAGAATTTATTGTATTTAATTAATCTTTAGTTATAAACGCTGTACAATTTCTTGTTATTAATAAATTACATTTCGTAGGATTATGGAATATATTTTTGGTAAAAATCAATACTATATTATTTAGATTTGTATTGGCCGATAAAGCAGAATGGTTACTTTGCCGCTACTTTTGTCGGTAAGAAAAGACATACTTTTTCGCTGGATACATTTACTTTGTACAGCAGATACACTAAGCTTCGAAAAGGGAAGATAATTCCATAAGTTATAAGCGCAAGTCACTGCAATGTTCCTTTGAATGGAAGAAAAGACGATTTTATAAGCCAATATGATTTTATTCTTCTAAAAAGGAAAAAAGGTTAAAGTTTAGTTGCTTTGGGTTTGGTAAAGGTGGTAATATAAACAACTACAAATTCTGGTATGACATACTGAATTCGCCGTTTTGAAATTTCCACTTTCCATATTTATTTCAATTGATTAATACATACTGCAAAGCCAATCAATCTAAAAACCTAAGAACCTATGATCTAGCTGGAAATAAGAATTTCAAAACGTTACATCTATTTGAGATTACTACCAACCCATTGCATATTAGTCTACTACTATACTGATAACTACGACTGAGGTATCATAAAAAAATTTTCATGAAGAAATGGATGTATTGAAAAAAATTCAAAATGTATTTTGAATGAAAAGAGCGGTACATTCAGATCCCGCATGGAGTTCTGTGGCTAAAAATTTATTCGCTACGTTATTTAATTCCAAATACAGCCTTGGCCAAAAGTATTAGGCACCCCATAAAAATATAAAATGTGTATTTACTAATTGAACAATGAATAAATGCTTATAATAAATACAGGGTGATTTATAACATACGGATCAGACTAAAAGTGTAGGTACTAGGGACCAAATTGAAGACATTTTCTTAATAGTATATTGAGCACAACTTAATAATCACAAAGATATAGAACATTAAAGTTCAATTAATTGTCGAGTATTTATTACCATATACGCTATTGCACTACTTTTAAATTCAAACTGCTAATATTTCGGGGTTATTTAAACAATGGACAATTAAGAAAAAATAATAAAAACTTTGTAATATGGCAGTTAGGGCTGGTTAAAAATTTGTTGAGATGCTAAAAATTGGTGTTTATTTGTTGAGAAACGCTGATTACCTCGTTTTTATTTCTGTCAATCCATTTGATTCGGTTACCTAGCAATGGTGACAACATCACGCTCGGGATCACTGAATATCAGCGGTTCTCAAAAGTGGACGATAACTTATTTAAAAAATTAACTTTCAATATCTACGTAACTATTAAGTTTTTAACAAAACGTTATTAAGAAAATCTTTTCAGTTTGAGCCCTAGTACCTATACTTTTAGTCTGATCCGTATGTTATAAATCACCCTGTATAATGTCGGGATCAAGAAAACATAATCTAGAATAGCAGACTGCATATTTTTGAGTTTGTGTTCGGGACTTTATCGAATAAAAAAGCTGTTATATTTGTTTGACGACAAAATTGACAAGCAATTTATTATAAAATGCCGAAAAAAGTGAAATTAGTTTGGAAAATCGCATAAAAATCCAACTTTTACACCAACAAGGGCGAAGCCAAAAAGAAATCGCCAAGTTGGTGAAATGCTCGCGTTGCGCTGTTCACTCTGCCATCAAACAGTTTTCTCAAACTGGCACTCATCAGAACAAACCACGAACAGGCAAAAAACGTGCAACTACGAAACGCGAGGACAGAAAATTGATTCGCGAATTATTAAGAAATCGGAAAAAACTTCCTCTGATCTTGCTGTTGCCTTTTTCGAAGAAGCTTGAAAGCGAGTAAGTACACAAACAGTCAGAAGAAGACTCGGGGAAGTAGGCCTGAAAGAATGCAAAGCCAGGAAAACCCCTTGGCTTTCAGAAGTCAACAAAAAGAAGCGCTTGCAATGGGCTCTACAGCATCAACATTTTACCGAGGAAGATTGGTCTAATGTGGTGTAGTCCGACGAATCTAACTTTGAGGTAAGTTGATTTTAGTACTTTTACTACAATTATTTATTTTTTATTTCATTGAAATAATGTAAGTTATTGTTTTAAAAATACCTTTTTTTCGCTCTTTATTAGGTATTTGGAACACCTGGTGTGACCTTTGTAAGGCGTCGTGTGGGCAAAGAATACAATCCAGGTTGCTTCGTACCCACTGTTAAACACGGGTGAGAGAGCGTAATGATCTGGGGCTGCATGGCTGCTGATGGCTTCGACGAAATGTTGGTTTGCGACGGTCGCATGAACAATGAAAAGTACATCCAAGTACTTGAAACTGCGCTTTTGCCTTCGCTAATAAGCATTTAGGGCGACACCAACCTAGAGGGGGTCATATTCCAACAAGACAGTACTCATTGTCATAAGTCAAGGACTACGATACGTCGGTTTACTGACAACAACATTGAATTGTTGGATTGGCCTGCGCAGTCTCCAGATCTCAATCAATTTGAGCACGTTTGGGGAATTTTAAAGCGCAGAATCAAAGATGACAACATTATTTCAAAAACGACATTAAAAAATGCTTTGGTGCAAGAATGGCACTCGATCTCGAGGAACGAGTGTGCAAAGTTGGTTCGCAATATGCCGGACAAATCAAAAGGTGGACCAACTATACTTAATTTTTTAATTCGGAGGAGCGTTTTAAAATTAGAGCGCCAAAAAGGTGGGTTGCTATTGGTCAGTTTTCAGATAGAATTACACTAGGAAAATTTGACGTGTAGCCGGCCACCATATTCTCAGAACAGCTGTTTTCGTATATTTTGGTGTATACGTTTGTGTTTAACTTTTTTCCTTAAACTTGCGTTGTAAGAGTAAAACAGTTCTTTTAAGAACTAATCAGCTGATATACTCGTGTGAAACCTTTTTACGTATTTTCTTTTCGATATGGATGAAGTACCAAGTATTTCTGGATTGCAAACATCTCCACTGAAAAAGCGTAAACTTTTGAGGTTAGGACATTTAGCTTTGAGTGAAAAGCAGAATATAATAAATATATTTAAAAAACTTTGAGCAGACAATCCAACGATGAGAATCACTGCTATTGTTGCAAGGATCTCGAGTATGATAGGTTGGTATAATAAAACAATACTATCAATAGGTACATGTTATAATGTTACCTTATTTTTAGGAGTGGCACGGTCTACTGTTTATCGAACTATAAAAAATTATAAGGAGACGGGGCAAATTGCTTCACCTAATTAAAGAAGAAAGAAGAATGTTTGAGTTAGATGGGTTAATAGATGATACAATCGAACCATTTATTATATCAGTGAATAAAGATATTTCAAGTGAAATAGAGAGCGAAATCGATAGTGAATAAGTGCTGTATTATGTTATTGTTTTATATATATATTCTAAATAATGTTTGTCTAAATTGTTGTTTGCTTGTAAATAATCATATAAAAATAAGAATTATAAATAAAATAATTCAATCGTTTAAATGCTGTTCATCGGCCGCCATACTTTACAGTCATATAATTTCAATGGTTTTTTGGCCTGATATAAAATACAATAGATAATAATAGATCTCCCTTGTCTGTTTTAAAACTGCCGCCAAAACAGCTTTGAGAATATTTCCCCGGTGTAAACGTGACTTTTCAATTTACTCCTCGGAATTAAAAAATGAAGTATAGATTTTAGGCTTAAATGATTGTGTTAATGATAGTATTATTAAAGAAATAATTTCAGAAAGTTAAATTTTTTTTCGTAATTTTATGAAAAAATTGGGATGCCTAATACTTTTGGCCAAGGTTGTATGTTGAAAACACGTGTTTTTTTCATCTATAGGTTAGATTATCTTGAAAACCTGAGGTGATGAAGCAATTCTGAGGTCATTTTTTAATTCAGTGCGTCAAAATCTTGTAGGAAAGTGCTATTTGATCTATGGGTCTCACCATTCATAAAATTTTGTCGTCCTGTTTTATTATTATTAAGGTCTGAAATTTGATAACTGTTTAGTTTGAAATTTAATCTTTATTTTCACCAAAAACGAATTTTCCACGACTTTTAGTTTTTTCTTCAGAACAGAAAATGTAACGTAATGTTAATTAAAATTTATCAATTTTTAAAAATTCATATCTATAAGACTATCACTTATTAAGATTTAAAATTTTTATGTCAATTTAGATTGAAATTTAGTTTGAATTTTTACCAAAGATGAATGTTCTACGACTTTTAGTTTTTTCCACATAAAAGAAAATATAACTTAATGCCGATTGGAACTCAAATTTAATATCTTTTATATAAAATAACTTTCAATTCGATAAAAAAATTATTGCAGAGGATCAAAATTTTATTTTCCACGATATATGGAATTTGTAATAGAAAGAATTCTTTGTAAAATATTTTGGATTGAATATAAAAGGGAGATATAAAATCATTTTATTGCTTCCTTTATTTTTTCCCCATCTTTTATCTCTTTCCAAATCCATTTACTTTTTATCAAAGTTATTTTAAATTTTCCATTATTAATAAAAAAAATTTAAAACCCCATTTCACTATAATCGTAATAGATCCTCTTTAAACTTAACAAATTCAAGCTCTTAATCCGAGTTAATAATCAGGTAAGCCGCCGTACCTTAACTCCGCAGTCCGGTTCGCTCGGGTTGTTTTAAATTTTTAATTCCGACCGCGAAGCTCGGTAAAAGCTCGCGAAAGCTCCTTTCGATCGTCCGCCGCGCGCGCTCTTATTTTTAAATATTGCACCGTCTCCGTCCTCGTCCCCAAGTCTTGAAGGTAAAGGATATTTGATGGAAATTCTTAGCGGAACGACGTCCGGCGTCCGCGCCCGCATATTTCGCGTGCTTCGCGCGACTTTAAATATTTAAACGGTTTTTATTCCGGCGAATATCTTTGCCTCCGTGCTGCTCGGGAATTTAGGACCGTTGAGATTTCCAGACCTTATTGGATCTCCCACGACCGACGGAAAATGCGATAGTCTTGGGATATAAAGGCGTTTTCCGATAATTCTTGTCGGTTCTTGAAATGTCACCGACCTTCTATAAGTTACATCTCTAACTCTCAATTTTTTTTTTATTAACTTGTAAAGTTTGTAACGACTTTATTTATAAGTGTTTAAAAATAAAAAAAAAATAAATACTAAAAAATTTTTAAAATTTACAAAAATTTTTCACCCGCGCATCCGCCAAAATTTAAACTTTAAAAAATCCTACAGAGTTTATTTACAAAGACTATAAAATGATTCTTGTCTTAAATCAAACTTAAAAGATTATATTTTGGTTTTAAAAAATCAGATTTTTTATAGTTGTTACCAAAAAAATTAAAAAAATTCTTAAACTTGGTGAAATTTTTTGTTGGTTAACTAATCTAACTTTTTAAAAAATTTGATCAATTTTAAAAAATCCTACAGACTTTATTTATTGATATTAAAAAATGATTTTTACTTTAAATTGAATCTAAAATATTCTATTTTGGTTTAAAAAAGTCAAATTTGTTATAGTTGTTACCAAAAAAATTAAAAAAAATTTTAAAGTTGATTAATATTTTTGACAGTTAATTAACCTAACTTTTTACAAAATTTAATCAACTTAAAATAATCGTACAGACTTTATTTATGAAGATTAGATAAATATTTTTACTTCAAATTGAACTTAAAAGATTCTATTTTAGTTTAAAAAAGTCAAATTAGTTGTAAGTGTTATCAAAAAAATTAAAAAAATTCTTAAAGTTTGCAAAAGCTTTTGATAGTTAACTAACCTAACTTTTAAAAAATTTCATCTACTTTAAAAAATCGCATAGACTTTATTTATGAAAATTAGGAGAAGATTTTTACTTTAAATTGAACTTAAAAGATTCTATTTTGGTTTAAAATAGTCAAATTTGTTCTAATTATTATCAAAAAAATTAAAAAAATTCTTAAATTTGTAAAACATTTGTAAAACTTTAAAAAATCGTACAGAGCTTATTTATCGAGGTTAAAAAATGTTTTTTAGTTTAAATTGAACGTATTACATTCTAATATGGTTTAAAAGAATTGATTTTACTGTATTTCCAATTATTCGTTTGGGTTGTCACCTGTTAACTAACCTAACATTTAAAAAATTTGATCTACTTTAAAAAATCGTACAGACTTTATTTATGGAGATTAAGGGAAGACTTTTACTTTAAATAGAACTTAAGACATTCTATTTTGGTATAAAAAAGTCAAATTTGTTATAATTGTTATCAAAAAAATTAAAAAAATTCTTAAATTTTGCAAAAATTTTTGATAGTTAACTAACCTAACTTTTCAAAAAAATTTAATCAACTTAAAAAATCGTACATACTTTATTAATTTAGATTAAACAAAGATTTTTGCTTTAAATCGAACCTAAGACATTCTATTTTGGTTTACAAAAGTCAGATTTGTTCTAATTATTATCAAAAAAATTAAAAAAAAAAATTTAAAGTTGGCAAAAATTTTTGATAGTTAACTAACTTAAATTTCTAAAAAATTCGGTCGACTTCTCATCATTTCAACATTTGTTGTAGTTGTTAGTAAAGAATTTTAAATAATTCTTAAAATTGGCAGACATTTTTGACAATTAACTAACCTAACTTTTTAAAAAAATTGATCTACTTTAAAAAAAATCGCACGGACTTTATTTATGGATATTAAAAAATAATTTTTACTTTAAATTGAACTTAAAATACTACATTTTAGTTTAAAAAAGTCAAATTTGTTCTAATTGTTATCAAAAAAATTAAAAAAATTCTTAAAGTTGACAAAAATTTTTGATAGTTAACTAACCTAACTTTTCAAAAAATTTTAATCAAATTAAAAAAATCGTACAGACTTTATTAATTTAGATTAAACAAAGATTTTTGCTTTAAATCGAACCTAAGACATTCTATTTTGGTTTACAAAAGTCAGATTTGTTGTAGTTATTATGAAAAAAATTAAAGAAATTTTCAAAGTTAGGAAAAATTTTTACCAACTTTGTTAAAAAAATTGATCAACTTAAAAAAATCACACAGAGTTTATTTTTAAAGATTGAGAAATGATTCTTGGATTAAATTAAAACATAAAGATTCTAGTTTTGATAATAAAAGCTGAATTTATTCCAAATATCCCCAAAAAAATAAAAAAAAAATTTTGAAGAAACTGTATTTTAATCTAACCTAATAGGACATTTTTTTTAAATTAAAATAATCGCCCAGGCTTTATTTATAGAAATTGAGAACCAATTTTTATGTTATATTAAAGATTAAATGCTTTATTTTTTTATAATAAATCTCAAATTTATCCAAATTATTACCAAAAAAATATAAAAAATTTGTTTGATGAAAAATTTAAATGAACCGTTTTAATGCCTTTCCATTTCAATTAAATCCAACCAAAATTAAATCAATTTTAATATAAATTTAAATACGTATAGAGGTTCAATAAACATTTATAAACTGTTGGATAGTTATTGACACCTCGGATAAATGTAGGTTTTAAAAAATACAAAAAGGGTATAAAATGGGGGGCTCAAAAGGGGGGAGGGTTTTGACGCTGATGAAATATTAAAAGGTCGGATGCACATAGTACAAACGTGCGCATATACCTCGGGAAGTGCATATTTGCGTTGAACCATGAATATTCACGTTGATTGCTCCGTATTTATTAGAGTGAACCCGGCCTCGATGTGGGACCGCGAAAATTTGCAATTTTACTGCGTAGGGTATGTTAAAATTCGAGTTGCGGTAACGATTTTTCCATGCGGAGCCGATATGTATACGTTATATGTTTAATTGAACTATATCAATTATGGATTTCGTTTTAAAAGCGCTGTGAAAATACCTCTATGGGTGTAAAACGTTATTTCAAATTGTTTCGCACAAACACTTCACTAAATCCATCCATGAATTTTTTATTAGTGGTAAAATACACACCAATCCATACAAACCATATAAATTATCTTTTGACATTTATGTTATTGTCATATCTATCAATATCTATCAAAATTTTTAATTTTTAAAAATTATTTTTTTATCAAAATTAAAGTTAATGATGGCACATTATGAAAAATGGAATGCAAAAGTAGACACAATGGAATGTCTTCCTTGGTACAATTGTAGAGAATTAGCTACGATTATGAAGGGTATGAGAAAGATAAACTTTATGAACACGAAAGAAAGGCGGGAAGCTTTGGAAAGGTTGAATAAAATCAGCGATATCGCCCCGTTTTCAAAGGGGCGACGGTTCGATAATGGTTATTACGTTATGGAAGGTACGGGAGGTTTGGGGAAGAAAATTCAAAGGTTAAGGTGTCTTTTAGAGATGAGTGACGCGAAATTAAAAGAAAAAACTAAAAGTTCCTGGCCTACGTATGAAATCATTTCGTCGTTTCGAAGGACTTGTACGAATGTTTTATGTGAATTAGCTAGAGGGGAAGAGGTTTTCGATCGGAGGAAATTCGAAAAGCATTTTAACATTGTTTGGAATGGAAAAAGGACGAGTAAAAGTAATATTTCTAATAGTGTGTTTGTTGAAGATATGAATCAAGTAACTCCAGTGGGGAATTAATTTTATATTTGGTTATATATTTTTTAATTCGTAATAAAAAAAGTATGACTGTTTAATCTTTACTTCAATGAATACCTTCTAGCATCTTATATTAATGATAAAAAAACATTGAAAAGAAAAAAAAATACAAGAAATTAATTAATCGATCAAAAAAGAACTTTCTCAAAAATAAAATTAAAATTTTGTAGAACAAAATTCAGGCATTGTGGTATGGCATAAATGATGGGTTAGGACACTCTGGACAGAAAAAGTAGACGTACGAGGTATCAGTTACGAGTTATAAAACTGTGTATACATTTGCGAACCGAATCGTTCAGGAATTAGCTGTTTTCAAAATTCGGACGTAACTTGAAACCAGTGATGAACAGCTCGGGAACTGCTCGTGACGAACCAGCACCCACTGGTTTTTCGACGGACACAAAGGGATTCGGAGCTTACAATGGGATGGCTTTTGTGCGCATTTATCGTGTTGGTGAACTTCGTGATCTTTGTTTATTGCTTGACAGCAGGGATGTAGGCAGTATGTTGAAGGGATTTGTTAAAGGGAATGCATGTTGGAATTAACCGCAAAGGTTAGTTTTATAAAAAAAATATTGAAATCGTTGATACTCTCCTACTCTTAAGACAAAAAGATTTTTTGGCTAATAGGAAGTAACTTTGTTTATAATAATGCGCAGTGGACCGCCGAAGAATATACAAGCCCTTGCAGAACAAGGGGAGGGGTTCGATTCTGTTCGTTCGTTGTTAGATTTTATTGGTTCGTTGTTGGGTTCGTTCATTGTTCGTTGAGGAAGATAGATTGCGGATTAAAGATTGCGAGATTTTAGTAAGTGAAAGTTCGTTATTGGTTCGTTCGTTACACTGGTCAACATTTTTGAGACCCATAAATCAGACAATAGTTTCCTAATTGTTCTAGCCTAGCTTAACTCAAATTTGGCCACAAAATCACCCCTTCTCGTCAGGTTTTTGAAATATTCTAACCTAAAGATGTTAAAAACTATACTTCGTTCACCGAACAGATGCAGTGATTTGAAATTACAACTCCTCCCACAAATACGCGCGAAATTTAAATCGAATTTTTCCATTGGTAAGCTCAGTTTACATAGGTTAACCAAAACTAGCTATCTTTGTTATTATTTTCCTTGTTATTACGTATATTTCTGACGTTTGTCATTCGAATTTCAAACTAATTTGCGTTCAATCCTTCTTCTACTTAACATTATTTTCCCGTAAATCCCGTACTTTTCAGTACGATTTACCGTAATTTTATAACTTATTGTTACTATGGATGAAGCCGCTGCTCTTCCTTTAGTAAAAAAACGTTCAGCCAAACATTTTTCAGTAGATGATAAACAGCATGTATTAAACATCTTTAATAGTTACGATAACGAGAATCCACACAAGACAAAGACGCAAAAGATCCAGTTTACTGCAACGGCAGCAGGTAATCTTCAATTATATCTTTATTTTGAATAAATAAATTGAAAAAAAATTGTGTCTTATACAGGCGTGTCTGTTCGTAGTGTATTTAAAATACTTAACGAATACACAAATACGCATGAATTTATACCACCGAAAAGATACCACCGCCAAAGAATAGTTTTGGATAATATTGACGACGACACCAAGAGCGCTCTCCGACGGTTGATTCATTCTTATTTTGAAAAAACGAACCTCCAACGTTGAATAAAATTTTAGCGCTGATACATGAAAATAATGCTATACCTGATTTTAAGCGGACTTCCTTGTGGAAATTGATGAAAGAAATTGGTTTTCGGTAAAAACGGAAAAACTACCTAATAATGCTACAAAAAAAGCAGACATTCAAGCCTGGCTGACGAATAATTTAATTGCTTACGAAGCTGATATGCTAAAATGCGAACTGCTGGATCTTGTGAAACGGGCAGCTGTTACACCAAGGTATGTGGTCGATGAAATGGCAAGGCAACAAAATCGAACAATATTGCGATTGCCCCCATATCATTGTGAATTAAATCCTATCGAACTAATATGGGAGCAAATAAAAGGAGAAGTTGCGAGAAATAATACATTAAAAATGAATGATATGCACGCATTATTTCAGCAAGCTGTAAGAAATGTTTCACCTGATAATTGGAGAAATGCTATTCGTCATGCCAAAGGTGAGGAAGAAAAAATGTGGCAGGTCGACAATGCAATGGAGACTACAATAGAGCGGTTGGAAATTAACGTGGAGAATGATTCTTCCTCGGAAGAGAAAACTTCCTCTGAAACTGATTCGGACTAAATCAGATTATCCCAAATTAGAAAATTCTCCTTTTAACAACGAGCTGATCACAATATTATTTTATAATACGATATATAAAACGCCATAAAATATTATTTAGCAGTAAACCTAGCCATATAAGGTGGTGCGAATAATTCAACAAACTTTTAGGTGGTGTTAAAATTGTATACATAAATTAAATCTTGTTTGCATTTATTTTTTATTTGTTTTTATGTAAAAGGTTTGAAATCATTTTATATATTATTACTTTTACTATTCACGATTTACATTGTTAAATTTATAAATAATCTGTGGAATTCATTTTGACACCTAACATACGTCACATAAGTAAATTTTTAAATGACATATCGACCTATGCAACGAAAACTATTGTATACTCTTTTCGCGGAAAGATGTCTCATGCGTCATTACTTGTCACCGTTTTCTCGACATATGTCAAATAATTTTTTCTTTATTTAATCATATTTGTTAGAAAGAGACGAAAACCGAAAATAGTAGTCTAGGATAACATAATTAATTAATGACGCATGAGACATCTTTCCGCGAAAAGGGTATAAGTCATTTTTGATAGAACTGAGTCAGATATAAGTATTTAAAGGTTTTGAACCGATTGCATTTTAAGAAATAAAATTTTCTAGGTAAAAATTTCCTACTTGGTTGCCATAGATATCTTATAGAGGATTCCGAAAGGATTCACCATAGAAGAATAGCAATTAATTCTGTTTACTTTTCAAATTTTTCAAAATCGCCATTTTTGACTTACGATAGTTTTCGTTGCATAGGTCGATATAACCTCTATCACTAAAATTACACTTCATGCTTATAACTCAATTTTATTCTGTTTTATTTTTTGTGTGTGAAACTGGCTATTGTGTAATAGTGGGAGTAATGGGCGTTCCTTCGTTCAGGTTTACTGCATCTGTTCGGTGAACAGGGTATAGGTTTTTAAACATGTTCGGGGTTAAATAACCTAGCGAATAAATTTTTATTCACAAAATTCCATGGGGCACCTGATAGCACCACTGTTTCCATTTTAAATGTATTTTGAATTTTTCGAATATCTTCATTTTTTCTTGAAGGAATATAATTCCCATAAAATCACTTTTTGCCTAACCAATAACCTATAGCAGTAGTGGTAGTCGTCGATAGAGCAGGCATGTAATGTCATTTTAGCATGCGCAACTGTACAATTTAGATGATTTGCAGGCAACGATGACTTCAAAAAGACTGCGATTGAGGGATTATAAAAAGAAGTTTTTTTCATGACGAAATTAAGATACTGAAAAATTTCAAAATGCATTTTAAATGGGAAAAGTGGTGCATTCGGATGCCACATGGAGTTTTGTAGATAAAAATTTATTTGCTATAAGGTAAGGTGGGGTAAGTGCGGCATAAAAAGTGATAAGTGTAACTTTCAATCGTTATAATATCAATAATGCTTGCCAACGGATTTTTTCCTTTATCAGTATAATTACTTGGGGCGTACTCTAGATAATGAAATATATTTGATTAAATAAAGTAATACTGAATAAATTATTTTTATTTTTTTAATTGTGTTCGTCGTGGACGCACTTGCCCCGCTAATGTGGGGCAAAAGCGACTAGGGTCTCTTTCTCCGAACAAAATGCTTGGTTTAACAAATGGGACTAATGCAATCTAATTTGAAGAATATTCTTTACTGTGTACCAAAGCGAAAATCATTAATTTGTAAGATAACGAAGTTAGTCACTTTTAACTGCCGTGGTATAAGCTATGAAACTTAACACAAGACTGTTTCGTTAAAAAGAAGTTGCGACGAACATAACAAATAAAATATTATTCTAATTCAGTCTACAATTAACCAAGAAACGTTATTATTCTACTGTACTTCCTTTCTGGTTAGAACGAAACCCCTACTGAAATAAACGCACTTGCCCCGTCAATTAAAATGGACGGGGCAAGCGCGCTATAGCCTCACAAATGGAACTGTATTAACCTGTAAGAAAAATACCTTAAGAGTAATTAATATAATTTAGAAACCTATATGTCTACCACATATCACCACAATAACTTAACTAATATTGAAACTGTTGGACAATTTACTCAAACATCACCAACTCGCTTTGTAATTTCGACTGAAACAAAAATTTTGAACCCGTTTTTTTCAAAGTAACAAGGGAAGCGAATATCGCCAGACGAATACATTAGTAAAAATTTTTATTCATAGGTCTCAGCGCCATAAATTCAAACATGTAACATTTAATGACTAAAAGTGCACTTGCCCCGTAAACGCACTTACCCCACACCTTATTATTTAATTCCAAATATGTCCAAAACTCGTGTTTTTTTTTTGCTTCTATAGATTAGAATATCTTGAAAACCTGAGGTGATGGAGCAAGTTTGAAGTCATATTTGAATTCAGTGCGCCAAAACCTTTTAGAAAAATGTTGTTTGATCAATGAGTCTCACCTTTCATAAAAGTTTGTAGGCCTGTGTTATTGGTTACGTTTCTATTCATTCGTTGTTTGTTACGATTCTTTCTTTCTTTTCCTTTCTTTTCGAATTCAGAGTTAGTATTTGATTCGGAGTTGTTTCTTTCATTAACTCGAAGTGTTATCGAGTATCGTTCGTTTACTCGATGTGTTGTCGAGGTTCTGCTCGCCGCTAACGCCTTTGCAAATCCACAACATTTAAAAATTGTCGTTGTTGACGAGAGCCGCTCCTCGTCAACCTCTTTTTTGGATCGCAACAGATTAATTGTGAAGTGGCTAAATGATGTTAAAACTTATTGATCTGTACAGAACAAAAACACTGGTATGGGATCCCAAACACAAGGATCATTTTAAGAAAAACTTAAATTCTCGAAATGAGAAGGACACATTTGCGTAAAATTCTTATATTGTTCGTTTAATTGTGATTGCAAGTCAATTGTTAGTTCTGTTCCAGTATTTTTTTGTAGAGATTGGTGTACCACCAACGTTGCCGTTTTCTTTTATTACTATATTCAGTGAAATTCCCCTTCGCGGACACCCCTCTTGAACGGATACTTTTAGTGGATCCGGTTGATGTCCGCGCAAGGGAGATTTCACTGTATATTTGCCATCACCAAAGCCGCACCACTCAAAACGGAAATATCGTAAATTTCGTACCGTAAAGTCAGGATGAAAATTGAGCACACCGCAGCACTAGAAATGGTTCGCGGTTCGCTTCCTTTCCCATGGATCACGAAAGAAGTCCGTCGTAAAAATAATATCAGTGAACAGTTTACGAACATAGTTCGCGAACGGTTCGGTTCGCAAACGTATACGCATCTTAAGAAAGGATTGTTGTGAATGTCTCGAATGTTGTGATTATTTCGGTAAATATTTCTCCTCAGTGGTGGATGATAACCTGAAGGCTGATTGTGGGTAGTCGTTGTTGGGTTCATGTACTTGTACTAGTAAATGTCTTACCCATACCTTGTATTTTACACCCGTAACGTCAGATTTTAAACAGTTAAGAAATTGAAAAACGTTAGAAGTCTAGGGCAGTCGACGATGTCTCTGTTGAGAGCTAAGTTCGTTAGTGAACGTATTTGCTTGCCCCTAGTGAGAGCTTTGGGTCGGTTAATTGACATAGGCTCATTACCCACAATATTGTAAGTGGAAAAGGTTAAACCGGTATTTAAAAAGAAAGATTCTAATTAAATTAAGAGTAGAACTAACATTACCATTTAGGCCTGTTACTACCAGTTTAATGCTATCCAAGGGAGAGGCTATCTATGAGATAATAATGCAATCTATATAGAAATAATTTTGGGGACTTGTCTTCAAATTGCATCACTAAATGATCAGAAGCAGGGTTGGCAGATTAGGGGATTTTCCCAAAAAATTAGGGCTTTCTTTCTTCTTTGAGGTATTTTTTGGGGATATTTTTTTCTGGGGATTATTTCTGGGGAGAAAAGTTTAGGTGGACATTAATAGGGGGTTTTATGTCTGGCATTACTCATAAATATAAAATCTGAATTCTGTACTACAAAACGCAAGAATACGTACTATAACCCGAGAGGGAGCTGCATCATGAAGAGAAAGATGAAAGAGTACCAGGCAATGTTAGAGAGAGTAGGTTTAGTTTTCCATTCTCCTCCTTTCCCTTCACTTTCCTTTCTCTTCATGGTGCAGCTTCATTTCGGGTTATAGTACAGTAGAATTTTAGTTTTATTTTATTTTATTTTTTTATTAGTCTTCAACTGGCACTATGTTGCAGTGTTTTTGTATACATTGCTGTTAGTTATTTTTTTAATTTGAAAAATTATTTTCTGAATATTTTCTAATTCTGGGAGAGTTGTTTCTAAATTGGCTTATTTTTGGGTATTTTAGAGATATGCTTCAGTCACGAGAATTGACTAAAATTTAAAAGTAACAAATTATAATTTACGAAAACAATAAAATTATTTTCTGGGGAATTTTTATTTAAAACTTCTAAATTTAGGGTATTTTTCAATTGTGACTGGGGAAATCCAATCGAACAATCTGGCAACCCTGGTCAGAAGACATGCTAATTAGGTATTTTGTAACGTACCTTGTAAAAACCACGTCAAAACATTCGTGAAATTTGCCTCTAAGGTAGCGTTAACTAGTGGATAAAGTTATCTACGATGTTAACTATAACTGGTAGTAACGGGCCTTAGTCTAACACTAGACCTAGAAATAAGAACTTTCAGGTTTAGCCGTGCGACTTTTGAAAAGGCATTTCACATTTCGAATGCTTTGTTCTAATCTTCTTCAGAAAAAAGTGTTCGAACTGAGAACCTTCTGAGGAATAAAGGAAAAAAAATCTTGGGCAATTCCTCCACAGAGTGGCAACAGCAGACACGTGTTTAGAACTTACTAGTTCTCATCAATACGTTATAGCCAAAGAGCAAGATGGAAGCTCAATAGAGAAGACACAAAAAGGGAACACCAAAGGACTAGTTACCAATTTGGTACTTTAGCTGCGAGATTTACAATTTAAGGACAACATTTATTATTCTTTCCTCGTATTCGTGGGTTCGACATTACGAAAGGTGATGGTGTTGCTTCTAGTAGGGGCGCAGCTTATTGTCCTCAAATTGAGGATCTCGCAGATGAAGTACCAAATTAGCGACTAGTTCTCTGAATGTGTTCCCTTTTTGTGCATTCTCCATTGACCTCCCATCTGGCTCCTCGACTATACCGTAGTGATGAGAACTAATTAGTTCGAAACACGTCTCTACGGTTGTAACTCTGTGGTGGAATTGCCCAATTATACTTTTAATTTCTTATTATTCCTAGCGCCAATTTTGTTATTTTTTTCTTTTAAAGGAGATTGCAATATGGCATCCGAAACATCAAACGCCTTTTTTAAAGACGCACTGCTAAATCCGAAAGCTTCTAGTTCTAGGTCTACTGTTAGAGTAAGTGTTAAGTTAGCTTTGGTCTTTGTTTAATAGTCGAAGTTGTCGAAGAAATTTGATAGGATTGTTAAGGACAGATTGCTTTTTTTTGATAAATATAAAGCTTTATGTCAATCCTGGCATGTTTTTCCAAATAGTTTTTCAACTTAAAATGCCACAGTTAGTTACTTTAGATATGTCTATGAATATGTGAACAAAGGTGATCATATGGTCTTGTTTTTTGATACGTCTCAAACATTTAATTCTTTGTCCCTCCACATCATAATCTGCATCTGTGGCACAGTAATAAATAAATAAAATATGCATATTGATTTAAATATGCATAAAGATGATAGTACATAACATAGTTTAGAAAGGCATTTTAACACCTCCTATTTGGTAAAGATACATAACGGCACGTAAAGCAGAAACGGAGCAGATGGTAGTTGCAACGTGGAGGTTAAACCGCCATAAATATGGTGCGATTTTAATATATATTCATAAGGGCACGACGCTAATAAACAACAGCTGCTCGCCGAGCGTCGGTTAATTAAATTTTATGTATTATTCGTTCGGCGCCGCCGCCACTGCCGCCATCCCGACGCCGCCTCTCGCTCTTTCAGGCGGATTTTCAGCTGCAACTGCCGAATAAACCGCCATTAGCTTTATTTAGTCGGCTGTTTCTGCGGAATTCGCCCTTTATTACCGTCCCGATTCTTCCGAAAACCGCATCGAAAACTTTTTGCCAAGCGAAAATAAGATAGTTTGCGCTTTATGAGGCTGTTAAAACACTTTAATTGACTATATCTTAGCGACGTTATCACAAAACTTTATTGTGAACAATCTAATAAGGGTACTTATTTTTTTTAATAAGATCTTAAGATGGGGAATAATTTTATTTTATTTTATTTTATTCATGTGTTATTTCGTAATTAATTCGAAGCAATTAATCAACCAACACAGACACCGCACCTTTATTTATAGAGGACGCAGTTAGATGTCGTTAGTCGCCCCCGTAGACCCAATTAATTCATGTAATAGCGTCCGTATTGCGCTGTCCTGGATGATATAAAGTCGATGTTTGTGGGATTTATGATTACCGACCCATATTAAGGTCTTTCATACTTAGCCTTAACATTACACATCCATTTCTCGTATTTTTTTCATAAAAATAACTGATGGTTTCAAACCGTTTCAACCCAAACAAAACGTTATTGTAGCTGCTTAGGTATTATCAAAGGATCCCTCACTGGGGATTATTTAATGTGTAATACTTGGAAGCGAAGTATGGATTGAAATTGAAAAGTAGATATTTAACAGTTTTTATTTTTCTTTGGAAATATCAACAAAAAGCTTAGCGTTTAGCTTAAATGTAAAAACGTTTTTATTGATTTATTTTATATGATTTTTGAAAACTACTCAAAAAATGTTGAAGTCAGGTTCAGAAAAAAATTTTTGTGAGTGATAAATTCTGTACATTTTTTTAAAATTTAGTTAGAACTTAGTATTGATTAACTTCTTTTATACCTATTCACTTCACATAATAGATGATGTGTATTAAACCACATGACAATCAAAGTTTTTATTATTTTGTATATCCCATAGCTTTGATATGTCAAAAAGGACGCATTTAGTAATATGAACAAGGCTTTACCAAGCGGCTTGGATTTATTAAACGTCGCAATCAAAGGGAGAAAAGGTTCGGACAAAGAGCTTTCTGTGTCCTGTCGACCGAGGGTCGACTATTGTGTCCCTTTTCCTATGTATATGAATTATTAAAATGAATTTTGTAATTAAGCTTTTTGATTAAATAAGTTTTCCAGACATGTTTATTACTAAAATTTTTTTCATCATTACATAAATTTATATTAACGTACCTTTAATAAATTCTCTCGGTGATTTTCTTATAATAAAAGGTTGATTATCTTCTCGCTTCCAAGAAATCCTCGGTGCGGGATGTCCTGTAGCTTTACACCATAATGTGGCATTGTCTCCCTCGGATATCGACAGGTCTCCACTGGTATCGTTATCCATTATGTCTGGAGGAACTGAAACCGAAATAGACGTGATGTAGCTTGAAAATAAGAGATAAAAAAAGGGTTTTTGCGAGGCGCAATGCCGGAGGACTCGTCGCAGCTTAACCAAACGTGACCGGGTTATGGAAACTAGCTTCCACTCGGACGTAATTTTAAATTCTCCGCTCTCCTTGTTAGCGTTTATCCCGGGATGCTTTTTACGGTCACAAAAAGCAAAAACTTTCGGTCGGGTTTAACAATTTCGCACGTTAATACTAATTCCGCTTATTAAACCGAGCCCAGAACGAATTGCCTCGTTCCCAAAGGGATTTCGATCGTCTTATACGACAATTAACGTTTTGTTAATGGGAAACCGAAAAGATCGAGGCCGGTCTTTTCTTCTGGCGGCGAAGTGGTCTCGCTGATGAGATCATTTAAATTAATCCGAAAGCGGGCGCCTCGCGGGGGCAAATGGAAAATCCAATCTCATTAAACTTGGCGTGGAAAAACAGTGGATGCAATCAAATCCTGGAAGGCCTGGCGACCTCGAGCTCTTGCACTGCCCGGAACGCCACTCCCAACTTCGGAAAACTTGCGTAATTACACACGACAATGCGACGTTTAAATTTGGCCGTTTCTTTCCCTTCCCGGGTTAATTACTCCGCGTTAATTAGGAAGCTGGAAGCGGTCCAAAACGCCGAACGGCTAACGAGATATTTATCGTGCTTTGGTCCAATTTTATTGATTTAATTCACCTTTAAACCCTCCAATTAAAAGGGAACTACCTGTTTTTAATAAATCACATGATTTATATTTAAGAAATCAACTTCCTATAATACAAAATGGGACAAAAGTAATATCATAATATAAATAGTTGTCATTTTGTTAGAAATATTTATTATTAAATGATTTGGTGGAGGCGCCGGATTGGAATGATATGAATTTTTAAATGAGATTTTTGTAAAGTTATCATTTTCAAGGTTAATTGTACAAAAAAGTATTCTTAAAATTTAATTACTTCTTGTAATTTGTATCCAAATCTGGGATACATTTGATAATTTAGTGAAAGCTCCAGCAATAATGTTATTGAAATTAACCCTCTCACTAATAGAGCCTCAGGATAAAAATTGTCACTACAACCCAAACGTGTTATTTGTTATTATTTAAATATGATACCAAATATAATTTATCTTTGTGGGATGTATCTATAACATTCTAACTAACAAGGGAAGATTCTCAACCTGAAAATTCAAAAAATTGTGAAACCACGAGGATATGTAGAGTACATGCAATAGATTAATACGGCAATTTCTTTTCCTGACCAAATTCAATGTAAGACTACGGCTTCATTAGCTCCGATTCCGACCAGATTAGACCCGATAAGTGGCTAGAGTTGTCTCTTCAGATCACGACGTACACTTTTCACCAGACATGTACACTCATAGTCACTGGAAATGAACTTGAAAGTTCTGTGTGAGACTGATAACTAGAACGACTCGTGTTCGGTCGGCTTTCGAGATAACAGACCCTGGCGTGAGGTTGCAATTCATCCAAGTCAATGTTCGTTTATCTGCTTGGTATTTATGGATATCGCATCGAGTCAACGTGTTTCTACGCCTTTATACTCACGCCAGGTTTCATTCTCTCGAAAACCGCCTGTACCTGAGACCGTTCAAGCTATCGTTGTCACAGAGCTTTGAAGTTCATTTCCATTCACCACGAGAGTACGTGTACTTTCCGACGGTCGGTACGGATCACACGTGTTTGATATTCTGTTAAGTAATTGCCGTTTTTCCTTTTTGGACAATGGACAAATCAATGTTAATCGCCTCAACTTTTAAAATATAACCATAAGTTGTTATATCGATTCGACAATACTTTCTAAACTTCTCAGAGTAATTTCGAAGCTTTGAAGGAGTTTTTGTATACTGCCGTTCTTCGTGTGATCAGTATAATATCCAATAACGCAGTTTCAATTTATTGTATTTACTGGTAATACTTTCCATTAACCATTCATCCCATTTATCGGAATCTGAGGAATTCATTTTAAACCTCTTGAGAACTATTTATTAAATAATAATAACCTCGTCGAGTATTATTATTTGTCTGGTCTGATCTGAACCAACGCCAATGAAGCCTCTACATAAGGAGGTGATATCAACCTCTTAAAGCTTCAGCAATTTTTGAATTTTATTTTTTATTCCGAAAATGAAAGGACTTACAGAAAAAAATTCTAGAGAAAAATTGTTTGCCTTAATGTGGGGGTATTCTAGTCTAGAAATTTGAAAAAAATCGAAAAAAAATTTTTTATATAACCTGGTAATTTTCAAAGCTGTGAAAGAAGAGCAAGAATTAATATCAGCCTCAGATCCAAATGCCGACCCTACACATTTCATAGTTTCCGGCGACGGGACGTGGAAGAAGAGGGGGTTTAATTCACTTTTTGGAGTCACTACGCTTGTAGGTAAATTCACTAAGAAAGTAATTGACACTATTGTGAAGTCGAGTTTTTGCCAACGGTGCAATTATTGGAAGAATAAAAAAAGACGACATCGGTGCTCACAAAGACTGGTATGAAGAACATCAAGATTCTTGCTCAATAAATCACAAAGGAAGTGCTGGGAAAATGGAAGTTGACTCAGTGGTTGAAATGTTCAGTCGATCCGAAGAAACGCATGGAGTAAAATATTTTAAGTATATCGGAGATGGCGACTCTCAGACTTTCAAAGGTATCCTTACAATTGATCCTTACAAAGGCGAACCTGTTGTTGTAAAAAAAGAGTGTGTTGGGCATCGGAAGGCAAAAAAAGATAATACTGTAATTGGTGGCAAGGGCGCTGGTAAGTTGACTGATAAAGAAATCAACGAGTTGTCCTTGTATTACGGATTAGCTATCCGTCGTCATCCTAATTCCGTTGAAGATATGAAACGCGAAATATGGGCAACTTACTTTCATAAAAGTTCAACTGATGAGAATCCTCAGCACATGAATTGTCCACCTGGACCAGACAGTTGGTGCAAGTGGCAGAAAGCAGCGGCCGAAGGAACTCTAAATGACTTTTCCCACGAGGATCCACCTCTAACTGATAAGGTTTTAAAAGTTTTAAAGCCTATTTACGAAAATTTATCGGATGATTCTTTATTAGAACGTTGTTTGGGTTGCGAAACTCAAAATAACAACGAGTCGCTAAATTCTTTGATATGGACATTCGCACCCAAACATATTCATGCCGGAGCCCAGACAATCGAAATTGCTAATTATTTAGCTGTTTGTATTTTTAATGAAGGCTTTTATCCTATTTTAAATATCATGAAACTAATGGGAATGAAAATTGGTGTGGAATCTCATCAGTTTGCTGTTAGGCGCAACGCAGTAAGAATTGAACGGTCTGAGGTTCGAGCTTTAGATGCTTCAAAAGAAGAAAGAACTGCTCGTTATGAGGAGAGAAATGCTCAAATCAATCAATATGAGCTAGAGGAAGGTCTAATGTATGAAGCTGGGATGGCTGATTAAGAAAATGTAAGTTATACGTACACTATTCTATCAATTACGCTGCCTGAAACTTAACGTAAAATTTTAAACGCGATTTTCTCGAAACTACTTTTTTCGATGCAGTTGCCACAATATCTCAAGATCTAATCAGCCGATTTTCTTGAAATTTGGCATGAATACTCTTTAAGTATCTCTCTATCGCATGAACCAAAAAACAATTTTTTTTAAGTTTGTAATATTTTTAAAAAATTCGACAAAGTTAAAAAAATAGTGAAAAAGTCGACCTTTATTTTGAGTGGCCGCCATTTTACGAAAACAGTTTTTTTTTTCAGTTTTGCTGCTTCTTGAGATAGCGACATTCGTACTAATCAAGAATACATCATTGTTTTATTTTTCAGGTGACCACAAGGGTAGAAATCATGGCGACAAGGACACGGCCTTTTTTTTTTCTTCCTCTATTTCAAGGACGCATAACTCAATGAAAAATTTTTTTTTGTTAATTTTGTGTATTCTTTAAATATAAGTAAACAAATGATAAAAAAATGGATAGTAAAAATATTAAATGCTTTTCTTTATCAATTGCCAAAAAACGGTCGAAATTCGGGACTCTAGACTAGAATACCCCCTTAAATATATCTATTAAACTAACAGGACACTTATCATTTACATTTAACACTGTTATAAACAAAAATGTTAATACTTAATGGCAATAAAATGTTAGTTTAGATTGTATAATGAAAATTATTGCGATACGTGAAGATAAGTATTGTAGCATTTGGTATTTTGTCCCTTTTTAATCCAAAGGGGTGATATCAGCCTCTAAAGTTTCCCCAATTTTTCAGTTTTATTTTGCTATTTCGTGAATGAGGTAGGGTGTAGAAAAGTTATAGAGGAAAGTTGTTTATCTTAAGTAGACTTATTAATTTGATGCAAAAGATATTTTGGTGGAGTTGCCGGTAAAAATAAACATTATAGATTTTTTTAAAAATTGAAATTATCTCTTGTATTACAGTATATTTTATAATTTATATACACGACGAAAAGAAATAAAAAAGATTTTTGCAAAGTCATATTTCCCAAGATTAATCTTACTTTTAAGAAAGTTTTTTAAAAATTGAATTATCTCACATAACCAATTCTGAGATGCATTACATAATTTGAACATCCACCAGTAAAGATATGAATTTTTAAAAAAGATCAAACCAAGTTTTAGTTTGGTACGAAAATAAACTAAAAAAATTTTAGGATCGGAAGATTTTTGTACGGTCATAATTCATAAGGGTTGAGCTTTAAAGCTCGGCAAACGGTCAGGTGAGCGGAGTGAGCGCGGGCGGAAGCGCTCGGACCCGCCGTTTGTCTTTCCGGGCGGACGTAATGAAGTTTTATGAGTGTTTGGAAATTTAGTTAACGCCGCGGATAAAGTTGGAGTCGAACTATGACCCCGCGATGGCCCGCCCGGACCAGGTACACGTGTTTGCCTTCCGGTACAAAACGGGGGACGTCCCGCCGCGTTATTGATTGCCGGGATTTCCTGCGTTTTGTCCGGAAGGGCCGGCACAACTTTAAGTCTCGCCCAATTTACCCGCCATCGGCCATCGGCGCCCCGTTAATGAGTGAATTAGGAAGTCCCGGAACTAGTTCCTATCTACTAACCGGATGTTCGAACACAACTACAACCGCTTAGTTATCTAGTTATCTCAAATGATTTATGGCTTTTGGTCACTACTCATTTAATGAAATTGAATTTGTTTCAACAGTCATTCAAGTAATTATTTTTAATATAAAAAAAATTTTTCATTAAAAGAAAATTAAACTTTAAATGCACGTTATAAACATTTCCACATCTGGATCGTTCATCAAAAATAATAATAAACCTGCTATAGTAATTTTAGAAAATTGGTTTGGCCATCAATACGATTCGTTATTATCTTTTGGCGGTAACGTTGCAAAAGGAATAAAACCCCACAACGTTTCCTGGTGCTGCAACCGCGGAAATTTCGGAGGGAAACGAACCGTCGACGGTAGAACCGTAAAACGCGCTGCTCGAATTTTACGACGTCGACGAAGAAATTTTACACGCGAGTCGACAAAGAATAACACTGCTTCCCATAAAACGGGCAGTAATGAAGCGTCAATTTCGACACCTGTGCGCGAACGGGTTCGAACACGCGGACTCACGATCGATACCGATACGGACCTTTTTCGTTCGCCGACGTCGGCTATTGTGTTTACCCTTTCTTTGTCCTTATGGCAGTTTGCTCTTTTTTTTTTAACTGTTTGAGTTATGACATTTTAAGATTTTTAGTTTGATTGCAATACGGATTTTAATCACTTTAAAGTGATAAAGTGTTAGTTATTTCGTCATATGTGGGTATGTTGTCAATTTCAGAGGATAAACGATGACTTTTTCTCGTGAGCACCATCTTATTCTTTTTTCGTTAGAAAATTGTTGCTTCGCCGCTTCTCTTTTATCATTTTCGTCGGTCGCCATCAATATACCAGATTTTTTTCCGTCCTCCGTTCGTCATTAATCATGGGACAGATGTTCGGGATCGCGACCCGAAGCCAAAATCGACCAGAGAAAAATAACGGAGCCGAACTGCGACGCTCCCTTCCATCAAGGTGCCAGCAAAATAAACGATGCTAATTTCGTCGTAAATAAATGGACGACCCGTTCGAGGCGAAACCGAACGCTAAGACAAATTATCGTGGAGAAGGAAAAGATTCTCGTGTATTGTGTATTCAAGTAGAAATACACATACCTAAACAAACCACGAAATCTGTTCTACTTTGGACAAAATTCTTGGTGTACGATCAATAGTTCGGTTCTAAATTAAGTAAACCGTTCCAGAACGGGACGAAATTGCCTAAATTCGATTTGGCTTACAAATGGGAGCGAGACCATTCGGACGGATGAATGGATGGGGAGAAAAATGAATTCGCCCGTTCTCGTAATTTCGGTCTCTTGTCGCTTACCTCATTCGAATTATCATAGTTAATTTTTGGGCCGTGTTTCCGGGGACGACAACGTCTACGAGGCGGACTTATCAGCTTGCGGTGCCGCTTTAAGCGAGCCAGTTTTACATAAATAATGCACGTGTAATGGAATTCCGCGGTCGACACGCGGCGACCGCAAATTTTATGGAAATGCCAGCCCGGTGCCGGCGACAGATGATCGAATGGAATCGACGACGACGAACCCCAGACGCAACCGAACTTCCTTATCGAATTTGTATTTCCGCGAGTCGGTTTCCGCGAAAATTGGGTTTGTACTTAATAAGTTCAGGACGAATTCGATCTTCACCACCACCATCCCGACGACTTTTTATATTCCAACAGATAAGCGAATTTTATATGAGATTACATCAGATTTTGTTTGAGTTGGATTCTTAGTATTGTTTTCGTCAATAAGAAGAATTTACAGAGTACCTTGAAATAATTCATTTAAAACTCATAATGTCTCTTTACTGACTTTCTATATCAATCAGTAAGGTAAATAACTACACGGAAAATTAGACGGTAAAGCAATTAGAGAGATGGATAAACAGATATATAGACAGACAGAGAGAGGTATAGATAGACAGATAGATGGACGGATGGATAGATGGACAAATTGGCAAGTGAGCAGATGGCCAGGTGGATAGGTAGACAGATAGATAGATCGACAAATTGGCAGATCAATTAATAGAAAGTTGGTCAGATAGATAGACAGAGAAACAGAGAGAGAAAGAGAGAGACAGGTAGATTAAGGTATAGATAGACAGATAGATGGACAGATGGATAGATGGACAAATTGACAACTGAACAGATGGCCAGGTGGACAGACTGACAGATCCATAAATAGAAAGTTGGACAGATAGATAGAGAGACAGAGAAACAGAGAGAGAGTCAGGTAGATTGAGATATAGGTAGGCAGATAGATGGACGGATGGATAAATGAACAAATTGGCAAGCGAGCAGATGGCCAGGTGGACAGGTAGATAGATAGATCGACAAATTGACAGATCAATAAATAAAAAGTTGGACAGATAGTTATAGAGACAAAGAAACAGAAAGAGACAGGTAGATTAAGATATAGATAGACAGATGGATAGATAGACAAATTGACTAGTGAACAGATGGCCAGGTGGACAGATTGACAGATCGATAAATAGAAAGTTGGACAGATAGATATAGAGACAAAGAAACAGAGAAAGAGACAGGTAGATTAAGATATAGATAGACAGATAGACGGACAGATGGGTAGATGGACAAATTGAACAGTGAACAGATGGCCAGGGGACAGATTGACAGATCGATAAACAGTAAGTTGGGCAGATAGATAGAGAGACAGAGAAACACAGAGAGAGTCAGTTAGTTTGAGGTATAGATAGACAGATAGATAGAGAGACAGAGAGACAGGTATATTAAGATATAGATTATAGATAGACAGATGGTTAGATGAACAAATTGACAAGTGAACAGATGGCCAGGTGACAGATTGACAGATCGATAAATAGAAAGTTGGACAGACAGATAGACAGACAGAGAAACAGAGAAAGTCAGGTAGATAGATAGATGAACAAATTGACAAGTGAACTGGATGGCCAGGTGGACAGATAGACAGATAGATAGATCGATAAATTGACAAATCAATAAATAGAAAGTTGGACAGATAGATAGAGAGATGGAGATACAAAGATAGATATATAAATTAACCCATTTGGAGCTTTTGGAATTTTACGTACGCCACTCGACGCAACTTTTGTGCAAATATATAACTTATCCGGTCAAAAATTTCAAAAAGAAATTTGGCAGTTAATACGTTAATAAACAGGTCGACAGGTGGATAGACGGACACACGGACAGATTGACAGATGAACAGGTGAACAGATAGACAGATAAAGAGATAAATAAATGTGGGATTTGAATAAATCACAATGAGGTTTTCTTTTGATGCTGTTTAATAATAAAAATATCAAATACAAGGACACGCCTTGACAACTAAAATCTAACTTTCACTCGCTTCACTCCGTGGAAACGCGTCTTTCGCCCTTCGTTCCACAGTGGTTCGTTTTCAACTATCTTCGCTTCGTCTTTTGTTCTCTGCGACTCGTCTTCCACCCTCTACGGTTCGTCTTCAACTCCCTTCGATTCGTCTTCTGCTTTCTGCGAGTCTAGCTCAACTCTCTGTCGTTCGTCTTCAACTCCCTTCGATTCGTCTTCTGCTTTCTGCGAGTCTAGTTCAACTCTCTGTAGTTCGTCTTCAACTAACCTCGATTCGTTTTCTGCTTTCTGCAACTCGTGGTCAATTCTCTGTGATTCGTCTTCAACTGCTTAGCTCCTTCCAGTCCCTTCCCTGTCGTCGCTCTTCTTTCCCTCCTCGTCTGAACCGGTCTCCTCCATCGACGGGCATCCCATATAAATATACAGATCGACAGATAGACAAACGTATGAACAAATGCTTTGTAAGCAAATCTGCTTATTTTGTCTTGCAAATCTTTCATCAGAGGTGTCTGCTTTCTTATTTATTTACTAACCTCTTTAAAACAAATAGATAGATAGGTAGACGGTAAAACAAGCAATCAAACCTATTTGTTTATATATCTACCTATGACTTGGAATTTTATATCGACTTATATGTGTAACGCCTTATCCAACACAAAATCACGCTAACACAAATATCAACTAAATATCGAGGAAATATCGCAGGTCCAAGCCAGCTCAGTGAAGAAGGGTTGGTTCGATTTATAAAGCGCCACGTCGGTTCTTCCTGCGACAATTTCACTAACCGCGAAGTGACGATCTTTTTAAGAAGTTGACATAAACAATCAATACTCACAACAAACATACAAATATGTGAACAAAGAATAAGCAAAAAGCTGTGATTGGTTGCAAAAAAAAGAAAATTTATTATAAGTGAAGCAACTCTAAATATTGAAAATTAAAATATAGTAAAAATATGTTATAATATACAACAAATTTAATTCGCCGATAAGAGTTTTACCGGTTTTGGGTAAACGTAGATAAAAAAAAAGGTAAACTCGTAAATAGTAAAAAGAAAATAATTGATCCTAAATGATCGCGTAATCGCTCCGTACGACCAAGCTTGGCCTAAAGCGCTTTTCCCAAAAATCAAAATCATACGATTCAAATCTAAACCCAAAATGTAGCAAAATCCTTTACAAAATCAAAATCCTAATTTACCTAATTATTATAAACCAATTAACTAATATATTTCCTAACTATTACCTAAATTAATCAATCACCCAAAATTAATTATTCACTAAATTACGTGCTATTCTCTAAAATTCCAAATTCAAACGGTTATTTAAATGTGAAGTGCAAAGAAATACACTTTCATGAAATGTCGCCAGTCGCAAAAGGTAAGTTTAATTAATTAAATACATTAATATGTTTTCCAATAATGTCGAGTTATTTTTTTCAACAGGACAAAGTAACACGAATAGATCTGACCTTTGTGCTGTCCAGGATCGTTGACCTTGATGGATGACTGACGTAGTTGTCCTCAAAAATCAAATTGCGCAGCAGGACGTCGTTTCCTCAGTGATTTCCTTCAGCACTGGTAAGTTTATGAGGTCTTGAAGAGGTCTCAGGTCTGGTCACTGTTTAATTCCTTGGTTCTTTATTGTAGGCCAAAATGGACGCCCACAGCGTGTTTCAATGAGGACGATAATTTCTATTTACCGTAAGGTAAAGAATGTCCAAAAGGAGACAAGGATAAAGAAAAAGGGAAAAAGGCCTACATAGAAAATGAAAAAGAATATATCAGAAGATACACAACACAAAAAAAAAACATACCTCAAGATGATATGAGGCCTTGCACCAAACAGAAGATAATTTCTCCAACGAGTCCAAAATCCGGAATATCCGTACTTCGTTAATAAATTAATTAACAGAAGAGAAATCTTAACATCGATGATTATCCCACAATCAGTGGATTACTTTCTCCGACCCAAACCAAGATGATTTCCAATCAAAAATGTCGGTTTTGAAAGTCACGTCAACGATGCGTACTCTATGAGAGTTGGTGCGAGAAGAGAGCGAATTTGAGGCCGACGCCAATATGCCTCCCCAAACTAGTTTTTCGAGAAAAAGAACCAAGAAATACAGACCTCAAACAAATAAAATCCCTAACAAAATAATAGATGACTTTAAATAACCCGAAAATAAATGTAGATGACAAACAAAAATAACCAAATCACCCAACCAATAACTACCGGAAATCCAAAATTAATGAATTTTAAAATTGGCCTGTAACATATGACAGATAAACATATAGACAAACAAATAGACAATAAAGTAGTTAGATATGCAAACAGGACGATCAAACACTCAAATCTGCCTAATTATTTATTTAACAATCTGGTTATTGGGTTGCATTTTATGTGTTGTTTCCACTACATAAATCTATGTTCAAATAATGATTGGTTAAAAATTAATAAGATAACATAGGTATTAGTTAAATAAAAGGTATTCGTGATGAAACAGTTTAAAACCGCTATTAATAATAACACTGTAGCATATTTACGAGATCGCGTGCCCCTATTTGACGGTGACAAGCTAATCATAGCCGCCTATCTCGAGCACTTCCGCTCAGTTTAATCAATATACACGAGGCGCGTCGAGTCTTAGGAGGCCGCGCAATTTGGGCCCTTGTTCCTCCTCCTCCTCTACAAAATTTAGACGTGAAGTTTGCGTTAGCGCCTCAATGGGCAATCTCGAATTTAAGGGTGTTTTTCAACGCGAGAACACTCCGGTATAATGAACACCCCCTCGGACTGGAAAAGACCCATCGCCGTCCTTTTCTATCCTTTCGTTTTTACTCGTCCGCCCCTTCGCGAATAGAACGGCATCGTAAATTGTTTTCTGTTTTTTTATGGACGTTGTTTTCGCTTCTTTTGTTTGGCCCGCCCGGTCCCTCTAATGTTTCGTATTCATATCGCAATCAGATAAATTCGCTTTTTGTCGCTCCGATCGGAGAACGGGCTGCGGCCTCCTGGTGATTTAAAGCCAGTCCTGCGGGCGAACGCGATTCGTTCGGCAGTTTCGTGAAGATATACTGAACGATAGACTTTAAAAAATGTCTTGGTTTTGTCGAACGAGCTTTTTTCGATGTGTATTCGGATTTTTATTTTGGTGGAGGCGCCGAGGATTGTAATTTTTTTTATGAAGCTTTTACTCATAATAGGGTTTTTGTTGTTATGAAAAGAAGAGCGGCTTCAAGGACTCCACAAGGAATACAATAACGCGTGATTATGTAGAAAGGGACACCCCGCGGGCCTTACCGTATACATTATTAATAGAGCACCGGCAAAGTGATTAATGTAGTGTCAGTTTTTTTTCTCTCCAGCAGGCCGAGCCATTAGTTCTTTTTTTGCACCCAAGCCTCTTCTCGGGGACCATTTGCATTATGAGGTGTTCGCAAAGGCACAAAAACTACCCGATAGAGGTGAGGGGAGGGGTTAAAGCCACGTTAAGAGAACGGAAGCAATCAATTTACGCGGTTTTCTGAAACGGATCGGCGATTAAAATTTAAAGGGAAGTTAAATAATGGAAAACCGGTCTCGATTAGGGGGTCGAATTCGATTCGTTGCGCGAGAACGTGTACAAACAAGCGGACGCGGACTTTGGCCAAACAAATCCGGATGCCCGTTAATTAATTTAGGACCCTTTTTACCCGACGCCGTTATTAATTAATGGTAATTCGCGCGTTGACGTCCGGCTGCCGGCCGAAACTGCCATTAAAATTTGCAGCGGAACTAATAAGGTAATCAGTACGTATCAAAAGGAATTAACGTTAATGTCGCGTACGTAAATGACGTTTGAGTGCCTATTTTTTTTTCATGCTGCATACGAATTTACTCCGTGACTGATGCATAACGTAAAATCAATACATTTGTCGCGTTTCATCTCTCGTAATTGTAACAACTTCAATAAATTTTTGGTAGTCAAAATTATAAAACTGCAGTGTACTGATAATTGTAAGAATTTAATATTCTAAATCTGCTAGATTCATATTTACATGCAAATGGGTAAACAGGAAACAACTAAATAGGTAAACAGATAGGGTATATTGTCATTAAATTTGTCTACCTGTCTATTTATCGATCTTTTTCTGTCTGTAGAGTTGTATTACTGGTTCAATTTTAGACTTTATACAATTTATACTTTATACTTTGTATAACTAATCGATCCAATGCGGCCCGTTTAAAATTGTAAGAATATTAGAATCTAGATATGCTTGATTTATATGTACAAGCGAATGGGTAGATAGGAAAATAAACATATAGACAAATAAACGGATGCATTTTCATTAAATCTACATACACACCGGTGAGAAATATCTCATGCATCATTACTTGTCACCGTTTTCTCGACGTACATCAAATATTTTTTAAAATCTAATAGTACAAGACAGAAAGAGACGAAAACTGAAAATGTCTCTGTAGGATACCACAATTAATTGATGACGCATGTGATATCTTTTTTCGAACTGTGTTTACATAGGTTATATTTATTCTATGAAGTCCGAATTCTGGTGAAGGCAATATGGTTCTGTTCCAAAAGTAGCTGTCTTCGGAAAAATGGACGATTTGGTCCACTTCCCGATGGTTGTTGAAAGTTTCTTTGTATTACGAGTCCTTGATAGACCGACACTAGCTTACTGGAGTCGAAATTAAGTTTTTTTTATGACTTGAGGGGATCCTAGCCCATCAGCCACAGTTAGCAAAAAAATAACCTTAAATTACCTTAAAATCTAACAAAATAAACAAAACTTAAACAATTAAATCATTTAAAAATTTGTACGCAATAGAAAAAACTTTAATGGAATTATGACTTCGAACAGATATGATATTAAGCGGCAAAGAAAAAGCACATGCCAACAAAGACTATAAGAAGACGGGACGCTATTCATTATGAATCACGCAGTTGAACATCAAATGGTTAAGGTCTCACACTTCAGCACCACATTTGCAATCCGGAGACAACACGATCTTGAATTTGTAGAGATGGGACGGGAAACAGCCATGTCCGAACTTCAGTCTGGCCACAGTGGATGAAAACCTGCGCAAAACGCATACTCCCACATACCATTGTCTGCGTGGCACAACCGGGGAATTAATGCATATTGTGTAATTCTGTTATTATAAAAGTTTTCCCAGCGACCGTTCCAAACTTCGAGAATTTCTTTCTCCTGGTAAATCGAGAGCACTTCCGACGTCGACAAGCTACCATGATACGCTTGCCGTCCTCTGATGCTTCCTTAGCCAAAAGGTTCACTTCTTCATTATGCACGATATCGGCATGACCCTTAACCCACACAAAACGGCACGAGCCACCCTGGTTGATCAGAGAGGTGTTACTCTCAAGAACATCGACAATTCATGGATGGTGTTTGGGGAAGTATTTCCTGTTTCTTAAAGCCATCAGAACACTTCTGGAGTCCGAGACAATCGTCATGTTTTTACAACCGATAGAAATTCCATATTTCAAGGCCTCTAGAATCGCATACGCCCCCGCCTCGAAAATACTACAAAATGACTCTACTTTAAATTTTGCACGGTATCCGTTTTCAGGGACTAAGAGAGCGCAGCCACAACCCTGAGAGGACCTGGAAGCGTCTGTGAAAATAAGTAAACTACTATTAGTAGTTGACACAAAATTAAGATAAACCTCTTTAATATGCCAGCGATCGTCATTATAAGGCGGAAACGAGATATTTAGAGTAGTAAAATAATCAAAATAACCATCAGATGAAAAATTGCTTGGACGTAACCGCTCCGTTAACCTTGGAAAGAGAAATCTGTATGCTTCAACAAGAAGAGGAAGAGGTCAATGTCTCCAAAAAAACGGGATGAAACTGCATAGACAGAAAGTGAAGACTTGAAGCTTAAGAAGATGTTTAAACGCCTACATTCTTCTTAGAAAGAGGGGGGGCTCGCAGGTCTCAATGTTAAGGGTTTCAATAGGCGTAGAATTCTTGGCACCGAGACATATACGTAGTGCTTTCCAAATGCGATTTAATGCAGTTATTGTAAAATCTACGAGCTACATGAACGTCAGCACCCCATCTCACTTTCACAAAAACCCGAAAAACATTCAAGAATTTTTCACATTTTCTGACAATATGATCGATATGATATCTCCATGTTAATTTATTATCTATGGTCTTACCAAGGTAGCGAACATAGTTTTGGATTGGAAAATTATACCTGGCGAAGACGATATTATTGGACTGAAGGTTCCTGTGTCTAGAGAAATACAAAATCTCAGACTTATGATCCGCTAAAGTCATCAGCGTATTGTACCGTTTTGACCATGCTTCCAAAACACATTAAAAGTTTCAAACACCAAACACCTTTTTGAGATTGATAAATGAGACGACATCCACTCTTATGTTAAGACGTGGTTTAATTACATTTCGTTTTTCGGTTATGATGGTAATTACTTGTGTAATTAATATAATAATTTTATATTGATGTGCCTTTTGTCATCGAAATTTAGCGATTGGCCTGATAACGGCGGGAATGCCGAAACCTTTGGGTAGTCGAGAACATTAAATAAAATCTACAGCTTCAGTTATAAACCTCTTGTTTTATTACATTTCAACACGGAAGAATGGAGAACTATAAAGCACTTTTAAGCACCTGATCGTTCCAGTTTTCTTTCGTCGTAAGTTCTTAAAAGATACTCAAAATTTAAAAAACGGAAAATTAACTTCTTATTTAATAAAGATTATACAATGACTTTTTGACAGGCTGCGTACGACATATTGCAATACTATGAATTTATGTTATATACTGTATTTCACAGTTAATTGGTCCACTGCTGCACTTCTCGCGGCCATTCTCAGAATCGCAGTTGCAATTATGCAGTACTTGCATCTTATTATTATGGGAATAAAGTAGGGCGTATGTAATTCATGGCTATAATTCATTTGTAAAGCTGGATAACTACCGTTCGACACAAGATACCTCATGTGTCATCAATTAATTGTGGTATCCTAGACGAACATTTTCAGTTTTCGTTTCTTTCTGTCAGGTACAATTAGATTTAAAAAAAATATTTGATGTATTTTGAGAAAACGATGGAAGGTGTATATCTCAATTTTCAGTCAGGTAATGATAATTAATTGATGATGCATGAGACATCTTTGCCGAACGGTATATACATGCCTATTTATTTACCTTTTCCTATCTGTAAAGCTGCATAACTGTTTCAATTTTAGGCTTTATACGATCAATTAATTATCAGTCAGACAACAATACAGTCAGATACATAAATGAACAGATGAATAAATAATCCTTCTTTAATATCACAACAAACTATAAACGTTACAAGTATTGCATGATAGCAGACATAGATTATTTAGTTATATATAGTTATTAATTGACTTACTGACACGTCCATTCCGAGAATTTCGTAATCATCGCATAAATTTTCCTCTTTCATTTATAACTACTCATTTCACGTTAAATTTATTATATTGTTTATAGGATTATGTTTATAAAAAATCACCAACGTTGTTTCGTATTCCATAACATTCTCTCGATCTTCTGACTTTTAGAGATGAATTGACACAATTCTTTTATTGGTTGTTCTTGATATTAGAAAAGAATCTCATTGATTGCATGACGAAACACCGTACCACTCTTCCGCATAAAACGGAGTAACTCCAACTTTAACTTTGGCTCCATCTAACCTAAAAACTAACCGAGTTGGCGAAAAATGTTTCAAAGAAAAGTTATTCCCTATCTAACTGCGAACATCTTCTATTATAAACATTTTTTCGTATCCTGGATAATAACGGAGTTATAATCCAAAAATTGAAACAACCCAAAAATAACATATATCAAATTTAGCTCCAATTAACTCAAAACCTAAGCAAGCTAGCAAAAAATGTTTCGAATAAAAGTTATTTCGTATCTAACTACGAACATTTTTCGTTACAAACATTTTTTCCTAATGATCGATATTAACGGAATTATAATCCGAAAATTGGAACAACCCCAAAATGGCATACATCAAATTTAGCTCCATTTAACTCATAATCTAAGCAAGTTAGCAAAAAATGTTTCGAATAAAAGTTATTTCGCATCTAACTACGAACATTTTTCGTTATAAACATTTTTTCCTAATGATCGATATTAACGGCATTATAATCCAAAAATTGGAACAACACAAAAGTGGCATATATCAAATTTAGCTACATTTAACTCATACATCAAATTTAGCTCATCTAAGCAAGCTAGCGAAAAATGTTTCGAATAAAATTTATTCTGCATCTAACTGCGAACATTTTTTATTTTAAATATTTTTTCGTATGATCAATATTACCGGAGTTATAATCCAAAAACTGGAACAGCTCCAAAATGGCGTACTTCAACTTTGATTCCATCTAACTCAAAAACTAAGTGGGTTAGCAAAAAATATTTCAAATAAAAGTCATTCCGTATCTATCTGCTAACATCTTTTATTCTAAATATTTTTTCGTATCCTCGATAATAACGAACTGATAACCCAAATACTGGAACAACCGCATAATGGCATACTTCAACTTTGGCTCCGTCTGACTCAAAAACTAAGTGGGTTAGCAAAAAATATTTCAAATAAAAGTCATTCCGTATCTATCTGCTAACATCTTCTATTCTAAATATTTTTTCGTATCCTCGATAATAATGGACTTATAACCCAAATACTGCAACAACCGCATAATGGCATACTTCAACTTTGGCTCCGTCTGACTCAAAAACTAAGTGGGTTAGCAAAAAATATTTCAAATAAAAGTCATTCCGTATCTATCTGCTAACATCTTTTATTCTAAATATTTCTTCGTATCCTCGATAATAACGGACTTATAACCCAAACACTGGAACAACCGCATAATGGCATACTTCAACTTTGGCTCCGTCTGACTCAAAAACTAAGTGGGTTGGCAAAAAATATTTCAAATAAAAGTCATTCCATATCTATCTGCTAACATCTTTTATTCTAAATATTTCTTCGTATCCTCGATAATAACGGACTTATAACCCAAATACTGGAACAACCGCATAATGGCATACTTCAACTTTGGCTCCATCTGACTCAAAAATTAAGTGGGTTAGCAAAAGATATTTCAAATAAAAGTCACTCCGTATCTATCTGCGAACATCTTTTATTCTAAATATTTTTTCGTATCCTCGATAATAATGGACTTATAACCCAAATACTGGAACAACCGCATAATGGCATACTTCAACTTTGGCTCCGTCTGACTCAAAAACTAAGTGGGTTAGCAAAATATATTTCAAATAAAAGTCATTCCGTATCTAACTATGAACATCTTTTATTATAAATATTTTTTCGTATCCTCGACAATAACGGATTTATAACCCAAATACTGGAACAACCGCATAATGGCATACTTCAACTTTGGCTCCATCTGACTCAAAAACTAAGTGGGTTAGCAAAAAATATTTCAAATAAAAGTCATTCTATATCCATCTGCTAATATCTTTTATTCTAAATATTTCTTCGTATCCTCGATAATAAGGGACTTATAACCCAAATACTGGAACAACCGCATAATGGCATACTTCAACTTTGGCTCCGTCTGACTCAAAAACTAAGTGGGTTAGCAAAAAAATATTTCAAATAAAAGTCATTCCATATCTATCTGCTAACATCTTTTATTCCAAATATTTTTTCGTATCCTCGACAATAACGGACTTATAACCCAAATACTGGAACAACCGCATAATGGCATACTTCAACTTTGGCTCCATCTGACTCAAAGGCTAAGCGAGCTAGCAAAGAAAGTTTAAAATAAAACTTATTCCGTATCTAGCTCTGAATATCTTTTGTTATAAACATTTTTTTCGCATGATCGATATTAACGGAGTTTTAAGTAAACGAGGAGTCTTCATTCATTAATTAAACAACCGCAATTAGGTTAGGATAAGTTAGTTAGTGCGCGACACCGACAATTGTAGAAGTTGGTTAGGAAAAGTTTGCCATCTTTTATTTTGACAACTTATAACACAAGACTTGAAAACCAGCATTGAAGAAAAAATTGCCACTTTCATGCCAAATGATTGGAAGGAACAATTCAAAATGCCACAACACGAATACAAGTGTAAATCAAGTCAGGAAGAGATTATTTGACGAACTTTTTTTAATAATGTAACCAATTTTATCTCCATTAAGTTATAGAAACATGCCTCAAAACAACAAAAACGAGTTTCAGTTTTAGAGAAAATTTCTTGTAAACTTTAATCTTTACCGACGCCTCCACCAAATTATTTAATGTATCTCACAATTGATTTCAAGACATATTTTTACTAAAGAATCCATCAAACTATCTAATATATCCCAGAATTGAACACAAGTTATAAGAAATAATTTAATTTTTAAGGCGGATTTCATATTGAGTCAACTAGCAATCATCAATAAGCGATATTGGCACATGATGACATTTTACATATAATTAAATGTCTATCACATTGGAGCAATTCGATATTGCCTCTCTATTTGCAATATCGAATTGCTCCAATGTGAAACGTCTGATTTAATTCGATATAAAACGTCATCAAGTGGTATGAAATATAATATCGCTTGTTGCTGGTTTCTAGTCAGTATGAGATGTACCTAAAAACCTTCCTTTAAAATTTCCTTATTTAATAAGTTCCAAAATTGATTTTGAAAGATATTTATTTAGCTTCTTTAATAATATTAATCTAGAAATATACTGTATTGGGAAATATAAAATTCCAGAATTGATTTTAAAACATGGTATTTTTACATTTTGAAAAATTTTCTGGAAACAACATTTATCTTGAGATCCACACCGTATTGAGAAATATATTTTTGTTGAAAGTGTTGGATTTTAAACAAACACGTATACAGTGTGATCCATAAACGTTGACATGGCAGGGGGCGCCCGTACCGTACATCAAAGTGCTAAAGTATCCGCCGCCCTTACAGCCGTCTGGATGCAGCTTTCAAAGAAAGCTCGGGTACCGCCGTGCATCTACACGGTGGAGAGGGCCCTTTCAGAGGGAGAGAAATTTAGGACCTGTCAAGTGCATAATGCACTGTATCACTCAACGCGCGCGTTTTTGTCGCGGTCGTATGCAAATCGAGTTTTCAGGTAACTGCTCTTCGCGAATGAAAAAGAATTTTGTCGCAAAAACAAAACTAAAATATTAAATACAAATTTGGCCAAATTTCGCGAATTAAAGATTATAACAAGGAGAACGGTTAAAGTTTTCCCCCGGAGTACAATTACGTCACGCTCGCTAGCAATTACCTCGTTCTTGAGGCAAACTCAGCGAGCCGGAGACAACCGGTAAGTAATTAGCTATTTTCGCGAATTAACGAACACCGTTTCGGGAATTACCCGCGATAACCGCTCGCTCCGGGGTTCCTCATTCGATCTCGATTGCCTCTTAAGATCCGGCAAGTAAATCTTGGAACTTACCGTGCACGTCCAAACACCCTTCTTCGATCTTGATGGCAACTGTATTAATTTGACACATATAACAACCCCTGTCTGATTCCTTCACATGTCTGATATGTAGTTGCCACCTTCTAGAATTATCGTGAGTCACAGATATACGTCCATTGTGAGTGACAACTTTTGTTTGAAGACTGAGTACAGTTTGATCTTCAGATCTTACCCATGCAACCTAAAAACAAAAAAAAAGATAAATAAATAAAAGCAGAGGTAAAGTTGTAACTTAAGAAATATTATTTTAATGTCTAAAGCAGTCGGTATAGGTTATCCTTTGAACTTAATTTAGGTTTAAAGGGCTTGAAGGAGGCGCGTTTGCACTTTAAGCTCAAGCCGTTCGCATAACTTCAGTTATAAATGTCAGATGCACATTCGAAACTCGGTGAGAGAAACTTAAACTGTTTAGAAAGAGCCCCGGTATGCACATTAGAGCCAAGGGGAAAATAGCAGAACTTTCCACGAGTGTTATTGGAGGATTTTGTAATACTCCCTGAATAAATAGACGATAATCACATTTTTTTTTGTCCATATTTTTTTTACTTTTTTTCGTTGCTTAAACAAGACTGTCTAAATAGCAATTTCTACGTCATTTTCATACCGTTTCGCGACAGGTTCCATTTCGAAAACCGCCACGCCGATCGGTCGGCGAGAAATTTAAAAACGTAATTGAAAATTCCGACCCCGGGGTCTGTAAATCAACGGCTCGGCGATCGAAACGAACACCGCGTCGTCCGCGATAAAAATCGATTACTTTTGCCGGTGTAATCTGCATAGCGAATCGACTCTCTCCGCTTTTATTTACGATCAAACCGACGGGGACACTCGAAATCCAACGCGTTTGTACCGGTTTTTTTGTACTCTTCAGTACACTTTAAACATCGGTAAACAATGATACGATTGGTACTTGTTAGAAAATTAAAGGGGAGGATTTATTTTTTATGTCAAATTGAAGATTAATGTTTAATCAATGATAAAAGAGTGATTTTTAATGGTAAACAGCTTTACCGATCTTTATTGGGGTTTAAATTTAGATTTTTTCCGGCGCCTCCGCCAAATTTTCAACCAAATTATTATTTCTTTGAAGGTAGTTAGCATTAACTCCAACATATTTTAATTTTTTGTTATTAAATTGAAATAATGTAACATACTAGCGATCTCTATGGACATAATGGGACGTTCATTAGCGTCCCGCAGTGTTCGTGCTAGAATTAATTAGTAGTTTGTTATAAAATTAGTTATGCTAGTCAATTTTTAAATTTTTTTAAAGTACTGATTGTTATTGAGACTAGAAATTTTATTAGGACTAGTTTAGTTTTATTTTTAGTATTTTTCCAAAAAAAATTATTGTTTTTGGTTGAATTGATCAATATTTTGGTAACTTTAATGGAAGCTTTACGAATTTAGTAAGTTTTTGATGGAATTAAAAAAAAATTGATAAATTTTTGGTGGAATTTTTACAAATTTTGTAAGTTTTTTGGTGGAAGAAAAAAAAATTCATTATTTTTGGTAGAATTATTAAAAATTCTAGTAACTTTGGTGGAATTTTTATAAATCTACTAAGTTTTTGATGGAATTTTCAAGGTTTTAGTTAATTTTTAAGGAAATTGTTTCTAATTTGATTGATTTTTGGTGGAATTTTAAAAGAATTTGGACATTTTGGTGGAATTTTTTAAAAATTTGGTAAGTTTTTGGTAAAATTGTTAAAAATGTTGACAATTTCGGTGTAATTTTTACTATTTTTGTAAGTTTTTGGTGGAATAAAAAAAATTCAGTAAGTTTTGGGTGTGGTTGTTAAATATTTTAATAGCTTTGGTGGAATTTTTGCGAATTTTATTCATTTCTGTTGGAATAAAAAAAAATCAGTGTTTTTGGTAAAATTTTTATGAATTCAGTAAGTTTTTGCTGCAATTTTTGCAAATTGTATTAATTTTTGGTGAAATTTTTAAAAAATTCAGTGTATTTTTGGTGGAATTATCAAAAATTTTGATAACACTGGTGGAGTTTTTGCGAATTTTATTCATTTTTGATGAAATATTAAAAAAAATCAGTGTTTTCTTATGGAATGTTTACGAATTTAGTATGTTTTTAGTGAAATTTTTCCAATTTTATTAATTTTTGGTGGAATTTTTATAAAATTCAGTATGTTTTTGATGGAATTGTTAAAAAAGTTGATAACTTTGGTGGAATTTTTATTAACTTTAGTCATTTTTGGTAGAATTTTTGCGAATTTTATTCATTTCTAGTGGAATTTTAAAAAAATTCAGTGTTTTTGGTAAAATTCTTATGAATTTAGTAAGTTTTTGGTGGAATTATTAAAAATTTTGATAACACTGGTAGAATTTTTGTAAATTCTATTCATTTCTGGTGGAATAAAAAAAATCAGTGTTTTTGGTAAAATTCTTATGAATTTACTAAGTTTTTGGTGGAATTTTTGCAAATGGTATTAATTTTTGGTGGATTTTTTAAAAAAATTAATATATTTTTGGTGGAATTATCAAAAATTTTGATAACACTGGTGGAGTTTTTGCGAATTTCATTCATTTTTGATGGAATTTTTAAAAAAATCAGTGTTTTCTTATGGAACGTTTACGAATTTAGTAAGTTTTTAGTGAAATTTTTCCAATTTTATTAATTTTTGGTGGAATTTTTATAAAATTCAGTATGTTTTTGATGGAATTGTTAAAAAAGTTGATAACTTTGGTGGAATTTTTATTAACTTTAGTCATTTTTGGTGGAATTGTTAAAAATATTGGTAATTTTAGTAGAATTTTTATGAATTTGGTAAGCTTTTGGTGGTATTTTTTAAAAATCAGTAAGTTTTTGGTGGAATTATTCAACATTTTTGTAGCTTTGGTGGAAAATTGAAAAAATGTAGTACGTTTTTGGTGGAATTGTTAAAAATGTTGGTAACTTTGGTGGAATTTTTACAAATTTTTATAAGTTTTTGGTGGAATTTTAAAAATTTTAGTAGCTTTGGTGGAATTTTTACAAATTTACTTAAATTTTTGTTGATATTTTCAAGAATTTAATTAGTTTTTAATGAAATTTATTTGATAATTATTAATAAACCGATCGTTTTGACATTTCATGTGGCATTAGTGTGGTTAGAATAATAAGTAACGTTTATGAAAAGTGAAGCAAGTGTTTTATCGGCCCAAATCGAAAATGACGAAAAACGGGGACTTCGTTTAGGGCTTAAATCGGCCGTTTCGGGTCCAAAGGAGCCCCGATTCGCATATAACGTTGCGTTATAAAGCCGTTCAGAAGGTTAGCCGGAAGCAGAGTCGCGAAGCCGGTGGTTTTTTGGACAAAAATTGCGTTCGAAAATTAACGAAAATGACAGGCGGACGATCGAGAATTTTAATTTCAAGTAGGGTTACCGCAACGTCGTTCGATTTTCAGGGCCGTTTTTCCGAAATCGGTCACGGACCCCCCAAAATCGTCGGGGAGGTGAAGATAATGGTCGGCAGAAAGACCTAAAACCACTGAATCGTCCGAAAAGCGATTTCCAAAAAAAAACTATTAGAAAAAGAGCTAGGCGCCTGTGGCGCCCTCTTTTAAAGAGACGCTGCTTGCTTACTACTTTAATATACTGTATAATTTTGATTGAAACTTAATTTTTGTTTTCACCAGAGATAAATTTTCTATGACTTTTAATTTTTCCCTTAGAAAAAAAAAATGTGTGGATTCAAAATTTTTTTTTTTTTAAATCCATATCTAAGGTACTAATAGTTATTGAGACTTGGATTTTTATTAGAAGTTACATTGAAACATAATCTTTATTTTTGCCAAATATGATTTTTTTACTACATTTGGTTTTTCCCTCAGAGGAGAAAATGTAAGTTAATGTCGATTAAAATTTCTCAATTTTAAAAAATTCATACCTAAAATACCTATTGCTTTTAAAACTTGAAATTTTATGAGAATTTAAGTTAAAATATAATTTTTATTCTAACTACTAATTAACTTTCTACTTTTACTTCTTTTTCTTTGGATAAAAATATCTGACCTAACCTAATTTACATATCGATTAAAACTGGTACACTTTTTAGAACATAAATTTGAAAAACTAACCATTCGTGAGACTTGAAATTTTATTCCAGTCTCGATTTAAACTAAAACTTAATCTTGATTTTTGCTAAAAATAAATTTTCTATGACATTTAGTTTTTCAAATTCGAATTGGTGAAAATTTTTCGTTCGAAGTTATGTTAGGTTCGGTTAAAAAAGTCATTAATATTTTTAAAATTTATTTAAAATTTCATGAGATTTAACAGATGATAATTTAATGATCATTTTTAAAGGTAGTCAAAGGAAAAATAATACTTTTTCTGAGTTAGTTTTTTCGTTACGAATACCTTTGAAATACGTAATATATTATGAACTATGAACCAGGTGTTAAGAACTTCTATACAGAAACTTTAAAGAGAAAATGACAAAAATAAAAAAAAATAGAAAAAAATACGAAAGTTTTAGAGTGTATTATTCGATAAACACGAAAACATAAATTATTACTTTGCACAATTGTCTGTTGTACAAGAGAAAAATTATATTTTAACTAAATTTATAAAATTTATAAAACAACAACTATAGTCGTAAAGGTTTATACGTAAATTTACATGTAAATTCTAGTGATTTTATAAATTAATTATCTCGCCGACAAAACCCTTTTAGAACTCTTAAGGTCTCTTTTTAAGAGAATAAAGTTCCAACACCTAAGCGAGTACATCTCGTTACGTTTCTAAATAAAGCTGTTTTGTAATAAACTTAATTGGATGTTAGTAGTGCTAGGGAATTTGTACATATTATTACATCCTTCTTGATTATTAAATCTTCATGCGAATTTCTCTACTTAGAAATTAGTTAGTAAGAAGGATTATGTACTTTAATTTGTAAGTAGCATTAAGTAATAATGTTACATGTATTGGATTTTTAATAAAAATTGTTGAAGAATTGTATTCATCTATAGGTATATTAAAAAAATTCTTAAATTAACAAAAATTTTTATGAAAGTTAATCAAAATTCTTCAAAGTTATGTTAGGTTCACTTAAAAATCATTCATGTTTTTGATATTTTTAAAGGCTTTTTGATGGTAGATAATAAAATTTTTATCAATTTAGTAAAAAAAGAAATAGATACTTTAACTAATCTTTCTTTAAATTCTTGTTTCTTAATCCTTTTAACAAAAACTTCTTAAATTTTTTTAAAGTTAAACCAAAATTCTTCAAGAGTATATTAAGCCTGCTCAAAAATCTTGTATGTGTATGATATTTATTTAAAAAAAAATAATAGTAAATAATAAAAATTCGATCATTTCACTTAACAATAGATATCATCAGAAATTCAATTTATTCAATGAATTATTTTTATGGAAAAAATGAACAAGTCCAGAAATTCCATAATAATGATTATAATTTCACATTCCAAAATGATGGAGTCTATTTTATACGAACATGTACAGGAGAAAATGACTAATTGTCAGTGGATTTAGTCATCTTTTTCTGTTAATATTTTTATCTCCCTAGGTCTTGACTCAACAGTCAGCTTGACTGTAACATTATTGAGTTGAAAGAATTCAATACATCTATACTACAAAATATAATTTGGGATGAAGGAGGAGAAAAAAAAATAGAATGGTTAAAGGTCAAACAATTAAGGTATAAAAAGAGAACAAGATTATAATAATGTTCAGATACAACTATGGTGATGAGAATAAAAGTTTGATATAAATATTATATTTGATTCCATGTTTTAATACACACGGGTGAAAAATGGATCATAATCAAACTTTTGTTGATATAATGTTAAAGGCAAAGTAAAAGGAAGGCCCAGTAATATTCCAAAAGAAACTGACAATGAGTTAAAAAAGATATTATATTGAACGATTTAATTAAATATTGCCGTAACGCCCAGTTAAGGGGGAACAACAGGGTAAATTCTTTGAAAAATCGTTTTTTTTTCTTTACGCAATTCGAAAGTATGTACCTTTTAGAATATAGTCCTACAATATTATAACAAAATTTGTACAAATAATGGAACTATAGCTCTTTTCTGCTCGCGCGCACGAAGCCATTACTTGAATACGAACATAAACAACCATTGTCACAAAATGTTATCAATGCTATTACTCCCATTTTATATGGATTTGTCCAAGACGGAGTTGCTTGAGCGCTGTATAGGCGGATTTACGCAAAATTCGAATGAGAGCTTTACTGCCCTTATTTGGAAGTTCGCTTCGAAAATTTTATCAAGTCGGACAGTTATTGTGCAAATTGCTACTTATTTGACGGTTTCCATTTTTAATAATGGAATGGCATCTTTATTAAAGGTGGCAAATGAAATACAAATCCAGATTAGTCCCCAAATGTACGCATTTTGCACAGCTAAAGACCAACACCGTATAAGTCGAGCTAAAGTGCGTTAAATTTCAAGTGTTTTAGACAATTCAGACAACAAGAAGAAAGTCAAATTATGTTCTAGAAATTCTAAAGACCTTTATTATGGAGCAGCAATCGATGAATTGTGGTAACTCTTAAAATTTCCTCCATTATATCATCTAGAACTAAACTTAACTTTTTAAATGCGTTTTTCTCACAGTAAAATTTTTTTAACCTGTTGTCACATTTTTTTTACCAACGAGAATCGCATTCAAATTTTATTGAGACGTCCTCAATCTATATAAAATTCCCTTCAGTTAAGCGTACGGATTTTTATTTGTATTAATATTTGCTGCCTCTTTACCCCCTGGAAAGATTAATTATTTTATCGATTTTCTTAACTATTTTTTTGCAGGGGTACCATTTTAACAGCAATTATTATTTTCTAAATCGGGTACGCTTAACTGAAGCTACACTAATATAGATTAAAATGACGTTTCCTTTTTTATTTTCAGATTATTTTTACACGTTTTACAGTGACAACCAACAAGATGCCTTTTTTTGTTAGTGCATTTGGCCATCCTCCATACATGTATTCTAAGACAGATTTTTTTTCTCTATACTTCCTAAAATAAGTTTAAACTGCGTAGTTACAAATATCAAATTCCGATTTTTCTAAAATATATGAGTGAACCAAAATAAAATCTTAATTATCGCCTTTTTTCGCGGTCTCCACCCTGTTGTTCCCCCTTAAGGGCAAGTTCGGTAGAATACCATGGTTGGTACTTTAATATACCGAATGATAATTCCTTGAAAGATTTAGATACATATTCTAGAATCTGTATTATTCATAGAAGCCGTTAAAAACCTTTGAAATTGAAATTAGTTACTGTGGTCGGGTCGCTAAAAACCAATTAAAAAATTCAAATTGTATAAAATTAGTATATAGATAGAATCAAAACACAGTGTACTTCGGATATAACGAACCCTTAGGGGACCTGAAAATCGGTTCGTTATAAGCGGTAATTTAAAAAAAAAATCATGAATTAAATTTATTTAATTTATTTTTACTTCATTGTTGACATAGACTTCGGCTTTTCTGAAGCAATTGTTAATCGTGTACTCGGGGACCGTTTCTCACGCTTTATGAATAAATATATGAGAATTTGCGTCTAATCCTTGCACAAATTTCAATAAATGATGTTGTCGGTAATGGCTTCTGAGAGAATGAATGATATCCTGATACATTGGCTGAAGTTTACTACTTCGAGGGCTTAGTGCAAAACAGACGTAACTACAAATTTTACGTTTTTGAGTTAGTTTCATTTTCTATTAAAGAATGTTGTGTTCTGTGTGGTGAAATGAAAATAAAACTGGTAACTCTAAGCAATCTAAAGATAGACTGCAACGTATCTACTTTAGAATCATTTTAATTAATGCAACACAAGCGTATGTATACATACGTTTTTGTTACTTGCGCTACAGAATTACAAAAACGTATCTGAAATATGCTATGTATAGAATGATCAAACCAAAATGGATGATTTACTGCAATATGGGGTATATAATCTTACTACCTTCAATGTTGCCACTAAGGACGCAAAGTGTTATATGTGACACGAGGCAATTGCCAAAAGAGGTTCCATTGAGGTCACCTCATGCTTATGGAACTATCTACAAAATTCTGCAGATAGTAGACCGCACTACTTTTTTTCTGATATATGCAGTGGCCAAAACTGTAACATCAACGTTGCAACCATGTTTCATTTCACTGTAAATAATTTGAACATTCTCGAAATTACCCAATTTTTCTTTGAACCAGTCCATTCGCAAATGGAATGTGACTCAGTGCACGCTCACATTGAGAGAAAAGTAAAACATACCAATATTTCTCATCCATCAGGTTGGTATACCTCTGTTCAAATGGCTTCACGAAAATCCGAAAATCATGTAATTGAAATTGCACAATCCCAATTTTTTAATTTCTCGTCCATTCAAAAAAATTATGTTAAAAACAATAAAAAAGATATTAATGGTGAAAATATTCGATGGATGAAAATAAAATGTCTCCAATACAGGAAAAACAGCCCTGAATACGTGTTCTTTAAATATAATATAGAAGAAACTCAAAGAAAAACAAGATCGTCTAAGACTACAAAAGTTGTTAACAACTACTTGGATTTGGAACGTGCTTATAACGGTCCACTTCCAATTAAAACGTTAAAGCTTCAGGACTTAAACGATCTATGCAAAGATCGTTTAAAGATTCATACCAGAACAGTACCAGGAGTTTTACAATAATTTGTGGGCCGATGGCTCTACAATTAATGTTAATGTAGAAGAAAATGGTAAATGATAACAATAAAAAACTAATAAATATTAAGAAAAGTAAAGTTAAATAAAAAGTTAAATAAGTAGATAAATAAAGTTTCAACATTGTCTTTATATTTTTTTATCACTAATAGTAAGGCCATGCATCTTTAATTTATCAAAATTTACCAAAATGTTAGAGACGAAAACGTAAGTTCCTTATATGAATCGAAAAATAAACTAATGTGTAAGGAAAAACAAACGTATCTCATGACTAATTAACGAATTTTAACTATTATTACTTGTAATTAAATTTTAATTTTAATATGATTTGCCTCTAGTGACCCAAAGTAGCAGAATATTGAATTGCGAAGGAAGTTAGGGTGTTCATCATTACATAAGTGGTGTTTTTTTTGGTAACTTATTGTTGAATTCCGATTTACTCAAATCACCGATTTTGTAGATACGTCTGTTTTGTACTAAGTCCTCGACTTGTATTCGGTGGCATAAAGATTAACTGGAACGAGCTTAAATGTTCGGGTGAGCATTATCAATCAACATTCGCGCACAATATCAGTAAAAATATCTCCCGTATCTTTTGACAACTTTCCCTAAGTAGTACTAAACAACTTTTTGTTTGGTACTACTTGGGTTTAATTTTTGTCAATGATAAGAAATGTAGCTTTACTGTACTCACGAGTGAGTTGGGGAGGTAGAAAATAACGTGAGGGAGAAAAAGGAGCATGTATGAGCAGTATAAGAAAGACGTTTGTTCGCTTTACATCACATGTGATACTATTGTATTTAAAAAAAACATAAAGAATAAAGCAGTTATTATTAACAGTAGGTATTTTGCTCAGAAATTCACTCAAAATCAGATAAGCGATCGTTATAACCGGAACCACTTTAGTAATAATATCAGTTCGTTTTACCCGAATGTTCGTTATAACCGAATTCGTTATAAACAAATTTGTTTACATTTTGTTAAATAGAAATATTTTCGGGACTATTACGTTCGTTCGTTATAAGCAGAAGTTCGTTATAACCGGGTGCGTTATAATCAGAGTACACTGTATATTCAGCCGGTTTCGAGATATCACCATATTTTCAGCACTTCAAACAAATTGCGGTTATCGCGAAAGTAATTGAAATTTTCAAAATGTAAAATACGTCAAATACCATAAACATATACTGTTATCATATGTTAAAACCCGATTTTTTTCCTCCAATAGATTTTCTGAAAAAAAAAAATCACAAAGTTACACAATTTTTCAGCAGCTTGAAAATCCGGTTCATTTTTCATTTATCTCCCGTTAGCTTCAAAACTACAGAGCCGAAATTTAAAAAATGTATATGTTACACAAAAATCTCTACGGAATATAATAAATTTTATTCCGATTGTTTTCGACAAATTGTTGCGAAAATGTTGTGCTTCAAAATGAGAAACTTTTACTTCTGACGACGAGAATAGTTTATTATTTGTTTAAGGTAAACATAGACTAGTGATGTAACGAATAGCAGTTCAACCGAATAACCGAACGCCGAACATTCAGCTAAATTTGAACCGAATATTCGGTCTTTATTGAATGGCGTGAAAATAAGATTCAAAGTAATAGAAAGAGATGCACTTCGAACAGACTTAAACTCCGGAAGCAATAGTAGCGATGATACAGAGCGCAATGGAAGTAATAAGATGAATATAAACACAAATATTGAGCACTTGTCCTCCACAAGAGGCAAAAGTTTGAATCGAAGACATTTTGCGTTTTGGGACTGCCATAAAGCCATAGCCATATCTAGTAAGGCTGTTAGTGACTCAAGTCCTAGAAATAGAGTAGCAATTAAATTGGATGGTTACTTGTCTGAGGAATTACTAAAGAGACAGCAAGTTCCGTTTGTTTGGTGGAAGCAATATAACTTGAAATACCCAAAAATGAGTAAACTGACAAAAGTGTAGTTATCAACCCCATCAAGTACAGTTTTCAGTGAGCAGCTGCTCTCTGAAGCAGGAAACATATAAAAAAGAAACCGCTTACTTCCAGAAAGAGCCAACCAATTAACGTTCATTTAATATATTCTTCAAATTTATTAAACTTATAACAGCCACATAGACAACCGAGTATTCGGTAAATAAATTCGGTATTCGGTCGAAAACCGAATATTGCAAATGAGGCCGAATTAGTCGAATACCGAATAATTATTTGGCTTCGGCCTCCTCTCTAATATAGACCTTTTCATTTAAAATACATATTTTAAAAACGTTATTGTTTATAAAAATCATTAAAAATAATCTCACGCAAAAGAATTGATTTTATAAACAGACATAAAGCAGTGTATTAACTGATATTTCTCTAAACTCTTGTTTCTTAGTTTTTTTTTATTATTTCGACCGTCTACGTTTGAGCCTTAAACATGGCCATGTGTTGAATCAAGTTAATTTTTAATTTTTAAGATTTTTCACCATAATTTAGTATTCCAAAGCCAACATACATTAAATCACGCCTTTAGGTTTTTCAAATTTTGTATCGTCTTTGTATCACTTTGTCTTAACGTGCCTTCAGCTTTTACTTTTATTCATACATTTGTGGTCCTGGGCTCTTCGATGATTAACTTTCTTAAGTTAATTTAAATCGTTTGAATATCCTGACGATGTGGCTGAAGACGTCTAAAGACGAAACGTTTACGTAGAACTTATAACAATTAATAAAATTTGTCATCATTGGGTCTAAAACCTTTGCGTTTTATTTCACCTAACTTAAAATTTCCACAATTAACCTGGAGTATACACTAGCCAAGTTTTTATTATAAATTTCATAAAATTTCTTTAAAGTTGATTAAAATTCTTCAAAGTTATATTAGGTTTAGTTACAAACTTCTAATGTCTTTTTATTTATCTATTTTTTTTTTATTAGAGATAATACCAATTTTATAAGTTTCATAAAAAATAAATATTTCAATTTGATCAAGAATCGATCCTTACAAACCCAACCCATACAATTTCGATTAGCGATAAATCCGAAGATTTTCCTGGGCATGGTAGAAGGTCTCCATGAGCCTCTTCTAGAATGGTTAAAATACGTCTTACCATATAGGGCCGCGTATTATCTAGTTGAAAAATTGAATTTTCCAGCCTCTGGAGGTACATCAGAAGATTCGACTCCAAAACCTGCTGCATATATCGCTGTGCAGTCAAGGTGCTCTTAATAAGAACTACAGGGGTTATAAGGGTGATTATATAGAAACTATCATTTTTCACATGGTAATTTGAAAATAGTTTTTTTGTTCCAAGTTTTGTTTTTTAATACACAAACACGAACTTTTGTTCAAAATAAACCTTGTAAAGTTCAAGATCAAACAGTTCAATTATTTTCTAGCCAGAATTGACTTGCTTTTGTAAAAACGATATGCAGAGGAATGATTTTTTTATTTGATACGGCAAAATAATACAATATTAGGCATAATATGCATGTTAAAACCAAAACAGTGAATAGGGAAAACTAAAATACAAACTTGCTTAAAGCAAAAGAATATTCAATGCAATAACGAAAAAACGTTAACGTTTTACACTTGAACAAGTAGCTTTTTGATCTATGTCAGAATAAACGTCTGTAAACTGTAGCTTGTTTTGAACTTTTATGGAACCGCTGATATATCTGCTTAAAAGAGTGTCCTCATCATCACTAGACGTGCCACTGGAAGATAGTTCATCATTAAGCCCAATTTTGTTGATTTCAAGGGAACCAATGAAGTATCTTTTATTGCCGTTTATGAAAGTGCTAAGTTCATAAAAGTTTAATCTGATGCTACTTTCATAATTTTCTTTTTTTATTTGGTGTACTTTCATTGTTCCTCTAAAAGTTTGTAACAAAACATTCTTAAGTTTTTGGGACATTTCATCAATTTTGTCTGCATCAATCTGATAGTAAGTAATGTTTGAATGTTTTGGCACAGGTTATTCAACATAGCTTTTATTTCGACCATATCTGCTCCTTGACCAACCAATCTATCTAACGTCCTTTTAGTAACTCCCTCCTATCCCGTCAGGTGCCCCCTTTCCGTGACCAGTTTCTAAATAGTTCCAAGTAAAATTGTTTGAAAATACTTTTGGATGCAATTTTGGGTACAATAGTGTGTACAATTAATAATTATTAATAGTAGTCCTGCTTCCATAAACAATAGCACCCCATACCATTATATCAGCAGTTTGGTACAAAGGCCTTTCTGTAGCGTATTGCCAATTCTGCCTTTCTACACGTTTTCATTTGACCATCTTGCATCCCTAGGCAGAATCTAGATTCATCACTAAAGACAACCCTATACCACTCGAAGTTCCAATCAATCCTTTCCTGCAATATGGCCTTTATGATTTTAGCCCATAAGATCTAATGTGGCGATATATTGTTAGCATTGTGATTGGATGGACAGCGTCAGTAAGCCATTGAATACCAAATAACTCATTGTCAGTAGTTTTAAATCTATCTCTGAACAGCAATCATTTCAAATAGCCATCTTAATGTCCTGTTGTTTTTCTTAAACTTCCACTTCCTCTCTGAAGGTACTCATGAATATTCTGAACTCACCCTCTGCAACATCTCGTAACAATGGGCCGATCTTGATTTAGTCGGGTAGCGATTTCGGCAAATGGTAAACCACAATCTTTCATGCTAATAATTCTCAAGCCATGATTGTGGTTCGATTCAAGGTTCGATTGAACCTTACACAAGCACATTAGAAATCTATATACCTGCATTAAAGTACTTTTAACATACAAAAACAATCTATATGTTAATCAACAAAAATTTAAACCATTTAAAAACCTCTTAAATTTTTTTTTCGTATTTTTCATTTACTTTTTTCCTTCATTTAATTTACCCAAGAGAATTAAAATAAACATGTTGTCGAGGGTCTAACTCGGATCTCTTTTTTTACCACAAATTAAATGTTAACCAGGCCGGAGAAGGCAATAACGTAGACAATGGCCGAGGGTGATATATTAGGGTGTTGTGGGGGGCTCGCAATTAGCGTGGTTAACCCTTAATTCGTCTTTCCCTACGAGCGGGCGGAGGAAATAAAACGTTAGCAACGATTCCTAATGGATATACCCAATGAAAACCGTCTATTTATAGCGAATCCATACCCGCCCATCGGCTTTTACATTCGTATCGTTTGAATAATTGATGCTTCAACGCATTCGTCTTTGTCCAAACGGAATGTACGGTTATGAAATATCACTTACCGGAACACCTCTAAGTAATACTTAGAACAAGTAATCAATCAAATGAAGCAATTTTTGTATTAAAAAATTTATGACGGTCGTTCAAGTACTTTAAGTAATAAATAAAGGGGTTTGATTCAAACCAGGTGGAAAAAATACACATATACAAAGGATTATGGAGGAGGACGAATGGATGACTTTCGAGGAACTGAAAGGCGAGGCCTAAGAATATATGGGACCCATTTAGTTTTTGCCGTATAAATTTACATAAGTATACGGCGAATGGAACTGCGGAACAGCGAAACGTAATATCGCTGCCTCCTGGGCTATATGGCGTATGAAACGTATAAAATAAGCGTGCATATCCAATTTCGCGACTCGTCCTTAAGTTTGTCTTATAGTTTGACGTCGAAATGATCAACAAAAGGACGAAGGAATCTATCCGTCTCATTAAATTTATAAATTGAGCACTTAAGTACGCGAAACGATCTCTTATTTGCCTAATTTAACAACTCATCTAGCGGAAAGATATGAAGAAAGGAGATATTAATGTTCGTTTTGCGAAATAAGTAGGTATTCGATTTTGCGGCCGGTGAATTTAATAGAGCGACCCGGGAATAATTAAAAAGCAATATTCTCTTAATGGCGAGCCGACTTTATGCCTTCAAAGGACGCAATTATACAAAGAGCGTTTGCCTGTAAGTCTTTGAGCGGCGCTTCCTGAAAAATGCAGCTTCATTTAATTCGTTTTGAAACCGGTAAATGTCGAGAAACCGTAAAAGGAGAATTAAGTACATTGATATTCTCAACTTTCGAGATATTCACGTAATTAAAATTACTTTTTTCACTTATTGTATTGGTCTTTTTTTTTAATTTTCAACAACAGTTAAACAAGTTTAATAAAATTTATTAGCTTGAGTTGGAGATTTAATGCTTTCAATGTCAAAAGCAGAGTTCAGAATTTGTTTTATTGTTAGTTTTTATTCTAATTTATATTTATATTTCCTCGTTAAATACATTTACTTCTCTTTATTCTTGCGAATCAACTAGTAGAATTTATTTATTTTTTAAATCTATTACAGTGCTTAGCTAATATTCGTTTTTGATGGTTATTTTGCTTTGGTAATTTAATTTTGAGGTCTTTACTTTTCTAAATTTTGCTTTTTTTACTAAAGGGTTTTCCTTTAATTAATTACTCAATTACCATAAATAAAGTTGTAGAAATTTTTAAAGTTTTAATTTTTATGTTAGATTTCGAAAATGTTAGAATTCATTTAAAATTTTTTTAAATTTTTTTCATGAAAGATAGAAAGATTGTGTCTTTTTTATTATAAAATAGAGACTTTAATTCATCTTAGGTAGAAATATTTTTTCTCAATTTCCATTAACAAAGTGCGCAGGAATTTTTAAACTTGTAAAAATTTTTTAAGTTAGATGACAAAAAAGACTGACTTATTTCAGAAACTTTTTAATTTTATTTTCACGGAAGATAGAAAGATTATGTCATTTTTATTATAAAATAGAGACTCTAATTTATCTTAGGTAGAAATATTTTTTCGATATTCTCATGAAAAGAGTCTGATGAGCAAAAATACATCGACTCATTTCAGATTTTTTTTAAATTTTTCTCGTGAAAGATAGAAGGCATATGTCTGTTTTATTATAAAATAGAGACTTTAGGTCATCTTAGGTAGAAATATTTTTTCTCTATTCCCATAAACAAAGTCTGTAGGAATTTTTAAATTTGATAAAAAAATTTAAGTTAGATGACCAAAAATAAATTGACTCATTTCAGAATTTTTTAAATTTTTCTTCTGAAAGATAGAAAGAATACGTCTCTTTTACTGCAAAATAGAGACTTTAGGTCATCTTAGGTAGAAATATTTTTTCTCTATTCCCATAAACAAAGTCTGTAGGAATTTTTAAATTTGATAAAAAAATTTAAGTTAGATGACCAAAAATAAATTGACTCATTTCAGAATTTTTTAAATTTTTCTTCTGAAAGATAGAAAGAATACGTCTCTTTTACTGCAAAATAGAGACTTTAATTCATCTTAGGTAGAAATATTTTTTCTTATTTACCATAAAAAAAGTGTGTAGGAATTTTTAAACTTGATAAAAATTTTAAATTAGACGGCGAAAAAAACATTGACTCCTTTCAGAATTTTTTTAATTTTTCTCATGAAAGATAGAAAGAATATGTCTATTTTATTATAAAATAGAGACTTTGGTTTATCTTAGGTAGAAATATTTTTTCTCAATTTCCATAAACAAAGCCTGTAGGAATTTTTAAACTTGATAAAGAATTTTAAGTTAGATGACAAAAAAGACATTGACTCATTTAAGAATTTTTTACATTTTTTCCCCGAAAGGTAGAATAAATTTACCTCCCTTAACGTAAAATGTACATTTTAATTTGTTTTAGGTTAAAATTTTTCTCCTCAGCTACCATAAATAAAGTCTGTAGAAATTTTTAAAGTTAATGAAAATTTTTATGTTAGATGTCGAGAGAATGAATTCATTTAAGAATTTTTTACATTTTTCTCACAAAAGATAGAAAGAATATGCCTCTTTTATTATAAAATAAAGACATTAATTCATCTTAGGTAGAAATATTTTTTCACAATTTCAATTAATAAAGTCTGTAGAAATTTTTAATCTTGATAAAAAATTTTAAGTTAAATAACGAAAAAGACATTGACTAATTTCAGAATTTTTTACAATTTCTTCACGAAATATAAAAAGAATATATCTCTTTTATTATAAAATATAGATTTTAATTCATCTTAGGTAGAAATATTTTTTCTCAATCTCCATTAACAAAGTCTGTAGGAATTTTTAATCATGATAAAAGTTTTTAAGTTAAATAACGAAAAAGACATTGCCTCATTTCAGAATTTTTTTCACGAAAGGTAGAATAAATTTACCTTCTTTAATGTAAAATAGATATTCTAACTTATTGTTTTGTAATTGATTTGCTGGTTTTTCCAAGAAAATACTTTGTAATGTTAACAATTTATTACACACAAAAACAAATCGTTATTTACACTTTTTTGTAACCATAGCATCTCTAACATCGAAACTATCCAGGCCGTCTGGGTAAAATATTTGTAAAACTATATATTCTATAACATCCCGGCCGCCTTAAAATCTAATTTTAATTTAAATGAGTGTCAGCTTGAACTGGCAATAAGCAAACCTTTTTCACAGGTCTTTTAAAAATGCCTTTAATACACTTCACTGTCACTACACGCACAATTCCGTCGTTGCCTGGGTGATTCGTCCAGTGACCCAATGAAAGGGAGGAGTGTTGTCTTCGATGAGTAGAACCAAGTTCCCAGGTTGAAGATTGTCAGTAGATTGTTGCCATTTACTTCTTACTTGTAGATGATGAAGATACTCTCGTTTCCATCGTTTCCAGAAGTGCTGCTTGAGTTGTTGAATGTGCTCCAAGCGAGATAAACGATTGGTTGGAATGTCTAGATATGAGGGTGATGGTGGATCGAATAAATTTGATCCAATTAGGAAGTGTGAAGGAGTTAAAGGATTCAAATCATTTGGGTCACTTGAAAGAGGGTATAATGGTCGAGAATTTAATATAGCCTCGATTTCGCATAATAATGTATAACATTCATTATACGTTAATGGAATATTTTTTGTGATTTTCAAAAAATGTCGCTTCATTGATTTTATTGATGCTTCCCACAGACCCCCAAAATGTGGTGCTCTAGGAGGAATGAAACTCCAATTAATTTTTTGTTTAGACAAAAAGTTGTGAATATCAGAGTCATTCTTTCGAAGAAATTCGTAAACTTCTGTTAGGTGATTACTTGCACCTACAAAGTTAGTCCCATTGTCAGAAAATAGTTTTGTGCATAAACCTCGTCGTGCGACAAATCTGCGTAGTGCTGCCAGAAATTCTTCAGTTGTCAAGTCAGGTACCAACTCTAAATGTATCGCCTTGGTTGAAAAGCATACAAACAATGCAATATAAGCTTTGCTGCTAATTACTTTGCCTCTTCGACGTCTGCACTCTCGCACTTGTATGGGTCCTGCATAGTCGATGCCACTGATAGTAAATGGTCTCTCTGTAGCTACTAATCGGTCTATAGGCAAATTACCCATAAGATGTTCAGCTTGTTTTGGTTTGAATTTGAAGCAAGTCAAACAATTTTTTATAACCTTTTTAGCTTCCTTTCTGACTGAAATAGGCCAATATTGCATTCTTACCGCTGATATTAATTGTTCCGTACCACAATGTAAAAGCCGTTCATGAGTTTCTCTCATAATCAAATGAGTGATATGATTATCAGTAGGAAGAAGGTACGGATGTTTATGTTCCATCTTAATTTTAGCATTATATAACCTACCACCTACTCTAATTAACCCTTTCTCATCTATAAACGGATTCAACTTTGCTAATCGACTATTTTTCTTAACAAAACCTTGCCGCTTCAAATCATTTAGATCTTCTAAAAATGTAAGACTTTGTACCAATCTGATGATTATTAATTCACTGTATTCCAATTCCGCAACTGTCAATTCACCCATTGTCTTTTCCAACAACCGTTTTTTCCATCGTAAACAATAACACAAAACTCTTTTTAATTTAGTAAAATTTGAAAATTTCGTTAATATAGAAATTGTTTCCACTGCAGGCAGAACAATTTTTCTTGTTTTATGTTCTTCAGTTGTTTCATATCTTTCTGCTTGTTTAGGCCAATTTCCTGTTCTTGTCCAGTTAGGTCCCAGCCACCAAAGTTCGTGGTTTAATAATTCCCTTGCAGTAGTTCCACGCGATACAACATCAGCAGGGTTATCCACACCATTAACATGTTGCCACACGTACTTTGATGTTAAAGTTTGTATTTCTGAAATTCTGTTCCCAACAAAGGTTTGTAAAGTGTTAGGAGACATCCGCATCCAGGCCAGAACAATGGTTGAATCAGTAAATAAGTAGATGTTCTTGACTTTTTGCTGTATGGCCTTGTGTACCTTGTTAACTAGTCTAGACAAAATAACTGCTCCGCATAGTTCCAATCTTGGTAGTGACATCATTTTTATTGGTGCTACTCTAGATTTTCCACATATCAAATTAGAAGTATAATTACCTTGGTTATCCTTTGATACTGCATATAAACATGCGCCATACGCCTTTTCACTTGCATCACAAAATCCGTAGATGTCAAAAGTTTCTTGAAAGGGATTTATGTTTCTAGATACACGCAGTTCATTTATAAAACACAATGAATTTAAAAAAGATGTCCAGGTGTTTTGTAATTCTTCTGGTATTTTTGTATCCCAATCTATTCTCAACTGCCATAGTTGCTGCATAAATATTTTTGCCTTTACAATTATTGGAGCCAGAAGTCCCAATGGATCATATATAGAGGCTATTTTTGATAAAATATGTCGTTTTGTCATTTTCGGATTTTCCGAATCATTCGTTTTAATTAAATATGTAATGTTATCTGATTTTGAGTCCCATAATAACCCTAATGTTTTAATTGGACCTTCATCCTTTATCACTAACAATTCTTGGTTGATTGCTTCCTTTTGAAGATGCGCCAATATTTCTGGGTTGTTAGTTCGCCACTTACGCAATTTAAAGCCTCCTGAAGATAATAAATTATCCAACTCCTGTTGCAATAATATGGCTTCTTGTATTGTATTGCCTCCCGTAAGCAAATCATCCATATAACAGTCATTTAACAAAACTGGTTTAGCCTTTGGAAATTTATCACCATCGTCGTAAGCAAGTTGTTTCAAAGTTCTTAGAGCTAAATAAGGAGCGCATGCTGTGCCATAAGTGATTGTGTTTAGCTCGTAATACTTTAGTGGTTCCGTTTCTACTTCTCGCCAACATATCCTGTGGAGCTTTCTATCTTCTTCCTGAATTAGTATTTGTCTGTACATCATTGCAATATCAGCAGTGAATACCCATGGATAAGTTCTAAATCGCACAATGATATCAAATAACTCATTTTGGATATTAGGGCCTATTAGTAGATTGTCATTTATTGATAACCCATTGCTGCTCTTGAAAGAACCATCGAATACCACTCTTAACTTAGTTGTCAGACGTTCTTGTTTTTTTACTGGATGATGAGGTAAATAGAAACTTTTCTTTTCATTTATATCGTCTCTCTTTATTTCTGTCATATGATTTAATTTTTCATATTCTTGCATGAATTGTACATATTGTTTTTCAAATTTTCATTTTTGCCCAATTTAATTTCAATTTTATGAAATCTGTGTTCGGCGCCTTGTTTTGAATCTCCCAATGCGAAAGTTGTTCTTTTTGGTAAACCTACAATATATCTTCCGTCTTCGTTTCTTTTGCAGTTCTTTAAAAAATGTTCTTCACAACGCTTATCTTCGTCACTTAAGCTTTTTTCCTTTGTTAATTGTTCTTCCATTACCCAAAAGCGTTCCAATTGTTTATCAATAGCCGTACAACTAATCAATCTGGTATTGTTTAAATTTAATCCACCCGTAAGGATATAACCTAGTTTAGTATCTTGTAATACAACTTGATCAGCCATGTGTCTGTCTGCTAACAATATTTGCCAGAATTCAATTGCTCCCAACAGCATATCTATTTGAGTTGTTTGATAAAAGTTAGGATCAGCTAATTCCAGGTGATTGGGTATTTTGATTAAATCTCTTTTGAATGAAATAATAGGTAATGGGTCCGTTATGCTTTCTAATATTAAACAATTTATCTGCGATGTATACCTTTTGAATCGCGAATGATATATTAAATCAGTTTTAAATTTAATTGTTGACATTGATTGTCCTACGCCACTGATAGAATAATTAATGTTGTTTTTTGACAATCTTAATTTTTGACATAAGCGATACGTAATAAAATTGCTCTGAGAACCGCTATCTAGCAAAGCTCTACACTTATGAAGATTACCTTTATTATCTTCAACGTAAACCATGACCGTTGCTAACAACACTTGAGTAAATTTGTTACTTGCTGTACAGGTTACGGAATTTCCTTGGTCGGACGACGTTTCAATGGTAACATGTAACAAACTATTGTGTTTTTTCGAACATTTTGAACACGTGTTCTTTGAGTAGCATTTATTAGCAAAATGTCCACTTTTAAGACAGTTGATGCAAAGTTGCAATTGTTTTACCTTTTTATATCTTGCAGTTGATGACATATCCAAAAACTTTTTACATCTAAATATTGGATGTTCTTCTTCACAAATACCACATTTGGTTTCTACTATAGCATAAGATGTATTTCTTTTCAGTGAACCCTGTTTTTCGATAGGCTTTGTCACCTTTTCCGTTATTTCCAGGATTTGACAACGATTTCCTATGAATTGTATAAGTTCTTCCAATTTTGGTCTTTTATCTTTGTAGACGTCACCAATTTCTGATTCCCAATGACCTTTAGTTTTTGAATCCAATTTATCTGTTAAAATATGGATTAAAATAGTGTCCCACGTGTTTATTGGCTCGCCTAAAACTTTCAGTGCCATGACATGCATATTAAATTTATCAATGGTTTGTCTTAAACTGCTATGATTTTCTTTGTTTACATTGGGTAACTCAAATAAAGCCTTAAGATGATTATGAATAATCAATCTTTCGTTTTCATATCTATCTTTTAACATGTTCCATGCTATTGAATAATTTTCGTTGGTTGTTTCTAGTGCTGCTAGAAGATTTAATGACTCGTTCAGCAAACTACTTCTTAAATACCTGAGTTTTTCTGTTGATGTTAATTTTTCGTTGTTATGAACAGCTGATAAAAATGAATCCTTGAAAGGTAACCAATCTGTATAATTTCCATTGAATTTTGGAAGAGTCAATGCTGGCAGCTGAATATTTTTTGTTACTACTGGATTGTTTTGATTTATGTTATCGCATAAAAGCTGCCGTGCTTTAGAGATAACCTTGTAAAAGCTATCCTCGAAATCCTTTCTCGATTCTTCAGCCTTTTCTAATTCAGCCACATCTTCCTCTTCTATCTGCTCTTGAATTTCTTCAAATTTATCCAGTAATTTTTCTGCTTTCTCTAAACGTACCTTTAATTCTGTTTGTTCTGTTATGTTACCACCTTGATAAGTTTCAATAAATGTAGAAAACTTAGTCAACGAACCTTTGATGTTGCCTCTTTTACGCTTTAATTGTCCTAACTCCATTTTCTTATTTTATGATGTCTTGTCTCGTGAGAAACGTCCAAAAACTACGACAGGTGTCAATACCAAAATGTCGCCCAATATCGCCTGATGCACCACGTCTTTTCTTGTTAACGTCGGTCGGCTTCTTGTTTGATTGCTTTTTCTTGAAATTATCCGGCTCGAAGGACCAAAATATGTTTTGTAATTGATTTGCTGGTTTTTCCAAGAAAATACTTTGTAATGTTAACAATTTATTACACACAAAAACAAATCGTTATTTACACTTTTTTGTAACCATAGCATCTCTAACATCGAAACTATCCAGGCCGTCTGGGTAAAATATTTGTAAAACTATATATTCTATAACACTTATCTTAGGTGAAAATTTTTATTCTCAGTTTCCATAAATAAAATGTGTAGCAATTTTTAAAATTGAAGAAAACATTTAAGTTAGGTTAGATCAGGGGCCGGCAACCTTTTGTATAGTGGGGGCCAGATTATGGTTTACCTTTCGTAGGCGGGCCGGAGTAGAAAATTGACAAATATTTCATACTCCCAGATCTTCTACTTTCGATCGGTAGAAGAACTGCCCAAAAAGCAGGAGACCTGATTCGTATCCTAGTTCAGTAATGAGACTTTTTCTTCTATAACGTATGCAGTGGTAAAAACCTTTCTTTAATTATTTCTTTCTATTACAAATTTTGGTTTAATTGTAAAACAAAAATCGTTTATAACTCTTTCTAAAGGTTTCGCGGGCCAGTTTAGACCCTTGCACGGGCCGGAGTTGTCCCCCGGGCTGGAGGTTGCCCACCATTGGATTAGATATCGCAAATGTTATGAATTCTTTCAAAATTTTTTACATTCTTCTTCTTTCAACGAAAGAAAGAAAGAATATGTCTCTTCTATTATAAAATAGAGACTTTAATTTATCTTAGGTGGAAATATTTCTTTCTCAATTCCCATAAAAAAAGTCTGTAGGAATTTTTAAAATTGGTGAACATTTTTAAGTTAGGTTGGATGTCGAAAAAATCATTGACTCGACTAAAATTCTCCCATTTTATCGATTCTTTTATTGGGTTTTTTAGTAATAATTGGAAAAAGTTTAACTCTTACAATAAAAAAATAGAATATTTAACCCTTTCACTGCTGCGAGATCAAATGTCCTTCCATCGAAAGTTATTACTATGGCAGCGCATATACCTCCATAGTCTAATATGAATAAAGTAATAGTAATTGGATTCTGTATTATATTATAATTTAATACATCACCGAACATATTCAGCTTGCGTAAAAAAGTATTTAGCCCTCAGCGATAATTATTTCCAGCTGGATGCCATTCACGCTAAGTATTTTGGATAAGAGTATTGTAATGTTAATTTATGTATCTATCCTTTAGTTTAATGTAAAAATGATGTTTTTACTTCCGCAAATAAATTTAATTGTATTTTATATACGATAAAGTTGTGACTTCTAAATGTCAAATATTAATGTAATTTAAAGAAAATTCCACTTTTAGAACGCAACCTTATTTTTAGAATGTCTAAAGGCTTCAGTTAAGCGTATTAAGTTACCTTTTCTCTTCTGAGAGAAAAATTAAAAGTCATAGAAAGTTCAACTTTGGCAGAAATAAAGATTAAGTTTAAATCTGAATCCTCATAAAATTTTAAGTCTCGACAACAATTGGTTTCTTAGATATAAATTTTTAAAAATTGATAAGTTTTAATCGACATGTTAAATAGGTTAGGTTAGAATTTCGATGCTGTAGAAAAAATCAAAAGTCGTAGTAAATGTATTTTTGGTAAAAAATAAATGATAAGTTTTAATCTACATTTTCATAAAATTTCAAGTCTCAATAACTATTACCACCTTAGATATGAATTTTTAAAAATAGACTAATATTAGAATTAGATCTTTTACTAAAATACAGTCGTAGAAAATTCATCTTTGGTAAAAATACAGACTAAATCTCAATTAAAATCGTCATAAAATTTCAAGTCTCCATAACAATTGGTTTTTTAGATATGAATTATTAGAAATTGACAAGTTTTAATCAACATGTTAAATAGGTTAGGTTAGAATTTCGTTTCTATAAAAAAAATCAAAAGTCGTAGTAAATTCATTTTTGGTAAAAATAAAAGATAAGTTTCAATCTACATCCTCATAAAATTTCAAGTCTCAACAACTGTTACTACATTAGATATGAATTTCTAAAAATTGACTGATACAGTGAACACTATATAAGCAACCTCTCTATAAGCAACGTGCTTTATAAACAACCTCTACATAAGCAACTTTTTTTAGTTCACTGTTCTATATAAGCAACTTATTTTTTTTAAAGCTAAATATTTAACTTAAGTTTGGGTCAATTTATTATATTCTAGGAAGAATTTCATTAATTCAAGAAGGGGAAAAATCGTAATCAAAAGAGAAAGAAGTATTAAATATTGATATAGAGTGAAAAATGGGGTTGATTGTTTATAGCTTTCATATATTACAGTAATTAGTAATTTTAGAGATAAGCTTCATTATATTAATCTTCAGAAAAGACTTTGAGCCAACAAAAGAGAGATTTTCAAATTTCCATTAAATCCATTTAAATTATATTGGATGATATGAACAAATGAAAACAATTCTGTACCTTAGAGCTAAAGGGACTTAAGTCCAAAATGACATAATTGTGAAATAACGAAAAATATACTATTTTTAATTTGAAATAACAATTTTCATATTCTCAGCTCTCACACAATTTAGCTCATAATCGCGGAAATATTGTTATTTAATACTAATAGTCTGTCTTTATTCATTAACAAAACATTTTTATGAAAACTTTTTATTTTTACGAACTTATTGGACTTACTACATTTTGGTTTGAAAAAATTATTTCTGAATGACTGTATGGACTTACAACAAAACAATAATTTGGGACAATAATAACATGTATGAACTTATTATAACCAAGAATAAATTTTAAAACATATTAACTCATAAACTCATTCATCATCAGGGAAATCTGATGCTTCTTCAGTATGGGGTAAGTTTCTGAAATAATCCTGATATTCTTCAGGGACCCACTTAAGGAGAGTTACAAGATTGTCGTACTTTGCTTTACTTATAGATTTTCTAAAGAATCTTAATTTGGTCAAACTTTTTGGTATATTTGACGGTTGTCGAATTAATTAATATACAAATTAATGGAACAAAAATTGTCATTAAATGATGTTTTATAAAAAAGAGTTCCATATACTTCTCGCCGAAGTTGAAGCCAAACAATGTTGGACAATTTAAACTCTAGGTCATCATTGCTTTTCTTTCTAGATATAAATGGCGCTGTTGATAAGGAGTACAACGTACTAAATTTTTTTTAATCTTCTAGGGCCATGGAGTACACATTAAATCTAGGCTTTTTACAATTGCGAATAAAATTTAGCAAAAAAAAAAATAAAATAAGTTAAAATAAAAAAATAAAAGGTTAAAATAAGTTTTAACCTTGATAATTAGATTTTTTGTGGACTTACGACTATTTGGCGCTAAAACGGTAAGGATTTACTTCTTTATAACCCAAAAAATTTTTTTCGTGATCAATTTTTTTAAATAATATTGTAAAAAATGAAATGTTGTGTTCAACGAGATACTTATTTTAAGCATATCTCATTTTCATAAAATTTGGACTTACGTCCCTTTAGCTCTCAGGTATAGAATTGTTCCTTACTGTTATTATTCACAAACCTTAGCAAAACAGTTTTTCAGAAAATAATATCTCACGTATCGAAGTAAAATGCTCAAATGTTCTCGGAAACAGCAAAAGAATGATCTCAAATTTAAAACATGGATATAGATATGTTTGTGGAGAGAGTATGTCTTGCAATGTGGAGCTAGCTAATTGTTTTAGAAAGTATATTGCTGAAAATGGCATTTTGCCTGAGCAAATATATAATTACGACGAAACTGGTCTCGTCTATAAAAGCTTGTCCAATCAAACTAACGTTATTCTACAGTTTAGTTAATAAAAGAAATAAGTAAAAATATTTTCCAGACGGTAAGCATTTTTATACTCTTTTTTTCCTTGTAAGCAACTTTTCCCAATAAGAAACTTTTTTACTGAAATTGGTTCAAATGAGTTGCTTATATAGGGCGTTCACTGTATTAGAATTAAATCTCTTACTAAATCAGAGTCCTAGAAAATTCAACTTTGGTAAAAATACAGACTAAATCTCAATTAAAACCATCATAAAATTTCAAATCTCAGAATCAATTAGTTCCTCAGATATGAAATTTTAAAAATTGATAAATTTTTAATCGACGTTTAGTAACATTTTCTCTTCTGAGGGAAAAACTAAAAGTCGTAGAAAATCCATCTTTTGCAAAACTAAAAACTAAGTTTCAATCTAAATCTTCAGAAAATTTCAAGTCTCAACAACAATTAATTCCTCAGATATGAATTTGTAAAAATTGACAAATTTTAATTAACATTAAGTTATATTTTCTCTTCTGGGGGAAAAACTAAGAGTCGTAGAAAATCCATCTTTGGTAAAAATAAAGACTAAGTTTCAATCTAAATCTTCAGAAAATTTCAAGTCTCAACAACAATTAGTTCCTCAGATATGAATTTTTAAAAATTGACAAATTTTAATTAACATTAAGTTACATTTTCTCTTCTGAGGGAAAACTAAGAGTCGTAGAAAATCCATCTTTCGTAAAAATAAAGACTAAGTTTCAATCTAAATCTTCAGAAAATTTCAAGTCTCAACAACAATTAGTTTCTTAGATATGAATTTTTAAAAATTGACAAGTTTTAATGGACACGTTGAATAGGTTAGGTTCGAATTTCGTTCCTGTAGAAAGAACTGAGTCATAGAAAATTTATTTTTGGTAAAAATAAAGATCAAATTTCAATTTAAGTTCTGATAAAATATCAAATCTCATCAACAATTAATTTTTTTGATATGAATTTTTTAAAATTGATTGGATTAAAGTAGAACCTTGAAGGATTTCGCATGATTCTATTTTTTTCCTGAATTGTTCATATAACTGATTTAAAAATAATTATAAAGCAATGATTTATAACCATAGGTTTATGCTTTATCATCTTTTAACGTATTAGAAATTCATATTTTTACCGGCACCTCCCACATTTTTTTAAATGTGTTCAAAAATATTTTTTTTTAAATATGTTTCCAAATCTTTTATTATTTTGATAGTTTTGAATTAAAAAGAACGTTTTATTGTAAATGTTGTCAAAAAAATTAAAAACATTTTCAAAGTTGAAAAAAATTTTTGACACTTTTCTAACTTAAGAAAGTTAACTTTAAAAATTCATCAAAAATTTATTTATAAAGATTTTGATTTGATTTTTTTTGTAAATGAAACTTAAAACATTCTAATTTTAAGTAAGAAAGGCTGTTTTATTCCAAGAGTTGTCAAAAAAATAAAAAAAAATTTTCAAAGTTGATAAAATTTTTTTTAGGTTAGAAAATTAACTATTTTTAAAAAAATTCATCAAAAATTCAGTTTTAAAGATTTTGATTTGATTTTTTTTCTAAATGAAACTTAAATCATTCTAATTTTAATTAAAAAAGGCCGTTTTATTTCAAGTGCTGTCAAAAAAATTTAAAAAAATTCAGAGTTGGTAAAAATTTTTGATACTTCTTAACTTTAGAAAATCAATCAATTTTAAAAATTCATTAAAAATTCATTTTTAAAGATTTTGATTTGATTTTTTTTCTATATGAAACTTAAATCATTCTAATTTTAATTAAAAAAGGCCGTTTTATTTCAAGTGCTGTCAAAAAAATTAAAAAAAATTTCACAGTTGGTAAAAATTTTTGACACTTCTTAACTTTAGAAAATCCATCAAATTTAAAAATTCATCAAAAATTAATTTTTAAAGATTTTGATTTAATTTTTTTTCTAAATGAAACCTAAAAGATTCTAGTTTTAATCAGAAAAGACCGGTTTATTCTAAATGTTGTCAAAAAAATTAAAAAAAATTTCAAAGTTGATAAAAAAAAATTTGATTATTAAAAATCAATCATTTTTCTTTGGATTTCATTGAAATCAATAATTTTTCTTTGGATTTCATTCAAATTTGACATTTATAAGTTACAACTTTATTATATATAATAGTAATTAAAAAGATCATACAGTCATTTAAAATCTGAATAAGTTGCCCTTAAAAATAAATTTCCTAATCTTATGAGATTTATAAAAAAATTAAAAAACGATGATAAAGAAAGGTAATAATTG